>CM062350.1:14446716-24446716 GCA_031216105.1 Dalbergia cultrata
ATAAAATAATATTTTTTACACTGAATTTGATGCGAATTCAGTACATAAATATTTTTTTATTGAACCCTCCTTTGGCTGATTCAGTGTTGAATCTGCCTTTGGCGGATTCTATACTGAAAACACCATATTGTGGGAAATTTTTTCAAAACACCATATTGATGTAAATACACCACTCAAAAATCATATGTAAAAAAAAAGACCCTATGCTCCAACGCCTCTTCAAATGTGACTTTCCTTCTCTCTCTTTTTCTTTTCAGTTTATTATTTTTATTCATTTAACCTTTATGATTTGCTAGTATGGTGCAATGATAAATAAATAAAATCAGCCTTTCATTTTCAGCCTGTCCTTTTATAATTTGTGTTACATCATACTCCACGATTCTGACAATAGTGATGTTCCAATTTGACAATAAATGACCCGTCGTTCACTCATTTGAAAAATTAAAAAAGAAAGTTATTCTTCATCATATGTGTATTTTTTCCCCCATTGGATAGATACTTGATCATCAACATTCTCAACCGAAAAAAAATAAAAGCTAAAAAGAAGAATATTCATCATTGTCAATGAACAAGGTGGCTTTGGTTTTATTGGTCGACGGTTGTGCACGCCTTGTATGAATGATCAACTCAATGAAGCTTGAAGTTGACTTCCAAACGCATGATCTTTTACAAGTTTACCTCTCTTGTGATTACTTAACTCTCACCACATAATTCTGAATAATTAGGTATATATGAGGGATGCATTATTGATAAGCTCAATCAACTATAATAAGATAATATAATGCCCTTGTCAACTGTGGGCTTTTAAATCAATAGCTTATCAAACCGGGTACATATAATCAGTTCATGTTCCTATCAAAGTGGAACCTTTAATTTCAGAGTCAGAATTAGGGGGGAGGTCCATTTCATGCCTGCTAGTATGATGCAAAAGTCCATAATCGTGAACTAATATTCAGTGTAATATTATTAACATTAACGTAGTTGTCGGTTAGAAAGTTGCCAAAATTGTGTTATTGACTTTCTTATTAATTAGTTTATTATTTTTCACATAGAAATTGGTGACAAGTTAATAAGATCCGAAGCAACTAATTAAAAACAAATAAATAACATAATTTCTGCGGAACCTATCACAAGTTTAGGTTCCAAAACTCAGGCATAATTGAACTAATAATAATAATAATAATGTACAACAAGATGATGATAATAATAATAAACATGTTCTCATTTCTTTTAATATTTAATTTTTTTAAAAAAGAACACTGAATAAAACTTATGTACAAATAAAATTTTCCCACTTTTATGTCATTATTGATATAATAACTTTTGTCCATTTTACACGTTAAAAAAAATATTTAGTCTACATAATTAGCTATACATATTGAATTAGTAAAAGGAGATCTGAGTAAAGTTTCTTATGTTTTGTTAGTCCCGCATAATAGGAGAAAGACGAAGAGCTGAAGATCTTCATTATTATATATTTGAAGCTAAAGTCATCATGCATTACAAGCTTTTATTTATCACACATTTGACAAATTTGAAAAAGTAAGTTATATATTAAATGAAAACCAAACAACCGATCTAGTGAAAGAAAGTTGAAATTATTTTATAATTGCATTATTTTTAAGCAAAGAAACAGCCTAACCTTGTAGATCGAGACTGGTTCACACAGGTCAACCAATTCCATGCTAGCTTTTCAGTTTAAACATTAGTTCTTGAAAACTTAATTTTTCTTATATTATTTAAACTGACCATAAGATTAATCTTTTATTTTTCTGATTCGACTAGCCAATTTGGTTAGATTCTGAAAAACCACAATGCATACATTGATTTGATGGCTTCCTATTGTCATTTCCAATGGTTGCGTCAGCTATATAAATAGTTCATAGTTGTTTTCAATGGTTTGTAAATTTTAAAAAAACGCCTGGGGCTAGGACTTGCAACTTTTGTGTGTAATAGAAGTTTACAATTTCACTGTTATGTAGTTTTAAAAAGTGAACATATAGATAAAAGTAAATCAATAGTCATCAACACTAGTTCATATGGTGGCATTTTTATTATTATTTTCCAAGACCATCAGTAATTTTTACAGATTCAGCCTATTTGAACTATCTATAAAATTATTATTTTTCAATATGAGAGCAAAATAACTATACAATCTCTTGACAACAATTATTTCCTTAAAATTTGAACTCACATCCTCCTGTCAAGGAGTAAAAGTTACTTATTATATCGACCAATTAATTCAAGTGCTATTGAGATTGGGACACACCACTTCTCCTTATCCATTCCCTAGGATATTTTAATGAGTTTGAATTTTGGAGAAGAAGACATGGAAAGTAACAACTTATAGCTTTCTACTCAATTACTCATAGCCTTAGTCCTTGGCCTCGGTCAAACCCAATCATAGGACCTTCCTTTGGGCCTATAGTAAAACATAGCAGACCTCTTCCCATGTTTTTTGTTTTAGGATTTTGGGTTTTGGTTTTTGGTATGAAATATGATTCCATTGAATAAAAGGAGTGCAGGTCAACACCTGCAGGCCCAACAGATAAGACAAAAAACTAAGGCCCCCAAATTGGGTTACAAACAAGTCACTTCTGACCAAAACCAAACAAACAAACAAATCACTTATGGTATGTTTGTGAGTTTGGATTTTGGAAGGGAAGACTTCTAATATAATTTTATACTACAAATCCTTCTCTCCCCTCCCTTTTCTTCCAAAATCCAAACTCACAAACATACCCTTAAATTCAGTATCTAAGATCTAGGTGAGTCCAATTGTAGCTAGATATATTCAATATATATTCAATTTTTAATATATTAAAATTATATAATTTTTCAAGAGCGACTATGAATATGAAATGGAGGGAATAATTAATAACCTATTATATTCACTGTATTCCCTCTCTCTTTAAAATTGACTTTTTCAATTAAAATTAATTTTGTCCTCAAAGGTCAAAATTTGGCATCACCTTCTACCGCTATTTGAACTTGCAGCAAGGGAGGGAGGATAGCTATTAAATTCTGCTCCGCGTATCAGAAGAACCAAGGAAGAAGTCATTTTCTTGCTCCATTTTGTATCATGAGGACAACCCTCTATGAATTGAATCATTGAACTATAAGTCTATATTGAATAACCACCGTGCAAAATTGCAAAATGTGATCCATTAAGGTGCCAACTATCCCCTTCAATGAACATTCCGGTGAAAAAAAAAAATCAGCCTCTATATATTATCTATTTTGTGGCATTTGTCCTTTGTCTTGTCATGTTGCTTATTGATCTTGTGTTCGTTAATTTCATATATAACAGGAAACATGGTCTTAGAACACACAAAATAGAGAGCTAAAGTATTAAGAGAGATGTAAGCAGGCTTTTATAATATGATAATATTTTCAGGTGCAAATATGGTGGAAGCAAGTAATAAGATAAAATCCTAACAAATCCAATTTTTTAACAGATTTTATCCTATTTTATATTTTTCAATAATATATTATTCGCGTGCTAGTCTGCCAAAAAGATGCATTATACCACTAGGACTAAACTTTCTTAAATCGTCTTCTAATGAAATGCCAGCTAGAGATTTACTCGTGGACTTTTCCGTATTTATCTGAGACTCCAAGTGAAGTGCCAAATTACATGTATAGAGATGTTAGATAGTATTTGGTAAATATCTCTAGACAGTGGAAACGGAGACATAAAAAATACTATCTATGTATCATATTTGATTGTGGAGTACAAGATATGATAATCATCTCCGTATTTTGTTTGGCAATACGATGACAATACAACAAATACATTGTAAAAGACATATGTACCTCTACCGAACCGCCATTAACCGGCTTTTAACCTACTGTTAACTGCCATTGACCAACGTTGACCACAGCCGGCCAGTTCCCGACTGCCCTTGTAGGTCATCGGAGGTCGCTACCTGAGGGTATTATTGAACAAAATATTGAATTTCTATCTCCGTATCATGTCCCTACTTTTTAAAGAGATAAAAATATAGAAAATTTTTGTATATGGACCCATATTCTGTCCCATCACATATGGGTTTATGTCTCAAATGTCTCCATATTTCTATCTTGGCTCAGTAAACAAATGCTACCTTTTAAGGATCAATAAATGCATAGATCTGTATCCACAAGCACAAGCAGGAAGCACACGCACAACAAATTTCAGGCTTGGTAGTGGATATATAAGATGAAAATTTTCTTTTCTCCATGTTTTGCTACAGATTGGGCATGTGTATGCCTAACATTTTTACAACAAAGTACACGAGATTGAATTCAAACACTTGGTGGTACAACGTACAACCCAAACCTTATTTTAAGCCATATTTTGCATTTTGGGCTAGCTTGCATACATCAGCAAAGCTTAGAGGCCATACCGAGGCAATAGTCTTTGGGCGTGCCTACGGGTAAATATGTAATGGGACATCCTGGATTTACTAGTTCAAACCTAAAAAACAAGAAAGGTAAATAAATTAAGAATATAAAAAGAGTAATGTTACTTGAACTCACAATGTAAGACTCTTTGTCAACACACTTTCATCTATCATTGGATAAGATGTGAGATTCAAATTAAGTGGGGTTCACATCATCCAATGGTCAATGAAAATATGTTGACATAGTGTTCTATACATTATGAGTACAAATAACATTATATCTCATAAATAAAAAGTATATTCATTAACTTTTTATGAAGATAGTGTAATTTTAACATCTCAAAAGTGGGTATTAATTAGGACACTAATTTTATTATCATCGAGTGTCTATTATGACACCCACTTTGACTCTTTGAGATGTTAAAACAATATTTTTGTTTTATGAAATGCATGTGACCTGATTATCACCATCTCTTAAAAAAGTAGAAGATACTAACTTGTAACCAAGAAGAAAATAATGCAGGAATATGGATATCTCAAGTTTGGCCAAGTCATTTCCAGGGCACAACCTACTTCAAACTCCAAAAGGAAGAAATGCTCCTACTTTAGCACTGTAATCCTGCAAAAATGAAGGTGTTAATTAATGACTAAATTATATACCTGTCCAAGAGTAAGAATGATTATTCTAACTCTACTTACATCCCATCTGGAGGGATTGAATTCTTCAGGGTTTGGATAATTTTCAGGATCCATATGGACAGCTCTTATCCAAAATATCACTTTCCATCCTTGGGGTATGAAGTAACCTGAAATTATTATGTATAACTTTTAAGCAAATAAATTTCAGTGAAAGAAAATAAAAAAGGTCATTTCAACATGGGTGTCCTATTGACATATTTATTTTTATCACTATTAAATATGATGAGATAATTTCTTTACATCCAATGATAATATCGTGCACATTATATCAAAAGGTGATGAAATATAATAAGGTGGATTCTCCGATGGAGTTGTTGGTCAATACATTCCATGGAGTTGCTAGTTCACCATGGTTCTTCTAATTTTTTTCAATAAACTAATCTTCATTTAATTTCTCCCTTTCTCCCCTATCTCAAAATAGCACCACCACCACCGTCAGCTTGAGGCCTAAACAAGATCTTCTTCAACCTTCTACTCTGGTGGGACGCCGATGAAGAATCCATTGCCGACGACGGAAGCAAATCATCGAGTCCGGCGCCGAGTTTTTGAAGAAGCCCCTTAAGAGTACTGCTCCCCGACATTAGATTCTGATGCAGAACCCCAACACCGCCCTCGCTATCGTTATCATCGTCATCGCTGCCAATACCACTGTCGGTTTCCATGTTCAAAGCTAGTCCCTTCTCAGAATCCCTATCCCTAACCCCAACATTGTGCTCCTTCTCTTTCCTTTTGTTGGAGTTCTCCCTATAGGGATTCTTCCCTCAGTTGCACTGTGAGTCGGAGGATTCGTTAGTAGAGTTTCCTATAGATAACATGGTTGGATTTTGTTATTTGGCTTCTCCTGTTTTATTACTGTTTCTTGTACAATCTCCTTTGTTCATGAATGTAATTGAATCCATTGTAATCAAAATTCTTCTTTGTTATTCTTTCTGTTCCCTTTTTAGATGTTTTTGCTTGTGGGTTTTTGTTATGACTTGATGTGGGTTTGTGATATTCATTATGGTGGTCACAAAATCCTGTTTAATGATGAAGAACAGACGGATCAAGGAGACAACCGAGGAGGAGGATTAGTTGTTCTGGTCTCCAGTGATTACTTTATTTGCAAATAAAAAACAAAACAACCCTAGCTGTAATATTAATGGAGGAGAAGGAAGAATTGGAGCTGCCTGCACCAAAAAGGAGCCAGAGTGGGCTGATGATGGAGTGGATGTCGAAGAAGGAAGCGGCGGGCAACGACAAGGGTTTGGCCTTTTTCATGACGTGAGGATTCTCTAAGAGATAGATAATTGACCACATCATACCACCAGCTGAAGTCATTTGGCCAGCAAATAAAAGTCCTATTATCATGTCAATAATATCTTCATCTTCCATCTTGCGACCATTCTCATCTTCAATTTCCAAAAAAATGTCGATAAGACCTGCTTTTGTTTTTTGTTGGCCACCTTTTATCATCTCCCTCCTCGCATCCAAAACAGGTTGAATTATCCGTTCTGCCTTTCTACGTGCCTAACAATAAAAAACGAAAATCAAACGTAAATCTCAATGTCAATTCATGCATACTCTCATGGAGAGTGACAATTTAGTTTAGTCAAAATAGTTTTATATCCTCAAATAATATTTTATTAAAAAACATATAACTAAAATTAAAAGCTCATTTAATTTGATATATATTCAAATTGTATCTTGATTTAAAACTATTCGGTATACATTAGTTTACCTTTTTTATACATCAAAATTAAATAAGTAAAAGAAAAAAAAATTCATTTGTACATATAACCAATAAAGATGCTAAATCATAGTAGGACTAAGCTCTAAATGAGAGATTTTAATAAGAGTTATATTATTTCAATACTTAAAAAGTGAGTTATGTAGTATCACCTTATATCAATGGTGATAAAATGGGTATGAATAGACACCCACAATTAAAATGTGTGTGTGTGTGTGTAAGATCAATAGAGAACCCGAGAAAACTGCCTTGACTGCTCTATGGAAAGCAAAACTCGGCAAGTTGATCGCCACGCTGAATATGCCTCTATGCAAAACAATGAATGAATAGTCCAACTACTTAAAAACGGCATCGTTTCCAGGGCCAAACATGATGTGAAATATGACATTAATAGTAACCTTTGCAGTCTCTTTGAAGAGCTCAATGGGGTGCTTCGAGTTAGCCATTGATGATTCCAAGGAACTGGTCACAAAATGTTCAATGCGTTGTAAGTACACGGACACATTGTGGCCCATAATAGGAGAAAGGGTGAGGTGGCGGATTGGCTTGTGTTCTTCAATGTTCAAGAATTGTGCACTCCTTCGAACTAACTCATTGATAGACTTGGGATAACTCATCTTAAAATGTTCTTCATCTTTTAGCACCTTACGACATAGTTCGGGTGTAGCAAGTGTGATTGTTGGGTGCCCAAATAAGTGAGTCTTGTATAGAACTTTTCTTCCACATCTGAAAAATAGTGTATAACAAGAGTTTAATTAACATATGAATATAAGAGACATTATTGTACATATACAAATCCAACACCTGAAATTCAGATACATTTACAAATTAAATTACAATAAAACCGAGCTTTAATTCCCAGCTTAGCTTTGTTCAAGGGTCAGGACACATTGGTTTAGTACCCTTCTAAATGAAGGGGTTGGAAACCCTTCCTAGCTACTTAGATCAATATTAGTGTTTGGCCATGTGATTAGTAATAATTTTTCATTTAAATGATGGCATATAATCACTTATTATTTAAATTTAATATCCCTTTTAAGTTTTTTGATTTTATATTTTTACCCCTGAATTTCTTTTAAAAAATTTTAAACTTTCAAATCTCAAACAGCAAATCCAAACAATCTCTTTTTTTGCACCATAAATTGATAAGAACCCTAAGACAATTCTTAGAACGCTAACGCCGTTGGATCATATTGATGTTTACCTATACTATATATGTATATATTCATGCAGCTAAAGGTCATACTTTGATGGCTTTGATTTTGTAATTCCTGCCTGAATCTGTTGCTATTGCCTTGCTATTACCATCAGCATTAGAGTTCTTACGCACCCTTTTTTGAAAAAAAGAATGTTTAGATGTTTTTTAAAAAAAATTAGTAATTTAATTTGATGTTCCGGTTTCGGAAGTTTAAAAAGTTTCTAAAGCGACCCTTGGATAAAAATATAAACAAATAATAATAATTAAAGGAGACTAAATATAAATAGTGCCTAAATCTTACCAGTCTAAACCTTATTTGTTAAATTTATGGGTTTAGTTTCTATACATTGTTTTATATTATTATCTAATCAAATTATCTTATATGTATGATTTTTTAAATAATGAGTATAAGATTTAATCACTTTTACTAATATAGTAATATATGATTGGACAACAATATAAATTTTTTTTACACTTTAAATATATTGAAATTAAAGTCTAAATTTATATCTACAAAAAGAATTTTCATACGGATAATAGACTTACACATCAAAAGTATTCTACAAAGACAGTTCATCACAAATACCTATATATTTTCTATCCATATGTTCTTAAACTGAAAAAAAAAACAATATTTCATAATATCTACCACATTTATCACCTTTATTTATAATATTCAAATTACAAATTAGAGGATATGATTTTGTCAATTAATATGATTAAGATTTCTAGTATAGAATAGCGTGTGTGCATATATATATATATATATATATATATATATATATATATATATATATAGAGAGAGAGAGAGAGAGAGAGAGAGAGAGAGAGAGAGAGAGGTGTGTGTATAGTAATAGAGGGAAGATATATATGAAAGAAAGAGATACTTGGAAATGAGGCTGTTGTGGAAGGAATCAGGTACGCCAGACGTGAAAGCTCTAAAGAAGGCCAAGAAATTGCCAACAAGAGGCCATCCCATGTCACCAGGGGGAAGAGGGTGTTGCCTGTTTCTGAGTTTGAGATCATAATACCACCCATTCAACGCCCTCACAAACATGAACACAAACATGTAGCATGCCACAAGCAAAGGGAGTGCACCTATCATCGTCCACAACCAACCTAGCTCCATTTGTAATTCCTATGTGATGATCTTGATTATTTCGTGCTTCTCGTACGTGGTGGCATACGTATTTCGATATATATAGCAGACCCTCGCCTCCAGCCTTGTGTTCATATAAGACAATTAATATTATATATTATCCAACCTAAACTTAAAGTTTTTACCAAATAGACGAGGAATATAAAATTTCATATAATTTAAAAATGATTTAATAGTTCATCATTCATTTTATTTTGACGGATAATATACTTATAAAAATATAAATAAATATCGATTAATAGATTACATAAATATTGTTGTCCAATTTTTTTAAAATTTGGCATGCTTGATCATCAATATAATATAACATAAATCAATAGTCGGATTGATTAAATTCAATGTGGATGAAGCATTACAAGATATTTGGCTTAAAACAACACTTATTTTTTGGAACATTTGAAAAGTGTTGCTTTTTGTACATATAGACAACATTTTTTTTAAATGTGTTGTCCTTGATATCTAAAAAATATTATCTTATTTACTCAAAAGTGTTGCCTTAAACAATTGACCACACTTGATATAGCAACACTATGAAAAGTGATGCATTAGCTTAAAAATGTAGCCTTAAGTTAAAAAATATTACCTTTGACAATTGACCACATGTGATATAACAATTCTTCAAAAAGTGATGCTTTAACTTAAAAAAGTGTAGACTTTGCTATATTAAAAGTGACACATTTTAAAAAAGTGTTACCTAAGTGTGCATAAACAACATTTTTTAAGTGTATCTAAAACTAAGTGTTCTTTTTAGGCATAAATTTCTTATAATGAAGAATTATATAATGAAGTAAGTGTGCAAAACTTACTCCTGTAGTAAACAGATCTACTATATATATATATATATATTCACCATCATATGGAGGTTAAAAATTGGGATTGCTAACTTTCACATGGATATTAGCAAAGGTACACATTTTGTTTTGAATAAAATACCATTATTTTCTCTTTGAATCAACTTAGATTTTTGGTTAGATGTGTAATTTTCATTTGTATATATTAATTACGATTTCAAATCTTTCTCTCACTTCTTCAATATTCTTTTCGAATTCTCTCTCATCTTAATTACCACGTTGTTAAATTATCTTATTATTTTCTATTTTCTTTAGATTGAATGAAATTATTTTCAGCAAACCTTCTTTTTTTTTTTCTATTTTACTATCGCGGTGCCACCAAATAAAATATTCATCTTGTGTGCTAGTTTTTGACATGTTATTTTTAATCATCATCAATTATAAGTGTTGTATCAATTATGTGAGTCGTTTTCACAAAAGACTAAAATAGTATTTATTCAATTAGTAACAAATTTATATAAAAAAAATACTTTATTGAATTAGTATTATAATATAGTTATCCATTGTATATCTAATAATATTTGAATTTTTATACATTAGTTACGTAATTTTTTTTTACGGGATCAGTAATATAAATTAAAAATAGAAAAAGACAATATACATATTTGGGTTGAGAGAAATAGTGGAGAGTGCATACTAATGAAGTGAGAGAAAAAAATTAAAAATAGTAATTAATGTAAATAAAATATTATAAAATCATCTGAAATTATAACTTAGCAATCTCTCTCTCTCTCTATATATATATATATATATATGGAGGAAGCATATCCATGGTAGAAAATATTGACAACAAATGTGGCTCAAAGCCCACAAATATAGGTATTGTTTCTGACCACAAGACTCTCTCTACACATGCTACTAAGAATCAAACCTCTAATTAAATGTTTAAGAAGTCGAAATAATTACCAATTGTAATACATGCACAGACACAGACAAAGATATATATATATATATATATATATATATATATATATATGTGTGTGTGTGTGTGTGTTTGTTTCTATACATCCATTAAATATAAATCATTTTATTCTTATTTTTTCCTTTCCGTCAAATATAAATGAAATATCTTTTTGCTCATGTACCCCCCAGAAAAAAAAAAAAGTAAATCAAATCCCATCCAAGTTGTCAACTCTAGCCGGCCTCGGTTTCACGTGGTGCGGCTCTGTTAGCGGATATTATGGCCCTCTCACTTCGGCGTGAAGTTCTGCTTTCTTTGAATACATTTGCAACGCCGCCCCTGACTTTCACATGCGAATTTTGCTTACATAGTTGGCTTGTAATCTGCTTGTGCAATAGGAAGCGTGAGGTCCGTTTCGAATCTTCTCACAACCTCATTAATTATGTTTTTTTTTTTCCAATTTTCTTTTTTAAGTGTTATTTTGTTTTTATTTTTTCTGGAACAATAATTTGAGAATTGTTAATATATTTATGTTTTAAATTGTATTCTCATTTTATTTTAATTATTAACGAACAATTATCATAATACAAGTGTACTTTATAAATTAATTAGTTGATTTTTTGGTCTTTAATTATATATATTGACAGATAAAATTAATATAACATTGTATTTGTCATGGATGTGCTTCTCATTTTTTTCAAATATCCAAAATCTAATTACATTAACATTTCTTAATTTAAACATTGCAAATCATATTTGTTGATTTTTTTTTAATATAAAGCCACATATATGATTTTAAAGAAAGTTTCAAATGATAGTCCACAATTGCCAAGTGAAAATTGATAAGTATATTTACAAGTATAAGTAATTTTATTTCTAATTCAATATAACCTAATTAATCTCTATAATGTATATATAACAATTCAATTTCTTTTATTTTATCCTCATATGTTTTTATAATAATTGTTTGTTTGAACAAAACAAGAATAAGATATTAAATTTAAGAGATTAATTTTGATATATTAACAATATAATATAATTAAATAATTCTATTTGCATGCTCTTTTAAGTAATAAATGTGAAAGTCAAATATATTTGTTGATAAACGCAATTGGATTTCGGTCAATAAAAGTTGATTAAGTCCTTAGAGCTTTTCCTGAGGTTCAAAACCTATGCATCTCTAGGGGAGAGGTTGCAAACCATTTACCACTCTAGGTATCGGGAATTAGGCTACCATGCCTCCTTCTATTAATATAAGTTGATATTTTCTGATATGAAAATATATAATATAATGAGAATATAATATTCTTTGTTGTCTGTATCAATATTCATTCAAGAATCAATCTTTACATAGGCTTTCGTTTAGGTAGTGGTTGGAATAATTAAGATTAGAAAATGATTTGATGTGATTTGATTTATAAATAAAATCTTATTTTTCAAATGATTACATAAAATAGGAATTGAATTGATCTAAAAATCAATTCTTAAAGTTGCTAGGATTGGGCTAGGTAGTGATAAGGGGTTTGGATAGTTTATCGTGAAGTAATAGGTTCAAATCTCAATTTTGAAGTACAAAAAAAAATCTTATGTTTTGAATATGACAAAAATAGGAATTCAATTTAAAAATCAAATTAATTCTAGCCAAAAGTTCAAGAACAAATAAAATAAATCATGATTTTGTAAAATAATTTTTTTTATTTTTGAAATGATATGAACATAAGATTTGATTTACAAATCAAATCAGTTCTATTTTTTTATCAGTGTCATCTTGCCTATCATGATAGGATGATAAAACAATTCCATCTTAAGAGGGCTGAAGAATTATTTGCCGTTATGCATAAAGGGTTGATTGTGTTGAATCGGATAATCTTCAACTGTGTGCTGGGGTTTCACTCATGCTGAAGGGAAACTTTAGTGCATTGCATCAGGTAGTTTTATCGGAAAGGCATCCATGACTGTTATTTCTGTTGTGGAACTAATTGTTTCTTGCAAGTGTTAATATAATGATCCAGGTGCAGCCTTTAATTATAGCACTATATATATATATAAAAGAAAATGTTACACCATTGAAAAACTTTTTATTGGTGTAAATTTTTACAAAACCCACCGTTGGATTAGAAGCTCACATCGTATAGATCAAATTTAAAAAATTTCAAATTAATCTAAAATTATTTGGTATAGTTTTTATATACATCAAAATCAACATAATATATATACTTAAAATAAAAAAAATAAGAGCTACATGATTGCATTGCTATTGATATTCAATTTTTATGAAATCTGATACAAATGATCTTTATGATAAGTAATTATAATTCAACGATTGGATTGATAAAAAAATTATTTCATTAAAAGTTATAAGTAGTGATATAACTTGATCGTAACCGTATATGTATGTGTGTGTGTGTATATATATATATATATCATAAATATATGTAATGATCTATTGTTACTAGTTCTTTTTATCTTAGATGTATAATTCTTATGAGTAACTAAGGCTAAAGAAATATGCCGGAGAATTCGCCTTGTCATGCTTAAGGTAGTAATGCTCTCAGTAGAGTGGTATCAGACCCTTAATGTCCAGTACAATTATTCTCCTTGAACAAGAAGTCTGTGTTGAATAACCACCGTGCACAATTGGAAAATGTGATCCATTGAGGTGCCAACTGCCCCTTCAATGAACATTCAAGAGAAAGCAAAAAAAAAAAGATCACTAATCCCTCTTAAATCTTCTAATGAAATGTCAGCTTGGACAGCATTTACTCTGATCTTGCACTCTTCTTTAGTTATCTCAAACTCCAAATAAAGTGCCCAACAAAACGTGTATAGAGATTCAAAGGATCGATGAATGCATGGCATTGTATGCTTGGTAGTAGATATATAAGGAGAAATTATTCTTATCGCCATATCAACCATGTTTTGCTCCAGATTGGTCAAGTGTATGCGTAGCATTTTTACACCAAAGTATAAAATTAAGGATTTAATTGTTATGCATTGTCGGTGTAAATATTTTTTATACTATTATCCAATCATATATTACTACATAAGTCATGATAATTGATTTTTATATCCACTACTTAAAAAGCCATTAAAATAAAATGTTTTGATTGGATGATGGTATAAAACAATTTTATATTGACAATGTGTCAAAATTAAACTCTAAAATTAAATTCAAAAGCTTCATTGAGATTACTTCATGTGAAGAAGGACGGAAGCAGAATGAAGATAAAAGATGGTTCAAATGCATGTTTGTTTTTACTACGGCATATGTTGCAACAAGCTAGTTTTTCTCCATAGGAATCATGACAAATAACCTTAGATAGAGTTAACAGGAGAGTGTGTATAACACTTGTTGGTCCGCTCAAAATTAATTTATTTGTGCTTTATATCCATATCCTACAGGATAAGGTAAGTGCTTAACACTTGGTGATACAAGGCACAACCCAAATCTTATTCTTACGCCATATATAGGCATTTTGGGGTAGCTTGACTTGCTTACATATATACATCACTAAAGCTTACAGACCTTAACAAGATAATTGTCTTTGGGAATGGCTACGGGTATATATATATACGTAATGGGACATTCTGGATTTACTTGTTCAAACCTACAAAATAAGAATGGCAAATAAATTAGGAATATAAAACACATATTCATTAACTTTTTATGAAATGTGTGTGACCTAATTACCTGTAAGGTCCAGCCGTGGGTCCCGTCTTTTATTGAAAATTTGAAACTATAACGTGGAGAGAAGGAATTTTTCCATGCATGAATAGTAAATCACTATTCACGTGTGAAGAGTTCGGTACTGAGAAGAGTTTTTTCAACATGTGAACAGTGAAATTTACTGTGCACTTGTGTTAGGTGCCGTGCAACATAGATCGCGTTCATACGCAGAGAGCCTCTATAAATAGAGGCGTTCGAAGCAGCGAAAGATGCATCAGAGCAGCGAAGAACACAAGCTGCATAGAGAGAAAAATATACAGAGAGTGTATTATTTTTCTGAGAGTGAGAGGAAAATAGAGAGTGTGAGTAAATCCCTTAGAGTGTAAGGTGTGGGTATATACACCGGGAATATTTTTGGGTATCATCTCTATTACTCCTTGGTACTGCAAAATTGTAATATTTGAATAGGAGGGTTCTCATTGGGATACACTATATTTATGTAATACCCCAATTTTAAATAATAGAATTAGAAAATGTTGTGAATTAAAAATAAATTAAAGTGTGATTTTTAAATGAATTTTATGAAATTTTAAATCATTCTGGTGAGCGCTGCAGTGGTCAAGTGAACAGTAAGGCGGTTTAGGGGCAATTTTTGCGCTCTTTGGTGAGCGTTGCAGCGCTCAACAGAACATGTAAAATCCCCTGTTCGGGGTCCAGAACCTTCACAATTGCTAAAACTCGACCCCTCCACCCCAAGATGCTAGAAACCTCGTTCCCTAACCTCTCTCCACCCTCCCAATCCTATTTTCTTCCATTTCTCTCAATTCTAACTCCAATCCTTTATTCCTAAGGCTTTAAGATACTGCTGTCAATTCTGCTTCCTAGAGTTCTGTTGGTGCTATTCCCTCATTGTTCACCCCTCTAGGTGAGTGGGTTCGCACTTGTAGTCTCTATGTTATGCATTAGAGTTATTTCCATTAAAAACACGAATTACTACTTGATTCTAGAGATTACTGTACAAGAATTTGAGTTGATGATGGTTTATATGTTTTAGAAACTTTGATTTTAAAGCATGAAATATGTTTTTCATAAAACTCATGGGACCATTATTGTTGAACTGGTTTTAGATAGAAGTGATGATATATATGTATTGTTGAAGACTTTTACGGTTGGTTGAATGGATTCTGGAATTGATTTATGCGTATGATATAATTATATGTCTAGAAATGCCATTTAGAGAAGAGAATGGAATTGTGATTATGAACTTAGTTGTTTTGGAATATGATATTGAGAATTCTATCTATGTAAAGTGTGATGATTTGAGATATGGTTAGAGAATTAAACAGAAAGGAGTTTTAGAGCTTGAATCTTCATGAGATTCAGAACAGTTGACGGATACATATTCTGAGGATATATGAGATCATGAATGTCTGCAAAAAGGGTAACCTCTTAGGCATGATTTCATAGCCATGGTTATGCTAAAGTCAGATTGTTAGAGTTGTATACTCATAACAACTGCCAGCTACATATTCTATGGTTTGAAATCATAGTGCCTTTAAGTTGGTGATTCCTTAAACATGATATCATAGCCGCAGTTATGCTAAGGTCAGACTATTAGAATCAGATAGATTCAGAACTCACAGGAGAAAATGATCCACGAGGGGCAAATTTACGCAGAGAAATGATCAAACAACAAGAAACCATGAAACTTAGCCCACGAGGGGCAATTCAGAGACTTAGTCCACGAGGGACAATTTATTCAGAGAAACTACGAAACTACGGGAAACTATTAAACTTAGCCCACGAGGGGCGATTATGAAACTTAGCCCACGAGGGGCGATTATGAAACTTAGTCCACGAGGGACGTTATTCACGAGAAACTGAACACTCACAAAACAGAACCGAGATAGAGAATGAAATGAAACAGAATTAGAGATTATAGTTTCTTTGATAGTTACTATATGATGAGCTGATATGGTTTTGGATATGAATGTGAACAGAGGAGAATTGTTTTGAGTTAGAAAACGATGACTAATATGTATATATGTATATGTATATTTGATTATGTGAGACTTTAAAGTATTATTAATATTATTATGATTTCATGCATTATTCTTTGGATGTCCCATGAAAGGGGATTATAGGTGGGGATTCACTCACTGAGTTTTGATTACAAAACTCACCCCGCTGCTTTATTTCATTTTACAGATAAGGTAGCTGCTGTAGACTTTCCTCAGTCATTCTCTCAGCAGTAACATTAGAATATCAGTTGGTAAGCTTCACATAGGTGAAGCCCTTGTGTTTAGAGTAGCATGCTCCAGTGTTGATGCAGGCAGGTTCCCGGACCATAGTGCATAATATGTAGTTTGCATATATAAAATGTTTTTGATGGACTGTATTATAAGACTTTATCATAGAGGTTATGTATATTATGAACTTTTATGATACTTGATGATATTATGAGAATAGAATTCAGAGTAGAGAATATGAGGCTACAGTTTTAAAGAATACTGGTTATATGTTTTAAAGGCAAGGAAATTGTATGTAGAAAAGGTTTTATGGTTAAATTATTTTGTGGTATACTGTGCATACATAGGAATCCAGGTCACGAGGCTTACGTGGGACAGGATTTCTCACGTGCCGGTCACGTGCCTAAATCGGGTCGTGACAATTTACCTCCTGAGTATAGTGAAATATTCTTCGGAGTTTGTCCCGTGATTTTTCCTCCGGTATTTGGGGGTTTCCACGTTAAATATTCGGTGTGCAAATGTCTTGATACTGGCGTGAATAGTACTATTTTGTGAATAGTAAAGAGCGAGCCCACCTGAATAGTGACCAGTGGGTCCCACTGTAGAAAAATTTACTATTTATCCTGATTAATATTTTTCACTGCGCTACGCCGATTGGTAGATTTAATTCTATCAGATTTAGTTTTGGTACTCATTGCCACACATTGGCATCATTTAATTACACTGTGAATCAGTCTCTGAGCCCAACAGGTGGTATCAGAGTTTTGGTACGGTGGGATTTATTCTTAGTATGTTCTGTGGTTGCAGTTTAATCTGATCTTCCACATCAGAAAAGAATTTCTCCCTTGTACTTGAAGAGTCACTTGGTGTCAAAAGTGGGATAGAGCTCAGGATTGTGCTGTGTAAATTAAATGGAAGAGAATATGGGTACCATGATCAAGCTAACAGCAGCAAATTACTCCATCTGGAAGCCAAAGATGGAGGATATACTTTTCTATAAGGATTTGTATGATCCTATAGAGAAGGGAGATGCAAGGCCAGCAGAAGTGTCTGAAGAAAATTGGAAAAAGATGCACCGAAAGACCATTGGTTTAATTAGGCAGTGGGTGGATATCAGTGTATTCCAGAGACGAATGCACATACTATGTGGAAGAAGTTAGAAGATCTCTATGAGAGAAAGACTGCACAGAATAAAGCTTTCGCAATTAGAAAGCTGGTAAATCTCAAGTACAGAGATGGAAGGTCTGTTGCTAAGCACTTGAGTGACTTCCAAAATATGGTGAATCAGTTAAGCACCATGCAGATAGTCTTGGATGATGAGTTACAAGCACTATTACTTTTGAGATCTTTGCCGGATAGCTGGGAGACCTTGGTGGTGTCACTGAGCAACTCTGCTTCAAGTGGAAAACTGTCTTTAGTCCAAGTCAAAAACAGTATGTTCAATGAAGAAACCAAAAGAAAAGACTTGGTGGGAATTGATAATTCACAGGCCCTTGTCACAGAGAACAAGGGGAGAAGCAAGAGCAGAGGATGGTCCAGAAAACTAAAGGATCGATCGTAGTCCCAGTGATGAAGAAAGTTTAAATGTTACCATTGTGGCGAAGAAGGACATATCAAAAGAAATTGTAAGGCTTGGAAGAATAGAGACAATAGAAATCGGAGAAATCAGGACGCAGCTGATGATGCAAATACTACAACCCCTGTGCAAATGGGGAAGTGGTGTTGCTCTCTTTTGTAGATGAAGAATGTCATGTTGCAAATTCATGTATTGAATGGGTTGTTGACTCAGCGGCTTCGTATTATGCCACTCCCAACAAGGAATTTTTTACTTTGTATAAAGAAGGAGACTTTGGCAAAGTGAATATGGGCAATAAAAGTAATTCTGACATTGTGGAAATTGGTGATGTGTGCATTCAAACAAATATAGGATGTACACTGACATTGAAGAACGTGCGACATGTGCCGGACTTACGCCTGAATCTGATCTCCGTGCATGCTCTGGATCTAGCCGGATATCATAGTAACTTTGGTGATGGCAAGTGGAAGCTCTCCAAAGGATCGATGGTGATTGCCAGAGGAGTAGCGTACAACACTTTGTACAAGACTCAAGTTAAGCAGATTGGAGGATTGAATGCAGTTGAAGACGATGCTTCGCCAAATTTGTGACATAAAAGACTGGCTCATATGAGTGAAAAAGGATTGCAGATTTTGGCTCGGAAATCCCTCATTCCTTATGTCAAATGTACAAAGTTAAATCCTTATGATCATTGTTTATTTGGCAAGCATCATAGAGTATTTTTCAGCAAAAAGTTAAAGCTGAAGAAGAATATTTTGGATATGGTTTACTCTGATGTATGTGGTCCCATGGAGGTGGAGACTCTGGGCGGTAGCAGATATTTTGTGACGTTTATTGATGATACTTCACGGAAAGTGTGGGTGTATTTCCTAAAGAGGAAGGACCAGGTGTTTCAATACTTCAAGAGGTTTCATGCCATGGTGGAGAGAGAAACTGGGAAACCTTTGAAGTGTCTTTGCAGTGACAATGGGGGAGAGTACACTTCTCATGAATTCAAGAACTATTGCTCTGAACATGGCATCAGGCATGAGAAGACAGTTCCTGGCACCCCACAACATAATGGTGTAGTCGAAAGAATCAACAGAACCATTATGGAGAAAGTCAGATGTATGTTGAGAATGGCTAAGCTGCCTAAGCCATTCTGGGGTGAAGCTGTTCAAACGGCGTGCTACTTGATTAACAGATCTCCGTCTGTTCCTTTGGGCTTTAACATTCCGGAGAGAGTATGGTCCGGACATGATGTAAGTTACTCTCATCTAAAGGTATTCGGATGTAAAGCCTTTGCTCACGTAAGTAAGGAGCAGAGACAGAAGCTTGATGATAGAGCCATTCCTTGCATATTTATGGGATATGGAGATGAGGAATTTGGCTATAGGCTATGGGATCCGGAAAAGAAGAAGATTATTAGAAGCAGAGACGTAGTGTTTCATGAGTAAGAAACTATGTCGGATTTTGCTATTCCAGAGAAAACTGATGAAGCTGGTGGTAAGGTTGATTTTACACCAGTCTCTCTTCCTAAAGAAAATGCCACAACAGGGGGAGAGGTTCAAGATCATGGGGTTGATGATGAGCCAGCAATTGATGATGATGGAGATGGAGGAGGTGTTGAGCAGGGGGAGCAAGCTCAAACACCACAACTTAGAAGATCTAATAGAGTGCCACAGCCATCCAAGAAGTACCCCAGATCGGAATATATCCTTCTCATTGATGAGGGGGAGCCGGAGAGTTTTGAAGAAGTTCAGACTCATAAGGATAAAGTTCAGCGGATCAAAGCCATGCAAGAAGAGATGGATTCCTTGCAGAAGAACAATACTTATGTGCTGGTAAAACTCCCTGAAGGCAAGAAAGCCTTGAAAAACAAATGGGTGTTCAAGCTGAAGAAAGATGGCAACAAGCTAGTGAAGTACAAGGCTCGCTTGGTTGTTAAAGGCTTTGGTCAAAAGCGAGGGATAGATTTTGATAAGATTTTCTCTCCAGTTGTCAAAATGAGTTCTATTAGAGTTATACTCGGATTGACAGCTAGCTTGGATTTGGAGCTTGAGCAATTAGACGTGAAGACCACGTTTCTCCATGGTGATTTGGAGGAAGTTGGAAATGAGCTGATGGTTTGGATCAGCTGGTTTAGATCAAGTATGGATGACATGGTGTTTGTTAGATCCATGTGATAGGTCTCTTGTGTTGAAAGTCTTCCTGGCAAAGTGGAGACCAGGTGGCGTGTCTCGAATATCGGCGGTACAAGTGAAAAGAGTATGTTTAGCCAGTGACAAGGCTTGTGAATGATGCTCTTGTTTTAGCACCATTAAATGCTTGAGAAATGCAAGGTTATTGCATGAAGAAAGTTGTAGTATGAGATAAGTTTCGACTTTGTGCCTAAATGATGTTGGCATGAATCCCAGATGATTACTCTCAGATTATTTTCCCATCGGCTGGAGGGGGAGAATTGTAAGGTCCAGCCGTGGGTCCCTTCTTTTATTTAAAATTTGAAACCATAACGTGGAGAGAAGGAATTTTTCCACCCATGAATAGTAAATCACTATTCACGTGTGAAGAGTTCGGTACTGAGGAGAGTTTTTTCAACATGTGAACAGTGAAATTTACTGTGCACTTGTGTTAGGTGCCGTGCAACGCAGATCGCGTTCATACGCAGAGAGCCTCTATAAATAGAGGTGTTCAAAGCAGCGGAAGATGCATCAGAGCAGCGAAGAACACAAGCTGCATAGAGAGAAAAATATACAGAGAGTGTATTATTTTTCTGAGAGTGAGAGGAAAATAGAGAGTGTGAGTAAATCCCTTAGAGTGTAGGGTGTGAGTATATACACCGGGAATATTTTTGGGTATCATCTCTATTACTCCTTGGTACTGCAAAATTGTAGTATTTGAATAGAAGGGTTCTCACTGGGATACACTATATTTACCTCTTGGGTTGGAGAGTGTGGAAAGGATATTTTGTAATTATCCTGAGTATAGTGAAATATTCTTCGGAGTTTGTCCTGTGGTTTTTCCTCCGATATTTGGGGGTTTCCACGTTAAATATTCGGTGTGCAAATTTCTTGATACTGGTGTAAATAGTACTATATATGAATAGTAATATTTGTGAATAGTAAAGAGTCAGCCCACCTGAATAGTGACCAGTGGGTCCCACTGTAGAAAAATTTACTGTTCATCCTGATTAATATTTTATTTATTACTGTGATTGGTAGATTTAATTCTATCATATTTAGTTTTGGTACTCATTGCCACACATTGGCATCATTTAATTATACTGTGAATCAGTCTCTGAGCCCAACATTATCAACAATCTTTAAACAAAATAGAAGACACTAACTTGTAACCAAGAAGAAAATGATGCCGAAGTATGGATATCTCAAGTTTGGCCAAGCCATTTCCAGCGCAGAACCTACTTCCGGTTCCAAATGGAAGAAATGCTCCTGCTTTAACATTGTTATCCTGCAAAAATGAATGTGTTAATAATATGATTAAATTTATTTATTGTCCAACAATAAGAATGATTATTCTAATTAACTCTACCATTTACATCCCATCTCGGGGGATTGAATTCTTCCAGGTTTGGGAAAATTTCAGAATCCATATGAATAGCTCTTATCCAAGATATCACTTTCCATCCTCGTGCTCTCTGATAATTTTATTGATAGACAAATTAATTTTTGATAAAAAAAATAGTGTTGAGGTCCCTCATATTTTTAAAAATAGGAGATTTAGGTGCTTAACAACTTCATTGATGGACAAATTGGTTTCTAACAAAAAATACTTCTGTTGAGATCCCTCACAGGTGGAAAAATAGAGCATTGTAGATCTCTGACAATTTTATTAATAGATAAATTAGTTCCAGATAAAAAAACTTATTAATGTTAAAGTCCTTCAGAATTGTAAAAATTGAACACTATAGGTTTTTCGCTCAGCTGCAACCTACTAAATGTTAGGTGTACTTTAATTATTTATTTATATGGCACCCACTAATTTTAATCATCACTAATTTACTAAAATGCACTCTTTTCTTTTTTGCTAATCTCTCCCAAAATATTCCAAAATTTAGAGCATCCCATAACAAGTATAGTTGTATTGTGTTTTTTTGTAATATGCAATCATTGTACTCTAGTAAATAGCTCTTTTGGAAAAATGATTATGAACTCATGATATTGGTATCATAATGCTTCATAATAAGGTGGTGGTAAAACATAAGGAATTCGATTACAAATCTGATTATTTCTTGCAATGACAAGCTTGGGGGCTAAGGGTTTCTTTCTTTACAGTGGAATATTGGAACGTTTGGGAAAAAAATTGCAAAAAGATGTCACATAATCAATAATTAAAGTTCATATTAGCATTTAATGGGTTACAAGTGATTCAGCGACTTACATGTCCTATTTTTACAATTGTATGAGACCTCAATACTAATTTTTTATTGTTAGGGACCAATTTGTTTATTAATAAAATAGTCAAGGACCTATAATATCATATTTTTATAATTGTGAAGGAACTCAATACTAATATTTTTTTATTAAGGACTAATTTGTTTATCAATAAAATTGTCAATGACCAATTTGGGTGTTTACTCTTTTTTTCATTTTCATTTCTTTTATTCAGAAAAAAAAGTCAATTAAGACTATTAATTATAATAAAAAAAGAGTTTTTTTTTAGTATCTCTATAAAATTTAAAGATATCAATATCTCTATTTTTTTTTCAATAATTGAAAAATGCTTGACTCTTAGGGAGAGAAGAGAACATGCTTACGAATGCTCACAAAAAACAAAGCAACAAAACAAAACACTACCAAACAAGATCAACACCAAAATGAAAAACTAAATGTTACTCCCTTCTCAGAACCTAGGACTTTATATATATATATATATACTATTCAAACTCCTCGTTACTATACCAATGCCAGTGACTTGATATAGTAGATAATATAGGTGTATTGTTATCTTTTTATTGTCAATATAACATTTCTCTCAAATCTTAGCCCTAGACAATACTCTAACCACATCCTTTTTGACATCCACAGAAAGCCCCAGACTCTTGCCCAAACCTCACGTACGCCGAGCTTCTTAAAGATCATCCATTATGAGATCTTGGACCTGTTGGAGTTCTTGCGTGCAGCTTGAACCTTTCCCAGAGTGCTTTTACCCTTCTTAGCCTTCGATTTTTTCCCAAGCCTCTTTTTCAATTAGCCAGCCCATCCAATTCCAAGTGTTTCTCCTAATCAAATTAGGTGTTTGGAGTTTAGAAAAGTCAACACCCAACTCAAAGTCTTGTCCCAATGGAATGAGCAGCCCATAAATACTGGCCTGCTGAAAAGGCTCTTCCACAATCGGATCCAAAAAATGGCACAACTTCTTGCATCTTGCCCTATCATCTTGGCAAGACCCAGACATCAAAACGAGAGGGTGGCACAGCAGCAATTGGATCACCAATCAAATGCACAACCGTAGGGCCCTCAATACTAGTATCCTCATCCAAACTCCCAAATAAAAATTCCCCAAAATTAAACGAAGAAACTCCCAAATAATCCGACCCAGTTTTCATCCATGCCCAAAAGCTACCTCACTCCCTTGATTAGCCTAAAACCTGATCGGCATCCTTTAGTTACTTATTAATATTTATAACATTAGCAATGATTAAATCACAATTGTTGAAAAAACAAGGGTGCCTGGGCGGCTCGACCCATTTGGATTGGCCCACATCGGGCAATGTCGTTTTCAACTTTGGCCACTTCATGCTAATGTTGGCTCAGCCCAACTTATTCGTGTCTCGGGTTGACTCGTGATTTTTTTCCTTGTTCAATTTTCTTTTTTAAATTTTATAGTTCATATAAAAAGTCAATGGCTAAAAAATTTCTTTTATTGTAATGAATAAAAGTATCAACTATTAATAAGCAGTGATTTATTTTTGCTCTATGTAAGAGTAAGAAATGAAACTTAATGTTTTCTATAATTAAGTTTTGATAACTTAACTTGATATAAAAGTGAAGTGAATTAAAAAAATATATTATTTTGTCAATTTTTTTTAGTTGAGACTTTTTAAGTAACAAATGGGTTAAACAGTTCATATTCTAGTAGTAATAGCTTATATATGCAATTGGTTATTTAATAAAAAAAATTAGTATTCAGACCATCATGGTTTCTTGGACCAAAGCGGGTTGGGTTCATTTAAGCGGAGTCGAGTCAAGCCAACCTTTACTTTTACTCTAATTTTTTTAGCTCATTCAACATATTTTTTTTTTAGTTATTCGAGCTAACCCGTCAAGCTCAGTCCGTTTTAACAATTCAATATCTCTATTGATGTCAAAGGAAAACCCTGAAAAATAGTAAATGAATTCTAATTGACCGATAGGGTTGACTACAAATTTAAGGGGAAAAAAATAATTATATCTATGAATGCCATATGTAGAATTTGACTTACATGAAGGTTTTTTTTTTTTTTTTTTTTCGTTTTTATAGATATTGTCATATAGCTAGATAGATAGACAGATAGATAACAAATTTACTGCACAATTCTAAGTTTATTTTACATCCATGTCATTTTGCACGTGAAGAACAGATACTAACCACAAAAGAACTACAAATTTATTGCACACTTCCTGATTTTACATCCATTTCATTCTCCACATGGAGAACAGATACCAATCACAATTTATTGAAATCTGAAACCACTACCAAGAACCGGTAAAAGTTCACAATATAAACAACAAAACAAATATCAAGACCTCTCCTAGGACGAAGGCTTTTCTTAATTAGGCACCTTAACATAGCCCACATGTGTGGAATTTGCAACTCTAGTAAGGGTTTGTAGATCATAAGCTATCCAACACCTTGAGTCATCCCTGTGGTAGAAATACCCAACACACTTGCAATCATTGGTACATTTGTTCCCACAATTGCTTTCACTCACCCTACCCCCAGTAGTGTATTTGCTCATGTAATGCTCAACACCTTCAAGTTTGTAGTAGTGGAAATCACTTGGCTTGCATGAAGTCACAGGCTTTGCAGTGCAATTTTTGCTCCACCCAAATATCGCACTCTCCAATGGGCAACCAACACATTGGTTGTCCTCACAGAGCCCAAATTTCCCACACTTCTCTGGCAATTGGCACTCATTTTCATCATTGGAATCTCTATCAAACAAGGTGTATGTCACTTCCCAAACACCATCACGCACATCAAGGAAATAAGTGTGGAGCCTAATGTTACCATCAATTCCAAGCCTAAGATATGTTAAGGTGCTATTGTTCACCGGGCTAGCAATGACCCTCGTGCCAAAGTTGGAAGGATTGGCCACATGGTAACTAAAATCAATCTCAAAACTGTCTGAATCAGATATGAGTGTGACATTTTGCAATGACCCTTTTTCAATGAAGAACCAATTTTGAGCTGAAAGGAGACCATAGAGAACAGGCCTAGGAGAATTCATGCTCTTGTAGTAAAGGGCAAGCCCTTTGGGTTCCAAAACAAAGCTATAAGGCCCATCAACATTTTCCTTATCTGAAAGCCTACTAACCAACTTAGATGGCCCTTCAGCTCTGAGGGTCTGACCCACCAAAAGGGTATCCGTAGGGTGGTCAAAACTTTGCCAAACAAATCTCCCCGTGGAATCAAGAAGCACCATGTTACCATTTGGGAGCAACCTAAAGGCCACAACACCTTTATTTGTCGTGTTCGTTTGCCATGCAATTCTACCATTGGCATCAGCCAACACAAGGTTCCCATCTGCACCGAGTGAAAAAGTGGCACCTTCACCAACTGGGTTGCCCCTGTTGGCCTCCCAAACCCAACGAAACAATTGTTCCGAGCGTTGGAGACCAACACGGAGTGCTAGAGTGAAGGCATTTGGGGTGGTGTTGTAGAAACCAACTTGGAAAGGAGAGTTGAAGATGCTTATCATTCGGTAATCAGCACCATACTCTACAATATAAGGGCCAAGCTCACCAGAGTTGACATACTTGAAGGTCTCGTTTTTGGGAACAAGAGCATGGGAAATGATGGCGGAGATGGATAAGAACAAGAATGTGAGAAGGGTGGTTTTGGGGTGGGGCAGAGAAGCCATAATATTGTTGTGTGGATTGATTGATATGTTGTGTCATATATGTGGGTATAGCCTCTATTTATTTATACTACATGTGGTATGAAGTTGGAATGTACTTTGGTCAATTTTTTCAACTCAAATATTGTGCAGAATTATCTAAATTTGGATCTAGACCCAATCGATAATGCCGCAATAACAATATAATTTGTGTTTATGTGAAATATGCCAGCTGTCATAAATAATGTGAATTATTCCATTTTTTATTATTTTCTTTCCACTTTTTGGGGCTACAAATCTGTGCGCTCCTTTTGAAATGAAGTTTTAGTTGGTGATTACCACTTTACAAATTTCAGCATATCTGTTCTTAACTTTAGCTATGCTGTTCTCATGATGGATCCTCAAAATAAGCAATGAAATTATCTTCCTTTTCAGAAAATGTTTAGTTTAATATATGGTAGTGGCGGTGAAGCCAGCTAAGAACACAATGGGCAAAGATTCGAGTTGCCTGTTGTTTTCACTGGTCTGTGTTCGGAGAAGTCTCGTGCCTTGCCGTAAGTGAGCGTGTTTGTCTGGTTTGTGTCCAGACTTAATTCCTTTCTACTGAAAATGAGGAAAAAAGTGCTTTCCAATGCATTTTTCTCCAAAATAACAAAATTATTACTTCTCCGAAAAGCTATTCTAGTCTTAAAACAAACAGGCCTTAAATCGATCTACAAATTTGGCGTTTGGCATTTGCTTCTAGCTTTTTAACGTTATCTTACTTTTTTATGCTGGCTAAAATTTAACTTCTGGTTCTTTGACAACCTGATTAATAAAAACACGGGCAAATTAAAGTCAGATAATTTTATTCTATATACATATATATTCCACATAAAAAAAATTTGTGGCAAGTTGCTTGTACGGAAAAGCACATTTATGGAAACAACGACTTTTGACCTACAATGGTTGGTCAAATAATAATAATGGGATACAACTCAGTTGTTCATGGTTTTGGTCTCAATCCAATTGCCTAAGTGGATAAGGAAGAAAAATTGACGCTATTTATACATAAATAACTATCTTTATACATATTATAACAAGAAGCTTAATTATGTTATTTTATTTCGAAAGTCATAAATAAATGAAGCATGATATAAAAGTATTCATAAATCAACTTACCAGAAAACATATTCATAAATCAATCAACATGATAGGTACTTGCGATCAAGCTGCGTAAGTGATCTCATTACATCTGATCTTGATGTTAACCAAACTTGTATAACTGGCCTGCCTAGCTAGGAAGTGATTTACTATAGATTCCATGGAACCAAAGTCCAGAATGTCTAACCCCAAATCGGAAAGTTTAACTGGCTTTATTGTTTGTAGTCTAGAGAGAAGGCTTTTGGAATAGACCAATCCCTTCAAACTAGGCCCATTTTTAGACCTCAACCCAAATTTTCTTGGGGTCGATCCGTCCTTTTTTAACCCTTTCCATATTTAACAATTCCATTGTTGACCAAAAACAAATTCCATTCTTTACACCAAAATTTTTTTCCCCACCCCCGCCCCCCAACAGTGACCCAACAGACCCATCTGACCGGAAAAAAAAAACAACACACCCATGACTTGATTCAAGAAGTTTCAAAGGTTACTTGTGTTGAGTTAGTATGACAAGCCAAAAAAGTTAGGCCGGTTCAGTTTTAGTTTTTAGAATTTTGTGAAAGAAATACTAAAAATTAGAATTTTTAGTTTTTAAAATCTTCAATATTTCCTTTTCAAAATCTGTAAAACTAGAAAAGTGAAAATGAAAACTGAAAACTAGAAATTCAAATCAAACAAACCTTTATGTAATGTACCTATGTAAGTAAATGATAATGTATTTAATTTTTATTCAAGTATTTTTTTCATCTTTAAAAATAGGGTTAAATGCATTTTACTCTCTGAATTTTAGGTTATATTTTATTTACATCTTGACTTCTCAAAATGTGCATCACAACACTTTGTACTTTCCAAACCATGCAAAAAAAATCCCTACTTTTAAAATATTACAAAATTTTAAGTCATAACAGGGAGTCAGGTTGCACATAATAAAAAATATTATGAGAGTTAATTACACATAAAATTCACAGACAATGTATCTTGTTGTACAAATTTAAAATATTAGAGAAATTAAATGTACATAAATCTTATCTTCATTATTTGCCAAAATTATACTAAGGGGTATTTTGTAAAGTTTGGAAAGTTTAGGATATTGTGATGTATATTTTGAATAGTTGGGATATAAATTGTATATGACCTAAAATTTATAGGATAAAATGCATTTAACCCTTAAAAATACAGTAATTTTTTGTTTATTCCTTCAAAAAAAAAATTCTATTGATTTTAGTCTATAATTTTTAAAGAATGAGCGTAAATAAGCCTTGGGACAAAAACGAAGATCATAATTTTTAAATTTTTTTAAGAATTATCTGGCTAGGCTTATTATTATTCGAAAGAAAAAATAGCACTTGAATAAGATAAATTGTTTTAAGGAACCAAAACAAAAAATATTATATTTTTAAGAAACAAACATATCTAACCCTTTATTTCAACAATTAAGATAATTATGCACTTTAAAAATAAATTAAGGTGAATAACTCTCATTAATTCAATTTATAAAATAAACAAATTTCGAAAATAACGTTTTCCGCAAAGTTGAGTGCTATCATCTTGTCGTTTGCACTAGAGTTTATCTAACTAGACATAATCTTTTTTACCAACCTTCCCACTGGGTAATTAACAATGTGCAAGGCCAAGTTCTAAACCTAAGAATTAGTGCTGCTATATTATTCGTAGGCCTGGCTCAGGTGAAAACCCAAAGCATGTGCAT
The DNA here is from genome assembly GCA_031216105.1 of Dalbergia cultrata. Lineage (NCBI taxonomy): Eukaryota > Viridiplantae > Streptophyta > Magnoliopsida > Fabales > Fabaceae > Dalbergia > Dalbergia cultrata. Next base: position 14,476,017 of record CM062350.1, read on the forward strand.
GCAACAAACACAAACAGAAAGTACAAATCTGGAAACATGCTTAAAAAAGTCACCACTGAACCAAGCATCCACAGCAAGATTGGTCGCAAGAAAGAAGACCGAAATCGGGAGAGTGATCATCACCTGCCACTTGAGTACTAAACAATCATCATGCCGAGATGGAACATGGCTTCGAGAGATGAACCGGAGAGTTTCTAATAGAATTTATTTCTTAATTGAGAAATAATGATTTGGCTCATTTCACCTATTTCATAATTGGAACAGGAGATACAGGAGATACAGTGCATTACACTATGATCTAGTGTATTTATGGATTGCCCTTTTGCATTGATTCATTTGAATTGGATCTATTAGGGATGGCATAGTGGAATGGATCTTACAAGCACTTGTACTAATCCAATAAATTAAATAAATGCACAAAAACATAAAAGGATAAAAATAAACAAGATGACAATGAATTTAAAGACACAAGAATGCAACAAGATTTGGCAAATCACATGCCTACATCCACCTTAACTATGAGAATTGAAAAAAAAAAATACAGGGATCACTTTGTTTCCATACCAGACCAAAAACCCCCTATACATCCCCTATCATAATAAAGTCTAGATCTCTCATTTCTGCTCTCACATTCACTAGCGAAGCTAGCTTAGGAGTGAGGAAGCAGTTCCCCCGGGCCCAAAAACCCAAACAAAAAACAAAAAAACTTTTTTTTTCAAACTTTATGCATACATATGTGTGTGTGCGTGCACGCACGCACGGGAGTTTAATTAATGTATTATCAGTATAAAATAAGTTATATATGTGTGTAAGTTTAATTTTAATGTATTGTCATATTAGAAAAAAACTCAACCATCCACTTATTAAAAAGTCTTATAAATAGAAGCACATGATTGATTGATAGTTTACATCGTCAATACATTAAAATTAAAATTTTTATATATTTTATTCCTATATATATAGATATGATTATTGTGGCACGCAATTAAAAAATTAATATGTTTTGTTGTATGGAAGAAAAAAATTCAACTAATATATAATAAGTTCATGACTTTTTTGCTCTCTAATTTGTGAGAGGAAAAGTCTACTAAAACTTTTTCTATGTTGTCATGACCAAAACAATTTATTTACTTATTAATATTTTAAAATTTGTTATTTGTTAAATATGTTTGTTGAGGAATGATAAATCTTCCTAATTGATGTGCATAAAATGCTCTTGATATTTCGTTTACATGTATAAACATCCATTGAATATTGTGTAAATTACAACTTGTACAATTGTGAGTTTAATTTCAAATTAAAGGTATTGTTAGGTTGATGCTTAGAAAAGTATATCATCATTCTAGATTTGCCCCTTCTAATCTGTGTCATCTTTTGCCGTTGCTTATATTACTGCACACCTAGGCCATTGATCTTATTTATATCTAAGAACTCTTATCTCTCCCAGACTTCTTATCTCCAACGTAAATAGATTTTCAAATCTTAACCAATAACTCAAATCTAAATAGATTTCTCATACACATATCTTAGGATATACATATTAGGATACACATCTAATGGATATACCTAAAAAAAAAAAATCAATCATTATCTCATCAAGATATACACATGAACCGATTTTTCCAATAGGATCAAACTCCAAGGGGTTGATCAATCAATGAACCATGAAAAAATCCGTATCTGATAAGATGCAAATTCGAAGCCCCATTTGTTTCCCTATGTTGGATTGAGGTGTCATCTCCATACCTAAATTCATGTATAAAAAAAATCCGAATTGGATAAAAAACAAATCTTCAAAATGATGTATTTACCTCCATGATGAATCAAAAATTAAATCTGTATTAATTATACCTCCTCTTTGTTCATAAGGACAATGAATATCAAATTAAAGGGTTATATAAAAAAGGGTCTCAACTTCTTGTAAAAATTAATATAATCAAAAATAAAAAAATAGTGGTATTTGCTAGCAACAGTAATACAACATAATGGAGTAAATATAATTTTTCCAAAATCTGATTCAAATCTAACATAGCACCAATGGATGCATAAAAAACATATTGAATCGTTTCTTTTTAATGAATTGATTTGATCGCAATTTCATATATGAAATTTAAAGGTATCAAACAGAACATGATACTATAATTCACATACCTACAAAGAAAAATATGATCAAAAAAACATTTATCAAATTTGAATAAGAGCCAGAAAAATTTGTTCGATCCTCTTATTTTAATTTCTTGAATCGAGATTCCCTTGAATCCAGACCTCAATGCATATAGATACAAATAATTCAACGGAAGCAAAAATTTTCAAGATCATTTGGGATATTTCATTTTTGAGCAAAATAGTTGTTTTTAGGTAGTACAGTCAATTGTGTATTAAATAATATTTGATTGATTGGTTTTGAGGTTATCTTCAAAGAGATTGCCTGGGTCACTGTTTCTGCTTATGCAAGTTGATTCAATTTTTTGTCCAACTTTCTTCTCTTTTAATTTTGTCTAACTAACTTCCTTTTTACTGTGACTTTAAAGAGTGCCCACATTCATAAATCCGAGGTTCACATCTATCAATTGAAAGGTCCGGTGATCTGCACTTTAATCAATTGTTAGAATAAAAGAGGTCATCTTCAATTCTTTCATTCAAAGGAAAAAGCCAAATTGAACTCTTATTACTAGATGACCACAATACTAAGCAGCGAAAAAAAAGATGACCGCGATACTTCCCAGGACTAGAAATTCTTATCAATGAAGGAATAATATCACTATTCTTTTCAGGTTCTTCCTATGGCACACCTATTGAAATATAACATACCATACACTATACATTTAGCCCTATTTATAAAATATATAATATATGACTAAATGTTAATTGTAAAAAGTACGACTAAATTTATTCACTAAATTTTTTAGTATATATAGTCGCACTTTATTCTTGATGGTTGGTACATCATACTTATCTGATCTACCACAACCTTAGCTTTCTTTTCAATAAGATATGTACGAAATTGAATTATTGACTCATTTCACACTAAAAAGAATTTCTGTGCATTTTGTGTGGCCAATTGAGTAACATCAATCAAAGCCTTGCTAATTTTCACGGTAATAATTGCCAATCACACTGCATATATAATATGAATTTAATTTTAGCATATTCTCATTATAAATTTTTTTACATAAATATTTAATTATATACATTATCATATTAATAAAAATATTTGAATTTTACATCCATCATTTTAAAAATCTCATATATAATTCACCAATTTTAGAGCCATAGATGTAAGAAATTGTTTTGTTATATATTTGCCTATAACCATATATATATGAATACATATACTATTTCAAAATTTAATATAGACTATATACATGCATGAGACTAACTTTGATATATTGACAATATAAAATGAAAATTACATCGACGTATAATCACTAGATTTTAAAGTATTTAAACCAAAAGAAAATCATTTTAATAGTTTCTTTGAGGTTAATTAATTGTTGTAATATTGATGATGATTATCTGCACAGAAAGTTAAGGTTAAATGCATTATAACTCCAGTTTTTTTTTATTATTATTATTTATGCTACTCGACAGGTTCCTCCAATTGTCCGTGTGTTCCGATGCTCAAGTCAACAAGATGATTAAGCGCAATGGTTTTGAGAGAATAGTGAGTAATGGAATGTGTTACGTGGAGCATTGAGGTGACCTCATGATAAATCAGAAGATAATCTTTATTGAATAAGAAAGATATTCCTAGGATTTAGTTGAGGTGGACATATTCTTATCTAGTAAAAAATATAATTCAATATAAGAGATATAGTGAGATAAAATAGAAGATGTGATGAGATAATTGGATATCTAAATATATCTCAACTAATTTGAGAGACAATAATCTCTAGGGGCTATTATGACATGTGGGTGATCTATGGAATCCTTGTCCGTGCTCTCTGAAGCTAGATTTAGGTTTTGGACCCATATTTCTAGCCCAATACATAAACCAACCAACCAAAAATCATAAACTTCAGTTATAATAATATTTGTTTAGGATTCTGTTTAAAAATTCACAAGCAATCAGCAATGTATTGATCTCAAATCTTTTTTGTCGACTAGTGTATTGTAAGTTTCCCTATTGTATTTTTCACTGATGAAATATTTCCTTTCTCTATCGGAAGCAAAACTTTGACAGACTTCCGAATCATATGCGTTTAGTGGTCTCCATCACGTCAACTACCAATGAGTTCACACATCTAATATTTAAAGCACAAATGAACGAACCCACTCGTCAGTTATTATTATTGTACAAAAGAAAAGGAGCATTTCCTAGGTTGTAATAAAGTAAATTGCAATACAAAATCCCACATACGCAACAGAACCATCGCCGTTCTATACACACGCACCACTTAGTCCACACTGTCACAAGAAAAAAGCTTGACGACATACATAAATCAACAAATATAGTGCAGCATGTGTTTGATTAAGCTACAAAATATTCCTTGGTATCATTTGAAAATATTTTTTGGAATTTTGGTTAATTAAACTCACTAGTTAGATCATGTACAATATGTATTAATCAAAGAAATGTTCCTTTTATTTTTTTTCACAAATATCTTCTCATTTGAGGTAATATGTTCGAGCATTTGAGAACTCATTTGAGCCCAAGATCACTAATTAAGAAAAATGAGTATTTAGGACCCAACCGATCACATGTAATATGTTAGTAGAAACTAGAAACTATCTCTATTGAGACAGTTTTTTTTTTTTGGTACATTATTTCGTAGAGACAAAGTTGAGAAATCATTAAATAAACAGGATATTTTGAGGCGTATATTAACTAGCTAGCTAGAAGCAAATGGTTAACATCAAATTTCTTGCATAATTAAGAACACGATCTTTTGTACAGCTAAAAAACATAAAAGCTAATTAATAGCCACTGATTTGTGGGCATGTAGCAACTCTCATATATGATCAAAGTAGTGAAAGAAAAGTTTGTCTGTGTCTAAAGAGCATATGATGTAACTAATTTTACTTCAACACAATTTACTATATGAGTTTGTAAGCTTTGCATATGCAAAGATCATTTTCACATTTTAACAACGCGAGACGTCAATTTGTTTTATTAATGTGTTAGAGTGGAAATTCAAAGTGTCAATAAATTAATGAAAAATGTTTGTTGTACAATAAAATGGCACAACAATGCACTCTACACACATTATAACTATTAGATGTAATGAGTGGCTTCCACTCATCACATCTAATAGTGATAAAGTGTATGATATGTATTTATTGTGTAATTGTATTATTCAACTAATATTACTCTAAATTAATCGACTTTGAAGGTAATCATCAAGGACCCATGGTGAAATCTGATAATGTCAGCTTAGCCTGTAAATATAATAATAATCACAATTTGAAGGAGCCCGTCAAAAAAATAATAAAATCACAATTTGAAGGAGAGTTCGGTCCGGAGAAACACTTACACACCCTACAATCTCCATACTCTTAATGATATCACGGAGTACAGATGGTGAGCCAAGTAAAATCCTTTGAAATCACCTTTTTGCTGTTCATTTTTACTTTTCTTATGATATCTTATCCTCCCTTCTTTTCATTGTTCTTATAGCTCGACATTTAACAAAAATAGAGTAATAGTAGAGACTAAAATCAAATAATTTTATAAATATTTGGACTGAAACCAAAATATATATTCAAATATCAAAACTAAAATTCATTTATTTCTAATTACAGAAACATGTTCAGCCTATTTGTTGATTCTTAAGTGTATGTATATATACTTGTATTCTTCAATCAAAGCTTGCACACCAAACATTACTCTGATCTAAAAACAGAATAACTTCACCTTCCTAAACTGTTTATCGCATAAAAAGGTAAATAGATCATCATAGCTTATCTCAAGTTTGGAGAAATAAGTATTTCCAATTTTCCATTATTGTAATCGATCAATCTTGATTTTTACTTCACTTACTATTATTTTGGCATTTGAATATTTTTCTTTATAATAAATCGTAAGTGGAAAGCATTCAAGATCAAGACAGATGGCACAAGAGAAGCATTCATTTGAAAAATCTTATTCCGCGGAAAAGAAGGTAAATAATCTTGATTCTTGTAGGCCTAAAGAGGAAAAATTTAACGAGGAATGCAAAGGAAAGTAAGGCCTTTCCCCTAGCAATCAAAGCTTAATTAATGGATTCTTAATGGCTCAAAACAAAAAAGATAGTGATGTTGATGCATGATCTTGCATCATTATAACAAAGCAAAAAGTACGAGAATAAAAAAATGAAAAAGAAGACGATAATGTAATTAAAATAAGGGAATAAAACACAGGCACATTTGCGAGTTGGAAACCATTTAAGATTGTCTCTCCCATTCCTTGCTAAAGATGATAATTGTCCTAGTTTGATCTATCCAAAAAAATAATAATAATTGTCCTAGTTTGCAAATCCCAATTATTTTCTTCTAGGAAACTTTTAGTGCATTTTTTTATTATTATTCCTTTGTCCCATCCTAAAATCTCTCCTAGGTATGGGTCATACGGGTAAACCTGGATTACCCTACTTCTTCAATTCCCCGCCCTTTGGCTATGAGTTGCCGTGAAAATAAAGCTTTCACCATCTTAATTGGAATAATTTATAAGCAGTAGTGTGATTGAATTGAGAGTCTATTGGATCATGATGTTGATATCTCTTTGTTCATATTCTAAAACATCTAGTGGCACTTGCTCCTATAAATTAATCAAATAACGGAAAAGGCCAATAAGTTGAGAGATGTCATCATTTTCTCTCAATTATTGGCACCGTAGCTATAGTCTCCCCTCAAAAAGACCACAAATTAAAGACACTAGTGACCAGCACGGGGAACTATATATACATTAGGGATGGGAATAACAAGGTAGTATGTTACATTGAATACAACAACTACTAATTAATAAGCCCTTGCCTATAATTTTCAGGTGTTTGTTTTCTCCAATATTCCCCTAGTCTATGTGTAATTCATGGCCGGTAAAAGAGGAGGGAGGGGTTGTTTTAACTTTCAAGTTAAGTGTGATTTGCACGATTTCCCTTTCTCTATTCTTCCGGCTTTAATTTACTCCGCAGTTGTTGAGCAATAATAGCGTGGCTATCCAACCCGATTTTTGCTGTAAAGATCATTTTTAGCTTTAGCCTTTTTCGTTTTTCATTTTTATAATACCAATTTTTTTCCCCAACTGTCGGCTAGGATATTGTTAAGTGATGATATTTACAAAGATCAAACAAAATTTCGTAAGAAAATATAAAAAGAATATATTCGAATTAATAAGTCGCACGTATAATTTTGTGAAAAAAATATAAAAAGAATATATTTGAAATTAGTGGGATTCACGGTTAGATAATAATCACTCATTGATAATCAGAATTGGTACCCTTAAAATTATCATGGATACCAAATGAATCTCCTTAGTGTTTATATGAGGACTAAATATATTTCGAAAATACATAAAAAAAAAAATTAGAACACAGGGATAAAAATATAATATAAAAAGCAAAAGTCCAAAAAATTTTATTAGAAAGACTAAAATAAAAACCACCTGTATTTATATAGTCAAAAAATAAATTTAGACTTACATTTTACAATTATTATTTGGACATATTTAATTTCCTATCACAGAGAATAATAACAACTTTTGATTTTCAGACAATTAAAACATATTATTATGAAATTTATAACTATTATTGTAGAAAATACATTACAATTAAATAAAATAGTTATGCACATTGATGAAGGTGTCCTACATAGTTATAATTTTTATATAAATTAATTAATTTCAAATATATATATATATGTGTGTACGAGGAGGGTCTATGGATACCAATATAAGACTTGGCATATACTTACACCTTTGATAATTTTTTTTACAGTATATTTTTTTTTATCAATCAAACCGTCGAATTATAACTACATATTATGTTGATTGTCTATGTCAAAATTTTAAAATAATTGGACATCCATAAGGATATCATGAAATAGTTCTTATTTACATATATTTGAGAAAACTTCATTATGTTGATTTGAATGTATATAAGAAGTGTATTGAACAATTGTGGATTAATGTAAAATTTAATAGACTTGATCTATAACTTATGAACATTCAATCTAACTGAGTTTTGTAAAAATCTTTTCGATACAAAGTTATTAAAGGTATAAGATATGTGTTAAATCTTATAGTAGTGTAAATGAATAATTTCTCTCTTTTATATATATGTGTGTGTGTGGGTTGGGATCTGTATACATCAGGTGTAAGTTTTGCACACTTACACCCTTCAATAAGTCTTCATAGAAATTTGACTTAATTTATCTTATTGTTCAATTATGTGATATTATATTGACGATCCAAATGCCAAATTTCAGAAAAATCGGATAATAATATGCATGTATTCTAATGATTGATATTTACTAGTATTTTCAAAAGCATATTATCCATCAAAATAAAGTGTTATGATGAAATATCAAATCATTTTCAAAATGTATGAAATTTGATAAATTTGACCTACTAAATAAGAACTTTAAATTCCATGGTTGAATTGATGAAATTTTATAACTATAAAAAGTTATTGAAGGGTGTAAGTATACTATTTACACCCGGTGTAAACAGATCACCATCTATATATATTAAGATGCAAGTCAAGTAGTTTCTTCCTTATTATCATTATACTCATTCCTTTTTCATCATTTCTAAACATGGTAACATTTCTTTTCTTGTCGTTTCCTCCACATCCTTCCAAATATATAGCCTTAATAAATTAACTGGAGGAAAGTAAAAGGAAAAATTATTATTAGGTATACAATACTGAGTACCCACTAAATTATTTATTAGACATACAATTCACTAACAATTGATATATATAAATTTTTGGTGATTGATTTATTTTTTGTGGGGCGTAGTCGATGGGTCCCACCATGTGAAATGAAAGAAAAGAAAAGGGAGATAAGAGAATTTTCAACACGTGAACAGTAAAAATTACTGTGTACGCGTGAAGGATTTCGATGTCATGAGACGGGCGAATAAAATCTTCTCATGTAGCTGTAATATATATATCGTGTTTACACTGCAGGAGGTCTCTATATACAGAGACAAAGATTCAGTTGAAGAGCACAAGCAAGTAGTGGAGATCGAGCTGTAGAGCAAAGAGAAAAATACACAGACTGTTATTTTTTTGAGAGTGAGGAAAAAATAAAAGAGTGTGAGTAAATCTCAAAGAGTGTAGGGTATGAGTAAATATACTGGGAATATTTTTTGGGTATCATTTTTATTATTTCTTGGTATTGCAAAATTGTAGTATTTGAATAGGAGGGTTCTCACCGGGAAACACTATATTTACCTCGAGTTAGAGAGTGTGGAAAAGAATATTTTGTAATTATCCTGAATATAGCAAAATATTTTTTGTAGTTTCTCCTGTGGTTTTTCCTTCAGTATTTGGGAGTTTCCATGTTAAAATTTCGGTGTGCAAATTTTTTGATCTGATGTGAATAGTATTGTTATGTGAATAGTACTTTTCCATGAACAGTGACTATTGGATCCCAACATGAATTACTATTCATCCTTATATTTATTATTGCTACACTGTGTCGATTAGTAGATTTAATTCTAACAGATTTATTTTGATACTCATTACCACACATTGGTATTATTTAATTATACTGTGAATCAGTCATTGAGCCTAACAAGTGGTATCAAAGCTCTAAGTTGAGCTCAAGATTGTGCTATGTAAATTAAATGAAGGAGAGGATAGATACCATGATCAAACTAATAGTAGGAAATTACTCTAGTTGGAAGCCAGAAATGGAGAATATACTTTTCTACAAAGATCTGTATGATCTTGTAGAGAAGGGATATGCAAAGCCGACAAACATAACAGTAGATAATTGGAAAAAGATGCACCGGAAGGCCATTAGATTAATTAGACAGTAGGTGGATATTAGTGTATTCCACCATGTGTCCACCATAGATGTGAATGCCCATACCCTGTAGAAGATTTTACAAGATCTCTATGAGAGAAAGAGCGCACAAAATAAAGCTTTCGCAATCAAGAAGCTGGTGAATCTCAAGTATAGAGATGGAAGGTCTATTGCTGAGCACTAGAGTGACTTCCAAGATATGGTGAATCAGTTAAACACCATGCAGATAGTGCTAGATAATGAGTTACAAGCACTATTACTTTTGAGTTCTTTACCGGATAGTTGAGAGATCTTGGTGGTGTCATTGATCAACTTTGCTTTAAGTAGGAAATTGCCTTTAGTCCAAATCAAAGATAATATGTTCAATGAAGAAACCAGAAGAAGAGACTTGGTGGGAATAGATAATTCCCAAGCCCTTGTCATAGAAAACAGGGGGAGAAGTAAGAGTAAAGGTAAGAAATATCATATAATGGAGAAACACTATATTTACCTTTTGGGTTGGAGGGTGTGAAAATGATATTTTGTAATTTCCCTGAATATAATAGAATATTTTTTAAAGTTTGTCATGTGGTTTTTCCTCCAGTATTTGGGAGTTTCCACATTAAAAATTCGGTATGCAAATTTCTTAATTTGATGTAAATAGTACTGTTCCGTGAATTGTATTGTTTCATGAACAATGACCAGTGGGTCCCACCATAAATAGTGACAAGCATGTCCCACTGTGAATTACTATTCATCCTAATATTTATTATTACTGCACTGTATCGATTGATATATTTAATTCTATTAGATTTATTTTGGTACTCATTGTCACATATTGACGTAATTTAATTATACTATGAATCAGTACCTGCGCCCAATATTTTTATCGAAAATTATACAGTTTTATATATTCGACGAATGGTATAATTATATATAGTAAGTAGAGCCTAATTAACAAGAAAATTACTCAGGACAGGGTGTTGGTCTGTTACAGTAATTGAGATTCCTATATGAGAAATGTTTTATGAATACACGCAATCGTTGATTATCTCTCTAGACTGCATCACAGTCACATCTAGACAATTTGCACCCAAATTCATAGTACTTCTGAATTTGATAACTCTGGGAGAATAAAAAATCTCAAATTCATCGCCGGCTGGATATCTGCGATGCTGATGAATAACATGCTGCTTCTTTCTATATCAGGTAAAAAAGATAGATACAATTAATACTTTAAAATTTTAAATATAAATAATAAGAAAGATATTTTAGAGGATTTGTCAGGAGGATAAATTATTTCTCTTTATGATTTTCAAATAACTTTTGTTAGTTTCAAATGTGAGAGATTAAGTCTCCATTTGTTTGAGAATAGACTAAGATACATTAGATAGGAGAATTTATAGAGTTATTGTTTTAGATTTTGGGGGTCAGATGTATTAATTGTGACCTTTGACTTATTAATGTGGTTTTTCACTCAGCTCATCAAATGCAGATCTCCTTCTTATTAAGCTTTACCTCCCAATATATTTTACCAATTAAAAAATTTAGTCTCATAACGTTTTGGTTTTAAGGGAAAAAGAATTGTTCACAGAGGGGGATTCGAGATTATACTTGGTTGAGCAAATTTTTTTTTCCCTCTCTGGTCAAGTTTGGCATGGAATTAAAAGCATAGCAATTAAAATTGGATTGAATCGGCCGATAAAAACGGTCATCAAATGGCAAGCCTGAACAGCACATGCTGGGATTGTTGAAATAATTCTCAAAAACTCCAACATGAGGTGCCACTAGGCTATCCATGTTCTTGTGACATTATGTGCTATGAATATTATATACATATATAAATGCATATAAAATATTTTCTCATTTTAAATTATATTTTTATATATTAATTTAATTACGTTTGGTTCAACTAGTAATCTACTTATTAAACCAGAGACATAGTGATTTGGTGTCTTAACCAAGTTGATTATCGGGTCGAGTCCAATAACTATAATTAAAAGTAAGGAAGTAACTTTTATAGGGCGTTTGAAAACTTTTAATGAGATTGAATTAAATTAGAAATTGAATTCCATAAGAAATTGAATTGAATTCTTATGTTTGAAATGAGTCAGTAATTTAAAGAATTGAATTGATTTTTTTTATTTGAAATATGTCTAAAAATGGATTAATTTAATTGTTTTTACTATTTTATCCTTCATTAATTAGTTAGGGATAAAAAGTTATATTCAAGTAAGGTTATTTTGATATTTTTATCTATTGAAATTCAATTCTCACACGAAATCACACCCTTTTGTGACTGATTTCAATTCCTTAGTTTTGTTGGATTTCAATTTCCACCGAAATTCAATTCCTTTACTTAAGTTGCTTCCAAAACATGAAACTCAATTCAATTCCTTGATGGAATTGAACTTCAGGGGTTTCTAAACACCGTATTATATATTAGATTTAGGTTTAAATATGTAAGTTATTTTCTTGAAAAACAAATGAATTTTATTTTGGTCCTTTAAGAAAACCAGTTTCAATCTAAATATTTCCAAAACTACTTGTTTTCTATCGCAATTATTAGTTTGTTTATGTTAAATGTTGAGTTAACTAATGGAATACCATATCATCTAATCCTACGGGACAACTAAAAAACCTACGCAACATATCATACTATTTTTTTGTTTTTTTGGTTGAATCAACATATCATAATCTTATGTGTTAAAACTTTCCCCCAAATGATATTGGATCCAACTCAATAACCCATCTTATCGGACCAAAATACCCATTTTATAGTAGTGTTTTGACACATAAGGTAATAATTTTCCATGTATGATTTCTTGTTGCCCCATAGCATTTTGACAAAAGATTAATTGTACTATATTGTCAAAATGAAAGAGTTTTAATGATCTGTCATCTAATCATATGTGTTTTGTAAGATTTTGAAAATAATGAATGATTAATTTGAGTCAAACAATTTTATTAATATGACAATACATGATTGGATGTCCATATAAAAATATAGTGTATGAGAATTAAATCATAACATTATATGTTATCCTGAATTCTAATTTTCAAACTATCCTTAACTAAATAATAATGTTATATAATAATTTAGTGAACTTGATTTGAGGCATAATACAATCGAGATTAGTATTTTCATTAATTTGTCAAGGAAGCTATGATATCATTGAATTAATTAGTCAATATATGTGTGTGCAAGAATAGTTCTATACTGTTTGATGTAACGGTATGTGTTATACCACGACGCTTTATTGTGCTTGATTTGAAATTATGTTGGAAGAAGGTATTCAGTCAAATTCAGGATTAAACCTAACCATTTAGCCGGTGGTTTTCAAATACAAGGCTAAGAAAGACAAGGAAGTAATCCACATTTTAACCTAAAAAACAATTGATTCATCAATTGATCAGAGCAATACGAGATAATCAAAACATGTCACAGTAACACTTCTACTGTTTAATTAACATGCAAAACATGGGCGGCTTCTTTCTTTTTGGGCTCATCATAATAATAATAATAATAATAATGTATATAAAAGTATGTTAGGATTTTGATATTTGAATTAATTTTAGTTAAAATTTTTATTTATATTCCAATTGAGACATATTAAGTGAAATTATTTTAATTTTGTTGAAATTTTTTGTTTATCTTTAATCTTTATTTTTCATATTCTTAATAATTGACATTTCTCATTTATGATATTTGATGATATTTTGAAAACATAATATCAAGAATAAGTCAATTTCTTTGAGAAATCCGAGTGGTGTATATATTCTGATGGCTTTTTTACCAAAATAAAATAAAAAAAGCATTATTTACTGAAATAAATGAAAAAATGATTTGGTACCGAAGTGGGCTGAAATATAGGGCGCGAATACGCATGGGGCTCCTGCGTATTCAATATGGGCATGAATACGCTAGGGGCTCCTGCGTATTCATGTTTAAACAGAATACGCATGAGCCCCTAGCGTATTCATGCCCATATTGAATACGCAGGAGCCCCATGCGTATTCAAGTTCAAATGGATACGCTGAAGCCCCATGCGTATTCATTCATGAATTGTCTACGCCCCAGTTCCATGCGTATTCTTTGCTTTTTGTTTTCGCCTCAGTCCCTTACGTATTCAATAACCGTTTGTACATATAACCGACACTGGACATCATTGTAATCATGTGAATTGTAAATTTGAGAGAAAATGGAAGATTGTTTTATACTTGTTCACTGTGATGGAAAAATTGAAGATACTACAAATGAGGGTGTGAGATTTTGTAGTCAGAGAGCAATAGGGGTCATTGTTAATCAGTGTGTGACTTTTGTGTAGTTACAAAGCAAAATACTTGAGCAAGTAGGTCATCACAAACGAATCAATCAGATGTTTTACAGAGTGCCTATAGCGTTTGGCGGTGGTGTGGTAAAGTATAACTGTTTTCCCATCTACAGCGACAATGAAACAAGCATGATGTTTAGATTTCAAGATGGATTTCCAGAGGTCCGAGTGATGGAAATGTTGGTCATGCTTGAAGATTGTGATGGGAGCTCTGCTGGGTCTGCACCTCATACATCAGTAAATGAAAACCCGGAGGAGCATGTGTCCACATACCCTGAGGCAGCGATTGATCGAGCAGTTCGTAGTCCAAGCTTTGCAGATATGGCGTTGCAAGATGGAGGGCCATCAAATAGACATTTGACAGTTGCTGGTTTTGAATTTCAAATAGATCACAGGGATGAAGAAGAAGATGCAGAAGAAGAAGAAGAAGAGCTGGGGTTGTATCGAGAGGGAGGAAATGGTGATAGTGATGAGGAAACACGTGATACGAATTCTCAATTTATGAGATCACAGAATCAATCTCAGTCCGTATCACAAGAAAATCCAAGTCACTATTCTTCAATAAATTTGGATGTGCAACCTGAAAATAGCTTTGCAGGACCCAGTGCGAGAGTGGTTGGAGGTGAAGGGGAGTTTGAGGTTGGACAACAATTTCAAGATAAAGAAGCTGTGTTGTATGCAATAAAGAATTACAGTATTAGAAGAAAAGTGCAATTCAAGGTATACGAGTCCGGGCAGACAAAATATCAGTGCAAGTGTGTGAAGTTTGGCAATGGATGTAATTGGAGCATACGTGTTACATTTCGGCAGAAGAGGCAAATATGGGAAGTCCGAAAGTATAATGGAAGGCACACGTGTGAGTATGATTCCGTTCTTGAACAACATCGGCAATTGGATAGTAATATTGTTTGTACTAGTATATTTCCCATGGTTGAGGCGAATCCAATAGTCTCCATCAGAGAGTTGCAGGGACACGTGGAGTCGGTTTTCAAGTTCAATATTTCATATAGGAAGGTTTGGATTGCAAAACAGAAAGCGATTGCTAAGATTTATGAGAACTGGGAGGAATCATACACTGATTTGCCTAGGTGGTTATTAGGTGTGCAACACTACATGCCAGGTAACTCTTATAAACTAAACCTTTGTTGTAACTGAGAAACTGAGATAGTGAGAAACTGAGAAAATGAATAGTGAATGCGCTTCAGGCCGAAGTGTATTCAGTATATATAGTCTCTAGAATACGCATGGGCTTTATGCGTATTCATTAACAACATGAATACGTTTGAGCCCCATGCGTATTCATGTTTTTAATGAATACGCATGAAGCCCATGCGTATTCATGACTACCCACAACGGTTCATTTTGGTAATTAATGTCTTTTCCGTTTATTCGCGTAATTATTGTTTTTTTTAATTTTATTCGGGTAAAAATCCCTATTCTGACATTACGCCTGTGATTTGTGAATAATTGAAGTTATGCATGTTGTATAGACATGATTTTGGTGGCATTAGAAAGCTAATAAAAAAAATTAATTACAATTTTGATAAAGACACTAAAATCTAGCTCACACATCTAAGACATAAAAAATTGCATATGAATCACAGGACTAATGCTGATTGTCTAACACCTAAGCACGAGAAACCACAGCTTAAGCGCTTGTTCATTCCAAATTTTGTGTCAATTCTAGTACAGCACTGCATAGGAGGTGGGAAGCCACCGCTTACTTTTTTTTTTTACTCTTTCAAATACTGAAAAGATATATGATTATGGGAATTCTAGGTTAGAAAATAAGAGAGAATATCCTCCAGCTCTTGTGAAATCTTTTTATGGGTCCTTAGTTTGCCCCTTAGTATAGAAACTTTGTCTACATATGTATCATATATTACCTACCGACTTATTCTCTTTGCAAAAAAATAATAAAAGAAGAGACTAAAGAGATTATTATATATTTGTTAAGTTTTTATCTATTATTAAAAAAAATAAATAATTAACAATATTAAAATAAATAATAATAATAATAATAATATTTCATATAAATTAAAATTTTTATGTAATGAAATTATATATCATATTTATAATTAAAATTTGATATGTTGTCAAATAATTTGATTTGTTTTAAAATTTATAACTAAATAATTAATAAAATTATTATCTCATTTTTAACGTTCAAGTTTACCTTATGTATACACAATTATTCACAATAACAAGAGAATGTTATTATATCATGTAATACATATAGCTTCTCACACAATAAAGTACAAAACACTATATAATATTGTATCTTTATTATTAGAGATTGTATTATACGAAACTTTATGCAATCAATTAAATCAAATAGGCCCTTAGGCAGTGTTTGGAACTTATCTTGGGGGATAAATGGTGAAGACAGTGAGACATTAGAGGCACAGATGATACTAGAGATGGAGATAGAATTATATGTTTGGTAGTGATATACAGGACAAAACAATTGATAAAAAGAGGAAAATTATGTTATAATTTGATTAAAAAAAAAGTCAGAAGGGCAAAGATCGAATATGAAATACTTAAAGGGGTATTTTTGAAAAAAAAATTTAAAAATGTGTCTTAGAAACATATTTTCAATGTCCCTCCAATGGAGGGATGGAAATTGGCTAAAAATTTCTCCTGTGATGGAGACAATTTTGGAGATTTTATATCTGTCTCATTCTCCAAATACTTTTTGCCCTCGATGTCTCCATATTTTTTTGTCTCAGAACGTTTACCAAATGCCACTTTATTAAATTCTTGAATGTGGTTTCATAATTTATTTTTCAACAAGTTGAGTGAGAACAAAACTAAAGATAAATGTCTTTGTTCTATTTTCTTTCTGTTTTAAGAGTTGCTCATGTAATTTGAGATTACAGGTAGTGATTAAGTGAAATCCTTTAGAAAATAATGGAGTAACACATCAAATTCGTCCTTAACAAACATTTCGAAGGATAAATTAGTCTTCAAATTTAAAAATCTTCTCATGGTCCATCATTTTTTACGAAAAGAGATACACTATTCCTACATTAACTCGTCATTCAGAATTCAAAAATCTTTTCACACGGATAGTTGCAATATTTTATGTCTATGTTCAATTGGGAAGGTCATGACCACATCAAAGTGTATTCAACCATGCTTAAGCACAAAAATGTAGGATAAGCACATCACAACTCTCTCAAGCGCCCTAAAAAAACCCAATCTCAAAGCACAAATGAGTTTTTCCAATGAGCCCCTATTTTTGCATGCACACGATATCTTGAGCTCCCTTCGCGTCGAAGTGCACTTTATTGCTTTAATGTGTGTGTCAAGGTCCAAGACAACCCAAAATAATGTTTTACAAGTTAGTTTCACCTCTAAACTATACTTACCAATCTTAAACACTCCCCACCTTGATTGGTTTTCATGTGTTGGCCATCCCAATACCTTTCTCCACCTCTTCTACATGATCTTCCACTCTTTCCCTAGATTAATCGTCATTGTTAAATGTTTTTCATCACATTCTATCAAGTTTCATCATGTTCTTCCATGTATTAATGTAAGGGCAACCTCATGCATGATTTTGGCATGATTTTCCTCATCTCGGAATCTACCAAACTTTGTTTATGGTTGTCTAGTGAGTTGTTTGTGATTTTATGTCACTTACCGATGCCATCCCAGTTCCTTATGACCAATAGTTGGCAGTAACGAAGCACCCTAGCACCAAGTGGTGAGTGGGTTTAAACTCATGACTATATTTTTTTGTCATTATAAACTATTTTGAATTATAATATGATGAAAATAATGATTATAGAAAAGAAAATTTCATGAATATGGTTTTTCTTATTATCAATTTCATGAATATGATTTTTCTTAATATCCTATAACCCAGGTTTGGGGAATTCTGATGTTACAATGAAAATATATTTTTTAATATATGTGGGACCATTATTGACATTTTGTATGCTCACTAGAAATGGTTTTACTTCCCATAATATGATTTTATGGAATATGTTGAGCCGAAAGCAATTTATCGAAATTGTTAGATATGTTTAGTTGATTGTGTAAAATTAAATGACTACTAGGAGAATTTAAGTTGTTAAACCCTTTTAGCATAAGCCATTACATATATGGTGTTAAGATAGAAATTAAAGAAACATAAAGATGTGATTTAACAATTGTTAGATCGTTAACCTTAGCTTGGTATAGCAAGCGTCCCGTGGGGTAGCCTCCCTTTTTTCTCTTCTTATCTTAGATGACACATGACAATGGGACCCACTGGGAGTAATTATCAAAGATCACTTTGATTTGGTTAAATAGGCCATGGGAAGATCATTGAAGTTTCCATAGTTTGTCCTAATAGACACAATTTGCAAGTGATTGATCTTTTTATGCCAACAATGTATTTAGTTTGCGAGGGACTGAGTATCGTTTTTATAAGAAAAATGATAAGAACATTGTCTCCTCCTTCGTTGTCTCATAATAAGATATGAAATGTTTTCTAGCAAAGAATATATATTGTTTATATTTATATTATGTAAAACGGTTTCTTGTTGATGTACTTATACCTATGTACTCTGATTGCTTGTCTCATTGTAATACCTAGTGCACACGTGTCAGTAGACAAGTTTCATACGACCCTAGAGTCCCCCGGGACCCTCCCTGGTTGTCAGGTCCTGAATTTCGCTAAGTTAGAATCCTACACCTTCTTGGAGGGCTATATGATAGAGTCACATTCTTGGGACCAAAAGTCCCGGTAATTGCTCTCCAAAGGAAAATAAATTGAAGAGTAACTTTTAATGATTTTTAGGAAACCTCTAAACGTTTTTGTTTTTAGCACACAAGTTTAGAAAATCATAAGAATTCCCGAATTTGAACTAGAACTCAAAAATTGGGTTTTGATTGGTTGGGGTTTTGATTTTTTTTAATATTTGATACGAGCCATCGCTACCCGCAACAAATTAAAATTTATAAAAGTGCTAGGTTGCACCAAAAATATAGTAAATGGCACAACTCAGGTCGTCTGACAAGGAAGTGTTACTAGTCAATTACAAATTGGGGGTTTTGAAGAATTAAATTAAAACAATTAAATTAAAAGGTAATAGCAACATTGAAGAAAGGCACTAGTGCAAGGTATTCCTAGGATTGGAAATTAATTATCATTGACCAAACATTAAACCCACTGGTGGCTATTAGTAATAAATTACTAGCAATTCTACTAGTGATTGATCGACCTCTAGAATTTGATCAATGCAAATAACTAACAAACGACGATCGCCAATTTGATTAGAAATCACATTAATTTAATGAATCAATTGATATAGCTTAACTACCAATTGGAAAGTTAATTATAATGTTCTCCCTCAAACATAAATCAATAGATCTATCAATTTATCCCCAAACGGTTTCCCTAAGCGACAATCGACAATTTAATTATCCCAATAAAAATTTGTCACGACCCTTCTACAGAGCGTGACCGGCACGTGAGGAATTGGATCCCCACGGAAGCCTCTTATCACATGACTAATTAATATGCATAAATAAATTGAATATATATATTCAAAATATTTCAATTTTAACTAGATTTCATCAATCTGAAAAGGTTCTCAAAACATAAATTATGAACATAAAATTCGTAATCTGAGTCATAGCCAAACGTACTTAAACAAATAACAGAAATTCTGAAAATAAACAAAATAATATAATGCATGTTTGGGATCCTGCCTACACAATTATTGGAGCACTACTAAACTGACATAATTGACAATAAGCTCCACTTCAAAGCGAAGCTCACCAAGGAAATTGTAGCACTACTGTGGAGGATCCAATGGTACAACTGAACCTGTAGCTATATCTGTAGGAGAAGGAAAAGAGATGGGTGAGTTCATCAAAACTCAGTGAGTGAGCCTTCACTCACGACCCACATGGGACATCAACAAAATACATAACTTATACATGTAGCTGATACAAAATATATTATATATATAATTACATATGCCTATACTACAATAATATATTAACTGAATTCATGGCAATAACTAGTAGAGAAACAAGAATAAATATCTGAGATGAATAGCTAATCTGAGCCAATGGCTAATCTGATGGGCACTTAACTAGTTCCCATAAATGGACACCTCACTAGGTTCCTTACTGTGGGTGAGCTAGTCCTCTAGTGGACCACTTGATACCAAGGTTAACGATCAGTCATGCAGCCGTTAACTCATTGATATGTTTCTCACTATTTATTGGCTAAACACTAATAGTAATAATTTCATACAAAATTGAGATTTGTAATACTTTCTAACTAATAAATAAATCTAAATCGTACATACAACAAGTATAGTCCCATGAGTTTTCTAAAATGACTAATTTTCATGATAATTGTAAAAGCAATAATATTTCTAAAATTGACATAATTCATAATAGCATATTCTCTTGACATAAAACATTCTAAAATTTCATAAATAATTTATATAATATGGAAATATAATAATAATGACCAAAAGTATGGTCATGAGCTTAAACCCACTCACCGTTGGTAGTCGGGAGTGTGCTTCCACTAATAACTTGACTCTGAGAAACTGGAATGGCACCAATAGCTGCCAAACAATATAGAAAAAATATAAACAAATTGACTTTATTGCCCAAACTGAGTTTGAAATGGTAAGGAGGAAAAATATTGAGAAAAAAACTATGCCTGACAGTATCCAAATTTACAAATTAGATAAGAAAGGAGGAATTGGCTAAATTATGTGAAGATCACTTACCGGAAAAGATTAATTTGAGAGAGATCATGTTTCTCTTTCTAGGAAAATTCCTTCGGCGGCTAACGTTATCAGAAAAATATTTAGGAGTATTATGATGTGCCTTAAATATACTAATAGTATAAAATAAGAACACAAGTGAGACAAGGTACACACATGGTGATACACTCCACACAACCTGATTAGATTGAGTTCCTAAGCTTTCACGCTGCAAGTGATGAATTCTAACATTTATATATACATAACAATAATCATATTAAAATATAAAGCGTGCAACACGCTCTAATAATTTATATATATATATATATATTCTAATATGTGATAACCGTGCAATGCATGATTGCACACATATATATAATAATATTTTTATAGATTATAATATGTAACAATGGTGCAACACGTGATTGCACCTATATATATCTATATATAATATTAATAATAATATTCATAATGCAATCCCATGAGCCTCGTAAAAGATGGGTTGCTTCTATATAATATAATAATAGTACTAATATAATAATAATATTATTATTAATAACATGATTCCAATCATATATAATATAATAATATCAACAATAATGTTAACAACTCTGAACCCGTGTATGTTTTATATAATAATAATAATAGTAAAAATAAGTAATGATAATTTAGATACTAATAAATTCTATATTTGGGGTATTACATACTACCCCCCTTAAAAGAGATTTGGTCCCCAAATCTAAACAACGTACCCTGAGATGGAAAAAGATGGGGGTATTTGGTTTTCATAGCTTCTTCAGCTTCCCAAGTCGCTTCCTCGCCTGAATGGTTCCTCCAGATAACTTTTACTGAGGCTATTTCCTTTGAGCGAAGCTTCTTGATCTGCCTATCTACTATGGCAACTGGTTTCTCTTCATATGACAAGCTCTCATCAATTTGAACCATTTGTGGAGTGAGCACATGAGATGGGTCATATATATATTTCCTGAGCATACTAACATGAAACACTGGGTGTATGGCTGATAAACTGGGAGGTAGTGACAACCTATAGGCCACTGTTCCAACTCTCTCTAAAATCTCAAACGGACCGATAAAACGAGGGCTTAACTTTCCTCGCTTACCGAACCTCACTACACCTTTCATGGGGGATATTCTCAAAAACACATGGTCCCCAATCGCAAACTCCAAGTCACGTCGGCGATTATCTACATATGACTTATGCCTGGAATGTGCTGCTAGGAGACGTTCTCTAATCAATTGGACCTTCTCTATGGTTTCTTGAACTAGGTCCGGGCCTAAAGACTTAGCTTCGCCAAGTTCAAACCACCCAATGAGAGACCTGCACCGCCTCCCATACAAGGCTTCAAATGGTGCCATCTGGATACTAGCCTGGTAACTATTGTTGTATGAGAACTCTATCAAGGGTAGGTGATCACACCAGCTTCCTCCGAAATCTAGTATGCAGGCTTTCAGCATATCTTCTAAGGTTTGTATTGTCCTTTCTGACTGACCATCTGTTTGGGGATGAAAAGCTATGGTTAAATCCACACGTGTCCGAAGGGCCTTTTCAAATGCCCTCCAGAATCGTGAAGTGAACTGGGACCCTCTGTCGGATATGATAGATACTGGAACACCATGGAGTCTGACTATCTCTTCGATATATAACTGAGCATATTGTGCTGCACTAAAGGTAGTTTTTACTGGTAAAAAGTGTGCTGACTTGGTCATTCTATCTACTATTACCCATATGGAGTCAAACCCTTTAGTGGTTCAAGGTAAACCGACTATGAAGTCCATGGTTATTCTCTCCCACTTCCATTCTGGAATTTCTATCTGGCAAGTAAACTCACGCCATCGTGCTCAGCCTTGACTTGCTAGCACACCAAGCACCTAGCTACAAAGTCACCGATATCTTTCTTCATACCATCCCACCAGAACAACTATTTTAGATCCCGATACATTTTAACTGATCCTGGGTGCACTAAGTATGCTGCACCATGGGCTTCATCTATTACTTTTCTCCTCAACTCATCTATTGCAGGTACACATAATCGGTTCCCAAGGTGCAATACACCCTCAGTATCAACTAAGAACTCTGTATTCTCACCTTTACGAACATCCTCAACCAATTTACCTAGCTTCAAATCTTCACCTTGTCGTGCTTTGAGTTGTCCCACCAAGGTTGACTGAGCCTTGTTGTGAGCTAGAAAAGCCCCCGATTCACTAAGGCTGAACTGAACTCCTTCAGCTTCTAACTTGTGGATATCTTCCACTAACGGCTGTCTTACTAGTGCTATGTGAGCCAAACTGCCTGTCGACTTCCTGCTTAAAGCATCTGCCACTACATTCGCCTTCCCTGGGTGGTACGAGATCATACAATTATAATCCTTTAACAGCTCAAGCCATCTACGTTGTCTCAGGTTCAAATCCTTCTGTTGAAAAATGTACTTCAAGCTCTTATGGTCTGTAAAAATCTCACAAGTCTCACCTTACAGGTAGTGCCTCCAAATTTTCAAGGCAAAAATCACTGCCGCCAACTCCAAATCATGCGTAGGGTAATTTTGCTCATGCTTCTTAAGTTGCTGCGAGGCGTACGCTATAACCTGACCATGCTGCATCAAGACACAGCCAAGTCCAATCCTAAAAGCGTCACAAAATACTGAAAAGCCACCTGAACCTGAAGGTAGTACAAGAATTGGTGCCGTGGTCAAGCATGTTTTGAGTTTCTGGAAACTTTCTTCACACTCTTCTGTCCATTGAAACTTCACATTCTTCTGGGTTAGCTTGGTCATAGGTGCTGCAATCCTCGAGAATTCTTGAACGAATCATCTGTAATATCCTGCCAAGCCTAAGAAACTACGAACTTCTGAAACTGTTGTAGGTTTAGGCCATTGTTGCACTGCTTCCACCTTCTTTGGGTCTACCATAATGCCATCCTTTGACACTATGTGTCCAAGGAATGCCACTTAATCTAGCCAAAATTCACACTTGGAGAACTTGACATACAATCGATTCTCCCTCAAGGTTTGTAAAACTATTCTCAGGTATTGTTCATGTTCCTCCTTACTTCTGGAATACACTAAGATGTCATTGATGAAGACAATCACAAAGTGATCCAGAAATGGTTTAAACACCCTATTCATTAAATCCATGAAGGCTGCTGGGGCATTGGTCAACTCAAAGGACATCACTAAGAACTCATAATGTCCATAGCGAGTCCTGAAAGCCGTCTTAGGTATTTCTTCATCCTTAATCTTTAGTTGATGGTAACCAGATCGAAGGTCGATCTTGGAAAAACATGTTGCCCCTTGAAGCTGGTCAAAAAGATCATCTATGTGGGGTAAAGGGTATCGGTTCTTAATCGTCATCTTATTTAGCTGCCTATAGTCTATACACATTCTCATCGAACCGTCTTTCTTCTTAACAAACAACACTGGAGCACCCCATGGAGAGGTACTTGGCCGTATGAATCCCTTGTCCAACAACTCCTGTAATTGCTCTTTTAATTCTTTTAATTCTGCTTGAGCCATGCGATACAGGGGTATAGAGATGGGCCTAACTTCTGGTTCAAGTTCTATCCCAAACTTTATTTCTCTTTCTGGTGGCATACCCGGCAAATCATATGGAAACACATCCGGAAACTCATTAGCCACCGGAACTGTGTCCAAACTTGGTATCTCTGCCTTTACATCCCTGACTGCAGCTAAAAACCCATAACCACCTCTATCTATCAACCGTAGCGCATTCATAGCTAATATTAAGCTCGTTGGTGTCGAGCATCTTGTGCCAAGAAACTCTCTTGGTTCATCACCTGGGACCTCGAATCCCACTACCTTTCTATAACAATCTATCAAGGCATGACATGAGGATAACCAATCTATGCCTAGAATGACGTCAAAGTCTGACATGTCCAACACTTTCAAATCTTCCATGTCACCAACTTTGACTGCGTATGATCTATATACTTTTTGAATAAATATGGGCTTTCTCGAAGGTACCCCAACTAAAAATGGCTCGTCAAGATCCTCAGGGGATCTTCCAAACCGTACAGCAAAGAATGGGGATACATAAGAGTGGGTAGACCCCGAATCAAATAATGTCATAGCATTGAAGGAACATACTATTTTCATACATGTTACTACTTCATTTGAAGCTTGCGCATCCTGACGGGTTATCGCAAATAAACGAGGTTGTCCTCCACTACCTTGGCTTCTACCACTTGCTCCTCTTCCACCTGCACCTCTGTCGACGGGGCCCTTACTCCCGGCCCTACGACTTGCTGATCCGATGACGCCGCCCTAGACTGTCGACTGAAGAGACTGAATTGACGTGGAGGGGTTAGTTGACCCTTGGCTAGGAGCTCTTTAAAACATCGGACATTCTTCACGCTTATGGCCTGGTTGGCCACATCCATAACATACTGAAGAGCCAAATAAACATTGACCCTGATGTCTCTTCTCTCAAATCGGGCATACTGGATATGACTGCCATGAACCCTGTCCACTGTACTGACTACTTCCTCTACTCAGAGTCTGTGATGCAATTGGGTGTGCCAGGATGGGCTCTGAGAAGGTGGCCCTACCCGACTGACCCCGCTGTTGTCCCTGCTGATGGTGACCCTTGCTGAAACCTACTCCGCTCGAGAAAGAGGCATGAACTTTGGCCTTTTTGTTGGCCTCTGACATCGCCTTTCGTTCTGCTAGACCATTCTTGAGACCAATTGCTGTGTCTACCACCTGAGCATAATCCATGGTCCCAACGTGAGGCTGCAAGCTGAGGAATAGATCTCATGGTAGACCCTGAACGAAACATCTCACCCTAGTTGTCTCTGTCGGTATCATGCTAGAGGCTGCCTGTGCCAGATAAGTGAAACGCTCATCGTACTCTGTAACTGTCATGCCTGGAGATAAACTGAGCTTCAAAAACTCCTCAATCGTCTGCGTTTGGCGGCTCTCTGATATGAATCTTCGCATGAAGGCTTCCTTGAATTGTTCCCAAGAGGGAGAGTTAGCAATTCCATACCTCTGTCGGAATTCCTGATACCATAACTCTGCTTGGCCTCCTAGCTGGAAGCCAGCTAACTCCACCGCTCTTTCCGAAGAACAATGGATGACACCAACTATCTTCTCCACCTGCCTAAGGAATTCCTGGGGATCCTCACTCGTCAGACGCCCATTGAAAGTAGGTGGGTCCATCCTTTTGAAACGCTCTAAGGGTGAATCATTTGTATCTCTAACTGGAGGTGGCTACGTAGTCGATTCTAGCTACCTGGCCATCACATCTGTCAAGTTTGCTACCATCTGTTCAAAAGCTCTAAGACGAGCATTGTCACTGGATGCATTGCTCCTACAGCGACGGTGAAGACGTGAAGAGTGTATATGTGGCATTGTCACACTGTGAAAGGGAGGGCATATAACAAGACTATGAGTGCCAAGAAAAACAAGCTCTTATAGAACCTAAATAAGACTGACCATTTCCTAAAGGCCTCAAATAGCACTACATCAATACAAATGGGCGCGCTTCCATTTATATAAATGTCATGTTATTTGTGGACACTTGCTCCAATAATATGTAGGGAAACCTATTGCTCTGATACCACTTTGTCACGACCCTTCTACAGAGCGTGACCGGCACGTGAGGAATTGGATCCCCACGGAAGCCTCTTATCACATGACTCATTAATATGTATAAATAAATTGAATATATATATTCAAAATATTTCAATTTTGACTAGATTTAATCAATCTGAAAAGGTTCTCAAAACATAAATTCTGAACATAAAATTCGTAATCTGAGCCATAGCCAAACGTGCTTAAACAAATAACAGAAATTCTGAAAATAAACAAAACAATATAATGCATGTCCGGGATCCTGCCTACACAATTATTGGAGCATTACTAAACTGACATAATTGACAATAAGCTCCACTCCAAAGCGAAGCTCACTAAGGAAATTGTAGCACTACTGCCGAGGATCCTGTGGTACAACTGAACCTGTAGTTATATTTGTAGGAGAAGGAAAAGAGAGGGGTGAGTTCATCAAAACTCAGTGAGTGAGCCTTCACTCACGACCCACATGGGACATCAACAAAATACATAACTTATACATGCAGCTGATATGAAATATATTATATATATAATTACATATGACTGTACTACAATAATATATTAACTGAATTTATGGCAATAACTAGTAGAGAAACAGGAATAAATATCTGAGCTGAATAGCTAATTTGAGCCAATGGCTAATCTGATGGGCACACTTAACTAGTTCCCATAGATGGGCACCTCACTAGGTTCCTTATTGTGAGTGAGCTAGTCTTCTAGCGGACCACTTGGTACCAAGGTTAACGATCAGTCATACAGTCATTAACTCACTGATCTGTTTCTCACTATTTATTGGCTAAACACTAATAGTAATAATTTCATACAAAATTGAGATTTGTAATACTTTCTAAGTGATAAATAAATCTAAATCATACATACAACAAGTATGGTCCCATGAGTTTTCTAAAATGACTAATTTTCATGATAATTGTAAAAGCAATAATATTTCTAAAATTGACATAATTCATAATAGCATATTCTCTTGACATAAAATATTCTAAAATTTCATAAATAATTTATATAATATGGAAATATAATAATAATGACCAAAAGTATGGTCATGAGCTTAAACCCACTCACCGTTGGTAGTCGGGAGTGTGCTTCCACTAATAACTTGACTCTGAGAAACTGGAATGGCACCAATAGCTGCCAAACAATATAGAAAAAATAGAAACAAATTGACTTTATTGCCCAAACTGAGTTTGAAATGGTAAGGAGGAAAAATATTGAGAAAAAAACTATGCCTGACAGTATCTAAATTTACAAATTAGATAAGAAAGGAGGAATTGGCTAAATTCTGTGAAGATCACTTACCGGAAGAGATTAATTTGAGAGAGATCATGTTTCTCTTTCTAGGAAAATTCCTTCGGCGGCTAACGTTATCAGAAAAATATTTAGGAGTATTATGATGTGCCTTAAATATACTAATAGTATAAAATAAGAACACAAGTGAGACAAGGTACACACACGGTGATACACTCCACACAACCTGATTAGATTGAGTTCCTAAGCTTTCACGCTGCAAGTGATGAATTCTAACATTTATATATACATAACAATAATCATATTAAAATATAAAGCGTGCAACACACTCTAATAATTTATATATATATATATATTCTAATATGTGATAACCGTGCAATGCATGATTGCACACATATATATAATAATATTTTTATAGATTATAATATGTAACAATGGTGCAACACGTGATTGCACCTATATATATCTATATATAATATTAATAATAATATTCATAATGCAATCCCATGAGCCTCGTGTAGCATGGGTTGCTTCTATATAATATAATAATATCAACAATAATGTTAACAACTCTGAACCCGTGTATGTTTTATATAATAATAATAATAGTAAAAATAAGTAATGATAATGATAATTTAGATACTAATAAATTCTATATTTGGGGTATTACAAAATTATAGCAATCACTACAATAATTATAAGAATAGAAACTACAAAACATTAAGAAAACCAATGCGTTTAATATCATAAGAGGTCTCAAACATCATCCCAATCCATCCGGAACCCTTACACTAGTAAAGAAATCTACTCCTCCATCTTTGGAGGATTACAACAATAAAGATATAAGAGCCTGAAAATAATAGCAACAATCATTGCCACAATCTCCAAGGCAAGCAACTTCACCAATGGAACCCTTAGAGAGATAAGAGAGAAGAAGAGAGAGAGAAGATGGAAAGAGATATAGAGAGAAAAAGTGAGAGGGAGAAAATGGAATGAATAAGAATCCCCCAACCCTAGAGAGAGAGTTTTCTAAAATAAACCTAAAACTAAAGTCCCAATGCATCATCATGACCCCCTATGTTTTCTTCATTAGCCCTCAAACAAATTGGGCCCCCATTTATAAAATTCGCGTCTCGTTGATGGTGGTGTCTTAACTAATGACCACCTGGTCGGTCCTGCATGATTTGCTGAAATTCTGCTCTTTCTATTCACCGCTTAGGTGGTCAATATGACTACCCTGGCGGTCATCAGTGTTCCTGCATCTCTTTTTTTTTTTGCACCAATGCACCAACCTGGAAGTCCCTGATACCAAGCAACACTCCAAAAAGAGATTAAAAGTACAAAGGACTTCCAAAATGTGAATATTCACTAAAAGGGTGCTAACCACTACAAATTTATTGAATTATGCATGATGAGGACAAAGTGCAAATTCACTCATTTAACCAACACTTAAGTACAAGTCAAATGCAATATATCCATAATTAGGATGGAAAATGGGTGCGTAAATGCAACCTATCAATATTTTATTTGAATCCAAATGAGGGGTATTTCTTTATTTACATTTATGTTTTAAAGTTAATGGAAAGTAAAATAAATGAGGACAATGTAAATAAATGAGTATAGAGGTAACCCGTATGCCTAATGACGGTAAAAATGCAAAACTGGACTTTGTTGTCACCACTATAGCGGTCATATGAATGCAATTTCACGGTTTAGATATTCTGAGGACCACTATAGCAGTCATAAGTGCGCAGTAGACAGGATGGGAAATGGTTAGATCGCTATAGCTGTTATAAGTGACCAAACTTATGAAATGCAATCTCCTTGACCGCTATAACAGTCATATACTGCTATAGCGGTCCCCTTGAGAGTTAACAGTACCCTAAAAACGACGTCATTTCATTTTTCGCCCTTTTTAACCCATTTTGGGATCTCCCTCCTCCCTAGACAGAAGCAGAAATGCACCCTCACCCCCCCCAAACCCTCATTTTCTCTCTTTTCTTCCAATCCCACTCAAATCTAGCTTCCCTAAATTATCAAGGTATGTAAATATTCTTAATTTATGTATCCATTCTCTCCATTTTTTCATGATCTTGTGTTGGGTCTTGGTATTTCTCTCATTGTTGTCAAGTGGGGGTGCTCCCCCAATGTTGTTAGTGTGTATTTAGAGTAATCTAGAGCTTCCCATGGGTTGTTTATAAGTTTTGTTGCTTGAATGACAGACGTTGGTGTCATCATTCTTTCTTGGGGTCCCCGTGGAGTTGGTACTTCACAATCTAATCATTTAGGTGACTGAGTTCAGATCCTATGACCATTATGTTGGTCATTAGAATTAATTTCCCTAAATCATAACATGATTACATGATTTTAGAGAATAATTTAAGAGATTTGAGATCATGATTAGTTACCAAATTTATGAAAAAGGATGATTTTTAACATGAGTATGAAATAATTATTTTAATATAAACTCATCGGACCATTATTGTTAAAATGATTTTTTTAAAGAGCTAAAGTATGATTATGAATTGATTTAGAGGCTCTATAAATTTCTCCAATAATTCTAAGAATAATGTAATTATGTACTATGGAGTTTTATTCCTAAAGAAAAGCCTAGAGCAGAGTCTTAGAGAAAATGACATATTTTATGAATTAGAAACTAGATGGTAACTATAAAGAAACAGACGATGAGTTAATAGCTGAACTCTGATCATTAACCTTTATACCAAGTTGTCTTGAAAGGACAATATCACAGAGCAGATAATGGAACCTAGTTAGGTGTCCAATTTGGATCCTAGAGGGACCCCAGAGATTAGAGAAATTGTTATGTCATGGTTGACATGCATAACTAGAGAATTTATATTTTGTTATGTAAGGCATAATCAGATATCCCTGTTTCTCTAGTAGATTTCTATTCTTTCTGCTTTACCAGAGATTTCTAGTTTTATTTCCTTTATGTTTATATATATAAATATGATTGCAGAATTATTACATTAATCAGTTTTTTGATGATTTTATATGTACATATATCTTTGTTGTTGTCCCATGAGAGGGTTATGGGTGAGGGCTTACTCATCGAGTTTTAGATGAAACTCACATTCTCTCTTTTTTTCATTATAGATACATTAGCTGCTGTAGGTCCCTCTCAGCCACCTCCTCCTCAGTAGTAGAAGTTCCCACTTGGTGAGCTTTACTTCGAAGTGAAGTGTCTTTTTGCATTTTGTATAGTGATAGAGTTCTCCAGTGTATGTTGCGGGCAGAGTCCCGGACTATAAAGATACTTGCATTGATTTATCATGATTATTTTGTGATTACATGATGATAGTTTTATAGATATTTTTGTATGGAGAGCAACTCATATATTTTGTATCACAGAGACAGATTTAGAGTTTGATTATATGTTATTGATGAGCTTGCTTTATAAATGGATTTATTATTATTATATGCATATAGAGATGACTCAAAAGTCACAAGGCTTAGATGGGGATGAGATTCCTCACGTGCCGGTCATGTTCCTAAATCCGGTCGTGACATTCATGTGGGTTGTGGATAAAGATTCGCTTACTGAGTTCGATGACTCATTCCTTCTTCTTCCCCTTTTCAAGTTCAGCTGTTAGGATGAACATTGCTACAAAACCTCCATATTAGCTGCTGGCAAACTCCTTGATGGTGAGCTTTGCATTATAGTGAAGGAATGATTTAGAATTATGTAAGTTATAAAGTACTCTAGTAGTATGTAGGCAGAATTCGTACCATGCATTTAATTTGGTTTATGTATTAAATTTTGGGATCACAAATTTGTTTTAGTAAGACTTGATTTATGAATTCTAATGTATATAATGCGTTATGTTACCCAAAAGGTTTCTATGGGGAGTCAATCCCTCATATGTCGATCTCAATTTGCTTTGGGGTTGTGGTAATAATTGAATTGATTATGTGGCTTCATTAAATTCATGAAAGCACTAAACGACAACTTTATTTTGGTTTAAGATATGTGAAAATAAAGAAAGAATTCAAGAATGAAAAGCTATGATTTGAGGATGTATAAACATGATAATAAAGAAGAAGATTAATCATGTTGAGCTTGCTATAGAGAGGACCTTGTATCTCCTTTCTCTACATACTGGTGGGTGTATTGCTAACCTCCCATGCAGGATGATTATTTTAAGTTATGTTGGTTGTGGATTTAACACAACACTTTTGAGTAGAGCACATTTTGGCGTATGTTGATAAGAAATAAAATGGAAGCTCTTAAAAGGCAGCTAGACAATGAAGTGGGGTGGTGATCACTTCACTTACAAAGCATTTGAAAAAAGTTGTATCCAAGCATCATAAAAGATACTTTCTCCAACACACTAGGTACGATGATGATGGTCATGATAGCGAGGACCCTGATATGGATATATAGAGGCTCGTTACACATGGGAATTAGGAAAGAGCCTCAGTCTTTTGTCAATAGATAGGGATGATATTACAGGAGCATTGTTGAAAGGCCAGAAATCAAGATGTGGTTAACTTGTTAGAGAGGTTCGTTGTGTGTGTGTTTCTTTTTCCTTTTTCTTCAATAAGTGTTGTAGATCACCTCATTAACAAATAAGGGATGAACCATGTATAGAGTACCAGAAACCACACAATCTAGCCAATTATTTACTTATACTCTAGCAAAACAAAACACCAGTCTTATTACCCATCGAACGTGGGAATCCACTTCCTGAAGCTTAGAAACCATTCTCTACACCCACCTTTTAAATTATAGTAAGCCTCAACTTCTTTAAGCATGTAAATCCATCAACATGAATTCATATCTAAGCTGTAACTGAAAATAAGTGCATTCAAAGCCTTGTAAGGTCCATTGATTTCATACCGCACCATCTGCTAGACTTGTAAAATGGAGAATCACCTCCGCAAGTAATTTTATCATAACTCTCATCATGTACACCACATCAACCTTTCTAGGTCTTTAATACTTGAAAGTTCATAGAAGCTTAGAATCATCAATTTTACACCAATACACTTCCCAAGAACACACACATCCCCCCTGCCAAATTGATCACACACACATGTGATTTCTTCATAGGCACACATGTACACCTATACTGGAAATAGCTCTTAGAGTTTGATACCAATGTCTAATTATCACAAGCCACTAGTGTATCACTACCTTACTTTGTGTATCTTTTTTACTGAAATATGGTCACCTTGCACACTCAAATCTTGTATTTAGAGACTATGCTATTCTGACATCTCCATACTATTCACACAAGTTACAAAGAACATTTTCCACCATTATTTCCTGCTCTTCTTTACCATAGGAACACCCCTCCAAGCTTTAAAAAAAAGATTGTTGATCATGAAGCATCACCCAATTCAAATTTCTCTCTTAACCAATGGCAGCAAATATAGTACACAACTTCACATGCAAAGAACAACTAAAAACCATCCCCCACCTCCTGGTCACAAAGGACACAAGTGGTTTGATGAGGCTGTAAGATCCCCAATCTCTATAATCTTGCTTTTGTATTAACTTGGTCCACCACAAACCAAGAAAAAATTTCAACCCCAGGAGGCATTACACCTTTCCACACTGCTTTACTGAAGCTATAACTATTCACTTATTCCAAACTTCCATGAGCTTCTGTATGGTGTTCAATAAAGATTTTATGGAAAAGATTCCTTTTTTATCAAGCTTCCATACCATTTGATCCTAGGTCTGTCGCTTTAACCTAACCACATTGAGAACATTGCAAAACTCCCGCAAAATATCCAATTTCCTTCGAAAAAATTGGCTTCTTCATTGAAAATTCCAGATCCATTACACCACATTCCAAAAACCAACACTCTCTCAAACAACTCTGTGTTTGTTCAAATAGGACATACAATCTAAGGAAAGGCTTTCTTAATCTCACTCTTATTGCCCACATATCATTCCATAAACTAGTCTTATTTCCTTCTCCAATTTCCATTTGAATTTCTCCTACCATCATTCTCATTAATCCCTCATTATCGAGATCGATGCCACAAATTTTTGCCCAATTTAATAGAGGGTCATATCAACAATTTAATTGTTAATGTGTGTTTTTTTTTTGCTAAATTTGGGAATGGTGAATTAACATATGGATTAGCATGCCCCTTTTATGGAAAGTGATGGGATTAGAGAGAAATTTTTAAATTTTGAGGGATTAATTTATTTTCGTAATATTTATAAGGGATAAATTTAAAATTTTAGTAAAAACTAACGATTTTAGAAGTCAGACTCTTAACATTGCGGGTAAGTTTGTTGGTGGTTATAATTCATTTCCATCTAACTACTTTTGAAATATTTCAAAGAAGTTAATGATAACTTATTTTAAAATACTTTTTCTTATAATATTCAATCGTTAATTGGCGTATGCTGCTTTGTTTAGCGCTTCATCACTACGCACGACCCATATATTTGTTTTTATCCTACTTCTTAACAACCCTATTAAATAAATAAAAAGGCTATACAGTAGCCAAAGCATCTTTCTTCCATTGATGTTTTCCCTAGTCCCAGGTAAAAAAAATTATCCTAGATGTTCGTATCAATAGGGGTAAGAAGGAATTTATCATAAAAGCTTGTAGTACACGGTAAAAGCAAATTAACTAGAACCTAT
This sequence comes from Dalbergia cultrata, assembly GCA_031216105.1. Taxonomy (NCBI): domain Eukaryota; kingdom Viridiplantae; phylum Streptophyta; class Magnoliopsida; order Fabales; family Fabaceae; genus Dalbergia; species Dalbergia cultrata. The sequence goes on from CM062350.1 coordinate 14,510,501, forward strand.
ATATACCTACCTTTGGTCAGTTATTTGTTATCTCCTTAATATACGAAGGTTCCTCATGGCAGGCAGGGACTCCTATGTACCATCTAGATATCGTACAACATCTTGACTTGTTGCTAGAATTATGGAAACAGGTTGCAAAAGTGTATTTCCCAAGTGCTATGGTTGGTGTACACGTTTCTATGTAAAGTCCAAGTGTGTGAAATATACTGGAAAAACCACCCCCCGAATCAATACTAAATCATACAATCTAATAGATATTATTTAGTATTGGGAGATTTGTTAATTAGAATATTGGTGAATTGGCAGTTTTGGGTGATAGTGCCAGTACTGAAATTGTGACAAATCATATGGCAATACAAATTCCACGGTAAAAGAGCAGGACACACACATGAAGGGACAATTTGGTAATGATGCTTGTAGAAAGATATGTATAGTTTATAGTTTAGGATATTGGATATTGCATTAGTCTCAAGCAGAGGTTAGTGGGCATTAGAATTCTTAACTTTCACTAAGTTTTTAATTAATGATTTCTGGCTTATTATAATCGAATGCTTTTGGGGGGTCAGCTAAGTAATTTAAAATATTATATATTATTATATATATCTATGTCCGCACATCCTATTTCCTGCAAGAGTCAAAATCAAATAATTAGGGTCCGGGGAGTCTAAGTAACAGGTGATTGATTGTAGGATTGATATATTGAAATCCTTGCATTTTTGTTAGGCGTCTTTAGTTTCCTTGTTCTAGGAACGGGCATTCCAACAGGTAAAAAAAAAAAACTCATATTTTATTAATAAACGGAATTGGATCTTTTCTTTTTGGTTTATTGTCAATGATGTGAATTAGAATTTGACTAGGCTAATTGCTGAACATGTTGCGTGAATGTGAATGTTGCAATTTTGTATAGCATTGATACTTTGGCTCCTTCTCTCTCCTTTGGGATGTTCAGAGTTTTGTTGATTTATCGGGGAAAAAACAAATCTCTACAAAAGCTACCTATCTTTATTTTGAACACAATTTTTTTTTGGGTTACTTATTTTGAACACAATTGAATCTTCTCTTTAACTTAAACTTTGATTTTTAAAGACTATAAAATAAAAGGAAATATTTTAATGAGTTTAATTTTAATATACCCTTTACACAATCATCTAATTATATATAGATTATTTTCTTGATATAAATATTTAACCATTATAATATCTTAAATAATATTTTCTTGGATTGATAAATTTAATTTATTCGCAAGGAATATAGTAAACAGAATCAAATCAAATGCCCTTTATTATCTAAAGAAATTCAGTTTTAGTTCAACATTTTCCCCCAATAATTAAGGAGCTGTTTGCTTTCAGTTTTCAGTTTTTATTTTCAGTTTTTCAGAATTTGTGAAGGAAAAACTGAAAAAATTAAAAACTGGAATTTGTAGTTTTCAGAATTTTCAGTTTTTCCTTCACAAATCTTGAAAAAGTGAAAACTGAAAACTGAAAGCAAACGGCCAATAAGAAGCGCATAACTATTGAAGAGAAAAGCTAAAACGAGCAACCAATGTTAGACAATACAATGAAAAATGATACGTGAACACAACAAATAAGGGCTACAAAACCAAGAAACACAATAGTTGAAGCACAAAACCATATACAATGTTGTAGCTTCTGTCTTTCATGATCTAAGATGATGTATGCCTTTGCTAGTGCTAAGAAACCACCATCTTCAATGGGAGGAAGATGCACAGAGGGCATCGCTGACAAGAACACAAACACAAAACACTAAAAGCTGACAAACACAAGAAAACAAGGGCAGCCCAAAATACAACCCAATCAATACCAATCGCCACAAATTTGAAATATGAAAATTGAAAGAAATTGAAATTGGAAAACTTGATCCTTGCTGGAGAGATGAACCATATCTGATAGAGAAAAACCCCCTCGCCCCCCTCCCAAAAAAAAATTCAATTTTAATCAAACCATATATCCTTTTTTGTAATCACGAGACCTATCATAATTAGTACCTAACTCTTTAAGTATTTAGTTAATGGTTTAATTCCTAATAGTGTGTATAGAGAATGTCTCATGACCAGAAGCAAGATCCATATCAATAAGCTTTACATATCGGGGAGATTAATTATTATTTTTAGTGATGTATACTCTAGATTCACCAAAAACAATATATCCTTTTTTGATGGAATTAATAACTTATAGTTGAATTTCTTGTCTACAGTGGCTTTCTATCCTTAAGTACATGGAATATAGATATTATGATTATCCCACAAAACTAGGTGTTGAAATGAGCTACAAATGGGCCCTACCCATACACATATCAAGATTGGACATCAATGGATGACCCAATAACAATATAGGAGAAATATGCTCTAATATTATATTAGAATAAATAAGTTTAACTCAATTCAAAAGCTAACTCATGAGAAAAGAATTGTTCATATTCTTATCTTATAAAGACTATATTGACCATATTTGTAAGCAATGCGAGATTCTAACTATATATATACATATATGTTGGCTTTAATTAGCAAGCGTCACCCTTAGGATTCGATGGACTTAACATCTCAGCCCATGGCACTTGTAATGGGTGCAGCCCTTCAAGCTAGATGCGGTTCTGATCCTTTAAGGAAATAAGGTTGCGCCCTTGCTAACCGCTATAGCTTTTGGCCTAGTGGTAAGCTAGCGTTTGATCCTACAAGTGGTATCAGAGCAAGGTCATGGGTTCGAATCCCCCGGCTGACACTGGAGGGGAGATTGTTGGCTTTAATTAGACAGTGTCACCCTTAGGATTCGATAAACTTAACATCATAGTCCATGGCGCTTGTAATGGGTGCAGCTCCTTAAGCTAGGTGCGGTTCTGACCCTTTAAGGAAGTAAGGTTGCGCTCTTGCTAACAGCTATAGCTTTTGACCTAGTGGTAAGCGCTTGATCCTACAATATATATATATATATATATATATATATATATATATATATAGTTTTCTGGTTAATTAAGATACTTTGAAGAATTATACCAGCAACGACTATTCCTCCACCTGAACTCATTTATCACTTTTCTCCAAAGCTACGGGTTGGAGAAACGTACGGGTTTTATTCTTATAAAGAAACCCACAAAAAAATAGAATAAAAGCTTTTTAATTTGAATTTGTTCTTTAAATTTTCTGGTTAAAATTTAAGCCCCACTTCCTCTTTATTATTTATTTTTAGAAAATCAATGTTTCGATATTGTTCGATTTACTTAAACTATTCGTTAGATGGATATGTGCGCCATTGTGAGACAATAAAATTATGTAATCTTTCAACAAATTTTAGTTTTCTAATTAAATTTAAACTTCCGTCCTTATTAACATTATTTTTTAAAAAATTTTGTCAATAAGTTCTTTGGAATATTGTGAGGAGGAAAATGGTAGGCTGAAGCATATGCAAAGTACTATCTAACTAACATGAGATTACGGAATCAATTAATATCCTTGAGTTGCAATTGTTGTACCAGCTCCATTAATTTCCTTTTGTCAGTAAAATGCGTGAGGTAAATCTGACCAAAAAGTTATATTGTGTGCTTCGTGACAATGTGAAAGGGATGTGATACCATACTCCCTACAATGTAAAAATGTTATAGAATAGGTTACGGAAGCCATTAAGTTTAACTTTTAATCCCAAAATTTACCAACTCGTAGCAAACAAGCAACTAAGTGCGAGACGACCTAGCCTGTTATAAAATGGTCACCAGGGTATTAAACGTAGTGCCAATTACGCTAAAACTACCCAATAATAATTGCTTTGATGATGGAAGCACAATAATAAAAAAATATGTGGGGGGGGGGGGGGGGGGGGAAATAAAGTATGATTAACACTAATAGTACCATTAAAGCAAGAAATAATGTAGGGAAGGAAGAAAAAGAAGGGCTAAAGCACTTTCATTGGTCCCATATCGTGTCCCCTCACTAGCCCTTTGATGTGATCTCCAAAATTTTAATTAGTTAATCATTTTTTTAAAATTTCTTCCACTGCTATTCAATTGTCTTCTCTTCTCTCCCACCAAGAAACCTCCCTCTTTCTTCACAAAAAGAAACAGTAGATGAGTTATCTGTAGGAACGTATGTCCAGCAAAGGGAAAGATATAGCCGAAGGATCATCGAGATCCTCGGCTTCTGCTGGCGGTGGTGATGGTGGTGGTGATGATCGGCAACTGCAGCAACAGCAGCAGCAACAGTTGCCGCTGAGCCGGTATGAGTCTCAAAAGAGGAGGGATTGGAACACTTTTGGGCAGTACTTGAGGAATCAGAGGCCTCCAGTGGCACTCTCACAGTGCAATTCCAACCATGTGCTTGAATTCCTTAGGTACTTGGATCAATTTGGGAAAACAAAAGTGCACTCACAAGGGTGCCTTTTCTTCGGACAAACCGAGCCACCAGGACCCTGCACTTGCCCTCTCAAGCAAGCTTGGGGAAGCCTTGATGCACTCATAGGAAGGTTGAGAGCTGCATATGAAGAAAATGGGGGCTTGCCTGAGACAAACCCATTTGCAAGTGGCGCCATAAGAGTTTATCTACGTGAGGTGAGGGACTCTCAAGCTAAGGCAAGAGGAATCCCTTATAAGAAGAAGAAGAAGAAGAGGAATCTAATCAAGGCCAACAATGGGGACACCTCAAACTTACCTATGCAGTAAAGTTCCAAGTTCCCTTTTGGCTTCCCTTCAGGAGCATTTGGTAAATTTTTTTCATTTCTTAACTGTTTTAGATTTGCTGCTATTTTTTCAGAAGTTGACATGGAAAAGAAAGGGTTGTCAATTGAATCATTGACATTATGTGCATAATAAGGACATATATTATTCAATTCCAATATTAACTATGAGGTTCAATGTTTTCTCATTTGAATTCTCCCACATACCAGGATTGTGCTAAAGTGAAATTTTCATCAAACACTTCAGCACGGTTCGTTGTAAAATGGATCAACTTGTATGATCACTTAGTGCATCTTATGCTTCATTTCATATTAAACCCTAAGACATCGACTTCAAAACCCTAAATATAGTGGCAATTATATTACATGTAGTTACCTGTAATTGTATTGTAACAGTAAATTCTTTGCCTTAATTTCTTTTTCCTTTTAACATTGTGCTCAATGAGCACGGAGAGCCACAGGGACTGCGTCATGCACTCTCAAATACATTTTTTATTTGTCCTTCTCACACGCAAGATATGGCAATGTTATCATGATTTCTACATTTCGTAATTATTTCTTTGTTGCTTGTGTTAATATCACATTTGCTTATACATATACTTGCTTTTCCACACAATCTTACTTATTTCGGAATTCGCACTATCTTTTGCCTTCCACAAAAGGATTAACTACTGAAATGACATAAAATTTTAAATTTTAAAATTGACTCACAAATAGAGTAATTTTCTTGTTAACGGTTATAAAATTTAAAAATTGATTAACAATTAGATTTTCTTGTTAATAATATTCGAAAATTTGTTCGGGGAGGAAAAAAAAGGACTCAAGATCTGTGGTTGTGGGAAACTTAGATGCTGTTTCAAGAGTCTTGTCTGCTGGTGGCATAATTTATAGAGTAAATTTCATTGTACGAAACCCAATTTGCTAGTTTCTTAAAGTTTTGTCTCATTCTAACGAATTTTGTTTTGTTCCTTTCTCTTTTCCCATTTCTCACCATATGAATATCTTTTTACTTGCTTTGCTTTTTCGATTATATGTGCATGAATGTCCTTTTTCTTTGGTGATGTTGTATGTATTTCTGACCTCCGTACATGAATTACACTGTTTCTCCACTACCTTACGTTTGTGCTGAGGACCATGACCATCGATTTTTCTTGCATAGGCACATGGCACACCACACCTCAGTGTTTTTAACCAAGATAAGTTTATTTTATGCTTATACAAGATTGTTTTCGTGACCATACTGCATCGATCTTCTTGCATTTTTTCAGTTCTTTCATATGGCAATTAGGGGAAATGAAGGATAAATTTTTAGGTAAAAATTTCTTACTTAGACATGTAAATTAATTTTTGACATGTATAAAAGTAAATTAACAAAGACAGAAGAAGTTTTAACATAGCCTATATAATTTTGAAAAGTTTTAAATACCAATTTGTATGCTAAATGTGTAGAAAGTTTCTTTTACACGAGCTTTTGGAAAGTAGAGTCTTGAGTGTTTTATCCCAAACAAGGGTTTAGCCACAATAAATTACAATCTGTAACTGATCGATATTACAAATATTACGTCAGAGTTTCGGGCATTATGATCCCTTTGCACTGTCCCGTGCATTAATTTAATTTTTTTGTGTCGAAGTCTTTATGACTAAGTATCTGGATTCAATCTTTGTTGTTAACCTATTATAAAAAAATTAATCCATGCTATCATGCCCCAAAAAAATCGTGGGATAGGATACATTAAATATAAAATTATTTAGGTATCTTTACCCATTAATTTAAATTTTTAGAATAAATAATTATTTTATGAAAGCTACGGTTTCCGCTTGATTTCAGGTCCCTAAATAATTTCAAAGTCCTGAATCTGTTGCTAGGCCTTGGATGACTTCAGCTGCAGTCCTGGAATTGGAGCTATAATTCAACTCTAGCAATATCGTCCTTGGAGTCAACTTTAAACCTTCCGTGGTCTTTATGTGTCAAGAAGTGTATTTTGTTATTCGAATGAGAATTTAGAATGAAGTTGACGAAGAATTTGAGTTAACGTTGTTGGGTAAGTCTCTGTACTGTGTTCAGCTTATGAAGTTGCATAAGATAGTATTAAGCATAGTGGTGAAAATATTTTTTTTTTCCCCAAGTAGTGTGCATGGTATCCTTTTGGCTTTTGTCATGGAAATTTAGCAGATTGCTACTACTATCTAGAGATACGATTATGTTTTTGTTGTCTACGTATATATAGAATATCCACGAGATTGTATGCAACTACAAGAATCTTATGATTAAGTGAAGATTGCTCTTCTCTGTTAGCTCACATTATACAAGCATATTGGCCAATGCAAGCATATAATATTTTACATTTATACTTACTATCATGTACACATAATTAACATGTATTTGAATAGTGATGAGATATCCAATGAGTTAGTACTGAAACATATATTGATAGGAGAGAGATTCTTAGTTACCATTGGAGTAAGAAAAATCTCTTACTATATATGATCCATTCATTTTTTGATACATAAATAAATGTTTATAATTTAGGATTCTAGAGTAATCTGTATTTATTTATATGTTAAGCAGTAAATGAATCAGAATTAAAACTTTTCTTCCTGTATAAGAAATACCAAGAATGTCTCTTGATAGGAAAAGGAACTCAAGGTGATGATTGAAACCATAAAGTTTTTTTTTTCTCATGGTGGTATCCCCTCCAATGTGTGAGATGATGTCCCACAGATAATGCAAGTGGGTTAACATACAAGTCATCGGATACCTCTGCTCCCCTCTTGAATTCTTTTAATCAAATATATTTGACTTGATCACTCTATTCTTATGACTTAACTCAATGATTAAGACCCTTCTTTCAATTATTAAGATCGATTTGATATTCAATCTTGTCATGCACATATGTATGCATTGAGGGCACTGGAAATTATCACTTGAATCGTAGCTTTCTGTTTAATTTTAACTGGTCAGAGTCTAGTCTCCCCTAGATTTTTCGGTTGCAACCAATATATATAGCTCATACCCAACTTATATTTCTTTCAATATCTCGTCAACCATTTTTTCTCATGCATAATATAAATATTTAATATTATTTAAAATTATTAAATACATATTAATCATATTTCACGTGACAAAAAGTGATAGATAAAATGAAAAATGGTATATAATTTGGAGAGATGTGATTTTCTCTAGCATTTTTTCAGTCATTGCTGCCATCAACCTCTTGAATGTTACGATGAAATATGTCCATTCACGGTTACTCTGGGCTCCTATATGTAGGTGCTCAACTCATTGCAAGTGGAATTGGGACTAAATTAAATTATTACCTAAAAATCTACACATCATAATACTATATATATGGCATCTAGCCATGATGAATTATATATATTTTATATTGATCTTTGAATTAAATATATTTTCTATATATGTCAGATAATTTATCATAAGTGTAATGATGACACATATGGCTTAAATGGCGGAGGTAGGAGGCATTAGGATCTATTCTAATAAAAATTAAAATATATCTAACTAGATTAGTAATATGTGACATATTGGGTTGTTGAATTGAAATGATGGGAGAGCTAGCATTGTCACATATGACTGTGATGCAATTTATTTGGTTTTGATCTCTAGCTATTTTTAATCTTTGAGGGATGATTCTATTTGTACATAGTAGTTAGAGATCATATTGCTACGCATATAAATACTTGCCTTACACATTTAGTTAGTACGCACACATATATGAGAACTAGCTTGATCCCGCATATTATCGCGGAGTTTATTAGGACATTTTTATGTTTAGAACCTTGGATAACAGAAACAGAAAGACTCTTTTGAAGCAATTTAATTTGTTCATAGAAAAAGCTTGTAAAGGGTGCCAACACGGGCTAGAGTAATTCACCTGGTTGTATGTTGTAAAAATTGGGTTCAATTATCATAATTTTTCTGTTCGTGAGTGATGTACAAATACAGATTAAAAGTTCGATGAGTCTAGAGACTTAATCTAATCTTAGATTGGAATGGGGTTTTCTTTCAACTTTAAACCCAAAAAAATAATTAAAAAAAAAACTTTGTAAAGTTGAGAATTTTGGCAATTGGCACTAGTTAGTTTATCGTTGATGGGGCCTGAAGCATGGATTTTTGGTTATAAGATCTAATCCATGATTAAATGCATTAACTGCAAATATATATAAATTAAAGCTGTTCCATTTGGAAATGTGCCTTTGTGGTGCGGCATTTCCAAAAAATGCAGTTAGAGTGGGTCCTAAAACCATAATACTAATTTAAGACCTTGGCCTATATATAGAAGCTCAAAAAAATAAATAAATAAAAACTTGCCTATGATGATATTTCATCACATAGTTCTTTTATTGCAAATGCGAGAGACGCAAACATAAACAGAACATATTTATATAAGTATATATATTGAAAATAGAAAGAAACGCCTAGTTCTCAGCACTAGGAGCTGATCAAATGGTGATTTGTTTTGAGTGCTGGATTTGTCCTACTCAGATAAGTGACATTCTGTTTGTGGAAAAGATATATAAAGATTCAGCAATGTCAATCAAAAAAGAGCTTCGAATTTCGTCCATTTAGCTTGATGGGGCAATTTCATTCTGAGACAAATGTATAACTTCAGTTTTAATTTGGCGCGCAAGTTGGTTTTAATTACTAGCACTTTGAACCCACTTTATAAACCACACTATATATAACCTAATTGTAATGAGAGCATGTGCTTAAAACTAGGAGTTAGATTGCAGCTAAAGTAACTGCTTTAGAACGAAATACAATTTTCTTTTGGGATAGGTAAATGTGGTTGAACTGTCAAAAAATATGAGCAGCAACTACATCTCAGAAAAAAGATTCATATGTGTATGACATCGAGGGTCATTTTGCCAACTGAAATTGAGAAGTAGCTAGAATTAAGCTTCGTCTTGGTGATTACTAAATGCTAGTATATGTAAATTACTCTACGATTTCACCTTAGTTTTGAAACAAAATTTTCTGAAGAGTGCTTCGATATATAGCAAAATGTATGGAGGCGTGACTATTGCAAGTTAATTATTTACGTGCAATAAGGCCTCAGCCCTCAAGCATGTTCATATATATTTGATATGTTTCAATCATGTAACGAATTTTACTGATGTTGTTTTAGTGAAATGCATGATTTGCCAGTAGCTACAAAACTGCAAAATTACAACGAAGAAATTAGACCTTTGCTGCTGCTATACAACTTTCAAATTCTATAAAATAAGTTTTAAAACTGCTAAAAAAAAAATAAAAAGAGGTTTTCGATAGGTTGCATTGCATCCTCTATCTTCTTCTTTTTTTTTTTTCTTTTTTAGGTTTTAATACATGTGAAATTAGAATGACATTTTTGTGATTCACAGAAGGAAAGTGAGGTGCAAGTGCATGTGATGAGACTGTGAGAGACTCCGGGAGTAAACCGACACAAGATCACAAGAGGGTATAATAATTTCTTGTTGCTAAAAGTCGAAGTTGTTACTGTCATGCACATGGTCGTGTCATGGACGCCTAGTATTTGAAACACACAAATCAAAGTGCATGAACTTGGGCTCAAAGCATAAACTAGAATGTAGTTTGCTCTATTTTATGTGTTTTTGATGGCCTGTTTAACGAGAACTATTACAACCCAAGGAAGGGCAAAAAGAGTTAAGTTCTTCCTAGAGTATCTTGATCTTGGTGAAGTATTATGAAATAGTCAACGAACCATGACGAAGAGTCAGCAATTCACGCTTCAATTCAAAGATTCTAGGTCCATTACCATATTGAAAGTGTTCTTGAAGGTCCTTCTACAACTCGGCTGTGAAATCAACATACACCAAGGAACACGCAATTTTTTTTTAAACAAAATTAAGAATCCAGGAACAGATGATGTCATTCACACATTGCCAAGACTTGAAAAGATTGGGGTTAGCATTGGGATCTAGTCAAGGAATGGTACCCATGATGAACCCTAATTTTTGTTTTTCATTTAGCACACAACACATTGCGCGGCTCCAGGAGTGATTATTCTCCTCAGTCAAGGGCTGTGAAACGAGCCCCAAGCCAGGTTGATCAGAGGGTTGAAGGAAGTATGGATCGTTGACAATGTTTGTCATTGAAGGATCGTTTGCCATTGAAAGGAGGAGATTGAAGGAAAGCAAAAGTAATATTAGATGAAGTCTACTGATGATACCATATTAAGATGCATGGAAGTCATCATTGAAGAAGAATAATAATTATTCATTAACTTGTGTGAGAATAGAAGTACATTTTGATTTATATACATGTGCTATTTATAAGTAACTCTATTCAAGCTTAACTAACTAACTCTGACTTAACGGTACAATATTAATTAGTAATAATTAATCCCTATTAAGAACTACACTAGAGAGAAATAGAGATCAACAAGGTTGGGCTAGCCTAATCAAAAGTATTTGACATTTTTCGATAATTAGATAGCGCTAGACTCTTAAAGGAGAGCAGTAAAGATATAACAAGTAGTCAATAAAACAAAGAAAATAAAGATAACATAGTTTCACCATCGAAAAACAACCCTATAGTACAAAAAAGCAAGGAAGACAATAAAATCAAAAAGAAAATCCCAAAACACAACAAATTAAATTAAAAAAAGAAAAAGAAATAGCAAATCAAAAGACTACTAGCACACAACAGACCTCTAAACCATTACCCCAAAATATAACTAATGGGCATCAACTAAAGTCATTACCATTTCTTTGACAAAAGGTGAAATCAAGGCTTTTATTAAGGTCCCAAATCATAATGGACCTCGGCTTTCAACCACTTGACTTAACTATTTATTATTTTAAAAGTCCTATAAATATAACAATTTAATTTAAAATTCTTTTATACTGAGAATATATCAACATTAATCTCTATAAAAAAATTATTAATATTTTCAAAATTAATCTCTATAATAAATATTAATATTTACCCTCGAGCATGATGGTTTGATCTCATCCAAGCTCATTACATTTTCTTTCTTTAGTTTAAAATATTAATATAAACGGTTATAATTTGTTACACGCCTTGGACTCAATTTTAAGCATTACGGACAGGTGTTATGTGTATAGTTACGAGCAAATTGAAATTTACCTTTTTATTCATTCACATTTTAAGATGGAAATCACACAAAGTTGGCTCCATTCATGTTTTTTTCAACTTTAAAAATTATATTGATCGCAATAAAATTTTATATTTAGGATCCCATACATACTATTAAAAACTCATCACCACCAGACCGATTCTAATAGCTTAAATAGGTAAGCTCCATTTATGTTTGTATATGCCTCGTAATTTAGTGCTGACATTTATTTATTGCATATTCTATTAAATTAATGTAGATTTGGATTTGAAAGAAATTTATAAATTAAGGGAAAAAAAAGCAGTATATGGTTTATAATAAAATAATTAACTAAACCAAAATAATTAGTAATGTATGTACCATGCGATCTAGATTTTTTAAAATGTCCTGAGAAGGAAATTATCAGTTCTTCATTAGTTTTATTACAAGAGTTAAAAGAAAGAAATACAAGAAACACTTAGATAGACCAAGAGCAAGAAATAAAACTTGTTCTAATCTATTTATTAATTAACAAATAAGTTTAATTTTGTGAGCTATTATTATCTTTCATCTTCCTTGTATTTTTAATATAATAACTTATTTGTCAATCATTAAATGAAACAGAAAAAATATTTTATTTTTCTCTAAGAGTACTTAATAATTTCTCAAGAAATACGAGGTAAAAGTTATTAGGATGTCTTTAATTGAGTAAGTTAAAATTTTTAGTCGACATTAAAAAAAAAAAAAACGCAACTTTGCAATTGGCCATATTTCATCGATCATATGATGTCAAAAACTTAATGTATTTCACTTGCAATTGTAAGGAACAATATTGTGGAAGGGCTTTTATACCCGCCACCAAGGGTTAAGGTGTTCCTCTGGTTTCTAATAAAGTAATGTTTTTAAATATTTAAAAGTAGATGTTTAATTGGAACATCTATTATATTATCACTATGAGTGGAAATAGTGGAGACATTATCACATTTAGTGGTGATAGAATGGATTGCTATTGCATATTCAAATAACATTTTTATATATGAAATTTATAAACTACGCCTAGATGGTTCAGTTTATTAAAGCAGTAGAGGGAATGATTGTTTTTGTTCTTCGTTTATTGTGGTATTCTTGGTCTGTTTTAGATGTGTTCGGTGTAATAATGCAGAAGAGGGGAGGTGTATGTAGATGTTGTCCTGTCTCGTAAAGGGGATAGTTGCAGATTTTGCTGACTTTTGCTGGACTATTATGTTCTCGTGCTGTTTCGTTTCGATGGCTCCTTCTGCCTAGGAGTTTCGAGCCACTCTTATGGGGAAAAAAATGATAAATAAAAAGAGAAAAAGTAAAAGAAAGGGTCCGTTTGGATGTAATTTTGAATTCTCAGAATCACTCTTTTTACCCAAAAAAAAATCACTTTTTGTATATTTTAATAATTTGTTTAAAGATAATTAGAATCTCATAAAAATTAGATTTCAATCTTTTTATAAAAGGTAAAAAGAGTAGCTTTTAAAAAAAATTAATTTTTAAATGTTTAAATATATATATAAAATTTAAGTTTTTTGATATTTATTTTAAATCTCAAAACAAAAACACCTAAAGACTATATATTACATAAGTTGATGGTCCAAATCGAGCAAAAGTTTTCATGCTGGTCAATCTTTGGAATCAAAAAAATATAAACATTATTTGCCATCTAAATAGGGCTCAGGCTTTGGTAGACCTCTTTAATCCAATAGTATGCTAAATTTTGTACATGGTTTCAATTGAATTAAAATAGAGGGCATTGCAAGCGAACCATCAAAGGCTGGGTTTTTCCAACTCTACAAGGAGGTCAAGCATGTAGGCCATGGGCTTGAACAATGGGTGGCATCGTTCCTTACAAATACAATTTAATTTTGATATATTATTATGAGAAAAAAGTTTTATTTACATATTTAATCATGTATTGTATTATAAATAATATGCTTAACTACGCCACCCCCTCTCCTACATTAAAAGTATTACATATACAAATATGTTATTGAATCTCTAAGTTTACAATATCCTACTATTTTTATTTTTACATTCTTTTATAATACGATTACCATCTTATTAGCGAGTAGTATGAGTAGATTGTTATTTTAAATCAGCATCTTAATTAAATAAGTGATGACAAATATGACAAGATTGATTGTGAACAAAAGAAGATATTACACGATATAAAAATATTATTTTGACATAACAAAAGTGAGCCTCTTCCAAAATACATTTATTTTTCTTTTCATTTATATGTGATGGATGGAAATGATGAATAAGGACTACCATTATATTCAAAGATAAAAAGTGGACATCTAAATAGACACCACTTTAAAATATCGCTCCTCTTACACATTATTAGCATTTGAATTTGATTGTTTAAGAAAAAAATTTCCCCAAAATCGCTGACAACATTTTCAATTATAAACTGCTTTGTATACAGAACAAACTAAGCAAAACAAACAAGAAAGCATGGCCACAAGTCACAAACATTAATAATTAATTGGCCCTATATTTTTGCAAATTTACCATTGCGTGCTAGCAACTAGGGATGTTGGTAAGAATAATGCTAAGCTTTATTATTATTATTATATAAGAATAATGCTAAGTTTACACATTACTTTTGTATATAAATTCTGCAAACTTCTTCTGACCGTAAACTCGTGGCCACTTTTATGTAGCATAGTGTATCGGTGTCATCGAGGGAAGGACTAATGAAAGGGAATCTAATCGACATGTTTTATCAATATGATCTCAGATTATGCTTTTAGCACTATTCTGCTATGGTAGCATCTTTCTTTCGGCGTTATATTCCATTATCTTGAGCTTATTCATCAGTCACTATCATTTCTGGCGTCAGTTTGATTCCCATTTCCTAAACAAGAACTACTCACATATCATTTCAAAAAGAAAAAAACACTTAGATCAGATCAAACTACTTGTGTTTATCACAATTAATTTTTTAAACTAAATAATAACAAACTATATATATATATATATATACACACACATATATATATATATATATACACACACATGCACGTCATTCTTTAATTTAAAATTTAATTGAAATTAATATAAAAAACTTGATGGAAGTGTTGTCAATATAATTTAAAACATACTCAAGAATTTTTTTTTGGCTTAAATATATAATTTTAATCCTTATAAATATATGTCATTTTAATTTTAGTTTCTCTACACTCTTTTGGCTTTTAATCCTTTTTTTTTTTTTTTAATATCATGTTTTTAGTCCCCTACCATTATCATCATTGTCAAGTGATGATATTTAAAGGAACAAAAGAAAATATTTAAAATATTTGTAAGAATTAAAACTAAAATTTTCAATATTCATTAGACCTAAATGCATATTCTAAAATATTTATAGAGACATAAATTTAGGTGAAAAAGATTAAAAAAAGACATATATAATATTAAAAGAGGAATAAAAACTATAATATTTACGTGAACTAATAAAATATTTAAATCTTTTTTTACAAGAATCTTTTAGGATAAGTTTGTGATTTTAAATTTTTGCGGAAAAAATTATTCTACAAAGTCTTTTTTACTTATTCTTTTTTCAATCAAAATTCAAGCTCACAAGTACACCATTTAGCATTTAGCTTTCACTTGGCTTAGTAGTCATGAAGGCAAATAGAAGACTTTGATTTACCTGAAATTTCTTAATTGAAATGAGTCTCACAGAGACAATGCTAACCAGCAGCATATGAGAGAGCATTTTCATACACCCATAGACTTCATGTATGAACTTGGCTGTTCAATAAGACCACGACTTCATAAACATGATGAACTGAACCGCTACATTAGCATGTTCTCACTTGAATGTGATTTGACTTAGATTCATGTTTAATTATAGTTACTATAGGAATATATTTTTGTTTGATTTTTCCTTTGATACATTCAAATTGATGAGCATTGATATTCATTCTTACCAATCTAGCAAAACAAAAAACAATCATTTCCCTTTAGGCTTTTTGGGGTGATTCTTGGACAGACATTTTACCATAAACATTCAAATTAAAGTAATACCAGATAAAGTATACTGTGCCACACACTACGAATTTTGAACAAAATGTGGCTAAACGTTTTTAAAAGTGGAGTCAATGAATTTACGCCCACTTTACAAATGTCGCAAATCGCTTGATATGTGGGACACCACACTTCTTTTAGTATGCCATAGACAAAACGTCAAATTAATATTTAACTTGTACAAAGGCATTATGAGCCAGTAAGAATACACATGCTTCCAAAAGGTACCCATACAAATGTCAACCTCACAGGAAGTTCCTGATAAATATTTTTCTTGGGAAGAGTCTGTGTCACCTTGCTTAAAAAAAACAGTGAAAATAATTAAATTTTATTTCTTGTTTTTATTTCTTATTTTTTCTATTTCTTTCATAAAATTTTAAAAAATATAAAATATAAAAAATAAAACTTCAAATCAAACAAGTCGTTACTTTTGAGTTTTTTCTTTTTTACATATAGAACTATACTAGAGAATCACAAATATATATATTCAAGCCGCTCAATATTAAGTGGTAAGTAAATATTTATAGTGGTTAAGTCCATAATTTAGTGGTTATGAATATCTTCTACACCCTTTAAGTGAGAGATTTCGTATTTGATCCTCACATTTCTCCTTTCCCAAACCCCTAGATAGAATTTCTACCTTTAATACTTTTGTTAAGAAAAAGAGTTTGCAGATGTTCATAATGAGTGTGATTCCCTAAAATGCTTTCAAATATAATCAATATCAATATATTTATATAAAAGAGAGTTTATCCAAATAAGAAAAATGTCACGTGACAATTCATCCTTAACCCATTTTCCCATCCAAAATTTCTAAATAAAAATATTTGACTTAGTTTAAAAATTCATTTCATTCAATGTAATATAAATAATCAAATCCAAATAAATGATTCAAATCTCAATTAATATATGATTTTAATCTTAATTTATATATGATTGTGATCTCAATGATATACGTAGTTTCGTTCTAAATTAATTTATACAATATTTACAAACCTCAATTGTTGAACATTATTATGTTATTTTTTTCTAACAATTTTTATTTTTAATTTAATGTCTATCAATTTTTTTAAAATTTATTCTCTCTTATTAAAACATATAAATATTTTTTTGGCTTATATAATCAGTTATAAAATTCAAATTTGAAGTCAAAATGATTTTCAAATCAATGCATATTTATTTGCATCTATCATAATAAATGTATATGATGATTTATTTATTTTTTATGTAACTTTTTTGAACTAACTAATCATATATTTTTTCTCTATGTATGAATCAAATTTGAATAGAATATAAAGGCATAAAATCAATTAATTAATTTATAATAAATGAATTTCAATCAGATTTAAATGGTTTGAATATTTTTGTTTATTCTCATTTGTTTGAAATATAAATTAAAAATATATTATAAATACTTTCCAATTATTTTTGTGATTGACCATGTTTTTTCAGTTTTACATTTCTTTCTTTCTCCCAATGTCAACGATTATTTATAATCCATTGAACATTGCGAGAGGTTCTATTTCAATTCCATCTTTTAACTTGATCGATGCTCATACATGTTTTTTTTTCTTCTTTTTATGTCTAAATTTGTTTATTCTTTTATAAAATCGTCATTCATTATCTTTTTTCAATAGACCTTTTCTCTATTTTTTTTTTGTCTTTGATGAAATATTTCAACGCTATCGGTCATATGATGTTTAATAAATCAAAAAATTTTGGATTTGTTTTTTTTCTTTCATTTGTTATTTTTCTCTAAAAATTTAATAATCTAATTTTTGGATAATAGATTGCAGTGACATTTTGTAGAATCAAGAGCATGTATTATAGCTTGACAACTTTGGAAACAATAGCAAAATGTGTGTTACCATTATCACCAAAAAAGTTCTTGATGGCAAAATCTCCTACATAAGTATCGACTTGCGGTGCTTTCCTTATCTGTAAGATTCTTTGATTAGTAAGTATTTTTTAATTAACATGTTTGCTTTATTGCTTTTAAAATTTTATTGGTTTTCTCAATTATTCTATTATCAGTTCTTATTAGATTTCAGGTAGAAAAGAGCACATTTTTCTAAATGAATTTTTTTTCAAATTTGATTGGATTTAGTGAGAATTGAATGGATCTTTTCAAATTTGTTTGGATTTGATGAGTATTGATTTTTTTTTTTACATGATTGGATTCAATCATGATTGATTTGATTTTTAGTTTAAACACAAATTACTATTTTTTTATATTCTCAGGGTATCCAATGTCGACAAAAGTGACTAATCCATTCAAGGTGGAAGCTTAGTTAAAATTTTTATCATGAGTCCCTTTCCATACACACCACTAGACATATATTTATTTAATTTTTAGTTAACATTGTACTTTCAAAAAATGTCTCAATTGGGCTATTATTCTTCACTTCTTTCCAATTTTATTGTTTAATATTTACTATTTTTTTATCATTATAAATTTATTTTATTCTTATAAATTGGCAATTTAATTATAAACTACAAGACTCTTTACATTCACATTGCTAAGAACCGAATCTCTAGCTAGATGTTTAAGAAACCCAACTATCTATCAGAATTTAATTTATTGTAATATGACAATAATTCAAAATTCTAATTAAAAGGAAAAGAATTATTCATTGGTTATCTTATCTCATAATTTAAATAGGTGATGATATCATACATATATTACTCATGTAATGTTTAATTTATCTTGCACGAGTAATGCAAACATATAAATTGCACGGGTAACAATTAGTGTACCATATAATTATTGACCATAACAATAGAAATTAATCATATAATAGTTTTATTATTATTATTATTATTGGATAATATGAAATTCATATATTACATGAGTGATAACAAAGATTATCTTAAAAAGATCATCCTTGCTAAATTACTTTTACGGATAAATTATAAAATTAATATATTATAATTAAATTTTCTAATATATTTTTTTATTAATTTTTTAACAATTTAAAAATGTAAAATGCTGTGCATCGCACGGGTTAAAAACTAAAAACTAGTTATTTACTATACAATACAATTTCGGTTGCAAAAAAGAGCTCAACTCAATTGAGGGTGGCATATTTTCGATTCATTAAAGACTCGAAAATTAAATCGAAATTAAACTCAAATCACCGCTAAAGTATCGATAGAAGACAAACTAAACAAGCCAAATTCTGTTAGCATTCAAATAAAATGTTAATGTGGTGGCATGGAGATTTGCCCAATCAATATGTCACATATGTAATTCCCTAGAATGTATTCAAAGGGTGATGTGATATTGATAAGCATTCACATAAGCATACTAGGCCAACATTTCTCACACATTTGTCTCCCTATTCTCCCCTGCATCCTCTCCTCTGTTTTTGTTATATTCCTCCTTTTTCTTTCACTTCCACTTTGTTATACTGTTCCTTCTCTCATCTCTTTCTTCCTCTGTCCCACCACCAGTATCAAGCACTCTTGTTTCCACCTCTTCAGAAGAGAATGAACGGCCACAGAGAGGTTCCTGTCACTGATGGAACAACTAGCACAGCCTCGGCCAACCATAGCAACATCAACAACAACCCTTATGTTCACATCTCCCATGCTCCTCCTTCTTCTGCATCACACGACCGTGTGAGTTCATTCCAATGGACTAACTAATACTGTTCTGGAGCAAAATCTCTTCTTTGTTTCATTGGTATGTGATTTCAGGTCCTAATACAATGGATGCAATATATGATGGATTGAATCGTTGCAGCAGGAAGGTTGAAAAAGCAACTAAACAAGCTGAAATCATGGTTGACAATTTGTGGAATCACAGTGAGTTTACCTCAACCCTTTTTGGTTTCCTATCCTGTTATACAAAGAAACTGTGAAAGGGTTCTTTTTTCTTCAATAATATCTGTTTTTGTGAGGTACTTGTGGGAGTTAACCAAATATTCGTGGTTGAATTAATATGTTGTTACCTATAATTTCACTAACTTTTCAAAATATGCCTCTCTGTTTAAAAGTTTGTATTGAGTTTTTAAAATTTTAAACTATATGCAACTGGTTGAAAAAATTTAACCAATATTTATAAGCTTGGAGAATATAAATGATTATAGGAAGCAACTTGATTAAAAAACAAAAAACCATTACAGCTTACATTTACAATTCTTTCTAGACTTGTCATTTGTCAATCTTCACTTGGAAATTGAGTTGCAAACCTTTCTCACCAATCATAAATAGGAAGTGAAGGTGTGTTAGGGATCCTAACAGTCCCAACTCCCAAGTAGTCATAGCACTTACTGTTAGTGCTTGACATTCTGACTTATTTCTAATTGAATCTATTTTCTGCATACAGTCAGAATGAGTACTAGTGCAGCTGATGCTGCTGTGGCTAGAATTGTTCAGGGAACAAGATTACTTACCAATGGCGGGTCTGATAAACTATTTCAACAGACATTTGGGTTTATTCCAGGAGAGAAGCTCTTGAAGCCATATGCTTGCTACATATCAACAACTACTGGACCTGTAATTGGAACACTTTACATATCCACTAAAAGATTAGCCTTTTGCAGTGACTATCCACTTTGTCACTATCCATTCTCCCTGCAGCATCACTGCATTTACTATAAGGTACTTCCTCAGCTAATCAAGCCTTATAATATGTCACTTTTTCATACTCTTAAGTTAAAGAATATCATACCTCCATGAAGTTGGCCAAAGTGGCTAGGTGTTTCGACCCTAAAGACCTAAAACTTCCTTTGGGATCTTTATGGGTCGAGCAAGATTACTTGGATTGCTGGTAACAAAACCTCATGAACCGGTGAACTTCACAAAATAAAAGAGAGTTATAGGATATCAGGCCCCATTTATTTATTTATTAGAAAGTTCTGCATATTTAGACCTATTTAGACGATTGCTCTCCCAATTCTAAAAGTTTGACACCATAATACTTCTGAATTTTCCAAATTAGAAGCATCTCAAAATTTTGGGGAACTTTCTGGCATCACGTACTGATTTTTTGTGTGTTTCATCTAGGTTGTGGTGCAGCTGGATCAGGTAAGCACAGTTGGTCCTTCCACAAATATATTGAACCCCGCAGAAAAATACATCCATGTTGTCACTGTGGATGGTTATGAGTTCTATTTTATGGGGTTTATATCATATGACAAGGCTCTCAAGACTCTAAATGAGGCTCTACAGCTACATCGCAACCATTCAAATAGAAACCAAAGGGTTCAGGTGCAGTGATAATGTTTCCCTTCAATATAGAACAACAACTAAGTATTGTTCCACTAAATAAGATCGACTATAGTCCCTTCAGTGTAACAAAAATAAAAAAGACATTCCCTTCAATATACCTCTACCAATTTACAAAAGAACATGCAAGTTGTACTATTTCACTTTTTTCTTATTATTATTGTAAACATTGTTCCAATTTTCATCGGGAACGAATCAGAATGACTTTGTGTACCAAGCCTAAAATATTTGAGTTTTTTGTATGTCAACTAAACTATACGGATGCCAAAGATCAAGTTACCAGGCAAATTTGATTACAATTTGAGTAGACAAGCCAAAGCTCCTTAAAAATTTAAAATTAATTAGTTATTTAAAATAAATAATTAGTACAAAGAGGGGGTTTGACCCCAAGTGAAAAATAAAATAAAACTTGAAGGACTCTACCCAAAATAAACTATTGAGAAGAAATCCTCTAAATAGTTTATCATGTTCAATAATAGATACAGCAGAATACAAAATCAAAATTCATCTAGTCTCCTCAGTTAGCCGGAACTCCAATGTGCAAATCTTCCAACTCTGATGATCACATAGCTACATAAGAATCAATAGGGACTAAGCCTGCACTCTTCTACAGAAGGGCTTGAACTCCCAGGCAAAGCCTGCATAATGTGGCATTCATCTTCAAACGACGAGTGTAGGGTCTTCTTTATTTTGAAAAAGTGAATCAAACTTCAAGCTTCTCGCTACTTCAAAGAAATGTGCGACAGCTTCTTCAGGTGTGCCAACAAGAACACCATGCCCAAGATAAAGGATGTGCCGTCTTGGTCCCGCACACCTCACAACCCTGACAAATTAATTATCATATTAAAAAGTCTAGATGATTTGATAACACAATTCATTTCTCTATTATCGTTTATGATTATGAAGGTTCAATTCGACACAAAACCATTTACATATCATCCGGACTATCCAGTGACTGGGACCTCAGCAGCTATCACTGTTACACTATTTTAAGTCTACCTTTACCGTTTTCACTATTTTCAGTTATGCACCTAATCAAGCAAATATACAACCTCCACAGCAAAGATACAGGAACATGAACAGAGAAAAGAAAATGCAGCCTCAACAGGTAAAGGTTATGTCTAGCTCTAAGCTAACAACCATACAGAATGACTTCAAGAATAGCAGGGTTCAGAGATATTAAACCACCAACCTCTGAATTTCTTCAGTGAGGGCAGGAAGAGGGGAGAACAAATAGGCAGGGTCCACATTTCCCTGCACACCTATCTCACTACCCAATCTTCTTCTTCCATCTGCCATATCCATTGTCCAGTCTAGTCCAATAACATCAACTCCAGTTTCTTTCATACGCTCAAGAAGGCCACCATTTCCATTTATGTAAAGAACAATGGGGGTCTCGGGGCATTTTTTCTTGACCAAATCTACAATCTGGAAGTTCAGAAAGCAGCACATGACAAAAGACGAAAAAGAGACGGCACATTAGTATCCAGTATCCAACCTTCAATTTGCTAATTTTTTAGGTATTATAAATTGAGACAAGATGCTAACAGCAACATTAATCGCAATGAAATATAAAATTTTGAAGATGTAGCCACTGATTTGGATTTTTCTACCCCCAGTTCAGAAGCACAAGATCAACATCCAGCAAGCTTATTTATTATTCAAGCTTACAAATTACAAACTTTTAGCTTATCTTATTCTGTACCAAGTCAACCAACTGAAAACAATCATGGAGGCTTAGAACTGTACAACAATTAACTTAGCATAAAACCTGTAAATGATGCAAACCTCGACAAGCAACATATATCTCGTTCAAATCTTTAGCTAAATAAATAAGTTAAAGCTGTTATACATAAGTGAAGGCTTAGGCTTACTGTGACATGGATCCCAAATATAACAGTTTGAAAAATTAAAGCATAATTTTCAGCAGGAAAGAAATAAATGTGAATTTTTTCCTTAGTTACTTCTTTGATATAAGGCTTTGACCAGCGTTCCCACATATCAGGTGGTAACTGTCCACCCCATGAATCAATTATTTGTATACAGTGAGCCCCAGACTCTATTTGGAAAACAATGTAATCTGCTATGGCCTGCGTCAAATGAGAAAGCAAAGTCCTCAATACATGTGGTGCTGTATGGCACATGCTCTTAATGGTTGTATATGTGCGTGTTGTACCCCCTTCCACTATGTATGTTGCAATTGTCCAGGGCGCTCCCACAAACCCCAAAACAGCAGCATGACCACCAACCTAAATAAAATAAAAAAGAAAGGAAACACAACACCATGTCAATTTCTCTTGCCCACATGTTTCAGGGATCTGCCTACATATAAGACAGAATAAGAATGAGAGAATAATCGCGAGAGAGAGAGAGAGAAATGTTCGTGACATTCTCTTCAATCACTTTTGAAGAACTGACAAATGTATGAAACTAAGTTAAGTGGCTTCAAGGAACAATTGCTTCATGGCACACACCAACCAAGATACTTTAAAACTGACATTTTTTTTTTTCCGTTTTACTTTCTTCATTCACTCAATAGAATTCAACAATCACTTCTTCTGTCCCAGGATCATATAATGATCAGGGCAAACTAGCAATACACAAAATGAATGGAATTCTACAGTGTATCTCAAGAACCCTGAACTGTCATCACTTATCAGTTATCATGCAGATAAATATATCTCAACAAACACTTGTCAGTATCTCAAGAACCCCGTTATTATCATTATATTATATCTATCCTGTAAAATATAGTAAACAATCAACCACATAAAGGCATCAAGATGAACATAAACAAAATCACAATCAGGTGCAATTCACAAAACACGCCGAACTGCAATTGATCAACGAAATAATTAAAATATCCAAATAAGAACCAAAAAGAACAGGCTTGAAATTCCACCCTCCCTACTATTGTGGCAATGAGATGCAGCCTTTTCTTTATTTTTTTCAGATACAATATATGAGCTAGTGAAGCACTGCACAAGTGCACATTGATGATGCACATCTTTATATAGGTTACTATAAATTTTCAGACTTCATGTTAGAACTGGCATTCTTATAATCACACCACTTGTCTCTATGCTTTTTTTCAAAAAACGGCCCACATTTTCAGGAGAATGGTGGAAGAAAGAAGTATGGGCATTCCATAGGAACCAAACAAAACATGATGAAAGCCAAAATACATGCCACTAAATTAAAACCGAGTGTAATAGCTATTTTCTTTTCTAGTCATCCAAACATGACTTGACTACAGAGCAAAAACTGCAGAAAGTTATCTTCATTGTTCTCTTCTTTTTTTTTTCTATAGTTCAGCAAGATATTCACCAAAAACAATGGTGATAAAGAGCACATCAAGTCAAGATTTGAATACACACAAAACAAACTTGAACTAAACAATACACCACACCTCAGCACTAGAAGCTTGGCAATAAAACAAATCAACTATAGACAACACATAACTTCCTGCAACAATGTTACAGCTATAATCTTATAACTGACCACTCACAGCCCTAAACGGGAAATATAGCCCCTTCGTTCTCATCCTTTTGATTGATAGAGCAAGGGTGCTACAACTTGTTTACCTTCTAATGCCGCCTCTGTTTCATTGTATTGCATACCAATAAAAACTTCGCATGATCAGCAGTGTTGGATTACTAGGCTCCCTTTTTAATTGCATAGCCACCTTCATCATGCCACCCCCACTGAAAGATGAACAATCATTAATACTCGCCGCTATATTCCTCAAGACCATTATCCTCACTACACAAAAATATGTTTTGATGTGAAAAACCACTATAGTAGAAAACTGTGGTAAAAAAAAAAGAGGCAACATGTATCAAAATAGTCAAGTGAACCTACCTACTAAAAGAAAGACAAATCTATTAGCAGACAAAAGTTTCCTCAGCCCCAAACAAATAGACGATGTTCACAACATTGGCCAGAGTTGAAGTTGTTCAGCATCTTGTAATAATAAATATTAGCAGCATTGAAGACTATATTAACATTATTCAGCATCTTACACCAACTTAGCAATATCAAATTGACCCAACAATAGAAATAAACACAATTTGTATTTGTACACCCAATCAACTAACAAAAAGACTTCACTAATAGCACTAACATCATAGTAATTAATTTGAAACATGTTAAGTTGCTAAAAAGTATTACATTTGCATACATTCCTTCTAATTGTTATGAAGCCAACATTATAAAAGGATGAATATAAAACATGAATCGAGGTGCATTAAGAGCACTCACTTAAGGAGACAATTTATTTTCATAGGAATAAACTCATTCACTCTAAACAATCATACACAAAAAAAGGCTCATATCTTGTAGCAATACATTCATACTCATGTCTATGATGACTACAAATAATTCCTTATGCCGAGGGCATGCTCATTGATGTCAAAGCTCCAATCTATTTGTACTTGTAGAGGCGTGAAGTGCTGACTTAACATCGACTTCTCTCATGCATGGCTTGTACATCTACTGTTGAAGCATTGATTATGTTTCATAAAAGGAAGATGGTGAATGAGAAGCCCAACTTTTGGAATGAACTGAATAGCATGACTAGTTTGTTGCATAATCTATGGATAAACTCATCCAACTAATTTGTATCCAGATTAATATGAAAACCAAAAACTTAATCAATCTATGAATGCATATAAACATATCTCAATATCTTAATGTATCAGTAGTTGATCTATGACACCAACTCATTGAAAGCAGTGTAATTTCTTAGATGTAATGAAACTGACGTATCCATAGCTCCAACATTGACAACATACTTGCATGTATCAAAGGAAAGTTCAGTGTACATAAAAGTATTCAAAATCAGCTCCTTAGACAAATAAATTAAAAAGAATATTTTATATACCGTCAAAGAAATTTGTATCAAGCAAAATAACAAAACAAAAGAGAAGGAATAACAGGGCTGGTAAAGAACCTATATAAAATGAACCTGATCCTCTCAAATTCGTAAAATGGAAAGGCTTTATCATATAAGGACCAGTATAAAACAATAACTAACCTAACAATTTATTTTCATTTAACACCACTGCAAGTACCAATCATGCATAGATACACTTTAATTAACAAGATGAAAAAATAAGTCACTTTATATCAGTATACCTTAGCTTTTATGTAGGGCGGTCCACTAACCATGTTTTGAGGAGGTGCACTTAAAAAATTGAAAAATCCACAAAATTGAATTTAGTGGATGAAAGCCAACAGGACCAGCAACGTGGAAGAGAGAGTGGTTTTGGACTCTTCCCAAATATAGCCTTTAGGGGATTCTGCAAACTTCTTCTGACAGTAAGTCTAAAAAAAAATTCCTGGCCACTTTTCCATAGCATATATACTGTATCCGTGTGATCGAGGGAAGGACTAAGGAAGAGTAATCTAATCGACATGTTTTATCAATATAATCTCAGATTATGCTTTTAGCACTATTCTGCTATGCTTATTCATCAGTCACTATCATTTTTAGCATCACTTTGATTCCCATTTAATTTCCTCAACAAGGACAACTCACAGACCATTTCAAAAAGAAAAACACTTTGATCAGACCAAACTACCTGTGTTTATTACATTTAATTTTTTAAATTACTCATTTAAAAATTATGCACATACTCCACAATATATATATATACACACACACGCATATCATTCTTTGATTTAAAAATTAATTGAAATGAATATAAGAAACTTGATGCAAGTGTTGTCAATATAGTTTAAAGAACATTTGTTTTTGGCTAAAATATATAATTTTAATCCTTATAAATATATGTCATTTTAATTTTAGTTTCTCTACACTTTTTTGGCTTTGAATATTTTTTTTCTCTTTCCTAATATCATGATTTTGTCATTATCATAATTGTCAAGTGATGATATTTAAAGGAACAAAAGAAAATTTTTAAAATATCTGTAAGAATTAAAAATAAAATTTTCAATATTCATAAGACCTAAATGCATGTTCTAAAATATTTATAGAGACTAAATTTAGATGACAAAGATTTAAAAAAAGACATAATATTAAAAAAAGGAGTAAAAAAATAAAGGATTAAAACTAAAATGGCTTATATTTACATGAACTAATAAAATATTTAAATTTATTTTTTTTCAAAAATCTTTTAGGATAAGTTTGTGAATTTGAATTTTTGAGGAGAAGACTATTTTGCAAAGTCTTCCTTACCGTTTTTTGTTTTTTTTTTTTATCAAAATCCAAACTTATGAGTATACAATTTAGTTTTCACTTATTAGTCATGAAGTCAAACACAAGACTTATATTTAACCTGAAATTTCTTAACTGAAATGAGTCTCACAGACAATGCTAACAAGTAGCATATGAGAACATTTTCATACACCCGTAGACTTCATGCATGAACTTTGCTGTTCAATAAAACCCCGACTTTATAAACATGACGAACTGAACCGCTACATTACCATGTTCTCACTTAAATGTGATTTGACTTAGATTCATGTTTAATTATAGTTACTATAGGAATATATTTTTGTTTGATTTTTTATTTGATACATTCAAATTGATGAGCATTGATATTCATTCTTACCAATCTAGCAAAACAAAAAAAACAATAGACATTTTACCATAAACATTCAAATTAAGGTAATACCAAATAAAGTATACTATATCACATACTAAGAATTTTGCCACAATAATAAAGTGTAGCTAAATATATTTAAAACTGGAGTCAATGAATTTAGCCCCACTTTACAATGTGGCAAAATGCGTGGTATGCGGTCCACTATACTTTTTTAAGTATGCCATAGACAAAATGACAAATTAACATTTAACTTGTATAATGGTGTTGTGAGCCGGTAAGAATTCATGTGCTTCCAAAAGGTACCCATTAAAATGTCAACTTCGTTGGAAGTTCTTGATAAATATTTTTTTTGTGAAGAGTCTTTGTCACCCTACTCAAAGAAAATAGTGAAAATAATTAAATTTTATTTCTTGTTATTATTTCTTATTTTTTTCTTATTTTCTTTATAAAAATTTAAAAATATAAAAAATAAAAATAAAATCAAACAGGTTGTTACTTTTGTGTTTTTACTTTTTACGTGTAGAAATATACTAATGCCTATATGTGTATATTCAAGCCACTCAATATTATATCCAAATATAATGTAGTGGTAAGGATATGTTCATAGATGTTAAGTCCACAATTTAATGATTATAATTATCTTCTACACTTCTTAAATGAAAGATCCCATATTTTATTCTCACCTTTCTCCTTTTCCAAACCCTAGATACAATTTCTACCTTTAATACTTTTGTTTAAAAAATAAATAAATTTGCAGATGTTCTTAGTAAGTGGCATTCCCTAAAGTGCTTTCAAAAATAATTATTTATTATACAATAAAATTTAAGTTGAAAAAAAGAGCTCACCTCAGTTTAGGGTGGCATATTTTTGACTCATTAAATACTCGAAAAGGAAATCGAAATTAAACTCAAATCATCACTAAAGTATCAATACAAGACAAACGAAACAAGCCAAATTCTGTTAGCATTCGAATATAAATGTAGTGGCATGGAGATTCGCCCAATCAATATGTCACATATGTAATTCCCTAGAATTTATTCAAAGGGTGATGTGATATTGACAAGCATTCTAACATAAGCATATTAGGCCAACATTCCTCACATATTTGTCTCACTATTCTCCCCTGCCTCCTCTCCTCTGTTTCTGTTATATTCTCCCCTTTTTTTTTTCACTTCCACCTTGTTATACTGTTCCATCTCTCATCTCTTTCTTCCTCTCTCACACCACCAGTTTCAAGCACTTTTGTTTCTACCTCTTCAGAAGAGAATGAACGGCCACAAAGAGGTTCCTGTCACTGATGGAACAGCTAGCAAAGCCTCGGCCAACCATAGCAACATCAACAACAACCCTTATGGTAACATCTCCCATGCTACTCCTCCTTCTGCAGCACACGACCGTGTGTGTTGTTTCCAAAGGACTAACTAATAATGTTCTGTAGCCAAATCTCTTCTTTGTTTCATTCGTGTTCCTGCTGTGATTTCAGATCCTTATACAACAGATGAAATATACGATGATGGATTGAACCGTTACGGCTGGAGGGTTGGAAAAGCAACTACACAAGCTGAAACCATGGTTGGAAATTTGTGGAATCACAGTGAGTTTTCCTCATCCCTTTTTTGTTTCCTATCCTATTATACAAACAAACTGTGAAAGGGTTCTTTTTTCTTCAACAATATCTGTTTTTGTGAGGTGCTTGTGGAGGTTAATCAAATCTACATGGTTGAATTATTATTATGTTGTTACCTATAATTTCACTAACTTTTCAAATATGCCTTTTTGTTTAAAACTTTGTATTGAGTTTTTAAAATTTTAAACTACATGCAACCAGTTGCAAAAATTTAACCAATATTTATAAGCTTGGAGAATATAAATGGTCATAGGAGGCAACTTGATTAAAAAACGGAAAACCATTACAGCTTACATTTACAACGCTTTCTAGACTTGGAAATTGAGTTGCAAACCTTTCTCACCAATCATACATAGAAAGTGAAGGTGTTCTAGGGATCCTAACAGTCCCAACTCCCAAGTAGTCATTTCACTTACTGTGAGTGCTTGACATTCTGACTTATTTCTAATTGAATCTATTTTCTGCATACAGTCAGAATGAGTACTAGGCCAGCTGATGCTGCAGTGGCTAGAATTGTTCAGGGAGCAAAGATACTTAAAGACGGGCGTGATAAAGTATTTCAACAGAAATTTGGGTTTATTCCAGGAGAGAGGCTCTTGAAGTCATCCGCTTGCTACATCTCAACAACCACTGGACCTGTAAATGGAACACTTTACATATCCACTAAAAGATTAGCCTTTTGCAGTGACTATCCAGTCTCCTGGCAGCACCAATCCATTGACTATAAGGTACTTCCTTTCCTAATCAAGCCTTATAATATGTCCCTTTTTCATACTCTATTAAGTTAAAGGATATCATACCTACGTGAAGTTGGTCAAAGTGGCTAGGTGTTTCAACCCTAAAGACCTAAAACTTCTTCTCGGATCTTTGATGAGTCGAGCGAGATTACATGGATTCCTGGTAACAAAGCCTCATGAACGGGAGAACTTCACAAAATAAATAGAGAGTAATAGGATATCAGGCCCCATTTAATTTTTTTTCTTTTTTAGAAAGTTCTGCATATTTAGACCTATTTGGACGATCGCTCTCCCAATTCTAAAAATTTGACACCATAATACTTCTAAATTTTCCAAATTAGAAGCAGCTCAAAATTTTGGGCAACTTTCTGGCATCACATACTGATTTTTTTTGTGTTTCATCTATGTTGTGGTGCAGCTAGATCAAGTAAGCACAGTTGGTTCTTCCACAAATATATTGAACCCCACAGAAAAATACATCCGTGTTGTCACTGTGGATGGTTGTGAGTTCTATTTTATGGGGTTTATATCATATGACAAGGCTCTCAAGACTCTAAATGAGGCTCTACAGCTACATGACTGTACAAATGGAAACCGAAGGATTCAAGTGCAGTGACAATGTTTCCCTTCAATATAGAACAACAACTAAATCTTGTCCCACTAAAAAAGGTCGGCTATACTCCCTTCAATGTACCAAAAATAAAAAGGATATTCTCTCCAATATGCCTCTTTACCAAGTTACAAGAAAATGCAAGCTGTACTATTTCACTTTTTTCTTATTATTGTAAAGATTGTACCAATTTTCATTGGGAACTAATCAGAATGCCTTTGTGTACTAAGCCTAATAGATTTGAATTTTCTGTGTGTCAACTAAGCTACACGGATGCTAAAGATCAAGTTACCAGGCAAATTTGATTACAATTTGAGTAGACAAGCCAAAGCTCCTTAAAAATTTAAAATTAATTAGTTATTTAAAATAAATAATTAGCAGAAAGAGGGGGCTTGACCCCAAGTAAAAAATAAAATAAAACTAGAAGGACTCTACCCAAAATAAACTATTGAGAAGGAATCCTCTAAATAGTTTGTCATATTCAATAATAGATACAGCAGAATACAAAATCAAAATTCATCTAGTCTCCTCAGTTAGCCGGCACTCCAATGTGCAAATCCTCGAACTCTGATGATCACATAGCTACATAAGAATCAATAGGGACTAAGCCTGCACTCTTCTACAGGAGGGCTTGAACTCCCAGGCAAAGCCTGCATTATGTGGCATTCATCTTCAAACGACGAGTGTAGGGTCTTCTTTATTTTGAAAAAGTGAATCAAACTTCAAGCCTCTCGCTACTTCAAAGAAATGTGCGACAGCTTCTTCAGGTGTGCCAACAAGAACACCATGCCCAAGATTAAGGATGTGCCGTCTTGGTCCAGCACACCTCACAACCCTGACAAATTAATTATCATATTAAGAACTCTAGATGATTTGATAACACAATTCATTTCTCTGTTCTCGTTTATGATTATGAAGATTCAATTCAACACAAAACCATTTACATATCATCCAGACTATCCAGTGATTGGGACCTCAGCAGCTATCACTGTTATACTATTTTAAGTCTACCTTTACCGTTTTCACTATTTTCAGTTATGCACCTAATCAAGCAAATATACAACCTCCACAGCAAAGATACAGGAACATGAACAGAGAAAAGAAAATGCAGCCTCAACAGGTAAAGGTTATGTCTAGCTCTAAGCTAACAACCATACAGAATGACTTCAAGAATAGCAGGGTTCAGAGATATTAAACCACCAACCTCTGAATTTCTTCAGTGAGGGCAGGAAGAGGGGAGAACAAATAGGCAGGGTCCACATTTCCCTGCACACCTATCTCACTACCCAATCTTCTTCTTCCATCTGCCATATCCACTGTCCAGTCTAGTCCAATAACATCAACTCCAGTTTCTTTCATACGCTCAAGAAGGCCACCATTTCCATTTATGTAAAGAACAATGGGGGTCTCGGGGCATTTTTTCTTGACCAAATCTACAATCTGGAAGTTCAGAAAGCAGCACATGACAAAAGAGGAAAAAGAGACGGCACATTAGTATCCTGTATCCAACCTTCAATTTGCTAATTTTTTAGGTATTATAAATTGAGACAAGATACTAACAGCAACATTAATCGCAATGAAATATAAAATTTTGAAGATGTAGCCTCTGATTTGGATTTTTCTACCCCCAGTTCAGAAGCACAAGATCAACATCCAGCGAGCTTATTTATTACTCAAGCTTACAAATTACAAACTTTTAGCTTATCTTATTCTGTACCAAGTCAACCAACCGAAAACAATCATGGAGGCTTAGAACTGTACAACACAATTAACTTAGCATAAAACCTGTAAACGGTGCAAACCTCGGCAAGCAACATATATGTCGTTCAAATCTTTAGCTAAATAAATAAGTTAAAGCTGTTATACATAAGTGAAGGCTTAGGCTTACTGTGACATGGATCCCAAATATAACAGTTTGAAAAATTAAAGCATAATTTTCAGCAGGAAAGAAATAAATGTGAATTTTTTCCTCAGTTACCTCTTTGATATAAGGCTTTGACCAGCGTTCCCACATATCAGGTGGTAACTGTCCACCCCATGAATCAAATATTTGTATGCAGTGAGCCCCAGACTCTATTTGGAAAACAATGTAATCTGCTATGGCCTGCGTCAAATGAGAAAGCAAAGTCCTCAATACATGTGGTGTTGTATGGCACATGCTCTTAATGGTTGTATATGTGCGTGTTGTACCCCCTTCCACTATGTATGTTGCAATTGTCCAGGGCGCTCCCACAAACCCCAAAACAGCAGCATGACCACCAACCTAAATAAAAGACAATTAGTAGGGGAAACAGGCTGATAGAATAGGGTTTCTTGGCCGCATTGTCCAAGAATTCCCAGGTAATGTGACACAACATTCTTTGAACCAATTCACTCAAAGGCTCAAAAGGATAGCCAGGATACAAACTATGTGATGCTACTAAATTCACCTCCTGGCGCAATATCTTAAGTGATTCTCCAACAAAGCTAAGCCTGTCCAGGTCGATCGGATGCAAAGTTTTTAATCCCTCCTCCGAGCGTATAGGTGACTGAATAACAGGCCCCCTTACTTCTTCTATGTCAAATTCAACCCCGAATGCAGGCAGAGGTGTAAGGATATCGGAGAAAATGA
Source organism: Dalbergia cultrata (assembly GCA_031216105.1). NCBI lineage: Eukaryota > Viridiplantae > Streptophyta > Magnoliopsida > Fabales > Fabaceae > Dalbergia > Dalbergia cultrata. The sequence continues at coordinate 14,543,701 of CM062350.1, forward strand.
TTACTCCATCAGGCCTGAAGGCTTTCCAAGGCTGCAAAGAAATTTCTACAATGAGATCAGTTGTCTCTGACCTCTCTCGGAAGGATGGGTATTTCTCAGCAAGCTTTCTGTAGACAGCCATATACCTCCCTGCCTGGCGCATCATCCATGCTGGCGGCCGAGTAACAGGGTCTCCCCTAGCAGCCTTCACTAAAAGCGGATCTGAAATAATAAATAAATAAATAAATAAAATAAAATAAAAAAGAAAGGAAACACAGCATCATGTCAATTTCTCTTGCCCACATGTTTCAGGGATCTGCCTACATATAAGAGAGAGAGAGAGAGAGAGAGAGAGAGAGAGAGAGAGATGTTCGTGACATTCTCTTCAGTCACTTTTGAAGGACTGACAAATGTATGAAGCAAAGTTAAGTGGCTTCTAGGAACAATTGCTTCATGGCACACACCAACCAAGATACTTTAAAACTGACATTTTTTTTTCTTTCTACTTTCTTCATTCACTCAATAGAATTCAACAATCACTTCTTCTGTCCCAGGATCATATAATGATCAGTGCAAACTAGCAGCACACAAAATGAATAGAATTCTACAGTGTATCTCAAGAACCCTCAATTGTCATCACTTATCAGTCATCATACAGATAAATCAAGTACACTTCCACTACAAAAAAAATAAAAAATCAATTTTTTGCAAAATGAACAAAAAATACAAAATATGGAGCGGAACCCAGTTGAGGAATTGAGCCGAAAAATCATAAAAATTGGAGGGTACCGGAAGAAGAGGAGGGGGCGGCACAGCAGGAGACGGAGGAGTATTTGGTGAGGGGGGGTTTAGGCTTGAGAGGAGGTGAAACTGCATTGAAGTTAAACCCATTTGATTGTGGAAAGAAAGAGCAAGATTTCCAAGCAAGAGCACTGCATGAGATTGACAAAGAGAGAGTTAGAACGAGAATCGATGAAGTCGCATGCTCACAGAGAGAGAGAGAGAGAGAGAGAGAGAGAGAGAGAGAGAGCTGGCCTGTAACAAGTGTTAATAGAAGCAGCCATGGTGTGCACGACTAACAGTGGCCTGTAAGTGTTGAACAAGAGGTTTCCTTATCCCCTGAGCCTGAGCCTGAGCCTCACCTCAGCGAGCTGCTGCTTCTTGTTCTTGTTCCGCTGTTCTGTTGCTGGGAGTGGACTGTAGGGTCCCTCACATCACATGTTTAAGTTAGAGGGTATGATCAAGGCTATTATTTCGACTTGGTAATTCCATTTCACTCAATTTCTGTCAACTCTTTTCAATTTTTTTTTTTTCTTTGCCGTTGTTTGTATATAAAATTGTTATTTTACCTCTTATAGTAAATAGTATTCCATCCCATTCAGAGGGTATTATAAGAATAGAATATTTAAATTATAACAATTTTATTTCATTTCATTATTGAAATATCCAGGTACTTCACTCTTTGCCAATGATCCTAGCCCAGGCACACAAAAAAAAAAAAAAACATGGGAGAGGTGGACATAGGGTTTTAGTGTCCTAAGTTCAAGCCTGGAAGGGAGGAAAACGTACCATTTGACCCGGGGCTCCCCTTGCTACTGTGTTCGTTGGTATTTTCAGACTACATCAAGGGATCAGAGAGATTAGCCTGGCATAGCTAGGATATCCTCCGTCGCTAAAAAAGAAAGAAAAAAGAAAAAGTTAATTCACTCTTTTCCACTTTTCTTTATTTTACTCCGATATATTTCTTACTATCAATCAATCTAAATATTGCCTTGGGTCCAAAAGATATATTTTGAAGTACTTCTTTAAAGTGGAAATATTGGTAAAGTATAAAAGTGGATGGTTAACTACATTTTAATGAATAATTTTCATTATGCAAGTCTCACTAAATGATCTAATATGATTAATCGCTTACTCTTATATTTTACTAGTCTTCTCATTTTATATAAATCAAATCTGTAATGTTAAAAGAGAAAATGAAATGGTCAGTAAAGAGTAATATATTTCTCTCTTATCACTCAAAGATATGATTTTTTGATCCTCTAAATTGGAGTTCAAGGACAAAACGGGTGTGATTTATCTTTCATTCCCACCCTAAACTCACGCCACACTCCTGTAGTTCTATTCCACTGAATCTCATAATCGGCAAGGAAATTTCTCTCTCTATAATCCTATCCTATGTCAGTCAGCACAAAGTACATACTAGGCGATTTTTTAAATTTAAAAAATATTATAAAAATTATTTTAAAAATAAATTTACCAAAATTAAAACAAAATACTCTTTCTTTTAAAATCAATTATTTTAATCTTAACCATTTTAAAAGTAAATTTACTAAAATTTAAATCGAATAAACCTGTGACCTTAACCTATGTTTGGATTTATGTTTGCACTCCCTAAACTCTATTATCCCAATTGCAAACATAATTTTATTATATGTTCCCTCCATTTCTTATTAATAATCATGGTGGAATAGAGTTTGGATGCTTTATTTTTTCAAAACCACTTCTTCCAACCTTGATTTACGTAGAGCTTTTCAATTAACTCCGTGCTTCCAATACTGTTCTCTAGGGCTCTCCTAAGTGCACATCTTGTATTGAGGTATACCACACATCTTGGTTTAATCTGTGTGTTCAAATTCAAGCACAAGTGTGCTTGTGTACTTAGCCACCATTTGAAAATGTGGATGCATGACAAGTGCATTTAACAACATAACCAGATGTATATAGATGGAGGTGTAGTTAGATGGAGGTGCATGGTGCTCGTGCATCATAGCATCCGCTCTCTCCTCTAGTCACATATTCCTTGAATGTGGTAAAGGGTAATAGCCGACAATTTTGTCAAAATCACATTCGAGTTAATTCTTGTCAAAATCAAGTTGGTAGAATTGAGTTAATCAATTTTAAAAACTATAGACCAAACACACTATTAACCCCTTTGGCAAAATGTCGGAATTCGATATTTTGTCTAGAAAAATCTGGATTTTCTGGTTGACATTGCAAAACAAGCATAGACTTCAGTATCACATTAAAAGTGCAGCTAAAGACAGTAATAGCCTACAGAACTCTGGATATGAGGTGATCAGCAATGAGTGAAACATTGTTTCTTGCTCTAGCAGTTAAGAGTATCTCTGGCTACCAAATGACCAGACCAGATCCCTAAGTGTCAAAGTACTCTTCAGGGACATAAAACTTCAAACCAACGGCCTGCAACCATCAAAACAAAATAAAAAAAGTAAATATATTACCAACAAACATGCAAAAAAATAAATAAAAAGATAGTCCAAACTGCAATAAAGTCATGTTTGCAATGGTAAATCATTTCAGCCAATAACCTATTATTTGAAGCAATTTCTATATCAAATAATAAAACAGAAAGTTGGAGAAAAGTTGCTCTCGATGTAAGATGGTGATACAGAGATAACTAATAACTACTACCATTTTCTAGATGGTGCTTGAATCAATCAAGAAGATTAGTGCTTCAATGTTCATTAAAAACATGGACAAAGTTAATTCTACGTGGTTAAAGTTGTTTAACTACCTCTGCAAATTTAATATCAGCATCACTGTGATCTGATTCTCTCCCAGCTGCATCACCAACATAAAAGGATCTACAACATAGAAATTACTATGCTTAAATTTCCCATCTCTTCATAGGTAAAATGCCATGATTTCTTAATTTAAAGTTTAAGATAGAGGAGTGTAAAAGGTAAGCATCAATTGTACAATTGAATGGTAGGAAAAATTAACTGATTCAGATCAATGGCAATGCCAGAGTTGAAGTGTTGCTCCAAAAGTTGCCACATCCCTGGTTTCGGTTTGCGAAAAGGATCTTCTTCCTTCCTGTCATCTTTATTTGATTTATTAGGTAGACCACAAGCTATAAAAGCCTGCATATAGATAAATATTCTTATCAGTTGGTACCTCGTGAATTTTTTTTTTTTTTGAATTTGTTTTTTGAATGTTTGTTTTCTTGTTTTTCTTTCCATTTATTCTTCTGTTACAAGATGGATAACACAAGGGAGTCGGAGAAAATCATTGTGCAATTTCGTTATTAAGGTTCAAAAGGTTCAAATTCCAGTTTTAACATCCTGGATTATAAATGGAACCAATGCCATTTGTTCTCAACATGTCTTCTCTAGCAAGTGAATACAGCAAAAAAATGTAAATCATTAATAGGGGTCTACATTCACCACGGCAATGACTTGTTCTTATTGAAGGAGATGATCATTTCAGAGGGTCATCAGTTAAAAAGGAACAATAGAAACTATAAAGTGCCAAATAATGGACCATTTTTGCTTCCTTCCAAATGTATAACCTTTGTATTGTAATCAAACTACATAGTAGGAAGAGGACAAAAGAAAAGTTGCAGCCAAGATAGTGAGGATTGAATGTAATACTAAACATATCCTAAAGATGATTCAAAGGCAAAGAAAGAGATAACTTCATACATATTAGACATTAGGGGTCATCAACCATAAACCTAGTTGCTTATTCCACTCAGGTGATGAAAAAGAAAAACAACAAAAGAAGAAGAAATATTAACCGGTTGTATTTGTATGAGATGAAAACATAGAAATCTCTTTAGTGCCAACAACATTGTAAGGCACTCTCAACTTAGTAATCCTAATCCAATAATGGAAAGCAAGGTACCAGAGAAGAATATGACAGTCATAAGTCATAACCTCTGAAACAAAACAGCCATAATTGAATTGTTAATAACAAAAGAACATAATCTTGCACAGGAAAAAAAAAATTCACCTGAATTGGGACCCTCACTTTCTCAATAAAATTGTTCAGACGTCCAATTTTTGAGTCCACAGCTACCTGTCTCTTGTTCTTCCAACGTTCAATGTTGCATTCATTGGTAAAAATTACCTATAGGAGAACACAATAACATCAATGATGAACCTATGATGTCTAAATACATACACCACCAAAAGTTTCTTAATGGTAGCATTACTGTACTGAACAGACAGATTTAAATGAACAAGAGAAAGAATATCAAAGTTAATAAATCAGCCAAATTCTACAGTAAATCTCAAATTGCTTTTAAAGATAAAAGGGTCACACCAGCTTGTAGCCATCATTGTATAAGCTTTGTAGTTTATCAGGAATCGAAGAATACATGAGAGACCAAGCATTTGGGCCAACTCTGAAAGCCAAATTTAACAGAAAAATCTTAATCCATCAGAAAATTATGATGTTTGTGCGCATGACAATGCTTATTAGTAACAACAACAGTATCATTTGTATAATAAGTAACACATAACCAGAAGCCTTAAACAACACCATTTTCTCTAAAGCCAATATGTGTCATCAATAATTACAAAGTACATCAGAATTGAGAGGCAGACATACATATTGACAGCAGTTTTTGCAAGAGTTCCATCAAAATCAAAGGCAGCAATCTTACTTGAGTCTTGCAGACCCTCATCCTGCAACTTGTTATTAGCATAAGAGAAAATGTAAACATTAGAGCACCATGCATTTTGTGTGTGTGTGTGTTCCTTCTTATTCACAAATTTTTCCCTTTTCAAAGTCCAATCAAACCGTACAGAAATAGAAAAATAAGATTCTTAGCATCTTCACCTGTTCACGAAATATGACTGTCTGAAATGCTTTCCATTTTGGTAAAAGGGTAGCATCCTAGATCAGGCAATAAAATGTAGGTTTCGTAATTTCTTCTATTAAAAAAGTAAAAATGAAAAGCATGTGCATATTAAAATTACAAAACCCACCTTGTAGTTGCCTTTGACATCAGAAAGTGAGAAGTTGAAACCCGCCATTGCTTCAACGTCTGATGTGAAAAACTGCAAGCAATTGAAAATAACTAATTATGATTATAGTTTAAAAAGAGATAAATCATCTGAAATATAAAAGCAACATTTTGACTGCTACTGGTTTAACTATGCAACAATTTTTCATAAATTATTGTTATAAGTATTTGTAAAGACCATTTCTTTCAAACATGTTTCTTCATCAGAATTCAACCTCACCTCAGTGCCAATTCTCTTGTTCCTGACTGCCACAGCTCCTTCTTATTTATGCCCAAACACACACACTGTTCTGACTTTGTAATTGTGAATTGTTGGGCTGGTAATAAATAATAAATGTAAATGAGCCCCTTTGTCTTCCCCAAACAAATAAATAAATAGGTGTAAATGTAAATGAAAATGTAAAATGGAAAGTCGCCGGTGCCGGATCAGGAGTTAGAGCCCCGGGACGACCAAAGGCCAATTGAGCCTTTTTTTAAAAAATAAATAAATGAATGTAAAGTCCTTCTGGTTCTACTTATGGAATTGACCATGCAACTGAAGTTTTAGCATTGAATTAAACTCTGAAATTGTTATTTTATGCCCCAATTTCAATTTTCATATTTGGGCTAAGCCTCTATTTGAGTGGTTAAACTTATGATTTTTTTCAATTTTTTAAGAGACAAAAGTCACATTTTTATTTTTTAAATTTGTTTTGTTAGACAGTTTATTATTTCACTAAAAGTTATTTTTTGTATTTTCTGATAAATTAAAATATCTAATTTCTTAAGAAACATTTTCTAAAAGATTAAAAACAAACATTTTATTAATATGTATTTGAATATAAGATAATTTATTTATAAATTATTTTTGTATAAGCACTTAATAAGTTGTTTACCTAAATAGGACGGCTGGACATAAGATATAGAATTTAAAATTATAATTCAATGATCAAATTTCATGGAATTCAAGAACTAAAATGCAATTTTTTTATAATATATACGGTATGAATTGTCAATAATAAATATTTATTAAATATCCCTGTCCTCATAAAAATATACATAATTCTTTCTATTTTTTCATTTTTTTACTGACAATTCTATAATAAATTCAAACAAAAATTTAAAATTCAATTTAAATTTAAAATTCTATGTTTTAATTTCAGTTAGTGCATATTTGACACATGGAATTGAATATGAAATTGGAACTTGGAATTAGAATTGGAATGCCTAATTCCAAATTTTATATTTAATAACCCTTTTAGAATTAGAATCATAATTTCTTATAACAATTCTATGGAATTGAAAAATAACTAGTCCAAACCTTTTCCAATTCTTATCTCATACCTTAAAAGTTGTCAATTCGAGATCCCAAAATTTTTATTATTCCCTACTTGTGACCACCTTTCACAATGTGCCATCGGGGATTGAATGCCCTTTACCGGTGGTCGATTGCTCATCGCCAGTGGCCGACCGACCTCCATCGATGGCCAACCACTTCTAGCTAGCTTGCTAGCTACTAGTTGGCGACCACCCACTCTCCACTAGCTAACTGGCTGCCTCCGACTTGCCACTACTGGTTGCCTACTATAAAAGGCCGATTGTCCACCTAACACAAACTTAAGTAGTCAACACATTTGAAGTTATAGATCACATATTCAAGCAATAGAAATGAAATTAAATTTATCATTCTAGTTTTGGGTCCTAATTCTTTGTAAAAGTCAAATAAAAAATTTAAGATTTTGTGCAAATTCCAATTTCACCTGTCAAATGAACCCTTAATTTGATTTGAATTGGATTGGATTTATTCATCATATTATAGGATAGGATAAAGCATTTAAATGCGCTTTTCTTTTTTTATGTTCCAAAATTAAAACAATTCCAACTGGACCACTTTTTCTTTTTTTGGGTCATAAAATCGAAACATAATAAGACTTGAATTTACCAATTGGGCTTTGTATTACCCCATTAGTCCCCCAAAGGTCAAAACCTCAAAATGCCAAAAACTGTTCATACAATTTTCTACCCTAAAACCCTTTTCAGCTCAAATTATTTGCTTCACACTTCACCGACCCAACACTGCTTCGCTACTCCCTCTGCATGCTCTGTGGTGATGAAGCCAACCGAGGCAGAGGTAACTGATTTTGAGTTCAATTCAAAACTATATTATCATTTTTTTCTGACTTTTGTTTTTTAAATGAGTTTGTTTGGGTCTTTTTTTTTTTTTTTTTACTTTTTTAAGAAAAATGTTGATGCTGGAAAGGATGTATCCCATGGATCGAACGCTAAACCAGTTGAGCCTGAGGAGCATGTGCATGAGTTTCACCAGACTGTTATTACTGAGGTTAATTATTCTTTTGTATATCAGTTTTACCATTTTGTGGGAAAAGAAAATAAAAAGGGTGCAAAACAAGAAGAAACTATTGGAACCTAGTAATGTAAATAAATTGGGTCTAAAATAATGTTTTGGTTTTTTTTCTTAAATGTTAAGTCTCTTTTTTATTGTTGTTGTATTTAGAGTTTTCTGAAGGAAGGTGAGAATGTAGATGAGAAAGTCATAGGCTTGAAATCAGACAATGCAGGAGAAGTAAATGAGGTCAGAGACTATTCTGCTGAATAACAGGAACGTTCAACTTTACATTTTTTTTTTTTAGTATCATTTTGAGTTCCTACTGTGTTGTCTGTTTTTGTTGCACAGTCATTGTTGTTTAGCTTGCTATCTGTGGATTACTGTGTTTAAGTTGTTGTTGTTATAAGTTAACTTGTGTAAAACTTATGGTCTTTCTTTTTTCTTGCTAACTTAAAAAGCCATTGACAAGTAATTAAAAGTGAATGGTTGGTTTTGATTAACTTTTGCTAAAAATCATTTCATTTTCCCACAGTTCTGTCAAGGAGCTTTACAAATTGATCATAAATTATTCTGAACACAAAATAAGTGGATTTGATATCCTGGTTCTGAGCTATGACCAATGTCATATGGTGCTCCTTCAAAAGTTCTTATATTTTTCACAACAATAAATAACCATAAATGGTGAACTTTGCTTTACCATGAACTTTGACCACATTGATTACTAGATTAAATACAAAGAGCTTTTAAGAGATACCTTTCCTTTAGGGCCCTTACCTAGCTATCAGGACTCTCAAATTAAAATTTTAAATGATGAAAGTTACTCTCCTCTCATGGCTTCTATATGTACTTGTGGGCTGCACTTTCTGCAGTTTTTGGTAAATTGGAATTGCTGAGGAATACCAATATTGAGTTTTAGCAAATCCTAGAAATGTTTACTTCTTGCTGTGAATGAAAATTAAATGCAGGTATCTCATGAATCTCTGGTTTCTGATGCTGGATGGGCTTGCAAAAGCCCCAATGGCGGTTTGTCTTCAGCAGTTTCAGGATGGCCATCATTCAACACCAAGTCATCTTCTAACACTCATTTGCTCTCAGCAGAAGAGCGAGAAACTGTAGCAGAACTGAATTTGCAGCTCAAGGCATTAGAGGCTTGCCAAGAATTCTTAGTTGGCAATGCTGGTTCTGACTGTGATGAAGATGTCATTGACAATGAAGATGAGGATGAAGATGAGTTAGTGGATGATGATTATGATTCTGAAGAATGTGAGGAGTACAAGTTCTTTGAAAAGGTGTTTAGAGAAGATGATGAGTTGAGGAGGTATTATGAGAACAACTATAAAGAAGGACATTTTTATTGTTTGGTTTGTGGGGCTGTATTGAAGAAGGTATGGAAAAGGTTTAAGGATTGTAATCAACTAGTTCAGCATTCCACTGCTGTACTAAGGACAAAAAGGAGGCGAGCTCACAGGGCTTATGCTCAAGTCATCTGTAAGATTGTTGGTTGGGACGCTGATCAGTTGCCTGCTGCCGTGTCAAGGGATTTGGATTCCTCCTTGGCAGGTTCAAGGAAGCTTTTGGTGAGCAATCTTGGCTGATACATGTCTATTCTATAGTTTCAAATAGATATTTTATTAATGCTAACTAGGCTGAGTTGTTTTTTGCAGGTTGATGCCAAAAAACCTGCAGGGAATCCTATTGATGAGTCAAATGTGAGCATCATATGATAGATATTTGTATGCTTATTATGTAATGTGGTTTGAGATTATAGTTACTTCCAATTTATGCTGAGTTGGTTAAGTTGTTTTCACAGGGTGAACCTGGTAATACTGATGATCATGTTGATGATTCGGTACTTGTTCAGTAAAGTGGAAGCAAGGTGAATAGCAATTGCTATGTAGTTTAGAGGAAGGATCATGGTTTTTCTATTTTTCACACTAATGGAGAGGCTGCTCATTCTGACTTGTAATAAGTTTTTACACTTCTGTCTCATGAATTTCCCTTGCACAAGGGATAATTCTGTAAATCCCTCATGCTTATTTTGACCTCTCAATATGGTGCTAACTTTAAAGAAGTTATTTTCATTTATGTGATCCTTCTAAAATTTTCAGTTTCATTTATGGAAATTTCACATGACAAATAGATTTTTGATGCATTATGTCTATAATCGATTCACTAATGACCATTGAAATCGATATAAATTAGGGAAGAAAAAGAAAACAGTTGAGGATTTTGTAAAGAAGATTAATAATTCCCTTAAAAATTGCCAAAGCTGTTTGCATTAGGTCTGCTAAGTAAGCCAACAAATATTAACATGTGAGTTTATGGTAATGTTGAACTGTATTCCTTGTGACGAGGATACGTAATGAAATGTCTAGACTTTAGGTGATTCATATGACAAACTTAGATGTTTTCAGTAAATTCTTCAATTTAGTCCTCTATGAAAATAATGATGAACAAATTAATCCCCCTCAGAAAGAAATATTTTTTTTTATCTCAATAAAAATATAGAAGAAATTAATTTTACTTTCATATTTCAATGGGCTTATTTGTTTCATTTGTGTCATTTTAAGAATTAATTTGACATATTTTTATAAATTATTAGGAATTAATTTATTCTATTTTAACCATAATTTTAATTTTAATTATGAATGATAAAAAGGATATTTCTTTAAGGGACCTGATGTTGAAAATAAGAGATTACTTTCGTTACTATTACTATTTTCAGTGCTCGCACGTATATAAGCGTTTGAATTCATCATATAACAAGCATGGCTCGGAATTTGTTGAATTCAAATTCTATTACATTCATCAAATGCAAACAAAACTTAAATCTTCACTCCAAATTTTATCTTGACCATGATGGCTAGGGCATGGAGAAAAATGTGGCCATTATACGAATCCATGAAGAGTGGAAATTCTACTAATTCTATAATAGGCAGCAACAAAACCTCCATGATGAATTATGACTACCATATCTCTTATTTTTGTCGGGGTCCAATGACCACCATTTCTTGAAACTAGCATCCAACTGAAGAGGGTTCATATAAATGTACTCTCTAGCAAAGTAAAAGGTTTGGTATCATGTGCATGTGCATAGCTTGCAATGCCACCAAATCATAACAATCAATAGGGTTCTCCCGTTTCTGCGATTCACCATCAATGTTTACTCATATTGATTTCATCTTGAGCTAAAAAAATTGAAAGCAGCAGATTAATTGTTTCACAATTTTCCACAGTATGGGAGCACTGGGAATACATAATCTCATTATTCAGATCACCAAATGCCAACTCTTAATAGCCCTTGTTTCCACGAATCCTAGCTCTCATGTCAACCTGAAAAAAAGGCAAAGAAGTTAGCTGCTTAATTTTAATACCATACTGAAGTTTACATTACAAATACCAAATGATATTATAAACTAATTCTATTCATCATTTTCTTCACCATGTACAATTTTACCATTGGTCCTCTTAGCCCTACTGCTTCGCATGTTATTTGCACATGTAGATGGAAAAATGGACCGCCATACAAATCTAGATCAGCTGTTAGTGGTTTATTGCCAACCCCCTTATAAAAGTACATGCCATGAAGGCCTTAATTAGTTTTTTTTATTTATTATAATTATTAAGAAAAAAACTTGAAGCCTGTCGCATGTGGTCATTCCTCCTACTAACATTCTTGCAATTAGGCAAGAGATAAAAGTCCCCTCCCAAATAACTATTTGCAGTTTAAGTCTAAATTAACTTAGCATAGAAATTACAGCTACAGATTAAGAAGGCACAAAGTATATATCAGCTTAACCATCAAACCATTTCAACATTTTTCCAGTCAGCTAAAAAGCCACATCGCTTGCATCTGGTCAAAATTTTCTTACTTGGGGGAACATAATCATGAATATGACAACTAGTTTTAAAAAGGATTTCAGCAAATTTCCTTGCCAACCAGAAGGCCAAAAATGTATCATCCTTCCCGTGATACTACTAATGTTTTCCTGTACTTTGAAAGCTGAAGCAAAATGGAACTTCAAATTAAACTATAAAAAATTAATGGGTAAATTACTGACCTCCCTTGAGGTTTTGTGTAACTTGGATTGCCTCTTCTCTATTTGTAAAATTTGTTCAAGAGGTCCATGGGTTTATGAAATTATTATACCAATCTTTCTTGAGTTTATAAAATCATTCAACTAACCTCTCCTCTATCACACAATGGATAGTGTATCCAGGGGATATTGTGTCACCCAGACAAATTGAGGAGAGCCGGGGTGAATTTCACTAAATCTCAAGGGAGGTCAATGTAATTTACCCAAAACTAATTACACCATCTCTTGCTTGTTGGATTCTATCACTCTGAATAATTTTTCAAAAAGCCTCTAGATTAAATTGCCCTTCCCAACTTTTCAATTTCATAAGTTTCAACCATATACAACTTACCAAAATCTCTTCAAGCATTATTTTGAGCAAATATAGTTTGATAATAAGCTACCAAATAATTTGGTTGAACTCTAATTGCACAATGTACTACATATGCATTGCACCCCAAAATGAACTCCATATGAGATGATAAATAGATAATAACAATGCCAAAGTGGTCAATGGTCAATCATTAGTTACTAGACATTCATTCAACATTGTCAATATCAGCCCAGAGTTTCAAGCTTAAAAGAAAAATTTAAGCAACTAAATAAAATACCAGAATACCAAAATGAAAGAATGGTAGTTATATGCATTAGAAATCATAATATCACATAAAATGAACCATGATGAACAATTCTAAAGGTAAGAACAAAGTACCTGGCCTCTCTTGCAATTGAAATAGGTTTCCCTCAATCCCACACATTCACTGGGTATTGATGGGGTCTTCTCTCCAATACACTCCCTATAGGATTTCTTCTCAACCTATTCTCCAACACAAACACACATACAGAGACACATCCATTCATCACCACAACATTCAAGATTAAACATTGCAAAAATCACACAATAAATAAATAAATCATATCTATTAACAAAATGAACCTTAACACAGTCAGATTCACTGATACACTTGACCAGCTCCATGGCCAACCCTTTGCAAGACTTGGACATCGTTGCCACACACCCCACCCCCACTTCTCTTTCACCACTCTTAACATCAAAAACCACGAAAACCAAATCAATTAACATAAAAATACAAAAAATAAAGTTTGAATTTTGACGATGGAAAATGGACCCAAAAAAAAAGTGTTCACCTTGAACCACCGCTTTCTTCCCGTAAAGGAGCAAATTTTCCTTCATCTTCATTCAAAATGAAGGGTTCTAGAGAAAACCCAGATGGCAAGAATGTTTGGGGTTTAAGCCGAAGAGGGCATTTTGGTCTCTTGAAAAATTATGAACCTAGCCCAAATGGGACGGGCCCAATTTGACACTCCAATAAAAAAAAAAAGAGAGAAAAAGAAGAAGAGGGTCACAACTCACAAACACACACGCACTCTTATCCAAATTCCAAACCCTTCTGCGGAAAGGGCGATAGAGTGTCTTAGAGAGAGAAAGTTTTAGAGAGAGAGAGAGAATTAGAATGGCGGGGGTGGGACCCATATCGCAGGATTGGGAGCCAGTGGTGATAAGGAAGAAGGCACCGAATGCTGCGGCCAAGAAGGATGAGAAAGCTGTCAACGCTGCTCGTCGTGCTGGAGCTGAGATTGAAACTGTCAAGAAATGTAAAAACCATTTTAGGGTTTTACTTTTTTTTTTTTGGTTTGATTTTTTTGGGAAAAAGAAAAAAAGCGAGATTTCTCTTTATTTTTTGATGTTTTTGTCTTATGGTTTTTTGTTTCAAGGGTTTGGATTAGGACCCTGAAGTGAAGGAAAAAGTTAGAAACTTTGGAGCAAAAGTGGTGATGGGATAATCATACATGGACTAGTGATTGTGGAGATCACCTATACCTTTTCTTTATTTATTTATTTGTTTGTTTTTTATGTTGTTCTATTATTAAGAGTGGAAAATTTTTTGAAGTATTCAATATATTCAAAACTTAATATCTCTATATTTTGCAGATAATGTTTCCTTTTCTAATCTCTTAACCAGTGCAGTAGATTTTTTCTTTATATATATTGTTTTTGGTGTCTGGTTGAGGGGAAAGAATGGAGGAAAATTTTTATAGATGAGTTTAGTATGTGAAATTGTACATAACGCTCTTTCATTAAATTTTTTTTCCCATGTTTACCCATCAACCAATCACAACCTTTATATTGTTTTAAATTTGTTTCTTGTGATGACACTGTTCAGTTGGTCGGGATTTTGTTGATGGATTGTGGAGTGGATAATTTAGGATGACTGAAAATGAACCTTTTTTATTTTTTCAAAGTTCTTGTGGTGTTTTTGGTCTCTGATGTTGGTGGGTATTCGCTGATTTGCTCATATGTTATGTGCGTTATTAGTTGCTTGTTGACTTTTGAAAATATGTAGTGAAATGGAATTTTGTGTTTTGAATCTGTATACTAGGCTTGCAGTGTAGTGTCTCTATCTTCAGTTTTGTCTATGTATTCTTTTTTCAAGTAAGGCTATGTTTAGTTGAGGGTAAAAATACGGGTAAATTTTTCATAAGTGAGTTTTATGCGTAATTTTACGTATGGAACTCAATCATGGAAAATTTATCCCCATTTTCACCTTCTAGCCAAACATACCCTAAGTAAAGAAATTTCACTCCTTGAAATTCAAGTGTCATAGTCTAATTGGGTTATCTTTCATGTGGTAGTGGTTATAATAAGGGGAAGGGAATAGAAAATTGTGTAGAGTGTTATCAATCTCATTCATAGATGGCTCCTAGTTCTTACTATAGAGGATGTGTCTTCAATTGTCATTCTTTTAACTCTATATTTCGTGTTCTCTACAGCAAATGCTGGAACAAATAGAGCTGCTTCTACTAGCACTTCTCTTAATACAAGGAAGCTTGATGAAGAAACTGAGAATCTTCACCGTAAGTACACACCTCTTTTTTTTTTTTTTCACTTTTGTATCCTTTACTTTGCTTCATCCTTGTTATAATAGAAATACAGATCATTTTTTAATAAGTAGGAGCTTGATGGTTTTGTTTTATTAGCATTTTCAAGTTGTATCAAAAGACGTTGTATGGTGCAAAAGTGCTTTCCATTTTTGTTGACTTATAGCATCTCTTAAGCGATATGACTTTCCTGTCAATCATTTGAAGGAGTATACATGATTTAGAATCGAAAATGCACATTAATGTTCTCTAATATCAATTATGATTTGAGTGATTCTGTTTTCCCATTACCAACTCACCCTTAAAGGATGTTGATTGTTATCACTGCTTGTTTTCTTGATTTTCACATATGATTTAATTTCTCAGGCTCAATAGTCCAATGTTGACATCATCCAGTGAGAATTCGTTGTGACAAATTGTCATTAGTCAATCACATCCTTGTTTTCGTTAATGCATAATGAATTGTAGTGTTAATGAAGGTACATGAGATTTGGAGGGAGATATTCCCACAATTTTGGCATGCCTTTTTTATGAGAAATGTTGTGACTTTTCGAGCTATGGTTAACAAATTGGCTGTAATCTAATAATGCTGCACTTACAACATTGAATTTGATAACCAGACTTATGTTCGTGGTCTATTCGGTATTTACAACAATGACCTTCAAATGAATTCAAATCCCTTTTAGGCTAGAGTATTATTTTTACAACTATTTTATCTGATGTCAGGAGTCTATTTCTGCCCAAGTGCCCTATCTCTTGGGTGTGTATATGCAATTATCTTATTATTTGTCATGGAGCTGTTATTGTTGTAGGAGTTGACAGTGATTGAAATTTTTAGTGCAACTTTACCTGCAGTCTAGAACTAGGGAAGGAATTGGAGAAAATTTAAATGACGTGAGGAAATTGGTAGGAGAAGAGAGCAACCAGGAATACAAATATAAGATTGAATGATTCTGGTGTGTTTTCCTCATTGTTGCTCTCTTGAAGTTGGAAGAACCAAGATTGTTTATAAAATGAATAGCAAGAAAAGGCATTACACAAGTAAGACGGATTGCTGTTAATTTCTGTTGGGAGTATTTTATATTTCAACATGAAGTCCCTGTTTTGACGTGTGCAACTGGTATTGAACATTTACTTCCAGCTTCTTCCTGCCTTTAAGTTGTTGTCTGCAGTGGTGGATCCAGAGAAGATAGGTAGTGGGGGCAAAAGTAATGCATAGACATAACAAAAAGTTTCACATAATTTTTATCTCAATGTGGGGTCAAACGAAATAAAATATGGGATACACACACACTCTACTGAAAAGATTTTCAAATTGTAGTGGGGGCATAAGCCCCCCAACATTATGTACATGGATCTATCCCTGGTTATGTCCTTGGGATGCACCTTTTTCTTGCCACTATAATTGATTGATGCAAATCATAGATGGGTTAAGTTTTTCATGTTCTCTTCTAGAACCAATGATGTGCATCAAACAGAAGTTCATGATGTCATTCTCCCCCCCCCCCCCCTGTATAGTGTCCTCGAAGCATATCTTATGCAGACCTCAGTTTAAAACTTATGCTGTTTAGTTGATGAGGAATAGTTCTTGTTTGTAATTACGAGTATACTTTAACAGAAGAACCTTTAGAGCATTGAAGGTACAACATATGCTGGATGAGTTTTAGAATTTCAATGTTTCATGGTTCCATGTCCGCAGCTCCTGATTCGATGCATTTTTCTGCAAATTTTCTGTTTTGTTGGTACCATTTTATTTGGAACCTAAACATCTGAAATTCTTGTTCTCACAGATGAAAGGGTACCGACTGAATTGAAGAAAGCCATCATGCAGGCGCGGCTAGACAAAAAACTTACTCAAGCTCAGCTGGCTCAGGTCTCTCTCTCACACACACACAGGCTCTCTCATTTGTGGCAGACTTATCTTGTTGGTTCTAACTTCTAAGCTAAGATATTGATTACCTTTTTTCTTGTGTGCAGATGATTAATGAGAAGCCACAGATTATACAGGAGTATGAATCTGGTAAAGCCATTCCAAATCAACAAATCATTGGGAAATTGGAGAGAGCTCTTGGTGCAAAACTGCGTGGAAAGAAATGAAACTTGTGTCTGTCTTAACATGAATCTTTCTCCTTTGTCATGACCACTTGTAAGGATGTCATCAGTATTTACCTATGTTCAAGGGTTTTGTGTATTGTGAGTCATAATGGGACTGTGAACATTCCGTGTGCCAATGCCAAAACTTAAAGTGTTGCTTAGTCATGGCTTTCTTTTTTATATTGATATTGATAAGAATCTTGAGAGAATCACTCCATGGAAGCTACGTTGTGATTGGACAAAGGGATATTATAAACTCCTCACGATATTGGATATAAAATTATTCTTGTGCGTTGTGTCTTTGCCCAGCCATTTAAATTTTTGAGAGAAATGGTTTATGATGTCGTATTAGAGTCTTTATGATAAAATGATTAGGGATTTGATCCTTATTATCTTGTTTTAGTAGAAATGTTTTTGCTTCAAGCCCAAAAGAAGCATTTAGGTTAAATTTTTGGGATGTAGCTATGTAGCATATTGCATGTAAAATAATTTATTTGTCTATATTTATTTGCTTAAATTTTTAGAAGGAATGGTTTATGATAAGAATTTTATATTTTTGATGTGGGATTTAAGTCTCATTTATTGTGATTGGATCCTCATAGAGGGAAAGAAAAAGGTATTATTTGATTAGAAGGGGAAATTGTAAAAGAGGATAGGGTATCCTCTAAAAGAAGTCATAAAAAAAAGGAGGAAAGAGGATTGGTGATTTGTTTTTTTATGAATTTTTCTAATTAGTGTTCTTTTAAAAAAGGGGAAATTTTGAGTTTTTCTTCCAAAATAAATCATAAAAAAAGGGGGCAAAAAGTTGTTTTTAAGCATATAAGTTTTTTTATTTTTTTTAATGCCATTACCATCTTGGAAGCTTCAAATACTCATGATTCAATATAAAATTTAAAATTTATCAAACCGATGCCCTTAGAATGTGTTTGGTTTCATAAAAATAAGGTGTAAAAAAGGAAAATTTTCTCTTGAAAAAATAATAGTGCATTTGAATTTAGAAAATAGTAAAAATTAATTATTATATTTTATAATTTTTGTTATTTTTTTATAAAATTCTAAAAGCATGAAATAAAAATTAAAAACTATTTTTTGAAATTAAATGCATCTCAAATTTATGTGTTTTCAATGCATGGTATCCACCACAAATTTTGAAATCTGTCTTTTTTTAATACCGTTAGAAGAATCCTAAATTTCTAATTCTTAAATCCTTCTGGTTTAAAAAAAAAAATCCTCTTGTAATGAAACAATATAAATCAAAGGAAAACCAGGGGCCAAATTTCCAAATAACTGTTCTCCAACCAGTTAGAAAATACTTGATTGATGGGTTTGGTCTACCAGCCTGGCAAGTTGTTTAATTTGATCTGAAAAGGAAAGGTCTTTCATTTATTGGACCGTCAAGTTGTTTAACCTGAGGCTGTTGGACTTGTCTATTTGACCCTCAAGTTGACACAGGTTTAGTTGGGCTTGTTTTTTAACGTTTTGGAATTTAAAACTAATAGTTGATGCTGACCCAAAAAAAACACGGTTAGTTGATCCAAAAAGTTTAAGAAGTCAGGTTTGACGTTTCAAAAATATGGAAGTGAAATGGTTACTGTGTGTTTTGCATTAGTTTTCTTTATATTCAACAGCCTATAAATTATTAGCTTTTTGAGTTCTTAAGGGGGAGAAAGGTATTTGCCAAACATGCACTTATGATATTGGGTTCGAAAATAGAATGGATTTTTTCGGGGAAAAAAAATTAAAGAAACTACAAACATGTGGAAACTAAAGATATTCATTTCAATTATACGACACAAATGAAATATAAATTCATGACCATAACCTAATCTTATAAGACCATAGTCCTAATGTCATAAGCACTTGGCTAATTTTCTATTTTCATCTTTTTTATTACACGTTTTATTATAAGTAAAATATAATTGAAACATGTTTCATTATAATTCAATAAACTACAATTTTAACTTATTATTAGAATTATTATTAAAAAAAAAAAGAACATACGTATACATAATTAATTGAAATGATGAATGCAACGTGACAATTTAAAAGCAAAACAAAAATGATGTGCCCAACATATAAGGTCACTAACCAAATGTCTCCAATTCCCAATTCAATGAATTGGTAAAATTAGCAAAAATATGCGAGTGGCGAAGAAATTGAATCCGGTGGCATATCACATTGGAGATGCCATTGCACTCGATGCCTATCCTTTATGAGATATTTTGCCAAATGACTCTCTAAGTTAGGAAATGGGAACACCTTAAAGTTTAAATGGTGGGACCTTACACCTTTAAATCCCTTTTCCCTTAAGCAAAGAAATGGTATCAGTGCAAAATAAGGTGTATCATGAAAGAGGAGAATAAACGGGGCATGCACTATTCAAGCATCTGATGCATCTTCAGCTTCATTGTCACGGGCCAACCACATGAGGTGTCACCTTCTCAAATACGATTCAAGCTTTTTTACTGGTGCACAACAATCCGTGCCAGAGGACCAGGGGCCAGAAATTATTTCATGTGATAAAGAGAAAATATTAAAAAAAAATTGAATACAGTTATACTATTAACACTTATAATATATAGGACACTGTGTTGATTCACATTTTATTCACTGTTAGATGGGGTATGAACCTCATTTAAGTAAGATCTACATCTCATCTAATAATAAATAAGATGTAAGATTTCTCATATCTTTTTATGAGTACAAATAAGATTTCTCAGTTGAACAAGTGCTTGATGATCAATGCAACGTGTGTTGTGTATGTGCCGTAGTTATGTTCCAGCTAAAGTGAATACTGATGACATCCTATCACACTCTTTTTATCTCATTTCTTGGCTCATTTGGCATTCTGTCAAAACCCCATCTTTAATGAATCTTTTCTCTTTTCAACCTATTCTCCATAACAAACACACACATACACAGAGATATCGATATTCATCACCACAACATTCAGGATTAAAATAAATATATAAATAAATAAACACAACATTCAAGTCCAATAACAAAACACAAATCATACAAAACGAACCTTAACACAATCAGATTCACTGGGACACTTGACCAGCTCCATGGCCAACCCTTTGCAAGACTTGGACATCGTTGACACTCTTTCATACAGAGCGAGGGAGGAAGGAGGCCCGTTGATAAGTCTTAACGATCTTTCATACAGAGCGAGGGAGGAAGGAGGCCCGTTGATAAGTCTTCACGATCTTTCATACAGAGCGAGGGAGGAAGGAGGCCCGTTGATAAGTCTTCACGATCTTTCATACAGAGCGAGGGAGGAAGGAGGCCCGTTGATAAGTCTTCACGATCTTTCATACAGAGCGAGGGAGAAAGGAGGCCCGTTGATAAGTCTTGAAGATCTTTCATACAGAGCGAGGGAGAAAGGAGGCCAGTTGATAAGTCTTACCGATCTTTCATACAGAGCGAGGAAGAGAGGAGGCGAGTTGGTACCCAAATCGCAGGATTGGGAGGCAGTGGTGATAAGGAAGAAGGCACCGAATGCTGCGGCCAGGAAGGATGAGAAGGCTGTCAACGCTGCTCGTCGTACTGGAGCTGAGATTGAAACTGTCAGGAAATGTAAAAACTATTTTAGGGTTTTACTTTCTTTTTTTTTGGGTTGATTTGATTCTCGTGCACGGGATAAGGACCCTGAAGTGAAGGAAAAAGTTAGAAACGCAAAGTGATGATGGGATAATCATACATGGACATGTGATTGTGGAGGTCATATATACCTTTTTTTTTTTTTTTGCTGTTCTATTTTAAGAGTCCAAAAGTTTTTGAAGTATTTAATATATTCAAAGCTTTTATATATATATATATATATATATTTCAGATAAATATGTCCTTTTCTTAATCTCTTAAACAGTGCAGTACAATTTTTTTTTTTTTTGGCTGAGAGGAAAGAACGGGGGAAAATTTTTATATATGATTTTAATATATAAAATTGTACCTAACGCCCTTTCAATGGATTTTCCATTTTTACCCATCAATCAATCACTACCTTTATGTTGTTGTAAATTCGTTTCTTGTGATGACACTGTCAGTTGGTAAGGATTTTGCTGATGGATTGCGGAGTGGATCATTTAGGATGACAGAAAATGAACTTTTTATTTTTTTAATAAGTTCTTGTGGTGTTTTTGGTCTCTGATGTTGGTGGGTATTCGCTGATTTGCTGATATGTTATGTGTGTTATTAGTTGCTTGTTGACCTTTAAAAATATGTTGTGAAATTAAATTTTGTTTTTTGAATCTGTATACCAGGCTTGTAGTGTACTTTCTGTATTTGCAGTTTGTATTTTTTTTCAAGTAAGTCCGTTTGATTAGAGAATAAAAATAAAGGTAAAATTTTCAAGAGTAAGTAAAGAAATTTCACTCCTTAAAATTCAATTGTCATGGTCTAATTGAGTTATCTTTCGTGTGGCAATGGTTACAACGAGGGGAAGGGAAATAGAAAAATGTGTAGTATTATCAATCTCGTTCATAGATGGCTCTTAGTTCTTACTATAGAGGATGTGTCTTCAATTGTCATGTTTTAACTCTATATTTCGTGTTCTCTACAGCAAATGGTGGAACAAATAGAGCTGCTTCTAGCAGCACTTTTCTTAATACAAGGAAGCTTGATGAAGCAACCGAGAATCTTCACCGTAAGTGCACCTCTTTTTTTTTTTTTCCTTCCACTTTTGTATCCTTTACTTTGCTTCATCCTTGTTATAATAGAAATGCAGATCATTTTTTTAACAAGTAGGATGGCTTTGTTTTATTAGCACTTTCAAGTTGTATCAATAGACGTTGCATGGTGCAAAAGTGCTTTCCATTTTTTTTATGACTTATAGCATCTCTTTGCCATATGACTTTCCTGTTAATCATTTGAATGAGTATACATGATTTAGAATCTAAAATGCACATTACTGTTCTCTAATATCAATTAAGATTGTTACCACTGCTAGTTTTCTTGATTTTCGCATATGATTTAATTTCTCAGGCTCAATAGTGCAATGTTGAAATCATCCGGCGAAAATTCGTTATGACAAATAGTCATTAGTCAATCACATCCTTGTTTTCATTAATGAATAATGAATAGTAGTGAGAGCAAAAATAGCAAGGAATGTGGTGACTTAATATATCTTAGTGTTAATGAAGGTACATGTGATTTAGAGGGATATGTTCCTACAATTTTGGCTTGCTTTTTTGTTGAGAAATTTTGTGACTTTTCGAACTATGGTTAACACATTGGCTGTAATCTAATAATGCTGCTCTTGAACATTGAATGTGATATCCAGACTTATGTTCATGGTCTATCCGGTATTTCCAGCAATTACCTTGAAATGAATTCAAATCCCTTGTAGGCTAGAGTACTATTTTTATGACTATTTTATTTGATGTCAGGAGTCTATGTCTAACCAAGTGCCCTATCTCTTGGGTGTATATATTTCCAATTATGTTATTATTTGTCATGGAGCTGTTATTGTTGTAAGAGTTGACAGTGATTGGAAAATTTAATGCAACTTAGCCTGCAGTCTAGAACTAGGGAAAGGAAGTGGAAAAAATTTCAATGACGTGAGGAAATTGGTAGGAGAAGAGAGCAACCATATAATATTGAATGATTCTGGTGTGTTTTCCTGATTGTTGCTCTCTTGAAGTTAATTTCAATTAAAAAGAAAAATTGATTTTGGAAGAAGCAAGATTGTTTATAAAATGAATAGCAAGAAAAGGCAGTACACAAGTAAGACGGATTGCTGTTAATTTCTGTAGGGAGTATTTTATTTTTCAACATGAAGTCCCCGTTTCGATGTGTGCAGCTGGTATGGAACATTTACTTCCAGCTTCTTCCTGCCTTTAAGTTGTTATCTATGTCCTTGGGATGCACCTTTTTCTTGCCACTATAATTGATTGATGCAAATCATAGATGGGTTAAGTTTTTCATGTTCTCTTCTGGAACCAATGATGTACATATATCAAACAGAAGATCATGATGTCATTCTCCTCTTGTATAGTGTCCTCAAACCGTATCTTATGCACACCTCAGTTTAAAACTTACGCTGTTTAGTTGATAAGGAATAGTTCTTGTTTGTAATTACGGGTATACTTTAACAGAAGAGCCTTTGGAGCATCTAAGGTACAACATATGCTGGATGAGTTGTAGAATTTCAATGTTTCATGGTTCCATGTCCTCGGCTCGTGATTCGATGCATTTTTCTGCAAATTTTCTGTTTAGCTGATACCATTTTATTTGGAAACTAAACATCTGAAATTCTTGTTACGGGATCTCTTACTGTTCTTACAGATAAAAGGGTACAGACTGAATTGAAGAAAGCCATCATGCAGGCGCGGCTAGACAAAAAACTTACTCAAGCTCAGCTAGCTCAGGTCTCTCTCTCTCTCTCTCTCTCACACACACACACACACACTCTCTCAGTTGTGGCAGACTTATCTTGTTGGTTCTAACTTCTAAGCTAAGATATCGATTACTTTTTTCTTGTGTGCAGATGATTAATGAGAAGCCACAGGTTGTACAGCAGTATGAATCTGGTAAAGCCATTCCAAATCAACAAATCATTGGGAAATTGGAGAGAGCACTTGGCACAAAATTGCGAGGAAAGAAATGAAACTTGTATCTGTCTTAACATGTGTCTTTCTCCTTTTGTCATGACTACTTGTAAGCATAATTTAAAACTCGGCTCGGTGATTCAATCAGCGGAGCTATTGGGTCATCGAGTCACTGAGTCACTGGTTGAACCAGATTTGATTAAATAAATATAAGAAAATATGATAGATATATAATATATATTATTATAAACATCATAAAGCACAAATAGCGGCATAGCTTAATTAGTTGTTGAGATGGATGCCTCCTTCCCCTTTGACAAGGATTTGAGTTCCACATGCTGCATCTTTTGGATTGTAAAAATTTAAATTGAAAACCACCGATTTGTTGAACTGGGTTGAGTTTGACCAGAGTTGATAGGGTTTACAGAACCAATCCGCATACTGAACTGAACTGAACTAATCTAGTCCAAATCAGTCGGGCCAGTCTGGTCTGGTTCTTCAAACTATGCTTGTAAGGATGTCATTAGTATTTACCTATATTCAAGGGTCTTGGGTATTGTGAGTCGTAATGGGACTATGAGTGCCAATGCCAAAACTTTTAAGTATTGCTTAGTCATGACTTTCCCTTTTGTATTGATATTGAAAAAAATCTTGAGAGAACCACACCATAGAAGCTACATTATGATTGGAGAAAGAGGAATTACAAACTCCTCACGATATTGGATATAAATTTATTCTTATGTCTCTTTCCAGTAATTTAAGTTTTTAGAAAAGATGGTTCACGATATAATATTTGAGCTTTCATGACCAAATGGTCAGGGATTTGATCCTAATTATCTCATATGTTAATAGAAACGTTTTCGCTTTAAGTCTAAAAGAGACATTCGTGTGGAGTGTAGTTGTGTAGTGTATTAGATATAAAATTATTTATGTACCTCTATTTATTTGTTAAAATTTTTGGGAGAGATGATTTATGATAAGAATTCTATACTTTTGATGTGGGATTAAAGTCTCATATCTTATGATTGGATCCTAATGTATAAACAAAAAGAAGTATTATTTGATTAGAATGGGAAATTGTGAGTGGATACAGTATCTCCAAAATAAGTCATAAAAAAAGGGAGGGAAAAGAAGATTGGCAATTTGTTTTTTCAATAGTTTTTCTAATTAGTGTTAATTATGGAATTAAGAATGTAAGTTTTTAATTTTTTTTAATGCTTTCATTATCTTGGAAGCTTTAAAAACTCATGATGCAATATAAAATTTAAAATTTATGCATCCTAAATTTGTGTATTGTCAATGCATGGTATCCACCACAAATTTTGAAATTTGTCTTTTTTGAATACCTTTAGAAAAATCCTAACTATATTATTCTTAAAAAAAATCCTTTTACAATGAAACAATATAAATCAAGGGAGAACCATGAGCCAAAGTGCCAAACTGTTTCTCCAACCAGTTGGAAAATACTTGATTGATGGGTTTGGTCTAGCAGCCTGGCAAGTTGTTTAATTTGATCTGAAAAGGAAAGGTCTTTCATCTATTGGACTGTCAAGTTGTTTAACCTGAGGCTGTTGGACTTGTCTATTTGACCCTCAAGTTGACGCTGGTTTGGTTCGGTTAGTTTGTTAACATTTTGGAAAGTTAAAATTAATAGTTGATCCAAAAAGTTTAATGAAATTGGTGAATCAGGGTTAACGTTTACAAAATATGGAAGTACAATGGTTACTGTGTGTTTTGCATCAGCTTTCTTTATATTCAACAGCTTATAAATTGTTAGTTATTTGAGTAACATGCACTTAAGATATTGGTTCGAAAATAGATTGAATATTTTTGAAAAAAAAAATTAAAGAAACTATAAACATGCGGAAAACTAAAGATATTCATTTCAATTATACGACACAAATGAAATATAAATTCATGACCATAATCCAATCTTACAAGATCATAGTCCTAATGTCATAAGCACTGGGCTAATTTCCTATTTACATCTTTTTTATTAAACATTTTATTATAAGTAAAATATAATTGAAACACGTTTCATTATAATTCAATAAACTACAATTTTAACTTATTATTAGAATTATTATAGGAAAAGAAAAAGAACATAAGTATACATAATTATTTGAAATGATAAATGTTACGTGACAATTTAAAAACAAAAAAAACGATGTGCCCAACATATAAGGTCACCAACCATATGCCTACAATTCCCAATTCAATGAATTGATAAAACCAGCAACAATATGTGAGTGGTGAAGAAATTGAATCCGGCGGCATATCACATTGGAGATGCCATTCCACTCCATGCCTATCCTTGATGAGATATTTTGCCAAATGACTCCCAAGTTAGTAAATGGGAACACCTTAAAATTTAAATGGTGGAACCTTACGTCTTTAAATCCCTTTTCCCTTAAGCAATGGAATGGTCCCAGTGCGAAATAAGAGGTACCATAACCATAAAAGAGGGCATGCACTATTCACACATCATTTATATCATAACCAACGCTTGCCTTATCCATTGACAAGCATGTGATGCATCTTCAGCTTCAATGTCACGGGCCAACCACATGAGGTGTCACCTTCTCAAATATGATTCAAGCTCTTTTACTGGTCCACAACAATCCGAACCAGAGGACCAGGGGCCAGAAATTATATAATGTACCAAAGAGAAATAAATTGAATATGTGCTTTATGATCAATGCAACGTGTGTTGTGTATGTGCCATAGCTATCTTCCAGCTAAAGTGAAGATTGATATCATCCTATCACACCCTGTGTCTCTTTTCTTGGCTCATTTGGCATTCTATAAAAACACCATCTTTAATGAATCTTTTTTCTTTAATGAATCTTTTCTTATTCCAGACCCAAAAAAAAAAAGGGTATTCAACATTTCCTCCATCTTTGGCCATTTTCGTGTTTGCCCCAAACCACGCCATCTTCAGTTTATCTTAAATTCATCAGATACTCATTCCTTAAACCCTCCAAATTTATCCTTAATTCAGGGAATTATGGAAGTTCTTTGGATTAAAGAAAATGTTTGAAACCCTACAAAGCTCATTGCTACCATAAAAAAAAAAAAAAAAATTGGAAAAAATTGGTTACACTAACGTGCATATAAATTAAAAGCATTACTGCGGGAAGGGACCAATATCTTTCATTATGGAAGATGTCATGTTCTATTAATATAACACATTTACAACAAGCTTCCTGCAATCAAATTATAGACTCAAAGCCCAGTAAAAAACAATAAACAAAAATAACTATTCACTTAAACATCCACAGAATAAATAAGCATAATGACACAAACTGTATTACTCACATGCCAGTTTAGTGCCAAAGCTAGTCAAGCAAATGGCAAATGCCTGGAAGGCAGATAAAGGCTGCCTATAATCCATGGTAAAAGTATCATCTCCTACTTTGCCAAACTGGAGGAGAACTGTTTCCTCATCTCCTTTCCCTCCTGGTTGGCTTTGGTCCACTGTTGCAACCAGCTGAAAGTTCTTCACTGATGCTACCGTCACACGACCATGAAAATTCAAGCACCAGCACTGCAAATGCTCATGCCATCTTGGTGCTTTGTTCTTCAAGATTGTGTACCCAGAGGCGGCATGTTCCTTACTGTGCACCTTCAGGCCGTCCAGAGATGTGCTATCTGAACTTTCTTCCAATGGTGACACAGGACACTTGAGTGAGCAGACCATCCTCCTTGGCCCTCTTGATTTTAAAAGGTTGAACTTGTAGGAGACCTGCCCCACCTCAAAGTTACCAGCAGGAACTTGAGGGCTTATCTGCTTGCTGGCAAAACGCCGGCTAGCCCTGCCACTTGATGGTTTTGCACCGCTATGGGGTGGCTGGCTGTCATAGATTGTGAAATTGGTGCCAAGAAAATCCGAGCTGTGAAGAGATTTCAGCACATAAGTGGTCAACACAATCAGCCAAAGATTGACCAAATATTAACAAAAATATATTTCTACTTATTAAATGAGACTAATAAACTCCACTCCAAGCAGTAAACAGATTTCAGCACAAATTTTAGTCATAAAAATATAACTAATATTGACATAAGAAGGTTTAAACTATAAAGGATTAGGATTCAATTATTTTTATTCAGCTTTGGATGTACATAGAGGATGCAAAACTCACAGTAGTTTCATGCAAGACAGACAAACAAACTTCAAACTAAGATCATTTACAATGGTTTCAGTTTTACAAAACCAAACAACGTAGGTTCCAGATTCACTTTGACACAGTTTTGATCATAAGAACGTCAGCAAAACTAACCTTATTGAATCCCTGCTTCCACAATGAAAAGTATTTAATGACTCTTAAGTACAAGCAAATAGGAATATTTGCTCCTACTGCCTTGTGCAGAGGTGTGATTTAGAGTCACAATCTTCATTTATTTTATTTCCTTTTACCGTGTCTGTACATTTTCCACTTTTTAATTGAGAGAAAGAACAGGCAAGGGGAGAGGAGAGGAGGAGGTGGAGGAAGAGGGGAGAAGGGGAGGGGGGGATGCAGTTCAGATAGGATACTGAAATGTTCATACATTTAAATTGAAAGTGAACAAATAAAAGTTCATATGATAAATGTCTTTTACACAAAGTACAGTTTCGTGACTAAGCTTTAACAAAATTCTAGGCAACATAAAAGATAAGTTTCAATGGTAGTAGTAGTTGTGAGCTAAAGCATTTAGAAAGCACAAGCCATCTGTAATAAAGATGAAGAGTAGTGAAATCTTAACGACTCAACAAAAGAGGAAGAATTGGAAAGAAAAAGTAAAAAGAAGAAATAAATCTATTTCTTTTCTTAAAGGGGATAATTTTCAATATAGTTAAGAAAGTGTTACCTTAACTTTCCAACATATGCATTGCTTCCTTGGGATAAGTCATCAGCATCAAGTGATATTATATACTCAGTATGGGTACCACACCTATATCTCCTAGCTGCTAACAAAAACTTCCCTTTATCTGCGAATGCTGTCAAGGAGACGGCGGAAGGGCAGGTGAGTAAGAAGGGAAAAAAGGCAAGGCATAAATTTCCAGCACATTGAGAAAATGCAAAAGTGAAGTCACAAATTGTGTAGCATCAACAATATGGCATTTCATGAAATATTAAGAAGAAACGAGCCTCCTATAATCATGATTAGAAAACTTAATCATCGCCATCATCAACTACAAGACAAATTACATTGATTTATTACAATGCCTGAGAATATTCTGATTTTGCCATTATTCTAAAAGTTTCATCACCTTTCAACCATATCAAGGATCAACCTTTCACCACTACCAAACATAATAAATAGTGAGTTTAGTTTTATCATGCTGATAATGTAAAAGTGTCTTACACTGTCATCTAATCAAATTATTCGATTTACATGACTTTTCAAGTATAAGGTGTGAAGTCAACTAACATAGTTGATGTGACAATACATAATTGGATTACCATGTATTTTACGCTAATAGTGTATAGAAATTAATTCCAAATAATATTGCTAGTCAAGAATTGGAATTGTAGAGCTCTATTTGAAATCCCACATGACATCCCGCATACTGCTGCTACGAAGGTATATCCATTATACTATAGGCTAAGTGAAAGATCAAATGCTAATCATAAAGCTAACCAATTGGTAGCCTGTCCCACAACCAACCATATCCTATAGACCTCAGCATTGGTCTGCTTCAATAATTTCACACATAAACATTGACTTCAAGACCTGTAAATTACTACCAAATGAATTATTCACGGCATTAGCATAATAATAATTGCTTAAAGTTCTCTCTCACCAGCTAAACTGACATAATCCTCAGAACTTCCAAGATATTTAAGATGTGGCGAGACCAAGGTGTTAGAATTAAGCAACTAGTGACCCCATGCTTTAATGCAAAATAATCTATGTAACTCCCAACATATAAGAATCTGTATCAAAGCAGCTTTTAATAACTTCTGCTCTTCTATTACAGAAGGTCCCTTCCTGACAAATGAAGCTTCATCAAGGAAGGCTTTTTGTGAGGTTACTTTAGCCACGTATGAAATCTCCCTTTATATGTTAATAAAGTTTATTCCTTCAATATATGAGAATTATAAACATATAACTAAATGAATATTTCCACACTAAACTTCCACAAGCATACCACACGTCATAGATCCTTTTACTTCTATCACTGTAAAAAACCTCCAAATAAGGTTAAACAACATGTTAATGGAAGATTTTAACTCATTCTGCTTCTTCATGCTTATTGTGAGGAATAAAAAAAAAAATAATAAGTAAATTGAACAAGTTTCTGTAAGTTGACTAAAGCTGGTCAGTGTAGACTGGGTCTGGCCAATCAAATGCATAGATAGTATAGTCCCGTAGTTTGACAATTTTTATTTTTTGAAAAAAAATTTCAAGTTTGACAATTTTTTTTTTTTCAAAGTTCAAGTTTGACGAATAAAAATTTTCATTTACATCTATCTATAAATGTAGGTAAAGTCACTTTACGTATAGGCAAACGACAAAGACCTTCAGACTTTTGCGGTTTTAATGCATAAAACTAAAATAGCATATCTAGTCAAAACAAGAAAGGTTTGAGTCATACACTTGACAAAAGAGATGCTGTTTAGTTCTAGTGTTTACACATACACATACATAACAAGACTTTATATTGTCAACACACTACCCCATACGAAGGGCACAGACGCTCATTCAACTCCAGCCATAATTCATTTTCATCCATCTCTAGTGGCAGGCCAAACAAAGGCCTTTACCAATACAATACTTACTTACATGGTGTAAGGGCAAGATAGAGGTAAAATGTTGAGGTCTTTTTATTCCGCTTTATAAGACATTGGTGGGGAAGGTCACGTGGACCTGGCTGCAAGTCATCAAAACATAACAATACTGTCAATTCCAAGCCTTCTAAATTCAAAATTTTATTCAATGCAATATATAAACAAGCAACAGTCATCAACAGAACAAAATACTGAACAAAATTATGACGAAATCATAACAAGAAAATAAAACATTCATTGCAATAAATAACTGTCCTTTATCAAGGAAAGCACTGCAGGGATAAAATCACATACTTCAGCAAGAGTTAGGCAAATGTAAAGAAGATATTATACACCATGCTAATAAGTGATCTCTATCTGCTAAAACTTGGATGAAACTCCATCCACTTATGTGTGAACCACAAGCATAACAACTATCCGAATCTGAAAATTTCCCTCACAAAATCAATCAATCAAAATTGACAACTGTTTCCAACTCTTGCATCTTTTTCCCACTCCACGCAGATAAAACCGCAACAAGCTGAACAATACCCAGAAACCTTAATCACCGGATTTACATTTTAACAGACGTTTGTAGTAAACTACTGCAGCTTCCCAAGCAGCAATAAGAGGCATTATCCAATCATTGCAAGGATGTCAAAATCACTGCTGATCCTCACAACAAAATTTAAATTCACTACCTAAACTAATTGAACCATTTAGCACCTGTTTGGATTAGCTACTTTTATTTTCGAAAAACGCTCATAATCAAGACCTCAAGACCTCACTTACATAGCTCTAAAGAAAACGATCTTCCTCTAAAAATTAAGCAAATCCAAACATGCCATCACCCATTTCATAAATAGTCACAATCCCACCTCTAAAAAAAAGGAAAAACAATCTAAAGAGATTACATTAAAGAAAGGGAAAAAAACAAAGACAAATTAACGAATAGTGGAATTCTCCAACAATGACCCAAAATTTAAAAACAAAAATAATAAAATCCAATTTTATTTTTAAAATTAAAACAAGGCCACAAAGAACTCAACTTTGTTTTCCCCCAATCCACACGCATCAAATTCAAAAACCAAATTCAGGAAAAAAAAAATTAAATTAAATTAAAAAGAAAGAGAGAGAGAGAGAGAGAGAGAGATAAATTTTTATTTTTATTTTTTTTTGAATGGGCACCTTCTTGAGGCATGAAGGGAAGGTGATTTTGCCGTTGTGAGAGGGAGACCTCACGATCTCGCGCGTGATGTCCCTCCACCGCTTGCAGACGCAGGCGCACGCCACCACGTTCTGCCTCTGGGGCCACTGCTCCTCCTCCGCGTCCACCCTCCTTATGATCTCCCCCAGCAGCTCCGGCAACATCCCCGACCACGCATTCCCACCACCCTCCCCTCGATCTGCCGCCGACACCCCTCCGCCGCTGCCACGCCTGTCGCTGTCGACGCCGGCGGCGGCGACACCGCCGACCTCCATGAAGGACCTGGAGAACTTGCGTGAGCGAAAAACCTTCCTGAGAGACATAACTAAGAAGAAATAGCGAATCTAATTTGTGGAATTAATTTTGTTTTATAAATTTTAGGGTTCAGAAAGAAGAAGCCCTCATAAGAGAGAGAGAGAGAGAAGAGAGAGTTTTTAACAGAGAGAAAGTTAAACGAGCAAGAGAGAGAGAGAGAGAGACGATAAAGTGAAGGGGGGGTGGGTAAGGGTGATAGAAAGTGTGTGGGGCCAGGTCACCGAATGACAGGCACGTGACGTTAGACAAATGTTGGGGCTGTGACCTTGTTGCTGTTGCTGTGATTTGACTTCGTCCACCCTGTATTTACCTTAACCTTCCTCACTTCCCTTCTGTCCTTTTTTCTAATTATTATTTATTTTCTTTTCTTTTTCTTTTTCTTCTTTTCTTTTACTCTTTATAAATGATAAATGATATGCTGTCACACTCCAACAAAATAAAATAAAATAAAATCATAAGTTGTCACACACTCACGTGTGGCTGTAACGATATTACTTCAGGAAAAATTGGTCCGTTCATTTTTTACTAATAATTGTTACAAGAATCAAGCTAATTTAATATATTATAAAAAGTTAATATATTTATCTGTAATTTATAAAAAATAGAGGGAATACTTATTACTACACAAGTATAGTTGATTGTCATGCATGATTAAATAAATTGATCCTCTATTAATCAGTTTAACATCTAATATAAACATTTCAACATCATGAATTATTTTAATACTTATAAAATTATATTAATTATAATGAGATTTGAACCTAAAATACTATACATATTATTTAAATTCTTTGTGACTAGGTGAATCTTAGTGACTTTCTAACCTCATGAATTACAATTAAATAGTTTTAAAAATATCTAGGTCAAAATTAAGTCAAATATGCTTATTTTGGGAAACATATCTAAGTCTGTAATAAATGATACAGGTTTTCAAATTTTGAAAAGAAAAGAAAAACTTTTTCTTTTCCTAATATATATGATAGTGTAGATTTTTATATACTTTTCATCATTTTTCCTTGGGTATTTGTCTTGTAGTAGTAAACTAAAATATAGCCTTTAGAAAAGCAACTTATCACTGCCTCTTTTTTTTTCCGTTTGTTGTGATTTGGATTTCTTTCACCGTAAGGAAAAAGTGGTTAGGTTTTTTCCATGGAATTTTGAGGGAGATGGGAATTAAAGATGGACCATTTATATTTGTGGAAGACATTTTATAATAAATGAGAATAATATTAGTATAAATTTGGATTTACAGTGAATTCTATATGTGATAATAAATTAATTATTTGATTTATAATTTAAGATTATAATATATAGATACTATAGAAATTAGTAATTTATATATTATCACATATTAAGATGTGCATAAATTCAAATCTATATTATCATCATTCAATAAATAAATAAATGACTAAATAACAAGTAAGTTTATCCTTTGAAAGCCTAAATGGGCATTAATGGGATATATATATATCTATCTCTGTGTGTGAGAGACAAAAAATGAGTGTTACACTGTATATAGGATGATATTAGACAATTAAAGAAATCGTTAGAATTTTATACACAGATCCGTATAATTTCATTCAATTTCCAATTAGGTTCCTATATTTTAAAAGTTTTTAATTAGATCATTATATTATATAAAATTTTCAATTGAGTCCCTGCGAACAATAACCGTTACAAAAAAAATAAAATATTCATAATATATTCAATCTCTATATAATATATTCCTAGAATATTCCTCATATATACTCAAAATATTCTATTTTTTGTAACGATTATTACCCACAGGGACTCAATTGAAAATTTTATATGATATAGGGATCTAATTAAAAACTTTTAAATTATAGAGATCTGATTGGAAATTGAGTGAAATTACAGGGACCTGCAAAGTAATTAACTCAACTTTATATCCAGAACGATTTGTAATAATTATCGGTCTTTATATAATTAATAGATTATAACATTTTATTTTATCCCATAATTATCATTACTCATATCAAATGTTCTGTATATATTAACATTACTCATAAACTAGTATCTTGACCTGTGCAGTTGCACAAAAAATTGCAAAAAATAAATCTAATAAAATATCATTTGATGATTCTAACGAACCTACTTTTCTAAACATTTCCTTCTATAGAAAACAGATGAAATCAAGAGAAGCGATTATAGTCATCAAATTGTAGGGGCCGACCCACTTCGGGCTAAATTACTTTTGGGTTGGCAAGATGCTAGTACAACCCAATCTATTCAAGTCATGGGATGCCTCACCAAGCCAACTTTCTTCAATGTTTTATTTTGCTTATTCAATTTTATAAACAATTTTTTTGTCTTAATTTTTTTTTAGCTCTAGTTCATGTAAAAAGTCAAGCGGTAGAAGCGTGGGCCATGAATAAGCAATTATCTTATTTGAGTTTTAGGTGACAATGAGAAATAAAACTTTTTTTTTTCAACTAAATTTGATAACTCAACTTGACATAAAAGTGAAATGAATTAAAAAATATGATTTTGTCAACATTTATTTTAATTTAAATTTTTACAAGTAAAAAGATGGGTCAAAACTCAAATAAGAAATTATTCATATTTATATTTGATTATTTTAGGAAAAAAATTAATATTCAGGTCAATAGGTTGTCCATCCTACTAAAAATATAATATTATTATGAGTTGACTGAGTTGGTGATAGGGATGGTGGTGGTGAGGATAAAGATGACAAAGGAAGGAAAGGGATGAAGGATGGAGTTTTTTTTAAATAATATCAGGGACCAATTTATGTGGTAATGAAATTATCACTAATATTATTGATATTTTCCATTCAGAAACCACTAAGTGTCCTATTTTTTATATTGTCAGGGACCAATTTGATACTTTTCAATTATCAAAAACCAATTTATCTGATATTAAAATTATCAAGAATCAACTTGAGGGTTTACTCTATTATTACAGTATATATAAACAAAGAAGCTAGTACGTAAATAATATTCACATAATTTTAGAATATAATGAGAATTCGCAAGCCCCCCACCTTGTACCACCACCTTCCTTGGAACCCCACCAACCTTCTCTCTCTTCATACTCTTCTCCTTCTCTCTCTTGCTCTTCACCCTTTGTTCCCCAATCTCCTCGAAACGCTTTGCATCCACCACCCCCACCATGCGTCACCAGATCCTCTTTAAGATCGAATCCTCTTCCTCCTCTTAGCCTCACTGCCACCACTACCTCTGCCTCTTATACTTCCCAAAGCGCAATAACAACCTCCAAAACCCACCACAAAAGCATGCTCTTGAACCACAAGCTAATTGTAAACATCCACTTCTTGTTTTGCCTGTTTTTATTTATTTATTTACTGCTTGAAGTTTCCCAAAACCCATTATTGGTAGAAATAAATATCTCTCATATTGGGCCACACAATTGTACTCTCATTTAAATTGTGTTTCATTAAATTTTTGAAGAGCTCAATACCCTCTATACTCAACCAAACATTAATAATATGTAATCATTTTAGCTTATCATAAGGGGCTACCCTACACAGATTCATTATCACACATTTGGCAACTATTTGATTGACAAATGGTAAATTGATTTTTTTCAAATTTTCCTGCTTATTTAGTTGGCCTTTTCGTGGGACTATCCAACTTTTGGTTATCAATAGATAGATGTCAACGTATTAAAGATTAACAATGTCTGACATTTGTATTTGTCGTAGAACATTTTTTTTTTTCAAAGATCAATCTATTCATTGATGACAATTTCAGAGACTGATTTGAGGTGGTTTATTTATATTTTTTTAAGTAACAGCTCACAGTGAATAAAAGAATAAGAAATGTTATTTATATTCATAAAGCATGAGATATCGTATCGACACACTCCCACATATATCCTTAGATGGGTTGTGAACCCCATGTAATTTGGGTCTTACAAATTTTCAGTACAAATAACTACTCTAAAAAAATGTGTACTTGCAGAAGAAAATTAATTGGGGTATAGTAGATTTTGAATATTTATAATTTATGTAAAAGATAAAATTAAATAGTGCATGTTATGATTAATAATAGATATTAATTTTGCTATATTATCATGTAAAATGTCAAATTGGCAACAATTATGTTTTATATGACTTTTGAGGTAATTATAATAAGTAAGAAATATTTTTTATGGGGACTATATAAAAAGATATACTAATAATATATCAAAATTAAATGCTTATAATATATATATAAGTGATGCATATGCTAAGTATATAATAATAAATGAAAAAAAAGGGTAACATATATAAATGTGATTTTTTTGGGTAAGTTATATATAAATATGATAATGATTATGAATTTAATTTTAATGCATTGACAATGTAAAAGAGTTTTACACTGTCATCTAATCTCATATCTTATTTTGTTTGACTTTTCAAGTAGTGGAGGTTAAAAATAATTCTATTTACTGATGTGTCATTACATGATTTGATGAATATATAAAATTTCTTTACACTGTCAGTGTATTCCAATTATATCTAATGATTTTTTAGACAGATGTAATATATATTATCTCTGCGTTAAAAGTAATATCAGAATATACCACGAGTCAGTCAAGTCTTAGCAATATACATGGTATATATATATATATATATATATAAATTCTCTCATAAGAATGGGACCGAAAACTTTAATTTGTTAACATAATATGACTCTTTCAAGTCAATCCTTATTGACGACTTATAATTAAAATAAATAATTAGTATAAAAGGGATTCATGCCGCACTTATAATAATTTGGTGAAAAGATTATATATCAATATCGTGTGCCAGAAGGATGTTTAATGTATACTGACTAGGTTTGGTTTACATCATATTACAAGTTACCATACACCAAACCGAACAAATCGAGCTGACAATGTCAATATAATGTTGTTACCTAAAACCATTATGCATATCGTAATTCATTTATCTTTCTCCCTACTGTGTATCATAAAGACATAAATTTAAGGCTTCATTTATAAGTCATCATAATTTTGAAGTTAAACAAATCGCTTCGGGGTTACAGAAAGTATCACCATGCGCGCTTAGAAAGGGATAGAAAATGTACTAAAATGACGTAGCAAATTTGCAAGTTATTTGTAAATTAAACGGAAACCCGTGGCAAACGATTTTTTTTTTCTAGTACAAAATAGTTGAATAGTTTAGATGACCTTTTGTTTATTAAGTTTGCAAAGACGGCCACATATGCCTCCATATTAGGAGTTTTCAAGTGATGGAATTTGATGTGAATTAAAGATAAACAAACTAAATTGATTCGATGGAGAATGAACGTAATTTGCCCAAAAATTGAAAGTTGTGTTTGGAGCCGAGTGAAATGTTAGGGAGCTCCCCGCCCTAAGACTAAGGAACTGAATTGAGGGAACAAGAAAAAGACACCTTTTAACTTTTTCTTTGTTTGTTTTTGTCAAACTCGCTTTGAATGCAAGGCTTTTTTTTTTTTTTGTCAGCCTCTGATTGTAACGCTGGTAGCTCGATGTTTGCTGGAACTTTTGGGCTGAACCTAAAGTTAACATACAATCAAAGCCTCTATTTGCAGCCCAACCTGTTCTATTTCTATCCATACTCTAACCTAGTGATACCCTGTTTTCGACCCAAAGAAAAAAGTGATACACTGTTGCAAGATCACAAAAACCCTTCTTTTCCAAATGAAATAATATTATGTGTACAATAAAATTACACAATAAATATATACTACATATCTTATCACCATTAAATATAATAAATGAGTAAGATAAGTGAAGGACCACTCATCACATCTGATGGTAATAATATGTGTGGTATGTATTTGTTATACAATTTTATTGTACACATAATATTACTCTTCCAAATCAAATAGCCGCTATGTGAAAACAGTCTCCCGCAGGGCCACCCTTTCCACCGTCATTTGCTTAAAGGGGAGCCACCTCCCATGGAGGGTATTCTCTCTTTCTCATGGAGGTTTGGTGAACCCCCCCCCCCCTCCCTCTCTCTCTATGTTCTCTTTATTTTTGTTTCGTTTCTCTATTTCACTGCATGAGATTTGTTTGGTTTCTCTTTTAAAGAGTTTAATTTTATAGTAACAGTGTTTAAATTGTAGAACTACAATAAAACTAGCTCATATTTTGAAATTTCTCAACTGCTCACACTTTATGCGGCTCCGGAATTCTACACTCATGACAAGTGATAAATCAACTTCCCATATTAGTGTTAATTGGTTGAGACTTTTTGTTAATTTGTGTTTGTTCTTGTGTCTGCGTGTTTTGCACGCTTCTTCTGAGGTGGTCAAGCTTTTGGAGTATGGTAGAGTTTGGAGGGATCAAGGTGATGGAAGGTTAATCACAGCAAACAAACTCAAGAGAGTTCTTGTAGAGCAGATGTATTTGGGTGAGGAAGCTTGCAAGTCTCTAGCAGAAGCCAGTGAGGCTGAACACTGCATACGGAGTTATTATTGTTAAGTTGTAGCTTAGTGATGGGATACCCTCTCATTGGGTTGTTAGTGTCTATTTGTCACCTAGTATGTTTAAGTTTGTTTGGATGATGGATGTTAGCCAACTTTGGGTTGTTCTTATACACTGATACATTAATTATGATCGCAAAGAGCAATAATTCAGCATGAATTTTGTCATACTCACTTTCTTTTCTTCTCTTTTTTTGATACCGTGACAATGAGGTTTATACCTATGATTTCGTTTAAATTATTGAAACCCATAATCATTAGTCCATTTCCAGTAGCTTGTCGCATGCACTTTCTTTATACAGCAACTAGTAATCACAGTTCGTGAATGGTACAATTTATTATCATGATATAAAATTATAAATTAATTTAAATAATAATTAAAAATTGATTAAAACCTAAATATTTGAATATAATAATTTTTAGCGTAAAGGTACTTAAATAAAAATGTTTTTTTTTTATTTAAAATTGAATATTACCATCAACTTACGACATGTACAAAGATCAAATATTATATAATTCATATTTAAATAAAAAATTATAGATTTATAGTAGAAATTCATTTTTTTTAAATATATAATTTTAGTTTTGATGCGGAGATTCAGCCAATAAAAATAATTTTTTTCTTAATTTTTTTTGGTTAAAATTTACAGGAAATACTTTATTGATGTGGACTCTTAATATGTATAATTACTATATTAAAATCAAACTCCTAATAAATGAGATCAAATTAAAGAGAATAACTAAAGACAAACTGCAGTGAAAAAAAAATAAAAATGAAATAAAAGATCATCATATTCAATTACACAATATATCATGATGCGCATTCATAATGATCTTTAAGTTATGAATTAATGAGAATAAAAAAATCATCGTATTCGAATACATAAAAAAAGAGGTAAATATTATCTAATTTAATTTAAAAGATAGAAATAATTTCTTATTAATTTTTTCATTCACAAATTTTCAGTTCTTTGGCTTCTCGCAAAGGAGATTAATATAAACTAAATCAAATAATTTTATGAAGTATTGCTACTTATAAAAATGGCTTCTTAGATTTTCAGAAAAATTAGGAGTGCATTTGGTTTGTGAAAATATTTTCTATTTTTATTTTTTATTTTTATTTTTTGAAAAAGATTTTCATTTTTAGATTTTCAAAATCAGAAAATGCGTTTGGTTTACAAAGGTAGATTTTGTTTTCAGAAAGTGAAAACAAGAAAATATGTTTGATTTGTTCGTTTTCAAAATATAATTTTAAAATCAAATTTAAGATAATGAAATTATATTTAGTATTAAATAATAGAAATTATGTATATTCAAAATAATTTGATTTTAATAAAAAGTTAAAAATGTCTTAGAACGTCATCATTAAGTATGTTTATACATTTTTTAAAAAAAATTAAAGCAAAAATGAATAGTAAAAAATCAGAAAGAAAACTCTTTCAATATATATCATCACATACATGACCATTTTAAATTAATTATTTATTAATTCATGTCATATTGAAAAGGAAAAAAAAATGCATTTTGTGAGGAATTAGTAAGACTTGAGACATGCCAGAACGCTGGGAGTGTGTAGCTGACTGAGTGGAGAAAAAAAATGAAAAAGAGGGAAAGGGGATTAATTAGTTGGGTGGGGGAGCTTCAGTTATGGTTCTGCTTCTCATAAAAT
This sequence comes from Dalbergia cultrata, assembly GCA_031216105.1. Taxonomy (NCBI): domain Eukaryota; kingdom Viridiplantae; phylum Streptophyta; class Magnoliopsida; order Fabales; family Fabaceae; genus Dalbergia; species Dalbergia cultrata. The sequence goes on from CM062350.1 coordinate 14,583,808, forward strand.
CTCACCTACTGCTAAACATAAAGGAAAAATGAAAGATTGCTCAAGTTATCATTGTCTTCTTCTTGGTGAGAGTGTTCTTGCTCTTCCTCGGAATCCGCTGAAGAAGGATCGTGGAGAGTAGAAGGGCGCTTTTGCTTTGGCGACATGGTAAACAAAGATTCAGGTGGAATTTGCTGAAATCTATGTCTCATGGTGGTTGTGTGGTAAAGACTAAAGAGGCACAGCCGCACAGCGAAGAGAAAGAGAAGCAAGACAGTGTGCATTTTAGCCCATCTGAGTCCGAGCAATAACAAGAGGAGAGAGATGGTTTTAAATTGAAATGTCTTTAAAATTACGAATAGGCCTCCGCATTTTCAACCTTTTCATATTTTCAAAATTTTCACAAGAAACATTGAAAATGAGGATTCAGCGTTTTCATTTTTTCACCCATTTCAGAAAATATTTCCTGAAGATATTTTCAAAAGGCTTTAACCAAACATGTTTTCACCCTTGTTTCTCATTTTTGGTGAAAATGAAAATAGAAAATGTACAAACCAAACACGCTCTAATTATTTCAAAAGTAATTAAATCAGATCCACCAAGAATGCAACACAAATGTCGAAACAACTTTCGCAAAGTCGAAATCTATATTGCATAGTCAACCAAAAGAAGTTCTCTTTTTATGTTATGGAAAATTGCACTAAGATTTGGTGAAATGAAATTCACACCCCCATTATTTTTAAATTTTATATGTCAGGTCCTTGAGTTTTGAAAAATTCTACAATAACCTCTGATGGTATCAGAGTACTTAAAAAGGAGGGCTGAATTAAGTACTCCTAAAAATTTTCTTGCACACTCAATACACTTTTAGTCAAATGTCTCTTGTTATTGCAGGAGATTTTCGTCATGAATTTAAAAGTTAATCTAGAATTTGACTTAAAAAGAATTGGTTGATCTAAGAGAGCAAGTCAGAAGATGTTTTATCAAATATATATACATTTAATCTTTTCACGAAATTGATTTAAAGATATTTTGATAAAACTTGCATTAAGTAAAAAGATAAAGTTAAAAAGCTGAAACAGTTTGATAGATTGTTCTGGTAGATAAATTTACTTCAGCTCTAAAAACAAGTTTCCAACTCTTAGATTAACAAAAACAGATATAAGACAGTTAATAAAAAGAGAGAAGGGTAGAGAGATTGACACAAGTGTTTATACTGGTTCAGATCTCTAATTTTGATCCTACATCTAATCCTCACCCTCCAGATGAGAGTATCCACTAAAATCCTCGTACAACCAGTATAAACAAGAATGTTCTTTGATTAAGCCTCTCCAAGCTCTACCCAAGTAGTTTTTCAATAAAATTCTTCAAGCTCCACTCAAGTAATTTTTCAATGAGCCTCTTCAAACTCAATCAATAGATTTATCTCCACAAGATAAACCCAAACAATAGCAGTATATAAATAATATTTGCTGCTTCTCTCACAAGGATATATCTCTCAAATACAACAGCTCTCAAATACACTCTCAGGACAATATGATATTACAAATTACAACAACTGAGAGAGAAGAGGAATATAAGTTTAAGCTTGAATTTCGGAGTTGAAGGTTGCAACAATATGGCACTGGGTTTTTGATATTTCCTCTTTTCTTTGTTGTCTTCCAAGCTCACCTTTATATAAGAGGGTGAGAGTTGTTTTAACCGTTGGAGGCTTGGAAAGCTTTATCATGTCTCTTTCTTGTAATATTTTATTTCTGATGCAATGGGCTGCTCTTGCTTTTTTGTTTTTGATATTGGGCAGTGTTGGTGTGAAACAAAAAGTGTCCGTTGAAGCATATGTGAGATAGGGTCTTTGACTTATTTTCATTTCAGCCTTTCTGACATCAGCATACATTTTTATTTGCTTTTTGCCCCTGGTCCTTGCACAATCCAGAAGTGCAATATGAAAGGAAATGAATGTTGGACATGTGAAGGAGAGAGAATGGGTTCCTTTGACTTGAGCTTCTGACTTGTTGAAAAGATAGCAGCACACATATTTATTTGCTTCAGCAAGCAAAGTGTTGTGAGGCTCTATGTTTGCTATTTTTGGAAAACACATTTCTTGCACTTCATTGCCTTTGACAGCTTCTATGACCAATGTATCAGTATTGCCAGCTTGCATTATTGATTTTCTCAAAGACCAGAACCACCAACATGTACCAAGCAATTTCAAAATTAAAACTGAAACACTTAAACAAGATTATCAGAAAGTTCAGCAAGATTAATTGATTCTAATTTCATTAAACACAATTACCTCAATGTGTTTTGTCATCATTAGTCAAGGATACATAAACCAACAACCTCTCCTCTTAGCATTAATCTATTAATGTCTTTGATGTGAGAATGCACATATAGCCAACACATATTTCTAATGATATTACTATAAATATTAAAGACTATTATAACTATTGAATGCTCATATAATCTTTTTATCAAGTGACAAAAGTATACACTCTCATGCTAGGAAATGAGCAAATGGGAATATAATGTGCTTTTATTACTTAATAAAATAATAATATGTTCATTCAGTAGTTATAACAGTCTTTAATATTTATAATAATGTCATTAAAAATGATATATATGATGCATATATATACTATTCTATCAAAGTCACTTGTGAACTAATGTTAATAGACGCCGGCATATGATTTTTTGAAATTCAAGGACCCGGTGTGCAAAATTTGAAAATAGTGTGGATTGCATTTTGCCATACTACAAGGGGGATATGAGTGTAATTTTTCCTATATATTATTGTGTGAATTTAATTTTGAAGCGCCGACAGTGTAAATTTATTTTTTTACACTATTATTCCTATATGAGTGTCTTTTTACACTGCAGTTGAATTTCTTTTAATTGTAAAACTTTCTGTTTTGACTTTGGAGTAATTCAATTCCTCTGCGTTCGGACAGGTGGGAGCTCCCCTAACACATTACATTCAGCTCCAAAACGCAACCAATACCCATATATATACAAAGTATACTTCATGATTAAGAATTTTTTTTCCTTTTTGGTAAATAATTTTATTTATTCTACTAACATAGAGGATTTTCTCCATAACGATTCTTTATTTAAAGATGTAATAAAATAATGATAGTTTAGTAAAAAAAATAAAAATATTTTTTCCTATTAACATAGCGAAATTAAAATTATAAAAGAGATGAGAACAACATTTTTCATTCTTATTTTTTCTTTTTGTCACTATACCTCATGTGAATGCTGGTCAACTTTTGGTCAACAGCTCCTTTCCAAAAGAGCACGTAATGGTGCAAAGTGTCACCATGCATGCTGCATGAGCTGGTAGTAGAGACACGTACTGCATTCTTTTGGCTTTACAGTGAATGACCTAAATGCCCTTACCTTGTTCAAGCCCGTTGATTTTCTTGCATATGTATGATGGTTCAAATAGTATGGTTCTATTTTTTTTTTATTAATAACAAAAATTTAGGTGGGGTAAATGCCAGTATTCCATTGGGACTAGGGTAAGGCCTCAATCTCTTTTGAGAAATTTTCATAAAAACTACATATCGCTCGTCACTGATGAGGCATGTGTGCGATATTTCTATTTCTAGTTTTACAGTTATAATGCTATACTCAGAGATATATTAGTTTAAAGCCAAGGCCAATAACTAACTCTTTTTTAACTTAATCGGTGGGTGCCAATAACTAACTCTAGTAATATGTTTGGTATAACGTTTTAAATTTTGAAATTGTGATTTGAAAGAAAATTATAATTGACAAATCTTCGCTCAAATATTCATTTAACACTTTTCCAGTAACTAAACCATGTTATAGATAAATAACTTAGTACTATGGGACAAAAAATTGTGGGGGGAAATTCATGTTTTTACGCTAGTTATTTGCTAGCAGATAATATATATATATATATGACACTATCAAAATGGAAAAAATATCAAGTATAAAAATTCCTAGGTCCTGAAATACATTTGCAATACAATTTAATTAATATCCTCCGTTTGTTTTTATTTTAATTTTTGTAATAAAAATATTTTTACTAGTGTGTTTAAAAAATTTGAAAATAATTGAACAGATTTGTAAACGATAAAATTTATTTTAATTATGTTTTATAAAGCTTAAAAATATATTTGAAAAAATCTAACTAATATTATGAAAATGTTTTCTTGATACTAAAAAATGCACCTCACACTTCCTATATGTTCCATCTGATCCAGAATATGTTCAGATATCTTAACTTATAAATGTACTAAAAAAATGAGCATATATTCAAATATTTTGATTTATAAATGTACTAAAAAAATGAAAGAGATATTTATAGAAATTTTTTTGGGAGTATATATTTTAAGGAGCGATTCTAATTTTCTTTCCCAAATTTTTTATGCTAGATTCTTTATACTAGTTGTTCCACCTTTTGAGGTACTAACAAGTTAACAAGGGAATTAGTCATCATACTCAATGGTGGACATCCTAGTGTTACATAATAAAAAATAGTAATAATTTGACAAAGCTGCTACTCAGGTTCGAATTACATACTTCAAGAAAACTAAGTTACAAAAATTTAAGAAAAGAAAAAAAAAATCTTCCAAAAAACCAGAAAAAGAAAACTCAAGTTACCAAAAACTAAAATGTATTTTACCAGGTGAGCACATCATCATAATTAATTCTTTCTCAATTAAACTCCACAAAGTCAGCTTAATCAAACTCATATTCATTAGTAGTTAAATTTTGCATCCATATCAAAACATATAATTAATTGACGCACCACATTAAAACTCCAATTTGCAGTTTATTTCTTTTACAGTTTACAGTATATGCGAGTAAATTTTAGTTTCACGTTGTAAAAACTTGTAAAATTCAATAGAGAATACTATCAATTCAACAAGTGATACTTTCGTAATTGAGAAGAAAAAAAAAACTAGTAGAAAAGGTATATTCATGATTTGGCTACAATTAGAGTCAGTGGAATCGGAAAATGCAAAGTAGTTTAGTTCTAAGTACGCTCTCACTACTAATTACTAAAATTAAATTCACAATCATTTTTCAATGAGAGGTAAAATAGAGAAATTGTGGCGGGGTGGGGCCCATTCCAATGGTTAATTATCTGCGACGTTGACGGTCGTGATTCAATCCCCAACCTCTGATCCCATCGAGCAACTCAGCAGAAGCGATCAAGAACTCGACGGCCTGTTGCGGCGACAGCAACCCCACAACACTCCGCATCGTTCTCAGCCGTAGATCATCCGCTTTCTTTATGATGCACACCAGCCGTCCGATCTTCTCGTTGATATCGGCTCGTGGACCCATCATCTCGCTCGCGCTGTCCTGCCACTCTGAGAGTTCCTCTGTTATTGCATTCTCTTCCTTCACCTGCGTTTTTTTTTTAATAAAATAAATAATAAAAAATAGTAAATAAAAATACAACGAAGTAGTTTTCACCAAAAGTATATTGAGGATTCATTTGCAAACCATTATTTGTAAGCACACATTATTTCACAAAATTTCATTAACGTTGCAAGAATGAATAATTGAAGCTTAATTTGAATTTTTCACTTGTTTATATAAATTTTGACCTTTTTCATTTAATTTCGTCTCATCCAAAATAAAGGAATATATAATTTTTGAGCAAATGTTAGTGTCATTTTTGGACTTAAAATAAATAAAAAGTATTATACACATCAAATAACCCTCGCTTATATATTATTTTATCAGTTTTCTCATTTTAGAAAGGAGCCAACTCCAAAGTATCTACCTTAGGGATTGATATGCAAGAATATACTATATAGCAGGCAAATGATTGACATATTGTTCAAAAAAATTATAAAAATGATAAAATTGGACAACAAATATATTATACATCTTATTATTATTGAATATAATGAGTACTTCTATTTATTTATCATATTTAATAATAATAATAATAATAATATTTATGTTATATGAATTTATTGTGTAATTTTACTGTTTCTGCAAGATTATTCGTTACAAAAATGATGAATGATTTAGCGAAACTAATTATTATACTTACAGTGTCACATTGCAACTCGCTGACTCGGCTGAACTGAGTCGGTGAGAGGTCACCTAGGTCGCCAGTGCGCACCCCGCGCAGGATATCGACGATGTGGGACTCGAACAGCACCGACGACTCCGTGTACACCAGGTGGAACGCCGTCGTGGGCCGCCACCCAGTCACCCACTGCAGCGACCGCTCAAGCGTCGTCCCCCACGGCGACGCCACCACTCTCAGCGGCTCCTTCTCCGTCGCCAGCGACTTCGCCCTGTTGTACTCCTCGTGGTGGCACATCACCTTGTTGATCAGCTGAACAAGCTTCTCGTTCTGCTCCGCCGTCAGCGGCGGAGGCCCCACGGCAGAGGCGGCGGAGGAGAGCTGCTGTGACAGGTGGTGGAGGCGGTCGAACCATGAGTCATGGAATTGGGCAAAGGCCAAAGGGGTCATACTTGTGTTTGTTGTTGTTGGTGTTTTTGCGTGTGTCGTGTCCTGTGTTACCTTCAATGTAGGAACAAAGTGAGTGTGGTTTTGGTTATGTGGAAATTAAGGTTTAATTTCTGTTGTGTGTGTCGTGGTGTGGGGAAATATAAGACGGGGGGAGGGATTGTGGAGAGAAGGCGCGTGCACACTGCATACCTTACGTGTAACAACCAGGTTTCTAGTTGGTTTGCTTTCGTGTGTGCATTTCATTTGACTAGTTGTGTGTCCTCCATGCAGATGCAGATATCTTTCTGTACAGCTGATAAAGATGATATTTCAACACTTGAAAATTTTCATTCACTCAACTCATCCATTTCATTTACTTATGAAATGGGTCTCCTAATTAATAGTCATTTTTAACTGTACTTATAAAACTAAAATGTTATCTTTCATTTTTTCTTAATGAAAATAAAAAACTTACACAGTTATACTATATAGTTATTTTTTGAATATTAGGTCCCATTTGATTTATAGGATATATAAAACATGATTGTATTAACCAATACTATAAAATTTGTTCTTATTCTATGATAATAGGATTAATATTAGATATAAAATCATTAATGTCATGAAACTATGAAACCATCTTTTTCAAAAACTTAAGTTATTAGATTATGACACATTATGATTTTATATCTAATAATTAAATTATCATGTCCTAAAATGTGTGATAACACCTGATAGTATTATTTTTACTAGTTAATCCCAATTTAACTCCAGCTTATTCTTCTACATTAATGCCCTGCTCGCCCCCATTGGTCACCGCCCATTGTTCGTAGGTCACTGTCTGTTCACTCGTCTACTATTGGTCATGTAGCGTAACAAATAATGGATATGATAAAATCTTGCACAATAAATTTCTTATATGATATTAGCTTTTACTATTATGTTTAATATTATTATGTCTTATCCTATCTGATACATCAAACATGACCTTAACATAAGTTTTAGTACATATTAAAGTATACAAATATTGAGTTAAAGTAGTATAATAAATTTTATATAAAATAGATATTGTATTTAGTTTTGATGTTAAATTGTGGTGTTTAAATAACATAATATATTTTCAGGTTATACATAACCATTGAAAATAAGAGATTTTTTATTCTATTATCGGATGCCTCATATATAACCTAGCGTCGTCTTCTATTTTAAGGTAATTGGTTAAGAAACATGCTAAATAATAGGAAGCTTTGTTAGAATTGTAGTTTTAGAATAATGTGACATGCAATGTTTAACATATTTGATCCATCGAGTAATGCCTAGAATTATACAGCAGAAGATGATATTATAGATATAGAAAAAAATTTGGAAAGGAAATTTTTGATTGGATGTCAATAATGAATGAAGAAATATAAAATTGTTCCATGTACTTTAAAATAATTGTTTTTTTGTCTTTTAGTTTATGAGGATATAACTGCTGATAACAGTGACTAATCCTTTCAATATGAAAACTCTTCTAAAGGATAAACCTCTTATGACAAGATTCTCGTTTAATTTGAAAACTATATTTTTTTGAAAAACTTTTATAAGTGATGGATGCCCCTTTAAGGAGTTCATATAAAATGAATTATATTCCATATAAAAGCCACTATTCCTTTGATGTTATTACAGATAAATTTATTATAAAATAAAAGCATTTTATGCTGCATATATATCATGAAAAGAGAAGATAATAATAATAATAATAAGCAAGGGAATTAAACATTTAGTATTTGTTTTATTATTATTATTTAGTGACATTAGAGGGAATGAGAGATGACCTCTAAATTTAGTAAATTAGCTGTGTTCATTATTTATGAACGGCAACCCTGCTGATTTCATAGTTCATTGGACTAACATATAAATGCTGTCGGTTTTCATCTACATTATGCTCTAATTCAAGGAATACATCTTACTCCTTTTTCTAGTCAACATGCAAGCAATATAATTGTGGAATTTGCACGCCTTCGTCATCTTTCAACTTATTGCCTATATACAGTATACACTGCTTGACTGCTATGGACTAATAGGTAATGTTTGGTAAGGGGGGCGGGGACACAAATACTAGGACAGTTTGTCCTTGTATGCTGTTTGACAAGGGGGATGGGATGTGGGGACAGAAAATTTCCGTCTCAAAGACAAAAATTTCCTGTATTTCTGTCCCTCCAAAAAGTGGGGACAGTGGGGACGGGACATAGGGACACAAATTTTTTGTGGTGGTCCGGTCATCGGTCAACTGCGGACCGCCGCTGGTCAACACTGGTTAACGGCTGGCCGGCGTTCGTTAACGTCGATAAATGGAAAGTCAACATCTATCCCCCTCTCTACAGCCAAATATGATACAGAGACAGTATTTTTCATGTCTCCAAGACATCATTAGATGTGAATATAAACAGCAACATGATGCAACATGAATGCAATGAAAGCTATTTGGCACAGCCCAAAAAAATTTCATGTCCCCAAGACATCATTAGAATGCAATATAAACAGTCACAGTCACAAAATGCAGGCAGATGTGATCATGCTCACATACATATTATTCATGCAAAGATTATGGCCATGTAGAACATCTCTAGCCTACTTCATTCCACTTTCCAAGCCAAATTAAAACATTGCCACTCTTAGTGCTTCTCTTTTGTCCACTTTCTTGTCAAAGACATAACTGTTCTGACATTTCCAAACAACACATCGATCCATAGTTTTAAAAACCGGATCGGACCAGCCGGTTCGGACAGGAAACCGATGAACCAGTATGTGATCCGGTTTAGTTCTCCGATTTTACTGGTTATGCACTTGAACCGGCGTTGACCGGTCAAACCCGCTATTGAACCTGCTAGAATACATGCTGTGAAAATTCTCCGAAAATCTCCAAAAAGCACCTATGCCAAATTCGAGCCCATGACCTGCACCTTGGGAAGGAGCGTTGGCACCACTACACCAACAGCTTCTCTTATTAGAGTATGTCATTGTTTTTATATATAATATGTCTTTGTGTGTATTAAAATTTTGGAAAATTGCCCAAACAACCAATGCTAGGATTCGAACCCAATGGCTGAGGATCACAAAAGGATGGATGCACGCCAACACCACTAAGCCAGCTATCTGATTTATTAAAAAGTTTCATTATTTATATATATAATATATACTTAATTTTATTTTTGTATATTAATTAGATAATATCTACTTCAACCGGTTGAACCAGTGACCCACTGGTTGGACCAGTGACCCAGTGACTCGGTACCTCGGCCGAGTCGACTGCCGAGCCGAGTCTGAAAATTATGCATCGATCCATGCTTCAAAAAAAGACTTTGGGTTAGGTGGGGCCATCCACTTTACATTATTTTCTTGTAACCAATCACACCACAGGTAATATATATGTGAATTCATAATCAAAGAATAAATGGAACCCATCCTCTGCTGCTTTGTCAAACAAGACATGGAAGTCATGATTCTACTGCAAAATCCAAAATTTATGTAGTCTAGCTCTAGTATTATCCCTGTCTATTACCACAAATCAAGTGAATATCCCCACTCTTGGAGACATCACTATTTTCCATATAGTTTTACAAAACATGTAGCTATTAATGCCTTATATTGACTTTTGCCGCACTAATAACCCTTGATATTGACTTGACAGTAAATAATTCATTTTTATCAAATTTCCATACCAACCTATCTTGGAGTTCTTTTTCAGCTTAGTTGTGGCAAACACACTATGAAGTTCCTGCAGCAAATCTAGCTCCATCTAGAACAATTGTCTTTCGCCAATTGAAGCTTCAAATCCATTCTAAACCATCCCAAAATACACATACACTCCTTTTGTTTTGATAATGAAATCAACTTGGGAAACTCTTATGAAGGCATCACTTTCTACCACTAGACTAGTGTTATGTTTTGGCTTTTTTTTTTTAATATATAACATATATTTTATTACATTAATTTGTATTTTTATATATTAATTTAATTATATTCAGTTCAATCAGTAACTCACTAGTTGAACCAGTGATTTAATGCCTTGATCAAGTTAATCACCGATCCGGTTCTAAAAACTACGGCCTCACATTCAACATCCATAGATCATTCTAGAAGCTTACTCTATTTCCCTCCCTAATTTCCATCCATATACCACCTACCAATGCTCTCAAAAGATCATCATTATCAAAGTTAACATCACATATTTCAACTCATATTCAACCCCAATTTCTAACCTTGTGAAGACCTAAAGGTTCTTTCATGCATAACTCATAACAAGATGCTACCACCCTTTTCCACAATGGGCATTCTTCTCTAGAGAAAATCTACCACCTTTGGAAAGCAACACAGTTTTTTAACACTTAAGTCCCCCACTCCTAAACACCCTTCTTCCTTCAACTTTTGAATTTGACTTATTTTACCAAAACCATCATGTTTCTACCCTCCAACTTCCCCCCAAAAAATCTACTCTAAAGTGAAATTATTTTCGTCACAACCCTTTTTGGTATTCTAAATAGACCCAAATAGTATAGAGCGAGACTATTTAACATCAAATTTATAAGAACCAACTTCGCAGCTCTGATAACACTTTGGACCTCCATTGACTAAGTTTCTTTTCAATTTAGTCAATAATCGACTTCCGTGTCTATACCTTCCTCGGATTAGCCCCAAGAGGAATACTTGAGTATGCCATTGGTAGATTGCCCGCCACTTGCAGCCTAATCTCTCACATATCAGTTCAAATTTGTGAGAGAAAATCAATATATTATCATTCATTGTAATATCACCGCATATGTATACAAATATATATCAAGAATTGTTACTTAATATAGGACCTATCATTTAGCTATTGACTTTACAATCTAATATTCTAATTTACAGCTACCTTATTTACAAAGAGAGATATCCCTAAAAAATAGTAACGGTACTATTCCTATAATTAAGCATAACAAATCTCAACAATATCCTTCTAGTCCATGCCCCATCACAATTCAATGCAATTAGCACAAACTTCTTAAAATTAATGCTCAACCCCGACATCAAATCAAAACATCACAGTAACCTTCTATAATTTTTAATAATGTTGTCATTCAGGGGCAAAATAAGATCGTATCATTTGCAAACTGTAGGTCCGTCAATTCCATTTATTCCTTACCCAACTCACAAAGTGATATGGTTTGTTTTACATATTTACTTTTGAAAGAAGTGTTACACTTTGAAAAAAATTGATTTCAATGAAAGCTCATGTTTGATTTCAGTTTTTATTTCTAATTTTTAATATTTCATTTATAAAATCCTGAAATCTGATAATAAAAATTAAAACCTAAAATCAAACAAGCCTTAAAAATTCTAGCTTTTCCTTCTTCTCTCTCACACTAATATTTCTAAACTTACTTTTTAAACATCACTCCTAAATATAAATTAATTCTCTCAAAATAAACTTTTCAACAATTATTTCAAAAACAATTCTATCAAAATTTAAATCAAATGGACTATCCTTAATCTGCAACAACAGAATGAATCTGGAGGTATCGTTTTCCTTTGGAATTTCTCTTTTGATTCGAATTTGGAAACTTTTTTTTCTTTTTTTGGTCGGCGAATTTGGGAAGGTTGTGCATACCAAACTTACTAGATTTGCAGGTGTTGATCGTTGTTAAGCCTTTTGTGATGTAGACCCAAACGAAAAGAAGTATGGGCACACATTATGGGCTCGAAGTGGGGCTTAGGGTACAGCTTCATCCTTTCCTTTTGGATCACCCAAATATCTAGAATGAAGAAATGCAGAAATTGTTGACCAAAAATAAAGTAATGCAGTAATGCACTATAGCACTCTATTAATTAGCCAGTGGCTTCAGGCCAAAAAACAAAATAGGCACTGGCAGTGCCATGAAAATAAATGCTTTCGTAAATATTCTTTAAAAAATGTTCCAAGAAAAATTTTGCTTTATAACACTGCTGGAGTAATGCTATTTGTGTCCAAATTTAGATTTCTTTTAAGTTTTTGTTATAGTACCCTAAAAGTACCGATTCCCTTTTGAATCCAATGATTGTGTTTTAATAATAAGTATTTAAAATATTAATAAATATAATTAGTAGGACATGTGGTAAATTTTTAGCTACAAATTATCTAGAAGATATCAATGCCTATGAATTTTATAGGATACCGAAAAAATCCCCTTTCTTTTGTTATATACTTTTCAATTAAATATGAATGACATTTTTCTCATTTCAGATTACTTGAAAAATAGATATAATTAAGAATTAAGAATAGTGATAATTATACAAATGAATTACAATACAGAAAATCACATGAATTCATTATTATCACTTTTTTTACCAAGTTACTTTCTTTCATGCATATGATGACTGTATGTTCACTAGTTGAGAGATGATTGTGAAGCTATCATAACAATAACTTCTCTAAAATTTGAACCTTAGTTCTTCTCTACATGCACGAGAGTGCGGTTAATTTGTCAATGTACTGAACTAAACCGTTGCTGGCTGATGTGTGTGTGTACATATGCCATGTTATGCAATTGATCTCTAGTAAATAATAAATAATTTTACACGTTAGCATTTAATTAATTTATTCTGAATATAATTTTATATTATTATTTAATAATGTATTAATTTATTCAAAAAGTCTGACTATCACGTCTGTTAATCTGTACTTTAAACTCTTTTACTATTGTGCCAACAAGATAATAATAAAAAAAAAAAGTTATGAAAAACAAACTCTAATAGACAATAATGTTTTTTAGGGGAATGAATAATCTTATGTTGAAATTTCATATAATTTTATTACTCATAATCTTTCATTATTCATTTCTTTATGCCACATGACATAATTGGGTCCTATCATTTAAATCAATGATAAGAAATTATATACGACAAGATTATATAAAAATTCAATTTGAGATTATTCACTCATTTCCTATATATATATATATATATATATATAATGATCTCACGTAATCCATAACTAATAATCATCATCGCCACTAAATATTTCTCTTTTCCCAACTACTCAAGAGTTTAGCTTTAATGTATTAATAGTTGATAATTAAAAAATTATTAAAATTAGTTTTTAAAAAGGAATTTGTTTTTTCTCAAAATAATATTTTCCAACCATGTTTTACACGTGGCGGCCTCCCCAAAACACGCTGCCAGTGCCACCCTGCAGACTTATGTAATAACCGAACCAGCCATTAAATACCTCATTTCTTTTTGTCACATGCATATTTAGTTCAACACCCACTACTACACCCGACCCTGTGATGGAAATAGGATCGATGCCAAATGCTTTTCAACCAGGTCAAAGTCCCATACAAGTGAACCATTCTTCAAGGTAATTTGATGGATAAGACTGCAATCAAGTTACACACAACACATCAATTTCTTTTTATATTAGCAAGTGGGGCAGTGGCAACTCATCACCTAGTTATATACATACATTCAACCTTGAGGCTTTATTGCTTGTCTTTTTTGTCAAACATAAATATGGTAACTATTAATTGTTATTTGATTTGAATAATAATAATAATATACAGATCCTGCTCTGATTATAAGCTAGTGGTACAGCTCTAGGGTGGTGGTGGTGATGACCCTTAATTAACAAATGTCTGCTTTTACACACTCCAGAAAATTCAAGCATGATGAGTGGCAGAGAAGTCACCTCTTTGTATTTGTGGTAATCGCTGCCATTTTGGCTTTACAACCTATGAAAATGGCACACCATGTACGGCATTGTATTGAAGCATGCATCCCATTGGCCTTGAGTCTTTTAATAAATCTTGGGGTTAGATGCAGGGAGGATCTTTTGGCTATCTTGGCTTCTCTGATCACACTTGCCCCTTTAATTTTTTTCAGCACTTCCGTTCCTAGATTTGAGACAAAGTAAGGAACCATGTTGGAATAGTACCTTAACTGGAAAGTCTTGTCTACCTGTTCAGTCAGAATAATGTTCTCCCCAATGGAATTCATGGCGTTCTTTATAACCACATTAATTCTGTCAATGTAGGAACCCATGTAAGCAACTCCATAAGATCTATATATTTAGCTATTCACATGTCAATATAAGAACATAGAAATTTTATTATAATTTAGATTCAACCCAATCAAAACCATGTTATTTTCGAACATCTTTCTTCTCTTTGACAAAATGACGTCGTTTAATCCAAGCGGAAGAAGTGAAGATTTTATTTTTACTTGGGGTTTTATCTAAATCAAATTTAGAAAAAATTCTCTCTTAACCTCTTTCACTTAGGGGAAATTAAAATGATGTTATTTTCCATGTGTCAAATTTCGTCCCATGACACTTGTGAATGGGTCATGTACATGTGTATAATTCCATTAAGATTTCATACATTAATTTCATACAAGGACTAACTTATCTTATAATTTATCCAATGTCACTTTGTTGACGGGTCATATGTATAACATTAAGATTTCATGGATCAATTTTATAAGAGGGATTAACTTATCTTATAATTTATATATTTAGGAACCACATGATAGGTTACTGTTAAAAAAGGACTATACTATCATGTTTAATTTTCTTGAAAGATTACATTGGGGGACTATATATGAATTTTCAATTGCTATATCTGATTTTTTACAATTTTTAAGACAAGTTGTTAAATAAATTAAAATTTAATGTTTATTTATTAATTTTTTCAAAAAAATTTCAAATTAAATACACAGAAAAAATATATATCAAAATCCGCACAACGTTTGAATCAATATAATGGATGAAATTTGTCCATCCGAAGTTTCAACTACACGGCCGAGAAAACTTGGGGCCATTGATTTCATTTTCATGTGAAAGAAATTGAATGGGCACAATCTCTCTTGAATGATGCGAATTACGAATGAGGGTGCACTTTCTTTTTTCTTTTTTTTTTTTGTGACAAAAGAATAAATTTTTATTTAAAAATAACTTAAAAGTACTCATCTCACTTGGAGGGGGAAAAAAAAATTAATATAGCTCGCAATTTATTTTGATGAAGCTTGCCATGAAGGTGACGATGAAACATTGTAATTAAACGAGACGATAAAGACCGAAACATGAGTACGAAATCCTTACGTTATTAGTTCATGTAATTTCTTAATTTATGACTGTGAAAGCAAAGTCCTCGTATGTACAGAAAGTGAAAAAGATGATCTTATGTAGTGTACTGCTATAAAGATGTTTAGTTTCGATGGTAAACATTTTTCAACTAATCCCAATTATTAGCGTGATGATTTCATAAACTAGCTATTTCAAGTGGTGAGGTTTTGTACGTAACTAATGGATAAAGATCATTTCATAATTAGAACTTAATCCTATAGACTTACCATTACCAAATATTATAAAAGCCCCTACATACACCATGGTGATGGTGGTTATAGGCTAAGGATTCATAAATAGTTTTACAAGAATGGATCTTCTCCTCTATTACTTATTCACGTGACTATACAAAGTGAAAAGAGACAAATACAAATAATTAAATTAAGCTCCATAAATTTTAGTAAGTGTTCTTGCCAAGTGTCTTCAGCTGCACGATCCTCATCCGAGCTGCACACTGTAGGGATAATGTATTTGCAATAGACACTCTGACTCTTAAGGTAGAGAATATTACTCACTACTAGAAAAATAATTGTTATTGGTAGATTTTACCTATAGATTTTTTGTCATTGGTAGGTTTATCGGAGGATTTTGATGCATGGTAATAACGTCCTCGAAAATTATTATTGATAGATTTTATATTAAAAAAAATTCAATCAAAAACAGGCTAGAAAAATCCCTAAAATTTGCCAATAGAAAATCATTACTGGTGGATTTTTTAGGTTTTATCGGCGGATTTTTTCCATGGTAATATGTTTTAAATTTTTTTTTAAAAGTATGCTTATTGGAGGAAAAACTGCTAGGAAACACCCTTTTTTATTAAAAAAATTGAATTTTTGTTTATGTTTATAATGACAATAGCGACTTTGATGGTGGTAGCGATAGGTGGTGGCGGCAGAATTATAAAAAAGTAATTATTACTTAAAAAACAGTGCACCAAATCAATAATTACAAAAACAAAAAAAATTAGTACTTAAATAAAAAGACTTGCTTATATTAGCATTCTGGCAACAATAACGCTGAGCAACGATGGTGGCAAGCAAGGGTAGTGATGGCGATGGCAGCATTACTTATCAACAAAAAAAAAAAGAATAAAAGAGCAAGAAGAAAAGGTTAACAAAAATAGAATCAAATCAAAAAACACATCTGATTAAAATGTAGAGAAATCTAGAGAACTTGAAGATAAAAACAATGGTGGCCTTCTTATCAAAAGTTATTAAAAAAATGTGTGTTTTTGGAGGATTTTATCAGTGCATTACTGGCGGATAAAAAGAAATAACTGAAAAAATTTTGGAAAACCACTACAAGTGGATTTTTCCATCGGTAATCTATCAATAATATTTGCACCATCTACTGCTAGATTTAGCATGTCTAATATCAACAGATTTTTGTTGTTAATTTATCGATAAATTTTAAAAAATTAGCTTATTATTGGTAGATTTTTTCTGTTAGTATTTAAATTTTAAAAAAATCCCACTCGACTATTGAAGTTACTTGTGGATTAACTGGAGACATTATGGAGGAGTTTTTTTTGTCTGTATTTGAATTTTCAACTATCACGATTGACTATTGAAGTTACGAGCAGATTTTCTAGAGGAAAAATCCCCTAGTAACAAGCTAATTTTCTTAAATATTACCGACAGAAAAATTCGTTGATAATTTAGCTTAAATTTTTTTTAAGAAATTGTAATATTATCGCTGAATTTTTCTATCGGTAATAATTTAAGTGAAACACTGCGTTTTTAACTTAAGTTACCGCAGGAAAATCCATCGATAATTGTTAAAAATTCACTAGTTAGTGTTTTAAATATCCAACCACCCATCCTCCTCCCTTATTCTTTTCCCATCAGTCTCTTTCTCTCTCTCTATGTCCAGTGATTTTTTCAACCATTATTCCGCCATCTCGTCGCCATTTTTGGTAAGGAGATCACCACTATTGTCTTTGTCTTGAAGTTCTCTATATCTTAATTGGATTTGTTTTCTACTTTTGTTATATTTTTGTTACCTATTTCTTCTTACTATTTTCTTTTCCTTCCTATTCATGAATAATGTTGCCATCGCCACCACTGCTCTTACTTGCTGCCATCACTGCTCTGTAATAACCTGATGTACACGTGTCAGTAGATAAGTTCCGGGTGATCCTAAGGTCCCCTGGGACCCACTCGTGTTACCGGGTTTGGGTTTTTGCTAAGTTTGGAACCCTATACCTCAATGGAGGGCTATATGTTAGAGCCACTTTCTTGGGATCAAAAGTCCCGGTAATTGCTCTCTAAATGAATATGATTTGAAGAGTGATTTTTAATGAATTTTTGGAAGCCTCTAGATGTGTCGTTTCTAGCCTCCCAAGTTTAGAAAATCGTCGGAATTCCGGAATTTGAACTAAAAGTCAAAAATGAGATTTTGATTAGTTGGGGTTTTGATTTTTTTGATATTTTATTTGAATTCAAATGGGGGTATTTTCTTATTTATATTTATGTTTTAAAGTTAGAACTTAAAATGAAGAAATGTAAATAATCATGACAGCAATATGTCTGCTGTTATATCAGCAAAATGTTGCTGATATAAGCTCTTGCTGTCATGGTTGCTGTCCACAGCTGGCTTTCTTTGTGTTCTTTGTCCACGGTGGCTTTCTTTGTGTTCTTTGTGTTGCCATGACTAGGAAATTCCATAGAAGTAATATAGGTGTTAGTGAAGCTAAAATGACAGAAAAATATTCAATAGCTGGGAATGAGCTCTCACAGCTGGGAATGAGTTCTCACAGCTGAAAATGAGTTCTCACAGCTGGAAATGAGTTCCCACAGCTAAGCATGAGCTTCCATAGCTGGGAATGAGTTCCCACAGCTGAGGATGAGTTCTCACAGCTGGGAATGAGTTCCCACAGCTGAGCTTGAGTTTCCCACAGCTGAGGATAAGTTTCCACAACTGGGAATGGGTTTCCACTGCTCGGAATATAATTCCACAGCTGTGTTAAGTTTGCCACAGCTGAGGCCTAAACTTGTCACAGCTGAGACCTTAAGTGCACAGTACCCGTAAGTGCACAGTACCCCATCCTAAAAACACGAATGGAGGGGTTAAAATCCTTCCCCCTTATTTTCTTTCCATTTCCTTTGAACCAGAAACCCTTCCTTCTCATTTTTCTCTCATTTTTCTTCAACCCTATTCCAACTTAGCTCCCATAAATCATCAAGGTGAGTATATGTTATAAGATCTTGTCTCCATTCTTGCCATTCTTGCACATTCTTGAAATGAGCATTTTTATTTCTGTCTTTTTGTCAAGTGGGGGTGCTCCCCTAATATTGTTAGGGATATATTAGAGTTATTTAAGTGTTGATAAATTTTAATATTGAGTTTATTGGTTATTTTAGTCGACGTGGTGTCTCCC
Source organism: Dalbergia cultrata (assembly GCA_031216105.1). Taxonomy (NCBI): domain Eukaryota; kingdom Viridiplantae; phylum Streptophyta; class Magnoliopsida; order Fabales; family Fabaceae; genus Dalbergia; species Dalbergia cultrata. Next base: position 14,602,732 of record CM062350.1, read on the forward strand.
CCTGCTCCCCAGAGCTCAGTTAGAGTTGATGTCAACTCTCTCTCCCCTCCAGGTGAGTGGGTATAAACTCATAGCCTTATTTTTGGCCATTACAAGTATGTTTTATGCATGATAGTTATTAAATATGAAGCTAGAGATAAGATAAAGTGTATATTATGGTTTTATATGCTTATGCAAGCTAGAGAAAATTTTGATTTATGATAATAGTATGAAAATGAAATTTAGAAAACCATGGGACCATAATTGCTATGACGTGTGTGATGAAAATGTTTTATATGTTTATGAAGAGACTTATTGCATGAATATATGCTTTAATAAGTTGTTATTTTATTAAACATGTTTTGAGAGTTTATGATATTTTATTATTTCAAGACTTGAGATTTATAAATATGGGTTTAGAGTACTCAGTTGATATATATATATATATAATATGAACAAGAGTGTGATCTAGCTTGGAATAAATTATGTTATTTGGTTTGAGAATATTATGGTTAAAAATCCCAATATTTGAACTATGATTTTAGTATTATCAAGTATATAGAGAAATATGTTAGTAAACATATGAATTTAGAAACTCAGTTTTATGGTACCAGGAGGTACGGAATTCAGTATGATTCTTAATGTGAACACCCGATTTTGTTTGGTTCATATTAAAATAAACTCAAGTTTCTTTCAAAAAAAATTAGAGTATCAGGTTCATTTTTATGTTTCATGAAGATGCTTAATTAATTGAGTTCTAAGTTCATTTTGTATGAAAGGTGAGCTCGTTTTATTTATTTGTTTATTTGTTTATTATTACTGTTATTTTGTTTTCTTCTTCTTTTTCTTTCTTCTTTCGTTTTTAGCCCAAACAAAAAAAATAATAATAAGAAGAAAAAAAGAGGGCTCCAGTTTCTCCGTGCTTGATAAAAAAAAAAAACAAAAAATAATAATAATAAAAGAAAAGGAGTCAAAAGATGCACAGGATTACATTGAATGTTCTAACGGAGCATTTAATGCTCAGACTTGACAACTACATCAAAAAAATCGGGGCATTTAATGCCTCAGCAGACAGCAAATCAAAAGCATTAAATTGTCTGACAAAAGTATTTGATTCGGCATGTGTATAAATAAGGAAGTTAAAAGAGAGGAGAGAGGGGCTGGTACGATCTTCACTTTAAAATAAAAATAAAAATAAAAAACAGAGAGAACTTTTTTTTTTTTTTTGAATTCAAAAATTTTAATAGAGGCAGAAGGAAGCATCAGGGATGGGGATCAGCACAAACACATTGAGATTTCAGAAATTCAAATAAGGAGATACATTGAAAGATCAAGCATTTGCAGCAAATACAAGCAAAAGTAAGCAGGCAGAAACAATAACAAGAGTACAAGCAGGTAATTTTTCCACACTCTTCCCCTCACTATCACCATTATTATCTTCTCCATCATCTTAGTCAAATCTCCATTTTCACCATCACTACCACCTGCAATCCAACCAAAAAATAAAAAAACAAAACCGAACCAAACAACATGTTAAAATCAAAATCAAAGACAATCAAAACTTGGAAAATTATATGAAAGAAAAGGACGGAGGACAGTGACTGCCACTGTTAGCATCATCATCTCCACTAGGAATCTTAAGACACCACTTCAAGCTATCATTTCCATAGTCTTAGATCTGAAACTTCTGCCTTGCTTCACAGCAAAATTCAGCCAAACGCCAGGACCTCACCCACCCACATCACAGCCGCGGCCTCTGACACCCTTTGCTGTCACGTCGTCTACGGCCATCCCCTATCGCCACCGTGAAGTTTCAGCGACCCCGAACTGCCTCCACCACAGCCGCCCATGAACTCCGCGAGCTCCTTGGCCGCGACCTAAATCCCCATCATCTCCACCATGCAGAACCAGTGCCCCTTCCCCCTCTCTCAAAATAAAAAAAAATAAAAACAGATCTCACTTCTCTCTCATTCTTACTTTCTCTCTCTATGTTTACGACCTCAAGTGAAAAAATGAAACCACTATTCATTCCAGACCTTTCGTTCCACTTTAGCTAGTTTTCAATTATTATTATTATTTTTTATTTTTTTCTTTTCTGATTACTTAACTTGCAGAGCCCATCCCCTTTTGCTTCTAAATGCCCATTCTCGCTTAATGCTTTATGTTCCTTGTCTGAAGTGTGCTCCCTCGTGATTGCAGTAAAAGATAAAGAGAACATGTTGAGTTTTGTGCCAAGCCAAAAATAAAGTCACCAATATTCTCATTTAGTTTCAAACCGTGATGTGGTCCACGATTTTTGGTCTTCATATTCTATTCTTTTTCCTTTATTTTGGGTTCGGATTCTATCTTCGTTTGGTTTGGATCGTAGGCATTATTCTTCATATGTTTAGGCTATTAATTTTTATTTTTATTTTTGGAAACTTGTCTTGGATTGTTTTTTTTCTCTCAAAGCATATTTATATTGTTTTTATTAAAAATAAAAAAAAACTCTGATTGTGTTGTTCATTTTATATGTTTCTTCGACTAAAAAAGGGGTTTGCAATACATTCTTTAACAATTTGTTTAAATCATTTGAAGGGGATTAAGTAGCTTAGGAAGAGTCTGTTATTCATTTGGTGTGTAGTGAATGTTGTAATTTTTTTTTTCTTTATTAAAAATAATAAAATGTGAAAAGGTTGAAAAAGGATAAAAACAATAACTAGGGCCCTTGTATTTTTAATTCGATTATTTTACTTGTTTTGGTATTTTTTTTGCATAGGTTGATTGCATGTTTGTTACTAATTCATAAATCAGTTTTATCAGTTCGTATTGTAATTAGTATCGAAAATAAATAAATTTGTTTCATGTCTCTTTCTTGTAAATAAATATTTTTTTAAAAAAATAACAAAAACAAAACTATAATTTTTAAATGATTTCTCATGTAATGATCAATAGTAGTGATTGAATAGTAAATGTTATCTTCACTATTGTTGAATCATAAGGGTTTATTGAATAGTCAAGTGCTAGCTTGAATCTTATGATGAATTTTTCATAAAAGTGTTTTTTTAATAAAATCAACCAATGCACAAAAATTTTCTACAGAACTACGTGACTTTGAGTTCCTCATTGCACCAGAGGATATGTAGGAGCAGGCTATCTCTGTCAAGCCAAAATTAATTTTTCTTAATATATTTGTCAAATTGTAAATATTTTGTGTAAACTATTTATTAGTTGTTAAGATTGTAAATATATTTTTCAAAACTAAATTTTCTTAATGTATTTACTTAAATTTTAAATATACTTGCCAAAATTAATTTTCTTAATTTATTTGTTAAAATATAAATATTTTGTGTAAATCATTTTTAAATTTATGTGTTAAAATTGTGAATATATTTGTCAAAATTAATTTTTCTTAATAAATGTGTTTAAGTTGTAAATATTTTGCTAAATTAATTTTCGTTAATTTATGTGTTTAAATTATAATTTTTATCTTCCTTATTTGAAATTTTTTTTAAAGGGTTATTATTTAATTTGCACAATTCACTAAGGTACCGTTTAAATACGGGTGTACTAGGGGTGCTGTAGGATTAAGTTCCTATCCTTCCCTTTGCATAACCGACTCCCGAACTCACATCTGGTTTTCGAAGACTGTTTTCTTAAATAAGATTGGTTTTTCCAAGGTTTTCCAATTTAAATAAATCTGGTGGCGACTCCAATTTTCAAACAATTATTTTTCGCCGTCCCGTCGCGATCCCGGTTGCGACAGATGGCGACTCCACTGGGGACTATCAGTAAGAGAGTCAGGCCTATATAGTTAATTGTGCAAATTATATATAACCCCGTTGATTCTTGTTTTCTTTTTTATTTTGTACAGTATTTCTTTTATTTTTCTTTTACAAGATTTAGTGTTCATATATTTGCTTCATTTGCTAAAACCTTAGGTTAGAAGACTTTTGTTGTTTTGTATATATGTATTCTCTGAATTTTGTTTTGCAGGAGTATAGTGTTAGGATTGAAAGGTTTGTTTGCTCCTTGCACACACATCACAATCACTTCACACACTGTGTTTTTGGACTCTATACCCGAGCCCGTGCGAGCTAAGGATTAGGGGGTTTCCTGACATTGCCATGAGGGGCTTCATGCTCACTTGGTAGTTGTTGGGACACCACTCGGATTGTTACTGCTTTATGGATCAATTATATTGAGAGGGTTCATCCCTACTTGTGGTTGGTTCAAAAGTCAGATTCTTGTCCTGTGGACAGGGGCAATCTGGGGACCATGGTCAGTAGAAGTCTAGACCCACCATGAATGTGTGCACAAATAGTTGAACATAGCAACCTCCCAAATAGGGTTTTTGGCCTTAGAACTCCCCACCCGTCAAGCTTTACCCTGTTAGGACAGAGGGAGCATGCTTCTTTCATCTCTTTACACTATACTCCTTTATGTTTTACTTTTTGTTGTTTTTACATTATCACATTGTATCTAAGTTAACTAGCTTATTGTCTCATGCTATACATTTTCATCATTCATAACATAGACAAGCATTGTGTTCATTGCAGCATGTATTTCATTTTCTCATATTTTTCTTAACACAACAATACTCTTAGCATTCATGTGTATTTTCTTGTTTATTTGATCATGTAGGATTGTGCATTTCATAAAAGAATATTTTTAATAAGAGCATGCATTTTTTTTTTCATTTTACTCAATTATTTCATTTTTGCTCACATTGGTTTTTAATTGATAATAAAACAAAGTCATCATTAGTTCAGATCAAATGGAAACAACACAGATGAACACTAGCAATGCACATGACTGGAAAAGAAACATCAAAATTACAGTGACAAGCAGCGAGTTAGAGAAAGTGAAAGAATTAATTCAATTGATGCCTCGTGAAGTCTTATCCTCTTTCAAGGATATGTATGGGCGCATATTGGATTTGTTGCTCATCCCTCAGAGAAGCTCCAGACTTTGAGTGCTCTCACACAATTTTGGAATCCTTCTCTTTGTCTTTGTTCAATTGCCTGATCTTGATGCAACACCAACTATAGAAGAGTATATAGTCATGTTAAGGCTACCAATTCGAGAAGAATCTGGTGTATACCACTACCAAGGACATTATGTTAGCAAAGAAAAGATTGCCAGAATAATTGGAGTTGATCCAAACCAGATGAGAATGGAAGTAAGGGGATCCACTCAAGGAATCAGAAAGAGTTTTTTAGAAACCCATATGCAGATGTTGGCTCAACAAGGAAGTTGGGATTTCTTCAATCGTACACTAGCACTGGCAATTTATGGATTGATCTTATTCCCATTCACACCAGATGTTGTTGACCAGGCTGCTATGGATGTGTTTTTCAAATTCGAGACGTGTGGCATGAATCCTATCCCAGCTATCCTGGCAGATACATTTCTTTCCTTGGGAGTTTGCATTCAGAAAAATGGAGGAAGATTGCGTTGTTGTTTGCCTATGTTGTATGTCCGTTCATGACTCATGCATATCTTTGATAATCGCATGGGCCTCTTTCCTAATCCATTAAGAGACTTCTATCGCATACAGATAAATCATCAAGAGGCAAAAATATGGAAAAAGGAGTTCTCACAGATACAATCTAGTACTTTCAAATGGGTTTGTCCTTGGTATCATGGAGAAAGTGTTATCTACAATTGTGGCGATTTTCACAACGTTCCTTTAATGGGTCCGAGGGGATGCATTGCCTATACACCTGCATTGGTGCTCAGACAACTTCACCGACCCAAACAAAGCCAGAAGAGGAACAACTAAAGGGGTTCAGCTTCTTGTATCAGAAAGATAAAAACACCATGGAACAAGAAAAGAAGATCAAAATGGCATGGAATGATATCAAAATCCTAGGGAAAAGGGAACTTGGCCAACAACGTTTAACCTCTTCTCAAGAGTACAGGGAATGGAGGAAAACAAGAATCGGCAGAGATAACTGTTCAAAGGATATTCTAAGCAATTCCGTTCCTATGCAAACATTAAAAGTATCTCAATGGACATCCCAAGTAGAATCAATGAAGGCACAAATGCGATGCTTGGAAGAAGAAAAGGAGACAGCTGACCTAAAAGCTAACATTCTACAACACCAATGTGAGAAAATGACTAAGGAGATTGAGACCCTAAAAGATGAGTGCGCTGAAGCTGCAGAAATTGCAAAGTCAAGAAAAGGCAAAGAGAAGATCTCAACCACTCATTTGGCCAAGATCAAAGAGCTTGAAGAAAAACTCCACACGTCCATGAAAGAAAGGAGCAAGTTAGAGCAAGAGATTAATAAGAAGAGCCGCATTGTGGGAAGAATGGAACAAGAAATCATAAGTAGGGATAAGAATGTTTTCAACTTAAAAATAGAGATCAATAAAGAGAAAGATGTGCGAAAGAAGTTGGAAGAACAAGTGGAATATCTGTCAACAGTTTTGGCACAAACTGAACAAAATGCCACTCGAGGGTGGGCATCAGCAAATCATTATCACGATTTGTTTGTTGACGCAGTGGAATTTGGAAAGTCATGGAGAGAAAAGGCTTTGGAGTGGGAAGAAAAGTATGGAAAACTCAATAGTGAATTGAGTCATTATGTCCCCAACTTTATATACCGATTTGAGCAAGCCAATGAACAAATTAGCAAGATGCCACCATTCAGATTACCTCGAGAAGTGACAGAGTTTATGGACGTATGTGAAAGCATCACTAAAGACCTCAGAAGAAAAAAGATGAAGTTTTTGATGTAGGGTTGCTGATGTAGTAATTTTCTATGTTATCAATTTCGAAAGGACTTGTACTCTGAACTTCACCTGGGAATTAATGAAATTTCAATGTTTGTGCTACTTTGAATTTCTCTAACTCATTAGATACTTTTTATAGAGGAATAAATGTTCCCTTAGAAAGTAATCAATCACATTTTTACCTTGAGATGACTCATCCTCGTGCAAAAATGTGAGAAGCTTAGTCATCAGGAAAACAATTGCATTGCTAGTGTTCATCAGATAGCACCTACAGAGGAGTGGATTCTCCCTGTGGATTTGTTATCAACCACACCTTGACTTATAGGGTAACATACCCATAAGAATAGGTGTGGGGTATCCTTACTATTGAAAAGAACTTTTGATGATTGTTTTTTTGTTTTACATAAAAAAAAAAAAAAAAACAAATAGAAAATCTTTAACCCTTCTGGTTATTGTTATACAGTGAGTGTGCGTGAGTGTACACGTGTAACTCGCAACCATTGGGCGCCCAAGGAAAGAGGATACCGATCTAACTCGTGTTCATAACACCAGAGCTCGAACCAAGATGGCAGGAGGTAATGGTGATTCAGGGAGAATCATCACAGCTGTAGCTAATTCTGAACCAGGGAGGAATCTGAGTATAGAAGTTGACGAAATGAGGGGACAGTTGAATGCAATGACGGATACTCAAGCCAGGATGGAAGAAATGATGCGAACCATGAAAGAATCACTCGACTTATTGGGAGCTAATCAAAATCGAGATATAGTGAGTATGCCAGTAAGTGTGCAACCCAGTGCTGCAATGATAACCATACCTGTGGTATCAGATGCAACTCTAAATGTTACACAATGGATGAATGACATGGGAGGGACACTAGGTAATCCTCATGAACAACCACCACCGACAATGCCAATTACCCTCCCCATTGGAGAAGGTTATCATGCCATAGAAAACACACATACTGAAGGACATGGCCATGCTACCCACATTTGGGAGCAACCTCGTGTTGTTGTTCAAAGACAATTATCTTCCTCGGGGAATAATCGCGCGGAGATGGAAAAGGATAAGTTCAAAGAAGAATGGATGAAGAAGATTCAGGATCAAATTAAGGCCATCCAAGGACCTACCACCTATGGTTATGTGGAGGTTGAACAACTGTACCCTCCCGTTGACCTAATAGTTCCTAAGGACTTCAAAGTTCCTGATTTCTCAAAATATGATGGGACCGGTAACCCTTTGTTCCACTTGAAGAGTTATTGTACCAAAATGGCAATATGGTCCAAAGATGAAAGATTTCTTGTTAGCTTTTTCCATGAAAGCTTGACTGGACCAGCCTTAGAATGGTACATTCAACTGGATCATTCGAAGATCACAAGCTGGAGAGAATTAGTTGATCTGTTCATGAGCCAATACAAGTTTAACCTTGAAGTGGCACCGACAAGAGAGCAACTAAGCACAATGCAGAAAAAGAAAGATGAAACATTTAAACAGTATGCTCAAAGATGGAGAACATTAGCTGCTCAAGTCCAACCACCTCTCATCCCAAATGTAAATGTGCTCATACTTTTTGGGAACCTTAGGATCGCCTTATATTGGAGCTATGGCAGGAGCAGCATACAAAGATTTCTCTGAGTTGATCATTGCTGGAGAAAGGATTGAGAATCTTGCTAAAGCTGGCAAGCTTCCGGTAACTAGTGAAGACACAAGAAAAGGTTTTCCGCCTAGGAAGAAGGAGACTGATGTGAATTATGTGCAGAGTCAACAACCCTTTATCCCAAGATACACACCAATGCACCCAAGACCCCAAACACCACCATACCAAACCTCACCATCGCTACCCAATTTACCAAACCACACCAACCACAAGTATCATCCCATATCCCCAGCCTCAAGTTAATAACATTCACATACGACCATACCAACCAAAGACGCCCTACATATCCAACCACATATCACCAGAACTACCAAAACACGTCAACACTCCGACCCAATTTCCAAAACCAAAATCGCAATCGATTCCCAAACCTTCCACCATTCCCAAAGTTATCCATTTCAAATGCTGACCTTTTTCAAAAGTTATTTGAGGCTCACCTGATCTCACCGTGTCCCGTAAGGCCCATTAGAACCACCATTCCCAACATGGTACAATCCAAACTTAACTTGTAAATATCACATGGATATAGTGGGGCATTCAATTGAAGATTGTGAAAGTTTCAAGACGGCGGTAAAGAAACTAATTGCTTGTGGCCGATTGGACCTTCAAGAAGAGTCAAAACCAGATATTGTCCATAACCCAATGCCAAATCATGAAGGAGGAAGTCGGGTTAATGCTTTAGAGGAAGAAGAACCGCTAGTCAAGAAGGTTCTGAGTCTCCGTACACCAATGGAGAAAGTGTTTAATGCTTTGAAGGAGACTAACTATAACATCACAGCACCCGCTTTGATGATGAAAGAAGAGGAGAAATATGATATGGAATCAAGATGTGCATACCATTGTGGAAGCCTTGGACATGATATTGAGAATTGTTGGGATTTCAAAGTTCGTGTACAAGAACTACTCACTTTAGGTGTGATACAAGCCAAAAAAAAAAAGCAGAATTCCATTGAAGAGGTGGATGTAATCGAACCCTTTGTGCTCCGAGTGCCTCCACTTAACCTAACTCCGAAACCAGAAAAAGTGGTAATTACTTTGAAGAAACCAACGCCTTTTAGTTATGAGAACACACATGCTATACCTTGGAATTATGGGACTGAGGTGGAAATAGGAGAAACCTCAAAGGCCCAATCAAGTAAAGAAGAGGCTGGTATCATGGAAATAAAGGGAATCACAAGAAGTGGAAGGATTTATGGGCCTGGAGAGCTGGCAAAAGGAAAATTTGTTGGCGATAGAAATGTTGAAAAAGGTTCAGATGTAGGAAGAAAAGAAGAAGATGATGATGAGGAATTCCTAAAGATCATGAAGCAAAGTGAGTATGATATTTTAGAGCAATTGAAGAAGACTCCCGCTAGAATATCTCTTTTGTCATTAATCTTATCATCTGAACCTCATCAAAAAGCTGTGCTAAAAGTCTTGAAAGAGGCTTATGTCAAACCTGATACTTCACTACAGAACATGGTGAATATGGTGGATCCAGTGAAACGTGTCAACATGATCACATTCTCAGACGAAGAAATAGTGTCACAATCCAACCCACGAGCACTGTATATAACCCTCAAATGTAAAGGTTATATAGTACCCAGAGTTCTCATTGATGGAGGGTCGGGATTGAATGTCTTACCTGTGTCGACCTTAAACTATTTGTCGATAAGAAAAGATGATATACTGCCACAAATAATGGTAGTAAAAGCTTTCGACAGAGCTAAGAAGAGCATCCTTGGGGAGATGGTGTTGTTGCTAGAGATTGGCCCAAGTAAATTTGAGGTGTTATTCCAGGTAATGGAAATTGAGTCCGACTACAATATGCTACTTGGAAGGCCATGGATAAACAAATACGTTGGTCTTTGTCCCTTCAACCTTGCATCAAAAGGTTAAGTACATTGAAAATGGTTCAGTCGTTACAATCCATGGGGAGAAAGAAATCATAGTATCCAAACCAGTGGCATTGCCATATGTTGAAAATGTAGAGCTAGTGGAGAGCAGTTTATGGCACAACCTGGAGGTGGTAGGGTTGAGACAGGAACAGGAAAAGACCCCAATACAAAATCAAGTAGTGGCTCATATCATGACCAAGAGTGGGTATCTGGAAGGTAAAGGATTGGGACCGTGGTTGCAAGGCACCCAAACACCTATATTGGTCCCAGAGAAGTTCAACCGATTTGGTCTAGGGTACAAGATCCCAGTGGACGAAAAGATGAGTGCTTTGAGTTTGGAGCAGAAAAAGCAAAAGGACGAATGAAACAGATCCCTCACCTGAAGGAGACATTTCCTAGTCCAGCTGAAGTAATTATAACCGAGGAAGTTCAATTCCCTTGCTACCGCCTCGCCATCAATACCTTGGATGTCGAAACAATTCAAGAAGACAATAAGTTTCTTGCTGCCAGCAATGATGAGATGCTGATGAACTGGACAACGGAACCAATGCTTGATGTTATTCTTTGAAATGTAATTATTTGGGTTGTACTATTCAAGAATTGCTTATGCTTTTGTTTATGCTACTCAGAGACATCATCTAAATGAACTTGCATGATTTTTCAATAATCTTTCTTTATATGTTCCTTTTGCCTCGTTTCTGTTTCTGTTCTTTAATCTCTCCTTTCTTTTATTTCTTTCCTTTACCACTCTCGCTCGTTAATTTGTGTTTGTTCCATGTCGTTTATGTTTTATGATCCACCATTTGTTTTAAGCATTCCAACCCACCACAATTGCTTTCCAGGAATTTGAATGTCATAGAAATTTTGCCACATGAAAAGGAATTTGGGAACTTATCAATCGATTCTCTTGCTGCAATTGACTATGATAACCATGAATCTGAAGATGATGAAGAAGATGTTGAGCAGTTTTCAAACTTACTGGACTTCTCGGAAAAAGGATTTGACCTAGACAATGAGGTGATTGAGGTGGTTAACATGGGCACTGAAGAAGAAAAGCAGGAGTTGAAAATAGTGGATAATCCGGAACGCTCAGAGATGATTGCATTGTTTAAAGAATTCCTTGATGTTTTTGCATGGTCTTATCATGATATGCCAGGATTAGACCCGGAGATTGCTTCACACAAAATTCCTTTGTATTCCAAAGTTGAACCGAAGAAGCAAAAATTGAGGAGAATGCGACCAGATATGTCATTAAAAATAAAAGAAGAAGTGACTAAACAAATTGGAGGTCGGGTTTTTGGAAGTATCAAGACACACTGATTGGGTGGCTAACATTGTTCCTGTGCCTAAAAAGGATGGGAATGTTAGAATGTGTGTAGACTATCGGGATTTAAATAAGGCTAGCCCGAAAGATGATTTTCCTTTACCCCATATTGATGTCCTTGTTGATAATACAGCCGGAAATCATCGATTTTCCTTTATGGATGGATACTCTGGGTATAATCAGATCCCCATGGATATTCATGACAAAGGAAAAACTACTTTCATAACCCGTGGGAACATTTTGCTATACATCATGCCGTTCGGATTGAAGAATGCAGGTGCTACCTACCAACGTGCTATGGTTGCATTATTCCATGACATGATGCATAAGGAGATTGAAGTGTATGTGGATGATATGGTTGCCAAGTCCAAGGAAGGGGAAAGTCATGTAGCCGTTTCTACTAAGTTGTTCGAAAGGCTCAGGAAATATAAACTCCGATTGAACCCGAATAAATGCATTTTTGGAGCTTCTACAGGGAAGTTACTTGGGTTCATTGTCAGCAGAGAAGGGATAAAGGTGGATCCTGACAAAGTGAAGGCGATACAAGAAATGCCAGCCCCTCGAATCGAGCAGGAGGTTAGAAGTTTTCTGGGAAGACTCAACTATATTGCTAGATTTATTGCCAATCTAACTAGTACTTGTGAGCCTATATTCAAGCCGCTGAAACAAAGAACCTGGAGAATGGAACAAAGAATGCCAAGAAGCCTTTGACAAAATAAAGGCTTATTTAATGAAGCCTCCACCTCGACCCCACCGTGCACCAAGTCGCCCTTTAATATTGTATCTCACAGTGTTGCCCACCTCACTCGGGGCAATGTTGGGACAATATGATGAGTCTGGAAAGAGGGAACAAGCAATTTATTATCTGAGCAAGAAGTTTAATGACTGTGAATCCCGCTATCTGGCAATTGAAAAGACTTGTTGTGCGTTAGTGTGGACTTCCAAGAGATTGAGGCAGTATATGTTATACTACACCACCTGGTTAATATCTCGAATGGATCCATTGAAATACATATTTGATAGTCCTCATGTATCGTTAAGAATGTCAAAATGGCAAGTGATGCTGTCCGAATTTGACATCAAATATGTAACTCAAAAGTCCATCAAGGGAAGTGCAATTGCTGATCATCTAGCTGAAAATCCGCTTGAGGATAGACAGCCCACTTCGTCTGAATTCCCTGACAGTGAGGTGTTGTCGGTAGAAAAAGAAGATGAAGAAGAGGAGAATGTATGGAAGATGTACTTTGATGGGGCTGTCAATATGAATGGATGTGGAATAGGAGCTGTAGTGGTGTCCCCAACCGGGAAACAATACCCAGTTTCCATCAAACTAGACTTCGAATGTACCAACAATATTGCAGAATATGAAGCATGTGCAAATGGCTTACAAGTTGCAATGAACTTGGGAATCAAGGAATTGAAAGTCTTTGGAGATTCTGCACTTATCATTTATCAGGTCAATGGACAATGGCGAACCAAGGATCCAAAATTGGTGCCTTATCAGAGGTATTTGTCTCGACTAATCGAATGGTTTGACGATGTGTCATTCTCCCACTTAACTCGAGATCATAACCAATTTGCGGATGCCTTGGCGACTTTGGCTGCAATGACCAAATTGGAAGTCCACTCCAATGTCCAACCCATCCATATAGAAGTGCAAAATGAACCGATATACTGTGACAGTGTGGAGATTGAGCCAGATGGTCAACCTTGGTATCATGATATCAAGCAGTATATTCAAAAGGGAGAATACCCGGAAGGAGCGAACGAGGTGAATAAAAAGACAATTCGTCGACTGGCTATGGCATTTTTCTTGAATGGTGAAGTCCTCTACAAAAGGAATTATGATGGTACCCTCCTAAGATGCGTAGATGCTCATGAAGCCCGTGTAATCATGACAGAAATTCATGAGGGGATTTGTGGAACTCATGCTAATGGGCATATGATGGCACGCAAAATTTTAAGGAGTGGTTATCATTGGTCCACCATGGAGAGTGACTGTATCAGTTATGTTCGAAAGTGTCACAAATGTCAAATTTATGCAGACCGAGTTAATACTCCTCCAGTTCCGTTGCACAACATGGTATCTCCTTGGCCTTTCTCAATGTGGGGCATGGATGTCATTGGCCCAATTAATCCCAAGGCATCAAATGGTCATCGTTTCATTTTGGTTGCAATCGACTATTTCACAAAATGGGTGGAAGCTGTTTCATATGCCAACATCACACAGAAGGTGTTCATCAGATTCATCAAAAGAGACATTATCTGTAGGTATGGGATTCCAGAAAGAATTATCACGGATAATGCTCCTAACCTCAATGGTGCAGAAGTTCAGAAGTTTTTGGAGACTTTCAAAATCAAGCATCACAACTCAGCTCCTTATAGGCCTCAAACGAATGGTGCAGTTGAAGCTGCAAATAAAAACATCAAGAAAATCATTGCCAAAATGGTGGTGAATTATAAAGATTGGCATGAAATGCTACCATATGCTTTACACGCATATCGTACCAACATTCGGTCAAGCACAGGGACAACTCCCTTCTCGTTGGTATATGGAATGGAAGCTGTATCTCCTATAGAAGTGGAAATTCCATCATTAAGGGTTTTAATGGAGGCTGAGTTGAAAGAATCTGAATGGGTAAAGGCTCGATATGAACAGCTAAACATGATAGAAGAAAAAAGATTGGCAGCTATTTGTCATGGCCAGTTGTATCAAAGCAGAATGGCTAAGGCTTTTAACAAGAGAGTCCGCCCTAGAGATTTTTGTCCAGGAGATTTGGTTCTGAAGAAAATTCTTCCTAATCAAGAAGATGCACGGGGAAAATGGGCCCCAAGCTATGAAGGTCCTTTCATCGTTAAGCAAGCATTCTCGGGTGGAGCGTTGATTTTGGAAAACATGGATGGACAAGAATTGCCCAAACCAATCAATACTGATGCAGTCAAAAAGTTTTATGCTTCAGAAAAAAAAAGAAAAAAAAAGGGACCCGTTAGGTCGAAAACTCGAAAGAGCGACCTAAGCAAAAGTTAGGGTCAAATAAAAAATAAAAAAATAAAAAAAAAAGAGAAAAAAAGAAAGAAAAAGAAAAGCTCGTTAGGTTGAAAACTCGAAAGAACGACCTAGGCAAAAGTTAGAGCAAAAAGATGAGCATCATCTCAAGTAACCTACACTGGGGGCAATCTTTGGGAGTTGAATTTGGCCATTGGATCAAGCAAACCAAGACTGAAATTGGGGCAATTTTTGGAAAGAAAGGGCTTGAGGATATATCATCAAAGATCATGGCTGTAGTGTTCAACTTGTTTCAAGAAGTCGATTGAGCGAGCCACAAAGAACCTAAACTGGGGCAAAATTTCATGTATTTCACAATTCTATCTTTTATTTTTGTGTTTCGCCTTTTCTCAAACATTGTCACCCAAAACACCAAGCAATAAAGATTCTTATTCAGTTAATCATTCCATTTCCTCTTTGAATGCATGTTTATTTATGATGTCTCGAGTAAGTATAAATTTAAGTTTAAAGGTATACAGACTGACAATGCTTACAGCAATACATCGATAGCTAGCATCTCAACAAGAGAATTCAGAAGTTTTCAGCAAAGGTTACTGAAAAAGTAATCATCATCCCGTAAAAAGGGAGAGAAAAAGAATGGACAAGGAATGAAGCAAAGGAAGCTACAGAAGAAAAGGAAAACCTCATATGTGCTAGAAGGTTCAACACATGAAATACGAGCTTGATCGATTGAAGTCTTCCTTGAGGCTTGCTTGATTTGGTTACGATTTGTTTTCAAGAATGTGTCTGAAATAAACTGAAGATGCATGATGAATTCATTACTTTTGCAAATAAAAAAAAGGGGGAGAAAAAAAAAAGAAAAGAAAAAGAAGAAAAAATAATGTGAAAATCATTGTTTTCATTGCCAATTTCTGTCAGCCCTCGTCGGCTTTTTACATTTCTGCCAGCCCCCGTCGGCTTTTAAATTTCTGCTAGCCCCCGTCGGCTTTTAAATTTCTGCTAGCCCCCGTCGGCTTTCAAATTTCTGTTAGCCCCCGTCGGCTTTTAAATTTCTGCTGGCCAGTCGGCTTTTAAATTTCTGCTAGCCCCCGTCGGCTTTTAAATTTCTGCTAGCCCCCGTCGGCTTTCAAATTTCTGCTAGCCCCCGTCGGCTTTTAAATTTCTGCTAGCCCCCGTCGGCTTTTAAATTTCTGCTAGCCCCTGTCGGCTTTTAAATTTCTGTCAGCCACAATCGACTTTTAAATTCTGCTAGCCCAGTCGACACTTTTAAATTTCTGCTAGCCCACAATTTCAAATTCTGCTAGCCCAGTCGACTTTTAAATTCTGCTAGCCCACAATAAATTCTGTCGACCCACAATCGACTTTTAAATTCTGTCGACCAAGTCGACTTTAAATTTCTGCTAGCCCCCGTCGGCTTTTAAATTTCTGCTAGCCCCCGTCGGCTTTTAAATTTCTCCGTCCGCTTTTAAATTTCTGTCGACCCAGTCGCTTTTAAATTCTGTCGATCATTTTAAATTCTGTCGACCAGTCGACTTTTAAATTCTGTCGACCCAGTCGACTTTTAAACTTGTCATTACAATAGGCTTTTATATTTCCAGTCAGCCCCTGTTGGCTTTTAAATTCCAGTCAGCCCCAGTCGGCCTTAAATTCCAGTTAGCCCCCATCGATTTTTAGATTTCAGTTAGCCCTATCAAATTTCCAATTTCAGTTAGCCTTCGTCGGTTTTTCAAATTCTGTTAGCGTGTGTTGGTTTTAAAATTTCTGTTAGCTCCTGTTAGCTTTCTAAGATATTTGTTAACCCCAATGGGCTTTTGAATTCCTGTCAATTCTCGTCAGCTTTTTGCTTGTATAAATAAATTTCACTTCTTGTCACTCATACATCTTGGTTCCTGAATTACATCATTTGCATGTAACTTTTAAGAATGATGATATTCTTGTACAGTTTGAGTTTAGAAGTCTTGCATTTCGTGCTTTACCAAACAAAATTGATGTTCATATCTTCACTCATTCCTTATGAAGGCAATATGAAGAACTCAGGTTTTTCATATTCTCTAATAAGAAATGAGTAAAGAGGGGCAACTGTGAACACCCGATTTTGTTTGGTTCATATTAAAATAAACTCAAGTTTCTTTCAAAAAAAATTAGAGTATCAGGTTCATTTTTATGTTTCATGAAGATGCTTAATTAATTGAGTTCTAAGTTCATTTTGTATGAAAGGTGAGCTCGTTTTATTTATTTGTTTATTTGTTTATTATTACTGTTATTTTGTTTTCTTCTTCTTTTTCTTTCTTCTTTCGTTTTTAGCCCAAACAAAAAAAATAATAATAAGAAGAAAAAAAAGAGGGCTCCAGTTTCTCCGTGCTTGATAAAAAAAAAAAAACAAAAAATAATAATAATAAAAGAAAAGGAGTCAAAAGATGCACAAGATTACATTGAATGTTCTAACGGAGCATTTAATGCTCAGACTTGACAACTACATCAAAAAAATCGGGGCATTTAATGCCTCAGCAGACAGCAAATCAAAAGCATTAAATTGTCTGACAAAAGCATTTGATTCGGCATGTGTATAAATAAGGAAGTTAAAAGAGAGGAGAGAGGGGCTGGTACGATCTTCACTTTAAAAAAAAAAAATAAAAAAAACAGAGAGAACTTTTTTTTTTTTTTTGAATTCAAAAATTTTAATAGAGGCAGAAGGAAGCATCAGGGATGGGGATCAGCACAAACACATTGAGATTTCAGAAATTCAAATAAGGAGATACATTGAAAGATCAAGCATTTGCAGCAAATACAAGCAAAAGTAAGCAGGCAGAAACAATAACAAGAGTACAAGCAGGTAATTTTTCCACACTCTTCCCCTCACTATCACCATTATTATCTTCTCCATCATCTTAGTCAAATCTCCATTTTCACCATCACTACCACCTGCAATCCAACCAAAAAATAAAAAAACAAAACCGAACCAAACAACATGTTAAAATCAAAATCAAAGACAATCAAAACTTGGAAAATTATATGAAAGAAAAGGACGGAGGACAAGGATCGCCATCATAGCATCATCATCTCCACTAGGAATCTTAAGACACCACTTCAAGCTATCATTTCCATAGTCTTAGATCTGAAACTTCTGCCTTGCTTCACAGCAAAATTCAGCCAAACGCCAGGACCTCACCCACCCACATCACAGCCGACCTCGACACCCTTTCTTTGTCACGTCGTCTCTGACCATCCCCTATCGCCACCGTGAAGTTTCAGCGACCCCGAACTGCCTCCACCACAGCCGCCCATGAACTCCGCGAGCTCCTTGGCCGCGACCTAAATCCCCATCATCTCCACCATGCAGAACCAGTGCCCCTTCCCCCTCTCTCAAAATAAAAAAAAATAAAAACAGATCTCACTTCTCTCTCATTCTTACTTTCTCTCTCTATGTTTACGACCTCAAGTGAAAAAATGAAACCACTATTCATTCCAGACCTTTCGTTCCACTTTAGCTAGTTTTCAATTATTATTATTATTATTTATTTTTTTCTTTTCTGATTACTTAACTTGCAGAGCCCATCCCCTTTTGCTTCTAAATGCCCATTCTCACTTAATGCTTTATGTTCCTTGTCTGAAGTGTGCTCCCTCGTGATTGCAGTAAAAGATAAAGAGAACATGTTGAGTTTTGTGCCAAGCCAAAAATAAAGTCACCAAGAGAACATGTTGAGTTTTGTGCCAAGCCAAAAATAAAGTCACCAATATTCTCATTTAGTTTCAAACCGTGATGTGGTCCACGATTTTTGGTCTTCATATTCTATTCTTTTTCCTTTATTTTGGGTTCGGATTCTATCTTCGTTTGGTTTGGATCGTAGGCATTATTCTTCATATGTTTAGGCTATTAATTTTTATTTTTATTTTTGGAAACTTGTCTTGGATTGTTTTTTTTCTCTCAAAGCATATTTATATTGTTTTTATTAAAAATAAAAAAAAACTCTGATTGTGTTGTTCATTTTATATGTTTCTTCGACTAAAAAAGGGGTTTGCAATACATTCTTTAACAATTTGTTTAAATCATTTGAAGGGGATTAAGTAGCTTAGGAAGAGTCTGTTATTCATTTGGTGTGTAGTGAATGTTGTAATTTTTTTTCTTTCTTTATTAAAAATAATAAAATGTGAAAAGGTTGAAAAAGGATAAAAACAATAACTAGGGCCCTTGTATTTTTAATTCGATTATTTTACTTGTTTTGGTATTTTTTTTGCATAGGTTGATTGCATGTTTGTTACTAATTCATAAATCAGTTTTATCAGTTCGTATTGTAATTAGTATCGAAAATAAATAAATTTGTTTCATGTCTCTTTCTTGTAAATAAATATTTTTTTAAAAAAATAACAAAAATAAAACTATAATTTTTAAATGATTTCTCATGTAATGATCAATAGTAGTGATTGAATAGTAAATGTTATCTTCACTATTGTTGAATCATAAGGGTTTATTGAATAGTCAAGTGCTAGCTTGAATCTTATGATGAATTTTTCATAAAAGTGTTTTTTTAATAAAATCAACCAATGCACAAAAATTTTCTACAGAACTACGTGACTTTGAGTTCCTCATTGCAACAGAGGATATGTAGGAGCAGGCTATCTCTGTCAAGCCAAAATTAATTTTTCTTAATATATTTGTCAAATTGTAAATATTTTGTGTAAACTATTTATTAGTTGTTAAGATTGTAAATATATTTTTCAAAACTAAATTTTCTTAATGTATTTACTTAAATTTTAAATATACTTGCCAAAATTAATTTTCTTAATTTATTTGTTAAAATATAAATATTTTGTGTAAATCATTTTTAAATTTATGTGTTAAAATTGTGAATATATTTGTCAAAATTAATTTTTCTTAATAAATGTGTTTAAGTTGTAAATATTTTGCTAAATTAATTTTCGTTAATTTATGTGTTTAAATTATAATTTTTATCTTCCTTATTTGAAATTTTTTTAAGGGTTATTATTTAATTTGCACAATTCACTAAGGTACCGTTTAAATACGGGTGTACTAGGGGTGCTGTAGGATTAAGTTCCTATCCTTCCCTTTGCATAACCGACTCCCGAACTCACATCTGGTTTTCGAAGACTGTTTTCTTAAATAAGATTGGTTTTTCCAAGGTTTTCCAATTTAAATAAATCTGGTGGCGACTCCAATTTTCAAACAATTATTTTTCGCCGTCCCGTCGCGATCCCGGTTGCGACACTTAACAATTGCCAGATACATATTCTACGGGCTTTAAATCGGAACGCCTTCAAGCGGTGAACCCTTGGGCTCGATTTTCACAGCTACAGTTATGCTAAAGTCAGATTGTGGAGTTATATGAGTCCAAAACTCTTGGAGTACTAAGAATTTAGAGGCTCTTGTTTGCCAGGGACTGAGCACCCACCTTTCAGACTTAAATGATTTTATAAGTATCTAAATATTTTATGATTTCAAGAGTAAAGTAATTATATAAAGTTTTAAACCCAGAGAAGAGCCAGGGTGGAGTTTTAGAGAAAATTATTAGTTTGTGATTTAGAGATTTGACAGTAGCTATAGAGAAACAAACAGTGAGTTAATGGCTGGGAAAAACGATCGTTAACATTAGTACCAAGTTGTCCTTAGAGGCAATCTCATATAGCAGAAATGGAACCTAGTTAGGTGTCTGATTCGGATCCTTACGGATCCTAGAGATTAGAAAAAATTTGCTATGTCATGGTTGACATGCATAGGTAGAGAATATATCGTTATGCAATGCATAATTAGAGATCCATGTTTTTCTATTAGCATATAATTATTTATGTCATCAAAGGTTATCTATGATTTTAGAGATTATTTGATTTACGAGTTATTACATATATGTATGGAAAATGATTTATTGCTAAAGTAAGAACTCAGATATGTGTTCCTATGAATTTGTAAATGCAGAGAGAACTTTTATATAGTTATGTCTATACACATCAAATGGTTTGTGATTGCTGCATGTATATTAATTATTGTATCTTCTTGGTTGTCCCATGTGGGTGATGGGTGAAAGCTCACTCACTGAGTCTATTGACTCACCCCTCTCCCTTCCTTCCATAGTTGCAGGTACATGTGTTCTTCCACCTCCAGCTTTGTAGACTCAGTTGATTTCAATGGTGAGCCTTATTTTGATGCAAGGCTTATTTAGGTTTCTGTCAGTTTAGAGAGCTCCAATAGTTTTACAGGCAGGATCCAAGCCATGCATGTATTTTGAGATGTTATAGATAAATTCAGAGATTATGTATTTCCCTATATGTTTTAGAGCTCAAGAATGTATTTTGAAATATAGACTATGCTTAGAGATTTATGTGAAAGCTAATGATAATGAATTTATGATTCAATCTTCAAATCTTAACTAGATTTCAGAGCATGACATAAATGTTTTAGATTTATATATGTGAATATTTCAGTTTTTATGGATTTGAATATTACGTTTTAATTAGAGAAAAGGATACGGATTTGTAAAAAAATTGCATTTTAAGTATGATATTACACTGTTTTATGCATCTAGAGAGATATGTCACCTAGAAGGCTTACGTGGGGATGAGACTCCTCACGTGCCGGTCACGCTCCCAAGTCGGGTCGTGACATGCTCACCATTGCAGAGCCACTGGAGACGCTACCAAAGGTGAGACTTTTTTAAAGTACTAATTCATTTTTTTTCTTAGAAATTATTGATTTGGTACATTATTTATTATGTGATAATTACCTTTTTCAGTTCTACTGCTATTACCTATCACTGTCGCCGTGAAAGTTGCCACCATTGTCGTAGTTGCATGCAAAAATTCAATTCTTTTAGGAAAAGTCTTTTTCGATGTGTTTTTCTATTGGTAAAATATAATTAAAAAATTAAAAATTAATTTTTTTAAATTTTTTTAGAAAATACATTATTAAAGGAAAAAATCTGTCTGTAACATCCAAAAAATATGCTCATAATGATTTCCATTGATGAATTTTTTCAGCCCATTTTCGAAGATTTTTTTTATTTTTTAAAATCCACTCATAATTCCACCAAAACCAGTTATCGACGAAAAAATTCTGTCAATAATAGTTTCTGACGACGTTATTACCATGCACCAAAATCCACTGGTAACAAAGATTTTAACTGGTAACATAAAAAATCTGGTGGTAATAGCCATTTTTCTAGTAGTACGGTGGCGTGATGGAAGAGCAATGGCCGAAAGATCGTAGAAGATAGAGAAGAGACATAGAGAGGAAAGGGAAACCGATGGGAGACAAAATGAGAGAAGAGGGTGAGTGGTTGAATATTTAAAACACTTACTAGTGGATTTTTAATCATTATCGTTGAATTTTTTGCCAGTAACTTAACCAAAGAAGCAGCATTTCACTTAAATTATTACTAGCGGAAAAATTCCATCAGTAATATTATAGTTTCTTTGAAAACAATATGTTTTAGGCCAATTATCAATGGATTTTTCCATTGGTAATATTAAAAAAAAAATTAGCCTGCTTCTAGGGGATCTTTTCACCAAAAAATCGATCAATAACTCTCAAGGGCAATAATTGAAAATTCAAATATTGACAAAAAAATTGCTGGTAACTTCAATAGTCAAGTTGGGTGTTTTTAAAATTTAGATGTGGGTGGAAAAATTCACTGATAATAGATGCACTAAATTTGACGCTAGATAGTGCGAATATTATCTATGGAAAAATCCATGCATAATAGTTTTCCAAAGAAAAAAAATTTGTTATTTCTTTCTTTTCTTCCGGAAATACGAGTGTTTTTGTTAGTGACTAGTGTTTATTTTGTGTAAAACTGAATAGATCCCGAACCTCCAAATGCAAAGTTTGTAGGGTCGTTGTGTACAATTCATGACCTTGATCGAGGGATTAGGGCAGTATTCTCATTTGAGTAAAGATCGAGGATTTGATATTAATCACCATGGCTAAAAGGAGTATTTCTAAGAGGAGATCTCAATGTGACAAAGGAGGTGATTATATTCTGATTCTACGTGTTATATAGTAAAGAATACTATTATTTTGACGTTAAAAAAATAGGTGTCAATTGAGAATCTGTTTTCTGGGTATCAAAATAAGATTTTTGTATGATAAATTAATAATATGGAAAAGTTATTCTAACACTAAAAAATGAGTGTTTAATTGAGACACCTATTCTATGGTCATTGAATGTGATGGTAGGCCCACTATTTTCACTCACCCATCACATTTAACAATGATGAGATGGGAGCATTCAAATTAGACAGCCCACCTTTGAGTGTCGGAATAACATTACTTTCAATTATATTTGAGCTTTTCTGTGGCGGTCTGCTTGGCCAGCGTTATAGGCCTCATGAGTCTTGTCTCAACCTGTAAAATTGTTCTAATTTAACGTCTTTGTGTTTATCTCTTTAATTTTTTGCATGACATGTCCATGGATAAAAGATATGAGAACTTCCATTCTCATGTATCATGTTTGATTTTACTTTTCAGAGAGCCTCAAGCCATGGCGTAGGCAACTGCTTGTTTTTAACAACTTTTGCTCAAACCATAATTTTTGAAATTCCAAAAGCAAAATCAAACATGTTAAAAGTTTCACAAGAAATTGCTGTATGGGTTTAATATACAGCATCAATTCATTCATTTGATAATATTTCAGCTTAGCCCTGTAGAACCGCCCAAACCAACTTATACATTTATTTTTCTAATCATGTTTTTCATTTTTTAAAACAGAAAAAGAATAAATATGTAAATTATAGTAAGTAGTAGTAGCTCTCATCACTTATTCCCCCAAATGAAAGGAATGAATTGCTTCAATATTAAATCATGCAATATTTTCTCTAGTTTCAATCACCCTTGACTTGGAAGTCCTCAGGCCCATTTATGACCTAATGCTCATTAACTCCACCCTCTTGGCTTCTTCCTATCTGTATGCTGTGAGAGAGAGAAGAAAGAAGAGGAAAAAAAAAAAAATCTGAGAGTTAATGGTTGGATCTTTACCGAGAGTAAAATGTGTGAATATGTCATCCTAACTTGACCAGTGACAGAAATATGGCATAAAGTTGTGTGATCCTTGCAGGCCGAGGTTCCAAATTTGGAAATCAGTGACCAAACAACACAGCACTTTTCAGGGGTTGCCCTCCAATGGGATTCCCATCCTTTGTTTTACAAAATTGATGCTCTCTCTACAAACCCCATTTTTTCCATAAAAATTCTGCGTTGAATAAAATAAAATATTTATTCTATTTCATTTATTAATTGATATATCAATTTTGTGAGTTATTACTATCTTTCACTTTTTTAATTAATATTGTTAATATAATGATTGAAAAATTAATGAATGTTATAGAACAAATATTTTATCTGGGTCTCAAAGCGTCTCATAAGTTGTTCTTTTTCAATCAGTGCACCGTCTCGTACTCAAGTATATATTCATTCTCCTAAAACCTTGATCATCATTCATATCCACACCTATTCTTCAGGTCAGTGTGAACTTTATTATATCTTTTATATCTCTCTCTTTTAATTTTCTCTCTAAGTGGTCATTCACTACACAACTTTTGAGAGATACACAAACAAGCCTTTTCATCTCTCTTTGTAAGTCCTTTGACGAATGATATGGTTTTTGAGTCAGATACACTTTCCTTTTGAGATATTGCAACTTGCAAGGTCTTACTAAGGAATCAAAAAAGGTGGCCATGAAGAGGAACAGTTTGAGCACAACTTTGAAGGATTACATGACTCAAAGCAACAACACTACTGTCACCAGCAGCAGCAGCAGCAAGAGCCCAATAATAATAAAAGAGTCACCATCATCATCCAGCTATGCCAACAAGAACCAAATGGTGAAAGAGCTTTGGGACTGCAATGCCAATAGCTCTCACAGTGGAGAGGAATACATGAATGGTTTCCCATGGCCACCAAGGTCATACACTTGCAGCTTCTGCAGAAAGGAGTTCAAGTCTGCACAAGCACTTGGTGGCCACATGAATGTTCATAGAAGGGATAGAGCAAGGTTGAGGCAGTCACCTCCAATAAGTACTGCTGATCATCATCATGGTCAAGGCCCTATGCTGAACCTTAACCTTAACCCTACTACTACTAACCCTAGCTTCTCAACGTCACCTTTGTCCTTATTACCATCATCATCATCATCAACATCTTGTGCAAGTCACAAACCTGTCACTTCCACATTGCCCTTGTTTGTTTCTGCTCCTCCTCCTCCTGCTTCACCTGCTGAGTTGAAGAGATGGTTTGTTATGGATGGCATCCTAGTGAGCCCTGTGAGTACAAAGGCCTCATCAGAGCCGACAAAGCCCAAAATTGCAGACCAATCTTTATCTGCGGTTGGAGGCTATGATGCTTTTACAAGAGAAGATGGGTGTAAAATCTTGAAGAAAGCTGAGATCCTCAGGATGGACTTGGAGATAGGTTTGCCTAGAAATTATGATTTAGATCTGGAGCTTCGTTTGGGTACTTACTCTTAGGCCACACTATTAATCAGCCACATATGGATTAATTAAGCAGAATTTGTGATATATCTTATATATCATTATGTTAATTTGCAAGGTTTAAGAGGTAGAGAGAAGATTGGAGTTACTTGAAGTATTTAGGGTCATGTCAAGTCAAATGAAATGCATCTACATCCACCATGTTCAGCATCTTAGCTAGATTCCTTATGTTTGTATATGAAGGCTTTCTCTTCCGTTACTTAGTTACAGGAGAACAGCTTCCATCTTATCATTTCCTTATATGAAAATTTAATGAGTACTCCTTCTCAGTATAATATATATGTTGATTGATAGTACTAAAGTTCTAATAATAAGAGAGTGATACTTTCAATATGCATATACATTTTAATGCTTTCTCCCCCCTCCCCCATTTGTTGCAGTAGTATAGTATAGAGTAGTATTAGTTGTGTGTGTGTGTGTGTGTGTTGTAGATGGAAGCTACTTACACCATCCTCAAGCTAATTTTAATTATTCTTCTATAAATAGTGATGTCTCCAGTTAGATTACCAGTAACTTTGCTGCATAAGAAGCAGGTTTAGCAGACTAACTATATAAAATTGAACATTATGTCATTATCTAGTTATTAATTGTGGAATCATTTTGTTCTCTTGAGCAAGTTTCCCAAGGCAATGAGAATGGAAATCAAAGAATTAATAAAATATATAATCCTTTGTCCAACAATGGCTTTTGAAAGTTGCAATTTACAATTTATCTATCTACCGACTGGAAAACTTCCGAGTCTTGGGTGATGTACACTTCAAATGACAAGAGCTAATATAAAATAAAACCCAAGGCATTATTTTATGCTGATAAGAAGTGAGATTCATTGATGCATGAGTGAATGATCTCGTATGCTAATGGCATACCCCGAATACACTATGTAAGGCATTGACCAGACCAACCTTACCTGCTCTTGAATTTTAATCAATAGTTGAATGTAAGTTAATATCATGCACATACATAAATTTTTGTTGAATTAATTATTCACTGATTCAGACGAGAAATTATTACAACATTTAGCCATTTATATATTGTCCATCCAATTATATATACTCATATATCTTGAAGTAACTACTTCAGCTGCATCAGGAGCTGGTTCTCAGAGGAGTTCTTATTGCTCGAATTTCACAAATCATGTCATCAATAATGGAGGTTTTGAGCAATTCTTTGATGAAAACAGCTGACATTAACCAGAAAACTGAAATTCGGGGAATGTTTTTTTACAACAAGAGCGACATCAAATGGAAACATAGAGGGAAATAATTCAAGGTTTTTACAAATTCCACTCCATCATTAAATTAGACCTACATATATATCATTATAATATAATGTCATATTGTCCCTTTATTGTTCCAAAATATGAATTTAAATAATGAAACTCCTGAAATATTCATCCGTACAATTTACTAATCATGACCAACTTCACAGTAAATTTATGTTGTAAAACATTATTCAAGTTCTGACATATAGGGGCATAACATTATTGATTCAAGTTCCAACACAAACCTCATTATGGTCACTGTACAAGCAAATGTCCTATTGGGGCCACTACATTTGAAAGCTAAGCCGTTCCCAACTAGCATGGCAATGAATTTGCATAACATAGTTTTTCATTTGTTTGACTAGCCCTCTTCACCTTATTAGGCACTTGGAAAACGATGTGGGAAATTTAGGACAATCACGAAACTTGCCAATGATACCATCTAATTGCTTTTGCTGATTCAAGCTCCCAATGACACTTTGCACGGAGGCACATATATATATATATATATAATTACTGTTCAGATTTCAGAATATGGTCACTTTACTTAATATCAGAGTATTTGGAGGGCGAAAAATTTCTTGTTCTAATCAATTTGGAGTTTGATGCATTAATAATGTTGATAATTTAACAGATAAAGATGATCCATATTTACTTTGTGTTAAACAATGGATGATTCAAAGTAAGATTTTTTTTTTTTTTCACTCCAAGAACAATCATGAATTTATTAGCTGCATGAAAACACAGCCAGGGAGAACAAGGAAATTTTCAGAAAGGAATAAAAAATTTGTAAAAATGACATTGTATTGAAAAGGCAGAAAGAAACAAAAAGCTGCAAGTTATGAGCAGTAATATCTACCTTCAGAACAATATCTCACAGAGAAGCAAACAGAGATGTCATTTCATTAAAAACATTGCATGATTTTGGCACCCCAATTTGATGGCATCCAGTACTCTTTGTATAGCAACACAAAACGTGGCCATGTGAGCTACCAATCTTCATTTCTCATTTTCACTATCTACTTTGTTCTCGAATGTTATTTTCAAATTTTAATTAAGAACAATGTTACTTTTTTTTTTTCCCGATAACTCAAAAATCTCAAGCCAAGGAAGGATAGTGGCGAGTAAAACAACTGCTGCAGAAGAACAGAATGAAGAAATCATAGCAAAAAAGACAATGCCAAAGCAAGACAATGCAGACAAAAGTTCCTAGAAAACAAAGAAAACAAACATCAAACTGAGCAAAAGACACAAGCATCTATAATATCCACCACCGCCCCCTCCGGCATTACCACCAAGGTTAGAGATGTTACCACTTTTTTAACATATTTAACTTTGGGTTGTGTAAGAATTATTACAAGCTTAAAAGGGTTTCTTCCTTCAGCTTACAACATGAGGGGCTTTCTTTCATTTATAATTTTCTGTAGAATTAGTGGCCCCAGTTTTTATAAAATTAGTGGCAGTGTGTTTAATTTTTAAGGAAAGCTGTCCAAACTTTTCAACATAGATAGATAGTTAGTATGACTTATGAGACTGACAAATCATCAACTAGGATAGGAGTGCCCCCCTCATCAAAGCAGTTACTTTCCTTTCCATTCCCCAAATGTAAGAACAAAAAGTCATGTTTTTAATTATTTCTGGGTGTAATAAAATCTTGGTTCAATTTTATAGGTAGTGATAGAAAAAGGGCTGTGGCTGAGGAGTGTTTGTAAGGATGTTAGTGTCCTTGAGTCCTGATCAAGTGCCAATCGAACAAAAATAGTTTTGGGGTCTCATAGTTCTCTGCAATGCTTTGAACTGATCAAGACATATCATTCCATTTAAGGAAAGGCCATCATAACCATTTGACACCTAGACATTGTCGGGAACATGTAAGCCATCAGATTTGGGAAAAGAGCACCCCTCTCAACACCACTAGTTCAAAACATTAGTAGAAAAAAAATTGAAATGGAAAACCATGTTAATTCACACATGAATTGATAGAGATTGCTTACGTTCTATCATCTCCATATCATGTCACTTTTTTCTATTTATTTATTTTTATTTTAGTTGCTTGTTATTTAGTCCTTTTCATGTGTGATGTATATGTAGATATAGATAAATGATAAATTACATTGACATCCTTGAGACTAGATAATATTATACACGATATCTCTCAATATTGGCAACTCTTACAGGGATACTATATGTCAATATTAATCTGCATGATGCTTCTTACATATGAGGTCCATGCCCTTCTGACAGCAGCACACTAAGCTGTAGCTAAGT
The DNA here is from genome assembly GCA_031216105.1 of Dalbergia cultrata. Classification (NCBI taxonomy): domain Eukaryota; kingdom Viridiplantae; phylum Streptophyta; class Magnoliopsida; order Fabales; family Fabaceae; genus Dalbergia; species Dalbergia cultrata. Next base: position 14,631,317 of record CM062350.1, read on the forward strand.
ACTAAGTAGAGCTTATAGATCGAATAAAATTTGATTGAGGAGTGAATTAAAGTTTCACACACTTCACTTGAAATGTCTAGATTTCACCTTTTACAATTCATGTTATTGTAAATTCTTGTTAAAAAGTTGTGTCTCATGTTGATCTTAAAAATGGGATGGTTTATCTTTTTCTTAAACTATTTTTTTTTTCACAGTAAAGTTAGAGAGCTTACTGTGAATTATTCAAATTTAATTTATCTTGCATAGTATATGAATTGAGTTAGATTTGCAATACTTTTATGATGTTTGGTTCAGTTTGCGAGCAGATCAAGATTTGCACATGCTGCTATGCCAAGTTCTCCATCTTGTTATCTTGTTTTCTATTCTCAAAATTTACATCTCTTTAAGGAGCAAATAAATTCTCCTATATGACATAACATTTCAAATCTCTTCTTCGAGATGGAATACATATATATTTTGTTATACAAGATATTCATTGTAACCGAGTAAAGTATTCACAACTTACCATATTTCTTTGTTCCTCTTTTCTTTGAATTTATTCGTTGAAAAATAAAATTAAAGATTGTACTTCTTCAATTGGCAAAGAAGAAAATCTCCTTTGCCTGTGTTGTTGGTGCGTTTTCACTGCAAGAACACTTTCACTGATTTCTTGTGCTATACTTGTGAAAGTGCAGCAGTTAATGTAAACTATTTTCATGTCTATTTGTACATCATTGCGATGGGGCTTGTCCATTGTCTTGAAGTTTGGCATTTCCAAGATGATTGTTGAAAGGAACATGCCTGCAAGCGCAGGTGCCAGGTGCTAATTTCTCTTGACAAAAAATTGTCAAAAATCCTATCTCATTCAAATTGTGTTGGATGGCAGGTAGTTTGGCAGTTGCTTCCCTGTTTCTCTATTAACTGTATGGTAACAAAGAAATGGGGAAATTTACGTTAATAAAATAAAAGGGGAGAGAGATTACGTGATTCCCCCATTTTGTATTAGGTTACGTAAATGTCTTTTTTTTGTTTTAATGGAAGTCGATTTAAATCGACTTCCCTTGGACCCAAATTTTGCGCATCAAAACACCACTGAAATAGACTCAAATTGACTTCTGTGTTTGAGATTGTCAAATCAGGTAAAATCATGTCAAATCATGTCGGGCGAGGAAAAAACTAACTAAAGTCGATTTAAATCGACTTCATAAAAGACAAGTCAACTGTGTCAGACGGATCAGGGAGCCGGGTCAAGTCAACTGTGTCAGACTAATCAGTCTGACACGCTATGACAAAGTTGACTTGTTTTTTATGAAGTTGATTTAAATCGACTTTAGTTAGTTTTTTTCCCGCCCGACATGATTTCACTTGATTTGACAATCTCAAACACAGAAGTCGAGTTCAGTGGTACTTTGATGCGCAAAATTTGGGTTCAAGGGAAGTCGATTTTAATCGATTTCCATTAAAACCAAAAGAGGACATTTACGTAACCTAATACAAAACGGGGAAATCATGTAATCTGTCTCCCCTTTTATTTTATTATCGTAAATTTCCCCAAAGAAATGAAAACGTTGAACAAAAGGAATAAAGAAATGAAAAGTAAATCTATAAACACGTTTTGTAACTGGTGCCCAATATAAAGGATTTTTCTCCAGATATGTTGCCAATTTGCGAACAGCCACTCCCTCCGGCCCAATTAATTGTTCATTTGGACAAATTGATATATAAAAAAATCAATGAATCCGACACACATTGAAGAACAAATTGCTAAATGAGCAATTATTTCACTTCGGATAGAGTAAGAGAATATTGATCCAAAGATGAACCTTTTCAATCCATAACCCTCCCCCTCTTTCCTCCCGAAAAGCGGGTGGGGCCCTGGTTCTGATTTTCAATTTGCTTGGGGTGACAACCATCTTTTGATTACTTATTCAAATGAAATTAGTTACCACTAAATTAATTTGGAACCCCCCCCCCCCCCTCTTTTCCCTCTCTTTCTTCTCATTTTTCTGAGTTTAAAGATGAACTTTCTGTTTAAGGAGGATAGAAATGATGGCTCCTGTTTTCTCAAGGGCAGCATGTTATGTTTGGTATATGTTCCAGGTGCACCATTCTGTTCTGTTAATGCTGCTACTGAGCAGTACTGTAAAGAATTGCTCTGTAAATGGTTAAATATTTTATTCATCTTCTGTGGTTTTACAGAATGACTTGATCCATGCATGGGGTCTAGATATGCAGCTTGGCTACTGTGATCATTGTTTGTTGGTTCAATTCCATTATTTCCTATTTTTCTACATTTTGGATATTCCTCTGATGACATTTTTGCTATCTTTTATGTTTGCTTTCTTGTACAATCAGGCATGATTTCTGGTGGGTAGGGTGATTCGGACACAAAAATGTTGATGCTGTGTATGCTGAATGTATCGTTCACTACAATCATCCTACTGTTGGAGCCATACATAAGACTGCGGTCAGAAGTATTGCATCTTTATCAGAGTTTAACCATATATAAATGCTTGTCTTCTGAAGTTTTCAAATATTATAATTTCATGGCATGCTTCTGATGTGAAATGTGTTTCTCATTCCACCATTAAACTAGTCAGTGAGTTGCGAAAAGGGTCAATGAATGGATCTTGACAAAATACTGTTTTCAATTTGCACATGTCCATACTATCGAGGAGGCCAACAATTTATACCTCAAGCATCTTTTTTTTATTTTTTGTTTTTGTTTATGTATTGCTGCTAGTTAGGGTTGTGGGCACGGAGGTCTACCTCTCACCTGTCTCTTCGGAATAACAATAACAATACCAGCTAGTCAACTCATTTAGCATAGCTACATCAGATTAGATCAAGTAATAACAATTAAGCTTAATAATTTGGTAGACTCGACTCAGCTATATAAGCTCATGTTCCCACGTCTCACCGTAGTTCTCTGATCACTCATCCTCTTTCATAAATAACATCTGTAAAAGATCCATACCTAAATCTTATCTTTGGACTGATCAATAAAAGATCCTGTCAAGGGCTTACCCTAGTTAGGATTGTTGGCATGGTTGTGTCGTGCAATACAATGGGCAATCAAATCAAGTTTGTATACAAGGTAAGCCCTTGATTTAGCTTCTTGTGCTGATCCTGCAAGAAGTTGGAAGGATGGATATTGGCAATGCCGATTTGAGTCATGTGCACTTTACCTTGTATACAACTTGATTTGATTACTGATAGAAACCACACAAAGAAAATAGAAAAAGGAAGAAGAAATTGATATTTCACTTGAGAAAATATAGAGAAAACGAAATACAGAACAAGAGGAGAAAGCCTGGACACTATAGCAGTCCAACTCTCCCAAAGCCTAAGCCAAAATTCAGCCTTCCTTTCACATTAACCTCCCTCTGATACATATAGTCTCATACCTCGCTCCTCATGCCAAGTCAGCAGAGTTGGTTACAATTTTGTGCCCTCCACTAATGCCGAATTCTCTGTGTCTATATCCCTATTTGCCCTTTCTTCTATGCACTCTAATTATATGTAGATTCCTAACAATTAACCCCTAAATTATAAGTGATGTGCACTTTACACCCTAAACTTTCAAAATATATAGTTTGATCCCCTAAATTTTCATAAATGTGTAAATTGACCCGGCCGTCAATTTTTCTATCAATTATTAACAAAAATATCACAAGTTTAAGAAAATTTAGGGTATCGAGTTGCACATTTAGGAAAGTTTAGGGAGTCAATTTGCACATATTCCAAAGTTCAAAGGGATATAGATGTATAGTACACTTACTTTGGCTAAAATGCACATTTGTGAAAGTGCAACGGATCGATTTGTATATTTTTAAAGTTTAGAGGCTAAAAGTGCATATGACCTATAGTTTAGGGGGGTAAACTACAATTTTCCCTAAACTTTAACCAGCTTACTAAGCAAGACTTTTGGTTGCTCACTATGTCTAAATCAGAGGTGCCTGTTTTGAATGAGTAGGCTTCTAGTTTTCCTAAATCATAATACAACATGCATTAGATTTGTGTCTAGCCAGTAATATCTAGGCCTTCATTAGACTTATGATTGACTTCAGTCACTTGACTCCCGACTTGAATGCATGATGGATGAAACAAAGTGAACAAGAGGACAATTTATGGTTGAAATGTCACCAAGCACCCGAAACACTGGAATTTGAAGAAAAATATGGAATGCAAATCAGTTTAAGGAATGCCCAGGCACTCTTTTGAGTTGTTCAAGGGCTTGTAGTTTGACTATGCTATTTATGCTAGAAAGTGAATCTCAAAGCATTTCTTTACAACTGCAGCTGCTAATTGAAATTCCCAACTAGATTGAAAAACTTGAATGCTGATCCATTTTCCGTAATGGTTCAAAGGACCATAATCTACTCAATCCTAGTGTTATAAAGTCCAATGACGTGTTCATATTCAGACACTAAGATGCGATCAGCAATCATTTCTGAATAACCCAACCTAGTTATTTGAATAAACAACAACAATTCTGTCACCAATTGCAAGTTCCCTTAGAGCTTGTGATCTCTCCATTGCAATCTCCAAAACATTTGAAGGTATATGCAACCTTGATGAACCATAACCTACTTAATCTGACTTTGTTATGAGTCCAATGGTACACTCATATTCAGACACTCAGATACAATCAGCAGCTAATTCTGAATAACTCAATCAAGTATTGTCCTTTTTTTTTTCCTTGGGTACAACTCTCAATCATGATATAAATGCAATAAGTTTTCATAGAGCTTGTGGCTCTATCAGTTGCAGCAATGCCAAAACATTCTAGTGCACGCCTGTTTTAGATTTTGAGCATCGACAGTCGGTTGACCAAGATATGGTGAAACTTTTGAAAACATTGCCTTGGAAATCCTGTTTTCACATTTTCATTGTAAACCAAACACACCGTTAGTGTCAAGGTCTGTTTGTTTAAATTCTACTGTCAAGAAAAGGAATAATTTGGCTCTACCAAAAGTGTGTCGGGAAACCAAATTCTTCCTTTCTCGGTGGGAAGAATTAAAAGCAAAGAATCACTTGGACACATCATTGATTTTCATTTTTCCAAAAAAAAATAAACAACAAATATCACAATCCATTGCCGAATGTAAGGGGCCTACTGCAGCACTCGATTTTCCCTTTCTTTTAAGGGGTACCTTACTAACTCTTACGCCTCTCATATCAAAATTTCACAAAACAAGATCATGTGTGACCTCTCAACATTAATTCTTTTATTTCACATGTTTTGTCTGGGTCCCATTTTTGGAATCGATGCTAAGAGATTGCGCATGACAAAGTCATGTGAAATTTTGACACTAGAGGATCCATTTTCGTTACACTGATGGAGCCATGTTACCAACCAAAAAACATAGACTAAGAACGCAATGTAAAAGTTCACGTTTCAATCAAAATGGATGATAATTTTCTTTACCATGACTCCCATAATATAAACTTTTCAGGAGGAAATAAAAATGGTGCTCCCTCGAAAAAGGTACTAATGTGATAATCAAACAGAAAAATTCTCAACTGCAATGATGATAATTAAAATCGTATAAACTAGAACTACATAATACACATTTCCATTTGATGCAAAAAATCATCGTCTTACATTACAGCCACGGAATCGATAAAACACTGGTCGTATATCGCTCAAGCGTAGCAAATACCACATTGCAATACATAAGTATCAAAAAATTCCTCCCAAAAAAAGCCAAGAACCCTAACCTTTTTTTAAAAAAATTATTATTTGAGAGCTTTGTGTACGGCGGGGACAGCAGAATCCGACGAAGGCTCAGCCTGTGGTGTAACAGCGAGTCCTCCTTCTGCCTTGTTCCGCAGTTGCTGCTGAATCAGCGCCTTCCTCTCGTAATCGCGCCACTTGTTGATCGCAGCGGTGCATACCACTGAAATCGCAATGTGATTAAGAGAGAGAGAGAGAGAGAGAGAGAGAGATAGAAAAGGGTGATCGGGAATTGGAGTACCTCCGGCGCCAACGAAGTAGATGAGGCGGAGGAGTTTGGGGGCGGCGGGGCCGGAGAGCTCTTCGCCGGTCATGTCTTCGCCGCCGGTGAACTGCTTCTTTTTTTTCGTCGTTGCTCGCTCGCTCGCTTCTCACGCTAGACCTCACTCAGTCACTGCCGTGTTATCTTTTACTCTTTTCAACGCTCGTTAGGGAAGCTTCTCTGCCGTCTCTGCGTATATATTTTCTGGTTAATACTTGTTATTTATTCCTTAATATTTGCATCTTAAAGTGGGAAAAAACCGTTGATTGACCCTTCTGCGATGTGGTTGTGTTGTCTCGTACCTATTTTTGATGGGAGGTTTTATATTCGAATCCTGCTAAATTGAAAAAAAAAAAAAGGACAAAGCATAAAAAATGGACCTGTCAATTTTTCCACAGGATAAATTAGCCTATAAAAGTAAATTAAATGAATAAAGTTTATTTTTATCCTTGAAAATATACTTGTATTTTACTTTAATCCTTAAAATTAAAAAGATATCAATTTAGCTCATAAAATTTTAAAAATTAATTTAAATTAATCTTTTTAGTGATTTAAGTTAATCCTTTACACAACTTACCATAGGAATTAGGTAGAATCACATTTTTATAAATTCGGAGACTAAAGTAAAATATATATAATTTTTTGGACCAAAGTAAGCCTTTACTAAAAAAAAGATAAACATTTTGGTCCCTAATATTTTAAAATCTAAGACAATTCGATTCCTCCATAATGTTTTTCTATGCCTTTGTTGTGGAGTTTTATGACATGACCCTGTTAAGAAATTGATATCGCATTGTTTTTTCCACCCTATCATCTAAGTCATTCTCATTTACAAGAAAAAATAAAATAATCATTTGATATGGTTAGAGTGCATTTATAGTGGAATTTGTGAGTAAAATTTAGTTTTGGAGCATAAGAATAAGATTAAAAAGTTACATCGTTCTATTAATTGTATTGACTAGGAATATAGACAAGGCAAAATGGAGCAAAACACTTCCATGTTAACTACTTAATGGCCCACACCACATTATTTTAATGGAGAGATTTAATGAAGGGATTAAATTGTCTTGTGTTTTAAAAAAATTATGGACCAAATTGTTTTTCTTCTTCTTTAGGGACTAATTTATATATAGTTATCAAAACTAGACTAGTGATCAACTCAACCAAGGCATTGGGATCACTGGGTTATTGATTCAAATTTATCACTAATTTATTCAGTTAAATTGCAAGTTAATATTTTTTTTATAATCAGTGACAAACAGATCAGCGAGTTAACGGCTACAGTATTGATTGTTAACATTGGTACCAAGTGGTCCGCTAAAGGACTAGTTCACCCATAGTAAGGAACCTAGTGAGGTGTCCATTTATGGAATTTAGTTAGGTGCCCATTAGATTAGTCATTGGCTTAGATTCAACTATTCAGCTTAGATTTAGCTATTCAGCTTAGATATTTATATACAGAATAATTTTTATTTCTCTACTAGTTATTGTCATGATTTTAGATAAATTGTTATTTCAATATAGTTATATGTGTCTAAATATATAAAATGTTTTTATTAGTTACATGTATATGTTATGTATGTGATTGTTGTCCCATATGGGTTGTAAGTAGAGGCTCGCTCACTGAGTTTTGATGAACTCACCCCTCCTTTTCCTCCCCTTATAGTTACAGTTGCAAATTCAGTTATCATTCAGATGCAGTCTCAGTAGCTTTGCAGCTATTCTATTAGTGAGCTTCACTTTGTGGTGAAGTTTAAATTAGGATCATGTTATGATAGAGTGCTCTAATAGTGTGCAGACAGGGTCCTCGGAAATCATTTAGCATGTATGATTATTTTAAAATTATATTGTTGTATCATAATGATATTTTATGTAATTTCTTCAACGAACACAAATTAAGATTATCTATTTCTATTATAGGTTTTGAACGATTTAGAATAATTAAATATTTTATGTATTTTATTAGTAAAGTTTTCAAGAAGTTTTGAGGAATTTATTTATTTAATTATTTATTTATTTTTATGATTTATTATGAGTATTAATTTAGTAATTTACTATGCATGATTTCATGAAATTAATTCCAGAAGGCTTCCATATGGGACAATATCCCTTATGTGCCAATCACGATTTTTGGGTTGTGACACTCCACCCTCTTCTAGCCGAGATCCTTTGCCATCTTCGTCGCCTAGCCGACCCATGACATATCTTGGCCGACCTATTAATTTTTGTAATTGTTAGGGACCTATGGTGTCTTATTTTTTCAATTGTGAAGGACTTCAACATTAATATTTTTGTAATACCTAGTGCACACATGTCACTAGATAAGTTTCGTATGGTCCTAGGGTCCCCCGGGACCCATCCATGTTGTCGGGCCCGGGTTTTCACTAAGTCTGGAGCCCTACACCTTCTTGGAGGGCTATATGTTAGAGCCACTTTCTTGGGATCAAAAGTCCTAGTAATTGCTCTCTAGAGGGAGATGAATTGAAGTGTGATTTTTAACGAATTTTAGGAAACATCTAGATATTACTTTTCTAGCCCCCAAGTTTAGAAAATCGCTAGAATTTCGAAATTTGAACTAGAACTCAAAAATGATATTTTGATTAGTTGTAGTTTTGATTTTTTTTTTTTTATATTTTACTTGAATCCAAATGGGAGTATTTCCTTATTTACATTTATGTTTTAAAGTTAATATGAAGTAAATAACCATGAAAGCAATATGTCTGCTGATATATAAGCAAAATGTTGCTGATATAAGCTGCTACAGCAAGGTGTTGTTATCCACAGCTGGCTGTTGGACCTTGTTGTGTTGCTATCCATGGTTGGCTGTTGGACCTTACTATGTTGCTGTCCACAGCTGGCTGTCGGACCTTACTGTCCATGGCTAATTGTTGGACCTTGCTATCCATGGTTAGAAATTTCAGAGAAGTAGTGAAAATGTTTGATGACAGCAAAATATTGCTATCATAGAGGTCTGTCCATAGTTGGGAATGAGTTCCCACAGCTGAACATGAGTTCCCACAACTGAAAATGAGTTTCCACAACTGTGGGTTAAGTTACCATAGTTGGGGGATGAATTTACATAGCTGGGAATGAGTTTCAACAACTGGAAATGAGTTTCCCATGGCTAGGAACAGTTGGGGATGAGTTTTCCACGGCTAAGGTCTTAAGTGCATAGTACTTGGGGCGGAGCGCCCCTAAATGCGAACGAAAGGGATAAAAACCCTTCCCTCTCTTTTCTTTCCCATTTTTCCCCCAAACCAGAAACTCTTCCCCATTATTTCCTCTATTGTTTCTTCAACCCCATTCCAACCTAGCTCCTATAAATCATCAAGGTGAGTATATGTTATAAGATCTCGTCTCCATTTTTGTCATTCTTTCATATTCTTGACATGGTCACTGTCATTTTCTCTTTTTTTTCTCAAGTGGGGGTGCTCCCCTAGTATTGTTGAGCTATATTAGAGTTATTTTAGAGGGTGATAGAGTTTGATATTAAGTTTTATGATTTTTGTAGTCGACGTAGGTGCCTTCCTAGCTCCCCGGAGCTCAGTTGGAGTTGACGTCATCTCTCATTTCCCTCCAGATGAGTGGGTTCAGATCCTATGGCCCTTATGTTGGTCATTAGAGTTAATTTCTTTAAATTATAACATGATTTTAGAGAATGATTTAAGATATTTGAGATTTTGATTGGTTATCAAAATTCTTGAAAAGGATTTTGTTTTTAACATGAGCATTCAATAATTATTTTATTGAAAACTCATGGGACCATATTTGTTAAAATGATTTTATTAAAGAGCTAGAGTATGATTATGGATTGATTTAGAGACTTTATAAATTTTCCCCATTGATTCTAATATTTATTTAATTATATATTATAGAGTTTTATGCTTAGAGAAAAGCCTAGACCAGAGATTTAGAGAAAATAACATATTTTATAAATTAGAGATTAGACGATAACTATAGAGAAATAGACAGTGAGTTAACGACTGAATCCCGATTGTTAACCTTGGTACCAAATTGTCCAAAAAGACAATCTCACAGAGCAAAGAATGGAACCTAATTAGGTGTCCAACTTGGATCCCAGAGGGATCCCAGATATTAGAGAAATTATTATATCATGGTTGACATGCATAACTAGAGAAATTATATTTTGTTAAGCGCAGCATAACCAGAGATTCTTGTTTCTCTAATAGATTTCTATTATTTATGCTTTACCAGAGAATTTCTAATTTTATTTCCTTTATGATGTCATATATCCGAATATGATCATAGTTAATGTATTAATCAGTTTTGATGATTTTATACATAATTATATATTTATCCTTGTTGTTGTCCCATGACGGGGTTATAGGTGAGGACCTATTCACTGAGTTTTAGATGAAACTCGTCCCTCTCCCTTTTTTCATTACAGATACATTAGCTGCTGCGGATTCCTCTCAGCCACCTCCTTCCCAATAGTAGAGTATTTTAGTTGGTGAGCTTCACTTCTGAGTGAAGTGCCTTTTACATTTTGTATAGTGATAGAGTGCTCCAGTGCATATTACGGGCAGGATCCCGAACCATAACGATATTTGTATTGATTCATCATTATTATTTTGTATTCACATGATCATGGTTAATGGATTTATTGTATAGATAGCAACTTATATATTTTGTGTTACAGAGATATATTTAGAGTTTAAATATAATATGTTATTGATAAAGAGCATGATTTAAAATGAGCTAAATATTTATTAGAGATGAAACAATATTTTATAAATGGAATTTATTATTAAATTATGCATATAGAGAGACTCAAAGGTCATGAGGCTTATGTAGGGATGAGATTCCTCACGTGCCGGTCACGTTCTCAAGTCAGGTAATGACAATTTTTTTATCAGCAACTAATTTGTCCATCAATAAAATTATTAGAGATCAATTTCGGTGTTTATTCAAATATTAATCTTAGATGAGGAAGGAACAACTTCGTCAACTTACACTTTAACATGTATTATTTGTAAAGTTGTTTTTCATAACATCTGCCTATATACGTTAACAGGTATGTGATTTGTTTTCTGTTCTTTAATCCCATTTTTTTATAACTACGGGTCAAAAGAAAAAAGTTAACCAACGTTACCATTCTATGATGATTTACTTGTGCCATAATAATTTAGTACCAAAGTTATTTTGATAAAAAAAAATTCTTATTTATAATCAAATAATTTTCATTTGTATACATTTAAGAAATATATAGTAGGTCGATTTATGTGTATCTAAAAGAGATTAATATGAAATTGTATAAATATGATAGTATAATATATATGAAATATCTTGCGTGTTGCACGAGCGCACAAGCAGCGAAAAAGGATGATATCCTATGTGGATAGCCTGGATTTGGCAATAGTAACAAAATCAGGCTGACTCAGGATGATGAATATTAATGACTTTTTTTTTTTTTTTGTTTTACTAGCATTTTTCCAATTATATATTTCAAGGTTTATGAGGACAAAATTTATTCTCCGTTTTCCTCCAAAATTGGCGGTGTCATTATCTCTGTAAGAGTTTCTTTTTTAATTTCGGATTAATATTTTGTTTTATTAAGGTAGAAAAAAGAGTTTAAATAAAAAATATTTTTCAATTTTTTATTTGGCGTATTTGTCAAATTTTTAATATATCCAATTTATATATAGAACTCTTTTAAAAGATTATTTTTGTTTTACTTTCTTAAGAAACTCATTGTAGAAAACTCATATATAATGTATAATTTATATATAATTAAAACGTCAAGAAGTTTTAAGAGAACAGATTTAGTAATTAATAAAACTTTTATGTATTACAGATGGAAAAGAATATTCTCATGTGAAAACTTCAAATAATCTGGTTATATATAAATTTTTATAATTATATTGATAACGAAGGTGATCTTAACTTGATTTCCCCACCCAAAATAATAATAATGATAATAATTTATACTTGACCAAATCATATGACATGTTTACATAAGCTAATCCATTTTTAAACTTATTTTATTACTAAATAAATTATAGTAAAATTTCTGCTACAAATTTTAGAAAATCAATTATTTTTCTGAAAAACAAATAAAAACCAAACACACACAAAATCTAGATATAAATTGTTAGTTTATCTGTTAAATATTTATCAAATATAAATTACTATCGCATGTTTAGAATAATTTTACAATCTCCATATTATTACTTTTTCTTTTTGGTACATTGGTCCTCCTCCTCCATACTATTACTAGTACAATTACTTTTAGAGGCGTTTCATAATATCATTTCATGACATATTTCAATATTTAAAATTTTTTCTTATATCTTAAAAATTTTTTCCCTTTAATTGCTATATATGATCTCTGTCGCTTGATTATCTTTTGTACTAGCACTAATACTATAAGATTGTTATCCTTTTTTATTTTATTATTTTATTTTTATCATTTATAAATTAAAATATTCTTTAATTTTTATTACTTTTTATTTGAAACATTTTTAATTCTTATGGTAATTTTATTATATGCTATCACTATCAATATTATGCGATGTCACTGTTTTCTCCTTAAAATTTATATATATTTTTTAAATTTAATTATTTCATTCCAAAAGAGGTATGTCTTAGTGTTAATGGACCAAAATAAAAGTTTGTTTGTGTGAATATAATATTTTTTATATTTTATTTATTTTTTAGAAATTAATTTTTTATATAATTTTATCATTTAATTCAACATAACTTTTATTTATTAAGTTACTTTTATTTTTGACTTTTTATTATAAATAATTAAAATACATTTTTTGTTTTTATAATAACTTTATTTTTCCATCTACATTTATATAACAAAAAAAGTCTTGAGAGATAGCATCATTGAGTATTAAATTATCTTTCTTAGGAACAGATATATCATAATATTATTGTTTTTCTAATTATTTTTTATGTAGCTTATAATACTTCCATTTTTTCTGTTTTAATTCTCTTATTTCATTGTATTTAGTAGCATGATTTAATAACATAACTTAATATATAACTAATACTGAAATAATTCTTCTTAACAATATGTATATCTCATTGTCACGTTTTCTGTGACGACCAGCACATACATCATAATATTAATTTTTTATTATAGAAAGAAAACAAATTATCATACGCTGCATGACAATATAAAATACTTTTAAATTTATTGCCATCTAATAAAAAAGAAGGATACTATAATTAAAATATATTTTTCCTTTTTATAATAAATTGATGTTTCCATCTGTATTTATATAATAAAATACTCTTGAGAGATAACATCATTGAATATTAAATTATCTTTCTAAGGAACAGATATATCATAATATTATTTTTTTTGTTGCTTTAAAATACATCCATCATCTTGTATAAGTTTATTCACTAAATATCACCGACTCTCATAGCATAGCACCATTATCTCTCCTCCAAGTATGGCTGAACAACCTGAATCAGAAGCTGGAGCGAAGGAGAAGAGGGAAGTCAAGGTTTATGGGGACAAGTACCGTAAAATTTTTCAGGAGGAAGTTGAGAAAACTCACTGGAGGCATGGTGGCCCTCCAATTTTTGATGCTGTTAACAAGCTCTTTGAAGAAGGCCGAACCAAGGTGGTAAACTTAACAATGAAGCTCAAAATTTAATTATGATTATTATTATTGTCTCAATAAATTGGTCAGTTTTTTATACGTAAAAAATGCTAGCCGACCATAGTTTTTATCAGAATTTTGTATCCTTCATCATGTATCATGATTATTAGCATTTAGATCAATTACTGGGCTGTACAATTTTATTTCATCTAATAATTATCATAATTTATATAAAAAGTTCCGTATATATTTTTTTGGATTTATAACATTACTCATTATATATACATGTATATAATAAGCACATATATATGTTTTGCAGGTGTGGCCTGAAGGGTCACTAGAAGAAACAGTTCAAAATGCTGTGAAGTTATGGGAAATGGAGCTGTCTCACAAGACTCGCTTGCAGGACTTTAGGAGCATAAATCCAGACACGTTCAAGCTTTCTGTGAATGGTAAAAACCTTTTCAAGTTAATAACCCAATAATAAAGATTATTATTTCTTTTAGATGTAAGCCTTCTTGATTAACTTACGTTTGGAAAGTTACATGCCATACAGTAGAGGTACTGACATGCTATGCATATAAGATAAATCACATATGCAATTACGGTATATGTAGAGAATTATTTAAAAAAATATTGTTCATAATATTATTATATTTTTTTTTATTCTTACTTTTTTTTATTTTTTTAATATTAATTTTTTAAAAAAATAATTCAATCAAATTTTAAAACTTTGCGTGATATTTTAGTTTTTTAAACTTTAAATGGTATTATATGTTGTGTGATATCATCTTGTGTGTTGGAGTCGAAAAAAGTAATTTTAAAATTAAATACCTGGAAATGTGTGTCATTAAATTAAATGTATTGCACAAGATTCAATTAGAATCCATATCTGCTACAAGAATAAGATCAAAACGTGGTAATTTTGGCGAAAGAGATTTGTAATTTGTCATGGTGGACTTTAATTATGAGTCAAATAAGCAATTTAATGGTCCCTATATGTCTTTTCATTAACCGTTGGGAGACTTTTAAATTCTGATGAACTAATTTGTCCATTGCAATATTAGCCATGCACTAACTTGAGTTTCAGTCAAATTTAAATTTTGATGTACAAATACCGTAACTCTATATGTAATTTGACAGATTTAGGATCTGTTTGGTTTGCTGTTTTTAATTTTTAATTTTTAGTTTTCAACTTTTATAAAGGAAAAACCGAAAATACAGCCCTTAGCTTTTAATTTACTAAAGCTTTTCCATGTTATGGGCAAAAAGGGAGAGCAGGGTTATCAGGTGAAGAGACTCTTAGGGTTGGGAGCTACAATGCCCTTCTGAAGACCCCTCTGCCTGAGGAGTTTCAGTTTTACAAAGCAGATGAAGAGACTTATGAATCTTCCCATGACGCATTTCGCTCAGCTTTCCCTCGTGGATTTGCATGGGAAGTTATAAGCGTTTATTCTGGGCCCCCTGTGGTTACCTACAAGTTCAGGCACTGGGGTTATTTTGAAGGACCTTACAAAGGGCATGCCCCTACTGGAGACATGGTTGAGTTCTATGGAATTGGAGTTATGAAGGTATGTATATATGTGTGTTCATATGGCCACTTTGGAATTTGCAAGGTAAAATGATAAAAGTACTAAGCTCAATTTGTGAATTGTTGAGGAATGGTTTTGTTTGTACAATTTGTTTTCATAGCATGCCACTTCCCCATGTATTTTGTTTCACTTGATTTATATTTTGAGGGAAATACTTCCCAACTAAAAAATATGTTAGAGAATTATTATCTGAAGTATGTGTCAACATGTGATGGATATGTTTCGTACTCTCTAATTTTTTATGATTTTCGTCAAACCACTCACATCTTGTCACACACACACCAATTGTGTCTAGAAATATTTTTTGACCAAAAATTTTTCTAAGCCCTGTTAGTAAAAGTGGTTTGGTACAGAATATGAGACTGGTCATTTGCAAATACATTGTCGAGTGCATCCCAAAAGATCAAACAATTAAGATTAAAAAAAAAAAAGTTGGTGCTCATTTCAATCATATGAGTTACTATTGTCTCGTATATTCTGAATGTTAGTTGAAGTAAAGAATGTCAAAATGATATAGAAAAGTATTTCTTAAATTGAGAACTTCTAAGAATTTTTAGCAACTAAACTAATGCAACCACATCAACCATTCATTCATTTTACAGGTTGATGAGTCTTTGAGGGCTGAAGATGTTGAAATTTACTATGATCCAGCAGATGTGTTTGCTGTCCTACTCAAGGGACCACCACTATCTGATCACAAAACAGAGCAGCAGGGCAGTGTTGATGGTTCAAAGCACACTAAGTCCTGTCCCTTTGCAAAGTAGAGATACTTGATGAAAATTTTGACTGTTTTCCTTTATTATCATCTCCCCCATATATGACATTAAAAATAAAATAAATTGTGGAGTGGTATACAGTCAATAACACATACTCTTATTCTTGGAACAAGTACTTTCCCATGGTGGGTGATAATTTCGTCACACCTTTATGTCGAATAAGTGTATGATCACCTATTCATGGCTGTTATTTGAATGATTCAGATTTAAGAATATAATATTTATATGAAATATCAAAATATAAATAATTTTTAAAAGACAAAAATATCTTCTCACTACCTACCATTAGCATCCACTCTATCACCATCCTCACCGATCACTGCCTCTCTCACTGTCCTTAAGAAAAATCATCCTCCTCGTCCCGAAAAACCAACTCCGCCACCTCGAATCATCCTTTCCATTGAAACCACCTTCTTCCTCATTGATCTTCATCTTCAAAATCCACCCTTTTTTTCTCCCATTTTTAATTCCTAATCTATCTTTTACCTGTTACAAACACAAACCGCTCTTTCTTCCTCCCTTACCTTCATCTTTCATAATAAATTTTTTTAACTCCTTGTACTCAATCTCGGAAGCCATCTTCTCTTGTAGCATGGCACATGATGTTCCTACAAGCACCGTCATTATTGGCACGCAGTAGATAACCATCATTATTAAAGCTCAAAACTAACAATAGTTGTTTTGTCAAAATACCACTGACATTAAGCATGACATATCATCGGAGGGAATTTATAATTCAGGCGAAAAAATTGGCAAGCGGATTAAGGGATCAAACAAATTTGAAGGGTTAAGGTCTATGGAAGCTGAAAAGATGAGTGAGAAAAAAAGCTGAAAATGGAGATAATGTTGAACAGAGGACCGGATTGAAAAGCATGAAACCAAAGTTTGGAAATAAAATGGGAGGAAAAATTGAACCTTGACAAGTTCCTCCACATAAACACAAGACCCACATACTTTAGCAAAGATATGCGGAACGTCGCACTTAGTACACAATTTGTTGCTTATCTGTTCACAATTCATGATCAAAGCACAAAAGTAAAGTACAAATCTTTAATTACCTATATATTTTGACCTTCCATTAGTTTTATATATCAATCAATAGATGCATTTATGTTCCTATATTAAAATTAAGTTTCTCTCATGTGTTGAATGAATTTATTTATGCATTTTTTATAACTTTATTAATTAATATTTAGGTAATTATAGTCGATATTTATTTTATTCATATTTTTATATTTTTTATTTATAATATAATACTGTTACCAAAAAATACAGTAATGTTTATGTAATTCTTTAAGTATTGAAAAAAAAAATAAAAGAGTAATATTAACATTATAACATAAACTCAAACTTTTTTATTTTCAATATTAATATTAATATAATTTATTCAAATATCTTAAAATTAAAATAAAGCGTTAATATTAAAAAGTATGATATAACACAAGTCCTTTTATGTCATATATGCATCCAAAATTGATTTTAACCAACGTCAATCACACAATATAATTCTATCATAATTAATTTCAGTATAAAATTTATCAAACATAAATTATATACATACAAACAAAAATTCATTTTGCACAATCAAATTAATACTAACCCTGTTTACAAGGCTTTTTTACCAAAAAAATACGACTGATTATGAATGTACTCAGGTTTTAACGTTATTTATTAATATAATACTCATTTTTGTTAAAAAAATAAGTTTAACAATCAAACGAAAAAATTGGGTTCAATTTTTATGCAATATATTTAGAAGCTAAATGTATTATGCATATTGTATCCCACTGACATAGGATTGACACACACTGAATAATGGCACAAAAAAATATAATAATTTGACTCTCAAATGTGTTACAGAGAAAATGATAGCATAGATGGATGCATTGTTATGCTTGTTCTGAATATCTATAGGGCAGGTGAAGTAACTAATGATGGCAATTTTTTTTTTTAATCGACTGGGAGTGGGGTATCATTTTTTTTTCCTTTTCTAAAAAAGTAAAAATTTACATATTATGAGTATCCAGGGATAGGCTGGGGGGCGATGGTTTCCCTCAAATTTTCAGTTTAAAAATATTTGAGATTAGTTTATATAGACTCTTTACTTATATTTTAATATTGTAATAGATAATATATTTTACAATTTGTATATTTGTTTTTTAAGTTTTAATTATAGAATGTGTACTTTTTTTTAGAATAAACTTTTAATTTTGTGATAGATAATAAATTTTTATTTTTGTACTTGAAAAAATAGAATCTAACGAATTGGTTCTTTAAAAAAATATAAGCCATGATCATTCATAATTAAAATATAGGGTAAACCAATCCCTCCTTAAATCTTTCAAGATTATTCAACATTAATTTGTACTATGAATTTTTCAAAAGTATTAAAGAGGGATGAGCTTTTCCTATATTTTTAATTGTGAACGATGATGGAATTTTTTTCTTCTAAGGGACAATTTTTTAGATTCTATTTTTTGAAGCATCAAATTGAAAGTTTATTTTAAAAGAAATTATACATTCTATAATTAAAACTTAAGAAATAAATATACAAATTATAAAATATATTATCCATTACAATATTAAAATATAAGTAAAATGTTTAGAAAAACCAATCTCAAATATTTTATAAAAAAAAACTGAAAATTTGAGGGGAACCGTTGCCCCCAATGTACACCACCCTTCGAGCTCTGTCACTGAGTACTCATAATATGTAAATTTTTATTTTTTAAGAAAAAGGAAAAACATGATTCCCCACTTCCAGTTAATTAAAAAAAATATCATCGTTGGCTACTTCACATGTCATTTATATGCTCATGCCATCATTTTTAGGACATGCATAACAATGCATCTATCTATATCATCATTTTGTCTGCAATCCGTTTGAGAATCCAACTTAGTATATTTTGTGTCCCATCACTCTGTGCGTCAGTCTGTGTCAGTGTAATACAGTATACATAATATATTTTGCTTTTAAATGTATCGCATGAAAGCTAAACCCACTTTTTTCACTTGACTGTTAAGGGCATGTTGGTTTATCAAAATATTTAGAGTTTGGCCTATGAAAATATTTTCAATTTTTTAATTTTTATGAAAAAAAATAAAAACTGAAATATTTAGAGCGTGTTTAGTTTATGAAAATATTTTTTATTTTCATTTTCTAAAAAATATTTCCATTTTCAGATTTTCAAAATCAGAAAATGTGTTTGGTTTATAAAAGCATATCCTATTTTCAGAATAATAAAAATATATTTGATTTGTCTTATTTCAAAATATATTTTCAAAATTAAATTTAAGATAATAATATTATATTTATTATTGAATAATAAAAGATATATATATATGTGTGTGTGTGTATTTGATCTGCATCGGTTCATCTGCTAAACAAATTTCTAAAAGTACCTCCATAAAATATTGAGACAAGAATAAAATAAATTGCTCACTTTTAAGTTACTTTTATTATAGCCATCTGTCATGACCCGACGTGGGAACGTGACCGGCACGTGAGGAATCCCATCCCCACGTAAATCTCGTGACCTCTAAGTCTTTCTATATGCATAATTAAATAATAAATTCTATTTACAAAATATCATTTCATCTCTAATAATTAATTAGCTCATATGAAAACATGCTCTTCATCATAATATATTATGTTTAAAACTCTAAACATATCTCTGTAATACAAATATATGAGTTGTTTTCTATACAATAAGTCCATGAACCATAATCATATGAGTACAAAAAGAATGATGACTCAATGTGAATATCTCTATGGTCCGGGACCCTGCCCGCAATATACACTGGAGCACTCTATCATATATAAAATATAAAAAAAGTACTTCACCCCAAGTGAAGCTCACCAACTGACAACTCTACTGCTGGTGAGGAGGTGGCTGAGAGGAACTAGCAGTAGCTAATGTATCTGTAATGGAAAAGGGAGAGGGGTGAGTTTCATCTAAAACTCAGCGAGTAGGACAACAACAAGGATAAATATATAAATACACATAAAATCATCAAACTGGTTAATACGTCAACTCTAATCATTTTCATATACATGGAAAAAGGAAATAAAATTAGAAGTTATTTGGTAAAACATAAATAATGGGAATCTATTAGAGAAACAGGAATCTCTGGTTATGCCTCGTATAACAAATATAATTTCTCTGGTTACACATGTCAACCATGGCGTAACAATTTCTCTCATCTCTGGGATCCCTTTGGGATCCAAATCGGACACCTAACTAGGTTCCATTCTTTGCTTTGTGAGATTGTCCTTCTGGATAACTTGGTACCAAGGTTAACGATCGGGCTCAGCCGTTAACTCACTGTCTATTTCTCTATAGTTATCGTCTGACCTCTAATCATAAAATATGCTATTTTCTCTAAATCTCTGCTCTACGCTTTTCTCTAAGCATAAAACTCCATAATATATAACTAAATAAATCTTAGCATCAATGGGGAAAAATTATAAAGTCTCTAAATCAAGTCACACTCATATTCTAGCTCTTTGATAAAAATCATTTTATCAATAATGGTCCCATGAGTTCATATTAAAATAAACATTTCATGGTCAAGTTGAAAATAAATCCTTCCAATAATTTCGATAACCAATCATAAACTCAAATCTCTTAAATTATTGTCTAAAATCAAGAAATCATGTTATGATTTAAAGAAATTAATTCTAATGACCAACATAAGGGCCATAGGATCTGAAGCCACTCACCAGGAGGGGAGGGAGACACTACGTCGACTCTAACTGAGCTCCGGGGAGCAGGGGGAGGCACCACATCGACTAAAATAGCCAATAAACTCAGTATTAGAATTTATTAACACCTAAGTAACTCTAATCTAACCCTAACAATATTGGGAGAGCACCTCCACATAACAAAAAGAGAGAAATAAAAATGCCCATTTCGAGAATGTGCAAGAATGACAAAAATGGAGACAAGATCTTGTAATATATACTACCCTTAATGATTTATGGGAGCTAGATTGGAATGAGGTTGAAGAAAAAATGAGAGAAAAAGAGAGGGAAAGGTTTCTGGTTTGAAGGAAAGGAAGAAAAATGAGGGCGAAAGGTTTTTCCCTTTCATTCGCATTTTTATGACGAGGGTACTGTGCACTTACGGGTTACTGTGCACTAAAGGTCTCAGCTGTGACAAACTTTTTGTCACGGCTGTAGAATTAGCCGTGGAAACCCATTATCAGCTGTGGAATTACATTCCCAGCTGTGAAAACTTACCCTCAGCTGTGGTGTCACGACCCACCTACGGAGTGTGACTGGCACGTGAGGATTTGGGTCCCCACGGAAGCCTCTGGTATAATAACTGACTAATATGCATAAATAATCCAAATTTATTCAAAATATCTCAAGTTCAACTAAAACTTCAATAATATGAAATTGTTCTCAAAACATAATTTCTGAACATAAATCTGCATTAAATCCATATTTTAGGCCAAAGCCAAACATAACAAAACAAATAACAGAAATTCTAAAAATATATCATGCATGTCCGGGGATCCTGCCTACACAATTTATTGGAGCACTACTAGACTGACATAATTGACAATAAGCTCCACTCCAAAGCGAAGCTCACCAAGGAAGTTGTAGCACTACTACGGAGGATCCTGTGGTACAACTGAAACCATAGCTGTATCTGTAGGGAAAGGAAAAAAGAGGGGTGAGTTCATCAAAACTCAGTGAGCGAGCCTTCACTCATAACCCACACGGGACAATAACAAAATACATAACATATACATGCAACTAATGTGAAATATATTACATATATAATTACATATAAATTAACTGAATCTATGGCAATAACTAGTAGAGAAACATGAATTATTCTGTACATAATTATCTGAGCTGAATAGCTAAATCTGAGCCAATGGCTAATCTGATGGGCACATAACTAGGTCTCATAAATGGACACCTCACTAGGTTCCTTATTGTGGGTGAGCTAGTCCTCTAGCGGACCACTTGGTACCAAGGCTAACGATCAATCCTGCAGCCGTTAACTCGCTGATCTGTTTCTCACCAATTAATATAAAATAATTTGTTCATAAACCAAATAAATATAAAAGTTGAGAATTCATATAATTCTAACAATTTGACTATAGCATAACTGAGATTCTAAAATCATGCCCAAGGGATTACCAACTTGTAGACATAGTGATTTCAATAATCAATAGAATATGTATCTAACAATTGTTATGAATTATACTTTATTCAATACTTTCAATAAATCATATCTAATATTCTAAAATCTTCATGGGAAATACACAGTCTGAAAACATGATAATCAATATTTCTACTGTAAACATTAAACTGAGGTCTCACAATTTCATAAACTAGGAAAAAGATATTTTATAACACGCAAGGTATCAATTATGGTCCCATGAGTTTTGCTAAAATGATTAATTTTCATGATAACTGTAAAAGTAATAATATTTCTAAAACAGGCATAATTATAACAATATATTCTCTTGACATAAATCATTTTAAAATTTCATAAAAAATTTATATAATATGAAAAAAATATTAATAATGACCAAAAGTATAATTATGAGCTTAATCCCACTCACCGTTGGTAGTCGTGAGTGTGCTTCTACTAATAACTTTACTCCGAAGTATTGGAATGGTACAAATAACCAATCTCACAGATTAAAAGAAAGGAGCGTCACAACGTCCCAAGAAAGGATTAGCTAGGCTCACCGAGGCTCGGCCATGAAGATCATGAGCTTGACAAGAGATGAGTTCGGCCAAGAAGAGGTTTGGTTTAGAGGAGGTTTGACTTAGAGGAGGTGGAAACAAAACTTAGCAAAATGAAACTAAACATTTCTTACACATATACACTCCTACACTCATATATTTATACACAAATATAATAATCATGAATAATATTAGTGCTATTTGTCTACACTTAATAATAATAATAATAAATATTATTAATGCTAACTACACTTAGTAATTATAATGTTAAATAATAATAATGCTAACTACACCTAGTAATAATAATTATAATGCTACCTACACTTAGTAATATTAATTATTATTAATATTAGTGGCATATATCTAGACTTAATAATAATAATAATAACTAATATTAATGCTAAATACACTACTTATTATAATTCATATTCTAACTATAATGCATTAGAACTACTAATTATAATATCTACTCTAAATACAATGCATACTACATGCATACTACACGGTCACCTATTCTAATTATAATGCATACTACACAACTAACTAAAATGAATATTCTATCTATAATGCATATGTATGCACACAGTTTGCTATTAACTATAATAATAATAATAATACTAATAAAATAATTTATATACCACTAATTTCTATACTTGGGATATCACATGTGGGAAACTCATCCCCAGTTGTGAGAAACTCAAACTCAGCTGTGGGAACTCATTCCCAGCTGTGAGAATTGATTCTCAGCTATGAGAACTCATTCCCAGCTGTGGAAACTCATTCTCAGTTGTGGGAACTTCTTCATAGCTGTGAAAAGAACTCTATGACAGCAAAATATTGCTGTCATGAAGCACTTTGTTGTCAATTTTGCTGTCATCATGCACTAGCATTACTTCTCTAAAATTCCTAGCCGTGGACAACAAAATAGCTAGCCGTGGACAACAAAATGGCTAGCCGTGGACAGCAAAAGAATCCCAACCGTGGCCAGCAACAACAACACTAGCCGAGGACAGAAATCGCGGATAGCTACACCATGTTGCCATGGTATTAGTGTATATCAGTAATTGATATACTAGCAGACCTATTAACTTTAAAATATTTATTTTCTTTTCTATTAACTTTAAAACATAAATGTAAATAAGGAAATACTCCCCATTTGGATTCAATAAAATATAAAAAAAAATCAAAAACCCAACCAATCAAAATCTAATTTTTGAGTTTTAATTCAAAATCTGGAATTCCGGCTATTTTCTAAACTTGGAGACTAGAAATGAAACATATAGAGGTTTTCTAAAATTCATTAAAAATCACACATCAATTCTTATCCATCTAGAGAGCAATTAGCGGGACTTTTGATCCCAAGAAAATAGCTCTAACATATAGCCCTCCATTGAGGTGTAGGGTTCCAAACTTAGCAAAAACTCAAACCCGGTAACATGGGTGGATCCCGGGGGACCTTAGGATCACCCGAAACTTATCTACTGACACGTGTACGCCAAGCATTACACCATCAATTATTAAGTGATAAATCATAAATATTACATGTGTGATATAATATTAATTTAATATTATAAAGGAAACATTCAATACAAAAATTACCTGTAATGACAAAAAATATATGTAGAATATATTTGATTTTTTAGTAAAGCATTGTCTTTGTTACACTTAACGTATCAATTTGTCAAAAAGATACAAAAATAAAGAGAAACACATTACATAGCCAAAAGATACAAAAAAAATATTGTCTTCAATCATCTACGATAATTATCCCACAACTCATTGACTATTGTCTCCCTAACTTATGCTATTTGAGCTGCATTTGTAGCATTAACTTCAACACCCTCTTGATTCACTCTTAAACTTTCATCATCTTCAGGCCCGCCATATGATAGTAGGATTGAGTGGTGATTGATACAGGTCAAGAATATCCAACATTTTTCATTTCCAATATGCAAAGGAATAAATTAACACATGCCAAAACACAAATAAGCAATAAAATACTCTAATACATTACCATTTTTTAACACCATATAATACTAGAGCATATAAGATGAACAAATAATAATAATAATGCTCTGTCATGTTTAAGTAAGGAAGTTTGAAATCATAATCTCTAGCAAATTTTTTGAATCCCACACCACTAACATATACTAATATCATGAATAACTGCTCGCATTACTTGATGAATCAATACAAAATCCTTTTCATAAATAAAAAGGGGATACATTAGAGTGAGGCAATGCATTTTAGAAGATGTAGTTAATAATTTCTAGTAATTGCATGTTTTGATAGTAAAACATGGGATATTAATAAATGACATTGACTGATAAAAAGAGGGTACTGCACTGAAAGAAGAAAAGCTGAACACGAATCACAAATGCTTTTAAGAGAAAAAATAAGACAAGAGCTAAAAATAATAAGAATAATCCCTCCTCCAAAAATATTATCATTTCATATTTAATAATTTGATTTGATAAGAACAAGAGTTGAAAATGAATTTCAAGATTTTGAACAAAATAGATATATCCTCTTATAACATTGCCTTTGCATTTTGCTTTGTATTATCGATAACTAGAGTGACATGATAATTACCATCACACTGCTACTAATACAAAGGCAAGGATGAAAACAAGTTTCATTCAACTACCTATGTTTTATCCACAAGGAAGTGAAAATCAATATCTCTCATCACAATTTTCATTTTCTCCCATATTAAGTACTCACCTCTCATCTCTCCTACCCAAAATATCCAATAATCTAGTAAAAAAAAAAGCCCTGAAGTTTTGAATATCTATGCAATTATGTTATGAAATCTGGCCCTACATTGCCATGCCATTCACTAAAACTTGTTTCCCAGAAGTTGTGCCATACAATCTTCATGTTCACAGTTAAGATAATGACATCCACGACTCACAACTAAAAAAAGTACGAACTTTGCCATGGGATTTCTCAATTTGTAGCAACCTTGTTATGCCACACAAAACCCCAAAGCCACCCAAAGCTCAGATGTTTGGTCAAAAACAGTAGAAGATCACCAATTAATCAAAAACTGAAAATGGGCACTTCAGAAACCCATTAAAAATCAAGGGACAAGAAAACCCCCAAAAATTAAAAAAAAAAAAAACTATTTGACTGCCAAGAAAAGAGGGAAATGCAAAGAAAAAGAAGATTGATCGGTGGTGACGCGGAGTAGGGAAAAAGAACTGGCAATGGGGCGGGGAGGAGCCGGGAAGAAAAAATGGAATAGGAACCAGTTCTAAGATGCGTTTTTGCCTTCCAGTGTTGTGAAGTGTGTATCACGTTCTGAACAGAAAGAGAGAGGAATGCTATTTTAAGAGGATGAGCTTAAAATTGCAAAAATGCCACTGCATTTTCACTCTTTTTCCTTTTTCAATTTTTACAAAGAAAAGAGTGGAAATGAGAACTTGACATTTCCATCTTTTCACATATTCTTGAAAATATTTTCTGAAAACATTTTTGAGAAAAGTGAACCAAACAAATTTCCACTTCTATTTTCTGTTTTGAGTGAAAACGAAAATAGAAAAGAGCTAAATCAAACATGCTCTTAGTTTTCAATTTTTTCAGTTTTTCCTTCACAAAAACTGAAAATATTAAAAATTGAAAACTGAAAACTGGAAACTATGAACCAAACAGGCCCTAAATGTTTCCTTCAATAAAAAAAATAAGAGTATATATTGATAAATAATATTAAAACATATGTATATCCATAATTAATCAATTTTTTTTATTTTTTGGTTAAAAAGTCCCATTTACAAACTCTAGTTCAGAACATCCTCGGCAGTTGACTTTGGGGCCATGGCATTTTAATGTGCTAGGAAATCCCACAACAGGCTTGGCAGGTAGGTGTTAGAAGTCATGGAGGAAGAATTCTTCCACCTCCACAATGAATTACAGCCTTTAATAAAAGCTTATGTGAGACCCACTTATGTATGTATTTATTTAACTGGTGCCCTTAGAATAATAAATAAGGAATTGAGAAAGAGAACTTTTACATAACAAATAGAGTTTGTATGTTTTCAAAACAAAGAGTACATCATAAAATTTTAATACTTATTTCCTTTAGGCTTTGTTCACGAGTTTGGAGCAGAAGGAAAGCATAGATATCAAATGAAAACAAAAGAAAAGGGAAAGAAGGATTTTAAAGGGTTTAAATTAATCCTGTTTATGAATTTAAAATTGACAAGGAAAAAGAAATGGATGGATTACAATATATTCTTATAATTTTACCCTTAACTTAAATAAATTTAAAATATTTAATATTTTTATAGTTAATATGTTCTATATTAATTTTAAAAATTCTAGAAACCATTTTAAGTTTTATAAATTTTAAGAATATTCATTTTTTAAAAATTGTTACTTTAAAATTGTGTATATTAAAAATAATTTTCTGTTTCTTTTAGCAAAGTCTCAATATATATATATATATATATATACACACACACACGTTAACGTACTTTTTCCAAAAAATAGCAATTTTGTTTTATACAAAACAATTATCTTTTCATTTGTTAAACATATTTTATTAGTTAGATGGGTGATTAATTTCATGGAAGATTAATGTGAAATCTGGATGGAAACAATAAAAAGATGAAATTAAAATTGATTAATCAAAATTGGATTTTAATTTTTTTAATAAGGATAATAATGTAAGTTAAACTATAATTTCCCTAAAATCTCTCAATTTTAGGGAACTATGAAATAGGGGTTTTGGAGGATTTTGAAGGGTTGATGAAAACCTAAAAAATCCTTCCTTCTAAAAATTAAAACCCATGAGCATATGAAAATTCCAAAAATCTCTCATTTCCTTCCCCTTCCCTCTAAACTTAAACTTACGATCATAGCCTTAATATCCTTAATAATATTCTTAGGCACCAAGTCAAACAAAAAAAAAACCAAAAACCCATAATTATTTTATTTGAGATATCATTCTCAAGGGTTGGATGGAGCATAAATGCATAACTAATGGGCCAGTCTCCCACATGTGGGTAAGTGGATGAGTGGATCTGTGGTAGACCACGATTCGAATTACCTTGGGAGCCACATGCAGTGCCCCACAGTATCTCATACAAGCTTAATTGCTTGCAATGGATCCCGGAGGGCTTTTTTATTTTTATTTTTAATATGACATTTTAATTTAACAATTTTTCTTATATGAGATTATATGCAGAAATTTATATAAATACAGTATGTAAATTTTATTATTGGCAAGATTTGATTTAAAAAATTATATTTTATCATTCAAATCTTGCCATTAACAACATTTGCTTTTTAAAACATCATATTCTTATAAATAATTATAAAAATTGACACGACGACAAATTTTAAGTGTAAATAATACATAAAAAAATGACCTGGATGGGAGATGGGTGGGGAATGAATTAATGTTAAATGAAAGTAAATAAAAGTTCAATTAAATTCCTCTAAAATTTTATTATATTATTTAGGCCCATCTAAAACTTTATCTAATTATTATTATATAACCATAAATATATTTTTAGTCCCTATAAATATAAATTATTGTGATTTTGATCTCTTTAAAATTTTTGCTGCGGTTTTAGTCCTTTATTCACCAACTTTGTCTATGGTCCCTATAAATATAAATATTTAGTTTTTTTTAAGAATATTATTTTGATCCTTATAATCATCATCAGTTAATATCATATTTACAAGAAAGAGACCTAAAATATAACAATAGAAAAAAAGGACCAAAACCAAAAACGAAAAAAGAAAAAATGGAATGATCAAAACCAAAATGACTTACACTTAAAAGGATTAAAAACATATTTAAACCACTTTATATTCCATAAATATAAGGAAAACCTTATTATATCTTAATCTTTGTGATCCAAGATGTGACATATCTATATAAATATATATCATGTCGCACACTATGATTGCCGTGATCTTCTTATACATGTTAATTTTCCTAGTTTGTGTATAAGCTGAAGCATAATTAATTATTTGACATGGCCGGCAAAGAAGTAGCTTCTGGAGAAGTTGCCAAAGACAAGTACAGGTCTTTCTTGTATGATGAAGCTGAGATCACCCAGTGGAGACATGGTGCCCCTCCCACATATGATGCTGTCAACAAGCTTTTTGAAGAAGGAAGAACAAAGGCAACATCTACTAACATACCCTCTTTTATATATATATAAAATTCATGTATGTCTTCCTGTATAGATTGTGTGGTATATATATTGGTCGCTTTAATTTGCAGGAATGGCCAGAAGGATCATTAGAGGAAACAGTACAAAATGCTGTAAAGTCATGGGAGATGGAGCTCTCACACAAGACTCGCTTGCAGGACTTCAAGACCATAAACCCTGAGAAATTCAAGCTTTTTGTTAATGGTAAGCAATGCTTTAATTTAAGATGAATCAAATATTTTTCTTCTCCACCTTTCTCCATGAAAAAGAAAATACACTTTTGATAAATATATATACTCTTTTGCTTTAGTATTATATATTTTGACTATATTTAATGTGTTTTCTCCGACTCTTTGATTGACTACTATTCAAATGATTAAGAAGAATGAGCAGATTTTTCCATTGTTTCATTCTCTTGTACCTTTTACTTTTCATCATAATTAAAGTTCCACATTAAAGATCAATTTTGGCCTTATCCCGGCCCTTGGACAAAAATTGTCACTGGTTTGGTTGGGAGAAAAAAGAATAGTTGCATCAATTTTATTTTTACAACTTGTTGGTGTTTTGTACATTAAGTGGCATAGTATACAACACATATAATATAATTTTTCATTTGAAGGGAGAGAGGGATTATCTGCAGAGGAAACTCTAAGCAAGGGTAGTTACAATGCTCTGTTGGAAAGTTCTCTGCCAAAAGAATTCAAGGCTTACAAAGCAGATGAAGAGACCTTTGAATCATCCCATGAAGCCTTCAGGTCAGCTTTTCCTAGAGGATTTGCATGGGAAGTGATCAAAGTGTATACTGGACCGCCAGAAATTGCTTACATGTTTAGGCACTGGGGCTTCTTTGAAGGACCTTTCAAGGGTCATCCTCCTACTGGCAAGATGGTCCAATTCTATGGCTTAGGAACTCTCAAGGTACAACTTTTTTCTTTTTCCTTTCTTTTTTTTTTCTTTGATGTTGGTTTTAAGTAGTTCTTGGGAGTGTTAGGAAAAAAATTAGGAAGAGAAAATAACAAATAGGGATCAAACCTCCTTATCTCACACACAGAGATAATATATATATATAAGGGGAGGTATTTTTTTGGATTACAATTGATTGGCATTTTGGCTTGTTATAAATTATTTTGAATATAAAATAAATCAATCAAATCAAAATTCTTAGGTAGTTAAGCAATAGCTAATTAATTCATTATCTCTTAAGCATTTTTTTCAACGATTGATAGTTTTAAATACATTCTTACCGATCAGCACATCCTTATTATTGTGAGCCACATGTGTTCCCTCTAACCTTAAATATGTTTAGTATTACAACATTTGTGGCAGACGGCACCTATTCTAGAATTAGTCTTAATCCAAACACACGTCTTTGTCAGGTGAAATCAGCTGTGTTTTATTTTTATTAAAAAAAAAAGATAGATATAAAATAGGCACCAAAACTATCTAACCATACATTTAAATATGCCTAAAAAAAATGCACTAAATAAGAAAAATTTTGCACCATGTGTTGAAAACTGGTGCCGAATTTCACTGTTTATGACGCATTAATTATAAAATGTATTTCACTGCCAAAGTTATCATGACTCAGTTAGCTTTAATTTCACTGCATAGGTCGATAGCTCTTTTTTTTTTTTTTTTTGTACAGGTCGATAGCTCTTTGAAAGTGGAAGAGGTGGAGGTTTACTACGACCCTGGAGAGTTATTGGGAGGCCTTCTATCAGGTTCTCAAGGATGCCCTTTCTCCAAATGATTACAACGTTATGAGTCATGAAGTATGTACATTGATCTGGCTATATACCCCTTATTCTATTTTATGGGGTAGCTGATGTTAGAAGGTAAAAATAATATTGCTATTTGTGTGGTAAATGTGTGGTCCAGTGAATAAAATTGGACAAATGACAAAATAATTTCTGATTGGCCTATTATCTTGAAAGAAAAAAAAAGTTGGAAATACATGTGTTGTGTCTGGTTCATGCCTTGTGTTTCTCTGGAAAGCAATTATGAACGTACCTATTTGGCTGTGACCGTGAACATAATTTACTGGCGTTATGTGAAATGAGATTTGCTTATGTTGGTTTTAGTTTTGATTTTGTTTCCATTAATGTAATGTCTGTTGTTTCTTATTAATTGTATGCCGTGAGTAATAATGTAAATTGGACTAAGGGGCAGAGTCAGACAATTTTATTAGGAGGGACCAAAACTTAATAATAATAAATTTTTTTGAAATATGTATATATCTTATGATTTTTATTTTCATCTAAAAATTTAAATAAAAATTATACTATATAAAAGAAAATAAAGATCTTAGGGTCAAAATTCAAGAGATTCACACACATATATACATAATTCATTGTCTGTTATATGATATTAAAATATCAAATTAAGTAAATGATTTAGAAGAAATAATTAACTTTTGGAAGGGTCAAATTTCTTTTTTGGAAATGAGTAACTTTTCTGCCAAAAGAAAATTGCTCGTCCTATTCAAGATTCCACCAAATCTGTTTGATTCACTTTTGGATTGATGCTCTACTACACCAATTGATACAAGATGACAATAGACATCAACACAAATTTGTACAATGTGTCAATACAAAATTCCTGTCGACTGAGAGAGAAACTTTGTCGACAATACTTTAATAATAGTTGGTCGACAACTTTAATAAAGAAGCTCAATAATATTTTACTTTATTAAAGTTTTTGCCTAACTATCGTTAAAGTGATCAATAATGAAAGACAGCTCATTCCTTAGTAATGTAAAACTCATCAGAGGATCAAATCACTTCTATAAATAGATGTAAGAATGAAGTGGTGAGGCAGAGAGAGTTCAGCGGAAGTCTAAGTGTGCTCAAATCTTTGTAATTTAAAACACACTTTCAAAATCTGTATCTTTGTACAACCATTTCAATGTATTGAAAAGCTTTTCCAATACTTGTAAGTGCCTTATTTGGGCATGAGGGTTATTTAACTCAGCAATGCCTTATTCTACGGTTTTCTTTTTCATTTTTTCAATAAAAAATCTGCTCAGACCCCAGCTAATAAGGGGGGGGAGCAAAAGTTAGGACATAGGATACAGAAAAGCGCATAAGAAGAAGTAACAAAGTTCATAGTTACGAAGACATAAAAAAGCCGACGCAACAGAGAGCAAAAAGAAAAGAAGCAGCAGAAAACAACAACATCAGACGGTTGTGATAAGTGATTCCTTCAGAAACACTGCAACTGGAATGGATAAATTAAGAGCATTCTAAAACAGGTCAAACCGCTGAAACATGCATTAAGGAGAACATTAATCGATGCATACCTCATAGCATGAAGGAATAAAGGATCAGCTTTTGTAGCAGCAAAGTTGCACTAATAACAAAACCAAAGGAGCATTATATTGCTCCAAACAAATTCTTTCTGTTGAGAAGAGAAGCCACAAGTCCGTTGTAGTCTAGTTGGTTAGGATATTCGGCTCTCACCCGAAAGACCCGGGTTCAAGTCCCGGCAACGGAAAGTTATTTTCTTTTCTGCACATTTTAATATAATGTACTTTCCAGATCACTTTCCTTACAATCATATATTTCCGAAGCTTAGATCATCAGAAAAAATATTACTGCTTGTAAAACTTTTATCCATTTTAAGAAGTTAACCTGACAGTAACCATCATTAATTATGACGATACTCGCTTATCACAGAAAAAATATTTAAAAAAGGAAAAATTACACCTACATCTCTCAAGGTTTGATAAAATTCAATTTGCATCCCATTTACTTTTAAATTTTACACATCATGTCGTCAAATTTTGAAAAATCCTACACTAACTTTCCGTACTATCGTTAGTCCATAAGTGACTTTAACATAACATTACACGTGCATAATACATGCTTTTTAATGGCATTGTTGTGAACATTAAAGACTGTTCTAGCTATTGAATTACCATATTATCATTTAATATAAAATGATAAAAGCACATCTTTCCATTTGCCCTTTTCCAAGCATGGGAAGAAAATGTGATTCTATCATTTGATAAAAGAATAATATGGTTATTCAATAGTTATATCAGTTTTCCATATTTATAACAATATTATTAAAAATTATCTGTTGTGCATCTATATACCATTACATCAAAATCATTAATGAATCAATGTTAATAACGAAGGTCGGTGCAGAATTTTTCAAAACTCAGACTTGGCATGCAAATTTTAAAAATAGAAATGGTGCAAGTTACATTTCGCCAAACCTCGAAAGAGGTGTGCATAATTTTCCCTAGAAAAAATGAAACAATAGATTTAGGACTTTTTGAAAAATTTAATTTAAAAAGAACTTGTTTTGACCAACATGTTTTGCATTTGGATATAATGTTTAAAAGTACTAGTAAATAATAAAAGAAAATTTAAATAAACACAACAACTAAGCTTTACCCCATTAAATGGGATAAGCTATATGAATCAAAAGACTTCACAAAATTCTATCATATATATATATAAAATAAAAGAAAATTTCACGATAGAATAGCCTATCATTTTTTCCGTACTCCTTTATATATATATATAAAATCAAAGTCTTTACAGATCCTTGGCTTCCAAAAGCTTATCCATTCAAGGTACCGAGAGATATTCCAACTGATGATCAAGTCTACTTGGTAAGAAATCTGCTACTTCCAAATTAAGATTGGAACATCCAACTAATTGAGAGTAAATTCCCAAACCATGTAGCCAAAGAAATATTGGCTATTGCTCCAATAGGATCAACTGATATTCCTTATTGGAATTTCAACAAAGGAGGTAATTTCATTGTGGCTTCTGGCTATAGAATAGCCTATCATTTTTTCCATCCTCCTTTAGAAGCATATCCGATCCATATGAGAATAAAAGCATTATGGAAAAGTATATGGTCACTAAAGGTGCTACACAAAGTCAAAATATTTATCTGCAAAGCAGTTCATGAAGGCATCCTAGTTAGAGAAGTGATTAGAAGAAGAATGTCTCATGTTTCAGATGAATGTCCAAGGTGTAACACATCATCTAAAAGTGTGGTTCATTGTATTTTGAAGTGTAGTAAAGCTACAAAAGTCTGGAACAAACTTTTACTGGACTATATTAGTGTGAACCATAGCCATTTTCAATTTGGAGACTAGTGGCTTCAAGCAATGACTAATATCCAGAATCAGCCAAATAAGTGGAGAACAATTAGCTTATTGGCCATTACCTGCTGGATTATATGGAAAGCAAGGAACAAGAAGACTTTTGAAAACAAAGAATCTGATGCCCAGGAGTCTGCGCAATAGGCCCTCCAGCTACTAAATGATATACAATCCACATTAGTTTCTCCTTCTTCTTAGATTATTTTAGTATGTTTTTCCTACTCTTGGAGTAGTGATTTTGGGTATTTTCCCGTCTCTGAATTTTGCTAGTGCCTTATGGGACCTAAAACTTTGATACTCCATTAATAAAAGTTTCTCTATCTTTGGTAAACAAAAAAAAATAAAAGAAAATTTAAACAAATAATAAAAGAAAATTTAGATTTATTTGATTGAAAAGTATTGTTTAATAACTAATGAGGGAAGGTAAACTTAAATATAAAAAGGATTTGTTAAAAACAAAAGACAAAAAAAAAATCGCCAAATATTTAATAAATACTGAAATCGCTTCTGTTAAATACACACACACATGATCCACTTAAGCTCCTACTCATTCACAAGTTAAAAATCATTATCTTTCCAAATAAATAATTAGATTTTTCTTTTAAGTTTGTATCCAAAGTTCCAAACAGATTACAAAGATAAGTACTAATCTTAAAGAAAACAAACCGTATCCAAACCAACTCACAATTAATTCCAAGCTTGAACCTGTGGAGGTGAAAACAATTCAAAAACAATAACAAAACACTACAATAAGTAAGACTAGGCCGCTTAGCAATCAATTTGCTTCCTCAGCAGCTCCTATTGGACATGAAAACATGGTTCTTAAAGTTACACAGCAAGTCTAACATGCTATCAAGTAATTAAATTTTGTTTTTTTTCTTCTAGTTCGTATCTCAGAATATTACAAGTACAACATAGCCGGTAGCAACCAATTGAATTATGTTTTCCAACTTTTTAGCTTGAGCAGCAACCAACTCTCTTCAAGGCAGACACATCATTTTTTAGATCTATTTTCTCTCCTTTGGCTGGTACAGATGCAGTTCCATTTTCAGTAGCCTCCACTGCTTTCTTGCTTACAATGTGGTAGATTTGAGTCAGAACCTCAGCAAATGCATTCTCTACATTGGTAGCCTCAAGAGCTGAGGTTTCCATGAAATATAGTGATTCTTTCTCAGCATATGACTTCCCATCTTCAGTTGATACGGCTACGAGGTGGCGAAGATCTGATTTGTTTCCTACAAGCATCACAACAATGTTGGCGTCTGTGTGGTTTCGCAATTCTTTCAGCCATCTGTCAACATTCTCGAATGTTGCATGGCGAGTGACGTCATACACAAGAAGTGCGCCTACTGCCCCACGATAGTAAGCACTGGTGATGGCGCGATACCTGCCAAGAGAATCAATGTATATTATAGTTATGGCACATAAATATCCACAACCCTAGATTTTTAAGCAATAAAGCAAAGTTGACTTCTTTTTTTTTTTTTTTTTTGGGGCTAGTGGGGGTGACAAGAGGGGACTAAGCATAGTCTTGGCATTGGCTACACAACATGAACAAGACTGCAATTCCATACCAAACATTTATAAGCTGGATACTCATTTGATAATTATCCTAAACAAAGATTAGTGTCAATATAAGTCATTAGGGCATACCAAGAAGACTGAAAAAGTGCATATCCCAGATTCCTACTTCTAATTGTACATCATATCTTCAAACAAGTACCTCACTCCACAATTCAGGTTTCCCAACAACCATTTAATAAAAAATAGCAGCATATCCTAGATTCCAGTTTTTAGTTTTTATTTTCAATTTTCCAAATTTTGTGAAAGAAATTCTAAAATTTCTGAAAACTACAAATTCTAGTTTTCAAATTTCATTTCCAGTATTTCCTTCACAAGGTTTTGAAAACTAAAAAACTAAAAATCAAAACAGAAACCAAACAGGCCCTGAATGAAAAGAAGGCATCTTTTCATTTTCCTCTGGGAAACACTGTTAACAAGGAAAAGGTTCCTTAGTCAGATATGGGAAAATACATAATTTCATCAACATATCTATTGATGGTTATATATGGTATATGAAGAATACAATGAAATCACCAAGGAATATAATTATTAAGTCTTCACACTAGGTAGCCCAAGATTAAGGTCAAAAACCTTTGCAAAAGACCTTTCATATGACATCTTGAATCAAATGGAAAGCAAGTGCTACGGTTATATCACCAGTTACCTGCCTTAGATCTCAGATGATCAAACCCTACAGAACCCACTAATATCAACAGGCCAGATCATTTCCAAGCTGTAATGTAGAAATGCTAAAGCTAAAAGTTCAAGATAAGGCTTACCCTTATATTTAAACACACAAATCAAGTGATTTATCCAGGATGCAAAATTCCAAGTTAAGATCACAAAGAAAATAGTATTAAAAGTGAATGCTAATAAAAAATTAAGCTCAATGACAATATCTAATTCAAGATATGTAATCATGTTGCATATAAGCAGCTTTAATTAAGACAAGAAGATTAATGTTCATTAACAATATACTGGTAATCAACAGCTGTCAGATATAGACAATGATATATTCAATCAAATTGCAAAAGGAAACTTCTAGGTTCAGAACAAGAAAGCCAAGGCCTTTTTGGCTCTACCTCCTCTTGTCCAAACACACTCATTTTGAGAGTCTCAAGTTATGACTTCTGGACGGGACGAAACCTATTGGGCTGAGTCCAATGCCACATGACTCAACTAAAGGTGAGTCTCCAGTACCCTATTTTTGAAATCTAAAATTGGGCCATCCAACGATCCTGTCAGCCCAAATTTGAACTCAGTCTAGGGATTCCCAGATTCTAGCAGATATGACTGTTACATTTTTGTGGACACATTTCACCAGGTGATTGGCTGGGACTATACTAGAATTCTGACCTAGCAAGCAACATGGCAATCAAGAAGTCTAAGTGCTATCCACACGACCAACACCAAGCAAGAGAACTAGTTAAATTTCTCCCCAACTCAACATCTCCCAAGATAAGTGTTCTCTCTAGCTTAAACACTCGTTCTCTCACTCTCACTTACTTGGGCATTAGATGCCTTTTACACATACTTCCACCAAGTAGGAACAATTTCCTAATTCCTATTAAAACCCGTGCAAAATCTATCAAATTTACACAAGAACAGAAGAACAAGGTAGTCTTTTTCTAAATAAGGAAAAATCAGAACAGAAATGCATGGCTTGTGCATTAGCCATCATTGAAGGCAAATGCAGCACAAACTAGTCAGCAAGGGATTGACTTAGTCCAACTGAAAATGGTTTTACTCTTT
Source organism: Dalbergia cultrata (assembly GCA_031216105.1). Lineage (NCBI taxonomy): Eukaryota > Viridiplantae > Streptophyta > Magnoliopsida > Fabales > Fabaceae > Dalbergia > Dalbergia cultrata. Next base: position 14,668,562 of record CM062350.1, read on the forward strand.
GTAGTACACCTTGATTGAATCTTGGCATTTTCCTAATTCCAAAAAGCATTTGACAATCACCAATTAATACATCAAATGAAGTGTTAAAAAAAAGTTAAATTTATGTATGACCTAATGGTTAACATTCAATTTAAAAGAAAAAAAAAAACAAACAAAAACTTTAATGTCAGTTGCTTTTCTTTATTCGTAAAAGATATACATGAACCGCCATATAATATTCCCAGTTCTACTACCGATCTCCTAAAACTCAAACACCCACTATTCAACCATAAAACAAAAAAAAAGTAAAAACAAAGAATCAAATAAATATTCACCCATTCCATGTGTACAAACTGAATCAAACACAAAATTACCACTTACATACAACATATTCACTTTTACTTAATTCGGCCACCACAAACGACACAAGCTTTACCATGTAGACTTGCACACAAGATCACGATCCACCCAAATAACAAGACAAACCAAACCGACCCAACAAAACCCCAAGTCAAGTAAGCAAGGGGAAAAAAAAATGAAAACAAGGGTAATGTATTAGTACTCATTTTCACTCAAATCAGCTTATAAAAATTTAATCAAACCACTTTAAAAAAAATTATTCCATATTTCAAAATCATCTTTTTCCCAAAAACGCCTCAGATCCACTCCACCGACAGAAAAAAATCACATTTTTATTTTGGTTTCTAGATCGAATCTAAGCAGTTGCCACGTCAGTGTGATCTTGGAGAGGCAGAGAGAGGGAATGAGAAGGGGTGGGAAGGGAAGAGAGGTAGTACCTCTCTTGACCGGCGGTGTCCCAGATCTGGGCCTTGATGACTTTGGAGTCGACGTTGAGGGTGCGGGTGGCGAACTCGACCCCAATGGTGGACTTGGACTCCAGGTTGAACTCGTTCTTCGTGAACCGAGACAGCAGGTTCGACTTCCCCACCCCTGAGTCCCCTATCAGCACCACCTTGAACAGGTAGTCGTAGTCATCGTCCGCCCTGTATCCCGCCATTGATTCTATTCGACTGATTCCAAGAACAACAACAAGACCACCCCTTCTCCTGCTGCTGCCGCCGCTGGTGGCTCTTGTAGAGAGAGAGAGAGAGAGTAGAAGAAGAAGAAGGAAGAAGCTAGTGTGTTGTTTTTGAGAGAGCAGAGGCAGAGCAGAGAGTGAAGAAGAGTGAAGTAGTGGGAACTGGGATGCGTGATGTGCGCTTAAAGAAGCGCCATTATAAAAGTGAAAACTCTTGGTACTTTTTAAGTTTTAGCGCATAATATATCATACTAGTAATTATACTATAGTTTCGAGTTTACCATGTACACCCCTTAGTAATATATTAATTATTAAAAAGTATAATTTAATGTTAAAAATATAAAAATATTATGAAAGTGTTTGTTGATATCATATCATATGTAAAATTTATTATAAGCTTGAATATATATTAATATTTTTCATATGATATTAGGCTAAAATATTATTGCATCTTTTTTAAAGGGAAAAGTTTTACTATCATTCATGAAATTGCATGTGCACTTTATTTTTATCCTTAAAATTAAGAAACTCTCAATTTAGTATTTGAAATTGAAAAAAAATTATTTAAATTAGTCCATATAACAATGTTCGTAAAGGCAAATTTGAATAATCAAAAAGACTAATTTAAATCACTTTTTATAATTTTAAAGACTAAATTGATCTCTTCTTAATTTTTGAACTAAATAGAAACATCCATATAATTCCAGGTAAAAAAATAAACTTTTACTTTTTTTTGTAATTTAGGGATAACCATAACTTTTAACACTTGAATAATAAAACCAATCATCTAACAAAATAGTTTCCCAAATATCATTTTATTTGATAAATTTATCAAATATTTATCAAATATCAAATGGTATCCATTTTTTGATAACATAAATTTATAATTTTATGTTAAAATGGCATAGCTGAACTACTCCTTTAATCCCATGGCTATGATTTGGAGAATGAAAATGGAGGGAATAACAAGGCTGAATTTAAGTGACTATTGTTTGAAAGTAATTTTTGGGGAGAAAATAATTGTTATAACAAGATTTGGGAATATGATCGGTACGTGAGGAATTTCATCCCTACGTAAGTCTCATGATAGCTAAGTCATATTATATGCATAAATTAAACATAAATTCATTCCCAAATGACAACCAACTTGCATTTTCCAAGTCATAACTATCAACATAATTTCATTTCATAAAATCAAGTCTAAACAATAATCATAACATATAATGAAATCAAGTTGCTCATTACACAAAAGAATCATAAAACTATGAATTCATATTTACAATACAAATCGTGATGCAATGATCCGGGTCCTGCCAGCATAACATTGGAGCATTCTATATATAAAGCAACATAACTAAAGCTTAATGTCAAAGTGAAGCTCACCTGCATTGAAGAATACTACTACTTAAGGGGAGGCTGTGGATTGAGGATCTGAACCAGCAACTATATTTGAAAGGCAAAAGGAGAGGAAGGTGGGCTTTATCATGAAATTCAGTCAGTGAATCTTCACCCATAACCATACATGAGACAAAAAGAAAGGTATGTAAATAATAATACAACATTAAAAAATTATTTCCATATATAATGCATAATAGCAGTGACAACACTCATATAAAAGAAACATATTTGTTTCTAAGGAATTAATATAGAAATAGAATATCTAATAATTACAAGGTGATACTTAGTCCTTTGTAAACAAGAGCACATTTATGAGATTTTAACAGTCCCTCGCGAATCGTATCCCTCGTCGACTAATCTGAGTAAGAATAATTTGCCCCTTATGGACAACTTGGTATACCAAGGTTAATAATTTAATTGTCGTTAACTCACTACTATATTTCTTATGATAGCTTCCTATTCAAAAATCATGCTATGATTTAAAAAGGGATTCTAACAATCTAGGTTTAACAACATATCATCCTTATGTACAAACATATGTCCACATTTCTCGTTAAATCTAGCTAACCTTCATCATCACAATCAAATCTATAATTATGAAATAAATCATACCTAAATAATTTAAATCTCAAGGATGGTCCCATGCACTTTGAAAAATCATAAAGGTATTACAAACCAGCAACCCTAATCCTTCATTTTTCTCTCTTCCACTCCCTTCACTCTTAATTCTACTTGAATCTAGCTCCCCCAATCATCAAGGTGAGTATATGTTGTAAGATTTTGTCTCCATTTTCACTATTCTTTCACATTATTGATATGAGTGTTGTTATTTCTCTCATCGTTGTCAAGTGGGGGTGCTCCCCCAATATTGTTGTTAAAATTAATTTAGGGTAATCTAGAGCTACCTATAAATTTTTAATGAGTTTTAGGGTTAGAATGGTAGACATTGGTGTCAACCCTTCTCCTCAGAGTCCTCGTTAGTGTTGACACCATCACTTCCTCCCCTCCAGGTGGGTGAATTTAATCCTGTGACCTTTATTTTTTGTCATTACAGCTATTTTCCTTATACTGTGGCATAATGGATAATGTTAGAGCATATTTCAAAGAGATTATAGATAGATGTTATTTATGTTAAGTTTATGCAATCATGGTTTCAGATATCATGCAATGTATAATTTAAAGCCACTTTAGAAGGATTAGAAATTGGTGACGATCTTGTTAAGTTGATGAGATTGTAGCTTTCAAAGAGCATGAACTATACTTTTAGAAACTCATAGGACCATTGTTGTAAAAATGATTTTCTTTATAAGTAGCCAAAGTAGGCTTATGATTAAATATGTTAGAGATATTGTGACTTCTGTTATGATTTTAAGAGTAGGATAATTAGATGATAGAGAGTGTAAATCAGAGAAGAGCCTAACACAAAGTATTTAGAGAAAATAAATATATAGAGCAAGTATGATTTAGTTTGTGAATAAATATGTTACTTCTCTTCAAAGCTATTATGTTTATGATTTCGAACCACAGTGTTTTGAGTTATGATTTTAGATTTATTATGTATATAAATATTTATATTAGTTTGAGATTTAAATTGAAAACTACCGTTTTATGGTATCCAGAGATACGTAATTCAATATAATTCATAACAACTGCTAAATACATATTTTATGGGCTTGAAAATCGGGATGCCTACAAGTGGTGATCCCTTGGGCTCGATTTTCACTGTCACTGTTATGCTAAAGTTATATTGTTAGAGTTATATAAATCCATAACTCTCAAAGTATTAAGAATTTAGAGGCCCTTGTTCGCTAGTTACTATGCATCCACCCTTTAGTTATGTAATTTCAGTATTGTTGATTTTATTTATTTTTGTTGAGTTATGTATGATGAGATTTAATAAACGGCCATGGAAGCAATAGTGTGAAACAGCCATAGAGGCAATAGCATTAAGCCACCATGGAGGCAATAGCATTAGACAGCTATGGTGGCAATAGTAATAAACAGACATAGAGGCAATAGTATTGAACAACCATGGAGACAATAGTAATAAACAACCATAGAGGCAACTTTATCTAACAGCCATGGAGGCAGAGCTTCTAGAGAACATAGTAAATCGAGACCTAGTGATGTGCCCATAGAGGATAGAGATATTTACAAATAGTTATTATTATTCTTATGAATGTTTATCAAGTTCAGAGTATTATTGACTATAACTCAGAGGAGTCAGAGCTTTGTTTTATATGCTTATTTATGGGATTACTATAAACAGTTTTAGAATTTGTTTTATTATTGTTACTATTATCGATTATTAGTATTATTATGAATTTTATGCATCTTGGTTATTGTCCTATAAAAAAGGTTACGAGTGAAAATTCACTCATTGAGTTTTAGATGAAAACTCACTCTCTCCTTTTTTCCATTACAGATACATTAGCTGTTGTGGGTCCCTCTCAGCCACCACCTCCCCAGCAGCAAAAGTTTTCCAGTTGGTGAGCTTCACTTCGAAGTGAAGTGCCTTTTGCTTTTTGGTTAGAGATAAAGTGTTTCAGTGTACATTGTGGACAGGGTCCCGGACCATAGAGATAGATTTGCCTTGACTAATCATGATCATTTTGTATTTACCTGATCATAGTTTTTATGGATATTCTATATAGAGAGCAACTTATATATTTTGTATCACAGAGCTAGATTTAGAGTTTAATCATAATATGTTATTGATGATGGGCTTAATTTCAAAAGACTTAAAAGAATTATTAGAGATAAAATGATATTTTATAAATAGAATTATTATTATTATTATATGCATATAAAAAGAACTCATAGGTCATGAGACTTATGTGGGGATGATATTCTTCACATACCGGTCACATTTTCAAGTAGGGTCCTGACAGATTCCAAATGCATAGACCAAAAAAATTAAAATCCAAATGTCCACTAAAATCTGAATATTACTATGCCATTTGTGACTCATTTTTTTATATGAGATTTGTACCCAGAATTTGTCATAATATAAGTTTTTATGATTATTTATAAGAATATGATATTTCAATACAAAAATCTCACCAATGACAAAATTTAATAATAAAATATAATTTTTTAAACTAATGACAAGATTTGGATAACAAAATATTTTTTAAAATTAAATCTTGCCAGTAACAAAACTTTCATAATAAAATTTTATTTTTTAAATATATCTTGTCATTGGTAGAATAAGTAAAACATCATATTCATGTAAATTATTCTATAATCTCATATATGAGGAATTGTTAAATTAAAACACCATGTTAAAAATAAAAAAGAAACTAGGGGTTATGATATATCCAATTCTGTTTGGAAAACATTAGACAATTAAAAATTTCTCAGAATTTTATATTCAAAAGTAAGTTCTTATCTTATATAATGTGACTTTATTATGATGTAACAGGTCCATTAAACTTAACAACAAACGTCATTTTCAAGCATGCTATAGAAAGTGCTGAATTTATGATGACAGGTCATGTTTGTTCAATTAATAGTGCTTGTAGCTGTAATTTGACTTGATAATGCAGATTGATTTAATTTAAATGTAGTTTAACATTATCAGTTCAAAAGGGGAAGGACAAAAAGAAAATTGTTCACAACCCTAAAGTTCACAGCTATTAACCAAAGCATTTATAAACATTGCATAATTCCGAAACCAATCACACCCCCATCACGTGACATCTCCTATAATAAAGGGCAATTCACAAGTCCTACTACCGCAGAACTTGTTTTCAAGCCCCAACCATAGCCACACTCGTAATTTTCCCAATTCAAATAGAATCATTGCCCCTTGTTTTGGATAAACGGCAGGGAGCTATCAAGGCACTCCATTTCCGTGAAATACCAAATAACTTCATACAAAGTCATCATTGAACACCGTGGAGGAGCTAGTAACAAGCAACCCTTCTGATATGCTATGCCTGACTCAAGTCCACTTTTACCCAAAATGGATCCAATAATTTAAAGGTCATCAATATTTGCCTATTGTTTCTCACACTTTTTTCGTGGCTCGGTACGCCCTAGGTCGGAATAGCCATTGAAAATGGTGATCTTAGGCGCTTAGAAAAGGAGGAAGGCTCATGAAGCGTTCAGACAGTAGTATTATTTGTAACCTTTTTTTTTTTGTAGAAAAAAATAATAATTTATATGCATTAAAAATTATCTAATTAAATTATCTCATTTTTATAACTTTAAGTAGTGAATATGAAATTGAACTACCTTTCCTATGTGACAATACAACATTGAACAGTAATATCATTTTTTTTAATTTTTTCATGAAATAAAGGTTAAGTAAAGAAATTTAAGCCCCAAAATCTTAAATGGTTAAACGGTATAGTCCCTCTTCAAGAGAGTTTTACACTATTTGAACCCTGACTTGGCAGATAAAATTCACCTTAGACTCAACCTATTTCCATTGAGCTAGTCTCATTGAGTATGACAATATAAATTTTAATGCATAAAAGTTAAACTAAAAAATATAGTAGTCAAAGTTATAAAAAAAAAAAATAGTAGTCAAAAGACATTTTGTGCATATTTTGACCGAATGGTTGCATGAATTAATTATCACTCTCACAAAATCATTTTACTATTTTGGAGAAGTTAAGACATTTAATTAACTTCCAAAATAAAAGTCTCCTTAAATTTGTAGGAATAAGCGTTACAATTTACAAATTAAAATAAACACTTTTATCGATATATATATATATATACAAAATAGTTGAGTCATATATATTACATCTTGTAGCTTTTATTACATAGTAATAATCAATTTTATTATGATATATCTAAACACAAATGAGTAAATGATCATTTTATTTCATGGAACTATACGTGTAAGTTTATTTAATTTCTAAAATTTGGAAATTAATTTTATTTAGTTCCTCAAATTACAAAATACAAATCAAGTTAGTCTCTGATTTTGTTTTCGATACTACATCATCACATTTTTGCAAACGTATCATGTTAAGTGATATAATATATAATGATGATAATCGACATTCTACTTGGCTTCAAAGGTGGATGTATAATTGAATAATAGGGCCAAATTGTTAACATAAGTCATGTATATATTAACAATATTATTTATATATAAAAAATTTTCTCATAGTATTCAATTATTGTTATTTTCGTGCAATGTAATTAGCAAAGTTTTAGTAGAGTGTTAGCATATCATCACTAGCATGCCAATTAGTGTAAAATGTCTGCAAAAATGTGAGAATACAACAATAGAAATAGAGGCAAACACATGTGACTCACATTTTATAATTTCAAAAAAATTAATTCTAAATTTAAGTAATCAAAATAACTCACCCATGCAGCTTTAAGGCTCATGTTAAACATTAACTCAAATAAAAAATTAGTACTTTCACATAAGGTGTTAATTAAGTTGTTTATATCAACAGGATTAAAGTGTCGGACTGTGATTAACTTGAGAGTAAATTTAGAACAAATCCAATAATGTGTCTTAAGCTTGAACATTTTCGATGCAAGTAGGGGCCGGGTAACGGATCAATTTGGTTCGGTTTGATATTATAAACCTTTTTTTAGCAAATCCAAAATTAAACCAATCTGCTGACCCAGATCTAGTTACGTTGATTTGGCTTCGATCATCGAGGTGAAATGCAATTTCTTTTTTTTTTTTCCGTTTTACTTTTAATTATAACAACTAATAATGGTATTAAATCAGTTTATGATGAGATGCTTAATACTAATACAACTTTTAGTGAGAGATAATTAATAAAAACATTGCGAATAGATAAATCACTTAAACAAATGCAAATAAAGAATATGAAAAGTAGTTTATTACTAAATGTTCGAATGCAAACCTTTGAAAACTTTAAAATAAATTGAGAAACATAATTAATCGGATGAATGAGTTGCATGTTTGGGTTTTGGGTTGAAAATAATAAATCTGAGAACCATATAAATAGTAATTGATTTAATTTGGTTTTGGCTTGAAATTAAATGAGATTAATCGAGTCAATCTAAACCAATTTCGTTGATTTGGTTTTTATTTGGTTCATCAGATCAATTGGCTAATGTATTTTTTTTTATTGTTTTTAATTTAATAGTTTTTCTAATATGTAATTTAATATTTTGGACTAAGCAAGGGGAAGTCACTGCAACATGCATGTGAAAGCTTCATTAAGGTTGGAGCTTTTGCCCTAAAATCGTCAAAAACATTTTCACTTTAAGGTCTTCATCTAGTTAGTGTAAAAGCTTCAACCTTAATGATACTTTTGCATGGAAGTAGTCGAACTGTTTGGTGCTTTCTACGTGGCTGATCAATATAAAAAAATTTTTTTTTTTTTTAGACTCACTTGTTTATATCCAATCTTCCAATCAAATTATGATATGGATTTTTTTTTGAGATGAGTGCATATTTTTAAATTTTAAATTACTTATCTAAATAAATTATCCACTTGTCTTGATTTAGTTGGTGAAATAGATGAAATGGATCAATGGCTAGCGTCTACCTCTTAAATGGGCTAACAGTATGTGAATGAATTTGTTACCACATCTAATGTAGATACCCTCATAAACCAAAAAAAAAAAAAAGATGAAATGGATGTAAAGAAAATGGACCTAAGTGTTATCCTAAAAGAAAAAAATGAAGCATTTTGGTAAATAGTTTCATAAAAATTCCGTATTGATACATAGCTTTGATAGAGCTAGCAAAAACGTTCACAACAAAAAAAAACCTATATATTTCTTAGCTTCTGTTTGGATCAATACAAAAAAGAGAGGAAAACAAACAAGAGGAGAGAAAATTGTAATTTTTAATGAGTTGATTTGTTCACTTTCTCTTTGTGGGTTAGAAAAAAAAAACATAGAAGGAAAGAAAAAAAATCTTATGGCCCAGTTTAAAAAATTCTTCTTACATTTGAGAAGAAAAGTTATAAAATTACCACTTTATCCTAATCTTTGCGTCGAACTTTATCAATAATAATAAGTTATCAAAATCATATTAGACTAAAAACTGGTGAACTGGCTACTTAGTTGGTCTGATTATTCATGTGGCAACAAACGAATTGATTAAATAATCCAAATATTTCACCAATTGATTCAAACTCATCTAAGGATGGAGCCGGTGTGCTCACTAACCACTAATCACTAATCTAACCATATTATTATGTTATAATGTCTCAATAATTATATATATATTTATTTAAATTCGGTTCAATGACAATTAGTAACACTCAACTACTTTTTTCTTTTCAACTTTTCTCATGTGAGGTGTACATGTTAAAATCATCTTATGCCAACTTTGTCAGTTACTTAAAGTTGGGTTTTGAATTCAGATCAACTAGCTAGCTCACTCGTATTTATATTAGAGCAATATTATTACAACACTCAAAAGTGGATATTTAAGTGGAACAATTACTACATCACCATTATATGTGATAAATGGATAGAAATAGTGAGACCACTATCACATTTAATGGTGATAGAGTGATTATCTCTTATTTTCTTTCTTTTTTTTTTCATAATGTAAACAGAGCATTAAGATTAGTCTATGCTAACCTGAATCGCTGCTAGTCCTGTACAATTACTAAAAGCCTCAAAGTTTTCAACAAAGCATTAATTTGTTACATCGAACATCAGCCATATGCTAGCACTTGAGCAAGGAGAAGCTTTGGTTTGGGTGTACCACAAATAAGAATCATCGTGTGTAGCCAAATGCATGCAATTCTGATCGTCGATCATATGCACTTGATCAAGTCACCGAAAGTAATGATGTGTCTTGTACCCAACATTAATCACTACTCAAATACCTAGTATGTGATTCCCAAGAACTCTGTCCCAGCCCATTTCTACCATAAAACCGATCCACACCTTTGCAGATAAATTCAAAATTCAAACCAATCTCTGCTAGCATAAAGAAATAAAACTCATACGCTTTGGCATGAGAAAGCACCAACTAGCTACTATATAAGTAGAAGTGAAATAAAAACTAACTCAAAGGGATGTTTGATCCTTAATTAATTGACTAAATTTAGAGACCCATGTGATAATTAGGGATCTGAAAGTTCACCTACAATACCTCATGTTTAGGAAAAAAATATTATTTATTGAAAATATATCTTGAATTTGCATATATCAAATTTCGACATGTGTAAAGTTGTGTTAATAGAAGGGAAGCAACACTAAATTATTGTCAGGTGATCTGGAGGTCACAAGATTCAAATCTTCGAAACAATCTCTCTGCTTCCAAGAATACAAACGTATCTTGTAGATATCAAAAATTGATTTGCATGGTTAGCTTAGAAAGTTGAACGGGGTTGTCTCAAACTTCTTTTTGTGCCATGCTTTCCTTCACAAATATAAAAGCCCCACTTGAAACCAAATAATGCTGGCAGCCAGAAGCGTTCAGACACCAATTAGAAACTCCAATCATAGTTGTCTCAAGTACCAACCATGATTTGCTCATGTTCCCCTTCTTCTCTTTATTTATGTCTGTGAGAAAGAAACTTCACATATTATTGATAATAACCTTTGTGCTGCCCTCGTGTGCGTGGTTTTCTCTTCTTTCTCTTAACACTTCTCAATGTCCGAGTCTGAAGCCTCTTCTCCCTCATCATCATTGGAAACTGGCTCTTCCTCCACTAGTAAGAGTCCAAGCATTCAAATGGTCTCAAAATCAGTCTCTGACAGGCTTTTGGGGAAGTTCTTTGATGCATCTCAGTTCGATTTTGCTTATCAGGAGAGTGGTTTGTGGTCTCCCCCAATAAGAAGGAGGGTGTTTCTGGCCTCGCCTGGTAACATATGCTCTGAGGATGAAATGTTGAGAAGGCTCAACAAGGCAAAGAAGGCATGGAAAAACAAGAGACACATAATTTGCTTCAATGTACATATGCACTTTCATTCTCTTAATTCATTAATTTACTCTTTTTGCTTTCTCTGCATTTCTATGTGTAATTGTTCCAATTGTTTTATGAATAATGTTAGACATATAGAAAAACATTTATAGAATTGTTGATAAAAATCATATTATTTGTGTTGACTGATAAAATAAAATGGTATGATGCACTTGTTAATCATATATGTTAATATGTCACATCATTAATCTGTATACAAAATTCTTGAAAAATTTCTGGTTGTGTAGTATTTTTCTTCTTCTATATATAGCTGACTGAGTTCATTATTATGGAGATTTGTAGACTATAACCTTTGAGATGTGTTCGGAACATTTTGCAGGCCTTTAGGTGCTCTTGGAGTTGAAAGGCTAGACAGGAGGTGCATATGCCAACCATATTCTCTTTAGATAAAGTCATGTTTTGTCTAAGAATATCGGAGATTTACTTTGCAGTGTGCATGTGAGAACTGCTTTTCCAACTTTGGGGTCCAACGGTATCATGACCTTGGTGCTCCTTGCGGAGTGTGAACTAGATATTGTACAAATACTTGCATGTTTATATTTTCAATGTTCCCAAATATCCTGTAATTTCATGATTCATCTTATTATAAAGCCACCCAACTTTTTATTTCTAGTATATCAGTCACAATGAAATTGAATTTATAATCTCATGCGACATATCCAAGTCCCTCCGCACTAGTCTTAGTTAGAAGTTTATCCAACTATTTCATTGGTGTAAAATCACCCAACTATAGTTCTTCTTTTCTTGCTTTTCTTCATACTACATTGATGTGAACAGAAAAGCTGTCTTGAATAAACCTTCGCCTAAATTATTAGAAGTGGTTTATAACTTAATTATAATCTTTTTTGGCATGTTGATAACTATATTCACTTAGGATTTTTTTTAATGATAAAAAGCATTTTGACTCTAAAAGAGAGAAGCGTAGGTGGAACACTAAGTGTTCTAATATATTCACCTAGGATGCTTTTTGTAACATTTGGTGAAAGCACGAGAAATCAATTTCTTTAAGTTCACCTCTTTTCAATTATTCATAAAATTATATCTTTTTACCCCGCAGAAGCATAAAAATTATGCAATCTTTTGACAAAGGTTAGTTCCGTAAAATTGGATTTTACGTTTTCAATCCACCTTCGTGGGCACTTTATAGGATTTGTTTTTCATGTATAATACTCGTAGAACTTTAATTTATGGACATTAACTTCATGACAGAATCATCTAATCTGCTTTTATTTGATTTTATAGAGGGAATACAAAAAATAAAAAGAATACTTTTACTTAACATTTCAAATAATTATCTATATCTTAAGCATAACTACGAGGTATGGCGTGGTGACAGTTCACCTTATCCCTTAATCATAGGGTCGGGGTTTTGATCTTCACTAATGGGAATGGAGCACATTTCGTGGCCAGCCGTTTGACTCTTTAGGAGAACTTCTGTGACGAAGAGATTAGTCACTACCGTGGATATCTTAATTTTGATAAAAAAAATCTATATGTTAACCATTACTTCTACATAAATGTTTAATATGTAGCGCAAAGATAAAAAAGACTGAAGAAGATATCAAAGCTAACTTTTCTCATAAAGGTATTTGAAGATATATAATTAAGTGAATAACAATTGAAGTTATGTAACTAATAAGCCATGTTTTTATCTTCGAAATTCGTCCAAAGTTTCGAAAGAAATCATAGATAAGAAATTATACCACTAAACAAAGAACCAAGTTTTGTATTAGCTACTTGTACGTTCACCTCATTATTAAAGATACAATAATATCATTTCAACACTTAACTTTCTCAAACACCAAAATACTCTACTCACAGAATACATAGGTCTCATCACTTTTTTTTTTCTTAACTTACTCTCTCTAGGTCACTCCTCTTACATCATTATGGCCGTTTTGAAATAACATTTTCCTTAAAGATACTTTCCTTTTTTTATTTCTTTCGATAAACTTAACTAAGCATCCATGTTTTTTAAAATCAATATACACGAGTGACATGACATTTCTCTCATTAAATTCAAAGAATTCACCCGATAATTCTTTGCTTTGCTATTGCTGTGTGTGTGTATATATATATATATATCACAGGAGAATTGTATGTGTGGTTTGGTCATGCTCATGCAGTAGAAATTATTTAAAAATTAAAAAGTCTGCGCAAACAATGACATATCAATTGGAATTTTGGACATGCTTTGCGACCAACAGAATTTTGTGTGCAGCAAGAGAGCAGGAAGAATATTCAGAGCGGGTGGCGTTGCTTTCTAGTCATTCGAATAGCAGACAACAGTGAACAACGTAACAGGACGCTATACAAACAACACAACCGTTGTTTCTTTGTACTTTTCTTTCGTCTGATTGCAAACTTGAATTGATTTGATTCCCTACCCCAACTTTTTGGGTTAGTAAAACCAGAGTACAAAGCAAATACAGGAAGTGTCTTACATGTCTTTGTTCTTATGGTCAGTGTTGATTGACCTAGCTATATTAAAATAGAAAATAGTAAAACTGATGAACTTCCTTCAACTCCACCCATCCAAATTCAAATGGACGGGTTGGATGAGGTCTTCATTAAATTTTTTTATTAATATAAAAATTATATTAGTAATATTTTAATGAATATATAATTAATATAAAAAGAAATTAGATTACAATTTTTAACCTATATTTCATATTCTGCTCTCTAATTCTTTCCCCTCTTGCCAATTGCTACCCCTCTCCTTCACCCCATCCACCGTCCTCACTGTCGTCCATATCCCACACATTCCACCCTCATCGTCACTCACTGGCTTGTGTGTTCTTTGATGTTTTCATGAATTTATCTACTCATGTATCAAAAAGGACTTGCTGCTCCTTTTTTTTTTTTAAACTAGTGTTCCAAAGTTCAAATTAAAAAGAGCAAACAAAAGGGGCGTTTCTAATATGAAGGGATCCTGGAACTTTGTCGAGGAGGTGCTCTGGTCCCAATCTCCCAAGATTCATGCGAGATGGAAGATTAAGAGCTCACCCATCATTGAAATGCAATTTCATTTCTTCATTGTTTATATTAAGATAAGTTATAACTTGAGCAATGAGAGAATCAATGGAATTGCAAAGAGAACCAAAATAAAGATGAAATTGGGAATAGGAAAGGGAAGGGCAAGTTGGTCGGATTGTGGATGAAGTATAAGAAAGGATGAAGGAGATGGTGAAGATGAGGAGATGGGGAGGAAGGAAGTGAAGATGCCATTTCATTATGGAATGTAGGAGATGGATCAAAGTCTAAGATTAAAGATGAATACATGAGAGAGGGAAGATGTTTGGTACAAAGAGATATAGAGAGAGAATTGAGATGATGAGGACATAAATGTAATTTACTATTTTTTCTTTGAAATTTATGTTACCATTACCATGATGATGATCCATAACTCAAACCTCCCCATCTTAGAATGCTCCAATAAATATATTCATTATAATCATGGATGTGATTGTGGTGATACATTCTAGGATTGCAAATTCAACTAACTAGGAGGGTTTGCTTTAATAATTGCTTTTGCTATTTTAAGTTTCAAGCTCTTCTGAAATAATGCTAATGATTGGGAAGCTAATTGCCAAAATGCCTCTCAGGCAACTCGATTGCATTCGATATAATCATCAGTGTAATACCTCAGATACACGTGTCTGTAGATAAGTTCTGTATGATCTTAGGATCCTTTGGAACACACTCACATTGTCAGGAAGGCCCCAGATACATGAAAGACCAAGTTATGTAGAATTTTGTGTTGTTGTCACTGCTATAGTGGTCCAGGACTTCCATAGTAGGCACAAGTAAGGGAATGGGTTTTTTGGCACTTTACCAACTGCTACAGAGGTCATATATTGCTCCGCAGGGGTGCTTGAGGCGCCTTGACCACTATAGCGGTGCCCTCGATGACAGTACAATGCTGAAACGACGTAGTTTTACTTAAATGGCCCCTACCCCTTTTTAAACCCTATTTCGGGCTCCCTTTCCCCAAATCCGAAACCGTTATTCTCCAAACCCCTTTCCATTATCTTCCAATCAATCCCACTCAAATCCTTCTCCTCCAAGATCAAAGGTAAGGGATTGTTGTTGGTTTATGATAGATTTTTCCACCTTCTTCCTCCCCTATGTTATGGGTATGATCGTTTCTTATTGTTGTCAAATGGGGATGTTCTCCTAATATTGTTAGAGCTAGAATAGCTATCTAGAGATTGTTAGAGATTAATCTAGAGTTTTATGGTTGTTATGACAGATGTTGATGCATCTTCGCTCCCCAAAGCTCAGTTGGTGTTGACATCGTCCCTTTCTTCCCTCTAGATGAGTGGATTAAATCTTATCATTAGAATTATCTTTATTAAAATGTGGCATAAATGCATGATTTTAGAGAACATTTTAGAGAGTTTAGAGATTATTTTTTATCTATCAAATTTATGAAAATGTTGGTTTTCATAATAGCATGAACTATATGTTTTTATGTAAAGCCATGACACCATTATTGCTGAAATGATTCTAGAGTTAGATTATGAGTACGATTGTTTAAAGATGTTATGACTATCAAATGATTTTCAAAGCAGGGTGTTTTTACGTGATAGAGCTTTTAAACTCAGAGTAGAACCCGATTATAGAGTTTTAGAGAAAAGAACTAGTTTTATAAATTTGGATTAGACGGTAGCTATATAGAGAAACAAACAGTGAGTTAACGGCTATGAACGATCATTAACTTTGGTATCAAGTTATCCCCAAGGGACAATATCATCCCAGAGCAGAGATGGAACTTAGTTAGGTGTCCAATTTGGATCCTTGAGGAATCCTAGAGATCAAAGAACTTGTTATGTCATGGTCGATATACATAACCAGATAATTTGTTATGTCACATGATTTGTGCATAACTAGAGATCGTTATTTCTCTAATAGACTACTGTTATTATAATCTAGAGAAATTTATGATTTGAATTAATATATGTATGTAAATATGAAAATATTTTAGAGCTTGTTCTATTGTTAATATTATCATGATTTTATGCATCATTTCTTGTTGTCCCATGAAAGGGGTTACAAGTGAAAATTCATTTACTGAGTTTTAGATGAAACTTACCCCTTTCATTTTTTTCCCTATTTACAGATACAGCGATTGCTACAGGTTCTTCCCTGCCACCTTCTCCCCAACAACATTAGAGTTCTCAGTTGGTGAGCTTCACTTATAGCGAAGTGTATGTTTTGTATTTTAATATAGAGTGCTCCATTGATAGTGCGGGCAGGGTCCCAGACCATAGATATAATTTTGCATTTTGTTATCATGATTCAGATTATATTTTATTTGCATTATTATAGCTTTCATGATTCTATTTTATACAGAGAGCTATTCATTATATTTTGTAGTACAGATACAGACTCAGAGTTGATTTATGAAATTATTACTTATGATGATTTTGATTTCAAAGAGAAAGAGATTTATTTTAAAGATGAAACAATATTTTAGAAATAGACTTTATGATTAAAATATGTATATAGATAGACTTAGCGTTCATGAGGTTTACGTAAGAATGAGATTTCTCATGTGTCATTCACGTTCCCAAGTCTGGTGATGACAATCGGTTTACAACAATACCTTCTTACACCTAGCATGAAAAATTTTGTGGCCTCTAAACATCTAGGTAACAGTGCATGCGATTTTGTGGCAATCACAAAAAATCTTCATAATATTTTGTTAGTTTTCCGTCCAAGCTTTTCAATATATGATGACCTAGTTTCCAAAGTTGATCAAGTGATCGATTCAACTAAGACACCAGGTTATTAGGTTACTAGATCAATTGTAGGTCATGGATTGAACCAGATATAATTAAATTAATAAATAAAAATAAAATTTAATGAAATTAAATTTGTGTGTGTATATAATGAATCATAATGACAACAACTTGCAATTAGCCTAATGGCAAGAAGTGCGCATCCTTTCCTTCATGGAAGGGTTTCGAACCCACCATTGAAATTTGAGGTTCCCAATCTGAACTAGTCCGGTTTTAAAAATTATGATGATGACACTTCATACCTAAATTTAATATGAATCTTTTCCTTAATCAACCTTATAGACACATCAGGTTTTCGTAGAACAAATCAATTTGGAATCTAACTTTTGATGACCTTGTGTAAAAGCTAAGTTGACACAAGTGTAAGGAGTATTATATTTTGTAATTTGCTGAAGATTTGAGCTCTTGCTTTGAATGACCCTAACTCTCCAATTGCAATCATTACTAAATCTAGGATACTTAGCCAATATTCTTCTTGTATCAAAATATTCATTCTTATGGCTTTAGCGCTTTAAGATTGAATAACGCTTTAAAATCAACTTGCAACCGAACATATAATTCTCCCCCTTCACTCCAAATATCATGTTGAGCTAACTAAGGAAACTTAGGACTAGTCAATGTATCCTAATGACTTTGTGAAAATTGTGGGCATAAGGCATAAACACATTTTAGAGTTAAATGCATCTAATTAGTCCTTGAAAATTTGTAATATCAAATAGGTTATTGAAATTGAAAAAATGACATCAAATAGGTTCCTAGAACTAAAATTTGACACCACTTCATTCTGAAAGAAGTTTCCAGTGCCTTGTTTAATATCATATGCATTTTCACCAAAACAATGTCAAACAATTTTCAAGGACTAATGCGATGTCACACGTTAATTTTAGAAAGTTATTTGATATAAAAAAAATCTCTCAAAAACTAAATTGACATCACACAAATCTTTCAAAAATCAAAATGCATATTGACATATTCATCTAAAAATTAAGAAACATGCCACATTATTTATTGGAGATTTATCCAACAAATCTCTCATATTTTCTTTTTTATCATATCTAAAACATATTCTAATGATAGTATTAATTAAAATAATTTTTTAAAAAAAATATCAACTCCAATTTTCGTTTAAAAACTTGGGTAAAACCAAACATAAAGTTGATAGTAGCAATGCACTTGAGAAAGGGGGGGATTGAATCAAGTGTCATTTTAAAAATCTACGCACTTAACAAACAAATCGAACATGTTACGAAATGTCTCTTGTGATTTTAGGAAATATTTGACTGATGTTTCCTAAAGTCCGGATGATAAATTCAGAACACAATAAGTAAAAAGAAAGATATCCCAAAATAGTTTTACCAATATATGTAATGAAATAAATACCTAAGGTGATTCAGATATATTTATATCCAAAATAAAGAGAAGGGTTAAAAAGAGTGCACCACAATATTTATACTAGTTTAACCTTATTGTGATATCTATATCTAACTCCCACCTGAAGGTGAGAGTTCCACTAATTCCAATTTTCCAAATATAAAATAAAGTTTATCACTCAACACAAGTGTAAGTTAAACCAAAAGAAACAAAGCTTTCCAAGCTACAGGCAAGAGTAGTCTTTTGATAAAAGTCTCTCCAAGCTCACTCCAAAAGTAATGTTTAACAAGGGTCTCTCCAAGCTCACACAAAATTAACTCACAAAACTTGACAACCAAATGCCTTTTAGAATTATTTTTTTGGTTTTTCTCAGAAAGAAAAGCAACCAAGTTCCTTAACTAAAAACTCTCATAAATTTGGCTTTTATCACTCACAAAAACCTCATAAAAAAATTCTGACTTTTACAGTAATTTTCTAATATGCTCAATTCTCTCAAAATTTTTACAAAAATAACACTTGATAGTACTTAGATAATGTGAAGCAACATGTGAGGAGAAAAAGAGGAAGTAGTCTTTTTTTTTTTTAAATTATGCAATAATGGGCTCTTTTTCTAATTTGTTACAGCTGCTAATGTTTCTTTAAATAGGAAAAATAATATGACCATTGTAGGCTACTATAGGCTGGTGCAAGTTGCTTCTTTTGCAATTTGATGAGCTTACCATCTGGGCAACATTTTGAATTTGTCCTTATCCTTTTATCCTTTTGTGCAATGATTTTCTCTTTCCTATGATGTGTCAATATTCCTTGTAAAGCATTCCCATTATTTCATAGTGGTATATGTCTTTTTGCAATGATGAAATTTGTGTTTCCCTCCAAAGGTAAGTGTGCCACATTAGCTTCCATCATATTCTACATGATGCTTATTGTTGTCTTTGAATGTCTCCTCTTTGAATGAGTGTTATTTGACATTAGTGTGTTGGCTTCTTAACATGCTCTCTAGTTAAGACCTGAAACACTAAAACACCCATTAAAATGTTCAATAATTAAATGTTTGCTATCATTCAAGGTTACATAAGCTAACAAAACTAACCCGTTTCAAGAATCATAAGTGAATCACATATACATATCATCTTCTTACAGTTAAAAAAAATTACTTAAGCAAATAATCACCCTCCAAAATTTTAAAAAAACATGGCAAAACCAAATCATCTAAATTGACATATAGGGATAGGAACAGACCAGACCAGATAAGGTTTTGCTATTAACAGGTCATGTATGTACTATAAACATTGGGCCAAAGCCTGGTCTATAGCCTGTAGCCTGCTATAGGCAATTTTTTAGACCTAAGTCTAGCCTATTTACTAGCCTGGCCTAAAGCCTGTTTAGAAAGCCTATAATTCTAAAAAATTCTAAAAATTAAAAACAAGTCACAATTTACAAGCTAAGCAACAATAATTAAACATAAAATAACACAAATTAAAAAGAAACACTTAAACATTAGAACATATTGCATCCATAAATTTGAAGTAAAATTATTATAAAAAAAAGCAAGAAAAAATCAAAATAGTTATATTCTAGATTTCACTTAAAAAATCCCTTAAACATAAGGAACCAAATGACATTGGCTTGTTTTTGTAGCAATCTGCACCATTCTTTTTGTATCAATCTATACAACTATGTTCACTTATTTTGACTAGGGAACGACCAAGAGAATGGATTTCAAATATGATTGATCGCTCACAATGGGAGAGTGACACTAGCAAGTATACTAGGTTGTCAAGTAATAGAGTAAAAGGAGGGGTTGTCGTACCTACAGGGATAATTCAAGTATCGATTCTAGCTAATTAGATAACAAGTTGAACAATTGAAATGAAATGATATTAAAGGAATTTGAAGACTAAAGTGCTAAAGCAATGTAAAAGCTAATTAAGAATTGATGGAATTAAATGCTAGGGTGATTTACTTCAACTATGTGTGAACAATATGCAACATGAACATCAATATGCCTTATCCAAATTTCATTGAGTGATGGTAGGATCTCTATGTTCATTAAGAGTCTTTCTCAAGATCATCTAATGCTACTCAATTAGAGTTAAACACCTAATCTCTTAGCATGCTTAATTCTAACTAAGTGATTTAATTATCAAGTCCTTAAATACCACATGAATCATGTTTGCCTATCTCTAGGTGTCATTCAACTCATGGCATTGCATTTATAGGCATGGCTCTTACTCATTCTCTCAAATTTGTAAAAACCCCTATAATCCTAAATTGGTGATCAAGCAATTCAAGATAAATAAACTCAAATACAATGCTCACTATCAATATGAGACCAAGACACATATTCATTCATATTAGCATAATGTCAAACACATAGCATCCATAAATCACCCTTAGCAAAGGGTTTAGTTGCAAGTCATGAGCAAATGATATGAAAATAAAATGAATGACAAAAGGAAGGAAGAAGCCATGAACAAGAAAATACACTAAGAATTGAAGAACAAAACCAAGAGAGGTCTCTCTCTCAAGCTCTTGAAGCTCCAAGACCCTTGCTTCCAAGCTCTAGCCTCCTTTATCCCCAAATTTGGTATTCTGATCTCTGATGCCTTCCTCTCACGTTTGCCTAGGTTTTTGTGCCAATCATGGGTTGCCAGAATTAGTATAGAGGCCCAATCCACATGTCAGATTCGTGCACCCACGCTGTAGCGTGGCTATGGCTATGCTGGAGCGTAGCTTAAGTGAAAATATGATAAATCTGACAGCAAGCCATGCTGTAGCGTAGGTTCCCACGCTGTAGCGTGGCTTCCGTTTCAGGACCCATGCTCCAGCATGGAATTCTGACATCCTTTCAGCTCCAATTCTTGCTTCTTTGCACTTCTAGCTCAAATGCTTCCCTCATTCTTCTTCCAAAAAGCTACAAACCAATGGAAAACATAACTAGAATGCAAGGTTAATGTAAGTTTAATCATGCAAGAATTTAAACCAAATAATGCAAAAGAGGCATCTATGCAAACCAAAACTAACTATGAACAAATTAAAAAGTTCTAAGAAAACTAAAGAAAAACATAACTCCTAAGGGAGTTATCAATGATCAAGAGTGAAAGGTATTGTTATTTAAGAGAGAAAGGTATTGTTATTTCATATATGTAACTATGTATAAAGAAGATGTGAATGGATAAGAAATTTAAGAGCTCATACTTTTCACACATGTCGCTTGCTGTGCAAATGTGCATGGCTTTCACGGCTGCGAGTTTGCGAACACAACCACAGGGAGGAGTTCACAGGCACATGGGTGAGGAGAGGAGACAGCGATGTGACGAGGCTATGTGAGGAAAGATCAATGACAACGCTACGGTGAGGAAAGGCTATGCGAATGAGGAAAAATCGACAATAACTGGTAGCTAGTGGGGTGGCTACACAAAGGTCTACTGGAGCCAGGGGTGTCTACGAATACTTGGCCCCTTGGGGTGTGGGTGTGTACAGCTATGTTGTGATCTTGTGGGCTGCGGAGGTGGTGAGATCGTGAGAGATAGAGAGAGTGATTTATGGTTTGTAAAATTGTAATGTGTGTAGCGTGTGTTGTGAATTTGATTTAGACCTAATGTGTTATTTAACTAGTTTAATTTTGAAAACTAAAATAAATATATTAGTTGGGCCATATATTAACAAAGAAGTGAAATAGTGTAGTGGTTTATACTGTTTATAGAATGTTGAAGACTATTGTTTGAATCTTCTATAGCTTAGTTTACGATGGGCTTTTTAAATAGTCTAGGCTCAGCCTCTTTACCTTGATAGCCTTTTTAAAAAGCTTGAGGCTAGTTTAAATTTTTAAAAAGGCCATGTTAGGCCAAAACGCCAACAAGCTAGACCACATGCTCGGCCTGTTCTCACCCGTTAACATATAGTTGAGCCAAATTGAACTCAAGTTCTGTTATGTGTAGTGGATTGAAAGAGCACAGAATAATTTCGACGAGTTTTCTATGCATTGGAATGGCTGTTTTCAGACATCCATTGCTCGAAGTCAAAGGAAGTTGGCATGCATAATTGATTCACGGAAGCAATATACATACCAGTGTCATCGATGGCTGTGAGATTAGGACCACCACATAGGAATGTCAAACTAAGTGGTGTCCATAATTTGAAATTGTCGAAGTGTTGACCAATGAGCTACGAAAGAGTATACTTTTTGTGAGATCAATGTGTCCAATGCCTTGTAACGAAGAAAACTTTACTTTATAAGCAACTCCAAGGAGTTTGGAGCAAACAAGTAAGAGCATTTAACGTCTCAGTGTGACAATAGAAACCAATGCTAGGGTCCAAGTTCACATGTACCTAACACAACATCTACAGGGAATTTTAGGCTCTTATCAAGTTGGATCACCACGATTCCACGAGCACATTAATTTAATTTAAAGTAAAGATTTATTTTGATCCATGAAATCGTGGGTTTCATTTTAATATCTGAAATAAAAAAATTCAATTTAATAATTGAAATGAAAAAAATTTATTTAAAATCATCTTTTTGATAATTCAAGTTAATCTTCACAAATATTAACATGAATCACTTTTTATAATTTTAAAAATTAAATTAATATTTTATTAATTTCATGGATTAAAATGAATCACGAATACAATTTCAATGAACCAAATAAACCTTTATTAATTCGTTGTGCAAGTGGGCATGCACGGACACTAATTTGGCCAAATAGCACAACCCTCACGTCTATCCGTTCCTTCCTCTTTCAGACATCTACTCGTGTATAAATAGCACAACTATGCCATTCTCTCTTCAGCATATCACAAAGACACAAACATATTAGTAACTAAATTGCCTTCATTCGTCCTTACTAGTGTTCCAAATGGCTCGCCAGGATCGTGTTTTGGTCATCACCCTGCTGCTTGTTTTGGTGTGCTATTCCTCATTCTCGGATGCCCGAAAGGTTCTCAAAAATGAGGCACGAGAGCTGCCCTCTAATTTGCCACCCCACCTTCGAGAGGAGACTCATAGTTATCCCATGCGTGGCTGTGGAAGGCTCATTGCTCGTCTCGACAACGATAGAAGGGTTCTAGTTCAATCTACACCGAGTCCTGGTGCTGGGCACTAGTGACTAAATCACTAGTGAAGTATACTATAATCTTTTTGACACCCAAAAATGGCCCCAAAATCCGTAGCTTTAGTTGTGTGTCAAATATTGAAAAGATCTAGTTATGATGTACTAAGAAAAAGTTAAGTGATTCTACCATGGAACAGTTGACAATAGTCTTCCTCTCTATATTACACTTCAATAACATTGTGGTAGAGTTTGACACGTATTTGAAAGATAATACAGTAATGCTACTATATGGCACGATAAAATGCCGTCCGAAAACAATGTGAAAATGTTTGCTGTTAACTTGTTGTATAATGCATGTACATTGGGAGAAGGACGGAAATCACATAGGCGGTAGCCTATAAAATTGGCCTGAAAAAGGCTAGATATAATTATTGACCCTTAAATAAAGAAGTGGATGATATAATTTTATTTCATCCGATAGCTATTATAATTTTTGTTAAAGATTTTGTCAATATTTTCTTACTATATATGTAGTATTTTTCTTCCGGCTAGTGTAAAAGTGTTTCCGGATCTTGTGTCCACAATATGAAAAGAAACGATAACACTGCAATTGAAAGGACAGCTCTCAATTTGTTTTGTTGCCTATATATACATACACATACATGCATACTAGTTTGATGACGGACACATTATTCTTCGGCAACAATTTTACTTGAGCTCCTCTTTTGAAGAAAGTGAAAAAAAATTTAACCAAATTAATTAATATTAAATGAAATTTATATTACAAATAACTTTTTTCAAATGAAATAGGAAATCATAATGACTTTGGCAAGAAGTATTGGCATAACCGATTAATTTCAAAAAATTTGATTGTATCACTCTAAACTTTTAAACTTTTGAAAGGGAATCTGAAATTTTATATTGAAGATAGTTCTAAATTTTTAAAATATTCTAATCTTTAACTTTAAAAAATATTCAACACAACAATTAACATAAATATGCACTCAAACTGCTCAGAGAGTAATGTCTAATTATTCATTACCTAATTAATTAAGAAAATTAATCCCTACTTAAACTCAATTAATTCTAATTAAGACATAATTATGACTAAATGAAAATCAGGGCATTAACGTTGAACAGGAGGATCCACTGTGTGATCCTAATCAAATATAATCAAGATATACTAAGGTTAACACTTGCTGTCATTAGCTACAAATCTTGTTAGATATTCTCCCCAAAACAATTCCCAATAACTCCATAAATGGGCCGGCTATAATAATAATAATTTCTTGAGTCTTTTCCTCAAGTCCATGATAGAGATAAAATAATTTTTCAAAATCAATATCATATCATTTTATGTGTCAATTTTTTGATAAAACACAAGCTAACACAAAGGATGTAATTTCATTCAAATTACATAACATAATCAAATAGTTATTTTTCAGCTTCTAAATTTTCAAAATATATTTAGAGCTAATTTAATATAAACAAAAATAATTATAGACACTACTCACAAATTATTTTAAAAGAACCGAAGACCAACTTCCAAATGTCACTAATCCAACGATTGATGCTCACATACTCTATAACTCTAGCTAGGAACAAGGGAAATATAATATTAGTATGCTAATAATGTCATTAATTAACACCAATTAGCCCTACATAATAGAAAACCCCAAATTTGTTATCCTAGGGTTCAAAATATCCAAATTTAACATGAACAATCACACCTAGAGCTCAATATGATAAATAGAGTAAGACTAACACTTACCCACTACTCTAGGAGGAAGATTAGAGATAGATAAGGACTCAAAACTCACATCTCCAATTGATTCCTCTTCATAGAGATAGAAACTATGAGAGAGAGAGAGAGAGGCATGGTTTGATAGTGATGAGGAGAAGGAGGAGGTAAGGATGGTGGTTGAGATGGTGTGGAGGTGGACATGTGTGAGAAAGAGAGAGACGAAGAAGAGATGGAGGAAGAAGAAGAAGGAAGGAAGAAAAGTGACGGGAAGGAGAGGGAAGAGTGTCTATTGTGATCATACCACTTAAGGTATGTAGTTGAGATACTTCTTTTTTATTCTTTTTTGGTTATCACATTGATATGATATTTACAATTTTCAAAAAATAAAAATAATCACATACAAAATTTTCATTGAAGGAGATTTTTTCATGTGAAAAAACTTTCTTAGAAATAAACTCCTAATTGTATTATTATATTATATATTATATATGATAGCATATATATAATGTCAATAAATAGTCCATTTCAGTATTTAAAGAAGTAATTTATTATTTATTCTCAATAAAAAAAATCTTATTCTTCCTTTTCCCTCGAAGCACTCTCAATTAAAAGAAAATCTCATAATATAATTTATATCTTTTTTTTGTTGAACAGTTATATGATAATCCCACAAAAAATCTTCACACACACCAAATAAAAAAAATCTACTTCACATTCATGATTATAAATAGACCAAATTACATCAGGGTAACTTATACTAACCTCCTCAGAAGTTTGATGAAATTCAATTCATCTCTTTTTGATTTGTAAAATTTGTTCAAAAGGTCCTTGAGTCTATGAAATCATTACACCGACCTCCCTTAACTTTAATTTGTAAAATTGTTACACTAACATCCCCTCTATCGTACAATGAAAATGAAAAGTGTAATTAAGGATGGTCAATGTCACTTGGACAAATAGAGGGGACTTGAGGTGAATTTCAACAAATATTAGGGGAGGTCCGTGTAATTTATCTATTACATTAACCTCCCTTGAGATTTAGTAAAATTCATTTTGACTCTCCTCTATTTATAAAATTTGTTTTGGAGGTATTTGGGTTTGTGAAATCATTTAATCGATCACTCATGAGTTTGTAAAATTGTCCCTATTACACATCAAATAGATGTTCAAAAGAGGTCAGTGTCACTCCAATAAATAAAAAAAAAAATCGAGATGAATTTCATCATATCTTAGGGGAACGTGAGTGTAAATTGCCCCAATAAATAACACTCATAATAAGAGACTTAAAAACAGTTGTAGTAACTAATGAAGAATCTTTTTGTTATATATTTTTATTTTATTTTTAATTTAATTTTAAATTGTAGTAGGCAAAAGATGTCATGAAATGCTTCACGAATTTCGTTACCAAGGTTAAACACTTGAACTCATCAGGAAGTGGAAAGTGTTACATTTAAAATGTTTAGCTACATGTTTTGAAAGCCTTAAGGAACGGAATTGTAATTTTCTCCAAAACAATAAATGATATTTTTTTTCAACAAGGAAAAACAATTGTCATTTTAGGCAGATTTGATTTAAGTCTATCCATTTCAAAATAAATGTCCCTTTCACTTTTTTGATGATTTCCAAATATATTTGATTTATAAGTGTATAAAAAAAGAAGTAAAAAAGACGTTTATTGTAAAATGGAGGAAGTAAAACCAAAGATGTGTTAATTAACTAGGAGCTGATCTAGTGACAGAAAACACCATGATAGCTAAAATAACTAAATCTCTGTTGACATAAGAATGGATTGAACAGCATCACATTTTCACCTCTCTTTTTTTTCCCGATAATTAAGGGTTGCTTAATTCTCCTACAGAGAAGCAAAAAGTTAAATACGTAATGATCAACTAGACACCAACGTAGCTAAATCGTTTACTTTCCCCAAATGCAAGCAAACTTGCGCAAGAAATGACGTTGACGAGTTTTTACTTTTAGTTGTATAACTAAATTATATAACAAATGCACACCCCATACTTTATTATCATTAGATTTGATGAATGAATGAGATGGATGGAGACCACACATCACATATAATGGTGATAAGATATGTAATATATATTTGTTATACTATTTAGTTATATAGCAGATATTATTCTTTGCTTTAAAAGCAACGAAAGACTACAATCTTCCCCATTCATCACCTTTTAGTTGCTTAGTGCGGCGTTTTATTTTGTCTCCATCCTACAATTTGTGCCAACGCCATTCAAAACGAAATTGATTGACAAGTACTTTAAAAGCAACTAATCACTAATATTGTCTTCCTCATTCATTCTTCATTAATTCATCACATTTTATTTGCTTGTGGCATATATTTTGTCCCTAACAATTTGCTCCCGTCGCCATTCAAGAAGAAATTGCGTAGCAAGTCATCAATAGTGCTCATTCCCACTTCAAAATTCCAGCTGACCTGATTCACTTCACCGTGTATCATGTATTCTGCCCCCGTCATGTATGAATTATATATGTTAAATATGAATTCCATTTGTATGATAAATATCATCTTGTTGTAGACAATGGGTAGGTTAAAAAAAAAACAGAGAAAGAAACTGCCATCTAAACAAATCAACACTCTCCAAAATCTTAAACATGTTTGACAAGAACAAATCCTCTAAAGTGATATATAGTTGAGCCAAATTGAACTCGAGTTCTATTATTGAAGACTATATATTAGAGAAAGAGTTTTGTCATGAATCATCCATTTCAAAAGTTTAAGCTATTGGGTTGTGTATGAATAATTTTTATCTAGCACATCCCTTCATGTGAGTATCCTTTTTGGACTTGAAGTGTGATCAATTTAAAATAATGCAAAATAACATGGATAGAACTCTAGAGTTTGATATGGATAGAGTTGTTGGTGCGTATCATCGTGGATCAGAAGGCAATCTCATATATTGAGATGCTTCATGAAACGAGATTGGCATAAGTTAGGATGGTGTCGCTTGTTTTATGTCCTCTTGGGAATTTTGATGGTTTTCTGCCTCTAGTTTTGTTCACATGGTTTTCTGTGCTCTCAATCATTCTTGTACCAGTATATACTTTGAGTGGTTTGAGCTCCTTTCATTATAATTAAAAAAAAAAATACTCCAGACTATTTGATCATAAAAGAGTTGAGACCATACTATGAATGATCTCTTCTAAAATCTTAAGATCTGTTTGGTTTCAATTTTTAGTTTTTTAATTGTTTGATTTCAGTTTTCAGTTTTCATTTTCAGTTTTTCAATTTTTCAGAATTTGTGAAGAAAAAACTGAAAATTCTACAAACTGAAATTTATAGTTTTCAGAATTTTCAGTTTTCCTTCATAAATTCTTGAAAATTGAAAATTGAAAACTCAAACCAAACAGACTCGTACAAATTCTAGTTTTTAGAATTTTCAGTTTTTCCTTCACAAATTCTGGAAAACTACAAAACTGAAAATGAAAATTGAAGACTCAAACCAAACAAATCCTTGAATGGTTAGATAATGACACATGAATAATTTCCACGAGTTTCCAAAGCATAGGTGGCTGTACTTAGCTAGCCATCGTCCACTGTGGGAAGTCAAAGGAGACATGCATGCATAATTGGTTCACGGAACCAGTGCATGTGCACTAGTGTCATGGATGGCTCCTGGATACAAAGACCACTATATGATGGAATGTCAAACTATATAAAGTTGTGTCGATAATTTGAAACTGTTAACCAATGAGCTACTAAAGGACTAAGGAGTGCACTTTTCATGAGATCAAAGTGTACAATGCCTTGCAATATGAAGAAAACTC
Source organism: Dalbergia cultrata (assembly GCA_031216105.1). NCBI lineage: Eukaryota > Viridiplantae > Streptophyta > Magnoliopsida > Fabales > Fabaceae > Dalbergia > Dalbergia cultrata. Next base: position 14,697,652 of record CM062350.1, read on the forward strand.
TACTCTATAAGCAACTCCAAGGAGTTTGGAAATAACAAGCAAGAGCAGTGAATGTGTCAGTGTAAAAATAGAAACAAGCCTAGTGCCCAAGTTCCCATGTACCTAACCCACATCCACAGGGAATTTTAGGACACTCATTATCTTTATTTTTTTTCTTTTTAGTACCTTGAACACATTAATTTCTTATGCAATGCATGTACATCAATTTGGCCAAATTGCACGATCCCTACATCTCCCCTTCATTACTGTTTCAGGAATCTACTTGTATATATAAATAGCACAATTATGCCATCCTCTTCAGCATATCACAAATTAACACACAAAACACAATAGTATCTAATCACCTTCTTTCTTTCCTATTTGTTAGTGTTCCACATGGCTCGCCCGAATTCTGTTTTGGTCATCACTTTGCTTGTTTTGGTGTGCTATTCCTCATTCTTAGATGCCCGAAAGATTTTCAAAATGGAGGCACAAGAGGTGCCCTCTTTTCGAGGCACCCTAATTTCTATTGAGACTCATAATTCTCCCATGCGTGGCAGTGGAAGACTCATTACCCGTCCTGCCCATGATGAAAGAGTTCTAGCTGGATCTAATCCAAGCCCCGGTGCTGGGCACTTTTGATAATATTTGTTTTTTCAGAAACAATCGGGATCGAACAGAACAGGGGTAGGATTACTACAATGGCAAAACTCTTATTCCCAAATTTTAACTGCATTCCCAAGGCTCAAATCCGAGACCGACAGTTAAGCTAATTGTGTGCCAAATAATCATTTACGATATGCATGTAGCAAAAATAAATAAATAAATAAAGTTGTATCTTTCTTTGTGACCATAAATTTATGCCACTAGCCTTCCTCTCTATATTACATATTTTGACTACTTAAAGAGAGTTCAGTGGTCTTGTTTCCTATACTACAAATTACTACTATGAAAAGGAATGATGGCAACACAATTGATTGGAAGTGGACTCTCGCATTGCTTTGTTGCGTTGGTTATAATAAACGCATAATACATAGTACTAATTTGATGACACATTGTCATCGGCAATAATTTTACTTTGATTACAGAGTAATTGTACTAGACCAGCTGTGTAACTATTTTTTTGAGACATACTTGCATAGTTATGAAATATTAGGTCAAATGTGCCCCACCGAAGGATGAAATAACATAAAAAAAAAAATGCGGGTCTTACCAATACCATTAACTTAAACCTTTTTTTTTTCCCCTCACATTACTTAAGCTAAAATGTACTACTCTATCATGGGTTAGAGCACAATCCAACTTTGTGGTCGTCGACTATCCAAGAATTCTAGTGCATTTTTTAGGGCTGAACAAATCTAAGCCCCTATACTGGAAAAGTTTGGGCCTCAGAGGCTGTGGAATATAGACCGTACGCCTCACCCAAATCTTACGCTTCTGTTAGCTGATCCAAGCTATTGGACCTCAAGGGCATCCAAAACTTGTTGACTCTATTGGACTCGACTAGGAAGCCAACGTGAGCATGTTCTGATGACCCAGTGGCCTTTTATGTCTTCCCCTCAACTTCAACTTAAATCCATAATATTGGGGACCAACAAAAATGTCCGAATATATTCATTGAATTTCATTTAGTTTTATATCTTCATCCGAACACATGTTTTTGCTTGTGAGACTTTAAAGGGTGAGTATTCCTGGATGAGGCATTAGATGGCGGTGAAAAGTGCTGCCTTGTAATTCCACATGAAGGACCAGGATTCATTTAACAATACTTGTTTGGATGTTTGTGTGATGTTTTTATATGGAAAAATGGAATTTAAAAAACACAAGAAGAGGAATACAATAAATTGAATTTGAAAGCATTTTGCTCCTCTTTTAGTTAATTTAACTTAAATAAATTGTTATATGATATGTTGAACAAAAATCTGATTTGCCGAATATATGTGCAGCCTATCACTAAAAAGCTAGACTACAAATCAAAAGACTTATATACCGGTGAATTTATTTTTTGGTCGGTCCGGAGTGGTGATAAGATTAAGGCCAGAGCGGTGATAGGATTAAGTCCTCAATCTTAATATCATCATAAGTCTAAGTGGTTCACTTTTAAAACCCAACAGATCTACCTGTAAGGCCCTTTTCCTTCATTTTCTTGTTGGTATATAAAATAGCACTAAACCCTTGACCAAAATCAAAATTGTACAGCCTAAAATTATATGGTCAAATCCTAAACCCACGTAAGCCGGGAGGTGTGGTTGAGTGAAAGTGACTCATTCACCCTTAACCAAATGTCAGGGGTTCGATTCTTGCCTTTGAGTATGGAGAAGCTTTAAATCTTCGACCAGGTGTCCCACCCAACGAGGTGCCTACAAGTCAGCACGGGGATTAGTCAATGTGATCGACGATGGATACCTTCATCGTGCACCCAAAAAAAAAAAAAAATCCTAAACCCACAAAAGAAAAGTACTACATGCAACAAGGGAAGGTTAACCTAGACCTAGCTTACAATTTCTCTCAAATGTAACCGTGACTAAGCTCTTTTCTTTTTATATGGTCAAAATCTACCATGCATCTTCTTCCCTAGATATGTTTGGTTGAAAGGCAAAAATCGAGGTAAATTTTTATTATTGAATTTTATGTGTAAAATTACATACAAAGTTTAATCATTAAAAATTTACCCCTTTTTTACGCTCTAATCAAACATAGCCTAATGTTAAACTACTAATACCAACAGTTAGATGGTCATTATGCCGACACCAGCTAATTATTTGCCCCCAACCCCTTAACCTTTTTCCAGAAAGAAAAACCCACCCCAAACCATGGGGACCATAAGGCCCATATAACTAATGTTGAACTCATTGTCACCCTCATTCAATAATCGTCTCAATTGTACATGTGACTTCGTTCGACCGCAAATGCTCTCACTTTTTTTTTATATTTCCTACCAAACAAGTGTATTTTTTAAGAAAATTATACCAACCACAAACTTGAACAATGCTGTGTACTATTGAAGATTTTTTTTTTTAAAAAAAAATGTGTGATATTTTTTCACTACCTATATATCTTCCTAACTTCTATTATGTCAGTTGTGTCATAACAGACTAAGAACCAGTCCTGTCACACCAAATTGAAGTTTATATTCAATGCATCTCGGCCCCATCCTGATCCACCTGATGCACTTCATATCTTTCTAACTTGAAAAATGAACCCTCTTGTATAAAAATTTCACTTGATTTAATTATATATTAAGTGAAGTCACATATTGGTAGCGTGTTGGTTATGCTTTTATAGAGTTGGTTCTAGGTAGAATTAATTGCATGAGAATTAATTTTGAAATAAAGAGATTTATATTTTGTAATTTCTCCAAAGTGATTCTGATAAAAAAGTAAAAACCTTTCACTTCTCTTCTAATCAATTCTTATGGTACGAATTCATTCTAGTGAAGAGAAACCAAACATCCAAAAACCCAGCCAAAATTGATTCTGAACTTCTAGAATCAATTTTCATGGTCCTAAACACAACCAAACATGCTGTGACACTTATATGAACATCTAATCTGAGTTATAGTATAAATCAACACATGATCCAATTATATAAAATTTTCATGGAAGATGATTCACATTAGATATCCATCAATTCCCTCTTGCCTTTAAGAAGAAAAGAAAACCAAAACCCCTATTACTGAGAAAACAACCTTTATCTAACCCTTGCCACATGGCATATCAAAGAAGCAAAAGAATTGACCCACAATTATTTACCAAGAAAAATGGCATCTTTCCTCGATTTTAAAAGACATAACTTGGCCCCAAGATCCACGTATCGTCCTTCTACTTCCATTTCTATCATATAAGGCCTCACCCAAATGTGCTTTCATCAATTGGCTCAGTAGATATTTTTGTAACCGTTCGGAACCATTATAGGTAGGTGCATATCCATCAACAAATCCGATCCCCCTTTACGGGACAAGAAGGGTTTTTGCAAATATCGTCTTCACATTCACATGCCCCTTCACTACCTAGCTCATTCAATAAAAGCTGGTATATTGTGGGACCCAATTACCTTCAATGCACAAATTCACAAAACCCAAGGTACCATCGTGTGTAAGAGTAGTCCTGTATATTAGTTCAACCATTAAATGTTCATATCTAAAGGGCAAAATTGAAATTCCATATTTTATTTATAAAAATATTATTTATATTCACAATTTATGAAAATATCAATGACACTAGTTTATTATTAAATAAAATATAAACTCTATTTAATTTAAATATTATATCTTATCCTATAATAATTTAAAGTATTAAAATAGTATCCCATAAATTATAAATCTAAAAACGTTACTTTCTTATTTTTTGTTTAATCTTGAAGCCCAACACCAAACACGCAGCATTCCATAAGAAGAATGAGGAATAATAACTCTGACAAGTGGCATTAAAATAAAACCAAGGGAAGGTGGTCAAAAAGTGAGCGAATTGAACATAACATAAGATTATATTAAAAAGAAGAGGATTATAAAATTCCTACCTACATATCGTTATGTACATATTATATCATGCAATGTCTGGTAAAGATGCGTAACAGCTAGACAATCCCTGTCACTGGCCTGATATCAACAAAATTTTGTGGGCAAGTCTTTGATAAATCTGCATGAATTATGAAAAAAAAAAGAAAGAAAAGAGATTCTAAAGAAAAAGGGTTGTTCCCAATGCAACGGTCCACGCGGTTCCTCTTTTCAAAATGGCCAAAATACAAATGGACAAAGATGCCCCATTGAACCATGCCACAGGTCAGTGTCCCCACAGCACAACACACTAAGCCATGCATGCACAGTAACTCCAGAAAGAATTCAGCTTAATAAGAAAATAGAATGGCTTCCAGTTCAATCACTTGCGTTGTGGGGTCCAATCTTGCTGCTACCTTTGCCTTGTGGAGTTGAGCTTTTTCACCTTGGTTGTTTTCTGATGCATTGAGAGGTAAACCTGGCACTGTATAACAGTTTTACCAATCCTGAACCCTGGCACTACGGTGAATGCAACTTGTGGATCTGATTCCAGTGTTTGGTCTGAGTAAAGAAGCCAGTCATCATTCACACTCTCCATGTACACATCAGAGAATCTGCACCCTTTCCCCACTTGGAAGATTGAAGCTTGAGGCTCAAAGGAGAAGGCCAAGCAGTGTAGGAGCCATACCCTCTTGGCCATCTCAGCAAATGAGTTGAAGAATGCTGTGTCTGGGAACCCTCCAGCATTCAGTAGGTTCCTTTGGCTCAGGTTGCCAAAGAATGATGACTCCATCTTGGGGTGGACTAGTTTCAAGTACTTGATCCTGCAGAATTTTGCAAATGATGATCTTGGCTTCTCAGCAAGAAAATCTTTTGCTTTCATGGATTTAAGCTCATTGAACCTCCCAAAGAACAGTTGCTGCCTCTTGTTTCTATCTGGGAGAGACTCATTTGGAAGAGAGAAATTTGGGAAGTGGAATGAATCAAACATCTCCCTGCAAACATAGGACTCAATTGCAAAACACTTATGATCTTCTATCAAGTAAACCACATCTTGTTGAATAGCACCAACTGCAGCATCAATATCCCAATCAGAAGTCCTCATCTCATCCACCAACAGCCTCACAAAGCTCCGAATGGACCTAACCGCGTAGCGAAGGACAGTGATAAAATGGCTAGGACTTAAACCTGATATATGGAGATTGTCAAGGACAGATAACTGCCCACTTTGATTCAATCTCTTCTCAATTGACTTGTTATGCTTGTTAGCCTCCTCTAGCTTCTCCCTAAGAAATATGATCTCGGATTCCTTGAGACGCACCTGAGATTCTAACTTCTTCCCCATGGTCTCGTATGTTCTTATGACACTTTGCAGCTCCTTTGATTCGGCAGCAAGTATTGCCCTCTCCGGTGAAGGATCGAATTGCTTTTTCAAGTAACATTGCTTTAGCTCGGACAAGTGTTTCAACTCCACGACTATTGATTGATCAGAAGCTTGAATTCCATCAGGGTCATACGGAGACTGAGCATACTGCAGCTGGGCATATGCAGCTTTAACAGTTGAAGTGCTAGCAAACAGCTTTGCAAGCAGAGCTTCCAAGGCCACTCTTTCCTGAAGCTCCTCATCACCCTTGTTGAGAGACTGAGTCCAATTTAATGTAGTCTTGCCCATGTTCTCTTCATCCTTGAGGTTTGCATCAGATATAACATTCTTCAGACCATCAACTGGAGCAATTCCAATCAGTGCTCTAAGATGAAGAACCTTGGCGAAATTGCGGGCTAACTTCTTGCTTGGGGTCACTGCTGATGGCTTCACTGATTCCATATGCAGAAGTGTCACCAATATCTGCACATGAAGATGACAATTGTGAGATGTATTCAAAGTGCAACAATATGTAAAAGGACTCATAAGGAGCTAAGGACAATAAAGTTACAAGATGATGGTGATCATGATGATGAGCATGTTCATGGGAATACTATTAAAGAGAAAAGCAAAGTGCTTTAACACATAGACCGAGGACTTTAACAGAGGAGGGAATTTTTCTTTTTGTTCTTCATCTACAGAAGTATCTTGTATGCCTACCTTCAAAAGTGTCAAAAAGTAGTTTGTAACACAGAGCGAATAGGAAGCTAGAGAAAAGAAAATGAAGGGGAAGATCTAAAGATGCATTAAAGTTCAAAGTTGTAGTTTATCCACGTAATACTAGGCATCTTGTCCAAGATGGCAGCTTGCAACATGAATCTTAAAGTGAAAACAAAGGGCTTACATAACAAGCAAAGGAATAAAAAGATGTATCAGTCATTATATTCACATTAAAATGCCTACTTGACATTATCAAAATACAAAACTGTTTCATACCATGAAAAAGCTAAACTTTAAGCAACAATTTAATCACCACCTCCCACGGCAAAAGGAACAAAATCATCATTTCTAGATGCTTTATTATGATTTAGACATATTGATCATGCCTTGTTTAATTTCCTCTATGTCAAGGAGCGTAGGAGCAATAGGCCCATCAGTCAATTAATCATACCTTATTTGTAACATGAAGCCGGTCAAATAGTTTCTTCCCGTGCTTCTTTGGCATGAATTATTATATAAGTCATAATGATTAAAGACATTAGACATCACACTATCATGTTTTATAAGGGACAATCATATAGTAAAATATAAACTCAGGTAAACTACAACTTTCGCTGGTGGCTCATCAAATTTTGGTAAATCAGAATTGGAGTACGAATCTTCTTGTAACCAATAAAAAATTGACAATTTGTATGTTTTTTTTCTTGAAAACAGATTATTGGTCTGATTGATAACTCATAGGATTCCATGAGTATGTGCATATTCAACATCAAAAAGATATGGCCTTAAAGTAAGCCAGTACTCGGCCAACAGTGTTTGCAATAGGACCAATATCAAAGTGAATATCTGACAGGAACTTCCTACTTTACCATCATGATATCTCTGAAAACTTATCACCATTCACCATATGGGAAGAATACACATCTACCTCTCCTTATTAAAAATAATGCTTGGTGAAGTTCACAAGCACATTCCCTCACATATAATGTTAAGTATCATAACTAGAACATCAATATACAAAACAAAATTGAGTGTTAAAAAAATAAATAAAGCTAACCACAATTAAATTGTAAAAAAATTGTACATATATCAAATAATATGTTTACAAGTTAGTATGAGTGGGATCCACTCACTATGCTATGATGTGATTCATAAATATTTTATAGATTCTATGGTACATATAGAGACAATAGTTTAGGCATGTAGACCTTGTGATGATTGTACTTAACAGTTAACAAAGACAATTTATCCATCAAGGGCAGTGATGTTTCCCGTGACTAAAATCACGGCCTCTCTGAGCACATATGCAGCCTATAAGAATGGTAAATAAAACACTGTACGATAACATCATTTTTTTGCCCCACCCTCATTTAACACTTTTCTCCCCCAAAATCAACATTGCAAAAATTCCCATATCTCAAAAAACAGCTTTCCAAGAGTAATGTCATTTCAACGTCCACTGACAGACATTCACATGGCTAGATAAAAAAAAGTCAAAATCATTCGGGATGAGATTCTCTGGTGCTTTCAAAATCCACACTTCACCTTTCAAATGAAAGCACAAGGCTAAGAAGTGCCTCAAAAAATTTTCCCAACAAGCAAAAAAACAAACATGAAGTGTTGCAAATACCAAACTCCTTCCACAGTTCACAACATTCGTTAAAAAAAAAAAAGACACAAAAGTTGCAAGAAAACATGCATTAACAAGAGAATATATTAATTAATATTAATATTAATATGTTAATATATCAATACAAATACAACAAGAAACAGTTGCAAAAATGAAGCACCCTTTTTGCCTTGCGTTAATCACATTCGCTAATAGGTTTTTAATTTCAAAACAAAGTTTGCAACTAGTAACCTACACTTTCATTAGGCAGATACTTCCAAAATATACTTACATAAAGCAAAGTGCATTTTATTGTCACAATAAGGACAAAAAGCATACTTAAGAATTGGGTTATGTTATATATTCATCATTTTTCAACACCAAATACAACATCTCTCACATGACAATACACATTACTTTTTTCACCTCAATACAAATGCACCTCCATATTCACCCCATTCACATTCATGTAAGCATATACATAGTATAGTATACTATTCATGGTATGGTCGAAAAAAGATTTCTCTAGAAAAATTACAAGTATATCTTGAGCACTTAAAAACAATAAGTGAAGAAAACATGGAGTAAATTGCGGTGAAAATCCCAAAAACCATAAAACTAGAGGCCTCAACCGTTGATTGTATCAGCAGCACATAGCACACATCATTGATTTGAAAATATCACGAGAACATAACGCACCTTTGAGAAATATCGCGATATATTCGGTGGCGGAACGAAACTGTCAACTTCTCATTTGTAAAAAAAAAACGTATATCTCAAGAAAGCATTGAACGAGCAATTAAAACATATGCAGTGGACAATGGTGTTGTTCTCCAAAGTGCGACCACTGAAACACAACTTGTCTGCAACCAAACAAACCCGAAGGAACGAAGAAAGAACCATCATCAAAACGATAAGAGAAAAGCCAAAAAATGAAAGAAAAAAGAATAAAGAGATAAGAAAAGACTTCGCTCCAAACACAAAAAACAACACAACACCCGCAAAGGGGTTTTAATAAAACCAATGAGCTTCTTCACCACCGATAGCAACAACGACAACAACCCACAGAAAACCAAACCAAAAATAATAAAAAAAAAAACCCACAAAATAAGGATCATCACAACATGTATCAAACAATAACAAGGGGAGAGAAAGTGAGAAACCCCATGTTTAAAGATGGTGACTTTTCCCGAAAGGGGCTATAAAAACGTTAAGATTTATCCTCCAAAAGGGAACAGAAACACCATAAGTCGATGATTTTATTGATTCATTTTCAGAGAATAAGAAAAAAAGAAAAAAACTTATATTGTGAAATGTGAAACAAACCATGGAAGAAGAATGAATGAATGATGATGATGATGAAGAAGAAGTTTGAAGAGATTAACCGCTGTATCAACCAGTTGGATGTGTTTTTCTCCAAGCTCTTCAATGCCACCAAAGGCTTTGTGCTTTTTATTGATGCTCTGTTTTTTCTATGGTGGTTCCTCTGTTTTTTTTTTTTTAACTCTTTTCTTCTCTCAGCTTCTCTAAGCTTGGAAAAAACTTGCCCTTTGGAGAAGAGACTAGTGTGGATGTGTGTGGGGGTTTTACTCTCTGGCAGGGACAGAAATACCACAGCTGGAGGACAGAGGGAAAAAAATATCTGGAGAGAGAAAGTTTCATTGCAATTGTGAGAGAGATAATCGAAACAGAGCTACGAAAAGCAAAAAAAAACAGAGCAGAGATGTAGAGAGAGAACGGTGAAATGACCAAAGAGGACATGGATCGAAAATGAACTGTCCTGAAAACCTGCCTTGACGTTGGGAATTTAAAAACGTCGCAAAGGTCGAGTCGCTCTCCGTAAATTCAATATTACTATCATGTCCTTCGTGCACTTTGAATATTTCATAGATTTATTTGATCTAAAAAGAAACAAAATTTAATCTTGATCTCTACTATTTTAATTTTTGGTTAAAACTCAAACATTTTTATAATTGCGGTTTTACCCTCTAGTATTAATCTGTCTTTATAAAACATTAAGTTAATTAACAAAAGAACACATTATTTTGCATACCAAATAAAAAAAGAAAAGAACACGTTAGTTAGTTTTTATTTAGTTCTATATAGTTGCTAATCCTATATGTCACATTGTAGAATAGGTTATTGGGTATAATAATATTAGATTGGGTTTGATAGGTTATTAGATGAGGATTTTAATATGTAAAATTATGATAAATTATATAGAATAATTGATTTTCCTTGTAGAATTAAGAGTGTATTATTTGAGATTATTTTGACTCAAAATCACTTTTTTAATTCAAATTTTTATATATTTAGATAATTTTTAAAAAATAATCAAAAACTCAAAAAATAACTTTCATCTTTTCTGGAGATGCTAAAAATAGTGGTTTATGAAAAGAAATTAATTTTTAACTCTTTCAATTATATTTAATATTTAAAGTTCATAATCAATTTTTTTTAAATCTAAAACAAATACACCCAAAATGCCATGCTTATATATACATATATAAATATAAATATCAAACTTAGAATCATATTTTTAAAGGACCCAAATCCCTGGCTCAAAACATCATTTGATTCTTAAAGAAAGGCTATAATAACCTATCATTAGCTCTTCGTTTTTAATACTAACTCTATATGCTAAGTGACATAGATTAGTATTGTCTTTTCACCTAGAGTAATTGGGAATGAATCTTCTCGATTTTATTTAGTATGACATTGTCATTTTAAATTCTATTTATTAATCAAGATATTTCTTTTATACAATCAACTTTCCTTTTAATTTGATCAAAATTGAGAACTGAAACATAATACCACCACGTCAAACATAATTTAAAGGATTAATTTTCCTAAAAAAAAAGTATTATTTATATTCATAATATATAAAATATTATGTTAATTTGAAACTCATTTATTATAAAATTATATATATATATATATATATATAAAATACATATCCTATTTAATAATAGATATATTTTAAATTGATATAATATTCTATATATAATTGGTATAAATAATATCACTTTTTTCATAATAATGTTGCAAAAGCGAAATCAAGCACAGCAAGTTCAATTATTCAAACCGTTAATTTAAAAAAACATTACAAAATGCCAATTAGTGATGCTTGCAAAAGACAAACTCTACTCCGACCTATTTCTGGCCCTACAAAAATGCTGGGAGTGCTTCGAGTTGGATGAGGGTAATATTGGGATTTCGGCAGATAGTGACGATCATTCTCCGGTGCTTGTGGATCCTCCGATCTTACGAAAGTCCACAAGTGGACTTTGGACATGGACGGTAGGATTCCATGTAACAGGGAAAGCATTGTGTATGACACATCCGTAACATAAGGTTTGGCCAGAACCATTCTAAGTGTAAATGTGTTAATTGCGTCAACTTACCAAATGCAAATGCAGCTGCAGCTGCAGCTGCAGCTTCGTCCTATTGAAATGTTGTTTTCATCAGAAGTTATTGTACGTTTGCCATTTTCACAATAATTGCTCTAATGTTCTTTCTTTCTTTGGATTTAAATGAGGCCACGGTTACCTTTTTTTTTTGTTTGTCTTGCCATGGTTACCTTATTTGGTCGACTTTCCATGGACTGGAATCTCAAGTTCTTTTTATTCATAAGTAATTGTTTCGTCTTAAAATAAATATTTCTTTTATTTTTTAATATATTCATGAATCAATACATATTGACATATCCATTTAAAACAGAGAAAGCACCTCATAAAACACTAGATGAGGCAAGCCTTTTCTCAAAAAAAAAAAATTATGATGTAATAACTTTTGTATTGGCGTTCAACTATGTGTTATTATATAAATCTAGATTATTAATTTTTATATTTACTACTTAAAAGATCATAAAATAAAGTAACTTTATTAGATGACATGTAAAAAATTTTATTCGGTCACTACATGAAAATCAAACTTTTTGCTTTTAAATTTTGTTCTCAGTAATTTCCTAAAGATAAACATAATCGTTACTTTTTGTCCATACTTTTTAAATAAAATTATTTAAATTTGTTTAAACTTGTATTTGTAAGCTTTTCCTTATGAGGTTATGTAAGTGAACTGTTATTGTTTGTTTCTCTTTCTGCCCTACGTTATTCTGGACATCGAGTTCCTTTAATAATTATCCAAAATAAAAGGTTATACAAACTGTTGAATAGTATTTGGTATTTCTATGATTCCATTAAATTGCGCATATTCAGTATTCAAATTGTATAAATGTATTTTTATATTTATGTTTATTTATAAATAATTTAATATTTTACAAACTAATTATTCCCTCCATTTTCACATATATGTCATTTTTTACTTTCATGGTTTTAAAATATTTATCCATTTACAAAATATCTAGATAATATTATTTTTCCTTCCATTTATATCTTTAATATTGAGGAAAATAATAATGACTATACTTAATTTTAAAAAAGAGAATTAATATAACATTAATATAAATTTATTTTTTATATAGGGATAATTTTATCAACTCATATAATATACCAAAATATATATTTTTTGTAATATGGGTGTTATTTGATTTCTAACAAATACATAAAGGTAACAATTGGTGATTTTAGTATCATTTTATTGCCATAATTTTCTTTGAACTGCCATTTAAATAATCGTCCGCTGTACTAAACCAATAAAAAATAAATGGGTGAGATCACATTTAAATGGTAACTATCCTATATTAAAATCTTCTATTATAAAATCCACGAGCATCTAACCAATTTAGAATAATAATGATAATAATAATAATAATAATAATAACAACAACAATTACGTTTTTATTAACATAATAATATCACAACTTTAATATTTTAAGATAAAAGCCATTATAATTGATCTCAGGGTGAGAAATTTAGATAGAAAGTATAAGATCTTAAGTTTAAGCCTCTTATTTTTGGATTTAAAAATTAGAGTTTATCTAACTAGTGTCTTTGGTTAATAACTTAAAACAGGGAGTTTTATTTTGGAAATGAAGGCATTTATGTTTTTAAAGCTAGATACTCAATAAAAAGCCTCAAAATTTATTTTTCTTGGAATCATTGACCAATGCTCCTGCTAGTCAAGCCCTAAAATTATAATTGTTTATTCTTAGTAAGAACTAAAAATTAATTACAAATATAAAAATTGAAAAATGCATGGCCGGGGGTTGTCCCCCATTATTTACCAAAAACTAAAGTGAGGAACCGCATTTCCCAACCATTTCCTTCACCTTAAAATGAGGAAACTTTGTCCAAATGAATTATGAGAGGTAATTATGGTAACTTTTCTTTAGAATAATTGATAACTTGTGTTCAGTCTCTGTCAATGTTTTTGGATAACTTTTAAAATTAAAAATAAAAGTAGAGTCAACTTGTAATTTTCTTCTTAAGAATAGAAAAAAAATTAATTATTTTTTATTCTAGTCTTTTTGGAAACTTATTCGGATAATTTACACTATGTCAAAAAGAATCATTTAAAAAAATTACTTTTTTTATTAAAAATACATGCCAACAGACGGGGGAAAAAAAGTATCGCCGAAACTTAAACCGATTTGTCTTCTCTCTAGCTAAATTTGTGGGCGTAAAAACTTACTGAAATTTAAAAATTTGATATCCACTGCACATTATTTCCAATAACTTGTTTGCAATAATGTTGAAATATATCAGTAGAGCAATTTTTAGTAATTTTAGATATTATGGATATCTCATACAATTCGAGCGGAAAGGTAATTAGGTAAAATAATTTTTTAATAATTAATCACAGATATCATTAATTGTGTGTACATGAAATTTACTAAAATATTATGTTTTAACTAATTTTCTTTTAAGATAACCCCATTTTATACGGAGTCAACTTAACCCCAAAGCCAAATATTAAAATTTTAAGCGGGTAAAGTGCACATTCGTATCCCAAACTAAATTTAGTTAAATCATTTTTTAAAGAAAAAATTACACTCATCTCCTTTTGAATATGACAAAATGCAACTCTTGTCTCTCTGTTGTCTAATTTTGCATATCAAGTCCCTAAGTTTTAAAAAACTTTACACTAACCTCCCATATTAATGTTAATCTGTAATATGTTGTGACACGTGCTCACAACATATGCTTTTTAATAATATTGTTATAAATATTAAAAACTATAATTATTGAGTAACTATAATATCCTTTTATTAAGTGGCAAAAACCTCTGATCTTCTTATTTATTCTTTTTCCCCGCATGGGAAGAGAGTCTCTTTTTATCACTTGATAAAAATGATAATATGGTCATTCAATAATTATATCAGTTTCAAATATTTATAATAATATCATTAAAATTATATGTTGTGCACCTATATATAGTTATGTCAAAGTCAATAATGGACTAACATTAACAGAGGATATCGGTGTAGAATTTTTCAAAATGCAAGGACTTGACATGTAAATTTCAAAAATAGAGATGATGTGGCATGCATTTTGCCAAACTTATAATGTTCCGTTTTTAAAATATTTACATTATTTAAATCTTAATCCACGCCCAAACCCACATTTCAGCCAACCCAATCGCCAACACTGGACAGGATTGGTTACGTTTGCAATATTTGAGACGACACAGTTATTCCACACAAAAAAAAAAGTTTAATATGTAATGAAACTGGAGTTTAACAAATTAAGGCAAATTTGACACGCCAAACCGCGTAGTTTACTTGCTCATACAAAACTCTGCCCTCTTAACTACATAAATTTAATAATGACTGTTATTTTCAAAGTTGGAAACACAGGTTTTAGATGTCCCTTCTTTATTTTTTAATTCGAGGCTTCGTTTACTTAGTCTTTTATTATTTATTTGTGCGACATGTGCCTATAGTTGGCAACTTTTGATCAGAGAGATATATTAGCCTTACCTTTTGCAGGTTTGAATGGTCGGAATCACATAATGCATACGTTAGAAGAGAATTTTTTTTTTCTATTTTCTTACGGTTACAACCCAATATTAATATATCCAATAAAAAAGCAATTAAAAGGCATCTTTTTCATTATTCCAACTTTATGTGCAATACCTTTCTCTTCTTGTGTCTTTGTCTTGTACATACCACGAGCTATACATGTCGATGAAGTATATTCTATTATTTTGGGAGCTAGCAAGCGTTTCTCAATTAATTCAGCTATAGTTGTGAAACATACGTTATAAAGAATAATTACACGTTTTAAATAACGCAAAATGAACCGTTTGTATAAAAAGTAGTGGAAGTATTAGAATAATTAATTATCAACATGAGAGACTACTAGCTAGATTTGCCTTGCCTAATTGCATGTCCTTTTCGTTTTCTTGTAATAGCTTTTTCGAAATCGTTTATTTAATTCTGTCTAATGTCACCAGCTATTCTGTAAGTTTGTGGTGTGGTAGCATGGTTTGTTTGTATTAAAAAATTATACTGAAGTATGTTATGCCGCTAACACGTTTGGTAGAGGAGAATACAAGAAATATGAAAGAATATTGTTGGTTAGGGCGATCCGAGATACATTTTAGAGAGCGAAGTATGCAATCAAGATTATTAATAAAAGAATAAATATACATGTCTGATTCATTGTATTGGTGTGTGTGTGTGTTTTTTTATTTTAGTGTTGGTGTTTATATATATATATATATATATATAATGAAATATTTAAATTTAATTTTTCCATCACAACCATTAAAATACAATTTATAATTTTTAAAGAGCCAAATATGGTTAATTAAATGGAAAGTTTATACTAAGAACCATTCATATGAATTATTTAGGGAACATAAATGACTGTAATAAAATTATTAAAAATGACTCAACAACAATTCAAGCAAACTACACTGATTTCTCTTGAAGTTTGATAAAATTCACCTAATCATCCCGACTCTCTTTTATTTGTAAATTTTGCTTAAGAAATCCCTAAGATTGCATTTGGATGGAGTATTTTTAATTTCACGAAAGTTAAAATGCAATAAATTCTAATTAGTTCAATTGAGTTTCCTTCATTTTTAAACTCTTTTGTTTGAATAAGAGTGGATGATGGGTACATGATGATATGCAACGATGAACATGTAATACCTCAAGTGTATGTGCCCCTTAGAAGAGTCTAATATGGCTTTAGGGTCCCTCGGGACTAACTTGTGTTGCTAGGAACGCCTCGGATGCGAGGAGGGCCAAGAGATGCACAATTGATTTTGTTGTTGTAGAATTATGCATAACAGGCTCGCTGTAATGAGTTTGGGTTGCCGTGGTGAGTAAGCGACCCAATCCATGCTTTCAATCTTAGGTAGTCTCGCTGCAACAATATGTGTTTGTTGCAGCGAGCGAACTCGATGACGATGAGGGGGCTCGATGACAAAATAGTAGAAAACGAATAGTTTTGAGCCATAAGATCCCTACCTGTTATAAACCCTTTCCCCTTCGGATTTCTCATTCAAAAACCTGAAAACCCTTCCCCAAAACTCCATTCCTCTCCCATTATCTCATCCATCTCCAATCTTTTTCCTTCAAAGATCAAAGGTTGCAATGTTGTTCTTCCATGTCTATCAAGATATGGTGCTCTTCCATGGTTGTTAGGATTTGATTAGAGTTATTTAGAGATTGATATACAGTTGTGTTGTTTCAATAGCAAATATTGGTATCATTCCTGCTCCATGGAGCTCAGCTAGTGTTGATCCTTCACATTCTATCTCTCTAGATAAGTGGGTTTAAACTCATGACCTTATCTTCTTGTCATTATGAGTATGTTATGTATTATGGTTTCTAACTATGAGACTAGAGATCATAATATGTATAGAATCTTATTGTTACAAGTTATGATAAACTAACAAAGATTATGTTTTGAATATAGCATGAAAATATGTTTCAATAAAACTATGGGACCATTATTGGATTGTTGCATGCCATGAAACATGTTTTATGTGTTCTGAAGAGATAAAATGGAAAATTGATGATTTAGCAAGTTACTAAAGTTGTTAATGAGTTTTATGGTTTTATAATATTACCACATTTTCAGGAGATTTTATAAAGCTTTTAGAATATCAAAATGAATTATCATGGATAGATATAGTACAGAGTATGATTTAGCTTTGTGAAGCATGATTTCAAAGTTATTAAGCTTATAAAAGTATTTTTTGAGATGTGATTTAAAAATTCAATTAAAAAGATTTTAGAGCACAAATCCCCTTTGATTCATGACAGTAGATGGTTACATACTATGTGGGCTTTTGAAATTGCAATGTCTACAAAGAGTGATCCTTGGACATGATTTTATAGCCACAATTATTTTAAGATCAGATTGTTAAAGTTACACTTGGATTCAAAGCTCTCAGCAAACTAAAGAGATTTTTAGAGACTTCATATCTAAATGGATTTTGTCAAACTAGTTTAGACGGCAACTATAAAGAAATAGATAGTAAGTTAACAGTTGTGAATTATCGTTAATCTTGGTACTAAGTTGTCCCAAGAGACAATTTCACAGAGCAACGATGGAACCTAATTAGGTGTCCAATTCAGATTCCCAAGGAACCCATAGAATTCAAGGAATTATATTATGTCATATTCATTATGCATAACCAGAGGATATCTTGTTATGTCACATTCATTACACATAACCAGATAATACCTTGTTAAGTCATAATCATTATGCATAACTCAAGAATATATATAAATAACCAGAAATCAGATAACGAGACCTAGTGAGATACTGTCATGACTCGATTTGGGAACGTGATTGGCACGTAAGAAATCTCATTCCCACATAAGCCTACTGGGTGACATGTCTCTCTAAATGCTTAATTTGTCAATAAATATAATAATTAAAATATGATCTCTTTGAAATCTTTAGCATTTTTCTCTAATTAAAACATAGTGTTTAATTTCATAAACTGAAATTATTCGATAATTTAATCTGTAAAAACTCTTACCCAAATCTTCTGATCTAGAATTTATAACTATCTCAGCACAAAGAATTAATCTTAAGCTTGAAAATCCTGGACACTCCAAAACTGAATTACAAATACATCTCTAGTTCATCACACAAATCTCTAACCACGGTTAAAAATCCAATTACATACTTAATCTTTGAAGATACTATAATATATCAAAATACATGCGTGGCTAGGATCCTGTCTGCACATTTACTAGAGCACTCTACTCTAACATAGTCTTACTCTAGGCCTTACTGCAAAGTAAAACACACCACTAGAAATAATTGCGTCTATGGAATCGAAAGCTAAACCGCCTCTGAACCTGCAACTATGAAAGGAAGGGAGAGGGGTGAATCAACGAACTCAATGAGTGAACTCTGACCCATCACCTATATGGGACAACCAAGGAATATACAATATATAATATACATGCAGTAAACATAAACCATTTAACATTCATATCCATATCTATATATAGAAAAATACCTCTAAATTCTTACTTTAACAATAAATCATTTTCCATACATATACATAATAGCTCTTAAATCAAATATTCTTTGAAAAACATCAATAATATCTGAAAACGTAAATAACAGTATTCTAATAGAGAAACATGGATCTCTAGTTATGCATTGCATAATGATATATATTTCGGTTATGTATGTTAACCATAACATAACAGATTCTCTGCTCTGAGATCCCTCAAGGATCTAAATCAAACACCTAACTAGCTTTCATCTATGGTCTATGAGATTGCCCTTAAGGACAATTTGGTACGAAGTTTAACGATCATTTTTCCTAGCCGTTAACTCAATGTTTATTTCTCGAGAGCTATCGTCTAGTCTCTAAATCATAAAAACTAATTATTTCTCTAATACTCTATTCTAGGCTCTTCTCTAGGTTTAAAAACTCTATATAATTATTGTACTCTGTAAATCATAAAATCCTTGGATACATATAAAATCATATAAATTTGAAGGGTGAGTGCTCAGTTCCTGGCAAACAAGAGCCCCTAAATTCTTAGTACTTTGAGAGTTCTGGACTCATATAACTCTAACAATCTGACTTTAGCATAACTGTGATTCTAAAAATCGAGCCTGAGGGTTCACCACTTGTAGGGATTTCGATTTCAAGTCCATAAAATATGTGTATGGTAGTTGCTAGGAATCTTACTGAATTTCACATCTCTTGGTACCACAAAACTGAAGTTCTTAATTCATTTCTTACATTAAAATATTATCATATACTTAGTAACTCTAATATCTTAGTTCAAACACTGGGGTTCACAACTATAAAACTTGGAAACCATATAATATATTTATTCCAAAAGCTTAATCACACTCTTGTTCATATTTCTCCAATATATACCTTAACTGAATACTCTAAAACATAATTGAAATCCTAATCTCAAAAAAAATGATAATGTCATAATTTCATAAGAGCATATTTTACAACTTGGCATCTTGTTAAATATATGTTTCACCGTAAATTCTTTTCTTGGACTTATTTTGAAAACTTAAACTTCCAAAATCATATTTCAAACTGATATAATTTCATAGCATACAATATGACAATCATAGTCCCATGGTTTTTCTAAAATACGTTTTCATGCTATGATCAAAATCATACTCTTTGCTATAACTTACAAAAAATCATATGTGTGTGTGTATTCATACTTTCATCTCTAATATCATATTTAGCAATCATCATGCATCAAACATACTTGTAATAATTAAAGATAAGGCCATGAGTTTGAACCCACTCGCCTGGAAAAGGGAGAATAAGAGGGAACAACTCTGGTAAAGCTCCGGGGAGGAGGGATGGCACAAATGTTTGTCATTTCAACCATTAAACTCATGAATACTCTATGGGCATCTCTAGATTACTCTAATATAACTCTAAGAACATTAGGGAAGCAACCCCACTTGACAACAATGGAGAATAACAACAATCCATAACATGAGGGGAGGAAAACCATGGAGGAACTAGCATAAACCAATAACAATCATTTACCATAGACCTTGAAAGAATAGAATTTGATGTTGGATTGAGTGGAGAAGTTTTTTGAAGGGGAAGGTTTCGGATTTAGGGAGAAAAATCCCAACTTTGGGGATATAAATAGGGAAAAGGGGGTCTATTAAGTAAAACTACATCGTTTAACATTGTTTCAGCCAAATTGACACTGCTATAGCGGTCAAGCCATCACTTATGACCGTTATAGCGGTCTAGCCATTTCCCTGTCTGCCCGATACACTTATGACCACAATAGCAGTCCTGAACCACTATAGCAATCTACAGACCACCAATAATGTGAACTTTTGTCATTCTACCATCTGTATTGTCTCAATACTCACTTACCTCATTTATTTTACTTTCCATTAACTTTAACACATAAATGTAAATAAGGAAATACTCCTCATTTAAGTTCAAATAAAAAAAAAATCAAAACCCTAACCAATCAAAATCCAAATTTTGAGTTTAAGTTCAAATTCGAGAATTCCTATGATTTTCTAAACTTGTGAGCTAAAAACGAAACGGCTAGAGGTTTCTTAAAATTCATTAAAAATCACTCTTTAACTTATTTTCCTTTAAAGAGCAATTACTGGGACTTTTAATCCCAAGAGTGTGGCTCGATCAAATAGCCCTCCAAGGAGGTGTAGGATCCGGACTTAGTGAAATTTAGGACCTGGCAACATGGATAGGTCTCGGGGGATCCTGGGGCCATATGAAACTTGTCTACTAGCACGTGTACACCGAGTTTTACAAATACCCAAAAAGAACAGAGAAATTTAGAAACTATCATTGATATATATAAATAACCAGAGATTATTATTTCTCTAGGAACTATTACACTTTGAGTTTACACAATTTCAGGCAAGAAAAATAAATTGAGGATTGTTTTATGAGTTTATAAAATGAAAAGTGTTTTTCCCAGAATAACTATATTATGTAAATATTAAAATGTCTTCACCAAATGCATGTATATATTATATATGGTTATTGTTATCCCATATGAGTGATGGGTGATAATTCATTCACTAAGTCCATTGACTCACCCATCTCCATTCCTCCTGACAGTTGTAGGTATAGATTTTGTTTCAGCCCTGATTCAATAGACACAGATATATCCACTAGTGAGTTTTACTTTGGAGTGAGGCTTAGTTTAGGTTCATGTTATTATTAGAGTGCTCCATTAGATGTGTAGGCAGGATCTGAGTCATGCATGTATTTTTACTTATGTATTTAAATTTCAGAATTTGAGACATGTATATATATGTTTACAGATTTCAAATATTAAGCATATTTTCATAGTAAGGTTAAGATGCTTTCAGAGATATGTATGTGTGTGTGTGTGTGTGTGTGTGTGTGTTAAATATTCTGATTTTATGAACTCGAAGATGATGTTTTAATTAAAGAAAGTGACAATTATTTTGAAGAAATTTGTATTTAAAATATGAAATTATGTTATTTTATGCATTTAGAGAGTCAGATCTATAATACCTCAAGCACACATGTTTGTAGCCAAGTTCTGTATGGCCTTAGGGTCCTAGGTGGTCCCCCTAGGACCCACTCATGTAGCCGGGAAGGCCCCAGATTTAGAAATCATATTGCAGTTGCTAGTTCTGTAGAACATGTTTGCTGCAATGAACTATACTTGCTTAAATGAACAAGCGAGCCTATCTGCCCTAGTTTTACCAGACAAGCTCCTTGCAGCGAGCACCTCGATGACAACACAGTCTCAAAATGACACAGTTTTGATAAATGAGCTTTACCCTTTTTTAAACCCCTTTTCCCTTTAGGTTTTTATTCCACAACCGAGAAACCCTCTCCAAAACCCTCATTTTCTCTCTTTTCTCTCTATCTCACTTCAATCCTTTTTGCCCAAGCTTCAAGGTGAGTAAATATTGTTAGATTATGTCTTTTCTCTCTTCATTCTTCTAAGTTCTTGGTTTGGGTGTTGTTATTTGTTCCATTGTTGTCAAGTGGGAATGCACTTCAATGTTGTTAGGATTGTTTTAGAGAAATCTAGAGGTATCCATAGATCATTAATAAGTTTTATGGTTACTATGATAGATATTCATGCTATCCTTTCTCCCCAAAGCTCCTGTGGAGTAGGTCCTTCACATTCCACCCCTACAGGTGAGTGGGTTTGATCTAATGGCCTTATCTTGATTATTTTATAATTAATTTCTAGCATTATGAAATATTTGGAGAATTTACACTTGAGTTTTGACATGAACCGAAGATTTCTATATGTTTTTGCAAGGGTTAGAGAATATTTTTTGAAACCTAGTATGAAAATCTATGTTTATCTAAATGCATGGGACCATATTGGATTAAATTGATGTTACATGAAATTATTTCATGATGAGCTTAATTATGACGATGTAAATTTATCATGGATATTAATAGAAATGTGAAACTTTATATTATTTATGAGGATTAAGAGTTGATGAACATAAAGTTTGTAGAACCCCTTTATTATGATTTCAGAATGAGTTTAGAATAGGGAATTACTAAGAGAAACAGAGCTGTGAATTAATAGGGCTCCTTATGTGCCGGTCATTATTCAAGTTGGGTCGTGACAACATCAACAGAAGTCTTATGTGGGGATGAAATTTCTCACGTGCCGATCATGTTCCTAAATCGAGTCCTAACAGAATGAGTGGTAGGGGATGATAGGTGGACAATCAACAATGGGCGATAGAACGTACATCAATGATAGAAGGGCGGTGGGCAATACTTGGGGACCGGCGTGAGCAAGCGACCAATCGATGGTGAACAACTAGCGGTTTATGAATGGTAGTAAACATGTGATGTGAGAGGTTTAAGACAAAGATGGTAGGGAATTTTATAATTCTCTCTATGAAGAGGGAATTTGAAATCCATTAGCACCACCCAAATAAATAAAAGGGAGCAGGGTGAATGCCCCAAAAAAAATTTATCGACAAGAATAAAATAATTTTTACAAATAGATAGGAATATTGTTAAAAATACTTCTTAGTTTTCACTTTTGGTTGCTGTAGAGCCTCACTCTCTCAATGTTAGGGCGTCGAGAATTAGAAACTTCTTTATAACAATTTTAAGGTAAATTATTATTGCCTAACTCTTATTATTCTAACATCCAAAAGCTGTTGTTGTTATTTAGCCACAACTTGCAATTTTTTAACCATGGCTTGCAATCACCAAGAGATTGTTTATTTCAAGATTTAAAATTACGTTCACGGGAATCACATTCTCATATCTGATATTCCGGGAAATTTTAAACAAATTGTTTGTTTAGCATTAAATATTCCTGGGATTATTTCTGGATATTTTAAACAAATTATTTATTTAGCATTAAATATTCATAAGATTATTTGTTAAGATTCTCAGAAAAAAATTTAAAACTTGTTTTTGTAATATATATTCCTAAGAATATATGTCATAATTTCTAAAATACCCTTAATACATTTATTATTATTACAATTCAAATGAAAATTACAATTTCAGAAAAAGCATAAACTTAGCAATTAATTTTTTAAAATTTGTCCATTTTGATCAATATAACAATTAACAATTTTTTAAAATTGAGAGCGTAATAAACATATGAAATCAGATGAGCACGAGTAAATGGAAATTATTAGGGGAAAGTAAAATAATTGAGAAATATTTTTGTATTTGTGCTTAATAACTATCATTCCTAAATCATGAGAACTTTTTATTCCCACATTTCATCATGGGAATGAAATCTTACTACATCGTGAAAAAAATCTTTTTCCAAGAAATAATTGATTTTTGGAAATAATTTTGCTTAACTTGTAACAAATATGGGAACACATTATTCCCAAGTAGTTATTCCTTAAAATAACTAAATATACCTTACAACAAACACCACCCAAGGGTTTTCATTACCAAACCACAAAAAACCTAAAATCAATCAAAATATGAAAAAATTTGGTTTTTCTTGGCCATATTAAGCAAAACTAATCAATTCAATATTCAGTTCCAATTTTAAAAATTGAATCAAAATGAAGGCATACTCCCTATATACTTACCTTAAGGCGCATTCCCTTGCCTTTCAAAAATGCTATTCCCAAATTATTTAGAGCAAATTACATAGATGTAATACCCCATATTTTAAATAAAAGAGTTTGAAAATTTTTCAAACTAAAAAAAGTGTCAATCACCCTTACCTGTTGTTTCGAGTCCTGAATTTTCCTAAGTCTGGACCTTACATGCCCTTGGAGAGCTATATGTTAGAGTCATATTTTTGGAACCAAAAGTTGCAGTAATTGTTCCTTAGAAAAAAAACAAGTTACAAAGCGATTTTTAATGAATTTTTCAAAACCAATAAACGCTCCGTCTCTAGTGTCCAAGTTTGTAAAACCGGGAAAATCTTCGGAGTTGAACTAAAATCCAAAATTTTGATTTTGATTTGTTGAGATTTTGATTTTCCTAATATTTTATTTGAATCCAAATGGGGGGTATTCCCTTATTCATATTTATGTTTTAAAGTTAAGGACAACCCTAAACCCTAAACCCTAAATCCAAATAAATAAGGACATTAACTTAAAATTAAGAAATGTAAATAAGTGACTATTGAGACAACCCAGTCCAATACATACCAATACCAGAGCCCTGGAGACACCAGAACATCTTCCTGGAGACCGTCCCAGCGGTCACATGACCGCCCAGGCTGTTAACAGAGCCTCAGAGACACTAAAACACCTCCCTGGAGACCGCTCAGGCGATCATCAGAAAGTAAGTCGGTGCGGGAACTTCACTGGAAACCGCCCAGGTGGTCATTGTGACCACCCAGCCGGTCATCAGAGAGTTAAAAATATCCCATTTCGGGTCCAGAACCTTCCCACTCCATTTTCATCCCCTCCAACTCCGAGCTCCCACTCCCAAAACGTGTTCTCACCCCCCAAAAAACTCCATTTTCTTCCATTCTTCTCAATTCTAACTCCAATCTCTCATTCCTAAGGCTTCAAGGTACGTTATTCTCCTAGTTTTGCTTACTTTTCTCCCTTTTCTTTGGGTTATTAGGGTGATTTTCTAAACTTCTCAAGGGGGAGAGGTTTTCTACCTTGTTAGAGATGAGTTTTTGAATATTCAGAGGTTTTAGACGGTGATTTAGAGTTCTATGGCTTCTATACCAGATTCTATTGTCAGTTCTGCTTCTTAGAGTGCTGTTGTTGCTAGTTCCTCACTTTTCACCTTTCTAGGTGAGTGGGTTCACATCTGTTATTTCTATATTCTATATTAGAGTTATTTTCATGAATATGTGATTTATTGCTCGATTTTAGGGAAATACTGTATAAGGATTTAAAGTTTTCTGTTGATTTATATATTCTAGAACTGTTGATTTTAGAGCATGAAGCTTGTTTTTGAGAAAAAATCATGGGACCATGTTTGTCATACTGATTTCATGTAGAACTGATGATTTATGTGACTGTTAAAGACTTCTGTGATTGTTTTACTGGATTCTGGAATTGATCTATATATGATTTAATTTTATAATTGGATATGAAGTTTAGAGAAATGGTTAGAGCTATGGTTTTAGCCTTTTTATTTCAAGTATGTTGGTAAGCTTTCTAGACTATGGAAAGATTGATACTTTGAATTATGTTTTAGAGAATAAACAAATGGTTTTAGAGTTTGAATCTTCATGAGATTCATAACAATTGGCGGATACATATTCTGTGAGTTTATGAAATTACAATGTCAATAAAGGGTAATCTCTTAGGCATGATTTCATAGTCATGGTTATGCTAAAGTCAGATTGTTAGAGTTCTATACTCATAACAACTGCCAGCTACATATTCTATGGCTTTTGAAGTCAGAATGCCTTTGAACTGGTGATCCTTTAAACATGATTTGATAACCACAGTTATGGTAAGGTTAGACTGTTAGAGTCAGACAGATTCAGAGCTCCCAGAGACTTAAATTAATGGATTTATTTGGTTAGTTTAGGAGGTAGCTATAGAGAAACAGGCTGTGTGTTAATGGTAGTAAATCCGTTAACCTTGGTACTAAGTAGTTCGGGCCAGAGATATTTAGAGATTTTATATTCAGCGTTTTGTTACGTCACAGATACTATGCGTAACCAGAGAAAAGCAGAGAATGGAACCTATTTAGGTATCCAATTTCGGTTCTATAAGAACCACAGAACAGAGATTACTGTTTCTCTAGGAGCTACTATGTTGTATGCTTGTATGATTACATGTATGAAAATGAATTGAGAAGATTGTTTTTAAGTTATAAGGCAATGGTTATAAAGGACTTTTAGAAATATATATGTATACTTATTTATGTGAGATTTCTTAGTATTAGTAATGATATTATGCTTTTTGTGTATTGTTTCCTTGGCGTCCCATGAAAGGGGGTTTCAGGTAAGGACTTACTCACTGAGTTTTGGTAACAAAACTCACCTATCTCTACTTTCTCCTATTTTTACAGATAAAGTAGCTGTTGTGAATCTTCTAGCAATCATAACTTCCAGTTGGTGAGTTTGTAAATGAAGCATGTGACGTTTTGGTTAAAGTATTCCAGTACAGTGCAGGCAGGATCTCGAACCTAGAGCATGTTTTATTTTTGCATTTGGCATAATATGATTACATTTTAATTTATATATAATGATCTGGACATTTGACAAAGTGAATTTGACCATATGTATAAATAATCCACGATTTTGAGAACATATGATTTATATGTATAAAAAGAGAAAATTTCTGTCTTTCATAAATTTTAGAGCAAAGCATGCATGCAAAAATTAGTAAACATGTCATAAGGCTTGTGTGAGAATGTGATTTCTCACGTGCCAGTTACGTGCCTGATTTGGGTCATGACAATAGACCTCCCTCGAGGTTCATCAAGAAGACATTCACATCCTCATAGATTTTAAATTGTCACTCACCTACCTTGATTTATTTAATCTTATTACAATAACCTCCTTTCACCTGAAATTCTAAAATTTTTAAAATTAAAAAATATATAAAATGATAATTTTATCCTTACTTATTAGATCTATCCCCATCAAATGCTATTTCTCTTAATCCATCCACACCCAACACGTTTCATATAAATCATAATTCGCAAGTCAATCCTTAAATAAAATCCAAGCGGTAAAATGATTGTTCCAAAATGTCATAACATCCTTAACTTGTGACTGCATAAATCTTCAAGAAAAATAATATAATTAAATATAAATATATGTGGTTCATGAATCCTGCTTACAATGCAATGGAGCATTACTAACATAATAAAAAACATCACTCACTCCAAAATAAAGCTCACCCAAAAATAACTAATAGCTACTAAGGAAGAGGTATCTGGTAAAACTTTGGATTAGCAGTTGTATCTATAAGAGAGAAAAAGAGAGGTGAGTTTCATCTAAAACTCAATGAGTGAATTCTCATCCATAGCATTACATGGAACAAGAAGGAAAGTACATAGATAATAATGAAACAACCAAAATCATTTCTATTTATAATTCATAATAATAGTAGTAACATCGGTTTCTTGTAAAACATAAGAAAACATAAGTATTTTTGTAAGAAATTAAAATAAGATAGATTGCTAAAAGATTAAAAGGTGATGTTTAATCCCTCACAAACATGAGCACCTAACTATGATTTTAACTATTTCTTGTGAATCTTGTTCCTCGTGGACTAATCTCAGTGAAGAACGATTGCCCCTCTTGAGCGTCATGGTATATCAAGATTAACAGATTTACCATCATTAACTCAGAGCACTGTCTTTCTCTAATTCCTATCCAACCACCACTCACAATCAACATGCCAAAAGTGGTTGGATTTATATTCTTTAAAGTAAGTATCACACTATAGAGAGTAAAATGAGATAATTTTATCTTTAAATTAATAAAATTAAAAGTAAATTCTCTTTCATTTCATTAATTTAAAATTAAACTCGTCAAGTACAATTTTCACTAAAGAGGATGGGATCGTGAAATAGACTCAAAATGTGCATGGTAACGGGAAGAAAGTTACATACTTCAAAGTGATAGGACCCAAAACACAAAGTTAGTTGGATTCCCATGCATAGAATAGAGCGCACAATTAGGGTACTTTATGATGTGAGTAGAAATAATGTGCCATAGATTATAAACACGACATTGCTTGGGTTAAAGGCCTTGTAAGTAACAACAGTCAGCTCTTTTTGCTAGACTAACCTATAATCTATACAACTATATATAGGCCTACACACTCCTTCATTGGGCTCCAGCAACTTGAGTGTTTTAAGTATGTGATTTATTCTCTACATCCTGAAATAATTATCTAATTATACATATATATTAAAATAAAAACAATAATTAAAAATTAAAATTAAATAAAATTTATTGAACTGTACTCATTTTTATTTAATATTTTAAGTTTCTCTCCCTAATTTTTTCATTATATCTCTCTTCTTTGTTAATAGTATTTAATAGGAATATTATTAAAAATAATAATCAATAATACTTAATCTTTTAAATAAAAAATAAAAAAAATTTCATTTCTATCTCCTTAACCACTATCCTAGACATTGGTTAACAACATTTTTATATTAATAATGAAATCAGTGAGACTGAATTAAATTATTAATTTATTAAAAAATTTATAAAGGCAAATTAATATTATGTTTGAATTTAAATTTTAGATACCTCACATTTAAGTTTGAGACGTGACAATTGAATTTATTTGTAAATAATATACTCCCTCCATTTCACCCTATGTATCCACTTTTTGAGATTTTTGTTTCAAAGTATCTATTCATTTGTCATATTAAGGAATCATTAATTACTTTTCACCAAAATTTTTCTTCGTGTAATTAATTATATTCACTTACTTGTATTTACTGACTTTTGTTTTTCGAAATGGGTAATTTTGACTATTTATATAATTTTATACTGTTAGTCTTAAATCATATTCAAATGGAAGGAAAAACAAGTTAATTTTCTTTTGAACTAAATCATGATTTAGAAAGGAGAGTTCAGACACGCTAGAAAATACCTATTTAGATGCTACTCAATTGATTTTCTGAAATGTTTGTATTTTGTGATGTGTAAATGAGTCATAATTTAGAAACAGCCTAAAATGAGGCTAGTAGTCAAAACAAGAAAGAAAGCAAAAAGGAGAAAGGTTCGACATGCTTTCACTTTTATAAGATGTAAAAAAATAATAAAGATAATATGTTCAATGTTGAGGAAATGAAAATGTTAGTTGAATACGTGGATATATTAAATAAAATTGAATTAGAAATAAGAGTGAATATCCTATTTTGTCATTTAAGATTTTTGTATTGGAATATTTTGTCCTCCAAAAAAAGAAATCAATCTTGTGGTCCATCAACATTGAAACGATAAATACAATAGTCTCTCTGTTAGCTCTTAGTCAGTGAACTAACACATGTAGCATATTACAATTATTGCGAACTATCAAAACATTGGATGCAATTAAAATGACGCTATTTTGGGATATATTTTACTCATTACAATGTCTAAAATTGATCAAAATGAATCATTTAATGATTTGAAATACATATTCATTTTGCGTAATTTTAACCAGTAAAATAAATCATTTTAAACTTAATTCCACTTTAAATCACACATGCATCACCTAACATATTGTTAACAAGCCATTGTGCAATTCCATTTGTGTTTAAATGATCAAATATACATAGGAGAGTAGTATATCCTATTATTAAAATCATCAGGACCATGAGTTTAGTTTCAATTTTTTAGTGACTAAATTGTCTTATAAAATGTTATTGAGGGACTGCATTTAGCTATTTATTCTAAAAATAATTCTTTTAAAAGAAAAGTTGGAATACACACATTTTAGCAAATGAGATACTCTAAAGGAGATATTCTTAAGCCAATTCCAAGCGAGGATGAATGATGAAAGATAAAATAAATTCTCTCATGTCAAAATTTAAGATGAAAATGTTACGAAGAAGGATAATCATAACATTGCCAATCTATCCTTCGTTGGACAGTCCATGAAGCTAGCGGGAGCATTATAATTGCTTGAAACGTCAAAGCAAATGTTACGCTAGAAGCAGCTTTCGAACATCATAACTTTCCACAATTGTGCCAATCATCCACGAAGGATTGCATAACGAATCACGCAAAAATAAAAAAAACTTCACATTCCGAACTTTCCATAGGTGGTAAAGTTATACCTATCGGTGGTTGGACGAAATTATTTAAAAAAACGATTGCTCAACAACATCCATATCTTAGTAGCTGCATGCAAGGTCCAGTAACATGATGTTTTCTAGAAATACCCAAATTTTTGCCTTGTTTTAAATAAAGGAGCTTGTTTCACAAACTCGTGATTCATCCCTATCCCTGCCCCCACTACTTGGGACCCTCGATGGGAGTCACCCTTTCGTGCCACCTAGCCTTCCCTGAACCCAACAAGAAGAAAAGGGGTCTCAATTCAGGCGAGTGCTAAAGCTTATTTACTTACGAAGAGAAAGTTCCTTCGAACAAAAAATAGTCAAACATAAAAACAGAAAGTTCCAAGGCTTTATGAATGAATCAGTACAATCACGTGACAAACATGAGTTTCATTACCACGCCCGGAAAAAGTTCATTTATGAAACAATTCAATTATTATCCATTTATTACCATTATAAAAAGATTTAAAGCAAATGACATAATATTACTATATTTTTTTAATGAATTTTGACATTTCACAATTTTTTTTCATGCCATAAAGTTTCAAAGGAAAAGTTCTCCTCAATCCAAAATCAATATATGCCTCCAAATTCATAAGGCATTTGCATGCACTTACAAAAGTATTTATAACTGTGTCGAGAACTTTACCATTCTAGAGATATAATTCTCATTTTGGCAAGACTAGCTTTTCAACATGAACATTTATACCTACTTTCATACCCCAACTACTTATAAGAACTATACATCTAAAATAATAGAGATCAGTAGCAATGAATTTTTAGTTTGATATAATATGATATACAGGATCTTCATATAAAGGCAAGTGTAAAATATATTCTAGATATATCGATCAATTTGGCATTACCTGAAAGAAAATTTCATGTCCCTGGCTGGCTAGTCATGGAAATTTATGTCACAATACACACGCTAAGCAGCATCAATGACTGTGCTGATAATTTAACATCAATTTTAAGTTATAACTGGGGTGAGCCGTGCATAAATTCAATGATAAACAAGTATATTAAGAGGAAATTCAAAAATGTTTTACAATGATAAACTACTTCATACTTCCTCAATTGATAAAACATGACAACAGACTACTCTCTTAAGTCCTCCCTTACACGGTGTTAGACGACCTACGAGGACAATGATCCCTCAATACAACAAAACTGCGGGTGCCGAAGCGTTCATTAGTTTCACCAACAGTGTTTGGTATGCAGAGAGAGCTTAGAAACCAAAGAAGCCAAGCTCGCTGGCCCTCTCCTTCTCGAATGTCTCGAAGTACTGATAGATGATTGTTACTGCAAGCAATATTCCTGTCCCTGAACCAATTGCTCCCATAAAATCTGCCAACACTGTGAGGGCACCAATACACATGCCTCCAAATGCTGCTGCGGTGGGAATGTATCGGTTCAGCTCTTTCT
Source organism: Dalbergia cultrata (assembly GCA_031216105.1). Lineage (NCBI taxonomy): Eukaryota > Viridiplantae > Streptophyta > Magnoliopsida > Fabales > Fabaceae > Dalbergia > Dalbergia cultrata. The sequence goes on from CM062350.1 coordinate 14,729,320, forward strand.
GCAGATTTGATTCACGGTGCCCAGGCATCACCATTTGTTGTTCCTGCAGATTCAAAGACCCAACATGATAAATATATTGCTCATTCATCATATGAACTTTTGGTATGAAAATGGATTTCCATATGACAGGTTAGAGTTAACTGCTAAGTCAGTTTCAGAGCCACCATCATATAAGGATAGATTTTGCTTTTCAAATCAAATAAAGTTGCCCGAACCATTAACCCCAACCTTGAACCAACAGTGTAGAAACTAGAAACAGACAGAGAGAAGACGTTCACAGACTAAGGATACACAGACACATTAATCTTACCCCTTTCTCTAGTGTGCCTGTTATAAACTACTCATCAATTAACATGGCTTCCCCTACCAAAGCATAACATAATCATATCAACAGTACATATCCCAACATGTCTGATTATGAACTGATAAAAGTTCAATGACAAGGTGCCACTAGTCATGCACCTCCAGCCGTTGACCCCAAAAGTTTAACAAGGTCAAATTAAAAATCTAAACAGTTTGAAACCTACAAAGAGCAATAGTGACAGTGTTGGGTTAAAACTTGTAAAAATATATGGTTGTTTAGACACAGTGTTGGTTGTTTCTATGTATGGCCAAACCCAACTGGGGCTTTTTTGCTTCGTGTAATAACTACTATGAATACTGTCCTGTCAATTGGGAAAAGTAGTTTCAATGGCTCACGACATTATATACACATCAAGCAGGCAAACTTTGTTTGGGAAGATATATCTCTAGAAAAATATATCTATATATTGGAAAGGAAGTTATAGGCAAGGGAAAATATATGGAGACATATCTGCAATAAGAATGTAGCCAGTACCTTGAGCTGCTTGGCAACATCCCTAGCAGATGAACCAGAGACTTCAATCCAAGTCTTAGAGAACAAGGCACAAGCTGACAGCATAAAAACAAGATAGAACAAAGCATGGAAAGGATTGGCTGCCATATCAGCTAAGCTGCAAAATGTATAGAGCAAGGTCACAAACTAACAATTATCAAATGAGAATATCAAATGAGAAGAACAATGTGTGCATAGATTTGTCAAAGACTCAAAGTTTAAATCATAATAGAATATTAGAAAAGGCATGGAACTTAGATAATCAACAGTATCATTGGAAGCATTTCTCTTACCTGGATGGTGCGGTGATGTAGTATGCAATACCACCAACTGGAATAGACTGACCACCTCCATATTCGGATTCCTTCCATTTCCCCAACAGATTCACAAAAAAGTTTCCACTGTACTTGCGGTGGAGTAGCTGAACAATTCCAGTAACATTTGATCACTAAAATAGTAAATGCAAAATTGTTAAGTCCAAGTAGCAATTTGCCATTATAAAACTATTATTACCTGAGAGATGAAGTACAGATTCGAAACAAGGGCAGACTGGAGAATAATGGGCATGTTGGAGGTATAAAACAGTTTGATTGGGTATGAACCCTGCTGTCCACGGGCATTCTTTGACCTTACAGGCAACACCACCCGGAATCCTTGGAAGTATATCACAATTAGGAAGATCAAGACGGTAGCAAGTAGATTTGTCACATTGGGAAGATTCTGCCTGTAAAATGCCTCACGAAGAGCACGGACCTTGTCTGTTCTAGTAATCAATAAATGGAACAAAGCAATAACAGCTCCCTCAAATTCAGCTCCACGTCCACTGTTAATGGTGGTGGGACTAAATGCTTTCCAAATAATGTTTTCACTGCAAAATAACAAGAAAACTCCTAAGTCTTTTATAACAGGTCAGATACCTTAATGAATAGTTGCTATAAGACATCAATCAAAGGAAGAAATATCTCATTAGCTGAGGCCTTAATCTTACCAGATATTAGTTGCTATGAATAGGGAAATTCCAGACCCAAGACCATATCCTTTTTGAAGAAGCTCATCTAAGCATATCACAATTATACCCGCAAAACAGAGCTGGATGATGATGAGGATGGCATTTCCCACTCCAAGTTGCCCCACACTACCATACATCCCAGACAGAACATAGGCGACTGCCTCTCCAACTGCTATCAAGATACCAAGTAGCTTTTGTGCGCCATTTCTGGGGAAAAAAGGGAACTTATCTCATATAGCAAGAATTGCCACCCTAGAGCTGTGCAAGCCTCAATAACAAATACCAGCAACCATGATACATAAACAGAACATACCAAATTTCATACAACAATAAATGATGGGATCAATGCCAAATTGTCAACGACAAATCTAACCAGCTGAAATTTATGATGTAGAGAAAAGAGCAAATATCAGATGTCCAATGGAAGTATTTAACATGTACAATAGAAAGACTTACAAGAGGGCCCGATCCTCTCGAACATTGTTGTCTACTTCAATGATCTTTGACCCAGCCAGAAGTTGCATCACCAGCCCAGAAGTCACAATGGGGGTGATTCCAAGCTCCATGACAGTTCCACGGTTGGAAGCAAGGATAACACGCATCCAATAGAATGGATCTGCACCTGTTGTTGAGTGAATTCCATACAGAGGGAGCTGACTACAAACCAGGAAAATGAAAAGAGAGATCACAGTATATATGACCTTCTCTCTAAATGGCACTTTCCTGTCAGCAGTCTGGACTTCAGGAAGGAACGAGAGAAATGGTCTCACTAAGTGAAGCACTCTAAACCCACCTCCCATCTTACCAAACTACACCAATTTAACCTGCACCATACATTTAGCATGCATATATAAGATAATTGCCATAAACAGGAGAAAATCCAACAAATAGTACTTCAAAAGCGCATCTCAGCATCCAAATGACAACTCATCAAATAAATGAAAGTAAGATCGAATTACTGTTTATTACATTACTTCTTTTTTGTTACATTTTTCGTAGTTTTCGGGGGAAGCAGGAGCAGCAAGAGCTGCAAATAAAATCCCCTCCTCAACCACATGATCTAATCACCAAAACCCATGAAAGGTTGGAATAACTCCCACGTTGGTTGCAAGATTAAAAGCCGGCTGATGCTTGAATAACAGGCTTTTGATATATTTTCAAATTCGAGCATCCAAACAGGCACAGAAAGCAAATCACACTGTCAATTTGTCATAAAATACTATAATAGTGATCCATGCATCAGAATCTCAATCAATTATGCAACATTTTACCTATCCGTGTATTCCAAATAGAATTACAACAACAACAATCAATTTACATTCTTCACTGATACAACCTCATGCATTGGAAAATACAAAACATGCAATCTAACAAGCTTGAAAAAAAAAATATTTACCCAAAAAAAAAAAAGGTAAATCAATTGCATAACCATAAAGAATCACATCACCTAGGTTCAACATTAAATCAAATTAAAACAAAAATCTAAGCAAGCAAATCATACGGCATGCAAAAAAATACAGCTAGATCTGTCTCACGCAATTCCAAAAGCACAGAAATTCAACCCTAATTCGCACGTGCAAACCAAAGCAATTAATTGAAGCAACGAAGATAAACAGAGATCGAAAAGAGGATCGAGACAAACCGGAACCAAAAAAAAAATTAAAAACAAAATTCGGAACGAGCAAACACAGATCTGGGAATTTGGGAAAGAGAAACGAAAGCGATGATTGCAGGAGAAAGATTTTTTTTTTTTTTTAACCTTAGCTGAAAGGCGTTATGCGCAGATCTATCTGCGTTTTGAGGGAAGAAAATTTTAGCGAATGAGAAGAAGAGGGCGTGTTCCGAGCTGTGTGTGTATAAATACATGTAAAGGCTTCTAAACGGGTCAAAACACTGGCCGGTTCAGCTTAATAGTTTTTAAATTAAAATTAAAATTGAGTGAATCGCTCTAAAAGTATTTAATCTTCTTCTCTCTTTTTTTCTTTCTCCCTTTTTTTTTTTTTCCCAAGATCACAGGGTTGACTCGAGCCAAATTGTTTGAATCATTAATCTCTTCGGGTAATTTTGATTTAAACTTATTTGTTTAATTCGTGTAATGATTTTTTCAATTTTTTTGAAATTAAAAAATAAATTTAATAATTAAGTTAAAAAATAGCACGTAGTAAAAGAAAATGTCGTCTGCTTTAGCCTTTAGATTAAACTATTATGTATTATGTAGTGTTAAATTTAACTTTGGAATTAGGATCTCGATATAACGTAATTTGATACATTGAATTTAAAATTAGAAAATATACATTGCCAAAAAAAAAAAAAGACAATATACACAAACATGCCACTTTCTTGTGGATTTTCTTGAACGCGGATACTTTGGTTAGGATATCTTTGATTGCGAGGCTTCTTTTTTCCGTCTCTCTCTTTCTTTTGCGTTGCGACTTGCATGTTGGAGTGCTCTACGTGGAAGGACCAATCACTATTAGACACGTGTCGAGGGACGATGACGTGGAGGGATAGCGAGCTTCTTCGGCCGCTTCCTTGTTTTCTTTTTTTTTTTTTATTTCTTTCCCTGGAGTAGAAATCGGATAAAGCCATTTTTTTCCTTTTCTTAATCATGGATCAGGAGCTCAATTTTGGTGGCTAAAAATTATTCAAATTTTTGTTCTGTAGAAATAGGAAAATAATTTGAAGGAAGACATATATTATTGATAGAATTAATGCTCACTTAAGTCCTTTAAATTTTTATCATAAGTCATTATAATCCCTAACTTTTAAAATGAGTCAATTTAATTTTTAACATTTATATACACGAATCATTTTAATCTTTTTGGTCATATCTGTCAAGTGTGTACTTGGATTGGAGTTTGTAAACTTAATCTTAGATCAACATGATTTTGTAAACTTGATTTTGAACAAAAGTGAGTTTAGTATAACTTGATTTATATTTGGAAACTTGTATCTTAAAGGTGAGTTTATTTGTCAATTTGAATACTATTTGAATGATACTGATCAAAGTCACTTTTGTTTCGGAAATTACTATAAAGGGTAGTAAGAGAATATAAATTAATATTTGTCTTCAATTGAAAGAAGGTTAAAAGGTGGCAATTAAAAAATCTATCCACACTTATTTTGTTCAATGGGAACAAGTTGAACCCAAAAGCTACAAATTATCACTTCCATCAAAAACTCATTTTAGGCTGAAAGTCTACGTTGAGCAACCCCAAATCTACCCAAAAAACATTTTGCTACTTACTAGAAAAATGAGCGTGGGTTTGACATCACCAAAAACAAAACAAATAGGCCCTAATTTTTCCCATTTAAGTGATGATATATCACATTAAGTGTTTAATGATAGGTGGTAAATAATTTAGTCCCTACTAGTTTTAGACTTTTACATGGTCCATTATTTATCACTATTAGATTGAGTTTAGGTAGTCTAGATTTAAAAGTTATAACAATTATATAAAATACATAAAAATGATATAAATTAAAAATTAAAATAATATCTTTTAAAAGGACCTAAATATCCCTAAACACCTCTTCACCTCTCAGTCTATTTGACCTCTCCTTTCCCTGTTTCTCCTTTCGCTCTATGATGATGAAGCCACTGCAACCACCATGCATGGTAGGGACCTAGCCAAGGAAGACTATGGAATCACTTATTTGGTTGTAATGGTAGACACAAGTGTTAAGATTGAGGATTGGTAATTTGCTTGGATTGGTAATGTTGAAGGAAATCTTCTCATTCAAAACAAGATTTTTATCTTAATTTATTATTAGTTGTTGTCCAATATATCTGGCCATTGAAGTTAACTTCTACAAAAGGTATTGGTTGAGTGTTGCACATCTTTGGGCACATAAGCTCCCATAATAGTTATCGATTCCACCAAAAGGACCAATTTTTATCTAAAATATGCATCAAAACCCAAACCCTAATTTTCCATTTGATAACTAATTCCCTTTCATGGATCACCAAAGGGGCTAGAATGTTTTAAGTTGGTAATTTAACTTTAACATACAAAACAAAAATTGGACTTCGACAAGAAAAAAAAAAAGTGGCAATGACTCATTTTTGTGGTGGTGGTACTTTAACATACAAAACAAAAAGGGGCAAGAGAGTAGACTAATATGGTGGTGGTGGATGGTAGTGATGGCAATATTGGTTAGGATGCATGCGATATGGTGGCTCACAAAAACATGGATAAAGGAAAGAGAAAGTGAATGGTTTGGTGAATAAATTAAAAATTAGGATAGGGTTAATTTGGTCATTTTGTTGAAATTAAGTGAGAAGTATGTAAAACTGCAAAATAGGTAAGGGATCAAATTATCAACCACCGTAATAGTAATTTAAGTTGCTCATTTTAGTCCATAACATTATATAAAATAAGTCATTGTAGTCCTCTTATATTGAATTAGCAAAATTCACAAGCTAGTTTGTTATTTTCGAGCCCTCTACCACCACCTTATCCTCCTCATTTCGCAACCATCCACTAGATTAAATTTACAAGATAGGGGAGACTAGCATAACCCTTAATCAATGAATATACAAAGTCAAAAACATCTTGGTCCTCTACATAGAAGTGTTCCCCATTGGATAGACCAAAGAACACACCTATTCACACAGCCCAAAAAAAAAAGCATCTTTTTTAATTTTATCAATTAGTGATATCTATTTCCCACATTGCAAATTGTATCAACAAATTTATGATGTTGTTAGAAATGAAAAATAAAAACAAGGAATGACATTTATAACTTCATTTCTCTAGCAAAAGCTTCATAAATTTGAACAATTCATTATCTTTTTGGAATTCAAATTTATGCGAAGAGTGTGAAGCCATATGTGAAGTCAAGGTATTCCTTTCTTTGGACCTTATTGGAAGATAAGTTATAATGAATGCTTGAAATGTGTGAATCTTGATGAAAGCCAAACAATAAGGCAGTTTTGGGTAATGACATTGTGAATTTTATTCCAAGAAGTTTATCTTTTTAAATATGTTGGAGGGTTAATTTAATATTCATTTCTAATGTTCTACCCTTTTTTTTTTTTTCAATTTCCTTTGGGTGTTGATTTTTCATATTTGTACAACTAAACATTCTACTAAATTGGATGCTTTGGGATAACAATTAGCTACATTTTGGTTTTACTTCTCAATTTTTAAGTGGTACTAACAGGTTCATATTGCCTTGTTCTTAGAGAAGTTTGTAACAGTATTTGTTTCCTTCTTTAATAGGCTACTAGGTGAGGACAATAATAATGATTTTGAGAACTCAAGTAGTGATAGTAACGGTGATTGTGATATCAGTAACATGGTATTCTTATTTATTTATGTTCTTTGATATTCAATTTATTGATATATCCACAAGGGGCTGACCTTTTCTATACTTTGTGTTTTTGAATTTTGCTAACTCAATGTAAAAGGACTAAAATGACTTCATTATATAATGTCAGGGAATAAAATGAGCTATTTAAATCATCATTATCCACTTAACACAACATGTCATTACTTCATTGACAGAGGATTGATGAATATGAATGAAAGGATTAAAATGATTTATGTTTGTAAATGTTAAAACCAAAACGACTCATTTTAATAGTTAGAGGCTAAAATGACTGATGAGGAAAATGTCAGGAATTAAAGTGAACATTAACCCATTAACGCATAAATATTTAAACAAGTTGATAAAACTTGGGGTGATTAGACTTTCATCTTGTTTCCTTACCTAGAAAAAAAAAACCTAGGGTGATTTGCAACTTCAAAATCTAATTTATAATTTGACAAAAAAAAATGATTTATAATTAATAAAAAATAATTAGTTATGTTAAATTGTATAAAGATAAACCAGCTTGTAATTAAATACTATTTAGTTCAAAAATATTTTAAAAATGAATTTATATGTTGTTGAGAAAAGATAATGTGATAAATAGAGAGAGAAGTATAATTAAATAAAATTAACCCAATTTAGTGTTAGAGCTAGACTTGAAAAGTTTATAATGTATTTATATATTCAAATGTACAAAAAGGTCTCCTCTTTATGGGTGTGTGTGGCACATGGTTTATTTTTATATTCCTGGGAATGACATTCCCAAGAATGCTACTCCCGGGAATGACATTCCTAGGAATGACATTTTGAGACCATTTGGTAAATGGATTAAAATCTCAGGAATGTTAAAAATATGTCCAGGAATTAGTATTTATATGTTTGGTTATTATTTATAATTCCAGGAATCTTATGTATTTTTCCCAAAGTGCCCCTCAATCATTTGAGTGTCAAAATTAATAATTTCAAATAAAATTTAATTATTTTAATTTTAACTTTGAAATTAACTATTCTAATTATAAATTAATAATTTTAACTCAAAAGTTTACTATTTAAACAAAAAAATCACTATTTTAATATAAAAATTAATAATTTTAACTTAGAAAACACCTATTTTAACTAAAGATCAACAATTTAACTACAAAATAAACTTTTCAAATTAAAACTTAACAATTTTAACTCAAAAACTTACTATTTAAATTAAAAAGTCAACTGTTTTAGCACAAAAATTAACAATTTTAACTCAAAAAGAGCTATTTTAACTAAAAATCAAGAATTTTAACTACAAAATTAACTATTTAAATTAAAACTTAACAATTTTAACTCAAAAACACCTATTTTAACTAGAGATCAACAATTTTAACTACAAAAATTAACTATTCAAATTAAAATTTAATAATTTTAATTCAAAAACTTACTATTTAAATTAAAAAGCCACCTATTTTAGCACAAAAATTAACAATTTTAACTAAAAAAATAACTATTTTAACTAAAAGTCAACAATTTTAACTACAAAATTAACTATTCAAATTAAAACTTAACAATTTTAATAATGCTAAATATATGAATACAAATTCAAATACATAATCCATATATATGTCAAATATGAATACCAATTCAAATACATAATCCATATATATGTCAAATCTACTACTAAAGTCAAACTCATTATAAGAGATACCATTTTACGCAAAAAGTTTTAATTCAAGTCCCCTAATTGTTCTAAAATAAGAAACTATGACTCATGAAGTACATCCAAAACCAAGTCTAGTCTATCTTCCGGTGCCAGTGTGTAAAAGTAGTCAGTCAGATATTTGTCCTTTGTAATGATTCGGCCAGCTCTGATCCTTTGTTGATTTGACAAGCCATCAATCTCTTTCATTAGTGTAGTTATGTTCATTCTTCTTTCAGCTCCCTCCTTCTCATGCTTGAAACAAGAAACAAGCTCCAAAATATTATTTGACGATTTCTCATAAACATTCGCTATCTTGTTAATGGTTTCATTCAATGCATCCATAGCATTGAAGCCTTTGTTTCCTTTCTTTCTTTTGTTCTTTTCTTGGGCAGAAGAAGAAGAACCCATAGCACCTGGAGCTATGGATTCACTTTCAGTAGCCTAAGGTTCAATTAACTCAAATTAGTCACCTATAAAAGTATGTTCTGAATACAGTAGAGAAACAGAACAATTATGATCATATATACTCTCAGCCAATAAATTAAATCAAATGGAAAAAAGGACCTGGCTCCAAATTACAGCTTGGTCAATCTAATCCAATCCAATTGATGATACCAATTATTAACAGAAGCGCAGACTTACTAATCATTTATCAACTTCAGATACTAGAGAAGGGCATGAGTTATTAATAGCAGACAATATAAACATACTTTACAATGGAAGAATATGATCAATCAATAGAAAAGGTAAGTTGCACATGAACAATTTCCAGCTTAAACGCAAGTAGCCAAAAATAAATAGAGAGAACCAAAGCAAGCACCCCATAATGAAATTAGAAGTTCCAGTGCTTAGTTGAATTGATATCCCAGAAGTTCAGAAAATATACAATTTGATCTCAGAATTATTTTTTCCCTTTTGACATCACAAAATCTCTAGACAATAAACCTTGAGTGAAATGAAAAAAGTCCACAGGTAGCATCAGAAAACACACAACCCTATTCAAAGCTACACATTCCAGAGGACAAACAAATTTGAGATACATCACTAAGCACATAAACTTCACAAAAACTGAGTTCACCATAATGTGTCAAGGCCTGAAATTACACTTGTTTAATCGAGGAACCAAGATGAAGGACATTAACAATTAACACTGCCTATATTATTATGTTCCAGATATAGCAATTCATTAACAAAATGGTAGAAAAAAAAAATTCAGTATGCAGCATGCATGATGTGTGTCAATATAAATACAGTAATGCAAGATGATTTATTAAACTACACTATATTAGAATTTGGATAGAGAAAGAAATCATCTTTACCTCAAAGTTAGTCTCATGTTCTGCTTCTATTTCATCCATGTTAAAATATAGGCTTTCATTCACATTCATGCCATTCAATTGTGTTTCTAGTTCAGCCTCCAAAGCAGCAACAACTTCAGCCGGATCTTCAGCATTGGCACCTTGAGCCCGATCTTTCCCAAAAACTATTCCCAAATCTTCAAAATGAGGAAGGCCTTGTTGTAAAGACCAACAACATTGGGATATGACTGAAATTAAAATCAAAACAAGCAAACTATTAGTCATAAAAAACAAAATTAGCATACTTGTACTCATGAAAATTTAAATTATACCTTCACCCATTCCTTGTAAATTCCTTTCTCCACTATAATCATTTTTTCCCTATCGTTCCAACCAAAACCACTTGCAGTAGAGCCCATCATCTCAACAATGGCAAAGTAGTGCTTTTTCAACATCTTCACCCTAGACTCGATATGTGGAGTAGCTTTAAGACCACATCCAGGAAGCTTTTCATTGATCAATTTCTCCAAGTGCTTTGTATAACCAGGTTTGAATGTCCCATTTTCACACTTCCATTAAGTAGCAGCAAGCTCAACCAAACATTCAACTAATTAACACTAATTACGGGATAATACATCTCGTAATACCCTAGAGTCAACCACTGAACCCTCCCATCCCGCCATTACATAGATAAATTGCATGTCAGGAGCAACAACTCCAAGCACATTGGTTGTTAAGTCATCTTTTCTATTTCGGTACCTAGGCTTATCAGCCTCAACAACGTTCACTTTTATATGTGTGCCATCTAAGGCTCCTAAGCAATTCTAAAACCCAAAGAAATATATATTAATTTACCAATTCCTTAACCACGTCATGCACATCAAACAAAAAACATTAAAAACTAATTACCTTAAACCATTTCCATCTTTCATCTGTGTTATTCTCACCAATTGGTTGAGGGCGCTTCAACAAATGGCTATGACATCTCAAAACCACTAGCAAAACTTTATTGAATCGCCTACTAACCGTTTCTTCTGATCTCATAAATTGTCTTTTCACTACTCTAACTTTAACATCATGTGCTATGATATGTAAAAACATAGGAACCATTTCCTCTACACCCATGTACTTACTTGGTTCTAATTTCCCAACTTTCATAAGCATGGCACATAACACATGAAATGCTTGTCTATCCATTCTTGTATTCTCAATGCATGCTAAGTCACTAGAGAAAACAATTCTTTCAACATTTACCTCCCTCACTAATTGTCTACTATCATAATCCCATAACTTTCTTCTCTTATTTTTCTTCTTTAATTTCTCTAAAAGCAATGCTGAACAAACCAATAGTAAAATAACTATAACATTATTCATCAACTGCAAATGCATAATCAAGATTGTAATAATTTTCATCTTTCGGTCATGCTCATCACTTAGATCCATGCTGTGAAAATAGAAAAAAAAAAATATATATCTCAGAATTCATACATCTAAGAAGCATTTGGAATAACTATGGATAAATTTGGAATAATTGATTTGCAGTGAATGATTACATCTGGAAATAACTTATCTAATCTTTGATAATTTGCAGTGAATGATTACAGAGAGTTATATACAAGCAGATTAGAGGGTGCTAGCTATGGATAACTATCTCAAACAAACACTAATAGTTGGGAGGTATTGTGGTGCGCCCTATCAGTTTTGAATTCAGTTGGCACTGGCACACAATGAATTGTACCTCAAGTCCACAAACCCATCTCCCAAACCAAAAGTGCAGAATCATTAGTAGTGGCATAAATAAAAATAGTGAGCTACTCGATCTTCAGTTCTTCAACAACCACTAGGTTGCCACCATCTAATTTATACAGCAGTTTCATGTGGGAAAAAAAATATGTACAGAGAGCCCATCTAGAAGAGTAACATTTGATTTATATAATCCTGAGTTCCTGATATTGAAGATATAAGTTTTTCTCATTCACTCAACCACTTATTAATCTTAAAAGAAAATAGTATAGATGAAAAATGGGGAATCCTGAAACCAAAGTTTAGATTCTTCAAGCCACGACAACATGTATGAAGAGTGTTTAACTAGCTCTGCCAATAATCACTTCTTAACAGATTATTAACTAATTAACTAACAGTCTACTAAGAGCTATATGTAATATGGTGTTTATCAAAGCCCATGTGCATATTTCCCAGCATCACTTGGAAGTCTAAATCGCAAGCCCCACCTCCATCAAATGTATTCAGAAAAGAGCATTCCATCACATTCAGGATTAGACCAATTCCTAAATTAAGAAGACAGGTACCATACAAACATCGTCGTTACAATCGAAGGAATATAATTCTTGAAAATACTGAACCAAAGTTCGAAAGATGATTTGGTTCTAGGTTTGAAAGGGAGATCGAATCGTAAAGTTGTAGTGATATGGAGAACCTGGTGAGAGATGCCAAACGCGGCGATGACACGTTAATGACAGAGCGGCGGAGAGATATCAGAGACAGTGATGGGGGAGGGTTCAGGCGGAGAGGACGACTTCTCCGCCCCCTCCTCCTCATCCCACGAACTCAACCCTCTGATTTAACTCCAACATCCTTCAACAACCATGAAACTAACCAACACTCGAAGCATAGAAGACGAAGAACAAGATGATAAATTGGATCCCTAATCGGAAAGAGGAACAGAGAGATAACATTAGTGAAGCATACCTTGGATCCATCCTCGCAACGGCGGCAGCAAGTCTTCGCGATGGCGACGATGGTGGCGGGAGCTGCTTGCGGTGGAGGGAAGAACGAGATCGCGAAGCTGGGTCAGAGAGCAGCTCTCAGAATCCACACGAATGTTATATTACAAGAGGGGTAAATTAGGGATTTTATCTTGTCAGGTGATAATTTTTGTCCCGAGAATAAAACATTCCCACATGAGAGATAGGATAGAAAATGAGATAAATTTCATTCCTGGGAATCAAATTCACCTGGGAATAATTTTTTAGTCTGTCTACCAAATATAGGAGTGTTACATTCCTATGTTAAAATTCCTGGGAATTAAAAAAAATTCTGGCTGCCACACGGCCCCTATAGAGGGATTATATAAGGTGAATAACTAAAAATAGAGAAATTACTAGTATGAAAAAGGAAAGATTTTCTAGTCATAAAAAATCTCCTAGAATAGACTAAGCTAAATAAAGGAAATAATAAAGCAATCATACATGAAATAGAGAAATCATGCAGCAAGTTTAGGTCCAATGGTTAGTAATGACAAAACTCGAATTTATTTTTCCAAAAATCTCCATCATACCGGAGCTAATGAGCTCGCAGAAGAATTTGGGTTCTTTCTCACCAAGATCGAGGAAAATATTTGGTGGGTGCCTCTTAAGTATGCTACTTAGGATTACTAGTTGCAATGTGGACTAAATGGCATAACCTTTCATAAGTTAGCTCAACATTTAATGTAGACATACTAATGTTAACAACTAAGGTTGTATTTGATACATATAATAAGACGTGAATGTATTAGCTAATACTATAAAATCCATTTTGTCATGTGTTTGTTATTACATATGATAGTATAATGTTATAATGTCAAAGCGTTTTTATCCTGTAAATATATATAGGATTAAGATATCATGTTTGAAGAGGCCCATATTATTTTTAGTAGTCATTTTTAGTATAACTCTACCTTATTCTTTTGCATCAACACTTGCTCCCTATTGATCACCGGTTGCCACTCGCTATCCAGCCCCCGCCAATCATCGATCTTTGCTTGCTGTACTCGCTGGTTGGTCGCCATCTGCTTGTCATTGGCCAGCTTGCCCCCCGCCGATGGTTATTCGTTCTCTAGTTCGATACCAATCATGTGGCGCACTAGACATCGGAAAGGATAAACACTTGTACAATGAATTCCTTATACTATAATAGCATACCTTGTACTATCAAGCCTTATACTTTATGATGCATCAAATTGAGCATAAAACTAAATAATTTTGAAAATATTTAGACCAAAAACATTTCTTTTTTGACCAAACTCAAAATTTAATTATTTTTCAGAAGTCAAAAATATGTTTAAGCTTATTTTCAAAAAAAATTCATTAAAAGTATATTATAGAAAGTGGAATTCATAAATTGCATCAAAATGTAATAAATTTTAAGTGCTACACAAAAGGTACCTTTTTAAAATGTAAATAAATTATGTTATTTATACTTACAATACATGCAACACCACGTCAACTCACATTTCATCTACTATTGGATGACGTGTGAACCTTCAATATAAATAGGCAAAACTAAATAGATAGGAGAGTGTGATAAATGGTGCATTTGTTTGTGATTATTTTGGTTAACAGTCATTTTTTTCGTTCAAAAAAATCAATTTTCATATATTTGGATAATTTAAAAAAAAATTGAAATTTAAAAAAAATTAGTTTTCAATTTTTTTGTAGAAGCTAAAATTAGTAACTTTTGAAAAAAAAATTTAAAATTTTTTTAAAAACAATTATTTATAAAAAATTTAAAGAAAAATTAATTTTTTAAATAAAAATAATTATTTATCAAAATAATCACAAACAAACACATTCAAAATTTAATTTTCATAATTATCTTTTTTTAAATTTGAAACCATCACACGCGATAATCAAGAGGATGACCCCGGAATGGAGCCTAGAGGAAAGAGGCAGCGAAACCAGCCAAGCAAAAGCAAACCGCTATACTACTAAAAGCCGTTCATTTCATTATCACCGCCTTCCCTCCCTCCTCGAAAAACTCACTTTCCGCGTAAATGCAATAGCAAAGCTGAAAAGAGTAAAAGACCAAACAAAAGCAACAAATAAAAAGCACTTTTACGCAATTTTATTTGGATTAAATGATTTATTAACTTATTAACTTACGTTAAAAGGTATTTAAATTTTAAACTTAATAAATGAAAAGGAATTAACATTAGAAGCACTTAATTTATATTTATTTATTTTTATAATTAAGTTTATTGGACTCAAATTATATTACTCCAATAGCAGCAAAAAAAAAAGTATATTACTTCAATACCAAAAATTTCAATTATTGATGAGTAGACAAAAATCAAGAAGTGGTAACAAAAGCACTTCTGTGCGTACCCAAAAAAAAAAAAAAAGCACTTCTCTGCGTCTGTGAGAGAGAGAGAGAGAGAGAGAGAGGGGGGGGGGGGGGGAGGGCATTGATTGGAGACTGAAGAGCAAAGAACAGTATTGTTGTGCCGAACAAAGACGACGAAGAAGAAGAAGTGAAGAACCCACTTGGTAGTTCGTATCTACTCTCCGGTTTTCGTGCTTTCATTGCCATAACGTCCCTTTACCACTGCATTCCTCTTCCATAGCTTCTTCTCAAAGTAACACACACAACACAACAACACAACACAACCTAGGACTCATTCTTCCCTACCTTTTTTCTCCTCGGATCATCATTCGGAGAAAACTATGAGGAATCACGTTCTCTTGTATGCCCTCATTGCACTTGCTGCCACCTTCTCTCTCCGCTTTCAAGTTCAAGCTGCTCCTGCGGGTACTTAAAAAATAAAATAAAATTCACTACCCCTTTTTCTTCAACAGCTTGGATTTTCCATTTTTTTAAATGGATATGATAAACTTTGAATCTTTTTGCTTTGTGTTGCTGTATACCAATTGATTCCCCTCTTACTTTGCATGTTTCTTCAAAAGGGGTAATGCATTTTATTTTTTTGGTGTATTTTTTTTTTAGTTTAGTTAATTAGTAATTAATGTTGATAAATCAGGGCCATTGATTAAGCATCTGTCTTCACTTCTCAAATGGACAAGGTCTACCTCCAAGATGCCACACTCAGGTAGTTTTTGGGCATTGTGCAATGATGATAACTTGGTCACTTGTGTAGTATAAGATAAGATAAGATTTGATTTTTAATGTTTCAGATGTGTATGTAAATGTAATTTTTTTGCTTCCATTGTTTTTTTTTTCAGACGGGAATGTTCTTCAATTTGAGAATGGTTATGTAGTTGAGACTGTTGTGGAAGGAAACGAAATTGGGGTCATCCCTCATAGGATCCGTGTATCTGAGGAGGATGGTGAACTCTATGTTGTTGATGCAATTAATAGCAACATTGTTAAAATTACCCCGCCCTTGTCGCAATGTATGGTTGCTCTTGTTCTCTTGATTCTCTTACAACTATTATGAGCAAATTTGATTTGTTAGGATATGAATATGATACTTGTGACATACATTCCTGGGATTTTCCTATTTACGCTTAATTGTATGAAATTGGTTGTGTGCTTCTTCCTTGTATTCGTCAATTGTAAGAATGTTGATAGAAATAAAATGAAGGAATCTTGGCTTTAGTTTGGGACTGGTTTGATTTAGCGGGGAATGGATAGTTTAGTTCCCCAGGCAAACATAAGAGTTTTTGGGGTGGGATCAATGCTCAAGCTCTAAGATACATTTGGTGATGGGTTTCTGATGGCAGCATTAGCAAATGAAAGTTATCTAGCCAGTGAAACTTTTGGATTGACTGAAAATTAGAATGATTTGATCTTCATTCATATTAGACTTGCATTTGTTTCCACGTTGCTTCTGTTTATCACTTTTTGCTGCTGCAGATAGTAGAGGAAGATTGGTGGCTGGGTCATTTCAGGGCTACACTGGACATGTAGATGGAAAACCAAGTGATGCTCGTTTTGATCATCCCAAAGGCATTACCATGGATGATAAAGGGAATGTTTATGTTGCTGATACTCAAAACATGGCTATCAGAAAGATCAGCGATGCTGGTATGTGTTACTTGAGTTAAAAGATTTCTGGATTTAGATTGGAAGAACATGGTCTATCGGTATCAGACAATAACAGGATGAAGTGTGAACATAATACTCATAATAGGAATTCATTATAGAGGTCTTACCATTACCCCTAGATGCAAATCTGAAACTCTTTTGGCTAGAAGTTTTGCACCTTGATAGGGATGTTTAGCTTGTGAAACCGAAGTCTAATACCCTACCATTTGTTGAACATGTGACTTCTGCATGTTGATAGGTAAAATCCTACTTTATTGGGGGTAATAATCAGTGGGAATGGTGAGAAAGGATATTGTCAATGATCTTTGTAAGTCTATTTTAGGTGTGACAACCATTGCTGGAGGGAAGTCAACTGTTGCAGGCTACAGGGATGGGCCCAGTGAGGATGCTAAGTTCTCAAATGATTTTGATGTGGTATATGTTCAGCCCACCTGTTCCTTGTTGGTCATTGACAGAGGAAACGCTGCTTTGCGGCAAATCTCTCTCGACCAGGAGGATTGTGATTATCAATCTAGTTCAATTTCCAGTACAGGTTTGATAACTTCAAATTCTCATATTCTGTTTTTTTTTTTTTTTTAAAGATAATATAGTCATATAATCGTCTCTGTTAACAAAAGATGATAATAATCTGGTGCTTTTTGAATGATTGATTCTTCACTGAAGAATAAAGACTTCTGGCCTTTGCAACATATGTAAATAGACAAAAAGATAGGAAAGAAGGAAATTATGAAGAAAGAAAGGGAAAATAACTACATGTTGATTTGCGGCTTTGTTGACTACTATAAACATTGGTTCCTAGACAATTTACGCTTAGATAGTTTACTTGCATCTCACTCTCATGGTGTATTTTAGATAAGCTGGGCAAGATGGCCTTATTTGATGCGTTGAAATATGAAATGATAACTTTATTTTCTCTGGTATGATCCCCCTTTTAAATTTAAGGGAAAATCTTTTGCCTTCATGGACCAGGCTTGTGAGGTGACTCCAGTTGCACTGATATGTCTGCTCAGTCCTGTTATTAATTGCCTTAGCTGTGGTCCATAAGTGGAATAGAAAAATGCCAGTCAAGCGAGTTCAGTTTAATTTGACTATGCTGTTCTTGGTGGATTTGATTTATTCATTATCAGAAGGTTGTTCTTAAAATGTGTTCAAGAGATAGAATATTTATGTGTGTGTGTGTTTGCCGGAAAATGTGAATTTGCAGTATTCAGCAGCAGAGTAAAACAAAGGGGAATATATAAACTGCATCTTCTATTTAGTCCATGAAATTCTCTCTCTCCCATTAACTTTCTGATTTTGGTCCATTTTGTCCGTTTTTCTGCAGATATCCTTACAGTTGTTGGTGCTGTCATATTGGGATATGCTACATGCATGCTTCAGCAGGGATTTGGATCCTCTTTCTTCTCCAAAACTGTATGTGTACTTTGCTTTAATAAGATTTGTAAAATTAGGATTTTCAGAATTATGTGTTGTGTTATCATAAGGATTTAACAGAAGTTTTTGTGTTGACCGTTGATGGCTTAACATAGCCCCTTGTCTTGGGACCGGCTATGCTAAGTTTTGCAATAGGCAGAGTTAATGGTTTTTTTTTTTTTTTTTTTATGCAGAGAATTAATTAATGGGTTAAATATAAATATGGTACATGACAAATGATAGAGTACTATGGCGTCATTTGATCCATGTAGTCAACTCTATTTAGTGGGACAAGGTTTTGTTGTTGTCGTCGTATATGTTTTGCCTGTATTAAGTTGTAACCTTATAATGTTGCCAAAAGTGATTCTGCTTTATCTTTGACAACTCCGCCTGTTGATGTGCCTGGACATCGCTAGTTATTTGAAGCTGCAATAAGTCTTTTGAAGTCAAGACTGTAAACTTTAAATGCTTGTTAACTTTTAAAAGGAAGGATTTCTCTCTTTGCTTTGTTCTTTATTGTCTATTTTACTTCTGGGGATTTGGGGTATTTTTCCCCCTCATCTAACTTGCATCCTTGTGCTGTAAAAAACCTATCTTTCTTTGTGCCTTAGCATGTCAAAACCTAACATCTTGATTGTTTTGTCATGCTGTTGATTTATAAAAAGTTGTTCACTCTTGCTGGTTGACTAATTACACTGCATAAATGCTGCAGCGACCATTAGACGGAGAGTTTAAAGCGCAAGCAAGCAATGGGAAGCCCATGCCAATCCTGGAGAACAACAGTAAAGAGGAACCTGGATGGCCATCTTTTGGACAGCTTATTGTTGATCTTTCTAAGCTCTCCCTTGAAGCAGTGGCTAGTGCATTCACACAATTAATACCCTCGCGTTTCAGATATGACAGCCCCAAGAGAAACCTAACGCCATTGAAAGATCATCTTAGGATGCCTGAAGATGAAGTGGAGCCTCCGGTGGCCAATAGGCATAGTGCTCCTGCTCCTCTTGCCAGAACTCGGCAGGTTCACACTCCAAGCACAGCTGAAAAATACTCAGAAATGAAGCCCCCTAAAGTGAAATCAAGCAGTTCCAAGGACCCCAGTTTGTCAAGTAAGCATCGCTCATCAAAACGAGTCGAGTATGCTGAATTCTACGGATCGGCTGAAATTCCGCCATTCACTAAATCTAAGATTCCAAAAGAAAGGCCAAGACATCGCTCACGAGAAAAGAGCGGAGAAGTTGTTTTCGGGGCAGCTGGGGCTGAGGCAAAACCAGTTGAGACAAGGGCTGTTGATTACAACAATCCAAAGTTTGATCATTACAGTATGAGGACTAAGTATGCATCTGGGGAGTCCTTCCGTTTCAACTCTCAGTAGCCAGTTTTGCATGATTTTGTTTTTCACTCTGTAATTCTGTTCGCCGCTACATTAAATATGTGCAATTTTTCCCTCTTTTCAAGTACTTATCTCCTCTCTTAAAAGCTTATTTTGAATCCGGTCACTATCCTTTTAGTCGTAGCATTAAACACTGAATGTTGAAGATGACTCAAGCTACAGTTTCTGTTTGGCATTTGCAGTCATCAATCTTAACATTTGCTCTTAAAAGCTATTTAATAGAGGTACATGAATAGTTTTATATTTAAGATACTTTCTTATGCAAATGCTCATTGGGTTTGCAGCATAGATAGTGCATAGATTCATCTTAAGTTAAAATTTAACATTTTATTTACAAGAATATAAGAGAACAAATATTGAATTCTTGACCTTTTAATTATAAAGGTTTTAATATATATATAAAATAAAATGAATCATTTCTTCTAAAGTTTGAGTGGCTGGATAGAGATACATGGATTGTTTTTAAGTATTATTTCTATTACGTAGGCATGAGAAGAACTTCATCTCATTTTGCAAACTCATTACCTAAGCTACCATCCCATCTCCATTTGTATTAATCATGGGGTGGTTCACTATGTTGTCTTCATATTAATATGTGCATCACTTGATTACAAACCTACCAGAAAAAAGTTAGTTACTCATCCGTTTGACCTCCAAGCACGCACAAGAATAGACCTAACACATTCCTTTTGAAGTGCAAGCTTCGTGCTAAAAGCCTAAAAGGCGAGAAGAGTACGAACCAAACATAAGTTGTAGACTAGTGTTACTGAGCTGTACTGACACGAGGCAACAACCCACATGATGTTAGCAGAAAACGGACGTGCTTGTTTGGTACTTTTATGATAAGAAATTTGATTGATTACTTTTTTTTTTTTGGTCATTTAATATATGTTGCCGACCTTACGTTGTTCAATAAGACTTGGTTGATGCATTTAAATAAGATTCATAAAGGTAAAATGCAAAACAATCAGTTTTATTGTAAATGTATGTAAGGATTCTATTAAAATAAAATTAAGATTTAATTAGTTCGGAGATCCCTATATATTTACTCAATTTTCAGTTAAGTTCTTATAGTTTAAAAATTTATAATTAAATTCTTATATTACACTAAAATTTTCAATCAAGTCCCTATAACTTGAAAATTTTGTGATTAAAAAAACCCTAAATTATTCAAAGTTTTCAATTAAGTCCTTACAGCTTAAAAATTATGATCAAGTCCTTTTAGTTTTGTACAGCATAGGAACTTGATTGAAAATATTTGCCCAATACATAAGGACTTGATTGAAAACTTTTACACAATATAGGGACTTTATTACAAATTTTTAAACTATAAAACCTTAATTAAAAATTGAGTGAAATTACAAGGGCCTGCAAAGTAATTAAACTTAAAATTAATTATAAATATTGGCTTATGTTTTTCAAAAGTCAAAGTACATAGCTAAAAAGTATTACCAAAGTCATTCTTAGGTTTGGTTTGATATTACTATGGCTCTCAAAAGCCGTAGAGCTCTTTGAAAAATATGGTAATACCATTTGATAAAATAATGCGAAAGTTACTCTCAATAAGCAGGAGCTATTGAAGCATTGTTTGGCAAATATCTGCAAAATTGCTCTCAAAGTATAAAATAATTGTAATGGACATAAATATGTATAGGAATAATAAAAATTTAAAAGTAGAATGATAAAATTAGATTTTTATTAAAATTTGAGGATTTTTTTTTCGATAATTCATAAAACATAACACAACCAGCATATGAGGCCATGATAATGTATAAATAAACCGAGCAGCATAACTCATGAAGAAGGCTATAAGCCTAAACAAAAATTGATAACACATCTCCATCCACCGAAAGCATTACCCCTCATTTTCTATCCCTTGATGTCTCAACTTCTCAATGGTATCATCCTCCCCCTTGGTCACGAACCAGCATGCCCATATTCCATATTCAAGTGTTGGATAAGAAACTTCCAGACAGTCATGCATACTGATATATTAAGTATTCCTGTTTCATATGCTCGTTATATTAGTTAAAGGTTATATTTGTGTTTTAAACCTTTTTGAATTAAGACACTCAATGAAAAGACTCAATGAGATACTTTTGAAAGCATCGTTGGCTTTCAAAAGTCAGGAACAAAAACACCCTGACTTTTTAATTTACCAAACATAAAAAATTGACATGTATTTCATAAACCAAAGCACCTAGTTGAAAAGAAACCCACCTTTGGCCACGTTGAATACATAAACAGGCAATATCATAATGTCCTATCCTAAATCATCTTGACTAATTTTAAACAATTAATTATAAGTATTATCTTAAAATTATTTTTTAAAAGTTTATCGAAATACACTCAAATAGTCAAATGTATTTGTGCCCTCAATTCAAGGAGGCGATTAAGGAGGTAATGGACTGGTGACAAAGAAATATGGATCTTCCAAAAAATACGAGAAAGCCAGGTGATGAACAGGCTATTATATTTGTACACTTGACTGGAGTTCAATATTAATATGCAGGGAAAAAAGTACTCCTACACCAAATCACTTTTCTAATTATTTGAAATATTGTTAAAAACTGTTTGAACTTTGAATATTCTTAAAAAAAAAAGTGGATGAAATTATTGAATGATGAATGATATTTTTTTCATTGGAGTTTACTTAGAATCTTGAATGTTTTTCCTAAACATATGTTTCCACTAGAATAACCTCTATCCCTGTGGCACATTAGCAACGGTTAATGAAAGAGGTGCTCGAGTCACATGGTCCCAGAAGAATTTTAGAGCTTTTTAAGAAGTATACAGGTATATTTACTTTTTGTCCCCTTATTTTATTATATTTGATCTTACATGATGCGAAACCTCGTGGATATCAATACCCAGAAATCCCAACACACAATTGATATGAAAGATATGATTGAAAACTAAATAAAATATTACAAGGGAATCACTCTACTTTGTAATCCTCTATTCAGCTTCCTGATGCAACAAGATAAGGGAATTACTCAACCTCACTTGCACACACAAAGTTTTTTAAAGAAACCAGAGAAAATTTTATTCAAGAAAAAATTTAATTAAAGTGGCTACTAAGTTTGGAGGTATTTATACCTCTTATTTAGGTTAAACTTATTTCCTAACCCTACTGGACTAGGCTCAAATTACTACACTATTAATTGAGCTTAACAAATATAAAAATAAAATAAAATAAAACAAGTTTTGAAACATTTTAAATGAAGAAACTAATAAAATAAAACAAATAAATCAGACTTGGCCCAACATGACTGGAGCATATACTTGATGCAAATTAAGCCAATAATTCAAGTCTTGAAATGTCTATTTTCTCATCTTAAGCTCGTATCATTCCCTCTTTCCTCAAAAAAGATTCGTCCTCGAATCTTGTAGGTGTTTCTATTTGTCCTTGTTAGCACTGAACATGGTCCAGGGTCAAATACAACATCTTCAAATGCTTGCAACAAAGAAACAAAATGACATAGAAAATTTGGGGGAAATGCAATTGTAGAGAGTGAAACTTCGTTGAACCACATCGGAACAAAAGTTCTAATGCCAAACAAAATACCTTGCAAATCTTCCTCTTTTGGACTAAAATATTGTATCCCTTCAACTTTATCACCTTGCTAATTTTTCACACTATGTTCTTCCTTTACACTCATCAATGAGCCTTTTTCTACATTCTTTTCGTTTTTTACCTCTATTCGCTCTTCTTTTTCTAGTACTTCATGCTCTAAATTCCCAAGAGAATATTGTTCAAGTTTGATTTGATCAAGATACACCTCATTGGAAGATAGTGGCACAACAATATGTTCATTGTGCTCCAGATTGTCCACATGAACTTGCAAATCCAATACAGGCCTAGTAGCAGGAGGTTCACCATGCTCAACAATGTCAACATGTTCATTGTTATCAAAGCAATCCTCCAAAGATGGCATAGTATCATTATCAACATACTTAGAACCATCATCAAAATCACACACAACTTTACCTTTCCTAACATCTAAGGTTCTTTTGATTGGGCAATCATATGTACAAGGACCTAATCCCAAACACTGAAAACACATAATATCAGTATGTCTCGAAGTGGCAATAAGAGAAGATGAATTAGAGGTACCTTTGTCACGGTGTGATTTCATATACTTCTTCTTTATGTTATCTCGAACTCTTCTATGCCAAACAAAACTAGCTGCATCAAGCTCCTCCTCAAATTGTTCATGATAAGAATCATTGTGATACAGTCGGTTCTGTGGAAGAATCTTGATACTTCCCTTGGACTAAGATTGGGACACCGCTTGTAGTCGCACTTTCATATCATCTAATCTACTATTTGTTTGCTGACATTGGTGCATAAGGAGCTTTATGACATTTGCTCTATTAGCATCTTTATTACTCCCACATATGTTAATAGTCATAACAACCTACAAAGTAATAAAAGAGACAACCACAAAAAGTACTCACTCACGTGTTTCACTCAAAAGTGGACACTTGTGTTTGCATTCAACATGGCTTTTACTCTCTTTTATACTCATCACTCTTGCCTTTTACCACTCTGGACCCCTTGTAAATATTGCACTTTAGAAACCAAATAAACTCAAATGAGATAAAATTCCAAGTAATAATTAAATGGTAAAAGAATAATCAAAGAACTAGAAAGAAATGATGAGACTAAAAAGAATTGGAAAGATAAAACAAATAATAATAATAATAATAAAAGAAATAACAAAAAGAATCTGAATTTTTTTTGCGGCTTTTTTTTCTATCAACGCCTGCATGGAGATACTTTAGGCACTTGGTGCCATTAAACAAAATAAAAGAAAAGGAATGGAGGTGAGGAACACGACGCGAATAGTTTTTTTTTTTTAACTGAAAGAAAATGAAAAACTGTGAAGCACGATTGATCAAAAAAATAAATTTAAGAATGAGAATTGACCAGGAAAAATACACGAGAAAGATGATGACGAAACTGAGAAAGAAACAAGTAAAACTAGATAAATAAGAATTTATCTGACGCTTGAAACTGATACCAAAAAATGTGGAACTCCGTGGATATCAATACTCAGAAACCCCAATACACAATTGATATGAAAGGTAAAATTAAAAACTAAATAAAATATCATAAGGGAACCACTCTACTTTGTAATCCTTTGTTCAGTTTCCTGATGCAACAAGATAATGGAATCACTCAACCTCACTTGCACACACAAAATTTCTAAAATAAAACAAGAGAAAATTTCATTCAAGATAAAACTTAATTAAAGTGGCTACTAAGTTCAAAGGTATTTATACCTCTTATTTAGGTTAAACTTATTTCCTAACCCTACTAGAATACGCCCAAATTACTATACTACTAACTGGGCTTAACAAACATAAAAATAAAATAAAACAAGTCTTGAAACATTTTAAAATAAAGAAACTAATAAAATAAAAATAAATAAATCAGACTTAGCCCAACATGACTGGAACATATGCTTAATGCAAATTAAGCGAATAATTCAAGTCTTGAAATATCCATTTTGTCATCCTATGCTTGTATCATTACACTAAGATCAAAATTATGACAAACTTTTTGTTACGTATATACAAGGTAAACCCCTATTAAGGTTACTCATGTTTTATCGTTTCGATTTAATTCCAAAAGTTTTCTTTTGTTTTATTTTTGTCTTTGATGTTTTCAAAATGTAAATGACACTCAAATTATAAATGTAAACTCGATATTTTATGTTTTGTTGTGATTCCTAATATTGTAATATGAAATTATTTTATATTTTATTGTGATTTCTTAATATTGTAATTTGACTTTTTATTATTTTTTAACCTATATCTTGGATGTTTTCAATTAAAAGGACAAGATTGAAACATTTTGAAACTGTTAGCTAGAGATATAAATAGAACAAAAAAAAAAATGGGACTAAATCAAACTTTGGTAAAACGCAACAAATCTAAATGGAGCTTTACCCATATTATCTTTGCTCGATTAACTAAATTTTTTGTATCCGTCACTGGACACATAATCGAGAAGGTGCCTAGTGATCTGAACACCTTTTTATCTTTTTTATAATTGGATAAAGGCTCAAAACACCCAAATAAGGGTGGAATGTTAGGTTCCATTAAGAACACACAAAAAGAAACATGAAAAACTCATGAAAGCACAAGATGAAAATAACAAAGCACAAACAAAAACAATAAAGAAGATTAGATTGAGGGAAACAAACAACACCAAGTGAGAAGTATAATTAAAACTAGTGCTTATATTGTCTTCCTTTCTTGCCTCTTGCTTGAGCCGTTTTGTCCTTCATTCTTTCTATATGAAGTTCAGCCAATGCGGTAATCACGTCTTCCTCATTATCTGCATGCAAACTTAGAGATTTACCAAGATTCCAAGAGCTTCTAGCTTCCTCCTCCGATTCGATAGAAGCCATATCATTAGAATCTTCATAGACAGATTCGGATAATATCCTGGTTTCCATTTCTCTGGCTCATTGTTTTGAACTCAGGATTTGATTTCTTCCTCATGTATTTGTTTTTTTCCAATATTCTTCCTTCTTTTACACTTCACAAGGTAATCTCAGTAAGTAATTCGTCTTCATGACTTAGTATATGTGAGGAACCCAACTAATCTGCATAATTAGTCAATGCGGTAACGTCCTTTTCATCAAGTTTATCATGGTGATGATTAGAGGAGGAAGGCCCAGAAGACAAAGAAAGGGCGAAGGCCAGGGGAAACTTCAAATGGGATGGTGGGCTAAGGCTTCAAGAAGATGTTTCACATTAAAAGGATCAAACTTGAAGCTAATATCACTGTTGTGGCCCAAAGCCTCTATCACTTCAAGAAGAACCTTCTCATAAGAACGAGGATGAAGGTATATATGATTCCAGTTTTCATTTTTTATTTTTAGCTTTTAATTTATTTTTAGAATTTTATAAAGAAAATACTAAAAACTAAAAATGAAAAATGAAAATTAAAATTTATAATTTTTCAGTATTTTCTTCATAAAATCTAAAAAATTAAAAGTAGAAATTAAAAATTGAAAACTCAAATTAAACGGATTATAAATTTTTTACCAATGAATGAAGTTAATATAAACTTGAATTCGCAATAAACTTAACACATAATAACATACCAATTATTTAAAATATAATTTAATATTATAATATGTAAATACTATACAAATTAATAATTAAAATATTACCACGTGTTAAAATACATTTAAATCCAAGTTTATATTATCACCATATTTCAACAATTGCCTTCATCCTTTCCATCGCCACAACTACCGCCATGACAGTCACCATTCTATTTATTGTAAACACACGTCCATCGTCGTCATTAGCATTATGAGTATGAACATGTTACCAACACATAATATTCCTTCACATAACCTCAAATATATATCAGCAACTTTTCATTGATTTATTTTTCTCTCTATCACATTTATTTACACATTTTGTGCCAATATTATGCGTGTAACCTAAATTTAACAACTATTAATTTTGGTTCTCATATTATTTAAAGAGGAAATGAATAACCTTATATGAAAATTTTACGTGATCTTATTATATATTAATTTTTATCATTGATTAAATTTTCTTATAGATCCCACACTTGACCCAACTTTATTTTATCAATTGTGGAAATTAACACATGACAAGATCATGTGAGATTCTCATATAAGAAAAAGTGTTCTTTGTTTAAGAATATAGTTAAGATAGTATTTATAATCATTTGAACCTAAGAAGCACGAATACACCAACTTAGCGGCGTGTCTGTATGTCGGACACGTGTCAGTGTTCGACACCTACACGACACCCACACGACACGCGTCGGTATGCATTCAATTAAAAAATATTTTTTTGAGCTTGGAAGTGTATCGAACACGGCTATATACTGCTCTAATTTAACATGAGCCCAAAATCAACCCTAGTTATTTGGTCGAACCTATGTTGTTGGGTCATTTTATTTTGAAAATTCTTTAGTTGATCACAAAATGACAAAAAAATCACATTAAAAAAAATTATATACATATGCCATGTCCGTGTCCAATAATTTTTAAGTTTGGTGTGTCTCTGTGTCCGTGTCCATGTCATATCCCGTGTCTATGTCGCTTCATAGATTTGAACAACCCTCCAACTCTCCTCTCTATAGCTAGCTTTTGGGTGGAGTTAGATCCTTAATTTTAACATAATATTATGACCTACCTTATGATTAATATCGGACAACTTATCACTAGTTCGGTAAACTTCACGCTTTAGATGTCTAATCCTAAGTGTGGTGAATTAAGTCTCAAATTGTTAGGGATTCGCTAAGACATTCGTCATAATCACTTGAGCAGTCCTTTCTTTAGAACTAGCTTTTGTGTAAAGTTAGGTCTATAAATTTACGAAATAGCGGTTCTTAACTTTAACTATTGTCGCTGCTAATCACTACCTGTTCTACTAATGTTATGTCGCGTATGCTAACATGTTTCCAAAAATCTTAGTTGTTGTCTTGTTGATAATTATTTTAATCTAATTGTATTTTTATAATAACATATCAAGAGCTCAAACAGTGAGATTGTGAGAATATCCATATACTCCCACATTTTATTAGCATCTATCTTTGCGTAGTTAAATGGCATAGGAGTATATGCCCATAAGATAAAGGTATAGGAGTATATGCCCATAAGATAAATGCATAAACTGAAGTACCGAACACAACTTTACAAAGGAAAGTGTAATTATGTTTAATTAAGGAAGTTTTTTTTTTTTTACCGGTTTAATTAGGGAAAGTGGAGGGTCCTTTCGTTCTTCATGGCACTAAATGGGGTAATAGAATTTTCATGTTTTGTAGAAAGTTTGTGTTCCTTTCCTACAAATCTCGTACTTCCTCCGTCGAGTTATCGGTGCTATTTCAAAAAAAAAAAAAAAACCTAATATTATACGTCATTGAAGACTTTTAAGAAAATATTAATTTTCTTTTTCACTTTTGTTATTATACATGTTCCCTCCCATAATCAAGTTACACAATTTTTTAAAAGAGCAATTTTATTAACGATAGGGTATGAGCAGATTGGACTAATCCAAACCAAACTAATACAATCGAACCGGTTCACTAATCGGATTAATCGATTTAGATCTAACTAGAATCAATCCTGTATATTGGTTTGAATATTGGATTTCCAAAACCGAACCACCCGACCTCTTATAATTATATTTTTATTCCTAGTATACTATTTACTAACTTAAACTTACTATTAACACAAGTCACTAACTTCTATACTTTTTGTGTTTCCATTTTCTATTGTTATGAGTTGTTGATGTCTCATGAGTTAATAATTGCTTTGATATTGGAATTGTTTGAGTTGTGTGGGATTGTGTTGTGGTATTAGTAGTTAACTTGTTTTCAGACTTTTGTCTTTTTTACTATACTTTTTATTGAATTTTGGGTTGAAATTATAAGGCAAAAAAAAAAAAAATCCAATATGAACCAATCCAAATTTGATCGACAAAAGAAAATCTTGAATTTGGATCAATCAAACAATGATCAATTCGAATTTTGTCTTTCCCCAAATCTAATCCAAACCAACTCGTTTGCACTTCTAATCAACATAAGCTTTTTTTGTGTGTGTATGTTGGCGTATTTTTAATAATTTATTAATCTATATGTCAAAATCTTAAATGAGGTTATAACTTGATGTACGGAGAACCAACTATACATGGATATTCCACATTTTCTATAACATTCTTAAGAATCTAACAAAATTTTGCTTATTTAATACCACTTCATCATAAGCACGGAAATTATGTATGATTTTTTTTTACGTAGATTAATTCAGATTTATTTATTTTAATATAAATTAATTGAAGTTTATCAGATAAATATGAAACATAAATGGTAAATTACACTCACCTCCCATGAAATTTATCGAAATTCAACCTATTTTTCTATTATAGTTTATACTTTCATTCTTAGTTTAAATTTCTATTTTGCTTAAGAAATCCTCAATAGAAATAGCACATGATTCTTTTAAAATAGTTTAATTTATTATGTATTTTATTTTTTGAAGATAATCAAAATAAGGAATATTTACTTTCTTTTTCCTTGATACATAGTTAAGCATTTTCTAAACCCCATTGCAAGCAAAAAAATAGTCATAGTAGTCTGACTTAGTATTTGAGTTCACTATTTTACATATACATAATGAATTCTATCAAAATATATATTAAGGTTGGCTAAAGAGTGATGATTATTTACATAATTTTTTTTGTAACTAAAATAATTTTCAGATATTTATTTTAAATATCCATTTATTATTCCATAATATAAATATATGACAACAAATATATTTAATTATGAATATTTTTATAAAGATACTTTTTAATTTAATCAATTTATATATTTATAAATAAATTTTAAAATGGTTACGTTATATTCATTTTGGTAGATTTAGGGTTTACTGATTTAAAAAACTAACATTTATTTCCATAAAAGAAACAGCATGTGAAAAAGCATTATTAATAATGATACATTATTATAAAAAAACTTAATTGGATATTTGATTTTTGTTTTTGTTTAAGATAGAAAAAACTTATTTACACGAAATATGTTTATATCTATATATTTATTATAAAATTAAATTATCATATTATATATATATATATATATATATATATATATATATATATATTATAATTTTTATTTTATTATGTTTCATTTAATGATATCATAAAAGTTTCATACAGTATAGTTCAATTCAAATGTATACGAAAAAGTGTAAGTTTTTTTATTTGTTAAATCTCAACTTGAAAAATATAGGTGTATATTCAAATAAAATGAATTTCAATGATCTATAATTTTTATTTTAAATTTTATATTTTTTTCAATGAGAAATTATTTTTATTTATGTCATGAACCTTGAAAAAGATGATATATAGTTTATTACAATTTTTATTATAATATTTTCAAATTATATTTTACAAATATATACATATATAATTTAAATTTTAAATTACATAATACTTTATCTTTTTACATATTATAGATTTATGTTAATATTTTATTTTATATTAAAATCCTTTATTTATGTGTCTATAAATTAAAATCATTATATTATAATATTTTATTTTCAATTAATTATTTAAATGAATTTCTAATTTTATATTATGATGATAAAAATCGTGCAATACAAGAGCCACTGTGTTAGTATAATGAACGAAAGTTGTTGGATTTGATTCCCCCTTCATCATGTATGAACGACCATTTCTATTTTTTTTCCCAAAAAAACTAAGATAATAATTTGAAACTCACATGCGAGAATACGAATCATCTAATTAAGTTATTATTCATATGTGTCACTAGACGCCCATATACAACATAACCACTTGTGATATAAGGACTTCTTTATATTAGTCGATGCTATAAATACCTTGCTAGTGCTTTTTGATTCCGAAAGCTTTACTTTGATTTTAGTTTTGTTCATGAAAATTAGTACTGATATTTCTTATGCAAACATTTCAATACCAATCATATTTTAATGCTGTTATATAAAAGTACATTGACTCGTGAAATTTAAGTAATAGTTATTTTAATCCTTTTTAAACTAAAAAAAAAAAAGAAAAACACCTAAATCTAAATGTTTCAAACTCAAATACGAATACTCTCCTATTTCAGAACATATGTATACTTTTAGACAACTTTACATTTTAAAATATATGTTAACTTTTAGATAACTTCACATCTCAATATAATATTTATTCCTTTTTCTAATAGTATCTCTAAATAATTTCATTCACTAACTATTAATTTTCTAAAATTATTTTATTTAATAGAGATATATTAATTCATTTATTGTATTTTACTCAATTTTTAATATATTTATTATTTTTTTTAATATTTATTCTTGTTTAAAAGTTATAGATATTTTGAAAGGAATGGGGTATATCACATTAGCTAGTTGTGAGAAAGTTGTAGAAATAGAGAGGGTTAGCGTGAATGTTCTGCTTACTTGTTTGCTAGTCTGTATTTGTCACAATCTATGAAATCTTTTGTTTAAAGACTCTCTCTCTCTCTCTCTCTCTAATGGTTAGGTAGACCGTCCACCTACACGGGCATCTTGCCAAAATGACAAATTTGATTTTATTAAGCGCAAAACAAACCTGAAAAGCTTATCTAATAGAAAGAGGATAATAATAAAAAAGTTATGGATAATTTGCATGTGCTTTAACTTATGGGTTTAATTTTTATATAACTGTGATGTTAAAAAAAATTTATTATCATTTAATCATACATTATTATGACATTAAAAATATTTAATTCTCAATAGTATACACTTTAAAATTAATTGACAATATAAAATAGTTTTATCTAAAATTGTATTACAATTAATCTCTTAATCTATATGAGAATAATTAATTAAAGATGTAAATATATTTTCCTATGATCAAATTTAGAAGGTGAGGTGGGTGATGTGATAGTCAATTATTTATGCTTATGATTCTGACTTGGGTTGATTTTAAGAGTTTGATTTTTATATACTGTGAATGTAGAATTATTTTATTCAATTAGGGACTGGCATACGAGTAAAAAACTAAAAATAGAAAAAAGAAAGTGATGATGGTGTTGTTACCCAAACAATTCAATCTAAGGGGTCGAGGGAATTGGGAATTATTAGAGGCAAATCAATTTCCATGTAATTGGCCATGAGGGAGCATAACCAAGCAAGGCAGCAACACAGAAAGCGAGTGCCGAATCGTGAACCTTCATGATTCATTGTAGGAGAGTGATGACTTGCGGCAATGGAGTGAGTGGTCAAAGGCCTTGATTGGTGGCGAAGGATAGATTGGAAATTCAATTAAATTTTTATATTTTGTTGAATGATCCTTAGATATAAATTATAAATGAAATTAATTATAAGTCCTAATATTTACAAATACTGACTCAATATTGACTGGGTGTTGATATGGATCAAAAGACCAATAAAACTTTACCAAGTTATGACATATTTCAGTATTATTTGTTCATGGATTTAACTGAAATACACTGATAGTGTAAGAAAGTTTTATAAGTTCATCCAATCATGTAATGAAATATCGATAAATATGATTACTTTTTCACCAAATTATTTAAAAAATCATATAAAAGAATATATTTAATTAGATGACAGTGCCAGTACATTAAAATTAAACCTTTTGTTTATTGAAAGTACTGGTATAAACACCTTCTTGGTTACTAAAAATATTTCTATTTTATAATAGTAAGAAAAAAGAAACAAATTTAGCAAGTTGGAATTTGCTGGTTTCACAACCACACTCACACAGCAGATTCTCCACAAATTGCGCACTCATCAGAAAACAAATAGGAAAAAAGAAAAAAAGTCCACACACAGTCACAGACACTCCCCACAATGCCACGCACAACAAGGAATCTGCTGTTTATCTCACTTTCTTTGTGCAGTCCATCTTTTTCTTAATTTTGCATTCAATTGTACAATGTTATGTGAGTAATTGATGCAGTTTCATGTTTATTATTTAAAAAATCATATAAATAAAATAATTTAATTAAATAAAAATATAAAAACTATCAATATATAAATTAAACTCTAAAATTTTTTAAATTTTTTTTAATATATTCACTATCTTAAATATTTTAAAAACTCCCGATTCAATACAAAATTTTTTATTCTTAATTCCTCAGGAAGTGTTATAGAAAAACTTTGAATGGAATTTACAAACAAAGTCCAACTCTAATATATCAGTACAAGGTAAAAACAAATGAAGTTCAGCTCTCATCTCAATGCTTGATGATTCTCTGTTACCTTTTGATAAATTTGCGTAACTATACTCTTTTCCAATAACCAATGTACATCTTCCATGTTTGCTACCCAAATATTCAAATTTCAAATATGGTCCTCAATCACATGTTATTTAATTTACTCCAATCTTTCCACCATCTACCATCACTTTTAACTTTAGAAATAATTAGGTGTACTGAGAATAAGAAAAATTATTTATTTTAATTTATTTATTAATTAACATATAAATTTTATGTCTTGTTATTGTCCCTCACTTTCTCTATATTTTTAATGCAATAGCTATTTGTCAATTCATAAATGAAATAGAGTAAATATTTTGTCTTATTCTAATAGCACCTAAGAATTCTTTTTATCGTAATTAGGTTCTTAATTTTAGGGTAAAAGTATTTTTAAAGTAACTTTAATAGTTGATGAGTTAAGTATTTAATTATTATATAAACAATTTTGTTGATGATGAATGGGGCTAAAGCCTAAAGAATACGTAGGGTGAGGGGTTTTAATAGTATATATAATTTTCTAAGTTCTATTGAGATTTAACACAAAGTCTCATATTCAGAAAATTGAAGTTTTACAAGAGTGTTGGTCTCTAAATATAGCCTTTAGGTGTTGGGTTTAAATATACTTCAAAAGTGAAAGTGATCCATATAAGTAGTCTTTAGATGATGTCCATGTGATGAAATAATTGTAAGGATGGTTTGCAACTTCAACCATTCAAAAGTTATAAATAATAAAAAATTTTGATTAATTTGTAAAGTCATGAATGTAAGTAATGAAAGTTCGAACCACATTAATTTTATTTCCTATGTAATTTTTTTTTCTTATGTTGTTTTCTCTAATGAGAGAGATTTGTTTTTGTATTTTTTTTTCCTTCTACTATCTAACAAGTGGTATTAGAGCCAATTGTTTAGGTCAGTTGGACGAGAATGATTTGTGTCAAAAGTTTTCCCAGCAATGTGGAGATCAGACAATGTGTTCTGTGAGCAACGGCGGTGAAAATTTGCCAGGACTTTAAATTAATGGGAGAATTTATTTGGATTTAATCAAAAGTCTCACATTAAAAAGAAGTTGAAGTTTTGTAAGAGTGGAGGCCTATAAATATGGCCTTGTTAAGTATAGATATCCTTCACATATGGATAACCTTTAGGAGTTGTCCAACCATATTAAATTTTGTTTCATATATAATTTTTCTTCTTGTGTTGTTTCATCTGGTGAGAAAAGAATTTATTTTTTGTATTTCTTTTGCCAACAAATTCAAATTTTATTATGACCAATATAATTTTAGAATTATAAAAAAATAAAAAAAAGGCACTCTCTCATCACACGAGATAAATACGCTAATTTATGCATACATGGCTTCTTAATGTGACATGGAAATTATATTAGGCAGTTGCATAAGAATCATAACTAAAAGGGGAAATTCTTTCGGGCTTTAAGCCCTGTTCAGTATTAAAAAAAAAATTAAAAGCGAAAAACTAAAACAAGTAGAGTAGAGTCGCTGGACACAATTATGGCATAATATTGAGGGGGTAGCATGAAGAAAACAAATGGAGCACAGGCTGTATTTGACAGATAAAAGAGGTTGCCTTGTGATTACTAAACCAGAGTTCCTAAGTGCATTGATATTCAAAAGTCAGTAGTTAAATATTGATTTACAGTTAGTACAGAGTGGCAACAGGCAAAACCAGCTTTTATTTTTTATTTTTTTAAGTGATTATAATCAAGAGGTAATAATTTTAAACTGAAAAACAGTTTATAATCACAAGCAATATTTCCAAACTTTTGATTATAAGCAAACCTTGATTATTTTAGAATCATGATGCTTTTATTAAGTCATCTTATATCAAATATTATATAATATATATACCCAATTTTTTTGTATCCTTTTTAATAATTTATCATTTAAAGTTATATTTTCACACAATAACAGATTATTTTAAAACTACTTTTTTAGTTAAAGTATGCAAACATAAATCAGTTATGACATAATAGATTATATAAAAAATAATTATACGAATAAGTGATTATTGAGCTAATTTTAATTTTACAGCTTTCCCCAACATGCAATTGTCCTATCATAAAATTAGTTTAAAAAGTTTTAAAAGAAGAAATTTAGTTAAAAATATTGTTTTAAACTTTTAATGTATTTTATATAAGAGCTTAAAAAAAATTATTAGCTTCTTAATCATTATCTAAAGATTTTTTAACATTGATAATATTTCTTACAGATTATATTTGAGAACACAGATCTTATTTAAATAGGAATATCAATGTAACTTAATTATACTTAAGTAGTAAAAACTATACTACTGTAAATTCATGTGCATATATTTGATAAATAAAATTAAAGTGTATATAATTATATATGCAATATTATTGAATTGTTACTTATTAATTTTATTATAATCTGCAAATATTATATTTTGCAACTTACCCTAAATATTAGTACCATGAGATGCTCAGTGGCTCGAAAACCACACCTACGAATAGATGTGCAAAAAATCCAAGCCATCAATTTCATTTTTAAATTCTATTTATCTTTTTTAATTTTTAAAACATTAAACAACTACCATGTGATGGTTATTCGTGCGTGTTTGATGAAAATTTTTTCATCTCATCCAGCAATGCTCTTATGAAAAAGGAAAATGCATTAAATATGGGAAAAGCAGAGAAAAATTCTTCTATAGACATAAATCTTAAAATTTTATATTTTGGGTATACTCATTGTGAAATGATTAGAGCCAAAATACGTAAATTTAATGCACATTAAACAAAGCAAGGAGAACTTAATCTTATTTTATTGTAAGTATATTTAAACGAAAAAGATTAGATTTGTATCCTAAAAAGAATTTATGCAATAAGAAAGAAGTTTTTATCCCGCAATAATTCAACTCAGTTTAATCAATATTAGTTAAATTTGATGAATTTCAAAAAATTTACAAAAAATGCTATTAATAACACTTAATTTTTTTAACTAATTTGAAATTTATGTTTTTAAATAATTTTTAGATATAAGTCTTGTAAATAAAAAATAGCATACTGAGGAGAGATTTATTTTCGTACTCAAGTCGAATCAGTTGAAACATTCTAAAATTATAATTTAGAAAAAAAATAGTTCTTTAGTTATTGTCTTTATTCAATTTTTCAATATATTTATTTTACTTGATTTGGTCTCAAATCAATATTCTATCAAACAACTTTTTGAAAACACTAACATAGCATAAACATGTGACACACAAGTGAATTTGATGTGGAATATTCAATATCAGTATTTTTCATCAATAATAAAACGAGACGATAAATTGAAATCAAATTAAAAAGTATTCGAAACATAAGGAACCAAATTAAAAAAAAAAAGATAAAATTGAAAAATCAAATAGAAATTAAAAGTCATATTTTGAAAAAAAGGAAAAAAGAAAAAAGAAAATCATTGATCCACAATAAGGCAACCATATACAGTGTATCCATTAGCAGCCACCATTGCATTCACCCATTGATTAACATTAACGTGACTAACTTCTTCAAAGACTACCATTGACCTTACTTGCCATCTCACTCAAGCTCCTTTCATTTCACGCTCTTCTCTCTCTCTCTCCCTCTCTCTCTCTCTGCACCTTTTCTTTCTTCTTCTGCCAAACCAAGCTCTGGGTTTTTTCTGCAATGGGTTGTGCTGGATCCTCACAGTCCAAGGCTGATGGTCAGCATCATATAAAACAACCCCTCTTTTTTATGTTTCTTTTATCTTTTATCTTTTTTGCCTTTCTTTGTTGATTTTTGATTTGATTTCTCAGTGAGCTGAAACTTTTGTCTTTGCATTTGGGTTTTTTGGTTAAAGCATCAGTCAATTGATGATGGGTTGTGGTCAAAATCTGTTCTTTCTTGGATTTGCTTGTTGGGGTGCTGTTTGATGCTCATAAGTCATAGTTGTGAAATCCCCTGCCATGTTATATTGTGTTCGTTAATCATTCAAATAATGATTCTTGAAAATATGAAGAGTGAATTTCCACTGCGTAGGGCACAGTTGCAAACGAGTCTTTTCTTTTTCTTTTTCTTCTTGTTATATTGGGTGTTTAATGCATTTGTGTAAAGCAATGAAAATCCTACTCTCTGAAGCTGGTTTCAGCATTGGTTTCTTGTTTCCTTTTTTTTCAAGTTTTTCCAAGCAATTGGTGTCATATGGTGTACCAAGCTTGTAGACCCTTGATGGTTCTTAGATTTGTTTTAATTGAATTCAAGTGATTTGGTTGGTCTATCTCTCTTATTTATAGCTATGAAAATTTAGATTTTAGATGGTATTGACATTTGTTGTTAGTATTTAGTGGTTTAATTGAGGATGGAAATTGGTTCCTTTGATTTTTGTGTGAAGTTGGCAGTTGGGAAGGGTAAACAAATATTCAACTAGTTTAATTCTATTTCACCTTTGAAACTATGTTCTTTTTTCTGGAATGCATCCCAATTCTCTCAGTTTTTGTTTGGATCTTTGAGATTTCGGTTGAGTT
Organism: Dalbergia cultrata; assembly: GCA_031216105.1. Classification (NCBI taxonomy): domain Eukaryota; kingdom Viridiplantae; phylum Streptophyta; class Magnoliopsida; order Fabales; family Fabaceae; genus Dalbergia; species Dalbergia cultrata. The sequence goes on from CM062350.1 coordinate 14,767,346, forward strand.
GCAATGATTTGGTGGAAACATTTTGAAATAACAGATTGGAGCAAGCCTATGAACAGCTTGATGAATAAGGGTGAAAACCACAAATACTGGTAAAATAAGATCCAGATAAAACGAAAAGAAAACCTCCAATCTTGTTACTTGGAGCATGCTTGTCAGATATCACTCTGATATTTTTCCACTTCTTCTTTGTCTTTTTTTTTTTTTTTCAGACATAGCTAATAAGCATGATTATAAAAATTTGCCTTGCAATTTTGTCTATCTTGGAAATAAGGAGGATAAGAAGCAACAGCATATATTTGAATCAATATGACATTTCCTTTCTCCTTGTGATCTCTGCATTGAATCATGTATGCACAGAATAGATAAATTCATGTTGGAGCATCACAACTTGTTGGAGCCATTTTTTGTTAACCTTACCATGGTTTTGTTCTGTATTGTTATCTGTTGATATAATATCATAAAGAGAGAGGGAGAAAAAAAATCCTTCTGAAATTACTCAAAGCAAATTTACCATGAGGTGCTGCAGTTTGTCACTTTTGCTTATTTATTTGTTTCCTTTCAGATAGCAACAAATGTTTCAGATCATTGTTGTTGTTGTTCTCTTTTCCGGGTTTCTAATTTAAGTTGTCAGTCTATTTTCTTCTTGTTCATTATTGTTAGTACTTGTGGTCTGTGGATAGATTTTTCATTCCGTAGTTTTCTGAAGCATAGAATCATTTAATAGCTTGTTCCTGATGAGAATGCTCAAGTTTTGGGTCTAGTTTAATGTCAATTCCCATTACATTAATAAAGATTGAAATATTTTAACAGGGACGGTGAAAAAGATCCGAAAGCCTAAGCCTTGGAAACATCCTCAGCCAATAACAAAGACTCAGCTAATACAATTGCGCGACGAGTTTTGGGACACAGCTCCTCATTACGGTGGCCGTAAAGGTATTAACACAATTTGATAAATAAATGACTGTATTTGGGTACATTCGAGGCCTATGTATAATTAGATTGGCTTAGAAGACACTAGGAATTTAAGTGGAAATGACTAAACGAGTGCTCTGTATGAATCAGTTCACTTCCCACAGTTTTCTGAATATTGCTCGGATTTCTTTATTGTATATGACTTTTCTTACTGATTTAAATTAATAACCCATAGCTTTCTGTGTTCTTTCAATCCCTTCTAGTATGGCCATCTTCTAAGATGCCTCTGTCTTTGCAGCCAAGATGTTGGACAAGAGTGTTGGTAATTTATCGAAAATGTAAATTGACAATAACCAAAGGTTATTACATGTAATTTCAACCTGAACTGGTAATTACTTCAGGTCATGTTGCATAGAAACCTGATCCCGAGTAAAGGGTTGGTATTTTGCTAACAAGAATAAATTTGTGAAAATGCATTTTATAGACATTGAGCTTTGTAAGTTAATAAATTTTTAGGGCTTCATGTTGGGTTAGAGAAAGGGAATGTAAACAGCTTTTCAATAATTTCATTATCACTGAGTTTTTCTTGCTGTAAGGTCATTCATTTTCTGGGAAGCAAATGGACAAAGAAAAAAAAAAAAATAATCAGAGGATGTTCTTTTTAGGATAACCTTTTGTTATCTCAGCAAATCATCACCATAAGTCTTCATCTTTCTTGCATTTGTTGAATATATGCCTCAGATACAGAACGGTTTCTAAGTTGGTACTCTGCTTCTTCATATAGGAAAGGCTTAGGTCTCACAGAAGTATCAAAGATCTGGTAATGATGATATTCAGATATTCACTGTGTTAAGAGTAAAGTTTAGATTTCATTTTGTTATTGAATTTCATAGTAAACAACTGACAAACATGCCAGCAATGAAACCATTGGTACATAAATATGGGCCTAAAGCTAATTTTGTAAGGAACAGATGATAAATTTACACCATGGAAAAAATAGAAAATGTTGTGCTTTTGGTACCTGCTTGATTGCTGGTGACTTTTGCATATATGGGATATATGATGCAGCTTTATCTTGCTTTCTATGTGGAATTCTTTGCAGCCAAGAAACAGTTAATGAAGTATACAAATTCAAATTGACTCTGATCATGATTTATTGAATTGGATGATTGAGTATAGTTGTGAAAAGAATCCCCAGTAGAAGTAACACTTAGCGCTAAGGAAATAAGTAAAAGGGATAAAAGCTATTTTGTACTTTTCAGTTGCAAGCTTGATCACTGTTTTCAGAACGACTTTGCTAGTGTTTTTAGTTGTAGAAAATTATTTTCAGATAATGAAATCTACCCATAAATTCTAAAGTGGCAACACCATGAATAATATTGTGTTTAAACAAAGGCCATCTCACAATAATATACTCTGATTCCAAAAGGAAAGTTAATATCAGAAAGGTTTACAAGGTATTTTGTCGTTGTCAATCGTTCTGTTTTGTTTTGTCTCTTCCTTTTCCAAATACATGTCTTAATTGTTTTAAGTTAATAGAAGTGCATGTCTCGTTTTCTGCATGCTAGAGATTTGGGATGCTCTTCGAGCTGCTGCTGAGGCTGATCTAAGTTTAGCACAAGCAATCGTGGATAGTGCTGGTGTCATTGTCCAGAGTTCGGATTTGACAGTATGCTATGATGAAAGAGGTAACTAGTTGCATTCTCGTATTTACTATGTTCTATAAACAAAGTTTTAAAAATAAGAAGGACCATAAAAGGGGGAAAAACAAATTAGAGGATATGATATGATTCAACTTCTATAATCTAAACAACAGAAATTCAAGTAAGTGTCAAATTATGGTGGGTAGTAATTATAGTGAGTAGTTATGTAGCATGATTTTGCACTTTCTTAAGATTATATTGGTTGACAGTGTTAGTAGATAAAAATAAAATTCTAATCTTATTCAGTCTGTTATCAAAAGTCGATTTTTTTTTTTTAATTCGATTTGTTTGCCTTTAAAATCTTAATTGTTTATGAAATTCGAAGTTAAGATGAAAAGCATCCAAGTACTTTTATGCCATGAATCACATATGGGCATGTAGCATCCCTACCATACTTTTTTCCCAATAATTATCCAACTGTGGTCCAACCCTACTCTTATCATGTGACATCCACCTTTATTGTGGATTATGATGGAATACATTATGCAGTAGTACAAGAAAGCTTTTATAGCCCTACCATGACTTTTCTTACCCCAGCTACCCCACCACACAACCAAAACCCATATTAAGGGTCTATAACACGTTCATTTGTTTTGCGATATTTGGCTGCATCAACAATTTCTTATTCTCATTGTTGCTGCAATACTTGTCTTGCAGGAGCAAAGTATGAGCTACCCAAGTACGTTTTGAGTGAGCCAACTAACCTGATTCAGGATAGTTAATAATAGAGAGTATAAATAGTAACATTCTTGGGAAAAGTATTGTAAATCATGTATATTATTATCTCATTGATTTGGTAACTTGCATAGAGTAGCAACTGTTTTCCCCCCTTTTATCAATCTGTACTCACCTTTGACATCAACCTACCCTTTTTTATGTTTCCTCAATCAATTGAACAAAAATTATGTATGTTCTGTATCTGATGACTTCTTTGGCAAATAAAAACTCCATTATGTATTTTCCATCCTAGATGACTGAAGAAGTCTAACATGGCTCCTCCTCAACATTGATTTTATATTTGTGTTCATAAAAGAACACTTAGACAACTTTTCTAACTAGTGTTTTTTGGCCCGTTAGATGTTCTACAAAACAAAGTCACTTTGGATCAAGATTTTAACCTACGCTTCCTTGTCATCTGACAATATAATCTAACGGCTAATGAATAATTAACAAATAATTTATGTGAATTTTTTAAAAAAATTGAATTAGTTATAAAATGAATTATTTGGTAATAGTCAATCCTGTCGTGTAATTAATTATATATATTTTTAAAAGTAATTGGTGAACCAATGTAACCATATAATTGGACTAGTAAACAAGGTAGGTCGTAAAAAATTATTTGAGAAATTGGATTGATTATAAGTGCATTTATTTACATTTTTTTTCCCACGAAAATTAAGTTAATTCAGATTTTTCTTTTAATCCATTGTTACTTATTCGATTAAGTTATATTTACTGATACATTAAACTAATCTGATTGATTTTCGAAGAAAAATATATCATTATGATTTAAGAAGATAACAAGTCAATGCTATCAGTAACCTAACTACCAAATTGGTAAATAAATAACTCGATGACCACCTCACCAGGTAAGATCTAATCCAGTTTCTCTAACTACTATTGGTGTTAAGTCAACTAAACCTCTTAGTAAATTAATTACCTCAAGAAATTCAAGTATTGAACTCCCTTCTCCACAGTATATAGCCGCTCTTTCGTACTTTAAAGCAGGCCTCAGATTCTTTGTTTACTTTCCTGATTCACTACCTTTTTCCCTCTGAATATTTGTTTAGTTTTAAGTGAAAATAGATAATAAAAGATGAGTTCATCTTCATCTTAACTTTACTCTGTCAAATAATGTCGCCGCTTTTCACCTTATTTTACACGCTGTGTTCACTCTAAGTGGCATAGCCTAGTCTTGAAAAGACGTGGATCATGTGTTAACGTATCTCGACAAAATAGAAAGAAAAGAAAAGAAAAAACTATGCTTATTAAGGCAAGAACAGGAAACGAGAGCACTATTAGCAAAGACTACACGTAAGGAAAACATACACATAAATGTATTTCAACCACCCTACATTCAGATTCCCGTGAAACCTCCAACTAACTAAAATATCTACATAATCCAAAATCCTCACAATCATGAAAGGTACTAGCAGCACTAGTGGGAGATCCTGCTGAAAGCAATGTCATTTTATCTTGACCTCAAACTCTCTTGAAGAATGAAAGAATATTGCCCTGTTTGGGATCCTTTGAGTTTCCTGTTTTCTTGCTTCCTCCTTTTCCAGAAGTGGTATTTGCCATAGCTGGTGCCTTCTTAATTGCTGGAGCACTGGGATATCGTATCAAATGAACAAAGCACGTCATGATTAACAAGTTTAAACAACAATGCAGTAAAAGGATCAAAGGAACCAAGGTTAACAACCTCCTCTCAAATGCCCTTGAAATGTTTGTGCCCAAGTAATTTTCAACACAACCACTAAAACAAACAGGCCGTGCGTCTCTTAAAATAGGTTCCATGTTTTATGTCAAAAGCTTCACGCCATAGCAATTTGTCTCGTTTGAATATACGGGATCAATAAACAAACACAGACATAAGATGGTTGAGTACCTTAGTAGCATTAGGCTCAAGCACAAATCTCAGGTATTTTGTATTAGTTCTATGTACTGAGTGCATATTTCAATATCACAAAATCAAGAATTGTTTTTCTTTCGTCAAACGATCTTGAAAGTTGAAACAACTTCAGAAATACCTTGCAAGGTGCAAAGCAAACCTAATTAAGCATTGTTATAGTGCTTCATAGGACAACTGATAAGGTGTCATTCGCATTTTGTAGTATTGCCTGTTACCAGTCATTTAGTCCAAATGCTTGAAAGACAAGGACAAGTAACACTAACCCGTTGACAGAATTAATGGATGCATTATTCTCAGCTTTCTTTGTTGTAACCTTATCAGCTTTCTTTGCTTCGGTCTCCTCCCCTTCCCAGACTACCTCAGTTACTGAAGAGAAGAACAAAATCGTAAACAAATAACATATAATAGCTTATGTTTACTGAGATTCACTAGATTTCTTGATATAGATCGCCCCAAAATACACAAGTAGAGGAGTAAAGTTGATTTTTAATAAAGAACAAAGTTCTAAATAGAAGTTCCAAAGTAATCTATATTATATTCATACAGAAAGTTAGCTAGTATTCTGTAAGGCAAATAGACAATACAGAAGCTGCTTTGTGAAGAAAATGCACTAAGAACACAGGTACCTTCTCTCCCTCGTTCATCAATCCTGGTCTTCACCACTTTTCTCCTCTTTGGTGAACCGGGTGCAGCATTGTTTAGACTATCCTTATTAACAGAAACTTCAGAAGCACAACTCTGCACCTTCTCAGTAGATGATTTCCTAGCACTTGTGCATTTGCTGATAACTGAAAACTCTTCCCTGAATGGTTGGTTAGCTTTCGGGTCAGATGCTTTTTCTTCCTTGCCACTTGATTTGTTTTCTATCTTTGTGTCAAAATTCAGAGTGGCTTTATCTGATGATCTATTATCATTTTGTTTGGAATCCTCAGACAACTGCTTCTTTGGTAATTCTGGTGATGCTAAATTGACAGCATCATCTTCATCTTCATCTGAGAAATCAAAGACAACCCTCCTTTTCCTATTGGATGATCGTCTTAAGGCGATATCTTGATTATCATCATCACCGCTGTCACCCTCTCCTGCTTCTCGAGCACTAGTTTGGGCATCTTCAGTAGCTACAGAAACATTTTAGTGTAAGTAAATATAATGGAGATCCATTTTCATATTACTATTACAATCATCAAGAAAATTCTGAATCTAAAATAAACTGCAATGAAAACCAACCAGTATGATTTGAAACTGTGTTATTATTTTCTGTCGGTAGGGAACCAGGCTTGGGTTTTGCAGATGCACGGCCCCAAAAGCTAGCCAATGAACCTCCAGTACCAGAACCACTTTTATCAACTTGTGCTTTCTTTTTGCTTGTGGGCAATGGAAGGACCTTTTCTTTGTCTTCAGTAGGTTTGTTGATGTGGTCATGAACTCCTGTACTCCCTGTACCATTGCTTTCACTCTTGACATCTTTCACCACATCCTGTGATTTGAGATCAACTTTGGGAATAGTATCATGTGCTATATTTTTTGGAGGTTGGAGAATATTACTCTTTGTTGGTCCCAAGCCTACCGCAGATTTTGTCAGTGGAGCTGCAGAAGCCACTGGTTGGCCATCTACATTCCGTTGAACAAAAGAACTAAAGATCCCACAGAACCTAATAAGTATGCTGGTTAGCGACCATGAAAAACCCCAAACATATCTCTATATATTAACAAAAACATCATAGGCTATTTTTCCAGACTAGTGAACAACAGTTATGCATGCAAGTCTGCTAATGGAAGATTAAGCACCTGATCGTAAGGGAAAATTGCTACAAGCTTTTCGTCAACTACATTTTTCTCTATGAAGGGATTTCGGAAATTAAATTTTACACATTATGTTAAGAAAATTATATATATATATATATCCCCAAAGTATACAGAACTTGACAGCAGATTGATATCATAGAATGGTGTCCTTGTTACTCATAGATACAATGAATTGACGATGGCAAAAACCAAATAACCACATTTTTTGGGTACAAAAAACAAATTTTTAGTGTCACAGATTCTCCAATTTCAAAGCAGTTTCTAGACGACATCTAGTTGATCTGAAAGTGATAAAACCAAGTAGTCAACTACCAATCAAAATAACTTCCCCCTAATTTCAAACCAACTTGTTTTCTTATTTAAATGTTTCATGCATTGCTTGTGCAGTTGTGCTCGACAGATGCAGAGCAATACCATTGCATTCTGTCCTTTATCCTTTCCTAGAACATAGAGAAGAAAAGAACACAAGAACTAGAGTGAATGAGGTCTTCCAATTAGTCCTGATAAAACAATGAAAATACTTACTCTCAATCTCTCTTTATAAAGCTTAAGTTGGTGCTCCATCATTCCCATTCCCGTTAGAGCACATCCAAAAGTATGAGAAAGAGAAGGATCTGTTTCATTTCGTGAATTTTTCTCATCGATTTATTTTATTGTTTAAAGAAAAATATTATTAAGGTGAAAAATGGCAAGGTTCACATACAAGGATTTACGCCTATCTTCTATAACAAAGACAATGAAAAGGAGAACAAAACACTCATCATTACAATATGAGTGGACCATGTCTCTTGGCCCATTTTTCCTTTATTTTTTGATAAAAGAAGAAATTCATTAGATAAAACTGAACAAAGATTAACACAAGATTGGAGGATAAGAATTCCTCAACAAAGAAAATCAGTGTAGAAAAGAAAAATAGGAAAGTATGGAAACTCCTATTAAAACTAGTCACAGTAAAAGAGCTCTCCAATCCCTTAGGCTATCTGAAATGCCCACAATAACTCAGCCTCTAGGCATAATGTTAAGAATCAGAATAGGTAGTAAAGAAAACAGTCAAAGGCCAATCCTTTTTTTGAGGAGTGTCTTATCCTCCATTTCTTTGCTCTTTCTTCCTGTTTAAGTGAAGTAATCATTTTGACTTTCTATATATATATATATATATATATATATGATAATATGTCAATAACCACTGACTTACAAACAGAAATTGTGTCCCAATTTTGTCCAATAATCTGGAATCTTAATCATCCAATTCAATGAACAGGCAATCTATATATTAGAAGATGACACTTTGATTCAGTGGAAAAAACTATTTTAGCAGTTCTGCAAATTATTACTGTAAAACAGACAGTTCTTTCAATTGAACTAGCATAACATTAAATATGTATTCATGTTTATTTGCATATATATGTGAAATATAGCAAATTGACTGAAATTAATAACAAGCTCAAGATAACTCAACACTTTCAACCAGTCCAACTGCTATAACACAAGCTAACCAAATGCATATACACTATATAAATATTCTTAAGACATGGAACCTACCTGTTATCTCTCAAGCAATTGTCAACTGACAAGGGCTCCCTGAAGAGCTGCTCCGCTTGAATAAATTCCTCATTCCAAAGCCCAGCTGGATCCTTTGGAATGCTAGCTTGCACACTATATACTTGAACTGAGCAATGGCCATCAAATTCTTTCTGTGCTTCTTCATAAAAAATGGGAAACTGTTTACAACTAGTGGAAGATCTTGACAAACAGTTATTTTATTACAGGCAAAACTGATTGTACAACACCAAATAAATCCATATCTTGTTGAATAAGATACTAACTAACAACCACCATTTGGACACGAGAATTAAGGAAGCACAAATTAATACAGGTTCTATTAGTTTTAACAGTGGCCTTTAAAGCTTGATACCTTACCGATTGAACAAACAAGTATAAATTAAATGGTGAAAAGATGAGAGACAATGACCATATGAACCATGTCTTTATAATGTCCCATCTGGCGTCTAGAATTGAGCATGGAATAGGACTTTGGAATTGGAATTGGGCACCCTAATTCCAATTTTCATGTTTGGAATAACATAGAATTGGGATTATAATTCCAAAATTCAATTCCATGGAATTCAAAAACAACTAAAGTCGACCATTCTTAAATTCCAACCTATATCCTATAAATTGTCAATTCCAAAACTTCTCAAATATCTCTCTCATTAAAATCTATATTATTCTCTCATTCTCATTTATTTTGTCAATAATCACTTTAACAATTAAAATACTTTTAGAATTTAAGATTCTAAGCCAATTCCAAGTCTTTTAGAATTAGAATTGAAATTAAAATTTCACATTACAATTTCAATGCCAACATCTAAATAGTTAGAGTTTAGGAAATTAAGATCAAGAACAAGAACAAGTTATCAATCAAATGAAAATATCTTAAGAAAAGGGGTCAGAAGTGTAAAGACATTTACTATTATGGGTTAAATTTTATTTGTCTATCTACTCCTATTCTCAGATATTCATATATGCTGTAATACAGACAGCCACAGCAAGTAAAACACTCCAGAATACCAATTAATAACTTTTTCTTTTCTCTTTAAAGAAGGCCCAAGTAGTACCTGCAAGCTTTGGGGCAGTAACAAGCCTTATGTGGTAACTTGGATGGGTGCTCTTTAACCAGCCACACAAAGCATACACAACCTCCGACCCACCATCATGCTTTTCAACAAACTCCTGAAGCAACCTAAACATAACAAAATTTTCAACATTTCATAAAACCATAATATATTTTTCAAGAGTTTAATTTTGATGCACCGACATTATCATCCAATCAAAACCTTCCATTTACATAACTTTTTAAGTAGCGGAAGAAAGAGTAGACTATCATAGCTGATGTGTCAATACATAATTGGATACCTACGTATAAAACTTTTACACTATCAGTACTCGGTATATAGAAATTAAATCCTTTATTTTTTAAAAAAAAAAAATAGTTTAATTTATACCTACTAAGGGCCATCCAATTAAATCATCTCACTTATATAACTTTTCAAGTAATGAGTGTGCCAGTGTAAATGCAAAAATCATCTTATTTACACTCGTAACTGCATAGAAATTAAACTCTTAAATAAAATAAAAATCTGCAAGCAAAAGTTTCTTCTTTTAGTTTTATTTTCACCTCTTTGCTTCATCGGACGAGACATTGTAATTGCGACTCAACCACTTGTAGGAAACCTGAAACAGCAGGAATCAAGTGTATACTAATAACTGAGATAAACAATTAGGGACCAAAAGAGTGTCGAAATTCAAAAGCCAGGAAAATAACGTAACGCCAAAAACAAGGAATCTAAAACAAAAAAAAAAAAGAAGGAAAATTCACAGCGAATATCGTAAGTGCGAAATTGCACAGGTAAAACGGGTGAATCTGAGGAAAAGGGAAAAAACGAAAGGGGCCGAGAGAGAGAGAGAGAGAGAGAGAGTTACCACTCTAAGCTCATCGCAAACGAGAGATTCGATCTCGTGAACGAGGTCTAGGGTTTGCGCCATAGGGAGAGGAGAGAAGAGGAATAGAGGGACGATGGAGGAAGAAGCGTTCGCGGTTTTTTCACTTGTATTCTTTTTTCTTTGACTCCGCTTCGATCCCAAAATGAAAAGTTATGGCTTCGTTTTCCCGCCAACATGTGCTTTTTCTTCCACTATGTCCTCTTCTGAGACTATGCAAGCAAAAAGAGACCATGGATAACTTGTGTGTGTTTGGCAATAGGGACTCTTTCTTTTAGAAAAAGAAAATAACCATTTTCTTGATAAATAACAAATTAGGATAAATTACATCCACCCATTGAGATTAAAGGGTCTTGTTATTTATACTCACCATGTTATTTTGTTAGTGTAAAATAACATTTTTTGAAACTAAAAAATATTACACATAATACTCCTCAATTTATTATTTTACATCGATACTGCCTATAAATGTATTTAGTGTTGTTTCTAGGATACTTAGTTAAGAGTATCACATGTACTATTATTTAGAGAAATAAAGTTTTTGATCGCATAAAGGTTTATTTTGGTCATCAAAATTGTATTGGTGTTTCACTTTAGTTCATAAAATTAAGAAAATGTCAATTTAATTTCTAAAATTACATAAAGTGAAAGTTAGTTCCTCTATTAATACTCATGAGGATTAACTTGAATATCAAAACAGATTAATTTGAATAACTTTTTCCACAATTTTAGGGATTAGATTAATGCTTTTTAGTATTGGGTTTAAAGTGAAACACACATATAATTTTAGGGACAGAAATGAATATTTACTTCCTTTTATCATAATATTTTCAATTTAATATCAATTTGATCCTAATAAAAATTTTAACATTATTATTTTTTACTAAGATATTTGGGGATAAGAGATGGGAATTGAAAACGAACTTGCAACCTTCAGCAACTCATTAAAACATATAAGAATCTACACAATACAGTTAGTACATTTACTTTTAGTATCAATTTTAGTATTAACATTTTTAGTAATTTATATTGGATTTCGACGCCAATGTAAAATACTACTAACAAAATTTTGACTTTTATTTTCATATAACTAAATTGTAACAAAATTTTGACTTTGACTCATCGTGCATCAGACTATGCTTAAATCATGACTCAAAATGTTAATTTGGGTTTGAGAAATAAAACATGACAGTTCATTTAATACAATTCACATTGCTTTGATGACGCGATTAACATAAAAATTGTAACAATACTATTGCATGTTTAGTTTCCAAATTTTACAAGACATCACCTTATTTCAAATAGTTCAATATTTATTCTCTCTAAACAAAGTCTTGAAGAATTAAAAAAAATTATGGTTGGGAGAACATTAACCCCACTGTAAGTCAATCTCAGAGACCACGTTAGCTGAAAATTCAGTGAACTTTTCTAGAAAACACCATACTGCATCAAATCATACCGATGCTTGAACTACAAGTTCATCCAAAAATAATCACAACTTGATATGGAACTCATAATGATCAGATCTGACTTGAACTAGGTTAATTAGAGTCTAATAAACTTTTAACTGCTTGCATTACTTTTGCCTCCAAAAATAATCACAAATTGCTTCGTAGCAAAGTGTAAAATGCTTTCCTAAGCCAATGCAGCACAAGATCTTCATGTTGTTTTTTTTTAAAAAAAAAATTATTGTTTGCCTTCACTTTAACAAACCAAACAAATATACGGATCATGCATTTGGACAGCTACAGATCCATTCGACAGGAAATAGTGCTAAAAACTACATGGTATTAATAAGTTAATTGATTTTGCGTACTAGCAATCTTCACCCATGCATTAATTCTGTATAGTAGAGCTCATGTGTTAACTCAAGCAGATGGCCAGAGCCAAAGCCAAAGCCAAAGCCAAAGACTGGTCAATTATAGTGTACAACGCATTAATGAGCATAGCTTTTGTTATATTATTACAATTATATTATTGTTATTATTATTTCACAAATCAAATATATTATGAAAAATACACGAAGCTTTTGTACTTTGCAAATGAAGTTGTCTTTAATGTTATCATGGTTGTTCATTTTAAATTGATTTCTATTGTAACGTACATGTATTTGAGAAATCCCGTTTGTATATTGAATTCGGTGGTAAGTTTAAATTTGTTCCTGTTATTATTGAATCAAATCTTTTAGTGCTACCAATATGAGGACATTTGACCAGCCACATTCAAGTTATTTGAGTGTGAAGCTCTATCACGTAACATCATAATATTCGGGATTTCCTATACTGAAAAGTCACTTCAACAGATTTTCTTATACAAATAGTTTTAATGTTAATATTCAACACTCAAAACATGAGAAAGTCTTCAGCTAAAATTAAGTTAAATCCTGTGATATTTGTAATTTTACTTTAGATGATGAGTTTAGACAAATATATTTTTCGAGGATCAAGTGATAAACAACCCATGTTATGCGTAATATCTTTCTATGCAATTCTATTTAAAAATCTCTTAACAACTTTTTTGTTTCTTAATGTTTTATGAGAACACAGTCAAGAAAATAAACTATCAAAAGAGTTCTAATTCTCCTCTTCTCATTCTGCTAATTTTTACCTAGTCTTCACCGCTTAAAATTAGAGTGTTTTGGGTTAAATAGAGAGAAAAACCTTGCTAGTTCTATAGATCCTAATATATTAGAAGAGCCTACTGTATCTTGAAGGAATTCGGACTACACTGGAATATTGCTTGAGCCCAGTTATTGTTTTGATTCTTTTCTTATCTGTGGAGGTAAATTTCGCTAACAGCTTTGGCACAATGTTGAGCATCTTACTGCCATTATGGTGCATAACAATAATAATAATTACTCATGCATATACAACACTAAGTCATATTTATCTTTAGGGTTTTTCTAACGAGTGCTTTCAGAAGCTACAAAAGGAAAATTTCATATTGGGAAGAGAATTTTCATGCTTTCAAAGTATGAGACCCACCTCTATGCTTTGAAAGTTAGTACTTTATGCACAAAATAATATCTGTTTACTCCAGCTTTTAGATTCATAAGAATATATAGACTTCGTCAAATCCTCTCCTACAAGTAGCATAAACATCAACATCAGCAACTTTTTGTGTGCAAAACAAATTAACATGACGGTCAAACAGATAACTTGAGCTTACCCAGCTTTCCCAGCATAAGTGGGACTGTAATTGTAAATGAGATTGTCTAGCACTTCTTGAGCAACTGGTCTGTTTAACGATTTCCTAGCTTCACTGGAACCGGATCCATGAAAGTTGAAATATGTTGAGTTAGCCAGTCATAATCACTTGAAAACATAGCAAATGGAGCTCAGTCATTTCATAGGTAGCAAGTGTCTTAACAGATGTTTTTTCTGAACCTTATTTGGTATTCACAATTAAGTAGCAATTTCGGTGTGAAGGGCATAAAAGGGTAATCCCATAAAGTTTCATCCCATTAAGAGAGGTAACTAGTCAATATCATCTGCATAATTGTCAATAGCAAAAATAAATTGCATCATTTTATATTTCATTGCAATGGCAATTACTTTGAATAAATCTGTCAACTGTTGAGGTAGTCCAATAACTACTGAGAATTATTCACATGAAATTCTAGCGGATGGAGATATCAAAAAATTGAGTCCTAACCTGAACAGAAAGTTTGCAACATACTGAGTGACCCGAATGGCATCCTCCGTGTGCGGAATTCCTGGTACACCCCATTCAAAAGTGTTTTTCTATGGCATGATTTATAGAGGATGTTAGATAGCTGAAATAATTATGAACAACGTAGACTAGGAAGTGGTGCATATCTGCAGCCCCAGAGGGACTTAATTAAAATAGTATTTAGGGATTGAATTTCAGAATACAGCAAGAGATGGCGCATAGAATTAATAAATCACCTCTGGATGCCATTGGAAGCCAGTCACAGGATAGTTTCGTGATCTTACTGTGGAAACATAAACCTAAAACAATTACTAGTGTTATTAAATTTCCTCATGTAAGAAGCCTATGACAGGTTATGAATGTAACGAAAAAAGGAGTTGAAAACCAGTATATGATAACAGTGAATACCTTTTCATCCTCATCCTTGCAAGTTGTCAGGATCTCAAAAAAAGTAGATAACTTGTGATTATCCAGAAACTTTCCTGGGGATATGCCATACTGTCATGTCCAAAAGAAGATCAAAATCATGTTACACAATTTCATACATGTATAACTGATGAACTTCAGACTGTATTTTATGTTTTTCTAATTAAAAAAGAGCCAACAATGACAACTTGCAAACACAGAACATCCAAATAACAAAAACATGGAAGGCATGGTAGGAACTATCTTATCTTCATGAGCCTCTACATATGAAGTAAACCTTTCAATGCTGCTTCAAAACCTTCCTCATCAATGAATATTATGAGTATAATGGGCAGGCAAGTGCAAGGACGGGAAACTTTCAAGGGGACACATGCGCTTTTTTTTTTTATTATTTTATTGGGATACACTGGTTTAGTGTCAAAACTACAAAAGCCGAGTGAGCAAATGGTAACATAGATGAAATTGGCAAATGAATTATATATACTCCAAAATGTTGCATAAAAGGTTAAATGCTTAAACACTATCATTCAGTTTCTTTAACTGGTTCAGTGGATGAATATTTGATTTTAAAATTACAAATAAGGTGAGGTCTATGGTGCATCCCTAACTAAGGGTCTTTGGATTAGATATTCGGTTCAAGGTTGTGATTTGAGATGAGATTTTTATCCTCTGAAAAACCAGATGAGACAACAGATGCTCCGTCCTCTCTTTTCTCACTGTCCACTGCCTTCCATCATCTTCCAATTTTCGGTCATCACAGTCTTCTTCTCAACAAACACACCACCCTAACCTCCATCATCACAGTGATCACTTTGATTAGGTTACAAGAATCTACGTAGGAACCGGGTCATTGGCACCATCCTTTTTAGGCTCCAAATCTTAAATACTTATATGCTTTAATTTCTTCCCCAAAGGCATCGTATAAAGGAGACACAGCCATTGTTGAGCTAGCCATCAATGGTCCTGTCATATATACCAGATCACCACAACTTTTCCAATTGACACAATGGCTTATTTTCAGCATTGTAACAGCACATTCAAATTTAGGGGTTGTACCACATAGACTTTCAAAAAAGTACAAGTAGTAAATGTATAAAACAAGACCAATTTAAAAGAAAGCTCATGCTGCAACTAAATACTCTGATTAATGACAATTTGTAAGGTCATATTGTGAAACTCAGTAAAAGCCTCTTGTTGAAGAAGAACTCATAGGCAATATAATACTCACACGGTGATTTTGCATGACAAGACAGTCTGTTTTCAATTTCCCTAGCAAGTCTGGAGGAAATCTGCAGGAAAGAGAGAAGTGAACATTGCATATCAGATTCTGTGACAAATGAGTCTAGAAATTTAATGCTTTTAGATGATTAACAGATACACATATCGTAGAGGAAGAGAAATTCTTGTGTGTGTGTGTGTGTGTGTAAAATGGGAGGAAATCTGCAGGAAATTTTTGTATTATAGCATTGTTTTCCTTCTAGCTTCTCTTCCTTTGGCTCTCACTGCCTCTTCTCTGTCTATACTGGCCCATATTTATTGTTTCCAAGTTATGATTGGTTGTTTCTAAATGATTAGGTCAATGAAAGAAACTGTCTCTTGTAGATGAATCCCATGCCCTCAATAATAAAAGTGGCGTAGTAGACAAGGAGATAGCATATTTCTCCTTTTAACAAAAGAAATTCATAAATAAAATAAAAAAAAGAAAACTAAGCATCAGACAAACAGAGAAATGGAACAAAGTTCCCCACTCCCTTTAAAAAGTGGGGGGCAGAGAGGGAGAACAATTTAAGTTCAAAGCCAATCTTGGAACTTCATAATATGTTCATTAAGGGATCAAAGTGCAGCTTCAGAAAAATACTATTAAAATAGATTGTTTACCTCTGAAATACAGTTCCTTCAATACCTGCATTCCCACAAATTGAAGAGTACTTGCCTGATTTAATGCACTAAATTCTTCAAGAATATTATAGTCCTATTAAAAAGAAAAAGAACAGCCGAACTTGTAAAAGCCAAAAAAAGAAATAGAATAATACAACTCAAATGTATTGCTAGAATTTTTTAATTTTTTTCACCATTTCATTAATATTGTTAAAAATAAATTCAATGAATAAAATTTTCAAAGCTGATATAACAGCTAATATTTTTACTGTCATGTGCGAGAAACTAAGAACAGAAACATTCACAACACAAAAGGCAACATAACATTAAAAAGGTTTTTATTTTATCAAGTCATGGAGAAAAGTATAATATGGTGGCTAAAACTCACTTTTTATATGAGTTGTTTAAAAGATCAATCAAGTAAAGTACCCTGACTAGTGGGAAGTATCTCACTTACCTGCAGACTTTTTGTATTTGGAAAAGTAATTTTACAAAGTCAGCCACAAATGACAAGCACAAGAAAGCTAACTTACCTTGCTAATGATCATTGTTAAAAGTTCAAATCCTAAGCAAACAGCATATAATGGGAAATACTCTCCAGCATCGTTTTTCTCCAAAACTTTCTGCACAGACAATTAGATATAACTTGATAAGTAAAACTTTAAAACACATAATTGCATAACTATAAAAAGCATCTCTTTACATCTTGGAAACGAAGTTATCTAGCAATACAAAAGTAAAAGCAAAATAATTGATAGCAAGCAGCGAAAACACTCACTATCAAGTCAGTAATAATAATTCCCAAAGCCACTATTCACCTTCCAAATTCCGGAAGCTTCAGTTTGACGCAGGCACAATGGGAATTTCCAACAAATGCAAGTTGGTTACTTCTAAAACAAGCCACTCTGAAATCAGTGTGCAAATTACTAGGTGAGCATCATAAAAGGATTAACAGATACCTTGAATATTCTCCCAACAGTTTCAAAATATAAACCACTTTTAGCCGATCCACCAGTGAAGAGAACCCCATTTACCAATTCGAGCTTCTGCAGTGAGTACAAAAATGTAGTCAATCATAACTAAACATTTCTACACCACAAGTGAAACACATATATAATTGTTTATTTGATAAAGAAACAAATTAAACTTATACACCCATTCTTCACCATTAGATTAACCTCTCAGTTTCTGCACAGATTTCTCATACAATCGAGCAACTCTAACGGTGTCAGTGATTTTTACTTTTACTTTCTCAAAAAAAATTTTCCCCTTCTAAAATCTCACCACCTTGCTCGCCTTTCTCATCCAAAGAAAACTCTCAAACTAGTTAATTTTTTTTTTCCTTCCCCATTTTTTCCAATTTAAAACAATATACTAATCAAAACAATTTATAATTTAAACTTATAAATTAAGGAAAAAAATGTAAGTAATTGGTAGGTTGTAACTAAAATTTAGAGTGTTTAATTTCCATGTAATTTCCATATACTAATGGTGTAAAACTTTTTTAAGTAGTACGTGTGAGACCCAACTACTTTTGTGAATGTGGCAATACAAGATTAGACGACAATATAAAAAAGTTTTACTATGTTAGTACATAGAATTAAACTTAAATTAAAACACCTTTTTTTTTTCTTCTTCTTTTCTAAAATTTTATCTCAAAATATCTTCTTTTTCTTATTTTGGATTGTCACTCATTACATACAGAGGAAATCTTAGGTGCTTCTAGTGCAAGACGAAACATTTGCTTTGCTTCATTTATTGATTGACATATCAGCTATTAAATAAAAAATATAGGGAGATAGAAGACAATAATAGTCCACAAAAACTTAAGTATCAATTAATAAATAGATCAGAACAAATACTTTCTCTTGCTCTCGATGCACCTAGGTATTTCTCATGCATACAAACTACTGGTCTTGTTTTCCAAGCTATCTTCAAATTCCAACCAGTCAGTCCCACAAGTCCCAAAATCACTACTTGACTAGTTACCCTAAAAAAGCTAGATTCTTCTTTGGTCCCCTTTCTAAAAACAGAAACAATGGATGACGATTCACGATTCATAATAAACGAATAAATGCTATACAAAAGATATGCAGAAGACCAAATTTATCACACTCATAACATTAATTCAATTCGGTCCTTCATAATACGAAACATCCATCAATTCAATAATCAAATAACATCTAAAAATTAAATAAAGACTAAATTAACATTTATTTCAACAATTGAAACACTAAAATCGATGTACACAAACATTTACCTTGAGAAGCTTCTCTGGTGGCTCGTTATAGACGAGGGGGATGACTCGGGCGCCGGCGGCCTCCGCGAACTTCACGTACGACGCCGCGATGTACGATACTCCGGAGGCGTTGTTGAGGCGGCCGGAGGCGCCGTCGCCGGGGTGGCTCAGGATTCCGATGACCGGCCGGTAGTAGAGGTTGGGGTCGGGGGCGGGGCAACTCGACCGCGACGAGTTCGGCGAGTCGCGGCCGAGTTGACTCGGGAGGAGGATCGCTGACGAGTGGGCGTTGGCGGCGGCGGAGGAGAGGACGACGGATCGGAAGACGGCGATGAGGTTGAGGACCCAAACGGCGTCGTTTTTTGGCATGCCGGGAGAAGTTGATAAAGTGATCAGTGTCGTTTTGGGCAGTTTGAGGAAGATGCTGAAGCTGGTTTTTTATTTATTTATTTTTTATTTCGGTCAAAAGATGCTTAAACTGCCGGAGCTACTGAGATTAACTCTGACCATTGCGGTAAGCTGCTACATGGTTGGTAAAAATGCATTGTGGGAGACCATGCGTTTTGGTTAAATTTTTGGAGTTTAATTTCCATTTACTTGTAAAACTTGTTTACACTCTCATCCCATTTACATGAATTTTTAACTATTGCGGGTGAAATTTAATTAATTTTTATAATGTGTCAATATATAATTAGATAAATAATAATATTTAAATGATGTCTTAATAAAACACTCTATTTTATATGTTAAAATAATATTTTTATAAATTTTTTTTATCAAAAATAATTTAAGTTTAATTTCTATTCATTAAAATGTAAAATATATTTTACTATCATCCAATTATATATTATTATATCAATAAGCATCAAAATTAAACTTAAATAATTTTAGGTTGGGTAATGATATTTATTCATGGCATTTTTTTTTATCAATATAGGTGAACACATTTTTTAATTAGATTAATGTGGAAGCAAATTATCCTAGTGGCGGTTCGAAGTCTTGTATCCTCACTCAACTTTTTTTTTAGAGTAAAGTAAATGTAAGTTTTTTATAATCACTCTTTTAAATTTGGAGGCGTTTTTTTGTCTTAAATTGTAACTTCATCCCCTCAGCCAATTATAGGTGAAGGTATATTGTCATCTTGATCATTATATTTTTTTAAATAAATATAGGGCTTTAAAGCCCAAAAGGGGAAGAACAAGTTAGAAATAAGACGAAACCACCCCCGGCCTAGAGCTATCGGATAGAAAATTGAGAGAACAGAGCAACGACTCCATTAAAGAACTTTATACTCCTATTTACCTTTGCCCAAAATTGACAAGAATATCAACACATCTATTTATTTTTCCATAAATGTGCCTAATCTCAACGTTGAACACATCCAAAATTAGATTCATAATAGAAGACACAAAAATAAAATAAGCCTGCGTGGCATGCACCTCAAAGAGACAAAATCACAACACAACTAGCATCAGTTTCAACAATTATATCATGGTAGCGTAAGCCTAATCTGATAGAAAGACCTTAAAAAATGCCCCACAACTCACTAAGAATTATAGTGCACACCCACAAATTATAATATCAATATCGTTTGGTTAAAGAGTAAAAGTAAAAAGAAATTTTTTTTCAGATATGTTCCTTGTGTCAAATTACAAATGAAATTTACTTAATATTATTTTTTTTTTATTTTTATTTTCTAACCAAACACTGAGTTGCAATAAAAGATCCTCGATACTCCCGAATAATCCCACATGATAAGCAGCAGAAAACATATATTCCAAATCAAGTTCATTACCATTGACTTTTGCACATTACCGTAAGAATTCTCTAATGGGTAATCTATTACTATTTGGTATGAACAATATCATTTGCCCAACTTTTTGAAATATTTTGAAAAGAAAAGTTAAACGATATACTCCCAATTCAGTGTCTCGTAAGAGATGTTTGAAAAAGTAGTATAAATAACATTTTGTCTTTACGCAAATCGACCCCCCCCCCCCCCCTTTCTCTCTTCAGCCTATCCCATCTTTTAATCCTTAATGACACGCTTAAAATGAGATTGGGTGGGCTGGTTGGTTTCAATATGAAATTGAGTTTGGCAAATGATGAAAACGGGTGGCACGGATAGATATCAGATTAGGTCTGAATGAACACCTATGTTGCCGGTTGCCCTCTTTCAGTTTATCTTCAATAAGGAGGTTATCCTGATGAGCATGCATGTACCACCATACTCAGATTCTCACAAGTAGATGACAATTTTGGACGATTCAGCAGGTAACCCATAAATGTATATATGTCATACATTCATAAAATCCATCTTCAGCAACGTGTAATAATTCTCCATATTACATCCTCAGCCATGCAATGATTGGAATTCCAGCAAATGCAAAAATTCAAAGTTTTGGGACATTCATTAAGGATATGTCATAGAATACGCTTGTGAGTATAGCTCTGCCCTATCTTAGTGTCCTTATTGTGCATAACAATATTATTTTCTGGAGCATACAATCATAATACATAATAATACACAGTGCCCAAAAGATAACATCCAGTGCTCCTCCGGTACTTTTTATGTGAAGATGTAAACTTCATCATATCCTTTCCTGCAAGCAGCATAAAACATCAACATTAATAACTCTATGAGAAAAGCAAATTAATGTATATTTGTCCCAAAAGACAGGTTGGCCTCACCCAGCCTTCCCACCATAAGTAGGAATGTAATTGTAAATGAGATTGTCGCGCACTTCTTGAGCATCTGGCCTGTTTGGGGATTTCCTAGCTTCACTGGAGCCATACGCACAAAAGTGACATGTTAATTTACTAGTGACAAATGCATAGAGTGAAATCAGCAAAGGAGAGTGATAAAAGGAATGGAGAGCAGAGGAGGCATTAAAGGGTACAAAACTTTGGTTTTGTTTGGTTTCAGTTTTTATTTTCTATTTTCATTTCATGAACCTTTTGTTTTCTGAATTTTGTCAATGAAATAGTGAAAACAAGAAATGTTCTGTATTTTCTTCACAAAATCCTAAAAACAAAAAACACAGAAAATGGAAACAGTAGCCAAATAGGTTTACGTCCTATTAGGACACATCTCATAAGAGTTTATTGCAGCTTTTCTAAACGAACAAGTTGTTTGTTGAAAAGTAATGTTTGGTTTTTTCCCTATGAACCTTTGGCTTCTAAAGAAGCTATAAAGGGAGCTTATGGAGCTGTAAAATGTGAGCTTTGTGATCATCAATATATCTCATATAAGTAAACTAAAATTGCATCATCTTTCATTTTCATTGTGCTGGCGCACTATTAATATAATAAACAAAAATGCTAAATAGGGCGAATGGTTTTTTGTGAAACGTTGTGCGAAAAATCATTCAGAGTGTAATTGTTTTGTGTTTTGATTGTAAATTGTATTTTCTCTTTCCTCGATTACTTCCCACACTATCTCTTTGAATGGCCATAAGCCTGTTCACAACACAAGTATGAAATTTCATTTGTACTAACAAGCAGAGCTCTATAATAAATTAATCTTTATAACTCTTCAACTATTTAGATAGCCTAATGGCTTTTTAGAACCATCAATGCATCAGTTATACTTCATGAGAATAATATTGTGTTAGGTACCTAAATAAATATAGATTGGGGACTTAATTGTAATTGTTGTGTGTGAGGGATGAAATGTGAGTTTTGTAACTAACCTGCTGAGTTGGCAAAAAGAAAGGGAAGGAAGTGAGGATTATGTGGGATTCTGTTAGAGGAGGTTATTTGTAGGGAGAGGGAGGTGTGGACGGGGGATTCAGGAAATTAGTGGGAAAGTCTTGGGAGAGTGGTGGCCTCTCTAAGAGCTACCTTGGGAGAGATTTGGCCTCTTGAAGTGCCATGCCTATTGTTTACTGTTTCTAGCTACTTTTTCATCGTGTAATTCATTCCTTCAAGCTCAATATCACACTGATATTGCAGCATTGAGTTGATTCCAGAATATATTCCTTTATAATTGTTCCATTCTAGTTTATTATTGCTCCATGAGTATCAGGTTCTAACAATTGGTATCAGAGCTCCCGATCTTGGGAGCCCTGTGCCGAAAGCCATGCGTGCTGCTGCTGCTGCTGTGAAGTCAGAGCCAAAGAAAAAGATGAAGCAGAAGAGGAAGATGGAGCCGAAATTGAAGGAAAAAAAGAAATCTAGTAAGAGGAAGGTACACCGGCGTCGTCGACGAGCGGTTTGGGAGGATGATGAAGATCGGTGGTGGAGGAGAAGAAGGAGATCCTCAATGGAAGATTGGCCTCCTGATGTCCGAGCATTTTTTAAGTTCATGCAGAATGAAGAGGAAGAAGAGGCTGAGGTTGTTGAATATAAGGAAATGGAGATCAATCACCAATTTTTGGATTCAGATTCGATTGAGATTAAGGAACCGATAGAAGAGGAGGAGGAAGTAGCCGAGGATGAAGGTGATGATACTCACAAATTTGAAGAGGAGTTGAAGTTGGAGAGCGTGAACAAAGCAGAACCGTGGAAGGAGATCAAGCAGCAGAGAGGAGAAGATCTCAAAGTCGCCGGAAAGCTCTGGCCTCCAAAACAAGGGACCAAACTCGCGCTGCCAAAACCACATGCGCAACTGTCGCCACCACCCAAGCCACCCGAACTGACATCACCGACAGCAGAGAAGTCACGAGCAGCGGTTGAGTTTGGGCTTTCGAGCTTGCAGATCGAGTTTTCCTTGCCGGCACCACCGGAACCGCAAGATCCAGGGGCATCGTTGACAGTTACGGCGGCGGTGACAGTCGATGCTAGAAGGAAGAAGCTCAGGGATGAGGACGCGACGGATGTGGGGTATGGAGTTTCGCGAATGCCGACCAATCATCCCCCACCGCCAAAGCCACCGGACCCAACTACATCGGGGGTGACGGAGAAGACACATGCCGCGATGCAGTTCGAGCTCTCAGGTGCGCCACCCCTGCTTCCTTCGACAGAACCACTGGAGCCACTGATTCATGAGGCCGCAGTGACCATTGCACGGGAGGAGCTGCTGAAGACGACTGCTAGACGAGTCATCACAAGCGGCGACATGAGTGAGAAGAAGAAAGGAGAGGAGCACGCCACAATGGAGGTGTTTCGGGTTTCGAGGTTGCTGATCCGACTGCCTCCGTCAGAGCCGCCGGACTCACCGAGTTTCGCGGCCGCATCCGCCATGAAATCGCAGATGCCGTCGGAGGTCTCAGCTTTTGAAGAAGTGCTCTTGAGTTGCTGCGTGGAAGAGAAAGACAGATGGGCAATGGGCAGGGTATGCAGGGGCTTGGGCTTGTTTTTTGGTATTATGGGCCAAGCCCAAAAGTTTACAAATAGGATGTTCTTAATTGGGAAGGCAAAGGAGAATTGGCTGAAATTTTATGTTGGTTTAATGGACCTGGCCATGGAACATTTCGTGAAGTTAATGGGCCAAATAACATTATTGGGCCATAACAGAGGAGGGCTTATATTTTCTGAAGGCTTGAATTTACATTACCCATTCATAAACCAAGGCAATTGTTGCTTTGATATCAAGTGCACCTCCTCCAACGCATTTTTGCAATTTTCTCAGACGCACCAGAAGATCCCAATGGTATTTATCGAGTCTTCAGCTATCAAGTTTATTTTTGTTCCCGTGAGCTTTAAGCGCCATCAACTTGGGAGAACACAGAAGTTGCGAGCCACAATTGAGCTCGGTCTTTCAAGCTTGTCTGAAGGTTTGCGGCCACCACCTGAACCACCGAATTTAAGGTTTTCACCAGCCAAGATAGGACGAGTAGAGGCTGAATTTAGGTCTTGGCCTGAATTTCAAAATGTTGTTGCTACTGGATTTAAACTAGCCCCCCTTCAGGGACGAATGTCTAGAGCGTCGATAGTATATAACAAGCCTGAGGAGCCAAAGTCTATTCATGCTGGACTTCTTCTTGCTTTGGGCTTGCGTGGACATCTGCGTGTATTAGCTATTACTGACATACACCAGTATTTTTATCAGGAGCATGAAAGAACTACGGTAGGATTAATGCTTGGTCTGACAGCTTCTCATAGAGGCACTATGCAACCAGCAACATCAAAAGGTCTTTATGTTCAAATTCCTGTTTTGTTGGGTGAAATTGGGCGCAGAAGTGGAAGTGATAGTGTTCTTGAGAGAGAGGGTCATGTTGTTTCTGCAGGATTTGCATTGGGTCTTGTTGCATTGGGACGGGGAGAAGATGCACTCGGTTTCATTGACACTTTTATAATGGATAGGACAACAATCAATATTGATGTCACTGCTCCAAGGGTCACAATTGCCCTTGCTTTGATGTTTTGGAAGACAGAATCCAAGGCTATTGTATATAGGCTGTCAATTCCTAGTCCTTGTTTTGATTTGCAGTATGTGAGGCCTGACTTCATAATGCTTCGTGTCATTGCTATGTGGATCAGGGTTCATTCTTCAAAAGATTGGGTTTTGTCTCAAATTCCTGAGGTAGTCATATGTGATGTAGAAGGCTTTGGAGGTGGCAGTGATGGTGACCGAAAAATTCCTGTCTATGATTCTTGGGATCCAGGAAGACTTTTCTTCTCTGCAAGCATGCAGTCCCTCATCTACTTCAAGATTTGGGACCCAAGTGGATGATCATTAATTTGGGCAACATTAATGTTCTCCTTTAACTTCATCACCTTGAGGACAAGGTGATTCTTTTGGGAGGGAGTATTGTTAGGTACCTAAATAAATATAGATTGGGGACTTAATTGTAATTGGTGTGTGTGAGGGATGAAATGTGAGTTTTGTAACTAACCTGCTGAGTTGGCAAAAAGAAAGGGAAGGAAGTGAGGATTATGTGGGATTCTGTTAGAGGAGGTTATTTGTAGGGAGAGGGAGGTGTGGACGGGGGATTCAGGAAATTAGTGGGAAAGTCTTGGGAGAGTGGTGGCCTCTCTAAGAGCTACCTTGGGAGAGATTTGGCCTCTTGAAGTGCCATGCCTATTGTTTACTGTTTCTAGCTACTTTTTCATCGTGTAATTCATTCCTTCAAGCTCAATATCACACTGATATTGCAGCATTGAGTTGATTCCAGAATATATTCCTTTATAATTGTTCCATTCTAGTTTATTATTGCTCCATGAGTATCAGGTTCCTAACATATTGTTGGTGAAGCATATTATCAAAATATTGAGTCCTAACCTGACCAAAAAGTTTGCTGCCGACTGAGTAACCCGAATGGCATCCGCTGTGTGTGGAATTTTCGCTGAGCCCCATTCGAAGGCATTTTTCTAGGATATCATTTGTAAATGATGTTACATAGTTAGAAAAATTGAGAATTAGCTAATGACAAGAATGAGCTAATCATAAAGTATTTAGCAATGCAAGTTTGCAATAGCGAAAGAAATAATGCAGAGAAAATTTATGGATCACCTCTGGATGCCATTGGAAGCCAGTCACAGGATAGTTGCTGGATTGCATTGTGGAAACATACACCTAAAACAGTTACTGATCATATTATGTTTCTTCAACAAAAGCTGGTGAAAAGCTATGAATGTGTCAAAAACTTCATGGGGGATTTGGAAATCAGTATAAAACTGTGTCAGAATCGCTTCATTTAATACCTTCTCGTCTTCATCCTTGCAAGTTGTCAAGATCTCAAAAAAGCTTGATAACTTCTTATTATCCAGAAGCTTTTCTGGGGATATACCAAACTGTCATGTCCAAAATCAATTTTAATTATGTTAATTTAAAAAATGTATATATGATGAACTTCATTTAACTAATTTTTTCACATATGCGTAAAGATGGAAGCATAAACAACATCAAGACAACTAAAAACTGGCAAACATGCCATGTTCAATCTTCAAGCCTCCAAAATATATCCTGTAATCCTTTGAATGCAGATCATGATTTTTGACGCGGCTATGAATATATTGTGTAGGCAATCTTTGAAAAGGGTATGCATATCCCTATGTTTATTGGTAGTATCACATCATATCGATTAGTAACACAACTTAACATCACTAACAAAAGTTGAGAGAGAACAACAAGAAATTAGATGAAGTTAATGACAAGTGAATCGTCATCAGTCCTTAAAATCAAGAATATAAGTCGTAATTTGTAGATGAAAAGAACAAGACTTATTTAAAGGGAAGCTCACACTGCACCTATATGCTTTAAATGGATGACAGTTTTTTGCACTCAAAATTGTGAAATTCAGTAAAAGGATTATGCAATACAAGAAGTTACAGAAAATATAAAACTCACATGATGATTTTGCATGACAATACAATCTGTACTCAACTTCTTTAACAAGTCTGGTGCAAAACTGCAGGAAAGAGAGAAGGGAATAATATTAACTTACAGATTTCATAATTTTTCATACAGTGACAAAAACTGCTAAAGGGCCTAGAAGTTTAACAAAAGGACAATTAAAATTTCAGGCCCATTAATATCTAGTTAAATGACTCCATGCCCTCTAAAATAAAAGGACTGGAGCGTAGCATCCCGTCCCACTAAACTTTGATGTCTAAAAACGTAAATATACAAAATGCGGGGAGACTTAAACAAACTCGCTAAGCAAGAAACCACAATAGTAAGCTTGATTCAAAACCTTAAGACAATGAGTCTATTAGTCCTCCATCATAAATACTATTCACTCAGTTCAAACCTAATCAATATGGAACTTCAAACTCACACTTCGACACCAACACTTACTTCCAAAGTATAGCTTCTGAGAAGTATTATTAACATCGTAGACTGTGTACCTTTGAAACATACTTCCTTCAATATTTGCATCCTCCACAAAATGAAGAGTACTTGCCTGATTTGAAGCACTAAATTCTTCAAGAATATTAGTGTCCTGTCATCATGGAAAAGAACAGTCAAACTAGTAAAAGCCCCCCCCCCCCCCCCAAAAAAAAAACACGAAAGAATGCGATTGAAATGTTTTGTAAGAACTCTCAAACTGTTCTGAACATGTCATGAATGTCATTCAAAATGTTCAATATATATATAGATCCAAAGAATAAACTTCACCAAGTTGATGCAGGGCTAATTTTCTACCTTGGTGTGTTAGGAATTTGTAAGTCCAAGAAAATTTGTGAACAGAAAAATTACCTCGCTTACTATCATTGTTATAAGTTCAAAACCTAAGCAGATGCCATACAATGGGAAATGATCTCCAGCATCATTTTTCTCTAACACTCTCTGCATAGTTAAATAAGAACCGATTAGCAGACTTCTTATAGTAATACAGATATAGGGCTATACATAATTGAAACCAAATTAACTAAGTCAAATTAACTTCTGAACTCATATTACCAACCACTATGTGATGCGATCATTAAAAAGGGATGAGCAGAGAAATTCTTATACCTCAAAAATTGTTCTAACGGTTTCCAAATATAAACCCTTTTTAGCCCATCCACCTGTGAAAATCACCCCGTTAACCAAATCGAGCTTCTGCAAAGAGAAAAACTTCCTAGTCAAAAGTCGCAACTCACATTTCACAACCTTCGTACATTGCTTAAAATGATAGTAAAGTGAGTGTTCCATTGACATCCACTTTTGAGATGTTAAAATGACATTCTTTTATATATTTATATATACTTAATAGAACAATGAATGGATGAAATTTGTTTACCTTAAGAAGCTTCTCGGGTGGCTCGTTATAGACGAGGGGAATGACTCTGGCTCCACCGGCCTCCACGAATTTAACGTATGAGGCTGGGATGTTAGAAACGCCGCTGGCGTTGCTGAGGCGACCGGAGGCGCCGTCGCCGGGGTGGGTGAGGATTCCGATGACCGGCCGGTAGTAGAGGTTTGGGTTGGGAGCGGGACAAGAACTCGAAACAAGTGACTCATGACCGTGCTCTTGTTTTTGTTGTTGACTCGGCAAAAGAACAAGGTTGTTGCCATCATCATTATTGTTGTTGTTCCTCCACGAGTGGGCGTGGAGAACAAATTTGAAGAGCAGAGTTAGGAATAGGATCCGGTGTGACCAGGTCGTTGGCATAGTGGACCAGTGAGTGAGTGAAAGAGAGAGATTATTGGTCTCCGGAGTGGTGATCAATGATTTTTTCGTTTCATTTCAAGGCAAATGTTTCCAATATGGTCCCAGGTGAAAATATTGCGGTACTTTGAAAATTCACTTGAGCAAAGGAGAAAATGATTGAAAAAACGGGGTTTTCTTTCTTTTGTTTGGATGATAAATAATAAAAGGAAAAAGTAGAGAAAAGAAAGAAACTTGTGGGTCTCATTTAACAAAGTCCATTTTTTTTTCCAATTGAGAAGAAAATAATTAATTATGATTTGGCTTTTTATCATTCTGAGAAAAAAAATCATTAATTTCATATATATATATATATATATATATATATGTCTGTGTGTGTGTGTGTGGTGTACACCATTTTTTAAGATTAATATCGTATGTGTCATTTGTTTCTTATTAGCCACAAATCGGTTGACCCTTGGCAAATTTATTCAGCAAATTTCAAACATAAATCGGTTGATTGTAAGTGGATTTATTCATGCTGATCACTACGATATTATCTGCACAAATTAGAATGTGCCTATCTTTCGTTGGACTACATGCCCACTAATAGCCCCACATAATCAATGACCGGAACACCTCTTTAAAATTTTGACTATGATATTGCCCAAATTACAATTTCGTTTACAGTTCAATCGTTCACAGTTTAATTCTAAGTACTAAAATGCAATTTGAAATAACTTATTATCTCATTATCAAAGATCAAATTAACTAAATAAACAAATAAAAAAAATTAGCAAGACAATTTTTGAAATTGAAAAACAGAAACCCGTGTCTTTCTTCCATATTGCTCATTGCCCACCAAAGAACTCATGTGAACCCTATACCCTGTTTTCGTTTTTGTGCATCCTGCTCACCCAAGAACCCACGAAGCGATTGGTGCAAAATAACACACCATATGCTACGCATTAATTAGTCTATAGAAATTAGTTAATTTGTGAAGAAATCCTTCAATCCTGCAAAATATATACACATTTCCATTTGCAGTATATCGCTATCAAGGTTCACCATCTCCAAGTAGCGAGCAATTAAGTGATTATATTGCTTCTGCTACCTCATACTCCGGCAGCCTCATCGGTGTCGTCGCCACCCTGTCGAGACCATAAGGGTGGGCTCGTCCTCAAAAATCCTCATGCAAAGAGTTCAAGTCCAGTGAGTCATGTCACATGCGCAATAGGGTATTGCTTCTCTTTTCCACTCCCAAACATTTTGCTTCTCTCACAATTTCTGCTTAAATTGTTGCTCTATCGATGTATGAAATTGCTTGATTTGAGTTTGTGAAATTAAGGAGGAACATTGTGATTGTCACCCATAGCAGACAATATCTCTTGCAGACATGAGACGTACTTACAAATCACTCATTAGTAAGAAAAATATGAGAATTAACTTTCTCCTGTTATATATATACTCAATATGTTTATAGATAGATACTAATTGAGTATTTCTAAATAATATATTGGTTTTTTTAAAACAATAGTAAGAAACACGAGCAGAATTAGAAGTGATTTTTTTACCTATTTTAAGAAAATAAAAAATTATTATAGTTTTATTTTGTAGATAAAAATTTATTAATTTTGTTATACAAAGTTAGCAATTTTTAGAATAAAATGTTACTTCAGAAGACACAAACCAATGCACTTATTTTGTGCTTTGTTAATGTTGAGTTATGTGTTTACTATCCTATACATCATTACACCATTTACGTTCTACCTAATGAGATCACGGTATATTTTTCTTAGCTTAGTGCGTAAAATGTGATTGAAAAATTCTTATACCATCTTAAAATTGAGTTAGCCTAATTCGACTCCAAAAGTTAACCCCAAAAGTTAACCCTTATAATTTTCTTCAATATATGAACTTAATTAGAAAAATTTGTGCTTAATTGAAAACTTTTATATAATATAAGAACTTAATTGTAAATCTTTAAACTATAGAAATTTAATTAAACCTTTTTAACAATATAGAGACTTAATTATAAACTACCTAGAAGGACATAATTAAAAGTTATTGAAACTATAGAAATTTCAAAGAGTAATTAAAACTTAACTCGTTATTCTAACCGCATTTAAAGTAATATCTCTCTTTGGAGGGGAATGTCCCAAAGACCACTTGCTGTGTATCTCACGGTGCAAATTATCTACTCTTTCTAGAAGCCTTCTTCAGTCATTTAATAATTTTGAAGACCACAACCTCAGCCATGCAATTAACTTATTTCAAACGCGTATTACTCTAAGCTAAGGTGGGACAATTGAGAGATTAATTTAACACATTAACGAGCATATCATTGCTCTAGTACTAATTAAGCATCTCAGAGTCATTGTGCATCACAATTTTATTTCCTCAAGCATACAACCATAGTCCATAATAAAGCAGTGCACAAAATCTGATCCATGGACTCCTCCGGCATGCATCTAGAACTATTCAAAGAGATAAACTTGATCATATCCTTTCCTGCAAGTATATAACGAAAAACAAAAAAACAAAGACAACATCAGTAATTTCATATGCATTGTGCATAGCAAATTAGTAACATCGTCATAATTAAATTTAAACCATCTTGGGCTTACCCAGCCTTCCCTCCATAAGTTGGATTGCAATTGTAGATAAGGTTGTCTCGCACTTCTTGACCATCTGGTCTGTTTGAGGATTTCCTAGCTTCACTGTTGCCAAAATTCACAAAAGTTGTGAACATTTATAGTATACTAACAGAGTTCAATTATTTAATGGGCAGCATATATAAAGGTGTATCAAAGAATCAGAATTGTTTTTTCAGGACCAATTAAACTGCTGAACTAAACCGATTAAATCATAAAGTGGTCATGTTTTTAATTCAAATATTTTCGGTTCAATTATGATTCTCATAAAATTAACCAGTAAAATTAGTTAAACCACAAATCAGAAGCCTCACCAGTTCAATTTATTCCCAGGTTCAATTATTAAAGCATTGCACTTGATTAAGTCAATAACCATGAATGGGACAATTATGCTGCTTAGGAAGAATATAATGTAGTAGTTGAAGATATATAATATCAAATTCCGAGTCCTAACCTGATGAAAAAGTTTGTAGTAGACTGGGTTACCCTAATGGCATCCTCTGTGTGAGGATATTTTGCCGATGCGGCCCATTCAAATGCATTTTTCTGCCATATATCAGTTACAAAGTATGTTATATATAGAGTCAAATTAAAATAAGAATGAGGCTAATGAGTAGAAAGTGGTGGATGACATGAAAAGCAAGTTTATGATCACCTCTGGATTCCATTGGATTATAGTCACAGGATAGTACAGTCCACGTGCTGTTGAAACGAAAACCTGAATCACAGTATTATATATGATTAAGTAAATATTAATTATGATTAGTGATGAACACGCCAATGGGTGTAACTTCTAATTAAGAGGGAGTAAAGGTTTATTTTAATTTCTAAAATTATATACGTACTTCATTTTAATTCTTAAAATTAAGAAAATATCAATTTAGTCTTTAAAATTGTAAAAAAAATTCAAATTAATCCTTTTAATAATTTAAATTAATCCCTGCAAACACTATTATAAAGACTAATTTAAATAATTATTTATAATTTCATGAACTAAATTGATACTTTCTAAAATTTTGTAATTAAAATAAAGCACACATAATCTCAGGACTCAAAATGAACATTTACCCGTTAAGAGGCAACATTAATGTACCTTATCATCTTTGTCCTTTGAAGTAGTCAAGATCTCAAAAAAGCTCGATAGCTTTGCATTGCTTTGAAGCGTTTCAGGGGATATGCTATACTGTCATGTCCAGAATAAGGTCATAATTTACGTTACTATATTTTAAAATATTTACATATGATACACTTCATTAAACTGTAATTTAATAAAAACATACATGGTTGTGGATGGAGGTCTTTTGTCCCTAGATAATATCTCCTTCTGTATCCACTTCGTCATTTATTGACACTTGGGAGATATATATTATATATTGGGTGGATAGAGAATTTGATACCATTCGAGGACAGGAGATTTCAACTCCATAGTTGGGTTCAAGTAAAGTCAACAATAACAGAAACATACAAATAAAACATCCACATAATTGGTAAATCTCACACGATGAAAACACAATTGACAATATAAAACTCACCTTATGGTTGTGCAGGACAAGACATTCTGTCTTTGTCTTCTTCAACAAGTCTGGGGGAAAACTGTATAAACAAGAGACGAGAAAATAATATTAGAGCAAATGTTTATTTGAATTCTTGAAACTGGATGTATGATTCAGAGAATCAATATTAATGTAGAATATATTATTGTTTACCTTTGAAATACACTTCCTTCAAAATTTGCATTCTCTGAAAATTGAAGAGTACTTGGCAGACTCGATGCGTCAAAGTTTTCAAGAATGTCACTGTCCTGTTACAATTTAAAGGAATCCTATGTGATAAGTTTAAACTCACCTAATTTATGAATCATTTGAAAGATCAATTGAAGTTACTCTGGCTTGTGGGAAAGGATGAGATAAGGGTGTGTTTGGTATATGAAGAAAAATGAGGATAAAAATTTTACAAGTAAATATTTATTTTGATTCGTGAGGGATAGTAGCATTTAGTATTAATTTAGTTCTGATCAAAATTGTATAATATCAGATGCGTCCTTCAGATAGTCCCATCTAAAAATTGATTCTTGAAATTTTTTATTTTATTTTTTTACTTCATATTTATCCCATAACAGACTGACCCTTATCCATAGAACTTTCCTCTCTTTTTGGAAGAGTGATTTTCCAAAGTCACAAACAATAAAATCACAAGGAAGATAACTTACCCCGCTTACGATGATCACTATAAGTTCAGCACCTAAGTTGATTCCAAGTGTTGGGAAATAGTCTCCAGCATCATTTTTCTCTAAAGCTTTCTACACATATGAATCATACATAAGACTTGATAAGGTAAGCTTTAAAATGTACGTGCAGTAACATAGTTGATAAATTGCATATACTGAGAAAAAGAAATGACAAAATAAATTTTACATACAAAGTACTTTTTTGTTCTTTTGTTATAACAATAAAGTTATTTGAACATTATTTACTCTATCACCATTAGATATGATGGATGAATAGGATGAGTAAAAACCAACATTATATCCAAAAGTGATGGAATGTATGTGCCAATAAAATATTTTTTAAATGTTCAAATGATATTGCTCATTTTATAAGATCCATTTCCCAGTCATAGGATATCGACAATAATCCTTGTGCAAGATCAGGTCCAAGTACAATAATTGGACTTCACTTGAGTATTCTTTTCAGGAGTAAACCTAAGCTAGTTCCTCACAAAAATTGTATTGCATAAAATGTTCTCTTGAAAATGAAAAAAATTTTCCAGGAAAAAAAAAACATTTTTTGACCCAACCAAAAAAAAACACATTTCATGTTTTCTAATATATATATATATATAAATTAATCTTTTCTTAATACTTTGATGGACTTATTTATCTTATTTATATTTTTGTCACTGACCAATTTAACCTATTTTTATAGATCATCATAAATAAATTTCTTATTTTAATCATGAGAGATAAATTTCTTTAAAGAGCTATTAGTTTGTGCGAGGGAAAAATTGTGGATTTACACTTTTTCACGCAATACTGTCGTGTCCTTTGAGAAGGTGGAATCCACATAATTGATTAGTGTTTCTTAGGTCCTGTACTACAGCTTTGATAACAATGCCAAAGGGCCTGCTGTGGAGATTGCAGGGAGAAGCAACAAGAGGCTTCTCCAAATTGCATTCTACAGTTGATGTTTCTCCTTATGTATTCATTTGTTATTGGATTTTGATAATTGCGTTTGTGTCTTGACCTATCCATGGGAATCTTGTGATAATAGTGTTCCTCTATTTATGTTTGAGTGCCATGGAAAACTGTACTTGTAAGATGTTAAGCTGACATCTCTTGCTAGATTCCTTGAGCATATTTTATCGAAAATATAAAGTTACACTCTATAAAAAGAACTAAGAAGTAATATTCAAAATATAATATTAAGACTTAGGAATATATGTTGTAGCATTATGATCAATGTAAATTAAACATTTTTTTTTGTTACATAATTAAACATATTTAAATAATGATAACTTTTACACTATGGTTCTACTGTATGTCGTTAAAGATGTAATAAATATTGTTAATGTCATGACTTTTGATACTATGTTTTGTCTATTATCTTTTATTCTAAAGCATAATTTATTAAGAGGTGATGATATAATACCTCTCTTTTCTTTGCAAAAGAAAAAAAAAAGAAATTAAACAAAGTAGGAACAAAATAATTGCTAGCAAGTTGCAAAACTTATTTTTAATTTGCATGTGCCATTCATAAATCATAATTAACCCGAAGGAGTGGATTGAGTGGAGCAATGCAAGATGGAGACTTAAATATAATAGACAGCAAATTCATGCATTAAAAAACAAATAAAATAAAAATAGACTGCAAATTAATTCAAACCCCAACTTGTATTCTTGGGGTGCCACTCTAAATGTTTCTAAATAAAAAGTATTCCGGATGTAGTTTCTTCAGCTTCATACAGATCGCCATTTTCCATCGAATGCAAAAGTTGGTTCTTCACAATACAAGTTGATGCACATAACATATTGCTTTATTATTGATTATTTTATACGGTGAACCTCAAAAATAGAAAAGTAAACTTAACATTATTCTCAGTCGTTACTATAATGGATATTACCAAGTTAGAGCGTACCAGTACAATATAAATACATACCTTAAAAATCGACTTAACGGTTTCGAAATATAAACCTGTTTTAGACCACCCACCAGTGAAGAGCACCCCATTGACCAAATCGAGCTTCTGCAATAATTGGAAAAAAAAAAATGTAGTCAAGCACACACTACTGTCTCCAAAGAGATATATAAGTATGACACTAACGTCCATTTAAACTTAGGTTTAAATATGCCTGTTCGTCAAAAAATAAATAAATTTTATTTTTGGTCTTAAAAAAATTAGATTTTGATTCAATTATTTTTAAAATCACTTGGTATATTTCTGTTGCTAATTAGTTAACGAAATAGCACGTCATTCAATCCCATCCAGTAATCCTATGTGGCGTTTATAATTCTATATATCAAAATTATATTATAAAATGAGTTATTAAGCTCAATAAAAATTGCTTATTAGGTCAAGTTTAATGAGTTATGTTTCACATTAGGGGTGTATGGGTCAGGTTGGACCAAAACTCGACTTTTTGATCAAATCATTTTTCTAAATTTAAACTCAACCTGATAATATAATGACTCCATTAGACCAAATTGACCCAACTCTCTAAGACATATAAAGAATTTAATATTATGTATAGTAAAATGACAAAACTTTGAAAATAATAGAATGTAACATTTAAGAGATATTTTATTAGAAATAAACTATATCAATAATAAAAAATAATATCAACTTAATTAAAATATATTAATTAAAATATAAAATCTTATAGTTCGTTACTAATTATCTAAAAATAAATAAATTATT
Source organism: Dalbergia cultrata (assembly GCA_031216105.1). Taxonomy (NCBI): domain Eukaryota; kingdom Viridiplantae; phylum Streptophyta; class Magnoliopsida; order Fabales; family Fabaceae; genus Dalbergia; species Dalbergia cultrata. The sequence continues at coordinate 14,803,642 of CM062350.1, forward strand.
TGACGGGACTAGGTCGGCCTGTGAGGACACTCATATATTCCATTAGATTTGTGGCAATATCATTTTAACACTGTATCATCATGACCCAAAAAAAAAGAAGGGAAAAAGCACAAGCTATATCATCAATTTAAGTGATCATGCGTACTTGTTTATCTAAGAATTAGAATAATATGTTAATTTTTTTATTTTTAATAATAAGAAACTACCAGAAGCTTGGGACTAGTCAGTCCTCGCAAATTTTGGTGAGAGAACAAACCGAGGTTTTTTTCTTAAAACAAATTTCAAATGAAAATATATTTTTTTGGGGGTTTACAAATAAAAAGCGGAAGTTAAGAACATTATTTGATACTATCAGTTTGAAAGTATCGGTCAAGTAATATTTTTTATCTTTTAAATATTAATAAAATTAAATATTTCTATAATAATAAATTATTGAAATTTACTAAAGTGAGTTAGTTGCTCTTTTTAAAAAGAAGAAACAAGTGGGGAAGGAGAAAATATTAAAAGAAATTTAATTTATAGACTTCAAAATAAAATTAAATAAAATTACAAGATAAAAAAATAGCTATAAAAATAAATTCTCTCTATTAATAGGATAAATAATTTGAGCACCTTAGCAAGTGTCTCAGGTGACTCATTATAGATAAGGGGAATAACTCTGGCTCCACCAGCCTCCACGAATTTGACGTATGAGGCTGGGATGTTAGAAACGCCGCTGGCGTTGCTGAGGCGGCCGGAGGCGCCGTCGCCGGGGTGGGTGAGGATTCCGATGACCGGCCGGTAGTAGAGGTTTGGGTTGGGAGCGGGGCAACTCGCCGCCGTTGAACTTAGTGAGTCATCACCGTGGAGTTCACTCGGCAGAAAAATGTTGCCCCTTTGGGCTGTGGCAGAGAGAAGGCATACGAAGAGGGAAACGAGGAAGAGAAAACGACACATGTTGAGGTTTAGCATGTCGGAGGAATGGGACTCAAAACTCTGTTCGTGTGTCTGGGTGAGTGAGTCATGCACCAGAAGAGAAAGATGGTGGATTATTTATGGGGTTGCTGCTACAGGATAAAAAAATTGTGACTTTCAACGGATATTGATAATTAAAATATTAAGAAAAATATTATTAAAAAAATAATTTTAATATACTGTAATCATCAAAATACATAAATTTTCATTATAAAAAATACTTAAAAGATGTATTTTTAATATGTAATAATTGTTAATAAAAATTTATAGATATTCTTACCAATCATTTTATGTTAAAATTATTTTTTTAATAATATTTTTATTAATACTTTAATTGTAAATAACCATTAAAAATGTCAAAAAAAATTTTAGTAGTGTACCTGAAAATCAAATTGAACTGCCGTTGAGAATTATTTGTTTGAAAGTTTTATGCTCATTTTAATTTAATGTTTAATAGAAAATACCAGTCATATTGGTGAGTACGATGGTGAAATTGAAAGTGACATCCTCTCAGGAGACCTGGCCAGCGTTAAATACACTCAACAACCCGACGATTATTTTGAATTCAATTTTTAAAATTACAAAATGGAAGTTAAATAAGTTTTTAAATCTGTTTTTATTGTTTTGTCTTCACGATTTTGGTAATATATTATGTTACATGATGTATTGCTGATATATTAATATCCTCCGTATTCGATCTCAAAGGTAACAAATGGAGTTAAATAATATGTTTAAATTATCAACATATGTTAAATATGTTAATAATATTACTTATATATAAAATTGATGTCATAATCTTCAATTATACTTATCTATATATAATTTAATTGATAAAAATCAAGTAAAACATGAGTAACTTGTTTTTGTTCCTGAGTAAAATATGAGTATTGCATATGGGGTGTTCCATTTGATGAATTTTTTTTTTATTAAAAACATCATTTTATTCCCATTTCAACTTTATAAAGATTAGTCTCCTCCAATTTCATCTTTCACAGTCTTAATTTTTTCCGACACTTTTTAAATTTTCTTCACACAAATTTTACTCTTAGCTCTCATTTATTTTTTATGCCACAAGTACAAAGTAGCAAAAGTGCAGCCAACGGAAGGACAATTATGAGTCCATTTGATTTATCTTCTAATAGAATTACTTTATAAGCAATTGCTTTTAAAAGAATTAATTTGTATTTGTGTTCATTATATCACAAGTAACTTAAGAAAAAAACTTTTATTTGGATAGAATAAAGTAAAGTTACTTTTAATTGTTAATGTAAAAGTAATAGTATGATTTTACTTTAAAAGTACTTTTACTTTAATAAAAAATATCATTTATCTATTTTTATTAAAGTACTTTTCCCACCTTAAAATAAGATTTGGTGAGCATACCAAACATCTTTCAATTCTCCACTTTTCATTTACATTTGAATAGAAGTCTTTTTGGAGTATATCCAAACAAGCACTATATGTAGTTCCACCGTTGGAGATGATCTTAGAGACTAATTTGTATGACTCACATTTTATAATTTTAAACAGTAAAAGATTAATTTCTAAATTTTAGTGACTGAAATGGCTTATATAAATGATTTTAAAGATTATGTTGAACATTTACTTGAAATAATTATTTTTATTTTTTAAAATTTTCTATTTGAATAATCCTTTTGTAATGCCTTTAGTCCACGTGTCATTGGCTAAGTCTAGCATAGCTTTTGGGTATCCTGAAAATCTTCATATTGCAAAAAATTATCAAATTGATGAAGTCTATATTTTTCTGTGCAGATAGGTTCGCTACAAGGAGCTTTTCTTATTGCAGCGAGCAAGATAATTAGGCAGGTTCACTACAACGAGCTTGATTTGCTACAAGATGACCTCCAATGCTGACAAACATCCACAATGTCGTAGTTTCATTAAATAGGCCCTTTCTCTATAAATACACCCAATACCTAGCCAAAACCCCCCCCCCAAAACTGAACCCTAGTAGCTCTAAGGTGTTTCCCCTCCTTTCTCACTAAAAACCCAATCTTCTTTCTTCGTCTAATTCCTTTGGGGTAAGTGTTTTTCATGAAATCTTTCAAGTTTCATCTTGTTCTTCGATATTTGGAGCTACGATCCCCTCATGCACAAGTTTGACATGATTTTTCCCTCCCCCAAATATACCCAATTGCATTCTTCAATGTCTCATATGTTGTTTGTGATTCTATGGCTGCTGTTGGTACCATTCCTAGCTTTCAAGGTCAAGCGGATAGTACCCACATGCTCTCGGGTCCAAATGATAAGTGTGTTTGAACTCATCATTTTCAGTCATTATGAGTATGTTTCAATTATTATGTTTGATAAACATAAATTTAGAAGTGAAAATATGTATAGAACATGATTTTACAAGTTATGTCAAGCTTACAAAATTATGATTTTGATTATAGCATTAAAAATATGTTTTAGAAAACTATAGGACCATACTTGATACAATCTTTCTTAGAAAATATTTATGTTCATGAAATTACAATTTTGAAAATAATCATGTTTGTGAAATTATATGTTAGAAAATGTTGTTTTGATGCCAATTTATGCTGATAGATAGAATACTAGAATTTTGATGAATTATAGAAACTTCAAATTTCTTAATTAAACTTTTATGATAACTTTTAGAATAAGGAATGAGAGAAACAAAATTGTAGTTAACGACAGTAAAGATAGTTAACATTGATATACCATGTTACCCACAATGGGTTGTCTCCCGATTATTTAGATTTTAGATGTGTTAGTGAGTGACCCACTTCATGTATGCATAGTAGGATGCGAGAGACAGGATTTTACGAGGGATCGATATTATGCCTGAGAGAAATTCAGTTCATGAGGGACTGATATCATCTAGCCAAATGACATGGCATATTTTGCATTTTTACTAATTGCTACAATTAATAACAAGCTAGTTTCAACAAAAGATTTATGATTTCTCTATCCATAGAATGGGTACATATTATATAAAGGAAAAGGAAAATGTTTTTGCTTGCTACATTATATATATATGTACATTGTTTGGTTGTTCCTTGTGGACGATGGGTGAGAATCTATTCACTGAATTCGATGACTCAATTTTCTCCCTTCCTCCTTGCAGTTGCAGTTGCAGATCCAGTTATCACTCAATCATCAATCCTATTGTCCACAACTATCCTAGTGTTGAGATTTACTTTGCAATGAGGCTTCGTCAAGAATTATGTTAGATTAAAGTACTCCAATAGTTGTGCAGGCAGAATCCAAACCATGATTTCCATTTAAGATTGCGTATGTATTTTCAGAATTTATATACATCCTCTTATGTTTTAAGGATTTAAGTATGAATTTGAAATATAGATTGTGATTAAAATTTATGTAACAAGCTAGATATATACTCACAATTTAGTTTTCCAATATTGAACCAGCTAGTATGACTAAGATATCGTACTGGAATAGTCTGTGATTTCACAAATTACAATAGCACATGTTGAATTAGTGTAAGAGGAATTCATGATTATGCATGTTGAAATATTTCATTTATACAAATTTGAATATTATGCTTTAAATGGAGAATTTGATAATGATTTAGATTAAATTATGTTTTAAGAATGAAAATTATGTTAATTCATGCATCTAGTAAATCACATTACTGAGGAGGCTTATGTGGGAACCTAGCCTCTCACGTATCAGTCACGCTCCCAGGTTGGACTGTGACACCTTTTTATTTTTTTTGGTTCTTTATTCAAATTATTTAAATCTCATGGAAGTTTTAAGATGTCAAATTTAAAATTGTAATATAAAATTTTAAAAGAATTAAGATGAACTTAAAATTTCAAATCTTATGTTTAACTTTTTTTAAAAAATAGTAAAATATTAATACAATAACTATTTTTATACTAAAGTAGTATTTTACCCGGCAAATTAAAAAAAAAATAACTCAGGAAAAAAATGTCACAACCCTTCTACAAAGCGTGACCGGCACATGAGAAATTGGATCCCCACGAAAGCCTCTTATCACATGACTAATTAATATGCATAAATAAATTGAATATATATATTCAAAATATTTCAATTTTAACTAGATTTCATCAATCTGAAAAGGTTCTCAAAACATAAATTCTGAACATAAAATTCGTAATCTGAGCCATAGCCAAACGTACTTAAACAAATAACAGAAATTCTGAAAATAAACAAAACAATATAATGCATGTTTAGGATCCTGCCTACACAATTATTGGAGCACTACTAAACTGACATAATTGACAATAAGCTCCACACCAAAGTGAAGCTCACCAAGAAAATTGTAGCACTACTGCGGAGGATCTTATGGTACAACTGAACCTGTAGCTATATCTGTAGGAGAAGGAAAAGAGAGGAGTGAGTTCATCAAAACTCAGTGAGTGAGCCTTCACTCACAACCCACATGGGACATCAACAAAATACATAACTTATACATGCAGCTGATATGAAATATATTATATATATAATTACATGTGACTGTACTACAATAATATATTAACTGAATTCATGGCAATAACTAGTAGAGAAACAGGAATAAATATCTGAGCTGAATAGCTAATCTGAGCCAATGGCTAATCTGATGGGCACTTAACTAGTTCCCATAAATGGACACCTCACTAGGTTCCTTACTGTGGGTGAGCTAGTCCTCTAGCGGACCACTTGGTACCAAGGTTAACGATCAATTATGCAGCCGTTAACTCATTGATCTGTTTCTCACTATTTATTGGCTAAACACTAATAGTAATAATTTCATACAAAATTGAGATTTGTAATACTTTCTAACTGATAAATAAATCTAAATCATACATACAACAAATATGATCCCATGAGTTTTCTAAAATGACTAATTTTCATGATAATTGTATAAGCAATAATATTTCTAAAATTGACATAATTCATAATAGCATATTCTCTTGACATAAAACATTATAAAATTTCATAAATAATTTATATAATATGGAAATATACTAATAATGACCAAAAGTATGGTCATGAGCTTAAACTCACTCACCGTTGGTAGTCGGGAGTGTGCTTCCACTAATAACTTGACTCTGAGAAACTGGAATGGCACCAATAGCTGCCAAACAATATAGAAAAAATGTAAACAAATTGACTTTATTACCCAAACTGAGTTTGAAATGGTAAAGAGGAAAAATGTTGAGAGAAAACTATGCCTGACAGTATCCAAATTTACAAATTAGATAAAAAGGGAGGAATTGACTAAATTCTGTGAAGATCACTTACCAGAAGAAATTAATTTGAGAGAGATCATGTTTCTCTTTCTAGGAAAATTCCTTCGGCGGCTAACGTTATTAGAAAAATATTTAGGAGTATTATGATGTGCCTTAAATATACTAATAGTATAAAATAAGAACACAAGTAAGACAAGGTACACACACGGTGATACACTCCACACAACCTGATTAGATTGAGTTCCTAAGCTTTCACGCTGCAAGTGATGAATTCTAACATTTATATATACATAACAATAATCATATTAAAATATAAAGTATGCAACACGCTCTAATAATTTATATATATATATATATATATATATATATATATTAATATGTGATAACCGTGCAATGCATGATTGCACACACATATATATAATAATATTTTTATAGATTATAATATGTAACAATGGTGCAACATGTGATTGCACCTATATGTATCTATATATAATATTAATAATAATATTCATAATGCAATCCCATGAGCCTCGTGCAGCATGGGTTGCTTCTATATAATATAATAATATTATTATTAATAACATGATTCCAATCATATATAATATAATAATATCAATAATAATGTTAACAACTCTGAACCGGTGTATGTTTTATATAATAATAATAATAGTAAAAATAAGTAATGATAATGATAATTTAGATACTAATAAATTCTATATTTGGGGTATTACAAAAAAATACTATAGTAGTATTTTTTTTAGAACTTTATAAAAATTATAAAATTTAAATAAATATAATTATGAAAAAATAAATGAGATACATAAGGAATTGCATAAACTTTAACAAAAAGAAAGCCGTCATTAGTATATTTTTAAAATTGATAATTCATAATGTGTGAGTTCAGAAATAAGGAAATATTATCGTAGTTATTTTTTGAATTTTATAGAATTGATTTTTAAAATTATAATTATAATTTTTTTTATGTTAATTCAAACACAAAAATTCAAATTCAGACATCCAATTCTAATTTTGAACCAAAATTTTATACTCAATTCTAAATACCAAATGGATGATGTATTTGACTTTTCATTTACGAACCTTCAAACTATAATTCGTACATGAAAAAAATTCTTATGCTTTGGCCTAAACTACAATTTTGAAATTGCAAACAAAAATCTATACACATTATATATAAGTTACATTACAAAATTATGTTTAGAAACGATTTTTTAGGATATAATTATTTAAAAAAAATGCTGTCCCTAATTTTTTTATTAATCATTTTACACTTAAAATATATTCATCATTAATATTTATATAAATTTAACAGTAGATATCGAGTGAATTTTGTAGAAAGAAAATATCTTCTTCAGAGAAATTATTAATCCTCCTATATTATATATTTACTAAAATAAGCTTATCGTATTATGAGAGGAAAAAAAAACAACATAGATTTAGTTATTTAACAACTTATAATTATTTATATTAATTATATATATATTTTTACAACATAATATTTTCATGCATGCTAATAAATAGCATGAAAAGAATTCAATTAGTGCAAGATCAAGAGGTAAGAGTTTTACCAACAAGCTTATATAAAAAATAAAAAAAAAGTAGTTTTACCAACAAGAAGACAAAAAAAAATCAAATAAAAAATTAATTGTCACGTTTTACCCCACGTGGATATATAACGTACAGTCCCTGACTTAGTGGGTCCCACTTGCCTGTTCAAGCACGTGAAAATATATGACAAGTTGTCGTGGTCCCTGCTTTGCCGCATACTTGTAACGGCATCCACACCACACACAAAATATCAACGGTGAACATAATGACGCACGTTGTAAGCAGCGGTGACAAGCCTGGAGGGTTAATGAAGAAAAAACTGAAAAAGTTGCTTTCATTTTTGGTACAGTAAGTTACTTTCTTTATTATGCACTGGGTATGCTTATTATGATGATGACCAGCTCTGACACATAACAGCAACGCCGATTGAGAAGTATCAATTTGGATCGTACTTTTTATCTCATCAGATGTGACATTAATAATGTGTCAAAAAAATAAATAAATAAATGTTTGAAGTGGGATTTTCTTTCCAGTAAAATATCTCAACCGTAATTCTAATTTTCATCGCACATATATTTTTTATAATTTAAAAAATAAAAAATTTACCAACCAAAACAAAATTTACATAATTTTTTATTTTGAAAAATCCCTGCAGAGGGAAACATCCCACTTTTTTTTACTTTGCTCCAATGGGAAGAGTCCGAAGCCATTCCCCGCAACCGGGACGCAAGTTCTTGTCCATTGGAGTCGCTTCAAGCTTTGTTATTATTATTATTATTATTATTGTTATTATTATTATTATTATTAGAGTTTGATTTATAGTATTGACTAAGAGTATAAAATCTTTTTATAGTGTCATATAATTTTATTTATATAATTTTTTAAATATTAATTATGAAATCTAATCATATTTGTTAATATAATAATATATGATATAGAAAATTTTACACTATTAATTTATAAAAATTAAACTTCTTGCTATTTTGAGAAATAGTTTTTTCTTAAATCATGATTTTAATCTTTGAAAAATAAATTATATATTTGTTTTGAACTCATGTTATTTACGATAAAAAACAGCAACTGATAATCTCGAGACATAGAACTCACGGATATTAGTTTGTTTTTTATTATAAGATTCTCTTTATATGTACTATTAAAAATTAAATTTATAATTAAATATTATAAAAACTCAACTCCCTATCAAGTATATTGAATATTATGGTCCAGGTAAATCTTGTTTGATATCCGAATTTAATTTTTAACTTTTAAGAGAAACAATAATGTAAAACATTTAATTTTAACAAAATATTTGATTTATGACATTTCAAGGTAGGCTACGGTGACCCTTAGATATTATATTGTCTCGGAGGTGCATCAATAATGGAAATACTTGCATGCCGAGCGTCGACGCAGGTGAATCATGAATGAATTGTAACCATCGAATGATAGAATTGGGGTATGGGGTGGCAGAAGATCTGGTTGTGGATTGGGACGAGTGCTGGCGGGTCTCCACACTGTGATACCCCACCAGAGACCCATTGACGTACGAGAAATAATTGGGTATCGGAGCTCATTTGTCGTATTATCAGTTGCTTTTTTTAATAAAATATTTAAATTGGTCGTATATTAAAAGATGAAATAATTTTTTAAAATTTAAAAATCTCAAATTAATTCTTAATATTTTAAAAAATAAATTGATCTCTCAATATACCTTTATATAGTAAAAAAAACTATGCAAATTAATAATTTCATATATCATAAAAAATTAGACAAAGAGACTAATTTAATTTTTCTTATAAAATGTGAGGATTCAATTTTGACATTTTCAAATTGTGCCAGACATTTTTAAAGAATTAGTTTAGATATTTGATTTTTTATGTACCAGTTATGAGTGGTTTAGGTACATACAACTTTATATGATATTCAATAATTTCTTTCGATTGATTTTTTTTCACTAAATACCTATTTTGATATCTAAATATATTCATAAATTAATCTTTTAAAATTTAAAAATTTTATATTAGTCCTTCATAATTTTTAAAAGGGAATAAATTGATTACTTTATATAGGTTTGAACGTACAATGTTTTTAATTTATAAACATATATGGACGGATAAATTTGTCAAGTTTTTTTTTTATTATTATGATGACCAATAAAGAACTTTTAAATCTTGATGGATTAATTTATCCCCTAATATGTTTTTGAGGGTTGAGAATGAGGTTTTATTCTAATCTTTTTTATTTAAAACTATTATATATTAAATTTTTAATTTTATTTGTAATTAAATGTTTTGATTATAGTTAATGAGTAAAGTTATTATAAATCTTGGCATTTATTTTTAGTTTAAATAAATACAAAAAATACAAAAATTAAGAATAAATTTTATTATTATCAATTTAGTGTAGTTAAAATATAAATAATTTGTGAAAAATAGAAATATTAATATGTAATGATTTTTCCTTTTTAACTACTTTCCATTCTCTTATTCTCTTGTTGAGGCCATTGTTAAAAGTTATTTAATAATCACATGATCATTTAAAAAAATTATATGATTTTAAATTTTAATCTTGATGGTTAATGACCAAATGATAAAGATTTACGAATCTCACTCTTACAATAAATCAATCCTACCTCTTACTCTTATAAAGAGAGATGTCTTCAACTCTTGACTTCGTCCTTTGACATTTGTAAAGTGATATATATTTTAGGCTCTTAAATATATTTTTTGTCCTTAAAAATATATAAAATTTTAGTTGTTTTTATTTTAATTTTTTAATACATTTTTTAAAATGTGCTTAATATTAGTAAATATTGAGAATTTTGAATTTAGTTATTATAAATATTTTAAGAATTTTCTTTGAACCCTTACAAACACCACTATTTCACATCGGAGTTAACATAATAAGAATCACAACCAAACTTTTAAAAGTTTTGGATCAAAACAAAAAATTATATAGGGATGGCATGGGGCGGATTTTAGCTCAACCCAACCTTGCACCACACCTTTATTAAACTAGTCCCAACTATCCCACTTGCAAGTTTTAAAATTTAAAACCTGCATCTTACTAGCTCTATATCAAAAACATACTTTTAAATATTTATAGAATAATCGAATTATGTAATGTTACATCAGCAAATATAGTTAACTTTTACTTCCAATATTTGAAAAGTCATTAAAAAATGTAAGATTTTATTGGATGACAATGTATCATCAGAGCATAAAAAACAAACTCTTTATATATATATATATATATATATATATATATATATATATATATATTGTTGGGCAAATAAAGGCTGGTTTTTCATAATCTTGAACTCGACTCGTGCCTTCTCACCCCGATGTGAAACGGGTTTAGACCCCATCCCGATTGGGTTGGGTAAGGGCAAATATTCACAGATAAAGTAGTAATTATGATACTTACTCACGAGACTAAAAATATAGTAAACATAAGAGTTAAATATCATTTTAGTCCTTGGAAAATGAACAACCTTTTATTTTGGTCCCTAAAAACAAATTTGTTTGGTTTTGATCTCTAAAGCTAGTTTGTTTCTATTAAATATTGAGCTGGGTGACAGAAAGCCACACTATCCAACTCTATATGGTAATACCTAGTAGTTGTATATAGCATATGGTGATCCTATACGTCAAAATTGTCACTCAATAATCCATTAGACCCAACTATCATACTCGATTTGTCAACATCACCTATATGTGAGGGTCTAGATCCTCATATAAGCTTTCTGGGTAACATGACTCACTAAATGCATAAATTGACATAATTTTCATTCTTAAAATATAACTAAATCTAGCTCATCATCAAATTCTCTATTCAAAACATAATATCAGAATTCGTAAAATTGATGTGTTTCTACATACATAACTCTAAGATTCAGTTTAATACTTGTAAACCAAAACATAGCTACATAACTGGTTTGTTACATAATCTTAATCACAATTTGTAATTAAAATCCATACTTAACTTCTGAAATATATGGTGATATACATATATTCTGAAAATAAATACACAATATTAAAATATGATGCATGGTTCGGATCCTTCTTGCACATCTACTGGAGCACTTTAATCTAACATAAATCTAAACTAAGCCTTAGTGCAACATAAAGCTCATCACTGGAACAATTTTTGTTTGCTAGAATGGTGACTGAACAATAACTGGATCTGTAATTGTAACGACGAAGGAAGAGGGTTGAGTAATCATACTTAGTGAGAGATTTTCACTCATTACCACATAGGACAACCAATAGGATATACATAACAAAACCACTTGACATTTACAAACTTAGCTACATAGGAAAAACACCTCTAAATTCATGGATTCATGAGAAAGCTTTTCTAAATTCATAGTCCATCATGAAATTATTTTAAACTTGTGATGCAGTAAATACTAGAGAAGCAGTAATCTCTAAATGTATAGACATAGTATAATAATAATATTTGGAACTACTCTAATCTCTATGGGTACCTCATAAGGTCCTATATTGGACTCCTAACTAGGTTCCATTTTCTGAATATACTGGGGGCGAGATTGTCCTCTGACAGACAACTTGATACCAAGACTAACGATCTCTCACACCCGTTAACTCACTATCATTTCTCTATAATTATTGTCTAAAACTAGTTTGCACATAAACTGAACAACTCTGAAAAACTCTTAAATCTCTTAAAACTCTAAAAGCTCTGGTTTCACATAACTTTAACAATCTTACTTTAGCATAATTGTGGTTATGAAATCATGCCCAAGAGATCACCAGCTTGTAGGCATCATGCTTTCAAGAGCCTACAGAATATGTATCTAACAATTGCCATGAATCATACTAAGTTCCATACTTTCAATATTATAAAACTAAAATTCTAAAATTATATCTCAAGTTGACATACTTTTATAACTTGATACTTCTAGAATCGTATTTCATAAACATGATAACTCTAAAATCATAGCATTTTATTTGTCCATGAAGATAAACCGTACTTTGTTCAACATTTTATTTTCAATACAACTTAACATGATATCTTGAAAGTATAATCTGAAATCTCAAATCTTGAAAACATGGTAATATCATAATTTTGTAAATGAAAAATATGTTTGACAACTTTGACGAACTTACTAAATCATGTAATCTCTAACAAGTCCTTTCACAAGCATATAAATCGCTTTCATGGCGTACAGCAATTCAATCACGATCTCATGATTTTCTTAAAATACATTTTTCATTCCAAACACAAAATCATAATTTTGCTAGCTTTGGCATAACTTGGAAGATCATGTCTATAACATATTTTTACTTATATTCATATTTAACAATCATAATGCTACAAACATATAGTCATAATGCTGAGTTTGAGGCCATGAGTTCAAACCCACTCATTGTTTGAAGTTGAGAGTGTGTGGGTACTATCCGCTTGACCTTGGAAACTAGAAATGACACCAACAACTGCCATAGAGTCACAAACAACCCATAAGACTCTCTAGATCATGCTAAGGTGGACATGGGGAAGGAGAAATCATGCATGACAGAGCCTTAGCTCTAAACATAGAAGACCATCAAAGGAATTGATAAAAACAACACAAAAACCACTTACCTAATGATTTGAAGGAGAAGAAGGCTTGGAATTGTTTGAAAGGGGACCAGGAGCACTTTGATAATGTTGGGGTTCGGCTTTGGGAGTTTTTGACCGAGCATGGGGTGTATTTATAGAGAAAGGGGGCTGTTTAGTGAAGTTGCATCATTTTGAACGTCTATCAGTGTCGAGAGTCCTCGCTGCAGTGAACTTATTGTTTCACCTACTTGTTGTAGTGAGAAAGACTCGTTGAAGTGAACCTTCCTCATTTCCTTCTTGCTGCGATGAGTTTAACCACCCTTCCCACTGCAAACAGAAAAACTCACTATATTGGACATGTCTGCACAGAAAATGCAGACTTCAGGAAAGAAAAAAGGTGATTTTTTGCAATCTAGAGGTTTTTGGGATACCCAAAGGTTGTGGTAGGTGCTGATGGCAAGTGTTCCTTTCCTTCAGAGGGCCTTTGCTTAACTACACGATTACAGGTCGCAACCACTAGAGTTGTGGTGAAGGCATCGGAGTGAGGCCAAATGCTTTAGGAGAGAGCCTCGAGCTGCGTGACACAATTGGTCCTGATTCTATTGTTGCCGCTGGCTTATCGAGAAAGATGGTGGCATTGAAAGTTTGCCAGGGAAGGATGTGGCGTTATGATGGCCTGTCGGTGCTCTTTGTTGCCAAGATATGTTGGTGTTTCCTATAATACCATTTCTTTGTAATAATCAGTGTATGTTGCATAGGGAAATGGAAATTATAAGCTCCATCGATATAGCTATTAGATTTTTGTTTGTCATCATTGTAAACACCATATTTTATTTAGGTATTTTTATCTTTATTTTTATTCTCACATATTAAAATAAAAAAAGAGTGCTGCTCATTCATGTTTTTAGTCCAAGTCTCTCATTTACTTTGAAAAAAAAAATCAAACCAGCCCATTTTAATTTTTTTTAGCCCACATTTTCGTTGATGCGCTAACTCAAAAAGAAAGAGAGAGAGAGAGAGAGAGAGAGAGAGAGAGAGAGAGAAACTTGATGGGAAGAAAAGTGCACAGAAGTGAAGATAACAAAAAGAATGAAAAGGCCTGAGGGACCATGGTATCCTCATTAGTAGAATCACAATAATTCAAGACAAAAATCTCTTAACCATTCCCTATCATATATGGATCAATCATTGCGGCATCAATAATTAATATACAAAATATGTATAAATGAGGCTAAAAATTCTCAGACATGAGATAGTGAAGATCAACAAAAATTTCGGGGAATACACAGAGAGCAGAGAAGAAAAATTTTGGAGGCACACAAGGCAAATCAGCAAAATATACATAGAGAAACCAATATCAAATACAGGCAATATAATCTAGCAAAAACAATAAGAAAGAGGGAAGCGAAAGTAGCAATAGCAGATATGCTTTACCAGTATCATAAACAAAAAATTAATAAAAAATAAAAATAACCATCACCTAAACCACTCACATTATCACCTTTCTCACATCACAGTCATCCATCTGAACCTTCTCATCACCACCACCATCTTCCCTGACCGGCCACGAAACTCGCCTTCACTGCAATCGTCACCGCCACCACTAAACTTATTAGGACCCAAACTCTGCTCTTGTTTGGAAAGAAACCCTTTTTCCCTGCCTTTCTTCCTTGTGTGTGCTGCGGTCATAGACAGCTCCCACCCCAAACACCTATGTTTACACTTCAAAATTATGTTCCCAAAGAAAATCCCTGTATCTCGAGAAGATTCTTTTATTTATTTATTTTTTGTCTAAAGAACATTCTTTTATTTGTCCACGTTGTTGAGCTCCTTTCTTAACTTGGGTTTTACTCTCTTACAGAGTGTTTGGTTGGGAGGAATTTGAAAGGAATAAAGGAGGAAGGAAGGAAATTGGAGGGAGGGACTAAAATTTCCATCATTTGGTTGGGATAAAAATTGAGGAGAGAATGTCTAAACAGTAAAAAGTGATGTGGGGCCTACTCAAAAAACGTTCCACCCACATATGGACAGAAATTGGGAGAAGAAGTTGCAATATTTTTACATTGCCATCAATACCCCTAGTGCAACCTGTACTATGGTCTCCTTGGTGTGAAGCTGGTCTAATAATGGAGGCAAGCGTCCAAACCTCACAGGACCCCACCTTCTCCATCTCCATCAAGGAGCTGTTTGTCTCCATGATAAAATAAAATACTAAATTTTTAAAACTAACGCACGATAAAAAAAAAAGACATGTAAATGATAGATTTTAATAAATTATTTTATTCAAATTAGACTTTTATTTTAGACTTGTTAGATTAAAATAGTTGACATTTCTATTTGATATTAATTAAAAATTTAAATCGAGTTTAGGTATTCATATTTTAAAAGATTGAAACATAAAAAGCCAAAAAAAAGTGAGTTTATTAAATGTGTTTAATTCTGTTATTTGAGTTTTGTTGTTTGTATTTTAAAAATAAAAAGTTTGAGTTATTAAATATGTATGATTTTTGTTATTTGAGGTTTGATTTAATTGGTGATTATTATTTTAAATTTATTAAATTAAAAATAGTTAACTTTTGTCTTTGATATTAATTATAATGACGTAAGGGTAAAAATGTCATTTGGTTTCTTTATTTTTTTATCCTTTCATTTTTCAACCCAAACAAATAAGAAAATAATCATTCCTTTACTTTCGTTTCTTCCATTCTCTTTTCAACCAAACACACCAGTGAAAAATAAAAATTCATCCAATTTCTTTCTGTTCAATTTCTTTTCATTCAATTTCTTTCCACTTAATATCTTTCCTTTGCGAAACAAAGCCTCAGTGGTTATTAAGTTATTTTCACTAGGCTATGGGTTGCAGTTCTTTTAAACTAAAATTCTAAACATAATGTTGAAGGGTGGCTTCTTTAGTCCACGTTTCGTTGTTTTATGTTTGAGAATTTGAAGAGTTTGGGCTTTGCAAGTTTTTGGGCTAAATTATTTTAATGGGAAAGCTTTATTTGGGTACTGCCATTTGGGTTTTGGATAGTTTTGTTTAATAAGTTTTGATAGAAAAAAAAAAGGGATCAATTCCTTAGTTTTTGATGCGTTAAGAATCAGGGGGGTAAAAACAGAATCAAGTATTCATTAGGATGTAAACATATTATCATTTGGAAGGGTACATGTTTGTACGTTTCTTTTCCATATTTCTTTTCCTTTCTTTTAGAAAACATAAAAGTAAAATAAATAAAAAAATTTACATCTGTGCGATGATCAATGAAGATAGTTGAACAGCGAATGTAATCTTCACTATTGTTGAATTATAGGGATTTACTGAATAGCCAAGAGCTAACTTAAATCCTATACAAGAGCGAATTTTGTTTTCAAAAAGAAAAAAATGTTTTCTTAAAAATATTTTCTATTAATTAATTAAAATCAACAACACACAAATATTTTCGATAGCTTCGTGTTTAAAAACAATTTTCTTTTATTTGTTTAGATTTTAGGTCCTTTTTAAAACCAATAAAAATATACTTTCTTTATCTATGCAACAGTCGTTGGTCATGATTGAGAGGCGGATGCATCCTTCATGTACTGTTAGAAAAATCCTTTTCACAATTAAAATCAACCAACACACTTATCATTTTTTTAATCAAAACCCATCAACACATAATCATTTTCTACAAGAATGACATAACTTTGAGTTATGTTCCTCATTGCATCAGAGGATACGTCGACGTAACCAACAACTATCAAGCCAAAATTAACTTTTCATTAAATTATGTTCTCTTTTAATTTAATTTTCTCTGCTTTTATTTTATTTTTATATAATTGTGACTTTAGAGGAGAAAAGTAAATATTAAAGTTATAAATTAATTTGCATAATGAACTCTAGGGTAACCGCATTTACATGAATGTATTAGGGGTGCAGTGAGATTAAGTTTTCACCCTTTTCTAATCATAATTAGACTCCCGGACTCAAATCTCTTTAAAGGCCAGTTTACAAATAAAAAAGGTATTTCCAATTTCAACTAAAATTAAAATTGGTGGCGACTCCCATTCATTTTAAAAAAATGTTGTCATTCTCGTTATGACGCCCTCCGAGGATGTTGTGACAACCATGAATATCATGGCATATGCCTCGACCCTTTTTTCATTGGTTTATGTCTATCACAATTTATTCATTTTCTGGAATAAGAAATCGTAAATAAGAAATTGTGGTTGTGATCTTGGTTGAATAATATGCTTGTATAAAGCAGAAAAAAATGAAACTTGGATCATGTGAATACACAATTAAGATTTTGAATTCTAGGCATTGTTTTATTAAGTTGATATGCATAATGTGATTATATGTCCAATATTCCTGCAAAGAGGAAAAGAACATGGAGAGATATAACCTAGGAATTCATTTTGACAATGAGAGAGACAATTTGAGGAGAATTTGTTCCCTATTGGTTGTTGATTGCGGTCTGGCTCGTGTTGCAGAGCTTGGTAGGGTAGGCTTGGGCCCTACAGTGGGCGTCGATATTCTTACAAAAAATGGAGGTAAGGCTGCAGGTGGCTCCGGCGTCCGTGCAAGTAGGGGTAGGGTAACTGCAATGACACTCTAATACTCAAGTCAATAAATAAACGAGGTATAGAGTGGTACAAGAGTAGTCTATTATACCTAGAGGCATTGAGCTCTTTATACAGTGAGAAGTGACCTCCATGATAAGTTAGCAGATTATCTTCTCTAAATAACATATATTCTTAGGGTTTAATAGGTATTAGATATTATGCATTTAGTGCAAAATATAATCTATTATAGAGAATATGGTAGAATAATGGGAGATTCCGTAGATAATAGGAGATCTCGCACTATCTAACAAGCAATCTAAGAGATATTCCAATCTAAATTAGGATAAAATCTTTAGGGGGATAATTATATCACATAGGTAATCTATAGAGTTCCCGTCTGAATTTTTCGAGACTGGGTTGATATCTTAGGCCCATATTCCTAGTTCGGTACAGTTATGATACGACTAGTGGTTACAATATAGGCCTAGATAATGTAATTTTTTGTTACACAGTTTAACATTTAATAGAGATAAATTAACTTCAGGAATTAAATTAAATAATTTTGGAAATATTTGGATCAAAACTAAATAATTTTTTTAAGAACCAAAATTAAAATTTGTTGATATTTTGTAGACCAAGAAGATATTTACGTCTTAAATCAGTACTTTAAAATAAAAGAGTAATTTACTTTAGCAAAATAAAAATTGGTGCCAACCAACCACCCTGCTGTAATATGACAGGTACAAAATTACTTTCAAAGGAAACAAACAGTGTTAACTAATACAATGCCAAAAAAAGAAAGGAAATTACGAAGGAAAAAACAATTTTGTTTTTGTCAAAAGTAAAAGGACAGACTTTATGTTTTGGTATAACCAAGGTACAAGCCAGACAAATCTCCGAAGATAATAGGCCCAAAATTAAAGACAAAAAATGGTGCAACATCATCTGTTTGATTAGTATAATTTATATATTTTTTTAATTTTTTAAAAGTTAAAAATTATATTTTTAGTTTTTATCTCATTTCACTAAATAATTTATTATTTATCTAAAAATTATTCTTAATATTTTTGAAGAAGTTAAAATATTTAATTTCTTAAAAAATATTTTTTAAAACATGAAAAAATAAACTCTTTTATTATTATGTATTTATATATAAATTAATTTATTTATAAATTACTATAAACACTTATATAAATTATTTATCCAAACTAACATGTAGTACTTATCATAAAAAAAGGGGACTAAGAGTGGTAAAATCGCAGCAGAAAGTGGTCCCAATTTCTCAAATCAATTTCATGCTAATGCCAATAATAATAATAATAATAATAATAATAAATTCTTTGCACTAAAAATGTACAACAACTGTCAGCTAATAGAATTGCAAAAAAGTGTCAAATCATGCAGGTTATTATTATAATGGATAGGAACTAATCATGATTTGTCTTTTTTTATTTTTCACAATTGCAGTGCAATTTTTTTTTCACTTTCCAACGTTATTTCCATATGACCATTCGACCAAGCAATTTAATTAGTAAGAGCTTTTGAGCCAAGGCTTTCCATTCCATGAATTCAAATTCCAAACGTCTTGCCAGAAAGAACATTATTTCTATCCCCCAAGGCATGAGGGAAGCTGCTAAGGAGCACATCATATTTTGTTTTTGGAAAGAGCTTAGGTCATTGAGAGGTGACCTCCTCATTATTATTATTATTATTTCATAAGAGGTGAACTCCTTGCCATTAACACTTGGGCCCAAATGGCTTCTGATCAAGATAACAATTCCCACCCAATCTCTACAAAGCATGCCTCATTCATTGGTGGGAAATTGTGGATTTAGGATTAATGCAAATGAGGTGATTGCACAATGGAAACTCGATGCCTCATAACACGGTACCTGAGAATAGTATGGAGCCGTGCCCCACTCCCACTAGGACGTAGAGTCATAGACAAATATAAAAAATCCCCATCCCATTTCCCATACCCTATCCACTGAAGCATAGGTACGCTGATTTTCAAAAAATACTCTTACCCGATACGTATTCGGTATGGGTATGCTTTGGGTACACATGAATACATATCCAATGTCTTTTCTTTTTTGAAAAAAAAAACAAATTTGGGTACGTTTGGGTACGCGTACCTAACAACGGGTACGCGTCCAAACACAGATCTTTTGTGGGGTCCAGCCGTGGACCTCGTCCATGTGTAATTGAAAGAAAAATGGGGAAGAAGAGAAAATTTTCAACGTATGCACAGTAATTTTTACTGTGCACGAATTGAAAATTTTGTGCAACGCGTTTGGTGGCCGCAACGCACAAATCGTATTTAGACTGTGCGTTGCTTCTATAAATAGAGGCCGATTGCTCAATTGAAATCACAACAACGAGCAGCAAAAATAAAGAGCTGCGAGTGAGAGAGAGAGAGAGTTATTCTTTGAGAGTGAGAGAGAAAAATAGAGAATGTGAGTAAATCCCTTAGAGTGTAGGGTGTGGGTATATACACTGGGAATATTTTTTGGGTATCATCTCTATTGCTCCTTGGTACTGCAAAATTGTAGTATTTGAATAGGAGGGTTCTCACTGGGATACACTATATTTACTTCTTGGGTTGGAGAGTGTGGAAAGGATATTTTGTAATTATCCTGAATATAGTGGAATATTTTTCGGAGTTTGTCTCGTGGTTTTTCCTCCTGTATTTGGGGGTTTCCACTTTAAAAATTCAGTGTGCAAATTTCTTGATACTGGTGTGAATAGTACCATTTGTGAATAGTACTATTCGGGAATAGTGACCAACGGGCCCACGTGAATAGTAAAGAGCGGGGCCCACCTGAATAGTGACCAGTGGCCCACTGTAGAAAAATTTACTATTTATCATGATTAATATTTTCGCTGCGCTGCGCCGATTGGTAGATTTAATTCTATCAGATTTAGTTTTGGTACTCATTGCCACACATTGGCATCATTTAATTACACTGTGAATCAGTCTATGGGCCCAACATCTTTGATTTTTTTTTTTTTTTATTAAAAAAATTTGCTTTATATTGACCAAACAGCATCGATCCTAACCTCTATAGCAGCCACAACCGTTCTCAGCCCCACGCACACCTCTCCCCTCTACTCCTCATCGTCGGCGACACCACAGCGATGGAACGCGACCAACAAAGCGGCAAGGTAGCGGAACGCGACCAACACTCCAGCGACGAGCCAACAGAACGCGACCAACACTGCAGCAGCGCGACGACTCCTGGCCTTCTGGTGACGGGGCGGCGACAGCACATCCGTTTTAGGCTCTTTCCACTGGGATCCTTTCATTCTTTTGTGTTTGTGAAGTGGGTGAAAAAGAGAGAACGTGAAATCGTGTTTATGTTGGCTGGGCTCATTCGGGAAATGGACTAAAGAGTGGAGCCACGCTACATACTTTCAAATGACAAATCAACACAGTACCGTCTTTGTGATTTGGGCTCGCTGTTTTTTGTTTTTTTGGCATCTAATCAATTTAAGTTTTAGACTTGTTATGTGTTGAAATTTTATTTTTTATCATTTAAAAATTATGAATTTCTTATTTTTATATATAGATGTACTCGTATCCTATTTTTTATAAAATTATCGTATCTCGTATCCATATCTATACCGAATACGGATATCATACCCGTGTCCATGCAACATGGGAATTATCTCCCCTTTTCTTTGCAGATGACATGATTCTATTTGGGGAAGCTTCAGTAGACCAAATGGAGGTCATTCAACAGTGCTTGGACGTGTTCTGTGCAGCCTCGGGGCAAAAAGTCAATAAAGAAAAATCTAGGATTTTTTTCTCTCGCAACGTTAATCACAATAGGCATGCAGGACTATGTGAGATTGTGGGTTTCACTGTTGCGGGTGACATGGGCAAATACTTGGGTGTTCCCTTGGTTCCTTCTAGAGCTTCAGCAGCAAATTATTCTTTTCTTTTGGACAAGGTTCAAAACCGACTTCAGTCTTGGAAGTCCATATTCCTTTCCCTGGCTGGGAGGATGACACTAACTCAGTCCGTTCTCTGAGCTTTACCATCCTATATCATGCAAACTTGCCTTCTTCCCAAAGGAACTTGTGACAATCTAGATAAGATTTGTCATGGCTTTATATGGGGATCAACCATGGAGAGAAGAAGATGTCACTCAGTTTCTTGGAATACTATCTGCAAGCCTGTGAATCATGGAGGAATTGGTCTAAGGGAGTCATATAATTTAATAAAGCACTTATTATGAAGTTGGGATGGGGCGTTATTATAAACCCAAATGCTCTATGGGTTCGCATCCTTAAAACTAAATATAAATATGGAGAGGCGGTCATTCCAAAGGTAAGGCGTGGTGGATCGTGCTCTCATGTTTGGCGTGGAATATGTGCAGTTTGGAGGGATGTTCTCTAATGCATTAGATGGAATATTGGCTCAGGTTGGAAAGCTTGTTTTTGGGAAGATAGTTGGTTGTCCTCAGGCCTGAGACTATGTGATGAAGTGTTAGCTCTAATTCCAGAGAATGAAAAAGATCTCCTAGTGGCTGCTTTTTTCAAGTAGCAATGGGGACCGGGATTGGAATAAATTTCGCCACTTATTACCAGCTAATATTTGTGCTGAGATAGAAGCCCTTCCAAGACCACATGCTTCGCTGGTAGTGGATATTCCAAGTTGGAAGATGACTAGCTCAGGGGAATTTTCTAAGAAATCAACGTACCAAGCTTTAGTGAAGTTCAATGAGGATGGTAGTACTAGCTTTTGGAGAAAAGTTTGGAAATGGCCAGGACCACAAAAAGTCACAGTTTTCTTTTGGCTTATGGTGCATAAGGGGGTTCCTACTAATGAGTTCCGGAAACATCGTTTGCTTGCTGAAGACGATAAGTGTTTGCGGTGTCATGTAGAAGCTTAGACAATCATGCATGCTTTACGTGATTGTAGGTATGTACAGGAGCTTTGGAAGCGTTTAGTGCATCCTCACAAGTGGGCCGAGTTTTGTCAAGGGGGAGCTTTTCAATGGTTGGATCGCAATCTATCATCTTCCATGGCCTATGTTAGTAATATTGATTGGAGCTTAATTTTTGGGCTTGCAGCTTGGGCTCTCTAGATCAATAGGAACAGGCTGATTTTTGAAAATGGTGAGTCTAGTTGCCTCGGGATGATTACTTATCTCTTGTTTAGAGTTATGGAGCAAGCGGCTAGTAATGCGGATGTACTTTTAGGACTAGCAACTATACAAGGCATCACCAAATTCCTGTTGGCTAGTCTTTCCCTACACATGATTACATCAAGCTCAATGTGGATGGGGCTGTGAGAGACGGTGGGAGGTTGTGCGGGTGTATTCAGAGACACTATAGGGACTTGGATTTTAGGATTTTCTAAGAACTTGGGCTCGGAAAATGTTTTGTCAACAGAGTTGTGGGCAATGGATGTTGCCTTGGATTTTGCATGGTGAAAAGGATTCCGCGAGATTATATTGGAGTCTGATTCCTTGTTGGCAGTGAACATGATTAAGAATGGCGTTGTGGAATCTCATCCTATGCGCAGTTTGGTTTGCCAAATCAGAAATCGCATGCAGAAGGGCTGGACTGTTCGGATTGAGCATACGTTCAGAGAAGAGAATATAGTTGCAGACTTCCTAGTTGGTCATAGTCTTTCGTTGGACATTGGTACTCATGTATTCGAGTATCCACCTCATGGGTGTGGCAGACTTTCATTAGATGATGTTATTGGTGTTTAATTTCATTAATGTGTAGTGTAGTTGTTTAGGGGCTTGAGCTCCTCCTACTTACCAAAAAAAATAAATGTTGGAAATTGATGAAACTAGGCCCCAGCTTTGGGAGACATAAGGTACCTCATTTGATGTGATGCTTGTTCCTTTTTTGGTTCCGATCTTACCCCCTGAAATTTTTATTTTTTGAATCACATGCAGCAAGGAAAAAACTTACATACTTGTGGAGGAAGAGCTTTTTCTTTTTCCCCATGGTTTTTCAACCACATAAAATCAAAAAGCATGAGAAAGAGAGAATAACTCCATAAAGCAAATATACTTGATGAGGCAGATAAGACCATTAGGATGGTAAATCTCTTACTCGTGTTTTAATACAATGCCTACTCAGGACGTGAACCTAAGATCTTTGGCTATGCTAGAATATGGGAATAACTCCTGTCAGATGAGATACTCGTTGGTTGGTCGGTGAATACAAAATTCCTTGAGTTCTATCTATACTCTTATGGTATATTTATAAGTTTAGATTTTAAAGAAGTAAAGAAAAAAGAGGATAACTTATAATATAATTTTATATTATAAGTCTTCCCCTCCCCTTTCCTTTTATCCAAGATCCAAATTCATAAATATAGTCTTAGGAACACATACATTGTGATAGCTGATTTATAAAATTATATAAATCACCTCCAACAAAGTATATTGAGTTATAAGTAATATAGATCCATGCGGAACTGTTATTCACACAAAGACTAAGACCAATTCTGAGTTCACTTGGTCACGTCACTATTAATTATCCATGCAAATGCAAATAAGAGGAATTGGATGGGCAATTTAAATAATGTGAGAATAGAAAATAAGTAAGCAATAAGAAAATATGAATAACAGTGAATTGAAGGTAGGCAATAGGGGTCAATATCTTAAATCAATTTTTTTTAACGATATCATTATTGATCGAATTAGTCAAAATTAATAGTCATAACACAATTGTTTTACATCAAGACGCTTTAAAGATAAGCTAAACATGTTATTCCCTTAGACTATTTTAAACCTGTCATAAGGATGAAGAACAATTCAAATATCACACTGGTATACCTCTACTCATAGCTACTCTGATATGTGTCAATTCGAATTTACTTATTTTATAAAATAAAATATCTTTTGATAATGTAAAACTGTATATTAATCATAAAAATAACATCAAGAACACTGGAAATCAAATAATGAATTAAAAAGATAATTAATATTACCTACACCGAAGGAATATTCTCGATGATAGAAATCATAAATTAAAATCATTAAAATAAATCAAGGAAATAATTATGTTGAGAACAAATATAAAATAATTAGTACACAAATATATGGGAAAAATAAGACATTTCCACTAGTTATCGTATTCTCATACTTGATAACTTGAATTTTCTCTTTCCCTCAAGCAAATAATAGGTAGAAGGAGAAGAGAAGAACAAATCTCACAATCTTTTATCTATTAGAGGCACATGATTCCAAATTTATATATGATATAAAAAAAATAAATTTATAAATACAAACTTCTAGTAATTTGCCAATTACTTAACAAAGAAAGTGTTTAATAAACAGTAGATACGTTTAAAATCTTGTTAATATAAAAAGTATTCAATATTTTTTATGGGAGCGGTTATTGTTCACTCAACTTTTTAAGAGTTATATTTGATTATCTAAAGTGCTCCTCTTCTTGTATTTAAATCAAAACAATATTAGTTATTCATTTTTACATATAATTTCATCTTAAAGATAAAAAAAACTCACCAAAATCAGCGAGGAGCAAATATCTTATTAGTACAAAACAATCCAAACAAACAACGCAACAAGCAGGAAGCTCATTGGCAATAGCCACTCTCCTTTTTCATTTTGTAATTAAAAAATTAGAAGGATTTAGCGTTAGTTGGATTTCAATTTTTAGAAATTTGTGAAGAAAAAATAAAAATAAAAACAGAAAGCCATAGAATTTCTAAACTATCATTTTATTATTTTTATTTTCAATAAGATTAAAGCAACGGGCATCAATGTGGAAATTTCTGGCAATCCTTTTCAAAAACATCAAAAGATATGATGCACTAATTAAGGATCTTGTCTTGGTTTATATATATATATATATATAATAGATAAATTATACTCATCTCTTATGAAATTTATCAAAATTCAACCCACCTCTTCTCTAATTGTCCAATTTATATTAACCTCCCCTAATATCTCGAATTACCAAAAATGTCCTATCCAACCCTGCCCTCTCCTCTTCTTTCTTGTCTCTGTCCCCCTCCCTCTTCAAAAAAAAAAAAAAGCAAAAGAAAAGAGTATACTCATTTTCAGACGTACAGGAAGAAGAATGTGTGAGTGTATAATTTGGCATACATCAAGTCATCAACACAAAATTGTAGTCAAATCTAGAACAATTCAAAGTTAAAATCCAGTAAAATGAATTAGTAAATGATAAATAGAAACCATCAAATATAGCAACAGCAACAAAGAGAATCCACCACCATTACTCTCACAAGACATTGTTGAGGAAGAACATGAGGAAACCAAAACCCATAAGCCCAACCCACATTTCAGCAATGAACCATTACTGAAAATAGTATCAGTCTTAAAAAAAAATACCACTCAAAATTACCAACAACATTTCAAAAGTCCCAAACACATGTTATATGTCACCTCAAAACAAATTTTAGAAATGGAAAAAAACTAAATCTTAAAAAATAGTATCAATCTAAGGTTTCCTCAACTATTAGCCCCAAATATAAATCTTAATTATTGAGAAACCAAAGAAGGAAACCAAAAGCCACAACCCCAACCTAGAACCCACAACCTAGCACAAACCCATAGTATTGGCACCACTGCTTACGAAGGTAGTACTAGACTCGCGATGGAGGAGGAGATGCGACAAAGGGACAATGAAGGAGACAAGGAGCAGCAATGTTAAGCGAAGCGATGGCAGTGTAGAGTGGAGACAACGACGGTGCTTCTCACGGTTGTTCTTACGAAGGAAGAGGAAAGAAAGAAGAGAGAATAGGAGAGGTGGATGGGGCATTTTTGATAATTCATTTAGAAAATGGGTAAATTAGGGAGGTTAGTATAGGTTAATTCGATGACTAGAAGAAAAAATAGGTTAAATTTCAATAAATCTTAGGAAATGTGAGTGTAGTTTATTCTTCTTTTTTTTTTGGGTCATGAATTAATTTCTATATGTTATACAATATAAATTGAAAAGTTTGCTGTAAACCAGGCAGGGCATGGTGGCCATAATTCAGTTTGATTGGATGGTTTTTTATGGGTCAATATTAGTATTGGTTTGAGGGAGCACAAGGCCCAGTAGAAGTTTTTGGGCTAAAATTTTGTGTTGAAGAAAGAAAAAAAATCCTTACATTGAGAGCTGAGACCATTGATCTGGTTTATTATTAAATGATAGCTTTACAGCTTGTTTGGAAAATCGTTTGCATACTTCGAATTCGATTCTGAAAGTTAATCGATTTTGTCCGTTTTCGGTCTTGTTTGGTTTTATGTTGGAATATAATCTCAAAATCGGTTTTGAACTTAAAATCAATTCTAAAATAGGCTTTTCCCTTTTAGTCTATGTCAAAAGCACTTCTTATATCAATCTGGCAAACATAAATCACTCTACATTAAAATTAGTTCTAGAAAAATCAATTATATATAGAATTAATTTTACAAATATAAAATCAAACATACACTTAAGTGCAAAGCAGTAAGGAATAATAAGTTGATTTTGTGTCCATTTCGTACGAAGGAATTTAATCGCAACATTATATTATAATCCTTAGTAATCAGGATGTGCATTGTGAAGAGTGTTGGGAAAATACACCATTTCCCCTCCTTGAGAATCACCCTAAATAGAGAAATAAAATAGGAACACAACCACAACACAATAATTTAACGTGGAAAACTCCAAAACCGGAGAAAAATCACGGCCGCTGTCAAAAAGACAACTAGAGAATGACACTATGTGAAAATTATTACAACACATAGACTTCACTCTCAAACACCCCATTGGCCCCCAGTACACCCACACTCTCCAAAGCAAATATTTAAACTACATCTCACAATACTCTAAAACAAGAGTACAGAGAAAAGAAAGTCAGACACATGCTTTGAGTGTTTCTGACTGGTGCATCTTGAAATGGAGGACTTGGGCTCATATTTATAGCCTTGGCAACCTCCTCCCATCCCAATTCTAAGAAATGTGGGACTTCTTTCCCAACCCAATTTCAATCAAATACTCAACAATCTCCACCTTGATTGAAATAAACACAGCTTCAGCTTCCATTGTCAATAGCCGACAATCCTTTGCTGTTATTGTCTATACCGACAATCATAGTTCAAAGAACTATCATACTCCACCATAAAAGGTATACTCACTCGGAATGGAACAATTTCAAGAATTTCACCTTTACACATGTCGAAACCTTGCTGAAAATATTATGGTGCAACTTCCATGTTGGCTCTCCCCGGAAGTTCCTCAGCCATCGACATAACTCCTACCACACACCCTGCATCTCAAAGTCAACCAATGCCCGTGTGCAATTGTGGATCCGCTAGCCATACTTTCATAATATCATCACACATCTTGCATTAAAACCAATGCTCATGTGCAATCATGGACCTACTAGCAACACATTCATAATCCCACCACACACCTTGCACAAACATCAATGCCCGTGTGCAATTGTGGACTGGCTAGCAACACATTTTTTTTTTTTGTGTAATCTTGATTGTATCATAATATCCTTGACTTGTATTTGCCACAAGCCAAAATCACTCCTTCCATCAATTTCTCTATCCAACCATATATTGGAATAGTATACGTCAACTGTAAAACCATGCATAGGAGGGTTCCCAGGAAAGAGAGGTGGGTCACAACGGACACGCTTAAATACCAAGTCTTTCCTTAGCCAGAACCTTTCCAAACTACACTTACAGTATCACACTACCTTCCACCAACAGCAACCAAGGATGATCTCCAAGCACCAGGAACAAATTCTTTTCTGATGTGGAAGATCAGACTAAGCTGCAACCACAGAGCATACTAAGAATAAATCCCACCGAACCAAAGCTCCTGATACCAATTGTTGGGAAAATACACCATTTCCCCTCCTTGAGAATCACCCTAAATAGAGAAATAAAATAGGAACACAACCACAACACAATAATTTAACGTGGAAAACTCCAAAACCGGAGAAAAACCACGGCCGCTGTCAAAAAGACAACTAGAGAATAACACTATGTGAAAATTATTACAACACATAGACTTCACTCTCAAACACCCCATTGGCCCCCAGTACACCCACACTCTCCAAAGCAAATATTTAAACTACATCTCACAATACTCTAAAACAAGAGTACAGAGAAAAGAAAGTCAGACACATGCTTTGAGTGTTTCTGACTGGTGCATCTTGAAATGGAGGACTTGGGCTCATATTTATAGCCTTGGCAACCTCCTCTCATCCCAATTATAAGCAATGTGGGACTTCTTTCCCAACCCAATTTCAATCAAATACTCAACAAAGAGCTGATGTAATTCTCTACACAAATGTATATTCACAAATTTCGCTATCATATCTTATAATTGATGACGATGGATGGATTAATGATGTAACCAAGTAGGTGATCAAGGCAAGGGATTGTGAATCTCACAAAGTCACAACAAAAATATATTCATCCTCTTTTTTTTTTACAAACCTGCCTGTCACAGCATAGCTTTAATAATTGTAAGAATTCGGTCACTTACCCTTTTCTTGTTCTCCGTAATATTTTAGATTGACTCACAAATTATGACTTTTTACTGACCCCACGCACATTAGTTATTATGATTGTGGCACTCAAAGATATCAAACTTTTCTTTCTCCTTTTTATTCTTTTCAAAGGTAGATACAACAGAATAGGCATCGCTATCTTCACCTGCATACAGGCCGCGGAGCAATGTTTTCGGGCCGGTGCTAGGAATACTAATTTTATATCACTCCAATAAATTTACCGTAAAACAATACTTATTTTTTAGAAAATATGAAAAGTGTTACTTTTTATACACATAGATAATAATTTTTTAAATGTATTATCTTTGATATCTAAAAAATATTATATTTTTTACTTAAAAATATTGTCTTAAATGATTGATCGCGTTTACTATAACAATTTTAAAAAGGTAATGTATTAGCTTAAAAATGTATCATTTTATTAAAAAATATTATTTTAGACAATTAGCCATATATAATATAGCAACTCTTTAAAAAGTTATGTAAGAGTGTAGTCTTTGCTATATTAAAAATAACACATTTAAAACATATATTATTTATGTATGTATAAACAATATTTTTTTTGTATACCTAGAGTAAGTGTTTTAGGCATAAATTTCTTATAATGTATGGATTAAAACTTCAAGTGTCACTCGGAGTGATGTTTTAAAAGAAGGATATATCAAATCGATCCTCTAAGTACGATGATTAAGGAATGAAAAAAAAGAAGAAGCAAAATTTGGTAACAAAAAGATGAGTATTCACTAAAAAAGGTTGAAACTTGAAAAATGAGAAGGAAAAAGAAACTTACTTTGATATCCTTATTCATTAGAGCACAGGCTAGAAAAATCATCGTAAAGAAAACGAATACGATACGGAACCCTCACCACGTAGAGTAACATAATGAGAGTCAAAAGGTATCACTTTCTCGTTAAGCAAGCAAAACGGACCTTATTTAAAATCAGCGATGAGAGTGTCGGATTTGACTGAACTTATTAATGAGTAGCTTAGCTAATTTTGCTTCGTGTTGCTTTTCACTTTTCCTCCTGCAGTGCTTTTCTAAGCTACTAGCCTTTTAATTAGTTAACAAAATCTTGAATTTTTAAGGCCTAGCACTTATGATTAAACTCTACTACTTTTGTTAAATCTTATGGCTTTAATTACTCTAAACTGAATTCATTTTTTTCAATCTTGGAACAAAAAAAAATAATTTACTTTAAATGTCCACAAATATTTGCTAGGCCATTACTCTCAATATTGTTACATAAGTCTATAAATATGATAAAGTATAAACCCTATTTGTGTTCTATAATGGGAAGAGGACAAGTAACTACATTATCAAAGCAATTATGTTAAACCAAACCAGCCGAATTTTAGGACCTTAGGACGAAAGTTTGATCTCTGAAATTGACAGGAACAGATTGCCATTAGCACAGGAAACTTCGTTGCATTGATACATCTTCTAAAGGGGTTGTTGGAATGTTAAATGAATATTTTTTAATTTGATGGTATATTACTATTTCTTCGCATAAGGACATTTCTATATTATTTGTATTCTATTAGACACGGGAAGGAAAAATCTTCCCCCGGATTAGTCCGAACAGTTTCAACGATAAGGGTCTCTTTATTTATCCTTTCAGACAGGAAATTATAGCCGTCTGTGATTGGATGTGAATATTGTGATTTTTTTTTCTATTATAAAAGTTTGATGGAGCGAGACTATTCTTCTAGAAACTTAAGGCGGTGTCATAGAAATGAGCAGAGCAAGAGATTATAAAAAGGATCATATTTGTATACAGTAAAAAAAAATTTTAAACAGGGAAACACGTGATAAAGTGGAGATTATATTTCATATGAGGAATACCATCATTTTTAGGGATGTTTGTTTCACGATTTGATTTTTCATTCCTGAAAACAAATATTTCCGGGAATAGAATTTAGAATAAGTATATCTTCGTTTGTTTTACTTTCTGAAATAATTTAAATGTAGTTATTTTTTTCATTTTAAATTATTATATGAACAATTAACATTAATGATTTTAAAAATAGAAACTAGACAATAAAGTCAAAAGGTCCTTTTTATGATATTATATTAAATATTTTAATTTGATGGTTAAGAGGTGACTTGCTCGGACTAGATAGTAGATATTAGGTATTTTAATTGGGATTAATTAGAAATTATTTAGAAGAACATGAAACAAAGAAAATTCGAGTTGTAGCCTTTGTAGGAACTCACAGCACTGGCGGCGGAAATACCTTGAACGTGCCTATCATAACTATGATAACATATTAAAATCCATAGTAACAGACAAAAAGATAGAGAGAAATGAGAGAAAACACAAATGAAAAAATTACAAAATGATTAAAAGCTAGATAATACAAGTGAGATACAACCCTATATAGGCTCATAACAAGCTAATAACTACTATCTAATAAACTTAACTAACTCTCACTAATATGTAGCAGGCGCATGAACAGGTGGAAGTAATGGGGTCTTGTATGTCTTGGTAGTTCAGAGCTGGTTTCATGATATATTTAAGCAAGATATCATTGGGGTATGTTGCTGTAATGGCAATTTGATGAGCACAGGTGTAATGTTGTTTCGGGTGTAGATTGGCTTAGTTAATTGTGTTTTTATGAGCTATGTATTCTGCCTTTCTTGTCATCCAAGTTGTTTGATGATTCTGCTGTCAATGTTCAAATATATTTTGATCTTGACTATATATCCTGAGAACCTTCTGAGTAAGAATTTAGTACGGTATGGCTCACCTCATCCGAAAGGAAATCTTTTGTCACAGATGCTGTCCCCATTTTCATCCATCCAATAATTTATTATCATATATAAATATAAGAATCAAAACATATTTAAAAATTATTATGCTATCAAGTATATAATATGTATCTTTCACATGTTAATAAATTATTTGTGAATAGAAAAGAGGACATCATTTTGGAATAGACAATTTCCTTCCACTTCATCCAAAGCATTTTAGTGAGTTATCACTCCTTGTGGGTCCGCATGGATCATTTTTCAAGATATATATATTTTCTTTAAAATAAAATTAAAAGGGTTTAATTATGATATATTGATAGTAAATATTAGTGTAAAATGCTTTTACATTATAATCTGATTAAATTTTTTAATTCGTATGAATTTTAATTAGGTTGAGATGAAAAAATCAACTATCATGACTAATGTGATAATATCATTACAAGAAATACTTGGAAAATTAGCGGTGTTATCGACGAGTTTTTCAACAGGTTCATATTATACCGATGGGTTTATAGACAGATACAGGCTATTGGTTTTTTAGCCATTGACAAAATAGTGCTGATGGGTACTCATACTAGTCGGTAATTTTCGATGGGTGTACCAATGGAAAAAAAATGAAGGCCAGTTGGTACAATTGTATTAAAGGTCATTAGATAAATAATATTACTAATGGGGTATGTATACTAATTTTATTGATGCATTTTTAGAAATTAAAATAATTTTTATCGACTAGTTTACCAATGGGTTTGTATTGTTTTTAAAATATTTGATTTGAAAATACAATTTATTTTCGACGGGTTAACCTGTCGGTAATGTTTTAGTAATTTTTTAATAACCAATTGCATTGTCATGTGTAGCTCATCTATATAAACTATTGATTGTTTGGAATTTATTTATTTATTTGTTCATTTGTATAATGATTTAATTATCATTTAAAGTGATATTAAGTGCTCTTATTCACAAAGGACTGAGAATAACCTTTATAAATCCTTTAGCAATATGTCTTATTTTAATTCCTTAGAAAAATTATTATGTTTTCTCATACTTTACATGAAACTGATGTATGTTATTACTATTATTATGCATGTATTATGAATAGAAATAATTTTTTTTATTGCTGTATTACTCTCTATGTATTTTCCTTGTTGTCCTGTGTATGACTGTGGGTGAAAATCCACTCACTAAGTTTTAGATAAAATTCACCTTTCTTTTTTCTCCTTATAGTGACAATTGTTGGTCTAGAGCCTTCCAAGATACCTCCTCCTTAGTAGCTTTTAGTTTTATTTTTGGGTGAGGTTTGCTTTGGAGTGAAGTGATATTTTTCATTTATATTAATAGTTCTCCAATATATTGCTGGTAGGGTTCATGTATCATGCATATTTAACTATGTTATTTTGAGTATTATTTTGTCATTTGAATAATGTTCATGGATCATTTTATGACTTATACAAAAAAGTGTTTATCCAATTTTTTTATTTAAATTACATTTAAATTGGAAATTATGAAGTTTTATGTAGGTCATGTTATGTAGAGCATTCATGGAGTCGATTCCTCACTTACGTTCTCAAGTCGGGTTATGACAAACTGTATATGATGCACCTCTTCAACTCATCTTTACTGATCTTTGGGACCTGCCTTTGTTCTATGATCCGAAGTCTTTAAATATTCCATTGCTTTTATAGATGCCTTTTCATCAAAATTCACTTGGATTTATTATTTTCATTAAAAAATCAAAAGCATTACCTGTTTTTCAGCAATTTAAAACTATGGTTGAACTGCAATTAAATCACAAAATTAAAGCCATTCAATCAGATTTGGGTGGTGAGTTTAGACGCTTCACAAAATACGTCTCTTAACATGGCATTCTCTGTAGAGTCATTTGTCCACATAGCTCTCTCCTGCACTCAGCTTGGTCTCTCCTTCTACGCTCAAAACTTGGGGTGATTGCTACTCCTTCACCACCACCCTTGGTTTTGAGGGGTGTGTTAGTATCATTGCTTGCTGAAAAGAAAACTCTGTGGATGTTATACGAGGTGATAGTGGGGAAAAGAGAGACATCCACTTATAGGGGCATGTTAGTGAGTCCAATGCAAATCAATGGATACCAGCTTGACATCAGGATTCAGGACCGTTATGCAATAGCACAAGGATTGCCAGCATGGCATCAAGTTAGTTACGCAGCAGATAAAGGATTGCTACCATGGCACTAAGTCAGTTAAGCTTAGAGGAATGAATCTAGACTAAATTCTGTACTTGCTATGTATCTACTCTTAGGTTGCATTTGTTTTGTGTCCGTGACACAAATACAAGAACAGCGTGACTTATTATTATGTTTGGTGGTGGAGATGAGGTATAGGAACAGAAAATATTTGTCTCAGAGATAAAATTTTTTTGTATTTCTGTTCCTTCAAGAAATAGGGACAGGACACGAAGACAGAAATTTAAATTTTTTTCTCAATAATACCCCTTAAGTAGCAACCTTCAGTGGTGCTCAAGACAATGCAAGGGTACATATGTCTTTTATGATGTATCCACAATTAAATATGATGTAGAAATATAATTTTTTATGTCTTCGTCTCTACTGTCTCTATATTCTTGTCACAGAACAATAAACAAATGCTACCTTAAGGTATGTTTGGTTAGAAAGTAAAAATTGGGATAAATTTTTCTTGATTGAGTTCTATGTGTAAAATTACACATAAAGCTCAACTATAGAAATTTTACTCACATTTTTACTCCACAACTAAATATACCCTTAGTATAAATGCTATTCCCTTGAATTATCATTCATTCAGTAATAAGAATCAGAAAACCTTCAATTCATTCTCTCTAAGATTCTCTGGGTTTCATCTTTCATATAAACTTCAACGTATAAAAACATAATTTTTTAGAAAATAGAAATTATGGCTTTTGGAAAAAAGATATTTTTTAACTCTTTTTTTTTTAGTAATTCTGCCTCTACTTAAAAAATTTATCCAAATATACTAAAAAAATAAAAAGATAATTTTTTTAAAAAAAGATCTATTTTTTTTTAATCAAGATAGTGACATCTAAATAAGCATTTAATCTATATTAGTTTTGTGTATTTAGATCCTAATTTGAACACACAAATATAAATTCAAGAACAAATTGCAAGGAGGGGATAATTAAATTACACGGAGAAAGATGTTTATTCACTCTTTTTTTCCCATCTCAATTCAATTTGAACACGAGTTCACTCAGTCGCTTTAATCAACAAACTTTCGTAATTAAGGAAGCTAAATTCCAATGAGGCTGTGTCCCATGATAAAGTCACCAATTGTCTTTCCATCCCCTCCTGAATCAAAATTTTGTTGAGCGAAACATGCCAAGCCATCAAAATCCAAACCGCCTCCATAAACATTGTCAAATTGAACAGCATCATCAGTGGATGATAGCATATCGACATGCCTGGAATCATTGGAACCAAGTTCATAGTCACATAATAATAGGAAGTAATCTGATAAGGACAATTGGTTGTGAGCAATATGGTCGTCATGAATAACTTCCATAGGCTCCTGTTTTGGTGATTCAAAAACTGGTGATGAAAATGGGTGCTTGTTGTCAGGGATGCTGTTATTGAAGCTAAGCAATACAGAAGAGCCAGGAAATGAATCGGGTTCCACAAAAATCTCATGATTAATATATGAGCTTTTGCAATTGTGATGACCAATATAGGTTGTCCGGTACAATGGAGGATCCTCTTGAATTTGTTGCACCTGTTTGATTGCCGGGCATCCCTGATCAAGCTTGTGCGTGCACCTATAGTAGTTCCTGCACACATTATCTTTTTATCTTTTAAAATCATACTGGACACATGATCTAGAAGAGAGAGCCCTAGAAATCGAGAAAGGGCATATTATGTAGTTGGTAGGTGTTGTCATTAACCATCTATAGAGACATATAAGTGATTTTATATTTAATATGTCCTCTAATCCGAATATTTTTCTTGAGTTTGAAGTATGAATAATAGATAACAATGATTAAACAACATCATTTGCTGATAGAGATTTTGATACCATATTAGAAATCATCTCTCTCAAAAGTTTAAGATAATAGACAAATGCACATGAATGATAATTTATATATCTTTCATCTAAAATTTCAACCTTTGAGAGAAATAATTCATGACATAATATGACAACTTTTATGACCAAGTGGTATATAAACCAATCTTTGTTACCCTCATTCTTCTAAACAAAAAGTTAAATTTCAGCATTTAAGATAAGATGAGTTTGTGCATGATCTCCACTTTAAGTCCAATAAACATTTTGTATGAGAGAGGAGGTTAGATATAAAACCATCTATGTATCTTTACCCAACTACTTAATATTTGTAAGAGATGTTTGAAGATAGTATAAAATTCAATCACAAACAAATTATAAGAAGCTAATTAATTTTGATATTCAGGAATACCTAAGGTATTTTGAATTCGTCGTTTTCTTTTGTCCATATTTTCTCCATTCATGACCATCTTCAGTTAGAATTGGACTGTCCTTCTCCCAATTTGGTGCAGTTGATCTTATCAAGCAAGAAAAAAGAAAAAAATAGTTAGCAAATTCTTATGTAATATTTTTTGAACTAATTCAGTAATATACTAACTAAAATATATATATCTATGAAAATATTAGCACTATACCACATTAATTTTATCCAATGATTCTGTACTAATGTGGGCATTCAATGTTTGACCAAGTGAAGATGTTGTTTATAATTGCAATGAAAGTATTGATTAATGATATTCAGTTCGGTTCACTGTATGGGGTGAAATATATAGCATGGTTCTTTTTGCTATATATGCCGAAAGTATGTGGGAATACTTTTTGTAGAATAACATATAAAGTTGAATGCATGCATAGAATTGGGCTGAGACTGTATGATAGTTCAGAAAATTAACCTAAAAATTATGTACATAGGAAAAGGACAAATAAAAAACATCCATGACACTACAGAAAAATCTATATCATTTCATTAAGAACAGTTACTGAGAAAATTTAGAGCCTAATAAAGACACACAGTAAACTTTCGATCTGTATACTAAAAATAGCGTGTTTATCTTTAATAAGTCGCAACATAAAGAAAAGTATATACTTTCATTTTGCAAAATAGAATAATGAGAACAAGTAAATCTAAAATCCAATAACACAGTATTTGTTGCCAAGGAATCACTTATAATTCTTACTTTCTCTTGTAGCGCCCTATTCGACTTTTTGTGTCAAAACTGGGGGACGAAGAGAAATCTCCGATTTTGGTAGGGAGAACCACCTCATCGGAGACATCATCACAATTGGTGTTCAAGAGCAAAAGGGAATTTGTGAATGATTTTAGTACTTGGTGCACAAGATCTTCTGCAAATTGCAATATCGACTCTTCTTCTTCATTGCTCTTGGACTTATGAACAAGTGCTTCAAGCAAGTGGTTTGCTAGTTCACGCCCTCTTAGTAGTTCTTGTTCCATTGCCCTTCTTCCCTTTGAAGAATGAGTAGTATTCTCCATTTTTTCCTTTTTTGAAGGGCTCGCGGATTGGGTAGGAAAAATAAGAGAGGCACACGCCTTTTATTAGGCTTAGGAACCTCAACTTGCAAATATAAAAATTGTTGCTCTTTATAGTCGGGACAAAAATTCCTGAAGCGGAAATTGACAGGGGTTGTTCACGAGCCAATGTGTTGATTGGAGAACACACAACCAATGAAGCTTTGCCACGTAAGGGAGTGGGCTTTGCTCTTGTTGCATGAGTCAAGAGCTTGGATTGGGAGGTCGTGTGTTTGTTTTCTTGGAGATGGAGGATGAGCTCACTAGGCTTACTTCATTCTATAATCCCAGCCATCTCAAAGGACAATCTTGCCCTTAGGTTTTTGCATAATGCGTGCCACGAGAGGCAGCCAGGAGCCAGCCTTGTTCAGTCAAAACCGAGTGAGACTAGTATATTTAGTCAAAGAATGGTATTTTTTATATTTTTTTCTTGTAATAAAAAAGTTCAAATTGAGAAAAATGTTTGTTTCAATTTTTTATATTTAGGGTAGGGCTTGCTACTTTTTTATAAACAAAAATTTAGATTGAAAAGAAAACTCATTGTAGTATAGAGTGAAGATATATTTTTAGACTCATCAAAAGCTTATAAAGGTATTTACAGTTGTCCACCATCACAAAAAAAAATTGAGAATCAAACATAAGTTTTGGTAGTGCATGAATGAGAGATTAAACAAGTGGTGAGCTAACCCTGATGGGCTTGGTATATTGTACTTATTTTGAAAATTAAATTTAAGGCATGATAATTTAAACCATATGAAATGAGCTAAATCCCTATTTAAATTTTTATTACACTATATCTAGACACTATTTCCCAGAGAAAAATGACACATTTAAGCATATTTTATCAATTTTTTGCTATACAACAAAATGATAATACTATTAGAGTATAAAATCATTCATGTGCTTTTATTCATTCGCTTAAGTTTCTAAAAAAGATGATTTTAGGATACGATATTAGGACTATTATGACTAAATAGTAATGATTAGGTTCAATTCTTATTACCCTTATCATGAAAAAAAAAATAAAAACAAATTTTAAACTGAAATCCAAAAGAGAAATTCACATGGTGGAACATTTTAGGTATAAAATCATTAATATGCTTCTGGCCATTTAAGTTAAGGTTTCAGGAAAAATGTTTTAATGACAGCTACCATTCGTCTTTTTGTTTTTTGTTTTTGGTTCTAATAATTAGGAGTGTATACACGCACTTATGGCCAAGCAAGAGGTAGGAAGATCCAGCGTCACCCGTCTGGTGCGCGTAGTCATGTCTAGTTTGTGGTCGTCAAACAATTGTTGGTTATAGTATTACATAGATTTTCCAATATTCCTTTTATGCAATCACTTGGAAAGAAGGGTAATGGTAGTTGACACGTGTTGAATGTGCAAAACGATGTTATCTTTTCAAGTGGTTTTGATCACGCAATTCGTACTTTGACTGGGAAAGAATTCGTTGTTTCCCTTCAGGGCATTGGGAAATTGTTCAAAGTAAGAAAAGTCAAGTCATATGCTAATTACTTTTAGAAAACGGTAAAATTATAATCACAGAAGTGACATTCAGAATTAAGGCTAAAGGTACGAATATGCAGTTGATGCTTGTTTTGCTGAAGGGGGGATCCAACTTGTGGAGGGAGTGTGGTGGTTTTGGGTACTGATGTGTTGGATCATCATCCACCTTCTAAGTTTTGAAGACAACTTTCATGTTTGGTAGAATAAAGCTGTGACTGGGAATGATCATGTTGTATCTTCCATGAGAGTTTGGATTATTCTAAGTATGTTTAGTCAGGAACTGTTGGAAGCCAAAGAGCTGCAAAGTATAGAGCAGTTCCATGAGTTGATAATTGAGGCAAATGATGCACTTTATGCTATTGTGACGAGGGATTCGTGTTGTGTTGCACGTTTTGTGTCTCCGTAGTTAGTATTATGTTTTGATTTATGTGTTTTGTGTAATAAGACTCCTAGTGTTTTGTGTTTTATGAGTTTTAATGCGTGAGAAAATGACTTTTGGGTAACATTTGATGAATATCAGGGATATAAAATACTACATTGAGGATAGAAATGTATTTGGAGAAAGGAATGAAAACAAAAACTCCCAAATTATCTCTATCACAAGATAATTTTTAAGTTAATTTTCATACCTCCTAAAAGAAAAAATACCAAAGATATATCTTTGAGGTAAAAATTTAAATTTTTTTTTAAAAGAATATCATTTTAAATATTTCATATTCTATCCGTGCGCTTCTCACTTTTAAATTTTTATCAAATTATAATTTATTTATTTTTTTTATTTTTTCATCAATCACTATGTCCTCTACACTACCAAATATAATTCTATTTCCGTCTCTAATATCGTCTTTGTCTCTACTACTGTCTCATGTTTCTATTCTTTTTGTCTCGAGATATATACCATATACAGCCAGTGTTCAGTGTTCTGAGTCTCTTTCCAAAACCTATCAAGTATGATGTATTTATTGCTCCTTCATTGAGAATTACATATTTACCTACAATAAAGGGTGTGGTTTGTTTCGGTAATGATGTGATATCATGAGTATCTATGTAGTGATGCGGGTTTGCATTGGGGAGCACACAAAACAGGTCTTGTGGAACTACAGTTCCAAGTATATCCAGTGAGAATGGTTCAAATTATTATGTGTTTACTGAGGATATGCCTTTACATGTGCTTTACTTGTATACTTGTACAATAATTTGTGGGCGAAAGAACAACAAAGTTTTATTCAAAGGTATATACTGGAAGCGGGAATTATATGTCTCATCAATGATTCTTTCCAACACTCACATTATGCAGATATGTACTCTTATATTATGGTATTTATGCAGCAGATTAGTCGTAGTTAACTAGGAGAATGCAACCACAAATAGCTTCAGAAAGCAGCTTGTAGAGGCAAGGGGTAATGCATTTGATATGTAAACTATGTAATCTATATGGTTGGAGGTCTGATTTTTTTGGTTGATTACTTAGTTCTCTTGCTAGATTGTTTATGATTCATTGCTTTACATAGAGTGTCTGTCGGGTCAAGCCAACCTATAAACCCATGGATTTTAGCCCAATTCAATCCAAAAAATATGGGTTATGTTGGGCTAAAAAATTCCAACCCACAAAGATATGAGTTGGGTTATGAGTTTGTAAATTTTCAATTCAGACAATCCAACCTAAACTAACTAACCCAATATTTAAGAAAAAAATGGATATGTTTTTCATAATTTATTTCAATATGTCTTTTTATACACACACACACACACATATATAAGATTCAAATGAGACAATGAGAAATAAGCAACTAACATTCATTATTTTTTTTGGCCGAAATAACACCATGCTTTACCCTTAAGTTTATGGTAAGACTTATCATATTGTTATTGTATTTGTTAGAAGATATAGGTATTCGATTATATATATTGACTAGAATTATTTTAACAGTATATTGGATCTACATGTTCAGCCCCATTCAATCCACTTGTGAATAAGTTGGGTTGGGTTGAGTTGGATTGAAAGAAAAAAAATTTGTTCAATTGAACACAGCCTATCCACTAATTCAATAAGTGGATCAAAACCAAAAACCTTTTCAAACCCATCCAACCCAATCCATAGACACTGCTATATATATATATATAATTAGGGTTGAAATTTAATTTTTATTTGGTTTGAGAAAATAATTTTATTTTCATTTCATTTTTTAATTATCTTTTTGTATAACCACTGAATTTGTTAACAAGAAAGATTAAGAATATAATAATAGAATGAAGGAAGAACCAATGGGGTCCTCTTTCCAATAAACCTGATTCCTCCCACTTTTGCATCGCTTGCAAATGAGTCATTTTCTGCTTTCAATTTTAATTACAAAAATATATTGTTTTTCATTCTATTTTATATTAAAAAATATGTGAAAACAAAAATACTATTTCAATATTTATTTTATAATTTTAAAATAAAAAATATGATAAAAATAATGTGGTACTATTATAATTGAAATTTAAAATAGAAACAAAAAATATTTTCTGCAACTAAACAGGATATTATTACACCCATTCCCTATTTCCTGTTAGATTTAATATGTAAGACCTCTTCTTCTTTTTTTGTGGGTAGGAATATGTAAGACCTCTCTAAAACAAAGATCAAAGAGAAATAGAGAGGGAAAAAAAGAGTTTATAAAAAGAATATAGAAATAAAAAAGTCATAACCACGGCGCATCTCGCCTAAAATTAATACATTTCCATTATTTTGCGACAAAAGAAATAGTGCAATGTCTTTAGTAGTTGGCCTCACTATTTCTATTAAACTAGAAGGCAGGTGTTAAATTTTTTTTAAAATTAAAATATTAGAGAATAAGTGGTGGAGAGTCGAACTCACAACCTCCCTTAGCTTATTAAGATGTGTAAAAGTCTATTGTTAGACCAGAGGTTTCACTTGCATGTGTTAACTTATTTATTATAAATAGATTTTGAGATTTAATATATTTTATTAATAGTGTACAAAAAAAACAAAAGTTTAACTTGCCGTATTAGTGATTTTATTAGATTATCTACTATACATACGTGACTTTTATCATTGGCATTAATATTTTAAATATTTTGACAATGTATTAAAATTAAATCCATAAAAATAACAACTTTAATTTTGGTGTAGTAAAATTTTTTACACCATTAACTAATTTTATATTACAATATATGTAATTTTAAAATAGTTATTGTTATATAAGAATCACATACTTATAATATTATAAGGTGAGTATTGAACACGTATCACAATAAAATTCAGCAAAATCTACTTAGCACAAAGGAAAAAGTAAACCATGACCTATAATGTAAAGTAACATGTTATCATCTACGACAAAAGACAAAAGACAAAAATCATAAACTGTCATAAATAATGTAAAATTAAAACGCAATAGACCGTCGCACATTATATACGATAAAAATAATAATCTGATATCTGTAATGGAAGACGAAAATAACACCTCTTATAGAAACAATAGACTACAATTTTTTTTTTTTTTTTGTAGATTTCATAACTATTAACATGAGACAAATATAATATATATACCATCATGTATAATTTATATAAAAACAAGAAATTACTCATAGAAAAAAAAGGAAATTGTCAACCGCAAAATAACATGAATGATAGACAAATGACAATAGTGGTATAAGGTAAATAATATATATTTTATCCTATAGTTTAACAAACTGTCACTCATAATATAAGACAAAAATGACAGATTGTCATATAAATTAAATATTAATTGTTATCAATAAAAATACGATAAAGAGAAGATTCTCTTACAAGAAACAAAAGCATGCATGACAAAAATTTTATTTTATTTTATTTCTTTTTTAAAAAAGTATATTTATAAGTTTCTCTCATTTACTCTTATGTTTCACAATAACTAGCAAAAATCAAATAATACATATATTAAGTAAAATAAAAAAGATCTTGGCAAATGTATAAATTATGTGAGTTGATAAAACTATCTTTTTATAGTCATTATTATTTATCTTGATAATATATTGATTATTTAATTAAGATATTTATGCTAGGGGTATGGGTGAAAGAAAAAAATTAATGTTATTTTAATATTGTAAATGAATAGATATTCTAAAATATGAAAAAGTTAAAAATTGATAATTATTATGAAATGGTTGATGTATTAGATTTTTTTTATTATAAAACACAAAATTTAGCTTCGATGTATTCAATAGTTTTTTCTATAAGATTTAAACATAGTGTCATTATCTCCAAGAACCAATATTGCTTCAAAGATAAACTACGTAAAATCTATAAAATGGTTGCTATTTATATATATATATATATATATATATATATATATATATATATATATATGTTTGTTTTGAAAGAAATTTCAATATTAGCTCAAATAGAAAACTTCAACGTCGGGTGGGCCACTCCATTAGGTCCACTATAACCTTATCCTTTAAATTTATCTTACCCTAATAAAATCATACCAGAAGTCATTGTAACTTTATAGAGCCAATGAAGAAGTGACTCCTTCGAGCATAGTCTCTTCTCCTGTCAGTTCTTTGCTAAAGTCAGGATGCAAATAGCTTCAATATTCGTGTAAATGGGGTGAGAGAACTTACAAAGATACTTTGATATTCAAGTCAGTGGGTGCGTGAAGACTGTTGAGGTATTTGTCAATGATAAATGTTGTGTCATACTTGGGGCGTTAGTCCCCTTGTACAATATGCGAGATTGTCCCGTGGTAAGTCTATTTATGATCTTCCTTAAATATAGGAGATATTTCTGTAATTTAGTTAATACTAAAGATATAATATTATAATGATAAGATATTATAAGATTTATAAAGAGATCTTATAAGGGATTTTAAGAGATATTTTCCACTAAATGAGACCGGGTCCTTGGGGAAAGAGGGGCAACACCATGCCGATCTCTGGGCCCAACGTTCAACCTCTTGCAACTTGGGCGAGGTATTGATCCATATTTTCTAGTCTAGTACACTATCAGTGGGAACTTTAGAGCTAAATTTATTTTCGGTTAATATCTAATAAGATAAATTTGATTATAATGCGGAAGAAGCCGACTAAAATATAAGCAAATGAAAGAAATTTAAACCGAAAAAAAAATTACTTCTAAAACAATAGTAGCTATTTAAAATTATATTTCAAGAATTTACCGAAGAGAGTAAGAGAGAGACCATATTTCTTGTTATGGAAATTGAAACCCA
The DNA here is from genome assembly GCA_031216105.1 of Dalbergia cultrata. NCBI lineage: Eukaryota > Viridiplantae > Streptophyta > Magnoliopsida > Fabales > Fabaceae > Dalbergia > Dalbergia cultrata. The sequence goes on from CM062350.1 coordinate 14,848,007, forward strand.
TAGATTTTGCCCAAAAAAGTGAAACCCATAGATGAAAGCAAGATGAGTTACCTTTCTTCTATATATGCCCGCTTCAATCTTGAATGATGGAAAACTTGAATTAGCTTCCAAATTTTCATATAGTTTGGCCAACGAGGTTTTCCCTCACTTCAACTGCAGAGAGAGAGAAAGAGAGAGCTCGCCTTCGGAGGACGAAGAAAATTATATTCATCAAAGAGCAAAAGGGCTTTTGTGAAAGACCTGATATATTAATTATCTTGCACAAAAGATCATTAGCGAATGGCAGTGCTAACATAGATCCTTGGTCTCCACTTGTTTTGTTAACAAGTGTCGTTGAAGATGTTGGATTTCCAAAGCGCGTCCTCTGATAAGCACTTACTATTGCCTTTCTGCGACCCGAAATATAATGGCGATTGTCTGGAGTCGCTTGAAGCTGATCGTTTTTTTTTTTCTGGCGCATCAATAATGAAGCATATTTTGTTTTTTTAACTTTAGAAATTATATTAGTCGTAATCTAATTTAAACCTATACCTCGTTTGAATCTAAGACCTCATATATATTGTTTAAACTTTCCATCACTAGATGAATTCTAGTGGGTTAATGAAGTTGATGCTTTTTGAGACAGCAAAGGATAAATGATGTTATTTGTGAGAATCAATCATGTTTATTATATGTTGATACCTGATTAGATAATAATAATTTAAAACTCATATGCTTTTAGAGCATATAATTGACACTGCCTCTCTTTGATATTAAAATATCTGTCAATTTAAGATAAATATAAATATTAAGAAAAATAATAAATGATCTTGATAATTGAATAAAATATAGTACATGGGCTAATATATCCATACATATGAATTTATATAACATAATGTTTAATGTGAATATTAAATAAAGTACTTTGAAATTGTGTAATTAATTCGGAATAATATTGAAAAAAATTAATACTTCATTGAAATATGAAATTGATAGATATTTTGAAAAATAAAGTTATATGAAAGTGAACGATATTGTAAAAGGGAGGGAATATATAATAACATAATATGACATGTGAGATTAGATATTTGTTTAAAATTATTTTACAATAATCTACTTTTCAAAATATTTATCCAATTTCAGACAACTTCATCTTTTAAAATATTTATGAATTTTGCATTTCAATAAAGTAAATTTTTTTTGTTCTAATAGTACCCCTGAATAATTAATGACGATTAATGTAACCTTTAATTTTTAACCATTTGATATGTTCTATAATTAATGACTATTAAGATATATTAGTCCATATATCATTATTTTGCATAGAAATACTCTATTATGATATTATTTATCATCATTCTTAATATTTATAATTGTCTAAGTTTGATAGATAGTTTGCAAGGGAGAGAGTAACGTATATGAATTTTCTTTTCAAGAATTTCTCTTTATTGTCATGATAAAATCATCTCTCTCAAAAGTTTAAGTTAATAGGTATAAGGATAATTTTATATCGAATATATTCCTTCAAGTGAATATCTCTTTTAGACTTGAACATAAACTTTTTTTTTTATCATGAGAATAACAAGGATTGAACCATAACTTCTTGGTTATAGTGGTTCTAATACTATGTTATGAAATCATCTCTTCCAAAATTTTAAAATGATAGATAAAGGCTCATGACTCGTAGTGATTTTATATCTAGCACACCTCTCATGTGAATGCTTATTTTTTGTGGCTTGAATGTAATTAATTTGTTTATTTATTTTCATAATGGGAGTTACTATAAGAATCAAATTATATATTGACCTTTTTTGTCATTGTGGCTTTAATACCATGTTATTAAATTTTCAATCCCAAAAAATAATTAAGTTTAATTACTAATATTCTATGATAATCGATGGTCAATAATGGAGGACTATTTAATGTGGGATCTGGAGACGAATTGAACAAGTGCAAGTGCTAAATTAACTTTTTTGCATTCCAACACCACGATATCTTTCCTTTGGTAAACACGACCAACCAATGAATATCCGCCAATATGCTTAGAGTGAGGTCATGAGGCTTACGTAAAGGGCCTCAAGCGATGACGAGTGCCACCTCCAATCACAATTAATTATTAATTAATTACTACTAAAAAACGCATTTGTTATGTGCTTTTCTTAAAACAATTAAATAATTGTTTGGTTATAATTCTTCTTACTCGAAAATGAAAAATTGTGCTTCCACTTTTTCTCAAAGCTACATTTCACCTTTTTTTTTTTTTTTTCTGAAAAGGACGGCTCCTTTAAAAGTTAAAAGAAACAAGACTTTAATTGTTCACACAGGAAATATCCTCTCGTACTCAAGTTATCTGTCATCTATTTTAAACATAAATTATTTATCATCTAATTTTCATATTAATTAAAAAACACAATATCAAAGGTTAGTAGAAAGAGATTTATATATTTCACTTAAAATTAAGTGTAAAAAAATGAAATTAAAATTTCACAATAAATATTTTATTAAAATGTAAAGTAACAAATAAAATAAATAAAAAGTTTTACTTAATACAATAGATAATTTGAAGTAGATGGAGTAATATATTATTCCTGCACCAAAAATTTAAAGATTTAATTTTGATATGCAAAAATAAAAAACTATAATCCAGTAGTATATTTTGATGTTAATAAATATGTTTTTTTAAACGGAGGCTTACGCCTAGGAATTATTTCTAAAAGGGATTGATAGGGTGATGGAAGTCGACTACGAAACCATCAACTCAAAGAAAACAACCACAATCACTAGATTATAGGCTTAATGACTATTAATAAATATAATTGAACTTCACACTAACTACTAAAATGATAATACAAATAGAAGCATTAAAATTAAAATCTAAACCTATATAATACACCGCCTCCTATTATTGGAAATATTTTTACGCGTCTCTGTCTTGAATTACTGCTTTGTCATCCTCTTTGCTGCACCCCTCCTGCCATCCTTCATGTAAAGGCTTCCCTGGTATCCCATCTTTTCTTCATTGCTAGCTAGTTTAGTGCCATTTTCACCTCTTTGCCACTTCATTTTCACTATATTCTATGCATGGTTCTTCTTCTTCTTCTTCTTCTTCTTCTTGGGTTGAAATGCGTGGATTCTTTAAACACTTCGAATGAAAGCATGTGACATGGATAATGTAGGCATTGGGGTGTTATGGTATCATTATCAGAGTCGATTACACCCCAAGTGTAATAAACACTTTATGGATGTGAGCGGAAGCGTGCCCAAAATATTATGGAGAGTAACGGATAAATAAAGCACGTGAATTATACTTCGTAGTAGGACTCACTTTTGGTATTCACACCAACAAGAATAAATTGAGAGAATTGCATACGAAATTTTAACGTGGAAAACCCTCTAGTAATTTTGAGGGAAAAACCACGGGCCAAACTCCGTAAAAATATTCCACTATATTTAAAGAGTAATTACAATATAGTGTATCCTCAGTGTGACTCTCTTCTGCTATAATTAGTAGTATTACAAAGATCTAGAGAATATATCCAAAACCCCAGTGTATACTCACACTACACTCTTGAAATTTTCTTACACACACTCTCTATTTTCTCACACTGCAAGAAGCTAAGAAGTGCTCCTTCTAATACTGCTGAACGCTTCAGCTAATGTGCATATCACGGTTTGATACCTCCCTCTATTTATAGGAGGCCTTCAGGCTTTGTGTAATAATTATGCTGGTATGCAAAGATACTTTCTCGATAGAGGTACAACTCATATTGAGTTGGAAAGAGAAAAGTTGTGGACCTTGCAATAAGCAAGCCACGTTCTCACATTGGGGGCCAAAAAAGAGGGAAAATTATAACACATATATAAACAAAAATTCACGGTCAGATGAAACTGCAATATGTTGTACTTGCCATTTTCGGCCAAGGAAACTAGTAATGCGGCAGCGATTATTGTTCACATTTGATTTATTACAGGTGTGGTCACACAGGAAAAAAAAACTGTGTCTTTGTCTGGGGAAAGTAAAAATGAGAGTGAAAATTTTATGGATAAATATCATATATAAAATTATATAGGGTGTATCTATAAAATTTCTATTATTATTTTTATTTTCTAACTGAACACAACCTAAATAATTGGTGTTACTGACATTGACCGATAATTTCTTCTCAAGGTCCATTTATTTGTGTGTTTTTAATGACAAGAAAATAAACTTTTGAGTAAAAGACATTTTTATTAATTACCCATCTAAGTTTTTATTCAAAATTTTTTAAAAATGTATTTGATGAGTGAAGGTTAAGATGAATAATTTCCATAAAAGGTGATTTTCTTAATCACCTTTATCAAAAGAAAAAATGAGACAAACTTATTATCCTTAAATTTAGATGTCAAAATCCGCCCCCTACTGGATTAGAGCTAGATGGATACCCACAGGTAGAATTAGGGCAGGTTGAGTTTCATCGAATAGGGTGTGGAGCTTCAATTGGGATGTAACCCAAAATTCCACCTTGAAAGAGAGTTGAAGTTTTGAATGAGATTTGAGTTATAAATATTGCATTTGGTTGTTTGGTTTACTCATCCTCTAAGAATAGGAGTGATCCATTATATAAGTAATCTTAGGAATTATTCATTTGATGAAATATTTTGTAAGATTGGTTTGTAACTTCAGCCATTCAAAAGTTGCGAATATAATGAAAGATTAGTAAAGTCATGGATGCAAGTCAAAGGAATTTAACCACAATAAATTTTGGTCATTCATTTATTTTTATTTCTTTTACTTCAGCTTCCTAACAAGTCATATAAGAACCTATGGTTGAGGTTAGTTAGGCTTGCTTGTGTTTGGATCCATGTGTGGGGTTGTTTGTGTTGAAAGTATTCTTGACGATGTGGAGGTTAGGTAGCATGTTTCGTAAGCAGCGATGATACAAGTGAAGATAGCTTGTGTAAAAAATATAATCTTTTGAGGTGCAATGTAAGGTCAAGCGGCATGTTTCGTGTACTACAGTGATACAAGTAAAGGGACCAGGGCTTTGGATTATGGGAGGATTTTTTAGGATACAACCCAAAGTCCTATATTGAAAGAGTGTTGAAGTTTTGTATAAGGTTTGGGTTATAAATATGACATTTGATTGGTGAGCTTAATCGTACTCTAAGAGTGGAAGTGATCCATTGTATTGGTAGTTTTAGGAACTGTCCATATGATAAAATATTTTATAAATTTGAAAATAGTAAAAGATTTGTAAAGTCATATATATATCAGAGGGACCAAATCACATTAAATTTTGAGCATTTTTCTTTTTGTTTATTCTACTTTTGCTACCTAACAACTCCAAATTGAGTCATTGTCATGCATAGAGTCAAGAAAGAGTATGATGCACAAACTAACTAATTGTTATCTAAGATACTATGTATGACTCGATGGGGTTGTAATTGGTGAGGAAAGAAAATGAGAGGGTGTATGAATGATGCCATTTGTCTCATTTTCCTTTCTGTAGTACACTTATCTCCGCCTTTGTAATCTTTTCTTTTCTCTTTTTTATTGGATTGATACTTGATCATTGTGCTTCATTGTTACAAATATTATATTGAAATTGTTACAAATATTATACTCAATATAACAAGTATTCACCATTGTTGATAACAACACAAAGAAACCTTAAGTCTATGTACAAAGCAAAACACGAAACATGGAAAACATAAACCATAACACACTACGAAGCCATAGATATGAGGGAGCACAATAGTATAACCAACTATGAGGCTTGAATACGACAGAGCATACAAAAACCAATGAAAACAACCCTTGAACACAACAGAGCACAATGCCACCACCAGAGACATACTAAAAAAAACGAAACGAAAAAGAAGCCATAATCGATACTAGCTTGGTCATGAAACAACCGCACTCCTCTAATCTTGCCACCATATACTTGAAGTTGTCTCTCATATGCAAACCACCGTGGCACATTTACAACCCACCACAGTCACCCACACAACACATTATTATTGCAGACTCCAAAACGGTGATGGCAGGTGACAACAAGCTTAAAAAGGAGCAAGACGCTAAAGCAGCGCATCAATAGATAATATGATGAGCGTTGCGGTCACATGATTTCCAAAATTGGCAGAAGCATCGACAAGCCACCTTGAGGAGCCCTAACCAATGCCAAGAGGGAACCCCAACTCGATTGTGTTGGAATAATTTTGTGGACTGACATGAATTAATGTTGAATTTAATTTAGACCCAAATTAATTTGATGTCAAACAATTAGAGTTTATTGCTTAAGCCCAATAATTTGTGATCAGTGTTGCTATTGGGCTAATTATTGTTATGCACTATTTATTGTAGGTTTACGGGTCCTTGTGTATGAGCTTCACTGTGATGGGTTGCTTAACCCAACAGTTTACTAATACAAGGACACAAGGAGAGACTCTCCTTCTAGCCAATATATAGCATGCTTGGTTGCCCCATTCATGTCATGACACACAAAATCTAATATGGAATAAGAGGAGTAAATCTCCTAACTCTCTATATTGGATTTCTCTCTGATACCTTGCGTTTACTTGCATTTTGTATATCAGGTTAGGAGACGATTATGACTCTGTTGTCTTCCTCCTCAGTCCTTCCAGGTAACTCTAATCTAATCTTTCTGATTGTTGTTGAACATATCATATTCAGGATTAAATTGGTCTTTTGAATACAGGGATTTATATTATCTTATATATTTGAAATTCCTTCAAACTGGACACCAGCATTAAAGAGGGCACCGTCGATGGTCGAGGACTGCACCCAATGATGACGCCAACTTCATGCCGCAAGGACGATACCATCGACACCGTTTTCATTAAACTGCATAGATCCAAACTCCAAACCAAAAAGGAGGTGGATCTTCCCAGTTCTATATCATTCATCCACACCGACTACCACATAAAAACCGACAACCTTTGGAGGACTTGCAGTGGTTTCTATCATTTTCGTCATCGTTTGGTTTCCCTCTCTAGCCCGGCTCCATGTTTGGCGCCTTGCGCTCCATGCGACTACTTGCATTTCTAGCAAGCTCAATTTTCAGTGATGTTGGTTGCTGTTGGACTTAGTTCTTGCTTTGGATCAGATTGAGGCAATGATTCCGTCTGGGTTTGTGATCTAGTTTTGTGTTTTGATGGGATTGATCTTTTGGATTTTCCTTTTAGGGTTTTGCTGTGTTGATGATCTTTCAAGTATTGGCTCCAATCTAGGATGGCCTTATCTAATAATTAGCTTCTTGGTGCTTCAATATTGTTGTGATACCTTTGTTTTCAGGCCTTTCAGTTTTGTACTTTTATCATTAGTGCTGTTGATGAGTTTTCCACTTAGGTTCAAGAATTTGTGATGTTTTGCTATCCCCAAAGTGCTCTTGTGGGGTCCAAAGTGCTTTTCGTTGTTGAGATTCGTGTTATGCATGTTTTTGTACACTGTTTTGATTTGTGGAATCTCATACATTTGCATCTTCTCGTGTTTTGGTGTGATAGATTCAACCATGCCTTATATTGTGGAGTTTTGTTATTTTGTGTTACTTTTTGAGTTTTTATTGTACTCTAATTGCTCCTCTTCTTGAAGAGTCGAGTTTTTCTTAATTATCGGAAAAAAAATGAAAATGTGATAGTAACACATATTTTATTCATCTTATACGCACTAACCATATCAAACTTTTGTACAGAATTACATATAACTGATTTTCAAAGAGACATGAATGTTTCTAACCGAAACACCCTCAATCAATGTAAAAGGATTTCACTGCTTAAGCTAATACATATAGTTTTAAGCCTTGTTCAAAGCAGTTGAAGCCACCCACCAATACCTAGCATTCTCTTAAACAAATTTGTAAATTGAAACAAAACTAGCAGTCAAAATCCAAACCGGCCATAAGCATTGTCCATTCAATTGATTCAGTGGATGATAGCATAGAGATCAGGCCTCTAATAATCGAAATAATGTTCATAGTTGTCACATAAGAGGAGGTGGAGGTCACTTGATGAGGACAATTGGTTTTGAGCAATATGGTCATCAGGAATAATTTCCACAGGCTCCTGTTTTGTTGATGAAGAGACCGATGATATTGAAAGCTGTTGTGCTTGTTCGCTTGGGAGGGTGTTAATGTTACTAAAGCTTAGTAAAGTAGAAGACTCGAAAGAAGAAGCTGGTTCTAGTTTTATGTCAGGGTTGAGAGAGTTTTTACAAGCGTGATGGCCATAATAAGTTGTCCTATACAATGGAGGATCATATTGAATCCTCTGCACCTGTTTGATTGCTTGGCAACCTTGTTCATTCTTGTAAGTGCACTTGTAGTAGCTCCTTCACATATATTGAATACATCATTCAAGAAAGGGAATTTATTGGTCAGTTATAAGCATCCAATAAAACTAAAATTACTAATTTAATTTGAAACGGAACTATGGAAGAATACCTCAGGTATTTGGAATTCATTGTCTTTTTTTGTCCATACTTTCTCCATGCATGTCCATCTTCACACAGAATTGAGCTGTCCTTCTCCCAAGTTGGTGCACTTGATCTTTAGACGACAAAAATTCCAATTACAAAATCCTTATTTAATTTGTTTAGTTATTTTCAAAGTAACCAATATATAATCTTAGAATATATAAAAAATATTTTTATGAAACCGATTTGGCAGGACTAATGGTATTTATGTCTCAATCCAATAATTGTGAAATAAGACAACACTAGTTGAGATGTAAGTCTAAAACAACAATAATTCGGTTCATTATAAGCTATACAAATAAACAATACACTATAGCTAGGACGATCAGGAAGCTCAAAATTTGGAAAAATATCCAAAATAATATAAGGAAAAATTTATATATAATATTGCATTTAAATTCAAAATTTTAAAATACTAACTAATAATAAGTGTATAGATCTCGCCTTAATGTTCATCATTTAACTTACTCTTTATTAATATGGGATTTGACCAAGCCTAAAGCATTAGGTTTAGAAAGCTTTTTATTTTTTTCTAAACATACCGTACTAATTTTAATAAAAATTTGGGAGAGCTTGGAATCTTGGATTCAGCTGAAACAAGAAAGCATATTACTTGAACCCTCCAATGGAAATGGAGACTAAATTTTAACAATTGAAGGCTTAGAGGAAGATTTTTATTTAACTTCTACTGAAATTAAATGGAAAAATCTACTTTAGTTAACCTAAGAAATAAAGTTGCTTGAAAAGGACATGAAAGTACTTTGTATGCAAATTGGCTTGCCTGGTCAGACTATTGTGTCAATGGTTCGAGCTTTCAAGCAGTGAAGTTAGATAGCAATTTTCTATCAATCAATTTTGTAATTTGATAATCATGAAATCATCTCTTTCAAAAGTTTAAGCTGATTGATAGACACATATGAATGATTTTATATCTAATAAGACACAACATTACACATGAAATTATATCTAACTGATCCAAGTATTAGTTCACAGAAGATGATGTGAAAATTTAGATCCTAAAGAGAAGCTATGTAACGCCCGGGGACGAGGACGAGGAGTGATCGTCGGTGCAAAGAGGGCACGGACAAGGAGCGGCTCCTCGCAAGGTCCTCCAAGCGGAGGGGTACATGAATGAACCGATTACACACCCGAATGAGAGGGATCCTAAGACTGTATAGGTATGAGACTATACAGTTGAGGAGGGCTTATATGAATTGATTCGTACTACCTATATCAACAAGATGCATCTTCTTTTCGGTAGCCTAAACTGAAAGAACTCCACAGTTAAGCGTGCTTGACTTGGGGTAATTTTGCGATGGGTGACCTCCTGGGAAGTTTTCCTAGGAAGCGTGTGAGTGAGGACAAAGCATGCTGAAAGGACCTGTGTTGGTTTGTGGGGACAGTCGTCAATCCATAAAGCAGCAGGGGATGTTACAAGCTACATATATAGCAATACTATAATGACATATACATAATGAGTTAATTATTAAAGCATGTATATTATTCTTACTTTCGCTTGTGGCACCCTCTCCGACTTTTGGTTGTGAAGCTCTTGCAAGTGTCATCAACACCCTCAGGCTTTGTCCAATTCGTGGACAAGGAGAAATCCCTGATAGTGGCTGCAGGCATCTCCACCTCAATGGTGTTCAAGAGCAAGAGGGTATTTGTGAATGATCTCAGTACCTTGTGCACAAGATCTTCAGCAAAAGGTAACATTGACCTTTCTTCCTTGTTGTCTCCAAGATCATGAATACTTGATTTATCAACAAGTACTTCAAGTAACTGATTTGCCAAGTCACGCCCTCTCATTAGCTCTTGCTTCATTGCCTTTTTGCCATTTGAAGGATGATTCTCCATTAAATCTTTCTGCCAAACAGATTGGAGACAGTAACTCTTAGGGTGAAGCATAGAGGAACCACTGCTTTTAATTCAAGATGGCAACCCTGCTACTTGCCAATTAAAAAATTGCTGTTGTTCATGGTTGAGGAAAAAAGATTCCCTGAGATTATTATTATTATTTTATTTAAGTGGGTCAATCCTTTGCAAAAATTGTAGGCCGCTACTATAGCCAACAATCAAAGTGAAGAATACAACCAATGAAGGGATTGGGGTTTTCTCTGATTGGATAAAGGTCATAGGACCAGACATTCAATTAAGATGGTAGATGCTCTTAAAAGATTAAGAAAAATTACTATTCCATGTCATTTAGTATTTGTCACATTAGTTATGTTAAGTGTCATTGTCTTCTATTTTACTAATATTTTAATGCTATAATTGATGTAGGGATAATGTTGAATAGTACATAGTAATAACTCCTTTTTTAGAATTGAGAAAGAAAAATAATGCCTATTTAATTTGAGTTTCTAGTTTTTAATTTTTTTTCTAGTTTTCTAGATTTTATAAAAGAAATATTAAAAATTTTAAAAATTATAAATTTTAGTTTTCAATTTTTATTTCTAATGTTTGATATTTTCTTAACAAAATCCTGAAAACTGAAAATGCGAAAATGAAAAATAAAAACTGAATGAGCACTAAATCTCTTTTTTATTATCCGGAAATAGTTAAGAATTTGAGTAATGAAATAGGATAGGCTAATAGGGCTTACTTCACAGCTTATGCAATGAACTCAGCTATCTCAAAGTACCATCTTGCCCTTGATTTAGCATATTGCTCTTTGTGCGATGCAATTCCACATGTTCAGTCATTATAGTATGGACAGGTATCAGGTTGGATGATTTTAATAACATTATCAATACCTTAGTTGCAAGTTGGCACGTTTTGAATGTGAATGACTCTGTTATCCCTCGTGAAAGGAAATCTGCAAATGGTGTCACATTTCATATTCCCCTTTCATTTATTGATGTGTAAATATAAAAATCAAACTAAATGTATAAATTTTTAAATATATGATATGTATTATCTACATGTTGACAAATGATTAAAGAAATAGAAAATGAAACAAGATTTGAGAAATGAAAATTTTTATCCAACTCGTGAATGATCAATTTTGGATTGTAACTTCGACAGCTTACGTAAAGGTTTTTATCTTCCAAGTTCACGTCAAGGAGGTGCTAGCAGATATACCCTCCCTGGCTCAGCCTTGTCTGTTACATTCATTAAAGATATTCAATCAGGACATTTTTACCCCATACGACCAAACATAAGCGACACTATTCATCTGTTGTTGCAATTTAAATTCAAAATCTAAGGCTCTATTTGCAATGCTTTCTGACAGTGAATGACTGCAATCTTACATTAATCTCTTGTTCTAAGAACTAGAATTAGAGAGACATGTTATATTAACTAGGATTAGATCTTATCCTTGTTTAATAACTTGATATGAATATAACATCTATCGTTCTACGGGAAATAAATGAGAAGTAATGAAATAAATGATCTTACTCCATTCAAAGGCTATGCCTTCTTCAGTAATGCTATTGGACCGGAATAATTTCCAGAAATTCATGTGGCCGAATGAGTTGCACCTTAATAGAATTGCAGGGTGAATCCCCATTACAATTTTATTTAGGCAAGTCTAAGACCTAACTGTGCACTCTTTCAACTAAGAACATCATTCAATAAGCAATCTCACATGTGATTTTGAAATTAATATGGTGTAGGTATGTATTTTCTCTTTCAATCCTTAACGGAAAAGCACAAGTGCAATCTTTGCCTCAAAATTAAAACACAAATGAAAGCTTGTTTTTGCTATATTCACCCAAAAAAACTTATAAGCTAGCAGATGAAATTGAATTTAGATTGTCAAGTTAGGATTTGAACATGACAGTGGTGTTAATTATTGAAACTGTCCAATTTTTCTCAGAATCTGTCACAGAGAAACTAGCTAGGCAGTTAGAGATGTGGCATTTTCAACTTTAAATTTAGTTAAAATTAGAAAGTCTTTAATTAAAACAATGAGCTGTAAAATACACTTAATTCGGAAATTAATGTTGGGGTAGCTTTTCAGGCAATATAGTATTTTCTCTTTTTGATAACAATTGAATAAAAACTCAAAGCACCCAAATAAATGAGGAGCATATGGTTATAAAAAGAAATACAAGAAATTCATATGAAAAAATGAGACAAAAAGAACGAAGTGCAAAGAAAAACAGTGAAGAGGAGTTTTATATATATATATATATATATATATATATATATATATTTGTGTGTGTGTGTAAAAAACCAAATAAGTCATATGAAAAAAAGACTAATATATGGATAAGATATTATAAATCATTACATTTAATATAAGATAAAAATAACAAGCTGTCATCCATAACGTAAAATAAACCTCATAAACTATCATTTATATGATATCAGCTCATCATGTACTGTCATCAATAATATAAAATAAACTTAATTATTTCTTTTTTTTGCAATGGATTAAATTAATATTGATTGATCATAGAGCATTTGCTCAAGTGGTACTATTTTTTTTCTAGAGATTTTTTTTTCATCTGACCTGTCAAACTCTCTTTCCTCTCCTTTGTAACAAGGAAGATTATTTTCTAAGATGGAGAGGATAAATGTTTGGTTTTATTTAAAATTGTAGCTATTAAAAGGACTAACAAAGTTGTGCACCAAAAAAGCACAGAAGCTAAATAATTGTAAATCTAGTTTTGAAAGGAACTTTTGCGAGTTGTACTAACTAGAAGTATATGAAACGATACTTATAAACTTCGTTAATGTTTAATTCACATGTAGTAAAGTAAATATTGACACTGAAAAATAACACGATAAATGCAAATGAAGGAAGTGCACACAGGATAAGACATTTTAGCTCCAACATCTGCTATTTTAGGTCAAAAGAGTTCAAGTGTTAGCACTAAAAGACGGGGAAAAAAGAAAGGAAAAAGAAAGGCAGGGCAGATGCTGCTGCCCGTTGTATTCACCAGGAGGCAAAATAGAAAAAAGAAAAAAGAAAAAAAGAAGGAAACCAAGTCTCTTCTGAAGTCATGTGTATATTGCTACTTTTGGACAGTATAGCGTAGTTTAAATTTTCTTTCAAGAATTTCACCATAGATCAATATTTTTATCAGTAATATTTGGTGATGATAAGAGAAAATTACTGAGAAAAAATAATTCCAAAATAAGGGTATTCATAATTTACCTTCTTGCGCCTCTTCTATATATCTTGAAGACCAGAACGTTGACTATTTTGTTCTGAATTTCAATGGGTTGGCCGTAAGGAATCGCTCACTTTCATAGTAGAGTGGGAAGTAGAAAAGATATTTGAAATCAAAAAGGGTATTTGTTCAAGATCTCATATTTTCATCAAGCAATATGGCACTGGCAGCAATGAATAATATTGACCTTTTTCTTGATCTCAACTCTTTTTCACATCCCCAAGAGAAGTTGATTTGCAAACTCGTATCCTCTGATAAGCGCTTCTGTTGCCTTCCTGCGATTTGAAGGTCGAATCCTGCAGCTAACTGCTTTCTGGGTTTAGGAGATCGAAATTTTTGCTACCCAGTTTGACTGTTAGCAAAAAATTATGGCAAGATTAAACTTTGTCTTTTGCTTTTCTTTTTGCTGAGGAATTTCTAAGATTTGTGTGGAGAAAAGAAACGGAAAGTGAAGGTAAATAAGGATAGTTTAATGATAATGATTGATGAACAATAAAATTTTATGATAAATATATATCATATTTTTTTTTTATTATTATTAGATGTAATAAGTAAATAGAATAAATGAAAATTATATATTATATATTATAATTATAAAAAATATGATATATATTTATTGTATAAGTGTATAATATAGCCAGTATTATTCTTAATGAAATTTCTTTTTGAGATTGCAACAGAAGACAACTCAATCTTTTTCTATACTAAATAATCTCAAAAGGCGTAATCTATCCATAAACACTACAATCGAGAGTATATCATTCCACTACAGCAACTCTATTAAAAAAACATGTGTCATCTTCCCCCGTTTTCACTCAAAAAGTAAGAGTAAAAGAAAAACCACCTATAATTGTTAGTACTATTTGGTTCCTCCACCTTTTGTTGACCCAAGTTAAAAAACTTAATTTATTAATAATTTTTTTTTATAAAAGTTAATTCTTTTTAAACTACTTTTTTATTTTAAGTTTTATTTCATTTGAATTTTCCAATTTTATTAGAAACTATATTTCCAAGTTATATTAGTTATACATGTATTTTTGAGTATTGATATTTGGATTGTATCCTATATTTAACTCCATTTTATGTTTAACTTTTTTCCCTAAACTTATATGACCTTGTGTTAATTTTATCATTATCAAAATTTCATTTTATTTATTCATTCCTTTGGAATATGTCACAATGATTTCTTTCAGTGTCTTTTTTTTTTTTATGTTAAGTCATTGTAATTTTTTTTTTGTTAAAGGTTTTAAAGTTAATCATCATTATTCTTTATCTTTATTCTTATTCCAATACGTTTCGATAGTAATAATCATTTCACGTCATCTACTAAAAAAAATAACAATTTTAAATTTCATTTCAAATTAATAAATCATTCATTTATCAATATTTTTCAAAATTTATAAATATATTTGTTATATTAAATTTTTTTTGCAATAGAAACACTTTATCAATAAGAAATAATAGTAAATTATTAACCAGTTAATATATTTCCAATAAATGAGTAGCATTATTTTCTAAAAAATGTTATAATTTTCTATTTCTTTGCGGTAATCTGGCATTGAAAAATAGCTTATAAAATATCACGGGATTTTTCATCTCTGAATATCCTACTTTTAATCTGCACTCAAAAACTGTTTAATTTTTATTATTTTATTTGAATAAAAGTCGGATGATTTTTTTTTTTTTGTAATTGTATAGAGTGCTTTTGTAGCACTTTAGATAAAATTTGAGTAATAACCCATTCAATTAAACGAGAAGGGAAAAAAATGAAGTTATTTTTCTTAGTTATTTTTCTCAATGAGCGTTCCAAATCAAATGAGTATATATCGTACAGTGGTTTTCATTTTTAAAGTTTTTGGAAAAAACGTTATCCTGATTTTTGTTAAAATTGATTTATCAGAATATGCTTGTCAAAAGTTCTTTCCAAGTAAAATAATTTATGTTTGAATATCCTTACTTGAATAATAAGTTAATTAAAAATATTATTTGAATAGTAAAAATTAAAATTACTTTTGGAAATAAAATTACTAAAAGAGTTTGATTTTATTTAATATGTTAAAATAAATATAAATTTTTCTAGAGTGAAACTTGCTTACCACTTGCTATATCATTATTGGTAATATAACGCTAATAATTTTTAAAACGTCAATTTTGTTTATTTAAGGATTTAGTTTTTAGGGTAAATTTATACTTTAATTCTGAAAGACTTTTGTGTTAACTCTTTGTTCCTTGAATAATGATTAAATACAAATATTTCAATCCTCAAAAGATTTCATTGTAACATATATATTATAATCTCCTAATAGAAAAATCATATAACTGTTAATCCTCATAATATTTTATATTATAACATATTAATCTCTACACAAAAAAAATCATATAATCATTAGTCCATAAAAAATTAATATAAAACTAATTTTGTTTAGGGACTAAAGTTTATTAAAATTTGAATATTTCAAGGACTAATATGTGAAAAATCAAATTTTCAAGTTCATGATTTTCCTATTTCATGGACTAAAATGTTTGGTATGATCGAAATATTTTGAGGATTACAGTATTTTCATTTAATATTTGATGGATTAAGTGTAAAAATGAAGATCGTTCAGTTGTAGTTGTTAAAAATCCTATAAATCTATTGTAATAAGCTGTCATGTGCAACAGTAAATAAATGTAATGGGTGAATCAAGAAGAGAATGGCAACTTTGTAATGAAGTTGATATGTTACATGGAGGTGGCAAAAATATTTTGCTGTTGTGAAGTTTGTATTCCTGAATATGTGATTATGTTGTTTTTTTTTTCATTTGATTTTTTGTGCAAATATTTACATGCAATCATTGATGGGGTCATATATTACAAGAGTAGGCTAGATTTGGAATTGAAATGCATTCAAATAGGCAAGTGTGAATAGTTTGCTTTGCTTGCATTTTTTATGATATACTTTGAAGCTTGTCAACCTAAAAGCGCAATCCTGACTATAAGTTAATTTCACTAATGGAATGTCTGGTCACGTTGGAGGGAGATTTCCTTTTTCTTAGTGTGTTGCATGGTTCATAAGTGTGAAGAGAGGTTTGAATTTTCTATTTTGTAATGTTAATTTTCATTTTTTGTTTAATGGTGATGTAAAAACCATTATATTGTTTACTATTTATTGGCAGAGCCGCAAAGATGGGCCGAGCTCGATGGGCTATACAAGTGGATGGGTTGGTATGAAAAAATTGGAGTAAACGTAACAATTAACTCGACTTATTCTGACCTGATTTGGCTCGACTCGAATGGGCCTAGGCCGCTATAGACTAAGCCGACTTGATGACCCGAACATTGATTTTTCTATTAAATAATGAACTGCATATATGGAGTTGATTATTTTTTTACATAAAAAAGTCACCTATATATATGAATTATTACTACCTGAATTTAGATTATTTAACCCTTTTTTACTTCAAAAAGTTTAAACTAAAAACAAATGTTGATAAAAAATAATAATATTTTTTAAATTTACTTCACTTTTGCATCAAGTTTAGTTAACAAAATTTAATTATTGAAAAAAATTTCATTTCTTTTTTTGGCATAAACCAAGAATAAGATAATTACTTGCTCAAAATTTATATTTTTATCTGTTAAATTTTTTTTTTTGGTACACAACCAAGGGTATCCACAGTCGAACACAGTGACTAATCCCCGCGCTGGTTTGTGGGCACCTTAAAGGGTGGGACAGCTGGCCCGGAGATTTAAAGCTTCTCTATACCCAAGGCTAGGATTCGAACCCCTAACCTTGGTTAAAAGTGAACGAGTCTCTCACCACTCGACCACACCTCTCGGGTTATCCGTTAAGTTTTTAATGAACAATAAAGTTTTTTTAATATAAAATTTGTCGGCCTAAATAAATTGGGCTGAACCAATGTTTTTCTAGCCCAAAACTAATTTAGTCCAAAGTGATCCGACCCAAAAACAGTCTAATGACCTGTTTTGACAGCTCTATTTGTTGGTACTCTATTTTTTGTATTGTAGGACAAATTATTCTTAACTCTTTTAGTATTTATTAAGTCTATTTTTATTAAATATAATTAAGAACTGTGATTATTTGTGGGCAGTAGCATATTGTTTCAATTTGAATTTTATGCTCCTGTGCATTGCACAAGTTAATAGGCTAATAATATATACATGAGTAATGCTAAGTGAATAATAAAATTACACAATAAATATACATCACATATATCTAATGGTTATAAGGTGTGTGGTGTATATTTAATGTGTAATTTTATTATAGAATAAATATTTTTCCATATATATATATACACACACACACATAATTAGAAGATAAGCATGTGTTTAATAAAAAAAAAGTATTTTATACTTCGTTTACACATTTTTTTAAGGTGAGATAATTTTTTTTAGTAATTTTAAATTCTATATGGAAATTTTTTAATTATTAAATAAAAATATTATAATTTTAATATTTTTAACATATTTTATTAAGATTATAAGAAAACATTTCTCTTTTCTGTCTTTATTTTTCTGGCACAAATTAATTAATGCATAATAAAAAAATATAGAAACTCTCACATAAAAAAAAGATTTAATTGGAATACACTGACAGTGTAAAAAAGTTTTACACATTCATCCAATAATGTAATGATACATTAAAAAATATGGTTATTTTTTCACACACTACTTTAAAAGTCATGTAAAAAAAGAGATTTGATTCGGTGATAATGTAAAAGTATTTTATATATATATATATTTGCGAGGTGGATAAGGGTGGGTTTTTCATAACCTCGAACCCGACTTGTGCCTCAAAGTGAGACGGGTTTAGACCCCAACCCGACTGGGTTGGGTAGGGGTGAATATTTGGGGATAGAATAGTAATTGTGATCCTTACTCATAAGACTAAAAATAAGGGTTAAATATTTTTTAAGTCCTTGGAAAATGAACGAGCTTTTATTTTGGTCCCTAAAAGCAAATTTGTTTGGTTTTAATCTAAACATTTCCAAATCTATTTGGTTTTGGTCTCAGAAGTTAGTTTGTCTCTATTAAATATTGAGCTTGGTGACAGAAAGCCACATTATCCAAATCTATATGTAATACCCAATAGTCATATGGTGATCCTATGTGTCAAAATTCTCACTCAATAATCCATTAGACCCAATTGTCATACTCGATTTGGGAAGATGACCGGCATGTAAGAGTTTGGATACCCACGGAAGCTTTCTGGGTAACGTGACTCACTAAATATTAACATGATTTTCATTCTTAAAATATAACTAAATCTAACTAATTATCAAATTCTCTATTCAAAACATAATATCAGAATTCGTAAAACTGGCGTGTTTAAACATACATAACTCTAAGATTTGGTTTAATACTTGTAAACCAAAACATAACTACATAACTGGTTTGTTACACAATCTTAATCACAATTTGTAATTAAAATCCATATTTAAATTCTAAAATATATTGGGATATACATATATTTTGAAAATAAATGCACAATATTAAAATATAATGCATGGTTCGGATCCTTCCTGCACATCTACTGTAGCACTCTAATTTAACATAAATCTAAATTGGGCCTTATTGTAACATAAAGCTCATCACTGGAATAGTTGTTATCTGCTAGAATGGTGATTGAATAATAACTGGACCTGCAATTGTAAGGAGGAAGGAAGAGGGGTGAGTAATCGGACTCAGTGAGTGGATTTTCACTCATTACCCACATAGGACAACCAACATGATATTCATAATAAATTTCAAAAGAATGGCAAGTGTAATTTATCCTTTTTTTTTTTGTCATGAATTAATTTCAATATGTAAACTAGGCAGAGCATGGTGGCCATAGTTCAGCTTGATTGGATGGTTTTTTATGGGTCAATATTAGTATTGGTTTGTGCGATATCCCAAATAAAGAAATTATAATTATTATGAATTATTATTATTATTATTATTATTATTATTATTATCAAATGCACCTAACACTAATATTATTTAACATGATAATTACTAAGTGTGGTTAGCATTAATATTAGTTATTACTATTATTCAGTCTAGATATATGCCACTAATATTAATAATAATTAATATTACTAAGTGTAGTTAGCATTAATAATATTTATTATTATTATTAAGTGTAGACAAATAGCACTAATATTATTCATGATTATTATATTTGTGTATAAATATATGAGTGTAGGAGTGTGTATGTGTAAGAAATGTTTAGTTTCATTTTACTAAGTTTTGCTTCCACCTCCTCTAAGTCAAACCTCATCTAAACCAAACCTCTTCTTGGCCGAACTCATCTCTTGTCAAGTTTATGATCTTCATGGCCGAGCTTTAGTGAGCCTAGCTAATCCTCTCTTGGGACGTTGTGACGCTCCTTTCTTTTAATTTGTGAGATTGGTTATTTGTACCATTCCAATACTTCAGAGTAAAGTTATTAGTAAAAGCACACTCACGACTACCAACGGTAAGTGGGATTAAGCTCATAATCATACTTTTGGTCATTATTAATATTTTTTCATATTATATAAATTATTTATGAAATTTTAGAATGATTTATGTCAAGAAAATATATTGTTATAATTATGCCTGTTTTAGAAATATTATTACTTTTACAGTTATCATGAAAATTAATCATTTTAGCAAAACTCATGGGACCATAATTGATACCTTGCGTGGTATAGAATATCTTTTTCCTAGTTTATGAAATTGTGACACCTTAGTTTAATGTTTATAGTAGAAATATTGATTATCATGTTTTCAGACTATGTATTTCCTATGAAGATTTTATAATATTATATATGATTTATTGAAAGTATTGAATAAAGTATAATTCATAACAATTGTCAGATACATATTCTATTGATTACTGAAATCACAATGTCTACAAGCTAGTGATCCCTTGGGCATGATTTTAGAATCTCAGTTATGCTACAGTCAAATTATTAGAATTATATGAATTCAGAGCTTTTATATTTATCTGGTTTATGAACAAATTATTTTATATTAATTAGTAAGAAACAGATCAGCGAGTTAACGGCTGCAGGATTGATCGTTAACCTTGGTACTAAGTGGTCTGCTAGAGGACTAGCTCACCCACAATAAGGAACCTAGTGAGGTGTCCATTTATGGGACCTAGTTAGGTGCCCATCAGATTAGCCATTGGCTCAGATTTAGTTATTCAGCTCAGATAATTATGTACAGAATAATTCATGTTTCTCTAATAGTTATTGTCATAGATTCAATTAATTTATATGTAATTATATATGTAATATATTTCACATCAGTTGCATGTATATGTTATGTATTTTGTTATTGTCCCGTGTGGGTTGTGAGTGGAGGCTCGCTCACTGAGTTTTGATGAACTCACCCCTCTCTTTTCCTTTCCCTACAGATATAGCTACAGTTTCAGTTGTACCACAGGATCCTCAGTAGTAATGCTACAGCTTCCTTGGTGAGCTTCGCTTTGGAGTGGAGCTTATTGTCAATTATGTCAGACTAGTAGTGCTCCAATAAATTGTGTAGACAGGATCCCCGGACATGCATGATATATATTTTCAGAATTTCTGTTAATTATTTTGTTATGTTTAGCTTTGGCCTAGAATATGGATTTTATGCAGATTTATGTTCAGAATTTATGTTTTGAGAACAATTTCATATTATTGAGTTTTAGTTGAACTTGAGATATTTTGAATAAATTTGGATTATTTATGCATATTAGTCAGTTACATTACCAGAGGCTTCCGTGAGGACCCAAATCCTCACGTGCCGGTCACACTTCATAGGTGGGTTGTGACAAAGTGGTATAAGAGCAATAGGTTTCCCTACATATTATTGGAGCAAGTGTCCACAAATAACATAGCATCTACGTAAATGGAAGCGCGCCCATTTGCATTGATGTGGTGCTATTTGAGGCCTTTAGGAAAGAGTCAATTTTGTCTAGGTTCAATAAGAGTTTGTCTTTTCTTGGCACTCATGATCTTGTCATATGTCTTCGATTTCATAGTATAACCATGCTACCTGTACACTCATCACGCCTTCGCCGTTGCCGTAGGAGCGACACATCCGGTAATAGTGCTCGCCTTAGAGCTTTTAACAGATGGTAACAAATTTGACAGATGTGATGGCCAGACAGCTGGAAGCGACTACACAGCCGCCTCCAGTAAGAGATACAGATAACTCAGCCTTAGAGTGTTTCAAGAGACTGGACCCACCCACATTCAACGGGTGTTTGACGAGTGAGGATCCCCAGGAATTCCTTAGGCAGGTGGAGAAAATAGTTGGTGTCATCCATTGTTCTTCGGAAAGAGCGGTGGAGTTAGTTGGTTTCCAACTCGGAGGCCAAGCAGAGTTATGGTATCAGGAGTTCCGACAGAGGTATGGAACTGCTAGCTCTCCATCTTAGGAATGATTCAAGGAAGCCTTCATGTGAAGATTCATATTAGAAAGCCGCCAAGCACAAATGATTGAGGAGTTTTTGAAGCTCCATTTAACTCCAGGCATGACAATTACTGAGTATGATGAGCGTTTCACTTATCTTGCACAGGCAGCCTCTAGCATGATACCAACAAAGACAGCTAGGGTGAGACGTTTCGTTCAGGGTCTGCCAAAAGACTTATTCCTCAGCTTGCAGCCTCACGTCGGGACCATGGACTATACTCAGGTAGTAGACACAGCAATTGTTCTTGAGAATGGTCTAGTAGAGCGAAAAGCGATGTCAGAGGCCAACAAGAAGGCCAAGGTTCATGCCTCTTTCTCGAGCGGAGCAGGTTCGAGCAAGGGTCACCATCAGCAGGGACAACAGTGGAGTCAGTCGGGTAGGGCCACCTTCTCAGAGCCCATCCCGGCACGTTCAACTATATCACAGACTCTGAGTAGAGGGGGTAGTCAGTATAGTGGACAGGGTTCATGGCAGTCATATCCAGTATGCCCGACTTGCAAAAAGAGACATCAGGGTCAATGTTGGTTTGGCTCTTCAGTATGTTATGGATGTGGCCAGCCGGGTCATAAGCGCGCAGAATGCCCGATGTTTCAAAGAGCTCCTAGCCAGAGGTCAACTAACCCCTCCACATCAATTCAATCTCTTCAGTTGACAACCCAGGGCGGTGTCATCGCAGCGGCGGGCCGTGGGGTCGTGAGTAGAGGTCTTGTTGGCAGAGGTACAGGTGGAAAAGGAGTAGGCAGTAGAAGCCAGGGTAGTGGAGGACAACCCCGTCTATTTGCAATAACCCGTCAGGATGCGCAGGCTTCAAATGAAGTAATGCAGTATGACAACAGTATGTTCCTTCGATGCTATGACGTTATTTGACTCGGGGTCTACCCACTCTTATGTATCCCCATTCTTTGCTGTACAGTTTGGAAGATCCCCTGAGGATCTTGACGAGTCGTTTTTAGTTGGGGTACCTTCGAGAAAGCCCATCTTTATTCAGAAAGTATATAGATCATGCGCAGTCAAAGTTGGTGACATGGAAGCGCTAGCAGATTTGAAAGTGTTAGACATGTCTGACTTTGACGTTATTCTAGGCATAGATTGGTTATCCCCATGTCATGCCTTGATAGATTGTTATAGAAAGGTAGTGAGATTCGAGGTCCCAGGTGATGAACTAAGAGAGTTTCTTGGCACAAGATGCTCGACACCAACGAGCTTAATATTAGCTATGAATATGCTACGGTTGATAGATAGAGGTGGTTATGGGTTTTTAGCTGCAGTCAGGGATGTAAAGGCAGAGATACCAAGTTTGGAAACGATTCCTGTGGCTAATGAGTTTCCAGATGTATTTCCAGATGATTTGCCGGGTATGCCACCAGAGAGAGAAATAGAGTTTGGGATAGAGCTTGAACCAGAAGTTAGGCCCATCTCTATACCCCCGTATCGCATAGCTCTAGCAGAATTAAAAGAATTGAAAGAGCAATTATAGGAGTTGTTGGACAAGGGATTCATATGGCCAAGTACCTCTCCATGGGGTGCTCCAGTGTTGTTCGTTAAGAAGAAAGACGGTTCAATGAGAATGTGTATAAACTATAGGCAGCTAAATAAGGTGACGATTAAGAATCAATACCCTTTGCCCCGTATAGATGATCTTTTTGACCAGCTTCAAGGGGCAACATGTTTTTCCAAGATCGACCTTCGATCTGGTTACCATCAGCTAAAGATTAAGGATAAAGATATACCTAAGACGGCTTTCAGGACTCGCTATGGACATTATGAGTTCCTAGTGATGTCCTTTGGGTTGACCAATGCCCCAGCAGCCTTAATGGATTTAATGAATAGGGTGTTTAAACCATTTCTGGATCACTTTGTGATTGTCTTCATCAATGACATCTTGGTGTATTCCAGAAGTAAGGAGGAACATGAACAACACCCGAGAATAGTTTTACAAACCTTAAGGGAGAATCAGTTGTATGCCAAATTCTCCAAGTGTGAATTTTGGCTAGATCAAGTGGCATTCCTTGGACACGTAGTGTCGAAGGATGGCATCATGGTAGATCCAAAGAAGGTGGAAGCAGTGCAGCAATGGCCTAGACCTACAACAGTTTCAGAAGTTTGTAGTTTCTTAGGCTTGGCAGGATATTACAGACGATTTGTTCAAGATTTCTCGAGGATTGCAGCATCTATGACCAAGTTGACACAGAAGAATATCAAGTTTCAATGGATAGAAGAGTGTAAGGAAAGTTTCCAGAGGCTCAAAACATGCTTGACCACGGCACCAGTTCTTGTACTACCTTCAGGTTCAGGAGGTTTTTTCAGTATTCTGTGACGCTTCTAGAATTGGACTTGGTTGTGTCTTGATGCAGCATGGTCAGGTTATAGCGTACGCCTCGCAGCAACTTAAGAAGCATGAGCGAAATTATCCTACCCATGATTTGGAGATGGCAACAGTGATTTTTGCCTTGAAGATTTGGAGACATTACCTGTATGGAGAGACTTGTGAGATTTTCACAGACCACAAGAGCTTGAAGTATATCTTTCAACAGAAGGATCTGAACCTGAGACAGCGTAGATGGCTTGAGTTGTTAAAAGATTATGACTGTACTATCTCGTACCACCCAGGGAAGGCGAATGTAGTGGCAGATGCTTTAAGCAGGAAGTCAGCAGGCAGTTTGGCCCACATAGTGCTAGTAAAACAACCGTTAGTAGAAGATATCCACAAGTTAGAAGCTGAAGGAGTTCAGTTCGGCCTTAGTGAATCAGGGGCTTTTCTAGCTCACATCAAGGCTCAGTCAACCTTGGTAGGACAGATCAAAGCACAGTAAGGTGAAGATCCAAAACTAGCTAAGTTAGTTAAGGATGTTCGTAAAGGTAAGAATACAGAGTTCTCAGTTGATACTGAGGGTGTATTGCACCTTGGAAATCGATTATGCGTACCTGCTACAAATGAGTTGAGGAGAAAAGTAATGGAAGAAGCCCATGATGCAACATACTCAGTACACCCAGGATCAGCTAAGATGTATCAGGATCTAAAACATTTATTCTGGTGGGATGGGATGAAGAGAGATATCGGTGACTTTGTGGCTAGATGCTTGGTATGCCAACAAGTCAAGGCTGAACACCAGAGGCCGGCAGGGTTACTTCAGCAGATAGATATTCCAGAATGGAAGTGGGAGAGGATAACCATGGACTTCATAGTCGGGTTACCTCGAACCACCAAAGGGTTTGACTCCATATGGGTAATTGTAAATAGAATGACCAAGTTAGCACACTTTTTACCAGTAAAAACTACCTTTAGTGCAGCACAGTATGCTCAGTTATATATTAAAGAGATAGTCAGACTCCATGGTGTCCCAGTATCTATCATATCCAACAGAGGATCCCAGTTCACTTCACGATTCTGGAGGGCATTTCAAGAGGCCCTTGGGACACGTGTGGATTTAACCACAGCTTTTCATCCCCAAACAGATGGTCAGTCAGAAAGGACAATACAAACCTTAGAAGATATGCTCAAAGCCTGCATACTAGATTTCGGAGGAAGCTGGTGTGATCACCTACCCTTGATAGAGTTTTCATACAACAATAGTTACCAAGCTAGTATCCAGATGGCACCATTTGAAGCCTTGTATGAGAGGCGGTTCAGGTCTCCCATTGGGTGGTTTGAACTTGGCGAAGCTAAGTCTTTAGGCCCAGACCTAGTTCAGGAAACCTTAGAGAAGGTCCAATTGATTAGAAAATGTCTCTTAGCAGCACAATCCAGGCAGAAGTCATATGCAGATAATCATCGACGTAACTTGGAGTTTGCGATTGGGGACCATGTGTTTTTGAGAATATCTCCTATGAAAGGAGTAGTGAGGTTCGGTAAGCAAGGAAAGTTAAGCCCTCGTTTTATTGGTCCGTTTGAAATCTTAGAAAGAGTTGGAGCGGTGGCTTATAAGTTGGCACTGCCTCCCAGATTATTAGCCATACACCCAGTGTTTCATGTTAGTATGCTCAGAAAATATATGCCTGACCAATCCCATGTGCTCACTTCACAAATCGCCAAATTGATGAGAACTTGTCATATGAAGAGGAACCAGTTGCCATCATAGATAGACAGATTAAGAAACTTCGCTCAAAGGAGATAGCGTCAGTAAAAGTTATCTGGAGGAACCATTCCGGTGAAGAAGCAATTGGGAAGCTGAGGAAGCTATGAAAATCAAACATCCCCATCTATTTCCATCTCAGGGTACGTTGTTTAGATTTGGGGACCAAATCTCTTTTAAGGGGGGTAGTATGTGATATCCCAAATAAAGAAATTATAATTATTATGAATTATTATTTATTATTATTATCAAGTGCACCTAACACTAATATTATTTAACATTATAATTATTAAGTGTGGTTAGCATTAATATTAGTTATTACTATTATTAAGTCTAGATATATGCCACTAATATTAATAATAATTAATATTACTAAGTGTAGCTAGCATTAACATTATTATTATTAAGTGTACCTAGCATTATTATTATTTAACATTATTATTACTAAGTGTAGCTAGCATTATAATTATTATTACTAAGTGTAGTTAGCATTAATAATATTTATTATTATTATTAAGTGTAGACAAATAGCACTAATATTATTCATGATTATTATATTTGTGTATAAATATATGAGTGCAGGAGTGTGTGTGTGTGTAAGAAATGTTTAGTTTCATTTTGCTAAGTTTTGCTTCCACCTCCTCTAAGTCAAACCTCCTCTAAACCAAACCTCTTCTTGGCCGAACTCATCTCTTGTCAAGCTCATGATCTTCATGGCCGAGCTTCAGTGAGCCTAGCTAATCCTCTCTTGGGACGTTGTGACGCTCCTTTCTTTTAATCTGTGAGATTGGTTATTTGTACCATTCCAATACTTCAGAGTAAAGTTATTAGTAGAAGCACACTCACGACTACCAGTGGTGAGTGGGATTAAGCTCATAATCATACTTTTGGTCATTATTAATATTTTTTCATATTATATAAATTATTTATAAAATTTTAGAATGATTTATGTCAAGAAAATATATTGTTATAATTATGCCTGTTTTAGAAATATTATTACTTTTACAGTTATCATGAAAATTAATCATTTTAGCAAAACTCATGGGACCATAATTGATACCTTGCATGGTATAGAATATCTTTTTTCTAGTTTATGAAATTGTGAAACCTTAGTTTAATGTTTACAGTAGAAATATTGATTATCATGTTTTCAGACTATGTATTTCCTTTGAAGATTTTAGAATATTAGATATGATTTATTGAAAGTATTGAATAAAGTATAATTCATAACAATTGTCAGATACATATTCTATTGATTCAAATCACTATGTCTACAAGCTGGTGATCCCTTGGGCATGATTTTAGAATCTCAGTTATGCTACAGTCAAATTGTTAGAATTATATGAATTCAGAGCTTTTATATTTATCTGGTTTATGAACAAATTATTTTATATTAATTTGTGAGAAACATATCAGCGAGTTAACGGCTGCAGGATTGATCGTTAACCTTGGTATTAAGTGGTCCGCTAGAGGACTAGCTCACCCACAATAAGGAACCTAGTGAGGTGTCCATTTATGGGACCTAGTTAGGTGCCCATCAGATTAGCCATTGGCTCAGATTTAGTTATTCAGCTCAGATAATTATGTACAGAATAATTCATGTTTCTCTACTAGTTATTACCATAGATTCAATTAATTTATATGTAATTATATATGTAATATATTTCACGTCATTTGCATGTATATGTTATGTATTTTGTTATTGTCCCGTGTGGGTTGTGAGTGGAGGCTCGCTCACTGAGTTTTGATGAACTCACCCCTCTCTTTTCCTTTCTCTACAGATACAGCTACAGTTTCAGTTGTACCACAGGATCCTCAGTAGTAATGCTACAGCTTCCTTGGTAAGCTTCGCTTTGGAGTGGAGCTTATTGTCAATTATGTCAGACTAGTAGTGCTCCAATAAATTGTGTAGGCAGGATCCCCGGACATGCATGATATATATTTTCAGAATTTTTGTTAATTGTTTTGTTATGTTTAGCTTTGGCCTAGAATATGGATTTTATGCAAATTTAGGTTCAGAATTTATGTTTTGAGAACAATTTCATATTATTGAGTTTTAGTTGAATTTGAGATATTTTGAATAAATTTGGATTATTTATGCATATTAGTCAGTTACGTTACCAGAGGCTTTCGTGGAGACCCAAATCCTCACGTGCCGGTCACACTCCATAGGTGGGTCGTGACAGTTTGAGAGAGCACAAAGCCCGGCAAAAGTTTTTGGGCTAAAATTTGCGTTGAAGAAAGAAAAGACAAAAAAAAAAAAAACTTTGCATTGAGACTTGCACATTTCGAATTCGATTCTGAAAGCTCAAAATTGATTTTGTCCATTTTTGGTCTGTTTGGTTTTATGTTGGAATATAATCTAAAAATTGGTTTTGAATTTAAAATAAATTCCTATACAGGTGGGAAACAAAATTATTGCTTTAGGCTTTTTCGCTTCTTGTCTTTTTCAGAAGCACTTCTTATATCAATCAGGCAGACATAATTCTTTCATCTGTAACCAAAAAAAGGCAAACATAAATCACTCTACATTAAACTCTGTTCTAGGAAAATCAATTATGTATAGAATTAATCCTACAAATACAAAACATACACTTAAATGCAAAGCAGTAAGGAATAATAAATCGATTTCGTGTCCATTTTAATTTGTACGAAGGAATTTCAACGCAACATTGTATGTTTATAATCTTTAGTAATCAGAATGTGCATTTTGAAGCTGATGTAATTCTCTGCACAAATATATATTCACAAATTTCGCTATCATATCTTATAATTGATGACGATGGATGGATTAATAATGTAAATAAGTAGGTGATTAAGGCAAGGGATTGTGAATCTCACAAAGACACAACAAAAATATATTTCTCTTTTTTTTTTTTTTTCTTTTTAACAAACCTGCCTTGTCACAGCATAGCTTTAATATTTGTAAGAATTCGGTCAAAAGAACAAACTTACCCTTTTCTTTTTCTCCATGATTTTTTAGATTGACTCACAAATTATGACTTTTACTGACCCCACGCACATTAGTTATTATGATTGTGGCGCGCATGCATATCAAACTCTTCTTTCTCCTTTTTATTCTTTTCAAATGTAGATACAACAAACTACGCATCGCCACGGAGCAATGTTTTCGGGCTAGTAGGAATACCAATCTTATATGGATTAAAACTTCAAGTGTCACTCGGAGTGATGTTTTAAAAGAAGGATATATCATCATATCGATACTCTAACGACAATAATTAAGGAATGAAAAAAAAAAGGAAAAATTGGTAATAAAAAAGATGAATTTTTATATTTTCAAATTGTGAAATTCACTAAAAAGTGTTGAAATTTGAAAGATGAGAAGGGACAAGAAACTTACTTTGATATCCTTATTTACTGGACCACTGATTAGAAAAATCATCGAAAAGAAAACGAAAATGATACGGAACCCTCACCACATAGTGTAACATAATGAGAGTCAAGAGGTATCACTTTCTTGTTAAGCAAGCAAAACGGACCATATTTAAAATCAGTGATGATGAGAGTGTCGGGATTTGACTGACCTTATTAATGAGTTGCTTATAAGTTATAACTAAGTTTTGTTTCGTGCTGCACTTCACTTTTCCTCCTGCAGTGCTTTTCTAAGCTACTAGCCTTTTAATTAGTTAACAAAATCTTGAATTTTTAAGGCCTAGCAATTATATATGATTAAACTCTACTACTTTTGTTAAATTTTTAAGGCCTAGCAATTATATATGATTAAACTCTACTACTTTTGTTAAATCCTATGGTTTAAATTACTCTACACTGAATTCATTTTTTTGGGGAAAAAAGAGAGTAGAGGGACAGCATCTTATGTTTGCTAGGCCATTGCTCAATACTGTCATATAAGTCTATAAATATGTGATAAAGTATAAACCCTATTTGTGTTCTATAATGGGAAAAGGACAACTAAGTACATTATCAAAGCTATTATGTTAAACTAAACCAGCCGAATTTTAGGACCTTAGAACGAAGTTTGATCTCTGAAATTGACAGGAACAGATTGCCATTAGCACAGGAAATTTCGTTGGATTGATACATCTTCTAAATCGGTTGTTGGAATGTTAAATAAATATTTTTTAATTTGATGGTATATTACTATTTCTTCGCATAAGGACATTTTTACATTATTTGTATTCTATTAGACACAGGAAGGAAAAATCTTCCCTCGGATTTGGCCGAACAGTTTCAACGATAAGGGTCTGTTTATTTATCCTTTCAGACAGGAAATTATAGCCTTGTGTGATTGGATGTGAATATTGTCATTTTTTTCTATTATAAAAGTTTGATGGAGCGAGACTATTCATCTAGAAACTTAAGGCAGTTTCATAGAAATGAGCTGGGCCAGAGATTATAAAAAGGATCATATTTGTATATAGTAATTTTTTTTTAACAGGGAAACACATGTTAAAGTGGAGATTATATTTCATATGAGGAATACTATCATTTTTAGGATGTTTGTTTCACGATTTGGTTTTTCATTCCTGAAAACAATATTTTTAGGAATGGAATTTAGAATAATTATATCTTCGTTTGTTTTATTGTCTGAAATAATTTAAATGTAGTTATATTTTTTTCATTTTAAATTATTATATGAAAAATAATATTAATAATTTTAAAAAGAGAAACTAGACAATAAAGTCAAAAGGTCCTTTTATGATATTATATTAAATATTTTAATTTGATGGTTAAGAGGTGACTTGCTCGGACTAGATAGTAGATATTAGAGATTTTAATTGGGATTAATTAGAAATTATTTAAAAGAACATGAAATAAAGAAAATTTGAGTTGTGGCCTTTGAAGGAACTCACAGCACTGGCGGCGGAAATACGTACCTTGAACGTGCCTATCATAACTATCATAACATATTAAAATCCATAGTAACAGACAAGAAGATAGAGAGAAATGAGAGAAGACACAAATGACAAAATTACTAAATGATGAGATACAACCTTATATAGGCTCATAAGAAGCTAATGACTTCTATCTAATAAACTTAACTGACTCTCTCTCTCTCTCTCTCTCTCTCTCTCTCAATTCTCCAACATGAAGTAACCCAACAGGTCCAACACTGCCTGAACAGTTTCCCCTCTTTTTCTTCGCCAAGGTACAGCTTTTCACTATTCTTCTCTTTTGCTTGCTTGGTATCAATCCTCGTTTCCATCCAATTGTATATAATGCAATTATTCAATATTTAAATTTAACAACTCTTGTGCATAACTAATTTAATTTCGTCCTTTTGGGTTTGTTCTTAGAATACAATTTCTCTGTACACGTGTTCAACACTAGAGAGTTTGGATAATAGGCTGTTAAAGAAGGAGTTTATTCTGACCAAAGTTTTCCAGTCCGAGGAAAAATGCTTAATTCAATAAATTGAGTATTGATTATATTATTATATTGGCATCTGTTGGATTGTAATGCATAATTATCCTATTTATCTTTATGCTTCCAATTTGTTTGCCTCTTTGTAAAATGTTGTTAATTGCTTCTCTTTTTGTTCGAAGCATCAAGTTGAGACCTCAATTCTCGCGTAGCATAATATAAAAGGTCATATTGACATATTGTCAGAGGATTTTTAGCAATAATGACTGTATCTGGGTTGAGTGGTAGTCCCTCGAGATGTCTGCAGTTACTTCCTTGCCGTTTGAGTTCACAGAATGTTCGGGTTATGGCCTTTTCTGAAGCTCGGCTTGGGAGACGTAAGCAAGAGACAGAGTCTCTCCAGGCAGATAGGTATGCCTTATTAATCGTTTAGTTACCTGTTGAACTTGATATAAGGCTTGTGCTATGCTGAATGGAAAGCAATTCATTATTTTTCCTCGCCTTGTCATTTCACAGGACAATGTTTTCGTCTCCTAGTTTTAAAAGCTGCACACGACAAGCTAAATGGGTCACACGTGCCATGGATGCTTCATATGGGGTCCTGTATGTCTTGGTATTTCAGAGCAGGTTTCATGATATATTTAAGCAAGCTATCGTTGGGTAATGAAGGGGGTATGTTGCTGTAATAGCAATTTGATGAGCACAGGTGTAATGTTGTTTGGGGTGTAGTTTTGCTTAGTTAATTGTGTTTTTGTGAACTATGTATATATTCTGCCTTTCTTATCATCCATTGTTTTTTATGATTCAAATTATCGAAAAAAAAAACTCTAACTAACTTTTAATCCCAATTACGTACTCTAATACAAGAAGGAGGTGGGTGATTGGTTGTGAACTTGTGGGCCATATGATCGAACAACTTATTAGACAGTTTTATTTGTTTATTTATTTTTACAAGAGAACAAGCCTACCCATAGAAGGTTTGCGGTGGCGGCTGTCAATTTTCAAATATATTTTGATCTTTACTATATATATCCTGAGAACCTTCTGAGTAAGAATTTCGTCCGGTATGGCTCACCTCATCCGAAATGAAATCTTTTGTCCCAGATGCTGTCCCTATTCTCATCCCTTCAATAATTTATTATCACATGTAAATATAAAAATTAAAATAAATTTAAAAATTATTAAACTACCAAATATGTAATATACCTCTTTTACACGTTAATAAATTATTTGGGAATAACAAGGAGGACATAATTTTAAAATATAAGATTTCCATCCACTTTATTAAAAGCATTTTAGTGAGTTATCACTCCTTGTGGATCCACATGGATCGTTTCTCAAGATATATTTTCTTCAAAATAAAATTAAAAGGGTTTAATTATGACATATTGATAGTAAATATTAGTGTAAAATATTTTTACATTATAATTTAATTTAATTTTTTAATTTGTATGAATTTTTAAGTAGGTTGAGGTAAAAAAGTCAATTATCATGACTGATATGACAATATCATTACAAGAAATCAGTGGAAAATTGACAGTGTTACTGACAAATTTTTTGACGGATTCAAATTATACCGATGGGTTTATAGATAGGTATGTACGGGCTATCAATTTTTTAGCAGTTGACAGAATATTACTGACGGGTATGCAAACCAATCAGTAATTTTCAATGGGAAAAAAATGAAGACCAATTAGTACAATTGTATTAAAGGTCTCTAGATAAATAATATTACTAATGGGATATACTAATTTTATTGATGCATTTTTAGAAATTAAAATAATTTTTATCGACCGGTTTACCAATAGGTTTGTGTTTTTTTTAAATATTTATTTTGAAAATACAATTTATTTCCAACGAGTTTACTCATCAGTAATGTTTTAATAATTTTTTAATAACCAATTGCATTGCCACGTGTAGCTCATCTATATAAACTATTGATTGTTTGGAATTTATTTATTTACTTGTTCATTTATATAATGATTTAATTATCATTTAAAGTGATATATTAAGTGCTTTTGTTATGTGCTCTTATTCATAAAGGATTCAGAATAGCCTTTATAAATCCTTTAGCAATATGTCTCCTTGGAAAAATTATTATGTTTTCTCGTACTTTACATGAAACTGATATTATTACTATTTCTATGATCAAAAGTCTTTAAATACTACATTGCTTTTACATATGCCTTTTCAAAATTCACTTGGATTTATTTTTTTCATTAAAAATCTAAAGCATTACCAGTTTTTCAGTAATTTAAAACTATGGTTGAACTGCAATTTAATCACAAAATTAAAGCCATTCAATCAGATTTGGGTGGTGAGTTTAAACCCTTCACAAAATACCTCTCTTAACATGGCATTCTCTATAGAGTCATTTGTCCACATAGCTCTCTCCTGCACTAAGTTTGCTTTCTCCTTCTACGCTCAAAACTTGGGGTGGTTGCTGCCCGTTCACTACCACCCTTGGATTTGAAGGGTGTGTTAGTATCATTGCTTGCTAAAAAGAAAACTCATGTGGATGTTATACGTGGTGATAGTGGGGAAAAGAGAGACATCCCTTTATAGGGGCATGTTAGTGAGTCCAATGCAAATCAATGGAAAACAAGCTTGATGTCAGGATTCAGGACCGTTATGCAATAGCAAAAGGATTGCCAGCATGGCATCAAGTTATTAGTTATGCAGCAGATAAAGGATTGCTACCATGGCACTAAGTCAGTTAAGCTTAGAGAAATGAATGTCGACTAAATTATATACTTGCTGTGTATCTAGTCTTAAGGTATGTTTCGTTGGAAGATAAAAATGGGGATAAGTTTTTCTTAATTGAGTTCTATGTGTAAAATTACATAAAAAACTTAACTATAAAAAATTTATCTTTATTTTTATTTCTCAACCAAACATATCCTTAGTATAAATGCTATTCCCTTGAATTATCATTCATTCAGTAATAAGAATAAAAAAAAGCTTCATTTTATTCTCTCTAAGATTCTCTCGGTTTCATCTTTCATATAAACTTCAATGTATAAAAACATTTTTTTTTTAGAAAATAGAAATTATGGCTTTTCGAAAAAAGATATATTTTTTACTCTTTTTTTTTTAGTAATTTTGCCTCTACTTAAAAAATTTATCCAAATATACTGAGAAAATAAAAATATAATTTTTTTAAAAAAAGATCTATTTTTTTATCAAGATAATGACATCTAAATAAGCACTTAATCTATATGAGTTTTGTGTATTTAGATGCTAATTTGAACACACAAATATAAATTCAAGAACAAATTGCAAGGACGGTATAATTAAATTACACGGAGAAAGATGTTTATTCACTCTTTTTTTTTTCCATCTTAATTCAATTTGAACTCGAGTTCACTCAGTCGCTCTAATTAACAAACTTTCGTAATTAAGGAAGCTACATTCCAATGGGGCTGTGTTCCGTGATAAAGTCACCAATTGTCTTTCCATCTCCTCCTGAATCAAAATTTTGTTGAGCGAAACATGCCAAGCCATCAAAATCCAAACTGCTTCCATAAACATTGTCAAATTGAACAGCATCATCAGTGGATGATAGCATATCGACATGCCTGGAATCATTGGAACCAAGTTCATAGTCACATAATAATAGGAAGTAATCTGATAAGGACAATTGGTTGTGAGCAATATGGTCGTCATGAATAACTTCCATAGGCTCCTGTTGACTCAAAAACTGGTGATGAAAATGGGTGCTTGTTGTCAGGGATGCTGTTATTGAAGCTAAGCAATACAGAAGAGCCAGGAAATGAATCGGGTTCCACAAAAATCTCATGATTAATATATGAGCTTTTGCAATTGTGATGACCAATATAGGTTGTCCGGTACAATGGAGGATCCCCTTGAATTTGTTGCACCTGTTTGATTGCTGGGCATCCCTGATCAAGCTTGTGCGTGCACCTGTAGTAGTTCCTGCACACATTTCTTTTATCGTTTAAAATCATCCTGGACACATGATCTAGAAGATAGAGCCCTAGAGATCGAGAAAGGGCAGATTATATAGTTGGTAGGTGTTCTTGTTAACCGTCTCTCTCAAAAGTCTTAAACCGATCCATAGAGACATATAAGTGATTTTATATTTAATATATCCTCTCATGTGAATATCTTTCTTGGGTTTGAAGTGTGAATAATAGATAATAATGGTTAAACGACATCATTTGGTGATAGAGTTTCTGATACCATATTAAGAATCACCTCTCTCAAAAGCTTAAGATAATAGACAAATGCACATGAATAATAATTCATGTATCTTTCATATAAAATTTCAACCTTTGAGAGAAATAATTCATGACATAATATGACAACTTTTATGACCAAGTGGTATATAAACCAATCTTTTTTACCCTCATTCTTCTAAACAAAAAGTTGAATTTCAGCATTTAAGATAAGATGAGTTTGTGCATGAGCTTCACTTTAAGTCTAATAAACATTTTGTATGAGAGAGCATGTTAGATATAAGATCATCTATGTATCTTTATCCAACTACTTAGTATTTGTAAGAGATGTTTGAAGATAGTATAAAATTCAATCACAAACAAATTATAAGAAGCTAATTAATTTTGAAATTCAGGAATACCTAAGGTATTTCGAATTCGTTGTCTTCTTTTGTCCATATTTTCTCCATTCATGACCATCTTCAGTTAGAATTGGACTGTCCTTCTCCCAATTTGGTACAGTTGATCTTATCAAGCAAAAAAGAAAAAAAAATACTTAGCAAATTCTTATGTAATATTTTTTGAACTAATTCAGTAATATACTAACTAAAATATATATCTATGAAAGCATTAGCACCATATCACATTAATTTTATCCAATGATTCTGTACTAATGTGGGCATTCAATGTTTGACCAAGTGAAGATGTTGTTTATAATTGCAATGAAAGTATTCATTAATGATATTCAGTTCGGTTCATTGTATGGGGTGAAATATATAGCATGGTTCTTTTAGCTATACATGCCGAAAGTATGTGGGAATACTTTTTGTAGAATAACATATAAAGTTGAATGCATGCATAGAATTGGGCTGAGACTGTATGATAGTTCAGAAAATTAACCTAAAAATTATGTACATAGGAAAAGGACAAATAAAAAACATCCATGACACTACAAAAAAATATATATCATTTCATTAAGAACAGTTACTGAGAAAATTTAGAGCCTAATAAAGACACAGAGTAAACTTTCGATCTGTATACTAAAAATAGCGTGTTTATCTTTAATAAGTCGCAACATAAAGAAAAGTATATACTTTCATTTTGCAAAATAGAATAATGAGAACAAGTAAATCTAAAATCCAATAACACAGTACTTGTTGGCAAGGAATCACTTATAAGTTATAATTCTTACTTTCTCTTGTAGCGCCCTATTCGACTTTTTGTGTCAAAACCGGGGGACGAAGAGAAATCTCCGATTTTGGTAGGAAGAACCACCTCATCGGAGACATCATCACAAATGGTGTTCAAGAGCAAAAGAGAATTTGTGAATGATCTTAGCACTTGGTGCACAAGATCTTCTGCAAATTGTAATATCGACTCTTCTTCTTCATTGCTCTTGGACTTATGAACAAGTGCTTCAAGCAAGTGGTTTGCTATTTCACGCCCTCTTAGTAGTTCTTGTTCCATTGCCCTTCTTCCCTTTGAAGAATGAGTAGTATTCTCCATTTTTGCCTTTTTTGAAGGGCTCACGGATTGGGTAGGGAAAAATAAGAGAGGCACCCGCCTTTTATTAGGCTCAGGAACCTCAACTTGCAAATATAAAAATTGTTGCTCTTTATAGTCGAGACAAAAATTCCTGAAGCAGAAATTGACAGGGGTTGTTCACGAGCCAATGTGTTGATTGGAGAACACACAAGCAATGAAGCTTTGCCACGTGAGGGAGCGGGCTTTGCTCTCGTTGCAT
The DNA here is from genome assembly GCA_031216105.1 of Dalbergia cultrata. NCBI lineage: Eukaryota > Viridiplantae > Streptophyta > Magnoliopsida > Fabales > Fabaceae > Dalbergia > Dalbergia cultrata. The sequence continues at coordinate 14,885,357 of CM062350.1, forward strand.
GAGTCAAGAGCGTGGATTGAGAGGTCGTGTGTTTGTTTTCTTGGAGATGGAGGATGAGCTCACTAGGCTTACTTCATTCCATAATCCCAGCCATCTCAAAGGACAATCTTGCCCTTAGGATTTTGCCATGAGAGGCAACCAGCCTTGTTCAGTCAAAACCGAGTGAGACTAGTATATTTAGTCAAAGAATGGTATTTTTCATTTTTTTTTCTTGTAATAAAAAAGTTCAAATTGAGAAAAATGTTTGTTTCAATTTTTTATATTTAGGGTTAGGGCTTGCTACTTTTTTTTATAAACAAAAGTTTAGATTGAAAAGAAAACTCGTTGTAGTCTAGAGTGAAGATATATCTTCAGACTCATCAAAGACTTATAGAGGTATTTACAGTTATCCACCATCACAAAAAAAATTGAAAATCAAACATAAATTTTGGCAGTGCATGAGCAAGAGATTAACCAAGTAGTGAGCTAACCCTAATGGGCTTGCTATTGTACTTATTTTGAAAATTAAATTTAAGGCATGATAATTTAAACCATATGAAATGAGCTAAATCCCCATTTAAATTTTTATTACACTATATCTAGACACTATTTCCAGGAGAAAACTGACACATTTTAGCATTTTTATCTATTTTTTTCTATACAACAAAATGGTAATACTATTAGAATATAAAACCATTCATGTGCTTTTATTCATTCACTTAAGTTTCTGAAAAAGATGATTTTAGGACTATCATGACTAAATAGTAATGGTTAGGTTCGATTCTTATTACCCTTATCATGAAAAAAAAATTAAAAAGAAATTTTAAACTGAAATCCAAAAGAAAAATTCACATGATGGAATATTTTAGATATAAAATTATTAATATGCTTCTGGCCATTAAATTAAGGTTTCAGGGAAAATGTTTTAATGACAGCTATCATTCATCTTTTTGTTTTTTTTGTTTTTGTTCTAATAATTAGGAGTGTATACACGCACTTATGGCCAAGCAAGGGGTAGGAAGATCCAGCGTCACCCGTCTGGTGCGCGTAGTCATGTCTAGTTCGAGGCCGTCAAACAATTGTTGGTTATAGTATTACATAGATTTTTCAATATTCCTTTTATGCAATCACTTGGAAAGAAGGGTAATGGCAGTTGACACGTGTTGAATGTGAAAAACGACGTTATCTTTTCAAATGGTTTTGATCACGCAATTCGTACTTTGACTGGGAAAGAATTCGTTGTTTCCCTTCAGGGCATTGGGAAATTGTTCAAAGTAAGAAAAGTCAAGTCATATGCTAATTACTTTTAGAAAACGGAAAAAAAATTATAATCACAGAAGTGACATTCAGAATTAAGGCTAAAGGTACCAATATGCAGTTGATGCTTGTTTTGCTGAAGGGGGGATCCAACTTGTGGAGGGAGTGTGGTGGTTCTGGGTAGTGATGTGTTGGATCATCATCCACCTTCTAAGTTTTGAAGACAACTTTCATGTTTGGTAGAATAAAGGTGTGACTGGGAATGATCATGTTGTATCTTCCATGAGAGGTTGGATTATTCTAAGTATGTTTAGTCAGGAACTGTTGGAAGCCAAAGAGCTGCAAAGTATAGAGCAGTTCCATGAGTTGATAATTGAGACAAATGATGCACTTTATGCTATTGTGACGAGGGATTCGTGTTGTGTTGCACGTTTTGTGTCTCCGGTAGTTAGTATTATGTTTTGATTTATGTGTTTTGTGTAACGAGACTCCTAGTGTTTTGTGTTTTATGAGTTTTAATGCGTGAGAAAATGACTTTTGGGTAACATTTGATGAATATCAGAGATATAAAATACTGCATTGAGGGTAGAAACGTATTTGGAGAAAGGGATGAAAACAAAAACTCCCAAATTATCTCTATCACAACATAATTTTTAAGTCAATTTTCATACCTCCTAAAAGAAAAAATGCCAAAGATATATCTTTGAGATAAAAATTTAAAATTTTCTTAAAAGAATATCATTTTAAATATTTTATATTCCATCTATGCGCTTCTCACTTTTAAATTTTTATCAAATTATAACTTAATTTTCTTTGTCTTTTCATCAATCACTATATCCTATACACTATTGCGAAATACAATTCTATTTCCGTCTCAAATATCATCTTCATCCCTACTACTGTCTCATGTCTCTATTCTTTTTGTCTCGAGATACATACCAAATACAGTTAGTGTTCAGTGTTCTGATTCTCTTTCCACAACCTATCAAGTATGATGTATTTATTGCTCCTTCATTGAGAATTACATATTTACCTACAATAAGGAGTGTGGTTTGTTTCGGTAATGATGTGATATCATGAGTATCTATGCAGTGATGCGGGTTTGCAATGGGGAGCACACAAAACAGGTCTTGTGGAACTACAGTTCCAAGTATATCCAGTGAGAATGGTTCAAATTATTATGTGTTTACTGAGGATATGCCTTTATATGTGCTTTACTTGTACAATAATTTGTGGGCGAAAGAACAACAAAGTTTTATTCAAAGGTATATACTGGAAGCGGGAATTATATGCGTCATCAATGATTCTTTCCAACACTCACATTATGCAGATATGTGCTCTTATATTATGGTATTTATGCAGCACATTAGTCGTAGTTAACTAGGAGAATGCAACCACAAATAGCATCAGAAAGCAGGTTGTAGAGGCAAGGGGTAATGCATTTGATATGTAAACTATGTAATCTATATGGCTGGAGGTCTGATTTTTTTGGGTGATTACTTAGTTCTTTTAATAGATTGTTTATGATTCATTGCTTTACATAGAGTGTTTGTTGGGTCAGGCCAACCTATAAACCCATGGATTTTAGCCCAATTCAATCCAAAAAATATGGATTAGGTTGGGCTAAAAAATTCCAACCCACAAAGATATGAGTTGGGTTACGAGTTTGTAAATTTTCAATTCAGCCAATTCAACCTAAACCAACTAACCCAATATTTAAGAAAAAAATGGACATGTTTTTCGTGATTTATTTCCATATGTCTTTTATACACACACACACACACACACATATATATAAGATTCAAATGAGACAATGGGAAATAAGTAACTAACATTCATTATTTTTTTTTGGCCGAAATAACACCATGCTTTATTTATCCAATATTTCAGTGGACTCATATTATGCACCCTCTTTTAAGTTTATGGTAAGACTTATCATATTGTTATTGAATTTGTTAGAAGATATAAGTATTCGATTATATATATTGACTAGAATTGTTTTTACAGTATATTGGATCTACATGTTCAGCCCAACTCAATCCACTTATGAATGAGTTGGGTTGGGTTGGATTGAAAGGAAAAAAATTTGTTCAATTGAATCCAACCTATCCACTAATTCAATAAGTGAATCAAATCCAAAAACCTTTTCGAACCCACCCAACCCAATCCATAGACACTGCTATACATATGTAATTAGGGTTGAAATTTAATCTTTATTTGGTTTGAGAAAATAATTTTATTTTCATTTCATTTTTTTAATTATCTTTTTGTATAACCACTGAATTTATTAACAAGAAAGGTTCAGAATATAATAATAGAATGAAGGAAGAACCAATGGGGTCCTCTTTCCAATAAACCTGATTCCTCCCTCTTTTGCATTACTTGCAAATAAGTCATTTCTGCTTTCAATTTTAATTACAAAAATATGTCGTTTTTCATTCTATTTTATATTAAAAAATCGTGTGAAAACAAAAATATTATTTCAATATTTATTTTATAATTTTAAAATAAAAAATATGATAAAAATAATGTGGTACTATTATAATTGAAATTTAAAATAGAAACAAAAAATATTTTCTGCAACTAAACAGGATATTATTACATCCATTCCCTACTTCCTCTTAGATTTAATATGTAAGACCTCTTTTTTTTTGGTGGGTAGGAATATGTAAGACCTCTCTAAAACAAAGATCAAAGAGAAATAGAGAGGGAAAAAAAGAGTTTATAAAAAAGAATAGAGAAATAAAAAAGTCATAACCACGGCGCATCTAGCCTAAAATTAATACATTTCCATTATTTTGCGACAAGAGAAATAGTGCAATGTCTTTAGTAGTTGGCCTCACTATTTCTATTAAACTAGAAGGCCGGTGTTAATTTTTTTTTTAAATTAAAATAAGAGAGAATAAGTGGTGGAGAGTCGAACTCACAGCCTCCATTAGCTCACTAAGATGTGTAAAAGTCTATTGTTAGACCGCGAGTTTCACTTGCATGTGTTAAATTATTTATTATAAATAGATTTTGAGATTTAATATATTTTATTAATAGTGTACAACAAAAACAAAAGTTTAACTTGCGGTATTAGTGATTTTATTACATTATCTACTATACATACGTGACTTTTATTATTGGCATTAGTATTTTAAATATTTTGACAATGTATTAAAATTAAATCCATAAAAATAATAACTTTAATTTTGGTGTAGTAAAATTTTTTACACCATTAACTAATTTTATACTACAGTATATGTAATTTTAAAATAGTTATTGTTATATAAGAATCACATACTTGTAATATTATAAGGTGAGTATTGAACACGTATCACAATAAAATTCAGCAACTTAGCACAAAAGAAAACGTAATTGTAAAGTAACGTGTTATTATCTACGACAAAAGACAAAAGACAAAAATCATAAACTGTCATCAATAATGTAAAATTAAAACGCAATAGACCGTCACACATAATATACGATAAAAATAATAATCTGATATCTGTAATGGAAGACGAGAATAACACCTTTTATAGAAACAGTAGACTACAATTTTTTTTTTGGGGGTAGATTTCATAACTGTTAACATGAGACAAATATAATATATATACCATCATGTATAATTCATATAAAAACAAGAAATTACTCATAGAGAAAAAAGGAAATTGTCAACCGCAATATAACATGAATGATAGATAAATGACAATAGTGGTATAAGGTAAATAATATATATTTTATCCTATAGTTTAACAAACTGTCACTCATAATATAAGACAAAAATGACAGATTGTCATATAAATTAAATATTAATTGTTATAAAAAAAATACGATAAAGAGAAGATTCTCTTACAAGAAACAAAAGCATGCATGACAAAAGTTTCATTTTATTTTATTTCTTTTAAAAAAAAGTATATTTATAAGTCTCTCTCATTTATTCTTATGTTTCACAATAACTAGCAAAAATCAAATAATACATATATTAAGTAAAATAAAAAAGATCTTGACAAATGTATAAATTATATGAGTTGATAAAACTATTTTTTTATAGTCATTATTATTTATCTTGATAAATATATTGATTATTTAACTAATATATTTATGCTAGGGGTATGGGTACGTGAAAGAAAAAATTAATATTATCTTAATATTGTAAATGAATAGATATTTTGAAATATAAAAAAGTTAAAGATCGATGATTATTATGAAATGGATGAGTTATTAAATTTTGTTTGACTCTAAAACACAAAATTTAGCTTCGATGTATTCAATAGTTTTTTCTATAAGATTTAAACATTGTGTCATTATCACCAAGAACCAATATTGCTTCAAAGATAAACTACGTAAAAGTTATAAAATGGTTGCTATATATATATTTGTTTTGGAAGAAATTTCAATATCAGCTCAAATAGAAAACTTCAATGTCGGGTGGGCCAGTCCACGATAGCCTTATGCTTTAAATTTATCTTATCCTAATAAAATCATACCAGAAGTCATTGTTACTTTATACAGCCAATGAAGAAGTGACTCCTTCTAGTATAGCCCCTTTTCCTGTCAGTTCTTACCTGAATGTCCGGTAAGGATGCAAATTGCTTCAACATTCGTGCAAATGAGGTGAGAGTACCTACACTGCGTGAAAACTGACGAGGTATTTGTCAATGATAAATGTTGTGTCATATTTGGGGCGCCCCTTTGTATAATTTGTGAGATTGCTCCGTGGTAAATTTGTTTATGATCTTGCTTAAATATAGGAGATATTTCTATAATTTAATTAGTACGAAAAGTATAATATTATAATGATAAGATATTATACGATTTATAAAGAGATCATATCCAGGATTTCAGGAGATATTTTCCACTAAATGAGACCAGGTCTTCGGGAAAAGAGGGGCACCACCTTATCAATCTCTAGACCCAACGTTCAACCTCTTGCAACTTGAGTCGAGATATTAGCCCATATTTTCTAGTCTAGTACACCAACATTGGAAACTTTAGAGCTAAATTTATTTTCGGTTAATATTTAATAAGATAAATTTGATTATAATGCGGAAGAAGCTGACTAAAATATAAGCAAATGAAAGAAATTTAAACCGAAAAAAAAATTACTTCCAAAACAATAGTAGCTATTTAAAATTATATTTCAAGAATTTACCGAAGAGAGTAAGAAAGAGACCATATTTGTTGTTATGGTAATTGAAACCCATAGATTTTGCCCAAAAAGGTGAAACCCATATAGATGAAAGCAAGATGAGTTACCTTTCTTCTATATATGCCCTCTTCAATCTTGAATGATGGAAAACTTGAATTAGCTTCCAAATTTTCATAGTTTGGCCAACGAGGTTTTCCCTCACTTCAACTGCAGAGAGAGAGAGAGAGAGAGCTCGCCTTCGGAGGACGAAGAAAATTATATTCAAGAGCAAAAGGGCTTTTGTGAAAGACCTGATATATTAATTATCTTGCACAAAAGATCATTAGCGATTGGCAGTGCTAACATAGATCCTTGGTCTCCACTTGTTTTGTTAACAAGTGTCGTTGAAGATGTTGGATTTCTAACGCGCGTCCTCTGATAAGCACTTACTATTGCCTTTCTGCGACCCGACATATAATGGCGATTGTCCAGAGTCGCTTGAAGCTGATCGTTTTTTTTATTTTTTATTTCTGGCACATCAATAATGAAGCAGATTTTGTTTTTTTAAATTCAGAAATTATATTAATCGTAATCTGATTTGAACTTAGGACCTCATTTGAACCTAGGACCTCATATATATTATTTAAACTTTCCATCACTAGATGAATTCTAGTGGCTTAATGAAGTTGATGCTTTTTGAGACAGCAAAGGATAAAGGATAAATGGTGTTATTTGTGACAATCAATCATGTTTATTATATGCTAATACCTGATTAGATAATAATAATTTAAAACTCATATGCTTTTAGAGCATATGATTGACACTCTCTCTCTTTAAAATTAAAATATTCGTCGATTTAAGATATATATATATATATATATATATATTAAGAAAAATAATAAATGATCTTGATAATTGAATAAAATATAGCACATGGACTAATATATCCATACGTATTAATTTATATAACAAAATGTTTAATGCGAATATTAAATAAAGTACTTTGAAATTGTGCAATTAATTAGGGATAGTATTGAAAAAAATTAATATTTCATTGAAATATGAAATTGATAGATATTTTGAAAAATAAAGTTATATGAAAGTGAACGATATTGTAAAAGGGAGGGAGTATATAATAACATGATATGATATGTGAGATTAGATATTTGTTTAAAATTATTTTACAATACTCTCCTTTTCAGAATATTTGTCCAATTTCAGACAACTTCATCTTTTAAAATATCTATAATTTTACATTTCAATAAAGTAAATTTTTTTTGTTCTAATAGTACCCTTGAATAATTAATGACCATTAATGTAACCTTTAATTTTTAACCATTTGATATGTTCTATAATTAATGTCTATTAAGATATATTAGTCTATATATCATTATTTTGCATATAAATACTCTATTATGATATTATTTATCATCATTCTTAATATTCATATTTGTCTAAGTTTGATAGATAGTTTGCAAGGGAGAGAGTAACATATATCAATTTTCTTTTCAAGAATTTCTCTTTATTGTCATGATAAAATCATCTCTCTCAAAAGTTTAAGTTGATAGGTATAAGGATAATTTTGTATCTAATATGTTCCTTCAAGTGAATATCTCTTTTAATTTAGACTTGAATATAAACTATTTTTTTTAATCATGAGAATAACAAGGATTGATGTAATGCCCTACTTTTAAGTAAAAAGGATAGAACATATTTTTGAGTTAAGACGAGTACTAGCTACCCTTATCTGTCATTTTGGGTCCTGAATTTCTCCAAGTCTGGACCCTACACCTTCTTGGAGGGCCCCATGGTAGAGTCATATTATTGGGATCAAAAGTCCTGGTATTTGTTCCTTATAAAAAAATAAGTTAAAGAATGATTTTTAATGGATTTTATGAAACTATTAAACCCTCCGTTTTTAACCCCCAAGTTTGCGAAACCCAAAGAATTCTCGGATTTGAACTAAAACCCAAAATTTTGATTTTGATTTATTGGGATTTTGATTTTTATGATATTTTATTTGAATCTAAATGGGGGGTATTTTCTTATTTACATTTATGTTTTAAAGTTAATAGAGAGTAAAATAAATAAGTGAGTTCTGGAAAGTGAGAGTTCATCCTGAAGAGTGAGACACCATCATGGAGAGTGTCAAACTATTTTGGAGACCACCCAACCACCCAGGCGGTAAACAGAGCCTCGAAGATACCAAAACACCTTCCTGGAGATCGCCTCAGCAGTCATATGACCGCCCAGGCGGTCATAAGAAAGTAAGTCAGTGGGCAACCGCACTGGAAATCGCTCAGGCGGTCATCAGAGCATTAAAAACCCCCCCATTTCGGGGTCCAGAAGCTTCATTCACTCAAAAACTCATCCCCAAGCTCGAAACTCTCAGTTCTCTCACTCCCAAACCATGGTTCTCACCCTCTAAACTCCATTTCTTCCACTTCCTCTTGAAATCTAACTCCAATCCTTGATCCCTAATGCTTTAAGGTATGTTATTCTCTTAATTTCTCTCTCTTTCTTCTAATTCTTCCTTGTTATTGGAAGGGGGTTCTTCATGCTTCTCAAAGGAGAGAAGTTCTTTATCATGTTAAAGATGAATTACTGGATATTCAGAGGTTTTAGAGGTTGATTTAGAGTTCTATGACTTCTATATCAGATATTGGTGCTATTCCTGCTTCCTAGGATTCTGTTGGCATTATTCCTTCATTGTTCACCCTTCCAGGTGAATGGGTTTTCATCTGTGATCTCTATGTTCTGTATTAGCATTATTTTCATAAAAATATGATTTACTGGTTGATTTTAAAGATTACTATATAAGGATTTGAGGTTTACTGTTGATTATATGTTTTAGAACTGTTGATTTTAGTGCATGAAATATATTTTTGAGAAAACTCATGAGACCATGTTTGTTGAATTGATTTTAAATGTATTTGATGATAATTTTGAATATGGAAAGCTTTTACATGAATATTAAATTGAACTCTAGATATGGATTATGGATATAATATAGTTATATACTTAAAGATGTTATTTAGATAAAAGAATAGAGTTGTGATTGTAAACCTTGTTATTTTGGAAATATGATATTGAATTTTAGTAAGCGAAGCTTGATGGTTGGATTATGTTTTAGAGGTGTTAAACACAAGGATTTTAGAGCATGAATCTTTATGATGTTCATAACAGCTGGTGGCTACATACCTTGAGGAGGCTTGGAATCATAATGTCCACACAGAGTGAGTGTATGGGCATGGTTCTATAGCCACCAGTATGCTAAGGTCAGACTGTTAGAATCAGATGGATTCACAACTCATAAAGCAGAGGTGCTCGGAGTCTGTCCCACCCTGCAAGATCAGAGTAGAGATGCAAGCAGAGGTGCTCGGAGTCTGTCCCACCCTGCAAGATTAGAGCAGAGATACGATTTCTCAGTGTGATAGGGCAAGTACTTCTTGCACTCACTGAACACCCCCCTTGAGTTCCCTAGTGAGGCCCGTGTCTAGTACTGGTGGAACATCACAGATTAGATCAGAGATATGATTATACCATGATTGATAGATGCTAGTATAAGTTTATATGATTTTGGGTATAAAAATAACTGGAAGAACGTGTTCTCTTTTGAGGTTATAAAAATGATTATTTGATTATGTTTATACGTATATATATACACATGTGCTTTATTTGACTATGTAAACCTTTGAATATTATTAATGTTATTATGATTTCCTGCATTGTTCCTTGGTGTCCCATGGAAAGGGGTTTTAGGTGAGGACTTACTCACTGAGTTTTTCCACAAAAACTCACCCTTCTCTTCCTTCCTCTATTTACAGATACAGAAGCAGCTGCAGGTCCTTCCTCGCCATCCCCATCTCAGCAGCACTAGAGTCCTAGTGGTGAGCTTCACTTGAGTGACGTGTTTATAGTTTTGTTTAAAGTGTTTCAGTATATTGCAGGCAGGACCCTGGACAATAGAGCATGATCATGTTTTGCATATTATTATACTATTTTGGTTTGTATCAAATAGTTTAACACTTGTGAACATTTCAAATTAGAGCAGCTTTATACATGTGGGTTTTATATTATGATATACAGACAATAGTTTGAATTATATAATCACATATTAGACTAGTATGATTCAGCAAACAGGTGATTTGTATGTAAAAAATGAGAATATATTTTAAATAATTTCATCTCTAATGGTGCATATAGAGCAAGTTCAGGTCACGAAGCTTACGTGGGGATGAGGCTTCTCATGTGCCGATCACGTGCCTAAATCGGGTCGTGACAATTGAACCATTGACTTCTTGGTTATAGTGGTTCTAATACTATGTTATGAAACCATCTCTTCCAAAATTTTAAAATGATAGATAAAGGCTCATGACTCGTGAGTGATTTTATATCTACTCGTGAGTGATTTTATATCTAGCACACCTCTCATGTGAATGCTTATTTTTTGTGGCCTTGAATGCAATTAATTTGTTTATTTATTTTCATAATGGGAGTTACTATAAGAATCAAATTATATATTGACCTTTTTTGTCATTGTGGCTTTAATACCATGTTATCAAATTTTCAATCCCAAAAAATAATTAAGTTTAATTACTTTTCTATTTTCCAATAAGTGTCAAAAACAAAACAATATATATTAAGGAAAATAAAAACAATTTAAATAAATGTATAAAATTATATGAGTTGATAAAATTATTTTTATATGGTCATTATTATTCATCTTGATAAATATATTGATTATTTAACTAATATATCTATATTAAAAATATAAATATAAGAAAAAAATTAACACTACTTAAATAACTTAAATAGACAAATATTCTATGATAATCGATGGTCAATAGTGGAGGGAGTATTTAATGTGGGATCTGGAGACGAATTGAACAAGTGCCAGTGCTAAAACTAACTTTTTTGCATTCCAACACCACGTTATCTTTAGTAAACACGACCAACCAATGAATATCCGCCAATATGCTTAGAGTGAGGTCATGAGGCTTACGTAAAGGGCCTCAAGCGATGACGAGTGCCACCTCCAATCACAATTAATTATTAATTAATTACTACTGAAAAACGCATTTGGTATGTGCTTTTCTTAAAACAATTAAATGATTGTTTGGTTATAATTCTTCTTACTCGAAAATGAAAAATTGTGCTTCCACTTTTTCTCAAAGCAACATTTTACCTTTTTCTCTGAAAAGGACGGCTCCTTTAAAAGTTAAAACAAACACGACTTTAATTGTTCACACAGGAAGTATACTCTTGTACTCAAAGGTATCTGTCATCTATTTTAAACATAAATTATTTATCATCTAATTTTCATATTAATTAAAAAACACAATATCAAAGGTTAGTATAAAGAGATTTATATATTTCACTTAAACTTAAGTGTAAAAAAATGAAATTAAAAATTTCACAATAAATATTTTATTAAAATGTAAAATAACAAATAAAATAAATAAAAAGTTTTACTTAATAGATAGATAATTTGAAGTAGATGGAGTAATATATTATTCCTGCACCAAAAATTTAAAGATTTAATTTTCATACGCAAAAATAAAATACTATAATCCAATAGTATATTTTGATGTTAATAAATATGTTTTTTTTTTAAACATAGGCATTGAGTCTAGGAATTATTTCTAAAAAGGATGGATAGGAAGATGGAAGTCGAACGCGAAACCATCAACTTAAAGAAAACAGCCACAACCACTAGATTATAGGCTTAATGACTATTAATAAATATGATTGAACTTCACACTAACTACTAAAATGATAGTACAAATGGAAGCATTAAAATTAGAATCCAAACCTATATAATACACCGCCTCCTATTATTGGAAATATTTTTACGCGTTCTGTATTGAATTATAATCATCAGGGACCACCATAGTCTCTGTAATATATATATATATATACACATCCTCTTCGCTGCACCCCTCCTGCCATCCTTCATGCAAAGGCTTCCATAGTATCCCATCTTTTCTTCATTGCTAGCTAGTTTAGTGCCATTTTCACCTCTCTGCCACTTCATTTTCACTATATTCTATGCATGGTTCTTCTTCTTCTTCTTTTTTTTTGGGCTGAAATGCGTGGATTCTTTAAACACTTCGAATGAAAGCATGTGACAAGGATAATGTAGGCATTGGGGGCCAAAAAAGAGGGAAAAATTATAACACATATATAAACAAAAATTCACGGTTAGATGAAACTACATTATGTTGTACTTGCAATTTTCGACCGCGGAAAACATTTGATTTATTACAGCTGTGGTCACACAGGGAAAAAAACAAAAAAACCAAGTGTGTCTTTGACTCGGGAGAGTAAAAATGAGAGTAAAAATTTTATGGATAAACATCATATATAAAATTATATAGAATGCATCTATAAAATTTCTATTATCATTTTTACTTTCCAATTGAACACGATCTAAATGATTGGTGTTACTGACATTGACCCATAATTTCTTCTCAAGGTCCATTTATTTGCGTGTTTTTAATGACAAGAAAATAAACTTGAGTAAAAGACATCTTTATATTAATTACCCAACTGAGTTTTAATACAAAATTTTTTAAAAATGTATTTGATGAGTGAAAGTTAAGATGAATAATTTCCATAAAAGGTGATTAATAATTTTATTAATCACCTTTATAAAAAAAAAAAAGAAAAAAAATGAGACAAACTTATTATCCTCAAATTCAGATGTCAAAATCCGACCCCCACTGGATTAGAGCTAGATGGATACCCACACGTAGAATTAGGGCAGGTTGAGTTTTATTGAATAAGGTGTGGAGCTTCTATTGGGATATAACCTAAAATTCCACATTGAAAGAAAGTTGAAGTTTTGTATGAGATTTGAGTTATAAATATTGCATTTGGTGGTTTGGTTTACTCATCCTCTAAGAATGGGAGTGATCCATTATATAAGTAGTCTTAGGAATTGTTCATTTGATGAAATATTTTGTAAGATTGGTTTGCAACTTCAGTCATTCAGAAGTTGCGAATATAGTGAAAGATTTGTAAAGTCATGGATGTAAGTCAAAGGAACCGAACCACATTAAGTTTTGTGCATTTATTTTTTCATTTCTTTTACTTCCACTTCCCAACAAATCATATCAGAGCCTATGGTTGAGGTTAGTTAGACTTGGTTGTGTTTGGATCCATGTGTGGGGTCCTTTGTGTTGAAAGTACTCTTAACAATATGGAGGTTAGGTGACATGTTCCGTAAGCAGTGATAGTACAAGTGATGATAGCTTATGTAAAAAATATGATCTTTTGAGGCGCAATGTAAGGTCAAGTGGCGTGTTTTGTGTACAATAGTGATACAAGTAAAGGAAGCAGGGATTTGGATTAATGGGAGAATTTTTTAGGATATAACCCAAAGTGCTACATTGAAAGAGTGTTGAAGTTTTGTATAAGGTTTGGGTTATAAATATGACATTTGGTTGTTGAGCTTAATTATCCTCTAAGAGTGGAAGTGATCCATTTTATTAATAGTTTTAGGAACTGTCCATATGATAAAATATTTTATAAGGATGCTTTGCAACTTTATTTATTCAAAATTTGAAAATAGTAAAAGATTTTTGAAGTCATAAATATATGTCCGAGGGACCAAATCACATTAAATTTTGAGCAATTTTCTTTTTCCTTTTATTCTACTTTTGTTGCCTAACAACTCCAAACCGAGTCATTGTCATGCATAGAGTCAAGAAAGAGTATGATGCACAAAATAACTAATAGTTATCTAAGATACTATGTGTGACTCGATGGGGTTGTAATTGGTGAGGAAAGAAAATGAGAGGGTGTATGAATGATGCCATTTGTCTCATTTTCCTTTCTTTAGTACACTTATCTCTGCCTTTATAATCTTTTCTTTTCTCTTTTTTATTGGATTGATACTTAATCATTGTGCTTCATTGTTACAAATATTATACTCAATATAACAACTATTCACCACTGTTGATAACAACACAGAGAAACCTTAAGCCTATGTACAAAGCAAAACACGAAACATGGAAAACATAAACCATAACACACTACGAAGCCATAGACATGAGGGAGCACAATAGTATAACCAACTATGAGGCTTGAATACGACAGAGCATACAAAAACCAATGAAACCAACCCTTGAACACAAAAGAGCACAATGCCACCACCAGAGACATACTAAAAAATGAAATGACAAGAAGCCATAATCGAAACTATCTCGGTCATGAAACATTTAGTCTTGCCATAAACAACCGCACTCCTTTAGTCTTGCCACCATATACTTGAAGTTGTCTCTCATATGCGAACCACCGTGGCACATTTACAACCCACAGTCACCAACACGACACATTATTATTGCAGACTCCGAAACTGTGATGGCAGGTGACAACAAGCTTAAAAAGGAGCAAGACGCTAAAGCAGGGCATCAATACATAATATAATGAGCGTTGCGGCCCCATGATTTCCAGAATTAGGTTTGTGATCTAGTTTTGAGTTTTGATGGGATTGATCTTTTGGATTTTCCTTTTAGGGTTTTGTTGTATTGATGATCTTTCAAGTATTGGCTCCAATCTAAGATGACCTTATCTAATTAGCTTTTTGGTGCTTCAATATTGTTGTGATACCTTTGTTTGCCTGCCTTTTAGTTTTGTACTTTTGTCACTAGTGCTGTTGATACATTTTCCACTTAGGTTCAAGAATTTGTGTTGTTTTGCTATCCCCAAGGTGCTTTTCGTTGTTGAGATTCGTGTTATGCATGTTTTTGTACAGTGTTTTGATTTGTCGAATCTCATATATTTGCATCTTCTCGTGTTTTGGTGTGATAGATTCAACCATGTCCTAAATTGTGGAGTTTGTGTTACTTTTTGAGCTTTTATTGTACTCTAATTGCTACTCTTCCTTGAAGAGTTGAGTTTTCCTTAATTATAGGAAAAAAATGAAAATGTGATAGTAACACATTTTATTCATCTTATATGTACTAGCCATATCAAACTTTTGTACAGAATAACATATAACTGATTTTCAAAGAGACATGAATGTTTCTAACCGAAACACCCTCAATCAATGTAAAAGGATTCCACTGCTTAAGCTAATACATATAGTTTTAAGCCTTGTTCAAAGGAGTTGAAGCCACCCACCAATACCTAGCATTCTCTTAAACAAATTTGTACATTGAAACAAAACTAGCAGTCAAAATCCAAACCGGCCATAAGCATTGTCGATTCAATTGATTCAGTGGATGATAGCATAGAGGTCATGCCTCTAATAATCGAAATAATGTTCATAGTTGTCACATAAGAGGAGCTGGAGGTCACTTGATGAGGACAATTGGTTCTGAGCAATATGGTCATCAGGAATAATTTCCACAGTCTCCTGTTTTGTTGATGAAGACATCGATGATATTGAAAGCTGTTGTGCTTGTTCGCTTGGGAGGGTCTTAATATTACTAAAGCTTAGTAAATTAGAAGACTCAAAAGAAGAAGCTGGTTCTAGTTTTATGTCAGGGTTGAGAGAGTTTTTACAAGTGTGATGGCCATAATAAGTTGTCCTATACAATGGAGGATCATCTTGAATCCTCTGCACCTGTTTGATTGCTTGGCAACCTTGTTCATTCTTGTAAGTGCACTTGTAGTAGCTCCTTCACATACATTGAATATAATTCAAGAGAGGGAATTTATTGGTCAGTTATAAATATCCAAAACTAAAGTTAGTAATTTAATTTGAAACGGAACTTGGGAAGAATAATACCTCAGGTATTTGGAATTCATTGTCTTTTTTTGTCCGTACTTTCTCCATGCATGTCCATCTTCACACAGAATTGAGCTGTCCTTCTCCCAAGTTGGTGCACTTGATCTTTAGACGACAAAAATTCCAATTACAAAATCCTTATTTAATTTGTTTAGTTATTTTCAAAGTAACCAATATATAATCTTAGAATATATAAAAATATGTTTATGAAACCGATTTGGCAGGACTAATGGTATTTATGTCTCAATCCAATAATTGTGAAACAAGACAACACTAGTTGAGATGTAAGTCTGAAACAACAATAATTCGGTTCATTATAAGCTATACAAATAAAAAATACACTATAGCTAGGACGGTCAGGAAGCTCAAAATTTGGAAAAATATCCAAAATAATATAAGGAAAAATTTATATATAATATTGCATTTAAATTCAAAATTTTAAAATACTAACTAATAATAAGTGCATAGATCTCGCCTTAATGTTCATCATTTAACTTACTCTTTATTAATATGGGATTTGACCAAGCCTAAAGCATTAGGTTTAGAAAGCTTTTTATTTTTTTCTAAACATACCGTACTAATTTTAATAAAAATTTGGGAGAGCTTGGAATCTTGGATTCAGCTGAAGCAAGAAAGCATATTGCTTGAACCCTCCAATGGAAATGGAGACTAAATTTTAACAATTGAAGGCTTAGAGGAAGTTTTTTATTTAACTTCTACTGAAATTAAATGGAAAAATCTACTTTAGTTAACCTAAGAAATAAAGTTGCTTGAAAAGGACATGAAAGTACTGTTGTATGCAAATTGGCTTGCCTGGTCAGACTATTGTGTCAATGGTTCGAGCTTTCAAGCAGTGAAGTTAGATAGCAATTTTCTATCAATCAATTTTGTAATTTCATAGTCACGAAATCATCTCTTTCAAAAGTTTAAGCTGATTGGTAGAGACATATGAATGATTTTATATCTAATAATACACAAGATTACACATGAAATTATATCTAACTGATCCAAGTATTAGTTCACAGAAGATGATGTGAAAATTTAGATCCTAAAGAGAAGCTACATATATAGCAATAATATAATGTCATATACATAATGAGTTAATTAATAAAGCATGTATATTATTCTTACTTTCGCTTGTAGCACCCTCTCCGACTTTTGGTTGTGAAGCTCTTGCAAGTGTCATCAACACCCTCAGGCTTTGTCCAATTCGTGGACAAGGAGAAATCCCTGATAGTGGCTGCAGGCATCTCCACCTCAGTGGTGTTCAACAGCAAGAGGGTATTTGTGAATGATCTCAGTACCTTCTGCACAAGATCTTCAGCAAAAGGTAACATTGACCTTTCTTCCTTGTTGTCTCCAAGATAATGAATACTTGATTTATCAACAAGTACTTCAAGTAACTGATTTGCCAAGTCACGCCCTCTCATTAGCTCTTGCTTCATTGCCTTTTTGCCATTTGAAGGATGATTCTCCATTAATTCTTTCTGCCAAACAGATTGGAGACAGTAACTCTTAGGGTGAAGCATAGAGGAACCACTGCTTTTAATTCAAGATGGCACCCCTGCTACTTGCCAATTAAAAAATTGCTGTTGTTCATGGTTGAGGAAAAAAGATTCCCTGAGATTATTATTATTATTTTATTTAAGTGGGTCAATCCTTTGCAAAAATTGTAGGCCGCTACTATAGCCAACAATTAAAGTGGAGAATACAACCAATGAAGGGATTGGGGTTTTCTCTGATTGGATAAAGGTCATAGGACCAGGCATCCAATTAGGAGGGTAGATGCTCTTAAAAGATTAAGAAAAATTACTATTACGTGTTATTTAGTATTTGTCACATTAGTTATGTTAAGTGTCATTGTCTTCTATTTTACTAATATTTTAATGCTATAATTGATGTAGGGATAATGTCAGATAGTACATAGTAATAACTCCTTTTTTAGAATCGAGAAAGAAAATTAAGACTTATTTGATTTGAATTTTTAGTTTTTAATTTTTTTTCAATTTTTTAAATTTTATGAAAAAAATATTAAATATTCTAAAAATTATAAATTTTAGTTTTCAATTTTAATTTCTAGTATTCAATATTTCGTTAACGAAATCCGAAAAATTGAAAATCTGAAAATAAAAAATAAAAACTGAATGAGCACTAAATCTCTTTTTTATTATCCGGAAATAGTTAAGAATTTGAGTAATGAAAGGGTATAGGCTAATAGGGCTTACTTCACAGCTTATGCAATGAACTCAGCTATCTCAAAGTACCATCTTGCCCTTGATTTAGCATATTGCTCTTTGTGCGATGCAATTCCACATGTTCAGTCATTATAGTATGGACAGGTATCAGGTTGGATGATTTTAATAACATTATCAATACCTTAGTTGCAAGTTGGCACGTTTTGAATGTGAATGACTCTGTTATCCCTCGTGAAAGGAAATCTGCAAATGGTGTCACATTTCATATTCCCCTTTCATTTATTGTGATGTGTAAATATAAAAATCAAACTAAATTTATAAATTATTAAATATATGATATGTATTATCTACATGTTGACAAATGATTAAAGAAATAGAAAATGAAATAACATTTGAGAAATGAAATTTTTTATCCAACTCGTGAATGATCAATTTTGGATTGTAACTTCGACAGCTTACGTAAAGGTTTTTATCTTGCAAGTTCACGTCAAGGAGGTGCTAGCATATATACCCTCACTGGCTCAGTCTTATCTGTTACATTCATTAAAGATATTCAATCAGGACATTTTTACCCCATACGACCAAACATAAGCGACAGTATTCATCTGTTGTTGCAATTTAAATTCAAAATCTAAGGCTCAATTTCTAATGCTTTCTGACAGTGAATGACTGCAATCTTACATTAATATCTTGTTCTAACAACTAGAATTAGAGAGACATGTTATATTAACTAGGATTAGATCTTATCCTTGTTTAATAACTTGATATGAATATAACATCTATCGTTCTACGGGAAATAAATGAGAAGTAATGAAACACTTACTCCATTAAAAGGCTATGCCTTCTTCAGTAATGCTATTGGACCGGAATAATTTCCAGAAATTCATGTGCCCGAATGAGTTGCACCTTAATAGAATTGCAGGGTGAATCTCCATTACAATTTTATTTAGGCAAGTCTAAGACCTAACTGTGCACTCTTTCAACTAAGAACATCATTCAATAAGAAATCTCACATGTGATTTTGAAATTAATATGGTGAAGGTATGTATTTTCTCTTTCAATCCTTAACGGAAAAGCACAAGTGCAATCTTTGCCTCAAAATTAAAACACAAATGAAAGCTTGTTTTTGCTATATTCACCCAAAAAAACTTATAAGCTAGCAGATGAAATTGAATTTAGATTGTCAAGTTAGGATTTGAACATGACAGTGGTGTTTATTATTGAAACTGTACTCCAATTTTTCTCAGAATCTGTCACAGAGAAACTAGCTAGGCAGTTAGAGATGTGGCATTGCCAACTTTTAATTTAGTTAAAATTGGAAAGTCTTTAATTAAAACAATGAGCTGTAAAATACACTTAATTCGGAAATTAAAGTTGGGGTAGCTTTTCAGCCAATATAGTATTTTCCCTTTTTGATAACAATTGAATAAAAAGAAATACAAGAAATTCATATGAAAAAATGAGACAAAAAGAACGAAGTGCAAAGAAAAATAGTGAAGAGGAGTTATATATATATATATATATGTGTGTGTGTGTGTGTGTGTGTAAAATACCAAATAAGTCACATGAAAAAAAGACTAATATATGGATAAGATATTATAAATTATTACATTTAATATAAGACAAAAATAACAAGCTGTCATCCATAACGTAAAATAAAACTCATAAACTATCATCTATATGATATCAGCTCATCATGTACTGTCATCAATAATATAAAATAAACTTAATTATTTCTTGTTTTTGCAATGGATTAAATTAATATTGATTGATCATAGAGCATTTGCTCAAGTGGTACTATTTTTTTTCTAGAGATTTTTTTTTTCATCTGACCTGTCAAACTCTCTTTCCTCTCCTTTGTAACAAGGAAGATTATTTTCTAAGATGGAGAGGATAAATGTTTGGTTTTATTTAAAATTGTAGCTATTAAAAGGACTAACAAAGTTGTGCACCAAAAAAGCACAGAAGCTAAATAATTGTAAATCTAGTTTTGAAAGGACTTTTGCGAGTTGTACTAACTAGAAGTATATGAAACGATACTTATAAACTTCGTTAATGTTTAATTCACATGTATTAAAGTAAATATTGACACTGAAAAATAACACGATAAATGCAAATGAAGAAAGTGCACACAGGATAAGACATTTTAGCTCCAACATCTGCTATTTTAGGTCAAAAGAGTTCAAGTGTTAGCACTAAAAGACGGGGAAAAAAGAAAGGAAAAAGAAAGGCAGGGCAGATGCTGCTGCCCGTTGTATTCACCAGGAGGCAAAATAGAAAAAAAAAACAGAAAAAAGAAAAAAAGAAGGAAACCAAGTCTCTTCTGAAGTCATGTGTATATTGCTACTTTTGGACAGTATAGCGTAGTTTAAATTTTCTTTCAAGAATTTCACCATAGATCAATATTTTTATCAGTAATATTTGGTGATGATAAGTGAAAATTGCTGAGAAAATATAATTCCAAAATAAGGGTATTCATAATTTACCTTCTTGCGCCTCTTCTATATATCTTGAAGACCAGAACGTTGGCTATTTTGTTCTGAATTTCAATGGGTTGGCCGTGAGAAATCGCTCACTTTCATAGTAGAGTGGGAAGTAGAAAAGATATTTGAAATCAAAAAGGGTATTTGTTCAAGATCTCAGATTTTCATCAAGCAATATGGCACTGGCAGCAATGAATAATATTGACCTTTTTCTTGATCTCAACTCTTTTTCACATGCCGAAGAGAAGTTGATTTGCCAACTCGCATCCTCTGATAAGCGCTTCTGTTGCCTTCCTGCGATTTGAAGGTTGAATCCTGCAGCTAACTGCTTTCTGGGTTTAGGAGATCGAAATTTTTGCTACCCAGTTTGACTGTTGGCAAAAAATTATAGCAAGATTAAACTTTGTCTTTTGCTTTTCTTTTTGCTGAGGAATTTCTAAGATTTGTGTGGAGAAAAGAAACGGAAAGTGAAGGTAAATAAGGATAGTTTAATCAAATGGATAATGATTGATGAACAATAAAATTTTATGATAAATACATATCATATTTTTTTTATTATTATTAGATGTAATGAGTGAATAGAATAAATGAAAATCATATATTATATATTATAATTATAAAAAATATAATATATATTTATTGTGTAAATTTATAGTATAGCTAGTATTATTCTTAATGTAATTTCTTTTTGAGATTGCAACAGAAGACAACTAAATCTTTTTCTATATTAAATAATCTCAAAAGGCGTAATCTATCTATAAACACTACAATCGAGAGTATATCCTTCCACTACAGCAACTCTATTAAAAAAACATGTGTCATCTTCCCCCGTTTTCACTCAAAAAGTAAGAGTAAAAGAAAAACCACCTATTGCTATTTAGATCGAGTTGTACTATCATAGTAATAAAAAAATAATTGTTAGTACTATTTGGTTCCTCCACCTTTTGTTGACCCAAGTTTAAAAACTGAATTTATTAATAAATTTTTTTATAAAAGTTAATTCTTTTTAAACTAATTTTTTATTTTAAGCTTTATTTCATTTGAATTTTTCAATTTTATTAGAAAGTATATTTTCAAGTTATATTAGTTATACATGTATTTTTTAGTATTGATATTTTGATTGTATCCTATATTTAACTCCATTTTATGTTTAACTTTTTTCCCTAAACTTATATGACCTTGTGTTAATTTTATCATCATCAAAATTTCATTTTATTTATTCATTCCTTTGGAATATGTCACAATGATTTCTTTCAGCGTCTTTTTTTTTTTTTTATGTTAAGTCATTGTAATTTTTTTTGTTAAAGGTTTTAAAGTTAGTCATTATTATACTTTATCTTTATTCTTATTCCAATACGTTTCGATAGTAATAATCACCTCACGTCATCTACTAAAAAAATAAAAATTTTAAATCTAATTTCAAATTAATAAATCATTCATTTATCAATATTTTTCAAAATTTATAAATATATTTGTTATATCAATTTTTTTTTTGCAATAGAAACACTTTATCAATAAGAAATAATAGTAAATTATTAACCAGTTAATATATTTCCAATAAATGAGTAGCATTATTTTCTAAAAAATGTTATAATTTTCTATTTCTTTGCGGTAATCTGGCATTGAAAAATAGCTTATAAAATATCACGGGATTTTTCATCTCTGAATATCCTACTTTTAATCTGCACTAAAAAACTGTTTAATTTTTATTATTTTATTTGAATAAAAGTCGGATGATTTTTTTTTTGTAATTGTATAGTGTGCTTTTGTAGCACTTTAGATAAAATTTGAGTAATAACCCATTCAATTAAACGAGAAGGGAAAAAAATGAAGTTATTTTTCTCAATGAGCGTTACAAATCAAATAAGTATATATCGTACAGTGGTTTTCATTTTTAAATTTTTTGGAAAAAACTTTATCCTGATTTTTGTTAAAATTGATTTATCAGAATATGTTTGTCAAAAGTTCTTTCCAAGTAAAATAATTTATGTTTGAATCTCCTTACTTGAATAATAAGTTAATTAAAAATATTATTTGAATAGTAAAAATTAAAATTAATTTTAGAAATAAAATTACTAAAAGAGTTTGATTTTATTTAATATGTTAAAATAAATATAAATTTTTCTAGAGTGAAACTTGCTTACCACTTGCTATATCATTATTGGTAATATAACGCTAATAATTTTTAAAACTTCAATTTTGTTTATTTAAGGATTTAATTTTTAGGGTAAATTTATACTTTAATTCTGAAAGACTTTTGTGTTAACTCTTTGGTCCTTGAATAATGATTAAATACAAATATTTCAATCCTCAAAAGATTTCACATTGTAACATATATATTATAATCTCCTAATAGAAAAATCATATAACTGTTAATCCTCATAATATTTTATATTATAACATATTAATCTCTACACACAAAAAATCATATAATCATTAGTCCATAAAAAATTAATATAAAACTAATTTTATTTAGGGACTAAAGTTTATTAAAATTTGAATATTTCAAGGACTAATATGTGAAAAATCAAATTTTCAAGTTCATGATTTTCCTATTTCATGGACTAAAATGTTTGATATGATAGAAATATTTTGAGGATTACAGTATTTTCATTTAATATTTGATGGATTAAGTGTAAAAATGAAGATCGTTCAGTTGTAGTTGTTAAAAATCCTATAAATCTATTGTAATAAGCTGTCATGTGCAACAGTAAATAAATATAATGGGTGAATCAAGAAGAGAATGTCAACATTGTAATGAAGTTGATATGTTACATGGAGGTGGCAAAAATATTTTGCTGTTGTGAAGTTTGTATTCCTGAATATGTGATTATGTTGTTTTTTTTTTTTTCATTTGATTTTTTGTGCAAATATTTACATGCAATCATTGATGGGGTCATATATTATAAGAGTAGGCTAGATTTGGAATTGAAATGCATTCAAATAGGCAAGTGTGAATAGTTTGTTTTGCTTGCATTTTTTATGATATACTTTGAAGCTTGTCAACCTAAAAGCGCAATCCTGACTATAAGTTAATTTCACTAATGGAATGTCTGGTCACGTTGGAGGGAGATTTCCTTTTTCTTAGTGTGTTGCATGGTTCATAAGTGTGAAGAGAGGTTTGAATTTTCTATTTTGTAATGTTAATGTTAATTTTCATTTTTTGTTTAATGGTGATGTAAAAACCATTATATTGTTTACTATTTATTGGTAGAGCCGCAAAGATGGGCCGAGCTCGATGGGCTATACAAGTGTATGGGTTGGTCTGAAAAAATTGGAGTAAACGTAACAATTAACTCGACTTATTCTAACCCAATTTGGCTCGACTCGAATGGACCAAGGCCGCTATAGACTAAGCTGACTTGATAACTCGAACATTGATTTTTCTATTAAATAATGAACTGCATATATGGAGTTGATTATTTTTTTACATAAAAAAGTCACCTATATATATGAATTATTACTACCTGAATTTAGATTATTTAACCCTTTTTTACTTCAAAAAGTTTAAACTAAAAACAAATGTTGATAAAAAATAATAATATATTTTAAATTTACTTCACTTTTGCATCAAGTTTAGTTAACAAAATTTAATTACTGAAAAAAAATTTCATTTCTTTTTCTGGCATAAACCAAGAATAAGATAATTACTCGCTCAAAATTTATATTTTTATTCGTTAAGTTTTTTTTTTTTTATATACGACCAAGGGTATCTACAGTCGAACATAGTGACTAATTCCCGTGTTGGTTTGTGGGCACCTTAAAGGGTGGGACAACTGGCCTGGAGATTTAAGGCTTCTCTATACTCAAGGCCAGGATTCGAACCCCTGACCTTGGTTAAGAATAAACGAGTCCCTCACCACTCGACCACACCTCCCAGGTTATCCGTTAAGTTTTTAATGAACAATAAAGTTTTTTAAATATAAAATTTGTCGGCCTAAATAAATTGGGTTGAGCCAGTGTTTTTCTAGCCCAAAACTAATTTAGTCCAAAGTGATCCGACCCAAAAACAGTCTGATGACCTGTTTTGACAGCTCTATTTGTTGGTACTCTATTTTTTGTATTGTAGGACAAATTGTTCTTAACTCGTTTAGTATTTATTAAGTCTATTTTTATTAAATATAATTAAGAACTGTGATTATTTGTGGGCAGTAGCATATTGTTTCAATTTGAATTTTATGCTCCTACGCACAGGTTAATAGGCTAATAATATATACATGAGTAATGCTAAGTGAATAATAAAATTACACAATAAATATACATTACATATATCTAATGGTTATAAGGTGTGTGGTGTATATTTAATGTGTAATTTTATTATACAATAAATATTTTTCTATATATATATGTACACACACACACATAATTAGAAGATAAGCATGTGTTTAATAGAAAAAAGTATTTTATACTTCGTTTACACATTTTTTTAAGGTGAGATAATTTTTTTTAGTAATTTTAAATTCTATATGGAAATATTTTAATTATTAAATAAAAATATTATAATTTTAATATTTTTAACATACTTTATTAAGATTATAAGAAAACATTTCTCTTTTCTGTCTTTATTTTTCTGGCACAAATTAATTAATGCATGATAAAAAAAAATATAGAAACTCTCACATAAAAAAAGATTTAATTGGAATACACTAACGGTGTAAAAAAATTTTACACATTCATCCAATAATGTAATGGCACATTAAAAAATATGGTTGTTTTTTCACCCAGTACTTTAAAAGTCATATAAAAAAAGAGATTTGATTCGATGACAATGTAAAAGTATTTTAGACTGTCAGTGCATCATAATTAAACAAAAAAAAAGAGAAAAATACATAAATTCAAGGATAACGAAATTGCTATTTGAAAATACAACTAACAAATATCTAAATTGTGTATGCTCGTTGAAGATCCAAAACATGTATACTTGTTGGTGAGATCAAGAGTGTCATAAACCAATCATGAAATAATTTATCATAATATGAAATATAAGATTATAGATGCCCTGAAGTCATGTCATGAATCATATCTTCTAAAAGTTTAAGTTGTTTGATGGAGTAGCTGAAGTTTTGTATCTAACAAAGATGTAAGATTGAAGTTGATACTTTCTGTAAGGACAACTTATTACTAAGTTAAGTATGGTTAACTTTATTTACCAATCTCACCTTTAGGATTCGATAAAGTGTATGAGGTAGCGATCTGTGGCCAAAGGCCTAATGCATTAGATGTATCTTGATGAAGTCCAGTTGAATATTAATATTTGATTAGGATTGAGTTTTTTTAATGAGAAGTGAGACAAGTTTTGTCTTTCAGTTGTATTTTAGTTGATTGACGAGTCATTTTATCATTTTTTGATTGGCCCTTTTATTAAGTTTGTGTAATCTTATCTCTAAGAGTTTAGCAGCTATTAATTATCAAAAAAAGAAAAATGTCCGCCCCTACTATCCATTTTTCACTCCTACTGGGCCAGTTAAATACCTTAGCATTGTCCTCCCACCTGGCTTCCCCCCCCCCCCATTATTCGTTACGGCCAGAAGGATTTGACTCTTTTAAAGTACAATCTCAAAGTGTTTAATGACTTCGATCATCCAGAAGAGCTCACTCAAATAAGTGAAACTACTCAGTCAGCTGTATTGAGCTTCCGATGTTTTTTATTTTTTATTTCGCATTCCATTCTGGGTCGGTTGGTTGAATTGGTGACTTGCCTGAGTCCAAACAATCTTATTTGGTTCTATTGGTTTGAAGTTTGAACGAATTATATTACAAAACTTGTCTAGCATCATGTTCAATAGTCAATTGGCAGCCTGGGATCCAAACTGTCGTTGATCAATTTGGTTGTTTCGCTATAACAGTTTGACTTATACGTCAATACATAACAGCAATTAAAATGGATTAAGATTTAAGAACATGCGCAACAAGTTTCACATGAAGTCAGCTAAGCTACACATGGTTGTCTGAAACAATTACGCGCAGAGTGGCCATAATACATATGTTGTCCGGTATAGAGTGGGATCCTCTTTAATTCTTTGCACCTGCCTTGAAGGTAGTACTGCCGAGTGCCGACTAAGGTAGTGGCCGTAGGATTGGCACCATTGCCAATGAAGGCAGTACTAGACTTACGATGGAGGGGGAGACGCAACAAAGGGACAATGAAGGAGACAAGGGGCCAGCGACGTTGAGGGAACTGATGGCAGTGCAGAGTGGAGACAATGACGCTGCTTCTCACGATGGTTCTTATAGAGGAAAAGAGAAGAGAGATTATGAGAGGTGGATGGAGCATTTTTGGAAATTCATCTTGAAAATGGGTAAATTAGGGGATGTTAGTTAGGTTGAACAATTAGAGGAGAGATAGGCTGAGGTAGGTTAAATTTCAGTGGAGGTGAGTGTAGTTTATCCTCTTTTCTTTTCTGTCATGAATTAATTTCTATGTTATAAAGTGTAAATTGAAAAGTTTGCTGTAAAGCAAGCAGAGCATGGTGGCCATGGTTCAGTTTTTGATTGGATGGTTTTTTATGGGTCAATATTAGCATTGGTTTGAGAGACCACAAAGCCCAGCAAAAGGTTTTGGGCTAAAATTTTGCGTTCAAGAAAACAAAAGAAGAGACTTACACTGAGAGTTAAGACCATTGATCTTGTTTATTAGTAAATGATAGCTTTACAGCTTGTTTGGAAAATCGTTTGCACACTTCGAATTCGATTCTGAAAGTTGAAATTGATTTTGTCTGTTTTTTGTTTTGTTTGTTTTATGTTGGAATATAATCTCAAATTTGGTTTTGAATTTAAAATCAATTCTAATACAGATGAAAACTTATTGCTTTTAGACTTGTTCACTTTTAGTCTTTGTCAAAAGCACTTCTTATATCAATTTGGCAAACATAAATCACTCTACATTAAAATCAGCTCTAGGAAAATCAATTATGTATAGAATTAATTCTGCAAATACAAAATCAAACATACACTTAAGTGCAAAGCAGAAAGTAATAATAAATCGATTTCGTGTCCATTTTGTACGAAGGAATTTCAACACTACATTATATGTTTATAATCCTTAGTAATCAGGATGTGCATTTTGAAGCTGATGTAATTCTCTGCCCAGGTATATTAAGAATTTTGAATTTAGCTATTATGAATATTTTAAGAATTTTCCTTGAACCCTTGCAAACACCACTATTTCACATTGGAATTAACATAATAAGAATCACAACCAAAGTTTTAAAAGTTTTGGATCAAAATAAAAAATTATATAGGGATGGCATGGGCCGAGTTTTAGCTCAACCCAACCTCACACCACACCTTTATTAAACTAGTCCCAACTACCCTACCTACGATTTTTAAAATTTAAAACATGCACCCTCCTAGCTTTATATCAAAAATATACTTTTAAGTATTTAACATATAATTATATCTACAAATGGATTTAGTTTTAATATGTTGACATTGTAAAAAAAAATTACACAATAATTAAATTATGTAATGTTACATCAGCAAATATGGTTAACTTTTTCTTCCAATATTTGAAAAGTCATTAAAAGTGTAAGTTTTGATTGAATGACAATGAATTGTCAAAGCATAAAAAACAAGTGTGTGTGTGTGTGTGTGTGTGTGTATATATATATTGCAGGGTGGATTTTTCATAATCTCGAACCTAACTTGTGCCTTTTCACCTCAATGTGAGACGGGTTTAGACCCCCACCTGACCGAGTTGGGTAGGGGCGAATATTCGCAGATAGAATAGTAATTGTGATCTTTACTCACGAGACTAAAAATATAGTAAAAATTAAATAAGAGTTAAATACCTTTTTAGTCCTTGGAAAATGAGCGAGCATTTATTTTGGTCTCCAAAAGCAAATTTGTTTGGTTTTAATCCAAACATTTCCAAATCTGTTTGGTTTTGGTCTCTGAAGTTAATTTGTCTCTATTAAATATTGAGTTGGGTGATAGAAAGCCACATTATCCAATTCTATATGGTAATATCCAATAGTCATATATACCATATGGTGATCCTATGTGTCAAAATTCTCACTCAACAATCCATTAGACCCAACAGTCATACTCGATTTGGGAAGATGACTAGCACGTAAGAGTCTAGATCCCCACGTAAGCTTTCTGGATAATGTGACTCACTAAATGCATAAATTAACATGATTTTCATTCTTAAAATATAACTAAATCTAATTCATCATCAAATTTTTTATTCAAAACATAATATCAGAATTTGTAAAACTAATGTGTTTAAACATACATAACTCTGAGATTTGGTTTAATACATGTAAACCAAAACATAACTACATAACTGGTTTGTTACATAATCTTAATCACAATTTGTAATTAAAATCCATACTTAAATTCTTAAATATATGCGGATATACATATATTCTACAAATAAATGCACAATATTAAAATATGATACATGGTTTGGATCCTTCCTGCACGTCTACTGTAGCACTGATCTAATCTAACATAAATATAAATTAAGCCGTACTACAATATAAAGCTCACCACTAGAACAGTTGTTGTCTGTTAGAACGGTGACTAAATGATAATTGGACCTGCAATTATAAGAAGGAAGGAAGAGGGGTGAGTAATCGAACTCAACAAGTGGATTTTCACTCATTACCCACATAGGACAACCAACATGATATGCGTAACAAAACCACTTGATATTTACAAACTTAGCTACATAGGAAAAACACCTCTAAATTCATGGATTCAAGGGAAAGCTTTTCTAAATTCATAGTCCATCATGAAATTATTTTAAACTTATAGTGTAGTAAATACTAGAGAAATAGTAATCTCTAGATATATAGACATAGTATAATAATAATCTCTTTGGAACTACTCTAATTTCTATGGGTACCTCATAAGGTCTTATATTGGATTCCTAACTAGGTTCCATTCTCTGAATACGCTAGAGGCGAGATTTTTCTTTGACGGATAACTTGGTACTAAGGCTAATGATCTCTCACAGTCGTTAACTCACTATCTGTTTCTCTATAGTTACTGTCTAAAACTAGTTTGCACATAAACTGCATAACTCTGAAAAACTATTAAGTTTCTCAAAACTCTAAAAGCTCTGGATTCGTATAACTCTAAAAGACTGATTTAGCATAACTGTGACTATGAAATCATGTCCAATGGATTACTAGCTTATAGGGATCATGATTTCAAGAGCCCACAGAATATATATCTAACAATTGCTATGAATCATACTAAGTTCCATACTTTCAATATTATAAAACTAAAATTCTAAAATCATATCTCAAGTTGACATATTTTCATGACTTCATACTTCTAGAATCGTATTTCATAAACATGATAACTCTAAAATCATAATATTTTATTTGTCCATGAAGATAAACCGTACTTTGTTCAATGTTTTTTCTTTCAATACAACTCAACATGATATTCTGAAAGTATAGTCTTGAATCCTAAATCTTGAAAACATGGTAATATCATAATTTCGTAAACGAAAAACATGTTTGACAACTTTGACGAACTTACTAAATTATGTAATCTCTAACAAGTTCCTTTCATGAGCATAGAAAACACTTTCATGGCATATAACAATTCAATCATGGTCTCATGGTTTTTTAAAATGCATTTTTTTATTCCAAACACAAAATCCTAATTTTGCTAGGTTTGGCATAACGTGGAAAATCATATCCATAACATATTTTTATTTATAAATTCATATTTAACAATCATAATGTTACAAACATAGTCATAATGATGAAATTGAGGTCATGAGTTCAAACCCACTCATTGTTTGAAGTCGGGAGGGCGTGGGTACTATCTGCTTTACCTTGGAGGCTAAAAATGACACCAACAATTGTTATAGAGTCACAAACAACCCATGAGACTCTCTAGATCATGCTAGGGCAAACTTGGAGAAGGAGAAATCATGCATGAGGGATCCTTTGCTCTAAACATAGAAGAACATGGAAGGAATTGACAAAAGCAACACAAAAACCACTTACCCTATGACTTGAAAGGAGGAAGAAGGCTTGGAATTGTTTGAGAGAGGAGGGAGAGCTCCTTGATAATGTTAGGGTTCGGCTTTGGGAGTTTTTGGCCGAGTATGGGGTGTATTTATAGAGAAAAGGGGTTGTTTAGTAAAGGTGCATTATTTTGGATGTCTATTAGCGTCAGGGGTCCTCGCTGCAGCAAACTTGTTGTTCCACCTACTTGTTGTAGTGAGAAAAACTCGTTGAAGCAATCCTTCCTCACTTCCTTGTCGTTGTAGCGAGTTCCTTCCCACTGCACAGAAGATGCAGACTTTAAAAAAAAAAGGTGATTTTCTACAATCTAGAGTTTCTAGGGTACCCAAAGGTTGTGCTAGGTGCTGATGGCAAGTGATCCTTTCCTTCAGAGGGTTTTTGCTTGACTACACGATCACAGGTCGCAACCACTAGAGTTGTGGTGACGACATCAAAGTGAAGCCGAATGGTTTAGGAAAGAGCCTCAAGTGGTGTGACACAATTGGTTCTGGTTCTATTTTTTCCACTGGCTCGCCAGGAAAGACAGTGGCACTGCAAGTTTTTTCACGAAGGATGTGGTATTATGGTGGCCTGTCGGCACTCCTTGTTGCCAAGATATGTTGGTGTTTCCTATAATACCATTTCTTTGTAATAGTGAATCAATGTATGTTGCACATGGAAATGGAAATTGTAAGCTCCATTGATATAGCTGTTAGATTTTTGTTTGTCATCATGAATATCATGGTATACGCCTCGGCCCTTTTTTTATTGGTTTATGTCTATCATAATTGTTTTGTTTTTTGGAATAAGAAACTGTGGTTATGATCTTGGTGGCACAATATGCTTGTATAAAGCAGAAAAAATGAAAGTTGAATCATGTGAATACACAATTAAGATTCTGAATTCTAGGTATTCTTTTATTAAGTTGATATGCATAATGTGATTATATGTCCAGTATTCCTGGAAAGAGGAAAAAAATGGAGGGATATAACCTAAGAATTCATTTTGACAATGAAAGAGGCAATCCGAAGAGAATTTGTTCCCTATTGGTTGTTAATTGCGATATGGTGAGGTAGGCTTGTTTATAGGCCCTATGGTGGGCACCAATGTTTTTACCTAAAATTGGAGGTAAGGCTGCAGGTGACTCCGATGTCTGTGTGAGTAGGGGTGGGGTACCTACAATGACACTCTAACACTCAATTCAATAAATGAATGAGGCATAGAGTGGTACAAAAGTAGTCTATTATACATGGAGGTGTTGAGTTGTTTATACAGTGAGAGGTAACTCCCATGATAAGTTAGCAGATTATCTTCTCTAAATAGGGGATATTCTTATGATTTAATGGGTATTAGATATATTATGCATTTAGTGGGTGATATGATCTAATATAGAGAATATGGTAGAATAATGGGAGATTCCATAGATAATAGGATATCTTGCGCTATCTAGCAAGCAATCTAAGAGATATTCCAAGCTAAATTAGGAGAAAATCTTTAAGGATCATTATATCATGTACGTAATCTGTAGAGTCTTTGTCTGAGTTTTTCGAGGCTAGGTTGATATCTTAGGCCCATATTCCCAGTCCAGTACAGTTAACTTAATTTTTTGCTACACTGTTCAACATTTAATAGAGATAAATTAACTTCAGGAATTAAATCAAATAATTTTGGAAATATTGAATCAAAACTAAATAATTTTTTTTCAAGAACCAAGATTAAAATTTGTTGTTATTTTATAGACCAAGAAGATATTTACGTCTTAAATCAATACTTAAAATAAAAGAGTAATTTACTCTAGCGAAATAAAAATTGATGCCAACCAACCACTCTATTGTAATATGATAGATACAAAACTTATTACTTTCAAAGAAAACAACTAGTGTTAACTAATACATAAATACAATGCCAAAAAAAGAAAGGAAATTACGAAATAAAAAACAATTTTGTTTTTGTCAAAGGGAAAAGGACAGACTTTATGTTTTGGTATAACCAAGATACAAGCCAGACAAATCTCCGAAGATAATTCGCCCAAAATTAAAGACAAAAAATGGCACAACATTATCCGTTTAAATAGTATAATTTATTTTTTTTTTAACTTGTTAAAAGATATATCTTTAGTTTTTATCTCATTTGAGTAAATAACTTATTACTTTAAAAGTTATTCTTAGTACTTTTTAAGAAATTAAAATATTTAACTTCTTAATAAATACTTTTTAAAACATTAAAAAATAAACTCTTTTATTATTATATATTTATATATAAAATAACTTATTCATAAGTTACTTTTTGATAAGTACTTAAATAAGTTATTTACCTAAACAGAATCATAATAATAGATAGCAATATCATAGAAAAAGGGAAAAGGAGCGGTAAAAGCGCAGCAGAAATGGTCCCAATATCTCAAATCAATTTCATGCTAATGCCAAAAAAATAATAATAATAAATTCTATGAACTGAAAATGTATAACAACTGTCAGCTAATAGAATTGCAAAAATAAAATGTCAAATCATGCAGGTGATTATTATAATGGATAGTAACCAGTCATGGTTTGTCTTTTTTTTTTTCACAATTGCAGTGAAATTTTTTTTTTGCTTTCCAACATTATTTTCGTATGACCATTCGACCAAACAATTTAATTAGCAAGAGCTTTTGATCCAAGGCTTTCCATTCCATGAATTCAAATTCCAAACATCTGCCAGAAAGAACATTATTTCTATCCCCTAAGGCATGAGGGATGTTGCTAAGGAGCTCATGTCTTATTTTGTTTTTGGAAAGAGCTTAGGTCATCAAGAGGTGATCTCCTCATTATTATCATTCATATTATTATTATTATTATTATTATTATTATTATTATTATGCTGTCATGAGAGGTGAATTCCTTTCAAATAGGAGACTCGGGCATAGCTTCCTTTCATATCCACTTGCAAGCCATATTTGGGCATTAACACTTGGGCCCAAATGACTTCAGATCAAGATAGCAATTCCCACCCAATCTTCAGAAAGGATGCCTCATTCATTGGTTGGAAATTGTGGCTTTAGGATTAGTGCAAATGAGGTGATTGCACAGTGGAAACTCGATGCCTCATAACACGGTACCCGAGAATAGTATGGAGCTGTGCTCCACTCCCTCTAGGATGTACACAAATATAAAAAATCTAAAAAATCAACACTAGATATGTTTAGAAGTTTGGCACCAGCATGAGAAGATTCTAGAAACTTGTGGAATCATGAAGAATAATGTAGAATCATATGGAACTATCTAGAAACATGTAGAGATATGTAGAACCATCTAGAAGCATGTAGAGATATGTAGAATTATCTAGAAGCTTGTAGAGATACGTAGAACTATCTAGCAGCTTCTAGAGACATGTAAGAGTTATCTAGAATATCCTTAGTAGATATGTAGAGATGGTTCTAGAAATGTGAAGATATGTGTAGAGGGTGAGAAGGTTCTAGATGTGCAATCTAGACCATCCATTAGAATTAA
Source organism: Dalbergia cultrata (assembly GCA_031216105.1). Lineage (NCBI taxonomy): Eukaryota > Viridiplantae > Streptophyta > Magnoliopsida > Fabales > Fabaceae > Dalbergia > Dalbergia cultrata. Next base: position 14,919,582 of record CM062350.1, read on the forward strand.
TCTCCACCGTCCATTGAGAAGGTGGAAGCCTATAAATAGGCAAGAGGATTATTTGTGTAGTGTGCATGAGTGAGTGCATTAGCAAGTGCTAGTGAGAAGTATTAGAGAGTGCTTGAGAGTGTGCAAGTGTCTCTTGAGTTAGTGCTCAAAGTGAGGTAAAGCACAAGTGTTAGTGTGCTCTAGTGTACAAAAGTACAAAGTTATTCAAGAAATAACAAATAGAGTTCTATTTGTAGTGCCTCCTAGCTCAACAATTTGGTATCAGAGCTTGACGGTCTGGGACCGATTCAAGTGGGAGGATCATTAGTTCTGGGGGAGTTCTTGCAAAATCGCAGTGCAGGGATCAGAACGCTATTGGTCTGGGACCAAAGCAGTTGTGAGAAAATTTCATCAAGTCACTATGGCAGATATCCAAGTGGTTGGTGGAATTAGGAAGCTCAATACCCAGAATTACAATACATGGCAAACATGTATGGAGTCATATCTCCAAGGCCAAGACCTGTGGGAGGTTGTTGGTGGTAGTGAGACCACACCACCTTCTACAAATGAAGTTGAGGCACTACGAAAGTGGAAAATTAAAGCAGGCAAGGCGATGTTTGCGCTGAAGACTACGGTGGAAGATGATATGCTGGAGCACATAAGGAAGGCGTCAATGTTGAAGGAAGCATGGGACACATTTGCAACACTGTTTTCCAAGAAGAATGACACGAAGCTACAACTCCTAGAGAATGAGCTCTCATCAACAACATAAGGAGACTTGACGATCAACCGATATTTCACCAAGGTAAAGTCTCTCTGCCAAGAAATCTCTGAATTAGATCCCAATAGTAAAATATCCGATCAACGCATGAAGAGAATTATTTTTCATGGGTTAAGACCAAAGTATAGAGGCTTTATTGCTGCAATTCAAGGATGGCCTACCCAACCTTCCCTTTTACAATTAGAAAATTTGTTGGCTGACTAAGAGGCGTTAGCTAAACAAATGGCTGGCGTATCAATGAAGAGTGAAGAAGAAGCACTCTTCATTGGTACAAGAAAGGGAAGAGGGAAACCATATTTTAGTACAAATTTAAATAACAAGAATGAGAAGTCGAGGAATGAGAAAGAGGGAGGTTCTCGACTTGGAAAGGCAAAGAAAGGTGATAATGTCTGCTTCATTTGTGGAAAACGGGGACATTTTGCAAGAGATTGTTGGTTCAAGAAGAAAGTGGCAGAGAATAATGCAACAACCTCAAGTCATCAAGTGGAGAAAGAAAATGACACTGAAGAAGATTGGGACGTTTCCGCTTCACTAGCAGTCGAAGAAGACATTTTCCAGGAAGAAGAAAAAATTGACTTTGACAAAACTGACGAGGAGCCTATGGGATCACCAGAACAGGTAACTCTACCCGACTCTATCGATATTGAAAGAATGATAGAAGGAAAAGTGGGGGAGCTAAAGGGCAATGAAGAAGAAAAGTCTTCTAGTTCAATTGTGATGGAGAAACATATAGAAAGACATTGTCAAACAGGAGTACATCAAAGGGAACTCGATGAGAATCGACATGAAGAGGAAGAGGTTGAGGAACAAGCGCAACTGATGAGCTTCACCAAACAAGGAAAACCCAACCCAAAGTATGCAAATATTGCAGATATCATGGAAGAAAAGGAGCCTGTAACCTATGAAGATGCCTCACAGAAAGAAGAATGGGTCAAGGCAATGGAAGAAGAAATCTCGGCACTTGAACAAAATCAAACATGGGAGTTGGTACCGAGGCCAAGAGATGTAAAGCCCATTTCTTGTAAATGGGTTTATAAGATTAAGACCCATGCAGATGGCTCGATAGAGAGGTACAAAGCTCGCTTAGTCGCACGAGGCTTCTCCCAACAATACGGGTTGGATTATGATGAGACATTTAGCCCAGTTGCAAAGATTACTACTGTGCGTGTTCTAATAGCATTGGCAGCTTACAAATCATGGAAACTTAGGCAAATGGATGTGAAGAATGCTTTTCTACATGGAGAAGTTGATCGAGAAATTTACTTGGAGCAGCCAAGAGGATTTGAGAGCAAAGATCATCCAAATTACGTTTGCAAGTTACGAAAAGTGTTGTATGGCCTAAAGCAAGCACCCAGAGCATGGTACGGGAAAATCGCAGAGTTCCTAGTTCAGAGTGGATATCGCCTAACACCATCTGATTCAAGTTTGTTTGTCAAGGTACGTGAAGGCAAACTAGCAATTGTGTTGGTATATGTAGATGATTTGATCATTACAGGAGACAACATTGAAGAAATTCGCCAAACAAGGGAGAATCTATTTGTTCGCTTCCAAATGAAGGAGCTTGGAGAATTAAGACATTTTCTTGGACTTGAAGTGGACCACACCAAAGAGGGATTATTCTTGTGCCAGCAGAAGTATGCAAAAGATCTCTTACAGAGATTTGGTTTGCTTGACTGTAAGCCAATATCAACATCAATAGAGATGAATGCCAAACTCTATGCTCATGAAGGGAAAGATCTAGAAGATGCAACTATGTACCGACAATTGGTGGGAAGTCTTATCTACCTAACATTGACAAGGCCGGACATTTCATATGATGTTGGAGTAGTGAGCAGATACATGCAAAATCCAAAGAAACTACATCTTGAAACTGTTCGAAGAATCCTAAGGTATGTCAAAGGAACAACTGACTATGGTATATTTTATAAAAAGGGTGACGCATGTGAAATAGTTGGGTATTGTGATGCTGACTATACGGGAGATCATGACACTCATCGATCAACCACGGGGTACATATTCATCCTTGGGTCCAGAGCGATATCATGGTGTAGCAAGAGGCAACCGACAGTTTCATTGTCAACAACGGAAGCAGAGTATAGAGCAGCAGCAATGGCGGCACAAGAGTGCACATGGTTGATGCAATTAATGAATGATTTACATCAACCAATCAAAAGTGTGGTTCCACTACACTGCGACAATAAGTCGACAATACAACTAGCAGAGAATCCAGTGTTCCATGCAAAAACCAAGCATGTTGAGGTACACTATCATTTTTTGAGAGAGAAGGTGCTAAACAAAGAAATACAAATGGAGCAAGTCAACACTGAAAAGAAAGTAGCAGACATCTTCACCAAAGGGTTAAACAACGTGAAGTTTTTAGAATTTCGCAAACAACTTGGAATGCAAAGAATATCTAGTGTTGAGGGGGAGAAATGAAAAATCAACACTATATATGTCTAGAAGTTTGGCACCAGCATGAGAAGATTCTAGAAACTTGTGGAATCATGAAGAACAATGTAGAATCATGTGGAACTATCTAGAAACATGTAGAGATATGTAGAACCATCTAGAAGTATGTAGAGATATGTAGAATTATCTAGAAGCTTGTAGAGATACGTAGAACTATCTAGAAGCTTCTAGAGACATGTAAGAGTTATCTAGAATATCCTTAGTAGATATGTAGAGATGGTTCTAGAAATGTGAAGATATGTGTGTAGAGGGTGAGAAGGTTCTAGATGTGCAATCTAGACCATCCATTAGAATTAATCTCCACCGTCCATTGAGAAGGTGGAAGCCTATAAATAGGCAAGAGGATTATTTGTGTAGTGTGCATGAGTGAGTGCATTAGCAAGTGCTAGTGAGAAGTATTAGAGAGTGCTTGAGAGTGTGCAAGTGTCTCTTGAGTTAGTGCTCAAAGTGAGGTAAAGCACAAGTGTTAGTGTGCTCTAGTGTACAAAAGTACAAAGTTATTCAAGAAATAACAAAAGTTCTATTTGTAGTGCCTCCTAGCTCAACAAAATCCCCATCCCCTAAGGCCCACAAATAATGTTGGAAATTGATGAAACTAAGCCTCAACTTTGGGAGACATAAGGTACCCCATTTGATGTGATGCATGTTCCTTTTTCGGTTCAGAGCTTACCCCCTGAAATTTTTGTTTTTTTGAATTACATGCAGCAAGGAAAAAACTTATGGAGGAAGAGCTTTTTCTTTCTCCCCATGGTTTTTCAACCACATCGAATCAAAAGGCATGAGAAAGAAAGAATAACTACATAAAGCAAATCTACTTGATGAACCTGATAAGACTATTAGGATGGTAAATCTCTTACTCTTGTGTTTTAATGCAATTACATAATCAGGACGTGAACCTTATAAGATTGCTAGAATAACCCCTGCCAGCTGATGTACTTGTTCGTCGGCGAATGCAAAATTCCTTTGAGCCCTATATGTATCACAACAAATTAAATAGTCTTAGGAACACAAACATTGTGATAGCTGATTTATATAAATAACCTCCAACAAGTATATTGAGTAATAAGAATAAAGATCCATGCGGAACTGTTATTCACACAATGACCAAAACCAATTTTGAGTTCACTTGGTCACGTCACTATTATCCATGCAAATATGCAAATAAGAGGAATTGGACAATTTAAATAATGTGAGAATAGAAAATAAGTAAGCAATAAGAAAATATGAATAACAGTGAATTGAAGGCCGGCATGAGGGGTCAATATCTTAAATCAATTTTTTTAACAATATAATTATTTATCGAATTAGTCAGACTTAATAGTCATAATACAATCGTTTTACACCAAGACCCTCTAAAGAGAAGTTGAACATGTTAATCCCTTACACTATTCTAAACCTATCATAAGATGAAGAACAATTCAAAAGAACATACTGGTGAGTACTTCTACTCGTAGCTACTCTAATATGTGTCAATTTTTGAATTGGCTTGTTTTATAAAATAAAATCTCTTTGGTTAATATAAAACTATGTATTGATTGTAAAAACAACATCAAGAACACTAGAAATCAAATAATGAATTAAAAAGATTATTAATATAATCTAAACCAACAGAATATTATCAATGATAGAAATCATAAATTAAAATCACTAAAATGAATCAAGGAAATAATTATGTTGAGAACAAATATAAAATAATTAGTGCACAAATATATGGGAAAAATAAGATATTTTCACTAGTTATCATGTTCTCATACTTGATAACTTGAATCTTTTCTTTTCCTCAAGCAAATAATAGGTAAAAAGACAAGAGAAGAAAAATCTCATAATCTTTTATCTACTAGAGGCACATTATTCCAAACTTATATACAATATATAGAAAACAATAAATTTATAAATATCAACTTCTAGTAATTTGCCAATTACTTAACAAAGAAAGTGTTTAATAAATAGTGGATACATTTAAAATCTTGTTAATATAAAAAGTATTCATTATTTTTTATGGGAGCAGTTATTGTTCGCTCACCTTTTTAATAACTTTTATTTTATTCTCTAAAATGCTCTTCTTCTTATATTTTAATCAAAACAAAATTAGTTATTCATTTTTAATTTGATCTTAAAGCTAAAAAAACTCACCAAAATCAATGAGGAGTAAATATCTTATTAGTAGAAAACAATCCAAGCGAACAAGGCAAAAAGCAAGAAAAGCTTATTGGCAATAGCCACTCTCCTTTTTCATTTAGCATTTAAAAAATTAGAAGGATTTAGCATTTCTAAACTATCATTTTACTCTTTTTGTTTTTCAATAAGATCAAAGCAATCGGTATCAATGTGAAAATTTCTGACTATCTTTTTCAAAAACATCAAAATATCCACATTGATTCCGATTGCTTTGATCTTATTGAAAAACAAAAAGAGTAAAATGATAGTTTAGAAATGCTAAATCCTTCTAATTTTTTAATTGCTAAATGAAAAGGAGAGCGGCTATTGCCAATAAGCTTTTCCTGCTTTTTGCCTTGTCCGTTTATATATATATAGGTTAGAATCAAATTATACTGTATTTTAAGAAAATATTACACAGTTACATAATTTTTTATTGGAGTAAATTTTCACAAAACCTACCATTAAATTATAAGCTTACATCATATAGATCAAGTCTGTAAAATTTCAAATTAATTAAAAATTAATTGGTATAATTTTTATATACATTAAAATCAACGTAATATATACACTTAAAATGAAAAAAAAAGAGCTATACGATTGCATTGATATTGATGTTCAATCTTTATTTGACATAAATAATCTTTATGATAGATAATTATAATTCAACAGTTGAATCGATTAAAAAATAATATCATTGAAAGTTATAAGTGGTGTAACTTTGCTTAAAGTTACATAGGTGTAACTTTGCTTAAAGTTACATAGGTGCAACTTGATCATAACCCATATAAAATTAAATTCAACTCTCCTAATATTTGTCAAAATCTAACTCATTTCCCCTCTAGTTGTCCAATTTACACTAACCTCTCCTAATTTATCCATTTTCAAGATAAATTACCAAAAATTTCCCATCCACCCCCACCTTCTCCTCTTCTCTCTATCTCTTTCTCTCCCCCTCTCTCCCCCTCCCTCATGAGTATACTCATTTTCAGATGTATAGGAAGAAGAAAATGTGAATGTATAATTTGGCATACATCAAGTCATCAACAAAAAATTGTAGTCAAATCCAGAACAATTCAAAGTTAAAATCCTGTAAAAAGAATAAGTAAATCAACAACTACAAACCATCAAAGATAGCAATAGCAACAAAAGAATCCACCACCATTACTCCCACAAGACATTGTTGAAGAAGAATATGAGGAAACTAAAACCCATAATCCCAACCCAAATTTCATTAATGAACCATTGCTAAAAATAGTATTAGTCTAAAAAAATACCATTCAAAATTATTAACAACATTTCACAAGTCCCAAACACATGTGATATGTTTCCTCAAACCATATTTTAGAAATGAAAAAAATCCTAAAAAATAGTATCAATCTAAGATTTCCTCAAATATTAGTCTCAAATGTAAATCTTAATTACTAAGGAAGCAAAGAAGGAAACCAAAACCCACAACCCAGCACAAACCCATAGTATTGGCACCATTGCTGACAAAGGTAGTACTAGACTCGTGATGGAAGAGCAAATGCGACAAAGGGACAATGAAGGAGACAGGGGGGCAGCGATGTTGAGGGAAGTGATGGCAGTGCAGGGTGGAGACGACGATGGTGCTTCTCACGGTGTTTCTTACAAGGAATAGAAAAGAGAGAAGAGAGAATAGGAGAGGTGGTGGATGGGACATTTTTAATTATTCATCTTGAAAATGGATAAATTAGGGAAGTTTAGTGTAGGTTAAATAACTAGAATAGAGATAAGTTAAATTTCAACAAATTTCAAAAGAATGTAAGTGTAATTTATCCTTTTTCTTTTTTTGACATGACTTAATTTCTATATGTAATCTAGGCAGAGCATGGTGGCCATAGTTCAGCTTGATTGGATGGTTTTTGATGGGTCAATATTAGTATTGGTTTGAGAGAGCACAAAGAGCAAAAGTTTTTGGTCTAAAATTGTGCGCTGAAGAAAGAAAAGAAAAAAAAAGAAGCCTTACATTGAGACTTGCACATTTCGAATTCGATTCTGAAAGTTCAAAATTGATTTTGTCCATTTTCGGTCTGTTTTGTTTTATGTTGGAATATAATCTAAAAATTGGTTTTGAATTTAAAATAAATTCCGATGCAGATGAAATTTTTTTTATTGCTTTAGGCTTTTTCCCTTCTTGTCTTTGTCAAAAGCACTTCTTATATCAATCAGGCAGACATAATTCTTTCATCTGTAACCAAAAAAAGGCAAACATAAATCACTCTACATTAAACTCTGTTCTAGGAAAATCAATTATGTATAGAATTAATCCTACAAATACAAAATGAAACATACACTTAATTGCAAAGCAGTAAGGAATAATAAATCGACTTCGTGTCCATTTTAATTTGTACGAAGGAATTTCAACTCAACATTATATGTTTATAATCCTTAGTAATCAGGATGTGCATTTTGAAGCTGATGTAATTCTCTGCACAAATATATACTCACAAATTTCGCTATCATATCTTATAATTGATGACGATGGTGAAAAATCAACACTAGATATGTCTAGAAGTTTGGCACCAGCATAAGAATATTCTAGAAACTTGTGGAATCATGAAGAACAATGTAGAATCATGTGGAACTATCTAGAAACATGTAGAGATATGTAGAATTATCTAGAAGCTTGTAGAGATATGTAGAACTATCTAGAAGCTTCTAGAGACATGTAGGAGTTATCTAGAATATCCTTAGTAGATATGTATAGATGGTTCTAGAAATATATAGATATGTGTAGAGGGTGAGAAGGTTCTAGATGAGCAATCTAGACCGTCCATTAGAATTAATCTCCACCGTCCATTGAGAAGGTGGAAGCCTATAAATAGGCAAGAGGATTATTTGTGTAGCAAGTGTATGAGTGAGTGCATTAGCAAGTGCATGAGTGTGTGCATTAGAAAGTGCATGAGTGAATGCATTAGCAAGTGCTAGTGAGAAGCATTAAGAGAGTGCTTGAGAGTGTGCAAGTGTCTCTTGAGTTAGGTGCTCAAAGTGAGTGAAAACACAAGTGTTAGTGTGCTCTAGTGTACAAAAGTATAAAGTTATTCAATAAATAACAAAGAGAGTTCTATTTACAATGCCTCCTAGCTCAACAATTTGGTATCAGAGCTTGACGATCTGGGACTGATTCAAGTGGGAGGATCATTAGTTCTGGGGGAGTTCTTGCAAAATCGCAGTCTGGGACTGTGACGCTATTGGTCTGGGACCAAAGCAGTTGTGAGAAAATTTCATCAAGTCACTATGGCAGATATCTAAGTGGTTGGTGGAATTAGAAAGCTCAATGCCCAGAATTACAATACATGGCAAACATGTATGGAGTCGTATCTCCAAGGCCAAGACCTGTGGGAGGTTGTTGGTGGTAGTGAGACCACGCCACCTTCTACAAATGAAGTTGAGGCACTGCGGAAGTGGAAAATTAAAGTAGGCAAGGCGATGTTTGTGCTGAAGACTACGGTGGAAGATGATATGCTGGAGCACATAAGGAAGACGTCAACGCCAAAGGAAGCATGGGACACATTTGCAACACTGTTTTCCAAGAAGAATGACACGAGGTTGCAACTCCTAGAGAACGAGCTCTTATCAACAACACAAGGAGACTTGACGATCAACCAATATTTCACCAAGGTAAAGTCTCTCTGCCAAGAAATCTCTGAATTAGATCCCGATAGTAAAATATTCGATCAACGCATGAAGAGAATTATTATTCATGGGTTGATACCGGAGTATAGAGGTTTTATTGCTGCAATTCAAGGATGGCCTACCCAACCTTCCCTTTTACAATTAGAAAATTGGTTGGCTGACCAAGAGGCGTTAACTAAACAAATGGCTGGCGTATCAATGAAGAGTGAAGAAGAAGCACTCTTCATTGGTAAAAGAAAGGGAAGAGGGAAGCCACATTTTAATAAAAATTTAAATAACAAGAATGAGAAGTCTAGGAATGAGCAAGTAGGAGATGCTCGACTTGGAAAGGCAAAGAAATGAGATGGTGCTTGCTTCAACTGTGGAAAACGGGGACACTTTGCAAGAGATTGTTGGTTTAAGAAGAAGGTGGCAGAGAGCAATGCAGTAACCTCAAGTCGTCAAGTGGAGAAAGAAGATAATAGTGAAGAAGAATGGGACGTTTCCGCTTCACTGGCAATCGAAGAAGACATTGACCAGAAGGAAGAGATAGATTTTGACAAGACAGATGAGAAGCTCGTGGAGCCACCTAAGGCAGAATTTGCACTCACAATGACAAGCCCGCTAGTTGTTGACTATAATAAGGATTGGATTATTGATTTAGGATGTTCTAATCACATGACAGGCGATAAGGAGAAGCTGGAAAGCACAACAGAGTACAAAGGTAATCGAGTTGTGGTGATAGCAGACAATTCAAGGTTTCCAATCACTCATGTTGGGAGAACAGTGATCTCACCTCGCTGCAGTGACGATCAGGTACGCATACAAAATGTTTATTACGTACCTGGAATGAAGAAAAATTAACTTTCAGTATCACAAATAACGAAGTCAGGGAAGTACGTGGTATTTGGCCCAGAGGATGTTAAGATATATGACAAGATAAAAGTTATTGGGACACCAGTACTACAAGGACAACATTTAGAGTCAATCTACGTAATGTCTGCAGAATCTGCTTACGTAGATAAGACTCGAAAGAATGATACAGTTGATTTGTGGCATGAACGTCTTGGGCACATAAGCTATCACAAGTTGAAAGTGATGATGAAGAAGATGATGCTCAAGGGTCTCCCTCCGTTGGAAGTACGAGAAGACATCATATGCGCTGGATGTCAGTACGATAAGGCTCACAAACTTCCATATGAAAGTTCAAAGTTTCAAGCTAAAGAGCCGCTGGAGTTGGTTCACTCAGCTGTGCTTGGACTAGTTAAACAACCTTCGATTAGTGGATATCGTTACATGGTAACCTTCATTGATGATTACTCAAGGTATGTATGGACCTACTTTATGAAGGAAAAATCTGAGACATTATCAAAATTCAAAGAGTTTAAAGAGAAGGTTGAAAGCGAAGTTAGAAAGAAGATTAGATGCCTTCGCACAGACAATGGGGGAGAGTACACATCAAAAGAATTCTATGAGTTCTTGAAGGAGTGTAAGATACGAAGACAAATAACGTGTCCTAACACTCCTCAACAAAATGGCGTAGCAGAGAGGAAGAATCGCCATTTGGCAGAAATTTGTCGGAGCATGCTACATGCCAAAAATGTTCCAAGTAAATTTTGGGCCGAGTGTATGAAGACTGCAGCACATGTGATAAATCGACTTCCATAAGCCAAGCTAAGGTTCGAGTCTCCATTTGAGAAGCTATGGAAGCTCAAACCCACGGTGAGTCACTTCCGAGTATTTGGCTGCGTGTGCTATGTCTTTGTGCCAGATCACTTAAGGAGCAAAATCGACAAAAAGGCTATTCGCTGCATCTTTGTGGGATACGACAGTCAGAGAAAAGGTTGGAGATGTTGTGATCCCACAACTGGAAAATGTTACACATCAAGAAATGTAGTGTTTGATGAAGCTTCCTCATGGTGGCTGCCACAACAGGTAATTCTACTAGACTCTAAAAATATTGAAGGCATGGCAGAACAAAAGATGGGGGAGCAAAAAGATGGTGAAGAGCTACAATCTCCAAGTTCAAGCAAGGTGCAGAGACATACACAGAGCCCTTGGAAAACTGGAGTTCATCAAAGGGGACAAGAAGAGTCTCAACAGGAAGATGAAGAAGTAGCAGAACAACCACAACTCAGGAGATCTACAAGGCAAATAAAGCCCAATCCGAAGTATGCAAATGTTGCAATAGTTATGGAAAGAAAAGAAGCTTGCAACGCATGAAGATATTTCATGGAAGAAAGAACGAAACATATCTAGTGTTGAGGGGGAGAAATGAAAAATCAACACTAGATATGTCTAGAAGTTTGGCACCAGCATAAGAAGATTCTAGAAACTTGTGGAATCATGAAGAACAGTGTAGAATCATGTGGAATTATCTAGAAACATGTAGAGATATGTAGAACCATCTAGAAGCATGTGGAGATATGTAGAATTATCTAGAAGCTTGTAGAGATATGTAGAACTATCTAGAAGCTTCTAGAGACATGTAGGAGTTATCTAGAATATCCTTAGTAGATATGTATAGATGGTTATAGAAATATATAGATATGTGTGGAGGGTAAGAAGGTTCTAGATGAGCAATCTAGACCGTCCATTAGAATTAATCTCCACCGTCCATTGAGAAGGTGGAAGCCTATAAATAGGCAAGAGGATTATTTGTGTAGCAAGTGTATGAGTGAGTGCATTAGCAAGTGTATGAGTGAGTGCATTAGCAAGTGCATGAGTGAATGCATTAGCAAGTGCTAGTGAGAAGCATTAAGAGAGTGCTTGAGAGTTTGCAAGTGTCTCTTGAGTTAGGTGCTCAAAGTGAGTGAAAACACAAGTGTTAGTGTGCTCTAGTGTACAAAAGTATAAAGTTATTCAATAAATAACAAAGAGAGTTCTATTTACAGGGCCTCCTAGCTCAACAGATGGATGGATTAATAATGTAAATAAGTAGGTGATTAAGGCAAGGGATTGTGAATCTCACAAAGTCACAACAAAAATATATTTATCTTTTTTTTTTTTTTTAACAAACCTGCCTTGTCACAGCATAGCTTTAAAACCTTTAATATTTGTAAGAATTCGGTCAAAAGAACAAACTTACCTTTTTCTTTTTCTCCATGATTTTTTAGATTGACTCACAAATTATGACTTTTACTGACCCCACGCATATTAGTTATTATGATTGTGGCACGCATGGATATCAAACTCTTCTTTCTCCTTTTTATTCTTTTCAAATGTAGATACAACGAAATACGCATGGCTATCTTCACCTGCTTGCAGGCCACGGAGCAATGTTTTCGGGCTAGTAGGAATACCAATCTTATATGGATTAAAACTTCAAGTGTCACTCGGAGTGATGTTTTAAAATAAGGATATATCATCATATCGATACTCTAACGACAATAATTAAGGAATGAAAAAAAAGGAAAAATTGGTAATAAAAAAAATGAATTTTTATATTTTCAAATTGTGAAATTCACTAAAAAGTGTTGAAATTTGAAAGATGAGAAGGGACAAGAAACTTACTTTGATATCCTTATTTACTGGACCACTGATTAGAAAAATCATCGAAAAGAAAACGAAAATGATACGGAACCCTCACCACATAGTGTAACATAATGAGAGTCAAGAGGTATGACTTTCTTGTTAAGCAAGCAAAACGGACTATATTTAAAATCAGTGATGATGAGAGTGTCGGGATTTGACTGATCTTATTAATGAGTTGCTTATAACTAAGTTTTGTTTCGTGCTGCACTTCACTTTTCCTCCTGCAGTGCTTTTCTAAGCTACTAGCCTTTTAATTAGTTAACAAAATCTTGAATTTTTAAGGCCTAGCAATTATATATGATTAAACTCTACTACTTTTGTTAAATCCTATGGTTTAAATTACTCTACACTGAATTCATTTTTTTGGGGAAAAAATAGAGTAGAGGGGCAGCATCTTATGTTTGCTAGGCCATTACTCAATACTGTCATATAAGTCTATAAATATGTGATAAAGTATAAACCCTATTTGTGTTCTATAATGGGAAAAGGACAACTAAGTACATTATCAAAGCTATTATGTTAAACTAAACCAGCCGAATTTTAGGACCTTAGAACGAAAGTTTGATCTCTGAAATTGACAGGAACAGATTGCCATTAGCACAGGAAATTTCGTTGGATTGATACATCTTCTAAATCGGTTGTTGGAATGTTAAATAGATATTTTTTAATTTGATGGTATATTACTATTTCTTCGCATAAGGACATTTTTACATTATTTGTATTCTATTAGACACAGGAAGGAAAAATCTTCCCTCGGATTAGGCCGAACAGTTTCAACGATAAGGGTCTGTCTATTTATCCTTTCAGACAGGAAATTATAGCCTTGTGTGATTGGATGTGAATATTGTCATTTTTTTCTATTATAAAAGTTTGATGGAGCGAGACTATTCATCTAGAAACTTAAGGCAGTTTGATAGAAATGAGCTGGGCAAGAGATTATAAAAAGGATCATATTTGTATATAGTAATTTTTTTAAAGAGGGAAACACGTATTAAAGTGGAGATTATATTTCATACGAGGAATACTATCATTTTTAGTGATGTTTGTTTCACGATTTGATTTTTCATTCCTGAAAATAATATTTTTAGGAATAGAATTTAGAATAATTATATCTTCGTTTGTTTTATTTTCTGAAATAATTTAAATGTAGTTATATTTTTTTCATTTTAAATTATTATATGAAAAATTAATATTAATAATTTTAAAAATAGAAACTAGACAATAAATTCAAAAGGTCCTTTTTATGATATTATATTAAATATTTTAATTTGATGGTTAAGAGGTGACTTGCTCAGACTAGATAGTAGATATTAGAGATTTTAATTGGGATTAATTAGAAATTATTTAAAAGAACATGAAATAAAGAAAATTTGAGTTGTGGCCTTTGAAGGAACTCACAGCACTGGCGGCGGAAATACGTACCTTGAACGTGCCTATCATAACTATGATAACATATTAAAATCCCTAGTAACAGACAAGAAGATAGAGAGAAATGAGAGAAGACACAAATGACAAAATTACTAAATGATGAGATACAACCTTATATAGGCTCATAAGAAGCTAATGACTTCTATCTAATAAACTTAACTAACTCTCATCACTAATATGTAGCAGGAGCATGAACAGGTAGAAGTAATGGGGTCCTGTATGTCTTGGTATTTCAGAGCAGGTTTCATGATATATTTAAGCAAGCTATCATTGGGTAATGAAGGGGGTATGTTGCTGTAATAGCAATTTGATGAGCACAGGTGTAATGTTGTTTGGGGTGTAGTTTTGATTAGTTAATTGTGTTTTTGTGAACTATGTATATATTCTGCCTTTCTTATCATCCATTGTTTTTTATGATTCAAATTATCGAGAAAAAAAACTCTAACTAACTTTTAATCCCAATTACGTACTCTAATACAAGAAGGAGGTGGGTGATTGGTTGTGAATTTGTGGGCCATATGATCGACCAACTTATTAGACAGTTTTATTTGTTTATTTATTTTTACAAGAGAACAAGCCTACCCATAGAAGGTTTGCGGTGGCGGCTGTCAATTTTCAAATATATTTTGATCTTTACTATATATATGTATATCCCGCGAACCTTCTGAGTAAGAATTTCGTCCGGTATGGCTCACCTCATCCGAAAGGAAATCTTTTGTCCCAGATGCTGTCCCTATTCTCATCCACATGTAAATATAAGAATTAAAATAAATTTAAAAATTATTAAGTTGCCAAATATGTAATATACCACTTTCACACGTTAATAAATTATTTGGGAATAAAAAGAAGGACATAATTTTAAAATAGAAGATTTCCATCCACTTTATAAAAAGCATTTTAGTGAGTTATCACTCCTTGTGGATTCACATGGATCGTTTCTCAAGATATATTTTCTTCAAAATAAAATTAAAAGGGTTTAATTATGATATATTGATAGTAAATATTAGTGTAAAATACTTTTATATTATAATTTAATTCAATTTTTTAATTTGTATGAATTTTTAAGTAGGTTGAGGAAAAAAAGTCAACTATCATGACTGATGTGACAATATCATTACAAGAAATGCATGGAAAATTGATGGTGTTACCGACGAATTTTTTGACGGATTCAAGTTATACCGATGGGTTTATAGATAGGTATGTATGAGCTATTGATTTTTTAACCATTGACAGAATATTACTGACGGGTATGCAAACCAATCAGTAATTTTCAATGGGAAAAAAAAACGAAGACCAATTAGTACAATTGTATTAAAGGTCTCTAGATAAATAATATTACTAATGGGGTATAATAATTTTATTGATGCATTTTTAGAAATTAAAATAATTTTTATCAACAGGTTTACCAATGGGTTTGTATTTTTTAAAAATATTTAATTTGAAAATACAATTTATTTCTGGTGGGTTAACTCATCGGTAATGTTTTAATAATTTTTTAATAACCAATTGCATTGCCACGTGTAGCTCATCTATATAAACTATTAATTGTTTGGAATTTATTTATTTACTTGTTCATTTATATAATGATTTAATTATCATTTAAGGTGATATTAAGTGCTTTTATTATGTGCTCTTATTCACAAAGGATTCAGAGTAGCCTTTATAAATCCTTTAGCAATATGTCTCATTTTAATTCCTTAAAAAAATTATTATGTTTTCTCATACTTTACATGAAACTGATATTATTACTATTTCTATGATCAGAAGTCTTTAAATACTACATTGCTTTGACATATGCCTTTTCAAAATTCACTTAGATTTATTATTTTCATAAAAAATCTAAAGCATTACCTGTTTTTCAGTAATTTAAAACTATGGTTGAACTGCAATTTAATCACAAAATTAAAGCCATTCAATCAGATTTGGGTGGTTGCTGCTCGTTCACCACCACCCTTGGATTTGAGGGGTGTTAGTATCATTGCTTGCTAAAAAGAAAACTCATGTGGATGTTATACGTGGTGATAGTGGGGAAAAGAGAGACATCCCTTTATAGGGGCATGTTAGTGAGTCCAATGCAAATCAATGGAATACAAGCTTGATGTCAGGATTCAGGACCGTTATGCAATAGCACAAGGATTGCCAGCATGGCATCAAGTTATTAGTTATGCAGCAGATAAAGGATTGCTACCATGGCACTAAGTCAGTTAAGCTTAGAGGAATGAATCTCGACTAAATTCTATACTTGCTATGTATATAGTTTTAAGGTATGTTTCGTTGGAAGATAAAAATAGGGATAAGTTTTTTTTGATTGAGTTCTATGTGTAAAATTACATAAAAAACTCAACTATAGAAAATTTATCCTCATTTTTATTTCTCAACCAAACATACCCTTAGTATAAATGTTGTTCCCTTGAATTATCATTCATTCAATAATAAGAATAAAAAAAAGCTTCATTTTATTCTCTCTAAGATTCTCTAGGTTTCATCTTTCATACAAACTTCAACATAGAAAAACATTTTTTTTAGAAAATAGAAATTATGGCTTTTCAAAAAAAGATATATTTTTTACTCTTTTTTTTTTAGTAATTTTGCCTCTACTTAAAAAATTTATCCAAATATACTGAGAAAATAAAAATATAATGTTTTAAAAAAGATCTATTTTTTTTTATCAAGATAATGACATCTAAATAAGCACTTAATCTATATGAGTTTTGTGTATTTAGATGCTAATTTGAACACACAAATATAAATTCAAGAACAAATTGCAAGGTATAATTAAATTACACGGAGAAAGATGTTTATTCACTCTCTTTTTTTTCCATCTCAATTCAATTTGAACACGAGTCCACTCAGTCGCTCTAATTGACAAACTTTCGTAATTAAGGAAGCTAAATTCCAATGAGGCTGTGTCCCATGATAAAGTCACCAATTGTCTTTCCATCTCCTCCTGAATCAAAATTTTGTCGAGCAAAACATGCCAAGCCATCAAAATCCAAACTGCCTCCATAAACATTGTCAAATTGAACAGCATCATCAGTGGATGATAGCATGTCGACATGCCTGGAATCATTGGGACCAAGTTCATAGTCACATAATAATAGGAAGTAATCTGATAAGGACAATTGATTGTGAGCAATATGGTCGTCATGAATAACTTCCATAGGCTCCTGTTTTAAAAACTGGTGATGAAAATGGGTGCTTCTTGTCAGGGATGCTGTTATTGAAGCTAAGCAATACAGAAGAGCCAGGAAACGAATCGGGTTCCACAAAAATCTCATGATTAATATATGAGCTTTTGCAATTGTGATGACCAATATAGGTTGTCCGGTACAATGGAGGATCCTCTTGAATTTGTTGCACCTGTTTGATTGCTGGGCATCCATGATCAAACTTGTGCGTGCACCTGTAGTAGTTCCTGCACACATTATCTTTTATCTTTTAAAATCATATTGGACACATGATCTTGAAGACAGAGCCCTAGAGATCGAGAAAGGGTAGATTATGTATTTGGTAGGTGTTGTCATTGACCATCTCTCTCTCAAAATCTGAAGCCGATCCATAGAGACATATACATGATTTTATATTTAATATGTCCACTCATGTGAATGTTTCTCTTGGATTTGAAGCGTAAACAATTGATAACAATGATTAAATGGCCTATATTATTTGGAAATAGAGGTTTTGATACTATATCATGAATCATTTCTCTCAAAAGTTTAAGATAATAGGTAAATATATATGATGGTACTTCATGTATCTTCATCTAAAATTTCAACAACTTTTATGACCAAGTGATATACAAGTCAATCCTTGTTACCCTCATTTTTCTAAACAAAAAGTTAAATTTCAGCATATAAGGTAAGATAAGTTTGTCCATTGTCTACGCTTCAAGCATGATAAATAATTGTATGAGAGAGCATGTTAGATATAAAATCATCCATGTATCTTCACCCAACAACTTAAATTTTGTAAGAGATATTCGAAGATAGTACAATATAATTCAATCACAAACAAATTATAAGATGCTGATTAATTTTGAAATTAAAAAATACCTAAGGTATTTTGAATTCGTTATCTTCTTTTGTCCATATTTTCTCCATTCATGACCATCTTCAGTTAGAATTGGACTGTCCTTCTCCCAATTTGGTACATTTGATCTTATCAAGCCAAAAAAAAAAAAAAAATTAGTCAACAAATTCTTATTTAATATTTTCTGAACTAATTCAGTAATATACTAACTAAAACATATATCTATGAAAGCATTAGTACTATATCACATTAATTTGATCCAATGATTCTGAACTAATGTGGGCATTCAATGTTTGACCAAGTGAAGATGTTGTTTCTAATTGCAACGAAAGTATTGATTAATGATATTCAGTTCGGTTCATTGTACGGGGTGACATACATCCATGGTTCTTTTAGCTATATATGCCGAAAGTATGTGGGAATACCGTTTGTATAGAATAATATATAAAGTTGAATGCATGCATAGAATTGGGCTGAGACTGTATGATAGTTCAGAAAATTAACCTAAAAATTATATACATAGGAAAAGGACAAATGAAAAAACATCCATGACACCACAAAAAAATATATATCATTTCATTAAGAACAGCTACTGAGAAAATTTAGAGCCTAATAAAGACACAGAGTAAACTTTGGATCTGTATACTAAAAATAGTGTGTTTATCTTTAATAAGTCGCAACATAAAGTAAAGTATATACTTTCATTTTTCAAAATAGAATAATGAGAACAAGTAAATCTAAAATCCAATAACACAGTATTTGTTGGCAAGGAATCACTTATAAGTTATAATTCTTACTTTCTCTTGTAGCGCCCTATTCGACTTTTTGTGTCAAAACCGGGGGACGAAGAGAAATCTCCGATTTTGGTAGGAAGAACCACCTCATCGGAGACATCATCACAATTGGTGTTCAAGAGCAAAAGGGAATTTGTGAATGATCTTAGTACTTGGTGCACAAGATCTTCTGCAAATTGTAATATCGACTCTTCTTCTTCATTGCTCTTGGACTTATGAACAAGTACTTCAAGCAAGTGGTTTGCTATTTCACGCCCTCTTAGTAGTTCTTGTTCCATTGCCCTTCTTCCCTTTGAAGAATGAGTAGTATTCTCCATTTTTTTCCTTTTTCGAAGGGCTCACAGATTGGGTAGGAAAAAATGAGAGGGGCACACGCCTTTTATTAGGCTTAGGAACTTCCTCAACTTGCAAATATAAAAATTGTTGCTCTTTATAGTCGAGACAAAAATTCCTGAAGCAGAAATTGACAGGGGTTGTTCACGAGCCAATGAGTAGATTGGAGAACACACAACCAATGAAGCTTTGCCACGTAAGGGAGTGGCTTTGCTCCTGTTGCATGAGTCAAGAGCGTGGACTGAGAGGTAGTGTGTTTGTTTTCTTGGAGATGGAGGATGAGCTCGCTAGGCTTACTTCATTCTATAATCTCAGCCATCTCAAAGGACAATCTTGCCCTTAGGATTTTGCATGATGCGTGCCATGAGAGGCGACCACCCTTGTTCAGTCAAAACCGAGTGAGACTAGCATATTTAGTCAAAGAATTTTATTTTTATATTTCTTTTTGTAATTAAAAAGTTCAAATTGAGAAAAATGTTTGTTTCAATTTAGGGTTAGGGCTTGCTACTATTTTTATAAACAAAAGTTTAGATTGAAAGGAAAACTTGTTCTAGTTTAGAATGAAGATATGTCTTCAGATTCATCAAAGGTTTATAGAGGTATTTACAATTATCTATCATCACAAAAAAATTTGAGAATCAAACATAAGTTTTGATAGTGCATGAGCGAGAGATTGACCAAGTGATGAGCTAACCTAATGGGCTTGCTATTGCACTTATTTTGATAACTAAATTTAAGGCATAATAATTTAAACCATGTGAAGTGAGCTAAATCCCTATTTAAACTTTTATTACACTTTATATAGACACTATTTCCAAGAGAAAAATTACAGGTTTTAGCATATTTTATCTTTTTTTTTTCTATACAACAAAATTGTAATACTAAAGTATAAAATCATTCATATAGTTTTATTCATTCACTTAAGTTTATTAAAATGATAATTACAGGATATGATATTAGGACTACCATAAATAAATGGTAATGATTATGTTCGATTCTTGTTACACTAATTATGAAAAAAAATAAAATTTTTAAACTCAAATCCAAAAGAGAAATTCACATAGTGAAACATATCAAATATAACATCATTGATATGTTTCTGCCTATCCAGTTAAGATTTCAGGGAAAATGTTCTAATGACAGGTGCCATTCATTTTTTTGTTTTTTTGGATGTATAAATAACATTATTTAATAATTAGGAATGCATGCACGCACTTATGGACAAGCAAGAGGTAGGAAGATTCAGCGTGCCCCATCTGGTGCGCGTAGTAATGTCTAGTTCGAGGTCGTCAAACAATTGTTGGTTATAGTATTACATAGATTTTCCAATATTCCTTTTAGGCAACCACTTGGAAAGAAGGGTACTAACGCGTACAGTAGCAATCTCCTATTTCCTTTATTAATAAGAGCAATTGTAGTTGACACGTGTTGAATGTGAATAACGATGTTATCTTTTTAAAAGGTTATGATCACGCAATTCGTACTTTGACTGTGAAAGAATTCGTTGTTTCCCTTCAGGGCATTGGGAAATTGTTCAAAGTAAGAAAAGTCAAGTCACATGCTAATTACTTTCCGACAGTAATTTCCTAGATGAATAAACCAGTCACACTGATATATATATATATATATATATATATATATTGTCATAAGCAACTAAGATTAACCCTTCTTTCTGTTCTAGAAAACGGTTCAGGCGGCTGCGAGCAGGACGACACGGGCGTCACGGAGGTGTGGTGACAGAGGCAGTGCGCGGTGGAGCTCCGGCGGACGGAAATGCCACGAAGGCGGAAGCTCAGGTAAGGTTGTGGTCTTGTGTGGCGGAGCATGCGCAAAGCTCGCGGTTGAGGGAGCAGGAGACAGGATGTTGTTTGGCAGTTAAGAATAGATGGGTTTCAACAAGATTGGAAACTCAAATCTGTTTTGGTTCTATTTGGACTGGCTCTGTTTCTTTCTTCCCTTCCAACAACCGGTTAATGCTCCCCAGCTAGTGGGATGGTGACGGCGCATTGGTTTTTTTTTTTTTTTTATCACACTAAACCCCCTTAATCAAAAGGTGACTATGGTCGTAATTATTTTTTTATCAAGACTCTCCCCATTTACATTAAAGGCCACATGTAGTGTATTTATTGGCCTAACAAACATCCTCAGCCTGCAAACCAAAAATTAAGCTATATGTGAGCATGTACCCTCTAATTGATTTCGTTTGACTTGGATATTTCTGTGTCTTTTTGTTTGTGTAGATTAGGATTTAGGAATGAATAATGTTTAATATATAATTAAATTACATAATAAATATACATTACATACTTTATCATAATTAGATATGATGTATGGTCCCTACTCATTCATTAAATTTAATAGTGATAAGGTATATAGTGTGTATTTATACAATTTAGTTGTACACCTAAAGGGGTTAACTCCGTTGTCATCCACCTGGCGATTTCTAGAACATCAACCAAATTCCTCCACGTGTCCCTTATTGTTACGTGGCTTCTCTGCAATTGCCCCTCCCTCTCTTTTCATTGGCCTACTTGAAGAGCCGTAGCCTATCACTCGCCACTTTTTTCGCCATTTTGTCTTCCTTTATTTTCTTCTTCGTATTGTCGTTTTTCTGTCCCATAATTTACCATACCATCAGTACGTACCAGGGTGAAAAATTGGAGAACGGAAAAAAACAAAGAACAAAAATGTAATAGGGTGGTTGTGTCCTTTTAACGCAGACGGAAATCGAGTAGTAGCACCGACTGGTAGGCCATCCTACTATTTAAGCGTACTATAGCATGGGCATGAGAACTGACAAGGTCATATAATCCCGAATTCTGGCAGTTAAGTAGTGTAGCGACCCCCTCAACTTACCCAAAAAAAAAATAGTGTAGTGACCTCACAATCTCTCAGTCTTGACTCCAAAGCCACCACAACTAAATCCCCCGAAAGCATCTCTAAGTTTAAAGACAACTTTCATGTTTGGTAGAGTGAAGGTGTGACTGGGAATGATCATTTTGTGTCTTCCATAAGAGGTTAGATTGTTTTGAGTATGTTTAGTCAGGGACTGTTGGAAGCCAAAGAGTTGCAAAGTATAGAGAAATTCGATAAGTTGGTAATTACCTCGAATGATGCACTTCGTGCTATTGTGACAAGGGATTCGTGTTTTGTGTTGCATGTTTTGTGTCTCCTCTACTGAGTATTATGTTTTGATTTATGTGTTTTGTGTAATAGGACTCCGAGTGTTTTGTGTTTTATGAGTTTGTATGTTTGAGAAAATGACTCTTGGTAGCATTTGATAAATGATATAAAATATAGATATATTGAGGATAGAAACGTGTTTGAAGAGAGAGATGAAGACAAAAACTCTAAAATTATCTCCGTCCCAGGATAATTTTTAAGTTAATTTCTGTATCTCCAAAAAGAAATAATACTGATGAAGATTTATATTTGAGACACAAATTTAAAATATCATTTTAAAGAATATCCCTTTAAACATTTCATATTCTATCTTTGCATCACTTGATTCCCACTTTCAATTTTCATCAAAGTATAACTTAATTTTCTTTGTCTTTTTATCAATCACTGTGCTCTTTATATCACTACTAAATACAATTCCATTTCCATCTCTAGTATCATTTTCATCTCTACTGTCTCACATTTCTGTCCTTTTTGTCTCAAGACAGATGTCAAATACAGCCATTGTTGTGATTCTCTTTTCGAAACCTATCAAGTATGATGTATTTATTGCTCCTTCTTTCAGAGTTGAGGCATATTTACCTATAATGAAGAGTGTGGTTTGTTTGGGTAATGATGTGATATCATGAATATCTATGTAGTGATGCGGGTTTGCAATAGGGAGCATACAAAACAAGTCTTGTGTAACTAAAATTCCAAGTATATCCAGTGAGAGTGGTTCAAATTGATGTGTTTACTGAGGATATGCCTTTACATGTGGTTTACTATAATTTGTGGGCGAAAGAACAACAGAGTTTTATTCAAAGGTATATACTGGGAGCGGGAATTATATATCTCGGCAATGATTATTTCCAACACTCACGTTATGCAGATATGTGTTCTTATACATGGTATAAGGTATTTATGCAGCAGATTTGTCGTAGTTAAGTAGGAGAATGCAACCACAAATAGCTTCAGAAAGCTGTTTGTAAATGCAAGGGGCAATGCATTTGATATGTGAACTATGTAATCTATATGGTTGGAGGTCTGATTTCTATTGGGTGTTGCTCATATGGCTTACTACTTAGTTCTTTTGGAAGATTGTGTTATGGTTCATTGCTTTATACAGAGTGTCTGTCACGTGCCAAGCTACAAGGATATGAGTTCGATTATGAGTTTATAAATTTTCAATTCATTCAATCCAACCAAAACCAATTAATCCAATATTAAAGGAAAAAAATGAACATGTTTTTCATAGTTTATTTCAGCTACAAACTCATGGGATTTAGCCCAACTTAACGCAATAAATACGGGTTAGATTGGGTTGAAAAATTCCAACCCACATGGGTATAGGTTCAGTTTATGAGTTTGTCGATTTTCAATCCACACAGTCCAATCCAAACCAACTAACCCAATATTAAAGGAAAAAAAAGGCATATTTTTCATAGTTTATTTCGACATGTCTTATTTATATATATAAGATACAAATGAGACAATGAGAAGTAAGTGCTGTCTAGCATCCATTTTTTTTTTTCTTTGTCAAAATAATACCATGTTTTGTTTATCCAATATTCCAATGGGCCCATGTTATGTATGCTCTTTTAAGTTTATGTTTAGACTTAATGTACCATTATCATATTTGTTAGAAGATAAATATTCAAATATATATATATATAGGATTTATTTTTACAGCATATGAGACTCATAGGTTCAGCCCAACTCAACCTACTTATGAATGAGTTTGGTTGGGCCGAATTGAAAGAAGAAATTTGTTCAGCTTAACCCAACCTATCCACTAATTTAATGAGTGGATTGGATCCAAAAATCTTTTATTTCATACCCACCCAATCCATACCCACCCAACCCAATCCATGGACATTGCTAGGTTCATATGTGTGTGTGTGTGTGTGTGTGTGTGTGTGACTTGTGTTTTGATTGCTTCTCATCTAAATATGCAGAAGTAGAAATGTTAAATTCATATCAAATAATATTTTTCTTTTGTGAAAATGTGGTGGAGATTTGTGGCGACCACCTTACACTCTCATATAGGGCTGAGGTAGTTAGGTTTTAGACTTGCTAATTGATTGAACTATAGGGTTTAACTAGGGTTGAAATTTATTGGGTTGAGAAAATACTTTTATTTTCATTTCATTTTTTAATTATCCTTTTGTATCTTCTGAATTTGTTAACAAGAAAGATTAAGAATAATCGAATGAAGTAAGAAGCTATGGGTGGTCTTTCCAATAAACCTGACTCCTTCTACTTTTGTATCGATCGCAAATGAGCCATTTTCTACTTTCAATTTTACTTACAAAAATATTATATTATTTTTATTCTATTTTATATTAAAAAACCGTGTGAAAACAAAATATTAGTTCAACCTTTCTTTTATAATTTTAAATAAAAAATAAGATAAAAACAGTGAGATATTATTATAATTGAAATTAAAAATAGAAACAAAAAATATTTTCTGAAACTATACAGGATATTACATCTCATTCCCCATTTCCTCTTAGATTTAATATGTAAGGCCTTTTTTTTGTGGGTAGGAATATGTAAGACCTCGCTAAAACTAAAGATCAAAGAGAAATAGAGGGAGAAAAGGAGTTTATAAAAAGGAATAGAGAAATTCAAAAGTCACAACTAGAGCGCATCTAGCCTAAAATTAATACATTTCCATTATTTTGCGAAAAAAGAAATAGTGCAATGTCTTTAATAGTTGTCCTAACTATTTCTATTAAACTAGAAGGCAAGTGTTATTTTTTTTTTTTAATTAAGATATTAGAGGATATAGGGTGGAGAGTTAAACTCTCAATCTCCCGTAGTTTATTGAGATATGTAGGAATCTATTATTAAACTGTAGACTCTTTTGCAAGTGTTGAATTATTTATTATAAATAGATTTTGAGATAATATATTCTATCGTGTGTAGTGTATATGACAAAAATAAAAGATTAACTTACTGTGTTAGTGATTTTTTACATTATCTACAATATAATACGTGACTTTTATTATTGACATTAGTATTTTAAAATTTTTTATGATGTATTAAAAATAAATCCACAAAAATAACAACGTTAATTTTGGTATACTAAAATTTTTTATACCATTAACTAATTTTATATTACAATATATGTAATTTTAAAATAGTTATTATCATATAAGAATCACAAACTTATAATATTATAAGGTAAGTATTGACGACGTATCACAATAAAATTCAGAAAATCTACCTAACACAATAGAAAAAGTGAACCATGGCCCATAATGTAAAGCAACATGTTAATGTCTACGACAAAAGACAAAAATAATAAACTGCCATCAATAATATAAAATTAAAACGCAATAGACCGTCACGCATAACATGCGACAAAAATAATAATTTGATATCTATAATGTAGAAAAAAAAAACAACACCTTTTATAGAAATAGTAGAATAATATTTTTTGTAGATTTCATAAATATTAACATAAGACAAATATAATATATATAGCATCATGTATAATTCATATAAAAATAAGAAATTACTCATAGAAGAAAAAACCAAAAAAAGGAAATTACCAACTGCAATATAACATGAATGATAGATAAATGACAATAGTGGTATAGAGTAAATAATATATATTTTATCATATAATTTAACAAACTGTCACTGATAATATAAGATAAAAATGACAGACTGTCATATAAATTAAATACTAATTATTCTCAATAGTAACACAACAAAGAGAATATTCTCTTATAACATGCATAACAAAAGTTTTATTTTTTATTTAGAAAAAAGGTATTTTTATAAGTGCCTCATTTGCTCCTTACGTCTCATAATAACCATAAAAAATCAAATAAGATATATATTAAGAAAAATAAAAAAGCTTTATAAATATAAAAATTATGAGTTAACAAAACTATCATTCTATATTATTCATCTTAGTAAATATATTGATTACTTAATTAAATTAGTAAATATATTGATTATTTAGTTAAAAAATTTATAGTAAGGGTATAAGTGGAAGGAAAAGATTGATGCTACCTTAATATTGTAAATAGACATATATTTTAAAATATGAAAAAAAATAGAAAATCGATAGTTATTGTAAAGCAAAATGAGTACTAAATTTTGTTTGACTATAAAACATAAAATTTAGCTTCGATGTGTATATATATATATATTTGAAATTTGTTTTGAAAGAAACTTTAATATTAGCTCAAATAGAAAAGTATAATGTGATCAGGTGGGCCTCTCCATTAGGTCTGCTCTAACCTTATCCTTTATATTTATCTTATCCAAATAAAATCATACCAGAAGTCATTGTAGCTTTATAGAGCCCATGAGGAAGTGATTCCTTCTAGCAAATTCCCTTTTACTATCATTAGAAACTTTAGAGATAAATTTAACTTTAATTTTAATGCTGAAGAAGCTGACTAAAATATAAGCAAACGGAAGAAATTTTTTAAAAAATATAATTATTTCGAAACAATAGTAGCTATTTAAAATTATATTTCAAGAATTTACCAAAGAGGGTAAGAGACCATATTTGTTGTTATGGTAAGTGAAACCCATAAATGAAAAAACAAGATGAGTTACCTTTCTTTTATATATGCATGCCCTCTTCAATCTTTAATGATGGAAAACTTGAATTAGCTGCCAAATTTTCATAGTTTGGCCACCGAGGTTTTCCCTCACTTCAACTGCACACAGAGGGAGAGAGAGAGAGAGCTCGCCTTCGGAGGACGAAGAAAATTATATTCATCAAGAACAAAAGGGATTTTGTGAAAGACCTGATATATTAATAATCTTGCACAATAGATCATTAGCGAATGGCAGTGCTAATATCGATCCTTGGTCTCCACTTGTTTTGTCAACAAGTGTCGTCGAAGATGTTGGATTTCTAAAGCGCGTCCTCTGATAAGCACTTACTGTTGCCTTTCTGCGACCCGAAATGTAATGGCGATTGTCCGGAGTCGCTTGAAGCTGAATTTTTTTTCCCCCATTTTTTTTTCTGGTGCATCAATAATGAATTTGATCCTTTGCTATTTGAAAAAGAAAGTTTGTTATTTTTTTAAAATGATGTTATTTTTGAGAATCAATCATGTTTATTATATGCTAATACCTGATTAGATAATAATGATTTAAAACTCATATGCCTCTAGAGCATATATAATGATTATACTCTCTCCCTTTTAAAATATATATCAATTCAGGATAAATACAGATATAAAAAATTAAAATAATGAATAATATTGGTAATTTAGTAAAATATAATAAATAGATTAATATATTCCTACACATTAATTAATATAACACAATATTCAATACAAATATTAAATAAATACTTTGAAATTGTGAAATTAATTAGGGATATAGTATTAGAAAAATTAATACTTTATTGAAATATAAAATTGACAGATATTTTAAAAAATAATGTTGTCTAAAGATAGATAAATAATATGAAAAGAAGTGAGTATATAATAACACGATATGATATGTGAGATTAGATATTCATTTAAAGTTATTTTACAATAACATATATTAATTTTCTTTTCAAGAATTTCTCTCAAAATATTGTCATGATAGAATCATTTTTCTCCAAACTTTAAGTTAATGGATATAAGGATAGTTTTATATCTAATATGTCCCCTCATGCGAATATATTTTTTAGGCTTGAACATAAACTATTTTTTTTATAATGAGAATAACAAGGATTGAACCCCTGACTTCTTGATTATAGTGATTTTAATATCATATTATGAAACCATCTCTTTCAAAAACTTAAGTTAATAAATAAAGGCTCATGACTAATGAGTGATTTTATATCTAGCACACCTCTCATACAAATGCTTGTTTTTTTTAGGGCCTTGAATGTAAACTATTTATTTATTTATTTTTCACAACGGGAGTTATTATAGGAATCAAATTATTGACCTCTTTTATCATTGTGGCTTGAATGTAAACTATCTATTTATTTATTTTTCATAATGGGAGTTAGTATAAGAATCAAATTATTGACCTCTTTTATCATTATGGCTTTAATATTATGTTATCAAATCACCAATCCCAAAAAATAATTAAGTTTAATTACTTTTCTATTTTAGAATAAGTGTAAAAAATCAAACAACGTATATATATTAAGAAAAATAAAAAAATCCAAATAAATATATAAATTATGATTGATAAAATTATCTTTATATAATCATTATTATTTATTTTAATAAATATATTATTTATTTAACTAATACATATATACACCAAAAATATTAATAAAAAATTAATACTATCTAAATAACCTATATATCCTAAAATATGAAAATCAATAGTCGGCCGACAAAAGCAGAGGGAGTATTTAATGTGGAATATGGAGACTAATTAAAACAAGTGCAAGTGCTAAAACTAACTTTTTGGCATTCCAACACCATTGTTATGCTAGTAAAAACAAGCAACCAATGAATATCCGCCAATATGCTTAGGGTGAGGTCATCAGGCATACGTAAGGGGCCTCAAGCGATGATGAGTGCCATCTCCAATCACAATTAATTATTAATTAATTGCTACTAAAAAATGCATTTGTTGAGTGTTTTGTTTTTTTTTTCAAACAATTAAATGGTTGTTTGGTTATAATTCGTCTCACTCATAAATAAGAAAATTGTGCTTCAACTTATTTTCAAAGCAACATTTTACTTTTTTTTCTGTCAAAATTGTGGCTCCTTTAAAAATAAAAACAAACAAGACTTTAATTGTTCACACTGGAAATATACTCCCGTACTCAAGTTATCTGTCATCTATTTTAAACATAAATTATTTATCATCTAATCATTTTCATATTAATTAAAACATTCAATATCAAAGGTTAGTCATAAAGAGGTTTATATATTTCACTTAAAATTAAGTGTAAAAAATGATATTAAAAAGTTCACAATAAATATTTTATTAAAATGTAAAGTAACAAATAAAAAAAATTCTTATATGATAGATAATTTGAATTAGATGGAGTAATATATTAACCTGCACCGGAAATTTAAAGATTTAATTTTGATATGCAAAAATAAAATACTATCATCCAATAATATATTGTGATATTAATAATTTTTTTTAAATAGATGCATTAAGATTAGGAATTATTTCTAGAGGAGATAGAGGGGGAAAGGTGAGAGTCGACCATGGGACCACCCACTTAAAGAAACCAACCACAACCACTAAACTATATACTTAATAGTTATTAATAAATATGATTGACCTTTACGATAACTACTAAAATGATAACACAAATAGAAGCATTAAAATTAAACTCCAAACTTATATAATACACCGCCTATTATGAATGGAAATATTTTCGCGTGTTGCGTATTGAATTATAATCATCTGGGGCCACCATAGTCTCTGTAATATATTTAAAAAAAAATGAAATTATTGCTTTGTCATCCTCTTTGGTGCACCCCTCCTGTCTTGCAACGGCTTCCCCAGGATCCCATCTTTTCTTCATTGCTAGCTAGCTTAGTGCCATTTTCACCTCTTGTTTTTAATGACAAGAAAATAAACTTTTAAGTAAAAGACATTTTTTTTATTAACTGCTTACCTAAGTTTTTATTCAAAATTTTTTAAAAATGTGTTTTTTGATCTTTTGATGAGTGAAAGTTAAGATGAATAATTTCTATAAAAGGTGATTTTTTCAATCACCTTTATCAAAAAAAGAAAAAATGAGACAAATTTACCCTTAAACTTAGATGTCAAAATCCAGCCCTACTGGATTGGAGCTAGATGGATACCCACAGGTAGGATTAGGGCGGGTTAAGTTTCGTTGAATAGGGTGTGGAGCTTTTGTTAGGATATAACCTAAAGTCCCACATTGGAATAGAGTTAAAGTTTTGTATGAGATTTGAGTTATAAATATTACATTTGGTTGTTAGGTTTAGTCATTCTCCAAGAGTGGGAGTAATCTATTATATGGATAATTTTAGGAATTGTCCATTTGATGAAATATTTTGTAAGATTGGTTTATAGCTTCATTCATTCAAAAGTTATGAATAGTAAAAGATTTATGAAGTCATAGATATAGATCAGACGACCAAACAATATTAAATTTTATGCATTCGTTTTTGTATTTATTTTACCGCCATTACCCAACAAGTCATATTGAGGTTAATTGGGCTCGGTAGTGTTTGGATCCATGTGTGGAGTCCTTTATGTCAAAAGTCTTCTTGGTAATATGGAGGTTAGGTGGCATGTTTCGTGAGCAGTAATAGTGCAAGTGATGATAGCTTGTGTCAAAAATCTTTTTAGGTGCAATGTAGAAGTCAAGCGGCATGTTTCGTGTGCAACAGTGGTACAAGTAAAGTAAAGACAGCAAGGCTTTGGACTAATGGGAGGATTTTTTGGGATATAACCCAAAGTCCTACATTAAAAGAGCATGGGATATGGCATTTGGTTGTTGAGTTTGATAATTCTCCAAGAGTAGAAATGATCTATTGTATAGGTAGTTTTATGAACTATCCATGTGATAAAATATTTTGTAAAGATGGTTCGCACAACTTTATTCGTTCAAAAGTTGAGAATAGTAAAACATATTTTAAGTCATAGGTGTATATAAGAGGGATCAAACCACATTAAATTTTGAGCATTTGTCTTTTTATTTATTCTACTTCTGCTGCCCAACAACTCCAAACCGAATCATTGTCATGCACAGAGTCAAGAAAGAGTACGATGGGCAAAATAACTAATAGTCATCTAAGAGACTATGTATGACTCGATCGGGTAGGAATTGGTGAGGAAAGAAAATGAGATGGTGTGTGAATGATGCCATTTGTCTCATTTTCCTTTCTTTAGTATGATATGATCTATACCTTTATAATCTTTTCTTTTCACTTTTTTACTGGATTGATACTTGATCATTATGCTTCATCGTTACAACTATTATACTCAACACAACAACTATATGTTGTTGTTGCTGTTCAGAATTTCATAAATGGATTAAAGATGTGAAACATTACCTTAATCATTGGATTCGTAAGCTTGTGAGGAAATGGTGAAGTTGGGAACTACCTCCCATGTGGCTTGGGTCGAGAACAGGTAATGCCAGCCCTTAGAAATGGTGATGGATGAATGGAAACCCTTCCTCTTCCCTCTACGCTGAACCGCCGTCTCAATCTCTCTCTCTCTCTCTCTCTCTCTCTCGACACTCTCATTATCTTCCAGTACAGGGGCGTCTTTCCAGTCGCCCTTTACTGGTCTCGGGTGTCACTATGAAGGGGATGGTGCTGGGTTACAGGTTGGGTTCTGGTTGCTCTGTGTGAGGGAGAACTACCAGGGGTTCAACCTCTCTCTCCTAGTGCTCTCATTATGTTTTCCAAAACGGAGGCGTCTTTCCAGTCGCCCTTGCTGGGTCTGTGTGGTATCGTGAGAGGGGGCTGTGATCTTGCTTCTATGGGGTGCTGAGTTACTAGTTGTGATGTGTGTGTGTGTGTGTGTGTGTGTGTGTGTCATTGGTCTCGTGCGAGAGGGAGAGCCATTGGGAAGGAGAAGTGTCCTTGGGGTTCATCTTCTCTCCAGAAAATGGGTCGCGTCCGTCCTCTCCCTCGAGCCCCGTTACACAGCCTATTGAGGAGCAAGAAAAAGGGAGTTCCAACACATTGCTAGCTGTTGACAAGACAGTGGCATGTGTGATGGGTGAAAGGACATAGCACCATGACATCTTGTACATCAAGACAAGGTTTGGGCTTTTGATTAAATGGGCTAGTCTAACCTTTGGTTTGGGGCTATGAGGAACTCCTAAAAGGCTTCAACTAGATGGGTTACTCTATTTGGATGGTTCTATGGCTATCATTGACCATGTTGGGTTTCTTAAAGGGAATGGGTTGTCTTCCTAATAGGTCACCTTTTCTTTTCTCTCTACTGACTAGGGCGGCGTCCTTACTGATGGTGGGTTGAAAGAAAGGCTTCTTTACATATTTTTGGGCTGCCCCTTATGAGCCCAAATTCATGGGCAGAGGTAACATGCAGAGTTAGTTCCCTAGATCCTAATATTAATCATTCAAGATTATACTATAATGGGTTTCATCCTATATACCCATTTACTTGAAAGACTCATATTAGGATCTATTTTCTTTACCATTATCATCATGATTAATTATCCTTTAATTATGTTTTAAACTAATTCATAAAATAGGATCAGGGACGGTAGTATAGTTGAATTTTAGTTTATTTGTTTGGATAAATAGAGAGGAATAATACAAGGTATCTCAGAGATACAACAAAATGACTAGGGCATTATAACCAAACAATACCAAAATAGCCCAAAAACTCCCATAAAACTATCTCATATGTGTGTGTGTGTATTCAGAAAACACAAACAGCTAGTGACCCATCATCACTGTTGATAACAACTCAAAGAAACCTTTAGCCTGTGTACAAAGCAAAACACGAAACATGGAAAACATAAACCACAACACACTACGGAGCCATAGATATGAGGGAGCACAATAGTATAACTGACTATGAGGCTTCAACATGGCAGAGCACACAAAAACCAATGAAAGCAACCCTTGAACACAAAAGAGCACAAAGCCACCACCTGACACATACTCAAAAATGAAACAAACGAGAAGCCATAATCGAAACTAGCTCAGTCATGAAACAACCGTACTCCTTCAGTCTTGCCACCATATGCTTGAAGTCGTTTCTCACATGCAAACCACTGCGGCACATTCACACCCCACAGTCACTAACACGACATATTATTATTGTAGACCCCAAAACTATGATGGCAGGTGACAACGAGCTTGAAAAGGAGCAAGACACTAAAATAGGGCATCCAACAGATCATATAATGAGCTTTGCAGCCCCATCATTTCCGGAATAAGCAGAAGTATCAACAAGTCACCTTGAGGATCCCTAACCAATGGCAAGAAGGAACCCCAACTCGATAGGACACTAGCATTAAAGAGCGCACCGTTGATGGCCTAGCACCACACTCAACGATGCCAACTTCATTCTGCTAGGACGACACCATCGGCACATTTTTCATTAAATCGCATAGATCCAGACTCCAAACAAAAAAGGAGGTGGATCTTCCCAGCTCTATATTGTTCATCCACATCGACTACCACATAAAAACAGACAACCTTTGGGGGACTTGCAGTGGTTTCTATCATTTTCGTCGGCGTTTGGTTTCCCTTTCTAGCCTTGCTCCATGTTTGGCGTCTTGCACTCCATGCGACTAGTTGCGTTTCCAGCAAGCTCAATTTTCAGTGATGTTGGTGCTTCGTCAACGAAGAACTTGGATGCCGCCCGACTTTGTTCTTCCTTCGGATGAGATTAAGGCAATGGTTCCGTTTTGGTTTGTGATCTAGTTTTATGTTTTGATGAGTTTGATCTTTTGGATTTTTCCTTTTGGGGTTTTGCTGCGTTGATGATCTTTCAAGTCTTGGCTCCAATCTAGGATTGCCATATCTAATTGGCTTTTTGGTGCCTCAATGTTTTGATACCTTTGTTAGCAGGCCTTTCAGTTTTGTACTTTTGTCACTGGTGCTGTTGATGCTTTTTCCACTTAGGTTCAAGAATTTGCGATGTTTTGCTATCCCCAAAGTGCTCTTGTGGGGCCGAAGATGCTTTTTGTTGTTGAGATTCGCGCGATGCATGTTTATGTATAGCGTTGTGGTTTGTCAAATCTCATATATTTGCACCTTCTCGTGTTTTGGTGTGATAGATTCAACTATGTTTTGAATTGTGGAGTATTGTTGTTTTGTGTTACTTTTTGAGCTTTTGTTGTACTCTAATTGCTCCTCTTTTTGAAGAGTTGAGTTTTTCTTAATTATCGAAAAAAAAATTGAAAATGTGATGGTAACACATTTTATTCATCTTATATGTACTAGCCATATCAAGCTTTTGTACAAAATTACATATAACTTATTTTCAAAGGGACATGAATGTTTTTAACCGAAACAGCCTCAATCAATGCAAAATGATTCCACTGCTTAAGCTAATACATATAGTTTTAAGCTTTGTTGAAAGAAGTTGAAGCCACCCACCAATACCCAGCCTTCTCTAAAAAAAATTTGTAGATTGAAACATAACTCGCAGTCAAAATCCAAACCACCCATAAGCAATGTCGATTCAATTGATTCAGTGGATGATCGCATGAGATCATGCCTCTAATAATCGAAATAATGTTCATAGTCGCCACATAAGAGGAGGTGGAGGTCACTTGATGGGGACAATTGGTTTTGAGCAATATGGTCATCAGGAATAATTTCCGTAGGCTCCTGTTTTGTTGATGAAGACACCGATGATATTGAAAGCTGTTGTGCTTGTTCGCTTGGGAGGGTCTTAATGTTACTAAAGCTTAGTAAAGTAGAAGACTCAAAACAAGCTGGTTCTAGTTTTATGTCAGGGTTGAGAGAGTTTTTACAAGTGTGATGGCCATAATAAGTTGTCCTATAAAATGGAGGATCATCTTGAATCCTCTGCACCTGTTTGATTGCTTGGCAACCTTGTTCATTCTTGTAAGTGCACTTGTAGTAGCTCCTTCACATATATTGAATACATCATTCAAGAGAGGGAATTTATTGGTCAGTTATAAGCATCCAAAACTAAAGTTACTAATTTAATTTGAAACCGAACTATGGAAGAATAATACCTCAGGTATTTGGAATTCATTGTCTTTTTTTGTCCATACTTTCTCCATGCATGTCCATCTTCACACAGAATTGAGCTGTCCTTCTCCCAAGTTGGTGCACTTGATCTTTAGACGACAAAAATTCCAATTACAAAATCCTTTTTTAATTTGTTTAGTTATTTTCAAAGTAACCACTATATAATCTTAGAACATATAAAAAGTATTTTTATGAAACCGATTTGGCAGGACTAATGGTATTCATGTCTCAATCCAATAATTGTGAAACAAGACAACACTAGTTGAGATGTAAGTCTGAAAAAACAATAATTCGGTTCATTATAAGCTATACAAATAAACAATACACTATACCTAGGACGGTCAGGAAGCTCAAAATTTGGAAAAATATCTAAAATACTATAAAGAAAAAGTTATAATGTTGCATTTAAATTCAAAATTTTAAAAATACTAACTTTTTTTTTATGAGATTTTAAAATACTAACTAATAATAAGAGTATAGATCCCGCCTTAATGTTAATCGTTTAACATATTCTTTATTAATATGGGATTTGACCAAGCCTAAAGCATCGGGTTTAGAAAGCTTTTTATTTTTTCTAAACGTACCGTACTAATTTTAATAAAAAATAATTTGGAATGGGGAGCTTGGAATCTTGGATTCGGCTGAAACAATAAAGCATATTACTTGAACCCTCCATTGGAATTGGAGACAGAATTTTAACAATTGAAGGCTTAGAGGAAGATTTTTATTTAAGTTTTACTGAAATTAAATGGAAAAATCTACCTTAGTTAACCTAAGAAATAAAGTTGCCTGAAAAGGATATATGAAAGTACTATTGTATGCAAATTGGCTTGCCTGATCAGACTATTATGTCAATGGTTCGAGCTCTTAACCGGTGAAGTTAGACAGCAATTTCCTATCAATTAGTTTTGTAATTTAACATGCGACAAAACTATCTCTCTCAAAAGCTTAAACTGATTGGTATAAACATATGAATAATTTTATATCTAATAAGATGCAATATTACAAGTATGAAGTTACATCTAACTTATCTATGTATTATTAGTTCGCAGAAGATAATGTGAAAATTTAGATCCTAAAGAGAAGCTACATATATAGCAATAACATAATGCGTTAATTAATAAAGGATGTATATTATTCTTACTTTCGCTTGCAGCACCCTCTCCGACTTTTGGTTGTGAAACTCTTGCAAGTGTCATCAATACCCTCAGGCTTTGTGCAATTCGTGGACAAGGAGAAATCCCTGATAGTGACTGCAGGCGTCTCCACCTCAATGGTGTTCAAGAGCAAGAGGGTATTTGTGAATGATCTCAGTACCTTGTGCACAAGATCTTCAGCAAAAGGTAACATTGACCTTTCTTCCTTGTTGTCTCCAAGATCATGAATACTTGATTTATCAACAAGTACCTCAAGTAACTGATTTGCCATGTCACGCCCTGTGATTAGCTCTTTTTCCATTGCCTTTTTACCATTTGAAGGATGATTCTCCATTAATTCTTTCTGCCAAACAGATTGGAGACAGCAACTCTTAGGGTGAAGCATAGAGGAACCACTGCTTTTAATTCAAGATGGCACCCCTGCTACTTGCAAATTAAAAAATGGCTGTTGTTCATAGTTGAGGAAAAAATATTCCTCAACGGATTATTATTATTATTATTATTATTATTTTATTTAAGTAGGTCAATCCTCCGCAAAAATTGTGGGCCGCTACTACAACCAATGAAGGGATTGGGGTTTTCTCTGATTGGATAAAGGACATAGAACCAGACATCCAATTAGGAGGGGAGATGCTCTTAAAAGATTAAGAAGAATTACTATTCCGTGTCATTTAGTATTTGTTACATTAGTTATGTTAAGTGTCATTGTCTTCTATTTTAGTAATATTTTAATGCTATAATTGATGTAGGGAGCATGTTGAATAGTACATAGTAATAACTCCTTTTTAAGAACTGAAAAAGAAAAATAAATCTCTCTTTTTTATTATCTTAAAGTAGCTAAGAATTTGATTATATATGATATAACAACCTTGTTATTTTAACATATAACTTTTTCAAACACTTAAACACCTCACTTACAAATAATACGAATCTCATTATTTTCTTTTTCGTATAACTTGTTCTCTGTCCATCACTCCTTTCACTCTACATGAAACCTAGATGAGTGTTAAAATAGAATTATTCTATAATATCATGTCACAGGGGATAGGCTCATAGGGTTTACTTCATGCCTTATGCGATGAGCTCAGCTATCTCAAAGTACCATCTTGCCCTTGATTCAGCGTGTTGCTCTTTATTGTGGGATGCAATTCCACATGTTCAGTCACTATAGTATGGACAGGTACCAGGTTGGATGATTCTACATTGCTAATTGACGCGTGGGGCGTAATGATTTTAATAACATTGTCAATACCTTAGCTGCTAGTTGGCACGTTTTGAATGTGAATGACGCTGCTATCCCTTGTGGTTACGTGTCCCATTTCACATCTCCCATTTATTTATTGCGGTATGTAAATATAAAAATTAAAATAAATTTAAATATTTATAAGTTGTCAAATATATAAATTATATCTTTTACATGTTAACAAATAATTGAGGGACAAAGAATGAAATAACATATGAGGAATGAAGATTTTTATCCATCTCGTGAATGATCAATTTTGGATTGTAACTTCAACAGCTTACCAAAAGGTTTTTATCTTGCAACTTCGCGTTAAGGAGGTGCTAGTATATATACCCTCACTGGCTCATTCTTATGTATTACCTTCACTAAAGATATTCAATCAGAAAGAACCATTTCTCAATCTCAAATTCTCTCAATTTTTCTGCTTTGCATTACTTCAGGACGTTTTTACCCCATACGACCAAACATAAGGGACACTATTCATCTGTTGTTGCAATTCAAATTCGAAGTCTAATACTTTCTGACAGTGAATGACTGGAATCTTTCACTAATATCTTGTTCTACCGACTAGAGTTTGAGAGACATGTTATAGTAACTAGGATTAGATCTTATCCTTGTTTAATAACTTGATATGAATATAACATCTATCGTTCTACGGGAAATAAATGAGAAGTAATGAAACACTCACTCCATTCGAAGGCTATGCCTTCTAAAGTACTGATATTGGACCGGAATAATTTCCAGAATTTCATGTGTCCGAATGAGTTACATCTTAAATTCTTAATAGAATTGCAGAGTGAATCTCCATTACAATTTTATTTAGGCAAGTCTAAGACCATAACTGTGCACTCTTTCAACTAGAATCCGTCTCAATACCATGTCTTCGCTCAACCCTAAGAACATCATTCAATAAGAAGTCTCACAAGTGATTTTGAATATGGTGAAGATATTTTCTCTTTCAATCCTTAATGGAAATGCACAAGTGCAATCTTTGCCTCAAAAACACAAATGAATGCTTGTTTTTGCTATATTCACCCAAAAAAAACTTATAGGCTTGCAGATGAAAGTAAATTTAGATTGTCCAGTTAAGATTTGAACATGACGGTGGTGTTAATTATTGAAACTGTCTAATTTTTCTCAGAATCTGTCACAATGAAACTAGCTAGGCAGGGCAGAGATGGTACTGTCAACTTTTAATTCAGTAAAAATTGAAAAGTCTTTAATTAGTATGATGAGCTATAAAATACAATTAATTCGGGAATCAATGTTGGATAGCTTTTCAGGGCAATATAGTATTTTTCATGGTTAAGAGAACCGGACTGGTCCGACCAAGTTAACCGGGAACTAGTCGTTTAGCCGGTCCAGTTGAGTAGTAAGAATCAGAAGGCTTCAGAACCGATCAAAATCGGCAAAAACTGGCGAACCGGATCAGTTGGACTGGTCTGGAGCTTCTGAATTTTTTTTTTTTCATTTTTTGGCTTTCAAAACTTAAACACTAATATCTTATGGCAGTCACAGAGCAAAAAAAAAAAAAAAAACGGGTTATGTTTATTTTATATATGAAAAAAATATTGATATCCGCAGGCTGTTCACCATAAAACTCGCTGGCCACTAACAAATATTATTTTCAAATACTTTTCTAACCGTGTTGTGAGGCTGAGACTAAAGAAATTTTATATAGATTATGTTTATTTTTATAAACATATCAATATATATATTTTTTTATGTTAATTATGTTAATGTTAATGATTTAATATATTTTTTATATTCTAAATTAATCATACGTTTATATATATATATATATATATATATATATATATATTAATTATATTCCGGTTGAACCCCAATTGAACCGGTTGGACCTCTAAACCTTTAAACCAGTATCTTGACCGGTTCGATACCCAATCCGATTTTCTCTTTCTTGGTATTTTCCTTTTGATAATAATTGGATAAAAACTCAAAACACTCTAATAAATATGGAGCATTGGGTTACATAAAGATGTCATAAAAAGAAATATAAAAAGTTCATATGAAAAAATGAGACAAAAAAAGTGCAAAGAAAAATAGTAAAGAGGAGTCGCCCTCTTATATATATATATATATATATATATTACTATACTTCTTCATGATTAAAATAACAAATAAATCACAAGAAAAAAGATAAATATATGGATAAGATATTGTAAGTCATTACATATAACATAAGACAGAAATAACAAGTTGTCATCTATAATATAAAAGAAAACTCATAAACTATCATCTATATGATATTCTGACAAAACTCAAGTCCTGTCATCGATAATATAAGATAAACTTAATCATTTCTTTTTTTATTTTTTGGAAACAGATTAAATTAATATTGATGATCACAGAGCATTTGCTCAAGTGGTACTATTTTTTTCTAGAGATTTTTTTTTTTCCATCTAACCTGTCATATTCTCTTTCCTCTCCTTTGTAACAAGAAAGATTCTTTTCTAAGATGGAGAGGATACATGCTTGGTTTTAATTAAAATTATAGCTATCAAAAGGACTAATAAATTATGTGCACCAAAAAAGAAAAGAAGCTATAAATAATTGTAAATCTAGTTTTGAAAGGAACTTTTGCGAGTTGTACTAACTAGAAGTATATGAAACAATACTTATAAACTTTGTTAATGTTTAATTCATTTATTAAAGTAAATATTGACACTGAAAAATAACACGATAAATGCAAATGAAGAAAGTGCACACAGGATAATACATTTTAGCTCCAGCATCTGCTAGCTATTTTTGGTCAAAAGAGTTCGAGTGTCAGCACTAAAAGAGGGGGAAGAAAAAAAAGGAAAAAGAAAGGCAGGGCAGATGCTGCTGCCCGTTGTATCCACCACGAGGCAAAATAGAGGGGGAAAAAAAAGAAAGAGGAAATCAAGTCTCTTCTGCAGTCATGTGTATATTGCTACCTTCGGACAGTATAGCGTAGCTTAAATTTTCTTTCAAGAATTTCACCATAGATCAAGATTTTTATCAGTAATATTTGGTGATGATAAGTGAAAATTTCTGAGAAAAAATAATTCCAAAATAAGGGTATTCATAATTTACCTTCTTGCGTCCTCTTCTATACATCTTGAATGTTGGCTATTTTGTTCCAAATTTCAATGAGTTGGCCGTGAGGAATCGCTCGCTTTCATAGCAACATGGCACTGGCAGCAATGAATATTGACCCTTCTTCTTGATATCAACTCTTTTTCATATGCTGAAGAGAAGTTGATTTGTAACTCACGTCCTCTAATAAGCGCTTCTGTTGCCTTCCTGCGATTTGATGGTTGAATCCTGCAGCCAACTGCCTTCTGGGTTTAGGAGGTC
The DNA here is from genome assembly GCA_031216105.1 of Dalbergia cultrata. NCBI lineage: Eukaryota > Viridiplantae > Streptophyta > Magnoliopsida > Fabales > Fabaceae > Dalbergia > Dalbergia cultrata. The sequence continues at coordinate 14,960,267 of CM062350.1, forward strand.
GAAATTTTTGCTACCCAGTTTGACTGTTTGGCAAAGAATTATATCAAGATTAAACTTTGTCTTTCTTTTGCCTTTTTGCCGAGGAATTTCAAAGATCATGTGTGGAGAAAAGAAATGAAAAGTGAAGGCAAATAAGAATAGTTTAATCAAATTTCATTTTTGAGATTGCAATCGAAGACAACTCAATCATTTTCTATATTATATAATCTCAAAAGGCGTAATGATTAGCCGCGTGATAAATAAAAATACGTATTTTATACTTCGTTTATGCATTTTTTTCAAAGGTGAGATAACCTTTTAGTAATTTTAAATTCTATATGGAAATATTTTAATTATTAAATAAAAATATTATAATTTTTATATTTGTAACATACTTTATTAAGATTATAAGAAAACATTTCTCTTTTCTGTCTTTATTTTTCTGGCAGAAATTAATTAATGCATAATAAAAAATACAGAAACTCCCACATAAAAAAAAAATAGAGAAAAATAGAGAAATTTAAGGATAACGATATTTCTATTTGAAAACACAACCAACAAAGATCTAAAATGTGTATACCCATTGAAGATCTAAAACTTGTATGCTTGTGGGTGAGATCAAGAGTGTCACAAACCAATTATGAAACAATTTATCATATTAGGAGATACAAGATTGTAGATGCTCTTATGTGATGTCTTGAATTTTAGCTTCTAAAAGTTTAAGTTGTTTGATAGAGTCCTATAAAATTTTATATATACCAAAGATGTAAGAACGCAATGAATGCCCTCTCTGAAGACAACTTATTATTCAGTTAAGCATGATTAGCTTTATTTGTGAGTCTCACCTTTAGAATTCGATTGGGTGCATGAGGTGGCGTCTTGTAGCACAAGGCCTAATGCATTAGATGTATCTCGATGAAGCCCAGTTGAATATTAATATTTGATTAGGATTGACCTATTTAAAGAAAAGTGAGGCCAATTTTTGTTTTTCGATTGTATTTTGGTTGATTGACAAAGTTATTTTATCATTTTTAAATTGCCCCTTTTGTGTACTCTTAATTTATCTTTTGCTACTCTTCTCTAAGAGTTTGGCAGTTATTAATTTTTTTTAAAAAAAGATTGTCCGCCCCTGGTAACCATTTTTCACTCCTACTGAGCCAGCTAACTATCTTAGCTCAGTCATCCCACTTGGCTTCCATCCTATCATTCGTTATGGCCAGAAGGATTTGACTCTTTTAAAGTATAAGGTAAACTTTACAGGACAAAATGTACAATCTCAAAGTGTTTAATGACTTTGATCATCAAGAAGGGTTCACTCAAATAAGGGAAATAACTCACTCAGCTGTATTGAGCTTCCGATTTTATTTTTTATTTTTTTCGCAATCCCTGCTGGATTGGTTGGTTGAATTGGTGACTTGCCTGAGTCCAACCAACCTTATTTGGTTCTATTGGTTTGAAGTTTGAACGAATTATATTACAAAACTTGTCTAGCATCATTGATGATTATATATAAGTATAGCACAAAGCTAACTATACATCATCATGGTCAATAATCAATTGGCAGCTTGGAATCCAAACTGTCATTGATCAATTTGGTTATTACGCCATTACAGTTGGACTTATACATCAATACATAACAGCAATCAAAATGGATTAAGAACATGCGCAACAAGTTTCACATGAACTCAGCTAAGCTACAAATGGTTGTCTGAAAAAACAATTGCACGCAGACCATGTAATTAATAAGCCATGGAAAGACAAATGCTTCTCAAGTGAGACAACAACCTAACGGTGACTTAGATTAACACATTGGCCGTAGCAGGTTGCTAATCACATGACAGCAGGAGGAATCACTTCCTCAAAATCAATTGCTTGGGAAAGAATAATTGAAATCAAGTACCATGAAAGAGGAGTATGGATTGGAGGAGATGTGCAATCCAAGATTATCTTATCAGGTTTGATCTGCAAGTTTCTGCAAAGTGTAGTGGCCATAACATATATGTTGTCCGGTATAGAGTGGGATCCTCTTGAATTCTTTGCACCTGCCTTGATCACACTTCAAACTTCAAAGTGCAGCTGAAGTTAGTAGTTCCTGCACATTTATACCTTCACCAATTTAGACTTGCAATAAAGATTCAGCAATTAAAGAGATGATATCCTTTTTAAGGAGGGTTTGTGTATTTGAAGCAGCAGCAGAACAATTGGAAATGAAAATATACCAGAGGTAATTGACATTTAACTATTACAGCTTTCTGATCATGCTTTCTCCATGCATAGCCATCATGAATGAAAAAAATATATGTGATAATTATCATGAGATTCTGAAATTCCTAGTTATTTTACAGCTATTAATGATCACAACTCATAAGATAAAAATAACATACCACCATCTATAATATATCAAATAATATATTTTCCCTAGTTAGATAGAAGTTGGTCACAAATGAAAGATGAAAATAACATAATACCATCTATAATATAACACAAAAATAATAGAGTATCATCTGTAACATAAGACAACAATAATAGGCTGTCATCTATAACATAAGACAAAAATAACAGGCTGTCATCTATAATATAAGATAAAAATAACAGGCTATCATCTATAAAGTAATTAAGATAAAAATAATATGTTATCATATATAAGATCAATATAAAAGACTGATATTTGTAATATATATAATATAAATTAAATAACACACTATTGTCTGCCATATAAGATATGAAAAACAAAAAAAAACACTCACAAGATTATTGCTGTCTTAAAAATGATATACTATCCTTGCCTTGACTACTCAACAACTAGCATCTAGGAGAACAAATTTTCTTAAATGAATCAAACCGATGTGGGTCAAACATTAAGTTTTGAAAAGGGATCTAATTTGGTTGATGTAAAAACTAATTCAAAAATACATTTTCTGTGAAGAAAAATAGCATGAATTGTAGATATTTGTAAATGCTAATCTTGAAAGCAACTTTGCGAGTAGAATAATAGTGTTGTATGCTATACGAACGTGTTAAATGGCATGGCAATTATTTCTACCTAAGGTTTAACATAAAAAACAGAACAAAGTGGATACATATTACATTGCCTGAGATTTGGTTTTGTGTAGCAATAATCATTGGTGTTCATTAGAAGAATTCGAATATACTTATCATGGATAACTCAAGATATAAAAATAATATATATGCCGACTTATATATGTAATATGAAATTAAAAATAAAAACTATCGGTTGATAAAAACATTGAAAGATATATTATCTTGTTATAATATATTATAATACATTACTATCTTTTGAATATATATCATAATAAGGTAAAACTGGTAGGCTGTCGTATTGTAGTGGCTGCTCTTGAAAAGCAACTTTACAAGTAATTTTTATTGTTAAATAAAAGTACATATTTATAATTTAATACTGAAAAACAGTAAAACAAATTTGGCTGGAGAAAGTTTTAATGAATATTTTGAACAAATTTCAGGTTAATTACCTCCTTCTGTAACTTCTAACTTGATTGATGGAGCACAATTTCTTCCTTGCAAAATTTCACGGTTTGGAAATGAGGAAACGCCGCTATTTCATTGTAGAGACCTCGCCACACCAGACGCACAAACGCCATTCATCGAAAGCAAAAAAATGGATCTGTGAGAGATCTGATCAGTTATCTCGAGCACAAGAGAACTTCAGTTAGTGGCACTTCATCATCTCCACTTGTACTATATATTAACAGGTTGAAGAAGTTGGTTGATTCGCTAACTCGTGTCCTCTTACAAGCGATTCCATTACCTTACGTCCTGCGATCCGAACGGTGATTCTCCATCTTTTTCGCCGATCAGCTTCGGCGATTCTCCATCTTTTTCGCCGACCAGCTTTGAGTTTTATTTGGAGCTTAATTATAGCTTCAGCTTCAGCTTTTTCTTATCGAAGCGTAAAATGCGGAGCAAGCAATATGCAACTTCTTAAACTCCGGCATGATGCGTTCATATTTTATTATATACTGTTATTGTATTTTGTATGCCACATATAGGGGGCTATTATTTCAAATTTTGAAAAAGTTGGTTATAAAATCTAAATTTTATATAAAATTAAAAAAAGTTAAATATTGATTTTTTTTCTTTAAAAGTTATTAATTTTAGTTCCTACAAAAAAATTAAAAATTATTTTTTAAAAATTTTAATTATTTTTTAAAAATTATTCAATATATAAAAAGTGATTTTTTCTGGGAAAAAAAGTGACTATTAACTAAATTAATCAAAAATAAACACACCCTAATAAAACTAGATTACTAAATCGGTTTAAATACAATTTTATTTTAGAAAATTAGTGAATTTAATTTGAGTATTTGATATTATTAATTTCAATTTTTATTAAAGTAAAAAATATTTAAATTCATTATTTTAAGCAATTAAAAACCAAAATCAATTATATATAAAATCTATATAGGGTTCATTTGGATAAGCTTTTCTAGCTAGGATCAAAATCACTTTTTTCACAAAAAAAAATTATTTTTCATATATGTGAATTATGTTTTTCAAAAATAAAATTTTAAAAAATTAGTTTTAATTTTTTTTAAAGAAGCTGAAAAGAGTAGCTTATAAAAAAAATTAATTTTCATTTTTTTAATTATATACAAAATATTATTTCAAATTTTAAAGAAGAATGATTATAAAACTTAAATTTATATATAATTGAAAAATTAAAATATATTTTTTTATCATAAACTATTATTTTTTTAATTTCTAAATAAAATAAAAAATTGATTTGTTTGAGATTTTGATTATTTTCTAAAAATTATCTAAATATACAAAGATAATTTTTTGGGTTAAAAAGTAATTATATATTATTCCTTAGAATCTCATTCAAATGATCTAAAAATTTGAGTCCCATATTATTTTTTTCTTAAAATCCAAAACAAATGCACTCATAACATATAATTACACTATATTATTAAGTCTTTCTATTATTATATTACCAAAAAAATCTTTATATCACTAGTTTTGGTTTTTAATATAATTTGTTTTGAGATTCTTTGCTGATTCAAAATGTAGGTGATTTTTACATTTTAATCACTTATTAATTATTTTACATCTATTTTATTTCTCTTTTTGATTGGAGCAGAGTGAATACACAAGAGCCTTCAGGAGCATTAAGTTGGAGATTAAATAGAAATTGAGTGATAGAAAAAATATTTATATATTTTACTTTTATTATAATTTTTAAAAAATAAATAAAATCCAACCGAAAAAACGACACAGTATTAAGGAGTGGAGAGAGTATTAAATTCTACACTGTCAAACGATGTAGTGATGTACTGTCCAGTGGTGTATTGGCGTCAGTCATCAAACGAAAGAAAACTTTTTCACGCGCTAGTCCGTTGAGTGTAGAAACACAGCCCAATAAAGACCTGCAACGTATATATAATAAAAAAATCTACTGAATTGCGAAGTGATGTCACTAGGATTACGTAAGCGCATCAAGTTCTGTCGTTAGCGAGCTCCGTGATCACTGTTTTTGTTAAGTTACGTGTGTTGGGAGACCTCTTTTTTAAGTGCATTACTATTAAAGGGTAATTAGAAGAAATTAATTTTAAATTTTCGAATACGTAATTTTACCTAATTTTTAATCTGCTCTGAGACTTAATTGAATGCAATAATAAAAGCATTAAATAGAGAGAGAGAGAGAGAGAGAGAGAGAGAGAGAGAAGGGTGTGTCTAGTATTTATCATTTAGTCCGTGTACTAATTGTAATTTGCAATGTGACAAGCTAGGTCAAACGTTACATTGTACTGCGTGCAACGTGCGTGATATTTTTGTAAGAAAAGGACAATATGGCATGTGGTCCACACAGAAAACAGAAAAATGAAAGAAAATAACCAAAATAAATTAATCAACATGTTTGTATAAATTCTAACGAAAGTTTAGAACACGATTTCACCTAGAAATCCGGGTTCCTAGTTTCAAAAGTCAAAATATATAGCAACGAATCGGCTAATTTCACCGAAAGAAAAGCAGTTATGCTGATTTAGTTGCAAACCGTTGAATTCGAATTCACTATAGCAGTATGTTTCACAGGAAACAATAACATCCATTTTAACATGGACTTCATGTTTCAAAGATATAGATTTTAAACAATGAAAAAGAAAAAAAAATACCACCACTTTGAAAAACAACATGGAATTCACAGTCTAGCTGGTTTCCTTAACCGATGATATTGTTACTCAAAATCATTAGACAAGTCACGGCCGGCACCACAACCCTTAATCAACATGCCAGTTGGAAGCATAATTTGAATCAGCTCAGTCCACTTTTTTTTTTTTATTCAATTTAGCTTTGGTACACCGTATATGCATTAATGTAAAAATACACATACATTCAATTATTATATGCTTCAATTGGTACATTTTTGGCACCCGTATAACAAGGAAAAGTAAAACCATCAAATTTTTATTTGGTTGAAAAGTTAAAAATGAGATAACAGTTTTTCATAAATGAGATCCATCTAAAATTTTACATATTTATAGCTCATAACCAAATATACCCTAACTATTTTTTTTCAGGTAACTTTCCTTCTACAAGTTTTCTCATACCAGTATTTCATTCTCCACTGGGATTATTCAGTGGGCAATGTCCCAAGCTGAATACGACTGACCTAAGCCAGACCACCATGAAGGGCTCATTTTTTTTTCGGACACAAGTGATTTAAATTAACAAAAACTTTATTGTTGGGCTCCCTTCTTTGAGGTTGTTAGTTAGTTGAGTTGAAAATTACAAAAGCCCAAACAATCTGATTTGGGCTCTAATGGATTTAATAAATATAATAACATGGGCCTGTGAGTGATTGCCTAGAGTTATGCTATGATCTGAACATGATCAAATAGCGATGGCAGTTCTGACCCAAAAAAAAAAACCAATTGAAATCTAAATTGTTACCCAATGAAGTTAAACTTTCTGATAAAAAAAAAAAAAGACTTTATGTATAAATAGTGATGCTATTTTATGAAAAAGAAAAGAAAAAAACAACACAGCGATCCTATTTGCGGATGAGCCAATTGTTCAGCTATTGACAAGTATTGAGGTTTCTCCTGATAATGGTTGGTCGATTTGTAAGTACTTCTATTAATGTTTGATAAGTTTAGAGATATGCCCATCATGGATACAGCTGAGTTTTTCTCTAAACCAAAAATTTATTTATAAAAAAAAATTGCATTTTGGTGATCCATATATGAAGTCATCATGTTTGACTATTAGAGATAGGAAAATTAATGACAGACAACCAAAAACTTTACAAAAGCTTGATTTTCAAAATGGCATGGCTTGATTTTTAATTTTTTTTTTAGATAAATAAGTGAGTCATACAATTTTATTTTATCCAATAATTACTATATTGATATTTTGTGATATATATAATACATTTAGGTAATCTTATTTATAAGCCAAAGATAAAATCTAATTATAATGATAAACTCAATCTAAATCAATTTAAAATATGACATGAAATATTTTAAGTTATAATAAATATATTACCAAATATTTCTTTACTTTTAACACTCCCCCTCAATAAAAACTTACTAAGATCGCTGTTGACAATAAAAAAATAACCGACTAGAAAGGGACAATCACAAAGGAAACAAGGCCAAGTTGCTGGGAAAGCCTTATCACGGCAAGAAAAAGAGTGACCTAACACTTTTGAATTGTTTCCTCCACAATGCTATGTTAGCATTGGACAAAACACAGATAATAACTGGGTCGGGAAGTGTCAAAACTCAAAACAGTAACATAAAAACTAGAGGAAAATTCAAAATAAAACCAACTAATGTCGACAGAGTGCAGGAATCGTGAAACATCCGGAAAGAGGACAGTGGCGTGAGCACAGTGGTGGGTGTGGCAACTGAAAACGCTGCCCGTACGCGCCGCTTGTACACGCCGCCATATGCAGCGGAGAGCGGCAATGAGTGGCGGGTGGCTGGTCGTGCAAAGGAGAGAGAATGCGTATGGAGGCACGTTGAAGGCCGGTTGTGTGGGCGGTTGACAGGGATATGCCACGCATATAGAGGCGAACATGGTGGTGGTCTCGTCAACCGAGGCTAGTGCCGAAAAAGTCATTAGCGGTGGTGGAGGCAGAAGACAATGGTTTTATGGCTACTTGAAGTGACACATAGCACAGGGAAGGTTGCCGGAGTGATGCACAGTAACAATGGAGGCTGGAAAAGTATAATGGTGGTTTGATGTTCGATGTTACTGTAATTATATGGTAGGGGACAAAGTAAAAATGAGTTCCAAATTAGTGGAATCTCATGGTGGAAGTAGCACTTTGATTCCAAGTTGAAATGGTGGGTTTGAGATGGTGGATGAAGAAAATAGAAATATGAAAATATATTGATATTTTATGATATGTAATACACCAAGCTAAGGTAATCCTATTTATAACCCAAAGATAATATCTAATCATAATGATAAAATCAACCTGAATCAATCTAAATAAATCTAAAATATGATATGCAATATTCTAAAATATAATAGAGATATTACTAAATATTTCTTTATTTCTAACTCTAGTGAAAGAGGGAACATGATTTCCCATTTTCTGCTTACATCTTGTGTGTTAGATATGCAACCATTAGCGTGTTTCTACTTATTAGCTTAAGTTTTTTGGATAGATAGTTTCATAACACGATATTAAAGTCTTCATGACTAGTAGGTGGCTAGTCAAGAGTTTGATTCTCGTTATCCTACATTATTAAAGAAAAAGTTCACATTCTAACATAAAAAAGGCGGCATTCATAGGAGGAGAGGTGTTAGATGAAAAAATAATTCATGTATGTGTCTATATCCATCAACATAATCTTTTAGAAAAGATGGTTTCATAACATTATGGAAGCTAAAGAGACTGCAATATATGAAAAAGAAGAAGTTTGGAGATACATTGGTTTTCTGGCAAAACAAAAGTGGGTTTTGTTTGGATGATAAAACAATGTCTAAAAAAAAAAGGTAAAATTTTTTACAAATAAGGTTTTGGTGATTTAGTGAAAAAACCACAAAGGTGGAGGATGAGATAATGCAAGGAAGAAGAAAGTAGTATGTGTGTAATGGAGTTGTTATACTGGGCTCTTGAAGAAAGAGTAGATTTCCTTGCTCTACGTCACATTCGAATTATTCATATACTATTTTCGTATATTTTCTCTTTCATATCGTATTCTACTGGACTAGAAATATGGGCTTGAGACCTCGGCCTAGCCTTATAGAACTCAAATAACAACTCTACAAATTTGATAACCTAAAGATTCTTTCCTAATTCAGTCGATGATATCTCCTAAATCACCCAAAAGATCTCTCATTATCATATATTCTATATTAAATCATATCCCTTTATCAATGTGGAATATATCTAGTATCTACTAAATCTCTACCAAACAATCAGGCTACAAAAGACTTGCACAAACTCGTGCCACCAACAAAATCAAACAACACAATACTCAATCTCAAGAGAATCTAAACCAATTGCAAAACCAAATATAGGTGTAGATCCAATTTTCAAAAACAAACTTCAAAGAACCAACAATAATGCTGACAACAACCACAAATACTTGAAGAATATTATGCAAAACTGAATCTGAGGTGAAAATAAAAAATCTAATCCAAGATTTTAGACTAATGTCACTAAAGTGGAGTTACCAAATTCTGAAGACTAAACCCAAATCTTGAACCAAGTTCAATAGCAAACACAAATCAAGAACCAAATCTGAGTTGCTTAAACTGAATATGAACTATAGCAACTCAAACCAAAAAGACAAAGTAGAAATGAAGCACATTAGAGAAGATGACTTTAGCTCATATTGGAGAATGCGAACACGAACAGAGGCTTGTTGTGAACCACTATGCTGGGAAAACAGAGAAGACCAAGACCAGATTTGAAAAGTCATGAACTTAGACAACATCAATAGAGCCAAGAACAACTTCACGTGGCTTCACATCGGAAAAACCATGTTGGATCAAAGGCAAATCGACGAGAAACTAGGGGGCTATTTGCTTTCAGTTTTCATTGTCAGTTTTTCAGATTTTGTGAAGGAAATACTGAAAATTCTGAAAACCACAAATTTCAGTTTTCAGTTTTTCCTTCACAATTTCCTGAAAACTGGAAAATTCGAAATTGAAAGCAAACAGCCCCTTAAACGAAAAACAATCCAGATCCGATAACAGACACATCCATTGACTAAATCATTGTCGGAATCTAATGATGCAGTAATGAACCAAGCCAAATGACATCACAAACCAATAGGGCAAACCGATCGGAGAATATGAAGCATTGGAGATCACAAACGGAGGTGACAATGGTGATAGTTGTGGTTTCACCGAACAAAAGAAGTTTGAAACTGAAGAACTGAGACTAACCTCCAAAGAATAAATGGAGCAAAGAAACCCTAAAAAATGGGGAAAGTATGAAAAAGAAGAATCAAGTGTCTGATATTTTTTTTTTTCTTTGGTTTGTTTTGTGAAGCTTGGTATGAGAAAAAATGAAAGAGAGTGGAAGAAAATATGAAAATGAAAGATTGGGATGTGATGGTGTTTGGGTGAAAAGAAAAGTCAAGAAAATGAAGGAAAAAAAATAGAAAATGAGTTATATGAACTCTGGTAGCAGCAGAGGCGAGGGTTTCAAGAAGAGTGGAAATACTTTGATATCATATTGAATTTCATGGTGATAAGATAATAAAGAACAATAATTGAGAGGATATTGAAAAGAAAATTCTGCTAATGACGGAATAGATGATGTAATATAAGTGTAATCATCTTTATATTGAGTAAGAAATATAACAAACTACTAGAAATTAACTAAATCAACTCGGACTAATTCCCAACTACTATTATATCCTGCAACACTCTACTTAACCATTTGAGAATTTCTCCACTTACAGATGGAAAGTTCAAAAAGTTATGAGTCTTAAATGAACATAATTTTTAGTAGTCATCTCGAACCGTTATTAAGGCGCACGAGAACTGTTATTTCCGAAATTTATTAGGGAATTGTTTTTGTTTTCCTCTCTAAAATATATAATCATACAAGAACTTACGAGGATTTCACATAAAAAATATTTGTCTTATGGATGCCCCTGTTAGTTTTTCTTAGTATGACCGTTACGATTTTAAATTTTAATCAGAGATATATGCCTTAGCAATTTGATATTTGACTACTATATAACAAAATAGGAAAGATTAAGAAGATATATATATATATATATATATATATAGTTTACTTAACACATGCATATATTTTATTTTATTTTGTGTCAATTGGAGAGAGTTATTATCTTACTAACCATAAAATAAGTTATATCCTGCGTCTTAGAAAGGGTCGAAAGCAATAGGAGAAAAGGAAAACTAAATTAAACGGCAAAGAAAATGTCCAACTGAAATATTCATGCTCTATCAAACATGTGAGTGAACTGAAATATTCATGCTCTATGAAACACGTGAACGACTATCTACGCCAGTTGATAGCAACCAGTGTTGAATTTTTCTTCTATTCTTGCGTGTATATTCTTCATGCGAACGTAAATAAACTGCTTCAACGCTCTAACTCGATCTATGGGTTTCATGTGAGCTATATATATTACCCAGTAGTCTAGCAGGCTTTAGCATATTACTTCAGAGGGAGCAAATAGAAATTAAATCAACTTTAATTTGGTCTCTTGCTCATGGCTCTTAATGCAGCTTGCTCTATGTTCGTGCCTATGCGGAGAACGTCCAATTATAAGCTTTGGCAACAGAAACCTATGACGATGACCATGTAAGTGCTTGATGTGTATGATGATTCCATTAAATTTCAAATATCCATAAATTAAAGGTTAATATTCCCATTTTTTATGTACCAAAAGAGACAATACCGATTTTTCATTCATTTTTCCAATTAATCATGTGCAAAGGGATTATTAAATTTATATAGAGTAGTTCTTAAGGCTATGTTTTTTAATTTAGATTTTGGAAGGAAATAAGGGAAGGGAAGAGAAGGGAAGAAATTGTAGTGTAAGTTTAAAAAATTTTACACTATAAATCACTCTTTTCCCTCCATTTCTTCTTAATATCTAAACTCACAAATACATGCTTAATATGAAGATGTTGAAAACCATTCAATAGGCCCTCTTATGCACTTAAAAAAAAATCATTATTTGCAATTTTACTGTTTGTTTTCTCTTTCATATACATCTTACGAAAACATGCATATTCGTAACAAAGTATTACGTTTATATATATATATATATATATATATATATATAAAAGTGAGATGAATGCTTTGTTGTAAAAGTAAGTGGAACAAGCTTTTATTATTAGATCTCATATAAATGAATATAAACCTACATAATTATGTTTAAACTATGTATGATTTGATATAGTCAAACTCCTTTCACATACACCCTTTGTATATCTAGCTAATCAACTATATTTTATGATTATAATTACTCATCTTTGGTGGTACTCACTTGAATTAATTAACTATATATATTCATTGCTTTCTTAATTAATTACGTGGACATCAGAAAATGCGCCAGCAAGGATGGGAAGGAAAAAGAAACTTTTGGGGATCATTCACAAACAAATAAATCACTCGAAAGCACAACCAGGTCTTTTGAAATTGAGAACACTACATACAACTTGAGTGTTGACGAAGGGGAGAATCAAAGCATGGAAACGATTAACGAAGGCGAAAATCGAAGCATGGAAACGATTAACGAAGGCGAAAATCGAAGCATAGAAAGGATTGGCGATAATTCTAACCAAAATAAGAATTGAGCCTTTTCGGAGTCCTACATGTGGCAAAGACGGTGATGACTTTTTTTTTTTTTTTGTTTTGATTAAAAGACGATGATGACTATAGATATTTAATACTATGGGCATTTTATCTTTGTGTTCTACTTGTATTTTTCTACTGCAATTTGATTTGATAATGATCTCCGCTTCAGACTGAAATCATGTATTGAGATATTTTCAGTATTATTGAAGGAAAAATGTTTGACATAAAGTAAAATATAACAACAAATTTATACTACTATTATTTTCTTTTTCTATTCTATATTTTAATTAATTTTGGTGAGCCCACCCCTTATTTTTTCTTTTTCTCCATCTATCCTTAAAAGTAAGTTTATTGCCATATTATATTGTACATGAATTATCTCTCTTCTTGAATTTCAAGTATATCCGTAAACAGGTACCATGCCATTTCTCATCCACTTTTCCAATTTTATTATATTCATAGGAATCGAGAATACTTTATCTAATTATATGCGGTTGATTTTTTAAATTCTATTGACACTAACAAGTCATAATTTTTGTTCAAATTATTTGTTAAAATAATATTGCATGGGTTTTAACTTCAAATTAAAGAAGAGATAGTTGTCATTTCCTCTTGACAAGTGAAAATAAAAATAAAAGAGACTATTCCTGAGATTAAAAAGTGTTCTAATGGGTTTTAACTTCAAATTAAAGAAGAGATAGTTGTCATTTCCTCTTGACAAGTGAAAATAAAAATAAAAGAGACTATTCCTGAGATTAAAAAGTGTTCTAATATATTATTATTATTATTATACAGATAAACCATCATTATTCGTAACATAAACATATACCTAACTCCAATCAATTAATTAATCATCCCTATATACTAATTAATTAATTACAACTTTTAATCTTATATATAATTATTACCTAATTACAAATCCTATTAATCCTGAGTCGGTATAATTATTACTTAATTACAAACCTTAACCAAACCCTATGTTGTCTTACCTCTATAATTACTAGGGTATCCATGGGATAAGGATTTCATTTCCCGATCTCGTCTCATTTGACAAACGAAGACTTCACCCCTTTTTCCGTAGAGGCTATATTTATTCCCATTGCTGGTGATCTCTACGTACATATACTCGATTTAATGACTTTTTCTTGTCACCCCTATGAACGATACACTTAGACCGGTGTTGACCAATTCTTCCTGACTCAAGTAATTTCCAAACCACTAATCTTTAGAGTTAAGCTCTTTTCACGTCGAATATTGATAGAGGTAACTTACCTTTCATGATAAAGTAACATTACTCCTAATTATTATATTGGAGATTTTGAATGTTTATTATTTTTGCACGATCACGTATTGTCGAGAATTTCATGTAGCTTTTTGCTCTTCGATCGTTATCCATGCCAAAAGGACTTGAATCTTTGGATGCCAGTACTCACAATTCAGAAGGGCATTCATGTGCACCGGAAAGTCTTAAACATCTAAAATCAAACTGATGTCATCAAATTAGAATAAAATTTTATGTTGGAAAAATGTTTAAATTTCGTACAGGCTTAATGATTTTGCCTAAATCAATTGTAAAATAGACAGGTCAAGTGTTCGTTCACACACAAGTACTCAAACAAGGTTAGAGAATATCGACTGGTTCAAATTCAGTTTATTTTCCCGTTGGCCGATCCTGAAACACAATATTTTTTCCGCAATTGGCACTTGTCAACATTTAGCAATTGGTCCTACAGTTCACATTCATTCTTCTTTTTTACGTCATTGATCCACATTGCTTCTTTGGTTGACTTTGGTCAAATACAACTGCACTCTCATACTTACTCCATCCTATCTAATAATATAAATTGTTTTCATATTTTATGAAGCTATTAATTATTTTTTATCCATTTACCTTGATATTTATGAAGAGTGAGAATAATAATTGAATATGAATATGATTATTTAATAAATAGATAATTTATAATACGTGATAAAGAATATTTTATTTTTTACTTTTATTTTTTAAAAGATAAAAAAGATTCAATCATTATCTTAATTCTCATATATAATCTTAAAAGACTTATATTATGAACTGAAGGGAGTATATATACTATATACATATACTCCATAGTTTAAGATAAATCGAATATATTTACAAAAAAGTTAAGAAAAACAAGCTAATTTGAAAAAATTGACCTTGCAATTATGGTAGATTTAGAATTAAAGATGAAATTTATATTATTTAAAAGGTTTTACTCCCTACATCATTGATTAATTTTCCATATCCAAAGTTTAAGTAAAATTAATTATTTCTTTCAAATAATATCCCTATATACTCTTATATTGACTCATTAAATACCATTAGTGGATAAGGAGAGAGAAAATTGAAGTATTTAAAAGACACAAAGGTAATTTAATAAATTATTCTTAAATTTTTCTAATATTGATACTTTTCCAATCATTTTCTTAATTGTAGTGAACATTTAAAATTAGATAATTACTCAAAATCAAAAGGAGTACTAACCATTGCCTTAAAATGTATAAGTTAAAAAAATTAACAGAAAAATAAGATTTTAAATCAAAATTTTCTTTTTTTATTTTTAATCATCCGTTAATAAGCCCATATGTGGAAGAAAGAAAGTTGTGATGTAATTTAATCATAAGTAGTGTAATAAGATTTATTAAAAGTAAAATAAAATATTATTTCCTTGTAAAAATGTAGATTAATTGTCGAACCAATTTTCTTTTTCTTTCTCCTTTTGTGCTTCTATAGTACTGATACCTTTACTAGAAAATAAATCACTAAATAGATGTCTAAGGAGCTCACTTAACTTTCAATGCTAAGCCTTGTCATTAAAATAATGTTACGATTTTAATAATATATGCCTTTGCAATTTGAGATTTAACCAACAAAGAAAACAAAGGAGAAAGTTCGATGAAGCCAACAATTGAACGCATAGTGGTTGGTTACCTAATCGTGTTTGTTGGTTTTTGGTTGAGCTTTTTATTGGGTTATTGTGTTCTTGATGCACCTTTTGCAACTCTTTTAGAGAGTTTAGTATTTATTAATTACCGGGAGAAAAAGGAGATAGTTGCCATTTCTTTTTTTAAAAAATTAAATAAAGAAGAAAATCCCATGTTTACATCGACACATGCATGTATTTTATTTAATTTTGGGTGAATCGGAGGACTCTGGGTTTGGAGAGTTATAATTATTTAACTAAGCATGATATAAGTTATACGTGTCTTTGAAAGGGTCAAAAGCATTTGGAGAAAAAGAAAATCAAATTAGACGCGAAAGAAAATGTCCAAGTGAAATATTCATGCTGTTCAGTCAAAATGTGGTAATTGAACTGCATGCATGATCAATTGATAGTAATCTTACGCGCACTATAGACATTGAGAGCACTAAATAAAAATTTCATGCATCATGTTGAATTTTTCTTCTCTTCTTGCATGCTTATTCTTCACTATAAACCCCTTCAACGCTCTAATTCAATAGAAATTAAATCAACTTTATCTTGGTCTCTTGCTCATGGCTTTTGCTGTAGCTAGCTCTATGTACATGCCTATGCTGGGAACGTCCAATTATAAGCCTTGCCAACAGAAAACTGTGCCGATGACCATGTAAGTGTATGATGATTCTATTAAATTTCAAACATCCATAAATTAAATATTAATATTTCGATTTTTTATGTACCAAAAAAGACTATACCGTTTTCATTCATTTTTCCAATTAATCATATGCAGGGGGATTGTTAAATTTTTATAGAGTAATCTTTAATAGGACGAAGGTTTACTTTTAAACATTCATCAATAGGCTGCGACCAGAACTAACCATATATATATATATATATATCTCATGTGGACATCAGAAAATGTGCTGGCAAAGGTTTACCGAAAAAAGAAACTCCAGGAGATCCTCCACAAACAAATAAATTGTCAGCCAAAAGCATAACCAAGTCTTCTCGATCAGTTGAGAACATTACAACCAGCTTGAGTGTTGACGAAGGCAAGAATCAAAACAGGGAAAGGATTTGTGATAATTCTAACCGAAATAAGAATTAAGCCTCTTTAGAGTCCTATATATGGCCAAGAATTAAATATTCTGGGCTATTTTTCTTTGTTCTATTTGTATTTTCCTACAGCAATTTGATTAGGTAATGATATCAACGACTGTAAATCTGTAATCACCATGCATTGAGACATTTTCAGTAGTATTGCTATACTATCGTGTACTTAGCTTTATTTTGGTGAAATGAATATGTCACGACCCAACTTAGGTCATGACCGACACATAAGGAACACGTTCTCTTGCAAACCTTGAAATGCAAAATTTTATAGAAAAATGGACAAAATTTTCTTTTATTTTTTGAACATTCCCAATTTTGGAAATACAACCTGTTTGAAAATAAGGATAAAATACTTAATTGGACTTCAAACATTCTCAGAATGCACCCCAACAACAGAATAATCAACTCAAAATATGCATATTTCAATCCTAATTCTAATATGTAATTTAAATTCAACACTATCCTAAAAATCAAAGTTAAGTAAATTCTCAAACTAGTTTCAAATGAAAATTCATAACCACAAAATATATGTCCAACTATAACTAGAACTATAGTTCAAAATATAATTCTAAATTTAGTTTACAAATTCCTTTCATAATATATATACATATATATAACTAAGTCTCAACCACACATGTTTAAGCATAAATATAAACATAATCACAAAACTAAGCCAAGGACTCTGCCTGTGACATATGGAGAATTAAAACAGTTCTAACAGGCTAAAACTCAAAACAAGATAGGTTCCAAAATACAAAATAGGCCTTCTCAAGAAGGCTCACCAACTCGGAGCTTAGCTATTGAGGAGCCACGGGATTGGAACTTGAAGCTGCACCTATATCTGGAAAAGAAAGGGAAACAACAGAGTGAGTTTTGCAACTCAGTGGTAGACAGGATGTCTATAACCCACATGAGACAATATATAATTCATAAGTAAAATAATAATAATTTCATAGCTTATATACATTCAACAACTTCCTTTATCTACAGAAAAGATTTTGAAAACAACTAGTCTCTATATAAAAATACTAGGGAATTGTCAAATCTAGGATAAACAGAAGGATTCACACTTAGGTGGCCATTCCTTCGTATGATCCTGAAACAGAGCGGTCCTACCCATGCGAGTACCCATAGAGCAGAAGGATCCATTGTGTGGTCCTAATCAAATATAGTCAAGGTGCACCAAGGCTAATCCCTACTGTCGTTAGCTACAGATCCTATAAGAGATTCTCCCCAAAACATTTAATTATTTTATACATATCACATTTAACAAATCTTCTACATATCAACAAAAAGGGCCATGCCCACTATCATAATATTATTTCTCTAGTCCATATCATGGGTCAATGGTTTTCAATTATTTCAAATCTATGAAATATTATATTCTTTATAAAATTTCCAAATTTGAAATAATGTCATATTGTCTCATGTGTAAATTTTCAAATAAAATATAAGCTCTATGCATTAGATTTTTTTTTCATCAAATTTATATAACATATCCAAATAATTGTTTTTCAACTTCTAATTTACTAAAATACATTGAAAGCTAATTTAGCATAATTAAAAACAATTATAGATATAATGTCTACTCACAGACTGATTCAAAGGAACCAAAGAACAAGTTTCAAGTGCCACCAATCTAACTATTGATGCTCAAAAGCTCCATAGCTCTAGGAACAAGATGAATACAATATTAGTGAGCTAATAACACCATTAATTTACATTAATTAGCCCTATATACTAGAAAGCCCCAAATCTCTATGCTTAGGGCCCCTAAACCCCAATCTACAAGGAACAACTATATAGAGAGAGCTTAAAATGATAAATAGAGTAAGATTGACACTTACCCACTACTCTAGGATGAAGATTAAAGGTAGAGAACAACCCAACATTCACCGTTCTAACCATTTCCCCACTTAGAGAGAGAAAATCACGAGCTAGAGAGAGAGAGAGAGAGAGGAGAGAGCCGCAATTTTTATGTGATGATGATGATGATGATAGTAGTTGATGTGGTGTGGAGGTGGTAGTGGTGATGTTGTAGATAGTGAAATGAAGAAGAAAAATGGAGGAAAATGAGGAATAAATGAGAGGAAGAAGAAAAAGAAATGGAGGGGGGGAGAAGGAGAAATGAAAGATAGAGAGTGATGGGAATGAGAGAAGAAAAGGAAAGAAAAAGAGTTTGGGAAGAAACTATGGTGGTCATGCCACTTAACGCCCATGGATGGACTTTAATTAATTTTTTTTCTTTTCAGTTATCACAAAATCTTTGGTAAGTATGTTGATCTCATATAATCCTAAGTTAGTTTGAGTATTGTTATTTCATTATTTAAAAATGAGTGTCAAATACAGACACTCATCTTGATAATCAAGAAGATGTTCTTAGAAGCAAGATTGAAGAAAAGGAATTGCATTGAGAGAGTTTTCATTGATCAGAGAAATATTACAATAGAAGTAAAAAATGAAAGTGGAGCCTACGAAGCTAAAACATGGTGTTATATATTCATGTGATGGTGTTGCTGACTCATAATGACTTAACTAATAACTAACAAACTAACTTTCATCATTATTACAAAATTGTAACTAACTTTATTAAGTAATTTTATCATCCAACACCGCCCCCGACGCAAGCTGAGGAATGTATCTCCAACATTCCCAGCTTGGAATAAGGAAGAGCCTTGGTGAATATATCTGTAGTTTGATTCAAGCTACTAACTGGGAGGAGGTGAATGATACCCAAATGAATCTTTTTTCTCACAATGTGGCAATCTATTTCAATATGTTTTGTTCTTTTTATGAAATACAGGATTATTTGCTATGTGTATGGCAGAAGCATTATCACAGTACAGAGAAATAGGTGCTGTAACCAGAACTTGCAAATCTTTGAGTAGATATATCAACCATTGCACTTCACATGTGAGGCATGCAAGAGCTCGGTATTTTGCTTCTGATGAGAATTTAGCAACTGTGTTTTGTTTCTTGTATTTCCATGAGATTAGGGATGATCCAAGATAAGTGTAGTAGCCTATGATGGATTTTCTGCTATCCTTGCAGCCAGCCCAATCTGAGTCTGATTTCATTTTTTCTTCTGTTGTCCTCCATTAAATTGGTGTTGGTTGTCCTCAAGGTTGATGCAATTTGCTGCTCTTCTAGGATTCTTGAACTTGAATCCACTGGAAAGCCATTCTTGATATAGCATGTGTCAATAGTGTAGCCTTTCTTCCCACAGTGAGTGCACATCTTAAAGTTTCTTTTGGGAAAGGAATTGTCACGTCCTTTGTTGAATGTAGGGGCTTTATCAGAGATTGCAGCCACAATTTTGGAATCAGTTTTGATGGTGAGTTGCCTATCTTGTTGGACAATCAATGAGAAAACTTTATTGATTGTAGGAATTGGATCCATTAGAAATATTTGTGATCTAATGTTAGAAAATTGATCACTCAAACCTTTCAAGAAGCGTAGTACTTTGTCTTCTTGTCTTTGCTTCTTCACAGTGGTATGAGAAATGCAATTAGTGTTGTGGTGACAAGGAGCAGAGGCCTGAATCGATCAACTTTATCCCATAGCATTTTGAGTTCTGTGAAGTATGTTCTAACAGATCAGATCGGTCTCCTTGCTTGATAGATGAGATGTCTTCTTGGACTTGTAGAACTTGAAGAATATCAGCCTTAGCATACCTTTCTTTTAGATCATTCCATACTTCAAATGCACTAACTGCTTCATCTACGAGAATACATTCTACTATATCAAAAGAAAATAGAATCTGACTCAATAATCACTCAGGAACAATACAAAGAATTAATTTCACTACTTCAAAACTCAAAAATCTGTTCTTCAAATCATGTCTCAACAAACATTGAGAGTGTTTCCACAGGTGTGAATGTTTCAACCTCCTTCAATCCTGTTGTCTCAGGTATCATGAGTAACACATTAACTTGCATACATCATTTTGCATCTGTCAGCAACATAAAACAAATAAATCATTGGATCCTTGATTCAGGAGCCCACTGATCACATTTGTTTTCAACTTACATCCTTTTCTTCTTACAAAAGAATTAAACATGTTCTTGTTAAATTCCCAAATGGCAATTGTATTACTATTGAATATTCAGGAACTATCCATTTCTTTGAATATTTATTTCTGTCTGATGTACTATACATGTCTCAATTCAATTGCAACTTAATCTCTGATACCATCTTGATTATCAAGAAGATGTTCTCAGAAGCTAGATTAAAGAAAAGGAATTGCATTGAGAGAGTTTTCATTGATCAAAGAAATATTCCAACAGAAGTAAAAAATGAAAGCGAAGTCTAAGAAGCTAAAACATGGTGTTACATATACATGTGATGGTGTAACTGACTCATAATTACTTAACTAACTAACAAACTAACTTTCATCGTTATTACAGAATTGTAACTAACTTTATTAAGTAATTTTATCATCCAACAACTCACTCTATCACCATTTAATGTGATTGATGGAAAAAGTGGGGACCACTATTATGTTCAATAGTGACGAAATGGTTATGTCCCAATTAAACACTCACTTTTAGGTGTTGAAATAACATTTACTTTATAATTATAATTATGTGTTTATCGTTAATATATTTTGACTTTATTAGTTCATATTATTATTTCATTCTCAAATTTTAGGATATAATTCTCTTGAGTGACATTAACACCATTGGAAGCAAATTCTGATACGACTTCAAAATAACAAGGGTTATGGTCGGCTAATGAGACGATGAGAGATAAGCTTCTTTGTCTAGGAGGAAATAACAACATTTTCTTAAAACAAATATGAAATTGTTGAGAGGTTGAGAGAGAGTAAAACATTTCTAGCAATTTTTGCTATAATATTCATTAATCGCATTATTAAGCCACAGATCCAATATACTTTGAACACCTGGTGCTCCGTTTAAAAAAAAAAAAAAAACCTTATAAATATGCCTGTCTCTAAAAGAGTAGTACCATGACAATTATCACATGATGATAGACTCTACCTAGCTATTTGAGAATTTCTCCACTTACAAATAGAAAGTTTAATTAAAATGTTGCGAGTTTTAAATGAATATAGTCGCCTCAAACCAGATTATTAAAAGAAAAATATTCGTCTCAGACCGTTTTTAATGCAACTAAGGCTTAACGCATCATTTTCTTTAGCTTGGAGATTTCGAAAATTCTTTAGCACATTATTTTCCTCTCTAAAATGTATAATCACACATAATTTTTTTAGGAGGATTTTACATAGTTAAAATCTGGCTTATGAGTGCCATTGTTAATTTTTCTTAGAATTACTGTTACAATTTTAATCAGAGATGATATGCCTTTGCGATTTGAGATTTGACCAACAAAGAAATCAAAGGAAAAGAAGAGATAGTTGCCATTTCCTCTTGACAAAGATAAAAAAAAAAAAAGTAAATAACAAAAACTATACTTGAGGTTTGCTTAGGTGACATTCCACTTCATTCTTCTCAAAATTTGACACATCACGTTATTTTTTTCTTACAAGAAAAAAGACAAATAAAAACAGAAAATAAAGAAAATAAAAACTAGCAAAAGTATGGATTCTATAAATGTAATTTTAACTCAATATATCCTTGGATCAAACTAATTCTTAGACTAAATTAAACGACATCGAAAATGTTCAACTGAAATATTCATGCTCCATCAAAAATGTGAACGGCTATCTACGCCAGTTGAATGCAATCAGTCAGCATGCATCGTGTTGAATTTTTCTTCTATTCTTGCATGCATATTCTTCATGTGAACGAAAATAAACCGCTTCAACGCTGTAACTTGATCTATGGGTTTCATGTGAGCTATATATACCAAGTAGGTTAGCAGGCTTTGGCATATTACTTCCGAGGGAGCAAATAGAAATTAAATCAACTTTAATTTGGTCTCTTGCTCATGGTCCTTAATGCAGCCAGCTCTGTGTTCAATTATAAGCTATGCGGAGAACGTCCAATTATAAGCTTTGCCAACAGAAGCCTATGACGATGACCATGTAAGTGCTTGATGTGTATGATGTTTCTATTAAATTTCAAATATCCATAAATAAAATATTAATATTCTGATTTTTTTTGTTACCAAAAATACCGTTTTCATTCATTTTTCCAATTAATCATATGCAAAAGGGATTATTAAATTTATATAGAGTAATTCTTAAGGTTATGTTTTTCAGTTTATATTTTGAAAGGAAATGAGGAAAGGGAAAGAAAGAACTTGTAGTGTAAGCTTAAAAAATTTTACACTATAAATCACTATTTTTCCTCTCTTCCCTTTTAATATCTAAACTCATAAATATAAGCTTAATAGGAAGGTGTTTAAAACCATTCAATAGGCCCTTATCCATACCTAAAAAAAAAAAAAACCATTCAATAGGCTACGATAACGAAGAAGAGATTTGAAAAAATCATTATTTTGCAATTTTTCTGTTTGTTAACATGCATATTCGTTGCAAAGTATTACATCTATATATATAAAAGCCAGATGAATGCTTTGTTGTAAAAGAAAGTGGAACAAACTTTTATTAGTAGATCTCATATAAATGAATATAAAGTTGGATAATTATGTTTAAACTATGTATGATTTGACGGAGTCAAACTCCTTTCACATACACCCTTTGTATATCTAGCTAATCAACTATATTTTATGATTATAATTAATCATCTTTGGTGGTACCCACTTGAATTAATTAACTATATGTATTCATTGCTTTCTTAATTAATTAACTGGACATCAGAAAATGCGCCAGCAAGGATTGGCCGGAGAAAGAAACCTTTGGAGATCCTCCACAAACAAATAAATCACTCAAAAGCACAACCAGGTCTTTTGAAATTGAGAGCATTACAACCAACTCGAGTGTTGACGAAGGGGAGAATCAAAGCATGGAAACGATCAACAAAGGCAAAAATCGAAGCATGGAAAAGATTACCAAAGGCAAAAATCAAAGCATAGAAAGGATTGGTCATAATTCTTACCAAAATAAGAATTGAGTCTTTTCAGAGTCCTACATGTAGCAAAGACAGCGATGACTATTTTTTTTTTATTGTTTTGATTAAAAGACGATGATGACCATAGATATTTAATATTACGGGCATTTTATCTTTGTATTCTACTTGTATTTTTCTACTGCAATTTGATTTGAAAATGATCTCCGCTTCATACTGAAATAATGTATTGAGACATTTTCAATAGCATTGAGTCATTGTATTTTATTTAGGTGAAATAAATCTTTGATTGTTGTTTTCATAACTAGATAATGCTTAACTCTTAGGGAGACGCATGAGTACATCAAAAGTTGATAACACAACTTAACACGAAGATATAAAAAACAAAACATCCGGAAACAATCCGAGTAAAACTAACAAATAAAGCATCAAAACATCACATCCAAAACTTAGAGAATGCCTCACCAGAACGCATACGGTAGTGGATATAGCTTTTGCGAAAATAGAGACTACTATCTTGAACACAAACCGAGATGGTGAAAAACAAAAGGGGAGACACCCAAAAGCTCAAGCCCAGAGCTTGAGAAAACGGCCACGCCTAACAGTTAATGCCTGGGGTTAAAGATGTAACCAAACAAAACCGAAGATCCAACAAAGAAACGAGACTTTAGCTCTCATCTCTATAAAACCGTAAAAAATAATCATCCAACAGAATGAAAAACTAGCACAGAAAAGGCCAGAACTAGAACTAAAACCAGACGCCACACCTTCAACCTTGACACCGGATCCGCAGCCCCTTTAGCACCCAAATTAAAACAAAACCACTACCCTCTGAAACCGAAACCCTGTCACCTGTGCCCTATCCACAACCCACCACCAGAACCCATACCAGCATATCCACCGCCAACCTCAATCTTCAAAACCCCATATGTATCATGCAGTGGCACATGCCGAACTGAACAGTGTCAAACAGGCACAACTCTTATCGATTATACCTAGTGGAAAAGGCTGAAACAAAAGTAGAAAAACAGGGGGAAAGGGAATGATGGGAAAGGCATAATAAGTAGGTTCATGTCATATAATCATATTTAGATAGTGCAAGTATATATTTAGCCTACAAATATCTACTTGCCATTCCTAACTGAGCAACTCATGAATTCTTGCAATCATCACAGAGTAAAGATGCTTGATGTGTTGGACCCCTGCTGAATAAGAGAAAGAGTTGAAGTGGAATCAACCTCCAAGAAAACTTGTTAATACCCATTGCCAAGCCATATGAAAAGCATAATAGGCACCCCATTGTGCTGTTACCATATGTAACAACCCAACTAGGTCATTACCAGCACATAGGGGTACTATCCCTCATGCAAGACTATTAAGCGAAACATGCTAACGTGTGGCATGCAAAGAATATCATTTTCATAAGATTTAAATAATTTACTATAAAATATAATTATCTTAACAAAACTAAAACCTTAAATTCATAAATTTCTATTTCACTGGGTCCCAGACGGACATAAAGATTTTGTCCCCTTGGAAGCAATAGTACTAGAGATTGAACGTGGTACACCAAGGTTAATAATCATTCTGTTGTTATGTTAGCCCACAATTTTGTTCAAACTATTCCCAAGCGTGTTAAAATATATCATCTATTGACTTATCTTACGGCAAAACTAAATTATATCATACCAAATAAAATTAAACACATTTCTAAAAATAATATAATATGCATTGCTACAATATGGCAATCATACAATAAACAATGGTCCCATGCGATTTTAGAAAATAAGGATTTTCATGAAAATAAATAAATTGGAAGTTGTTTTTGAATTTGTTAGGCTTATGGTGGTAATGTGTGCTTATAAAATATTAAGTTCTAAAATAATTTTAATGGCTAAAATATGTCCATGAGGAATTACACTCTTACTGTACATTGTCAGGAGCATGTTGTATGTTACTGCCCAAATAAACATGAGGAACTGGAAAAACATTCCAAATAGAGGCTTTTGCATGAGTAGTGTTATTTGTATTCATATAGTATGAAATACCGTGTTGACATATTTTTATCTACTATTTGATGAGATGTGAGTCTTAAATTAAGTGGAGTTTACACCTTATCTAATGATAGATAGGAGTGTGTCAGCATAGTGTTTCATAAATGACGAGTTAAATTGACATTTCTCCTTTTACATTGAGGACTAAGCTTCCTATTCCCTTAATTACAATGACTTTCTCAATGACTTTCTCACTAACAGGGGGAGGAAAGAGGGGAATGATAATTCTAAACAATGGTGAATCTAATAGGCTTTGATGAGACTACTCAACTGAGGTCGTAACGGGGGTGGTTTATGGTGAGAGTGAGAAGAGTAAATCTCAACCCTTAAATTATACATGAATTGTTAAGAATAAAACATAAAGTCTTGTAGTCTTGGGAAATTACACCATATTGTGGCAAGTACTCATATTGACAGCAAAACCTTTAAGAAAAAACTAGCTAGAGCAAGGCCTCCATAATTAAGTAGCTTTGCGAAGACTAGTGTCAACAGAACCATCACAGTTTAATTTAATCCACCCCTAAATTTTGACATTATTAATTTCATAATTGTGTCAAAAGCATAAGCAACTTTTATTACAATTCATCTTAGTTTACACGTTTGTGCATTTTCATGTTGCTTATTTGTCTTCTTGGCTAATGGCGCGAGACGATTTTCACTTCATTAATTTGAAGTTATTGATGAATTATAATAGAAATTACTAATGATTGTATGAAACTCATGTGAAAATTTAAAATGTAAGAATTAAATTGATATCAAAAAATTATTTTAGAATCAATTAATGTCAACTTTTAAATTTTACGATTAGAAAAAGACATTTATTATAAAATAATTTTTTACTATTTCAAATAAACATAATTACAAGTAAAAAATATTAATTGGCTTAATTATTTAGTTATACATATTAACAAGTAAATGATATTTTTAAATATCATTCCCTTAAAACAATGAAATCATAATCGAATTGTTATTGTGGCGGATATTTTAATTTTTCTCAATTTTTTATTATATACAATTATGATTTAGATTAAATTATATTTATTTTTAATAATTAATTTTTTTATATAAAATTAAAAACATAGTACTTTCTCGATTATATATTAAAGTATATTTTTCACGTCAGAAAAAAGTTCTATTTTTAAATTATATATATGGACTATTTGTGTGTCCTGCAAAGTACGGATACTACAACTAGTTACACACACACACCAACCATTAGTTAAGTTATATGCGTCGTTCAAAGGGTCAAAAATGCATTTCGATTTTGGAGAAATGGAAACCAAATTAAACACGAATTAGAAAATGCCCAAGTGAGATATTCATGCTTAGTCAAACATGGAGTATTTGAACCGTCCATGTGACCAATTGATAGCAATCTACACGCGCAATATAGACTTCGAACCCAAACACTAACGCGCATGTTGAATTTTTCTTGTATTCTTGCGTGCCTACTCTTCCGTATAGACCCTTGCAAGTGAGCTATATATACCCAGCAAGCAAACATGCTTCAGCATATTACTTCAGCCTTCAGAGTGAGCAATTCATCAATAGAAATTAAATAAACTTCCATTTGGTCTCTTTGCTCATGGCTTTTGCTGCAGCTAGCTCTATGTACATGCCTATGCTGCGACCGTCCAATCATAAGTATTGCCAACAGAAACCTATGAAGATGACCATGTAAGTGTTTGATTTGTATGACATTCTATCAAATATCTATAAATTAAGTATTAATATTCCGACTTTTTATGTACCAAAAAAATATTATACCATTTTCATTTGTTTTTCCAATTAATTATATCCATAGAGATATATTGTAATTAAATTTATATATATACACCTAGAGCCTGTACAGTGATTAGGAATAATTAATTGTAGAAGAGAATAAATTTTTACTATTAAATTCTACATGAATAATTAAAGTTAAAAGCACATAAAATCATGTGACGTTTTTTAAATGATCATATACCATTTCAATAACTTTTAACCATGCATGGTTTAATAGTCAAATTGCTTTATGACAAAATAGAACATTCCTTTCACCTAATTAGCTATATGTGATTATAATTAAGTTGCTTGGGGTGATACTTCCATGAATTAATCATATTCGTTGCTTTCTCATGTGCACGTCAGAACATGCGCTAGGAAAAGTTACAACGACGACAAACCAACTCTAGGAGATCCTCCACAAACAAATAGAGTGTCAACCAAAAGCACAACCATGTCTTCTCGATCAGTTGAGAACATTACAACCAGCATGAGTGTCAACAACGGGAAGAATCAAAGCATGGAATAGATTAGTGATAATTCTAGCCGAAATAAGAACTGAGCCTCTTCAGAGTCCTATACATGGCCAAGAGTTAAATATTCTGGGGCTGTTTGATTTTCTTTGTTCTACTTGTATTTTTCTATTTCAATTTGATTTGGTAATGATCTCAAAATCTGTAATTATGTATTGAGACATTTTCAGTAGTATTAAATCATTGTACTTAGATTTATTTTGGTGAAATGAATCTTTGATAAGTAAGTTCATGTCATATAATCCTAGTTTTTAGATGGGGTGCACAATTGTAGTCTTGTAGATATGGAGCCTGCAAGTACGTACAATAAGATATATTACTAATCTAATATACTAAACACCTGAATGATATATATAATTCAAGAGGGAGATGGTGAAAACTAATTAATCAAATTCTTATTTCTTGTAAATATTTCCCACAGAACCAAATATTTATCAGGATAAGATATCAAGTCCAAATATCATAATAATCAAAATAGTTCATGCTCAAGGATAGGTGAGTATTTAGCTCGCAGAGAATGGCCGGATCGGAGAGTGAGAAGAAGACACGAGGAATTCAGAGAGTTAATATGACTCAGAATGAACAGTGCTGTATAATTAGTGGCACATGTATGTGCCTGCTGCTAACCGAAACTAACAAACCTGTAACAATCTGCAACCATCAATAACTGACTTAACAAGCTAATAAATATACATACACGCGCCACAGCTACTAGCCTCCCTCAAGCAGTCAAGCTAGAGCATAAATGTTTCAATATTGGCTTTATTTGTTTAACTTTAACATCAGCATTCAATGAGCTCTCGGCCCATGATACCCATAATGAGTGTAATCGCTTAAACTTGCTATAGTTTTGAGAACTTTATCAAAGAAATAAATTTTAATCAGAGATAATATGCCTTAGCAATTTGATATTTGACTACTATATAACAAAATAGGAAAGAATAAGAAGAGAAAGTTGCCTTTTCTTATATATATAGTTTACTTAACACATGCATGTATTTTATTTTATTTTGTGTCAATTGGAGAGAGTTATTATCTTACTAACCATAAAATAAGTTATATCCCGCGTCTTAGAAAGGGTAGAAAGCAATTGGAGAAAAGGAAAACTAAATTAAACGACAACGAAAATGTCCAACTGAAATATTCATGCTCTATCAAACGTGTGAACGGCTATCTACGCCAGTTGATAGCAATCAGTCAGAAAGCATCATGTCCAATTTTTCTTCTATATATTCTTGCATGCATATTCTTCATGTGAACGAAAATAAACCGCTTCAACGCTCTAACTCGATCTATGGGTTTCATGTGAGCTATATATACTCAGCGTAGGCTAGCAGGCTTTAGCATATTACTTCAGAGGGAGCAAATAGGAATTAAATCAACTTTAATTTAGTCTCTTGCTCATGCCTCTTAATGCAGCTAGCTCTATGTTCAAGGCTATGCGGAAAATGTCCAATTATAATCTTTGCCAGCAGAAACCTATGACGATGACCATGTAAGTGCTTGATGTGTATGATGATTCTATTAAATTTCAAATATCCATAAATTAAAGATTCATATTCCCATTTTTTACGTACTAAAAGAGACAATAGCGTTTTCATTCATTTTTCCAATTAATCATATGCAAAGGAATTGTTAAATTTATATAGATTAATTCTTAAGGTTATGTTTTTCAGTTTAGATTTTGAAAGAAAATAAGAGAAGGGAAGGGAAGAGCCTTTAGCCTGAGGTTCAAAAATCTTACATTATAAATCACTCTCCTCCCTCTGTTCTCTCTTCATATCTAAACTCACAAATGTACGATTAATACGAAGGTGTCTAAAACCATTTAATAGGTCCTCTTATGCACCTAAAAAAAAATAAAACCATTCAATAGGCTACGATAATGAAGAAGAGATTTTAAAAAATCATTATTTTGCAATTTTATTGTTTGTTTTCTCTTTTATATGCATCTTACGAAAACAAAGTATTACGTTTACATGTATAAAAGCTAGGTAGATGAATGCTTTGTTGTAAAAGTAAGTGGAACAAAGTTTTATTATTAGATCTCATAAATGAATATAAAGTTACGTAATTGTGTTTGGCTATGTAACACTTAAAAAACTTTAAACTATGTATGATTTGACATAGTCAAACTCCTTGCACATACACCCTTTGTATATCTAGCTAATCAACTATATTTTATGATTATAATTAATCATCTTTGGTGGTACTCACTTGAATTAATTAACTATTTATATTCATTGCTTTTTTAATTAATTACGTGGATATCAGAAAATGCGCCAGCAAGGATTGGTCGAAGAAAGAAACTTTCGGAGATCCTCCACAAACAAATAAACCACTCAAAAGCACAAGCAGGTCTTTTGAAATTGAGAACATTACAACCAACTGCAGTGTTGACGAAGGGGAGAATCAAAGCATGGAAACGATTAACAAAGGCGAAAATCGAAGCATGGAAACGATTAACAAAGGCGAAAATCAAACCATATAAAGGATTGGCGACAATTCTAACCAATATAAGAATTGAGCCTTTTCGGAGTCCCAGATGTGGCAAAGACGGTGATGACCTTTTTTTTTTTGGATTAAAAGATGACGATGGCTATAGATTATTTAATATTATGGGTGTTGTGAAATTGTGGGCCCAAACGACAGAAACAATAGCACAATGAATCAGGGTGAATAGTAAGTCGTGTTGGGACTCGCCTGTCACTATTCACGTGAATAATGCTCAGTAGTCGGATTGAGTTACTATTCCTGTGAATAGTAATATCGATGTCACTATTCACTAGAGTGGGACCCACGTCACTATTCACGCTGACAGGTTTAATGTGCGGAAGCGTGATAAAATTATGACACCAGGAATTTACGTGGTTCGGCTTAAAGCCTACGTCCACGGGTAAAGACGACAACAAAATATTTCACTATGAAAATATGATGGAGATACAAAAGGTGGACACACTCCACTCAACCAAAATCCCAAATACACCCAAAATGTCTCACAATATTTTTCTCACTAGTGCATACTCTCAACTCATAAAAGAGAAGAACTAATAAGGAACAAATAATTCTACTCTATTTTACTAAAAGGAGGAGAGAATGGAGGAGAGAATATTTTTTTTTGTGTTTCTCCGTTTTTGTTGTGTTTTGAGCTGTAGAGCAAAGCTCTATTTATAGAGCTTATTGTGCCATGAATTTCAAACTTCCATTCGGTGCTCCATGTGCTTCAACCACTCCTTCACCGAAAACATGGGCATGTTTTCTTGCACTTTGAAAATTAAAGCCATGCACATGTAGTTGTCGTGCTGCACCGAATAGTATTTGACATTTTGTTAACTTTAGCTTTTAAAGTCAAGCCGCTCTTGTTGACAAATCTCCACCTTGGCTTGATTTTCTATCCATCTTTAAGTTTCTGAAGTCGCCTTCTTCAGTGTGCCCGCACGGGCAAACTTACATATTGCGAATACCAACTAAGTCCAAGCAGTTCTTGAACTTAGCTATCGTGACTGACTTTGTCAACATATCTGCCGGATTGTCCGAGGTACCAATCTTCTTCATTGCAA
This sequence comes from Dalbergia cultrata, assembly GCA_031216105.1. Classification (NCBI taxonomy): domain Eukaryota; kingdom Viridiplantae; phylum Streptophyta; class Magnoliopsida; order Fabales; family Fabaceae; genus Dalbergia; species Dalbergia cultrata. Next base: position 14,991,946 of record CM062350.1, read on the forward strand.
TGGTACCTTGAGAAATAATCTCCCGAATAAAATGATATCTGACGTCAATATGTTTGGTTCTCTCATGATACATTTGATTTTTGGTCAAATGTATGGCACTTTGACTATCACAATAAACAGTTGTGATATCTTGTTCTAAGCCCAAATTGCCTACCAGACTCCTGAGCCAAATGGCTTCCTTCACTGCTTCTGCTGCTGCCATGTATTCAGCTTTTGTGGTGGATAGTGCAATAGTAGACTGTAAAGTCGCTTTCCAACTAATTGCACTACCAGAGAGCGTGAAGACATATCCCGTCAGAGATCTTCTTTTGTCAACATCTCCAGCATAATCAGAGTCAACATATACAATAATACTACCACCAGTGTTAGAACTCCTGTCATATACCAAGCCAATATCTGCAGTACCTCGAAGATATCGAAGTATCCATTTCACTGCCTGCCAATGCATCTTGCCAGGATGCCCCATATATCTACTAACAACACTAACGGCATGTGAAATATCTGGTCGAGAGCATACCATAGCATACATGATGCTTCCAACTGCACTAGCATAAGGAATGTGTGACATTCGTTTCTCATCTTTAGCAGACTGTGATGAATGTGCGGCTGATAATCTGAAATGGGCTGCCAATGGAGTACTCACAAGCTTTGCATCTTGCATTCCAAAGCGCTGAAGTACTTTTTCAATATACTTCTTCTGTGACAAATATAATTTGCTAGCATGCCGATCCCTATTAATTTCCATGCCCAAAAATTTCTTAGCTGCACCCAAGTCTTTCATTTCAAATTCACTACTGAGTTGTTCTTTCAACTTCTTGATTTCAAACATGCTCTTAGCAGCAATGAGCATGTCATCAACATAGAGCAACAAATAGACAAATGAACCATCTGAGAGCTTTTTGTGGTAAACACAACAATCATAATCACTCCTTGAGTAATCATGACTTAACATGAAAGTGTCAAGTCTCTTATACCACTGGCGAGGAGATTGCTTTAAGCCATATAATGACTTCTTTAGGAGACAAACATGGTCCTCCTTGCCTTGAATAGTGAAACCTTCTGACTGCTGCATGTAGATTTGTTCTTCAAGCTCACCATGAAGAAAAGCTGTCTTGACATCGAGCTGTTCAAGCTCTAGGTCAAACAGTGCAACCATAGCAAGCAACACACGAATGGAGCTATGTCTCACAACAGGAGAAAATACTTCATTGAAATCTATTCATTCCCTTTGGCTAAAACCTTTTGTAACTAAACGTGCTTTGTACCTAGCTAGTTCTATTCCAGGGGATCCTTCCTTCTTCTTGAATATCCATTTGCAGCCAACAACTTTATGTTCTTTAAGTGGTTTCACCAACTCCCAAGTCTGGTTCTTGTGGAGAGATTCCATCTCTTCACTCATTGCAGCAATCCATTGTGCAGACTCTTTACTCGAGATAGCCTCATGATATGTGGTAGGATCTTCTGATTCCATATCCTCTGCCACTGATAATGCAAAAGAGACTAAGTTTGCATGACCATACCTTTGTGGTGGTTTTATTTGCCTCCTTACTCTGTCTCTTGTAAGGCTATAACGCTGTAACTGTTGTCTTACATCTGCGTTATCATCAATATCTTGTTCTTCTTGAATGGGCTGATCAGAGGCATCTACTTCCATCTGCTTTGGTGGTTCAGCTTCAAACTCCACCTGCTTGCTAACATCTTGGTCTTTTATTGTATCGCCAACCTCCTTTTTCGGATGAAGCATGGATGATTCATTGAACTTCACATCTCTGCTGATTATGAATTTGGGTGTCTTAGGTTCAGTGCACCATAATCTATAACCTTTGACCCCAGTTTGATATCCGAGAAATATGCATTTTAATGCCCTTCCCTCAAGCTTTCCATCATCAATATGAGCATATGCAGGACAACCGAAAATTCTCAGATTTGAATAATCAGCAGGAGCACCAGACCATACCTCAATAGGAGTCTTCAAATCGATCGCAGTTGATGGAGACCTATTTACCAAATAGCAAGCCATATTGATAGCTTCAGCCCAAAATTCTTTAGACAAACCAGTATTTGAGGGCATACAGCGAGCCCTCTCCAAAAGAGTTTTGTTCATCCATTCTGCCACTCCATTTTGTTGTGGAGTATTTCGCACAGTACGATGTCTAACTATGCCTTCACTTTCACAGAACTCGTTGAACTGACCTTCACAGAACTCTAAACCATTATCTGTTCGGAGACGCTTGATTTTCTTGCCAGTCTGGTTCTCAATAAGCGCTTTCCATTTCTTGAAAGTGTGGAACACATCATTTTTGTGTTTCAAAAAATAAACCCATACCTTCCTCGAGAAATCATCAATAAATGTCAACAGGTATCTAGCACCACCTTTTGTGGAGCAGTCTGAGGGCCCCACAAGTCAGAGTGAATATAATCCACTGTGCTCTTAGGCCTGTGGATAGCAGTGCTAAACTTGACTCTGGTCTGCTTTCCGTAAACACAATATTCACAAAAGTCAAGTTTCCCAACTTTGTGATCACCTAGCAAGCCACGCTTGCTCAAAATTGACATTCCAGTTTCACTCATATGCCCTAGACGCATATGCCACAAACGAGTAGTATCTGAATCAGAATCAGATGAGGATGATACTGAGGCAGCACCAACAATTGTACTTCCTTGAAGTAAATAAAGGCCGTTGACCAGCTTGCCTTTAATCACAATAAGAGCACCTTTGGAGATTTTTAAAACTCCACCTTCTCCAGAATACTTATAACCTTGAGAATCGAAGACACCCAAGGATATAAGATTTTTCTTCAAGTCTGGGATGTACCGAACATCAGTCAGCGTTCTCACAACTCCATCATGCATCTTGATTTGGACTGTTCCAATGCCAATGACCTTACAGGGCATATCATTACCCATAAGGACAACACCACCATCTATTGACCGGAAAGTTGTAAACCAATCCCGGTTTCGACACATGTGATAAGAGCATCCAAAATCAAGCATCCAAGTATCACCAATTGAACTGGTTGATACCGCGAGAACATTATTAGTACCTTCAACAACGCTTGCTGCATCACTTGAATCTTTGTCCTTCTTGTCTTTGAGCTTCGGACATTCTGCTCTCCAGTGCCCTTCCTTTTTGCAGTATCGGCACCTGCCTTTACGATGTCTAAACTTAGATCTAGACTTTCCTCTGCTACTGCTTGATCCGATCTCCTTTGACCTCCCTCTAGCAAATAAGCCAGATGCAGTGTCATCACGACTGCTAGAATCATGCTCCATTTTGTCACGACTTAAAAGTGCAGATTTAACCTCATCAATTTTGAGGCTTTCATGACCATATATGAGCGTTTCACGAAAGTGCCTGTAGGAAGGAGGTAAGGAACAAAGCAACATCATTGCTTGTTGCTCACTTGAAAATGTCTCGTCCATAATTTTTAGATCTGTGACGAGTGACGTGAACTCAGCTATGTGAGAACGGATTGATGTCCCTTCTGCCATACGGAGCATGTACAGACGTTGTAAAACACCGAGACGGTTAGCCACCGTCTTAGTCATATACAATGACTCTAACTTGGTCCACAGCGATTTTGCTGTTTTCTCCGAAAGGACCTCCTGTAGCACATCGTCTGTAATGCATAACTGAATAATAGAAAGAGCCTTCTGATCGGCATCTTCCCATTCAGATTCCTTCATTGTCTCGGGCTTATTTTCCTTGTCAGAAAGTGCTACTTTTACACCTTGCTGTACAAGAACAGCCATCATATGGACCTTCCACATGCCAAAATTAATGCACCCATCAAACTACTGAATATCAAATTTTGCAGTAGACATTTTTGAACAAATTAGCCCAGAACACTATAAGAGCTCTGATACTAAGTTTTTTTGAAATTGTGGGCCCAAACGACAGAAACAATAGCACAATGAATCAGGGTGAATAGTAAGTCGCGGTGGGACCCGCCTGACACTATTCACTATTCACGTGAATAATGCTCAATAGTCGGATTGAGTTACTATTCCTGTGAATAGTAAGATCGATGTCACTATTCACTAGAGTGGGACCCACGTCACTATTCACGCTGACAGGTTTAATGTGCGGAAGCGTGATAAAATTATGACACCAGGAATTTACGTGGTTCGGCTTAAAGCCTACGTCCACGGGTAAAGACGACAACCAAATATTTCACTATGAAAATATGATGGAGATACAAAAGGTGGACACACTCCACTCAACCAAAATCCCAAATACACCCAAAATATCTCACAATATTTTTCTCACTAGTGTATACTCTCAACTCATAAAAGAGAAGAACTAATAAGGAACAAATAATTCTACTCTATTTTACTAAAAGGAGGAGAGAATGGAGGAGAGAATATTTTTTTTTGTGTTTCTCCGTTTTTGTTGTGTTTTGAGCTGTAGAGCAAAGCTCTATTTATAGAGCTTATTGTGCCATGAATTTCAAACTTCCATTCGGTGCTCCATGTGCTTCAACCACTCCTTCACCGAAAACATGGGCATGTTTTCTTGCACTTTGAAAATTAAAGCCATGCACATGTAGTTGTCGTGCTGCACCGAATAGTATTTGACATTTTGTTAACTTTAGCTTTTAAAGTCAAGCCACTCTTGCTGACAATGGGCATTTTATCTTTCTGTTCTACTTGTATTTTTCTACTGCTTTGATTTGATAATGATCTTCGCTTCAGACTGAAATCATGTATTGAGACATTTTCAGTAGTATTGAGACATTGTATTTTATTTAGGTGAAATAAATCTTTGATTGTTGTTTTCATAACTAGATAATGCTTAACTCTCCGAGAGACGCATGAGTACATCAAGTGTTGATAACACAACTTAACACAAAGATATAAGAAACAAAACATCCGGAAACAATCCGAGGAAGACTAACAAATAAAGCATCAAAACATCACATCCAAAACTTAGAGAGCGCCTCACCAAATCGGATCGCTTTGACACCAGAGAATGCATGCTGCAGTGGATATAGCTTTTGCAAAAATAGATGTTCGCCCCTGGGCGGGCAATAGTACTGCAGATTGAACGTGGTACACTGATGCTAATGATCATTCTGTAGTTCTGTTAGCTCACAACTTTGTTCAAACTATTCCTACGCGTGTGAAAATATATCATCTGTTGACTTATCTTACGGTAAAACTAAATTATATCATACCAAATAAAATTAAACACATTTCTAAAAATAATATAATATGCATCAATACAATCTGACAATCATATAATAAACAATGGTCCCATGCAATTTTAGAAAATAAGGATTTTCATAAAAATAAATAAATTGGAAGTTGTTTTTGAATTTTCTAGGCTTATGGTAACATATGTACTAATAAAATATTAAATTCTAAAACAATTTTAATGGCAAATATATATACATGAGCGATCACTCACTCACTATATGCTGTTGGGAGCATGTTGTATGTTACTGCCCACATAAACATGAGGAACTGGAACAACATTCCAAATAGAGCTTTTATATGAGTAGTGTTATTTATATTCATACAGTGTGGGACACCATGTCGATACACTCTTATCTACTATTTGATAAGATGTGAGTCCCAAATTAAGTGAGATTTACACCTCATCTAATGATAGATAGGAGTGTATTGGCATGGTGTCCCACAAATGGTAAATACAAATAATTTGTTTTTTTTACATTGGGGAGTAAGCTTCCTAATCCCTTGATTACAATGACTTTCTCACTAACAAGGGGAGGAAAGAGGAGAAGGATCTTAGCGAACTTGGGAATTTTTTAGTTTATAGAAAGTGAGACTAGGGGCACGGATACGGTTATCTAAGAATGTTTGAGGAGTGTTATGATGTGTTATATTTGTGGACATAGTTGATAACAGTTGTTATTATTTCACAATATGATATTTGTATCTTAATATATGTACACCAATTTAGAAATTTGATACTATTTTAACATATATATTTTAATATAGTAAGTATCTCACTAGTAACCATAGTACATATGCTGATGACATCTATGATATTGATAAAAAATATTAGTATCTATGATAATTCTAAACAATGGTGAATCTAATAGGCTTTGATGAGACTACTCAAGTGAGGCCATAAGAGGGGTGGTTTATGGTAAGAGTGAGAAGAGCAAATCTCGACTGTTAAATTTAATATAAATTGTTAAGAATAAACCATAAAGTCTTGTAGTCTTGGGATATTACACCGTATTGTGGCAAGTACTCGTATTGACAGCAAAACCTTTAAGAAAAAAACTAGCTAGATGCATCACGAGCAAGGCCTCCATAATTAAGTAGCTTTGCGAAGACTAGTGTCAACAGAACCATCACAGTTTAATTTAATCCACCCCTAAAATTTTAAATTTTGACATTATTAATTTCATATTTGTGTCAAAAGCATAAGCAACTTTTATTACAATTCATCTTAGTTTACACGTTTGTGCATTTTCATGTTGCTTATTTGTCTTCTTGGCTAATGGCGCGAGACGATTTTCACTTCATTAATTTGAAGTCATTGATAAATTATAATAGAAATTACTAATGATTGTATGAAACTCATGTCAAAATTTAAAATGTAAGAATTAAATTGATATCAAAAAATTATTTTAGAACCAATTAATGTCAACTTTTAAATTTTACGATTAGAAAAAGACATTTACTATAAAATAATTTTTTACTATTTCAAATAAACATAATTACAAGTAAAAAAATATTAATTGGCTTAATTATTTAGTTATACATATTAAGAAGTAAATGATATTTCTAAATATCATTCACTTAAAACAATAAAATCATAATCGAATTGTTATTTTGGCGGATATTTTAATTTTTCTCAATTTTTTATTATATACAATTATGACTTAGATTAAATTATATTTATTTTTAATAATTACTTTTTTTAACAAAATATAAAATTAAAAACATAGTACTTTCTCGATTATATATTAAATTATATTTTTCACGTCAGAAAAAAGTTATATTTTTAAATTATATATATGGACTATTTGTGTGTCCTGCAAAGTACGGATACGACAACTAGTTACACACACCAACCATTAGTTAAGTTACATGCGTCGTTCAAAGGGTCAAAAATGCATTTGGATTTTGGAGAAATGGAAACCAAATTAAACACGAATTAGAAAATGCCCAAGTGTGATATTCATGCTTAGTCAAACATGGGGTATTTGAACAGTCTATGTGACCAATTGATAGCAATCTACACGCGCAATATAGACTTCGAACCCAAACACTAACGCGCATGTTGAATTTTTCTTGTATTCTTGCGTGCCTACTCTTCCGTATAGACCCTTGCAAGTGAGCTATATATACCCAGCAAGCAAGCATGCTTCAGCATATTACTTCAGGCTTCAGAGTGAGCAATTCAATAGAAATTAAATAAACTTCCATTTGGTCTCTTTGCTCATGGCTTTTGCTGCAGCTAGCTCTATGTACATGCCTATGCTGAGACCGTCCAATCATAAGTATTGCCAACAGAAACCTATGAAGATGACCATGTAAGTGTTTGATTTGTATGACATTCTATCAAATATCTATAAATTAAGTATTAATATTCCGACTTTTTATGTACCAAAAAAATATTATACCATTTTCATTTGTTTTTCCAATTAATTATATCCATAGAGATATAATGTAATTAAATTTATATATATACACCTAGAGCCTGTACAGTGATTAGGAATAATTAATTGTAGAAGAGAATAAATTTTTACTATTAAATTCTACATAAATAATTAAAGTTAAAAGCACATAAAATCATGTGACGTTTTCTAAATGATCATATACCATTTCAATAACTTTTAACCATGCATGGTTTAATAGTCAAATTGCTTTATGACAAAATAGAACATTCCTTTCACCTAATTAGCTATATGTGATTATAATTAAGTTGCTTTGGGTGATACTTCCATGAATTAATCATATTCGTTGCTTTCTCATGTGCACGTCAGAACATGCGCTAGGAAAAGTTACAACGACGACAAACCAACTCTAGGAGATCCTCCGCAAACAAATAGAGTGTCAACCAAAAGCACAACCATGTCTTCTCGATCAGTTGAGAACATTACAACCAGCATGAGTGTATGTCAACAACGGCATGAATCAAAGCATGGAATAGATTAGTGATAATTCAAGCCGAAATAAGAATTGAGCCTCTTCAGAGTCCTATAAATGGCCAAGAATTAAATATTCTGGGGCTGTTTGATTTTCTTTGTTCTACTTGTATTTTTGTACTTCAATTTGATTTGGTAATGATCTCAACGTCTGTAATTATGTATCAAGACATTTTCAGTAGTATTAAATCATTGTACTTAGCTTCATTTTGGTGAAATGAATCTTTGATAAGTAAGTTCATGTCATATAATCCTAGTTTTTAGATGGGGTGCACCATTGTAGATATGGAGCCTGCAAGTACAATAAGATATATTAATAATCTAATATACACACACACACACACACACACAAAACATACTTTTTATTCCTTAATATATACGAGCACCCGAATGGTATTTATAATTCAAGAGGGAGATGGTGAAAACTTAATCAATTTTTTATTTATTGTAAATATTCCCACATAATAATCAAACGAATTCATGCTCAAGGATAGGTAAGTAGCTCGCAGAGAATGGATCGGAGAGTGAGAAGAAGATACGAGGAATTCAGAGAGCGAAAATGAATCACAATGAAAAATGCTGTATCATGAAAACTTGAGTTCTGTACAAGTGAAGAACTCTCTTTCTAAACACATAATTAGTGGCACATGTATGTGCCTGGACTGCCTGCTGCTAGCAGAAACCTGCTGCAACAATCTGCAACTATCAATATCTGACTTAACAAGCTAATATATATACATACACACCCTACAAGCGCCTCCCTCAACCTTAAGTATATATGTTTTAATATTGGCTTTATTTGTCCATTATCACTCTTAGTATTCGATGAGCTCTTGGCCCACGACACCTATAATGAGTGTAGTCTCTCAAGCTTGATCTGAATCACAAAACCTTTAAGGAAATAAATTTGCACAATTGCTACCAACTATAGTTTTTTGCCTAGTGATAAGCAATGGTATCAAAGCTAAGCTATGGATTTGACTCCTCGAGCCAAACATTGGGAGGAGATTGTTTGTTGGCTTTATTTAACCAGCATTATCGTTAGGATGTGATGGACTTAACATCCTGAACCCATGACACTTATCAGCCCCTCAAGCTTGTTGCGTTTCTAAGAAACTTGAATGAAATAAAGTTATATTCTTTGTATCTTACTAGCATCTATAACTTTTAGTCTAGTGATAAGTACTTAATCCAATCGTTAATTATACCTTGCCTGGAATGAAAGTGAAAAAAGATCATCAACTACTTGTCACTCTGAACAAATTAAATTGGTAAAAGTTGGATAAGTCCACTCTAACCTTAAACTTCCGCTAACATGACTATCCAATTCTACAGTTTTGTCCGCTCATGATGAAAAGTAGGATTTGCTTCCAACTGAAAAGCGCATTGATTATCACAATAAAGCAAAACGCAACATAAAACAACAGGATCCATAATTTCTTCCACATACCAGTTCCATCCAATCCGCACCAAAGTTGGAAGGAGTCAGTGGATGGTAGCGTGGGGGAAGATTTTTAACTTGATGTCTCGTTAAAATTTCAACAACAGGACCTGTATGCTTTCTAAACTTGAGATTTAACTCACGTTGAAAAGGACAAAGTAATTAGAGACAACTTCCGTTTATAAAATGCTAAAAGAAAGGAGTAGCCCATGTGCATTACTTGATTACTTTACTGAACATGTGAAATAAAAGTCAGCGTTACAACTGAAATTCCTTTTTCGGGGTGAATGTAGAGTATCTAGCATAAGAAGAAGCAGTACAAACTAATTCCCTCAAAACATACTTATTTATGGCAATGAAACTCCCTTTTATGTACACTGAACCAAACTTGATTAGATATTTAAGGAATTTAATTAGCTATCAATTGTGATATCAGCTACCTACCTAATTATCTGTGAAGCACGGGTATGCCAATTTTGGAAAAGTATCCGTACCAGTGCAGCGGTGGAGTGCGGGTACCACGATGGATGCACGCGTGAGTGCAGCGTAAATCGCACTCAAGCACCCTTTTTCGAAAAAATAAAAAATTTGAGTTCTTTGGGTACGGCGGGTACGCGTGGGGTACGCTTTAGGTACGCAGTTTTGGGATTTTTTTTTTTTTTTTCCTTTCCTCTTCTTCAATGTTAGCCCCACATTGCTACCCCTTTTAACACTTTACACAACCTTGTTCCTAAGCAAATGAGCATCACTCTCCCTTCTCCACTTCTTCATCGCCGGCGGCCCCCCACCACGGCGGCGATATCTATGCGAACGGCAGCAAATGACCGAGGCGGCCTTGCATCGACCCGTAGCAGTGACGTGAACGAACCTGGAGCAGCGACCTTTGTCTTGAAGCCGAGCAGCGACACGAACGGCCGAGCAAATGAGCCGGGCAAAGAACGCCGAACAAAGCCGTGAGCAATGACAAGAACAAAGCCAGAGCAATGACCCGAGCAAATAACTAACCCGCAACGTGAACGGCTGCAGCAGTCCTGAGCAAATAACGGTCCGAGTAGCGACTTGGAGTAGCTAGGTAGGGGTGTCTTTGTCTCGAACCCGTAGCTAAAGCTTGATTGCGTTTATATTGCTAAGAATAGTCCCTGGTACGGGTACAGCTACCTTTTGCAATGAATAGTACCAAATACGGGTGCCCGGAGCTTAAGCACTTAAGCTAGTTGTTAATAAGATTATGTTTAATATTATTTTTTGAGTATTACAGTATTTTAATTTGAAATGTATTAGTGTTTGTTAAATAATTTACAATTATTTTATGTTGAAATCTGGGACCCAGAGCTTAATTCAGTTGTTATGTGATTATGTTTAATTTTATTTTGGAAATTGTAGTATTTTATTTTAAAATGTATTGTTGATTGTTGAACAATTTAGAATTATTTTATGTTTAAATTGCTGATTTTTTTAATATAAATTTTATTTTTTTAATATATTGACGTACCCGTACCCCATTTTTTATAAAATTGTCGTATTAGTACCGCACTGCACAAATGCAGATGCAGATCTATACCTGTCCGGGCAACACAGCTAATTATTGAAGTGACACAGATAAGCCAGTGCTAAGTCAATGGTGTTTATTGAAAAGTATTGTTCAATTTTTTGAGAAAGTAAACTATATATTGTCCAATAATTTATTAGCATTCGTGTTTGGCAAAGGCTAAACCTAGAATTAAACCTAGGACTTTGAATATGAGGAACAAATATATATTAAACACAATGCCATTTGTTTCTATTTTTAGTTTTTGACCAAATAAATTACTCATTTTGTTATATTAACATCCATGTTCGAATTTGAATGGTTTATTTAGTACGGATAGGTAAACATATATTTATATGGTTTTAATTGAAATACACTAACAGTATAAAAAAATTTCACATATTCATCAAATCATATAATGTCATATAAGAAAATATGATTATATTCCATTTCATTGCTTAAAAATTTATATAAAATGAGAGATTTAATTGAATGAGGATATAAAACTCTTTTATACTATCAGTATTAAAATTAAACTCCATTTATATTAAGTTGTAAGATATATGTAATGTAATTTTATAATAGGTTAAATTACTGTTTCTTTCGTCAATCAATTTAACCATGTTAATTTTGAAGAGTTTGTTGTACTCCCTTTGCTTCTCTCTTTATGAGAGCTAAGCCTTCGATAATTATTAAAAAATATATATTATATTATATGAATATTCTTTTTGCCCTTTTTGGTAATTAGGATTATACAGTTTCACAATTCGTATAAGAAACACATGTGAAAAAGTTAAATTTAACTCTAATTGAATTTTAATTTGACTTTAAAATTAAACCCGTGTTTCATGCCATCATTGAAGCTCAACGAGATAGAACAAAATAAATAAATAAATAGAAAGATCCATTTTAACTGACCATCCATCCACAGAAATATATCCGCGTTCCGGATTTGGAGCACTTCAAAATATAAACACTTGCTCCATCAAAAAAAAGTTCAAACACTTGCACGTTGAATTTTTCTTCTACTCTTGCTCGCTTCTTCCCTGTATAAATCCTACCTTTCAACACCCATACTTGGACCCTGCAACACGAGCTTGGCACCAACCAGCAAGTCTTTGCTGAGTGGGGGATGTATTGTTGAAGGAAAAATGTTTGACAAACAGTAAAATATAACAATAAATTTACGCTACTATTATTTTCTTTTCTATTCTATATTTTACTTAATTTTGCTGAGCCCACCCCTTACCTTGACTTTTTCTCCATCTATATTTACAAAGTAAGTTTATTGTCATATTATATTGTATATGAATTATCTCTCTTCTTGAATTTCAAGCATATCCGTAAACCGGTACCATGCCATTTCTTATCCACTTTTCTAATTTTATTATATTCATAGGAATCGATAATAGTTTATCTAATTATATGTGGTTGGTTTTTGAAATTCTACTGACACTAATCGGTCATTATTTTGGTTCAAATTATTTTTTAAAATAACATTGCATGCGTGTTAACTTTCAAATTAAAGAAGAGATAGTCGTCATTTCCTCTTGACAAGGAAAAAAAAAGGGTAAATAACAAAGACTATTCTTGAGATTAAAAAATGTTCTAATATATTATTATTATACACATAAACCATCATTATTGGCAACATAAATATATCCCTAACTCTAATTAATTAATTAATCATACCTATATACTAATTAATTAATTACAAATTTTAATCTTATATATAATTATACCTATTTACAAACCCTATTAATCCCGAGTCGGTATAATTATTACTTAATTACAAACGTTAACCAAGCCCTATGTTGTCTTACCTCTATAATTAGACCTAATTATAAACATTAATTAAATTCTAAATCCTAAACCCTAATTGCAAACCTTACACCTAAGTTAAACATAAAATAAATTATAAATCATATTTGAATAAATTAAATTGAGGAAACTAAGTTTAAAAATAAATTATTAAATGTAAGGAAAAATTACCTTTTCCTCAAGCTTTCTCGTGATGTGAGTTGGGTCATCAAGCTAGTAAAGATTGTTTCTCATTATTTCAACTACTTGCCAACGATATAACACTAGAGAGAGTGTAAAAAAGGAAACTATTGAAAATAACTTGTGTGTGGTCCACACACCATGAGTTTGTATATATAGGTAACTTGAAGTGGAAATCGCTATAAGTTAGAGCAATTCTGTTTTAACCTTCTAATTATTGCGGAATCTCTGTAACTTACAAAACCTATTACTGCCCAACGGTAACATTCATGTAATTAAATATTAGTTCCAGCATGTATGTATTTAATCAATTCTTTTATTTTGTGTGTGTAAAACAGCCTTCAACTATGCACTAACATGATTATTGTTTTTTGTTATTAGAACTTGAACTGGACCAAGAAGGCCAGAACTCAGCTAAGGGAGTGGTGGACAAACTAATAGTGTTAAGACAATGAATGTACTGCAGAAGAAGGCTTCGGCCAGCAAGTCCAAAATACAGAATGACAACAATGGAAGCCAATCACACACACACACACACACACACACACACACACACACACACACACACACAAGCTCAACGGTAGCAAATGACGCAACCAATACAAAAATGATCTTTCAACTCCTAAAAATTTGCGTCCAATTGGAACACCCACTACATCACCATTGGATGCGACAGTGATCCTAATTTTCTTCAATCATCTATCATATTTAAAGACGGTAGAGTGAGTGTATCAATTAAAGAAAAAAAGTTGTGATGTAATTTAATCACAAGTAGTGTAATAAGATTTATTAAAAGTAAAATAAAATATTATTTCCTTGTAAAAATGTAGATTAATTCTCGAACCAATTTTCTTTTTCTTTCTCCTTTTGTGCTTCTATAGTATTGATACCTTTATTAGGAAATAAATCACTAACTAGATGTTTAAGGAGCTCACTTAACTTTCAATGCTAAGTCTTGTCATTAAAATAATGTTATGATTTTAATAATATATGCGTTTGCAATTTGAGATTTAACCAACAAAGAAAACAAAGGTTAAGAAGAGAAAGTTCGATGAAGCCAATTGAATGCATATTGGTTGGTTACCTAATCCTGTTTGTTGGTTTTTGATTGAGCTTTTTATTGGGTTAATGTGCTCTTGATGCACCTTTTGCAACTGTTTTAGAGAGTTTAGTATTTATTAATTGCCGGGAAAAAAGGAGATAGTTGCCATTTCTTTTTTAAAAAATTAAATAAAAAAGAAAATCCTATGTTTACATCAACACATGCATATATTTTATTTTATTTTGGGTGAATCAGAGGACTCTGGGTTGGAGAGTTATAATTATTTAACTAAGCATGATGTAAGTTATATGTGTCTTTGAAAGGGTCAAAAGCATTTGGAGAAAAAGAAAACCAAATTAGACGCGAAAGAAAATGTCCAAGTGAAATATTCATGCTGTTCAGTCAAAATGTGGTAATTGAACTGCATACATGATCAATTGATAGTAATCTTACGCGCACTATAGACATTGAGAGCACTAAATAAAAATTTCATGCATCATGTTGAATTTTTCTTCTCTTCTTGCGTGCTTATTCTTCACTATAAACCCCTTCAACGCTCTAATTCAATAGAAATTAAATCAACTTTAACTTGGTCCCTTGCTCATGGCTTGTGCTGTAGCTAGCTCTATGTACATGCCTATGCTGGGAACGTCCAATTATAAGCCTTGCCAGCAGAAAACTGTGCCGATGACCATGTAAGTGTATGATGTGTATGATGATTCTATTAAATTTCAAACATCCATAAATTAAATATTAATATTTCGATTTTTTATGTACCAAAAAAGACTATACCGTTTCATTCATTTTTCCAATTAATCATATGCACGGGATTTATAGAGTAACCCTTAATAGTACGAAGGTTTACGTTTAAACATTCATCAATAGGCTGCGACGAGAAATAACCATATAAATTTCTTGCTTTCTCATGTGGACATCAGAAAATGTGCTGGCAAAGGTTTCCCGAAAAAAGAAACTCCAGGAGATCCTCCGCAAACAAATTAAATAAATTGTCAACCAAAAGCATAACCAAGTCTTCTCGATCAGTTGAGAACATTACAACCAGCTTGAGTGTTAACGAAGGCAAGAATCAAAACATGGAAAGGATTTGTGATAATTCTAGCCGAAATAAGAATTAAGCCTCCTTAGAGTCCTATATATGGCCAAGAATTAAATATTCTGGGCTGTTTTTCTTTGTTCTATTTGTATTTTTCTACTGCAATTTGATTTGGTAATGATCTCAATGACTGTAAATCTATAACGCCGTGCATTGAGACATTTTCAGTAGTATTACTATAATGTCGTGTACTTAGCTTTATTTCGGTGAAATGAATCTTTGGGAAGTACTATAATCCTAAGTAAGTTTGAGTATTGGTATTTCATCATTTAAAAGTAGGTGTCCAATAGAGACACTCACTGTATCACTATTGAATGTGATTGATCGAAAAAATAGGGACCACTATTATATTCAATGTGACGGAATGGTTATGTCCTAATTGAACACCTACTTTTAAGTGTTAAAATAATATTTACATTATAATTATAATTATGTGTTTATCGTTAATATAGTTTGACTTTATTAGTTCATATTATTATTTCATTCTCAAATTTTAGGATATAATTCTCTTGAGTGACATTAACACCATTGGAAGCAAATTCTGATTACTAGATATTACTTCAAAATAACAAGGGTTATGGTCGGCTAATGAGACGATGAGAGATAAGTTTCTTCGTTCAGGAGGAAATAACCGCATTTTCTTAAAACAAATATGAAATTGTTGAGAGGTTGATCGAGAGTAAAACGTTTCTAGCAATTTTTGCTATAATATTAATTAATCGCATTATTAAGCCACAGATCCAATATACTTTGAACACCTGGTGCTTCGTTTAAAAAAAAAAAAAACCTTATAAATACGCCTGTCTCTAAAAAAGTAGTACCACGACAATTATCACATGATGATAGACTCTACCTAGCTATTTACAAATAGAAAGTTTAATTAAAATGTTGCAAGTTTTAAATGAATGTTGATAGTCGTCTCAAACCAGATTATTAAAAGAAAAATATTCGTCTCAGACCGTTTTTAATGCAACTAAGGCTTAACGCGTCATTTTCTTTAGCTTGGAGATTTCGAAAATTCTTTAGCACATTATTTTCCTCTCTAAAATGTATAATCACACATAAATTTTTTAGGAGGATTTTACATAGTTAAAATCTGGCTTATGAGTGCCATTGTTAATTAGAATTACTGTTACAATTTTAATCAGAGATGATATGCCTTTGCGATTTGAGATTTGACCAACGAAGAAATCAAAGGAAAAGAAGAGATAGTTGCCATTTCCTCTCGACAAGTATATATATAAAAAAAAGTAAATAGCAAAAACTATACTTGAGGTTTGCTCAAATGATATTCCACTTCATTCTTCTCAAAATTCGACACATCATACCATTTTTTTCGTACAAGAAAAAAAAAGACAAATAAAAAACAAAAAATAAAGAAAATAAAAACTAACACAAGTATGGATTCTATAAATGTAATTTTAACTCAACATATCCCTTGGATCAAACTAATTCTTAAACTAAATTAAACGACAACGAAAACGTCCAACTGAAATATTCCTGCTTCATGAAAAATGTGAACGGCTATCTATGGGTTGAATGCAATCAGTCAGCATGCATCGTGTTGAATTTTGCTTCTGTTCTTGCATGCATATTCTTCATGTGAACGAAAATAAACCGCTTCAACGCTCTAACTCGATCTATGGGTTTCATGTGAGCTATATTACTTCTGAGGGAGCAAATAGAAATTAAATCAACTTTAATTTGGTCTCTTGCTCATGGCCCTTAATGCAGCTAGCTGTATGTTCACGCCTATGCGGAGAACGTCCAATTATAAGCTTTGCCAACAGAAACCTATGACGATGACCATGTAAGTGCTTGATGTGTATGATGTTTCTATTAAATTTCAAACATCCATAAATTAAATATTAATATTCCGATCTTTTTGGTACCAAAAATACCGTTTTCATTTATTTTTCCAATTAATCATATGCAAAAGGGATTATTAAATTTATATAGAGTAATTCTTAAGGTTATGTTTTTCAGTTTATATTTTGAAAGGAAATGAGAAAAGGGAAGGGAAGAGCTTAATTATAGTGTAAGCTTAAAAAATTTTATACTATAAATCACTGTTCTTTCTATCTTCCCCTTTAATATCTAAATTCATAAATATAAGCTTAATAGGAAGGTGTTTAAAACCATTCAATAGGCCCTTTTCCATACCTTAAAAAAAAAAAAAAAACCCATTCAATAGGCTACGATAACAAAGAATAGATTTGAAAAAATCATTATTTTGCAATTTTTCTGTTTGTTTTCTCTTTTATATACATCTTACGAAAACATGCATATTCGTAACAAAGTATTACATTTATATATATAAAAGCCAGTTGAATGCTTTGTTGTAAAAGTAAGTGGAACAAACTTTTATTATTACATCTCATATAAATGAATATAAAGTTGGATAATTATGTTTAAACTATGTATGATTTGCCAGAGTCAAACTCCTTTCACATACACCCTTTGTATATCTAGCTAATCAACTATATTTTATGATTATAATTAATCATCTTTGGTGGTACCCACTTGAATTAATTAACTATATGTATTCATTGCTTTCTTAATTAATTAACTGGACATCAGAAAATGCGCCAGCAAGGATTGGCCGGAGAAAGAAACCTTTGGAGATCCTCCACAAACAAATAAATCACTCAAAAGCACAACCAGGTCTTTTGAAATTGAGAACATTACAACCAACTCGAGTGTTGACGAAGGGGAGAATCAAAGCATGGAGACGATCAACAAAGGCAAAAATCGAAGCGTGGAAAGGATTACCAAAGGCAAAAATCAAAGCATAGAAAGGATTGGCGATAATTCTTACCAAAATAAGAATTGAGTCTTTTCAGAGTCCTACATGTAGCAAAGACAGTGATGACTATTTTTTATTTATTGTTTTGATTAAAAGACGATGATGACCATAGATATTTAATATTACGAGCATTTTATCTTTGTATTCTACTTCTATTTTTCTACTACAATTTGATTTGACTGCTTCATACTGAAATAATGTATTGAGACATTTTCAATAGCATTGAGTCATTGTATTTTGTTTTTGTGAAAGAAATCTTTGATTGTTGTTTTCATAACTAGATAATGCTTGTGAACACCCGATTTTGTCCGGCCGTTGAAACAAAAAATCCAAAAATTTGCATACTTCACGGTTTCTTTTAGAGTCTTTTCAAAAGATTTAAAAATATTATTTTGAAGTGCTTTGGTTTATTTATTTTGAAAAATTAAAAAAATGAAAAAGGGTCTTTTATTTCAATCAAAAACAAAAAAGAATGGAAATAATAAAAAGAAATGTTGTTTATAGATGGGCCCGATTTTTGTTTAAGTCATTTATGCTCTGTCCGTACAAGTTTTTCTGAAGTCTTTCCATTTATTTCCTTTGAAAAAAGAGGGGGAGTCCTTTTACTCATTTTGAAAATAAAAAAAATCAAAAAAATCAGGTTGGTCTTAGCCCATGGTGGATCTTGTTTTTAAGTTCGTGCTAGCCCTTTCCTTGAATGCATTTCGGGCTTCTATATTAGGTTTCTAGCCCAACCCATTTCAACCCCGAATTTCATGATCCAAAAAATGCATAAAAAATGATGAATGGAAAAAAATAAAAATGTGTGTCAAACACATGGTCCCATCCCCTGCCAAAATATGCTCACGCTTCTGAGCAGGATACAGGAACGATGCATTGATGGCAATAAACATAAAAAACACATCAATCTCTGCGGGCATGGGCATTCGGCCAAAGCTCGAGACACTGAACAACTGCAGAAGCGTGAGAGGCAAACTCCATTTGGGTTCTCTTGATTCTAAGAGCAGGATGGGATGAGAAATAAAATAAGAAAACGGTCTCAGAATAAATAGGATAGGAGAATGGGAGAGAGGGGGATCGAATTTGAAGGGCGAGGAGATTTTTTAGGGGGGGGATATAACCATTATCTCAGAGCAACCAAAAGAAAAAATAACTCTCAACCTTCACCATCATCATAAGCTCATCACAGCCCTCCAATTAACCGGAATCACCACATCATCCTCGGACCACAACACCTGATACTCAACTTCATCCCTTCCATTGAACCTATCATCATCATTACAACCATCAGCACAGCACCACTTCAATTCAACATAACCAATAATCCATCTGAACAAAACAAGAAAATCCGATCCGAACCATGAGCCGGCATCATCACCAAAAAAAGGAGAAGGAAAATAAACAAGGGACAAGCTCATAACCACTCCAACTCACCTTATCAGAAACTAGTTCGCGTGAAGCCAGTTTGCTGTCCCCTCCCGAGGCTGCCACGGTTCACGGGCATAGTCACCTCCCTTCTTTGCGCCACCCCAGAACCGTGACCATTGCGCCCAGCCCCAACAACACCAGAACCCGAGTAACCCGAAGCCACCACCCTCTGCCATACTTACTGGCCAGAAACCGCTGCCCTCCACCTATAGCCCCCGTCTCAGCCATCACCGCGCACACCACTCGCGCTGCCTGTGTCTCGCAGAACCCAGTCTTTACTCTGCCTTCAAAAGCCACCGTTAGTTCCCCCTTTGCCCTCCCTTGGCGAAACCACCTCACGGTCCCAGCACTGCCGGTTTCGCAAGCCGCCTCTCCTGCCCCGCGACCATCCTAGCCGCGTTTCTGCCTTGAGGTCACCACCGTCTCTTTCCCTCTTCGATATCCCCCCTTTTTCTTTTTGTTCTGATATTGCGATGACTTTAGGTTTAAAGAATGGAGTAGTGGAGCCTTTTTTGTGAGTCTGTATATGTTATTTTTGGGCCAGTTCTCATATTTTTTTTGTTTGTGTTTTAGTTTCCTTTTCTTTTCGGTTTGGACATACGACTTGGGCCTGTTATTTTTTTTTTTTAAAAAACAATTATAAAATTTTTAATCCGTGCAACGTCCAATAACTAGGAGTTGGTGCTCCCTTCACAATTTTAAACCGTAAGAATTCACTGAGCAGCTAAATGCTGCCTTGAATCTCGTGCAAAAATCGAATTTTCTTTTTAACAGTTTGACAATAAAAATCATTTTCAAAATCAAGATCAACCAAACATCATTTTCAAGAATTAAAATCAATCAACACACTTTTATTTTCACTTTTAACTAAAATTCGTCAAACTCACAAGCATTTTATACAGAACTACGTGACTTTGAGTTCCTCATTGTACCGGAGGATACGTAGGAGCAGGCTATCCCTGTCAAGCCAAAATTAAATCTTCTTAAATTTGTTTAAATTGTAAATGTAATTATATAAATTAAATTCCTTAATTTATACATTTCAATTGTAAAATATATTTGTCTAAATTAATTCTTCTTAATCTATGTGTTTAAATGATAAGTATTTTGCTAAAGTAATTTTCTTCTTAATTTATTTTCTAGTTTATATGTTAAAATTGTAAATATATTTTTTTTTTCAAAAAAAAACTAATTTATGTTAATGTATTCGTTAAAATTGTAAATATGTTTGTCAAAATTAATTCTTAGTTTATGTGTTTGAATCATGAATATATTTATGTAAATTAAATTTCTGGAATTTATATGTTTAAGTCAGTAAATATATTTGTGTAAATTAATTTATGTGTTTAAATTAAATACATTTTTTGTAAATTAAACTTCTTGAATTTATATATTCAAATCATAAATAGATTTGGGTAAATTTAATCTCTTGAATTTATATGTTTAAATTGTAAATATTTTGTGTAAATTATTTATTAGTTGTTAAGATTGTAAATGTATTTTCTAAAACCAATTTTTCTTGATGTATTTATTTAGATTTTAAATATACTTGGCAAAAATTAATTTTCTTAATTTATTTGTTAAATTGTAAATATTTTATGTAAATTATTTTTAATTTATGTGTTAAAATTGTAAATATATTTGTCATAATTAAATCTTCTTAATTAATGTGTTTAAATTGTAAATATTCTTGGTAAATTAATTTTTCTTAATTTATGTGCTAAAATTATAATTTTTATCTTCCTTATTTGAATTTTAAAGGGGTTATTATTTAATCTGCATAATTTACTAAGGTATCGTCTAAGGACGGGTGTATTAGGGGTGCGTGGGATTAAGTTCCTGCCCTTCCCTATGCATAACCGACTCCCGAACTCATATCTGGTTTTCAAACACTATTTTCATTGAAAAAAATAGAATTGATTTTTCCAAGATTTTCCAAATTAAATAAACTTGGTGGCGACTCCCAATTTTCAAAAATTATTTTTCGCCGTCCCCGTCGCGATCCCGGTTGCGACAATGCTTAACTCTTAGAGAGACGCATGAGTACATCAAAAGTTGATAACACAACTTAACACGAAGATATAAAAAACAAAAATCCGGAAACAATCCGAGGAAAACTAACAAATAAAGCATCAAAACATCACATCCAAAACTTAGAGATTGCCTCACCAGATCGGATCGCTTTAACACCAGCATGCATGCTGCAGTGGATATAGCTTTTGCGAAAATAGAGACTACTATCTTGAACACAAATCGAGATGCTGAACAACAAAAGGGGAGACACCAAAAAGCTCAAGCCAAGAGCTTGAGAAAACGGCCACGCCTAACAGTTAATGCCTAGGGTTAAAGATTTAACCAAACAAAACCGAAGATCCAACAAAGAAACAATACTTTAGCTCTCATCTCTATAAAACCGTCAAAAATAATCATCCAACAGAATGAAAAACTAGCACAGAAAAGGCCAGAACTAGAACTAAAACCAGACGCCACACCTTCAACCTTGACACCGGATTCGCAGCCCCTTTATCGCCCAAATTAAAACAAAACCACTGCCCTCTGAAACCGAAACCCTGTCACCTGTGCCCTATCCACAACCCACCACCAGAACCCATACGAGCATATCCACCGCCAACCTCAATCTTCAAAACCCCATATGTATCATGCAGTGGCACATGCCGAACTGAATTGTGGTTGCGGTCACGGTTGCGGTTGCAGTGGCACAACCAGTGTTTTAAATTGTGGTTGCGGTTGCGGTCACTGTGGTTGCGGGCATTGTGGCTACTGCAATGTGGATTGCGGCTGTTGCGGTGTGATTTTTTTATTTTTTTCACAAAATGCACAATAAATAGAAGTACATCAATTGTAGCACCAAAATAATAAGTTTTTAACATATTTGACACAAATTTGTTTCTCCAACATATTCAAATTCAAGCCTTTCTATGTTTTAAGTTGCTAAAATTGTGATCAAGCCACTACTTGTCCAATCTTATTAACAATTTTAAAATACCTACTCACAAAAATGAACAATAATTAATAAATTTAACACAAATTTTAATATTCAATTATATATTTTCAAATAAAATTATAACCCAATTTTTTAGTCTGAAAACTATAACCCATTTTAGAAAAATGAAAAAAAACCATTGCCTGGACCCATCAATGGCCCACCCAAGCATCCCAAAAACTGAAAAGGAAAAAACAAAACTACCCCAGCCCATATTTCACAACCCCACAACTAAAAAAAAAAAAAGGAAACAGACCCCAACCCAACCCCAAATCACCCACGCACCCCACTTTCTAGACACTTCATCTTCTTCTTTCTTTTCTTCTTTGTTTTGGAATTTTCAATCCCGATATAGTGTTCCAGAGCACACCCATACGAAGCTTCAAACTTTAAGCCATCATCAACACAATCCCAAGCATTATTTCACCCCATATCTAGACTTCCCTCAAATCCACCCTTATGTACCTTTCCCTTGTCTGTTCACTGTCTCTATTTGCCGCCCCTATTCGTTGTTCACTGTGCTCGCCCCCAACCTGTACAAGCAGCCACTGCATCCCCCAAATCTCCACTCAATGCGGTTGCGGGCACTAGCGCAACTGCAATATTGCGGCCACAATACATGTTGCGGACCACAATTTGAACCCCTGGGCACAACTCTTATCGATTATACCTACTGGAAAAGGCTGAAACAAAAGTAGAAAAACAGGGAGAAAGGGAAAGATGGGAAAGGCATAATAAGTAGGTTCATGTCATATAATCATATTTAGATAGTGCAAGTAGATATTTAGCCTACAAATATCTACTTGCCATTCGCCCATTCCTAACTGAGCAACTCATGAATTCTTGCAATCATCACAGAGTAAAGATGCCGGACCCCTGCTGAATAAGAGAAAGAGTTGAAGTGGAATCAACCTCCAAGAAAACTTGTTAATACCCATTGCCAAGCCATATGAAAAGCATAATAGGCACCCCATAGTTACCATATGTAACAACCCAACTAGGCCATTACCAGCACGTAGGGGTACTATCCCTCATGCAAGACTATTAAGCGGAACATGGTAACGTGTGGCATGCAAAGAATATCATTTTCATAAGATTTAAATAATTTACTATAAAATATAATTATCTTAACATAACTAAAACCTTAAATTCATAAATTTCTTTTTCACTGGGTCCCTGACGGACATAAAGATTTCGTGCCCTTGGAAGCAATAGTACTAGAGATTGAACGTGGTACACCAAGGTTAATAATCATTCTGTTGTTATGTTAGCTCACAATTTTGTTCAAACTATTCCCATGCGTGTTAAAATATATCATCTATTGACTTATCTTACAGCAAAACTAAATTATATCGTACCAAATAAAATAAAACACATTTCTAAAAATAATATAATATGCATCGCTGCAATTTGACAATCATACAATAAACAATGGTCGCATGCAATTTTAGAAAATAAGGATTTTCATGAAAATAAATAAATTGGAAGTTGTTTTTGAATTTTCTAGGCTTATGGTGGTAATGTGTATTTATAAAATATTAATTTCTAAAATAATTTTAATGGTTAAAATATGTACATGAGCAATTACTCTCTTACTATACGTTGTCGAGAGCATGTTGTATGTTACTGCCCAAATAAACATGAGGAACTGGAACAACATTTTAAATAGAGGCTTTTACATTAGTAGTGTTATTTGTATTTATATAGTGTGAGATACCGTGTTGACATATTCTTATCTATTATTTGATGATATGTGAGTCTCAAATTAAGTGGGGTTCACACCTGATCTAATGATATATAGGAGTGTATCGGTACAGTGTTTCACAAATGATGAGTACAACTAACATTTCTCCTTTTACATTGAGGACTAAGCTTCCTATTCCCTTAATTACAATGACTTTCTCACTAACAGGGGGAGAAAGAGGAGAATGATCTTAGCGAACATGGGAATTTTTGAGTTTATAGAAAGTGAGACTAGGGGCGCGGATGCAGTTATTTAAGAATGTTTGGGGAGTGTTATGACATGTTATATTTGCAGACATAGTTGATAATACTTGTTATCTCACAATATGATATTTTTATCTTATTAATATATGTACACCAATTTAGAAATTTGATACTATTTTAACATATACTTTTTAATATAGTAAGTATCTCAATAGTAACCACAGTATGCTAATGACATCTATGATATTGATAAAAATATTAGTATCCATGATAATTCTAAAAAATGGTGAATCTAATAGGCTTTGATGAGACGACTCAACTTAGGTCGTAAGAGGGGTGGTTTATGGTGAGAGTGAGAAGAGTAAATCTCAACCGTTAAATTAGTCAAGAATAAACCATAAAGTCTTGTAGTCTTGGGAAATTACACCGTATTGCGGCAAGTACTCATATTGACAGCAAAACCTTTAAGAAAAAAACTAGCTAGAGCAAGGCCTCCATAATTAAGTAGCTTTGCGAAGACTAGTGTCAACAGAACCATCACAGTTTAATTTAATCCACCCCTAAAATTTTAAATTTTGACATTATTAATTTCATATTTGTGTCAAAAGCATAAGCAACTTTTATTACAATTCATCTTAGTTTACACGTTTGTGCATTTTCATGTTGCTTATTTGTCTTCTTGGCTAATGGCGCGAGACGATTTTCACTTCATTAATTTGAAGTTATTGATAAATTATAATAGAAATTACTAATGATTGTATGAAACTCATGTCAAAATTTAAAATTCAAGAATTAAATTGATATCAAAAAATTATTTTAGAACCACTTAATGTCAACGTTTAAATTTTACGATTAGAAAAAGACATTTACTATAAAATAATTTTTTACTATTTCAAATAAACATAATTAAAAGTAAAAAAATATTAATTGGCTTAATTATTTAGTTATACATATTAAGAAGTAAATGATATTTCTAAATATCATTCACTTAAAACAATAAAATCATAATCGAATTGTTATTTTGGCGGATATTTTAATTTTTCTCAAATTTTTATTATATACAATTATGACTTAGATTAAATTATATTTATTTTTAATAATTACTTTTTTTAACAAAATATAAAATTAAAAACATAGTACTTTCTCGATTATATATTAAATTATATTTTTCACGTCAGAAAAAAGTTATATTTTTAAATTATATATATGGACTATTTGTGTGTCCTGCAAAGTACGGATACGACAACTAGTTACACACACCAACCATTAGTTAAGTTATATGCGTCGTTCAAAGGGTCAAAAATGCATTTGGATTTTGGAGAAATGGAAACCAAATTAAACACGAATTAGAAAATGCCCAAGTGTGATATTCATGCTTAGTCAAACATGGGGTATTTGAACAGTCTATGTGACCAATTGATAGCAATCTACACGCGCAATATAGACTTCGAACCCAAACACTAACGCGCATGTTGAATTTTTCTTGTATTCTTGCGTGCCTACTCTTCCGTATAGACCCTTGCAAGTGAGCTATATATACCCAGCAAGCAAGCATGCTTCAGCATATTACTTCAGGCTTCAGAGTGAGCAATTCAATAGAAATTAAATAAACTTCCATTTGGTCTCTTTGCTCATGGCTTTTGCTGCAGCTAGCTCTATGTACATGCCTATGCTGAGACCGTCCAATCATAAGTATTGCCAACAGAAACCTATGAAGATGACCATGTAAGTGTTTGATTTGTATGACATTCTATCAAATATCTATAAATTAAGTATTAATATTCCGACTTTTTATGTACCAAAAAAATATTATACCATTTTCATTTGTTTTTCCAATTAATTATATCCATAGAAATATACTGCAATTAAATTTATATATATACACCGAGAGTCTAAATAGTGATTAGGAATAATTATTGTAGAAGAGGAATAAATTTTTACTATTGAATTCTATATGAATAATTAAAGTTAAAAGCACATAAAATCATATGATGTTTTTTAAATGATCATGTACCATTTCAATAACTTCTAACCATGCATGGTTTAATAGTCAAATTCCTTTATGACAAAATAGAAAATTCCTTTCACCTAATTAGCTATGTGTGATTATAATTAAGTTGCTTTGGGTGATACTTCCATGAATTAATCATATTCGTTGCTTTCTCATGTGCACGTCAGAACATGCGCTAGGAAAAGTTACAACGACGACAAACCAACTCTAGGAGATCCTCCACAAACAAATAGAGTGTCAACCAAAAGCACAACCATGTCTTCTAGATCAGTTGAGAACATTACAACCAGCATGAGTGTCAACAACGGGAAGAATCAAAGCATGGAATAGATTAGTGATAATTCTAGCCGAAATAAGAATTGAGCCTCTTCAGAGTCCTATACATGGCCAAGAATTAAATATTCTGGGGCTGTTTGATTTTCTTTGTTCTACTTGTATTTTTCTATTTCAATTTGATTTGGTAATGATCTCAACATCTGTAATTATATATTGAGACATTTTCACTAGTATTAAATCATTGTACTTAGCTTTATTTTGGTGAAATGAATCTTTGATAAGTAAGTTCATGTCATATAATCCTAGTTTTTAGATAGGGTGCACCATTGTAGATATGGAGCCTACAAGTACAATAAGATATATTAATAATCTAATATACGCGCACAAAAAAAAAAATACATACTTTTTATTCCTTAATATATAGGAACACCTGAATGGTATTTATAATTCAAGAGGGAGATGATGAAAACTTAATCAAATTTTTATTTCCTGTAAACATTCCCACATAACCAAATTTATATCAGGATAGTATGTCAAGTCCAAATAGCATACTAATCAAACGAATTCATGCTCAAGGATAGGTGAGTAGCTCGCAGAGAATGGATCGGAGAGTGAGAAGAAGACACGAGGAATTCAGAGAGCGAAAATGAATCACATTGAAAAATGCTGTATTATGAAAACTTGAGTTCTGTACAAGTGAAGAACACTCTTTCTAAACACATAATTAGTGGCACATGTATGTGCCTGGACTGCTTGCTGCTAGCAGAAACCTGCTGCAACAATCTGCAACTATCAATATCTGACTTAACAAGCTAATATATATACATACACACCCTACAAGCGCCTCCCTCAAGCTGAAGTATATATGTTTTAATATTGGCTTTATTTGTCCATCGTCACTCTTAGTATTCGATGAGCTCCTGGCCCATGACACCTATAATGAGTACAGCCTCTCAAGCTTGATTTGACTCACAGAACCTTTAAGAAAATAAATAATTTGCACAGTTGCTACCAACTATTGTTTTTTGCCTAGTGATAAGCAGTGGTATCAAAGCGAAGCCATGGATTTGATTCCTTGAGCCAAACACTAGGAGGAGATTGTTTGTTGGCTTTATTTAACCAGCATTACATTTAGGATATGATGGACTTAACATCCCGGGCCCATGACATCTATCAACCCTTCAAACTTGTTGCGTTTCTAAGAAACTTGAATGGAATAAAGGTATATTCTTTGTATCTTACTAGCATTTATAACTTTTAGTTTTGTGATAAGTACTTGATCCAACAGTTAATTATACCCTGGAATGAAAGTGAAAAAAGATCATCAACTACTTGTCACGATGAACAAATTAATTTGGTAAAAGGTGGATAAGTCCACTCTAGCCTTAACCTTCCGCAAACATGACTATCCAATTCTACAGTTTTAATTTGTCCGCTCATGATGAAAAGTAGGATTTGCTTCCAACTGAAAAGCGCATTGATTATCACAATAAAGCAAACCGTAACATAAAACAACAGGGTCCATAATTTCTTCCACATACCAGTTCCATCCAATCCGCACCATAGTTGGAAGAAGTCAGTGGATAGTGGCGTCACTATCCATGAAATACAATTAGATGTTTAACTTGGGTGGTGCGTGGTTTTTTTTTTGTGCGCGTGTGTGTGTGTGTGTGGGGGGGGGGGGGGGAGATTTTTAACTTGATGTCTCGTTAAAATTTCAACAACAGGACCTGTATGCTTTCTAAACTTGAGATTTAACTCACGTTGAAAAGGACAAAGTAATTAGCGATAACTTCCGTTTATAAAATGCTAAAAGAAAGGAGTAGCCCATGTGCATTACTTGATTACTTTACTGACCATATGAAATAAAAGTCAGCGTTAAAACTGAAATTCCTTTTTTGGGGTGAATGTAGAGTATCTAGCATAAGAAGAAGCACTACAAACTAATTCCCTCGAAACATACTTATCTATGGCAATGAAACTCCCGTCTATGTATACTGAACCAAACTCTTGATTAGATATTTAAGAAATTCAATTAGCTATCAATTGTGATATGAGCTACCTACCTTATTATTGAAGTGACACAGATAAGCCACTGCTATGTCAATGGTGTTTATTGAAAAGTATTTTACAATTTTTAAAGAAAGTAAACTATATATTGTCCAATAATTTATTAGCATTCGTGTTTGGCAAAGGCTAAACCTAGAATTAAACCCAGGACTTTGAATCTGAGGAACAAATATATATTAAACACAGTGCCATTTGTTTCTATTTTTAGTTTTTGACCAAATAAATTACTCATTTTATTGTATTAACATTCATGTTCGAATTTGAATTGTTTATCCAGTATGGGTAAATAAAAATATATTTATATGAATTTAATTGAAATACACTAACAATATAAAAAAATTTAATATATTCATCTCATTGTATAATGTCATACAAGAAAATATGATTATATTTCACCCCACTACTTAACAATTCAAATAAAATTAGAGATTTAATTAGATGAGGGTGTAAAACTTTTTTACATTGTTAGTATCAAAATTAAACTCCATTTATATTACGTTGTAATTAAGATATATGTATTGTGATTTTATAATAGGTTAAATTACTGTTTCTTTCGTCAATCAATTTAACCATGTTAATTTTGAAGAGTTTGTTGTACTCCCTTTGCTTCTCGCTTTATGAGAGCTAAGTGCCTAAGCCTCCGATAATTATTAAAAAAAATATTATATTATATGAATATTCTTTTCTTCCTTTTTGGTAATTAGATTATGCAGTTTCACAATTTGTAAAAGAAATACTTGTGAAAAAGTTAAATTTAACTCTAGTTCAATTTTAATTTGACTTTGAATATAAACACTTGCTCTATCAAAAAAAGTTCAAACACTTGCACGTTGAATTTTTCTTCTACTCTTGCTCGCTTCATCCCTATGTGCGGTTGGCTTTTTAAATTCTATTGACACTAACAGGTCATTATTTTGGTTCAAATTATTTGTTAAAATAATATTGCATGCGTGTTAACTTTCAAATTAAGGAAGAGATAGTTGTCATTTCCTCTTGACAAGAAAAAAAAAAGAGTGTATTATACACATAAATCATCATTATTCGTAACATAAACATATCCCTACCTCTAATTAGTTAATTAATTAATCATCCCTATATACTAATTAATTACAAATTTTAAGCTTATATATAATTATTACCTAATTACAAACCCTATTAATCCCGAGTCGGTTTAATTATTACTTAATTACAAACCTTAACCAAACCCTACCTTGTCTCTTACCTAAGTAATTATTACCTAATTACAAATATTAATTAAACCATAAATCATAAACCTTAATTGCAAACCTTACACCTAAGTTAAACATAAAATGAATTATAAATCATATTTAAATAAATTAAATTGACAAAAATTAAATTCAAAAATAAATTATTAAATATAAGCAAAAACTACCTTTTCCTTGAGCTTTCTCATGATATGGGTTAGGTCATCAAGCCGGTAAAGATTGTTTCTCATCATTTCAACTACTTGCCAACGATATAAGACTAGAGAGAGTGTAAAAGAGGAAACTGTTGAAAATGACTTGTGTGTGATCTACATGCCATGATTTCGTTCATATAGGTAACTCGAATTGGGAATTGCTATAAGTTATAGCAATTCTTCTAGCCTTCTATTTATCGTGGAATCTCTGTAACTTACAACAATTTCCCTATAACTACCCAACGGTCGCATTCATGTAATTAAATATCAGTTCTAGCATTTATGTATTTAATCAATTCTTTTATTTTGTTTGTGTAAAACAGCCTTCAATTATGCATTAACATGATTATTATTTTTTGTTATCAGAACTTGTCATGACCCGATTTGGGCACGTGACCAATATGAGAAATCCGGTTTTCACATAAGTCTCATGACTTGGGTTTCTCTATATGCATAGTTAATTATAAAATTATTTAAAATAAAATTTCTTTTTCTACATACAAATCACCTGTTCCTCAAATCCAAAATAATCCAATATGAAGTTTCATAATCTGCTTCTAAGGTCTGAAGTCATAATACAACATATAAATATAAGTTTCTCTGTTTCAAAATATCCATGATCTAATACAGTTAAGTCATTAAATTAAAATATGAATAAACTATTATAGTATGCAAAATGTAAAACGTAATTTAAGGTCCGGGATCCTACTTGCAATATACTGGAGGACTTTAAACAAAACAAGAATGCTTCACTCTAGTGAAGTTTACCGGCTAAACTATATTATTGTTGAGAAGAAAGAGTCTGTGGGAAAATCTGCAGTAGTGGTTATATCTATAATAGAAGAGCAAATGAGGGATGAGTTTTATTATCGAAATTCAGTGAATGAGCCCTCACCTGAAATCCCCATTCATGGGATACTAAGGAAACAACACATAAAAATCATAATAACATTAATAATACTCAAAAGTTTTACACAATCAGGTGTACTTATATTTCTAAAAGTCCTTTATAATCATCATGTTAAAACTCAAAACAATTTTCTCAATTTACTTTCATATATGAAATCATACAAGCTCACAGTATAGTAGCTCATAGAAAAATAGTAATATCTGCTCTGATCTGTAGGTGCCAAGTTCCTCGTGAACAAGAGCCCCTAACTAATATTTTAATGGTTCCTCGTGAACCACGTCCCTTGTGGACTGATCTATCATGTAGATAAATTGTCTCTCGTGAGCCTTGGTACCAAGGTTAACGATTATTACTAGTCGTTAACTTGCTGACTATTTCTTTATAGCTGTTGTCTAAACTAATTAAATAAATTCATGTAAATCTAAAAACCTTTAAAACATTTTAGTTCTTTATCCGATTCTAACAGTCTAACCTTAGCATAATTGTGGCTATGAAATCATGCCCAACGGATCACCCTTTGTAGACATTTTTAATTTGATACCTCCATAGAATATGTAGCTGTCAACTATTCTGAATCTCATGAAGATTTAAGCTCTAAAACCTTTTTATTTATTTGTCTAAAACATGTCTCAAACTATCAAGCTCTTCATAACTAGAAAGCTCAACATCATACTTTGAAATAATAAGGTAAAACCATAATTCTAATATTTTCTCTAAACTTCATACCTGGTTATAAAACTATATCATATACATAAATCAGTTCCAGAATCCATTGAAAAAATCATAAAAGTCTCTAACCATTACACATATCATCAATTCTGTGTAAAATCAGTATAACAAACATTGTTCCATAAGTTTTATCAAAAACAAGTTTCATGCTCTAAAATTAGGAGTTCTAAAATATATAAACCCACAGTAACTTCAAATCCTTGTACAGTAATATCTAAAATCAAACAATAAGTTATATTTTTATGAAAATAACATCTAATGCATAGCATAGAGATCATATATGTGAAACCACTTACCTGGTAAGGTGAATAGTGAAGACTCTACACTAATAGGACACTTGGAAATAGAAGTAGTAGCAATATCTGATATAGATGTAATAGAACTCTAAATCAACCTCTAAATACTCAAAATCTATCTCTATCAAGGTAGAAAACTTCTCTCCCTTGAGAAGCATAGAGAATCACTCTTAAACAAGGAAAACTTGAAGGAAATGAAGCAAAGTCAGCAAGATAACATACCTTTAAGCTTGAAAGAGGAGAAATCTAAGTTAAACTTGGAAGAAATGGAAGAAAATGAGGTTTTGTAGGTGAGAACCAAGTTTTCTGGGTTAGAGCAAGAGGTTGGGGGCGAAATGGGTGTGTGTTCTAGAAAACCCAAAATGAGGGGTATTTATTAAAATTTTGACCTTTGACTATTGCAGCACTCTCCAGAATGTTTTTTTTACTTATATACATTTCTTAATTTTAAGTTAATGTCCGTTAACTTTAAAACATAAATATAAATAAGGAAATACCTCTCATTTGGATTCAAATAAAATATTACAAAAATCAAAATCCCGACAAATCAAAATTCAAATTTTGGGTTTTAGTTCAAATATGGAAATTCTTACGATTTTACAAACTAATGGGCTAAAAATGAAATGCTTAAAGGATCATAAATTCATTAAAAAATGTTCTTTAACTTATTTTTTTCTAAGAAATAATTACTGGGATTTTTAGTACCAAAAATATGGTTTTATCGTATAACTCTCCAAGGACAGGCAGGGTCTAGGTTTTGTGAAATTCAGAACCCGAAACGATGGGTAAAGGTAACAGATACCCTTTTTAGTTCGAAAAAATTTTCTAAACCTGCTATTTAAAACTAGGATATCACAGAACTAGAGCTGGACCAAGAAGGCCAGACCTCAACAATGGGAATGGTGACAAACTAATAGGGTTAGTACAATGAATGTAATGCAGAAGAAGGCTTCGATTAGCAACTTCAAAAGTTCAAAATGACAACAATGGAAGCCAATCACACTCACACACACAGATGTACGGTCAATGGTAGCAAATGACACAGCTGATACAAAAATGATATTCTAATATTTAAAAATAGGTGTCCAATTAGAACACCCACTTCATCACTGTTAGATGTGCTGGTGGCCTTGAGTATTAAAATAGCAATGCTCGCACCCAATAAGTGGCTAACAAATTACTCTTAATATTGCACGTTCGTGAATTAAATAATAATAGCTAGGAAGCATAATAGTGATTTTAGTGTTTCATGGTAATTGATAAGATGAGTGTTTTGATGTAGTATATGGGAGGTTGTGCTTGGTCAAAGCATAAAAATTGGGATAAATTTACCAAGAATAAGTTATATGTATAATTTTACACATGGAGTTTGTTCATGAAAAATTTAATTGTTTAGATGTCATGCTTTATTACTTAAGCCTTAAATTTTCATCATCTACAGACTTATACTTTGGTGTTTGTATCTGTAATGAAGTAATTAGCTTTTTGTACCGAGTAAGTTAATTGCTTAGAGTAATGTTATCTAAGATGCAGACTCAATTGAATCCCCGACCCCAACCTGAAGACATTTGTTAAGTCTTATACGTACAAGGTTTAATGTGGTAACTAAATCATTTGGAACAAGGTATCCTTGGGATAGGGACCTCATTCCCCATTCTCGTCTCATTTGATAAACAAGGACTCCATCTCTGTTTCCGTGGAGACTATATTTATTCCCATTATGTCATCTCTACGTACATATACTCGATTTAATGAGTTTTTCTTGTCATCCCTATGAACGATACACTTAGACTGGTGTACGTTGACCAATTCTTTCTGAATCAAGTAATTTCCAAACCACTAATCTTTTGAGTTAAGCTCTTTTCGCGTCGAATATTGATAGAGGTAACTTACCTTTCATGATAAAGTAGCATTACTCCCAATTATTATATTAGAGATTTTGAATGTTTATTATTTTTACACGATCACGTATTATACATCGAGAATTTCACATAGCTTTTTGCTCTTCGTTATCCATGCCAAAAGGACTTGAATCTTTGGATGCCAGTACTCACAATTTAGAAGGGCATTCATGTGCACCGAAAAGTCTTAAACATCTAAAATCAAACTGATGTCATCAAATTAGAATGAAACTTTATGTTGAAAAAAAAGTTTGAATTTCGTACAAGCTTAATGATTTTGCCTAAATCAATTGTAAAATAGACAGGTCAAGTGTTCGTTCACACACAAGTACTCAAACAAAGTTAGAGAATATCGACCGGTTCAAATTCAGTTTATTTTCCCGTTGACCGGTGCTGATCAAACAGAATATTTTTTCCACAATTGGCAAGAGAGATTCTTGTATGCCCTGAGAGCAAATCTCTCATTTTGCTCTGTCCACTAATATGCTCCCACATCAGCATTGTGGGTCACTCATAATTTTGTAGTTAAATTTTTTAAATAAATAAAAAAAAACTAACTACAGTTAAGAGTCCTATCTTCTCTTTTATGCCCATCACACCGCCTTCAGGATGCGCCGTCGAACTCAGATCCGTCCGGCCTCAAGCTCGTTGTCGCCGTTGATTTCCCTCAACCTGCCATCAGAAACACAACAACTCAGCCCTTGCTGGAAACCCATTCACCATCGTGACTCATTCATGCCCAACAAGCGCCTCCACCGCTGCTTCAAATTCCCACAAGGCACTGCCATCGTCAAGCCCCTGTAATGTAATGGTCACTATCTTTGTCGCAGAAGTCATCGCTCTTTATCGTAGACAATGAGCACACGTGAGGCTCAAAATGGGTCTTGCTCTCAGTGAGAATGCATAGTTCACAGAAGGTGAGGTGAGAGATGAAGAGAATAGTTAACATAACAGGGAAGAATTGGGGGTGGGTGTGGGGGCACGTTAAATTCAACCATAGTTAATCTATTCTTGGTGCTTTTCTTTAATTCTATTTTGATAAAAATATGAGTGGCCACAATGCTGATGTGGAAGCATATTAGTGGACAGAGCAAAATGAGAGTGTTGCCGTCAAGTGCATACAAGAATTTCTCCAATGGGCAATTGTCAACATTAGCACTTGGTCCTACAGTCCACATTCCTTCTTGCTTTTTTTTTTTTTTTTTCATTGTTCCGCATCGCTTCTTTGGTTGACTTTGGAAAAATACAACTGCGCTCTCGTACTTAATCCATCTTATGTAAAAATATACCTAAGTCGTATTCATATTTTAATAAAGTATTAATTATTTTTTATTCCTTTAACCTCAATATTTTTGAAGAATAGGAATAAATAGATATGAATATAATTATTTATAAAGAGATAATTTATGATACGTGATAAAATGTACTTTTATTTTTATTTTTTTGAAAGATCAAAAGGATTCAATCATCACCTTAATTTTTATGTATAACCTTAAAAGACTTATATTATGCACTGAAGAGAGTATATGTACTATATACATATACTCCATAGTTTAAGATAAATCAAATATATTTTCAAAAGATTTAAGAAAAACAAGCAAATTTGAAAAAAAATTGATCTTGCAATTATGCTAGATTTAGAATTAAAGATGAAAATTATATTATTTAAAATGTTTTACTCCATATGTCTTTGGTTAATTTTCCATATCCAAAGTTTAAGTAGAATTAATTATTTCTTCCCACTAATATCCCTATTAAATATACATACTATTATATTGACTCATCAAATACTATTAGCGGATGAGGAGAGAGAAAATTAGAGTATTGAAAAGATATAAATGTAATTTAGTAAATTATTCTTAAATTTTTTTTAACATTGATACTTTTCCAATTGATTTCTTAATTGTAGTAAACATTTAACATTGGATAATTATTCAAAGACAAAGGGAGTACAACCATTGCCTTAAAAGGTATAGGTTACAAAAATTAACTAAAAAATAAGATTTTTAATCAAAATTTTCTTTTTTATTTTTAATCATCCTTTAACAAACCCATATGTGGAAGAAAGAAAGTTGTGATGTAATTTAATCATAAGTAGTGTAATAAGATTTATTAAAAGTAAAATAAATTATTATTTCCTTGTAAAAATGTAGATTAATTGTCAAACCAATTTTCTTTTTCTTTGTCCTTTGTCCTTCTGCAATACTGATACCTTTATTAGGAAACAAATTACTAACTAAATGTTTAAGGAGCTCACTTAACTTTCAATGCTAATCCTTGTGATTAAAATAATGTTATGATTTTAATAATATATGCCTTTGCAATTTGAGATTTAACCAACAAAGAAAACAAAGGATAAAAAGAGAAAGTTCGGTGAAGCAAATTGAATGCTTATTGGTTGGTTACCTAATCGTGTTTGTCGGTTTTTTTTTAGCTTTTTATAGGGTTAATATACTGTTGATGAACCTTTTGCAACTCTTTTCGAGAGTCTAGTTTTTATTATTTATCGGAAAAAAAGGAGATAGTTGCCATTTCTTTTTAAAAAACATAAAATAGAAAATCCCATGTTCACATCAACACACGCATATATTTTATTTTATTTTGGGTGAATCGGAGGACTCTGGGTTGGAGAGTTACAATTATTTAACTAAACATGATATAATTATATGTGTCTTTGAAAGGGTCAAAAGCATTTGGAGAAAAAGAAAATCAAATTAGACACGAAAGAAAATGTCCAAGTGATATATTCATATATCCTGTTCAGTCAAAGATGTGGTAATTGAACTGCATACATGATCAATTGATAGCAATCTTACGCGCACTATAGACATCGAGAGCACTAAATAAAAATTTAATGCTCATGTCGAATGTTCCTTCTATTCTTGCATGCTTATTCTTCCCTATAAACCCCAATAAACCCTTCAGAGTCCTACATATGGCGAAGAATTAAATATTCTGGGGCTGTTTAATTTTCTTTGTTCTACTTGTATTTTTGTATTGCAATTTGATTTGGCAATTATTTCAACGTCTGTAATCATGTATTGAGACATTTTCAGTAGTATTAAATCATTGTGCTTAGCTTTATTTTGGTTAAATGAATCTTTGATAGGTGAGTTGATGTCATATAATCCTAGTTTTAGATGGGGTGCACCATTGTAGTCTTGTAGATATGGAGCCTGCAAGTACGTCCAATAAGATATTACTAACCTAATATACTAAACACCTGAATGGTATATATAATTCAAGAGGGAGATGGTGAAAACTAATTAATCAAATTCTTATTTCTTGTAAATATTTCCCACAGAAATATTTAAATATTTCCCACAGAACCAAATATTTATCAGGATAAGATATCAAGTCCTCCAAATATCATAATAATCAAAAGAATTCATGCTCAAGGATAGGTGAGTATTTAGCTCGCAGAGAATGGCCGGATCGGAGAGTGAGAAGAAGACACGAGGAATTCAGAGAGTGAATATGACTGAGAATGAACAGTACTGTATTATGAAAACGAGTTCTGTACAAGTGAAGAACTCTCTTTATACACGTATAATTTAGTGGCACATGTATGTGCCTGCTGCTAACAGAAACTAACAAACCTGTAACAATCTGCAACCATCAATAACTGACTTAACAAGCTAATAAATATACATACACGCGCCCCAGCTACTAGCCTCCCTCGAGCAGTAGTCAAGCTAGAGCATAAATGTTTAAATATTGGCTTTATTTGTTTAACATCAGCATTCAATGAGCTCTCGGCCTATGATACCCATAATGAGTATAATCGCTTAACCTTGATATAGTTTTGAGAACTTTATTAAGGAAATAAATTTTAATCGGAGATAATAAGCCTTAGCTATTTGATATTTGACCACTATATAACAAAATAGGAAAGAATAAGCAGAGAAAGTTGCCTTTTCTTATATATATATATATATATATATATATAGTTTACTTAACACATGCATGTATTTTATTTTATTTTATTTTGTGTCAATTGGAGAGAGTTATTATCTTACTAACCATAAAATAAGTTATATCCCGCGTCTTAGAAAGGGTAGAAAGCAATTGGAGAAAAGGAAAACTAAATTAAACGACAACGAAAATGTCCAACTGAAATATTCATGCTCTATCAAACGTGTGAACGGCTATCTACGCCAGTTGATAGCAATCAGTCAGAAAGCATCATGTCCAATTTTTCTTCTATATATTCTTGCATGCATATTCTTCATGTGAACGAAAATAAACCGCTTCAACGCTCTAACTCGATCTATGGGTTTCATGTGAGCTATATATACTCAGCGTAGGCTAGCAGGCTTTAGCATATTACTTCAGAGGGAGCAAATAGGAATTAAATCAACTTTAATTTAGTCTCTTGCTCATGCCTCTTAATGCAGCTAGCTCTATGTTCAAGGCTATGCGGAAAATGTCCAATTATAATCTTTGCCAGCAGAAACCTATGACGATGACCATGTAAGTGCTTGATGTGTATGATGATTCTATTAAATTTCAAATATCCATAAATTAAAGATTCATATTCCCATTTTTTACGTACTAAAAGAGACAATAGCGTTTTCATTCATTTTTCCAATTAATCATATGCAAAGGAATTGTTAAATTTATATAGATTAATTCTTAAGGTTATGTTTTTCAGTTTAGATTTTGAAAGAAAATAAGAGAAGGGAAGGGAAGAGCCTTTAGCCTGAGGTTCAAAAATCTTACATTATAAATCACTCTCCTCCCTCTGTTCTCTCTTCATATCTAAACTCACAAATGTACGATTAATACGAAGGTGTCTAAAACCATTTAATAGGCCCTCTTATGCACCTAAAAAAAAAAAAAACCATTCAATAGGCTACGATAATGAAGAAGAGATTTTAAAAAATCATTATTTTGCAATTTTATTGTTTGTTTTCTCTTTTATATGCATCTTACGAAAACAAAGTATTACGTTTACATGTATAAAAGCTAGGTAGATGAATGCTTTGTTGTAAAAGTAAGTGGAACAAAGTTTTATTATTAGATCTCATAAATGAATATAAAGTTACGTAATTGTGTTTGGCTATGTAACACTTAAAAAACTTTAAACTATGTATGATTTGACATAGTCAAACTCCTTGCACATACACCCTTTGTATATCTAGCTAATCAACTATATTTTATGATTATAATTAATCATCTTTGGTGGTACTCACTTGAATTAATTAACTATTTATATTCATTGCTTTTTTAATTAATTACGTGGATATCAGAAAATGCGCCAGCAAGGATTGGTCGAAGAAAGAAACTTTCGGAGATCCTCCACAAACAAATAAACCACTCAAAAGCACAAGCAGGTCTTTTGAAATTGAGAACATTACAACCAACTGCAGTGTTGACGAAGGGGAGAATCAAAGCATGGAAACGATTAACAAAGGCGAAAATCGAAGCATGGAAACGATTAACAAAGGCGAAAATCAAACCATATAAAGGATTGGCGACAATTCTAACCAATATAAGAATTGAGCCTTTTCGGAGTCCCAGATGTGGCAAAGACGGTGATGACCTTTTTTTTTTTGGATTAAAAGATGACGATGGCTATAGATTATTTAATATTATGGGTGTTGTGAAATTGTGGGCCCAAACGACAGAAACAATAGCACAATGAATCAGGGTGAATAGTAAGTCGTGTTGGGACTCGCCTGTCACTATTCACGTGAATAATGCTCAGTAGTCGGATTGAGTTACTATTCCTGTGAATAGTAATATCGATGTCACTATTCACTAAAGTGGGACCCACGTCACTATTCACGCTGACAGGTTTAATGTGCGGAAGCGTGATAAAATTATGACACCAGGAATTTACGTGGTTCGGCTTAAAGCCTACGTCCACGGGTAAAGACGACAACAAAATATTTCACTATGAAAATATGATGGAGATACAAAAGGTGGACACACTCCACTCAACCAAAATCCCAAATACACCCAAAATGTCTCACAATATTTTTCTCACTAGTGCATACTCTCAACTCATAAAAGAGAAGAACTAATAAGGAACAAATAATTCTACTCTATTTTACTAAAAGGAGGAGAGAATGGAGGAGAGAATATTTTTTTTTGTGTTTCTCCGTTTTTGTTGTGTTTTGAGCTGTAGAGCAAAGCTCTATTTATAGAGCTTATTGTGCCATGAATTTCAAACTTCCATTCGGTGCTCCATGTGCTTCAACCACTCCTTCACCGAAAACATGGGCATGTTTTCTTGCACTTTGAAAATTAAAGCCATGCACATGTAGTTGTCGTGCTGCACCGAATAGTATTTGACATTTTGTTAACTTTAGCTTTTAAAGTCAAGCCACTCTTGTTGACAAATCTCCACCTTGGCTTGATTTTCTATCCATCTTTAAGTTTCTGAAGTCGCCTTCTTCAGTGTGCCATGCAGAACAAACTTACATATTGCGAATACCAACTAAGTCCAAGCAGTTCTTGAACTTAGCTATCGTGACTGACTTTGTCAACATATCTGCCGGATTGTCCGAGGTACCAATCTTCTTCATTGCAATGGTACCTTGAGAAATAATCTCCCGAATAAAATGATATCTGACGTCAATATGTTTGGTTCTCTCATGATACATTTGATTTTTGGTCAAATGTATGGCACTTTGACTATCACAATAAACAGTTGTGATATCTTGTTCTAAGCCCAAATTGCCTACCAGACTCCTGAGCCAAATGGCTTCCTTCACTGCTTCTGCTGCTGCCATGTATTCAGCTTTTGTGGTGGATAGTGCAATAGTAGACTGTAAAGTCGCTTTCCAACTAATTGCACTACCAGAGAGCGTGAAGACATATCCCGTCAGAGATCTTCTTTTGTCAACATCTCCAAAGATAATCGAGTCAACATATACAATAATACTACCACCAGTGTTAGAACTCCTGTCATATACCAAGCCAATATCTGCAGTACCTCGAAGATATCGAAGTATCCATTTCACTGCCTGCCAATGCATCTTGCCAGGATGCCCCATATATCTACTAACAACACTAACGGCATGTGAAATATCTGGTCGAGAGCATACCATAGCATACATGATGCTTCCAACTGCACTAGCATAAGGAATGTGTGACATTCGTTTCTCATCTTTAGCAGACTGTGATGAATGTGCGGCTGATAATCTGAAATGGGCTGCCAATGGAGTACTCACAAGCTTTGCATCTTGCATTCCAAAGCGCTGAAGTACTTTTTCAATATACTTCTTCTGTGACAAATATAATTTGCTAGCACGCCGATCCCTATTAATTTCCATGCCCAAAAATTTCTTAGCTGCACCCAAGTCTTTCATTTCAAATTCACTACTGAGTTGTTCTTTCAACTTCTTGATTTCAAACATGCTCTTAGCAGCAATGAGCATGTCATCAACATAGAGCAACAAATAGACAAATGAACCATCTGAGAGCTTTTTGTGGTAAACACAACAATCATAATCACTCCTTGAGTAATCATGACTTAACATGAAAGTGTCAAGTCTCTTATACCACTGGCGAGGAGATTGCTTTAAGCCATATAATGACTTCTTTAGGAGACAAACATGGTCCTCCTTGCCTTGAATAGTGAAACCTTCTGACTGCTGCATGTAGATTTGTTCTTCAAGCTCACCATGAAGAAAAGTTATCTTGACATCGAGCTGTTCAAGCTCTAGGTCAAACAGTGCAACCATAGCAAGCAACACACGAATGGAGCTATGTCTCACAACAGGAGAAAATACTTCATTGAAATCTATTCATTCCCTTTGGCTAAAACCTTTTGCAACTAAACGTGCTTTGTACCTAGCTAGTTCTATTCCAGGGGATCCTTCCTTCTTCTTGAATATCCATTTGCAGCCAACAACTTTATGTTCTTTAAGTGGTTTCACCAACTCCCAAGTCTGGTTCTTGTGGAGAGATTCCATCTCTTCACTCATTGCAGCAATCCATTGTGCAGACTCTTTACTCGAGATAGCCTCATGATATGTGGTAGGATCTTCTGATTCCATATCCTCTGCCACTGATAATGCAAAAGAGACTAAGTTTGCATGACCATACCTTTGTGGTGGTTTTATTTGCCTCCTTACTCTGTCTCTTGTAAGGCTATAATGCTGTAACTGTTGTCTTACATCTGCGTTATCATCAATATCTTGTTCTTCTTGAATGGGCTGATCAGAGGCATCTACTTCCATCTGCTTTGGTGGTTCAGCTTCAAACTCCACCTGCTTGCTAACATCTTGGTCTTTTATTGTATCGCCAACCTCCTTTTTCGGATGAAGCATGGATGATTCATTGAACTTCACATCTCTGCTGATTATGAATTTGGGTGTCTTAGGTTCAGTGCACCATAATCTATAACCTTTGACCCGAGGTTGATATCCGAGAATATGCATTTTAATGCCCTTCGCTCAAGCTTTCCATCATCAATATGAGCATATGCAGGACAACCGAAAATTCTCAGATTTGAATAATCAGCAGGAGCACCAGACCATACCTCAATAGGAGTCTTCAAATCGATCGCAGTTGATGGAGACCTATTTACCAAATAGCAAGCCATATTGATAGCTTCAGCCCAAAATTCTTTAGACAAACCAGTATTTGAGGGCATACAGCGAGCCCTCTCCAAAAGAGTTTTGTTCATCCATTCTGCCACTCCATTTTGTTGTGGAGTATTTCGCACAGTACGATGTCTAACTATGCCTTCACTTTCACAGAACTCGTTGAACTGACCTTCACAGAACTCTAAAGCATTATCTGTTCGGAGACGCTTGATTTTCTTGCCAGTCTGGTTCTCAATAAGCGCTTTCCATTTCTTGAAAGTGTGGAACACATCATTTTTGTGTTTCAAAAAATAAACCCATACCTTCCTCGAGAAATCATCAATAAATGTCAACAGGTATCTAGCACCACCTTTTGTGGAGCAGTCTGAGGGCCCCACAAGTCAGAGTGAATATAATCCACTGTGCTCTTAGGCCTGTGGATAGCAGTGCTAAACTTGACTCTGGTCTGCTTTCCGTAAACACAATATTCACAAAAGTCAAGTTTCCCAACTTTGTGATCACCTAGCAAGCCACGCTTGCTCAAAATTGACATTCCAGTTTCACTCATATGCCCTAGACGCATATGCCACAAACGAGTAGTATCTGAATCAGAATCAGATGAGGATGATACTGAGGCAGCACCAACAATTGTACTTCCTTGAAGTAAATAAAGGCCGTTGACCAGCTTGCCTTTAATCACAATAAGAGCACCTTTGGAGATTTTTAAAACTCCACCTTCTCCAGAATACTTATAACCTTGAGAATCGAAGACACCCAAGGATATAAGATTTTTCTTCAAGTCTGGGATGTACCGAACATCAGTCAGCGTTCTCACAACTCCATCATGCATCTTGATTTGGACTGTTCCAATGCCAATGACCTTACAGGGTATATCATTACCCATAAGGACAACACCACCATCTATTGACCGGAAAGTTGTAAACCAATCCCGGTTTCGACACATGTGATAAGAGCATCCAAAATCAAGCATCCAAGTATCACCAATTGAACTGGTTGATACCGCGAGAACATTATTAGTACCTTCAACAACGCTTGCTGCATCACTTGAATCTTTGTCCTTCTTGTCTTTGAGCTTCGGACATTCTGCTCTCCAGTGCCCTTCCTTTTTGCAGTATCGGCACCTGCCTTTACGATGTCTAAACTTAGATCTAGACTTTCCTCTGCTACTGCTTGATCCGATCTCCTTTGACCTCCCTCTAGCAAATAAGCCAGATGCAGTGTCATCACGACTGCTAGAATCATGCTCCATTTTGTCACGACTTAAAAGTGCAGATTTAACCTCATCAATTTTGAGGCTTTCATGACCATATATGAGCGTTTCACGAAAGTGCCTGTAGGAAGGAGGTAAGGAACAAAGCAACATCATTGCTTGTTGCTCACTTGAAAATGTCTCGTCCATAATTTTTAGATCTGTGACGAGTGACGTGAACTCA
Organism: Dalbergia cultrata; assembly: GCA_031216105.1. NCBI lineage: Eukaryota > Viridiplantae > Streptophyta > Magnoliopsida > Fabales > Fabaceae > Dalbergia > Dalbergia cultrata. Next base: position 15,035,993 of record CM062350.1, read on the forward strand.
GCTATGTGAGAACGGATTGATGTCCCTTCTGCCATACGGAGCATGTACAGACGTTGTAAAACACCGAGACGGTTAGCCACCGTCTTAGTCATATACAATGACTCTAACTTGGTCCACAGCGATTTTGCTGTTTTCTCCGAAAGGACCTCCTGTAGCACATCGTCTGTAATGCATAACTGAATAATAGAAAGAGCCTTCTGATCGGCATCTTCCCATTCAGATTCCTTCATTGTCTCGGGCTTATTTTCCTTGTCAGAAAGTGCTACTTTTACACCTTGCTGTACAAGAACAGCCATCATATGGACCTTCCACATGCCAAAATTAATGCACCCATTAAACTACTGAATATCAAATTTTGCAGTAGACATTTTTGAACAAATTAGCCCAGAACACTATAAGAGCTCTGATACTAAGTTTTTTTGAAATTGTGGGCCCAAACGACAGAAACAATAGCACAATGAATCAGGGTGAATAGTAAGTCGCGGTGGGACCCGCCTGACACTATTCACTATTCACGTGAATAATGCTCAATAGTCGGATTGAGTTACTATTCCTGTGAATAGTAAGATCGATGTCACTATTCACTAGAGTGGGACCCACGTCACTATTCACGCTGACAGGTTTAATGTGCGGAAGCGTGATAAAATTATGACACCAGGAATTTACGTGGTTCGGCTTAAAGCCTACGTCCACGGGTAAAGACGACAACCAAATATTTCACTATGAAAATATGATGGAGATACAAAAGGTGGACACACTCCACTCAACCAAAATCCCAAATACACCCAAAATATCTCACAATATTTTTCTCACTAGTGTATACTCTCAACTCATAAAAGAGAAGAACTAATAAGGAACAAATAATTCTACTCTATTTTACTAAAAGGAGGAGAGAATGGAGGAGAGAATATATTTTTTTGTGTTTCTCCGTTTTTGTTGTGTTTTGAGCTGTAGAGCAAAGCTCTATTTATAGAGCTTATTGTGCCATGAATTTCAAACTTCCATTCGGTGCTCCATGTGCTTCAACCACTCCTTCACCGAAAACATGGGCATGTTTTCTTGCACTTTGAAAATTAAAGCCATGCACATGTAGTTGTCGTGCTGCACCGAATAGTATTTGACATTTTGTTAACTTTAGCTTTTAAAGTCAAGCCACTCTTGCTGACAATGGGCATTTTATCTTTCTGTTCTACTTGTATTTTTCTACTGCTTTGATTTGATAATGATCTTCGCTTCAGACTGAAATCATGTATTGAGACATTTTCAGTAGTATTGAGACATTGTATTTTATTTAGGTGAAATAAATCTTTGATTGTTGTTTTCATAACTAGATAATGCTTAACTCTCCGAGAGACGCATGAGTACATCAAGTGTTGATAACACAACTTAACACAAAGATATAAGAAACAAAACATCCGGAAACAATCCGAGGAAGACTAACAAATAAAGCATCAAAACATCACATCCAAAACTTAGAGAGCGCCTCACCAAATCGGATCGCTTTGACACCAGAGAATGCATGCTGCAGTGGATATAGCTTTTGCAAAAATAGATGTTCGCCCCTGGGCGAGCAATAGTACTGCAGATTGAACGTGGTACACTGATGCTAATGATCATTCTGTAGTTCTGTTAGCTCACAACTTTGTTCAAACTATTCCTACGCGTGTGAAAATATATCATCTGTTGACTTATCTTACGGTAAAACTAAATTATATCATACCAAATAAAATTAAACACATTTCTAAAAATAATATAATATGCATCAATACAATCTGACAATCATATAATAAACAATGGTCCCATGCAATTTTAGAAAATAAGGATTTTCATAAAAATAAATAAATTGGAAGTTGTTTTTGAATTTTCTAGGCTTATGGTAACATATGTACTAATAAAATATTAAATTCTAAAACAATTTTAATGGCAAATATATATACATGAGCGATCACTCACTCACTATATGCTGTTGGGAGCATGTTGTATGTTACTGCCCACATAAACATGAGGAACTGGAACAACATTCCAAATAGAGCTTTTATATGAGTAGTGTTATTTATATTCATACAGTGTGGGACACCATGTCGATACACTCTTATCTACTATTTGATAAGATGTGAGTCCCAAATTAAGTGAGATTTACACCTCATCTAATGATAGATAGGAGTGTATTGGCATGGTGTCCCACAAATGGTAAATACAAATAATATTTTTTTTTTTACATTGGGGAGTAAGCTTCCTAATCCCTTGATTACAATGACTTTCTCACTAACAAGGGGAGGAAAGAGGAGAAGGATCTTAGCGAACTTGGGAATTTTTTAGTTTATAGAAAGTGAGACTAGGGGCACGGATACGGTTATCTAAGAATGTTTGAGGAGTGTTATGATGTGTTATATTTGTGGACATAGTTGATAACAGTTGTTATTATTTCACAATATGATATTTGTATCTTAATATATGTACACCAATTTAGAAATTTGATACTATTTTAACATATATATTTTAATATAGTAAGTATCTCACTAGTAACCATAGTACATATGCTGATGACATCTATGATATTGATAAAAAATATTAGTATCTATGATAATTCTAAACAATGGTGAATCTAATAGGCTTTGATGAGACTACTCAAGTGAGGCCATAAGAGGGGTGGTTTATGGTAAGAGTGAGAAGAGCAAATCTCGACTGTTAAATTTAATATAAATTGTTAAGATTAAACATAAAGTCTTGCAGTCTTGGGATATTACACCGTATTGTGGCAAGTACTCGTATTGACAGCAAAACCTTTAAGAAAAAAACTAGCTAGATGCATCACGAGCAAGGCCTCCATAATTAAGTAGCTTTGCGAAGACTACTGTCAACAAAACCATCACAGTTTAATTTAATCCACCCCTAAAATTTTAAATTTTGACATTATTAATTTCATCTTTGTGTCAAAAGCATAAGCAACTTTTATTACAATTCATCTTAGTTTACACGTTTGTGCATTTTCATGTTGCTTATTTGTCTTCTTGGCTAATGGCGCGAGACGATTTTCACTTCATTAATTTGAAGTTATTGATGAATTATAATAGAAATTACTAATGATTGTATGAAACTGATGTCAAAATTTAAAATGTAAGAATTAAATTGATATCAAAAAATTATTTTAGAACCAATTAATGTCAACTTTTAAATTTTACGATTAGAAAAAGACATTTACTGTAAATAATTTTTTACTATTTCAAATAAAAATAATTACAAGTAAAAAAATATTAATTGGCTTAATTATTTAGTTATACATATTAAGAAGTAAATGATATTTTTAAATAGCATTCACTTAAAACAATGAAATCATAATCGAATTGTTATTGTGGTAGATATTTTAATTTTCTCAATTTTTTATTATATGCAATTATGATTTAGATCAAATTATATTTATTTTTAATAATTACTTTTTTTTAAAAAAATTTAAAATTAAAAAAACATAGTACTTTCTCCGTTATATATTAAATTATATTTTCACGTCAGAAAAAAAGTTCTATTTTCAAATTATATATATAGACTACTTGTGTCCTGCAAAGTACGGATACTATATATATATATATATATATATAGACACACACACACACACCAGCCATTAGTTAAGTTATATGCGTCGTTCAAAGGGTCAAAAATGCATTTGGATTTTGGAGAAATGGAAACGAAATTAAACACGAATTAGAAAATGCCCAAGTGAGATATTCATGCTTAGTCAAACATGGAGTATTTGAACCGTCCATGTGACCAATTGATAGCAATCTACACGCGCATTATAGACTTCGAACCCAAACACTAGCGCGCATGTTGAATTTTTCTTGTATTCTTGCGTGCCTACTCTTCCTTATAGAGCCTTGCAAGTGAGCTATATATACCCAGCAAGCAAGCATGCTTCAGCATATTACTTCAGCCTTCAGAGTGAGCAATTCAATAGAAATTAAATAAACTTCCATTTGGTCTCTTTGTTCATGGCTTTTGCTGCAGCTAGCTCTATGTACATGCCTATGCTGAGACCGTCCAATCATAAGTATTGCCAACAGAAACCTATGAAGATGACCATGTAAGTGTTTGATTTGTATAACATTCTATCAAATATCCATAAATTAAATATTAATATTCCGACTTTTTATTTACCAATAAAATATTATACCATTTTCATTTGTTTTTCCAATTAATTATATCCATAGAGATATATTGTAATTATATATATATATATATACACACCTAGAGCCTATATACTGATTACGAATAATTAATTGTAGAAAAGGAATAAATTTTTACTATTGAATTCTACATGAATAATTAAAGTTAATAGCACAATCATATGATGTTTTTTAAATGATCATATACCATTTCAATAACTTTTAATCAATCATGGTTTAATAGTCAAATTCCTTTATGACAAAATAGAAAATTCCTTTCACCAAATTAGCTATATGTGATTATAATTAAGTTGATTTGGGTGATACTTCCATGAATTAATCATATTCGTTGCTTTCTCATGTGCACGTCAGAACATGCGCTAGGAAAAGTTACAACGACGACAAACCAACTCTAGGAGATCCTCCGCAAACAAATAGAGTGTCAACCAAAAGCACAACCATGTCTTCTCGATCAGTTGAGAACATTACAACCAGCATGAGTGTCAACAACGGCAAGAATCAAAGCATGGAATAGATTCGTGATAATTCTAGCCAAAATAAGAATTGAGCCTCTGAAGAGTCTTATAAATTGCCAAGAATTAAATATTTTGGGGCTGTTTGATTTTCTTTATTCTACTTGTATTTTTGTACTTCAATTTGATTTGGTAATGATCTCAACGTCTGTAATTATGTATTGAGACATTTTCAGTAGAATTAAATCATTGTACTTAGCTTCATTTTGGTGAAATGAATCTTTGATAACTAAGTTCATGTCATATAATCCTAGTTTTAGATGGGGTGCACCATTGTAGATATGGAGCCTGCAAGTACAATAAGATATATTACTAATCTAATATACAAAAAGAAAAAAAATACACATTTTTTATTCCTTAATATATAGGGACACTTGAATGGTATTTATAATTCAAGAGGAGGATGGTGAAAACTAAATCAAATTTTTATTTCTTGTAAATATTCCCACATAGCCAAATTTATATCAGGATAAGTTACCAAGTCCAAATATCATAATAATCAAACAAATTCATATTCAAGGAAAGGTCAGTAACTCGCAGAGAATGGATCGGAGAGTGAGAAGAATGTTGGGAAAATACACCACTTCCCCTCCTTGAGAACCACCCTAAACAGAGAAATAAAATAGGAATACAATCACAACACAAGAATTTAACGTGGAAAACTCCAAAACTGGAGAAAAACCACGGCCGCTGTCAAAAAGACAACCAGAGAATATCACTATGTGAAAATTGTTACAACACACAGACTTCTCTCTTAAACTCCCACACCCCAGTACACCCACACTCTCCAAAGCAAATATTTAAACTACACCTCACAACACTCTAAAACAAGAGTATAGAGGAAGAAAAGTCAGATACAAGCTTAAAGTGTTTTCCGACTGGTGCAACTTGAAATGGAGGATTTAGGCTCATATATATAGCCTTGGCAACCCACTTCCATCCCAACTCTTAGCAATGTGGGACTTCTTTCCCTACACAATTTCAATCAACACTTAACAATCTCCACCTTGATTGAAATAAACACAGCTTTAGCTTCCATTGTCAACACCGACAATCCCTTGCTGTCATTGTCTTCACCGACAATCATAGTTCAAAGAACTATCATACTCCACCATAAAAAGTATACTCACTCGAAATGAAACAATTCCAAGAATTTCACCCTGGCACATGTCGAAACCTTGCTGAAAATATTATGGTGCAACTTCCATGTTGACTCTCCCCGGAAGTTCCTCAGCCATCGATATAACTCCCACCACACACCCTGCATCTCAACGCCAACCAATGCCCGTGTGCAATTGTGGATCCGCTAGCAACAACTTATCCTTTTTCCATGGCAGCGCGGTAATGCCATGAGGATACACTTCTTATCTTCTAGTAAAGATCATCCTCTCCCTCCAGGAGAGCAATGTTGCAAGTATTAGATTGAGAACCCCTCTCCAACACCGCGCCACTTGGACAATTTTTCTTTACATACCCAGGCTTTCCGCATTTCCAGCATGTCACATTCCTTCCACGATTCTTTTTATAAGTGTCACTTCTAGCTACAAACAATGAATTTGATGAAGTGCTACCCTCATTCCTCATTCTTCTTTCTTCAGCAATGACTTTACTAGCAACTTCTTCAAAATTCAGAGTTTCCTTCCCATACATCAAAACAGGCTTGATATGTCCATAGGAAGATGGAAGAGACAATATAAGCCTTAGTGCCTTATCTTCATCATCAATCTTCACTCCAATTGCCTCTAATTCAGAGACAATACCATTGATAGCACTAAGATGGTCGGAGACTTTCACGCTTTCATCCATGCGTAGATTATGAAACTGCTCCTTCAACAACAATCGATTTGAGATACCCTTTGCCTGATATAACCCTTCGAGTTTCTCCCAAAGTTCCTTGGCTGTCAATATTCCTTGCACATTTGCAAGAACATTCTTAGCCAAACACAGACGAATTGCACTTGCTGCTCTCAAATCTAGTTCCTCCCAGTTTTCATTATCCATATCGGCATTCTTCCCTTTCAACGCCTTGTGTAAACCTGATTGTATCAACACATCCTTGACTTGTATCTGCCACAAGCCAAAATTGATTCTTCCATCAAATTTCTCTATGTCATACTTCACAGCACTTGAAAAACTTGACATTGTTGCAACCATGTACTGAAATAGAGTAAATCAATCAGAACTGCGTGCACAGGAGGGTTCCCAGGAAAGAGAGGTGGGTCACAATGGACACGCTTAAATACCAAGTCTTTCCTTAGCCAGAACCTTTCCAAACTGCACTCACAGTATCACACTATCTTCCAGCAACAGTAACCAAGGATGATCTGCAAGCACCAGGGACAAATTCTTTTCTGATGTGGAAGATCAGACTAAGCTGCAACCACAGAGCATACTAAGAATAAATCCCACTGAACCAAAGCTCCTGATACCAATTGTTGGGAAAATACACCACTTCCCCTCCTTGAGAACCACCCTAAACAGAGAAATAAAATAGGAATACAATCACAACACAAGAATTTAACATGGAAAACTCCAAAACCGGAGAAAAACCACGGCCGCTGTCAAAAAGACAACCAGAGAATATCACTATGTGAAAATTGTTACAACACACAGACTTCTCTCTTAAACTCCCACACCCCAGTACACCCACACTCTCCAAAGCAAATATTTAAACTACACCTCACAACACTCTAAAACAAGAGTATAGAGGAAGAAAAGTCAGATACAAGCTTAAAGTGTTTTCCGACTGGTGCAACTTGAAATGGAGGATTTAGGCTCATATATATAGCCTTGGCAACCCACTTCCATCCCAACTCTTAGCAATGTGGGACTTCTTTCCCTACACAATTTCAATCAACACTTAACAAAGAAGACACGAGGAATTCAGAGCGTGAAAATGAATCACAACGAAAAATGCTGTATTATGAAAACTTGAGCTCTGTACAAGCGAAGGACTCTCTTTCTAAACATATAATTAGTGGCACGTGTGTGCCTGGACTGCCTGCTGCTAACAGAAACAAATAAACCTGCGGCAATCTGCAACTATCAATTTCTGACTTAACAAGCTAATAAATATGAATACACACCCTACTAGCCTCCCTCAAGCTGAAGCACAAATGTATATATTGGATTTATTTGTCCATCCTCACTCTTGGTATTCAATGAGCTCCCGACACGTGATGCTTATAATGAGTGTAACCTCTTAAGCTTGATATGACTTTTAGAAATTTTAAGAAAATAAAGTTATACAATTACAAATAACTATAGTTTTTAGCTTGGTATTAAAGCAAAGTCATGGATTTAACTCCTAGAGACAAACACCATACAGAGATTGTTTGTTTGGTTTTATTAGACCAACATTATCTTTAGGATTTGATGGACTTAACATCTTGACCCCTCACACCTATCGGCCTCTCAAGCTTGTTGCATTTCTAAGAAACTTGAAGGGAATGAAGTTGTATTCTTCATTTCTTATTAACAGTTATAACTTTTGATCTAATGGTAAGTACTTAATCCAATGGTTAATTATATCCTGCATGGAATGAAGGTGAAGAAAGAACAACTATTTGTCTCTCTGAACAAACCAACTTGGTAAAAGGTGGATAAGTCCACTCTAACCTTACCCTTTCTGCGAACATGACTATCCAATTCTACAGTTTTGTCCGCTCATGATGAAAAGTAGGATTTGCTTCCAACTGAAAAGCGCATTGATTATAACAATAAAGCAACACGATCCATAATTTCTATCCTCCACATACCAGTTCCATCCAATCCACACCAAAGTTGAAAGAAGTCAGTGGATTGTAACGTCACTATCCATGAAATACAATTAGATGTTTAACTTGCGTGTTATTTTTCTTGTTTTTTTTTTTTTTGTGTTGTGTGTGTGTGTGTTGGGGTGGAGGGGTGGGGAATGTTTTAACTTGATGTCTCGTTAAAATTTTAACGATATGCTTTCTAAACATGAGATTTAACTCACATTGAAAAGGACGAAGTAATTAGCGATAACTTCCGTTTATAAAATGCTAAGAAAAAGGAGTACGCCATGTGCATTACTTTATTGACCATATAAAATAAAAGACAGCGATCCAACTGAAATTTCTTTTTTGGGGTGTGAAGGTAGAGTATCGAACCTTGGAAGAAGCAGTACAAACTGATTCCCTTGAAGCATACTTTGTTGGGTACCACAGTTATGGAAACAGATTAACGCAACTAAAATAGAGTCAAGAGAATTAGAACTGACACACAATATTTACATGGAAAACCCCCTAATGATGAGGGAAAAACCATAAGCAAGACCAAGAAAGATTTTCACTATGTGGAAGATAAAATTACACCTCTCTTTAAATATAAGAAGAGAACAATAACACCCTATCTTATATTAGGAGAATATACCTCTCTATAAAAATAGGAGAAACTCCCAGAAGACACTATATATTTTTCTCTCTACTATGCTCTCTCTGTTTCTGTGTTTGTTATGATAAATGAAAGGATTCAACCTCTATTTATAGAAGCTACAAGTAGTGTGAATACACTGAAAGTTTGACACCGCAAGAAGAAAATCTCATGCATCTCGGCACCTAACATGTGCACAGTAAATTTTATTGTGCACATTTGAAACTTTCACCTCCCTTAACGACTTTCTTCATATATGCACAGTAGAAATTTTACTGTGCATCTTTGAAATGTCAACAAAAATGACTTTATGTGTTTACAATCTCCCACTTAAAGTCACTTTTGGTGCGCTTTCAAAAACCTTTTCTCATCTCACCAATTCCATGCTACCTACATTTCTGACAGACCATAGGAAGATCTACACCATTTAAACTTGTCAGTGTTGATCGATTTTGTCATGACATTTGCTGGGTTGTCTTTCGTGTGAATCTTTTGCATGGCCACATTTCCTTCTTCTACTACTTCTCGAACAAAGTGATATTGAACTCCTATGTACTTCATCCTGGAATGAAAAGCCGGATTCCTTGCAATGTGCAAGGCACTCTAACTGTCACAATACACAGTAATATTTGACTGTTTGTGCCCGAGTTCCTCCATTAACCTTTGAATCCAAATAGCTTCCTTGCAAGCTTGTGTAACTGCCATATATTCAGCTTATGTAGTAGACAGAGCTACAACAGTCTGTAACTTGGATAACCAGCTCACAACTCCAACTCCAAGTGTAAACACATAGCCTGTAGTAGATTTCCTTTTATCAAGATCACATGCGAAATCTGAATCAACATATCCTCTGACAATGAACTCTGATCCTCCAAAACATAATGCAACACCCGAGGTTTCTCTAATATATCTCAGGATCCTCTTCACATCATTCCAATGCTCATTACCTGGATCTGCCACAAATCGACTGACCAATCCAACTGCTTGAACAATATTTGGCCTAGTACAAATCATGGCATACATAAGGCTTCCCACCGCTGATGCATATGGTACTAGAAACATTTCCATCATCTCCGCTTCACTGCTAGGACATATACCTGAGGATAACTTGTAATTCACAGGAAGTGGGGTTGAGACTAGCTTACTATCTTGCATGTTGAAGTGTCGCAAGATTTTCATCAAGTAATTCTTCTGTGAAAGCTAGATCTTCCTGTCTTGTCTATCTCTGTGAATTTGCATCTTGCGGGTCCCAAGTCCTTCACATAAAACTCCCTAGCCAACTGTGCCTTTAATTCTTAGATTCGATCTTTGTTGGGACCTACCACTAACATGTCATCCACATACAACAACAAAATGATGAAAACATTGTTATCAAATCTCTTGTAATATGTACAATGGTCTTAACTTAGTCTGTTGTATCCAAGGCGAATTATGAAGGAATCAAATCTCTTGTACCAACACCTTGGCGCCTGCTTTAGACCATACAAAGATTTGGTCAACCTACAAACCAAGCTTTCTTTTTCTTTTTCCTCAAAGCCTTCTGGTTGGAGCATATATATCTGCTCTTCAAGTTCTCCATGAAGAAAAGCAGTTTTCACATCTAACTACTCAAGATATAAATCAAATATAGCACATAAAGCCAACACTACTCTGATAGTGGTACGTCTGACAACTGGAGAAAATATCTCGTTGAAATCGATACCTTCATTCTGAGCAAATCCTTTTACCACCAGTCTTGCACAATATCGTTCCACTCGATCATTGCCATCTCGTTTGATCTTATGGACCCATTTGTTGCCGATGGCTTTTTGACCTTTTGGAAGTGCAACAAGTTCCCATGTCTTGTTCCTATGCAAGGCCTCCATTTCTTCCTATATTGTTGCCATCCACAGAGAAGCATCTGGACTATTCAAAGCCTCCTGAAAGGTTGATGGCTCTCCTTCTTCTATTAGAAGACAAAATGCATCGTGGCTTGCCATAACATAGTCTAAATGCCATGATGGTGGCTTTGTCTGGCGTGTTGATCGCCTAACTTCTGTATCATTGGCCTCTATTGGTACTTGTTCATCATGCTCTGGTTCTGCTTCAGAATCTCTTTCTCCAGATTTCTTATCTATCTGAATAGTAGTGGTCTCCTTAACAATGCTGTCATTTCTTTATTCACTTTTCAGTTCATTTTCTGCAAACATAATATCCATGCTGACAAAAACTTTGCGAGCAGTGGGATCCCACAAGCGATACCCCTTCACACCATCAACATACCCTAAGAATATACATTTTCTGGACTTCGGGTCCAACTTTGTTCTTTCTTGGGAGTTGTACATCACATATGCCGAACATCCAAACACTTGTAGAGAAGAATAGTCTGCTGGCTTGCCACTCCACATCTCCATTGGTGTCTTTAAACCAATTGTTGTTGATGGCGATCGATTAATCATATAACAGGCAGTTTTGGCTACTTCTGCCCAGAAAGACTTGACTAAACCTGCTATTCTTAGCATTGCTCTTGTTCTTTCTAGGAGAGTCTTGTTCATCCGCTTTGCTACACCATTTTGCTGAAGTATATGTGCAACTGTGAATTGCCTTTGAATACCCTCATACTTGCAAAATGCTAGAAAATCTCTATCTGTATATTCTCCTCCATTGTCTATCCTTAAACACTTGATCTTCTTTTCGGATTTAAGTTCTACTCTTGTTTTGAAATCTTTGAATATTGGAAACACATCTGACTTCTTCTTAATTGGGTACACCTATAGTCTCCTAGAGTAATCATCAATGAATGGTGCAAAATATTTTGCACCTCCTAAGGACATTTCTGGTGACTCCTACATATCAGAATGAATCAAGTCTAAAATGTGCTTACACCGAGCAATTGATCTATCAAACTTCAATCTATGCTGCTAGCTAGTAACACAATGCTCACAAAATAGTAAGTTCACCGATTTGAGCCCAGGAATGAGATTACGTTCTACAAGAACCTTCAAACCACATTCTGACATATGGCCTAGTTTGTGGTGCCACATCATTATCGTTTCTTGTTGACTTGCTGATGCAACTGATGCATCTGCCTCCTGCAATGTATCTCCTTGAAGCTTGTATAGATTTCCTGTGGCCTTTTCTGCTTTCATCACCACAAGAGCACCTTTAACAACTTTCGAGATCCTATATTCAATATAGGTCATGCACCCGAGGTCATCTAGTTGCCCAATAGACAATAAATTCTTTCTCAAACCCTTTAGTGTCACACTCCTTGAATTGTTCGAATGGAACCATCAAACAATATTATTTTGACAGTACCAACACCAGCAATTTCTAAGGCATGGTCATCTCCCATGAACACAGATCCTTTTGAGACAGGTTCATAACTGTAAAACTAGTCACAGTGTGGAGTCATATGCCATGATGCTCCTGTATCCATGCTTCTTCTTGACTTTGATCTACTCCGACCATGACTCCCACTGGAATCATGCTCCACTGATCTCCCTCTCATAACCAACAATGCCTCTCCTTGCTTGGAGCTCTCCAATCTATCTTCCTTATTTTTGCGCCTGGACTCTTCTTCAAGAATAGCACCAGTGATATCACCAAAGGATAGATAGTCGGCAATATTATTATTTGTTATGTTGATGATAAGTTGATCATATGATTCAGGTAGACTCTGAAGTAGAAGCTCCACACGTTCATTCTCTGCTATTTTATAATCTAATGTTGTAATTTGGGAGAATAAGGTGTTTAGATTGTTGATGCGGTCCGTCACCGACGTGGACTCACTCATCCAAAGAGTATATAACCTCCTCTTTAGAAATATTCTATTGTGAAGTGACTTGACCTCGTACAATTTGACAAGAGTGTCCCAGATCTCCTTTGCTGTCTTCTTTTCTGCAATACTGGACAATACTGAATTTGCCATTGCAAGATGTAGATTGGCAACAACATTATCATCCATCTCCTTCCACTTTTCATCAGTAATTTCAGCTGGTCTTCCTTCAATTGCTGGTAACCAATTGTCCTTCCTCAAGATTGCCTTTATCTTCAGTTTCCACAGGGAAAAGTTATTCCCATTGAACATCTCAAACTCAAATTTTGTTGTAATGGTGTTTACTGGGATCTATTTCTATACTAGATTGGTCACTTTTTTTTTCTCACTATGAATAGTACCATATACATGAATAGTGCCATATGTATGAATAGTGTCTTATATGTGAATAGTACCATATACATGAACAGTACCATATATTATACCGTATATGGAACAAATCCAGTATACGTTAATAATACTATAAAAGTATACAACTACGCGTATAAACAGTGATCAAGAGTAGTAACTCGCAGCGTGAACTATAACCAATGGCTTTGATAAGTACCAGGTAAAAAATTCTTTTCTGATGTGAAAGATTAGCTTAAGCTGCAACTACAAAGTATACTAAGAATAAATACCACCAAACCAAAGCTCTGATACCACTGTTGGGTACCAGAGTTATGAAAACAGATCAATGCAACTAAAATTGATGGTGTAAAACTCTTTTATATTGTCAGTACATCAAAATTAAACTCCATTTATATTACGTTGTAAGATATATGTAATGCAATTTTATAATAGGTTAAATTACTGTTTCTTTCGTCAATCAATTTAACCATGTTAATTTTGAAGAGTTTGTGTACTTTCCTTTGCTTCTCTCTTTTTGAGAGCTAAGCTTTCTATAATTAATAAAAAAAATTATATTATATGAATATTCTTTTTTTGTTTTTGGTAATTAGAATTATACAGTTTCACAATTAGTAAAAGAATACATGTGAAAAGTTAAATTTAACTCTAATTCAATTTTAATTTAACTTTAAAATTAAACCCGTGTTTCATGCCATCAATGAAACTCAACGAGATAGACAAAATAAATAAATAAATAGAAAGATCCATTTTAACTGACCATCCATCCACAGAAATATATCCGCGTTCCGGATTTGGAGCACTTCAAAGTACAAACACTTGCTCTATCAAAAAAAGTTCAAACACTTGCATGATGAATTTTTCTTCTACTCGTGCTCGCTTCTTCCGTATATAAATCCAACCTTTCAACACCCATACTTGGACCCTGCAACACGAGCTTTCCATAGAACAGTAAGCTCCCGTTTGGATAAACAACTAATTTAAGTGCTGATAGATAAGTAACTTTTAAAAGATAATATGTGAATAATTTATTTTATATTTAAATACATAATAATAAAGTACTTGTTTTTAATATTTTAGAAAAATATTTTTAAGAAATTATATATTTTAACTTCTTAAAAAGTACTAAAATTAGCTTTTAGAGATGTGATAAGCTGTTTAGCTAAACAAGACAAAAAGTAAAAATATAACTTTTAACTTTTAGAAAGTTAAAAAAAAAAGTCATAAGTATAACTATCCAATCAGACCTTAAGTCTTTGCTAAGTGGGGGATGTATTATTGAAGGAAAAATGTTTGACATAAAGTAAAATATAACAACAAATTTACGCTACTATTTTTTTCTTTTTGTATTCTATATTTTAATTAATTTTGCTTAGCCCACCCCTTGTTTTATCTTTTTCTCCATCTATACTTAAAAGTAAGTTTATTGTCATATTATATTGTATATGAATTATCTCTCTTCTTGAATTTCAAGTATATCCGTAAACTGGTACCATGCCATTTCTCATCCACTTTTCCATTTTTATTATATTCATAGGAATCGAGAATACTTTATCTAATTATATGCGGTTGATTTTTTAAATTCTATTGACACTAACAAGTCATAATTTTTGTTCAAATTATTTGTTAAAATAATATTGCATGCGTGTTAACTTTCAAATTAAAGAAGAGATAGTTGTCATTTCCTCTTGACAAGGGAATAAAAAAAGAGAGTAAATAACAAAGAGTATTCTTGAGGTTAAAAAATGTTCTAATATGTTATTATTATCATACACATAAACCATAATTATTCGTAACATAAACATATCCCTAACTCTAATTAATTAATTAATCATCCCTATATACTAATTAATTAATTATAACTTTTAATCTTATATATAATTGTTACCTAATTACAAACCCTATTAATCCGAGTCGATATAATTATTGCTTAATTACAAACCTTAACCAAACCCTATGTTGTCTTACCTCTATAATTACTACCTAATTACAAACATTAATTAAATTCTAAATCCTAAACCCTAATTGCAAACCTTGCACCTAAGTTAAACATAAAATAAATTATAAATCATATTTAAATAAATTAAATTGATGAAAATTAAATTTAAAAATAAATTATTAAATATAAGGAAAAATTACCTTTTCCTCAAGCTTTCATGTGATGTAAGTTAGGTCATCAAGCTGGTAAAGATTGTTTCTCATCATTTCAACTACTTGCCAACGATACAAGACTAGAGAGAGTGTAAAAAAAGGAAACTATTGAAAATAACTCGTGTGTGGTCCACATACCTTGATTTTGTATATATAGGTAACTTGAATTGGAAATCGCTACAAGTTAGAGCGATTCCGTTCTAGCCTTCTAATTATTGCGGAATCTCTGTAACTTACAACAATTTCCCTATAACTACCCAACGGTTGCATTCATGTAATTAAATATTAGTTCCAGCATTTATGTATTTAATCGATTCTTTTATTTTGTTTGGGTAAAACAACCTTCAACTATGCATTAACATGATTATTGTTTTTTGTTATTAGAACTAGAGCTGGACCAAGAAGGCCAGACCTCAACAAAGGGAGTGGTGGACAAACTACTAGGATTAGGACAATGAATGCAAAGCAGAAGAAGGCTTCGGCCAGCAACTCCAAAAGTTCAGAATGACAACAGTGGAAGCCAATCACACACACACACACACACACGTGCACAAAGGTCAACGGTAGCAAATGACGCAGCAAATACAAAAATGACCTCTCGAAAAGTTGGTGTTCATTTGGAACTCTCACTATTATCATCATTGGATGTGACAGTAGCTACAACTTTCTCTAATCATCTATCACATCTAAAGATGATGAGGTGGGTGTCCCAATTGAACACACATTTTTTTAGTGTTAGAATAGCAATACTCAGCCAATAAGTGGCTAACAAATTACTTTTAATATTGCAAGTTCGTGAATTAAATAATAATAGCTAGCAAGCAAAATAGTGATTTTAGTATTTCATGGTAATTGATAAGATGAGTGTTTTGATATAATATACGGGAGGTCGCATTTGGTTAAAGCATAAAAATTGGGATAAATTTATCAAGAATGAGTGATATATGTAATTTTACATATAGAGTTTGTCCATAAAAATTTTAATTGTTTAGATGTCATGGTTTATTACTTAAGCCTTAAATTTTCGTCATCTATAGACTTATACTTTGGTGTTTGTATCTGTAATGAACTAATTCGCTTTTTGCACCGTGTAAGTTAATTGCTTATAGTAATGTTATCTAAGATGCGGACTCAATTGAATCCCCGACCCCAACCCAAAAGACATTTTTTAAGTCTTATACGTCCAAGGTTTAATGTGGTGACTAAATCATATGGAGCGGGGTATCCGTGGGATAGAGACTTCACTTCCCATTCTCGTCTCATTTGATAAACGAAGACTCCACCCTCATTTCCGTGGAGACTATATTTATTCCCATTACTGGTTATCTCAAAGTACATATACTCGATTTAAGGAGTTTGTCTTGTCATTCCTATGAACGATACACTTAGACTAGTGTTGACCAGTTTTTTCTGAATCAAGTAATTTCCAAACCACTAATCTTTTAAGCTCTTTTCACGTCGAATATTGATAGAGGTAACTTACCTTTCATGATAAAGTGACATTACTCCCTATTATTATATTAGAGATTTTGAATGTTTAGTATTTTTACACGATCACGTATTATCGAGGATTTCATGTAGCTTTTTGCTCTTCGTTATCCATGCCAAAAGGACTTGAATCTTTGGATGTCAGTACTCACAATTTAGAAGGGCATTCATGTGCGCCGAAAAGTCTTAGACATCTATAATCAAATAAACATGTAAAATCAAACTGATGTCATCAAATTAGAATAAAACTTTATGTTGAAAAAATGTTTAAATTTCGCACATCAAGCTTAATGATTTTGCCTAAATCAATTGTAAAATAGACAGGTCAAGTGTTCGTTCACACACAAGTACTCAAAGAAAGTTAGAGAATATCGACCGGTTCAAATTCAGTTTATTTTCCCGTTGACCGATACTGAAACACAATATTTTTTCTGCAATTGGCAATTGTCAACATTTAGCACTTGGTCCTACAGTTCCCATTCCTTCTTCTTTTTTTAATTCATTGATCCACATTGCTTCTTTGGTTGACTTTGGACAAATACAACTGCGCTCTCATACTTACTCCATCCGATCCAAACATAGAAGTCATGTTCATATTTTAAAAAAATATTAATTATTTTTTATTAATTTTACCTTGATATTTATGAAAAGTGAAAATAAATAGATATGAGTATGATTATTTAATAAAGAGATAATTTATAATACGTGATAAAGAGTATTTTCATTTTTTACTTTTATTTTTTTAAGAGATAAAAAAGATCCAATTATCACCTTAATTATCTTACATAATCTTAAAAAATTGATATTATAGACTGAAAGGAGTATATTTACTGCATACATATACTCCATAGTTTAAGATAAATTGAGTAAATATTCAAAAAAGTTAATAAAAACAAGCAAATTTGAAAAAATTGATCTTGCAATTATGGGAGATTTAGAATTGAAGATGAAATATATATTATTTAAAAGGTTTTACTCCTTAAGTTCTTGATTAATTGTCCATTTTCAAATTAAAGTTTAAGTAGAATTAATTATTTCTTTCCACTAGTATCTCTATTAAATATGATTATATTGACTCATTAAATACTATTAGTGGATGCGGAGAGATAGAATTGGAATATTAAAAAGACACAAAGATAATTTAGTAAATGATTCTTAACTTTTTTTCTAACATTGATACTTTTCCAATCATCTTTTTAATTGTAGTGAGCATTTAAAATTGGATAATTATTCAAAGACAAAAGGGAGTGCTAACCACTGCATTAAAAGGTATAGGTTAAAAAAATTAACTGAATAATACGATTTTTAATAAAAAATTTCTTTTTTATTTTTAATCATCCGTTAACAAACCCATACATGGAAGAAAGAAAGTTGTGATGTAATTTAATCATAAGTAGTGTAATAAGATTTATTAAAAGTAAAATAAAATATTATTTAGTTACTTGTAAAACTGTAGATTAATTGTCGAACCAATTTTCTTTTTCTTTTTCCTGTCCTTTGAACTTCTGCAGTACTGATACCTTTACTAGGAAACAAATAACTAACTAATGTTTAAGGAGCTCACTTAACTTTCAATGCTAAGCCTTGCCATTAAAATATTGTTACGTTTTTAATCATATATGCCTTTGCAATTTGAGATTTAACTAACAAAGAAAACAAAGGATAAGAAGAGAAAGTTCGATGAAGCCATTTGAATGCATATTGGTTGGTTACCTAATCGTGTTTGTTGGTTTTTGATTGAGCTTTTTATTGGGTTAACGTACTCTTGAAGTACCTTTTGCAACTCTTTTCGAGAGTCTAATATTTATTAAATATAGGAAAAAAAGGAGATAGTTGCCATTTCTTTATAAAAAAAATAAAAAAGGAAATCCCATGTTTACGTCAACACATGCATATCTTTTATTTATTCATTTATTTATTTTGGGTGAATCGGAGGACTCTAGGTTGGAGAGTTATAACTATGTTACCAAGCATGATATAAGTTATTATATGCGTCTTTGAAAGGGTCAAAAGCATTTGGAGAAAAAAAAAACCAAATTAAACGCGAAAGAAAATGTCCAAGTGAAATATTCATGCTGTTCGGTCAAAGATGTGGTAATTGAACTGCATACATTGTCAATTGATAGCAATCTTACGCGCACTATAGACATTGAGATCACAAAATAAAAATTTCATGCATCATATTGAATTTTTCTTCTCTTCTTGCATGCTTATTCTTCCCTATAAACCCCTTCAACACTCTAACTCTGTGAGTTGCATGCGAGCTATATATACCCAGCAGGCAAGCAGGCTTCAGCATATTCTTCAGACTTCAGAGAGAGCAATATAATTCAATAGAAATTAAATCAACTTTAACTTGGTCTCTTGCTCATGGCTTTTGCTGCAGCTAGCTCTATGTACATGCCTATGCTGGGAAAGTCCAATTATAAGCCTTGCCAACAGAAAACTGTGCCGATGACCATGTAAGTGTATGATGATTCTATTAAATTTCAAACACCCATAAATTAAATATTAATATTTCGATTTTTTATGTACCAAAAAAGACTCTACCGTTTCGTTCATTTTTCCAATTAATCATATGCACGGGGATTGTTAAATTTTTATAGAGTAATCCTTAATAGTAGGAAGGTTTACGTTTAAACATTCAATAGGCTGCGACGAGAACTAACCGTATATATATATTTCTTGCTTTCTCATGTGGACATCAGAAAATGTGCTAGCAAAGGTTTCCCCAAAAAGGAAACTCCAGGAGATCCTCCACAAACAAATAAATTGTCAACCAAAAGCATAACCAAGTCTTCTCGATCAGTTGAGAACATTACAACCAGCTTGAGCGTTAACGAAGGCAAGAATCAAAACATGGAAAGGATTCGTGATAATTCTAGCCGAAATAAGAATTAAGCCTCTTCAGAGTCCTGTATATGGTCAAGAATTAAATATCCTAGGCTGTTTTTCTTTGTTCTGTTTGTGTTTTTCTACTGCAATTTGATTTGGCAATGATCCCAAACGACTGTAAATCTGTAATCGCCATGCATTGAGACATTTTCAGTAGTATTACTGTACTGTCGTGTACTTGGCTTTATTTTGGTGAAATGAATCTTTGATATGTTGATGTAATATAATCCTAAGCAAGTTTGAGTATTACCATTTCAATACCTAAAAGTAGATGTCTAATAAAGATATTCATTCTATCACTATTAAATATGATTGATAGAATAAGTGGGGATCATCATCACATTCAATGATAATGAAGTAAATATGTCTCAATCGGACATTCACTTTTAGGTGTTGAAATAATATTTGCCTTATAATTATTTGTTTCTTGTTAATATAGTTTGACTTTATTAATTCATATTATTATTTCATTCTCAAATTTTAGAATATAATATGGTCTTGTGAATACAGCTTTTGCGATTTTTGATACAACTTTTTTATTTTATTACTTTTAAAATTTATTTTTAAAAATAACTTTCCAAACAAAATTTGTGTTTTTATCATTAAAAAACTATTTTTAAAATAAAGTTGCCAAACAAAGTTTTCAAGTTTTTAATTTTTAAAACTGACTTTAAAACTACTTTTTAAAATAGTTTTACAAAATTAAAAAATAAAACGGGCCCACATATTTTTGGTTTTGGTTTTTTTTTGGGTAGTTTGAATTCAGTGTTCTGATAAAAAAAAATTCATTTTGGCTTGTATTGCTTTTGTTATTGTATCGTTTTGGGTAATTTTATTTTTTGGTCTTATCAAGTGAAATACTTGATGTACTCAATCTTCTCTCTTCTTCGAGAGTTAAGCATTGTCTAATTATCGGGAAAAAAATAATACAAGTTGGACAATTAAAATAAATGTGTTGAATTTCAATAAACTCAATAGAGGTGGGTATAATTTACTCTTAAAATAATATTTCTTTTGTTATATATTGCTCATTATTCTCAAATTAGTTTTTTTATTTTCATAACTACAAGTAATATTTTATTAGACGTAATCCTACTTGGCAGCACACAGATTCTATTCTCCAGAGGATAATTTGAGTTCCGTTGATTTTTTTTCCCAAATATGCATGGAGTTCAATATGTGTACATTTAATTTGAAGGGAGATGACACTTTGACTTTTTAAACTCTTAATTTATGTATTCCAAATTTATAATTATAATATTGTTTAAATAAGTTAACAAATTTATTTTATAAGTATTATTTGACATAATAACATGAGTGAGGCCAAAATAAGTTAAAGACGCAAAATACTAAATTATTTTAGACTATGACATCACAAGGTATATCTATCATTAAAAAAAAAAAAAAAGAATATGTTAGTCATGCCCATCAGAACATGACAACAGCTATCAACAGTTCAGAAGAGATATTGAAACTGTCAAAACTCAAAAGTCGCGGAAGAAAAAATACGATATAATGTAACCACATAAAAAAAGAGGAAAAAACTCAGATATAGACTTGGACCGTCAGTCAATTATGCAAGTCTTACTTCCACACTATTATTCCTTACCATCTCCTTTCCTGAATAATAATAGTCACAGTGGAATATTATATCATTTCAATATATTAAGATCACAGAAAAAATAAAGGTAACAATAATAACTTTTAAAACTATTATGTCAATTAATATATGAAATAGAATAAATGGTGTCTCCGTAGTAGCTAATTGTTTCTCACTTCATCTCTTTAAATCTTCCATTCTTTGCAGCAACCACACAAGACCCTTTGTATAGCATATAGCAAATTGCAAATCAATTGCAGTATAGATCATCATGTCTCGTCGTCTATTGGGAAAGTTTTCACCTGAAATGTTAGTTCAAACACTGGGTTCCATGCCACGCCTAGCTGAATCATTTATCATGTAGCTACTTTCTTCTTTTCCTTTTTGCCTTCTCCGTTGTCTGTTTAGTTTTGTTTAAACCATTTTTCTAGAGCTGGCAGAGGATTAATCTCATCATCTCCATATATATTTTTCGGCTTCAGGAAAAACTTTCATGAACACCCATGACAGATAATACGAAGATAAATCCAAGTGATTTTTAATTAATTAGTAGGAAGAAAATGCATGTGATCTCATTAGAATGAAGGTATATATATAGTTCATCAACATCAAGTGTTAAATTAAACACTCTTGAGATGTGCATATATTTCTCATTGTTGTTATAGCTAGACGTTCTCCCGATAAATTCTTTGTTATACATTCTCATATGAAGAAGAAAAATAGTGCTTTAGTTGTGTTCCCTTTATAGTCCAACACTTAATCTTAAATCAGGAGTTATTATTGATTCCACTTTCATTATGTTTTTGATACAATAAACAAGTTATTATTTAATTGTAAATGAAACAGAGCATAATTTTATTTTTTTTTTTACAGTGGGAGCATATAAGAATTTCTCTCCTTTGCTTATATAAAGAGAGCTTTCACTCAGAAAATGGACATTCAATTATATGCCTTAACATGATTACTGTTTTTTGGGATCAGAACTAGAGCAGGACCAAGAAGACCAGACCACTAACTAACAGGGTTGGGACAGTGAATGTCATGCAGAAGAAGGGCTCGGCCAGCAACTCCAGAAGTTTAGAATGATAACAATGGAGGCCAACAACACACACAAGGTCAACGGTAGCTAATAACGCAGCCAATAAGTGGCCAACAAATTACTGTTAATTGCAAGTTCGTGAATTAAACAATAGCTAGCAAGCAGAATCGTGATTTTGAGTGTTATATGGTAATTGATCAGATGACTGATTTGGTATAGTATATGGGAGGTTGTGTTTGGTTAGAATGCAAAAGTGGGGATCAATTTTTCAAGAAAGAGTTATATGTGTAATTTTACTTGACTTATTCATGGAAAATTTAATTGTTTAGATTTCAGCTTTTGTCATGGTTTATTCATTAAGCCGACTTATATTTTGGTGTTTATATATGTAATGAACTGATTAGCTCTTTGCAATGTGTAAGTTATTTGCTTAGAGTAATGTTATCTAAGATGGGGACTCGAGTGAATATCTCCGGTCGTGGAGCCAAGGTGGGGCCAGTGGGTGCTATGTCCTCCCAATTTTTACACTTTTATTGTATAATTATATGTGTATCTATATTATGGCTCCTTTAGAAAAATCAATCCCCTTTACATATACTACTTTCATTTCATAGAAATATTGGTTTTGAACAAATTTAATTCATTGAAAAATTAAATGGAGGGAATAGTATATATAATAAATAATAAAAATATCTTAATGTAGTTACATGCAAAAATGAAATATATAAATATTTTTAGAATATATTTTTTAGGATTTTTCTCTTATTAACCTTTTTTTATTAAGTATAAAAGATGTTTAAGAAGAAAATTATAGACTTATTTATTAATAAAAAAGAGAGAATAAATAATAAAATATATTCTGATTTACTAATAATTTGGACAAAAAAACTATACTATGACTTATTTTATATTTTCTATATAATAATTTATTTCATTTTATTTATATTAATTAATTTGACTTCCTTCTCCCAAATTTTCTAGATGCGCCCCAGAATACCTCTCGCCTGGAGGCATTTGCTAAGTCTCATAAATATAAGATTTAATGTGGGGACTAAATCATTTTACACGGAGCATCAATGGGACGGGGACTTTGTTCCCCGTTATCTTGCCATTTAATAAACCAATAACCAATACTTCACCCCATTTACATGGAAAGTATATTTATTCCCATTACCGATAATCTCTACATATACTCATTTTAACGGGTTTTTACTTGTCATCTCTGTGAACGATACATCTAGACTAGTTAGTGTTGACCAGTTCTTTCTGAAACAAGTAATTTTCAAAGCACTAATCTTTTGAGTTAAGCTCTTTTCACGTCGAATATTGATAGTCTAACTTACCGTTCACGATAAAATAACATTACTCCTAATTGTTATATAAGAGATTTTCAATATTTTTAAACGATCATGTATTATCGAAAATTTCACATAGCTTTTTGTTCTTCGTTATTCATGCCAAAAAGACTTTGAATCTTTGGATGCCAATGCTCACAATTCGGAAGGGCATTCATGTGCACCGAAAAGTGTTAAACATCTAAAATCAAACTGATATCATCAAAGTAGAATAAAACTTTATGTTGAAAAAAAATGTTTAAATGTCGTATGTCAAGCTGAATGATTTTGCCTAAATCAATTGCAAAGCAGATAGGTCAAGTCTTCGTTCACACGCTAGCATTCAAACAAAGTTAGAGGGTATCGACTGGTTCAAATTCAGTCTATTTTCCCGTTGACCGATACTCAAACAGAGGTTTTTTTTTTTTTTTTTTTTCTTTCCGCAATGGTCAATTGTCAATATTTAGAACTTGGTCCCACAGTCCATAATGCTTTATTTATTTAGTTTTTTTGGTATTGATTCACATTGCTTCTTTGGTTGACTTTGGCCAAATACAACTGCGCTCTCACAATTACATGTACTGTATACATATGCTCCATAGTTTAAGATAAATCTAATAATTTTTCGAAAAAGTTAGAACATAAAAAAAAAGCAAATTTGAAAAAATTGATCTTGCAATTATGGTAGATTGAGAATTAAATATGAAACTTATATTATTTAAAAGGTTAATTGTTTATTTTAAAAGTTTAAATATTATTAATTATTTTTTCTACTAATACTCATATTAAATACTATTAGTGGGTGAGGAAAAGAGAGAAAGTTGGAGTATTGAAAAGACATAAAAGTACTTTAGTATACTATTCTTAACTTTTTCTAATATTATTTTTTTTAAATTATTTTCTTAGTTCCAATAAATATTTAAAATTGAATAATTATTCAAAAATATAGAGAGTACTAACCAATGCTTTAAAAGGCATAGATTAAAAAAATTAACTAGAAAATAAGATTTTTAATTGAAAATTTTCTTTTTTATTTTTAATCATCCGTTAACAAAACCCATATGTAAAAGAAAGATTTACCGTAATTTAATCATAAGTAGTGCAATAAGTATTATTATTTCCTAGTGAAAATGTAGTTTGATTGTAGAACCATTTTTTTTAGCAGATTATAAGTATGTGTTTAAATAATTTATATTGTAAATCTAAAACATTTTATTATTAGAACTTCATGGAAAGAAAATTATTTCAAACACCACTATTCTCTAAATAATAATAATCCAACCACATTCGTTGTTTGTTTGTTTGTTCTTAAATAGAATCAAATATTTGTAGGTAGTAATTTAGTTTGCCCATCAATATTAAAGAGTGACTTTGTAAATATTAGAGATTTTGGGTTGATTGTAACATTCCCAAATTTATAACTAAGGTAAATATTAATCTTAATTAGCGATAGCAAAACCAAGAAAATCTGGACAAATGTTATGAAACACAATAAATAGACTATTTAAGTATGTCTAGAGAAAAATGCAAAGAATTACGAAAATGTCATCACTTAGTGGAAATTACGAAAATGCCCTTGCTATGTAAAAGAAATTACCAAACTACCCTTGCCTTATTAAATGACGAAGATACCCTTACTCTATGAATTGAATTACAAGAATACCACTATCATTGTCTAATTATAAAAATATTCTTGTCTTAGTTAAAGAAATTACTACAATACCATTTGCACAAATCCCTAGACTTGTCTTTAGACAAGAATGAATCTAAGTCATTGGATTAAGATGATAACACAATAATTTAACCACATACATCATACACATTTCTGAATCACATACATGCACTAAAGGTTAGAAAATTTCCACTAACATCTTTGCACAAAACATGGAGCATTTTCATCCAACAAGTTTGCATAAAACATGGAAACATATTTGCACAAAACAATGAGCATTTTCATCCCAAAATTCAGCCAACATGTTTCCATAAATCATGCTCCAAGTGCTTTCCTTCTTCTGTTTTTTCTCTAATCTTTCCACTATAAATACTCCTCAAACTCTCTTCAATTCAGAAACTCCCTAAGTGTTCTTTCTTTCTTATTCTATCATTCTTCTTATGTTCTTCAAAGACTTCTCTTGATCCTCTAAACTTCATCCAAACACTTAAATCCTAAGTCTAAACTTTCACTAGCCCTCACAAGAGTTACAATCTTTAACTTTAGTGAGAAATATTTTCTTAAGCACTCAAGTTCTAGAGCCAAGATTCAAGGAGGGTCATCCACTCCAAAGACTCTTGTTCAAAGCTTAAGGAAGAAGAGAAGGACCCTTTTTAGACCCTACACAAGAGGTAGGAGTTTCTTCTTTATTTGTTCAAGTATTGTTGACTTCTAACTTTGCTCATGGATAAAATGCCTCAAACTTAAGTTATTTCAAAAGTTTTGAATAATTATATTTTTAGAAAACACAACATATTCTATTCTGCTATGAGTACTTTTATGATGTTATCAAACCCAAATATAACTTAAAAGATTGTATGTGAAACTTGAGTTAATAAAGATAACTTAAGACATGAACATGGCAGGTGCTGGAATTTCTAGTTATTTCTGGCAGTAGTTACTTCAAAAATTAGTGTTTATAAAATATGAAGGATCTCGAAATGAAAATATTTTTATTATAAACTAGGCTCATTGTAGAACACTCTCCAAAAAGAATCACCTAAAACGGAGTTTCCTAGCCCAAGATATAAATTTTTAAAGTAGAGCCTAAGACTGAAACTCTTAATCTGACCTTGTAGTAGTAAAATAGGTGTAACTCACTCTAGAAAAATGCAAATGGACTGATTTCAACTTTGTGGAAAAGCTAACATATCTACAAACACACTTATGTATGCTATGCATAAAGTTTTACACCATGAAAATACAGAATGAAAGATATATTTTCGGGACAGTGTGCTGAGAAAGTCTTGAAGGTAGCGTGATACTGTGAGAGTGTAATTTGGAAAGGTTCTGGCTAAGGAAAGACTTGGTATTTAAGCGTGTCCATTGTGACCCACCTCTCTTTCCTAGGAATCCTACTATGCACAATTTACAGTTGATTTACACTAATCTAAGATGTTAGTGCTACAAATTTTATTCTAAAAGATGTTAGAACTCTAAATAAAAGATTCAAGTCTTGTAAAGAGATAATTTTAAGGATTTACGTAGAATAATAATGAGTACAAAAAAGACTAAGAGAAAAAGATAATACCAAGATATCCATAACCTATTAAGAACACTAGAGACCTAACTTGATAACTTAGGTTGCTTAATATGAATTATCTATGAGAATGTTTACTATGAGATTTACATAATATTGTCTATGTTACATGAAATGATATACAGAAATGTGAATGTATTGATGAAATATGAAATGATAATGATAAAATGATTGACTGTGCCATGATTTATTAATGTGCATACATTCATGTTTCAAATGAAATAATAAATAGACCAACTCACTGCTTAATCATCTTTGAGGATTAAGGTATTGATGATTTCACTCAGTGAGAATAAAAGTAAAACCTGAAAAAGTAGCAATGATAGTCTGGAAAAGTGGACTTGAGCTAAACTCACGGCTTAACCCCCTAAACCGTTGAGATCATGGCAACGGAAAGAAAACCAAAAGGTTGTGGCGACGGCCACGGTATGAGCTTATTACCCTTTAGGGTGGTCTAAGGCATTGATGCATTCATCCCGTGAGTAATTAAGAAATATGTTGATGAACAAGTGAATGTTGAGGATGAGTAATCATGAAATGCATGCAGCTCCTAAATGATTATTGCTTATTAGTGGTTTTACATGATATGCTTATATGTATGCTCGATGAAATATTGAATGGATATTTCTGTTAATGTTCAAGATTAGTTTAAAAGTAACTGCACTTCGGCTAATCACGTTTGTGAAAGTTTGATAATTGAATTCTTACCTATTCACCTTTTTATAATAAACCCGAAGTGATTGGGACGACAACGATGACACTTTTAGTACAAGTAGGAACTCCTACTGAGAAATCATGTATTTCTCACTCCTATGTTTATTTTCCGTTGTCGTTACCAGAGACAGATGTGTCCACCTAAAGCAACGAAGCTGTAGCTGAGGAAGGAGGTAGCGCGTGAAGATTTCAAACCTTTTAAGTAGGAGCATTCCGAGCTTTAGTTACATTATAGTTTGTAAGAAACAATTAGTAATAGTAGAACTTATATTGTTATTTGTAATAACTTATCAGTATGATATATGCCCTGTTGTGACTTATGTATTAAGTGATTATATTCCAATTTATGTGATAATAGTTCTACACTTAGTCTCTTATTCCGCTTATTTAATTAAGTGCGCAATGTAACTTGATTATTATCTATAAAAGCGCTATGTATTTCACTTCTCGTTACAGGCTTGAGTTTTCAAAAAAATTAATTTATTTAAAGAAAAAAAAAAGTTCCACTATTTTTCTAAGTTAATTTCAAAAGAAAATAAATGCAAGGCATAAGTGACAACTAATAGAATCCAAATGTGAACTTAAGCATAGTGGGGTTCTATTAGAGTGTTACATTGATGAATGAAAAATTGAAGTATATGTAATGATAAGGGCTCATTTTCTTCAATATTGAGATGGAGTAAAAAAATGTCAAATATACGCGAGTGGAAGCAAAATTACAGAGCTATGGTGGAAATTGTAAAATCCCTTGACATATTGGCGACTTTAGGGTGCAAAAAATAAATAAATAATTCGACTCTATAAATCACCTGACAGATTGGCGACTTTGCAAGAAAAAATAATAAAAAAATGCTAGTTTAAAATCACCTAGTAGATAGGCGACTTCAGTATTAAAAAAATCAGAAAAATCCGCAACGGTCATAACTCAACGTTCAAATTCTCAACGGTAAGAATACTTCCCTATAAATACTTGGTACCTCACTACTAGAATCCCCATTCTTTGTTCCTTTGATGAAATTGTGAGTGATTATTTTGAGAGTATTTGAGTGAAAGTGAATCTGTGAGAGAGAAAGAGAGACAGAGAGAGATGAGTAGTGATGATGTCACTTTTGTGATATATTTTAATGGTTCTATTATTAGGACTGCAGATGAAGGTGCGACATTTATATCTGATGAGCCAATATACTTTTTAGCTCCAAAGACTATGTCTTTTACGGAACTAAATGTTAGACTTTGTCAAAATATAAATGTCGGCACACACAAGAGAGTGGCAAGAATAAAATATAGATATCCAATTAATATTGTTGGGGGCAATATTAAATATCGTGCAATCAAAATAAGCACCGACAATGATCTGCGACTGATGTTTCGGACTCATCAACAATTTGAGTCATACATTTCTGAGATTGAGTTGTATGTGGAGTTTGAAGATATTATTACTCAAGTTGATGTTGAGACTGGTCTTAGTTCATATCTGGATGGTCCAAACTACGGTGGAACTCCGGTAAGCTTTTTCTTCTTGTGCTATTTATTTATATGATAAATTTAAATTTATTAGCACATTATTTATAATTATTTGTGATTGTTAATTTTTTATTTTATTGTTTATTTATTTTAAGCTTTCTTTCTTGTGCTATGAATTTACTTATATGATTAGTTTAA
This sequence comes from Dalbergia cultrata, assembly GCA_031216105.1. NCBI lineage: Eukaryota > Viridiplantae > Streptophyta > Magnoliopsida > Fabales > Fabaceae > Dalbergia > Dalbergia cultrata. The sequence continues at coordinate 15,065,380 of CM062350.1, forward strand.
ATTTTATTTGTTGCATTATTTGTGATTTATTTTGTTTGCTATTTTTTATTTAGTTATTTATTTTAGTAAGCTTTGATATTATTTATTTTCTTGTTGTCCTAGTTAGTATATGATAAATTTAAATTTTATTAGCGCATTATTTATAATTATTTGTGATTGTTATTTTTTTATTTTGTTATTTATTTATTTTAAGCTTTCTTTCTTGTGCCATCCATTTAGTTATGTGATTAGTTTAAATTTTATTTGTTGCATTATTTGTGATTTATTTTTTTTGCTATTTTTTATTTAGTTATTTATTTTAGTAAGCTTTGATATTATTTATTTTCTTGTTGTCCTAGTTAGTATATGATAAATTTAAATTTTATTAGCGCATTATTTATAATTATTTGTGATTGTTATTTTTTTATTTTGTTGTTTATTTATTTTAAGCTTTGATTTGATACTATATTTTATTTATTTAGTACATTATTTGGGATTGATTTTGTTTAATTTAGGACATTATTTCTTATTGATTTTGTTTATGTAAATATCATCAGATGTCAAGCCAATTTCCAGAGAGAGATGTAGATTGTTTAATGATGGATAGTGAAAGTGACGATGACCTAGAGGGAGACGATGGTGATGATGATGGTGCAAATGATGGTGACGAGGAAATAAAGAGCATTGCTATTCAGCATCCATATGATCCTCCACATTTCATGAGCTCATTAAATCTTGAAGCTATGTATGCATCAGAGTTTCCAGAGTATGAAAAATTGGCAAGAGATCATGATCCGAATGGTGAATTTCAAGTTAGAATGGAGTTTCGTACTAAGGATGATGTAGTTCGAGCAATTAAGAACTATAGCATTGCTAAATCTGTGGACTACATTGTTAAAGAGTCAGAATCAAGGACATTTTACTGTAAGTATAAAAGCTTTCGGTTGGGTTGCGAGTGGCTTATCAGGGTAAGCTATATGTAGAGGAAGGACATGTGGGAAATCAAAAGATATAATGGCCCACACACTTGCACTTCTAGTAGGATTTATGAGGACCACAAGAAGTTAGATTCAGACATGATTGCTCATCATATAGAGCCCATGGTACGAGCTAACCCATCTGTTAAGGTAAAACTTTTGATTGCAGAGATTCAGTCCCGATACAATTGCATAACTACATATCGAAAAGCATGGATGGCAAAGCAAAAGGCGATTGAAAGAGTATATGGTAGCTGGGAAGACTCATACCAACAATTAACCGATTAGTTGGGTGCAATGTGCACCTTTGTCAATGGTTCGATTGTCAAATGTGATGTTGTGCCAGCAATGCTCAATGGTGAGGAGCTGCCAAACGATCGAATCTTCAGACGACTATTTTGGACTTTTGATCCATGCATCAATGCATTCAACATTGCAAACCACTAGTTCAGGTTGATGGGACACATTTATATGGGAAATACAAAGGGACTCTGTTGATTACAGTTGCACAAGATGGCAATTAGAACATATTGCCAATTGCTTTTGCGATAGTTGAGGGTGAGACAGCAGATGCGTGGCATTTTTTTCTAGACCATCTACGCAGACATGTAGTGACTCGAGATGGAGTAGATATTATTTCTGATCGCCACGAATCTATTAAAGCTGCAATAAGTCGATGTCACGGTCATTGGGAGCCACCAAGAGCATTCCATATGTTCTGCATTAGACATATCGCTGCCAACTTCTTGCGCAACTTCAAAAAGCCGTACTTGCATCGACTAGTCGTGAGCATAGGTAATTCCTAGTTTAATTGACTATTTGCCTGTGATTTGTTTATTTCATATTTTTTTCACTATATAATAAGAAGTTTATGTTTTGTAGGGTATTCGAGGACCGAGTATGAATTCAATTATCACAATGAGCGATTGCGCCAGTATGGTGAAGCGTATACCAATTGGCTTGATGGAATCCCAAGAGAAAAGTGGGCCCAAGCATTTGATGGTGGACACCGATATGGGCATATGACCACAAACCTTGTTGAGTGCGTGAACTCCATGTTGAAAGGGGCTCGCCATCTTCCTATCACAGCCTTAGTGAAATCAACATATTTTCGACTTGCTGAGTTGTTTGTTATCAAGGGTCAGGAGGCATATGCTCGAAGAGCAGCAGGACATGATTACTCTGCAACTATCACAACGTGTTTACAAGAAAACCTCCGTGCAGCTGGGAGCGTGCGCGTCACATCATTCACTAGAGCAAATGAGTTATTCCATGTTCAAGAACTATCGATGGGTCATGAATTCAGAGTTAATTTGAGGACTAGATATTGTGATTGTGGGGACTTTCAGACAGATCGAGTTTCATGTTGTCATGCAATTACTTGCTGTAATAATGAAACTCATGATTGGAATATTTATGTTGATGATGTATACAGGATGGAGAGCATTTGCAGGGTATATGAGAAGGAGTTTGGGGTTGTGGGCCACCAAAGTACTTGGCCTAATTATGATGGCCCGAGGATTCATCCTAACCCTGAGTTGAAGCGCATGATCAAAGGACGACCCAAATCAACCCGTTTTCTCAATGAAATGGACTCTCGTGAGATGCGACAATCGAGACACCGTGGTATGTGTGGAGGTGAAGGTCACAGCTGGAGACAATGCCCACATAGAGCTGGGCCAAGTTCATAGTGATTAGTATTGTAATTGGATTTGGACTTTTGTTTTTAAATTAATGTGATTTGGACATTAGTTGGTTGTTATTGTATTGTAACTTCGAATTGTATGCCATAATGTAATGTAATTTGTCCTTGGTTGAATGGTTGTTTTTATTAATGAATGTAAGTTGGTGTTAGAGTTATGGTTAGTGTTAGAAACTAAAAAATAGAGTTACAAACTAAATAGATGTTCAAAAAAGATGTACAAATATACAAATAGATGTCCAAACATATGGAGTTACAAAGTAAAATAGATGGTCAAACACACAAATCATTTTCTTTGAAATGGAGATGGAGACAACCATTGTGGCATCTTGATTATTTTCCTTAAAGACCAAGGCAACTTACGTCCTCTTGATGCTTGTCCCCCTCTCTCTCCTTCTCCTTGAGCCCTTGCTTGTTGCATTAGCTGCTCCCTTGCTTGAGCTTCAGTTTGTCCTTCTATCTGTCCCTCTACCTCAACCTCTACCTGATCCTCTACATCCTCAAAAGGATGGCGCTGAATGAAATTCTCAATAGTATCAATATCTGGATTGGGTGTTTGTGGAAGTGTTGGTATATATACTTCCTCCTCAGGCATTCTGTTGAGCTCCACATGCCTCCCTTGGCTAGACCCAACATCATGTGGCCTAGTGCCATGCCAGTAATTGAAGTCCCAGGTGAAATCCAATGTTAGCAATTGAGAGTCAACGGACATTCTTGCTTGAGCCATTGGGGTATGACTACTTTCTGCTCCCCCATGAAAATAAGATGCATCCATAAAGAATCTTGGAGGATTTACTTGCACTTGAGGCGACAACGGTGGCGACATGCGATGACCTGGATAAAGTGGAGGCATGGCATACAAAGGTCACATTTCTGTGAATTTTTGCCACATCTTAGGGGGAAATTCCACCGTGGCATTCTAGGGGGTACTTCTTGTTGATCTCTAAGCAAATATTCTGGTGACAAGAACATATGGAATGTGTTTTGACGATACCAATCCATGTAGTCAGTAGAAGAAGCATATGTATGCACAGGTGTCCCTATTACTACCCGTTGACCTCGATTATTCCAACAACTAATCCATTTTGCATGCTTTAGTACCCAATTCGTCCTTTGATTACCCCTTAGATCTTTGTTTTGGGAGTCTGCTAGATCTATAGGGTCATGAGGAATAGGTTGTTCAAAGCCAAACTGCCGCATGACATGGTTGCTCGCATGCCACTCTATGACCTCAAAAAATATGATTGAACCATTATATGACCAAAGTAGTCTTTGATTTGTCACCTCCTCTGGAATCAAGATAGAAATCACATGGGTATTATAAGGTTGCCACACAAATTGCATTATTAAAACAAGTGAAGGACAAATCAATAAATAAAAAAATAAATTAATTGCAACAATAAGTCAAATATCTACCTGATCATGTCCAACCCGATCTATAACAGCTCTGATGTTAGCAAATGTATGGTAGTCAAGTCCACGCCAGACACTTTTTTCCCATCTGGTGAATATTATACCAATTAGATACAAATTAGATAATAACAAACTTAAAATTTATCACCAGTTCAAATTTCATAATTTCTAACCTGGCAGATAATGGAAATTTCATATCACAAATTGGGATTAGGGCAAAAAATGGGAGTCGATGAAATGCCCATGATTGCAATAAAATAACACACCCACAAATCTCTTGTGCCTTAATGCGCGAGGCACAACACAAAGATCTATATAAATATGCCAAGCATGCAGAACCCCAGCTATATTGACCAACTCGAGTCAAATCTTCAAGCAATATAAGAAACCTCGGATGAATTCGTTTATTACTCTTGTCTGGAAATAACACTCCACCCAGTAACCACAGCGTATAATCACGAGCAAAGTATACCATCGCATTGGGATCATTACCTATAGGCTTCTGTCGAAAATGCTGATGCAACCAATTCACTTTGATTGAACATTCTGACAGATCATCCTCTGCGGGCATATCGCCTAATAGCTCCTGGCACACTTGTTGTACTTGTGCCACGCTGAAAGCACATGGTCCCATGACTGGTTCCCCATTAATAGGGAGGCCAAGCTGAAGTGCTACATCTTCCAGTGTAACTGCACATTCCCCACATGGGAAATGAAAAGTGTGTGTTTCAGGTCTCCAACACTCGACCAATGCACTCATGAGGTCAGAATTGATTATTGTATCACCGATCATAGAAGTGTGATATAAACTAGCATTCTTCAAATAGCCATATAATTCTTCTATTGGTTTCTCCACATTCATGTGTTGAGGCCGTAGTCTGGTCAACTGTTGTCCCTGTTAATAATAAACTAATGATAAACAACTGATAATAACAAATACAAAAATTATTCAAAATTCTCTTCTTTATTATTAATAATAAAGATAATAATAATAACATATTAATAATAAAGAAAATAATATATCACTACTTTTCCCCTCTTTTTATATAATAATAATAATAATAACAATAAAGTAGCATATATGTATATTTATCCTAGGTTATTATAATGATATATGTTTTGATTTTTGAGTAACAGAAAAGTATATGAAAAATGTTTTTTATACCAATTAAGAAAATTGTATTTAATGAATAAAGAATGCACATATAAATTAAATTAATATTTATTAATTAAAAAATTACATAAAATATAAAAATAAATTAATATTTTATCTATTATTTATAAACTTAACCAATAATACATAATAAAACTTTCTTTAGCTTTTGTTACCAAAAAAGTATATAATAAAAAAATCTATTAATATATCTAACACTAAACATAACAATAACTTCACCAATAGTAATAACACTTTTGTTACTAATTTCGGTTGTAATAATAAGGTAATAAGAATAATTAAAAATTAAATTAAACAATTTCTACCTATTCTAATTATGAGCATCATAATAACATTAATAAAAATAATTTAAATAAAATATAAAAATAAATTAATATTTTATCTGTTATTTATAAACTTCACCAATAATACATAATAAAACTTTCTTTAGCTTTTGTTACCAAAAATATATATAATAAAAAAATCTATTAATATATCTGACACTAAACATCACAATAACTTCACCAATAGTAATAACACTTTTGTTACTAATTTCGGTTGTAATAATAAGGTAATAAGAATAATTAAAAATTAAATTAAACAATTTCTACCTATTCTAATTATGAGCATCATAATAACATTAATAAAAATAATTTAAATAAAATATAAAAATAAATTAATATTTTATCTGTTATTTATAAACTTCATCAATAATACATAATAAAAATTTCTTCAGCTTGTGTTACCAAACAAATATATAATAAAAAGTAAATTTATTAGTAATTTCCATTCTATTACTATCAGAGAAATAAATATGGAAAAAAATGAGCCTCATAATAACTTCAACAATAATAGTGATACTTTTGTTACTAATTTCAGTTGTAATAATAAGGTAATAATAATAATTAAAAATTAAATTATACAATTTCTATCTATTACTGTCGCAACCGGGACCGCGACGGGACGGCGAAAAATGAATTTTGAAGTTTAAAATGGAGTCGCCACCAAATTTTTATTTAATTGGGAAAAATTATGGAAAAACCCATTTAATTCAATAAAAATGATCTTTGAAACCAAATTTGAATTCGGGAGTCGGTTATGATTAGGGAAGGGTAGGGATTTAATCCTACAGCACCCCTAATACACCCGTCTTTAGACGGTACCTTAATTAATTGTGCAAATTATTAATAACCTTTCAAAATATTTATTTACACTTTTATTTTAAGAAAATTATAAAAGAAAATCTTTTTAGAATAAGAAAATTTTGGAGTACCAAACTGTCGCAGCTCAGGTATCCGTAATATTGAGTTAACAAGCCGTTACGGCTAAATTAATCTCTTTATTTAAAATAAAATATATACACTTCAATGATTAATTTAAATTGAGATAATAAAGAAAGAGAAAGATAATAATAATAATAATAATAAATGAATAAATAAACAAATATTTACAAGAATAATAATGATAATGAACAAGAATATTTACATGCAAAACAGAATAAAATAATATCATAAATAATTTTAGCTTGAAAGTTTGAAACATCAAGCTGTCACAACTTAGATGTCTAAAATATCCAGTTAACAAGCCGTCTCGGCTAAATTAACTTCTGTATTTAAAATAAAATATTTAATTAATAATTGATTAATTTAAAATTTAAAGAATAAAAAGATATCAAAGAAAATATTTACAAGTAATACAAATTATAAAAATCTAATTTTTGTTTGAAAATCTAAAACATCAAGTCATCACAAATGATGTTTAACTGAGTTAATAAGCCGTCGCGGCTAAATTAACATCCTCATTTAAAATAATTTGGTTATTAACTGAAGTTAAAAACAATACATAACAATAAAAGACAATAAATATTTATAAATAAACAAAAATAATAATAAATATTTACAACTCAAAAATGAAATAACATAAAATAACCTAATAAAATCTAATTTTGACTTGACAGGAATCACCTGCTCCTACGTATCCTCTGGTGCGATGAGGAATTCAAAGTCACGTAGTTCTTTTAAAAAATATTATGAGTTGATTGGTTTTATTTTAAAAATTTAGAATATTAAGCTGTCACAGCTAAAATATTCAGAACATAAAATTAATAAGCCGTCACGGCTTAATTAATCTTATTTTCCAATTGTAGTAAAATTTATTTTAAACATAAATTAAATAATATTTTTAGATCACTTTAAATTTAAATTAAATGTAAAAATTTTAGAATATCAAGCTGTCACAGCTAAAATACTCCGAAACTTAGAATTAATAAGCTGTCGCAGCTAAATTAACTCTAATCTTAGAAACAAAATCGTTGATTACTTATATTTTGATTTTAAGAGCCAGAACAAATTTTTAAATAAAATATTTACTGTTTATTAAAAAAAATAGAATTTACTCGATCTAAGAATCAAAACAATGCTAATAACCCCATAAACACAAAGGCTTAAATAAAATAGAAAACAACAACACTGAAACATTTCTACCCCCGTTCTTTATTTATTTGAAACAACCCAATTATTTCATTATTTTATTCCTTATCCCCTTTTTTTTTTAGAAATAATCTCAAACACCCTATTTTTTTTTAGACTAAAATGGCCTTTCATTTTTCGAACATGAAGCATGTCCAGAAGCTCAAAAACAGACCCCCCCAAAAAAAAATATATACCCACAAATTTCAAACAACCACGCAATTTACTTAAATAAAAAAATAAATAAAAAAGAAAAGAGGATGCACGGAATTAACAGGGGTGGGCTTCATTTGTCTTTCCTTTTTTTTTTTTTCACACACACCCAGAGAAGATGAGAGAGAGAGTAAGATCCGAGTGAGGGAGAGAGAGAGAGACCACAAGAGGTCGCAGCTAAGGCAGAGGGGGAGGGAGAGCCACGCGGCCAAGGCAGAGAGAGGCACCAGTGCAGCGGCGATTCAAGCTGCTCCGAGGGTGGCTTGGCGGTAATATTGTTGGATCTAGTTGACGGAGCTTCTGGCGGGTTGGAGGGCTGGCTTAGCTAACCGTGGTGGTGGCAGCGGCTTACGCACGGAGCAGAGGAGACGGCGGCTGGGCGAACAGGCGGCGCGATCAGCTGAGCGAGCAGGAGAGAGAGAAACCGGCAGTGAGGGGGACTGTTTCAGGGAGGGGAGGCTGAGATGGAGGTCGGGGCGAGGAGCTGGTGCGTGGCTGTTTCGCACGGAGCTAACGTGGAGTTGTCGCAGGGGGCTTGAGGCACTAGCGGAGGAAGGCTGCAGGTGCGATGCCGCTGCGTGGTATGTGCAAGGTGGAGAACCAGTGGCGTGGAGGCTGGCTACGCAGGGACTTGGGCGGCTGTGCGTCGACCGGCGCACGATGGAGGAGGAGGCCGGCGATGATGGAACGTGGGGAGGAGGGGCGCTGGCTGTCTCACGATCTGGAGGTCTTCTTGAGCATCTGGCGATCTTGGCGATTCGATGCTTAGTGGCTGCTGCTTTTCCTTCCTTCTCGATTTTATTTGCTGGTTTTAATTTTGGTTCTGGGTTTGTTTTAATCTTTGATGTGCTGTTTGGTTTTATTTATTTCTAACTTGATTTGGTTGATAGTGGTGGCTGGAGTGGTGATTGTGATAGGATGTTAATGGTGAGAGGATGATTTATTAAGTGAAGAAGATGATAATCTTAGTGGTTTGATGGAGGAGGTGTTAGTTGTAATGGTGGTGATGATGCTAGCAGTGATAATGGTCTTAGCTTTGAGAGGAATCATTTTCAAATTCTGGCCCTCCAGAGAAGTTCCCTCAGAGATGGTGCTGATGAGTCCCCCCCTCCCCCGTGATCCCCCCTCCTCTTTTTTATCATAATCGGATTTTTCTGTAGCTCCTTTAACCAAAATTATTAATCCTTCACCTTTAACAGGTCAGCTGGTCCAGCTCCTCACTGAAAGGAGTTTAATCGTTTTGCAAAAAACTTTCATCATGCTGTCTGCCCATGATCTTTCTCTGTTTGTTCTTTTTTTTAACTTCATGTGAAGAACCAAAATCCCGTGACATTTTGTCTCTGTTATTTTTATTTTTCCTTCTTTTTTTTTTTTTTGAATTGAAATGGGCCACCATAGAATGGGTCTTATTATTTTTTGATTTTATTGAAATGGACATGAAATAGAACTTGAAATGAACCTAAAAGGTAGGGTCTTAATTGAATTTGAAATGGTTTGCAATAAAGAACTATAGACAAAATTCGAACTGGTTTACAATTTCACTTAACAAAATTAAACTACCAACATAATTCTATAAACGGGTTAAACTCTAAAATATATTGATTTTTGAATTTTTGTTTTATGGACCTGACAAAATCGTGTGTTCACAGTTGCCCCTCTTTGCTCATTTCTTATAAGAGAATACGTAAAACATAAGTTTTGCATATTGTCTTCATATGGAATGAATAAAGACATGAACATTGATTTTGTTCGGCAATGCATGCAATGCAATGAAATCTAAATTCGAAGCAAAAATGACATAAACTTTCAAGAAAAGTCACATGGGATGATGTGGTTCAGAAATCAAATATGCGTGAATCACTCAAATTCACAACTTACAAGAAATGTTAAAAGACTAAATAAAAAAAACGACACTTTGAGACAATCTTTACATGTAAAAGAACAATCTGAAGATGATGGAAAAGTAAAATGGTAATCTGAGGGTGACATGAAAGTAAATTGGTAATCTGATACCGACTTGAAATTAACTTGGCAATCTGAGGCCTACATGAAATGTAAATTGGCAATCTGAGGCCGACAGGAAAGTAAATTGGCAATCTAAGGCCGACTGGAAATGTAAATTGGCAATCTGAGGCCGACATAAAATGTAAATTGGCAAACTGAGGCCGACTGGAAATGTAAATTGGCAATCTGAGGCCAACATGAAAATAAATTGGCAAACTGAGGCCGACATGAAAGAAAATTGGCAAACTAAGGCCGACAGGAAAGTAAATTGGCAATCTGAGGCCGACATGAAAGTAAATTGGCAAACTGAGGCCGACTGGAAATGTAAATTGGCAATCTGAGGCCGACAGGAAAGTAAATTGGCAATCTGAGGCCCTCTTGGAAAGTAAATTGGCAATCTGAGGCCTACTGGAAAGTAAATTGGCAATCTGAGGCAAACTGGAATGTAAATTGGCAATCTGAGGCCGACGAAATGTAAATTGGCAATCTGAGGCCGATTGGAAAGTAAAGTGGCAATCTGAGGCCGACTGGAATGTAAATTGGCAATCTGCAGCCGACATGAAATGTAATTTGGCAATCTGAGGCCGACGAAATGTAAATTGGCAATCTGAGGCCGATTGGAAAGTAAAGTGGCAATCTGAGGCCGATCGAATGTAAATTGGCAATCTGCAGCCGACATGAAATGTAATTTGGCAATCTGAGGCCGACATGAAATGTAAATTGGCAATCTGAGGCCGACAGGAAAGTAATTTGGCAATCTGAGGCCGACGTGAAATGTAATTTGGCAATCTGAGGCCGACGAAATGTAAATTGGCAATCTGAGGCCGATTGGAAAGTAAAGTGGCAATCTGAGGCCGACTGGAATGTAAATTGGCAATCTGCAGCCGACATGAAATGTAATTTGGCAATCTGAGGCCGACATGAAATGTAAATTGGCAATCTGAGGCCGACAGGAAAGTAATTTGGCAATTTGAGGCCGACATGAAATGTAAATTGGCAATCTGAGGCCGACATGAAATGTAAATTGGCAATCTGAGGCCGACATGAAAATTAAATTGTAGCCTGGAAAACAACAATGTCCACATTATCTTTTTTTTTTTTTTTTTCAGGTTATATGCACAAGTCATCAATTTTCAGTTTATTTCAGAAAAACTAACCGTAACCTAATCAAGCAAACCTCAAGGAAGACGATAACCGGTCAAACTCGTAATTCATGCGCTGGACCTTCTGACATAAACTTTCTTTACTTCTGGACCTTTGCTCACTTCTTTCCCTTCTTCCTTTTTGCTTTTCTGTCAAGTTTGACCGAAACTTCTGAATTTCCTTGGTGTGATGCTAGCCATGGATGTATTGTTGTAAGAATTATTAGGTTGTATAACTTTAAACTTAAATTTATGCTTACTCGAGACATCATAAATAAATATGCATTTAAAGAGGAAACAAAAGATCGGCTGAATAGGCATTTTCATTGCTTGGTGTATTGGATGACAAGATGTTTTGAAAAAGAGATTACAACACAAAACTGAAAGACAAGCTTGTGAAAGACATGGAATTTTGCCCCAGTTTAAGTTCTTTGTGACTTAATCAATCGATTTCTCGCAGCCAGTTGAACACCATAGCCATGATCCTTAATGATATTTTCAAACCTTTTCTTTCCAAAAATTTCCCCAGTTTCAATCTTGGTCAGCTTGATTCACTGGACAAATTCAACACTCAAAAATTGCCCCAGTATAGGTTGCTTGAGATGATGCTTATCTTTTTGCTCTAATTTTTGCCTAGGTTGCTCTTTCGAGTTTTCAACCTAACGAGCTCTTCTTTTTTTTTGTTTTCTTTTTCTTTTTCTCTTTCTTTTCATATTACCCTAACTTTTGCTTAGGTCGCTCTTTCGAGTTTTCAACCTAACGGGCTTTTTCAACATCTTTTCAAGCATAAAATCTTTTTACTGCATCAGTGTTAATTGGTTTGGGCAATTCCTGTCCATCCATGTTTTGCAAAATCAATGCTCCACCTGAGAACGCTTGCTTAACCATGTAAGGACCTTCATAGGTCGGGGCCCATTTTCCCCGTGCGTCTTCTTGATTAGGGAGAATTTTCTTCAAAACTAAATCTCCTGGATGAAAATCTCTAGGACGGACTTTCTTGTTAAAAGCCTTAGCCATTCTGCTTTGGTACAATTGGCCATGACAAATAGCTGCCAGTCTTTTCTCTTCGATCATGTTCAACTGTTCATATCGGGTCTTCACCCATTCATATTCTTCTAACTCAGCCTCCAGTAGAACCCTTAATGATGGGATTTCCACTTCTATAGGAGATACAAATTCTCCATTCCATACACCAATGAGAAGGGAGTTGTCCCTGTACTTGATCGTATGTTGGTACGATATGCGTGCAAAGCATAAGGTAGCATTTCATGCCAGTCTTTGTAATTCAACACCATCTTGGCGATGATTTTCTTGATATTCTTATTTGCTGCTTCAACCGCACCATTCATTTGAGGCCTATAAGGAGCCGAGTTGTGATGCTTGATCTTGAAAGTCTCAAAGAACTTTTGAACTTCGGCACCATTGAGGTTAGGAGCATTATCTGTGATAATTCTTTCTGGAATCCCATATCTGCAGATGATATCTCTTTTGATGAATCTGAGAAACACTTTCTGTGTGATGTTAGCATATGAAGTAGCTTCCACCCATTTTGTGAAATAGTCTATCGCCACCAAAATGAAACGATGACCATTTGAAGCTTTAGGATTGATAGGGCCAATGACATCCATGCCCCACATTGAGAAAGGCCAAGGAGATACCATGTTGTGCAGCGAATCGAGGAGCATTGACTCGATCTGCATATATTTGACATTTATGACACTTTCGAACATAATTGATGCAATCATTCTCCATGGTGGACCAGTAATAACCGCTTCTTAGGATTTTGCGTGCCATCATGTGTCCATTAGCATGGGTTCCACAAATTCCTTCATGGATCTCCGTCATGATCATTTGAGCTTCATGAGCATCCACACATCTGAGGAGAGTGGTGTCATGATTTCTCTTGTAAAGTACTTCACCATTCAAGAAAAAGGCCATGGCCAATCGTCAATTGTTTTTCTTTGCACTTCATTTGCTCCATCGGATATTCTCCTTTTTGAATGTACGCTTGATGTCATAATACCATGGTTGTCCATCCGCTCAACCTCCACATTGTCACAGTATATTGGTTCACTTTGCACCTCTACGTGGATGGGTTGGACATTGGTATGGACTTCCAATTTTGTCATTGCAGCCAGGGTTGCCAATGCATCCGCAAATTGGTTATGGTCTCGAGTTAAGTGAGAGAATGACACATCATCAAATTCTTCAATTAATCGAGACAAGTATTTCTGGTAAGGCACCAATTTCGGATCCTTCGTACGCCATTCTCCATTAACTTGATAGATTATGAGCGCTGAATCTCCAAACACCTTTAATTCTTTGATCCCTAGGTCAATTGCAGCTTGCAAACCATTCGCACAAGCTTCATATTCTGCAATGTTGTTGGTGCATTCAAAATCTAACTTGATGGAAACTGGGTATTGTTTTCCAGCTGGTGACATTACTACAGCCCCTATTCCACACCCATTCATATTGGCGGCCCCATCGAAGTACATTTTCCATACATTCTCCTTTTCTTTCTCATCTTTTTCCACTGTTAACACCTCACCATCGGGGAATTCAGGCATGATAGGCTGTATATCCTCAAGAGGATTTTCAGCTAGATGATCAGCAATTGCACTTCCTTTGATGGACTTCTGGGTCACATATTTGATATCAAATTCAGACAGCATCACTTGCCATTTTGACATTCTTAATGAAACATGAGGACTATCAAATATGTATTTCAGTGGATCCATTCGAGAGATTAACCAGGTAGTGTAGTATAACATGTACTGCCTCAATCTCTTGGATGCCCACACTAATGCACAACAAGTTTTTTCAATCGCCAGATAACGAGATTCACAGTCATTAAACTTCTTGCTTAGATAATAAATTGCCCGTTCTTTCTTACCAGACTCATCATATTGACCCAACATTGCCCCAAGTGATGTGGGCAACACTGTGAGGTATAATATTAAAGGACGATCTGGTACAGGTGGGATTAGAATTGGAGGCTTTATCAAATAAACTTTTATTTTATCAAAAGCTTCTTGGCATTCTTCATTCCACTCCCCAGGTTGATGTTTTTGCAGCAGTTTGAATATAGGCTCACAAGTGCTAGTCAAATTAGCAATAAATCTAGCAATGTAGTTGAGTCTTCCGAGAAAACTTCTTACTTCTCGTTCAGTTCGGGGAGCAGACATTTCTTGTATTGCCTTCACCTTGTCAGGATCTACTTTTATCCCTTCTCTGCTGACAATGAACCCGAGTAACTTCCCTGTAGAAGCTCCAAAAATGCATTTATTTGGATTCAACCGCAACTTGTATTTTTCTCGAGCCTTTCAAACAAAGCTTTCGCAGAATCATCACATGACTTTCTCCCTCTTTAGATTTGGCGACCATATCATCTACATACACCTCAATCTCTTTATGCATCATGTCATGGAATAATGCGACCATGGCACGTTGGTAGGTGGCACCGGCATTCTTCAATCCAAACGGCATGTCTGTATAGCAAAATGTTCCCCACGGAGTTATGAAAGTAGTTTTTCCTTTGTCATGAATATCCATGGGAATTTGGTTATACCTGCAGTATCCATCCATAAAGGAAAATCGGTGATTTCCAAGATATTATCAACAAGGACATCAATGTGGGGTAGAGGAAAATCATCTTTCGGGCTAGCTTTATTCAAATCCGATAGTCTACACACATTCTAACTTTTCCGTCCTTCTTAGGTACAGGCACAATGTTGGCCACCCAATCAGTATGTCTTGATACCTCTAAAAATCCAGCCTCCAGCTGTTTAGTCACTTCCTCTTTAATCTTTAATGACATGTCCGGTCGCATTCTTCTCAACTTTTGCTTCTTGGCTCGACTTGAATACAAAGGGATCTTGTGTGAAGCAATCTCTGGGTCTAATCCTGGCATATCATGATAGGACCATGCAAACACATCTAGGAATTCTTTGAACAATGCAACCATTTCTATGAGTTCAGGATTTTCCACTATTTTCAGCTCCTTTTTGTCTTCTTCGGTGCCCATGTTAATCACCTCGACCACCTCATTATCTAAGTCAAATCCTTTTTCCGAATAATCCAGGAGGTTTGAAAAGCTGTTCAATAGCTTCTTCATCATCCTCAAACTCATGGTTATCGCAATCAAGTGCAGCAAGAGAATCAATTGATAAGCTCCCAAATTCCTTCTCAGGTGGCAAAATTTCTATGACATTCAAATTCCTGGAAAGTAATTGTGGTGGATTGGAATGCTAAACCAAATGGTGGATTATAAAATAGCATGGAAAATGCAAATTAACGAATTGAGAATGGTAAGGGAAAAACATAACAGAAAAGGGAAAAAGCAAAAGGAATAGAAATAGAAATGAGGCAAATGGAAAACATATAGAAAGGTTATTGAAAATCATGCAAATTCATTCAAATGATGTCTCTGAGTAGCATAAACAAAAGCATAAATAATTCTTGAATAATACAACCCAACAAATTACTTTTCAGCAATAACATCAAGAACTGGTTCAGATGTCCAGTTTGTCAGCATCTCATCATTGCTAGCAGCATGGATTTTGTTGATTTCTTCAATTTTCTCAGTATCCAAGGTGTTGATGGTGGAGAAATAACAAGGGGAGCGAACTTCACCGGCCATAATCACTTCAGCTGGACCAGGGAATATCTCTTTCAAGTGAGGAATCAGCTTCATTTTCCCTTTCTGTTTATTCTGTTCCTGTGCCAAGGCACTCATCTTGTCATCCAGGAGGTCTCATATCCTAGACCAAATCGATTAGCCTTCTCCGCACCGATATGGGAATTTGCGAGCCTTGCAGTTGTGGTCCTAGTCCTTTTCCTTCCAGATATCCATTCTTGGCCATGATGTGAGCCACTACCTGATTTTGCATCAGGGTCTTATCTTGCTCTTGTCTCAGCCCTACTGCCTCCAAGTTATGCCATGAACTGCTCTCCACTAGCTCCACATTTTCAACATATGGCAATGTCACTGGTTTGGATACCAGGATCTCCTTTTCTCCGTGGATTGTAATGACTGAACCATTTTCAATGTATTTGACCTTCTGATGCAAGGTTGAAGGGACAACACCAACACCATTTATCCATGGTCTTCCGAGCAAAGATATTGTAGTCTGACTCAATCTCCATCACTTGGAACAATACATCGAATTTGCTCGGGCCGATCTCCAATAACAACACCATCTCCCCTAGGATGCTTTTCTTTGCTCCATCAAAAGCTTTCACTACCATCATTTGTGGTAGTATATCTTCCTTACTCATCGACAAATAGCTTAAAGTCGACACAGGTAAGACATTCAATCCCGATCCTCCATCAATGAGAACTCTGGGCACTATGTATCCTTTACATTTGAGGGTTATGTATAGTGCTCGTGGGTTGACCTGTGAAACAACTTCTTCATTTGAAAACGTGATCATGTTAACACGTTTCACTGGATCCACCATATTCACCACATTTTCCGATGAGACATCAGGTTTGACATAAGCTTCCTTCAAAACTTTTATTACTGCCTTTCGATGAGGTTCAGACGACATGATTAATGATAAAAGAGATATTCTGGCAGGAGTCTTCTTTAATTGTTCCAAAATATTGTACTCGCTCTGTTTCATGATCTTCAGAAACTCTTCTTCCTCATCTTCCTTTTCTTTTCTTTCTGAATCTGAACTTTTTCCAGCATGTCCTTCATTGATAAACTTCCCTTTTTCCAGCTCTCCGGGCCCATAAACTCTTCCACTTCTTGTTATTCCTTTCACTTCCATGACACCGATCATTTCTTCATCTTCTCGGGCCTTCGAGGTTTCCCCTATGTCTCCATTCGTCTTGACCTGAGTCTCATAATTCCAAGGCACAGCATGTGTACTCTTGTACTCAAATGGTGTAGGTTTCTTGATAGTAATCACCACCTTTTCTGGCTTAGGAGTTGGATTAAGTAGTGGCACTCGAAGTATGAAAGGTTCGATTACATTCACCTCATCAGGTATATTCAGCCTCTTTTTTGCTTGTATTACTCCTAAGTTGAGTAATCCCTGCATCTTGAGCCTTGAAATCCCGGCAATTTTCTATGTCATGGCCAAGAGCCCCACAAAGGATACAGCAAACTTGAATTCATGTCATATTTCTCATTCTCTTTTATTGTCGGAGCAGATGCCGTGATGTTGTAACCAGACTCATTCAGGCCAACAAAAATTCTCTCCATGGATATTCTGAGATTCAAAACCTTCTTTATCAGGAGTTCTTCTTTCTCTACAGCATTTACCCGGCCTCCTCTTTCATGATTTGGCATTGGGTTATGGACAATGTCTGGTTTTGACTCCTCTTGAAAGTCTAGCCTTCCACAAGCAATCAGTCTTCTTACTGCTGTCTTGAAGCCTTCGCAATCTTCAATTGAATGTCCTGCTATGTCCATGTGGTATTTACAAGTAAGGTTCGGGTTGTACCAAGCTGGGTATGGTGGTTCTAATGGGCGTACAGGATAAGCTGAGATCAGGTGGGCATCAACTAATCGTTGAAAGAGATCAGCATTTGAAATGGATAGTTTAGGGAAAGGTGGCAAATTCTGGAATCGGGAACGGTTTTGGTTTTGGATATTTGGTCGTGGTGGTATGGTGTTTGGGAAATTTTGAGGATGCACGGTTGAGTTATAGGCGTATGTTGGTCGAGCTGGTTGGTATGGTCGTATGTGAATGTTATTGACTTGCGGTGGGGAATATGGGATGGTATTTGTGGTTTGTGTGCTTTGGTAAAATGGGTAAGGAGTGGTTGAGGCTTGGTATGGTGGTGTTTGGGGTCTTGGGTGCATTGGTGCGTGTCTTGGGTTACAGGGTTGCCGACTCGCACATAGTTTACATCAGTCTCCTTCTTCCTAGGTGGGAAACTTTTTCTTGTGTCTTCATTGCCCATGGGAAGTTTAATTGCTTTGGCTAGATTCTCAATTCTTTCTCCAGCATGATCAACTCGGAGAAATCTTTGTATGTCGCTCCTGCCATGGCTCCGATATAAGGAGATCCCAAGGTTCCTAAAAAGTACGAGCACATTTCGGATAGGATAAGTGGCGGTTGCACTTGAGCAGCCAGAGCTCTCCATCTTTGAGCATATTGCTTAAAAGATTCATCCTTCTTTTTCTGCATCGTGCTCAACTGTTCTCTAGTTGGTGCTATTTCCATGTTAAACTTGTATTGATTCATGAATTGGTCCACCAGTTCTCTCCAGCTAGAAATCTTTGAATGGTCTAATTGAATATACTATTCTAGAGCAGGTCCGGTTAAACTTTCATGGAAAAAGCTAATGAGAAACTTTTCATCTTTAGACCAGATTGACATCTTAGTACAATAACTCTTCAAATGAAATAGAGGGTTGCCTGTTCCATCATACTTCGAGAAGTCAGGAATCTTGAAGTCCTTTGGAACCACTGCATCGATAGGAGTGCAAAGTTGCTCGATTTCCA
Organism: Dalbergia cultrata; assembly: GCA_031216105.1. NCBI lineage: Eukaryota > Viridiplantae > Streptophyta > Magnoliopsida > Fabales > Fabaceae > Dalbergia > Dalbergia cultrata. Next base: position 15,083,894 of record CM062350.1, read on the forward strand.
TATAGCCATACGTGCTAGGCCCTTGGATGGCTTTGATTTGATCTTGAATTTTCTTCATCCATTCTTCTTTGAACTTGTCCTCTTCTGCACGGCTATTCTCCGAGGAAGATGGTTGCTTTTGGATGACAACACGAGATGGCTCCCAAATAGGGGCAACATGCCCATGTCCATTAATATGAACATTCTCTATGGCATGATAACCCTCTCCGATAGGGATAGTAATCGGCATTGTTGGTGGTGGTTGTCCAAGAGAGTTATTTGGAATCCCATCCCCGTCATTTATCCCTTGAGTGACATTTAGAGCTGCATCCGATACCACAGGTATGGTCATCGTTGTAGCACTTGGTTGTACACCTCCTGAGTTTTGGTGGGCTCTCAATAAGTCGAGTGACTCCATCATAGCCCGCATCATCTCCTCCATTCTTCCCTGGTTGTTTGACAACTCGTTCAGTCTTCCTCTCACTACGTCAACTTCCATGCTTAAGTTTCTTCCGGGTTCAGAAGTAATTATTGCCGAGGTGGTTACAGTTGGAATAGCTCTTCCCGATTCAGAAGCAATTGCAGACGGGGTAGTCCTTCCTGGTTCAGTGTTTCCGCCGGCCATCTTGGTTCGAGCTCTAGTGTTATGAACACGAGTTAGATCGGTATCTTCTTTCCTTGGGCGCCCAATGGTTGCGATGTTTCACCTATTATTAAAGAAAATAAGTTTAATTAAAAAGATAAAAATATTGCAATTTGTTAGAGATTGTCAATCGTGCTGAGTCTTGATGTGAGTATCTTCGGTCACAACTTTCCCCCAGAACGTCTCGTTCAAAGGTAATAAGTTATCTTTAATGGATATTGTCATAAGACCAAAATAATGAAACAACCATTCATTCATCAGAGGAGTGGATTACAATCATCATTATTTTTTTTTTTTACATCCATTCCCAGAAATGATAAAAAGTACATCATAGAGCTAGATATCGATCCCTAAAAACATCATCACCAAAGGGTAATGCCTCTTCAACTTCTTTCGGCAATTATTTGTTTCATTCTTCCAACCAAATCTTTGCAATAGTTGACAAAGTTGCGAAGTCCAGTTGGGGTCTTAAAAGGGATGATTTCTTGCTCAGCTATTTCCAGGTATCTGGGAACGTCTTCTATTGCTGTATTAGCTAGCCCTGCCAAATTTAAAAAACGAATTTTCAACTCATGAATGATATGACTTTGGTGTTGCACCTCAAACTCCAAATCTGTAACTCTTTTCTTTTCTTCTTCTAAGGCAGTTTGAAACTTCATGGTCTCATATTTCATGTGTTGTTTTAGTTCCCCGGCCTTCCTCTGGTATTCCTTGCTTATTTCTCTCATTTCTTGCTTCATTTGTTCCTCTCTTGCTAGCGCAGTTTCCTCAGCAATTTTGGTATCTTGAAGTAGCTTCCTTAACTGTTGATTTTCGGTTATTGCTCGGTCACGCTCTTGCCTTCGAAGCCCTAGCTCTTTATTAGCGACTTGGAGGCATTCCTTGGTCTTCATCATGTGCTCATACCCCATTTTTAACTTCTTAGTGGTGCCCTCTAGAATTTGATTTCTCTCAGTGTTTTCTCGCTTCAAATCTGCGTAATTATGGTGAGCACTTTCCAACGCAGCCTCAACTTGCATCTTTTCTTGCTTAATTCTGTCCAACTTCTCTTTTATTTCTTTGATCTCCTCATCATCGTCAAGACGTGAGGATGATGCCTTGTTAGGTGGAGTTGCCGCCCGTGTTCGAATGGCGCTTAATCTCTTGGGCCCTATTCTTCACCCATTGACAAGAGCTTTTTCACCGCATGCCTTCTAACTCCCGCTTCTTTTCCTTTCCACGACAACCTTGTTCCAAGCAAATCGGACTTTCTGTAACATGCCAAGATCCTCAAAGTCTTGGTAATACAAGACAAATGGAGTGATTGCAGCTTCGGGAGGTGGTCCCATCATGGGGTAACCAAGTTGACGCAGTACCAATACTGGATTGTAATTTATGCATCCTCGGGTACCCATGAGGGGAACATTTGAGAAGCTTCCACACTGATAGATCAATGTCTCCGCCTGCCTTTCCCACCAGGGGTACCATCGGATCATCTTTTCATTCAATTTGGCTAGGTCTTGGGCCCATTCTTGTCCATTCTTCTTCTTGATGTGATGCATTTTTAGGTCTTCAATCGGACATGGTGCTTTGTAATTTCTTTGGAATACGTGTGCAGTGACCCACACGTAAAGCATCCAGAGACAAAGATAAAATTCTTTTGCCATTCCTCTCATAGCAAAAATTTAGGGTACAATAAACATCTGCCAAGATGGCTGGAACAGGATTGTGACCATGAAATTTGCGAGCGAGGAATACATCAATAGCCGCGAAGTCCACCAAGCCTTCAATATTTGGAAACAGAACAATGCCATAAACAGTGAGAGCTAATACATCCAAGAAAGTGTCCCAATCTTTAACTCCAGCTAAGCCATGCATATGCTTCTCCAAATAATCCCTTGGGAATCCATTGGTTCCATTTCTACACTTCTGTGCTTCATGCAAATCCCTTACATTGATCTTTAAAACAGCTGCTATGGTATGTAAGGAAGGATAATGACCTTGGTATTGATAAGGTTTTTCTTCTTCGAGTGGTAACCCTAGGATTCGCTCAAATTCTTCAAGAGTCGGTGCCAACTGAAAGTCTTGAAAGGTAAAGCATCGGAGAGGAGGATCATAGTACTTGTACAACGCTGTGATTGCCTCTACCTGTTCTTCCACCTCTAACAGATTCAAAATTTTTCCATACTTCCTTGCAAGAGAAATACGTTGTGGCATACTCAATAGTTGACCTAGTGATCTCAGACTTTTTGTGTCAGGCTTCTTAGCTTTAAGATGTAAAGTTTTCTTTAATTTTTCCCCCTCATGATTGTTTGATCTCATGTTTATTTCCATTTTCCAAAGATACTCACAACAAGACTCTGATATGATTCTCTAACAAACCTGAAAAACGAAAAAATGTGATGATTTTCATTTAAATGTAAAAGAAAATAATAAATACTTTGAACATGTTAAAGAATTTATGTACAAGGAAATGAATTAAAGAAAGAGTATGCTCTCTTTGTGTCCTATTTGAGGTGAGATCTGGAGGTCAATCTATAGTTCTATGGTTATTCTACTTTGTGAACACTTGCAACAGGTGGATCTATATTCTCAGGATTCTACGGCCTCTAGAGTTAAAACTCGTTTCGGAATACTATCCACAACAGCAGGTAAACCGCTAGGTGTGGAATATTCACAAAAGAATCACACTCTAGACGAGATTTTCGTGATAACCAAACAGGATGAACATCCAACATGGCTACCACTACACAATCTCTTACCTATCTCAAGTTGCACTCAGACCCGGGTATAGGGCCCCACTCGTGTGTGGTTAATGTGTAAGTGTTGTGTGTGAAGAGAGCATACAAACCTGGAATCCTAAAACTACCCACGACAACACACACAAAATAGACAATATAGAACAAAAGTCTTCTATCCTAGAGTGCAAAGAAACCAAAATAAATATATACACACAGAACAAAGTCTTCTATCCTAGAATGCAAAGAAACCAAAATAAATATAGACAGAGCAAAGTCTTCTATCCTAGGGTGGTTATAAAGAATTAAACATAAATAAGTATATACAAACAGAGCAAAATCTTATATCCTAGGATGGTCACAAAGAATTAAATATGAAAACATATACAAACAGAGCAGAATTTTCTATCCTAGATTGGTCACCAAGAATTAAATACGAAAATATATATAAATACGATGATAACAAAATTTAAAAGAAAGGGAATAATAGAAGACTAACAATAAAATAAAAATGCAAAAACAAAAAATGAGGTTATAAGAATATGCACAATCAATTATTATAGGCCTGACTCTCACAGTCCCCAGTGGAGTCGCCATCTGTCGCAACCGGGACCGCGACGGGACGGCGAAAAATGAATTTTGAAGTTTAAAATGGAGTCGCCACCAAATTTTTATTTAATTGGGAAAAATTATGGAAAAACCCATTTAATTCAATAAAAATGATCTTTGAAACCAAATTTGAATTCGGGAGTCGGTTATGATTAGGGAAGGGTAGGGATTTAATCCTACAGCACCCCTAATACACCCGTCTTTAGACGGTACCTTAATTAATTGTGCAAATTATTAATAACCTTTCAAAATATTTATTTACACTTTTATTTTAAGAAAATTATAAAAGAAAATCTTTTAGAATAAGAAAATTTTGGAGTACCAAACTGTCAATTTGTATCCGTAATATTGAGTTAACAAGCCGTTACGGCTAAATTAATCTCTTTATTTAAAATAAAATATATACACTTCAATGATTAATTTAAATTGAGATAATAAAGAAAGAGAAAGATAATAATAATAATAATAATAAATGAATAAATAAACAAATATTTACAAGAATAATAATGATAATGAACAAGAATATTTACATGCAAAATGTAATAAAATAATATCATAAATAATTTTAGCTTGAAAGTTTGAAACATCAAGTCATCACAACTTAGATGTCTAAAATATCCAGTTAACAAGCCGTCTCGCTAAATTAACTTCTGTATTTAAAATAAAATATTTAATTAATAATTGATTAATTTAAAATTTAAAGAATAAAAAGATATCAAAGAAAATATTTACAAGTAATACAAATTATAAAAATCTAATTTTTGTTTGAAAATCTAAAACATCAAGCTGTCACACAAATGGAAGTTTAATCGAGTTAATAAGCCGTCGCGGCTAAATTAACATCCTCATTTAAAATAATTTGGTTATTAATCAAGTTAAAAACAATACATAACAATAAAAGACAATAAATATTTATAAATAAACAAAAATAATAATAAATATTTACAACTCAAAAATGAAATAACATAAAATAACCTAATAAAATCTAATTTTGACTTGACAGGAATCACCTGCTCCTACGTATCCTCTGGTGCGATGAGGAATTCAAAGTCACGTAGTTCTTTTAAAAAATATTATGAGTTGATTGGTTTTATTTTAAAAATTTAGAATATTAAGCTGTCACAGCTAAAATATTCAGAACATAAAATTAATAAGCCGTCACGGCTTAATTAATCTTATTTTCCAATTGTAGTAAAATTTATTTTAAACATAAATTAAATAATATTTTTAGATCACTTTAAATTTAAATTAAATGTAAAAATTTTAGAATATCAAGCTGTCACAGCTAAAATACTCCGAAACTTAGAATTAATAAGTCGTCATGACTAAATTAACTCTAATCTTAGAAACAAAATCGTTGATTACTTATATTTTGATTTTAAGAGCCAGAACAAATTTTTAAATAAAATATTTACTGTTTATTAAAAAAAATAGAATTTACTCGATCTAAGAATCAAAACAATGCTAATAACCCCATAAACACAAAGGCTTAAATAAAATAGAAAACAACAACACTGAAACATTTCTACCCCCGTTCTTTATTTATTTGAAACAACCCAATTATTTCATTATTTTATTCCTTATCCCCTTTTTTTTTTAGAAATAATCTCAAACACCCTATTTTTTTTTAGACTAAAATGGCCTTTCATTTTTCGAACATGAAGCATGTCCAGAAGCTCAAAAACAGACCCCCCCAAAAAAAAATATATACCCACAGCCCAAACAACCCTGCAATTTACTTAAATAAAAAAATAAATAAAAAAAAGAAAAGAGGATGCACACGGAATTAACAGGGGTGGGCTTCATTTGTCTTTCCTTTTTTTTTTTTTCACACACACCCAGAGAAGATGAGAGAGAGAGTAAGATCCGAGTGAGGGAGAGAGAGAGAGACCACAAGAGGTCGCAGCTAAGGCAGAGGGGGAGGGAGAGCCACGCGGCCAAGGCAGAGAGAGGCACCAGTGCAGCGGCGATTCAAGCTGCTCCGAGGGTGGCTTGGCGGCAATATTGTTGGATCTGGTTGACGGAGCTTCTGGCGGGTTGGAGGGCTGGCTTAGCTAACCGTGGTGGTGGCAGCGGCTTACGCACGGAGCAGAGGAGACGGCGGCTGGGCGAACAGGCGGCGCGATCAGCTGAGCGAGCAGGAGAGAGAGAAACCGGCAGTGAGGGGGACTGCTTTGTGAGGAGGCCGAGATGGAGGTCGGGCGAGGAGCCGGTGTGGTCAAGCTTTCGCACGGAGCTAACGTGGAGTTGTCGCATGGGGCTTGAGGCACTAGCGGAGGAAGGCTGCAGGTGCGATGCCGCTGCGTGGTATGTGCAAGGTGGAGAACCAAAGGGCGTGGAGGTCAAGCTCTGCAGGACTTAGGCGGCCGTCGGCCGACGCCACGATGGAGGAGGAGGCCGGCGATGATGGAACGTGGGGAGGAGGGGCGCTGGCTGTCTCACGATCTGGAGGTCTTTGCTTGAGCATGCAAAGTCTTGGCGCTCGATGCTTAGTGGCCGCTGCTTTTCCTTCCTTCTCGATTTTATTTGCTGGTTTTAATTTTGGTTCTGGGTTTGTTTTAATCTTTGATGTGCTGTTTGGTTTTATTTATTTCTAACTTGATTTGGTTGATAGTGGTGGCTGGAGTGGTGATTGTGATAGGATGTTAATGGTGAGAGGATGATTTATTAAGTGAAGAAGATGATAATCTTAGTGGTTTGATGGAGGAGGTGTTAGTTGTAATGGTGGTGATGATGCTAGCAGTGATAATGGTCTCAGCTTTGAGAGGAATCATTTTCAAATTCTGGCCCTCCAGAGAAGTTCCCTCAGAGATGGTGCTGATGAGTCCCCTCCCCCGTGATCCCCCCTCGTCTTTTTTATCATAATCGGATTTTTCTGTAGCTCCTTTAACCAAAATTATTAATCCTTCACCTTTAACAGTCACCGTCCAAATTCTCCTCACCGAAAGGAGTTTAATCGTTTTGCAAAAAACTTTCATCATGCTGTCTGCCCATGATCTTTCTCTGTTTTTTTTTTTTTTTTAACTTCATGTGAAGAACCAAAATCCCGTGACATTTTGTCTCTGTTATTTTTATTTTTCCTTCTTTTTTTTTTTTTTGAATTGAAATGGGCCACCATAGAATGGGTCTTATTATTTTTTGATTTTATTGAAATGGACATGAAATAGAACTTGAAATGAACCTAAAAGGTAGGGTCTTAATTGAATTTGAAATGGTTTGCAATAAAGAACTATAGACAAAATTGAATCAAGTTTACAATTTCACTTAACAAAATTAAACTACCAACATAATTCTATAAACGGGTTAAACTCTAAAATATATTGATTTTTGAATTTTTGTTTTATGGACCGGACAAAATCAGGTGTTCACAATTACTAATACTAAAAATCATAATAACATTAATAAAAAGAATTAACAGTAAAAAATATAAAATAAATAAATTTTTACAATAACATTAAACAGAACAAGTAGAATATTTACTAATATGTATTCTATAAAAAAAATCTTACAAGAAGAATGAGATATAAAAAAAAATATATGTACATTACTTCAAAAAATTACCTCTGCAATGTGATCACTGGCTTCCATTTCTCTAATATAATATGCTTGTATACTATTTATTTATGACTCAAAACACTCACTCACCAAAAAAAAAAAAAAAAACTCACTCAAGAACTGGAAACTCACCCACCAAAAGGAAAAAAAAAAAAACACTCACTCACTCACGAACTGAAACTCACACAGCAAAAGGAAGGGAAAAAAAAAAAGGGAACACTCACTCACGGTTGGAACTTCATTGCACTACTTTCATTGTGGAAGCTAAGTCTCATATACATATATAATGCTGGAGCTCACTCACGGACTGCTGCAGGAGAGAGAGCTCACGGACGAAGAGCGCCCGGTCTCCAAGCGGTCATCCTGCAGGTCTGCCAACACACTGAAGTCGCCTGTCAGGTTGGAGACTTTGTTGCGATTACAGCTTTGCAGATATTCCTGCTTTGATTTGATACGAGGTGACGTAAATCGCCAATAATTGTAGCATTTTTTATGTTAGCTACCATAATTTTGTATATTGATCACAGAATCAATATATTGTGTAATATCAATTTTTATCCCAATATAGCAGTACATTTCCCTAATGATAAGTAATATTATTACATGATTTTTCAATTTTTGACACATAAATTCTCAATCAAGTAATTACATTTCACTTATCATTGTAATTAATTATTTATCATTAGATGTGGTTGGTTAGAAGATAAAATTATATATGATTGTAAATTTACAAACAAGGCTTATTTATACAATTCTTACCACCATTTTTATTTTTCAATTGGGATATAATTTATCTCTAAAAATTTAGACCCTGTTTTTACTATCTAATCAAATAATTAATACTCTTGGTACAAAAATGAAAATACGATAAATTTTTTTAAGAATAAATTAAAATTGCACATAATTTACAATTTACTATTACTCCATGCCAGTCTTACACACCTTTGACTGGGGTGAAAATGGGTGAAATTTCTGTACAAAAGCTTCACGGCTCTCTTACCCCAAATCAAACATGCTCTTGGTGTTGTCACAACGCACTGAGGGTGCCATAATAAAATGACAATAAAAAATTTATTTCTAAAATCAAAACAATTTGAAAAATGAAGTCACCATCAACTTTAATTTTGACTAAAATTAGAAAACCTTTTGATTTGTAAAACTAGTCTTTTAAAAAAAATTTGAGTTCGGGAATCTAATTATGATTAGGGAAAGGCAAAAACTTAATCTCACTACACCCCTAATACATCCGTACAAATACTACCACCTTAGAGTTATTATGCAAATTAAATTATAACTTAATAATATTTATTTTTTCCCTTTAACAGTCATTATTATATACAAAAATAAAATTAAAGAAGAGAAAATTAAATTAAAAGAGAATAAATTTTTTAAAAAAAACTAATTTTGGCTTGATAGTTGTTGGCTACGCCGACGTATCCTCTGGTGCAACGAGGAAATTAAAGCCACGTCGTTCTTGTAGAAAATAAGTGTGTGTTAACGGATTTTAATTAAGAAACAAAAATAAAAATGTGTTGATTGATTTTATTTATGAAAAGAATTTTAATTAAAAAATCATTTTAAGAAAAAAGAAATAAAGGAAATAAAATAAAACTAAAATAAAAAGAAGATCACACCTACTTGATCACTGTAATTTGGAAATAAGAAAGAAACAAAACCGTAAGGAAACAGTGGCACAGTGGTAGTGCTAAGGATGATTACTGTGATAATAGTGGCTTTGTGGAAATAGTGATTGCAGTGGTTCTGAAGGCTATACAAATTGATAATAATTGTTGCTATGATAAAAAAAAATAAGATCTAAAATGAGGATGATGATAGCAATGGAGTTTATTGATGATGATGGCTTATGATTGATGATGAAAAGGTTGTGGTTTGGTGAGAGAGTTGTGATGATAATAATGGTGATGGGATATGGTTTGGTTCTTTCAGGGAGGAGGTTATGACAGTGGTGATAGATTCAATGGAAGAGAATGATGAATTAGTGGCTGGTTATTTGATATTTTAGGAGAAATTATGACAGTGTTAATGAAGGTCAAGCAATGGAATGGTGAATGAATGAGTATTCTCTTTTTTGTGATTAATTATTATATATAAAGCAAAGCAAAGAGATTTTAGGGTTAGTTAGGATTAAGCCAGTTAGGATTTTAATTAATTTATTTTGTTGAGACAGTGAAGATTTTAATTTGATTTTTTTCAGCTAAAATTAAATTTAAATTTAAATAAAAATAACAATAAATTGAAAATAAAAATATAGAGTTCACATGTGTATATCGAACCAAGGAGTAAAAATGAGAAAAATTTCGTAAATGAAATTTATGTTATTTAAGGGCACTGATCAAGAGTTTTGAAATGAGGAGTTTTTATTGACAATGTATGATTATTTAAGTTTTAGAGCGTAGAATCTATCACAAAATTTATAGATTTACTTCAAAAAACCTCAATCTATGCTATTCGAGTAGCAGTTAGACCCTAAATGTATCTGCCCCTCCTCAAACTCAGGTGATCAATTTCTGATCCCTAAAACCCCGCAAACCCCTTACTCACTAGTTCAGTACACACAGCGACCACTTCCATTTCCATGGTATCTTTTTCTTCAATCCCTCTGCACCTTCCACCCCTCTGAATCCGCTCCCATCCCCATGGCTCTCCTCCTCTCTCGCCGCCTCCACTCCCTCCTCCTCTTCCTCAAAACCCCACCTTTCCCTCCCACTCACAACAGACCCATCACAACCTCTTCACCCCAAACCCATCACAACAACAAGAAGAACCAGCCCCTCCACGCCCTCTTCATGGAAGCCGTTGGCCTCAATGACAAAACACCAACCACCCCACAACAGCAAGAGGAATCAGAGAACAGTGAGTTGAAGAAGAACCTGAAGCAGTTAGAGGAAGAGGTGAGGACCATTAACGAGGAGAGAGCAAAAGGGAAGAAGACTAACGAAGATGTGGCGATGGTGAGAAGTAAGAGGAGGAGGAGGAGCTTGTTTGCTGTGTTCACTAACCAGCCTGAAGATCATGGTGGTGATGATGATGTGAAGGTGAAGCTTAGGGAGCCAATGGTGTTAAAGCAGCTTTCCCCTGATATGGAGGTGTTTGTGGAGCACCTGTTTCGAAAGGGGTATTTCAAGGATGCCAATTTTGCAAAGGGGAAGGAAAGGTTTGATCTTAGCTGGTTCGAGAGTTACTTCGCCAGGGGCTATGTAAAGTTCGCGGCGCAGAGATTCGGTAGTGATAATCAAGAGATAGCCAAGTAAGTTGATGATTAGGATGATGATGATGATTGTCGCCTGTCATATGTACTTTTTGCTCTTTTAAGTGATGGTTTCATGTGTTTTATTTATAATGAGAAGAAGATTAGTTAGTGTGAAACAATGTGAATTGATGACATTTGATTACTTCAGCAACAGGTGTTGTTGTTGCCTTGATATGTTTGATTTAATGAGAAGATGAAGAAAAGAGAGTGTGAACTAGTAACATTTGATTAGCATGTTCATGGTTTTGAGTTGCGGTTGTGGATGCTGTTGCATTGTGATTACTGCAATTGCAGAAAATCATGCAAAAATGTCGCTGATGCAATTGCAACTGTAATTGCAGTTGTGGACCGCAATTTAGAACCATGGGCACAGATTGCACGGTGAAAGATAAGAGTGAAGATACTGGTTTTCTAAGAGCCAGAATGCAGCCATTTTCTTCTTTGAATTGGCAGAGTAAATAATGAAGTGCAAAAGTTTTCAACTTTGGGGATAACTTTGGATTGTATAGTTTTTTGGGTTAATCTACCAGCCTATGGTAGGAAGCTTGAATAATAGCAAGGATACTGTTGTTTAAGGTCTATGCGGATGTGATTAGAATTAGATAATATCTGGGAAGGGTTCTCAGGAAGCTTTATTTTCTTAAAAAGATATGAGTGATGGTCTGTGAGACATCACTTTCTTTTCTAGCCATGTGGAATGCTGTCGATTCAGATAGTTTTCACATGCATATGTGTTTTCAAATGTCAAGTGGTCTATGAGATTTATTAACTAAAGGGGTGCCTTCTCTCACCCTCACCCTTATCTGTTTGTTTTCATGTCTTTATCTATTTGTTTATTTGACTTATCAAGTATGTTCTGTGTTCAACAGGGGGTTTCATGACTTGTATCAAGTCTGAACTGAGCATTCCCCCTAGTTTCAGTTATAACAGTGTTGCCCCCTTCATCTCCAAGTTGTTGCAATTAGGTGCCCTGCCCATTTGCAATTAACATTGCAGTATTTTTTGGCTGTGTCCATGTACCATGAGTTTTTTTTTTTCTGGGGGGAAGGCTGGAGGGGAAGCAGAGAAACAAAATCATGAGAAAAAGTTTGAAACTAGGAAGACCAAATGGTGTTATCAGACCTGCTAGACTTTTTTAGGGTACAAATTCCTTTAACTTCCTCAAATATAGGGTACATTTGTTTCACTGTATTTTATTTAGGAGGGCCACTGTTCTGCAGGTGGACTAGTCGTGTTATCATCAAATCAAGATAAAATTGTGTTCTTGCATTAAAGATTTAAGATCATTGAAAATTATGTTTAGTATCATGGTTGATACTTTTTAGTATCTTATAGTACAAGATACATGTCATAAAAGCATGGTTTATATACGTATTAGGGTCTGTACGGTTTTTTTACCTCGAAGTGAAAGGAACTTCTGCTTGACCAGAAACCAGAAATTGTTCTTGTTCGCTGTGACCAAATCATTATTGCCACAGGGGATTAAGGATTGAGGATCTTGTTAGAAATGGTGGGGTTTATCCATTAATTGATTTTACAAGTAGCATGATATGTGGTAGCTTGGCAATCTAAAACACAATTAGGTTGTGATGGGTCTTCCGGAAACAATCAGAGACATGTTGTGATCCCGTACTAGCGCGATCTTTCCGCTCGATCTAACATTTTTCCTACCAAAAATAAAACTAGGCAACATCTCCTGTTTTGAAATTGAATTGGCTGCATGGTCCATTTTCATTTCATTTTGTTCTGGTGCTTATCTTTTACAATTTCCCCTAAATTATTTATTTCAATATCTGAATATGAATTTTGATTCACAGATGGCTATCAGGAAGTGCTTTGAAAAAGGTGGCAGTGTTTGGCTGCCCTTCTGCTGACAGGGGAAGTGTCTTTCCTGCCAAAAGACTGCGAAAATTTTTTGAGGTTCCAGAAAACACTGTATGGCTAACATGCATATGAAGACTTTTACTGTGTATTCTAATTCATTTATAATGCATCTGCTTGCCTTTGTTATTCACGGTTTCATTTTCCTTCAGGTTTGCAGTAAATGCGTGTTGCAACAATCGTGCAAGTTCGCAAATCAAAGTGTGTGGAAAGGCGACACCAAGACTTTGGATTTGGTTGTAGTTATGAAGGTACTGACCTCATATGCTTTAGAGTTAGTACACCCTCAGCTTGTAGTTTCTGATGAAGTGAAGAAGTCGGTTAGTCAATTGCTGAAGGAAGTTGTGAATCTGAGTCAAACCACCTGAGATTGCCCTTTGTTGGCTGTTAATAACTTAACATGGTTTTAGATTTTTCTAACAAATCTCTTGGAAACATTTAGACTCTCATCACACATATGAGATGATGTAGTCCAGTCCTCACATTTTTCAACCAAATGGTTGTTTGCAAGCATAATCATCCAGGCCCTCCAAACCATTTTTGAAGATTTCTGTTCTTACTTCGTGCTGCATAACCCTTAATAGTTATCCTTTGATGCTCAAAGGCAATAGAAGTCAATTCATCCAAAGAAGCTATTTCTTCATAATTCAGAATTTCAGATGAGTGGCGAAGTTTGTTTTGGATAGAGTGCTTATGTGAAATGGAACCATGTAGTTTTTCGGGGCTCTTCTATCTAAGTTTAGAAGAAAATGTCATTTTGAGAATGTAACTCATTTAACTGCTGGAAGAGGTCACAAATTCTAATTATGATCATAGAAATGGAGAAACTGCTACCAGAGCCAGCCCGCTGCAAGATCAAGCATGAAATATTGCCAAAATTAACGTCTTTTTTCTTTAAAATTTTGTTGACAAGGATGCGTTCCGTTGAGGAGTGAAAATTAGGGGAAAAGAATTTTATGAATGAGTTTTATGTGTCACTTTATACAAGAAATTTATGCATACAATTTTCTTCTCTACTCTTTTCCCTGTACCAAACTAAACCTAGTTGTCCTGGTGGAGAGGCCCCAAAACATTCATTTTTTGGTGCGAGTACAATATTGTGGATTGTAACTTGAAGCTCTAACCCTGTAGGCCCAATAAATGCTATGCTATCAGCAAGCCCAACTGAATTCGAATTTTTTGCCCCTACAATGCAAATTCGATTAAAACACTTTTTGTTCCTTGGCGCCCATTAATATGATAGGTAGAAGAGTAGTGGGAATAGACAATTGGAGGATCCAGACCAAAAAGACAGAGACAAATTGTCAATTTGAGGATTAAACTTCCGACTCCAACTCGAGCGGTCTTCTCCTAAACAGAAGAGACACATATTTGATATCTCTTTTTTGTTCGGAAACAATTAATTTTTAGAAAAATAAAATTGTTTTAGTTTTTTCCTCAAGAATTTTCTTATAAAATTTTACTCCTATCTTAAACTTAAAATTAGCCAACTTAAATAGATAATTACTCTCACAATAAGCATCTTCTTGATAATGTAAAACACTTTTTTATTGCTGTCCAATCAAAATATTCTATTTACACAATTATTTAAGTAATTGGTGAAAAATTCTATCATTATAGGTAATGTAGAAATATATGAAATTAAATCCATATTTATATGTAGTATATGATGGAATAAAAAGAAAATGGAAATGTTGGACAAGGTAAAAAAGGAAGGACGAGAAAATCAGAAAGATATTTTGATGGCGTGAGGCAGGTAGCATTCGGCACAAGTTGGTGTTTGTCTGTTTCTTGATGTCGGGAAGGAAAAATTCAAAATATATGAAACACGCATTCATACATGTTTACACATTATGTTACATTATATATTACATTAACATGTTAATATGTTATGATGCAAGTATGCAATCGTTGTTTCTACGCTGACCGGTCTTTGCCACACTTTTGCACGTGCTTTGATTCTTCTCATCTTTTTTTTTTTTTTTTTTTTCCGTGGCGATTAACAGGGAGGCACCGCCCCGCGAGATGTCACTGTTCTCTACTACGTATCTCACAATATTATACACGTGAATGTCATGCTTTGTGAACATTTTCACTTGATTACAAATTGTATTTAAGACATGGCGTGGCAGAGCTTGTAGATTAGCTTCGTAATGAAATTTAATTTGGAATTAAATAGTTGCTAAACGAGATTAGTATCACTTTGTTTAAAGATTTTGTACTTGATGGTTTATTTGAATAATATTAATAAAAATATAGCTTGTATTTTATTGACCAAGCCAAATGTCAAATGCCAGATCTTTGTTGGCTAGTTTTCGTAAAACCAAAAAATTAATTGCAAATTAAATCTAAGATTTCTGGTAAAAATGAACTCAATTTTAAAAACTGACCAATCTTCAATAAATTAAATCGGTACCATTTTTTTTTTTACCTGAAATAACCTGACACCACTTAACCTAAAATTCGTGAAGTAAATTTAGTTTTTTATTTGTAGAAAAATTTAAACTAAAAAATGAGTTTATTTTCTATGTATTTACTATCTACTCACATAAATTCAAGAAAATGTTAAATCATGGTAGATAATTACATAGTTATACACTATGATTTGAAACTTTCTTAAAATTCTAATAATTGACATTGTAAAATATATAGAAACTAAACTGAAACAAAATCTATGTTATTTCCTCAAGTGTCATATATCTCATTTAATTGTCATCTCTAAATATTGTCAATTTACCTTGTTTAAATCTTTTGAGTTCATCACCATAAAAGGAAACTCAAGTAATCAATTTTCTTCAAGATACTTTATCTTTTCTTCGCTATTATAATTTACACCATTTGTATCAACTTAACCCATATTTTATTCGTCTATTCTGGTTGGATAGATGCAGTTGAAATGAATTACTTTACTGTTCTGAATTTTTTTAGAGGAACAACTATAAAGAAAATGATTTATGTTGTGTTTAAATAACAATTGCCAATAGTTATAATCGAGTAAGATCGCGAATTAGAACCGATATCAATAAAAGATATAGCTTATTTAACTTTATTACCTCCTATTCAAATATAGTAAAATTAAAATTTATATTTTTCGGATCACAAGGTATTTTCATATATTTGGTTTATTTAAATTTATCATAAGACACTGACGAGCACGTAAATTAGATAACAAAGAGTTCTTATAATTTAATCAATGGTCTAAGTTCAAATTATGGGTATGCAATTGTGTTAAAATACGAGGAAGAGATTGCAGCACTAATAATCATATTCGGCAGAATTGCCTAAAGTAAAATGATATGTTTCGACAGAGAAAAATAAAAAGAGACTCATAAAACTAATCATATTCAATCACAAGAGCGTAAGGGTTCTTCCATCTTCGCGCAAACATTTATTTTTTAAGATTCGGTTGTCAGAAAAAATTTAAGTTGTTTATGATTTCATCCAATCATTTGTTAGACACATCCTTTAAGAATGAAGCCTAATTAACTGATCACTCAAACTTTAATTTAAGATCTTAATACTACAATAATTTAAAAGAAAAATAATGAGCCTACGAGTATTGTTCTTTGTACTTTTTTGTAATATACATTATTTTGATATGGGAGAATTATGTATCTATAAACTACCAAAAAATTTCAACCAAGGAAAATTTCATTTTATATTCTTCAACTAAAAATGAGTGCAATGTGATAGCTTGAAAATTTCAGAATGGATGCTTTAAAATGTGTTTGGTTTTAGAAAATAATTTTCAATTTTTATTTTTAGGATTATGTGAAAAATACTTAAAACTGAAAATTGGTGTTTGCAATCGAACACATTCCTAGTTTTTTTTAATTAAGCTTTCATTCATTTATTGTCAATGACATCCAATAAAGTGCTGGAGA
Source organism: Dalbergia cultrata (assembly GCA_031216105.1). Classification (NCBI taxonomy): domain Eukaryota; kingdom Viridiplantae; phylum Streptophyta; class Magnoliopsida; order Fabales; family Fabaceae; genus Dalbergia; species Dalbergia cultrata. Next base: position 15,100,433 of record CM062350.1, read on the forward strand.
TATGATTATGCTTATTTTTTTATATTAGAAAATAAAATGCACATAATATAAATTTTAATGATATGTATTATATTTATTTTTATTAATAATGAACGAAAATTTATATATATATATATATATATATATATATATATATATATATATATATATATAATATCACTTTTCTGTTAAGGATTTAATTTATATGTACTAACAATATAAAATATTTACACACTTATATAATGACATATTGCTATATTGGTCACAATAGCTTACTCTTTTATTCCACCTATCTCATTATTTAAAAAGTCATATAGATAAAACATTTTATTTAATGGTGTAAAACATTTTTACATTACATGTCATTACATCAAAATTACATTTTTCTTCTAATTACTATATCCTTCGAAACTCACTTTGCATTTCTTGAACGTATCACCAATAATGCTTGGGTGTTTTCATGGTGACATTTTTTCAACGGGTTTTTGCGTCAAAACCCAGTTTGAGTTAAAGCAACTGAGAGTTGCTTCCCCATTATAAAATTTCATGTTGGAGCAATAATAATAATTTTTTGAAACAATGTTACAATTTTACCCTGGATTTAATTGAAATACACTGATAATGTAAAGAAGTTTAACACATTTATCCAATCATATAATGACACAATAGTAAATAGGATTATTTTCAATTTCCACTACTTGAGAAATCAAACAAAAGAAAATATAAGAGTGAATGACAGTGTAAAAGCTCTTTTACATTATCAGTGTATCAAAATTAAAATCTTTTATACCCATGTTATTCTCAGTGGCTTTTCTTATTTTTTAAATATTACACCGAAAAACTAATAGAAGTATTAGTTGAAATTGTAAAATTTACACTACTAGAATATATTTAAGTATGAGATAAAAATAATGTGTAAATTTTCTTAGATGAACTCTATATATAATTAAAATAAAAATATAATTAAAATTATCATATAAAACCCATATCCTTTTCATTAATTTACGCCTAAAAGAGATTTTAAATACTGTTATTCAAATATTGTTATCCACTCTAGCATAACCACTTCTAATTTAAAAGTTACTAAACATAAATCACATCGACCCTAACTCAATTTTAATCGGGATCAATTTTATAAAATCAAGTTAAAGCAAACTCTCATTTACAGATAGATGCCAATCCAAACACACACTAAAATAATGTCGAGAACATAGGTTAAATATAAATTTGGAAGACGAGAAAGTGACATGGCGCACATGTTCGCAGGAGGGCGAGTCGGATGAATGGACGGATGAAGCTCAAAAGTAAAAAAAAAACAGAAGAAGATAGGGAAGAACGGTGGGACCCACAAGAGTCATGCAAAGTCGTGGGGGTCACGTGAAAGACACCACCTTCACCACCAATATCATCGGCTCCTGTCCTCCCCTCCCACGCAACGCGTGCACCCACCCACTATCCCTCTCCAGCACGTGCCACCCTCCGCCACCACAATCGAATACGATGCCGTTTTGCCACCAGTCACTTTCCTCTGTTCCCACTGCACGGGAGGGACCGTTACGGAAACGACGCTGTGGCACACTGTTGTACTGTACTATCATGTAAACATGTATTGACGTGGAACGTTCATTTGCCCAAATGTGCTCAGATGAAATCCCCAAAGTACCCCCCCCTCTCGTGACAGTGCCATCTTCTTCTTTCTTTCCTTGCTGCTTGTCTGTCTTGTTCTAGCCGGATTTGCTCAATTATCAGCGTTTTCCATCAAACGAGGCTCATGGCCTTTCAACATCAGTTTTGGCTTTTCAGGTCAGTCAAATAAGCGTGCTTTGTAATAATGCAACGCTTTGGCCTTTTACTATTCACCCTCAACCAGAAACTGTTTTATATATATGTATACATGGCATATATGGGAAACGAATTATTAAGATAAACAAGTTCTATACGTTCCACCTTAATCAATAATAATCACTTAAAAAGGAGCTAGGTTGTTTTTGCCTCTATTCCATTTAGTTTACTAATTTGGTATCTCCTTTTCACTTTCTGCTGCAAACTCTTCAAAAACAGCTAGCTTTTCGTAGTTGATTTTTTTTTTTTTTTTTTTTTACATTGAGTTTAGTACCTTAAACTTATACACAAAAATTACGGTTGTGAGCATTCTATCATAACAATAAGTTAATGATCTAAGTTAAATGTGATTAGTTAAATTTAATAAAATTTAAGTACTAACAATTTAGACAGGTATTATTGCGTGTATCATGTAGTTTGCATATATAGTAGACGCTTTCTTTGAGTAATTTATAAAAAAAAAAAAAAACCTCTTCTGTATCCTATAAAATTTAAAAATAATTACATTTTTATTTAATTATTTAAGATTAAGAATGAGTGTCATGTCTCATTAATTCAAATTATTGAGATCCATAAAATTAATAATAAAATCATAATAATTGAATACACAATAATATTGATATCTTATGATGAATACAACCGAAAGAAATATATATATATATATATATATATATATATATATTCTCTTTTACGTGGATTATATGCACAACCAGGCAAACTGGCAAAGTGTTGCTATTTTCATCATTCAGCATTGCTTGTAGTAGATAATATCACGCTTATCTGATCTTATATATAGTTAGAAAAGAGCAAGGCATACATCAAGTGAATATATACCAGAATTTCTTTTCTTGGCAATAACTGAATTTATATTAAATCAGGCTGCTGTACAGACATTTGGTTGCACTAACATAGAATAGCCTCGACCACAAAAAAAAAAAAAGGGAAAAAAATAGCCATAATCTAGGTTTTTCTTCCACTTTTATGCGTTGAGGCATTAGACAAATTTGAGCAGTGGAGTATTAAGAAAAATAAATAAATGGCAGTACATCATTTATGAACGTTTTAGACATCTTCTGATTGATCACATACATTTATCTTAGACTACATAATACCAAATACATTTATTGAGCTAGCTAAAGCTAGTATATCGATTAATATAATAACCAATTCATTACAAAACTTTCATCATTCATTCATTCATTATTAAAACTAAAGCTATACCTTCACGGGAAGTTCAGCTCTAATAAATATATTAAATAAGAAAAGAAAACATCATAATCCTGTAACACTTCACATTCACAATAGAGTGCGTGTGTGAGGAAATTGTAAATAAAATTAAGATGAATTACCCACTTTTTTTTCCTTAAGAAACAAATATTTCACATGATTTAATCTTTGATGTACTAGATTTTATAATATTACTCAACCACGTATTGTCACATTAACATTAATTATTTTCTTACATGAAATTGATACTATTTAAGAGGTTATATAAATAAAAGAATTCATCTAAATAATTGTATAAATGTATTAAAATTTAATTTTACAGTAAATAACACTAACTTCTTCTAAGGTGTGTTGTTTGAATCCCTTAATTGTAAAATTTGCTTATGAGATTATCTAATTTATAAAATTATTATACCGATCTCCATTAAATTTTAAAATCAATACATTGTCTTTTTCTGTATTATACAATACAATGAATAGTACACCAAAAAAATACAATACAATGAATAATGTTTCTAAGAGAGATCAATATTACTCAAAAAAATAAAAAAAATTAGAGTGAATTTCACTAAACCTTTATAGAGGTAATTGTAATTTGCAGTAAGTTCATATAGTCCTTAAAGAAAATTTTGTTAGAAAGTTTAGTCCTTAAAAAATTAAAACTAAACTCGTGGTTCCTCTTAAGATTTTAATAATAAAACATATTAGTCTCTCTATGTGTATCTAATCTTTAAAATCTAACGAAATTACATAGTAATCCATTAACAAAACATTAAGTTATCTGTGTATTATATGAGGTAGAATTGAGTTTAAAATTACTTATTTTACTTGTTGAAGTTCACAAAATGAATAATTTAAATCTCCACTATAAATCAGAAAATGCCTTATTTTGTGAAATTTCAGACATCAAAATGAGTATAATATATTCTAAAACAATTTACACTCAACGTTTTAATAACAAATTATCATTGTACCATATCATGTGTAAGCCTACTAATAGAAAACACATAAAAAAACTAATATATCTATTATTTTCAATTTTAAAATACTATAAAATTAATTTATTTTTTTATAGAATAAAATAATCTAATATAAAAATCTTGAATTACCGTATAGAATGGTCACTCTTAATTGGAGTTTGAAAAAATATTGCGCAGTTCTCACTGCCATATCCATGTGGGGCAGAGGGGATGGGGTCAGTCAACCTTAAGCACGTAGTCCAGTCACACACGTACGAAAATCACAAATCCACATTAACCCCCCCCCCCCCCTCCTTTTCTCTCTCTTCCTCTTCACTCCAATGGCACAACCGTAAAAACCACAACAAACCATAGTCAAATGAACTTTCCCCAACATATTTTAACCCACCGATGGTCATCGACGCATTCTCTTTCCTCACACACGCACTCCCAACACCCCCGTCCCCCACCCTCTTCTTCCGACGAGCTTTCCGGCCAACTTTACTCCTCTGAGATCCCCGCTCCTCCCAACACGTGAACTCCCACGCGTCGATCTTCTCGTCTCTCTGCCCAGCACGTCAAGTCCCACGCGTCGATCCACCTCTTCGATTCAGCTCTCACACGAAACGTCACAGTTGATTGTTCTCACCTGAGACTCTCCTGGAATCCGGCGTCGTTTTTCGTTTCGTCAGGTCACAGTGCCTCCCTTCCGCGCTCAGCGACAGGGAGAAATGACATCCACCTGAGCGATCTTGCCCGGGTTACCCGCAGGGATCTCGCCCCCTCCCCTTACCCGGAGAATCCGCAATCGGCTCGCGCGTGCGAGGTTCCCCTATTAATTCGCTCGTCCCCAGAGGGGTTTATCACATATAGAGCGGAGAATTTGAGTTTTTTTTTTTTCCGGCGATGACGGGGACGAGGCAGCCGACGTTTAAGGAGAGGGAGAACAACAAGAGGAGGGAGAGGAGGCGGAGGGCGATAGCGGCGAAGATCTTTACGGGGCTGAGAATGTTCGGGAACTACAAGCTTCCCAAGCACTGCGACAACAACGAGGTCCTCAAGGCGCTTTGCAACGAGGCTGGTTGGATCGTTGAACAGGATGGCACCACCTATAGGAAGGTATAGATAATCATCACTACTATGCTACTATGTTTTCTTGGCTTTGTGTTTTCTTGTTATTATATCAGATTTAGGGATTTGTTTGGTTGGGAGTAAAAATCAGGCTAAAATTTTTTTTATTGATTGAGCTTCATGTGATATTTTACCTGCACAATTCAATAAAAAAAAAAAAAATTTACTCCCATTTATACCCTCCAACAAAACATGTCCTTAGCGTGAGAATTTCGCGTGATAAGGAGAAAATTTACTCCCATTTATATCCTCCAACAGAACATGCCCTTAGCGTGAGAATTTTGCGTGATAAGTGAGACTGAAAGGGATAATGCCGTCATCTGCATTTCCCGTATTTTCACTCATCAATGAAGTCTCTCAATGGATACTCTAAATAAGTGTGTGTCCAAAATATAAGAAATTTTCTGTTTTCAGTGTTCATTTTAGTATTTCAGGCTTGTTCTTGTGAAGCTATGTGCGGTTGTTAGTCTTGCTGTGTTTGCTGCCATTATTAGTCTTGCTCCGTGTCTCTGTGTGTGTGTGTTGTCTTGTGTTATGTTTTTGGTGTATTGTTTGGATGGTGGTGATGAGTGATGAATATTTGGAGTGAGGCTAGATTCTTTTGCTTTCTGAAGGGGTCACCGGTGGTACATTAGATCTGGTCAGGGGCTGTTGTTTTGTTTTTGCCTCTCACTCTTGCTTTTGAGCATGAAGCACAAAAGATTCTCTGTATATCCGTGGTGGTGTTCTGATGAGTCATAACAATCCGCGAGGCATAGATCTCGAGGGTAAATAATGGAAGAAAATGATGTCCCTTATGGATTTCAAAGGGAGTGCCAGAACTTTCTTAACTTGGGCACTGGGAATTAAGAGGGGTTTAAAGGGGTAGTTTTGCCAGTTTAGGGTGTGTGTGTGTGTGTGTGTGTGTGTATGTGTGTGTATATAGTTGGTTGTTTGTGTGCTTGTTGTTACATGGCAGAAGCTTTTGCAGACATTGCATGGTACTCTTATTTGTATTGCCCACCTTTTTTCCCCTCTTCCTTCAGTACCCGTGATATTGCTTCTTTTTTAAGGGGTTTACAGTTATATTTATTTCTTTATGCAGCTGCACCTTTATTGATTACACTCTACATAAATTGTTCAATAATAATATCGTCCTAACTGGAGATAGATAGCTTGTTTTGACTCGCTAGATTTGTTTTATGTTCCATAGGGCTTTGTGGGTTTGGTTTCCCTGCTTTACTTTTTTTTCCCCCATTCTCTTTTTATTGTTTTTGGTAAAAAAGAGAGGGTAGGGAGTACGTGTGTGTAAGGAAGCAAATTTTATCTGTCTTTGTTAAAAGCAAACAACTAGTTGGTAATTAATGTAACTTCAGTTGTAGTCTTAAATGTCGTTTTACTAATTTGTATATGCTTTTTAAACCATTAAATGCATAGAAACATATAATAAATACAGTAATCTTCACTGTTGAATTGCTGCTGGTCTTCATCAATAGTGGAATGGTTGTGAGTTGTAACTGAATTGAATCAAGTGAGAATGATAAAGGCTTGAAAACGGGTTGAATCAGGCAAAACAACAGTAAGCTATTTTGTGAGAGAATTTGTACATTTTGAGTATTGATTGTTCTAACTCCATCTTGGTCCCTGTTGCTTTGTGTGCGTGCATTGATTGTTCTAACTATTAAGAAAAAGATTTTAGTCACTATAATCTTTGCTTTTATTGCTTATCATTTATATATTTCTATTTTGTACCCCATCAATGTTGGATATTAAGTACTGGCACTATTTTCCACTTGAGAAAAAGTACTCCTATGATTTAAGAAGTATTTAAATCAAAGACTTGGAATCTTTTGGCAGAGTTTTCTTCCTATGAGGGAGTTTACCTGTGATATGACAAGGAATTGGTTTGCTCTTTTGGAGTTCAAAAGATATTGATATATGAAAATTAAGATTTTAAAAGCATAATATAGGTGCCTTGTTCAAGGGGAAATTGCTACATTGTTGTTTATTGTGTATGGATCTATCTATCTAGTTGCTAAGGTGAGACATGAATATATGATGGTTTGCAGTCTTATTTTTATTTATGCTAGCTTTCTCTAGATTGGTAACTGAAAATTGATGGTTTGTATATAAAGGGATGTAAACCTGCTGAGCGCTTGGAACGCATGGAAGTGGTTGGTGGTTCTGCAGTGGCAACCCCATGCTCATCTTACCATCCAAGTCCCTGTGCTTCCTACAACCCAAGCCCGGGATCTTCCTCCTTTCCTAGCCCACGCTCATCCCCCTTTGCAGTAAATCTCAATGCTGATCCGAATTCACTCATTCCATGGCTTAAGAACCTCTCATCAGGTTCATCATCAGCATCCTCTGCTAGGCTTCACCAACTATACATTCAATATGGCTCCATTAGTGCCCCTGTTACTCCTCCACTGAGCTCTCCATCTGCTCGAGCTAATGAGGAGGATCAGTCCGCCCCTCCCTTCTCGGGCGTACAGCAGTACTCCTTCATGCCCTCATCCACTCCTCCAAGCCCTGCACGCCAGGTTGATCACCAAGATTGGTTTGCTAAGATCAAGACTCCCCAGGGTGAAGGGATGGCTTCTCCAACCTTCAGCCTGGTCTCTTCAAACCCATTTGGCATCAAGGAAGAGGCTCTTGTTGGCAACGGTTCCCTCAACTGGACACCAGTGCCCAGTGGGACATGTTCCCCAGTAGTTGCAGCGAACTCTGACCACACTGCTGATACTTCAATGGCTGAAGCTGTTTCAGATGAATTTGCCTTTGGAAGCACCAAGAAAGGTTTTGTGACTGCCTGGAAAGGAGAGACTATCCATTCCGGAACAGATGATCTTGAGCTCACTCTTGGGAGCTCAAACACCAGGTAGTAAGAATCTTTGATGATCAAGGCAAAAAGATCACATACATATTATATGATGAATTGGAATTTATGGCTCTTTATTCTTTTAAAGTAAACTTTTAACCTAAATTTCTTGTTTTGCAGGCAAACTTCTGCATGAAAGAACAGCCAGTGGTTCCCTTGAACTCTGGCCCATTTTTCTACTCTGTAGAAAGGCTGGAGGGAGTGGGAACTATGGTGAGCATCAGTGGCTGCTGGGTCGTTTTGTTTTGGCATTTTCTCTTAGGTCTTGACCTGTTCTGTAGTTTTTGTAAACAGCATTAGATGTAGGGGTTTTGCTGCCATTCATTTGGCCAGTGTCTTGTTCAAACCCTTAATACTATTGGAAAGATCAATATACCTGTATGGATGTTGGTTTAATATTTATAAGAAAATTTACTTGATTATTCAAGTGTACCTGAGTGGCCAACTACGTTTCCTTGTTTTATTTTATTTTCCTAATGTCGGGGCAGATTTTTATCATATAGGCGCGGATTTGCTTGGGAGATTCCTTTGAAAAACTAAAATTTATCAAAACCCCTCATTTATGACCTAAGTAGTACTAAAGTCGTAGTTATGATCAAGGGTGGACCAGTGCAAAACTAGTACTTGGTACTACCAGTGCAGAGATTTGGTAGTGATAATCAAGACATAGCCAAGTAAGTTGATGATGAAGATGATGATGATGATGTTTATTGTGGCCTTTTTTTTCTTTTAAGCATTTTGCTCTTTTAAGTGATGTCTTCGTGTGCTTGATTTATAATGCAAAGAAGATTAGTTAGTGAGAAAAAATGTGAACTGATTGCATTTGATTGCTGCGGCAATAGGTGTTGCTGTTGCCCTGATGTGTTTGATTTAATGAGAAGATGAAGAAAAGAGTGTATGAACTGGTAACATTTGATTAGCTCAGTCATGGTTTTAAAATGCGGTTGTGGATGCTGTTACATCGTGATTACTGCAATCGCAGAAAATCACACAAAATATGGCCCATACAATCACAATTGCAGATGTGGGCCGCGATCTACAACCACAAGCACAGACTGCACAGTGACAGAGAAGAGTGAAGATTCTTGTTTTCTAAGAGCCAAAACGAAGCCATTATCTTTGGATTGGCAGAGTAAATAATGAAGTGCAAATGTTTTCAAATCTGGGGATAACTTTGGATTGTATATTTGTATAGGCTTTTGAGTTAATCTAAAGCCTCAATCATAGCTAGGATATTGTTGTTTAAGGCCTATCAAGATGTGATTAGATAATATCTGGGAAGTGTTCTCAGGAAGCTTTACTTTCTTCGAAAAATGATGAGTGATGGTCTATGAAACATCACTTTCTTATCTAACCAGGTGGAATGCCGCAATTCAGATAATTTTTACATGCATCTGTATTTTTCATCTGTCGAGTGATCTGAGATTGTTATCAACTAAATGGGTGCATTGTCCCACCCTTTCCCTTATCCATTTGTTTTTCATATCTTTTTTTGTTTGTTTATTTGACTTGTCAAGTATGCTTTTGTGTTCAACATGGGGTTTCTGGACTTATATCAAGTCTGACCTGAGCTGAGCTGCTTGTATGTGAATTGTTAGCATTCCCTCTAGTTTCAGTTATAACAATGTTACCCCCTACATCTCCAGGCTGTTGCAATTAGCTGCCCAACCCATTGTTATTGGCATTGCAGTATTTTTTGGCTGTGTCCATATACCTTGACTTTCTTTGGGTGTGAGTAGGGCTGGAGGGGAAGGAGAAAAACAAAAACAAAAACAATTGTGAAACTAGGAAGACCACAAATGTTATCAGAACTGCAAGACTTTTTTAGAGTACAAGTTTCTTTAACTTCCTCAATTATAGGGTACATTTGTTTCACTTATTTTATTTAAGAGGGCCACCGTTCTGCAGGTAGACTAGTTGTGTTATCATAAAATCAAAATAGTGTTCTTGCGTTCTAGATATAAAATCATTGAGAATTATGTTTAGTATCATGGCTGAGACTTATTAGTATATTTTGGGTTCCAGAAAACACTGTAAGGCTAACATGCATATGAAGACTTTCACTGTGTATTCTAAATCATTTATAATGGATCTGCTTGACTTTGTTATTCACAGTTTCATTTTCCTTCAGGTTTGCAGTAAATGGCTTGCTGCAACAATCGTGCAAGTTCGTAATGCTGCCTATTCCTCCTGTTGTGGCCCAAATGCATCGACCAAATTATTTGCTCCCAAACTGCTAGAACACTTTGACCCAAAAAATTTGGAGAAAAAAAAAGCTTCTCGAAAACCGAGGCTGCAGCAAATCACCTCTCATCTAGTTTGCCAATTATTATATTTTTTTTGGTGTAAACAGTTCGAAAAGAAATTATGTATATGATCCCAAATTTAAACGGTATATTGCATTATCTACGGGCAGGGACGATCCACATATATATATTTTTGCTTCCAATGGTTTATTACATTTAATCCCACATTAAAACAAAAGTGATGTGAAACTTTTTGTTATGCTAATATATTATTCATATAATTTTTCTGGATTCGTCATTGTTTATGGGTACTGTAGATTTCCCAATTATGCAAAAATGATGGCTATAATTCCCCCCCCCCCCCCCAACGATATATGACTACATTTGAATTTGAGGTAAAAAGGTTTTCGATATAGATTAGATTTAGATGTATTTAAAACAAAGTTTTGTAAGAAAATTTTCTGCATGCAACATTATATGTTAAATTTAGTACGGATAATATCTACAATAGAATAATTGTTTATAGATGTATTTAAAACGTTTTTGAGCTAGATTTTACGAAAATTGGAATGAAATAAATGTTTATAAAGTATGGGTTTTGCTAATCAATTGGTTGAGGATACTCAAAAAAAATATAATTTTCAAATTTAGCAGTGGATCCAAAGCGTTAAAAATATAGAAGCTCTTCATTTCTAGATAGCATTTCCTAAAAATATAAAAGCTCTTCATTTCAGGATAGCATTTCCTCTTTTATTTTCTTAATTAATGCACTTAAGGCACTCATTAGGTAAATTAATAAAAGTGATGACTCAACCATCTATGACATTAAAATTCTTACAAATATAATTATACATGATTGGATAGAATGAAAAATTTTTATAAACAAACATTATATATCAAAATTAATTTCGTTGATTTATAGACCAACAAGTGCAGCGATTAGTAAAGTGGTTGGAGTCTTTTAAAGCGTGTATCGGAGATTCGACACATCAGATATATAGAAAGGGGCTTTGTTGGGAGAGACAAAACCCACTTCGGTGATTTCCATGCCTTGAAGGGATTAGTCGCTAGCCGTGAGATACCTTGGCAGAATAAAAAATACGTATCTTTTTTTTTTTCATGAAATTTAACATTCAGAAATAGCCTTAAAGACTTATATGGACTAAATGGAGACTCCCACGTACCAGAAGAAAGTAGACAAATTTGTGAGTCCCAACCAAATGGTCTGAGCCATGAGTTTGCATGAAATAATAACTTCCCAATTATTACTGCCCCCACGAATTATAATAATGAATAGAAAATATAGTATGTCTAGTGAAAGAACCCACCTATGTTTGGGAAAAACGGGAAGGGGTTTGGGGGAAAATCGCAGTCAATGGACGAGTTTAATGGACAGAATAAATCCGTTTGTTAATTACTATCATGTTGTTTGTTTTTGTGAGACATTGTCATTGCGAATGTGTGTGGGCCACTCTAGAGATAAAGCAGAGAATCATTAATCACGAATCAAAGCTACTCATAACTTTGAAAACACACTCTAAAATCTAAATTATAAAGCAAAGCACAACAACACTTGTGCCTTGATTAAAGGAGAATCAAAGTAGAACCGTAGTATATATATGCTGTGATGGACGGAGGCCAAGATTAAGCACAAACTAGACTTCTTTTTCTCTTCTTTTTCCACCAACACAGTATTGTAACTTGTTTGATGTTAGTAAATTTTCCTCAAAACTTGATAATAACGCTGCAAGTATGCTTATCTAGCTGTCATGTCATGAGATAGTTAGATGCGGTAGCTTGTTTGTTAATCTTGAACGGGTAATTAGGTTTTTTTTTTTCTTCTTTTTATGTTAGATTTAATGACATAGATTTATTTCTCTCAATATCGTGTATGGACATCTGGATTTTATCTTTGAAACCAAAAGGGCACGTTGTATGAATAATTTGACCCGCTTGCTGTATCATGATAAAAGAAGGCATTGACGACCAAATAAACCACTACCTACGACCACCAAACCCAACCTCTACGCCCTTTGTAATAATCTTGTATCACCATCAACCATGTATATCATCCCTTCCATGTTGTTCACAAAAGTCAGCAAGAAACCTACATCATTATACGCGGAAATGTTTGACAAATACTACTAATTTCTTCAAGACACAGAGCTCACAAATGTGGATTAGCCATGAGACCCTCTCTATACCCACCGTTAAAAATCAAACTCCTAACTAAATACTTAAACGACCTAACTACCTATCAATTTTTATATAGGTATTAATTGATTACTGTTTTGCACAAAATTAAATATATGCCCATTTTATTGCAAAATTTTAGAGCCATAAAAGAAGGAAAAGAAAAGATTGAGAAAAGACTCTTCATATTCTAAGACCAAACTAACTACCAATCTTACGAAGGGTCCATTGTGAAATTATAAATCATCTACTCATAAATAATTCCAGATTCAAACTTAAGTTACAGATATATATTTAGCTAAAAATCAAGTAAGGCAATCTCATTATTGCTTCATAAAAGGTATAATTAACTTAGGTTTTTTTTTTACACCTTTCCTATTTGTAACTTGAGTCTTCTACATTAATTAATAAGGCGATGTTTCAAATTCTCAAAGATAATCATTTAGTAAAAATATTTTAAAAGAAGTTACATGAAGCCATTTAAACTTTTAAAGATTTAATTTAAGAAAGGCTTCTATAAGTTTTTGGATAGATCTTGAAAAATAAAATAATTTTGATTTTGATATCTGAAAAAAAAAAAAATCGTGTCTGATTTTGACCAAAACATCTCCAAAGTTGTTTAGTTTTGGTCCATAATGTCTGTGTTAAGAAAAATACTTAAGGTCCCACTAGCATTCCTCAACTTAAGAGACAAATGTGACATGATCTTGTTAATTTTTTTTTTCAACTTCTTGTGATGGGTCTTGCATCTCTTTGCCAATGAATCATTACCACGTAAGTCGTGCCAAACAATGTCGGGCATTCCATTTGAGTACTATAGCAATTCTTCTATCTTAAATAAAGCTGAATTAATTAATGAAATGTTAGATTACTCAATCTCAGGTGATAGTTATTTTTTTATTGTTGAGGGTATCCTTCAGTCGATAGTCGAAAACTAATCCCTTCGAGACGTAGAGATCATCAAAGTGGATATCACGTGATAGTTATTAATCATTTGTTATTGGGAGTAAAATCAAGCAGTTATGTTTTAGAAATATTTGAACTAAACCCAACCAATAAAACAAAATTCACTTATTTTTTAAGAGATAAATCATACTCAAACCTTTAAAAATAATTTTAGAAATTGCTTCTTTTTAACAATATCCGTTTAGGTGAGGAAAATAACACAGAAAAAAAAAAAAGTTGAAAACAATCAAGTTGACTGGATCACGGGACAATTGGGACCCATTGGCACCAAAAGAAAAGGTGGGATCCACATGAAAGTGGCACTTTGGACTGGGATTGTTGGGACCCTCCACAATCCATTCCAACACAATGTTAACAAGATCATCATTATCCTTCAACCCTTCATTGTTTTGCTCCTCACGCATTCTCAACGTAGATAACGGGTCCGAAATGAATTCATCTCACACGTGCACCGAACTCTAGCACGTGCACATATTTTACTATTCGAATTCCGAGTATATGTGTTAATTAAGAGTAATTTTGGTATCTTTCTAAAGCATTCTTCTAATATTTAATATAAAGTTATTGAATTTAAGAGGACTATTGAAAACATTGGTTAGAAGAATTTATAATTATAGTGTTTAATATAATTTTCAATGAACCAACTTATTGTTAAAAAAAAATGCCTCATTTTAGTTCTTTCAATATTAAAATTTACTTACCTTCAAAAGAATACTAAAATTTACTTGAAATTCACCTCATTGTCATAGCTATAGGCGTTAATTGATACTCATGTTACTTTTAACTGCCTTTATTTACTTGATTAAACTCTAAACATACTGCCAATTAAAGTTGTTTTGGATGCTTTTGTTTCAGATTATTTTTATGTAAAGTTGATTTTCTAACCAAAGAAAAAGCTTTTTATAGAAGCTGTTCATATAAACTTCTACTTAAAAGTTAAAAACAACTTATTTTTGGGTGAGTTTGTTTTAGATTATTTAGATTAAAAAAAAGGGATTTTTTTAAACTAAAAAAAGCACCTATTTTCATGTTAGTTTTTACTTAAAAGCTATAATAACTGATGAAAGTTGTTTTAAGGTTTTTAATAGAAATTAATATGGATAGTTTTTATAAAAAATAATTTTTTTAAAATTAAAAAAAAGTCACTTCTCTATCAAAAGAATTTGAAACAAACGCCCCCTATGTGTTTCAATAAAGTAATAAGGTGATCAATAATTTTTAAAATTTTGACGTCTGGAATTATTTGAAATGCCCTATCGTAAATTTCAATGTTGTGATGCAGTATATTAGTATCTTAATGTTCAAAATTTTGAATGCTCCATAATTTGCAATTACTCCTTCCGCTGATCACCAATATAACCTTTTTGCTAACCATACTTCTCGACTAATTAAACTTACCTCAGTCATGTTCCTCGTTTAATCCTCCTTTGATTATATTTACGCCAACCGATTCTACTTCAATTGATTTCTATTCTGTGGAGATGGATTCAAGATTTAATTAATCAGATGGGCAAAATTATAAAACTTAAAAGTAAAAAGGTGAAGATAACACTTTCGGCCTTTTTTTTATTTATAAAAGACTAGCTCAAGCTACCCAATAGAATAGGCGAGCAAATAACAAAGGTACAGTATCATAGTATTAAAAGAATGGTTTATTTAACTAATGTTTTCATGACACTAATTAAGGAGTTAAAAAGGAAAATGTTTATATATTAGAATAATAAGACTTTACGTTTTCAAAGTATTAGGTGTATTTTAATACAAAAAAAGGGCTGTGTCACTTGAAGTAAGAACTCGATCAAATTTACCTATATAAGCACAAATATAGAGTTATACGCTGCTTTTACATAATTTTCCTTCTCATAACTTGTAGAGTATTAATGTTCCATCAATTTCTTTTCTTCGGTTTCTTCCTGTCCATTTTTTATTTTTCATTAAAAGAGTAATGCTATTTTCGTTCAACAAAGATTAAAATTATAATTTATACATCATCAAAACTCAAAAATATATATTAAAATGGATGTTACACAGAAAATGAATACAGAACATATGGTAATAATAGGTGGAGTGTTTCTCTCTCCAAAGTATTTCTTTTTTATAGATGTTTTTAAGTACTAAGCTATAACATTATTCTTATTAAAATAAAAAGTTTACTGCTTTTATATATATATAATATGAGATGTAACAAAAAATTATGTAAAACTATCAATTTTTTCTAAGTGATGTAAGACTATCGTTGTCATGCATATATGAGACTATGTGCAAATATTTTAATTGTGTAGTCTTCAGGATGAACCCGAACTTCATCACACCATGGACAAGCTCTTTTAAATAATACAAACGTTATTATCATAATAGCTTATTAATAGCTAGTTCCATCCTCTTCGATCCCTGTCAAAAGTCCAAGAAACTACTCATTAATAAAAAATAAAAAAACCTTAGTCAATTAATATATAAAGATATAGAAAACTACAAGCTTCATCCGGGGTTGCTCAGTATTTATGTGGAATATCTTTAGCATTAGTTGCAGCTAGCCACCGAAATAAGAAATCAAGATTCTAAAAAATCACCATATTTTTAGGATGTTAAGGAGTAAAAAAGGAAAATGTTTATATTGAAATAATAAGACTTTAAGTTTTAAGATTTAGGGTTTAAGTTTTAGTTAAACCATGATGTGTTTTTTAATGCAAAAAACAGCTATGACACTTGAAGTAAGAACTCACTCGAATTTGCCTAAATAAACACAAATATAAAGTTATATGGTGCTTTTACATAATTTCCTTCTCATGACTTGTAGAGTATTAATGTTCCATTCATTTCTTTTCTTCGGTTTTGTTCTGTCCATTTTTTATTTTTCATTAAAAGGCTAATGCTATCTTTCAACAAAGAATAATATTATAATTTGTACATCATCAAAACTCAAAAATATATATTAAAATAGACGTCACACAGAAAATGAATACAGAACATATGGTTGTAATAGGTGGAGTGTTTCTCTCTCCAACGTATTTATTTTTTATATATGTTTTTAAGTGCTACAACATTATTCTTATTAAAATCAAAAGTTTACTGCTTTCATATATATATATATATATATAATGAGATGTAACAAAAAATTATGTAAAACTATCAATTTTTTTTCAAGTAATGTAAGACTATCACATATATGAGACTATGCAAATATTTTAATTGTATAATCTTTAGGATGAACCCGAACTTCACACCATAGACAAGTTTTTTTTAAATAATACGAATGTTATTAGCATAATAGCTAGTTCCATTCTCTTTGATCCCTGTCAAAGTCCAAGAAACTACTAATTAATAAAAAAAAAAGTCAATTATTTGGAAAACTATAAAGATATAGAAAACTATAAGCTTCATCCGGGGTTGCTCAGTATTTATGTGGAATGTCTTTAGCATTAGTTGCAGCCAACTACCAAAATAAGAAATCAAGATTCTAAAAAATCGTCATATCTTAGCACACTGATTAAGGAGTGAAAAAAGGAAATGTTTATATTGAAATAATAAGACTTTAAGTTTTAGTCAAAGCATGATGTGTTTTTTAATGCAAAAAAAGAGAGAGGCTATGTCACTTGACATAAGAACTCTCTGAAATTTGCCTAAATAAGCACAAATATAGAGCAACATGGTCTTTTACATAATTTTCCTTCTCATAACTTGTAGTTTCGGTTTCTTTCTGGCCATTTTTTTATTTTTCATTAAAAGAGCAATGATATCTTTCAACAGAGAATAATATTATAATCTATACATCATCAAAACTCAAAAATATAAGTTAAAATGGATGTCACACTGAAAATGAATACCTAACATATGATAATAATAGGTGGAGTGTTTCTCTATCCAAAGTATTTATTTTTTATATATGTTTTTAATTACTATAACATTATTCTTATTAAAATCAAAAGTTTACTGATTATATATATATATAATATGAGATGTAACAAAAAATTATGTAAAACTATCAATTTTTTTTTTCAAGTGATGTAAGACTATCATTGTCATGCATATATGAGCCTATCTGCAAATATTTTAACTGTATGGTCGTTAGGATGAACCCGAACTTCACACCTTAGACAAGTTCTTTTAAACAATACAAATGTTATTAGCATAATACCTTATTAATAGCTAGTTCCATCCTCTTTGATCCCTGTCAAAATTCCAAGAAACTACTAATTAATTAAAAAAAAAAAACTTAGTCAATTAATGTATAAAGATATAGAAAACTATAAGCTTCATCCGGGGTTGCTCAGTATTTATGTGGAATGTCTTTAGCATTAGTTGCAGCTAGCCACCAAAATAAGAAATCAAGATTCTGAAAAAATCGTCATATTGAATTCATCTGTTCCCAAAAACCAAAAAAGAATCGCTTACAAGCATGAACACTTCAAATGATAACAGGTTGAAAGCTGCGGCTGAGTTGGGAGATATAAACTCTCTTTATACACTGATTCAGGAGGATCCGCATGTTTTGGAGCACATCGATGTGATACCATTTGTTGACACTCCTTTGCATGTTGCTGCATCTGCTGGACATCTCCAGTTTGCAACTGAGATTATGAGATTGAAACCTTCCTTTGCTTTCAGGCTAAATCCGCAGGGATTCAACCCCATCCACCTTGCTATACAACATGGCCAAAGCAGAATGGCGTTTCGCTTTGTAGATGTCAACAAAGAACTCGTCCGCGTCAAAGGGAGGGAAGGCCTAACTCCTTTGCATCTTGTAAGTCAAGCAGGAGAAATTGACCTTTTAGCCAACTTCCTCTTGGCATGCCCAGATTCCATTGAAGATGTGACTGTGAGAAGTGAGACTGCACTGCATGTTGCAGTGAAAGCTGAACAGCACGAGGCTCTCCAAGTCCTGGTTGGATGGCTCAGGAGAACACGCCAGAGTCGTGCTATGCAGTTGGAACGAACAATACTTAATTGGAAAGATGAGGCCGGCAACACCGTTTTGCACGTTTCAACACTCTTAAATGACTCCCAGGTGTCCTTCTATCTGTATTTGCAGTTTATTTTTTCTTACACCGGTAAAAAAGATTATAGTTGTTCTAACAAAAAAAATAAGATAATAATAAAGAGAGATTATGGTTGCTAAAGTGAATAAAATTTGAAAGGAAAAATTATCAGATTGCTTGTACCTTTTCAAAGATCCATCCCGTTTTACAAATTTGCTCAATTGTCAAAGAGCATTTGTTTTCGTTAATAAATAAAAGTGATTCTTTCCTTAACTATTTTGTTAAATATATGATTTTTTTGTGTTAAACTAATGATTTTACCATACCAACTCAAGTTACCAAAAATAGTGGCTATTTTGTTAAAGATATAATCTATTGGTACTAAAATGATGGTTCTACAGTGTCAACTTAACATAAAATATGACATATAACCACTACTGTTCATGGCTAATAAAAAAAGAGCTTAGTTGACGTTCGGGTAAATTTGTCAAATAAAATGAAGTTTAGAAGATCACGAACAAATACAATATCTTTTTAAGGGTTATTTCATCAGTTCTCCCAATTTGAAATCAACCTCTCCTTTCACAAACTTGGTTTCTAACAAATATGTTATACATAAATTCCTTGGTGACAGGCTCTTCAATTGTTGGCAAAGACTAAGATTGATCTGAAGGCCAAGAATTTGGAGAACTCAACAGCGTTAGACTTAGCAACCACTCCAGAGATTAAGAGTATATTAGTGAGAGCTGGAGCAAAACGCGGGTCATGTGTTGCTGGTGCTCCCAGCCTTCCAGATAAACTGAGATCGAATATCACAATTGTGGATAAAATAATTGTTTTTATACTTCGCATTAGAAGGGATATATCCGAGGACAAGCGTAGTGCTTTTCTAATTGTGACCGCTCTTATTGCAACTGCCACCTATCAATCGGCACTGAGTCCCCCTGGTGGAGTTTATCAAGCTAATGCTGGACAACCCAATGATAATCAAAACAACATTGCTGCCCACAATTCTACAACAACTAATATGCAAGGGACATCGGTTATACCTAATGGTGATTTCCTTACATTATGGATTTTCAATGCGCTTTCCATTATTGTGTCAACTACGATAATCTATATTCTAACACCTAGTGGAATAGTAGGAAATATATTGTATTCACCAATATTTTGGTTTATTTACTGCTACTTCTATTCCATGAAGGTGATATCCCCAACCTCTGCTACCGCACATGCCGGTCTGATTACTGCGTCCTTACTCAGCTTTTTGTATACGGTGGTGTATTGGACATTTTCTTTCTGGTACAAGAGACTTGAGCGTTATGCTTACAGGGGGGAAATCAATAAAAGGGGTAGTGCAGGAGGAAATAGATGGTAGTTATTAGCAACTTGTCTACGTCCTGGTTCTGCTACATAGCAGAATAATCGATGAAGAAGAGACATGTGTACCTGTTAGATTTTACGTGATTCCATATGTTTGCACACATTTAATTTATAAGTTTTTTTAATACATAAATTTTGAGTTTATTTAAGTAAGTTATGAGAAGTTTAAATAAATGATATTATGAATAATGAATTTTTTTTCCTTAAATTATATATCCCTCCCCCCGTATTATTCTCATGTAATTTTAAAATTTTAGTATCTCTCGTATCTTGTGTCAATGTTGATATCTATGCTTCATAGATTATTCATAAGAAATTAATAATAATAATTACAACAATAGGGCATAAGCCATGAGATAAATGGTAAGACTACAACTGCTAGAAGTCCGGAACTCGTACAATTGCTGGCCATAGCTATTGTTCGATGGAGAAGCTGGCACCTCCATTCAGCTGTTGCTTCCTGTCCTCCAAATTGAAATGTTTTTTAAAGGATCATCATTGAGCATCTGTTTATTCACCTAGTAAACATTAATCACATCAAATATATTTATTATCCAGTCTTGGGACACACACACATGTGTGTGTATTTAATTAAAAATAGAAATTCCGTGTTGCCGCTTAAAAGCAAAGTGTATACTGCACTTGATATAATGGTATGGCAAATAGCTAACTGTAACGCATTTATCATGAGATAAAGTCTTTTTTTTTCTTTATTATTTGATCGCTCTGATTTCCATACATTAGTTATGTGAATGGCAATATTTTTTGTAACACCAACCCAGGAAATTTTTTCCTAGAGAAGATAGAATTTTCTAAAGGGAACAACTACAACCACTAGAATATAGGTTTAATCGCATGTGAATGGTGCCATGCCTTTTGGCGATATTTATATTTTAATTCGTTCATGTTTCTTGCAAGATAGTGAAACTGAATTTTCAAATTGAAGGGAAAAATGAACTGATTTTAAGATTTATGTCATTGACCTGCCTTTTGTTAAAGTTGTTTGATAGATCAACCCATCAATCATCAACACGACTTTTAGTTCCATGATAACTTTTTTTAATCCAGATCTCTGATGATGAAACTTGATCCATTGAAGATAGAAAATATTTGGAAATGTCCATAATTGGTTATTTGTTATATATTTTGTGTTCCATTTCAATTATTTCAGTATATGAATGAGTCAACCTCGAGTTTTGTCATGATACGAAACTTAATCTGTGTAAATTATTATTCAAATGCCTTCTTTGACAAATCATTATTTTATAATTTTTAACTTACCAATTTCTACACAAATTTTCAATTGATCATTGATTAAAACACATCATGATAAGATACTATGTACATGGAAGCTTAAATTATCGATGAATTGACAAGATTATCTAAGTTTACTGGAACCCCTTCAAACATCATACCTGGATTGCGTTGATAGGATCAATCGAATGTCGAAATCAAATGAAAGCCACATGGAGTGAGAGGGAATGTAGGTCAAGTATGAAGATGGAAACCGTGGTGTTAATTGGTAGATTTGCCATGGGTCCTCTACCACATCCTTAATAAAAATGCAGGGAAGTACTTTGAGATGCCTTCCCCAACCCGTGAATGCCTGTTGGATTCTTTCTGGATTTTGTTCAGGCTTACAGTTTTTTTATTATCTGTAAGAGTGTTTTAGACTGATTTTATGGCCTCTCGTAGTGTTTGAGTGCTATTAACTACTATACTAGTTCTTTTGCTCGCATCTACTACTAGATTGCTTGAGCAATGTTTTATCGAAGAAATGGACCTAAGTTTTGTCTGAATTAAAATCGTCTGAGTATTTTCCTAAGAGTGTGTATGGACTTGGGTTTTCTAGCCAGAACCTTCAAAATTATCAAGAGCTTGTAAAATGCAAATCTAGGGTAAAAACTCATTAACAAAATGCATCGATTTATATGATCAATCTGGGTTTTCCCAGGGTCTCAACATTTTACTTCACTACCATATTTGGCTTCTAGATTTCGTAAAACAATCATTGTATTAATTATTGGAGGTCATTACGT
Source organism: Dalbergia cultrata (assembly GCA_031216105.1). Lineage (NCBI taxonomy): Eukaryota > Viridiplantae > Streptophyta > Magnoliopsida > Fabales > Fabaceae > Dalbergia > Dalbergia cultrata. Next base: position 15,122,234 of record CM062350.1, read on the forward strand.
GAATACATTTATTAGTTTTTCTTTTAACAAGAAATCGGTCCTTTTTTTATTTTTGGATGAATCAATAAGTTTTCGTCTACTAACTGATAGTATGTGTATAGATTGAACAATCAAGCATGCATGTGTAAACACAACTATGCGTTTATTTAAGCAAAATATTACATGCACCTAATATTTATGGGACATTTTGTCAATTACGTTTCATTTATGATTGGATAGTCCCATGGATTTCATTGAAATAAAGTTCATATATATCTCATCCAATAATAAATAATATGTGAATTGACAGGTATCCCATAAATATTATATACATATAACATTTCTTTTTATTTAATAGGTCTTTTTTTGTCATTTTGCATTTATCCTTCCGCATGTCAATGTATTTATGCGTCTGGCCAAATCAAAATAGTGTCTTATTATGCTGTAGCCCCTGGCCCTTCCTGACCAAACACTAATTAAAGTTAAACTTTGGTTGGTGAGAGAGAAGACATAAAGAGAGAACTCAGGTCACGTTCTCGAAGGGTTAATTTGTGGCAGCACTGCTCCTTTCTCTCGTTCATAATTGACAACGAAGAGAAAGGTTTACAAGTGTAAATTCCTCTTTCATCCCTTCAACTTTCCCTCCCCGAAGCTCTATAAATTATACATGCGCAAGGAAGACCAAAAACCCTCATCCTTTTATTTACGTTCCCATGTCCAAACTTTTTTTTATCACTTTTTTTCTTTATCTATTTTCCAATTCACTTTATAGTACTTCTTCTATACACTAATGGAAAGTTTTTAATTGTATTATAAATACCTATAACAATTCTTATGATTTGAATAATACGGAGCACATCAAATGAGAGTAATGACTTATTATTTATGTATTTAAATCAACATTTTAACTGTGTATGAAAAAAAAAACACTATTGAAAAAGGTCCCCTCTAAAATGTCAAGATCAATCTCTCATACTATAGTAATGAGATGATTTGATAAATGAAAAAAAATGGTTAGAGCCTAATAAGCTTTACATTTTTCATTGCTAACTAATTGTCTAATTTTAAATGTTCATGGGAACAAAGACAATGCTTGAAAAAAAACCCCAATGTTAGAAAAAAAAATAAGTGTAATGTATTAAATTTTCTATACTTCTTTCCACTAACTTTCTCTATTTTCAATAAATTATTCAGTAGGGGCATGATTGGAACAAAAATAATTAATATTATCCAGACTTTTTAAAAGGGCAATTATATAGAAACAAGTAAATTTTTTAAAGTAGATAGTTGACTCGGAATGGAAGGAGTATCTGTTAATAATTACATTGATGTCAATGGATCCTTTCAACAAGCTGAGATATATATATATATATGTGTATGTGTGTGTGTGTAACAAGTATATGGACCCAACTAGAAGAGTTAGTTATAGCAGAGAAAATAATATAAATAAGAGTAATCCATAATTGTAATGGCAACTATATGTGAAATATGAATGAATCTCACTCGAAATTCTCTCTTCTATCTCTAATTCCCTGCCGTTTACAATTTTCTTATCCCAAATTTCTATTCAATTTCAATGGTGTAACAAGTTTTAATTCAATATCAATGGTGTAATAAGTATAATGGGTCCAAGAAGTCCGATTAGGAGAGTTAGTTATAGTAGAGAATTGTATAAAGAGGAGTAATAACTAGTAATTGTAATAAGAAATGTGAGTGAAATTGGATCTTTTGGAATCCTCCATTGAAATGGAATAGAAATTTGGGATAGGAGAACTGCAGAATTATTTGAGGAAATTAGAGGGGATAGAAAAGAAGAGATAATTCAAAGAGAAAGAAATATATTCACATTTCACATAAATTGATGCCATTACAATTACTAATTACTCCAATTTATACCATTTTCTACTGTAACTAATTTTCATAATTGGACTATTCGGCCATTATATACTTGTTACCATATGCTATGCAGGAAGAATGGATTACACAAAATTAAACGAAAGCGACATAATTAGAGTTCCATTTAAAACAAAAGATTATTGTCCATAATAGATTTCCTCATTCATGTGGGAAAAAGCCGCATTAATACGACCCAATTACTGAACTTTCATTGATAAAACCCACATGACCATGGCCAAAGTAGAGAAAAAGGGCTATCATGCTCGACACTAAATGTTTTTGGGGTTAACTTTTGAAATAAAGAACAAGAACAAAAGTTGGCACCGCTTTGACTAGTGCAAGTTTACTTTCATTAAAGCGCATATGACACCTTGCTAAAAGATACTCTTATTTCAAAAATAATAATAAAAAAAAAAAGCTGAAAAGAGAAAAATATGTTCCGTTGGTGAAATATGCAAGTTTGCGCTTCTACTTAAGGAGAAGCTTATCAATTTAGCTAAATTAAAAAATCCATTAACGTGAGTTGGTCGGAATTGTTAGATGTTTTGGCTTCTTAATCAATCAAGTATTTAGGATTTAAATATTAAAACAAAAAAAAATTGAAAGGCTTATTGAAATCCACTTCTACATATGGAGTCAAATTAGTTGAATTTTTTTATAACGGAGTCCAATAAATCAGTGAGCTTCACCCAAAATAAATTTATATTAAAAAAATCTTAAAATAATTAATGGAAATGTAGGTGATTGATAATTTAGAAAAGTATTATTGGCAATCACATGAATTTTAAATCTTGAAATTTTGATTTTGAGGAAAAAAGTTCAATACATCTTATAGTATAAAATTTTTTACACAATTATTTATTTTAATTTTTTATTTGTATAAAATTTTAAAATAATAAATATGAAAATAAATTATATTTATAAATATAATATTATATAAGTAAATGATAATATAAAATTCTTATTTATTGTTAGTGCATCCACATTAAAATTTTCTTTAATCATGCATTGACTTAGGGCCCATGTGGATAAAACTTATAAGATTTTTTAAAACTTTTTTAAAGTTAAAATTCATTATTTGTTTTTTTTTTTGGTTACAAATTTCATTATTTGTTTAATTCCATTTAATTATACAACTTATTATTTTCTGAAAAAAAAAATCCATTTTTGGTTTTTTTTTTTTCTTTCGAACGACCGTTTGTTACTGGCTCGAAAGCTCATGCTTACGTTTGAGAAAAGTATAAAAATATTTACTTCGAGAAAAATACACCAGGAGGTAAAATAGAGGTAACATAAACAGGTATCTAGAAGCTAAAATATCAAACTTCTCAAAAATATATATTTTTTTAAATAATAAAAATAAAACACTTTTGTTATTATACTTTCAATAAGTTTCTCTTGAGTTAATACACATTTTAGCCTTTAATTTTATTTGTGAGTCATTTTAATCATATTTAAAATTAATCCACATTATAAAATTTGAATAAAGTTAATCACTCATTACACTTTTATTTAATATTCTGTTATTTAATCTTTGACATAGCATATGCAATCTAAAATATAATGAAATTTAAAACAATTTATTTTTATGTCAAAAATTATATAAAATGAGTCATTTTATTAATTGAAAAGGAGATTTAAATAACTCATTTTATATACCAAAATAAATCATTTTAAACTTAATTTTATTTTAGATGATATAAAATATGTCAAAGTATCGTTCAATGTTACACATCATCATTTAATTAATCGAATGTTAAATAAAAATAAGATGCGAAATAACATGACCCATATTTTAAAATATCGTGATTAATTTAGCTTATTTTAAAAGTTAAAAACTAACTTTACTCATTAATATAAAGTTAAAAGTATATTTTATGATTTAACTTATTTTAAAATTAAAATTCTAAAATAATTTATGAATATAAAATCACATACTAAAATGAATAATCGCTCAATTGCTCTCATATAAGAGGGCCAACATGAGCAAAAAATATTATCTACGCTTATTATAGAATTCATAGCCTTTTAAATAACTAATATAACATGAATTAATATGATAATTTATATATAATAACTATAAATACCATAACATATCCTAAGAAATCGTGCATTTTTTAATAAAAAAAAGGAAAAAAAAAAACACTCACACAGTGATGCCCGTTAAAGTATGACAGCTCTCACAAATTCACTCACTCTCACGGGTCCTAGCAGTGCCAGCTCTCTCTCCCTCCCTCCCTCCCTCTCTCTCTCTCTCTGTCAAATCCAAATGCCATGATCGTGAATTTGATCCGCAAATTGGGCTAATCAACTGTCCTCCACAACGTGTAGTACTCTACCCAAAAAATTCACGCTTCCCTTTCACTTTTGCTTCTTTTCTTCCTGCCTTTTTCTTCCTTTCCTCATATACCCATCATAAACCATTCCTCAATTTTCCGACCACTTTTCCGGCATAGATCTTCTCCTTCCACCGAAACTCATCTTCCAAAATCCACCTAATGTGCTAACATCACCACTCTCTTAATCTCAGGTTCATCTTCTCACACCTTTTCCCTTTTTTTTTTCTTTTTTTTTTCTCTCTCTTCCATTTCTCGTCGACCCAGAAGTTTTTTCAACGTTTAAACCTCAAATCTGCTTCAAAGTTCCGTTCTTTACGCTGTTTGGTGGGTGCCCTTTTGGTTTCAGAGCTTGAAATTCTCTTTCTTCTGTGTGGCTACTAAAAGATGACTTCGGGGACGAGGCTTCCGACGTGGAAGGAAAGAGAGAACAACAAGAGGAGAGAGAGGAGGAGAAGGGCTATAGCGGCTAAGATCTTCGCGGGTCTCAGAATGTATGGGAATTTCAAGCTTCCTAAGCACTGTGACAACAATGAGGTTCTCAAAGCTCTGTGTAATGAAGCTGGTTGGACCGTTGAACCAGATGGCACCACCTATCGCAAGGTATAAACTAACCTTGCATAGCACTTACATTTTTGTTTTTTTACTTTTCAATTTAGCTTCCTTGAAGTGCTTTTGTTAAGTGATTCTATTCTCTCTATGCAGTGAAATTTTGTGTAAGCTAACTGCTTTTCCTTAGGATAATTTAGAATTTTGTGTTAAGTGCTTTTCCTTTGGATAATGGTGTTTGTATGCTTTTTTTTTTCTTGTCTATACCACTCCAGAGTTAAGCTATGGTCTTTCAGTTCACCACATAGAGAAGCCATGGTGTTTCTGCACTAGATTTTTTGGTTTCCGTGATTCCAAACAACTCGCAAATCACTCTAACTAATTAGTAAAATTGTTTATATGCTATTTTTTTCTCGGGCGCTGCTACAAGGCCTGCAAATTTGTTGTTCGAAATTTTGAGCAGGTGATCAGAAATTATGGGAAGCGAAAAGAACTAAGATATTTTTATAGCATTTTATAATATAATCTTAACAATTTTTTTTATTAGAAGTATTCTCCTTTTTGGTATCACTTTTCAGATAATAATAATAAAAAAAATCATTGTTTCACTGCATTTAGGATGTTATTCGTTTGTTTGAGAAAACAATTTGCAGTTTTCAGTTAGATTTTTTGTTTATAAAGAATTTGTGAAGAAAATAGTAAAAACTATAAATTTCAGTTTCTATTATTTTCCTCCAGAAAACATATAAAATGCAAACAACAAAGACTGGAAATTATTTTATGAAATCAAATTGTTTCCTTCTTTGTTTCCTTTCTAAAACTAAGAAATGTAATGATCGTGTGAAATGTGTGGTGTGAAGAGAGGAAATTCTACTGACGTCTTTCTTCTATAATAAGCCGAAAAGGACAATTTTTCTCCCTCTCTTTATTTTCATTTAGTGGGAAGTGGGAAGCATCAAAGATTCTGTGTGTTTCTTGACCGGTGGTCACCTGAGAAGCAGTAGTTTTCTTTCGGATCTTAAATGGACGAAAATACCCTTGTTTGATGCTTTTTTTATATTTATTTATTTTGAAATTTTCTGGCCGGGTGATACGGGAAAAAGGGTATTTTTGCCAACTCAGATGTTCCTTTGGTTGCAATGTTGAGCAACAACTAGCAGCAGCTTTTTCAGACTATTATGGGGCTGGCTGTGTAGGATTGATTCCATTTTGGAGTGTCTTTTACCACTGCTCTTTCTGATGTTGGTTCCTTCTTTTCTGAGGGGATCATTGAAGCCACTGTTCATAATTCATTCCCTTATGCAAGATGAGAGGGACGTGTTTGAGATGTGTATAATTTTAGTTAACGAGTTCTTTAAACGGGAGTTCTTCTATGTGGTGAAAAGGACCTAAATCCTCTCTCTCCCTCTGTTTTTTGTTTCTTTTTTTAACGATTAAATATTTATTTTAGTTTCTCAGAGGCAAATTACTCTTTCTGATTTGAAAATCTCTTATAGGAGAACCTTTCAAATCGTGAGATATTAATTTGTTTCCTGATATATTTTTAAGGCACCACAATGGAGGTTTACTCGTTATAAATGAAAAGGGTAAATTATACTGATTTTCCTTGAGATTTGATGAAATTTATTCTGACTTCTCTCTATTTGTTCGGTTGACACTAACCTCCCGTAGATCCACTGTTCACTGTGCGATGGAGGGAAGGGCAGTGTAATGATTTTATAAACTCAAGAGTGGTCGATATAATGATTTCAAAAACTGAGAGATCTCTTGATCAAGTTTTATAAATAAAGAGGAAGTAGGGTGAATTTAAGAAATCTTAGGGAAGGTCAACGTAATTTGTCCAATAAAAAACCTTTGGCTAACAAAATTATGGTATCATGTGAGCCATATCCAATTAATTGCAGCTATAAAATCATACAGTTATTAGTACAGAATTTTTCTTATAAAAATTTCATTGATTTAATAAATTTAAAGGTGTGTTTATGTTTAGTTGAATTGATAAAAAAATTTAAAATGGAAACTACTTGGTGCAATAAAAATCTGAAAATGTTAAGTCAAAAACGAGTAAGTTCCACTCCACCTTTGGCATGTTTGGCCTCTTGTTGAAAAGCTCCAAATCATTGTTTGAGTTGGGGCGTCCACACATGCTATCAAATTTTGGCCACTCTGATATAGCATGAAAATGAGTTGAGGTTTAAAAGTGACTCTCTCTCCTACTAATTAAACAGCAAACGAAAAAATAAAAAAGTGAATGTATCCTACTTCATTTTACTCCTTTGGTCTGATCTTCCCATTTTCCTTCTATTCAATCATGCATAATCCTTTCCTCATATGCACTTTTTTAGTTGCACTTCATTGAGCAGCAAGAAAGCCAGGACAGTTGTTCTTAACTTGGGCTTGGTAAATGCATGAATGTCTAAAAATATTGTGCAGCAATTCAGCCAAATAATCTAATTCTTGTCAGCATCACAACCGAATTTTATTGCAGAACTACAATCAGTCAATAACTACACAATCCATGGTGTCATCAGTCAATATTTCTGTTGATTTTAATGGAAGCTTTTCTGCTTGAATTGAAATAGGTTGACCTTGCTATCATATATTCAACTGATCATTCAGTTCTGTCAGTATTCTATAGATGGTGCCTGCATGAACTCAGGCTTTGACTAGTTATACTATAAAGTCCAGACTTAATGGTAACACTTTAGACCTGAGAACATGCTGAGTTGAGTGTTACTTCATTACAAACATGTAATCTTTGCTTGATTATCTATCTAATTATTTTATTTAAACTTTGTCTGGTATCCCATTAATGCATTTGAACTACTTGATATATGTTCATGCAACATTTAGATCAGTTAATGAAACAATATTTTGCAAAAAAAAACCAGGGATGCAAGCCTTTAGAGCGCATGGACATAATTGGTGGCTCATCAGCAGCAGCAAGCCCTTGCTCATCTTACCACCCAAGTCCCTGTGCCTCCTACAACCCAAGCCCTGGCTCGTCTTCCTTCCCAAGCCCATCCTCATCCCCCTACACATCAAATCCAAATGCTGATGGTAACTCCCTCATCCCATGGCTCAAGAACCTCTCCACTGCATCATCTTCAGCATCATCCCCCAAGCTCCCCCACCTCTACCTCCACAGTGGCTCCATCAGTGCTCCTGTCACGCCACCACTGAGCTCCCCAACTGCCAGAACACCAAGAATCAATGCTGATTGGGGTGATCAGCCTGCGCGGCCAGGGTGGACTGGAGGACAGCACTACTCCTTCCTGCCATCCTCCAGTCCTCCAAGTCCCGGCCGCCAGGTTGTTGATCCTGAATGGTTTGCTGGGATTAAGCTTCCTCATGTGAATCCAACTTCCCCAACATTCAGCCTTGTTTCTGCCAACCCTTTTGCCTTCAAGGAAGACGGCTTGGCTGGCAGTGGTTCTCGCATGTGGACTCCTGGACAAAGCGGGACGTGCTCTCCTGTGGTTGCGGCTGGGTCTGATCACACTGCTGACATTCCAATGTCTGAAGCTGTTTCAGATGAATTTGCATTTGGAAGCAACACATCAGGTATTGTGAAGCCATGGGAAGGAGAGAGGATCCATGAGGAATTTGGATCAGATGATCTTGAACTCACTCTTGGTAGCTCAAGGACCAGGTACTTGAACTCATCAGGCTGAAATATGTTTTTAGCTCATATAACTAATGTCATTTTGATTTCAATCTATCCAAAAAAAATTTCTTAGTTTTTTTTTTAATTAATTTCTAATGTTTTAGTTTTGGTCCGTGGCTCTGCCGTTCTAAATTTTGATTTCCATATATTGAGAAAAAAGAAGGATCAAATGCTAAGAAAAATTTTAGAAGAACTAAAAATCACTTGTATATATAAGAATTGATTTTTCCTTCGGTACCTGTAAGGTACCCTTCTTGTTTTCAATGGTTGTAATTTAATCTTTATTTTTCTATATTTTAATAAATTCGGTTTGTGGGACACATGATATAATCTTAGCTACAAATAACTAAGGTACCAGTATTCTTGAACTTTATAAGAGTTATTATAAGAATTAAACACATAGTTAAGCCTTAACTAGTCTTATTATATGTTCAGTTGAATGTGTTTTTTTTTTTCATTTTAATGTTTTGTTTGTCCATTTAACATGATTTTTTTTTTCTGGCAGGTAATGTCTTTTATAAATAGGAATGCCAGGAAGTTGAATGTCATTATGGGAACATTGCCTTTTCTTGGTTTTGTTCTGTAGAAATGTTAGAAATTAATCGAGGTGAGTGCAAGCTGGTGCTTCCTTTTATTTTTTATCCTCACTCTCTTATTTTTGTTAATTATCCAGTAATATACATGTTTAGTTAGGTGTGGGGTGGCTTTGCAACCCATTAGTTTTCATCATTGTACGTCTTGTTAAAACTTATTATTGGAAATTTGGAAACATCAATATAACATTGTATGGATTGGATTGGTTTGCCACTGAAACGACCGAATGGCTCCAGAGGTTGCAACCTAACTCAAATGTTTTAAAGACCTTCTGGAAATCTAGAAGCAAATTATCCAAATTAAGTCACAATTACACACAAGAACAGAAAAGAAAAGGTCATAATCACACGTGAATGATTTCAATTTGTAATTGGCTTCTGTATAATTATACTAATTCTATCTGAACTCTGAACATACGTACATAGATGCACATTACCTTATATTTGTCTATTTTTTATCATTTTATTACAAGTAGTGTGGCTTAATCTCGATTAGGCACACTCTTTGATCAAGGCAAATCATCGTACAGATATAAAATGACGTGTTTGTTCCGTATGTATACCAAGCATTATCCACAAAAAAAAGACTGCTTGAAAAAAATGTTTTGTATTAACGTTTGCAGACGTCTATCAAAGCAAATGGAGCTTTGCACATGTGATTATGGAATATCTCATAAGGATGAGAATTTTATTTTCCCTGACGGTGATGACACATCCATCTATTCATAATTATGTGAATATCTAAGAAGAGTTATGTGAATTTAATAGGAAATTTAGAAACTTTTAATGAGATGAAATTGAATTGAATTATTATATTTAGAATAAGTCAGTAAATTAAATAACTGAATTTTTAATTTCTTGATTTGGAATGAGTCTAAAAATAAATTAATTTAATTATTTTTATTATTTTATTTTTTATTAGTAGGTTTAAAATAAAATATTATATTCAAGTAAGATTATTTTAATATTTTTTATTTATTAGAATTTAATTCATACATTAAATCACACCCATTTAGGTTTGATTTCAATTTTTTTACTTAAATTATTTTTAAAATAAGGAATTCAATTCAATTATTTGATAAGATTGAATTTCATGGTTTCTAAACATTTTGTAATTTGTTTTGCATAAGATATCAACTTATATTTTATTTATTACTAGATAAAGTGTGAATTATACTTAAATGAAGTTTGCATTTTCAATATAAATTATATACAAATAGCATTTTCATATTATAAGTGTTTAGGGGTTCGAAAAAAAGGACTAGTGTCTTGCTGCTACCTGAGGTCAATGACGAATCTAAGAAAATTAGACAATGAAAGCAAACATAATGATAAATTTTTTATAATTTTTATCTGAGGTTAAATTTAATAAATTAAAAAAAGATAAAATATACATATATTTATGTACTTATAATAAAATTATCAATATTTAGTAGAGGTGCCCCACCCCACTAGCTTACAAATAGATCCGCCACCTCCTTCCGTGTTAAACCCATCTAAATCTTTTAGTTATAAAAAAATCATTTATAAAGTGTCCACAATAATAAAGTAATATTAAATTTTAGAACATGCAAAGCTGAGGCCTGTATATTGATGTGTAATCAGGCCTATTTTTCAACTGATCAGACAGGTGTTGATTAGGAAATGGGAAATGGAGAGGATGAAAAGAAAAACCGGCAGGTCCGGCCCTTTGAAAAAGGTACTAAGATTCCTTCTATTTTATGGAGCGTTCAGCGTTGATGGATGCAGTGGATATTTGCTTACATCAATCTCATTTCAGTATTCACATTGTCCCAAGTAGCAGTATTTGACTGTACAACGTGGTTCCGTATAAACTCTTCTATGAAACTCGTGCACTGGGGGGCCGTTAAGCCCCGTTTTCTATAAAAAAAATAGACTGGTGCACTGGGATCTCGTCACATGTTCACAGCATCAATTATTTCATCCATTTGGATATGCTTCACAGCAAGTCGCCACTTTAACCATAATTAATCCTATCATTAACCTTGAACTGTGGATCATAAACTTGTTATAAGTAACACATGAAACATTGAAACTTAACTCCCCACCCCCCCCTTTTTTTCCAGTTACCTCACATCATACTGAAATGACAAAATTAAAATGTAGGTGTAAAAATAAAATATATAATGATAAAATAATATTAACTAAAATTTGGTCATAACTCAAAATCTGGACATATGTAAAGTGGTGTGTGCACGAACGTGAATGTATAGCATTATTTCTCTTATCATTAAATGTAGTGTACATCCCTTCATTTAGTGATAAATATGCGTATCGATAAAGTGTTTCATAAAGTGTAAGTATCAATATCATTATTCATTAACAATTATCCTCACCAGTTTTGTTTCGCAAGACAACCTGTAATTTTGAAGAATAATTAGGCAGTACAACTTCCTACTTATCCGTGGAGTATATTTTGTGGGTTTTATATAAATGTTTATTATGGAACACCAGGTCGCCAACGTATAATATATATTCGACAGTTTGCCAAGATATTTTTACCTTAAACAATAATAAAACCGTAGTAACTTCTTAATCCTGATGATTCATAAGAATTTTTTTTTGTTACAGATTCGTAAGATAGTTTTATGGGTTTTCATTGATTAATTTTTTTCTAGTTAATTTTCTATCTCTTCCACAAAATTAGCCTTGCGGCTATTGCTTCTAAGTTTGAACATTTTTACTTTCTGGACCCCCATTTTTTGTTCCTATCAAGTTTGATCATGTACCCAAATTTTTTGTTTCTATCAAGTTTGATGATGCTCAAGGACTTGAGAATAATGTGCTTTCTTGACCCCAAAAGAGAGAGAGAGAATAAATGTGCTTTTATTTTTTGTCGGCAGAGCAAATGCGTTTAATTTTCTGCGTGAACAGGAGAAATGCTTATTTTATTGGATCTCTAACAGAATAAATGTTTTAGGACAAAAAACAAATAAAATAAATGTGTTAAAACTTTTTTTTTGTTTTTGGTCTGATGTTAAAACTGGGTTTAAACGGGCAATGTACCAGGACCCAAAAACAAGGGCCACGTACAAAAGATTCGTTAAAACAGGCCATTTCCCATTGAGGCATTTGTTTTCGTCAGATTCTCCATTGTTATGGGTCGAATCGGCCCAGCATAAAATGGATTAATATTAATATGAGATTAATTTTAATGTATTGATAGTGTAAAAAGTTTAAGTGATTAAAAGAATTGATAAGAGAATTTATTGGGAAGATATAGAAGTATTCTTGACTAAATAACTAAACGTTTAAATTTAATCGGATTCAACAATATTTAAAATGATTAAAAAATGAATTTTATTTATCTCAATTTTTTTTTCTGATATGATTCAATATGGAATGAGTATCAACAGCCAAATATATAAATCTAAAATAAGATCACATTTTAAGAGTTACAAATTTAATTAATTTATTGTTAGCATAAAAGCTCCATACAATCAATCAACTATGTATTATTACAAAAAAAAAATTAACTATATATTATCACGTCATTAAAAAATCTAATTTTTGCAATAATTGTTTCAAAAGTTACATATAGCACAATATATAACTAGTTGACAACGTAAATTATTCTATGGTAATCTATATTAAAATTAAGCACAAATTACAATAATATTTCTTGAGATCAGTTTATATTATACTTCCTTCAATATATTTAAATTACACTATACCTCCCTTAAAGTTAATATTGTTAGCTATCATTTCTGTAATTTTTTGAATTCCTAAATTGCCGTCCCTAAAAAAGCCTAACACCCCAATGTTCTTCCCCTGCAGCCACCTTGTTCCCAACCCCATCCACACGCCATGCCATAGTTTGACCTAGAAAAGGGTTATCAGAAAAATAAAATAAAATAAAGAAGCATAAGGGTAAAATACGCCAAAAATCTATCAAGTTAAGGATCTTTCCAGTGATTTGAGGTCATTTGCTGTTACGAATATTCGTGTTGACAGTGGAATATGATTCGTTTATTATTACTATACAATATACAGCTCCTGTTTTTCATTGATGAGAGCCTACGATATTGAAGTCAGGTGTGTTCATTACCATCAATGTTCTATTAACTTAGACCACTTTTCAATTTGTTTTCTGTTTTTATCGGGGTCAGTTTGGTGGCAACTTGATGCTGAGGGAAAACGATTGAAGGGTGAGTTTTATGCTGGAAATTCTATGAGAAAATTTATTGTCCTAACTGTTTGCGCTATTGATGGAGGGGATGGGGAAAGACAATTAACTATAAATATAAAGTTCATGGTTGGGGGTATAAAAGTTATATTATATATTTTTAAAATTAAAAATTTATGTATAATTTCTGCGCATTTAATTATGTGGGAAGTAAGTAAAATGGCAGTTGAAAAAATTATGGGAGGTGGTTGTAATTTTAAAAACAAAGAGAAGATAACTCTAATATTAATTGAACTCAAGAGAGATAACTGTAATTTTTCTGAAAATTAATCTAAAAAGTTTGGAATAAGAAAAAAAAGAATCAATTTGATTTATAAATCAAATATTGTGTTTGAATTAAAAGTGGCTTCATTTGTCAAATGTCATTGATTTGATTGTTTTGGCTTTGCAATCTTATCAAATTTGATATGATTTAAGGACAAAACGATGATACACCAACTAAAGTATAACATATCACATACTAGATATTTAGCTGTATTTATAAAATATAGCTAAATGGTAGTGAACGAATTTAGTTATATTTTATAAACATGATTAAATACATAGTGTGTGTGTGCGCTTCACGGTATGTGGTAAAACGAACCATAAAATAATAGAAATTAATTTGATTTTAAAATTTAAATATAAATCAAATCAAACAGACAACTTTTTTATGGTTAAAAATATTTGATTTTTTCAATAACTGTTTCAAGTTCTATTTTAAATACTCAAGTTTTATTTTATATATATTCAAGTTTTAAATATAAAATTTAACTTATAAATTAAATTAATTCTTGGTGTTAATCACTCAAAAAGAGAATAATTTTGAGACATTGTTAATATAGAATGTTTTGCACTTTCAATTAATATATACTATTATCTTATGTGTGGCTTTTTAGAAAATTATTAAAATAGTTACATATTTAATTTTTTATATTAATAATACATCAAAGTTAAGTCATTGTAAATCATCATTATTCTTTTAATAAATCAAAATCTTTTTTCGGGTTTAATAAATTAACTTTACTAGGAGAAGGAAATAAAAATTAGACAAAAATAAATAATTTTGCATGAATATTAAAGTTTATATTTATCTCAAATTTTCTAGCTAGACTCTTTAAGCAGTCAGGGATTTAATTATTGACTATGTAAATGAAAAATATTTTATGATTATAGATTTACTCATTTGAGAAAGTTTACGAAGAGATTAATTCCTCATGCAGGCTACCTGAAGAAACACACATTTGTCTCGAATTTTAGGTACCTTAAAAAGTATATATATATTTGTCTGATATAGTACACGACGTAGATGCGTAGCCCACGATACGCGTCTGAAATAAAAACCCACGGCACGGACCGTCGTCTGCCCTGGATTTAGTCGTTTTATCTCCTGTCGTGGCCTTGGATTTAGTTCTTAGTATGGCAATTGTCAAGAGAGAGCTGCTGTGCTATTTGGCTCAAATTATCTTTGTAGGAAATCATTGACAAAACAGTATTTGTTTTGATTTGACTGGGCACAAAAAGCCAAAATCACTATGAGATTATATTAGTGGTAAAATAGCTGCGGCACACTATTGGCACTTATTTCGTACTGCAATTACTATTGATATTTATTTTTGACAAGGACAATTATTACTGTATCCAAGAGCAGTAATCTTTTCAAAAAATAAAAGTAAAAGAGTATTTATTCTTTTTTAATATAGGATTACTTCAGATGTATTAATAAGATATGTAAAAAAATAATATATTAAAAATGTAAAATAGTTTTATACTATCAACCATTCAAAATTAATATAAAATCAAATCATATTAGATAGTCATTCATTATAATAACTACATGCACCATAAGTTGCCACTTTCTTGAATTGACAGTGTGAAAAGATAATATATAAAAATTAAACTCTTTAAAAAATAAAAATATTATCATCCAATAAAAAGAAGAATTTAATTTGAATACAATATTAAAATTTATTTTACTTTGAAAATCATTTTTATATAAGCAACAAATCATAAATTACCATATAAATATAATTATTTAATTTAATTATCTATGACTTTAATAAATTTAATTTTAATATATTAAAATTACAAAACACTTTTACACTAAATTTCAATCAAATTTCTTATATTCCAATTAAAATATGATGAGATCTCTAAATATAAAATCTAGAGATCCTCTGAGGTGTAGGGTCGTCTGTCAAAAGTGTTCGAAAGCACGCATTCCCATTGGGCAGTGACCTTCAGCTCCATCCTCGTCAGGTGACTCGCACGTTGCCCCTAACTAAAATCTTCACTCCTCCTCATCCACAGCAACACATTACACGCAACGTGGCACAAAACCAAAGACCCGGGGTGCGCACTGCGCATTGTGCCCATCATAGACTGGCTCGCCTCATCCGTTTTATCACTGTTCACATTTCTCTCGTTTCCAAATTCCTCTCTGCTCTTGTATTCTAACCCTTACTCCCCTCTCTCCATTATTCACACGGCTACCCTTCCATTCACTCACCTTTTGCAACCGCCTCAACAACCTGTACTCTATCCTCTTCAGATAATAAAAACATCCGTTTCCTCGAAACTTCGATTCGTTGTAAATTTAAACTCGATTATAACTATTCAGCACCCGTGGTTTCTGTTCGGTCATCGTCATTTCGATTCGTTTCTTTTGTCGAACATCTACGTTATGGGAAGCTTGTAACTTTTTCATCGCATAGGAGCTCAAAGTAGAAGGAAAAAAAGAAAAAAAACATGTCTGTGGAAAGGTCCTTCGAGGCGTGGGAAGAAGTGCAGCGGCACGGGCAGGACCTGGCTGACCGGCTTGCCCAGGGCTTCAGCGGTCTGATCCATACACACATGAATCCGCCTCAGTTCGCATGGCCGAACCCGCCGAAATCGAAGCTCTTCGATCTCGAGTTCCCGACTCAGAGCTTCGGCAGCAGTGATCTTGCGCTGGCAACGCAGGAGTACGGGATCAACGGCGTGTCGGCGATTTTCGACATCGGGAATAGGATCGGGCAGGCTGGGGCGGACTTCGGGGCAAGCTTGAACGGCCTGGTTCAGCAGTTTTTCCGGTCGCTGCCGCTGCCGGTGGTGCAGTTTAAGCCGGAGGAGGCGGTTGTGGGGGATACGGTTCGGATGGAAGGGGAGAAAGGTAAGCTGAGGAGTGGTGGTGGTGGTGGTGCTGGTGGGGTTGCTGTTATGCATGAGGATTTGGGTCTGGGGTCACTGAGTGAGAGGTTGAAGAATCATGGTTTTGCTGAGAGTAATAGTGGTGGTGGAGGAAATGGAGATGAAGAAGCTGCTGGTGGGTTTAACCTTGGGTCTATTGGTCAAATGGGTAGGCGACAGGTAAACGTTTTATTTATTTATTTATTTGTAATTATTGGGTGTTGGTGTTGTTTGCTTGTGCAGTTGTTTCTTCTTTGGCTATAGGATTGCTGTTTAAGATTATATATATATATATGCTTTTGATTTTTGTGGATTTGCTTGTGAATTGCTGGATTTTGAATTGATTAGTTGTAGCTGTTTAGCTCCTTGTTTAATGATGGAGAGTGTTTAGTGTGTGAATTGGAGGAGAGATTTTTATATTTATATCTGATGCAGTAGTTGCTTCTTGTGGTTTATATGATGAAGTTGTGGCTTTCATGTATAGAATTTGTTTGTCTTTCTGAAATCTTATTTTGTTCTGGATTAAGTGGCTATTATGTTGTCATAGTAGTTGGCCAAGGACCTGGTCATTTGTCTGAAACAATGCAATTAATGATTTTAGCTTTATTGGTTAGTTTTAGTTTGTGATGATAGTTATGATGAAGTTATGGTGAGGTGGGTGCCATTATGTTTGTTTGAGAGGAAGCAACAGCTTGTTAAGCTGCATAGATTTGCAACTGGAGATGTTTTCTGTTTTATTGCTCACAGTTTTCTTTGGAGTTGTTGACATTGTTTGTGTAGCACCTATTATGAAAAGGGTTTTGCTAATTAGTGCTCTAAGGGTAGTGGTTAAGGATACCAAAATAAGCAAGTTCTAAAACTTTTTAGTGGCTCAACACAAAATATTATCTTCCCAATACAAGCTCTCCTTTTTTCAATTCCTTAAACAATGCCCTTAGGGCACTAGTTAGATAAACCCTTATGAAAAAAATGGCAAAATTTTGTTGTAGATAACTTTGACATGTGAAGGCTTGCAGAAACCCTAATAAGAAGGCTAGATAAGTAGCCCAAAACATAGAGGTAGAGGGAGACTAAGAAAATCTATAGGTGAACCCATTTCTTTTTTAAAAAAATAATAATTATACTTTCATAGTTTGATGGTAAATGTGATTTACAATAGGAAGTATGATAATAATGGCCTCTTTTGAATCATGTAGCCAACCCACCTAGTGGTTACAAGGCTGATTGTTATTGTTGCTCACAGTTTCCTTTGGGGATTCATGATGTGCAAGGAGGAAAGGCATGTTGTGGTCTTAGTATAGTTGCAGAAGTCCTACTTTGATAAAGACAAAAGGAATAGTTGAACAAATGATTATCTGTGTTTTCATTTGTGAAATCTGTTCCCTGATACTTTATTGTATCGCTTTGGCCCAGGAATTTCACCCTATTTGTGCAGCATAAAACTAATAATTTTGTTAATGAGTACTTCCTTTTACTGGTTTGGAGAAAATTATTTATTTGTGAAATTGATCGTGTTGCCAAGCAAGTATATGGGTAATATTGATCCTATTGTTCACTTGGAAACTTGGAATGCCAACTTGAAATTGATCTATATTGGGAAGCAGAGACTTCAGACTGAATTATTAGTATTGGGACAGTGGCTACCCAACTCGCAGCTTACAACTGTCTATAATCTATTGTCCTGATAACTTTCCACTCTAGGGGTTAAGATAGACTTCCTACAACTTTCCATCAGGAAGAAGTAAAATCTCAAGATGTACTAAGTAAAGTGAAAATAGTCTAAGTTTAATGTTATTTTGGCAAAAATTCAGGGTGGCAACTGTTAAGCACTTTGGCATAATAATGAAGAAAATGGGCAAGGCTGCAAGCTCTTAAATCTATATCTTGTAGGATTAAATTCTTGATTATGTATTAATCAAATTCTCCTCTCTCTCACTTGCCTGCTTCCTTAATTTTTCTGTTTCCATGACTGGTCAATTTTTGTAAGTGCAGGGACTCATCAATATTACATCAACTTTTGATAGTAGAACACAAGAGGTGGAAGGTTCTTTAGTTGCAAGGGGAGATTTGTGGAGAGTAGAAGCATCGCATGGTGGTTCTTCTTCTACGTCTACGTCTGGAAATGCAAATTCATCACTTTTTCTGGTCCAGCTTGGACCTCTCCTCTTCATCCGTGATTCCACTCTCCTTCTGCCTGTTCATTTGTCAAAGCAACACTTACTTTGGTATGGTTATGATAGAAAGGTAAAAATGAGGATCACCTGGCTAATTGAACCTTGGTATAAAAATATTAATACACAGGAAATAAAGCATGCTTGTTGAAATGGGTTATCCTAGAACAGCATCTTTTTGACCTTTATGTTGAAGTTGTGGTTAGCAAAACCTTTTATGACTTGTCCTAGTAACAGAAGTTATATATGCAGTATCGTATGCATTTGATCATTTAACACTATTTCACTGTTGTGTTGTTGATCATCTTTCCTATCCAAGCTAGTGTGTAGTTTGCTAGAAATGGGACATGTATTGGTTTTGGGTAATTTTTTTTGGTTATTTTTTGGGATAGGGAAGCTATCATTTACTGGGATAGGGAAGCTATCATTTACAGTGATAGGCTGTATGGCTTTGTTTTCCTGTCAAATTTACTCTCTGACACTCTTGCTAAAATTGTTTGATTATTTTTTGAATTGCCTGTTTAGTCTCCACGTAGGCCCCCTTCCCTTTTTTTTCATCTTACATGTTCATTTACATAATAATTTTGTGATTGTCAGAATGGAATGCATTCCCTTTGTCCAGCAGTGTGGTCAAAACACAGAAGGTGGCTGTTGATGTCCATGCTTTGCTTGAATCCCTTAGCTTGTGTAAGTTGATACCTTATGATGACTCTAAAAACACCCATTGTAATATTTATTTGTGCACGGGTTTGCCATCATGACTTTTATTATTGTCTACCAGTTGAATCATCATGTAACAGATTTCTTAGCTTAATCTTCCTCTTTTTCTCTCCTTGCACCCAGTCATTTGTGGATCTGCAATTTCCAAATGGGCAACTAACCTATGTATCTGGTGAGGGTCTCACTACGAGTGCCTTCCTTCCTGTTTGTGGAGGACTTCTTCAAGCTCAGGGTCAATATCCAGGGGAAATGAGATTCAGCTTTTCATGCAAGGTTAGAATCCAAGCTATTGAAGGCTTCAAAAGAATAATTTTTTAAGTTCACAATAAGTTAGCCAGGTGCAGAATTTTAGTGATCTCAAACTGATATTCTCATGAATGGGAACTAATGTATGCTATTCCTCTGTTATCTTAGAATAAGTGGGGAACAAGAATCACACCAATGGTACACTGGCCTGACAAATCATTTTCTTTGGGTCTTAATCAAGCCTTGGCCTGGAAGAGATCTGGTCTCATTGTGAGGCCAACCATTCAATTCAGGTAAGATGTTTTAACCTTAAGAGTTTTTCATTTTGTTGGCTTTTTGTGTCTTTCCTTCTCAAATTAAATTATGGTTCTATAGAGAAACTATTAGCTCAATATTGTCTCCACTAAATGTGGGTGAACTTGTTTATTGAGGTGAAAAAATACTCTAAACACCAGAGATAGGCTTATTCCCTGAACAAACTAAGGTCTAAGGGTATGTTTGGAATGGTGACAACGGACGAAAGGACATGGAAAGGCATGACAAAACTTAAGTAATGTGTGTTTGGGGGCAATTCAAAATGAGGAGTGGAATGGCAATTCCCACTCAAAACCTCTATTTTTTAATCCCCCAAACACTGGAGGGTCAAGGAGGAAATAACATACATTTCTCTTCCCTTCTTTTTTTAAATTTATTGCATAACCAAACTAGAGTGCAGTATGTTCTACTGCACTCTGTTTCTTTCTGTTTTGTTCCATTTCATTATGAGTGTAAGTCTGTGTTTAGGAGTCTTATAGATGATAGGAGGGAGTGACTCATAATGGAAAGAGATGAAAAGTTGGATGGGTAACGTCTAGTTTCCTGAGTAAGAATGATTTTCTGATTTGAAGGTTCTGTTTTGACCCTACGAGCAATTATTTGTTTCTTTGTCCAATCTATAAATCTTCCCCATGCATCCATTACAAGGATAACTAATCTTTTGGTGTACTTCATGGTTGTTTGTATTTATCAACCCGTACTTTCAATTTTGTTCATGAACCTGATCTTAAATTTTTTTTTATATATGGTCAGTGTGTGTCCTACTGTTGGTGGAAGCAATCCAGGGTTGCGGGCTGAACTCATACATTCTATTAAAGAGAAGCTCAGTCTAATTTGTGGATGTGCTTTCATGTCCTATCCTTCTGCGTTTGCCTCAGTATCTGTAAGTTGATGGAAGGAGATCGCTTTATCATTTTTATTATTTTATGTTAATCCAAGTGGTTTCTTTGCTCACTTTTTTACGTTGGTGTTTTCAGATTGGAAGATCAAAGTGGAATGGAAATGTTGGGAACTCGGGCGTTGTTCTTAGAGTTGATGCTCCCCTCTCCAATGTCGGGCACCCTTCCTTCTCCATTCAGATAAATGGTGGCATTGAGTTTTGATAGCCTTAAGTACTGTTTGGCACCATTTTATTTCCTATTTTGCATGAGAAGTGTACATAGGTTTGGTTCATTGACACACACTTGCAGGCCCAAAAAACGAAAGCTTACATCAAAGCGTTCAGTTTTTATGTGAATATAAAATCTTGGCCTTGCAGTATAACATTTTTGACTGCTTCTATGGTTTGGTCCAAATCATGTGGGAGCTGGTGTACGTATGATTGGAGTTAAGTAACCAATTATTGTGCAGGTTAAACTTTCTAGAAGTGGAGATTTTCATTGTTCTTTTCTCACTGATTGGTATTAGTATCCGTGTGCTTTAGGTTATTAATGAATCATCTTCTCTTTGTAAGAGAATTTTTGGTCGGCTTCTCTCAATCAATTTGAGCCACCAAAGGGGAGAATAAGTCATGGATTTCTGTGTCCACGAGCCTTGCCTTGTCCGTTGCATCTCAATTTGACTGTTTAATAAATAATCAATAATTGTCCGAAAGAAGCTTGAAGCTACAATATTGATATCGTTTAGGATAATATTATGAGAGGGCTTTATAGTAATTTCCTATGTTGGATGAAATTGACTTGGACATGGTGAGATGCAAGAACGAAGTTATTGCGTTGAATATTCTTTTTTAGTGAAGTTGCGCAAAAAACCTCTTAGTGAAAAAGGGGGGTATGACAAGCCCCATTTCGATCATGCTCAATGAAAACAATATGAAAAAAATTATATGAAGTGATTAATTTGTCTATTTCTGTAAATAATGAATGATCAATAAGGGACTTCTAAATCGTGTCTGATGCTCTGTATTAGTTCTTCCTTAGCCATTAAATTTCATTTTGTTTCTCAATATTTTTATTTTCTGGGTTACAATTTCTCAAAATTCTATTAAGGATTTTTCCCATGCTCTATCTGTGGGTTTTAGACTCCTATTTTGTTAGTGATGAGATGCCTCTATATTTGCCTCTTAAACCAAATGCTATCATGAAGGAATAAGTTCACGATCATCATCTTGTTCAGCAACATCACTACGTATGACGGAATCCTCTATACTCTTTGGTTCATTCAACATGATCATTCATGTCTCGATCTATGATAATCTTTTCTTCCTATCCGGATTGCTTGAGCTAACCATTATCTTTTCCACAATTTTACCTCATTCTTCTATCTGTAATTCACACTAGGCATTAAATTTTTTCTGTTTGATAATAAATTGGAGTCAATGCATTCATAATATAAAATAATATTATACCATTAATTAATAAAATTTTAAAAAGAGAGTCATATCATACTATATAACTATCTGCCATGTACTATCCATCATTAGTTGATATTTTCTTGATACTTTTAATGATTAACAGTGTGGAATTATTTTATACTTTCAACATATGTAAATGAAGCCCAATTATTTCTTTTCTCCCTTCACTCTATTTAATTCAACTACAAATTTTAAATTAAGGGTATGACCCTATCTTCAAGATTTTTGTAATTCATCCCAGTCTTATGCGCAATAGTATCCCCCCCAAACACATACACCTTCCTAGCCATCACCATGGATGTCATACTCATTTAATGTCTGAAGAAATGAGATTAACGCATGAAATGATTTCAAACCACAATATTGCAACAACCAGTGAAACATATAGTGTACACTGTGATACCGGTTGCTTGACTTGAACATCTTTCTATATCATTTTTATATGTATGCTATATCACTCTCAATCTGCAACAGCTTACATTTGTTTACAAAAAAGAATTGGAATTCAATGTGACTTTGGCCTCCCAAACTTTGTACAAATCAGACATCACGGGAACCTCTAATAAGGTTATTGGTTGAATCATCTCTACTTGGATAAGAAACAGAGGAGTCAATCCATGGCCCATCCGTGGACTTGCTTCTTTGTTCCATGCTATGCTGAGAGAATGCAGCAGAAGAGACATGAGTCTCGCTGTCGTGTGACAGCATCTCAAAGGTGTTGAATCTTGCATCCTGTGCACCCTTGCCGCGCTTGATGATCGGCGCCTGAATCGGAGTTTTCCCTTCAAGCATGCTTACTACAGATGACATGGGTGGTCTGAGAGTGGGAGATGGATTGGTGCATAAGAGTGCCAATTGAAGCATTCTCATGGCCTCTTCTGGGGAGAAGCTTGAACCAAGACCAGGATCCACCAGCTCTAGAAGGTTTCCTTGCTCTTGGAGAACATAGGCCTTCAGTGGCATGCAAAATTTAGTACTTAGAAATTTAACTAAAACATAATAACTATACTGAGAAAATCTTGGAGAATCATTATTGCGAGTTTATGGTCTTTAATGCAGGTATAAATCTGAAACCATTAATTTTCCATCAATAGTAATGATTGTACACCTTACTTTCTAAAGTGCAAAGGTCAGTTTAGAGGAGACAAATTCTTTGGCATGAGAGCCTAGTACAAGTGAAAATGAGAAAAGTATTTTTGAACATGTTGAACTGAGTTTAATTTGTGAGGATGACAAAGTAAGTTGGTTATTATGCCCACAAATGCTCACCCACAACGCTTCACTTTATCATATAACTTATAAAGCCACAACAAAATGCAACTTACCCAATCCAGTAGATAAACAAACTCCTCCTTTGGCCTGTAATTTGTGTTGCTCTTTCCACTAACAATCTCTAAAGCTACAATGCCGAAGCTATAAACATCTGCTTTGTCAGTTAAGTAACCCCGCATAGCATACTCGGGAGCCATGTAACCACTGGTAAGATAACATTTAGTACCCTTGAGTCAGTGCTTTTACAACAAAATGAAACATAAGTATTTCTAAGATCATTTAAAAGTAGTAAGCTGCATGCAATTGACTGATTGTGGACAACAATGTAAGCCAACTAATGATGAACCGAGTCTAGGATTCAAACTTAAAATGCTGTGGCATAATACTAACACTGTTCCAGCTATTCTTGTGCTGATATGGGTATTCTCTTCTTCATCAAGCTTGGCTAAACCAAAGTCAGAGATCTTGGCATTCAGATGCTTGTCAAGTAAGACATTGGTTGCCTTAATATCCCTGTGTACTATTTTCAACCTTGATTCCTCATGTAGATAAGCTAATCCCCTTGCTATCCCCACACAGATCTTCATTCTTGTGGGCCAGTCCAAGTGCAGCCTCTGTTCTTGTTTACCTGGAAGAGTAGATTTTTTCAGTAAGAATCAACTAGGAGCATACACACAACCACAAATTGTTCATGAAGTATTTACCGAACAGTGCACGAGCAAGGCTATTGTTCTCCATGTATTCATATATTAGTAGCAACTGGTTTCCTTCAATGCAACATCCAAAAAGCTTCACAAGATTTGGATGCTGCAAAGCAGATATCATGCCAATTTCATTAACAAATTCGCGGTTCCCTTGCTTTGATTTGGAGGAGAGCTGCTTAACGGCAATCACTGTACCATCTAGCAGCACACCCTGTGAATAGACAATGTATTCAGTATCACGTTTTCATAAATAAAGGTAATGGGATAAATGACATAAACCAATTTTCCAAAACTTCATACTGCCTAAGTAAAATGTATAATCTATTCAAATTTCAAGGTTACCTTGTATACTGGCCCAAAGCCTCCTTCGCCTATCTTATTTGCTGGGTCAAAGTTATTAGTAGCAGCTTTAATTTGCCTTAAACTGAAATAGCCTGTTTTCAGGTCTAGAAGTTCTGCAACAAGGGGTGTGATGCTTACTCAAATAAAAAAGAGAGAGAGAAGAGAGGAACATAGAAAACAATACTAAATATTAAAAAATGTATGAAAGTCATGTCAATTGCTATATCATAGATTATCATAGATGTGCATTCATCTTGCTTGACTGCTAACCAAAGAACCTTGCATTAGTGAAGCCAAATTTAAGGGAAGAAAATGCCTGCTTTATTTTAGACTTCAGTCTTACCTTTATCTGTTTGATCTTTTCCACAAAGGAAACCCATCTTCCAAAGGGCAAAGAGAATCAGTATGACAAGTGCACACGATCCAACCACAATTCCCACAATTGCTCCAGTAGAAAGTCCATTTGAAGGGATTTTGAAATCTAGAACAAGTATAAATACTTATAGATCACGAAATAACAGGGAAGTTAACAGGAAAGAGAGGAAATCAGTAATATGAAAATTACTCACTTGGAGTCACAGTGATAGCAGATATAAGAGGTCCATATACACCTCTCACAGGAATGGCATTAGTTCCTTTCCCAGCCCAGGATAAGTGGATTTCCAAGGTACTATCATTAACATCCACATTAAACTCCTCAGTAATTGGCTTACCAGCTCCACCAGCTTTTTCCACAATGTTAAAATCTTCCAAATATTTAAAACCCTGTCAAGATAGAGTATACAAAATATCCACATTCAGAACTCTTGTTTTCTTGTAAAACCAGGTGCAAAATTTGAGCAAAATATGAAAAGCAATTAAAAAAATATGCAACAAATATTTTGCTTCATAACTCACTTGGATTGAAACATCAAATATGCGCCTTCCAAGGCTGCTAAATGTCTGGTCATTAGAAAACATTATCTCAGCAAAGTGAAGCTTCACTTTATAATTGCCGTTCAGCATACAAAGGCCATAGTAATTGAGAGACAAAGGGGCAAGGCGGGCTGTTTGGTAGTACTGGGGGCCACTAATATTCAAACTAAACTCATTTGTTGCTACATGTTCAGCATCAGAATTTCCTAGATAGTATCCTGTGCTGCTATAAGCCCAGTTGCCCTTATTACTAGAAACAAAGTTTGAAAAGCCACGCCTGTTGATGTCGGCTTCATAATCATTTCCTTCTGACTCAGTTTCAGTCCCTCCACAGTTAATGAATAGTGAATGGTCTGCATAAACATAATGAAAAAGAATAAATGTTTGAGAAAAATAAACAAGCTTAGCACAAAAGCAGCAAAAATAAATAACAATTTGTCTCATCACATATTACTTCAAAAAGAAACTACCATTGTTTCATTTGCAAAATTAATGTAATGTATAAAGACAGTATTGATCTACTATGTTTGACCACTCACACTGTGGTTTTCCAGAACATGGTAGGCCCATCTTCAAACAAGAAACTCTACAAGATATGAGGCTCGTGTCAACAGATGATTCAAAGCTAATATAGAATTAAATCTTGACGATACGCTGGAACTTACGAAGTGCTTGATGAAGGAGAGTGGCTGGAAGCTAAGTTCCTGTTTAATAATAATACTGAGGTTAGTATTGGCATTGGTGACATGCTTATAATATAGTTTCTAGACAGAGAAGCTTACACATCCGCGAGTTGGCAACTAGATTCAGAAGAGTCTGTAAAATTATTGTAAGATAAATCCCTGAAAGAGAACATAAACTAAGATTAAATTTTAATTTCTTCATAACTCAATGAGTGCTCAAGACAGGTTAAGTATATGGTGTAGTTGTGTAACAGGTAAAATTGAAGTAGTGACTCTAAAGTATGCGATTAAAGGGGAAAATTTATGCTAACATCTTTTGATTGTTTTCCAGTATCCACTCAGGAACGGTTCCGCTCAGAGAATTGTTAGTCAGAAACCTGCATACACCAGTAATATGCGCCTTTTGTATCACAGAAAGCTAAACTCAATAAAACAAAAGCAATAAGCAATCTTGAGATCAAATGACTAGTTGGAATATCCATATCCTTTCAGGTTAGTATTCTGGCCTGGAAAACAGGTGTTTACTTACATGTAATTTAAACCTTTTAAGTTTTCAAGTGAATTTGGGATTGAACCACTCAACCTATTGAAGCTTAAGTCTCTGCAAGAAAAACATGATAACAGTGAAGTTATGGCACATACCAGATAAACCAAATCCTAATAGGGGAGAAAAGGTACTAGCTATCATCTATCTTTTTGGTCTAGACATCAGCACGCTGAGCCCATTGGACTCCAACTTGTCTGGCCCGCACCAGGTGAGCCCATTATGGAGTAAATTTCTCCGGGCACTAGTTTTTTCCATTCACGAAATTCGAATTTGAGACCTTAGAAACAAGTGTCGAACCATTTGAACCAATCAAGCTTTGGTTTTAGCTATCATCTAAAGAAACAAAAGTATGTGTGCAAAAGTCAACATCAAATTGAAGTATAGCACCGTGACTTCTGAATGCTTAATACCGTGATTATTCAACTTCTTTCTTAATGAACGAAGCTTGAAATTTCTTTGCTACTCCAGTATTATACTAGTATCTCAGTGCAGGAAAGAAAAATGGGCTTGCAGACTCAACCTCTATACTTTCTTGCATAAATAACATTTTTAGAAAACGAGAAAACATCAGATGCATTGGTAAACAGTTAGAGAAAGTTATACTCAGAGCATGTATAACCAGTAATACATACTTTAAAGGCAACTTACAGAGTTTTTAAACCTTGCAATTCACCAATGTAGTCTGGAATGGGACCAGTGATATGGCAATTTCTCAACTCCCTAAGTCACCAAAAAATGAATCACTTAACACAAAGCCTAAATGAATTATATACTTCTTGGCATCATAGCAGGAAAGGATTCAACTTACAGTCTGACCAAGCTTGTCAAATTCTTAAGATCAGGAAATGTCGCAGTTGGTCCCTTCAAATCAGATATTCTCCTGATAATATAAGCATTTCATCAATGGAAAAATGTTTTCCTCTATCGAAGATTGCATTCGACAGTGCAGCAATTCAGGAATATGTTGAAAAAAGAGAAAGTACTCACAATTCTTGCAAACTAGTCAACAAAGATATGGTGGGAGGAATTGGGCCTTCCATGGATGTGCCTTGCAAATCCCTATCAAAATACAAGATTCCTCAGAGAATAAAACGCAATT
Organism: Dalbergia cultrata; assembly: GCA_031216105.1. Classification (NCBI taxonomy): domain Eukaryota; kingdom Viridiplantae; phylum Streptophyta; class Magnoliopsida; order Fabales; family Fabaceae; genus Dalbergia; species Dalbergia cultrata. The sequence continues at coordinate 15,149,975 of CM062350.1, forward strand.
TAAGCATAATGCAAAGTGTTTTCTTCTTCAACAAGGAAAAAGGCCATGCATGAACCAAAATTTGACTCACAATCTTGAAAGGTTGGTCCAGTTTCCTATAAAGCTCGGTATCTGCCCAGATAAACTGCTCCCATCTATACGACTGCAGAGAATGTTGATTCAGAATTCAACACAGACATAACAGAAAAGAAAAGAGGAAAGGAGTTGTATCAAATCATATCACTTACAACCCAGTGAGATTCTTTAGTTTGCCATATGCTTCTGGTATTGTCCCAGTAAAATTATTTGCAGAAAGAAGTCTACATATATCCATTTAAAGTTAGAAAGAAAAAAAAAAAAGTTACTTATGCGCTGGTAAAAGCAATATGAAAAATCATAGATAACAGAAAAATAAATATATGGAATTGATTAATCACATCAAAAGAAATGAGTGAAAAGAAACAACAGTCTCACAATTGCTGCAAGTTGCTCAAATTTCCAAGGCTGGGAGGGAGAGGTCCTTCAAGTTGATTATCTTCCAAGTTCCTGTCAAAATGGATTTCAAATACATATTCATTCCACTTCCAATAACAACCAATTTGACATAAACATTTTTCACTCAAACACTTACAGTTGCTGCAGGCTAGCAATATCACCAATTTCTGAGGGAATTGGACCACTAAGTCTGTTTCCCAAGAGTGACCTGAAGCATAGTAAACGTTGTAGATAGATGATTTAAAATATGTATACATGGCAAATCATGGCACCCGTTTAAGCAAAATTTGGGGAAAAAAAAAAAACTTTCTGCTCTCAATGAGTCCTGAGGTATGCCCTGACTGACTCTGGACCGGGGAAATCTTTATTGTGAACCTAAATTGTATTTCATCCAAAAATAAATAAAGAACCAAACCTTTTGCTATCAAAGGGACTATTAACAAATTAAGACCATGCTTCATCCACAGAGCAAGAAAAAAGAACACACAGATAGAAAGGTATTATTGACTTACAGATTGAGAAGTGGGAGGCGTCCAAGACTCTTTGGAATTGAGCCATTGAGATAATTGCGAGTTAGATCACTGCTCAGTATGAAAGCTTCAGTTAGTTACACTTACAGACTCTATTTTGCATTTGAATGTTGAAGTTAATAATGTTTGCTTTCATATAAAAGAAATAGAATGCGTAAGAGTGTTAAAATAATAAATCAACACTACAATCATGCAGTTTTTCAATAACAAGTTTCAATTCTTAACTAATTCGTATTTGTACGGTTGCTTCCACTAAAGTTGTGACCACAACAATTAAGCATGTGATTATTAATAATAAACATTTTCTAACATGATGACAACATTTATGAGATTACAACATGAAAAGAAGAAGAAAAAGGAATTTATAATCACTTACAGTTCTGTCAAATAAGTGAGATTTCCAAATTCACTGGGTATAACTCCAGCTATATTGAGCTCCTTGAGCACACTACAATAGCCAAATTTTTGTATTAGTAAGTATAATGATATAATGCCCGTTGAATTTGCCTTTCAATGAATTAGTGATTCATTCAACTTCTTTTTATCTTACAGTCATCATGATTTTTCTCAAAGATTCCAATAATATTTCTCTTACTATGTAACTTTCTTCTTTCAAAATTAATACTATTGGTATGTTTGATACGAGAGCAATAACGAAGGAAATAATTTTCATGAAGCAGCTTAATGTGTAATATCTACCCTACTTTTCACCCTCAACCAAACATACCATGTGAGTGTATTTGGTTAAGGGTGAAAATGGGATGAAAATTCTGATCTAAAAATTTAATATGTTAATAATATATACAGTCCATTCATGAAAATTTTCGATGATTTTGGTATAAAAGTGGAAGTAATGAATATTTTATGGATAAATCTCATGTGTAAAATTATGCATAAAACTTATTCATAGAAAAATTTTCTCCTATTTTACCTTCTAACGAAACACACTCTCAGTGTTAAAACAATTGACTATTTTTGCCATTTTCTTGGACAAAGTTGCACAGACTGACATAGCAAGAGACTTATTATCATTATAATTACATTTTTTAAAGTGGGGAGAGGGGAACTTACATGTTTGTAACATGGCAAACGGTGCTACTATTGAAAGAGCAATTGCATGTGACATTCCTAGTGGCTTGATTCCCTGAAATATTCTGGTTGGCAAATCCTGCATCTCCCCTACAGGAACGTTCTGTAACTTTCCAATCCAAATTCTGCACTTTGTCTGATATTGTTTGCAGTACTTTCACTGAAACACAAGATAAATCCAATTGGCTTTTAGCTACATACATTTCATCTTTGTCCCACTACAATTAAATCGTAAGGCTATGTTTGGTTATGAAGTGAAAATGGGGTGGGAATGGTTTCGTAGTTAGAGGCAATATCTATATCCATGAGCTTTACGTCTTGAGGGGATTAGTTATTGCTTTCAGTGATAATACCCTTGGTTCATAAGAAAAATAGGATGGGAATTTTCATAGATAAAATTCAAATGTAAAAAAAGTTTTTAACCCTTAAAAGAAAATTTTACTAATTAGTACTCTTTATATCCAATGCATTGATAAGTTAGAAGTTTTATTTCTTCCATGAAAATTTATCATTGTTTAAACCTTAATATCCTTAAAAATATACATATACATTAAAAAAAAACCTAAAAAGTTACAGTAAAAACTACAATGAATAATCCGATTCTCTGAAATGCACATTTCCAGAAAAAATTCAAATTCTGAGTCATGTGAGCGTGCCTAATGTCAAGCGGGACAACTATCTTATCATCTTTTGACCATATTAATTATTAATATGAAATTCGACCTTGTCAATTCAGGTAAATTCTATATTTCTAGATATAGACGAACCAATATTTCAATAATCACATGCAGCGGCTCGCAATTTGAAACACTCTTGGTCAAAAACCTTTAATTAGCCCGTATTTTTCAAATTCATGTAGTCAAAACCCCTAATAAATGAAGACGATGTTGTATAATAATAATAATAATAATTTAAAAAAGAAAAAACACGATACAACCTTTTAATCCTTACTATGACCAAGTCGTGCATGGCGGCCTATATGATATAAAAACATATTGAACTTTAAATGCGAAGACACTTTCAAATTTAATTTCTCAAGGCTTCTCATAGGAACTTTAGCAGTAGCCTACAATATGTTTGCTTTTATAATTGGGGGGCTTTTAAAGGAGATTCTAGAGCGATTTTGGTTTAGGAAAATATTTTTTAATTTTTTAATTTTATTTTTAATTTATTTCTTATTTTTAGGATTTTGTGAAGATCTAAAGATAATAGTAAAAATTAGAAATAAAAATTAAAAATTATATTTTGTAATTTTCACCTTTTTATTTATAAAATCCTGAAAAAGTGGAACTAATTAAAAATAAAAAAATTAAAACTATTTTATGAGAGCAAACACACGACAAACAACTGGTATTATTGAATTATTATAAGGATTGGTCCACATATAAAAAGGATCATCTCTGCTTTCTACAATAAAGTTGAAGAAACGCCGAGTCGAAGAATCACGTTATTATTGAATTATTATAAGGATTGGTCCACATATAAAAAGGATCATCTCTGCTTTCTACAATAAAGTTGAAGAAACGCCGAGTCGAAGAATCACATTCTTTTCAAAGGGTGCAAATTAGTACATTACATACAGCTAATATGAAATGTTTGTCGAACAACACAGCACGTAAGTTCATTCACCCACGTTGAAAAGTATGCCTTTTTTCTATAGCTCAAGGATTAAAGAAGCACAATTGGCATGCATACACGAAACTTCTGTCCTGGCACTTTCCAAAGTGAAACTAATAAAAGCAGAGTGCTAATTTGTTTTTGTTAAAATAAAAGTCTTGATTAAGAAAAAGTGGAACATCTAAACCTGTTATGTATTAAATGCATGCACAATTTTTAAAAAATTTCACTTATAATTTTTTAATCAGTGACCTTAAGACACTTGTAAGTAGTAAAATGCTTAGCCTAAAAAAAGTGATTTCTCTATTTCTTGTGACATGTTAAATTGTCCATCAACCACCTCCCAATAACTACTGCATGTTCAACTTGCGCAACATCATTGGGGTAAGTGAAATGATGAGGAAGTAAAATTAAAGTCGTCTTACCCTTGGACGAAGAAAATTCTGCAGTTAACCCAATGGCCCAAAACAGATAAAAGGAACTTTTAGCCTCACAAATATGACTTGAATGCGTGGTCCAAGATATATATATATATATATATATATATATATATAATACATCAAATCATTATTCCATTAAGTCAAGAATTCCACACTTAAAATTTAATTATTTTAAAGCAAGCTTATAATTTGTCAATAATTTTAAAATATCTCGATCATAATACAATCATAAAAACAACTTATGTTTTTTTTTTTAAAATTTTAAATGTAACAGCTGCATGATCCATCCCTTGGTTTGACTACAACAAAAGATATCATCTATCTAAGTAATCTAACTATCTTCTATTAATAATGCAAACAAGGGTTTCAATAAAATATATAGATAATATAACCAAAAATACATAAAAACAAAAGAAGTGGTCCCCTTATGTTTAAGGATCAGGCTACCTCACATGGGATAACAACCAGCAATTGCAGATTTTTCTTGAAAAACCAAAATACTCCAAAATGAGGCAAATCTTAAAAAAAAAAAATCATATACAAATGATCCTAGAAAAATAATAATAATAATAATTAAAAAAAAAAGCTAAGCATAAAGCAAGAAACGGTTCCTTGATCAATGATAGAGAATCCACCATTGAAGAAGATGAGTCCAGAAATATGAGAAAGCAAAAAAAATCAATTTTAGCCAAGTTAGATGCAAACAAAGACGTTAAACAGGAAGAATCCGTGACTAAATGCAGAGAATAGAGAAATATATGAAGATTGATGAATTCCTTGTAGATCTTTCAACATCCATCAAAACCCAGATAGCAAATTATCAATGAAAGTGAAAGCAGAGGCCACTCTACAACAAATCTTCAGTTAACACAAACAAAACAACGGATTATTCACTCATCAGAAAATGATTGCACTGGATTATTCACTCATCCCTAGTAAATTCAAACAATTCAATTGACAAAAGATTGTGTTCGACAAATTTTTCAACATCAAATAATTTTCCCTGATTCTATGTCAACATGTTAAACAAGTGAGAAAGGTTAGAACATAGGAAAAAAAAAATAAAAAAAGGCGTTACTTTTAAATACAGTTTCACTTTTCATGGTTAAGAGCACAAAAAAAGGCCAGTTTCGGAAGTTACAATCTCAGATAGTTTCTTAGTTGTTCCAACCACTGCATTTTAAAACAAAGAAATTTAAAAAACCAAAATTCATTGGAGAAAAATATTGAAGTGTACCTTCATCTTGTGGGATAAGTTGAGCGTTTGATCCAAACTCATGGAAGCAATTCAAGGCAACGAACAGAGAGATGAACACAAACACAAATTTGGAGCTTGACATCACAAACTCCATCATGAGGGGTGTCTGTAACTGCTGGCCACCTCTTCCTTTGTTTATGTGACACAACAGTTCAGGAATGGATGAAAATGACAAGCAGAAAAACCGAGACGGGAACAGAAAAGCAGGACTCAAAAACAAGGTAGATTTGTTGAGATTATTTGTTTGTTCGTTGGAGGGAAAGAGAATGACAAAGAAACAACGTTTTTAAAAGTAAAGTGTGGTTTATAATATTCTTTTCTGATAGAATTTCCTTTTCCATACGGTGTGATAAAGCCTAAAGGTCAGTGAAGTGAGAAAATGGTAGATACTCTTAGATCAATAACTTTTGGGATTAACTTTTGATGCACTAAGAAAGTTTTATACAATATTTTAATAATTTAATATTATATTAGTAAATATAGTTAATATTTATTTTTATTATTTAAAAAGCCCTTGTAAATGAAGAGTTTTACGTTGTCAGTGCTCTAATTTTTATGAGTTTAATTTTTATATATTAAAAATGTATAATCTTTTATATTATTGTCCAATTACATACTGCTATATTATTAAAGATAATTAAGTCTCAAATCTACCATTTAAAAAGTTATGCAAATGAAATGATTTGATTATATGACAGTGTAAAAAAATTTTTATACTATCAACACATATAAATTAAACTCAATTTTTAATTTGTAAAAAGTCCCGTCAAATTATTTTTCACTTCACTAATTCCTTTGATTTAAAAATGTCAAATCAATTTTTTATTTAATTTAATAAACTAAAGATATAAATTTTTTTTACATAATTATCTAATTATTTAATATCATATAAATAAATATAATTTAACTCCTACTTTCATCATCTAAAATAATCATGCAAAAGAAAGATATGAACGAAAGACAGGGTAATTATATAATTATATATATATAAATTAAACTCTTCTTTATATGAATAGGCGAGAAACTTTCCGTGGTAAAAGGGTCTTTTAGCTGAAGTTGGAATACTTTTTTTTGCTTAATTTAATTTTGATATATTATTATTTTAAATTTATTTTATGACATTTTTTAATTAAATTTTTTTATTTGAATGAATTTTTAAGTAGTGGGTGCAAAAGTTAAATGGATTTAATTGTCATACACTGACAATATAAATTTTTTTATGCAGTTATCCAATTATGTATTATTACATAAGTCATGATAATTGACTTTTATACACACTACCTGAAAAGTCATCAAAGCTAAATATTTTAATTGGATAATAGTATAAAACTATTTTACATTATCAGTGTATCAAAATTATATTCAAGTTAAATATAATAATTAATATAATAATATATAATTATACGATTATATAAATAAAATTTATATCATGAGTGCACATAAATTAAGTGTTTTCAAAAGCGTTTTTTTTTTCTTCCAGTTTTAGCAATGTGTAGTTGTTAGTTTATTTGCTGGTTTTTTGGGGTTCAACTTCGGAGTTCGTAGTACACCATTACGGCATTGCCAGTTTTCTATGTTCTTCACTCTTCACACAGGGAAGTCAAAACACGGCATTCCTTGGATAATCCCATCTGTCAAAAGCAACCGCCAATTGCTCCGCTTCAATTTTCATTTTCCAACACGCCCTGCTTCCTCACTGTTTTAACATGTTTTACATTTTTTTTATCTGAAAAATGTGTTATATTTTTAAAAGCAAATCACTAAAAATGCTGTATTACTTGCAACAAATTAGAAATGAGAGTAGCATTGAGAATATTAAATAAATTTTCAGTGTCATGTAATCCTATCATGTGCTCATATTTGTAATAGTTGTATTGTATTGGATTTTTAAGTTCAAAACTTTTTTCTTTGGTCCACAACTCGAGTATCCATCGAAGCAAGCCCGGTAAATAATCCTGTTGGGGTTTGCAAACACCCAGTTATGGGGGTTACCTTTCTAAGTATACCAGCTCCATTCCATCCGTGGGATCCAACTCGGGAGAGATGGTTGAGGAACATATACCCTCATCCATATGTGCCAATGTATGTTGGTAAGCCAAACATTTTTATTGATGTAGTCAAATTTATTGAACATTAGAAAATATATTATTTTTTTAGCAAATATCACATATATAATTTAATGATTAATTTAAAATTTGTGCTTTGTGAAAATTAGACTTTACAAAGACTATCAACCTCCAATAATTTTGAAAAAAAAAATGGGGAAAAGGATGTCTTTAATTTACAGTTTAAGTTTAATATACTGATAATATAAAATCTTTTACATAATCACCAAATTATACTGCTACATCAGCAACACAAGTTTGACTTTTGCCCTAATTCCTCAAATTAACACACAAATATAGGAAGATTTGATCAATTGGATAAAAGTATAAGTGCATTTAAATTAAATCCAATAATTAATAACTTATGAGTTTGATTGATAAGCACCGACAATGTAGAATATCTTTACATTGTCAACCAATAAATAATTGACAAATTATCTATCATGTGGAGTATTTTAAAAATCTGAATTAGAGTTAGGTATAAAATAAATTATGTAATAACTTTTTATTGATTGACAGTGTAAAGAGATTTTACACTATTAACGCATAATAATTACACTAATAACATATTTAAGTAACATGTTAAAAAAATTTTTGAAAAGTAATTAATGATTATGTTATTCTATGTGAAATCAATTTTGACATTTTTATTGATGTGATAATATATAGTTGACTATCTATGTAAAACTTTTTTACACTGATAGTTTATATAAACTAAATTTATTCTTAGATATGTAGCAATGAAAATGTTCATTTCCAGTGTTTTTAACTTCGCAAAAATATTAAGAATAATATTCTTTTGAGAAGTAATAGATAGCATAACCTATCAGGACACAAAGTTAAAACTGTATGTAATCTTTTACTTTCAAAAGGTTAAAAAAGTTATTAGTATTATCCAAATGGGTGGGGGATAATTTGGTCGCTCATCACTTATGGAGCTTTACATGGTCCTCTCTAAATTATCAGAAAAGTACTTAATTAACCCTATTAAAATTTTTAATTCCCTTGCCAAACTAATTGCCCTCTTTTTCTTTTTCTCTCGGTCACTACTGTCCCATTGGGTAAAGCTGTTTTGCTCTGCTTATTGCATCCTACTTCTTGCAAATTTTGGTAGAGATATTTGGGGCTTATGTCTATGTTGGGAAAATTATTAAGGTTCCAGTTTTTCTCTCACTTCATCTTTAAAAAAACTTTTGTTTTGTGCTTTTCAATTTAATCCTCTTTCCATCATTATCTTCATTTTCATCCTTTCCACCTTTTACTCATTTGGCCATTTGGGTTCCTTGTAAGTTTCAATTTTTCGTCTTTCAAACACTTTAAACTCTTCAAATTTGTTTGATCATTTGTTGTTTTTCCTGCATTATAAATTCTCTCCAATGATTTATCATGTTTAAATGTCTGTGGTAGTTTGGCAAAATAGCTATTATTAGTTTTGAGCTTCAATTTTATCTATTGTGTGTAAATGCTTCACAAGTGTATGTGATTGTGCTTGTAGGAACAATATGCTACAAAAGCTTCTCTTTGATGGCAATTGCTGCGATTAAGTATTAGGAGTTAACAAATTTTATTATACAAAATGAAGGGAAGGAAGGAAGAAAGAAGGGTTATCTTCATTAATACTCCTTGGGATGGTGTGGTAGATGGATTACGGGAAAAGTAGATCTTGTGCAAATAAAATAAAATAAATAATGGAGTAGATTTTGAAATTGCAGTGAGGAAGATAAGTGGTGTCAATAGAGAGGGCGGTTGAAGGTGGAGGTGATGGTTTTGTGGAATTGGGAGGATGATTTTTTTTAAGGATTTATGCAACAATGGTAAAGGTGAGAAAAACAATGTCTGACAAGTATGGTGGTAGACAAGACATTGATGTTGGTGAATGAGAGTGAAGAGTTAAATGGAGTTGAAGGGGTAGTTTTATCTCTTCAAAATTATTAATTCTGGCTTTAAAAATTAGTTTTTTAGTTTTAATTTTATATAAATATTATTTCTTCATATACGAGTCGTCCAAAAATTATCTAACAGTCATGAATAGAGGACTATGTAATAATCCAAAACTAGGGTGGGAGCAAATTATCCGCCACCATCCAAATGAATTCTTATGTCTAGAAATAAATTAATCAAATAGGAAACGATTTTCTCATTACTCTCAAATCTTTTGTTTGTAAAATAATGATTCTGACTTAATTTTAAGTATTTTAACATTAATAATTTGGATTAGTAGGATACATAACAAAATTCTTAGAGATAGATAATTAAAGGAAACTGATACCATTGAATTTTATATAGATAGTGAGAAAACTCTCATATCAAAGAGATTAATTTTGATATAGCATCAATGTGAAAAATTTTATACTATTATTCAATCATATGCTTCTATATATAAAATTTTCAAGGTAATGCGATAAAAGTTAATTAAGAGTTAACTATGCACTAACTACCTAAAATTATTTTTAATTTATCAGAACATAAAAATTAAGCTCAGAGATTAAACACTTCTATTGATATAATATACATAAAATTAAATATATAAAATATTTTTATATTGACAGTAATAAATTCTTTTATAAAAATATGTTTTCCTTTTACGATGAGTATAATATTCTTCATCTAATTGTCTTACGCAGTATAATAAATATTGAGTGCTTCTCCATTTGAAACTCGCCCTGATAAATTTTGACTTATGTGATTTTGTTTAAATTGATTTTGAGGAAATAATATAACTTATTTTAACCTAAATTGTATTTACACTAATGAATTGATAGACACTTGGGTATTTGTTAAATCAAATTTTGACATAAATTTTAAAAAATTATAAAAAAATATAATTGTTCTAATATAAAAGTAATAAAATTTTAATTATTTTACTTAATTATTTTTATTATACATTTATTTATTTAGTTTTTAAATTTTAAAATAATTAAAAATAGTGCTCAATTTCAAATGATAATTTTTTACAAGTTATTAAAAAAATAGATAGAGGATATTGACTTCCTTAATGTATTCTAAGCTTCATTAATTGATTTAGGACTATTGTTTCGGTCTTGTATAAAAAAGGAAATCATTTATCATTAAATTATGTCTTATTTTTTGTTCTATCAATCATTAATCGTCATTGTTGTCGACGACGAATATTCTAAAAAACTAAAAATAATAAATAAATAATTAGTAAGACAGAAAGTGAGATGAGACATAATTTGGGAAAATGTGATTTTCATGGCTTCTAGACCCTACAAGAAATTTATGCCTAAAAGAATAATATTTCATGGCTTATAGACATAATTTAGGTATACATAAATAATATTGCTTTTGATATGACAAAAGTTATACTTTTTTAAGTTAAGGTATAACTTTTTGAAGAGTTTCATATGTGGTCAATTACCAAAGATAATATTTTTAATAAAAGAATATATTTTTAAGCTAATGTATCGCTTTTCACAGTATTATTATAGCAAACGTGGCCAATTATTTAAGGCAACAATGTGACCCAGCGGTGCAAGACTAGACTAGACAACCGTTTTAAGTTTTGTCATTGGCGTATACTATTGTTTTGTGTTTTGGGGTATGAAATGGTCTAATTATTAGTGAAGTCACACAACAAAAATGAAAGCACATAAGCAAGAACCCAAAAAAGGAAGAAAAATCAAACTTTTTGAATAGCTAAGCTTGTCATGAATGATAAAACCGAGAAATGAATGAGTTGAGTTGAAAAATACAACTACTCTACCTAGAAATAGCAAAGTTCTCCATATGACGGAGTTGGCCGCTTTTGAAGTAGTTCTTTTCTTTTCATTTTTCTATTTTTTGAGCGGGGGGTTTGTTCCATAAAAAGTAACAAAGACAAGAATAGGGTCCAGTTTTACATGGTGAAAAATTCTTGCACAAGGACAAGTTCATTATCTTGTCAATACACGTACTCACAATAATATTGATAAATATTATAAATAAATGAATATATCTTAAATAAAATTAATGAACACACTTTTATTATAAGTGTGTGAAAAAATAAGGATGGAAGATCTTTAGGCCATATGGGGCCAACTAAATTGGATTTTTGTCCATGCATTTGATCTTAGAAAGTGTTAATGTCTATAAAAATGTCATATGAATACATATATGTATAAAATGGTTCTTGAAAAAGACTTTGACAATATTTGTAACTAATGACAATAGTCATTAGTCTAGGTGCACTTTAACCTGATTATTTACATGACCATTGTATAATGGCGTGTGATGTTATTTACATGGTCACTGCATAGTAGCTGTGTTGCACCTATACTTTATCAGCCCACTCTGAGTGGTATCTAGGATGTATCGTGTTTGATACTGATATGGATACTTTAACACTTCAAGATGTGTCAAAATTAATTTTTTGGGTGGTTTTACAAATTGGTTTATCCATAATATGTTATTAATGTGTGTGTGTATATATATATATATATATCAGAATTTTATTGTATCTCTGTATCGATATCAGATTGTATTAGTATCATATTTTATCTTTGTATTTCATAGCATAGTGGTGCGTGATGTTTAAGGGGTCACAAAAAGGAACTGCCTAAGTATGATGCTGATGTTTATTTTGATTGACCCTCGTATATTTATAGAGCTTTTAAAATGTTATTCATGTATCTTTTTACTCATTACATGATATGGAAATGTTTTATTATGTTTTTTAAGGCTGGTGATTCTTGTATGCCACTAAATTGCAAAACTCACTCTTTTGTTTTCTTTCTTTTCAAATACAAGTGCTGCTTCTAGTTCCAATGCCCCAGCTCCTTTATATGACCTTCAAGTTGGTGAGCCTTCCTAAGAAGGCCTGATCATCATATTGAAACTTTAGTTTTGTGCCTATTAGAATTGTCCTTAATGCTCTATGTGTCATAGATAGAGTCCTTTGATTATCTTGATATTTGTGTTTATAAAGCTATGACTTAGCTATATAGATTATGTTATGAAAAGAGTTTGAAAACTTAATTTAGCTTTATGTTTTGAGCTATATTCTTAATTATATGTTTGAACATATAACTTGTGGCTATGAATTTATATACGAAAAGAGTTTGAAAACTTGTTTGGCATTATGTGGGATTGATATGGATTGTGATTAAGATATTTGTTTTGCTGCTACGGTGTATTCTGATAATTCTTGAAAATCGATTTTGCAATTTGTCTTTTATTTTCATGCATGTTGTATTTATAATTTGGGAAATGTCCAAAAAAATGGGGATTCTATTTGTTTTTTTGTAAAAGTTTGAAGATAAAGGTGTACAGGGGAACGTGTTCCCTATTGTTGGTCACGACTTAATTGGATCGTGAGTTGTTGACCTTTGCTCCGGTTTTGACCTTGACCCTGAGCGGTAGAAGTATACAAAGAACGGGTTGTATCATGTTGAACTATATCATAAGATCGAGTTAATTTTTTGAAATATGATAATGACCAAATTAATAATTAAGTCGAATCGGGTCAACCCGATACTCAAATAACATACGACGATTACACCAATGAATCACGTGGCATCATCCAATGAAAACAAAAGAAGACAACAATTGCCGCATAGCAAAGCAAATCACGGTGTGGCTGAGTGTAATACGATTTTTTACATATATACTTGTTTTTAATATTCGTGTGTCGTTTTGCGAAATGGCTTTTGAGTCAAAAATCTTTTCTTATCAATTTATACATAAAACCATCCAATGGGTAATGCTTTTTCCTCCCAACCAAACCGAACCAAAAATAATTGGTTCAATTTGGTTTTTCAGTTTTAAATTTTTCACAAAAAGAGAACATATACTCTAAAGTCAGTAACACTATTGAACTGGGTTCATTTTCAAAGGCAATCAACAAAATGTAGTAGCAAATATGAACACATCATCAGAATATCAATAGCAACACAAATTACCCTGAAATAGGAAAAAAATTGAGAGATGACAAAAAGTATTAACTGAATAAAAATTACACGAGTACTCTTAAGTCCAAGAAAATATGAACAAGAAACAATGGGACTGCCAAACTGAACACTTGAAAAGAACCACTGCAAGAACGAATTCAGGAAGAAGCTAAGCAGGGGTCATAATCAAGTAGTGTCATTAAAATGTTAATATATGTCCTACTTTTCACATGACGCATGTAGAGTTAGCATCAGCTTATTCAGGTCTGTAAATGTTCCTCTGCATGTCTTCCATTTGTTCAGCTAATTATATATATGAATATATTATATACAGGCTAAGTAGATGATGTTTTAATAGTTGACTTCCTTTCACTTCCTCTTCCCATCAACTATATTATTTTTTGTTTTTCCTGAGTATACATCTGTGTGCGAGCAATCAATATCATTTAGATTGTATATTTCTATATTAGATCACTAGCCACTCACAGTCCAAAGTTTGATTCTATATTTAGAATTGAATATTTTAGCAGAGGAGTAATCTTTTTCAAATATAAGAATGGCTTGCAAAGTTGCAACCTTTAATTATAAAATGAGAGTAATAATATATAAAATCATTCTCTTAAAAAAAAAGAAAATAAACATTTATGTCTACATCATCATTGTAAAGTGAAGTTCCCTTTTATAATAACCTGCATAATTTTTTCCTTGATGCAAACATTTTAGATTTGAATTAGGTCAAAATTTAATTTCCATTCTAATAGTGGACAACAGCGGTTTCAGACTCCAAAATCAGCAGAGGTTGCAAACTAAGCATAGTCCTAAACACTTGGTGTCGATTAAAAGCCTAATAAAAGGCATGAAATATGTACTTTAGTCTATTAAAAAATTTTGTTTCAATATTTTAGTTCTTAAAATATTAAATGCATATATTTCAATTCTAAAAAAATATCATGCCAAACACATTATTACACACTAGTGGATTCATATTTTTTAAAAATAAATTATTAGTTAAAAACTAATTTAAACATATCTAATATTAAAAAAATAATATTAGAATTTGTTGCATGGTTATATATGTAGTGATAGAAATTATGTAATTTGATTACAGTGTTTGAAATTATTCAAATATATGTACGAACATAAAAAAGAAACCCAATACAATTTAGAGTATCAAAAGATACTTACAAATACAATTACACAATCCTCTTTATATTGTATAGATAGATATTACTCCACGAAGTATCAATTCTTAACATATTAATCTATAAAAAAAATTGGCTTTTAACAATAAATATCCCTGTGATGATTATCTAAATAACACAAAACATCAGAAGTACTAATAAGAGTAATTTCTGTTTCACTGTCATCAAGAGAAATTTTGCATCAATAGTAATAGAAAGAGCACAACATCTGTGCTCCTCTAGAATCCTTATTCAAATCCTTTGCTTCCTATCGTCGTTTATTAACTATCTATTTTTTTTTAAATAAGAGTTTATCAATTATCTATGATTCAAGAGCTTCACCCTTTATTATTATTTTTTCACCCTCACAACATGAATGACATTTGAAAATTAAAACGGCATGTGCTCCAAAAGGACCATTCCTAGTAACTTCTATTATGGCAAGGGGATATACTTGATTCAAGTCGCCCAAAAGGTTGAACTCAACTACTAGTCAACAAAGGGTGCCAAGAGGGCCGCACATGCATGCATGGCTGCTAAAGAAAAATTGAACCTAGGGAAAATAAAGTAGCCAAATGAACAAGCTGAGGCTCAAATATGCATCCTAGCTATGAAAGACGGGGTAAAAAAGGCGGGAGAATAGGAAACTTTTTAAGCCCTCAAAATTCCAAAATAAACATTTTGAAACCTTATTTGATATGGTTATATATGGCACCAAGGTCTCAAATTAATTGTCATCTTAGAATCAATTGTTCAATACCATAAGTTTTTGTTAACCATAACTTTTAGCTGATACACTAAACGTAGCAGTCCCAAAATTACAAAAGTAATAAACGAGAACCGTACGCGAATTAGTTGAAACTAAACCGCGCGTGTATTGGACTTCATTATCGGCACAATTTAATTTGATAGATACATTGCACCCCCTTTTTGATTTTTAATATTTAAATGAGCCTTTTTTTTTCTCAAAAAAAAGTTGACTTAGAAGCCATGGGTGTGGGAGAAGCAAATATGAATCATTTGATCTTACATGAATGATTAAGATTTAAAAATAAAATCATGTTAAATTACATGATCATTAATAACTATTAATTAACTTTTAAAAAGGATTATCCATGTATTATTATACGATTTAGATTTTTTTTTCTCATACTCTCACAATGAACCACTCATTTGGAGATCCATTTACTTTAAGATTAATTTTTAATATACTTGCTTAATTCAATAATTTTTATGAAGATAAAATCTTATTAATCTAACCTTTGAATTTAAAGATCCTATCAAGTAGATCAAATATATTAAATTTCATACAACTTAAAAGTGCTTTAACATTTCATTATACCACTTTTATTTAAAACTTACTTGGGGAGTAAATGGATGCGCACTGACAATGGGTGGGGATGAGTGGATATCCATTTACTCTATAGGTAAGTCTTGTAAACTTATTCTATATATGTAATAAATCTTTAATTGAATTTGATCGATCCGACAGATGAGTTATATGATATTATATTGATGATTAAGCGTGCCAAATTTCAGAAAAGTTGGACGATAATAGGTATGTATTCCAATGATTATTAGTATTTACCTATATTTTTAAAAACATATAATCCATCATAATAAAGTGGTATAATGAAATATCAAATTTTTTTCAAACTGTATAAAATTTTATATATTTGATCAACTTGATAAGATATTTAAATTCAATATATATATATGGGGAATGATTTGATTACATCAATGTAACACTATCTTACAACATTGAAATGCATTGTTGGACTAAAAGTTCATATGCTATGTATCATCTTTATAAAATTTTACATTAATTCAAAATTTTTTGGTACATTTTTTGTTTATATATAAATCAAAATAATAAATATCTTGTAAATGTATGTAAACAAAACTATTTTCTCACAATCTTATAGGTGTCCAACTTTTTTGTTTTTAAAAATTTGGCACAGAATTGAAAATCAACATGATGTGTAATTATGGTTCAAGGCTTGGATTGACAAACTACATTCTATTGAAACTACATTCGATCCACAATAATAACAATGAGTTCAATTTAAATACATTATTAGTGTAAAACAATTTCGCATAGACATCGACTAATCTTGTGTCAACACATTAGCAAAAGGGTTTAATTACTCAAATAAATAACTTTGTAAAAATATTTTATATTATTAGCGCATCAAAATCAAACCCTAATAATAATAATAATCATGAAATTCTCTTCCAAAACAGCGGTCAATAGCCATTGGTTCTTTTTATATTTTCAATTCCGCAACGTTCATCCTATCTCCTCCATTAATTGTTTTGACAAACCAACCTCATATATTCCCAAATATCATACCGTGTTTTCTCTTTCTTTGCTCATCATCCAAAAATTTTCTCTCAGTAAAATTACGCAAATTGGCAATTCGTTAGGAGTTGACTTCGTGTTTATCTGAGCATCTGTTTCAGTAAAGTCTTCTATGTGTTTTTCCGAAACCCCTTTTTATTTCTGTCTTCCTGTGGGAACTTTCACTCCCTTAATTTCCTCAGCAACGCCAAAATACCTTTTCTCTTATCTTCTCCTGCGCTCAACTTGTTTCCCCACAACTATAATAATTTCACACCATAAAGTCGAAAACGATCCTACATATGACATGTTCCTATACTTCCTACCACTGCTGAATTAATTGCTTAAACTCCATCAAACTAATCAGCAAAGCATGAACAAAACTACTTCTCCTCGTTTCTTCCTCCTTTTACTCCTAGCTGCCTTTTGCTTTGCCTCTTTGGCTTTTGGAGCCACTTCTCTGGCAGAAGATGAAGGTATACTCGTTTCTTCCTCCTTTTACTACTCCTAGTCCTAGCTGCCTTTTGCTTTGCCTCTTTGGCTTTTGGATCCACTTCTCTGGCAGAAGATGAAGGCGCACACACACACACACACACACACACACACACATAAACATCTTACAACAGTGAGAACAAAGCACTCACAATGGGTGCATAGTGTGTTAGTTTCCAGATTTTTCATGAAGTTTGCTAGTGTGTGCATATATTATATATAACCCTTTATATAATTATATATATATGACTCTTTTTTCTTTTTTTGGGTATATTGTAGTGCAAGCTCTGAAAGACATAGCTAAGACACTTGGGAAGGAGGACTGGGATTCCACCGTGGATCCATGCAGTCGTCAAAAAGACTGGACTTCGTGTTATGATGTGGAAAGCGATATTGTTGTCATCTGCAATTGCAGCTATGCTGATGGCATCTGCCATGTCACCAACTTGTATGTCTCTCGCCCCTTGTTTGTGTTCTTGAGCCCTTATCAATCAATGGTGTAATATTTGTATTATGAAATCATCTTGTAAGAAGAGCTTAGGTTAATGGACATAGAGTTAGAGATACATAACATAAAATTCTTTCTTCCAAAAACTTAAGCTAGATGACAAAGACATATAAATAAGTTTATACTCTAATGAATAATCTGGACAGTTATCATCAAGAAATTTAGTAAGATATATAGAGCATACTATTAACTATATATATAATTTCAATTTATTATATGTTTTTGATAAATAATTTTAATTTGTTATTAAGCTAGATGAAATTATAAAATCATTTATTCTAAAATGAAAATAATTAATTTTGTTATAATTTTGGTATAAAATATTATGAGTTCAATTTTAATGGATAGATATTGTAAAATAATTTTATGTTATTATACTGTTATTTAATCAAAATATTTTATTTACATAACATTTTAAATAGTGAGGGAAAGAATTAACTATCATGATTGATTTGATAATATATGATTTGATGACTATATAAAGTTTTTATACTACTATTAATGTATAAAAATTAAATCTAAATATTATTATCATCAACTATATCTTAAATTTTTATATGATTTTAAAGTATTATGAACAAATCAAATTTTTTTAATAATAATAATAATAATATAATTAAACATAATGAAATAATTCTCGCAAAAAAATATTAATAATACTTTAAAATTAAATTTTTAAAAGACTTGCAGATCAACTAAAGTTTAAAAAATAAAAAAAAAATTGTTTGATGTTATAGAATACAAATATAAATAAGCAAATTAATGGAATAAAGAAAGGCCACCCACTTGATATGTCAATTTGATCCACAAGTTGAAAAATATTCAAAGAATGTGCTGTCTGTCCTTTTCAATTTCGACTTTTGAGCTGTCATGTATAGTATGATATTAAAGTTTATTGTCTTTATCACAACGTAACGTCGGTGATTTGGCTGGTCTCTGATCTCCCACGTACACACCCTCTATTCAGTCACGGTGCAATTATGCAAGAAGAAAGTGACAATATGGATTGTCTTCGGGGGAAAATTATTCTAATATACCCCTTTGTCATACACATCGAACACCCCAAACCGCATGGAGAAAAAGATATGGAGAGGGAATTAATGAAGAATAACAACAATATATATCCCACGATTTTTGTGAAAGTGGTGTTTGGGTATTTGAGATTTTGGAGTGTTAAAATGACCTCCTTTTATCTTCATTCATAGGGATGTCCATATGGATTACTATCTTATTATTATTATTATTAGCGTAAATTCTTATTAAAGTTGATTTAGAAAGCCACATGTTTGCTTCTTCTTCTTCTTCTTTTTCAGCTTTCTCACTTTTACATTCTATTTTTTTATTTTATTGTTTTATAAAAGTTGTAATATAATAGAATAAAGAGATCAGTAATAAAATAATATACAAATAATAGATAAAATAATAATAATATGATGATATAATAATATTATGCTTTTTATAATTATATAATATTACTAATTATTATATTATTATATAATAATGTTTATTAGTATATTATATTATAATTATTGTACATAATAAATAATAGTTAATAGTGTGTTTGAAATGTTGTATTAGATAGTATGATAAGATCATATAATGTTTTACAAATTGTGATTTTTATCATGTACAAGTTTCTTTGGTATTTTCACTTTTAACCTTAAATTGATGAAGTGCAAATTGAAAATCAGACCTGTTTTGGCCTGATTTGCTCTTGGCCAAATTGAGAAAAAATCAATTTTTCTTGGAATAGAATTTCATACCATTAGCTGCTTCAGAAACAATGAATTGGATTTTATTTATTCAAAAAATTGAATTATTAATGTTTCCAAACATGCTGATAATCCATTGTAATAACTATGCATAGCGTAATCGTTGAATGCATACGAACGTGTGCCCTGTATTGCTATTTGGTTTTAGTTTTCATTTTTCAGAATTTTGTGAATGAAATATTGAAAATTGAAAATGAAAACTGAAAACTGAAATTTGTAATTTTCAAAATATTCAATATTTCATTTATAAAATTTGAAAAACTGAAAATGAAAATTGAAAACTGAAAACACAATCCAAACAAACTCTTACTAGCATGAGATTCAAGTTTTGGTTTAATTAATAATTTTTTTATTATTATTAGTTATTATTATGCAAAATCTTAAATTCTGATCTTATAACTACTAGTACTAGTAGCTATGACATAATTTAATTTACCCTCCTAATCTAACAGGAGCTTCTTAGGCTAGTTTTTACAAGCTTGGGTCAGTAATATATAACTGAGGATAACAGACTCGTCAATTGATCATGATAATTATTTATTGCAATATGGCTTCATTTAGGCATTCAAGTCTACCTACGGTTCAAAGCTTAAAGAACAAAAGCTGAACGACCGAAAATTGCTAACCTCGTCGTGGCCATTTATTTATGGAAAATTGCTAACCTCGTCGTGGCCATTTATCCATAATTACATGATATATTTATTAGTTTTCAGATAAATTAGTGAATAATAATATTTTATTTTATCCAACAATAATCATGATGTCCGTCATAGATTCTATATATATATTTTAAATGTGTAGTATTACTCTTTATTTATTTATTTATTTGAAGGTCATTAATTGTGTCATTTTATTTTTATAATTTTTCAAAAACCATTTTAATGGTTAAATGAATGAGCAGATGTATGAAAGAACAAAATCTGGCAGGTAAACTCCCGCGGGAATTGGCCAAGTTGCATTACCTTCAAGATATGTATGTACTTTTCGGGCTTTGCTACATTCAAACCTCAATTTAGGAACTTTTCATTTCTTCAATAACATTTATGATTTTTCATTCTGAGCCCCATCAGTGCCGTTATCCTAGTATTTCCAACTAATGTGATACACACTCTCTCTTTGTTACAGTGATCTTACTCGCAACTACCTTAACGGTACAATTCCTAGAGAATGGGGCTCCATGAATCTTCTCAACATGTATTCACTTTGATTTCTCTATTACTTTTTTAGTCATTAGTTTTTATAATATGTGATCCGGACATGCTTGCCTTTTTTATATATTTTATGTGAGACTTTATAATTGTTAGAGAAACACTTAATTGCATCAATAGTAAGAGAAAATATTTATTCTAATCAATTTATTAATTGATATATAAGTTTTATAGGTCATTATTGTCTCTCATTTTCTTTATATTTTTAATATAATAACTAATTTATTAATTAATAAATAGTGCAGAATAAATATTTTATCTTACTTTAAGAGCACTAAATAATTTCTCATTATTATCTTATAGTAAATTCATGCAGCTAGAAGCTAATGAAATGCATGTGCTTCTTCATCATGACAGTTCCCTCCTTGGAAATCGATTAACGGGTCCAATACCAGTAGAGATAGCAAACATATCCACTCTGCAAAGTTTGTAAGTTTAATTTCTCTTTATAAAAGAAAATTTTCTTATTCTTAAATAGTTTTAGTGGAGCTTAACTTTTAATTAACTTGAAATATGGACAGTGTTGTGGAGTCCAATCAACTGTCTGGAAATCTTCCTCAAGAGCTTGGCAATCTTACCAAGATTCAAATACTGTGAGCACTTCATCATGTTTATTTTGTCAGCCATTTGGAAATGTTTGAATTTGATTTCCTTAATTGATGATTGCTCTCGAAAATGAATTACGCCAATGTTTAGAATTTAGTTTGAGTCCCTTGGCTTATTGATTCATAATTTCTATAGGATACTTTCCTCCAACAATTTTACGGG
The DNA here is from genome assembly GCA_031216105.1 of Dalbergia cultrata. NCBI lineage: Eukaryota > Viridiplantae > Streptophyta > Magnoliopsida > Fabales > Fabaceae > Dalbergia > Dalbergia cultrata. The sequence goes on from CM062350.1 coordinate 15,171,643, forward strand.
TGAGCTCCCTGAAACACTTGCCAAGCTGACTTCATTGCGGGATATGTAAGCTTCACATTTTTCTTAGATTGATAACTGATAAGTAATAACAAAATAAGACAATATTGGTTTTCAGCTATAGTATTAACTTTTCCTGGTTTCATGACCTTGTGTTATGCAGTCGGCTTGGGGACAATCAATTCTCTGGGAAGATACCTGATTTTATTCAAAGCTGGACAAATCTCCAGAAATTGTCTGAAGCTTAATTTTATTTTATATATATATATATGGTCAATATTGATTATTTTTCTGTTGTTGAATTATACTATGTCTTTATCTGATGCCACCCATGGTTGCTTTATTTTGACAGAGTGATTCAAGGGAGTGGATTAAGTGGGCCAATTCCTTCTGCAATTTCCCTTTTGGAAAACTTAACTGACTTGTAAGCATGATATGTTGTATGGTAATAACCAAGTTATCAAAAGTTGCTTTCAATTTGATTGTGTTTAATTATATATCTATGGCTTCAATTTTATATGCAGGAGAATTAGTGATCTGAATGGATCTGAAAATTCATCTTTTCCAACACTTAGTAATATGACAATGAAAAATCTGTGAGTTGGTTGCTTTTATAATTCGGCTCTATCAAAAATACAAATTAAAAAAAAAAAAATACAGAAGTCGAAGAAGTAGTACTCATACCATATATTGCTGTCCATCTAATTGCTTCACAGGATTCTGCGGAGTTGCAACATTAATGGAACTCTACCCGACGATCTCAAGAAGATGAAAAAATTAAAAACTTTGTAAGCGCCGGCTTTTCCTTTTTTGTTTGATTGCAAGCAAGGGGTATGGGTATGTTTGTCGGTCTAAATTTTGGAGGAAAAGTTTAAATCACTTCGAATTCTTCTTTTCTCCCCACATTTCACTTCAAAATCGAAACTCACAAATTAAACACACCTATATTTGATGTAAGATAACAGACTTAGGATAGTGTGAAGAGAGAAAGTAAGAGGAAGAGAAAAAGGAGTTCTATCTAAGAAAGTGTGAACGAATGAAAACTGATTCTCATTACTTTGGTAAAGTACTCATAGAGTATATATATACAATCGTGTTAGCTATGAGCTGAATAACTAATTCAGTTATGCCAACTCATCAATAGCTCATACTCTATCAGCGCCCTCAAACGTATGGATTGGATATCTAAAATCCTGATTTTGTTCCTAAAATCAGAAAACAAGGAGGAAGCTATTGGCGTAGTTAGTACATCTTCAACTTGCACAGTGGCAAGAATATGACTTACACTAACTCGACCCTTAGCCACATGATCTCTTACAAAGTGCAATTCTAGCTCAAAATACTTACTCTTAGAATGGAGCACCGGGTTTTCAGCCAATAAAACTGCACTCGAGTTGTCACAGTACACCTTAGGCACAACAGAAACACGTTGAGCTATTTCTTGCAACAAGTTTCTCACCCAAAAAATGCTAGCTACCACGGCTACGATGCTACGATATTCAGCTTCAGTGCTGGTCCTGGAGACAGCATGTTGCTTCCTTTAAGCCCATGAAATGAGATTAGGAACAAAGTAGATACAAAAGCAGAGTGGACTTCCTATTATTTGGATCACTGCAATGCCCCAATCTAAGTCACTATAGCCTATGATTTTGACATCATTGCTCTTCTGAATATGCAAACCACAAGTAGCAGGCCCACTTAGATACCTTAGAATTCGTTTCACCATCTTCCAGTGAGCTTCAAGATTTTTTTGCATAAATTGGCATACACGATTCACACAATAGGCCAACTTAGGCCTTGTAACTGTGACATATTGCAAACTTCATACAATGGACCTATAGAGACTAGGATCCCCAAATTTCGCACTTCCAGTAGCTGAAAGGTTCACAGTAGATGGAAGAGGAGTGGAGCATGCTTTACAGCCATTTATTCCAGCCTTCTGCAAAAGATCATGGAAATATTTTCACTGAGAGAGAAGCAGACCCCCTTCAGCAGCGTGATGAACTTCAATGATAAGGAAGTTGTGCATATTTCCCATATCTTTAGAGCAAATGTGCATTTAATTGAGAGATTAACTGAGTGATGAATTGATTGGAGCTGCCAGTAATTATAATATCATCCACATAGATCAAAACATATGTGGTAGAAGTAGTAGCTATGTTGCCTGGACACGGGTACTATACTGCAGACACAGACTGTGAATCCTGCAGAATACTGCACGAGTACAATAATTTTATAAAAATTGGGGTACGGGTACGGCAATAATAAATAATAATAATAATATTAATAATAATAATTTATGCTTAAATTCACTACTAGATAGTTTAAAAAGATAATAATAATAATAATAATAATAATAAAAACACAAATAGAGATCAAAGAAAGTGAGCTCATTCGCATTCAGAAAGCTTGAACCTTGAAGCCTTACTCTCCCTCTGTGGTGTTCTCCTTCTTCAGCCCACAAGCTCACCAATTCCTCCCATGTCAGCCTTATCTTCTCAATTCTTCTTAGCTTTTTGGACGAAGAAGAGGCCAATGAAGAAGGTACCAAAGATGTTAAGAGGAGAAAGCATAAAACGAATCCTTCCAAACTCTTATTAAAAGCTCCTCCACTGCAAGGTGGTGCCTAGTGGGTGCTCTGCCGTTTCGTGCACGGAGATCTTTGTAAGGTCGCTGCTCTGTGTCAATACAAAGTTTGCTGCTTTGCATCGCTGCTCCACCGCCCCATTGCGTAGCCTCGCAGTCGTGGTGGGGTGTCACCGACGATGAAGAAGTGGACAATGGAGAGGTGATCAACTCCGTGGTGAGCTGTCGTTCTGTGCCTCGCACGGCACTGCCGGGTTTTGTCGCTTCGCAAGCTACTATTGTTGCCGGGTTTTGTCATGTCGCTGCCATTGCCGGAGCCAGGTTTCGTCACTGCGAGGTGGGTTATGCCGATGCCGTGGCACTGTTGTCGGCAACGAAGAAGTGGAGAAGTGGAGAAGAAAAGAAATTTAGGGCCAGTACTCACTTTTCATTTGGGGTAATGAAGGCCAAGTGGCCAATGTTTTTAAGAAAAAAAAAAGAAAACAAAACAGCTGTGTTTTGCTTGTAAAATGGTGTACCCACTGCAAGGTACGCGTACCCCATGCGTACCCTGACGTACCCAACAAAAATTTTTCAAAGAAAAAAAACTGGGAGTGCGTGTTTATCTTGTGCCTATGCGTGCTCGTGCCGTTCGTGCACAGTCTTTGGTACTTTTGGCTTTTGGGCGTACATGGGCTTCAGAGAGTAGTAGTGACCCGAGTTAATAATGAGATATCAGACTTGGTTGGATGGAACCTAAGTTGAGTTAATGTTGCTGGCAACGTTTGATACCAAGCTCTAGGAGCCTGTTTTAATTTATATAAGGCCTTTGTAAGTTTGTAAACCAAAGTTTCATCCCTTACTTCATAACCTTGAGATTGTTTCATATAAACATCTTTAGCTAAGTCCCCATTCAAGAAGGCATTGTTCACAACAAGCTACCTTATAGTCCATGCTTTTGATACAACCAAGGAAAGTAGCAATTTGATAGAAGTAGCTTTACTACAGGACTGAATGTTTCTGTACAGTCAAAGCCAGGCCCTTGATTAAACCCCTGAGCTACCAACTATGGTTTATACTTCTGCAAAGAATCGTCTGAGTTGTATTTAACTAGAAAACCCACTTACTTCCAATAGCATGTCTACCAGGAGAAAGTGGTACTAGATGCCAAGTTTTGTTTCTCATGAGGGCACTGTATTCATCATCCATGGCCTACTTTCAATGAGGAATAGCCAGGGCCTGTTCAATAGATGCAGGTTCCAGGTTTGCAAAAAGAACCTTTGGGTTGAGCACACCAACCTTAGCCCTTGTTAACATAGGATAAGCATTATCAGATCTACTTGCTTAGATTGATGAGACCTTTGCTTAACCAAAATTTGTTTCTTAGTAGCAAATTGTTGCTAAGGTAAGGATGGACTCTGAGCTAGGACTGAAGGAGACTCAATAATTGAAATGGGTACATATTCAGGTTTAGTTACAGAGACAGGTACTAAGACCTGATTATGAGGAAGGATAGGATTGGCAAAGATAGGTGCCGGGTTGGGAATGACAACATGGAAGAAGATTGATGTGTACAACTGGAATGATAGCATGTACGATATAGTTAGGTGGATAGAATAGAAGCAAGTAGCGGTTAATGTGAGGATGGTGATATAGGATCACTGAATGAGAATTTAGATTCATCAAAAGAGACATGCCTACTAAGGATAGTTTTCCAGATTATGTTAAACATTTGTAGCAGTGTTGAGTTCCATATCCTAGAAACACACAAGGGGTGGACCTAAAATCCAACTTATGTTGGTTATAAGGTCTCATATATGGAAAGCATAGACAACCAAAGGTCCTAAAGGTGACATAAGGAGGTTTGGTGTTGAGGAGCTTTTCAGTGGGAGACAAAAATTATAATAATGGAGTAGGAAGACTATTTATAATGAACAACAGTCATGAATGCTTCACTCGAAACCTTTTGGATGTAGAAGTAACATCTAGTAATGTTAATTCCATTTCAACAACATGCCTATGTTTTGTTTTAGTAGTTCTATTTTGTTGGTGGATGTGAGGGCATGGAAATTTATGCATAAGACCAAGTTCCTACAAATGCTTTTAGACTAGCATATTCAAGTGCCTTGTCACTTTGAAAACATTTAATCTTTTTATCAAGTTACAATTCAACATTGTTTTGATATGAGTAAACATTTATTTGAGTTGAGATGTAGAGCTAACAAGATAAATCCAAGTATACCTTGAAAATGCATCAATGAAGTGAATATAGTATCTAGCACCATTTATTGAGGGAAAGGGGGCGTTGAACCCCAAATATCTGAATATACAAGCTCTAAAGGTGCAATATAGACAGCGGTAGAATTAATAAAAGGTAATTGATGTGATTTCTCTAAACAAAAAGAAGAACAAAGTGTTTTCTCAATAGAAAAGGGAATATTACAATTTCTCAAGACTCTAGATACAACATTGGATGAAGCATGCCCGAGCCTTGAGTGCCACAAGGTGAATTGTGAAGCGTTATTAACAGAGGAAAGAAATGTAGCTAGTATGTTTTGAAGGACTTTGAAGTGAGGAAATCTATAGAGACCTTTCTCAGCCAAGCCTTGGAGAAGAGTCTCTAATGTGTCACGGCATTTAATGAAGCATGCATAAGAAAAAAGCTCAAAATAAACTCTACTATCTTTGGCAAATTTCAAATGCTTAACAGGTTTCTGGTAATACTTGGCACATGCAGTAAATTATTCAAAAGAAAAGCACTAGAACTCAGATCATATGCAATAAGAGATTTTCCAATGTGTTGAATGGGCAAACCTGGTTTGTTACCAGCTACAACTCGATTCGAGCTAGCATAATCTGTTTTCTCTATCAGATTTAGAGGGTAAGGTGCATGTCATATGATGAGTTGCTCTATTATCAACATACCGATTCTCATCATGAAAGGTGGAAGGAGCTACAATATTGCTCATTGATAGATTTGCTCTTTCACAGGAAAGTGAGATTCAGTGTTGGAAGAGGAATATTGTGTATCTGTCATGACCCGATTTGGAAACGTAACCGGCATATGAGAAAACCCATCCCCACATAAACCACGTGATCGCTGAGTCTATCTATATGTCATAATATAATACTCAAAATATGATTTTCTTCTAAACCAACTTTCATTTCTCTATTTAAAACATAATATTTAATTTCATAAAACTATAAATATTTAATAATCCAACTTTGAAAATATCTTGGCCAAGCCTACTAACCATGAAATCATAACTATTTCAGCATATGATATAAATTTTTAAATATGAAAATCCGCTTAACACTTAAAACTGAATCACAAATACATCTCTAGCTTGTTACATAGACTCTAATCAAACTTAATAACTTTAAATCCATACTGGTAAACTGAAAACATATACATAACTATTCAAATACCAAAATTTAATACAAAATCTGAAAATAATGCATGGCTCGGATCCTACCTGCAAATCTACCAAAGCACTCTCCTCTACATATCTAAACTAAGCCTTACTCTAAAGTAAGACTCACCACTGGAACAACTGTGCCTACTACACAGTTGGCTGAACAACATCTATACCTACAACTATGAAACGAAAAGGAGAGACGTGAGTCGACGGACTCAGTAAGTGAATTTTCACCCATCACCCGCATGGGATAACAACAACCATACATAAATGTACATGCACTAGCAAAGCATTTTCAATATTTACATAACATAGCTAATCTGGGAAAAACACTTTTCATACCAAAATCTCATAACAAGCATCTCTATATCCATAGTCTATCATGAAAACATTTTAACTGGGGATGCGACAACCATAGAGAAACAGCAAACTGTAGGTATACATATAATAGTAATAACAATACTTTTGAAGTTCCTTAATTATGCATGTCAACTATGACATACCAAAATTCTCTACTCTATGATCCCTCAAGAATCTAAGTTGGACACCTAACTAGGTTCCATCTCTGCTCTATGAGATTGCCCTTCAGGACAACGTGGTACCAAGCCTAACGATTGTTTTTACAACTGTTAACTCACTATTTGTTTCTCTATAGCTACCATCTAAACTATTTTGCACTTAATTCATATAATCTGAAAACTTTTAAACTCTCTTCAAGCTCTATAAACTCTGAAAATTGGGATCCATCCAACTTTAACAATCTAACTTTATCATAACTGTGGCTATGAAATCATGCCCAAGGACTCACCATTTGCAAGCATAGTGATTTTAATAGCCCACAGAATATGTATCTGACAATTGCTACGAATCATATGGAACTCCTTATCTCTGATTATCATAAAAAATTGAATTTCTTTTCTCTAAAACTCTATTGTATGCTCTATTCTGGATTTAAAACTCTTTCATATAAATTCTATAATACTATGGAAATCATGATAACATTTGTATTTGAAAGCTAAAACACACTCTGCTCTATATATTTTTATAATAATTCAACTTAATATTTTGAAAGCTTTCTGAAATCTGAGGTTTGGAGTATATACATATAATGATATCACAGTTCTTAAAAACATAAAATAGCAACTTGCTAAATCATATATTTTTCAAAAAATCATTTCATTAGCATATAAAACATTTTATATAATATACAACATAGCAATCATGGTCCCATGGTTTTGTAAAACTCATTCTTTCATTTTATCATCATAAATCATAATTTTTCTAGCTTGACATAATCATGTAAAATATATTCTATACTTTTCTCGTTTCAAATTTCATTTTTAACAATCAAAATGCAAGAAGCATACACTCATAATGATGAAACTAAGGCTATGAGATCAAACACACTCACCATTTGAAGTTGGGAGTATGTATGTGGACATCTCCAACTTGACCTTCGAAGCTCGGAATGGTAGCAACAACTACCATGGAGCAACAAAGACTCATAAACCATCTATGGGTATCTCTAGATAACTCTAACAAACCCTAACAATATTAGGGAAACACCCCTACTTGACAACAATAAGAGAAAAGACAACATTGAAACCCTAGAACATAGAATAGAGAGGAAAAGAATGACAAAAACCCATAAAACTCTTACCTTAGATCTTGGAAGGAGAAGCAATGGTGTGGGATTGAGTGGAAGAGAGTGGAGAACGGTTTGGAAGGGAAAGGTTTAGAATGAAGGGAAACCTGAGTGTGGGGTGTTTTAAAGGGTTAGGGGGCTCAGTAAACGAAACTGTGTCATTTTGCACTGTGTTGACATTGGGTTGGTTCGCTGTAGCAAGTAAAGCTCGGTACAATGAGTAAACCTACTGAAGCTACCACTCATTGCAGTGAACACATCTCGCTGTAGTGAGGCTGTTTTGCAAAATTCTGTAGTAACAACACCCAAATTGTATCCTTTGGCCCTTCACACATCCAAGTCTTTCTTAGCAACATGGGTGGGGCCCAGGGGACCCAAGGGTCGTATTAAACTTGTCATTGACATATGTACCTAAGGTGTTACATATCAAACCTATACCAATATTCAAGAGCACTATGGCCATATTTGCTATATACTTGACAGGTAGGGCATGAAGATGCACCACTCCAGCCATCACAATTACTAAAGCAGCTATATCTGCCTTGAAAGCTTAAGGCCCTACCACCTCTGCCTTGAAAGCTTGAGACTCTACCACCTCTTCCATGATTCTCATAAGATTGAGTTTAATTATTAAAGGATCTACCCCTTCTTCCTTGATATTCATGTGATCTGCCACCTCTCTGAGCTAGATTAGCACGCACAAAGTTGGTGTTGCATTTGAACTTTTACAGTATCTCTTCTCGAGTAATTAACAGAGCTTCAAGCTCACCAACAGTTACATGTTCTACTCAAGATATCACCATTGTGATAAATAGACTATATTCCTCTGTGAGACCATGGAGAATCGCCTCAACATGATTCGACAATGAGATCGGTGCTCCAACAGAGACTAAAGACTCAATTATACTCTTGATTTCAAGTGAGTAATAATTGATCATGGAAGATTTCTTGATGTTGCTAAGCTAGTTCTTTAATTACATTGAATTTTGCACGAATATGTGATGCAAAAAAAGTTTCTCATCATTGCCAAATTTGATGCATGAACACACATCCAACCATTCTTGTGGTAGCCGGTTTGGTCATTGATGTTAGAAGCCAAGATTTTAACAAGGCATCTTGCTTTTTCCATCATTGGCACTCAATTGACACTATTTCATTGCTTCGATCTACATATGTGGAGAATTGCTTCGGAATCTTTTAACCATGAATGATGATCTAAAAAATCATAACCTTTGATGAATGCTTCAACTTGCTCCTTCCAGGGCAAAAAACTTTCGTCATTCAGCTTTTATGCTTCTGGATTTGAGAAATTCTGCACCAACGCTTGATTGGTGACCTGAGTTTTAACTTGTGTTGTTTGTGAAGTGGTTGGAGATACCATGGATCAAAACCTGAAGCTCTAGATACCATGTAAGATACTAGACTCAGGTTAGTGTGAAGAGAGAGAGTGAGAGGAAGAGAAAGAGGAGTTCTAGCTAGTTGAGAATGTGTGAATGAATGAAAACGGATTCTCATGACTTTGGTAGAGTACTCATAGAATATTTATATATCTATGAGCTGAATAACTAATTCAGTTATTCAGTTATGCCAACTCATCAATACCTTATACTCTATCAATAAGAAGATAAAAATGGAGGTAAATTTTTCAGTATCATTCTCTGTGTGAAATTTATCTGTATTTTTCTCTTCAACCAAGTATAATGGCTAACTTTTTTGGTAGTATGTTCGGCTTATTTAGTAATCTTTAATAATAATTTGTGTTTTATATTCATTATTTTGATGTATACAACTTTACATTGCCCATCAAGTTTCAGGAAATCTTTTTCTATGATCACCTTCTTCAGCAGTTTTTAACTCATTATTATCAACATAATTTCTCTTTCAGAGACCTCAGCTTTAACAAATTGAGTGGACCAATTCCACTTTCCTATGAGGACATAAGTGAAGTGGATTACATGTAAGAAACTTATCGTACATTCCCAGAAGTTCTCTTAATTTGGTTTTATTTTCAGTCACGAATCTGTTAGGTTCTATATACCTGAGGCTAAAATTTAACAGTATGATAACTGGATAGACCTAATTAGATTCTTTAAGATTAAACTCAACAAAGGTTTCAATGTAATGGTAGTGGCAAAGTGTTATGAATAAGGGATGATTCAGTTTCGAGATTCGAGTATGCATGCAAAATATTATGTTAAAGGTATTTTTACTACTATTTTTTCTATTCGTATAAAATTCTTACAAGCATTCACCATTAGGTTCTAAAGCGAAAAATTTTCCGTCATAGGATCACGTGTGATGTGTCTACTTCTATCTGTAAGTTAAAGAAGCCAAATATATTGTCCCTCTTGGGTCAATTATAAGAATTAATTCATTCCTTCACCGAGAATAATAAGAGATAAATGTGTATGATTAAGGAAAATTAATTAGCTTCTTCTCCATAATACAGGGTCCGTAATTTATGGTAAGTTGTGTGTGGGTATATATATATAACTTTAAACAAAGTAATACCATTTATAATTTTCAATAAAATAATATTTTTTATCGATCTAACTGTTGAATTATAATTAACTATTATAAAGATTATTTGTATCAAATTTCATAAAAATTGAACATCAATAACAATACAATCATATAACTCTTATTTTTGTTTATTTTAAGTATATATATTACATTGATTTTGATGTATATAAAAATTATGCTAAATAATTTTAGATTAATTTAAAATTTTATACACTTGATCTATATGATATAAGTTTCTAATCCAATAGTGGGTTTTATAAAAATTTACACTAATAAAAAGTTATTCAATAGTGTGAATTGATCTTAATATATATATATATATTAGTTTCTTGATTTTTTATTTTTATTTTATGCAGATATTTAACTGGAAACTATCTCACGGGATCTGTACCTTCATGGATAGAGCAAGCTGACACCATGTAAGTTATCTTTCGAATATTTCCTATAATTGGTTGGATTATTGAACAACACATGTACAGGTGGTGCGCATTACACGAGACTTCTATGTGATGAGACACCCTTAATATGCGCAATCTTATTTTCACAAGCAAAGAGAACATTTTCAAGATTTGAACTGGTCATTTTCAAGTCCCAAGATATCAATCTTCCTGTTGTGCTGAGATTCTATAACCATCCATATGATTCATGTCAAAAAATAAAATAATAATAATAATAATAATAATAGCAGTAGAAATGCATAATTGGTGTCTTTTTCACTATATTGAGTATCAGACTTGTCCTTTTCATTTTGGCTTTCTTCGCACGAGAGAAATGCTGCTTTAGCCACATAGTTTTTGTTTGTATGGGCATTGAGTGCTTGGTCAGCAATCCATTGATCACCAAGAGCATAAATAATCCTAACATAAAATACTAATTAGATATTGTTTTGATATTAAAAATAGGAAAGCTTGTATATTGTGTAGAATTTAAAATATTTTTATAAAAAAAAAATAGGGTAAAATGCACAAATCTTCCTTGATCATGTTAGTAACCTTGGTTAAAAGTGAGACATATCCTAAAGGCATAAATATATTTAAATTCACTAAAAATGTAAATTTTAATTTTGATTCCTCACTTTTGTTCTTTATTTCAGTTCAAATATTTCAAAATTTAATATGGTTGATTTTAGTCTTATACCTGGTCTATCTATATTAAATGTTAGCTAGCCAGAAAAATGTCATATCATTCAATCTTATATATGGCATTTAATAATAATCTTACATATCATAGATATACAAGATTATGATATATCATATAGAATTACCGGTTGTCATGTAGTATTAAATGATGTAATTGAGTGTCAGCCAATACATAACTTAATATAGACATAATAATTAGAGTGACTAAAACTATTTTTTAAGAAATACTTGGATTGAAACAAATAAATAATACGAATCAAAATTAAAATCTACTTATATTTTAAAACCTAAAATATGTTTATATAATGCTTGGTCTATTATCAGTTTAGGTTTCCTTACCTTAAAATGTTGCGCCTTTTCTCTGCAATAATTAACTACTAGAGCAGCCAGGGTATGCAGCCAAAATATATATTTTTCAGGATGGTTGTGTCTAACTTTATTTTGAATTTTAAGGGTGTAAGTGCATTGGATTGATTTGATGAACCCAATAAATCCAAATCAATCCAATTAAATTGGTTTGGTTTAGAGTAGGTTATTGGGTCAGTTAATTTGAATCCAATTAGAACCAATCACTTGTTGATTTAGTTATTGGATTTGCATCTCCCAATCTGAGATTCAACCTGAACCAATCAATTTTTGTTTGTAGGAAGTAGACAAAATATTTAAAATTGTGATTGGATTTGGAGATGATAAGCTTCTTTTATGTTCTTTTGAATGTTTTCAATTTATAATTTGTGTTTGAGGCTTTATGAATATGTAATATGAATTGTGTTGTTCAATGTTTTGAATTTGAAATAATTATTGTGAGATATATTAGAATTGTGTTGTTTGGATACTATGTTGTGATATTTTACAAATTTACTAATATAAAATTTTGGTGTTTTACAAATTATAATATTTTTTATTTAATTTTTGGTAAAAATTGAAAAAAAAAATCCAATGGCTCAATTCAAATCAACCCAAATTTGATTGGATTAGTTTGGTTCAGATTTTGCAGAAAAAAAAAAAGAATTCAAATCAATCGGAACTAATTAAAAAGTGATTGATTTGGATTCATTTCCTCCTAAATTCAATTTTTGCCCCATTCTCTATTCCATTTCTGTCCCATTCTCTAGTCCCTCAATAAATTTTTGACACGTATATAGTGATGATATCACTCATAATTTTTTTATCCAATCAATTTTTTTCAACTATCTATGATTTAAGTCCATAGCAAAACTCGATTGAAAAGATGGGGAGTTGGATATGGAGAGAATAGAAGATTTCAATCCACTCGTGTATGCTAATATTATTTTCTAACCGTGCGTGGTTCCGTATAATATTATATCTTTAAGTATAATCTTAAGGTTCAGTTGGAAGATAAAAACACCCTTCTTGATTCTTTTTCATTCTTACCATCATTTGTTAAGGAATGGTTATATGACCCCTTCTCGTAAAGATTGAGTTTGCTTGGTAAGTGTGTCTGATGAGTAGCTCTCATACTTCTCTGTAAGGGAAATGATTTTCGAATTTTTATGCTCATGGAGTTCGATTGTGCACACATTTGTCGCATTTTTTACGTTAATATTCTTAGGTTTCTTTGTAGTCCACAAATATTTTATCGTATCTGTCTGATTTAAATAATATTAGCTTTTGAATCAAATTTTATAACTTGTATACAGAGATCTTTCATATAATTACTTCAGCAATATTAGAAGCCAATGGAGTCAGCAATGTCAAGTTAATAAAGCGTAAGCATGCTTTTATTTGTGTGCATTTCTTTGCACATTTAAGAATCGATCTAAGTAATAATCTTTTCTTATGTTATAGGAATTTGTTTGCCAGCTCTTTGACACAAAATGGCACGTAAGTTTGGTATTCTAGCTACAAAATTAGGGCCTGGTTCAGATTTTTCAGTTTTCAATTTTTAAAGTTTTTCCTTCACAAAAATTAAAAATTGAAAATTGAAAATCGAAATCTAAAAATTGAAGAACCTGAACCAAACAGACGCTTATTCTTCTTATATAGCCTTTTCCTTCCCTTATAAATGTGAGGGGTCATATGCTAATTACGATGAGGTTATTCTAACTTATTCTATCCCTTCATCATTTTCTCAGAGGAAAGATTTCGTGTTTGCGAAGTTGTTCTAAACGTAAGTTTTTTTTTTTTTTTTTTTTTGTGTGTGTATTTCCTATAGAAGTCTAAGGTCGTATTACTGCTTTGGCATTTTAACGGTGTACTTGCTTTAAAAAAAAATAGTTTTTAGTCTTCAATATTTATTTTATGTTTTTTATCTTTAATTTATTTCCTATTTTCAAGATTTTATAAAGAAAATAATAAAAACTAAAATCTAAAGCTTTTTTTAGCCCTTCCAAGGGTATAAGGGGAAGTGGAACAGAAAAGTAGAAAACTGCCGCAACAGCTTAGTATTGTAACCTTAATATTCCCAATGATGAAATCGATCGGAACAATATAAACCCTTTGATCTAGGATTTCTTTGGCATCTTACAAAGTGCTTAACTGATCAATACTTTATAAGATATACCAGAGAAGAGAACAACATATCTTGAAAGGGATTGTATTTTGGGTTTGTTCTTATTGCCATGGTACCTTATCATAATGGCATGTTCATAGATGTATCAAAAGTTCTATTATTCCAATGTAAACATGGACGTCACGTATTAATTTGTTAATTTTGTAAGAATTTTGATTTGACCACCCAACATCAGGTTCCACTTCCAAGAAAATGTTTCATATAAGAGGCATACATGAAATTCATTACAAAGGGTTTTCTTCTGTTTTCTAGGTTCACCAAATCTATTTTAATTTATAAGTTCATGTATAAGATTGTAAAGATTATTGTACAATCAGGACTTTTATATTGGTTAGAAATCAGAGATGAAAAGTCATCTTATTTGGCTTGGTTATGCAACTGGTGAAATCTTCTAGCATATGTTACTCAACTTGTGTGTGTCAAGGAATACAAAATATTAGAATCACTTCCCATTGACTTAGTGGTGTATGAATATTTCAAAATAATAGATATATTTGTGCTAAATATATATCATATTGTGTACTTTACCGAAATCTTTTGATATTTTTTTTGTTATATTTTACATGTTTTTAGATTGTTCATGTCATATATTCGTATCATAGAATAGTCATACTAGTATCTGTGCGATATATTACACCTATACAACTCATCATGTTGCCCTCCTTTCACTTGCACTTCTAATAGGAAAGAAAACAAGACAGTGAAACAGAAATAAATGCAATTTCTTGTGTTTTTCTTACTTTGCTTGATATATTTGAATGGTTACCCACTTTACTCTGCTTGTCGCAGTATCATACTCTCTCCATATAAATTGTGGTGGAAAAGGGGAAATAGTCAATGGAAGCACATATGATGAGGATACAGATATAGCAGGACCAGCTAGCTTCAACGAGAATCCAAATTGGGCATTTAGCAGCACTGGTCGCTACATGGATAATAATGGTAGAGAATACTATACAACCTCAAATAATTCTAAGCTCTCTATGACGAATGCTGAGTTGTACACGAATGCTCGAGTTTCTGCCATTTCTTTAACTTATTATGGATTTTGCTTGGGAAATGGAAACTACAATGTAAATCTACATTTTGCGGAGATCATGTTCACCGATGATCAAAAGTATAGCAGCCTAGGAAGGCGCATATTTGACATCTACATTCAGGTACATGATTAAAACTTTCTGACATGTAGGTGTTTCTTATGGTAAAAAAGCCCCGAGTCAAGTGGTTGGTTAGTTCGGCTCCCCTATATGTATTATACATGTAAACCAGGATTTATAATCTGAATCATTATCATAAACAACTCACATAAAAATTGTAAATTTTTCTTATCTGAATCATTCAGGTACATGTAAGCCAAGGCCAATTTACAATGACTTCCACTTATATTTGGTAAAATTCACTCTGTCTCTCTCTGTTTGTCCGGGTACATTAACTTCTCCTAGATGCACTGCAATGTACAATAGAGAAGAGGGTGGCGTAATGATTTTACAAACTTAATAGAGACTAGTGTAATGATTCCGCAAATGCGGAGACCTCCTAAGCAAATATAATAAACAGAGGGGAGTCGAGGTGAATTTAATCAAATCTCAAGGGAGATCATTGTAATTTGCCCTTTTAAAAATGAATATGAAGACCACAATATCCTTGTAATCAACATGAAGCATTGAGGAGCAAATTGAAATGTTACAGGGAAACTTGGTGAAAAAGGACTTCAATATTGCAGAAGCAGCAGGAGGAGTTAACAAGGCAGTTACAGAACCGTTCACTGCTGTTGTGACAAATAATACCTTGGATATCCGCTTGTATTGGGCTGGAAAAGGGACAACTGCTATTCCATATCGATCAGTATACGGTCCTCTTATATCAGCTATATCTGTGAAGTCTGGTGGGTTGTAATTCTCTATAGGTCCCTTCTTACTCTCTTGCTACTATCTTCTTGTTATCATCTAATATGTATATATGTTTGTATGATAATCATGTAGACTTTGCACCTCCCTCGGAAAAAGGAAGTAGCATGTCTGCGGGGGCTGTGATTGGAATTGTTGCTGCTGCGGCAGTTCTTATCGTCTTGGTGTTTGGCCTACTTTGGTCGAAAGGTTGTCTAGGAAAGAAAAACTCTCTAGCAAGAGGTGAGTGCATATTAATTACTATTGTCCTGATTTTTCATTTAAACTTTTTGCTAGCACACACATGGATTATTCACATTAACAAAACAACTTTTGCTAGAGTAACTGAATAAGTTTGAGCATGTACCTTAATCAGGGTATCCATTTACTGACTTTTGAGGATAGTCAATTATCTTTCTAAAATAAAGTTGCAAGCCTGCGGCATATGGACTATTGGTCTTGAGTGTCAAGATTGAATTTTATCAATATAAGAGGTCAATGATCTTTCTTTATATATTCTAATTAACAGAGCTAAGGGCTCTAGATCTGCAAATGAGTTTATTTTCGGTACGACAACTCAAAGCAGCAACAAATGACTTTGATATTGCCAATAAGATTGGAGAAGGAGGATTTGGACCTGTGTATAAGGTATTTTGCACAATATAACATATTGTCTTAGTTTGATTATCAATTCTTTATTATAATTATAAATATTTCTAATTGAAAATTGTTTTTCAACATTTCAGTAACTATAAAAATATTTCTCAATATGTAGGGATGTCTTTCAGATGGTACAGTAATAGCAGTCAAGCAGCTTTCTTCTAAATCAAAGCAAGGGAATCGTGAGTTCTTGAATGAGATAGGCATGATTTCTGCTTTGCAGCACCCTTATCTTGTTAAACTCTATGGTTGTTGTGTTGAGGGAGACCAACTATTTCTAATATATGAATATATGGAAAACAATAGCCTTGCTCGTGCTTTATTTGGTAATTCTTCTCTCTTTGGTCATACTTTAGTTGTCATTTGTGATATTCTTCATCTTACTACATTTATACTTGGCTTTATTGTACCGTTTTTTATTTCCTATCATAATCACACGTGTATAAAGGCCCAGAAGAATACCAAATAAAGTTAGATTGGCCAACAAGGCAGAAGATTTGTGTTGGTATTGCAAGAGGTTTGGCATACCTTCATGAAGAATCAAGACTTAAGGTGGTTCATAGGGACATCAAGGCCACTAATGTGTTGCTTGATGGAGATCTTAACCCAAAGATATCTGACTTTGGTTTGGCCAAACTTGATGAAGAGGACAACACCCATATTAGCACCCGAATAGCAGGCACATAGTGAGTTCATATAATTTCTTCTATGAAAGTTTTATCACATAAATTTTCTTCTATGAAACTTTTGTTTTTGTGGAAAACAAAAATAAAAAACAAAGGATCATGTTTATAAAGTTAATGGGTTTGATAAACTTTTTAATTTTTAATTATGCAGTGGATATATGGCTCCGGAATATGCCATGCATGGTTATTTGACCGACAAAGCAGATGTTTATAGCTTTGGAGTCGTTGCTTTGGAAATAATAAGTGGGAGGAACAATACAACTCAACGACAGAAAGAAGAAGCACTCTATATACTGGACTGGGTAAGTATGCTTAAGCCAAGTTTTAGTACGATTGTCTTTTAGAATATTAATGTGGAAAATTAGTTCACTAATCAAAATGTTCAACTTTCCGGTGCATTTGTTCAGGATTATTTTAGTCCAGAATAACATTTTTCATTGAAAAAAAAATTCATGTTTGTATATTTAAATAATTTTTTAAAAAGTAATTAGAATATTAAAAAAATAAGTTTTTAGTTTTTTTTATAAAAGCTAAAAAGAGTAGCTTATGAAAAAAATAGTTTTCAGCTTTTTTAATTAAATATAAATTTAAGTTTGATAATCATTTTTTCTTCAAAATTTGAAACAAACACACATTTGGTCTTGTGGCTTCTTTAAGAGTACAATTTTTGCCAACCGTGACAATATTAAAAAAAATTGCATTATTTAATTGTTATTTCTTTTTAGGAAAATGATATTTTGACATCCAAAAAATAAATATCCTATTTGACATTCATTTTATTACTATTGAATGAGTTAAAACGGATATCAAATGGAACATCCACTTATGTCAAAATAGCATTGCTCTTCTTTTTAATAGTTTTGTATACATTTTTGAATTTCTGGATTTGCAGAATATAAAACTATTCAAACTAGCTAGGATACAACATTTTAAATTGTTTCTTGCTCAACTATTATAGAAAAAAGTGCTTCCAGTGCTTGTTTCTTGTGAATTGACTTTGGAATAAACTGGCCTACTTTTATCATTTTGTATACTAGGCACGTTTGTTGAAAGAGAAAGGCAATCTAATGGACATGGTTGATATGAGATTGGGTTCAAACTTCAACAAAGAGGAGGTAATGGTGATGATCAACGTGGCTCTCCTATGCACCAATGCGTCTCCAACACTGAGGCCTACCATGTCTTCGGTGGTAAGCATGCTAGAAGGCAAAACTATTGTTCAAGAACTTGTTTCAGAGCCAAATGAGGTATTAGATGAGAAGAAGTTGGAGACAATGCGACTCTATTATTACCAAGATCAAAGTGTCTCATCAGTGGAGGCCCCCTGGACTGCTTCATCTACTTCTGCAGCAGATCTCTATCCAGTAAACTTGGACTCTTCTTATTTGGAGAAAAGAGATTAGAAAATGTACAAGAAAATTACAATAAGATGTAGCAATTATATATTTTGGCTTAAGTTGGTATGTAAAATGAATTTTCACATGTAAATTTAATGTGATTCCACCATGCTTTTCCCCCTTACTGTAATACTTTATTTTTTAATTGTGAGTGTATGTATTAATCACTCACAAAAAGTTTTTAAGAGTTGCTTATGTTTAGAACTGAATTTTGTAAGGAAATATTCCAAGTTTCCATTTCATGGATTGCCTTAGAATTTTAAAAGTTTTCTTAAAATAAAACTTGACCCATCGTATGGTTTCCAAACATATGGTAAAGGATTGGGTCGATCTACTCTTGAGGAGATTCGGGTGATGAAGCTTTGGGAAGGAAGAAATAAATCCTAACGAACAATATGACACTAGATTAAGGGTGTATTTATTTTAAATTTTTTTAAAAAACTGATTATGAAATTTAAATTTTACATATAGTTGAAAAAATTGAAAATTGATTTTTTTTCCTCCAAAAGCTACTCTTTTTAGCTTGTATAGAAAAATTAAAAACTGACTTTTTTTAAGATTTTAATTATATTTTCAAAATTATCAAAATATACGAAAAGTAAATTTCAAGCCTCCAAAATCCTATCCAAATGCCCCTGTAAAGACGAAAAAATCAACCCAAAAATGGGTAGTAAATGGGTCAACATGCTCCGACTTGTACGTCGCGGATCAACCCAAAAAGGGGCGAGTCAATCAGCCCATTTTACTAATATGGGTTGCATAAATCAATGAACCTAGTTTTAGGATGGATTGGTAGGTTGACCTGCAAAAAAATTTAAAAGATAAAAAACATTATTTTGAATAAATTTATTCATATAAAAACTTATAGATAAAAAATTAAAAAAAATCTAAAAATAAATTTTTTGTATCAATACAAATTAAAAAAATTATAAATTGTCAAATTGAAAATTAAGTAGCCAAATAAGTATACCAAAATATGCATGATCAGAAATATGAACAAATGAACCATTAAATATTAAGAGGATTATGATACAATATAATAGAAAATAAGATGAGGAAAGTTTTCATAATAAAATGCAACTTCATTAGAAGAATGTTCCACAAAAAACATTTCTTTTTGGGACTAGCCCTAAGAAACAAAAAAAGAAGAGATAGTATATTGAAAGTATCATCGTACCTTATCAAAAGATAGCAAGTTGATGAGGCTAACTAGTTTTGTCACCCCTAGGCATACAAATATAGTGTTATGTCTAATATTTCGAGCCTATGTACCCATATGAAGGTCATCTATGGCTGGAAAACCTTCCCAAGCCCTTAGGTAGATTCTGCAGAATCTACATAAATTGTATGTGGATGTGAACTTTTAGTCTGTAGACACACGATATAAATACGCAAATGCGGGGTGCTACTCCCTAAGTTTTTCCATGGCTCTAAAAGGCCTCTCGTTTTCAAATGTGCACGAATATACACAAGTAATGCATGGACATGCATTTTGTGAACCCATGGACGCACACTTTCACATATCAGAAACCTCCAAAACAACGCAGTTTCGTTTAATGAGCCTTAACCCTTTAAACTCACGCGACCTATTTGCCTCTCCCCATACACGAACCTGAACACCCTTCTACGGCTTTTCCTCCTCTTTTTCCATTCCTTTATTTGTAGGCTTCAAGGTAAGAGATTATTGATGTTTGGCTTAGTTTCTCTCCTATTCTTCATGCTTATGAGTTAAGGTGTCAATGTTCACGGTTTTGTCACGGTTGTTTTCTCCCTTAGTGTCCTTAGAGTTGTCCTAGCTAGTATGTTTATGGTGTTTTTATGAGTTTTTGTTGGTTATATGGTAGATATTGATGTCATTCTCACTCTCTGGAGTTATGTTGGTATTGACGCCTTACGCCAAACCCCTCAAGGTGAGTGGGGTTTGAACCCGTGACGTTTATTTTGGTCATTAGAGATACTTTCCTTGCATTATGATTGTAGAACATGGTGTAAGAAACAATTACATCATATATATGAAATTATATGAATTTATGCCAATGTTAATTAGAATTTATTGTTTTCAAATGCATCATGAAATAGATGTTAGAAAATTCATAGGAACATATTTGTTCATTCTAAATGTTTTGAAAAAAGATTATCATAAAATGTATGTTCATATGATTCATAAATAGAGCTATGTATGTTGATTTTTATTGTGACCTTATGTTCAGGATATAATACTCCCCAAGAACAACAATTAGAGTTTCAGTCAGATGATTTAGATAAATTGTTTAGATTTTCATGAATAATAGATTTTATGGTAGTTATAGATAAATAGACAGTGAGTTAAGGGCTATAAAATCGTTAGCTTTTGTACCAAGTTATTCATCAGAGGAATATCTCACTCCTAACTCGTTCGTGTAAGATCCAATTGCCAAAATTCACTCTTCTCATTCTCACAATAAACCATTCCTCTCGTATGATACGTGCCTTATATATATATATATATATATGCTATCTATTATACCATACTTTCACATATCTCTATTTCTCTATTAGTTCACTGTAACAGCCGAATGTTTCCCCTTATACTAAGCACTCATTTTAATGAGTGGTTAGAAGTGTTTACACGAAACAACCCTTTTTTGAGAAAAAAGGGGCAAAATGGTAATTATACTATTGAAGTACGAATTATAAGGATATAACATCCCAATTATTTCCCTTATGTTAAATATTCATTTTAAATGAATAGTTAAAGGTATTTGTGCGAAAATGATAATTTTCTGAGCAAAAGGGGCAAAATGGTAATTTTCCCATTGAAGGGTAAAACGGGAAAATTACAAAAAATACATCAATATAAAGTGAAATAAGATATTTCTTGTGAAAAATGTTTAACAACATCAATTGGATAATTTTATAAAGTTTATTTTATGTCAAACGGGTATTTTTCACAAAAACAGGCCGAAAGGGGCATTTCCATCTTTTTACACTCATAGATCGGCCCAACCCCATATGGTAAAAAATCATATACAGACTAAATAAGGGTTTTGCATGGCTGACCAAAGCATGGGAAAAGGAGGGGATAAGGTGGTTGATTTCAAAACTTGGAAAAATGGTGTTGTGCGATTCCAAGGGGTAGTAATTACCAAGCCTTGACTTCCCTTTTATTTAAGCAAGCCATCCTCTCCCTCTTTTCCCACTTCTGGCTGCATCTTTCTCCCCCTCCCCACACTCTCACTTGTTTTCCTTTTTCACCCAAAATACACTCTCACAGAAAACTCCCAAGTGGTGGTCTATGAGGAGTTGCAAGAAGCTCCTCTGTTCTATCCAACGGCCACAACTTATTCATCCTTTTTAGTCTTCAAGTGAGGTAGGGAATTTATGTTTGTTAATTTTTATTTGTCGTTGATCAAAAATTGCTCGAGTCTTTCCGTGGCTATGAATGACTCATCGGTCCCGAAATCAGGTTAAGAACATCCTAGCATGGCTATGAACGTCTTTCTTGGTACATCCGATGAATGAATAAACCATCCTCTCTCCAAGGGTATGATTGAAGAAGAATACCAAAGAGATCTGTGACGTCTCTCAAAATGAGTTAATGTCACTCTTAAGTGATTAAGGGGGGTGTTTGTTTGGCGAAGACACTCAAAAGTGTTCTAAATTGCGTTATTATGAAAACTTGATTTCAAAGGATTTCTTTTGTTAATATATATATATATACATAGATGTTGTGTAAATAGTGTTTCTTTTGTTTATATATATATATATATATAACTTGATGTTGTGTTCTTGAAAGTTTCTAAAGGAGAAAAACATGAAATAAATCTAATTTAAATAAAATCATAAAACTTATATGTAAATCTCTAATTTTTGGAATAACTAGTCAATTTGGATAGTTTTCAACGGAAAATTCATTTCTCAATCTATAGACCTCCGATTAAGCCCATTCTAATTTTTTATGAAAGGTAAGACATAAAGACACGTCCCTGTTTTTATTTGGTAATATTTGGCTTCCTATAAAATTTATGAAAAATATGAGAAGAGGCCTGATCTCCTGTTGTTTGAGATCTGGGTAGCATGAAGTGAAAACTCTAAATTCGAGTAGTACAACTCGGATTTGAGCAAAACTAATTTTAAATGAAAGCTAACACATAGGAATAGTATTCTAGAAATTTTCATAGCCAAAAATTTTCTATTTTTGTGTTAGCAATTTTCGTAAGTTGCTGCACCCTTAGTTGGGTGCGCAACCAAATAGCCTATGTTTAGGAAATTTTATAAAATCATGTAGTTATCATATTTGACTCATTTTTCATTTGCTGGAAAGCTCAATAAATCAAAATCATCATTATAAAATATTAGCTTAAATTTCCAAGTGTAGGGATCACAATGAAATTTCTTATAATAATTGTAAAAAATGTGAGGAACTGAAAAAGTTAAAAGATGCATTTTATTTTTGGTAGCCCATCACTAAAGAACTCCATGGTTAAACGTGCTTGACTTGAAACAATCTTGGGATGAGTGACCTCGTAGGAAGTTTTCCCAGGAAGCGTCTGAGTGAGGACAAAACACGCTACTAAGAGCTCATGTTGGTTTGTAGGACAGTCGTCAATCGATAAGGCAGCTTAGGCTGTTATATTCACTGTTTTGCATGAACTATTGGTTTGAATTATTACATACTTAAATTTGAAACTTGTTTTATGGCTATTGCATTATTATTATTATTTATTTATTCATGTTGGTTATACCACGTAACACCCTAAATTTTAACTCCTTAATGCTCGAGTCATGTTCAATTTAACCCTTTTTCTTATTAGCAATGGGGCTAAAGAAGCCCAAAAGAAACTAAACATTCAAAACATGAGGCCAATAATGGCTAGATAATTCATTAACCAGATCTAAATAAAGAAAAGCAAGATGAGTATAAAAGTAGTGAACTCCTTCACTAAGGAGTAGGCTCTTCTTGCCAAGGCTGTTAGCATAGAAATTTGCCTCCCTAGGAATGTAGGAAATCTCGACCACCCAGTCTCTATTAATGACCCCACGTATGGAATCTACTAGAAGAGCATACACATGGGAGGATGGAATCCCATTACGGATGAAGTCAAAAGCTGAAAAAGAATCCAATTCAAGAATAATCTTCCTAAAGGCCAAATCCCAGCACAAAGTAAAGCCCAGAAGGCTCCCCAAAGCTCAGCGAACATGATGGAGCAAGCGCCCAAATTAGCAGAGAAAGCAGCAATAAAATAACCATTTGCATCTCGTATCAGGCCACCATAGGCAGCATTAAGTGAAGGGGAATAAACTGACCCATCTGTATTTAATTTTCACCCAATTAAGAGAAGGAGGCTGCCAAGATATATATCGCAGATCAAGTTCCGAGAAAAAATTGCTAGCTATACACATCGATCACAAGGCACAACTGTAATCCTTGGCCACATTAATAACCTGTTGGCATAAAGTATGCACAACCAAAGGTTGTCCATCAATATAAAAGCATTTCAAGTTTTCCACAGTGAAACACAGGCAATTGCAAAAAGGAAGAGCCACCAAACCCTTTTACAAGAGCAAGTATTAGCCATGATATTTTTCTCAATCCAAGATGGCAAAGGGGATCAAAAGAAATCATTATGAATAAGACTGGGCTCGATGCTGGTCCACAAATTCCTAGCAAAAGTACAATCATGCAGGATGTGGAGCATCGATTCAAAGTGGGAATTACAAATAGGCACAAATCAATAGGAGACATACCATATTTCATCCTTACATTATTAGTTAGCAAAGCATCATGGGGAAAATTAACCAAATAAACATACAAAGTCTTTAGGGAACTTCAACCTTCCATAACCCTGAAAAAATCTTCTTATTGTGAGATTGAAAGGCAGTTCTACAACAGTAATAAGCTGACTTCACTGAAAACTCACTTGAAGATAAAGGAAACTAACCAACAAAATCCCTCCTAGCTTCCAAAATCAGGAGCTATGATGGGTTGCAACAGCCTAATACAATCCGGGGAGAGGACTTGAGAAAGAAGAAACCAGTTCCACTCACCCATATTGGAGGAGAAAACAGCTACTGGAGTAGATAATTCATCCTTAGAAATATCAACAAGGGCGAAGTCAGTGAGTCGGTGTATTCCAGGGATCCAATGATTAGACCAAAATTTTGTATCTTGACCATTTCTAACTTGCCAAATTAAATTACGCTTGAAAATCTTCCAAATACTAGTAATACTCTCCAAGCTATTGACATTTGACCCCTATGCTAGACAGCTGGAATGATGCCCTTCATGCAGCCATATTTAGCTCTAATGACCTGCACCCAAAGAGTATCAGGGGAATGAACCAAACCCCAGGCTACCTTCATCTTAAAAGATTTATTTAGATCCCTACTCGTACAGAAACCCAAACCTCCTTCTTTTTTGGGATAACAAATTTTTTCCTAACTAACAAGATGAACTTTGTTCTTAGAATCAGAGATGGCCCAAATAAAATTTTTACATATGCAATCAATTTTATTACAAACCTCCACCAAGATATGCATAGTTTGTATAATGTAACTCAAAATAGAAGCAAGTGCTGAGAACGCAAGCATAACCCTACCAGCCAAAGAAAGAGAGTGGGTTTGCCACCCACTAAGCCTCTGTACCATTTTGTCAATGATAAATTGAAAACCTCTAGCCTTACATCGGACATGAATAAAAGGAACTCCCAAGTAACGAACGAGATTTGCTCAAACACATGTAGGCCAGAGATATCACAAAATAAATCCAGAACTTCACGAATAATTCCAACTTGATACAATGAGGCTTTTGCAAACAAAACCAAGTCATCAGCAAATAAAAGGTAGGAGAGTTTGGGGCATTGTCTGGAAAGCTGAATAGAATCCTAGCGACGTGTTTCAACCATCTTAGAAATAAGATGAGCCAAGCGTTCAACACAGAGGATAAAGAGGTAGGGGAAATTGGGTTCCCTTGGCGAATGCCTCTTGAGGGAGATAATTCAGAAGATTTGCTGCCATTCCAGAGAAGATTCATCTTAGTAGTTGAGATATAGTGAAATATATATATATAGTCCACAATATTACTTGGAAGCCGAATATCCTTTAGAGTATCTATGATGATGGACCAGTTAAGGCGGTCATAAGCTTTCTCCAAGTCTATCTTAATAGCCATGAAGCCTGTTTTACTTTTTTTAGTATGCATTTGTAATAGCCCAAACCCCCGACATTTCAATATTGTCCGCTTTGAGGCCTGGCACCCCTCACGGCTTTGTTCTTGGTGTGGACATCAACCACCCAAAACGCGTTGCAATGGGAAAGGTATCCATACCCTCTTATAAGGCATGCTTTGTTCCCCTCTCCAACCGATGTGGGACTACTCCATACCTCTTGGGGGAATCCACCCCCTTTGGGGCCCAGCGTCCTTGCTGGCACACCGATCCCGGGATTGGCTCTGATACCATCTGTAACATTCTAGACTCCCGGCATTGCAATATTGTCCGTTTTGAGGCCTGACGCTCCTCGCAGCTTTGTTCTTAGTATGGACATCAACCACCCAAAACGCGTTGCAATGGAAAAGGTATCCACACCCTCTTATAAGGCATACTTTATTCCCCTCTCCAACCGATGTGGGACTACTCCATACCCCTTACGGGAATCCACCCCCCTTGGGGCCCAGCGTCCTTGCTGGCACACCTATCCCGGGACTGGCTTTGATACCATCTATAACAGCCCAGACCCCCGGCATTGCAATATTGTCCGCTTTGAGGCTTGGCGCCCCTTACGGTTTTGTTCTTGGTGTGGACATCAACCACCCAAAATGCATTGCAATGGGAAAAGTATCGACACCCTTTTATAAGGCATGCTTCGTTCCCCTCTCCAACCGATGTGGGACTACTCTATACCCCTTGTAGGAATGATACCACTTTGTCACGACCCGACTTGGGAACGTGACTGGTACATGAGGAATCCCATCTCCACATAAGCCTACTGGGTGACATGGCTCTCTAGATGCATGTAATATAATAATTATATCCTTAATTCTTGATTCTTATTCTAAATCCAGCATTTCTTTATCTATTTAAAGCATAATATCTAATTTTATAAAACAAAAAAAATTTTAATATTCAAACTTTGAAAACCCTTTTTAATCAATACCGCTAATCTGAAACCATGAACTAGTTCATCAATTGATATTAACCTTATATCTGAAAGCCTATTTAACCCTTGAAAACTAAATCATAACTTCATAGCTGATGAAATCATAATCTAACCAAAATAAGTAGATGAAATCCACACTTAAGCTCTGGGAACATATATGGTGAAATACATAAATTCTGAAAATAACTACGGTATTTCAAAATACATGTGTGGCTCGGATCCTGCCTGCAAAACTATTGGAGCCCTCTAAACTAACAAAAACCTAGTCTAAGCCTTACAGTAAATAAGGCTCACAATTGGGAGCAACTACGTCTACAGGGTTGGAGGAGGAAGGACGCCTGTACCTGCAACTATGAGAGGAAAGGAGAGGGGTGAGTCAACGGACTCATTGAGTGAGCTCTCACCCATCACCCACATGGGATAACCAAGAATATACACAATATAATATAAATGCAGCAATCATAAATCATTTCATATTTAAATACATAGCTAGCTCTAGGAAACACTTTTCATTCCATGTATTTATAAATAAACATTTCTAACTCAAAATCAATCATGAAATCAATTTAACTGGGGGTGCGGCAGAGCGTCGGGAAACAGTATGCTGAATACAATAATTATATCATAGTAATAAAAGCTATAAAATTTTAAACTGTCAAGTGAGACTCTGTCCCTGGCGAATCAGAGCTCCTGCTGAATCTATAATAGTCCCTCTTGGACAAGCTGTGGGCACCTAACTAGGTCCCGTTTTCTGTAATTATTGGGGGTGAAACTGTCCTCTAACGGACAACTTGGTACCAAGGTTAATGATCTCTTCACAGCCGTTAACTAACTGTCTGTTTCCTTATCTATACTAGCTAAACTAGTTTGACAAAAAGAAAACTATAGCTGAAAAGTGGGTACTCTGTCCCTGGCGAAGCAGAGTCCCTAAATTCTTAGTATTCTAAGAGTTCTGAACTCATATAACTCTAACAATTTGACTTTAGCATAACGTGGCTAAGAAAATCGAGCCCAAGGGTTCACCACTTGTAGGCATTCCAATTTCAAACCCTCAGAATATGTATCTAGCAGTTGCTAACAATCATACTGAATTCTGTACCTCTTGATACCATTCCCGCAAGGGGTATGGAGTAGTCCCACATCGATTCGAGAGGGGAACGAAGCATGCCTTATAAAAGGGTGTGGATACCTTTCCCATTGCAATGCGTTTTGGGTGGTTGATGTCCACACCAAAAACAAAGCCATGAAGGGCGCTAGGCCTCAAAGCAGACAATATTGCAATACCGGGGGTCTGGGCTATTATAGATGGTATCAGAGCTAGTCCCGGGATTGGTGTGCCAACGAGGACGCTGGGCCCCAAGGGGGGTGGATTCCAACAAGGGGTATGGAGTAGTCCCACATCAGTTGGAGAGAGGAATGAAGCATGCCTTATAAAAGGGTGTGGATACCTTTCCCATTGCAATACGTTTTGAGTGGTTGATGTCTACACCAAGAACAAAGCCGTGATGGGCGCCAGGCCTCAAACCGGATAATATTGCAATGCCAGGGGTCTAGGCTGTTACAGCATTGAGTGGATAGCCTCCTGTGCAATCAAAATATTATCCTTCCAGGCACAAAACTAGATTGGGCAAGACCAATAAGGTACCCTGTCACATTTTCCAAGCGAGAAGCTACAACGTTTGTAACCAGCTTGTAAACAACATTACAAAGACTGACTAGACGGAATTGATTGAAATGTTCTGGACGATCCAATTTGGGAATTAAGGAGATTAGAGTACTGCTGGCCTCAGAGATCTTACTTGGATAAGAAAAAACAGCATTAATCTAGGAACATAAGGAGAACCTGACCCTGTCCCATTGAGATTGAAAAAACATAGCAAGGAGACCATCTAGTCCCGGGGCTTTCCAACCACTCATTGAGATCAGAGCTGCCTTAATCTCATCACTTGAAACCAGCCCACCAATAGAATATAATTCCACCACGAAGAGGGAAGGAAAAGCACCTCATAACATAAACGACACAGAGCCTCAAAGGTCTAAATAGAGTTGATTATAGAATTCCACCCCCCATCACCTTAAGAGAAATAGGATCATCGATCCAGACATCATTCAGATCTTTAAGCATCAAAATCTTGTTCCTTCTTTTGCAACCTGTGGCTAAAACATGAAAATAGCTAGTGTTTCTGTCTCCTAGAGTAATCCATTTATAGCGAGAAAGTTGTTTCCAATACACCTCCTCTTGAAAGAGAATATTCTAGAGCTCTTGCCAAAGCTCCTTTTGCAAAACTTCAAGAAATGGATTCATTTCAAAGGAGAGTTTAGAAGATATGCCTTCCAGGCGAAGTGATAACCTTTATTTTCTTCGAAAAATATCACCAAAGGTTTCCTTATTCCACAGGCACACCTATTGAGTAAAATTTGAAATATTCTCCAACAGAC
Source organism: Dalbergia cultrata (assembly GCA_031216105.1). Taxonomy (NCBI): domain Eukaryota; kingdom Viridiplantae; phylum Streptophyta; class Magnoliopsida; order Fabales; family Fabaceae; genus Dalbergia; species Dalbergia cultrata. Next base: position 15,200,668 of record CM062350.1, read on the forward strand.
AAGCTTAAGGCTCCCAAGCTTTATTCATGGGATTATTAAAGTCCTCGTGCATAAGCCAGGGGGCCAAAAAAGGGAAAAGCTTTGCACCTAAAACTTGTCCAGTAGAATTTTCCAAATGAAGAAGAAGAAGGACATGGTCTGATTTAAGTTTAGGCAAGTGTTAGATGAAAGCGTGCCCAAACTGAATAGACTAAGAAGTATTAGCTACAATACGATCCAGTCTCCTTTTGGAGTTTCTCCACTGCCATGTAAAAGGTTGGCCTACAAAACCTAAATACGTCAAACCACAATCAGATAAACAGCTAACAAAAGAGGAAGAATCACAGGCGGCATTGGTCTGCCCCCGCAATCAGAGAGAGTCAAAATGGAATTAAAGTCATCGCCAACACACCATGTTTCCTCCACTGTCTCTGCTAACTCCAAAAGATTAGTCTAGACTTCTTTATGCACTTTGGAATGAAGAGAAGTATATAATGCAGTCAAAAGCCAAGGTTTAAGAGTACCATGTTTAATCCTCATGTGGACCATCTGCTTAGTAAAACTTTCAATAAAAACTTGCCAAATATGAGTTTTCCAAAGGCACCAAATACCCCCAGAGAAGCCCTCACCATCAACCACAAACATGCCATCAAAACAGTGGTAAATAAGATATAAGGAAAATAGTGGTAATATTTTTTTATAAAAATAAAACTAAAAGCCTTGCGCGTAACATACATATAAATTAACTAGCCACAGAATTCAAATAAATATCTATAATCATTATGTATAAAGTCCAGAACATAAAATCAATTCAACAATAAATCATGTCATAAATATTTAAATAAACAAATATAATAAGTAGTTGCAGGCTAACATTGGTCTGAACTCAAAACATAATCTCAATAAAATGGTAATAAACAGAATATACGAAGTTTATCATAATAAAATAAAAAATGTTAAGCTAATCTCCTAGCATGTGTTTCACTACTTGCGCTTCAATCTTAGGATCCTTATCTAGAGACAACATGGAAAGGGAAAAAGGGATAAGAACTCAAAAGCTTTTAGTAGGGGTATTAAGTGTCATTTAAATCATCCTTAGTTATTTCGGTTTGTTGTAAAAATATGAGCATTCATAAACATTCATTTTACATTTTTGAAAAGCCTTCAATACGAAGTGAACATGTCATTTATAGCATGATCATTATGTCATGGATGCAACACCATATTTCATGTATGCATAATAATATAAATGAACATACACATACATGTAAAATTATATCCAGTCACGTAAAGTGTGTAGTTTAGTATATTTGTTTTCTTTATCTTTTTATATACGTCTATTTCTTTATGCATCTCTTTCTCTCTTCACCCAAGTTAGCCAATCAATAAGGTAATGAGCTTATACCAAAAGTCTATCATCATGGACAAATATAGTGGGGATAAACAGGGTATTGGAACATTGAGAATCACCTTATCTTCTTGGCCTAGCTAGTGCCTAAAGGAGTCCACTTTCCTGGCAAGTAACAAGAGACCAAAGGATCACATCCAATATTTAAGATTGTTTTCCCTTCCTAATATGGCTGGGTCTGAAGAGTTCATTTTTCCCCAAGCTATTAACTAGGAACCAAAGGGTCATACCAATGTTTAAGATCGCCTTCCCTTCCTAGTATGGCTGGCTTGGCCAAAGGAGTCCAATTTCTCATGCTAGTAACTAGGAATTGAAGGGTCATATCTATCTTTTAAGAATTATCACAAGTCTCATTGAATACATACAAATAACCTCAATACTTTCATCATTCATAACAACAAAAGCATTTAATGTTTCACATAAAATCACTTTTAAATTGCATAAGTCACAGAACATACTTGCATTCATTATGCCGAAATATTATATCATTATTAACTTAAATAAATGAATTTCCTCTCAATATCTAAAATTTTCTCAATCCCATTCTCATGATTTTCTTTTGATCAATGTGAACACCCAATTTTGTCCGGTCAATTAAATAAGAAAATCCAAAAAAAAAACCTTACATTTTATTTATTCCAAAGTTTTTATTTTATTTTATTTTACACCCTTTTCATTTATTCCATTTGGACTAAAAAAAAAACAAAGAAAAATATACTAGCCCATCAGCTCATTTTCTTGTCAGCCTACCCTTTTGTTAGTCCATCCAATTCCCTGTCAGCCCACGTTTTTTGTCAGTCCATCAGCATAAAGTCAAAAAAAAATCAAAAAAATAATAAAATAATAAATAAATAAATATATGGTGTATGGCATAATCCATTATCTGTCCCAAGCCACCCGTGACACAAGAAAACAAAACAAAATGGAGTCAAATAACAAAGTGGCAATATCATGATGATGCTTTCCTCGCTCATTGCAAAAGAAGGAATGATAATTTGCTTACAACTAAGAGTGAGTTGCGATCTCTAGAGCAACCTGTAAAGGTAAGAGGAACAATGATTTGGTCAACAATGGGATGGCTATAAGCATCAATCATCAGCAAAACAAAGGGGGGGATCTGAAAAATAATCAAGCTCACTTCACAACCATCATCATCATCCTTCAACCCACAACCTTCAACCCCATTGCAGCCAAAACAAATAATTTTTTTAAAAAACAACCATCACCATCGCCATCAGCACAATCCATCACAAACCCAGTCATCACCTTCCTCCATTACAAACATATATAGCCACTGCCACTCCTAAAGACCTAACAACCATTCTCGTCAAATACATTAACCACAAACCATCTTCATTATCATCATAATCACACAATCCTGTTCATAAACCATCCCAAGCAAATAAAAAAAATTATTACAGCAGCCAGTCTTCACTACAAAAAATATATATCACAGCCAAGCCTTCACCTTCATTCAAAAAATAAAAAATAAAAAAACTCAACCATCATAAAAAGGAAAAAAAAGAAAAGTGAAAGGAAAGAGAGGGAGCCACCTCCCTTAGCGCCACCCCAGTTCCTCCACCAGCCGCCGTCCACGAAGCCAGCCACCATCGGTTCCCCCCTCTCCGCCTCTACTCTCTCAGCTCCGAGAACTGCTGAAGCCCCTATCGCAAGCTTGGACCTCAGCAAGCCTCCGAACAACGCCTTTCAGATCATATCGCCACCCAGCGGCCTCCCTTCGCCGGCACCTCTAGCGTTCTCGCCGCCAGCACCATCCAAGCGCGCCGCCCTGCGAGCTCCTCCCTCTCCCTTGCGCGCGACCCCTTCTTCCTCTCTGCTTCGCGGTTAGTCTCTCTCTCTCTCTCTCACCCTCTCTCTGTGCCTGTGTGCGTGAATGTGTTTATAGCTATTATAAGCTTGACATTTTATGTTCCAGACCCTTCTTTTCTGTTTTGCTAGTTTTCATTTTTTTAGTTAATAAATTAATATTGTATTCGATTGGCATAATAGTTTAATTACATTCTTAAACCCGAAAAAAAAAAAAAGCCTCTTGTTAGAATATTGTGTTCTAAGCTGAAATTGAAGTCCCCAATATTCTCACTTAGCTTCCAAACCATGATATCTTTTTACTCTATTTTGGGATGGGATTCTATTTTGTTTGTTTGGGACCATAGGCATTATCTTTGTATGGTTTTGGAAACTCCATCTGTGTTTGCAATTGTAGACCACTTTGAAAATGAAAACCAAATTCTTAACCCATTATGACGCCTTTTCTTTTTTTCCTTGTTACTGAAATCTCGTTCCTTGTGTTTCATTCTTTTTTTAGTCTTTGATTTGTTATTCTTGCTTTTGTTTGTAGCTAACTTGGGCTATATTATTGTTGGGCTAAAACTTTTGTAAACTTTCTTATGCTTGAACCATTCTTTTGGTGATCTTCCTGATGAGCAATAAACCCCAAACCTCTTTTGTTTTAGACATGTTTCACAGTTTATATTTTATTTTATTATGGTTTTTTTATCTTCTGTTGATATAGGTTGCGCTTAGGATTTTATTGGAATTCCTTTTGGTTGTTGGGCTATGTTGTTTTGGGCTTAAGTTCATTGTTGGTTTTGTAACATAGGTTGTTCTAATGGCATATTGATTTCAGTTTGGGCCATTGCATTTTAGAATTTGTTTTGGAACTTGTGTTCTTGTGTTAAAAAAATGAGTGGTTTAGTTATTTATTTTAATTTTGAATGAATTTTTTGCTAAAAAATATATATATATTAAAAAAATAAAAAGAAAAGTGATAGTTAGGATTATTGATGTTTCTTTTAGTTGTGATTATTTTACTTTGTACGTGTTTAGTTAAAGTTTATTACATGTTCATTATTTATTTAAAAAATTAAATTTGTTAGTTCACGGCTAAATTAGTCTTTATCATGAAAATAAAAAATGGCTTTCTTTTCAATAAAAAATAAATTTAATCAATCAACACAGCTTTTAATTCTTATCTTAATTAAAACTCATCGAACACACAAGCATTTTCTACAGAACGATGTGGTTTTGAGTTCCTCATTGCACCAGAGGATACGTCGACGTAGCTTACAACTATCAAACCAAAATTAATTTTTTATTGAATTATGTTCTTTTTTATTAAATTTCTCTTTGACTTATTTTATTTTATTCAATTTATTTTATTTCATTTCATCTTCTTCACATAATTATGTCTTAACTTTATTTTTATAATTATCACTTTTAATATAATTACTAATTTTAATTTTATCTTTATTTTTGTGAATATTTAATTATTGATTTTATCTTTATTTTTGTAGATATAATTACTAATTTTAGCTTTATTTTTACAAATATATAATTACATTTTGGGGAAAAATAAATATTTTTAAGTTATAATTAATTTGTATAATAAACTCTATGGTAACCGTATTTATATGGACGTGTTAAGGGTGCAGTGGGATTAAGTTTCAATCCTTCTTTAATCGTAATCAGACTCCCGAACCTCAAAACTCTTAAAAGACCAGTTTTACAAATTAAAGGTTTTCCAATTTTAACTAGAATTAAAATTGGTGGCGACTCCTGATTCATTTTTAGAACTTTGTTGTCATTTGTGTCACGGCGCCCTCCGAGTACGTTGTGACAATCACAACAAAGTTTTATGAACATTAGCTAAATTCTTTATCTATTGTAGGTTTTTAATTAGCATCTTATGATGAAAAGAAAATTATTCATTAAGATTTATTGTATTCCATCATTTCTACCCTTCTTATCTATTTATTATTACTACTACTATTACTATTATTATGTCACTATATATATATAGATAGAGGGAACACATTATATGAAAAAAATGATTTATTATGAAAGTGAGATGAGTGATTCTTTATTATTAGATTTTACATGAATGATCAAGATTAAAACATAAAGTTGTGACTTAAAGCATGGGAATATTAATTATCATTAATTAACTTTCAATCATGACTATCCATGTATGGTTATAGGGCCTAGATTTACTCCTCTCACTCTTATAATAAACCAACCATCTCATATGATACGCCCTATATACACACACATATTAAAGTACTATCACCCAATCTATAATTATTGTAGCAAATTGTCACTTTAAAAGCTTTTATGTCTGAAAATTCATAAATAAGCCCAAAAAATAGAATCGGTACGTACCAAAGGCTAAGCATTGAATTTTGATCATTCTGGAAAATTCATGACACTCACGTGCCAAAAAGATATAAAAAGAATCGAAATATACGAAGGCTAAATCTATGCATTTTGTAACTTTGGAATCGTAGGCCAATCTATAGAATTCAATGACTTTTAGAATAGCAATGAAGGTTAAATGATAACGTAATAGAATATTTTCGAAAACTAAAATAAATAACAACGCCAACCAATTATCCTACTACAATTAAACAAACTTTTATAAAACTGAATCACAACAAGAATGAAGAGTAGTAATGAAAAGTTTTTCACTCTATCGTATTAAATTTTAGAAAAAGCCAGACAAGAATTTTACATACATCATTGAATATTCTAAAAAACATGATCATTCATGTAGGAATTGTAGGCAAGAAACCTACCTCTTGGCTGACTAAAAAGAAGATGCTAATTGTGTAAGATCCAACGATTAATATTCACTTTTCTCACTCTAACAATAAATTGTTCATCTCATATGATACGATTCTTTTATATATATATTGTTCACTCTAACAGTTTATTGTTCATCTCTAATAATAAACTGTTTTACATCAACTATTGGAATTCAAATTATTATGTACTTAAATATGAAACTTTTTATGGCTATTGCATTATTATTATTATTTATTCCTATTGGTTGCACTCAACCATTTGCTTCTATTTGTAAGACTTTCAATGTAGTTGGTGATTTGAGTCAAGTATTTTTATTGATGTGATAATATATGATTGAATGTCTATGTAAAACTTTTTTACACTGATAGTTCACATAAATTAAATTCATTCTTAGATATATAGTAATGAAAATGTTCATTTCTAGTGTTTTAAATATATATTATTTTTTAATAAGATATTTTAACTTCGGAAAAATATTAAGAAGAATATTCTTTTGAGAAGTAATAGAGATAGCATAACCAAACAAGACACAAAGTTAAAACTGTATGTAATGTTTTACTATGGAAAGGTTAAAAAAGTTATAAGTAATATTATCCAAGCAAATTCTTAATGTCTAGAAATAAATTAATCTAACAGGAAAGGATTTTCTCATTACCTCAAATATTTTGTTTGTAAAATATGATTGTGGCTTAATCGTAAGTATTTTAATATTAATAATTTGGGTAATAGGATACATGACCAATTCTTGGTGGTAGATAATTATAGGAAATTGATACCATTGAATTTTATATTGGTATTGAGAAACTCAAATCAAAGAGATTGATTTTGATATACCATCAATGTAAAAATATTTTATACTATTATTCAATCATATGCTTCTATACATAAAAATTTCAAGGTAATGTGATAAAAGTTAAGAGTTTAACAATATATATACTAACAACCTAAAATTATTTTTCATATTGTTAGTATATAAAAATTAAATTCAAAAGTTAAACACTTCTATCGATATAATATACATGATAATTAATATATAAAATATTTTTATATTGACAGCAATAAATTCTTTTATAAAAATATGTTTTCCTTTTACAATGAATATAATTTTGTTCTTCTAATCGTCTTATGCAATAAATATCGAGTGCTTCTCGATTTGAAACTTGCCTTGATGAATTTTGACTTTTGCGATTTTGTTTAAATTGATTTTGAGGAAATAATATAACTTATTTTAACCTAAATTATATTTACACTAATGAATTGAGAGACACTTGTATACTTGTTAATTCACATTTTAACATAAATTTTAAAAGGAATCATAAAAAATATAATTGTTCTAGTACAAAAGTAATAAATTTTTAATTATTTTACTTAATTATTTTTGTTACACATTAATTTCTTTAGTTTTTAAATTTTAAAATAATTAAAAATAGTGTTTAATTTCAAATGATAATTTTTTTACAAGTTATTAAAAAGAATAGATAGAGAAGATAGACTTCCTTAATGTATTCTAAGCTTCATTAATTGATTGAGGACTATTGTTTCGATCTTGTATAAGAAAGGAAATCATTTATCATTAAATCAAATCTTATTTTTGTTCTATCAATCATTTATTGTTACTATTATTGGTGATGGATATTCTAAAAAACTAAATATAATAAATAAATAATTAGTGAGACAGAAAATGAGACGAGACATAATTTGAGAAAATGTGATTTTCATGGCTTGTAGAATGGCAGGTATTAGGGAACCAATGTGCTACCCACTGGTGCAGGGCTAGACAACCGTTTTAAGTTTTGTCAATGGCGTATAATATTGTTTTATGCTTCGGGGTATGAAATGGTCTAGTTATAGAAACATAGCTGGAGTGATTGATATATAATTAGTGAAGTCACGTAACACAAATGAAAGCACATAAGCAAGAACCCAAAAAAAGGGAGAGAAATCAAACTTTTTTAATAGCTATGCTTGTCATGAATGATAAAACTTAGAAATGAATGAGCTGAGTTGAAAACTACAACTACTCTACCTAGAAATAGCAAAATGCTCCATATGACAGAGTTGGCTGCTTTTGAAGTAGTATATCTTAAATAAAATTAATGGAATCCACTTTTATTATAAGTGTGTGTAAAAATATGGTGATAAATAAGGGTGGAAGATCTTTAGGCCATATTGGGGCAACTAAATTGGATTTTTGTCCATTCATTTGATCTTATTAGAAAGTGTTAATATTTGTATAAATGTTTGTATGAATGCATTTGTGTATAAAATAGTTTTTGAAAAAGTCTCTGACATGATTTGTAACTAATGGCAAGCCATTAGCTTAGGTGCACCTTGGCTTGATTATTTACATGACCATTATATAGTGGTGTGTGACGTTATTTATATCGCCACTACAGAATAGCTATGTTGCAATGATACTTCATCATCCCACTGTGCGTGGTATATATGGCGTATTGTGTTTGATACCGACATGGATACTTTGACATTTCAAGACATGTCAAAATTAATTTTTTTGGTGATTTTACATATTGGTTTGTCTATTAGATGTTATTTATGTATATTTTTTTGTGGTTTCTTAATATAATTATGATAAGAGTCACGTAAATTTAATAACATGTTAATAATACTACCTTAAATTTAATATATAATTAGTGTGTGTGTGTGTGTATTCCCACATCTTAAATTTCAGAATTTCTTTCTGTATTGGTGTCAGATTGTATCAATATTGTATTTTATCTTTATGCTTCATAGCACAGTGGTGCCTGATGTTTATGGGGTCACACAAAGGAATAACCACCTAAGTGTGATCCCGATGCTTATCCTAATTGACCCTCATATATTTATAGAGCTTTTAAAATTTTATTCATCTATCCTTTTACTGATTACATGATATGGAAATGTTTTATTATGTTTTGTAAAGGCTAGTGATGCTTGTTTGCCACTGAATTGCAAAACTCACTCTATTGTTTTCTCTTTTTTTTCATATACAAGTGCTGCTTCTAGTTCCAATCCCCTAGCTCCTCTATATGACCTTCAAGTTGGTGAGTGTTACCATCAAATACCTCAAGCATCGGAATACGAGAAAAGGATGGGTGATTAAGTCATCTGTCAATATCATAGGATGAAGATTGGGTACTTCGGACCTCGGTAGATGTTGCCAATGATAAGCTCATAATGGAGGTAACGCATGGCCTCAGAGTAGACGCCTAGCCCCCGATCGACTTCTTGAGATTCACCAAGATTGTCCCTAGGGCGGGATGACATTGAGATGGGCACGATAAGAGCACACACTGAGCACGGACATGAGCACATCTTCTAGAAGAATCCCCTAACGGTTTTTAGATCAACCGTACAAGGGCTAATCTTTATATTGAAACTCATCTTTTGAGTTTTAAGCCTATTTGAATTGTCCTTAACGCTCCATGTGTCACAGACATGATCCTTGATCCTTGGATTATGTTGATGTATGTGTTCAAAAAGTTATGACTTAGCTATATAGATTATAAAATTATGCTACAAAAAGAGTTTGTAAACTTAATTTAGTCTTATCTTTTGAACTATATTCTTAATTATATGGTTGAACATATAACTTGTGGCTATGAATTTATATATAAAGAGTTCAAAAATTTGTTTGGCATTATGTTGGATTGATATGGATCGTGATTAAGATATTTGTTCTGCTGCTAGATAGAGTGTATTATGAGAATTCTTGAAAATTGATTTTGTGGTTTGTCTTTTATTTTCACGCAGGTTGTATTTGTAATTTGGGGAATGTAAAAGAAAAAAGCGGCATCTATTTGTTTTTCTATAAAGGTTTGCTTGTAAAGGCTTGCAAGAAAATGTGTTTTCTATCGTTGGTCACAACTTAAGTTGGATCGTGAGTTGTCAACCTTTGCTCTGGTTTTGACCTTGACCTTGAGCAGTAGGGGGTGTACAAAGGACGGATTGGATAAAGTTGAACTAAACCATTGTATTAGATCGAGTTAATTTTTGAAACCCAATAATGGCCCAATTAATAATCAAGTTGAATCTTCAAGTCAACCCGACACTCAAATATCATATGAAGATCACACCAATGAATCACGTAGCATCATCCAATGAAAACAAAAGCAAATAACAATTGCCGCATAGCAAAGCAAATCACGGTGTGGGTGAGTGTAATACGATTTTTTTCATATATACTTGTTTTCAATATGCGAGTGTCGGCGTTTTGCGAGAAGGCTTTTGAGTCAAAAACCTTTCGTCATCAACTTACATGAAACCATCCAATGGGTTTTGTTTTATTCCTCCCAACCAAACCGAACCGAAAAAAATTGGTTTGATTTGTTTCAATTTGGTTTTTCAGTTTTTAATTTTTCACAAAAAGAGAACATACACTGTACAATCAGCAATGCTATTGAACTGGGTTCACTTTCAAAGCCAATCAACAAAATGTAGTAGCAAATATGAACGCATCATCAGAATATCAATAGCAGCACAAATTACCCTGAAATGGAAACAAAATTGAGAGTTAACAAAAAGTATTAGCCGAATAAAAGTTACATGAGTATTCTTAAGACCAAGAAAATATGAACAAGAAACAATGGGACCCAAACTGAACACTTGAAAAGAATTCCGCCGCAAGAATGAACTCTGGAAGAAGCTAAGCAGGGTTCATAATCAAGTAGTGCCATTAAAATGTTAATCTATCCCACTTTTTCACATGACGCTTTTAGAGTTAGCATCAGCTTATTCGGGTCTGTAAATGTTCCTTTGCATGGCTTCCATTTGTTCAGCTATATATATATACAGGCTAAGTAGATGATTTTTTAGTAGTGGACTTCCTTTCACTTCCTCTTCCCCTCAACTATACTATTTTCAGTTTTTCCTGAGTATACATCTGTGTACGAGCAATCAATATCATTTAGATTGTAGATTTATGTATTAGATCACAAGCCGGACTTGAATTTACTAACAGTCACAGTCCAAAGTTTGATTCTATATTTAGAATGGAATATTTTAGCAGAAGAGTTATCTTTTTCAATATAAGACTTGCAAAGTTGCAACCTTTAATTATAAAATGAGAGTAATAATATATAAAATCATTTTGTTAAAAAAAGAAAATAAACATTTATGCCTACATCATCATTGTAAAGTGAAGTACCCTTTTATAATAACCTGCATAATTTTTTCGTTGATTCAAACATTTTAGATTTGAATTAGGTCAAAATTTAATTTCCATTCTAATAGTGGACAGCAGCGGTTTCAGTACTCCAAAATCAGCTGAGGTTGCAAACTAAGCATAGTCCTAAACACTTGATGTTGGTTAAAGACCTACTAAAAGGCACGAAATACGTACTTTAGTCTATTAAAAAATTTTGTTTCAATATTTTAGTCCTTAAAATATTAAATGTATATGTTTCAGTTTTCAAAAAATATCATGCCAAACACATTATTACACTCTAGTGGATCCATATTTTTTAAATTTAATATTTTTAAAAATAAATTACTAGTTAAAAACTAATTTAAACATATATAATATTAAAAAATAATATTAGAATTTTTGCATGGTTATATAAGTAGTGATAGAAATTATTTAATTTGATTACAGTGTTTGAAATTATTCAAATATATGTGCGAACTTCAAAAAGAAACCCAATGCAATTTAGAGTATCAAAAGATACTTACAAATACAATTACACAATCCTCTTTATATTGTATAGATACATATTACTCGATGCAGTATCAATTCTTAACATATTAGTCTACAAAAAAAAAAATAATTCGGCTTTTAACAATAAATATCCCTGTGATGATTGTCTAAATAGCACAAAACATCAGAAGTACTAGTAAGAGCAATTTCTGTTTCATTGTTATCAAGAGAAATTTTGCATCAATAGTAGTAGAAAAAGCTCAACATCTGTGCTCCTCTAGAATCCTTATTCAAATCCTTTGCTTCCTATCATGGTTTATTAACTATCTAGTATTTTGAATAAGAGTTTATCAATTATCTATGATTCAAGAGCTTCACCCCTTTATTATTATTTTTTCACCCTCACAACATGAATAACATTTGAAAATTAAAACGGCATGTGCTGCAAAGGGGCCATTCCTAGTAACTTCTATTACGGCAAGGGGATATACTTGATTCAAGTCACGCAAAAGGATGAACTCAACTACTAGTCAAAAAAAGGGTGCCAAGGGGCCCGCGCGCACATGCATGCATGGCTGCTAAAGAAAAATTGAACCAAGGGAAAATCACAGAAAGGTAGCCAAATGAACAAGCAGAGGCTCAAATATGCATCCTAGCAATGAAAGACGGGGTAAAAGAGGCAAGAGACTAGGAAACAATTTTAAGCCCTCAAAATTCCAAAACAAACATTTTGAAACCTTATTTGATATGGTTATATATGGCACCACGGTCTCAAATTAATTGTCATCTTAGAATCAATAGTTCAATACCATAAGTTATTGTTAACCATAACTTTTAGCTGATACACTAAACATGGTAGTCCCAAAGTTACGAAAGTAATAAACGAGAATCAGTTGAAACTAAACCGCGCCTGTATTGGACTTCATTATCGACGCAATTTAATTTGATAGATATACTGCACCCTCTTTTTTATTTTTAATATTTAAATGAGCTTTTCTTTTCTTTTTTTTTCAAAAAAAAGAGTTAACTTAGAAGCCAACTATGTGGGGGCTATCATGGGCAACTGCTTTGATGTTGTCTATAAAAACAAAATAATAACAATAACAACAATAATACCGCAACCACAATGGGTGTGAGAGGAGCAAATATGGACTATTTGATCTTATATGAATGATTAAGATTTAAAAATAAAATCATGTGAAATTGTGTGATCATTAATAACCATTAATTAAATTCTAATAAGGATTATCTATGTATTATTATACGATTCAAATTTTTTTCTTATGTTCTAACAATAAACCACTCATTTCATTTGAGTCGTCCCTACCTATTATATTATAAAAGGTGGGGATCCATTTACTTTAAGAGTAATTTTTAATATACTTACTTAATTCAATAACTTTTATAAAGATAAACTCTTATTAATCTAACCTTTGAATTTTAATATCCTATCAAGTAGATCAAATATATTAAATTTTATATAACTTGAAAGAGATTTGATATTTCATCATACCACTTTATTTAAAACTTACTTTTTGAGTAAATGGATGCCCTCCGACAATGGGTGGAGATGAGTGGACATCCATTTACTCTATAGGTGAGTCTTGTAAACTTATTCTATTTAATAACTTTGTAATTGAATTTGATCGATTTGACTGATGAATTATATAATATTATATTAATGATCAAGAGTGTCAAATTTTAGAAAAGTTGAACAAAAATCAGCATGTATTCCAATTATTATTGGTATTTATTTATATTTTTAAAAACATATGATCCATAAAAATAAAGTGGTATAGTGAAATATCAAATTACTTTCAAATTGTTATGAAATTTTATATATTTGATCAACTTGATAAGATATTTAAATTCAATATATATATATATATATATATATATATATATATATATATATATATATATATATGAGGAATGATCTAATTACACCAATGTAACACTAGATGCATATCTTGCAACATTGAAACTCATCGTTGGACTAAAAGTTCATATGCTATATATCATTTTTATAAAATTTTATATTAATTTAAAATTTTTTGATACTTTTTTGTTTACGTATAAATCAAAATAATAAATAACTTGTAAACGTACCTAAACAAAACTATTTGGTCACAATAATCTTATAAGTGTCCAACTTTTTTTTGAAAAAACAAATTTGGCACAGAATTGAAAATCAACATGATGTGTAATTATGATTCAAGGCCTGGATTGACAAACTACATTCGAATGTAAACCACACTATTAATTTAATTTAAAATACATTCTATTAAAACTACATTCTATCCACAATAATAACAATGAGTTTAATTTAAATGCACTATTAATGAAAAATATTTTACATAAACATCGGCTAATCTTATGTCAACATATTAACAAAGGGGTTTACTCAATCACCCATTAATTAGAAAGTCTTATAAACAAATGTGTATGTTAAGTTGTTACTTTATCGGTGCATCCAAATTAAATTTAATAATAATAACAACAACAACAACAATATAGGTTTAATTTAAATACACTGGCAATATAAAAGTTTTTTAATGTTGTCATCTAATCTAATTGTTCCATATATATAATATTTGAAGTAGTGAAATGAGAGTCGACCATACTATATGGCAAAATGTGAATAAATGACTTTGTAAAAATTTTTTATACTATTAACATATCAAAATCAAACCCAAATAATAATAATAATAATAATAATAATGAAATTCTCTTCCAAAACAGTGGTCAATAGGCATTGGTTCATTTATATTTCCAATTCCGCAACGTTCATCCTGTCTCCTCCATTAATTGTTTTGACAAACCAACCTCTCATATTCCCAAATATCACACGGTGTTCTCTCTTTCTTTGCCCATCATCCAAAAATTTGCTTTCAGTAAAATTACGCAAATTGGCAATTCCCTAGGAGTTGACTTCGTCTTAAACTGAGTATCTTTTTTAGGAAAGTCTTCTATGTGTTTTTCCAAACGCCCTTTTTCTTCCTGTCTTCTTGTGGGAACTTTCACTCCCTTTAGTACCCTAGTTTCCTCAGCAACGCCAAAATATCTTTTCTCTTATCTTCCCCTGCGCTCAACTTGTTTCCCCACAACTATAATAATTTCTCACCATAAAGTCCAAATAACGATCCTACATATGACATGTTCCTGCTTCCTACCGCTACTGAATTAATTGCCTAAACTCCATCAAACTAATCAGGGAAGCATGAACAGAGCTTCTCCTCGTTTCTTCTCCCTTTTACTCCTTGCTGCCTTTTGCTTTGCCTCTTTGGCTTTTGGAGCCACTCCTCTTGGAGAAGATGAAGGTATATATATATATATATTGTCAACACCCGATTTTGTTCGGCCTATAAATAGAAAATCCAAAAATTTTACATATTTTATAGTTTAAATAATTTTGGTATTTATTTATTTATTATCATTGTTATTCAGCCCATTTAGTAGTCCCTTTTGACTTCTTTCCAAAATAAATCAAAGCAAAATTAAAAAAAATTTTGAAAATAGTACGGGCACATGGTTTCATTTAGTGTTAGGATTGTTGTAATAATATAATAAAAAAAAAAGAGAGAGAAGTGAGACAAATTCAAGTCACGGGTTCTTTGCTGTGAAACAAAATAACAAAAGGAAATGGATGAACAATATGATGGTGTCTCTCCACTTGGTGGAGAAAGACAATTTTCCTTCAGGAAACAGCCTGTAAAAGGAGAATGAATAATCATTTGGTCAACAAGAATGAAAAAGATCAATGAGTAGCAACACAGGGGGGAACTGGCAATAAGAACGGAGAGAGGTACCAGCGGGGGGATCGAAAAAACTCAGGTCACTCTTAACTCAGCATCATCACTTTTATCTGTATTCCCAAGATCACTACAATCAATCAGATACTCATCAAAACTACCTCCATCAAAACACTACCATCATCCTTCATTACAAGGGGGGGAAGGGACTAAGAGAGAATCCTAAGCCAACACTAATACACCATCACTATCATCATTCATCCAAGAAATCAAATCCATTACCCCTCATTTCAGATGAATTCCATCATGAATCATATAACCCAGCCACACAAAATTTAACCTTCCCCAAACAAATGCCAACAAGAATCAATTAAACCAGAAATCAAAGCCAAATATCAAACACTCCCAATAAATCAAGACCAAGTTAAATCTCAGCTTTCATAGCAAAGAAACAAAATTCAGAAGCAAGTTAAAGGAAGGTAAATCTCAGTTTTTTTTTGGGGCCTTCATCACCGTCCTGGCTTTCTCCTTTGAGAGCCTCACCGTCAATCTGCCAGCTTGCCTTTCAGCCACCTTCACGCCCCAAACCTCGCACGCGACCCCCTCTGTGAGCAGAACTCCGATGAGTTAGCTGCCTCCCACTCCCCATCTCACCTTCTCTCTTGTTTTCTCGCAAGCTCTCTCTCTCTTTCCTCTCCACCTGCCTTCTTTCTTCCTCTTGCTCTCTGTATGTGTGTTGTGTATAATGGACCAAAAAGAAAAAAGAGAGTCTCAAATTCCCAAACGTTCCAGGCCCTTCTTTATTTCACATACTGTTGGTATTTGCATTTTATTATTATTTATGCTGAAGTTATCTCCAATATCACGTGGGTATATTACTCAGTTGCAAGATTTCATTTTATTTATTCTAATTGGGCTAACCGTGGGCTTTGGGTAAGTTTTGTGTTATGTTCAAAATGTGTAGGATAAAAAAAATGTTGATGAGCTGATTTTTTTTTTATTTATTTATTATTTATTTATTTATCTTTTAAAGTTTTTTTTGTTTTTTGGTTGGGAAAATAGATTAGGCTTTGTTACATTGGGTTTCATTTTTTTATGTGTTTTATTTGAGAAAGAAAGGGAGTTGTGGAGTTAATGAAATTAGTTTTAGGTAAAATTAGTAAATTTAAATTTTGTTCTATTTATCTATTTATTTAGTTTTTGGGTCAAGAACATGTTATTAGATCAGATTATATGTTTATTTATTTGGGTTTAGGTTTGTTTGTTTAGTATATTTTTACTTTTATTTTTGGGTCCTTTTTGTTTGGGTTTAGTTTTTTTTTAGGTTTGGGTTCAGATTAATTTGGGTCAAGAACAAATAAATGAATAAAAAAAGATATTTCATTTAATTTGAACTTAAAAATGATTTTTCAATGGGAAAAGTAAGTTTTTCTTTATATATAATTTAGGTTAAAAATGAATTCTTGAGTGTTTGTTTAATTTATTTTTTAACTAAATGTTTTTTTTAGATTAGATTTTGATTAGAGTTAATTTAGCCGTGACGGCTTATTAATTCTATATTCCAGAATATTTTAGCTATGACAGTTTGATATTCTGGAATTCTTTATCTTCAAAAATAAAATTCACCCACAACTATAAAAGAACTACGTGACTTTGAATTCCTCATCGCACCAGAGGATACGTAGGAGCAGGTTATTCCTGTCAAGTCAAAATTAGATTTTATTAGGTTATTTTATGTTATTCCATTTTTAATTTGTAAATGGTTATTGTTATTTTTATTTGTTTATAAATATTTAGTGTCTATTAGTATCATGTATTATTTTTAATTTTAGCTAATAATCAAATTATTTTAAATAAGGATGTTAATTTAGCCGTGACGGTTTATTAACTCAGTTAAACATCTGAGCTGTGACAGCTTGATGTTTTAAATTTTCAAACAAAAATTAGATTTTTATAATTTGTATTATTTGTAAATATTTTCTTTAATATCTTTTTTTTATTTCTTTAAATATTAAATTAATCAGTTATTTGTTAAATATTTTATTTTGAATAAAATGTTAATTTAGCCGAGACAGCTTGTTAACTGAATGTTTTAGACATATAAGCTGCGACAGCTTGATGTTTCAAACTTTCAAGCTAAAATTAAATTTTTGGTATTTCAAATTTTCAAGCTAAAATTAAATTTTTATGATGTCATTTTACTTTGTTTAGCATGTAAATATTTTTGTTCATTATTATTATTATTATTGTAAATATTTATTTAGTATTATTTATGATATTATTTTATTCTGTTTTGCATGTAAATATTCTTGTTTATTATTATTATTATAATTATAAATGTTTGTTTATTTTTTCATTTATTTATTATTATTATTATTATTGTTATTATTATTATTATCTTCCTCTTTCTTTATTATCTTAATTTAAATTAATCATTGAAATGTATATATTTTATTCCAAATAAAGAGGTTAATTTAGCCGTGACGGCTTGTTAACTCAATATTACTTGATACCTAACTGTGATGCTTGGTACTCCAGAATTTTCTTATTCTAAAAAGATTTTCTTTTATAATTTTCTTAAAATAAAAGTGTAAATAAATATTTTGAAAGGTTATTAATAATTTGCACAATTAATTAAGGTACCGTCTAAAGACGGGTGTATTAGGGGTGCTGAAGGATTAAGTCCCTACCCTTCCCTAATCATAACCGACTCCCGAATTCAAATCTGGTTTCAAAGATCATTTTCATTGAATTAAATGGGTTTTTCCATAATTTTTCCCAATTAAATAAAATTTGGTGGCGACTCCATTTTAAAATAAATCTTTCATTTTTCGCCGTCCCATCGCGATCCCGGTTGCGACAGATGGCGACTCCACTGGGGACTGTGAGAGTCAAGCCTATAATAATTGATTGTGCTTATTATTATAACCTCATTTTTTTTCTTTCTTTGTCTTTTCATTTATTTTATTGCTAGTTGTCTATTAAACTCTTTCTTTTAAATTTTGTTGCAATCGTATCTGTATATATTTTCGTATTTAATTCTTTGTGACCAGTCTAAGATAGAAGATTTTGCTCTGTCTGTATATATTTTGGTTTCTTTGCACTCTAGGGTAGAAGACTTTGCTCTGTCTATATTTATTTTGGTTTCTTTACACTCTAGGATAGAAGACTTTGTTCTGTCTGTATATATTTATTTTGGTTTCTTTGCATTCTAGGATAGAAGACTTTTGTTCTATATTGTCTATTTTGCAGGTGTTGTCGTGGGTAGTTTTAGGATTCCAGGTTTGTATGCTCTCTTCACACACAACACTTACACATTAATCACAAACGAGTGGGGCCCTATACCCGGGTCTGAGTGCAACTTGAGATAGGTAAGAGATTGTGTAGTAATAGCCATTTTGGATGCTCATCCTGTTTGGTTATTGCGAAAATCTCGTCTAGAGTGTGACTCTTTTGTGAATATTCCACACCTAGCGGTTTACCTGCTGTTGTGGATAGTATTCCGAAATGAGTCTTTAACTCTAGAGGCCGTAGAATCCTGAGTATATAGATCCACCTATTGCAAGTGTTCACAAAGTAGAATAACCATAGAACTATAGATTGACCTCCAGAGCTTAACTCAAATAGGACACAAAGGGAGCATACTCTTTCTTTAATTCATTTCCTTGTACATAAATTCTTTAACATTTTCAAAGTATTTATTATTTCCTTTTACATTTAAATGAAAATCATCACATTTTTTCTTTGTTTTCCAGGTTTGTTAGAGAATCATATCCAAGTCTTGTTGTGAGTATCTTTGGAAAATAGAAATAAACATGAGATCAAACAATCATGAGGGGGAAAAATTAAAGAAAACTTTACATCTTAAAGCTAAGAAGCCTGACACAGAAAGTCTGAGATCACTAGGTCAACAATTGGGTATGCCACAACGTCTTTCTCTTGCAAGAAAGTATGGAAAAATTTTGAATCTGTTAGAGGTGGAAGAACAGGTAGAAGCAATCACGGATTAGCACAAGACTATGATCCTCCGCTCCGATGCTTTACCTTTCAAGACTTCCAGTTGGCACCGACTCTTGAAGAATTTGAGCGAATCCTAGGGTTACCACTAGAAGGAGAAAAACCTTATCACTACCAAGGTCATTATCCTTCCTTACATACCGTAGCAGCTGTTTTAAAGACTAATGTAAGGGATTTGCATGAAGCACAGAAGTGTAGAAATGGAACCAATGGATTCCCAAGGGATTATTTGGAGAAGCATATGCATGGCTTAGCTGAAGCTAAAGATTGGGACACCTTTGTAGATGTATTGGCTCTCACCGCTTATGGCACTGCTCGCTTCCAAATATTGAAGGCTTTGTAGACTTCGCGGCTATCAATGTATTCCTTGCTCGTAAATTTCATGGTCACAATCCTGTTCCAGCCCTCTTGGCAGATGTTTATTGTACCCTAAATTTTTGCTATGAGAGGAATGGCAAAAGAATTTTATGCTGTCTACCGATGCTTTACGTGTGGGTCACTGCACACGTATTCCAAAGAAACTACAAAACACCATGTCCGATTGAAGACCTAAAAATGCATCACATTAAGAAGAAGAATGGACAAGAATGGGCTCAAGACCTAGCAAAATTGAATGAAACGGTGATCCGATGGTACCCTTGGTGGGAAGACGGGCAGACTTTGATCTATCAGTGTGGAAGCTTCTCAAATGTTCCCCTCATGGGTACCCGAGGATGCATAAATTACAATCCAAAGATTGGTATCAAGGCCAACTTGGTTACCCCATGATGGGACCACCTCCCGAAGCTGCAATCACTCCATTTGTCTTGTATTACCAGGACTTTGAGGATCTTGGCATGCTACAGAAAGTCCGATTTGCTTGGAACAAGGTTGTCAGGAAAGGAAAGGAACTGGGAGTTAGAAGTCATGCGGTGAAAGAAAGCTACCACAATGGGTGAAGAATAGGGCCCAAGAGATTAAACTGCCATTCAGAACCTGGACAACAACTCCACCTAGCAAGGCATCATCCTCACATCTTGATGAGGATGAGGGGATCAAAGAAATAAGAAAGAAGTTAGACAAAGTTAAGCAAGAAAAGATGCAAGTTGAAATTTGCATTGGAAAGTGCTCACCATAATTATGCAGATTTGAAGCGAGAAAGCATAGAGAAACCAACTTCTAGAGGGCACCACTAAGAAGTTGAAAATGGGGTATGACCACATGATGAAGACCAAGGAATGCCTCCAAGCTGCTAATAAAGAACTTGGGCTTCGAAGGCAAGAGCGTGACCGAGCAGTAACCGAAAATCAACAGTTAAGGAATCAACTTCAAGATGCCAAAATTGCTGAGGAAGCCGCAATAACAGGAGAGGAACAAATGAAGCAAGAAATGAGAGAGATAAGCAAGGTATACCAGAGGAAGATTGGGGAACTAAAACAACACATGAAAGATGAGACCATGAAGTTGCAAGCTGCCTTAGAAGAAGAAAAGAAAAGAGTCACAGATTTGGAGTTTGAGGTGCAACACCAAAGTCATATCATTTATGAGTTGAAGACTCGTTTTTCAAATCTGGCAGGACTAGCTAATACAGCAATAGAAGACGTTCCCAGATACCTGGAAATAGCTGAGCAAGAAATCATCCCTTTTAAGACCCCAACTAGACTTCGCAACTTTGTCAACTATTGCAAAGATTTGGTTGGAAGGATGAAACAAATAATTCCCGAAAGAAGTTGAAGAGGCATTACCCTTTGGTGATGATGTTTTTAGGGATCGATATCTAGCTCTATGATGTACTTTTTGTCATTTCTGGGAATGGATGTAAAAAATAATGATGATTGTAATCTACTCCTCTGATGAATGAATGGTTGTTTCATTATTTTGGTCTTATGACAATATCCATTAAAGATAACTTATTACCTTTGAACGAGACGTTCTGGGGAAAATTTGTGACCGAAGATACTCACATCAAGACTCAGCACGATTGACGGTCTCTAACAAATCGCGACATTTTTATCTTTTTACTTAAACTATTTTTTTACACAGGTGAAACATCGCAACCATTGGGCGCCCAAGGAAAGAAGATACCGATCTAACTCGTGTTCATAACACTAGAGCTCGAACCAAGATGGCCGGCGGAAACACTGAAACAGGAAGGACTACCCCGTCTGCAATTGCTTCTGAATCGGGAAGAGCTATTCCAACTATAACCACCTCGGCTATAATTACTTCTGAACCCGGAAGAAACTTAAGCATGGAAGTTGATGTAGTGAGAGGAAGACTGAACGAGTTGTCAAACAACCAGGGAAGAATGGAGGAGATGATGCGGGCTATGATGGAGTCACTCGACTTATTGAGAGCCCACCAAAACTCAGGAGGTGTACAACCAAGTGCTACAACGATGACCATACCTGTGGTATCGGATGCAGCTCTAAATGTCACTCAAGGGATGAATGACGAGGATGGGATTCCAAATAACTCTCTTGGACAACCACCACCAACAATGCCGATTACTATCCCTATCGGAGAGGGTTATCATGCCATAGAGAATGTTCATATTAATGGACATGGGCATGTTGCCCCTATTTGGGAGCCATCTCGTGTTGTCATCCAAAAGCAACCATCTTCCTCGGAGAATAGCCGTGCAGAAGAGGACAAGTTCAAAGAAGAATGGATGAAGAAAATTCAGGATCAAATCAAAGCCATCCAAGGGCCTAGCACTTATGGCTATATGGAGATCGAGCAATTTTGCACTCCTATCGATGCAGTGGTTCCAAAGGACTTCAAGATTCCTGACTTCTCGAAGTATGATGGAACAGGCAACCCTCTATTTCATTTGAAGAGTTATTGTACTAAGATATCAATCTGGTCTAAAGATGAAAAGTTTCTCATTAGCTTTTTCCATGAAAGTTTAACCGGACCTGCTCTAGAATGGTATATTCAATTAGACCATTCAAAGATTTCTATTTGGAGAGAAGCGGTGGACCAATTCATGAGTCAATACAAATTTAACATGGAAATAGCACCAACTAGAGAACAGTTGAGCACGATGCAGAAAAAGAGGGATGAATCTTTTAAGCAATATGCTCAAAGATGGAGAGCTCTGGCTGCTCAAGTGCAACCGCCACTTATCCTATCTGAAATGTGTTCGTACTTTTTGGGAACCTTGGGATCTCCTTATATCGGAGCCATGGCAGGAGCAGCATACAAAGATTTCTCTGAGTTGATCACTGCTGGAGAAAGAATTGAGAATCTAGCCAAAACAGGTAAACTTCCCATGGGCAATGAAGAACCAAGAAAAAGTTTCCCACCTAGGAAGAAGGAGACTGATATAAACTATGTGCAGAGTCAGCAACCCTTTAACCCAAGACACGCACCAATGCACCCAAGACCCCAAACACCACCATACCAAACCTCAACCACTCATTACCCATTTTACCAAACCACACAAACCACAAATACTATCCCATATTCCCCACCGCAAGTCAATAACATTCACATACGACCATACCAACCAGCTCAACCAACATACGCCTATAACTCAACCGTGCATCCTCAGAACTTTTCAAACACCACACCACCACGACCAAATACTCAAAATCAAAGCCGTTCCCGATTCCAGAATTTGCCACTTTTCCCTAAACTATCCATTTCAAACGCTGATCTCTTTCAACGATTAGTTGATGCCCACTTGATCTCGGCTTATCACAGACGCCGTTAGAACCACCATATCCAGCTTGGTACAACCCGAACCTTACTTGCAAATACCATATGGACATAGCAGGGCATTCAATTGAAGATTGCGAAGGCTTCAAGACGGCGATAGAAAAGGCGATTGCATGTGGAAGGCTAGACTTTCAAGAGGAGTCAAAACCAGACATTGTCCATAACCCAATGCCAAATCATGAAAGAGGAGGCCGGGTAAATGCTGTAGAGGAAGAAGAATTCTTGATAAGGAAGGTTTTGAATCTCAAAACACCCATGGAGAGAATTTTTGTTGGCTGAATGAGTGCAGTTACGACATCATGGCATCTGCTCCGACAATAAAGGATAATGAGAAATATGACATGAATTCAAGCTGCCTGTATCACCATGGGGCCCTTGGCCATGACATAGAAAATTGCTGGGATTTCAAGGCTCGGGTACAGAGATTACTCAACTTAGGAGTAATACAAGCAAAGAAGGGGCCGAATATACCTGATGAGGTGAATGTAATCGAACCTTTTGTTCTTCGAGTGCCACTACTTAATCCAACTCCTAAGCCAGAAAAGGTGGTGATTACTATCAAGAAACCTACACCATTTGAGTACAAGAATACACATGCTGTGCCTTGGAATTATGAGACTCAGGTCAAGACGAATGGAGACATAGGGGAAACCTCGAAGGCCCGAGAAAATGAAGAAATGATCGGTGTCATGGAGGTGAAAGGAATAACAAGAAGTGGAAGAGTTTATGGGCCCGGAGAGCTGGAAAAAGGGAAGTTTGTCAATGAAGGACATGCTGGAAAAAGTTCAGATTCAGAAAGAAAAGAAAAGGAAGATGAGGAAGAAGAGTTTCTGAAGATCATGAAACAGAGCGAGTACGATATTTTGGAACAATTAAAGAAGACTCCTGCTAGAATATCGCTCTTATCATTAATTATGTCGTCTGAACCTCATCGAAAGGCAGTATTGAAAGTCTTGAAGGAAGCTTATGTCAAGCCTGATGTCTCATCGGAAAATGTGGTGAATATGGTGGATCCAGTGAAACGTGTTAACATGATCACGTTTTCAAGTGAAGAAGTTGTTTCACAGATCAACCCACGAGGACTATACATAACCCTCAAATGTAAAGGACACATAGTGCCCAGAGTTCTCATTGATGGAGGGTCGGGGTTGAATGTCTTACCTGTATCGACTTTAAGCTATTTGTCGATAAGTAAGGATGATATACTGCCGCAAATGATGGTAGTGAAAGCATTTGATGGAGCAAAGAAAAGCATCCTAGGGGAAATGGTGTTGTTATTGGAGATTGGCCCAAGCAAATTCGATGTATTGTTCCAAGTAATGGAGATCGAGTCAGACTACAATATGCTGCTCGGAAGACCATGGATAAATGGTGTTGGGGCTGTCCCTTCAACCTTGCATCAGAAGGTTAAATACATTGAGAATGGTTCAGTCATCACAATCCATGGAGAAAAGGAGATCCTAGTATCCAAACCAGTGACATTGCCATATGTTGAAAATGTGGAGCTAGTGGAGAACAGTTCATGGCACAACCTGGAGGCGATGAGGGCTGAGACAAGAGCAAGATAAGGCCCTAATACAAAATCAGGTAGTGGCTCACATCATGGCTAAGAATGGATATCTGGAAGGAAAAGGACTAGGACCACAATTGCAAGGCTCCCAAACTCCCATATCGGTGCCAGAGAAGGCTAACCGATTTGGTCTAGGATATGAGACCTCCCTGGATGACAAGATGAGTGCCTTGGCTCTGCAACAGAATAAACAGAAAGGGAAAATGAAGCTGATTCCTCACCTGAAAGAGACATTCCTTGGTCCAGCTGAAGTGATTATGGCCGGTGAAGTTCGCTCACCTTGTTATTTCTCCACCATCAACACCTTGGATGCTGAGAAAATTGAGGAAATCAACAAAGTCCATGTTGCTAGCAATGATGAGATACTGATGAACTGGGCAGCTGAACCGATGCTTGATGTTATTGCTGAAAAGTAATTTGTTGGGTTGTATTATTCAAGAATTATTTATGCTTTTGTTTATGCTACTCAGAGACATCATTTGAATGAATTTGCATGATTTTCAATAACCTTTCTATATGTTTTCCATTTGCCTCATTTCTATTTCTATTCCTTTTGCTTTTTCCCTTTTCTGTTATGTTTTTCCCTTACCATTCTCAATTCGTTAATTTGCATTTTCCATGCTATTTTATAATCCACCATTTGGTTTAGCATTCCAATCCACCACAATTACTTTCCAGGAATTTGAATGTCATAGAAATTTTGCCACATGAGAAGGAATTTGGGAGCTTATCAATTGATTCTCTTGCTGCACTTGATTGCGATAACCATGAGTTCGAGGATGATGAAGAAGCTATTGAACAGTTTTCAAACCTCCTGGATTATTCAGAAAAAGGATTTGACTTAGATAATGAGGTGGTCGAGGTGATTAACATGGGCACCGAAGAAGACAAAAAGGAGCTGAAAATAGTGGAAAATCCTGAACGCATAGAAATGGTTGCATTGTTCAAAGAATTCCTAGATGTGTTTGCATGGTCCTATCATGATATGCCAGGATTAGACCCAGAGATTGCTTCACACAAGATCCCTTTGTATTCCGAAGCTGAGCCGAAGAAGCAAAAGTTGAGAAGAATGCGACCGGACATGTCATTAAAGATTAAAGAGGAAGTGACTAAACAGCTGGAGGCTGGATTTTTAGAGGTATCAAGACATACTGATTGGGTGGCCAACATTGTGCCTGTACCTAAGAAGGACGGACAAGTTAGAATGTGTGTAGACTATCGGGATTTGAATAAAGCTAGCCCGAAAGATGATTTTCCTCTACCCCACATTGATGTCCTTGTTGATAATACTGCTGGAAATCATCGATTTTCCTTTATGGATGGATACTCTGGGTATAACCAAATTCCCATGGATATTCATGACAAAGGAAAAACTACTTTCATAACTCCGTGGGGAACATTTTGCTATACAGTCATGCCGTTTGGATTGAAGAATGCCGGTGCCACCTACCAACGTGCCATGGTCGCATTATTCCATGACATGATGCATAAAGAGATTGAGGTGTATGTAGATGATATGGTCGCCAAATCTAAAGAGGGAGAAAGTCATGTGACAGTTCTGCGAAAGCTGTTTGAAAGGCTCAGAAAGTACAAGTTGCGGTTGAATCCAAATAAATGCATTTTTGGAGCTTCTACAGGGAAGTTACTCGGGTTCATTGTCAGCAGAGAAGGGATAAAAGTAGATCCCGACAAGGTGAAGGCAATACAAGAAATGTCTCCGCTCCCGAATCGAACGAGAAGTGACAAGTTTTCTTGGAAGGCACAACTACATTGCTAGATTTATTGTTAACTTGACTAGCACTTGTGAGCCTATATTCAAGCTCAGCCGGAAACATCGACCGGGAGTGGAATGAAGAATGCCAAGAAGCTTTTGAAAAAATAAAAGCTTATTTGATGAAACCACCGATTCTAGCCCCACCTGTACCAGATCGCCCTTTAATATTATACCTCACAGTGTTGCCCACGTCACTTGGGGCAATGTTAGGTCAATATGATGAGTCTGGTAAGAAAGAACAGGCAATTTATTATCTGAGCAAGAAGTTTAATGACTGTGAATCCCGTTATCTGGCCATTGAAAAAACTTGTTGTGCGTTAGTGTGGGCATCCAACAGGTTGAGGCAGGACATGTTATATTATTCTACCTGGTTATTCTCACGAATAGATCCATTGAAATACATATTTGATAGTCCTCATGTTCCGTTGAGTATGTCAAAATGGCAAGTGATGTTGTCTCAATTTGATATCAAATATGTGACTCGAAGTCCATCAAGGGAAGTGCAATTGTTGATCATCTAGCTGAAAATCCTCTTGAGGATATACAGACCTATCACGCCTGAATTCCCGATGGTGAGGTGTTAACAGTGGAAAAAGATGAAAAAGAAGACGAGAATGTATGGAAAATGTACTTCGATGGGGCTGCCAATATGAATGGATGTGGAATAGGAGTCGTAGTAGTGTCACCACCGGAAAACAAGACCCACTTTCCATCAAGTTAGATTTTGAATGCACCACCAACATCGCAGAATATGAAGCTTTGTGCGAATGGTTTGCAAGTCGCAATTGACCTAGGGATTAAAGAATTAAAGGTGTTTGGAGATTCCGCTCATAATCTATCAAGTTAATGGAGAATGGCGTCTGAAGGATTCAAATTGGTGCCTTATCAGAAATACTTGTCTCGATTAATTGAACAATTTGATGATGTATCATTTTCTCACTTAACTCGAGACCATAACCAATTTGCGGATGCATTGGCAACCCTGGCTGCAATGACAAAATTGGAAGTTCATACCAATGTCCAACCCATCCACGTAGAGGTGCAAAGTGAACCGATATACTGTAACAATGTGGAGATTGAGCGGATGGCCAACCATGGTATCATGACATCAAGCAGTACATTCAAAAAGGAGAATATCCGACTGGAGCAAATGAAGTGCAAAGAAAAACAATTCGATGATTGGCCATGGCCTTTTTCTTGAATGGTGAAGTCCTTTACAAGAGAAATCATGACACCACTCTCCTCAGATGTGTGGATGCTCATGAAGCTCAAATGATCATGACAGAGATCCATGAAGGAATTTGTGGAACCCATGCTAATGGACATATGATGGCACGCAAAATCCTAAGAAGCGGTTATTACTGGTCCCCCATGGAAAATGATTGTATCAATTATGTTCGAAAATGCCAAAAATGCCAAATATATGCAAATCGAGTCAATGCTCCTCCAGTTCCGTTGCACAACATGGTATCTCCTTGGCCTTTCTCAATGTGGGGCATGGATGTCATTGGCCCTATCAATCCTAAAGCTTCAAATGGTCATCGTTTCATTTTGGTGGCGATAGATTATTTCACAAAGTGGGTGGAGGCTACTTCATATGCTAACATCACACAGAAAGTGTTTCTCAGATTCATCAAAAGAGATATCATCTGCAGATATGGGATTCCAGAAAGAATTATCACAGATAATGCTCCTAACCTCAATGGTGCCGAAGTTCAAAAATTCTTTGAGACTTTCAAGATCAAGCATCACAACTCAGCTCCTTATAGGCCTCAAATGAATGGTGCGGTTGAAGCAGCAAATAAGAATATCAAGAAAATCATCGCCAAGATGGTGGTGAATTACAAAGACTGGCATGAAATGCTACCTTATGCTCTGCACGCATATCGTACCAACATACGATCAAGCACAGGGGTAACTCCCTTCTCATTGGTCTATGGAATGGAAGCGGTATCTCCAATAGAAGTGGAAATCCCGTCCTTAAGGGTTCTGATAGAGTCTGAATTGGGAGAATCTGAGTGGGTGAAGACTCGATATGAACAGCTGAACATGATAGAAGAGAAAAGACTAGCAGCTATCTGTCATGGCCAATTGTACCAAAGTAGAATGGCTAAGGCTTTTAACAAGAAAGTCCGTCCTAGAGATTTTTATCCAGGAGATTTGGTTCTGAAGAAAATTCTTCCTAACCAAGAAGATGCACGGGGAAAATGGGCCCCGAGCTATGAAGGTCCTTACATTGTCAAACAAGCGTTCTCAGGTGGAGCGTTGATTTTGCAAAACATGGATGGACATAAATTGCCCAAACCAATTAACACTGATGCAGTCAAAAGGTTTTATGCTTGAAAAGATGTTGAAAAAGCCCGTTAGGTTGAAAACTCGAAAGAGCGACCTAAGCAAAAGTTAGGGTAATATGAAAAGAAAAAGAAAAAAAACAAAAGAGAAGAGCTCGTTAGGTTGAAAACTCGAAAGAGCAACCTAGGCAAAAATTAGAGCAAAAAGATAAGTATCATCTCAAGCAACCTACACTGGGGCAATTTTTAGTGTTGAATTTGTCCAGTGAATCAAATAGCCCAAGACTAAAACTGGGGCAATTTTCCAGAAAAAGGGTTTGAAGACATTTTCGGAGATCGTGGCTATGGTGTTCAACTGCTGTAAGAAATCGATTGATTGGGCATCAAAGAACTTGAACTGGGGCAAAATTTCATGTCTTTCACAATCTTGTCTTTCAGCTTCGTGATGTTACCTTTATTTCAAACATTTTGTTATCCAATACACCGAGCAATAAAGATGTCTATTCAGCCGATCTTTTCATTTCCTCTTTAAATGCATATTTATTTATAATGTCTCGAGTAAGCATAAATTTAAGTTTAAAGTTATACAACTTAATAATTCTTACAGCAATACATCCATGGCTAGCATCACACCAAGAAAATTCAAAAGTTTCAGTCAAACTCGGCAGAAAAGTAATCATCATCCTAAAAAGGGGAAAAGGAAAAAGGGAAAGAAGTCAGCAAAGGTCCAGAAGTAAAGAAAGTTTATGTCAGAAGGTCCAGCACATGAATTACGAGTTTGATCGGTTATAGTCTTCCTTGAGGCTTGCTTGATTTGGTTACGGTTAGTTTTTCTGAAATAAACTGAAAATTGATGACTTGTGCATATAACCTGAAAAATAAAAGAGAGACACTATGAAAATCATTGTTTTCCTTGCCAATTTACTTTCCAGTCGGCCTCAGATTGCTAATTTTACTTTCATGACAGTCTCAGATTGCCAATTTACATTCTAGTCGGCCTTAGATTGCCAATTTAATTTTCCTGTCGGCCTCAGATTGCCAATTTACATTCCAGTGGGCCTCAGATTGTCAATTTACTTTCCAGTCGGCCTCAGATTGCCAATTTACTTTCCTGTCGGCCTCAGATTGCCAATTTACATTCCAGTCGGCCTCAGATTGCCAATTTACTTTCCAGTCGGCCTCAGATTGCCAATTTACTTTCCTGTCGGCCTCAGATTGCCAATTTATTTTCATGTCGGCCTCAGATTGCCGCCAATTTACTTTCCTGTCGGCCTCAGATTTCCAATTTACTTTTCCTGTCGGCCTCAGATTGCCAATTTACTTTCCAATCGGCCTCAGATTGCCAATTTACTTTCCTGTCGGCCTCAGATTGCCAATTTATTTTCATGTCGGCCTCAGATTGCCACCAATTTACATTCTAGTCGGCCTCAGATTGCCAATTTTACTTTCATGTCGGTCTCAGATTGCCAATTTACATTCTAGTCGGCCTTAGATTGCCAATTTAATTTTCCTGTCGGCCTCAGATTGCCAATTTACATTCCAGTCGGCCTCAGATTGCCAATTTACTTTCCAGTCGGCCTCAGTTTGCCAATTTACATTTCATGTCGGCCTCAGATTGCCAATTTACATTTCTTGTCGGCCTCAGATTGCCAATTTACATTTCATATCGGCCTCAGATTGCCAATTTACATTTCATGTCGGCCTCAGATTGCCAATTTACTTTCCAGTCGGCCTCAGTTTACAATTTACTTTCCTGTCGGCCTCAGATTGCCAATTTACTTTCCAGTCGGCCTCAGATTGCCAATTTACTTTCCTGTCGGCCTCAGATTGCCAATTTATTTTCATGTCAGCCTCATATTGCCACCAATTTACATTCTAGTCGGCCTCAGATTGCCAATTTTACTTTCATGTCGGTCTCAGATTGCCAATTTACATTCTAGTCGGCCTTAGATTGCCAATTTAATTTTCCTGTCGGCCTCAGATTGCCAATTTACATTCCAGTCGGCCTCAGATTGCCAATTTACTTTCCAGTCGGCCTCAGTTTGCCAATTTACATTTTATGTCGGCCTCAGATTGCCAATTTACATTTCATATCGGCCTCAGATTGCCAATTTACTTTCATGTCGGCCTCAGATTGCCAATTTACATTTCTTATCGGCCTCAGATTGCCAATTTACTTTCCTGTCGGCCTCAGATTTCCATTTAATTTTCCAGTTAGTCTCAGATTGCTATTTTATTTTTCCATCATCCTCAAATTGTTCTTACATGTACAGTTTATCTCAAAGTGTCAATTTTTTCATTAGTCTTTTAACATTTCTTGTAAGTTGGGAATTTAGGTCAAATTGGTTAGTCATTATTCTTTGATTGATTCACGCATATTTGATTTCTGAACCGCATCATTTCATGTGACTTTATTTGAAAGTTTATGTCATTTTTATTTAGGATTTAGATTTCATTGCATTGCATGCATCTCCGAACAAAATCGATGTTCATGTCTTTACTCATTCCTTATGAAGATAATATTTAAAATTCAAATTTTTGTATTCTCTTATAAGAAATGAGCAAAGAGGGGCAACTGTCAACACCCGATTTTGTTCGGCCTATAAATAGAAAATCCAAAAATTTTACATATTTTATAGTTTAAATAATTTTGGTATTTATTTATTTATTATCATTGTTATTCAGCCCATTTAGTAGTCCCTTTTGACTTCTTTCCAAAATAAATCAAAGCAAAATTAAAAAAAAAATTGAAAATAGTACGGGCACATGGTTTCATTTAGTGTTAGGGTTGTTGTAATAATATAATAAAAAAAAAGAGAGAGAAGTGAGACAAATTCAAGTCACGGGTTCTTTGCTGTGAAACAAAATAACAAAAGGAAATGGATGAACAATATGATGGTGTCTCTCCACTTGGTGGAGAAAGACAATTTTCCTTCAGGAAACAGCCTGTAAAAGGAGAATGAATAATCATTTGGTCAACAAGAATGAAAAAGATCAATGAGTAGCAACACAGGGGGGAACTGGCAATAAGAACGGAGAGAGGTACCAGCAGGGGGGGATCGAAAAAAAAAACTCAGGTCACTCTTAACTCAGCATCATCACTTTTATCTGTATTCCCAAGATCACTACAATCAATCAGATACTCATCAAAACTACCT
The DNA here is from genome assembly GCA_031216105.1 of Dalbergia cultrata. Taxonomy (NCBI): domain Eukaryota; kingdom Viridiplantae; phylum Streptophyta; class Magnoliopsida; order Fabales; family Fabaceae; genus Dalbergia; species Dalbergia cultrata. The sequence goes on from CM062350.1 coordinate 15,232,553, forward strand.
CCATCAAAACACTACCATCATCCTTCATTACAAGGGGGGGAAGGGACTAAGAGAGAATCCTCGGAAGCCAACACTAATACACCATCACTATCATCATTCATCCAAGAAATCAAATCCATTACCCCTCATTTCAGATGAATTCCATCATGAATCATATAACCCAGCCACACAAAATTTAACCTTCCCCAAACAAATGCCAACAAGAATCAATTAAACCAGAAATCAAAGCCAAATATCAAACACTCCCAATAAATCAAGACCAAGTTAAATCTCAGCTTTCATAGCAAAGAAACAAAATTCAGAAGCAAGTTAAAGGAAGGTAAATCTCAGTTTTTTTTTGGGGCCTTCATCACCGTCCTGGCTTTCTCCTTTGAGAGCCTCACCGTCAATCTGCCAGCTTGCCTTTCAGCCACCTTCACGCCCCCAAACCTGCACGCGACAGCCCCCTCTGTGGAGCGTAACTCAGATGAGTTAGCCGCCTCCCACTCCCCATCTCACCTTCTCTCTTGTTTTCTCAAGCTCTCTCTCTCTTTCCTCTCCACCTGCCTTCTTTCTTCCTCTTGCTCTCTGTATGTGTGTTGTGTATAATGGACCAAAAAGAAAAAAAGAGAGTCTCAAATTCCCAAACGTTCCAGGCCCCTCTTTATTTCACATCTTTGTTGGTATTTGCATTTTATTATTATTTATGCTGAAGTTATCTCCAATATCACGTGGGTATATTACTCAGTTGCAAGATTTCATTTTATTTATTCTAATTGGGCTAACCGTGGGCTTTGGGTAAGTTTTGTGTTATGTTCAAAATGTGTAGGATAAAAAAAATGTTGATGAGCTGATTTTTTTTATTTATTTATTATTTATTTATTTATCTTTTAAAGTTTTTTTTGTTTTTTGGTTGGGAAAATAGATTAGGCTTTGTTACATTGGGTTTCATTTTTTTATGTGTTTTATTTGAGAAAGAAAGGGAGTTGTGGAGTTAATGAAATTAGTTTTAGGTAAAATTAGTAAATTTAAATTTTGTTCTATTTATCTATTTATTTAGTTTTTGGGTCAAGAACATGTTATTAGATCAGATTATATGTTTATTTATTTGGGTTTAGGTTTGTTTGTTTAGTATATTTTTACTTTTATTTTTGGGTCCTATTTGTTTGGGTTTAGTTTTTTTTTAGGTTTGGGTTCAGATTAATTTGGGTCAAGAACAAATAAATGAATAAAAAAAGATATTTCATTTAATTTGAACTTAAAAATGATTTTTCAATGGGAAAAGTAAGTTTTTCTTTATATATAATTTAGGTTAAAAATGAATTCTTGAGTGTTTGTTTAATTTATTTTTTAACTAAATGTTTTTTTTAGATTAGATTTTGATTAGAGTTAATTTAGCCGTGACGGCTTATTAATTCTATATTCCAGAATATTTTAGCTATGACAGTTTGATATTCTGGAATTCTTTATCTTCAAAAATAAAATTCACCCACAACTATAAAAGAACTACGTGACTTTGAATTCCTCATCGCACCAGAGGATACGTAGGAGCAGGTTATTCCTGTCAAGTCAAAATTAGATTTTATTAGGTTATTTTATGTTATTCCATTTTTAATTTGTAAATGGTTATTGTTATTTTTATTTGTTTATAAATATTTAGTGTCTATTAGTATCATGTATTATTTTTAATTTTAGCTAATAATCAAATTATTTTAAATAAGGATGTTAATTTAGCCGTGACGGTTTATTAACTCAGTTAAACATCTGAGCTGTGACAGCTTGATGTTTTAAATTTTCAAACAAAAATTAGATTTTTATAATTTGTATTATTTGTAAATATTTTCTTTAATATCTTTTTTTTATTTCTTTAAATATTAAATTAATCAGTTATTTGTTAAATATTTTATTTTGAATAAAATGTTAATTTAGCGAGACAAGCTTGTTAACGAATGTTTTAGACATATAAGCTGCGACAGCTTGATGTTTCAAACTTTCAAGCTAAAATTAAATTTTTGGTATTTCAAATTTTCAAGCTAAAATTAAATTTTTATGATGTCATTTTACTTTGTTTAGCATGTAAATATTTTTGTTCATTATTATTATTATTATTGTAAATATTTATTTAGTATTATTTATGATATTATTTTATTCTGTTTTGCATGTAAATATTCTTGTTTATTATTATTATTATAATTATAAATGTTTGTTTATTTTTTCATTTATTTATTATTATTATTATTATTGTTATTATTATTATTATCTTCCTCTTTCTTTATTATCTTAATTTAAATTAATCATTGAAATGTATATATTTTATTCCAAATAAAGAGGTTAATTTAGCCGTGACGGCTTGTTAACTCAATATTACGGATACCTGAACTGTGACAGTTTGGTACTCCAGAATTTTCTTATTCTAAAAAGATTTTCTTTTATAATTTTCTTAAAATAAAAGTGTAAATAAATATTTTGAAAGGTTATTAATAATTTGCACAATTAATTAAGGTACCGTCTAAAGACGGGTGTATTAGGGGTGCTGAAGGATTAAGTCCCTACCCTTCCCTAATCATAACCGACTCCCGAATTCAAATCTGGTTTCAAAGATCATTTTCATTGAATTAAATGGGTTTTTCCATAATTTTTCCCAATTAAATAAAATTTGGTGGCGACTCCATTTTAAAATAAATCTTTCATTTTTCGCCGTCCCATCGCGATCCCGGTTGCGACATATATATATATATATATGCACATAAACATCTTACACCAGTGAGAACAAAAAACTCACAATGGGTGCATAGTGTGTTAGTTCCTGATTTTTCATGAAGTTTGTTTTAGTGTGTGCATATATTATATATAACCCTATATATATGATTCTTCTTTCTTTCTTTTTTTTTTTTTTTTTTGGTATATTGTAGTGCAAGCTCTGAAAGACATAGCTAAGACACTTGGGAAGGAGGACTGGGATTCAATCGTGGATCCATGCAGTTTACAACAAAAATGGACTTCCTGTTATGAAGTGGGAAGCGGTATTGTTGTCATCTGCAATTGCAGCTATGCTGATGGCATCTGCCATGTCACGAACTTGTATGTCTCTCGCCTCTTGTTTGTGTTCTTGAGCCCTTATCAATCTGTGGGGTAATATTTGTATTATGAAATCATGCCGTAAAAGCTTAGGTTGATGGAAAGAGAATTATATATATACATATATATTATAAATTCTCCCTTTCATAAACTTAAAGATAGATAAAAATATATGAATGATTTTATACTCTTATAAATAGTCTTGTCTGTTATCATCAAGAAACTTATATCTAAAATGAAAAGGATTAATTTTGTTATGCTTTTGGTGTAAAATATTATGAGTTCAATTTTAATAGATAGACATTATAAAATATTTTTATATTATTATACTGTCTTTCAATTAAAATCTTTTATTTACATAACTTTTTAAATAACAAGGGAAAGAGTTAATTATTATAATTGATATGATAATATATGATTTGATAATTATGTAAAATTTTTATATTATCATTAATGTATAGAAATTAAATCTAAATATTATTATCATCTACTATATCTTAGATTTTTATATGATTTTAAATTAGTCATGAACAATTCAAATTTTTTAAATAATAATAATAATAATAATATAATTAAACATAATGAAATGATTCTCTCAAAAATCAAATGTTAATAATTATTTAAACTTAATTTTTTAAAAAAATTGTAGATCAATTAAAGTTTAAAAATAATAAAAAATTGTTTGATGTTATAGAATACAAATATAAATATCTATACCAAAAAAAGAATGCAAATATAAATAAGCAAATTAACGGAATAAAGAAAGGCCACCTACTTGATATGTGCTGTCTTTGTCCTTTTCAATTTGGACTTTTGAGCTGTCATGTATAGTACGATCCTAAAGTTTATTGTATTTTTCACAACGTACCGTCGGTAATTTGCTGGTCTCTGATCTCCCACGTACACACCGTCTATTCAGTCACTATGCAATTATGCAAGAAGAAAGTGACAGTATGGATTGTCTTCGGGAGAAAATTATTCTAATGCCCCTTTGTCATACCCATCCAACACCCCCAACCCATAAAGAAAAAATATGTGGAGAGAATTGGTGAAAAATAATAAAAATATGGATTTTCACAATTTTTGTGAAAGTGGTGTTTGGATATTTGAGATTTTAATTAGGGCGTTGAAAAAGCACCCTTCTTGTCTTCAGAGGGATGATCATATGGATTACTCTCTTATTATTATTATTATTATTATCATCTCACTTTTACATTATATTTTTTATTTTATTGTTTTACAAAAGTTGTAATATAATATAATATAGGGATCAGTAATATAATAATACAATAATATAATATTATTTTAATAATATAATATTAATATTATGCTTTCTATAATCATATAATATTACTAATTATTATATTATTATATAATAATGTTTACTAATCTATTATATTATCATAAAAATCATAATAAAAATTATTATATTATATTATATTATAATTATTATACATAAATAAATAATAACTAATACTGCATTGGAATGTTGTATTAGATGGTATGATAAGATCATATTAATGTTTTACAAATTGTGATGTTTATCATGTACAAGTTTTTTTAGTATTTTCAATTTTAATCTTAAATTGATGAAGTGCAAATTGAAAATCAGACCTGTTTTGGTCTGATTTGCTCTTGGCCAAATCGAGAAATTTGAATTTTTCTTGGAATGGAATTCCATACCATTAGCTGCTTCAAAAACAATGAATTGGATTTTATTCATTCAAAATATTGAATTCTTGATGTGTCCAAACAAGCTGATAATTCATTGAAATAACGATGCATAACGCAATCGTTGAATGCATACGAACGTGCATCCTGTAATGCACGGGAAACTTTACTAAAGTAAGATTCAAGTTTTGGTTTAATTATTATTATTTTATTATTATTAGTTATTATTATGCAAAATCTTAAATTCTGATCTTATAACTACTACTACTAGCTATGACATAATTTAGTTTACCCTCCTAATCTAACAGGAGCTTCTTAGGCTAGTTTTTACAAGCTTGGGTCATTAATATATAATTGAGTATAACAGAATCGTCAATTGATCATGATAATTATTTATTAGAATATGGCCTCCTTTAGGCATTCACAGCTGCATACGGTCCTAAGCCTAAAGAATAAGAGTCCTAAGCTTAAAGAAAAAGAGCTGAACGACCAAAAATTGCTAGGCTCGTCATGGCCATTTATTTATAGAAAATGCTAGAGAATTGTAAACATATTTAAAATTTTATATCCAAAATTATTTGATATATTTATTAGTTTTCAGATAAATTAATAAGTGTTAAAAGGTGGCTTGATTTTCTACCCAGCCAATGGGCAAAATGTCCAAACCCACATGCCATCATGCTTTTCTCGGTGCTTGCACATGAAAAGTTGGTGCAGCACATGGAAGAGCCATCTATTCAACTAATGTGGCTTTGTTTTTTTTTTTTTTTTCAAAATGCTACGGACAAGAAAGTCAGCATTCCTTCTTGATGCATTAATTGGAGTTGAAACCTTGTAACAAGCACACTGAAAACCATTGAAAAGTTTGGCTAGAATGGCTCTATATATAAAGCCTCAATTGCAGCACTTGAGCATCTGAAAATGGAGAACACAACAACAACAAATCCTCTCTTTGCTTTTAGTAAAAATTATTTATTCCATTCAAATTCTTCTCTTTTGTTAGTTGAGAATATACACTAGTGAGAAAAATACTGTGAGATATTTTAGGTGTATTTGGGATTTAGGTTGAGCAAAGTGTGTCCACCTTTTGTATCTTTATCATATTTTTATAGTGAAATATTTGGTTATTGCCTTTACCTGTGGACGTAGGCTTTAAGTCGAATCACGTAAATTCCTAGACTCATTTATTTTACGCTTCTACATATTTATTTTTGCCCTACTTTATTTCTGTGAATGTCAATTAACGAGTTCTGCGAAATGAAGGCATAGTAAGATATCATATTATGTGAAAGACTCCTCAACAAAATGGAATAGCAAAATGTATGAATAGAACTCTTTTGGAGAGGGCTTGTTGTATGCTCTCTAATGCTGGTTTGTCTAAAGAATTTTGAGCTGAAGCTGTAAATATGGTTTGCTATTTAGTGAATCGGTCTCCATCAACTGCGATTGATTTGAAAACTACTCCTATTGAGATATGGTCTGGTACTCCTGCTGATTATTCAAATATGAGAATTTTCGATTGTCCTGCATATGCTCATATTGATGATGGAAAGCTTGAGCGAAGGGCACTAAAATGCATATTTCTCGGATATGCAACTAGGGTGAAAGGTTAAAGATTGTGGTGCACTGAACATAAGTCATCCAAATTCATAATTAGCAGAGATGTCAAGTTCAATGAATCATCTATGCTTCATCCGAAAAACGAGGCTGACAATGCAAAAAGATCAAGATGCTAGCAATCAGGTGGAGTTTGAAGCTGAACCACCAAAGCATATGGAAAAAGATTCCTTTGATCTACCTATTCAAGAAGAAGAACAAGATATTGTTGATGCCATAAATGTATGACAACAATTACAGTATTATAGTCCGACTAGAGATAGAGAAAAGAGGCAAATAAAACCACCATAAAGGTATGGTTATGCAGATATAGTCTCTTTTGCATTATCAGTGGCAAAGGATATGGAATCAGAAGATCCTGCCACATACTATGAGGTTATCTCGAGTAAATAGTCTGCACAATGAATTGCTATACGATGGTTGAAGACATGGAGTCTCTTCATAAGAACCAAATTTAGGAGTTGATAAAACCACCTAAAGGACATAAAATCGTTGGTTGCAAATGGATCTTTAAGAAAAAGGAAGGATCCCCTGGAGTTGAACTAGTTAGGTACAAAGCATGCTTAGTTGCGAAAGGTTTTAGCCAAATGGAAGGAATAGACTTCAATGAAGTATTATCTTCTGTTGTGAGACACAACTCTATTCGGGTGTTGCTCGCTATGGTTGCATTGTTTGACTTAGAGATTGAACAGCTCGATGTCAAGACAACTTTTCTTCATGGTGAACTTGAAGAACATATCTACATTCAGCAACTAGAAGGTTTCATTGTTCAAGGCAAGGAGGACCACGATTGTCTCTTAAAAAAGTCATTATATGGCTTAAAGCAATCCCCTCGCCAATGGTATAAAAAATTTGATACTTTCATGTTAGGTCATGGTTACTCAAGGAGTGACTATGACTGTTATGTTTACCATAAAAAGCTCTTAGATGGTTCGCTTGTCTACTTGTTGCTCTATGTTGATGACATGCTCATTGCTGCTAAGAGTGTGTCTGAAATCAAGAAGCTGAAGGAGCAATTCAGTGGTGAATTTGAAATGAAAGACTTGGGTACGATTAAGAAGATTTTGGGCGTAGAAATTCACAAGAATCGATGCGCTGGCAAATTATATTTGTCTTGGAAAGAAGTATATTGAAAAAGTACTTGAGCCCTTTGGAATGCAAAATGTAAAGCCTGTGAATACTCCGTTGGCAGCTCATTTCAGATTATCAGTAGCACATTCACCACAGTTTGCTGAAGAGGAGGAGCATATGTCACACGTTCCTTGTGCTAGTGTAGTTGAAAGCATCATGTATGTTATGGTATGCACTTGTCCAAATATTTCACATGTTGTTAGTGTTGTTAGCAGATATATGGGGCATTCTGGCAAGATGCATTGGTAGGCAGTGAAATGGATATTTCGATATCTTCGAGGTACGACAAATGTTGGCTTAGTATATGACAGGAGTTCTTACACTGGTGGTAGTGTTATTGGCCATGTTGACTTAGATTATGCTGGATATATTGACAAAAGGAGATCTCTGACAGGATATGCCTTCACGCTCTTATTAGGTAGCGCAATTAGTTAAAAAGTGACTTTACAATCTACTATTGCATTATCAATTACAGAAGCCAAATACATGGCAGCAGCAGAAGCAGTGAAGGAAGCCATTTGGCTTAGAAGTTTGGTAGGCAATTTGGGTTTGAAACAAGATGTTACAACTATTTATTGTGACAACCAAAGTGCCATACATTTGGCCAAAAAATCAAATGTATCATGAGAGAACCAAACACATTGATATCAGATATCACTTTATTCGGGAGATTATTTCTCAAGGTACCATTGTAATGAAGAAAATTGGTACCTCAGATAATCTAGCAGATATGTTAACAAAGGCAATAAGAATAGCTAAGTTCAAATATTACTTGGACTTACTTGTCACTCGCAATATGTGAGTTTACCCTTATGGGCATTTTGAAAATGCAGCTTCAAAAATTTGATGAAAATCAAGCCAGGGTGGAGATTTGTTAAAAAGTGGCTTGATTTTATGTCCAAACCCACATGTCATCATACTTCTCTTAGTGCTTGCACATGAAAAGTTGGTGCAGCACATGGAAAAGCCATGTACTCAACTAATGTGGCTTTGTTTTTTTCAAAATGCTATGGATAATTAAGAAAGTCCACATTCCTTTTTGGTGCATTAATTGGAGTTGAAACCATATAACAAGCACACCGAAAACCATTGAAAAGTTTGGCTCGAATGGCTCTATAATAGAGCCTCAATTGCAACACTTGAGCATCAGAAACGGAGAACACAGCAGCAACAAATCCTCTCCTTGCATTTAGTAATAGAGTATAATTATTTATTCTATATAAATTCTTCTCTTTTGTGAGTTGAAAGTATGCACTAATGAGAAAAATACTGTGAAATTTTTTGGGTGTATCTGGAATTTGGATTGAGCGGAGTGTGTCTATCTTTTGTATGTCCATCTTTTGTATCTCCATTATATTTCTATAGTAAAATATTTAGTTATTGCCTTTACCCGTGGACGTAGGCTTTAAACCGAGCTACGTAAATTCCTAGACTCATTTATTTTACGTTTTCACATATTTATTTTTATGTTACTCTGTTTTTACCTTTTGAGCCCACCATTTCATAACAGTAAGTCATATCACTTTATTTTATTCAACAATAACCATGATTTCCGTAAAATATTCTTTATATATTTTTTTGAATGTGTAGTATTACTCTTTATTTATTTGAAGTTCATTAGTTGTGTCATTTTCTTTTAATAATTCTTCAAAAACCATTTTAATGGTTAAATGAATGAGCAGATGTATAAAACAACAAAATCTGACAGGTGAACTCCCGCGGGAATTGGCCAAGTTGCATTATCTTCAAGATATGTATGTACTTTTCCAGCTTTGCTACATTCAAACCTCAATTTAGGAACTTTTTCATTCCTTCAACAACATTTATGGTTTTTTATTGAGTAATGTTAGATGTACAACTAAATTATACAACAAAATGCATACCACACACCTTATCACCATTGGATTTGATGAATGAGTGGGATGAGTGGGGATTACACATCACATTCAATAGTGATAAAGTGTGTAGTGCGCATTTGTTGTGCAATTTAATTGTACACTTTTATTCTATGCCCCATGAGTACCGTTATCCTTGTATTTTCAACGAATGTGATACATACTCTCTCTGTTACAGTGATCTTACTCGCAACTACCTTAGTGGTTCAATTCCTAAAGAATGGGGCTCCATGAATCTTGTCAACATGTATTCTCTTTGATTCCTCTATTACTTTTTTTGTCATTAGTTTTTATAATATGTGATCCGGACATACTTGCCTATTTTATATATTTTATTTGAGACTTTATAGTTGTTATTATCTTATAGTAACTTCATGCAGCTAGAAGCTAATGAAATGCATGTGCTTCTTTATCATGACAGTTCCCTCCTTGGAAATCGATTAACGGGTCCAATACCAGTAGAGATAGCAAACATATCCACTCTGCAAAGTTTGTGAGTTTGATTTCTCTTTATCCACCTTATAGAAAAGAAATTTTTCCTATTTTCAAATAGTTTTAGTGGAGCTTAACTTTTAATTAACTTGAAATACGGATAGTGTTGTGGAGTCCAACCAATTGTCTAGAAAGCTTCCTCCACAGCTTGGCAATCTAACCAAGCTTCAAAGACTGTAAGCACTTCACCTTTATTTTGTTAGCCATTTGGAGATGTTTGAATTTGATTTCCTTAATTGATGATTGCTCTCGAAAATGAATTAGGCCAATGTTTAGAATTTATTTTGAATCCCTTGCTTGTTGATTCATAATTTCTATAGGATACTTTCCTCCAACAATTTTACGGGTGAGCTCCCTGAAACACTTGCCAAGCTCACTTCATTGCAGGATATGTAAGCTTCACATTTTTCTTAGATTGATAGCTGATAAGTAATAACAAAATAAGACAATATTGGTTTTCAACTATAGTATTAACTTTTCCTTGTTTCATGACCTTGTGTTATGCAGTCGGCTTGGGGACAATCAATTCTCTGGGAAGATACCTGATTTTATTCAAAACTGGACAAATCTCCAGAAATTGTATGAACCTTAATTTTATATATATATTGTCAATTTTGATTATTTTTCTGTTGTTGAATTATACTATGTCTTTATCTGAAGCCACCTATGGTTGCTTTATTTTGACAGAGTGATTCAAGGGAGTGGACTAAGTGGGCCAATTCCTTCTACAATTTCACTTTTGGAAAACTTAATTGACTTGTAAGCATGATATTTTGTATAGTAACAGCCAAGGTATCAAAAGTTGCATTCACTTTGATTGTGTTTAATTATACATCTATGGTTCTAATTTTATATGCAGGAGAATTAGCGATCTGAGTGGATCTGAAAATTCACCTTTTCCACAACTTAGTAATATGACAATGAAATATCTGTGAGTTGGTTGCTTTTATAATTTGAAATATCTGTGAGTTGGTTGCTTTTTATAATTTGGATCTATCAAAAATAGAAAGTAAAAATTAAAAAGTCGAAAAAGTGGTACTCATACCATATGTTGCTGTCCATCTGATGGTTTCACAGGGTTCTGCGGAGTTGCAACATTAATGGAACTCTACCCGACTATCTCACGGCGATGACAAAATTAAAAACTTTGTAAGCGCCTGCTTTTCCATTTTTGTTTGATTGCAAGCAAGGGATATGGGTATGTTTGTTGGTCTGAATTTCAGAGGAAAAGCGTAAATCACTTCAAGTTCTTCTTTTCCCCCGTCATTTTCCCTTTAAAATCGAAACTCATAATTAAACACATATGTTTGATGTAAGATACCAGACTTAGGTTAGTGTGTGAGAGGAAGAGAAAGAGGAGTTCTAGCTGAGAAAGTGTGAATGAATGAAAACTGATTCTCATTGCTTTGGAAGGGTACTCATAGAGTATATATATATATATACACACACACACACAACTGTGTGAGCTATGAGCTGAATAAGTAATTCAGTTATTCAGTTATGCCAACTCAACAATAGGTCATACTCTATCATCAGCCCCCTCAAACGAATGGATTGGATATCTACAATCTTGAGTTTGTTCCTAAAATTAGCAAACAAGGAGGAAGCTATTCGCTTAGTTATTAGTACATCTGCAACCTGCACAGTGGCACAAATATGACTTACACTAGCCACATGATCTCTTACAAAGTGTAAATCTAGCTCAAAATGCTTGGACTTAGAATGGAGCACTGGGTTTGCAGCCAATAAAACTGCACGCAAGTTGTCACAGTACACCTTAGGCACAGCAGAAACAGGTTGAGCAATTTCTTGCAACAAATTTCTCACCCAAAAAATGTCAGCTACCACGGCTGCGATATTCAACCTTAATGCTGGACCTAGAGACAGCATGTTGCTTCCTTGAAGCCCATGAAATGAGATTAGGACCAAAGTAGATAAAAAAAGCCACTTGTGGACTTCCTATCATCTAGATCACTACCCTGGTCTGAGTCATTACAGCCTATGATTCTGAAATCATTGCTCTTCTGAATATGCAAACCACAAGTAGCAAACCACTTGGATACCTTAGAATTTATTTCACTACCTTCCAAGTGAGCTTCAAGAGGTTTTTGAATAAATTGGCATACACGATTCACACATAGGCCAACTTGGGCCTTGTAATTGTGACATATTGCAAACTTACTAAATGGGCCTATAGAGACTAGGAACCTCAAATTCTACACTTCCAATACTTGAGATCTTCATAGTATATGGAAGAGGAGTGGAGCATGCTTTACAGTCATTCATTCTAGTCTTCTATAGAAGATCATGGATATATTTTGATTGAGATAGAATCAAACCCCCTTCAGCAGTGTGATGAACTTCAATGCCAAGGAAGTAGTGCATATTTCCCATATCTTTGAGAGCAAATGTGGCATTTAGTTGAGAGATTAACCAAGTGATGAATTGATTGGAGCTGCCAGTAATTATAATATCATCCACATAGATCAATACATATGTGGTATAAGTAGTAATGACCTGGGTAAATAATGAGATATCAGACTTGGTTGGATGGAACCCAAGTCGAGTTAAGTTGCTACCAACTTTTGATACCAGGCTTTAGGAGCCTGTTTTAATCCATATAAGGCCTTTGTGAGTTTGCAAACAAAAGTTCCATCCCCTACTTCATAACCCTGAGGTTGTTTCATATAAACATATTCAACTAAGTACCCATTCAAGAAGGCATTGTTCACATCAAGTTGCCTTATGCTCCATGATTTTGATATGGCCAAGGAAAGTAACAATTTGATAGAAATAGGCTTTACTATAGGACTAAATGTCTTTGTATAGTCAAAACTACGCCTTTGATTAAACCCCTGAGCTACTAAATGTGCTTTATGCTTCTACAAAGAACCATCTGAGTTGTATTTAACTCGAAAAACCCACTTACTTCCAATAACATGTCTACCAGGAGGAAGTGGTACTAGATGCCAAATTTTGTTCTCATAAGATTACTGTATTCATCATCCATGACCGCCTGCTTCTAATGAGGAATAGCTAAGACCTATTTGGTAAATACGGTTTCCAAGTTTGCGAGAAGAACCTCTAGCTTGAACATACCAACTTTAGCCCTTGTTACCATAGGATAAGCATTATCAGGAACTACTTGCTTACATTGATGAGATCCCTACTTAACCAAAATTTGTTTCTCAGCAGCAAATTATTGTTGAGGTAAGGATGGACTCTAAACTAGGATTGAAGGAGACCCATCAATTGAAATAGGTACAAATTCAGGTTTAGTAAACAGAGACAGGTACTGAGACCTGATTAGGAAAAAGGATAGGATTGGGAAGGATGGGTGTAGGTTGGGAATTACAGGTTTGGAAGAAGATTAATGATGTACAACTAGAATGACATCATGTGTGACACAGTTAGCTGGATATTGAATAGAAGAAGGTAGTGGTTGATGTGAGAATGGTGATGTAGGATCACTGAATAGGAATTTAGATTCATAAAAAAAGACACACCTACTAAGGATTACTTTTCCATATGGGGTTAAAAATTTGTAGCCCTTGTGTTGAATTCCTATCACTACCCAACTTGAGAATGTAACCGGCACATAAGGAATCTCATCCCCACATAAGTCTCATCATCTCTGAGTCTCTCTATATGCATAGAATAACATACTTTTTGTTTTGAAAACATAACTTTATCTAAATCTTTATCCAAAACTTGATATCTGGAATCATAGAACTGAAATACTTGATATATAAAGCTCTAAAAAGCACTTTGATCATACTCTGAAAATCAATTTACCACTTGGACTGAATCGTAAATTCATCTATAGCTTGCTACATAATTCTAATAAAAATCTACAATTTCAAATCCATCCTTGAAATCTATGAACATATACATGGATGTTTCTAATTCTGAAATTAAATATATAATATGAAAATGATGCATGGTTCAAATCCTATCTGTACGTCTACTAGAGCCCTATACTCTGCATAATCTAAACTAAGCCTTACTCCTAAATAAGACTTACCACAGTAACAACTGTGTCTACTAAATATGAGGCTGAACAACATCTGTACTTGCAACTATGAGGAGGAAATGAGAAAGGTGAGTCAACGGACTCAATGAGTGAATTCTCACCTATCAATCACATGGGACAACCAAGGAAAATAAATAAATAACGTAATATACATGCCACGACCATAAAACATTTTGATATTTACATATATAGCTATATAAAAAAACACCTTTCATTTCATAGATTCATAAATAAGCATTTATAAATTCATAATCAAGCATGAAATCGTTTTAACTGAGGTGTAGTAAAGTATCGAGAAGTGGTATTTGTTGAACATGATAAATACATAAATAATAATAAAAGCTATAAAATCATAAATTGTAAGGTGGTGCTCAGTCCCTGGTGAACCGTGTCCTTAGCAGACTAATCTAAAATAGAATAAAATTGCTCTGGCTGGCCTTGGTATACCAAGGTTAATAGAATAACTATCGTTTTGAACTAAGTCCATAACTGAAGGGTGGATGCTTAATCCCTCACAGACAAGAGCCTCTAATTGAGATCTTAAAACTCTTAAATTCTTAGTGCTCTCAGAGTTTTGGATTTATATAACTCTAACAATCTGACTTTAACATAACTGTGGCTGTGAAAATCGTGCCCAAGGATCACCCGCTTGTAGGCATTTCGATTTCAAGCCCACAAAATATGTATCTAGCAGGTGCTATGAATCATATTGAATTATGTACCTCTTGGTACTATAAAGCTAAAGTTCTAAATTCATATCTTAAGCTAACATATTTTCATTAACTTGGTAGCTATAATATTGTACTTCAAAACCAAAAGAGATCATAATCATAAAAACTTGGAAATCATATTAATACTTCTGTTCATGAAACTAAAGCATATATACTTTGTTCAACATATCTCCGACATATATAAATATCTTAACTCAATATTCTAAAACATAGCTACTTGAAATCTTAAATTCTTAAAATCATAGCGATATCATAAACTCACAGGAACATGTTTGATAAAATAGTAACTTGTTACAACACGTATTTTCTAAATAAATCTTTTCTCAAATATGTAAAACATTTTTCATAGCATACAACATAACAATCATGGTCCCATAATTTTCTTAAAATACATTTTTCATGCCATAGTCAAAATCATAATTTTTTTCTAATTTTCCATAACTTGAAAATCATAGTCTATGTATAATCCCATCTCTAATTTCATGTTTAACAATCATCATGCATAAAATATAATCAAGATGAGTTTGAACCCTCTCACTATTCTTGAGAGCTTGGAATGACACCAACAATTGCCATAGACTCATAAATACTCTATGGGTATCCCCAAATAACCTTAGATCAACTCTAATAACAATGGGGAGCACCCTCACTTGACAACAATGGAGAATAATAACAACTCAATCACAGAACATGAAATGGAGAGGAAAAAGATAGTAAAAACTAACAAAACCCTTACTTTTGATCTTGGAAGAAGAAGGAATAGTGTGGGATTGAGAGAGGAAAGGTTGGAAAGCTCCTTTTACGGGTTAGGATTCGGGTTTATGGAGGGGAAGCCCGAACGTGGGGCGTATTTAGTATTTACAGAGAAAGGGCATTTTAGTAAAATTTTATCGTTTTACTACTGTGTTGACATCGAGGGTCCTCACTATAGCGAGCTTGGATGGCACCTAAGGGTCAGCTCAGCTCGCCCTACTCATTGCTGCGAGTATCCTTCGCTGCAGCAGCAACATCAAAATTGTGTCCTTGGCCCTTCATGCATTACGGGGTCATCTCAGCGATAAGGTACCATACTGGCTTGACCATGGGCAAGTGTACTTAAGTTATTACAGTTTCATATCCTAGCAACACACAAGGGGTGGACCTGAAATCCAACTTGTATATGTTTGTTATAAGGTCTCATATATATATGGAAAACATAGACAACCAAAGGTCATAAAAGAGACATAAGGAGGCTTGGTGTTGAGGAGCTTTTTACTGGGAGACAAAAATTGTAACAATGGAGTAGGAAGACTGTTTATAATCTGAACAGTAGTTATGAATGCTTCACCCCAAAACTTTTTGGGCACAGAAGTAGCAGCTAGTAATGTCAATCCCATTTCAACAGCATGTCTGTGTTTTCTTTCTACAGTTCCATTTTGTTGGTGGATGTGAAGACATGAAAATTTATGCACAATACCAAGTACATGCAAATGCTTTGACTGACTATCATGTTCAAGTACATATTGTCACTTTGAAAACATTTAATCATTTTACCAAGTGGCAATTCAACCATTGTTCTGAAATGAATAAACACGTATCTAAGTTGAGATCTAGAGCTAACAAGATAAATCCAAGTATACCTTGAAAATGCATCAATGAAGTGAATATAGTATCTAGCACCATTTATTAAGGGAAAGGATGCTGGACCCTAAATATCTGACTATATAAGCTCTAGAGGTGCATTATAGACAGTGGTAGAATTAGTAAAAGGTAATTAATGTGATTTCCCCAAACAAGAAGAAGAATAAAGTGTTTTCTCAATAGAAAAGGGAATATTACAATTTCTCAAGAGTCTAGATACAACATTGGATGAAGCATGCCTGAGCCTTGAGTGCCACAAGGTGAATTGTGAAGCATTATTGACAGAGGAAAGAAATACAGCAGGTGTGTTTCTAAGGACTTTGAAGTAAGGAAATCTATAGAAACCTTCTCAACCAAGCCTTGGAGAAGAGTCTCCAATGTGTCCTGGCATTTAATGTAGCATGCATCAGAATGAAGCTCAAAATAAACTCTATTATCTTTGGCACATTTAGAAATGCTTAACAGGATTTTGGTAATACTTGGCACGTGAGGTAAGTTATTTAAAAGAAAAGCACTAGAACTCAGATCAGATGCAATACGATATTTTCCAATGTGTTGAATGCACAAACCTGATCTGTTGCAAGCAACAACTCGATTCGAGGCGACATAATCTATTTTCTCTATCAGAATTAGAGGGTCAGGTGTCATATGATGAGTCGCTTCCCTATCAGCATACCAGTTCTCATCATGAAAGTTGGAAGGAGCTACAATATTGCTCATTGATAGATTTGCTCTCAATTTCATAGGAAAGTGAGAGTCAGTGTTGGAAGAGGAATATTGTGTATCAAACCTATACTAAGTTTCAAGAGCACTATGACCATATTTGCCAAACATGTGACAGGTAGGGCGTGAAGATGCACCACGATTACTGAAGCGGCTGCCTCTACTTCGAAAGCTTGAGGCTCTACAAACTCTTCCATGATTCTCATAAGACCGAGTTTGATTATCAGAGGATCTACCTCCTCTTCCTTGATACTCATGCGATCTGCCACCTCTCTGAGCTAGATTAGCATGCACAAAATTGGTATTGTGTTTGAACTTTTCTAATATATCTTCTTAAGACGACATTAACAGAGCTTCAAACTCACCAATAATTACAAGTTCGACTCCAGATATCACTGCTGTGATAAATGGACTATATTCCTTTGTGAGACCATGGAGAATCGCCTAAACATGATTCGAATATGAGATCGGTGCTCCAACAGACACTAAAGAATCGATTATACTCTTGATTTCAAGTGAGCAATCACTGACCATGGAAGATTTCTTGGTGCTGCTAAGCTTGTTCTTCAATTGCATGCCTTTTACACGAATATGTGATGCAAAAAAGGTTTCCAATCATTGCCAAATCTGATGCGTGAACACACAACCAACCATTCTTGTGGTAAACAATTTGGTCATTGACACTAGCTAGAAGCTAAGATTTTAACAAGGCATCTTGCTTTTTCCATTGTGGGTGCTCAATTGACACTATTCCATTACTTCGATCTGCATCCATGGAGAATTGCTTCGGAATCTTTTCACAATGAATGTGCTCTAAAAGATCATAACTTTTGATCAATGCTTCCACTTGCTCCTTCGAGGGCAAAAAATTTTCATCATTCAGCTTTTCTGCTACTGGATTTGAGAAATTCTGCACCAACACTTGATTGGTGACTAGTGTTTCAGCTTGTGTTGTTTATGAAGAGATTGGAGATGCCATGGATCAGAACCTGAAGCTATGGATACCATGTAAGATACCAAACTTAGGTTAGTGTGAAGAGAGAAAGTATGAGGAAGAGAAAGAGGAGTTCTAGTTGAGAAAGTGTGAATGAATGAAAACTGATTCTCATTACTTTGGAAGAGTACTTATAGAGTATATATATACAACCGAGTGAGCTATGTGCTGAATAACTAATTCAGTTATGCCAACTCATTAATAGCTCATACTCTATCAATAAGAAAATAAAAATAGGGGAAAATTTTTCACTATTATTCTCTATGTAAAATTTATCTGCATTTTTTCTCTTCAACCAAACATAATGGTTAACTTTTTCAGTAGTATGTTCAGCTTATTTAGTACTCTCTAATAATAATTTGTGTTTTACACTCATTACTTTGATGTATACAACTTATAACTGCCGATCAAGTTTCGGGAAATCTTTTGCTGTGATCATCTTCTTCAGCAGTTTTTAACTCATTATCAACATAATTTGTCTTCCAGGGACCTCAGCTTTAACAAATTGAGTGGACCAATTCCATCTGCCTATCAGAACATGAGAAACGTGGATCACATGTAAGAAAGTTATCGTACATTTCCAGAAGTTCTCTTAATTTGGGTTTATTTTCAGTCACGAATCTGTTGGCTTCTATATACCTAAGGCTAAAATTTAACAGTATGATAACTGGATAGACCTAATTAGATTCTTTAAGATTAAACTCAACAAAGGTTTCAATGTAATAGTAGTGGCAAAGTGTTATGAATAAGGGATGATTCAGTTTCAAAATTCGAGTATGTATGCAAAATATTATGTTAAAGGTATTTTTACTACTATTTGTTCTTTTCGTGTAAAATTCATACAAGCATCCATCATTAGGTTCTAAAGCAAAAAATTTTCCGTCATAGGATCACGTGTGATGTGTCTACTATTATCTGTAAGGAAAAGAAGTCAAATATATAGTAGAAAAAGATGTATATAAGTGGAGATCATGAAAGTCAAAGTGAAAAAACATAGGATTTTTTATTGTAGCTAGTGCATCAATTACGTATTATGTGATTGATCCCTCTTGGGACAATTATAAGAATTAATTCATTCCTTCACCGAGAATAATAACACATAAATCTGTCCGTAATTTATGGTAAGTTGTGTAAATATATGTATTAGTTTCTTGATTTTTTTTTATTTTTATTTTATGCAGATATTTAACTGGAAACTTTCTCACGGGATCCGTACCTTCATGGATAGAGAAAGCTGACAACTCGTAAGTTATCTTTCAAATGCTACCTATATACAGGTGGTGCACAGTGCACAAGACTTCTATGTGACGAGACACCCTAAACATACGCAATCTAATTTCCATAAGTGAAGAAAATATTTTTAAGATTTGAATCTATCATTTCTTTTTTTTTTTTTGACGGATTGAATCTATCATTTCTAAGTCACACAATATCACTCTTCCTACTGTGCTGAACTTCTATAACATCCATATGATCCACGCCAAAAATAAAAAATAAAAAATAATAATAGTAGAAATACATAATTGGTGTCTTTTCACTATAATGAGTATTAGACTTGTCCTTTTCATTTTAGCTTTCTTCCCACGAGAGAAATGCTGCTTTAGCCGTATAGTTTCTGTTTGTATGGGCATTGAGTGCATGGTCAGCACCAGGAGCATAAATAATCCTAACATGAAATACTAATTAGATATTCTTTTGATATAAAAAATAGGAAAGCTTGTATATTGGGTAATATTACCAGAGCTTTTGAAGGGAAAAAATACGTTTATAAAAAATAAAAAAGGGTAAAATGCACAAACCTTCCTTGATCATGTTAGTAACCTTGGTTAAAACTGGGACATATCCTAAAGGCATAAATATGTTTAAATTCACTGAAAAAAAAGGTAAATTTAATTTTGATTCCTTACCTTTTTTTTCCTTTGTTTCAGTTCAAATATTTTAAAATTTAATATGGTTGATTTTAGTCTTACAACTAGTCTATCTATAATAAATGTTAAGCTGGCCAGAAAAATGTCATATCATTCAATCTTATATATGCCATTTAATAATAATCTTACATATGACATATCATAGATATACAAGATTATGATGTATCATATAAAATTACCACTTGTCATGTAGTATTAAATGATGTAATTGTCAGTTAGCCATTATAAAAATTAATATAGACAAAATAATTAGAGTGACTAAAACTTTTTTTAAGAAACAGTTGGATTGAAACAAATAAAAAATCACTAATCAAAATCAAAATTTACTTTTTTTTTAAATCTAGAATATATTTATGCATTTAGGGTATGTCTCAAATTTAGCCATTGATAATTCATGTCAATATTATCATAGCAAATTTAACTTCACTTTCTCTAAACTCTAATTGGGTGGAGAGGAATATTAAAGAAAGATTGAGCTTAACTGCAATTTTCACACATTTCAAGGGAGTTTTTTTTTTTTTGCATTATATATATAGGTATGCAGCCAAAATATATATGTTCAGGATGGTTGTGTCTAACTTTATTTTAATTTTTAGCGGTGTAAGTGGATGGGACTGATTCGATGAACTCAATAAATTTAATTAGATTGGTTTGGTTCAGATTAGGTTATCAAGTCAGTCAATTCAAATTCAATTAGAATCAATCACATATTAATTTAGTCATTGGATTTACATATCCCAATCCGACATCCACCTTGAACTAATAAATTTTTTTAAAAAAAAAAATTGTAGAAAGTAGATGAACTACTTAAAATTTTGAATTGGATTTGGAGACTATAAGCTTCTTTTATGTCTCTTTTGAATATTTTTAATTTATAATTTTTGTTTTGAGGCTTTATGGATATATAATATGAATTGTGTTGTTCAATGTTTTAAATTTGAAATAATTATTGTGATATATATATTAGAATTGTATTGTTTGGATACTATGTTGTGATATTTTACAAATTCACTTATATAAAATTTTGATGTTCTACAAATTACAATATTTTTATTTAATTTTTGGAAAAAATTGTAAAAAACAATCCAAAGGCTCAATCCGAACCGACCCAAATTTGATAGGATAAGTTTGGTTCGGATTTTGCGGAAAAAAAATATGAATCAAAATCAATCCAAACTAATTAAAAAGTATTTGATTGGATTCATTTTCTCCTAAATCCAATTTGAACCAACTCGTGTAAGGAATCAAATCTTGTGTCCCCTTTCTCTGTCCCACTCCATATCCCCTCAATAAAATTTTAACATATGTATAGTGATGATATTACTCATGATTTTTCATCCAACCAGTTCTTATTAACTACCCATGATTTAAGTGCATAACAAAACTCGAAGAGATATAAAGTGAGATAAAAAAAAAAGGGAATAGAAGAATTCAATCCACCCACGTACACTAATATTATTTTCTATCCGTTGTTCCGTATAATATTATATCTTTAGTATAATCTTAAGGTTCAGTTGGAAGATAAAAACACTCTTCTTGATTCTTTTTCATTCTTACTATCATTTGTTTAGGAATGGTTTTATGTCCCCTTCTTGTAAAGGTTGAGTTTGCGGGTTTGGTAAGTGTCTGATGAGTAGCTCACATACTTTCTGTAAGGGAAATGATTTTGGAATTTTTATGCTCATGGAGTTCGATTGTGCACACATTTATCGCATTTTTTATGTTAATATTCTTAGGTTTCTTTGTAGTCCACAAATATTTATCGTATCTCTCTGATTTAAATGATATTAGCTTTTGAATCAAATTTTATAACTTGTATGCAGAGACCTTTCATATAATTACTTCAGCAATAATGGAAGCCAATGGAGTCAGCAATGTCAAGTTAGAAAAGCGTATGCATCCTTTCATTTGTGTGCATTTTCTTTTCAAATTTAAGAATCTATCTAAGTAATAAGCTTTTCTTATGTTATTAGGAATTTGTTTGCTAGCTCTTTGACACCAAATGGCACGTAAGTTTGGTATTCTAAATGCAACATTCTTCTTCTTATAGCCTTTTCCTTCCCTTATTATGTGAGAGGTCTTATGCTGATTACCGTCAGGTTATGCTAACTTATTCTATCCCTTCCATCATTTTCTCAGAGGAAAGATTTCGTGTTTGGGAAGTTGTTCTAAGCGTAAGTTTTTGGTTTGTTTGTGTATTTCCTATAGAAGGTTAAGGTCGTATTACTTCTTTGGCATTTTAATTTGTTAATTTTGTGAGAATTTTGATTTGACCGCCCAACATCAGGTTCCACTTCCAAGAAAATGTTTCATATAAGAGGCATACATGAAATTCAGTACAAAGGGTTTTCTTCTGTTTTCTAGGTTCACCAAATCTATTTTAATTCAGAGAAATGATATTTTAACACTCATGTAGATTCCATATGATGTGAAAGGAGTGATGAAAAAAGAATAAATTCAAAAAAAAAAAGAATAAGTGGTGGGACCCATATGTATTGTGAGTGGAGTGTTTGAGTATTTGAAAAAGTTAGGTGTTAAAATATCAAAATCTTTTAATTTATAAGTTCATGCATAAGGTTGTAAATATTATTGTACAATCGGGACTTTTATATTGGTTAGAAATCAGAGATGAAAAGTCACTTATTTGGCTTGTTTATGAAACTGGTGAAATCTTCTAGCATATGTTACTCAACTTGTGTGCGTCAAGGAATACAAAATATCATAATCACCTCCCATTGACTTAACGATGCATAGATACTTTAAAATAGTCGATGTATTCATCCTAGATACATATCATATTGTATACTTTACCAGTATCTTTTGATATTTTTTTAGTTATATTTTACATGTTTTTTAGATTGTTTATACTGTATATCCATAGCATAGAACAATCGTACCAGTATCTGGGCAATATACTGGACCTATATAACTCATCATGTCGCCCTTCTTTCGCTTGCATTTCTAATAGGAAAGAAAACAAGATAGTGAAACAGAGATTAATGCAATTTCTTCTGTTTTTCTTACTTTGCTTGATATATTTGAATGGCTACCCACTTCACTCTGCTTGTCACAGTATCATACTCTCTATACATAAATTGTGGTGGAAAACCGGTAACAGTCAATGGAATCGCATATGACGATGACACAGATGGAGCAGCACTAGCTAGAATCAACCAGAATTCAAGTTGGGCATTTAGCAGCACTGGTTACTACATGGGTAATGATGGTATGGACTACTATGCAACCATAGCTAATTCTGCGCTCTCTATGACGGATGTTGAGTTCTACTACTTGTATGTGAATGCACGAGTTTCTGCCATTTCTTTAACTTATTATGGATTTTGCTTGGGAAATGGAAACTACACTGTAAATCTACATTTTGCGGAGATCATGTTCACCGATGATCAAACGTATAGCAGCCTAGGAAGGCGCATATTTGACATCTACATTCAGGTACATGATTAAAACTTTCTGACACGTAGGTGTTTCATAGGGTAAAAAGGCCCGAGTCAAGTGGTTGGTTTCTTCGGCTCCCCTATAAGTATTATACATGTAAACCAGGCTAAGATTTATAATCTGAATCACTATCATAAACAACTCACATAAAAATTGTAAATTTTTCTCATCAGAATCATTCAGGTACATGTAAACCAAGGGCAATTTACACTGATTTTCACTTAGATTTGGTAAAATTCACTCTTCCTTTCCTCTATTTGTCCGGGTGATATTAACTTTCCTTGGATACACTGCAATGTACAATCGAGAAGAGGGTGGTGTAATGATTTTACAAACTCAATGAAGGCCACTATAATGATTTCACAAAAGTGGAAACCTCATATCTCCTAAACAAATATAATAAATAGAGGGAAGTCAGGGTAAATTTCACTGAATCTCAAGGGAAATCATTGTAATTTGCTCTTTTAAAAACAATATGAAGACCATAATATCATTGTAATCAACATGAAGCACTGAGGTTCAAATTGAAATGTTACAGGGAAACTTGGTGAAAAAGGACTTCAATATTGCAGAAGAAGCAGGAGGAGTTAACAAGGCAATTACAAAACCGTTCACTGCTGTTGTGACAAATAATACCTTGGATATCCGCCTGTATTGGGCTGGAAAAGGGACAACTGCTATTCCATATCAATCAGTATACGGTCCTCTTATATCAGCTATATCTGTGAAGTCTGGTGGGTTGTAATTCTCTATAGGTCCTTTCTTACTCTCTTGCTACTATCTTCTTGTTACCATCTAATATGTATATATGTTTGTATGATAATCATGTAGACTTTACACCTCCCTCGGAAAAAGGAAGCAGCATGTCTGCGGGGGCTGTGATTGGAATTGTTGCTGCTGCGGCAGTTCCTATCGTCGTGGTATTTGGCCTACTTTGGTCGAAAGGTTGTCCAGGAAAAAAAAACTCTCTAGCAAGAGGTGAGTGCAAATTAATTACTATTGTCATGATTTTTCAGTTAAACTTTTTGCTAGCACATATGGATTATTCACATTAACAAAACAACTTTTGCATGTAGAGTAACTGATTAAGTTTGAGTATGTACCTGAATTAGGGTATCCATTTACTGACCTTGAGGATATAGTTAATTATCTTTCTACAATATAGTTGCAAGCTTGCAGCATATGGACTATTGGTCTTGAGTGTCAAGATTGAATTTCTCAGTATAAGAGGTCAATGATCTTTCTTTTATATATTCTGATTAACAGAGCTAAAGGGTTTAGATCTGCACATGAGTTTATTTTCGGTACGGCAACTCAGAGCAGCTACAAATGACTTTGATATTGCCAATAAGATTGGAGAAGGAGGATTTGGACCTGTGTATAAGGTATTTTACACAATATAACATATTGTCTTTGCTTGATTATCAATTCCTTATTATAATTATAAATATTTCTAATTGAAAATTGTTTTTCAACATTTTAGTAACTATAAAAATATTTCTCAATATGTAGGGATGCTTATCAGATGGCACAGTAATAGCAGTCAAGCAGCTTTCTTCTAGATCAAAGCAAGGGAATCGTGAGTTCTTGAATGAGACGAGCATGATTTCTGCTTTGCAGCACCCTTATCTTGTTAAACTCTATGGTTGTTGTGTTGAGGGAGACCAACTGTTTCTAATATATGAATATATGGAAAACAATAGCCTTGCTCGTGCTTTATTTGGTAATTCTTCTCTCTATGGTGATACTTTAGTTGTTATTTTTTATATTCATCATCTTATTACTTATGTACTTGGCTTTATTGTGCCTTTCTTTGTTTCCTATCATAATCACACATGTATAAACTATAAAGGCCCAGAAGAATACCAAATACAGTTAGATTGGCCAACAAGGCACAAGATTTGTGTTGGTATTGCAAGAGGTTTGGCATTCCTTCACGAAGAATCAAGACTGAAGGTGGTTCATAGGGACATCAAAGCCACTAATGTTTTGCTTGATAGAGATCTTAACCCAAAAATATCTGATTTTGGTTTGGCAAAACTTGATGAAGAGGACAACACCCATATTAGCACCCGAATAGCAGGCACATAGTGAGTTCATAAAATTTCTTCTATAAAAGTTTTATCACATAAATTTTCTTCTATGAAACATTTTTTTTGTAAAACATGGGATCATGTTTCTAAAGTTAATGTATTTGATAGACTTTTTAATTTTTATTATGTAGTGGATATATGGCTCCGGAATATGCCATGCATGGTTACTTGACTGACAAAGCTGATGTTTATAGCTTTGGAATTGTTGCTCTAGAAATAATAAGTGGGAGGAACAATATAACTCAACGATCGAGAGAAGAAGCACTCTATATACTTGATTGGGTAAGTATTCTCAAGCCAAGTTGAGTATGATTGTCTTTTAGAATATTAATTATGAAAATTAATTTACTAATGAAAATGTTCAACTTTAGGGTGCATTTGTTTGGGATTAAAAAATAGTTTAAGCTTTCTTAATTAAATATAAAATTTAAGTTTGGTAATTATTTTTTTTTCAAAATCTGAAATAAACACACTCTTAATCTTGTGGCTTCTTTAAGAGTATAATTTCTTCCAACTATGATTATATTAAAAATATATATATTGTGTTGCTCAATTGCTTGTTCTGTTAGGAAAATGATATTTTGATATCCAAAAAGTAAATATCCTATTTGGTATCCATTTTATCATTATTAGATGAGTTAAAGCAGATGTCAAATGAGACATCCACTTATGTCAAAATAGCATTGCTCTTTTTTTTAATAGTTTTGTATACGTTTTTGAATTTTTGGATTTGTGGAATATAAAACTATTCAATCTAGCTAGGAGACAACATTTTAATTGTTTCTTGCTCAACTATTATAGAAACCAGTGCTTCCAGTGCTTGTTTCTTGTGAATTGACTTTGGAATAAACTTGTCTATTTTATCATTTTGTATACTAGGCACGTTTGTTGAAAGAGAAAGGCAATCTAATGGACATGGTTGATATGAGATTGGGTTCAAAATTCAACAAAGAGGAGGCAATGGTGATGATCAATGTGGCTCTCCTATGCACCAATGCGTCTGCAACACTTAGGCCTACCATGTCTTCGGTGGTAAGCATGCTAGAAGGCAAAACTATTGTTCAAGAAATTGTTTCAGAGCCAGATGAGGTATTAGATGAGAAGAAGTTGGAGACAATGCGACTATATTATTACCAAGATCAAAGTGTCTCATCAGTGGAGGCCCCATGGACTGCTTCATCTACTTCTGCAACAGATCTTTATGCAGTAAACTTGGACTCTTCTTATGAGGAGAAAAGAGATTAGAAAATCTACAAGAAAATTGCATTAATTTGTATGATTATATATTTTGGCTTAAGTTGGCATGTAAAATTATTTTTCCCATATAAATTAATGTGATTCCACTATGCCTTTCCCCCTTGCTGTAATACTTTATTTTTTAATTGTGAGTGTATGTATTAATCACTCACAAAAAGTTTTTAAGAGTTGCTTATGTTTAGAACTGAATTATGTAAGGAAATATATATTCCTAGTTTCCATTTCATGGAGTGCCTTAGAATTTTATAAGTTTTCGTTCTTAGAATAAAACTTGACCTATCGTTTAGTTTCCAAACATATGGTAAAGGATTGGGTCGATCTACTCTTGAAGAGTCGGGTGATGAAGCTTGTGGAAGGTAGAAATAAATCCTAAAGAAGAATATGACACTAGATTGAGGGTGTGTTTGTTTCGGAATTTTTTAAAAAATTATTATGAAACTTAAATTTTATATATAGTTGAAAAAATAAAAAAAAAATTTCCCAAAAGCTACCCTTTTTAACTTGTATAAAAAATTAAAAACTTATTTTTTTAAGATTCTAATTATATTTTCAAAAATATCAAAATATACAAAAAGTGATTTTCAGGCCTCCAGAATCTCCGACCCAAACACCCCCATAGAGGTGAAGAAATCAACCCAAAAATTGGTAGTAAACAGGTCAACATGCTCTGACCAATCATCGATCAACCCAAAAAGAGGGGAGCCAATCAACCCATTTTATTAATCTAGATTACATAAATCAATGAACCCGATTTTAGGATGGATTGATGGGTTGACCTGCCAAAAGATTTAAAAGATAAAAAAAATCATTTTTAATAAATTTATTCATATAAAAATTTGTAAATAAAAAATTAAAAATCTAAAAATTAAAAATATTATCAATAGAAATTTAAAAAAAAATTATAGACTGTCAAATTGAAATTAAGTAGCCAAATAAGTATACCAAAATATTCATGGTCGTAAATATGAACAAATGAACTGTTAAATATTAAGAGGATTACAATAAAATATAATAGAAAACAGGAATAAGATGATGAAAGTTTTCATAATAAAATGAAACTTCATTAGAAGAATGTTCCAAAAAACATTTTATTTTTGGGAACAGCCCTAAGAATAATAAAAATAAAAGAGATAGTAGATTGAAAGTATCAATGTATCTTGTCGAAAGATAGCGAGATGACGAGTCTAACTAGTTTTGTCACTGCTAAGCATATATATATATATATATATATATATATATATATGTAATATTAATATTTTAAACTTTTATGAGGGAATGCTTTTTGGGTGTTGCAACAAGAATGACTTAGGCTCACAGTTTTTATGAAGTAAATCATTAATTATTTTTTTGAAAAAAAAAACTGCAATTATGACATATTATTAGAATATCATTAACAATCATCAGTATTTAATAACAGGATTGCACTACAAAAATTAAATATATTTAAAACTTATTGGTATTTAATTAAATTTATAATACTAATATTCAACACTGCTTTGGATTTTCTAGGTGTAGTTTTCATAGTAATTTAAAAGCCCACAAATTTCATATCTTTAATAATTAATATTTTTAAAAACAATTATAATCATAATTATTATATATCATTAGTTTATTATGGTTAATTTATATAATTTCAATATTCATGATAATTATTTTTAATATTTGAGCAATTTATGTTGAAATCTATATGGCGAAAAATGTTGTATATTATTTTAATAACCTTATATATTGGAGTTATTTAAAATAATTAGTGATAAATAAAATAAATAAATAATAAAAAATTAAATTATATAGTTTATTTTTTAAAATATAAGTGTTTGAAAAAATTTTAAATCAAATAAGTTATGTTACTTTACTCATGTACTCCTAATTATCAATTAAGTAATTAATATATAATCTTGATTAATTACTATAAAATTTTTGTGCCTATTGATAAAATGATAACACACACACACACACACACACACACACACACACATATACATATATATGGTAATATGATCCATTATATTTAAATCAATATATTTTTTAATTTATAATATTTGTTATAAACTAGAAATTCAGCTTTAATATACTAAAATAAGGTAAATGACTCATTATATAGTAAGAGTTTTCACTATGATTATTTATCAATTTTATATTATAACTCTTTTATTATCTTTATTGTTTTTTTTTAGCTTTTTTTATTTTTGTCTTTTTTTAGTATTATATTTGTGGTCTCATGGTCAGTTATCACTTTTATATAATAACATTTATAAAAATCACAAGAGAATTTTAAAAATACTTATAAAGATAAAAAATAAATTTTTAATATTCATAAAAGTCAAATACATATTTTAATATATTTATATAGGGCTTAAATTTAAAATGACTGAGACCAAGTAGTTTATGAAATTAATGTTTCCTTATTTAATATAAAATTGAGCCTTATTTATCAAGCTAAAGAATTTTGGTTTTTTCAAATTATCCTTAAAAAAATGATAATTTCATGTGCTAAGGTTATTGAAACTTTTTTCCTTTGTTTTGGAAGCTTAATATATGAATATAATTTATCAAAATTTTCCCATACATTTCCTAAACAATGAATTTATTGAAGGTATAAAGAAAATTGTTGAGTTAGCACCTACAAATCAGTTAAGGAAACTCTTTGTTATATTATTAGTGACAAACATAATGAGCATTTTGCAAATTATATAGGAGCATATTTGGAAATTTTAAAAAGATGAAATCTTAAATGACTAGATAAGTATATTAAAGAATTAACATAAGTTTTAATTGTAATTTAAATTTTTTATCAATGATTTTAATATTATATTTCCAAATTTTAAATACAAATATTGCATTTTTAGAATAATTTGAGAGTTTCGTATTGTCATAAAAAAAACTTTTGGTTTTTGTATATCTTTCTATCCCAACTTCATAGCTAAGGAATTTATATCTTTAATTGAAATTGAAAAGTTATTTAATTCAAATGGAAGGTCTTTGAAAGAGTTTAAGTCCATGTCATACCCAAATGATTTTCCATTCAATTAATTTCAAAGTCATCTCTTAGCTGAAAAACTACAATATGACAAAGTGCAATTGTCTGATGATCTTAAAGAGTACTTATCTTCACTTAATGAAATTCAGAAGATAACTTATGATAATATAATAGACTCAATAGCCAATAAGAAATTATGTTTTTATGTTGTATATGATTATGGAGGAATTATATTTGAAATATATTTATTTGAAGAATATTTATTAAAATGATGCAGAAGGAAATGAGGTGTAATTGAAATCATGTAAATTAAATTTATTCATTATTTTTTATTAATTATAAAGTATATTTTTATTTTTTATAAATTAAATTTTTTAATTTACCCATGGGATTACCTAAAAAAAAAAGAAAAAAGACATGAATAAGAACACATTTAATTTTCACAAGAACTGAGGCGGAGTCATTGTTTGTTAAATAGGATAGGGATAGTGAATAAGGTCTCAGCTCCATGGAGATCTGGCAATTCTCCATTTATATAAATTATTTATTTATATAAATGTATAAAATAAAATCTTAGTACACATTCATTTTTTTCAATTATCTTTATTGAATTTTCATTATGTATGTTTTTTAATTTTTAATTCGAATTATGTTACATTGGCAGTATTTCTTACTTCCTTCCTTTCTAAACATTTGTCAATTTTGGCATAATAAATAATATTGATAATTGAGTATAATATAGTGAATGTATTAATGTATTCCTACATATTAATTAACATAGCATGCTAATATTAAATAGAGAAAATGTGAAATTAATTAGGAATAGTATTCGAAGAAAAAAATTAATGCTTTATTAAAATGTGAGATTGACAAATATTTTGAAATATGAAGTTGTTTGAAAGTGAACAAATAGTATGAAATTATGTATATTTATGTTTCGAATATCAAAATAGTTTTAAATTATTTTTTGGAATTATTTTAATGAATCCATAAATACCCCGTAGGGATTCAAATCCTCATGAAAAATAGGAAATAGAGACCCATGATGGGATGAGGATAGGAACAGGGGGCAAAATTCTAAACAAGGATAGGGTGTGGGAGGCATATCCTCTCTCTCATGGATACTCATTGTAATCCATATTCATGGTATATGATATTGTAAATATATCCACTTATTTTATTTTATTATTCATCAATTTCAACTATCGAAACATGCAAAATTTTCATAAAATATTTTTTTTATTATTATTTAAAGGTCATCTATTGAGATTTTCTTAGCTTTATAAACATGATATTCAGAATAAAATATAAAATAGAATGACTCATTTCAGATCCATATACTCATTTTCAAAATAAGTTTATATATTCAATTTTCTATAAGATGTATTTAAATGAATTATTATTTATTTTTAATAATGTTCAATAAACTATTTTTCATTATCATCATGTGCATCACACGGGTCAAACGAATAGTAGTGTTATGTGTAATATTTCGAGCCTATGTACCCATATAAAGGTCATCTAGGTTTGGAAGAACCTTCTAGGGCTTAGGGCAGATTTTGCAAAATCTGAATAAATTGTGTGGATGCGAATATTTAGTCCGCAGATGCCGGATGTTGCTCCCCAAGTTTTTCCTTCGCTTTAGAGAGCCTCTTGTTTCCAAATGTGTATGTACAAGAAATGCACAGACATGCATTTTATGAACCCATGGATGCACACTTTCATGTATTAGAAACCTCCAAAACAATGCAATATCGTTTAATGAGCCCCAACCCTTTTAAACTCACCCTAACATGTTTACCTCTCGCCATACACGAACTTGAACACCCCTTTACCTCTTTTCCTCCCTTTTTCTTTCTTCCTTTTCCATTCCTTCATCCTCTAGGCTTCAAGGTAAGAGCTTGTTGATGTTTTACTTAGTTTCTCTCCTGTTCTTCATGCTTATGAGTTAGGGTTGTTGGTTTTTTTTGCTCTTTCACTATTGCCCAATAGGGCCTAGTGTGTAAGAAGAGCCCAAGAAACCTAGAGCCCGTTACATCTAAGGGTTAGGTTTTCTAGGAACCCATATATATACTACACTTAACCCTCTCCATAGAGAGAGAACAGCTACAGAGGTAGAGGCAAGGTCATCTCCTGATAGAGAGAAAGTGCCCACACACTATCTCCTTCCCCTTGAGACATAGTCTGGAAGGTCTGCCGTCAACCGACTACAAGCAAATCAATCGTGCGGTAACACAAGGATTCTAAGGCGAGGGAGATCATCAAAGATCGACACTCCGAGAGGTAACATTCCTTGTGTGTTTATGAAACAATGATGATTCGATAAGCATACCAATGTACTAGGTCCTTAAATCGCTTCCGCATATATCCAATAGTTTCTACAATTGGTATCAGAGCCTGACTGTACATTGGTATGTGAATCTAGTTTCATTATTCATGTAATTAGTTTGCTTCGTGAAATATGGCACCTAGGATTCTATATTTGTTGATCATATGTGTTGTATGTTTATCTTTATAATTCTTTTCATAAAAATCAATGCTTTATTTGGTTTTCAACTTTAATCCATGGTAGAGATTTGAATGTATTTTCTTGGGTTGTAACAAGGAGGCTAATCCCATATGATTAGGTTTCCTCCTTGATTTTTTTTTTATTTTCAATTCTTGTATATTTTTTTTTATGTTATACAAAAGTTGTAATAAAAAGAAGATCAAGAAGATACAAAAAGAAGGACGTTCGTCACTGTTTGGACATGTTCATGGACCTCTGGATCTCGGAATTGGACGTATCATATATCTTTGGAAAGAGGACGGAAAGACGAACAAAATTGTGGGCGGAACGCGGCCAGAGGAGCTTCCACGCGCTCTCACGCGCCGCCAGAAGTTTCTGACAGTGGTTTCCACGCGCCTGTGAAGATGGAGAGATTGAGGGCGCGTGGGACATCCAAAATAGGTGATTCCAGTGGCGTTGGCTTCGTCTCGTCATGGCGGTTCTAACCCTAAAATTTCGTGCTGATCCGAGTTCGGGTGACGGCGCAGTGGACGAAACAGTTAGGGTTCCTTGAAGTTGTCTTAGGTTTTCTTGCCAAAAATTTGGTATTTTGGGCTTATGGACCCATGGTTACCATAAAAGGGCTTGAGATAAATACCTATGGACTAAAAGGAAGGACAAGAAGGACTGGAACATTTTTTTGTTATTTTATTTTATTTTATTTTTCTCTAGGAAACCATGGATTAAAGTCTATTTTATTTAAATTGCTTTATTTTATGAATGGATGAATTATATGATTGATAACATGCTTATTGTGATAACATGTCATATAGAATAGGTGGTGCCATATTGCTGCATAACTTGAAAATTACATGAGCATAATAGCTATTTTGTCATTCCGCGACTAGTATGATAGTTATTATAGGATTATTTTGATTCAAAATTATTCTCGAAAATTAATTAAAATTATTATGATTTTTTGTTAAAAATCTAGATTAATGATTGAATTAATTAATTTTGAATAATTAAAATCAAGACAAATAATCCAAATTATTTCCTAAGAGAACTGCTTACATTCCAGTAATTTGTGGGTCTTCTAAAATGGTCATGTGTTAACACACGCTGCATACCACAATCATGTATCATGATTGTGTGGAGCACACGCTGCCTATCATGACCGGATTTTAGGACCTTAATGTTTTTTAAAATTCCGATAAGCTAAGCTTGCACGTTCATCGGCTTGCGGGTGCTTACATAGTTTTTGAAATCAAACAAAGAATACTCGAATTTAAACAATTCTTGGAAATTGGAAAATTCTAAATTTTAAAATATTGAATGGGTGAAGGGGATTTATTAAGTAATTAATTTAAAACCTACGGGCTCCAATTGTGGGTTTATTAGTGAAAAGGTTATCATTTGAAGCCCTATCGGATAAGGATAATCGGATTTCACTAGATTAAACCTTAATATTTTCAAAATTTTAGTAAAGTTTTGTACGGCCCATCGTCGACAACACTTAGACACTAAAGAGAATTTTGAAAGTAAATAATGGTTAAATACATTCAACTTTGGTAAAGTTGTTAACCCTCCCATCGAGGCTCTGGCAATGGAACTGAAGGCCCAAAATAACAATATTAGTTTTACAAGTATCTTGCCCATCGTAAGCCTTGTAAAGATAACTAATAGATTGTTAAAGCGTAAGCAGTAGTAGTTATCAGAATCTACTAGCGCAGTATCTGTTTATAGTTATTCAAGTTTGTAATTAGTGTGTTTTTTCCTTGTTTTTCAGAAAAATGTCTTCATTCAATCCTTTAGCTACTATCTTGAGTCAAAAACCTATGGATGGTACAAACTACAAACAATGGAAAACTAATTTGGATATTGTTCTTCAATATGAAAAGCTCAACTTTGTTCTGACTACCCCTATGCCAGCGCAGCCTGCTGAAGATGCGCCTGAGGCAACAAAGACACGTCTTCAGCAGGAGAAGGAAAGATGGGAGAAGGCAAATGTGGCGTTCGCTGCTATATTTTAGCCAGTCTTGCCAGTCACCTTCAGGAGCAAGTAAGCATGATTGAGAGTGGAGCAAAGATGCTCCAGACTCTTGATGGCATGTTTGCTACGTCTAGCAGTTCTGCTAGACAGAACGCGCTGAATGCAGTCACCAAGACAGTAATGTCTGGAGGAAGTGTGCGGGATCATTGTCTGACAATGATAGCAAACTTCAAGAAGGCTGAAGACCATGGGGTCAGATTTGAACAAGAAGTAAAAGTTGACCTTCTCTTGCAATCATCGTCAATACTTCAATCAGTTCAAGATGAATTATAATATGAATAAGATGAATCTTGACCTTACTCAGCTGATGCATGAGCTTGAGAGTGCTGAACAGTCTCTAGTCAAGCGAGCGATGCATTTTTCTTGGTGAGAGTTACGTGAAACCTAAGGGGAAACCTAAGGGAAGGAACAAGAACCGTAAAAAGAAGAAATCAGTGTTCCAGCTTGCCAAATCAGTTGCAATGAAGTAGCCAAAAGGCAAGTGCTTCAAGTGCGGACAAAAAGGGCATTGGAAGAAAAATTGCCCACGTATGAATAAACCAGGTATGGGTAATTTACATGTGATTGAGGCTTGTTTAGTGGAGAATTACAATGATAAATGGATCATTGATTCAGAGCCACTAACCATGTTTGTTACTCTTTGCGATGGTTCAAACATAGCTTGCCTTTAAGTGAAGGACAAAGAGTTTTGAAGCTTGGAAATGGGGAGCTTGTGTCTGCACTAGCAGTGGGACAAGTTGTTTTATCTTTTGATAATTGTTTAACTTTGGTTTTAGAAGACTGTTTATTTATTTCGGATTTTAAGAGGAATTTAATTTCTGTTAGTTGTTTGGTTAAACATGGTTTGTGATTGATTTAATTCCTCGTTTCAATAAGAAGTTCATCTTCTTTCATTTGTTCCTGTAATGTTTAATGGTCTTTATTTCCTTAGTCCCTGTGCCTGTGAAGTTAATCATGTTGAATTAGGAGATGTTGAGCATGTTCATTCATCAAAGAAAAGAAAAGTTTCCAATGAAACTTATCTTTGGCATTTAAGATTGGGTCATATTAACTCTAACAGATACAAGGTTTGGTCAATAGTGGGATTCTAAAATCCTGAACTTTGAACCGATACCAGGTTGTGAATCTTGTTTAGAGGGTAAAATGACTAAGAGATCTTTCAAGGCCAAGGGAAATCGTGCCACACTTCAGCTGGAATTGGTACATACTGATGTATGTGGACCAATAAATGTCCAGGCCAGAGGCGGGTATGAGTATTTTATCACATTTATTGATGATTACTCTAGATTTGGACATGTGTACCTGATGCGTCACAAGTCTGAAGCTTTTGGAAAATTCCAAGAGTTCAAGGTTGAGGCAGAAAAGCATCTTGGTGTTCAAATTAAGACTCTTCGGTCTGACCGAGGAGGTGAATACCTATCTGGAGAGTTCAGTCTTACTCCGACCAAAGAGGGATAGTTTCACAATTATCTTCTCCAGGGACACCCCAGCAGAATGGAGTTGCTGAAAGGAGAAATAGAACCCTTTTAGAAATGGCAAGATCTATGCTCAGTTATTCATCTCTTTCTGATTCATTCTGGGGATATGCCTTAGAAACTGCTATGTACCTATTGAACTTAGCTCCGTCCAAGACGGTTTCAAAGACACCAATAGAATTATGGAGAGGGTGTAAGCCCTCCTTGAATTATATTCGGATTTGGGGTGCTCCGGCACATGTCTTACAAATGTAAGCCAAATAAGATGGACTCAGCGTCTGTAAGTATGCATGTTTATAGGCTATCCTAAAGGAACCAGAGGTTGGTTGTTTTATAGTCCGAAAGAAAAGAAGGTCATAGTGAGTACACACGCGACTTTCTTAGAGGAGGACTATATGGCAAATTATAAGCCAAGGAGTAAGGTTATTCTTGATGAGCTAGTCTCAGATCAAGTTACACCTCAACCTCAAAGCGGTTCTAGCTTTTGTTCCCGTGGTTGTTCAAAGAGGGAAAATATACCGTTGTTGAACACACACAGAACCGTAAATAGAACTTAAGTTCAGCATGATGATCAACAAGTGGAACCTGTAGAGATGCAGTTACCGCTTGTGGAAGAACAACAAAATCATGAATTGGTTAATCCACTTAATGAGGGTCCTCATATAGAAATTGTTAACCCACCAAACTTGGATCCCCACAGTAGATGCACAACAACAAGTGCGGCAAAGTCGTAGTGGGAGATTGATTCGTAAACCCGCAAGATTTCTCTTGTTGGGTGAATCACCTCAGATGTCATCATTGAAGAAGATGATGATCCCACGAGTTATGACGAGGCACTAGGAGATGTTGATGCTCGTGAATGGCTTGAGGCTATGAATCGTGAAATGGATTCTTTGTATTCCAACTCAGTTTGGTCTCTTGTAAATGCACCAAAAGGGTAAGACCCATTGGGTGTAAATGGATCTACAAGAGAAAGAGAGGTTCGGACGGGAAGGTTGAATCCTTCAAAGCTAGATTGGTGTCGAAAGGGTACACCCAAATAGAAGGTGTGGATTATGAAGAAACCTTTTACGGTTGCCATGCTCAAGTCCATCCGGATTCTCTTAGTCTGCAGCAAATATTGATTATGATATTTGGCAAATGGATGTCAAAACTGCTTTTCTAAATGGAAATTTGGAAGAGGATATCTATATGCAGCAACCAAAAGGGTTCATAGCCAAAGGGCAAGAAAACATGGTATGCAAGTTGCAAAGGTCCATTTATGGACTTAAGCAAGCGTCAGATCATGGAACATCAGGTTTGATCAAGCCATTAAGTCTTATGGTTTTGAGAAAAGTCCTGATGAGCCGTGTGTGTATAAAAGGATCCAAGGTAACGCAGTATCTTTTCTGGTACTTTATGTGGATGATATACTCCTTATCGGAAATGATACAGAGGTATTGTTAGGCATAAAGACTTGGCTAAGCAAGCATTTTGATATGAAGGACCTCGGGGAAGCCAATTATATTCTTGGTATTAAGCTCTTGCAGACCGAAGAATAAGGTATTGGCATTATCTCGAGCTAATTACATCGACAAAATACTTGCCAGGTTCAAAGATGGAGAATTCCAAGAAGGGAATTTTACCCTTCAGGCATGCAATTCATCTCCCTAACGAGCATTCTCCTAAAACTCCTGAGCAGAGAAAACGCATGAGTAGGATACCTTACGCTCAAGCGAGGTAGCCTTATGTATGCTATCTTTGTGCACCAGACCCGATATACGCTGCTATGCAAGGGGAGTAGTAAGTCGATACCAATCTAATCCTCGAGAGGAACACTGGATAGCGGTTAAACATATACTCAAGTACCTTAGGAGAACGAGAGATTATATGTTGGTCTATTCCAGTGGGAGTCTTGAAACCATTGGTTACACAGACTGCATTTCCAAGGAGACATTGACTCAAGAAAATCCACTTACGGGTATGTGTTCACTCTTAATGGCGGGGCCATTTGTTGGAGGAGTGTCAAACAATCATGTGTGGTCGACTCTACCACGAGGTGAGTATGTAGTCGCTTCTGAGGCTGCAAAGGAAGCCGCATAGTTAAAGAAGTACCTAACGGATCTTCAGGTGATACCAGGTGTTAGTCGTCCCATCACACTTTACTGTGACAACAATGGGGCAAAGAGTACGCCCAAGGAACCAAGGTGTCACAAAAGACAAAAGCACATAGAGAGGAAGTACCACTTGATCCGAGATATAATTGAAAGAGGAGATACAGTGGTAGTCAAGATAGCATCGGACGAGAACCTTGCTGACCCTTTTACTAAGAGTTTGCCTGAACGTGTGTTCGAGAGGCATATAACATCTATGGGTCTTAGGAGGATTCCAGATTTGCTATAGCTTTAGGAAGTTGTTATTTCACTTTGTTGTTTTGTGCTTTTTGAGCAAGACATTATGACATTGTAATTTTTTCTGAATGTTATAAATGAGGTATTATTCATTTATTCTGCACACTATTTACAAACACTAAGGTCCGGATCAATTATGAAGTATATGATCATATGGATACGTTCATGGAGGACATGATCATAGGTTCTCATAATTGATGAATAAGTTCACAGCTGTTAAATAAAGTTGGACACTTCATTTAGGCTGCAATATTTTATGAAATGATTTTGTCCAAATCATTGTAAAATATTGGTGTGAATTAACATTCACATTGAAAGGATCAAGGAGAGATTTGATTAAGGGTGTTTTTTCTGTCATAAGGTATCAAATCTCCAGATAACTATAGTTATAATATTGCTCTTAATTCTGAGTTTATTATAAATAGGTAATCAAATAGTTTTCATTCTTTGATTTACCAACGGGTGAGGTGTGATCTATTGATGGCCAATAACTCGGTATTTTGGGAGTGAGATTGTTTGATTATCGGTATTTATGAGATAAACAATATGAAATTTGTAGGAAATGTCCCCTTGATATGTTTCGGTACTTGGATATTGAAGACACCGCTGCATGTAATCCATTAGAGAAACTATCATAGTCAAGGGAATAAATAATTGATTGGGTAACAGAAAACTAGTCAATCAATTATAGACATTCTACAAAGGGGTGATGCATATACATGTTATATATGTTATTAATCTTGGAGTTCAAGTTCGGGCTTTTAGTGGAGTAGCACCGAATTAGATAATCATTTGTTGATTATCATGAGTCTTGATTAATAATAGCTGGTAGATCCCCAGGCTAGCTCAAGATAAGGGATGGGGAAATTTCAGTTGATGATGACTAGTGAGTTACATGGTCTTGGGCTTTAAGCTCAAGTTTGTACTCAAGAGCAAGTGGGAGATTGTTGGTTTTTTTTGCTCTTTCACTATTGCCCAATAGGGCCTAGTGTGTAAGAAGAGCCCAAGAAACCTAGAGCCCGTTACATCTAAGGGTTAGGTTTTCTAGGAACCCATATATATACTACACTTAACCCTCTCCATAGAGAGAGAGCAGCTACAGAGGTAGAGGCAAGGTCATCTCCTGATAGAGAGAAAGTGCCCACACACTATCTCCTCCCCCTTGAGACATAGTCTGGAAGGTCTGCCGTCAACCGACTACAAGCAAATCAATCGTGCGGTAACACAAGGATTCTAAGGCGAGGGAGATCATCAAAGATCGACACTCCGAGAGGTAACATTCCTTGTGTGTTTATGAAACAATGATGATTCGATAAGCATACCAATGTACTAGGTCCTTAAATCGCTTCCGCATATATCCAATAGTTCCTACAAGGGTGTCAATGTTCATGGTTTTGTCATGGTTTTTTTCTCCCCTGGTGTCCTTAGAGTTGTCCTAGCTAGTATGTTTATGGTGTGTTTATGAGTTTTTATTGATTCTATAACATATATTGGCATCATTCTTACTATCTGGAGTTTTGTTGGTGCTTACACCTTATGCCTAACCCCTCAATGTGAGTGGGGTTTGAAGCTGTGACATTTATTTCAGTCATTAGAAGTACTTTCCTTGAATTATGATTGTAGAGCATGGTTTAAGAAACAATTACATGATAGGTATGAAATTATATGAATTTATGCCAATGTTAGGATTTATTGTTTTCAAATGCATCATGAAATAGATGTTAGAAAATTCATAGGAATATATTTATTCATTCTAAATATTTTGAAAGGAGATTATCATCAAATGTATGTTCACATGATTTATAAATAGAGCTATGTATGTTGATTTTTACTATGAACTTATGTTAAGGATATAATACTCCCCAAGCACAACAATTAGAGTTTCAGTCATATGATTTAGAGAAATTATTTAGATTTTCATGACTAATAGATTTTATTGTAGCTATAGAAAAATAGACAGTGGGTTAAGGGCTATAAGATCGTTAGCCTTGGTACCAAGTTATCCGTCAGAGGATTATCTCGCTCTTATCTCATTCATGTAAGATTCAATGGTTAAGATTCACTCTTTTCACTCTCACAATAAACTACTCATCTCATATGATATGCTCCTTATACATATATATTTGCCATCTATTATGCTATACTTTCACATATCTCTATTTCTCTATTAGCTCACTACTTTACATGAACTATTGGTATTTGAATTGTTACGTACTTAAATATGAAACTTGTTTTATGGCTATTGCATTATTATTATTTATTTATTCTTGTTGGTTGTACCATGTAACACCCTAAAATTTAACTCCTTAACGCTTGAGTCCTGTTAAAGTGAACCTTTAGTTATCATATTCTAGTCTCATAAATTTTTTGAATAAAATAAGATATAAGAAAAATAGTGGTAATATTTTTTTTTATAAAAATCAAACCAGAAGTCTTGCGCATAATATAAATATAAATTAACTAGCCACAAAATTAAAATAAATATCAATAATTATTGTGTGTAAGGTCCATAGCATAAAATCAATTCAACAATCAATCATGTCATAAATATTTAAATAATTAAATAAACAAATATAATAAGTAGTTGTCGGCTAACATTGGTCCGAACTCAAAACATAATCTCGATAAAACGATAATAAACAAAATGTAATGAGTTTGTCATAATAAAATAAAAAATGCTCAGCTAATCTCCTAGCATGTGCTCCACTGCTTGCACTTCAGTCTTATAATCTCCCAGCCTGTGATCCTATAGGATCCTCATCTGGAGACAACACAGAAAGAGAAAAAAGGATGAGAACTCGAAAGCTCTCAATAAGGGTATTCAGTGTCATCAAAATCATCCTAGTCATTTCGATTCATTATAAACATGTGAGCATAAATAAGCATTCATTTTACATTTTTCAAAAAGTCATCAATCCAAAGTGAATGTGTCTTTTAGAGCATGATCATTATGTCATGGATCCAATAATATATTTCATGTATGCATGATAATATAAATGAACATACACATACATGTAAAATTATATTCAGTCACATAAAGTGTGTAGTTTAGTCTATTTATTTTCTTTATCTTTCTTTATATGCCTCTTTCTTTATGCATCTCTTTCTTTGTGCGTCTCTTTCTCTATACATCTCTTCACCCAAGTTATCCAATCAGTAAGGTAATGAGCTCATACCAAAAGTTAATCTTCATTGACAAATACAGTGGGGATAAAAAGGGTGTTGGAATAGTGGAAATCACCTTCTTTTTCCAGCCCAGCAGTGTCTGAAGGAGTCCACCTTCCTAGCAAATAACAAGATATTAAAGGATTACATCCAATATTTAAGATTACCTTCCTTTCCTAATATGGCTGGGTTGAAAGAGTCCATTTTCTCCCAAGCTAGCAACTAGGGACTGAAGGATCACATCCAATGTTTAATATCGCCTTCCCTTCCTAGTATGGTTGGGCCAAAGAAGTCCACTTTTCTCATAATAGTAACTAGGGATCGAAGGGTCATATCCATCTTTTAACAATTATGACAAGTCTCATTGAATACATACGCATAACCTCAATACTTTAATTATTCACAGCAACAACAGCATTTAATGTTTCACATAAAATCACTCTTAAATTGAGTAAGTCACAGAACATACTCACATTCGTTAGGCCGAAATATCATATCAATATTAACTTAAATAAATGAATTTCCTCACAATATCTACAATTTTCTCAATCCGATTCTCATGATTTTCTTTTGATCTCAACAAAGTTTTATGAACATTGGCTAAATTCTTTATCTACTGTAGGTTTTTAGCATCTTATGATAAAAAGAAAATTATCCATTAAGATTTAATGTACTCCATCATTTCTACCCTTCTCTATTTATTATTACTACTATTACTATTACTATCATTATGTCACTATATATATATATATATATATATATATATATATATTCCTTATCTTTATTCTACTGTTATAAACATTCATTAATATTATGTACGCTCTTCATATGAGATAAAAATCTTAAAATAATGATAATACCATGGCAATCTTATTAGTTTGCTTATGTTTC
This sequence comes from Dalbergia cultrata, assembly GCA_031216105.1. NCBI lineage: Eukaryota > Viridiplantae > Streptophyta > Magnoliopsida > Fabales > Fabaceae > Dalbergia > Dalbergia cultrata. Next base: position 15,274,693 of record CM062350.1, read on the forward strand.
TAATCATAATATATATAACGTGTTAAAGTACTATCATTTAATCTATAATTATTGTAGCAAATTGTCACTTTACAAGCTTTTATGTTTGAAAATTCATAAAGAAGCCTCACGAATTAGATTCGGTATGTAACAAAGGTTAAGGATTAAAATTTGATGATTCTGGAAAATCCATGACACTCATGTGCCAAAAAGATAAAAAAAGAATTGAAATATACGAAGGCTAAATTTATGCATTTTGTGAATTTAGAATCATCGGCCAATCTATAGAATTCAATGACTTTTAGAATAGCAAGGAAGGTTAAATGATAACGTAATTGAATAATTTAGAAAACCAAAATAAATAACAAGGCCAACCAATTATCCCACTGCAATTAAACAAACTTTCATAAAACTAAATCGTAACAAGAATTAAGCCTAGCAATGAAAAGTTTTTGACTCTACAGTATTTAATTTTAGAAAAAACTAGACAAGAATTTTTTACATACATCGTTAAATATTCTGAAAAACTTGATAATTTATGTCGGAATTGTAGGCAAGAAACCTACTTCTTGGCTGACTAAAAAGAAGATGCTAAGCTTGTGCTCCAATGAGCTCCACGAGATTTAAGAAAAGAGAGGAGAAAATTTTTCTGATTTTTTTTTGTGTGGTTGAGATAACTAGTTCATATTTATAGAGACATAGTGATGTGGGTTTAAGAGGGTCGATTTTGATTTAGTCTGTTAACCCTATCATGTAGAATCTTTTTAAATTCAAAATTATAGCACTCATAACAAAGTAAATTGCGGTCCAAAAACTTATTCAATTCAATATGCATGTAATTCAGCTTTGATGTATATTTGGCTACGGTGATTTATGTGATAGCTTTACAATTTATTGTGAACTATCTTTCCTAAGAGATGAGACAGAGAATGGTTTCTTCACCTAATTCATTCATGATGCATACTAAATAAACTAAAAACAAAACAAGCTAAGGAAGCTACTTTTCAAACATGTTTTGATAAGAAGATCACTAAGCAAGATAAAATAATCTAATGTTTGACCGAGAATTCAAGGGGGTGAGGGTAGTTTCAAATTTTCCATTTTTATTAGTAATGGTTGTTTCTTGATGCATTTTTGGTCTAGGTTCATTGTAAATTTGCATGTCAAATATTTTTAGAGCTTAATTAATTAATTAATACTAAAAAGAAACTAATTTATGGATATAGACCACTTGGTTGTAGCTTAGTAGGTCGCTAATGAGTCTTTAGGTTCCCATTTTAATTTATGATTTTAATTTAATAAAACTATTAACTTTTAATAAATTATTATTCTATCCTTATTTTGTTATTTTTCTCATTTTTCCTAAGTCTTAATCTTATCAACTTAGAAACTATATAATTCTCATAGAACAACTAATTAATCTTATTAATTATTACTAATAAAAATGAGCTAATTACTATAAGGGAAAATTAGGGACATTAAATACCATGTGGGGGTTACAGATAATAATCTGCTCACTAAATTTTGATTAACTCACCCATCTATTTTTCTCCCTTTTCAGATACAATTGCTGTCACATATCCTTCTTAGCTTCCTTTTCCTTAGTAGTTGTAGCTGTTCAGTTTGGGTGAACTTCACTTTGCAGTGAAGTGATTTAGTTTATATTTTGTAGAGTGCTTCAGTATTCATATGGACAAGGACCATATATATATATATATATAGACATGTCTTTATGTTTTGATGAATTTTATGATTTTGTGTTGGAGTAACTTAGATTCTATGTATTTACATATGATAATTTCATATTATGGATTTGAACCTTGAACTTAAAGATATATATATATATTTTTATCATGATTTGAAATGAAAATTGTGTTAAACTATGCAGTATAGTGTAGTTTAGTGACCATAAGACTTACGTGAAGATAAGATTCCTCACATAGCAGGTGGAAAAGGTTTTGCTATAGAATCCCTGGAGCTAAACTCAGTCTACCATACTCCCGATGGTGATGAAGATAAATTGAAAAAAATATTTCAAAGGGACTAGACTAAATAATTGATAGAGAATGTATCATCAAGAACTAAAATATTTTATTTTTTCTAAAGAAATGGTTATGTTTTTCCTTCTTGTGTTGCAACTTGTGCTGATAGAAAAAGAGACTGAGTATGATGTATTTACCTTTGTAATTAGTATAGCAAGTATGGTATCACTGTATGAGAACAATGCACGTATTAAATCGAAATTAATAGCAAACACTTCATGGTGTAAGCTTCAAAGAAAAATCGAATGTTCCACTTCAAGTAACTTGACCCGGCCGACTAACTCAACTTGATCCTAAGTTTATTGGGTTAGATTCAAGTCTTGAAATTTTACTTGTATACTATTTCAGTTAGGTTCAGACCATATTTAGGGTCTTGAAATTTTGCTTGTACACGATTCCGGCTAGGTTCAAATCATATTTTGAGGTGGTTCAACTTGAGCCAAAGTCAAAAGATTCTTTTAGATTTATATTTGTTGCCCTCACTCTGACTACGCTAGTCATCCTCCTTAGCTGTCTTGTCAACGAGGAAAAATAATGCGTTGAAGCAAGCTTAGTAAGTCTCTTGATTTGGATTCAAGAACCTCCACCACATGGATTTTTTTACCATCATCATTCCACATTGGCCCAATCACCTCAGTGTCTTTATTTTTGGGTCGAAAACGCAACATCTTAAGTACTATTTCAACCTTCAGCTTCCAAAACTAACCCACAAATACCCAAACCAAAATCTTTTTTTTATTGAACCCACAAAAAAGTGCCATCCACCAAATTCTAAAAGTTTGGGTCTACTTTAATTTTGTTTTTCATTTTTCATATTTTATGTGTTCAGAATTTTTGTTAAAGAAATAATGAACACAGTAAAAACACTAAGATCTTATTTTCTGTTTTTACTATTTCTTTTATAAAATCATAAAAATAAAAATGCAAATCAACACAGGCCCAAAAACTTTTACGAGTAAGACTAAGCGGTGTTATGATTCCTTGTTGACTTTTAAAGCCAAAGGAACTGATTAATCTTCAGTGATCTATAAATTTTGTTTGAACAAAATCCACAACCCACAAGGCAAGAGCTAAAATGAAATAAGACCAAAAGGCTTGTAAACAGAAAATGTTGTTGTTTGCACGGTTTGGAAGTATTGAAAGTCTCTGATGAATGAGGATAACAATAAAATTATCTGAAATTTGAGTATGTGTTGAGCACTAGGTTCAACTGACCCACGACAGCCACCAAGGGACCACCTCCCACTCTTCCCGTGCGACTACTAAGCAAAGGATGGTAGTTGGATGGCCAATGGTGATGGTCATCGGCAATAGCAATAGAGTGGTAGTCTCGGCAACCATCATTGGTGGTAATAATGGTGCCAATGAGGTTAGAGAATGGAAGATGAAGGGTTATTAAGGGATAACTTGATATTTTAAAAAAATATTATCTTTTGGTTTTAAAATTATTATTTATTTTATAATTTTGGATAAAGTCTTATTTAAGTCCCCTACGATCTAATAAAGTATCGATTTAATCCTAAAAATTCTTTTTGTTTTATTTATTATGTCCCTAGCATTTTTAAGATATTCCAATTTTATCCTTTTAATATAAAACATCTAAATTATAAATAAAGAAAATTCAATGTAAATATCAAATTACTATGTTCGGAAATCACAACAAAACATAAAATATCAGACTTGTATTTATAATTTAAGTGTCATTTATATTTTGAAAATGTTAGGTAAGAAAATATAACAAAAACAAAAAACTGGGATTAAATCAAAGCTTTGATGAAGCTTAAAGAACCTAAATAGAGGTTTATCCTATAATTTTATATAATTATTATTGTATTTAAAATATGAATGGTCCAAATAAGATATGCTTGTATAAGTAAATGGACCATGCAATGATGCAAATCATGATGTCTACCATTTCATCCGGCACGCACTTAATTTTGGGTCCCATTGTGTTGGGTGATAGAGTCCATTGCCATTACCATCACAGGCATGAACAATTATTGGGATAAAGAAAGAGAAAGGATGTATATCACTTTTGTACAATAGGCAAAATAAATAAATAAACAAAATAGTGGATCCAAGGAAATAAAAAATTAAAATGGGCCCGTTATCTTTTTTTTGTTTTCTTATTCTGTAAATATACTAAACAAAAATGCTGTCCATATATCATATTGCCAACCGGTTCACTGACTTTGAAAATTCTAAGGAGAATGAAAAGCTGTTTATGATTGAGAAGTATGAAATCTATCATATACTATACATTACTCGTCTCATTAAAAATTGGGAAGTGGCTATTACCGCTACTCATTTTACTATTATCACTTCTATTTAATTAGTCTTTATTTTATTTTCCTAAAATACCCTTCCTTCTTCTATAATAATTAAGCTATTAGTTTATCAATTTTTTTAGTTTCATTTAAATGTATTATTGCCAACATTTTTCATAAAGTTTTCTCTTTTATTTTTCACTATTTTTGCTTCCATTTTTTATGCTGTTTGAAAAGTTTCATTCTCTCTCTCTCTCTTATAAAACACAAGTTTTAAATTTAACTTTTCATATAAATATGTAATAGATTAATTGTTTCTCAAGTTAGTTCTCTTAATTATTTTACAGAGAGTTATCTTAAAAGTAGTTTAAACATAATAATACTTATTATTTTTTGTTTTGATATTGCATAAATGTCATATGAAATGAAAAAAATGTATATTTTATATACATTTGTACTTGTATATATGTATTCAATATTTAACCATTTAGTATTATTTAATTTAATCTAATATTAAATAAATATAGTATACTACTATTTGTGGTATCATTCTCTTAAATTTTATTATAATTTTAAATTATTTAATTCAAATTGTATTGTCATGCCATTCATTAAATAGTGTGACAATTATAATGTCAGTGAATATTGATTAAAATTTGAATTTATTAATATAAATTATTTGGTTTAATTTATATATTATTCTACTAAAAAAATTATTAAATCTATTTTCATTTCTAATGGCATTTTATTAAAATAGAAAAGTATAAACATAGTATTACTTAAAGAAGTTTGTGTGTATTAATCAATTTCAGATTTTTTTTTCATATGTATGTATAAAGCTAAACGTAACATGAATATTATAAAAATAATGAGAACAAATTAAAGTATTTTCTCAGAATAAAAAACCACGAGAAGTAAAAGTAACGACGTGCTAAAAAAAAGTTTTATTTGGGTTAGTAATATTGAATCTGAAAAAAAAAATCTAGAAGTACCAAAAATCATTAATTAGGTTAATTATGAGAGAATGAACGGGTATTAAGGGAAAATCAAATAATACTCTATCCATTTTTTATTGGTGTCATCTTGAAAAATCGAGACAATTAATTATGTATTAGGGCACAAATTGTAGCCACATATATTAACTTTCTAATATACAAAAATTATCTTGATTTTTTAGGACGACTATTAATAATAAAGTGAATATATGAGTGGATGGGAGTAACGAAAGACAATATAGAATAACAACAACTCTGCCCGAAAATTGTCGGGCTCATAATGACTTTCCACTTGCACCTTTTCCGAGTCCCTCCCTACTCTAATATGCGTCTCCTTATCACCTTATCCTTTTTTCATCTACTAGTCTTCTTAAAAAGGAATACATTATGTTATTCTTTCCAATTTAGAATAATTGCCATTTTTTTATTTTTTCATATTTTAGGATATTTGCTCATTTGTAATGTCAAGATAATATTATTTATTTTCTTTAATTTATACCTTTAGTGTGGTATGATAACTTACTAACCAATACATTTACCAAGATACGTAATAATAACTATACAATGATAGTTATGTCAATTCATATAATTTTCTATATTTACTAAGATTTTCTTTTTGTTTTTAAATATGTGTTGTTTGGTTTTTGATAATTATTATTCTGAACTAAAGGGAGTAACTTTTTTAATTATTTATAAAATTTATTCAGAGAGTCTTTAAATTTATGTAAAATTTATGAAATTATTATATTGTCTTCTTTTAAAAAATTTTAAAATTATTATACCACTATTTGTGTTTACGTTTGCAAAATTATTTCTTTGCGCTTTCCTTTATTTGTATATTATAGGAGAGATTAATATTGTCTGAATAAGTAGAAGAAAATCAAGCTGAATTTCACTAATAAAAAGTCATTAGCATAATTTGCCAACCAATTTTTCAATAATGTTATTTAAATATAATTATCTCAAACACCCAAATACTCTGTTCACAAAATACATGAGTCCCTTACTTGCTTTTTCTTTCAATTCATTTTTTTCATGACTCGCCTAGAGAACGTGACCGGCATGTGAGGGATTGAATCTCCATAGAAGCCTCTGATAACGTGACTGGCTATTATGCATAAAAAAATCAAATATATTCAAAATATCTCAAGTTTAACTAAATTTCATAATTCTGAAAATGTTTTCAATCATAAATCCTGAACATAAAACTGCCTAAAACTCATAATCTGGGCCAAAGCCAAACATAATTAAATAAATAATTGAAATTCTGAAATTAATTAAAACAATGTAAGGCATGTCCAGGATCTTGCCTATACAATTATTGGTGCACTACTAACTGACATAACCAACATTAAACTCCACTCTAAGGCGAAGCTCACCAAAAGAAGTTGTAGCACTATCGGGGAAGATCCTATGGTGCAACTGGGCCCATAACTGCATTTGTAGGGGAAGGAAAAGGCAGGAGTGAGTTTATTAAAACTCAGTGAGTGAGCCTCCACTCACAACCCACATGGGAGAACAACAAAAATACATAATATATACATGCAACTAATGTAAAACATTTTATATATAATTACATATAACTATACTGAAAACAATAAATTAATTGAAACCAAGGCACTAACTAGTAAAGAAACACTAATGGTTCTGTACATAAATATCTGAGCTGAATAACTGAATATGAGCCGATGACTAATCTGATAGGCACATAATTACATCCCATAAATGGACACCACATTGGGTTCCTTCTATTGGAGACCTAGTCCTCTAGCAGACCGCTTGGTACCAAGGTAATGATTAATCCTGCACCCGTTAACTCGTTGTTCTGTTTCTCACTAATTAATGTAAAATAACTTGTACATAAACCAAATAAATCTAAAAGCTCTGAATTTATATAATTCTAACAATTTGACTGTAGCATAACTGAGGTTCTAAAATCACACCCAAAGGATCACCAACTTGTAGACATAGTGATTTTAGAAACCAATAGAGTATGTATCTGACAATTGTTATGAATCATACTTTGTTCAATATTTTCAATAAGTCATATCTGATATTCTAAAATCTTCATAGGAAATCCATAGTTTGAAACATGATAATTAATATTTCTGTTGTAAATATTAAACTAAGGTTTCACAATTTCATAAATTAGGAAAAAAAGATATTCCATAACATGCAAGCTATCAATTATGGCCCCATGAGTTTTCTAAAATGAGAGTTTCACGATAGCTATGGAAAACAATAACTTTTCTAAAATTGGCATAATCCGTAAAATAATGTATTTTTTATAAGTTATTATAGAATTTCACAAACAATTTATATAATACTGGAAAAATACTAATAATGACCAAAAGTGTGGTCATGAGCTTAAACACACTCACCGTTGGTAGCTGGGAGTGTACTTCCACTAACAATTTGGCTCTGGGAATCTGGAATGACATTGATAGCTGCCAAATAATATAAAAATATAAACAATTTGACTTTATTACCCAAACTGAGTTTGGAATGGTAGAGAGGAAAAATATTGAGAGAAAATCATGCATGATAATACCCAAACTCATATACTAGATAAAAAAGGAAGAACTGGCTAAAATTCCATAAAAATTACTTACCAGAATAGATTAATTGGAGAAAATTGACAAGGGTCACATTTCTCTCTCTAGGAAAAATTCCTTCGATAACTAAGATTCTTAAGAAAATAGTTAGGAGTATTCTGATGTACTAATATACTAGTAGTATAAAATAAAATGGAACCGCAAAGCAACAAAGGAATTGCAGGCTTCGTTGCTTACCTCAATATGTATATATAATAATAATAATAATAATATATCATTACGCATGCAACATGCGTTGCACTATATAACATATAATAATATATTTTAACTATGCATGCAACACGGTTGCATTCTGTAATAATAACAACAACAACAACAATAATAATAATAATAATAATAATAATAATAATAATAGTAGTAGTAGTAATAGTAGTAAAAATAAGTAATAATGATGATAGTTCAAATATTAATAAAAAAATTCAGTATTTGAGATATTATAATTCTATATTCATTACTCCTCTCAAACCATAATAGGTATCTATAGATGTCAAAAACATTTCCCATTATCCTTGCTACCAATTCCTTTGAATATACAAATATTATTGAACACCCAACACCTAATTTTTCACCATTTGAATGTGACTATAATCCATACTTAACCTATTCATTAATTGTCTCTAAAATGGATAAAGTGTCTTTAATAAATACCCATTTTTAAGGGTTCAAATACCTGCTCCCATTGAATATTAAACATCGAGTCAGTGAAGAAGTGGTCCAACCTATGAAAAAGCTAGTAGTTTCTCCAATTCCATTTGCTCATCTTCAAGGTACCTTCTTTTTCTCTGCCTCCCTCTGTGAACTGAGAATTCACTTCCTTCATTTCCTCACCAACAACAAATACCCTTCTCTTTTCTTCTCCGCCCGTGCTTAATATATGTTTCTCCGAAACTATTTTCACATCGTAATTAATGAAGTCCAAACTGATCCTATTCATGATCACCACTGAACTTCTTTAAATTCTATTAACTTTGAAGAGCTTTATCTACTCATCAATCAGATCAGCAAGCATGAACATAACCTTCCCTCGCTTCTTCTTCCTTTTACTCCTTGCTGCCTTTTCCTTTTCCTCTTTGGCTTTTGGAGCCACTGATCTGCAAGATGATGAAGGTATGCACTTAAAATCTTACACCAGTAAGAAAAACACTTTCACGATGCATCAATATAAAGCTGTAATCGGTTGGTTTTTTTTTCTTAATAAATTTTGATATATTGTTATTCTACAGTTATTTTTCAATTTTTTATACGTTAAAAATTAATATATTCCATCCATCCTCAGAATGAGTCGTTTGTTGTTTTTTAAACCAAAATATGGGTTATTTTTACATTTCAACTTGGTGGGAAATTGAGCCAATTCATTGCATTAAAAAGTGAATGGTTCTGACTATAAATTGTACCAAATTGGCTAGTAATAAAATATAGCAAGATACATTTACTTTTTAATATATAAATGCCTGCCACAACTATTAATAAAGAACATAAGAGGTATTTATTTTGCCCCTCTATTTAATTGGATAGAGAATGAGTGGAGATGAATTTATTTGTATATTTAATTGAAGATAAAATGAGTGAAGGTTAAATGATAGAAATGTATTTGTGTCTCTTACTTTTCATAATATCATAAGATCCAACTATTATCTTATTTTTATGCATAATCCAAAAATGAGGATCGGTGGAAGTATTAAAGTATGTGTAAATTAAATAAATTTAATGATATGTGATTGAATAATAAGATAGTACTCCTGCTTTTCACTCTATCTCCAAAAACAAAAAAGCACATAGATTAAATAAATAGTAAATATATTTAATAATAGTAAAAAGATGTATAGGTAGATCATATTACCCCTATATTCAAATATAAATTTACATGATTACAATATAAATTTACATGATTACAATGTTATTAAGAACTAAACACAATTAATTATATTAAGGACAATATTAGAAATAAAAAAAATTAATGTTTCTTGATATAAGAAATTAAATTAACGGATGTTTTATGACAAAAAAAAAATTAAAAAAAATAGACAAATGAAGTGAAAATGATAGAGTACAAATTATTTTTGATAATAAATCTTCTAAAGTGAGAATTCCTATAATGTGAGGAAGTGAAGAAGATTTTCACTTTTGAATTAATAATATGCATGGTGTATGGGACTCATCAATTGATCCAATGGTGAGAATCGTTCACTTTTTCACGGCAGAGAATTCTCACTGCAGAGGCTTCCAACTTTTTGATACTATACTTGTTTGTTGTATTGTAGTGGAAGCTCTGAAAGTCATAGCTAAGACAATTGGGAAGGATTGGGATTCTAGCATAGATCGATGCACCACTGGACAACAAAATTGGAGTTCGTGTTATGATGAGCATGTAAATGGAGCTGTTGTCATCTGCGATTGCACCTACGCCAATGGCACTGTCTGCCATGTCACCCACTTGTATGTCTGTCACTTCTTATGTGTATTTCCTTTGTCCACTTTTAACTTCCTTCTAGTGAATCGGCAAAAGTTTGGTAATTAAAAACTTAGTGTATGGACACAAATTTATCAAGATAAATTGAGTTGCTAATATACAAAACTTTTGCTGATTTTTTATAAGACAATTAAAAATAGACAGAAAGAGTATCTTAATTTTTATTTTTATGTGATTTTGAAAGTAGTCGTGGAGAACATAAACTTTTTAATTATAATAATATAGTTATATATAATTTAATAATTGCATAAAAAATTATATCAATCATTTGTCAAAATTGAATTATTAAAAGAATTTTAGATTAATAGAAATTTAAAAATAATGAAAATTTGTGTGATGTCATATAATACAAAGATAGGTGAGAAAATTAATGGAATAGAGAAAGGTCACCTACTTGAGATGTCAATTTGATCCAGAAGTTGAAAAATGTGCAAATAATTAATATTCGGTCTATATATCATGTCAGTTTTGATCTTTGTTTCAAACTGCCATGCACGTGATCTTAAAGTGTTCTTGTATTTTTCACAATTTTTAGGATGAGTTTGGTATGTCGTATTAGGTATGATAGGATAAACTAATAATATATATTATACTCTTATCAATTATTTGGTACAGACAATATATATATTATACAAGCTTATCCATCAAGACTCTCTTATATATTAAAATGACGTATAACTTAAGCATGCCTAGGAAGGCCCTATTACTCATGATTAACCTTTAACATATAAAAGGAATCTTTAATTTTTTAAATAATAATAATAATAAATAATATAATGGATAAAGTATTTAATGATTAATAAAATAATAAACATTTAAATGAATAATTATTATTAATAAAAATAAATATCTAAATAAATAATAATAACTCAAATAATAAGTATTTAATAAATATTAAATATTTAGATAAAAAATATTTAGCATAAAAATCAATTCTAAATTATAAATTATTAACTAGTAAAATAAATTATAAATAAGTAATAAATAATATGTAATATGTAAAAATAAGTATTACTAATTAAAATATTAGAATATATAAAAGAGAGTATTTCATATTTTATACTTAATAAAATAATAAATAGTTATAAAATATTGAAATAGATAATAACATTTAATATAAATTAAAATTTTAAATTATAAATATTTTAATAATTAATAAAAAATAGTTATCATTATTTTAATTTATTATATTTACATATAATTAGAATTATTGGTAAATAAATAATAATATTATAGAATATAAAATATAATATTTTATACAATTTTACATAAAATAGTATATAATATTAAAAGTTTATCAAGTCTTATTCTATCAAGCGTACCAAATAGATCCTTATTATATTGGTATTGGTATTGGCCGGGTCTCTCACACCCTCTCTAGAGTTTGAGTGATTCAGGAAAGGCTAATATATTATATTTTGGCACATTAATTTATAGTGAGAATAGATTCATCAATTTATTCGATTTACCCTTATGTCTTTACGCACAATCATGTGGATGATGAAAAATTAGGAATAAATCCCGTTTTAGTCTCTAAATTACATACCTAAGTCATTTTCATCACTGAAATTTAAAAATTAACATTTTAGCTACAATTACAAAACATAAAGTCGAGTAAATCCCTGACTCCATTTTCACTACTTCACCTTCGCATTTTCACTAATGTCTCATGTTAAGTGATATATTGTAAGCTGACATCATACTTGATCTCATAGGTGGCATGGTTGAATAATAAATTTAAATTGTTAACTTATATCAAATATATTAACAATGCTACTTATATATAAAATTCATATCATAATCTTTAATTATGCTCAACTCCATGTAGTTTAATGGACAGAAGCCAAGTAAAATGCCAGTGTATTACTAACATGTCAAATAACATGTTGTATTAAAAAAATGTAATGGCACAATAACAAAAGTAGTGTGATGGACTAATTAATGTGACTGATATTTTGTAACTTCAACTACTAAAAAATTAATTTATAACTCTCAAAAACTATAAGAACTATCGCATAAAATTTTTGGGACTAATGCAAACATTTATTCAAAAAATTAAATAATAGTGAACCTCAATTTTTTTTTTCCTTTTGCCTATGAAACCTTTTCTGTTTTTAAGGTTATAATATAGAATATGCTAGCATATATATGGACAAAGATGGCAAGGTAAGGTTCATTCTTTGGTTTAATAATAAAATCTTGATTGATTTTTTATCTTACAAATAATAATAATTAATAATAATAATAACAGGACATTTGATTGTGTATTGCCTGACTCATCCGATCCACTAACGCCCAATCAGGATAGGTATCAACCTTGTTTTAGCTTTTTTAAGCATGTGCTTACTACTGCTGCTGTCGCGAGATGCCCTGACTACTAGTACACCTGAGTCCATCCTTAGAAAACTTCTTGAATTCCTTTCTTTTTCAGCAATGCTCTTGTTATTTTATCTTCTACTCCAGGTAACACCAAATGGTATTATGACTTTGCATACTCTAGCCACATGACCTCTATGTCCACTGCATTGATCTCTTCCCTATCTACCACTAGTTTTGCACCTTCTATACACACTACCGATGGATTTCTTGTGTGCATAAGCCATAAGGGCACCATCTCCTCAAAACTCACCATACTTGACACAACCTTCTAGCTGTTGCGTGCATGATCCATAGACAAGACAAATCATCAAGACTAGATGAAAGGTTGGACAGATGTTTGGCATTATTGAAAATCATGTCCCTTTTCCAAAGAATCTTTGTGCTGCTTCCTCACAATCTTCTCTTCAGCTTTGGCATCAACATCTTGCTTATAGCTGATAAGGGAAAATACGTCCTCTAATCTCTAAGGGAACCTTGGGATCAGTCAATAGTAAGTTTTTTTTTTTTTTTTTTTGTGTTTCTTATCAAACTACTAAACAACCAGCTTTGTCTTTTCCTAAAAGTACATATATGTTTGATTCTCCTTTTGATCTTGTGCATTCTAATCAATGTTTACGGGTTGAATCTAACTCCCACAATTGGTGGATCATTGTATTTTTGTCATTTTTATTGATGATTATTCTCATTATACTTGGACTTATTTATTGAAAATGTATCACGAATTGCCACAGATTTATATTAACTTTTCCAAAATAATCAAAACACAAATTTCTAAGGTAACTAAAGTTTTTTGTCATGCTAATGCCATGGAATACCGTGATTCAGAGCTTTTAACCTTTCTTGTAGAATAGGGAACCTTGTCCAAATTCTCTTGTCTGAGTACCTCTTAACAAAATGGTCGTGTCGAGTGAAAACATCCCCATATTCTTGACTTTGTTTAAGTTATGCTTGTCTCTTCTTCTTGTCTTGAGCTTGCTTGGGGTGACGCTGCCCTAACTGCTACCTACATTATCCTCTTGTCCTGAGTTATGGTAATGTTTCCTCTTTTGAACATATCTATCATTCTCCTCCACACTACAGTTCTATTGAAGTTTTTTTTATTATGTCTGTTTTGTGCTTTTTCAACCCCATGTATATACTAAACTAGAAGTCTTTGTTGATTTCTCAAAGCATAAAGGTTACAATTGTTAGGATCTCATCTCTCAGTGCATTCGTGTATTACATCATGTTGTTTTTTTGGAACATTAAAAGTTTTCGTCTCTATCTTTCTTCAAGTCCATTCTTTTACCTGGAGTCATTTTTTCACTAATGCCTCTGTTGATATGTTTCCTAGTAACATTGATGCAAGTTCCTCTCATGAGCTCACAGTTTCTTCTAATGCTTTGATAGCTTCTAATGATCCCCTTCTTGATATAGATCCTACATTTGCTTCCCTTCCTCCTCCTAAGTGTCCTATTAGGGTGACATAACCTCTTACCTATCTTCATAGTTATCATTGTTTTTATACCATGCTTTACTTACATGAACCACAATCCTATAAAGAAGCCTCCACAGACCCTTATTGGTAGCTTGCTATGCAGGAAGAGTTACATGCATTATAGAAAACTCACACTTGGGACTTAGTTGATCCTCTTTCTGATAAGGCAATGGTAGGATGTAAATGGGTCTAAAAGATCAAGAATCATTTTGATAGGTCTGTTGAGCGATATAAGGGTTGTTTAGTTGATAAGGGCTTCAATAAGGAGTATGGTAATGATTATGAGGAGAGCTTTACTCTTATTTCGCGCATCACATCTGTTTAAGCTCTCATTGCTATTGCAACTACTCAAAAGTGGAGTCTTAGTTAGACGAATATGAAGAATGCCTTTCTCAAAAGTGACTCAGCCAAAGAATATATGCAACCACCTCTTGACTACACTTGTCCACCGAACAAAGTTTGTCTTTTTCATAAGGCTTTGTATGGTCTTAAATCAGGTTTCCCGTGCACGGTTTGACAAATTTAGCTTGACTATTTATCAACTTGGGTTCTCATCCATTCGTCGTGACTCTGTTCTCTTTATTCATAGGATTGATCGTGAAACTTTATTATTGTTACTTTATGTTAATGACAAGACCATTATTGGGGATAATATCTCTGACATTGTAGATCTTAAAGCCTTCCTTAGTAGTCAATTTGAGATGAAAGATCTTGGTGCCTTCAATTATTTCTTAGGCCTTGAAGTTCTCTCATTAGGTGATGCCCTCTGATTATCTTAGGCCAAGTATGATTTTGACCTTATCTCCAGATTTGGTCTTACCAATAGCCGCACAGAATCAACACTTCTTGAGCCTAATGTGTGCTACTTGGATGGCATCATCTTCGACAACCCTACTCTTTACAGGTACTTAGTTGGGAGCTTGATCTATCTAATAGTTACTTGACATTTCATACACTGTTCACTTGGTGAGTCAGTTTATATTTGCTCCACATTCTACTCATTTGTCGCTTTTCTTTGCATTATTTGATACATTAAGTGAACATTGTTTCATGGACTTCACTTCTCTGTTGATTCTCCTTTAGTCCGTCTAGCTTATTCTAATGTTTATTGGGGGTGGAGATCCCATTAATTATCATTCTATCACTAGCTGTTGTATCTTTCTTGGTGATTCTCTTATCTCTTAGCGTAGCAAGAAATAGACTTTGACCCGTCGTTCTATTAATGAAGCCGAGTATCGGTCTCTTGCTGACACTACTTTTGAGGTTCTTTGGATACAATGGCTTCATGGTGATCTAGTGTCACGGCCCGATTTAGGAATGTGATCGGCATGTGGGAAATCTCATCACAAAGTCCCCATGCAAGCCTCATGGTCACTGAGTTTATATGCATAATTAAATATAATTTCTATTTTTAAATGTAAACTAACTCGTATTTTTGAAACATAATTAACATACATAAATCCATTTCATAAATCAAGTCTAAATCCATAATCATCAAATAAATATCAACTGAGTTGTTTTATACAAAATCATGAAAATCATAAATTCGCAAATACAAGTAAAATCCAAACCATGTTAACAATATAAATATATTCATGGTCTGAGACACTATTCGCATAGTTACCGATGCACTTTAAAAAGGACATAAATTGAAAGCTTTACTGCAAAGTGAAGCTCACCCAATCTGAAGCATTACTATTGTTAAGGAGGAGGTTAGGGTGGATATGAAGCAACAATTGCATTTATAAAGGGGAGAAAAATAAAAGAGTGAGTTTCATATGAAACTTAATAAGCAGATTCTCACCTGTAACCCCCTATATGAGACAACTAACAACAACAACAACAATAAAAGATGCATCAACTATAAAACAATTCTCATATTTAAATACATAATAATCCAAAACTTGTAGTTCATGTAAATCATGAGATATTAGTTTCTCTGAATATATATTGCATAATTCTATAATAATAACAACAATAAATACAGATATACTCTGAATTTTGAAGGGCACCTAACAAGATCCCATATTGGACACCTAACCAAGTTTCATTATCTTGGAACTCTAATAGATACGAGATTGTCCTCGGACGAATAAAATGATGCCAAGGCTAATGATCTTTTAGTTGTTAACTTATTGTCGTTTCTCTATAGCTATCATATAGCTACAAGCAAATCATGAAAGCTAAATAAATTCTCTAACATGCATACTTGGGTTCTAACTCTTATTCTTGGAAACACTATTTCATAACTATAAAATTTCAATGAATACTAAGCATACATTGCATTGTTGATAAATCATATGTTTAATCCTAATTGCTTATTAAATCATTTAAACAATAAATTATGGTTCCATGAGTTTTCTAAGGCGCGTTTCATAATGCACTTGAAAACATAGTTACTAAACTTATCATAGTTTCATAGTAAATCATACTAATCATGAAATAGTTTATAAAATCATGTTCCAGTATCATTGTGGATGGAAAATTTATCTAATGACCAAAACTAAAGGTCCCAAGCTTGAATCCACTCACCTACAAGGGTGGAATGTGAAGTGTCAGCACCAATAGTGCTTTAGGGAATGGGAATAACATCAAAATCTGCTATGGAAGCAATATAAACACATGAATAAACTATAAGCTCACTAGAATAACTCTATGAATATTGGGAGAGTACCTAAACTTGATAACAATCAAGAACAATAGTAACCAATCATATGAAAAGGAAAAAATTAGAGAAACCTAACATAATCCATCAATAATCCCTTACCTTGGAGCTTGTGGGAGGTAAGAACGGAAGAAGATTAGAGAAAGAATATGGAAGAAGGTGGAAAAGATGTTAGGGTCCGAATTTTGAAAGAAGAAGCTGAATGTAGGTGTTTTAAAGGGTTTGAGGTGACATTTAATGAAATTGTGTCGTTTTGGATATCTGTCAATATTGAGGGTCCTCGTTGTTGCGAGCCAGGCTCACTATAGTGAACTTGTTAACCCACCTGTTCGATGCATTGAGTATTTCTCACTACAGTGAGCCTATTTTGCATATATATATATATATGTATATGTATATGTAGAGTTCATCAACTTCATGTTTTCAGCGAATCGACGGTTTTCGAGATACCTAAAGGCTGTGTTAGGCTTAGCCAAGGCATGTGGACACGAGGCATCACATTTGGGTCTTAATTAATCCTTTTTTACTGACCTATATTGTGACAACCGAAGTGCCGTTCAAATTGCAAGTAATGACGTCTTCCATGAGTGCACTAAGCATATTGAGACTGACTGTCATTTCATTCACCAATACATTATTCGTGGTCCTCTTCATTTCTTGTCCATTCATAATTTTGACCAACCTATTGATTTGTTCCTAAAGCTCATCATCCTAGTCACTCCCATGCTATGCTTTCCAAACTCAAGTTGGTTTCTTCACCACCCACTTAAGTTGGAGGGGGATGCTACGATATGATTAGATATTATACCGATTGTAATTTGATTTGTATTAGGATTTGTATCAAACTAGGATCAAGTTGATTTATTTTTTATTCTCCATACTCATTACTATTGGCTTATATATAGGCACCTTTCATTTGTATAGAAAGATCACAGCAATATACACAAATTATTCAGTCTCCTTTCTAAAGTTTTTTCTCTACTTAGTTTCTAATAGTTACAAAAAAAATCTAATTTTTTAAAAAATTTTAAAAATGAAATTAATCTTATGCCCTTGAGTATTTCTTCAATTTCTATTTGATGTCACTCTTAATCTTATGTTAAAATAACACATCAATCTAACCTTCTTTCCTTTCTTTCAACCAAACAAATCAAATCCAAACCATAACTAGTCATTCATGTTCATAGATCGAATAGAGATTTTCTGTCCTCAACTGATGTTACACTCCCTGTCCCCCTAATAATTTATTACCATGTGAAAAAATAAGAATCAAAATAGATTTAAACATTTATAAGTTACTAAATATACAATATGTATCTTTCACGTATCAATTAATGGGTGTCATATAGATCAATAATTAAAGTTCACGTCATTTAAACATTTTCCAGGTAAATCAGGAACCTATATATTATATTTTTACAATTGTAAGGGATGTCAATACTTTTTTTTTTTTTATTGTCATAGACCAATTTATCTATCAATGAAATTGTCAGGGACCTATAGTGCCTTAATTTTGCAATTGTGAGGGATTTCAAAACTAATATGTTTTTTGTCGGGGATTGATTTGTCCATTAGTGAAATTGCCAGGAACTAATTTGGATATTTACTCGAAGATTAATTTGAGAATTTTAGGAATTATCTCGTTAGAGATTAATAATACTAATTGTAAGGTAGTTTTATGTCATTTTAAATTAAAAGGGAGCAAATATAATATTAAATGACCAAGTGCAATCTCCTGCATGTCCGGTTAATATAATTTTCCTTTATTTAATTTGTTTGAAGTTCATTAATGGCGTCATGAATTGTTACCTTGTTTTTCTGTAAAAATAGTTAATATATCTATATAACAAAAAAGCATAATTCATTGTTATTATATGACAGGTCCATAAATATATATATATATATATATATAATTTGAAACAAAATTCCCTTTTCTTTTTTATAGTATTTATTGAAACCATTTTCATGATTAAATGAATGAGCAGATGTTTGAAACGAGAAAATCTCTCAGGTAAACTCCCACCGGAATTGGTCAGATTGCGTTACCTTCAAGATATGTATGTACTTCTCTGGCTTTGCTACGTTCAACCTCAATTTATGGAATTTTTTCACTATTTCTTGAACAACATATATCTCTGTATAATCTAGCATACTCTCTCTCTTTGTTACAGTGATCTTTATTTCAACTACCTGACTGGTACAATTCCTAAAGAATGGGGCTCCATGAATCTTGTCAACATGTATTGTTTGATTTAATTTCTCTGTTAACTTTTTGTTTTTCAATTATTATTCTATATGAATATATATGATCCCGGCATGTTTTATTCTTCTTCGTAGTTCCGTGGGAGGGAATCGATTAACGGGTTCAATACCAGCAGAGATAGGAAACATTTCCACTCTCCAAACCTTGTGAGTTTCGCGTTATCTACCTTATAGCAAAATAAAAATGAATTTAATTTTGATACTGATATTATAAGAAAATTTTACACGGTCATTAAATTCAATTCCCACTACTTGAAAAGTGATATAAATTAAAGAATTTAATTGAATGACAATATAAATTTTTCTCATTGTCAGTGTATTAAAATTAAACTTAATAAAATTTTTATATAATCTCATATATATATATATATATATATATATATATATATAAGACATGCAATCAATTTTAGTGAAACATAACTGTTAACTTGAAATGGATAGTGAGGTGGGGTTCAATCAATTGTCTGGAAGTCTTCCACCTGAGCTTGGGAAGCTAACCCAACTTAAAAGACTGTAAGTCTTCTTTACCTGTATTTTATTTTCCATTTCCACCCCTTGATTTCCTTGTTAATGATTGCCACCCAAATATGAAAGGCTGGCCAATGTTTCGAATTTACTAATTTAGTTTTAGTTCCAGGCTAAGGAAGCCATGCATCTTGTAAAGTAGAATGCATCATCCACCTTGAAATCTAATGGGTGAGATTTTTAAGATATAGTGATATACCAATTACTTATGATAAACTATACTCCCTTCTATTCCAAAAAAATAAAAATGTGTCCTATTTTAATTAGGCATATGGATCAAAAAAATAATTGAAAACATTTTGATTTTAGATGGATTTAACTGAGTGTACAAAATTAACCTTACCAACACTTTTTTCCCCTATACTTTAATTGCTCTTCCCACTTATTTTCTCCTTCCAATACTTAGCAGAAAAAAATTTGATATTGCCTAAATTTTATAAATGAAAGCTTATTTTGAATCAAGTAAAATTTAAAAATAGAAATTTATTTGGGATCAAATGGAGTAATAATTTTTGAAATATGTGATCTAAAATTAAGTAAAATTTTACCTATATAATCATAAAATTAAACAAAATATTTTGGGATATTTAAGGTTACACAGACAAATTTTGGCCCTTTTTAAAATATATTTAACGCCTTGTAGTAATTTTGAAAATTGATCTGTGTGGTTTTAAATTTAAATGTTTTTTTTTTTGTATAATCCTAGATCAAACATAATTCATTTTTAAAATACATTTAATCGTAATTATGCAGTCTAGCTAAAATTGAAGAATTATTGCACTACATCATCATAGGTGATTAGTATATTAACACAACTTGAAATTTCACCCATGATGTACCTTACTTTGGTGCATGGCAGTCTTGGCCATAGTTCCATATATTGCTCAGTTTCATAATTTTTATTTTTGTTATATATATGCATAGGCAAATTAGCTCGAACAATTTTAGTGGAGAGCTACCTGCAACACTTGCCAACCTGAAATCATTGCAAGACTTGTAAGCTTCATATTTCTTTTAAACTGATAAACAATATAATATTGTTGAACCGGCGGTAATATTCCCTTGTTTCATGCCCTTAACCTATGCAGCCGACTTGGGGACAATCAATTCTCTGGGAAGATTCCAGATTTTATTCAAAGCTGGATAAGACTCCATAGATTGTGAGAACCCTTTATTTTAAATAATTTTGTCAGTTTTAATTATTTTTCTATTGTTGAATTACTCACAGTTCTTAATTTCTTATCTGAAAGCAACTTATGGTTAATTTATTTTGACAGAATTATTCAAGGGAGCGGACTAAGTGGGCCAATTCCTTCTGGAATTTCACTTTTGGGAAACTTAACTGACTTGTTAGCGTGATAATTTTTTTATGGATATCAAGGGCTAGCTTGAAAGTTAATTTCACTTTCATTCTGTTTAATTAGCTATGATTCTAATTTTATGTGCAGGAGAATTAGTGATCTCAACGGAATGGAAAATTCACCTTTTCCGCAACTTAGTAATATGAAAATGGAAATTCTGTGAGTTGATATTGATGATTTGACTATTTCAAGAATATAGTCGAAGAAGTGGCACTCATAAAAGGTTTTGCCTGTTTGATTGTTTAACAGGGTCCTGAGAAGTTGCAACATTAATGGAACACTGCCCCCTTATCTTGGGGCAATGACAAATTTAACGACCCTGTAATTGCATACTTTCTCATTTCGTTAGATTGCAATTCCCAACTAACGGTTGAATCTTCATCTAATATGTTTAGTTCAATTATGTTGTGATTCTTTTAATAATGATTCTTACATTTACACTCACTGCGTTGATATGATACAACTTTAATTTTATACGCCTTTCACGCCTATTACTAGGTTGCAAGAAAATTTTTTAATCATCATCTTCAATAGTTTTTAATTCATTTTTTATATAATCTTTTTTTTTTTCAGGGACCTCAGCTTTAACAAATTAACAGGACAAATTCCTCCTGCCTATCGGAGCCTGACAAACGTGACTAACATGTAATAAATTTATCAAACTTTCCAAGTAGTAGTTCTTAATTTGGGCCTTATATTTTTAATCACACATCTGTTGGCTAATTCGGACCTTGTGGATGTCTAAGCTGTGGAAACATAATAAAATAGGATAGTCATTAAGTCTCCTTAGAATTAGAAGGACATTTGCGGAGAAATAGGATACACTAAACACGGAGAGGGTTTAAAAAGTTTTTGGTCCTTCTCTTTAAAAAATATTTACGCAGGTTCATTTAACAATTTTGATATAATTTATCCATTTTCTTAAGGAATCCTTGCTAATGGTCTATAATATTAATATTGGATTCAGCATTTGACACTAGGTTAAAAGCTATAGCTATTAGTTAGGGTCTTAACTTAGGGCGCAACTCAATTAGGTCTTCAACCCAATCTGACTTTGACTCACCTAGTCTTTTTAAGGCAAAAAGTTGGCCAACAACCAACATTTTCCTCCCAACACCTATACATTAGTTGTATGTGCTTTTTGAGAATCAAACCCATGACCTTGACTCTGATAATCTTTGTTTTCATATTTGACCTCATAATTGACCTCGGTCAAATTATTAGGTTACTAGATTACTACTGACTCAACAAGTGAGTCACTAGTTGAACTAGGTTTAGTTTTATATATATATATATAATTTAATGCAATTGTTAAATAATATAGGTAATAAATGAGACATATATGATAGTACAAACATGTGCTTAGTTAAGTGGTTGTGAGTGCTCCTTCCTTTTCTTGCGAGAAGGGCTCAAACCTTGCCTTTGGAATTTTTTGAAAAGCCTCCCTTGAGGTGCAGTTAGCAATGGTTAAGCTCGCCAATTCAATGGGCTCGGTTCGTATCGGATTTTACCAATTCGAATGCAAAATCAGTCCGATGAACGGATTGAACTGGACTTTTTGAAAAATTCCCTTGAGGTGCGGCTAACGCTGGTCTAGCTTCGAATGCAAAACCGATCTGATCAATGGACCGAACTGGACTATAATGACCAGTTCATTGGTATCTAATATCATTTGTTGGACTAAGTAATTACCACCGGACCAAAGCTTATAATTATTAGTTAGGTCATCACAACTCTTTTTACTTAAGCCTCGCCTTGCCAAGGCAGTATCCTAATCCGCAGCCAACAATTAATTTTTCCTTCAATATATTAATTAGCAAACGCAAAATGGTTCCTCTTCTTTTGTGTTTTCATGTGATGCTTCAGGGAAACCATTTCGTACCATTAATCATTTGTCTATATTAATTTCTTAATTCATTCTAATGTAGATATTTAACGGGAAACTTTCTGACGGGATTAGTGCCAGCATGGACAAAGAAGGCTGGCAACATGTAAGTTATCTTTCAGATGCTACTTAATTATATAATTGGTGGGATTGAACAATACATTCATACAAATACTATATCACATAATTGATTCCTTTTTCACTTTTTGGAGTAGACTTGCTCTTTTCCTTTTGATTTCCCTTCCTTCCATCATACAATTGTCGCGTTAACTATATAGTTTTTGTTTATTTCCATGGACATTAAGTGCATGGCGCCACCAACTATATATGTTGCAATGGTTTATTGATCACTAACATCATAAAATATTAATTAGGCTGTCTTTTGATGTAAAAAAAATGATGAAATTAAGCTTGTAGCAAGTTAGTTTGGATGTCATTATTTTGATAAAAAGATATTTTTCATTTTTTTAATGTTTGCATAAAATTTTTAAATAAAAGTAAAATTATTAGAAAAAGAAAAAAAATCTGAAAGGCTGAAATTTTCATCTTTTGGAAAAAAATATTTTTTTTATAGTGTAAAAATATATTTAATAATAAATAAAGATATTTTAATATTAAATCAAAATATAAATTGAAATTACATTTAAAGGTAAAATAACTTTTACTTTTTGAAAAAATTATTTAAAAATATCAATTTAGAAAAATAAATATTTTTCTAAAAGATTAAATAAACTACCTCAACACAACATGACAATTTTTTTTTGTCAAAAAAGAGCACAAACCACTTTTTGTTAAAAAAAAAAAAGAAAGTAGAAGGCGAATAAATTAGGTATGTGCGATATTCTAGCTCTCCTGAAATCTAATGCATGGTCCATTATAAATTTAGTTTCTCTTACATTAAATTGCTATAATCTCTGCTCTTTCTGTAGTGTTCCATACTTTCAAGAGCAGGAGGGGTATGTTGCCCAAATCTATGTTTAGGAAGGTTGTGTCTAACTTATTTTCCCCCATAATTTAAGTAGTTTAATTAATGTTATATCTCCAATCCTAAGTTTCAGTTGGAAAATAAAATACCCTTCTTAATTAATTCCTTTTCATTTTACTGTCATTTGTTTATGAATGATTTTGTGTTCATTTGAAAGTTGAGTATTCTCAGTTAGTGCTTTATGAGTAGCTCACTGACTTCTCTCTCTGTAAGGCAAATCATTTTAGAATTTTTATTAAGCTCTTGGAGTGTTCATCATTGTGCTGCATTTATTAATTAGATTAATTTTTACTGATGTTAATATATATGCTTTGGTTTCTTTGGAAACCAAAAATATGTACTTGTGTTCCCCTGAGTCGCATATGTATTATTAGATTCTGAAATGAATTGTAAATCTTGTATGTAGAGATCTTTCGTATAATTACTTCAACACTGGAAGTCAAGCATGTCAAGATGGAAAAGTGTAAGAATCCTTCGTTTTGTGGGTATTTGTTTTCAAATTTAAGTATCTGTCTAAGTAATAACCTTCTTTTATATGTCATAGGAATTTGTTTGCTAGCTCTTTGAGACACAATAACTCGTAAGTTTGATATTCTACATTATGAATTATTGGTCGCACATGTACATAGCCTTTTGCTTTAGTTTTCCTCATTATCTGAGGTATTTTATACTGATTGTGATGAGGTTATGCTAACTTAATTTTTCCCTACTATCATTTTGTCAGAGGAAAGATTTCGTGTTTGAGAAACTGTGGTTGTTCTAAAAGTAAGTTCTCTGTGGTGAATTTCCTACGAAATGTTAACGTCCCTATATTGCATGTCATTTTAAAGCTTTTCTTAGCCCTCTTTAGTGGAAGTGGAACCAAAGGCTAGAATGCTTTTACACAAGATCCTATCTAGCTAGTAACCTACAAGGCTACAACCTATCAGTGATGAACCATTTATCAAAACAGTATAAATCATTAATCTAGGATTTCTTTGATATAATTTTCAAAGTATGGGTACAAATTGCTTAAAAGATCAATACTTAATAATGCAAGCCATAGAAGAGAGAAACATATAATTTCTTGGTGTTTCTCTTTCGGCATTGGTACACCATCAACCGACCTCTTAAAAAGGATAACTTTTTTTCCAATGTAGCCATGGATTGTGTATTAGTTTGTTAATATTTTAAGAATTTAGATTTGACCACCCGACATCTGGTTGCAAGATATATCTCATCAAAGATATATATGGGACTCGTGCAAAGGGGTGTTTTTTTATTTTATTTTCTAGGTTGACCAATTCTAATAAGGTTGTATCTATTAGTGCAGAATTAGGAATTTTATTGGTTGGCAATTGCAAATGGATAGTTGTCTTCTTGTTTTTTTAGATTTTCATAAAAGTACTGCAAACCTTTGAACATACTTACTCAACTTCTGTGTTTCAAGGATATAGAATATCCCAACATAAGGAAGTCTCTATTTGTCACGACTCAACTTATGTCATGACTGGTGCATAGAGAACACCTTCCCCAGCAAGCCTTAAAACACCAAATTTTATTGGAAAATAGGCCACGTCTCCTCTGTTTCTTGAACATTTCCCAAATACAATTATAACCTATCATATCCATAAACAAATTCACAGCATTTAGGCATAAAGCATTATCAGAAATGCGCCTTTCCAGCATATAATATCTCAGCATATTCAAGATTTAATACCAAATTAATTTTCAAACTCTATTAAACATAACACATTATTTAGTTCAAACATAAAACTAAATTAAGTTTACAAATCCTTTTATAACATAATCTAAAAATCTAAGTCATCAGTTCTCAAACATAAGCATAAATCCATAGGATCCTGCCCGTGACATATGGAGCAATTGACAAACTAATAGGCTAAAACAAAATGAGGCTCTAACATAGAGTGCCTTCACAAGAAGGCTCACCAACTTGAAATCTACTAAGGCTAAGCCAGAGGAACAGAACTAGAACCAGCACCAACACCTGTATCTGAAAAAAAAAATGGAAGACAACGAGGTGAGTTTTGTAACTCATCGAGAGATAAGATATCCATAATTTACTAAATGCAATCATAAAACAATATATACATAATAATGTACACATACACATAAAAATATGGATTTAGCCATAACATAAGAGTTCTTTATAACATAGCTTTACATAATCACATAAATCCAAATATAATGGGGAGTTATCCGAAGCAGAATAATGATAACTCTAGACATGACTCAAGGTCATGTGTGGGTTAGCACCACACCTATTAACTAGAGTTGGCCCGTAGCCATACAAGTCCAAACATGACAATGTCATGTGCGGGTTAGCACCCCAGCTGCTAACTGGAGTTAGCCTATAGCCAAATACAAGTTCAGACATAGTTGTAGCTATGTGCGGGTTAGCACCATACCTACTAACTAGAGTTTCTCACAGTTCACTGAGGCTAATATCCTTGCCGTTAACTACAGGTTCTAACTATGGAATTTCCCCAAATTAACTCATAATCAAGCACATTACAGTTCCATAATATCTTTTACAACATAAAATCCTTTCTCAAGTATAATAGATATAATGGACATACGATAACTCAAATTTAATAATTTACATAATATGTTCTAAAATTTAATATTTGTTTTAGTTCAACTAAAAATATTTAAATAACCATAATAATCACGTTATGGCCTCCAGATAAAAAATTTTCATTTCAAACATAAAGCCTCCTTTGTGATAAATAATTTATTTTGCTTATATATCAACATACTTTCAGCTTTTCGTATAATTTTATATTGATAATCAAAATTTATCATCCATAAAGTAAGCTACATATATACTATCTACTCACAACTATTGGTTCAAAGAATCGAAGAATAACTCTATTCATGCCGTTAATTCAAATGTTGATGCCTGATTGCTCTATCACTCTAGGAACAAGACAACAATAATATTTGTGAGTTAACAATGTCACCAATTTATATAAATTAGCCCAAAATCACTAAAATCCCCAAATTCAAGGGTTCAAGAAACCTAATATTGATCATAAATTAAATAGAAGCTTAATAATTTAAATAGAGTAGGATAGAAGCTTGTTTACCACTTGGAGAGTAGAATTAATGAAGAAAATCACTCCAATTTCTTCTAAAAGCTTCAAGCTCTCTAATGGAGTTTAGAGAGAGAAAATTGAGTAGAGGATAGGGAGAACAGTGGAAGGTGATGAAGAGGAGGAGGATATGATGATAATGGAGGTGGTGGTGTAATTTTGTGAAGATGAAAAGAAGAAGAAGAAGAAGAAAGAAATAATGAAAAGCGAAAGAAGGAGGGGAGGGGGTTCGAGAAATGTTACTGAGAGGAGAGGAAGAAGAGAATATAAAGAGAGAGAATTATGGTGGTTTATACCACTTAAGGTTCACTGTGGTCTTCACTTCATTTTTTTTTAATGGTAATCACCCTATTTCCTAACAAGTCTCTCTAAAGTTCACATAAATTTATATATACACACATCAAGCCAGCATAACACTTCACAAAATATAATCTAATCATAAACTCAATATCCATATAGTTATATTTCTACATTTAGACTCCATACTAATCCAAAACAAATTCTATGCATCTTCACAAAACATTAAAACTCCCTAGATAATACACTTGGACTTTGTCTATATTATATGGAGCTCTACAAAGGATTTATAGTCATGCTTTTGGCTTTATAATATTTACATCAATATCGGCCCAGTTACACAGGTTCACTAACACAGAAGGAGAATAACAAGAGTCCTACAGAGCTGTTGGAGCAGGACTTACCTTAACACCTAGATATGAAAACTAGAGAGAGCCACAGAGTGAGTTTACAACTAAGTGAGGAATCAATATATTTATGGATGACATAAGACAATTTAAAATGTAAATAAATTTACTTATTTTGTAGAAATTTTAATGTTAAAAAAAATGAATACTCAAAAAGTTCTATGGTTTGTCATTGATTTAATTTTAATGTGACATGTATCAAACAAACATTATAATTAAGATTAAATGTTAGAATTACTTGGAATGATTGATGCTGATAAATCAATAACTATCAATCTTTGTCCTTTGACCTATTAGGGAAAACAGGAAGAGAAAAAACTCCTCCTATATTGCCACTTCAGTTCTAGTACGTGCTCTATCTCAATGGAGCAACAATCACACTATAGTGTTAGGAGTAGGGGTCTCTATGGTTAGTAACACATTAGACCAAACTTATTCATTATGGTTCAGCCCATTTACAAGAATCAAACCCAGATCCACTTGTTAGCAATATTAACACAATTAAGTCCAATAAGATAATTATTGATCACAAAAATGGACTAAACAATATGCTCCAATATTTTTTGCATACAACTAATCTAGAATTAAATTAAAACTATAATAAAATATGAATTATGTTAGTCCACAAAAAAATCCTACATTTTATTCTCCTACATGGATAATATAACACCATGTTATTTTATATCAATCAACAATATGTGGCCACGACAAGATACCAAAATAAGCCAAAATGAACCATCAAAAAGGAGCTATAAGCATCTTAATAATGCAAAAAATCATACTCAAATGAGCACTGATATCATATATTGCAAGACACCTATATCCCAACAACCTAACAACAAAAGTGCAACATGGATAAATGGGAACTCATAACAAAATAACGTGTCAAAGTGTGGTCAAATTGTAATTTCCCAACAAAATGGTCCAAACACCTGCCCTAAATGCCATATGAGGATCAATAAATCCCATCGCAACAACAAATTTGAGACCAGATTCAAAATGTCTCCACAATATGTCAGCACAATATATATACATAACTAAACTGTATAGAATAAAGAAGTATGGCAATAACAATTGCAGCAGCACAAGAAGCATTACCTAATGCCTCAAAATGTTATTTAATGTCTCAAAATATAACAATAGTTATTAAAAAAAAACTATAAAACAAACTCTTGCTAGCCCAAAACATTAAAAGGCCACACTACACCCATACAGATTACATGATCAATAACAGTTTTAACACCTAGGCATTTGGTTAGAGGATCAGCAATCATAAGCTCTGTAGGGATATGCTCGACTCGAGTTTTAAACTCTTGATTGGATATTCTCTCCCACAAACATAAGCTTTGTCTTAAAGTGTTTTGTTCTCTTTGAGCTCTCATTATTTTGAAAGAAGCTCACCAGAATAGAGTTGTCACAATATATAGTCAGAGACTTAGAGACACTCTTTAATAAACCAAATTCAAGAATAAAGTTTTTTAACCATGTCGCTTGACGCGTTGCCTCATAATAAGCTATATACTCTTCTTCCATTGTTAGTTGTAAGTGCCTATTTGACATTCTTCCAAAAGATAGCTCCTTTTGCTAACATGAATATATAACCTAATGTGGACTTATGATCATTTGGATAACAATCATAATTAGAATCAGAATAACTTTTCATCTCAAGATGGTATGATCTCCTATATAAGTGATTATATTGATTACCTTTGCAATACCTTTAAACACATTTTGCATCTTGCCAATGTGTTGCACTAGATTTACTCAAATATCTCGTACACCAACAACAAAAACAATATCAACATTTAGTACAAACTTGTTTTACCCTTCTTATCAATTTTATCTAAGACCTTGGTTAGGTTCCCTAACACTATTCTAAGGATTAGGTATTACAATTCATTAATAAAAGATGTTGATAAAACCTTTCAGTGACACTTTTACATGTATAGTATATAGTCTGTGTTGCTAAAGGGATTTATTAGCACTTTTATATGTTGCTAAATCTCAATTATGTTGCACAGAAGAAAAGAAAACAAGACACTTAATTTGATAGGGATAGAGAATGCAAAAATCAAACTTAAATTTATGCAATTTTCCAATGTGATTTTTTTAGTTTTCTTGATACCTTTGTATTGTTGCTCACTTGATTACGCTTGTTATAGCTTTACACTATCTTCACATAAATTGTGGTGGACAAGTTGCAACAATCAACAAAACCACATATGATAGTGATATAAATGGGGCAGGATCAGCTATGTTCTACAAGAGTGAACATGGAAACTGGGCATTTAGTAGCACTGGTAACTACATGGATAATAGTTCCAATAATGCTAATTATTATATCATATCTAATGGATCTAAGCTCTTTATGACAAATGTTGAGCTATACATGAATGCACGTGTTTCGCCCATTTCTTTGACTTATTATGGATTTTGCCTTGAAAATGGAAACTACACGGTAAATCTACATTTTGCGGAGATAATGTTCACTGATGATCAAACATATAACAATTTGGGAAGACGTGTATTCGACATCTACATCCAGGTATATGACCAACATTTTCCCTACTTTGTCATGAAGGCACTTCATGTTGAAAAAAGATTATTATTTGAATCATAAAATATTTTAAATACCTCAATTAAAAAGAATTTTTTCCACTTAGCTAATTCATTTATTGGCACAATTCATAAAACTAGTTGCTACAATATCTTAAAAACATAACGAAGTCTTAAATATGGTCTTACAATCATCCTGAAGAAGAATTATGCTTCGGATTGAAATGGTGTAGGGAAATCTTGTACAAAAAGACTTCAACATTGCAGAAGAAGCAGGAGGAAATTATAAGGCAATTATAAAATATTTCAGTGCAATTGTGACTGATAACACCTTGGAGATTCGATTTTATTGGGCTGGAAAAGGGACGACTGCTATCCCATTTAAATCAGTGTATGGTCCACTTATATCAGCTATATCTGTGAAGCATGGTGGGTTGTATTTCTCTTTAAGTTCTTAATATACTACTACCATCTCAATGATATCATTTAATGCTTATAGTTCTTGCGTAATAATCAAGTCAACTCTAATTATACTTCTCCTGGAAAAAGCAAGTAGCATATTAGCATGGGCTATAGTCGGGTGATTGTTAAGTTATTATCTTATTTTTCTCATATTTGGTTGTTAATAAATTTAAATATTGTTATTAAATCTTCAAATTTTTTTAGCTAGATTTAGATTAATTTTGATAGTACTTACCAAAAAAAGATGAATTTTTACTATTAGCAAGATTATTTTTTCATTTGAATTTAAGTTGAATTTTTAGATTTCATTGGTAGATATTCTGACAAATTTTGTTTTGTGTTGATGAACAAAAGGATAGCAATATCAATTAATGATTTGAAGATAAGATTTGAAGAGATAAGAAGATGGAGAAGATTTGAAGATTAGATCATATCTACAACAACCTTAGCATAAATTTTAATTTGATTTGAAAAGAAGAAAATCAATGGATTTGGCCAAAAATTCTATTTTTATTCTCTTTAGTGTCCAAGGAAAGACATATAGAGATTATTAAATGTGAAAAGCAATTATGAATCAAAAGGGATTGGGAGACTTGAGACATCAACTTTCCATTACATAACTCTACGAGTTGACATGATTCATTAGTTTATTGTGTTCTTCATCTCTTCTGTGATTTGCTTATTTTCTTTTGGTATTAGGAACAATGTAGTTAAGGGAATAGATTTTGTATTCTTTTTTATTGATTTGATTTTCTTTCTTAATTAATTACTCAATTTTTAGTATTCTTAATGCTTTCTAGAAATTAGCTAATGCTTTGAATGTTTTATGGTTTTATATTGACTAAATAATAACTCCTAGTATAAGGCTAGAGTGATGACAATGTTAGTCTTGTTGCCAAAGGAGAATTCAAATGCCTCCTCCACAATAGGAGAGAAGCAAGCAACCTTGCATGAGGCCTAAATCGACCTTTTAATGCTGAGGCGATGACCAAACCATACCTTGTTGGGCATCAACTACATCATTTCAAAAAGTTTGATGACATAGGGAGTGCAAAAGAGCACATCATTTCTTTCTTGAATGACTTGGGCATCCATAGAGGAAACTGAGACTTTAAGCTGAAAAAGTTCCACAAATAATTAGCTAGAAGAGCATTTATATGGTATGCGAGACTCAGGCTAAACTCCATTAGTAGCTAGGAGCAAATGGTCACAAAGTTTTGAGACAAACCTCAGGAGGATGAGAGCGTCATACGTATCTTAGATCTAGGAAGGTTAAAGTAAGGCCAAATGAATGGTTGGTCCAACTTATCAAAAGATATAGCGATAGCACTTTGTAGTGTAAAGAGCCTATACTAGAGCCAGACCTTGTACAAGAACTGTTAATCTTAGTTACTGTTGTTTTGATAATTTGTTATTTGCTTTTGTAACTTGTCCAAGATCCCTCCTATCTTTTCTGTTGATAAAATATTCTAATGTTAGAATATGAACAAGAGGAGAGAATCAAATTTCAGTCAATGTTGAAATGAAGTTGAAATTAAAGAGTTTAGTATAGTTATTATTTATTGTGACACCTTAATAGTTTAAGATTAAAGTGCATCATTTGTTGCTCCATAAAGTGCAGAGGAAAAGAATGATTGTAACTTGATCCTAGGAATTTAGTTTTTGCATAAGGTGATAGTCTTGCTAGTTTCTGTAACTTGATGTTCACCCTTCCATGGTTTATGTATAAGGTCATGTGTGTCTATGACAGAGCTATTCCATATGGATTGTCAAGATGAATTTTGGTAAAGAGAAAATATATATTTGGATTTGGAACAACCAACAAAAGAACTACGAGGTAGAATAAGGAGCTGGTCTGGTGAGTCTTGCAGTGTATTTGCATAAAGTCCATATATTCTCTTAATATTTATATATTCTTTTCATTTTTTCCTTCTTCAATTATTTCTTTTCTCATAAACAATGCTATATTTTCTCTTTATGTCCTGTATTTTTCTACATATTATGTACAATGAAGAGTACATAATGTGGGTGACGGTTGAAAGCTAAAGGTGAGATTTCTTGATACCATATAGATGTTTTCTGTAGGAAATCCAGTCATGCTCAAGGTTAACAAAGGTCAAAAAGGAGAGAAGTGAATATTATCCAAAAACTCAATGAGTGAATTCTTATTTGAAACCCCTTCATGGGACACCAATGAAAAATATATAAAATCATATCAATGATAATAATAAAGCTCTAAAACATTTCATATTTATATACATATAGCCAAAATCATTATTTCCATAACTCAAACAACATTACTCTAATATCTCTAGTTATGCTTAATGTATAGGACATAACAAATAAATCTCTGATTATGCATATCAACCATAGCATAACAATCATCTTTAAACTCTGGGGCACCTAACTAGGTCCCCTCTCTGATTTCTCTTACCCTTGGTGGGCAACTTGGTATATCAAGGTTAATGAAATAACTATTGTTAACTCATAGTCTATTTATCTATAGCTGTTGTTTGGTCTAAAATCATAAAACTAGTTCTTTTCTCTAAAACTCTATATCTAGGTTCTACTCCAAATTTGAAAGCTCTATCACATAAAAACATACTGTTCTGGAAGTCATTTAATCATTATAACATCTCTAAATAGTCATATTTATAATTAGGCACTCATTTTAGCAATAATGATCCCATGGTTTTATATAAAACATATAGTCCATGCTATTTTGAAAACCATATTTTCATAACTTGATAAATCAGCAGAAATCTCAAATCTCTCTACGATAATCTATAAAATCATGTATTAAGCCATATTTTGATGAAAATATCTATAATGACCAACATAGAGATCACAGGTTTAAACCCACTCACCTGGAAGGATGGAAAATGCAGGATTAACACTAATAGGATTCTGAGAAGCATGAATGGCACCGATATTTGTCATAATACTCTAGATTAATCTCTAAAAATCTCTAAAAATCTCATATCTAACTCTAACATAATGGAAGAGTGCCATTTCTTTGATAAACACGAAGAGAAACTATGCCGACCCCAAGACCATGAAAGATTAGAGGGAAAAGGAAGCAAAAACAACAAAATCTCTTACCTTAAAACCTTGAAAGTGAAATATTGGAGTTAGATTGAGAAAATATGAAAAGAATAGGGTAAGGAGGCAAGGGTTTCGTATTTAGGGGTGCAGGGTTTGTGTTTTTTGGTTTGGGAACCTAAAATGTGGGTTTTTATATAATCCATGATTGCTGCAGCGCTCACTCGAGAGCATTCTCTGCGTGCATCGCCTTAGCGCATGACCATTGCAATGCTTATTTAGCATTGTAGCGCTTTCTAGAGAGTGTGCTCTCCCTATCTGCGCTGCCTTACTCTCTATCAACCGCTGCAATACTCTTCTAAAAGTTTGTTTTTGAAATTTTTAGGTTGCCAAGTATGTGGGGCCTTTCAAGCAACATGGGTCAGTCTCGGGAGACCTTAAGGCTATACCAAACCTGTTTAGGGCCATGTGGACACGAAGTATTACACTTTTTGTGATAGTTTGTTATTCATTTGTTATTTTTTGGATTTATCTAACAAGGTCATGAGTTTGTGTCTTTGATATGTAATTTCATGCAATTTCAATAACATGTCCAAATGAGTTGCATTTCTTTCTTTTTTTTGTATTGTGTTTATTATTCTTTGTATTTATGTCATGACCTAATTTAGGCACATGACTGGTACGCTAGAAATCTCATCCTCACGTAAGCCTCGTGACCTATGCATTACTCTATATGCATATTTAAATAGGAAAGTCTACATAAAATAGAATTTCATTTTCTACATACAAATCACCTATTTTCTGAAATCAAGATATTTATAACTAATGTCTCATAATCAATATCTAAAGTTTGAAATCATTGCATCATCCATACACAAAATATAAATATATATCAACTACTTTGTCACATTTGTTCAGAAGTGACCAAATGCATTAAATATATACCATAATATGATATAATATACAAAATGCAAAATAATCTCTATTTGAATTAGGACTCCTGTCTGCAATGACACTGGAGCACTTTAACAAACCGAGAATGCTTCACGAAGTGAAGCTCACCACTGAAATCTCTATTATTGCTGGGAAGGAAGTGGTTGAGAAGGACCTGCAGCAACTGATATATCTGTAAATAGGACGAAAGAAGAGGGGTGAGTTTTTATACAAAAACTCAATGAGTGAATCCCCACCTGCAACCCCCTTCATAGGACACTAGAGAAATCATGCAATATATCATATAGACAAAAAGAGTATAAAGCTTTAAAACATTTTATATAACTATATATTCATATATAACCAAATCATTATCTGTATTTACAATGAACAAAAGTACCTAACTAGAGAAATAGGAATCTCTACTCTATGGTTCTTTAGAACCGAAATGTGTTGCTCTATGATCCATCAGGGATCTAATGTGGACACCTAAATGAGTTCTATTCTCTGCTATATGAGATTGTCCTTTGGACAACTTGGTACCAAGATTAATGATCATTCAACTATTAACTTGCTGTCTATTTCTCTATAGTTACTGTCTAGCATTATCAGAAAACTGAGTTCTTTCTCTATATTCCACAAGGGCTTCTATCCTAGGGTTCAAAACTTTTTCATACAACAGTATCCAGAGTATCAGTAACCATAAAAACAACATAACAACTTTCAATATTGATGATTCATAGTTCAAATATTCATAATCTTATTCAACAATAGTTGTCCCATGGTTTAATCAAAATCATGTTCATGCTTTCCTTCAAACAACATTTCCAAAATCTTGCAATTCAACATAAATATAAAATCTTTTTATAGTAATCACTAAAACCATGCATAAAGCCATATTTTCATGATAATACTTATAATGCTCAACATAGAAGTCACAGATGTGAACCCACTCACCTGGAGTGGTAGAACAAACAAGATTGACACCAACAGGATCCTGGGAGGTAGAAATGGCACTACTATCTGCCAGTAAAGTAGTAAAACTCTAAATCAATCTCAGAAGAACTCTATTCTAACTCCCATCAATCTAGAGGAGCACTATGACCATAGGACAAGAAGGAACCCAAGATTAACTCTAAGAACAAGAGAAGAATAGATGAAATAAGAAGGAAAAACTAGTAAAATCTCTTACCTTTGAACCTTGGAAATGAAAGAATGGTGTTCGATTGATGAAAATGGGTGAGAGAGAGGTTGGAAATGAGATTTTTCGTGTTTCCTTGGGCGTGGGAGTGTGTTTTGAGATAATGAAGGTTCTGGACCCCGAAATAGGGTTTTTAATCAATCTGTTGACCAATGTAGCGCTCTCCAGAAAGCATGAAAATCATCTCCCGCACTGCTTTACTGTTTAGCTGACCGTTGCAGTGCTCACCAGAATGGTCTCTCACTCTCTAGGATGGTCTCTCACTTTCCAGAATAGTCTCTCACTCCCCAGAATGGTCTCTCACTCCCCAGGACTCATTTACTTCCTATTAACTCTTAAACATAAATGTAAATAAGGAAATACCTCCCATTTGGATTAAAATAAAATATCTAAAAAATCAAAATCCCAAGAAATCAAAATCTAAATTTTGGGTTTTAGTTCAAATCTAGGAATTCTTATGACTTTTAAAACTTGGGGGCTAAAAACGAAATATTTAAAGCTTACGTAAAATTTGTTAAAAACCATTCTTTAACTTATTGTCCTCTTAGGAACCATTACCGGGACTTTTGATCCAAAAAATATGGTTCTATCATATAGCCCTCCAAGGACGTGTAGGGTCTCAGACTTAGTGAAATTCAAGGCCCGAATTTATTTAAGGACACGTGTGCTGCTCTACACTTTCCTAGGTAACAATATACCTAGGGTATTACATACTTCCCCCCTTAAAAAGATTTGGTCCCCAAATCTTAAAACATACCTGGAGAAGGAAAAAGATGCCGGTACTCGGTCTTCATGGCTTCTTCAACTTCCCAAGTGGCTTCCTTACTGGAGTGATTCCTTCGAATGACTTTCACTGAGGCCATATCTTTAGAGCGAAGTTTCTTAATTTGTCTATCCATGATGGCAATCGGCTCCTCTTCATAGGATAAACTTTCATCAACTTGAACTGCTTGTGGTGTGAGCACATGACATTAATCTGGTATATATTTCCTAAGCATGCTGACATGAAAAACCGGACGAATAGCTGATAAGCTGGGAGGCAATGCCAATCTATAGGCCACTACTCCAACTCTCTCTAGAATCTCAAATGGTCCCATATAGCGAGCACTTAGCTTTCTCCGTTTACCGAACCTCACCACTTCCTTCATAGGAGACACTATCAGAAACACGTGATCACTCACAGTGAACTCTAGCTCTCATATCCGGTTGTCAGCGCAAGCTTTCTACCTGGACTGAGCTACTAACAACTGTTCTCTGATCAACTGAACTTCCTCTAAAGTCTCTTGGACTAGATCTGGGTCTAGGGTCTTAGCTTCCCCAAGCTCAAACCAACCAATAGGATATCTACAACGTCTCCCATACAATGCCTCAACTGGTGCTATCTGGATACTTGCTTGGTAGCTATTATTATATGAGAACTCTATTAGTGGTAAGTGGTCCCACCAACTCCCATCAAAATCTAACACATGCTCTGAGCATATCCTCTAGAGTCTGGATTATTCTCTTTGATTGGCCATCTGTTTGCGGATGAAAACTATGGTCAAGTCTACTCAAGTCCTAAGAGCTTCTTGAAATGCTCTCTAGAACCTTGAAGTAAACTGGGACCCTCTGTCGGATATAATAGACACTGGCACATCATAAAGTCTGACAATCTCATTTATATTTAACTATTGAGACAAGTAAAAGTTATTTACGAAAATCACTCATTCAGTGACATTCAATGTGAAAGCTTCAAGAGTTGTGAAATATGTCATGAATCATAAAGTAATTACATTTTGTTTCCTTGTTTGATATTATAGATTACTACTAGCTTAATATTTGTAAGAGTTTTATATTGCGTTGCATGTGGTTTCATGGATGATAAGTTTCATTTTAGTATTTATTGGGTAATTGACTTCATATTCTTATGTAATTTTGATGATAATACACAATTAATTATTTATTGAAAATCTAAATTGAAAAAGCCCAAATGCTAGATTTTTCTTTTTTGTCCTTACACCTGTAAATTGTTTTTTTAACTGTTAATTTCCAAAAAAATAAAGGTTTCATATTTGACAAGGGTTTAGAGAAGGACAACCTTAATAAGCTACTTTCTATTCACCTAGTCTATGTTATTTGTTAAACATTGTTTCAATATAATATTTTCACGTTAAAAAAAAAGCATTAAAAATTAATTAATATTCATCTTGAAACAATAAACAAAAGTTGTGTAAAAGGTACAAATTATTTTATAATACGTAAAAAAGACATGCAAAGAAAAAAAAATAAAAATACAGCTTCAATTTGTTATATAGTAGGTACAAAAAATAACAACATTTTTCCTTTTTCTTTGTTTATTTTTTATTTTTATTTTTTGGTCTGAACAACTTTTTTTCTTTAAATGAACTATGCATAACACGGCTTCCAACTAGTGTG
The DNA here is from genome assembly GCA_031216105.1 of Dalbergia cultrata. NCBI lineage: Eukaryota > Viridiplantae > Streptophyta > Magnoliopsida > Fabales > Fabaceae > Dalbergia > Dalbergia cultrata. The sequence goes on from CM062350.1 coordinate 15,313,008, forward strand.
TAACCAGGGCCAAAAGAATCCATCCTTCTCTTCCTTGCTTTGTTTTCAGCCGGAAATGATGAATAGGGTGGGCCTTTGTCTTGGTTTTGTTTTGACCCTTTCCTCGTGGCATTTGCCTTGGTCAATTCGGATAGAGGGCGAAAGGGCAGATAGGACAGCTTGCCAGCTGCAATAGTCAAGTGTGGTGATAGAACATTAGAACTCCATGAGGGAGAGGGTTAAGGAATAATAAATAAGAGAACAAGGACAAAAACATAATTTTCTTACTTTAAAAATATTTTGTATCATTTTATAACAACTGGGATCATGATGGTCCAAAACTCGACCTGTCCTATCTGAGAAGGCTCCGTGATTGAGAAGCATGACTTGTCTCATTGAAAATTCTTGGTGTTCATAAATGACTTTCTACGTGGCCCTTCCCAGCCCCTTGCTTCTTGCCTATCTGTCACTGTCTCATAAACAACTTGCCCATTTTCTATCACCTTATGTCCTTTTTTTGGTAAGGACCACCCTATGTCCTTAAAAAGCCATAAATTACGTTGAAATTTTTTCCAGGGAAGAGAAAATCATATCAGATTGGTCGGTCCGAACGGTTCGATCAAAAATCGATCACTTGACGAGTCCGATTAATCTTAAAAAATTAGAGAAAGGCAAAATCAGTCAAGAGCTGATCAAAAGTGAGGAAAACCAGGAAAATTGACAAACTGGACAGATTGAACCGGTTCACAGACTTTGAATTTTTTTTTATTTCGAAGCTTAAATGCTGATATTTTGTGACAATCACAAAGCAAAAATGAAGAAAATGGAACTAAAGAATAACACTAACAAAGATTATTGGATTATCTTTCTTCTTTCTCTGTCATTTGCAGGCTGTTCACCAACAAATATTGTTTTTAAATACTTTTATGACCGTGTTGTAAGGCTGAAACTAAAGAAATTTTACATAGATTATGTTTATTTTTATAAACCTATGAATATATTTTTTTTGTGTGTTAATTATGTTAATATTAATTATTTAATATATTTTTATATTCTAATTAATCATATGTCTATATTTAAATATATATTTTATTATATTTCGGTTGAACCCAGTTGAACCGATCGAACCTCTAAACCTTTGAACCAGTACCTTGACCGGTTTGATATCCGGTCTGATTTTCTCCTCGTTTTTTTCTGAAATTCGTTAAAAGTTTAATCAGGCTACATTTTATTTATAAAAATATATTCGAAAGGAATCTTTAAATTTGTAAAGTTATCATATTGTATCTTTTAAAGTTTTAAAACTATTACACCATTTTCATACAAATTTATAAAATTATTACTCTCGCCTTTTATTATTTGTATATAGTAGGAGATATTAATATTATTTGACTAAAAAGTAGAAAGTTGAGCTAAATTTCATCAAGGAAAAGTCATTAGTATAATTTGTTGGATAGTGTGATCGGCTCCCTCTGATGTATATTCACGACCTCCATAAAAAAATTTTAAATCTTGCATATTTACGGCTTTTGAACAGTTTAATTTACAATAAAAATATTATTTCAATATAAAAAATGGATATATAAATTGGACACTTACTCTATTATCATTGGATGTGATGATAGTCTCAATTTTCTCTATTCATTCATCACATTCAAAGATAATACAATGAGTGTTACAATTAGACATCTGCTTTCAAATGTTTGAATAGTAATACTCAGGCTACAAATCATTCTTATAAAAGATTTCACCAAATGAATAACTCTTAAAAACTTGTCATGTAATGAATCATCTCACTCTTAAAAAATCTAAATCAAATAACTAAATATAATATTTATTGGTCAAGACACTTGTAAGCCTTCTATTTATTCTATGTAGAACTTCTGCATAGATCCCAACATAATTTTCCACTTAAAACTTTTTTCCCGTGTTGCTAAGCCTAACTAATAAGAAAAATATTTAGGTGTATCGAAAGCAAGAAAAATCACTTGCTGTAATTCATTTGTTAATTAATGCATTAGTTTTGTAAGTTATTATTATTTTCTACTTTTTTTATATTTTTAATATAATACCTAATTTGTTAATCAATAAATAAAGTAAATACTTTATCTTGCTCTAAGAACGCCTAATAATTTATGAAGTAATAAACATCAAGCCAATGAAGTGGGCCACATTAGATTTTTTCATATAAGAAAAAAAAATGAAAAAACTATTAAAACGGCCAATAGTCTCTCTTATTCCATTTGCTCATCTTTTCAAGTACCTTTCTTTTTTATTTCAAGTACCTTTCTTTTTTATTCCTCTGCCTCCGTGTAAGAATTCACTTCCTGCATTTCCTCACCAACTGCAAATACCCTTCTCCTTTCTTCTCTGTGCTTAGCAATTGTTTCTCCAGAACTATTTTCACATCATAATGAAGTCCAAACTGATCCTATTAATGATCTGTTCTCACTACCACTGAAACTGCTTTAAATTCCATCAACTCTGACGCCTTTGTTTAGTCATCAGATCAGTGAGCATGAACATAACCTCCCCTCGTTTCTTCTTGCTTTTAGTACTCCTTGCTTCCTTTTGCCTTTCCTCTTTACCTTTTGGAGTCACTCAGAAGCTGCCAGAAGATGAAGGTGTGCACTTAAACATCTTACACACTCTCACGATGCATTAATATATAGCTGTAATCATATGTTATTTTTTATTTCTCATAAAATTTGATATCTTATTGTTATTATAATTTTTTTGTACAGTTTTTTATACGGTCAACAAATAATAAAATTAACAACGTATAATTTCAAAAGGTTGTTAATTAGTATACAAATTAAATAATTTCAATTATATGCGGCGGAATCATAATATATTTTTCTAACCATTTGCAGTGCCCTTAAATACCGAAAAGAGTTAAGTTTCTAACTTTTAATTAAAAATCTTTCTTTCCAGTATAATAGTTGTCTTTTTTTAAAGAGAAAAAAAATCTTAATCAATGGGGATTATATTAATAATATAATCTTAAAAACCAAAAGTTTTTAAGAAAAAAAACCTAATAATTAATAATATACAAATTTTTATATTAGATGTTCGCTGTATTATAGTGCAAGCTCTCAAAGACATAGCTAAGACACTTGGGAAGGAGTGGAATTCCAGCATAGATAATCCGTGCGGTGGACAACAAGGTTTTAATTCGTGTATTGAAGTGCCTCTCGCAACTGCTGCTGTCATCTGCAATTGCACCTATGCCAATCACACTGTCTGCCATGTCATCCACTTGTATGTGTCTCTCATTCCTGATGTGTTTTATTATTGTTGAGTTTGATAAAATTATAGAGAAATATTTTTTCAAGGATATATACATGCCAACTCTTAATTTATTACTTTAAATTTTATATAATTTCTACTTAAAAATAAAAATTTTGATTTTTCACGTTTAAATTAGATAGGACACCTATTTTGAGTGTGAAAATAACACCATCAAAAATTATAAAATTATTTATATATATATATTTTAAAAAAGTTTGATCGTATTCTTTTTAGTACAAAATATTATCAAGTACTAGTAAATTATCATCAATTATATTTTAATTTTTATATGATTTTTAAAATAGTCATGAAAAGTCATTTTTAATAATAATATAACTAAATATGATTAAATGATTGGGTTGAAAAATTATTAATATAACGTAGGAAAATGAAAATTTGCATGATGTCGTGGAGTATAAATATAGATGAGCAAATTAGTGGAGTAGAGAAAGACCACCTAGCTACTTGATTTGTCAATTTGATGCACAAATTGAAAAATGTAATTAAAAAAAAGTGCGGTCTATCTTTTGACTTTAATTTTAAACTGTCATGCCTGATTTTAAAGTGTCTGGTATTTTTCACAACTTTTATTGTGTGTTGGTAATTGGCCGTCTCTCTCACGCCCTCTAGAGTATGAGATGGTATGAAAAGGAAGAGAAACAGGATGGAACATCGAATGGTTCACAGATGTAGAGGTCTAATCGGTTTGACTAGAAGTTCGACAGACCTATAATAAAACGTATATTTATATTCCATTATTTATAAGTATATTACTAATACATATAAAACAATAAACAAATAATATTAGATAATTTAAATAAAGGATCTATTTTGTATAACTAACCATGTAAAACTTGAGGTAGATAAAGGAGAACTAACTATTTTACTGATATGATAAAATGTGATTGAATGACAATATAAAAAAATTATATTAATAGTATATTAAAATTAAATTCTTAAATAAAAAGTAATAATAATAAATGGTTACCGATGATTATTTTTTATTCTAACAGTTAATTTATTTTTAACATAGCTTAAATATTCTAGCCTTTGAAGAACGTATATTAGAATATAAATATAAATAAAGTAGGAAAAAATATATATACTTTGATACCTACCAAAACTAGCAAGCTTCTTGTGTTATTTTGATATCCAAAAAATGAGTGTCCATGGATATCCATTCAAATGTAAGGTTGGAGAACAAGGTGATGCGTGTTAAAGTGGAAGTCCTATAAAATTTAAGGATAGTAAGTTGAGTATCTACATTCCTTACGAGAATGAAGATTTTAACAAAAATTTTCTCCTTCTTACATGGTCTTTGTTGTCAAAGTAGTGTTATTTGAACATACAAGTCGTGGGACATCATATCGATACATTGCTATCCACGATTAAATGGGTAGTGGACTCCACTTAGCGTAGGTCTCACACCGCATCAAATGGTGGATGATATGTCTCATCGCGATGTCCTACAACTTGTAATCACTTCTCTTGTTGTCATAGTTAGTGTGATGGTGCAGGTAGGATTTCAATTTAAACATTAGTTAAATTTCATTTTTGTCCATTTGTATTTCACTCTACCCTTCTTCTAACCCGTCTTTAACTCTTCTGTAACATTGATCAGTAGCACATTTCTTTTTGTTTTGGTTCCATAAATTAGCATCAAATTGCATTTTAATTTTGTAGTAAGATCCTTTCTATGTTCGATGTCAACTTGCTTGGTTTCTGGACAGCACTAGGTTTGCCATCGACCTATTTTTGGTTTTAACATCACTAGTGAGAGTGGAATATGTGGAGGGAGATGCTAGCATTGTTGCTGTCTTGTTAAGCAAAGGTGATGCAATGCATTTTGGGCCTGATAATAAAAGGAAGCAGGGCACTGAGCCACGCACGTCTAGATGAAGGTGGCAAGGTTGATTGAATAGTTGGGTATTGTGCTATGATGGAGATAAATTTCTTTTAGTCTGTGGTGAACGTATATGGGTCCACCTATAGGAAAGTAATTCATTTGCAGCACAAATCTATCAAATCAACAAAGTAAAGGAGGACAAGGAAATTAATATGGTTTGGTTTTAACTATCTACATTCATGATCTCACAAATCAATCCACTAACCTACTGTTATTTATGCTACCTAATGCCACATTTCCAAGAAGACTTTCAATACAAGCTATCCTCATTTGCACCATCACTATTCACAAAACATAACATCATTAATGCAACTTTTTGCACAAAGTTGCAAACCCTCAATCACAGTAAGTTTTCTAGCGAGAGTTGCAAACCCTCTATCAAAGTAACTTTTTCAGCAAAAGTTGTAAACTCTCGTTAGTACAACTTTACTAGTGAAAACTACAAACCCTTCACTAGTGCAACTTTTATGGGTTTAAGGTTTAGCGAAAGTTGCAAACCCTTTATCAATGAAACTTTTCTAGCAAAAGTTACAAACCCTCTATAAGTGGTGAAGCATCACATCCATCTTTTCACTTTTCTCCTTATCATCCTCTTCCTCTCCACTCCATCTTTAATCTCCCAATTCTATTTTCCACTCATATATGTAAACAATTCTATAAACTATTATTTATAATAGTTTATATAATCAATAAATGTTACCACAATTATAAATTATGAATATTTTTTAATTCTAGATAAAATCGTAACAAAGTTACCCTATATATTATTCCATCAAATCTTTTTTTTAATCAAATCTTCTCCAAATATTTCTGAAATAAAAAATTATCAATAGCAACTTTCTGTCAAAAATTTGGATCAAACTCAATATTACCAACATTCTAATAGTATAATAGTAGTGTTGTTTAAACACCAAAGATAAGATACCCACTTTTTTATCATTAAATGTTAAGGGGATGAGTAGGTACAATTATCACATTTAATAGTGATAAAATGAGTATTTCAATGGGATATCCACTCTTAGGTGTTGAATAAAATTTTTGCAATAGCATAAATCCTAAGTCACATTATCATACAATGGTTGAAACAAAGGCAAAGAGGGGAGAAATTAAAGAATGAAGAGAGAGAATAGGCAAAATGGTAAAAGTAATTTTTTCACAAATATTAAAATATAAATTTGAGATATTATAAAGTTATTTTACATATAAAAAAATTTTAATTTGAATTTGAATTTGATTGTAAATTACAATTTCAATTATTATAATATAAGGGCCATCATGATCCATAACTAATGAAGCCCCATATTAGAAGGCTCCGCAGAACCAATATGTTGCGCATAACTCTCACTTTTTCTCTCTTAATTAGTTTTTTTTTTTCTCTATGCGACTATGCAATTTGTTGTTGTCTTCCTCATTGATAAGAAATGAAACTTTCATTGTCATTTACTGCATTGATCAACACTGTGTTGCGGTCTTTTGCTTTTTCGATTCTTTTTGGTGCAACGATGACAAGACCATCCTTGTCCGGCAAAATGAAATTGTCATCGTAGTCGTTGTGCTCAGTGATGATGACTCTAGTTCCATTGCGATCATGAGGTGATGACTATAGTGTGAAAATGTTCCAGACTGGTCAACCGAAGGAACCAGTCAGGTCTATACCAGTTTGCTAGTTTCCCAATTCCAATGACTAGTTCACCACTAGCTTTTGAGAACAACGGTTTAAGGGATATGACCGAGCCGACTTGGTGTCTACTTCTTGGTCAAACTGATCCAATTAGCTGGTCTGATTTTCTCTTTGGATAAAAGCACAAATCTAACCTATTATATTTAGGCTCATTCACGATGAGAATAAGGCTCATAAAATTTATTTAATATACACTCATTCTGTAACACCCTTTCTACTATAGTGCTATGCTTGAGTCATAATATTACAGTAAGTAGTCGTTACCCATAACTTATCATACTAATTTTTGTCCGTATTAACCATATAAATTATATACGTATGTGTTGTAATAAATACGAGCCTTGTACTAAAAGCTATACTAGTTTTTTGCTTTTTGCAATACTTTCAACGTAACAATCAGTGCATAGAAATAGTGGCAATATAATGCGCACCCTAGGAAATTGGTCACACGATAATTTACATTTTATATCACATCCATAGTAAGTTAAGTTATACAGATATACTTTATACATTCACACCTAATTACTTAAGTATCATAAACAACCTTACCCTGGTCCTCGCAGTGACCGCCTAATCCGGGTTAGGGCCTAACAAAATACAACTAACTACAGATAGATAAACCTAATTCCCTCGGTCAGTGGCTCAACAAAAGGTCAGACATAAGAGCCTATGATAGTCAAATAACATGAGGGATTCTAAGTCATACTACCTTTACCAACAAGCTGAATATCTGTAGTCAGTCAAGTAAGTGGAGAGTAGTGCCCATTAGGCACATCAGCTAGGTAACCTTGCCAGTCCCCACTACCTCGGGAAAGGGTAGAAGAACCCAAAGATGTCTCCTCTGAAGGATCAGACTCAGCATCAACGGCAGGCTGTGGTGGCTGTGGTGGATGAGTCATGTACAGCGAAAAAGCAGGAAAAGGGGACTCTGGATCAAAAGTAGGACTCATAACAGTAGTAGCAAACGAGCGAGCAAATAGTACGTAAATACGGATACGAGACTCAGCGACCAGGTATAGTGACCCCAACTTCAGGTCGTAATGCCACAGCAGATCAAGCATCTCGAGAAAGAACACGATCGAGGTATAGAAAATACATCATATAGCAGGAATGAGAATCAATGATCCCCAATAGGAAAAGAACCAGTCTAATACTCAATGATATTTAACTTAATGCAAGATAAGTAAAGTAACTTCAGTTATTTAAATAATGATCTCATTAGTTAGTGTTATTCCTTCTTATGACTTAATTTTATTAGATAATGTTAAAACTTAATGGTAGAACTCATAGGATTCTTCTGATATACTTCTCTCTGGATCGTACTGGCAACTTGTGTAATGCCGTCGCGACTACACTCTGATATAGTTCACTAGATGGAGTATGTCTACTACATCTTATTCTAGATAGCCTTGCTATCCCCAGTACATCCCTTTTCTCATAAACGATGTAACGCCGTCACGTTCACACCCTGAAATAGGTCTAAGGGCGTAGCACATCTACTGCTACCCATGAATCCACGAGCTTAGCACTAAGCCATTTACATTGCATAAGATTTATTTTCTTAAGTTTTCTTTCTTTGCGTGCATTTTCATCATTTGTATAAAATTTCTCGTAGTTGTTGAGTAAGATTTATTCTTCAAGAATTCTATTTTTCATGCATTACTTTGAGATTTTTTTCCTTGAAACTTACTTAAACTCGTATGAAATACCCTATTAAAATCTCTTGAATAAATATAATGTCTCTCTTTAACTTTTAGGAGATATTTTCCCGTAACATTTGGTATACTATTGTGATGTTTTTCTACAAAGCCTACTAGGCTTTTAATAGATTTTATGCCATCAGAATTTCTATTACATCTTTTGGTTAGCAATAATCTCATAAATTTTCCAACAATTGAACCAAGTTTCCTGCGATGGGTTTCAAACTATTTCTACAATGAATCAACATTTCTTGGACATTAATTGCTCCTAAATTTTGAAAATACACAACCCAAGTCTTACTACCACTTTTTCAAGTTTTGATTATTATGTATAGCAAGATCATACAACATAAGAATTAGTACTGTAAAATTTCCAGCACCTATAATTTCAGCACATACACATTTAAAGCACCTACTATATCATTAAAACTAAGAATTGATGCTGTAAAAATTTCCAGCACCTATAATTTCAGCACATACACATTTAAAGCACCTATATTCCGATACACAAGACTTCATAATAATCCAAGCACTCAAAAATTATAAAATTCTGAAATAAAATTCTGGTTCCAAGAATGGTTTCTGAAAGAATAAAAATTCTGGTTCTAAGGTTAGTTTCTAAAAGAATGAAAATTCTGGTTCAATAATAGTTTCTAAAAAAATAAAAATTCTGGTTCAAGAATAGTTTCTGAAAGAAATAAAAATTCTGGTTCAATAATAGCTTTTGAAAGAAATAAAATTCTGGTTCAATAACAGCTTTTGAAAGAAATAAAATTCTGGTTCAAGAACCGTTTCTGAAAGAAATAAAATTCTGGTTGTTGTAAGAATGATTCATCATAACTCAAGCACTCCTAAATCCTCAAATTTGATTTAGATTTCAGCAACCATAAATTCAGCAAATTCAAACATTTATCTTAGCAAAAGCAAAACATCATAAAGAAAAGACTAGGATAATTCTCCTACCTTCCTCCAAGCTTTTCTCTAGTTTTTCCTTTCAAAACAAACCTCAAACCCCTTTGTTCCAGCCCTAGATTAAGCTGCCATGAGAACCAAGTGCAAGGAAAAAAAATAAGGTTTTCAATTGATTTTGATGTGGAGAAGATGTTTATGAAGTAGTTTAGATGCTTACCTAAGAGTATCCTTTGCAACTATGGTGATTTGATGAAGTTTCTTCAAAGAGGAAATTTAGAGAATGGAGAAATGGAGAAAAAGAAAGCAACAAGGAACTGTGAAATGAAAAACGTGCTCCGGAAGAAGAACCGAGAAGGAATTGAAATTTCTTTGTTTTTTTCTTTTTATTAATTCCTTAACTTGGAGAGAAAGTAAGGAAATTAAAATTTCCTGATCAATTTATCTTCTATCAGTATTATAAATATCTATATTTATTTGATTATTCTAACTAACAATTTATTTGAGATATGGTAATGTCTATTAATTTGATTAATCTCAATGTTTCGGTATACCGGTTATTACCATTTCGGTACACCATTTTTCATTATTTCAATATCCAATTGACATAAAAAAAACTTTACCGAGTAGAATTATCTTTTTAACATTATTCTAATTTTTTTCTATGTCCTAATATCATTTATAAGATCTCATCCTATATTACTGATTCAAATATTATTATTCTAATTTTTTTATTAATATTTAATTAATTTTTATTTTTTTTACAGAATCCTCATATTATTTCGATCCTAACCGTGTCTGTCAGAATTTTTAAAATCCTTACCAATTTCTCCCAATTAATTGTTTTATCAGAAAGATACAAATAGGAGAGTCGTTACACATTCATTTATAAGCTATACTAACTTTTTTTGTGAGTGTATCTAATGAATTCTTAGGATTGTGATAATAAAAAATTTGCCAAAAGTCTAATCACTATGAAGACAATCATGCATGGGGAAGAGTAAAACCAAGTGTCTTAAAACTACAATAACTAAATAGCAATTTTAGGGCAATGAAAGTAATTCAAGTTTGTAGATGACGAAAAATTAAGAGCAAACCCTCATTTAGTTTATGAAATTACATAAGGGAGTCATTTTGGTCGTTAAAATTAAAAATTAACTTCTTAGTCATCAAAATTATGAAATGTGAGTCAAGTAACTTTCTGACTCCATTTTCATTACTTTACCATTATATTTTTGCTAATATGTCATGTTAAATGACATACTGATAATAAGCTGACATTTTACTTAATTTAAGAGGTGGCATGATTGAATAATAGATTCAAATTATAAGTGTATGTCAAATATATCAAGAATTTTATTAAAATTCATATCATAGTCTTCAATTATGTTCATATCCATGCAATTTAATTGCTAGAGACTAAATAGAATGTAAATCTATTAATGAAATTTCAATTAACATGCTATATCAAAAATGCATGACGATATGATAGAGGAAATAGGGTGAGGGACTGACATTTTGCAACTTTTGAAAACCAAAAAGTTGATTTATAAATTTCAAGAACTAAAATTAGTCTCACATAAAATTTTAGGAATTAACGTAAACATTTACTAAAACAAATTAAATAGTAGTGAACCTCAATTTTTGTTTTTGTTTTTGGGAACGCTTTTTGTTTTTAAGGGGCCAAAACAGAAAATGCTAGCATTTATGGACAAAGATGGTAGATGAGATTCATGCTTTGGTTTAATAATTATCATTATTAAGTAAAATCTTAAATTCTGATCTATTATAATAATAATAACTAATTCTGATTTAATTTTACCCTCATAGTCTAACAGAAGTTTCTTATGCTATTTTTAAAAACTTGGGTCATTATAATTGAGAATTTGAGATAGCAGACTCAGTTGATCATGATACTATCATTGATTACCTTTCATATAGTTACTTGTTTTTAGATTACATCTACAATTTACTAGACAATTGTATTATTTATTGGGAAAATTACACTTTATCCCCTAATTATAGGTTATATGCACTCTAAATCCTAAATTTTAAAAATATGCAATTTGTTTTCTGAACTTTCTTGAATGTGTAAATTGTTGGCTCTTCTGTTAATTTTTTTTCGTTAATTGGTAACAAAAGTATAACAAATTTGAAATATTTAAGGGTATCAGGTTGCACATTTAAAAAAGTTTAGGCAATCAATTTATATATGTTTCAAAATTCAATGGTATAATACACTGACTTTGACTAAATACACATTTAATTTGTGAAAGTTCATGAAATTAATTTGTATATTTTTAAGTTTAGATATTGAAGTACACATTATCTATAATTTAGAGGATAAAAAATTCACGGGATAAAAGTATCATTTTTCCTTTCTTATTCGTTGGCTTCATTTAACACCAAATTCACATGTACATAGTGCCGAGGTTAAAACGCAAGAGCTGAATGACCGAAAAAAGAGAGCCGTCCTTGAGATAAGAAAAGAGTAAAAGCTCGTCCTTGATGATTTTATTTCAACCTATAAAATTCAAGGCACCCAACATCCAAAATATGAAAATGTATGGGATCCACCACTTTTTTATTTTTCTTTTCACCATCTTTATTTCTCTCCAACTCTCTCTTTTCTTTCTCGGTTATCTAGGTGTTCCAAAAACTGGGTTCAGAAATCTTTGTTGGTTTTTTTTTTTTTAATATTTCTATTGTTTAATTATTCGATGTTCATTAACTAATGGTGCCGTGAATAGTTACGCTTTTTCCTTTGAAAAAAATCGTTAATATTTCATTATAACAAAAATGTGCAACGCATAATTATATGACAGTTCCACAATATACAAAATTTAAAGACATTTTATGTTCCTTTTTATTTTTATAATGTCTTTTAAAACCTTTATTTTCATGGTTTAATGAATGAGCAGATGTTCGAAAGGAGAAAATCTTGCGGGGACACTCCCACCGGAATTGGTCAAGTTGCGTTACCTTCAAAATATGTATGTACTTCTCTAGCTTTGCTACGTTCAACCTCAATTAATGGAATTTTTTCATTATTTCTTGAGCAACATGTATCTATGTATAATCTAGTGTACTCTCTCTCACTCTCTCTCTCTTTGTTACAGTGATCTTTATTTCAACTACCTGAATGGTACAATTCCTAAAGAATGGGGCTCCATGAATCTTGTCAACATGTACTCTGTTTGATCTCTGTGTTAGCTTTTTTTTTTTTTTTTGAATCAATATTCTTTGTTAGTATGACCCTGACATGTTTTCTTTTATGGAAATGAATCTGTTATTAATTTTTTACGTGAAAAGGATATATGTAATCTCTTATTATTAATTATTTTACATCACATATTTTGTTTAAGTTTCACAAACTAAATCAATGATAAGATATTGTATATGTCCTTATAATTTTCTTTGACACATTTTTTTAAGACACTACAAGAAAAATGAGTATTTTCAGCAACTCTCGAAAATTAAAGTGTCAATGAAAATACTGTCAAGAAAAAATAATTTTAACATAAAGTGACTTTTAAAAATACTTATAAACTTTTATTGATAATTAGTACATGTCAAAAATTCATCTTTTGAGTATTTTTTACATGTATTAATTGTCAATAAAAATTTATAATTATTTTCAACAATCACTTTATGTTAAAATTAATTTTCTTGGCAATACTTTTATTGATATTTTAATTGTCGAGAATCGTTAAAAATACTCATTTTTATTGTAGTGAAATCAACAGAATAAATTAATGTAATATGTTATAATTTTCTTAATTTTACAGTAAAAGTAATATATTGCAATAACTTATCTGTTATAATTCTCTTACAATTTTTTGGATTAAACTTGCAGGATAATACTTGATTTTTATTCATAATAATTAATAAAATTATTTTTTTGTTATGATTTCTTTCTTATTATATCCTGTAATATGAGACTTAAACATAAATATCAAAATGTATAAGAGTATAATACATGTATTCATTTTTATATTTCATTCAATAAAAATAATTATTAAAATTTAATAAATAAAAATATTTAATATAAATTACAATTATGTATAGTACACTAACGAATATTGAAAATGAATTATAATTTAAAGTTAATAAATATTTATATAGTAATTTTTATATTGATATTAAAATTTATAATTAAATAATTAGTATAACTATTATTTTATAATAATTTTCCCCTGATAATGATATCTTTTTTCTTGTTATATTTCTACTTATAATTTGAATTATTTATGATGATAAAATGATAATATTATCTTGCGTAATACACATTATTTAAAAAATACGCTGCCAGATACTCTACAATAAACAATTCATATATTACTTTTGAAAACAAAGGATATCAAGTATTGTACAATCATTACACTATCAAAACTTTAAGACTTATATTACATTTTAAACTTATCTTTACCAAGTAATATGACCTTATAATAACTTCAAGGTATAAAGACGCTAATGAAACGGGCTTCTTCATTATGACAGTTCTCTAGCAGGAAATCGATTGACGGGTTCAATACCACCAGAGATAGGAAACATTTCCACTCTCCAAAATTTGTGAGTTTCTCGCTATTATCCACCATATAGAAAAATAAAAATTTCCCATATCGAATGTTTGTACATGCAAATAATTTCAGTGGAACTTAATTAACTATTAACTTGAAATGGATAGTGTCGTGTCGTTCAATCAATTGTCTGGAAATCTGCCACCTGAGCTTGGGAAGCTAACCCAACTTCAAGGACTGTAAGTCTTTTACCACTTTATTTTATTTTCCATTTCCACCCCTTGATCTCCTTGATTGATGATTGCTACCCAAATATGAAGGGCTGGCCAATGTTTCGAATTTACATGTGTGTGTGTGTGTGATTTAAAATTAAACAAAATTTTATCAGTATAATCGTGAAATTAAAAAAAATATTTTGGGGATATCTAAGGTCACAAATAATTTTTTATCATTGTAAAAAAAATATAATATACTGTAGTAATTTTTGATTTTCTTTGCATGGTTTTATATATATATATATATAGCTGAAAAAATTAAACATAATTTTTTAGGGGACATTTCAAGATCATGAAGATAAATTTTGACCACTTTTAAAATATATTTTTTGGGATGAATATAGTGTATTCACAGTCAAAAGTAATGACTAATCCCCTTGTGATATAAAGCTAACAAATGTGAATATTGTCTCTCAAAACACTTTTAAAATATATTTAATCATAATTTTGAAGTCTAGTTAATATTGAAAAATTATTACAATATATCATCATAGCTGATTGGTATATTAATACATCTTGAAATTTCACCAACTAGCTTTCAGAGTACAAGCTGTAACTTACTTTACACGATGCATGACTGTCTTGGCATTAGTTCCACTGGCTTATTTTCATAATTCTTATTTTTGTGTTATGCATACATATATAGGGTAATTAGCTCCAACAATTTTAGCGGAGAGCTACCAGCAACGCTTGCCAACCTGGAATCATTGCAGGATTTGTGAGCTTCATATTTCTATTAATATACTGATAAACAATATTGCTAAACTGGCCGTATAATAATTTTCCCTTGTTTCATGCCCTTACACTATGCAGTCAACTTGGGGACAATCAATTCTCTGGGAAGATTCCTGATTTTATTCAAAAGTGGACAAGTCTCCATACATTGTGTGAACCCTTTGTTTTATTTATTTTATTGTCGGCTTTAATTATTTTTCTATTGTCAAATTACACATATAGTTCTTATCTGAAGTCACTTATGTATGTTTGATTTATTTTCACAGAATACTTCAAGGGAGCGGACTCAGTGGGCCAATTCCTTCTGGAATTTCACTTTTGGGAAGCTTAAATGACTTGTGAGTGTGATATATATATATATATATACACACACACACACACATTATAGATAGCAAGGGCTAGCTTGAAAGTTACTTTCACTTTTCATTGTGTTTAATTAGCTATGATTCTAATTTTATGTGTGCAGGAGAATTAGTGATCTCAACGGAACGGAAAGTTCAACTTTCCCACAACTTAGTAATATGATAATGGAATATCTGTGAGTTGATATTGTTGATTTGACTATTTCGAAAGTATAGTCGAAGAAGCGGCTCTCACAAAAGGTTTTGCCTATTTGATTGTTGAACAGGGTTCTGAGAAGTTGCAACATTAATGGAACACTACCGCCATATCTTGGAGCAATGACAGAATTAAAGATCTTGTAACTGCATGTTTTCTCATTTCATTAGATTGCAAACCCTAACTAACGGCTGAATCTTCTTCTATGCTTAGTTTGTGTTATAACTTTCAGGGTGTGTTTGGTTGGAGAGAAGTGGAGTGTAAAATTTTATTAAATAAATTTTATTTGTAATTTTACTCATGAATCTCACTCATTAAAATTTATACCATATCATTACTTCTAACCAACCAACCATTAATATTAATTCTTGCATATTAATTATGTGAGTATACAACTTTTGTAGGCCTTTCAAGAGGTTGCAAGAAATTATTTCTAATGATCATCTTCTTGACCATTTTTCAACTCACTCTTGATATAACATTTTACCCTTTTCTTCCAGAGACCTCAGCTTTAACAAATTGACCGGAGAAATTTCACATGCCTATGAGAAGAACCTGACAACAGCGGATAACATGTAATAAATTTATCGTAGTTTCCTAGTAGTAGTTCTTAATTTGCCTATATTTTAAAGAGTAAATTTATAGTTTTAACACTTCAGCTATATATATATATTAATCATAAAAAAATTTCACTTCCACCTACATCAGCTTTGCTATATGGTATGAGAGGAGAAAATGCGAAGGAGTACGAAGTGATTTGGCAAATATTTATTGGGTGAAATAATCGAGAATCACGGATGAAATACAAGAGAGAAAGTCCTATTTGAGAAATTTTTAGATGTTTTTAAAGCAAGATAAAATATTTACTCTGCTTTATTCATTAATTGACATATTAGCTATTATATTAAAAATATAGAAGAAGTGAGAGAAAATAATGATTAAAAAACTTAAGTGTTAATTAATAAATAAATCAAAACAAATGCTTCACCAAAATATTTATCGTCTTGTGTGATATTTAACACGTTCATACTGGAAATTACTAATTTAGTTTCGTAACATTCAGCTTTCTCCTCTCTTTTTTTTGTTAGTCTTGTTTTGTTGATAATCTAACTCCTCTATAGGATAAACTTCAATCCAAAACTCTCAAATATATCTGCATAGTTATTCTTGACTTTAGAATGGTTACAGATGCTATCAACTAGACTGTCGCCATTATAATTCCTCTACACAGATGCCTCATTCGTTGAGGAGTCTACCTTTTTCTCCCTTTCTCTTGTGGAGCGTTGTTTGAACGATGCTATTCTCGTAGTTTCCTTAATTGGTCTGCTTGCCAATAATGTCACAACTCATTATCTGTTTCATATTTACCATTGTTGGCTACAACCTATTACTTTTATTTATGTTTAGTCGTGGAGACAGGTCAATAACCTAGACTTTATCTCCCCTAATACGACCGAAGCAACTTTATATAGGTCTAGGCTTTGGTCCTTCTCTATAAAAAAAAATTTAATAGGCCTTTTTAAAAATAATTTTAATCTAATTGATAGTTTTTCTTGAAATCCTTATTAATGGTCCATGTAGAATACTGATTTTGTTTTCGATGATGTATTAATCTCTTCATGTCTTTTAATATAGATCCTTAACGGGGAACTTTCTCACGGGATCAGTGCCTGATTGGGTGACAAAAGGTGGCAAGAAGTAAGTTCTCTTTCAGATGCTTATATAATTGATTGGTATGAACAATACGTACCATTTGTTCATATAAATACTATAAACATATAATATAATTGGTTCCTTTTTCAGTTCATCATTCTGAGTGGACTTTCTCTTTAGTCTTTTCCTTTTTTCCCCTTATTCCCATCAAAGTAAAGTAGCTTTAGTTGATACAGTTTTTGGTTTTCGTCCATGGGCATTAAGTGCATAGCCACCAACTATGTGGTAATGTTTATTGATCACCAAAAGCCTAATCGATCCTAACATAAAATATTAATTTGGCCGTATTTTGATATAAATCAAGAGAAAATAAATAAGCCCTTTTATGTAAGAAAGTAAAAAGCAAATAAAACATGTTATTATTGCTTTGTTCTAGTTCTACGGATATCTAATGCTTGGTCAACCATATCAATTTAATTACCCTTTCATAGGGTGAAAATAAGTTGAGTTGAGTTAGGTTTTGACTTAAATATGTATAATTAATCTATTGTCATAATCCAACCTATGTCAGGATCGAGATATAGAGAATAGAAACACATTCATTCACAAACCTTAGATGCAAATCTCTTTAAAAAAATAGACAGGGTCTCCCATATTTTTCAGATATTTTCCCAAATTACAACCACATCGTGTAAATTTCATGGATAAAACCACATAATTGGGTTTTAAACATTATTCTCATAATGCTCCCTCAATAAAATAATAACAACTCATCATATAAATTCCAATTAAAGTTTTCCAAACCAAAATATTTCTTCCCATTTCCAAGCCAAAACAAACATAAAACATGTTTTTAACTTGGCAAAAGAAACACTGTTTTAATACTTTAATGTCTCATATGAAAAACACATATAACATAGATTAAAACCAATAAATATAGATTTAAAAATACATTACGTAACATAACTATAATCATGCAAGCCAAGAACCATGGCTTTGACATATGGAGCATTACAGACAATTCTAATAGACTAAAACTAATAATGCATGTTCCAATATGAATAGACCTTCTTACGAAGGTTCACCAACTTTGAAATTGACTATTGTTGAGTCGGAGTATTGGAATTGTATATGTGAAAAGATGGGGAAACAACAAAGTGAATTTTGCAACTCAGTGGCAGACAGAATCTTTATAATCCTCTTGAGACAATACGCAAACATCTAGTAAAACAAAAGGAAAGACATAAATTATATATAAATTCTATAAATTATTACTTTCACAGAAAGATTTCAAAAATATCAATTTTTATTGGAAATACTAGGGGATCATCAAATCTAGGATAATCCAAATAATCCACTCTCGAGCGATCACTCCTTTGTGTGATTCTAATATAGGATGGTCTAACCCATGTGTGTAGCTGTAGGACAGGTGAATCTAGTATTGGTTTTGAAAAAAAATATAGTCAATGTGCACCAAGAGTAATGTCTACTATCATTAGCCACAGATCCTATCAAAGATTATCCTAAAAGCATTTAATAAACTTTATGTATATCATACTCGCTAAGGTCTCACTATTTCAGTAAATGATCCTTTCCTCAAATCCATCACAGAGGTCCATAACTTTCAAATATTTCAATTATATGAAATCCAATATTTCTTTAGGCAAGTTCTAAATTTTCAAATCACATCATATCGTCTCATGTGTCAATTTTTATAAAACATAAGGTAACATGATAGGATTGAATTCCTCAAATATATTTAACGTTGCTAAATAAACATTTTTCAACTTCTAAATTACTAAAATATATTTTAAACTAATGTGGGCATGTATAAAAATAATTATAGGCATAATGCCTATTCACAAACTGATTCCACACAATCAAAGACCAAATTCCAAGTGCCATCGTCCAATGGTTAAAGCAAAATTGCTCTATATTTCTAGGAACAAGATAAATACAATATTAGTGATATAACAATGTCACTAATTAATATTCAACCTCAAAACATAGAGACCCTAAATGCATACAACTAAGGTTCCAAAACTCCCAAATCCACCATTAATAACCATAGAGAGCTCCAAAAAAAAAATGGAACAAAATTGACATCTACCCACTACTCTAAAATGAAAATTGGAGGTATAAAACACCTATGAATTCATGAACTCCACCAATTACTCTCTTATAGAGAAAGAAAACATGAGTTTCCAGGTGGATGGAGGAAGGTCATGTGCCAACGATGGTGTTGGTGTGCCGGTGGAGGCAACGGAGGTGGTGGTTTACAATGGAGAAAGAGAATTGAGAGAGGAAGAATGAGAAGAGAAAGAAAGAAGAAAAAGAGAAAAGAGAGGTGCTATATGTACATGTGAGAAGGATAAGGGAAGAAAGAAAGAATAAAAGAAAATGAAAAGAGAGAAGGAAATTAAAAGAGTGAGTTTCACTCATTAAATGTTGTGCCAACAAATATTTACCTTATTTAACCTATGTTTGCCAAACTCAGATCCGGTTTATTTTATTTTTCATACTAACAACTATTTTAAAGACCCAAACAAAAACAAATTTTAGGGTTATTATATATGTATTCTCAAAAGTAGTCTAAGTCTAACCTATTAACTGACATCAATATTTTAAAACTCATATACTGAACTAATCGGTCTGAGTAGCACAATAGATTGTTGTTGGAATGGAATTGGCATGAGCTGATGTGAACCGCTCTAACTCAATGATTTTTTGGAGGAAACATTGATCCACTACCGATTCAAATAAACAACAACTCAGGGAAAAAAAAAGTGAGTCACCGACCATTGCCTTGCAAGGAAACAACCGCTTTAGATCCATTGCAATCATGGTTGCCACTCACCTTTAACCTCAAATTTGGTGCTTGCCACTATCGCGATGCTTCTATATTCTACAACATCTCAAACTGTCGCCTTGTTGGCAAGCAATGGGTGGAAAGTGAAAATAAAAAGATCCGCGCATGTGTGAGAGACACACAAAGAGAAGGCGGAAGTGAGTTGATGAAGGATTGAGGAAAAATGAAAGGACACAGAGAGCAAAGGGGTCTATGTAGTAACCTAATGTGCTTGAGAAAGAGAGTGGGTATTATAAGTGAGGCAAAAATTTAGGGTTACACAAGTTATGAGTGCTTATGTTTTATTTTTATTTTTTTTTCGCTGAAAATTAACATTCACTATAGGGTCAAAGCCCAAAACATGGAACACTTTTAAACAACTGACAAATGGGCTTAACTTTAAGAATTAAACAATAAAACTATCAAATCAAAGATGGGTTGGGAAATTGCAGGCCTCATGTAATCTTTTCATTTTAGATGTATAAATGTTATAATTTAAATGTATTAATTATTTATGTAGACAACTATACATGTCTATTTATATATTTATAGCATATGAAAAAATTTTATAGTGTGTTAAATATTTAATTATTTATATTATTTTTTGTATTTATTTGAACTTATATATATATATATAATATCCTTTAAACATTTTATATTTCATCTTTGTTCTTTTCATTTTTCATCAAATTATAACTTAACCTTCTTCATTTTTTAACAATCACATGCCCTGTACACCACTACCAAACACAGCTCCATCTCCATCTCCAATATCATTTTTGTCTCTATTGTCTCATCACTGTCTTCATCTTTCTATCTTAGGATAGGTATCAAATGTTGCCTAAAGGATCAAATTATTTATATAGTATTGTCAAAACAAGAGATTTCTTGCTCTCAATCACATCTAGACCATTAATATATATTTTTAATATATCTTCTCTCTCATAGGTTTTTATATTTGACGATTGAAAATCACTTAGAGTAAGAAAAACAATTGCTCCAAGACTATCTAAGTATTTTTCAAATCATTTTGGAAAATTTAAGCTCATCGGATTTCATTGTGTTTACGTTTAATTATTAGATTATTTTTAATGAAGGTAATATTCTTTGGAGTCTTTGGAGTTCAAAATTATGTCTTTATGTCTCTTTGATTCGCATATTATATATTACACTCAAAATTTTCTACTTTTATATAGACATAGAGATCTTTCATACAATAACTTCAGCATTGAAAGTCAAGGGAATACAACATGTCAAGATGGAATAGTGTAAGAATCCATGCTTTTGTATGTTTTGTTTTCAAATTTTAGAACCTATATATGTGATAAGTAATATCCTTTTCTTATATGTCATAGGAACTTATTTGCTAGCTCTTTGACAAAGGATGAATCGTAAGTTTGGTATTCTACATGCTAAATTATTTGTCTTACATGAAGATAAACTTTTTCATTTCCCTTATTATCCAAGGGATCAAATACTATTTATGACAAGGTTATGCCAACTTATTTTGCTTCTTCTATCATTTTCTCAGGGGACAAGTTTCGTGTTTGGGAAACTCAGATTGTGCTGAAAGTAAGTTCTCTTTGGTGAATTTCCTACAAAATGCCATTGTCTCACACTCTCACTATTGCTTTAGCATTTTAAAGCTTTTCTTTGGCCTTTTATGGGTAACAAGAGGAAGCGAAAACAAAAATTCCCATGCTTTTGCATAAGATCTAGACTAATAACCCACAATGTCTCTTGGAATTCTTTGGCATCACTTTCAAAGTATTTATATGTATTTCTTAAAAGATGAATACTTTATAATATAAGGCATAAAGGAGAGCAACATATCATGATAGGGATTTATCCTTGTTCACTCTCTCTACATTGGTACTTCATCGAATAACTCTCTGTTCATAAACAGGACAACCTTTTTTTTTTTTCCAATATAACCAAGGTTTAAGTGTTTAGATTTGGCCACCTTACATCTGGTTCCAAGAAATGCTTCATAATTCATGTGGAAGGCATACATGAAACTCTTTCAAAAGGGATATCATTTGGTTTCTAGTTGACTAAATCTAATAAGATTTTATGTTTTAGTTAATTGTGCGATTAAGAATTTTATTCATTGATAATTCAAAGTGAATGTAGGGAAGGTCACTACAAGAAAATTGCCATATAGTGACGGCAAAAAACCATAGGTAAAAGTATAAAATATGTGGATATAGCCTCAAAAACTTATACCCACAGACATCTACTTCCATCATTTATAATATGCCTTTACCCACGGCTTTTTTGCCGTCAATGTAACATATAATGGTGGTACTCATTACTGTAAGAAAATATCTAACTTATACCTACATATTTCATTGTGTCACTATAGGTTTTAGTGACAGAACTAAAAACCATCACAAATGATCATTAGGTAATTACCCACAGAAGCAATTTTGTCACTATATACTTTAGAGCAAAGGCCTTTTCTCTATGGGTATAGCTTATAACCACACTTTTATTGATTTTTAATTTTTCGTGAGTATAGATTATGCCACACTTTTGTTGAATTTAACTTTTTCGTGGCTATAGCTAATAACCAAATTTTCATTGATTTTCTATTTTTCATGGGTATAGCTGATAATTTTTTTTGTATTAAAAATTAAAATTTGGAATTCAATTTATGTATTTAAATTTATATATATAAGAATAGCAATCGTATAAAAAAAGACTCCAATTGTATTAAAAATAAAATAAGTCTTCAAGTGATAGGTATCAATATTACAAATAAATGAAATCATATCAATCTAAAGAAATACATGTGTTATGCTCCTATAAAGTAAATATGGTGCATACAAAATACAATTCGAAAATATAATAGGCATGAATCACCAACAATTAACAAAGATAAGCACCTTCGCTTCTAGTTACCACTTGCAAATCACAATGAATCAAAGGAATGAGAACTATAACACATGTTTCCTACTTAAAGGATTTGTGATAGCTACAATTCAAGATATGTAAAGAAGAAAATGAATAGAATAGTAATGAGAACTATAACACATGTTTCCTATTTAAAGGACCTGTGGCAACTATAATAGTCTAT
The DNA here is from genome assembly GCA_031216105.1 of Dalbergia cultrata. Taxonomy (NCBI): domain Eukaryota; kingdom Viridiplantae; phylum Streptophyta; class Magnoliopsida; order Fabales; family Fabaceae; genus Dalbergia; species Dalbergia cultrata. The sequence continues at coordinate 15,336,142 of CM062350.1, forward strand.
GACACTTTAGATTGCAGTCATATTACGATCAACATGACTTATAAAATTTAATGGCACATATTCTTGCATAATATACAGCACCATCTCATCAAGTTCTCAGAAATCACACTAAGACATGGTTCAAAATTCTTACAGGGGCTAAAAAAGTATGAAATAAACAAGAAATCATTAAATAAACTTACTAAAGTACTAATTTCAGCATATTAGCACCTTCAAACTATAGAGTACCTACACAACCTACATTAATTCCAACATACAAGTAATATTATTAATAAGATTATATATCTATATAAGACATGAGTTAAACCATAGTCATTTACAAGAAATAAGATTATAGAATGAAGCTTCATCATATTGTTAAAGAAGAACAAGAAGCTTCATCAGATACTGACACAAATTATGGTGCTCAAACAAGAAATAATTAGAGCATGACATAGATAAAATGCACAAGAACCCATAGGTACCCAACTATGGCTGGAAACCTTACTTCCTTTTGTCTTCTTTGACTGCATCAACATGAATTTCCTTTTTCTTTTTGGGCAAATTTGAACTTTTATTTTTGGTTTCCACCAAAACCTCACAATAAAAATGAGCAAATGGTATCACCGCATTATAAAAAAAATTATCATTTCCTTGGTTTTGTTTAATAAAGCAGTAGAAAAAACATAATATATATTTTTTATGGAGATTGTCACAGAGATAATCTACTACTATTATTAACCTGACAATCACAAAAGTTAAAAAAGCCAAATAGATTCAAAGCTAAAATAAATATGCAAGGACAATCTATCCATATTGAACGCAGAACTAGGCAATACAGAATTCAATGCAGCAATGAAATAGGCCATGTGCTTAAGCTTGATCTTTGTGGTAGCTGGCATCATATTGGTTGGCATGCAAATTATCTGATAGGTTTAATCAATTATATATCTTCTTTGACTGACCTGCAAAATCTGGAATATTTGGACCTCAGTTCGAATTTATTTTATCACAACTATATTCCAGAACTCATTGGCTCATTTTCCAAATTAAGATATCTCAACCCATCAGGTTCTTTAGTTGGTGGGAGTAGTCCTTCTCAAATGTTATGCAGTTGCCACCTGTACTAGTCACTTAAAGTGCAGGCATATAGCCATTTATGAACAGTGTAATTGTTTCTAGAGTTATATAGTATAAAATTATTCTACAATTTGCCAATTTATACAGATTAATCTTCATAATTTTGATCAATAGTTGGTAAAATAACTTGGTAAAGGCCTAGAATTTGCTATCTATTTGTTTAAAAGGTTCCACTCCTCAAAAGAAATGTGATAGTATCATTTTATTTTAGTGGTGTTTCAGAGGTTATCATTTGACTCCAGAGTCTAGCATGACACTCTTTCTTATTATAAGGGATCGTAGAAAAATATTCATTCTAATAGGAACATAAAAATGCATATTCATAAATAATAAGAAGCAAAAATTGCAGAGAAAATAACAACTCATCCATGAAACTATCCATCTTTAACCCAAATGAGGAAATAACAAAAGTTGGTATTAGAAATAACAAGTCATCCACAAAACTATCCATCTTTAACCTAAACTATCCATCTTAATCCATCTTTAACATTGTATTAATCTTATCTTCTAATCTTGGTATTATCTACTTGAAGGAACTACCAAAAGAATGCTGGCTAACTGTTTCTTACTAACTCACTAACTACTTCACTAGTTATTTCTCTATCTTTGCTTTAACTCTCGGCGGCTTCTTCTTCAAGCTTTGATACCCCCCACAAGCTTGAGGGTAGAAGATGTCTAACAACTTAAGCTTGGGAAGGAAGGTGGCAAAGGACTTGAAAGTGAGGGCCTTGGTTAGAATATCAGCTCGTTGATCTAGAGAAGTGACGAGGAATAGGCACATGAATCCAGAAGCCAATCTTTCCTAAACAATATGACAATCAATGCATAAATGTTTGGTCTGTTCGTAGAACACAAGATTGGTGGAATGTGTAATTCACTTTGATTATCACAATAAAGCACAGTTTGTTTACTACAAACCACTTGGAGGTCCTTGAGGATATACGAAATCCATTGGAGTTCACAAGTGGCTGCAGTTAAGTCCAGATATTTAGTTTCAGCATAGGAATGTGACACAGTGGTTTGTAGCTCTAAAGCCAAATACTTGTAGATATGAGGAGTGTGGGAAGAACAATCTACGACTAGGGGAGCCCTTAAGGTAGCGAATGACTCTCAAAGTAGCTTTGTCGTGTTGCATCGTAGGATTAGCCATGAATTGGCTGTGCTGTACTGCAAAAGTGATGTTAGGGCAAGTGAAAATCAAGTATAGTAGCCTTCTAATCATCGATTAATAGGCTGGCACATTAGTGTATGGGTTGCCACCATCATGGTGCAATTGAACAATGCAGTTCAAGGGGGTGGAAGCTAGTTTACAACTACTAAGACTCGAATCGAGTAGCGAGTCTAGGCAGTATTTTCATTGGCAAATAGAGATGCCCTTAGAGAAATGGGCTACTTCAAGGTGAGGAAGAACTTCATAATTCCTAGATCATTGATTCTAAATTTGTTATCAAGTGTGCTCTTGATTCAGTCAAATTCATGGAGATCATCCCTCGCAAGGGTGATGCCATCAATGTACACTAAGAGGAGAGTGTAGGAAGATGCATTATGTAACACCCTAAATCTTAACCTAAGATTACTAGTATGTACTTAGGTTAATCTTTAGAATATTACCTCTTGGTCTCATCTTTTACTTAGAAAATACTTAGCAGAAATATGGGTAAAATTTTTCTTTTTGGGATTAAAATCAAAGTGAGAGCCACGCACGAATCTTTAAAAGGAAGCATAACGAAACATATAAGCAAAGCATAAAGAAACACATCATATCATGGAAACATCAACTGAATCATAGATATATATATATATAACGTGCCTACCCAAAGGGGCAGGACTATTTGAAACATCGAGAAACAGAATACAACTGAAGAACAAATACAAGGAAATCATAAAAGTAAATACAAGAAAAACAACACCCATACCCATGTGCACCTAGAGTAGACAACCTCATACACAAAAGAAGGTTTGTCCTCAACTATGTAGTGTGTGTGCACTAACTGCTACCCCTCCTATGTCTACTCCTGCTGGTCCGAGTACTGTGGGGTCGAGTCGATCCACTGACGAATCTCGGCGGGAGTGGTTGAGCGCATCATCGGGGCATGTCCACCGCGGCGAGGGCGCATAGATGGCCGACGAGCCAACCTCGGCTGGACCACCGTCTCCTCACTCCCAGCCCTCATCGGTGGGGGAGCGAGACTGGAGCTCCAACTGTACATGTGTGATGGCGAGTCCTCGGATGGGTCCGTCTTCGAGTACTGGGTACGAGGCACATACTCTGGGTAGTCTCGTACCGCTGATCCCTTAGGCTGCATGGGGAGAATTTGCTTATCACGTGGTCTAACTCGCTCAAAAATCCCGTTATGACGGTAAAGAGCAGTCGGGGTAAAACGGTAACTCGGGACTGGATGCGCGAAGGGTCGTCCCATAAACATGAACACTCTAACTGTGCAGCGACCCTCAAAATGGTATGACCCGAGTGCTGGGTCATGGTGCAGCTCCCATACCGGGGTGTCGATGAAGAGTACAAATGTCGCCATCTGAAGATATGATGGAAGAAAAGAGAGAGGGAATGAGAATCTTTCTAAAAGAATTCTCAGTAGGGTTATCCCTACCTAGGTGACATCGTCACATCCTCAGGAACCTTGGGTTTTATTTCTAAAAAGGTGTGCATGCATATAAACTTCTTTTAAGTTAGTTTTCTAAAGTATTTATTTATCCAAGGTCCGTCATATTTTACAATGCGTCTTATAACTAAGCATAAAATATACTAATGATATGAATGCATCATAAAGGTATACCAAACAATAGAATAACTAAGAAACATTATAACATTGGCATAGGTATAATATATGTGACATTGTAAACTTTGACTTTCATCTCATGGGGCCGCCCTAAAACATCTCTAGGTTATGAGCTCATACCTTAACTAGTCGTCACTAGTTCTTACTTATCCTATGATAAGCGTAACATACATAATTCTCGACTTAAAGAAATGCAGCTGGGGGAAAATTAAGGATCACCTCTCTTAGGGTCATTTCCTTTTTGAAACGCTCTACTAGCAACTAGTGCATCGTAGTATTGTCCGTTTTGGCAAGCTCTATGTCAATACCCTCACGGATTTGTTTTCTTGGGGGTGCTCGGCTAAACCGGTGTCACCTAAGAAGGTGTCTCAGTGTTGTGTCATATTTAAGTTCTCATAAAGTGTTAATTCATAGATACATCATTATTCATTACATAAATCTTTTTCATAGCATATACATAATCACATGAAACTTCTTCATAGTGTATACATAAAACTATAACATACACATTATCACATAATCACACCTTAGACAATCATTCATACAAACTCCCAAGCTTATTATGTTATAAACCTATAGTATGTTATGCTTTAGTTCTTTTAAGTCTTAAACTTGTAAACTAATTGTTCTAGTATTATTCTTAACCTCTCACACACCTATAGGTTCACAACTAATACGTTTTACTAATTTTTATGCTCAAGGACCTATCCAAACAGTACTATGCAGATTTAGATAGCTTTATATTTGTGTGATTATGGGGTTCTAGAAATTACGGTTTAGACCCTTAAAGTCTTTAACTCACATTCTAAGTTATTGATCATCAAAACCTAGTCTCTTGGGAACCTATGAGGTTATAACTAAGTATTTCTCACCTCACACTATGGTCAAGAACATCTCTAAACCTCAAGGATGCAGAATTTGAAATCCTAACTTTACGGGTACCTAGAAGTCACAACAATGACCCTTTCTAAGTTTAGTTTGCTCCTAAGGCTTCAAGATTAAGTCCTAAACCAATTATGAGTCATTCCTACACATTTAAACTAATTTAAAACCATGATTGTTAAATCTAAACCTTGCTGGACAGAATCCAGAAAATTACACAATTAAAGGATCTAGAACTCTCAAATTAATTCTTTTCTAGTTCCTAACTTATCCTATCTTTCACATGTGAGTCTTAACATTATTTTTACTCAAACATAGGCACATTATCATCATTAAAACAGCACATACAGTGGCAGTAAAGAGCAAGGAAGAACAAAAAATATACTTCTCCATAAAAGGCATAAAACATAATTTCTAAAGCACATAAAATACTAGTTTCTCTTGGAACTTTTTTAGAACTTTCAAAACTCATTTATAAACAATTTTAACATCTAAAATCATAAGAATATTTAAGAGGGCAGTGACCAATTTATCTTTATCTCAAGAGGTCCTAAATTCATAAAACTTAGTTCTATGCATTCCTTAAACTCATGTAAGCTTGGAAAAATTATGAAACATAGTCTCAAATACTTAGAAACTTCAAGACCTCTTGGGGCCGAAATATGAACCAAGGAAAATACATATTGTTAGACCTTTGTTGAGACAACAATGGGCAAGTCTTTGAGCTCTAGGTTCATTTAGGTGATGACATAAAAATAAACATGCTTATGCACTTATTTTAGGTTCCATTAGAAAGTAAAGTGATAGCACAAAGTAAATATGAATGCAACTCATTATTATCTTGGTATTAAGTGAGAACTTGAAATATAAACATGATAATGCATAGCTTGAAATATAAACATGACAATGCAAGGTTCACTTATTATCTTGAAACTTAGTGATAGCAAGGAAGTAAACATGATATGCAAAGCATAAAGTAAACATGATGCAAGGTTCATTTTATGGTTAACTAGAGCTCATTCAAGACTTTAACAAGATAACAACTCAATACAATATCTCAAAGATCACAACACAAAAACCGAAAGTCATACAAAAGAGAAAGAAAGTGAAACTACGTCAAGTTCTTTATTAAATACCCAAAATCCCTATCTAGAGAAAAATCTCTAGAACCTGCCAGCCAACTTTAAGGTTGACAAGGGTAGGCTTGGGCTTTTAGAAATCCTTAGATTAATTTACTTAAGTTGGAAAACCATGTGAGTTAGATATCATATAGATGAAGTCATAAGGAAAGAAAAACTCAAGCTTTAGAGGTTTCTTTGAGATGAACACAATGTCATCATCTAGAAACTCTCATCATCAAGCTATCATGCTCATAATAGGGCCTAGAGGCCGAAATGAAAAGAAAAGGAAAAACAAAGGAAAGTTCAAAAAGAATCCAAGAGGAAACTAGAGAAAAACACTTTCTTGAGCAAAACAAAGTTTGAAAACAAATCCCTACCTAGTAATGAAGGTAAAAGCTTGGACTTGAAGATGAAATGAGATGAGCAACACCTCCTAGGATGGTGATGATGATTCGGCCAAAGAGGAAGGAAAAGAAAGGAAATGTGTTTTGGGTGAAGTTGTGTTTGAGGTGTGGTGTTTGAGAGGTTTGATGATGGTTCAAGACTTTGGGGTGGTGTTTGATGGTTAAGAGATGATGTTGAGATGAAGAGATGAAGAAGATGAAGATAAAAAGAAAGGAAGAACTCTCTTGAAACTTGAGAGAAAAAGAAAGAACTAGCAAGACAACTCTAAAACTCTAAACTTAGCAAATGCTTCAAGGTGCAACAAGGCTATCACAAGCATCCTATTTATAGAAAAACAAAGCCATGGAGCTCACCAAGGGGAGGGAATGGCCGTACAAATGGAGGGAAAAGGGAGAGGAAAATATCTCCTTGATTGTGTCATAGAAGCATGGTTTGAAGTATGGAAGCTATGTTACAAAGTATGGCTTGATGTGAGTTAATTTCCTATCAATTTTTTTTGAAATTAGGCTTCTAGAAACAATGCATGGCTGGAACTTTTCCAGCCACAAATAAATGGAGAAAATGAGCTATTTTAATTAGTTATTTACTTGGAAAATCAAGCTTGATTGAAAGTTATGACAAGGTATAGTGTATGTGACTTGAGGTATGGCCTTGGAGTGTTGAAAAATTGAACATGTGATGCATAATGGGGAGGGAAGCTCATGGCCAGGTCTGGGCAGCAGAGTGGGGGTGAGTTTTGACCATTTAATTGGGTGTTAATGGTAGGTTTAGATGTGTATTAGCTTAGGTACAAGGTTAGGAATGATTAAGCTTAAGTTTAGGTAACTAAGAATGTGATTTAGGGAGTTTATGACAAGTTTAGGAGTGCTCATACATCATTAAAGAATTAAAACTCATTTGTGAATAAACAATGTGTAACAAAATTCCATGATTTAAGGAATTGGAAAAAGAAAACACTATTCAAGATTCTATGACTAGGTGTCTTGAAATTAAAATATGATTTTAGGTTGTAATTAAGCACGTTTTGGTTCTAATCAACTTTAATAAATTATTTTGACTCAAGATTAATTAAGGAAATTAATTAACCTTCGATTAGAGCCTAATATTGCTTAGATTTGCTTAATCACGCGATTAAGCGTAAAAACACGAAACTAGGGGCAAAACCGTAATTTTGCACTAATTTTGCCCGGGACTTCTAAAATTAAAACTGAGGTCATAGAATACATAAAAACGCCTTTTAAAACCATCTGGAGAAGTTTCGGGTTCATCCGGCACTTATAAACGGGTAAAACACCACATGGATGTTTTGGTCATTTTGACCCGAAAACTCGAAAAACGAGATTTTCGATCCCGGGAAGGTACACAGGTCATCTAATCCCCTTTCAACATCGAGTTTGCCCTTCGAGTACTACCGAACCGACTTTCCTCAAATTCCGGGCTGAAAATGACCACAGGGGCATTTTGGTCATTTTCACTCTAAAAGAAAAATCGGGGCGTTACATATTAGCCTTGATGAAAAGTGTGGTGTCTAAAGGAGATTGCACATACCCAACTTGGAGGAGTACGGTGGAGAGCTTCTCAAACCATTGACGGCTAGCTTGTTTGAGCCTATACAATGATTTGATAAGCTTGCAAACCTTGTTGGGACCCAATGAAGGAAAGCCACGTGGAAGCATCATATAGACATTTTTGTGGAGATCCCCATTAAGGAAGGCATTGTTGACATCCATTTGATGGAGATGCCACCCTTTGATGGGCTGCCAATGCAAGAAGAACTCGAATGGTTGTCATTTTATTAACTAGAGAGAATGTAAAAAAAATCCAAGCCTTCAACCTGATTATATCCCTTGGCAACCAAACGCGCCTTGTAGCATTCGATGCTCCCATCAGGCTTCCTTTTGATCTCTTTTGATCTTATATACCCACTTGTTCACTATGGGAACTACCCATGGAGGAAGATCCATAATTTTCCAAGTGGAGTTATCTTCAAGAGCTTTTATCTCAGCCTACATTGCCTTTACCCGACATTCAGATTTGATTGACTCATTGTAAGATGTTGGTCCAAACTTGGAAGTGACACTCATGGAAAAAGGTTTGGTGCTGTGTGGAAATATGTGTGTAAAAGAGAACTTTAGAAAGTGGATATGCCACTTTAGAATATGGAGGAGCTATAGAAGTGATGGTGGAGTTGCATTGATAATCTGCCAAACGATTCTACATGAGAAACTAGTACGAATATAACCTACATGTCCAATTGAACTATGAGCTAGAGGTCTTTTGACTTTCGTTTAGGCCATGGCGGCCAGTGCTCCTAAAATCATAGAAGCAATGCTGCAGAAACAGTTAGGTAGTTTGCGGGGTCAAGTTAAGTGTCGAGGTTAGGTTGGCTCATGAGGGGACAGGGTAGGTTTTGTTGAGTTTCAGGTGTGTTGCATGTGGGCGAGGATTCTGAATAGGTTACATGTAAGTTGGGGTGGAGTACAAGCGATGATGGGGTTTGGTTTATGGGTGGGTGAGGTGGAGTGATGGAGACAGGTGGTGAATAGGGGATGGTTAGGTCAGGTTGAGGTGTAAGTGGGTGAGGTTGTGTAGTACCGGGTCATTGGTTATGGAAATAGGGGCATAAGGCAGTGTCAGTTCAAAGAAAACTACATTCCTAGAGATTATTATTTCTCCAGTTACAGTTTCAAGCAAAACATAGCCTTTAATTCCAATTTTAAATCCAAGAAAAACACACTTGTGTGCCCTTGTGTCAAACTTTTGTCTTCCAGAAGTGAGAGTACTAGCATATGCTAAGCATCCAAAAGGTTTAAGGTTATGTAAATTAGGAATAGTTGTGTACAAGAGCTTATATGGGAATTTATTTGACAAAACAAGTGTAGGAATATGATTAATAAGGTAAGTTGCATGTTGGACAGCATATAACCAAAATCGTTTAGGGAGTTTGGATTGAAAAAGAAGAGCTCTTGCTACTCTAAGCAAGATGCTGGTGTTTTCGATCTACTTTGCCATTTTCCTGAGGGGTTTCTATGTAGCTGGTCTCATGTAAAATACCTTTGGAGTTAAAGAATTGAGAAATTGTAAATTCAAGGCCATTATCTGTCCTAACTCTCTTAACGCAAGCACTAAATTATTTTTTCAACAAAGAGAATGAAATTTTGCACTGCATTCATTACATTATATTTGGATTTAAGGAGAAAAACCCAACAATATCTACTATAATCATCTACTATGGTTAAGAAAAATTGATGGCCATGTATTGAGGGAACATTAAATGGGCCCAAATGTCAAAGTGTAACAATTCAAAACACTTATTCGCTCTGCTTATGTTAAATGAGTAAGACAGTATCTTCTGTTTTGCAAATTGACAAATATCTCAAGGATCACAATGATTGAAATCAATGTATAGGAATTGTTGACTTAGCGTACACAATCTTTTGGCTGACAAGTGTCCTAATCTGTAATGCCAGAGGGTTGAACGTGGTATTGTTTGGTAAGTGAAATTATGAGCTTGGGTATGGAGGGAATCATCTTTTGTGAGTGTATATCTTGTATGACACATCCATTGAGAGTAAATATAAGTGAACAACTGACTTGAGTAATTTATATATGAAAATGAGATTGAATTCAAATTCAGGAACATACAATACATAAGTGAGAACTAAACTTGCGAAAAAGCTAATAGTACTTGCAACCCTAGTGATTACTATTTGGCCAGTTGGTAACCCACCCGATCCTTATGAACTTTCTACCTTGGAAGTAGTGGCTTGATCATTTTCTGCAATCTTTTCTTCTTTGATCATATTGCTTGCAGCGACACTATTGTTGAACTTGAAATCAGGTGGAAAACCATGCTTAATATAGCATGTATCCATAGTGTGTCCTTTTCTACCACAGTGAGTACACACTCTAGGTGCATATATGCCTCATCCTCTACCATAAGGCTGTTTGTGTACAACATTAACAAGGATTCGCGAGTCATCCTAGAAACTTCTTATTACTTTGTTTTCCTCTTGCATGACCATCGAGAAAACTTTATTCATTGAAGGAAAAGATTTTGCCTGCAAGATTTGCATCTTGATCTGTGCAAACTTCTCATCCAAGCTAGTAAGGAACTTAATCACGTATTCTTATTGCTTGTGAACTCGTGCATTTCGCATTCACATGTGCATCTAACAAGACAAGTACAAGATGGAATTGGCTGATAATTCTCCAACTCCTCCCAAAAGGTTTTCAATTCATTATGACAATCTGTTACCGGGAGTTCTCCTTGTTTGAAACTATGGAATTTATTCATTACTTCAGCAGTTCTAACCATATCTCCTCTTAAAAATTTCTCTCTTAGATCTAACCAAACTTATGAAGCTAGATTGATTGCATCAATGCTTTTTGCAATTGATGGAGTAACTGAATGAACTATCCAAGAATGAACTATACTATTACATCTCTCCCATACTTCATATAAAGGATCAAATTCATCAGGTTTAGCTATGGTTCCATTCACAAATCTAAATTTATTATTCAAGATCAATGCTCATTTCATAGATTGTGATGACCACACATGGTAATTCAGACCAGATAAAGGTGGAGTAACGAGTATTTGAGCAGGATTTTCATTTAGTTGCAAATAATATGGATTCTATGACAAATCACCATGGAGCTAATTGTGTTGCTCTTGGATTGGAATCTAATTATGTTTTGTTGCAAGTCTACAATTCTTCTTCACCATGATTCAAGAGTGATACGCAACAGAGCTCTATATTAGAGCTTTGATACCATCAAAGTGAATGCAGGGAAGCAATAACAGAGAGAAAATGGTACAGAAAATGTGAGTGAGACTGAGAAAATGATTCTTCTTGTATTGCATATCATGTGGAATGAGTTTACAAGGACAATGGAGTATGTATGATCATACATCTAAAACACGCTATGAGTATCTTCTAACTAACTTCAGCTAACTAACAGTTTCTACCTAACTCACTAGCTACTTCATTAATTACTTCTCCATCTTTACTTCAACTCTCGGAGGCTTCTTCTTTAAGCTTTGATAATGTCATGACCCTTCTTGGGCACGTGACCAGCACGTGAGAAACCTCATTCCCACGTAAGCCTCATGACCTGTATCGTCTCTATATGCACATTTGAATTAAGAAAATCCATAAAATAGGTTCTTATTTTCCACATACACTCACTTGCTCTTGAAAACCATATTTATAAAATCAAAATCTCGTAGCAACTTTCAAAGGCTAATCATCATAATATCACAAAATATGCATAGAGTCCTTTACATATAAAGAGTCAGTGGAAAAATATAGGCTATAAAGTCCAAATAATACCTGAATATACAAGACCATGCAAAATGTAACCATGCCCTACAGTTTAAGATCCTTCTTGCATTATACTAGAGCACATCTAGAGCAAAATACATGACACCTCACCTAATGGGCTCAACAACTGAAATCTAATGCTGCTGGGAAGAAGATGACGTAGAAGTACTCTTAGCAGCTACAATATCTGTAAAATATGAAATGAGCAAAGGGGTGAGTTTTGTAACCAAAACTCAGTAAGTGAGCCTTCATCTGGAAGCCCCTACATGGGACACCAAGAGAAGGTACATAACACCAAATAATAGTGATAGTAACAACAGAATTGAATATTTCATAATTATAATCAAATTTCCAAATCTTGGCTTCCTATAACCTGATCTAACAGTATTCTAGTAGAGAAACAGTAATTTTTGCTCTGGTTACATACAATATCTGTAATGTAACAAACTATGAATATAAATGTCTAGTCATATCTGGGCGTTACATATCGTTATCCTCAGTATGACAATAAATCTCTGAATATAAACTCTGGATATAGAATTTCTTAATATCTCTGGCCCGGGCTACTTGGTACCAAGGTTAATGGATTAACTGCCATTAACATATAGCCTGTTTCTCTATAGTTACTTCTAGCTAAGCTAAAACCTTATTCTCTTCTCTATCATTTCCAAAGTCTTCTATCCTAGAGTTCAAAATCTCTTTATATATAACAGTATACAGTATCAAAATCATATAATCATAAAACCAGCTCTAATTGATTAAATTTGCAATGTAACTATACAAAAACTCATGCTTAATGATATATGTCCCATGGTTTTCAAGAAAACACATTTTCTTACTAAAACAATAGTTTATAACACAATATTTCATAGAAATCACAGCAGTTCACAAAATAAACTCTAAAATCATATATACTCGCAGGTATTAGGTGAAAATAGGTATAATGATTAACATAGAATTTATAAATGTGAACCCCCTCACCTGGAGTGACAGTAGACACAGGAGTAGTACCAATAGAGTTTTGGGAAGTGAGAACAGCACCAGTATCTATCAATGAAGTAATAGAATTCTAGATTAACTGCTAAAACCTCTATATAACTCAAATCTAACTCTAATATGTTGAAAGAACTCTACCTCCTTGAGAGGTAGGAAAAACTTCATGCCAACCCCCCATAAACAAAGAAAAATGAGAGAAATAGAAGAAAAATCACTAGAATAGCATACCTTGAAGTCTTAGAAGTGAAAGATTGAAGTTGACTTCAACAGAAAATGGAAGAGAATGGAGTTTAGGAGTGAATTTGGGGTGGAAAACTGAGTTCTTTGAGCTTGGGGGTGTTTTTGAGTGAATGAAGATTCTGGACCCCGAAATGGGGTTTTTAATGCTCTGATGACCATTGAGGCGGTCATAATGACCGCTTGGGCGGTCTCCTGTCTAGCTGTCGTACCGACTTACTCTCTGTTTACCGTCTAGGCGGTTATATGACCTCTGGGGTGGTCTCAGTTATTTACATTTCTTAATTTAAAGTTAACTTTCTATTAACTTTTAAACATAAATGTAAATAAGGAAATATCTCTCATTTGGACTCAAATAAAATATCAGAAAAATCTAAATCTAAATTTTGGGTTTTAGTTCAAATTCGGGAATTCTTATGATTTTTAAAACTTGGGGGCTATCAACAGAAGGGTTAAAGACTTGGAAAAATTTAGTAAAAATCGTCCTTCAACTTATTTTCCTCTTGGGAAACAATTACTGGGACTTTTGGTCCCAAAAATATGATTCTACCATATAGCCCTCCAAGGACGTGTAGGGTCCAGACTTAGTGAAATTTTGGACTCAAAATGACAGGTAAGGGTGACTGGCAACCTTTCCAAGTTCAAACAAGTTTTTTTCAACCTTTTTATTTAGCCTAGGGTATTACATACTACCCCCTTTAAAAGATTTGGTCCCCAAATCTAAAGACGTACCTGAAGGAGGGAAGAGATATGGGTATTTTACTCTCATGGTATCTTCAGCTTATCATGTGGCTTCCTTACTAGAGTGGTTTCTCCAAATTACTTTCACAGAAGGCACCTCCTTTGAATGAAGCTTTTTAATCTATTTGTCTACTATAGCAATTGGCTCCTCTTCATAGGACAAATTTTCATCAACCTGAATTGTCTGTGGGGTGAGTACATGAGATCAGTCTGGAATATATTTTCTAAGCATGCTAACATGAAAAACCAGATGGATGGCTGACAAGTTGGGAGGTAATGGTAATTTGTAAGCTACTGTTCCCACTTTCTCTAAAATCTCAAATGGCCCGATATAACGAGGACTTAGCTTTCTGTCTGAACAGAGCTGCTAATAACCTTTCCTTGATCAACCGAACTTTCTCTAGAGTTTCTTGAACTACGCCTGGGCCTAGGGTTTTAGCTTCCCCAAGCTCAAACCACCTAACGGCAAATCTACATCGTTTGCCATACATGGCTTCAAAGGGTGCCATCTGAATACTCTATTAGTGATAAGTGGTCACACCAACTCCCACCAAAGTCTAACACACAGGTTTTGAGCATGTCTTCGAAGGTCTAAATAATTCTTTCTGTCTGACCATCGGTCTGAGGGTGGAAGGCTGTAGATTCCATTCGGGTTCCTAGAGCTTCCTAACATGCCCTCTAGAATCTCAATGTGAACTGAGTCCCTCTATTTGATATAATAGACACTGGCACACAGTGAAGTCTGACAATCTCATTTATGTATAGGTGAGCATACTAAGCTACAGTGAAACTAGTCTTTACTGGCAAGAAATGAGCTGACTTGGTCATCCGATCTATAATTATCCAAATGGAATCAAAGCCCTTAGCAGTTCGAGGTAACTCGACTACAAAATCTATGGTTATCCTCTCCCACTTCCACTTTGGAATCTCTATCTGCTAGAGCAATCCTACCAGTCTTTGGTGTTTAGCCTTGACTTGCTGACACACTAAACACCGTGCTACAAAGACACCTATATCTCTTTTCATACCTTCCCATCAGTACAACTGCTGTAGATCATGATACATCTTAGCTTATCTAAGGTGCACAGAGTATGTTGTACTATAGGTCTCTTCCATTATTTTCCTTTTCAACTCACCCACATCAGGTACATATAATATGTTTTCAAGGCACAACACACCTTCTGTATCCACAGAAAACTCATGGCCTTCTGCTTTGTGTACATCGTCTATGATCTTAACAAATTTGGAGTCCTCCTTCTGCTTTGCCTTGATATGCTCTACTAGGGTTGACTAGGCTCTAATGTGAGCTAGAAAGGCTTCTAAATCATCTATGCCAAACTGGACTCCCTTTGGCTCTAACTTATGAATATCTTTTATCAAAGGCTGTCTTAAAAGAGCTATATGAGCCAAGTTGGCCGCTGACTTCCTACTCAAAGCATCAACTACTACATTAGTCTTACTTGGATGATAGGAAATCGTACAATCATATAGTCTTTCCATCTGCGTTGTCTGAGATTTAGATCTTTCTATTGGAAGATATACTTTAAGCTATTATGATCTGTAAAAATCTCACAAGTTGCTCCATACAAATAATGTCTCTAGATCTTCAAGGCAAAAACTACTACTGCCATTTCTAAATCATGAATAGGATAATTCTGTTCGTGCCTCTTGAGTTGCCTGGAAGCATAGGCTACTACCATACCATGCTGCATAAGGACACAACCAAGTCCTACTTTAGAAGCATCACAGTATACAGTAAAACCATCCATGCCTGAAGGTAGTACTAGTACCGGGGTGGTAGTCAACCAGGTCTTCAGCTTTTGGAAGCTTTCCTCACAAGCATCTAACCATTGGCACTTAACATTCTTCTGGGTCAATCTAGTCAACGGTGTTGCAATCTTGGAAAAGTCCTTGACAAACTGCCTGTAATAACCTACCATCCCCAAAAAGTTGCGAATCTCTAATACTGTAGTAGGCCTTGGCCACTGCTGAACTACCTCAACCTTCTTGGGATCTACCTTAATACCATCCTTGGATACTATATGTCCAAGGAATGCCACTTGCTCCAACCAAAATTCACACTTAGAGAACTTAGCATATAACTGATGTTCCCTCAATGTCTGTAACACAATCCTGAGGGGATGCTCATGCTCCTCTCTGCTTTTAGAGTATACCAAAATATCGTCAATAAAGACAATCACAAAATGATCTAGGAACGATTTGAAAACTTTATTTATCATATCCATGAAGGCTACAAGGGCATTAGTCAAGCCGAAGGACATCACTAGGAATTCATAATGTCCATAGCGTGTCCTAAAAGCTATCTTGGGTATATCCTCATCCTTGATTTTCAACTGATGATATCCAGACCGAAGATCAATCTTAGAAAAACATTTGGCCCCCTGAAGCTGATCAAATAAATCATCTATACGAGGCAAAGGATACTTATTTTTAACGGTCACCTTATTCAGCTATCGATAATCTATACACATACTCACAGATCTATCTTTCTTCTTTACAAATAGGACCAGAGCACCCCAAGGTGAGGTACTCGGTCGAATAAAACCCTAATCCAGCAACTCTTGCAACTGTTTTTTTCAACTCTTGTAATTCTGTTGGGGCAATACAGAATGGGGTATCGAAATAGGCCCGGTCCTAGGCTCAAGCTCTATTCCAAACACTATTTCCTTTTTTGGCAGTAACCCTGGCAAATCCTCTAGGAACACATCAGGAAACTCACAAACCATAGGGACTAGTTCTATGGTTGGGATTGGCACCTCTACATCCCGTACTGAAGCTAAAATCCCATAACCCCTTTGTCTACAAGCCTCAAGGCACTCATAGATGAAATCAAACTAGTCAGAACATAGTAGCTGATACCCTTAAACTCTTGAAATTCATCTCCCGAAATGCCAAACTTGACAGACATAGTATAACAATCCACCATAGCATGACATGAAGCCAACCAATCCATGCCTAGAATAACATCAAAATCTACCATGTCTAATAAGTGTAAATCTGCATAAGTTTCCACATCATTAGCCCTGATTTCACAGTCTCTGTATATTGACTGAACTAAGAGGGGTCCTCCCACTGGTATCCCTACTAAGAAAGGCTTTTCTAAACTGGAAACCAGCCTCTCGAATCGTGTGGCAAAGAATAAGGATACATATGAATAAGAAGATCTAGAATCAATCAAAGTAAATGCATCAAAAGTAAAGAACCTGATAATACCTGCCATGACATCTTTAGAGGTTGATGCATGCTGTTGGGTCAATGTATACAATTGGGGTTGTCCCCCACCACTCTAACCTTTGCTAGCTGAACCTCTGCAACTGAAGCCCCTACCTCTAGGGCATCTGCCCCCAGTACCCCTACCAATTGGGGCAGCAGAATCACCCTAGGTCGCTGACTAAAAAGGCTAGACAGAAGTAGTGGAGTTTGTAGACCCCTGAGTATATGTCCTCTGCCAAAGTGGGTATTCTACCCTCTTGTGGCCCTACCGACTACAACCATAACATACAAATGTGCCAACCAGGCATTGCCTCGAGTGTCGCCTACCACAAGTTTGACAAACAGGAGAACTCTAGATTGACACCTAGCCAGAATACTGACTGTCTCCTCTGCCCTGACCTTGGGAAGCTGCAAATCATACTGGGTTAGGATCTGAAAGAGCAACCCTACTCGGTTGAGCCTGCTGCTGACTCTGCTGACCAGGTCCTCTAGTAGTAACAGCACCCCTAAAAAATGTACCCTGAGTCCTAGCCCGCTTACTAGACTCAGAAGCAGCTCTCTTCTCTGCTAGTCCTGCCTCCAATCCAATAGCAGTGTCCAGTACTTGCGCATAGTCCATAGTACCAACATGCGGCTGAAGGCTAAGAAACATGTCTTTAGGCAGTCCTTAAATGAATCGGCTAACCTTCTCAGTCTCTGACTACAACATGCCTGCAGCTGCCTGAGCCAAGTATGTAAGCCTCTCATTATACTAAGCCACTATCATACCAGGGGTTATACGAAATCTCAAGAACTCCTCTATCATTTGCACTCTAAATCGCCACGCCCCTGGAGAAACTCATCATACCATGTTCTCGCCAAGCCGCCTAACTAAAAACTAGCTAACTCTGCAGCTCTTTCTGATGAATAATGAATAACTCTGATAATTTTCTCTATTTCTCTAAGGAACGCCTGGGGGTCCTCTGTGGTCAGGCATCCCTGGAAAATGGGAGGATCCATCTTCTGAAAACATTTTAAGGCTGAATCATTAGGATCTCTAGCTAGGGGCTGGACCGGGGGTGATTGTGATCCTTGTAACACCCTAATTTTTAACCCAACTCTCTAGAATACATGAGGTTAAACATTAGGCTATTACTCCTTAGTCTCATTATTTTAATAAAATACTTAGTGGAAATTATGGGTAAATTTTTTTTTTTGAAACATAAATCAAAGTGAGAGCCGTGACCATAACTAATCGAACAACAGAAATGTAAAACACGCGTATCAATCATTAAAAATCATGAAGTAAAGCATATAACCAAGGAACGAAAATCATGATAACAAGGAACATTTCATTAATAACTTAATTAGAGTACATAAGTAGTCATACCCTCATGGAGACGGGAATAGCTTGTAATACAGCAGAAATAAAATATAACAGAAACAAGAAAACACAAATAAACCATAACTACCTGAGTGCACCTATGGTGAATTACCTCAAAAACAAAAGAAGGTTTATCCACTCTACATGTGGTGTGTGCACTAAGCCTCCCCTACGACGTCAACTCTTTGGAATCAGGAAGCAAAGGAGTGTAACCAATCCATGGACGCAGAGCAGTAGGAGTGGGAACATGTGAAGACTGAGCGTGGGCTCCTCGATAGGGGCGTCTCTCGGCTCACCTAGCCAACCTCGGCTGTGTAACAGTCTCCTCGCTCACGTCTCGCACGAACTGAGGTGTAGGAGCAGAACTCTCACTATACATGTGGGTCTGCAGGTCCTCAAATGGGTTGTCCTCCGAACTCGAGGATCAAGGCACATAGTCCTGGAAGTCTCGAGGCATCGAACCACCAGTATACGTTCGCAGAATTCTTTCGTCTCATGTCGGGTGACATCGGAGAGAAATGGTAGCTCTGTACAGGATGTGCAAAGGGGCGTCCAATGAACATGAAAACTCGCACGGTACACTCCCCCTCAAAATGATATGACCCGTGGTCCGGGTCATAGTGAACCTCCCAAGTAGGTGTGTCAATGAAGACCACAAACGTCGCCATTGCTCTTTGAAGATGTGACGGAAGAAAGAAGAGAGAGGAGTGAGAATTCTTGCTAAAGAATCTCAGTAGGAGTCTCTTATCCTAGGGTTACATCGTTCACATCCTCAAGAACCTTGGGTTTAATTATAAAATAGTGATCATGCATATAACATTCGATTTAGGGTTTTCCAAAACTAATTATCCAAGGTCCATTCCTTTTAGCATGCATCTTGATGTTATGAATGCAACAGGTTATATCATGGATGCATATCAATACTTGAGTATATACAACAACACATCAAAGCACATAAACATAAACCATGTGGCATAAGGGCATATAACTTTCAAGTTGATCAATCCTCAACTTCGTGATATCAATCATGGTACTTTAGCATAATAAGCCACCCTAAAAATAACTAGGTTATGAGCTCATACCTCAACTAGTCGTCACTAGCTCTTGCTTATTATCTGAATAAGTGAAACATAAATAATAATAATTCCGACTCACAAGTACGGGTAGGGGGCAGGGATCACCTCTTTTAGGATATACCCTCTTTCAAACGCTTTGCGGGCATTAAGCCACAACAATTTGTCCGCTTTGGTATGCTGCATCTACTCATACCCTCACGGATTTGTCTCCCTTGGGGGTGCTCGGCAGAACCGGTGTCACCTAGGAAAGCGCGTCTCAGTGCTTTGTCACATAAAAATCTCCTGGGGGTGCTCGGTTGAACCGGTGTCACCAAGGTTTTCAACTCATATGGTAGTCATAAACATTTCTTTCAACCCTTTAAGGTTTGACGGAAATTCGGCAGCTTAACAGCTGTTAATCGAATTTCCTTCAAACTGCCACAAGGTAATTCACACAACATGTTCTCATGAAATCTTATGCTATGATAAAATTTAACATTTTCATCAATCATTTTCTCATGCATCAAACAAATCTCATCATATCATTGCATCATATAACACATCATAGCATTAACAATTTCTTAATGTCTTATGCATTGACCCTTAAGATCCTTAACTCACTTCTTAAGTTATAAATCATCAAACCTAATCTCTCGGGAACTTATAAGTTTATAACTAAGTATTTCTCACCTCACACTATGGTCAAGAACATCTCTAAACCTCAGGGATGTAGAATTCATAATCCTAACTTTACGGGTACCTAGGAGTCACAACAATGACCTTTTCTAAGTCCGGTTTGCTCCTGAGGCATCAAGATCAAGTCTTAAACCTTTTATGAGTCATTCCTATACATTTAAACTAATTTAAATCCATGATTAGCATTACTAAACCTTGCTGGACAGAATCCAGAAAATTCAAACATTAAGGGATCTAAAACTCTCAAATTAATTATTTTCTAGTTTCTAACTTCTCTTATCTTTCACATATGAGTTTTAATATTAATTATACTCAAACATAAGCATATTATCATCATTAACACAGCTCATACAGTGGCTAAACATAGCAAGGCATAACTGAAACAAACATCTTCATTTAAAGGCATCAAACACAATTTCTAAAGCACATAAAATACTAGTTTATCTTAGAACCCTTTTGAAACTTTCAAAACTCATTTCTAAACATCTTTATCATCTAAAATCTTAAAAATATTTATGAGGGCAGTGACTAAATCAACTTTTTCTCAAGAGGTCCTAAATTCATAAAACTTAGTTCTATGCATTCCTTAAACTCATAGAAGCTTAGAAAAATTATGAAAGATAGTTTTCAATACTTGGAAGGCAACAAAACCTTAATGGCCGAAACATAAGCTAAGGGAAGTAAATATTTTTAAACTTTTGTTTGAGACAACAATGGGCAAGTCTTTGAGCTCTAGGTTCATTTAAGTGATGACATAAAGATAAATATGCTTATGCACTTGTTTTAGCTTTCATTAGAAAGTAAAGTGAGAGCATAAAATAAACATGAGATGCAACTTATTATTATCTTTGATATTATGTGATAATTTGAAACATAAACATGATAATGCATAGCTTGAAATATAAATATGATAATGCAAGTTCATTCATTATCTTGATACTTAGTGATAGCAAGGAAAGTAAATATGATGTGCAAAGCATAAAAGTAAACATGATGCAAGGTTCATTTTAAGGTTGGCTAGAGCTTATACAAGACTTTAACATATAACAACCCAACACTCATCTCATCACAAAGAGAGCTTTAGAGTTCTTGAACCAAGTTCTCAAAGGAACTATGAGGTTCTTGAACATCATCATCAAGCTCAAAATAAATAAACTTTCAAAGCAAAACAAAACCTCAAAGATCAAAGGACCAAACCGAAATATTAAAGGAAAGAAAGCAAGAAAAACCGAAACCAAAATAGCAAGGAAAGTAAAGGTGTTCTTGAACAAAAATTCTTTTGAGCTAGATAATAAAGATGAAACTTAGAGAAAACAAAAACTCAAGCTCTAGAGGTTCCTTTGAGATGAACACATAGTCATCATCTAGGAGCTCTCATCATTGAGCTATCATATACTCCTCAAGGCCAAGAGGCCGAATATTCAAAGAAAAAGAAACAAAGAAAGTTTCAAAAGAAAATCCAAGAGAAAGCTAGAGAAACTCATTTTTCAAGAAACAAAGTTTAGAAAAACATTCCTACCTAGAGTGGAGACAAAAAGCTTGAACTTTTGAAAAAGAAAACAAGATGATGAGTTCCTCCTTGGGGCTTGATGGTTTCGGCCTTGTGGAGAGAAAAGAAAGGAAATGTGTTCTTGGTGAGCTTGTATTTGAGAATGGAAGTTTAGGTGTTTGTATGATTATCTAAGGTGGTGGGGTGGTGTTTCAAGGTTGAGAGATGATGAGGAGATGAAGAGAGGATGAAGATGAAGAACAAGAGGAAACTCTCTTGAAACTTAGAGAGAAAAAGAAAGGAAACTCAAGAAAGCTTAGAAAACTTGAAACTTAGAAAATGAACTAAAGTGTTTGCAAGCTCAAGTAAGCAAGGTATTTATAGAAAATGAAAACAAATGAGAGCTCAAAGGGGGGAGGTGCTAGCCGTGTAGTTTGGGAGGGAAAAGGAAGGAAAATATCTCCTACAAGGTGTCATACAAGCATGGTTTGAGGTATGGAGTTTATGATACAAAGTATGGCTTGATGTGAGTGAATTTCCTATCAATTTTTGAATGCAATTAGGCTTCTAGAAGCTTGACATGGCTGGAACTTTTTTAGCCACAAATAAATGAGGAAAAAGGGTTATTTTAATTAGTTATTCATTTGGAAAATCAAGCTTGATTGAAAATATGACAAGGCATGGTGTATGTGACTTGAGGTATGGCCTTGGAGTGTTGAAAAATTGAACATGTGATGCATATGGAGGGGGGAAGGCTTTGGCCAGACTAGGCAGCATGGGGGGAGGGAGATTTGATCATCTAATTGTGTGTTAATGATAGGTTTAAGTGTGTATTAGTTTAGGTACAAGGTTAGGAATAATTAAGCTTAAGTTTAGGTGACTAAGAATGTGATTTAAGGATTTTATGACAAGATTAGGAGTGCTCATACATCATTAAAGAATTAAAAACTCATTTGTGAATAAACAATGTGTAACACAATTCCATGATTTAAGGAATTGGAAAGAGAAAACACTATTCAAGATTCCATGACTAGGAGTCTTGAATTTAAAATAGGATTTTAAGTTGTAATTAAGCACTTTTAGGTTCTAATAAACTTTAATAAATTATTTTGACTCAAGATTAATTAAGGAAATTAATTAACCTTTGATTAGAGTCTAATATTGTTTAGGTTTGCTTAATCACGCGATTAAGCGTAAAAACATGAAACTAGGGGCAAAACTGTAATTTTGCACTAATTTTGCCTGGGACCTCCGGGACCAAAACTAAAGTTATAGTCTACATAAAAATGCCTTTTAAAACCATCTAGAGAAGTTTCGGGTTCATCTGGCACTTGCAAAGGAGTAAAACACTGCAGGGGCGTTTTGGTCATTTTGACCCGAAAACTCGAAAAACGAGATTTTCGATCCCGGAAAGATACACAAGTCATCTAATCCCTTTCCAACATTGATTTTGAAATTTGAGTACTACCGGACCGGCTTTCCTCGAATTTCGGGCTGAAAATTACCTCAGGGGCATTTTGGTCATTTTCACTCTAACAGAAAATCAAGGCGTTACAATCCTGCCTCTGCCTGTCTGGCTAAAACATCAGTAAGGGTGGCCAGAGCCTATTCTAAGGGTCTAAGGCGGCCATTAGGACTGGAGGATCTGCTACTACGGCGGTGTCGAAAGGTAGAATGTCGAAGGTAAGGCATACTGGATCCAACTGAAAGAGAAGAACACATAGGATAAAGAATACCATTCGTGTAACAAACCTGAACTCTATCTCTGGGTCTAGACTCAACTGACCATCCTAAAGGCCACAAGTAATTCTTCATTAATGCAAATAGGCACGCTTCTATTTACATAAACGAGGCACTACCTGTGGACACTTGCTCCAGTGATATGTAGGGAAACCTATGGCTTTGAAACCAAATTTGTCACAACTGTAACACCCTAATATTTAACTCAACACGCCTAGGACGCATTTAAGTTAATTATTAGTTATTACTCTTTTGTTCCAGTCTTTAACTTAAACCTTGAAAATACTTTAATAAAAATATGGTAAATTTTTTTTTTTTTTAAATACAAAACGTGAGCCACGCATACTAACTAATTTGTATCAACCACCTTACCTATAAAAGTAAAAAGATAACATCAAGTCACAGATAAATATGAAATACCTCACTCAATTAATATAATAACACCATTATAAATAATGATCGTTCCTCATCGAATATCTAAAACTTACAGGAAATAAAACAGCACACCACTAACATAGTCAAAGCAAATACATTAATCCAACAGAATTATCATGCAAATAAAAACTTAGCAAACTAGCATAAAATTTTTCTCCCACGTTTCCTACTCGGAACGCCTAGAATGGATTCTACGAGTCGGCTCATCACAAGAAGCAAGACGTCGAACATGAAGGGCATCAACATAAATCACGAACGTCACCATCTACCTTTGAAGACGAGATGGAAAGAAATAAAGAGGGAGTGAGAATCTTATAAAAGAATCTCAGTAGGGCCTTACCTCCTAATATGTGTGTCATCATCATTGTCCCCAGGAACCTCGGGTTTCATTATGAAAATGTGGGCATATATAAGATTCATTCTTTAAGTTCCAAATACCATTAGCCGAGGCCCGTGTCTTTTAGCATGAATCTTGATGTCATGTATGCATCATACTATTATCATGAATGCATGTCAATGCCATATATATTATAACATAAGAGTTCATACATAAATGCATCATGACATAAAGAACATAAATCCCTTTGATATAACTTTCCCTTAATATGTTTTTAGGTGACTTAAATTTCTCAATCTTTTTCCTTGGGGAAACCACCCTATAATTTCTCTCCTCTTGAGAGTTCTAGGTTATGAGCTCATACCTCACTAGTCGTCACTATTATATACTTATCCTCTTGATAAGTTAATTCCCGACTCCCAGAGTGCGGGTTAGGGGTTTAGGAACACCTTTCATAACCATTAATTCCTGGAGTCTAAAGGGTCCTTATTGAATATCCTCTTATAACCTTTAATTCGGGGAGTCTAGAGGATCATTTCCATATGTCTTATGTCACCTTTTATCTTAGTATGTTATTCATAGATGCAAGCACGAACATATAATCATAACTTATCCTTTAATATATCATGCTTATAGAATTCTTAAATATGCATCTCAATTAATCAATCATATATATAGCATGCTACAATTCATCAAGTAATTGATCATATAAATATGCATATGTACATTTATATATGCATGCTATTATCAAATATCTCATGAAAGTGAACATACTCAACATAATAGATGCCATATATTAATGATCGCCAATTGCATAAAATAAGAATTAAGCATGCATAATACTTGATTAGCATCATTGCACAAATATCACAAGTCATATAAACTTTACTAAAAACCCATGAATATGAATTCCATAAGACATCATTCACACTAATCTCCTTGAGTTATTAATATTTACACTTAAGCCCAAAAGAGGGTCAAAACTTCAATTTCTCAAAGATTACAGGTCAAAATGTATTTTTTTTTCTTTTTAACACATCTCCTCAAACAAATGATCATAAAATTTTCCCTATACTTTTAAGAGACCCATAACACTTATAATTCATCTAAGTTCATCATAAAAACCATCTTTGGTCATAGAACAAATTTTGCTACACTTTAGGGGTCAAAGTGCAAAATCACTCATTTTTCACCCTTAACAATTACCGAAACTTCTAAAACTTTTCCTAAACATTATAAATGGTATTCTAAACACATGGACACATTTAACATCATTATTAAGTCGAATTAAAGGCATTTGGCTGAAATCACATAATTGATAATTCAAAACACAACTTTTGATAATTTGCAAAACGGTCCAAGTTAACAATTGTAATTATTCTTTTATACATCTAAGACACTAAAAATAATTTTTACAACAATTATTAATTATTATTTTTCATATGAACAGTACCTACGGTGATGAATAGTGCCGAAACAGTAATAGTACCAGGAAGTTTATTTTCTAAAGCTTTATAAGATTACAATTTTGATCATTTCTAGATACTAGTTTTCCTTGTTACTTGATTTAAGACTTAGGAAGCACCTAAAATTATTTTTACCACTTAGAATGACCAAAAATTAATACCAAACAGAGAGCAATTTTCAAAGTTCAATAATAAATCTTTTGCTCATAAAAATGCTACTTTTACTATCCTTTAAGTTTCAAGACTTGTAAAACTTCTAAAGCACAACTTATAAAAATTTCAAAACACAATACTTGAGCCATAAAATGAAACAAAAGTTATCTTGTCCTTATCATCACATCATGACCGAAAATACATATTCATTAGGATAGCCATGAAATAAAATTTCTATTTAAGATCCAAGAACAATTCTTGAGCTTTAAGATCTTAAGTGATGACTTTGAAAGTAAACATGCTATGCACATAATTTTTATCTTCAAAATTTAAGGTGATAGCTCAAAGATAAACATGCTATGCAAATCCATTTCTTTATCTTTAAGATTTAGGTGATAGCATAAAATTAAACATGCTATGCAAATTCATTTTTATCTTTTGAGATTAAGGTGATGACATTGAAAGTAAATATGCTATGCAACTCATTTTTATCTTCAAGATTTAAGGTGATGGCTCAAAAATAAACATGCTATGTAAATCCATTTATTTATCTTAAGGATTTAGGTGATAGCATAAAATAAACATGAATGCAAGTCCATTTTATCATCTTATTCACTTAAAGCTCAAACTTAACAAGATTAAGTTCTTGTTCCTCATAGATCATAAAGATTAGTGAGTTTTAGAGTCCATTAATACTATGGTTCCAAGAACCTTATCAAAATCGAAAATTCAATGAAAAAGCATAAGAAAGAACATGAAATAAAATCCCTACCAAGTTGTTTCTTGATTTTTAAAGAGAGCTTGATCTTCTATGATCAATCAAGAACCAAAAATATGGTCCTAATGCTTGTGATATTTCGCCAAGAAGGTTGGAGTGTAGGAAGGATTTTTCTTGTGTTCTAGTGCTTGGAAATGGAAAGTTTAAGTGCTTAGGAGTTGGTTTATGATTGGAATATGTATGCTTGAGGTTTAGAGCTTGGTTAGAGGTTAGGAATGAAATCTCTTGAGTAAGAATAAGGAAGGAAAAGAAAGCTTGAATTCTTGAGAGAATTAGAGAACTTTGAGCACACTTTGAGTAAGAAAACTATCAAGTAAGAAAATGCTAAGGCCAAGAGTGTTTGTGTGAACATTTTAGCAATGGGAGAGCATGTATTTATAGCCTTATGAAGGCTGTTTGGCCATGGCTTGTAGGCTGGAAATGGAGGGTTTTATTTCATTTTTTTGTTAAAGGAAACTTTAGAAAAAGAAAGCATATGGTGTTGTAATAATTTTGCTCATGTATAATGGATGGAAATTCTAAAATATGATGCTAATGGGAGACATAGTGGCTGATCATATCATGGCTGAAATGGGTGGGTTTTTTTTTATTAAACAAGAACAAAAACAATGCAAAAGAAAGCTTAAGGTGTGGTGTCTTTGTTGGATGTGTTTTTATGTTGGAAAATAAAATAAAATATGATGCACATGGTGCATGATGGCCACGGTTTTCTGGTCCATTATGATCAGATTTGTGCTCTTTTATGAGTGGTAAAACATGTATTAGATGTGTAATTACTTAGGTAAAAGATTTGGAATTGATAGATTAGTGAAAATGGTAAAAGGTCAAGTGTTTAGGACAAATTAAAATGAAGTAAAAGAATAATCATACACTAGTAAATGAAGTTAGTTTTCTAATGAGTTAAAAATCAATTTGTAACATAAGTTCTATACTAAATTTTACCTAAACCGTAATTCTTAATTTTAATCTTAGCATCACTAATTTTATGAGCTCTAGGAATCAAGGAAGGAGATTAATTTTCCTAAAAATTTCTTAAACTCTAATTATCCTAGGTAATTATTTTTTAACCTCAAGTAATTATTTTTAACGTTAGGTAATTAATTTTTAACTCAAGGTTAATGAATGAAATCAATTTTGAGTTCAATTAGAGCTTTAACATCTCCTTAATTCCATAAGTGAACGTATTTAGCACAGCTAGGGGTAAAAAGGTAATTTCACATAAAAGCTTTATAGAATTACCTGAAAATTTCTAAATATCAAGTCATACTTGAAATAAATCATTTTTGAACTTCTTGGTAATAACTGGGTTCAAGGATTGCTTAATTTCACACTAAATTACTGTAGGGGTAATTTGGTAATTTTACATACAGTAAAATTCGGGGTTGAGATTTTTACCGTGACATCAACATAACACAAATAATCCCCTTCAAACATAAAATTAACCCCTTGAGGATAACCAGGATTGGTTATCTTTGATTTTTGGGGCAAAACGACCTCGGGGGTATTTTGGTCATTTGTACACAGAAAAATCGAGATTTGTGATTTTTCGCACAGATTGCTATTCAAGCCTCATATAATGTTGTTCTAATGTTAAAATTCCTTATTGAAGATTTCTCATCCTCAAATCTCGTGTAAAATTTACCTTGGGGCATTTTGGTAATTTTAACACAGCATGAAAAAAATCAGGATGTTACAACGACCCTTCTTGGGCATGTGACCTGCACGTGAGAAACCTCATTCCCACGTAAGCCTCATGACCTGTATCGTCTCTATATGCACATTTGAATTAAGAGAATCCATAAAATAGGTTCTTATTTTCCACATACACTCACTTGCTCTTAAAAACCATATTTATAAAATCAAAATATCTTAGCAACTTTCAAAGGCTAATAATCATAATATCACAAAATATGCATAGAGCCTTTTACATATAAAGAGTCAGTGGAAAAATATAGGTTATATAGTTCAAATAATATCCGAATATACAAGACCATGCAAAATGTAACCATGCCCTACAATCTGAGATCCTACCTGCATTATACCGGAGCATATCTAGAGCAAAATACATGACACCTCACCTAGTGGGCTTAACAATTGAAATCTAATGCTGCTGGGAAAAAGATGGCGTAGAAGTTCCCTCAGCGGCTACATTATCTGTAAAATATGAAATGAACAAAGGGGTGAGTTTTGTAACCAAGACTCAGTGAGTGAGCCCTTATTTGAAAACCCCTACATGGGACACCAAGAGAAGGTACATAACGCCAGAATAATAGTGATAGTAACAACATAATCAAACATTTCATAATTATAATCAAATTTCCAAATCTTAGCTTCCTATAACCTGATTTGACAATATTATAATAGAGAAACAGCAATCTTTGCTCTGGTTACGTACAATGTCTATAACGTAACAAACTTTGAATATAAATGTCTAGTCATATCTGGGCGTTATGTATCACCGTCCCTAGTATGACAATAAATCTCTAAATATAAACTCTAGATATAGAATCTCTGAATATCTCTGGCCTGGACTACTTGGTACCAAGGTTAACAAATTAACTGTTGTTAACATATAGCCTGTTTCTCTATAGTTACTTCCTGCTCAGCTAAAACCTCATTCTTTTCTCTATCATTTCCAAAGTCTTCTATCCTAGAGTTCAAAATCTTTTTTTATATAATAGTATATAGTATCAAAATCATATAATTATAAAACCAGTTCTAATTGATTAAATTTGCAATGCAACTATACAAAAACTCATCCTTAATGATATATGTCCCATGGTTTTCAAGAAAACACATTTTCTTACTAAAGCAATAGTTCATAACACAATATTTCATAGAAATAGCAGCAGTTCACAAAATAAACTCTAAAATCATAGATACTCGTAGGTTTTAGGTGAAAATAGGTATAATGATTAACATAGAAGTTACAGATGTGAACCCACTCACCTGGAGTGGCAGTAGACACAGGAATAGCACCAACAGAGTTTTGAGAAGTGAGAATAGCACTAGTATCTATCAATGAAGCAATAGAATTCTAGATTAACTGCTAAAACCTCTATATAACTCAAATCTAACTCTAATATATTGAAAGAACTCTACCTCCTTGAGAGGTAGGAAAAACTTCATGCCAACCCCCATAAATAAAGAAAAATGGAAAGAATAGAAGAAAAATCACTAGAATAACATACCTTGAAGCCTTAGAAGTGAAAGATTGAAGTTGATTTCAAGAGAAAATGGAAGAGAATGGAGTTTGGGAGTGAATTTGGGGTGGAAAACTGAGTTGTTCAAGCTTGGGGGGTGTTTTTGAGTGAATGAAGATTCTGAACCCCGAAATAGGGTTTTTAATGCTTTGATGACTACCTAGTGACTGCTTGGGGAAATAAGGAAATATCCCCCATTTGAACTCAAATAAAATATCAGAAAAATCAAAATCCCAACAAATCAAAATTTAAATTTTGGGTTTTAGTTCAAATTTGGAAATTCTTACGATTTTTCAAACTTGGGGGCTATCAACGGAAGGATTAAAGACTTGATAAAATTTATTAAAAATCGTCCTTCAACTTATTTTCCTCTTGGGAACAATTACCAGGACTTTTGGTCCCAAAAATTTGATTCTACCATATAGCCTTCCAAGGACGTATAGGGTCTAGACTTAGTGAAATTTTAGACCCGAAATGACAGGTAAGGGTGACTGATAACCCTTTTGAGGTCAAACAAGGTTTTTTCAACCTTTTTATTTAACCTAGGGTATTACAGATAACAATTGCAAATGACAAGTTCTCTTCCTTTTCTTATTCACAAAAGCTAGTGAAAGCGTTTGAGCATACTTTCTTCAACTTATATGTGCCAAGAGATAGAGAATATCAATAACACCTCCCTTTAACTGCTGCTTTTCACCAACATTTCCAAAAGGAAAGAAAACTAGACAATTAGACAAGTACAGAATGTGTTAGAGTATAAAACCTTTTATGTGCCCCTAACCATTAGTTTAAACTTTTGAAAGAGATAGTTTTATGATATGGTATCAGAGCCGCTATAACCAAACAATCAAGGATTTGATCTTTTTATCCCTCATTATAATAATGCATGCTTCAAACCCTAACAAGATATTTGCATGTATTATAGTAGAAAACAACTCATGTACCTCCACCCATCATCTTAAGTTTGAACAAATGGTTTCTTGACATAATGCAAAACTAACTTGAATTGATGCAATTTTTAATGTGATTTTTCTTTTTTTCTTTACTTTGATTGATATATTCTAATGGTTGCTTAACTTTTGATACTTGTCACAGCCACTTCATCTCTCTATATAAATTGCGGCGGACAATCTAAAACAGTCAATGGAAATAAATATGAAGAAGATACACAAGCAGGAGGATCAGCTACTTACTACAAGAGTGCAAATAGAAATTGGGCATTTAGTAGCACTGGTACCTACATTGGTAATACCAATCAGGATTATATCATACCTAACAAATCTAAGCTCTCTGTGCTAAATGTAGAGCTCTACATGAAAGCACGTATTTCTCCCATTTCTTTGACATATTATGGATTTTGCCTTGAAAATGGAAACTATATGGTAAATCTACATTTTGCGGAGATCATGTTCGCTGATGATCAAACATATAACAGTTTAGGAAGGCGTGTATTTGACATCTATATTCAGGTACAAGACCAATGCCTTTTCTATACTTTGTCATGAAGATGTTTCATGTAGACAAAAGACAATCACTTGACACATAAAATGTTATAAGTACCTCAGTTACATATTGTAGAATTTTTCCTACTAATTAGCAATTCACTAATTTTCATAATTCATAAAACTAGTTGCTACAATATTTTAAAAAAATAATGAAGACTCCAATATAGTCTTATAATCATCATAAGGGCATTGAGGTTTGGATTTAAATGTGTAGGGAAACCTAAAGCAAAAGGACTTCAATATTGCAGAAGAAGCAGGAGGAAATTATAAGGCAATTGTAAAACCATTCCCTACAACTGTGACTAACAATACCTTGGAGATTCGCTTTTATTGGGCTGGAAAAGGGACAACTGGTGTCCCTATAGCTATATATGGTCCTCTTATATCAGCTATATCTATGGAGCGTGGTGGGTTGTACTTAAGTACTTCTCTTTAAATTCCTAAAGTGTGTTTGTTTCAGATTTTAAGGAAAAAATGACTATATATATATATATATAAAATTGAAAAAGCTAAAAATTGATTTTCTTTTTAGAAGTTACTTTTTAAAGTTTCTATAAAAAAAGCTAAAAATTGATTGTTCTTTTTAGATTCCAATTATTTTTAAAAAATCATCCAAATATACAAAAAGTAATTTTTTGGGTTAAAAGAAAGTGATTTTTCACCCCCAAAATCCCAAACAAATGCCCTTTTTTCTCTTCTGCTTTCATCTTACTGCTATCATCTAATATGTATAGCTCTTAAGTCTTGTGTACTAATCAAGTTGATTATACCTATCATAGAAAAAGGAAGTAGCTTATCAGCAGGGGTTGTGGTTGGAATTGTGGCTACAGTAGCAGTTATTATCATCTTGGTATTAGGTATACTTTGGAGGAAAGGCTATCTAGGAAAGAAAAATTCTTCAGGAAAAGGTGATTACAAAGAAATTATTACCAATTTTTTTTTTTTGGAAACAAATGGACTTTTCATGTGTAGTTGCTTCCAACACACATGATTGTTGATCCAGAGTGTCCATATGAAAATTTCCTAATATAAGAGGTTTCTCATCTTTCTTTTGCTTTAATTAATAGAGCTAGAGGGTTTAGAATTGCAAACAAGTGTATTTTCCTTACGAACAATCAAAGCAGCAACAAATGACTTTGATATCACCAATAAGATTGGAGAAGGAGGATTTGGTCCCGTGTACAAGGTATTTTGCATAATAGAATATATTATTGTTGAAAAATCATTTGTTGATTATACTTGTATATGCCATGTTTTGAAAACTATTTTTCAACAATCTAATAATTATAATTGTAGGGATGTCTACCAAATGGTACAATAATAGCAGTCAAGCAACTTTCCTCCAAATCAAGGCAAGGGAATCGTGAGTTTTTGAATGAGATAGGAATGATTTCTGCTCTGCAACACCCTTCCCTTGTTAAACTCTATGGTTGTTGTGTTGATGGAGATCAGCTATTCCTGGTATATGAATATTTGGAAAACAATAGCCTTGCCCGTGCTTTATTTGGTAATTATTCTTACTTTGGTGGTCATGTTTGTGATATTCCATATCTACTTACTTGTGTTATATACCTGACTATGTGATACTATTGTATGATTTCTATCATATTCACATGTAAGGCCCAGAAGAACACCAAATAAAATTGGATTGGCCAACAAGGCATAGGATTTGCATTGGCATTGCTAGAGGCTTGGCATTTCTCCATGAAGAATCGAGACTAAAAGTAGTTCATAGGGACATAAAAGCTACTAATGTGTTGCTTGATAAATATCTCAACCCAAAGATATCTGATTTTGGTTTGGCCAAGCTTGATGAGGAGGACAACACTCATATTAGCACCCGAATAGCAGGAACATAGTGAGTTCTTGTATTTTAATTTCTTGTATGCAATTTTTTTTTGGGTGATATGATTGGTTTATGAAGGTCTTTAATTTTACCATCTTTATTATCATCGAAAGAAAATTAGAAAACTAAAAAACAAATCTGATGTTAGCTCTAAATGGCTTTTCTTTGAAATTTTTGTATTTGACATAATGTAACAACATTGACTGCTTACATGTGTGGTTAGGTTTGGTGGTTTTTGTTTTTGATAAGAAAAACACAAACAAATGAGTGCACGATATTTCTAAAGTTAATGTATTTGATAAACTTTCTTATATTTATTGTGTAGTGGATATATGGCTCCCGAATATGCCATGCATGGTTATTTAACTGATAAAGCAGATGTCTATAGCTTTGGGGTTGTTGCTTTGGAAATTGTAAGTGGGAGGAATAATATGACCCAACAACAGAGAGAAGAAGCATTCTATTTGCTTGATTGGGTAAGTATTCTCATGCCTAGTTTATGTCAGTTGTTTATCAAAATAATAACCAAGTGTTGGAGGCATTGCTTGTTATTTTCAATAGTTCTAAGTACTCTTTCAATTCTCTGGCTATGCAAATACGTACAAGGCCTTACAATGTAAAAGTATTCAAACTGTGATATAACATTTTACTCTAATTGCTTCTTACTCAAGCCTAACAAAAAGGAGTGCTTTCAATTCCATTGATTGTTATTTGAAACATTGGAATTGACTTTGGAATAAACCTGCTTTAATTTCTTTTATTATTTTGCATAAAAGGCACGTTTGTTGAAAGAGAAAGGTAATCTAATGGAGCTAGTTGATAGAAGATTGGGTTCAAACTTCAACAAAGAGGAGGTGATAGCGATGGTCAACGTAGCTCTCCTATGCACTAATATGTCTCCAACACTTAGGCCTGCAATGTCTGCAGTAGTAAGCATGCTAGAAGGCAAAATAGTTGTTCCAGAACAAGTTTCAAAGTCAAGAGAGTTACTGGATGAAAAGAGATTGGAGGCATTGCGGCTGTATTATAACCAACAGGATGAGTCTATCTCAATGGAGACACCGATGACTTCTTCATCTACTTCAGCAAAAGATCTATATTCTATACATTTGGACTCTTCTTACCTTGAGAAGAGAAATTAAATTAGTGTCTATTAGTCTAAGAAATTTTATTAAGGATGAATGAGTTATATACTATCTTGCAATTAGTTTGTTTCTAAAATTATTGTTTTTGTATAAATCTTAATAGAATTGCACCATGTATTTTATTTCTCTTTGTAGTAATACTTTTTGT
This sequence comes from Dalbergia cultrata, assembly GCA_031216105.1. Lineage (NCBI taxonomy): Eukaryota > Viridiplantae > Streptophyta > Magnoliopsida > Fabales > Fabaceae > Dalbergia > Dalbergia cultrata. Next base: position 15,370,358 of record CM062350.1, read on the forward strand.
TGATACCCAAATTTGTATATATTCATTATCAATTTTTTAAAATTTATTTTATTCTAATGTAATTTTTAAATTAAAAATTTTTTAAAAAGGAAAACTCAACAGCAAAAGCTCTACCCTATTTTTCTTACAACTTTTTTTCTTTTTTCTTCCGTAGCCCAAGTTAGCCCATTCAAGAATAGTCTTTTTTCATATAGAAAATGATAAAATTATAAAGAAAAGGAAAATTAACAAAATTAAAGGAAAAAAACTAAAAATGAGAAGACAAAGATGCTCTTCTAGTCTTCCCTCAAGTCCTAACCATTGGAAAAATGCAGTCTAACTAGATGATGGAAAAATCAGAGAATTATCATTTTAGTACCAAAAATTATATCATTAGTGAAAGGATCTAAAAGCAACTATGTTGGCCTATGGTCAACTTTCAAGGATTAAAATAGTGGTCCTAGAATAAGTTGACAATACTAACTTAGTACATGTGGCACATATAGCCACTTCTATTAGTGGAAAAGGAGGCTAGTTTTATTTATTGATGAAATAGAGGCTAGTTGATGTTTTGATGGATTTCCAAAAATGAAGTTGACAATTTCAAAGACAAAAACAAAATAAGAGCATCAAGAAGCAGAGGGGGAAAGGAGTAAAGCAAAGCACACAAAGCAGAGAAGTTAAAAAATAGAGGAAGGCCTTAATTCTATTTGTTCACTTCACAGCATCGCTCTGTCAATCCTCCATAACATGCTATTGTCTATTGGTCCCTTTCTTAGTTTTTGACCATTTTAACTTGTTATGTACTTTTTTATTTTCTGATAATAGTGCAGGTTGTGCTATTGCTGTCTTCTATTAATTTCTTAGTCTAATTTTGCTTTTTTTTTAGGGTCGACACCCTCCTATGGTTTTCTTTTTCTTTTTCAAACCATGAGAATATTTGGGCTGATGTTACTTTTTTTTCCTGCTTTGATCACTTATTGGCTCTAATTCGTGCAATAAGATTTCAACGACAACGTAATCAAAATTATCTGTGACGATAGTAATATTTAGCGCATATGAAAGCCTCTTAGAATTGTGCATTCTATTGTGAAGGCTATTGGAGGGCTGCAGGATGCTATGCATTATTTTACTTGCTAGTGTTCTGTCATGAGGGCTGTACAGCACATGTAAACTTCTTACTAGCTTTCATTTTTGCTCCTCCATTCCCTTTGCTCCATTGAACCTAATTAAAACAACAAAAAACACTAATAGATTACCACAAACCATGAAAAATTAAGTAAAACTAATAAAGGGACAAAACACAAAAACCACATGCGCAAATGAGGAAAAATAATATCAATTCAGATATGCAATGCAATACTTTTTATATGTACATAAGTAAATCTATATTTCCCAACAATTCTTTCTAAAATTATCAGAAATTTATACACACACACACATCAATCCAGCATAACACTTTGCAAAACATAATCTAATCATAAACTCAATATCCACATAATTATGTTTCTACATTTAGACTTCATACTAATCCACAACAAATTCTATTCGTCTTTACAAAACATTAAAACTCCCCACAAAGTACACTTGGACTCTGTCTGCATTATAGGGAGCTCTACAAAGGATTTATCAGTCACACTTTTGTCTTTATAATATTTACATCAACATTGGAGCAGTTACATGGGCTCACCAACAAAGAAGAGAATAACAAGAGTCCTACAGAGCTGTTGGAGTAGGACTTGACTCAACACCTTGATTTGAAAAATAGAGAGAGCCATATAGTGAGTTTGCAACTAAGCGAGGAATCAATATATTTATATATGACATAAGACAATTTAAAATGTAAATAAATTTACATATTTTGTAGAAATTTTAATTTGTATAAAAAAAATATTCAAAAGGTTCTATGGTTTGTCATTGATTTAATTTTAATATGACATGTATCAAACAAACATTATAATTAGGATTGAACGTTAGAATTACTTGGAATGATTGATGCTGATAAGTCAATAACTATCAATCTTTGTCCTTTGACCTACTAGGGAAAACAACAAGAGAAAAAACTCCTCCTATATTGCCACTTCAGTTCCAGTACATGCTTTATCTCATTGTAGCAACAATCACATAGTAGTGTTAGGAGGGGTCTCTATGGTCAGTAACACAATATACTAAACTTATTCATTATGGCTCAACCCATTTACAAGAATCAAATCCAGATCCACTTGTTAGCAATATTAACATAATTAAGTCCAATAAGATAATTGATCACAAAAATGGACTAAACAATATGCTCCAATATTTTTGGGATACAACTAATCTAGAATTAAATTAAAACTATAATAAAATATGAATTATGTCAATTCACAAAAAAAAAAATTCCAACATTATATTCTCCCACTTGGATAATATAATATCAATCAACAATATGTGGCCATGACAAGATGCCAAAATAAGCCAAAATTATCCATCAAAATGGAGCTATAAGCATCTCAATAATGCAAAAAATCATACTCGAATAAGCATTGATATCATATATTGCAAGATACTTATATCCCAACGACCTAACAACAAAAGTGCAACATGGATAAATGGGAACGCACAACAAAACAACATGCCAAAGTGTGGTCAAATTGCAATTTCCCAACAAAATGACCCCAGCATCTGCCCAAAATACAATATGAGATTCAATAAATCCCATCACAACAACAAATTTGAGACCGGATTCAAAATGTCTCCATAATATGTCATCACAATATATATACATAACTAAACTGTACAGAATAAAGAAGTATGGCAATAACAATTGCAACAATATAAGAAGCACTACTTAATGTCTCAAAATATAACAATAGTTATTAAAAAAATATATATAAAACAAACTCTTGCTAGCCCAAAACATTAAAAGAATACGCTACACCCATACATATTACATGATCAATAATAGTTTTAACACCTAGGCATTTGGTTAGGGGATCAACAATCATAAGCTCTGTAGGGATATGCTCGACCTGAGTTTTAAACTCTTGATTGGATATTCTCTCCCACAAACATAAACTTTGTCTTAAAGTGTTTTGTTCTCTTTGAGCTCTCATTATTTTGAGAGAAGCTCACCATAATAAAGTTGTCACAATATATAGTCAGAGACCTAGAGATACTCTTTATTAACAAACCAAATTCAAGAATAAAGTTTTTCAACCATGTCACTTGACGCGTTGCCTCATAATAAGCTATATACTCTTCTTCCATTGTTAGTTGTAAGTGTCTGTTTGACACTCTTCCAAAAGATAGCTCTTTATATTAACATGAATATAATAATGTGGGCATGTGATCATATAGATAACAATCATAATTAGAATCAGAATAACTTTTCATCTCAAGATTATATGATCTCCTATAAGTGATTATATGATCTTCATTATCTTTCAAATACCTCTAAACACATTTTGCATCCTGCCAATGTGCCACACCAGGTTTACTCAAATGTCTCGCAAGTACACTAACAACAAAAGCAATATCAACATTAGTACAAACTTTTTTTTACCATTCTTATCAATTTGATCTAAGACCTTGGTTAGGTTTCCTAACACTATTCTAAGGATTAGGTATTACAATTCATTAATAAAAGATGTTAAAACTTTTCAGTGATGCTTTGACATGTATAGTATATAGTCTGTGCTACCAAAGGGATTTATTAGCACTTTTATATGTTGGAAAATCTCAATTATGTTGCACAGAAGAAAAGAAAACGAGACACTTAATTTGATAGGGATAGAGAATGCAAAAATGAAACTTGAATTAATGCAATTTTCCAACGTGATTTTTTTAGTTTTCTTGATATCTTTGGATTGTTGCTCACTTGATTACACTCGTTACAGCCTTACACTCTCTTCACATAAGACAAGTTGCAACAATCAACAAAACCATATATGATAATGATATAAATGAGGTAAGACCAGCCATGTTCTACAAGAGTGAACATGGAAATTGGGCATTTAGTAGCACTGGTACCTACATGGATAATAGTTCCAATAATGCTAATTATTATACCATATCTAATGGATCTAAGCTCTCTATGAAAAATGTTGAGCTATATATGAATGCACATGTTTATCCCATTTCTTTGACTTATTATGGATTTTACCTTGAAAATGGAAACTACATGGTAAATCTATATTTTACGGAGATCATGTTCATTGATGATCAAACATATAACGATATGGGAAGATGTGTATTCAACATCTACATTCAGGTACATGACTAACATTTTCCCTACTTTGTCATGAAGACGCCTCATGTTGAAAAAGGATTATTTTTTGAATCATAAAATATTATAAATACCTCAATTAAAAGAATTTTTTCCACTTAGCTAATTCACCAATTGACATAATTCATAACACCAGTTGCTACAATATTTAAAAACATAACGAAGTATTAAATATCATCTTATAATCATCCTGGAGAAGAATTATGGTTTGGATTGAAATGGTGTAAGGAAACCTTGTACAAAAAAACTTCAACATTGCAAAAAAAGCAGGAGGAAATTATAAGGCAATTATAAAACATTTCATGCAATTGTGACTAATAATACTTTGGAGATTCGATTTTATTGGGCTGGAAAAGGGACAACTGCTATCCCATTTAAATCAGTGCATGGTCCACTTATATCAGCTATATCTGTAAAGCATGGTGGGTTGTACCTCTCTCTAAGTTCTTACTATACTACTATAATCTCAATGTTATCATTTAATATGTATAGCTCTTGCGTAATAATCAAGTCAACTCTAATTATACTTCTCTTGGACAAAGGGAGTAGCTTATCAGCAGGGGCTATTGTCAGCTGATAATTGAGTTATTATCTTATGTTTTTCACATTTGGTTGTTAATAAATTTAAATATTGTTATTAGATCTTCAATTTATTTTTGGCTAGATCTAGATTATTCTTGCTATCACTTATCACAAAAGAAATTAATTTTTGCTATCAATGAGATTATTTTTCATTTGAATTTAAGTTAAATTTTTAGATTTTATCGATAGATATTTTGACACATTGTGTTTTGTGTTGCAGGACAAAAAGATAGCAATATCAATTAATGATTTGAAGATAAGATTTGATAAAGATTTGAAGAGATGAATAGATTTTGAAGATTAGATCATATCTGGAACAGCCTCAATAGAATATTTAATTTGATTTGAAAAGAAGAAAATCCATGGATTTGGCCAAAAATTCTATTTTTATTCTCTTTGTTATTTAAGGAGAGACATATAGAGATTATTAAGTGTAAAGTAGCCAAACAGGTAAGCATTTATTTTTGTGGTCATTTGAATTCTTGTCCTTCATCCTTAGATAAATTTATAATAACATTAAGACATTAATTTATTAAATTCATCTTAAGAGGATTACAATATTAGGCCATTGAATTGCAATTATGATTTAGGTGAAATTTGGCTAGTAATTAAATTGGGAAAGAATTTAAATTAATATTAGGACATCCTAAATTCAAGAACTCAAATGAAATTGTTCCGTAACACTACTTTCCATAGATTTTTCTTGTTTGATTTCTTTTGATCTTTGTTTATTATTTTCATTCAAATTTTGTTAAATCCAACTAAATTTTGATTGCCTAAATACTAATGTGTTCAAGCGAACTGGAAATTGTTCATAATCATCACAAGAATGACATTCCTATATTCATTTTCTTATTACTTGTACACGAATCTAGTTTTCTAAATTGGCTAACATCAATATTGTGGCCCCAGTACTAGCAATTATTATCATGTTGGTATTTGGTGTAATTTGGTGGAAGGCTGTCTAGGGAAGAAAAGTTTTTCTACAAAAGGTGATTATAAAGAAATTACTGCAAAAGTTTTGTTGAAACACATGGATTTTTCATCGTATGTGATGCCTTCCAACATATGATTAATGATTGTTAATCTCCAGAGTGTCCATATGGAATTTTCCTAGCATAGGAAATCTCTAATCTTTCATTTGCTCAACAGAGCTAAAGGGTTTAGATCTTCAAACGAGTTTATTTTCCTGACAACAAATCAATGCAGCAACAAATGACTTTGACATCACCAATAAGATTGGAGAAGGAGAATTCGGTCCTGTGCACAAAGTATTTTGCAAAATTTAACTTAACATGTTATTTTGGAAAATCATGCATTTATTATACATGTAGATGCTACTCCTTCAAAATTCTCTTTTGACAATCCAATAGCTATATAGCATGCCTTATATTGCATGGATGTCTACCAAATGGTACAACAATCATTGCCAAGCAACTTTCCTCCAAATCAAGGCAAGGGAATCATGTGTTTTAAATGAGATAGACATGATTTCTGCTTTGTAGTACCCTTTTCTTGTTAAACTATGTGGTTGTTGCGTCGATAGACATCAATTGTTGCTGGTATATGAATATATGGAAAACAATAGTCTTGTACTTTATTTGGTAATTCTTCTCTATTTGGTTTACTTTGATGATCATTTTTGTGATATTCCATATCTACTCTCGTTTAGTTTGCATTTTCATTCCTTGTTTTTATTTTTTGTTTGTATGTTCTACGTTTAGTATTTTGTAAAAGAAATAATGAAATCATGAAGTGAAAATAGGAAACATGATTTTATTGTTTTCAGTGTTTTAACTGTTTTCTTCACAAAATCCTAATAACAGTAGATACATAAAATGAAAAACATGAAATGAAAATAGAAACCAAATGAACCCTTACATTATATACTATGTGATACCATTGTTCCATTTCTATCATATTCACATCCAAAGGCTCAAAAGAACTCCAAATAAAATTAGATTAGCCAACAAGGCTTAAGATTTGCATTGGTATGGCAAGAGGCTTGGCATATCTCCATGAAGAATCAAGATTGAAACTGGTTCATAGGGACATTAAGGCCACTAATGTGTTGGTTGATAAAGATCTCAACCCAAAGATGTGTGACTTCGGTTTAACCAAGGTTGAGGAGGAGGACAATGCCCATATTAGCACCCAAATAGCATGAATATAATGAGTTATTGTATTTTAACTTCTATTGTAGGGATGGCTTGAGTGAAAATGAAACACCAAACTTAGTTGGTGAAAAACTAAGTTGCTTTAGTGCGGCAAAAAGCTTGTACAACCAAGCCCTTGGAGCTTATTTAAGGCCATATAAAGCCTTGGTAAGTTTGCAAACAAGGGAACCATCACCAACTTCGTACCTTTGAGGTTGCTTCATGTACACATCCTCCACTAAATCACCATTTAGAAAAGCATTATTAACATGCAATTGCCTTATGCACCATGATTTGGATACAACTAGAGATAATATTAGCCTAATTGAGGTAGGCTTAATGACTAGGCTAAAGGAGACAAATTGGTTACTCTATATCTATACAAAACTTTCTAGAGGACTAATTTGTCCATTTTTTAAAATGTAAGGGACTAATTTAGCACTTTTAAATTATAAGAGTCTCATTTATCGCTCAATACATTTTTGAGGGACTAATTTAGGTATTTTGTGTAAAATTTTTAAATGAGGAGTGTTATTTTGTTAGGAAAATGAAACGCCATTTCATCAAAATAAGGGGTGTGAGTGTTTTTTACCCTTTTTGACCTAGATTCCATTCTCTAAAGATATTGTTTGCCCATAAAGGTTTTTTTTTTTTTAAACAGAAATAAACTAGAAAAATGGGCTAATTACACACATGTATTGAATTTCATTTCATTACATGTGTCCCAATTTTTTTTAAAAATAAAAGTCTATTTAAATCAGCTTTCTTATAAAACTTTAAATCGAATTAAATTTTGGAATGAAATTTGAGTTTTAAGCAAAGGTCGATTTAAATTGACTTTTATTCAAAAAAATTTTAGGAGATATATATAATGAAATGAAATCCGGTACATATATAATTAGCTCTTTTCTATTTTATTTATGTAAAAAACCCTTTTTTTCATTTTTTTCGTTATCGTAATACCTTTTTAAGACTGAGAGTTTAAAATTGCATTTTTGTAACTTTTGGCATAGTTTGGAATGAAAAAGAAAGTATTTTAAGTTTCGAATGCATCCACTGTGTTACATCAATAATCCAAGCCCTTTATTTTTGACATTCTTAAATGCCTTTAGTTAAAAACTAATTTATATATATTCATTATGTATTGTTACTATGATATTTTAAATTTATATTTAATAATTATAATAATTAATATAAGATATGATGGTAAAATATCCTATGTTACTTACGCAAATAGACCGAAGTCTACAACCCCAAATCACTATAATTTTACTATGAAAATTTTAAAAAAATTTAGTTGCTCTAAAAAAAAAGGTCCATAGCATTTACTTTTTGATATATCAATCATTCCATTAATAATATAAGTAGAAGACTTTAACAATACAACTAGTGATGGATTCAGATAATTTTAACAATAATGTGGGTAAAAATAATTCATTAGCATAAAAATATGTAGATTTTATTGCTAGTAGTGCTACTAACCAAAAACAAAAATGCTATCATGCTATACCCAAACGAAATAGGATTTAGTTTATTTTTACATTGTGTATTAGTGTAATGAACTTCTTGTTTCAGACTAGATTTTGAGGAAGGATTAGCAAGCTAGACCTTAACCACTAGGTTTGTAAACTTGTGAGGAGATGGTAAGAAACATGATAAATTTAGGAACTTCCTCCCTCTCTCTCTCTGTACTCCTGTGGTGTTTCAATTATTTATTTTTATTATTTTGTTTATTCTATTCTAGCCCACCCTATCCTGTTTAATTTGTCTTATCTGTCTGTTGTTTTTGGCCCATTTGAACAATAGATAAGGTCAGCCCATTCTTTTCCTATCCAACATGTGCTCGTTGGCTCGTGGAAGGAATACAGAGTATTTAATTTTCGATGCAAATCAAAAAGGAGATTGAGGGTAATTGTGCAGTCAGAATCAGATCAAAAAACACAATCCCAATCAAATCAAATCCTTAATCTGCCTAAATTAGAATCACTTAAACATTATGGCCACGGATCAGCAACTATGTACAAATACTGGGCCATTCATCAGAAAAAAAAGGAAAGAATTCGGTAAAAACAGGTAGAAACCACAGAAAAGGATTGGCCAAAAAAAAAAGACAAAGAGAGGTGAAACAAGCAGTAGAAAACGCAATTCAGCAGAAGAAGAGAAGAGAGGCAACAGTAAGCAAGACCTTTTTTCTTTCTTTTATTTTTTCTCATCAGTGCCAATGCCAACATCATTCAACCAAAATAGATCAAGAATATTGCACCACCACCCACTCCCCTAAGCCATGATGCACCACTATTGCCACGCTTTGAGCTACCACGGCCAAACACCAAGGGGCCGCGACTTCAGCGACCGTTGATGCCTCCGCCATCGCCGCCCCTACCTCATGCTGCCGCTGTCACTGCCATGGATCCATCAACCCGTCACTGCCAGTAGCGCATCACGAAACCAGCAGCGATCCAGTGCGGCCAAACCAGGCCGCGAACCGTCGTGCACCCCGCCGGCACCGCGCCACGCTTGCACAGCCTCCGCCCCGAAGCTCCGCTGAGCCTTCGCCTTCCGCCGCTCGCTGCTGGTGAACCACTGCGAGCAGAACCCTGCGCGACGTCACCCACACCCCAGCCACCTCTGCTCCGCGCGTCAGAGCTTCCCTATGACCGCCATCGCCTCATCCCCTCGCTATACTGTTTTCTTTTCCTTGTGCCTTTCTTTGTGCTGTATTGAGGTTGGGTTTTGGTGCTAGGTTACGTTGATTATTTTTTAGTCCAGAGTTCCTTTTTTCTCCGTTTTTTACTTTTTTTCCTTTTGTTAGGCATGCGTTTGTCCATAGCTCTTTGGGTCTTTTGATTCTGGATTTTTGTTTTCTTTTGGTGTTGTTGTTTCATTTGCGTTTTAAGTCTGGTTTTTGCTTTAGGGTATTGAGGTTCTTTGTCTTATGCTATAGGTCAAAGTCTTAGGATTTTTTTTTGTTTTCCGGTTTTTGGTGAGTCCATGGGTTTCTTTTTGGATTTGGGTCTTAGAATGCTTTTAGGTTTTGGTTTTTGGTTTGGTTCTATTTCTTTCTGGGACTTTGGGTTGTGGCTCATGGTTTGTTTTTGGGTTGAAATACTTTTGGGATGGGAACTATTTTTTTTTTTGTTTTTTAGTTAGGGTTATTATGTCCTTTTAAAACAAAATAAATGTCTTTCTTTTCAATTCATCAGAAAAATAATGTAAATCAATTTTTTTTAAAAATATGTACAACAGTCAATAATCATGATTGATAGGTGGATGCCTCCTTCATGAGTAGTCTTGTGCAAACTTGAATCATGTGCAAAAATAAACTCTAGGATAACCATATTTATACAGATGTATTAGGGTATAGTGAGATTAAGTTTTCACTCTTTGCTAATCATAATTAGATTCTCGAATCTTATATATCTTTTTAAAAGGCCAGTTTGCAAACCAAAATGGCTTTCCAACTTTAGCCATAATTAAAATTGATGGCACCTCTATTTTTTAAAAAAAATTGGTTGTTATTTTCATCGTAGTGCCTTTAGAGAAATGATAATGGATGAATGGAAGCCTCTCCTCTCCCCTCTATGCCAGGTCACCGTCTAAATGCCTTTCTCTCTTGGTACTCTTACAGTGTTCCAAAATGAGTGTATCTTCTTAGTTACCCTTCTTGTGGGTGTCACTTTGTGAGATAGTGGTTCATTGTTTATGTAAGGGTGACCATTGTGTGTGGATGTTGTTGAGGATGGAAGAAATGAGTTACAGGTTATTGTATGTTGTTACATTGTTGTGTTTTGTGTATAGGAGAAGGGGAGTTCTTTTTGTATAAGCCTCCTCCAGGCCTTTCTCATTTCTTCGGGGTTACTAAGAAAGAGATCCCACTCGTCAATTGTTGATAGAACAACATGTTCAGTGGGTGAAAGAACATAAAAGGTGACATTCACGCAAGAAGACATGATTGGACTTTTTGACGAGATAAGCTAGAATGGGTTCTAGTTTGGGCCACGGGTAGGGATGTTTCCTTATTTAGAACTCTCCACAACAAAGGTCTAAGGGAATTTGGTTGTTTATCATAAATTGGTTCTTTTTATATCTGTTAGGTATTTTTCTTTCTCTTTACTAATTGGGCATGGTGTCCTTGCTATGCGGGCTGAAAGGAAAAACTTCTTCTACCTTTTCTTGGGCTACCCTTTACTGGCCCAAATCTATGGGCAAGGGTAGCAAAACCCCAAAGCCCTCCAAGCCACTTGTAGAGTTAGTTTCTTAGGTACTAATATCAACCTCTTAAGAGTACACTATAATGGGCTTTATCACATGCACTCACTTACTTGAAAGGCTCATACTATGACCTATTTCTTTTGCCACCGCATCATGATTGATTTGCTTTAATTATGTTTCAATTTAATTCATAAACAATGATATAAAACAATAGCCCCTTACACATTGTAGATGCATGACATCCATATGGTGCATCCTTGGGCATGCAGTGTACTGTTATTGATGGGTTTGAGTGGTGAAAAAATGGAAAGACCAATTAGTGTGGAAAAACAACCATTGGTTTTTTAGAAGGCATCATTGTCTGACCTAGAGGATTCCTCAAAGAATGAAGGGATGAATACGACACCTCAAGTAAAAGAGGGACCATCTAACAATGAGGAGTCATTCTGACTTAAAAGAGACCAAAAAGGACCCTTATATAACAATGAAGAGGACAAAGGCTTAAAGGAGACCACCCTTGTGGTCCAACTTGCTTGCTCAGATGTTCCCCTTATTGGTGTCACTCTCACATCACAAGTGATGCTCTCAACCTACATTCTGAGTGCCATTATAGATAATGAAAACCACCTTTCTAACTAAGTAAGAGCTTTGACAGAAGATCTCATTGCAGCTAAGAGGGCAACTTATGAAAAGAAAAATGCTAAAGATGATGATAATGCTGGTCTTGTTACTAAAAGAGAGTTCAAACACCTCCTCCAAAATAAGAGAGAAGCAAGCAACCTTATATAAGGCCTAAATTCACCCCTTAGTGTTGAGGAGATGATGTCACGACCCGACCTAGGCACGTGACTGGCACGTGAGAAATTTCATTCCCACGTAAGTCTTGTGACCTGTTGGTTGTCTCTATATGCATGCTCTGTTTATAAAGTCTCTTTAAATTATTATATTTTCTGCAAATCAACCACATGTTCTCTAAAATTGAGATAATCATATATGAAATCTTGTAACAAATCTTTCAAGTTTAAATCTTGAAATCGTTATATGTATAAATCAACATACACTTATCCAAATGTCCAAGTCATTATATACAAATCAAATGTAATAATAATATGCCAAATGCAATTAAAACATGCTTTAAGTCCGGGATCCTGCCTGCATCCAGACTAGAGCACTCTAGACCCTTGACAATAATGCTCACCACTGGAATTTAATGTTGCTGGAAGAAAGATGGCTGGAAATATCCTCAGTAATTATAGTATCTATAAATATGAGAAAAAACAGAGGGATGAGTTTTGTAACCAAAACTCAGTAGGTGAGTCCTCACTTGAAACCCCCTTTCATGGGATACCAAAGAAACCATGCATGAATTCATAATGATAATAATAATATCCAAAGGTCTTACATAATCAAATACATATACATACATACATACATACATATATACATACATATATATATATATATATATATATCCGTGTGTGTGTGTGTGTGTGTTAGTAATTCACTTTTATATCGAAAATCATATAAGCTCATAGTGTAGTAGTTGCTAGAAAAGCAGTAATCTCTGCTCTGATTTGTGGGTGCTTAGTTCTTCGTGAATAAGAACCCTTAACTAATATTTTAATGGTTCCTTGTGAACCACATCCCTCGTGGGCTAATTTATTCTCTAAACAAATTGCCTCTCTTGGGACATGATACCAAGGTAAACGATTACTACTAGTCATTAACTTGCTGGCTGTTTCTCTATAGTTACTGTCTAAACAAATTAAATAAATCCATATACATATGAAACTTTTAAAACCTTTTAGATCTTTAAGAGCTCTGAATCTATCTAATTCTAACAATCTAACCTGTCATAACTATGGCTATGAAATCTTACCCAAGGGATCACCCTTTGTAGACATTTATGATTTCAAAAACTCACAAAATATGTAGCCATTAACTGTTCTTAATTCTATGAAAATTCAAGCTCTAATTAATCATAAAAAACATAATTCAAAGTATCAAACTTTTCATAACTAAAAACTCAATATTATATTTTCAAAACAGCTAAGTTCGCAATCACAATTCGATTCTCTTTTCAAAATTGCACATCTAATATAAAACTATTTCATATATGTAAATCAGTTCCAGAATTAATTGAAACAATGATAAAAATTTTCTAACAATTACATATATCATCAATTCTACATAAAATCAGTTCAACAAATATGGTCCCATGAGTTTTCTCAAAAACAAGTTTCATGCTTTATAATCAAGAGTTCTAAAACATATAAACCAATATTAACTTCAAATCCTTGTATAGTAATCTCTGAAATCAAATAATAAGTTGTATTTTCATGAAAATAACATCTAATGCACAACATAGAGATCAGATATGTGAACCTGCTCACCTAGAAGGGTGAACAGTGAAGAACTAACACCAACAGCACAATAGGAAGTAGAATTGACAACAATATCTGATATAGAAGCAATAGAACTCTAAATCAACCTTTAAAACCTCAAAATACTCAAAACCCATCTCTAATAAGGTAGAAAACTCCTCTCCCTTAAGAAACATAGAGAATCACCCTAATAACAAGAAGGAAATGAAGAAAATAGAGTAAAACCAAGATAACAATGTAGCTTAAAGCCTTAGGAATGAAATATTGAAGTTAGAATTGAGAAAATAGGGTGATAAAGGGGTAGAACGGTGACAATTTCATGTTTTGGGGGTGGAGGGATCATGTGTTTTCTGGAAAATTCGAAATGAGGGGTTTTTATAAAACTTTGACTGCTTAGGTGGTGAATGACCACTAAGACGGTCCCTTCCCTTGCTGTCGCACCGCCTTACTCTTTGCTGGCCACTGGGATGGTCTCACTTATTTACATTTATTAATTTTAAGTTAATGTCTATTAACTTTAAAACATAAATATAACTAAAGAACTACCCCCCCTCCCCCATTTGGATTCAAATAAAATATAAAAAAAAATCAAAATCCCAACAAATCAAAATCCAAATTTTGGGTTTTAGTTCAAATTCAAAAATTCTTATGATTTTATAACCTTGTAGGCAAAAAACGGAGTGTTTAAAGGTTTCATAAAATTCATTAAAAATCACTCTTTAACTTATTTTTCTCTAAGGAACAATTATCGGGACTTTTGGTCCTAAGAATATAGTTCTATCTTATAGACCTCTAATGACGTATAAGGTCCAAACTTAGTAAAATTTAGGACTCAGAATGATAGATGAGGGTAGTTGGTATCCTTTCTAGTTCGAAAAAAATTTCCAACCTTTTAATTTGACATTGGGGTATTACATACTCCCCCCTCAAAAGGATTTGGTCCTCAAATCTAAACTGATGTAATTGGAAATGTAAGGAGGTAGAATACTTGACCCACATGGGTTTCATGGATGGGCCTAACCGCCCAAAATAGTGTAAGATGTTCGTTTCTCTTTCTAGAACTTTAGATGGCCCGATATTACGAGGACTTATTTTCCTTCATTTACCAAACCTCACAATTTCTCTGGGAACATATATGAAAATTAATATATTACTAGAATTGACTCTAAACTAGACTTTACTATATCTAGGTCTCTCACTGAGGCTAAGAACTCACAATTCCCTTTACCCCAAGTTTATCAATTTCAAAGCTTTAAACGAGCAACTATCATGATACCTGATATAGATGTATTAGGCACTACCACGTCCTGATGTGTCATAGCAAAAAGATGGGACTGTCCCGTACTACTCTAGCATCTGCCATTCTGACCTCTGCCCCCAGAGCCTCTACCTCTAGCTTCTCTACTTGCTGAAGTTACAAAATTTTCACAATTACCTGATTGGTATGATGGTACTAATGTAGAGGCGTCTGCCGACTCTTGGCTGGAAATTCCCCCTAGCAAAGGGCAATCTCTTTTGAAATAGCCTTGCTGGCCACAAACATAACATGTTTTTGTACCTCACATACACTGAACTAGGTGCCTTTTTCCACACATCTGGCAATTTCGGTTGGGGTATTCTAAACTTTGGATTGATGCTTGGCCAGATTGCTGGCCACTTCCTTTACTTTGACATTGAGAAGCTACAGGTCATACTGGAGTGGGATCTGAAAGGATAATCCTACCTGATTGGGCTCGCTATTGGCCCTGCTGACTAGGTTCTCTACTAATACTAGCTCCTCCTGAAAACACACTATAAATCCCAACCTTTTTTGCTGGACATTGAAGTGGCTCTTCTCTCTGCTAAGCTTGCTTTTAATCTGATGGTTGTATCAATGATCCATTCATAATCCATAGTAGCAACATGCGGTTGGAAGCTAAGGAACATATCCTTAGGTAGTCCTTGAAAGAACCGCCTAACTTTCTCTGTGTATGACTGTAGCACGCCTACAACTACTTGTGCTAAGTATATAAATATCTCATTATATTTAGCCACAGTCATCCTAGGGGTCATACGGAACCTCAAAAACTCCTCTACCATCTAAGCCCGCTAGCTTTCCAACAAAAATCTATGTAGAAAAGCCAATCTAAACTCCTCCCAGGTAGGTGGCTCTGAATCACTATACCCCTGTAAGAACTCATCATACCAAATCCCTATAATAATTGTCCCTGAATTTCTCTGGCCATGTATAAAATATATGGCATAACAATAAGTTCTCTAGTTATGCATATCAACCATGGTATAATAATAAGTTCTTTGGTTATACATGTTAACCATGGCATAACAATTCTCTTATCTTTAGGGCACCTTAATAGGTCTTGTCTCTAATTTCTCTAGCCCCTGGAGGGCAACTTGGTATACTAAGGTTAATGGAATAACTGTTATTAGCTCACATTTTGTTTCTTTTATCTCTGCCATCTAAATTAGTTTGAATAAAATCATTTAAATATGAAAACTCTTAAAATCTCTTAGTACTCTAAGGGCTCTAGACCCATGTAACTCTAACAGCCTAATCTTAGCATAATTGTGGCTAAGAAATCATGTCCAAGGATCACCCATTTGTAAACATTATGATTTCAAAGCCAATAGAGTATGTAGCAGCCAATTGTCATGAATCATAAGAAGATCTATGCTCTAAAATCTTTATGACTAAATTTCTAAATCATCTCTCAAAAATATACTTTCATAAGCTTGAAAACTCTAAAATCATAATAATATTTCTGTTCATGAACTAAGTCCTACTACGTTCAACATTTCCAATATCTCAACTGGGTATTCTAAAAACAAAGTCTGAAATCCAAAATCTTGAAAACATAATGATATCAAAATACATACAACATGTTTGACAATTTGGCAAACTCTCTAAATCATATACTCTTCTTCCAAAATCCTTTCTCGAACATATATAACATTTTCATGGCATGCAATATTCCAAATCATGGTCCCATGGTTTTCTAAAATACATTTTTCATGCTATAGTCAAAATCATAGTCTTTGCTAACTTGCCATAACTTGCAAAACCATAATTATTCATACTTTCATCTCTAATTTCATATTTTAAAATTATCATGTATCAAACATAATCATAATGGCTAAAATAAGGCCATGAGTTTGAAACCACTCACCTGGAGGAGAGGAGGAATGCATGGTGTCAACACCAAAGAGGCTCCATGGAGTAGGGATAGGGCCAATGTCTACCATAGAATCAATAAACTCATAAAGAATTTATATTAACTCTAGAATAACTCTAAGAACATTGGAAGAGCACCCCCCCAATTGACAACAATGGATAACATAGATAACCTAAACTCAAGAATATGGAAGAGATGAGAGAAAAAGAGCATAAACCATAAGAAATCTCTTACCTTGAAACTTAGAGGAGGTATATTTGAGTAAGGATGAGACTGGGGAGGGAGGAAAAGAGTTTTTTTTTGGGGGAGGGGGAGGGGTGGGGGAAGGGGGTAGGGTTTCGATTTCTGCTTCAAAACGCGAAGAAGGGGGATATTTATAGGGTAAGGGTTTCAGTAAAAGAAGCTACCTTGTTTCGGTACTGTTTCGGGTGCAAAGGGTATTGTTATAGTGCTCTTAGATCACCATAGCCGTCATGGACCACTATAGTGGGCACCTACTTGGCAAGAATAATGTCTTTGCCTTCTACCACCATTATAGTAGTCCTGGACCAATATAGCGGTGTCAGAAACACCTGCTCTCCATCTGAATGGACTTTCAGGCATTTGGGGCCTTTTTGGAAACATGGCTAGATCCCGAGGGACCTAAGGACGTACTAGACTTGTCTAGGGACATGTGGACCTGAGGTATTACAATTGTCCAAATTTCTCCTACACAAATTCTACGTATCTTTTTATTTCACAAAAAATGGATCCAAATCAATTCAATTATTTTCTTAATTACTTGTAAAATTTCAATTTCTCTCAAAATCCAAATATCCAAAACATTTTAGAAGATTTGTTTTAATTTCAATAATATTTGTTTGGATTTTTTACATTTTAACTTTAAAAGCACGTACAAAATATTTATCTAAAGTTCAATTTACTAAAAATTTATTTTAAATAAAATATTCAAAAAATATAATTTTATATTTTTATAAAAACTAAAAATAAAATTATAGGTATTAAACTAAAGTATTTCATAAAGATATTAACTTTTAAAAAAAAATTAAAAAACATGTGGGACCAAAGTGAGGGCCAAAGTTGACATTTTTCATTGGAGAAAAAAAGGACATTCTTGGTCCCAATTTGCCTTTTATGGCACAAAAATGATATGGCAATGGTTGGGCTCAAAAGAGGGACAAATTGGCATCCTTCCATTGGAAATGCTCTAACTCTAAGTCAACTTTACTCTAGTTGAACACCTTCTTCATTGGCAACCTAATTAACTAACAAAAGTAATCAAGTCACTGCCTACTCATTTCAACCCCTTGACACCCCTATTGCCGCCTCCACCATTTTCAACCCTTCATCGAACAACCTTTTTGACTATCTTCATATCCAGCAAAAAGGAGGAGGGAGGGGTTTGTGGCGCCTCACTACGGTGCTCATCCTCTCTGTGTTAGGTGGCAAGAGGGAAAATGGGGGAGAGGAGTAAGATTAATTGAAAAATAATTAAGAATAAACAAATGAGAATACTTAAATAACAATGAAATTTCTTACAACAATCTTATAAATTGAAAATTTATTAGGAATAAATAAACAAAAATACATGAGCAACAATGAAATGGCTTGCCGCTTGATTTGGGCTACTTCAAAGTTTTACCAAATTGGAAAAAAAAAATTGCAAACTGTCTAGATTTTAGAATGAAATGCAACTTGGGGCTTTTCATTTCTTAGAGGTTGAAGGAACTGAAAGAGAGGTTCTAAAGAATATGAAGGCAATGGTAAAATTTTGGGGAGGGCCAAAGTGGAAGACACTTTATGTGCAAAGGTTGAGGTCGACACATGTAGTAGTAGAGGAGCCAAGAATAAGAAAATGACAAGCTACTCACAACAATGAAAGTTATTGACTCACAACAATAAAAGTTATTCATTTAATGTAGTTAATTCTTTGCTTTTATATTTTACTAATCTCTTCACTTTATAATAGTCTAATCCATCCATTGGGGATAAACAAGGAATCTCTGATATTAGAAGTTGATTAAGTAATGTAAACATTCTCAATTGATTATTCAAAAATTAGGAGCCCGTTTGGCACACCTGATAGAGTAAAGGTTGATAGTATAAGACTTGATATTATAGGGATTAATAAACTTTTAATATTATACAGTGTTTAGTGTAATACTGTATAAGATATTCGATTTTATGTTCAGTAATATTATACTATTTATTTACAAATAATTCTAATATCTTAATTAAATATTAAATACGATCAAATAATAGTAAAATAGGAATTTTTATTATAATAATTTTCAAATATTATATTTATAAGAATATTTACTAATTAGAATTTAATTTATATTAAATGTTATTATTTATTTATATATTTTAAATTATAATTATTTAAATTTAAGTTATTGATCGTTACTTTTATATATTGCATATTATTTATTATTTATTTATATATTTTATTAGTTAATAATTTATAATTTATATTATATATTATTTATGATTTATTTAAAATATTTATTTGTTATCAAATATTTATTATTTTATTTTATTTATTTTTTAACAATTATATTTATTGTTATTTTTACTATATATAACTAAACTAATATTATATATTATCTGTATTTATTTTATTATTATTTATTTAAGAATTATTTTATTTTAACAAAATATTAAAAAAATGATCTTATATTTTAAAAGTTAATCATACCTAATACGATCTCCTTATGTTGTATTGAGTTATACAGTATTTTAAAGTATAAAGGAGTTACGACATATAAAGTTATATAATATGTTATCTGCACCAAATAATAGATAAAAATATAACATATAGTATTAGCTTATATTATTATATCTAATATTAGTATCAAACACCACCTAGAAGTGCTGATGAGCCACTAAAAAATCCTATTTATCTTTATTTAGGAGTGGCTATTGTCACTCCCTCTATCATTAATTTTTATTTAGGTTCATCAATATACCCTTCTTCTATTATAATTGAGAGTTATTTATTGGTTTATTTGAAAATTAATTTAATTTTTTTAAAAAATAATTGATACTGATCTCCTTTCAAATTTTTATATAAGTCACTAAATATTATAAATATTTAATATTATCATTTATATTTATATATTGAATTATTTTTTTCAAAACTTTATTAAAACAACAATTACCTACACAATATACTAGCAAATGTTTTAGAACAAAAATAAGTAAGAACAAATAACAATAAGAGTTCAATATTGATAGTAATTTTTTTATATTGTCATTCAATCAAATTGTTCTATTTAAATTATTTTTTAAATAGTAGGTGTACGAGTCAAGTATATTGGCTTATGTAAAAATTTACAATGCAAAACTTTAATTTTCACTATCAATGAATTATTGAATCGAAATATAAAATAGACATACTGGTACTTTATCATCCAATTTTGATATAATTTTAAAATATATTATATAATCATATGATATTAGAATTTTTTTAACAATCACTTGTTATTGAATTTTGTTTGTTTGACGTTGTTGTTATTAAAGTATCAAATTATCTTAATTTTATATGTTAAATTTCCTTAATTTTTAATTTAACAATATGAACAAAGAAAAATTTATAATAAAATAAATGGTCAATAGTAGTAAACGATGGCATCATTTATTTATTTACTAGTTTTAAAATTATATAAATGCTATGTGTCACAAAATAAGATATATAATTGTATATCGCAATTTATTATTTCACCCTTTTTGTTATTCATTTTATTTATTGTTTTGTAATAAATAGATATTATATTATTCAGATAACTCTTATGAAAAATAATTTAATATTTGAATTTAAACAATTTTATTTAATAAATTATTAATACATATAATAACAATAACTACTTTTTTTTTATGCAATACGAGCTTCAATGCCTAAAACTCTTGTACTTGCCAAAATATGGCACACTAAATTTGCATGCTTTTATTTTTTTTTTATTAACCAAATTTAAGAGAAAATTAATTCTTATTCACAATCAGGCTATATTTTTAGTTTCATTAAATAGTTACAAAAACATATATAATTAACATATATTTTTTAATAAGTGCTCTGATTTTATAAATAAGACATGTTTTTTGTTTTAATGTGATTGAATGATTTTATAGATATGTATGTGATTGGCATACACATTTATTAAAAAAAAAATTAATTAAACTTATAATTATACTACATAAATAGAAGAGAGGATTGATGATTCAAGTTATATGCAATGTAAGATATATTTTATTGTCAAATAATTAAATTAATACTAAAATAAAGGTATTTTAGTGAATCAATATAAACATTAATGATAAATAGCCGCTCCTCTCTTTATTTACAAATATAGAAGATAATGACTTCAACAGCAGTTTCAAAATATGGATGAGGTGCAAATTTTTTAATTATTTTATTGGACCACGAGAAATTGCCAACCGATTCACCGACTTTAAAAATTCTCAGGAGATTGAAAAGCTGCTTCATGATTAAGAAGTGTGAAATCTATCCTACTGATGCGCGTGCCTTGTCTCCTTGAAAATCCTTGGGCTCATAAATGACTTTCCACGTGACCCTTCCCAGTCCCTTCCTTTTGTTTTGGTATGGCGATATTTTGTTTTGGTATGGTTCCCAGCGCCTTCCTTCTTTCATATCTGTCACTGTCTGCTTAACGACTTGCGCATTTTACATCACCTTATCTCTTTAAAATGCTATAAATTATGTTGAACTTTTTCTTAAATTCGTTAAAAATATAATTATGTTACATTTTATTTGTAAAATTTATTCGAAAAGAATCTTTAAATTTGTGAAGTTATTATGTTGTTTGTTTTAAAGTTTTAAAACTGTTATACCATTTTCATATAAATTTATAAAATTATTATTCTGATCTTTTATTATTGTATATTGTAGGAGATATTAATATTATCTAGGTAAATAGTAAAAAGTTGAGCTAAATTTCATCAAGGAAAAGTCATTAGTATGATTTGTTGGATAGTATGGTTTGGTTCCTTCGATCTATATTCACGGCCTTCATAAAAGTTTTAAAATCTTTTATATTTACAATTTTTAAATGGCATAAGTTATATATCATCCTCATATCATCCTCATAAAAGATTTTACTATATAAACAATTCTTAAAAACTATTCATATAAAATTCTCACTTTTAAAAGATACCTAAATCAAACTACCAAATGTCATATTCATTGGGCAAAACATTTACAAAGCTTCTATTTATTCTCTGCAAAACCGTGGGTCAAATCTCAATAAAATTTGCCAATTAAAACCTTTTTCCCTTGTTACTGTGCTTTTGAATAAGAAACGTCAAATGAAGTGGCTCAATGTTTTTTCTTTTTCAAAATATGAAAACAGGCTATAGTTTCGCTTGCTCCATTTGCTCATCTTTTCAAGTACCCTTTTTTTTTTTCCCTCTGCCTCCGTGTAAGGATTCACTTCCTTCTTCATTTCCTCACCAACTGCAAATGCCCATCTCTTTTCATCTCTGTGCTTAACATACGTTTCTCCAAAGCTATTTTCACACCATAATAAAGTCCAAACTGATCCTATTCATGATCTGTTCTCACCACTGAAACTGCTTTAAATTCCATCAACGCTTCAGCTTTGTCTACTCATCAAATCAGTAAGCATGAACATAACCTCCCCTCGTTTCTTCTTCCTTTTAATACTCCTTGCCTCCTTTTGCTTTTCCTCTCTACCTTTTGGAGTCACTCAGCAGCTGCCAGAAGATGAAGGTATGCACTTAAACATCTTACACACTCTCACCATGCATTAATATACAGCTGTAATCGGATGTATTAGTATACAAATTAAATAATTTCAATTATATGCGATTGAATATAATAATTTTTTCCAACCAGTGGCAGTGCCCTTGAATAGCAGAAAAGAGTTAAGTTTCTAACTTTTAATTAAAAACATTTCTTTCCTGTGTAATAGTTGTCTTTTTTTTTAAAAAAAAAATTCTTAATCCATGGGGATTGGAAAAACCTAATAATTAATAATTAATGTTATATAAAATTTTATATTAGTTGTTTGTTGTATTATAGTGGAAGCTCTCAAAGGCATAGCTAAGACACTTGGGAAGGACTGGGATTCCAGCATGGATAATCCATGCAGTGGACAAGATGATTTTAAAAGCTGTATCGACGTGAAAAACGAAACTGCTGCTGTCATCTGCAATTGCACCTATGCCGATAGCACCGTCTGCCATGTCACCCACTTGTACGTGTCTCTCATTCCTGATGTGCTTTATTATTGAGTTGGATAAAATTATTGAGAAATATTTTTTCAGTCATCTATATTTTGTCACTCTCTTTTATCTATTATTATTCCCATCAACACATCTCTTTATTAAATTGAACTAAAATATCCTTTTTCTATTTTAATTTAAATAATAATTAACTAGTTCATATTAATTGTTTATTAATTATTATAATGATATAAAAAGTTATTATTATTAATTTATGAATTAAATTTTTTTTATTGTTCTAAACACTAAATATTACAAGTATTTAGCATCAATATAATAATTTATATTTAAAGCTTTCTTAATACATGCCAAGGATGTGCAGCAATTGTTCTCCATAATAATGAAGAAACTATTCTCTCATTGAACTTAATTAGCATGAATAAGACCTGAATATCTTGAGCTTGATTCTTTTGTGGTTAGCCACAGATTTTTTCCTTTTTAAGAAAATACCTACAGGAGCATACAAAT
This sequence comes from Dalbergia cultrata, assembly GCA_031216105.1. Taxonomy (NCBI): domain Eukaryota; kingdom Viridiplantae; phylum Streptophyta; class Magnoliopsida; order Fabales; family Fabaceae; genus Dalbergia; species Dalbergia cultrata. The sequence continues at coordinate 15,393,834 of CM062350.1, forward strand.
CACACACACACAAGGTAAAAAAAATAAACAGAGGCAATCAATCTTTTTTTTTTTTTTTCTTTTCAAAGAGGCAATCAATCTTAATAATCATGACTAGTTACAACTAAAACATAGTTACAAAAATCAATTTCAGTTTTAAAGATCAATTTGTAAACAATATAATTATAAGAGTCTGCATGCATATGGAAGCATACTATCACATAAAAGATGTAACTTGATTGGATGTAGTTGTTGGAGTACTAAGAACAAATATAACAAAAGCTTAAGCAATAACATATTTGACAAATCGCAAAGATTCATGTAAACGAATAAGAGAACAACTAAGTACAAAAAAAAGAAGTTATTGTACCAATATTAAAAAAACAATAGTTCACTTGTTTTTATTTTTCTAAAATATTCGCTATGATATTTTTTAGGTAAGTATTTTCATAAAATAGCTTTAAAAAATAATTCAATATATGAATACAAATTATTATATTAAATATGTTAATATTAAATACTTATGATATTTAGTGCCCAGATCAATATTAAATATTTTTAATTATATTAAATATATTTAATTTATACATTAATAGTAATAACTTTTGATAGTATTATGATAACTGTATATAATTAATGTCAATTAGTCATTCTTTTAATTAAAATACAAGAAGGGTATTTTAGTAAAGTTTAAGAAAGGTGAGTGTTAGTAGAAGTGGTAATAGACAAAAGGAGTGGTAATGGTCACTCTCCTTATATCTATCACTCTAAAATTTTATGTGGTCCTTATTTAAACATAAAAACTTTGATTTTTCACCTTTAGATTAGCTTGTGTGTAGATAGACATCTATTTTTTGGGTGTGAAAATAACACTATCCAAAATTATAAAATCATTTATAGTTAAAAAAAAAAGGTTTGATAGTATACTTTTAGTACAAAATATTGTTCTAGTACTAGTATATTATCATCAATTATATTTTAATTTTTATATGATTTTTAAAGTAGTTGTGAAAAGTCAATTTTTAATAATAATATAGTTAAATATCATTAAATGATTAGGTTGAAAATTTATTAATATAACGTGAAAAAAATGAAAATCTGCATGATGTCGTCGAGTATAAATATAAATGAGCAAATTATTGGAATTGGGAAAGGCCACCTACTTGATGTGTCAATTTGATCCACAAGTTGAAAAATGTAATTAAAAAAAAAATGTGCGGTCTATCTTTTGACTTTAATTTTAAACTGTCATGCATGCTTTTTAAAGTGTCTTGTATTTTTCTCAACTTTTATTGTGTTTGTAATTTGACCGTGTCTGTCACGCCCTCTATAGTATGAGAAGGGTATGAAAAGGGAGAGAAACAGGATGGAGCATCGAATTAGTTCACATATGCAGAGGTCTGATCGGTTTAGCTAGAAGTTCGACAGAACTATAATAAAACATATATTTATATTCCATTATTTATAAATATATTATCAATTAATATATATAAAAAAAATAAATAAATAATATTAAATAATTTAAATAAAGGATTTAATTTGTATGACTAATAGCGTAAAATTTGCATGACTTTTAAATTAGAGGCAGGGGAGTTAACTATATTTACTGATGTGATAGAATATGATTGGATGATAGTATAAAAAAATTACAGTGACAATGCATTAACATTAAATTCTTGAATAAAAAGTAATAATAATAAATGCTTACTGATTATTATATTTATTTTTATTCTAACAATTAATTTATTTTTAACATAGCTTAAATATTCTAACTTTTGAAGAATGTATATCAGAATATAAATATAAATAAAGTAGAAAATAAATATATACTTTGACACCTACCAAAACTAGCAAGCTTCTTGTATTATTTTGACATCTAAAAATAATCCATTCAAATATAAGTTTGAAGAACAACGTGAGCAGTGTTAAAGGGGGGTCCCACAAGATTTAACGGTGGTGAATTAGGTGTCTCCACACAGTACGGGATTGAAGATTTTAACAAAAATTTCTCTTTCTTACATGGTCTTTGTTGCCATTGGTGAATGATAGTGTCTCATCACGATATCTCACAACTTGTAATCATTTCTTTTGTTGTCATGGTTTGTGTGATGGTCCACGCAGGATTTCAATTTAAAAACAAGTTAAATTTCATGCATCTTTGTCCATTTATATTTCACTCTACCCCTCTTCTACCCCCTCTCTAACTCCTCTGTAACATCGATTAGCAGTAGATTTTATTTGTTTTGGTGCCATAAATTAGTACCAGATTGCATTTCAATTTTGTAGTAAGATCTTTTCCATGTCTGGCATCGACCCTCCCAATTGCTAGACAACACTAGGTCTGCCACCGACCTATTTTTGGTTTTGACATCACTGGTGAGAGTGGAATATGTAGAGGGAGATACTGACATTGTTGCTGTGATGCAATGCATTTTGGGTCTAATAATAAAAGGAAGTGGGCCACCAAGCTATGTCTAGATGAAGGCGGCAAGGTTGATTGAATAGTTGGGGCTTATGTTATGATGGAGATAAATTTCTTTTAGTCTATGGTGAAGGTATATAGGTCCCCCTGTTGGACAATAATCCCTTCACAACACAAATCTATCAAATCAACAAAGCAAATGAGCACAAGAAAATTAACATAGTTTGACTTCAACTATCTACATCCTGACCTCACAAATCAATTCACTAATTTAATGAGGAATACAATTACCAATCTCAAACAAATCTCCCATTATTCATGAAATATGTGGCCTAACACCACATTGTCAAAAGACTTTTGACACCGGCTATCCTCACTTGCCCCACCGCTACTCATGAAACATAACATCATCAATGCAGCCTTTTTAGACAAAGTTGCAAACCCTCTATCAGTGCAACTTTTTTGGCGAAAGCTATAAATCCTTCATTATTGCAACTTTTCTTACAAAAACTGTAAATCCTCTATAAATGGTGAAACATCACATCAGTTTATCACTTTTCTCTTCATCATCCTCATCATCATTGTCATGACCCGATTTGAAAACGTGACTAGCACATGAAAAATCTCATTCCCACTTAAACCGCATGATATCTATATCTTTCTATATGCAAATTCAAGCATAAAATCTATTGAAAACATAAATTTATTTTCTACATACAAATCACCTGTTCTTTGAAGTTCATATAATCATAACTGTAATATCATAATCAAACTCCAAATGTCCATAGTTATAATACAAAACATATGTGATGAGTCTTTGTGCAAAATAAACCATAAAATCATAATCATAAAAGTTTAAATCCAAAATATAATCATGGTCTACAAAAGCTATCTCTACATGGTCCAGGACTCCTACGTGCAAATACTAGAGCACTCTAGACTATAACAATAATAATTCACCTAAGTAAAGCTCACCAACTGTGATTCTACTACTATTGGGAAGAAGGTGGATGAGATGAACGTGCAATAGCTGAGGTATCCGCAATAGGAGAAAGGTGAGGTGTGAGTTTTATGCAAAACTCAATGAATGAATTCTCATCTATAACCTCTCTTCATGGAACACCAAAGAACAATGCATAAAATCATAATAATACTAGTAAAACTCCAAAACATTTCATATATACATATATATAGTCAAAATCATTATATTGCTTTCCATAAATTCCATACACCAATACTCTATTAGAGAAACATGAATCTCTAGTTATGCCTATTATTTATGGCATAACAATTTCTCTGCTCTATGGTTCTTAAAGAACTGAAATTTAGATACCTAACTAGATTCCATTCTCTACTCTATGAGACTGTCCCTAAGAATAACTTGGTACCAAGGTTAACGATCAAATTCCAATTGTTAACTCACTGTCTATTTATCTATGACCACTATCTGGTCCAAAATCATAAATCTAGTATTTTCTCTAAAGCTTTGTATCTAGGCTTCATTAATTATCCTTTTTCTATTTTATCTTAAATAATAATTAACTAGTTAATATTAATTGTTTATTAACTATCATAATGATATAAAGAGTTATTATTATTAATTTATAAATTAAAAATGTTTTTCAATTGTTCTAAACAATAAATATTACAAGTATTTAACATCAATATAATAATTTATATTTATATATCGAATTATTTTTTAAAGCTTTCTTAAGACATGCCAAGGATGTGCAGCAATTGTTCTCGATAATAATGAAGAAACTTAGCATGATGAGACCTGAATATCTTGAGCTTGATTCTTGATAGCTCCTAAAGGAGAGTGACACTAACAAGTATACTAGGTCATCAAGTAATAGAGTTAGGATAGGGTTGTCATACCCACAGGGATAATTCAATTACCGATTCCAACTAATTAGATAACAAGTTGAACAATTGAAAAGAGATGATATAAAAGGAAATTGAAGGCTAAAGTGCTAAAACAATGTAAAAACGATTTAAGAATTGATGGAATTAAATGCTAGGGTGATTTACTTCAACTATGTGTGAACAATATGCAATATGAACATAAATATGCCTTGTCCAAATTCAATCAAGTGATGGTAGAGTTATCATGCTATTAAATTCTTTCTCAAGATCATCTAATGCCACCCAAGTAGAATCAAGCACTTAATCTCTTAGCATACTTAAGTCTATGAGTTGTTCTCAAACCCTTAAATACCACTTGAATCATATTTGCCTATCTCTAGGTGTCATTCAACTCATAGCATTGCATTCATAGGCATGGCTCTTACTCATTTTCTCAAATTCATAAAAACCCCTATAATCCTAAATTGGTGATCAAGTAATTCAAGATAAATAAACTCAAATACAATGCTCACTATCAAATGAGAACAAAACACACATTCATTTATATTAGCATAATGTCAAACACATAGCATCCATAAATCACCCTTAGCAAAGGGTTTAGTTACAAGTCATGGACAAATGATATGAAAATAACATGGATGACAAAAAGGAAATAAGAAGTCATGAACAAGAAAATACACTAAGAGTTGAAGAGCAATCCTAAGAGAGGTCTCTCTCTCAAGCTCTTGAAGCTCCAAAACCCTTGCTCCCAAGCTCCAAGCTCTAACCTTCTTTCCTTCCTAATTTGGTATTCTGATGTATGATGCCTTCCCAGCACGTTTGCCTAGGTTTTGTGCCAATCATGGGCTGTCAAAGTCAGTATAGAGGCCCAGTCCACATGTCAGATTCGTGCACCCACGCTGTCGCGTGGCTATGGCTACGCTGGAGCGTAACTTAAGTAAAAAATGAGAATTCTGACAGCAAGTCACGCTATAGCGTAGGTTACCATGCTATAGCCTGGCTTTAGTTTCAGGACCCATGCTCCAGCATGGAATTTTGACATCCCTTCAGCTCCAATTCTTGCTCCTTTTCACTTCTAGCTCAAATGCTTCCCTAATTCTTTTTCTAAAAAAACTACAAACCAATGGAAAACATAACTAGAATGCAAGGTTAATGTGAGTGTAATCATGCGAGAATTTGAACCAAATAATGCAAAAGAGGCACCTATGAAAACCAAAACTACCTATCAACAAACTAAAAATTCTAAGAAAACTAAAGGAAAACATAACTCCTAAGAGAGTTATCAATTCTTTTGTGGTTAGCCATAGATTTTTTCTTTTTTAAGAAAATACCCACAGAAGCATACAAATCACACACACACAAGGCAAAAAAAAAAAAAATAAACAGAAGCAATCAATCTTTTTTTTTTTTTTTTGCTTTTCAAAGAGGCAATCAATCTTAATAATCATGACTAGTTGCAACTAAAACATAGTTACAAAAATCAAATTCAGTTTTAAAGATCAATTTGTAAACAATTATAAGAGTCTGTATGCATATGGAAGCATACTATCACATAAAAGATGTGACTTGATTGGATGTAGTTGTTGGAGTACTAAGAACAAATATAACAAAAGCTTAAGCAATAACATATTTGACAAATCGCAAAGAATCATGTAAACGAATAAGAGAACAACTAAGTACAAAAAAATAAGTTACTGTACCAATATTAAAAAAATATTAGTTCACTTGTTTTTATTTTTCTAAAATATTCGCTATGATATTGTTTAGGTAAGTATTTTCATAAAATAGCTTTAAAAAATAATTCAATGTATAAATATAAATTATTATATTAAATATGTTAATATTAAATACTTGTGATATTTAGTGCCTAGATCAATATTAAATATTTTTAATTATATTAAATTATTTTTAATTTATAAATTAATAATAATAACTTTTAATAGTATTATGATAACTGTATATAATTAATGTCAACTAGTCATTCTTTTAATTAAAATAGAAGAAGGATATTTTAGTAAAGTTTAAGAAAGGTGAGTGTTAGTAGAAGTGGTAGTAGACAAAAGGAATGGTAATGGTCACATTTCTCATATCTATCACTCGTAAATTTTATGTGATCTCTATTTAAATAGAAAAAACTTTGATTTTTCACCTTTAGATTAAGTTGTGTGTAGATAGATATCTATTTTTTGGGTGTAAAAATAACACTATCCGAAATTGTAAAATCATTTATAGTTAAAAAAGGGTTTGATCGTATACCTTTAGTACAAAATATTGTTCTAGTACTAGTATATTATCATAAATTATATTTTAATTTTTATATGATTTTTAAAGTAGTTGTGAAAAGTCAATTTTTAATAATAATATAATTAAATATGATTAAATGATTGGGTTGAAAATTTATTAATATAACATGAAAAAATGAAAATTTGCATGATGTCGTCGAGTATAAATATAAATGAGCAAATTAATGGAAAGGGGAAGGCCACCTACTTGCTGTGTCAATTTGATCCACAAGTTGAAAAATGTAATTCAAAAAAATTGTGGGGTCTGTCTTTTGACTTTAATTTTAAACTGTCATGCATGCTTTTAAAGTGTCTTGTATTTTTCACAACTTTTATTGTGTTGGTAATTTGACCGTGTCTCTCACGCCCTCTATAGTATGAGAAGGTATGAAAAGGGAGAGAAACAGGATGGAGCATCGAATTAGTTCACATATGCAGAGGTCTGATCGGTTTAGCTAGAAGTTCGACAGAACTATAACAAAACATATATTTATATTCCATTATTTATAAATATATTACTAATTAATATATATATATATATATATAATAAATAATATTAAATAATTTAAATAAAGGACTTAATTTGTATAACTAATAGCATAAAATTTGCATGACTTTTAAATTAGAGGTAGGCGGAGTTAATTATATTTACTGATGTGATAGAATGTAATTGGATGATAGTATAAAAAAAATTACACTGACAGTGTATTAACATTAAATTCTTGAATAAAAAGTAATAATAATAAATTCTTACTTATTATTATATTAATTTTTATTCTAACAATTAATTTATTTTTAACACAGCTTAATATTCTTTGAATAATGTATTTCAGAATATAAATATAAATAAAGTAGAAAATAAATATATACTTTGACACCTACCAAAACTAGCAAGCTTCTTGTATTATTTTGAATGAGTTAATTTGCATATGTTTCAAAATTTAAGAGTATAGTACACTTACTTCCTCTAAAATACACGTTTAATTTGTAAAATTTCAATGAATTAATTTGTATATCTTTTAAGTTAAGATATTGAAGTACACATTACCTATAATTTGGGGATAAAAGTATCATTTTTCTTTTCTTATTGGTTGGCTTCATTTAGCCCCAAATTCACATGTCTGAGGCTAAAAAGTAAGAGCTGAATGACCAAAAAAGAGAGCTTTACTTGAGATAGGAAAACAGTAAAAGCTAGTCATTGCCTTATCTACGATGTTATTTAAGTCCATAAAATTCAAGATACTTAACATCCAAAATACGAAGATACGTGGGATCCAGCACTTTTTTATTTTTATTTTCTCCATCTTTTCTCTCCAACTCCCTCTTTTCTTTCTTGGTTATCTAGGTGTTCCAAAAACTGGGTTCAGATATCTTTATTGTTTTTATTTTCAAATATCTCTATTGTGTATTTATTCGATGTTCATTAATTAATGGTGCGTATATAGTTTCGCTTTTTCCTTTGAAAACAATCGTTAATATATCTTTATAAAAAAAATGTGTAACGCACAATTATATGACAGTTCCACAATATACAAAATTTAAAAACATTTTATGTTCACTTTTATTTTTATAATGTCTTTTAAAACCATTATTTTCATGGTTAAATGAATGAGCAGATGTTTGAAACGAGAAAATCTCTCGGGTACACTCCCACCGGAATTGGTCAAGTTGCGTTACCTTCAAGATATGTATGTACTTTTCTGGCTTTGCTACGTTCAACCTCCATTTATGGAATTTTTCCATCTTCTACAACATATATATATCTATAAATTATGTTGCATGATTCAAACACTCTGTCTTTCTCTTTGTTACAGTGATCTTTATTTCAACTACCTGAATGGTTCAATTCCTAAAGAATGGGGATCCATGAATCTTACCACCATGTATTCTGTTTGATCTCTCTTTTAACTATTAAATTTTCAATCATTATTCTATATGAATATGACCCTGGCATGTTTTATTTTATGGCAATGGATAGTCTAATATTAATATTTTTACTGAAAGAATCATATGTGATATCTTATTATTAATTCTTTTACATCACATATTTTGTTTAGGTCTTACATTCTAAATTAATGATAAAAGATCATGCATGCTCTTATCATCATATAAAAATTTAACAAAAGAGGATTTATTCCTCTTATTTATATTCTCTTAAATAATTTTGTAGTGTTAACTTTAAGGTGTATTTGACATGTTTTATTAAGAGTAATAGAATAAATTAATGTAATATTTTATAATGTTCTTAATTTTACAGTAAAAGTAATATATTGCAATAACCTATCTCTTATAATTCTCTCTCATTCTATTGGATTAAACTTGTGGGATAATATGATTTGATTTGAAAACTACTTAACATTTTAAAATAAGACTTTTAAGTTCATGATTAAATAATTAATAAAATTATTACTTTGTTATAATTCCTTTCTTATTATATCCTGTAACATGAGACTTAAACGTAAATATCAAAATGTATAATAAATAGTATAATACATTTATTAATTTTATATATCATTGAATAAAAATAATTATTTAAAATTAATAAATATTTATATAGTAATATTTATATTAAAATTTATAATTAAATAATTAATAAAATTATTATCTATAATAAGTGATTTCTGATAATGATCTCTTTTTTCTTTTCATATTTCTACTTATAATTTGAATTATTTATGATGATAATATTATCTTTCATAATATACATTATTTATAAAATACCATGCCAATTACTCTACAATAAACGAGTCTTATATTACATTAAAAAAAATAGTCTTGTACAATCATTACGCTATCAAAACTTCAAGGCTTATAAATATTATATTTAAACTTATCTTTGCCAAGTGTGTCAGATATGACTTATAATAACTTGAGGCTTCAAGAAGCTAATGAAACGTGCTTCATTATGACAGTTCTCTAGGGGGAAATCGATTAACGGGTTCAATACCACCAGAGATAGGAAACATTTCCACTCTCCGAGATTTGTGAGTTTCTCGTTGTTATAATATTATCCACCATATAGAAAAATAAAAGTTTCCTATGTCGCATATTCGCAACTACGCATGCAAATGGATAATTTCAGTTGAACTTAATAACTTTTAACTTTAAATGGATATATATAGTGTCGTGGAGTTCAATCAATTGTCTGGAAATCTTCCACCTGAGCTTGGGAAGCTAACCCAACTTCAAAGACTGTAAGTCTTTTACCAATTTATTTTATTTTCCATTTCCACCCCTTGATTTCCTTGATTGATATACGATTGCTACCCAAATATGAAAGGCTGACCAATGTTTCGAATTTACTAATTCAGTTTTAGTTCCAGGCTAAGGAAGCCATGCATCTTTTAAAAGGGATGAAAATGTTTTGTCCCTAAATAATGTCTCATTTTCTGTCCATCTAATTATTTATTGACACATGGAAAGAAAAGAATCAAACTAGATTTAAAAAATTTATAAGTTATCAAATATATAATACATATCTTTTTAAAGGATAGATGATTCTCATCCCTTTTAAAATAGAATGCATCATCCACCTTGAAATCTAATGGGTGAGATTTTTAAGATACAGTGATACACCAACTACGTACATTATACTACACCGTAAGAATTTTTAAAACTTATATATGTAATTTAAAATTAAACAAAATTTTATCAGTGTGATCATGAAATTAAACAAAATATTTTTGGGATATTTAAGGTCACGCAGATTATTTTTTATCATTTTTAAAATATATATAACATATTGTAGTAATTTTAAAATTTATATGCATGATTTTAAAATTAAATAATTTTTTCCATAGCTCTAAAATTAAACATAATTTTTGGGGACAATTAAAGATCATGCAGATAAATTTTGATCACCTTTAGAATACATTACATCGTAATTTTGAAGTCCAACTAAAATTGAAAAATTATTACAATAATATATCATCGTAGCTGATTGGTATATCTATACACCTTGAAATTTCACCCATTAGCTTTCAAAGTACATGATGCAACTCACTTTACAAGGTGCATGACAGTCTTGGCCTTAGTTCCGTTGGTTTAGTTTCATAATTTTTTTTTGGTTATATATATAGGCAAATTAACTCCAACAATTTTAGTGGAGAGCTACCTGCAACACTTGCCGACCTGAGATCATTGCAGGAATTGTAAGCTTCATATTTGTATTAATAGACTGATAAACAATTTTGTTATACTGGCGGTATAATTTTTCCTTGTTTCATGCCCTTACACTTTGCAGTCGACTTGGGGACAATCAATTCTCTGGGAAGATTCCAGATTTCATTCAAAGCTGGACAAATCTAAATAAATTGTGTGAACCTTCATTTTATTTTATTGTCGGCTTTAATTATTTTTCTATTGTTGAATTACACAAAGAGTTCTTATCTGAAATCACTTATATATATGGTTAATTTATTTTGACAGAATAATTCAAGGGAGCGGACTCAGTGGGCCAATTCCTTCTGGAATTTCACTTTTGGGAAACTTAACTGACTTGTGAGTATGTTTTTTTTTTTTTTTTTTTTTTCAATAAGCAAGGTTTTGAAAGTTAATTACTTTTACTTTCATTATGTTTAATTAGCAATGATTCTGATTTTATATGCAGGAGAATTAGTGATCTGAACGGCTCCGAAAATTCATCTTTTCCACGACTTAGTAATGTGACAATGACAATTCTGTGAGTTGATTGAATTTGACCATTTCGAAAGTAGAACGTAAAACAAGTCCAAGAAGTGGCACTCATAAATGGGTTTGTCTATTTGATTGTTTAACAGGGTCCTGAGAAGTTGCAACATTAATGGAACCCTGCCCCCAGATCTTGGGGCAATGACAAAATTAAAGACCTTGTAATTGCAAACTTTCTCATTTCGTTAGATTGCAATTCCCAACTAATGGTTTAATCTTCTTATAATATGTTTGGTTTGTGTTGTACTGACTTTTAATATTAACTCTTGCCTCTATAGTCACTGCTATGATGTATTGAACTTTTATAGGCCTTTCAAGCCTGTTAGGTTGCAGGAAATTTTTTCGAATGATCAGTTTTTTACTCATTCTTGACATGACCTTTTTATTTTTTTTTTCAGAGACCTCAGCTTTAACAAATTGACTGGAGAAATTCCCTCTGCCTATGGGAACCTCACACCGGTGAATAACTTGTAATGAATTTACAATACTTTCCGAGTATTCCTTAATTTCGGGCTTATATTTAGGGTATGTTTGCACGGGGTAAAAATAGGATAGAATTTTTATGGATAATTTTTATATATAATTTTACATATGGAGATAATTAATGAAAAGGTTCATTTCATTGGGGTAAAGATAAGGTGTAATTTTTTATCGATAAACTCTATATGTAAATTTACATATAAAACTTATTCATAAAAATTTAAACCTCATTTTTACATCAACCAAATATAAGGATATGTTTGATTAGGGGATAAAAATGAGATGTAAATTTTTATAAATGAGTTTCATGTATAAAGTTACACATAAATCTTGGCCTTGAAAATTTTTTTCCAATTTTTATTTCCTAATCAAGCATACCTAGAGTAACTTTATAGTTTAGTTATAGAAATACTTTTATTTTAACATTTTAGATTCTAAAAGATTAAATGCATATATTTTAATTTTCAAAAGGTTATTAAACCTTTAACATAAAATATAGTCCCTAAAAGATTATATGTTAAGAGTATGTTTGGTTAAAGGGTGAAAATGAGGGTAAATTTTTCACGATTAAGCTTTATATAAAAATTTATGCATGCAAATCAATGGTGAAAATTTTACTCCAATTTTTATGGACTAGTTAATTTTTTTCATAGATTAAAGATTGATATGTTAAAAGACAATTTTTTTATGGACTAATATGTCAAAAAGTGATTATTCAGTGATTAATGTGTTTAAAGTGAAATAATTTCAGGATCAAAGTGGATAAATTTAATCTTTTAAAAATGAGAATGTTAAAACAAAAAATATTTAAAGATTAAAGTGTAGATTTACCCTATTCACCCCTTGTTGTGAGTCTTCTAGTCTCGGAGACATGATAGAAAACTATCGTCCGCGCGTGCACGCACATATGAGTTTGGATTTAGCTATAGTGATGTAATTTTAAGCATAATTTTATTGTTGAATAAATGTTTATAATTTTCTTTTAGTCGGTCCAACTATTAATAGTATAACTTTTTATAGAAATTTTTTTGATCCGACCATTGAATTATAATTATATACATTATAAAATTCAGATAACATATAATTTGTTCTTTGCTTCCTCTCTCATTCTTTTAATACCTTAGAATAATATCTAGAACCAATAACACTCCCGTTCTTTGCTTCCTCTCTCTGTCTTGGACAATAACACTCCAACCTTTTTGTTATATACTTCCACGGTTCTGCCCCCATTATGTTTAGTTCCACCTAATATTTTTTGGTTCACTTGTTTTGTTCGTAATCTAACTCTTGCACTGGATAAACTTCAATCTAAAGATCTCAAATGTATCTTCCATAGTTATTCTTGACTTTAGAATGGATATGGATGCTATCATCCAGACTGTCACCATTATAATGCCTCTATAGATGTCACATTCCTTGAGGAGTCTCCTTGTTTCTCCCTCTCTCTTGTGGTGCATTCTTTAGTCTCTGGTATTCTCCTTGTTTCCTTAATTGGTATGCTTGCCAATGTCACAACTCACTGCCTGTTTCACATTTACCATTGTTGGTCACGGCCTATTAATTCTATATATGCTTAGTCATGGAAACAGGTCAGGTCAACCCACGATTCACCTCCACCTTATACGAAGCAGTGAGGCACCTTCATATAGGCATAGGCTTTGGTCCTTCTCTATAAAAAATATTTAATAGCATTTTTTTAATAATTTTAATATAACTGATATTTTTTCTTAATTAATCCTTCCTGATGGTCATAATATTAATTTTCTTTTTCGTCATGAAATCATCCCACTCAAAAGGTTAAATTGACAGGTAGAATCACATGAATGATTTTATATCTAACATGTCCCTTTATGCCAATACCTTTTTTGGGCTTGAGCTTGAACATTTATTTGCATAATGAGGGATAACATAGATCGAGTCTCTGACTATTTGGTCATGAAGCTTTAATATTATATCATGAAATTATCTCTCTTAAAAGTTTTAGTTAATAGATAGTGTGATATGAATAATTGTATATCTATCAAATTAAAATGATAGGTAGAGTTACATAGATGGTTTTATGTCTAGCACTTTTCAAGATATCAATTTCTTCATGTCTCTTAATATAGATATTTAACGGGGAACTTTCTCATGGGATCAGTGCCTACTTGGACAAAAACAAAAGGCAGCAAGTAAGTTCTCTTTCGGATGCTACTTATATAATTCGTTGGATTGAACAATACATATCATTTTTTCATAAAAATACTATAGACACATAATCGGTTCCTTTTTCACTATTATGACTGGACTTGCTCCTTTCCTTTTCCCCCTTTCCATCAAAGTAAAGTTGCTTTAGTCGATATAGTTTTTGGTTTACGTCCGTGGGCATTAAGTGCATAGCCACAAACTATGTTGCAGTGTTTTATTGATCACCAAAAGCATAATCGGTCCTAACATAAAATATTAATTTGGCCCTCATTTGATATAAAAAATCAAGAACCAGAAAAAAAGGTCAATTTTTTTCTATATGGCCTGCATTGACAAAATTTGACATGAAATGAGTTTGTTTGGTTATTCACATGCATATGGGGTGTAAAATCCCGCCAATGACAGGATTTCATACAAAAAATATATATCATATTTTTCTTAAAACCAACCTGTCATTATCCATCAATCATATTTAATAAATTTTTTTTTCAAACGAAATCTCGCCAATGACAAGATTTTGTTAATAAAATATTAATTTTTTCAAACTAAAGTGACCAGAATTTCTAAAAAAAATTTTAATATAAAAGTTGACTGGTGAAAACTTGTCATTGGCAAATTTTGAAGTACTGTCCCGTCGACAGCCAATCACGTCAAAAGGAGAATTTGCTTTTGTGCAAATGAACCCTTACCAATGGCGGGGTTTGGCAATAGACCACATAGCGTAATTTTCCCTTTGATGCAATATTTGAAGCATTGTTTATTTCGTACACCATAAAAAAAATAATTTCCCAAAAAACAAAGCTTTTAATTATGTAAGAAAGTTAAAAGCAAATAAAACATGTTAGTGCTTGAAGTAGCTCACCTAGTTCTCTATGAGGGAAATCATTTTAGAATTTTTAAGCTCATGGACTTTCATTATGCCTGTATTTGCTGGTAATATTCTTGGAAGTCTTTGGAGTCCAAAAATATGTATTCGTGTCTCTTTGATTCGCATATTATATATTAGACTCAACAAATTTTCTGCTTTTATGTAGCTATAGAGATCTTTCATACAATAACTTCAGCATTGAAAGTCAAGGGAGTCAAACATGTCAAGATGGAAATGTGTAAGAATCCATGCTTTTGTATGCGTTTGTTTTCAAATTTAAGAACCCAAGTAATAACCTTTTCTTATATGTCATAGGAACCTGTTTGCTAGCTCTTTGACACAGGACGACTACGTGTAAGTTTGGAATTCTGCATGCTAAAATATTTGTCTTACTTGAGTACATAACATTTTCATCATTTCCCTTATTGTTTGAGGGATCTTATACTAATTATGATGAGGTTATGCCAACTTATTTTGCCCCCTTCTGTCATTTCCTCAGAGGACAAGTTTCATGTTTGGGAGACTCTGGTTGTACTAAAAGTAAGTTCTCTGTGGTGAATTTCCTACAGAATGCCACTATTTCTTTCCTATTGATCTGGCATTTTAAAGCTTTTATTTTCCCTTTTAAGGGTACAAGAGGAAGTGGAAACGAAGATTTTGACGAGATCTTGACTAGTAACCTAAAACCTCTGGGTGATGAGTCACTTATCAAAACAGTATAAACCACTAATCTAGAAGGAAAGAAAATCTGACAATTAGACAGGGAGAGAATGCAAAAATAAAATGAATTGATGCAAATTTTAATGTGATTTATTATTACTACTACTACTACTACTTTGCTTGATATATTTGCATGGTTGCTCACTTTATTATGCTTGTCATCACAGCCTCATCTCTCTATATAAATTGTGGCGGACAATCTATAACAATCAATGAAAATAAATATGATGGAGATACGGATGAAGGAGGACCAGCTAAGTACTACAAGAGTGCAAGTGGAAATTGGGCATTTAGCAGCACTGGTAACTACATTGACAATAGTAGTCCAGTTTATATCATATCTAACAACTCTAAGCTCTCTATGTCGAATGCGGGGCTCTACATGAATGCACGTATTTCTCCCCTTTCTTTGACTTATTATGGATTTTGCCTTGAAAATGGAAACTACATGGTAAATCTACATTTTGTGGAGATCACGTTCACTGATGATCAAACATATAACAGTTTGGGAAGGCGTGTATTTGACATCTATATTCAGGTACGAGACCAACACCTTTCTATACTTTGTCGTGAACATAGTTCATAAAAACAATTGCTACAATATTTTAAAGACAATATGAAGACTCCAATACAGTCTTATAATCATCATGAGGGTATTGAGATTAGGATTTAAATTTTGTAGGGAAACCTGAAGAAAAAGGGCTACAATATTGCAAAAGCAGCAGGAGGAAATTATAAGGAAATTATAGAACAATTCCCAGCAACTGTGACTAATAATACCTTGGAGATTCGCTTTTATTGGGCTGGAAAAGGGACAACTGGTGTCCCTACAACTATGTATGGTCCTCTTATATCAGCTATATCTGTGACGCGTGGTGGGTTGTACTTAGATACTTTCCTTTCAATTGCTAAACTGCGTTTATTTCAAATTTTAGACAAAAATATTATGAAACTTGAATTTTATATATATATATATATATATATAATTTAAATATTTAAAATTATTTTTTTAGAAGCTATTTTTTTAACTTGTATAAAAAAGTTGAAAATGATTTTTTTAAAATTTTGATTATTTTTAAAAAATTATCTAAATATATGAAAAAAATTGATTTTTCACTCCCAAAATCCCAAACAAACGCCCCTTTTTACTCTGCTGCTTTCATCTTAATGCTGTCATCTAATATGTATAGCTCTTAAGTTTTGTGTACTAATCAAGCTGATTATACCTATCACAGAAAAAGGAAGTAGCTTATCAACAGGGGCTGTGGTTGGAATTGTGGCTGCAGTAGCAATTATTATCATCTTGGTATTAGGTATACTTCGATGGAAAGGTTATCTAGGAAAGAAAAATTCTTCAGCAAAAGGTGATTACAAAGAAATTATTATTGATTCTTTTTTGAACAAATGGACTTTTCATGTGTAGTTACTTCCAACACACATGATTGTTGAACTAGAGTGTCCATATGAAAATTTCCCCATGTAAGAGGTCTCTAATCTTTCCTATGCTTTAATTAATAGCACTAGAGGGTTTAGAACTGCAAACAAGTGTATTTTCCTTACGAACAATCAAAGCGGCAACAAATGACTTTGATATCACCAATAAGATTGGAGAAGGAGGATTTGGTCCCGTATACAAGGTATTTTTCATAATAGAATATATTATTGTTGAAAAATCATTCGTTGATTATACTTGTACATGCCATGTTTTGAAAATTCTTTTTCAACAACCCAATAATTATAATTGTAGGGATGTCTACCAAATGGTACAATAATAGCAGTCAAGCAACTTTCCTCCAAATCAAGGCAAGGGAATCGTGAGTTTTTGAATGAGATAGGAATGATTTCTGCTTTACAACACCCTTGCCTTGTTAAACTCTATGGTTGTTGTGTTGATGGAGATCAACTATTGCTGGTATATGAATATTTGGAAAACAATAGCCTTGCTCGTGCTTTATTTGGTAATTATTCTTACTTTGATAGTCATGTCTGTGATATTCCATATCTACTTACTTGTGTTATATACCTGACTATGTGATACCATTGTATGATTCTTACCATATTCACATGTAAGGCCCAGAAGAGCACCGAATAAAATTGGATTGGCCAACAAGGCATAGGATTTGCATTGGTATTGCTAGAGGCTTGGCATACCTCCATGAAGAATCGAGACTAAAAGTAGTTCATAGGGACATAAAAGCTACTAATGTGTTGCTTGATAAAGATCTCAACCCAAAGATATCTGATTTTGGTTTGGCCAAGCTTGATGAGGAGGACAACACTCATATTAGCACCCGAATAGCAGGAACATAGTGAGTTCTTGTATTTTAATTTCTTGTATGCAAATTTTGTTGCGTGATATGATTGGTTTATGAAGGTCTTTAATTTTGCCATCTTTATTATCATGGATAGAAAAATAGAAAACTAAAAAACAAATTTGATGTTAGCTCTAAATGGCTTTTTATTGAAATTCTTGTAGTTGAGATAGTGTAAAAACATTGATTGCTCAAATGTGTAGTAAGGTTTGGTTGTTTTTGTTTTTGAGAAGACAAACACAAAAAACAAATGAGTGTACAATATTTCTGAAGTTTTGTATTTGATAAACTTTCTTATGTTTATTGTACAGTGGATATATGGCTCCCGAATATGCTATGCATGGTTATTTAACTGATAAAGCAGATGTCTATAGCTTTGGGATTGTTGCTTTGGAAATTGTAAGTGGAAGGACTAATACAACTCAACGACAGAGAGAAGACGCATTCTATTTGCTTGATTGGGTAAGCATTCTCATGTCTCATTTATGTCAATTGTCTTTGAAAATATTAACTAAGATCGGGTGTGTTTTGTGAGTATCAATTTATTAATAATAGTCAAATCAAGCTCATAACTCTGTTGGAAGTGACACACTTTACCCTAAACTGCTTGTTTTTTTCCATAGTTCTATGTACTCTTTCAATTTTCTGGCTATACAAATACGTACAAGGCCTTACAATGTAAAAGTATTCAAACTATGATATGACATTATAATTGCTTCTTACTCAAGCCTAACAAAAAGGAGTGCTTCCAATTCCATTAATTGTTGTTTGAAATATTAGAATTGACTTTGGAATAAACCTGTTTTAATTTCTTTTATCATTGTGCATAAAAAGGCACGTTTGTTGCAAGAGAAAGGCAATGGCAATCTAATGGAGCTAGTTGATAGAAGATTGGGTCCAAACTTCAACAAAGAGGAGGTTACAGTGATGGTCAACATAGCTCTCCTATGCACTAATATTTCTCCAACACTTAGGCCTACAATGTCTGCAGTAGTAAGCATGCTAGAAGGAAAAATAGTTGTTCCAGAACAAGTTTCAGAGTCAAGTGAGTTATTGGATGCGAAGAGGTTGGAGGCATTGCGGCTGTATTATAACCAACAGGATGAGTCTATCTCAATGGAGGCACCGTTGACTTCTTCATCTACTTCAGCAAAAGATCTATATTCTATACATTTGGACTCTTCTTACCTTGAGAAGAGAAATTAAATTGGTGTCTATTAGTTTAAGAAATTTCATTAAGTACGAATTAGTTATATACTATCTTGCAATTAGTTTGTTTCTAAAATTATTGTTTCTGTATAAATCTTAATAGAATTCCACCATGTATTTTATTTCTCCTTGTAGTAGTACTTTTTGTTGATACCCAAATTTGTATATATTCATTGCCAATTTTTTAAAATTTATTTTATTCTAATGTAACGTTTAAATTAAAAAAAAAATTAAAAAGGAAAACTCAAGCAAAAGCTCTACCCTTTTTTTTTTCTTATAACTTTTTTTCTTCTTTCTTCCTTAGCCCAAGTTAGCCCATTCAAGAACAATTTTTTTATATAGAAAACGATAAAATTATAAAGAAAAGGAAAAATTAACAAAATTAAAGGAAAAAAATGAGAAGACAAAGATCCTCTTCTAGTATTCCCTCAAGTCCCAACAATAAAGAAAAATGCAGATTGACAAGATGATGGGAAAATTGGAGAACTATCATTTTAGTACCAAAAATTATATTACTGGTGAAATGACCAAAAAAAAAATATGTTGGCATGTGGTCAATTTTCGAGGGTTAAAATAGTGGTCCAACAATACTAACTTAGTACATGTGGCACATATAGCCACTTCTATTAGTGGAAAAGGAGGCTAGTTTTCATTATTGATGAAATAGAGGCTAGTTGATGTTTTGATGGATTTCCAAAAATGAAGTTGACAATTTCAAAGGCAAAAACAAAATAAAAGCATCAAGAAACAGATGGCGGAAGGAGTAGAAGCAAAGCACACAAAGCAGAGAAGTTAAAAAATAGAGGAGGGTCTTAATTCTATTTGTTCACTTCACAGCCATGATAGGCTAATCCCCAGGATGATCAAGTACACACAACATTGCTTGTCAATCCTCCACAGCATGGCTATTGCCTATTGGTCCCTTTCTTAGTTTTCGGCCCTTTTAACTTGTTATGCACTTTTTTATTTTTTGATAATAGTGCAGGTTATGCTAATGCTGTCTTCTCTTAATTTCTTAATCTGATTTTGTGTTTTTTTAGGGGTGGCACCCTTTTCTTCTTCTTTTTTTTTTGGTCGAGTCGACACCCTCCTATGGTTTTTTTTTCAAACCATGAGAATATTTGGGCTGATTTGTTTTTCTCCTATTTTGATCACTTATTGACTCTAATTCGTGCAATAAGATTTCAATGACAAGGTAATCAAAATTATCTGTGATGATGGTAATATTTAGCATGCATGAAAGCCTCTTAGAATTGTGCATTCTATTGTGAGGGCTATAGGATGCTATGCATTGTTTTACTTGCTAGTGTTCTGCCATGAGGGCTGTACAGCACATATAAACTTCTTACTAGCATTCATGTTTATTCCTCCATGCCCTTTGCTCCATTGAAACTAATTAAAACAACAAAGAACACTTATAAATTACCACAAACCATGAAAAATTAAGTAAAACTAACAAAGAGACAAAACACAAAAACCACATGTGCAAATGAGGAAAAATAATATCATTTCAGATATGAAATGAAATACTTTTTATATGTACATAAGGAAGCCTATATTTCCCAATAATTCTTTCTAAAATTATTAGAAATTTATATATATATATATATATACACACACACACACACATCAATCTAGCATAACACTTTGCAAAACATAATCTAATCATAAACTCAATATCCACATAATTATGTTTCTACATTTAGACTTCATACTAATCCACAACAAATTCTACGTATCTTTACAAAACATTAAAACTCCCCACAAAATACACTTGGACTCTAACTGCATTATATGGAGCTCTACAAAGGATTTATTTATCACACTTTTGCCTTTATAATATTTGCATCAACATCGACCCAATTACATGGGCTCACCAACAAAGAAGGAGAATATCAAGAGTCCTACAGAGCTGTTGGAGCAGGACACGCCTCAACACCTTGATATGAAAAATACAGAGAGCCACAGAGTGAGTTTACAACTAAGCAAGGAATCAATATATTTATGGATGACATAAGACAATTTAAAAGGTAAATGAATTTACATATTTTGTAGAAATTCTAATTTGTCTAAAAAAAGTTCAAAAAGTTCCATGGTTTGCCATTGATTTAATTTTAATATGACATGTATCAAAACAAACATCATAATTAAGATTAAATGTTAGTGTTACTTGGAATGATATGCTGATGAGTCCACAACTGTCAATCTTTGTCCTTTGATCTATTAGGGAAAACAAGAAGAGGAAAAACTCCTCCTATTGCCACTTTAGTTCCAGTACTTGCTCTATATCAATGGAGCAAAAATCACACTATAGTGGTTAGGAGCAGGGGTCTCTATAGTTAGTAGCACAATAGGCCAAACCTATCCATTATGGCTCTGTCCATTTACAAGAATCAAAACCAAATCCACTTGTTAGCAATATTAACATAATTAACCCAATAAAATAATTGATCACGAAAATGGACTAAACAATATGCTCGAATATATTTGGCATGCAACTAGTCTTGAATTACATTAAAATTATAATAAAATATGAATTATGCTAGTTCACAAAAGAAAAAACCCAACATTGTATTCTCCTACTTGGACAACTTAAATTATAATACCATATTATTCTAGATCAATCAACAATATGTGGCCATGACAAGATGCAAAAATGAGCCAAAATTAATCACCAAATAAAAAAAAGTCCAAAATGAAATTATAAGCATCTCAATATACTTGAATGAGTATTGATGTCATATATTGCAAGATACCTATATCCCAGTGACCTAACAAAAAAAGTACAACATGGATAAATGGAAACGCACAACAAAACAACATGCCAAAGTGTGTTCAAAGTGCAATTTCCCAACAAAATAGCCTAAGCATATGCCTAAGATGCTATATGAGATTCAATAAATCCCATCACAACAACAAATAAAGTTGAGACCGGATTCAAAATATCTTCACAATATGCCATCACAATATTTATACATAACTAAACATTATATAATAAAGAAGTATGGCAATAACAATAGCATTACTTAATGTCTCAAAATGTTATTCAGTGTCTTAAAGTATAAAACAAACTCCTGCTAACCCAAAACATTAAAAGACCACACTACGCCCATGCATATAGATTAGATGATCAATAAAAGTTTTAACACTTAGGTCTTTGGTTAGGGGATCAGCAATCATAAGCTCTATAGGGACATGCTCCACCCTAGTTTTAAACTCTTGGATGTTCTCTCCCACAAACATAAACTTTATTTGAAAGTGTTTTGTCCTCTTTGAGCTCTCATTGTTTTGAGAGAAGCTCACTAGAACAGAATAGTCAAAATATATAGTTAAAGATTTAGAGATACTCTTCAACAAACCAAACTCAAAAATACAATTTTTCAAACATGTCGCTTGACATATTGCCTCATAACAAGCTACATATTCTTTTTCCATTGTTAATGTAGTTGTAAGTGTCTGTTTGACACTCTTCAAAGAGATAACTCTTTCTGCTATCATGAATATATAACCTAATGTGGACTTGTGATCATTTGGATAACAATCATAATTAAATCAGAATAACTTTTCATCTCAAGATGATATGATCTCTTGTAAGTGATTATATGATCTTCATCACCTTTCAGATACCTCAAAACACATTTATGTGCCACACTTAGTTTATTCAAGTATTTCCCAAGTACACCAATAACAAAAGCAATTTCAAGATTTACTACTCAAGTATCTCCTAAGTAAATCAATAACAAAAGCAATATCAGGATTTAGTACAAACTTGTTTTACCCTTCTTATCAATATGATCTAAGCCTTTGGTTAGGTTCCTTCACACTATTCTAAGGATTAGGTATTACAATTCATTAATAAAAGATGTTAAAACCTTTCATTAACACTTTTACATGTATAGTATATAGTCTGTATTGTTAAAGGGATTTATTATCATTTTTATATGTTGCTAAATCTCAATTATATATGTTGCAGAAAAGAAAAGAAAACAAGACACTTAATTAGATAAGGAGAGAATGCAAAAATGAAACTTGAATTAATGCAATTTTCCAATGTGATTTTTTTAGTTTTCTTGATATTTTTGGATTATTGCTCACTTAATTACACTTGTTACATCTTTACACTCTCTTCACATAAATTGTAGTGGACAAGTCACAACAATCAACAAAACTGCATATGATAGTGATATAAATGAGGCAGGACCAACTATGTTCTACAAGAGTGAACATGGAAATTGGGCATTTAGTAGCACTGGTAACTACATGGATAATAGTTCTAATAAGGCTAATTATTATACCATATCTATCTAAGCTCTCTATGACAAATGTTGAGCTATACATGAATGCACATGTTTCTCCCATTTCTTTGACTTATTATGGATTTTGTCTTGAAAATGGAAACTACACTGTAAATCTACATTTTGCAGAGATCATGTTCACTGATGATCAAACATATAACAATCTAGGAAGACATGTATTCAACATCTACATTCAGGTACATGACCAACATTTTCCGTACTTTGTCATGAAGGCGCTTCATGTTGAAAAAAGATTATTATTTGAATCATAAAATATTATAAATACCTCAATTAAAAAGAATTTTTTCCACTTACTAATTCACTAATTGACATAATCTATAAAACCAGTTGTTACAATATTTTAAAAACATAATGAAGTCTTAAACATGGTCTTATAATCATCCTGAAGAAGAATTATGGTTCAGATTGAAATAGTGTAGGGAAACCTTGTACAAAAAGACTTCAACATTGCAAAAGAAGTAGGAGGAAATTATAAGGCAATTATAAAGTATTTCAGTGCAATTGTGACTGATAATAACTTGGAGATTCGATTTTATTAGGCTGTAAAAGGGACAATTGCTATCCTGCTTAAATCAGTGTATGGTCCACTTATATCAGCTATATCTATGGGGCATGGTAAGTTGTACTTCTCTTTAAGTTTCTTATTATACTACTACCATCTCAATGTTATCATTTAATACGTAAAGCTCTTGCTTAACAATCAAGTCAACTCTAATTATACTTGGAAAAATGAGGTAGCTTATGAGCAGGGGCAACAGTTGGGTGATAATTGAGTTATTGTCATATTTTTCTCACATTTGATTATTAATAAATTTAAATATTGTTATTAAATCTTCAAAAAAATTTAGCTGGATTTAGATTAATTTTGATATTACTTACAAAAAAAAAGATTAATTTTTGCTATCAGTGAGATTATTTTTCATTCGAATTTAAGTTGAATTTTTAGCTTTTATTGGTAGATATTCTCACAAATTGTGTTTTTTGCTGCAGAACAAAAAGATAGCAATCTCAGTTAATGATTTGAAGATACGATTTGAAGAGATGAGAAGATTTGGAGAAGATTTGAAGATTAGATCATATCTGCAACAACCTCAGCAGAATATTTAATTTCATTTGAAAGGAAGAAAATCAAGGGATTTGGCCAAAAATTCTATTTTTATTGTCTTTGTTGGAGAATATTAAATGTGAAGAGCAATTGTGAATCAAAGGGGATTGGGAGACTTTAGACATAAACTTTCCATCACATAACTTGCGAGTTGACATGATTCATTAGTTTATTATGTTCTTTATCTCCTCTATAGTTTGCTAATTTTCTTTTAGTGTTAGGGACAATGTAGTTTAAGGGAATAGATTTTGTATTTCTTTTATTGAGTTGATTTTCTTCCTTAATTAATTACTCAATTTTTAGTATTCTTGCTGCTTTCTAGGAATTAGCTACTCCTCTTAACGTTTTATGGTTTCATATTGACTAAATAATAATTCACAGTATACAATAAACTAATCTAAAATTTGGCTTAAGTTAAAGTAGCCAGACATTAAAGTATTTATTTGTGTGGTCATTTGAATTCTTGTTATATATCCTTAGGTAAATTTAGAAAAATATTATGACATTAATTTATTAAATTCATCTTAAGAGGATTGCAATATCAAGCCATTGAATTGCAATTGTAAGTTAGGTGAAATTCGGCTAGTAATTAAATTGGGAAAGAATTTAAATTAATATTAGGACATGCTAAATCCAATAAGTCAAATGAAATTGTTTCCTAACATTGCTTTCCATAGATTTTTATTGTTTGATTTCTTTTTATCTTTATTATTTTCATTTAAATTTTTTCAAAATCCAAATAAATTTTGATTGCCTGAATACTAACGTGTTCAAATGAACTTGTTCATAATCTTCATAGGAATGACATTCTCGTATTTATTTTCTTAATACTTATATACGAACCTAATTTTCTAAATTGGCTAACATCGAGATTGTGGCCCAAGTACTGGCAATTATTATCAAGCTGGTATTTGGTGGAAAGGCTATCTAGGGAAGAAAAGTTTGTCAACAAAAGGTGATTATAAAGAAATTACTGCAAAAGGTTTGTTGAAACACATGGATTTTTCACCATATGTGATGCTTTCCAACATATGATTGTTAATATCTAGAGTGTCCATATGGAATTTCCAAGCATAGGACATCTCTAATATTTCGTTTGCTTAACAGAGTAAAGGGTTTAGATATTCAAATGAGTTTATTTTCCTTACGACTCAAAGCAGTAACAAATGACTTTGACATATATCACCAATAACATGAGAGAAGGAGGATTCGGTCCTGTGTACAAGGTATTTTACAAAATTGAACTTAACATGTTATTTTGGAAAATCATTCATATATTATATCATTTTCTCTAATTCAAGCATAATATTTAAATTCATAAAACGGAAAGTATTTAATGTTCAAACTCTAAAATCATCTTGACCCAAATCATAAACTATTTCAACATATAATATAAATCTTAAATCTGAAAATCTACTCAACACTTGAAAACTGAATCATAAATACCTCTCTGACTTGTTACATTAACTCAAATCAAACTTTACCATTTTAAATCCATACTTGGAACTGAAAACACATATATAACTGTTTCAAACATATCTACTGGAGCACTCTACTCTGGCAAGACTCTAAACTAAGCCTTACTCCAAAATAAAACTCACCACTGAGAACAACTACGTCTGTGGAACAAACAAGCATTAGAAGTTGCTTTCTAATTAGAGCAGTCAAATTTCAATCCAGCTATAGATAATGAAGGCTTGGTTGATCAACTACTAGATAAAGAACATAATGGTGAAGAAGTTGATTTACTTGGAATGCAACAAGTTAATTTTATGCAAGAAAAAGAAGAATAAGAAGAAGATGAAGAAGAAGAAGATGAAGATGAAGAAGAGGAAGAAGAGGATGAAGAGGAAGAAGAAGAAGAAGACGATGATGATGGTGATGATGATGATGATGATGAAGAATAATTATATTGTTATATTTCAAACTGATTTTCTTTTTGTTATTGTTGATTTTATGACTAGTTACTTTTAGAACTTAGTATACTAAGAGAATGTGCTGTTACTTTGCTATTATTTTCATTGTCCAATTTATACATTACTTATTGATTGATTACTTATATTGTTATTATATGATATTCCTCTGTGTTTGTTATCTATGACTGCTTGTTTGTTGTAGATGTCTGATCGAGGTGATAAGAAAGTATCAAAAACAAAAAAATCAGGGAAGAAAAGGAAAGTTCCAGAACTTCTTACACCACCACCTACCCTTCAAGTGCCACAAAGTGGTCTCCCTCTTATAATTCTAAGTGCTGCCCTTTTATCTCAAGTTCAATCAAATACTCAACCATATCCCTAACAATCCCTAGTAAATCCTCAACCCCAATCTCAGCAATCCCCACCAAATCATCAATCTCAGCAAAATGAATCAAATACTTAGCTTCCCTTACCACAATGTGAGCCAAATTCTCGTTTGTTGTCCTCACAATCAGGTGACAATCAAACACCCAGTACTTCATGTAGTGGAGTTGGCATTGATAATGGTGAGAACAAGATTTTGATAGAGCCCGATGGGGATGGGTAAGTGATGTTTTTTATAAGCACAATTACGAAAATTATCATGCCTGAACATAGTGTTGCACTAACTTATGATTTGCTTATATGTAGGTTTTGGCCTCACAAGGAAGTCATTGCGGGCATTGCGTCATGCATCAAAAGTAAGTTTGAGGAAGGCAAACCAAGGTGGAAAGCATTTCCCGTAGCTACCAGAGAGATCTGGTTTAAACTATTTGAGGTAACTATGTTGATACTATTTTAATATCTTAATTTAGTAGTTAGCATTATTTTGTTGTTATTATAAGACAAACAACTTTGATTATTGTAGGGAAAATTTAAGTGAGATCCAAAATTTAATGTGGAAATTAAAAGTAATTTTGAGAAAGAGGGTCGAGTAAGTTGTCACAACTTCTACAAAAAGCTCGAAAAGATGGTATAAAACCTTCATGGATTGGAGAGACTGCTTGGGCAAATTTAGTTCAATATTGGAAGTCTGAAGATTTCAAAACAAAATCTGAACAAAATAAGAAGAACCATAACTCTAATGCAGGTGCATAACTACATAATAGAGGGTGTATACCCAATCGAGTTCTTTACAAGAGAATGGTATTAAAAAAGTTTATTTAATTTTCCTTTGTTTTAATTTTATTATTCCACTTTTATTATTGATGACATGTAAACATTTTCTTTTTGAGTTGTAGAAGGCTGAAAATGGAGGAAAAGACCCATCTTTGTCTGACTTTTATTTCCGGACACATAAGACAAAGAGGAATAAAGAATGGGTCTACCCAAAAGCTCAAAATGCTTATGTGAGTTAATGTTGATTCTATTTTTTGCTATTTATATAATTAGACATGATAACAATGTTGTAGAACTATGGTAATTGGCAAACCTTTTTTAGGATTTCAGTATTCATATGTTCGTTAGGCAGTTAATTTTCCTACATAGCAATTGTGTCTGTCAGTTGTCCATGATTTATTTTTCAACCAACCGATTCAAAGGAAATACATGCAATCCAGGTTCCTTTTCTCTTGTCCCAACATTCAAATAATGAAATAACATATTTTGCAAAGTCATAGTTACCTTTTATGAAACTATTGCATTACAAATAGTTGAGTTCTTTGAAACCCACAGCCTACTGTCTAAAATGGAAGACCAAATGAACCAGGGTTTGAACAAAGTCATGGCCCACCTTGTCACCTCTACCTGAGAGGACCAAACATATGTGGAGACTATTGAAATTGTCCATGTCCATTTTACCTTGTTCCTAAGCTTGATAACTTATGCTCCCAAGAACCTATAAAGTAGGCTTGCCTTTGTTTCAGATGTTTAGACCGAAAACACCATGTAGCTATGATCCTCTGGCAGTTGTATACCTGTATTAATATTTCAGGCTTTTGTTTTCCTGATAGTTCGCTGTTACATGTAGTTTCAACATTTGTGTTTATTTGAATTTAATGGTGGATTCCTGGTTAGTGGTCTTATAGTCTTTTCATCAAAATCCCGGGGAGCCTATGTATTGTGTATTGCAGGTGTTAATCGTTTCAAATTCAAGTAAGGTGCACTGCATTTTTTGACTGTGAAAATGAAATTTATGGGTTTAGTTTGAGTACTTCAGATGTGTTGAGTTGAAGGTATGGAAGTTGTTTTCACATATGCAGTTGACTATACTTTTGAAGCTCATAGTATTATAGTAAACCATTTGCTTGGCTACTCAAGGCAATAATGCACTGGGATGCATGCATGATCTTTAGAGATTTAGTAATAGGATATCTTAATGTAATTGTTGTGATGAAGAACTATATTCTTCTACTTAGATCTAGACATAATTGTTGTGATGATAGGCTTTTTTGTTTTTAGTTTATACATTTGTTATAATAGAGTAAGTTGCTACTATTTGTTGTTTGTATTTGACCCTAAGCTTCACTGATATTTGTTTATAATAGGAGAACTTTGAAAAGAAAAAAAATGAATTATCATCATAGACTGAGACTAATTCTGAAGAAGCTGTTGCACAGTCATAATCTATGCCATCTGATTTGCAAATTTGGGCAGACTCTATGGGAGGAAAGAAAAAAGGGAGAGTATCTGGGCTTGGTTCTTTGGGCAGGTCAATGAAAACTATTACTCCGGGAACTTCAATAACAACAACCATATCAGGAGACATTGAGGAAAAGATAAGAAGCGAAGTTCATTCATTCAATGCTTCCTTACAAGCTCAATTGGAACGAGAGAGGCAGGAGAAAGAAGACATGAAGAAGGAGTTGTATGAAACAAGAAATACATTAAATATATTGATGAAGAAATTAGGCTATGAAGCAAGCTCTTCTCATTCAAAGCCTATATCCCATGATAAAAACAATTCAAGTGATGAAGAGAATGAGGATAGTACATCATTTGAAAACTCTAATGCATAGCTGTCATTTATTAGAACTATTACTTTGCTTTATATTTGTCGATCTTAGTACTTAATCATACATGATGACAGATGACTTATGAATTTTTATTTAATTTGAGTAATGCATTACATTGAAGTTATTATATTATGAGACAATTTATATTTCATTGTTGAATTAGACATTTTGTTTATTTGAAAGTAAGTTATTGAATATATATATTAGGTGAGAAATAAATTATATGAACAATTAACAATTATTAAATTTGTTCAATTTGGTTGCAAATTTAATTTCTTATGAAAGTTATATTGCAAATGCTTAGTTGCAAAATTTGCTGTGAATTTAATTAAATTTTGGTTCATCTTTCTTGCAAAATTTGCTATAAAATTTATTATTTTCCAATTTTGTTGCGAAACTTACATGCAAAATTATTTGTGAAATCGAGTCTTGAAAGGTGTATTACTTGAAAAATTTACTGTGAAAAAATTACTTGCAAAATCAACTTTGTTGTAAAAATTACCTACGCAATTACCTACGAATTCAGATTTTCAAAGACCATGACACCTTGTGGATTTTGTTGCAAATTAAATTACATGCGGATTTTGTTGGGCCAATTAGATGCATATTTTGATAGGAATGTTACCTGCACAATTACTTGCGAAATTAAATTGGGATTACCTACAAATTTTACTGTGAATTTAGTTACCTACAGATTTTGTTGTGAAAATTACTTATGAATTTTGCTGCGACAATTTAATTTGAGAATTTTCTTACGCAAACTATATGCGAATTTTCCTGTGAATATTTATCGCGAACAAAATCCGTAGGAAAATACACAGCATAATTCCTTCCAACCACACAACTTGCCACGAAAATTAGTTGCGGATTTTCTGTATTTCTTGTGAAATAATCCATAGCTAATTACTTGCGGAATTCAAAATCCGCAGCAACCAATTATCCACGAGCATATTACTCCATGGATTTTTTCCAAAAAATTGCATGAAACTCAAGTACCTGCGAATTTTTAACAAAAATCCGTAGCAAAATCCTCAGGTAACAGATAAGTTTTTAGTAGTGTGATGACAGCAAAAATGCAGAAGTTCAATTTTACTGTCATCGCTATAGCAGTCACAGGAGAGTGGCTTCACAATTTTGGGCTTTGAGGACCGCTATAGTGGTCATAAGTGATCAGCGTGTGGTGAAGAGGAGCAGCTAGACCGATATAGCGGTGTCAGTTTGCTAAAAATAGCGCAAAACGATGTCGTTTCACTCAAATGATCCCCTACCCCTATTTATACACCAAGCTCGATTTTCACCCCCCAAACTCCGAACCCTATCACTCCTAAACCCTCTTCTACTGCTTTATCACTCAACTCCACCCCATTTCTCTTCCTCCCAAGAGATCAAAGGTGAGCTTATTGTTGGTCTATGCCATGTTCTTCCTCTTCCATGTCTTGGGCTCTATTGTTTCTCTCATTGTTATCAAGTAAAGGTGCTCCCCCAATGTTGTCAGAGCTATATTAGAGTTATTTAGAGGTTGACAGAGTTTGATCTTGAGTTTTATGATTGATATAGTCGACATTAGTGTCCTCCCGACTCCCTGAAGCTTAATTGATGTTGACGCCATCTCTTCCTTCTCCTCTACATGAGTGGTTTGACCTCATAGCTTTATTTTCGTCATTATGAATATGTTTTGTGCACAATATTTGTTAAATACGAAATTAGAGATGAAAGTATTACTATATATAGATTTTTGAAAGTATGGCAAGCTAGCTAAAGATTATGATTTGGAATATAGCATGGAAAATGAAATTTAGAAAACCATGGGACCATGACTGCTATGACGTATGTGATGAAAATGTTTTATGTGCTGAAAAAATAGATTTATTGCAAGAATATATGATTTTATAAGTTGTCATTTTATCAAACATGTTTTAAGAGTTATGACAGTTTTATGCTTCAAGGCTTCAGATTTCAAAAATATGATTTTAGAGTATCGATTAAAATATTTTGGCAAGAATGTCAAACAAAGTATGATTTAGTTTCATGAACTGACATGTTACTATAATGTTAGAGATTTTATGATTATGAACTTTTCGGTTTCAAAGTATAATATTAGAGTTATTAATTTATGAAAAGATGACTAGCTTGAGAAATGAGATTTTAAGAAATTCAAATTTTACAATACTCATAAGTATGGAATTCAGTATGATTCGTAACAACTACCAGATACATATTTTGTGGGTGTGAAATCGGAATGCCTGCAAATGGTGACCCTTTGGGTATGATTTCATAGTCACAGTTATGCTAAAGTCAGATTGTTAGAGTTATATGAGTTTAGAGCTTTCAGAGTTTCAAGAGTTTTCAGATTTAAATGATTATATATATATAACTCCCAAATGTGAATGCTCAGATGGGATGTAACACTAGGGATGGTGATATGTAACACTTAGATGTGACAAAGTAGTATCAGAGCAAAGTGGGGATGGCGATATGTAACGCCACTACCCTTAGGAACTCTCACTTGCGAATGGTGTCAAAGCATGGCCTTTCGCCCAAGGGCTCACAGTAGGGACGATGATACGTAACACTCAAATGTGAGTGCTCGGATGGGTAACCATTGATGCCACCTTGATTTTCATGTTTCTTTATTAGTATATTGTTAATTATGTTTTCAGAGAATATTTGATTTAAAAGTTATTATGTAAATGTATCGATAATGATTTCTCATTAAAGTAAGAATTTGAAGATGTTTTTCTATGAGTTTATAAATACAAAGATATCTTTTCTATATATAGTTATGCATATAAATATCAATGGTTTTTGATTGTTGCATGTATATTATATTATATTCTTTAATTGTCCTATGTGGGTGATGGGTAAAAGCCCACTCACTGAGTCCATTGACTTACACATCTCCCTTCCTCTCATAGTTGTAGGTTTAGAGGTGGTTCGAACTCATGTTCCATAGACACAGTTATTTTCAGTGGTGAGTTTTACTTGCACTAAGGCCTAGAGTAAGACTATGTTAGAGTAGAGTGCTCCAGTAAATGTGCAGGCATGATCCTATCCACACATGTAGTTTGATATATTCTAGTATTTTCAGATATTAAGCTTGTAATTGAAATGTAAATTGTGATTATAGATTTATCTGATGAACTAGAGATGAATTTATAATTCAGTTTTTAAATGTCAAGGATTTTTAGGTTTAAGAATTAATTCTTTGTGCTGAGACAGTTATGAATTCTAGATAAATAGATTTGGATAAGAGTTTTAAGAGATTAAAGTATTGAATACTTTCAGTTTATGAAATTAAGCATTATGTTTAATTAAGGAAAACTACTAAAGATTTCAAAGAGATTATATTTTAATTATTATATTTATTGATAAATTAAGTATTTAGAGAGAGACGTCATCCAGAAGGCTTACGTAGGGATGAGATTCCTCACGTGCCAGTCACGTTTCCCAAGTCGGGTCATGACAGTGACGCAATGACAGTGGAGCTCTCACTAGTGGTTGGGCTGCACGAAGCCATGGTGTGGTGGAATGCTAGTATGGGCACACGTGGCAGTGCAAAGTTAGAGGATGGACACAGATGGAGAAGCGGGATAGAGAAAGAGGAGGGGCATGAGGCGAGGCGAGGCGAGGCGATGACAGTGGGGGCTGGTGGCGCCCGCGACTGGACAGGGAAGGAAAGGGGGTGCAGGAAGGGTTATGTTGGTGAGAGTTGTATGAATGGGGGAGATGGATAGAACCCCAACATCCCAAACCCCATTTTGTTTTGTGCGAATGGAGGAGCATTAAGGCGATTCGGAGGTCACCATTTTTCCCCTAAAATTATGGCAGTCAATAAAACTGCCGTAATTCACTCCATATCATGGCGGTTTTAGATAACCGTCCTAATTTAACCTTCACAATCAACATGATTTTTTATAGTGAGTCTAATGACACAAACAACAATTTTCCCTTTTTTTTTGGAGGAGAAATATTAAGAATAGAGTCAAATGAAATGGTAGCCAATATGGTAGATATTATGCCAAATACTTGAAAAGGAAACACACAATAATAGGAATGATATAATTGAAATATGTCATGCCTAAGAAATTGTAGGATTATCTCATATTTATAGATGGAAAACATTGAAAATTTTTGGAATGATTTATTGTGGCAATGATGCATTGAATTTGGAATTAAGAGCATATGCATTGGGAAAGATGAATTAATAAATGATTGCAAAGAGTGGAATTGTGGAGATTTATGGGACTAGTATTGGATAAAATAAAAAAAGGAGATAGTCTTGGAAGTAGAGATGGTCTTCAATGGACTTAGGGAAAAATAAAAGATAATTGACAATTAATAGAGAGTGCATGTGACAGTTTAGTATTAAATTAACTTTTCAAATTCTATTGCTATATTATTGACTCTTCAAATTTTATTATAGTATTACTTTTCGCTATAGATATATGATATGATATAATAATAGCCACTTCCTTTTGTCTAATACTGTAACATCCCCTTTTTCATAAAATATTTTATAAAGTAATTTATCATATTCTTATTAATTGTTTGAGTTGATTATTTATCAAAGAATTAAATATTGATTAAATTGTTACTCATATTTTATAGAGACATTTCAACATATATATTAAGGTATTAGAAAATAATATGGTGTAAACATTACTATATATTATATATATACATATGATTTTATACATACATACATATATATATATGTATGACACATAATATATAACATAACATATAAATATAATATAGTTTAATAATATATATAGGTAATATATATAACATGATGTATATCACGTATAGTAGTATACATATATCATCTTATATATATTATCTTAGATATATAATAAGTAGTAATATAATAGTATAGATATTACTTAGTAATCAAGCTTTAAAGCTTGTTTACCAAATTTTCTTGTCGTCCAAGTTTGAACCTTGGTGGCCAAGTTTCTAAACTTGGTGGCCAAGATTAGAACCTCTATATAAATAGGTGATGTGAAGAGGAAATAGCAAGTGTAGAGCTTAGAGCATTCTATAAAGAGATTAAGTGTAGAGCTTTGAGCAATATATAAAGAGACTAATATAGAGCTTTGAGTATTCTTGAAAGAAATCAAGTGTAGAGATTTGAGCATTCTTGAAAGAGATTAAGCGGAAGGAAGAGACAGAAATAGAAGATGGAGTGATCGTGAGACTATAGTGTCATCTCTACGATAATTTTAAGGTAGGGAAGAAATTTCTTTAAACTATGGTTATATTGTGTAATTCATTTTAAAATCTTAGATTTATGTGTACAAATGTTTAGTAGATTTTATAAAGAAATCATAAAAAAATTAGGAGATTTTACAAAGAAATCTCATAAAAGTTTAAGAGATTTTTCAGATAAATCTCATAAAAGTTAGGAGATTTTGAAGAGAAAATCTCATAAGAGCTTAGGAGATTTCAAAGAATAATTGGTTTACTTTACATAGTCTCACGAGTAAATTTATGGTTACATTATCTTTCTTCTATATTACTCATTTATTTTCAAGATCATTCCAGTTATTTATCTTTCTAACTAAACTTCCAGTTCTTTTGAATTATTATTCATTTGTATAAAATTATCTTTCACTATCATTTTACTTTACCATTCCTTTACATTTCAAGTTATTATTTATTAAAGTTGCTAATTCTTGATAAGATGAAATAATTATTTATATTACTTTGAGTTGTCAAGCTTATATTATTTAAATATTGATGCAAGCTGTCGCTACCCACAACAAATTAAAAATAATTAAATAACTAAATTACACAAAAAAATGTAGTTAGGGTGCAATCCAGGTCGTCTCACAAGGAATGGTTCTAATTGATTCAAAAGATTTTGGGGTTTTTGAATTTTCACAAGTAAAATTAAATTGAGAAAATATAATGGGAAGAATTACTTGCACAAGGATTAAAAGCATAGGTTCCAAAAATTAATTTTCAATTGCAAAATAGTGCTAATAACTAAGAAATTACTCAATAATGCATGATGAGGATAAAGTCTAATTTCACTAATTAACCATCAATTAAGCACAGTTCACATGCAAAATAATCAAAGTTAAGATGAGAAATGGGTGCATACATGCAACCCTTCAAAGTCCCCCACACTTAAACAATTGCATGTCCTCATGCAAGAGACTAACATAGATGCAGCAAAGTGATTGGACTCCTAACTCTACTAAATTTAAAAATGTATGATGCATGGAAAATAACAATACACCAATCCAATGGACCTAGCGATACAAGCAATGAGCTTTCGCACCAACAATCAAAGAGGATCTCAATAAGCAAGGCATGAACAAGCACACAGCATACAAGGTAGAATTCACATATAATGCATGGACCAAATACAAAACTCCTCCCAAGGTCGATGTTTGCTACTCATTCACTCAAGTGTTTGGGTTTTATGATGCACACTCAATTACCTCAAATGAAAATGCATTACCATAAGCTTGCTATGGGTCTCATTCTCCATTTTGTCACACACATGCATACTGAATCAAGACAACTTACGTTAAAGGCCAATAGGCTAAACCTCACGTTAAAGGAAAGCAAATGCATACACTAAGAGCACAAGTGCTTAAGGGTACACTTTTTATATCTTAATCACAATTACAGGCTTTAAATTTCAATATAGCACAGCTTCAGCCAACTTTTCTAGAATTTTGTTTTTACTTCTCCAAAAAATTTTTTAGTTAGTGTGTCACTTGCTGAATTTGTTTTTGTACATATTGTTCCTCCCCCACACTTAAATTGGGGCATGTCCTTATGCTCTCCCCCACACTTATGCTCAAACACATATAAGAATTTGCACAAATGCTCTCCAAGCCTAAAAGGTTGGAAATGTTCATGGTTTTTCACTTTTGGCTAAAGATGTACTAAAATAAAAGAATAGGCAAGAAGGCTCAAAGGGGCTAAACAATGATAACAAGCAAATGGTAGGTATATAGGCAAGTCGCTCACAATAAGAAAAATGCATCAATCATATTCAAGCATGCATATGGAAACATATGTTCAAACAAGACCTAAAGCAAGTTCTAGAACACAAATCCAAATAGGGAAACACACATAAACAAATAAGCATGGCACATGATAGTTCAATCAAAGAGGCTCAAAATCTCACAGGTAGAAGTACATGCACTCAATCCAAACAACAATGAATTCACCAAGCATGCGATACATGATAAAGTCAATAAGGTGCATGTGGTTTGAGCTTATTCATGTGATCTATAAGGTGCCAAAGGAATGTTATAGGACACAAACAAAAATAAATATGATGCAAGATTCAAAACTAAAATGAAAATAAATAAAATGTAGAAAATTAAAAGGGGAAAGTAAAGAAAAACCTCACGGTGGGTTTCTCCCACCCAGTACTTTGCTTTAACGTCCCTAAGTTGGACAATCAGGACCCTTTATAGAGGGTGTGTTCAACCCGAAGATAGGCCAACTGAGCCCTTAGATCTGTTAGGGGCTCATGGAGATGCGTTAGTCGATGCTCATCAATGATGCACCGAACCATCCTATAGTTCTTTAACTCAATTGCACCATCAAGGTGCACATGGTTGACCAAGAATGGTCCTTTCCATCTAGACTTTGGCCTTCCAGCCATAAGTTTTGCCCGAGGCTTATGCAGCAAGATCTACTGCCCTTCATAGGGCTTCTTTTCCAACATGGGCTGGTCATGGAACACTTGACAAACTGATGACTGCTGTCTGGGTGGTGTACCTGCATCTGAAAGCTTGAAAAACTCTGCCACAATAGATTTATCATATCCTATGGGAGAAGAAAAAAATAGTGTGCATCCTTACCAAATAAACTATCACATGCATCCTCCACTAGGGAGTCAATGATATCGATGCCAAACACAAAGTGATCCTCAAGGGGGAATTTCATAGCATCAGATAAACAAAATTAGGCTTTCAAGTCCCTACACCCCATGGATAATGTACCAGCATAAACATCAATCTTGGTTCTGGCAGTTTTCAAAAAGGGCTTACCTAAGATTAATGTATGCTGGTTGGCATCAGTGTCATTCTCCATCTCAAGCACATAAAAATCAGCAGGGAATATTAAATCATTTACCTTTTACCAAGACATCTTCCAATACCCCCTTTGGCTTTGCGATGCTGCAATTAGCAAGTTTGATTGTCAACCTAGTGGGCTTGAGCTCCCCAAAGTATAAGGATCTGTAGAGTGATTTTGGCATAACATTGATACCAGCCCCAAGATTAGCCATGGCTCGCTTGATTTGCAGGTTCCCAATGGTGAAAGGAACATTGAATGTGCTTGGATTCTTACAATTGGGTAACAGGTTGCCTGGCTTGATTATGGAGAAGCATTCACCCCATAGTTGCTTTCTCCTTCTCATTACCCTATAGTCTCCTCTTGTTGCTACACAAATCCTTCAAAATTTTGGCATACTTTGGAATATGTTTGATTGCATCCAATAGAGGTATATTCACCTTTACCTATAGTCTCCTCTTTTTCTAACTCTGTTTCGGTTGGCTTCTTAGGTCTTTGCATTCTTTGGGGGAAAGGCAGTGGAATGGGCTTCTCCATTGGCTCAACTGATTTCTTTTGTTGAGGTGTAGGAGCAAGCTATTGCACTATAGGCTCATGCATTTTACCCTGTTCATCACCACCTTGCTCAAGTGGAGCAGCAACCTCAGGCAAAACTGTATTAGATCTCAGAATTATAGCAAATACGTTCCCCTTAGGGTTGGGAACTGTCTAAGAAGGAATAATGGATGCACTACTTTGTTGGGCTTGGGAACTTTGTAGCTGTACAATTACATTTCTCATCTCTTACATAGCTTGTTCCTATTTCTTTTGGTTTTCAAGCACCATTTTCAGCATCTCATGCCAAGGCGCATCTGAGGGGGTAGTGTCATGACCCGATTTGGGCACACTTCCATTTACATAAACGACGTGCTACCAGTGGACACTTGCTCCAGTGATATGCAGGAAAAACCTAAGGCTTTGATACCAACTTTGTCACGACCCGATTTAGGCATATGACCGGCACGTGAGGAGTCTCATCCCCAAGTAAGCCTTGAGACCTGTGTAATGCTCTACATGCATATTTAAATAGGAAAATTCATCTAAAACAAGATTACATTTCAACATATAAATTCCCTATTTTCTGAAATCAAGATCTTGATAACTAAAATATCATCATCCACATCAAAAGTCTGAAATCATACATTATCCATACCCAAAATACAAATATACATATCAAACTACTTTTGTTCAGTTTGTCCAGAAACAACCAGTTCCATTAAATACAAACCATAATATGATCAAATATGCAAAATGCAAAATAAGCTCTATATGAATCAGGACTCCTGCCTGCAATAACACTGGAGCACTTTACAGAATC
Source organism: Dalbergia cultrata (assembly GCA_031216105.1). NCBI lineage: Eukaryota > Viridiplantae > Streptophyta > Magnoliopsida > Fabales > Fabaceae > Dalbergia > Dalbergia cultrata. The sequence continues at coordinate 15,432,581 of CM062350.1, forward strand.
ACAAATGCTTTACTCAAGTGAAGCTCACCAACTGATCCTCTATTGTTGCTGGGAAGTAGAAGGCTGGGAAGAATCCACAGTAGCTATTGTATCTGTAAATAGGAGGAAAGGAGAGGGGTGAGTTTTTATACAAAAACTCATTGACTGAATCCCCACCTGCAACCCCTTTCATGGGACACCAAAAAACCATGCAATATATCACAGTGACAAGAATAGTATAAAGCTTCCAAACATTTCATATGAATATATATATATAATCAAATCATTCTTGGTCTTTACAAACAACAACAGTACCTAACTAGAGAAATAAAAATCTCCGCTGTAGGGTTCTTCAACAACCAAAATGCTCTACTCTATGATCCATTAGGGATCTAATACGGACACCTAACTAGGTTCCATTCTCTACTCTATGAGATTGTCCCTTAGGACAACTTGGTACCAAGGTTAATGATCATTCAGCCATTAACCCGTTGTCTGTTTCTCTATAGCTAATATTTAATATCAATAGAAAATCTGGTACTTTCTCTATATTCCATAAGGGCTCTACCCTAGGGTTCAAAGTTTTCTTATATAACAGTATCCAGTATACCAGAAATCATTAGATCAGCATAATAACATTAAATATTCAAAATCATAATTAATATTCACATTCTCATTTCAAAAACAATGGTCCCATGGTTTTCATAAAAATCTATAGTTCATGACATTTGAAAATCATATCCTTATAAGCTTGAATAATCAACAAAAACCTCTAATATCTTTGTAGAATTCTCTAAAGCCATCATATAAAGTATATTTTTATGCAAATAGTTCTAATACACAACATAGAGATCACATGTTTGAACCCACTCACCTGGAGTGGTAGAATGAATAGGAGGGACACTAATAAGACCATATGAGGCAGGAACAGTACCACTATCTGCCAGTAAAGCAATAAATCCTAGATCAATCTCAGAATAACTCTATTCTAACCCCATCAATGGTGGAAGAACACTATAACCTCATAACAAAGAGGAACCCAAGTTCTAACCCCAAGAACAAGAGAAGAATAGAGGAAACAGGAAGCAAAACTAGTAGAATCTCTTATATTTAAGCCTTGGAAGTGAAAGATTGATGTTTAATTGATGAAAAATGGAAGAGAAAGAGATTGGAGAAGAGAGTTTTGTGTTTTCTAGGGGATGGGTGTGTTTTGGTTGAGTGAAGCTTCTGGATCCCGAAATGAGGTTTTTAAGTGATCTGTTGAGAGCTGCAATGCTAAAGAATGCTGCAGCTCTCACCAGAGAGTGCATTTTGCACCGACATATTGTTCTGTTGAGCACTGCAGCGCTCACCAGAGAGCATAAAAAATTCACTTCTTACACTGACTTAATGCTCTACTGACCGCTGCAGTGCTCTCACCAGAATGGTTTCTTCCTTTACAGGATGGTCCCTCACTCTCCAGAATGGTCTATCACTCTCCAGAACTCACTTATTTCCTATTAACTTTTAAACATAAATTTAAATAAGGAATTACCCCCCATTTGGATTCAAATAAAATATCTAAAAAATCAAAATCCTAAGCAATCAAAATCTAAGTTTTGGATTTTCATTCAAATTTGAGAATTCTTACGACTTTTAAAACTTGGGGCTAGAAACGAAATATTTAAAGCTTTCATTAAATTTGTTAAATATCATCCCTCAACTTATTTTTCTCTTAGGAACCATTACCGGGACTTTTGATCCACAAAATATGGCTCTATCATATAGCCTTCCAATGACGTGTAGGGTCTCAGACTTAGTAAAATTAAGGACTCAGATTTATCTGAGGACACGTGTGCTGCTCTACATTTTTCTACGTAATAGTATGTCCAGGGTATTACATACTCCTCCCTTAAAAGGATTTGGTCCCCAAATCTTAAAACATACCTGAGGGAGGAAAAAGATGCCGATATTTGGTCCTCATGGCCTCTTCGGCTTCCCAAGTAACTTCCTCACCGGAGTGGTTCCCCCAAATGACCTTTACTAAGGCCACATCCTTGGAACAAAGTTTCTTGATCTGTCTATCCACGATGGCAATTGGCTCCTCCTCATTTGACAAACTCTCATCAATCTGAATAGCTTGTGGTGTGAGCATATGAGACTAATCTGGCATATATTTTCGAAGCATGCTGACATGAAAAACTGGGTGAATAGCTGATAAACTAGGAGGCAATGCCAATATATACGCCACTGCTCCAACTCTTTCTAGAATCTCAAATGGTCCGATATAGCGAGGACTTAGTTTTTCCCGTTTACCAAACCTCACCACTCTCTTCATGGGAGACACTCTCAGAAACACGTGATCACCCACAGTGAACTCTAGCTCTCATCTCCGGTGGTCAACATAAGCTTTCTGCTTGGATTGAGCTGCTAACAACTGTTCTCTGATTAACTGAACTTTCTCTAGAGTCTCTTGGACTAGATTTGGGCTTAGGGTCTTAGCTTCCCCAAGCTTAAACCACCCAATAGGAGATCTACAACGTCTCCCATACAATGCCTCAAATGGTGCCATCTGGATACTCGCTTGATAGCTGTTATTATATGAGAACTCTATTAGTGGCAAGTGGTCACACCAACTTCCACCGAAGTCTAAAATACAAGCTCTGAGCATATCCTCTAGAGTCTAGATTGTTTTCTCTAATTGGCCTTCTGTCTGTGGATGAAAAGCCGTGGTCAAGTCCACTCAAGTCCTGAGAGCTTCTTGAAATGCTCTCCGAAACCTTGAAGTGAACTGGGACCCTCTATCAGATATAATAGACACTGGCACACCATGAGGTCTAACAATTTCATTTATATACAACTTAGCATATTGGGTTGCACTGAAAGTCGTTTCAACTGGTAAGAAATGGGCTGACTTGGTCATCCTATCAACAATTACCCAGATAGAGTCAAAACCCTTAGTGGTCCGAGCTAACCCGACTACAAAGTCCATGGTTATCTTCTCCCACTTCCACTCTGGAATCTCTATCTGCTGGAGCAATCCTACAGGTCTCTAGTGTTCAGCCTTAACTTACTGACACACTAAACACCATGCCACAAAATCACCTATATCCCTTTTAATACCTTCCCACCAGTACAACTACCACAGATCATGATACATCTTAGCTAATCCTGGGTGCACGAAGTATGCTGCACTATGGGACTCTTCCATTACCTTCCTCTTTAGTTCACCTACGTCAGGTACACACAGTCTATCTCGAAAATGTAACACACCCTCTGAATCCACTAAAAACTCATAATTTTCTCCTTTGTGCACATCCTCCAAAATCCTGACTAATTTAGGATCCTCACTCTATTGTGCCTTGATCTGTTCTACTAGGGTAGATTGAGCCTTAATGTGAGCTAGGAAAGCTCCTGAATCAGCTATGCTGAACTGGACTCCTTCTGCCTCTAACTTATGAATATCCTCTATCAGAGGTTACCTCACAGGTGCTATGTAAGCCAAACTACCCATGCACTTCCGACTTAAAGCATCTACTACTACATTAGCCTTACCTGGATGGTAGGAGATCGTGCAGTCATAGTCCTTAAGCAATTCCAACCATCTACGTTGTCTAAGATTCAGATCCTTTTGCTGGAAAATATACTTCAAGCTTTTGTGATCTGTAAAGATCTCACAAGTTGCTCCATACAAGTAATGCCTCCAAATCTTTAAAGCAAACACTACTGCTGCCATCTCTAAATCATGGGTAGGATAGTTCTATTCATGCTTCTTAAGCTACCATGAGGCATAAGCTACAACTCGACCATGCTGCATAAGAACACAACTGAGTCCTACTCTAGAATCATCACAATATACTAAAAAATCATCCGTACCTGAGGGTAATAATAAAACTGGGGCTATAGTCAAACAGGTCTTCAACTTCTGAAAACTCTCCTCACATGCCTCTAACCACTGAAACTTCACATTCTTCTGTGTCAGTTTAGTCAATAGTATTGCAATCTTGGAGAAGTCCTTAACAAATTGCCTATAGTATCCTACCAAACCCAAGAAGCTACGAATCTCCAACACTGTAGAAGGTCTAGGCCACTGCAACACCGCCTCAATTTTCTTTGGGTCCACTTTAATGCCATCCCTAAACACTATATGTCCAAGGAGTGTCACTTGCTCCAACCAAAACTCACACTTAAAGAACTTCGCATACAGTTGGTGTTCTCTAAGTGTCTGCAAAACAATCCTAAGATGATGCTCATGTTCCTATATGCTCCTAGAATACACCAGGATGTCATCTATGAAGACAATCACAAAATGATCTAGAAACAGCTTGAAAACCCTGTTCATCAAATCCATAAAGGCTGCAGCAGCATTGGTTGACCTAAAGGACATCACTAGGAACTCATAATGCCCATAGCATGTCCTAAAGGCTGTTTTAGGCACATCCTCATTCTTTATTTTCAACTGATGATACCCTGAATGAAGATCAATCTTAGAGAAACACTGGGCCCCTTGGAGATGATCAAACAGGTCATCTACACGATGCAAGGGGTACCAATTCTTAACTGTCACCTTATTCAACTGCCGGTAATCTATGCACATCCTCATGGACCCATCCTTCTTTTTCACATATAATACTGGAGCACCCCAAGGTGAAGTACTAGGCCGAATGAACCCTTTGTCAAGCAACTCCTGTAGTTGTTCCTTTAACTCCTTTAATTCTGCCGGGGGCATACGGTATGGGGGAATAGAGATAGGCCTAACTCTGGGCTCAAGCTCTATCCCAAACTCTATCTCCCTTTCTGGTGGCATCCCTAGTAATTCACCTAGGAACACATCTGGGAATTCACAAACCATAGGAACAGGCTTTATGCTCGACACTGGTGTGTCAACATCTCTAACTGCTGCAAGAAAACCCTGACTTCCCCTGTCCATAAGTCTTAAGGCACTCATGGCTGAGATCAAACTGGTTGGAACTGAACAACCGGTACCCTTAAACTCTTGGAGCTCACCTCCTGGAATATTAAACTTCACTGACTTGCTATAATAATCCACCATAGCACGGCATGAAGCTAACCAATCTACACTTAGAATGACATCAAAATCTGACATATCTAACACATGTAAATCTGCAAAAGTCTCCATATCTCCTACCTTGACCTCATACCCTTTGTAAACTAGTTGAACTAAGAGAGGTTCTCCAGTAGGTATTCCCACCCAAAAAGGCTTCTTTAAACTAGTAACTGGCCTCTCAAATCGCGTAACAAAGAAAGGAGATACATATGAATGCGAGGATCCAGAATCAAATAAAGCAAAGGCTTCAAAAGAGAAAATTCCAATAATACCTGCTACCACCTCATTAGATGCTGCTGCATCCTGCTGTGTCAATGCATATAACCGGGGCTATCTCCCGCTGCCATGGCTTCTACCTGCTAAGCCTCTACCACCTGAGCCTCTGCCTCTAGGACCTCTGCCCCCAACACCTCTGCCAGCTGGAGCAGTATAACCACTCTAGGTTGCTGACTGGAAGGACTGTGCTGAAGATGTAGGTTTTACCAACCCCTGATTGGAAGTCCTTTGCCGTAATGGACACTCTGACCTCTTATGGCCCTACTGGCCACAACCATAGAATGCAAAAATGCCTATCATGCACTGCCCTGTGCGTCTTCTCCCGCATGTCTGGCATATGGGGTAAGTCTGGACTGATACAGAACCTGAATGCTAGCTGGCTCCTCTGTTCTGGCCTTGAGAAATGGCAGGTCACATTGGGGTGAGCTCTGAAAAGGCAGCCTTACCTAACTAGGTCCGCTGTTGGCCCTGTTGGCCAGGTCCTCTGCTACTAACTGCTTCCCTAGAGAATGAGCCATGAATTCTGACCTTCTTACTAGCATCAGAAGCAGCCCTCCTCTCTACTAATCCTGTCTCCAATCTAATAGCTGTATCCACTACCTGAGCATAATCCATAGTGCCCACGTGTAGCTGAAGGCTGAGGAACATGTCCTTAGGCAACCCTTCAACAAATCGCCTAACTTTCTCTATCTTAGACTGTAACATACCTACAACTGCCTGTGCCAGATATGTGAACTTCTCATCATACTCTGCTACATCATCCCGGGGGTCATACGGTGCCTCAGAAACTCCTCCACCATCTGAGCACGCCAGCTCTCTGATAAGAACCTCCTCAGAAATGCTTCTCTAAACTCCTCCCAAGTGGGTAGGTCGGAGTCACTGTAACCCTGTAAAAACTCATCATACCATATGCTTGCCTGGCCTCCCAGCTGGAAGCCAGCCAATTCAGCTGCTCTCTCTGATGAACAGTGAATCACTCTCGTGATCTTCTCTATTTCTCCAAGAAAAGCTTGGGGGTCCTCTATGGTAAGACACCCCTGGAAGGTAGGTGTATCCATCTTCCTGAAATGCACTAAAGCTGAATCATCAGGGTATCTAATTAGAGGCTGGACCGGGGGTGACTGCAACCCGGCCTCTGTCTATCTAGCTAGCATATCAGATAGTGTAGCCAGGGCCTATTCTAGAACTCTGAAATGGACACCAGTACATCGGTGACGTGAAGTAGAAGGGCATAGAGGAGGCATACTGGATCCAACTAAAAAGCATGAGCACACTTGATAAGAGATAATATTTAGGAGGAAAGACAAAACTCTATCTCTGAACCTAAACATGACTAACCAACCTAAAGGCCTCAAGTACACTTCGTTAATGCAAATGGATATGCTTCCATTTACATAAATGATGTGCTACCTGTGGACACTTGCTCCAATGATATGCAGGAAAAACCTAAGGCTCTGATACCAAATTTGTCACGACCCGATCTGGGCACGTGACCGGCACATGAGGAGTCCCATCCCCACGTAAGCCTTGAGACTTGTGTAATGCTCTACATGCATATTTAAATAGGAAAATTCATGTAAAACAAAAGTACATTTCAACATATAAATTCCCTATTTTCTGAAATCAAGATCTTGATAACTAAAATATCATCATCCACATCAAAAGTCTGAAATCATACATTATCCATACCCAAAATACAAATATACATATCAAACTACTTTTGTTCAGTTTGTCCATAAACAACCAGTTCCATTAAATACAAACCATAATATGATCAAACATGCAAAATGCAAAATGAGCTCTATATGAATTAGGACTCCTGCCTGCAATAACACTGGAGCACTCTACAGAATCACAAATGCTTCACTCAAGTGAAGCTCACCAACTGATCCTCTATTACTGCTGGGAAGTAGAAGGTTGGAAAGAATCCACAGCAGTTGTTGTATTTGTAAATAGGAGGAAAGGAGAAGGGTGAGTTTTTATACAAAAACTCAGTGAGTGAATCCCCACTTGTAACCCCCTTCATGGGACACCAGAAAACCATGCAATATATCATAGTGACAAGAATAGTGTAAAGCTTCCAAACATTTCATATGAATATATATATATTGTGAACACCCGATTTTGTCCGGCCTATAAATAGAAAATCCAAAAATTTTGCAGTTTAAATAATCTTTGTATTATTTATTTATTTATTTATTTATTTTTATTATTATCATTATTATTCAGCCCATTTAGTAGTCTATTTTGACTTCTATCCAAAATAAATCAAAGCAAAATAAAAAAAATTGAAAATAGGATGGGCACGTGCATGGTTTCTTTTAGTGTTAGATTTATAATAAAAAAAAAAGTGAGACAAACGGGCTCTTTGCCAAATGCCCGTGAAACAAGACAACAAAAGGAAAGGATGAACAATATGATGGTGTCTCCACTTTGTGAAGGAAGACAATTTTTCCTTCGGTGATCACCTGCAAAAAGAAAGAAGAACATACATAGATGGGAGACGACAGCAACTTGGTAACAAAAGGAAGAGATCATTTTTTTTTGTTTCATTTTCACTAAAGCCCCCATCATCACCACTTATCATCAAGTGTACCAAGCCCCGTGACTAAGGCACCAACATCACCTTCACCATTCCTTAACCCTTATTTCTTCCTAACCATCAACCTGCAAAACGAGCCCATCACCGTCACACACCCCTAGCCAGCCCCCATGCAGCAGACTCCTCTCATCTGCTCACTCTCATACTGTATGAACATCTAGAAATTCTCCTTCCTTTCCTCTTGTTCCACGCATAGCCACCATGCACAGCCAACATCGTCCTCCCTACATGTTCTTTGTGTGACCTGCTCTTCTCCTTAGCCATTGTAGTCGCGGCTCCTCCTACCCGTCAGATCGGAACCCATCCTTGTCCAACAACCAAACAGCACTTCGCGATCTGCTTGCTGACGAACATCGTGATGGCGATCTCCCTCTTCTGCTGCATCTGCGCGTCGCTGTGAGTTCCCTCTACACTTCCAGCAGCATCGCATTTTGTGCGACCTGCCTCCTGCTTTGCACCGAATCGCGCCTTCCTCTTCCTTCCTGGCCCAGCTGAATTGGTTTTCCTCTTTTCCTCCTTCATATGCATGCAAACCCATTCCCTTACTCTCTCACTCTCTGATTCTTATTCTCTCTCTCCGTGGTGTGAAGTGAATATGAGAGTATGATTGTGTTAGTGTGTGTGAAAGAGAGAGATTTCTTTTTGTATGTGGGTGTGTTACGTGTGCCTGAGCATGTGTGGTGTGTGTGCGTTTGAACCAAAAGAAAAACAAAATCCAAGTTCCCAAAAGTATCAGACTTCCCTTTTTCTTTACTTACTACCATCTTTTATTATTTTATGTGTGTAATGTGTCTTGTGTGGAATGTGTCTTGTGTCGTGTAAATGTGGGGTGGGAATTCATTATTTTATGTGGGGTGGGTCAAGTTTGTTTTTTTGTGGAGTGGGACTACGTATGCATTAGTTATGTGAGGTGGGAATTCATTATTTTATGTGGGGTGGGTCAAGTTTTTTTTTTTGTGGAGTGGGACTACGTATGCATTAGTTATGTGAGGTGGGAATTCATTTTTTGTGGGGGTGGGTCTCTATTTCATTTTGTAATAGTTTATGTGGATTGTGTGGGATTGCATATTACATGTGAACCATTTATTCTTCAGCCTGATGGTTTTAGTGGCATTTTTTAACCAAAAGAAAAATTCTTGTTGGGTTGTTTACTCTAAATCAAAAAGGAAGTCTCTCCCAACGTCTTCATTTAAATTTCAAATCCGAACATTTTCATTCAGTTTTCAAAACGTGTTATGTTTTTATATTTTTCATGGTTCACTTTTATACATATTCTCAAACATGTTTGTATGTTAAAAAAAAAAAGAGTCTCTGATTGCATTGTTCTTTTATATGTTTCTTTAAAAAAAAAAAAAAAGAGTCTTTTTAGTAATCATTTTAAATCATTTGATTGAAATCAAATAAATTACTTCAATGAGTGACTTAATTGTTTATTTTGATTTGGAATGGATTGTGTGTTAAAAGTTTGTGAAAAATAAAAATTTAAAAAGGGTTGAAAAAAAATAAATAGTAGTTAGCACTCTTGTACTTCCTTGTTTGATTATTCTATTTATCTTTATGTTTGGTTCAAATTAATTGTATATTTGTTATTGCTTATGAACTATGTTGTCAATTCATGTCAAAATTAATGTTTATCAGTAAAAAATAAAAAAAGATTTTCTTTTTCAAAAAAAAAATGATAAAAGAATCTTTTTGAAAACCCTTCAATTCGTGCAATGATCAATGAAAGTGATCGAGTAGCAAATGTTACCTTCATTATTGTTGAATCATGGGGGTTCATTGAGTGTTAACTTGAATCCTTTTCAAGAACGGGTTTTGTTTTTTAAAAGAGAATATGCTTTACCAAAAGGATATGCTTTAATCAACTCAATTAAAATCAATCAATACACAAATATTTTTAAAAAACTACGTGACTTTGAATTCCTCATCGCACCAGAGGATACGTAGGAGCAGGTGATTCCTGTCAAGTCAAAATTAGATTTTATTAGGTTATTTTATGTTATTTCATTTTTGATTTGTAAATATTTATTATTATTTTTGTTTATTTATAAATATTTATTGTCTTTTATTGTTATGTATTGTTTTTAATTTCAGTTAATAATCAAATTATTTTAAATGATGATGTTAATTTAGCCGTGACGGCTTATTAACTCAGTTAAACATCTGAGCTGTGACAGCTTGATGTTTTAAATTTTCAAACAAAAATTATATTTTTATAATTTGTATTACTTGTAAATATTTTCTTTAATATCTTTTTATTCTTTAAATTTTAAATTAATCAATTATTTGTTAAAAATTTTATTTTGAATAAAATGTTAATTTAGCCGAGACGGCTTGTTAACTGAATATTTTGGACATCTAAGTTGTGACAGCTTGATGTTTCAAAATTTTCAAGCTAAAATTAAATTTTATGATATTATTTTATTCTGTTTTGCATGTAAATATTTTTGTTCATTATTATTATTATCATTGTAAATATTTATTTATTTATTTATTTATTATTGTTATTATTATCCTTTTTCTTTATTATATTAATTTGAGTTAATCATTGAAGTGTATATATTTTATTTCAAACAAAGAGGTTAATTTAGCCGAGACAGCTTGTTAACTGACATTTTAGAATATCTGAGTTGTGACAACTTGATGTTCTATTTTCTTTATTTTTTAGTAAAAAACATAAATAAATATTTTGAAAGGTTATTAATAATTTGCACAATTAATTAAGGTACCGTCTAAAGACGGGTGTATTAGGGGTGCTGTAGGATTAAGTTCCTACCCTTCCCTAAGCATAACCGACTCCCGAGCTTAGATCTGGTTTCAAAGATCATTTTCTTTAAACAAAATGGTTTTTCCATGTTTTTACCAATTAAATAAAACTTGGTGGCGACTCCATTTCAAAACAAAAATCATTTTTCGCCGTCCCCGTCGCGATCCCAGTTGCAACATATGGCGACTCCACTGGGGACTGTGAGAGTCAGGCCTATAATAATTGATTGTGCTTATTATTACAACCTCATTTTTTTTATATTTTCATTTTTTTATTTTTAGTTTTCTATTATTCTCTTTCTTTTAAAATTTGTTACCATCGTAGTTGTATATATCTTCATATTTAATTCTTTGCGACCACCCTAGTATAGAAGATTTTGCACTGTTTGTATATATTTATTTATATTTAATTCTTTGTGACTACCCTAGGATAGAAGACTTTTATTCTGTTTGTATATATTTATTTTTGTTTCTTTGCACTCTAGGATAGAAGACTTTTGTTCTATATTGTCTATCTTGCAGGTATTGTCATGGGTAGTTTTAGGATTCCAGGTTTGTATGCTCTCTCCACACACAACACTCACACCTTAATCACACACGAGTGGGGCCCTATACCCGGGTCTGAGTGTAACTTGAGATAGGTAAGAGATTGTGTAGTGGTAGCCATTTTGGATGTTCATCCTGTTTGGTTATCGCGAAAATCTCGTCTAGAGTGTGACTCTTTTGTGAATATTCTACACCTAGCGGTTTACCTGCTGTTGTGGATAGTATTCCGAAACGAGTCTTAACTCTAGAGGCCGTAGAATCCTGAGAATATAAATCCACCTGTTGCAAGTGTTCACAAAGTAGAATAACCATAGAACTATAGATTGACCTCCAGAGCTCACCTCAAATAGGACACAAAGAGAGCATACTCTTTCTTTCATTCATTTCTTTGTACATAAATTCTTTAACATGTTCAAATTATTTATTATTTCCATTTTCATTTAAATGAAAATCATCACATTTTTCTTTGTTTTCCAGGTTTGTTAGAGAATCATATCAGAGTCTTGTTGTGAGTATCTTTGGAAAATGGAAATAAACATGAGATCAAACAATCATGAGGGGGAAAAATTAAAGAAGACTTTACATCTTAAAGCTAAGAAGCCTGACACAGAAAGTCTGAGATCCCTAGGTCAACTATTCAGTATGCCACAACGTCTTTCTCTTGCAAGGAAGTATGGAAAAATTTGGAATCTGTTAGAGGTGGAAGAACAGGTAGAAGCAATCACAGCATTAGCACAGTACTATGATCCTCCTCTCCGATGCTTTACCTTTCAAGACTTCCAGTTGGCACCGACTCTTGAAGAATTTGAGCGAATCCTAGGGTTACCACTAGAAGGAGAAAAACCTTATCACTACCAAGGTCATTATCCTTCCTTACATACCGTAGCAGCTGTTTTAAAGGCCAACGTAAGGGATTTGCATGAAGCACAGAAGTGTAGAAATGGAACCAATAGATTCCCAAGGGATTATTTGGAGAAGCATATGCATGGCTTAGCTGAAGCTAAAGATTGGGACACCTTGGTAGATGTATTGGCTCTCACTGTTTATGGCATTGTTCTGTTTCCAAATATTGAAGGTTTTGTAGATTTTGCGGCTATCGATGTATTCCTTGCACGCAAATTTCATGGTCATAATCCTATTCCAGCCCTCTTGGCAGATGTTTATTGTACCCTAAATTTTTGCTATGAGATGAATGGCAAAAGAATTTTATGCTGTCTACCAATGCTTTACGTGTGGGTCACTGCACACATATTCCAAAGAAATTACAAAACACCATGTCCGATTGAAGACCTAAAAATGCATCACATCAAGAAGAAGAATGGACAAGAATGGGCTCAAGACCTAGCCAAATTGAATGAAAAGATGATCCGATGGTACCCTTGGTGGGAAGACGGGCAGACTTTGATCTATCAGTGTTGAAGCTTCTCAAATGTTCCCCTCATGGGTACCTGAGGATGCATAAATTACAATCCAGTATTGGTACTGCGTCAACTTGGTTACCCCATGATGGGACCACCTCCCGAAGCTGCAATCACTCTATTTGTCTTGTATTACCAGGACTTTGAGGATCTTGGCACGCTACAGAAAGTCCGATTTGCTTGGAACAAGGTTGTCAGGAAAGGAAAAGAACTGGGAGTTAGAAGTCGTGCAAAGGAAAGAAAACTACCATCAATGGGTGAAGAATAGGGCTCAAGAGATTAAATTGCCATTCAGAACCTGGACAACAACTCCTCTTAACAAGACATCATCCTCACATCTTGATGATGATGAGGGGATCAAAGAAATAAAAGAGAAGTTGGACAGAGTTAAGCAGGAAAAGATGCAAGTTGAGGCTGAGTTGGAAAGTGCTCACCATAATTATGCAAATTTGAAGCGAGAAAGCACTGAGAGAAACCAACTTCTAGAGGGCACCACTAAGAAGTTAAAAATGGGGTATGACCACATGATGAAGACCAAGGAATGCCTCCAAGCTGCTAATAAAGAGCTAAGGCTTCGAAGGCAAGAACGTGACCAAGCAGTAGCTGAAAATCAATAGTTAAGGAAGATACTTCAAGATGCCAAAATTCCTGAGGAAGCCGCGCTAGCAAGAGAGGAACAAAGGAAACAAGAAATGAGAGAGATAAGCAAGGAATACCAGAGGAAGATTAGGGAATTAAAACAACACATGAAAGATGAGACCATGAAGTTTGAAACTGCCTTAGAAGAAGAAAAGAAAAGAGTTACAGATTTGGAGTTTGAGGTGCAACACCAAAGTCATATCATTCATGAGTTGAAAATTCATTGTTCAAATTTGGCAAGACTAGCTAACACAGCAATAGAAGATGTTCCAAGATACCTGGAAATAGCTGAGCAAACAATTATCCCTTTTAAGACCCCAACTGGAATTCACAATTTTGTCAGCTACTGCAAGGATTTGGTTGGAAGGATGAAACAAATAGTTGCCGAAAGAAGTTGAAGAGGCATTACTTTTTAGTGATGATGTTTTTAGGATCGATATCTGGCTTTATGATGCACTTCTTTTGTCATTTCTGAGAATGGATGTAAAAAAAAAAAAACAATGATGATTGTAATCCACTCCTCTGATGAATGAATGGTTGTTTCATTGTTTTGGTCTTATGGCAAAATCCATTAAAGATAACTTAGTACCTTTGAACGAGACGTTCTGGGGAAAAGTTCAAACCGAAGATACTCACTTCAAGACTCAGCACGATTGACAATCTCTAACAAATTGCAATATGTTTATCTTTTTACTTAAACTTTTTTTTTTAATATAGGTGAAACATCGCAACCATTGGGCGCCCGAGGAAAGAAGATACCGATCTAACTCGAGTTCATAACACCAGAGCTCGGACCAAGATGGCGGGTGGTAATGGTGAATCAGGAGCGATCATCCCAGCTGCAAATACTTCCGAATCAGGAAGAAATTTAGGCCTAGAAGTTGATGCAGTGAGGGGAAAACTGAATGAAATGTCAATTAACCAATTAAAATTGGAAGAGATGATAAAAGCCATGAAGGAGTCAATTGACTTATTGGGAGCTAATCAAAACTGAGACATGGTGAATGCGTCAGTCGATGTACAACCAGATGCTGCAATAATAACTGTACCAGGGGCATCAAATGCAGCTATAAATGTCACTCAAGGGATGAATGACAGGGATGTGATTCTGAATAACTCTCATGGGCAACCACCACCTACAATGCCATTAGTAATCCCTATTGGAGAAGGCTATCGTCCCTTAGAGAATGTTCATACTGATGGGCACGGGCATGCTACCCCTATTTGGGAGCCACCTCGTGTTGTCATCCAAAAGCAACCATTTTCCTCGGAAAATAGCCGTGCAGAGGCAGAAAAGGACAAGTTCAAAGAAGAATGGATGAAGAAGATTCAAGATCAAATTAAAGCCATCCAAGGGCCTAACACTTATGGCTATAAGGAAATTGAGCAGCTCTGCCTTCCTATCGATGCAGTGGTTCCAAAAGACTTCAAGATTCCTGACTTCTCAAAGTATGATGGAACGAGTAACCCTTTGTTCCATTTGAAGAGTTATTGTACCAAGATGTCAATCTGGTCTAAAGATGAAAAGTTTCTCATTAGCTTTTTCCATGAAAGTTTAACCAGACTGGCTCTAGAATGGTATATTCAATTAGACCATTCAAAGATTTCTAGCTGGAGAGAACTGGTCGACCAATTCATGAATCAATACAAGTTTAACATGGAAATAGCACCAACTAGAGAACAATTGAGCACGATGCAGAAAAAGAAGGATGAATCTTTTAAGCAATATGCTCAAAGATGGAGAGCTCTGGCTGCTCAAGTGCAACCGCCACTTATCCTATCCGAAATGTGCTCGTACTTTTTAGGAACCTTGGGATCTCCTTATATCGGAGCCATGGCGTATAAAGATACAAAGATTTCTCTGAGTTGATCACTTTGGAGAAAGAATTGAGAATCTAGCCAAAACAGGTAAACTTCCCATGGGCAATGAAGACACAAGAAAAAGTTTCCCACCTAGGAAGAAGGAGACTGATGTAAACTATGTGTAGAGTCAGCAACCCTTTAACCCAAGACACGCACCAATGCACCCAAGACCTCAAACACCACCATACCAAGCCTCAACCACTCCTTACCCATTTTACCAAACCACACAAACCACAAATACCATCCCATGTTCCCCACCGCAAGTCAATAACATTCACATACGACCATACCAACCAGCTCGACCAACATACGCCTATAACTCAACCGTGCATCCTCAGAACTTCTCAAACACCACACCACGACGACCAAATGCTCAAAATCAAAGCCGTTCCCGATTCCAGAATTTGCCACCTTTCCCTAAACTATCCATTTCAAACGCTGATCTCTTTCAACGATTAGTTGATGCCCACTTGATCTCGGCTTATCCTGTACGCCCATTAGAACCACCATATCCAGCTTGGTACAACCCGAACCTTACTTGCAAATACTATATGGACATAGCAGGGCATTCAATTGAAGATTGCGAAGGCTTCAAGATGGCAGTAAAAAGACTGATTGCTTGTGGTAGACTAGACTTTCAAGAGGAGTCAAAACCAGATATTGTCCATAATCCAATGCCAAATCATGAAAGAGGAGGTCAGGTAAATGTTGTAGAGAAAGAAGAACCCCTAATAAAGAAGGTTTTAAATCTCAAAACACCCATGGAGAGAATTTTTGTTGGCCTGAATGAGTCTGGTTACAACATCACCAAGATCTCGATCCGACAATAAAGGAGAATGAGAAATATGACATGAATTCAAGCCGCTCAGTACATCGTGGGGCCCTTGGCCATGACATCGAAAATTGCTGGGATTTCAAGGCTCGGGTACAGGGATTACTCAACTTAGGAGTAATACAAGCAAAGAAGGGGCTAAATATACCTGATGAGGTGAATGTAATTGAACCTTTTGTTGTTCGAGTGCCACCACTTAATGTAGCTCTCAAGCCAGAAAAAGTGGTCATTACTGTCAAGAAACCTACACCATTTGAGTACAAGAGTACACATGTTGTGCCTTGGAATTATGAGACTCAGGTCAAGACGAGTGGAGACATAGGGAATACCTCGTAGGCCCGAGAAAATGAAGAAGTGACCGGTGTCATGGAGGTGAAAGGAATAACAAGAAGTGGAAGAGTTTATGGACCCAGAGAGCTGGAAAAAGGGAAGTTTGTCAATGAAGGGTATGCTGGAAAGAGTTCAGATTCAGAAAGAAAGGAAAAAGAAGATGAGGAAGAAGAGTTCCTAAAGATAATGAAGCAAAGCGAGTATGATATTCTTGAGCAATTAAAGAAAACCTCAGCTAGAATATCTCTTTTATCATTAATCATGTCGTCTGAACCTCATCGAAAGGCAGTATTGAAAGTCTTGAAGGAAGCTTATGTTAAGCCTGATGTCTCATCAGAAAATGTGGTGAATATGGTGGATCCAGTGAAACGTGTTAACATGATCATATTTTCAAATGAAGAAGTTGTTTCACAGGTCAATCCACGAGCACTATACATAACCCTCAAATGTAAAGCATACATAGTGCCCAAAGTCCTCATTGATGGAGGGTCGGGATTGAATGTCTTACCTGTGTCCACTTTAAGCTATTTGTCGATGAGTAAGGATGAAATACTGCCACAAAAGATGGTAGTGAAAGCTTTTGATGGAGCAAAGAAAAGCATCCTAGGGGAGATGGTGTTGTTACTGGAGATCGGCCCGAGAAAATTCTAGGTATTGTTCCAAGTGATGGAGATCGAGTCGGACTACAATATGCTGCTCGGAAGACCATGGATATATGGTGTTGGTGCTGTCCCTTCAACTTTGCATCAGAAGGTCAAATACATTGAGAATGGGTCGGTCGTCACAATCCATGGAGAAAAATAGATCCTAGTATCCAAACCAGTGACATTGCCATATGTTGAAAATGTGGAGCTAGTGGAAAGCAGTTCATGGCACAACCTGGAGGCAGTAGGGCTGAGACAAGAGCAAGATAAAGCCCTAATGCAAAATCAGATAGTAGCTCATATCATGGCCAAGAGTGGATATCTGGAAGGAAAAGGACTAGGACCACAGTTGCAAGGCACCCAAACCCTCGTATTAGTGCCAGAGAAGGCTAACCGATTTGGTCTAGGATATGAGACCTCCCTGGGTGACAGGATGAGTGCCCTGGCTCTGGAACGGAATAAACAAAAAGGGAAAATGAAGTTGATTCCTCACTTGAAAGAGACATTCCCTGGTCCAGCTGAAGTGATTATGGCCGGTGAAGTTCGCTCCCCTTGTTATTTCTCCACCATCAACACCTTGGATGCTGAGAAAATTGAGGAAATCAACAAAGTCCATGCTGCTAGCAATGATGAGATGCTGACAAACTGGACATCTGAACCAGTGCTTGATATTATTGCTGAAAAGTAATTTGTTGGGTTGTATTATTCAAGAATTATTTATGCTTTTATTTATGCTACTCAGAGACATCATTTGAATGAATTTGCATGATTTTCAATAATCTTTCTATATGTTTTCCATTTGCCTCGTTTCTATTTCTATTCCTTTTGCTTTTTCCCTTTTCTGTTATGTTTTTCCCTTACCATTCTCAGTTTGTTAATTTGCATTTTCCATGTTGTTTTATAATCCACCATTTGGTTTAGCATTCCAATCCACCACAATTACTTTCCAGGAATTTGAATGTCATAGAAATTTTGCCACATGAAAAGGAATTTGAGAGCTTATCAATTGATTCTCTTGCTGCACTTGACTATGATAATCATGAGTTCGAGGATGATGAAGAAGCTATTGAACAGTTTTCAAATCTCCTGGATTATTCAGAGAAAGGATTTGACTTAGACAATGAGGTGGTCGAGGTGATTAACATGGGCACCGAAGAAGACAAAAGGAGTTGAAAATAGTGGAAAATCCTGAACGCGCAGAAATGATTGCATTGTTTAAAGAATTCCTAGATGTGTTTGCATGGTCCTATCGTGATATGCCAGGATTAGACCCAGAAATTGCTTCACACAAGATCCCTTTGTATCTCGAAGCTGAGCCGAAGAAGCAAAAGTTGAGAAGAATGAGACCAGACATGTCATTAAAGATTAAAGAGGAAGTGACTAAACAGCTGGAGGCTGGGTTTTTAGAAGTATCAAGACACAATGATTGGGTGGCCAACATTGTGCCCGTGCCTAAAAAGGATGGGAAGGTCAGGATGTGTGTAGACTATCGGGATTTGAATAAGGCTAGCCCGAAAGATGATTTTCCTCTACCCCACATTGATGTCCTTGTTGATAATACTGCTGGAAATCATCGATTTTCCTTTATGGACGGATATTCTGGGTATAACCAAATTCCCATGGATATTCATGACAAAGGAAAAACTACTTTCATAACTCCGTGGGGAACATTTTGCTATACAGTCATGCCGTTTGGATTGAAGAATGCTGGTGCCACCTACCAACGTGCCATGGTCGCATTATTCCATGACATGATGCATAAAGAGATTGAGGTGTATGTAGATGATATGGTCGCCAAATCTAAAGAGGGAGAAAGTCATGTGACAGTTCTGCGAAAGCTGTTTGAAAGGCTCAAAAAATACAAGTTGCGGTTGAATCCGAATAAATGCATTTTTGGAGCTTCTACAGGGAAGTTACTCGGGTTCATTGTTAGCAGAGAAGGGATAAAAGTGGATCCTGACAAGGTGAAGGCAATACAAGAAATGTCTGCTCCTCGAACTGAATGAGAAGTGAGAAGTTTTCTTGGAAGGCTCAATTACATTGCTAGATTTATTGCTAATTTGACTAGCACTTGTGAGCCTATATTCAAGCTGCTGCGAAAACATCAACCTGGGGAGTGGAATGAAGAATGCCAAGAAGCTTTTGATAAAATAAAAGCTTATTTGATGAAGCCTCCAATTCTAGCCCCACCTGTACCATATCATCCTTTAATATTATACCTCACAGTGTTGCCCACGTCACTTGGGGCAATGTTAGGTCAATATGGTGAGTCTGGTAAGAAAGAACAGGCAATTTATTATCTGAGCAAGAAGTTTAATGACTGTGAATCCCGTTATCTGGCCATTGAAAAGACTTGTTGTGCGTTAGTATGGGCATCCAAGAGGTTGAGGCAGTACATGTTATATTATACTACCTGGTTAATCTCTCGAATGGATCCATTGAAATACATATTTGATAGTCCTCATTTTTCATTGAGAATGTCAAAATGGCAAGTGATGTTGTCTGAATTTGATATCAAATATGTGACTCAGAAGTCTATCAAGGGAAGTGCAATCGCCGATCATCTAGCTGAAAATCCTCTTGAGGATAAACAGCCTATCATGCTTGAATTCCCCGATGATGAGGTGTTAACAGTGGAAAAAGATGGGATAAAAGAGGAGAATGTATGGAAAATGTACTTTGATGGGGCTGCCAATATGAATGGATGTGGAATAGGAGCTATAGTAGTGTCACCAGCTGGAAAACAGTACCCAGTTTCCATCAAGTTAGATTTTGAATGCACCAACAACATCGCAGAATATGAAGCATGCGCGAATGGTTTGCAAGCTGCAATTGACCTAGGGATCAAAGAGTTAAAGGTGTTTGGAGATTCTGCGCTCATAATCTACCAAGTTAATGGAGAATGGCGTACGAAGGATTCGAAACTGGTGCCTTATCAGAAATACTTGTCTCGATTAATTGAACAATTTGATGATGTGTCATTTTCTCACTTAACTCGAGACCATAACCAATTTGCGGATGCATTGGCAACCCTGGCTGCAATGACAAAATTGGAAGTCCATACCAATGTCCAACCTATCCACGTAGAGGTGCAAAGTGAACCGATATACTGTGACAATGTGGAGATTGAGCCAGATGGCCAACCATGGTATTATGACATCAAGCAGTACATTCAAAAAGGAGAATATCCGACTGGAGCGAATGAAGTGCAAAGAAAAACAATTCAACGATTGGCCATGGCCTTTTTCCTAAATGGTGAAGTCCTTTACAAGCGGAGTCATGACACTACTCTCCTCATATGTGTAGATGCTCATGAAGCTCGAATGATTATGACTGAAATCCACGAAGGAATCTGTGGAACCCACGCTAATGGGCATATGATGGCACGCAAGATCCTAAGAAGTGGATATTATTGGTCTACCATGGAGAATGACTGCATCAGTTATGTTCGAAAGTGTCATAAATGTCAAATATATGCAGACCGAGTCAATGCTCCTCCATTTCCATTACACAACATGGTATCTCCTTGGCCTTTCTCAATGTGGGGCATGGATGTCATCGGCCCAATCAATCCCAAAGCCTCAAATGGTCATCGTTTCATCTTGGTGGCGATAGACTATTTCACAAAGTGGGTGGAAGCTACTTCATATGCTAACATCACACAGAAAGTGTTTCACAGATTCATCAAAAGAGATATCATCTGCAGATATGGGATTCCAGAAAGAATTATCACAGATAATGCTCCTAACCTCAATGGTGCCGGGTTCAAAAGTTCTTTGAGACTTTCAAGATTAAGCATCACAACTCAGCTCCTTATAGACCTCAAATGAATGGTGCGGTTGAAGCTGCAAATAAGAATATCAAGAAAATCATCGCCAAGATGGTGGTGAATTACAAAGACTGGCATGAAATGTTGCCTTATGCTTTGCACGCATATCGTACCAACATACGATCAAGTACAGGGACAACTCCCTTCTCATTGGTGTATGGAATGGAGGCTGTATCTCCTATTGAAGTGGAAATCCCGTCATTAAGGGTTCTGATGGAGGCCGAGTTGGGAGATTCTGAATGGGTGAAGGCTCAATATGAACAGCTGAACATGATAGAAGAGAAAAGGTTGGCAGCTATTTGTCATGGTCAGTTGTACCAAGGTAGAATGGCTAAGGCTTTTAACAAGAAAGTCCGTCCTAGGGATTTTTATCCAAGAGATTTGGTTCTGAAGAAAATTCTCCCTAATCAAGAAGATGCACGAGGAAAATGGGCCCCAAGCTATGAAGGTCCTTACATTATCAAGCAAGCATTCTCAGGTGGGGTGTTGATTTTGCAAAACATGGATGGACAAGAATTGCCCAAACCGATCAATACTGATGCAGTCAAAAAGTTTTATGCTTGAAAAGATGTTGAAAAAGCCCGTTAGGTTGAAAACTCGAAAGAGCGACCTAAGCAAAAGTTAGGGTAATACGAAAAGAAAAAAAAACAAAAGAAAAAAGCTCGTTAGGTTGAAAACTCGAAAGAGTAACCTAAGCAAAAATTAGAGCAAAAAGATAAGCATCATCTCAAGCAACCTATACTGGGGCAAAATTTTAGTGTTGAATTTGTCCAGTGAATCAAATAACCCAAGACTAAAACTGGGGCAATTGTTCGAAAAAGAAGGGTCTGAAGACATCATCGAAGATCATGGCTATGGTGTTCAACTTGCTGTAAGAAATCGATTGAATGAGCCACAAAGAACCGGGACTGGGGCAAAATTTCATGTCTCTCACAATCTTGTCTTTCAGTTTTGTGTTGTTCCCACTTTTCAAATATTTGTCATCTCATACACCAAGCAATAAAGATGCCTGTTCAACTAACCTTTTCATTTCCTTTTCAAATGCATATTTATTTATGATGTCTCGAGTAAGCATAAATTTAAGTTTAAAGTTATACAACCTAATAATTCTTACAACAATACATCCATGGCTAGCATCACACCAAGGAAATTCAGAAGTTTCAGTCAAACTTGGCAGAAAAGCAATCATCATCTTAAAAAAGGAAAAAGTGAAAGAAGTAATAAAAGGTCCAAAAGTAAAGAAAGTTTATGTCAGAAGATCCAGCACGCGAATTACGAGTTTGATCGGTTATAGTCTTCCTTGAGGCTTGCTTGATTGGGTTACGGTTAGTTTTTCTGAAATAAATTGAAAATTGATGACTTGTGCATATCACCTTAAAAAAAAAAAAAAAAGAGATAATGTGGACATCGTTGTTTTCCTTGCCAATTTACTTTCTTGTCGGCCTCAGATTGCCAATTTACTTTCCAGTCGGCCTCAGATTGCCAATTTACATTTCATGTCGGCCTCAGATTACCAATTTACTTTCCTGTCGGCCTCAGATTGCCATTTTACCTTTCCTGTCCGCCTCAGATTGCCAATTTACATTTCATGTCGGCCTCAGATTGCCAATTTACTTTCCTGTCAGCCTCAGATTACCATTTTACCTTTCCTGTCGGCCTCAGATTGCCATTTTACTTTTCAGCTGGCCTCAGATTGCCATTTTACCTTTCTTGTCGGCCTCAGATTGCCATTTTACTTTTCAGCTGGCCTCAGATTGCCAATTTACTTTCCTGTCGACCTCAGATTACCAATTTACTTTCCTGTGGGCCTCAGATTGCCAATTTACTTTCTTGTCGGCCTCAGATTGCCAATTTACATTTCATGTCGGCCTTAGATTGCCAATTTACTTTCCAGTCGGCCTCAGATTGCCAATTTACTTTCAGCCAGCCTCCGATTGCCAATTTACTTTCCAGTCGGCCTCAGATTGCCAATTTACTTTCCTATCGGCCTCAGATTGCCAATTTACTTTCAGTCGGCCTCAGATTGCCAATTTACTTTCCAGTCGGCCTCAGATTGCCAATTTACCTTCCAGTCGGCCTCAGATTGCCAATTTACTTTCAGACGGCCTCAGATTGCCAATTTACTTTCCAGTTGGCCTCAGATTGCCAATTTACATTTCATGTCGGCCTCAGATTGCCAATTTACTTTCCTGTCGGCCTCAGATTGTCAAATTAACTTTCCTGTCGGCCTCAGATTGTCAAATTAACTTTCCAGTCGGCCTCAGATTGCTCGGCCTCAGATTGCCAATTTTCTTCATGTCAGCCTCAGATTTCCATTTACTTTTCCAGTTAGTCTCAAATTGCCATTTTACTTTTCCATCATCCTCAGATTGTTCTTTACATGTACGGTTTGTTTCAAAGTGTCATTTTTTTTTCTTTTAACATTTCTTGTAAGTTGTAAATTTGGATCAAATTGGTTAGCTATTGCTCTTTGAGTGATTCACGCATAGTTAATTTTTGAATCGCATCATCTCATGTAACCTTACTTGAAAATTTATGTCATTTTTTCTTCGAACTTAGATTTCATTGCATTACATGCATTGCCGAACAAAATCGATGTTCATATCTTTACTCATTCCTTATCAAGACAATATGTAAAACTTAGGTTTCTCGTATTCTCTTATAAGAAATGAGTAAAGAGGGGCAACTGTGAACACCCGATTTTATCCGGCCTATAAATAGAAAATCCAAAAATTTTGCAGTTTAAATAATCTTTGTATTATTTATTTATTTATTTATATTATTATCATTATTATTCAGCCCATTTAGTAGTCTATTTTGACTTCTATCCAAAATAAATCAAAGCAAAATAAAAAAAAATTGAAAATAGGACGGGCACGTGCATGGTTTCTTTTAGTGTTAGATTTATAAAAATAAAAAAAAAAAAGTGAGACAAACGGGCTCTTTGCCAAATGCCCGTGAAACAAGACAACAAAAGGAAATGATGAACAATATGATGGTGTCTCCACTTTGTGAAGGAAGACAATTTTTCCTTCGGTGATCACCTGCAAAAAGAAAGGAGAACATACATAGATGGGAGATGACAGCAACTTGGTAACAAAAGGAAGAGATCATTTTTTTTTGTTTCATTTTCACTAAAGCCCCCATCATCACCACTTATCATCAAGTGTACCAAGCCCCGTGACTAAGGCACCAACATCACCTTCGCCATCCCTTAACCCTTATTTCTTCCTAACCATCAACCTGCAAAACGAGCCCATCACCGTCGCACACCCCTAGCCAGCCCCCATGCAGTGGACTCCTCTCATCTGCTCACTCTCATACTGTATGAACATCTAGAAATTCTCCTTCCTTTCCTCTTGTTCAACGCATAGCCACCATGCACAACCAACATCGTCCTCCCTACATGTTCTTTGTGTGACCTGCTCTTCTCCTTAGCCATTGTAGTCGCGGCTCCTCCTACCCGTCAGATCGGAACCCATCCTTGTCCAACAACCAAACAGTACTTCGCGATCTGCTTGCTGACGAATATCAAATTAATTGTATATTTGTTATTGCTTATGAACTATGTTGTCAATTCATGTCAAAATTAATGTTTATCAGTAAAAAATAAAAAAAGATTTTCTTTTTCAAAAAAAAATGATAAAAGAATCTTTTTGAAAACCCTTCAATTCGTGCAATGATCAATGAAAGTGATCGAGTAGCAAATGTTACCTTCATTATTGTTGAATCATGAGGGTTCATTGAGTGTTAACTTGAATCCTTTTCAAGAACGGGTTTTGTTTTTTAAAAGAGAATATGCTTTACCAAAAGGATATGCTTTAATCAACTCAATTAAAATCAATCAATACACAAATATTTTTAAAGAACTACGTGACTTTGAATTCCTCATCGCACTAGAGAATACGTAGGAGCATGTGATTCCTGTCAAGTCAAAATTAGATTTTATTAGGTTATTTTATGTTATTTCATTTTTGATTTGTAAATATTTATTATTATTTTTGTTTATTTATAAATATTTATTGTCTTTTATTGTTATGTATTGTTTTTAATTTTAGTTAATAATCAAATTATTTTAAATGAGGATGTTAATTTAGCCGTGACGGCTTATTAACTCAGTTAAACATCTGAGCTGTGACAGCTTGATGTTTTAAATTTTCAAACAAAAATTATATTTTTATAATTTGTATTACTTGTAAATATTTTCTTTAATATCTTTTTATTCTTTAAATTTTAAATTAATCAATTATTTGTTAAAAATTTTATTTTGAATAAAATGTTAATTTAGCCGAGACGGCTTGTTAACTGAATATTTTGGACATCTAAGTTGTGACAGCTTGATGTTTCAAAATTTTCAAGCTAAAATTAAATTTTATGATATTATTTTATTCTGTTTTGCATGTAAATATTTTTGTTCATTATTATTATTATCATTGTAAATATTTATTTATTTATTTATTTATTATTGTTATTATTATCCTTTTTCTTTATTATATTAATTTGAGTTAATCATTGAAGTGTATATATTTTATTTCAAACAAAGAGGTTAATTTAGCCGAGATGGCTTGTTAACTGACATTTTAGAATATCTGAGTTGTGACAACTTGATGTTCTATTTTCTTTATTTTTTAGTAAAAAACATAAATAAATATTTTGAAAGGTTATTAATAATTTGCACAATTAATTAAGGTACCGTCTAAAGACGGGTGTATTAGGGGTGCTGTAGGATTAAGTTCCTACCCTTCCCTAAGCATAACCGACTCCCGAGCTTAGATCTGGTTTCAAAGATCATTTTCTTTACACAAAATGGTTTTTCCATGTTTTTACCAATTAAATAAAACTTGGTGGCGACTCCATTTAAAAAAAAAATCATTTTTCGCCGTCCCCGTCGCGATCCCAGTTGCAACATATATATAATCAAATCATTCTTGGTCTTTACAAACAACAATAGTACCTAACTAGAGAAACAGAAATCTCTACTCTATGGTTCTTCAAGAACCAAAATGCTCTACTCTATGATCCATTAGGGATCTAATACGGACACCTAACTAGATTTCATTCTCTGCTCTATGAGATTGTCCCTTAGGACAACTTGGTACCAAGGTTAATGATCATTCAGCCATTAATTTGCTGTCTGTTTCTCTACAGCTACTGTTTAGTATCAACAGAAAATCTAGTACTCTCTCTATATTCCACAAGGGCTTCTACACTAGGGTTCAAAGTTTTCTCATATAACAGTATCCAGTATACCAAGATTCATCATATCAACATAATAACATTAAATATTCAAAATCATAATCAATATTCACATTCTCATTTCAATAACAATGGTCCCATGGTTTTCATAAAAATCTATAATTCATGACATTTGAAAATCATACCTTATAAGCTTGAATAATCAACAAAAACCTCTAATCTCTTTGTAGAATTCTCTAAAGCCATCATATAAAGTATATTTTTATGCAAATAGTTCTAATGCACAACATAGAGATCACAGGTTTGAACCCACTCACCTGGAGTGGTAGAATAAATAGGAGGGACACCAATAAGACCTTGGGAGGCAGGAACAGTACCACTATCTGCCAGTAAAGCAATACATCCTAGATCAATCTCAGAATAACTCTATTCTAACCCCATCAATGGTGGAAGAACACTATAACCTCATAACAAAGAGGAACCCAAGTTCTAACCCCAAGAGCAAGAGAAGAATAGAGGAAACAGGAAGCAAAACTAGTAGAATCTCTTACATTTAAGCCTTGGAAGTGAAAATTTGATGTTTGATTGATGAAAAATGGAAGAGAGATAGATTGGAGAAGAGAGTTTCGTGTTTTCTAGGGGGTGGGGTGTGTTTTGGTTGAGTGAAGCTTTTGGACCTCGAAATGAGGTTTTCAAGTGATCTATCGAGTGCTGCAATGCTCACCAGAGAGCATAAAAAATTCACTTCTTGCACTGACTTAATGCTCTGCTGACCGTTGCAATGCTAAGAGCGCTGCAGTACTCACCAGAATGGTTTCTCCCTCTACAGAATGGTCCCTCATTCTCTAGAATGGTCTCTCACTTCCCAGAACTCACTCATTTCCTATTAACTTTTAAACATAAATGTGAATAAGGAATTAAACCCCATTTGGATTCAAATAAAATATCTAAAAAATCAAAATCTAAATTTTGGGTTTTAGTTCAAATCCGAGAATTCTTATGACTTTTAAAACTTGGGTGTTAGAAACGAAATATTTAAAGTTTTCACAAAATTTGTTAAAAATCATCCCTAAACTTATTTTCCTCTTAGGAACCATTACCGGGACTTTTGATCCCAAAAATGTGGCTCTATCATATAACCCTCCAATGAAGTGTAGGGTCTCAGACTTAGTAAAATTCAGGACCCAGATTTATCTAAGGACACGTGTGCTGCTCTACACTTTTCTAGGTAACAGTATATCCAGGGTATTACATAAGAGGGGCAATTAGTGCTAGAGGCTGCTGAGGGGCAGGTAACTATGGAGCAAGTGGTTGCTGGTAGACATGGGGGTTACTTTGCTATCCTTGTTGGGGTGGAACATACTTTTGTTGTTACTGTGATAAGTTGTTCCACCTGAGGTTAGGTGATCTCTCCAACCTGGATTATATGTGCTGCTGTAAGGGTTATACCCCTACTGGTTGTTATGAAGCTGAGGTCTACCAGGGAACACATTGCTAGCAGCAACTAAAATGGGATCTTCCTGTAGCTGCGGACATACATTAGTAGTATGGGTATTACAAGAACAAATACCATAAGCTGTCTGAGGTGAAAGAGCCTGTCTCAATTGATTCAAGGCTATCTATTTTAGGAACTTAGTCATCTCATCTAGTTTTTGCTCCACCTTGCTATTATCCATTGGAGACACTTCACTCACATTGCAGGTGTTCACATAGTTCTTGACCTAAATTGCTGAGAATTCTCTGCCATATTCTTAATTAAAGCTCTAGCTGCAACAGGGGTCTTGTCAACTAAGGCACCCCCGCTTGCAATATCAGTCGTGCTCCTCTCCATGACTAGCAATCCCTCATAGAAATACTAAATAAGTAATTGCTCTGGAATATGATGTTGGGGACAGCTAGCACACAATCTCTTGAACCTCTCCCAGTACTCATAAAGAGATTCACTTTGCAATTGCCTAATGCCACAGATGTCCTTAGCAGTTGCTCTGGAGGCTGGGAAGAATTTATCCAAAAAGATACGCATCATACTAGCCTAATTGTCAATTGTTCCATGGGGAATGTAGAAAAACCAATCCTTAGCAGCTCCTTCAACGGAGAACGAAAAGGCCCTCAACTTGATTTGGTCCTCTATTATCCCTTGAGGCTTCATTGTCACACAAATCACATGAAATTGCTTGAGATGTTTATGTGGGTCTTCCCCAGATAACCCATGGAACTTGGGTATATGGTGCAAGAGCCCATACTTAAGCTCAAAATCAACTTCATAGTCGGGGCAAATGATCCCCAACGGTTGGTAATTGAGATCTTGGGTAGCGAGCTCTTTCAATGTCCTGTTATTGTCAGCCATATTACCTGAAACACTAGCAAAATGAACAAAATGTTTAGGAGAATAAATAAAGAAATTATCTAATTCCCAAGTTGTATATGAAGAAGAGGGTGAGTTTGGTAAGTTAACTTGCTCCTTCGCAACCTTCGTAAGCTGCCTAGCAGTTTTCTCAATCTCCATATCAAGTAGGAGTATGGGAAAATTAGGAAAGGAGCGGGTCATAAAATTAATCACCTCAACAATCAAATGCACAAGGGAATAACCTATAAAACAAAAATAATTTTTTAAGATATAAAGTAGAAACAGACAACAATTGAAACTAAAATGAATAAGAAAATTAATTAAAATAAATAAATACGAAAAATAATATAAAAAATAAAAAGAATCAAATAGCACCACTTTCCTGGCAACGGCGCCAAAATTTGATACGAGCTGTCACTACCTGCAACAAATTAAAAATAATTAAATAACTAAATTACACCAAAAATGTAGTTAGGGTGTAATCCAGGTCATCTTACAAGGAAGGGTTCTAATTATTCAAAAGATTTTAGGGTTTTTGAATTTTCACAAGTAAACTTAAATTGAGAAAATATTATGGGAAAATTACCTGCACAAGGATTAAAAGCATAGGTAATTCCAAAAAAAAAATTTCAATTGCAAAAATAGTGCCAATAACTAAGAAATTACTCTATGATGCATGATGAGGAAAAAGTCTAATTTCATTAATTAACCATCAATTAAGCACATTTCACATGCAAAATAATCAAAGTTAAGATGAGAAATGGGTGCGTAAATACAACCTATCAAAGATCTATGCAATTAGTTATTTTGAAGTTTAATCATGCATTAACCTATATTTTGTGCACTATAGTCCATTTATTTCATGGCTTATTTTTAAGTTTTATGTTAAAGAATTTATTTATAATATTCGAAGATTTATGTTGGCTTTTAATTATTTAAGTTCTTTTTCTATTTATAATTACTTAAAGATTATGCATCTCATATTTTTGAATTTGTGAAACTATGTAAGAGAATAATGAAAAGAAAGACATTTAAAACTTTACCACTAATCACAAGAAGACAGAGGGACAGAGATGAAAGGTCCTTTTATGTTACTTATCTTAGTTAGTATGGTGTAAATGTCTCACTTTGTCATCACGATGTTAAAGAGTAACACCAGAGAATGGGAATTCCCTAAGAGAAAGCCTTCGACTATATGTGAGACAAGTAAACAAGAGAAAGTGAAAGATTAACACAAAAAGATGATAATCTTAATAAGCTTTGCATGACATGCATTATCTAGTGCATCCTATTTATGCTATGATATATGATTATGTTCTTATAAAGATATGTGGCCATGTGTACTTTCTGTGTAGATGCAGCTGGAACCACCATAGTTCAAGATGTTATAGAGATATTCATTCCCTACTGAGAATTATTTTCAATTCTCATCCTTATTTTCGGGTGGTTTCAAATTAGTCAAGTAATGCCTAAGAGGAATGCAGTCTCTTTCAGATTTTATGAGCATTTGGAGTTAGGTGTAAATAATGTGTTCGAGCTTATTATGTGTTATATGATAGTTTGAATCGTAAATATTAATGTTAAGTACTTTTGTTAGAACAATTTTTTTATACTTAACTAGCATAATGTTAAATATCATATTTGACTATCTAAATTTCTAGTAAAGTGTTTAAAATGAATGGGTGTTACAAATACTACTTCCATTTAATTACTCTTTTGTTTGATTGCCTATAATGCCCTTATTTCTTTTTTATAATTAAATCAATAATATGTTGTTAGTTTAAAATTATTTAAAATCATTATTATTATATTTAAAATTATTTTTATTATTTTTCTATATCAAAATTCTTTTAATATTTATTAATTGTGCTTCTTTGACATTTTATTTTATGAAGAAAATTTTAATTTTAACTACTTTTCGAATAAGACATATAAAATTCAAATTTTCACATGAAAACAACAAAATATAATTTTGTTTTGATTATCTTAATCTTAAAAATAATTTATAAATTGAATTAAACTATTTTACTACACAAGGTTTTCTTTGAAGAATACTGTATACTTTTTATTTTACTAGTTTGTAAATATGGTACAAAATAAAAATAAACTACAACAATTATTCTTGACATAAAAAAATGAATTAAAAATAATTCTTGAGAAATTTTTTTTAATTTTTATAAAAGATATTCAAAATTTATTAGACCCTAACAATGACATTCAAGTAGTATTAGATGCAATAAAGGATCGATGAAACAATGGGCTTTAGCGCAGTTTGTATACTAAAAAATACAAAATGATAAAACACCAGTATTATTTATTTATTAAGGCTCAAACTTGAAAAACTACATAAACAAGTGTTAAAATTAAATGTCATATATATTCTGTGGATTATTTCTTAGTTAATCACAATTCTAAAAGTTTTGAAGTAATTGTCATAAAATTAAGTCAGCATTTTGAAAATTTTGATAATGCATGATTAATTGATAATGGATTTTTTTTTAATAACATGAATAAAGAGAAAACTACAATAAAAGTTAACAGCCAATGAATAATTTTTAATACTTAGAATATCTAATTGCTATATAAAAATTAAACGTGACATAAATATTAAATATTTTAAGTAGCTAAATTTATTTTAATTAATTAATAATAATGTCTTTTGATAACTTTATAATACCTAGCTAGTAAATAATTTAATTTATTTATATTTATTATTCTTTAGGATAAAATAGCATAAGAATACTTTAAAAAATTCAATAAAAATAAATACACAAGAGGGAGCGACATTAATCAACTGCAGTGACGAAATAAAAGACAAAGGCTTCAACAGCAATTTCAAAATATAGATGTGGTGTAAATTTTTTAATTATTTTATAGGACCACGACACACTGCCAACCGATTCACTGAATCAGATAATCCTCAGGAGAAAGAAAGCTGCTTTATGATCGAGAAGTGTGGAAGTCACCCTACTCATCATGTACATGACTTGTCTCATTGAAAATTCTTGGGCGCATAAATGACGTTCGACCTGATCCTTCCCAGCCCCTTCCTTCTTTCATATCTATCACTATCTCCTTTTCAACTTGCCCATTTTCCATCACCTTATCTCCTTAGAAAGCTATAAATTATGTTGAACTTTGTGAAATTCGCTAAGTCTAATCAGGCTACATTTTGTCTATAAAATTTATTTGGAAGAAATCTTGCGAAGTTGTTACACTGTATCTTTTAAAGTTTTAAAATTGTTACACCTTTTTCTTATAAATTTATAAAATTATTATTCTGGTCTTTTATCTTTTGTATACTGTAGGAGATGTTAATATTATCTGAGTAAATAGTAGAAAATCGAGCAAAATTTCATTAAGGAAAAGCCATTAGTATGATTTGTTGGATAGTGTGGTTCGGCCCCATGTATAAAAAGTTTTAAAATCCTTTATATTTATAACTTTTGAATAGTTTAAATTCCACATCATACTTATAAAAGATTTCACTATATGAACAATTTTTTAAAACTACTCACCCGATAGATCATTCATACTCTTAAAAAGATACCCAAATTAAACAATTGGATATCATATTTATTGATCAAGACTTCTATTTATTCTCTGCAGAACTTCAAGTTAAATCCCAGCACAATTTGCCACTTAAAGCTTCCTTCCCTTGTTACTGTGCCTTTGAATAATAAACACCAAGTCAATGAAGTAGCCCATATTAGCTTTTTTTTTTTTTTTCAGACTATGAGAATAGCCAATAGTTTCTCTTATTCCATTTGGCCCTTTTTTTTTTCCTCGGCCTCCGTGTAAGAATTCACTTCCTATATTTCCCCACCAATTGCAAATAAATGCCCTTCCCTTTTCTTCTTTGTGCATAACATATTGTTGTGAAATAGTGGATTCAAAAGACAGAAACAGATTAGCACAACAAAAAATATCAGGATGAATAGTAAGTCTCGATGGGATCCACTTGTCACTATTTACTATTCACATGAATCATATTCATCAACCTGATTATGTTACTATTCTTGTGAATAGTATTATCGATGTCACTATTTATTGGAGTGGGACCCACGTCACTATTCACATCAACAGAATAAATATGTGGAAGTGTAAAATAAATGACACTAGGAATTTATGTGGTTCAGGTTAAAGCCTACGTTCACGGACAAAGGTGACAACCAAATATTTCACTATAGAAATATGATGGAAATACAAAAAAGGTGGACACACTCTACTCAACACAAATCTCAAATACACTCAGAATACCTCACAGTATTTTTTTTGACTAGTATATAGTCTCAACTCATAAAAAAGAAGAACTAATAAGGAACAAATAATTCTACTCTATTACACTAAAAAGAGGAGAGGTTTGGTGTTTTTTTCTTTTTTTGGTTATTGATCTCCGTTGATGCGTGCTCTTATTTATAGAGCCTCACTTGCCATAATTTTCAACAAATTTTTGGTTGTTAAAGAAAAATTAGCATCCGCCAATTAAGGCTTCATTTGTTGCACCATAAGTTGAAAATTTTAGCCACTCCATTATTCTTCTTCATGTGCTCCATCGGTGAGGAAGTTGGAGTTTTAGTCCATGAGCATCAAAATTCAAGCCACCTATGTTGACAAATTTCCACCTTAGCTTGATTTTTCATCAAGTTTCTAAAGTCGCCTTCTCTAATGTGTCCATATAGGCAAACTCACATATTGTAGATACCAATTAAGTCCAAGCAATGCTTGAACTTGACAACAGTTATTGACTTCGTCAACATATCACCTGGATTGTTTAAAGTACCAATATTCTTCATTGCAATATTGCCTTGAGCAATAATATCCCAAATGAAATGATATCTAACATCAATATATTTGGTTATTTAATTATACATTTTATTTTTGGTGAAATATATGGCACTTTGGCTATCACAATAAATAGTTGTGATATATTGTTCAAAGCCCAAATTGCCTACCAAACTCCTGAGCCAAATGGCTTCCTTCACCGCTTCTACTCCTGCCATGTATTCAGCGTCCGTGGTGGATAGTGCAATAGTAGACTGTAAAGTCGCTTTCCAACTAATTACACTACCTGAGAGCGTGAAAAAATATCCCATCAAAGATCTTCTTTTGTCAACATCTTTGGCATAATCAAAGTCAACATATCCAATAACACTACCACTAGTGTTAGAACTTCTATCATATACTAAGCCAACATCTGTAGTACCTCAAAGATATTGAAATATCCATTTCACTGCCTGCCAATGCATCTTGCCAAGATGTCCCATATATTTGCTAACAATATTAACGGCATGTAATATATCTGGTCGAGTGCATACCATAGCATATATGATGCTTCCAACTGCACTAGCATGGGGAACATGTGACATCTGTTCCTCCTTTTCAGGGGATTGTGGTGAATGTGGAACTGATAATCTGAAATGGGTTGTCAATGGAGTACTCACAAGCTTTGCATCTTGCATTCTAAAGCACTCAAGTACTTTTTCAATATACTTCTTCTAAGACAAATATAATTTTCTAGCACATCAATCTTTGTGAATTTCCATGCCCAAAATCTTCTTAGCTGCACCCAAGTCTTTTATTTCAAATTCACCACTAAGTTGCTCCTTCAGCTTCTTGATCTCATACATACAATTAGCAGCAATGAACATGTCATTAACATAGAGCAACAAATAGATAAACGAATCATCTGAGAGCTTTTTGTGGTAAACACAACAGTCATAGTCACTCCTTGAGTAACCTTGACTTAACATGAAAGTGTCAAATCTCTTATACCAATGGCGAGGAGATTGCTTTAAGCCATATAATGACTTCTTTAGGAGACGAACATAATTCTCCCTGCCTTGAACAATGAAACCTCTAAGCTGCTGCATGTAAATATGTTCTTCAAGCTCACCATAAAGAAAAACTATTTTAACATCGAGCTGTTTAGGCTCTAAGTCAAACAATGCAACCATAGCAAGAAGCACCCGAATAGAGCTATGTTTCACAACAGGAGAGAATATTTCATTGAAGTCTATTCCTTCCCTTTGGCTAAAACCTTTTCCAACAAAGCATGCTTTGTATCGAGTTGGTTCAACTCCAGGGGATCCTTTCTTTTTCTTGAAAATCCATTTGCAACCAACAACTTTATATCTTTTAGGCAGTTTCACCAATTCCTAAGTCAGGTTCTTATGAAAAGACTCTATCTCTTCACTCATCGTAGCAATCCATTGTGCAGACTCTGCACTCGAGATAGCCTCATGATATATGGTATGATCTTCTGATTCCATATCCTCTACCACTGATAATATAAAAGAGACTATGTCTGCATGAACATACCTTTGTGGTGGTTTTATTTGCCTTCTTTCTCTATATCTTGTAAGGCTATAATGCTGCAACTATTTTCTTACATCTACGTCATCATCAATATCTTGTTCTTCTTCTTGAATAGGCTGATCAGAGGCATCTTCCTCCATCTGCTTTGGTGGTTTAGCTTCAAACTCCACCTGCTTGCTAGCATCTTAGTCTTTTGCTACATCGCCAACCTCCTTTCTTGGATAAAACATGGATGATTCATTGAACTTAACATCTCTGCTAATTATGAATTTGGATGACTTAGATTCAATGCACTATAATCTATAACCTTTGACCCCAGGTTGATATCCAAGAAATATGCATTTTAATGCCCTTCGCTTAAGCTTTCCATCATCACTATGAGCATATGCAGGACAATCTAAAATCCTCAGATTCGAATAATCAGCAGGAGCACCGAACCACAGTTCAATAGGAGTCTTCAAATCGATCACAGTTGACGGAGACCGATTTACCAAATAGCAAGCCATATTGATAGCTTTAGCCCAAAATTCTTTTGACAAACCAACATTAGAGAGCATACAGCGAGCCCTCTCCAAAAGGGTTCTCTTTATACGTTCTGCTACTCCATTTCGTTGTGGAGTGTTTCACACAGTATGATGTCTTACTATGCCTTTATTTTCGTAGAACTCGTTGAACTGACCTCCACAAAACTCCAAATCATTATCTGTTTGGAGACGCTTGATTTTCTTTACAGTCTGGTTCTCAATAAGTGCTTTATATTTTTTGAAAGTATGGATCACATTATTCTTGTGTTTTAGAAAATAAACCCATACCTTCCTTGAGAAATCATTAATGAATGTCAACAAGTATCTAGCACCACCTTTTTATGGAATAGGTGCAACTAGTCAGAGTGGATGTAATCCACTGTGCCCTTAGTCCTATGGATAGCAGTGCTGAACTTGACTTTAGTCTGCTTTCCATAGACATAGTGTTCACAAAAGTCAAGCTTCCTAATTTTGTGATCACCTAGGAAGCCATGCTTGCTCAAAATTGATTCCTATTTCACTCATATGCCCTAGGCGAATATACCACAAGCAAATACTATCTGAATCAGAAACAGATGAAGATGATGCTGAAGCAGGACTAACAACTGTACTTCCTTGAAGTAAATAAAGGTCGTTTACTAACTTGCCTTTAATCACAATAAGAGCACCTTTGGAGATTTTTAAAACTCCACCTTCACCAGAATACTTATAACCTTAAGAATCAAAGACAACCAAGGATATAAGATTTTTCTTCACGTCTAGTATGTATCGAACATCAGTCAGCGTTCTCATAACTCCATCATGCATCTTGATTTGGACTATTCCAATACCAATGACCTTACAGGGCATATCATTCCCCATAAGGACAACACCACCATCCGTTGACTGGAAAGTTGTAAACCAATCTCGGTTCCGACACATGTGGTAAGAGCATCCAGAATCAAGCATCCAAGTATCACCAATTGAAAAAGTTGATACTGCGAGAACATTATTAGTACTTTTAGCAACACTTACTACATCACTTGAATTTTTGTCCTTTTTGTCTTTAAGCTTCGAACATTCTGCTTTCCAGTGCCCTTCCTTCTTGCAATATCGGCATCTACTTTTACGATATCTAGACTTAGATCTAGACTTTTCTCTACTATTACTCGATCCAATCTCCTTTGATTTCCCTCTGGCAACCAAGTCAAATGCAGTATTATCATGATTGCCAGTATTGTGCTCCATTTTGTCGCGACTTAAAAGTGCATATTTAACCTCATCAATTTTGAGGCTTTTGTGACCATATATGAGCATTTTTTCGGAAATGCTTGTAAGAAAGAAGTAAGGAGCAAAGCAACATCATTGCCTATTGTTCACTTTAAAATGTCTCGTCCATAATTTTTTAAATATATGACGAGTGACGTGGACTCAGCTATGTGAGACCAAATTGAGGTCCCTTCTACCATACGGGGCATGTACAAATGTTGCAAAACACCGAGATGGTTAGCCATCGTCATAGTCATATATAATTTCTCTAACTTGGTCCACAGTGATTTTGCCATTTTCTCTGAAAGGACCTCCTATAGCACATTGTCTGTAATGCATAACTAAATAATAGAAAGAGTTTTTTGATCAATATCTTCCCATTCAGATTCCTTCATAGTCTCAGGCCTCTTTTCCTTATTAGAAAGTGCTACTTTTACACCTTGCTGTACAAAACCAACCATCATACGGATCTTCCACATTCCAAAATTGATGCGCCCATCAAACTACTGAATTTAATTTTGTAGTAGATATTTTCAAACAAATTAGCCCAAGACTCTATAAGAGCTTTGATACCAATTTGTTATGAAATAGTGGGCCCCAAAAAGCAGAAAAAGAGTAGCACAACAAAAAATATCAAGGTGAATAGTAAGTCTCGGTGGGACCCGCTTGTCACTATTTACTATTCACTATTCATGTGAATCATACTTAGCAATCTGATTGCATTACTATTCTTGTGAATAATATGATCAATGTCACTATTTACTGGAGTGGACCCACATCACTATTCACACCAATAGAATAAATATGTAAAAGTGTAAAATAAATTACATCAGGAGTTTATGTGATTCGGCTTAAAGCCTATGTCCATGGGCAAATGCAATAACCAAATATTCCACTATGGAAATATAATGGAGATGCAAAAAATGTGGATACACTTTACTCAACCCAAATCCCAAATACACCTAGAATATATCACAATATTTTTCTCACTAGTGTATATTCTCAACTCATAAAAGAGAAAAAATAATAAGCAACAAATTGTCACAACGTCCCAAAGGGAGCTGTGATGAAATGACAACCAATTTTGAAAAAAAGGGGAGCCACCACCAATTTTAACTATGGCTAAAATTGGAAAATCTTTAGATTTTACAAACTAATCCCTTTAGAGTTTTGAGTCCGGAGGCCTAATTATGATTAGGGAATGGTGGAAACTTAATCCCACTACAACCCTAATACATCCGTATAAATACGATTCTCTAGAGCTCATTATGGAAATTTATTTATATCTTTAAAATACTTATTTTTCCCTAGAAAAAATTACATATATTACAAAGAAATAAATCCAAAATTGAACCAAAAAAAAATTATAGAAATTTTTTTATAGAAAATGATTTTGGCTTAATAGTTATTTGGCTACGCCGACGTATCCTTTGGTGCAATGAGGAACTCAAAACCATGTCGTTCTACAGAAAATAATTGTGCTGATGGATTTTAATTACTAAAAAATGTGGGTTGAATAATTTTATTTGTGAAAAGAAGATTTTTTAATTAAATATAAAATTAAAACCTAAATCTAAGACAAAAAAGAAGCCAAGTCCAATAGTTACTGACCAAAAACAAAAAAAGAACTTAAAAAAAAGAAGAAGAAAGACCAGACTCCACGAAAAAAAAAAGAAACAAAAACAATAAAAAAAAGCTCATAAAACAAAAAAGAACATAAGACCTTAAATTAAAAACAAATCAAATCCCTAATTTCCCAAACCATTTTGACACAGAAGGAACAAGAGGCAGTGACCTGGAACAAGAGCCAATGACCGGAGGCACGCGCAGCTTGTGCACGAGACGGTGGCAGAGAAGGAGACGCAGTTTCGTGCCTAGGCTGGCTGGTGACGATGATGCCGTGTCCTGTGTGCTGGAACTCCATCGCTACTAGCTTCGCAGTGCTGGTGCGCAATGGCGATGGTTTCCAACGAAGGAGGGGTGCTGATGTCGAGCTACAGCAGCGGCGTTACTATGCCAACCATGCTCCGGAGTTCAGCTGCGACTGGTTTTGCGGTGACTATTTCATGGCAGAGAAGGGGCTGCTGTTTGGTCCCTATTTCTTACTTTCTCTCCCTGTGGTTAAATGATGCAGGTGATGAATGGTTGTGTAGTGGGAGAAATTGAAAAAAAAAAAAAAGGAACTGGTTTATGCCTATTGGAGAACAATGAGAACAAATAATACCAATGGGTATCCTCACGAATGCTCCTCTATTGAACTTTGAACTCCCAGCTTTTGTGTTCTGTATCTCTTTTTTATCCCAGTTTGTCCCCCTTTTTTGATGATGAGTTTGTGTATATGTACCCACGATTGCCAATTAATTGTATTGATCCCTGATTGATTTTTCCGGATATATAACTAGGAACACTCGTGATCTAATTGAGGGATTGTTGTGATTTTGGTTATTTAGGAGATTTGATATCGATTGCTTTCGAATCCCCTTGTCTCTTTGATTCTCTCATTTTTTTTGTCCCATATTCTGCATACATTAACGGATAAAAAAAAAACCTGGGCTAGGAAAGAACTAAAATGAGCTGGTTTCGAACTTAGACTAAGGGAATTGGGCTGACGCACATATATTTTATTTTATTTTTATTTTTAGTGAAGATAAAACAAAACAAATAAATAAATGATGAAGAGGATTTGACTTTTTTTTTTCGTTCATTGTTGATCTTATTTATAGAGCCTCACTTGCCATAATTTTCAACATATTTTTGGTTGTTGTTGACGAAAAATTAGCATCCACCAATTAACGCTTCATTTGGTGTACCTAATGTTGAAAATTTTAGCCACTCCATTATTCTTCTTCATGTGCTCTACCTGCAAGGAAGTTGCACTTTTAGTCTATGAGCATCAAAATTCAAGCCGCCTATGATGGCACATATGTTTCTCCAAAACTATTTCCACATGATAATGAAGTCCAAACTGATCCTATTCATGATCTATTCTCAGCACTGAAACTGCGTTAAATTCCATCAACGCTGAAGCTTTGTTTACTCATGAAATCCGTTAGCATGAACATAACCTCCCCTCGTTTCTTCTTCCTTTTAATACTCCTTGCCTTCTTTTACTTTTCCTCCTTACCTTTTGGAGTCACTCAGCAGCTGCCAGAAGATGAAGGTATGTATGCACTTAAACATCTTACACACTCTCACGACGCATTAATATGCAGCTGTAATCAGATGTTATTTTTTATTTCTCATAAATTT
Source organism: Dalbergia cultrata (assembly GCA_031216105.1). NCBI lineage: Eukaryota > Viridiplantae > Streptophyta > Magnoliopsida > Fabales > Fabaceae > Dalbergia > Dalbergia cultrata. The sequence continues at coordinate 15,472,234 of CM062350.1, forward strand.
TTATATATTATTGTTATTATAAATCTTTTGTACAGGTTTTTTATACGGTCAACAAAAAATAAGATTAAAGAATGTGTAATTTTAAAAGTTGTTAATTAGTATACAAATTAGATAATTTCAATCATATGCGATAGAATAATAATAAATTTTTCTAGTCAGTGGCAGTGCCCTTAAATAGCAAAAAGAGTTAAGTTTCTAACTTTTAATTAAAAATATTTCTTTCCTGTATGATAGTTGTCTTTTTCTTTTTTCAAAAAAAATTCTTAATCAATGGGGATTGGAAAAATCTAATTATTAATTAAATAATATACAAATCTTTATATTAGTTGTTTGTTGTATTATAGTGGAAGCTCTCAAAGGCATAGCTAAGACGCTTGGGAAGGACTGCGATTCCAGCATAGATAATCCATGCAGTGCACAAGAAGATTTTAATTGCTTTAATTCTCATTCTTCAAAACCTCAATTTTCTCAACTAAGTATTGAAGTTTCCTTGAGAGACGACCTATATTGTGTCATTTATTATATTTTTTGTATAACTTAGCATTAAAACAATTTCTAATTTGAGAAAGTAAGTGACAGCCTCCATTCTCCCTTCCATTAGAGAAGAAAAGGGACATTATTTGTCCCAATTTGCTTTTTATGGAGCAAAAATGATGTGGCAATGGTTGGGCTTAAAAGAGGGACAAATTGACATCCTTCCATACGAAATGCTTTAACTCTAAGTCAACATTACTCTAGCTCAAAACCTTCTTCATTGTCAACCTAACTAACAAAAGCAATCAAGCCATTGCCTACTCATTTCAACCCACTGACACCCCTATTGCCGCCTCCACCATTTTCAACCCTCCATCGAACTACCTTTTCGACTTTCTACACATCTACCAAAAAGGAGGAGGGAGGGTTTTGTGGTGCCTCGCTGCGGTGCTCATCCTTTCTGCGTAAGGTGACAAGAGGGAAAGTGGGGGAGAAGAGTAAGATTAATTGAAAAATAATTAAGAATAAACAAATGAGAATACTTAAATAACAATGAAATTTCTTACGACAATCTTATAAATTGAAAATTTATTAGGAATAAATAAACGAAAATACATGAGCAACAATGAAATGGCTTGCCGCTCGATTTGGGCTACTTCAAAGTTTTACCAAATTGGGAAAAAAATTGTAAACTGTCTATATTTTAGAATAAAATGCAACTTGGGGCTTTTCTTCTCTTAGGGGTTGAAGGAACTGAAAGAGAGGTTTTGAAGAATGTGCAGGAAATGGTCAAAATTTTGGGAGGGTCAAAGTGGAAGACACTTTTTATGCAAAGGTTGAGGCCGACGTGCAGTAGTAGAGGAGCCAAGAATAAGAAAATGACAAGCTAATCACTTTTAAATTATTTAGTGGGATTTATAACAATAAAAGTTATTGACTCACATCAATAAAAGTTATTCATTTAATGTAGTTAATTCTTTACTTTTATATTTTACTAATATCTTCACTTTATAATAGTATAATCCATCCATTGGGGATAAACAAGGAATGGAAGCCGATTAAGTAATGTAAACATTCTCAATTGATTATTCAAAAATTGGGGACCCGTTTGACACATCTAATAGAATAAAGGCTGATAGTATAAGATCTGATAGGATAAAATTTGATATTATAAGGCCTGATAAACTTTTAATACTATACCGTGTTTGGTGTAATACTGCATAAGATATTTGATTTTATGTTCACTAATATCATATTATTTATTTACAAATAATTCTAATATCTTAATTAAATATTAAATACAATCAAATAATAGTAAAATAGGAATTTTTATTATAATAATTTTCAAATATTATATTTATGTACATATTTACTAATTAGAATTTAACTTATATTAAATTTTATTATTTATTTAAATATTTTATAATTATTTATTATTTAAATAATATTTATAAATAAAAATACCGTTTTATATTTGTAATCATAATTATTTAAATTTAAGTTATTGATCATTACTTTTATATATTACATATTATTTATTATTTATTTATATATTTTATTAGTTAATAATTTATAATTTATATTATATATTATACATTATTTATTTAAAATATTTATTTGTTATTATATATTTTTTATTTTATTTTATTTATTTTTTATCAATTATATTTATTTGTATTTTTACTATATATAACTAAACTAATATTATATATTATTTGTATATATTTTATTAAAAATAATCTTATTTTTATAATTTTATTTTATTATTATTTATTTAAAAATTATTTTATTTTAACAAAATATTTAAAAAATGATCTTATATTTTAAAAGTTAATCATGATTAATACGGTCTCTTTATGTTGTAATAAGTTATAATATTTTAACATATAAAAAAATTATAATATATAAGATTATATAATATGTTATCTGTATAAAATAATAAATAAAAATATAACATATAATATTAATTTATATTATTATACCTAATATTAGTATCAATGACCACCTATAACTGTGATGAGACACTGAAAATATCCTATTTATCTTTTTTCACAAATATAGAAGATAATGACTTCAACAGCAATTTCAAAATATCGATGAGGTGTAAATTTTTTAATTATTTTATTGGACCACTAGAAATTGCCAACCGAGCTGCTTCATGATTAAGAACTGTGAAATTTGTCCTACTCATGCGCGTGCCTTGTCTCCTTGAAAATTCTTGGGCTCACAAATGACTTTCCACGTTACCCCTCCCAGCCCCTTCCTTTTGTTTTGGTATGGTTCCCTGCCCCTCCGTCATTCATATCTGATCTGTCACTGTCTGCTTAACGACTTGCCCATTTTACATCACCTTATCTCCTTAAAAAGCTATAAATTATGTTGAACTTTTTCTTAAATTCGTTAAAAACCTAATCAGGTTACATTTTATTTGTAAAATTTATTTGGAAAGAATATTTAAATTTGTTAAGTTATTATGCTGTTTGTTTTAAAGTTTTAAAATTGTTGTACCATTTTCATATAAATTTATAAAATTATTATTATGATATCTTATTATTTATATATTATACGAGATATTAATATTATCTAGGTAAATAGTAGAAAGTTGATCTAAATTTCATCAAGAAAAAGTCATTAGTATGATTTGTTGGATAGTCTATTTTGATCCCTTCCGCCTATATTCACGACCTTCATAAAAATTTTAAAATCTTTTATATTTATAATTTTTAAATGATTTAAGTTATAAATCATTCTATAAAAGATTTCATTATATAAATAATTATTAAAAACTACTCATATAATAAATCATTTTCACTCTTAAAACATACCTAAATCAAACTATCGAATGTTATATTTATGGGTCAAAACATTTACAAGGCTTCTATTTATTCTCTGCAAAACTTGGGGTCATATCCCAATAAAATTTGCTAATTAAAACTTTTTTCCCTTGTTACTGTGCCTTTGAATAATAGACGTCAAATGAAGTGGCCCAATGTTAGTTATTCTTTTTGAAAATATGAAAACAGCCAGTAGTTTCTCTTGTTCCATTTGCTCATCTTTTCAAGTACGTTTTTTCTTTCCTCTCTGCCTCCGTGTAAGAATTCACTTCCTTCATTTCCTCACCAACTGCAAATACCCTTCTCTTTTCTTCTCTGTGCTTAAAATATGTTTCTCCAAAACTATTTTCACACCATAATGAAGTCCAGACTGATCCTATTCATGATCTGTTCTCACCACTGAAACTGCTTTGAATTCCATCAACGCTGAAGCTTTGTTTACCTATCAAATCAGTAAGCATGAACATAACCTCCCCTCGTTTCTTCTTCCTTTTAATACTCCTTGCCTCCTTTTGCTTTTTCTCTTTACCTTTTGGAGTCACTCAGCAGCTGCCAGAAGATGAAGGTATGCACTTAAACATCGTACACACTCTCACGACGCATTAATATGCAGCTCTAATCAGATGTTATTTTTATTTCTCATAAATTTTTTATATATTATTGTTATTATAAATCTTTTGTACAGGTTTTTAATACGGTCAACAAAAAATAAAATTAAAGAATGTGTAATTTTAAAAGTTTTTAATTAGTATACAAATTAGATAATTTCAATCATATGCGATAGAATAATAATAAACTTTTCTAGCCAGTGGCAGTGCCCTTAAATAGCAAAAAGAGTTAAGTTTCTAACTTTTAATTAAAAATACTTCTTTCCTGTATAATAGTCGTCTTTTTTTTTTCAAAAAAAATTCTTAATCAATGGGGATTGGAAAAACCTAATAATTATTAATTAATAATATACAAATTTTTATATTAGTTGTTTGTTGTATTATAGTGGAAGCTCTCAAAGGCATAGCTAAGACGCTTGGGAAGGAAAGCATAGATAATCCATGCGGTGCACAACACGGTTTTAATTCGTGCTTTGACGTGAAAGACGAAACTGCTGTTGTCATCTGCAATTGCAGCTATGCCGACGGCGTCTGCCATGTCACCCACTTGTATGTGTCTCTCATTCCTGATGTGTTTAATTATTGAGTTGGATAAGATTACAGAGATTCAACCACCTATATTTTAAATACATGCCAATTAAAACGTGTGACTTAATTGGATATAGTTGTTGCCGAAGAAATATAACAAGAGCTTAACTAATAACATATTTGAAAAATCGCAAAGAAACATGAAAATTGGCAAGAGAATAACAAAGTACAAAAAAGTAAGTTACAGTATCAATATTGAAAAAACAATAGTTCTCTTGTTTTTCTTTTTTTTTTAAGTATTCGCTATTATATTATTTAGGCAAGTATTTTCGTAAAATAGCTTTAAAAAAATAATTCAATATATAAAGATAAATTTTTTATATTAAATATGTTAATATTAAATACTTGTGATATTTACTGCCTAGATCAATATTAAATATTTATATTATTTAAATTATTTTTAATTTATAAATTATTAATAATAATTGTTAATATTATTATGATAATTATATATAATTAATTTCAATTAGCCATTCTTTTAATTAAGATAGAAAATGGACATTTTAGTGAAGTTTAAGAAAGATGAGTGTTAGTGGAAGTGGCAGTACCCCAAAAAAGGAGTGACAATTACCACTCTCCTCAATCTATTATTTTTAAAATTTATGTGGTCTCTAATTAAAAATAAAAATTTTAATTTTTCACTTTTAGATTAGGTTAGGTGTATATGGGTGCCCATTTTTTAAATGTGGAAATAATACCACCAAAATTATAAAATCATTTATAGTTTTTTTTAAAAAAGTTTGATCGTATACTTTTAGTACAAAATATTATTCGAGTACTAGTATATTTTCATCAATTATATTTTAATTTTTATATGATTTTTAAAGTAGTTGTGAAAAGCCAATTTTTAATAATAATATAATGAAATATGATTAGGTTGAAAAATTATTAATTATTAATACAATGTAAAAAATTGAAAATTTGCATGATGCCGTGGAGTATAAGTATAAATGAGCAATTTAATGGAATAGAGAAGGCCACGTACTTGATGTGTCAATTTGGTCCACTTGTCGAAAAATGTAACAAAAAAAAATGTGCGGTCAATCTTTTGACTTCAATTTTAAACCGTCATGCATGATTTTAAAGTGTCTTATATTTTTTGCAACTTTTATTGTGTTAGTAATTTGGCCGTGTCTCTCACGCCCTCTAAAGCTGCACTCGGGAGTTTTATAGAGCAGGAAAGGGAATGCATGGTTATTAATAAAATGGAAAAGAGAAGTGAGTAGTGGAGTGTAATAGAATAGTCACACTTTTGTGTGGGAGTTTATAATTTAAGTGAGTGGAATAAAAATGAATGTAAATTTTATTATTCATTTTTGTCCTTTAATTTTGTGAGTATAATTTCTATGGATATGAAATATAGAGAAGGAAAGGGAATGAATGCATGACTATTAATGAAATGGAGAAGAAAAGTGAGGAGTAGAGTGGAATAGAATAGTCATACTCTTGTATGGGAGTTTATAATTTAAGTGAGTGGAATAGAAATTAATGTAGATTTTATTTTTCATTTTTGTCCTTTGATTTTGTGGATATAATTTCTATGGATATGAAATATAAAGGATTAAAATAGTACAAACACAAGTCATAACATAGCTCTTGCCCCTCAATCCCGCAATTTGGGGGGACACTAATTTAACTATGCATAATGGCTAAGAAGGTACTTTCCCTCCCTTGTTGGCCCTTCTCTCCCCTCCTCCAAACAACATCCAAACACATGTTTAAGGTAAATATCTCTTCCATCCTTTGCCACTCTTTTCATTTTTTTGAATCTCAATCATAGCTTAAAGTATGAGATGGTATGAAAAGGAAGAGAAACATGATGGAGCATCGAATTGGTTTACAGATGTAAGATCTAATTAGTTTAACTAGAAATTCAACAGAACTGTAAATAAAACATATATTTATATTCCATTATTTATAAATATATTACTAATATATGTAAAACAATTAATAAATAATTTAAATAAAGGATTTAATTTGTATAACTAACTGTGTAAAACTTGTATGATTTTTAAAGTAAAGGGATAGAAAGTTAACTATATTTACTGATATAATAGAATGTGATTAGATGACAGTATAACAAATTACACTGACAATGTATTAAAATTAAATTCTTAAATAAAAAGTAATAACAATAAATGTTTACTAATGATTTTTTTTTTATTCTTACATAACATAGCTTAAATATTCTAGCTTTTGAAGAATGTATATCACAATATAAATATAAGTAAAGTAGACAAAAAATACTTTGACACCAACCAAAACTAGCAAGCTTATTGTGTTATTTGGACATCTAAAAAATAAGTGTCCATGGATATCCATTTAAATCTAAGATTAGAGAGCAAGATGAAGAGCGTTAAATTAAGTGGGGGTCCCACAAGATTTAAGAGTGGTGAATTGGGTGTCTACATGCAAAATGAGATTGAAGATTTTAGCAAAAATTTCTCTTTCTTACATGGTCCTTGTTGTCAAAGTAGTATTATTTGGACATATAAGTTGGGGGATACCCTGCCAGTACACTATTATCCACCATTGGATGGGGTGTGGGCACCACTTAGCGCAAGTCCCACATTGCATCTAAATAATATATGGTAGTATCTCATCACAATGTCCCACAACTTGTAATCATTTCTCTTGTTGTCATGGTTTGTGTGATGGTCCAGGCAGGATTTCACTCTAACCTTCTTCTACCCCCCTTTCTAACTCCTGCAACGTCGATTAGCAGTAGAGTTCTTTTTGTTTTGGTGCCATAAATTAGCATCAGATTGCATTTCAATTTGTAGTAAGAGCCTTTCCATGTCCGGCATCAAATCTCCTGATTTTTGGACAGTACCAGGTCTGCCACCGACCTATTTTTGGTTTTGACATCACTGGTAAGAGTGGAATATGTGGAGGGAGATATAGACTTTGTTATAGTCTTGTTAAGCAAAGGTGATGCAATGCATTTTGGGTCTGATAATAAAAGGAAGTAGACCACTGAGCCACGTCTCAATGAAGGTAGTAACGTTGATTAAATAGTTGGGTCTTGTGCTATGATGGAGAAAAATTTCTTTTAGTCTACGATGAACATATATGGGTCCACCTGTTGGAAAATAATTCCATCACAATATGAATCTATCAAATCGCAAAGGACTACAAGAAAATTAACTTGGTTCGACTTTAACTATCTACATCCATGGCCTTACAAACCAATCCACTAATTTAATAAGGAATACAATCACTAATCTCAACAAATCTCAAACAAATCTAATGTTTTTCATGGAACACATAGGCTAACACCATATTGTCAGAAAAACTTTCAACACCAGCTATTCTCACTTGCGCTACCACTACTCATGAAACATAACATCATCAGTGCAACCTTTCTAAACAAAATTGCAAACCCTTCATCAATATAACTTTTCTGACAAAAGATTGTAACTTTTCTGGAGAGAGTTTTAAACCCTTCATCAATGTAACTTTTCTGACAAAAGCTGGAAACCCTTTATAAGTGGTGAAACATCATATTAGTCTTATCACTTTCCTTTTCATCATCCTCATCATCACCATCTTCCTCTCAACTCTCCATCTTTAATTTCTCAATTCTATTTTCCACTCATATATGTAAACAATTTTACAAGCTATTATTTATAGTAGTTTACACAAATAAATTTGACTAAAATTGTAATTATGAATACTTTTCAATTCCAGATAAAATCCTAACAAATCTACCTCATATATCTTTTCTTCAAATATTTTTTTTTCAAATCTTCTCCAAATATTTTTAAAATCTAAAACTATCAATAGCAATCTTCAGTTAGGAATTTGGATTAAATCCAACAATCTCCACCTTAATCTAAATTTCACTCAATCTTCAAATTTTAAAACCTCACAAATCTTCATGGATACTCCATCATCTTCACAAATCAATAAAAAAACTCCACCACAAATTTGTAATTTCAAGTTGTGCATCTTTAGTACTAGAAACGCTAGAACATATCAAAACCCACTTTGATACCAGCTCTTGGGAAGTAACTTCCCTGCAACACAAATCAATCAAATCAACAAAGAAAATGAACATAAGAAAATTAATGTGGTTTGGCTTTAACTACCTATATTCATGACTTCACAAATGAATCCACTAATTTAATGAGGAATACAATAACTAATGTCAATAAATCTCAAACAAACCTACTATTATTTTTGAAACACACTATCTAACACCACATTGCTAAGAAAACTTTTGACACAAGCTATTTTCACTTGCACTCCCATTACTCATGGAACATAATATCATTAATGCAACATTTTTGGATAAAGTTGCAAACCCTCCATTACAGCAATTTTTTTGGCAAAAGCTGCAAACTCTTTATCAAAGCAACTTTTCTTGCAAAAGTTGCAAATCCTCCATTAGTACCATTTTTCTAACGAAAGCTACAAGCCCTTTACCATTGTAACTTTTCTGGTGAAAGTTACAAACCTTTCATCAATGAAACTTTTCTGGCAAAAGCTACAAACCCTTTATAAATGGAGAAACATCACATTAGTCTTATCACTTTCCTCATCATCTTCACCATCACCCTTTTCTTCTCCACTCTCCATATTTAATCCTTCAATTCTATTTTCCACTCATATATGTAAACAATTCTATAAACTATAATAGTTTACACAATCAATAAATTTCACCACAACTATAATTATGAACATTTTGCAATTCTAGATAAAATCCTAACAAATCTACCCTATATATATTTTTCTTCAAATCTTTTTTTTTTTCAGATCTTCTCCAAATATTTTCAAAATCGAAGACTATCAATAGAAATCTTCAATTAGGATTTTGGATCAAACCCAACAATCTCCACCTCGATTCAAATTTCATATCTAACCTTCAAATTTCAAAACTTCACAAATCTTTATGGATGCTCCACCGTCTTCACAGATCAATCAAAAACTCCACCACAAATTTGTTGCATCTTTAGACCTAGAAATAGTAGAACAAATAAAAAACCACTTTGATACCAGTTGTTGGGAAATGATCTTCCCATAACACAAATCTATCAAATAAAAAAAAAACAAAGGTACATACAAAAATTAGTGTGGTTTGGCATTAACTACCTACACCACGATCTCACAAATCAATCCACAAATTTAATGAGGAGTACAATCACCAATCTCAACAAATCTTAAACAAATCTACTATTATTTATGGAACACCTAACACCACATTGCTAAGAAAACTTTCGATACAAGCTATCATCACTTGCATTGCCACTATTTGTGGAACACAACATAATCAATGCAACTTTTTTGGACAAAGTTGCCGACCCTTAATCGTAGCAATTTTTCTGGCGAAAACTGCAAACCCTTCATCAAAAGAACTTTTCTAGTTAAAGTTGCAAACCCTTTATTATGACAACTTTTCTAGTGAAAGCTACAAACCCTTCACCAATACAACTTTTCTAGCGAAAGTTGCCAACCATTTATCAATGAAACTTTCCTAGCAAAACCTACAAACCCTCTATAAGTGGCACAACACCACATCAGTCTTATCACTTTTCTCTACATCATCCTCATCATCACCATCTTCCTCTCCACTCTCCATATTTAATCTCTCAATTCTATTTTCCACTCATATATGTAAACAATTCTATAAAATATTATTTATAATAGTTTACACAATCAATAAATTTCACCACAATCATAATTAGGACTGTTTTTCAATTCTAGATAAAATCCTAACAAGTCTACCCCATATATTTTTCCTTTAAATCTTTTTTATTTTCTTTTTATCAAATCTTCTCTAAGTATTTCTAAAATCAAAAGCTATCAATATCAATCTTCTGTTAGAAATTTAGATCAAACTCAACGTTAGCAACACTTTAATAGTATAATACTAGTGTTATTTAAATGTATACTAGTAGTGTTATTCAAACTCACCTTCCTGAATGATTTCCCACAAGTCAAGACTTGTGTATTTAATAAACAACTCCATCCTATCTCTTCAATATGCATAGTCCCCACCATCAAAGAATTGAATGACGGTCTATTGATGGAGTGTTCTTCTGCTATGTGAATGTTTTGTGCCATAACTCCTCAGAATCTTTGTCCTCTGCAATTGTTAGATTACTCAACCCCTTAAAGGCCTGAGCTTTGATACCACTTGTAGGTAGAAAAATGCATGAGAAGGGGGGTTGAATTGTGTTTCACATTTCCTTCCTTCTTTTGGTTTTTGAAAGGTTTAAGTAAAAACTACCAAGTATTTAACTTGTAGTGCAGTGGAAAACATCATTAATCACTTCAAAAACCTACTTTCTGAACTATGACGGATACAACAAATTCACATGTAAGTTGGTTATTAAAAAAAAATGATAAGCACAAAGTAGAGAAAATAAAAAAAGTTAAAGGAGAAGAAGATACTACACAAATATTTTTATACTGGTTTGGTCAACCTACCTACATCCAGTTCTCAACAACCATTGAGTTCAACTAAAAACCTTTTTTAACTTGAGAAAGTTAGATAATCTTTGTGATGGCCTTCCCAATCTCTTACCTTGACTAGTAACTAACTCTATTGTCACAAACCGAGTAGTCTTTGACCAGCCTGTCCAAGTTAAACCAGTGACCAATAGCTAACACCTACTGCCACAACCTAAGTAGTCTTTCACTAGCCTCTCCAAGCTAATCTTGTGACTAGTAGTTCACTTCTACTGTCATATTACAAGTAGTCTTTACTTAGTCTCTTCAAGCAATCTCACACCAATCACTACTAGATCGATTTTACAAAGGTTCATGTTTTGGTTTATCACTCAAACTAACCACACTCAAGTTTTTGTAAGATATATAATAACAGACCTGGGGAAAACTTGAGTGACTTCTTTCTATAATTCTTCCTAAGAAGAACGTATGATCTAATAAGAACGTAGAAATAAGATTTCTATAGCTAAGAAACTGATTACAAGATAAAATGAACTTTACAAAAGGACGAGGAGAAATTTTCTCAGCATTTCAACACTTATACAGCGTTAAGATCTTCTTTATTGGAAGCACAACATCTCTATTTATAAATGGTTTGCATTTATGACCGTTGCCCTTAATCAGTTATCCAAGTGACACGTGTTGATCATCTGTTTGTATCTTGGAAATACGGTCTAGAGGAGTAGCTCTGTCACAACCAGACTTGGGTACGTGATCGGCACATAGGGAGTCCCGTTCCCATGTAAGTCTTAAGACTAGTGTAAAGCTCTACATGCTTATTTAAATAAGGAAAATCCATGTAAAACAATATTTCAATTTCAATATATGTATATTCCCTGCTTTCTGAAGTCAAGATATTGATAACTAAAATATCATCATCAACATCAAAAGTCTGAAATTATCCATTATTTGTATACAAAATGCAAATATACATATCAACTATTTTTGCTCAGCTTGTCTAGAAACAACCAATTTCATTAATAAAAACCATAATATGATTAATTATGCAAAATGCAAAATGAGCTCCATATGAATCAGGACTCCTGCCTACAATAACACTGGAGTACTCTATAGAATAAAAAATGCTTCACTCAAGTGAAGCTCACCAGTTGATCCTCTATTGCTGCTGGGAAGTAGAAGGCTGGGAAGAATCCATAGCAGTGGCTGTATCTGTAAATAGGAAGAAAGGGGAGGGATGAGTTTTATAAAAAAAAACTCAGTGAGTGAATCCTCACCTGAAACCCCCTTTATGGGACAAGGAAAAGAGATTCATAATGCATAGTTATAAAACTTGTATTCTCAGTTTACATAATAGGTATAAACTATATGTTTACCAAAAACACAACACAAAGTTATGATGATTTTCAAGACACTACAAAAGAGAACAGACAATCCCTGAATTGTGAGGTAATGCTCAGTACCTGGTGAACATGAGCTAATAACTGAGATCTTAATGGTCCTTGGTGAACCGCGTCCCTAGCGGATTGATCTAACGGTTAATAAGCTTGCCTCTGGCGGGCCTTGGTATACCAAGGTTAACGGTATAGCTGCCGTTAACTTATAGCTCTATTTTTCTCAGTAGTTCCTAATTCCAAGACAATCTTTTCATAATATTACACAAAATCTTCTATCCTAGGGTTCAAAACTTCCTCATATGACAATATTCCATTCCAGAGATCATATAGCCGATACAATAGTTTCTAAACATATAAAATCACAACTTAATCTTTCCATTTCAATAATGGTAGTCCTATGGTTTTCATAAATCACATAGTGCATGCTATTTCAAAACCCACAAATTCCAAATCAATTACAATCAGTTGAAATTCCATATTTCTTGCTAAAAACCACTAAAATCATGCATTTGATTCAAATCTAATGAAAATAAGTCTAATGTTGAACTTAGAGGTGACAAGTTTAGACCCACTCACCTGGAGTGGTAGAATAGGCAGGATTGACACCAATAGGACCCTGGGAGGTAGAAACGGCACCACTATCTGCCAGTAAAGCAATAAAACCCTAGATGAATCTCAGAAGAACTCTACTGTACCCCCCATCAATGGTAGAAGAGCATCATAACATGAGAACAAGGAGGACACAAAATCTAACCCCAAAAGCAAGGAAGAATAGAAGAAATCGGAAGCAAAACTAGTAAAATCTCTTACCTTTGAGCCTTGGAAGTGAAAGATTGATGTTAGATTGATGAAAATGGGAGAGAGAGAGATTGGGGACGAGAGTTTCACGTTTCCTAGGGGGTGAGTGGTGTTTTTGGGCAATTGAAGGTTCTGGACCCCGAGATGGGGTTTTTAAGTCATCTGTCGAGTGCTGCAGTGCTTCACCAGAGAGCATAAAAATGGTCTCCGTGCTTCAGTTGACTGCTACAGTGTTCTTTAGTGCTGCAACGCTCACCAGCAAGGTTTGTCACTCTCCAGGATGGTCTATAACTCTCTATAACTCACCACTCCCCAGAACCCACTTATTTTACACTCTCCATTAACTTTAAAACATAAATGTAAGTAAGGAAATACTCCTCATTTGGATTCAAATAAAATATCTAAAAAATTGAAATCCCAAGAAATCTAAATCTAAATTTTGGATTTTAGTTCAAGTAGATTATGTGGCAAGGGATCGCTGACGATGGCGAAAAATAATTTTTGAAAATTGGGAGTCGCCACCAAGTTTATTTAATTTGGAAAATCTTGGAAAAACCAATTCTATTTTTTTCAATGAAAATAGTGTTTGAAAACCAGATATGAGTTCGGGAGTCGGTTATGCATAGGGAAGGGTAGGAACTTAATCCCACGCACCCCTAATACACCCGTCCTTAGACGATACCTTAGTAAATTATGCAGATTAAATAATAACCCCTTTAAAATTCAAATAAGGAAGATAAAAATTATAATTTTAGCACATAAATTAAGAAAAATTAATTTACCAAGAATATTTACAATTTAAACACATTAATTAAGAAGATTTAATTATGACAAATATATTTACAATTTTAACACATAAATTAAAAATAATTTACATAAAATATTTACAATTTAACAAATAAATTAAGAAAATTAATTTTTGCCAAGTATATTTAAAATCTAAATAAATACATCAAGAAAAATTGGTTTTAGAAAATACATTTACAATCTTAACAACTAATAAATAATTTACATAAAATATTTGCAATTTAAACATATAAATTCAAGAGATTAAATTTACCCAAATCTATTTATGATTTGAACATATAAATTCAAGAAGTTTAATTTACAAAAAATGTATTTAATTTAAACACATAAATTAATTTACACAAATATATTTACAGCTTAAACATATAAATTCCAGAAATTTAATTTACATAAATATATTCATGATTCAAACACATAAACTAAGAATTAATTTTGACAAACATATTTACAATTTTAACGAATACATTAACATAAATTAGTTTTTTTTTTTGAAAAAAAATATATTTACAATTTTAACATTATAAATAAATAAATAAATAAAAAATATTTCCCTATGTAATAATTAATAATAGTGATTGAGTAACAAATGTTATCTTCACTATTATCGGATCACAAAAGATCATTGAGTAGCCTGGTGCTAACTTGAATCTCGTGTAGGAATGAATTTTATAAATTTTATCTCAAATCCTTTTGAATCCGTGTAATGATCAATGATGGTGATTGAGTAACAAATGCTATCTTCATTATCGTTGAATCATTGGGATTTATTGAGTAGCCGAGTGCTAACTTGAATCCTCTTCAAGGACGGATTTTGTTTTTTTTTTAAAAAAAGGAAAAGGTTCTTTATTCAGAAAGATTTTCATTAATTAAAATGGACCAACACACAAATATTTTCTACAGAACTACGTGACTTTGAGTTCCTCATTGTACCGGAGGATACGTAGGAGCAGACTATCCCTGTCAAGCCAAAATTAAATCTTCTTAAATTTGTTTAAATTGTAAATGTAATTATATAAATTAAATTCCTTAATTTATACATTTCAATTTCTTAATTTATGTGCTAAAATTATAATTTTTATCTTCCTTATTTGAATTTTAAAGGGGTTATTATTTAATTTGCATAATTTACTAAGGTATTGTCTAAGGACGGGTGTATTAGGGGTGCGTGGGATTAAGTTCCTACCCTTCCCTATGCATAACCGACTCCCGAACTCATATCTGATTTTCAAACACTATTTTCATTGAAAAAAATAGAATTGGTTTTTCCAAGATTTTCCAAATTAAATAAACTTGGTGGCGACTCCCAATTTTCAAAAATTATTTTTCATTGCCCGTCGCGATCCCTGCCATGCATAATCGGAATTCTTGTGACTTTTAAAACTTGGGGGCTAAAAACGAAATATTTAACGGCTTCCTAAAATTCGCCAAAAATCACTCTTCAACTTGTTTTTCTCTAGGGAACAATTACCGGGGCTTTTGATCCCAAGATTGTGGCTCTAACATATAGCCCTCTAAGGAGGTGTAGGGCTCCAGACTTTGCGAAATTTAGAACCCGGATTTATCTATGGACACATGTACTGCTCTACACTTTCCTAGGTAATTGTATACCTAGGGTATTACGTACTCCCCCCTTAAAAAGATTTGGTCCCCAAAACTAAGGACATACCTGAAAGAGGGAAAAAATGTGGGTACTTGGTCCTCATGGCTTCTTCGGCTTCCCACGTGGCTTCCTCACCGGAGTAGTTCCTCCAAATGACCTTCACTGAGGCTACATCCTTAGAGCGAAGCTTCTTAATCTATCTATCCATAATGGCAATCGGCTCCTCTTCATGGGATAAACTTTCGTCAACTTGAACTGCTTGTGGTGTGAGCACATGAGACTGATTTGGCATATATTTCCGGAGCATGCTGACATGAAAAACTAGGTGAATGGCTGATAAGTTGGGAGGCAATGCCAATCTATAGGCCACTGCTCCAACTCTCTCTAGAATCTCAAATGGTCTGATATAGCGAGGACTTAGCTTTCCCCGTTTATCGAACCTCACCACTCCCTTCATGGGAGGCACTCTCAGAAACACGTGGTCACCCACAACAAACTCTAGCTCTCATCTCCGGTTGTCAGCATAAGCTTTCTGCCTGGACTGAGCTGCTAACAATCGTTCTCTAATTAATTGAACTTTTTCTAAAGTTTCTTGGACTAGATCTGGGCCTAGGGCCTTAGCTTTCCCAAGCTCAAACCATCCAATAAGATATCTGCAACGTCTCCCATACAATGCCTCAAATGGTGCCATCTGGATACTCGCTTGGTAGCTATTATTATATCAGAACTCTATCAGTGGCAAGTGGTCACCCCAACTCCCACCGAAATCTAACACACACGCCCTGAGCATATCCTCTAAAGTCTGGATTGTCTCTCTGATTAGCCATCTGTCTGTGGATGAAAAGCTATGGTCAAGTCCACCCGAGTGCCGAGAGCTTCTTGAAATGCTCTCTAGAATCTTGAAGTGAACTGTGACCCTCTATCGGATATAATGGACATTGGCACACCATGAAGTTTGACAATCTCATTTATATATAACTTGGCATATTGAGCTGCACTGAAAGTCATTTTAACTGGTAAGAAGTGGGCTGACTTAGTCATCCTATCAACAATCACTCATATGGAGTCAAAGCCTTTAATAGTCCGAGGTAATCCAACTACAAAGTCCATGGTTATCATCTCCCATTTCCACTTCGGGATCTCTATCTGCTGAAGCAATCCTGTAAGTATCTGGTGTTCAGCCTTAACTTATTGACACACTAAACATCGTGACACAAAATCACCTATATCCCTTTTCATACCTTCCGACCAGTACAACTGCTGCAGATCATGATACATCTTGGCTGATCCTGGGTGCACAGAGTATGCTGCACTATGGGACTCTTCCATCACCTTCCTCTTTAGTTCACCAGCATCAGGTACACACAGTCTATCTAAAAAACGCAACACACATTCTGAATCTACTAAAAACTCAAAATTTTCTCCTTTGTGCACATCCTCCATGATCTTAACTAATTTAGGATCCTCACCCTGTTGTGCCTTAATTTGCTCCACTAAGGTTGACTGAGTCCTAATGTGAGCTAGAAAGGCTCCTGAATTAGCTATGCTGAACTGGACTCCTTCTGCCTCTAACTTATGAATTTCTTCTATCAGAGGTTGCCTCATAAGGGCTATGTGGGCTAAACTACCCATGGACTTCTTGCTTAAAGCATCTGCAACTACATTAGTCTTGCCTAGATGGTAGGAAATTGCGCAGTCATAGTCCTTAAGCAATTCCAACCATCTACGTTGCCTAAGATTTAGATCCTTTTGTTGGAAAATGTACTTCAAGCTTTTATGATATGTAAAGATTTCACAAGTAGCTCCATATAGGTAATGCCTCCAAATCTTTAAAGCAAACACTACTGCTACCATCTCTAGATCATGGGTAAGATAATTCTATTCATGCTTCCTGAGCTGCCGTGAGGCATAAGCTATAACTCGACCATGCTGCATAAGGACACAACCAAGTCCCACTTTAGAAGCATCACAATATACTGAAAAACCATCCGTACCTGAGGGTAATACTAAAATTGGGGCTATAGTCAGACAGGTTTTCAACTTCTGAAAACTCTCCTCACATGCCTCTAACCACTGAAACTTTACATTCTTCTGTGTTAATTTAGTCAATGGTGCTGCAATTTTGGAGAAATCTTTAACAAATCGCCTATAGTATCCTGCTAAGCCCAAGAAGCTACAAATCTCTGACATTGTAGAAGGTCTAGGCCATTGCAACACCGCCTCAATTTTCTTTGGGTCTACTTTAATACCATCCTTAGACACTATATGTCCTAGGAATGTCACTTGCTCCAACCAAAACTCACACTTAGAGAACTTGGCATACAGTTGGTGTTCTCTAAGTGTCTATAGAACAATCCTAAGATGATGCTCATGTTCCTCTATGCTCTTGGAATACACCAGGATGTCATCTATGAAGACAATCACAAAATGATATAAGAACAGCTTGAAAACCCTGTTCATCAAATCCATAAAAGCTGTAAGGGCATTAGTCAATCCAAAAGACATCACTAGGAACTCATAATGCTCGTGGTGTGTCCTAAAGGCTGTCTTGGGTACATCCTCATCTTTTATTTTCAACTGATGATACCCGGAACGAAGATCAATCTTAGAAAAACACTGAGCCCCCTGAAGCTAATCAAATAGGCCATCTATACGAGGCAAGGGTTACCAATTCTTAACTGTCACCTTATTCAGCTGTTGGTAATCTATTCACATCCTCATAGTTCCATCCTTCTTTTTCACAAATAGTACTGGAGCACCCCAAGATGAAGTACTCGGCCGAATGAACCCTTTGTCAAGAAATTCCTATAGTTGCTCCTTCAACTCCTTTAATTCTGCTAGGGGCATACGGTATGGGGGAATGGAAATAGGCCTAACTCCAGGCTCAAGCTCTATCCCGAACTCTATCTCCCTTTTTGGTGGCATCCCTGGTAATTCGTCTGGAAACATATCTGGAAATTCACAAACCACAGGCGTAGACTCTATACTCGGCACTGGCGCATCCACGTCCATAACTACTGCAAGAAAACACTGACTTCCTTTATCCATGAGTCTTAAAGCACTCATGACCGAGATCAAACTGGTTGGAACTAAACAACTAGTACCATTAAACTCATGGAGCTCGCCTCTTGGAATATCAAACTTCACTTATTTGCTATAACAATCTACCAAGGCATGGTATGGAGCTAACCAATCTACACCCAGAATGGCATCACAATCTAACATATATAACACATGTAAATCTGCAAGAGTCTCTATATCTCCTACCTTGACCTCACACTCCCTGTAGACTAACTGAACTAAGAGAGGTCCTCCAGTTGGTATTCCTGCTAGGAAAGGCTTTTCTAAACTAGTAACCGGTCTCTCAAATCGTGCAGTGGAGAAAGGAGATACATATGAATGCAAGGATCCAGAATCAAATAGAGCAAAGGCCTCAAAAGAGAAAATTTTGATAATACCTGCTACCAGATCATTAGATGCTACTGCGTCCCACTATGTTAATGCATATAATCGGGGCTATCCCCCGCTGCCATGGCTTCTAGCTGCTGAGCCTCTACCACCTAAGCCTATGCCTCTAGGGCCTCTGCCTCGACACCTCTGCCAGCTGAAATAGTATGACCACCCTGGGTTGCTGACTGAAAGGACTGAGTTGAAGATGTAGGGTTTGTCGACCTCTGACTGGACATTCTCCCTAAAAGTGGGCAGTTTTGTCTAATATGGCCCTATTGGCCACAACTGTAGCATCCAGAAGGCCCTCTCATGCACTGCCCTGAATGCCTTTTCCCACAGTTTTGATACTTTAGGACGACATGTCAGGTACTTTGCCAACTAGGTTGAATGCTTCCTCTACTCCGGCTAAAAGAAACAACAGGTCGTATTGGGGTGGGTTCTGAAAAAGCAACCCTGTCTGACTATGTCCACTGCTGGCCTTGTTGACCAGGTCCTCTGCTACTACCTGCTCCTCTAGAAAATGAGCCATGAATTCTGGCCCTCTTGCCAGAATCAAAAGCACCTCTCTTCTCTGCCAATCTTGCCTCAAATCCAATAGTTGTGTCCACTACCTGAGCATAATCCATAGTACCCACATGTGGCTGAAGGCTGAGGAACATGTCCTTAGGTAGCCCCTAGACAAATTGCCTAACTTTCTCCATCCCAAACTATAACATAGCTGTAGCTTCCTGTGTCAGGTACGTGAACCTCTCATCATACTCTATTACTGTCATCCCTGGAGTCATACGAAGCCTCAAAAACTCCTCCACCATATGAGCACGCCGGCTCTCAGATAGAAACTTCCTCAGAAATGCTGCTTTAAACTCCTCCTAAGTAGGCGACTCTGAGTCATTGTGCCCCTGTAGAAACTCATCATACCAGATGCCAGCTTGGCCTCCCAGCTGGAAGCTAGCTAACTTAGCTGCTCTCTCTTATGAACAGTGAATTACTCTCGTAATCTTCTCTATTTCTCTTAGAAAAGCTTGGGGGTCCTCTATAGTGAGATGCCCCTGGAAGGTGGGTGGATCCATCCTCCTGAAACGCTCTAAAGCTGAATCATCGGGGTCTCTAACTGGAGGCTGGATCGGAGGTGATTGCAATCCGGCTTCTATTTGTCTAGCTAGCACATCAGGTAGTGTAGCCAGGGCTTGCTCTAGAACTCTGAAATGAACACTAGTGCTAGAAGAACCGCTACTACGACGGCAACGTAAGGCAGAAGGACGTAGGGGAGGCATACTAGATCCTACTGAAAGACAAAGCACATATGATAAGAGGCAATATTCATGAGGAAGACAAAACTCTATCTCTGATTCCTAGACATGATAAACCATCCTGTAGGCCTCAAGTAACACTTCGTCAATGCAAATAGGTGCACTTCTGTTTGCATAAACGACATGCTACCTATGGACACTTGCTCCAGTGATATGCAAGAAAAACCTAATGCTCTGATACTAACTTTGTCACAACCCAACCTGGGCACGTGGGGAGTCCCATCACCACGTAAGCCTCGAGACCAGTGTAAAGCTCTACATGCATATTTAAATAAGGAAAATCCATGTAAAATAATCTTTCAATTTCAATATATGTATATTCCCTGCTTTCTGAAGTCAAGATCCTTATATCTAAAATATCATCATCAACATCAAAAGTCTGAAAACCTCCATTATCTGTATACAAAATACAAATATACATATAAAATATTTTTGCTCAGCTTGTCCAGAAACAACCAATTTCATTAATACAAACCATAGTATGATCAACTATACAAAATGCAAAATGAGCTCTATATGAATCAGGACTCCTGCATGCAATAACACTGGAGCACTCTATAGAATCAAAAATGCTTCACTCAAGTGAAGCTCACCAGTTGATCCTCTATTGCTACCGAGAAGTAGAAGGCTGGGAAGAATCCACAGCAACAGCTGTATCTGTAAATAGGAAGAAAGGAGAGGGATGAGTTTTATAAAAAAAACTCAGTGAGTGAATCCTCACCTGAAACCTACTTCATGGGACAAGGAAAAGAGATTCATAATTCATAGTTATAAAACATGTATTCTCAGTTTACATAATAGGTATAAACTATAAGTTTACCAAAAACACAACACAAAGTTATGATGATTTTCAAGACACTACAAAAGAGAATAGATTATCCCTGAACTGTAAGGTAATGCTCAGTCCCTGGTGAACATGAGCTAATAACTGAGATCTTAACGGTCCCTGGCGGACTGATCTAACAATTAATAAGCTTGCCCTTAGTGGGCTTTGGTATACTAAGGTTAATGGTATAGCTGCCGTTAACTTACAGCTCTGTTTCTCTCAGTAGTTCCTAATTCCAACACAATCTTTTCACAACATTACACAAAATCTTCTATCCTAGGGTTCAAAACTTCCTCATATGACAATATTCCAGTCTAGAGATCATATAGCCAGTACAACAGTTTCTAAACATATAAAATCACAACTTAATCCTTCCATTTCAATAATGGTAGTCCCATGGTTTTCATAAATCACAAAGTGCATGCTATTTCAAAACCCACAAATTCCAAATCAATTACAATCAGTTGAAATTCCATGTTTCTTGCTAAAAACCACTAAAATCATGCATTTGATTCACATATAATGAAAATAAGTCTAATGTTGAACTTAGAGGTGACAAGTTTAGACCCACTCACCTGGAGTGGTAGAATAGACATGATTGACACCAACAAGACCCTGGGAGGTAGAAACGGCACCACTATCTGCCAGTAAAGCAATAAAACCCTAGATCAATCTCAGAAGAACTCTACTGTACCCCCCATCAATGGTAGAAGAGCATCATAACATGAGAACAAGGAGGACACAAAATCTAACCCCAAGAGCAAGGAAGAATAGTAGAAATAGGAAGCAAATCTCTTACCTTTGAGCCTTGGAAGTGAAAGATTGATGTTAGATTGATGAAAATGGGAGAGAGAGGGATTGGGGATGAGAGTTTCATGTTTCCTAGGGGGTGAGTGGTGTTTTTGGGCAATTGAAGGTTCTGGACCCCGAGATGGGGTTTTTAAGTCATCTGTCGAGCGTTGCACTGCTAAGAGTGCTGCAGCGCTCACCAGAGAGCATATCGCACACCGCCTTACTATTCTGTTGAGCGTTGTAGCGCTCACCAGAGAGCATAAAACTGGTCTCTATGTTTCAGTTGATTGCTGCAACGCTCTTTAGCGTTACAGTGCTCACCAGCAAGGTTTGTCACTCTCCAAGATGGTCTCTAACTCTCCAGAACTCACCACTCCCCAGAACCCACTTATTTACATCTCTTAATATGTCCTCATTTATTTTATTCTCCATTAACTTTAAAACATAAATATAAATAAGGAAATACCCCCCGTTTGGGTTCAAATAAAATATCTAAAAAATTGAAATCCTAAGAAATCAAAATCTAAATTTTGGGTTTTAGTTCAAGCCCAGGAATTCTTGCGACTTTTAAAACTTGGGGGGCTGAAAACGAAATATTTAACGGCCTCCTAAAATTCACTAAAAATCACTCTTCAACTTTTTTTTCTCTAGGAAACAATTATCGGGACTTCTGATCCCAAGATTGTGGCTCTAACATATAACCTTCCAAGGAGGTGTAGGGCTCCAGACTTGGCAAAATTTAGAACCCGGATTTATCTAAGGATACGTGTACTGCTCTACACATTCCTAGGTAACAGTATACCTAGGGTATTACAAGCTCATTGTCTGTTAGAGCAGTTGCAAAAAACATTGTGAAATAGAGGTTTCTGATGTCACTTTTAAAAACTACTTTTTATTTTCTGGATGAGGTTTCTAGACTCTTCTTTCTAGAAGCTGAGTTGTTGACCAAGTTGGCAAAAGAGATGTCACATTAGTCTGTAAATGGGTTTAACTTTAAATTTGAATTTCAAGTTTCCCTCCTTTTCTTGTAAAGTGCATTGTTTCATTGTAAAGTGAACTTTTTGAAGTGCGCTATTAGTTTCTTGATATTTCTTCAATCGTCTAATCTTTAATCAGAACTTGTAAATCATGAAATGATTGTGATCATGATTATTGAAGGACGTAGAACACATTGGCTTCGGAGATGAATTAAAATCTCCACTTGAAGTGTACTTTCTGAATTCGCATGCTCCTTTGTGAAGATCTGTGCCTTTGTTCCTTGTACACGATGATTTTCTTCAGTTTGTCAGCATGTATACATTCATTTCATGATATAATTTTCACTTACATTAAGTTCCCATCTCTTATGAGATAAATCATGTTTTCACATGTAAAAGAAATTATTTTCGCTTTAGGAAACGTGTTATGTTAACGAAAAAAAACCTATTTAATACTTCAAGAAACTTAAGGTAGACATTAGTCATTTTTCAAAATATTTTCTCTAAATTGGTTGTGTTATCACTCAAAACATTTTGTATTAATATTTTCTAAAGAATTCTGGAGCTAACACTGACATCCTACTTAATTTAAAAGGTGGCATGATTGAATAATATATTCAAATTGTAAGTGTATGCCAAATATATTAACAATGTTAATAAAATTCATATCATAGTCTTCAATTATGTTCATATCCATGCAATTTAATTGACAAGGACCAGACAGAATGTGAATCTATCACTGACATGTCAACTAACATGCCAAATCTAAAACTCATGATGACACGATAAAGGAAATAGAGTGAAGGACTTAATATAACTCACATTTTGTAACTTTGAAAACTAAAAAGTTGATTTATAGATTTGAAAAACTAAAATGGGTCTTGCATAAAATTTTAGGAACTAACATAAACATTTACTCAAAAAAATTAAATAGTGGTGAACCTAAATTTTTTTTTTTTTTGCTTTTGGTAAGCCTTTTGTTTTCAAGGTGGCAAAATAGGAAATGCCAGCATATATGGAGAAAGATGGTAGATGAGATTCATGCTTTGGTTTAACATTTATCATTATTAAGTAAAATCTCAAATTTCGATCAATAATAATAATAACAATAATAATAACTAATTTTGATTTAATTTTACCCTCGTAATCTAATTGAAGCTTCTTATGCTAGTTTTCAAAAACTTGGGTCATATATAATTGAGAATTTGAGATAGCAAACCCAACTGATCATGATACTATCATTGATTACCTTTCATATAGTTACTTGTTTTTAGATTGCATCTACAATTTACTAGAAAATTATATCATTTATTGGGAAAATTGTACTTTATCCCTTAATTATAAGTTATATATACTTTAAATCGTAAATTTTAAAATATGCAGCTTGATCTCTGAACTTTCTTGAATGTATAAATGTTAATTTTTTCATCAATTGTTGATAAAAATTTAACAAATTTAAGATATTTTAGGATATTGGGTTGCACATTTAGAAAAATTTAGGTGTTCAATGATGCAGTACACTTACTTTGACTAAAATATATATTAAATTTGTGAAAGTTCAGGAAGTTAATTTGTATACTTTTAAGTTTAGATATTAAAATATACATGACATATAATTCAACGAATACAAGTATCATTTTTCCTTTCTTATTAATTGGCTTCATTTACCCCCAAATTCACATTTACATAGTTTTGAGGTTAAAAAGCAAGAGTTGAATAACAAAAAAAAAAAAGAGCTGTACTCGAGATAGGAAAACAGTAAAGCTCGTCATTGTCATTTATTAATCTACAAAGTTATTTAAACCCTTAAAATTCAAGACACTCAACATAAAAAAATACGAAAATATATGGGATCCATCACTTTTATAGTTTTCTTTTCTCCATCTTTTCTCTCCAACTGCCTCTTTTCTTTCTTGGTTATCTAGGTGTTCCAAAAACAGGGTTCAGATATCTTTATTATTATTTTTTAAATATCTCTATTGTTTATTTATTCGATGTTCATTAATTAATGGTGCCGTGAATAGTTACGCTTTTTCCTTTGAAAAAAATCGTTAATATATCTTTATAACAAAAATGTGTAACGCATAATTATACGACAGTTCCACAATATACAAAATTTAAAAACATTTTATTTCCCCTTTTATTTTTGTAATGTCTTTTAAAACCATTATTTTCATGGTTAAATGCATGAGCAGATGTTTGAAACAACAAAATCTCAGGGGTACACTCCCACCGGAATTGGCCAAGTTGCGTTACCTTCAAGATATGTATGTACTTTTCTGGCTATGCTACGTTCAACCTCAATTTATGGAATGTTTCCATCTTCAGCAACATATATATCTATAAATCATGTTGCATGATACAAACACTTACTCTCTCTTTTTGTTCCAGTGATCTTTATTTCAACTACCTGAATGGTACAATTCCTAAAGAATGGGGCTCCATGAATCTTACCACCATGTATTCTGTTTGATCTCTCTGTTAACTTTTTTTCAATCATTATTCTATATGAGTATGACCCTGACAAGTTTTCTTTTATGGAAATGGATCTGTTATTAATTTTTTACGTGAAAAGGTCATGTGATCTCTTATTATTAATTTTTTTGCATCATATATTTTGTTTAGGCTTCACATTCTGAATCAATAATAAGAGATCATACATGTCCTTATAATTTTCTTTGACACGTTTTATTAAGATTAACAGAATAAATTAATGTAATATGTTATAATTTTCTTAATTTTACAGTAAAAGTAATATATTGTAATAGCTTATCTGTTATAATTCTCTCACAATTTATTGGATTAAACTTGCGGGATAATACTTGATTTGATTTTTAAAATATTTAACATTTCAAAATAAAAATTTTAAAATTCATAATAATTAATACAATTATTATTTTGTTATAATTTCTTTCGTATTATATCCTGTAACATGAGATTTAAACATAAATATCAAAATGTATAAGAAAGAGTATAATACATTTATTAATTTTTATATTTTATTGAATAAAAAAATTATTAAAAATTATTAAATAAATATTTTATGTAAATTACAATTGTATATAGTATTCTAACAAATATTGCAATTCAATTATAATTTAAAATTTGTAAATATTTATATAGTAATGTTTATATTGATATTAAAATTTATAATTAAATAATTAGTAAAATTATTATAAAATAATAATTTTTTCCCTGATAATGATCTCTTTTTTTTTTTTGTCATATTTCTACTTGTAATTTGAATTATTTATGATGATAAAATGATAAGTACCGTGCCAAATACTCTACAATAGACAAGTCATATATTACATTAAAAAAAAAAAGAATATCAAGCATTTTACAATCATTACACTATCAAAACTTCAAGACTTATATTATATTTTAAACTTATGTTTACCAAGTAATATGACCTTATAATAAACTTCAGGCGTCAAGAAGCTAATGAAACGGGCTTCTTCATTATGACAGTTCTCTAGCAGGAAATCGATTAGCGGGTTCAATACCACCAGAGATAGGAAACATTTCCACTCTCCAATATTTGTGAGTTTCTCGTTATTATCCACCATATGGAAAAATAAAAATTTCCCATATCGAATGTTTATACATGCAAATAATTTCAGTGGAACTTAATTAACTATTAACTTGAAATGGATAGTGTCGTGTCGTTCAATCAATTGTCTGGAAATCTTCCGCCTGAGCTTGGGAAGCTAACCCAACTTCAACGACTGTAAGTCTTCTGCCAATTTATTTTATTTTCCATTTCCACCCAAATATGAAAGGCTGGCCAATGTTTCGAATTTACTGATTTAGTTTTAGTTCCTGACTAAGCCAGCCATCCATCTTGTAAAGTAGAATGCGTCATCCACCTTGAAATCTAATGGGTGAGATTTTAAGATGTATTGATATACCAATTACGCCATAATAATTTTTAAATTAAACAAAATTTTATCAGTATAATCGTGAAATTTAACAAAATATTCTGGGGATATTTAAGGTCACACAAATAATTTTTTTTATCATTTTTAATATATATATATATATATATATATATATATATATATAATATTGTAGTAATTTTTAATTTTCTTTGCATGATTTTAACATAATATATATATATATATATATATATATATATATATATATATATATATATATATATATATATATATATACACATACCTCTAAAATTAAACATAATTTATGGGGACATTTCAAGATCATGCAAATAAATTTTGATCACTTTTAAAATATAATTTTTTGGATGAATCTAATGTATTCACCACCGGAAGCAATAATTAATCCTCTCGAAACGTAAAGCGGACAAATGTGAGTATTGGCTTTGAAAACACTTTTAAAATACATTT
Source organism: Dalbergia cultrata (assembly GCA_031216105.1). Taxonomy (NCBI): domain Eukaryota; kingdom Viridiplantae; phylum Streptophyta; class Magnoliopsida; order Fabales; family Fabaceae; genus Dalbergia; species Dalbergia cultrata. The sequence goes on from CM062350.1 coordinate 15,499,473, forward strand.
AATCGTAATTTTGAAGTCTAGCTAATATTGAAAAATTATTACAATATATCATCATAGCTGATTGGTATATTAAATTTGTTTCAAAGTACAAGCTGTAACTTACTTTACAAGGTGCATGACAGTCTTATTAGTGCTTATTTTCATAATTCTTATTTTTGTTATGTGTGTGTATATATGTATATAGGCTAATTAACTCCAACAATTTTAGCGGAGAGCTACCAGCAACACTTGCCAACCTGAAATTATTGCAGGAGTTGTAAGCTTCATATTTCTATTAATAAACTGATAAACAATATTGCTAAACTGGCGGTATAATAATTTTCCCTTGTTTCATGCCCTTACACTTTGCAGTCAACTTGGGGACAATCAATTCTCTGGGAAGATTCCTGATTTTATTCAAAACTGGACAAGTCTCCATACATTGTGTGAACCCTTTCTTTTATTTATTTTATCGTCGGGTTTAATTATTTTTCTATTGTCGAATTACACATAGTTCTTGTCTGAAGTCACTTACACGTTTGATTTATTTTCACAGAATAATTCAAGGGAGCGGACTCAGTGGGCCAATTCCTTCTGGAATTTCACTTTTGGGAAGCTTAACTGACTTGTGAGTGTGATAGCAAGGGCTAGCTTGAAAGTTACTTTCACTTGCATTGTGTTTAATTAGCTATGATCCTAATTTTATGTGCAGAAGAATTAGTGATCTCAACGGAACGGAAAATTCACCTTTTCCACAACTTAGTAATATGACAATGACAAATCTGTGAGTTGATATTGATGATTTGACTATTTCAAAAGTATAGTCGAAGAAGTGGCACTCATAAAAGGTTTTGCCTATTTGATTGTTTAACAGGGTTCTGAGAAGTTGCAACATTAATGGAACACTACCCCCATATCTTGGAGCAGTGAGAGATTTATGGACCTTGTAATTGCATCCTTTCTCATTTCGTTAGATTGCAATCCCTAAGTCAAGGCTGAATCTTGTTCTATACATGTTTAGTTTATGTTGTAACTTTCAGGGTATGTTTAGTTGGAGAGAAGTGAAGTGTAAAATTTTATGAATAAATTTTATGTTTATTTTTACACATGAATCCCATTCATTAAAATTTATACCACATTATTACTTCTAACCAAACAACCATTAATATTAACTCTTTCGTATTAATTATGTGAGTTTACAGCTTTTGTAGGCCTTTCAAGAGGTTGCAAGAAATTATTTCTGATGATCATCTTCTTGATCATTTTTTCAACTCACACTTGATATAACGTTTTTTATTTTTTGTTTTCCCAGAGACCTCAGCTTTAACAAATTGACCGGAGATATTCCACCTGCCTACGCTGACAACCTGTCAACAGTGGATAACTTGTAATAAATTTATCATACTTTCCTAGTAGTAGTTCTTAATTTGCCTATATTTTTAAGAGTAAATTTATAGTTCAGTTGTTGAAATATTTTTGTTTTAACACTTTAGCTTTTAAAATATATATATATATATATATATATATATATATATATATATATATATTCCACCTAAATCAGCTTTGCTCTATTGTTTGAGAGGGGAAGATGCGAATGAGTACAAAGTGATTTGGAAATTACTTACTGGATGAAATAATCGAGAATCACGGATGGAATACAAGAGAGAGAGAGAGAGAGAGAGAGAGAGTCTTTTGTGAGAAATTCTGATGTGATATTTAACATGTTCGTACTGGAAATTACCAATTTAGTTTCGTAACATTCAGATTTTTCCTTTTCTTGTTGGTCTTGTTTTGCTCATGATCTAACTCTTCTGTATATAGGATAAACTTCAATCCAAAACTCTTTCATATTTACCATTGTTGGCTACAACCTATTACTTTTATTTATGTTTAGTCTGGAAACAGGTCAGGTCAATAACCTAGATTTCATCTCCCCTAATACGACCATTTAATAGGCCTTCGTAAAAATAATTTTAGTATAATTGATAGTTTTTCTTAATTAATCCTTATTAATGGTCCATCTATGATACTGATTTTGTTTTCGATGACCTATTAATTTCTTCATGTCTTTTAATATAGATACTTAACAGGGAACTTTCTCACGGGATCAGTGCCTGATCGGCTGAAAACAGATAGCAACAAGTAAGTTCTGTTTCAGCTGCTTACTAATATAATTGATTGGATTGAACAATACGTGTCATTTGTTCATATAAATACTATAAACATATAATATAATTGGTTCCTTTTTCAGTTCATTATTCTGAGTGGACTTGCTCTGTAGCCTTCTCCTTTTTCCCCCTTATTCCCATCAAAGTAAAGTAGCTTTAGTTGATATAGTTTTTTGTTTTCGTCCATGGGCATTAAGTGCATAGCAACCAACTATGTTGTAGTGTTTATTGATCACCAAAACCATAATCGATCCTAACATAAAATATTAATTTGGCCGTATTTTGATATAAAAATGAAGATAAATAAATAAACCCTTTTATGTAAGAAAGTAAAAAGCAAATAAAACATGTTATTGCTTTGTTCTAGTTCTATGGAAATCTGATGCTTGGACCACTATATCAATTTAATTACCCTTTCATAGGGTGAAAATAAGTTGGGTTAAGTTAGACTTTGACTTAAATATGCATAATTAATCTATTATCATAATCCAACCTAGCCCAGGACTGGGGCATAGGGAATAAGAACACATTCCTTCACAAGCCTTATATGCAAATCTCTCTAAAAATGGACAGAATCTTCCATATTTTTTGAATATTTTCCCAAATTACAACCACAACCTGTAAATTCCATGGATAAAACCACATAATTTGGTTTTAAACATTCTCATAATGCACCCTCAATAACATAATAACAACTCAGGATATAAATTCCAATTAAAGTTTTCCAAACCAAAATATTTATTTCCATATGCAAGATAAAACAAACATAAAAAGTGTTTTTAACTTGGCAAAAGAAACACAATTGTAATACTTTAATGTCTCATACGGAAAACATAATGTAGATTAAAACCAATAAATATATAGATTTAAAAATACATTACGTAACAAAACCATAATCATGCAATCCAAGAACTATGGCTTTGACATATGGAGCATCACAAACAATTCTAACAAACTAAAACTAATAACACATGTTCCAATACGAAGAATAGACCTTATTAAGAAGGCTTGCCTACTCCAAATCGACTATTGTTGAGCTAGAGGATTGGAACCCAAAAACACGACTTGTATCTGTGAAAAGATGGGAAAACAATAGATTGAATTTTGCAACTTAGTGGTAGACAGAATCTCTATAACCCTTATGAGACAATATGCAAACATATAGTAAAATAAAAGCAAAGTCATAAATTATATATAAATTCAACAAATTATTACTTTCACAGAAAGATTTCGAAAACATCAATTTTGAATCATCAAATCCAGGATAATCCAGATAATCCACCCTCGAGTGGCCATTCCTTTGTGTGATTCTAATATAAGACGGTTCAACCCATGCAAGTAGCCATAGGACAGGAGGATCCACTATTGGTTTAAAAAGAAAAATAGTCAATATGCACCAAGGCTAATGTCTACTATCATTAGCCACAGATCCTATTAAAGATTATCATAAAAGCATATAACAAACTTTATATATATCATACTCACTAAGGTCTCACTATTTCAGTAAATGGGTTGTGCCCACAATTCTCAAATCCTTTCCTCAAATCCATAACAAAGGTCCATAACTTTCAAATATTTCAATTATTTGAAATCCAATATTTCTTTAGGCAAGTTCCTAATTTTCAAGTCACATCATATTGTCTCATATGTCAACTTTTATAAAACATAAGCTAACATGATAGGTTTAAATTCCTCAAATATATCAAGTGTTACCAAATAAAACATTTTTCAACTTCTCAATTACTAAAATATATTTTAAACTAATGTAGCATGCATAAAAACAATTATAGATATAATGTCTACTCACAAACTGGTTCCACACAATCGAAGACCAAATTCCAAGTAACACCGTCCAATGGTTAATGCAAAACTCCTTTATAACTTTAGGAATAAGATAAATACAATATTAGTGATATAATAATGTCACTAATTAATATTTAGCCTCAAAACATAGAAACCATAAATTCATACACCTAAGATTCCAAACCCCCATGCAAATCCACTATTAACAACCATAGAGAGCTCAAAAGAATAAATATAACAAAATTGACGCTTACCTACTACTCTAAGAAGAAGATTAGAGGTAGAAAACCCCCAAGAAATCACAGACTCCACCGATTACTCTCTTAGAGAGAGAGCATGAACATAAGGTAGAGAGAGTGTGAGCTACTAGGTGGATGGAGGAAGGTCATGTGCCAGCGGCGGTGCTAGTGTGGCAATGGAGACGTTGGAGGCAGTGGTGTGTTACGGTGGAGAAAAAGTATTGAGAGAGGGAGAAAGAAAGAAAAGAAAGAAGAAAAAGAGAAAAGAGATGTACTGTGTTTACATGTGCGAGAAGGAAGAGTGAAGAAAGAACGAAGAAAAGAAATTGAAGAAGGAGAAGGAAATTAAAGGAGTGAGTTCCTCCCATTAAATATTATGCCAACAAATATTTACCTGATTTAACCTATGTTTGCCAAACTTAGATCCAATTTGTTTTATTTTTCATACTAACAACTATTTTAAAGACCCAAACAAAAATAAATTCCAGCGTTATTATATTTGTATTCTCAAAAGTAGTCTAACTCTAACCTATTAGCTGACATCAATGTTTTAAAACTTATACTGGACTGGCCAATCTAAGTAGCACAAATTAAAAGATCAATGTTGCAATGGAACTGGCATGAACCACTCTAACTAGGTGATTTTTAGGAGGAAGCACTGACCCACTACCGATTCAAACAAACAGCAACTAAGACACAAAAAAAAGTGAGTCACCGGCCATTGCCTTGCAAGGAAATGGCCGCTTTAGATCCATTGTGATCATGGTTGCCACTCGCCCTTAACCTCAAATTTGTCACTTCCCACTGCCGCCATGCTTCTGCATTCTGCAATATCGCAACCCGTCACCTTGTTGGCAAACGGGTTGTGGAAAGTGAAAATAAAAAGATCTGTGCAGGTGTATGTATGAGAGAGAGAGGGGGAAGTGAGTTGATGAAGGATTGATGAAAGATGAAAGGACATAGAGAGGGAAGGGTCTATGTGGTAGCTTAATGTGCTTGAGGAAGAGTGGGTGTTATAAGTAAGACAAAAATTTACGATTACATGAGTTCTGAGTATTTGTGTTTTTTTTTTGGTTGAAAATTAACATTTATCATAGGGTCAAAGCCCAAAATGTGGAACACTTTTAAATAGCTAACAAATGGGCTTAGCTTTAAGAATTAATCACTAAAACTATCAAATCAAGATGGGTTAGGAAATTATAGGCCTCTTGTAATATTTTCATTTTAGATGTATTAATTATTTATGTAGACAACTATACATGTTTATTTATATATTTATAGCACATGAAATCTTATAGTGTGTTAAGTATTTAATTATTTATTATTTTTATTTGGACTTTTATATATTTATTTAATTATGTTCGTTTCAATTAATTGAACCAATGACCGAGTGCTCTGTCTAAGTCAATCTTCGAGTCGAGTTTTAAAACTATGCCCGACATAGGCATTTTTTTATAGCATTAACCTGAGATTCTAAACAACTTGGTCTAACCCAAAAGTCTATTTAGAGATATGCTTGTTATCATTAGATCTTTTAAATTATAATATTAATAATAATGATAACAATGCAAATAATAATGATAATATAAGTAGACTAGCCTGTTAGGTCTAATTGGCTATTTTTAGTACCCAGAGCCTAACCAATTTAGCTAGAAAGGTTTTTTGAAAAGTCTTTGTCTATCTTATTTATTAAAAGGGCTAGTCCAAACTACATTGAATATAGACTAGGCCAAAGATCCCAATGAGCCGTCCAGTATACTTCTGTTACCTAAAGCTGGGACTTTTTAGCTAAAATATGCTTTTAAAAAATCCTTAACCTACCTAACTTATTTACTAAAAAAGTTTGACTAAATGTAGGCCAAAGGTCGCAAAGGGCATCCTAATCTACTTTCACCCTAACCCTTCCATTAAAATTCTATAATCTCTCGACTTTTATTGTGTAGAATGCCTTCTAGAGTAGGAGGGGTATGTTGCCCAAATCAAGGTTCAGGATGGTTGTGTCTTCCTTTTGTTTCATGTTTGTAGTTTAATTAATATTATATCTATAACCATTTTTCATTTTAAGCTATCATTTGTTTATGAATGGTTTTGCACATGTTCTCATCTAGTGATGGTTGAGCTTTTGTAGTAAGTGCTTGAAGGGGATGCAAATCTCCTGTCACCCTCCTCTATCCCCTTACTTGCCTTGCAAATTTAAATTTTGTGTCGGCGGCACTGTGCCTTCATCCCTGAAAAGTGAATCAAGCATTTTCTTTGGCCACATAGAGGGAACCAATTTCATCTTTAAAAGGAAAACAATTATATAAGAAAGCACAAGCTAATGCTTTCATTCTTAATTTTTAGTTCACCTTAAGATATGAAGGATTGAACCTTCCATGGAGGACCATAAACCTGAAATCAAGAACTAGGCTTGGGAGGTGGAATTTATATTTCGTTTAACATACGATCCCAAAAATTGTTTGTCTCCATCTTAGGATAATTGTTAAGCCAATTTTTGTACCTCCAAAAAGTAGGATGCTAGAGACATGTCTCTGGGATATAAATTAATATTTTTTCAATAATATCCCTTAAAAATTTCATATTTTATCTTTGCTCTTTTCACTTTTCAATTTTTCATTAAATTATAACTTTATTTTCTTTATTTTTTTTTACCAATCACATCTCCTGTACATCTCTACCAAACATAGCTCCATCTTTATTTTCAGTATCGTCTTTGTCTCTACTGTCTTCATCTTTTCTGTCTCAAGAAAAGTACCAAACATTTCCCAAAAGATCATATTATTTCCATAGTAGTGCCAAAATAAGAGATTTCTTCCTCTCAATCACATCTAGACCATTCATGTATTTTTTTTATATATCTTCTCTTTCGTACTTTTATATATTTGATGATCGAAAATCACCAAGAGCAAGAAAAACAACTTGCTCTAGCACTATCTAAGTATTTTTCCAATCATTTTGGAATTTTTAAGCTCATGGAGTTTCCTTGTGTCTGCGTTTAATTATTAGATTATTTTTAATGATGGTAATATTCTTGGGAGTCTTTGGAGTTCAAAAATATGTCTTCGTGTCTCTTTGATTCGTATATAATATATAACACTCAAAATTTTCTACTTTTATATAGATATAGAGATCTTTCATACAATAACTTCAGCATTGAAAGTCAAGGGAGTACACCATGTCAAGATGGAATAGTGTAAGAATCCATGCTTTTGTATGTTTTGTTTTCAAATTTAAGAACCTATATATGTGATAATAAGTAATAATCTTTTCTTATATGTCATAGGAACTTGTTTGCTAGCTCTTTGACAAAGGATGAATCGTAAGTTTGGTATTCTACATGCTAAATTATTTGTCTTACATGAACAGAAACCTTTTCATTTCCCCCATTGTCCAAGGGATCAAATACTATTTATGACAAGGTTATGCCAACTTATTTTGCTTCTTCTATCATTTTCTTAGAGGACAAGTTTCGTGTTTGGGAAACTCAGATTGTTCTACAAGTAAGTTCTCTGTGGTGAATTTCCTACAGAATGCTACTGTCTCACTATTGCTTTAGTATTTTAAAGCCTTTCTTTACCCTTTTATGGGTACAAGAGGAAGCGGAAACAAAGATTCCCATGCTTTTACACAAGATCTGGAATAATAACTCATAGCCTTTCTAGCAATTCTTTGGCATCATTTTCAAAGTATTTATATGTATTGCTAAAAAGATCAATACTTTATAATATAAGCCATAAAAGATAGCAACATATCATGATAGGGATTTTATCTTGGTTTGCTCTATCTGCATTAACTCTATGTTGATAAATGGGACAACTTTTTTTTTTTTCCAAAGTAACCAAGGATTATGTATTAATTTGTTGATATGGTAAATGTTTAGATTTGGCCACCCTACATCTAGTTCCAAGAAATGTTTCATAATTCATATGGAAGGCACATATGAAACTCTTTCAAAAGGGTTCTCGTTTGTTTTCTAGATGACTAAATCTAATAAGATAAAAGTTGGCTTACTTTTCTTTATTTTATTGGCTTGTAGTGGTTGTAAAGCAGGAGCATATATTCTTGTCTCCATTTCAAGTTTTGGAAAGTGTTCTTTTAAGCTGGATGGTGGTTGGAGATGCGCACTGAGCATTGCTCTCAGGCTCTATAAATAGAGCACAAATCCAACAAGAAATATCATCCAACGCTGAGAAATAATTCCTCAAAAATAGTAGAAGAAGCAGAGTAAGCTTCTTGTAGTGTGAGAAAAATAGAGAGTGTGTGTAAGAGAATTCCAAGAGTGTAATGTGAGTATACACTGGGGTTTTTTTGGGATATATTCTCTAAATCTCTATAATACTACTAATCATAGTAGAAGAGTCTCACCCGGGATATACTATATTATAATTAATCGTTAAATATGATGGAATATTTTTCAGAGTTTGACCCGTGGTTTTTTCCTCAAAATTACAGGAGGGTTTTCCATGTTAAAATATTGGTGTGCAGTTCTCTCAATTTATTTTGTTGGTATAAATAGTGAAAGTGGGTCATACTATGAAGTACAATTCATGTGCTCTATTTTATCCGTTACTCTCTATAAATTTGGGTGCGCTTTCACTCACATCCATAAAGTGGTTATTACACTTGAGGTGTACCAAAGTATAATCATGATACCCTAACAAATGGTATCAGAGCTTTGGTTCAATGGGATTTATTCTTATTATGCTCTATGGTTGCAGCTTAGTCTGATCTTCCATATCAGAAATGAATTTCTCCCTAGTTGCTGTTACTGGAAGGTAGTGTGATACTGTGAGAGTGCAGTTTGAAAAGATTTTGGCTAACAAAAGACTTGCTATTTAAGCGTGTCCATTGTGAGCCACCTTTCTTTCCTGGGAACCTCTTGCACATGGTTTACAGTTGATTTACAAAGGCGGTGTAGAACCCAAGATCATTACCCGATGAAAAAAAATAAGGAGATAATGGTCAAAGCACTGAGTATGATACAGTTGAGTCTTATGGACAATGTTTTGCGAGAAGTCACGGAAGAAGAAATCATTGATTCACTACATATGGAAGCTTTGGAAGAGAAATACTCCGTAAAGACCTTGTCCAACAAGCTTTATCAGAGGAAGCGGCTGTACATGTTCAAATTTTCAAGAGGAAAATCAATGCAAGAGTATATAGACGATTTCAATCGGATGATCTCCAATGTTGGAGCAGCTGAAATTAAAGTTGAAGACAAATATCAAGCTATGATCTTATTGACTTCACTACCTCTATCATATGATAATTTCTATGATACCATACTTTATGGTAGATCCGATATCTCTGTGAAAAATGTCAAAAAATCATTGATGAGAAAGGAACATCAGAAGTTAGTATTCGGATCCAGTGCTAAAGGTCCTACAAATAGGTTGCTCGTGATAAGAAGGCATAGTCAAGAAAGAGGATCTAGAAGCAAAACCAAGAGAAGATTGAAGTCCCAAAAGCACAAATCTATAAAGTGCTTTCATTGTCACTAGATGGGAAATATCAGAAGAAATTTCCCTAAAAAAAAGGAGAAATCAGGAGATTCTTTCGACATAACAATTGATTGTTCTGATGATAGTGATACTGATGCTGGTTTGGCCTTGACAGTATTCACAGGTGACACCGGAAATGAGTGGATCCTGGATTTTGGTGCATCCTTTCACATGACGCCTAATCAAAGCTTTTTCTCATCCTATAAAAAGTGAGAAGGAAAAATTATATTGAGAGATAATAGAATTATTCCAATTGCTATGAAGGAGATGTGCAAGTCAATTTGGATAATGGTACTAAAAGGACGTTTCAAACATGGCATGTACCAGAACTAGGTAGAAATCTGATCTCGTTAAGTGCCCTTGACAATCGGGGGTACAAGTTCAATGGAGAGGGTGGTTTCTTGAAGGTATTCAAAGGCTCAATGGTTGTATTCAAAGGAAAGCTACAAGGCGAGATCTATCTATTGCTGGAAAGCACAATCGATGGAATTGCTGTTGTTCTATCCTCTAAAAGAAATAATGATACTACACGATTGTGGCATATACAACTTGTTCATATGACTGAAAAAAGAATGACCATACTTGTTGGCAGAGGCTTGCTGAAAGGCTTGAAGAATTGCAAACTCGGTTTCTGTGGAAATTGTGTGTTTGGAGAGCAAAAACGGGTTAAGTTTAGTTATGACAAACACAATAGCAAGGGGATATTGGAGTATATCCACTCAGATGTTTGGGGTTTAGCCCCTGTTAACTCCTTAGGTGGAACTCTTTATTTTCTTACTCTGATAGATGATTATTCTAGGGAAGTTTGGATTTATTTCTTGAAGAAAAAAGAATAAGTGTTCAACAAATTCAAGCAATGGAAGGCCATGGTCGAGAAGCAAACTGGGCGATTAGTCAAGAGACTGAGAACTGACAATGGCAGAGAATATTGCAGCAAAGAATTTGAGGAGTTCTGCATAAATGCTAGTATAGTGAGGCACATACTGTACTAGGAACACCACAACAAAATGGAGTTGCAAAATAAATGAACAGAACACTTATGGAGTGAGCAAGATACATGCGAAATAATGCAGCACTTCCCAAATCATTTTGGGCTGAGGCTGTCAATACAACTGTATACTTGATAAACAAATCTCCATCAACTGCTATTGATCTAAATATTCCACAAAAAGTATGGTCTGGTGGACCCGTAAACTATTTTCATTTGAAGATATTTGGTTGTTCTGCATATGCGCATATGAGTGATGGTAAACTTGAGGCGAGGGCAGGAATGTGTATATTTCTAGGCTATGCACGAAAGGTGAAAGGCTACAAACTGTGGTGTACAAAAAAGGTAAGTTCACCCAAAATCATTGTCAGCAAATATATCACTTTTGACAAGGCGGCAATGCTAAATCAGAAGGAAGAGTTTAACTTAGATGATGTAGAGATAGATCATAGTACTAAGAAGCAGGTGGAGCTAGATATTGACTGTGAGAAGGTGAAGCAAGAATATAAGCTAAGTACTTTAGAGATTGCTCAACTTGAAGTAGAACAACAAGATGAACTTGAGGTAGAACAACAAGATGAACTTGAGTATGACGATGTTGTGAACCAACCAGAGAAGCAGAACCATACAGTATTGCTACTGATAGAGAAAGGCGAGAAATCCAGAAACCAAAAAGATATCTGGATTCTGCTGCCTGTGCACTTGACTTATTAGATGCAGACCCTATATCATTTGCCTTGGCTATGGCGATGGTGCAGTTGGAGATGAATCATGTACATATCGTAATGCAATAGAAACCAAGGAGTCGAAGTAGTGGCTGATAGCAATGAATGAAGAGATTGAATCTCTTTAGAAAAATTAGACGTGGGAATTGGTACAAATTTTAAAGGGGAAAAGAGTAGTTGGCTATAAATGGGTCTACAAAAGCAAATAAGGAATCCCTAGCATTGAGCCTCCAAAGTTCAAGACGAGACTAGTAGTAAAGGGTTATACTCAGAAGGAAGGTATTGACTTCCATAAAGTATTCTCTCCTATGCTGAAGCATAGCTCTATTCGAATCCTATTAGCTACTGTGAGTACATTTAAATTGGAGCTAGAACAACTTGATATGAAGACGGCATTCTTACATGGTAAGCTAGAAAAGTAGATCTATATGAGTCAACTAAAGGGGTTTATAATTCCTGATAAGGAGTACCATATTTGCCTATTAAAAAAATTTGTTGTACAGCTTAAAGCAGTCCTCGAGGCAATGGTACAAAAGGTTTGATACATTTATGACTGGTACTGGATATAGTAGAAACCAATACGATAATTACATTTACTCTAAAGAACTTCCAGATGGTTCACAGATTTATCTATTGTTGTATGTAGATGATATGCTAATTGCAGCTCACAACAAGGCTAAGATTAGTATGTTGAAAACTCAGTTGGGAAAAGAGTTTGAGATGAAGGGCTTGGGTGTGGCAAGGAAAATTATTGGAATGGAAATTCGAAGAGAATGACATAGTGGCAGGTTGAGCTTCACACAACAAAGCTATGTTATGAAAGTGCTGCAACACTTCAATATGGATCAGTCCAAACCTGTCGGCACTCTGTTCGCTATATATTTTAAGTTATATTTGAAGGAATATTCGAGAACTGAGGAGGAGGTAGAGCACATCTCATATAACTTAATCTAGTGCAGTTGCAGTCTCATGTATGCCATGGTATACACTAGATTGGATCTTTCACATACAGTAAGTGTTGTAAGAAGATTTATAAGCAAACCTGGAAAGGCACACTGGGAAGCAGTGAAATGGATCATGCAGTATCTGAAATGTTCCACCGATGTCTGTTTGGAGTTTGAAGGTCAAAAGAACCATGGAGTTGTAGGATATGTATATTCTAATTATGCAGGTGACTTGGATAAAAGGAGGTCATTGACAAGCTATATCCTTGCATTCTTTGGATATGCTATTAGCTGGAAGGTGATACTGCAATCTATAGTGGCATTGTCAACTACTAAAGCTGAGTATATGGCATTGACTGAGGCTATTAAAGAGAGCATTTGGGTGCATGGTCTTTTGGATAGTTTTGGGTTGAATCAATGTGTATGTCAAAGCACCATTTATCTGGAAAAAAACCTAGTCTATCATGAAAAGACAAAGCGCATTAATGTTAGATTTCTTTTTGTCAGAGAAAATATCAGTAATTGTATGGTTGTAGTTCAGAAGATAGCCACAGCTGAAAATCTAGCCGACATGATGAGAAAACCATTGTCGATTGATAAGTTTAAGCATTGCTTAGACTTTGTCAATATTTACAGAGGTTGAAGACTGTTGTTAAATACAAGCCAAGGTGGAGAATTGTTAGAAAATTTGGCTTACTTTTCTTTATTGTATTGGCTTGTAGTGGTTGTAAAGCAAGACATGTATTCCTGTCTCCATTTCAAGTTTTGGAAAGTGTTTTTTTAAGCTGGATGGTGGTTGGAGATGCGCACTGCCCATTGCTCTTAGGCTCTATAAATAGAGCACAAATCCAACGAGAAAAATCATCCAACGCTGAGAAGCAGTTCCTCAACAATAGTAGAAGAAGCAAAGTAAGCTTCTTGTAGTGTGAGAAAAATAGAGAGTGTATGCAAAAAAATTCCAGGAGCGTAATGTGAGTATACACTGTGATTTTTTCTTTGTGTATATTCTCTAGATCTCTATAATAAACTAATTGTAGTAGAAGAGAGTCTTACCGGGGATATACTATATTGTAATTACTCTTAAAATATAGTAGAATATTTTTCAGAGTTTGGTTCATGGTTTTTCCCTCAAAATTACAGGAGGGTTTTCCATGGTAAAATATTGATGTACAGTTTTCTCAATTTATTTTGTTGGTGTGAATAGTGAAAATTGGATCCCACTATGAAGTATAATTCATGTGCTTTATTTTATCCGTTACTCTCCATAAATTTAGGTGCACTTCCACTCACATCTATAAAGTGGTTATTACACTTGGGATGTACCCAACTATAATCATGATACCCTAACATTTATCTGTTAGTTACTTGTGCGATTAAGAATTTTATTCATTGACAATTGCAAATGGAAAGTTATCTTATTTTTCTTATTCACATAAGCTAGTGAAAGTCTTTGAGCATACTTTACTCAACTTGTGTGTGTCAAGAGAAATAGAATATCAGCAAAACCTCCGTTTGACTACTTCTTTTCACCAACATTTCCAAAAGGAAAGAAACTTGACAATTAGAGAAGTATAGAATATGTTATAATATAAAACTATTCATATAACCTTAACCTTTAGTTTAAACTTTTGAGAGAGATGATTTCATGGCATAGTATTAGAGTCGCTATAAATAGGCATGGATTTGATGCTTGTTATTCTTCATTACAATACATGCTTCAAACCCTAAAGAGATATTTGTGTGAATTAGAGTAGAAAATTACTCATATGTCCCTACCCATCAGTTTAAGCTTTTCAAAGAGATGGTTTCATGACATAATGCAAAACCAACTTGAATTGATGCAATTTTTATGTGATTTTTCCTTTTTCTTTACTTTGATTGATATATTTGAATGGTTACTCAACTTTTTACAGCCGCCTCATCTCTCTATATAAATTGTGGTGGACAACCTATATCAGTCGATGGAAATAAATATGAAGGAGATACCGATGCAGGAGGACCAGCTACGTACCGCAAGAGTGCAAATGGAAATTGGGCATTTAGCAGCACTGGTAACTACATTGATAATGGTAGTCAGGGCTATATCATATCTAACAACTCTAAGCTCTCTGTGAGGAATGTGGGGCTCTACATGAATGCACGTATTTCTCCCCTTTCTTTGACTTATTATGGATTTTGCCTTGAAAATGGAAACTACATGGTAAATCTACATTTTGTGGAGATCGTGTTCACTGATGATCAAACATATAACAGTCTAGGAAGGCGTGTATTTGACATCTATATTCAGGTACAAGACCAACACCTTTTCTATACTTTGTCATGAAGCTGCCTCATGTAGATAAAAGACAATCACTTGAAACATAAAATATTATCAGTACCTTAGTTACATATTGTAGAATTTTTTCCACTTAGCAATTCACTAATCGTCATAATTCATAAAATCGGTTGCTACAATATTTTAAAAAATTATGAAGGCCCTAATATAGTTTTATAATCATCATGAGGGCATTAAGGTTTGGATTTGAATGTTGTAGGGAAACTTGATGCAAAAGGACTTCAATATTGCAGAAGCAGCAGGAGGAAATTATAAGGAAATTATACAACCATTCCCTGTAACTGTGACTAATAATACCTTAGAGATTCGCTTTTATTGGGCTGGAAAAGGGACAACCGGTGTCCCTACAGCTATGTATGGTCCTCTTATATCAGCTATATCTGTGGAGCGTGGTGGGTTGTATTTAAGAACTTCTCTTTATATTCCTAAAGTGCGTTTGTTTCAGATTTTAGGAAAAGAAATGATTATGAAACTTAAATTTTATATATGTATATATAATAGAAAAAGCTAAAAGTTGATTTTCTTTTTAGAAGCTACTTCTATTTAATTTCTATAAAAAAAAAGCTAAAAACTAATTTTTTTTAATTAGATTCTGATTATTTTTAAAAGATAATCCAAATATACAAAAAGTAATGTTTTGAGGTTAAAAAAAAAGTGATTTTTCATACCCAAAATCCCAAACAAACGCCCCTTTTTACTCTGTTGTTTTCATCTTGATGTTATCATCTAATATGTATAGCTCTCAAGTCTTGTGTACTAATCAAGTAGATTATACCTATCACAGAAAAAGGAAATAGCTTACCAGCAGGGGCTGTGGTTGGAATTGTAGCTGCATTAGCAGGTATTATCATCTTGCTATTAGGTATACTTTGGTGGAAAGGCTATCTAGGAAAGAAAAATTCTTCAACCCAAGGTGAGTACAAAGAAATTATTACCGAAGTTTTTCTTTTAAACAAATGGACTTTTCACAGGGTCAGTTATTTAAATATGGATTTTGAGTGATGATTGTACAATAATATGAAATTTAAGAGAAAATTACGATGGTGTAGATTTATTAAATCTCGTATTGTGTGAGATAATTAAATAAATAATTTTTAAAATTTTTTATATGCAAATCTTGCATAGTGTGATATTTTCAAAGATAAAATAAAATATTACTGACATTGAAATCTCGCATACTGCAAAAATTTAAAAAACATTAAAATATTAATAAACATAGTAAAGAGCTTCTAACTGTGTTGCAAGGCAGCGGTTACTAGGTTTCAATGAAAATCTAAAATAGTAAGGTGGTGTGCATGTGTGTATGGTCTGGAAAAAAAAAAATTGTAAAAGTGGGGTGCATGTGTGAGAATTGTGATATCGATTACAAGGTCTATGTAATCGATTACCAAAACCTTTTCATTGGGCATATTCAAAAATGAATTGTGTGATCGATTACCAGACCTTGTAATTGATTACCATAATTTCAAAAATTGAAAATTTAAGTTTTAACACACATTAAGTCATTCTTTAATGCTAAAAACATTTTCTTTCAAATCAAACTAACATCTAACATTACAAATCATTAAAACATTAAAAAAAGTTAATATCTCAAGTCACTTTTATTTAACTTATTGTTAATTAATTGATAATATATAATGTTAATTTTCCTCCTCTTAGAAGTGGGATGTTCTAAATATTTTGTTATTCCCATTTCAACTTTATTAGTGTCTTCCAATTTCATCTTTCACAACTCTATAATTTTTTCCAACACCTTTTAAATTTCCTTCACACAAATTTTACTCTTGATCCTTAGTTACATTTTTATGGCATAAGTATAATGTGACTATTAATGTGGTAATTATTTTTATTTTCTATTTGAATAATCCTTTTTAGTTTTTTTCTTTATTCCATTTATTTAAATGTTGTACAGGTTTTAAGATGTCAATTGTAATATAAAATTTTAAATATCAAAATTTAGAACTTTTAAGATGTTAAGTACAATAGTATTATTTTAGAACTTTTATGGAGAAATATCAAATTTAAATAAATATTATTATGGACAAATAAATTATATACAAAAAGAATTTTAAGATATTACAATATTCACATTACATCGAACCACAAAGAAGTACATTTCATACAAAAATTATAAAATAAGAACACTAATCACTATTTCCCCTTAGGCAGCTTCCTCCCTGAAGGCCACCACCTGGAAGGTGACCAAACCTTTTCTCATAACCTGGAGCGAACCCCTCTCTGGAAATGTGTGCTAGGACTACTACTTCCCCTCCTATTGTCTCTGCCCCCCTCATCCCTTTTTCCCCCTTCCTCCCTCCAATGACATCTCTTGTAGATTTAGATTTAAGTGTTGCCGCATGGGCAGATGTAGACGTGTCCTCCTGTACTGGCCGAGTAGATGCATGTCTAACTAGGGAGAGTATTGGCTAAGATTGGTACATATCTTCCTATACACCAGGTTCACTAGCCATCACATTCAGGTCAAAGTCACGTTGGGGTGCAGATGTTGCATCATCAAGGTAGTAAGAACTATTCATCCCAAACTCAGTGCCACTGTTGTTAACAGACCTTCTTCCTCGACTTAAAAGGCTCCTTGAACTTCGTTGATTGCCCTTTGCATCTTGGGACATTTGCGGTGGTTCAATAATACATCGATTCTACACTGGGGAGTACTGCTGAGTGTTCCCACTCAAATTCAACCATTGATCCACATCATCATTTGTAAGGGATGATCGTGCCCATGAATGGTTGATATTGTGCCCATGACTGGTCCGGCTAATGATGTAGAAATGGATGGTATTATGGGAATGGCTGGTCCGGCTAGTAATGTGGGAACACTTGGTCAAGCTTTTGATGAGGGAATGGCTGGTGCCGAGGGAATGGCTAGTGCTGAGGGACTAGCTAATGCTGAGGGATTAGCTGATCCTGAGGGATTGGCTGGTCTTCCTGAGCCTAAGGGGACAACCATAACCAATTTCTCGCATTTTCTATATACCAATCATGGTAATCATCTTATGGGACATAATTGTTAGTGGGTTGTCCCTGCAATAAACGATCATGTCGAGACTCCCACAACATAACCCACTCCTGATGCTTTTGTCTCCAGTCATTTGGTTTTCTACCCCGTAAGTCTTATGTGATGCTCCTAGACTATGGGGTAGGAAAGGAATTGGCTAATCATACCCGAATTGACGCATCATATGATCAGCCGCATGCCACTCTATTATCGCAAAACATATGAGTGGACTAACAGTTGACTAAAAGGGACACTCAACTCGCACATTATCTGGAATATGGCCATCTATTATTGGATCTTGATATGGTTGCCACACAAACTACATTAATAAACATGTTACATAAGATATACAAATAATATTCAATTTGACAATAAAAAAGCTATATTAATATCTACATGATTAAATTGTATCTGATCCAATGTAAGCCTAATATGATGGAGATCATTATATGGAGTGTTACGTGGATACCGAATATTTTTTAGTTTAGATATAGTCTTCATAACAACAGAAATATTTATGTAAAATATTTTTACCTCATAGCAAGGGGAAAAGCAAATGGCATGGTTGGCAAAGGAGCCAACCATGGGATTCGCTGCCATGCCCACACTAGCAATAGAACCATGCAACCAGTAACTTCTTTTGATTTATTACGTGAAGCACGATCTAGCCCATGATAAAGTGCAGAGAGACACACTGAGCCCCAACTATACAACCTAATATGTTCCAAATTTTCAAGCAGTGATGGGAACTTTCCATGCATCATGCTTGTACTTTTATTCAGAATTAGGTAATGACCCAACATAGATAAGATATAGCCATATACATGGCATGCTATCCGCTCCGCAGTATCATATGAAAGCGAATTTAAATGAATTGTAAGCCAGTCAAATTTTTTTTCACCAGCAACAACATTGGTTGGTCCTAGTCGACAACTAAGTAGCTGCTCACACATATTCCTAATTACTTCTGAGTTGCCATTAGTGCTTCCAATAACCGGTAAACCTTCAATATGAGGCCCAAGCACAATCACGGCATCCTCTAGTGTAATTGAACATTCCCCACAAGGAAAGTGAAGTGTGTGTGTGTTTCTGGCATCCATCTTTCGACTAATGCGCTTATAAGATATTTATTTATTCCCATTTGGCAAATCCACGCAACATGGTGAAACCTAGCTTGCTGTAGATGCTCATGTATATGCACCACAGGTGGTTTCATGAATAAATGACGGGGTTTCAACAATTCCCTCTCCTGTAATGAATCATAATTTTTTTCATTATTTAATAATAAAATAACAAAATGATTCCTAATAGAATAACAGTTTCGATCCTTCTCCCGTAATTATGTTTTCAATTCCATATTATTATACAATTAACACACGAAACCCATATTAAAAAAATTGACCCGATTAAATGAGCTATATTTCTAGATATACGAATAATATTTAAATAAAAAATATAATTGTTTTAAAGAATCTCTTAGTTATAAGACCGTATTAATCTCAAGACAATTTTTTTAAAATAAAAATTCAAATAAAATAAGGGAGTGAGTGAGTTTCAGTGCATTTCAATATGTAATAAATAAAAATTTAAAAATAATTCAAATTAAACATTATAAAACTTATTCTTCATCTAATTGAAAATTATAAAATATTTTGACAGAAAGATAAAAATTAAATTACAATATCTTGAAGAACTTTCACAGATACATGCTCACTAGAAATTATTGTATTATCAACTGGCATTTTTTTTTCTCTTTAATGTATATTCTTCTAACACTGCCTCACTACACTCAGAAACACTTCTCACAACACTGCCTCAACCAAAACAACCTTCCTCTTCTTCTTCACTCTTATGATTTGCTTGTGTTTCGCATTCTCCCTCCCCCTCCCCACATAACATTATATAGGCAGGCAAAGGCAAAGCTAACACAATGATATCTTACAAGATTCTTGCATGCTTGTGCACTACAACCAAGGGACATGACGGAAGCCACCAGGAGGCGTCGTGTGGAGCATATGCATGAAGAGGCTTGACAATGAGGGGACAAGCCGCTAAATTTCTCACCATGCAAGCTTTTTTGGAGCATCCGGGCACTGGCGCCTGGCATGCTGCAAGAGACATAGCATGCAACGATTCGACACGGCCTATATCTTACACCATGCGAGCTTTCTAGGACCACTTAGGACCGGCCAAGTGGCGCGTAGGCAGGAGGTAGGATGATGCGTGCCTGCTGTGATTGGACAAGGCAACAATCTTGCATGATGCGTGATTTTGTGGAGCTAATGGACAGTAAACACATGTTATGTGCATCGACGATGACAATGATTGGACTATTCTGATTGACACTCTAACATGCAAAGGGCTCTGTTTAACTCCGTTTAACATGTGTACAGTGCAAAAATGATAAATCACTGGTTTTTTTTTAAGTATAATCTCACATAATGTAAGATTTAAGACACCACAGTGAGTGTAATTTTCTCCCAAATCTCATATTATTGTTATTCAATCATTGGATAGCATATTATAATCATTTTTCCCTTTTCAGGTGTAGTTACTTCTAACACACATGATTGTTAATCCATAGTGTCCATATGAAAATTCCCTAATACAAGAGGTCTCTGATCTTTCTTTTGCTTTAATTAATAGAGCTAGAGGCTTCAGAACTGCAAACAAGTGTATTTTCCTTACGAACAATCAAAGCAGCAACAAATGACTTTGATATCACCAATAAGATTGGAGAAGGAGGATTTGGTCCCGTGTACAAGGTATTTTGCATAATAGAATATATTATTGTTGAAAAATCATTCATTTATTATAATTGTATATGCCATGTTTTGAAAATTCTTTTTTAGTGACCTAATAATTATAATTGTAGGGATGTCTACCAAATGGCACAATAATAGCAGTCAAACAACTTTCCTCCAAATCAAAGCAAGGGAATCGTGAGTTTTTGAATGAGATAGGAATGATTTCTGCTTTGCAACACCCTTGCCTTGTTAAACTCTATGGTTGTTGTGTTGAGGGAGATCAGCTATTGCTGGTATATGAATATTTGGAAAACAATAGCCTTGCACGTGCTTTATTTGGTAATTATTCTTACTTTGGTGGTTATGTTTGTGATATTCCATATCTACTTACTTTTGTTATATACCTGACTATTTGACACCATTGTATGATTTCTATCATATTCACATGAAAGGCCCAGAAGAACAACAAATAAAATTGGATTGGCCAACAAGGCATAGGATTTGCATTGGTATTGCCAGAGGCTTGGCATACCTCCATGAAGAATCAAGACTAAAAGTAGTTCATAGGGACATAAAAGCTACTAATGTGTTGCTTGATAAAGATCTCAATCCAAAGATATCTGATTTTGGTTTGGCCAAGCTTGATGAGGAGGACAACACTCATATTAGCACTCGAATAGCAGGAACATAGTGAGTTCTTGTATTTAAATTTCTTGTATGCCAACTTTGTTGTATGATATGATTGGTTGATGAAGGTCTTTAATTTTACCACCTTTATTATCTTGGATCGAAAATTAGAAAACTAAAAACAAATATGATGTTAGCTCTAAATGGGTTTTTATTGAAATTTTTGTATTGACATAGTGTAAAAACATTGATTGCTCACATGTGTGGTAAGGTTTGGTTGTTTTTGTTTTTGAGAAGAAAAACACAAAAAACAAATTATTGTGTAATATTTCTAAAGTTAATGTATTTAATAAACTTTCTTATGTTTATTATGTAGTGGATATATGGCTCCCGAATATGCCATGCATGGTTATTTAACTGATAAAGCAGATGTCTATAGCTTTGGGATTGTTGCTTTGGAAATTGTAAGTGGGAGGACTAACACGACTCAACGACAAAGAGAAGAAGCATTCTATTTGCTTGATTGGGTAAGCATTCTCAAGTCTAGTTTATGTTAATTGTCTTTGAAAATCTTAACCAGTATGGGGTATGCTCTGTGAGTACCAATTTATTAATAATAGTCAAATTAATCTCACAACTCCATTAAGAGTGACACACTTTACCCTAAACTGCTTGTGATTTTCAATAGTTCTATGTACTCTTTTAATTTTCTGGCTGTGCAAATATTTACAAGGCCTTACAATGTAAAAGTATTCAAATTGTGATATAACATTATAATTGGCTTCTTACTCAAGCCTAACAAAAAGGAGTGCTTCCAATTCCATTTATTGTTATTTGAAATATTAGAATTGACTTTGGGATAAACCTGGTTTGATTTCTTTTATCATTTTGCATAAAAGGCACGCTTGTTGAAAGAGAAAAGTAATGTAATGGAGCTAGTTGATAGAAGATTGGGTTCAAACTTCAACAAAGAGGAGGTGATAGTGATGATTAACGTAGCTCTCCTATGTACTAATATGTCTCAAACACTTAGGCCTACAATGTCTGCAGTAGTAAGCATGCTAGAAGGCAAAATAGTTGTTCCAGAACAAGTTTCAGAGTCAAGTGAGTTATTGGATGAGAAGAGGTTGGAGGCATTGCGTCTGTATTATAACCAACTGGATGAGACTATCTCAACAGAGGCACCGTTGACTGCTTCATCTACTTCTGAAAAAGATCTATATCCTAAACATGTGGACCCTTCTTACCGTGAGAAGAGAAATAAAATTAGTGTCTGTTAGTCTAAGAAATTTCATCAAGTACGTATTAGTTATATACTATCTTGCAATTAGTTTGTTTCTAAAATTATTGTTTCCATATAAATCCAAACTGAATTCCACCATGTATTTTATTTCTCCTTGTCATAATACTTTTTTTTTATACCCAAATTTGTATATAGTCATTGCCAAATTTTTTTAATTTATTTTATTATGTGAAAATGGTATAACCTGCTAAACTTCGTGAAAAAGAAAGCTAAAGGGAAAAGAAAGTTGACGAAGAGAGAATTCACGTGTCATTGAATGAGAATATGAAAAGTATACAAAAGGGCTTTACTGATACGTTTTAGCTTGACTTACATATGACACTTGGAATACTAGTAGTTAAAACAGAATAAGCTAACTGAATCATAACTTAATCTATCATAACTACTAAGTAAACCAACTAATCACTGCCAAACCAACTGATAATGGTCTAACCAACTTTAGCCACTCGATCCTCTAGAGTCTAAACTTGTGGAATTGGGTGACACCCCCCGCAAGCTGGAATATGAAAGTTCAACATTCCTAGCTTGGAATGGATGTTCTTAAAGGGTCTAGGGGCCAATGGTTTGGTCAAAATGTCTGCAACTTGGTGAGCAAATTGGATAGGCAGCAAATGTATGACACCACCTTGAACTTTGTCCCTCACAACATGACAATCAATCTTTATGTGTTTTGTCCTTTCATGGAATATTGGATTTGCTGCAATATGGAGAGTTGATTGGTTGTCATAGTATATGACACACGGTTTCTGAATTGGCAAATGGAAATCTTTCATCAAATAGACCAACCACTGTGCTTCACAGGTTGCTAAAGCAAGGGATCCATATTCGGCCTCAGCAGATGATTAAGCAACAGTAGGTTGTTTCTTACTTTTCCATGAGATTAATGCCCCACCAAGGAAGAAGCATTGACATGAGATTAATGTAATTTTTAACTTAAAAATTTTTTAAAAAGGAAATCTCAAAAGCCAAAGCTCTAGTCTATTTTTCTTATAACTCTTTTCCTTCTTTCTTCCTTAGCCCAAGTTAGCCCATTCAAGAACAATTTTGTTTATATATAGAAAATGATAAAATTATGAAAAAAAAGAAAAAATTAAGAAAATTAAAGCAAAAAAAAAAAAAAGAAGACAAAGATCCTCTTTTACTCTTCCCTTAAGTCCCAACCATAAGAAAAAATGCATACTGGCTAAATGATGGGAAAATAAGAGAACTATTATTTTAGTACCAAAAATTATATTACTCATGAAATGACCCAAAAGAGACTATGTTGACAAGTGGTCATTTTTCGAGGGTTACAATGGTGGTTGACAATACTAACTTAGCACATGTGACACGTATAGCCACTTCTATTTGTGGAAAAGGAGGCTAGTTTTATTTAGTGATGAAATAGAGGCTAGTTGATGTTTTGGTTGATTAATCTAACAGAATAAATCTTTAGAATATCATTTATTTCAGGAATTTCAAAAAAAGAAGTTGACAATTTCAAAGACAAAGACAAAATAAGAGCATCAAGTAGCAAAGGGGGGAAGGAGTAGAAGCAGAGCACACAAAGTAGAGAAGTTAAAAAATAGAGGAGGGCCTTAATTCTGTTGTTCGCTTCTCAACCATGACAGACTAATCCCCAAGATGGTAAAGTACACACAACATAGCTCTGTCGATCTTCCACAAAATGGCTATTGCCTATTGGTCCCCTTCTCAGTTTTCGGCCCTTCTAACTTGTTATGCACTTTTTTATTTTCTAATAATAGTGCAGGTTGTGCTAATGATGTCTTCTCTTAATTTCTTTAATCTAATTTTGTTTTTTTTTTTTGTCGAGTTGACACCTTCCTATTGTTTTATATTTTTTTTTCGAATCATGAGAATATTTGGGTTGATGTTACCTTTTTTTTTCCCTACTTTGATCACACATTGACTCTAATTAATGGATTAAGATTTCAATAACAAAGGAATCAAAATTATCTGTGACGACGGTGATATCTTGATTATAATTTTGCCTGAAATGTTCATGAAATTATAAAAGTTTTTGATAAACTTTTTATTCCATGATCTTGTTTGGCTGTGTTCTATATCGTCATGTAATTAATTATTTGTTTTTATTTGTAATTTACTAAGTTTTTTTTATTTTTAACTAATTCTGATTGCTCATTTGTGTGTTCATGACTGTTTGAGATGTAAAATAAAATAATCTGAAACAAATCCACAATAAAAAAAAAATTAGGAGAGAATCGAGTAACCAATTAATTAAGGGATAAAACTTACATCAAGTTTTTTATATGGATTCCACAAATTAAATCATGACAAGTGGATGTTTCATATTGAAATGAGTAATTTAAAATTAAAAAAATATGCATTTATCTCAAGAAAAAAATTTCACATTTCATAACTTGATTGAAGGATCGGATATAATGGATATAAGGAACTTGATCTAAGTTTTTTCCTTAGTTAAGCTCTTCCAAAAACTCTTGGGACTTCAAGAATGAGAGAAAAAAAAAATACCCATTCTTCTTTCTTTAGTTTAATAATAATGGTGAACAAATTCATATGACCACAACATCATAATTATAGTAAATTAGATTTTTCTTCAACCATTTGTTGCAAGGCTGTAGCGCGCATGAAAGCCTCTTAGAATTGTGCATTCTATTGTGAGGGCTGTGGGAGGGCTGCAGCTCGCTATGCATTCTTCTAATTGCTAGTGTTCTGCCATGAGTGCTGTACAGCACATATAAACTTCTTACTAGCGCTCATTTTTGCTCCTCATGCCCTTGGCTCCATTGAACCTAATTAAATCAACCAAAAACACTAATAAATTGCCACAAATCATGAAAAATTAAGTAAAACTAATAAAGGGACAAAACGCAAAAACCACATGTGCAAATGAAGAAAAATAATAACAACTCGGGTATGAAACGCATGAGCTTTTTGTCAAAATTACCCAAAAAGAATGACTCTCTCTATGGGAGCTATCATCGCAAACCCTTACATGTCTCATCCTCACCAATCCAACCCTTGCCACGCCAATACATGTTAATTTTGACTTCCAAATCTCAGAGCACATATGTATTCTATGCTTGCCCCACTTGATACACTCTCTGATTCTAACTGGTACCCTGACTCAGGCGCAACCAATCACGTATCACACTAAATCCATCAAATGTCGTGTTTAGCTTTCCATATACAGGACCATATCAGTTACATATGGACAACGGTCAACAAGCATGCTGGTTATTCAGTCCTTTCACATGAAACTCTTCCACATACAGCTCTTCCTTACATGTTCCGTCAATCTGGAATAATTTACTCAGTATTAGCAATAAATTAGCAAGAAATAATGAAGTTTTCTTTGAATTCCACCCAACTAATGTTCTATCAACACACAGGCGACTAGAGAATTGTACCCTTGCATGAAATCTTGGACAAACATGGCTTATAATTTAGTTTGTTAAAAATGACGTATTATGTCCTTTAATATATAAAAATCTTATCAAGTAGACATGGTATTGAAAAGTATATCACTATCTCACTTTATTACAAGATGCGAACAATACTGCTACAATGA
Organism: Dalbergia cultrata; assembly: GCA_031216105.1. Classification (NCBI taxonomy): domain Eukaryota; kingdom Viridiplantae; phylum Streptophyta; class Magnoliopsida; order Fabales; family Fabaceae; genus Dalbergia; species Dalbergia cultrata. The sequence goes on from CM062350.1 coordinate 15,525,401, forward strand.
TAGCTCTCAGTTAGTTCACACATTGTAAAATTATATTTGTCCGATCGAAAAGGCAATCCCTCTCTTTATGGATTAACAATATTAAACTTAAATGCATGAAGAGATTATTTGTTGTTGGTTGGTTTAAGTGGTTAAGTACGTACTTATTTTTCTTTAAGTAAGATTTTGAATTCAAATTTGATGAGGAAATAAAGAATAATATTAAAAAAAACTTTATTATCTTTATGGTAGACTTTTTTATCGAAAAGAAAAACCTTTATGGTAAACTAACCTAAGTAGTTTAGACAAAAAGAAAAAGAAGTTTCAGAATATATACATTGAGAATTTAAAATTTTAAGAACTAAAATGACAAAAATTATTTCAGAAGAACTAAACTAAGTTGATGTAGGATACATCTTTTAAAAATTAAAATAAGTTTCACTATTTTCAATCTATTTTCTTAATTTGGTTCTGTTTTTCACTTTTTTTATTTTTCCATATAGGAAGGGCATGAAGAATTACTTGCCAATAGATTTACTGGCAAAAAATTCTAAGGACGAGGATGCAAGGCTTTCTATGGTTGAGAAGTGTGACTGTCCTATTGTGCGTGACTTGTCTCAATGAAAATTCTTGGGGCTCATAAATGAAGGTGCTGAATTTCCAGAGAAACGACAAGCCAGCTTTTGGAAAATGCTCCATTATTACATTGAACCAGACAAATTAGTTGTACAGTTATTTAGCACTAATATATATATTCTATATATTCATATAAATCTGTAAACGTTTCAACATAACAATTTGCCACTTAACTTTTCTATCACACTGTATCATTATTACTTAAAAAAAAAGACATTGTATTATTATTATTATTATTCCTTGATTTATCCTATTGCTTTGCTCGCTTTACTTCTCTTTTGAAGATTAAAAAAAATTTCTTTTTTTTTTTTATTTCCCATTGATGGTGCCTTTCTTTTTTTCTTTTAATATTGACGATAATAAAATTTGAACCCATAACCTAATGTAACTATTCAAATCCCTCAACACTAACTCATTCTATTGGCTTTTCTTTCATTTCTTTATGTAGATAAGTTTTCTTTCCATGTGAAAAAAGGAAAAAAAATCTTTTCTTTCACATTTTTAGTAAGTATTCAAGAAAAAAATTTCAGAAAAATTGATCTTTCATGGAAAAAAATATTTTGTGATAACTTATAATTAACAATATATTTCTCAGTATTTTAATCCTATCATTTATTCTATTTTTATTTTTGTTAAATACTAGGTTGATATAGTTTATAAATCACTAGGGATCAATTTTTCATATAAATATTCTGAAAATATCAAAAGGGGACTATGTTGTCCTATATTTTTAATCTTAAACGATTGCGAAGTATTTTTTTTTTAATTTTTAATCAGTTTGTCCACCTCCTTTATTTCATACTCATTATTTTTTTCAATCTCATCACTGATGAATTTTTTTCTCCTTTTTTCCCCTCTATCCCTTCTTTTATGTTTCTCGTTGTCCAAAAACTAAAATAACCAAAAATAAAGTAGGCAGAAAGAAACGAGGAGGGTTATGCTTTATTTTTTAGGTGAACGGCAGCCACTAGTAAAAGAAGTGATGAATTTTCTTGAAGTATAAAACTCACATACATGGATATAATGCTTCATTGTTTATATACACACATATAATTTTGAAATTTGAGAGAGAGAGAGACATATATCTTATATTTTTATAATATTTTATATTTTAATAGTTTTATTTTATTACATTTTTATGTATAATTAGAATTTTGTGATTTATTAATTATTTACAAAACAAATATTTTATAATCTATTAAAGCTATCTAGATTTGATGTAGAATATCTCTCACTCAAATTTTTTGAACCATCATGTCACATTTATTCCTTACAGTCTTATTTAGGTCAAGTGATTGAAATCTCAAATTTCTCATTCTCCAATATTTTTTAATGCCAATTAATAATGCATGTTCTCTCTATAGTTAGAAGTCATTGTCTTTGAATCACATTTGATGCATCTATTTTTTTATATGTTTTTTAAAACTTTTTTCCTCACTGTCTATAGCTTTCTTTTCTCAATTCTTTATTTATGAAATTTTAAATAGTAGCACTTTCATATTTCTAACTATTAGAATGATTGACATTTTTATCATAGTAACATTTTCAATATTTTCTTTTCTCTCTCTTCTTCCTTAGATATTGGTATTGATATTTTAAATAAAAATAATAATTTATGTAATTATTTTTTCATACGTTAATTAATAAGTGAATAATACTATTTAAATAATGTTTAATTGGAATATGAGAACATGATTTAATTTTCGTTATTTATCGCAATAATCTTTTAATACAAATCAAAATAATTATATCCAAAACATATAATAACAATATTTTTGTTATAATCTTTTATAAAAGAAGCCACAGAGGACAAATACTACAATATATAGGAAATACATAATATAATATTTGTTGGATTTTATATTTTGCCAAGTAATATTTAAATTACTAAATTATGAAGATCTAATTTTTATTAAATAATATTATAAAAATAATTCATACTGTTATCCAATTATGTATTATTATATTAGTAAATATATTTTATTTTAATATTCACTATTTGAAAAATCATAAAATTGAATCATTTGGTTGGATTGTGGTAATTTTTTTTATATTATCAGTACATCAAAATTAAACTCAAATTATGATTTAATACAACACAATTAAAGCTAAGGAATATTCAAAATGTAAATCAAAACGGGAATGAATATTTAATCAATAGTTTTTACTTGGAAATTAAATATAAAATAATTAATAGAATTACAATTTTATCATAATTTTTTATATATTTTTTAATAATATGTGTGAAAATAAAATTAAGGATAATATCATTGTCTTATATAGTATCACATCAAATGTTATATATATATAGCATTAAAATTCTATTAGGTCTTTTAAGATTTTGTGCTATCGTGTATTATAGTAGCAGAACTTATATATAATATTTTATATATCAGGTCTTATCCTATTATGTATAATAAATAGATGATAAATTGTATAAGACATAATAAGATAGCATAACACAATTAATACATTGTGTTTTCTAAGTTATTCGGTGCACACAATATAATGATTAGCTTTTATTTACCTTTTGGTATTTTATTAAAATTAAAATAACTATCTAATATAAATTAATGAATAAATGATATGAAAACACCTTTTGATCAAAACTTATAAGAAGGGGGACGCTCATGTATTATACGGGTGGCCATGACCCCATGGAATTTTCAGTTTTCATGTTTTTATATATGTATCTATATATATTTTTCCTCTAAAATTTTTATATGATATAAGAATTTGTAGAATGCTATATTATTAGTTTATTTAAAATATATTAAATAAGTTTAATATTTCAATAGTTTAATTTCATCCTCCACTTTTATTTTTTTTATTGTATTTTGATATAAATATGAAAATATGCAATTTAAATATTAGAGACTAGTTCTTATTATAAACCTTTTACTTAGATATTTAAATATTGTGATGAACAGTATGTTGTGCATATAGATGCTTCTTAAGTTTTGATTGGAAAATATATTTTTTTTAGAATAATATTAGCAATAACAAATTGGTCCTTTAAAGGAAAAAAAATATTTTCATGACCCATGAAAGTTAAGGACAAATTTGTCTTTTCATAGCATTTTCAGATGATTTATTGGATAAATTAATCTTTAATTACATACAAATCGTTTAAGTTGATTGGTAATAAAAATAAAATCAAACAAATAAGTTTGTCAAAATATTGAAAATGAGTTAATTTGTTCTTTATTTTAATTGTAAGGACTATGGAATATTTAATTTTTTTTAGAAACCAATTTATTTAGCACCATTTTTGTCAGAGACGAAGGTTTTCTTTTAAAATTTAGATTAAAATATTAAAAGATAGGTATTATTATTTTTTACATATACATTATTTTTTTAGTGCTCCTCCTACTAAAATTTAAGCCTTGCTATGCCTCTGGGAATTGGAGTCAAACCCACCACTTTTTGTAATTCATTAAGACATACAAGAGTCTACTAGAAAACTATAGGTTCACTTGGGAATAATAGTTTGATTTTAATTAGTAATAATATATATATATATATATATATATATATATATATATATATATATAATATCTTTTTTTTTTGTTGGGCAAAGTATAATTTATACGCTATTCCACTATGTAAGAATTCCTCAGTTAATCTTCATGTTTTCTTCGAAGTCAGAGAGCACGCATCTGTTGAAAAATTCCTAAATTCATTCAAAGCAAAAAAAAAGGGTTTTTTTATTTGATTATTTGATTTGATATATATATATTACTTATTGTACTCAAAATATTAAAAAATAGAAGATAATAATTTATTAAACATTAAGTGATAAATGATATATATTATTTTTAAAATTTTATGAATATTTAGGCTTCATTTAGCACACTTGGTAGAATAAGATTTGACAATATAACACTAATATGATACAGGCTAATAGTATGAATTCAGATAAACTTTTAATACTATATTCAGTGTGGTGTGACATTGTAAATATAAAATATTATATTTTATACTATATAATATTATAATTTATCTACAAATAATTTTAGTAATACATAAATACTAAAAAAAATAAAATAGTAACTTTATAAATTTTTTAAATATAATTTCAAAACATATAATATTATCATTTATTTAAAAATAACTCTAACTATAAATAAATATTGAAAAAATAATGATAATTTTTATTAATTATTTAAATAAAATATAAAAATATTTATTATTACTTGAAATTTAAATTTTATTGAAAGTCATTTAACGTTTAATTTGTTATTTTATAACTATTAATTTATTAATAAATTATAGAAATATGAAAATTTTCTATCGTTAATATAATTTGATATTTTTCTAGTATTTTTATCATAATTATTTAAATTCAAATTTGATAATAATTATTAAAATAAATATTTTTATTATCAAACCTTACTTTTATATGTTATATATTATTTATTATTTATTTATACTTTTGTCTAATATATAATTTATAATTAATTTCAATACTAAATATTATTTATTATTTATTTGAATATTTTTCAATAATTTAATATTTAATATTTTATTAATTTATTTAAATAATTTTATTTTAGTTAATATTATTTATCTAATAAGTATTTTATTTATTTTATTATTCATTATTTAATTATATAAAGAAAATAAGTCATATACATTTAAAACTAATCAGACCTTATTCTACCTCCCAACTAAGGTTGTGTTCAGTATTTTGTATTAGACAAGATAGGATAGGCTACTACTCTACATTGTCTTTATTTGTTGTTTAGTGTAGATACATATATTATATAATATTATTCATCATAATCCCTTTATACGTTAAAATATTGTAGAACTTAATCAACATGGAGAGGTTGAATTAGGTCTAATTAGGTTTTAGTGTATAAAATTAATTTTATTTTTTAATAAATTACTAACATAAAATAATTCTTGATAAAAATTATTTCATAATAAATTAAATAAATACCATTAAATAATAATATATGATATCATTTTAGTTATATATAATAAAAAATAATTATAATTAATAAATGATAAATAAAATAAATAATATATAGCATAATTATTAACCAGTAAAATTTATAAATATATAATATATAATATATATAAAATTATGGATTATTAATAGAAATATTTTGATTTAATATTTAAATAGAAACTAATAAAAGAGTATGTTTTATATTTATAGAATTTATTGAAATAATAAATAGTTATAAAATATTAAATAAATAATAAATTTTAACATGAATCAAATTTTAATTAATACATACTTACATAAATATAATATTTGAAAATTATATTTAAATAATTAATAAAAATATTTTATTTTATATATATTTATAATGTTAAAACTCTTTGTAAATAGATGATAATGTTGCAGACAATGAAATATAATATCTTATACAGTGTTACACCAAACACTCTATAAGATCAAAATTTCGTCCCGCCTAATACTATAAGGTCTTATCTTTTAGGCCGTTATCCTATTAGGCATACCAAAATTATCCATCGTGTTATTCAAATGGCCTCAATGAACTCAAGAGGGGGGTGAATTGAGTTCTAAAACTTTTTCTTAGATTTCATTATCTATATATTTTTTCAACAAGTTTTGAAGAAATGTCTTAAAATCTTAATTTGATGGATACAAATGAAGGAGATATAAGAGAGTAATTGTGTATATAAACAAGATAATGAAAAGTAAATTTGCAATAAACTTAAAGAGATAAGGGAAGAGAGATTGCAAACTTGGTTTATACTAGTTCGGTCACCTCTTATGGCCTACATCCAGTTCTCTCAAGCAACCCACTTGAGAGTTCCACTATCACTTTAACCTTTACAATTGAAGAGCACTCTTACACCTTGGGATCCCTCACCCTTGTATTTGAGTCTCTCAAGAACCAAGAGATGCCTCACTCTTGTTCTTACAAAGGGATACCTCACCCTTTTCACAATCTCAAGTAAAAGAAAGAATATAAGAATTCACTCTTTGAATAAAGTAATTGTTACAAGTTGAAGCACTAGAAGGTTTTCTTAATAATAAGAGAATTTGGCCAATGAATGATGAAAAATGATTGATGATTAAGAATGATTGTTAAAAAGATGTTTGCTGAAAAAAAAATATTGAATGATGGGTTTTTATAAACAAAGATTCAGGTAGACCGTTAGAGTTTAATCCCAAAAGATGTGTCTCTTAAAAAATGCACCCATCTGCACATTTCTGGGCCTGGTAATCAATTACATGAATTGGTAATCAATTACACAGTTCAAATTTTGAAAATTTGCAACAATCACCATACTGGTAATCGATTACAAAGGGTATGTAATCGATTACAAGTGTGAAATTTTGAATTCTGATCGCATGAACAGCATGGTAATCGATTAGTGATTGTACTAATCGATTACTTAGTTTCCAGAACTTCAAATATTAAAGTTTTAACACACTTTAAAAAAAAAAAACTTTGCTTCGTTCTAAAAACATGTTAAACATTTTTCAAGTATTAAACCCATGTTTTCATACATCAAATACATCAAAAGCAAATATTCCATTAAAAACGATTGAATCATTGCAAATCAAGTTTTCCTTAAAATCAAATTCATCTTTTTATATTCTAAAAAGGATCTTAATTAAAGAAAACTTTAATCAACTTAAGAAGGCCAAATAAACTTGTTAAATAAAAACCTTTTTGACAAATTGATCTAAGTCCTAGTTGTTCTAACCATTTGACTTGATCGCTTTGCTTGTTCTTCTTCGAGAAATGTCATGCTATGATGCTTTCATCTTTTTGTCATCATCGTTTGACATCATCGAAACCTACAACATAATATTCACACATCGTCTTAACATATAAGGGAGATTTGATGTATAGGCTTATATAATACGTTACTTGCAGTAAATAAGATATAAAGTCATTACGTATTGTATCAGGTTATCCAATCATGTATTATATGATATGCCAAATGAACCCATAAAAAGGTCTTCTGCATCATGTTAAAAAAAAAGGAACTCTTCTTCATACATGTGCCATGCTTCACAATATATTTCATGTGGACTTCTTCCCAATCCCTTCGTTCTTTCACATTTGTCTGCTTATCAAGAAATTCTTGTGTGGTAATGGATAGCCATATAGCATTATGCTTCTTCCATCTAAATTATGTCATGTGTTGATAGGATCTACCACTAATAAATTTTAAATATTAATTATGGATAAAGTATAACACGTGCCCTAATTTAAATGGAAGAAGAGTATAATTAGTACTATATATATGTGACTAGTCATGATCACATAAGAATTTATCTTCTCCATCACCTTACTCTGCTCCTTATGAGTGGTGATATTTGAACATCCCAATTCTCAAATATTCTAGACACTCCTCTCATAAGAGTATAAGATCCACTCATGTATTTTTTTTTTATCATTATTTGTTCTTTCTCCATAACTTATGTTGGGATAATGAGTTGTTAAATTCTTTTTAATCTAATGCATGTTCTTTCTTTCAATTGAGTTTCTATCTTTGTTCTTAATGCTTTTGTGGCTTGATCACCCATAAATTGATGTTATGAGTTAGGTAGGCAATTGGGAAATTGGTGCATAACTTAGACCTAGGGATAAAAACCATAATTATTAATTGTCTAGGGATAGTTCCATGACCTAACTTGGACCATAACGACACGTGAGAAATCTCATCCCAATGTAAACCTTGTGATCGATGAATCACTCTATATGTGTGTTTTAAATCATTAAAACCATTCAAAATATAAGTTCACTTTCTACATACAAATATCCTATTCTTTGAAATAAAAATAACTATAAGTAATATTTCATAAATCAAATATAATTACTGTAAATCCTAATACAAAACATATACATATATAGAGCTACTCTGATACAAAATAACCATGAATGCTAAATCATTAGTTACAAATAAAAAATATGCTATCATGGTATGCAAAATGCAAAAACTATTCCTATGGTCTAGGACCTTGCCTGCAATGACACTGGAGCACTTTGTATCAATGACAAAATACTTCACTCCGAAGTGAAGCTCACCAACTAAAATATCTCTATTGTAGGGGAGGAAGTGGAAGAGAAGAACCGGCGATAACCACTATATCTGTAATAGAAGAAGGAAAGGGGTGAGTTTTATCTAAAACTTAGTGAGTAAATTTTCATCTGTGACCCCTTTCATTGGACAACAACCAAGACACATAATAATAATAATAATAATAGTAATAAACAACTCTAAACTTCTCTAAGTCATAGCCAATAGTATACTGAACTTGATAAACATATTGTCACAACGTCCCTAGAGGGCACTGTGATAAAATGACAACTAATTTTAAAAAATAGAGTCACCAGCAATTTTATTTACGTCCCTAGAGTTATGTTTTTCTTTAGTTTTCTTAGAACTTTTTAATTTGTTCATAGTTAGTTTTGGTTTGCATAAATGCCTCTTTTGCATTATTTGGTTTAAACTCTTGCATGATTAAACTCACATTAGCCTTGCATTCTAGTTATGTTTTCCATTGGTTTGTAGCTTTTTGGAAGAAGAATGAGGGAAGCATTTGAGCTAGAAGTGCAAAGAAGCAAGAATTGGAGCTGAAAGGATGTCAGAATTCCATGCTGGAGCATAGAAATCCATGCTGGAGCATGGGTCCTAAAACTGAAGCCACGCTACAGCATGGGAACCTACGCTATAGCGTGGCTTGCTGTCATATTTCTCATATTTTCACTTAAGCTACGCTCCAGCGTAGCCATAGCCACGCTACAGCGAGGGTGCACGAATCTGACATGTGGATTGGGCCTCTGTACTAATTCTGGCAGCCCATGATTGGCATAAAAACCTAGGCAAATGTGAGAGGAAGGCATGAGAAAGCAGAATACGAAATTTGGGGATGAAGGAGGCTAAAGGAAGCTTAGAGCTTGGGAACAAGGGTTTTGGAGCTTCAAGAGCTTGAAAGAGAGACCTATCTTAGTTTTGTTCTTCAATTCTTAGTGTATTTTCTTGTTCATGGCTTCTTCCTTCCTTTTGTCATCCATTTTATTTTCATATCATTTGCTCATGACTTGTAACTAAACCCTTTGCTAAGGGTGATTTATGGATGCTATGTGTTTGACAATATGCTAATATGAATGAACGTGTGTCTTGTTCTCATTTGATAGTGAGCATTGTATTTGATCTTTTTTATCTTGAATTGCTTAATCACCAATTTAGGATTATAGGGTTTTTACAAATTTGAGAGAATGAGTAAGAGTCATGCCTATGAATGCAATGCCATGAGTTGAATGACACCTAGAGATAGGCAAACATGATTCATGTGGTATTTAAGGACTTGATAATTAAATCACTTAGTTAGAGTTAGGCATGCTAAGAGATTAGGTGTTCAACTCTAATTGAGTAACATTAGATGATCTTGAGAAAGACTTTTAATGAACATAGAGATCCCACCATCACTCAATGAAATGTGGACAAGGCATATTGATGTTCATGTTGCATATTAATCACATATAGTTGAAGTAAATCACCCTAGCATTTAATTCCATCAATTCTTAAATCGCTTTTACATTGTTTTAGCACTCTAGCCTTCAAATTCCTTTGATATCATCTCTTTTTAATTGTTCAACTTGTTATCTAATTAACTAGAACCGGTAATTGAATTATCTCTGTGGGTACGACAACCCCTTCTTTTACTCTATTACTTGACGACCTAGTATACTTGCTAGTGTCACCCTCCTCTTAGGAGCGATCAGGGAGTCTAATTATGATTAGGGAAGGGTGAAAACTAAATCCCAATACACCCCTAATACATCCGTATAAATATGGTTACCTTAGAGCTTACCATGCAAATTAATTATAATTTTAATAATATTTATTTTTCCCCCAAAAATCCTAATAATTATACAAGAATAAAAGAAAAGAAAAGGAAATTAAATAAAAAGATAATGCAATTTAAAGAAAAATTAATTTTGGCTTGATAGTTATTGGCTATAATGATGTATCCTCTGGTACAATGAGGAACTCAAAGCCACGTTGTTCTTGTAGAAAATGATTTTGTATTGATGGATTTTAATTAAAAAGAAAAAATGTGTTGATTGATTTTGATTTTAAAAATGGACTTTTAACCGACAAATTTAAAAAAGAAATCCACTATTGTACAAGAATTAAGTTAGCACTAGGCTACTCAATGAATCGTTACAATTCAACAATACATGAGGGAGGCATCCATCTCTCAATCATGATTGTCAACTGTTGCACAGATAAAAAAATGTTTTTATTTTTTTAGTTTTATTTTTTTAGACAGAAGACCCAAACAATTAAAAGAAAAGCCCAAGATCATTTTTGGATAGCTCTAGCCCTTAAAAGCAAAGAAAACAACCCAACAAAAAAAAAAAGAAAGACCAAATCCCAATTAAACAGGAAAAAAATCAATTTCCCAATAAGCCCAAAACCCACATCAGCCCAAACACACTAAAAAGACACTTTTATAAAAAAAAAAAAGACCAAAAAAACTAACCTGACATAAAACTTAAGTTAAAATTCCCATTTTTAAAACCTAATTTGACTGCATAGCAAATGGAAAAGGGCAGGAGCAAGAGGAGATGCAATGGTACACAGGGGCTAACAACGGTGGAGGGAAGAGCCTAGGGTAGAGGCATTGCGATTGGTGGCGGAGGGAAAGGCTTCTCTGCGATAGGTCATGTGACGAGAAGGGAGGCTGGTGCAATAAGGGTTCTGGCGATGGCACTTGCAGAGAGGCAGAGGGGAGCTCGTTGTGCGATTGGGGGCTGGCGATAGAAGGACTTCGCATAAAAGGCAGATGCAAAGGGAAGATCGTCGTGGCAGCGATGTCCCAGCTCACGGTAGGGAGGACCGTAGCACGGAGGCGCAAGGCGAGGTGGCTGGGCTCATCACACTGGGCTTTGCAGCGATTCTGCCATGACCTAGTTAATGGCAAATATGGAGGTACAGTGAAGTTTCACAACCTAGTTTGCTCGGTGGTTCACGACTTGGACATGGTAGAGGTTGAGGTGGTTCATGGCAGAGTTCGCCGCCACTTCCCATATTTTTTGTGTTTATTTTCTGAGTTTGGTTTGTTGATATTAGGTTTGTTTTGGTTTTGATGTGCTAATTGGTTTTGTTTTGTTTCTGGCTTGATTTTCTTTGGTTGGGTTGTGGATGGTGGTGGTGGTGGTTGTGATGGTTCCAGGTTGTGATGATGATTTGAAGTGTGTGTTGATGAAAGCAATGGAAGAGAGCGATGAAAGGGTTATGATGATGTTGATGGTGAGGATGAGAGGAAGGCTATGATGATAAGGCTACAGATTTGGCTTCTTTGGTGAGTAATGGTGATGATAATGATGTTAATGAGAACAAATAAAAATATATGTAGAAACTATGATATGCATATGTTGCAGGAACCCCTTTTACCTTGTTGAGCCCCTATGATCTAAATAAGACTCACTAATAGGGGTGTACAAGAGATAGGTTGGGTCGGGTTGGATAAGACCCGAACCCGGCCCAATTTTTAGACCGGGTCAATTTTTGAAACTCGAACCTGACCCGATAATGACCCGATTATGTCCCGGGTTGTACCGGATCAACCTGACATTCAAACAATATACAAGAATTTAGATATTGTACATAATAAAGTTATAAAATTTACAAGTAAGAAACAATATTTTAGAGATATTTTACTATATAAGTTTCAAAATAAACTATATCAATGTAGAAATAATATCAAGTTATGTAAAATATATAAATTAAAATTTAAAATCTTATGATTTTTCATTAATTATTATATTCTTAAGGAATAATTTGACTTTGGGCTGGGCCGGGCCAACTTGACCTATGACCCGAACCCGACCCGAAAAGTGTACCGGGTCAAATTTTAAGACCCAAACCGGTCCCAATAAGCTTCGAGCCGGGCCGGGTTGGTGGGACGGGACGGGTCATGAACACCCCTACTCATTATGTCACTCTGTGTTTTCAGCCTCTCTGTTGCTGTGTTTGTCACTCACTGTCACCGTCTCACTCTCTCTGTGTATCTCGCTAAATTCTTTGGATATCTTTTGTATCTTTTTTTTTTATGTTCTTGCTGATTTCACTTATGCATTTTCATTGATTCACTTGTGTATTTTGTTGAATTCCTCAAATCTCTCTCGCTTTGAATTTTTCTTATTCATACACACTGGAGAATTAAATGTGTTGATCTTGTCTGTTAGGGCATTAAATGCATTACTAGAGAATTAAATGTGTTGTGATTCTTCAGGACGTAATTGTCATCAACTTAGATCTAATTGAGGAATTAAATGCAATGCTAGAGAATTAAATACACTGGATCTGTGCACTTTTTGCATTCTTTTTTTCCCCCTTCCATTTTGCTTTTCTTTTATTTGATCACAGATCATGGTGGTTGAGTTTGAATGGGCTAATAATAACATGGACTGGGAAAATGCGCTTTTTTTTTAAGAGTGAATGAGAGGCACTTTTTTTGTGAAAATAAAAAACAAAGATAAAAATACACGGACAAAATATGGTGTTTACACACACATACACACAAAAGAATGGTTGTAGATTTTTGTAATTATCTCTACTCTCTATGGACACCTCACTAGATCCCGATCTTTAGTAGCTCTGCCTCCATGGCCATTTAATAGTATTGCCTCTATGGCTGTTTAATACTATTACCCCCATGTCTGTCTAATAATATTGCCTCCATGGCTGTTTAATGGGATTGCCTCTATGGCCACCTGGTACACTGCCTCCATTGCAGTTAGATATACTAAGGTTAACTATTTTCTAAACATGAATTGTAACTTTGTTTAATAAATTTCATCATAAATAACTCAACTGAAAAATAAGTAAAATCAACAATACTGAAATTCCATACTTCTTAGCTTCATGAAAACTCTCCAAAGCACTTAATATTCTACAAGCTCTGAGTTCATATAGCTCTAACAATCTGGCCTCAGCATAACTGTGGCCATGAAATTATGTCCAAGGGATCACCTATTTGCAGATATTGTGATTCCCAAGGCCCATAAAGTATGTACCCACCAACTGCTAGGAATCATAGGAAACTCCATGCTCTAAAATCATTTTGACTAAATTTCTAAATTGTATCTTAAAATGGCATATTTTCATAACTAGATAATTCTAATATCATACTTCAACAATAATGGGGTTCTAAGTCATAAAAACTCTAAAATGATTGTTACCTAGGCTTTCAAAAGCTAAAACATACACTGGTCTGTATATATTTATTTCCTCTAAAACTCTGTACTAAGCTTTTCTATGGTTTAAACTCTACCATACATGCATTCTCTACTCTTGAGCTCATCATGGTAATTCACAAATCTCTAATATAGTCATATTCATAATCTAACTCTTTATTAAATGTCATTTTAGCAACAAATGGTTCAATGAGTTTATTAAAACATATAATTCACACTCTTTGAAAATCATAATCTCATAAACTTAACAAAACCAATAATAATTTAAAATCTCTTTAAAATCGCCTCTAAAATCATACAATAATACTACAATACGAGGAAAATAGCTCTAATGAATAAAATAAAGGTCACAGGATAGAACCCACTCACCTGGAGGGGAAGAAGAGATGTTGCCAACACCAACTGAACTCTGGGGAGTAGGGAGAGCACTAATATCTGTAACAACAACCACCCAAACTCTAGATTAATCTCTATTACTCTATAGTTAACTCTAGATCATCCCTAACAACATTGGGGGAGCACTCTTACTTGACAATAATAAGAGAAATAACAAAGTCCAACCTAAGATCATGAAAGAATGGAGACATAATCTAATAACATATACTCACCTTGAAGCTTAGAAATGATGGATTTGAGAGAAAATGTATAGAAGAGAGATTATGGGGGGAGGGTACCTATTGGATCAAGTTTTTACGAGTGAGGGAGGGTTTTATCAGGTAGAGGGCTCACTTAAGTGAAATGGTGGCGTTTCGCATTGTTCACAGGCTCGAGGGCATCGCTTTGATCAGAGAACTTTAGTTGGGGTGGCCGCACAACAAGGGGACCACTATAGCAGTATGCAGGATGCCAAACGCCCCCAAACACCCTTTTATGACTGCTATAGCGGTTCTGGACCATTATAATGGTGACAATAAAAATCTGGTTCAGCACTTTTGAGTCATTTTGCTATCTAAGTTATCTCAATACTCACTTATTTACATAAGTTAATGTCCTCGTTTATTTTACTCTTCATTAACTTTAAAATATAAATGTAAATAAGGAAGTACCCCCCATTTGGATTCAAATAAACTATCATAAAATTAAAATTCCAACAAATTAGGATTCAAATTTTGAGTTTTAGTTCAAATTCGAGAATTTTTAAGATTTTATAAATTTGTGGACTAACAACAAAATGTTGTAAGGTTTCATAAAATTCATTAAAAATCATTCTTTAACTTATTTTCCTTTTGGAAACAATCACCGAGACTTTTGATCCCAAGAATATAGTTCTATCATATAGCTCTCTAAGGATGTGTATGATCCAAACTTGGTAAAATTCAGGACCTAGGATGACAAATAAGGGTAACTAGCACCCTTCCTAGTAAAGAAAAAAAAATTTAACCTTTTTTTTTTAGAACTAGGGCATTGTAGATGATGATTAATAAATTTTGTGGAATTTTATATTAGGATGTCATGGAACACAATAATGCCTTTGAATCTAGAGTTCATGATAAGGAATTAAGTGAACTTTAGTTTTCCAAGAGGATTGGTATGCTAAGGAATTGGATATTACCTAAATTAGAAAATTCCCCCATCAACTTACATCACTAGGTAATTGGGAATTTAACATTTATATAATAACTAGGTGAAATCAGATCCCTAGCACCTTAACCTTCATTTCATTGATTCATTGTTTTCTTTAGCATTAGATTAGAATAGTTTTATTTTAATTTAAAATTTGAACTATTGAAATCTCGAATTGTTTAGCCTAGATAGTATTTGGACTAGTGAAGTGGTACTTGGTTACACAATCCCTATGGGACGATACTTTTTCTTACTCTTTATTACTTATACGACCTAATATAGTTGTCGGAGTCGCATTAATTGCTATAGTAAGTATGATCAATTGTCTGAGACAACACTTGTGAAGTGGTATTTGGTTACACAATCCCTATGTATATAAAAAATGAATGCTTTTCATGTGTTCCAAAAAAGTAAATTTTACTTTAGGCCAAATTTCTTGCAGTATACTTTTGGACTAAATTAGTCACATTAGGCAAAAAAAAAAAATCATAAATCTTCTATATATTTTGGCACTTCAAAAAGAAAAGGGTCAACACTTTGGTTCAACCCACCCGCTTCAACCCATAGGTCAAGTGAGTTGAATATTTTGGTGGTTTGAATATGATATCTGGCCTCTTAAAAAAATAAGGGTTTGGTGGGTCAACTCATCAAGAGTTCAACTCATTTTAACACACCTAAATATAATTAATAACGAAAATAATTCCATGAATTTTCAAACAATTTGTTTTTTTATTTTTTCAAATGAACTATTTTGACAAAAAAATTAGCATAACTTATTCCAAGGAAACAGTACCATGCCTCCATGTTTATATAAGTCTTTAGGAAACATCTCACCATCATCTCCACCAAATAACATTATTGATAATATATTTGAGAAATCTTAACTATTTGAACTTATTATTCCACCATAAATACATGACATCTCCCAATTCAAGTAAAATGTCAATCTATCAAAATTATGCCACTTAACATGACACATTAGCAAAAATGTGAACATAAAGTATTGAAAATAGATCCAAACTAACTAACTTGACTCACATTTTGCAATTTTATGAACTAAAAGGTTAAGCTCTAAACTTTAGGAATCAAAATATATAATTTGTGCGTACAAATTCAGATAGACTAACTCTTTTCAAAATATAAAATTTAATAACCAGAAGTATGAGTGGTCTTATTTTGTTTGGTTTCGCCATAG
The DNA here is from genome assembly GCA_031216105.1 of Dalbergia cultrata. NCBI lineage: Eukaryota > Viridiplantae > Streptophyta > Magnoliopsida > Fabales > Fabaceae > Dalbergia > Dalbergia cultrata. Next base: position 15,541,985 of record CM062350.1, read on the forward strand.
ACGTTGTACTCAAATTCATCTAAATCTTCCATATATTTTTTAGGGTGTACAAATGAAGATGAAAATTTTATAAATAAATATCATGTGTAAATTTTACAAATTCATCTATAAAATTTTTACATTCATTTTTAACTCCCAAACCAACACACCCTTAGTGAGTTATACATAGCTTGAAAGAACTGGATCAGTGTGCCAATTTGGAGTCTGAATTGGACAAGTACAGTACAGACGTTACCACCCTGGAGGAACAAGTCGTTATAAGGATGCAGGTAGAATTAATTCTCCCAACGCGTAATACGGTAATAGCTAACTCACAAATGCATTTTTCTACTTTATTGAATGTAGAAGATGGGAAAAAGAGCAGGGGAGACAATCATGCATAGGAAGGGACTGGGAAAGGGTCCTTCGTTTATGAGCTCAATAAGTTTGAAAGAGACAAGTCTGTATGTGCAATAAGATGTATAGACTAGATGATTTCATATCAATTCAATAATCTTCGCATTTCTATTCTCCTAAGAATTTTCAGAGTCCGTAAAATCGGTTTGCAATTTCTTTATGCAAGTAATTGTTCATGCCCTTCCTATGAGGAATAACTAAAAAGAAGGAAGAAAAAAAAAAAGAGAAACTATTTTAGTTAATGCTATATTATTTGTCAACTTCGTTCAGTTTTAGAAATAATTTTTGTCAGTTGAGTCCTTAAAATTTTAAATCTTTAATATTTCGCACCCCTTCGTTTATTTGAGTTTAATATTGTTTGATAAAGATTAGGATAAGTAAAAAGGAGGGGTTTAACTGTTTAAGTATGTTACAGGGATGGTGGAATTTTCCTAGAACTTACTGGTTGACTAAAAGATTATTGAATAGTGAGGATAGCCAGAAAAAAAAAAAGAAGAAAAAGAAAGAAAAAAGAGCAAGTGGGAAGACAGAAATGAAAGAAAGAAAGAGAGTACACGTAGAAATTCATGTGGAAATATGTCGGGACATCATGCGTGCCTTAGCCATTGACTTGAAAATAAACATAGAGATTAAATAGTAGCCAAGCAATGAATTTTCGGTTGCAGTCTCATCAAGAATCAAATTGGTCGAGATCATATTCATAAACAAGAAAACGTGTATGGTCCCCAAATTAAAGCGAACACAATTAAATGTAAAAGGACAAAAGACTGTTGCCATTTTTTTTTTTTACTTGGTTGCCAAAATTTTAAAAAGAGTATTGATGTATTTTACCCCTTGAATTTTATGTCATATGAAGTTTATACTATAATTTTTTAAAATATGTATTGGAATATTTTGAACTTTTAAAATAGTGGCAAACACCATTTCTGTTAAGTTGACATCCATTTCTACTATTAAATAGTCATGTACATGTCACGTGTACAATTAAATGAATAACAATAATCTTCCTTTCAATCAAAATTTCCAGCATAAATGCTCCTTACTCAAAAATGGAAAAGATACCTTTTTATTACAATCGAACTCCATCATCTTAAGGATATTTTTATCTATTTCTAAGTGGATAAGGGTTAAGGGTTATGAAATTTGATTAATAGGAATGGTATTTTTGTTCGTTTAATTATACACATGATATGCATATAAATAATGGAAATGGATTTCAACTTAATAGGAATAAGTATTTTAATTTGCACTATTTAAAAAGTTCAAAGTGTTACAATACACATTTTGAAAAGTTGTGGTATAAACTATACATAATCTAAATTCCAAGGAATATAATGTATTTTTTCCTTTTTACAATAAATCATTTACAACGAGATATAGGTGGTTGCAGATCCATTCAACAATTCTCAACTATTCTCCTTTCTAATTTTTAATAACTAATTATTTTTCTTTAAATATTTTATGTTATTCTGATTTTCGTTTATATATTAAATATAATTTTAAATTTATTTTCCATTATTTATTTTAAATATTTTACTCAATAAGTATTTTAATTAATATGATTTTTTATTTTTCATTTAATTGTTAATTTGATAGATATGTTTGTTTTAATAATATATTGAAAATAAAGTACAAAAAAAGATGTTATATATATATATATATATATATACACACAAGATTTTTTATAAATAAACTTATATAATATGTTATATGCACCAAACAAATGATGAAAGCATAATGCGTAGAATTGACAATTTATCCTATTATACCTAATATAACATGTCAAGCATAATCTAAAGGTCTAAAAATTAAAATACATATAGGTAACGAATATTGTTACCTCCCAGCGTCAATGAAAAATAAGGTTAAAAATGCATCTTTTGTTGGCAAATTATGGTAATCTTAACTGCCATTTTTACATGATGGCGGTTTTAATAACCACTATAATTCCCAATGTTATGTGGCTAATTGTGGCAGTTGCTCTTTAATTGCCATAATTTACATATGCTAAGAAACGGCAGTGGTTTCCGTTTATTTGAAAGACTAGTTTATTGTGGTTAGTAACCACCGCAATTTGTAATTAATTTTTTTAAAAAAAATTATTAATTACAGCGGTTTTAAACAGCCATAACTTGCATGCTAATGAGAAAAAAAATTTCTTTTACTTTAGTAATAATACCATTTAATAAACCTATTTCACTTTCATATTAATTTAATAAGATAAGGTAAAAAGAATCAAGCACTATCATTAAGTTTCAAATGGACGGAGAATTTTAACCCCAGAGCCATAGTATACTTGAAACTGGTTTTCAAAATGCCATTGACTCGTTTCATTTTCAAAATGCCACCATCACATAGAAGTGGATAAGATGATAAGATGTGAAGTGTGAAATTTATCTTACTCATGTGCATGACTTTTCTCATTGAAAATTCTTGGCCTCATAAATGACTTTACATGTGACCCTTCCCAGCCCCTTCTTCTTTCATATCTGTCACTGTCTCCTTAACATCTTGCCCATTTTCCATCACCTTATCTCCTGAAAAAGCTATAAATTATGCTGAACTTTTTCTTAAATTTGTTAAAAATCTAATCAGCCTATCTTTTATTATAAAATTTATTTTGAAGGAATCTTTAAATTTGTGAAGCTATTATACTGTTTCTTTTAAAGTTTTAAATTTGTTATGTTATTTTCGTATAGATTTATAAAATTAGTACTCTGATTTTTTATTATTTGTATATTGTAGAAGATATTAATACTATCTATGCAAATAGTAGAAAGTCAAGCTAAATTTCATCAAGGAAAAGTCATTAGTATAATTTGTTGGATATTGTGGCTCAGGCCCTCTTCCCTATATTCCTGGCTTCCATAAAAAGTTTCAAAATCTTTTTTATATTTGTAACTTTTGAACGGGTTAAGTTATGACTCATTTTATAAAAGATTTCACTATATAAAAAAAAACTCTTAAAAACTACTCATACAATATATCACTCTCGCTGTTAAACGATACCCAAATCAAACAACAGAATGCCATGATTTATTAGTCAAAACTTCTACTTATTCTTCGTAGAGCTTCGGGTTAATTGCCAGTAGAATTTGCCACGTAAAACTTTTTTCCCTTGTTACTGTGCCTTTGAATAATAAACATTATCATGTCAATGAAGTGGCCCATATTAGTTTTTTTTTCATTTTTTTCAAACTATGAAAACAGCCAATAGTTTCTCTTATTCCGATCCATTTAATTTGCTCATCTTTTCAAGGACCTTTTTTTCTTCTCTGCCTCCGCGTAAGAATTCCCTTCCTTCATTTCCTCCACAACCGCAAATTAATACCCTTCTCTTTTCTTCTGTGTGTATCTCTCTTTCTTTTTCTTGAGGGGTTAGGAAGTATTTTATTTTATTTTGTGGTTAATTGAAGGGGGCAAATGCCCATGAGGTGTTAGGTAGTTATAAGTCCAATTTTTTTAGACGTTGAAATATCCTTTTTGTGTTTTTCCATCAGCGTCATTCAATTCAGAAGAGAACCCCCACCCAACGTGTTAAACCATGAATGGTCGAGAGTACACAATAGTATTCCCACTGAACTGCTTTAAATTCTTTCAATTCCTAAGCTTTGTTTATTCATCGAATCAGCAAGCATGATGAACATGATCTTCCCTCGCTTTTCCTTCCTTTTAGCACTCCTTCCTGCTGCCTTTTGCTTTGCCTCTTTAGCTTCTGAAGTTCCACAATATGAAGGTATATATATATGCACTTCAACAAAAATATCTTACCTCTATGAGAAAAACACTCTCACGATGCATGGATTAATATATAGCTCTGATATGTTTTTTTTAATTATTTTTCATAAATTTTCATATATATAGTTTTCTTTTTTGGTACATAGAGTAAAAAAAAAACGATATATAAATATAGTTACTATAAAAAATTTTATGCAATTTTTTTTCTACAGTCAAATAATGATATATTGAAGTATGTGCAATTTTAAAAGTAAGTATTATAATACTATGAAATATTTTATACTGAAAATATTTTTATATTAATATTAATTAATTAATATATACTGCGTTGTAGACATATAGATGGTTTGTTTCAAACTTTTAAAATGTAATTATAAAATTTAAATTTTATACATAATTAAAAAAATTGAAAATATTTTTTCAGAGTTTAATTTATTAGTTTGTACGAAAAATTACAGAATAAAATTTTTTAGATTCTGATTTTTTAAAATTATCTAAATATGTGAAAAATAATTTTCATTGTGTGTTTAATTAGAAGGTCAAAATGGGAGTAAAACTTTCTTGTATGAGTTTCATATATAAATTTGCATATGAGTGTGTATTTAGTTGGGAGTAATAACAGAAGTAGAAGTTTCATAGATAAATTTCATGTGTAATTGATTACTTGTTTGTTTTGTATTATAGTGCAAGCTATAGAAGAGATAGTTAAGATACTTGGGAAGGAGGATTGGGCTCCCGGCGGATTTGCATGCGGTGAACGACCTGATTTCAGTTCTTGTCATGATTTGAAGGATGATTGGAATCAATATGTTATCTGCCATTGCACCTATGCCAGTGGCACCAAAGTTTGCCATGTCACTAGCTTGTAGGTCTCTCACGTCTTAATTAATTATTATGTTTGTAGTTGAGTGGTCATGCATCAATCAACGCTCTCTTATTAGGAAGATGTTGGTTGATCATCTAAAAATGAGTGTTTAATCAGACTACTTATTTTATAATATGATGGATGAGTAGGGATTACAGGTCCACCATTACATCAATGATAATAGAGTAGGTATTTCAGTTAAGCACCCACTTTTAGATAGGGTTGATAAATGGACGTGGGACAGTTAAATCTAGCCTATCCTGCCATGATTTGAACATAAATCGTGATGGGGCGAGTAGACCTATTTTTATTATTCAGATTTAAAGTGTCAATTCATCCCATAAAAAAATGGCGGGTTGATCCGTTTAATTATTTGGGTTGGAAGTGTCATCCTGACTCATTAAAAAGCCCAATCTATTTTGCTACATTACTTTTAGATATTGAAATAATATTTTTATTCCTTATATATCCCTCCCATGCAACCATTTGTTTTTGTAATATTTTTTAAAACTGTTTTCATGGCTATATGAATGAACAGATGCTTGAAACGACAAGATCTCAAAGGTGAACTCCCACGAGAATTGGTCAAGTTGCAATACCTTAAAGAAATGTATGTACTTTTCTTGCTTTGCTACATTTAACTTCAATTTATGGAATTGTTTCACTGACAATTAATAATTATATATATCTATATGAGACATTCTTATGTACTCTTAGAACAAGATAAAATATTTACTCTGTTTTATTTAGTGATTGGTAAATCAACTATTCTATTAAAAATATAGGAAAGGTGAGAGACAATAATAGCCCACAAAATTTATATGTTAATTAATAAATAGATCAAAACAAGTTCTATCTCTTGCTCCCGACGCACTTAAGTATTGGTCATATCTATATTTACGTTGCATGATAATACTGATCTTTTTCTCTTTATTACAGTGATCTTACTTTCAACTACCTGGACGGTGAAATTCCTAAGGAATGGGGCTCTATGATTAATCTCGTCTTCATGTATTCTATTTGATTTCTCTATTGACTGTTTTTTTAGTTATTATTATATATATGATATAGGACACTTCATATCTTATTTTATATTCTATTTAATAACACTTTATATTTGTTAATTTTACGTCTTTAAAAAAAAATTGTTGATTTTAAGATGTGTTTGGCAAATATAACTAATAAGATAAGTTAATAGTTTATAATTTTATTATTTTTATAGGAGATGTAGTATATTGATTTAGCCTATTATAATCCTCTTATACCTTATTTGATTATACTTGTGGGATTAGATTTTAATGTATGATAACTCTCTTATTTGTTATGTTTTATATTTTACAAAAATAAATAGAATTCCTATTAAAATATATATATAAACGATTTTTAATATAAATTATAGAAACAAATGATAAATAATTATGCAATAAATAAACATTTATAATGAAAAACAGTTAACCTTTTAAAGGTAAAATCTTTTAATCGTAATTAAATAATTAATTAAAAATATGCTTTTGATCAATTTCTTTCTTGTTATATCCTGTAATGAGAGGCTTAAACATAAATATGAAAAATAAAAAAATATACTACAAAGTATAATTTTTATATTTTATGAAATAAAAATAATAATTCAAAATATATTAAAACAATAAATAGTAAATATTTTAAAAACTAATTTTTTTAAAAAATTATATCAAATAAATAATAAAATTATTTGTTGATAATTCTTAGATTTCGACTTATAGTTAGAACTAATTATGATAGTGAAAAATAATATTTTCTTGCATAATACATTATTTATAAAATATCGTGCCATATACAATAAACAAGTCTTATACCATCATGTCACTATAAAACTTCAAGTCTTATACCATCGTAAACTTTTCTTTTACTTGTACTATGTCTTATATATCGTAACTTGAGGCAACAAGAAGCCAATGAAATGTGCTTCTTCATTATGACAGTTCTCTTGGGGGTAATCGATTAACGGGTTCAATACCACGAGAGATAGGAAACATTTCCAATCTTCAAGTTTTGTGAGTTTCTGGCTATATATCACCTTATAGCAAAATAAAAATTTCCATGATATCGAATGTTTTAACTATGCATGCAAGCAATTTTAGTGGAACTTAACCATTAACTTGGAATGGATAGTGTCGTGGAGTTCAATCAATTGTCCGGAAATCTTCCTCTTGAGCTTGGGAATCTAACCCAGCTTACTAGACTGTAAGTCTTTTAATTTACCTTTATTTATTTATTTATTTTTTAGGACCTTTATTTTATTTTCTATTGACGCCCCACCACCTTGTTAAGATCTTTTGGCCCCTTATTTCCTTCATTACTGATGATTGCTATCCAAATATGAAAGGCGGGGCAACATTTTGAATTTGCTCCCTCCATCAATTTACAAGTGTTTTTTAAGGTTTTCATATATAGATTAAGAAATAATTAAAAATATGCAACTAAAAAAACTATATGTTGACAAATTTTTTTCTATTTAGAAAATTGTGCAATAATTATTATGTATGGGTGTAAACAAGTTAGTTTGAATTGAATTAGAAAAAAATCAAATAAACCACTTTTTAATTGATTTGGATTTATAATTTTTCTTTAATTCCAAACCAAACTATCGAACCAAATTTGGATTGGTTCGGTTCAGGCTATTAGATTTACCATTTTTTCCCAAGTTTTGCCCAAAAAATTCAATAAAAAAATACTATATATTGTAAAAACATCAAAATTTTACATAAGTAAATTTTCATATACTAATGTACTATTCTAATATCACAACATCCAAACTAAAATTCCTAAATATCACATTATCACATAGTACTCAAACAACACAATTCCAATATCAAAATATTTCAGATTCAAAACACTAAACAACAAAATTCATATTACATATCCATAAAATCTCAAACATAAATTATAAGTTGGAAACATTCAAAAATGACATAAGATAAACTTGTCATTAGTTCGAGTCAGGTCTTGGGTGTTGAGGAATGCAAATTCAATGACAAACCAAGATGTGATTTATTTTAATTAGACCAAACCACTTGACTTGATAACCTGATTTGAACTGGAGCAATATAATCGAATTGGTTTGGATTCATCACATTCATCGTGTTGATCCGATCCACTTACACTCCTATATTAATATTATGAGAAGTTTTTGTGCGAGAAAACAATATGTGCAAGGATAAAAAAAAATGAAAAAAGATAATTAATACTTTCTTAAAATTCTCAAATGACAAATAATATTGGATGGATTTTTTTCCTTTTCTAAAAAACATTTATAACTGGAGGGAGGGAGTGCTAATTTAGCTAGTTCCATGGCTTAGTTTCATAAGTTATATTTTGTTTAACATATAGGCAACTCAACTCCAACAATTTTGCTGGAGAGCTACCTGCAACATTTGCCAATCTTACTTCATTGCAGGATTTGTAAGCTTCGTATTTTTATTAAACTGATAAACAATTAATATTGTTGAATTGGCGGTAATTAATTTTTCCTTAATTGTTTCATGCCCTTACACTGTGCAGTCGAATTGGGGACAATCAATTCTCTGGGAAGATTCCTGATTTTATTCAAAGCTGGACAAGTCTCCAAAAATTGTGTGAACTCTTTATTTTCTTTCATTTTTTTATTTTTGTATTGTTGAATTACGCGTAGTTTTCTGATCTGAAGCTACTTATGTGGCTTTAATTTGAGTTTTGACAGAATAATTCAAGGAAGCGGACTAAGTGGGCCAATTCCTTCTGGAATTTCACTTTTGAGAAAGTTAACTGACTTGTGAGTGTGATATTGTTTTTATAGATAGCAAGGGCTAGCTTGAAAACTACTTCAACTTTCATTGTGTTTAATTAGCTATGATTCTAATTTTATATGCAGGAGAATTAGTGATCTTAACGGAGTGGAAAATTCACCTTTTCCACAACTTAGTAATATGACAATGAAAATTCTGTGAGTTGATATTGATGATTTGACTACTTCAAAAATATATAGAACGTAAACAAAAGTCGAAGAAGTGGCACTCATAAAAGGTTTTGCCTATTTGGTTGTTCAACAGGGTTCTGAGAAGCTGCAACATTAATGGAACACTACCGCCATATCTTGGGGCAATGACAAATTTAAAGACCCTGTAATTACACACTTTCTCATTTCGTTACTACTAGTACTAGATTGCAATTCCCAACTAGCGGTTGAATCTTAATCTAATATGTTTAGTTCAATTATGTTATGATTCTTTTAATAATAATTCTTACATTTACAAACACTGCGTTGATGTGTGTACAACTTTAATTTTATACGCCTTTCACTCCTATTGTGCTGCAAGAAATATTTTTGCAATGATCATCATCTTCAATTGTTTTTAATTCACTCTCGATAGTTGATATAATTTTTCTTTTTTCTTTTTTTTTTTCGCAGGGACCTCAGCTTTAACAATTTAACAGGACAAATTCCTCCTGCCTATCAGAGCCTGACAAACGTGACTAACATGTAATAAATTTATCATACTTTCCTAGCAGTTGTTCTTAATTGGACCTTTTATTTTTAATCACACATTTATTGGCTAATTCGGACCTTATTGTTAATGTCGAAGCCGTGGAAACATGTGAAATAGTTTAAAATAGTATAGTCATTTAGTCTCCTTAGAATTAGAAGGACAATCGTGGAGAAATAGGATACACTAACCACGGACCAGAGGGGTTAAAAAGTTTTGGTCCTTCTCTTTAAAAAATATTTACATAGGTTCATTTAACAATTTTCAAATAATTTATTCATTTTCTTAATGACTCCTTGCTAATGGTCTATAATATTAATATTGGATCAAACACATATCATTAGGTTAAGGGCTATAGCTGTTAATTAAGGAGTTAGCTTATGGCACAATTCAATTGGATCTCCAACCCAATGTGACTATGACTCACATGGTCTTCCCAAGGCAAAAAGTTGGCCTACGACTAACATTCTCCTCCCAACACCTATACATTAGCAGTCTATGCATTATAGGAATCAAACCCATAACCTTGGCTCTGCTAATTATAGTTTTCAAACTTGACTCAATAATGATCTCGGTCAAATCATTGGGTTATTGGGTCACTAATTCAATATATATATAGACATAACAACATAAACATGTGCTTAGATAAGAGATTGTGAGTGCTCCTTCCTTCTCTTGGGACAAGGGCTCTAACCTTGCCTCTGGCATCCCTTGAGGTGCGATCAACAAACCGAACTGGACTAATGACCGGTTCATTGGTGTCTAATATCATTTGTTGGACTACACGCTTACCATTAGATTAAAGCTTATAATTATTAGTTAGGTCATCACAGCTCTATTTTACTTAAGCCTAGCCTTACCAAGGTAGCATCCTAGCCCGCAACCAACAATTAATTTTTCCTTCAATATATTATTTAGCAAACGGAAAATGGTTCCTCTTTTGTGTTTCCGTGTGATGTTTCGCGAAAACCATTTCGTACCATTAATCATTTGTCTATATTAATTTCTTAATTCATTCTAATGTAGATATTTAACGGGAAACTCTCTGACGGGATTAGTGCCAGCATGGACAAAGAACGCTGGCAACATGTAAGTTATCTTTCAGATGCTACTTATATAATTGGTGGGATTGAACAATGCATATATCATCTATTCATAAAAACACTGTATCACATAATTGATTCCTTTTTCACTTTTTGGAGTAGACTTGCTCTTTTCCTTTTGTTTATTTCCATGGACACGCCTCAAGTGCATGGCCTCCAACTACATATGCTGCAATGGTTTACTGATCACTAAAAGCATAAACGATCACAACCTAAAATATTAATTAGGCTGTCTTTTGATATAAAAAATCATAAAATTAAGCTTGTACAATGATTTTGTTTGGATGCGATTATATTCATAAAAAAAAAATTGTGTTTTTTTAGTATATATGGGATAAATTTTTTAAGTAAAAGTATCATTATTAGAAAAAGTAGAAAAAAATGTTTTTTAGAAGCTAAATGTTTCATCTTTTGGAAAATGATATTTTTTATAGTATAAAAAATGTGTTTGATGATAAATAAAAATCTTTTAATATTAGATCCAAACATAAATTGGCATTACATTTGAACATAAAACAATTTTACCTTTTTAAAAGATTTTATAATCTCTCCTCTTTCCGTAGTGTTCCATACCTTCTAGAGCAGGAGGGGTATGTTGCCCAAATCTATATTTAGGAAGGTTGCGTCTAACTTATTTTCCCCCTAATTTAAATAGTTTAATTAATGTTATGTCTATAATCCTAAGTTTCAATTGGAAAATAAAAATACCCTTCTCAATTAATTCTTTTTCATTTTACTGTCATTTGTTTATGATTGATTTTATGTTCTCTTCTAGTGAAAGTTGAGTGTTCTTATTAGTTAGTGCTTTATGAGTAGCTCACTTATTCGCTGCAAGGGAAAACATTTTAGCATTTTTCAGCTCTTGTAGTATTAATCATATTGTGTCTGCATTTATTAATTAGATTAATTTTTACTGATGTTAATATGAAGAAACCAAAGATATGTACTTATGTTTCCCCGAGTCGCATATTCTTAGATTCTGAAATGAATTGTATTTATAACTTGTATGTAGAGATCTTTCATATAATTACTTCAACGTTGGAAGTCAATCATGTCAAGATGGAAAAGTGTAAGAATCCTTCTTTTTGTGCGTATTTGTTTTCAAATTTAAGAATCTAAGTAATAACCTTCTTTTATATGTCATAGGAACTTGTTTGATACCTCTTTGACACACAATGACTCGTAAGTTTGGTATTCTACATTATGAATTATTGGTCTTACATGTACCTAGCCTTTTGCTTTAATTTTAAGTTCCTTATTATCTGAGGGATCTTATACCGATTGTGATGAGGTTATGCTAACTTAATTTTTCCCTTTTATCATTTTCTCAGAGGAAAGATTTCGTGTTTGAGAAACTCTGGTTGCTCTAAAAGTAAGTTCTTTGTGAATTTCCTACAAATTAAAATGTTAACGTCCCAATACTGCTTTGTCATTTTAAAGCTTTTCTTAGCCCTTTTTAGTGGAAGTGGAACCCAAGACTATCATGCTTTTACACAGGATCCTATCTAGCTAGTAACCTGCAAGGCTACAACCTAGCTAGTAAACTAAATATGGATCCCATTTAGTTTGGGTACCACATCTAGGGTACATGAGAGCATATTGGTATAATGTCCCATATGTTGTGAGTCCAAATAATATTACTCTTATTAAAACAGTATAAATCATTAATCTAGGATTTCTTTGAAATCATTTTCAATGTATGCATACAAATTGCTTAAAAGATCAATACTTTATAATGTAATCCATAGAAGACAGTAACATATCATGATGGTGATTAATTTATCTTGGTGTTTCTCTTATGCATTGGTACACCATCAACTGACCTCATAAATAGGGCAACTTTTTTCCAATGTGACCATGGATTGTGTATTAGTTTGTTAATATTTGAAGAAGTTAGTTTTGACCACCCAACATCTGGTTGGAAGAAATGTCTCATCAAAGGTATATACGGGACTCGTGCAAAGGGGTTTTCTAGATTGACCAATTCTAATAAGATTGTATCTATTAGTGCAAAATTAGGAATTTTATTGGTTGGCAATATCAAAATGAATAAATGTACAGTCAAATAGATTTGTTTATATGATTTAGGCTTAGTTTGGTATTGATGTGCTCTCAAAAAAATATTGAGTTCTTTGGGCTTTTAAAAAGCTGCTCTTAATAAGAAGTCATAGTAACACTATTTGGCAAAATTATTCAAAAGTTACTCCCAATAAGCAAAATCCATAAAAGTTGTATTTGGTAAATATATTGTAAATTTATTTTTAAAATTTAAAATTATTATAATAGACTTAAAAAATGGAGATAGAATCTTTGAGGGTTGAATCAGAAATTAAAAGCCTAAATTCATGGTGTCACTACTCAACTAAGGTTGTGATCAGTGCATAGGAAATTTGTTCTCCTTGAAGCCTTAACATGTATAATTTTATAGAAAAATGAGCAGAGTTTCATCCATTTTTTGGATATTCCCAATTAAAAAAAAATACAATATGTATGAACACAAAGATAAAATACATAATCGGACTCCAAACATTTTCAGAATACGTCCCTAACAATAGAACAACCAACTTAGCATATAAATTTCAATCCAAGTTCTAATATACAATTTAAATCAAACGCCATCCTAAAATCAAAATGAAGTCAAGTTAATTTTCAAACTAGTCTCAAATGTAAATTCATGGTCACAAGTTATATGTTGAATCATACCTAAGAACTTAGTTCAAAATATAATTCTAAATTTAGTTTTCAAATCCCTTTCATAATATAATCTATATATATATTATCAAAGTCTTAACTACACATACATAAGCATAAATACAAATATAAGCATAAAACTAATCTGAGGACTCTGCCTGTTACATATGGAGCATTGCATCATGGATGGTTTTAACTAGACACTACTAGAAAAGGAAGCTAGGTTCCAATATACAAAATAGGCTTTTTCAGGAAGGCTCACCAACTCAAAGCTCGACTATTGAGGAGCTGGGAGATTGGAACTTGAAGGTGCACCTGTATCTATAAAAGAGGGGGAAACAACTGAGTGAATTCTGCAACTCAGTACAGTAGATAGGATGTCTATAACCCATAGAGACAATATATAATCCATAATTAAAACAATAATAACTTCATAGTTCATATAATTTCAACAAATTCTTTCATTTATGGAAAGGATTTTTTAAAACAACTAGCATTATATAAAATAACAGGGAATAGTCAAATTCAGGATAAATAGAAGGATTCATACTCAGATGGCCATTCTTTCGTGTGATCCTAAAATAGAACGGTCTTATCTATGCGAGTAGCCGTAGAATAGAAGGAATCCACTATGTGGTCCTAATCAAATATAGTCAAGTTGCACCAAGGCTAACACTTACTGTCATTAGCTACAAATCCTATAAGAGATTCTCCCCAAAACATACAATAAAGATTTTACATATTATATCAAATCAATTCTCAGTAACTTCACAAATGGCTATAACCACAATTTCTTAACCCTTTTCCTCAAGTTCATAACAGAGATAAAATAATTTTGCAAAATCAATATCATATCATCTTGTGTCAATTTTGATAAAACATAAGCTAATATAAAGGATATAATTTTCTTAAAATTTCATAACACTACCAAGTAATTGTTTTTCAATTTCTAAATTTCTAAATATAATTAGAGCTAATTTAACACAAATAAAAATAATTACAGACATAATTTCTACTTACAAACTTGTTCAAAAGACTCGAAGATCAACTCTCAAATACCACCAATTCAACGGATAATGCTCAAATACTTTATAACTCTTGGAACAAAATAAATATAATCTTAGTGAGCTAACAATACCATTAATTTACACTAATTAGTCCCAAATACTAGAAAACTCTAAATCTATACACTTAGGGTTCTGAAACCCCAATCTATTATGAATAACTACATAGAGAGCTCAATGAGATAAATAGAGCAAGACTGTCACTTACCTACTACTCTATGAGGAAGATTAAAGGTAGAAACTGATCCAAAACTCACCGCTCTAACCGGTTCCTCCACTTGGAAGTATATCTCCATATGGACTCTATCACAGGTTCATTCGAAGTATTTCATTTCTTTTTTTGTATATTTTATTTGTATTAGAGAGAGAGAGAGAGCGAGAGAGTTTTGATGGTGTGATGATGATGAGGAGGAGGAGGAGGAGGAGGAGGAGAAGGAGATGGTGATGATAGTTGAGGTGATGTGGAGGTGGTGGTGTGTGTGAGAAAGAGAGATGAGGAGAAGATGGAGAAGAAGAAAAGAAAAGAAAGAATAAAAGAAGGGAAAGAAGTTGATGCCGGGTTGGTGGGGGGGGGGGGGAAGAGAAGAGAGAAGGGAAGAAAGAAAAGAAAAGGAAGGAGAGAGAAAAATAAAAGGAAAGTAGGTTTCACTCACTAAATGTTGTGTCAAATAAAATTTACTTGAATTAGCCTATGTTAAACATGGATCCCATTTATTTTATTTTCCACACTAACAATTATTTTAGAGACACAAATAAAAATAAATAATCTTTTGGGTTATCACAAATGGAAGCATAAAGGTGGATTTTTATTAAAAGTTAAGGGTTGTATTAGTCCTTTAGATTTTTTTTTGAATTTTAGATAGCAGAACCCAACACTAAAAAAGCACTCCATCAGGTGTTGTCAATAGCACCCCTAACTTTAAAAAATAGAGAGCAAATGCACCACAACTTTTAGTTTACTAAACAGAAAAAATTGGCATATGTTTTAAAAAAAGCAGAGAACCCCTCCAAATAGCATTACCGAACCTATCCGAAGTTTACTATAAATAGAGCCATCAACAACATATCAATCCACTCACGGAGTTTAGGGCAAGGATGGTGTGTCACTCCTCCGAGGCTACAAAGATTGAAGATTACTCCTCACATGAATCTAACAAAACAAAATTGACAATTGGACTTAACTAGTTCAATAGCACATGCTGTGCACGGGAATGGCATAATAGTAAAACGAAATAGAAAATCAGTTATATACTTAAATAACTCATAAGGGTGACAAACGCATGTTGGACACATTGGGTTGGCCTGCCAATCCATCATTTTGTAATAGGCTGGGTTGGTATTTCTAACTCAAGTAACTATAACAGGTCAACCAACCACATATTGTTTTATGGTCAACCCGTGATGAGATGGATTGGTAAAATAGTTAAAAACATAATAAAAAATAGGTTAACCCACTAACCTGTCAATTTTTTATAAGGTAGATTAGCATTTTCAACTCAAATAACTAAAATAGATCAATCTGTCTGGCTCCGTTTGCCATCCCTAATAACTCATTATTTGATGAGTTCTAACATATTTGCAGTAGAATTTCATTCCACGATCCAATTAATCTTTCTAATCCAATAAATAGGATCGGGATCCTCCTTTTGGGGAGAACGCGACACTATTTTGTATGCGTGATCCTCACCATCCATTAATTCTAGAAACCTATCAATGGTTGAGATTTAAATACATCATAGTTTGAGAAAAAATATTATATAAAGTGCATTCTTATGAAAGAGAATGTATAATGTTTCAACCCCTGGTACAGTCTTTCATTAAGTCTTAGTTTTACGTATTGATATCTTTGTTTGAGATATTGAAAGTTTAATAGCTTTATATAGATTATTATTTTTCTAATATTTTTAATAAATTGTTCAAAAATTTAAATGCAATTTAATCAGATGTATTGTTAATGTAAAAAATCTTATACTTCTAATCATATATTATCACATCAATAAAAATATTTGATTGAACCATCTACTATATTAAAAGGCATACAAATAATCATATATAATTAAATGATAATGTAAAACTATTTTATATTGATAGTACATCAAAATTAAGCTCCTTAAAATATACTTTTAATCTTTATGAATTCAATGAATTTTAGTCTTGGTCCTCACAAAAAAATTATTTTAATTTTGATTCAATTTTTAAACTTTCAATATCTCAAACAAAAATATCAATATGTAAAACTATGACTTAAATGAAAGACTGTATCAGGGGTTGAAACATTATACATCCTCTTTCATAAGAATGCACTTTGAATAATATTTTTTTTCTTTAAACTATAATGTATTTAAATCTCAATCATTGACATGTTTCTAGAATTAGTGGATGGTTAGGATCATGCAAACATGACAGTGTCATGTTCTCCCTAAAAGAAGAGGATCCTGATCCAATAAATAGGATATATGTTCAATACTAAAATGTAAATTAAAAAGGGTTTATGTATAATAAATTCAATTTTAATCAAATTTTATTGTAATTTTTTAATATAATATTTTCATAATAGTAAAGTAATAGTTTTTTTTTATAATCATTATTATTTTGAAAACCACATATTGTATCACATGATTAAATGATGGTACATTGACTTACATTTGCTAGAGTGCTTATGTTCAACGTGCGTTAAGAAAGAAAAAAAATGAACAATACAAAAATATTTATAAATTTTAACTACTTTAAAATTAGAATCTGATTTATTTGAGAACAATAAACTCGATTGAGAAGCGTATAATAACGCTGTAATTACGGTTTACAATATTTTACTAACCATTGTAAATTTTTATCTTTTTTTCCTTTCATTCTATGTGAAAAAATTTACGATAAATTAAATTAAAATTAAATTTAGATCGCTTTTAAAATTATAATTTATATTATTTATCCACTCAATCAATTTATTTTATATAACTTCAGTCCACTACACATCAACTATATATAATATAATTGCAGATATATGAAGTTGTCAAAAGTTACAAATAATATTAATAAACCTTTTCATTTCATGTCTCGAAGCATACTAAAAACAGAGTCTACATGAGGAAAAGTATAAAAGTAGAGTTTTTGATTTCTTGGTTCTATAGAGTCAGTTTTAATTAAATTTAAACATATTTAATCTTCTTTTATTTGTGTTACGGTGTGAAAGTTCAATTAATTTAAAGAGACTTGAAATTGAAAATTTATGTTTATAATTTCGGTTATACTAATACTAATTCATATTGATATATCGAATTTGCAAGTCTCACCATTCATATTTTTGCCTGCCATAGGCCAGTACTTCAATTTGATTGAAATTTGAAATGCAGGACTTTGATTAATTAGATAGATACAGATCATAGGGTAGTGAAATGAAGTAATGAAAACAATTGCATTAGAAATGAAGTAATGAAAATCATCTAAAAACCTAAAAGTCAGCAGAGATAATTGAATGTTTTTAACAGAAAGAACAAAAGTAAAGTCAACACAGCTAAACTCTCAAAAAAAAAAAAAAAAAAACTGGTCCCTACATAGTTAGAATGCATAAATCATCCCAAATCTAAAATTATGGCATGTCATTTGAGTGTGAAGCATTCCAATTTTGTAAGAATAGTAGGTCATTTCGAATCATTATGATACAGACAGACCAAATTTCCTCAAGTTGCTCCTATGATATTTGGCAATATAATCCCTATCACACCTATCATTGCTCATACATGTTGCCAGCATGCATGCAGTGGTGAGAATACCATCATGATGGAAGACTGCAAGCATTCTCATAAAGTAGCAAGGATCAGACTCAGAACATAGATCTATTAGGCATCACCATAAACATATTTTTCATAATAGAAAAGTTCAATCATTTAATAATATGCAACCATTTTGAAGCAGTTGCGTATTTAAAGCGAATACGATAGTAGGTAAGAAAATCGAATTAAATTGTACACAATAACTATAGTATGTCAACTCTAATCAACGCCACGTCATATCAAAATGAGAGACAAATAACTAAAAACATGCTATGAAACTATCAGACATGAGCTAATGAGAAAAAGATACAGAATTGTATCCAGAGCATGATGAAAAGATAAAAGGCATGATAGAAAACTAAAAATCATGCAATCTTGGTAAACAATCAAAATTTAAACGCAAAAGTGATACCAATGGAGACAATAGGAAGAAAAGAGGAAAATCATATCAACTGTATATCAAATTAAAAAACATTTGATCGCATAAATAATGTAATACACTATCCTAGATCAGCAATATTAGTAATTCAGAATGAGAAACTAAGAAGATGAAAAGGTTATCTCATTGCGAATTGAATCTAAAAAGGATATGAATACTGCCAACATGAGACAAAATGGATAGCCCTATAATGAGAAAATAAGAATCAAAAGCATGATATAAAATTATCAAACATGAGATAATGAGGCTGAAATTATTTATTTGAACCAAATTTGTAGTTCTTCAACAAACTCCTCAAACCTAACTCCACCCAAGTAACACAGAAAATCAGTTAGCCAAAACTGATATTATGCATCTTTGTAGCAGGTCACTATCAAAACTGAGAATTGAAACATTTGCAACATACCATAAAATAATCCATTATATGGTTATGTAATCTTCATATTAGAAAATAAGGATGTTTAGGCAGTTTGTGAACGTGATAACGAGACAATTTAAAGCAATAATTAAATAACACCAACACTCACACCATAACATTATATATATCTTCACCTTTATGTAGCTACTCAAAGTAGTCGTGACAGCTTAGTGCCCCTAATAGTAACATTGAGCCCATAAAATCTTCCGCTAAACTATTAATTGCCCTAATTTTATTTTATTTATAATGCTTTAATAGTAATCCTTTTATATTATATATATGGCCACTTGCTAACATTATGTGAGAATCAAGTTTGGGATTAGAATAACATGAGAATCAATTTCAGCTAGGCCATATATAGCAGAGCAACCTGGTATGAGGAGATCTTAATCTCAATAATTGCTCAAAGAAACTCTACTTTTAATGAGAGAATGATGATAAAGATGCGGCTGATAAAGGCGTAAGGAATTAAACTTGAGTTGTGATATGTTAAAAATATGAGGATAAAGATTTCAAAAGATGTTCATCATGTAGACAGGTTAGTAGATCATTAGTGGTCTATTGGTCTGTCATTGAGTAGACCACTGATGCTTCATAGTAAACCATTGGTGATCTAATGATAAATTGCTAGTTAGTAGACCATCGGTGGTCTATTTGGAGTAAACCATTAAGCCACCAATGGTGTATTTCTAGTAGACCATTGTTGGTTTAATGATAAATTGGTGGTTAGTCAATGATCGATAGTCTATTTGCAATAAATCATGTGGTTTAATGATAGACCGCTAGTAAGTAGACATTGATGGTCTATTGATAAACTACTGTGTAGTTTACCATCGATGGTCTAATCGTTGTCTATTTGCAATAGACCATTGGTCAATAGATTGCTAATGGTCTATTTGCAATAGGTCATCGGTGGTTTAATGATATGCTACTGATTAGTAAACTACCAATGATCTATTTGCAGTAGGTCACTACAAATATAAATTAGAATATCAAATATACATAAAATTATTGCAATCAATTTGTATAACTAACATCTAAATCAGGAAGTAGTTCATAAGATTTCATCTCCTTAGAGTCAAACAAACTGTATCATGCCACACGTACATATATCATTTAACTTGATTAATCTGCAGATGGAATATATATATATAAAATTCCCTTGGGCTTTCCCTTGCTGCTGTACGGTAAATATAGAGCTAGTGATTTTGTTTTTATTAGAAGATTCATACCTAGCTATACGATCTTGGAACCATACTTCAACTTGTTGAGGTTGTAGATTTAACTGCCTGGCCAAATTTGTAAGACACTTGGAATCTAACTTTGAAATCTACCTTGAAATCTAACTTTAAGAGATAAAAGAATTAAGCATGCACAAATTCCAAACAACAACATACATGGTATAAAAGACACGTTTAAAACAAATTTGCAGGACATTACAAATAAATACATGGTCATGTTTAGTACAATGGAACCCAAGGAACCCAATCATACAAATGGCAATGAAAGCATAACCCTTCAACATCAATTTTGTTTTATACATATCCAAAATAAAAAGCATAAAAATATTATGAATTGAATAAAAATGATCTTCACAATACATGGATATAACGATCCAATTCTTAATTGCTATTGATTAGATGGAATCTAAGGGAATAATCAATACCCACCACAGCACATGGAAAAGCATGTTAATTAAATGGTGCATCCCATCTAGAAGTTGGACCACGTTCTCCTTTAAACCACAGGAAAGTGAATTGGCTTCATGCAATCCTCCTCTCTGCTTCTCTAACACATTCAAGAACTACAGGCTTCCCATTATCATCACGATCGCACCCTTTAGCGAATCAAAACTTAAATAAATGACTAAATAAAGTTAATTTCGACAATGAACCACAAAAAAAAAAAAAAAACACACAGTGACCCTATTTTCACTTTGGCATGTAAAGGAGATTTCAAAAAAAAAAAAATCGTCTTATGTCGCTTGCTGTGTCCAAGAAAAATGCACCGATCAGAATTCTGAGCTAAAAAATAAACGAAATATTCAAAAAAATAAAATAAAACAATGAGATTAATACTCTAATTTGCAGGGACTCAGATTTACAACTATACCAGATCCAGCTGCCGCAAAAACTCTATCAACGTGTCAACATAACCTCCCAACTGAAGCTCATTCAAGCTTATGCTACTAGAATCCAAGTCATTCCCACATTCTGCCACACCCTTCTTAAGAAGCTAACACCAAAAACCCAAAACGAAAATTTATTTATATCACAATGCATGTTGAATGGGTAAGCAAATACTATCATGCACTGAAGAGGAAGGAAAATGAAGAGGAAAAGGAAGACCTGCGATTCTATCTAGAGAACCGCACACTCTACTCTCAACAACACATCAACCCACCAAGCCCTTGCCTTTCAATTTCGCTCTCGGAAGGCAAATCCTCCACCGTGGACAGGCCATCGCGCGCTCACCATGCGGTGCCACTCCCCTGCCATCACAAGCCATCGTCAACAATCGTTGCAACCATCCCCTCAATTCCAATAAGTGTTTTAAATTGCGGTTGCGGTCGCGATTGCAGCTACTGTGATTGCGGGCATTGCGGCTACTGCGATGTGGATTGCGGCCGTTGCGGTGTGATTTTTTTATTTTTTTCACAAAATGCACCATAAATAAAAGTACATCAATTGTAGCACCAAAATAATAAGTTTTCAACATATTTGACACAAATTTGTTTCTCCAACATATTCAAATTCAAAACTTTCTATGTTTTAAGTTGCTACAATTGTGATCAAGCCACTATTTGTCCAATCTCATTAATAATTTTACAACATCTACTCACAACAATGAACAACAATTAATAAATTTAACACATTTTAATATTTAATTATATATTTTCAGATAAAACTATAATCCATTTTTCTTCTGTTTGAAAACTATAACCCACTTTAGAAAAAAAAAAAAAAACCATTTCCTGGACTATCAACCGCCCAGCCAAGCATCCAAAAAATGAAAAAGGAAAAAAAAAAAAACCCACCCCAACCCAAATTTCACGATCCCACAACCCAAAAGAAAAAAACACACAAATTGAGTGACCTCACCCCAACCCCAACCCCAACCCCAATGTAACCCCAACCACAAATCACCTACCCACCCCACTTTTGTAGACACTTCATCTTCTTCTTTCTTTTCTTTGTTCTGTAATTTTCATTCAAGGTGCAGCACCCCACACCCACATAAAAGCTTCAAACTTTAAGTCTTCATTAGCATTATTTCACCTCATATCTAAACTTCCCTCAAATCCACCCTTATGTACCTTCCCCTTCTCGGATTCTCCCCTCTCGCTTGTCTTGTCCACATTCCTTTGTCCCGATTCGTTATGCCGCTTCATTGTAGCCAACCTGTACAAGAAGCTACTGCATCCCCCAAATCTCCACTCTATCTTCTACCATCACATGATTAATGAGGTCATGCAAGAATAGAAATGGATGAACGAGAATGGGTACTTAATTTTCAGGTTAGTTGCGTTCTATTGCGGCCGTTGTGGCCGCAACACAGTTACATTGCGGCCGCAACACTGTTGCGATGCGGTTTTCTCTATGATTTCAGATCACCATGCAATTGCGGTCCAATACGGTTGCGGGCACTGGCGTAACCGCAATATTGCGGCCGCATTACCTATTGCGGATCTCAATTTAAATCCCTAATTCCAATTGATGCAACCTCACCTGAAAAATTTGCCACCAATTCAATACAAATTCAACGTATCCTGGTGTGGACCCGTCAATGAATCCACTACCTGAATTTTTGAATTTTAATCAATAATTGATGATTAGGCTTCTTATAACTTTTAGTTTGAAAGAATTCACATTAGGATACACCAAAACCCTAAACACAAACTCTAGATGGTAGAATCCCCCATAACACCCTCTTGGAAAGACCTGAGAATAAGAACATGAACTAAAGAGAAATTTAAGGCTTACTTTACCTAAGCTACTAGATTTTAATTTGGAGGAAAGGACAACGAATGGAAGAATGGGTCCTTCCCTTATGCTTGATTCTTGGGCTCCAATGGAGATCCTTACTTGAGGACGAAGATGGAGGTGACAAGATAAAGGATTAGGGGAAGGGGAATTGAAGTGTGCAACAAAATGTTAGGGTTTTTGCATGGAAAGAAATATGGAGATAATTTTGTAACTAGAGCAGAGAGAAAATATGGTAGATTTCTGGTTCCACCCACTCATGATGCAGTGTGATGGCTAGTTGTAGCTTGATGCGCGATATCATGAACCTCATTATTTTTTTTTTCAAACCTCCACCCCCTAATCAATTTGATCTAATACCTTGGTTAGGTTCCCTAACACTATTCTACGGACTAGCTATCACAATTCATTAATAAAAGATACTTGTTAAAACCTTTAGTAACATTTTCATAGGTGTAGTATGAAGTCTATGTTGCCAAAGAAATTTACTAACACTTTTACATATTACTAAATCTCAATTATGTTGTAGAGAAGAAAAGAAAACAAGACAATTAGATCGTGACAGAATGCAAAAATAAAAAAAAATTGAATTAATGCAATTTTCCAATGTGATTTTTTAAGTTTGCTTGATATCTTTGGATGGCTGCTCACTTTATTATGCTTGTTACAGCCTTACACTCTCTTCACATAAATTGTGGCGGACAAGTTGCAACAATCAATGAAACCACATATGATAGTGATATAAATAAGACAGGACCAACTATGTTCTACAAGAGTAAATATGGAAACTGGGCATTTAGTAGCACTGGTAACTACATGGATAATAGTTCCAATACTTATTATACCATATCTAATGGATCTAAGCTCTCTATGGCAAATGTTGAGTTATACATGAATGCACGTGTTTCTCCCATTTCTTTGACTTATTATGGATTTTGCCTTGAAAATGGAAACTACATGGTAAATCTACATTTTGCGGAGATTATGTTCACTGATGATCAAACATATAACAATTTGGGAAGACGTGTATTCAACATCTACATTCAGGTACGTGACTAACATTTTCGCTACTTTGTCATGAAGGCACTTCATGTTGAAAAAAGATTATTATTTGAATCATAAAATATTATAAATACCTCAATTGAAAAGAATTTTTTCCACTTAAATATTATATAACCAGTTGCTACAATATTTTAAAAACATAATGAAGTCTTAAATATGGTCTTATAAAGTTCACCCAAAAAAAATGGTCTTATAATCATCATGAAGAAGAATTATGCTTCGGATTGAAATGGTGTAGGGAAAGCTTGTACAAAAGGACTTCAATATTGCAGAAGAAGCAGGAGGAAATTATAAGGCAATTACAAAACCTTTGAAGGCAATTGTGACTGATAATACCTTGGAGATTCGATTTTATTGGGCTGGAAAAGGGACAACTGCTGTCCCATTTAAATCAGTGTATGGTCCACTTATATCAGCTATATCTGTGGAGCATGGTGGGTTGAACATCTCTTTAATAAGTTTTTACTATATATGCTTTGTCCCAAAGCATGTGATTGCATTCCCTGTCTCACTAATCAGATATTGCTACATGGAAGATAATATTATATATTCGGTATCTATTTTAAATTTTTAAATCTCTTTTGAGTTTTTTCTCTTATGTGACAATATTTGATTGGTGGAATGAGGAAAGGGACGTGGTTTAGGGACAAAAGATTTCCATCCATATGCTACTACCATCTCAATGTTATGATCATTTAATATGTTCTATAGCTCTTGTGTAATAATGAAGTCAACCCAAATTACACTTTTCTCAGAAAATGGAAGTAGCTTATCAACATGGGCTATAGTCGGGATTGTGGCCGCAGTACTAGCAATTATTATCATCCTGGTATTTGGTTTAACTTGGAAGAAAGGCTATCTAGGGAAGAAAAATTCTTCAACAAAAGGTGATTATAAAGACATTAATTACTATACAAAAGTTTTGTTGAAACATATGGATTTTTCATATTATACCTTCCAACATATGATTGTTGACCTCTGAACTGTCCATATGGAATTTTCCCAGCATATAGGAGTCTCTAATATTTCATTTTCTTCAATTAACAGAGCTAAATGGTTTAGATCTTCAAACGAATTTATTTTCCTTACGACAAATTAAAGCAGCAACAAATGACTTTGATATTACCAATAAGATTGGAGAAGGAGGATTTGGTCCTGTGTACAAGGTATTTTGCATAATATATAGAACTTAACATGTTATTTTGGAAAACCTTTCATTTATTATACATGTAGATGCATGCTACTCTTTCAAAATTCTTTTTTCCACAATCCAATTGCTATATATCATACCTTATATTGCAGGGATGTCTACCAAATGGTACAACAATTGCTGTCAAGCAACTTTCCTCCAAATCAAGGCAAGGGAATCGTGAGTTTTTAAATGAGATAGGGATGATTTCTGCTTTGCAGCATCCTTATCTTGTTAAACTCTATGGTTGTTGTGTTGAGGGAGATCAATTGTTGCTGGTATATGAATATTTGGAAAACAATAGTCTTGCTCGTGCTTTATTTGGTAATTCTTCTCTGTTTGGTTTACTTTAATTTGGTGATCATTCTTGTGATATACTCTTGTTTAGTTTCCATTTTCATTTCTAGTTTTTGTTTTCTTTATTTTCTATTTTATGAAATGAAAAAAGGAAACATGATTTTATCATTTTAACTATTTTAACTGTTTTCTTCACAAAATCTAGAAAATGGAAATACATAAAATGAAGAAGATGAAATGAAAATAGAAACCAAACAAACCCTAGCATTATATACGACTCTGACTATGTGATACCTTTGTTCCATTTCTATCATATTCACATGTAATTAAAGGCCCAAAAGAACACCAAATAAAATTGGATTGGCCAACAAGGCATAAGATTTGCATTGGTGTGGCCAAAGGCTTGGCATATCTCCATGAAGAATCAAGATTGAAAGTGGTTCATAGGGACATCAAAAGCACTAATGTGTTGCTTGATAAAGATCTCAACCCAAAGATATGTGACTTCGGTTTGGCCAAGCTTGATGAGGAGGACAACACCCATATTAGCACCCGAATTGCAGGAACATAGTGAGTTCTTGTATTTTAATTTCTTATGTGCTAATTTTTTATAAAGGAATCATTTGTAGTATGATATGATTGGTTTGGGAAGGTCTTCAATTTAACTAACCTAATTTCATGGATAGAGAATTAGGAATTTAAAAAAGAAAATTGAATTTTGCTCTATATGCATTTTACTGACAAATTGGTATTTGATATAGTGTAACAACATCGATTGCTCGCATGCATGACAAGGTTTGATGTTTTTTTGTTGTAGGAGAGGAAAAATAAATAAACAAAGGACTATACATGTTTGGTTTCTGAAGTTAATGTATTTGATAAACTTTGATTTGTAATGTTTATTATGCAGTGGATATATGGCTCCTGAATATGCAATGCATGGTTATTTGACTGACAAAGCAGATGTTTATAGCTTTGGAATTGTTGCCTTAGAAATTGTAAGTGGAATGATCAATACGATTCAACGACAGAAAGAAGAAGTATTCTATCTACTTGACTGGGTAAACACTCTCATGTCTAGTTCATTTATTTGTCTTTGAGAATATTAACCATGGCCATGTTCGGTGATGATCAATTTATTAATAATGATTGAATTTAATCTCACAACTACCTTTAAGGGTAACACATTCCACAACATGTAACCTTGTTTAGCGCAGCTCATGGGATGAATATGAGAAAACAATTGACCAATAATAATTTGACAAGTGATTTCACACCAATTCATGTGGGTAGGTTTCGTATTCACTGACATTTTTCTATGTAAAATTATTGTAAATTACAATTGCCTCCCATCAAATTTGGTGAAATTCACCTCGACTCCTCTTTATTTTTCAAGGTTATACTAACTTTCACTAGGTGCAATGCTTATTATACCATAGAGAAGAAGTCAGTATAAATGTGTAATAATTTTACAAACTCAAGGGGGGTTAGTGTAATGATTTCACAAAACCTCATAAGTAAAGTTTACAAATAGAGAGGAGATAAGTTGAATTTTACCAAATTTCATAGGAGGTTAGTGTAATTTGCCTATAAAATTATTGTGTTATCTATTTCCTTTGTATTTTCAAAAGTTCTGTGTGCACTTTCAATTTTCTGGCTATGCTAATATGTCCAGCGCCCTAGAATGTGAAAGTATTCAAACTATGAAACAACACTATAATTGCTTCTTATTCAAATGTAACTAAAATAAAAAGAGTGCTTCCATTGATTGTTATGTGAAGTTTGAATTGACTTTGAAATAAACCTGCTTTCTTTTATATATACAGGCACGTTTGTTGAAAGAGAAAGGTAATCTAATAGAGCTAGTTGATAGAAGATTGTGTTCAAACTTCAACGAAGAGGAGGTAATGGTGGTGATCAATGTAGCTCTCCTATGCACTAATGCGTCTCTAACACTTAGGCCTACAATGTCTTCAGTGGTAAGCATGCTAGAAGGCAACATTATTGTTCCAGAACTAGTTTCAGAGTCAAGTGAGTTATTGGATGAGAAGAAGTTAGAGGCATTGCGGCTGTATTATTATAACCAACAGGATGATCAGAGTATCTCAATGGAGGCACCGTTGACTGCTTCATCTACTTCTGCAGCAGCAGATCTATATCCTGTGAACTTGGACTCTTCTTACCTTGAGAAGAGAGATTAATTAGAGCCTATCCAGAGAAATTGAATTAAGAACGTATTAGTTGTGATATGAGTTGCTGGACTGGGGATGAAGCCTCAGGATGTGATATGAGTTGCTTTGTGAATCGAGTATCGTGTTTGGTGTTAGTCGTTTTTAAGTAATGTGTCTGGAATGTCGAGTTTTGTGTGTTGTGCTCATGTGTTCACACAGTGCTTTGCACGTCGTATTGAGTGGTTTGTTCAATTGGAGTATAATGTTATCTTTCATTTTTTTTTTCCCTTGGTTTTTAAAGTATGATGTACATTTTTGCTCCTGCCTTTTAGAGGGCTGAGCCTTATCTAGCTACTGGGGGGCAAAAAAATTAACACATGTTAGTTGTATACCTTGCAATAAATTTGACTCTCAAATTATTGTTTGCCTTTAAATATAGAATGATTCCACTATGTTATTTGCCCTTGTCGTTGTGCGTTTAAAATTGCATTTTTGGAACTTTTAGCGTAGTTTTGAATGAAACAGAAAGAATTTCGAAGTCGTCAACGTGTTATATCCGTAATTTAAAAAGAAATAAAAAGAGATTGTATATATCCTATATGAAAAACAATTTTTTTAATTCGGTTCTGTTTTTTCTTCTTTTTGTTGGCATGAACAATTACTTGGATATAAATATTGCGAACTAATTAACTGACTTTGAACATTATAAGGAGAATGAATGCTTTCTATTTCTATGATTTAGAAATATGAAACCTATCTTTTTCGACATGACTACCTCGTTGAAATTTCTTGGGCTTGTAATTGTTGAAGGCACTCTAATGTACCAGTCCAAAGAGTCATAATTCCTAGATGGAGGGAGTATTAATTTGGCACGCTAAAATTTTGAGTACAGCTTCCTCTTACTTCTTTATTCTTTTGCACATAATTTGTTCCCTTTTCAGGAGCATATTGAAAAGTATTCTAATTGGGGAATGGATATTCTCATTTTAAAATTTTATATAACAAGTCAGGTGTAATTTTTCACTATTAAATCTTTTACATGTCTTATTTGAGTTCTACTTTAGAAATTAATGGTGAGAGATTATACCTAATATTGTCATGTTCAATTTTAATATGTGATGATTCATTCCTATTTTAATTTACTATATTTCAAAACGAATATGATATTTGAATTTAATGCACTATAGATGTTGTACAAACATCATGTATATATTTGTACTATATCTGCTCTAAGTGTTCAATTTTAGATATGCACATGAATTACTAAGAAAATGGTTAGCAAAGCTTTGATATTAGGACAACTTATGTATCTGAATAAATTATTCTCACTACTTTTCTTTCTCATTCTTAATTATCCTTTCTGTTGTGAAATGGTGGGCCCAAAAGACACAAACAGAGTGGCGTAAAATAAATATGCGGAAGCGTAAAATAAATGACACCAGAAATTTACGTGGTTCAGCTTAAAGCCTACGTCCACGGGCAAAGACGACAACAAATATTTCACTATAGAAATATGATAGAGATACAAATGGTGAACACACTCTACTCAAACCCAAATCCCCAAATACACCCTAAAATACCTTACGGTATTTTTCTCACAAGTGTATATGCTCAACATACAAAAGAGAAGTAACAAAAATACTAGAACAAACTTCTCTAACACCAAAAGAGCCAATGGACTTGGAATCCCTTGAAGCTCTAATGCATGCTCTATTTATAGAGTCTAAATGCACCACTTTCAAAGCTTCAATGCCTAACATTGCCTAACTTTTATCTACCTTCACCTACTTTCATCTAACATTGCCAAACTTCACCTAACTTTGAGGGTTGTTAGCCACTAAGTTTGAAGGTTGTTAGCCACCAACTTGGAAGGTTGTTCAAAGTTTACCAATAGCTTGAAAAATCAAGCCATCAAAACCAATTTTTTCAACAAATCTCCACCTTGGCTTGAATTTTATCAAGCTTTAAATTTTCAAAATCGTCTTCTCCAATATGCCAATAGGCATACTCAAATATGCAAACTACCTCTTAATGGGATAGGCACTGGGTTCCACAAATTAGAATCAACACCCTTAGTCCTATAAATGATAGTACTAAATCTAATACTAGTTTGCTTCCCACAAACACGTTGTTTACAAAAGTCAGGAATAACGAATTTTTGATCACTAAGCAAACCATGCTTGCTCACCATAGGCATTCCTGCCTCACACAAGCGAGTAGTATCTAAATCAGATGAAGATGATCCTGATGTAGCACTAATAACCGTGCTACCTTGAAGTAGATAAAGATCATTAACCAATCTACCTCTGATCACTACAAGAGCACCTTTGGAGACTTTCAAAACTCCACCTTCAGCAGAATACTTATACCCTTGAGAATCAAGAGTACTCAAAGAAATAAGATTTTTCTTTAAGTCAGGAATATGCCGAACATTAGACAAAGTTCTCACGGTTCCATCATATGACTTGATTCGGATTGTACCAATGCCGACAACCTTACAGGATGTATTATTTCCCATAAGAACAATACCACTATTAATTGACCGATAAGTTGTAAACCAATTCCGGTTCCGACACATGTGGTAAGAGCAGCCTGAATCAAGCATCCAAGTATCACCAACTGAACCGGTTGATACTGCGAGAACATTTCCGGCATCTTCAGCAACACCTGCTGCATCACTTAAATCTTTCTTATCTTTGAGCTTTGGACAATCTGCTTTCCAATGCCCTTCTTTCTTACAATATCTACACCTGCCTTTGTTTCTGCTACTACTTGAACTAATATTCTTCCAATTACCTCTAGCTACCAAGCCAGATGCGGTACTATTAAGATCACCACTATCATGCTCCATCCTTTCATGACACAAAAGTGAGGACTTGACTTCATCAATATCAAGACGCTCACGTCCATAGATGAGTGTTTCACGAAAATGCTTGTAGGAATGAGGTAAAGAACAAAGCAACATCATTGCTTGTTGCTCACTAGAGAATGTCTCATCCATATTTTTCAACTCCATCACAAGTGATGTGAACTAAGCTATGTGAGTTCTCATAGATGTCCCTTCTGCCATACAAAGCATATACAAACGTTGCAAAACACCGAGACGATTAGCCATCGTCTTAGTCATATACAATGACTCCAACTTGGTCCACAGTGATTCTGCTGTTTTCTCCAAAAGGACCTCCTGCAGCACATCGTCTGTAATGCATAACTGAATAATGGAAAGAGCCTTTTGATCAGCATCTTCCCATTCAGATTCCTTCATTGCCTCGGGCCTCTTTTCTTTGTTAGAAAGTGCTACTTTCAAGCCTTGTTGTACAAGAACAGCCATCATCCGCACCTTCCACATCCCAAAGTTTATGCGACCATCGAATTGTTGAATATCAAATTTCATGGATGACATCTTCGAACAAATTTGCCCAGAACTCTATAAGAGCTCTGATACCAGTTTGTTGTGAAATGGTGGGCCCAAAAGACATAAACAGAGTGGCGTAAAATAAATATGCGGAAGCGTAAAATAAATGACACCAGAAATTTACGTGGTTCAGCTTAAAGCCTACGTCCACGGGCAAAGACGACAACAAATATTTCACTATAGAAATATGATAGAGATACAAATGGTGAACACACTCTACTCAAACCCAAATCCCCAAATACACCCTAAAATACCTTACGGTATTTTTCTCACAAGTGTATATGCTCAACATACAAAAGAGAAGTAACAAAAATACTAGAACAAACTTCTCTAACACCAAAAGAGCCAATGGACTTGGAATCCCTTGAAGCTCTAATGCATGCTCTATTTATAGAGTCTAAATGCACCACTTTCAAAGCTTCAATGCCTAACATTGCCTAACTTTTATCTACCTTCACCTACTTTCATCTAACATTGCCAAACTTCACCTAACTTTGAGGGTTGTTAGCCACTAAGTTTGAAGGTTGTTAGCCACCAACTTGGAAGGTTGTTCAAAGTTTACCAATAGCTTGAAAAATCAAGCCATCAAAACCAATTTTTTCAACACTTTCTCATCCACTATCAAATCAATAGGGGAATAGTTGGAAAAAAAATTAATATTGCCTAGCTTTCCAAAATAGATAGTTATTTGTAGAAAAGTAAATTTTCAAAATAAACACTTATTTAAAAGCAGAGGTAATATATATTAATTAGTTTTCCAGTCAGTGTGTTAAGAAAACTCTTGAACATTGAGTCTTTTAATTTAATCAATTTTCAAGATAGTGAATATATTAACAAATTAAAAACATTATTACTTTTGATTCCTTTCCAAGTGTCATAAAAAGGACACTCTTTATAAAAACCCTATTTTTATTAATAAAACAGAGGATCTAAATAATTTTACTTGGGTGCAAGTGAAAAAAGACTTGTTAATTATTGTATGTTTGATTACTATTTTTAAGATTCCATAATAAAATTACTAAAAACAATAAAATCTCATCTTAAATTTTTATTTCTTTTATTTTTATTCCTTTCCTCACAAAATTATGAAAATGGAAACACAAAAATGAAAACAGAAAATATAGGAAACTGAAACCACCCATACCTAAGTTGTATTTAATTGTATTTAAAATTAAGAAGAGAGTCACGTTCAGAAGCAAGTGACTAATATAGTAAGATCAGACTCGCTAGTTCCAAAGACCTCGATCAATTTCTGCTAATGAAGGATCTTTGAACGTCAGTTAAATGCTGCCCGCTATTAGTTACTAGCTATCTCGTCCTCAGACCATACTTTCTCCGCACTTGTCCTTGATACTTCCAATTGGATGGGTTATTAGGCTCAAAAGGTTAAAGGCTAGAAAGAACCAGAGAGGAAACGAAGATAAACTTCAGAATTTGGGGAAAAGTTCATCTTATTAAGTGAAACTGAATGATCAGTATTTATGCAAGTGGATATGGAGCTATATTGCAACCACACCTAGTGTGCTAGAGTGGAACCCTCTAACAGCTCCGTAACAAACTATCCCCCTGAGTGAATTCCTCCTTTTTGGTCTAAACTTCTGGACTCTGTTCATTCTACTGGCTTCATACACTTGAGCAAGGACGAGACGCATGATCCTAGCTTGGAGCTTCTCACGGACGAGGTGAAAATCAATATCAAGATGCTCCGTCCGTTCATGGAACACGGGATTCTCGAAGCTATGTGAAGCGCACTCTGGTTGTCGCAGTAGAAAGCAGCGAACTTGGTGCAAATGATGTGAAGGTCGTTAGAGTTAAAAAAACACTAACCACTGAATTGAAGTTCACAAGTCGCTGCCACGAGAGTGCGATATTCAGCCTTTGTTGAAGATCGAGAAATCTCGTGGTCTGCTTCTTTGGAGCGCCAAGAAATAAGAGACGTGCTAAGATAGAAACAATACCCAAACATAAAGCGGCATAAGTCGACACACCCACCCCAATTACAATCAATTACTAAAGCCGAAGAGTTGCAGAAATGAAGAGCAGGGAAAGAAGAGACCACGCCCCGGTGAGCCCTTGAGATAACGAAGAATTCTCAAAGCAGCCATGCCGTGCAAAGACGAAGGGCAAGCCATGAATTGAATTGGCTAAGTTGTTGAACGGAAAATATAATATCGGGTCGAGTGGTGGTCAAATAAAGAAGCCACCCAATGAGCTAATAATGGAAGGAAGAGATATCATCATGACAGGTTCCACCCTCCTGAGACACCCGGAAAGCACAATTTATGGGCGTAGAAGTAGGCTTTGAACCAGTGAGCCTAGAGTCAGCGAGAAGCTCGCTCCAAACAATACTTCCATTGGCAGAGTGAGATAACTCTTGAGGAGTGCACAACCTTGAACCCCAAAAAGTATTTCAATGTCCCTTGGTCCTTTATACGAAAGTGGGCATCAAGAAAAGACTTAATAGCAGTAAACTCATACAAAGGACCCCCAGCGAGGATGATATCATCGACATGGACTAAGAGAGCCATGTAAGTGAGAGAAGTGTTTTTGATGAAAAGTTTATGATCAGAGGCTGCTTGAACAAAACCATTAGCAAGTAGGGTGGTACTCAGCTTCTCAAACCAACGGCGGCTTGCTTGCTTAAGGGGCACTTTATTTGGACCTCGGGAAGGAAATCCTGTTGTGTAATGGTGGGCCCAAAAGGCACAAACAGAGTGGCGTAAAATAAATATGCGGAAGCGTAAAATAAATGACACCAGAAATTTACGTGGTTCAGCTTAAAGCTTAAGTCCACAGGCAAAGACAACAACAAAATATTTCACTATAGAAATATGATAGAGATACAAATGGTGAACACACTCTACTCAAACCCAAATCCCCAAATACACCCTAAAATACCTTACAGTATTTTTCTCACAAGTGTATATGCTCAACACACAAAAGAGAAGTAACAAAAAATACTAGAACAAACTTCTCTAACACCAAAAGAGCCAATGGACTTGGAATGCCTTGAAGCTCTAATGCATGCTCTATTTATAGAGTCCAAATGCACCACTTTCAAAGTTTCAATGCCTAACATTGCCTAACTTTCATCTACCTTCACCTACTTTCATCTAACATTGCCAAACTTCACCTAACTTTGAGGGTTGTTAGCCACTAAGTTTGAAGGTTGTTAGCCACCAACTTGGAAGGTTGTTCAAAGTTTACCAATAGCTTGAAAAATCAAGCCATCAAAACCAATTTTTTTAACAAATCTCCACCTTGGCTTGAATTTTATCAAGCTTCAAATTTTCAAAATCGTCTTCTCCAATATGCCAATAGGCATACTCAAATATGCAAACTACCTCTTGATGGGATAGGCACCGGGTTCCACAAATTAGAATCAACACCCTTAGTCCTATAAATGGTAGTACTAAATCTAATACTAGTTTGCTTCCCACAAACACGTTGTTTACAAAAGTCAGGAATAACGAATTTTTGATCACTAAGCAAACCATGCTTGCTCACCATAGGCATTCCTGCCTCACACAAGCGAGTAGTATCTAAATCAGATGAAGATGATCCTGATGTAGCACTAATAACCGTGCTACCTTGAAGTAGATAAAGATCATTAACCAATCTACCTCTGATCACTACAAGAGCACCTTTGGAGACTTTCAAAACTCCACCTTCAGCAGAATACTTATACCCTTGAGAATCAAGAGTACTCAAAGAAATAAGATTTTTCTTTAAGTCAGGAATATGCCGAACATTAGACAAAGTTCTCACGGTTCCATCATGTGACTTGATTCGGATTGTACCAATGCCGACAACCTTACAGGATGTATTATTTCCCATAAGAACAATACCACTATTAATTGACCGGTAAGTTGTAAACCAATTAGGTTCCACATGTGGTAAGAGCGGCTGAATCAAGCATCCAAGTATCACCAACTGAACTGGTTGATACTGCGAGAACATTTCCGGCATCTTCAGCAACACCTGCTGCATCACTTAAATCTTTCTTATCTTTGAGCTTTGGACAATCTGCTTTCCAATGCCCTTCTTTCTTACAATATCTACACCTGCCTTTGTTTCTGCTACTACTTGAACTAATATTCTTCCAATTACCTCTAGCTACCAAGCCAGATGCGGTACCATTAAGATCACCACTATCATGCTCCATCCTTTCACGACACAAAAGTGAGGACTTGACTTCATCAATATCAAGACGCTCACGTCCATAGATGAGTGTTTCACGAAAATGCCTGTAGGAATGAGGTAAAGAACAAAGCAACATCATTGCTTGTTGCTCACTAGAGAATGTCTCATCCATATTTTTCAATTCCATCACAAGTGATGTGAACTCAGCTATGTGAGTTCTCATAGATGTCCCTTCTGCCATACGAAGCATATACAGACGTTGCAAAACACCGAGACGATTAGCCACCGTCTTAGTCATATACAATGACTCCAACTTGGTCCACAGTGATTCTGCTGTTTTCTCCGAAAGGACCTCCTGCAGCACATCGTCTGTAATGCATAACTGAATAATGGAAAGAGCCTTTTGATCGGCATCTTCCCATTCAGATTCTTTCATTGCCTCGGGCCTCTTTTCTTTGTTAGAAAGTGCTACTTTCAAGCCTTGCTGTACAAGAACAGCCATCATCCGCACCTTCCACATCCCAAAGTTGATGCGACCATCGAATTGTTGAATATCAAATTTCATGGATGACATCTTCGAACAAATTTGCCCAGAACTCTATAAGAGCTCTGATACCAGTTTGTTGTGTAATGGTGGGCCCAAAAGGCACAAACAGAGTGGCGTAAAATAAATATGCGGAAGCGTAAAATAAATGACACCAGAAATTTACGTGGTTCAGCTTAAAGCTTACGTCCACAGGCAAAGACAACAACAAAATATTTCACTATAGAAATATGATAGAGATACAAATGGTGAACACACTCTACTCAAACCCAAATCCCCAAATACACCCTAAAATACCTTACAGTATTTTTCTCACAAGTGTATATGCTCAACACACAAAAGAGAAGTAACAAAAAATACTAGAACAAACTTCTCTAACACCAAAAGAGCCAATGGACTTGGAATGCCTTGAAGCTCTAATGCATGCTCTATTTATAGAGTCCAAATGCACCACTTTCAAAGTTTCAATGCCTAACATTGCCTAACTTTCATCTACCTTCACCTACTTTCATCTAACATTGCCAAACTTCACCTAACTTTGAGGGTTGTTAGCCACTAAGTTTGAAGGTTGTTAGCCACCAACTTGGAAGGTTGTTCAAAGTTTACCAATAGCTTGAAAAATCAAGCCATCAAAACCAATTTTTTTAACAAATCCAAATGGGAAAGTCATATAAACATCTTCATGAAGGTCTACATGAAAGAATATGCATTATTGACATCCATTTGGCGAAGGTGCCAGCCCTTAATGGAGGCTAAGGTAAGAGAGTCCAAATGGTGGTGATTTTTTCCAGAGGAGAGAAAGTATTAAAGAAGTTGATTCCTTCAACTTGATTGTATCCCTTGGCTACCAATAAACCTTTGTAATGCTCAATTGATCCACCAGAATTTCGCTTCACCTTATACACCCGCTTATTGCCGATTGGTACCACATTAGGAGGAAGATCAACAACTATCCAAGTCTTATTTTGTTCCAAGGACAAGATCTCAGCCTCCATAGCCTTCTTCCAGCAGTCAAATCGAGTATCGTTAGCATATGAAGATGGTTCTGTGTCAAAATCAATGGAAAGGCAATAATGGTTATAGTAATGAGAAATTTTATTATATGACAAAAGAGAAGATAGAGGATAAACAGAACCTGACTCAGAACCATATTCAAAAGATAAATTAGTACAGGTGGTGGTCATATGGTTGCAGTGGTAATCAGACAAATGAGAGGAAGGTTTGGTAGTTCTGGTGGAAGTTCTCCTGGGTAAGGATGAGAGGGAGCTTGTGATTCTGGTGGAGGCTACTGTTGTGGTACTGGATGTGGTGGTGGAGGCTGTGAGATGATATTGGTTTATGGTATGGTATGCTCTTGGTTTGTGGGTTGTGCTGGTTCAGGAACTATGCGGGGTTTAGAGACCGAATGAGTTAAACAATACTAATTTGTAACATTGCTATCAGAAGAAAATGCATATGGCAGAATTTGTTCATATAGGAGAACATTCCTAGAGATTACTATTCGATGTGTGCAAATCTAGGGTGACAAATCAAACTTATGGCAATTAGCATTCAAGGTTGAATCATACTAGACGCAGCCAAACATTAAGTCTGTTAAATCAGGTGGGGTATTGTTTATGAGACTTGTATTGTAGCAAGGGTGTATTAATTCTGTTGATAATGAAAACAGAATGTGTGACTGCATAGCACTAAAATTGATTAGGCAATTTGGACTAAAATAGGAGAGCCCTAGCCACATTAAGAATATGTTGATGCTTAAATTCTACTCTACCATTTTGTTGTGGGATTTCTTTACAACTAGTCTAATGAACTATTCCTTTGGAATTATAAAAATTGTGACATAAAGAGCTCAATTCTATTAACTATTCTTAATATCTATATTTTGAGCCCAAATTGAGTATTAGCAAACTCAACAAAACTTTTGACTTGTTCAAAAACTTCAGCTTTAGATTTAAGAAGAAAACTCAAGAATATATACTAAAATGATCCACTATTGTCAGAAAATAGTCAAAATACCTAAAGCCATGAGTAGTATGGGTTCTAATTTGCCCACAAATGTCCAAGTTTACAATATCAAAAGCAGCAACAACTCTACTATTACTAACAGAATAAGCTAATTTCTTTTCCCTAGCAAATTACAAATATCACAAGGTTCTGGATTATTGTATGATACGTATGTACGTTGCTTACTCATTAATTGTAACCTTTTTTTATGACAAATGGCCAAGCCTATAATGCCAAAGGTCTTTTTATTGATGGTTGATGCTGCTTTTATTTGATTAATGGAAGGAAGTGGTAAGGTGGATGGTAAGGATGAGGGAGAACTATCTGTTACCAGATGATAAAGTCCATTGACCACCTTACCCGAGCTAATCATCTTCTTGGAGATCAAGTCCGGTATTACACAAGCATTGCAGGGGAATATTAATTAGCAATGCAGTGAATAGCATAATTTGGAAATGGAAACTAGATTTAAGGAGAATTCTAGTGTCTATAGTACATTGTGCAAAACAGGAGTTTTAGAGAATGCTACAGTTCCTAATATTGAGGTCATGACAGTACTTTCATTAGGCATTTTGACACAAACAAGCTCTATTGATCTTCGAGATGTGAAATATGATTGATTTGAACACACATGATCGGCTGCTCCAGAATTAAAAATCCAAATATGGTTCTTAGTAATAGATCTCACAGACATTATAAAGGAGATATTACCAGATTTGTTGGAAACAGAAGGCGGACTAGCAATTCCTATCTTAGATGTGGTGATGTAATTAGTTGAATGTTGCTGAGACTGCAATAGATCAAACTTATGCAATAAGGCTATGATGTAAGACTTGGAACCATTAAGAAAGCTTGTGTATAGCTTGGTTTTGAGTGACAACAAATAAAAGTTTCAAAGAATCACTTGAGAAAGATGACTAATTGTGTATTTGAGTGTATTTTGCTTAGTTCTAGATGATATCATATACCTCGTGCCCAATGTCTTTCATAAACTTAATGAGAATGTTAAAATGTAATTCAATTTCCATAAACCCTACGAAAAACAAGTTGTTCTCATGAGTCTTGGATAGGTTTAATGCCTAATGTATCTCAAAAAGTAACTAAAGTTAATAGAAAGAATAAATGGGCTTTGGAAAGGTTAATGACATCACCGGGCATAACCTTCAGAAATGAAAATCATTTTCAAAAAATCCTTCCATTAACTTAATTCAGTCACAAAATTGTCATTTTAGTGACCGATTGATTTCGGTCACTAAATCAATCTCCATTTAACATATTTCTAGCAGAGATTGCCTTCATCTTTTGCTCGCCAACACAACCATCTCACAACCAAGCTCCTTGCCATCTGGCATGCCACCAGCCACGAGATCGCTACCACTTCGACGCCGACATTGTTCACTTCCTCCTCGTCAAGGGCGGCTGATTCGCCATCTTCTTCTCAGTCATTATTCACATCATCTTCTCCCTCTCTCATTCAACCTAGACCTCGACATTGCCTAGCTTAAGGATTAGTTCTCCAACACCAATTTTAATGGATCTGAGCATGTGAGATCCGCCATGGTGCTCCATCAATGTTGCTGTCGTCGACCCTCCAAGTGGCGGCAGCCATTGTTGTTCTTCATGAGCTCGAAGAAGATTTAGTGATTCCAAAAGCTCAAAGAGATATTAGAGTTTGGAAGGGTACAGTTTTGGAATTTTCTCTCGTGTTTCTAGAATAGTGAGAAAGATAAGGGAACTGGGGAAGCTCTGATTGCACTGAGAAAGGACTTTTTGGGTAATTGAATTTAGTAAATATTTTTGTATTTAAAATTGTAACCATTTAAATTTTGGAGCAATGAAACTTCCATTTTTTGAGATAGCATGACAGTGGCTTGTTGTCACGATCCAATTTGGGAACGTGACTGACACATGAGGAATCTCGTCCCCACATAAGCTTACTACGTGACGTGTCTATCTAAATGCTTAATTTATCAATAAATATAATAATTAAAATGTGATCTCTTTGAAATCTCTAACATTTTTCTCTAATTAAACCATAATGCTTAATTTCATAAATTGAAAGTATTCAATAATTTTAATATCTGAAAACTGAATTACAAATACATCTCTAGTTCATCACATAAATCTTTATCCATAATTTATATTTCAATTGCATACTTGGACTACGAGAACATATACATAAATATTCTTGAATCTCTTAAATTAAATACATTGTCCAAAAATAAAATGTATGGTTGAATCCTGCTTGCACATATACTAGAATACTCTATTCTAACATAATCCTACTCTAGGCCTTACTACAAAGTAAGACTCACCACTTGGAATAACTGTGTCTATGGAACAAGAATCTGAACTGCCTCTGAACTTGCAACTATGAGAGGAAGGGAGAAGGGTGAGTTAACGGACTCAGTGAGTGAACTTTCACCCATCACCCACATGGGACACCAATGAATATAATACAATATATATACAACAATTATAAATTATTTGATATTTATATCCGCACTATATACAAAAAATATCTCTAGACTTATAATTTCATAGAAAACATCTCTAAATCCTTACTATAATGAGAACTCAATTTGCATATATATATATATATATATATATATATATTAATAGCTCTTAAATCAAATATTTTCTAAAAACATATTTCTCTATAAATATAAAGGCTATAAAGCTAGAAATCTCAAGTAAATCATAAAGAACAGTAATCTTCTAGAGAAATAGGGATCTCTGGTTATGCCTTGCATAACAAAAAAATATAAATTCTCTATATTTCAACCACGACATAACAATTTATCTAATCTTTGGGATCCTTCTGGGATCCAAATTGGACACCCAACTAGGTTCCATTCTCTGCTCTGTGAGATTGTCCTCTCAAGATAACATAGTACCAAAGTTAATGATCGGGGTTCAGCCATTACCTCACTGTCTATTTCTCTATAGCTACTGTCTAATCTCTAATTCATAAAATACGTCATTTTTTCTAAAACTCTGCTCTGGGCTTTTCTTTAGGCATAAAACTCCATAATACATAATTACCTTACTCTTAGAATTAATGGGGAAATTCATAAAATCTCTAAATCAAATCATAATCATACTCTAACTCTTTTAATAAAATCATTTTAAATCTGAAAGGTGGGTGCTCAGTCCCTGGCGAACAAAAGCCCCTAAATTCTTAGTACTTTGAGAGTTTTGGACTCATATAACTCTAACAACCTAATTTTAGCATAACTGTGACTGTGAAATCATGCCCAAGGGATCACCTGCTTGCAGACATTCTGATTTCAAGCCTACAGAACATGTATCTGGTAGTTGTTATGAACTATACTAAATTCTGTACCTCTTGGTACCATAAAATTGAAGTTCTAAATTCTCATTTCTCAAGCTATCCACTTTTCATAAACTTGGTAACTCTAATATCATACTTCAAAATAAGAAGGTTTATAGTCGTGAAAACTCTATAATCAAAATATATACTTATATTGGTGAAAACTAAATCATACTCTATTCAACACTCTCTCAATATAACTCAACGGGGTAGTCTAAAATATAGTCTAAAATCCAGAAATCATAACAATATTGTAAACCCTTAAAAACATAGTTAATAAAATGGCAACTTGCTTAATACGTATTTTCTAAATAAATACTTTTCAAACATGTAAAATATTTTCCATAGCATACATCATAGCAATTATGGTCCCATGATTTTCTAAAATATATTTCTTCCATGCCATCATCATAAATTATAATTTTTTTTCCAAATAGACATAATCATATAAAATCATTCCATATACTTTTTCTTATCTCAAACTTCATATCTAACAACCATAATGCAAGAGCATATTCATAATGATAAAACTAAAGCTACGAGGTCAAACCTATTCACCTGGAAAGGGAGAACTAGAGGTTGCGATACCAAAGGAGCTTCGTGGAGTGGTGGTGACATCAAAGTCTAAAATTGAAACAACAAAACTCATAAACAATCTATGGGAAGCTCTAGTTTACTCTAAATATATTCTAACAATATTGGGGGAACATCCCTACTTGACAATAATGGAGAGAAATAACAAAGTCCAATACTAGATC
Source organism: Dalbergia cultrata (assembly GCA_031216105.1). Classification (NCBI taxonomy): domain Eukaryota; kingdom Viridiplantae; phylum Streptophyta; class Magnoliopsida; order Fabales; family Fabaceae; genus Dalbergia; species Dalbergia cultrata. Next base: position 15,583,871 of record CM062350.1, read on the forward strand.
TTGGAAGAATGGAAAGAATGGAGGAATAATCTAACAACATATACTTACCTTGAAGCTTGGGGATGATGGATTGGACTGAGATAGGAAGAGAAAAGAGGGAATGAGGGTTTGGGGAGGTTTGGCTTCAGTTTCTGTCTTGAACCCCAAAGGGAAGGGTTTATAAAGGGGTGGGGTTCCCTTTAATGAAACTGTGTCATTTTATACTGTGCTAACATTGGGTCCATTCACTACAGCGAGTAAATCTCGTTGCAGCGAACTTGGGGAAACAACAACTTTTGTAGAATTATACAGCAACAACACCCAATAACATTATTTACATTTCTTAATTTTAAGTTAATGTCATCATTTATTTTACTCTCCATTAACTTTAAAATATAAATGTAAATAAGAAAATACCCCTATTTGGATTCAAATAAAATATTAAAAAAAAAAGCCAAAACCTCAACAAATCAAAATCCAATTTTTGAGTTCTAGTTCAAATTTGGAAATTCGAACGATTTTATAAACTTGGGGAGCTAAAAATGAATCATTTAAAGGTTTCATAAAATTAATTAAAAATCATTCTTCAATTCATTTTTCTTTGGAGAGAAATTACCGAGACTTTTGATCTAAAAAAAGTGACTATATCATATAGTCCTTTAAGGAAATGTAGACTCTAGACTTAGTGAAATTCTGGACTTAGCAACATGGCTGAGTCTCGAGGACTTTGAGGTTGTATAAAATTTATTTGCTGACACATGTACACTGAGTATTACACTGCATTGCTATAGTCCACAGTCTGCTACCTTCGGCTATCAACACAATAAGCTTATGCATACTAAATATATGACCAACTGCGTTATAGGCATTGACATGCATTGACTTACACCTGTCGGGGAGACATTGCCTTTCGAAATACAGGTGTGCTGTAAAATTTTTAATTATTTTATAGGACCACGAGAAATTGCGAACCGATTCATTGACTCGGAAAAGATGCTTTATGGTTGAGGTGCGTGAAATTTGTCGTACTCATGCACATGACTTGTCTCGTTGAAAATTCTTGGGCTCATTAGTGACTTTCCACGTGCCCCTTCCCAGCTCTTTCATATCTGTCACTGTCTGCTTAACAAGTTGCCCATTTTCCATAAAAAATTATTTATTATCCGATAGAATTATATAATAAATAAATATCATATATTTTATAATCACTAGGTGTGATAAATGATATCTATTTATCTCATTCACTCATCATATCTAATTATAGTAAAATATGTGGTGTATTATATAGTTTTATTATTCACTTAAAGATTTCTCTTTTCCATCATCTTATCTCCTTAAAAAGCTATAAATTGTGTTGAACTTTTTCTTAAATACGTTAAAAATCTAATTAGGCTACATTTTATTTATAAAATTTATTAGGAAGGAATCCTTAAATTTGTGTAGTTATTATACTAAATCTTTTAAAGTATTAAAATTGTTATACCACTTTCGTATAAATTTATAAAATTACTACTCTGGTCTTTTATTGTTTGTATATTGTAGGAGATATTAATAGTATCCGAGCAAATAGTAGAAATTCCAGCTAAATTTCATCAAGGAAAAGTCAATGGTATGATTTGTTGGATAGTGTGGTATGGTCCCTCCAACCTGCATTCACAACTTCCATAAAACGTTTTAAAATCTTTTATATTTATACTTTTTAAACCATTTAAGTTATAAATCATTTTTATAAGAGATTTTATCACATGAACAATTCTTAAAAACTATTCATATAATATATCACTTTTACTTTTAAAAAATATCAAAATTAAACAACTAAATGTCATATTTATTGATCAAAACACTTACAGAACTACTCTTTATTCAATGTGACACTTCCGTTAAATCCCACCAAAATTTGCCACTTAAAACTTTTGTCCCTCGTTACGGTGCCTTTGAATAATAAACATCAAGTCAATGAAGTGGCCCATATTAGTTTATTATTTTTTTTCCCCCAAACTACGAAAACAGCCGATAGTGTCTCCTATTGCATGTGCTCATCTTTTCAGGTACTTTTTTTTTTTTTTGTGTGTGTCTCTCTCTGCCTCCGTGTAAGAACTAAGAATTCACTCCCTCCATTTCCTCACCAACTTCAAATACCCTTCTCTTTTCTTCTCTGTGCTTAACATATGTTTCTAACTATTTTCACGTCATAATGAAGTCCAAACTGATCCTATTCATGATCTGTTCTCACCACTGAAACTGTTTTAAATTCCACAAACTCTGACGCCTTGTTTACTCATCAAATCAGTAAGCATGAACATAGCCTCCCCTCGTTTCTTCTTCCTTTTAATACTCCTTGCCTCCTTTTGCTTTTCCTCTTTACCTTTTGGAGTCACTCAGCAGCTGCCAGAAGATGAAGGTATGCACTTAAACATCCTACACATTCTCACGATGCATTAATATACAGCTGTAACCAGATGTTATATTTTTTATTTCTCATAAATTTTGATATATTATTGTTATTATAAATTTTTTGTACAGTTTTTCATACGGTCAGCAGATAATAAAATTAAAGAATGTGTAATTTTAAAAGTTGTTAATTAGTATACAAATTAGATAATTTCAATTATATGCGATTGAATAATAATAAATTTTTCTAACCAGTGGCAGTGCCCTTAAATAGCAAAAAGAGTTCATTTTCTAACTTTTAATTAAAAATTTTTCTTTCCTGTATAATAGTTGTCTTTTTTTTGTTAAAAAAAAATCAATCTTAATCAATGGGGATTGGAAAAGCCTAATAATTAAAAATATACAAATTTTTATATTAGTTGTTTATTGTATTATAGTGCAAGCTCTCAAAGGCATAGCCAAGACACTCGGGAAGGACTGGGATTCCATCATGGATAATGCATGCAAAGGACAACAAGGTTTTAATTCGTGTTTTGAAGTGAAAACCGAAACTGAAACTGCTGCTGTCATCATCTGCGATTGCACCTATGCCGATGGCACTGTCTGCCATGTCACCCACTTGTATGTGTCTCTCATTCCTGATGTGTTTTATTATTGAGTTGGATAAAATTATAGAGAATTTTTTTTTAACCATCTATATTTTGAATACGAGAGTGGCTATTGGCTATTATCACTTTTTATTTATTGCTTTCATGTGTAACTTTCTTAAAACACCGTTGATAAAAAAAATATTTTATAGTTAGCTACTTTTTATTTTTAAAATTAAATTAAATTTTATACAGTAGAATCTCAATTGTTCATTATACCACTCCTTATTTATTATTTTTATTTGTGACATTTCCAAATGATTTTAATTAAAAACCTATTTATATTTATAATGTATTGTTAATATGATATTTTAAATTTATGTTTAATAATTGCAATAATAAATATTAAACATACAAAATTACTACTATATAATTCAGTAACATTTTTTCCAAATTAGTTTTCTGTAATTATGTAACCTTTTAAATATTATTCATTTTTAAATCAATTCTATTTATATAAACTAATATATCTATTATTTTTTATATGAAGTTATTTTTTAATTTCCAAACAATCTATTTACCATTGGAAACTCTAATTTTGGAAACGATGCCAAATTTAATTTTAGTTCTACAAATAGAAATGTGGCTTTCATTTTTTTTTTCTATTGTGCATTTTTAAAGTATATAAAGTTATTTTGATGATGAATTAATATTTTTGTTTAACTCTTAGATAATTCAATATCTAATAATATCTACTCTTTTCTATGGTTAAACTCATATTTATGTTTAATATTAATTATTACAATTATCAAATGAAAATTTAAAATATCAAAGTAGCAATTTACAAATATAAAATAAGTTTTTAATTAAATACAATCAAAAACGTCAAAAATAAAAACAATTAAGTTTTGAAAATAGAAGTTTAGCTAAATATAAAAAAAATTTATATTAAGGGTATTGTAAAAAAGTTACAAGTGAAAGTTATAAATAGGAAGTGCCAATGGACAAATTTGAGTGACAATAACTGATCCCTTTGAATACATGTCAATATTCAATCTAGGGAATGACTATTATCACTCCCATTAACACCTTTCTTTATTGAATTTTACTACTTAAAATAATAATTAACTAGTTAATATTAGTCATTTATTAATTATCATAATGATATAAAATGTTATTATTATTAATTTATGAATAACAAACATTTAATATTGATCTAAACACTAAGCATTACAAATATTTAATTTCAATATAATAATTTATATTTATAGATTGAATTATATTTTTAAAGCTTTCTTAAGACATGCCAAGGATGGGTAGCAATAGTTCTCCGTAATAATGAAGAAACTATTCTTTCATTGAGTTTAGCATGAGTGAAACCTGAATATCTTAAACTTGATTATTCTTTTGTGGTTAGCCATAGATTTTTTTCCTTTCTAAGAAAATACCTATATAAGCGTACAAATCACACACACACACAAAAGGAAAAAAGTAAACAAACAGAGGCAATCAATCTTGTTTTTGCTTTTTGAAGAGGCAATCAATCTTAATAATCATAATTAGTTGCAACGAAAACATAGTTAAAAAAATCAATATCAGTTTTAAAGATCAATTTGTAAACAACTATAAGGGTCTATATGCATACGGAAGCATACTATTACAAAAAAGGTGTGACTTAATTGGACGTAGTTGTTGGAGAACTAAAAACAAATATAACAAAAGCTTAAGTAATAACATATTTGACAAATTACAAAGGAGCATATAAATGAACAAGAGAACAACTAAGTATAAAAAAATAAGTTACTGTACCAATATTAAAAAAACAATAGTTCTCTTGTTTTTCTTTTTCTAAAATATTCGCGATTATATTATTTAGGTAAGTATTTTCATAAAATAGCTTTAAAAAATAATTCAATATATAAATATAAATCATTATATTAAATAGGCTAATACCAAATACCTCTGATATTTAGTGCCTAGATCAATATTAAATATTTATATTATTTAAACTATTTTTAATTTATAAATTAATAATAATAACTTTTGATACTATTATAATAATTATATATAATTAATGTTAATTAGTCATTTTTTTTAATTAAAATAGAAGAATGATATTTTAGTAAGGTTCAAGAAAGATGAGTGTTAGTGGAAGTCGCAATAGATAAAAAAAGGGGTGGTAATAGCCACTCTACTTAATCTATCACTCTTAAATTTTATATTGTCTCTACTTTAAAATAAAATCTTTGATTTTTCACTTTTAGATTACGTTGGGTGTATATAGACACTCATTTTTTAGGTGTGAAAATAACACCACCTAAAATTATAAAATCATTTACAATTTTTTTTTTAAAGTTTGATCGTATACTTTTAGTACAAAATATTATTCTAGTACTAGTATATTATCATAATCTCTATTTAAATTTTTATATGATTTTTAAAGTAGTTGTGAAAAGTCCATTTTTAATAATAATATAATTAAATATGATTAAATGATTAGGTTGAAAAATTATTACTTATTAATATAATGTAAAAAAATGAAAATTTGCATGATGTCGTGGAGTACAAATACATGTGAGCAAATTAATGGAGTAGAGAAAGGCCACGTACTTGATGTGTCAATTTTTTTGGCCACACTTGATGCGTCAATTTGATCCACAAGTTGAAAAATGTACTTAAAAAAATGGACGGTCTATCTTTTGACTTTAATTTTTAAACTGTCATGCATGATTTTAAAGTGTCTTGTATTGTTCACAACTTTTATTGTGTTGGTAATTTGGCCGTGTCTCTCACGCCCTCTAAAGTATGCGATGGTATGACAAGCAAGAGAAACGGGATGGAGCATCGAATTGGTTCACAGATATACAGGTCTAATTGGTTTAACTTAAATTCGACAGAACTATAATAAAACATATATTTATATTCCATTATTTATAAACATATTACTAATATCTATATAAAACAATAAATAAATAATATTAAATAATTTAAATAAAGGATTTAATTTGTATAACTAACGGTGTGAAACTTGCATGAGTTTTAAAGTGGAGAGAGGAAGAATTAACTATATTTACTTATGTAATAGAATGTGATTGGATAACATAATTAAAAAAATATTATACTGATAGTGTACTAAAATAAAATTCTTAAATAAAATGTAATAATAATAAATGGTTACCTATGATTATTTTTAATTCTATCATAACATAGCTTAAATATTCTAGCTTTTGAAGAATGTATATCAGAATGTAAATATAAATAAAGTAGAAAAAAAATGCTTTGACACCTACCAAAATTAGCAAGCTTCTTGTGTTATTTTGATATCTAAAAAGTGGGTATCTATTCAAATCTAAGGTTAGAGATCAATGTGAGAAGCATTAAAGTCGGGATCATACAAGACTTAAGGGTGGTGAATTAGGTATCTACACTCAGGGTGAGATTAAAGATTTAATGAAAATTTCTCTTGCTGACATGGTTTTTATTGTCAAAGTAGTATTATTTTGACATACCATGCCAAAATATTATTATCTATTATTGGATTGAGTTTGAATTCCACTTAACATAGGTCCTACACCGTATCCAATAGTGGATGATAGTGTCCTATCATAATGTTCCACAAGTAATCATTTCTCTTGTTGTCATGGTTTGTGTGATAGTCTAGGCAGGATTTCAATTTAAGCATTAGTTAAATTTCATTTTTGGCCATTTATATTTCACTCTACCCTTCTTCTAACCCCCCATCTTAACTCTTCTCTAACATCGATTAGCAGTGGATTTGTTTTTGTTTTGATGCCATAAATTAGCATCAGATTGCATTTCAATTTGTAGTAAGATCCTTTCCATTTCCGGTGTCAACCCCCTCGATTTCTGGACAGCACCAGGCCTACCACCGACGTATTTTTGGTTTTGAGATCAATGGTGAGAGGGGCACATGTGGAGGGAGATACTGACATTGTTGCAGTGTTGTTAAGCCAAGGTGATTTTAATGCATTTTGGCTATGATAATAAAAGGAAGTGGGCCACCGAGCCACGTCTAGATGAACGTGGTAAGGTTGATCGAATAGTTGGGCCTTGTGCTACAATGGAGATAAATTTCCTAGTCTATGGTGAACGTACATGGGTCCACCTGTTGGAAAATAATTCCTTCACAACACAAATTTATCAGATCAATAAAGCGAAGGAGGACATGAAAATTAACATGATTCGACATCAAATATCTATATCTATAACCTCATAAATCAATTTATTAATTTAATGAGTAATATAATTACCAATCTCAAATAAATCTATCGTTATTTATGAAACATGTAACATAATACCACATTATCAAGAAGACTTTAGACACCAGCTATCATCACTTGCGCCGTCATTGCTCACGAAACATAACATTATTAATGCAACCTTTTTAGATAAAGTTGCAAACCCTCCATCAGTGCAATTTTTCTAGCGAAAGCTACAAGCCCTCCATCATTGCAACTTTTCTAGCAAAAGTTTCAAACCCTTCATCAATATAATTTGTTTGACAAAAGCTGTAAACTTTCTATAAGTGGTGAAACATCACATTAGTCTTATCACTTTCCTTTTCATCATCCTTATCGTCACCATCTTCCTCTCAACTCCATATTTAATTTCTTAATTCTATTTTCTACTCATATATATAAACAATTCTCTATAAGCTATTATTTATAATAGTTTACATAATCAATAAATTTCACCGCAATTATAATTATGAATAATTTTCAATTCTGGATAAAATCCTAACAAATCTACCCCATATATTTTTTCTTCAAATTTTTTTAAAGCTTCTCCAAATATTTTTAAAATAAAAAACTATTGATAATAATCTTCAATTAGGAATTTGGATCAAACCCAATAATCTTCATCTTGATCCAAGTTTCACCCAATCTTCAAATTTTAAAACTTCACAAATCCTCATGGATGCTCCACCATCTTAACAAATCAATTAAAAACTCCACCACAAATTTGTAATTCCAAGTTTTGCATCTTCAGTACTAGAAACACTAGAACGAATCAAAACCAGCTCTAATATCAGTTGCTAGGAGATAATTCTCCACAACACAAATCTATCACATCAACAAAGTAAAGGAACACAAGAAAATTAATGTGCTTCAATTTTAACTGCCTACATCTACAACCTCACAAATCAATCCCCCAATTTAACTAGAAATACAATTAACAATCTCAATAAATCTCAAACAAATCTACTGTTATTTATGGAATACATTGCCTAACACCATATTGCTACGAAGAGTTTTGACAAGCTATCATCACTTGTACCACCACTACTAACGAAATATAACATTATCAATGCAACTTTTTGCACAAAGTTGCAAACCCTCCATCACAGTAACTTTTCTAGTGAAAGCTGTAAACCCTTCATCAAAGCAACTTTTTCGGCGAAAGTTGCAAACACTCCATTAATACAACTTTTATGGTGAAAGCTACAACCCCTTCACTTGTGCAAATTTTCTGGCAAAAGTTACATTCATCAATGAAATTTTTCTAGCAAAAGCTACAAACCTTCTGTAAGTGACGAGGCATCACTTCAGTCTTATCACTTTTCTCTCCATCATCCTCATCATGACCTTCTTCCTCTCCACTCTCTATCATTAATCTTTCAATTCTGTTTTCCACTCCTATATGTAAACAATTCTATAAACTATTATTATAATAGTTTACATAATCAATAAATTTCACCACAATCAATATTATGAATATTTTTCAATTTTAGATAAAATATTAACATATCTACCCTGTATATTTTTTTTTCTTCAAATCTTTTTCTTTTTCAAATCTTCTCCAAATATTTTTAAAATTGAAAACTATTGATAGCAATCTTCAGTTAGGAATTTGGATAAAACCTGATAGTCTCCACCTTGATCCAAATTTCACCTAATCTTCAAATTTTAAAACTTCACAAATCTTCATGGATGCTCCATGATCTTCATAAATCAATTAAAAATTCCACCACAAATTTGTAATTTCAAGTTTTGCATCTTTAGCACTAGAACGAATCAAAACCCACCCTGATACCAATTGTTGGGAAATAATTCCCCTGCAACACAAATATATCAAATTAACAAAACAAAGAAAAATAAGAAAATAAATGTAGTTCGGCCTTGACTGCCTACATCTACGACCTCATAAATCAATCCACTAATTTAACAAGGAATACAATCACCAATCCTAACAAATAACCTAAAATTATTTACAAAACAGGCCGTCTAACACCACATTGTCAGGAAGATTTTTGACATAAGCTATCCCCACTTGCATCACCGCTATTCACGGAACATAACATCATCAACATAACTTTTTTTGACAAAGTTGCAAACCTCTATCACAATAACTTTTCTGGCAAAAGTTACAAACCCCTCATCAACGTAACTTTTTATGCAAAAGTTTCAAACCCTCCATTAGTACAACATTTCTAGCAAAAGTTATAAATCCTTTGCTAATGCAGCTTTTTTAGCAAAAGTTGCAAACCTTTCATCAATGAAACTTTTCTTGCAAAAGCTACAAACCCTCTATAAGTGGCGAAACATCACATTAGTCTTATCACTTTCATCCTCATCATTACCATCTTCCTTTCCACTCTCCATCTTTAATCTCTCAATCCTATTTCCCATTCATATATGTAAACAAATCTACAATCCATTATTTATAATAGTTGACACAATCAATAAGTTTCACCATAATCATAATTACGAATTTTTTTCAATTCTAGATAAAATCCTAACAAATCTACTCCATATTTTTTCCCTTCAAATCTTTTTTTTAAATCAAATTTTCTCCAAATCTTTCTAAAACAAAAAATATTAGTAGCAAACTTCTGTTAGAAATTTGGATCAAACTCAACATTACCAACATTCTAATAGTATAATAGTATTGTTATTTAAAGACCAAAAAAGTGGTTATCTAATTGAGACGCCCACTTTTTCATCATTGAACGTTAAGGGCATGAGTAAGTACATTATCACATTCAGTTATGACACAATAAGTATTTTAATGAGATATCCACTATTAGGTGTTCAAATATCATTTTACTAATAGCATAAATCCCAAACCACATCATCATACAATGGTTGAAACAAAGACAAAGAAGGAAAAATTAAAAAAGGATGGGAGAGAATGGTAAAAGTAATTTTTTTTGCAAATATTAAAATATAAATCTGAGATATTATAATGTTATTTTATATATAAATTTTTTTTAATATTAATTGTAAATTACAATTTCAATGATTAAAATATAAGGACCATCCAGATCCAAGCCCCATGTTAGAAGGCTCCGCAAAACTAATGTGTTGCACATAACTTTCACTTGTCTCCTCAATTATTTTGTTTTCCTCTATGTGACTACACAATTGGCTGTTCTCTTCCTCACTGATACCAAATGAAATTTTCATTGTCCTTTACTGCATTGATCAAAACCCATGTTCCGCTCTTCTACCTTTTCGATTATTTTTGGTGCAGCGAGGAGAAGCCCATCCTTGTCCGGCAAAATGAGATTGTCTTCGTAGTCATTGTGCTCAGTGACAACGACTCTAGTTCCATTGCGACCATGAGGCGATGACTATAGTACGTGTGAAGATGTTCCCTATTGGTTAACCAGCGGAACCAGTCTAGTCTACACCAGATCACCAGTTTTCCCAATTCTGATGGTTGGTTCACCACTAGCTTTTGAGAATAATGGTTTAAGGGATATGACCATGCCGACTTGGTGTCTACTTCTTGGTTGAACCAATCTAACTAGCTGGTCTGATTTTCTCTTCAGGTATGGGAAAATACACTTCTTGGTATGAAATATGCTGCCCGGATACGGGTATGATAATTTTGTAAAAAATGGGGTATGGGTATGCTAATGTATAAAAAAAAAATCATAAATTTCATATGTAAAACCAACAATTTCAACATAAAACAATTATAATTTGTTCCGCAATCAACATTACATTCCAAAATGTAATGTTGTTAGAATATTATTATTGATAGTTAAGCATTAAATGTAACTGAAAGTTAATTCAAATTTATCATGTCATAATAGGTTTGTTACAGTAGTTTGTTACTGTAATTGCTGTAATTCAGCTTGAGCTGGTTGTTGGAAAGAAGGTTCGGGTACTAATCTTGGTAAAACAGTATCTGGAAATATATCCTCTACTTCTGGCATTGTGGCTGGATTAGCATGGAAGGGGTATGTTGTTTCATGTAACACCACATCCCTTGAGATAAAGAATTGTCTTGTTGTGAGGTTGTATAATTTGTAACCTTTGTAACCTGGAGGATAACCAAGGAAGACACAAGGGATAGCCCTTGGAGAGAATTTATTTCTTTGTGAAGGAAGGGTGGAGGCAAATGCAAGACATCCAAAATTTCACAAATCAGTATAATTAGGTAGTTTATTGTATAGTAACTGATAAGGTGACTTAGAATGAGGTAAATTGGGGGAAGGTGTTCTGATTATAAGAAAGGTAGCAGTAGAAATGCAATCACCCCAAAAAGACAAAGGTATCTTTGATTGAAAATATAGGGACCTAGCTACATTAAGGAGATGTTGGTGTTTTCTTTCAATAATTGAATTTTGTTCTGGTCTCTCAACACAAGAAAACTGATGTAGAGTTCCTTGTTTGGTTAGGAAATCTGTTAGTGCCAACTCTTTGGCATTGTCAGATCTCAAAGTTTTGATAGTTAGGCCGAATTGTGTTTTGATCATTATAAAAAAATCAGATATGATTTGAGGGGCTTGTGACTTGTTCTTAATGAGAAAAGTCCAAGTAAACCTTGTGCAATCATAAACTATTGATAGAAAATATCTGTGGTTTTTGTAAGTTGGGGTGTGATATGGACCCCATATATCACAATGAATTAAATCAAAAGGATGAGCACATAAACAATTGTTTGAAACAAAAGATAATCTTCTTTGTTTTGCCAATGGACAAATATTACAAGTGTTTAAATGGCTGCAAGAACTTTTATTATTTCTACATATAGGTAAAACAGATTGCAGCAACTGAATTCTAGAAAGAGAAATATGTCCTAATCTACTACGCCAAACATCTATGGAATATTGTTTGTGTAAGTACAAGCACTAACAGTAGAGATAGCATGATTTATGTCAGAAATCTTCAAAATGTATAAACTGTTCTCAAGGCTAGCCTTGCCAATCATCTGAGAATTGAGATCCTGTATGAGACAATGGTTAGCATTGAAAAAGAAATGTGCATTTCAATGAATAGCAGCATCAGAAATAGAAATTAAATTGACCTTAAATGAGGGAATGAAAAATACATTTTTGAGTGTTAGATTAGGTAGAAGTGTAATATCTCCTATTCCCTGAACCAGAACTTTGGAGTGATCAGGTAGCATAACAAAAGTGTTATTTACACTAGTTATAGAAGTAAAATGTTTTTGATGGCAAGAAATGTGTTTTGTAGCTCCTGAATCTACAATCCAAGTATTGGGTAAGGAATCAAAGTTTTTAACGTTGGTGTTGTGAACAATACCTCCCAAAGAGTTATTAGAAGACTCTGCAAGTTTGGTGGCTTGTGAGATTTGAGCAATAACCATTTGGAGTAGGTTTTGATATTGCAATTCAGATATGCCTAGAGTGTGAACTGTTTCTTGAACATCAGAGACTTGATTGGTTGAAGCAGTGGGAATTTTAGACTTTCCTTTGTAGTTGGGAGGATAACCAACCAGTTTGTAACATTTATCTTTGGTATGTCCAATCATGTTGCAGTAAGAACATTGGGGCCTGCCTTTCTTTGCTTTTGTCTTGAAGTTCTCATGTGCAGATTTCACAGCAAATGCAATTTGAGAGTCTTGTACAGCAGATGAGTTTCCAATTTCCTGTTTCTTTTCTTCTTGAAGAAGTAAGGAAAAAGCTTTTGCTACATCAGGTAAAGGATCTTGAAGGAGGATTTGACCCCGGATTGAAGAATATGTTTCATTGAGTCCCATGAGAAATGAGAGAAGATATTCTTGATTAGCATGATCAATGAGAACTCGGGAACCACCACAGGTGCATGTACAAAGTGGTTTCGAAGAATTTAATTCTTCCCAGATTGACTTCAGCTTGGTATAATATTGGCTAATAGGGAGAGAGCCTTGAGTGAAGGTCATTAACCTCTTTCTGAGTTCAAAAGCCCGAGGACCATTTTGTTGCTTGAATCTTGTTTGCAAATCTTGCCAAGCTTCAGCAATAGTGTTGGCAAAGATAATGCTCTCCACAATGTCTTTGGAAACTGAGTTGAGGATCCAAGACATAATGAGTTGATTGTTGCGATCCCAAGAGGCACGAAGAACAGGTTCATCTGGCCTTGGAATTGAGCCATCGAGGAAGCCAAATTTGTTTTTGGCTGAGAGAGCAATGGTCATGGACCTGCTCCATGAAGTATAATTGTCTGAGGTTAGCGCCTGGGTAACCAGAATGAGCCCAGGGTGATCAGAATGATGAAGGGCATATGGATTGAAAACATCATCAAGAGATGAGTTGTGTGCCATGGTTTCGAAAACAACAGAAGCAGGAACACGAAGAAGAGTTCTTGAATGACAGAGAACTTGGTAAGAATAAGAACAGAGAAGAATTCTTGAATGACAGAATTTTTGGAAGAAATGTTGCAGAGAGTTATAGCAGAAAGGAAAATACAACTGATACCATATTAGAATGTAACTTTGTGAATGAATTCACGTATTGAATTTAGATGAAGGATAATCTATTTATACATGCTAAGCCACTGAGATATAACTGAAACTAACTAATTGACAGACTCGTGTTTTTAATTCTAACAAACTACTGTAACAAACCTATTATGACATGATAAATTTGAATTAACTTTCAGTTACATTTAATTATTAACTATGAGTAATAATATTCTAATAGTTCCCTATCGGTTAACCAAGGGAACCAGTCTAGTCTACACCAGATCACCAGTTTTCCCAATTCTGATGGTTGGTTCACCACTAGCTTTTGAGAATAATGGTTTAAGGGATATGACCATGCCGACTTGGTGTCTACTTCTTGGTTGAACCAATCTAACTAGCTGGTCTGATTTTCTCTTCAGGTATGGGAAAATACACTTCTTGGTATGAAATATGCTGCCTGGATACGGGTACGGTAATTTTGTAAAAAATGGTGTATGGGTATGCTAATGTATAAAAAAATATATCATAAATTTCATATGTAAAACCAACAATTTCAACATAAAACAATTATAATTTGTTCAACAATCAACATTACATTCCAAAATGAAATACTACAAATACTTAAAACAATGGCAGGAATAACATTAAAAGAAGACCCATGAATTGAGGCATGAAGCATATATATGTGTGACTGAAAAAAAAAATCAAAGGAAATAAAATGGAGAGATTAGCAATATATGGCCTCAATTTAATATTCGACATTATGATTCCTATCAATGTGAAACATGGCCATAAAGCTGAAGAAAAGTCAGTAATACAGTGAATCCCAATTTATCCCCAAGAAAAGCAAAAGAGAAAAAAAGAAGTGAAAAAAATAATAATAACAACACTTTGAAGCGATGGTACCTTAAGGAAAGAGTGGTTATGGGTTGTTGAGTCAGTAAAGGGTCAGAACACACAACAACAACAACAATGACTCCGTAGGTCACTGGATTGAGATCGAGAAAGCTACTGGAGATCCGCCGTATAGGTTGCTCGCTGCAAGGTTGTGCCGCTATCGCGTCGCGTCAAGGTTGTGTTGCATTGTAGGTTGTCTCGGTGTCTGTTGTATGGGTCGAGCAGAGTCACTGCAAGGTCGTTTCCATTTAGCAAAGTCGCCGCCGTGGTGGGGTGTGCCTGCAATGAAGAGGTGGAGCAGTGAGAGGTGATGGAGCTAGGGCCAGCTGTGTGTGTTATGGTGTTTGGGTATTCTTTGAACGTTTGAGAAGATATAACAAAAAACAGAAAAAAAAAAAAACAAAACGACTGTGTTTTGGTAAAATTGAGTACCCAGTACTAGGTATGCGGTATGCGTACCCCGTGCATATCCACACATACCGCAGGCGTACCTATTTTTTTTTTAAAAAAAAGTGGTAATGGGTACATACCTACACGTATCCAGACATACCCAACGCGTACCCATACCCTACGCGTACCCGGTATGGGTACTTTTCCAAATCCTACGTACCCATGCTTCAGAGGGTATGAACAAATCTAACCTATTATATTTAAGCACGATCACGATAAGAACAAGGATCATAAAATTTATTTAATATACACTCATCCATTACGAGTCAGACTAACTTTTTTGTGAGTGTATCTAATGAATTCTTAGGATTGTGCTGTTTTGAATTTTTTTTCCTAAAGTCTAATCAGTGTGAAGACAACCATCCATGGGGAAGAGTAAAACCAAGTGTCTTAAAACTACAATAACTAAATAGCACAATTTTAGGGAAATGAAAGTAATTCAAGTTAGTAGATGACGAAAAATTGAGAGCAAAACCTCATTTAGTTCATGAAATTATATACAGAAGTCATTTTGGACATTAAAATTATAAAACGTGAGTCAAATAAATTCCTAATTCCATTTTCATTATACTTTACTATCATATTTTTGCTAATGTGTCATGTTAAGTGACATACTGACAATAAGCTGACATCCTACTTAATTTAAGAGGTGACATGATTGAATAATAGATTCAAATTATAAGTGTATGCCAAATATGTTAACAATGTTAGTTGATAAAATCCATATCATAGTCTTCAATTATGTTCATATCCATGCAGTTTAATTTATAGAGACCAAATAGAATGTCAATATGTTATTAACATGTCAATTAACATGACATACGCATGACGACATAAAGGAAGTGGAGTGAGAGATTAATATAACTCACATTTTATAACTTTGAAAACTAAAAAAGTTTATTTATAAATTTCAAGAAATAAAATGAGTCTTGCGTAAAATTTTAGGGACAAACGTAAACATTTACTCAAAAAAATTAAATAGTAGTGAACATCAATTTTTTTTTCTTTTGGTAAGCCTTTTGATTTTAAGGGGCCAAAACAGAAAAATGCTAGCTTATATGGACAAAGATGGTAGGCGAGATTCATGCTTTGGTTTTTAATATTTATATTTATTAAGTAAAATCTTAAATTCTGATCTATAAAAATAATAATAATAATAACTAATTTTGATTTAATTTTACCCTCATAATCTAATAGAAGCTTCTTATGCTAGTTTTTAAAAACCTGGGTCATATATAATTGAGAATTTGAAATAGGAAACTCAATTGATCATGATACTATCATTGATTACCTTTTGTATAGTTACTTGTTTTTAGATAGAAGATTATATTATTTATTGCGAAAATTGCAATTTACCCGTTAATTATAGATTATATACACTTTAAATCTTAAATTTTAAAAATGTATAGTTCAATCTCTGAACTTTCTTGACTGTATAAATTGACCCTTCTATTAATTTTTTAATCAATTGCTAACAAAAGTATAACAAATTTAAGATATTTTAGGGTATCGAATTACACATTTAGAAAAGTTTAGGTGATCAATTTGCGTATGTTCTAAAATTTGAGGGTATAATATATTTACTTTGACTAAAATACACATTTAATTTGTGAAAGTTCAGAGAGTTAATTTATATATTTTTAAGTTTAGATATTAAAGTGTACATGATCTATAATTCAGGGATAAAAATATCATTTTTCCTTTATTATTAATTGGTTGGCTTCATTTAGCCATAAATTCACATGTACATAGTTCTGAGGTTAAAAAGCTAGAGCTGAATGACCAAAAAAGAGCTGTACTTGACATAGGAAAACAGTAAAAGCTCGTCATTGTCATTTATTTTTTCTACGAGGTTATTTAAACCTATAAAATTCAAGAAACTCAACATCCAAAATACAAAAATATATGGGATCCACCGCTTTTTTATTTTTCAATGTTTTCTCTCCAACTTTTTCTTTTAATTTCTTTCTCGGTTATCTAGGTGTTCCAAAAACTGGGTTCATATATCTTCTTTTTTTTAATTATCTCTATGGTTTTATTTCATTTATTATAAGTTCATTAATTAATGGTGTCGTAAATAGTTGCGCTTTTTCCTTTAAAAAAATCGTTAATATACCTTTATAATAAAAATGTGAAACGCATAATTATATGACAGTTCCACAATATACAAAATTTAAAAACATTTTATGTTCCCTTTTATTTTTATAATGTCTTTTAAGACCATTATTTTCATGGTTAAATGAATGAGCAGATGTTTGAAACGAGAAAATCTCTCGGGTACACTCCCACCGGAATTGGTCAAGTTGCGTTACCTTCAAGATATGTATGTGCTTCTCTGGCTTTGCTACGTTTAACCTCAATTTATGGAATGTTTCCATCTTCAACAACATATATATCTATAAATTATGTTGCATGATACAAACACTTACTCTCTCTTTTTGTTACAGTGATCTTTATTTCAACTACCTGAATGGTACAATTCCTAAAGAATGGGGCTCCATGAATCTTTCCACCATGTATTCTGTTTGATCTCTATGTTAGCTTTTTTTCAATCATTATTCTATATGAGTATGACTCTGACAGGTTTTCTTTCATAGAAATGGATCTGTTATTAATTTTTTACGTGGAAAGGTCATGTGATATCTTATTATTAATTTTTTTACGTAATATATTTTGTTCAGGTTTCACATTTTAAATCAATGATAAGAGATCATATATGTCCTTATAATTCTCTTTGACACGTTTTATTAAGATTAACAGAAAAAATTAATGTAGTATTTTATAATTTTCTTAATTTTACAGTAAAAGTAACATATTGCAATAACTTATCTGTTATAATTCTCTCACAATTTATTGGATTAAACTTGCGGGATAATACCTGATTTGATTTTAAAAATACTTAAAATTTTAAAATAAAATTTTAAAATTCATAATACTTAATAAAATTATTATTTTGTTATAATTTCTATCTTATTATATCCTGTAACATGAGACTTAAACATAAATATCAAAATGTATAAGAAAGAGTATAACACATGTATAACTCATCTGTTATTAATTTTATATAGTACACTAAAAAATATTGAAATTCAATTACAATTTAAAATTAATAAATATTTATATATAAAAGGTTTGTATTGATATTAAATTTATAATTAAATAATTATTAAAATTATTATTATAAGATAATTTTTCCCCTGATAATGATCTCTTTTTTTCTTGTTATATTTCTACTTATAATTTTAATTATTTATGATGATAAAATGATAATATTATCTTGCGTAATATATATTATTTATAAAATACCGTGCCAAATACTCTACAATAAACAAGTCGTATATTACATTAAAAAAAAGAATATCAAGTATTGTACAATCATTACACTATCAAAAGTTCAAGACTTACATTATATTTTACTTATCTTTACCAAGTGTATCAGATATGACCTTATAATAACTTCAGGCATCAAGAAGCTAACGAAACGTGCTTCTTCATTTTGACAGTTCTCTAGGGGGAAATCGATTAACGGGTCCAATACCACCAGAGATAGGAAACATTTCCACTCTCCAAGTTTTGTGAGTTTCTCGTTATGATCCACCATATAGAAAAATAAAAATTTCCCATATCGAATGTTTGTAACTATGCATGCAAATAATTTCAGTGGAACTTAATTAACTATTAGCTTGAAATGGATATAGTGTCGTGGAGTTCAATCAATTGTCTGGAAATCTTCCACCTGAGCTTGGGAAGCTAACCCAACTTCAAAGACTGTAAGTCTTCTTTACCAATTTATTTTATTTTCCATTTCCACCCCTTGATCTCCTTGATTGATGATTGCTACCCAAATATGAAAGGCTGGCCAATGTTTCGAATTTACTGATTTAGTTTTATTCCTGGCTACGCCAGCCATGCATCTTGCAAAGTTTAGAATGCGTCATCCACCTTGAAATCTAATGGGTGAGATTTTAAGATGTATTGATTTACCAATTACACCATAATAATGTTTAAAACTTATATATGCAATGTAAATATAAGTTTTGAATATATATATATATATATATATATATATATATACACATAAGTTTTGAATGAATCTAGTGTATATTCACCACCGGAATTAATGATTAATCCCTTCGAGATAAAGAGCTGATGAATGTGAGTATTATCTCTTAGAACACTTTTAAAATGCATTTAATCATAATTTTGAAGTCTAGCTAAAATTGAAAAATTATTCCAATATATCATCATAGCTGATTGGTATATTAATACACCTTGAAATTTCACCAGTTAGGTTTCAAAGTACATGCTATATACCTTACTTTACAAGGGGCATGACAGTCTTGGCATTAGTTCCACTGGCTTATTTTCATAATTCTTGTTTTTGTTATGTGTATAAATATAGGCAAATTAACTCCAACAATTTTAGTGGGGAACTGCCTGCAACACTTGCCAATCTGAAATCATTGCAGGATTTGTAAGCTTCATATTTCTATTAATAAACTGATAAACAATATTGCTAAACTGGCCGTATAATAATTTTCCCATGTTTCATGCCCTTCCACTTTGCAGTCGACTTGGGGACAATCAATTCTCTGGAAAGATTCCTGATTTTATTCAAAGCTGGACAAGTCTCCAAAAATTGTGTGAAACCCTTTATTTTATTTATTTTATTGTCGGCTTTAATTATTTTCTATTATCGAATTACACATGTAGTTCTTATCTGAAGTCACTTATACATGCTTGATTTATTTTCACAGAATAATTCAAGGGAGCGGACTCAGTGGGCCAATTCCTTCTGGAATTTCACTTTTGGGAAGCTTAACTGACTTGTGAGTGGGATATTTTTTCACAGATACCAAGGGCTAGCTTGAAAGTTACTTTCACTTTCATTGTGTTTAATTAGCTATGATCCTAATTTTATGTGCAGGAGAATTAGTGATCTCAACGGAACGGAAAATTCACCTTTTCCACAACTTAGTAATATGACAATGAAAACTCTGTGAGTTGATATTGATGATTTGACTATTTCAAAAATATAGTCGAAGAAGTGGCACTCATAAAAGGTTTTTCCTATTTGATTGTTTAACAGGGTTCTGAGAAGCTGCAACATTAATGGGACACTACTATCCCCATATCTTGGAGCAATGACAAATTTACAGACCTTGTAATTGCATACTTTCTCATTTCGTTAGATTGCAATCCCTAACTCACGGCCTGAATCTTCATCTATACATGTTTAGTTTATGTTGTAACTTTCAGGGTATGTTTGCTTGGAGAGATATGGAGTGTAAAATTTTATGAATAAATTTTATATGTATTTTTTCATATGAATCTCATTCATTAAAATTTATACCACATTATTGCTTCTAGCCAAACAACCATTAATATTAACTCTTGCATATTAATTATGTGAGTATCAGCTTTTGTAGCCCTTTCAAGAGGTTGCAAGAAATTATATCTAATGATCATCTTCTTGATCATTTTTCAACTCACAGTTGATATAACGTTTTTCATTTTTTTTTTTCCCAGAGACCTCAGCTTTAACAAATTGACCGGAGATATTCCACCTGCCTACGCTGACAACCTGTCAACAGTGGATAACTTGTAATAAATTCATCATACTTTCCTAGTAGTAGTTCTTGATTTGCCTATATTTTTAAGAGTAAATTTATAGTTCAGTTGTTGAAATATTTTTGTTTTAACGCTTTTAAAAATTCATATATATATATATATATATATATATATATATATATTTCACTTCCACCTCAATCAGCTTTGCTATATAGTATGAGAGGAGAAGATGCGAATGAGTACAAAGTGATTTGGAAAATATTTATTGGATGAAATAATTGAGAAGTTGGTCTTGTTTTGCTCATGATCTAACTCTTCTGTAGGATAAACTTCAATCGAAAACTCTTTCATATTTACCATTGTTGGCTACAACCTATTACTTTTATTTATGATTAGTCTGGAAACAGTTCAGGTCAATAACCTGGACTTCATCTCCCCTAATATGACCGAAGCAACTTTATATAGGTCTAGGCTTTGGTCCTTCTCTATAAAAAAGATATATTTAGTAGGCCTTTTTAAAAATAATTTTAATATAATTGATAGTTGTTCTTAATTAATCCTTATTAATGGTCCATGTAAAATACTGATTTTGTTTTCGATGACGTATTAATTTCTTCATGTCTTTTAATATAGATACTTAACGGGGAACTTTCTCACGGGATTAGTGCCTGATCGGATGAAAACAGGCAGCAACAAGTAAGTTCTCTTTCAAATGCTTACTAATATAATTGGTCCCTTTTTCAGTTCATTATTCTGAGTGGACTTGCTCTTTAGTCTTTTCCTTTCTTCCCCTTATTGCCATCAAAGTAAAGTAGCTTTAGTTGATATAGTTGTGGTGTTTATTGATCACCAAAAGCAAAATCGATCCTAACATAAAATATTAATTTGGCCGTATTTTGGTATAAAAATCAAGAAAAATAAACAAACCCTTTTATGTAAGAAAGTAAAAAGCAAATAAAACATGTTATTGCTTTGTTCTAGTTCTATGGAAATCTTATGCTTGGTCCACTATAACAATTTAATTACCCCTTCATAGGGTGAAAATAAGTTGGTTTAAGTTAGACTTTGACTTAAATATACATAATTAATCTATTGTCATAATCCAACCTAGGCCAGGACCGGGACATAGGGAATAGGAACACATTCCTTCACAAGCATTAGATACAAATCTTTCTAGAAAAATGGACAAAGCCTCCCACATTTTTCAAATACTTTCCCAAATTACAACCACAACCTGTAAATTCCATGGATAAAACCACATAATTAGATTTTAAACATTCTCATAATGCACCCTCAACAACATAATAACAACTTAGCATATAAATTCCAATTAAAGTTTTCCAAACCAAATATTTATTTCCATATCCTAGACAAAACAAACATAAAACATATTTTTAACAAAAACACAGTTGCAATACTTTAATGTCTCATATGGAAAACATAACACAGATTAAAACCAATAAATATATAGATTTAAAAATACATTTCATAACAAAACCATAATCATGCAATCCAAGAACCATGGCTTTGACATATGGAGCATCATAAACAATGTTAACAGACTACAACTAACAACGTAGATTCCAATATGAAGAATAGACCTTCTTAAGAAGGTTCCCTACTCCGAAATTGACTATTGTTAAACCGGAGGATTAGAACCCAAAAGCAGCGATTGTATCTGTGAAAAGATGAGGAAACAATAGATTGAGTTTTGCAACTCAGTGGTAGACAGAATCTATATAATCCTTATGAGACACTATGCAAACATCTAGTAAAATAAAAATAAAGTCATAAATTATATATAAATTTAACAAATTATTACTTTCACAAGAAGATTTCGAAAACATCAACTTTTATAGAAAATACTAGGGAATCATCAAATCCAAGATAATCCGGATAATCCATCCTCGAGCGGCCTTTGTGTGATTCTAATATAGGATGGTCCAACCCATGTGAGTAACCATAGGACAAGAGGATCCACTATTGGTTTTTTTTTTTAAAAAAAACTAGTCAATATGCACCAAGGCTAATGTCTACTTCATTAGCCACAGATCCTATTAAAGATTATCCTAAAAACATATCATAATATATATATATATATATATATATAATACTCACCAAGGTCTCACTATTTCGGTAAATGGGTTTTGCCCGCAATTCTCAAATCCTTAACGAAGGTCCATAACTTTCAAATATTTCAATTATTTGAAATCCAATTAATATTTCTTTAGGAAAGTTCCAAATTTACAAATCACATGATATTGTCTCCTGTCAATTTTTATAAAACATAAGCTAACATGATAGGCTTAAATTCCTCAAATATATTTAATGTTGCTAAATAAACATTTTTCAACTTCTCAATTACTAAAATATATTTTAAACTAATGTCGCATGCATAAAAACAATTATAGACATAATGTCTACTCATAAACTCCACACAATCAAAGACTAAATTCCAAATGCCACCGTCCAATGGTTAATACAAAACTACTCTATAACTATAGGAACAAGATAAATACAATATTAGTAATCTAATAATGCCACAAATTAATATTTAGCCCCAAAACATGGAAACCCTAAATTCATACACCTAAGATTCCAACCCCCCCTAAATTCACCTTTAACAACCATAGAGAGCTCAAAAGAATAAATAGAACAAAATTGATGCTTACTCTAATTAAGAGGAAGATTAGAGGTAGAAAACACCAAAGAATTCATGGACTCCACCAATTACTCTCGTAGAGAGAGAAACCATGAACAAATGGTAGAAAGAGATAGAGAGAGAGGGGGGGAGCTACTAGGTGGACGGAGGAAGGTCGTGTGCCAACGGTGGTGCTAGTGTGGCAACGGAGATGGCGGAGGTGGTAGTGTTGCGGTGGAGAAGGAGCATTGAGAAAAGGAGAAAGAAAGAAAAGAAAGAAGAAAAAAGAGAAAAGAGATGTGTTATGTGTACGTGTGTGAGAAGGAAGCGGGAAGAAAAAACAAAGAAAAGAAAATGAAGAAGGAGAAGGAAATTAAAAGAATGAGTTCCTCCCATTAAATATTTTGCCAACAAATATTTACCTGATTTAACCTATGTTTGCCAAACTCGTATCCAGATTGTTTTATTTTTCATACTAACAACTATTTTAAAGACCCAAACAAAAATAAATTCTAGGGTTATTATATATGTATTCTCAAAAGAAGTCTAAGTCTAACCTATTAGCTAACATCAATGTTTTAAAACTCATATCGGACTAGCTAGTCCAAGTAGCACAACAGATTGGTGTTGCAATGGAATTGGCATGAACTAACATGAACCACTATAACTAGGTGATTTTTAGGAGGAAACACTAAACCACAACCAATTCAAATAAATGGCAACTTAGACAAAAAAAAAAGTGAGTCACCGGCCATTGCCTTACAAGGAATTGGCCGCTTTGGATCCATTGCGATCATGGTTGCTACTCGCCCTTAACCTTAAATTCATTGGTTCCATTGTCGCCATGCTTCTACATTCTGCAATGTCTCAAATCGTCACCATGTTGGCAACAGGTTGTGGAATGTGTGAGTGTGTATGTGTGTGTGTGAGAGAGAGAGAGAGGGAGGAGGGGGAAGTGACTTGATGAAGGATTGAGGAAAGATGAAAGGACATAGAGAGGGAAGGGTCTGTGTGGCAGCCTAATGTGCTTTGAGAAAGAGCGTGTTATAAGTAAAACAAAAATTTAGGGTTACACAAGTTATGAGTGTTTATTATTATTATTATTATTATTTTGGTTGAAAATTAGCATTTACCATAAGGTCAAAGCCCAAAATGTGGAACACTTTTAAACAGTTGACAAATGGGCTTAACTTTAAGAATTAATCAATAAAACTATCAAATCAAAGATGCGTTGGGAAATTATAGGCCTCGTGTAATATTTTCATTTTAGATGTATCAATTATTTATGTAGACAACTATATATTTTTTATATATATATTTATAGCATATGAAATTTTATAGTGTGTTAAATATTTAATTATTTATATCATTTATTGTTTTTATTTGGACTTTTATATATTTATTTAATTATATTCTTTTCAATTAGTTGAACCAATGACCTAGTACTCTGTCTGAGTCAATCTCCGAGTCGAGTTTTAAAACTATGCCTGCCATAGGCCTTTTTCATGGCATTAACCTAACATTCTAAACAAGTTGGTCTGACCCAAAAGTCTATTTAGAGAAATGCTCATTATAATTTATTTTTGAAAAATCCAAAACATCTACTTTTAAATAAACCAAAAGGACTTCCAAATATGTCAAAAAATATATTTTAAAATTTAAATTGTTTGAAAGGCTTATTAAATGAATTAAAAAAGTATAGTCCAAAAATATATTAAAATGTTTATATTATCATTAAATCTTTTAAATCATAATATTAATAATAATTATAATAATGTAAATAATAATAATAATAATAATAATAATATAAGTAGACCAGCCTGTTAGGTTTAATTGGCTATTTTCATTACCCGGGGCCTAACCAATTAAGTTAGAAAAGTTTTTTGAAAAGTCTTTGTCTATCTTATTTATTGAAAAGGTTAGTCCAAGCAATATCGAATATAGACTAGGCCAAAGATCCCAATGGGCCGTCTTGCATACTCCCGTTACCTACAGCTGAGACTCTTTAGCTAAAACATGCTTTTTAAAAAGCCTTGACTCACTTAGCTTATTTACTAAAGAGGTTTGACCAAACTTGACCAAATGTAGGCCAAAGGTCTCAAGGACAGTCATGATCTACTTCCACCCTAACCGTTCCATTAAAATTCTATAATTTCTCCGCCTTTATTGTGTAGAATGCCTTTGGAGTAGGAGGGGTATGTTGCCCAAATCAAGGTTCACGATGGTCATGTCTTCCTTTTGTTTCCTGTATGTGGTTTAATTAATATTATATCTATAACCATTTTTCATTTTAAACTATCATTTGTTTATGAATGGTTTTGTACGTGTCTCATCTAGTGACGGTTGAGCTTTCGTAGTAAGTGCTTGAAGTGGATGCAAATCTCCTGTCACCCTCCTCAATCCCCCTGTCGGTCTTGCAAATTTAAATTTCATGTGTCGGCAGCACTGTGCCCTGATCCCTGAAAAGTGAATCAAGCATTTTCTTTAGCTACATACAGGGAACCAATTTCATCTTTAAAAGGAAAAACAATTATATAAGAAAGCACAAGCTAATGCTTTCATTCTTAATTTTTAGTTCACTGTAAGATACGAAGGATTGAACCTTCCATGAAGACCATAAATCTGAAATCAAGAACTAGGCTTGGCAGGTGGAATTTATATTTTGTTTTATTTGATAAATAACTCACTTCAGGGAGATTTATTTCGTTTAACATACTATCCCAAAAATTGTATGTATCTGTTTTAGGATAATTGTTAAGCCAATTTTTGTAGCTCCCAAAAGGAGGATGCTAGAGACATGTCTTTGGGATACAAATTAATTTTTATAAAAATAATATCCCTTAAACATTTCATATTTTGGCTTTTCCCTTTTCACTTTTCAATTTTTCATCAAATTATAACTTAATCTTCTTCATTTTTTATCAATCACATGTCCTATACATCTTTACCAAACACAGCTCTATCTTTGTCTCTACTATCTCACCATTTTCATCTTCTCTGTTTGGGACAAGTACCAAACGTTTCCTAAAGGATCGTATTATTTCTATAGAAGTGCCAAAACAAGAGATTTCTTGCTCTCAATCGCATCTAGACCATTCATATATATTTTTTTATATATCTTCTGTTTAACATACTATTTTATATTTGATGATTGAAAATCACCTAGAGCAAGATTATTTTATATTTGATGATTGAAAATCACCAAGAACAAGAGGTTTCTGTTCTTGCTCAAGTACTATCTAAGTATTTTTCCAATCATTTTGGAATTTTTAAGCTCATGGAGTTTCATTGTGTCTGCATTTAATTATTAAATTATTTTAATGATGGTAATATTCTTGGGAGTCTTCGGAGTTCAAAAATATGTTTGTGTCTCTTTAATTCGCATATCATATATTACACTCAAAATTTTCTACTTTTATATAGATATAGAGATCTTTCATACAATAACTTCAGCATTGAAAGTCAAGGCAGTACAACATGTCAAGATGAAATAGTGTAAGCCATGCTTTGGTATGTTTTGTTTTCAAATTAAAGAACCTATGTATGTGATAAGTAATAACCTTTTCTTATATGTCATAGGAACTTGTTTGCAAGCTCTTTGACAAAGGATGAATCGTAAGTTTGGTATTCTACATGCTAAATTATTTGTCTTACATGAACAGAAACCTTTTCATTTCCCATATTGTCCAAGGGATCAAATACTATTTATGACAAGGCTATGCCAACTTATTTTTCCTTCTTCTATCATCATCTCAGAGGACAAACTTCATGTTTGGGAAACGCAGATTGTTCTAAACGTAAGTTCTCTATGGTGAATTTCCTGCAGAATGCTACTCTCTCACTATTACTTTAGCATTTTAAAGCTTTTCTTTGCCCTTTTATGGGTACAAGAGGAAGTAGAAACAAATATTCCCATGCTTTTACACAAGATATAGACTAACAACCCACAACCTCTCTGGGAATTCTTCGGTATCATTTTCAAAGTATTTATATGTGTTGCTTAAAAGATCAATACTTTATAATATAAGCCATAAAAGAGAGCAACATATCATGATAGGGATTTTATCTTGGTTTGCTCTCTCTGCATTGGTACTTCATCGAGTAACTCTATGTTCATAAATGGGACAACTTTTTTTTCTTTCCAATGTAACCAAGGATTATGTATTAATTTGTTGATATGGCAAGTGTCTAGATTTGGCCACCTTACATATGGTTCCAAGAAATGTTTCATAATTCATATGGAAGGCATATATGAAACTCTTTCAAAAGGGTTCTCGTTTATTTTCTAGTTGACTAAATCTAATAAGATTTTATCTGCTAGTTACTTGCACGATTAGGAATTTTATTCGTTGACAATTGCAAATGGCAAGTTATCTTCTTTTTCTTATTCACAAAAGCTAGTGAAAGTCTTTGAGCATACTTTACTTAACTTGTGTGAGTCAAGAGATATAGAATATAAGCAACACCTCTCTTTGACAGCTTGTTTCACAACATTTCCAAAAAGAAATAAAACTAGACAATTAGACAAGTACATAATGTGTTAGAGTATAAAATCATTCATGTGCCCCTAACTATCAATTTAAACTATGGGAGAGATGATATTAGAGCCGCTATAACCAAGCAGTCAAGGATTCAATCCTCGTTATCCTTTGTTATAATAATTCATGCTTCAAATCTTAAAGAGCTATATGCGTGTATTAGAGTAGAACACCACTCATGTACCCCTACTCATCGGTTTAAGTTTTCATAAGAGATAGTTTACATAATGCAAAACTAACTTCAATTGATGAAATTTTTAATGTGGTTTTTGCTTTTTGTTTACTTTGATTGATATATTTGAATAGTTGCTCAACTTTTTATGCTTGTCACAGGCACCTCATCTCTCTATATAAATTGTGGCGGACGATCTATAACAATCGATGAAAATAAATATGAAGAAGATATAGAACCAGCAGAACCAGCTACGTACCACAAAAGTGCAAATGGAAATTGGGCATTTAGCAACACTGGTAACTACATTGATAACAATAATCAGGTTGATATCATATCTAACAACTCTAAGCTCTCTATGCCGAATGCGGGACTCTACATGAATGCACGTATTTCTCCACTTTCTTTGACTTATTATGGATTTTGCCTTGAAAATGGAAAATACATGGTAAATCTACATTTTGCTGAGATCGTGTTCACTGATGATCAAACATATAACAGTCTAGGAAGGCGTGTATTTGACATCTACATTCAGGTACAAGACGAACACCTTTTCTATACTTTGTCATGAAGGTGGTTCATGTAGATAAAAGACAATCACTTGAAACATAAAATATTATAAGTACCTTAGTTACATATTGTAGAATTTTTTCCACTTAGCACTTCACTAATCGTCATGATTCATAAAACAAGTTGTTGCAATATTTTAAAAAAATTATGAAGACTCCAATATAGTCTTATAATCATAATGAGGGCATTGAGGTTTGGATTTGAATGTTGTAGGGAAACCTGATGCAAAAGGAATTCAATATTGCAGAAGCAGCAGGAGGAAATTATAAGGAAATTATAAAATCATTCTCTGCATCTGTGACTAATAATACCTTAGAGATTCGCTTTTATTGGGCTGGAAAAGGGACAACTGGTGTCCCTACAGCTATGTATGGTCCTCTTATATCAGCTATATCTGCGGAGCGAGGTGGGTTATATTTAAGAACTTCTCTTTATGTTCCTAAAGTGCGTTTGTTTTAGATTTTAGAAAAAAATGATTATAAAACATAAATTTTATATATGTATATATAATAAAAAAAGCTAAAAATTGATTTTCTTTTTTGAAGCTACCTTTTTTATAACCTCTATATAAAAGGTGAAAACTAATTTTTTTTAATTAGATTATGATTTTTTTAAAAAATTATCCAAATATACAAAAAGTAATGTTTTGGGATTTAAAAAAGTGATTTTTCACACCCAAAATCCCAAACAAATGCCCCTTTCTACCCTGCTGCTTTCATCGTAATGTTATCATCTAATATGTATAGCTCTTAAGTCTTGTGTACTAATCAAGGTGATTATACCTATCACAGAAAAAGGAAGTAGC
This sequence comes from Dalbergia cultrata, assembly GCA_031216105.1. Taxonomy (NCBI): domain Eukaryota; kingdom Viridiplantae; phylum Streptophyta; class Magnoliopsida; order Fabales; family Fabaceae; genus Dalbergia; species Dalbergia cultrata. The sequence goes on from CM062350.1 coordinate 15,613,131, forward strand.
TTATCAGCAGGGGCTATGGTTGGAATTGTGGCTGCAGTAGTAGTTATTATTATCTTGGTATTAGGTATACTTTGGTGGAAAGGCTATTTAGGAAAGAAAAATTCTTCAACCAAAGGTGAGTACAAAGAAATTATTACCAAACTTTTTTTTTTGAAACAAATGGACTTTTCATGTGTAGTTACTTCCAATACACACCATTGTTGATCCAGAGTGTCCATGTGAAAATTTCCTAATATAAGAGGTCTCTGATATTTCTTTTGCTTCAATTAATAGAGCTAGAGGGTTTAGAACTGCAAACAAGTGTATTTTCCTTACGAACAATCAAAGCAGCAACAAATGACTTTGATATTACCAATAAGATTGGAGAAGGAGGGTTTGGTCCCGTGTATAAGGTATTTTGCATAATAGAGTATATTATTGTTGAAAAATCATTCGTTTATTATACTTGTATCTGCCATGCCTTGGAAATTCTTTTTCAGCAATCCAATAATTGTAATTGTAGGGATGTCTACCAAATGGTACAATAATAGCAGTCAAGCAACTTTCCTCCAAATCAAGGCAAGGGAATCGTGAGTTTTTGAATGAGATAGGAATGATTTCTGCTTTGCAACACCCTTGCCTTGTTAAACTCTATGGTTGTTGTGTTGATGGAGATCAGCTATTGCTGGTATATGAATATTTGGAAAACAATAGCCTCGCCCGTGCTTTATTTGGTAATTATTCTCACTTTGGTTGTGATGTTCCATATCTACTTACTTGTGTTATATACCTGACTATGTGATACCATTTTATGATTTTTATCATATTCACATGTAAGGCCCAGAAGAACACCGAATAAAATTGGATTGGCGAACAAGGCATAGGATTTGCATTGGTATTGCCAGAGGCTTGGCATACCTCCATGAAGAATCGAGACTAAAAGTAGTTCATAGAGACATAAAAGGCACTAATGTGTTGCTTGATAAAGATCTCAACCCAAAGATATCTGACTTTGGTTTAGCCAAGCTTGATGAGGAGGACAACACCCATATTAGCACCCGAATAGCAGGAACATAGTGAGTTCTTGTATTTTAATTTCTTATATGCAAATTTTGTTGTATGATATGATTGGTTTATGAAGGTCTTTAGTTTTACCACCTTTATTATCATGGATAGAAAATTAGAAAACTAAAAAACAAACTAATGTTAGCTCTAAATGGCTTTTTATTGAAATTTTTGTATTTAACATAGTAAGGTTGGGTTGTTTTTGTTTTTGAGAAGAAAAACAAAAAAAACAAATGAGTGTACAATGTTTCTGAAGTTAGTGTATCTGATAAGCTTTCTTATATTTATTATGCAGTGGATATATGGCTCCTGAATATGCCATGCATGGTTATTTAACTGATAAAGCAGATGTCTATAGCTTTGGGATTGTTGCATTGGAAATTGTAAGTGGGAGGACTAATACGACTCAACGAAAAAGGGAAGAATCATTCTATTTGCTTGATTTGGTAAGCATTCTCATGTCTAGTTTATATCAATTGTCTTTGAAAATATTAACCAAGATGGGGTATGCTCTTTGAGTGTCAATTTATTAATAATAAGCAAATCAATCTCACAACTTCATTAAGAGTGACACACTTTTACCCTAATATATTTTCAATAGTTCTATATACTCTTTCAATTTTCTGGCTACACAAATACGTGTAAGGCCTTACAATGTAAAAGTATTCAAACTGTGATATAACATTATATTATAATTGTTTCTTACTCAAGCCTAACAAAAAGGAGTGCTTCCAATTCCATTGATAGTTATTTGAAATATTAGAATTGACTTTGGAATAAACCCCACTTTAATTTCTTTTATCATTTTGCATACAAGGCACGTTTGTTGAAAGAGAAAGGTAATCTAATGGAGCTAGTTGATAGAAGATTGGGTTCAAGCTTCAACAAAGAGGAGGTGACAGTGATGGTCAATGTAGCTCTCCTATGCACTAATATGTCCCCAACACTTAGACCTACAATGTCTGCAGTAGTAAGCATGCTAGAAGGCAAAATAGTTGTTCCAGAACAAGTTTCAGAGTCAAGTGAGTTATTGGATGAGAAGAGGTTGGAGGCATTGCGGCTATATTATAACCAACAGGATGAGACTATCTCAATGGAGGCACCGTTGACTTCTTCATCTACTTCAACAAAAGATCTATATTCTATACATTTGGACTCTTCTTACCTTGAGAAGAGAAATTAAATTAGTGTATGTTAGTTTAAGAAATTTCATTAAGTACAAATTGGTCACATATTATCTTGCAATTAGTTTGTTTCTAAAATTATTGTTTCTATATACATCTTAATAGAATTCCACCATGTATTTTATTTCTCCTTGTCGTAACACTTTTTGTTGATACTTTGATACCCAAATTTGTATACATTAATTGCCAATTTTTTTAATTTATTTTAGGGTTAAATGTATTTTACCCCCCTGAATTTTATGCCATGTGCAATTTAAACCCTGACTTTTTAAAACGTGCATTATGACACCCTGAACTTTTCAAATTGTGCAAAAAACCCCCTATATTTCAAACAGTGCATTACGACCCCCTGAACTTTTCAAATTATACAAAAAACCCCCCTAAAAATTTAAGTCATAGTAGAGTGTCGGGTTGCGCACAATAAAAAGTCAGGGGGGGTTAATTGCACATATTATTCACAGACAAGGTGTCGGGTTGCACAATTTAGAAACTTCAGGGGAGGCTAAATGCACATAATCTTACCTTTATTAGTTGGCAAAATTATACTAAGGGGTCTTTTGCACAGTTTCAAAAGTTCAGGGGGTCGCGGTGCACATTTTGAAAAGTCAGGGAGTAAATTATACACGGTCTAAAATTCAGGGAATAAAATGCATTTATCCTTTTATTTCATTCTATTGTAATTTTTAAATTAATTTTTAAAAAAAAAAGGAAAACTCAAAAGCAGAAGATCTACACTATTTTTCTTGCAACTTTTTTTCTTCTTTCTTCCTTAGACCAAGTTAGCCCATTCAAGAACAATCTTTTTTAATATAGAAAACGATAACATTATAAAGAAAACGAAAAATTAACAAAATTAAAGGAAAAAAAAACTAAAAATTAGAAGACAAAGATCCTCTTATAGTCTTCCCTCAAGTCCCAACCATAAGAAAAATGTAGACCAATAAGATGATGGGAAAATCATAGAACTATCATTTTACTACCAAAAATTATATTACTAGTGAAATGACCCAAAAGAAACTATATTGGCCTGCGGTCATTTTTCGAGGGTTAAAATGGTGGTTTGGCAATACTAACTTAGTACAGTGACATGTATAACCACTTCTACTAGTGGAAAAGGAGGCTAGTTTTCTTTAGTGATGAAATAGGGGCTAGTTGATGTTTTGGTGGATTTATCGAACAGAATGGATCTTTAAAATATCATTTATTTCTAGAATTTCCAGAAATGAAGTTGACAGTTTCAAAGACAAAAACAAAATAAGAGCATCAAGTAGCAGAGGGTGGAAGGAGTAGAAGCAAAGCACACAAAGCAGAGAAGTTAAAAAATAGAGGAGGGCCTTAATTCTATTGTTCACTTCATCATAATTAGTAAATGAGATTTTTCTTCAACCATTTATTTAAAACAAAAAAAAAAGAGAAGAAATTCTTGCTACAGCAGGCAAAAGATGGATTGGGCACGACTTCTTCAAGTTAGATGACGGTTGGAGGGTTGTTGCAAGGCTGTAGCGTGCATGAAAGCCTCTTAGAATTGTGCATTCTATTGTGAGGGCTGCTGGAGGAGTGTAGGAGGTTGTAGCATGCTATGCATGCTTTTACTTGCTAGTGTTCTCCTATGAGGGTTGTACAGCACATATAAACTTCTTACTAGCTTTCATTTTTGCTCGTTTATACCTTTTGCTCCATGGAACCTAATTAAAACAACCAAAAACACTAATAAATTACCACAAACCATGAAAAATTAAGTAAAACTAACAAGGAAACAATGAATACACATGAGCTTTTTATCAAAATTACCAAAAGAAAAAAAAAAACTCACTATGGGAGTTATCATCACAAACCTTTACATGTCTCATGCTTACCAAGCCAACCCTTACCACTCCAATACATGTTAATTTTGACCTCCAAACTAAATCCATCAAATCTCATGTTTTGCTTTCCATATACAGGACCATATCAGTTACATATTAGACAACGGTTAATATTTGTCTATTCCGCATGCTAGTTATTCAGAGGTCTTAACTCCTTTCACATGCAACTCTTCCACACATACAACTTTTCCTTATATGTTCTATCAATCACGAAAAATTTGCTCAGTATTAGCAATAAATTAGCAAGAAATAATGAAGTTTTCTTTGAATTCCATCCAACTAAGTGTTCTATCAACACACAGGCCACTAGAGAATGTTACCTTGCATGAAATCTTGGACAAACATGGCTTATAATTTAGTTTGTTAAAAATGATGTATTAAGTCCTTTAACATATAAAAATCTTATCAAGTAGGCATAGTATTGAAAAGTATATCACTATCTCAATTTATTATAAGATGTGAACAATGCTGCTATAATGATAGCTATCAGGTAGTTCACACATTGTAAAATTATTTTTGTCCGATCGAAAAGGTAATCCCTCTCTTTATGGATTAACAATATTAAACTTAAATGCACGAAGAGATTATTTGTCTCAGGCTTCTTTTCTTTACTAAAAAGTGCTACTTTCAAGCCTTGTTGTACAAGAATAGCCATCATCCGCACCTTCCACATCCCAAAGTTTATGTGACCATCGAATTATTGAATATCAAATTTCATGGACGACATTTTCAAACAAATTTGTCCAAAACTCTACAAGAGCTTTGATACCAGTTTGTTATGAATTGGAAGGCCCAAAAGGCAGAAATAGAGTGATGCTAAATAAATATGTGGAAGCATAAGATAAATGACATTGGGAATTTTATGGTTCGACTTAAAGCCTACATCTATGGGCAAAGGTAACAACCAAATATTTCACTATGAAAATATGATGGAGATACAAAAGATGGACACACTCCATTCAATCCAAATCCCAAATACACATAGAATACCACACGGTATTTTTCTCACTAGTGTTTACATTCAACTCATAGAAGAGAAGAACTAATGAGGAATAAATAATTCTACTCTAATGCAATAAAGTGATGAGCTGATGGATTAGTGGTTTTGATGCTTCTTCAATTGTTGCAAATAAGCTCTATTTATATAGCCATATATGCCAAAAGTTCCAACCACCATACATGACTTTAAGATGCCACTTATTTTTCTTGCCAACTTTGTCAAAACACAAACCGAAATGCACCATCAATCAAGGGGTAGAAAAAGTCAAGCCATTTCAACAAGCATCGATTTGGTGAAGGTGCCAACCCTTAATAGAGACTAAGGTAAGAGAGTCCAAATGGTGGTAAGTTTTGCTGGAGGAGAGAAAATATTAAAGGAGTCGATTTTTTCAAATGATTGTATCCCTTGGCTACCAATCAACCTTTATAATGCTCAATTGATCCATCAGACTTTTTCTTCACCTTATCCACCCACTTATTACTGATTAGTACCATATTAGGAGGAAGATCAATAATTATCCAAGTCTTATTTTATTCCAAGGACAATATCATAGCCTCCATAGCCTTCTTCCAACAGTCAAATCATAGCCTTAGCATATGAAGATGGCTCTGTGTCAAAATCAATGGAAAGGCATAAATGGCTATAGTTATGAGAAATGTTATTATATGACAAAAGCGAAGATAGAAGGTAAAGAGAACCTGATTCAGAAACATCTTCAAAAGATGAATCAGTATAGGTGGTGGTCATCTGGTTGCAGTGGTAATCAGACAAATGAGAGCAAAGTTTGGTAATTCTGGTGGAAGAGGGAGCTTGATGATTATGGTGGAGATTGTTGTTGTGACACAGGATGTGGTGTTGAAGGCTGTAAGATGATATTGGATTGTGGTATATGGTATGCTCTTGGTTCGTTTGTTGTGTAGGTTCAGGAATAGTAAAGGGATTAGAGAGCGAAGGAGTTTAACCATGTGAATTTGTAGCACTGTTATCAGAAGGAAATGCATATGGCAAAATCTTTTCATAAAAGAGAACAATCCTAGAGATTACTATCCGATGTGCGCAAATCAACGGTGACAAATCAAATTTACAGCAATCAATATTTATGGTTGAATCATATCAAAGGCAACCAAACATTTGTAAGTTTGTTAAATCAAGTAAGGCATTATTTATTAACTGAAAATGAGACTTGTATTGTAGCATGGGTGTAATAAATCTATTCATAATGAAAACATCAAGTTTGACTGCATAGCACCAAAATTGATTAGGCAATTTGGACTAAAATAGGAGAGCCCTAGCCACATTTAGAATATGTTGATGCTTACATTATACTCTACCATTTTGTTGTGGGTTTTCTCTACAATTTAGTCTGATGAATTATTCCTTTGGAATTATAAAATTGTGGTATAAAGAACTTAATTCTATTATATGTTCTTAATATCTTTATTTTGAGCCCAAATTGAGTATTAGCAAACTCAACAAAACTTTTGACTTGTTCAAAAACTTCAGCTTTAGATTTAAGAAGAAAAACCCAAGTATGTATATACTAAAATCATCCACCACTGTCAAAAAATATGTATAGCCATGTGTAGAATGGGTTCTAAATGGCTCGCAAACGTCCAATTATATAATTTCAAAAGTAGCAATAACTCTTACATTGCTAATAGAATAAGCTAATTTCTTTTTCCTAGCAAAGTTACAAATATCACAAGGTTTTGGATTATTGTATGATATGTATAGATGCTGTTTACTCATCAATTGCAACCTTTTCTTATGACAAATGGCCAAGCCTATGGTGCCAAAGGTCTTTTTATTGATGGTTGATGCTACTTTTATTTAGTTAATAGAAGGAAATGGTAAGGTGGATGGTAAGGATGAGGGAGAATGATATGCTACCAATTAAGAAAGGCCATTGACCACCTTACCTGAACCAATCATCTTCTTGCATATCAAGTGTTGTATTACACAAGCATTGCGAGTGAATGTTAATTAGCAATGCAATGAATAGCATAACTTGGAAATGGAAACTAGATTTAAGGAGAATTCTGGTATCTATAGTATGCTGTGCAAAACAAGAGTTTTACAGAGTACTACAGTTCCTATTATTGAGGTCGTGATAGCCCTTTCATCAGGCATTTTGACAAAAACAAGCTCTATTGATCTTTGTGTCACAACCCGACTTAGGCACGTGAACGGTACTTGAGAAATCTCGTTCTCACATAAGCCTTGTGACCTGTATCATCTCTATATGCACATTGGAATTATGAAAAATCCATAAAGTAATTCTATTTCTACATACAAATCACTTGCTCATGACATCATATTCATAAAATTGAAGTCTCTTAGTCTAATTCAAAGGCTACTATTATAATATCACGAAATATGCATAAAGTCCTTTATATACAAAGTGTATATGAAAAGTAAACTATAAAATCCAAAGCAATATTTTAATATACAAGACTATACAAAAAGTAGCCATGCTCTATAGTTTGAGATCCTGCTTGCATTACATTGGAGCACATCTAGAGCAAAATACCAGACACCTCACCTAATAAGCTCAGGAACTGAAATCTAACATTGCTGGGAGGAAGATTGTGTGGAAATATCCACAGCAGCTGCTATGTCTGTAAAAAAAATGAGAAAGATTAAACGGGTGAGTTTTCTAAATAAAACTCAGTGAGTGAGACCTCACCTGGAATCCCTTTTATGGGATACCAAGAGAAGATACATAATACCAGAATAATAATGATAGTAATAAAGTATCAAAACATTCCATAGTTATAATCAAGTCATAAAATCTTAATTTTCTATAACTCGACCTAATAGTACTCTAATAGAGAAATAGTATTCTTTGCTCTAGTTACGCACAATGTCTGTGACAAAATAGAACTCTAAATATAAATCTCTAGTCATATCTAGGCGTTACGTATCGTCATCCCCAGTATGACAATAAATTCTCTATTATCTCTAGTCCTGAGCTACTTGGTACCAAGATTAACAAATTAACTATTGTTAACACATAGCCTGTTTCTCTATAGTTACTGCCAGCTCAATTAAAAATCTCACTCTGTTCTATATCATTCATAAAGTTTTTTATCATAGGGTTCAAAATCTCTTTATATATATATATATATATATATATATATATATCAATATATAGTACCATAATCATATAATCATAAAATCAGCTCTAAACAATTAAATTCACAGTGCAACTATACAAAACTCAGCTTTAGTAGTAAATGTCCCATGGCTTTCAAGAAAACACATTTTTTTATTCAAACCAATAGTGCATAACACAATATTTTGTAGAAGTCTTAACAGTTCACAAAACAACCTCTATATATATATAATCTTATGTTTTAGATGAAAATAGATATAATAATTAACATATAAGTTACAAATGTAAAGCCACTCACCTAGAGTGGTAGAAGATGAGGGTCCTATACCGACAAAGTTCTTCAGAGCAGGAACGGCACCAGTATTTGCCAGGAAATCAACAGAGCTCTATATTAACTACTAAAACTTCTATATAGCTCAAATCTAACTCTAATGTACCGAAAAGACTTCACCTCCTTGAGAGGTATGGAAAATTCTATGCCAACCCCTAAAGACAAGGAAAAATGAAAAGAATAGAAGCAAAATGACTAGAACAACATATCTTAAAGCCTTAGAAGTGAATGATTGAAGCTGATTCTAAGAGAAAATGGAACAAAATGGAGTTTGGGAGTGAATTAGGGGCGGAAAGTGAAGTTTCTCCCATTTTTAAGGGGAAGGGTCGTGTTTTGATGTTTTGGACCCCCAAAATTGGGTTTTTATTAAAATTGTGAGCGTTGCAGCGCTCACTAGAGCACATAATTTTATTAACTGACACCACCTTAGAACGCTACAATGCTCTTTAGAATGGTTCTCTCACTTATTTTACTCTCAATTAACTTTAAAGTATAAATGTAAATAAGGAAATACCCCCCATTTGGATTCAAATAAAATATCAGAAAAATTAAAATCTCAACAAATCAAAATTCAAATTTTAGGTTTTAGTTCAAATATGGGAATCCAGCTGCAAAAGGAGAGTTTGCTTGTAAAACATTTTGAAGACCTCTCTCCTCATAACAGTTTAGAAAGTGGACATGTGTAGGGTGATCTAGCTATCAAGGAATAATAGTTAATTATCTTCACCATGGCATCTATAAAAGTATCATCAATTGAAGATTGATGATACTTTTATAAAGAATCATTATTCTAGAAAGCTTTATAAAGCTTTCTAAAGTTATGTTTAGAAAGAATCATCATATTCTAGAAACCTTCTTACTATTCTCAGCTTAGAAAATATTCTAATTTAGGAGTTACATTGTAAGAAGTCACTTCAAAACTCTCTAACTTTATTGAAATATCTTGAGAGCTTGATGCAATCATCTCTTTGGTGAAAACATCTTAAACACCACATCTTTTCTCAAACCTGTAACCTTGACCTGTTAGTGGTCACTGTTAACTAGCTTGGAGAAGCTAGAACAATACTATTTGTAGGGAAGCCTGTGAAGGCTAGAGAGAGAATATCCGTTATAAGCTTGAAGAGACTTGTACAAGAATACTTGCTTTAATGGAACTCTCAACGTGTGTGTTAATGAATGGATATATGTAGGCAGTGTTTGGCCAAGCCAATATAAATTACTTTGTGTGATTCCTTATCCTTCTCTTTTACTTTTTTACATTGCTTGTGCTCTCTTTATTTGAATTTACATTTTCTATCTTTGTTTAGAAAGTTCATCTTTCTGAAGAACTAATCTTGGTTTCGCTTCTTTTTAAAAACTTAAGAGTACTTATTTTCAAAGTTGCAGAAAGGTTTTAAAGAGCACAATTAAAACCCCCTTCTCATGCCATATGAGATTGTTATATTGATCTTGTGTGAGAATTTGACCAGAAGTAGTTGAGGAACCTTCTTTTTTATGTGATTCCATCTCTCTTACACCATTCTCATCATCCTTCAAAGTGCAATTTACATTGGAATTCCTAAATTTGAAGTTTGGAGGAATATCGTGCTTCATGTAGCAGGTATCCATAGTGTGACCTACCTTCCTATAGATGGTGCATGCTCTTCCATGATTTCCACCTCTTCCTTCATCCACAGGTCTAGAGATAGCTACTACATTAATGAGCAATCAAGACTCTTCTTGGATTCCACTTGGAATCTGCCTTTAATGTTGAAGAACCATAGAAAATACATGAATAATAGAAGGAACTAGATCCATGAGAAGAATCTGACATCTCATTGGTCCAAATTCCTCATTCAAACCACTAAAAAAGTGAATGATATGATCATCTGTATGATACACTATAGGATTTCTGGTAGCTACACAAACATATTTCGCAAGGCAAGAACACTTCGAAAGGGGTCTATAATTCTCAAGTTCTTCCCATAAAGCTTTCAATTTAGTAAAACATTGTTATTGTAAGAGTACCTTGCTTCAATCCATATCATTCTTTCTATAAATCCAAGATCTGCATCATATCAGCCTTGGAGAACCTTTCCTTAAGATCCTTCTACACATTGGTTGAGTTTTGAATTGGATCTACGCTTTGCACATTCGAAGGACAAATCAAATGCATCAACCAAGAGTGAACCATATTGTTGCATCTCTCCCAAGCTCCACTCAGTGGATCGAAAACATCTAGCATTAGAATGGATCCATCTAACAAGCAAAACTTGTTCTTCAATATCAAGGCTTGCTTCATCATTGTAACCTAAATGTGTTAGTTCGAACTGATCAAAACTACCTTGACAAGAACTTGTAATGGATTTTCACTTGCATGCAGAAAATATGGATTATCTTCCTTTTGTAGATAATTTTTGCCTTCAACAGCTTCTATGTTTGCTACATGATTGCTCAAACAAACTTATTATATTTTATTGTACATGAAATATTTCTCTTAATGAAATTCTAGTAAATAGTTAAATAGTGCATATTTCTATATATATATTATCTTAATACGTAGATGTATATTTTAAAATTTTAATATTCATTCTCAATTATAAAATATTCTAAATTATTCAAGTATATATTAAGCCTAGCTTAGCCTATCTCGAAGACTTCAAGTCCACTGGGCCACACAGCTCGGGCTCATAAAACCTAGGAGAATGAATATTGTGTAGAGGTTGTAGACAAAAAGGAGCAATTCAATTAGCAAGAAAGTTGTTTGGTAGTTAGAACCATAGTTTTAAAACTCGGACTGGTCCAAGTAGCACAAAAGATCGGACTTGCAAATAACTAGTAAAAATCAGTTGACCTAGTGGTTTTCTGAGAAAAATCGACAACTGGCAAGCCACCGTTTTACAATGTTTAGCGATCTAAAAAAAGAAGAAAAAAGAAAAATGGTGTGCTGTAGATCATTGCATTGTCAGGAAGGGAGTTGCGCATCGCAATTGCCCCATTATCCCACGTCACTGCCTAGATCTGAGAAAGAAAGAGAGAGAGCAACTGAGATGAGGGAGGAAGAAAGAACTGAGGAAGAAAGAACTGAAGAAGAAGAAAGGAGAAGTGATTGAGTGGTTATGTTCACAGCTATTGTGTTTGTGCAGGATGTAATAAAGAGTAGTAAACTAAAATTAGGGTTGTACGTTTAATCTTTCTATTTTTTTTGGATCATGTTTTTCTAAATAGGCTTGAGGGAAATATAGCCCAATCTCTAAAATTTTCAACTAAGTTCCTAACTCACATTGGGTGGTTCATAACCCAACAACTATACAAAATTCATAATGGGTTGATTATTTGTTAGATCTTCATTTTCTATTGCAGACGATTTAGAAAATATTTAAACAAATTTTTATTTTAAATATATATATTTTATAATTTAAAATATACTAATTATTAATTGTATACATTATATTCATATAAGCATATAATTTTCAAAATATGTTAAATTGTTAATTATTTATATTATTTTATTGCATCTCTATTTGAATTTGAGCATATTTTTTGTATTTATTTAACTATATTTGATTCAACCGGTTACCCGACGGTTGAACCAAGGACTCAATAATTGGGTATGTTGGCCTGGTCAATTCCTGTTCTGAAAATTATGGTTAGAACTTTGTTGCGGAGCTGTTAGAGGTGTCACTCTTGTACACTAGGTGCAGTTGCAACATAGCTTCATATCCACTTCTATAAATACTGATCATTTAGTTTCATTCAATAAGAAGAATCATTTTCCCCAAATTCTGAAGTTTATCTACGTTTTCTCTCTCATTCTTCCTAGCCTTTAATCTTTTGATGATTTCAGAGCCCTGCCACGCTTTCCAATGACGCGAAACAAAAATCAAAAACGCTAGTTCTAGCAATCATGCAGCAAATGCAGAAGCTGCTGAAGGTGAAGATCATCTGCAAAAGTCAGAGGGTCCATGGAGCCCAATGAATAATCGAGCAACTCTTCTCCTTCCCCATTATACAATAATAAGGTGTATGTAAAGTTATTGTAGTATTTTGTTGTATATGAAATATTTCTCTTCCATCAAATAGACAAATTATGCAAAGCAATAGTTGACTATCGCAATCACCCATGTGATATTGATAAACTCTAAAAATATATTATATTTATATACAAATTGTAAAAATGTATTGTTCAAAATTGCTCGACTTTCTAATACTATGCTTTTTTTTTTTTTTGTTCCTCTCTTTTTAAGTGAGGGCCCAGGCATGCATGTGCCGACAGTATTCACAATAATTTTTACTTGGGCCCTTTCCCAGTACCTTCTTGCCTTCGTTTCTGTCTCTCAACTTGTCCTTTTTAATTTCCACCATTCAATTCCGAAGTTGCTTTTCTTGACTTTAAAATATTAGAGTCTAATTAAGTCTCCTCTCCTTACGAATGAAATTTCAAGGTCGTGATGACTAGTTTAATTATATATATATATGACTCTCTGCCTATGCTAAATCATTGATTTCTCAATTTCTTTTCCATCCCAGTTTTCGATCAGTATGAAAAATGATCACTTCCTCTCAGTTTCTGTTTCTTTCATCAGTCTTGCATTTTGCTTCATATCATTGGCTTTAGAAGCCTCTTCTCGGCTGCCGGACATTGAAGGTGTGATATATCTATCTTACCCCTCAAATAAATAAAAGGTTTTGATAAGGTGTACTTTTGTTTTTTAGGACTCATGTTAAACATTAAAAATAATATTCATAACTTATTCTAATTAGTTAAATTGTAACATATTAGATTCTTTTTCTAACATTTTTAAGATAATAAATAGTTCTAATTTTTATTTTTGATTCCTCAGTAGTAGCAAAATCCATAAACATTTTTTTTGAGGTTTCATATTGGTAAAATGTTGTCACTAAATCAGCATGTGGTCACATAGAATGATAGATGTTTCTTTCTCTTAATTAGTGCTCGAGTTTGAGCCTATATGTTATCATTGTCCCCGAGGAGAAGAGATGAGAGAGAGAGAACTCAAAGAAAGAGGTTTGGGAGGATTTGAGTGAATTGGGCAAAAATGAATGCATGAACTTGAATACCTACACACGATTAAATTTTCTATGAGATTTCAAATGCTTAAACAGGATTATCTCCTACCGGAGAAAATATCAGTAGGGTAAAAAAAAAAAAAAAAAGTCTTGTCATTGATATTTTTGTCATAACTCTTGTAAAGATATATTGGGGAGAAAAAGCTGATGATAGCACTTTTATCGGTATATTACAGTGCAAGCTCTGAAAGATATAGCTAACACAGTCGGTAAGAAGGATTGGGACTTCATCAATACAGATCCATGCAGCAATCGGTCTAACTGGGTCGTTACTTCACCCGATATTAAACGGACAAACGAAGCAGTAAATGTTTCATGTGATTGTTCTGTCGCCAATGACAGCTTCTGCCATGTTGTTACCATGTATGTGTCTCTTTCTCTCTCTGAGTGAGTCTGTGTTCGAACATTTTCACTTGTTGAAGAATGTTATTTGCAATATATAGAAGGGAATAGTGGATAGAAGAAAAGAGAAGGATAAAGTGGTAGAAGATAGAATCAGATAAAGTTGGAGAAATGCTTCTTAATTGGTGTGTCTAAAAGAAGGGAAAAAAAGTATTCTAACATTCGTTATTTATTGAATAGTTCTTAAATGCTGCATAAATTATAGCTCGTGTGATTATGAATGAAATTTTAAATTAATTGTTAAGAGTATACGTCAAAACTTTTGAAAATGACACACATTATATCTTTTATTAGATATTATTTTCTTTTGCTCATAAAAAAATGACCTTTTTTATTAGAGCATGCAACTGGCATTATAGACTAGTTAGAAACTTGTCGGTGCGTGGCTAGTTTTTTTTTTTGTTTTTGATAAAGTTTGTCAATGGTTAGTTAATTATTAGTCTATATAAAGTTGTATTTCACTTTATTACTTTACCTTTTTCATTATTAGTAAAATTGCCTATTCAGTTTTCTTACTATTAATTCTCTCCATTTTTAAGGTTTTCTAACATGCATTTCAACACTCTGGCAAAATCTCTGTGCAGTTTTTAAATAGGACAGAGTAACAAAAATGTGATGATGGGAGATGAAGGATAATGATATTGCGCAAAGTGTATATTTTCTGTATAAGAAATAATCATCACATTTCTTAGTTAGAGTGATTAAAATAACAAGAAGAAGGATAACGATATCACATAAACTATTTAACAACCCATGTCATTAGTGTCCAAAATTTTTTGATAACGAGACAAAAAATAATTCATAATATTAGATAGTCCAACATACTATATTATTTTGACTTATTTAGATCAATGTCCGTGACACTTAATGAATAATGCGGGTAAAAATAGATATGCATCCTTCCATAATAACAAAAGAAAAATCTAAATTGATTCCTCTTAAATTTTGTATAGAACAAATTAGTCCATCTAAAAATAAAAATATCCAAAAAAGCTCTATCTCAATTAAAAGTGTCAAACAAATTAGTCTCTTTATATAGAGATTAATTTAAATTTTTATAATTCTTATGAATCATTTTGTCCTTTTTTTAAGGATGAGACTAACTTAGCTTGTGTGGCGTTTTTAATCTATTGAGATTTCTTTAGGACCAATTTATCTCACATAAATAAATTTAAAATTGTTTTAGGGACATGTGCCCTCAAAATGGATCTATCTCTGCATGCCATAATATTTAATTGATAAATTTTATGAAAAGATTAAATTGTGTGACATTTTAAGATATTAAAGTGTTGGTTTCTTTTTTTCGTAAAGATTAATTTGTCTGATGTGAAAATTCACATGACTACTTTGAGAATTGCTCGTCTTTTTAAGACTTTCAAGTTATTTTCAATTTTCCATTGTGAAAAAACGAACAGAGCTCTGACGGCCCAAAATCTTCAAGGCAAGCTTCCACCGGAATTGACCAAGCTGCCATATCTCCAAAAAATGTACGTCATTGAAGGAAACTATGAACTTGTTTAAAAAATTAAAACTAAAATTAATTATCTTGCATTTTTTTAATATGATTTAGTTTTGTTATTAATTTTCACTTTTGAACAGTGACCTTGCCCTCAATTACCTTAGCGGTACAATTCCTAGAGAATGGGGCAGCTCGAAACTTCGCATCATGTATGCTTTTTCTCCCTTATCTTTTTTTTCTTTGCTATTAATTTTTCTTGTTTAACATAATTGTCTAAAATTTTAATATATACCGTCATTCATTTATCTTTAATTAAATAGTTAATTTTTTAAGGAGTTATAGTTTATACTATAGTATAAAAAATATGAATAAATGACTTTATATCTTATCATATATATATATACAAAAGTTTTTTTTTATCGTGAATAAACTTTTTCTTCTTTTTCTAAAAACATTTGACTTCATAATATTTTGTGTTTCTTATTTTCATTTTAACTATAAAAGTATTATTTTATTTTCTATTTTAAGACTTCCATAAAAATAATTAGAATAATATCTTCATTATTTTATTCATAAAATTAGGAAGAAAAAAAACAGAATTGAATTGAAAATAACGTGACATTTTTTAAACCCAACACGTCCTTTTTTTGTTGTTGTCCTTTTTAATGAAACATTTATCAAACTATAGTTTTCTTTCTCATGATAGTCATCTTGTTGGAAACCGATTAAGTGGTCCAATCCCAAAAGAGCTGGCAAACATCACAAGCCTCGAACAATTGTGAGTATTTGATTATCCACAGTTATTAAGATTTTCTCAGTTTTTTGTTTTTTTTTTTATTTGAACCTTATGAATATTCAGTGTAACGTAATTTAAAATGCGTAGACTCCTCGAGTTCAATAATTTCTCCGGAAATCTTCCTCCAGATCTTGGATATCTTCCACGCCTTGAAAGATTGTAAGCCTTTTACTATTTCAATTTCCAGTTTAACTTTAACATATTATTAGTATGAATTTTTCAATACCGTCCTTAAAAGTTTCACCAATTAGTTAATAATGTAAAACATTCTATTTAAATGAGTTTAATTCTGATACCTGATAATATAAAAAAAATTTATATTATAGTCCAATCAATTGTTCTCCATAAATGACAATATACATAGTGTATAAAAAATAAACTCCATAAATACGGAATCAAAAGTTAATTTTTGTTTTTTTTTTAATTTTTTATGGGTACTTAATTTAATTAATTGATTGAGTTTTGCTGCTCAAGTTTCAAGGCTATGCTTGTTTAACATGCTTCGAAAATATGAAATGACAAAGGCTTGTAGACTGACCTTAATCAAAAAATGAATTTTTCGCTTGACCTCTCCAATTATAAATGCGACAGGCGAGCATGATTATTGTTTTGATCAAGCTAAGGAATTCTTTTTTTGATTTATCGTTTCATCATTTTTGTATTTTCATCTTATAATTCTTTTCTTGATCTCTCCAATTATAAATATATGCTTGTAGACTCTCTATAACCTCATATTCAAAATTATTTGATGCTACAGGCATCTTACCTCCAACAACTTTACTGGAGAGTTGCCAGAAACATTTTCGAGGCTTACAACATTGAAGGAAGTGTAAGCGTACCATATTTATTTTCCTTTAGTTACAATGAATTATAATTATATATATTATATTATTTTTTTATTTTTTCTATGTTCTGAATTAATAGCTTACTTTTCTTGTTGTTTACTCTTGCATGAGGCAGTCGACTAGGTGACAATCCATTTTCTGGAAAAATACCTGATTTTATACAGAGATGGACAAGTCTTGAAAATCTGTGAGAACCATTTATTTTAATTTAGTAAACTTTATTTGTGAATTTTATTTTGTTGGTGGTTATGCATTATCTCTGCACCAGTGGAAAGGGTAATAACCTTATTTTGACAGAGTAATTCAAGGGACCGGTTTTAGCGGACCAATTCCATTTGGAATTTCATCTCTACAAAACTTAACCGATTTGTAAGTTTGGTTTTAATTTTCATGTTGGACCGATGGTTTGGAAATTAAATAACTTTCTTAACTAGAATCTTACTGTTCTTCCTTCTTCAAATATGAAATGCAGGAGGATTAGTGACTTGAATGGAACCGGTTCTACTTTTCCACCAATTAATAATATGACAAAATTGCAAACTCTGTGAGTTAGAGTGCACACTGTACTTAGTACTATTCTCTCCTTTTTGCAAATCAATACCCCAATATAGCGCAGATATAATGAGTAGTATATTTTAATGAAGAGATACAATGATATCTTCAGTCTAAAGAGTGCACTTATTTCATTTAACATTTTCATAGGATATTAAGGAGTTGCAATCTTAATGGCACAATACCTCCATATCTTGGAAAGATACGAACTTTGAAAACATTGTAAGTGCCACTTCTCTCCTCTTCAATTCTATTTAGTTGATACTACCGTCTAGTATTTTTCTAGTATTAATTAGATGGATTCCTATGGCATCAAAATTTTCTTTTCGATTTCATTAAAAAGAAAAAATTGGTGTCTCCACTACTTATACCTTTTATTAAAGAATTATGTTATAATATGAACTTATTAAAGAATTTAAAATTAAAAACAGAAGAAATACGTTACCACCAAAAAAATATATCTACATGTGCATTTTATCCACATAATTTTAAAAAAAATGCAAATTGGCCCTTGAAGTTTCTCAAATGTTTCTTTAGTTCTTTTGTATATTTTTATCTAGTGTTAATAGAAAATAACAACTCAATGCCATAAATTTTCAGAAAATGTTAGGGATTGATTTGTATGTTTTTAAAATTATAGAGATAAAATGCACATGACCTATGGTTCATGATATAAATTTTATTTTCTCTAAAATATATTTTATTTCTTAAAAATAAATTTAGTTTTACATTTTTCTTAAGAATTTTAAGAATTGACTCTCAAATCAAAATTACAATAGCTATATTATTATGAGCTATCAAATTAATTTAATAATTAAGGCTCTAACCTTACAAATTGGATGATAAAAACTAATATTATTATATTCAACTAAACAAACTATTACGTGGAATTGATTTTATATTATGGTTACTTTTGAAAAAACTGGACCACTAAATAATTTGAAAGTTAAAAACATTTTTGGTGAAAATAAAATCAAATTAAATTTTTAAAACTTTTAAAATTAAAATTCTAAATATTATAATTTCATGAACTAAAAGATTAATGCATTAGTTATTTAAATTTTAATCTAATTAATTTTAAAAAAGATAAATATTCATATGCAACCAAATTCTTACAAATTAGATCGAGTTTTAACTACATTATAATTATATACTGGTTGTAAATTAAAATGAATTTTTATTTCAAAATACAAGTTAATTGTTATTGATCGTATAAAGCAAAAATAAAACTATTCTTAAATTGAAATTATAAATATTATGAAATCATGAATTAAAAGATGAAATTGATGTATTTATTAAAATTTCAATCTAATTAACTTAGAAAAATAAAAGTTAAATATTCATATGGTGCTAAATTCTTACAATTTAGATCGAGTTTTAACTACGATTACATCGTTATAGAATCATATAATGGTTTTAAATTAAAATTAATTTTAATTACTAAATATAATAAACTATGTAATGATTGCAAGTTAATTAACAATAGTATTAAATATAAAATAGTATTTTTACTATATAGATAGATAGATAGTAAGGAGCAATATAGTAGCAAGTAACAACTAGTAAATGTTTTTAATCCACCACAGATAACTAGCAACAATAACTAATAAATGTTTGAAAATAAATTTTTTTGGGTTTCTTTTCTTTATCTTTTTTCCTTTATCTTATTGTCGACTATGTTTATCTTGCAGAGACCTTAGTTTTAACAAATTAAATGGAGGAATTCCAAATTCCTTTGAAGAGCTACTAGATGTAACGGACAGGATGTAAGAAAATTTTTACTTTTTCCTGTAATTATTCCATGGATGCCAGGCTTGATTTCGTTATATCTTTGTCAGCTACCATTTCCATATTAGACAGAGTTATGTTATTTGTATTCACAATATATAGTATAATATATCGAGTCGCATCCCATCTATCATAAAATGGACTGTGGATCCCATTTAAGTAAAGTCTCTATATCTCATTTAATAGTAGATGGGATATAAGTCAGTACAGTATCACATATATTGTGAGTACTAATAATAGAGATAAATGGGTGGTAGCTGTCATCACACATCTAATAGTGATAGAGTGGGTGTATTATTTCACTTTTGAATGTAATAAATATCTATGCAGTTAAATTAATTATTTAGTTTTAATAGAAGGGTCAGTGAGGACAATTCTTACAACTGAATTATTTTAGGAGAACGCAAGTAAAAGCGAAAGGCTGACTTATTAAAAATACGAAAGAGCGAAAGGCTGGTGAAATATGACAATGTTTATCATTTTAATTTTGGGGTTCATCAATCATCAATGACTAAATGACTGATAAACTATATGTTTGATATTGTTCTTGTCCTACTTAGATATTTAACTGGAAATTTTCTCACTGGACAATTGCCCACGTGGACAGAGAAATTTCAATCCATGTGAGTTCTCTTTTTATTTATTTATTATTATTATTATTATTTTAATGTGGATGTGAGTTCTCTTTTTAAATGATACTTTTGCCTCAATCAAATAATTCAAATATTCACCAAGTCTAGATCAGCTAATGGGGCTGTTATTCAGCTTAACTGCTAGAGGTTTTATATTTGAGCCGGATATATGGTTGCATTAAAACTTAGGAGCCAGAGCTTTGCCACCCAACAATTCTATTTAGCTTGAGCAGGATTGTCTTTAATAGAAAGATACTTATGATTTCGATAAAAATATAAAATTCAAATATTTTGTAATGAGCAGGATTAAGTTACCTGCCGTTGGGCCTCAATATAGCCAATTAGAAGTTTGATTCTGACTTGCACCATCATTGTCAGCAATACTTTTGACAAAATGTGGCGTTAGCCTAGTAGTATGGAGTTAAACAAGTCTACAACCATATTCTCGTGAGTTATTAGACTAGCAGTATGGAGTTTCTTTTATACTACTAGACAAAATGTGGGGGTAAACTTGGTTAAACAATGGTGAATTGTTGAAGCTGCACTCAATGCAGTTTTTATATATACAGGGATCCATTTTCTTGAATAACAGATCACATATACCTGTTATTCTTATGTCATGTTAAAAGAATGCTTTTTGTACCACTATAGCTTTGCATTTGCCTCAGTAATTACTATCTAGAGTGCCGCTATACTCTTTTAAAACAGAACGAGAATTACTTAGTTCTGTAGCTAATGAACAGCTTGCCCAGCTATTAGTCAAAGAAATCATTCTGAGACCGTCTTGCTCATGTATATTTCGGTCATAATTTTATTTTCTTTTATCAATGAATCTATTTTATCTTCCCAGTTTCTGAATCATATTTTACATCATACGTAGAGATCTTGCATATAACAACTTCAGCAATGAAAACTCAGCAGTGACATGTCGAGAGAAGAAAAACATGTAAGAACTGTTGCATTTTTATTTGTTAAAGATATTTCACAAAGTTATCTTATGTTAACCATCTCTTATATGACGTAGGAACTTGTTTGCTAGTTTTTCAAATGGCAATAACACGTAAGTTTTATATTTTACGCACCAAATTTTGTCACATGCATGTATATGCCCTTCTCATTTTCCTTCTCTTCGTGAAACTTATCATCTTTGTATTTAGTTCTCTTTTTCCTTGACCTTTTCTAACCCTTCATTATTCCGATAGAGGACCCCTTTCATGTGGGAGAAATTACAAAGACGCCTGTTTGAAAAGTAAGTTAATTTGATATGTAATACATTTTATTTGGCAAATTAAAAACCGTTGTTTAATCTGTAACTTTTACTCAATTTTCTAATTTAGTACCTAGTATTTAATTTTCTAAATTTGATCCCGCATATTTCAAACCATTTTTAATTTGATCTCAAATCCATTTCCTGTTATAGAATTCAAAGAAAATATTGACGTGGCACAAATGGTTTGACCTGACACATATAAATTTATGGATAATGCTATCTTAACATCCAAAAAGTGGGTGTCTATTCAGACATCCACTTTTTAGGTGTTGAAATATCATCTTCCTGAATTTATTGTGAACAGTATCTGTCGCAACCGGGATTGTGACGGGGACGGCGAAAAATAATTTTTGAAAATTGGGAGTCGCCACCAAGTTTATTTAATTTGGAAAATCTTGGAAAAACCAATTCTATTTTTTTCAATGAAAATAGTGTTTGAAAATCAAATATGAGTTCGGGAGTCGGTTATGCATAGGGAAGGGTAGGAACTTAATCCCATGCACCCCTAATGCACCCGTCCTTAGACGATACCTTAGTAAATTATGCAGATTAAATAATAACCCCTTTAAAATTCAAATAAGGAAGATAACAATTATAATGTTAGCACATAAATTAAGAAAAATTAATTTACCAAGAATATTTACAATTTAAACACATTAATTAAGAAGATTTAATTATGACAAATATATTTACAATTTTAACACATAAAATATTTACAATTTAACAAATAAATTAAGAAAATTAATTTTTGCCAAGTATATTCAAAATCTAAATAAATACATCAAGAAAAATTTGTTTTAGAAAATACATTTACAATCTTAACAACTAATAAATAATTTACACAAAATATTTACAATTTAAACATATAAATTCAAGAGATTAAATTTACCCAAATCTATTTATGATTTGAACATATAAATTCAAGAAGTTTAATTTACAAAAAATGTATTTAATTTAAACACATAAATTAATTTACACAAATATATTTACAGCTTAAACATATAAATTCTAGAAATTTAATTTACATAAATATATTCATGATTCAAACACATAAACTAAGAATTAATTTTGACAAACATATTTACAATTTTAACGAATACATTAACATAAATTAGTTTTTTTTTTTTTGAAAAAAAATATATTTACAATTTTAACATATAAACTAGAAAATAAATTAAGAAGAAAATTACTTTAGCAAAATACTTATAATTTAAACACATAGATTAAGAAGAATTAATTTAGACAAATATATTTTACAATTGAAATGTATAAATTAAGGAATTTAATTTATATAATTGCATTTACAATTTAAACAAATTTAAGAAGATTTAATTTTGGCTTGACAGGGATAGCCTGCTCCTACGTATCCTCCGGTACAATGAGGAACTCAAAGTCACGTAGTTCTGTAGAAAATATTTGTGTGTTGGTCAATTTTAATTAATGAAAACCTTTCTGAATAAAGAACCCTTTCTTTTAAAAAACAAAATCCGCTCTTGAAGAGGATTCAAGTTAGCACTCGGCTACTTAATAAATCCTAATGATTCAACAATAATGAAGATAACATTTGTTACTCAATCATCATCATTGATCATTACACGGATTCAAAAAGATTTGAGGTAAAATTTATAAAACTCATTCCTACCCAAGATTCAAGTTAGCACCAGGCTACTCAATGATCTTTTGTGATCTGACAATAGTGAAGATAACATTTGTTACTCAATCACTATTACTGATTATTACATAGGAAAGTATTTTTATTTATTTATTTATTTATCTATTTTTATACTGATTTCAACATGAATTGATAAAACTAATTTATAAATAAATAATAAGCATGCAATTAACCTAAGAGAAATACCAGAACGATTAAGGTAATCAAAGAAATACAAAGACCCTTATTACAATTTAAAAAATACCTTTTTTTAAATTTTTACATTCCTTATTATTTTAATAAAAATTAACGTAAAATTTTCTAGCATACTGAATAAATAACTGAGCATTCCCTAATCTAGTTTATCTTATTCCTTCACAAATAATTAAAACAAGTTGCTAAAAAAACCTATTAATACCTTTTTTTTTTTGTTGATTTAAGAGAATTAATTCTAAGATAGAACACTTCCTAAACCCAAAAGAAAAATAGAGTCCATCAAGCCCATCACCTAAAGCGATCTTTGCTAAGAAGGAATCAATCCAAAAGACAAATAATAATAATAATAAAAAAACTCAAATAGCCCAACTCACATCTTCACATGCTCAACTCATATACCCATCAGATTCATTAGATTACAAACAAAAGCATATTTGGGTGCGGGTTCTGCAAGCATATAGAGAAAGACCGAGAGAGAAAACGAGAGAGGGATATAACCATGTGGTCAGCAAGAAAAAGGAAGGGGAAGCCATTCTTACAGCAATCGACTGCCAGTAGAAGGAAGAGAGGAGGGGCTTCGGTGAGGTGGAGGTCAGGGGTGGAGCCGAGGCGCCACGGGGTGAGGTCGCGATGGGGGGTGGAGCGCGGTGTTATTCACGGGGATGGCTCCAGCGTGGGCGATTTGCACGACGGTGCTGAAACCAGAACAACCCCCATGGAGGCGCGCACAACAGCGCGATGAAGGAAAGAATGACGGGCTCTGCGACTACTGCTGGTTTCGTGATCTTGGCGGCAGCTTCCAGGAGGCTTCACGGTGTGAGCTCGTGATGAGGTTCAGCAAATCTGCAAGCGAGCTAGCGGCTTCGTGGCTGTACGAGGGGAAAGGGACGGAGCTTCACGGCGGGGATGCTATCTGCTGGGGCTATTCACGGTCGCTGCTGGGCTTCACGCAGAAGGGGGCAAGCGTGGGATCATGGTGGTTCTCTGAGAGCTTCACGGTGATGGTCCGCGCCATTGCAAGCGAGGGTGCTGCTTTCAAATGCTCGTGGATCTAATTTGCTTTCTCCTCTTTCCTTTTTAGTGTTCAGTCTTGATTTATGAGGGCGATAAGGGGTTTAGAGGGGAGGAAATAATGGTTTATGTGTCTGGTTGTTGATGCAAGCCATGGAAGAAATTATAATGATGAAGGTTGTGTGTTAGTGGTGATGGTAAAGATTATGTGATGATAATGATGGAACTAAGGATAATGAAAACAGTGGTCTTGATTGGTTAGATGAATTTGTGATGGTGGTAATGAAGAATTATGTGCTGGACACTGATGATGAGTTGGTGGTGGTGATTGCTATTAGCTGATGGTTTGGGTGTGTGCGATGGTGATTGTGTTGATGATAATATGTGAATGGGGTTGTCATGATGATGGTAATGGTTGAGGGTTATGATTTTATGGTTTTGGGGAGGGGAATAGGACTGACTATTGTTGATGGTTCGATGATGGAAGTGAAGGAGTGATGACTACCAGCCCCCCGATTGACTTTCCTCCCCCCCTTTAAATTTGATGATTCTGCTGTTTATGCTGGATGATTTTTGCCGTTAACATTTCCCTTTGTCCTTGATTACAGGAGGACCAGTGCCCTGTTCCCCATGTGTCTATGTGGCCCATGCTGTTGACGAGCTCCACACTAACCTGTCCTCCACGCGTTTATGCTGCTTGCGTTGCCTATCACTTGTAGCTTGTCCATCTCTCGTTTCAGTGCTTTGGCAGAGTGAAAATTGAGGGCGTTGAGGAATGGAGATGAAAGACAGTGTCTGCCACTTCTCTTTCTTTAATTTATTTTATTTTTTTTTGCTCCCAATGCCGTGATCCACCCGCTTTGTTTTTTCTTTTCAACATGATCAAAGCACTAATGGACAAAGATGCTCCATTGTGCCATGCTACTTTTTCCCTTTTTTTCATATATTTCCCATCACTTTCCTTGTAGCTTGTGCGTGTGGGTTCGTAGAGTCCATCCTGTATCTACACCATTTGCAAGGAGTAACTCCATGACGTAGCAATAGTAGGACCGCTTGCTTGTTTTATTATCTTTTTTTTTTTTATTAATTAAGGAAATAAATTAAAAGATGGCAAAAGGAAATATGGGTACTACAAAATATGCAAAATTAATTAAATGGCCGGACAAAATCGAGTGTTCACAGTTGCCCCTCTTTGCTCATTTCTTATAAAATAAGCTGATAAACTTAAGTTTTACATATTATTTTGCAAGGAAGGAGCAAAGATATGAATACTGATTTTGTTCGGCAATGCAAAATGTGCTGACTTCAAATAACGAAAGAAACTAAATGCTTATGAGTGGCATGTGCAACGCAATGATGCAATTCAGAAACCAATGTATGAGTGACAAGAAATATGAAATTCAAGCAAGAGATGACAAAACTAATAAAAATTGAAGATTCTTGTGATCAACTGGCTACGGATCAACAAGTGACAGAAAATTAGATGCAATGGCAATCTGAGACCGACTGAAAACTTAAAAACGGCATTCTGAGGCCGATTGGGTTAAAAACGGTAACCTGAGGTCGACATGAAAAGTAAAGTTCGGCAATCTAAGGCTGATTGAAAAGTAAATTTGGCAATCTGAGGCCGACTGAAAGTAAATTTGGCAATCTGAGGCCGACTGGAAACGTAAATTGGCAATCTGAGGCCGACTGAAAAGTCAAAACGGCAATCTGAGGCCAACTGAAAACTTAAATCTTGGCAATCTGAGGCCGACGCGAGAAGTAAAGTGGCAATCTGGGGCCGACCGTAAAATAAATTTGGCAATCTGAGGCCGACTGAAAAATAAATTTGGCAATCTGAGGTCGACTGCAATGTAAATTTGGCAAACTGAGGCCAACTGAAAGTAAAGTGGCAATCTGAGGCCGACATGGAAAGTAAATTGGCAATCTGAGGCCGACAGGAAAATTAAATGGTGATCATGGAAAACAACAAATTTCACATTATCTCTTTTGCATAAGTCATCAATTTTCAGTTTATTTCAGAAAAACTGTCAGTAACCAAATCGAGCAAACCTCAAGGAAGACTATAATCGATCAAACTCGTAATTCACCCACTGGATCTTCTGGCATAAGTTTTCTTTTCTTCTGTAACTTAGCCTACTTCGTTCCCTTTTTCCCCTTTTTTAGGATGATGATTGCTTTTCTGCCAAGTTTGACTGAAACTTCTAAATTCTCATAGTGTAATGCTTGTCATGGATGCATTGCTGTAAGAATTATTAGGTTGTATAACTTTAAACTTAAATTTACGCTTACTTAAGACATCATAAATAAGCATGCATTTAAAGAGAAGACAAAAAGATTGGCTGAATAGATATCTTTATTGTTCAGTGTATCAGATGACAAAAGTTTGAAAAACAAGGTAACAACACGAAGCTGAAAGACGAGATTGTGAAAAACATAAAATTTTGCCCCAGTTCCAGCCCTTTGTGGCTCGTTCAATTGATTTCTTACAGTAGTTGAACACCATAGCCCTAATCTCTGAAGATGTCTGCCAACCTTTTTTTCTGAAAAATTGCCCCAGTTTTAGTCTTGGGCTATTTGATTCACTGAACAAATTCAACACTAAAAATTGCCCCAGTATAGGTTGCTTGAGATTATGTTTATCTTTTTGCTCTAATTTTTGCCTAGGTTGCTCTTTCGAGTTTTCAACCTAACGAGCTTTTTCTTTCTTTTGTTTTTCTTTTTCTTTTTTCTTTCGTTTTACCCTAACTTTTGCTTAGGTTGCTCTTTTGAGTTTTCAGCCTAACGGGCTTTTTCAACATCTTTTCAAGCATAGAACCTTTTGACTGCGTCGGTATTGATTGGTTTAGGCAATTCTTGTCCATCCATGTTTTGCAAAATTAACGCCCCACCTGAGAACGCTTGCTTGACAATGTAAGGACCTTCATAACTTGGAGCCCACTTGCCCCGTGCGTCCTCTTGATTAGGGAGAATTTTCTTCAAAACCAAATCGCCTGGATGAAAATTTCTCGGACAGACCTTCTTGTTGAAAGCTTTAGCCATTCTGCTCTGGTACAACTGACCATGACAAATAGCCGCAAGTCTTTTCTCTTCTATCATGTTCAGCTGTTCATATCGAGTCTTCACCCATTCAGATTCCTCCAAGTCAGACTCCATCAAAACCCTTAAGGACGGGATTTCCACTTCTACGGGAGATACAGCTTCCGTTCCATATACCAATGAGAAGGGAGTTGCCCCTGTGCTTGACCTTATGTTGGTTCGATATGCGTGCAAAGCATAAGGCAGCATTGCGTGCCAGTCTTTATAATTCACCACCATCTTGGCGACAATGTTCTTGATGTTTTTATTCGCGGCCTCAACTGCACCATTCATTTGAGGTCTATAAGGAGCTGAATTGTGATGCTTGATCTTGAAAGTTTCCAAGAACTTTCGAACTTCGGCACCATTAAGGTTAGGAGCATTATCTGTGATAATTCTTTCTGGAATCCCATATCTGCAGATAATATCCTTTTTGATAAATCTGAGAAACACCTTCTGTGTGATGTTGGCATATGAAGCAGCCTCCACCCACTTTGTGAAATAGTCAATTGCGACCAAAATGAAACGATGGCCGTTGGATGCTTTGGGATTAATCGGGCCGATGACATCCATGCCCCACATTGAGAAAGGCCAAGGAGATACCATGTTGTGTAATGGAACTGGAGGAGCATTGATTCGATCTGCATATGTTTGACATTTGTGACACTTTCGAACATAACCGATGCAGTCATTTTCCATGGTAGACCAATAATATCCACTTCTTAGGATCTTGCGCGCCATCATGTGCCCATTAGCGTGAGTTCCACAGATTCCTTCGTGGATCTCGATCATGATCATTCGAGCTTCATGAGCATCCACACATCTAAGGAGAGTGGTGTCATGATTCCGCTTGTAAAGGACTTCGCCATTTAGGAAAAAGGTCATGGACAACCTTCGAATTGTTTTTCTTTGCACTTCATTTGCTCCAATCGGGTATTCTCCTCTTTGAACATATTGTTTGATGTCATGATACCATGGTTGGCCGTCTGGTTCAATCTCTCTGTTGTCACAAGATATCGGTTCATCTTGCACCTCTACGCGAATAGGTTGTACATTTGCGTGGATCTCCAACTTAGTCATCACAGCCAAAGTGGCTAAAGCATCCGCAAATTGATTTTTGTCTCGAGTTAAGTGAGAAAATGATATATCATCAAAGTGCTCAATTAGTCGAGATAAATACTTCTGATAAGGTATCAATTTTGGATCTTTTGTGCGCCATTCTCCAATAACTTGGTAGATTATGAGCGCAGAGTCTCCAAACACCTTTAATTCTTTGATCCCTAAGTCAATTGCAACTTGCAAACCATTCGCACAAGCCTCATATTCTGCGATGTTGTTGGTACATTCAAAATCCAACTTGATGGAAACTGAGTCTTGCTTCATTTGGTGATACCACTACACTCTATTCCACATCCATTCATATTGACAGCCCCATCAAAGTACATTTTCCATACATTCTCCTTTTCTATTTCATCTTTTTCCACCGTTAACACTTCACCATCGGGAAATTCAGGCACGATAGGCTGTATATCCTCAAGAGGATTTTCAGCTAAATGATCAGCAATTGCACTTCCCTTGATAGACTTCTGAGTCACATATTTGATATCAAATTCGGACAGCATCACTTGCCATTTTGACATTCTCAACGACACATGAGGACTATCAAATATGTATTTTAATGGATCCATTCGAGAGATTAACCAGGTAGTGTAGTATAACATGTACTGCCTCAACCTCTTGGATGCCCACACTAATGCACAACAAGTCTTTTCAATCGCCAGATAACGGGATTCACAGTCATTAAATTTCTTGCTCAGATAATAAATTGCCTGTTCCTTCTTACCAGACTTATCATATTGACCCAACATTGCCCCAAGTGACGTGGGCAACACTGTGAGGTACAATATTAAAGGGCGGTCCGGTACAGGTGGGGTTAGAATTGGGGGCTTCATCAAATAAGCCTTTATTTTATCAAAGGCTTCTTGGCATTCATTATTCCACTCCCCAGGTTGATGCTTTCGGAGCAGCTTGAATATAGGCTCACAAGTACTAGTCAAATTGGCAATAAATCTAGCAATGTAGTTGAGCCTTCCAAGAAAACTTCTCACTTCTCGTTCAGTTCGGGGAGCAGACATTTCTTGTATCGCCTTCACCTTATCGGGATCCACTTTTATTCCTTCTCTACTAACAATGAACCCAAGTAACTTCCCTGTAGAAGCCCCAAAAATGCATTTATTAGGGTTCAATCATAACTTATACTTTCTGAGCCTCTCAAACAATTTTCGCAGAACTGCCACGTGGCTTTCTCCCTTCTTAGACTTGGCTACCATATCATCTACATACACTTCAATCTCTTTATGCATCATGTCATGGAACAATGTGACCATAGCGCGTTGGTAGGTGGCACCAGCATTCTTCAATCCAAATGGCATGACTGTATAGCAAAATGTTCCCCACGGAGTTATGAAAGTAGTTTTTCCTTTGTCATGAATATCCATGGGAATCTGATTATACCCAGAGTATCCATCCATAAAGGATAATCGGTGGTTCTTTGCCGTATTATCAACAAGGACATCGATGTGAGGGAGAGGAAAATCGTCTTTTGGACTAGCTTTATTCAAATCCCGATAATCTACACACATCCTGACTTTTCCATCCTTTTTAGGCACAGGCACAACATTAGCCACCCAATCAGTGTGTCGTGAAACCTCCAGGAATCCAGCCTCCAGCTGTTTAGTCACTTCTTCTTTTATTTTCAATGACATATCAGGTCGCATTCTTCTCAACTTTTGCTTTTTCTACGACTTCTAGATACAAAGGGATTTTGTGTGAAGCAATCTTTGGGTCCAATCCTGGCATATCACGATAGGACCATGCGAATACATCCAGGAATTCCTTAAACAACGCAACCATTTCTGTGCGTTCAGGATTGTCCACTATTTTCAGTTCCTTTTTGTCCTCTACGGTGCCCATGTTAATCACCTCGACCACTTCATCGTCTAAGTCGAATCCTTTTTCTGAATAATCCAGGAGGTTTGAAAACTGTTCAATGGCTTCTTCGTCCTCCTCGAATTCATGGTTATCGCAGTCAAGTGCAGCAAGAGAATCAATTGATAAGTTTCCAAATTCCTTTTCTTGTGGCAAAATTTCTATGTCATTCATGTTCTTTGCAGCAATAACATCAATCACTGGTTCAGTAGTCCAGTTCATCAGCATTTCATCGTTGTTGTTATCTTGAAATTTGTTGTCTCCTTGAGTTGTTTCAGAGTCCAAGGTGTTGATGGTGAAGTGGTAGCAAGGCGAGTGAACTATTCCAGCTGTAATTACTTCAACCGGGCCATGAAACGTCTCTCTTAAGTGAGGGATTTGCTTCATTTTTCCACTTTGTTTTTTTTGCTCCAGACTCAAAGTTCTTATCTCCTTGTTCAACGAGTCCTTGTACCCCAGACCAAACCGGTTGAACTTTTCAGGGACCGAAATAGGGGTTTGGGTGCCTTGTAAACACGATCCCAGTCCTTTGCCTTCCAGATATCCGTTCTTAGTCATGATGTGGGCCACCACCTGACTTTGTATTGGGGGTTTAGCTTGCTCCTGTTTCAATCCTACTACCTCTAAATTATGCCATAAGCTACTCTCCACCAGCTCTACATTCTCCACATATGGCAATGCCACTGGTTTGGACACTAAGATTTCTTTTTCTCCATGAATTGTAACAACCATTCCATTCTCCACATATTTAACCTTTTGATGCAAGGTTGAGGGGACAACTCCGGCATTGTTAATCCATGGTCTTCCTAGTAGCATATTATAATCCGACTCAATCTCCATCACTTGGAATAATACTTCAAATTTTCTTGGGCCCATCTCAAGTAGCAGTGTTATTTCTCCAAGGATGCTCTTCTTAGCTCCGTCAAATGCTTTCACTATCATTAACTGTGGCAGTATATCATCCTTACTCATTGATAAATAGTGCAGGGTTGATACTGGCAAGACATTTAACCCTGATCCTCCATCAATAAGGACTCTGGGCACAATGTAACCCTTGCATTTAAGAGTTATGTATAGTGCTCTCGGGTTGTTCTGAGATATAATCTCTTTATCTGAAAATGTGATCATGTTAACACGCTTCCCTGGGTCCACCATGTTTACTACATTCTCTAATGATGCATCTGGCTTGACATAGGCCTCCTTCAACACCTTCAACACTGCTTTTTGGTGGAGTTCAGATGACAAGATTAGTGACAAAAGTGATCTTCTAGCGGGAGTCTTCTTTAGTTATTCTAGAATATCATACTCACTTTGCTTCATAATCTTTAAAAACTCCTCCTCCTCCTCTTCTCTTTCTTTTCTCTCTCAGTCTAAGCTTTTGTCGATGTTACCTTTGTCAACAAACTTCCCCTTCTCCAACTCTTTGGGCCCATAAACTCTTCCACTCCTTGTTATTCCCTTTACTTCCATGACACCTGTCACTTCCACGCTTTCTCGGGCCTTCGAGGTTTCCCCTATATCTCCCTTCATCTCCACTTTAGTTTCATAATTCCAGGGCACAGCACGAGAGTTCTCATAATAGAAAGGCGTGGGTTTTTCCACAGTGATCACTACTTTTTTTGGAGTTTGATTAAGTGGAGGCACTTTGAGTACAAAACGCTCAATTACATTTACCTCTTCAACAGAATTCAGCTTCTTTTTTGCCTGTATCACACCTAAAGTGAGTAGTTCTTGTACACGCACTTTGAAATCCCAACAATTCTCAATATCATGTCCAAGACTTCCACCATGGTATGCACATCTTGATTCTATATCATATTTCTCCTCTTCTTTCATCATAGAAGCAGGTGCTATGATGTTATAATTAGCTTCCTTCAAAGCAATAAACACTTTCTCCATGGGTGTTTGGAGACTCAAAACCTTCTTGATCAATTGTTTCTCCACTTCCAAGGCATTCACACGACTTCCTCCTTCATGATTTGGGATCGGGTTATTAACAATATCGGGTTTTGGATCTTCTTGGAGATCCAGTCTCCCACAAGCAATTAGTCTTCTCACTGCCGTCTTAAAACCTTCACAATCTTCAATCGAATGTCCCGCAACATCCATATGGTATTTGCAAGTCAGATTTGGATTGTACCAAGTTGGAAACGGAGGTTGTAATGGGTGCACAGGGTATGGTGAAATCAAATGAGCATCAAACAACCGTTGATAAAGGTCAGCATTGGAAATGGCTAACTTTGGAAAAGGTGGTAGGTTTGGGAAACGATTGCGATTTTGGTTTTGAGAATTGGATCGAGGTGTTGTGTTTAGGAAGTTCTGAGGATGTATGGTTGGATATGTTGGACGGGCGGGTTGGTATGGCCGTATGTGGATGTTGTTGACTTGAGGCTGGTGGTATGGGGTGGGATTTGTGGTTTGGTAGTGTGGGTAAGGAGGGATGGATGACATTTGGGATCCTGAATATGCGGATACATGTCTTGGGGTGAACGGTCGCTGACCTTGCACATAATTTACTTCCGTTTCTTTCTTTCTGGGTGGGAATCCCCTCTTGGTGTCTTCATTGCTCATCGGGAGCTTTCCAGCTTTAGTCAAGCTCTCAATTCTTTCTCCAGCAGTTATTAACTCAGAAAAATCTCGGTATCTTTGCTCCGCCATTGCCCCGATGTAAGGAGACCCTAGAGTTGCTAGGAAGTATGAACACATCTCAGATGGGATGAGTGGTGGTTGCACTTGAGCAGCCAAAGCTCTCCATCTCTGAGCATATTGTTTAAAGGATTCATCTTTCTTCTTTTGCATTGTACTCAGCTGTTCACGACTGGGCGCTATTTCCACGTTAAACTTATACTGGTTCATGAATTGGTCAGCCAGCTCTCCCCAACAGGAAATCTTTGCATGATCTAACTGGATGTACCATTCTAGAGCCGGTCCGGTCAAACTCTCGTGAAAAAAGCTAATGAGAAATTTTTCATTTTTGGACCAGATTGACATCTTGGTACAGTAACTCTTTAAATGGAAGAGTGGGTTGCCAGTTCCATCATATTTCGAAAAATCAGGAATTTTAAAATCTTTAGAGACAACCGTGCTAATGGGAGGGCAAAGTTGCTCAATCTCCATGTAGCCATAATTGTTTGGCCTTTGGATTGCCTTAATTTGTTCCTGAATTTTTTCCATCCATTCTTCTCTCGACTTGTCCTTCTCTGTTTCTGCACGATTATTCCCCGAGGAAGAGAGTTGCCTTGGGATGACATTCGGAGGCTGCTCCCAAATGTGGGTAGCGTGCCCATGCCCTTCAGCATGTGTATTCTCTACCTCGTGATATCCTTCTCCAACGGGTATAGTAATAGGCATTGTCGGTTGTGGTTGTTCGTGGGGATTATCATTCACCCCTTGCGTGACATTTAGAGCTGCATCCGATACCACAGGTATGGTTATCGTTGTAGCACTTGGTTGTACCCCTCCTGAGTTTTGGTGGGCTCTCAATAAGTCGAGTGACTCCATCATAGCCCGCATCATCTCCTCCATTCTTCCCTGGTTATTTGACAACTCGTTCAGTCTTCCTCTCACTGCATCAACTTCCATGCTTAAGTTTCTTCCGGGTTCAGAAGTCATCATGGCCGAGGTGGTTACAGCTGGAATAGTTCCTCCCGATTCAGAAACAATCGCAGACGGGATGATCCTTCCTGGTTCAGTGTTTCCGCCGGCCATCTTCGTTCGAGCTCTAGTGTTATGAACACGAGTTAGATCGGTGTCCTCTTTCCTTGGGCGCCCAATGGTTACGAATCTTGTGTAAAACTGTTACAGTCGAAAAGTTAAAATCTCGTTTTATATTTTTTTTTTTTTTATAAGAAACAAACGAAAGATGTCAAAAAGTTATTTTTTTTCTTTTTATTTTAAAAGCAAGGATGCCCTGCACCCATTCTTATGAATATATCACCCTATAAGTCGAGGTGCAGTTGATAGCAAATCTAAGGGAGGATTCACTCCTCTATAGGTACTATCTAATGAACACTAGCAATGTGGTTCCTTTTCATATGTCTGAGCATTCTCACACTTTTACACAAGGACGAACTATCTCAAGGTAAAAATGTGATTGATTACTTTCTAAGGGAACATCTATTCCTCTATAGAGAGCATCTGGCGAGCTTGAGAAGTCACAATTGACAGTGAAAGTACAAACATTAAAGTTTCATTCATTCTTGGGTGAAGTTACAGTACAAATCGTTTCAAGATACATTTCATGAGTTTCAATCCTCTTTTCTTAACAAGGAAATTCAACAATCCTTGACTCATGACAGATGATTACGTCAAAGCTTTCATTTTCTTCCTCTTGAGGCCTTTAGTGATCCTTTCGCATGAATCCATGAATTCTGTCACCTCTTGAGGCAATCTAAATGGTGGCAACTTATTAATTTGCTTCTTGGCTTGCTCAAAGCAGTAAATAAAATTTGGAATGTAATGACTCAATTCACCTGTGAGCTTTCCACATTTTTCTTCCCATTCTAACGCCTTTTCTCTCCATGACTTCCCGAATTACATTTGCATCAACAAACAAATCATGATATTGGTTTGCTGATGCCCATCCTTGAGTAGCCTTCTGCTCAGTCTATGTCAACATGGTTGATAGGTGCTTCACTTGTCCCTCCAGTTTTTCTCTCATACTTTTCTCTTTCTTGACCTCTATTCTCAAGCTCCAAATGTCTTTATCTCGTTGGCTGACTTCCAATTCTACTCTTTCCACCATGCGATTTTTCTTACTAACCTCTCTCTCCAGCTGATTCTTTTCCTTCACAAGCTTGTGGAGTCCTCCCTCTAGCTCTTGGATTTTGGCCAGATGCATGCTTGAGATTTTCTCTTTGCCCTTCCTGGACTTGGTGATTTTTGCTGCCTCAATACATTCGTCTTTTAGGGCTTCAATTTCTTTGGCCATTTTCTTGCATTGATCTTGAAGGATGTCAACCTTCAGGTCTGCTGCTTCCTTTTTCTCTTCCAGAAACCGTATTTGGGCCTTCATCATTTCCATCTGTTGGGCCGACTCTGGAGTTTGCGTGGGAGCTAGGTTGTTGGGAATATCCTTTGGGATATTATCTTTCCCGACTCTTGCCTTCCTCCAGTCTTTGTATTCTTGAGAAGAGGTTAAACGCTGTTGGCCGAGTTCTGTTTTCCCTAAGATTTTGACATCACCCCATGCCATTTTGATCTTCCTTTCTTGCTCCAGGGTACACTTGTCTTTTGGTATAGGAAATCGAATACTTTAAGTTGTTCTTCTTGTGGCTTTGTCTGAGTCGATGGAGTTGTCTAAGCACTAAAGCGGTGCATAGGAAATACATCCCCTTGGACCCATCAATGAACATTATGGAAGTCACCACAGTGTAGATAACACTTGTCTCCACGATACCAAGGACATACCCATTTGAAAGTGTTTGATTGGATCTGTGAGAATTCCTTTTTCCATGCCTGAGCTTCTTGACACTTTATCTGTATGCGATGGAAGTCCCCTAACGGATTAGGAATAAGGCCCATGCGGCTATTAGCATATACATGAGTCATGAACAACGCGTATAGCATTGGCAAACAACAGTGACCTTCCCCCTCTTTTGAATACAAACCCCCAAAGAAAGGAATGTATCTGCTAGCATGGCCGGGATAGGATTCATGCCACACGTTTCGAACTTGAAAAACACATCCATGGCAGCTTGGTCAATGACATCGGGTGTGAATGGAAACAAAACCAACCCATAGATAGTCAGTGCTAGTGTTCGTTTGAAGAAATCCCAATCTCCTTGTTGAGCCAAAGTTTGCATATGAGTCTCCGACAAACTTCTCCGATTCCTTGAGTAGACCCCGTTACTTCCATTATCATCCGGTTTGAATCAACTCCGATTATCTTGGCAATGTTTTCCTTATTAACATAATGCCCTTGGTATAGATATACACCTGATTTTTCTTGGATCGGTAGTCTCATTATAACCACATATTCTTCTATGGTTGGCACAGCATCAAGATCGGGTAACTCAAAGCAACAAAGAGAAGGGTTCCAGAATTGTGAGAGAGCACTCAATGCCGGCGCTTCCACCGGAATGGACAACAAATCCAATATGCACCCGTAGGTATTCTTGAAAGAGGATCGGACTTCACGAGGCATCAACTGAACTATTTCTTTTACTTTCTCTAGCTCATTGCTCGTCCATCAGTAACCTTGATATTTCTTTTCCAGTCATGTACATTGCTAGTGTTCATCGGTATTGCATCCATTTGCTTTGAACTGATGATGAGTCAAAAACCACATACACTGTGTACAAGAATGAAATAATTGAGTAGAATTAAAAAGATGGAAGAGATAAGAATGCATGCTTCTGTGAAAATGTTTTTTTTTTGTTTCCTTGAGAATTTGATGATGCACAAACCTATGTAAGTGAACACAACTGAAGAAACATTTCATGTAAAAAAACAAGTTATGTCATGAGAAATGAATGGAATGAATGCATGTGATAATGAGCAAAATGCCTAAACATCTGAGAATGAACGTCAACATTAAGTTATGAGATAAGGAACTAGCTAACTTAAATGCAATGTAACAATGTTTGGTGTAGAAACAACTAACATAAAGCATAAAAGAGTGCAGTGTAAAAGGCTGGAAGAAGCATGCTCCCATTGTCCTAGTCGGGTAAAACCTAATGGGTGGGATGTTCTAAGGCCAAAATCCCTAACGTGGTAGCTACTAGGTTTGACTATGCGTGTACACATTCATGGTGGGTCTAGACTTCTAATGACCATGGTCCCCAGATTGCCCTTATCCACAGGACAAGGATCCGACCTCTGAACCAACCATAAGTAGGGATAAGCCCTCTCAATATGATTGACTCATAAGGCCAGTAACAATCTGAGTGGTGTCCCAACAACTACCAAGTGAGCATGAAGCCTCTCATGGCAATGTCAAGAAACCCCCTAATCCTAAGCTCGCACGGGCTCGGGTATAGAGTCCAAGAATACAGTGTGTGAATTAAGTGATCGTGAAGTGTGTCTTTGAGAGCATACAAACCTTCCGATCCTATCACTACAGACACTCCTGCAAAACAAGATACAAACAACACATGTACAAAATAGTCATCTATCCTAAGATTTTAATAAAGAAAGAAAATTTTACAAAATTCAAACCACAGGTATATACAGAATAACAATAGTCGTCTATCCTAGAGTTTTAACAAATAAACAAATATTATATATAAACATCAAGAAAATTAAACTATACAAAAGAGAATTAAAGAAACACTGCACAAAATAAAGTGAGGAAAGAAAAATAAGAATAAATGGGGTTTATATTTAATTTGCACAACTAACTATAATAGGCTTGACTCTCTTACTGAAGTCCCCAGTGGAGTCGCCATCTGTCGCAACCGAGATTGCGACGGGGACGGCGAAAAATAATTTTTGAAAATTGGGAGTCGCCACCAAGTTTATTTAATTTGGAAAATCTTGGAAAAACCAATTCTATTTTTTTCAATGAAAATAGTGTTTGAAAATCAAATATGAGTTCGGGAGTCGGTTATGCATAGGGAAGGGTAGGAACTTAATCCCATGCACCCCTAATGCACCCGTCCTTAGACGATACCTTAGTAAATTATGCAGATTAAATAATAACCCCTTTAAAATTCAAATAAGGAAGATAACAATTATAATGTTAGCACATAAATTAAGAAAAATTAATTTACCAAGAATATTTACAATTTAAACACATTAATTAAGAAGATTTAATTATGACAAATATATTTACAATTTTAACACATAAAATATTTACAATTTAACAAATAAATTAAGAAAATTAATTTTTTCCAAGTATATTCAAAATCTAAATAAATACATCAAGAAAAATTTGTTTTAGAAAATACATTTACAATCTTAACAACTAATAAATAATTTACACAAAATATTTACAATTTAAACATATAAATTCAAGAGATTAAATTTACCCAAATCTATTTATGATTTGAACATATAAATTCAAGAAGTTTAATTTACAAAAAATGTATTTAATTTAAACACATAAATTAATTTACACAAATATATTTACAGCTTAAACATATAAATTCTAGAAATTTAATTTACATAAATATATTCATGATTCAAACACATAAACTAAGAATTAATTTTGACAAACATATTTACAATTTTAACGAATACATTAACATAAATTAGTTTTTTTTTGAAAAAAATATATTTACAATTTTAACATATAAACTAGAAAATAAATTAAGAAGAAAATTACTTTAGCAAAATACTTATAATTTAAACACATAGATTAAGAAGAATTAATTTAGACAAATATATTTTACAATTGAAATGTATAAATTAAGGAATTTAATTTATATAATTGCATTTACAATTTAAACAAATTTAAGAAGATTTAATTTTGGCTTGACAGGGATAGCCTGCTCCTACGTATCCTCCGGTACAATGAGGAACTCAAAGTCACGTAGTTCTGTAGAAAATATTTGTGTGTTGGTCAATTTTAATTAATGAAAACCTTTCTGAATAAAGAACCCTTTCTTTTAAAAAACAAAATCCGCTCTTGAAGAGGATTCAAGTTAGCACTCGGCTACTCAATAAATCCTAATGATTCAACAATAATGAAGATAACATTTGTTACTCAATCATCATCATTGATCATTACACGGATTCAAAAAGATTTGAGGTAAAATTTATAAAACTCATTCCTACCCAAGATTCAAGTTAGCACCAGGCTACTCAATGATCTTTTGTGATCTGACAATAGTGAAGATAACATTTGTTACTCAATCACTATTACTGATTATTACATAGGAAAGTATTTTTATTTATTTATCTATTTTTATACTGATTTCAACATGAATTGATAAAACTAATTTATAAATAAATAATAAGCATGCAATTAACCTAAGAGAAATACCAGAACGATTAAGGTAATCAAAGAAATACAAAGACCCTTATTACAATTTAAAAAAAACCTTTTTTTAAATTTTTACATTCCTTATTATTTTAATAAAAATTAACGTAAAATTTTCTAGCATACTGAATAAATAACTGAGCATTCCCTAATCTAGTTTATCTTATTCCTTCACAAATAATTAAAACAAGTTGCTAAAAAAACCTATTAATACCTTTTTTTTTTTGTTGATTTAAGAGAATTAATTCTAAGATAGAACACTTCCTAAACCCAAAAAGAAAAATAGAGTCCATCAAGCCCATCACCTAAACTGATGCTGCTAAGAAGGAATCAATCCAAAAAGACAAATAATAATAACAATAAAAAAAAAAACTCAAATAGCCCAACTCACATCTTCACATGCTCTGAACTCATATACCCATCAGATTCATTAGATTACAAACAAAAGCATATTTGGGTGCGGGTTCTGCAAGCATATAGAGAAAGACCGAGAGAGAAAACGAGAGAGGGATATAACCATGTGGTCAGCAAGAAAAAGGAAGGGGAAGCCATTCTTACAGCAATCGACTGCCAGTAGAAGGAAGAGAGGAGGGGCTTCGGTGAGGTGGAGGTCAGGCAGGAGCCGAGGCGTCAAGCGGGGTGAGGTCGCGATGGGGGGGTGGAGCGCGGTGTTATTCACGGGGATGGCTCCAGCGTGGGCGATTTGCACGACGGTGCTGAAACCAGAACAACCCCCATGGAGGCGCGCACAACAGCGCGATGAAGGAAAGAATGACGGGCTCTGCGACTACTGCTGGTTTCGTGATCTTGGCGGCAGCTTCCAGGAGGCTTCACGGTGTGAGCTCGTGATGAGGTTCAGCAAATCTGCAAGCGAGCTAGCGGCTTCGTGGCTGTACGAGGGGAAAGGGACGGAGCTTCACGGCGGGGATG
This sequence comes from Dalbergia cultrata, assembly GCA_031216105.1. NCBI lineage: Eukaryota > Viridiplantae > Streptophyta > Magnoliopsida > Fabales > Fabaceae > Dalbergia > Dalbergia cultrata. Next base: position 15,653,284 of record CM062350.1, read on the forward strand.
CTATCTGCTGGGGCTATTCACGGTCGCTGCTGGGCTTCGTGCAGAAGGGGGCAAGCGTGGGATCATGGTGGTTCTCTGAGAGCTTCACGGTGATGGTCCGCGCCATTGCAAGCGAGGGTGCTGCTTTCAAATGCTCGTGGATCTAATTTGCTTTCTCCTCTTTCCTTTTTAGTGTTCAGTCTTGATTTATGAGGGCGATAAGGGGTTTAGAGGGGAGGAAATAATGGTTTATGTGTCTGGTTGTTGATGCAAGCCATGGAAGAAATTATAATGATGAAGGTTGTGTGTTAGTGGTGATGGTAAAGATTATGTGATGATAATGATGGAACTAAGGATAATGAAAACAGTGGTCTTGATTGGTTAGATGAATTTGTGATGGTGGTAATGAAGAATTATGTGCTGGACACTGATGATGAGTTGGTGGTGGTGATTGCTATTAGCTGATGGTTTGGGTGTGTGCGATGGTGATTGTGTTGATGATAATATGTGAATGGGGTTGTCATGATGATGGTAATGGTTGAGGGTTATGATTTTATGGTTTTGGGGAGGGGAATAGGACTGACTATTGTTGATGGTTCGATGATGGAAGTGAAGGAGTGATGACTACCAGCCCCCCGATTGACTTTCCTCCCCCCCTTTAAATTTGATGATTCTGCTGTTTATGCTGGATGATTTTTGCCGTTAACATTTCCCTTTGTCCTTGATTACAGGAGGACCAGTGCCCTGTTCCCCATGTGTCTATGTGGCCCATGCTGTTGACGAGCTCCACACTAACCTGTCCTCCACGCGTTTATCAGCTTATGCGTTGCCTATCACTTGTAGCTTGTCCATCTCTCGTTTCAGTGCTTTGGCAGAGTGAAAATTGAGGGCGTTGAGGAATGGAGATGAAAGGCAGTGTCTGCCACTTCTCTTTCTTTAATTTATTTTATTTTTTTTTGCTCCCAATGCCGTGATCCACCCGCTTTGTTTTTTCTTTTCAACATGATCAAAGCACTAATGGACAAAGATGCTCCATTGTGCCATGCTACTTTTTCCCTTTTTTTCATATATTTCCCATCACTTTCCTTGTAGCTTGTGCGTGTGGGTTCGTAGAGTCCATCCTGTATCTACACCATTTGCAAGGAGTAACTCCATGACGTAGCAATAGTAGGACCGCTTGCTTGTTTTATTATCTTTTTTTTTTTTTATTAATTAAGGAAATAAATTAAAAGATGGCAAAAGGAAATATGGGTACTACAAAATATGCAAAATTAATTAAATGGCCGGACAAAATCGAGTGTTCACAGTATCACATCAGCATTTTCTGTCAATCTATAAAGATGAAAATAATGAAATGAAATTATTCATTGAACTTGAAAAAGAGATACAGTACAGAGACTTTATATACAACATGAGGGAACAACTAATTACTAACAAACTCTAACTCATCCACTAACTAACCAGTAGAATTACTAAATAACAGAACTATGATTAATTACAAGAGTCTTATTACAGTTTTGCGATAGAATAGTGATTTGGATCCAAATTGAAAGCAATTTAAATAAAAAGGGAATCAAATTGAGAAAAATAAAAAGTAAGAATTCATATTAAAAATTTGAATGAAAATAAGAGATCAAAAAATCTATTTTTGCCTTCTTTTTTGTCCTTTCAAAACTTAGGTATTAAAAGTTCACTTCACTCTTGCTTTAGAATTCGAACTTGTTTATATATCTATCATGTGTGGTATACATACATAAAAGGGGGGAGTTGTTCTTGCACACTAAGTGCCAAACTTGAACATGTAAGAGTTTATGGTAAGTCCTCAAGGTGAATGTTTCACGTTCTTTTCTTTTTTACCGCCCCCCGGGGGGGGGCGGGGGGGGGAGAGGGGGCCTATTCAGCAAATTGTGTTGAAATTCAACATGAAAAATTCGGATGTGTTAAAATTCAGGGATCAAATTTTATTTATCTTACTACCACTTTGTTAAATTCAAGAACCAAATTGCTATTTTTTTATTTCTAGTTAAAGGACAAATTTGTTTCAATGTGCATTTTTCATGAAGGATATATGGAATTAGTTTTACTCTAGATTGTGTTATTTTTATTTTTTTTTGGTACTAATAGTTTATTGAAATTAAATTTACTTTTCTTATGTTGGTTTCTTCTTGTGCTTTAGTACTTGCTGGCTAATAGTTTCTGAGTTTTGACCCTTTTCCTGTTTTGCCAGCATATGATTCTTTCCATATAAACTGTGGTGGAGGACATGTGACCATCGGAAGTACAACATATGATGGTGATGATTTAGATGTACAGAGTGAAGCATACTGGGCACAGAGTGGAGCAAACTGGGCACTTAGCAGCACCGGTGACTTCTTGAATAATGTTTATGGTTACAAACGTATTCAAACAAATGAATCTAGGCTTTCTATGCCTGAAGCTGATCTGTATATGAATGCACGTGGTGCCTCCATTTCTCTGACTTATTATGGATTTTGCCTAGCAAATGGAAGCTACACTGTAAAGCTCCACTTTGCAGAGATAATGTTTACTGATAATGACACATACAGCAGCCTAGGGAGGCGTGTATTTGATGTCTACATTCAGGTACCTGGCCTCAATTTGTTTTTCGAATAACTTTATGTTGGATCCACTACTTATCACTAGGCCAAAAACTGTAGCTATTAACAAAGGAGCAACTTATGTTTTCCTGAAGTTACTCAAAATTGCATAAAGCTTAATAGGCTACATCTATTACAGGTGCTATGGACCGGATGTTTAGTCCATTGAATCTTAAGAGTAACGCTGACAAAATAAAGCTGATACTTTGCAACCAATTATTTCATGCAAACAAATTGTGCTATCAGCTAACTTGTCGCTAGTTCCCTTAAGGGTCATCATCAAGACTAAGGGTCGTCATTAGATCCTTTGGGACAGTTCTTTTCTTGTACTTTTTCAGTATGAATCTAAAGTTTTGTCACATCGAAATGCTGCTCATGTAGCCACAATCAGAGTTGCAAAGCGGTTGCAGACGCAATTTAAAATGGTTGAATGTATAAAATATCAGAAGATACATGTAGAAGTGGTCATATTTATTGTTTTGACTTTATCTATAGAACTAGTTGCTCCAATATTTTCAACAAAATCCGGATTACAGATTTGAAACTGTAATATGAAAAACCAGATTGCTTTAATTAATTTCAAACATTGCAGGGAAAGCTGGTACTGAAAGATTTCAACATTGCAAAAGAAGCTCAAGGAGCTGGCAAGGCAGTTATAAAATCATTTCCTGTGTATGTAAGTAGTAGTGACTTAGAGATCCGCTTCAACTGGGCTGGGAAAGGGACTACTGGTCTCCCACATAGATCATTATATGGTCCTATTATATCAGCTATATCTGTCACTTCTGGTATGTCATCTCATCTATGAGCTTTAACTATATTGTGTTGTTACCTTGGAGGATTTATCATCTAGTTATATTTATGGCTCTTGTTTAATGATCAAGCAGACTCTTCACACAGCATACCTGTAAGGGCTGTGGTTGGAATTGTGGCTTTGGCCATGATAATTATCATCCTAGTTATTGTTTTTGTACTTTGGTGGAGAGGTTGTCTAGGGAAGAAAACAACAATAGCAAAAGGTGATCCACTAAACAATTACTGCTGTAAACTTGTATCCATTATTGCTGAATCAAGCACAAAAATGAGCTTCTGTTGCTAGTATTTGATATTTGATAGTTAACTATATATCTTGTACTTTAGAATAAAGTAAAGGCATATGTTGTAGTGAATCAAATTTTAAAAAAATGGTCCTTTATTTTGGCAATGAAGACTAAGATAATGCCTATATTCTATCTAGAACAATAGTGTTGTGTAATTCTCTCAATAATATATCTCTCATTTTTGTTTCTTTCTGTAAACAGATCTAAGGAATTTAGACCTGCAAACTAATGTGTTTACTTTACATCAAATCAAAGTAGCAACAAATAACTTTGATATTTCCAATAAGATTGGAGAGGGAGGATTTGGTCCTGTTTATAAGGTATCCTCTCTCTTTACTATCATGATGATTCTATATATTGTGATTTTGGCCATTAATTATTGAAATTTACTTTTTAATAAAAAGATTCACAAAAAGGTTTCATCATTTCCTAAATGCAGGGTATTCTACCGAATGGCACTGCAATAGCAGTCAAACAACTTTCATCTAAATCGAATCAAGGGAATCGTGAGTTCATAAATGAGATAGCAATGATCTCAGCTTTGCAACACCCTTGTCTTGTTAAACTTTATGGTTGTTGTATTGAGGGAGATCAACTATTGTTGGTGTATGAATATTTGGAAAACAATAGCCTTGCACATGCTTTATTCGGTAAATGATAGTCTTATATGCTCATGTCTTCCTTTTTTTTGTGTGATATTCCAATCTTAATAGCATATATTTTGGACTCAATGATTTTTTTTCCCCAAAATATTTGTCTATTCACAAAGGCCCTGAAGAACGATGCTCAAAATTGAATTGGACAACAAGGCACAAGATTTGTGTTGGTATTGCTAGAGCTTTGGCTTTCCTGCATGAAGAATCAAGACTGAAAATTGTTCATAGGGACATCAAGGCTACCAATGTGTTGCTTGACAAAGATCTAAACCCAAAAGTTTCTGATTTTGGTTTGGCCAAGCTCGACGAGGAGGACACTACTCATATTAGTACCCGAATAGCTGGGACCTAGTGAGTTACAATAATTTTTACCTTACTTGAATTTATGAAAAAAAATCGAAGTAGAATAATTGATACTAATAAAACTAATCTAAATCTACTCAGCCAACTTATAAGATTCTAGATATAAAATTTTGAGCATCATCCAATATAGTAAAATATTAAGTTACTGTAATGACGTCTTTTGATATTACAGTGGATATATGGCTCCTGAATACGCAATGCATGGCTATTTGACTGACAAAGCAGATGTCTATAGTTTTGGCATTGTTGCTTTGGAAATTGTTAGTGGAAAGGTCAATACCATTCGCCGGTCAAAGGAGGAAGTATTATATCTTCTTGATTGGGTAACTTAACTTTCATGCTTTCCATTCTTGTGGATCCAATTTATATTTTTAATAGAAAAAAAAATGTTACTAATGAGACGAACATAAATAAAATTGTTTGGTTCTCTTTTAACAGGCACATCTCTTGAAAGAGAAAGGTATGCTCATGGAGCTAGTTGATAGAAGGTTGGGTACAAATTTCAATGAAGAGGAGGTAATGGTGATGATACAAGTAGCTCTCTTATGCACCAATGTCACTCCAAATCTTAGGCCCTCCATGTCTTCAGTGCTAAACATGCTTGAAGGCAGAACTGTGGTTCCGCAATATGTTTTAGACCCAAGTGAGGTAATGGATGAAATGAAGTTGGAGGCAATGCGACAGTATTACAATCACAAGGAAGAAAATGAAGCAGAAAGTGTGTCAAATGATATTGTTGAGCAATTGACTGCTTCATCTTCAACAGACCTCTATCCTGTGCATCTTGATTCTTCCTATTGGGAGAAAAGAAATCAATAAATTAGTTATAGAGTACTAGAGTGTGTATAATATAATGCTTCTGTGATGCAACCATGATGACGTGTATTTCTTCCAAACGAGTATTTATACTATGTATAATGAGTTAAACTCGTGTTAAAGTAAATAAAATTTTGTGCTTATGCGCACGATAATAAGAAATCTATCATCAACAACCATCTCCCCTTAATGGTATCATTTATAACATGCCTTCACAAAGACATCCCTTTTTAGATTTCAATCCTCTCACATGATAGCTAATTCAGTTAGCAATTAGTTAGTTTAATTATTCTGTTAGTTAGCTCAGTTTTTCCTTTCCTGTCTCGGCTTTTCAGTTTCAAAGCGCAACTTCAGTGTGTGATGCGCTAATGTATATAAGAGTGAAACTAAAGTTTGTTCAGTAAGTTTTCTCATAATAATCATTACAATGAAAAATTCTCTCATTCATCTCCACCTTCTCTCTGACATTCTTTCTTCTTGTTCTTGATTCGCAAGTTCATTCTTGAAGCCTAACCTTACTGGGCTCCCTCTTAACTCTCAGAGCTGATACCATTTCACATGGTATCAGAGCTCTTTCATCTTTGGAAGGGCTCTGCTACTTGCTGTGCACTCTGATTCGGTGGAAGCTCTTGGAGTTTTCTTTTCTCTTTTCAAGATTTGTTGAAGTTTCAATGGTAGATCAGGAGCAACCTTCAATGGAAAATCAATCATCAACAACTGGTGCATTTTCTGCGATTGATATGCAGAATCTTGCTTTGCTCATGAATCAAATTTCAATGCTGCAAGCTCAAGCAGCGAGGACAAATATGTGAATCCAACATCAGATCCATCAAGTCCATATTATATTCATCCTGGTGAGAATCCTGGTATTCCACTTGTTCCTCTACTCTTAGATACCAAGAATTATAATACTTGGGCTAGAGCTACGTGGAGAGCTCTGAAATCAAAAAATAAACTCAAGTTTATAGATGGTTCACTCAAGAAACCAGAAAAGGATGATCCTTTGTTTGAAGCATGGGATCGATGCAACACATACATAGTGTCTTGGATTAATCTGTCTTTGAGTGCAGATATTGCTCAAAGTGTCATTTGGGTTGATGTGGCTCTAGATTTATGGAATAATCTAAAACACAGGTACTATCAGGGAGATATATTTCGAATAGCAGAGTTGGAAGAAGAACTTTTTTCAATCAAGCAAGGTGACATGAATGTCACTTGTTACTTCACTAAACTGAAAGGAATATGGGAAGAATTAGACAATTTCAGACCCATTCCTCCTTGTATTAACTGTTGTGAAAGCTGTGTTTGTGGCTTGGAAACCGTTAGGGGTTACAAGCAAGATTGTCATGTGGTTAGATTTTTGAGAGGGCTCAATGAGCAATTCAATACTGTGAGATCACTGATCATGCTCATGAAGCCACTCCCTGATATAAATACAGCATTTTCTTTGTTAACTCAGCAAGAAAGGCAAATGAATTTGCCTGACATTCATGAACCAAGAACATTACTTAGTGCTGCTGAGCAAACATATAATGGTGCATACCAGTCTTTTCGAGGTAGAGGAAGAGGAAGAGGAGGAAGAATCCCCTCAGGTCGTGGAAGTGGTGGCAGAGGACCACCAAAAATATGTTCTTTCTGTGGTAAACCAGGCCATTTGGTTGACACTTGTTATAAGAAATATGGCATTCCACACCACCTCAAGAACAAATCAGCAACATCTTCAATCAACAACGTGATAACTGAAGAGAACTCTGATGAAAACAGCTTCATACCTTCTCAATAAAAGGAAGATAATGCAAGCATTGATGGATTGTTTACACAAGAACAAAAACAAGCAATAATAGCAATACTTCAGCAACAAAAGACAACTCCAAATCATATGGCCAATCAAGTTGCTATTGCAAGCCAACCATCTTCTAGCCAAGGTATAACTCACATCCTAACCTTTCTTTCACAAAAACCAAAATCATGGATCATTGACACAGGAGCTACAGATCATGTAGCATATTCCCTTGACATTTTTCAAAGTTTTCACCAAATCAAACCTGTATTAATAAAACTACCCAACGGCACACAAACCACAACTTCTATTGCTGGCACTGTTTATTTTTCTGATGCATTTTACCTTACTAATGTGTTTTATGTTCCCTCTTTTAGTTTTAATCTGCTCTGTTTCAAAAACCACCAAAGCCTTACATTGTCAATTTCTTTTTAATGATTTATGCTGTAAGATTCAGGATTGCAATACATTGAGGATGATTGGTGCAGCTGAGCAAATAGGAAGTCTCTACATACTGGATAAACCTGTCCCAGCTACCAGAATGAACAACATTTTCTCACTCCCTGCTCAACTCAACTCACATCATCAAGATACCACAAGTGTAAATCTTTGGCACCTTAGACTAGGACACATATCTGTGGATAAATTGCATGTAATGAAAAAACTGTATCCATTCATAGATTGCTCAATAAATAAAAAGGCCTGTGAGCCATGCCACTTTGCTAAACAAAAAAGGTTGTCATTTCCTGATAGTAATTCCATCACAACTTTTTGTTTTGATCTCATTCATGTTGACATTTGGGGGCCAATTTCATCCCCATCTACTGCTGGCCACAAGTATTTTTTAACTATTGTGGATGATAAAAGTCGTTTCACATGGATTTTCTTCATGAAATTAAAATTTGAAACCTCACAACTATTACAGAACTTTGTTCAATTTGTTTTAACACAATTCAATATCAAAGTGAAAACTATAAGATCAGACAATGGATTAGAATTTAAAATGGAATCTTTTTATGCAGTAAATGGCATTGTTCATCAAACTTCTTGTGTTGAAACCCCTCAACAAAATGGAATTGTTGAGAGGAAACATCAACACAAATTGGGGGTAACTAGAAGTCTGATTTTTCAGTCAAACTTACCTACTTGTTAGTGGCTTTATGCTGCAGGACATGCTATACACTTAATTAATAGATTACCTAGCACTGTCCTAGGCAACAAATCCCCATATCAAGTTTTATATGCTAGTCCACCCAATATTGCAGACTTAAAGGTGTTTGGATGCTTAGCATTCGCCTCAACTATCACTGCCCATAGATCAAAGTTAGATAGCAGAGCTAGACAATGTGTGTTCTTGGGATATAAACAAGGAACTAAAGGTTTCATCTTGCTTGATTTCAAGTCAAAAGAAATATTCATTTCTAGAAATGTACAATTCTATGAAACTCAATTCCCTTACATGTCATTTACCACTGATTCAATGTCACATACTGTTATTCCAATTAATCCCATCCACTTAGACATACATGCACCATACTATGCTGTCACAAATACTCCCACACTCACAGAAACAGCTCTCACTATTCCAGATCCACATAGACACACAGACACACGTCACACACTGAAGTTGCGCTTTGAAACTGAAAAGCCGAGACAGAAAAGGAAAAACTGAGCTAACTAACAGAATAATTAAACTAACTAATTGCTAACTGAATTAGCTATCATGTGACAAATCCTGAATAATTTCTTAAAATAAGAATGATAAAGATAGAATTCTAAACCAATTTGTTATAAAGACTCCAATATTATTGTAGTCTGGTACAATTATACTATGAACTATCTCTCTCAAGAGTATAAACTTGATGACTATAAAGACATGAATAATTTTATATATATCCAATAAAATCAAGGCCTAAGCGTTTTGATGCACTTTCTTCCACTGTGAGTGTCCTCTTGAACTTATTATTCAATTGACCGCACAAACATTTTGGCAGCTGAGAGTGCCACCTTGTCTATAGATTTTTACTTTTATTTTTCAATGGGCAACCTTATCCATAGAAATAGAATTGAAAATTGTAATAATTACCTATTTAAATGAAAATTTAGATCTTTTTAAAAAGAATAAATAGCACAAATCATCACATTTTTATTAAAATGTTGCACTTCGCCCCACTTGTTCTATTAATACTTAATAATTTTAGTAATATAATTATTAGTAATATTGTTGCTAAATATTAATTATTATGATAATAAGTAAAAATAATAAAAATTTACATTAGCTACAAGTCATTTCTTTTCTCAAAAATCTAAACTCATAAACATATCGTTATATACATTTGGTATGTGTGATATGATAAGGTGATAGAATAGCATAAGGTCTGATCATAGTATAAGGCCTATTAAAATTTAAATAGTTTGCATTGTTTGATATGACATTGTATAAGATATCACATTATATGATGTACAAGTACATTCTCAGTTACAAATAATTCTAATTTTAAGTAAATATTTAGCAAAAAAGAGTACAATCATAGTAAAATAAAAATATTTATTCATTGGTTATTTATAAATTTTAAATAAATATTATTGTTATTTAAATATTTATTATTTGTGTTTATAGTTATTATAAACCATTATATTTTTTGTTTAAAATTATAATTTACATTGATGTAATTTATTAGCTACTTTAATTTTAATGATTATTTATTAATTTAATGAAATATACAAATAAAAATTATATAAGACTCTATTTATTAAAAAAAATATTTGAATATCTTTAACTTGTATTTTTCATCATATATTATATGTAGAAAGAAAATTATATTAAAATAATAATTTTATTAGTTTTAAAATTTAATGGGATAGAGTGTAATTTAATCAATTATCAAGAGTGGTTTGTATTATTTACTTGCTCTTTGAAAAGTCAATACTTTAAAATTTAAAGAAAATTTATGTTGATTCGTTTCAATTTTCATACGTTGTTAAATCTGGATGATCTTTTTCTCCAAATTCACTTCAGCTTTCACTCTTCAAATTCTAATTTAGAGTTGGGAGTAGGCCTGGAAATAAGTTAAGTCAAATAATGAACTATTTAATTTGGTTTGTTCTAATAGTAAGTTTAGCTCATGAGCCGAGTTTGAGCTCATTTATTAAATAGTTAATCTTGAGTTTTACTATACTCGATTTGCTAGCTCATGAGTTGAGTTGATGTGTGTGTATGTGTATGTACAAGGATGGACCCAAGTTAATAAGGGTGGGGGCTTGTGCCCCCACAAAAATTTTAATTTTTTTTAGTAATTATATATATGATTATATTTTTATTCCTACTGTTCTATTGAGTTTGACCCTATATAATTTTAGATGAGATAAAATAATAAAATATAATGCAATCTACTTATTTTTAGATTAATTAATTATTCTTAACCCCATTGTTAAAATTTTCTGGATCCGTCACTCTATGTATGTGTGTGTGTGTGTGTGTATAGATATATAATACATATAATATATGTATTGTGTATTATAAATATATGTTATGTATTATATGTATATGTATATATTGTATATAGGTTGAAATATGTTTTTGGTCTCTGAAAAAATAATCATGTTTTGGTTTTGGTTCATGGTTTTTTTTGTCCAAGTATTTCCTAAACTATTTGGTTTTAGTCATTCTACATTTAATTTGTCTCTATCAAATGCTAGGTTAGCTAATAGAAAACCACTCTATCATCAAGTTTTATATGGCAACCACTCATCATACGTTGCAAATCATAATCACGTCTCAAAATAATTCACTGTAAAATGAGTTATTACATTTGGTAATATAGGTTAATGATGTGGGTCTAATGCATTATAGCAGGGTGATGATTTTTACATATAATTAACATTATGTTATACCACATACGACTACTTACTTCTATATATAATTGGATAGCATAACCTTTTTTTAGTTAACATAGTATTTAATAGAGAAAGACTAATTATAATGACTAAAACCAAAAAGTTTTAGAAATGTTTGGATCAAAACCTTTTTTTAGGGATGAAACCGAAATTTGTTTATTTTTCGAAGATAAAAAATATATTTGACCTTTATGTATATTGTTGTGTGTTGGTTATGAACAACTAATGTCACTTGATGATTTTTTTATATAATATGTGTATGTAAATTATGCTAATAATAGGTAATGTACTTACAATAAAATTATAAATTTTTAAGTTAAAAACCTCAATTCTTATTTAACTCAAGTCAACTCATGATCTAGCTTGAGCTAAATGAACTTTTAGCGAGTCAAACTTTATCAATCAAGCTCAATATTAATGAGCTAAGCTTGAGCTTTGCCCAAGTTGGCTCATTTCCAGCCCTAGGTAGCTTTATTATGTAATTAACTTTAGGATAAAGGCTTTTCTGGGAAAATGATGTACTTCCTTTCGAATTGGAATAATGTATTCTCACCAAATTGTCTAAAAATTTTAAAATAAATATAAATACATTATGGGAGAAAATATTTTAGTGAGTTCCTGTTTGAACTGTTATGTGCATTTTCTTTTTGGGTACATGGTATATGTGCTTTAAATGGATCATTCAAGAGTACCTGCCCCTGTAATTTTTGTTTCTTTGGCTCCTTGATAATTCTGGGCTGTAGTTTTTTCCTTTTGTTTTCAAACTATTTCCCCTTCATTAGTCAAATTAAAATAATAGATTTAAGTACACAACTTTATTTGAATAGTTTTGTAGCATTGGAACTCGGAAAGCATGTATGTATACTAATCATGTTATATGAAATATGCCAGATAGCAATTGGTTGTTTTTCCCCCAAGTTCTGGTTGTCTAGTTTTTCTAATAGATTCTACCCTGACCATAAGGTATCTCTATTGTGTTTGTAATTAGATGTGAACTATTGCTACATTGATATTTCTTTCTAGACTGAAGTGCTAGTTGTTACTGATTTTCATGTACATTGGTAGATTGGTAGAAGTCAATTTACACTATGTGACTATGATGTTTTGTATCATTACAGTGAGAGAATGAAGGATATTTTGCTTCTACATATATTGTTATCTGGCACTGTAGGTGGTTCCACCACACTTGTTTATACTTTATTTTCCCTTTTAAGTATGGGAGAGTGATATCATTCTATATGATTAGTGTGTAGGTTCTGAATTATGCCAAGAAACTTTGTCCAAGGCACTTGCTAATTAAGCTCTTTGATGCCAAGCTACTAATTTTGGAATCTCTTTCAATTTCAAGTGCATGTTTCCCTTATATTCTTCATCTTTTATATAGATGTTTTTTAGGAACTTACCTTATTAGTATAAGAAACCAGTCTCTAGTGTTGATGCTGGAATAATTGGTGGATCCATATTCACTTCTTAGGGGATAAGGACATTGAAGTAACAGGCTTTTATTGCATTACCGAAAGGCATTATTCTTAAGATAGGTATGCTATTTTTTCCTACAAGAATGAGTACTAAATGTAGAGTGACATCTTATCATCTTATTCACTTTTATATGATGGTGGCATTTTGAAAACTTTAATGAAATGATTCTATGGCATTTTGAAAACTATTTTCAAGTATGCTATGGCTCTCAGGCTAAAAATTATCCTTCCATTTGAAACTTAATGATCACTGTCTGATTCTTCTTCCTTTATCTTATTAGATTAATATGAAAGTGAAATATGTAACACCTTAGTAGAACCCAACTATACTTAAGTTCACATTTGGATTCTATTAGTTGTCACTTATGCCTTGAATTCATTTTTCTTTTTAAATTAACTTAGAAAGATAGTGGATAATTTTTTTTTTATTAAATTACTTTTTGAAAACTTAAGCCTATAACGAGAAGTGAAATACATAGCGCTTACGTAGATAATAATCCGAGTTACATTGCGCACTCGCTTAATTACATAAGTGGAATAAGAAATTAAGTGTAGAACTATCATCACATAAACTGAAATAAAATTACTTAATACATGAGTCATAATAGGGCATAAACTATAGTGATAAGTTATTACACATAATAATGCAAATACTACCATTACTAGTCTGTTTCTCACAATTTAACATACTAAATATCGGAGTACTAATTCTTGGAAGTTATAAAATCTTCACGTGTCACCTCCTTCCTTAGCTACAGCTCCGGTGCTCCAAGTGGACACATCTGCCTCTCGTAACGACAACGGAAAAGAAATATAGGAGTGAGAAATACGAGATTTCTCAAGAGGAGTTCCAACTTGTACTAAACGTGTCATCATTGTCGTCCCACTACTTCGGGTTTATTATAAAAAGGTGAACAAGTAAGGATTCAATTACCAAACTTTCACAAACATGATTAGCCGAAGTGAAGTTTCTTTTAAACTAATCTTGAACATTAATGTAAATATCCATTCAGTAATTAAGCATGTATACAAACAGATCATATAGAATTACTAATAGGTAATAATAATTTAAAATGCGTATGCATATCATGATTACTTCTCCTCAACATTTACTTGTTTAGGGACTTTCATCTTTCTTTCATTCCATTTCCTTTCATTAATATACTTCTCAATCTCTCACGGGATGAATGCATCAATGCCTTAGACCACCCTAAAGGGTAATGAGCTCATACCATGGCCATCGCCACAACCTTTTTGATTTTCATTCCGCTGCCGTGATCTCAACGGTTTAGGGGGTTAAGCCGTGAGTTAGCTCAAGTCCACTTTTCCAGACTTTCATTGCTACTTTTTCAAGCTTTACTTTTTATTTTCTTTTGAAAATGAATGTATGCATATCATCATGTAATCACAATAAATCATGGACAATCAATCATTCATCCTCATCATTTCATAACTCATCACCATACATTCACATTACTATAATTCACTTCATGAAACATGGATAATATCATATAAATCTCATAGTAAACATTTTCATAAATGATTCCTATTAAGCAACCAAAGTTATCAAGTTGAGTTCCTAGTGTTCCTAAGAGGTAATGGATGTCTTAGTATTATCCTTTTTGTCTTAGTGTTCTTTGTACTCTTAGCATTCCATTAATATATTAATGCACTTTAAAACATTATTATTGGTTCTTTATATATTTTTATTATGATTTTCATATATCTCTTGAAAATTATTATTCTACTTAAATTCTTAAAATTCTCTCTTTACAAGACTTGATTCTTTTATTTATAGTTTTTGACATCTTTTAGAAGAAAGTTTACAATTCTATCAGATACTTATTATCTCAGCTTAGTAAAGGTAGTTCCAAATTCCTAACTCATCAAATTTTAGCATTGACATCTTTCAAATAGCGTAAATCAACTGTAAACCATGTATAGGAGGGTTCCCAGGAAAGAGAGGTGGGTCACAATGGACATGCTTAAATACCAAGTCTTTCCTTAGCCAGAACCTTTCCAAATTACACTTTTACAGGATCCCACTATCTTCCAGACTTTCTCAGCACACTGTCCCGAAAATGTATTTTTCATTCTGTATTTTCGTGGTGCAAAACTTTATACATAGCATACATAGGTGTGTTTGTATATGTGTTAGCTTTCCTACAAAATTGAAATCAGTCCATTTGCATTTTTCTAGAGTGAGTTACACTTATTTTACTACTATAAGGTCAGATTTAAAGTTTCAGTCTTAGGCTCTACTTTAAAAATTTATATCTTGGGCTAGAAAACTCCGTTTTAGGTGATTCTTTTTGGAGAGTGTTCTATAATGAGTCTAGTTTATAGTAAAATTATTTTTAGTTCGAGATGCTTCATATTTTATGAGCAGTAGATTTCGAAGTATCTGCTGCCAAAAATAACTAGAAATTCCAGCACTTACCATTTTCATGTCTTAAGTTACCTTTATTAAATCAAGTTTTACATACAATCTTTTTAAGTTATATTTGAATTTGATAACATCATAAGATTACTCATAACAGAATAGAACATGTTATATTTCTAAAAAATATATTTTACAAATAATCATTCAAAACTTTTGACAATAACTCAAACTTGAGGCATTCTATCAAGGTTAGAAGCCAACAATGCTTGAACAATTAAAGATGAAGCTCCTACCTCTTGTGTAGGGTCTAAAAAGAGTCCTCCTCTTCTTTCTTTAGCTTGAGCAAGAGTCCTTGGAGTGGATGACCCTCCTTGAATCTTGGCTCTAGAACTTGAGTGCTTAAGAAAATATTTCTCACTAGAGTTAAAGATTACAACTCTTGTGAGGGCTAGTGAATGTTTAGGCTTAGGATTTAAGTGTTTGAATGAAGTGTGGAGAGTGAAGGGAAGTCTTTGAAAAGAAGAACATAAGAAGAAATGATGGATAAAAATTAAGAGAGAAGGATTACTTAGAGAGTTTCTAAGGTTTTAAAGACAAATGAACTCACACACTTCCTCCTTTTATAGGCCTATTAAGGCCATGACTTTAAGAGTAGTTTTAGTGCTCCAATTTATTTTTCTTGAGTGCTCATGTAGTGGAGAAATATAATGGTGCATTATATTTTGTCTTGTCATAATTTAGTAATTTATATTGTAAAATATTTTACTTTATTATTATTTATTAGGTGTAGATATATAGCACTATTAGCACTAATATTATTTATCATTTTTGTTAGGTGTAGATATATAGCACTAATAGCACTAATATTATTTATCATTATTGTTAGGTCTAGATACATAACACTAAAATTATTTATCATTATTGTTAGGTGTAGATACATAGCACTAAAATTATTTAACCAAATCATGACAATCTTTTATATTTTATTCTCATAATGGAAATCCTATATCAATTTACCCCCCTTTTTATTTTAATCCAATGGCTTAGATTCATTCTTGTTTTATGACAAGTCTTATTATATTTAAAGTGATGGCATATGTATTAATTTCTTCATTTAAGACAATGATATTTTTATAATTAGATAATGATAGTGGAATTCTTCTAATTCCATTTATAAAATAATTGGTATATTTTTTTTTAACAAGTCAAGAGTGGTTTTATAATTTCTACCACATAGTAAGGTATTTTCAAAATTTCTACTTAGTAATGACATTTTCATAATTCTTTATGTCTTACTTATTCTAATATTATTTATTATATTGCATGAAATTTATATTAGTTTTTCTCTTTTTCATTTTAATCATGAATTCAATTAATTTATCTAGTTATGAATTTGGGGATGTTACAAAATAGGTTTATTAAACGGCATTATTATCAAAGTAAAAAAAAAAATTTATCATTAGCATGTAAGTTATGACTATTTAAAACTGCCATAATTCATATTTTTTCAAAAAAAATTCATTACAAATTGTGGTAGTTACTAACCGCCGTAAACTAACTTTTAAATAGACACAACTTGTGGCGGTTTCAAACCGCCACCGTTTCTTACCACATGTAAATTATGGCAATTAAAGAGCAACCACCACAATTAGCATAATACATTTGTAATTATGGCGGTTTAAAACTGTCATCATGTAAATAATGACAGTTAAAACCATCATAATTTGCCAAAAAAGAGGATGCCCTTTTTAAACTTTTTTTGTAGGCGTTGGGAGGCAACAATATCCGTTACTTATATGTATTTTAATTTTTAGACCTTTAGATTATGTTTAACATGCTATATTAGGTATGATAGGATAAATTGCCAATTCTATACTTTATGCTTTCATAATTTATTTGGTGCATATAATATATTACATAAGTTTATTCGTAAAAAAAATCTTGTATATTTATATATATCAAAATGATAAATAACTTAATCAAGGATAGGGAGACAAGATTAAGCCTAACTAGCTAGCTACTATAATATATATATATATATATATATATATATATATATTCTCTTTTTATACTTTATTTTCTATATATTATTAAAACAAACATATCTATCAAATTAAAAATTAAATGAAAAATAACAAATCATATACATAATTAAAATAGTTAGAGTAAAAGCTTTAAAATAAATTAATAAATTACAAATTATATTTAATATATAAACAAAAATCAGAATAAAATAAAATATTTAAAGAAAAATAATTAGTTATTAAAAATTTCTAGGAGAATGGAATAGTTGAGAATTGTTGAAAGGGTGTGAAACTATCTACATCTTGTTGTACATGAATTGTATTTAAAAAGGAAAAAAATGCATTATATCCCTTTAAATTCAGGTTATGTGCAGTTTATACCTTAATTTTTCAAAACATATATTGCAACACCCCAATATTTTTAAACAGTGCAAAATACTCTTTTCTATTAAGTTAACATTCATTTCCACCATTCATATGCATATCACGTATATAATTAAACTAAAAAAAATATCATTCATTTTAATCAAATTTCTCAATCCTAAACTCATATACTAAAAAATGGACAAAAATACCCTTCAGATAATAGAGTTTGATTGTAATAAAAGGGCACTTTTGTCCATTTCTAAATAGGAAGGATTTAGGCTAGAAATTCCGATTAAAAGAAAGAATATTTTTATTTGTTACTATTTAATAGTGAAAATAGATGCCAATTTAATAAAAGAACTATTTGTAACTATTTAAAAAATACAGGGTATCATAATATATATTTTGAAAAGTTATAATATAAATTTTATATGAACTAAAATTTAAGAGGTAAAATATGTTTTTTCCTTTTAAAAATTTGACAACCGAGTTAAAAAAAAAAAAAATGGCAACAACCCTTTGTCCTTTTACCTGTAATCATGTTCGCTTTTAATTTGGGGACCATACACGTTTTCTTGTTTATGAATATGACACCGACCAACTCGATTCTTGATGCGACTGCAACTGAAACTCATTGCTTGACTGACTACTATTTAATCTCTACGTTTACTTTCAAGTCAATGGCTAAGGCATGCATGCATGTCCCGACATATTTCCACAGGAATTTCTACGCGTACCCTCTTTCTTTCTTTCATTTCTGTCTTCCCACTTGCCCTTTTTTCTTTCTCTTTCTTTATTTTTTTTCCTGGCCATCCTCACCATTCAATAATCTTTTAGTCAGCCAGTATGTCTTAGGAAAATTCCACCATCCCTGTAACATACTTAAACAGTTAAACCCCTCCTTTTTACTTATCTTATCTTTATCAAACAATATTAAACTTAAATAAATGAAGGGGCGAGAAATATTAAAGGTTTAAAATTTTAAGGACTAAACCGACAAAAATTATGTCTAAAACTGAACGAAATTATGACAAATAATATATCATTAACTAAAAAAGGGTTTTAGTTTCTTTTTTCCTCCTTTTTATTTATGCCTCATAGGAAGGGCATGAACAATTACTTGCATAAAGAAATTGCAAACCAATTCACCGACTTTGAAAATTCTTAGGAGAACGGAAACGCGAAGATTATTGAATTGATATGAAATCATCTAGTACATTATCTTATTGCACATGCAGACTAGCTAGTCTCTTTTCAAAATATTGAGCTCATAAATGAAGGACCCTTTCCCAGTCCCTTTCTGTGCATGACTGTCTCCCCTGCTCTTTTCCATCTTCAACATTCAATAAAGTAGAAAAAAGAATTTGAGTTAGCTATTACCGTTTTTTTTTTTTTTGATGAGGCTATTACCGTATTACGCGTTGGGAGAATTAATTCTACCAGCATCCTTATAACGGCTTATTCCTCCGGCGCGGTCACGTCTGTACTTGGTTTGACTCCAAATTGGCACACTGATCCAGTTCTTTCAAGCCATGTATAACTCACTAAGGGTGTGTTGGGTTGGGAGTTAAAAATGAAGACAAAAATTTTATAGATGAATTTATGTGTAAAATTTACACATGATATTTATTTTATAAAAGTTTCATCCACATTTGTACACCCTAAAAAAATATGGAAGATTTAGATGAATTTGTGTACATCATCTGTGGTGAAACAACACACAATAAGTATTTTAGTCTCGAGCTGAACTCTTGTTGAGTTGACCCACCAAGCCCGTTATTTTTTTACATGGGGAGAACGATGACATATTCAAGCCGCCAAAATATTCAACACACTTGACCTGTCCTGTTTGACTTGAGGGTTGCACTACAAGAAAATGAGCATTTTTAATAATATTTTCAACGGTTCTCGTCAATAAAAATATTGTCAAGAAAAGGAATTTTGACATAAAATGACCGTTGAAAATATTTATAAACATTTATTGACAATTAGTACATATCAAAAATACCCAAAAGATATATTTTCGACATGTACTAATTGTCGATGAAAATTTATAAGTATTTTCAACAGTCACTTTATGTCGAAATTACTTTTCTTAAGAATACTTTTATCAGCACTTTAATTATCGAGAATCGTTGAAAATACCCATTTTTCTTGTAGTGTTGAGATGGGTGGGTGGGATCCACGTGTTGACCTTTGCCTTTTGGCTATGCCAAAATATATAAAGAATTTATGATTTTTTTTTTTTTGGCCCAATGTGACTAATTTAGTCCAAAAATACACTACAAGAAACTTGGCCTAAAATAACACTTATTATTTTGGAACACATGAAAAGCATTACTTTTTGTATACATAGGCATTCAACAAATTTTTAAAATGTATTGCTTTTGATGTATAAATAATGTTGCTTTTATTATTCAAAAGTATTGTCTTAAACAATTGGTCACCCACTTACTATAGCAACCAATGCGACTTTGGCAAGTGTACTGGGTTCTACAAATAATAAAGAGTGAAAAAAAGTATCATCCCACATGGATTGTGTAACCAAGTACCACTTCACAAATCCAAATACTATTTAGGCTAACCAACATGAAATGTCAAGAGTACATATTTTAAATTAAAATAAAAACTACTCTAATCTAATGTTAAGGAAAGCAATGAACAATAAACAAAGAGAGGATTTAATGAAGGTTAAGACACTAGTTCCAATTTCACCTACGTATTCATATGAGTGTTAAATTCCCAACCTAGTGATGTTGAATCAACTCAATTGATGGGGAATTTTCTAATTTAGTTGATACCCAATTTCTCACATACCTACCCTCTTAGAAAACTAAATTTCACTTAATTCCTTAATATGAATCCTAGATTCAAAGGCATTATTGTGTTCCATGAAATCATAATATCAAATCCCACATAATTTATTAATCTCTATCCCTAGACAATTAATAATTATGGTTTTTATCCCTTGATCTAAGTTATGCACCAAATTCTCAATTGCCCACGCAACTCACAACATCAATTTATGAGTGATTGAGCCATAAAAGCATTCAGAACAAAGATAGAAACTCAATTAAAAAAAAAAAACATGCATTAGATTAGAAATAATTGAACAACTCATAATCCCAACGTAGGTTGCACCTGTAAGTCTCTACCGTCCATTTCAATATTTTTCCCCTGTGCTGTAAGCCTCTTCTTCTCCTTTTCAATATTTTTCAACCAAAGTCTCTCCTTCATTTCTTTCTTTCTCAACTAAGCTCTCTTTATCGCTCTCTCCTTCTCACTTGCTCAACCATATTTTGACCTTGGTTGTGTGACGGCAACAGCAACACACCACCGTATGTTGTTCTCATCAGCGTCAGATTCATGGCAACTAGCAATGCTTCTCCCTTCGTCGCAAGATAGGAGCCATAGAACTAGATTTTATCTTTTGTGATGGTAGAATTGGCGGGTCGCAGGGTCATCGGTTTTGAGTAGAAACTGCTGAGTCACCCCAGTTCACATTGATTCATATGCAGGTCTGATCTTTAAGGCTACTCGAACTGGTCACTTGGTCGTATATATCATTGGTTTACTAGTCTGACCAGCCAAGTCGATCTAAGTTTCAAAACTATGGGGCTAAGGAAGAAAGAAGGAAAAAAAGTTGTAAGAAAAGCAGGCTAGAGTTTTGTTTTTGAGTTTTAATTTCCTTTTTAAAATATTTTTAATTTAAAAATTACATTAGAATAAAATAAATTGAAAAAATGGCAATGAATATATACAAATTTGGTTATCAACAAAAGGTATTATGACAAGAAGAAATAAAATACATGGTGTAAATCAGTTTAGATTTATATGGAAGCAATAATTTTAGAAACAAACTAATTGCAAGATAGTATATAACTAACATACTAGCAGACACTAATTTAATTTCTCTTTTCAAGGTAAAAAGAGTCCAAATGTATAGGATATAGATCTTTAGCAGAAGTAGATCATGAAGCAGTCAATGGGACCTCCATTGAGATAGTCTCATCTTGTTGGTTATAATACAACCGCAATGCCTCCAACCTCTTCTCATCCAATAACTCACTTGATTCTGAAACTTGTTCTGGAACAACTATTTTGCCTTCTAGCATGCTTACTACTGCAGACATTGTAGGCCTAAGTGTTTGAGACATATTAGTGCATAGGAGAGCTACGTTGACCATCACTGTCACCTCCTCTTTGTTGAAGCTTGAACCCAATCTTCTATCAACTAGCTCCATTAGATTACCTTTCTCTTTCAACAAACGTGCCTTTTTATGCAAAATGATCAAAGAAATTAAAGCAGGTTTATTCCAAAGTCAATTCTAATATTTCAAATAACAATCAATGAAATTGGAAGCACCTCTTTTGTTAGGCTCGAGTAAGAAGCAATTATAATGTTATATCACAGTTTTAATGCTTTTACATTGTAAGGCCTTGTACATATTTGCATGGGTAGAAAATTGAAAGAGTACATAGAACTATTGAAAATAACAGGCAATTTAGGGTAAAGTGTGTCACTCTTAACAGAGTTGTGAGATTAATTTGACTATTATTATATTGATTCTCACATAACATACCCCATTTTGGTTAATATTTTCAAAGACAATTGACATAAACTAGACATGAGAATACTTACCCAATCAAGCAAATAGAATGCTTCTTCTCTTTGTGGTTGAGTCGTGTTAGTACTCCCACTTACAATTTCCAAAGCAACAATCCCAAAACTATAGACATCTGCTTTATCGGTTAAATAACCATGCATGGCATATTCGGGAGCCATATATCCACTGCACAATAAACATAAGAAAGTTTATCAAATACATTAACATTAGAAATATTGTACATTCATCTGTGTTTTGTTTTTCTTCTCAAAAACAAAAACAACCAAACCTTACCACACATGTGAGCAATCAACGTTGTTACACTAAGTCAAATACAAAAATTTCAATGAAAAGCCATTTAGACCTAACCTCATATTTGTTTTTTAGTTTTCTAATTTTCTATCCATGATAATAAAGGTGGTAAAATTAAAGACCTTCATAAACCAATCATATCATACAACAATATTTGCATACAAGAAATTAAAATTCAAGAACTCACTATGTTCCTGCTATTCGGGTGCTAATATGAGTGTTGTCCTCCTCATCAAGCTTGGCCAAACCAAAATCAGATATCTTTGGGTTGAGATCTTTATCAAGCAACACATTAGTGGCTTTTATGTCCCTATGAACTACTTTTAGTCTCGATTCTTCATGGAGGTATGCCAACCCTCTAGCAATACCAATGCAAATCCTATGCCTTGTTGGCCAATCCAATTTTATTTGGTGCTCTTCTGGGCCTTGCATGTGAATATGATAAGAATCATACAACAATATCACATAGTCAGGTATATAACACAAGTAAGTAGATATGGAATATCACAAACATGAACATCAAAGTAAGAATAATTACCAAATAAAGCACGGGCAAGGCTATTGTTTTCCAAATATTCATATACCAACAATAGCTGATCTCCATCAACACAACAACCATAGAGTTTAACAAGGCAAGGGTGTTGCAAAGCAGAAACCATTCCTATCTCATTCAAAAACTCACGATTCCCTTGCCTTGATTTGGAGGAAAGTTGCTTGACTGCTATTATTGTTCCATTTGGTAGACATCCCTACAATTATAATTATTAGATTGTTGAAAAAGAATTTTCAAAACATGGCATATACAAGTATAATAAACGAATAATTTTTCAACAATAATATATTCTATTATGCAAAATACCTTGTACACGGGACCAAATCCTCCCTCTCCAATCTTATTGGTGATATCAAAGTCATTTGTTGCTACTTTGATTGTTCGTAAGGAAAATACACTTGTTTGCAATTCTAAACCCTCTAGCTCTATTAATTAAATCAAAGGAAAGATCAGAAACCTTTTTTATAGGGAAATTTTCATATGGACACTTTGGATCAACAATCATATGTGATGGAAGTAACTACACATGGAAAGTCCATTTGTTTCGAAAAAAAAACTTCAGTAATAATTTCTTTGTAATCACCTTTTGCTGAAGAATTTTTCTTTCCTGGATAGCCTTTCCACGGCCACCAAATTATACCTAATACCAGGATGGCAATAACTGCTACTGCGGCCACAATTCCAACCATAGCCCCTGTTGAGGAGCTACTTCCTTTTTCTGTGATAGGTATAATCAGCTTCATTACTATATATATTTGATGATAGCATTAAGATGAAAGTAGCAGAGTGGAAAGGGCATTTGTTTGGGACTTTGGGGGTATAAAACCACTTTAACCCCAAAATATTACTTTTCATATATTTGGATAATTTTTTAAAAATAATTAGAATCTAAAAAACAAAATCAATTTTCAATTTTTTTTAAATGTAGCTTCAAAAAAGAAAATCAATTTTTAGTTTTTTCAATTTTATTTTATATATATATATATATATATATGTAATTCAAGTTTCATAATTTTTTTTAAAATCAGAAACAAACTTACTTTAAAATTTAAAGAGAAGTACTTAAGTACAACCCACCTCCCTTTACAGATATAGCTGATATAAGAGGACCATACATAGCTGTAGGAACACCAGTTGTCCCTTTTCCAGCCCAATAAAAGCGAATCTCCAGGGTATTCTTAATCACAGTTGCAGGGAATGATTTTATAATTGCCTTATAATTTCCTCCTGCTTCTTCTGCAATATTGAAGTCCTTTAGCTTCAGGTTTCCCTACAACATTTAAATCCAAACCACAGTGTGCTCATGATGATTATAAGACTATACTAGAGTTTTCATAATATTTTTTTAAAATATTGTAGCAACCAGTATTAGGAATTATGCCAATTAGTGAATTACTAAGTGGAAAAAATTCTACAATATGTAACTGAGGTACTTATAATATTTTATGTTTCGAGTGACTGTCTTTTTCTACATGGAGCACCTTCATGACAAACTAAGGTCTAGAAAAGGTGTTGGTCTTGTACCTGAATATAGATGTCAAATACACGCCTTCCTAGACTGTTATATGTTTGATCATCAGCGAACATGATCTCCGCAAAATGTAGATTTACCGTGTAGTTTCCATTTTCAAGGCAAAATCCATAATAAGTCAAAGAAATGGGAGAAATACGTGCATTCATGTAGAGCCCCGCATTCGGCACAGAGAGGTGAGAGTTGTTAGATATGATATAAACCGGACTACTATTATCAATGTAGCTACCAGTGCTGCTAAATGCCCAATTTCCATTTGCACTCTTGTAGTAAGTAGCTGGTCCTGCTGCATCTGTATCTCCTTCATATTTATTTTCATCAACTGTGATAGGTTGTCCACCACAATTTATATAGAGAGATGAGGCAGCTGTGACAAGCATAAAAAGTTGAGTAACCATTCAAATATATCAATCAAAGTAAAGAAAAAAGACAAATCACATTAAAAATTGCATCAATTCAATTAAGTTAGTTTTGCATTATGCCATGAAACCATCTCTTTTAAAAGCTTAAATTGATAGGTAGGGACACATGAGTGGTTTTCTACTCTAATACACACAAATATCTCTTTAAGGTTTAAAGCATGAATTACTATAACGAGAGATAACAAGGATCGAACCCTTGACTGTTTGGTTATAGCGGCTCTGATATCATATCATGAAATCATCTATCCTAAAAGTTTAAATTGATGGTTATAGGCACGCAAATGGTTTTATACTCTAACACATTCTAGACTTGTCTAAATGTCTAGTTTTCTTTCCTTTTGGAAATGTTGGTGAAAAGAAGCAATCAAGGGGAGGTGTTGCTGATATTCTATATCTCTTGACACACATAAATTGAGCAAAGTATGCTCAAAGCCTTTCACTAGCTTTTGTGAATAAGAAAAAGAAGATAACTTGCCATTTGCAATTGTCAAGGAATAAAATTCTTAATCCCGCAAGTAACTAACAGATAAAATCTTATTAGATTTAGTCAACTGGAAAACAAATGAGAACCCTTTTGAAAGAGTTTCATATATGCCTTCCATATGAATTATGAAACATTTATTGGAACCAAATGTAGGGTGGCCAAATCTAAACACTTACCATATCAACAAATTAATACATAATCCTTGGTTACATTGGAAAAAAAGTTGCCCTATTTATGAACATAGAGTTATTCGATGAAGTACCAATGCAGAGAGAGCAAACCAGGATAAAATCCCTATCATGATATGTTGCTCTCTTTTCTGGCTTAGATTATTAGGTATTGATCTTTTAAGCAATACATATAAATACTTTGAAAATGATGCCAAAGAATTCCCAGTATGAGGTTTTGGGTTATTAGTCAAGATCATGTGTAAAAGCATGGGAATTATTTCCACTTCCTCTTGCACCCATAAAAGGGCAAAGAAAAGCTTTAAAATGCTAAAGCAATAGTGAGACAGTAGCATTCTGTAGGAAATTCACCAGGGAGAACTTACTTTTAGAACAACCTGAGTTTTCCAAACACGAAACTTGTCCTCTGAGAAAATGATCGAAGAAGCAAACTAAGTTGGCATGACCTTGTCATAAATAGTATTTGATCCCTTGGACAATAAGGGAAATGAAAAGGTTTCTGTTCATGTAAGACAAATAATTTAGCATGTAGGACACCAAACTTACGATTCATCCTTTGTCAAAGAGCTAGCAAACAAGTTCCTATGACATATAAGAAAAGATTATTACTTATCACATATATAGGTTCTTAAATTTGAAAACAAAACATACAAAAGCATATGTGGATTCTTACACTATTCCATCTTGACATGTTGTACTCCCTTGCCTTTTGAAGGTGAAGTTATTGTACGAAAGATCTCTATATCTATATAAAAGTAGAAAATTTTGAGTGTAATATATAATTTGCGAATCAAAGAGACACAGAGACATATTTTTTAAGTCCAAAGACTCCCAAGAATATTACCATCATTAAAAATAATCCAATAATTAACTGCAGACACATGAAACTCCATGAGCTTAAAAATTCCATAATGATTGGAAAAATACTTAGATAGTCTTGCATCAAGTTGTTTTTCTTGCCCTAGGTGATTTTCAATGGTCAAATATAAAAAAGTACGAAAGAGAAGATATATTAAAAAATATATGAATGGTCTAGATGTGATTGAGAGCAAGAAATCTCTTGTTTTGGCAGTAGTATGGAAATAACTTGATCCTTTAGGCAATGTTTGGTACAGTGAGACAATAGAGACAAAAATGATATTGGAGACAGAGCTGTGTTTTATAGTGGTGTATAGAACATGTGATTGATAAAAAGTAAAGAAGATTAAGTTATAATTTAATAAAAAATTGAAAAGTGAAAAGGGCAAATGTCAAAGATGAAATATGGAATGTTTAAGGGATCGGATATTACTCAAAAAAGAAATTAAATTTATATCCTAGAGACATGTTTCCAGCATCTCTCCTTTAGGGAGCTACAAAAATTAACTTAACAATTATCCCAAGACAGAGACAAACAATTTGGGGATTTCTATCTTTATTCTTTTCTCGAAATACATTTTTATATTTAGTGTCTCTATATTTTCTTTATCAGGATATTTACTAAATGCTATAGAAAAGCAGGTGACCTACTTCAAGCGGAAGAAAATCATCTGTACCTTTCTCCTGTTCCTTTTCTATCTTGCAAATTAAAATTTTCCATGTGAAATAAAATTTACACATTAATTTTAATTTATTAAATTACAAGTTAACAGTGTTTCTCCCTTTGCTCCCTCCATTCAAGACGTCCGTTTCCTCATCTCTCCCAAATCAAAATCTCACCAGCCCCATCCTCTCTCCATCGGAGAACTCATCAAGCTCCATTACCTCGGTGCCAGAAAATGGTGAATATCCTTTCAAAGGCTGGGCACTCTAATTCTTTTGTTCTGTCGAGTTTCTTTCCTCTGATGCCAATGAGAAATTGAAGAAAACATCGATGGGAGCCATTGGTGCTTGAAAGATCACTGCCAAAATGATAGTCCCCGCAAAATTGGAGCCCCTTTTGTGTTTTTTGTTCTTCATCATATTGCCTAAACTCATTGTAGATCAACCCACAATAGATTGAAAATACTGACATCAACAGAAGCAAAAATCGCCTGCCAAATAGCATCTCCACAAAGCTTCCAAGTTGAGCTTGCTTTCATGTGCTATAAGAACTAATGCTCCCATTAATAAGCAAATTCCATGATTGCAGTCCCCAAACATCACAACAAACAGGAAGGGGAACGTAATAATTGTATAAACTGGAGGATTTGATTCTTGTTATGAGAATCGTATATTAAACGAAATAAATCTCCCTGAAGTGAGTTATTTACCAAATAAAACGAAATATAAATTCCACCTCCCAAGCCTGGCTCTTGATTTCAGATTTATGGTCCTCCATGGAAGGTTCAATCCTTCATATCTTACAGTGAGCTAAAAATTTAAGAATGAAAGCATTAGCTTGTGCTTTCTTATCTAGTTGTTTTTCCTTTTAAAGATGAAATTAGTTCCCTGTATGTGGCTGAAGAAAATGCTTGATTCACTTTCCAGGGATGAAGGCGACACATAAATTTAATTTGCAAGACAGGCAAGGGGATAGAGGAGGGTGACAGGAGATTTGCATCCACTTCAGGCACTTACTTCGAAAGCTCAACCATCACTAGATGAGAACACGTACAATACCATGCATAAACAAATGATAGTTTAAAATGAAAAAAATGGTTATAGATATAATATTAATTAAACTGCAGACAGGAAACAAAGGGAAGACACAACCATCCTGAACGTTGATTTGGGCAACATACCCCTCCTACTCCAGAAGGCATTCTACACAAAAAAAGCGCACAGATTATAGCATTTTAATGGAAGGGTTAGGGTGAAAGTAGATCAACACCCTCTTTGGGACTTTTAATTTGGCCTACATTTGATCAAGTTTGGTCAAACTTCTTTAGTAAATAAGCTAGGTAGGTTAAGGCTTTTTAAAAAGCCTGTTATAGCTAAAGAGCCGGCACTAGATAACGGAAGCACGCCAGATGGCTCATCAGAATTTTTGGCTTAGTCTATATTCGGTCTAGTTTGGTTTAGCTTTTTCAGTAAATAAGATAAACTAAGACTTTTCAAAAAACCTTTCTATCTAAATTGATCAAGAATAGTCAATTAGACCTAATAGAGTGGTCTACTTATATTATCATTATTATGTACATTATAATTTAAAAAATCTAATGATAATATAAACATTTTAATCTATTTTGAACTATACTTTTTAATTTATTTAAGATGCCTTTCAACCAATTTATATTTTTTGACATATTTAGAAGTCCTTTTGACTTATTTAAGAGTAGATATTTTGGATTTTTCAAAAATAAATTATGATATGCATGTCTCTAAATAAACTTTTGGATCAGACCAACTTGTTTAGAATATCAGACTAATGCCATGAAAAAGGCCTATGTCGTGCATAATTTTAAAACTTGACTCGAAGATTGACTTAGATAAAGAACCGAGTCATTGGTTCAATTAATTGAACCAGATATAATTAAATAAATATATAAAAGTTTAAATAAATACAATAAATAATATAAATATTTAAAATACTTAACACAATATAAAATTTCATATGCTATAAATATATAAATAAACATGTATAGTTGTCTACATAAATAATTAATACATTTAAATTATGAAGTTTATACATCTAAAATGAAAATATTAAATGAGGCCTAATTTCCCAACTCATCTTGATTTGATAGTTTTATTGTTTAATTCTTAAAGTTAAGCCCATTTGTCGGTTGTTTAAAAGTGTTCCACGTTTTGGGCTTTGACCCTATGGTAAATGTTAATTTTCAACCCCAAAAAAAAACACAAACACTTATAACATGTGTAGCCCTAAATTTGTCTCTTTCTCAAGCACATTAAGCTGCCACATAGACCTTTTCTCTTTCTTTGTCCTTTCATCCTCCCCTCAACCCCTTATCAACTCACTTCTCTCTCTCTCTCTCTCTCTCTCTCTCTCTCTCTCTCATACACACACATGCACAAACCTTTTATTTTCACT
This sequence comes from Dalbergia cultrata, assembly GCA_031216105.1. NCBI lineage: Eukaryota > Viridiplantae > Streptophyta > Magnoliopsida > Fabales > Fabaceae > Dalbergia > Dalbergia cultrata. The sequence goes on from CM062350.1 coordinate 15,682,793, forward strand.
CCACCACCCGATTGCCAACAAGGTGTTGCAAAATGCAAAAGCATGGTGGCAGTGGCAAGTGACATATTTGAGGTTAAGGGCGGTGGTAACTATGATTACAATGGATCTAAAGTGGTCATTTCCTTGGAAGGCAATGGCTGGTGACTCACTCTTTTTTCCTGAGTTGTTGTTTATTTGAATAGGTAGTAGGTCAGTGTTTCCTCCTAAAAAATATCAAGTTAGAGTGGTTGATGCCAATTCCATTGTAACACCAATCTATTGTGCTACTCGGACTGGTTGGTTCAGTATAAGTTTTAAAACATTGATGTCAGCTAATAGGTGAGACTTAGACTATTTTTGAGAATATAGATATAATAACCCTGAAATTTATTTTTGTTTGAGTCTCTTTGTTAGTATGAAAAATAAAATAAATTGGACCTGAGTTTGGCAAACATAGGTTATAAATCAGGTAAATATTTATTGGCACAATATTTAATAGGAGGAACTCACTCTTTTAATTTCCTTCTCCCTTTTCATTTTCTTTTCTTCTTTCTTTTTTCCTTCCTCCTTCTCGCACACGTACACACAACACCTCTCTTTTCACTTTTTTTTTTCTTTCTTTTCTTTCTTTCTCCCTCTTTCAGGTCTCTCTCTCCATCGCAACACCACCACCTCCACCACCACACCAACACCACTGCTGGCATATGACCTTCCTGCATCCACCCAGCAGCTCACGCTTTCTCTCTACCCCATGTTCATGGTTTCTCTCTATAAGAGAGTAATCAGTGGAGTCTGTGAATTCTTCGGTGTTTTCTACCCCTAATCTTCCTCTTAGAGTAGTGGATGAGCATCAATTTTGTTCCATTTATTCTTTTGAGCTCTCTAGGGTTGTTAATGGTGGATTTGGGGGAAGGGGTTCGGAACTTGAGGTGTACGAATTTAGGTTTTCTATGTTTTGGCACCAAATATTAATTAGTGGGATTGTTAAATCACTAATATTGTATTTATCTTGTTCCTAGAGTTGCAGAGCAATTTGCATTAACCATTGGACTGTGGCACCTAGAATCTGGTCTTCGATTGTGTGGAACCAGTTTGTGAGTAGACATTATATCTATAATTGTTTTTATACATGCTACATTAGTTTCAAATATATTTTAGTAATTTAGAAGTTGAAAAATGCTTATTTAGCAACATTAAATATATTTAAGAAATTTAAACCTATCATATTATCTTATGTTTTATAAAAATTGACACATGAAGCAATATGATGTGATTTGAAAATTTGGAACTTGCCTAAAGAAATGTTGGATTTCATATTATTGAAATATTTGAAAGTTATATATGGACCTTTGTTATGGATTTGAGGAAAGAATTTGAGAATTGTGGGCACAACCCATTTATTGAAATAGTGAGATCTTAGTGATGAGTATGATATATATAAATTTTATTATATGTTTTTAGGATAATCTTTGGTAGGATCTGTGGCTAATGATAGTAGACATTAGCCTTGGAGCATATTGATTTTTTTTTTTTCAAAACCAATAGTGTATCCTCCTATCTTATAGCTATACATATGGCTTGGACTATCCTATATTAGAATCACACGAAGGAATGACTGCTTGAGGGTCGATTATCCGGATATTATCCTAGATGTGATAATTCCCTAGTATTTGCTATAAAAATTGATATTTTTGAAATCTTTCTGTGGAAGTAATAATGTGCTGAATTATATATAATTTATTACTTTATTTACTAGATGTTTGGATATTGTTTCCTGAGAGTTATAGAGATTCTGTTTTTTCCCCATCTTTTCACAGATACAAGTGCTATTTTTGGGTTCCAATCATCAGGCTCAACAATAGTCGATTTTAGAGTTGGTAAGCCTTCTTAAGAAGTTCTCTATTCTTCATATATATCGGAACCTGCATTATTATTTTTAGTCTGTTAGAATTGCCTGCAATGCTCCATATGTCAAAACCATAGTTCTTTTGCATGATTATGGCTGTGTTATGTAATGTATTTTTAAATCTATATTTATTGGTTTTAATCTATGTTATGTTTTTTGTATGAGACATTAAAGTATTACAGTTGTGTTTCTTTTGCCAAGTTAAAAGCATGTTTTATGTTTGTTTTGTCTTGGATATGGAATGAAATATTTTGGTTTGGAAAACTTTAATTGGAATTTATATGCTGAGTTATTATTATGTTATTGAGGTGCATTATAAGAATGTTTAAAGCTTGATTATGTGGTTTTATCCATACAATTTACAGGTTGTGGCTATAATTTGGGAAATGTCTGAAAAATATGGGAGACTCTATCCATTTTTTTTCTAAAGAGATTGGCATCTAAGACTTGTGAAGGAACATGTTCCTATTCCCTATGCTTCGATCACGACTTAGGTTGGATTATGACAATAGATTAATTATGCCTATTTAAGTCAAAGCCTAACTTAACCCAACTTATTTTCACCCTATGAAATGGTAATTAAATTGATACAGTGGACCAAGCATTAGATTTCCGTAGAACTAGAACAAAGCAATAGCATGTTTTATTTGCTTTTTTTACTTTCTTACGTACAAGGGTTTATTTATTTTTCTCCATTTTTTATATCAAAATACGGCCAAATTAATATTTTACATTAGGATCGATTATGCTTTTGGTGATCAACAAACACTACAACATAGTTGGTGGCCATGCACTTTATGTCCATGGACGGGGAAAAAAACTATATCAACTAAAGCTACTTTACTTTGAAGGGAATAAGGAGGTAAAATGGAAAAGACTAAAGAGCAAGTCCACTCAGAATAGTGAACTGAAAAAGGAACCAATTATATTATATGTTTACAGTATTTATATGAACAAATGTTACGTATTGTTCAACCCAATCAATTATATAAGCATCTGAAAGAGAACTTACTTGTTACCTCTTGTCATCCAATCAGGCACTGATCCCGTGAGAAAGTTCCCCGTTAAGTATCTATATTAAAAGACATGAATAAATCAATACATCATCGAAAACAAAATCAGTATTATACATGGACCATTAATAAGGATTAATTAAGAAAAACAATCGATTATATATATGTGTTAAAATTAATTTTAAAAAGGCCTATTAAATATTTTTTTTTATAGAGAAGGACCAAAGCCTAGACCTATATAAAGTTGCGTCCGCCGTATCAGGGGAGATGAAGTCTAGGTTATTGACCTGACCTGTTTCCACGACTAAACGTAAATAAAAGTAATAGGTTGTAGCCAACAATGGTTAATATGAAACAGACAATGAGTTGTGACATTATTGGCAAGCATACCAATTAAAGGAAACTAAGAGAATAGCATAGTTTAAAGAACGCTCCACAAGAGAAAGTGAGAAAACGGTAGACTTCTCAACGAATGTGGCATCTGTAGAGGAATTATAATGGCGACAGTCTAGATGATATAGTATCTGTAACCATACTAGAGTCAAGAATAACTATGCAGATTTATTTGAGAGTTTTGGATTGAAGCTTATCCTATGGAGGAGTTAGATTATCAACAAAACAAGACTAACAAAAAAAAGGAGAAAGCTGAATGTTATGAAACTAAATTAGTAATCTTTAGTACGCACATGTTAAATATTGCACTAGGGATACTGAGAGTAAGAGAAAGTATTTGCTCTGATCCACTTACTAATTGACACACAAGTTTTGTGGCCATTATTATCTCCTACTTCTTCTACATTTTTAATAATAGCTGATATATCAATCAATAAAAGGAGCAAAGCAAATATTTTATCTTCTTCTATTGACACCTAAGAATTTCTCAAATAATACTCTCTCTCTCTCTCTCTCTCTCTCTCTCTCTCTCTCTCTCTCTCTCTCTCTCTCTCTCTCTCTCTCTCTCTCTCTCTCTCTCTCTCTCTCTCTCTCTCTCTCTCTCTCTCTCTCTCTCTCTCTCTCTCTCTCTCTCTCTCTCTCTCTCTCTCTCTCTCTCTCTCTCTCTCTCTCTCTCTCGTATTCCATCCATGATTCTCAATTATTTCATTAAAAAAAGAGTAAAGTGTCATTTTGGTTCCTAAAATTGTAAACGTACTTCACTTTAGTCCTTGAAATTTCAAAATTAATTTTTTAGTCTCTGAAATTATATTTCATAGGTCACTTTTGTCCCTAATCAAACAACCGTCATTCAACTGTTACATTTTGTTGACGTTGCATGTTAAGTGACATGTGGTATATCACGTGGCATAAAATTGTAAATGACATGTGGCAAATCACGTGTCACTTAACGTGCCATGTCAGCAAAATGTAATAGCTGATTGATGGTTGTTTAACCAGAGTCTAAAATGACCAATGAAATGTAATTTCAGGGACTAAAAAATTAATTTTGAAATTCCAAATACTAGAGTGAAGTGTGTTTACAATTTCAAGACAAAAGTGACACTTTAGTCTCCAATAAATATTTGTCAAATCACTTCGTACTCATCCGCATGTTCTCCTCTCATACCATATAGCAAACCTGATCTAGGTGGAAGTGAAATTTTATATATATATATATATATATATATATATATATATATATATATATATATAATTTTTAAAAGCTAATAAAGTGTTAAAACTATAAATTTAGTCTTAAAAATATAGGCAAATTAAGAAGAACTACAGCGAAAGTATGATAAACTTATTACATGTTTTCCACTGTATTCAGGTTCTCATCATCATAGGCAGGTGGAATTTGTCCGGTCAATTTGTTAAAGCTGAGGTCTCTGGAAGAACAAAAAATTAAAAACGTTATATCAAGTGTGACTTGAAAAATGATCAAGAAGATGATCATTAGAAATAATTTCTTGCAACCTCTTGAAAGGCCTACAAAAGCTGTATACTCACATAATTAATATGCAAGGATTAATATTAATGGTTGTTTGGTTAGATGTGATAATGTGGTGTAAATTTTAATGAATGAGATTCATGTATGAAAATGCACATAAAATTTCACACTCCACTTCTCTTGAACCAAATATACCTGGAAAGTTAACAACATAAACTAAATATATATAGAAGAAGATTCAGCCGTGAGTTAGGGATTGCAATCTAACGAAATGAGAAAGTATGCAATTACAAGGTCTTTAAATTTGTCATTGCTCCAAGATATGGGGGTAGTGTTCCATTAATGTTGCAACTTCTCAAAACCCTGTTAAACAATCAAATAGGCAAAACCTTTTATGAGTGCCACTTCTTCGACTATACTTTTGAAATAGTCAAATCAACAATTTCAACTCACAGAGTTTTCATTGTCATATTACTAAGTTGTGGAAAAGGTGAATTTTCCGTTCCGTTGAGATCACTAATTCTCCTGCACATACAATTAGAATCATAGCTGATTAAACACAATGAAAGTGAAAGTAACTTTCAAGCTAGCCCTTGCTATCTATAAAAAAAAATATCACACTCACAAGTCAGTTAAGCTTCCCAAAAGTGAAATTCCAGAAGGAATTGGCCCACTGAGTCCGCTTCCTTGAATTGTTCTGTGAAAACAAATCAAACATGTATAAGTGACTTCAGATAAGAACTGTATGTGTAATTCGACAGCAGAAAAATAATTAAAGCCGACAATAAAATAAAGGGTTCCCACAATTTATGGAGACTTGTCCAGTTTTGAATAAAATCGGGAATCTTCCCAGAGAATTGATTGTCCCCAAGTCGACTGCAAAGTGTAAGGGCATGAAACAAGGAAAAGTTATTATACCGCCAGTTTAGCAATATTGTTTATCAGTTTATTAATAGAAATATGAAGCTTACAAATCCTGCAATGATTTCAGGTTGGCAAGTGTTGCAGGTAGCTCTCCACTAAAATTGTTGGAGTTAATTTGCCTGTATATATATATACATAACAAAAATAAGAATTATGAAAATAAGCCAGAGGAACTAATGCCAAGACTGTCATGCACCTTGTAAAGTAAGTTATAACATATACTTTGGGAGCTAATTGGTGAAATTTCAAGGTGTATTAATATACCAATCAGCTATGATGAATATTGTAATGATTTTTCAATTTTAGCTAGACTTCAAAATTATGATTAAATGTATTTTAAAAGCATTCGCGGAGACAATACTCACATTTTTCAGTTTTACATCTTTAGAAGATTAGTTATTATTTTCAACAGTGAATACACTAGATTCATAATATATATATATATATATATATATATATATATATATATATTAAAAGTGATCAAAATTTATCTACATGATCTTGAAATGTCCCCAAAAATTATGTTTAATTTTAGAGCTATATATATATATATATATATATATATATTTTAAAATCATGCAAAGAAAAATTAAAAATTACTACAATATATTATATATATTCTAAAAATGACAAAAAATTATTTGTGTGAACTTAAATATCCCCAAAATATTTTGTTAAATTTCAGGATTATACTGATAAAATTTTGTTTAATTTTACATTACATATATAAGTTTTAAAAATTATTATGGCGTAACTGGTATATCAATACATCTTAAAATCTCACCCATTAGATTTCAAGGTGGATGACGCATTCTACTTTACAAGATGCATGGCTGGCTTAGCCAGGAACTAGAACTAAATCAGTAAATTTGAAACATTGGCCAGCCTTTCATATTTGGGTAGCAATCGTATATCAATCAAGGAGATCAAGGGGTGGAAATGGAAAATAAAACAAATTGGTAAAAGACTTACAGTCTTTGAAGTTGGGTTAGCTTCCCAAGCTCAGGTGGAAGATTTCCAGACAATTGATTGAACTCCACGACACTATATATATCCATTTAAAGTTAAAAGTTAATAAAGTTCAACTGTATCCATTTGCATGCATAGTTGCGAACATGCGACATAGGAAACTTTTATTTTTCTATACGGTGGATAATATTATGACAACGAGAAACTCACAAATCTCGGAGAGTGGAAATGTTTCCTATCTCTGGTGGTATTGAACCCGTTAATCGATTTCCCCCGAGAGAACTGTCATAGTGAAGAAGCCCGTTTCATTAGCTTCTTGATGCCTGAAGTTATTATAAGGTCATATTTCATACACTTGGCAACGATAAGTTTAAAATATAATGTAAGTCTTGAAGTTTTGATAGTGTGATGATTGTACAATGCTTCATATTCTTTCTTTTAAAATGTAATATATGACTTGTTTATTGTAGAGTATTTAGCACGGTATTTTATAAATAATGTACATTACGCAAGATAATATTATCATTCTATCATCATAAATAATTCAAATTATAAGGAGAAATATAACAAGAAAAAAGAGATCATTATCAAGGAAAAAATTATTATTTTTATAATAATTTTACTAATTATTTAATTATAATTGATTTTCAATATTTGTTACTGTACTATATGTAATCGTAATTTATATTAAATATTTTTATTTATTAAATTTTTTATAATTACTTTTATTCAATGAAATTTAAAAATTAATAAATGTATTATACTCTTTCTTATGCATTTTGATATTTATGTTTGAGTCTCATGTTACAGGATATAATAAGAAAAACATTATAATAAAATAATAATTTTAATAATTATTATGAATTTTAAAGTTGTGGGATAATACTTAATTTTTTTTCTGGAACAAAAAAATCAAGTATTATCCCGCAAGTTTAGTCCAATAAATTGTGAGAGAATTATAACAGATAAGTTATTGCAATATATTACTTTTACTATAAAATTAAGAAAATTATAACATCTTACATTAATTTATTCTGTTAATCTTAGTAAAATGTGTCAAAGAAAATTATAATGATATGTATGATCTCTTATCATTAATTTAAAATGTGAAACCTAAACAAAATATGTGATGTAAGAGAATTAAGAATAAGAGATCAAATATGACCTTTTCATGTAAAAAATTAATAACAAATCCATTTCCATAAAAGAAAACATGTCAGGGTCATACTCATATAGAATAATGATTGAAAAAAGTTAGCATAGAGATCAAACAGAATACATGTTGACAAGATTCATGGAGCCCCATTCTTTAGGAATTGTACCATTCAGGTAGTTGAAATAAAGATCACTGTAACAAAGACAGAGAGTGTGAGAGAGAGTATAGATTATACATAGATATATGTTGTTCAAGAACTGATGAAAAAATTCCATAAATATAATTGAGGTTGAACGTAGCAAAGCCAGAGAAGCACATACATATCTTGAAGGTAGCGCAACTTGACCAATTCCGGTGGGAGTGTACCCGAGAGATTTTCTAGTTTCAAACATCTGCTCATTCATTTAACCATGAAAATAATGGTTTTGAAGACATTATAAAAATAAAAGGGAACATAAAACGTTTTTTAATTTTGTATATTGTGGAACTGTCTTATAATTATGCATTACACATTTTTTTGTTATAAGGATATATTAACGATTTTTTTCAAAGGAAAAAGCGTAAGTATTCACGACACCGTTAATTAATGAACGTCGAATAAATAAACAATAGAGATATTTAAAAAAGTAAAAACAATAAAGATATCGGAACCCAGTTTTTGGAACACCTAGATATCCAAGAAAGAAAAGAAGGAGTTGGAGAGAAAAGAAAAATAAAAAAGTGGTGGATCCAATATATTTTCGTATTTTTGGTGTTGAGTGTCTGGAATTTTAAGGGTTCAAATAACATCCTACATAAATAAATGACAATGATGAGCTTTACTATTTTCCTATCTCAAGTACAGCTCTTTTTTTGGGTCATTCAGCTCTTGCGTTTCAACCCCAGAACTATGTACATGTGAATTTGGGGCTAAATGAAGCCAACTAATAAGAAAGGAAAAATGATACTTTTATCGCCTGAATAATAGGTTATGTGCACTTTAATATTTAAACTTAAAAATATATAAATTAACTCTCTGAACTTTTATAGATTAAATGTGCATTTTAGTCAAAATAAGGGTATTATACCTTTGAATTTTAAAATATATGCAAATTAATCGTACAAATTTTTCTAAATGTGTAATCCGATACCCTAAAGTATATCTTAAATTTGTTGTACTTTTGTTAACAATTGATTAAAAAATTAACAGAAGGTTCAATTTATACATTCAAGAAAGTTTAGAGATCAAACTACATAATTTTAAAATTTAAGATTTAAAGTGCATATAAACTATAATTAAAGGGTAAAGTGCAATGTTCACAATAAATAATATAATTTTGTAGTAAACTGTAGATGTAATCTAAAAACAAGTAACTATACGAAAGGTAATCAATGATAATATCATGATCAATTGGGTCTGCTATCTCAAATTCTCAATTATATATGACCCAAGTTTTTAAAAACTAGCATAAGAAGCTTCTTTTAGATTATGAGGGTAAAATTAAATCAGAATTAGTTGTTGTTGTTGTTGTTATTATTATTATTATTATTGTTGTTATCATTATTATTGTTATCATTATTATTATTATATATCAGAATTTAAGATTTTACTTAATAATGATAAATATTAAACCAAAGCATGAATCTCACCTGCCATCTTTGTCAATATATGTTGGCATTTTCTGTTTTGCCCCCTTAAAAACAAAAGGCTTAAGAAAAGAGAAAAAAAATTGAGGTTCACTACCATTTAATTTTTTTGAGTAAATGTTTAGGTTAGTTCCTAAAATTTTATGTGAGACTCATTTTAGTTCTTGAAATTTATAAATCAACTTTTTAGTTTTCAAAGTTGCAAAATGTAAGTCATATTAATCCATCACTCTATTTCCTTTATGATGTCGTCATGTGTTTTTGATATGGCATGTTAATTGACATGTCAGTAATAGATTGACATTCTATTTGGTCTCTGTCAATTAAACTGCATGGATATGAACATAATTGAAAACTATGATATGAATTTTATTAAGTAACGTTGTTAATATATTTGGTATACACTTACAATTTGAATTTATTATTCAATCATGTCAACTCTTAAATTAAGTAGGATGTCAGCTTATTATTTGTATGTCACTTAACAGAGCACATTAGCGAAAATATGATGGTAAAGTATAACGAAAATGGAGTCATGAACTTACTTGACTCATTTTTTTTATAATTTTAATGACTAAAAAGTTAATTTTTAATTTTAATGAACAAATTGGCTCCTGTGTATAATGTCATTAACTAAATGAGGGTTTACTCTTAATTTTTCATCACCTACAAACTTGAATTACTTTCATTGCCCTAAAATTCCTGTTTAGTTATTGTAGTTTTAAGACACTTGGTTTTACTCTTCCCAGAGCATGATTGTCTTCACAATGATTAGACTTTAGGAAAAAATTTTATCAGCATAATCTTAAGAACTCATTAGATACACTCACAAAAAATTTAGTATGACTCATAAATGAATGAGTGTATATTAAATAAATTTTATGAATCTTATTCTTATGGTGAATGTGCCTAAATATAATAGGTTAGATTTGTGCTCATACTCGAAGAGAAAATCAGACCAGCCAATTGGATTGGTTCGACCAAGGAGTAGACACCAAGTCGGCCCGATCATATCCCTTAAACCATTGTTCGCAAAAGCTAGTGGTGAACTAGTCATCAGAATTGGGAAAGCTAGTGAATTGGTGTAGACCAGACTAGTTCTGTAACGCCCCGATTTTCTGCTAGAGTGAAAATGATCGAAATGCCCCTAAGGTCATTTTCGCCCGTGCACTGAGGAAAGCTGATCCGAAGTACTCAAGGGCAAACTCAATGCTGGAAGGGGATTAGATGACCTGTGTACCTTTCCGGAATCGAAAATCTGCGTTTTGAAGTTTCGGGTCAAAATGACCAAAACGCCCCTGCGGTGTTTTACCTATTTGCAAGTGCCGGATGAACCCGAAACTTCTCTAGATGGTTTTAAAAGGCATTTTTATGTATTCTACGACCTCAGTTTTAATTATGGAGGTCCCGGGCAAAATTAGTGCAAAATTACGATTTTACCCCTAGTTTCGTGTTTTTACGCTTAATCGCGTGATTAAGCAAACCTAAGCAATATTAGGCTCTAATCGAAGATTAATTAATTTCCATAATTAATCTTGAGTCAAAATAATTTATTAAAGTTGATTAGAACCTAAAAGTGCTTAATTACAACTTAAAATCTTATTTTAAATTCAAGATTTCTAGTCATGAAATCTTGAATAGTGTTTTCTCTCTCCAATTCCTTAAATTATAGAATTTTGTCTACATTGTTTTATTCATAAAATGAATTTAAAATCTCCTAAAATATGTATGAGTACTCCTTAATCATGTCATAAAGGTTCCTAATCACATTCTTAGTCACCTAAACTTATGCTTAATGACTCCTAACCTTACACCTAAGCTAATACACCCCTAAACACATCACTAACACACTATTACATGACCAAAACTCCCTCCTCCCTTGCTGCATCAGACCTGCATGAAATTCATCATCCATTTTATCACAATTTAATTTTATTTCACACTCCAAAGACTATGGTTGAAGCCATGTCATCAAAGTGCAATTCTCTCACCTCATGTTCCATGAGGATTCATTCTCCTCCACACATGCCTCACCTCATGTTCCATGAGGATTCATTCACCTCATGTTCCATGAGGATTCATTCTCCTCCACACATGCCTCACCTCATGTTCCATGAGGATTCATTCTCCTCCACTCATTCACTCTTATTCTTCTCTATAAATACCATGCCTAGATGAACCTTTGCTACACTTTGTTCATTTGCTAAGTTTAGTTTTTAGTTTTTCTCTAAGTTCTTCCTTTTTCTCTCAAATCTCAAGAGCATTCTTCTTCTTCTTCTTCTTCTTTTCCTTTTGAAACATCATCACACAACCTTGAAACACCACCCCACCACCTTGGATCATCATACAAACACCTAAACTTCCATTCTCAAACACAAGCTCACCAAGAACACATTTCCTTCCTTTTTCTTTCATCAAGGCCGAATCATCATCACCATCCTAGGAGGTGTTGCGCGGATCATTTTCATCTTCAAGTCCAAGCTTTTTGTCTTCACTCTAGGTAGGAGTGTTTTCTAAACTTTGTCTTCTTGAAAATGAGTTCTTTCTAGCTTTCTCTTGGGTTTTCTTTTTGAAACTTTCTTTGGTTTCCCTTTCTTGTATTTTCGGCCTCTTGGTCTTGATGAGTACATGATAGCTCAATGATGAGGACTCCTAGATAATGACTATGTGTTCATCTCAAAGGAAACTCTAGAGCTTGAGGTTTTATTTTCTTTGAGTTCCAGCTTTATTTTCTAACTCAAAAATGATTTTTACTCAAGAATACCTTTACTTTTCTTGCTATTATGATTTCGGTTTCTTTGTTCCTTTCTTTAACATTTCGTTACCATTTTCCTTTTTGATCTTTGAAGTTTTATTTGTTCAAAAAGTTTTGCTTTCTTTGAGATTGATGATGATGTTCAAGAACCTCATAATTCCTTTGAGAACTTGGTTCAAGAACTCTAAAGCTCTCTTTGTAATGAGATATGTGTTGGGTTATTATGTTGTTAAAGTCTTGGATGAGCTTTAGATCACCTTAAAATGAACCTTGCATCATGTTTATTTTATGCTTTGCACATCATGTTTACTTTCTTTGCTATCACTAAGTACCAAGGTAATAAAGGAACTTGCATTATCATGTTTATATTTCAAGTTCTCACCTAAATATCAAAGATAATAATATAATGCATACCATATTTATTTTATGCTTTGCACATCATGTTTACTTTCTTTGTTATCACTAAGTACCAAGGTAATAAAGGAGCTTGCATTATCATGTTTATATTTCAAGCTATGCATTATCATGTTTATGTTTCAAGTTCTCACCTAAATATCAAAGATAATAATATAATGCATCACATATTTATTTTATGCTCTCACTTTACTTTCTAGCAAAAACTAAAACAAGTGCATGAGCATGTTTATTTTTATGTCATCACTTTAATGAACCTAGAGCTCAAAGACTTGCCCATTGTTGTCTCAACAAAGGTCTAAAAATATTTATTGCTTTTGGTCCCTATTTCGGCCCTAAGAGGCTTTGGTGTTTCCAAGTATTGAAAACTATGTTTTATAATTTTTCTAAGCTTATGTAAGTATAAGAAATATGTAGAACTAAGTTTTATGAATTTAGGACCTCTTGAGATAAAAATGATTTAGCTATTACCCTCTTAAGTATTTTTATGATTTTAGGTGATAAAAGTGTCCGTAAATGAGTTTTGAAAGTTGAAAAAGGTTCCAAGAGAAACTAGTATTGTATGTGCTTTAGAAATTGTGTTTCATGTCTTTTATGGAGATGTTTATTTCGGTTCTACCTTGCTATGTTTGGCCACTGTATGAGCTGTGTTAATAATGATAAGATGCTTATGTTTGAGTAAAAATAATGTTAAGACTCATATGTGAAAGATAGGATAAGTTAGGAACTAGAAAAGAATTAATTTGAGAGTTTTAGATCCCTTAATGATGGAATTTTCTGGATTCTGTCCAGCAAGGTTTAGAAATGATAATCATGGTTCTAAATTAGTTTAAATGTGTAGGAATGACTCATAATTGGTTTAGGGCTTAATCTTGATGCTTTAGGAACAAACTGGACTTAGAAAGAGTCATTGTTGTGACTCCTAGGTACCCGTAAAGTTGGGATTATAAATTCTGTATCCTTGAGGTCTAGAGATGTTCTTGACTATAGTGTGAGGCGAGAAATACTTAGTTATAACCTCATAGGTTCCCAAGAGACTATGTTTTGATGATTTATAACTTAGATTGTGAGTTAAGGACCTTAAGGGTCGATGCATAAGATATTAAGAAGTCTTGAGTTTTTATGATGCTTAATTTTATGCAAGTATGATATATGATACATGAGCTTTATCTATGTGAGTATGATGTGTTTAAAATATATGCTATGATGAGTTTGGAATATATGCTATAATCTATGTAAGAATGATGAGTTTGAAATATATGTTCTGATGTTTATCTATGTGAGAATGATGTATTAGAAGAATATGCTTGATGATGCATGAACCCTAAAATGTTTTATTGATGATACGTGAGGAAATGATTATTGAGATGTTAAGTTGTGTGATTAGCTGGTGGCATAAATTTTGGTTTGAAGGAAATTCAGTTTAACATTGTTATCTTTGCCGAATTTCTATCAAACCTAAAAGAGTTGAAAAATGTTTTAAAGTACCATATGAGTTGAAAACCCTGGGTGACATTGGTTCGGCCGAGCACCCCCAGGATATTTTTATGTGACAAGCATTGAGACGTACTTCTCCTGCTACGGTGAGGAGGAGGCAAATCCGTGAGGGTATGTGCAGATGCAGCCTTACCAAAGTGGACAATTCGCTGTGCACTCGAGGCCAGTAGAACGTTTCAAAGAATGAAATATGTTTATGTTACCCCCTCATTTTACCCCATATTAAATCTAGTGACAACTAGTTAGGATTGAGCTCATTCCTAGGCGATTAGGTGAGACGGAGATAGGAGGTTATGATAAAAATCGTCGGGGCGGTGTATCGATTAGAAATAGGTGGATATGTTTTAAGAGGGTGGTTTTTGAGAAAAAGAACAAAAGAGATATGATGCTTTTAAGTCACATAAGTATGAAAAAAGTAAGAGTTGTAATATGCCCTTATGCCACTTGCATGAATCTAGATTGTTGTGATTTGTTAATTTATGTGCTCAAGTATTGCCATACATTCATGCTTAAACATGTTGCATTCATGACATCAAGATGCATACTAAAAGAAATGGACCTTGGATAAATAGTTTCATAAACCCTAATAATGAATCTCATATGCAAGAACACCTTTTATAAATAAACCCAAGATTCCTGAGGATGTGAACGATGTAACCCTAGAATAGGAGATTCCTACTGAGATTCTTTAGTAAGATTCTCACTCTTTTCTCTTCTTTTTCTCGCTTCCGTCACATCTTCAGAGACTGATGGCGACATTCGTGGTCTTCATTGACACATCTGTCCAAGAGGCGCCCCTAACGAGGAGCTCACGCCGCCTACACGTATGCCCACTCCTGCCGCCTTGCGTTCTTGGATCAGTTACACTCCATTTCCCCGGGTTCTAGTAGCAGATGTTTTAGGGGAGGCTTAGTGCACACACTCACATGTAGACTGGATAAACCTGCTTTTGTTTTGAGGTTATTCACTATAGGTGCACTCGGGTAGTGATGGTTTACTTTATGTTACTTTACGTTTCTCTGTTTCTATTGTACTTCCTTTCTGCTGTATTACAAGCTCTGCCCGTCCCAATGAGGGTATGACTACTTATGTATTCTAAGTTATGTTATTAATGAAACGTTTCTCTTGTTGTGATGATTTATGCTTAGTTGTTATATGTTTCCATTTCTGTGTTTCTCTATGAGTGTTAAGCGTGCTTTATATTCCTATTATTCGATTAGACTAAGAACGTGGCTCTCACTTTGTTGTGTGTTTTAAAAAAAAAAAAAAATTTACTCGTAATTTTCCTTTAGTATTTTAAGAAAAGGATGAGACTATAAAGTAATAGCCTAATGTTTAACCTATTGTGTTCTAGAAAGTTAGGTTAAAAATTAGGGTGTTACAAGTTCTGCCAGTTGATTGGTCTGGAACATTTTCACACTATAGTCATCACCTCATGGTCACAACGGAACTAGAATCTTCGTCACCGAGCACAACGAATATGGCGACAATCTCATTTTGCCGGACAAGGATGGGCTTCTCATTGCTGCACTAAAAAGAATCGAAGAGGCAGAAGAGCGCAGCATCGGTTTTAACCAATGCAGCAAATGACAATGAAAGTTTCATTTGGTATCAGTAAGGAAGTGAACAACAAATTGCAGCATCACATAGAGGGGAAAAAATAAATAAGAGAGAGAAAGAGAAAAAAAGTGAGAGTTGTGTGTAGCACATGGTGAAAGATAATCTGGTCCGCGGATCTTCTGGACCTTGTGATAGTCCTCAATCCAATTACAAAACTACCCTTATATAACATATAATTCTTTCAATCTTTGCATCACCACACCTATCTACAACTCTCAAGTTAGCATTGCGACTATCACCAGTCACCACCAAGCCACCCATTTTGGTAGATCCAACTCCGATGCACTACCACCAAGTTATCCCGCTTACCTCATCACCGTTGAATGCATCAGCCTGCTGCTCAACCAGACCCGCTTGCCTTAGCTAGGCTTGCAAGTGGGGGAAACAAAGTTTTAACTTTTTTTTCTTACTCATTTTTTATTTGCCTCAATCAAAACAAAAATTGTTTGATTTGTAAATGTAAATGGAGCCCAACCACCCTATACTAGAACAAATTCAAGACTAGATAGGATTCTCATTTTTTGTGCTTTGTTCCTTTGTGTTTATTAAAGGTTCAAAATGCCAAGAGCCATAAACATAACAAATAGTGTCACTTCAAAAAGAAAAATAAATAACAATTTTTTCTTGTTCCTTGGAGACAGCTAGACATAAGAAGAATGCAGGCTGTTTAACTTTGGATTCATGAGGTTGAATGGCTCTACTACTCTATTCACTAATTTGGTTTCAAAGGCACTAGATAGCTGGACTACTAGGATGATGGGTGGTAGCCAAAAGGTTTCATCAACAGTAGCAACCTCACCAGTGATAATGATTTTGCTGTGAGGGGGCAATGAGTCATGTGCAATGTGAGTTCTAAATGAAGATCTAAGCTTGACTTCACAGTGAACGTTAGTAGAGTAGATGATAGGGCAGCATTTAGTATATACGTTAGACAATGTGTGAGAGGTATAAGGGAGGAAAGGCGATGGTTGCTTTGGGGGTGGTGATAGAGGATGGAAAAGAAAGGGACATGGTTAGTTTAGTAGCTTTAAAAGAATTTATTTTATTAAAATTATTTAATAAATTTTATTTTATAATTCTTTACAAAATCTTGACCGTTAAAATAAGATCTAACAGTTTAAATAGAAGGACCATTGGAGAGTCCAGAAGATCCATGGGATCAAATTATCCTTCACCGCAACACATTAGTTTTGTGAAGCCTTCTAACATAAGGCTTCCTTAGTTATGGATCATGATGGTCCTTATATTTTAATCATTGAAATTGTAATTTACAATTAAAATTAAAAATTTTTATATATAAAATAACTTTATAATATCTCAAATTTATATTTTAATATTTGCAAAAAAATTACTTTTACCATTTTGCCCATTCTCTTTCTTCCTTCTTTAATTTCTCCCTCTTTGCCTTTGTTTCAACCATTTTATGATGATGTGATTTGGGATTTATGCTATTACAAAAATATTGTTTCAATACTTAATTATAAGAGTGGATATCCCATTCAAATACTCACTTTATCATCATTGAATATGATAATGGTACCTACTCATCCACTTAACATTCAATGATGAAAAAGTGGGTGTCTCAATTGGACAACTACTTTTTGGTGTTTAAATAACACTACTATTATACTATTAGAATGTTGGTATTGTTGAGTTTAATTTGATCCAAATTTTTAACAAAAGATTGCTATTGATAGTTTTTTATTTTAGAAGTACTTGGAAATGATTTGATAAAAAAAAAAAGATTTGAAGGAAAAAAAAATGAGGTTGTTAGGATTTTATGTACAATTGAAAAATATTCATAATTATGATTGTGGTGAAATTTATAATAGTTTATAGAATTGTTTACATATATAAGTGGAAAATAGAATTGAGAGATTAAAGAAAGAGAGTGGACAAAAAGAAGGTGATGATGAGGATGATGAAGAAGAAAGTGATAAAACTAATATGATGCTTCACCACTTATAGAGGGTCTATAGTTTTTGCTAGAAAAGTTTTATTGATAAAGGGTTTGCAATTTTTGCTAGAAAATTTGCCCTACTGAACTCCAAAAAACTTGCATTGCTGATGTTATATTCCATGAGTAAAGGCGGTGTAAGTAAAGATAGTTTGTGTCAAAAGTCTTTCTAGCAATATGGTGTTAGTCAGTGTGTTCCGCAAATAATAGTATGTTTGTTTGAGATTTGATGAGATTGGTGATTGTACTCCTTATTAAATTAGTGGATTAATTTGTGAAGTCGTGGATGTAGGCAGTAAAGGCTGAACCACATTAATTTTCTTGTGTTCCTTTGCTTAATTTGTTGATTTGATAGATTTGTGATGTGGGGAAATTATTTCCTAACAACAGGTATCAGAGTGCGTTTTGATTTGTTCTAGTGTTTCTAGTGCTAAAGATCCAAAACTTGGAATTACAAATTTTTGGTGGAGTTTTTTATTGATCTATGAAGATGGTGGAGCATCCATGAAGATTTGTGAAGTTTTAAAATTTGAAGATTGGGTGAAATTTGGATCAAGGTGGAGAATGTTGGGTTTGATCGAAATTCCTAACTGAAGATGTCATCGATAATTTTCGATTTTAAAAATATTTGGAGATAATTTGAAAAAATAAGATTTGAAGAAAAAAATACATGATGTAGATTTGTTAGGATTTTACTAGAATTGAAAAATTCATAATTATAGTTGTGGCAAAATTTATTGATTATGCAAACTATTATAGTTTATAGAATTGTTTACATATACGAGTGAAAAATAGAATTGAGAGATTAAAGATGGAGAGTGGAAAGGAAAAAGGTGACGATGAGGATGATGAAGATGAAAGTGATAAGATTGATGTGATGCTTCACCACTTTTAGAGGGTTTGTAGCTTCTGCTAGAAAAGTATCATTGATGAATGGTTTCCAACTTTTTCCAGAAAAGTTGCATTGGTTAAGAGCTTGTAGCTTTCACTAGAAAATTGTACTAATGAAGGGTTTGCAACTGTTGCCAAAAAATTTGCTTTGATGAAGGATTTGCAGCTTTCACCAGAAAAGTTGTTGTGATGGAAGGTTTGCAACTTTGTCCAAAAAAGCTACATTGATGATATTCTGTTCCACGAGTAGCAGCGACGCAAGTAAGGATAACTTGTGTCAAAAGTCTTCCTGGTAATGTGGTGTTAGGTGGTGTGATCCATAAATAATAGTAGGTTTGTTTGAGTTTTGTTGAGATTGGTAATTATATTCTTCATTAAATTTGTGAATTGATTTGTGAGGCCATGAATGTAGGTAGCTAAGGGTGAACCACATTAATTTTCTTGTGTTCTTTTGCTTTAATGATTTGATGGATTTGTGGTACGAGGGGATTATTTCCTAACAATGGGTATCAAAGTAGGTTTTGATTCGTTCTAGTGCTAAAGATGCAAAACTTGGAATTACAAATTTGTGGTGGAGTTTTTGATTGATTTGTGAAGATGGTGGACCATCTATGAAGATTTGTGAAGTTTTAGAATTTGTAGATTAGGTGAAATTTGGATCAAGGTGGAGATTGTTGGGTTTGATCCAAATTCGTAACTGAAGATTACTATAGATAGTTTTTTATTTTAAAAATATTTGGAGAAGAGTTGAAAAAAAAATGATTTGAAGAAAAAATATATGGGGTAGATTTGTTAGGATTTTATCTAGAATTGAAAAATATTCATAATTATGATTGTGGAGAAATTTATTGATTATGTAAAATATTATAAATAATAGTTTATAAAGTTGTTTACATTTATGAGTGAAAAATAGAATAGAGAGATTAAAGATGGAGAGTGATGATGAGGATGATGAAGAGGAAAGTGATAAGACTGATGTGATGCTTCGCCACTTATAGAGGGTTTGTAACTTTTGCTAGACAAGTTTCATTGACAAAGAATTTGCAACTTTTCCAAAAAAGTTGCACCGGTGAAGGGGTTGTAGCTTTCACTAGAAAAGTTACAGTAGTGGAGGGTTTACAACTTTTACTAGAAAAGTTGCTTTGATGAGAGACTTGTAACTTTTGCCAGAAAAGGTGCTGTGATGAAGGGTTTTCAACTTTGTTCAAAAAGTTGCATTCATGATGTTAGGCTCCACGAGTAACGGCGGTGTAAGTGAGGATAGCTCATGTTGAAAGTCTTCCTGGCAATTAGGTCTGTTTGAGATTTGTTGCAATTTGTGATTGTATTTCTCATTAAATTAGTGGATTGATTTGTGAGGTAATGGATGTAGACAGTTAAGGCCGAACCACATTAATTTTCTTGTGTTCCTTTGCTTTGTTGATATGATAGATTTGTGTTATAGGGGAATTATTTCCCAATTGCTAGCATTAGAGCAGGTTTTGATTCGTTCTAGTGTTTCTAGTGCTAAAGATGCAAAACTTGGAATCACAAATTTGTGGTGGAGTTTTTTATTGATCTGTGAAGATGGTGGAGCATCCATGAAGATTTGTGAAGTTTTAAAATTTGAATGTTAGGTGAAATTTGGATCAAGGTGGAGATTGTTGGGTTTGATGCAAATTTCTAATTGAAGATTATTATCGATAATTTTTTATTTTAAAAATATTTGGAGAAGATTTGAAAACAAATATTAGAAGAAAAATATATGGGGTAGATTTGTTAGGATTTTATCTAGAATTGAAAATTATTCATAATTATAATTGTGGTGAAATTTATTGATTGTGGAAAATATTGCAAATGATAGCTTATAGAATTGTTTACATGTATGAGTGGAAAATAGAATTGAGAAATTAAAGATGAAGAGTTAAGAGAAAGATGGTGATAATGAGGATGATGAAAATGAAAATGATAAGACTGATGTGATGTTTCACCACTTATAGAGGGTTTGCAACTTTTTATAGAAAATTTATATTGATAAAGAGTTTGAAACTTTCACTACAAAAGTTACACTGATGGAGGGTTTGCAACTTTGTCTAGAAAGGTTGCATTGATGATATTATATTTCATGAGTAGAGGCGGCACAGGTGAAAATAGCTGGTGTCGAAAATTTTCCTGACACTGCAGTGTTAGGCTACGTGCTCCATGAATAATGGTAGATTTGTTTGAGATTTGTTGAGATTGGTGATTGTATTCCTCATTAAATTAGTGGATTAATTTGTGAGGTCATAGATGTAAGGAGTTGAGGTCGAATCACGTTAATTTTCTTGTGCTCATTTGCTATGTTAATTTGACAAATTTGTATTGGGAAGGAATTATTTTCCGACAACTGGAACCATGTACGTTCACCATAGACTAAAAAAATTTATCTCGATCATAGCACAAGACCCAACTATGCAATCAATCGAATCACTTTCATCAAGACGTGGCTCGGTGGCCCATTTCCTTTTATTATCAGACCCAAAATGCATTGCATCACCTTTGCTTAACAAGACAGTAACAATGTCAAAATCCCCCTCCACATATTCCACTCTCACCATTGATGTCAAAACCAAAAATAGGTTGGTGGCAGACCTAGTGCTGTCCAGAAATCAGGAGGGTTGACACCAGACATGGAAAGGATCTTACTACAAAATTGAAATGCAATCTGATGCTAATTTATGGCACCAAAACAAAAAGAAAGCTACTGCTAATCGATGTTACAGAATGGTTAAAAAGAGAATAGGGAGGGGTTAGAAGAAAGGTAGAGTGAAATATAAATGGACAAAAATGAAATTTAACTAATGTTTAAATTGTATTCCCACCTAGACCATCACACAAACCATGATAACATTTATTGTTTTATATATGTTAGTAACTATTCCCGACCATTTCTGATGAAATCAATTTGATTCTATGACCAAAAAGGTTTGGTGGTTTGGGCACCAATAGGCCTTATCTTGAGCCCATATGGCTGGTGGGTACATGGATGAAGCCCATAAATAAAGGTGCTTATGTGTCAAAGAAAGGGCCCAAAGGGAACTATCTTTCATGTAACTTGGTGGGTTTGGATAATGTGACCCCTGCCCAAGAGCATTGGGCTTGCATAGGGCGGCCCCATGGGAAAGTGGAGACACCCTTCCTTGAGCCTTGGAAGAAGATGTACCGTCTGGGAGAAATAGAGAGGGGAAAAGTTATTGTGAGGGAACCCATTTTTAGTGAAAGAGCAAACCACACACACACTTTGTTATAAAATAATCCTAATATAGTATACTCTTTGGGCCATTCAACCCACCTCACTTTAAGTACAAATCACCTTTATTAATGAGTCACTTTTCATTGTCTTATCAAGGAGTGCCTTGAGACACACACCCAAAGGGGGAGCTAAACACACAACCAAAAAGAAAGGAAAGAGTGAGTGGGTAGGGAGGAGAAGAACAGAGAGAGGACGTACGGAGAAAGAGAAAGGAGCGAGGATCTAGAGAGGAGGGCGCAGCGTCTCCGGACCGAAAGGAGGGGGAGCCTCTATAGCATCCACCACGTTCTCATAGAGGCTAACATTTACCGTTCATAACCCAAGCCACACAAGGGAGGTTCCTATTACATGGCTCACACCACCAATCCTCACAAGCATCACTAACTTCATTTATTTTTCTGGTCAGCGATAGTAATATATTTATAAATAATGGAATACAAATATATGTTTTATAATAGTTCAGTCGAACTTATTGTTAAACCGATTAGACCTCTACATCTGTGAATCAATTCGGTGCTTCATCCTGTTTCTCTTCCTTTTCACACCATCTCATACTTTAGAGGGCGTGAGAGACACGGCCAAATTACCAACACAATAAAAGTAGTGAAAAATACAAGACACTTTAAAATCACACATGATAGTTTAAAATTAAAGTCAAAAGATAGACCGCACATTTTTTTTTAATTACATTTTTCAACTTGTGGATCAAATTGACACATTAAGTAGGTGGCCTTTCTCTATTCCATTAATTTGCTCATATATATTTATACTCCACGACATCATGCAAATTTTCATTTTTTCACATTATATTAATAACTAATAATTTTTCAACCTAATCATTTAATCGTATTTAATTATATTATTATTAAAAATTGACTTTTCACAAGTACTTTAAAAATCATATAAAAATTAACATATAATTGATGATAATATACTAGTACTAGAACAATATTTCTTACTAAAAGTATACGATCAAACCTTTTTTTAAAAAAACTATAAATGATTTTATAATTTTGGGTACTGTTATTTCCACACCCAAAAAATGGGTGTCCATATACACCCAACCTAACCTAAAGGTGAAAAATCAAAGTTTTATTTTTAAGTAGGGACCACATAAAATTTAAGAGTGACAGATTGAGAAAAGTTGCTATTGTCACTCCTTTTTGTTTATTGTCACTTTCACTAATACTCATCTTTCTTGAACTTTACCAAAATATCCTTCTTCTATTTTAATTAAAAGAATGACTAATTGACATTATATATATATATATCATAATAATATCAAAATTTATTATTATTATTATTAATTTATAAATTATAAATATATTTAATATTGATCTAGACACTAAATATCACAAATATTTAATATTAAAATATTTAATATAATAATTTATATTTATATATTGAATTATTTTTTCAAATATATTTTACAAAAATGCTTACCTAAATAATATAATAGCGAATATTTTAGAAAAAGAAAAACAAGTAAACTATTGTTTTTTAAATATTGGTACAATAACTTATTTTTTTGTACTTAGTTGTTCTCTTGTTCTTTTACAAGCTTCTTTGCGATTTGTCAAATATGATATTTCTTAAGCTTTTGGTTATATTTGTTCTTAGTTCTCCAACAACTGCGTCCAATTAAGTCACACCTTTTATGTGATAGTATGCCTCGTATGCATACATACTCTTATAGTTGTTTACAAATTGATCTTTAAAACTGAAATTGAGTTTTGTAACTATGTTTTAGTTGCAACTAGTCATGATTATTAAGATTGATTGCCTCTTTGAAAAGCAAAATAATAAAAAAAAAAGATTGATTGCCTCTATTTATTTATTTATTTTTCCTTTTGTGTGTGATTGTATGCTTATGTAGTTATTTTCTTATAAAGGAAAAAAAATCTATGGCTAATCACAAAAGAATCAAGTTGAAGGTATTTAGATTTCACTCATGCTAAGCTCAATGAGAGAATAGTTTCTTCATTATTACACAGAACTATTGCTGTCTATCCTTAGCATACATTGAGAAAGCTTTAAAAAAATAATTCAATATATAAATATGAAATATTATATTGATGTTAAATACTTGTAATATTTAGATTTTTGATCAATGTTAAATTTTTTAATTTATAAACTAATAATAATAACTTTTTATATCATTATGATAATTAATAAATAATTAATATTAACTAGTTAACTATTGTTTTAATTAAAATAAAAATGATATTTTAATAATATTCAATAAAGAGAGGCGCTAGTGGAAGTGACAATAGATGTTTCCTAAAAGTATTGGCATGTATTCAAACTATAGGTGGTTGAAAAATTATTTCTCTGTAATTTCATCCCACTCAATAACAAAACACATCGGGAATGAGAGACACATACAAGTGGGTGATATGGCAGACAGTGCCATCGGCATAGGTGCAATTGCAGATGACAGCAGCAGTTTCATTTTTCACTTCAATACACGAATTAAAAATTTGCTGTCCACTGCATGGATTATCTATGCTGGAATCCCAGCGCTTCCCAAGTGTCTTAGCTATGCCTTTGAGAGCTTGCACTACAATACAGCAAACAACTAATATAAAAATTTATATATTATTAATTATTAGGTTTTTCCAATCCCATTGATTAAGATTTTTTTTTTAAAAAAAAGACAACTATTATACAGGAAAGAAAGATTTTTAATTAAAAGTTAGAAACTTAACTCTTTTTACTATTTAAGGGCACTGCCACTGGTTGGAAAAATTTATTATTATTCAATTGCATATAATTGAAATTATTTAATTTGTATACTAATTAACAACTTTTAAAATTCCGCATTCTTTAATTTTATTATTTGTTGACCGTATAAAAAACTGTACAAAAAATTTATAATAACAATAATATATCAAAATTTATGAGAAATAAAAGATAACATCCGATTATAGTTGTATATTAATGCATCGTGAGAGTGTTTGAGATGTTTAAGCGCATACCTTCATCTTCTGGCAGCTGCTGAGTGACTCCAAAAGGTAAAGAGGAAAAGCAAAAGGAGGCAAGGAGTATTAAAAGGAAGAAGAAACGAGGGGAGGTTATGTTCATGCTTACTGATTTGATGAGTAAACAAAGCTTCAGAGCTGATGGAATTTAAAGCAGTTTCAGTGGTGAGAACAGAACATGAATAGGATCAGTTTGGACTTCATTATGATGCGAAAATAGTTTTGGAGAAACATATGTTAATTACAACAATAATGTTATTTCAACACTCACTTTGGGGTGTTCTATTCAGGCATTCACTTCATTACCATTAAATGAGATGGATGAGTATAGATCACAATTTCATCCGATAATAATAAAATAGGTATCTGAATGGAACACTTAAAAATAAATATTGAAATAGTATTATTGTAAACATAGCAGAAAAGAGAAGGGTATTTGCACTTGGTGAGGAAAATGAAGGAAGGGAATTCTTACACGGAGGCAAAGAAAGAAAGGTCCTTGAAAAGATGAGTTAATGGAATAAGAGAAACTATTGGCTGTTTTCAAAGTTTGAAAAACAAAAACTAATATGGGCCACTTCACTGACATGATGTTTATTATTCAAAAGCACAGTAACAAGGGAAAAAAGTTTTAAGTGGCAAATTTTACTGGGAATTAACCCCGAAGCTCTACGAAGAATAAGTAGAAGCCTTGTAAGAGTTTTAACTAATAAATATGACATTCTGATTTAGGTATCTTTTAAGAGTGAGAGTGATATATTGTATGAGTAGTTTGTAAGAGATTTTTCATATGGTGAAATCTTTTATAAAGATGATTTGTAACTCAATTAACTCATTCAAGTGGCAAAAATAAAAGATTTTAAAACTTTGTATGGAAGTCGTGAATATAAGTCAGAGGAACCGAGCCACACTGTCCGACAAATCATACTAATGACTTTTCCTTCATGAAATTTAGCTCAACTTTCAATTATTTGCACAGATAGTATTAATATCTCTTACAATATACAAATAATAAAAAAATGGAGTAATAATTTTATAAATCTATACGAAATGGTATAACAAATTTAAAACTTTAAAAGAAACAGTATAATAACTTCACAAATTTAAAAATTCCTTCCAAATAAATTTTATGAATAAAAGGTAGGCTGATTAGACTTTTAACAAATTTTAGAAAAATTTCAACATAATCTATAGCTTTTTAAGGAGAGACAAGGTGATGGAAAATGGGCAAGATGATAAGGAGACAGTGACAGATATGAAAAAAGGAAGGAGCTAGGAAGGGTCATGTGGAAAGTCATTTATGAGGCCAAGAATTTTCGATGAGACAAGTCATGGACATGAGTAAGATAAATTTCGCACTTCACATCTCATCATCTTATTCACATCTATATGATGGTGGCATTTTGAAAATGAAACAAGTCTACGGCATTTTGAAAACAAGTTTCAGGTATACTATGGCTCTGGGGTTAAAATTCTCCGTCCGTTTGAAACTTAATGATCATTGTTTGATTCCTTTTATTTTATCTTATTAGATTAATATGAAAATGAAATAGGTTTATTAAATGGTATTATTATTAAAATAAAAGAAATTTTTTTTCTCATTAGCATGCAAGTTATGACTATTTATAATGATATTTTTTAAAAAATTTCATTGCAAATTGTGACGCTTACTAACCACAATAAACTAATTTTTCAAATAAATGTAAACCACTGCCGTTTCTTACCATATGTAAATTATGGCAATTAAAGAGAAACTGCCATAACTATGGTGGTTATTAAAACTGCCATCATATAAAAATTACAGTTAAAACCGCCATAATTTGCCAAAAAGGAAGCCTTTTTGACCTTTTTTTGTTGTAAACGTTGGGAGGCAACAATATTCATTACTTATATGTATTTTAATTTTTAGATCTCTAGGTTATGCTTGACATATTATATTAGGTATGATATGATATATCGCTAATTCTACGCATTATGCTTTCATCATTTGTTTGGTACATATAACATATTATACAAGTTTATTCATAAAAATGATGTTGTATATTTATATATAGCAAAATGATAAATAACTTAATCAAGGTTAGGGAGACAAGATTAAGCCTAACTAGCTAGCTACTATAATATATATATATATATATATATATAACATCTACTTTTATACTTTATTTTCTATATATTATTAAAACAAACATATCTATCAAATTAACATCAATTAAATGAAAAATAACAAATCATATACGTAATTAAAATACTTATTGAGTAAAAAATTTAAAATAGATAATGGAAAATAAATTACAAATTATATTTAATATACAAACGAAAATCAGAATAACATAAAATATTTAAAGAAAAATAATTAGTTATTAAAAATTCCAGGGAGAATAGTTGAGAATTGTTGAATGGATGTGAAACCATCTATATCTCGTTGTACATGAATGATTTATTTTAAAAGGGAAAAAATGTGATCTATCCCCTTAAATTTAAATTTAGATCATGTACAATATATACCATAACTTTTTAAAATATATATTGTAACATTCTTGACTTTTTAAATAGTGTAAAATGCTCATTTCTATTACGTTAACATCTATTTCCACCATTCATATGCATGTCACATGTATAATTAAATAGACAAAAATATTATTTCTTTTAATCAAATTTTCTAACCCTAAACCCTTATTTACTCAGAAAATTACCCTTCATATGATAGAGTTAGATTGTAAAAAAAAGGTATCTTTGTCCATTTCTGAGTGCATAGGGTTTAGGTTAAAAATTTTAATTAAAAGGAAGAGTATTTTTATCTATTTAATTATACATATAATATATACATGACTACTTAATAATAAAAATTGATGTCAACTTATCAGAAATAGTGTTTGTGACTATTTAAAAGTTCAGAATATTCTAATACACATTTTAAAAAATTATATTATAAACTTTATAAGATCCAAAATTATAGAGATAAAATATATTATTCTCTTTTTAAAATTTTGGCAACCGAGTAAAAAAAAAAGGCAACAACAACCTTTTGTCCTTTTACATGTAATTGTGTTCGCTTTCAATTTGGGGACCATACACGTTTTCTTGTTTATGAATATGACCCCAGCCAACTTGATTCTTGATGAGACATTGCAACCGAAGAATCATTGCCTGACGACTATTCAATCTCTACGTTTACTTTCACGTCAATGGCTAAGGCATGTGTGCATGTCCCGACATATTTCCACATGAATTTCTACGCGTGTACCCTTTTTCTTTCTTTCATTTCTGTCTTCCCCACCTGGTCTTTTTTCTTTCTTTTCTTCTTTCTTTTTTTTTTTTTTTTGCCATCCTCACCATTCAATAATCTTTTCGTCAGCCTGTAGTATGTCTTAGGAAAATTCCACCATCCCTGTAACGTACTTAAACAGTTAATTAAACCCCGCCTTTCCACTTATCATAATCTTTATCAAACAATATTAAACTTAAATAAATGAAGGGGTGAGAAATATTAAACATTTAACATTTTAAGGACTAAACTGACAAATTATTTCTAAAACTGAACGAAGTTGACAAATAATAAATCATTAACTAAAATACGGTTTTAGTTTCTTTTTTTCCTTCTTTTTATTTATTCCTCATAAGAAGGGCATGAACAATTACTTGCATAAAGAAATTGCAAACCAATTTACCGACTTTGAAAATTCTTAGGAGAATGGAAATGTGAAAATTATTGAATTGATATGAAATCATCCAGTACATCTTACTTATTGCACATACAGATTTGTCTCTTTCAAAATTATTGAGCTCATAAATGAAGGCCCCTTTCCCGGTCCCTTCCTATGCATGACTGTCTCCCCTGCTCTTTTACCATCTTCAGCATTCAATAAAGTAGAACAAAGCATTTTGTGAGTTAGTTATTATCGTATTACGCGTTGTGAGAATTAATTCTACCTGCATCCTTACAACGACTAGTTCCTCCGGGGTGGTAGCCTCTCTTACTTGTTCAGACTCCAAATTGGCACACTGATCCAGTTCTTTCAAACCATGTATAACTCACTAAGGATGTGCTGGGTTGGGAGTTAAAAATGAAGATAAAAATTTTATAGATGAATTTGTGTGTAAAATTTACACATGATATTTATTTGTAAAATTTTCATCTTCATTTGTACACCCTACAAAATATATGGAAGATTTAGATGAATTTGTGTACAGCGTCTATGGTGAAACCAAACACAATAAGACCACTCACACTTATGGTTATCAAGTTTTATATTTTGAAAAAGAGTTAGTCTAACTGAATTTGTATGCATGAATTATATAGTTTGATTCCTAAAGTTTAGAAATTAACGTTTGAGTTCATAAAATTGCAAAATATGAATCAAGTTAATTAGTTTGGATCTATTTTCATTACTTTATATTCACGGTTTCACTAATGTTTTAAGTGGCGTAATTTTGGTAGATGACATTTTAATTGAATTGGGAGATGTCATGTATTCATGGTTGAATAATAAGTTTGAATAGTTAAGATATCTCAAATATATTATCAATAATGTCATTTGGTGGGGATGACGGTGAGATGTTTTCCTAAAGACTTAGAAACATGGAGGCATGGTACTGTTTACTTGGAATAAGTCATGCTAATTTTTTAGTCAAAATAGTTCATTTAAAAAAAATAAAAAACAAATTGTTTGAAAATTCATGGAATTATTTTCATTATTAATTATTTTTAGGAGTACCAAAATTAGTTGAACTCTTGATGAGTTGACCCACCAAGCCCATTATTTTTTTAAGGCACGAGATGGCATATTCAAACTGCCAAAAGATTCAACTCACTTGAGGTGGGTGGGTTGAACCAATGTGTTGATCCTTTTCTTTTTGAATTGCCAGAATATATATAGAGGATTTATGATTTTTTTTTTTTTGGCCTAATGTGACTGATTCAGTCAAAAATATATATACTACAAGAAATTTGGCTTAAAATAATATTTATTTTTTTGGAACATATGAAAAGTATCATTTAAATGTGTTACCTTTGATGTCTCAAAAATATTGCTTTATTTAAAAATATTACTTTAGATAATTGGTCATACTTGCTATAGCAACTAATGTGACTTCGACAAGTGTATCAAGTCATACAAATAAAAAAGAGTGAGAAAGAGTATCATCCCACGGGGATTGTGTAATTAAGTACCACTTCAAAAGTCCAAATACTATCTAGGCTAGATTTGAAGAGTTCAAATTTTAAATTAAAATAAAACTATTCTAATCTAATGCTAAGGAAAGCAATGAATCAATAACCAAAGAGAGAATTTAAAGAAGATTAAGATGCTAGGGCTTCGATTTCTCCTAGTGTTAAATTCCCAATCTACTGATGTTCAATCAACACAATTGATGAGAAATTTCCTAATTTAGTTAATACCTAATTTCTTAGCATATCAACCCTCTTTGAAAACTAAATTTCATTTCATTCCTTAACATGAACCCTAGATTCAAAGGCATTATTGTGTTCCATGAAACCCTAATATGAAATTCCCTTTAGATTTGTCTATGTGTCCCTTTAGATTGAACAAACAACTCGAACTCATGGTATGTATTAATTGATATTCATCTTGAAATGTTTTGTCTTCTTGTATTTATGAGCAACACTAGAAAATTCTTATGATTAATTTTTTTTTCAAGTTTTTGATCAGCAGAAGTTCCAGTCTTTAAGTGAAATGGTGTTAAGAGGTTTCAAGTTCTTAAGACAAGTACCGGACATGTCCGGAGCTCCAAATTTAACAACATTGTCTCTTGATTACTGCAAACATTTAGTAGAAGTTCATGATTCCATTGGATTTCTGGGTAAACTTACATCATTCACTGTCATTGGATGCACCAGTCTGAGGATTCTTCCCCGCTGCATCAAGTTGACATCTCTTGAATATCTGTCCCTTAGAAAATGCCCAAGTCTCTACAGTTTGCCACATATATTAGAAGAAATGAAACATATCAAACATCTTGATCTACGTGGAACTTCTATACAAGAATTGCCACATTCATTTAGAAAACTAACTGGGATTAAATCTTTAGTGCTGGACAAATGCAAGATGCTTCATCAGATACCAAGAAGTATTTTGATGTTACCAAAACTTGAGAGATTGACAGCAGTAAAATGTGGACAATATGTAAATTTGATCCTTGACAAAGATGAGGAACATGAAAGAATGAGTTCATCCAATTCTTCAAGTGTCAGAGATCTTAGATTGGACTACTGCAATTTGACACCTGAATTTCTTGCTACAAGTCTTCCCTACTTCCCCAACTTAGAATTCTTGTTCCTAAGTGGCAGCACTTTCAAAATCCTTCCTGAATGCATAAGCAAATGCTACTTTCTGAAGCATCTTGATTTGGATAATTGCAAGGAGCTTCAAGAAATAAGAGGGGTTCCTCCAAAGATAAAATATCTCTCACTGATAAACTGCATCTCATTGACTCCAGAGTCTCAAAGCGTGTTATTGAGTCAGGTAAGGTTTCTCACTCTTTTATTAATCTCACGAAACACAATTGTTAAGTGCATGTTGCTTACTGCTAAAGCTAATGATGATTTTTAATATGTATTATGATTATGGCCAACAGAGATTACATGAGGGTGGGGGCACAGATTTTTCTGTTCCAGGAATAGGGATACCAGAATCGTTCGACCATTTTTCTAGGGGGCCATCATTGTCTTTCTGGTTTCGTAACAAATTCCCAAGGATGGCTCTAGCTGTTGTTGGAATTTCGGACAGCGAAGGTAGTTTTCCTCTTTCAAGGTCCCACTTGCTCATCAGTGGCATTCAGTAGCTGCAATGCCGTTTCACTGTCCAATCAAAACTAGTGACATCACATATATTCTTGTCTGGTGTTCTGCTCAAATCATACAATGGTGAATTGGAAAGAGTGTGTATGGATGATGGGTGGAATCATGTTGAGATTTCACACGTGGAACCAAGCAAAAGGGGTTTTCCACACAAATGCAGTGTCAAGAAAGGAACCATAAACTGGATGGGACTTCATGTGTACAAGCGGCATGCATGCATGGATGATGTCCGGTTCACACAAGTCCTAGATCTCTAAAGAGATCATGTCATGATTTTTCCAATCATGAATCAGACCAAAATTGCCAGCCATTGACCAAAAGAAGCCGTGGATTGCAAGGCATCGAAATTTGTGAAGCACCATATATAGAGCATTTTCAAAATGGTGATCATTATCATGCTGTGTCGCACAGGTTATGGTTGGCAATTTGCAGCATTGAAACCCCTTCAAATGTTAACATCGTCATGTGGAATATTTGCCAAGATGCTTTACCAACTCATGAATATCTTTTCAAGAGGAATCTAGTGAGTAGTACTCTCTGTTCCATATGTGGAATAGAAGCTGAAACTGTGGAGCGTGCTTTCTTGTTTTGCCCGTGGACTCGATCCCTTTGGTTTGGGAGCGATTTTCAGTGATGGTCAATGGCAATTCTGTTCAAAGCTTTCAACAATGGCTCTGCTAGAAACTCGAGGAAATCAAAAGGGTACATCCAAATCATGCCAATCAACTATCTGTTCTTGTGAGGAATATTTGCTGGGCCATTGGGAAGGGAAGGAATGGATTTGGTCTTGAAGGCCAACCAGTTAATCCTTTGGTTTTAAGGCAGCGCATTTGCATATATGATCAGAATGTAATAGGGTGAATTTTGAAAAGGTTTAATGACATGTATAGCTTTAAAGATGAAGGTGTTAAATGTGTTAGTTGTGTGATCTACTCTCAGATTATTTTTAAAAAAGACTTCTCAAACTTGATAATTTACAAAGGATAAATCATGTTCCCTATGAACGATCATAATCAGCTATATACATCACAAGCCAATATGGCTCAGCAGGGCTTAAGCATGACAATACCATATATACATGGAAATTTCATAATCCCATCATTTTTTTGGCCAATAAGGTAAATGACCATGTAGACAAGCTCGTTCTAGAACAAGCATGCAAACAAAGGCCAATCTCCTGCTATTCTTTAAGCTCAGGCTTAAATGAGAAAAGGGAAGACTAAAAAAACATTCAGATCATGAGGGGCCAGAGAATGTGTCTGAATCTGAATCTGACAACCCATCGTTGTCTTCCTCGTCCGAAGTTTCTGGGAATAAGGGCCATGGACATTCTAAATTATTATCAAGATCACATATCTTCCTTTTGCCTGCTAATCGTTCTTCCAAGTTGTTGTCCGAATGAATCTCTTTCTCATTGTCTGTTCTTCCAGGTAATCTTTCAGCATTGAGAGACCAACTGTGACCGTGTCATAGATTAGATATAAAAAATAAAAAATAGCTCCCACATGAACATAATTTGCACATCGACTCGACTTGTTAACTCTTTCGTGATAGAGTATAGAATAGAAATCTTGTTCATGTAGAATTTTTTTTTAAAAAAATTCTAGTAGGTACACAGGTTTACAGTTTGCTACCTGATTAAAAGAATATTGTACAAAGAGTAATGCTTATGCTATTCTGAAATCAAAAGTTGGACACTATATAGAGACACATAGATTTGACCCAAATATATATCACAGAAAGTTTCGTCTCTCTTTAGTTATATGATGACTACTACTGTGCTGTCAAATTAACATTCTTGTTGTATACAGAGTGCATGATAAGATATAGCTACAAACCTACTAAGCAGAGACACACCAATTGGGTGCCGTGTCTATCTGTCGAATACGTGTTCATGTAGGATCTTACGTGACACACCAATGACACATCAATAACATAAGTTTGTATATATTTAATTTAAAATATATTTTTTTCTTACTCTAACACAGAAAAATAAAATATAAACAGAGTTATAAAAAAAATAATACATAACATTTTGAGTTTATAAGAAAATAAAATATAAGTAAAACTTATATAAATGATATTTTGAATAATATATCATTTTCATTAAATTTTTATTTATGTGTAAGCCATGTTTGTGTCCTATAATTTTTCAACTTGGATGTGTCCGTGTCGTGTCCTATGTCGTGTCAATATCCATACTTCATAGCTACAAACGAAACAAGAAAAGATCTAAGGAAACAAGCATAATTAATCAGAGTGGTTTGGTTTACCTTGTGTGTTCCTGGTTGTATCCAATATTGATGAAGGAGAAGGGCTGTGGCTTCATTTGGATGCCACTAGAACAACGAGAATCAGATTGGGTGGTCCGAGAACGCTTAACGAACCGGAACATGGGCCTGTCTTGTTCTTGTGGAGTTCTTGTGATGCCCATACCCTCAGCTTTACCTGTGTTGCTGCACTTATAGAGAATACCAGAGTAAGATACACACCCCAAGTATACTAAACATTTTATTACAGAGATCTAAAAAACATACTCAAAACTCCAAATATATATTCACACTACATTCTTAAAATTTTCTTACTCATATTCCATATTTTTCTCTCAGTATAAGAAACTAGTATTGCTTCTTCTACAACTGCCTAAGCCTGAAATGCTTTCAGCTTGCGATGAGATTTCTGTTTGATGCCTCACTTTATTTATAGAGGCTTTCAAACTGTGTACTCAATATGCAACACTTTCGGTAAAAATTGTCTTCTTTCTTTTGTTGACTTTGCAATAACGCAAGCCACACGTAACACACAACAACTCAACTAATACAGTATTGGAGCTGAGTTTCTCTGGAAGGACTCTATCTGTTATTTGCTCTTTTTAGTTTCTTTCTTTTGGGCTGATATAACTGTCAACTGTCAAAATTGATACATCGATCATACTATTATTGTTATTATAAATTAAAACTATTTCTTAATATTTAACAAACAATAATTTTATGGTTTATTTGCTTATTTTAGAAATTACACACGTTTTTCTCTAAGTAGAGTGATAATTAAATAAAGTCTTATAAAAAGAGTCACCGCTCAAAATCAGTCACTGTATTCAAATTTAGTTTGGTACTTTAGTTTGGATTTTTTTTAATTAAATATTCAACCTAATGCACTTTTAACGTAAAAAATCAAAAACGAATTTGATCTAACTTTAGAATCAACGTTAATGAACCTCAGCCAGCCATACATAAATCGCGTGCTAAATAGAATTTGTGAGTTGAATTGGGTTGGATGGAAAAATATTTCCCGTGAAATATTTATATTGGAGATATTCTTACATGCACAAAAGTTTAATAATTTATTCACAATAAAATTTTATTCACTTACTTTATTCAAGATATAATCAATTATATCTGAGTTTGTCCTACCAGTTTTCTATGAAATTGTATCTAAATTTAAATTGTTAAGATTATGTAGTCCACCCAATAATTATTCGAAATATTGGTGGCATTTTGAAAACTCTAATGAAATGATTCTATGGCATTTTGAAAACCAATTTCAACTATGCTATGGCTTTGGGGTTAAAATTCTCCTTCCATTTGAAACTTAATGATCACTTTTTTATTCTTTTTACTTTATCTTATTAGATTATAATATGAAAGTGAAATAGCATTGTTCAACGGCATTATTATCAAAATAAAAGAAAATTTATTACTCATTAGCACGCAAGCCATGGCTTTCTAAAATCGCCATAATCAATAATTTTTTTAAAAAAAAATTTCATTGCAAATTGTGGTTGTGGCAGTTACTAACTGCTGTAAACTAATTTTCCGCAAATTGCAGCGGTTTCAAACCGCCACTTTTTCTTGCCATATGACCAAGTAGCAGAATAGCATCCGAAATTATGACGGTTATTAAAACCGCCATCATGTAAAACATGGCACGTCATTTGCCAAAAAAAAAGAGGATGCCCTTTTTAACCTTATAGACATTGGGAGGCAACAATATCTGTTACTTATATGTATTTTAATTTCTAGACCTTTAGATTATGTTAGATATATTATATTAAGTATGATAGGATAAACTATCAATTCTACGTATTATGCTTTGATCATTTGTTGGGTGTAAACAACATATTATATAAGTTTATTTATAAAAAAAATCATGTATGTTCATATATATCAAAATGATAAATAACTTAATTAAGATTAGGGAGACAAGATTAAACCTAACTAGCTAGCTACTATAATATATATAGATGTATATATATATATATATATATATATATATAACATTTCTTTTTATACTATATATATATATATAACATTTCTTTTTATACTATATTTTTTATATATTATCAAAACAAACATATCTATCAAATTAACAATTAAATGAAAAATAGTAAATCTTATACATAATTAAAACACTTATTGAGTAAAATTTTTAAAAAAATAATGGAAAATAAATTAAAAATTATATTTAATATATAAACGAAAATCAGAATAACATAAAATATTTAAAGAAAAATAATTAGTTATTAAAAATTCCAAGGATAATGGAATAGTTGAGAATTGTTGAATGGATGTGAAACCAACTATATCTCGCTGCACATGAATTATTTATTTTAAAAAGGAAAAATATATTTTATCCCCTGAAATTTAGGTCATGTATAGTTTATACCATAACTTTTTAAAATGTGTATTGCAACACCCTGAGTTTTTTAATTAGTGCAAACCACCCCTTTCTATTAAGTTAATATCTATTTCCACCATTCATATGTATGTCACTTGTATAATTAAATTGATAAAAATATATTTCCTTTTAATCAAATTTCATAACCCTAAACCCACACCCATTCAAAAATAGACAAAAATACACTTCGAACAAGAGTTAGATTATAATAAAAGGGCATTTTTGGTCCCTTTTTGAGTGGGGAGAGTTTAGGCTGGAAATTTTGATTAAAAGAAAGGATATTTTTATTCCTTTAATTATACACATAATATGCATATGATTACTTAATGATAACAATTGATGTCAACTTAACAGAAAGAGTGTTTGTCAGTATTTAAAAAGTTCAGATATCACAATGCATATTTTAAAAAATTATAGTATAAATTTTATATGACCTAAAATTCATAAGGTAAAATGTATTTTATCATTTTGAAAATTTGGCAACCGAGTAAAAAATAAAATGGCAACAATCTTCTGTCCTTTTACATGCAATTGTGTTCGCTTTTAATTTGACGGCCATACGCGTTTTCTTGTTTATGAGTATGACCCCGACCAACTTGATTCTTGGTGAGACTGCAACTGAAAAATCATTGCTTGACTGACTACTATTTAATCTCTACGTTTACTTTCAAGTCAATGGCTAAGGCACGCATGCATGTTCCGACATATTTCGACATGAATTTTTACGTGTACACTTTTTCTTTCTTTCATTTCTGTCTTCGCCACTTGCTCTTTTTTGTCTCTCTTTTTCTTCTTCTTCTTCTTTTTTTTTTTGGCCGTCCTCACCATTCAATAATCTTTCAGTCAGCCAGTAAGTCTTAGGAAAATTCCCCCATCCCTGTAACATGAACAGTTAAACCCCTCCTTTTCACTTATCGTAATCTTTATCAAACAATATTAAACTTAAATAAATGAAGGGGTGAGAAATATTAAATATTTAAAATTTTAAGGACTCAACTGACAAAAATTATTTCTAAAACCGAACCAAGTTGACAAATACTATATCATTAACTAAAATAAGGTTTTAGTTCCATTTTTTTTTTTTTTTGCTTCTTTTTATTTATTCCTCATAGGAAGGGCATGAACAATTACTTGCATAAGGAAATTGCAAACCAATTTACCGACTTTGAAAATTCTTAGGAGAATGGAAACGCGAAGATTATTGAATTGATATGAAATCATCTAGTACATTATCTTATTGCACATACAGACTTGTCTCTTTCAAAAAATATTGAGCTCATAAATGAAGGACCCTTTCCCAGTCCCTTCCTATGCATGACTGTCTCCCCTGTTCTTTTTCCATCTTCAACATTCAATAAAGTAGAAAAAAAACCATTTTGTGAGTTGGCTATTAACGTATTACGCGTTGGGAGAATTAATTCCACCTGCATCCTTATAACGACTTGTTCCCCCGGGATGGTCACGTACGTACTTGCTCAGACTCCAAATTGGCACACTGATCCAGTTCTTTCAAGCCATGTATAACTCACTAAGGGTGTGTTGGGTTGGGAGTTAAAAATGAAGGTAAAAATTTTATAGATGAATTTATGTGTCAATTTACACATGATATTTATTTATAAAATTTTCATCTTCATTTGTACACCCTAAAAAATATATGGAAGATTTAGATGAACTTGTATACAGCGTCTATGGTGAAACCAAACGCAATAAGATCGCTCATACTTCTGGTTATCAAGTTTTATATTTTGAAAAGAGTTAGTCTGTCTGAATTTGTACGAACGAATTATATATTTTGATTCCTCAAATTTAAGAATTAACATTTTAGTTCATAAAATTATAAAATGTGAGTCAAATTAATTAGTTTGGAACTATTTTTGTTACTTTATCTTCATATTTTCGCTAACGTATCATGTTGGCATATTTTTGGTAGATTGACATTTTACTTGAATTGGGAGATGTTATCTACTCATAGTTGAATAATAAGTTCAAATAATTAACATATCTCAAATATATTATCAATAATGTTATTTGCTGGAGATGGCGATGAGATGTTTTCCACATACTTACAAACATGGAGGCATGGTACTGTTTCCTTCAAATAAGTTATGCTAATTTTTTTGTCAAAACAGTTCATTTAAAAAAAATAAAAAAAAACTAATTGTTTGAAAATGCTTGGAATTATTTTCATTATTAATTATTTTTAGGGGTGGCAAAACGACTTGAACTCTTGACGAGTCGACCCACCAAGCCTGTTAATTTTTTTTACAGCGCGAGATGGCATATTCAAACTCCCAAAATATTCAACTCGCTTGACCTATGGGTTGAGGTGAGTGAGTTAAACAAATGTGTTGACCCTTTTCTTTTTGAAGTGCCAGAACATATATAGAGGATTTATGATATTTTTTTTTTTCCTAATGTGACTAATCCAGTCCAAAAATACACTACAAGAAATTTAGCTTAAAATAACATTTATTTTTTAGGAACATATGAAAAGCATCATTTTTTTGTATACATTAGGCATACTTGCTATAGCAACTAATGTGACTCCGACAAGTGTATTAGGTTATACAAGTAATAAATAGTGAGAAAGAGTATCATCTCACTAGAATTGTGTAATCAAGTACCATTTTACAAGTCCATATACCATCTAATAGGCTAGATTTCAAGAGTTCAAATTTTAAATTAAAATAAAACTACTATTATCTAATGCTAAGGAAAGCAATGAATCAATAAAAAAAAAAAAGAGAATTTAATGAAGGTTAAGGCTCCAGGGATTCGATTTCACCTAGTTATCCATATAAGTGTTAAATTCCTAACCTAGTGATGTTTAATCAACTCAACTAATGGGGAATTTCCTAATTTAATTAATACCCAATTCCTTAGCATATCAACCCTCTTGGAAAATTAAAGTTCACTTAATTCCTTAACATGAACCCCAGATTCAAAGGCATTATTGTATTCCATGAAATCTTAATTAATATCAAATTCCACAAAATTTATTAATCTCTATTCCTAGACAATTAATAATTAAAGTTTCTATCCCTTGTTCTAAGTTATGCACCAATTTTCTATATTGCCTACATAACTCAACATCAATTTATGGGTGATCAAGCCACAATAGCATTAAGAACAAAGATAGAAATTCAATTGAAGAAAGAACGTGCATTAGATTCAAAAGAGTTTAACAACTCATAATCTCAACATAGGTTACATCATCACCCTAGTTATGAAAGAGTTTAGCCACTAAACATTGCAATAACATCCATAATTAAAGAGATAATGAATACTAATGACATCAAACATGGGAGAAAGGAGAAGAAGAACAGGAGGTGTAGCATAAGCTTTCTCCTCTTGAGGCTGTGTCCAAACCTTTTCAAAGTTTCCTTGAATCTCTCCAATTGCCCTAGTTGATTCCAAGAGTCTAAGATCCTCCATCTTATATGTGTGATCTTCACTTAACCCCTCTTGATTTGTTTTGGGCCTCTAAAGGCCATTTTTGTCAAAAACAACCTAAGATATGAATTAAGCATGTCAAAGTTGGCCAAAACCCCAAAAATTCATTAAACCCATGAGGCTATTTGCATAAGATTGTGTTATGCTCGTCACAACATTGCAATTTGCTCGTTGTTGAGTCTATGCACTTTCTATGGTGGGATTCAGCCTTTGTGATCTTCATGAAAGTTGTAACTCTGTGTCTTAGTGTAATATCTGGGGTACACGTATTCGTAGATAAGTTCCGTGTTGTCCTAGAGTTCCCCGGGACCCACCGGTGTTGCCGGGTTCGGGTTTTCGCTAAGTCTAGAACTCAAAAATGAGATTTTGATTGGTTGGAGTTTTAATTTTTTTTTATATTTAATTTGAATCCAAATGAGGGGTATTTCCTTATTTACATTTATATTTTATAGTTAATAAATAAATTAACTTGAATAAAGAAATGGAAATAAGTGAGTGAGTATATGAGTAAGCTATTGTCAAGACAGCACAAATTCTACTGATATATGTTTACTGTCACCGCTATAGCTGTTTAGGACCGCTATAGTGGTCACAGCTTGACTACATCACGTATTTTGGGCGTTGGAGACCGCTATAGTGGTCTAGGACGCTATAGCGGTCATAAGTGCATAGTGCCAGGAGTGGGATGCGGGCGGAACGATGTTTGACCGCTATAGCGGTCCCCAAGACTCCAAACGATAGAAAAACGTCGTCATTTCATTTTTGGCCTTTAAAAGGCCATCAGCCCCCCTTCCTCTCTCATTTTTGACGAACCAAAAACCCTCCCCACCATATTTTCCTTTCTTTTCTTCAATCTCAGTCAAGTTTTGCTCCTTTAAATTATCAAGGTATGCATATATTGTCAATTTATGTCTTCATTCTCTCCATTCTTTCATGATCTTTGGTTGGGTATTTTATTTCTCTCATTGTTGTCAAGTGGGGGTGTTCCCCCAATGTTGTTAGAGTTGTGTTAAAGTAATCTAGAGATATCGATCCATAGAGTATTGATGAGTTTTTATGATTGTTATAGTTGACGTTAGTGCCCTCCCTGCTCTCCGAAGCTCAATTGGTGTTGACGTCAACTCTCTCTCCCCTCCAGGTGAGTGGGTTTAAGCTCATGGCCTTATTTTTTGTTATTATATAATTATTTTCAAATATTATGGAGTATTTAGAGAATTAAAATGGATTTTTGCATGGTATAATTCATGCATATAGCTATGTTTTAGTTATTAACGATTCATTTGGACTTACACATGAATATTATGATTTTAGAATATGCATGGGACCATATTCGCCCTATAAAGGTTTTATATGATTTAATTTATGTCTTTTCATTTATTTAAAAATTTAGATTATTTATGATTGATGTAATGAAATGCCAAGCCTTATGTTTATTATGGGAATTGAAGTATGTTGAACTTAGAATTGACAAAACCCCATTTATGACTTCAGCTGAAATTAGACTAGGGAATTACTAAGAGGAACAAAACTGTAAGTTAACGAAAGTAAATTCGTTAGCCTTGGTACCAAGGCCCACGAGGGGCATTTTATCCACACGTCATATCAGTCCACGAGGGACACGGTTCGCGAGGGACCGTTAAGATCACAATTAGGGGCTCTAGTTTGCGAGGGACTGAGCACCCACTTGCAGTTTATGGATTTTCTATTCTTTTAGTAATTGTTGAGAAAATAAATAAGATTTCCACATTTATTTCAAACTTCGGATTTAATAGCTATTGTACAATTTATTGTAGAAACTGAATTTTGAGAATTGCATTACCATTTATATATTTTTCTTCTTGTCCCATGCATGATTATGAGTGAGGATCCACTCATTGAGTTTTGTTATAAAACTCACCCCTCTTTTCTTCCTTTTCTCACAGATTCAGGTGTAGCTCAGGATCCTCCTCTTCCTCCTCCTATTCAGCAGCTTTAGTACCCTTCGGCTTTTGGGTGAGCTTCACATTGATGTGAAGTTTATTTATTTTGCATAGATTGCTCCAGTGACAGTGCGGGCAGGGTCTTGGACCAAGCATTTATTTTATTTTGCTCACCATGATTCTTTTGTATTAAAATGATTTAGCATTCATGGTATATTTTGTAAATGAGCAACTCAGTTTAATTTATATCATAGCTACAGTTTCATACTTCGTTTATGAGCAGAAGGATTTATGTTTATTATGAGTTTAAGATGAAATCCAAGTTATGATTTAAAGTAGATTTTGTGAATAAAGTATGCATATAGTACGGCGCAGCGATCACGAGGCTTACGTGGGGATGGGAATCCTCACGTGCCAGTTACAATCCAAATCGGGTCGTGACACTTAGCTTTGCAATTCCTTTAAAATCATCTCAATTGGATTCCTCTAGATCAAGATATAGATGAATTAATACAGAAAGGTCAAGATTGATAACATCAAGAACATATTGCAACTTCAGTATTTCTTTGACTTCTTCTCCTTGAAGACTTGGGAATTAGGAAAAACTACAATGATGAAGTTGTAGATCTTTCTCTCTTATTTCTAAGGATTCTTGAATCACCAAATTCGAAATTTTGGAAAGTAAGTTATGGAAATTTCTTAACAAAGTATTTTGATTCTATTTGAGCACAGGAGTCGAACCTTTTTAATTTTGTGCTCCAATTCTCCATATGTCAAAATGATATAAATATGACCTTGAATCCTTATTTAACACCTAAAAGTCATCACATAAATATATTAAAAAAAAAGAATAACCAAATTTCTAACAATTTAATATATAAATGACTAGTTTAACCAAGTAAATTATACAAAATTGTGTCAAAACAAGCACTAGATGTGTGTTTTTCACACACATATCAGCAGCTCTATAAAAAGTGATGCATTAGCTTAAAAATATATAGCCTTTGTTAAAAGAAACTATTGTTTTAGACATGGCTACACTTGGTGTAGCAATTCTATGAAAAGTGATATATTAACTTAAAAAAAGTGAAGCGTTTGTTATACCAAAGGCAACATTTAAAAAAAAGGTGTTGCCTTTGTATACTTTAGGCAACACTTTTCATGTGTTCCCAAAATAAGTGTTGCCGAAGTTATAAATTTCTTTTAGTGATATTCGAAGTGAGCAACATGTGACCGTAATCCCCCTTTTCTTCGGCTCC
This sequence comes from Dalbergia cultrata, assembly GCA_031216105.1. Taxonomy (NCBI): domain Eukaryota; kingdom Viridiplantae; phylum Streptophyta; class Magnoliopsida; order Fabales; family Fabaceae; genus Dalbergia; species Dalbergia cultrata. The sequence goes on from CM062350.1 coordinate 15,725,765, forward strand.
CTCTACGGTGATCTATCATCATCATTCTCATTCACATATTCACGATCTCTATTTCTCAGTCATGGACTCATGACTAGTGCAACGTCAGTTTCTGATCATCTCTCAATCACGGCCACAACAGCGGAGGGCGTCAACAACAACATTGACGGCGACCCGAGCCATCGATTGGATGGGTTACTTCATCTTCTCTTATAGTTTGGTATTGGAACTTTGGAAGCCCTCTTGTTTGTTTTTTTTTAATAATATTTAGTGATTTTAACTTTTATGTAAAAAAGTTATACATAATTTTTATTTTGTTTGTTTATAGATAAATAAAAAAATAGTGGATCAACCCGCCAACCCAACATAAAACGGGTTGGACTAGTACATACATAAAATAGGTTGCTTAATATAATATGCAATCAAGGGCCTAGCTAGGCCTCGACTGATCACAAAAAGAGAAAATGCTTAATCAATAAAGGGGTTAAAATTCACTTCAACATTTTTAGTTCTGAAGTTTTTATGGGTCATATTACAATTTCACAATAGATTTTAAATTAAAACATTTGATATTAGCCATAGGATTTATATCTGAACAGTTGAATTTCAGTGACCAAACTTGTCACCAATTGACGGGATCCATTATCGATTGCATCATGTTAAAAGTGACATACTAGTTACAGACTTATTTTTTTCACTACATCCATATTTACAATTGCTAGAGTTGTCTTTAGGCCTTTAAAATGAGGTAAACCTATCGAACCGACATATCGACACAATCCTAACATTATTACCTATTAATTTATTTATTTTAAAAAATTTTAGACTTGCGACTTTACGACTTACAATATAGAAAAAAAAAAAACAGACAATTAATATATTAATTGGATCGACACCCCTACCACTAGTCGCCTTCGTCTTCGATATATTTCTAAGCAGCTTTTCTTGACCGAAAAAAAAAAAAAACTCTTTTTTTCCCCCTGTCTCCATGTATGTGCTTGAGTTTTTTCTTCCCTAGCAACACCTAAATATCCTTCTCTACTCTTCTCTCTAAGCTTACTCTGTTTCTCCACACTATCTATATTATACAATATTCATATCATAATGAAGTCCAAACTTTACGTCATGATCTGTTCTCAATTAGCACTGAAATGCTTTTAATTCATTCCATCAACTCTCTGAAGCTTTATTTGTTTACTACTCATCGAATCAGCAAGCATGTACAAGACTTCCCCTCGTTTCTTCTTCCTTTTACTCCTCGCTGCCTTTTGCTTTTCCTCATTTGCCTTTGGAGCCAAGACGCCAGAAGATGAAGGTACGCGCTTCAACAATCTTACAAAAGAGAGAAAAACATTTCTCGCAACGTGACGGATTTATCTGTAATTGTAATGTAATGTCTGATGTTATATTTTTTATTTTTCAGAAATTTTGATATATCGTGACTGTCAATCTTTTTGTAAACTTTTTTTGTACAGCTGATTGATAATGTGTACAGAATAATTTTCAAAAGTAATTAATATCAGCATTGAACTATTTTAATAACATGATATGACGTTTGATTGAAGAGTATAATATACAATACTTTTTTTATTGATAACATTTTTTTTTTATGATTGATATTGATAATATATAGCAATATTAAGTTATACAGGTTAAAATGTAATTTTAGTGGCTACATATGAGAAAAGTTTTTAAATCAATCTCTATACACTTCTTTTTAAAAAGTATTCGCCGTCAACGAAAGTTATAATCTCGTGAATCTGATGTGATTAACGGAGTATAGTTTGATTATTTCACTTGCTTTGCTGGTTATTATATGGCAAACGACTCGCACAATAGAAAACATATTTGAGGTCAAATCATATTCGATTAACCACTCAGATTCGCAGAATTATGACTCTAACTAACAGTAGAATTTGTTATAATAGGTAAATATTTAACTTGATTCCTTGTAAATATATTGGATAAATTAATTTCCTAAATTTTAAAAATTTTAAATTTATCCCATAAATTTTAAAAAAGGATAATTTCATTCCTCCATATAAGTTCATGCGATTAAAAAAAAAACATTGTATGAAAGAATAATTTATCCTTTTTTTTACATATGAAAGACCAATTTAAATCTATCAAAGTTTGACGGACAAATTTGATTCCCAATATATTTTTGAATTCTGGGAGATCAATTTGAGTATTTTTTTTTTTTTTTGCTATAAATAATTAAATTTACAGAGAATGATTTTTAAAAATATTCTTGTAGGAAGTAAATTTATAAAATGGATTTAAATTATATTTTAACCAATTGTATTATATTGCGTTGTAGATTATTATATCATATATCTGTTTATTGTATATCATAGTGCAAGCTCTGAAAGACGTAGCTAAAACACTTGGGAAGGAGGACTGGGATTCCAGCGTAGATCCGTGCAGTGAAAAACAAAATTCGAGTTCGTGTTATGATCTGAAAGGGGGCACAATTGCTGCAATCATCTGCAATTGCTCATACGCCAATCACACCGTTTGTCACGTCACTAGCTTGTATATCTCTCACTCCTTAATTATCTTCTTGAGCCCGCCACGTCAGTTAACGGTGTGTTTGGGTAGTTATTATTGACTATAATAATTTCTTTCTTTTATTGATTTGGATAAAATCATTTATAATTTCACAAAATAACTTAGTATATAAGTATTTTATATTATCAATGAGTTAATTATACTTATATTTTATATAACTTTTAAACTAACTATAAAAAATAATTAGATCTTTTTAATGATTTGATTAAATACAACTAAATAAGTTTTTAGTGTTCTTGAAGGGTTAGCTAATAATCTCCCCTTTTTTATAATGACAAACTAAATTTGAAGAAAATCTTTTGAAGAGATTTTGAAAGAAATATAACATAGAATATAGATGAAACGCATTTCTTTCAAAACATCATAAAATGTAATTTTCAGAAGGTTCTTCTCAAATAATTTTTCAGCATTGATAATAACATATTAATTATCAAAAATTTAAATTAATATTAATTATTATAATAAATTATATTTATATAATTTGGGTCCTATGGGTTACTGATTAATACACTTTCTAATTATTACCTACGTAAATTACATCTGAATTAATAAATTATATGTACACGTGTTTTTCTTTAAAAAATAAATGAGTTTTGGTTTGGCTTTTTTTTAAAAAAAAATTGTTTGATTTTGTTCCAAATACCAAACTATTCGGTTTTAGTTTTTGAAGTTTGTCTGTTTCTGTTAAATGCTGAATATGATAATGAAAAATCATGTATGTTATCAGTCTTACTTAGTAGCTACTAGTGATACATGATATATCATAATCATATATGTCAAAACTTACTATAAAATAATTAGTCTCATAAGATGTATTGATGTTGGGTTTGATATATTATTGAGTGAGGATTTTAGTGTATAGGATTATGATGTGTCATATATGACTACTAGCTACCATATAAGATTGAATAATGTAACTTTTTTTTCACCCAGCTCAGGATTTAACAGAGACAAATTAATTTTAGGGACTAAAACTAAATAGATTTACAGATGTTTGAACCGAAACAGAACAAATAATAGATTTACAAATGTTTGAACCAGAACAGAACAAAATATTTTCCCGGACCAAAATCAATATTTAACCCTTTATGATACTAATAATATATTGAAATTTGGACCGGTAAACCATTTTCACGGTTGAGTGAATGAACAAGCAGATGTTTTAAGCGACAAAGTCTCCCAGGTAAACTCCCGCCAGAGCTAGTCAGGTTGCCTTACCTTCGAGAAATGTATGTAATTCTCTGTCTTTGCTAAACTTTAATTTGTCCAATTTTATCCCGTATATAATGTCGCATGACACACTCTCTCTTTTTGTTACAGTGATCTTACTTTCAACTACCTGAACGGTACAATTCCTAAAGAATGGGGCTCCATGAATCTTGTTTTCATGTATTCTATTTTATTTCTCTATGAACTTCTTTAGTCATTATTCAATATGATACATGATCCTGATATATATATATATATATATTACCTAGGTCCTTATAATAATTTCGTTCAACAAAAAGCTAATGTCATTGTGCTTCTTCACTATGACAGCTCCCTAGGGGGGAATCGCATAACGGGTTCAATACCAATAGAGATAGCAAACATTTCCACTCTCCAAGATTTGTGAGTTTCTCTTTATCCACCTTTTAGCAAAAGAAGAAAAATTTTCCCATATCACATGCTTAATTATAACTTTCCATTCAAAGTTTTTTAGTGGAATTTAACTATTAACTAACGTGAAATGGATAGTGTCGTGGAGTTCAATCGAATGTCTGGAAATCTTCCTCCTGAGCTTGGAAATCTAAGCCAACTTCAAAGGCTGTAAGCCCTTTACCAATTTATTTTATTTTCCATTTACACTCCACCATGTTGGTAACATCATTTGGCCCTTGATTTTCTTGGTTGATGATTTCTATCCAAACATGAAAGGCCAATTGGGAGAATTTAGTTCCATGGCTTTGCTTTATTATTATTATTATTATTATCATTATTGGTTATATAATATATAGGCAACTTACCTCCAACAATTTTACCGGAGAGCTACCAGCAACACTTGCCAAACTCACTTCATTGCAGCATATGTAAGCTTCATATTTTCATTAAACTAAGGAGTAATTGCATAATTAAACAATAAATGATTTTTCGTTTTTGAACTGGTGCTCATTTTCCTTGTTTTTTTACCTTATAAACACTATGCAGTCGACTTGGAGACAATCAATTCTCGGGGAAGATTCCTGATTTTATTCAAAGTTGGATAAATCTCCAGATCTTGTGTGAACCATTATTTTACTTTATTTTATTTTATCAGCTTTAATTATTTCGTTGTTGTTGAATTACACACTGTCCTTTTCTAAAGTCATTAATGTTTGCTTTATTTTCTCAGAGTGATTCAAGGGAGTGGACTAAGTGGACCAATTCCTTCTGGGATTTCACGTTTGGGAAACCTAACTGACTTGTAAGTAAATAAGTATGATATCATATAATGGGAAACTTGATTGACTTGTAAGTATTTTTTTGGTGAACAATTGACTTGTAAGTATGATATCATACTACGATTATAAATAAAAATTAAATGATAATATAATTCAAAAGAATTTTAAAATTCAAAAGAATTTTAAAATTCAAAATTAAGAGAAAATTCCACCAAGTAATGGTAGTGGAGATAGATAGAATAGATTGGCAAGGAATGTTTCAAAAGTTACTTTCACTTCGATTGTGTTTAATAAGCTATGGTTCTAATTTTATGTGCAGGAGAATTAGTGATCTGAACGGTTCTGACAATTCACCTTTTCCACAACTTAGTAATACGTCAATGAAATATCTGTGAGTTGACTGATTTCACTCTTTCACAAGAGAAAGTGGGCGTATTTGTAAATTGCTGTTGTAAATCTAATTGTTTCACAGGATTCTCAGGAGTTGCAACATTAATGGAACACTACCGGCTTATATTGGGGATATGACAAATTTACAAAACTTGTAATTACATAATTTCCCATTTTGTTTGATTGCAATTTGCAACTAATGGTTAAAATTTCTCGTTCTGTGTGTTTAGCGTATGTTATAACTTGATATTCTTGCATTTAAAACAATGAAAAATGCTAGATAACCAAAATTTTATCCTATATTTTCTATTTATAATAATATGTTATAATTATTATTTTTAGATGAATTAGTAAGTCAATGTCACTTTATTTGATCTAACAATTGTTGCTATGATTTATATGTATAACTTTTTGCAGCTTTCAAGCCTATTATGAAAAGTGTTCTTTTTCCTAATGATAATCTTAAATATTTTTTTAATTACTCATTCTTGATATATTTTCCTTTCAGAGACCTCAGCTTCAACAAATTGACTGGACCAATTCCACCTACATATGAGAAGCTGATGACATCAGTGGAATACATGTAATAAATTTTATCATACTTTCCTATTAGTTATTAACTTGGAGCTCCGAAATTAATATGATCTTTAAGGTGTATTACATTTATTATTGGTAATAAGAGAAATCACAGTAATTCAATGTAAATAACACAGCTAGCTCAACCAAGCAACCATTGTTCTATTTGCACTAGGCAATTGATCAAACACAAGTTCTTCTGAGCTTGATGCCAGTAATCAGTATACCGCTCCAAAAGGGAATGGAATACTCACTCCCATAAAAGGGATTTCAGTTTTGATACTCACACTCATATCGAGGACGGAGAAGCAAATAAGGGAGATTAAAGTGAGGGGAAAGTACCAAAACAATATTCTTCACTATTAAATTCTTGGATGAGTATAACTTTACCACTTTATTTTTGCACATAATCACAATAAAGATAAATTTCTTAGAATTGAGTTGGGTCCTGTTCTGCTAACTATATGGCTACTCCTATAAAATCCAAACTAATATGCATTGCTGTATTGTACCCCAAGTAAAATACCCAGTGTTTTGTATCCAAATTTAGACTTTTAATGCAAATATCCATCCTTGGATTCTGTTTCAAAAGTTTTGACTTATTTCTATATAACTTTGTAATGCAACATATTTTCTTGCAAATGATCATGTGTCTCTGCTTCTTTTAGAAAGGGAAAAGAAAATCAAACAGAAAGAAGATGGCGATATACGGGTGGAGAAAATGAAAGTCAAAGTAATATAAACATAATATCTATGATGATTCTAGTACATTACCGGCATTTTAATTATGCCATTGATATTTGTCCCTCTTGCGACAATTATATGCACTGATTCAATCTTTCACAAAGAATAATAAGAGATAAATGGATGAGATTAAGGATGACAGGCATGCGTTCTCTATAATGCTAGGTCCTCAATATTCATTATGTTCTACATGCTAATTTCTTGATTTTTTTTGTTTTTCTAATGCAGATATTTAACAGGAAATCTTCTCACAGGATCAGTGCCTACATGGACAAAGAATGCTAAAAACTTGTATACTCTCTTTCAAATGCTACTTATATATTGAGAATTCAGCACTAGAACTTTCTAGTACTAGAAGTTTCAGGAGTAGAAGTTTGAAGAAATGTCTAGGAAAATAAAAAATTAAGTTGCTAGATTTTTATAGCCAATAAAGGTCAGTTCTTTGACCGACGAACAGAGGCTATAAATAAGCATGATGACATTGTGTAGATGTGTGCATGAGATATAGAGTGCAAGTGTGTAGTGAAGTGCCTTGTGAGTGTAGTGCACGGTCAGTGTATGTGAGGTGCACTTGGAGTTAGTAATAGTGTGCACTAGCATAGTAAAGTAAGTGCCTCCTTGCTCTACAGATATTTGGTTGGACAGAACAATGCATATCGTTTATTCTTGAAAATATTATGAACACATGATTGGTTCCTTTCTCTCTTTTCTGATAGAACTTGTTCTTTTCTTATTTCCCCTTCGTTTTCATCAGAGAATGCTTTAGATTTATAGCGTACAACACCTTTAATTTTGGAGCATAAGTGATTCATGTTAAGAGTATATAAAATCATTTATCTGTCTCTATCTATCAGTTTAAATTTTTTAGAGAGAAAGTTTTATAATATGATATCAGAGTCTCACATATATTTGTGAGTTTAGATTTTAGATGGAAAAGTAAGGAGGGAAAGGGAGGACTTGTAGTATAGGATTTTAAAATTTTATACTACAAATTCTCCCTTCTTCTCCAAAATTCAACCTCAACCCTCAAGAACTAAGTAGTCAGAAATTCAATTCTTGTTATCCCCTATTATGATAAATGGTTTATGTTTCAAGTGCAAAAGATACATTCACATGAAGGCATGTTAAAATACAAAATCATTCATGTGCTAAGAGCCCGAAGTAGCTTTCTTAATTATTTTGCATTCTGCCATCATTTGTTTATGAATGGTTCTATGTTTCCTTTTAGGGAAGGTAACAGGGCTGTTTGTTTTGCTGGAAATAATTTTTAATTTCCAGTTTTCAGTTTTTGTGAAGGAAAAACTGAAAACCACAAATTTCGGGCCTGTTTGGTTCAGGTTTTTCAGTTTTCAGTTTTTGTGAAAGAAAAACTGAAAAAACTGAAAACCACAAATTTCAGTTTTTAGTTTTTTTAGTTTTTCCTTCACAAAAACTGAAAACTGAAAACTAGAAACTGAAAACTGAAAATTATTTTCAGCAAAGCAAACAGGCCCCAGTTTTCAGTTTTTCCTTCACAAAAACTAAAAACTGAAAACTGGAAACTAAAAATTGAAAACTGTTTCGAGCAAAGCAAACAAGCCCTTAAGTTTCTTATATAGTGTTTGATGAGCAGCTCTCCTACTTTTGCGTAAGGGAAATCATTTTGGAATTTTTATGCAAATAGAGTTCCATTGTGCATATATGCATTTGTTGGACTATTCATGCTAATATTCTTGGGGTTTCTTTGGAATCCACAAATATGTCATCGTGTCAGTTTGATTCGTATATTATTAGATTTTGAAATAAATTTTATACTTGTACATAGAGATGTTTCATATAATAACTTCAGCAATATTGGAAGCCAAGGGAGTCAAGCATGTCAAGATGGACCTGTGTAAGAATCCTTGCATTTGTATACATTTGTGAGCAAATTTAAGAATCTATGTATTAACCTTCATTTATATGTCATAGGAACTTGTTTGCTAGCTCTTTGACAAGCAATGACTCGTAAGTTTGAAATTCTATGGGCTGAATTATTTATCTTACATGTAAAAGTCCTGTTCATTTCAGGGATCTTACATTATTGCATTATGATGAGGTTATGCTAACTAATTTTTGTCATTTCCATCATTTTGTCAGAGGAAAAGTTTCGTGTTTGAGACACTATGATTGTCCTAAGAGTAAGTTCATTTTGGTTAATTTCCTATAGAATGTTAGCGTCTTGCCACTACTTGGAATATCATATCAAAGCTTATGTTAGCCTTTTTATGGGTACAAGAAGAAATGGAAAATGGTCTTATGCAAGATCTTAAAAATCTACAACTACTCAGTGATGAACCACTTATCAAGACAATACAAACCACTGATCTAAGATTTCTTTGGCATTATTTTCACAGTATTCATATGAATTTCTTAATAGATCAATATTACTTCATAATATAAGTTATAGAAGAGAGCAACATATGATAGGGACTTTATCTCTGTTTTCTTCTTTCTGATTTGGTTCTTCATCAAACATATAACCTTCTGCTCACAAGTAGGATAACTTTGTTGCCGCAGCTGCAATATTGCTGCCACAGTGCCCTTTTCAACCGCATCGCATCGCAATTGCGGCTCTATTAACAATGTTTTTACATAATTTTCCGAATATCAATTAGCACAATGAAATTGGGAATTTTGTTGTTTGACAATAACAAATGGCTAGTTCTCTTTTTTCTTGTCTACACTAAAGCTGGTGCAAATTGTTTGAGAATACCTTAACTTACCAAGGGATACAGAAAATCGCAAACACGTCCACTTGACTGCCTTTCTTTCATCAGCATTTCCAAAAGGAAAAGAAAACAAGAAAAGAATAAGCTTGAACTAATGCAATTTTTTTTTTTCCTGTGATGCTCTTACTTTGCTTGATATCTTTTGATGGTTGCTCACTTTATTATGCTTTTTCACAGCCTTATTTTACTCTCTCCACATAAATTGTGGTGGACAATCGGTGACAGTCAATGGAAGCACATATGATGATGATGATGATACAGATGCACCAAGACAAACTGCATTCCACCAAAGAGAAAATAGAAACTGGGCATTTAGCAGCACTGGTAACTACATGGACAATAAAACTCAGTATTCTGTCGCATCTAACAACTCTAAGCTCCCCACAACGGATGCTAACATGTACATGAATGCACGTGTTTCTCCCATTTCTCTTACTTATTATGGATTCTGCCTTGAAAATGGAAATTACACGGTAAATCTACATTTTGCGGAGATCATGTTCACTGATGATCAAACATATAACAGTCTAGGAAGACGTGTATTTGACATCTATATTCAGGTACAAGACCAACACCTTTTCTGTGCTTTCTCATGCAATGTTTCATTTGGAAATTTGATACTCCCACAATTTTAAAAATACCGTAAAAAACCAAACAATACAAATATTATTAAGAAAAACAAAAAAAAAAACCATCTTGATAAATATACAAAATTATATAAGTTGACAAAACTGTCATTGTATAGTCATTATTACTCATCTTGATAAATCTGATAATTACTTAAGTATAAATGGAAGAAAAAATTAACGCTACTTAAATATTGTAAATGGACAGTACTCTGTCGAAATATGAAAAAAAAAATTTAAAAATGACAATTATTTTAAAATGGAGGGAGAACTTAATAGTACCCATGCCAGACATGTATTATATCAGATACTTTATTACTACTTTCATTCTCTACTAAGTTTTATCTTATTTTTCTACTATTATTTGTCCTTTTAAAAATTCTAGACAATATTAATTATTCTTTTCCTTAATACCCTTATGAGAGAGAAAAAGAGCCAGTTGACAGATTAAATGTGTGAGAGCGTTGAAATAGGTGATAAAGATAGTGTTATAAAATGAACTTAAATTTGTCTAATTTCTAATTCATTCAATCATTTACTTAATATCTGTGCAAAAATAAAGATAGACCCTTATTAGAGAATGAAAAAAGTAATACTTTTATATACTTTTAGTTATATTTTACATGTTTTTAATTTGATTTGTGCCATACCTTGATCCGTAGCATATTTAAGCCATATCGGTATCCATGCAACATAGATAAAATGTTATAATTATCATGAATCATGGAAGTTTGGATTCAAATATTGCAGGGAAACCTAGTGCATAAAGACTTCAATATTGTAGAAGAAGCAGGAGGAGTTGGTAAGGCAATAACAAAATCTTTCACTGCTACTGTGATTAATACAACCTTGGAGATCCGCTTGTATTGGGCTGGAAAAGGGACAACTGCTATCCCATTTAAATCAATATATGGTCCTCTTATATCAGCTCTATCTGTCGACAGTTTGGAGCATGGTTGGTTGTACTTTCCCATTAGGTTCTTAATTATCTTCTGCTACAATTTTGATGTTATCATATGAAATGTATACAGCTTGTGTAATAATCAAGTCGAATTTACACCTCATCAGAAAATGGAAGCAACTTATCAACGGGGGCTGTGGTTGGCATTGTGGCTGCAGTGGCAATTATTGTCATCCTGGCACTTGTTATACTTTTGTGGAAATGTTGTCCAGGAAAGAAAAACTCCAATACAAAAGGTGATTGCCGAAAAAATCAATAAATAAATACTAGAGTTCTGATGATGACTGCCAAAATTTTTGTTGAAACACATGGATCTTTCATGTGTAATGGCTACTTATACATTATCTTTCTGAAGAAGAGTAATGCTATTTGTATACAATATTTGTGGAACATTATGTCAACACACTCTCATTCATCATTGAATGAGGTGCAGACCCTATTTGGTATGAGTTTCACATCCCATCTAGTGATGGATGTGAGTGTTTTGATATAGTGTCTCATATGCTATGTATAAATAATATTCCTCTGTGAAGAAAGTTGTAGGCTTCTAACATATGATTATTGATCCATAGTGTCAATGCGGAATTTTCCTAGTATAAGGGGTCTCTAATGTTTCTTTAATTAGCAGAACTAAAGGGTTTAAATATGCAAACGGCTTTATTTTCCTTACGACAAATCAAAGCATCAACAAATGACTTTGATATCACCAATAAGATTGGAGAAGGAGGATTTGGTCCCGTGTACAAGGTATTTTGCATGATAGAACATTTTTGTAAATATATTTACTACTTAATGTAGATAAAATTCTTTTCAGCATTTCAATAACTATACAGCATTCATCAAAATGCAGGGACATCTATCAGATGGTACAATAATTGCAATTAAGCAACTTTCTTCCAAATCAAAGCAAGGGAATCGTGAGTTTTTAAATGAGATAGGCATGATTTCTGCTTTGCAGCACCCTTGTCTAGTGAAACTCTACGGTTGTTGTGTTGAAGGAGATCAACTATTATTAATATATGAATATATGGAAAACAATAGCCTTGCTCGTGCTTTATTTGGTAATCTTTCTCTGTTTGGTCTACTTCAATCATTTTTTTTATACTCTTTATCTTCTTACTTATGCAGCACCTAACCATATAGTATCATTATATGATTTTCATCATATATATTTACACATAAAGGCCCAGAAGATTACCAAATAACATTGGATTGGCCAACAAGGCACAAGATTTGCATTGGTATTGCTAGAGGATTGGCATACCTCCATGAAGAATCAAGAGTGAAAGTGGTTCATAGAGACATCAAAGCCACCAATGTGTTGCTTGATAGAGATCTCAACCCAAAGATATCTGATTTTGGCTTGGCCAAGCTTGATGAAGAGGATAACACCCATATTAGCACCCGAATAGCAGGAACATAGTGAGTTTTTATATTTCAATTCTTTTTTGCAATTTTTTCCATAAATCATTTGTAATATAATTTAATTGGAATATGAAGAAACAAAACTACAGAGCACTTATACTAGCATTATGTCTTCGGTATAATTAATTATTATAGTTTAAAAATCTTAAAATTTTAAAAAAATTTGCTCTAACAAAATAGATATAAATTTCACTCAGCATTCAATATTTGTGAAGACTCTTAACACAATAGATTGGTCGTTGAAAAGGAAAATAAGAACAAGAACTTAGGATTTTGCAGGTTGCTAAACTTCAAGTATCTGATAGCTGATTTCATTTTTATTCTGTAGTGGATATATGGCTCCAGAGTATGCGATGCATGGTCATTTGACTGACAAGGCAGATGTATACAGCTTTGGAATTGTTGCCTTGGAAATCATAAGTGGAAGGAACAATGTAACGCAAAGACAAAATGGAGTGTTCCATCTACTTGATTGGGTAAGTATTCTTCTGATGCCCATTGTTCATGTCAATTGCTTTGATTATGTTTAACTATTTACCCTGATGGTTAGTTCAGTAAGAATTAATTTGTTGCGAAAAATGAAGAAAACCAGAAGGCAGAAATGTAAGCTAAGAAAACTAAGGCTAAAACTAAGACCAGACTAACAATTTTCTTCCTTGACTCTTTCCATTCCAAATGATTACATATACAGTGGTGTTGGCATGTTAGAACCTTCACCTACAATAGAATATTCTTACTAAATATTCCTTACTAATGTTATCCTAATTCTAGAATGTTCCTAGTAGATATTTTTCCCTAACATTTTTAACTTAACTTTGAGTTAAACTGTCTTGTATCATTCTGTTTACTAGGCACGTTTGTTGAAAGAGAAAGGTGATTTAATGGAGCTAGTTGATAGAAGATTGGGTTCAAACCTCAACAAAGAGGAGGTAATGGTGATGATCAATGTGGTTCTCCTATGCACTAACGTGTCTCCAACACTTAGGCCTACCATGTCTTCAGTGGTAAGCATGCTAGAAGGCAAAATTATGGTTCCAGAACAAGTTTCAGAGTCAAGCGAGTTATTTGATGAGAAGAAGATAGAGGCAATGAAGTTGTATTATAAACAAGATGAGACAATCTCAATGGAGGTACCACTGACTGCTTCATCTGCTTCTGCAGTAGATTTGTATCCTATACAATTGGATTCTTCTTACTTGCAGAAGAGAGATTAGAGACCGCGCAGAGAAATTGTAATAATTTATATATACCAATTAAATAGAAGTATACCTTTCTTTCAATTCTATTAAAAAAAAATAAAAAAGAAACTTTCTTTCAATTCTCGAAAGTTATAGGCATCATCTCATTAGTCTCTTGAAGATCATTGTCATTGTATATGTTCGTCACATTTTGTGTCGACAATGATAATTGAAACATTAATGAGAGACACAATATCTTTGAAGGACTAAAGTAGGATTTATAAAATTTATATTTTGCGTATAAATCTTATTTAAAAGAAAGATTTTGTAGCATAAAATTTCAAATCATTTTCCTTTCTTGCTTCCTAAATTCAAAATTTAAACTTACAAATATATCGTAAAAATCTTGGTAATAAATATTGAGCTCAATTTTGATGGTGTAAAAGAATTTTATATTATCATTCAATCAAATTTTTTCATTTACATAATTTGTTCAAGTAGTAAGACTCAACAAGATGTGACTATATAATTGAATGACAATAAAAGAAACTTTTGCATTATTGGTACATAAAAGTCAAACCCAAGATATTTCATGTTATGTCAACAATTAATTAAACTTTCAATTATAAATTATTTTGAAACTAAATAAGCTTATTTAGACACACACATCTCAAAAAAAAAATGAAAGAAAAAATATTTTTGGCCTGGAAAATGAAAAAAGTTTAGTCCCACACTCACATCCCCACTTACCCACCACCATCGATAAAAATGGGCTTCCAAAGAAAAAAAAAGGTGGGATTTTATTATTTCAACGGCTAAAAATTGAGTGTCTATAAACACCTAACCTAATCTAAAGGTAGAAAATTAAAATTCTTACTTTTAAATAAAGATCATATAAAATTTAAAGATGATAAATTGAGTGTCAACGTAATATCCAAGATTTTGGGTGATTGAAAAAACATTTATCATAAAGTTGAGTTAGTGCCACCTTCCCGCCACGGTCAATAAAGTCTGTACACTAAGCTAAAGTTTCCAATCCCGCTATAATCTCTACTGTGCAAAAACGTATGGCAAGCCCAACAACATCTGCCACTTGACAAAAGCAAAAATTCTATGTCCAATGCTCCTACCATCCAGGTTGCCCACGAGACAAGGGGCTTTGAGGGCTGCGCTAGATACTCCTTTGGGCTAGATATGTCACATGCGAACCAATCCTATTATTAGTGGATGTCGTGGTGTTGGGAGATTGGATGGATTTGGAGCCCTACTCTAATGGGCCAATTTTCTTAGGCTCTTCCCCCATCAAATTTTTTGTGTTAAAAAATAGGCAACTGCATTTGGCGTTGACTGTTTACCTTGAAAGTCAAAAAGTTTAGCTGGTGGTGTAATAAAATATTTGTATTTATTTTTGTCTTAAAAGTAGTTGTATTAAGAAATGAGGCATGCAAATTTCTGTGCTACGTATGGGCTCACGTTCAATATTAAGAAAAAATGTTTTAGTCCTTTTTACATGTGGTTTAAACATGATGTTTTTTTATCAACCCAAATAGTTTAATTCAGTATGTCATCTTCAAGATTGGGACTTTTCAATAAAACATAGCTCAACAATATTATCATGTTTTGTTCGGTGTTTATTGGTATTCAATTGCTTCGCTATCGTTAAAGTGATTAATCTTTGGAGGTTTTGTTTTTGGGTCCTACACTGATTGAATGATTGAATGTTGATAAGGTTCTTTGTTCATTCATAAATTTGCGTTATATGAATTTTTTATATAATTTTTGTAGGAGGTTTTATCCTATTTCCGAACATTGAATTTGGTATTTGTGGCCTTATTACTTATTTGTTGTATGTATAAGATTTTGAAGTTATAGTGAAACCAATTGAATGGGTAATAATTGATGGTACTGATTCAAAAGAATTCTGTGAGCCTCCACAATATGGATTTTATCTCCATTTGACATATCAACAAGCTAAACAAAGGCAAGCATGAGCATGTTCAAATTTCATTGAACTTAAAAAAAGCCAAAATTACAACATTATTGTTTAAATTCGTAAGATATATTAAGTTTTTTTGCTTTACGTACTTATAGAGTACATCGTTGCCCAATTTAGAAGAGAGTTTTCGTCGATGGTCAACCTCACATTACTGTATACAATGAGTTTATAAAGAAAAATATTTGGGGATCTAAAATGGTCCCCAGGAAGAGGGAGCAACGTCATATTCAAAAGGGTTGATATGATTATTGCGTAATGAACAACTTATGTGAAGGTGATAAAGTTGGTTTTATGTTCAATCGATTTAATAGTTCTTTCAACACATCCATTAGAAGGGAAAGAAGATTAATTACAAGTTTGTTTTTTAACCTAGATATATAATTTAGTTTTAGGTTGATGATTGTATATAAATTCGGTTTATTTTTATTAATTTATTCTTGCTGCCTGTTATTCTATTGTGAGACAATGAATGGTAGAAAATTTTGGAATCAAGCAATAATGTATGGTTACTCCATTGAATTGTTTTAATATTGAACTTCTGGACAGGATCATGATGTGAAGGAGTAAAAGGCTTGAATTAAGTTTTACGTATAATATTTTGTGGAGTTGCAGTTTTATATCGCTTAAGTTTAAGACTTATGTTATTAGTTATTTCAATTTATGACTTAAATTAGAGTATGATTTGTATATTATAGAACATTTTCCTTGATCATGCCAGAGCTGATATACTTGAATTCCCATAGTGTCTAATATTATTTTTGCAATAAATTGAGTTGTAAGTATGGTTGCTACAACCACGAAATATTGATGAATTAGTCTCTAGCAATTAGCGTTGGGCACCATATATACTTATTGACACATACTAACACAATTAAAATAGAGTTGAGAAAAATAAAACTGACATAAAATATTTGTACATGGAAAGTCCTCTACAGACAAACTGAAAAAGATTTTTATTATATGAAAGATAAAATTACATTTCTATTTAAATATAAGAAGAGAATAATAATATCATCTTTTATACTAAAAAAATGTGCCTCTATAAAAATAGAAAAAACTCTCACAAAATACTATATATATATATATATATATATATATAAAAGATGGAGGAGGCATTTATTTATGGTCGAAAACCTCCCCTTGTTCCCTTCTTGCGTTTTGCATGGTACAATTGTTTAATTTTTTGCCACCGAAAGTTTGCTTGCTTTTCATCTTTGGATAGATGCTCTCCCCTTTTTTTAAAATAAAAAATTTCCTTTGGCCACAAAAGTGGCTTTAAACCTGAACCAAGAGTTCACAATTAGAACTTTTAGGTGAGACTCAATGTACTTGACTATCGGTTTTAATGCGTTTAGACCAACTATAATATTACATGGTTCCTCAAAATGGCATGGAATTGTAAGCTTATGCCCCGTGCATTGCACGGGTATACTCCTAGTGGACTCCAAAGAGAACAGAACAGAAGACTTGTCTATTAAAGTTGACTGACTTAGTCTCCTCTGCTGATTCTGAATTATAATCTAAGGTCTTCCTTTGTACCCTTCAACTCACCTTCAGCCTTTAATGCGTGTCTCTTCTCAAATTGTTCTTCTTTCATTGTGAATTTGTCACCATTCACAATAGGCATCTTCTTCATCGACTTGTCCAACTCCAGTGATACAATCAGAATGAAGATGATCATTACTGGTGCCTCTCACTTTCTCCTCCTTTCAATTCTTCCCATTTCTTTCACCTTGCTTGCTTTTGGAGCCACAACTCTGCCAGGCAATGAAGGTAATATGATGTATTTTATAACATTTTTTTTCTGATGGCACAATTTTTATATGATTTCTTTTTTTTTTTTTTGGGTACATTTAAGTGATGGCACTTTAATTTGTTTATTTTAGTACAAGCACTGAAAGATATAGCTAAAACACTTGGTAAAAAGGATTGGAACTTCAATGTTGATCCATGCAAATGGGAAGGGGATACACCAAAGAACGAATCTGACTCTGGAGTTGTGAATAAGGTCTCTTGCAATTGCTCTATTGCCAATGACGGCTTCTGCCATATTATTAAAATGTATGTCTCTTTCTACCCTTGTATGTGTACCATGAAATTTTATTTTCGATCACTCATTTTATCTCTTTAAGGGTATGTTTCGTTCTAGAATAAAAATATTGAGGATCAAAATTATGTAGATGAGTTCAATTTGTATAGGTAGGGAACTCCAAGTGTATTTGGTAAAAATATTTGATATTGGGAGAAAAAAAAAAAGAGGTGAATAAACTCTGACAAATGAAAGCATTTTTTTTTCCTTCACAAACAAGGTTTCCAATAATTTTTTTTTTTTTTGGTTTAGTCTAGTTTCGTTGAAAATACTCTCCGTCCCCTTATTGATTAAATTAAAATAATAGTTTACTATTAATTCTTTATTGTTATTAATTATGATTTATAATGTGTTATTATTTTAACAGATACTTTCATACTTTTTAAAATGTTGAATATTGATTATATTTTTAAATTTTTATGTGATCTCTAAAAATTAAAATTATTTATAATTAATTTGTTTAACATTATTGTTTTAGATCTAAATATTAAATTATTTTATAAAATTTTATAATTTAATATTTATGTAAATAATATATTAGTTATATCTTAGATTAAAAATTATTGATATTAAATGAAAAAATGAATTATATTATATTATGCAACATATATAACCAGTATTTCGTTATCTAGTGTTCATTTTATTTAATTTAGTATTGAATAAAATTATATAGTATTGATCTCTTAACTTTTATTATATTTTAATTTTCTTTTTTTCTTAAAATTCAGGTAATATAATACAATAAATTAGTTACTTACTTAATTATTATATACTATATATTAGAATAAAATAATTATACAAACACATGATTTGTATTATCATATTATTTAAGGTATTTTGAAACATATGAGATTTCAAGTTTATTAAATAATGTACCAAAATATTATTGAATCACCGTCCAAAACTGGGATAAAATATATTAATTATCAATAATTATTTTATTTTATTAAAATTTATTATTTTAATAGTAATTTACGTACTTTACTATTTGTTATTCGATATGATGTTTATAGAATATTAAATACAGATGAATAAATATACTATTATTATTAAATAAATTTATGTAAAGTGAAAAATTAATTGAACTCGTAAATTATCTTTAAAATTAAGAATGTCATTTTCTAGGATAATTATATTTTTTAATTCTATATGAAAATTTAAATTTGATATATTTAAAAATACTCGACAATAATTTTTTTAACAAAATAAAAAATATATAGAACAACAATAATGAAATATTAAAAGAAAATTTATTTTTGAAAAAAGGTTGATAATAAATTTTGAATAAATTAAAAGTAATATCAAATTACTAATAGGAAAATAAATTTTAAGAAAAATAAACAAAAATTAATTAAGTGATAATAACAATAGATAATAAAGAGTAACAATACTAACTAGGGTTGATTTGTCTGTTTCTTCTTTGAGGCTTTCACCCATGTATCGCTATTTGGGCTTGATTCATAGGTTTTTCTATTAGTGAGTTTGGTAATATAATGAAGTTGAAAAATATGTTTTAACCCTAGATTAGGTTGAACCTTCCTCTCAACTAAATTTCACCTTGAAAAATGAAGGGTAACAGCGTAATTTTCTTGGTCGACACAGAGCAATAGTTGCTCAACCCTAGGGATCAAAAAGAGAATTTGAAAAGAAAGAAAATAAAGAGAGAAATATTAAAAGAAAAAGTGTGTAAAGAGAAAATAAAGATAGAATAAAAAAATGCGTATAAAATTAAATTTTTATATATTCTTATTGTAATAAAAGAATTAATATATCACAAATCAAATACATAAATGATTGTGTATAAGTATTCATAAAAATTAATTTATACAAATTTGAATTATAATTTTTAAATTTTTTATTTGAATGAAAATTAATACTATTTAAATTCTTAAACTATTCTTTTTTTTTTTGTTCAATATGTTTTCATTGATAATTAATCAAAGGCAAAAGCCAAATTACTAAGGAAATCTTTCATCAAAGAGCACAAGGTCCTAGCCGAGCCTATGAATATAATTAATCAGATTATACAACTCTAAATAGACTCATGAGAACGCAGCATGCATACTATTTCACATCACACAGCAAATAATCATAAGAAGCACAAGTGTTTTGCGATTGGGGGACATTATTTTGATTCACATTTTACGAAATATCATATTAACACCTAATATTTATTATTAAATTAGATATAAACATCATTTAATTTAAATTTTATATCTCATTCAATAATATATATGAGTATGTCGACACAATATATAATAAAATGTGAATCAAAATAATATTCCTCATAAAGAAGTGAGGGAGCATAAATGCCAAAAAAGAATGAGTGAAGCCCACGTACCTTTTCTTTCTTTTTCTTCATTTCCCACCCACAAACAACCAAAGGCAAAAAAATCAGAAAAATTTTCCGTCTTATTATCCTGGCACGGAGTGAAATAATGATAAACTGACATATAAGATCAATATGCAAAAAAAAATATTTGCTGTTTCGCCTTTGAGGCTTTCACCCATGTATCGCTATTTGGGCTTGATTCATAGGTTTTTCTACTAGTGAGTTGGTAAAGACTTTTAAGTATTTAATGAAGTTGAAAAATATGTCTTAACCTTAGATTAGGTTGAACCTTCCTTTCAACTTAAATTTCACCTTGAAAATATGAAGGGTAACTGTAATTTTTTTGGTCGACATAGAGCAATAGTTGCTTCACCCTAGAGATCAAAAAGAGAATTTGAAAAGAAAAAAAATAAAGAGAGAAAACTTAAAAGGAAAAGTGTGTAAAGAGAAAATAAAGATAGAATAAAAAAAAGGAGTATTAAATTAAATTTTTATATACTTTTATATATTTTTATTGTAATAAAAGAATTAATATATTATTTTAATTTAATATATTAATGAGCACCTTTTACAAATCAAATACATAAATGATTGTGTATAAGTATTCATAAAAATTAATTTATACAAATTTAATTTGAATTATAATTTTTAAAATTTTTATTTGAATGAAAATTAATATTATTTAAATTCTTAAATTATTATTTTTTTTGTTCAATATGTTTTCATCGATAATTTATCAAAGGCACAAGCCAAATTACTAAGGAAATCTTTCATCAAAGAGCACAAGGTCCTAGCCGAGCCTATGAATATAATTAATCAGATTATACAAGTCTAAATAGACAAATGAGAACACAGCATGCATACGATTTCACATCACACAGCAAATAATCATAAGAAGCACAAGTGTTTTGAGGTTGGGGAACATTATTTTGACTCATTTTTTGAGATACTATATTGACACACTCATATTATTATTAAATTAGATATAAATATTATTTAATTTAAATTTTATATCCCATTTAATAATATATATGAATATATTGACATCATATCTAATAAAATATGAGTCAAAATAATATCCTTTTTCTCCAAAGGCAAAAGTGATGGAGCATAAATGCGAAAAAAGAGTGAGTGAAGCCCACGTACCTTTTCTTTCTTTTTCTTCATTTCCCACCCACACAAACGACCAAAGGCAAAAAAAACAGAAAAATTTCGGTCTAATTATCCTGACAGGGAGTGAAATAATGATAAACTGACCTATAAGATCAATATGCAAAAAGAAGACCTACATATAATCCATTTTCAAAATAAATCCAATTCAAATTTTAGAAAGTTACATGCGATAAATAAGTTGTTAATATCTTATTAGTTAAAAAGTATAAAATATTTTTACATTATCAAACAATTAATTCCAAAAACTTTCTTTATTTTTTCTCCTTCACTTTTCGATGCATCCTTGAGATAAAGTGAAATACGTGTTGAAAGCGGCCCAATTCCTAAGACAATCTCAACCAGCTGTCCCGCACAATATATTGTAGAAACAACTTTGTGTTGACTTAAGACTTTGATTTTTATTTTTCCTTTTTGTTTTAAATCAAGTTGTTTATCTAATTTTCAAATAAAAAATATCTACCATAAACCGGTTTTAACATTCTTTTTTGGTATCCAAAGTTTTATCTTGTTTTTTATCTGCAGTTTTCCCTTTGTTTAATGAGAATTCCAAACACATTGTATAAAAGTTAAATTGTTATTGATAAACAAAAAAGTTAAATTGTTAACACTTTCATGATAACGCTTAATTATAAGATTAAGATATGTACAGTAAACATAAGTTGCACAAATATTTACCCAAAAAAAAAAACGTTACAAATGATAAAAGTTCTTATAAATATGATAAAATTTTATGGGTGGATCTATTTACTCTTAAGTAAGTTATAATATATTTACTTTATTTAATAATTTTTCAAGGAAAACAAATCTGATCAATCTAACTATTGAATTTAAAGATCCTATCAAGTAAAACAAATACATAAAATTTCATTTTATTTTGATAGATAATAAATTTTTAAAAATTTAAGTGTATATTAATCATTAGAATATATGTTTATTATTGTCCATTTTTCTTAAAATATCTCATACTCGATTATTAATATAATATCATATAATTTGAATGTTTGATCTATCAAGTTCAATTTCTATGAAAAGTTATAGAATGAAGTATGTTTACAAGACTTCCTCTGAAATTAAATAGACACTGTCCAAATTTTATTATTATTTACAATAAATAATGAATAGGTGAAATACATAATTAAATATCTATCTAAACTATATTTATACTGTCCATCTAAATCAAATCCGTACTTTTAACCATTTTGGGGCCAATAAACTCAGAGTAGTGAAGTCACAAAATCTTCAAGGCACTCTCCCATCAGAACTGATCAGGCTGCCTTACCTTAAAGAAATGTACGTAATACTCTTCTTGAATTCTTTGAAGGAAAAGGCATTTGCATGTCTACATGCAAGTTTCACTATATATGAATCTAATATTTATTTAATTTGTCTGATTTTCTAACTTTGACACAGTGACCTTACCCGGAACTACCTTAGTGGAACAATTCCTAGAGAATGGGGCTCCTTGAATCTTCACGAAATGTGAGCTTTCTCTATCCACTTTTTAACTTTGCTCTTCCAAATTTTCTTTACAGAGTCTTTAGCACGTGATTTTGTTATAGACTTTAATTTTGATTAAGTGATTTTACACAATAATTTATCATATTCTTCAATTTATATGACTTTTTAAATAATAATAAAAGTTAATTATATTTATTGAAATGATAATATATGATAAGTTAAAAATATAAATATAAAATTCTTTTATACTATCAATATATCAAACAAAATTCTTTGTTATATGTGTGTTGTTGTATGTTCTATGACTTTTTTCTGCGTAAATTTAATTGTTTACTTGGACTCTTTTCAAGAAACACAAATCTAATTTATGTTTTCCATTCTAATTGTAGTTCTCTTCTTGGAAATAGACTAACTGGTCCAATCCCAGTAGAGCTGGCAAACAACACCAATCTCAAGCGTTTGTGAGTTTCTGGTTATCCACATAGGTTAAGAATGGGTCCAATTTCAATTTTATATTCATATTAATGCCATTAATTTCAAATGGATAGGATCCTTGAGTTCAATCAATTTTCTGGGGAGCTTCCTCCAGAACTTGGGAATCTTGCCCACCTTGAAAAACTGTAAGCCCTGCATTTTGGATGCTATTATTAAGAGAGCCCATGTTGTTTTTTGTCTCCTTTTCTCATGGCTACTTACTGATTTCATTCAGTTTGGATATTGAAACATCAAGGATATGCTAGAAGAGCAGCAAAAACAATATATTTTTGGATTTAATGATAATGTGCATCGATATCTAATCATGTATTGATAAGTCGTTAAAAGTGTTTAATGTTACAATATCATCTTGAAGAGTTTTTCATAGGATATCATATGACTGTCTGGTAATGTAAAACAGATATTTTCCCTAATTTTTATTTGTAGCAAATTACACAGAACTTCTATGAGGTTTGATAAAATTTATCCCGACTCCCTTTTATTTTTCCGGGTGACATTGACCTCTTCCAAAGGCATTGTGTAATGTGTGATGGATGGGACGTCAATATAATGATTCAACAAACTTAGTGGAGGGCAATATATTGATTTCCAAACTAAAAGACCTCATGAGCAAATTTAACAAATAAAGAAAGACTTAGGTTAAATTTCACCAAACCTCAGGGAGGTCAATGTAATATGCTCTTTTATTTATTGTTGCTTGATATAATATTTAAAAGATACTTTCGACTAAATTTTGCACTATGAAAGTTGTTAAACTTTGTGTAACATGATATTAGTGCTGATAATTTCTTGTTGCATAGGCATCTAAGCTCCAACAACTTTACCGGAGAGTTGCCTGATACTTTTGCAAGACTTACTACATTGACAGAATTGTAGGTTCCTGTTTTTATTTTCCGTAGTCATTTTGAATTATATTGTTATTTTTGGTTCTGAATTAATACTAACTTTTCTTGTTTGTTCTCACATGTGGCAGCCGAATTAGTGACAATCAATTCTCCGGAAGCATACCTGAGTTTATTCAAGGATGGACTAGTCTTGATAAACTGTATGACCCTTTTCATTTGGGGGGTGAGATTTACTTGTGTTTCTATTGTTGATATTTACATAGCAAATGTATTCTTATTTTGACAGAGCAATTCAAGGTAGTGGTTTAAGTGGACCAATTCCTTCTGGAATTTCACTTCTTCAAAACTTAACTGACTTGTAAGCATGGAGTTTTGCACTTTCAGCCAGAGATTCAAATTAAACTGTTTTCCAGTTGTATTATTCCATCCTTAAAATATGAAATGCAGGAGGATTAGTGACTTGAATGGACCAGATTCTGCTTTTCCACAAGTTGATAATATGAAAGGATTGAAAATAGTGTGAGTGAATTGCTTTGATTGTTGTTATTTCATAATTTTTTATTTGTGAGTCAGTGCCTCAATGTAGGCACTGATTTAATGAGTACTAAATCTTAATGATTGGATATTGATATATGTTGCTGCAAAGTTCACATATGTGACTGTTTCACAGGATATTAAGGAGTTGCAATATTAACGACACACTTCCCCAATATCTTGGGAACCTGACAGATTTACAAGTCTTGTAAGTGTTGACTCACTCTCTTTTTTCTTTTTTCAATATATCTACTTGCTGCAAAATGCAAAATTTTCTTGTATTATTTAACTTGATCATATTTAAGATTAGTTGAAGTACTTGACTTGAAAACTATAAACAATGCAATCAGAAAATCGAAAGGATGTAGCTTCACAAAAGAAAAAGTCAGCAAATAAGTGGATTTCATGAAAAACACTTCATTCAGATGCTGTTGTTTTGAGTTTTTTGCTTGCTGTGCAGTGTCAGGTTGACATAGCTTTGATAGCTCCTTCCATTTTTTGCTCATCTCTTTAATGGATATAACATGAGTATGTTTGTTGCAGTCATCACATCTGAAAACTTGATATTTCTATGTCACTTTCAGAGACCTTAGCTATAACAAGCTAAATGGAGACAATAACCTTGAAGAGTTAACTGCAGCAACTTATATGTAAGAATTTTTTGTATTAACATTTCCATTTTAATTTTACTCCAATATGAGATTAAACATTTCTTTTGGTTGCTGAATGGCATTAGTTAATTTAAAACTCTGTCTGCTCACCTAGTAGAAGCCACTTTCAACTTGGTAGATAATAAATATTAGCCTTCAGACATTATACTCCGTTCTACTAGTTTAAAAGTCTATGATATTGTTAGGGACCGATTTCCCAAAGGGATACAGGTGTATAAGAGAAAAAGGTTCAGGGGTATAAAAGAGATTAGAGAAGAGGGATCAAGGAATGCTGATTTTGTGGGACCCAAGGGTCCCAACTGATTTGCTGTGTGTATTTTGCAACATGAGTGTGTGTGCTGGCAGAGGTGGGCTGTGCGAGTTCGGTGGTCTGCTCTGCCATGAGTTCCGGTGGCGTGACGACCTTCTACGGGAATGGGGGGAGTTGCTACCCTCTCGGTTACGAGACCTCGAGGGCCGCGACTCGTTGTGAGGGGAGGAAGAACCCTGAGGCCCAAGGTGGTAGTTCAGGGGGGTATTGTTAGGGACCGATTTCCCAAAGGGATACAGGTGTATAAGAGAAAAAGGTTCAGGGGTATAAAAGAGATTAGAGAAGAGGGATCAAGGAATGCTGATTTTGTGGGACCCAAGGGTCCCAACTGATTTGCTGTGTGTATTTTACAGCATGACTGTGTGTGCTGGCAGGTGTGGGGCGTGCGAGTATCATGAGGTGAAAAGGGTATATTTGTTGGAGGGGGCTAGAGGTACGAGGTAGGCATTTTCTTAGGAAAAGACTAGGCTGAGGAGAGAAGGGCTGCTTTAGTGCTCTGCTTGGGTCTCTCTGTATTGCATTTCCTTACTGAGTTAATTTCCTCTAAGTGCTATTAGCACAGTATTTCATCCATTTCTGCATTCCTGTTTTCTGGTTCCTATTATTTTGGTATCAGAGCTCTTTCCTGGAGCTGTGGGCTGAGTAGTGTGGAAGCTGCGACATGGAGAGCCGATTGGAGAAGGTGGAAAGGATGCTGGAAAGGTTGATGCGAGACAAGAGAGGGCGACAGCGAGGTCGGTCATCTGCAAGGTCACCGCCGAGGAGAGACCATGGCTGAGTGGTCATTGAAGACCGATGGAATGGGGGTTCCAGAGGTAGTGGGAGGCCTCAGGGTTCTTCCTCCCCTCACAACGAGTCGCGGCCCTCAAGGTCCCGTAACCGAGAGGGTAGCAACTCCCCCCATTCCCGTAGAAGGTCGTCACGCCACCAGAACTCATGGCGGAGCAGACCACCGAACTCGCACAGCCCACCTCTGCCACGTCGGAATCAAGACCGAAGAATGGAGCTTAGTTGTTATTTGGTGATGACCCTCTAGGATGGTTGGTGAAGATTGAAAGATATTTTGCTGTGAATGAGATTCAGGGAGAAGAAAGGATGGATGTAGTAGTTTTAGCTTTGGAAGACAAAGCTCTGTGTTGGTTTCAGACATAGGAAGAGCAAACACTAGTCCCCTCATGGCGTCAGTTCAAGAACGCACTCCTGAGAAGGTTCCAGCCAGGGGTGGTGAAGGACCCGTATGGGCCCTTGTTGCGGGTCAAGCAAACCGGGTCAGTTTTGGAGTACATTGAAGAGTTTGAAAAAAATTCTGGGCCACTAAGGAGCTTGGACAGGGAAGTGCTAATACGGATCTTTGTAAATGGGCTGAAGGGGGAAATTGGGGCCGAAATTAAGAGCCTCGATTTGGGCTCTCTCTCAGAAATAAAAGACAAAGCCCTCATGCTTGAACAGAGAAATATAGAGTGGGGAGGGGGAGGCGTGAACCCAACGGAGAGAGGAATGGGCTCCCACAAAGGCCCAATCCAGTTTAAAACAGGGCCATTCTTACAGAGAAACTCACCCACTAAGGACCAAAAGGAAGAAAACAGCCTGGGGAAGGAAGAAAAGAGCATCAGCGACAAACAGGGGCTAGGGAAGCGCCTCTCTCAAGCTGAGATCCAGGAAAGGAGCAGGAAGGGGCTATGCTTTAAGTGTGGGGAACGCTGGGGCCGCGACCATGTCTGTAGACTAAAGCACTTCCGGTTGCTACTAGTGGAAGATCCAGAAGGTGAATCCTCCGAGGGAGAAAATGGGGGCGACAAGGAAGAGGAATGCGAAGTGGAGCTCAAAACACTCCAAATCTCCCTCAGAAGTCTTCGTGGGTTCACTTCCCGGAAGTCATTTAAGCTTAAGGGGACACTGAAGGGGGTGGAAATCACGATTTTGGTTGATTGTGGGGCCACCAGCAACTTCCTCTCTGGGTCCCTAGCCCAAGAGCTCGAATTGGAAATTCAAGAAACGCCTGAGTTCACTGTAGAGCTTGGCACAGGTAAGAAAATAAGGAGCAAGGGGGTTTGCGATAATTTACTCCTGGAAGTACAAGGGGTCGAGATCCCCCAACCTTTTTTCTTGCTGAGTTTAGGGGGGGTGGATGCGGTGCTAGGAATGAAATGGCTAGAGAGCTTGGGGACTATATCAGCTAATTTCCAGAAATTGTTCATAAGGTGGGCAGAGAACGGGGAAACTAAGATGATTCAAGGAGATCCAGCTCTTTGCAAATCCCATGCCACTTGGAAAGCCACGCTTATGGCCTTGAAAGATGATGGGGAAGGGTATGTCATAACTTCTCAGGAGTCTGACACAAGGAGAGAGCCAAAAAAGGATGTGCCTGAAGAATTTAAGAAGCTGCTAGAGAATTTTGAAGATGTTTGCCAACCACCCTCAGGCCTGCCACCATCGAGGAGCCATGATCATGCCATTAACTTGAAGGAAGGAGCCCCTATACCTCATGTAAGGCCTTACAGGTACCCTTATTTTCAGAAAAATGAAATAGAAAAAATTGTGGGTGAAATGCTCGGTGCGGGAATCATTAGACCCAGTATTAGCCCCTATTATAGTCCTGTACTTTTGGTTAAGAAAAAAGATGGAGGGTGGAGGTTTTGTGTAGACTATAGGGCGTTGAACAAAATAACAGTCCCCGATAAGTTCCCTATACCGGTGATTGATGGGTTGTTAGATGAGTTGGGGGGAGCCAAAATTTTTTCCAAGTTAGACCTGAAATCTGGCTACCATCAGATAAGAATGAGAGATAATGATGTTGAGAAAACAGCGTTTAGGACCCACGAGGGGCATTATGAATTTCTGGTAATGCCTTTTGGGTTATCTAATGCCCCATCTACCTTTCAAGCCTTGATGAATCAGGTTCTCAGACCTTACTTGAGGAGGTTCGTTCTAGTGTTTTTTGATGACATTCTAGTCTTCAGCAAGTCAACGGAGGAGCATTTAGAACATGTGGAGAGGGTGCTGTCTCTGTTGAGAGAGAATCAGCTCTTTATCAACATGAAGAAGTGTAGTTTTGGACAGCCCAAGATAGAGTATTTGGGACATATTGTCTCAGATCAAGGGGTGGCTGTTGATCCAAGGAAAATAGAAGCCATAGAATTGTGGCCAGCTCCCACTGATTTGAAGGGGCTGCGGGGTTTTTTGGGATTAACAGTCTATTATAGGAGATTTGTAAAAGGGTATGGGAGAATAGCTTGGCCATTGACTCAATTACTTAAGAAGGATGCTTTTAAGTGGAACCCGGAGGCCCCAAAAGCTTTTGAGAAGCTGAAGACAACGATGATTTCTCTGCCTGTACTTGCTGTCCCCTGCTTTGAAAAGGAGTTTGTGATAGAAACTGATGCGTCTGGGAAGGGGTTAGGTGCTGTCCTCATGCAAGAAGGCAAACCCGTAGCCTTTTGGAGCCATACCCTCTCTGAAAGAGCAAGACAAAAATCAGTCTATGAGAGAAAGTTGATGGCCAAAGTGATGGCCATTCAAAAATGGAGACACTACCTTTTGGGGAAGAAATTCATAGTCCACACAGATCAAAGGAGTTTAAAATTTCTGGTTGACCAGAGAATGATGGGGGAGGAGCAGCAAAAATGGGTGGCCAAATTGATGGGGTTTGATTTTGAAATAAAATACAAGGCTGGGAAGGAAAATAGAGTGGCCGATGCTCTCTCTAGGCAGCAATATTTTGGGGCAATCTCTGCTGTCACATTTCAAGAATGGCAGGGATTGGAAGAAGAAGTGCAACAGGACAGCAAGCTTCAAGCTATTATGCAAGGGTTGGTGCAAGGAGATACTATCCAGCAAGGGTTTGAATTGAGAAGGGGAAGGCTCTATTATAAGGGAAGGCTGGTCATACCCAAAAATTCTCCAAGAATTCCTCTTATTTTACAGGAATTCCATGACTCTGCTGTTGGAGGTCACTCTGGATTTTTCAGAACCTACAAAAGAATTTCAGGGCTACTTTGGTGGGAAGGTATGAAGCAGAGGATTCAGCAACACATTCAAGGTTGTGACACATGCAACAGAAACAAGTATCAAACTCTCTCTCCTGCGGGGTTGTTACAGCCCCTGCCTACACCTACCCGAGTTTGGGATGAAATCACAATGGATTTCATTGGGGGGTCACCAAAAGCCCAAGGTTTAGATACAATTTTAGTGGTGGTTGATAGACTCACAAAGTACAGCCACTTCATTGGACTTGTTCACCCCTATACTGCCAAGGATGTGGCTATGCTATTTGTCAAAGAGGTTGTTAGGCTGCATGGTTTCCCTTCTTCCATTATCACTGACAGAGACAGGGTGTTTATGAGTCATTTCTGGTTTGAACTTTTCAGAATGGCTGGCACAAAGCTGAAATATAGTTCAGCTTATCACCCACAGACCGACGGAAAAACGGAGGTAGTTAATAGGTGCCTAGAAACTTACTTGAGGTGCTTTGCTGGATTCAAACCAAGGCAGTGGCCGAAATGGTTAGGTTGGGCTGAGTTGTGGTTTAATACAACCTATAGTGCCTCAACAAACACTACTCCTTTCAGGGCCTTATATGGGAGAGACCCTCCGGCGTTGTTAAGGAATGAACAGCCTTCCTCTGCAGTGGAAGACCTCAATTTACTATTAGCTGAGAGGGATGCGATTTTAGATTAATTGAAGTGGCATCTGAACAAGGCCCAAGCCCGCATGAAGAGCCAAGTAGATAAGAAGAGAAGAGATGTGCAACTACAGGTGGGGGACATGGTGTATCTCAAGTTACAGCCCTACAGGTTGAAGACACTGGCAAAAAGAGTAAATCAGAAACTTAGTCCAAGGTTTTATGGACCATATAAAGTAATCGAAAAGGTTGGGCAAGTTGCTTATAAGCTGCAGTTGCCCCCTAACTCATTAGTTCATCCTATTTTCCATGTCTCATTACTCAAGAAATGCATCTCCTCTCCCAGTTTGAGCCAGCCTCTGCCTGCTGGTTTGACAGAAGAACTGGAGCTGAAGATTCAGCCAGAAGAAGTCTTGGAAGTTAGGCCCTCACTACAAGGAGGTCATGAAGTCCTCATCAAATGGAAAGACATGCCAGACTTTGAAAGCTCTTGGGAGACTGCTGAAGATATAAAGACCAGCTTCCCTGAGTTCCACCTTGAGGACAAGGTGGTAGTTCAAGGGGGGTATTGTTAGGGACCGATTTCCCAAAGGGATACAGGTGTATAAGAGAAAAAGGTTCAGGGGTATAAAAGAGATTAGAGAAGAGGGATCAAGGAATGCTGATTTTGTGGGACCCAAGGGTCCCAACTGATTTGCTGTGTGTATTTTGCAGCATGAGTGTGTGTGCTGGCAGGTGTGGGGCGTGCGAGTATCATGAGGTTAAAAGGGTATATTTGTTGGAGGGGGCTAGAGGTACGAGGTAGGCATTTTCTTAGGAAAAGACTAGGCTGAGGAGAGAAGGGCTGCTTTAGTGCTCTGCTTGGGTCTCTCTGTATTGCATTTCCTTACTGAGTTAATTTCCTCTAAGTGCTATTAGCACAGTATTTCATCCATTTCTGCATTCCTGTTTTCTGGTTCCTATTAGATATCTTTACTGATTTCTTTGCATAGAAAGGTCAAAGTTGTCTTTTGATTCGAGGCGTAATAACTATATAAATTCAATCAAATCATTGAAGAGGAAACTCAACACTGATTGATCCTGACGTAGCTTAAGTTGAACAGGCCAAGTTTGAGTAGTGTACAATGAAATGGGGGAATTTTATCACTTAGGGATGTGCCCTTTTTGAAGTGTAGATGGATATGACTGTCTCTTACAGGGTTTTATCATATTGTCTTGAAAGGATCAGGTCCTGTAAAGGGCATCTTCCACATGGAAGAGTAAATTGCTAAACTAATAGCTGCTGATGAAATAGTCAATGGTTAATACTAGCACTCGAAAGATGTATGCTCATCAGTTTGGTCTCTTAAAGTTGTGTGATGTCAGATAGGGCCCTGAAAGGCTGAAAGTTAAAATATGACATCACGTTAATCCTTGAAATCCGTGTGACATCAAATAGGTTCCTAAAAGTTGAAATGTGCCATTCCTTTAATCCTTCCATTAATCTGAGAAGGAAAAGGAATAGACAAGTTTTCTTATTCCCTAATTTTTAGCAACATCAATTGAAAGAAGAACTAAAGTGGTATCACACTTAGCTTTTAGGGACCTATTGATGTTACACAACGTTTAGCAATCAAGTTGATATCACATGAATCTTTCAGGAACCAAAATGGATGTTTGTTCTATAATATCATGGATGTATGAAAGTCTACTTGATTTTCTTATTAGCAGTATCACTTGCATAGTGGTCTCTAAAGTGCATCCTTCGAGGATCCAAAATCCATGTTGAAAGGTGGTTGAAGGACATCATCTTTTATTTACATTATCTTTTTACATCAAAATCTTATATACAATTAGTTTCTAAGTACGATTTATGCACTAGTAGCTTTCTGTACAGGAATAGGAATAATATCTAAGCAAGAATTGAAGTAATGAAAGTGACGGAAATCTAGATCTACATGAGAATCCTGATATGTTTTATTCACATGAAACATACATTATCATCCAATATTGTAACTTCTTTTCAAAAGTTCTGACTTATTCATATGTACTTTTCTGGAATCTAGATCTGTAACTTTTCTCTATTAGGATGGTGTCCTGCAAGGATTAAAAGGGGGTTGGGGGAAAGTAAACTGAGATAAGGGTTAAGAAGAGCAATTAACCTAATTAAAGTTCTAGGTTCTAGTCAGTTTCTGTTAATTGATAACATTATTCTTCCAGATAGAACCTCTAATCAAATTAAGATACCTATGCAGTTAAAATAATAAGGTAAATAGAAGGATATTAGTGCAATCCAAATTAATTGAATTCATTTCAGGAGAAAAAAAGGAAATCAAGACTGCGATTACAAATGACTAGACTATTTATCATTTTTGTGGATTTATCAGAAACTGATATTTTCTATGATTTCGATTTTGTATATAATTTACTTAGATACTTAACAGGGAACTTTCTCACTGGTCCAGTGCCCAAGTGGACTGAGAGCAATAATAAATACTTGTGAGTTCTGTTTCAAACATTCTTTATGGTAACTAGACTCATATTTTTGTTCTCCTTTCTCAGTGAAAACAGTTCTTTTTTAACTTGGGAAATGCAAATTTGCTTCTTCATGTTTGTATCTTCCAAGTCAGGAATTTACTCAATGAT
The DNA here is from genome assembly GCA_031216105.1 of Dalbergia cultrata. NCBI lineage: Eukaryota > Viridiplantae > Streptophyta > Magnoliopsida > Fabales > Fabaceae > Dalbergia > Dalbergia cultrata. The sequence continues at coordinate 15,758,534 of CM062350.1, forward strand.
CACCTAGAAGTTCCATGGATTAATTTCTAGCAGAACTTATCGTAGCTGATCGACAGTGAATGAAAAATGTATACACATATAATATTTGATGCACTGAAAAGGATTTAGAAACATAAGTTAATCAAAAAAATATTTTAGATGGTCAATTAATCATAAAAATGAATGAGGCTTCTAAATTCTGATATGAAAAGTTATTTAGCTCAGGGACCACCCTTTGTATCTCCTGAGTCTCCATGACCTTAGCTTCATCTATCTCCTACAAATGATTTGCTTAACCAATATTTCAAAATAGAACTTATCATAGTTAATCATTTCTGATTTCATGATCAAATGTGTCTGGAATGTGCTTTTATCAATATTACCTTCTCAAAAAGAATTGAAATTGTTTGATTTTTGTAGTTAACAACAGCTTGCCTATGAGTTCAATCGTCTTTGGACTTTGCTACTCAAGTATTTCAGTTTAAAAACAAATGAGATTTATATTTTGCTAATATTTTTCTTGCCTAAGTAAATGACATTGCTTTCTCTTCTAAGTTTGAGTTACCTGATGGTCTTATCACATTATGCAGAGATCTTTCATATAACAACTTCAGTGTTCAAAACCCGGAGCCACCAGCATGCCATGAGCAACATGTGTATGAATATTTGAGTTGATGTGCTTTTTCCTTTTCTTTTTGATGATTTCATAAAGCTATCTAAGTTTAACAAACTCTTTATGTGTCACAGGAACTTGTTTGCAAGCTTTTCGAGGAATAACTCATAAGCTTTATTATTTGATGCGCTAACCTTCATCACATGTTCATGTATACCCTTTCCAATTCCTTTCTCTTGTCAATTTATGTTGTTTTTCTTGTTTTTCACCCTCTTGTTGACTCAGAGGACCTGTTTCTTGTGTGAGAAGCACCAGAATCTGTACTAAAAGTAAGTCAATCTGATTCATAATTGCTGTTTACTCAACTGTCTTACTAATTGAGGCAGCTTAACCTTGTAATACTCAGTTCACCAACATTTGTAACAACATAAATGAACTTATTTTCTTGAATCTGTTTCATATTGTGCTTGACTCTTATAATTCTAATGGTTTTTGAATTCTGAATCTTTCCTTCTTCTGCCAGAAGTTAACTCTCTCCATATAAATTGTGGTGGAAGACAGACAGTCATTGGTGGTCTAACATATGAAGAAGATACAGATCTAGCTGCACCAGCAATATACTCACTGAGCAGAGACAACTGGGCATTTAGCAACACTGGGCACTTCTTGGATAATAATACTTCTGAAGATCAGTTTCTCCCCTATACTTCAGAAAATCAAACCAGGCTTCATATGGCTGATACTGAATTATATAAGAATGCACGTATTTCCCCCATTTCTCTCACTTATTACGGGTTTTGCCTGAAAAACGGCAACTACATAGTAAAACTCCACTTCGCAGAGATAATGTTCACCGATGATAACACGTTTAGCAGCCTTGGGAGGCGTGTTTTTGATGTATACATTCAGGTACATAGTATTAGTATAATTGTTGTTCTAATTTTATCAACCATTTGTTAGTATAAAAGAAAAAGAGTTTTAACCAACTATTCACTACTTTCATATAGGAGGATCAACAACCAATGTTTAGATACTTCTTGTGAACTAATTTTTACATAAATCTATGTTCGACCTTATATTGATATGCAGAATATCACATTTTCTTAGAGTTGGCTTACACATGTAGAATCAATTGCTACTAACTTTTCAACAGTTTCAGATCCCTTATTTAAATTTATAAACATAAAAAACCTTTTATTTTGTATTTAAAATACTGTAGGGAAAGCAGGTGCTGAAGGATTTCAACATTGCAAATGAAGCACAAGGAGTTGGCAAGGAACTCGTAAAACAATTTCCTGCTCAAGTCAGCAGCAATGACTTGGAGATCCGCTTCTATTAGGCTGGAAAAGGGACAACTGCTATCCCATATAAATCAGTAAATGGTCCTCTTATATCAGCTATATCTGTTGTGCATGGTGTGTTGCCTTATCACCAAGCTTCGTCTCGTTTGTTGTTTCCTTGTTGGCATCATCTGACTTGTTTGCCTCTTGTGTAATAATAAAGCAGACTCTTCAGGTAGCATATCTACAGCAGCTGTGGTTGCAATTGTTGCTTTAGCAGTTGTTATTGTGATTGTGATTGTTATGCTTTTGTGGAGAGGCTATCTGGGAAAAAGGCATTCATTAGCCAGAGGTGATTACAAAGCAATACAAGTTGCAGCTATGGCTGGTTAATCTAACTAAAACAACGGGGCATGCTTGATTTATTTTCTGTTTTAATTTTTAATTGATTCTTTTCACTTGTAATTCAAAAAGGTTACCTTGTTATCATTCAATTTCCCGTTTTCAACTTTGCATTGCTTCTACTATTTTCTTCAAGAGAGAGTGGAACATAGGAAATTGAAGGAAAACAAGTAGACAATTTTGTACTTGAAACATATCAACTAAAAATGAGATACAAAAAAAAATAAAATGGGCGTTGGTGACTGTTTCATCTTTGTCTGGACAATGATGACCAAAATAAAGCATCAATGATGTGGAATTTTTCTAAATGTTATTGATTTCCCATTTTGGTTTGCTTCTATTAGCAGAGCTCAAAGATTTAGATCTGCAAACTGGTTTGTTTACCATAAGTCAAATCAGAGCAGCTACCAATAACTTTGATATTTCCAATAAGATAGGAGAAGGAGGCTTTGGTCCTGTCTATAAGGTATCCTGAAATATATAACATCTATTGATTTTTGTTTTATCTATTATGATCTTAGATATTAAACTGAATTTGTACTTTGAAAATTCCACCAAAGTATACTTCATTTTCTTCATGCAGGGTATTCTGTCAGATGGCACAACAATAGCAGTCAAACAACTTTCATCTAAATCTGAGCAAGGAAACCGTGAGTTCATAAATGAGATAGGCATGATCTCAGCTTTGCAACACCCTTGTCTAGTTAAACTTTATGGCTGCTGTGTTGAGGGAGAACAGCTACTTTTGGTATATGAATTTATGGAAAACAATAGCCTTGCACATGCATTATTTGGTAATAATTGCCTTGTATGCTCAACAATGCTTGCATTTTTGTGCTATTTCCAGTCTTAGTATCATGCTTGGCTAAATGACATATTTTCTGTTACATTCAAAAACAAAGGAGAAGAATCCCATTTAAAATTGAATTGGCCAACAAGGCAGAAGATCTGTGTGGGTATCGCTAGAGCTTTGGCTTTCCTGCATGAGGAATCAACACTGAAAATTGTTCACAGGGACATCAAAGCCACTAATGTGTTGCTTGACAAAGACCAGAACCCAAAGATATCTGATTTTGGTTTGGCCAAGCTTGATGATGATAACAATACTCACATAAGTACAAGAATAGCTGGGACCTAGTGAGTTCCTATATTCTGTTTTTCTGGCATGAATAATTTTTTAGAACTATTTTATTAAGGAGAATGTAACATGCAGTTAAGTTGAGAGTTTTTTTAGATATAAAAACATATAATCCTACTATAAACACCCTTTTTGGTTGGTGGTTTGCCCTCGCCTTGTAAATGGGAGAGGCTCGCCTCATAAACTTCTTCTCACCAAAGAAAAAGATAAAAAAAACTTGAGCATCATGCAATTAGAAGTTGCTACATTGATATGTTTCAATTCTGCAGTGGATACATAGCTCCCGAATATGCAATGCATGGTTATTTGACAGACAAAGCAGATGTTTATAGTTTCGGTATTGTTGCCTTGGAAACTGTAAGTGGAAAGAGAAACATTATGCTCTGGTCAAATGAAGAAGCATTCTATCTTCTTGATTGGGTATCTTTTATTCTCACTTTCCCATCGTTCATGTGAATTTGAATATCCATTATGCAATATACCTAAGGCTTTCTGTGTTGTGTGAAATAGACAATGTCATTTGATTTTCTTGTTGTGCCACTATAGAAGAGCCATAGTTTCTTAAATTTCACCTTTACTATGATTTTTTGATAATTTACCATCTTCAAGGCATGATGTATGGAAATACAAAATGTCAAGTGTTCCCTGCTAAAGAATTTTCAAACTAGGAACCTGCGGTTTTAGGATGCATTTGGTTTCAGAAAATTGTTCGCACTTTCTGTTTTTAATTAGTTTCCTGTCTTTTCGAACTCTGTGAAGAAAACATTGAAAACTATAAAATTCAATCTTTATTTTCAGTTTTTGCTATTTATTTCACAAAATCTTGTCAACAGGAACGCATAAAATGAAAACCGTTTCTGGTTTTCTAAAACCAAACGTGTGTGATAGGTTGTGTCATATGTGTCTCAATTATGAAAGACTCTTAAATCAAAGTTGCATTTGTTTTTCCTCTCAACAGGCACATCTACTGAAAGAGAAAGGGAACTTATTGGAGCTAGTTGATCGAAGGTTAGGTTCAGATTTCAATGAGGAAGAGGCAATGGTGATCATCAAAGTTGCTCTCCTATGCACCAATGTCACTCCAAAACTAAGGCCTTCCATGTCTTCAGTGGTAAGCATGCTTGAAAGCAGAACTGCGGTTCCGGAATTTGTTTCGGATGCAAGCGAGGTAATGGATGAGATGAGGTTGGAGGCTATAAGGCAATACTATAGTCAGATACAAGAAAGGGAAGCAGGTTGTGTGAGCTTCTTAATTGATGAGCAATGGACTGCTTCATCTTCATCAGCTCCTGACCTTAGTCCTTCCAAGATGTTGCTTCCTTCTGGGAGCAAAATAAACTAGAAGTCTAGAACTCTAGGAGTGTCTGTAAACTGTAATGTATAATTTTTTTTTTTTTATCTATATATCAGTGTCATATCTTGTATTCCCATGCATTGTCACTTTTTATCTCTTTCTTACCTTAGTTTCATTAATACTTATGGTCCTCAAAGTCATCATTTGGGCATATCTGTGTGAGAGCATGATTTCTTTGTTTTCCAGTTATAAATATTTTTATTGGTTGAATTTTTTCCAGTTATATGACAATTGACAAAAATAGCATGTTTGGTTCTAAGTGTCAAAAGTGGGTTTGGCGTACCCAAAATCAATGCTACCTTCCATTTTTTTTTTAATGTTTGATCAGTTTTTGCTAAAATAAATTTTGGCCCAAAACCATGGTTTAGGTGGAAGCAACTCATAGTTGCTTTTGCTTCGATGTTTTCAGGTTGGACTTTCAATAGTAGGTTTAGAAAATTAACTTTCTAATTTTGTCCCCAACTAAAAGAGGATAATTTGAATAAGGTAAGATGAAATGTGTGTCATTTTATGTAATTATATATTTAAAAGTGATTCTGATCAATATTATTCGGATAATATAAATTTTGCTAAAATCACTTCTCGTATTCAATTTAAGTCACTTAATTTTAAAATTCATTTTATCTAAAATCAATTTTATAAATAGTTAAATACAGAACTAGATACACACATGTGAACCAAATGACATTCCAGGCGTCATTGATCAATTTTTTCTTGCCTGGTAAGCAATTCATAATATAGAATATAGATGGTTTGCCTATTGTGCAAAACGCCCCACCCACAAAAGAATAAAATTTATATAATAATATTAAAGTACATGGTACTCTTTAACAAATAGTGTCCTTTAAATTGGTTTTCTTAAGCTTTAAAAATCTATAAAAAGCCATACGATTTTAATTTTTGCAAAATATTCCACTTTGACACATCAAATAAATGTAGTTGAGTGACTTGACTCCCACGTTTATTTAGTACTATTTAAAAGTTCACGTAAACACAAAAATTTGATATAAAAAGTTTTACACATTAATACATTAAAATTTTATATTAGAAGAATTTAACGTAATTTTATCCCAAATTTATGATTCACTCTTATAGATGTGCAAAAGTGGATAAGACCCCATTGAAAAAGAATGATGATAATATAAATGCGGGTTTACGTGCCTTCTAATATGTGACGATATATCAATTATTAATTTTCACAGTATTTATATAATATAATGTTAAATTATATTTTGATGGTTGATATATTATCATATATAAGATTTATGTAAACTAAAATCTATACTAATATCATTCATTGAAAAAATTGAGGCTAAATTTGGTGCATTGGAGAAACTGAATACTTCTCTGCGAGATCACCGCCACATTGCCCCTTCATTCCCAATGGGAATTCTTTATTTCTACCATCTCTTCTTTGCTCTTAGCTGTGGACTCTATTTTTTGATAAATCAAGGGTATCTACCGTCAAAAGTAATGACTAATCCACACCGCCAGAAATCGAATCCCTGACTAGATGTTTAAAGAGCCCAGCTAGCTACCAATTGTGCTAGGCCTCATGGTTAGCCGTGGACTCTATCATGTATCAAATCTGTTTGAATTTTCCTTAAGCTCTATGAAATCTTTTTGAATATATATTTTTTTCTTTTAGTTATATAATCCTCCATCTCTTTGGAGAAACAATATGAGATTTTAGTTGCATTCTTTATCACCGAGAATTTATGTTGTGGGGATGACTCAACTCAATCCAGGATCAAGACGAATATCTAAATTCAATAATCATCGATACATGAATGAATAACCGACCAATTGAGTTAAACCCCTGGCAACAAGATTTTATGTTACAGAAAAGATTTTGGATTTATGTAAAATATGGGAATTAAAAAAGAAAATGAACCTAAAATATCAGAGAATGAGATAGGAGAGAATTTAGATTAAAAAAAATGATGAATTCAGTTATTAAGACTACAATTGGGACTATTCCTATTTATCCTTGTATTCGTTTCATTACATTTTACTTGCATTACACAAAACATTTCTCCTTATTCGAACTCCGGCATCTTCATGCGAAATCAGTTCCGTTCCGTGTTAGCTTAACTCCGGTATAAAATATATTTCTTGAGCCTTGACTATATTAAGGATTTAATTCTTATTTGTTAAGCCCAAACGCGTAATAGTAAATAAAAAGTTATAATTCATAAGTAGTAGTTAGAGCGTGGTTTCTCTTGAACCTGTGGGCTTTTGACTCTGATATTGTAACAAACCTTTACAATTGAGCCGAGAAACATAACAATGACTCAGATTTATTTTTTATATTTTGTCATCTAACTCTGACCCTTTTTTGTTATTTAACTCTGACTCCGCTTAAGCCTTGTCATCCAGAATATTAATATGCCGAACTAACAATGATTCCATTTAATATTTTACCATATTATTAAAAACTTAAGATTATGAGTGAAATTTACCACTACGCGTTGCACAGCTGCAGTAAGACATCGACACATCGTAAACCAGCGAAAAATATAACCCAGTTTTATTTAGATGTTAACATACATGTTACTTTTCGTTTTCTAATAATTGTTTATTTTTGCTTGTTTATACGAATTAAAAAAATAACTGAACAAATTTAGATGCTTTAAAAAAATTTAGGTGGATTTTACAAAACCATGATTATCATTTAATCTCTCTATTTATTATTTCTTATCTACATATTATTTGATATAAGTATAAAAGATAGAGTGTAATTAATATTATTTAGATTTCTTTAAAAAAAAGGTAATTATAAGAAAATAAAATTTTAAAAGTAGACACTTATTATAGAGATACTATATTATTATAAGAAATATGTATATCATGAATATATCTTTTTCTTTTTATACTCAATGCCTTTTACATTTTATATTCCTGAATCATGAAGTTCATTTGAGTCCTTTCGATGATGCCAAATTTCTTCCATGTGAACTCATAGAAAAAGTCAACCGAGTGAGTTACTTGTAAATCCCAAATCCTTCTTTCCCCACTTTAACAAATCCATCCAGTCAGCTATGTTTCCAAATATTTATAGGCAAATTTTGCCAACTTCCAATTTTTCTTTCTTCTAGTAAGCATTAATTAACAAAAAGTTTGTCCTTACCTTACATTAATGAAACTTGTGCTTTGCATCCCTCAATGCCATAACTCCCCCAGTTTTGGCTCTACATACCGGTTTCGTGAGAAACATGAATATATTCTTCCCCAAATTGTCCATTTATGAATTTTAGCTACTTAATATTTTTGTCAACTATATCCTTTATTAAAGAAGAGAGAGAGAGTATAATGAAAAGAAATAATTAAAGGAGAGAGATAATTATATTATTAAAAATATTATTATAAAATACATGTAAATAAATTAATATTGAGGAATTTTTAATTATTTCTTTAATTTCTATACACATTTAAAATTAAATTGGTCAGTTATTTCCAATCATGGGAGGAAGTACTAAATAATGTGTTGTTCTATCACCAGTAAACTTTTTCCCCCTCTTTATCATGTCCACATTTGAGACTTTTTTTATTTTGTTCTTTAAATACTTTATTCACCCCCTTATTGTTTTAAAGACACTACTTAAAGAAATAAAAATACAAAAATAATTTATTTTTTAAGTGAACTTAGGATATTTACCACTCAAAATAGTAATTAATCCTCTCAAAGCATAGAGTTCACAGACGTGGATTTTATCTTTGACCATAAGATCCTCTTCATATATACTGCCAAGAATTAAATGTATGACTAGATGCTTAATTAATAAGGGGTATGTTTGAATTGATGAAAATTGATGGAGCAGAATGGAATGTGATAGAATGTATTAAAGCTTCATTGTTGTGATATTTAAAAAATATGTAAAATGAAATGGAATGGATTTCATCAAATTCCATCATTTCTTGTTATCCTCTTTTCCCTCCAATTTAGGCAGAACGAGATGAAATCCCATTTTTATCTATTTTTCACTCATAAAATTATTATCATTTCATTCCATTCGATTATTAAAGTATACAAACAATGGAGGGGAATGATTTTGTCACTCCAGGCCACCCCGCCCTTCCTACTACTTATTATCACCAATCCAAACATATCCTAAAAAACTCAATTAATTACCAATTGTGTTAAATCTCGTGATGAATTAATTCTTTTAATGCATTAAAAATCTAAAAAAAACTACTCTTGTCATTAAACTTTTTATTTTTAGATTTCTTAACTAGTCAACAAAATCCTTAATGCAAGTAAATGATATTGAAATCAAACCCAACAAAAAGTCAACAGTCTTTTAATTAGAGACAATTAACACCAAATTGACTAGTATTTAATTGGAGGAAGAAAGTTGTAGATTACAAGCAGACTCAAACTAGAGAGTAGAGACACATATTTCGAGGATGAAAACGTGTATCCTTCTTATTAAGACTGTATCATTAGCACATATTTAAGTAAAACTAGCATTAGTCTCAAGCAACCAGCCAATACTTTTCCATTTGCTCTTGTACAAAAGTATTAGCTGGCAAGCTTAAGATCTAACAGACCTCTTCCATTTGTACTTTCAGTCATAAGTTGGATAGCCCCAATATCCTTTCACTTTTCCATTTACCTTGGGCTTTCTCTTCTCTACCTGTGTCTCTTGGCAGTGTATATTCATTTTGTGCCCGAAAATCTCTTTCTCTTCTCGACTTCTTAATTAGCTACTCCTTCACATTTACTACTGAGTGCTAATTGCTTTTCAAATCTTGAAGCTTCTTCCACTCATCATCATTGATTGACATGAGTTTCTCTCTACTTATCCACCTTTGGCTTCTTGCTTCTTGCTTTGCCTCTTTGGCTAGTGGAGCTACTCTGGTAGAAGACGAAGGTACATGCCATATATAGTTAGTTCTTGCTAGATATAATATAATCCATGTGCTTCTATCTATCACTTTATACTTTTGGAAGAGGTGATTTATAATATGTGATAAGAGCGAGCCTTTGTGACCAAATGCTCAAGGACTCTCGATCATTATTATTATCCCCATTTATATACGATATTGTTAGACGATACACGAACATTCATGTTTATGTTTGATCAAGGAATAAAAATGGAGTAAATTTTTCATATATGAGTTTCATATATACAATTTTACACATAAAAGTTTACGTCTTATTTTTACCCACTAACCAAATGTATCCCTAATTTAAGTTTTTGGGAGATGCACAGGTCAAAAATGGCTGCATCTCTAAGTTGAAGGTTTGTTTTATTTTGTTTATTTATTTATTTATTTTCGAATGTGTTGTAGTGAAAGTTTTGAAGGAGATAGGTAAGAGAGTTGGGAAGAAGGATTGGGACTTCAGCGTAGACCCGTGCAGTGGAGAAGGGAACTGGACATCATCCGGCGTTCAAGCGAAAGGATATATAAATGCCGTAACCTGCGATTGCTCTTTTGCCGACGCCACTCTCTGCCATGTTGTTAGCATGTATGCATGTCCTTCAACTCCCCTTGGCTATGTGTGTATTAGTATCTTTGATAAATCACCTTTTCCAAAGGAAAAAAAAAGGGTGAAAATTACGTACTATCTTGATGGAATCACGAGAATTCGGATTTTATTATAAGAAAATTCGACTAATTTAACATAACTCGACTGATTTTTTTTTTTTTTATAATCCTGAAACTTAATTACTAGTTTTATTGGCACATTCATTTTTAAGGCATTATACCCCATTTGAAATAAATTAATTTTTTATTTTATTAAAATTAATAATTATAAAATAAATAAAAATTGTATAACTAATTGACATAATTGTTTTTAAAAGACTATTTAATAATTAATGAAAATTTTATAATAGATAATATTTAATACAGAAATACTTTTAATAATGTAAAACATGTAAATAATAATTAATTATTCAAAAAGTCTAACCAAACATAATTTAATATAAAAAATATTATACTAAAATCATGTCAAAATTAAGATAATAATTTTCTCACATCGCTATCCAACAAAAATAAACTAAACTGTCAAGTTGGCGAGAATTACATAATCTTAATTTTAAAAATTTGACAAGACAAGTTGGGTAATTTTTGTCTGATGATGACGGTGTAAGGTAAATGCATGAAATTTTTCCTCCAAAAGGACAGCTCTTTATGAATATATTCGATATATAAAATTATTCGTGAAGTTTATCCATTTATCAAACACACTCTTTTTTGTTCATAAAATTGGTTTTTTTCTCGTTTGAAAATAAAATGGATAAGTTACTATTAACTCTTTTGAGGTTTGATAACATTTATCTTGATTCTCATCTATTTGTACAGATGATACTGATATTACTTGAATATACTATTTATTGTATAATAGAATAAAGGTCAGTATAATAATTTTATAACTTTAAAAAAAATTGGTATAATAATTTTCTAAACTCAAAAATTTTCTGAATAAATTTTATAAATAGAACCAATATTTTATCAAACCTCAGTTGGAGATAAGGATAATTTACCCTCATGGTTTACTATCAGTGGGTTCAGGCTCAAACCACCCAGGACCAAGAGCATGGACTACGAAGGACCTCGATTTAGACCAAAAGTAAATAAATAAATAAAATGACATCGGTTGAGCCACAGAACCGTAACAAAGTTAGCATATGCTGGGATAAACCTACAATCTAATAATTGTGATTATTTCCTATACCTTTAAATGGATATATATGTGTTTGACTCTTATTTTTTTCTATTTCCTATAAGAAAAATTTTCTAGTCTTAATGTCTTTGTTTTTTTTAAAAAAAAAAGTTAACATATGTTACACAAGCTTATTGCATTCTACTTCTTCATTCTCTAATAAATATTTATCTATAAAATTTTATTTTTCTACTATTATATAATTTTTTAAGAATTCAAAACAATATTAATTATATTATTACTTTTATGAAAGAGAGAGAGTTAATAGATAGAATAAATATGAGAGAGCATGTTAGAGTACGTGATAAAAATAATACTATAAAATATATTTAAATTTATCTAACTTCAAAGTTATTAAATTATTTTCTTAGTGTGTGTGGATAAATGAAGATAAATATTTATACGAGAATGGAGATAATAATCATTTTCTAATATTTTGTGCTGATTTTGCATGTATGTATGACTAAATCATGGTACAGTGTTCTCAAGTCACAGAATCTTCCGGGCACACTCCCAAGTGAACTAGTGAGGTTGCCTTACCTCCAACAACTGTATGTACTTTTGAACTCCCACTTACCACTCTTTCTTTGTTCAACTAAATTTGCATGTCTTTTATCATCATCATTCACTTCTTTGATTCTCTCTCTTTCTCTATCTTTCTTACTTTGTTACAGTGACCTCACCCGCAACTACCTTAATGGCACAATTCCACCAGAATGGGGCTCCATGAAACTTGTCAACATGTAATTTCTCTCTCACCCTTGACATTTTCTTTGCTTACTTATGCCAAGAGTTTCTGATTTATGATAAATGGGTCTTGCTTTTACCATTTAAATAGATATAAACGTGTGTTTCTATTGATGATTTATGACATGGTGCCGGTGTCTATGACCATGTGTCAAGAGATTGATCCTTGTTGTTGTCCATTCTTCTGAATTGTTCATGTTTAAGCACAAAAGAGGCACTTGCATGACCGTCTAAACATTTAGAATAGATGGTTCACAACACATTATTATGAGATTTTATTTAAGTGTAATGTTCTTACTTGATGAAAACATGAAATTAATTGTGCATATTTCTCAAATTGTGTGGCAGTTCCCTTCTTGGAAACCGATTGACAGGTCCAATTCCTAAGGAGTTGGGAAACATCACCACCCTGAAAAGTTTGTAAGTTGCTGCTCATCCCCATAAAATTTGTTTATCCATTAGAATTTATGAATATTTCTGAAGGAACTTGAAATTGCATAGGGTCCTGGAGTTCAATCAGCTCTCTGGAGAACTCCCTCCCGAGCTTGGAAATCTTTCCCAGCTTGAAAGACTGTAAGCACTTTGGCATTTTATAAATCCTATGTTTGTGTTTATTTGGAAATGATAACTGCCTGAAAACAAATAGCTAAGCTTTTGACATTATGCAAGAATAGTTATTGAGTGGAACAAAGTCATAAAAAGTACTTATGCATCCAATTTAAGAGTCAATAAGCATGATTTTGTGTTTCATTTACATTCTTTGCCCTGATTTTGATCCTTCGTAGGTGCTTAGATAGCCATTGGTGAGAAATTTATTTCCAAATTCATCGATTGCTATAGGTTGCTTGAATTTTATAGAAACCTGAAGTTTTAATTTTTATCCATTCCAGGCTTTATAAAATGCACACTTTTCTTTATAGATGACTCATTCTAAATTTCAATTCTGCTGTAGGCTTCTTACCTCCAACCGTTTTACTGGAAATTTAACTGCAACATTTGCTAGGCTCACTAACTTGAAGCAGCTGTAAGTGTCTCTACTCATTCCTTTACATTCATATTGTTGTTTCATATTAATATAGTAACGTTTCTTTGTTGCATACTCTCTTATACTGCAGTCGACTTGGCGATAATCAATTCTCTGGAACTTTACCAAATTTTATTCAGAGCTGGACAAGTCTTGAGAGACTGTGTGCATCTTTACTTTCTTCTTATGAATTTAAACCCTCAATTGTTTCTTTTTTTTATTTTCATATTATTTATTTTTTAAAATTGTGTTAGGGTGATGCAAGGGAGTGGTCTAAGTGGGCCAATTCCATCCGGAATTTCATTTTTAAAAAACCTAACTGACTTGTAAGTAATAGTATGGTGTTTTTTATCATAGCCAAGATTTTGAAATTTAATTTGCTCTCCTTTTGTGTTTGAACATGCTTAAAACATGCTATGCAGGAGAATTAGTGACTTGAAAGGACCAGATTCTTATTTTCCACAACTCAGGAACTTGACAAGTTTGGGGACACTGTAAGTTTAATACTTGAAGTACTATTTTTTTTCCTTCTCATTTTCTCTTTATGAGCTAATGCCTCAATAAGGAAATGCTTTCCGCAATAAAAAACGGGGAGATGCCAATGCCTTTTTTTCTTTTCCAAATTTATGTGTTGTCAAATTGTCTCACAGTGTACTGAGGAGTTGCAATCTTATAGGAAGTGTTCCTGAATATCTTGGAAATGTGACTACTTTGAGATCATTGTAAGTGATTCTTTATCTGTTTTCAATTCTCTTTTTGTGGGCATTGTGTACAGAAGTTTCTTGTATTAAAAATATTTATTTACAAATTAGAACCATTTGTCATTCTTCCGTTCTATACTTGTCTATTTGATTAAGTGCATCAACATGCTTCCTCTGTTGATTGCATCAGAGGGACTAAAGATTTCCACGATGATTTTGTGAAGTCATTTTTTTTTTATCTTAAATAATACTTATTATATATGGACATAATTTCTTTTTCAGAGACCTCAGTTTTAACAAATTAAGTGGACTTATTCCAAACTCCTTGGGTAGCCTGGAGAACATGAATATACTGTAAGAAATCTTCTTATAGTTTCTACTGTGATTTATGGTTACAGAAAAATGAGACTGATATTTCTCGGTCGTTTGGTTGTGTTATTCAATTTTCCTTAGCGGCTCTGATTTATTAGGGATTTACAGTTGACCTGCTTCCCCTTAAACACTATAGAATCCATCAACAGTTCTAAATAATCAAATGAATATAGTGTTCTGAGACTGAAAGTGGTATCCAAAAGTTTGAATCAGTCAATAAATATCTTTTCTCTTCATTACTTGTATGATCCTAGTTCTAGCTTTAAGTGTGAACTGGGATGGCTCACAAAATGTCGAAACTCTAGTAAGTAGTTTAAGTTAATCAAGACTAGTTTGCCTTGTTAACAACAACATAGCAAGCATTTTATAGATATTTAATGCGTTGATCTGTATATAAGCGCATGCACATGCATGCTAAAGAGGGAATATGATTGACTCAATTGCAAAATATGTTTTCATTTCATGTCTACATGGAGCTCGTGCTTTCATAATGTCATTGATCAATGATGTTGTCTAAATCAAAAGAAACTATTATAATGGTGAGACAAGTTAAGTCAATTAAAGGATCGTTGGGGGCCATCCAAATTTTTTAAGAAATAGGATTTAATTTACTAGATCTACTATTGATGATTCATCAGTAACTGATGAGTTCTATAAATTAACTCCTTGATATTGTTTGTTCCTAGATACTTTACTGGAAACCTTTTCACTGGACCACTGCCCAACTGGATAGCTAGACCAGACTACACGTGAGTAATCCTTCATTAAGTTATGTATATCATTTACCGAGTTAAAGTATATTTTTTGTTTGTTAAATTACTATACCATTATTCTTGGGATTTTTCTGCACCACCAAGTGCTCCATGCAATTTGCCTTTTCCATCTTTGATTTGATTCTGAATCAGATTCAAAAATTGATACAGAGATCTCTCATATAACAACTTCAGCATCGACAATCCAGATCAGTTGACATGTCAACAAGGAACTGTGTAAGAATCTTTGCATCTGCATACTTTTTGCTTTTAGCAATTTCAGGAAGCCATCTGAGCCTTGGCCATTTATTATATACCTCAGGAACCTGTTTGCATCATCTTTGAAGGGAAATAACTCGTAAGTTTTATACTATCTCATGCTAAATTATTTTTATCATATTCATATGTATATAGTTTATAATGATATGATGTGATTATGCTGACTTGTTCTGCCACCTACACTATTTTATCAGGGGACTTGTTCCATGTTTGGGGAAAATTAACTGTCCTAAACGTAA
Source organism: Dalbergia cultrata (assembly GCA_031216105.1). Classification (NCBI taxonomy): domain Eukaryota; kingdom Viridiplantae; phylum Streptophyta; class Magnoliopsida; order Fabales; family Fabaceae; genus Dalbergia; species Dalbergia cultrata. Next base: position 15,774,087 of record CM062350.1, read on the forward strand.
GTGTATCTTTCATGGATTTCCTATAGACTGTTGAGATATTGCGACTGCTTTAGTATTTGAGGCTGTTCCTTTTTATTTAATTATTTCTGTGGAGGGACAAGGTGAAACAGGGAATTATCTTACCAAAGATTTCCATACTTGTGGATCAAGATTGTAGGAATCTGAACTTAACAGCTGAAGTAAAATGATGGCAGGAAAATTGAAGAAATAATTATGCCATATTTGTTGTATAACTGAGCAAGTCAAGTTAGCTTGATTTATTCGTTTCAACAATATCACTAATAAAAGTCGTGGATGGTCCATTTTTCTTGGTTCCTCCTTCTTTGGATGTATTTATCAGTGATTACCAAGAAACCATATTTGAATTTTGTGATTACACAAGATAACAAAGCCACTTACTTCAAGTAAGGATTTTATCTTAATTTCGGTCATACTGAGATGTACTTCCTGTACTGATCTTAATATTCTATGAGTTGCAAGATTCTTTCATTATATGAAATCACAGAGCATTTATATAATTAAAAATGTAAATTTGTTTTATAGAGATCTAAATATTTGCTTCCAAGGCTAAGTTTTTTATAACACTTGGTGCACATGGCACTCACAGACAAGGTTTTTCTTTTCTTCCTTTAATAATACAATCTGCTATTTTTCAAGTTGTGGATAATTTATAAACAATGATCTTCCCACTTATCTTTCTTATGTAGCTGATGCTAATCTTTTAGTGCTCTTACATCAACTTTTGTATGTCACATTGTCATGTCACACTAAAAGTTAGCAACAAGAAATGGCCAGTTCCCTATGCTTCGGCTTTGTATAATTCAATCTATCTTCCATTAATTGTTGAGAGGAAAGAGAAATGGATGATTAGACACTGGAGAGTGGAAAAATAATATTTAAACAATTTTTTTTTTTTTGTGTGAATTTCTTATTGTGCTTGATTCCTTTGATTGACTTTTTACCTGTTTCTGGTTATCCCAGCTTCATACTCTCTCCATATAAATTGTGGTGGGAAGCTCGTGACTTCTAATGGAAACATTACATATGATGAAGATTCACAAGAAGCTGGACAAGCAACATTTCGTCGCGCTGGACCAAACTGGGCATTTAGCACCACTGGTCACTTCTTTGATAGTGGCCTTCCTGCAGATTATTATAACTGGTCTAGCACATCTAAGCTTGCTATGGACAATGCTGAACTCTACATGGATGCACGTGTTTCCCCCCTTTCTCTGACATATTACGCATTCTGCCTGCAAAATGGAAGCTACACAGTAAATCTCCATTTTGCAGAGATAATGTTTACTGATGATCAAACATATAGCAGCCTTGGAAGACGTGTATTTGACATCTATATCCAGGTTTGTGGTTTCACCATTTCCCCCTTTTCCATCCCTAATGTTTAATCTTGTACAATGATCTCACTTAGTCAGAAAAGGCTTTGCTGGTGGTGGTGGTGTTGTTGTTGTTGTTAGTGTTGTTTAATATGCAATGAATGTCATTTAACTAAGTGGGTACTGTACTCTTTGGGACATTGTGATATAACTGGACTACAGAAAAAATGAGACAAAATGGAGCAAGAACAACTAAGAAAGTGTGTTATTACTATGGCTTTGCTCTGGTTTGAGTAACCTTGAGGAAGAAAATGATGTATACAAGGATAAGGGGTTTTCCAAAGACCCCTTTCCTCTCCCAAACTTATCTGAATTCGAACCTACTAAATTCCCCCTTTATGCTTCTCTAATTCCTTCTGATATACATTCCTATTGCTAACTAACTAATTCTAATTTCCAACTACAAAGACACATTAATCGAAGGCCGAATCCCAATCACATTGTTATGCTGCTTCAGATCTTCTGGGGGAGCTTCTAGTGTAAGACAAAATTTCTCATAACCAAATGTGAAGAACCCCATAATGATGTAAAATTGGCTAGTGTCGTTGGTGTCAATTGTTTGATTTCATTGTTAGATTCACTTGCTACTTTTATTTTGAAATCAATTTCTAGACTGATAATATAGAAGTTGTAATCATCATGAACCATTTGTATTTCGATTGAAGTATTGCAGAGAAAGTTGGTGCTGAAGGATTTTGATATTGCAAAAGAAGCTGGAGGAGTAGGTAAGGCAATCATAAAAAAGTTTACTGCTACTGTGACTAGTGGTACCTTGGAGATCCGTTTACATTGGGCTGGGAAAGGGACAACTGCTATCCCATTTGGATCAGTATATGGTCCTCTGATATCAGCTATATCTGTAGATCCTGGTTAGTTCTACTTCTCTCGAAGTTCATTTTCTTCTACCTTGACCTTCATCATCTGATCTACTTGTGTAAATGTCTTATATCATACTCAAGCAGACTTTGTACCCCAAGTGGAAAAAGGTGGTACCAAAAATGGAAGTGGCAAAAATAATAGCAGCATACCTGTGTGGGCTGTTGCTGTAATTGTTGTCGCTGGAGCACTTGTAATTATCGTGGCATTTGTCATAGTTTGGTGGAGATGTCTAGGAAGAAAAAGTCCATTGCAAAGAGGTAAGAACTAAGAAGCTTCAACAACTATCACTACCCAACTTTCTTGCTGAAACACCAAAGATAATGTCATATTGAGATTTTGCAATCATAGAACATGAATTTAGATGCGGGTAGAGGGGGCACAACCAGCCAATGCTTGGCAAGTTCATTTAACTATTGTAGTTTTACTATTCATAACTCATGAATCTTAATGAAAATAATGCTTCAAAAGAATGCAGTTTGATGAAAAATGTGTACGTGACTGTTTTTTTCCTTTTGGACCTATACAAGATTATATGGTTAAGATAATGTCATATTGCAATATTGTCTCATGTTGTAAATTAGTAATCAACCATTTTTCTTTTTTTGTTATAATTATACTAAAATAAACAGTTAATACGTATAAATTTTTTGGTCATTTAACCTATGAAGTAACTGGATGGGTTTATACTTGATCATTAATGTAATAGCCAATAGATAGAAATGTTTAAACTTATACTATCTTGTATAATTATTATTAAAGACACTGTGAGACTATAATATAATGTTTTATACAAGGATATTAACCTGTAAAATTTAAATGTAGCATATGCATTTCTATAAATGTTTTGAGAACAAAAAGATTGAACTTTTGATTACTTGATTATAGAGGCTCTAATACTATGCCAAAAGGCCACTACTCTAAGCTACTTAAGTGAAGGTTCATAATTGGTTTTTATATCTAACAGTACAAAAATTGGTGCTACCTTGAATGACACTAAATAATGTCTATTTGCCATTTGTAATGATGTGTAAGTTTTTAAAAGGAGATATCTCATTCATTCTTTTTTCCTTTTGCTTCAACTAACAGAGCTACAGGGTTTAGATCTGAAAACTGGCTTATTTACATTAAGGCAAATCAAAGCAGCAACAAACAACTTTGATGATGCCTTCAAAATCGGAGAAGGAGGATTTGGTCCTGTTTACAAGGTATCCTGGATGATCAACAGTTTTATTTTATTATCACTGAAAGATGTATAATTGCTGTTGCTTCTTTTCAACATCACTGAAAAATAAAAATAAGAAAATTTTATAGTAAATACCTATCTGGAAATGCAGGGTGTTCTTTCAGATGGCACAGTAATAGCGGTTAAGCAGCTTTCATCTAAATCAAAACAAGGGAATCGTGAGTTCACAAATGAGATTGGCATGATTTCTGCTTTGCAACACCCGTGTCTGGTTAAGCTCTATGGCTGTTGTATGGAGGGAGATCAGTTGATGTTGATATATGAATACATGGAAAACAATAGCCTTGCCCGAGCTTTATTTGGTAATTGTTTTCTGCTTTGTATTCAAGTTTGGTATCTTGTTCATTAATATCCAAAATATGGTACACAAAGCAAATACAGATAAACACATATGATTATGTTGTCTAATTTCTATAACAATTGCAAATGAAGCCCAAGACAAATGTCAATTGAAATTGGATTGGTCGACAAGGCGCAAGATTTGTATTGGCATTGCTAGAGGCTTGGCTTACCTCCATGGAGAGTCCAGGCTAAAGATAGTTCACAGGGACATCAAGGCCACTAATGTGTTGTTGGATAAAGATCTAAATCCAAAAATATCAGATTTCGGTTTGGCCAAGCTCGATGAAGAGGGCTATACTCACATAAGCACAAGAGTAGCTGGCACTTAGTGAGTTTTATTTTTTCCTTTTACAAAACCTTTTTAGCAATATTTATTATTTATTATTTTGTGCATGTGATTGCACACTTAGGCAAAGAGACGGGGAGAGAGAGAGAAGAATATAGGCCTTTTATTTTGATACCTCATTAAATATAATGTTCCCTGCTTATGAATTTAAAAATGCATCTCAACTGTCACTGTAATATATGAATTTTCTATACTGCAGTGGATATATGGCTCCTGAATATGCAATGCATGGTTACTTGACAGACAAAGCGGACGTTTATAGTTTTGGAATTGTTGCCTTGGAAATAGTGAGTGGGAAGAGCAACACCATGCAATGGCCAAAGGAAGAATGCTTCTCTCTTGTAGATTGGGTAACCTATGCTCTCATGATCTCTTGCATTCATGTTAGTCTGATTCTTGTTTAGAATATCTAGGAAGATTGTGTTTCTTGTGCAAAAGCTTCATAAAAACTCTCATTCAATTTTCGTCTAGTGCCACTTTTGAATAGCATTACAATTTGCACCTCCTATTATTCAATGAAATCTGCTGTATTTCTTTGCGAAATCTTCGGTGTATAATTTATTCTTGCTCAAGAACATTGATTCCATACTCATTCCAATATACCTTTATGGATATCTTGGTAGCTTAAATTCAATCAGTTGTTAATTGTTTCGGCCGCAGATTGAGATTAGCATTAAACTACAGCTTGTATTATGTTTCACCAGGTGCATCTCTTGAAACAAGAAGGTAATCTAATGGACCTAGTTGATGAGAGGTTAGGTGCACACTACAAAAAAGAGGAAGTATTGGTCATTATCAATGTGGCTCTTTTATGCACACATGCTTCTCCAATGCACAGGCCAACCATGGCTTCAGTGGTAAGCATGCTTGAAGGCAAAACAGTTGTTCAAGAGGCGGTGTCAGACACCAGTCAGGTATTCAGTGAAAAGAAGTTAGAGGTGATCCGAGATTATTACCAAAAGAGAGGGAAAAACAAGATCCTTGACACTCAAGAAGAGAGCATCTCAATGGATGAAACTGATGCATTTGTGTCCAATACAGAACTCAATTCTACCAACCTGGATTCTTCTTACTGGGAGAATAGTGATTAGATAGTTAGAAGTTTCATCACTTTGTAGATACACCTTCATACTCCCTGTGATGGTCTTGATTTTTCTTCATCTCCTGTGCTGCAACCAAGGTGGAAAAATCTGCGGTGGAAGTTATTTTATTTTATTTTTGCATATTTAATGAACAAAGCCAACAACTATACTAGCACATGGGATGCATAGACTTCAGAGTCATCTCATCTCCAAGGAAGATTCTGGTAGATGTGAAAGCACTAGACTTGACTCTTTCACTGTGGCCAAAAATGAATGCATCATTTTTTCCCATTAAAAGAATAGTTGATGTAATTGTACCGGATATGTTTCGTGCCGAATATTTTAATGATACTTGGAGATACTTCTAATTATCTTTTATTTATATGATTAAGATCATGTTAATTGATTTATAGTGTAATTAAATAATATCAATGTGTGACAATGAGCATCAAAATGAATCTGATAGAATTAAATCTACCAATCAGTGCAGCGCAATAAAATAAGTATCAGTGGTGAATAATAAATTTTTCTACAGTAGGACTCGCTGGTCACTATTCACAAATAGTACTATTTACATTATATCAAGAAATTTGCACACTGAATTTTTAACATAAAAACCTCCAAATATCAGAGGAAAAAAATCACGGGACAAACTTCAAAAACTATTCGACTATATCCAAGATAATTACAAAATATCATTTCCACACTCTCCAACCTAAGAGGTAAATATAGTGTATTCCGGTGAGAACTCTCCTATGCAAGTACTACAATTTTGCAATACCAAGGAGTAATAGAGATGATACCCAAAATATTTCCGGTGTATATACCCACACCCTACACTCTTTAGCATTTACTCACACTCTCTATTTTTCTCTCTATCTAGCTTGTATTTTCACTGCTTCTTGTGGATCTGAATGAATCCTTCGCCTTTATTGATAGAGGCTCTCTGCCATGTGAACTCGATTTGCGTTTCATGGCATCCTTCACAGGTGCACAGTTATTTTTACTGTTCACCCGTTAAAAAATCTCTCCTCAGTACCGAACTCTTCATGTTTTTTTCCATGTTTTTGCTTCTAATTTTCAATAATGGGGCTCACCAATTGGACCCCACAATTCTTTCCCTCCAGTCGATGAGGAAATAATGTGGGAGGAATCGTTTGGAATCCATGTCAATCAACTCGGCACAAAGTTGAAGCTTATATCGTGCTACAACTTTTGTCATCATATTAGTAGGGTTTTCATTAGTGTGAATTTTCTTCAGCTTAAATTGCTTTTCTTCTACTGCTTGACGCAATCAATGATACTTGACATCAATGTGCTTCATTCACGAGTGATACATCGCATTCTTGCTCAAATCCAAAACACTTTGAATGTCGCAATGGATAACAAACCTATTATGCTTCGTTCCCAATTGTTCAAGGAATCTTTTCAACCAAAGCATTTCTTCCCCAGCTTCAGTCATTACAGCATATTCTGTCTCAGTAGTGGACAAGGCAACAGACTTCTGCAGTTTTGACTGCCAACACACAGCTCCACCTGTAAAAGTAAACACAAATCCGAAAGTAGATTTCCTACTATCCAAATCACCTGCCATATTAGCATCTGCATAGCCTTCCAAAACTAGTTTTGGTCCTCCAAAGCTCAAGCACATTTTTGAACTACCATTCAGATATCTTAAGATCCACTTCACAACTTCCCAATGATCTCTACTAGGATTGAAAAGAAACCTGCTAACAACTCCAACCGCATGAGCGATATTCGGCCGAGTACAGACCATAGCATACATCAAAATCCTGACTGCAGAGGAGTAAGGAATATCAGTCATAGCCTTCTTTTCTTCATCAGTAGTTGGACAACTCCTTTTGTTGAGTTTGAAATGACTGGCCAATGGTGTACTAACTACTTGAGCATTCTTCATATTGAAGCTACCTAGAACCTGCTCCACATATCTTTCTTGTGACAACCAAAGCTTTCTAGTCATGCGATCTTGCAAAATCTGCATGCCCAGAATTTGCTTTGTAGAGCCCAGGTTTTTCATATCAAAGGACTTTGATAATTCCTTTTCAAATCACCAATCATCTTTGCTTACTGTCCTACTATCAACATCATCTACATATAGCAGAAGAATGATAAACTTATCACCTAGAAATGTTTTAACATATACACAGTGATCTGCATCTGTCTTGGTATATCCATGACCCATCATGAATTAGTCAAACTTCTTGTACCATTGTCTAGGAGCTTGCTTTAATCCATATAAGCTCTTCTTCAATCTGCAAACCATCTGCTCCTTTCAGCCACCTCAAATCCTTCTAGTTGATTCATGTAAATCCCTACCTCCAAATCACCATGGAAAAATGCGGTCTTCACATTTAATTGCTCAAGCCCCAAAATTCAAGCTAGTCGCTAATCCAAGTGTAACTCGAATAGAACTCATTATGATAGAAAATCTCTTAAAAAATGAGTATAACTCGAATAGAACTCATTTTTTTACGCATGAACAATAAAATTTCTTCTCTCCACGTTTTTGCTTCAAATTTTCAATAATGGGATCCAATGACTGGACCCCACAGATCATATCTCCATAATATATTTATATTATACTGGATATTTGTATAAGTATTCGAGCAATATAGCATATTATTATATTTAATTGTCAACAATGGCACCTAAGTGTTATTTGGTCTCGGTCTATGTCCGAGATTTTTGTCCGTTTGGTCCGGGTTTTTATGGTCCCATTTTCCAATTTCGGTTGTTCCGGGGTCAAAGGTCATGCTGATAGCAATGAATCAACCCAATGATCTTGGCAGACCCGTGTAACTTTTAATTACCTTTTATAAGGAGAACTTAGTTGACCCTCTAAGATGACGATGTGATCTTGCTAAGTATGTATAAGTGTATAACCTTAGTATTTTCACCCAGTGGTATGACATGCGCTAGATGAAAGGTAATTCTTTTCTTTTCAGACTTAAAAATTTGCTTTCCAACAAAATTTTAAGTTTTAATAATAAACGGATTCATAATTGGAATTTTATGCTGGCATCCTTTTATTATAATTTATTTTCCAAAGAGTCATGTTACAAATACTACAGTTCTTGCGCACAATGGTAATAGTTAAATTTTAATACATTATCAATATAAAATATTTATATAATCATTCAATTACATCTTGACTTTCACCCTGTTACTTCACAAAAGTTACGTATTGAAAAGATTTGACTAAACCACATTATAGACAAATTTTACAATCTTTAGGACATATAAATCAAATCTCAAACATAAATTATAAGTTATATAATGAAAGGGAAAAAATAAGAAAAGATATAAGCAAAATAAATAATTATAATGAATGTTTGTAAATTTTAGTACATACTTTTTCTTGTAACAAGTGTCAATATCATATCATATTACCTTTCAAATTTTTAGGCCGGGCTACATACATCCATCACTTTTAAGTCAGTGGTCCATCTGTAAGCCATAATACCGTTCAACAATACTGTCGGCCAGTGCTGTGTACCAAATTAAAACAGTGTTCCAAAAAATACCAATATGTCAGGGTTGGGTGGGCTCTTGCCACTTCTTGTAACTTGGAAGAGGAGATATTATCCGCGTCTTCATGAACAAAAAGACCAGAAATTGATTTTTGTTATTCCTATTTTTAAAAATAAAATAATTAAATCTCAGAAAATGGGCTTACACATTGTCAGCATGTTAATTATTTTTTATATAATAGAAGTGATATTAAATATTTTAACTTATCCAACAATATATAGCTAAATAATAATCTAAATAGAAGTCTTAAAAATTAAATTCTTATATTTAATAAGGTTTTTGTTTTTGTACTTTAAAGATACAGGTATCCTTTTGAATCTAATGATTATGATTTAATTATAACTATTTAAAATATTAATAAATTTAGTTAATGAATCATGTGATAAATTTTTAATTATAAATTAATTAGAATATGACAATTTTCATAAATTTTATAAGGTCCCAAAAATAAAGAAATTCCCATTTAATAATTATGTTAAAATTTTAAATGTCATGTTCATCTTCTACGTGGTAAAAGATGATTGGTCGGACAGAGCGCCCCCCAAAACAGGAAGCCACAGGTCAGCTCCGTGTCTCATTTGCAAGATGAACTGGATACCTCTTGCATATATAATGGTTACTTTTTAAGTCTCGTGAATTTTCCGCACATTCCACCATATCCAGCAGCCATGAAGTTCATGGCTATCTTCCTTCTTCCACTATCCCTCTTCCCATTTTTCCTTCCATCATTAGTTTTTGGAGCCACTCTACAACAAGAGGAAGGTAATTAATTAACTGGTAACACAAACGAATATTCTGCTTTGATAATTGCTTTGATGAGTTTGTTAATTAGTTCATGCAATTATAATTTGTAACCTCAGAGACTAACTTTCGTTAATATGTGTTTTGAGTTCTAAGCAAATGATGACGACTTTAATTTGCTTCTTAATTATTATAATTGTCTCTGATGTATATATGTACAATATTAATTATTAATTATATCAATCAGTGCGGGTTCTGAAAGAGATAGGCAACAGACTCGGGAAGAAGAACTGGGACTTCAGCGTAGATCCATGCAGTGGACAACGTAACTGGACATCGCTTACACAGTTGAGCGGATTCGAAAATGCTGTGACTTGTGACTGTTCTTTCGCCAATCACACTCTCTGCCATGTAGTTAGCATGTATGTATGCGCTTCCTTTCCCCTCTACATCAAATTAGGTTCCTATACTAATCATAAGAAACTATATATAAGATTTAGTTTAAGTGCGTTGATAAAACTTTTTCCATACTTCTATTCAATCAAATCTTGACTTTTAAAGTAGTGTAGCGTGAGAGACTGAGTCAAATTCGCTTGACGTAAGAAGGTTTCAATGTGGATGCCGAACACGCCTCATTGAGTGAGGTTGGCGGGACCAATAATGGAGGTTGGTGGGACCAAGATTAATGAAGGGGTCCCAACTCCATTATTCTAGGATGATGAAGACACACACTTGTGAAGTGATAGAAGGTGTGTAGTTTTTATGGGCCATAGTAATTTATGGGCTTATCACAAAAGTGCTCAGTGCTGGCATGGAGCTGTGCTGTTAGTAATGTTGGCATGGTTTCCCCTAAGATTTCAAGCAGCGTTCTTTCTGGAATAAATTAAATCCTCCCATATTGGTTTTTCATATGATCTTAATTATCATGTGTATGTGATCATGTGAAAAATCAATATGAAAAGATTCATGTCCATGTTCCCCCTAAAATCTAGCAGAGGTTTAGCATAATGGATTAAAGGAGGGCATGTGAGGGTGTTGATGGCGGTTTATTTAATGATGGATTCAGTATAGAGTAGAAGAGAACTCAGATGAGGACCGTGTAATTGGTAATGGCAAAAAAGAATAGAAAATTAACAGTTTTGGTAAAAGGAGCTAGGAGGAGCCCATGTGAGGAAGAGGATACGAATGCTAGCTCATTCTAATGGGAGCTTGGTAACTGATGGTAAGAGCCTAGATTTGCATAAGGAGGATGATGACCTCGTAATTGAGACACTGGCCCCAAGGTTTGAAATTTTATTCTGTGCGAGGCTGCAATTCAAGAGTAAATCATTGAGAAGGATGTGTAGAAGAATGACGAAAAATCCAAGGATGTCTCCTAGACTAGCATGGTTGTCTATCATGTTTGTTGCATATTTCCATTTTTTTCCCCCTCACATTGAACATATATTAAAATTAAATTCTTGATATTTTAAATAAATTACCTTTTTAATATTTTTATAGAATAAATTTGAGCTTTTTTTCCCAAAAAAAAAATTCCAATAAATAATCTTAAATCTTAGACCTTAAAAAATACCTATTTTTATACATTTAATTATTTAAAATAAGTTATTACTTTTGTGCTTTTAAATATTATTGGGAGGTTTTCCTGTATTCTCAATTTTTTCATATGTAACAGTACTTTATAAGGATTAGCTAAGATTAAGTCGCATGTTAAAAATAATGGTTAAATAATGAGATTTACTGTTAAATAACAACCACTTGTCCTTAAAAGCAAAACTACAATTTTTTATTTTATTTTATTTTATTTTATTTTATTTATTTAATTTTGTGTTAACAAGTATGACGGTAGTTTGAGTGACAGTTGATGAATGACTGACAGAGTTTTGAAGTCACAAAATCTTTCGGGTACTCTGCCAACAGAGTTCGTGAGGTTGCCTTACCTACAAGAAATGTAAGGATATCATCACTTTCAGTCCTTCACATATTCACATGATCCCATGATATATCTTTCACTCTCACTTCCTTGATTCTCTCTCTCTGTTGCAGTGATCTCACCCTCAACTACCTTAACGGCACAATCCCAAAACAATGGAGTTCCTTGACTCTTGTCAACATGTAATCCCTCTTCCCCCTCTCTCTCTCTATTCCTTCATTGTTGGTCTCAAAATTTGTGTTCCCTTTTGGTGGAAATCATGTAATTATGTTATGAATTTTTTCTAATCACTGCCTAAAAGACATGCAATTGTTAAGGTTTCAAAAAAGATAACTTTTCCATCGAAAAATGCGATTGCTAAGTTTTCAAGGCGTGAGGTTTATTAAAAAGCTTTTAGACTTACCTATTGTGAAAACTTTAACTAAGGCATTGGTTAGAAAAACCTTTATGCTATTAAGAAATTATATCATGAGATTAATGTTGATGCAATGTGTTTTACGCAATTATCCAGTCACATGCTACTATAGCATGAGATTAATTTTGATGAACTGGCCAAATGCTAGCTAAGTCAACTGATTTCACTTATGTTACAATAGAGAATCGAATATCTGTGTAATTTTTTATTTTCACATATAAATTTCTTGTAATACATCACACACGGTATATTGATATGTTCCTTGTGGTCAGTTCTCTTTATGGAAATCGTCTAACTGGTCCAATTCCAAAGGAGCTAGGAGATATAACCACTCTCAGAAGTTTGTAAGTTTTGGGTTTTCAACATAGAATTTTGTTTTGTCCCATTTATTATTTTTCTCTCTTTTTTAAAAAAAATGGAAATGTTTGGAGGAACTTAAATTTTAGTGGATAGGGTCCTGGAGTTCAATCAATTCTCTGGAAATCTTCCTCCAGAGCTTGGGAACCTTCCCCAGATTGAAAGAATGTAAGCCCTATATTTGACTCAATCATTTAGAGAATCATTGTGTCACAATAATTCTTTCTGATTTGGCTAATTGGTTTCCACTTTTGAAATGTTAAATCTCGTGTTCATTAATTGATTGGTTTTAGGCTTCTTACCTCAAATAACTTCACTGGAGAGTTACCTGCAACATTTGCTAAGCTCACTACATTGAAGCACATGTGAGATTCCTGCTTTCTTTTTCTCTTTTATTACACTAGATTGTATTGTTATTTAGCTTACTATTTAATTGTTACTTCTATTTGTTGCTTAACCTGTTGTAATGCAGTCGACTAGGTGACAATCAATTCTCCGGAGCAATACCCAATTTTATTCAGAAATGGACCAGTGTTGAGGCAATGTGTGAAATTTTGCCCTTTTCTTTTGTTATCTTTAATTGCTTTCCATTGTTGTTTTTACTTGCTACCATTTAATTTGAGCCAATGGTGTTTCTCTTCTTTGAAAAAATCATAGGGTAATCCAAGGTAGTGGCTTGAGTGGTCCAATTCCTTCTGGAATTTCACTCATGAAGAACCTCACCGACTTGTAAGTATGGCGTTTATTTGTTGAAGCCAGGGTTTAAAGATAACTTTAGTTATTGTTCATTTGTGTAACCATGCTTAAATTATGATATGCAGGAGAATTACTGACTTGAATGGACCTGACTCGCCTTTTCCCCAACTAGATAGAATGACAAATTTGAAAGTTCTGTGAGTTAAATGCTCTAAATTATTATTATTATTATTACTCCTCCTTCTCCTCCTCCTCTGAGTCCATCTCTCAAAGAAACTATTTTAGGGTTAGAAAATTATGAAGTGATAATCATGCCTTGTTGTTATGATAAATTAATGTACTATCTGACTGTTTCCTAGAATATTGAGGAGTTGCAATATTATTGGAGCAGTGCCTGAAAATGTTGGAAGATTGAGTAATTTGCAAGTGTTGTAAGTACTGATTTATTTCTTGCATATTTTTCTTTTTGATATTAAATTTGGAATTTTTCTTACAACTTTTTAAAACTACCTTTTGATTTTCTCCATTTATACTCATTAATTTTCTGATGGACAGCATTGTGCTTTCTTTGTTTAGCATATGTAGTATCAGGAACCATCTTTTTGTTTATTTTATTCCAATTTTTGTCTTGAAAATAACTTGATATAATTTCTTTATCAGGGATCTAAGCTACAACAAATTAAGTGGACAAATTCCGGGCAGCTTTGCTGGCCTACAGAAAATGAATATGCTGTAAGACATTATGTATGGTTTTTTATAGGATTGCACCACAATAGGGAAAAATGTTTTCTTGATAGCTGGACTGCGCTGTTCTATTTAATTTGGAACCTACAACTTTCAGATAGATCTAACTTCACTGCTTCCGTTGGACATGTAGGATTCTGTCATTGAACTTGCTAACCACCATTATGTTGTTCAAATAAGGCAGTAATTGTTTGGTTTTTCTGCAAACTATATGTTGCAGCCATTTGAAATAACTTAAAAATGTATGATTGGAATTTGTTTGTGTTTATACCAATGTGTTTTTAGTTTTTCAAATTCTAAAGCAATATATTTTGTTAGATAATCATCTTCCTTGAAGGGGAAAAAACAGAGGAAAAACTCTAAGGTGAGGCAAGATAAGGAGAGGTGAATAAAATTTATCTGCTATATTGGCATTAGTGTCATTAATTCATGTTGGTGACTTCATTAAAACAGGTGTTGATGAAATGCAACTGGTTAAGGCAATAGATGAGTCCTTGGGGACAGTATAAATTAATAGAGATAGGATTTACTAGAGTATCCTCCAATTTTCCAGTTCATCAATAATTGTATACTCTATGAAATATGAACTGACATCTTTATTTTAATTTTAATAGATTTTTAACTGGGAACCTTCTAACTGGATCACTGCCTGGTTGGATATATAAGCCTAATGATGTGTAAGTTATCTTTCCAATGCTCATACATGCTTTCTTGAATTAAATGAGTCAAGTCATTTTATTTGTTTTACACATTTGAGAACTTCAACCAATATCCTTGTGCTCTATATCCTCAGCTCAACTCTTTCCAATGGACCAAAAACTACTCTGGCCTTTTTTTTTTTTTTTGGGTGCAAAAAATTACTCTGGTTTTATTCAAAACTATTAAGGGCATTTAGATAATTCTATGGAAAAAAGAATTCTAGATACTTGAGCCATTCATTGCAATTTCATCTATGCATTGTGAGTTGTGACAAAATGCTTATTTTCTCCTTCCTCTCTTTTTACTACAAATATTGTTTGAGAAAACAGACTTTCAGAATATGAAGAAGGCAAAACTTTCCTATGCTTTTGTTTCAGCACAATGTGGTCTAGCGCTGTTTTTACAAAGCTGAAGCACTCGGAAAAGTATTTTTCAAGAGCTTTACTACTCCTCAGATACAAGTAAAAAGAGCCATTGTCTTGTTCCATGCTATTTATAACTGAAAATCATCGGCAATTTGTCCTCCCAAAATATACAAATTTGATGTCAAAATTGACATTGAAGGACAATTTTGCTATATTTATTATTAGAGGATTGAAATGGTGGCACTTATTTAAAGTAAATGAAAAAAGAGTTGTATGAGGCCTACAAATCTGTAAGATGTCTTTAGTTTATGTCCTGCTACTGTCGTGTACTGTCATAAAAATGAAACACTTAACCTTGGAAACAGATTTAAAATTCTATATGGGCTTAGGAAAATCGGTAAGTAAGACAAGAATTAATGCTACAATGATGTCTGTCAGATAATAAAGCAGAAAAGCTTCCATATTTTTATATTGGAATTCTTACATATTGTTGAGTAATAAGTGTTCCATGGAGTTGATGTGTTACATCTCCTCAAATTCTAAATCGCATTCCATGAACTTTATTCAGAGATTTCTCATTTAACAACTTCAGCATAAGAAGCTCAGAGCAGCCAGGTTGTCAACAGGGAGGCACGTAAGAATCTTTGCATTTTATGTATTCTTCACTTTCTTTCTTCTTCTTTTTGGTTTGTAATTTTAGAAGTTTATCTGAGCGTTATCCATATAACATTTTCCATAGGAACTTGTTTTCATCCTCTTTGAATGGCAATAGCTTGTAAGTTTATACTCCATGTGCTTAATTATTGAATTGATTATTTTACATGTTTATAACTTATACAGGTTATAACATGTGCTTACTATTCCTGTGCCCCTTCCTTCTTTTATTTTCTCAGGGGGAATATTTCATGTTTGCCAAACATTGGGTGTCCTAAAGGTAAGTTGACTTATCATAGATTTTAGAATTAAGTATTACTTAAAAATTTGATCCTGCTAGCTTTCAGGGTATTTATATATTTTCAAGTTTGAGAAACAAGGAGAAATGGAGGATTATCCTTTCACATATTGCCACACTCTCATAAAGAACTTGTTCTAGGATTGTTGCAGTTAAAAACATGTTATCAAACTTTAGCCAGCATCAAAACTTGACACCTTAAACATTTGGGCTAATGACATTCGAGATCAAACTCAAGACAAAGCTATCCTTCATTCCTAAAAGGGAAGAAAAAAAGAGAGCGATAAACACAAAGATTAAAATAAAACATTTTAATGAATATCTTTTATACTGTGAGTTTCTAATGGTGCTTGATTCCCTTAGTAGTTGCTCTCCTATTTGTGCTTGTCCCAGTTCGGTACTCTCTCTATATAAATTGTGGTGGGAAGCAAGTACTTTCTAATGGAAATAAGACATATGATGATGATTCTGGTGAGACTGGACCGGCAAGATTTCTTCTTCAAGGAACAAACTGGGCACTCATCAATACTGGCCACTTCTTTGATAGTGGTCGCGCAGACTACTATACATGGTCTACTACAAATAAGCTTGCAATGGACAATGCCGAATTGTACATGGATGCACGCGTTTCTCCTCTTTCTTTGACTTATTATGCATTTTGCTTGGGAAATGGAAACTACGCTGTAAATCTCCATTTTGCCGAGATAATGTTCACTGATGATAAAACATATAGCAGCCTGGGAAGGCGTGTGTTTGACATTTACATTCAGGTGCATGACTGCATCATTTTCATACCTTTTTCAATGGCATGTATAATATTGAACAAATTTCTTCAACCAAGAGAGTACTGGTCTATTTGGTGACATTGTGATGCCAGATTAAAGCCTTTCGGGGATTTTTTAATATTAATCATTTTCTTGTAAGCAAATTAAAGCACAAAATGATGATGTAAAATGACACTCGACAATATTTCTAACTTTAATTCCATACTGAAAATTTGAAAGTTGTAATGATTATATATGAAGCATTAATATGTAGGTTTCAATGTTACAGAGAAAGTTGGTGTTGAAGGATTTCAATATTGCAAAGGAAGCAGGGGGTGTTGGAAAAGCAATCATAAAAAAATTCACTGCTGTTGTGGCTAGTAATGCCTTGGAGATCCGCTTATATTGGGCTGGAAAAGGGACAACTACTATCCCATATGGATCAGTCTATGGTCCTCTTATATCAGCTATATCTGTTGATCCGGGTGGGTTGTACTTGCCTAAAAAGTTTCTTATGCTTCTGTTGTTATCTTGATCATCTAATCTAATGCAAAGATCTTATATATGCTGAAGCAGATTTTGTACCGCCTCCACCATCAGCTAACGATAATGGCATCCCCGTAGGGGTTATTGTTGCAATTATTATAGCAGGAGCAACTATTATCATATTGGTATTTGGCATACTTTGGTGGAAGGGATGTTTTGGAAAGAAAATTTTAGTGGCTAAAGGTAAGCATTCGTCAATTGTTACAGTTATTCGATTATCAACATCTCAAATGACACACTCAACAATAACATGCACAAAATTGGTATTTTTCTTATGTAGAATGTAAAATTGTTTGCATAAATTACTTATTTATCTAGTCATTTGATCTTTCATCCTCCTTAATTATTTTGCTATTAGTATTCAAGAAGGTAATAGCACTGAGATGGTGGATCCAATATGGACATTATTATCTAGAAAGACATCTGATTTGTCAACAGTATTAGTGATGAATAACTTTCTTGATACAACATTTTTGTTTGCTTCTACTGACAGAACTAAAGGGTGTAGATTCTCAAACTTGCATATTCACATTAAGGCAAATAAAAGCAGCAACAAATGACTTTGATAGCGCCTTCAAGATTGGACAGGGAGGGTTTGGTCCAGTTTACAAGGTTTATTTTGCACCATCCAATGGTTTGTTTAAACATGATGAATTGTAATTGTGGTTAATGTTTGTCAATATGTTTTTTTTCCCCAACTTCTCATAACCTTCATACCATTCCACAAAATGCAGGGTGTCCTGTCAGATGGCACAATAGTAGCAGTTAAGAAACTTTCTGATAAATCAAAGCAAGGGAATCGTGAATTTATAAATGAGATTGGCATGATTTCTGCATTGCGACACCCTTATTTGGTTAAGCTCTATGGCTTTTGTATGGAAGAAGATCAATTGTTGCTAATATATGAATACATGGAGAACAATAGCCTTGCCCATGCTTTATTTGGTATTTTTTTTTTTTTCTCTATTCTTCCAGTGTCACTGCTGTTTCTGTAGTAATTTACAATCTTGTACTAGTATTGTATTCGTGACCATATGGTACTGTTGCCAAATTTCTACAGCAGATGCAAATAATGATGAAGGGAAAAGTCAATTGAGACTAGACTGGCAAACAAGGCAAAGGATTTGTGTTGGTATTGCTAAAGGTTTAGCTTACCTCCATGGAGAATCAAGACTGAAGATTGTTCATAGGGATATCAAAGCCACTAATGTGCTGCTGGATAAAGATCTGAACCCTAAGATATCTGATTTTGGTTTGGCCAAACTTGATGAACAGGACAAAACCCACATAAGCACCAGAGTAGCTGGCACTTAGTGAGTTTCATATTTCATATTATTTTGCAATGATCTTTATTGAATCCTATTTTGTACAGATGATTCAACTGCATATAAACAAAAAATTAGAATTAGAAGCCATATATTAAAATACTTTTTGAATTTTGGATTATCATTTTATCTTTTATTTAAAATGAAAATAATTATGTTCTAGGTTCTGTAATTGATAAATTTTCAATACTGCAGTGGATATATGGCTCCTGAATATGCGATGCATGGTTATTTGACCGACAAAGCCGATGTTTATAGTTTTGGAATTGTCGCCTTGGAAATTGTTAGTGGGAAGAGCAATACCCTTAGCCAGCCTATGGAAGATTTCTTCTCTCTTCTTGATTGGGTAACGTTCTTTTTCATGCTTTCCTACATTCATGCCTATCTAATTGGCCTTGAGAATATTTAGAATGTTCTCATATGTCAGTTACATAGAAAGCAACTCTTGTTCAACTTTTATCTTTTGTCAACCTTTATGGGTAATACTTTTTTAGTTATGATGCCTTTCTGAAAACTGTTTTAGTTTTTTAAATTGAAGTTCCTCATGTATGCATGATCAATGCCCCCAAAACCTTAAGTTTACTGTGATATTTTTGTTTCTTTTTAAGTTTTTTTTATTTTACAAATTTTGTTACTTATTGTTTGACTATAAAAAGGGAATTCCTTAATTATGTGTTTGCGCACCACATATTCAATGTTTTACATATATAAAATCATTAATGCACCTCTATTGGAAATATAGTTTCATAACATAGTATCAAAGCCTTCACGACCAAACGGTTAGGGATCGGGCTCGTTATCCCCCATTGTGAATATATATATATATCACGCTCAAGCCCAAAAAAAGAGGCATTCGGATGAGGGACTTGTTAGATATAAAATTATTCATGTGCCTCCACTTATCAGCTCAAACTTTTGGGAAAAATGGTTCATGACACAATGGATTGCATATACCAAAAGGAAAATGAGGGAAAAAAAAAAAGAGGAAAAAAATCAATGGACTGTTTATTTCAACATTCAACTGCTAATTAACTTTGGAATCAACTAACTATTTGTATTGACTTTATCAGGCACATCTTTTGAAAGAAAAAGGCAATCTATTGGAATTTGTTGATTGGAGGTTGGGGGAAGACTTTAACAAAGAGGAGGTAATGGTCATGATCAATGTGGCTCTTCTTTGTACCAATGCCTCTCCAACGCTCAGGCCTACTATGGCTTCAGTGGTAAGCATGCTTGAAGGAAGAACTGTTGTTCCTGAGGTGGTGCCAGCTACAAGCGATTCATTGGATGAGAAGAAATTTGAGATGATGAGACAACATTACCAACAAAGGGGAGAAAAAGAGATCAGTGAGACTCAGAACCATAGTGGCTCAGTAGATGATTCAACTGCATTTATACGTAGCACGGATTCTTCTTACTGGAATGCAGGAAATCAAGGGAACCATTAGAAGTTGCATTAATCTGCATAACATATACGTCTTGTTACGGTTTAATGTATAATGTTTTTCCTTCAATATCCCTTTAATGTCACTGTCTGACATGATAAATGGAAATATCTGACATTGACATTGTTTTATTTTGCTGCCTAGACATTATATTTCATGGTAATTTTTTACTACTGGATAACTGTCTACAAAGTTGGCTGCACATGGATATTATCAATTTCTATTTTTCAGATGAATAATAAGTTCATTCATAAATGAAAGGTTCTAAATTGTGGTTAGAATAACGACCTATATTTTGCAAAAGGAAAAAATAAGCAAGCAAGAAATTGCAGGTGCAACTCTTCTAAGCAATAAAATAGACATGTAAAGGCTACAAAGTACAAACCATTGTGTGGATAAGCTCAAACAGTGGTAATGCAATTGTAATTTTCACGCATTCATTTGTAGTTGATATTATCTTTTCCGTGTAACTCCTCCCAATTACAACTTAAAAGCTACCATCAGCACCTTTTAGCGGCTAAGATCCAATTTTCAAGCGATTTAGTATTATAGCTTTTCTTTTTTCCTAGTTAAAAACCATTCCCACTCTCTTCCTCTGCATTTCTATTACCAAGTTTTACAAAAACGGATGTTAGCATAATTCCCTCTTGAAGTTGTGCCATTCTTTGCAAAAATATGGCATGTGTGGTAGAACTTCAGTCCTCTTTCTATCTATTCTCTCTGAATTCCCCTCTCCTTGCAGCCAACTTTCTCCTCTTATTCTTTCTTGCCTGCCATCTAACTCTACTCTGACACAATCATAACTTCTCGGTTTGACTTTTGGTCCAACACCACAGTACTTATAAAGAATTGCTTAACAGTGGCCAGTGGCGTATTGCTTCATCTTATATGGAATGTATGTAGTTAATAAGTGCTAGGCTCTCGAAGAGAGAAGCAGAGGAGTATATAAAATCTACTCTAAAAACAATAAACACGACAAAAGAGAAAAAGACAAGAA
This sequence comes from Dalbergia cultrata, assembly GCA_031216105.1. Lineage (NCBI taxonomy): Eukaryota > Viridiplantae > Streptophyta > Magnoliopsida > Fabales > Fabaceae > Dalbergia > Dalbergia cultrata. The sequence goes on from CM062350.1 coordinate 15,794,904, forward strand.
GCACCAACTCCTTGACAAACCACAGAGCAAAACACAAGAGGCACGGAATGTAAAAACGAACGGTATAAGGAAAGAGCAAATAAAGAAAAAACTCAACGAAGCTAACCGAAACCCGACTTATGGGTCTTAGCCAATGCGACGATAATCTCATTCTTATCCACCGCAGATAGATCTAGACATTTACGAAACTCCCACGTATGATGTGGGTCAGGAAGCCCATCCCAGTCATCTTATATATGTTTTTCACATAATTTCTCTTTTGTCGCCACCTCGCTGATAGGTCTACACTGTTACTACTTGACATCATATTTTCTTTTTCATATTCAATCCATTCAAAATTATAACGTTACATTAATATAACTTTTATTCCAGAAAAGGGAAATGACGTATTCGACTCATATAGATAGCGTTGGGATGGCGCGGCATACTGGATCCCACAAATACACTCGTATGAGTCAAATAAACTAAACAATCGCACAATAACACAAAGGGAGACAAATAAACAAGATGACAAGGAATATAGATACACAAAAATTTAACATGGTTTCGCAAATCACATGCCTACATCCTTTCCAGAGGATAAAAACTTTCACTATGAGAAGAAAAATAACACAAGAATTGTAATACCTGAGGGTACACATGTCCTTAAACAAATCTAATATGGCCCTAGGGTCCTCCAGGGCCCACCAGTGTTGCCGAAAAAGTCTTAGATTCATGAAAGACACTTGACATCCATAACTCGTGTCTCTGACACTGCTATAGCAGTCCAGAACCACTATAGTAGTCAGATGTAGGGCCTGGACAAGTTTGGAGCTCTGCCAAGCAATCATGTGTTTTTTAGTAGGGGTTGTGTAGGTTTCTTGACCCCTATAACGGTTATAGCGGTCCCCTCAATGCTAAAATAGTACCAAAATGATATAGTTTCATTTAAGTTACACTCTACCCTAGATAAAGCCTTCCTTACTTAGATTTCACCCCCATATTTAAAAACCCTAGCTTCCAAACTCTCTTTCACCCTCCTCACTCTCTTTCCCACTTAATCTTACCTCCCCTAAGTTTCAAGGTAAGAGATTTTGATGGTTTATGCTCTCTTTCTCTCCTCCCTCCTATGTTCTTGAGTTGGATGTTGTTATTTTTCTTTGTTGTCGGTGGAGATACTTCTCCAATGTTCATAGAGTTGATTCGTAGTTGTTTTAGAGTTATCATAGATTTTTCATTGCTTCAATGATAAATATTGGTGTCATCCCTATCCTTCATAGCTCTCTAGGTGTTGGTACTTCAAAATTCATCCGTCCAGGTGAGTAAGTTTGATTTGATGACCTTATTTTTGGTTATTAGAAATATAGTTTCTAGCAAATTTTAGAATTTATGAAATTAAAGCACGAGTTTTGACATGATATCAAGTTTACATGAATTATGAAAGGGTTAGAAAACACGTTTTGAAGCCACTTATGAAAATTATTGATTTTTCATAATGCATGGGACTATTCTTGAGATATAAATTATGTAGATATGATTTATTTCATGATTATAGATTTGATTTGTGATGATAAGAGTTAGCTAGATTTGACGAAAAATGAGAAAGAATGTTTATGCATGAGGATGATATATTATCAAACCTAGATTACTAGAATCCCTTTTTAAATTACAACATGATTTTAGAAGAAGGAATTACCATGAGGAATAGAGTTATGAGTTAACTACAGTCAATTCGTTAACTTTGGTATACCAAATTGGCCATAACGGACAGTTAGCTACATTTAGATTAGTCCACAAAGAATGCAATTCGCAAAGAACCGTTGAATCTTAGTTAGACGCTCTTACTCGCGAGGGACTAATTAAGTGTTGCTTTATGATTACATAATATTTTGTCTCTCTGTGATTCCTAAGAAGAATATTTATGTTTTCCTATGCTTTATTCAAAACCAAAGCTATTGTTATTATTGTTATGGTTTATGGATGGAAATGACTTGAGCTTTGCATTATTATATGTATAATTTCCTTGTTGTCCCATGTATGGTTAGGGGTAAGAATCCGCTCACTGAGTTTTAAGATTAAACTCACCCTTATCTACTTTTTCCTTGCAGATACAACTGCTGCTTCATATCCCCCATAGTCTCCTTCCCAGTAGCATTAATTTGTTCAGCTTGGTGAGCTTCACGTTGCCATGAAGTATTTTTACTTTTTGTATATAGTGCTCCAGTGTTGTGCCAGATCGTGCATGATCTAGATTTTTGTTAACCATGATTTATATTCATTATATTTAAGCATTTACAGTTTCATAGTTCTTTTGTATAGAGCAATTCAATTTATTTTGTACTACATTTACAATTTTATAGTTGATTTATGAAATGGGTTATTCAAAATTATTATGATTTGAAATTGCAAGTTAAATTATGTTTAATTGGATTTTCATGATTAAATTATGCATATAGCACAACTCAGCAATCATGAGGCTTATGTAAGGATAAAACTCTTCGCGTGCCAATCACGTTTCCAAATCAAGTCGTGACATGAGTCTCATTTTGTTCCTACTCCCAAAGCCTCTTGTACACCCTTTTTCATAACAGAGTCTAACACTCTCACTTATTCTCTCATACTACCATGCACCTAGACTATTAATCTTATTTATAACCAAGGGTCTTATCTTTAAGACCCCTTCAAAATCCTAACAGATCTTAAAATTTTAACAAATTCTTCAGATCATAACAGATTCTTCAAATCTTAATAAATTCTTCAAATCTAAACAGATTTTTCCCACATTCTAATAAACTTCACATATCTTACCAGATTTATCATATCCTACTAGATTTAACATATCCTTAATTTAAATATTCCTAAATCTAAGGATATATATCCCAGGATATATATCTTAGGATACACATATAAAGGATATAAATAAATAAAGTCAAACACTATCCCATTAAGATATACATGAGCCAAATTTCCCAACAAATCTCCACCTTGGAGAATGTCTCACCACTATGGAAACCGTTAATAGCTCCACCTTGATTCAAGCCGCCTAGTCATGTGCAAAGTGCAAACCATTGGCCTCAATGCGTACCAGATATACACCCGAATCCACTATAAAACATGGCTTCACATTGATTCGAAAAATCGGCCAATGAACATGTGAAGCTGTGCAATCCATCATCAAACAAGATCAGGAGGGTCAGTGGCAACAAGAGTGTTGCCACCCTTTTCATCATTTTCTTTTGTGAGGTTGGGACGTCTAATGTGATTGAATTCCTTACAATAAAAGCAACAAGCACCTTTCCATCTATCTTTAGAATCGAATCCCTCATCATATACTTTTCCCTTCGCTTTCCAATTCTCCCCACGAGCAACACACAATTCTTGATCATCCCTTTTATTATTTTTCTTCTGAATATTATGGGATAAAAGACATGATTACACATCATCCAAACTTACCATGTCTTTTCCAAACAGCAAGGTGGTGACCAAATTGTCATAAGAATAAGGAAGTGATGCAAGAAGTAAGAATGCCAAATTTGCATCTTCCACCTTGCCATCAATCTTGCGTAGTTCATCATCAATATAGCATTGAAATCATTCATGTTCTCCAACATATCTGCACCATCTTCCATTTGCAATTGATATAATTTCTTCTTCATATTCCATTCATTAGACAAACTCTTAAAAAGATAAAGTTTTCCCAACTTTACCCAAATGCTAGGTATAGTATCTCCATCCATAACATTGTTGATAATGTTATCAACAATACATAGTCCAGTTGTGCTCACACACTTCAACTCCAACACTTCCTACTCATCATTTGTCATCTTCTCCAGGTTCCCATCTTTTCCTTTCAAGGCTTTTGCCAAACCTTGTTGAACTAGGATGTCCTTCACCCTTCTTTGGCAAAGAGCGAAGTTTCCCTTTCCATCAGTAGACTCAATAGTAAATCTGCTAAGATTTGGCCTTATACTAAACATATTTGTTGGACCGTACTGAGCTCTGATATCAGTTATTGGGATGGGCTTAGTGGAATGAATTCCACAAACACATTCATACGAATCCAATAAACTAACCCACAAAAAACACAAAGGGATAAAAATAAACAAGATGACAATGAGTAGAGACAAGAATTTAACATGATTCGACAAATCGCATGCCTATATCCACCCAGAGGATAAACACTTTTAGTATGAGAAGAAAAATAGTATAAGAATCTCACTTTGTTTCCATTCCCAGATCCCCTTGTACACCCTCTCTCATAACAGATTTTGTCATTCTCACTTATTCTCTCACACTACCATGCACCTAGGCCATTGATCTTATTTATAATCAAAGGTCTTATCTCCAAGATTCGTTCCAAATCCTAACAAATCTTAAAATCTGTACAGATTATTCTTTAAATTTTAACAGATTCTTCAAATCTAAATGAATTTTTCCCATATTCTAATAGACTTCTCATATCCTATCGGATTTCACATATCCTTAATTTAAATATTCCTAAATCTAAGTATATACATCTTAAGAAATACATCTTAGAATACTACATCAATAAAATTAATCATTATTCTGTCAAGATATGCATGAGCTAATTTTTCTAACAGATGGCGTAGTCTCTCAACCAAAATAAAAGAACCACAATTGAAAAAAAAAGGAATAACCAATCAACATGATTCGTAACCGTTTTTAGTAACATTAAAGTATTTCTATATTTTTGGGATCACGGTGACTTGTACACATGGCAACGTATAAACTATTTACCATTTAGCATAATTTTAAGTTAAAAATATATAAATATTATAAATTTTTTTATTAAAATTGTACCACATGTGAAATTCACGGTAACCTCCAGTCTAGGTCAACATTTTTCTTTCTCAAATGGAAAATATGAGAGACTTTTGCTATTGGGTCTGTCGGCTTAGTGTATACGGCGGGACCAAAGTAGACTCGCCAACGCTGCAAACCATTATATGGGATAAGCATGGAATAGAAAGTGGCAATGCAATTGCAACTTGCAAGAATTCATTCGTAGTTCACACTTCATAGATAAAAGTTGATTAAGACCTACATGCTTATCTGTATTGACGTCTATATTTTTCTGTGAATTATAGCTTGAAAGTTCTCGTCATGAGCACCCATTATATTCACATTGGAGTCATTACTTTATCTTGCTTTCTCAGTTTTTTTTTTTTTCTAAGTCAAAAGCTTAGCATTCAAGGTGTATTTGGAATAGGATAAAACGAAAATGCTTAAAAGCAAGAAAAATTACCAGAGTTGTCTCAAAGTATAGAATCCACAGATTATATTTTTTAACTATCCATAATTTTCATATAGAGGATAAAAATCAAAAATAAATTTTCATAGATTTACTTCACACACACACACACACACATATACATATATATGGAGCTTATCTATAAAAAGGATAAATCAATAAATAAAATCTTTCTCATTTCTATCACGTATCAAATTCATCACATGATTGTCACTATAACATAATTAAGTTTTACTAACGCTTAAAAAATGTTACTAAATCATAGTAATGTTGGTAAAACTCTTTAGCAATATATATAGACTATATGCTATACTAGGAAAAGTGCTACTAAAGAATTTTAGCAATATTTTTAAAAATTTTTTAATAATACTTTTTAAATATTAGTAAAAAGTTTTAACATTTTAACAATAAGTCCAGATAAGATCAGACTTGATAGTATAGAATCTGATTAACTTTTAATATTATACAGTATTTGGTGTAGTATTGTATAAAATATAATATTTTATATTCTATAATATTATCATTTATTTATCAATAATTTTAACTTTGAGCAAATAAAAAATAACTAATAATGATAAATATTTTATTATTAATTATTAAAATATTTATTAATTGAATTTAATATATATTAAATTTTATTATGTATTTCAATATTTTATAAATATTTATTATTTTATTAAGTATAAAATGTAAAATACTCTCTTTTATATATTTCAATATTTTAAAATTTTTAATTATAATTTTTATTTCAATTTAAAATTAATATTAAATTAAATTAAATTAGTTTAATTACTAGTCCTTATTTTTACATATTACATATTATTTATTACTTATTTATAATTTAGTTTACTAGTTAATAATTTTTAATTTTTAACTGACTTTTGTACAATATATTATTTATTTAAAATATTGAATTGTTCTTAAATACTTATTATTATTTTTATTATTATTTATTTAAATATTTATTTTTATTAATAATTATTATTTATGTAAATATTTATTATTTATTTTCTTTATTATTATTTATTAAATAATTATTTTTAAAATTTAAAAGATAAATGAGCCCTTATATACTAAAGACTAATTAGACTTAATACGACTTTCCTAGATATGATTAAGTTATATATTATTTTAATATATAAAAGGTCATAAAGGATAAATTTATATAATATATTATCTGTATTAAATAATAAATAAGAGTATAATATATATTATTTTATGATGCTTAATATGACATGTCGAACGCAAGGGAGTGTAGTCCATGCCCGAGTTTAGGTTTGTGTCCATTTCTGTTTTCTGATCTATGCCGGTCATGTTACTTCGAACATTGGTCCAAGTCCAGTTCATGTCAATCTAACAAAGAACGTATTGACTGGTTCTTTCTTTGTTTTTGGTGGGATTGACTGGTTCTTTCTAACCAGTAAGTTTAGGTCTGTATTGATGTAATTGTTGTTTTCCAGAGATAGAAAAGGAAGTTTTTGCGTCTGTTTTAGGTCCTTGACCCCATTGTACAATGAAAAAGAAAAGAGAAAACAAATCTAACTATACATTGACCGTCACCTGTCAACCAATCTCTATTTGTAAACAGAAATAAATAAACAGTCGTTTTATTTTTAAATAAGTATTCATTTTTAAATGCATGCATGTACATACGACTTAAAAGAGACTAAATAAATTTTAATGTTTTGCAGGTTTTTTTAGAAGATAGATAATTTTTTAAAAAAAAAGGTTTTGGTTATTTGAGAATGAAGAACGTAATAACTAAATACAAACAATGGCTTTGAGATCAATCGTAGGTTGTAAATATAGAGAATGAATAATTTAGATACGTTTGACTAAACAACAGTAGCAATTTAGAAAAAGAATGCACATCATGATGAGAAATCGTTTGTATTTGTATCCGTGACTATAATTTGTCAATCACGAAATTAAAGCTGAAATTTCAAAATGATGATAACCATTTGTTTACATATTATATATGTTATCAACAATTTAATAGCTTGTTTGGTTGAGATGTAGTAGTTTTCCCTGTCACACTATAAGAAAAATGAACATTTTTAATGGTTTTTGTCAATAGAAGTGTTGTAAAAAATATTTTTTTGACATAAAGTGACCTTTGAAATGCATTGATTATTTCATCTATTAATAACATGTATAAAATTGCAGTTCACATGTTTGGATCTTTATTAATATCATACAGCTTATTAATTGATATGCATTGATTATTTCATCTATTAATAAATACTGATATCTAAATATAACAATTAGGTTTTTGTTTTTGTATCCACGGATACCGATATCTTTTTAATTTTAATAGTTATGATTTAATCATAAGTGTTTAAAATATTAATAAATTTGGTTAGCATGATACGTGATAAATTTTTAGTCACAAGTTATTTAATAGGTATCGGTACTCATGAACTTTATAGGGGCACTAAAGAAATCCTTAACAATTATTGAGTTCATGTTCATTTTAGTCCCCAACTTTACACTTTTAAGTCATTTTAGTCCCTAATTTTTAAAATGAGTTAACTTAGCCTCTCATTTTGCAAAAGGTGAGTCAAATTAATCTTTTATCTCGCTTATATTTAACATTTTATCAATTAAATGCTAACGAGTAATATTAAGTGATACCTTGACATACTATATATCATAGGAAGTATAATAAAATTTAAAATAAGTCATTTTAATGTCTAAAATTGAACAAAATGTATAATTTATAACATAGAAAGGAGATTTAAATGACTCATTTTGTATAATTTTAAATACCAAAATGAGTTATTTTAATTTTAATTATAATTTAGATGATATAACTATAGAAGGTATGTCAAAATATCATTTAATGTTACATGAAATCATTTAATAGATAGAATGTTAAATAAAAATAAGCTGATTGACTAATATGACTCATATTTTATAATATGAGGGATTAATTTAATTCATTTTAAAAGTTAGAAACTAAAATAGCTTACGAGTATAAAGTCCATGACTAAAATGAACATTAACTCTGTTTAAATTACTTTTCATTTTAAATAATGATAATTATTTCTTTAATGTTAAGAAATGTTGTGTTCAAGAAAATATTGAGTTAACTAGTAAAATCCATATATATATATATATATATGAGAGATTTTATAATTTTCTTGTATCCACATGAATTACTAGTTCTACTCTCTCTTTCTCACTTAATTAATATTCTTTCTTTACTATTTCTCTCACCACAAGGTTCTATTATTTTTTTCATGAATAATATATAAGTAATAGTATCAAAGTTTAAGTAAAAATATTATACACTAAATTAATATATTTAAAATTAATTAACAACATATTTCTTAATGTAATTTTCGTTAGTTTAAAATTAAAAAAAGGGACCTGAATTATTAAAACAATATTTATATAAAAATTAAGCCAACATAACATAACATTAACATAAATATACTCATAACAAGACATTTCACAACATATTCTTAATCCAATAAGGTGTTTCTGATTTAAGATTTTATTATTTTAAAACCTTAAGTATTATTTAGTATTTTAAAATACAAATAATAAAAATCAAATATTTTCTATGGATAATATATTCATTTTTTCAATTACTATTGTTAATTATTTTTAAAATTACATTCCATATTACGGCAAGTCTGCAGTTGGTGGGGAAACTCAATGCAACATTTAGTTTGAACTTTGAACACGCTCAGAAGAATCATCAATTTAAATTATCTCCCAAATAAGTGCAACTATAAATATACCTAAGTTAAATTTCATAATATTGGATACAATTTATGTAACAGATAACCTACAAATAATTAGTGAATACTAAACCAATTTTGAATGTAATGCAATATTTTAATTTAAAATTGTGCATACATCAGTTTTTTTTTATATAATCTTTTTTAAAATATCACGGATCTATTACATCAGTCATTTTCTTCCCAAACACCTTGTTAAGAAGTGTGGGTGATGCACTTTAGATTTGGCTACGGATTCTATTGTATTCACTATTTAGTCACATTTACATTAGTTCACACCAAATCTATATGTTTAAGATGAGTTTTATAGAACACCTTATATATTTGGGTTTATTTATGGACTTCTATTATTAGTCCTGATATTTGATCAAATAATTCAATAAAAATAATAATCATTCAACAATTAATAATAATGGATTCATAATAACTAAAATATATGAGACTCACCTTATAATTTAGCTATATTTAAACTTTAATCATATTTGGTAAGTGTGGCTAAATGCAAATTGCATTGTAGGTGCAGGGCATCAATCACCTCACAAGTGATCCATTCCATGGCACCATCATCGTTTATGGGTACCAAAATCCAAAAACCAATAATATCGCAGAGATAGAAACTACTTTATACCAATAATATCACAGAGATACAAAACCAAAAAGAAAATATCCCAGAGATAGAAAATTAGAAACTATTATATACATATAATGAAATATATGACTCAATATTCCAGGAATGTCCCTGCATACATAAACACACATGCAGCCACGCTTATATAAATGCCGTGGCCTCACTAATCAAATCCCATAAAACACAAAGAAACATAACGGAAGAGAGAGAGAGAGAGAGAGCAAAGACGACAAGCTCTTCCTCCGCATCCTTTGTCCTTTCCTTTCCGCATTACATTACGTCAGTGACTCTCTGTCTCTCTCTCTCTCTTGCTATACTCTCATTATAGAGAGAAAGAGAGAGAGAGAGAGGTTCGATTCAGAGAAAATGGGTAACAAGAGTATTCTTCAATGTTGTCGTCACCGTTTTCTCCTCTTCTCTGGCTATGCTCCCCTGTTCCTCTTCCTCCACCTCGTCTTGCTTCTGTCGCTGCAAGTGAAGGGAAAAGGTTCGGGTTCGGAGCAGCAGTGCGACATGTACACGGGTACATGGATGCAGGACCCGTCGTACCCGCTTTACAGACCCGGCACGTGTCCGTTCATAGAGAGGGAGTTCAGGTGCGAAGCCAATGGGCGCCCTGATCTGATTTACACCCATTATAGGTGGCAACCACTTGCCTGCAACTTGCTCAGGTTCTTTCGCACCCCCCTCTCCTCTTATCAGCAATTGCCTCCCACTTGATCTGATTTGCCGGTATAGGATAGTGTGTCGATTCATATCTGTATCTACCATTGGATAGCGTATAAGTTTTTTTTTTTTTTTTCCAATCAAGTTAAAGTATATTATATAAATTACTTGAAGACACTAATTAATGGAAGCAAATCCTCTCTTCTCGTTTCGTGTCTCTCACTCTGTCCCTACTAATATATTTTGACAGATCCATTATTTTCCAAAATTTGGATATAGTGTTACAAAAATATTGAAATGTTAAAATTTGCCGAGTGTCAAAATATGAAAGGCGACAGAGTGGGCGATCGGAAGTGGTGGGGGCCGGGATTTGCATCTCTAATTGATATTAATAATAGAGAAAAAAAAGGAATTTTCTTGTAAGATTTACTTGGTGAACATTTATTGAGTTTTAACTATATTTATTTTACTGTCTTCATTTTCTAATAAATGAAAATCTTTACTTATATATATATATATATTAAAGAAATAATTGAATGAATTTAAAATTAGATTAAATTTAAATATATTTTATAATATTATCTTTATTACCTATTCTAACACTCATTTTTATAGATAGACACTTAATACAAAATGGAGATAATAGTAAGTTGTAGGAGGCATATTGTAACCGTAGTAAACTAATAATAATCAATAAATATTCACTAACTCCGGTATAACATTCATAAAGTGTCATGCACACATATATCAAAACATTTGTTATTGTACGGAAAAAAACATTTGTTATTGTGGTACTGTTTATTATTCTTTTAAATAAATATATAAAATATTGGCAATAAATTGTGATTAAAATATTAATAAATACATTAAAAAGGAACACTTATTGTTTATTTTTAAAATTATCTTCCAGTATCATTTTTAATTCTTCTTTAAAAAAATTACCAAAGACTTAATAACTTTAAACATTATTTTTAAGTTATAGATTTGAAACTTGTTACTATTCAACTGCTACAGCGAAATGCAGCAGATCATGTGACCTTTTAGGCAGTGATCCCATCGTCCCAGCTTGTAAATGATAGCCGGGGTGGGATGAAAGAATTTAAAACAATCAAAGAGTGAATATCTACTTTATCATTATTAAATGTAATATTAATTTTTATTATTTTTATTTATTTAATAATAATAAAATAAATATTATAATTGAACATTTATTTTTTAGGTATTTGACTGTACGTGGCAATTTAAATGAGTCCAAGTGTTGGGTTGGCATCAATCGTAGCTAGCTAGGGTCGCGTGCAGGTGTAAATTGTAAAGCACTTTAGTTGTTGTTTAGAAAAAGGTGCTGCATAAACATGTCAGTGACAAACGTACACCACCAATACTACGTTAGATTGACATTCTCATATTTTAAATTTAAATTTTTCAACTGCTATCCGAGCGAAAGATAAAAATTAAGGAAAAATAGCGTCCCTTGTCTCGAACTTTGGTGCAATTTATTTCAATTTTTTTAATAAAATTTATAATAAGTTTGTTAAATCATTGCATCTTTTCTAAATTTATAAAACTATTATACATCTCTGTCTTTATTACACACCAAACAGTATATTTAGGGGAGATAAGTATTATCTGGACATATATTAATACATAATTAAATGATAGTATAAATTTTTAATCAAAACTATTATTTTTAAAATATTAGTTATGAACGTAAAATAGTTTCAAAAATATATAATATATCAAGATACTGAAATGTACTGAAATATTTTTCAAATTATCTTTAATTCAAATGCTTTTCTTTATTTTGTTAACTAATATGTGTACATTTTTTTTTTTCGTCAGAAACTAATATGTGTACTGGTTACAAACATTCTCTATTTTTTCATTGAAAAAATTACTGCGCCCGTAATTTTTGTGTCGGCTCAGTCACTCACGGGCTCTTTGGTTGTAGGAAACTCTAGCAATGTTATTTTATTTTATTATTTTTGGTTCTTTTCCTCTTATAAGTCTTCATGTTTTATGTTATGCCAAATGAATCCCTTTTGCGTCTGTATATATATATATATATATATATATTTGGGTACAAAGCTTCTGTAATATTTTTACTTTGAAAACAACTTGAACTGAAAAGTGAAGTCAGCAGCAGACTACACCTCAGCACCAAACAAATTATAACTAATTCAAATTCGTATTAAGTTGTTTCATTATTTATTTATTTATTTCAGATTTAATGGGGAAGATTTTCTGGAGAAGGTGAGGGGGAAGAGCATCATGTTCGTGGGTGACTCACTGAGCAGAAACCAATGGCAGTCTTTGACTTGTTTACTTCACTCGGCTGTGCCCAATTCCAATTATACTTTAGATCGAGTTGGAGATGTTTCTATATTTACATTTACGGTATGAATCATTAGAATTTTGATTAGAGTTTAATTTTGAATTTTAATACGTGGATATTTATTTAAATTATTTTTCACGACCTTTGTAGTAATGAGTATAAAAAAGCAATAATCATATTTATTAATTGGGTACATCAAAATTGCATCCTTTTAATTAAAAAAAATTACAAGATAGTATATAGTATGATCTCATGTTAATTTATTCTTCCTTTTTGTTTATAAAAAATAGGAAACAATTTTGTGGGCCACGCTATCATTATTGTCTGCCGTCTGCATTAAAGTTGATAAAAAAAAAAAGAGAACATTTTCCATTAGGAAAAAAGAAGTTGGTGTAAGAGATTATTCGTAGTGCCACCATACGGAATGCACAATGTAGGGCAAGTTAGAATTGCCAAGTCACAAGTGGTCCCTTTTGCGTGTCCATATTCACAAGTCACTTGTGGAGATGGCTTCCATTTTTTTTTTATGGGTCCCTTTGGTTACTTGCAAAGCCCCACCCTTCACTCTTTCACTTATCTAGGATACGTGCCTTAACAATCAAGAGGCTTGAATCTTCAGAGAGTGATCATCCTCTTTCCTTATCCTTATCACTCAGGGCAAAAATTTCCCTTAATTTGCTTGTTATTTTGTGATTGTATTTCCGAGGCATCTTCATTTATATGATTGCTTTTAAAAACAAATTTAATAATTTGCAGGAATATAAAGTCAAGGTAATGCTAGATAGGAATGTGTATCTAGTAGATGTTGTCCGAGAGAATATAGGCAGGGTCTTGAAGCTTGATTCTATTGAAGGAAGCAAGCTATGGAAAGGGGTTGATATGCTTATCTTTAACACATGGCATTGGTGGTCCCGTAGAGGACCCTCTCAACCGTGAGTTCTTAATCTTATGCGACATATAATTTTAATTAATCAATATACATTTGAAAATAACTTAACCTGAGGTTCATATAAATTATTGGAAGTTGAAATAAGAATTGTTGATATTTTGTTTCATTAAATTTTTGTTTTTCTTAGATGGGATTACATTGAAGTAGGAGGTCAAGTTATGAAGGACATGGATCGGATGAAGGCTTTTGAAATAGCACTTAAGACATGGGCTGCATGGGTGGACACCAGCATAGACCCAACAAAAGTAAAGGTCTTCTTTCAAGGGATTTCCCCATCTCACTACAAGTAAGCAGCAACATTAAGCAATTCATGTTATATTTCTGTCATTTCAAAACCCAATACTCAAAAGCTCAAAAAGTAACAACTCATTGTAGAAAGTGAATTCAGCAATATTTCCCAACCAGATGAGCAAAAAAATATATAGAAGCTTGCTCTTTTTTTACAATTGAAACACTACTGATAACAACAAGTAACTAATTTAATTAGTTGCACTGCATTAGCTATAATGTGATTAATTAACACTTTCTAGTTTATGAACTATTGTTCCAATCTAAATATTAAATTAAAGGTGTTTCTCTGATACTTTTATAACATTACCTCTTAGTTTTTTGTGTTTAAAAATGAACCACGTCTCTCACTAATCTAATTTTTTGAAATCTATTAAATCACAACCTTTAATTACATAAAAGGTATCGATATCTCATGGATTCCGAAACAAAAGCCTTAAATTAAATGAATAAATGATTGCACTACAAAATTTGCTATAGCATGATATGACTCTGGTTTTATTGTTTGAACACCAATTACAGTGGCAGCCTATGGAATGAACCAAGTGCCAAGAGCTGCATCCGGCAGACAATACCGGTGGCCGAATCAACATATCCGGGAGGATTGCCACCGGCCGTGGCGGTGTTGAAGGGTGTCCTGGCCACCATTAAGAAACCAGTAACGCTGCTTGACATCACAACCCTCTCACTGCTGCGAAAAGATGGACATCCTTCTATTTATGGACTTAATGGACCAAATGGCATGGATTGCAGCCATTGGTGTCTTTCTGGCGTTCCAGATACTTGGAACGAGATACTTTACAACCTTATTTGATGGGGTAAAATTAAATAATTGATTCATCATTGAATTGTATTGGGGAGTATAGTGTATTCTTAAAGGAAAACTTATATAGAAAATTGGGGGTGGGTGAATATGATTTTGATAATTAATAAAGGTCATGCACTGAATAATAATCAAATTATTCAGAATTCATCATATACATCCATATATGAGATTTCTACCTTGTTTAACTTTCTTTGTCATCTTTTTCCCTTAATTTCACTTTGCTGCGAATACTAAACCGACAAGGGAATCTACGGGCCTGTTTGGTTTACTGGAAACAATTTTCAGTTTTCAGTTTTCAGAATTTTCAGTTATTTCTTCACAAAAACTGAAAACTGAAAACTGAAAAACTTGAACCAAACAGACCCTACATTTTCGCGTGAGAACTTACCAATGTAACATAAGCAGTGGTGTATTCATGTACTGAAAAAATGTTATTTGGCACCAAAAAACATGTTAGAATTTTTTTATAGAGAATAAAGGTAATTATATTATTGAATGGCATAAAGTGATATATATGTCCCATATATTCAATCAATAGACAATGTGTGTTCCACATGAATATTTAAATAAATAAATTCGATTAGAAATTTTGAGTCGTTGACATTTTACCTATTATATTACGTGCCCTTATGGTATTTATTTTTATTTTTATTTTATTTTTGATAAATCCCTTATGGTCTTTGTATACCAAGTCCCTGGACCTTTTCATTACTTATTTTCTTGCATATATTATGATCAATCTGCTGCAAATTTGAGGAAATGAGCCAATCAAGAAAAATACAAGAGGATAAAGAATAGTATTTGTTAGACATTCTCTTAGTGTCAACCACATTGGCAGACATTGGCAAGCATATTGCACATGGCGGTGCTCCAATCAAAATTATAAGAAATGACAAACCAGCTTGGCTCCCTTTGTTGGTGAGGTTAATTCTCTCTCCAAAGACACAAAAGTATATTTCATCCCTACATGATACATAGATCGAGATGCATCAAGTAAAAAACACTGATGTCCCTTTCTGCTTGCAATCATTAGATCCATCCAATTACTCCATGAACAATAAATTATTTGATATGTCAGTTCAGATGGTATCAAAACAATTATAGGTTTTTAGTTAACGAGCTATGTTTTAAAAGTTAAATAAATCATGTGATTTCTATACCAAAAAAAATAAATCACGTGATTTAATATTAGTTATTTTTGTCTCTTTCATTTTTTCAGTATATTCATGTGTTCAAATACATTAATTTATAAATGTATCTAAAAAAATGAAAAAGATATTTATTTTGAAACAAAAGGGGTTAGATACCATTGTTATGGCAGGCAACCCTAACATGAGAAGATACAACCAACACAAGTTAAGTAAAAGCATCACACCACTAAACTGAACGCAACATCTTGATCGAAACATTAAAACAATGAATTAAAACTCTTTCTATATTATATACTACTCACTTAATCCATTTTCAATCAATGTAGAATCTCAGTTCTTACACTTAACTCTAACAATTTGGTTAATCTAATTATAAGAAATAATGAAGGAAAGATTATTGGTTGCTTGAAGGATTCCATCATGTGTCCTGTCAAGACCTTAACCACCATGTCCATGCAGGTGATGCCTATGTCGATTATAGAGAGAGATGCCCAGGATCTAACGGGGACAAAAGTGCTCTACCAAAGTCAACTGCTACCTGCTGCTAATGGGCAATAACGTTTTTAAAGGAAGAGTTAGCTAGCATGTCAAAACATCTGCTGCCTTTGCTTGATGTTGCAAGTTAGCAACCTCTACATAGCTTATGATATAAATCTTCAAGTCATGCCATTAATAAATAAATGACGGATAGTAACTCTACCATCCATGGCGTGGCAAAGAAAGAAATCATTGCATTAATTGGCGTCTAGCTGGCTTTCTTTATGCTTGAAAGCCACTATCATCTACAATTAATAATGCTTGTATGTCGTAGGATTAGAGGATATATATATATATACACAAAGGAAAATGATGCTTCTTCGTAAACTTCTTCTTACAAAATCCCTCGCATATTTTTGTTTGGAATTAACTTGTTCAGACCATTGTAATGGAATAAGAATTTGAGATAGAGAATTGTAGAATTAGGAGAGAATTGGAGGGAAGATAGAAGGGAAAGAGAGAATTCTAAGAGGGGGAAAAGATCTGAAAAAGGAAAACACAATTCACATTTCATATATCAATTCCCGTTACGGTTACAACATCTCCATTTATGGTACGTAGTGTAACTAAATCTAAAAATACTAATTGGGCTTTGGGCCCATTATACCTATCACAACTACTCAGAAAAAAGAAAAGGTTTTTGGACATGTGGGTATATGGATTACAATAGAAGGAGTTCATTCATTGCTTGGAGCGCTGTTATTCAGTTGACTTAAGCGTGATAAATTTCAAGTTGCTGGAAGAAAATTATAGGTGTTTGAAAAAGTTTTTCAATAACATCTTATAGCATAATTTGAACAACAAATTTTTGACAGACTTTTTAGGTGTCAAGCATTTTCCTCTATTTTTGATAGAGGAGTTCAAGTTTTTAAACATATACTATTTTTGATATTGTGTAAGAAAAATATCATTAGAAGTATATATGTCTGTCTAGTAGCCTGCTACGTTGAGGCAGCCATTAGTGTGTATTTAACAAGTTTCAAAAAGACAACTCTTCCTGTTAACATAATCCCACGAAGGATTGTCTGCCACCTAAGATTACTTATTAATATGTATGATTGGAAGAGGTGACTTTCAACTAGCTATTTAATAAAAGAAAACTAGCGATAAGAACTAAAAACAAATAATTTTGAAAATATTTTGACCCAAGTCAATTTTTTTAAGATCAAAATTAAAATTTATTTATTTTTCAAGGTGGAAAAGTTAAAAACATTAAGCCATATGTTTTTAAGTGAAAAAATTGTCTAATAATATTTTGATTAAGAATTAATTTAAGAATGAGTTTAATTTTGATTCAATGACAGTACAATTATCCAATCAAATAGCTCATTTAGATGGCTTTTTAAGTAGGGGATATGAAACTTAACTATCTTAATTGATGTGGCAACATATGATTAGTTGACAATGTAAAAAAATATTCATATTGTTATTACACAGAAATTAAACTCTTTGGGAATCTATTTGCTTTACTATGTTGAAATTTTAGTGACCATTTGTTTTACACTTTTGGAGCTCTAAAAGTAGTTTTAAAAGAATTAGAACGAGGTTCTACAATAACTAATATGTTAGGTAAATTTTTTATCATACTAAAAATACTTTTTTAAGTAATTGTAAGTATTTTTGAGAAAAGGAAAGTTGAAGATTCTTTTCATTCTATTAAAAATACTTTTAAAATAAAACCTTATTATTACTCTCATATTAATAACTGAAAGTAATTTTATTTTATTTTATCTAAATAAAAAATATTTTCATAAATTTATTTTTGTTATATTTAAATCAAACATAAATCAATTCTTTTTAAAAATAATTTTATTGGAAGATGAACCGGACAGACAGTAAAATATCATAGGCAGAATTATTTGCTTTATCCAGTACCGAGTGCTCCAGCCAGCTAGCTCAGAAAACAAGCACGGGTATAAAATGATCCCCACCTCCCGCCCATAATTCAATTTTCACAACTGGTACACAGTCTCACCCTCTCTCTCTCTCTCTCTGTGAAAAGCAAAAGCCCAAAACCCTAATCGAAAGTCGAAAACGAATCTGGAATCCTTTGAAGGAAAGAAATGAGGGAGGAAGAGATCGAGAAGCTTCGGGGAGTGGTGAGGGACTGCGTGAGCAAGCACCTGTACTCGTCGGCGATCTTCTTCGCGGACAAGGTTGCCGCCTTCACCAACGACCCCGCCGACATATACATGCAGGCGCAGGCACTCTTCCTCGGCCGCCACTACCGCCGCGCCTTCCACCTCCTCAACGCCTCCAAGATCGTCCTCCGCGATCTCCGCTTCCGCTACCTCGCCGCCAAGTGCCTCGTAATCTCTCTCTCTCTCTCTCTCTTCCCCCCTTTTCATCAGTAAACTATTTACTAGTTAGAATGATTTGTGCATTGACAAATTAGTCCTTTAAAATCGAGTAAAGCTGCACTTTTGTCCCTGAAAGATTAGTGTTTCAACACTTTAAGTGTCCCCCAAAGCTTCGTATTATAACGCTGTTGCTATTTTCCTTTGGACTGAAGCGTTATGATACCAAATCTTTGGAGGACTAAAGCGTATGCAATACATCTATTTAAAGACTAAAGTGTTATAATTTTTTTTTTTTTGACTCAAGTGTATGTGATTGATCCTTTGAGGATTAAAGTGTTAAAATTTCAGGGATCTGTAGTTTTACTCTAGAAAAATATTTTATTAGGTTGTGGTTCAATTCCATTATTTCTAATGAGATTTGTTAGTGGTAACGAAACACATTTTAAGTAATAGTTCTCTTTTTAGGAGTTAACTTGTCAGCACCCTGATCATTGAAGTAGCACATATTGATAAAACATCTAGTAAGGAAAAATTTGGTAGCTAGTTGATCTTGTAGTGGTTAAAATGGTTGTTCTCCCCTCCTCCAAATTGGCAGAATGTTGGAAAACAAGTTAGTTCTACTTCAACTCTAACTTAAACCAACAATCCCATTAGCAACCACAGGCTAATAAAATATTTTTGAAGGAGTAATTAATCAGCATATTGACTTTTTGGGGACTTGTTTATTGATCGTTTAGGAACTAATTTGTCCGCATGCTGATCATTGAAGTAGGCAAGTAGCACAGGCTAATATAACATCTTACAACTACTAATTTGTCAGCAAGTTGATCTTTTAAGGGTCTAATGGTAGTTCCCTATTGAAAGTAGTTTCTTAGAAAAATATCGGAGAGTAAATTAGTTTCTTAGCACTTGAAAGATTGCTTGAGGTCCTCACTATCTAAATTGTGAGACATCTTTGTCTTCTGCTAACCCTTTTCAGTTTCCACCATTATGAATTTTGCATGTTAAGGGACAAAGGGTCTCATGTTTTGAATAGTGATCGACCTAGGGAAAACTTTCAAGTTCGAGGTCTGATGATTAATCTGTCCATATTTTGGTCAAGAGGCCAAGATGAAGATTTTGTCTAATCTATTAATTAAATGAATCCAATTTTTGTTATTATTATTTAATTATTTAACAATGTATGTTCTTTTTGATTAAGTAGCAATATTCTATGTTTTGAGTGTCTGATATAGTTTAATTGATTTTTTGATTTGTTGTTGTTATTATTTTGCTTTAACTAGGAGGAACTTAAGGATTGGGATCAGTGCTTGTCGATGTTGGGTGAAGCTAAAGTGGATGATGATGGAAATGTTTCTGACACAAAGGATTCGAATGTCATGTACTTGGATAAAGATGGTGAAGATCGTGAAATCAATGTGAGCTCCTTTTCTGGGTTTTGTTTCATTTTAAACTAATATTTCACTGTGTTCTGTTTACGTATTTATTTTTGTTCTTTTGTGTACAACTACACTAGGTGGTGAAGAACAGAGCTTTTGTTACTGTAAATGCACAATTGCATTAGATAAAAAGAATTTAAACGAAATTTAGAACTTCTTCATGGGATATTAAAGTAAGTATTTATATGATGCGTGTGTTTGGTATAAGAGCTTATGGCCAAAAAACAGCGGGGAACAAAAATTTGATTTCATTTTAATATATTATTATGAGCACTTTTTGATAATATTTATTTATTGTATGAAAATAAATTCCATTAGTGGAAATATAGTTGTCAATAGCAGATGGTAGATCATAGTAGTCTGCCAAAAATCCGCCATGGCACTGCCATTTAAGCCAAAATTATTATTATTATTTTTGTGTGTGTGTGTGTGTTTTTTTTGGGGGGGGGGGGGGTGGAGAACCGAGTGGAAAGCAATAAAATACTTGAACACAAGATAAGTATAATCTCTAAAAGAAATCTACCAATAGTGCAGTTTTGGTTTAAGCTTACAAATTTTCCAATTTTTTCCCTGAGCTGGTATAATGCCATGGTTTGGTGAGCCATGTCCAGTTTAATAACTCAAAGAAGTGTGTGCCTTGAATGTTTACTTGTCCTTGTACATAACACATGCTAGATGATTAACAATATTAATTAGTTGTTTTGATGATGGGTTTCTTATTTGTATGTGTTAGAAGTGATACATGTGACGGATATGTTTTGCTATTATTAACATATGTGGTGTCGGGAACATTAGACATGTGGGAAATACCTTGTCATTAATTACATGTTCTTAAAATTATGCTATGTACTTATACTCTAATGAGTATAAATAGTACTGCTGGGCAAGCAGGGACCCAAGCAATTTTACCACACATAGTTGTTTCAATTGTTATTTTCTTTTCTTTTCTCTCTCAACATTGCATTAGAGCAGTTTTGATAAGTTACGGTTCTTCTTTCTAACACAAATTCAAGCCATCAAAAACCCCTGTGCCATTCTTGTAGTACCGGTTTTGGCACTCCAAAATGGTGCTTAACAATGTGCCTCCATTTGCTACAGACCCACCACCACAACCCATTTTTCTGGTGAACTTTCTGGGGACACTCTGCCACAGTGCATTCCTTGAGTGGTTTAGGAGCTCCATTTCTGTGTAATAGTTGTGCCTCCACCAGCTGCTTTGTCTTCAATATGCTATGCAGTGCAGGTGATCCCTGGTGACTCAGATGGCTGACCAACCATACAACTGATGACCTGCCACCCTGGGCTACTTCATGCACATCTCCTTCTCTTTGTGCATTTCACCATGCTCTGACTGTTTCTGGTGACGTTCTTTTGCCATCAATCCCCATCAACTCATTTTCAACCCTCCTCCAGCTCATTGTCATTGACTCACTTCCAGCTGGTTTTTGTGGATTTCATTTTAAATTTTCTCTTGTTGTTAAGGGTTCGTGCTTAGTTTGCTTTATAGCTTGAGAGGGAGCTTAGAAACGATACATGCGACTAATGTGTTATGCCTAGTGATTAATATGCATGGCATTGGAGACAATAGACTCTTTAAGAACTTGTCATAGTTTATTTGTTCTTTAAAATTTTCTATGTGTTTATTCTTTAACGAGTATAGTGCTGGTAACTTCTATACCAACCAAACAAAGAAATAAGAAATTTTGTCCCACTTGTGCTTCTGTTTCCTATTTCCTCTCAACAGTATCACTAGGTTATCTTTGTGTATAATTTTAGCAATATTTTCTGAGGTGGTTTGGAAGGGATGAAAGAAAAGGAAGATACCATATAGTGACTTGATCTGTTGCCTGATGGGTTGTTCCCTGATACTGGATTGAATCTGTATTGGTTCTCTTGCTTGAATCTGACATTATAGAATATGGTAGAAGTGAAATTTTGGGAGTATCTTGTTATGACTGCATTTTTGGCTTCAGAAATATCCTTATTACTTCAAAAAATTTTTTTGCTTATATGAGTGCATCTTGTTATGCTATAACAGATATCTTCTGCAATATGCTTCTTAAGAGGCAAAGCATATGAAGCCCTAGAAAACCGTGCTCAGGCACGATTGTGGTGAGTTTCTGTGTCATTTTGACTCTTATCTTCTAAGTAAGGGATAAGTGGAAAAATGATACTTTAGTGTATAAACGATGTATTACTGCTTGCTTGCTGCCTGTGTGAAGATTATAGAAGTATGGCGTGCGGCAACATGATTTAAAAATCTCCCTTTCTTTGCTGTATTTGCTTTTTTCAAAGGTACAAAGCTGCTATAAAAGCAGATCCTTTATGCTATGAGGTATGCATCGATATTCTCCTATATCTCTTCCATATGATTTATTAATAATATCTCATAGTGCTCGTATCCCTTGACTTCTACAATGACTATTACTGCAGAAACTGAGCTAAATTTTTATCATGTTAGCTTCTCTAAATTTGTAATTTAATTCATGGTTGCTTTCAATCAAAGTTTTAGAAGGCTCTAAGTTATTTTTTCTGTTCCAACAAGTATCATTTGCACTAATGTTTATCTGAACATGCACATCATTCATCTAATTTTACCTGGCTGTTTGGTAATGGTGTTATTGTCAGGCTTTGGAATGTCTTATTCAAAATCACATGCTTACATGTGAAGAAGGTAAAAGTTTTAGACTGATCCTGTGGAAACTTCATTGATTTCCTGGTTTGGAAAAGTAGGTGTAAGAGATAGATTATGCTACTCAAATTACCCTAATTGGTATATTTTTCTCCTCTCTGTGATGAATATCAGAAGCAAATTTAATCTCATCATTGCAATTTGGTAGTGAAGATGGATGGCTCTTGTCATTTTATTCATGTTTGATAAAGAAGGTAATGAGAAGTGCCAATTGGGACTTGTTTTTCTCCCAATGTCTTGAATACCAAAGGATTTTTGAAGATGGTTTAACTTTCTTTTTCCTAGTTACTAATATTTATAGTAGCTGATTATGCTAACTTCCTTCTGTGTGTATTGATGGAGGATTATCTCTTTGTTACAGTATGAGAAAGAAAATGTTGTGGAAGCCAAATTCAGAGATCTTGAGGATGAAAGCTGCAAAAGTGACCAGTCTGATCCTTCTTTCTTGCGCACACTGAAGACCAACACTGATCTCTTGGCTTGCAAAGCAGAATACTTCCATCAATGTGGTGAATATCAGAAATGTTTTGAGTTAACATCGGCGTAAGTTGGGAATCTGACTGAGAGATTGAAGTGAGAGTGAGATATGGCTTTTACCTCATTCACTGCTTCCCTTCCTCCCCACCTTTCCTAACTGAGCTTAAGCACTTCTGTTACAGTTTGCTTGAGAAGGATCCTTTCCATCTCAAGACTACATTAATACATCTGGCAGCTGCTATGGAGCTTGGGCATTCAAATGAGCTCTATTTGATGGCGTGCAATTTGGTGAAAGATTATCCACAAAAGTAAACACTTCTCCATAATATTGATTGTTGTCTTCTAAAGTCTTCACTTAGATGTATGAACCAGTTCTTTATTCATTATCTTCAAAAGTGAATTGCTTTTGCATAATATTTATAGTTGTCTTCTTAAGTGTCGGCTATAGAAATGAATAAAATCATTTTTACTTCTAACTTCTCTAATATCTTGTCAATTTTTGTGGACTAAACTTCTGTGGAGTGCAGCAAGAGGGGACATGATGCTTATGTTAAAGTTTGACAATTTTGGAACACATTAAGATGGGAATAAAAAAAAAAAAATACCACAGAAAAATAATCAAGGGCAGATGTTAGCATTTCTGAATTCTGGGTCAAATAGTCCCCATTCTTTTTCCATAAAACAAAACAACAAAACCTCATGCTCTTATCAGAATATGATTTTCCAATATTCTATGATTCTAGGTTGAAATTGTTTATTTGTTGATGTTGTTGTAGGGGTTTAGCATGGTTTGCTGTTGGTTGCTACTATTATTGTATCAAGAAGTACGACCAATCCCGTCGTTATTTCGGGTAAATATAACTCATTACTGTAGTGAGATATTATTGATCTTCTGACATAATGCTTGAGCTACTTTTTGTAATTTATCACCATAGAAATATGATTCCCTCTTTTTTGGAAATGCTAATCACTTAAAATCATGAAGATCAACTTTCTTATTTACCTGAAATTGCAGTTCACTAAAATTTGCATTATTTTAAAACAAAAAGCTTATGATGCTTCATGAGATCAGGAAATTTGTTATGTTTGACATTTATGCAGCTGCCAATTGCCATTTTGTTTCATAAACATCAGATGTTATCTGTAGGAAGTGATGATATTGATTCTATGAGGATATGTTATGTTTTTAATGACATTGTATCAACCCAACTGTAGATAAATGCAGGTATAATTCTTCCTGGACTTGGCTGATAGAAGTTATCTTTGTAGCATGTTAAGTTTGCTTTGGGAAACTAAATCTAACTTAAGTTGGATTGCTTCAGAAATCAGTTTTCTGTCAAAATTGCCAGTCTTACTCGTCTTGAAAATTTCAGCATGAATTTAGATTGGTTTTGTGATATCAAGGTCGTCTGTTATGTGCCCTTACATCATTACCAAAACTTATTGTTCAATGTCATTGTCTATCTTACAGCAAGGCAACTAATCTGGATGGAACATTTCCTCCTGCATGGATAGGCTACGGGAATGCCTTTGCTGCTCAAGAAGAGGGTGATCAGGCTATGGCAGCTTACCGCACTGCAGCTCGATTGTTTCCTGGGTAGCATATTGATTTTTCTTGCAAGATCTCCTTGCCCCCCAAATATGATTGAGTTAGTAATACTGTCAGGAGTTGAATAAATTTCTCCGAGAAACTTAAAACTTGTCAGATCTGTTTTGGGTTCTAGACAAAAGAGCAAAAGACAGAACGGAAAAACTGCTACATGGCGTTTTATTATCATGGTTTTTGTGAATAGTTTTCAGTGCAAAACATATTATTATTGAAAGATTAATAGTATAATTCTTTGTTTTTCTCTACTTTTTGGCTAAGGACTGAAAATGACTATTGATTCAGAACCCTATAAAAAATGCCCCTTGCATTTTGTTCCTTTGCTATTCCTTGTTCATTTTTACGTGTTGCTTGGTTTGAAGCTTAAGTATAAATGGAATCCATATGAAATCCTCTTATTATCTATACATTGTTCTTTTACAGGTTAAAACTTGATATTCTCTTGATCCAGGTGCCATTTACCAACTCTTTATATTGGAATGGAGTGCATGCGGACCCACAGCTACAAGCTTGCTGAGCAGGTATGATTATAAAGTTGGGTTCAAGCAAGGGTTGATAGTGAGGAACTGTGTACAATCATCTTTACTTCTATGTTTTCATAAAAATACTAATGTTCCTATATTTTTCCTCAGTTTTTTATGCAGGCTAAGTCAACGTGCCCCTCTGATCCACTTGTGTATAATGAACTTGGAGTTGTTGCTTATCATATGCAAGAGTAAGGATGTCCACCTGCTTTGAATTATTCCTAGTTAATGTGATGTTGGCATTCACTTCGACGGAATTCCCCCTTGTGCCATTCACATGATCCAGTATGAAAGAAACCACATCTTGTAGTTGTATGTGAAGAAATTGATTAGTATACCCTGACCCTCTTTGATGCAAAACGAGTTCCTTTAACCATACCAAGGGAATAGATATATTAGTTTTGATTGACGTAAATTCTGTGGTGCGACAAATATACATGGTGTGAAGGAAGTTTTTGCTAAGTTGTCTTTATTTTGGGAAGTGTTTGGTGAAGGCTTCAGGAAGGTCTTTTACTTTGGGAATCATCTTTTAATGTCAAATTTGATGAAGTTATTGGGTGATTAGTTGATGCAAGGAATTATTTTTTGGTCGATATTGCATCTATGGCAGTGTGACCTGGAGGGTGAGCCTCGATGCAATGGTAAGGTTGCTGCCTTGTGACCTGAAGGTCTTGGGTTCAAATTCTGGAAATAACCTCTCTGCAAATCGGGGATAAGGCTGCGTATATCTATCCTTCTCAGACCCCACCTGGTGGGAGCCTCGAACATTGAGCCGCCCTTTTATTGCATCTATGGCATTCAGGATTGAGGATTCTTGGTAGAGATTTCCTATCATTAGGGAAAAAATTGGTAGGAATTTAAGACCTTGCTGAAGTCGGTTGATGTAGGGAGGCTTGTTGAAGCTTAAAGATTAACAATATACCATTTTCCTTTCAAGTATGAAAAGTCATCTAATTATTATTGTTATAAGGAAATTGGTAACTTTAGTTTTCATCATAAAATAACCCCCATCCTCTTTATCTATGAAACAGTCTAGACTGATATTTTGTCAACCCAAGTTTCATGATAAGCAAAATTGAGTGATTTTGACAGGGGCCTTTGGTGAGGCAAATCTATGTTGGTGCAGGAATAAGGCGATTGGGCCTGTTTAAGTTCAAATTGTAAAGATAACACTTTGTACCCACAGTTAAGAAATGAGAAAAGAGTGTGTTTTGTTAGGAACAACTGAAGATGCTAGAATATATAAAACATCATTTTTCTTCCTCCAGTATCAGATTTCAACATTCATAATTGTGACTTCTGATTCAGGTATAAGAAATCCGTGTGGTGGTTCGAGAAAACATTAGCCCTCATCCCAAACCCTTTAAGTGAAATGTGGGAGCCAACTGTAGTCAACCTTGCTCATGCATACAGAAAGTTGAAGTAAGTTGATGAATGTCTTAATGGTCATTTTACGTGAACTCTTGCCTACATCTTTATAATTTTTAGAATAAAGATGTTTATTATGTGAAATTGAAACCTTTTTTTTTTTTGTTCACTAGGTGATTTTTTTTCCTACCTGTTTTTTTTGTTATTTTCATAGGTGCATTAATTATGTTTTAATTTCTTGTCCTAAATTATTATTTTTCCCAATGTCTTCAACCACTAGTTTTGAAGTTTGATTGAACCACTAGTTTTGAAGTTTGATTGAAGGGTGAACTATCATTCCATCATGCTGATATCATTTGTTGTAATGATTAAAATTTTGATATAAATAATGGTAGTTACTAGTTTGTGTTGTAGTGCTCATTTGTCAATCATGATTCATGATTAGTTAAGTGTATTGTTCTTAATCATACTGTGTCTAAATAAACTTTCTCAGGATGTACTGTGAAGCAATTTCATATTATGAGAAAGCGCTTTCATTATCAACTAGAAGTGTGAGCACTTATGCTGGGCTTGCATACACTTACCATTTACAGGTATTCAAAATCATCTTCCTTTTTTGCCTATTCTGTGTCTTTTTCAGTAGGCAGTAATGTATTCTGAGAAAAGCAAATGTCCGGCACTCTTGTAGCTTTTGCAGCATGAGTTGCATAGGGAACGTGGATTTGTGAATTCTTAGGCAAAATATTGTGTTGGCTTTTTATCTATAAAGAGGTCTGTTCTCATCGAAATAGTCTTGATTTATATAGGTTTTTGTAATTTTTGAGAGGAATAGAGGATGGATTTGCCATTACCTGTATTCCTGTTGAAAATCTGCTTTTACTATTATTATTATTATTATAAATAGAATTCACATTATAGGGCAGTCATTTGTTCCTGATCTTTCACAGTACATTGTTTAAGCTACAATTATAAATAACATTCTAAATGCATTGACAAATAGAAATCATTGGCTTATAGAATTTTTCCAACTATATCAATGAATGCAGATCTCAATTCATCCATTAATGGATATATTTTATCAATTTATGAAAGAATTTACAGATTTAGAGTAGCACATTTGGAAAGAAATGCATTCTGCTATGTAATGTAAAGCCATTGACCTTTAGCTACACTAAGGCTCCGATTTAAGTGCTTATGCAAATGTAAGTTATGAACAAGTTATTATGTATTAAAATTTGTAATAGTAAAAATGCTTATTTTTAGTATTTTAAAAAGTAATTCTTAACAAGTTAGATATTTTAATTTCTCAAAAAGCATTAAAATTGACTTTTTAAGAAGTAACAAGTTGTATAGCCAAATATATCATAAAGTTAAAAAAAAGTCATAACCCGTGTTATCCAAATGGACCCTAATTGCATCTCCTTTTTTGGCAAGATACTCGGGTGCAATGGCATACCATGCACCTTCCAAATCTCTATTATTCCTTGAAATGTTTTTGTGCATCTTTATATATATATTTTTCGTTTTACCCTTTCTTGGTAAAATTTATTCATGTTAGTAGATACTTAGATATATTAAAATTTTCCAGCCGTGAAAATTTAGACTGAGGTTATTCTTTTGCTTTTGAAATTCATGCAGGATGATTTCAGTACAGCAATCGCATACTATCACAAGGTGAGTGGTTGTGATTCAGTATTGCTTATGGTTGTCTTTAATATGCATATGGTTTTGCTTTGAAATGAAGTTATTTCACTCCTAATTTTGTTCCACATTTATGTTCCTCTTATGGGTAGTGTAATGTGGTAAACTAGTAATATAGCTAATGTGATAATCGCTACTTGCAACATGGTGCCAACAGTAGTTGACAGCAATCCTTAGGTAGGCACTGCCATGGGCACTACATTCAACATTTAGCACCTACAAGGTCATGTTAGAAAGTAGATACACTCGTACACACTTGGTTCTAAAGAATGCCATTGCATGGCTTATGTTGACTGAAGCATCATGAACAATAAATTCTTACATGTTCCTGAAATACATTAAATGCATGCTCTATAAGGATATACAACCACCCACTCATTTTGGTTTTATATAATTTTTCAACATTACTGATCAAAATAAGTGGTTGTGCATACTTGTGAAGTACATATTAAATGTGCTCTAGAAGTGTGCAAGGAAGTGATTTCCTTCGAATTTCTCTTGCTTGATGATCGTCAGCCTTGGGCAATTATTCTGTGTTGACCAATATGAATATTATTGTTGAAACATCGCCACATGATTAAGGGGAATATCCATGTGACCATTTGCATATTTTCCCTCAAGCATTTGAGTATATTTACAATTTGTTCCTTAAAAATCAGGCCTTGTGGTTGAAACCAGACGATCAGTTCTGCACCGAAATGTTGAGTTGGGCTCTAGTTGATGAAGGCCGAAGGGGCGTTGATCCCATTCTAGAATTCCGGTGAAGTTTTGATTTGAATTAATATGATGGGGCAACATCGTTTACTCGTGTAATATATGTGTGAACAATACATCAAGAAAATGTTGTGCAATGAATTTTGTAAGTTATTATTGCTATGAGGATTTTGATATGTAAGACACGATTATTCTTGTTTTCCTTCATCGAGGAATGTAATTTCTCGTATTGTATTTTATGAGAAGATGACAATTGTCCAAATCTGAGCTTTTGTTTGACAGATGGTTTCGTGCATATTCAAAGTTGGCTAATTTGGCATTGGATCCCCGTTAAGGGTGTTTTTGGATTCACCTTAGGACTGTCAACGTCATGTATTGAGTAAACATCAAATATTATTGAGATAAAAGATGGTTTGATTTGTTATTAATGTCAATTTTGCTTTGCAACCTACGTTTGACTCAAGTAAGAAAGATTTGCATTTGCATTGTATCATATTGAACATCTATGAGAATTTGCTATTTAGCTCGACGACTTGCATTGCGAAGTGGCATACGAAGTTAAATACGGGAAATAACAATGGTAGAATCCCAAAGGACCAATGGAAATGATTCGTCGTGGACTCCCAAATCCTCTCCCCCAAGACCGAAAACAGAAAAAAGGAAAGACACGTGGATCTTACATAAGGTTTCTGTATGCAACAAAACAACGTAAACTTTATTTTGAAATTATTTTAATGGTGAAAATGTATAATATTGATGATCTATCTACTTAATCAGTATATATATGATGCACTATGAAAGTTTAATTAATTTCTTGAGTAAAATACATTCACTATCTTGAGGGAAGGTTATTACTCCTTCCTCGAGTAAAGTATCATTTTCGTCCCTGAAATTGCACATGTGAGTCACTTTTGTTTATGAAATTTAGAAATTAACTCTTTAGTCCTTGAAATTGCATTCCGTAGTTCACGTTAGTCCCTGGTCAAACTATTATCAGTCAACCGTCACATTTTGATGACGTGGCACATTAAACGACACGTGTCATGATGGCGTGACATGCCACGTGACATAATGACTATGGAATGCTGACATGGTATGCCACGTGAACTGACACGTGGCATGCTGATGTGGCATGACACGTTGACTGACATGTGTCATGCCATGTGGCATGATGGGTACGGCATACTGATGTGACATTAGATCAAAATAGGTTCAGATTAGTTTTTGAAATTTTAAATGTGTCAAAATAGTTTCTGAAATTTTCTAAAATGTGTCAAAAAAGTACTGAATCCCAAATTTATCTTCTTTTGGTTCATAAATTCTAAATCCTCGATGATTCTTAAACCCACTTATTTTTCTCTCATTTTCAAACCTTATTTAAATAATCCAAATTTTTAAATATTCTAAATATAATTAAGAGCTTGATTAGTCCAAATTCGAGATCTTCTATGTTTAGCTAACATAATCAATTTATTAGCCATTACATTATATTTCTTGAAATAAAATGGGTATTAAAATATTAAAAATAGGATTTAAGGGAAATATTATATTATCAAGCGTGGATGAAGTTTATCAAAGGCCTTATTGGAATATTTTAGTTGCAATTTGGGAAGAAATTTAGTATCCAACGAATCTAGCGTGACAATGAAAAGAAACTTTACCCCTATGTCAAATATACTCACAAACCATCTCAAATATAAGAGCTTTAATCGAGCTCAAGTAGAGAATTGTGTCTCTTATTCGACCTCAACGATAGTGGGTCATAGGGAATTACTGTCTTTTCGAAATGTTGATACAAATAGAGCAAATACAATAACACCAATTTAGAATAATTCAAAGAAACCCTTGATAAACCCATTTTGTTTCAAGAAATATAATGTAATAGCTAATAAATTGATTATGTTAGCTAAACATAGAAGATATCAAATTTGGACTAATCAAACACTTAATTATATTTTGGATATTTGAAAATTTAGATTATTTAAATAAGGTTTGAAAATGAGAGAAAAATAAGTGGGTTTAAGAATCATCGAGGATTTAGAATTTATGAACCAAAAAAGAAGAAAGTTGGAATTCAGGATTTTTTTGACACATTTTAGAAAATTTCAGGGACTATTTTGACACATTTAAAATTTCAGGGACTAATCTGAACCTATTTTGATATGATGCCACGTTAGCATTCCATACCCATTATGCCACGTGGCATGACACATGTCAGTCAACGTGCCATGCCACATCAGCATGCCACGTGTCAGTCCACGTGGCATGCCATGACAGCATTCCATAGTCATTATGTCACGTGGTATGCCACGTCATCATGACACGTGTCACGTTATCAAAATGTGACGTTTGACTGACGGTAGTTTGACCAGGGACTAACGTGAACTACGAAATGCAATTTCAGGGACTAAAGAGTTAATTTCCAAATTTCAGGGATGAAAGTGATTCACACGTGCAATTTCAGGGACGAAAGTGATACTTTACTCCTCCTTCCTCTCATTTTTTTAAAACACACACTTCACTCTCCTCTATTTTTAAAACATACACAACTCCCCTAAAAGAAATATTAAAAGGCTACATTTTAATTTATTTTCACAATATTTATTAATTTTTTATATTCTCATACATATTATTTTGTTTTTTTACCAAAATATCCTTTATTAATAGTTATATATATTAAACCTTTTCACAAATTAAAATTACATGGCTTATAATAGTGCATAGTGATTTTTATATTCATGTGTTTAATTTTTTTTCTAAATTTTACTGGAATAAGAAAATAAATTATTGATATTAACAAAAATTTATAATAATTATTTTTAAAAAATAAAAAATTGAAAATTTTTAGTTTTTTATTTTAGAATATTAATATATATGTATAAAATATTTATTTATTTTGCATATAAAGATAAGCCACAGAGAGCATAACAAAAGAATTTTTTTATGTTACAATAAAAATATACACTAATATTATAAAATCAATAGTTGAAAAAATACATAATTTATATGTTCGAAAATAATTGTTACTAATAATTATTTTTACCTCTAATTATTTGATTTCGTAATATGAAAATAATAATTTAAAATTAATATGTATATAGATATGTATGTAAGTCAATATTTGGCATTGTTACAACCCACATATATTTTATAATTAATAAAGAATATTTTATTCAAAAATAAAATGATAGGCATGAAAAAATAATGAATTAACGAAAAATTTAAAAAGGGATCAAAGTGTTGCTGGTCTTAATTTTGTAGGGGAAGGAAATGCATGTTTTCGAAATTGAAGAGAGGAGATTGTATTTTACTCTAATTTTATAAGAGAGAGGAGTATATATTTTTTAAATAGAGAGGAGAAGAGTGTAATAATCTTATCTCTTAATGGAGGGCTTGTATTTTACTCTAATTTCTTGTATTTGATTTAGTAAATCGTCTGCAATGAAATAAAAAAAAGAATGGTGCATCAGCATTACTTAATTATTTTTATTCTAAATTATTAAAGAAGATAGAGTATTAATTTAATGCAACAGTGTCACGAGTTGCTCTTAGAAGAATGCCTATATAAATATCATGATAAAGGATAAGGAAATGTTTTAGGAATTGATTTCATTTATAAATTATGTCCTTTGCTTAGAAAATAAAGAATATAAATTGTTGGTTTAGATTTTTTTTTTTAAATTTTAGAAATCTACTAACAAAATAGGTAGAGTCTATTTGGTTGAATTTTAATTATATAATTGAAATTTCTACTGGTATAAATATGGTTAAATTTTTTTTATTGAATGTCAATATAGTCATTCAAATTATTCTACTAGCCAGTATCCAATTTTTCCAGTTAACAAAATAAAGTAAAAAGAAAATAGACAAAAAAATACACAGGAAGAGGGAAACTCATTTAGAGGTTTTGGACCCTTTAAGAATATAAATATATAATCCCACTTCATGATGATCATATTTTTGGGGAAATAATTAATTGAATATTAAATCTACTTATACTATGTAGTATAAGTATATTTTTTTTCCTCAATCATCCATTAATGAGTATCCAAAGAGGAAGTTATACCATAAATCTTGTCAAGATACAACATAACGGATAAAATATCTTCCAAATCTATTATATTAATAAAAAGGAAACTATATCCTAGATGAATTGTTCCCCAAAACAACCTATTTAGTCTTTATCCAGCAAAGAGCTGAAATACCAAGATAAGAATAATATTCTCTAGACATCCTATCTACTTTCTACGCTCTTAGATCAAAGCACTAAAAATAATAATAAAATATTTTACACACTATTTTTTTAAAAGTACAATATGAAATTTTTTATTTTTAAAACATTTTTCTATACTTTTTCATTAAAATAATAAATATTATTTTGTTTGATAATATCAAATATTAAAATTTAAAATTTTAATTAGAATGTGTTTTTCTAAAAACAACAAAACGTTTTTACTACTTAAAATTAACCAAATCAAAAGTATTTTCTAAAAAATTATATAATTTTAAGTTTCTCATTGAAGCATTACTTCAACATTGAGAAGAAAAAAGGACATAAAAAAATTAAAACCTTTATATACATGCATTCACTGAAAAGAAAAAAAAATTGCATTACATTCACATTTATAAAGTAAAAAATTTCTAACAATATTTTCTCAATTAGGCTATTATCTAATATTATCATGACTCAGTTTATTAAGGTTGAGTGTCATCACATCTTTCGGGAAGCAAATTTTGTGGTGGATGATTCTCTTGCTAATCGTGGGCACTCTCTTCCTTTTGGGCTTCATGAATTTCACGAGGGCCAGTGTTTCGGGCGAGTTTGTTTCAACTTTTACAGATTTTGTTTCATTGAGAATAAGTGTTTGGAAACGATTTATTTCTATATTTGTTATGTCTTTTATATAATTATTTATGGGTATTAATTATTCTCACGTTTTGAGCGAATGAGGTTGGGAATAAAATATTTTCATAACTCATAAATAATAATTATCAAACAAATTTAAAATTTATTCTCAAGAATCTCAATAAATACTCAATAATATTTAATACTAAACAAATATTTTTTTAAATAGTTAGGAATAACATTATTGGGTATTGCGTTACTAGATACGTAATTTCTAGTAACATAATTTAAAATCTTGAAACAATCATCTATTTAATTTTTTGTTTTAGATTTGTTGACCCCTTTAATTCACCCAGAAAAAAAAGAAATTATATGTAAAAAAAGAAAAAAAATCAAACAATGAGTCTCGTTCACATGACTTCTTCATATTTATTTATTTTCTTCATAAAATTTAATAGTTTCAATCAAATATTCCGCTTTATTTTTCTACTATATATTGGTTTATTATATGCTTGTTGTCCTTGTGACCTTCCTATTTTATTATTAATGGAAAGCATATCTATCTTGGTTAAAAAAAGAAAATCAAATATTCAATTTTTTTCGCAAGAGAATTTAATATTCAATATATTAAATTATATAATTAATATAAAATTAAAATATGAATTAATAGCGTCAGCCTAAATTTAAATTCACAGGTAGCGTTACTAATAATTAAATATACGCATTCAATTCATTACACGTATAATTTAATTGTCAAATCTTGAGGTGGGTACAAAATGAAATTTTTATTACTTAAATCTATAATTAAGTACCTTAATTATTAATTAAATGATACTTATAAATATCCACGCGGTCTCAACAGGTTTCAAACAATACAATTCTCAAATGGCATTCACATTGCGGCTGGTTCCTCTGGCATTAGCCTCTACTTTTTTTCTGTGGGCTGTAGTGGCAGGTCCTCCACCATACAACCAAATAGGATGTGATCTTTCACAAGGGAAGTGGGTGGTTGATGATGCCTACCCTCTCTATGATGCCTCAAAGGACTGTCCCTTCGTTGGCCAAGGATTTGATTGCATCAGAAATGGCAGGCCCGACAAGGACTACCTCAAGTATAGATGGAAGCCCTCTAGTTGTGACCTTCCAAGGTACTGTTATTGTTCGGTTCCTTCTAAACAATTTCTGTTTGAATTTTTTTTTTTGATTTATTGTTATGATGAAAGAATTCACATAAAGTTCATAGTTCGTTAAACAACTAGACGTGCGTTCGATTCTGATGGTTCGATTTTGATGGTATGTATAGAGAAATTCTTATCATCAAAGGCAAAATCTATTTTTATGAATTCACTGTATTTAATGGTGAATACCATAAATTAAAAAAAGAAAAAATCACACAATGATTTGATCATATGTTTTATAATAGCAAGAGCAATTGACTCTAATACTCATTATTTGAATATCTCATCTATATCATATTATAAAGGTTTAGTAACTATTTTTGATATCTTTTTACTATTTTGAACTGTTTTTTCAAGTATGAACATGACTTATATCATTTATAAGAAAATAAAAATAAAAAATAACTATGATTCTATTTTTTTGGAAAAATATCTTTTTTAATATAAAAAAGATATTTGATAATAAATAATATTTTTAATATTATATCTAAATATAAATTGATATTATATCTAAAACGTAAAATAACTTTTATTTTTTCAAATGATCTTATTTTAAAAGGATTGATTAAAAAAAAAAATTTCTCTAAAAGCTCATCCAAACTAGCCCAGTGTATTAAAATTAGATTCTTTCCACCTTATGTCATCACGTGAAATCATTTGGGTTTGGTTCAAATTCCTAATTGATATTATTATCGGTAGCTTTGTAGTTTTTCAAGATTTGGAAAAAAATGTAAAGAATATATCAAAATTGAAGGCAACTTTGGTAGAAAAATATAAGAGAGATTTGTTACACATTTCTTTGGGAAGTATTAACAATTAGGATTGAGGATGAAGGGTGGAATAAATTGATAGTTTAAAAATGAATCTGATCAAGACCAGATCATGCTAATTTAACGTGCTCCTTTATTTATTTGGTAGATTTGTGATGTCAGAAATTTTTTTTTTTGCAACAGAATTTACCATAGTTTTTTAGTATATATTAACCATGCATGAAACTTGTCCTCTTGAAGTTCAAGTTGATTTTGGTTTCTTTGTGATGTTTCCAAATGGTTTGTCAATAGGTTTGATGGTCAGAAATTCTTGGAGAGAAACAGAGGCAAAAAGATAATGTTTGTTGGCGACTCCATAAGCAACAACATGTGGCAATCACTCACGTGTTTGCTTCACATTGCTGTCCCACACTCAAATTATACCTTAAGTCATCCAAGTGGGCTTTCTGTCTTCTCATTTCCGGTAACTATCTTCAGTTTAAATTTGTATCTCTATCACAGGAAAATAATGAGCCTTGTTAAATTGCTTGATTAGCACAATAATTTAGTTATTTGTGTTTTTTAATCTTATTTTTGGAATGTAGGAATATGGATCCTCAATCATGTTGTTGACAAATAGATTCCTTGTGGATTTGGTTCAAGAGAAAGGCATCACAGTTCTAAAGTTGGACACAATTAGCACTGGGGGCCAATGGAAAGAAGCAGATGTTTTGATTTTCAATTCCTTCCATTGGTGGATGCATACAGGACACTTGCAATCGTATTAAGCTTTTCAACAAAATCCTTTTTTTTTTTTTTTCAGTTTTTCAGATTTTGGTGGAGTGTATTAATTAGAGGAGGTAGATAAATGGCTAATGCACCCATTTTAATGTTTCACAGATGGGATTATTTTCAAATTGGCAATAAGTTAATCAAGGACATGGATCACTTGGAAGCTTTCAAGATTGGGTTAACCACTTGGGCTAAATGGATCGATTCTAACATTGATCGTTCAAAGACTAGAGTTTTTTACCAGGGCATTGCTGCTGCCCATGCTGAGTAAGTTTAATTGCTCATTAATTAATTCCACTCTTATTGAAAATCACATTAGAGCTCATACACGCGAGTTATGTGCGGAGTCTATTTCAAAATAATTGCTGTTTAAAGCTATTGCAGATGTAGTAATAAAATCATTAACAAGTCTTGATTATTTGAAAAATTTAAACTAAAAGACTAAATTAATCTTTTAAAGAAAAAATTATGGTAGGTTAGAACTTAGAAGAGAGATGAAAATAGAGAAAAATGTTACATAATTTAATGCAGATTGATTTTTTTGGTAAATAAATAAAATTGATCCACTGTCTTTTACTTTTGTTTATTTGTTTATAATATCAACATAAACAAAGCATTACCTTAATTTATGTACACAGTACAAAAATAACTTATATTTTGAAAAGGGGGAGTACCCCTTTCAAAACAAATGTCATTTTTAATAGGGTAGCAACGTTGATCTTGTACTGAAAAGTTTTGTCTTTTTTTCCTCATTGAATTGCATATTCAAGTCGAAAGGCCTGTGTGAGACAAACTCAACCGATTCAAGGATCAACAATGCCACGAACCCCTGGTGAAGACATTGTGAAGAGTATTATAAGTAACATGGCAAAGCCTGCTGAATTGATTGACATCACTTTGCTCACACAGATGAGGATAGATGGCCACCCTTCTGTCTACACAGGCCGTGGCACTTCTTTTGTCGATTGCAGTCATTGGTGTCTAGCAGGTGTTCCAGATGTTTGGAATGAAATCCTCTATGCTACTCTGCTTAATTAGAAATTAATTATTTTTTTTCATCCTATTTGTTTCTAATTTATGTTTAGTCTTCTCAGAATTTATGGGTTTTCATAATTTGATAATGGACTTCTAAATGTATGTTTGGATAAGTTTATATTGAATTTAAAACAACCTTTTATAACTAAAACATTCTTGTGATAGTATTTTCGAAAGAATAGTTATTTCTTCTAATATAATCATAATTAAACATACTCATTAAGTCCGGAAATTAACTTTCTTCAAGAAAATTGTTAGGTAGACATGCTAATGTTAATTTTTGTTTTTTTGGTCGAAAAAATTGGTTACTTTCTCTGTTCTAACGGAATTCATGATGCATCTAGCCTAATTTGGGTGCCAGTGAATCTAATAGTTCCGGTTTCGTTCACTATTGCACTGCATGTTTAAGTAAACGAGCTAATGTTCAACTTGACTAATTAATACCTAATTTTGTAAGAGCGAATCATGTTAGTTCTTAAGGGCACAAATAATTCTCATACAAGGACACCTCTTATACGATTGTAGGGACTCTCTGCTGTGTAAGTTAAACATGGACATACCATTACATTATAGCAAAATTCATAGAAAAGGACTCTATAATAATATTCACAATAAGCGATGGTTAATAATAATAAGTCCAATAACAATAATAATCATCACAAAATCTGAGCTAAAAAAATATGTTTTAATTATTTTGACATTCAACTAATTTAGGTTTAAAATTAAATTACAATATTTATTTTTGTAAATTTACAAAAAAATTTCAACAGTCTCCCACCGGATGATATAAGTTTAAACACTATAAAATAATACTAAATTAATTCATAATATGTGAAAGTAATGAGTCGTAAAAATCTAAGATAACACTCTTAACCTAGACCAAAATTGGCATAAGCAAAAGTACCCCTTAGAGATTAATATCAAACCAAGTGTAAATCTAACCACTGTTGACTATAATTTATCTAAATGCTTTTGCTCCCTTATTATTATTATTTAAGCTTTTGTTCCTCTTATCCTTGACCCGTAGGTTTTTTTTTTTTTAATATACACAAGGCTTTAACCCAAAAAAGGAGAAGCAAAGAACAAAACAAACAAGGTCACAAATACTACAGCACCAAACCGCAAAGAAACCGAAACCAGAAATGTTGTTGAAAAATGTTGTGACTCTTGATAAATACTTGAAATAAATCCAATGATTGATATGTTTAATGTGGGAATGTTGTTGAAAACTAATCTTTGATTCCCCCTCCCTATGATGCATTATGTGTAATGTGGGAATATTGTTCGAAAATAATATTTAGTTCCCCTCCCCATTATGCATTCCCGGCTTGGTTTTGGGGTCATCTTACATCATACTTTTGTTAAGTTTTAGGTAGGATTACGAGCAAATTTGAATATTAGATGTGTGTGTGTCTATATATATACCTTTATTTTTAATGCATGAGAGTTTGAAAGGATGACTTTAAGTGCGGTGTTTGAAGCTGTGAAGTATGATTCACAAAAATTGAGTAAATATGCATGTCATGTGTTTTTTTTTTTATTCATTTTTGTGCAGATTGCGAGTTGAATGGGTTGGTCACATATCGCGGCTGGTATACCTAGCTTTTCCTGTATGTGGATCTTATCACAAAAGGTGTGCATGAATTTATTTGGAAAATGGTAAATGAAAGGAGGAAAAAGCCAACACAATGATAGAATTAACTAAGGAATGGAAACGGAGCATAAAAGTGAATGTACGTAGACGGGTAAGAGAAAGGGATACGACGTACACACGTGAAAGGGAGAAAGAAGGTAAAAAAAATATAGAGACAAGGAAAGACGTGAAAAGGAGACAGAAAGGATGAAATCTAATATTTAAATTATTAATTATATAATTAATATACATTTAATATATTCAATTGATTGCTTTAATTTAAAATTGAGTTAATTGGTAAAGTCATAATAAATATACCTATTTTCTTTAAGATAATCATTTAGAATGAAAGGATAACACCTGATTCCAAGATACAGATAGCATGCGGACTTATATAGTACTTATAGAGCAATTTACATTTAAGTCATTCCAAGGAAACGAGTTGGGGTTCAAACCTAGGACCTAACAAATGTGAGACCACATCTTACTCCACTCGGCCAACTTCTTAGGGTATGTTTGGATTAGTGGAGTTGGGTGGAGTGGAGTAAGATTTTAATTTGTTCAATTGTTTAAATTTACGAAATTTGGATAGAACGAAGTGATAATAGGTGAATTCCATTCCATACAATTTCATCAATTCTTCTCAATTTTCTTTCCCGAATTGGACAGAACGTAATGAAATGAAAAATACCCAAACAATGGAGCAAAGTAATTATTCCACTCCGTTCTGTTCCATTCTACTCCGATATGCTTTGGTTCCTTGTGGATTTGGTTCACGATAAAGAACATGGCATAGTTCTAAAGTTGGACACAATCAGCTCCGGGGGCCAATGGAAAGAAGCAAATGTTCTGATTTTCAATACCTTCCACTGGTGGACTCATACAGGACACTTGCAAACGTATTAAGTTTTGCAACTTCTCTTTTTATTTTTCTTTTCATTTTTTTAAAAATTTTGGGTGCAGGGTATTTATTAGAGTACGTAGACTATAATGCGCACGCTTTAATGTTTCACAGATGGGATTATTTCCAAATTGGTAATAAGACAATCCAAGACATGGGCCACTTGGAAGCTTTCAAGATAGGGCTAGCCACTTGGGCTAAATGGATCGATTCTAACATTGATCGTTCAAAGACTAGAGTTTTTTACCAGGGCATTGCTGCTTCCCATGCTCAGTAAGTTTGGTTGCTCATTAATTCCACTCACATTAGAGCTCATGTACGTGTGATGAGTTATAGGGTGTGCT
The DNA here is from genome assembly GCA_031216105.1 of Dalbergia cultrata. NCBI lineage: Eukaryota > Viridiplantae > Streptophyta > Magnoliopsida > Fabales > Fabaceae > Dalbergia > Dalbergia cultrata. The sequence goes on from CM062350.1 coordinate 15,835,580, forward strand.
ATTGTTGTCATACTGTTATGTCTATTTTCATACTTTTTTTTTTAATTAATACTTCAAACTGCCCTTAAGTAATAGTTATTTTAACTTTTTATTATTGTCACACTCTTACTTATAATTACTTATCTTGTAGACTTCAAATGACAATGTAATTACCATTGATATTTTTACAATAATTCTTAAAGCAACTTAGTCCAACAAATCTAGACACGTGTTATTATAACTTGTTTCGATTAGAATTAATAAATGTGTAGGTCATTATAATTTTAATTAATTTTTAATTAAGTTTTTATAGTTTTAATTTTTTTTAAATCAAGTCTATATCATAAAAAAATTTATAATCAAGTCGCTAAAGCAACCTATTGCTATAAAATTTATTAAACCTGTTTTTTATTTTAAAAAATCACATATAGTATAATGTGAATTTGTGAAGAAAATTTGGAAATGTAAGGAATATAGTATATAGTATGAGATTAAATAAATGTAGCAATAGACAAAGAATTGGAATAACTAATTAATTAATTTAGGACATTTTAGAAGTACTAAAAGAAAATGCCACTGACACACAACACCTATTTTAATAGGATATTTATGTTGATCTTGTACGAAAAAGTCTCTCATCTTTTTTTTTATTCCCTCTTCTCATTGAATTGAATATTCAAGTCGAAAGCCCTGTCTGAGGCAAACTCAACCGATTCAAAGATCAATAATGCCACCAACACCTGCTGAAGACATTGTAAAGAATGTTATAAGTAACATGACAAAGCCTGCTGAATTGCGTGACGTCACTTTGCTCACACAGCTGAGGATAGATGGCCACCCTACTGTCTACAACGGCCCCCAACACAATTCTTTACTCGATTGCAGTCATTGGTGTCTCGCAGGTGCTCCTGATTCTTGGAATGAAATCCTCTATGCTATTCTATTAAGAAATTAATCTTGTTTTTCATCCTATGTGTCTCTAATAATTTATGTTTGTCTTCCTCGGAATTTATTTCCTTTGAGGAATCTGGGTTCTCATAAATTTGAGTATGGACTTCTGAATGTATGTTTGGATAAGTTTATATTGAATTCAAAATAATTTATAATTAAAACATCCTTGTGATAGTATTTTTCAAAGAATAGTTATTCATTCTAATAAAATCAAAATTAAACATAGACATTAAGTCCGAAAACTAAATTTCTTTTGAAAAAAATGTGAAGGTAGTGGGCAAGTCTCACTGCAGTTATAGTTAAAGCCCGGATATACCATCAATTTTCAATGAAATATACCTTTTATTCTTTTTCGAACAAAAAAATGAAGTATATCTTTCCGGGGGAAAAAAAAAATCCTCTGTCCAATGGGAATTCATGATTTATCTAGCCTAATTCAATTTGGGTGCATTGCATCCAATAGTTCCTTCTCCAGTTCACATATTACATTGCATGTTTAAGCAAACGAGCTAATGGTCACTTTGACTAATTAATACCTAATTTTATAATTATGGATCACATTAATTTTTAAAAGCAAAAATGATTCATATATGTCCTCAAATATATATCGTTAAAGAAAAAATCTAAATGGTGTGGATTATATTTCATAAAATGCACACATTTAAAAAAAATAATTAGAGAGAGCAACGTAAACAGATTACATTATGATGTATCTTAAACTTTTTTCTTTCCTCTATCTTCACTATAATTGGTTCAAGAGCGCTCTTAACTTGAATAAGAAATTCCTATTTGCTATGCAGCGGTGCTTATCATTGAATCAAAAGAGTGTATTTGGTTGAAGAGTAAAAATAAGGGTAAAAATTACCTTAAACCTTAAAACCTAAGAATAATAATTTCGACTCAAATTACTGATTTATTGGAATTTGCCTATCTGAAATTAGCGTTATAAAGTTAGGATTAACTAGTCAGACATGCAATTTTGTGGATCAAAGTAACCATTAACTGTTATATAATAAAAAATTGAAAAAAATAAAAGAAAGCCTGCACATTTTAAATTATTTTCCAGATACTGAAAATCGACTTTACGATAACTTAATCACATTCACATAAAAACAAATTGAAAGCAATGGGAAATTATTCTTAGATCCTCTATTAAAAGCTAAACATTTTTTCCTGGAAATATGTTCTCATGTTTTTCTACTTTAAATATGTGTAATATACATATATAATTTTGTGATATTTAAACTATGAGTTTTAATGACGAGAGTCTTTAGAGCACTTGTTAAAGAATAAAAATAAAGTAAAATATTGATTGAAAAATAAAATTCATTTTTAATGCATTATTGGATACAAAAGAAATTTCAAAACTCTCCACTTTTTGTTCCCTAATAAATGCTTTTATGATGCTCGTTGACAAAATTGTTAAAATACTCCCTCCTTTTTAGTCTATCTGTTCATTTGATTTTTTAGTTCTTTTTTATAAAATATTTGTCCATTTTTCATATTAAGAGGCATCAACTTTTTTATTTCCAATATTATATATAATGTAATTAACTAGCATTAGAGCCTGTGTATAATGCATGGACACATATAAGTTTATAATTTTGTTTATCTCACTATCAATAAGTTTTATTTATTTATTTTTTGGTTTTGGTTCAATATGTAAGTTTAAACAATCACAATTATATCAATTCAACTCAAATGAATTATCAATACATTTAAAAATGTTAAACAAATAATATTGCAATAAATAGCTATGATAATTTTGTTTTCCATACGAAAATATAGGCAAAATGACAAAAAAAAATCACTATTATTGTGAACACCCAATTTTGTTCGGTCCAAAATAAAAATTTCCAACATATTTTATCTTACTTTTCTTTATAGTATTTTTATTTCAAGTCCATTTTGTATAAAAAATAATAATAAACCCATTTTGTTTTGAATAAAATTTTTTTTTTTTTATTAGCCCATGTCATTGTTGGCTGTTATCATCATTATTGTAAAAAAAAAAAAAAAAATTTCTTTTCTTTTTAGCCCTTTGCATTGTTAACAAAAAAAAAACAAAAGAAAAAATCAACCTCTCCGTTCCTGATCAGGTTAAAGAAAAACAAAATAAAAAATAATAAAAATAAATAAAAAAAGTCAAAAGGTGCACAGGACTGCATTTAATTTCAGCAGTGATCAGAGTTGAAAATTGCAGTGCAAAGAATCGCATTCAATGCTCTGTCAGGATCAATGCATTTAATTTCCTGGCTGTCAATATCAACGCATTTAATTCAGCAGTGTGTATAAAAAAAAGGGGGGAATTTTTCAGAAGGGGAGAGCCAATTTTCAGAGAAGAGACACATAGAGAACGGGGGGAAAGAGTTCACTCGAGCAAGAGTCAGAAGGAAATATCAAAGACGGAGACGGAGATATCGATTAGTAGCACCAATACTTACTTGCTATTGCTATTTTCATCTATAAGAGTGATCTAATTTTAGAGACTCTGAGAGAAGTTTTAAGAGGATTACGAGATGCAAGAAGTGAGGGAATCACGAAACCAAGAAATACAGACAGGAGCCATCATCATAGGCGTAAAAACTTCATTTTTCGATCACCATTGTGAGGAGTTCTGAAGTTTAAGAGGTTTAAAAAGGAAAACCGAAGAACCTAAGTGGTATTTAGATTTTATACCTCTCATTGTTTGAATTTAATATTCTGCATTTTTAGCTTTAGATTATATGCTCCTTTTGTTAGCTAACATACACATGCATATACCCATAACAAGCTGGCACACACACACATATCATTTTTTTTTTTTTTGTTTTGCAGCTATCAACACCATCACTCACCATATTAAATCCATCATAATCATCAACCCTTTTCAAACCAAATCAGAAACTCACCTTTACATACCAATTTAATCAAACATCAAGGTAATAAATTAATCTTCATCCCAATCTAGACCATAGCCACGACATAGAAGGTCCTATTCAAACCAGTAAACAAATTTTTTTTTAGAATGAAAATGAAAACAAACTTAATTCTTTGAATAACACTAAGCTGCAAGACAGAACTAGAAATGGGAGAAAAGGGAAAGGATGGTGGCGGCAGCCACCTTCCAAGATCAGCCTCGAATCGCCACTGACGCCCGGCGTTAACTCACCGCTGTCCCAAGTGCCAGCTGTCGCCACAGTCCCTTGCCATAACAGCTTCCTCCTCGGCTGCCTCCCCTTCGCGCAGATCGACCCCCCTGCTCTCCATGGCTGCGCGTGGTTGGTGACCTCTTTGTTTCTCCTTGCAGCTATGCAGTTCGCAGCTAGTCTGGCTCCATGGGTGCGATCTTGCAATTTCCTCCTTTAGCCTTTCTTCTCTCTTATTTTTTTTCTCTCTTCCTCTTTCTCTCTCTGCGCACAGGTACTCAGTAAAAAGCAAAAATGAATGAAAGTCCAAGTCTCAAAATGTTCCAGAACCTTTAATTCTCATATTTTTATTTTTTTTTATTTCAAATGTTGAATTTGTCTCCAAAGTAGCGTGGTTTGCGATTGCATTATTTAGGGGATTTCATTTTGTTTAGTTGGGTTGGACTAATAAATATAGGATAAAGGAAAGGTTGTCGGCTGTTTGTTTTTTTTTTTTTTTTTTTTTTTTTTTAATGGGCAGAATCATACGTTGAAGACAAAATGTGAAACCTTGGACCATATTTTAATAAAACAAGACCAAGAACGTAAAGAGAGTATCCTTTTTCAAGATTTTATCTTAATTTTTTTTCTTTTTGTTAAAAAAAAAAATAGTCTTTTACGTGTTTTATATATATATATATATATATATTTTGGTCAATAGTTCACCATAAATTTTTTGTTGTAAGGTCATTGATTTGTGTTTTAAGTTTTAGTTATTCGTTTGTGTTTTGTTTTATGCATTATAGGTAGTATTTTTTTTTTAAAGGGAGTTTTATTTCTAACAAACATCAGAATTTTTTTTGAGTAGCGAATGTTATCTTCACTGTTGTCAAACCATAAGGATTTATTGAGTGGCCTAGTGCCAACTTGAATTCTGTACAAGAATGGATTTTTCTTTTAAATAATTTATCGATTAAATTTGTTTTTACAAATGAAGTCATCCAACACATTTTATTTCTTAACTAAAACCTGTTAACACATTTTATTTTTATTAGTTTATGTGTTAAAATTGTAAATATATTTTTCCAAAACTAATTGATGTTGATGTATTTGTTAAAATTGTAAATATGTTTTGTCAAAATTAATTCTTCTTAAATTATTTGTTTCAATTGTAAATATAGTTATGTAAGTTAATTTATATGTTTAAATTGTAAATATGTTTGTGTAAATTAATTTATTGTAAATATATATATATATATTTTAAAATTAAATTTCTTGGATTTATATGTTTAAATTGTAGATATGTTTATATAAATTAATTTTCATTAGTTTATTATTAAGGTGGTTTATTTATATATTTTTATTATATTTTGAGAGGTTATTAATTAATTTGCACAGCTTACTAAGGTACCGTTTAACTACAGGTGTACTAGGGGTGCTATAGGATTGAGTTCCTATCCTTCCCTTTGCATAACCGACTCCCGAACTCATATCTGGTTTTCAAAGACTATTTTCTAAAATAAAATGGGTTTTTCCAAGGTTTTCCAATTCAAATAAATCTGGTGGCGACTCCATTTTCAAAAAAACTATTATATCTCGTCAGTCTCCGTCAGCGATCCCTGCTATGACATGCATGGCGACTCCACTGGGGATATCAGTAAGAGAGTCAGGCCTATATAGTTAATTGAGCAAATTATATATAACCCCGTTGATTCTTGTTTTCTTTTTATTTTGTACAGTATTTCTTTTATTTTTCTTTTACAAGATTTAGTGTTCATATATTTGCTTTATTTACTAAAACCTTAGGATAGATGATTATTGTATTTTGTATATATCTGTTGTTTGAATTCTGTTTGTATTTTTCTCATTGTTTTGTATAGTGTTTCTTTATTTTTCTTTTTTCGAACAATTTAAATATTCCTTCTGTTTAAATATAATGTTTAATTAATTTGCTAAAACCTTAGGTTAGAAGACTTGTGTTATTTTGTATATATGTATTCTTTGAATTTTGTTTTGCAGAGTATATAGTGTTAGGATTGAAAGGTTTGTATGCTCCTGCACACACATCACAATCACTTCACACACTGTGTTTTTGGACTCTATACCCGAGCCCGTGCGAGCTAAGGATTAGGGGGTTTCCTGACATTGCCATGAGGGGCTTCATGCTCACTTGGTAGTTGTTGGGACACCACTCGGATTGTTACTGCTTTATGGATCAATCATATTGAGAGGGTTCATCCCTACTTGTGGTTGGTTCAAAAGTCGATTCTTGTCCTGTGGGCGAGGGCAATCTGGGGACCATGGTCAGTAGAAGTCTAGACCCACCATGAATGTGTGCACAAATAGTTGAACATAGCAACCTCCCAAATAGGGTTTTTGGCCTTAGAACTTCCCATCCGTTAAGCTTTACCCTGTTAGGACAGAGGGAGCATGCTTCTTTCATCTCTTTACACTATACTCCTTTATGTTTTACTTTTTGTTGTTTTGCATTATCACATTGTATTTAAGTTAACTAGCTTATTGTCTCATGCTATACATTCTCATCATTCATAACATAGACAAGCATTGTGTTCACTGTAGCATGTATTTCATTTTCTCATGTTTTTCTTAACACAACATACTCTTAGCATTCACATGTATTTTCTTGTTTATTTGATCATGTAGGATTGTGCATTTCATAAAAGAATATTCTTAATAAGAGCATGCATTTTTTTTTTATTTTACTCAATTATTTCATTTTTGTTCACATTGGTTTTTAATTGATAATAAAACAAAGTCATCATTAGTTCAGATCAAATGGAAACAACACAGATGAACACTAGCAATGCACATGACTGGAAAAGAAACATCAAAATTACAGTGACAAGCAGCGAGTTAGAGAAAGTGAAAGAATTAATTCAATTGATGCCTCGTGAAGTCTTATCCTCTTTCAAGGATATGTACGGGCGCATATTGGATTTCTTGCTCATCCCTGTAGAAGCTCCAGCTTTGAGTGCTCTCTCACAATTTTGGAATCCTTCTCTTTCTTTGTTCGAATTGCCTGATCTTGATGCAACACCAACTATAGAAGAGTATATAGTCATGTTAAGGCTACCAATTCGAGAAGAATCTGGTGTATACCACTACCAAGGACATTATGTTAGCAAAGAAAAGATTGCCAGAGTAATTGGAGTTGATCCAAACCAGATGAGAATGGAAGTAAGGGGATCTACTCAAGGAATCAGAAAGAGTTTTTTAGAAACCCATATGCAGAAGTTGGCTCAACAAGGAAGTTGGGATTTCTTCAATCGCATAATTAGCAATCGACAATTTATGGATTGATCTTATTCCCATTCACACCAGATGTTGTTGACCAGCTGCTATAGATGTGTTTTTCAAATTCGAGACGTGTGGCATGAATCCTATCCCAGCTATCCTGGCAGATACATTTCTTTCCTTGGGAGTTTGCATTCAGAAAAATGGAGGAAGATTGCGTTGTTGTTTGCCTATGTTGTATGTCTGGTTCATGACTCATGCATATGCTGATAATCGCATGGGCCTCTTTCCTAATCCATTAAGAGACTTCTATCGCATACAGATAAATCATCAAGAGGCAAAAATATGGAAAAAGGAGTTCTCACAGATACAATCTTGTACTTTCAAATGGGTTTGTCCTTGGTATCATGGAGAAAGTGTTATCTACAGTTGTGGCGATTTTCAAAACGTTCCTTTAATGGGTCCGAGGATGCATTGCCTATACACCCGCATTGGTGCTCAGACAACTTCACTGGACCCAAACAAAGCTAGAAGAAGAACAACTAAAGGGGTTCAGCTTCTTGTATCAGAAAGATAAAAACACCATGGAACAAGAAAGGAAGATCAAAATGGCATGGAATGATATCAAAATCCTAGGGAAAAGGGAACTTGGCCAACAACGTTTAACCTCTTCTCAAGAATACAGGGAATGGAGGAAAACAAGAATCGACAGAGATAACTGTTCAAAGGATATTCTAAGCAATTTTGTTCCTATGGAAACATTAAAAGTACCTCAATGGACATCCCAAGTAGAATCAATGAAGGCACAAATGCGATGCTTGGAAGAAGAAAAGGAGGCAATGACCTAAAAGCTAACATCCTGGAACACCAATGAGAGAAAATGACTAAGGAGATTGAGACCCTAAAGATGAGTCTTGTTGAAGCTGTAGAAATTGCAAAGTCCAGAAAAGGCAAAGAGAAGATCTCAACCACTCATTTGGCCAAGATCAAAAAGCTTGAAGAAAAACTCCACACGTCCATGAAAGAAAGGAGCAAGTTAGAGCAAGAGATTAATAAGAAGAGCCGCGTGGTGGGAAGAATGGAACAAGAAATCAACAGTAGGGATAAGAATGTTTTCAACTTAAAAATAGAGATCAATAAAGAGAAAGATGTGCGAAAGAAGTTGGAAGAACAAGTGGAATATCATCACAGCTTTGGCACAAAGTGAACAAAATGCCACTCGAGGGTGGGCATCGACAAATCATTATCACGATTTGTTTGTTGTGTGATGGAATTTGGAAAGTCATGGAGAGAAAAGGCTTTGGAGTGGGAAGAAAAGTATGGAAAACTCAATAGTGAATTGAGTCATTATGTCCCCAACTTCATATACCGATTTGAGCAAGCCAATGAACAAATTAGCAAGATGCCACCATTCAGATTACCTCGAGAAGTGGCAGAGTTTATGGATGTGTGTGAAAGCATCACTAAAGACCTCAGAAGAAAAAAGATGAAGTTTTTGATGTAGTAATTTGTATTGAATAAAGGGTTGCTGATGTATTAATTTTCTATGTTATCAATTTCGAAAAGGCTTGTACTCGGAACTTCACCTGGGAATTAATGAAATTCTCAATGTTTGTGCTACTTTGAATTTCTCTAACTCATTAGATACTTTTTATAGAGGAATAAATGTTCCCTTAGAAAGTAATCAATCACATTTTTACCTTGAGATGGTTCATCCTCGTGCAAAAATGTGAGAAGCTTAGTCATCAGGAAAACAATTGCATTGCTAGTGTTCATCAGATAGCACCTACAGAGGAGTGGATTCTCCCTGTAGATTTGTTATCAACCACACCTTGACTTATAGGGTAACTTACCCATAAGAATAGGTGTGGGGTATCCTTACCATTGAAAAGAACTTTTGAGGATTGTTGTTCGATTTTTGTTTTACATAAAAAACAAATAGGAAATCTTTAACCCTTCTGGTTATTGTTATAAGCAGAGTGTGCGTGAGTGTGCACGTGTAACTCGTAACCATTGGGCGCCCAAGGAAAGAGGATACCGATCTAACTCGTGTTCATAACACCAGAGCTCGAACCAAGATGGCAGGAGGTAATGGTGATTCAGGGAGAATCATCACAGCTGTAGCTAATTCTGAACCAGGGAGGAATCTGAGTATAGAAGTTGACGAAATGAGGGGACAGTTGAATGCAATGACGGATACTCAAGCCAGGATGGAAGAAATGATGCGAACCATGAAAGAATCACTCGACTTATTGGGAGCTAATCAAAATCGAGATAGAGTGAGTACGCCAGTAAGTGTGCAACCCAGTGCTGCAATGATAACCATACCTGTGGTATCAGATGCAACTCTAAATGTTACACAATGGATGAATGACATGGGAGGGGCACTAGGTAATCCTCATGAGCAACCACCACCGACAATGCCAATTACCCTCCCCATTGGAGAAGGGTATCATGCCATAGAAAACACACATACTGAAGGACACGGGCATGCTACCCACACTTGGGAGCAACCTCGTGTTGCTGTTCAAAGACAATTATCTTCCTCGGGGAATAATCGCACGGAGACGGAAAAGGATAAGTTCAAAGAAGAATGGATGAAGAAGATTCAGGATCAAATTAAGGCCATCCAAGGACCTACTACCTATGGTTATGTGGAGGTTGAACAACTGTACCCTCCCGTTGACCTGATAGTTCCCAAGGACTTCAAAGTTCCTGATTTCTCAAAATATGATGGGACTGGTAACCCTTTGTTCCACTTGAAGAGTTATTGTACCAAAATGGCAATATGGTCCAAAGATGAAAGGTTTCTTGTTAGCTTTTTCCATGAAAGCTTGACTGGACCAGCCTTAGAATGGTACATTCAACTGGATCATTCGAAGATCACAAGCTGGAGAGAATTAGTTGATCTGTTCATGAGCCAATACAAGTTTAACCTTGAAGTGGCACCGACAAGAGAGCAACTAAGCACAATGCAGAAAAAGAAAGATGAAACATTTAAACAGTATGCTCAAAGATGGAGAACATTAGCTGCTCAAGTCCAACCACCTCTCATCCCAACAGAAATGTGCTCATACTTTTTGGGAACCCTAGGATCGCCTTATATTGGAGCTATGGCAGGAGCAGCGTACAAAGATTTCTCTGAGTTGATCATTGCTGGAGAAAGGATTGAGAATCTTGCTAAAGCTGGCAAGCTTCCGGTAACTAGTGAAGACACAAGAAAAGGTTTTCCGCCTAGGAAGAAGGAGACTGATGTGAATTATGTGCAGAGTCAACAACCCTTTATCCCAAGATACACACCAATGCACCCAAGACCCCAAACACCACCATACCAAACCTCACCATCGCTACCCAATTTACCAAACCTCACAAACCACAAATGCCATCCCATATCCCCAGCCTCAGGTTAATAACATTCACATACGACCATACCAACCAGCACGTCCTACATATCCAACCACATATCACCAGAACTACCAAAACACCTCAACACCCCGACCCAATTTCCAAAACCAAAATCGCAATCGATTCCCAAACCTTCCACCATTCCCAAAGTTATCCATTTCAAATGCTGACCTTTTTCAAAAGTTATTTGAGGCTCACCTGATCTCACCGTGTCCCGTGCGTCCATTAGAACCACCATTCCCAACATGGTACAATCCAAACTTAACTTGTAAATATCACATGGATATAGTGGGGCATTCAATTGAAGATTGTGAAAGTTTCAAGGCGGTAAAGAAACTAATTGCTTGTGGTCGATTGGACCTTCAAGAAGAGTCAAAACCAGATATTGTCCATAACCCAATGCCAAATCATGAAGGAGGAAGTCGGGTTAATGCTTTAGAGGAAGAAGAACCGCTAGTCAAGAAGGTTCTGAGTCTCCGTACACCAATGGAGAAAGTGTTTAATGCTTTGAAGGAGACTAACTATAACATCACAGCGCACCGCTTTGATGATGAAAGAAGAGGAGAAATATGATATGGAATCAAGATGTGCATACCATTGTGGAAGCCTTGGACATGATATTGAGAATTGTTGGGATTTCAAAGTTAGGTGTACAAGAACTACTCATTTTAGGTGTGATACAAGCCAAAAAAGCAGAATTCCATTGAAGAGGTGGATGTAATCGAACCCTTTGTGCTCCGAGTGCCTCCACTTAACCCAACTCCGAAACCAGAAAAAGTGGTAATTACTTTGAAGAAACCAACGCCTTTTAGTTATGAGAACACACATGCTATACCTTGGAATTATGGGACTGAGGTGGAAATAGGAGAAACCTCAAAGGCCCAATCAAGTAAAGAAGAGGCTGGTATCATGGAAATAAAGGGAATCACAAGAAGTGGAAGGATTTATGGGCCTGGAGAGTGGCAAGGTAAATTTGTTGACGATAGAAATGTTGAAAAAGGATCAGATGTAGGAAGAAAAGAAGAAAATGATGATGAGGAATTCCTAAAGATCATGAAGCAAAGTGAGTATGATATTTTAGAGCAACTGAAGAAGACTCCCGCTAGAATATCTCTTTTGTCATTAATCTTATCATCTGAACCTCATCAAAAAGCAGTGCTAAAAGTCTTGAAAGAGGCTTATGTCAAACTGATACTTCATTACGTAACATGGTGAATATGGTGGATCCAGTGAAACGTGTCAACATGATCACATTCTCCAGAGGAAATAGTGTCACAATCCAACCCACGAGCACTGTATATAACCCTCAAATGTAAAGGTTATATAGTACCCAGAGTTCTCATTGATGGAGGGTCGGGATTGAATGTCTTACCTGTGTCGACCTTAAACTATTTGTCGATAAGTAAGGATGATATACTGCCACAAATAATGGTAGTAAAAGCTTTAAATGAGCTAAGAAGAGCATCCTTGGGGAGATGGTGTTGTTGCTAGAGATTGGCCCAAGTAAATTTGAGGTGTTATTCCAGGTAATGGAGATTGAGTCCGACTACAATATGCTACTTGGAAGGCCATGGATAAACAGCGTTGGTGCTGTCCCTTCAACCTTGCATCAAAAGGTTAAGTACATTGAAAATAGTTCAGTCGTTACAATCCATGGGGAGAAAGAAATCATAGTATCCAAACCAGTGGCATTGCCATATGTTGAAAATGTAGAGCTAGTGGAGAGCAGTTTATGGCACAACCTGGAGGTGGTAGGGTTGAGACAGGAACAGGAAAAGACCCCAATACAAAATCAAGTAGTGGCTCATATCATGACCAAGAGTGGGTATCTGGAAGGTAAAGGATTGGGACTGTGGTTGCAAGGCACCCGAACACCTATATTGGTCCCAGAGAAGTTCAACCGATTTGGTCTAGGGTACGAGATCCCAGTGGACGAAAAGATGAGTGCTTTGAGTTTGGAGCAGAAAAAGCAAAAAGGACGAATGAAACAGATCCCTCACCTGAAGGAGACATTTCCTAGTCCAGCTGAAGTAATTATAACCGAGGAAGTTCAATTCCCTTGCTACCGCCTCGCCATCAATACCTTGGATGTCGAAACAATTCAAGAAGGCAATAAGTTTCTTGCTGCCAGCAATGATGAGATGCTGATGAACTGGACAACGGAACCAATGCTTGATGTTATTCTTTGAAAAGTAATTATTTGGGTTGTACTATTCAAGAATTGCTTATGCTTTTGTTTATGCTACTCAGAGACATCATCTAAATGAACTTGCATGATTTTTCAATAATCTTTCTTTATATGTTTCTTTTGCCTCATTTCTGTTTCTGTTCTTTAATCTCTCCTTTCTTTTATTTCTTTCCTTTACCACTCTCGCTCGTTAATTTGTGTTTATTCCATGTCGTTTATGTTTTATGATCCACCATTTGTTTTAAGCATTCCAACCCACCACAATTGCTTTCCAGGAATTTGAATGTCATAGAAATTTTGCCACATGAAAAGGAATTTGGGAACTTATCAATCGATTCTCTTGCTGCAATTGACTATGATAACCATGAATCTGAAGATGATAAAGAAGATGTTGAGCAGTTTTCAAACTTCTTTGGACTACTCGGAAAAAGGATTTGACCTAGACAATGAGGTGATTGAGGTGGTTAACATGGGCAAGAAGAAAAGCGAGGAGTTGAAAATAGTGGATAATCCTAAGGCTCAGAGATGATTGCATTGTTTAAAGAATTCCTTGATGTTTTTGCATGGTCTTATCATGATATGCCAGGATTAGACCCGGAGATTGCTTCACACAAAATTCCTTTGTATCCCGAAGTTGAACCGAAAAAGCAAAAATTGAGGAAAATGCGACGGATATGTCATTAAAAATAAAAGAAGAAGTTACTAAGCAATTTGGAGGCTGGGTTTTGGAAGTATCAAGACACACCTTGATTGGGTGGCTAACATTGTTCTGTGCCTAAAAAGGATGGGAAGGTTAGAATGTGTGTAGACTATCGGGATTTAAATAAGGCTAGCCCGAAAGATGATTTTCCTTTACCCCATATTGATGTCCTTGTTGATAATACAAAGGAAATCATCGATTTTCCTTTATGGATGGATACTGGGTATAATCGGATCCCCATGGATATTCATGACAAAGGAAAAACTACTTTCATAACCCGTAGAACATTTTGCTATCTGATCATGCCGTTCGGATTGAAGAATGCAGGTGCTACCTACCAACGTGCTATGGTTGCATTATTCCATGACATGATGCATAAGGAGATTGAAGTGTACGTGGATGATATGGTTGCCAAGTCCAAGGAAGGGGAAAGCCATGTAGCTGTTCTACGGAAGTTGTTCGAAAGGCTCAGGAAATATAAACTCCGATTGAACCCGAATAAATGCATTTTTGGAGCTTCTACAGGAAGGTTACTTGGGTTCATTGTCAGCAGAGAAGGGATAAAGGTGGATCCTGACAAAGTGAAGGCGATACAAGAAATGCCAGCCCCTCGAATTGAAAAGGAAGTGAGAAGTTTTCTTGGGAGGCTCAACTACATTGCTAGATTTATTGCCAATTTGACTAGTACTTGTGAGCCTATATTCAAGTTACTGCGAAAACATCAACCTGGAGAATGGAATGAAGAATGCCAAGAAGCCTTTGACAAGATAAAAGCTTATTTAATGAAGCCTCCAATTCTGACCCCACCTGTACCAGGTCGTCCTTTAATATTGTATCTCACAGTGTTGCCCACCTCACTCGGGGCAATGTTGGGACAATATGATGAGTCTGGAAAGAGGGAACAAGCAATTTATTATCTGAGCAAGAAGTTTAATGACTGTGAATCCCGCTATCTGGCAATTGAAAAAACCTGTTGTGCGTTAGTGTGGACTTCCAAGAGATTGAGGCAGTATATGTTATACTACACCACCTGGTTAATATCTCGAATGGATCCATTGAAATACATATTTGATAGTCCTCATGTATCGTTAAGAATGTCAAAATGGCAAGTGATGCTGTCCGAATTTGATATCAAATATGTAACTCAAAAGTCCATCAAGGGAAGTGCAATCGCTGATCATCTAGCTGAAAATCCGCTTGAGGATAGACAGCCCACCTCGTCTGAATTCCCTGACAGTGAGGTGTTGTCGGTAGAAAAAGAAGATGAAGAAGAGGAGAATGTGTGGAAAATGTACTTTGATGGGGCTGTCAATATGAATGGATGTGGAATAGGAGCTGTAGTGGTGTCCCCAACCGGGAAGCAATACCCAGTTTCCATCAAACTAGACTTTGACTGTACCAACAATATTGCAGAATATGAAGCATGTGCAAATGGTTTACAAGTTGCAATGAACTTGGGAATCAAGGAATTGAAAGTCTTTGGAGATTCTGCACTTATCATTTATCAGGTCAATGGACAATGGCGAACCAAGGATCCAAAATTGGTGCCTTATCAGAGGTATTTGTCTCGACTAATCGAATGGTTTGATGATGTGTCGTTCTCCCACTTAACTCGAGATCATAACCAATTTGCGGATGCCTTGGCGACTTTGGCTGCAATGACCAAGTTGGAAGTCCACTCCAATGTCCAACCCATCCATATAGAAGTGCAAAGTGAACCGATATACTGTGACAGTGTAGAGATTGAGCCAGATGGTCAACCTTGGTATCATGATATCAAGCAGTATATTCAAAAGGGAGAATACCCAGACAGGGCGAACGAGGTGAATAAAAAGACAATTAAATCGGTGGCTATGGCATTTTTCTTGAATGGTGAAGTCCTCTACAAAAGGAATTATGATGGTACCCTCCTAAGATGCGTAGATGCTCATGAAGCCCGTGTAATCATGTCAGAAATTCATGAGGGGATTTGTGGAACTCACGCTAATGGGCATATGATGGCACATAAAATTTTAAGGAGTGGTTATTATTGGTCCACCATGGAAAGTGATTGTATCAGTTATGTTCGAAAGTGTCACAAATGTCAAATTTATGCAGACCGAGTTAATGCTCCTCCAGTTCCATTGTACAACATGGTATCTCCTTGGCCTTTCTTAATGTGGGGCATGGATGTCATTGGCCCAATTAATCCCAAGGCATCCAATGGTCATCGTTTCATTTTGGTCGCAATCGACTATTTCACAAAGTGGGTGGAAGCTGCTTCATATGCCAACATCACACAGAAGGTGTTCATCAGATTCATCAAGAGAGACATTATCTGTAGGTATGGGATTCCAGAAAGAATTATCACGGATAATGCCCCTAACCTCAATGGTGCAGAAGTTCAGAAGTTCTTAGAGATTTTCAAAATCAAGCATCACAACTCAGCTCCTTACAGGCCTCAAATGAATGGTGCGGTTGAAGCTGCAAATAAGAACATCAAGAAAATCATCGCCAAAATGGTGGTGAATTATAAAGATTGGCATGAAATGCTACCATATGCTTTACACGCATATCGTACCAACATTCGGTCAAGCACAGGAACAACTCCCTTCTCGTTGGTATATGGAATGGAAGCGGTATCTCCTATTGAAGTGGAAATCCCATCGTTAAGGGTTTTAATGGAGGCTGAATTGGAAGAATCTGAATGGGTGAAGACTCGATATGAACAGTTAAACATGATAGAAGAAAAAAGATTGGCAGCTATTTGTCATGGCCAGTTGTATCAAAGCAGAATGGCTAAGGCTTTTAATAAGAGAGTCCGCCCTAGAGATTTTCATCCAGGGGATTTGGTTTTGAAGAAAATTCTCCCTAATCAAGAGGATGCGCGGGGAAAATGGGCTCCAAGCTATGAAGGTCCTTTTATTGTTAAGCAAGCATTCTCGGGTGGAGCGTTGATTTTGGAGAACATGGACGGACAAGAATTGCCCAAACCAATCAATACTGATGCAGTCAAAAGGTTTTATGCTTGAAAAGATGAAAAAAAAGGGGGGGCCCGTTAGGTCAAAAACTCGAAAGAGTGACCTAAGCAAAAGTTAGGGTCAAATCAAAAAAATCAAATCAAAAAAAAAAAAAAAAAAAAAAGAGCTTGTTAGGTTGAAAACTCGAAAGAGCGACCTAGGCAAAAGATAGAGCAAAAAGATAAGCATCATCTCAAGTAACCTACACTGGGGCAATTTTTGGGTGTTGAATTTGTCCATCGGATCAAGCAAACCAAGACTGAAATTGGGGCAACTTTTGGAAAGAAAGGGTTTGAAGACATATCATCAAAGATCATGGTTATAGTGTTCAACTTGTTTCAAGAAGTCGATTGAGCGTGCCACAAAGAACCTAAACTGGGGCAAGATTTCATGTCTTTCACAATTCTATCTTTCACTTTTGTGTTTTGCCTTTTTCTCAGACATTTTGTCACCCAAAACACCAAGCAATAAATATTCTTATTCAGCTAATTCTTCCATTTTCTCTTCGAATGCATGTTTATTTATGATGTCTCGAGTAAGCACAAATTTAAGTTTAAAGCTATACAACCTGACAATGCTACAAAGAATACATTAATAGCCAAAGATCTCAACAAGAGAATTTAGAAGTTTCAAAGAAAGTTTATTGGAAAAGTAATCATCATCCCAGTAAAGGGAGAGAAAAAGAATGGACAAGAAATGAAGCAAAGGAAGCTACAGGAGAAAAGGAAAACCTCATATGTACTAGAAGGCTCAACACATGAAATACGAGTTTGACCGGTTGAAGTCTTCCTTGAGGCTTGCTTGATTTGGTTACGGTTTGTTTTCAAGAATGTGTTTGAAATAAGTGAAAATGCATGATGAATTCATGATTTTTGCAAATAAGAAAAAAAAATGTGAAAATTATTGTTTTCTGTGCCAATTTATTGTTCTAGTAGGCCTCAGATCGTCACTTTACTTTTCTGTCAGTTTTAGATTGCCAATTTACTTTTCGCTAGCCCCGTCGGCTTTTAAATTTCTATCATTACAATCGGCTTTTAAATTTCTGACCCAGTCGACTTTTAAATTTCTATCGACCCACATCGACTTTTAAATTCCGACCCAGATTGGCTTTTAAATTTACTTGACCAAGTCGACTTTTAAATTTCTGTCTGTCCCTGTCGGCTTTTTAGTTTCTGTCAGCCCCTATCGGCTTTTTAAATTTTACCCGACCCAGTCGACTTTTAAATTCTGCCCGATACATCGACTAAATTCTGTCGACCAGTCGACTTTTAAATTCTGCTAGCCCCATCGACACAAATTTCTGTCATTACAATACTTTTAAATTCTGCTAGCCCCCGTCGGCTTTTAAATTCTGTCGACCCGTCGACACCAAATTCTGCTAGCCCCATCGACTTTTAAATTCTGTGACAATCGACTTTTAAATTCTGCTTAGCCCAGTCGACTTTAAATTCTGTCGACCAGTCGACTTTTAAATTCTGTCGACCCAAAGTCGACTTTTAAATTCTGCTAGCCCCGATATTTTAAATTCTGTCAACCAGTCGACTTTTAAACCATCATTACAATAAATTTGTTAAATTTCTAGTTAGCCCCTGTCGGCTTTTACACTTCCAGTCAGCCCCTGTTGGCTTTTAAATTCCAATCAACCCCCGTCGGCTTTTTAATTTCTGTCAGCCCCTGTTGGTTTTTAAATTCTAGCTAGCCCCCATCGGTTTTTAGATTTCAGTTAGCCCCCATCAAATTTCCAATTTCAGTTAGCCTTCGTAGGTTTTTCAATTTCTGATAGCCCCATTGTTTTTTAAAATATCTGTTAGCTCTTGATGGCTTTCTAAAATATCTGTCAAACCCAATTGGCTTTTGAATTCCCGTCAATTCTCGTCAGCTTTTTGCTTGTACAAATAAATTTCTTTTCTTGTCACTCATACATCTTGATTTCTGAATCACATCATTGTATAGCATATGTCTATCATGAGCATCTGCTTTCTTTTACTTCTAATTTCAAGTTTTCCTTATATTTTCAATTTCATGCATCACCGTACAAAATTGATGTTCATATCTTTACTCATTCCTTATAATGATAATATGAAGAATTCAAGTTTTTCATATTCTCTTATAAAAAATAAGTAAAGAGGGGCAACTGTGAACACCCAATTTTGTTCGGTCCAAAATAAAAATTTCCAACATATTTTATCTTACTTTTCTTTATAGTATTTTTATTTCAAGTCCATTTTGTATAAAAAATAATAATAAACCCATTTTGTTTTGAATAATAACATTTTTTTTATTAGCCCATGTCATTGTTGGCTGTTATCATCATTATTGTAAAAAAAAAAAAAAAAATTTCTTTTCTTTTTAGCCCTTTGCATTGTTAACAAAAAAAAAAAAAAAGAAAAAATCAACCTCTCCGTTCCTGATCAGGTTAAAGAAAAACAAAATAAAAAATAATAAAAATAAATAAAAAAAGTCAAAAGGTGCACAGGACTGCATTTAATTTCAGCAGTGATCAGAGTTGAAAATTGCAGTGCAAAGAATCGCATTCAATGCTCTGTCAGGATCAATGCATTTAATTTCCTGGCTGTCAATATCAACGCATTTAATTCAGCAGTGTGTATAAAAAAAAGGGGGGAATTTTTCAGAAGGGGGGGAGAGCCAATTTTCAGAGAAGAGACACATAGAGAACGGGGGGAAAGAGTTCACTCGAGCAAGAGTCAGAAGGAAATATCAAAGACGGAGACGGAGATATCGATTAGTAGCACCAATACTTACTTGCTATTGCTATTTTCATCTATAAGAGTGATCTAATTTTAGAGACTCTGAGAGAAGTTTTAAGAGGATTCTGAGACAGGCAAGAAGTGAGGGAATCACGAAACCAAGAAATACAGACAGGGGAGCCATCATCATAGGCAGAAAAAAACTTCATTTTTCGATCACCATTGTGAGGAGTTCTGAAGTTTAAGAGGTTTAAAAAGGAAAACCGAAGAACCTAAGTGGTATTTAGATTTTATACCTCTCATTGTTTGAATTTAATATTCTGCATTTTTAGCTTTAGATTATATGCTCCTTTTGTTAGCTAACATACACATGCATATACCCATAACAAGCTGGCACACACACACATATCATTTTTTTTTTTTTTTGTTTTGCAGCTATCAACACCATCACTCACCATATTAAATCCATCATAATCATCAACCCTTTTCAAACCAAATCAGAAACTCACCTTTACATACCAATTTAATCAAACATCAAGGTAATAAATTAATCTTCATCCCAATCTAGACCATAGCCACGACATAGAAGGTCCTATTCAAACCAGTAAACAAATTTTTTTTTAGAATGAAAATGAAAACAAACTTAATTCTTTGAATAACACTAAGCTGCAAGACAGAACTAGAAATGGGAGAAAAGGGAAAGGATGGTGGCGGCAGCCACCGGCTCACAAGACTGACCTGACGCCACTGTTGGCGTTAACTCACCCATTGTCCCAAGTGCCGGTGTCGCCACAGTCCTTGCCATAACACTTCCTCCTCGGCTGCCTCCCCTTCGCAGATCGACCCCCCTGCTCTCCATGGCTGCGCGTGGTTGGTGACCTCTTTGTTTCTCCTTGCAGCTATGCAGTTCGCAGCTAGTCTGGCTCCATGGGTGCGATCTTGCAATTTCCTCCTTTAGCCTTTCTTCTCTCTTATTTTTTTTCTCTCTTCCTCTTTCTCTCTCTGCGCACAGGTACTCAGTAAAAAGCAAAAATGAATGAAAGTCCAAGTCTCAAAATGTTCCAGAACCTTTAATTCTCATATTTTTATTTTTTTTTATTTCAAATGTTGAATTTGTCTCCAAAGTAGCGTGGTTTGCGATTGCATTATTTAGGGGATTTCATTTTGTTTAGTTGGGTTGGACTAATAAATATAGGATAAAGGAAAGGTTGTCGGCTGTTTGTTTGTTTTTTTTTTTTTTTTTTTTTTTATGGGCAGAATCATACGTTGAAGACAAAATGTGAAACCTTGGACCATATTTTAATAAAACAAGACCAAGAACGTAAAGAGAGTATCCTTTTTCAAGATTTTATCTTAATTTTTTTTTTCTTTTTGTTAAAAAAAAAAATAGTCTTTTACGTGTTTTATATATATATATATATATATATATTTTGGTCAATAGTTCACCATAAATTTTTTGTTGTAAGGTCATTGATTTGTGTTTTAAGTTTTAGTTATTCGTTTGTGTTTTGTTTTATGCATTATAGGTAGTATTTTTTTTTTTAAAGGGAGTTTTATTTCTAACAAACATCAGAATTTTTTTTGAGTAGCGAATGTTATCTTCACTGTTGTCAAACCATAAGGATTTATTGAGTGGCCTAGTGCCAACTTGAATTCTGTACAAGAATGGATTTTTCTTTTAAATAATTTATCGATTAAATTTGTTTTTACAAATGAAGTCATCCAACACATTTTATTTCTTAACTAAAACCTGTTAACACATTTTATTTTTATTAGTTTATGTGTTAAAATTGTAAATATATTTTTCCAAAACTAATTGATGTTGATGTATTTGTTAAAATTGTAAATATGTTTTGTCAAAATTAATTCTTCTTAAATTATTTGTTTCAATTGTAAATATAGTTATGTAAGTTAATTTATATGTTTAAATTGTAAATATGTTTGTGTAAATTAATTTATTGTAAATATATATA
This sequence comes from Dalbergia cultrata, assembly GCA_031216105.1. NCBI lineage: Eukaryota > Viridiplantae > Streptophyta > Magnoliopsida > Fabales > Fabaceae > Dalbergia > Dalbergia cultrata. Next base: position 15,856,845 of record CM062350.1, read on the forward strand.
TATATATTTTAAAATTAAATTTCTTGGATTTATATGTTTAAATTGTAGATATGTTTATATAAATTAATTTTCATTAGTTTATTATTAAGGTGGTTTATTTATATATTTTTATTATATTTTGAGAGGTTATTAATTAATTTGCACAGCTTACTAAGGTACCGTTTAACTACAGGTGTACTAGGGGTGCTATAGGATTGAGTTCCTATCCTTCCCTTTGCATAACCGACTCCCGAACTCATATCTGGTTTTCAAAGACTATTTTCTAAAATAAAATGGGTTTTTCCAAGGTTTTCCAATTCAAATAAATCTGGTGGCGACTCCATTTTCAAAAAAACTATTATATCTCGTCGTCCCGTCGCGATCCCGGTTGCGACAGATGGCGACTCCACTGGGGATATCAGTAAGAGAGTCAGGCCTATATAGTTAATTGAGCAAATTATATATAACCCCGTTGATTCTTGTTTTCTTTTTATTTTGTACAGTATTTCTTTTATTTTTCTTTTACAAGATTTAGTGTTCATATATTTGCTTTATTTACTAAAACCTTAGGATAGATGATTATTGTATTTTGTATATATCTGTTGTTTGAATTCTGTTTGTATTTTTCTCATTGTTTTGTATAGTGTTTCTTTATTTTTCTTTTTTCGAACAATTTAAATATTCCTTCTGTTTAAATATAATGTTTAATTAATTTGCTAAAACCTTAGGTTAGAAGACTTTTGTTATTTTGTATATATGTATTCTTTGAATTTTGTTTTGCAGGAGTATATAGTGTTAGGATTGAAAGGTTTGTATGCTCCCTGCACACACATCACAATCACTTCACACACTGTGTTTTTGGACTCTATACCCGAGCCCGTGCGAGCTAAGGATTAGGGGGTTTCCTGACATTGCCATGAGGGGCTTCATGCTCACTTGGTAGTTGTTGGGACACCACTCGGATTGTTACTGCTTTATGGATCAATCATATTGAGAGGGTTCATCCCTACTTGTGGTTGGTTCAAAAGTCAGATTCTTGTCCTGTGGACAGGGGCAATCTGGGGACCATGGTCGCAGGAAGTCTAGACCCACCATGAATGTGTGCACAAATAGTTGAACATAGCAACCTCCCAAATAGGGTTTTTGGCCTTAGAACTTCCCATCCGTTAAGCTTTACCCTGTTAGGACAGAGGGAGCATGCTTCTTTCATCTCTTTACACTATACTCCTTTATGTTTTACTTTTTGTTGTTTTGCATTATCACATTGTATTTAAGTTAACTAGCTTATTGTCTCATGCTATACATTCTCATCATTCATAACATAGACAAGCATTGTGTTCACTGTAGCATGTATTTCATTTTCTCATGTTTTTCTTAACACAACATACTCTTAGCATTCACATGTATTTTCTTGTTTATTTGATCATGTAGGATTGTGCATTTCATAAAAGAATATTCTTAATAAGAGCATGCATTTTTTTTTTATTTTACTCAATTATTTCATTTTTGTTCACATTGGTTTTTAATTGATAATAAAACAAAGTCATCATTAGTTCAGATCAAATGGAAACAACACAGATGAACACTAGCAATGCACATGACTGGAAAAGAAACATCAAAATTACAGTGACAAGCAGCGAGTTAGAGAAAGTGAAAGAATTAATTCAATTGATGCCTCGTGAAGTCTTATCCTCTTTCAAGGATATGTACGGGCGCATATTGGATTTCTTGCTCATCCTCAGAGAAGCTCCACTTTGAGTGCTCTCTCACAATTTTGGAATCCTTCTCTTTGTCTTCGAATTGCCTGATCTTGATGCAACACCAACTATAGAAGAGTATATAGTCATGTTAAGGCTACCAATTCGAGAAGAATCTGGTGTATACCACTACCAAGGACATTATGTTAGCAAAGAAAAGATTGCCAGAGTAATTGGAGTTGATCCAAACCAGATGAGAATGGAAGTAAGGGGATCTACTCAAGGAATCAGAAAGAGTTTTTTAGAAACCCATATGCAGAAGTTGGCTCAACAAGGAAGTTGGGATTTCTTCAATCGTACACTAGCACTGACAATTTATGGATTGATCTTATTCCCATTCACACCAGATGTTGTTGACCAGGCTGCTATAGATGTGTTTTTCAAATTCGAGACGTGTGGCATGAATCCTATCCCAGCTATCCTGGCAGATACATTTCTTTCCTTGGGAGTTTGCATTCAGAAAAATGGAGGAAGATTGCGTTGTTGTTTGCCTATGTTGTATGTCTGGTTCATGACTCATGCATATGCTGATAATCGCATGGGCCTCTTTCCTAATCCATTAAGAGACTTCTATCGCATACAGATAAATCATCAAGAGGCAAAAATATGGAAAAAGGAGTTCTCACAGATACAATCTTGTACTTTCAAATGGGTTTGTCCTTGGTATCATGGAGAAAGTGTTATCTACAGTTGTGGCGATTTTCAAAACGTTCCTTTAATGGGTCCGAGGGGATGCATTGCCTATACACCCGCATTGGTGCTCAGACAACTTCACTGGACCCAAACAAAGCTAGAAGAAGAACAACTAAAGGGGTTCAGCTTCTTGTATCAGAAAGATAAAAACACCATGGAACAAGAAAGGAAGATCAAAATGGCATGGAATGATATCAAAATCCTAGGGAAAAGGGAACTTGGCCAACAACGTTTAACCTCTTCTCAAGAATACAGGGAATGGAGGAAAACAAGAATCGACAGAGATAACTGTTCAAAGGATATTCTAAGCAATTTTGTTCCTATGGAAACATTAAAAGTACCTCAATGGACATCCCAAGTAGAATCAATGAAGGCACAAATGCGATGCTTGGAAGAAGAAAAGGAGGCAGCTGACCTAAAAGCTAACATTCTGCAACACCAATGTGAGAAAATGACTAAGGAGATTGAGACCCTAAAAGATGAGTGCGCTGAAGCTGTAGAAATTGCAAAGTCCAGAAAAGGCAAAGAGAAGATCTCAACCACTCATTTGGCCAAGATCAAAGAGCTTGAAGAAAAACTCCACACGTCCATGAAAGAAAGGAGCAAGTTAGAGCAAGAGATTAATAAGAAGAGCCGCGTGGTGGGAAGAATGGAACAAGAAATCAACAGTAGGGATAAGAATGTTTTCAACTTAAAAATAGAGATCAATAAAGAGAAAGATGTGCGAAAGAAGTTGGAAGAACAAGTGGAATATCTGTCAACAGTTTTGGCACAAACTGAACAAAATGCCACTCGAGGGTGGGCATCAGCAAATCATTATCACGATTTGTTTGTTGACGCAGTGGAATTTGGAAAGTCATGGAGAGAAAAGGCTTTGGAGTGGGAAGAAAAGTATGGAAAACTCAATAGTGAATTGAGTCATTATGTCCCCAACTTCATATACCGATTTGAGCAAGCCAATGAACAAATTAGCAAGATGCCACCATTCAGATTACCTCGAGAAGTGGCAGAGTTTATGGATGTATGTGAAAGCATCACTAAAGACCTCAGAAGAAAAAAGATGAAGTTTTTGATGTAGTAATTTGTATTGAATAAAGGGTTGCTGATGTATTAATTTTCTATGTTATCAATTTCGAAAAGGCTTGTACTCGGAACTTCACCTGGGAATTAATGAAATTCTCAATGTTTGTGCTACTTTGAATTTCTCTAACTCATTAGATACTTTTTATAGAGGAATAAATGTTCCCTTAGAAAGTAATCAATCACATTTTTACCTTGAGATGGTTCATCCTCGTGCAAAAATGTGAGAAGCTTAGTCATCAGGAAAACAATTGCATTGCTAGTGTTCATCAGATAGCACCTACAGAGGAGTGGATTCTCCCTGTAGATTTGTTATCAACCACACCTTGACTTATAGGGTAACTTACCCATAAGAATAGGTGTGGGGTATCCTTACCATTGAAAAGAACTTTTGAGGATTGTTGTTCGATTTTTGTTTTACATAAAAAACAAATAGGAAATCTTTAACCCTTCTGGTTATTGTTATACACAGAGTGTGCGTGAGTGTGCACGTGTAACTCGTAACCATTGGGCGCCCAAGGAAAGAGGATACCGATCTAACTCGTGTTCATAACACCAGAGCTCGAACCAAGATGGCAGGAGGTAATGGTGATTCAGGGAGAATCATCACAGCTGTAGCTAATTCTGAACCAGGGAGGAATCTGAGTATAGAAGTTGACGAAATGAGGGGACAGTTGAATGCAATGACGGATACTCAAGCCAGGATGGAAGAAATGATGCGAACCATGAAAGAATCACTTGACTTATTGGGAGCTAATCAAAATCGAGATAGAGTGAGTACGCCAGTAAGTGTGCAACCTAGTGCTGCAATGATAACCATACCTGTGGTATCAGATGCAACGCTAAATGTTACACAATGGATGAATGACATGGGAGGGGCACTAGGTAATCCTCATGAGCAACCACCACCGACAATGCCAATTACCCTCCCCATTGGAGAAGGGTATCATGCCATAGAAAACACACATACTGAAGGACACGGGCATGCTACCCACACTTGGGAGCAACCTCGTGTTGCTGTTCAAAGACAATTATCTTCCTCGGGGAATAATCGCACGGAGACGGAAAAGGATAAGTTCAAAGAAGAATGGATGAAGAAGATTCAGGATCAAATTAAGGCCATCCAAGGACCTACTACCTATGGTTATGTGGAGGTTGAACAACTGTACCCTCCCGTTGACCTGATAGTTCCCAAGGACTTCAAAGTTCCTGATTTCTCAAAATATGATGGGACTGGTAACCCTTTGTTCCACTTGAAGAGTTATTGTACCAAAATGGCAATATGGTCCAAAGATGAAAGGTTTCTTGTTAGCTTTTTCCATGAAAGCTTGACTGGACCAAATTTTAGAATGGTACATTCAACTGGATCATTCGAAGATCACAAGCTGGAGAGAATTAGTTGATCTGTTCATGAGCCAATACAAGTTTAACCTTGAAGTGGCACCGACAAGAGAGCAACTAAGCACAATGCAGAAAAAGAAAGATGAAACATTTAAACAATATGCTCAAAGATGGAGAACATTAGCTGCTCAAGTCCAACCACCTCTCATCCCAACAGAAATGTGCTCATACTTTTTGGGAACCCTAGGATCGCCTTATATTGGAGCTATGGCAGGAGCAGCGTACAAAGATTTCTCTGAGTTGATCATTGCTGGAGAAAGGATTGAGAATCTTGCTAAAGCTGGCAAGCTTCCAGTAACTAGTGAAGACACAAGAAAAGGTTTTCCGCCTAGGAAGAAGGAGACTGATGTGAATTATGTGCAGAGTCAACAACCCTTTATCCCAAGATACACACCAATGCACCCAAGACCCCAAACACCACCATACCAAACCTCAGCCACTGCTTACCCAATTTACCAAACCTCACAAACCACAAATGCCATCCCATATCCCCAGCCTCAGGTTAATAACATTCACATACGACCATACCAACCAAAGACGTCCTACATATCCAACCACATATCACCAGAACTACCAAAACACCTCAACACCCCGACCCAATTTCCAAAACCAAAATCGCAATCGATTCCCAAACCTTCCACCATTCCCAAAGTTATCCATTTCAAATGCTGACCTTTTTCAAAAGTTATTTGAGGCTCACCTGATCTCACCGTGTCCCGTGCGTCCATTAGAACCACCATTCCCAACATGGTACAATCCAAACTTAACTTGTAAATATCACATGGATATAGTGGGGCATTCAATTGAAGATTGTGAAAGTTTCAAGACGGCGGTAAAGAAACTAATTGCTTGTGGCCGATTGGACCTTCAAGAAGAGTCAAAACCAGATATTGTCCATAACCCAATGCCAAATCATGAAGGAGGAAGTCGGGTTAATGCTTTAGAGGAAGAAGAACCGCTAGTCAAGAAGGTTCTGAGTCTCCGTACACCAATGGAGAAAGTGTTTAATGCTTTGAAGGAGACTAACTATAACATCACAGCACCCGCTTTGATGATGAAAGAAGAGGAGAAATATGATATGGAATCAAGATGTGCATACCATTGTGGAAGCCTTGGACATGATATTGAGAATTGTTGGGATTTCAAAGTTCGTGTACAAGAACTACTCATTTTAGGTGTGATACAAGCCAAAAAAAAGCAGAATTCCATTGAAGAGGTGGATGTAATCGAACCCTTTGTGCTCCGAGTGCCTCCACTTAACCCAACTCCGAAACCAGAAAAAGTGGTAATTACTTTGAAGAAACCAACGCCTTTTAGTTATGAGAACACACATGCTATACCTTGGAATTATGGGACTGAGGTGGAAATAGGAGAAACCTCAAAGGCCCAATCAAGTAAAGAAGAGGCTGGTATCATGGAAATAAAGGGAATCACAAGAAGTGGAAGGATTTATGGGCCTGGAGAGCTGGCAAAAGGAAAATTTGTTGACGATAGAAATGTTGAAAAAGGATCAGATGTAGGAAGAAAAGAAGAAGATGATGATGAGGAATTCCTAAAGATCATGAAGCAAAGTGAGTATGATATTTTAGAGCAACTGAAGAAGACTCCCGCTAGAATATCTCTTTTGTCATTAATCTTATCATCTGAACCTCATCAAAAAGCAGTGCTAAAAGTCTTGAAAGAGGCTTATGTCAAACCTGATACTTCATTACAGAACATGGTGAATATGGTGGATCCAGTGAAACGTGTCAACATGATCACATTCTCACGAAGAAATAGTGTCACAATCCAACCCACGAGCACTGTATATAACCCTCAAATGTAAAGGTTATATAGTACCCAGAGTTCTCATTGATGGAGGGTCGGGATTGAATGTCTTACCTGTGTCGACCTTAAACTATTTGTCGATAAGTAAGGATGATATACTGCCACAAATAATGGTAGTAAAAGCTTTCGACGGAGCTAAGAAGAGCATCCTTGGGGAGATGGTGTTGTTGCTAGAGATTGGCCCAAGTAAATTTGAGGTGTTATTCCAGGTAATGGAGATTGAGTCCGACTACAATATGCTACTTGGAAGGCCATGGATAAACAGCGTTGGTCTGTCCCTTCAACCTTGCATCAAAAGGTTAAGTACATTGAAAATAGTTCAGTCGTTACAATCCATGGGGAGAAAGAAATCATAGTATCCAAACCAGTGGCATTGCCATATGTTGAAAATGTAGAGCTAGTGGAGAGCAGTTTATGGCACAACCTGGAGGTGGTAGGGTTGAGACAGGAACAGGAAAAGACCCCAATACAAAATCAAGTAGTGGCTCATATCATGACCAAGAGTGGGTATCTGGAAGGTAAAGGATTGGGACTGTGGTTGCAAGGCACCCGAACACCTATATTGGTCCCAGAGAAGTTCAACCGATTTGGTCTAGGGTACGAGATCCCAGTGGACGAAAAGATGAGTGCTTTGAGTTTGGAGCAGAAAAAGCAAAAAGGACGAATGAAACAGATCCCTCACCTGAAGGAGACATTTCCTAGTCCAGCTGAAGTAATTATAACCGAGGAAGTTCAATTCCCTTGCTACCGCCTCGCCATCAATACCTTGGATGTCGAAACAATTCAAGAAGGCAATAAGTTTCTTGCTGCCAGCAATGATGAGATGCTGATGAACTGGACAACGGAACCAATGCTTGATGTTATTCTTTGAAAAGTAATTATTTGGGTTGTACTATTCAAGAATTGCTTATGCTTTTGTTTATGCTACTCAGAGACATCATCTAAATGAACTTGCATGATTTTTCAATAATCTTTCTTTATATGTTTCTTTTGCCTCATTTCTGTTTCTGTTCTTTAATCTCTCCTTTCTTTTATTTCTTTCCTTTACCACTCTCGCTCGTTAATTTGTGTTTATTCCATGTCGTTTATGTTTTATGATCCACCATTTGTTTTAAGCATTCCAACCCACCACAATTGCTTTCCAGGAATTTGAATGTCATAGAAATTTTGCCACATGAAAAGGAATTTGGGAACTTATCAATCGATTCTCTTGCTGCAATTGACTATGATAACCATGAATCTGAAGATGATAAAGAAGATGTTGAGCAGTTTTCAAACTTACTGGACTACTCAGAAAAAGGATTTGACCTAGACAATGAGGTGATTGAGGTGGTTAACATGGGCACTGAAGAAGAAAAGCAGGAGTTGAAAATAGTGGATAATCCGGAACGCTCAGAGATGATTGCATTGTTTAAAGAATTCCTTGATGTTTTTGCATGGTCTTATCATGATATGCCAGGATTAGACCCGGAGATTGCTTCACACAAAATTCCTTTGTATCCCGAAGTTGAACCGAAAAAGCAAAAATTGAGGAAAATGCGACCAGATATGTCATTAAAAATAAAAGAAGAAGTTACTAAACAGCTGGAGGCTGGGTTTTTGGAAGTATCAAGACACACTGATTGGGTGGCTAACATTGTTCCTGTGCCTAAAAAGGATGGGAAGGTTAGAATGTGTGTAGACTATCGGGATTTAAATAAGGCTAGCCCGAAAGATGATTTTCCTTTACCCCATATTGATGTCCTTGTTGATAATACAGCCGGAAATCATCGATTTTCCTTTATGGATGGATACTCTGGGTATAATCAGATCCCCATGGATATTCATGACAAAGGAAAAACTACTTTCATAACCCCGTGGGGAACATTTTGCTATACAGTCATGCCGTTCGGATTGAAGAATGCAGGTGCTACCTACCAACGTGCTATGGTTGCATTATTCCATGACATGATGCATAAGGAGATTGAAGTGTACGTGGATGATATGGTTGCCAAGTCCAAGGAAGGGGAAAGCCATGTAGCTGTTCTACGGAAGTTGTTCGAAAGGCTCAGGAAATATAAACTCCGATTGAACCCGAATAAATGCATTTTTGGAGCTTCTACAGGAAGGTTACTTGGGTTCATTGTCAGCAGAGAAGGGATAAAGGTGGATCCTGACAAAGTGAAGGCGATACAAGAAATGCCAGCCCCTCGAACTGAAAAGGAAGTGAGAAGTTTTCTTGGGAGGCTCAACTACATTGCTAGATTTATTGCCAATTTGACTAGTACTTGTGAGCCTATATTCAAGTTACTGCGAAAACATCAACCTGGAGAATGGAATGAAGAATGCCAAGAAGCCTTTGACAAGATAAAAGCTTATTTAATGAAGCCTCCAATTCTGACCCCACCTGTACCAGGTCGTCCTTTAATATTGTATCTCACAGTGTTGCCCACCTCACTCGGGGCAATGTTGGGACAATATGATGAGTCTGGAAAGAGGGAACAAGCAATTTATTATCTGAGCAAGAAGTTTAATGACTGTGAATCCCGCTTATCCGCAATTGAAAAACTCATAGCGTTAGTGTGGACTTCCAAGAGATTGAGGCAGTATATGTTATACTACACCACCTGGTTAATATCTCGAATGGATCCATTGAAATACATATTTGATAGTCCTCATGTATCGTTAAGAATGTCAAAATGGCAAGTGATGCTGTCCGAATTTGATATCAAATATGTAACTCAAAAGTCCATCAAGGGAAGTGCAATCGCTGATCATCTAGCTGAAAATCCGCTTGAGGATAGACAGCCCACCTCGTCTGAATTCCCTGACAGTGAGGTGTTGTCGGTAGAAAAAGAAGATGAAGAAGAGGAGAATGTGTGGAAAATGTACTTTGATGGGGCTGTCAATATGAATGGATGTGGAATAGGAGCTGTAGTGGTGTCCCCAACCGGGAAGCAATACCCAGTTTCCATCAAACTAGACTTTGACTGTACCAACAATATTGCAGAATATGAAGCATGTGCAAATGGTTTACAAGTTGCAATGAACTTGGGAATCAAGGAATTGAAAGTCTTTGGAGATTCTGCACTTATCATTTATCAGGTCAATGGACAATGGCGAACCAAGGATCCAAAATTGGTGCCTTATCAGAGGTATTTGTCTCGACTAATCGAATGGTTTGATGATGTGTCGTTCTCCCACTTAACTCGAGATCATAACCAATTTGCGGATGCCTTGGCGACTTTGGCTGCAATGACCAAGTTGGAAGTCCACTCCAATGTCCAACCCATCCATATAGAAGTGCAAAGTGAACCGATATACTGTGACAGTGTAGAGATTGAGCCAGATGGTCAACCTTGGTATCATGATATCAAGCAGTATATTCAAAAGGGAGAATACCCAGACAGGGCGAACGAGGTGAATAAAAAGACAATTAAATCGGGCTATGGCATTTTTCTTGAATGGTGAAGTCCTCTACAAAAGGAATTATGATGGTACCCTCCTAAGATGCGTAGATGCTCATGAAGCCCGTGTAATCATGACAGAAATTCATGAGGGGATTTGTGGAACTCACGCTAATGGGCATATGATGGCACGCAAAATTTTAAGGAGTGGTTATTATTGGTCCACCATGGAAAGTGATTGTATCAGTTATGTTCGAAAGTGTCACAAATGTCAAATTTATGCAGACCGAGTTAATGCTCCTCCAGTTCCATTGTACAACATGGTATCTCCTTGGCCTTTCTTAATGTGGGGCATGGATGTCATTGGCCCAATTAATCCCAAGGCATCCAATGGTCATCGTTTCATTTTGGTCGCAATCGACTATTTCACAAAGTGGGTGGAAGCTGCTTCATATGCCAACATCACACAGAAGGTGTTCATCAGATTCATCAAGAGAGACATTATCTGTAGGTATGGGATTCCAGAAAGAATTATCACGGATAATGCCCCTAACCTCAATGGTGCAGAAGTTCAGAAGTTCTTAGAGATTTTCAAAATCAAGCATCACAACTCAGCTCCTTACAGGCCTCAAATGAATGGTGCGGTTGAAGCTGCAAATAAGAACATCAAGAAAATCATCGCCAAAATGGTGGTGAATTATAAAGATTGGCATGAAATGCTACCATATGCTTTACACGCATATCGTACCAACATTCGGTCAAGCACAGGAACAACTCCCTTCTCGTTGGTATATGGAATGGAAGCGGTATCTCCTATTGAAGTGGAAATCCCATCGTTAAGGGTTTTAATGGAGGCTGAATTGGAAGAATCTGAATGGGTGAAGACTCGATATGAACAGTTAAACATGATAGAAGAAAAAAGATTGGCAGCTATTTGTCATGGCCAGTTGTATCAAAGCAGAATGGCTAAGGCTTTTAATAAGAGAGTCCGCCCTAGAGATTTTCATCCAGGGGATTTGGTTTTGAAGAAAATTCTCCCTAATCAAGAGGATGCGCGGGGAAAATGGGCTCCAAGCTATGAAGGTCCTTTTATTGTTAAGCAAGCATTCTCGGGTGGAGCGTTGATTTTGGAGAACATGGACGGACAAGAATTGCCCAAACCAATCAATACTGATGCAGTCAAAAGGTTTTATGCTTGAAAAGATGAAAAAAAAGGGGGGCCCGTTAGGTCAAAAACTCGAAAGAGTGACCTAAGCAAAAGTTAGGGTCAAATAAAAAAAAAATCAAATCAAAAAAAAAAAAGAGCTTGTTAGGTTGAAAACTCGAAAGAGCGACCTAGGCAAAAGATAGAGCAAAAAGATAAGCATCATCTCAAGTAACCTACACTGGGGCAATTTTTGGGTGTTGAATTTGTCCATCGGATCAAGCAAACCAAGACTGAAATTGGGGCAACTTTTGGAAAGAAAGGGTTTGAAGACATATCATCAAAGATCATGGTTATAGTGTTCAACTTGTTTCAAGAAGTCGATTGAGCGTGCCACAAAGAACCTAAACTGGGGCAAGATTTCATGTCTTTCACAATTCTATCTTTCACTTTTGTGTTTTGCCTTTTTCTCAGACATTTTGTCACCCAAAACACCAAGCAATAAATATTCTTATTCAGCTAATTCTTCCATTTTCTCTTCGAATGCATGTTTATTTATGATGTCTCGAGTAAGCACAAATTTAAGTTTAAAGCTATACAACCTGACAATGCTACAGCAATACATTAATAGCCAGCATCTCAACAAGAGAATTTAGAAGTTTCAGCAAAGTTTATTGGAAAAGTAATCATCATCCCGTAAAAAGGGAGAGAAAAAGAATGGACAAGAAATGAAGCAAAGGAAGCTACAGGAGAAAAGGAAAACCTCATATGTACTAGAAGGCTCAACACATGAAATACGAGTTTGACCGGTTGAAGTCTTCCTTGAGGCTTGCTTGATTTGGTTACGGTTTGTTTTCAAGAATGTGTTTGAAATAAACTGAAAATGCATGATGAATTCATGATTTTTGCAAATAAGAAAAAAAAATGTGAAAATTATTGTTTTCTGTGCCAATTTATTGTTCTAGTAGGCCTCAGATCGTCACTTTACTTTTCACGCTTTAGATTGCCAATTTACTTTTTCGCTAGCCCCGTCGCTTTTAAATTTCTATCATTACATCGGCTTTTAAATTTCTGCCAGCCCCCGTCGGCTTTTAAATTTCTATCAGCCCCTGTCGGCTTTTAAATTCCCGGCCCCCGTTGGCTTTTAAATTTCTGCTAGCCCCCGTCGGCTTTTAAATTTCTGTCAGCCCCGTCGGCTTTTAGTTTTCGACCCCTATCGACTTTTTAAATTTTTGACCAGTCGATTTTAAATTCTGCCACTGTCGACTTTTAAATTCTGTCGACCCGTCGACTTTTAAATTCTGCTAGCCCCATCGACTTTTAAATTCTGTCGACCAATCGACTTTTAAATTCTGCTAGCCCAGTCGATTTTAAATTCTGTCGACCCAGTCGACTTTTAAATTCTGCTAGCCCCATCGACTTTAAATTCTGTCGATTACAATCGACTTTTAAATTTCTGCTAGCCCCCGTCGGCTTTTAAATTCTGTCGACCCGTCATTTTAAATTCTGTCGACCAGTCATTTTAAATTCTGCTAGCCCATGCTTTTAAATTCATCAACCCAGTCGACACCAAACTTCATTACACATGTTAAATTTCTAGTTAGCCCCTGTCGGCTTTTACACTTCCAGTCAGCCCCTGTTGGCTTTTAAATTCCAATCAACCCCCGTCGGCTTTTTAATTTCTGTCAGCCCCTGTTGGTTTTTAAATTCTAGCTAGCCCCCATCGGTTTTTAGATTTCAGTTAGCCCCCATCAAATTTCCAATTTCAGTTAGCCTTCGTAGGTTTTTCAATTTCTGATAGCCCCATTGTTTTTTAAAATATCTGTTAGCTCTTGATGGCTTTCTAAAATATCCACAAACCCAATTGGCTTTTGAATTCCCGTCAATTCTCGTCAGCTTTTTGCTTGTACAAATAAATTTCTTTTCTTGTCACTCATACATCTTGATTTCTGAATCACATCATTGTATAGCATATGTCTATCATGAGCATCTGCTTTCTTTTACTTCTAATTTCAAGTTTTCCTTATATTTTCAATTTCATGCATCACCGTACAAAATTGATGTTCATATCTTTACTCATTCCTTATAATGATAATATGAAGAATTCAAGTTTTTCATATTCTCTTATAAAAAATAAGTAAAGAGGGGCAACTGTGAACACCCAATTTTGTTCGGTCCAAAATAAAAATTTCCAACATATTTTATCTTACTTTTCTTTATAGTATTTTTATTTCAAGTCCATTTTGTATAAAAAATAATAATAAACCCATTTTGTTTTGAATAAAATTTTTTTTTTTTTATTAGCCCATGTCATTGTTGGCTGTTATCATCATTATTGTAAAAAAAAAAAAAAAAATTTCTTTTCTTTTTAGCCCTTTGCATTGTTAACAAAAAAAAAAAAAGAAAAAATCAACCTCTCCGTTCCTGATCAGGTTAAAGAAAAACAAAATAAAAAATAATAAAAATAAATAAAAAAAGTCAAAAGGTGCACAGGACTGCATTTAATTTCAGCAAAGGATCGAGTTGAAAATTGCAAAGGCAAAGAATCGCATTCAATGCTCACAGATCAATGCATTTAATTTCCTGGCTGTCAATATCAACGCATTTAATTCGGCAGTGTGTATAAAAAAAAGGGGGGAATTTTTCAGAAGGGGGGGAGAGCCAATTTTCAGAGAAGAGACACATAGAGAACGGGGGGAAAGAGTTCACTCGAGCAAGAGTCAGAAGGAAATATCAAAGACGGAGACGGAGATATCGATTAGTAGCACCAATACTTACTTGCTATTGCTATTTTCATCTATAAGAGTGATCTAATTTTAGAGACTCTGAGAGAAGTTTTAAGAGGATTCTGAGACAGGCAAGAAGTGAGGGAATCACGAAACCAAGAAATACAGACAGGGGAGCCATCATCATAGGCAGAACAAAACTTCATTTTTCGATCACCATTGTGAGGAGTTCTGAAGTTTAAGAGGTTTAAAAAGGAAAACCGAAGAACCTAAGTGGTATTTAGATTTTATACCTCTCATTGTTTGAATTTAATATTCTGCATTTTTAGCTTTAGATTATATGCTCCTTTTGTTAGCTAACATACACATGCATATACCCATAACAAGCTGGCACACACACACATATCATTTTTTTTTTTTTTTGTTTTGCAGCTATCAACACCATCACTCACCATATTAAATCCATCATAATCATCAACCCTTTTCAAACCAAATCAGAAACTCACCTTTACATACCAATTTAATCAAACATCAAGGTAATAAATTAATCTTCATCCCAATCTAGACCATAGCCACGACATAGAAGGTCCTATTCAAACCAGTAAACAAATTTTTTTTTAGAATGAAAATGAAAACAAACTTAATTCTTTGAATAACACTAAGTCGCAAGACGTAACTAGAAATGGGAGAAAAGGGGAAAGGATGGTGGCGGCGACCACCGACTCAAGCTGCGACACTGACGCCACGCGCTGGCGTTAACTCACCGCTGTCCCAAGTGCCAGCTGTCGCCACAGTCCCTTGCCATAACAGCTTCCTCCTCGGCTGCCTCCCCTTCGCGCAGATCGACCCCCCTGCTCTCCATGGCTGCGCGTGGTTGGTGACCTCTTTGTTTCTCCTTGCAGCTATGCGATTCAGCTAGTCTGGCTCCATGGGTGCGATCTTGCAATTTCCTCCTTTAGCCTTTCTTCTCTCTTATTTTTTTTCTCTCTTCCTCTTTCTCTCTCTGCGCACAGGTACTCAGTAAAAAGCAAAAATGAATGAAAGTCCAAGTCTCAAAATGTTCCAGAACCTTTAATTCTCATATTTTTATTTTTTTTTATTTCAAATGTTGAATTTGTCTCCAAAGTAGCGTGGTTTGCGATTGCATTATTTAGGGGATTTCATTTTGTTTAGTTGGGTTGGACTAATAAATATAGGATAAAGGAAAGGTTGTCGGCTGTTTTGTTTTTTTTTTTTTTTTTTTTAATGGGCAGAATCATACGTTGAAGACAAAATGTGAAACCTTGGACCATATTTTAATAAAACAAGACCAAGAACGTAAAGAGAGTATCCTTTTTCAAGATTTTATCTTAATTTTTTTTCTTTTTGTTAAAAAAAAAAATAGTCTTTTACGTGTTTTATATATATATATATATATATATATTTTGGTCAATAGTTCACCATAAATTTTTTGTTGTAAGGTCATTGATTTGTGTTTTAAGTTTTAGTTATTCGTTTGTGTTTTGTTTTATGCATTATAGGTAGTATTTTTTTTTTTAAAGGGAGTTTTATTTCTAACAAACATCAGAATTTTTTTTGAGTAGCGAATGTTATCTTCACTGTTGTCAAACCATAAGGATTTATTGAGTGGCCTAGTGCCAACTTGAATTCTGTACAAGAATGGATTTTTCTTTTAAATAATTTATCGATTAAATTTGTTTTTACAAATGAAGTCATCCAACACATTTTATTTCTTAACTAAAACCTGTTAACACATTTTATTTTTATTAGTTTATGTGTTAAAATTGTAAATATATTTTTCCAAAACTAATTGATGTTGATGTATTTGTTAAAATTGTAAATATGTTTTGTCAAAATTAATTCTTCTTAAATTATTTGTTTCAATTGTAAATATAGTTATGTAAGTTAATTTATATGTTTAAATTGTAAATATGTTTGTGTAAATTAATTTATTGTAAATATATATATATATATTTTAAAATTAAATTTCTTGGATTTATATGTTTAAATTGTAGATATGTTTATATAAATTAATTTTCATTAGTTTATTATTAAGGTGGTTTATTTATATATTTTTATTATATTTTGAGAGGTTATTAATTAATTTGCACAGCTTACTAAGGTACCGTTTAACTACAGGTGTACTAGGGGTGCTATAGGATTGAGTTCCTATCCTTCCCTTTGCATAACCGACTCCCGAACTCATATCTGGTTTTCAAAGACTATTTTCTAAAATAAAATGGGTTTTTCCAAGGTTTTCCAATTCAAATAAATCTGGTGGCGACTCCATTTTCAAAAAAACTATTATATCTCGTCGTCCCGTCGCGATCCCGGTTGCGACAATTATACAATAATATAAAATTGATAAACTTATTTTTTTTATCTTTTACAAAATAACAACATTGTTGTGCAAAATAAACAATTAGGATATCTATCTCATAGCACTATCTTGTGTTCATGTTTGTTCATCTCATAGAGAAATTGCATTCCAACAACATGAAAATTAGAGCCATCAAAATGGGTAGAAGCTAGTGAGTCAATTTGGCTTAACCCACCAAAGTGGTATGTTGAGTTGCTAAAATTTGAACTCATATAAAAAGTGGATTGATTTGACTAGGTCTACATATCCTATCGAATAGTGGCTTCAGACCAAGTTGGTGATCATGAGTTGGTTCAATTTATCTCCCCATTAAAAATGTAACATACATATTATATGTTTTTATTTTATTATATAGGTACATATATTTTTTTTATTTCTTTTTTATATTTTTTGGCCTTTTATAGGATTTTTCAAGCTTTATCCATTAATTTTAAATTTTTTAATTATTATTTTATTGTTTAAACCTTTGATGAGCTAACCCAATTTATCCCACCAACGATCTGGTGGGTTGAGCCAAGTTAATTTTTTTAAAACTTTGGCTTATCAAGAAAGTGAACTAACCCATTTTTAAATATCTAACTGATCATAACATGTGGCGGGTGAACTCAAGTGAAATGGGTTGGCCATCTTGACAATTCTAGTTAAAATAATATTAAACTAATTATGATATTATGTCAAATCAAGCTAAAATTCTAATAGGAGCAAAAATATCTACATATTGTGCTCAAATATAGTGGAAAAACTATCAAAACCAATAAATTAAGGTAAGTAAGGTTGTATAAGTGAAGTTATAAAAATTTATTTATTTTTTACCTTGTGCTATGCTCAACACAATTATAAATCTATCAATTGACAAATTAGGTTTGTTCAACAGTAACAGATTTATGGTAATTTCGTATTAATTCTCTCATTGGTTTAGTTAGTGATCTTAAAAATTAATTTTAAAACTATGATTGCAAAAAATTAAGTAAAAAAGACATGAATATATTTCCAGTCTTCAAAAAAATATATATTAAATTTTGGTTTTGGTATTTGTAAAAACTTTGACTTTCGTCTAGATTTTCTTTTATCAAAATTTTGGTTTTGATCTCTATTTCCTTAATTGTATTTCGTATAAATATTTAAAAATATGTATTTAGCATAACAAATATTAAGGCTTTTATATTTGATCTTTAAAAATATTTTAAATAAAGTAATGCAAATTTTAATTTTTGTTTTACTATCATAATATTTTGTCACTGATAATGGACTTTAAAAAATTTTGACATACAATTATATATAAAAATAAATCATCTAAAAGTAAATAAAAATAGTAATCTAACATAAAAAATTAATAATAAAGTATAAATACATAATTAATATATTAATATATATATATATATATGTATGTATATATGAATCTTCAACCTCATGATTATGAAATTAGGAAAAATTAATATTATTATTCATTTAAAAAGAGTGACCAAATAGTAATAATATGTATATTTTTACAATAAAAGATTATTTAAACTCTAGTATTTGATATAAGTTAAAACTGATATCATATTCCCACCTTCAAAATTTTATAGATTGAATAATCTTTCGTAGAAGATATCTTTACCTATCACTAATAGAAATGATGAACACCTATTAATGTAGCACACCTATTCTATGTAGCTTGGAATTTACACAGCACACATATCCTAATAAAAACTCCATGACAATTTTGAAAATATTTTAATGATAAAAACATGGAAGACTCACCATGTGTATTTCAACAGTACTGCTACAATAGTATTGGAGACTCTTCAATTTCTAAAATATTTTAATAAGAAAAACTTGAACCGTAGGCTGTAACATACAGTCATTAACTTTTTTGGAAACTCTCTAGTTTGGTTTAATTCCAACCCATTCTAATCCCAAATGCACTAACATACAGGCGTGTACGTCTTTAGCATAAAGTTGGCAAGTTCATAGATGAAAACATATTATTTATGATAAATAACTACATAATGACATTAAGATAATTTATGGAATTCAAATGACTTAATCACCAAATATGAAAGTCCAAAACAAAATTTTATTTGTTCTTCCCACATGATATTATGATAATTGATAATCATGTTATCTTGTCTTATCTATATATATATATATATATATATATATATATATATCAAGAATCCTTGTGCAATTTATTTCATAATATACTAGGAGAATGCATCTTCAAGACATTGGCCAAAACATTTAAGAAGGCACCTCTGGACAAAATAAAACCATGCTCTCCGCCAATAGGGATTAATCCAAAGGATTGTCACCAACACTATGACAGCTGTCACATAGGACGCAACAAAACTCCAATAGAAAGAACTTAAATCCATTGCCTCACTCTCATCCAATGGAGTTGGAGGTGGCGACGGTGTGCCTCTATTACTGTTCTCATAAGCGAGATATGGATTTCCTTTGTAGCTGCTCTCATCAAAGGTACCAAACTGTCCCTTGTCAGGTGCTCTACCCGACAGATTGTTGTAGGACACATTGAAAACAGATAAAGAGTACAAGTCTTGTAGCTGAAGAGGGATTTGTCCACTCAAATTGTTAGTTGAAAGATCCAAGCTCTCAATGCTTTCTAAATTGTAGAAGCTCTCTGGAATCAATCCATTCAAATGGTTGTTGGATAAGTTGAGCGCATGGAGGCCTTGTAGATATCCTATTTGATAAGGTATCTCTCCCGTCAACTGATTAGATGATAAATCTAATGCTGACATGTTCTCAAGTATATTACCTTCGTACAGAAGGGATAAACCTTTTGTTACGACTGGCAGTCCTTCTATGCTAGAAGACACAAACCCATATCTTGCTGATAACAAGGAGGAAAATGAAAAGTTATTGAAGCAAGAAGGTATAGAGCCAGTGAGGTTATTACGTGAAAGGTCCAAGATATGGATAATTTTTAATTGACATAGTTGATTGTGAAGTTGGCCTTCAAATTTATTTCCTGCCAATAAAAGAAACTGTAGAAAAAGTGGCCAGTGGCTGTGCATTTTGCAGCCACCGAATGTTGAAAAATCAAAAAGAGATTACTGTGCACATGCACAGTAATGTGATTACCACCGAAATATGCACAGTAATATGCACAGTAACTTTCAAAAATCATCTATAAATAGAGCCTTCAAGCAGACGGTTTTAGCATTCCGAACTGAGAAGCATTTCCTCAGTTGTAAAGAAAGAAGCAGTGTAGGCTTCTTGTAGTGAGAGAAAAATAGAGAGTGTGTGTAAGAAAATTCCAAGAGTGTAGTGTGAATATACACTGGGGGTTTTGGATATATTCTCTAGATCTCTGTAATACTACTAATTGTAGTAGAAGAGAGTCTCATTGGGGATACACTATATTGTAATTACTCTTAAATATAGTGGAGTATTTTTCGGAGTTTGGCCCGTGGTTTTTCCCTCAAAATTACAGGAGGGTTTTCCACGTTAAAATATTGGTGTGCAGTTCTCTTGATCTATTTTGTTGGTGTGAATAGTAACGAGACTATTCATAAATAGTGAAGTGGGTCCCACTGCATAATACTATTCACGCAAATAGTGACGTGGCCCCACTGCGAATTACTATTCATCGTGCTCCATTTTTCCGTCTCTTCAATTTGGGCGCGCTTCCGCTCACATCCGTAAAGTGTTTATTACACTTGGGGTGTACCCGACTCTGATGATACCATAACAAGTGGTATCAGAGCTTTGGATCGGTGGGATTTATTCTTAGTATGCTCTGTGGTTGTAGCTTAGTCTGATCTTTCACATCAGAAAAGAGTTTCTCCCTAATACTTGAGGATCACCTTTTGGTTGCTGTTGCTGGAAGACAGTGTGATACTGTGAGAGTGCAGTTTGAAGAGGTTCTGGCTAAGGAAAGACTTGGTATTTAAGCGTGTCCATTGTGACCCACCTCTCTTTCCTGGGAAGCCTCTTGGTGCACGGTTTACAGTTGAGTTGCACTATTCCAGTATACGGTTAATAGTATAAGGTTCTGACTAAGATCCAAGATGTCGGTGCCAAAATTTGAAGTGGAGAAATTTGACGGGTCCAATGACTTCAGGCTATGGAAACTGAAAGTGCAGGCATTGCTAGGTCAGCAAGGTCTTGCAGAGGCGTTGGAGAACCCAGAGTCATTACCTGATGACAAGAAGAAAGAGATGATGGTCAAAGCACTGAGTACAATACAGTTGAGTCTTGCGGACAATGTTCTGCGAGAAGTCATGGATGAAAAACCACGATTCAC
The DNA here is from genome assembly GCA_031216105.1 of Dalbergia cultrata. Classification (NCBI taxonomy): domain Eukaryota; kingdom Viridiplantae; phylum Streptophyta; class Magnoliopsida; order Fabales; family Fabaceae; genus Dalbergia; species Dalbergia cultrata. The sequence goes on from CM062350.1 coordinate 15,877,470, forward strand.
TATGGAAGGCTTTGGAAGAAAAATATTCTGTAAAGACCTTGTCCAACAAGTTTTATCAGAGAAAGCGACTGTACACATTCAAATATTCAGGAGGAAAATCAATGCAAGAACATATAGATGACTTCAACCGGATGATCTCTGATGTTGGAGCAGCTGGAATTAAAGTTGAAGATGTTGATCAAGCTATGATCTTGTTGACTTCACTACCTCCGTCTTATGATAATTTCTGTGATACCATACTTTATGGTAGATCCGATATCTCAGTGAAAAATGTTAAAGAATCATTGATGATAAAGGAACATCAGAAGTTAGTAGCCGGATCCAATGTCGAAGGTCCTGCAGATGGATTGTTCGTGACGAGAGGGCGTAGTCAAGAAAGAGGATCGGGAAGCAAAAGCAAGAGAAGATCAAAGTCCAGAAAGCATAAATCTGTGAAGTGCTTTCATTGTCACCAGACGGGACATATCAGAAGAAATTGCCCAGAGAGAAAGGAGAAATCAGGAGATTCTACAAATGTAACAATTGAAAGTTTTGAAGATAGTGATGCCGATACTGGTTCGGCCTTGACAGTATTCACAGGTGACACCGGAAATGAGTGGATCCTGGATTCTGGCGCATCCTTTCACATGACACCTAATCGAAACTTCTTCTCATCCTATAAAAAAAGGGAGGGAAAAGTTAGATTGGGAGATAATAGAATTATTCCGACTGCTGGTGAAGGAGATGTGCAAGTGAATTTGGACGATGGTACTAAAAGGATGTTTCATGCATGGCATGTACCAGAATTGGGTAGAAATCTGATCTCATTGAGTGCCCTTGACAATCGGGGGTACAAGTTCACTGAAGAGGGTGGCTTCTTGAAGGTATTCAAAGGCTCAATGGTGGTATTGAAAGGAAAGCTGCAGGGCGGGATCTATCTATTGCTAGGAAGCACAGTCAATGGAACCGCTGCTGTTCTATCCTCTGAAAGAAAGGATGATGCTACACGATTGTGGCACATGCGGCTTGGTCATATGAGCGAGAAAGGAATGACCATACTTGCTGGCAAAGGCTTGTTGAAAGGCCTGAAGAATTGTAAACTTAGTTTCGTGGAAAACCGTATTTGGAAAGCAGAAACGGGTGAAGTTCAATTCTGGCAAACACAATAGCAAGGGGATATTGGAGTATGTCCACTCAGACGTTTGGGGTCCAGCCCCTGTTAACTCCTTAGGTGGAGCTCGCTATTTTCTTACTCTGATAGATGATTATTCCAGAAAAGTCTAGATTTATTTCCTGAAGAAAAAAGAAGAAGTGTTCGACAAATTCAAGTAATGGAAGGCCATGGTTGAGAAGCAATCCGGGCGGTCAGTCAAGAGACTAAGAACTGACAATGGCGGAGAATTTTACAGCAAAGAATTTGAGGAGTTCTGCAGAAATGCTGGTATAGTGAGGCACCATCTTGTGCAGAACACCACAACAAAATGGAGTTGCAGAACGGATGAACAGAACACTTCTAGAGCGTGCAAGATGCATGCGAATCAACGCAACACTTCCCAAATCATTTTGGGCTGAGGTAGTCAATACAGCTGTATATCTGGTAAACAGATCTCCATCAACTGCTATTAATCTGAAGATTCCACAAGAGGTATGGTCCAGTCGACCCGTAAACTATTCTGATTTAAAGATATTTGGTTGTCCTGCATATGCCCATGTGAATGATGGTAAACTTGAGGCAAGGGTAAGAAGGTGTATATTTCTAGGATATGCACGAGGGGTGAAAGGCTACAAACTGTGGTGTATAGAGAAGGCAAGTTCACCTAAAATCATTGTCAGCAGAGATGTCACTTTTGACGAGGCGGCAATGCTAAATCAAAATAAGAAGTCTAACTTAGATGAGACAGAGACAGATCATGGTGCTAAGAAGCAGGTGGAGCTAGAGATTGACTGTGGGAAGGTGAAGCAAGAAAATGATATGATGAATCAGCCAAGTACTTCAGGGATTGCTCAACCTGAAGTAGAACAACAAGATGAACCTGACTATGAGGAAACTGGTGAACCAACCAGAGAAACAGAGCCATACACAAGATTGTTACTCGGGCAGAGAAAGGCGAGAAATCCGTAAACCAAAAAGATATCTGGATTCTGCTGCTTGTGCACTTGACTCATTAGATGCAGATCCTATAGCCTTTGCTTTGGCTATGGCGAATGGTGCAGTTGGAGATGAACCATGTACCTATCGTGATGCAATAGAAAGTAAGGAGTCGAAGGAGTGGCTGATAGCAATGAAAGAGGAGATTGAGTCTCTTCAGAAAAAAATCAGACGTGGGACCTGGTACAACTTCCAAAGGGAAAAAGAGTAGTTGGCTGTAAATGGGTTTACAAAAGGAAAGAAGGAATCCCTGGCACTGAGCCTCCAAGGTTCAAGGCGAGACTGGTAGCAAAAGGTTATACTCAGAAGGAGGGTGTTGACTTCCATGAAGTATTCTCTCCTGTGGTGAAGCATAGCTCTATTCGGATCCTATCAGCTATTGTAAGTACGTTTGACTTGGAGCTAGAACAGCTTGATGTGAAGACGGCGTTCTTACATGGTGAGCTAGAGGAGCAGATCTACATGAGTCAACCAGAGGGGTTCATAAGTCTTGGTAAGAAAAATCATGTTTGCCTATTAAAGAAGTCATTATATGGCTTGAAGCAGTCTCCAAGGCAGTGGTACAAAAGGTTCGATGCATTTATGATTGGTACTGGATATAGTAGAAACCAATATGATAATTGCATCTACTCTAAGGAGCTTCCAGATGGTTCGAAGATATATTTGTTATTGTATGTAGATGACATGCTAATTGCAGCTCGTAATAAGGCTGAAATTAGTATGTTGAAAACTCAGTTGGGAAAAGAGTTTGAGATGAAGGACTTAGGTGCGGCAAGGAAGATTCTTGAAATGGAAATTCATAGGGAGCGACATAGTGGCAGGTTGTGTTTAACACAACAAAATTATATTATAAAAGTGCTACAACGCTTCAATATGGATCAATCCAAACCAGTTGGCACTCCGTTGGCTGCACATTTTAAGTTATCTTTGAAAGAATGTCCGAGAACTGAGGAAGAGGTGGAGCACATGTCTCATAAACCTTACTCTAGTGCAATTGGCAGTCTCATGTATGCCATGGTGTGCACTAAACCAGACATTTCACATGCAGTGAGTGTGATAAGCAAATTTATGAGCAAACCTGGAAAGACACACTGGGAAGCTGTGAAATGGATCATGCGGTACCTAAAAGGTTCCACTGATGTCTGTTTGGTATTTGAAGGTCAGAAGAACCGTGGAGTTGTAGGTTATGTAGATTCTGATTATGCAGGTGACTTGGATAAAAGAAGGTCATTGACAGGCTATATCTTTACAGTCTTTGGATGTACTATTAGCTGGAAGGCGACATTGCAATCAACAGTGACATTGTCAACTCTTTGCTGAGTATATGGCATTGACAGAGGCTGTTAAAGAGAGTATTTGGGTGCACGGTCTTTTGGATAGTTTTGGATTGAATCAACATGTACCAATTGTACATTGTGATAGTCAAAGCGCCATTCATCTGGCTAAAAATCCAGTCTATCATGAAAGGACAAAGCACATTGACGTCAGACTTCATTTTGTCAGAGAATGTATCAATAATGGTACTGTTGCAATTCAGAAGATAGCCACAGCTGAGAACCCAGCCGATATGATGACAAAACCATTGCCGATTGACAAGTTTAAGCATTGCTTGGACTTAGTTAATATTTGCAGAGGTTGAAAAAGTTGCAAAATGCAGCCAAGGTGGAGAATTGTAGAAAAAGTGGCGGTGGCTGTGCATTTTGCAGCCACCGAATGTTGAAAAATCAAAAAGAGATTACTGTGCACATGCACAGTAATGTGATACACAGTTGTACCACCGAAATATGCACAGTAATATGCACAGTAACTTTCAAAAATCATCTATAAATAGAGCCTTCAAGCAGACGGTTTTAGCATTCCGAACTGAGAAGCATTTCCTCAGTTGTAAAGAAAGAAGCAGTGTAGGCTTCTTGTAGTGAGAGAAAAATAGAGAGTGTGTGTAAGAAAATTCCAAGAGTGTAGTGTGAATATACACCGGGGGTTTTGGATATATTCTCTAGATCTCTGTAATACTACTAATTGTAGTAGAAGAGAGTCTCATTGGGGATACACTATATTGTAATTACTCTTAAATATAGTGGAGTATTTTTCGGAGTTTGGCCCGTGGTTTTTCCCTCAAAATTACAGGAGGGTTTTCCACGTTAAAATATTGGTGTGCAGTTCTCTTGATCTATTTTGTTGGTGTGAATAGTAACGAGTACTATTCATAAATAGTGAAGTGGGTCCCACTGCATAATACTATTCACGTTAATAGTGACGTGGGCCCCACTGCGAATTACTATTCATCGTGCTCCATTTTTCCGTCTCTTCAATTTGGGCGCGCTTCCGCTCACATTCGTAAAGTGTTTATTGCACTTGGGGTGTACCCGACTCTGATGATACCATAACAGAAACATCAAAAAGTTATGCCCATAAATGCTCATTGGAATAGTTTCGATGAAGTTGTTGTCACTCAAATCAATGGCGAGCAAACCGGAACCGTTTACAAAAAATGCTTCGGGTATCTTCCCGGTGAAATTATTTCCCCGCAACATAATGACACTTATTGATTCCATGTTGAAGCAACAGGGTAGTACACCAGAGAGTTTGTTGTGAGATAGGTCTAAACAATCAAGATTGGGCTGGAAAATCTCTTTTGTTATTGGACCTTCAAAGTTGTTCCTTGATGCAGTTAACGAGAGAAGGTTGGTCTTTCCAATGGAACTCGGAAGTGTTCCATTCAATTGATTGTTATCCATCTCCAACGAAAATAATGATACGCATCCAATAAAAATGCGCTCAGGTACCTTGCCAGAAAAATAATTGTTTTTCAAATACAACTCTTCCAACTTTGACAATTCTCCAAGTGAAGAGGGGATACGACCATCAAACCGATTGCTTGAGATATTCAGATATTCTAAATATGGGAAGAAGAATCCTATATTTTGGGGGAGCTCGCCTTGGATCTTGTTGTTTGATATGGATAACCCCAGTAGTGTTTGACCCATGCAATGACTCGGATCAACAGGTAGTTTAAAGGGTCCGGTAAAACAATTTTCTTCTAATGACACATATTCCAATCTTGAATTATTCACAAGCAACCAGCTAGGAAACATGCCAGTCAAGTTGTTTCTTGATAGATCAATACTTCTCAGACTATTTTGAGACCAAAGGAAAGTAGGAATTGTTTTTTCAGGTAAGTTGACCTGACAACCGGCAATGATTAGGTCTTCCAACTGAAATGATGCATTCCAGGGGGGATTTTCTGTCTCCACTTGAAAATTTTGAGAGTCCATATATCCAAGTCTTAATGCCTTTAGCTTTGAATGATTAGCCAAGATGTTCAATGAGAATAAGCCCTCAAATTTGTTATTGTCAAAGGAAATAGACTCCAACGAGCTGGAAGCAAACAAAGTTGTTGGAATGCTCCCACTTAGGTAGTTATATGAGAGATTAAGAGCTCGGAGTGATGTCAAATTGGTAAGGCATATATCCAAAACTCCCTCGAAATCATTTTCAGACAAATCTATCACTTCAAGTTGCTTCATTTTACATAAACCTGTATTTAAAAGTTATTGATAATTAACATAATTAGAATACATTATGTGAGTGGAAAAAAATTATAATTAATCACCTAATAATAGAGATGAGAAAATACTAAAGAATTATATGTATTTGCTCACCTTGATTTGGGAAAGATCCATTGAGGAATAAACCATTAAGTTTAAGGACTTTCAACTTGGTCAGATTCACCAGAGCTTCACACAATGAAGAGAGACATGTTTAGGCGCAATTCTAGTTTATCAATGACTTTGAAATGATGCAGGATTAATTATGGATGCCTTCAAAACAACAAGAAAGGTTAAAAATTTGCATAATCACTCAAATGTCACGTGGTTTTATGTTTTGTTCTTGATCATCCATATAGGATTTAATATGAAATTATTCAATAAAGTGTCATCATGTTAAGAAGAAGAAGAAGAAGAAGAAGAAGATAACTTTCTTGTAAATTATCGGGTGTTTATTGGAGATTGTTGATATCTCAGCTAGAGATAGCAAGAGTGGAGGAGGGTTTGGTCTTTGGGGTTGAGATGATCCTGTCTAAATCATACTCATATGGTAGTGTAATTATAGGGGATGTAGAGTTTCTTGCTATTAATATACAATGTGCCTGGACCCATGGATAGGAGACTTGTACGGATCACAACCCCCAATTTTGAGTTTTAAAAGAGCGAAAAGACTAAGAAATATCTTAAGCTGAGTGAGAAACATTTAGAAATCAGGCCACCAAAAGGACCAAATATCATACTACAGTAAGGAGCTTGACAACACGGATTAGGAGTGGAAACATGATTTATGAGAGGAGATGTATACATCTCGTGCTGTTGTCAACTTGTCATTAATTATTATGCTTCTTGTCTGTTGATCTACTATGTTTTGTGTGTGTTTGATCCGCTGATTTTGGTGTGGGGGAATCTTAAGCTATGGGCCCTTGTGTTTGGCCCAGTTTGAGCAGATTTTTGCCTTATGTTATTGACTGAGTTTATGCCCTTCTCTAGCCTCCCCTTTGCTTTTTGGGAGTTTCCTGTAACCATTTATCATTAAAAAAGATTGAATATCCTTAAAATATTATTAAAAGGGTAGCTGCGTTAATTTTACACTAGGGTAAGTATTATCAACGTAGTTTATTAAATAAATTTTAAAATTTTCTAAATCAATAATTAAATTAAAAAAGTTCATAGAGATAAATAAAGTTTTTCAAATATGAATAAATATTGGCTATTAAATTATATATTTATACACAGGATTGTCAAAGTAGAGATTAGATTAAAAAAAAAAGAGTAGAGATCAGATAAACTCTAAGAATTGAAATTAACTTGATTCGTTAACCCAGCCTGTAAATTTGTATACTCCAAACGTGCTGTTGAAAATATATACCAATAGGTAAACATAATTAAATAACATATTTATAATTAATTTTAACTTTATAACTACGAAAATGAAAGAAATATTTTAAAAATATTACTTTGTACACTACTGAATTAATCTACTATACTTTACATACCTTATTTTATAGTTTGACAAAACCAAACTAAATAATAATAAGAATATAAAATTAGCTTAATAAATTGATAACTTGGAAAATTTTCTTAATTTATCCAAGTTATTATTTAAATTATCTGATCCCAATAACCTTTAAATTGAACTATTCTTGAGTAATTATGTTAAGAAACTAATTTAAATTCTCTTTGTGAGCCATGATTTTATGAAGGTTTATTGGTAAAATATCCACACTAAATCGACTTGATTTGCAGGATAAGATAATCGATAAGCAATTGAAGATTGGATAGATAATTGGAAGAGATTTTAGCATTATTTGGGGAGAGATAATAGAAGATTTAATTTGGATAACACTCAGGCTGATTTGATGAAATAGAAGGGCATTAAAATCATTTTTCTTTTAACTTTTAATTATCTTATTGGGTTTGACTTCCAACAATATAAACATGCAACTTTTAATTTCTTGAAGACAGTTGGACTATTGTTTTTGTTCTTTCTTCCATGTCTTTCTAAACTTCTAAAGGTGTTAGGGAGATGGATTCTTAGGAAATTACTTTGTACCTTTTTGTTATTTGAATTTTATTTGAATTTATTTTTTATTTTCTAACATGTTGTTCTTGATTTGACCACCCATTAACTAATGTATAATTTTATACTATTAAAAGAGATTTCATTTTATAAAATAAGTCAAACTAGACTTTAACATAGGTTAAACCATCTAGGAATAGAAGTGCTTATCTATGCAATTATTATGAATTCCTATTCTTCACCTATAGGATAAATTTAAAATAGTACAGGAGATTGACTTTCTCATTTATCTTAAGATGATTGTAGTAATGAGAGATTATGCTATACCTATTAACAATGAGTAATTCAATAGAGAATAATATTATATTATATGATATTATATGAGGAGAATAATGAGGATTATTAGAATGTGTTATCTGCGGGGCGTTGAGCCCCATTTTATATGGAGAGATGACTCACTGATAAATCAGATGATAATATTCCCTAAATAAAAAAGATATTCTTGAGATTTAGTTGGCGGTGAAGATTACAAAAGATATGATAAGATAATAAAAGATATGACGAGATAATAAGAGATCATATGTTATTTTAGGGAGATCTAGGGGGATATTCTAGAGTAAATTGATAAAAGATCTCTAGGGGGCTATTGTGTCGTGTAGGCAATATGTGGTACCCCTCATTCGAATTCTATATAGTTAGGTCCAGGTCCCAAGTCCATATTCTAGTCTAGTATAGAGTTATAGAGTTACGAATTAACTTGACTTATATTTTGTAGCTTCAAGGACTAAAAAAATCAATTTTTAAATTTCAAGAATCAAAATGACTTATAATGTAATATTAGAGACTAAAATGAACATTCAATTTGCTTCTGTATTGTTATATTATTTGTGAGGCTACAATTTGATCATGTCAATGTGAAACCATAATCCTTTCCTCAATAAAGAATTTAAAACTAAAATGATCACAAATTCAAGTTCTTTTTCTAATTATAACTGATATTCAATTATGACCACTCCAATCATTTCAACCTTTTAGAGAGCATGCTTTGTATATATTTAAAAAATTGAATTCACATAACATAGTTAGCACTAAATTTGGTAAGGAAATATTCAGATTTTTAATCTTCCAATTGCCCGAGTGACTGGAAGAGGAAATTTTCGTTGCAACACACTGATGTATTATGTATGCCATGGCTTTGTTTTAAAATTTGAACAATCCTAAAAAATTAGAATAATTTGGTTTGATTTAATATGAATAGAATCAACATAATTTACAGAATTAATTGGCATATTTGACTTGAAATTATCACTAAAAATGAGATTTTAATTTATTAGTAAATCAATAGTAATATTTGTATTAATTTATTTTGATATTTCTTTTTATTTTTAATTATAATAAATAGATAAAATGAATAATCACTAAGAGTGCAATTATTAACTCAAATAATTATAATCAATTAAACTCAAATTCAACTAAATTTCTATAAATTCTGAAGAGTAAATAACCTTTTTGATTTTAGGATTTTACTATTGACATGATGAGTCCTAGACTTTTGAGATTTGACATCAACTCAATCTATCTATCAAGTTTTTTAAATGCCATTAATGAGATATCGTTTAGTACCACATATTCACATCATCATAATTTTATTTTTTAAATTATTCCCCACTCCTGACGCAGTTCATGTTCCGCCTTCCTCCTCCTCCTCTGAGCAGTGAGCAGTGAGCACTCCTGCATGATGGAATAAAGAGGGGTGGTGACAGTGTAAACACCGACTCAGTGAAATGTTTAGGATCACTTGGAAGTTGGAACACTTGAAAACCCTTTGTGTTCCTCAGTTCAGACGTCATCCCCCTCGTTATATCAGATTCGCACCACTCCCATTATAAAGGTAATTAAAGACAACTGTTTCAACACTTGATTCCCCCATTACCCATTATAAAGGTAGTAAAAGGTAAATACAATTAGTGTTCTCCTCCATCCCTTTCTTTCGTCGCGCAGAAAGCACAAGTTAGCATGTAAAAAGCATCCTAACCGAGATTGTATTTTGCAATGAATTGTATTGTAAACTTGAGTGTTGTTGCAAAGGTTGTGTGTCTTGGCTTCAATTTATATATAGATGTGACGTTAACTGTGATTGGGTGAAGGGGTTGGCTGAGGCTGAGGCTGAGGCTTACTAGAGTCGGGTCACAGGAGGTTGGGGTCAGAGCCGCTGCCGGGTGGGTTGGAGGAGATATAAAGAGGGAGAAGAAAGCTAAATGAGATTTGTTAGCGTGTTAGAAGAATTCGACGGATATATCATGTCAAAATAAAAAAATTTAGAATTAAGTTAATGTCAAAAAAAATTTCAGGACTAAATTGATGCCAACTGAAAAATCTTAACAACTAGAAAGGATATTTACTCAAATTTGAAGCACAATTTAAATTCAGATAGTTTTAAAATTAAGTCAATTTCTATTTTATAACCTTTTGTTATGGAATAGAGTGGAAGAAGCCCAACAATATGGCTCCTTGAAAGCCGTCAATAAATTTAAGGACCATGCTATTGGGCCGAGCTAAGCATTTTGCTCAACAGGGCTCGGAATGCCGGATGTCCAAAAGGAGCTTAACCCGAATCGGATTTTTATACAAGGAGTTAAAGACATGCGTCTACCACTAAGTCCTTTATGCCCATTAACCCACTATCATTGTCCACTCACCCCCACGCCCCCGGTTCACGGACATGAATGATGATCGGTGCACGACTTCATACCTCAGTGATATGGAAGCTATTGCGATTCACCTTCTATAAATACCAAGGATGATCTTCATGTATATTTTTACGTTCTATTTGCACACATACACCGATATCGATCCCTTATTGACTTAGTGGTGGAGTCCTTGCAAGTAAACACCTCCCTTCCTAGTTGAAGAAGAAGACCTTGACATCAATCTCATGTTCCGAGAATCTGACTTCGAAGTAAACTTTGAGGAAATCTCTATTCCCCTCAATTACTTTACAAAATTGGTGCCATCAATCTCCTAGATTTTCTCCCATATTTTCAAAGGGGCAACTATTTTATGGAATTAGAATACCTATAAATTTCTTATAGAATTTTGAAAAAAAAATGAAAGTAATCTCTATCTATGATGGTTCCCCCACTAAAAGGCCCAATAATCACCATGTGTGGCGGCTCACGGCAAATCACAATATCATAACGTAACAAAAGAGGGAGACACAGAGAAGGAGATAGGAAGTCTCCTAGGTAACGCTACTTAGAAACTCATATCGGGAGTGAATCATGCTTTTATGCATTACAAGTAAACAAAACAGAGGCCTTTAGAAAAATAGGTAGTAGAGGAAAGCATGTAAGTATACTTAAAGGATGTAAAGGTGATGGAGAGGAAAAGTAGGGAGCTGCAAATAATGCTCCTTTGGTGTTGTTATACAAATGGCTAAACACAATGAATACGCTAAGCTCTCAGGTAGGGATTAGAGTGTCTTTAAAGTGTGAGAATGAAGGAGGATTCAAGTATTTACAAAAAGGGAAATATCCCTTGGGTGTGAAGAAGAGGGTCTGAAAGAAGAAAAATTCTTTTATACTCCCGAAGGAAATCAACCTTTTCCTCCATGACATCACTTCAACCCTTGATTGTTTTCTCTCTACCTCTCTCTCTCATTCACCATAAATACATCAAGGGTTGATATACAATGTGGAATAAATCCACTCTTCCTCTCGGTGGAGGAAAGAATTACTATTGATAGAGTACCCTTGTATTTTTCACAACAGTAAGGGGCACATGCATCATTTCTGCAAATTTGCAATGACAAGTTTTAAATGTCACTTTTCAGAGGTGACACACGTCACTATATAGGAGAGGCAGGCCTTTTAAATGTTATGGTATCATTAGAGTTGAATATATCCCAAGTGTAATAAACACTTTATGGATAAGAGCGGAACGCACCCAAATTGAAGAGATGGAAAAATGGAGCACGATGAATAGTAATATGCTTTGGTTTAGTGACATTTATTCTTAGTATGTTCTGTGGTTACAGCTTAGTCTGATCTTCCACATCAGAAAAGAATTTCTCCCTAATACTTGAGGATCATCCTTTTGGTTGCTATTGCTGGAAAACAATGTGATACTGTGAGAGTGCATCCTAGAAAGATTCTGGCTAAGGAAAGACTTGGTATTTAAGCGTGTCCATTGTGACCCATCTCTTTTTCCTGGGAACTCTCTTAGTGCACGGTTAACAATTGATTTACACTATTCCAGTATACAGTTACCAGTATAAGGTTCTGACTAAGATCCAAGATGTCGGTGCTAAAATTTGAAGTAGAAAAATTTAACGGGTACAATGACTTCAGCCTATGGAAACTGAAAGTGCAGGTATTGCTAGGTCAGCAAGGTCTTGCAGAGGCATTGGAGGACCCGAGATCATTACATGATGACAAGAAGAAGGAGATAACGGTCAAAGCACTGAGTGCAATACAGTTGAGTCTTGCGGACAATGTTCTGCGAGAAGTCATGGATGAAAAAATTGCTGATTCACTATGGAAAGCTTTGGAAGAAAAATATTCTGTAAAGACCTTGTCCAACAAGCTTTATCAGAGAAAGAGATTGTACACATTCAAATATTCAGGAGGAAAATCAATGCAAGAGCATATAGACGGCTTCAATCGAATGATCTCCGATGTTGGAGCAGCTAGAATTAAAGTTGAAGATGTTGATTAAGCTATGATCCTATTGACTTTACTACCTCCATCCTATGATAATTTCTGTGATACCATACTTTATAATAGATCTGATATCTCAGTGAAAAATATCAAAGAGTTATTGATGATAAAGGAACATCAAAAGTTAGTATCCGGATCTAGTACCGAAAGTCCTATAGATGGGTTGTTCATGACGAGAGGGAGTAGTCAAGAAAGAGGATCTGGGAGAAAAAGCAAGAGAAGATCAAGGTCCAAAAAGCACAAATTTGTAAAGTGCTTTCATTGTCACCAGACAAGACATATCATAAGAAATTGTCCAGAGAAAAAGGAGAAATCAGGAGATTCTGCCAACATAACAATTGAAAGTTCTGAAGATAGTGATGCTGATGCTAGTTCGACCTTAACAGTTTTCACAAGTGACACTCAAAACGAGTGGATCCTGGATTCTGGCACATCTTTTCACATGACATCTAATTGAAACTTTTTCTCATCATATAAAAAGCGGGAGGGAAAAGTTAGATTATGAGATAATAGAAACCTTCCAATTTCTAGTGAAGAAATGTGCAAGTCAATTTAGATGATGGTACTATAAGGACGTTTCAAGCATGGCATGTACCGGAACTAGGTAGAAACCTGATCTTGTCTAGTGTCCTAGACAATCGGGGGTACAAGTTCATTGGAGAAGGTGGTTTCTTGAAGGTATTCAAAGGTTCAATGGTGGTATTGAAAGGAAAGCTGCAGGGCAGAATTGGTTCTGGCTAAGGAAAGACTTGGTATTTAAGCGTGTCCATTGTGACCCACCTCTCTTTCCTGGGAACCCTCTTGGTGCACGGTTTACAGTTGATTTGCACTATTCTAGTATACGGTTAACAGTATAAGGTTCTGACTAAGATCCAAGATGTCGGTGCCAAAATTTGAAGAGGAGAAATTTGACGGGTCCAATGACTCCAGGCTATGGAAACTGAAAGTGTAGGCATTGCTAGGTCAGCAAGGTCTTGCAGAGGCGTTGGAGGACCCAGAATCATTACCTGATGACAAGAAGAAGGAGATGATGATCAAAGCATTGAGTACAATACAGTTGAGTCTTGCGGACAATGTTCTGCTAGAAGTCATGGATGAAAAAACCGCTGATTTACTATGGAAGGCTTTGGAAGAAAAATATTCTGTAATGACCTTGTCCAACAAGCTTTATCAGAGAAAGCGATTGTACACATTCAAATATTCAGGAGGAAAATCAGTGCAAGAGCATATAGATGACTTCAACCAGATGATCTCTGATGTTGGAGCAGCAGGAATTAAAGTTGAAGGTGTTGATCAAGCTATGATCTTGTTGACTTCACTACCTCCATCTTATGATAATTTCTGTGATACGATACTTTATGGTAGATCCGATATCTCAGTAACAAAGGTTAAAGAATCACTGATGATAAAGGAACATCAGAAGTTAGTAGCCGGATCCAATGTCGAAGGTCCTGCAGATGGATTGTTCGTGACGAGAGGGCGTAGTCAAGAAAGAGGATCGAGAAGCAAAAGCAAGAGAAGATCAAAGTCCAGAAAGCATAAATCTGTGAAGTGCTTTCATTGTCACCAGACGGGACATATCAGAAGAAATTGCCCAGAAAGAAAGGAGAAATCAGGAGATTCTGCTAACATTACAATTGAAAGTTCTGAAGATAGCAATGCCGATGCTGGTTCGGCCTTGACAGTATTCACAGGTGTCACCGGAAACGAGTGGATCCTGGATTCTGGCGCATCTTTTCATATGACACCTAATCGAAACTTCTTCTCATCTTATAAAAAAAAGGAGGGAAAAGTTAGATTGGGAGATAATAGAATTATTCCGATTGTTGGTGAAGGAGATGTGCAAGTGAATTTGGACGATGGTACTAAAAGGACGTTTCATGCATGGCATGTACCAGAATTGGGTAGAAATCTAGTCTCATTGAGTGCCCTTGACAATCGGGGTTACAAGTTCACTGGAGATGGTGGTTTCTTGAAGGTATTCAAAGGCTCAATGGTGGTATTGAAAGGAAAGCAACAGGGTGGAATCTATCTATTGCTTGGAAGCACAATCGATGGAACTGCTGTTGTTCTATCATCTGAAAGAAAGGATGATGCTACACGATTGTGGCACATGCGGCTTGGTAATATGAGTGAGAAAGGAATAACCATACTTGCTGGAAAAGGCCTATTGAAAGGCTTGAAGAATTGCAAACTTGGTTTTTGTGAAAACTGTGTATTTGGAAAGCAGAAACGGGTGAAGTTTAATTCTGGCAAACACAATAGCAAGGGGATATTGGAGTATGTCCACTCAGACGTTTGGGGTCCAGCCCCTGTTAACTTCTTAGGTGGAGCTCGCTATTTTCTTACTCTGATAGATGATTATTCCAGAAAAGTCTGGATTTATTTCCTGAAGAAAAAAGAAAAGGTGTTCGACAAATTCAAGCAATGGAAGGCCATGGTCGAGAAGCAAACCGGGCGGTCAGTCAAGAGACTAAGAACTGACAATGGCGGAGAATTTTGCAGCAAAGAATTTGAGAAGTTCTGCAGAAATGCTGGTATAGTGAGGCACCATACTGTACCAGGAACACCACAGCAAAATGGAGTTGCAGAACGAATGAACAGAACACTTCTAGAGCATGCAAGATGCATGCAAATCAACGCAACACTTCCCAAATCATTTTGGGCTGAGGCAGTCAATACAGCTGTATATCTGGTAAATAGATCTCCATCAACTGCTATTAATCTGAAGATTCCACAAGAGGTATGGTTCGGTCGACCTGTAAACTATTCTGATTTGAAGATATTTGGTTGTCCTGCATATGCCCATGTGAGTGATGGTAAACTTGAGGCAAGGGCAAGAAGGTGTATATTTCTAGAATATGCACGAGGGGTTAAAGGCTACAAACTGTGGTGTATAGAGAAGGCAAGTTCACCTAAAATCATTGTCAGCAGAGATGTCACTTTTGATGAGGCGGCAATGCTAAATCAGAAGAAGGAGTCTAACTTAGATGAAGCAGAGACAGATCATGGTGCTAAGAAGCAGGTGGAGCTAGAGATTGACTGTGGGAAGGTGAAGCAAGAAAATGATATAATGAATCAGCCAAGTACTTCAGGGATTGCTCAACTTGAAGTAGAACAACAAGATGAACCTGACTATGAGGAAACTGGTGAACCAACCAGAGAAGCAGAGCCATACAGTATTGCTACTGGCAGAGAAAGACGAGAAATCCATAAACCAAAAAGATATCTGGATTCTGCTGCTTATGCACTTGACTCATTATATGCAGATCCTATAGCGTTTGCTTTGGCTATGGCGGATGGTGCAGTTGGAGATGAACCATGTACCTACCGTGATGCAATAGAAAGTAAGAAGTCAAAAGAATAGCTGATAGCAATAAATGTGGAGATTGAGTCTCTTAAGAAAAACCAGACGTGGGAGCTTGTACAACTTCCAAAAGGGAAAAGAGTAGTTGGCTACAAATGGGTTTACAAAAGGAAAAAAGGAATCCCTGACATTGAACCTCCAAGGTTCAAGGCGAGACTAGTAGCAAAGGGTTATACTCAGAAGGAGGGTGTTGACTTCCATGAAGTATTTTCTCCTGTGAAGCATAGCTCTATTTGGATCCTATTAGCTATTGTGAGTACATTTGACTTGGAGCTAGAACAACTTGATGTGAAGATAGCGTTCTTACATGGTGAGCTAGAGGAGCAGATCTACATGAGTCAACCAGAGGGGTTTATAATTCCTAATAAGGAGAACCATGTCTGCCTGTTGAAAAAGTCGTTATATGGCTTGAAACAATCCCTGAGGCAGTGGTATAAAAGGTTTGATGCATTTATGATTGGTACTGGATATAGTAGAAACCAATATGATAATTGCATCTATTCTAAGGAGCTTCCTGATGGTTCGAAGATTTATCTATTGTTGTATGTAGATGATATGGTAATTGCAGCTCGCAATAAGGCTGAAATTAGTATATTGAAAACACAGTTGGGAAGAGAGTTTGAGATGAAGGACTTAGGTGCGGCAAGGAAGATTCTTGGAATGAAGATTCATAGGGAGCGGCATAGTGGCAGGTTGTGTTTAACACAACAAAATTATATTATGAAGGTGCTACAACGCTTCAATATGGATCAGTCCAAGCCAGTTGGCACTCCGTTGGCTATACATTTTAAGTTATCTTTGAAGGAATGTCCGAGAACTGAGGATGAGGTGGAGCACATGTCTCGTATACCTTACTCTAGTGCAGTTGGTAGTCTCATGTATGCCATGGTATGCACTAGACCAGATATTTCACATGCAGTGAGTGTGGTAAGTAGGTTTATGAGCAAACCTAGAAAGACACACTGGGAAGCTGTGAAATGGATCATGCGGTACTTGAAAGGTTCCACTGATGTCTGTTTGGTATTTAAAGGTCAGAAGAACCATGGAGTTTTAAGTTATGTAGATTCTGATTATGCAGGTGATTTGGATAAAAGGAGGTAATTGACGGGCTATATCTTTACAGTCTTTGGATGTACTATTAGCTGGAAGGCGAGATTGCAATCTACAGTGGCATTGTCAACTACTGAAGCTGAGTATATGGCATTGACTAAGGCTGTTAAAGAGAGCATTTGGGTGCAAGGTCTTTTGGATAGCTTTGGGTTGAATCAACATGTACTAATTGTACATTGTGATAGTCAAAGTGCCATTCATTTGGCTAAAAATCCAGTCTATCATGAGAGGACAAAACACATTGACGTCAGACTTTATTTCGTCAGAGAAAGTATCAATAATGGTACTGTTGCAGTTCAGAAGATAGCCACAACTGAGAATCCAGCTGATATGATGACGAAACCATTGCCGATTGACAAGTTTAAACATTGCTTGGACTTGGTCAATATTTGCAGAGGTTGAAAGCTGTTGCAAAATGTAAGCCAAGGTGGAGAATTGTTAGAAATGTGGCTTGTCTTTTTGCCACAGTAGTCAACAAAGGATGCCACCGAAAGCTGTTGCACTAAATGCACAGTTGTATCACCGCATTGTGCACAGTAATATGTATAGTAACTCTTAAAAACTCTATAAATAGAGGGGATGCAAACGGTGAAGACCATCCCGAATTGAGAAGCATTTCCTCAGTTGTATAAGAAGAAGCAGTGTAGGCTTCTTGTAGTGAGAGAAAAATAGAGAGTGTATGTAAGAAAATTTCAAGAGTGTAGTGGGAGTATACACTGGGGTTTTGGGTATATTCTTTAGATCTCTATAATACTATAAATTATAGTAGGAGAGAGTCTCACTGGAGATACACTATATTGTAATTACTTTTAAATATAGTGGAGTATTTTTCAGAGTTTGGCCCGTGGTTTTTCCCTCAAAATTACAGGAGGGTTTTCCACGTTAAAATATTGGTGTGCAGTTATCTTGATTTATTTTGTTAGTGTGAATAGTAACGAGTACTATTCATAAATAGTGAAGCGGGTCCCACTATATAGACTATTCACATGAATAGTGACGTGGCCCACTGCAAATTACTATTCACCGTACTCCATTTTTCCGTCTCTTCAATTTGGGCGCGCTTCCACTCACATCCGTAAAGTGTTTATTACACTTGGGGTGTACCCGACTCTAATGATACCATAACAGATAATACATTAACTATGCACATTGAATTTTAAATGAAAATTACTTTGTAAATTTGGATTTGTACAGTCAGTGCTTTGGGGTAAAAAAATAAGGGTTTATCTAGGGTGGTTAAGGAGTTAAAAATAAAACTTTCATCTTGGGAAGATGAGCTTTGATATTTTTAAAGTTGGAGTTCCATTCAAAAATCTTAAAATTCACTCTTCTTGGTATTCTTAATCAGTGTATTTAGAATACTAGTTAGTAAAACCCAAAAAAAAAAGAATGGAAACATTTTTGGGTTTATTTTTTTGGTAATGAATTTTTTGGATTTTTTTATCAACACCTTAGGTTTCAACAATAGATAAGTTAGCAACCTAGGTTTCAATAATAGATAAATTTAAAAGTTTTGTGATTGACTCTGCCTTGAAAACTTTACAATCATATTTTTTAATATAATGACTACCTCTTTTGAAATTTTAATCATTAGAAATGCCCAAATTTATAATCCCTCTATTTCAGGTTAATTATCCCACTTAAGGGATTTTTTAATATTTTAGGCTACCTGTCCACTTTTAACTTCAAAAGAGCATTAACTATGTTTTTTCACTATTACCTTTAGTATTTACTTATCAATTCAAGAGAGCATTAATTATTTTTTGTAAATAGCAGCAAGTAAGTCTATTTATATAATTTTATATCATTATCAATATTTATTTAGTGTTTACTTAAAATCCGTGTTTTTTCGTTTTGGATAATTAACCTGAAACGATAGAATATATTGGAAAGAGATTTTTTTTTTAAAGTATGAGATCCTGTAAAAAATTTTGAAATTCGTTTGTTTTAATATTCTTGACCATGTCTTAGGAGTGGTTAAAAAATATCTTTAAATTTTTTTAATCTATACCACATGTGTTCTCATACTAAAGTCAATCCTCTCAAATCGGGTAAATTTTTAAACTTTTTACATGCTTGAATATCCATCAACATGAAATTTCTACATTTGAGTGCAAACCGCGTAGTTGCATCATCCGCAAAATATTGATCGATTTTGTAAATTATCATCATCGATTTCTGTAGTGTTTAATTAGGAATATGAATTTTATAATATTATATTAACTATATTACGCATTTTTAAGCTTTATTTTATTATTCCACAAAAAACATTATTTTTTGTTAACAATAATGTAAAATTAGCAGAATTGAATAAAAATATAAGAATAAATATTGTATGACTGAGAGCTTATGCATGTTCACATGTAAAAGTAACAACTATTTGTCTGAATTTCAAATAATGATTATAAATGAATGATGACAGGCAAAGTGGTTGGGACTTGGGAGTTCTATTTGGAGGAGAGAGGGTGGGGGAGAGGGGACAATCTCTTTTTCGATAACTATAGAGAACAATAAAATGGAATAAAAAGGAAAACCCATGTTAATAAAAAAAAAAAGAAAGAAAGAAAGGAAAGCCCAAGCCCGAATAGAAGCGTAAAAGAATTAAGGTGCAACCAAACAAAAACAGGAAATGTTATCAAACCATCCAAAATCAGCATGCATAACACCTATGTGTGTCTTTGGGAACCACTCGAAACAACTTTTTTTATTTTTCCCAAAAGAAAGCTTTTTTGGTAGAATCAGTTATGTTTAGGTAGTTTATGAAAATATATTATAATAATAAATTAATAGTTTTAAGTTGAAAATAGCTGATAACTATAAGCAGTTTTTTTTTAATACTTTTGATTATAAGTATAAGCTGATTATTTTAGAATCATGATACTTTGACCAAATTAATTCTAAGTATCAAATATCATATAATATAGCCAATCATTTCATGTCATTTTTAATAATTTATCATATAAAAAATAATCTTTTTCACACAATTGATACAAAACAGATTATCCTAAAACCACTTTTCACCTAAAAATTCCAAACACAAACACTCGATTATATAAAAATGCAATTATACAAGTAACTGATTATTAAAGTAATTTTAGGTTGACTTTGTTTCATTTTTTTAATGAATATGAAATTTCAATTTTATATATAACTGAAAAAGTTAAAAAATAATATTTTTAATTTTGATTAATTTTAAAAATATTATCCAAATATAAAAAATTATTTTTTTGAAATATAACTTGAAAAAAATGCACATCCAAAGGCGTCCTTAATTTTTGAGCTCATCCAAACACTAAATCAGCAAAATAAATCCACTTTAATGTAATATATGATTTCCATTTGATGCCTCCTATTGTAATCGCATATACTCCACCGATCAAATGAATTCATGCCACCCATTATAACTGCCCCATATACTCCATCCCGCAATTGAAATACTCCATAGTTAGTAGCCATTTAAGATTCAGTTTTGGAATTGACCCACCAATTGAGGACCAGCTACTAATTGAAAAACCAAATGAACCGTACAAGATATCAGCATGTGTTTCCACTTACTTACGCTCCATGAAAGCCCACCATTCAGAATACATACCATCACCCAACGACCACCAAAGTAAATTTTGCCTTGTTTAGTTCACACGATAGGATATCTAAAGGTCTTGATTACTGCATTGAAACCGTGCTTGCATAGAGCCAAAAAATCATCTGGTACAATCTATTTCATGTCTGGATCTTAATTTGTTTCTGTACAACGCACCCCAAATGATTTTATAGGTTACATGACCTGTTTAAACATATATTGTTTAAGCATGCTTCTGTTTTTATTTTGTTTGCTTGGAAACAGGAAAATCTATTTGCCTTATTTAATTTCATATAATTTGTCATTATTCATTGTTTGCTCAATGCAGTTCTAATGCATTTACTAAGTTTGATACCAGGAAATTTAGACATATGATTAAAATCTTGAAATTAAACAATTGTGTTGTCTGATCAATATTTCTTAAATATCAATCATTTCAACCAATGAATAAAAAAATATATTATCTTATATTTTTATTTAGAATTTTTTTCATATATCGCACGGATAACTACAGTAGTGTATATTGATAGTAGGATGAAAACTATAAACCATAAGTTCAAACATTCATTCTCGCAATCACATCCCATCTCACAAACTGGATCGTAATTTTATTATGTTCATGGTTTTAAGGATAGCTAAGCATATATGCGCGCGCGCATGCGTGTGTGTGTGTTTTATATAGGAAATATATGTATTTTGGGGGAAAACTCTTGGTCAGATTTTCAAGTAAGATTTTCGTGTAAGCTTGCAAGTGGCCAATGTTCTCATTGCGCCGATTATGATCTAGATTGGATTGTGACAAATCCACCAAAAAAAATACGCATTGTTAATTCAAACTTTCAAAATTATTAAAAAGTACAAAATAATTATTGCAAAAATTATGTCTAAATATATATAGCATTTGCTTTATTGTTTTCACATTGTATTCTTAAAATAAGTTACCAGAACACATTTTTCAGTTTTCTTAGTTTTATGAATTTTTTAAAGAGGTGCTTTACAATATAGTATTCAAGAATAAAATAATCAAAGTAGAAGTAAACAGAGCTAAATTTCTCGTAACCACTCACCTCTGCGGCTACCAATCTTAAGGTTCAAAGAACCAGACCATGACCTCTTTTTCTATTGATTTGTCCAATCTGGTTTTATTTTTTCAATCTTATAAAGCAGATGTTTTAATCAAGTTCACTAATAACTATTATTTTTACATATGCATAAGCAGTTATGCATGTGAATGTCCAATAAATCAAGTACATACGACGATGACTATATAAACGTTTGAACCAAAAAGCAGCGTGATGAAATTAAATATGACTGAAAGTAAATTAACCTTTCACCCTAATCAATATCAAATATTATCCTAGCTTAGTCTATCAAATTTAAATCTTAAATAAATATTTTTAAAATCATCTGCGTAGAAAATGAAAAGTTATGAAGAAGAGTCACGTATATGAAATTTTAATAAACTAAAAGGATATAGACGGTGAGATCCCACAAAGAGACCTTGAGAAGTTTTAGAAATGAAATGCCAAAAATTAAAGATAAAACAAGAGTAGGTAAACAAAGGTTTAAAGCAAACACTTTTTATTGCAGCCAACTCTATATCATACAAAGGCTTCATATTTTGACATAAAACTTTAGAAACGATAGTAAAATACATTCGCCTAAAGATTTATAGACCATAATCTCGAGAAGAACGCAACATCAATCATGTTACTTAGTTGTTTATTTTAATTGGAATAGCCCGGAGGGATTGATCCAAGTCCATTTCCTCAGGCTTGATGTTATTTTCAAGTCTCCAATCAAAGGAGTTGACTAATGACCCCAACATCACATGCAACATCCTGATAGCCAGAGGTGAGCCAGGACAAATTCGTCTCCCACTGCCAAATGGTGTGAGCTGAAAATGTCGACCTTTGACATCAATTTTAGACCCCAAGAACCTCTCCGGCGTAAACAAATGTGCATTCTCCCATATGCTTGGGTTCCTACCAATAGCCCACTCATTAATAAGGACTCTTGCACCCTGTGGGATTGTGTAACCCGAGATTTCCACATCAACCTTAGCTTTTCTAGGGAGCAAAAGTGGAGCTGGAGGGTGTAAACGCAAGGTCTCTTTTATTATTGCTTGCAGGTATGGGAGTTTAGGAACATCCGATTCCTCAATAGGATTTCCTTTTCCGATGGTTTGCTCCAGCTCTTGTTTGGCTTTTGACATAACCTCTGGCGTGCGGAGTAGTTCGGTCATAGCCCTTTCTAAGCCGTATGCAGTTGTGTCTGTTCCCGCAACAAGCAGATCCTGAAACACAGTCATATTTTTTCTAAGTGAGGAAGGATACACACTTGTATCTATGAGGGCGAAAAAATGGTTTCAACGATAATTTTGATGATAAAAACAAAAAAAAAGATCGTCAAAAAAGGATAAGAGAAAGGAAATTACAAGTAGAAAATGTTTGATCTTTCCTCTGTCCATCCTCTGGCTATCCTCTTGAGAAATGTCAAGGAGTGCATCCAACATGTCGTTGTTAGTGACATGAAGTCCCGCTTCTCTTAGCTTCAATCGTTTGTCAATCAACTTGTCCAAGTTGTGGAAAAACTTGGTAAGATAATTAGTGGTGTGCCTTTGGAGGCCTTGTGGGTCCAATATCTTCAACACTGGGAAAATATCCACCACGTTTGTTGTTCCAGTTAGCTGCAAGAGAGTGGACACAATGTCCTTGTACTCTCCACTCTCTACGGATTCAACAAAATCCTGAGAGACAAAAGTGTAAGACAGGAAATTGATGCATGCCTTGAAAGCTGCCCTCCCAACATCCACTGCCTCACCCTTTAGGCTGTATGTGTGCATGTCGCTGAGGAGTTCTTGCAGCTTCTTGCGCCTAAGGCCTTGGCTTGCATCGAGGGTCTTGTTGGAGAACAATTGGTCATTGCATATTCTCCTCATGTCCCTCCAAAGTGGACAAACAGGGAGGAATGGCAAGCTATAATTGTGGTGGCCAAGAGATGTCACAATAATTGGAACTGTTCTGTCTGCGAACAATGCATCATTGGTTTGAAGCACCTCTTTGGTAATGTCTGGTGAAGAGATGATTATGGTGGTTGATGGGCCGAGCTTCAAGCGCATTATATCTGGGGCATGAAGCTTAGCAAGCTTCGCCAATGTTTGTTGTGGCTTTCTACAGAATTCAGAAAGGTGGAACAATATGGTGAGAAAAGAAGGTCCTGGTGGAAGCTTGTAGTTTGATTTTGTGCTCTTTGCATGAATTGAGCGAAGAAATTGTGTGACGGTGTATGTCAACAAGAGGATCAGTGATAGGGACAAGTATGAATGCTTTGGGGATAAGAGGGTATGTGCTTTAAGTGTGGTGCCTTGCTCAAAGAGTGGAGCAAGTGCTGTTGAATTCATCGTTGCAGCACCCCAGTGTGGTGATGATACTGATTCCTTTGCCTTTTAATTAGAAAGATGGTTGGTTCAAGTCAAGTGTAGTGTATGTTGAGGAGTGGCTGTGATGAGAGTGAACTTGTTTGGCTTGTATATATAGCATTGTGCATGAAGAGGAGAGGTGGTTACGTGACATGTTTTTTTTTATTAGAGATATTAATATTCACTTACGCACCTTTCACACATGACCCATGACCGCGTGGTCTTCATAGTTTGTAATATACTTCATTATTTCAGTTGTTTTTAGTGATTTTGTTAGTATTCGCATTTCAGCTTTAAATTATTACACTCTTTTTATACTTTCTTCTTAAACATTATTACAGAAATACTATAGTGTAGTTAACAGGGATACGTATTTATTATTACGAGATTCTTATTTAATTTTGAAATAAAATAACTCCTTTTCACATTTGGAGGTGGGCCAAGGTTGTTGGGTGCGTACTCACCTTGAAATGAAATTAGATAATTCTTTCCAACATGTTTTGGCACGTATATGTTGAGCTTGGATCGGACTACTGTACACGTTGCTACAATCCGATGAGAGAGATAATTAATTATTGCGGATGTAGTTCGGCATATATAGAATATTTTATAAGGTCCTGCATTTATATATATATATATATATATATAGATACACACACTATTCATTTCTTGTACTATATAGGACACGACCCAAATTTGTTATTCAAGTTTGATCGGTGTGATGATGCAAGATGCGATGATGAAAGGGCGAGTTCTTGCATAAAGTACGGCTTGTTCTTTCCACCTATGCTCTTCCCCTCTATAAAATATGACTTGCAGGAAAGAAATTTCTTCCTCAAGATGACACTAGCATTTTTTATAAGACATACAATCAATATGTGGAAGGAAATTTCTGAGGTAATCTGCCATAAAGAATAAAGGAAAAGGAGAAAGCCAACGTCATAGTTGTTAATAACAAACTTAGTCACCTTAAATACCAAAAACTATGTACACAACAGACTTGTTCCCTTAAGATATAAAAACTTAAATTGACAACGACAAACTTGGTGTTTTGAGATATCAAAAGTTATGTCGATTAACAGCAAAATTGGTCTCTTTAAATCATATTTATTTGCAATGTCATCTCTTTTTTTTTTTCCCTAAATGTTTGCCTAGCTCATTTTTAATTAAAATGTTGAAACATATAAATAAACAACAAAATAAACAGGACATTCTTTTTACCCAAAAAACAAAGATGAAGTTCACCATCTTTTCTAAATATTAATTTTAAGATAATCGACAAGGTTCAAAAAATTTAAATAAAAATTGAACAAATTATTTGGCTTTTTGAATAAAAATGTTAAAATATGTTCAAATAAAAAACTAATGATATTTACGCATAAAAAATTAATCATTTACCTTTAAATTATTTAACTAACATATTCTTTAAAATTAGTCCTTTTTAAAATTTTGAAAGTTCTTGTATAGCAAAGCACAATAAAATTTGAGTTAGAATCTGAAAGTTCCACAGTGAATAAACGATTTATAAAATATGTGTGTGTGTGTATATGATCGATGAAAAATTTGCTCGAGTTTTATCCATTATTCAGATTTTGTTTCCATTTTCAAGGGAATACAACCACAATTATAGTAACAAAACAATTTTCAAATTCAATTGAAATAAAAAAAAAGCACAAAATATACTCTATTTATCATAGTTCATTAGTTTTATTATAAGATTAAAAAATAAGAGATAACATGTCCTTTTAGAAGAGTTGACATTTAATTTGAGCTTCCCATCCTCATTTTTGAGTAGTGAATGACAAAGTTTTAGTTAATTTTTTTTATTGATATGTATTTTTTATAAATATTAAATAATATAAATAAAGAAAATATTTCAAAAATTAAAAGAAATTGTGATATGTACCATTAGATATTTTACCATGTCACCTATCTAGCTAAATCCAAAATTGAATAAAATGACTAATTTCGAGAGATTAGTGTAGTTTAAGCATCTAATTAGAAGATTTAGAAGTTAATGTATCTATTTGTAACTAGCTAAAATGTTAAAGAGTGGAAATACTCTTTTTTCCCTACTTTATTAAAACAGTAAATATATATATATATATATATATATATATATATATATATATATATATAAATAGTTCCCAATAAATAAAGGCAGTTCTAACCGCCATAATTTATCAAATCTCTGTAATTTGCTGAGTTTTGTCACAGTTTTAAGGAATTGTCGTAATTTCATTGCCATTTCATTCACTAAAATTATGGCGGCCATAATTTACTAAATATTGTGGTGGATTTTGCGAATGACCCAAATTTCATCGTCATAATTCACATAATTTTTTGCAGTGTACTGGTTGTTGCCATAGTGTTCTAACCTCTTGCATTTGATGCAACATCTTGATGCTGTAGTAGGTGGCACCACCTTCGACAACATCAAACCCATGAGGCCCAAAGGCACCTGCAAGCTCCACATAGTAGTGTTGACGAGGTATTGTTGGAATAGGCAGTCGGGAGCAAAGTAGATGCTTTGAGATATGGGGGAAGCTCTTGGCATTAGACGGCGAAGCTTGGATTTAAGAGCATCATCAATTTCCCCCCTTTTTATAGTTTAGGTTATATATATTGTGATATATAGTTGGACATTAAGGGTCTGCTTGGTTTGCTATTTTCAGTTTTCAATTTTTGTGAAGGAAAAAAAAAATAGAAATTAAAAACTGAAAATAGCAAACCAAACAAACCCTAAATGTATTAATGTATGTACCAAAAAAATGTTGTTGTTATTGTATTGCCCTGGATATGCTAAGCATACCATTGAGTGAAAGAGTTTCTTGTCGGAGAGCAGCCGAAGGTGGTGGCAATCGGGTAGATCACTGGTGTTGCTACAGAGGAAAGGAGACGACGGCAGGAGGTTGAAGAAGGAGCCATATGAGAAAAAGGTGAAGGACTAAAATGGAAATTGTTAATTAGAAGAGACAAGGGAGTGGTGTGTTAACACAAAAATTATTACAATGCCTACCTCAACGAGTCCATCCCTAAAATTAAATGATGGTACAATGCAATTTCTTATTTGTTGGTGTCAAATTTCTAATTCCAGATTTTAATTTGTCATTTCAGCGATGTCAAAAATCCTATTATCCAATGTACCCATAGCAAACTAATCTCAATTATTGGGTGATGATATGAGTGGCTAGAATTTCGTCGCTACCATGGTCACAACCTGAAATAACTTTCCGTATCAGAACTCATCTTGTTTATTTTAAGCATAGTTTTTGTTTCGGATTTGTAGAGTTTTGGACTTGTGCTCTGGTTGTTTGAGGTCATTGGTTTTGTCGTTTTTACTTCCGCTCTTGTACCCTGGCTGTACCAATGACTTTGTATTTTTCTATTGAATCGACGTGATCCGGCATTATTATCTTTTTAAGCCATATAAAGCACATGTTTCAATCAAGTTCTCTTAGTAATTATTATTTTAACAAAGAGTATTCATGAGGAAGCAGTTATGCATTTGAATGTCCAATAAATTAAGTACGACGACACCATAAAAACGCGTGTTGAAGCATTTGACTCTAATCAATATCAAATATTATCCTCAATTAATGTATCTGATTAAATCCTAAATAAAATTAACAGATCATTAACACCATTGATAGAAATGTAAGTTACTATATTTTTATGATTAAAAAAATTCAAAATCACTAATAGAAAAGCGTCTGAACAGGCAGATTTTGACGTGCGAAAATCTACCGATAGCATTTTAGATGGAATTATTAGCGGATTTTTCATAAAAAATTGTTAGCAATGAGCTGAAAAAATTCATCAATGAAAAAAGTTATTGGCAGAATTTTCTTGTATTATCAGCAAGTTTTCCCATGGCAACACATTTTCTTAAAAAAAATGGAGAACTAATGATAGGACTAACATGTCTATCATTTTCAATCTTAAAAAATTACATGATGACCTCTTATTTTTTGAGGGACTAAATTTGATACAAAAATTCTTGAAGGGCAAAATTGGGTGCTATTAATTCATCTTATAATAAATATAATTAAGGTTCGATGTGTAAGGCGTGCCCAAATGATGGGTGAAACTAAGTTGGACCAAACCAAATCCCCACCATATTTTTCAATTAGATCATTTTTTGAAACTCGAACCCAATCCAACAATGATCCGACTAGTGATTGAATCAAATTGGCTTTTAAACAACCTATAGAGATTGAGAAAATATACATAGTACAATTATAAAATTTTATAAATAAGAATCATAATTTAAAAAATATTTTATGATATATATTCAAAACAAATTATGCAAATATGAAAACAATATCTTATACAGAGCATTAGCACCATCCTTAGTGCATACAACCGGTATACAGTAATACATAAGACATGGATTACATAGGAAGATATAGTTGACATATATGCATGGGACATATACCATGGACAACTTTATTTTAGGAATGAATTACTAACATGGAAGGCTTCAAAACCTAAATGTACGTGTAAAATATTAAAATAAATAATAAATAACATTTAATATAAATGAAAAAAAAAACTATATTCTATTAAGAGTTATTGAAAGTGTAAGTATGTCAAGTGTGATATTAAAGGATCTCTCCTATATAAGTATAATAAAAAAATGAATTTGTATTATAAAAAATTATTTTATTTTGATAGGTTATAATTAAAAAATGGTTGTATAGCATAAGTGGATCCATCATTTCGGTGCATTCAAGGTACCTTTCTCAGGAAATGCGGCAAATGTTGAATTCATTGGAGCAGCTCAGTGTGGTGTGATACTAATTTGATAGTTTTCATAATTGGCCAAGTGATTCACTTGATCGAGACACCAGGTT
The DNA here is from genome assembly GCA_031216105.1 of Dalbergia cultrata. NCBI lineage: Eukaryota > Viridiplantae > Streptophyta > Magnoliopsida > Fabales > Fabaceae > Dalbergia > Dalbergia cultrata. The sequence continues at coordinate 15,906,218 of CM062350.1, forward strand.
ATTGGATTATTGGTTCAATTAGTATGCTATTGATCAAACTGGATGAATCAAATTTATATTAAAAAAATATAAAAAATTTAAATAAAATACAATAAAATAACAACTAATTAATAATTTGACACTTTTTATGGTGTCCAAGTATAAAAATGTAAATAAATAATATAAATTTCTAAATATTATTCACATTTCACAATTATGAATCACAATTAACAAATTCAAAACAAAATTACATAAGTAAACTCATAAAATTTTATATCATAAACTCCTAAGTCACAACAATACAAATAAAGTTATCACATTTTTCCATAAGTTAGATTAGAAATTTTTTAAGGTTTTAAAAAACTATGTCATTTAGCAAAAAAAAAAAAAATGACCCGGTCTAGTTTTGATAGCAACCTAACTAGGTCAAACCAATTGTCGCACCAATTTCGATGTGCAACCAATCCAAACAGTGACTCAGACCAATTTCATGACTGATTCACCAATTTTCCAATCAAACTGGTCTGTGCAAGCCAATTGTTATTACTATGACTAATTCCAGTGCTTTTCACACAAGACGTTGGTTCAGAGTGGTGTTGAGAAGTGGGTGTGGTGAGTGAAGTTCACTGGCTTGAATATATACGATAGGTAAATATTTTGGCCACTCCATTTTATTGATACTTAGGGACATCTGCACATAAATTAAAAGATCAATTCTTACTATCTTATTATTGGCATGGTCATACTTTCTTAACTCTTATAATTTTAAAAATTAAGAGTGTTTATGAGTCTCTCGAAAATAGAAGCCTACAGGTAATATTTTTCTATATTGCACACGAAGAGGAGGGGTTTATGTGATGCATCTTACACAAAGAAGTTGTTTTTCATCTGAGAAATGCTACTATTCACATGTCCCTATTTCATATTTAAAAGAAAAGATAATTCATGATATTGTATGAATGTTTCTATAAGCAATTGGTTCCATTCTCATAAATTGTTCATACTTTAAATCTAAAAAAGATATTCACATGAGACATATTAAATATAAAATTAGTATATATCTATATTTTATAGTTTAAGTTTTTAAGTGAGACCAGATAGCCACTTTTTAATACATGACCATGGACATTACAGTTTGTAATATAAATAACATAGTTAAGAGATCTAGACCGGATCGGCCGGTCCAATCAGGTTAATCAAGAATCGGTCACCTGGTCGATTCGATTGAGTAGCTAGAACCGGAGGAACTCAGAACCAGTCAAAATTAGGGAAAACCGATGAACCGAACCGGTTGGATTTTTTTATTTTAATAAATACTGATATCTTATAACAATCACAAAGTAAAAATGAAAAAAATGGAACCAAAGAAAGACAATAACAAAGATTATTGGGCTATCATTCTTCTCCCTCTATCATTTGCAGGTTGCTCACCATAAAACTCATCAGTCGCCAACAAATATTGTTTTTAAATACTTTTATATCGTGATGTGAGGCTGAGACTAGAGAAATTTTATATGGATTGTATTTATTTTTATAAACCTATGAATATATATATATATATTGTGTTGATTATATTAACGTTAATGATTTAATTTTTTTATATTCTAATTAATCATACGTATAAATAATATATATATTTTATTATATTTTGGTTGAATCCTGGTTGAACTGGTTAGGCCTCTAAACCTTTGAACCAGTACCTTGGCCGGATCAATACCCAGTTCGATTTTCTCTTCCTTGATAAATATGTAGTTTACATCAGTACGGCAAGTTTTCTTTTAATTTGTTTAATGACTTTTCATTTGATATATCGTTAGATAACAAGACTCCTTCTATATTCGGGTCTTTTTTTTTACATATGGTTTTTGAGTGGTATATTTACATCAATATGGTGTTTTGAAAAAAATTCACACAATATGGTGTTTTCAGTATAGAATCCACCAAAGGTTCAACACTTTGTTTTAATATTATTATTGAATAATAAAAAAATATTTATGTACTAAATTCACATAGAATTCAGTGTAAAAAATATTATTTTATTGAATCCGCCAATGGTGGATTCAATAAAATAATATTAAAACAAAATCCCACTGCCAAAGTCAATTTCATAATCTACCAAAATAATATTTTTTTATTGAATCTGCCATTGGCAGATTCTAAACACCATATACAAGTAAATTTACCCATTTTATCATATTAGTGTAAATCACCTATACAAACACTATATATAAATTATTTTTCCTATATATTCACCATTTTTAATATTACTATAGAAATTTCTACAATTTATAACTTAAGAGTGATATGTATTTTCTTTTTGGTACACAACGACAAGTATTTCTTATAATGAGACTTAACATTTTATATTTTAGGAGTGTTGTGTTTTAATGATTTAATTCTAGAATTTACTTTCTATCCATTAAATTCTCTCATTTGTTGGTATCCACTCTTATTTTTTTAATTAGGTCCAATCAAATTTTTTTATTTATATAACTTTTTAAATAATGGGAGTGAAGTTTAACCATCTTATTAATTCTTTTTAACAAAGACATTAAGAATAAAAAAAATTTCCTAGAAAGGATAGAAGAGATGAGAGATGACAGTTAAAAACGGGATTACTCACTCAAATGTATATAAGACAATCACTTTATTAATTTGAAAAATATACGATTAGATAAGAATATAAAAAATTTATATTATTAATATATAACAACTAAATCTTGATTTTATTGTACCAATAATTTAAAATACTTTTATATCATGATATAATCATATATTGTTATGATAATAAATATGATTAATCATCGTATTTATTATTTTAAATATCTTCTGATAAAAATATTTTAAAATTATTATGTGACGTTGAAATAAAGTAACTCCTTTTGGCTTTTGGTGCGGCGCAAGCTTGATGGGTGCGTTGTCACGTACGTTCACGTTCAAACGAGAGAAACAATTATTGCCGAGATGGATGCCTCCGTAGAAACATTGAGCATGGATTGGCCTGCAGGACGCGTCTCACAATTTGATGGTACATTTTGTTCCCTTGTGATAATGCAAGGAGAGATTATAATTATTGAGGAGGTTTTTTTGGCCTAAAGTAGCTATAATCGGCTTGAATATACGCTGTACTGCTTGGATTTTATAGGACACTAGCAACATTTATGAGCCACGTTTTTCAATATTTATGCGTGCTGTGATGCCCAAAGGGCGTGTCCTTTTTCAGACCCGCAAAAGAAAGGACGTATCCTTGCCCAAGATACGAGTCGGTCTTTTTCGTCCTATTGGTGCCTGTTACCATGGTCAGGGAGGCGTGCCTGTCACCATGGTTGGGGTTTAGGATTCAGTGAACGAAACGAGCATTGTTTTATTTTTTTTACTTTTTTTATGGACCCTGTGCATATTATTTTAATATTGCAATTATAATTTTTTTAATTATAATTATTATTTGCAAAACAAGTCCGCTAGCAAAAATGAGATTACGACTGCGTGTGGGTTGCCATTTTAATTGAAATTAAAAAACTTATTTTCTTTAAAAATAATATTTTTTACACTGAATTCGATGCGAATTGAATGCACAAATATTTTTTTATTTGGTATTGAATCCGTCTTTGACAGATTCTATACTGAAAATACCATATTATATGAATTTTTTTCAAAACATTATATTAATGTAAATATACCACTCAAAAATTATATACAAAAGAAAAGACCCTCCAAACTGGCCCAGTGTATTAAAATTAGATTCTTTCCACCATATGTCATCACGTGAAATCATTTGGGTTTGGTTCAAATTCCTAATTGATATTATTATCAATAGTTTTGCAGTTTTTCAAGATTTGAAAAAACATGTAAAGAATATATCAAAATTGAAGACAACTTTGGTAGAAAAATCAAAATTTAGAAGGATTTGAATAGGATCTAAGGGGAAAAAAAATATAAGACAGATTTGTTACATATTTCTTTGGGAAGCATTAACAATTAGGATTGAGGATGAATGGTGGAATAAATTTATAGTTTAAAATTGAATTTGTTCAAGACCAAATCATGTTAATTTTAACGTGATCCTTTATTTATTTCGTAGATTTGTGATGTCAGAATTTTTTGTTCCAACAGAATTTACCATAGTTTTTTTAATATATATTAACCATGCATGAAAATTGTCCTCTTGAAGTTCAAGTTGATTTTGGTTTCTTTGTGATGTTTCCAAATGATTTGTCAATAGGTTTGATGTTCAGAAATTCTTGGAGAGAAACAGAGGCAAAAAAATAATGTTTGTTGGGGACTCCATAAGCAACAACATGTGGCAATCACTCACATGTTTGCTTCACATTGCTGTCCCACACTCAAATTACTCCTTAAGTCATCCAAATGAGCTTTCTGTCTTCTCATTTCCGGTAACCATCTTCAGTTTAAATTTGTATCTCCGTCATAGGAAATTAATGAGCCTTGTCAAATTGCTTGATTAGCACAATAATTTTGTTATTTGTGTTTTTTAATCTTATTTTTGGAATATAGGAATATGGAGCCTCAATCATGCTGTTGACAAATAGGTTCCTTGTGGATTTGGTTCAAGAGAAAGGCATCACAATTCTAAAGTTGGACACAATTAGCACTGGGGGCCAATGGAAAGAAGCAGATATTTTGATTTTCAATTCCTTCCATTGGTGGATGCATACAGGACACTTGCAATCGTATTAAGCTTTTCAACTAAATCTTTTTCTTTTTTTCTTTCAGTTTTTCAGATTTTGGGTGCAGTGTATTAATTAGAGGAGGTAGATAAATGGCTAATGCACCCATTTTAATGTTTCACAGATGGGATTATTTTCAAATTGGCAATAAGTTAATCAAGGACATGGATCACTTGGAAGCTTTCAAGATTGGGTTAACCACTTGGGCTAAATGGATCGATTCTAACATTGATCGTTCAAAGACTAGAGTTTTTTACCAGGGCATTGCTGCTGCCCATGCTGAGTAAGTTTAATTGCTCATCAATTAATTCCACTCTTATTGAAAATCATAGCTCATATACGCGTGAGTTATGTGCGGAGTCAAAATAATTTTTGTTTAAGGTTATTGTAGATGTATTAATAAAATAATGAACACGTCTTGACAATTTGAAAAATTTAAACTAAAAGACTAAATTAATCTTTTAAAGAAAAGGTTATGATTGGTTAGAAGTGAGATGAACAAAGAGAAAAATGTTACATAATAATTTAATGCAGATTGATATTTTTGGGTACGTAAATAAAATTGATTTATATTAATTAATATTTTATTGAAATTCTAAAATGACAATTATTTTGAAGTAAAAAAATGAAATTCTAAAAAAATAAGTAATTTGAAATGGAGGGAATATATCCACTGTCTTTTACTTTTGTTTATTTGTTTATAATATCAACATAATCAAAGCATTATCTTAATTTATGTACGTAGTCCAAAAATAGCTTATATTTTGAAATGGGGGAGTACCCCTTTCAAAACAAATGCCAGTTTTAATAGGGTAGCAATGTTGATCTTGTACTGAAAAGTTTCGCCCTTTTTTCTCATTGAATTGCATATTCAAATCGAAAGGCCTGTGTGAGACGAACTCAACTGATTCAAGGATCAACAATGCCACGAACCCCTGGTGAAGACATTGTGAAGAGTGTTATCAGTAACATGGCGAAGCCTGCTGATGAATTGCTTGACATCACTTTGCTCACACAGTTGAGGATAGATGGCCACCCTTCTGTCTACACAGGCCGTGGCACTTCTTTTGTCGATTGCAGTCATTGGTGTCTGGCAGGTGTTCCAGATGTTTGGAATGAAATCCTTTATGCTACTCTGCTTAATTAGAAATTAATTATTTTTTTTCATCCTATTTGTTTCTAATTTATGTTTAGTCTTCTCAGAATTTATGGGTTTTCATAATTTGATAATGGACTTCTAAATGTATGTTTGGATAAGTTTATATTGAATTTAAAACAACCTTTTATAACTAAAACATTCTTGTGATAGTATTTTCGAAAGAATAGTTATTTCTTCTAATATAATCATAATTAAACTTACTCATTAAGTCCGGAAATTAACTTTCTTCAAGAAAATTGTTGGGTAGACATGCTAATGTTAATTTTTGTTTTTTTGGTCGAAAAAATTGGTTACTTTCTCTGTTCTAACGGAATTCATGATGCATCTAGCCTAATTTGGGTGCCAGTGAATCTAATAGTTCCGGTTTCGTTCACTATTGCACTGCATGTTTAAGTAAACGAGCTAATGTTCAACTTGACTAATTAATACCTAATTTTGTAAGAGCGAATCATGTTAGTTCTTAAGGGCACAAATAATTCTCATACAAGGACACCTCTTATACGATTGTAGGGACTCTCTGCTGTGTAAGTTAAACATGGACATACCATTACATTATAGCAAAATTCATAGAAAAGGACCCTATAATAATATTCACAATAAGCGATGGTTAATAATAATAAGTCCAATAACAATAATAATCATCACAAAATCTGAGCTAAAAAAATATGTTTTAATTATTTTGACATCCAACTAATTTAGGTTTAAAATTAAATTACAATATTTATTCTTGTAAATTTACAAAAAAAATTCAACAGTCTCCCACTGGATGATATAAGTTAAAACACTATAAAATAATACTAAATTAATTCATAATATGTGAAAGTAATGAGTCGTAAAAATCTAAGATAACACTCTTAACCTAGACCAAAATTGGCATAAGCAAAAGTACCCCTTAGAGATTAATATCAAACCAAGTGTAAATCTAACCACTGTTGACTATAATTTATCTAATTGCTTTTGCTCCCGTATTATTATTATTATTATTTAAGCTTTTGTTCCCCTTGTCTTGACACATGTAGGTATTTTTTTTTAATATACATAAGGCTTAACCCAAAAAATGAGAAGCATAGAACAAAACGAACAGGGTCACAAATACTACAGCACCAAACCGCAAAGAAACTGAAACCAGAAACACATACAATCAGACCGCAAAGACAATCTAGCAGTAAAGAGGCAACCCAAAATAAACCAATACACAAATCCCCCAAAAAGATGCCGCCAACAAAATAATAAATATAGCCAACGGGAGCAACCAGTATTGTAAGACACCATCAGCATAAACATTCCAAAAGCTACAAAAACCAGACCACCACATGAGAATTCGTATCATTTGAATTATCACCTACCTTTAACAACTGGCATTTTGAATAGGTGCAGTCATGGATTCAAATCACAGACCATGTCACATATTGTGGCCATAATATTGAAATTGTAACACTTCGATTTTTCTTTTAGTTATAACTATGTGGTCATTAGAATTAACTGAGTTTAATTAGGGATTAATTTTGTTAATTAACCAGATGATGAATAATTAGATATTCCTTTCTTTGCAGTTTGACTGGATGTTTATGTTAGTTATTGTGTTGAATTATTTTAAAATTAAAGGTTAGAGTATTTTAAAAATTTAGATCTCCCTTCTATCCAAAATTTGAAATTCCCTTCCAAAATTCAATTCCAAAACACTAGAATATAATGATATTTGTTTGAATTAAAATATTTGTAAAATTGTTATTTTATTTATGTTTAGTATTATTTTAATTTCTCTTTTATTGCAAAAATTCTGAACTACCCCTCACTTACCGTCATTACCTTACACTTACATCCTTTCTAGGACAAAATAATACAAAAAGGCCCCATCCCCACTAAAACAAAACCTAGCGACACCCCCCCCCCCCTTAAAATTCATTTTTCATTTATCTCCATCTCAAACACCACCCTACTCACTCCATTTTCTTCTTCCTTCCCTTCACCTCCAACCTTAGCCACTATTCTCAATCCTCTATTAAAATCCAAATCCATCAACATTGCCTCTATTAAACACCCAAATCACCATCCACCTTTATTGTCAAGAGCTCAAGCTTCTCCTTCTTCCTTGGCCGCGTCCACTTCTTTGTTGAAAGGAGGGGATTTTGCTCTTTCTCAACTTTTGGAGCATCAAGGGCCATCCTTTCTTCTATTCCTTCAACCTTGGTAGGGGTTTTTATATCTTCCCCTTTGTCTTTGTTGAATCTTAGGGCTCTAATGCTCATATTTGTTATGAATATTGTTTGATTGTTATGACTCTTGATAAATGCTTGAAATAAATCTAATGATTGATATATGTAATGTGGGAATATTGTTGGAAAATAATCTTTGGTTCCCCCTCCCCATGATGCATTATGTGTAATGTGGGATGTTGTTTGAAAATGATTACTGGTTCCCCTTCCCCATGATGCATTCTTGGCTTGGTATTGGGGGGTCATCTTATGTCATGCTTTTGTTAAGTTTTAGGTAGGACAATAAGGAAATTTGAATATTGGATGTGTATATATGTGTGTGTGTGTACCTTTGTTTTTTATGCATGAGAGTTTGAAAAGATGACTTTAAGTGTGGTGTTTGGAGGTGTGAAGTATGATGCACAAAAATTGAGTAAATGTGCATGCCATGTATTTGATAAAACTTCTAAATGAAAGTAAATGTTGTTTGGGGTTGAGCTTTTGCATATTTGTGGGATGGGTAGTTAGTTCGTTGCAAAGCTAATGCTTACAAAAGTATAAATCTATATTAATGAGATAATCTTGGAAGTTATGTGTTGAATATGTCCACTTCACCATGTTTTTGTGATGGTTTGAGTTGGTATTTTTAATAAAAATTAAGTGTTTGATCTATATGTAAATAATCCCTTGTTTTTAATGCATAAAAACTTAGGAATGTGACTATTGGTGGTGTCTTGGGTGGTGAGCAACCTTATCCATGAAAATTGCTCATTATCCATCTTAGTTGTTTGATAAAACATCTAAATGAAATTAAGAATTGGTTTATGTTGCGTTTTCTTTCTCTTATGAATTTATGGTTATTGAATAATAAAGTTCTAGTTAAGACAATATTTTTGGTAGTGAAAAAGGAAGTTTCAATGAGTTTTGATTCATCATATGGTAGCATCTTAGTGTTCGCATAATGGATGATGCTTTATTCTGATTACTAATATTTGTGTTTACTCGTTGAGTTGTTGTTGTGATATTTCTTATTTTAAAGAAAAGGATTTTAGAGTGCATTATTGAAACTTATGCTTGCATTGTTTATGAAGAAAAGAATAACTTTGAGGAAAGAGGGAAATGAGGAAAAACTAAGGAATAAGGGATCATAATTAAGACCTAAAGATTAAGGGTTGACTTATATAGACAAAGATAGTTTTGACAGTTAATCATTTTGAGGACCAGTAAGGACTGTGCATTGACTTTCTTTAAAGTGTACATGAGGGTTTTAATGTTGGTTCGCATTACGGATCTGGTGACAACTAGTTAAGTATGAGCTCATAGCCTTTACAGTATCTAAACCAAAATCAAAAGAGAGGAAAAAACAGTGAGATCAATACAAATGGATAGAAAAACAAGAGTTACGAGGTAGATCAATAGGTGATAAAAGAAAGCACCTAAACTATGATGTTCTTAATGACTTACATTAGGATAGCCATTTATCCATGCTTATGACATTTAATGAATAAGCCTAGTCCTTTTTCCATACATACATCTCTCTTTAATTATACTAGTAAAGTTCTTTCATGCATGCATGTATATCTCATGCCAAGACCATGCTAAAAGACGCCTTTACCTTAGTAAAGTTATGTTTGCGAAATCCTAAAATTGAACCTCATGATTGTATACTAATGATTTCAAAGAAAACCAAGGTAGACTAGAGATGATAATGATATCATATTAATTGCATATGTCCCTACTGAGATTTCAATTGATTTCTCACCCTTTTCATGATGATAATATGTGAGGTACTAGAATGTCGTATTTTGAATAACAAGTTGAGCTATGGATGATTGGTTATTCTATTTATGATTTTTTCTATTACAGAAGGCATGGTACCTATGCCATTACCATGTTGAATTTTCATCAGAATATTTAGTAACATTTATGTCTAGTATGCGAGGCTCTCATTTCTGTAGATAAGAAAGGGCAAGAGAAGGAGGGGTTGAATCATGCTTCTCTTTTAAAAAAACTAATGAAATTGAACCTTTAAAACAAAAATCTATCAAGCGTGGAGCTTGAAGTGCAGCGGAAAACATGTTAGATTATTCAGAAAGTAAGTAACTTTCTGAATTAAGAAATTAGAGTGAATGGACTGAGAATAACAGATAATAATAAAGATATTTTGTGCAACGTTAAACACTGAGAAATAAAGAGATGAAGGGTAAGAAGATACTGCACAAGAGTTTTATATTGATTCAGCCAACACTTGCCTACATCCAATTCTCAGTGACTAATGAGTTTCGCTAATCTTCCTCAACCTGAGGAGATGAAACATTGGATAGTCTTTACAATAGCCTTCCCAAGCTCTCACCAGATAGTAGACAACACCTATAGTCACTTAACAAGTAGTTTTTCCGTAGCCTCTTCAAGCTATTTCACTTTCGATCTCTACTGGATTGAGGATATTAATATTTACTGTTTGATTTTCAACTCAAGCTTCTTTACAATTATATATGAATGATAATTCTGAGATAACTTGAGTGACTTCTTTCTACTGATTCTCCCTCAGAATAACATATGAATAATCTAGGAACTTAGAAAGAAGATTTTAATGTACAGAGGAACTAACAAATAGATTCTACAGAAGGGTTAAAGAAAAGATTTTTCAGCGATTTTGCTCTCTTATCTTCTTTACCTTAAAATCTCAATCATTTATTTATAGATGATCTCCCCTTGTGACTATTGCCCTTGATCTTCTATCCAAGTGACACGTGTTGATCATCAGATTGTGTCTTGGAAGCATAATCTAGAAGAGTAGCTCGCCTGGTGTCAGAGCTATTTTTCAGAAGCCGTTGATGAGTTGAGGTTTTCGAGGTCCATCAAAATCTACTTTTCTATTTTCTGAGTATGGTTTTTGAACTCCTCCTTCTTATGCTTTTGATAGTTGATCAAAGGTGCTAATGAAGAGAAGATGTGCCTGTAAAAAAAAACTGGTTTAACTTTTAATTTTGAATTTCAAATTTCAAATATTTTCCCTCTCTTTTAGTGAAGCGAATTTTCTAAAGAACGTTGCTCGTTTCTTGTTGATTCATTTGTCTTCTGGTATTCAATCTTGGCTTTTTTATAATGAAAAATCTACGATTGTGATGATTGAAGATTGAGTAACATGTTGATTTCAGCTTTTGTATACTATCTTCATTGTAGACGTTCTTTTTGAAGTTTCGTGTTACTTCCTGATGATCATGTTCTTGGCTTCTAGTTTCTGTTTTGATGAGCTTCATTCTTTGATGCATATGAGTGTACTTTGCTCAATATAGTATTCACTCAATTAAAGCTTAGCCTCTTTTTATGAGATATAACATGTTTGCACATGTAAAGTGAAATTATTTTTGCTCAAGTCCGATAATGCACTCCAAAAATACTTGTTAAGCTTAGTCAAGAAACTAAAGGTAGCCATTGGTCTTTCTTCAAAATATTTTCTTCAAATTGGTTTTGTTGTCATTGAAAACAATAAAGCTTATATTTTCTGAAAGCTTCTGGAGTTTACAATTTTGTCTTTCTTATTTTTTTAGGAGAGAAAAAGGAAAACCCTGATTCTATATTTGATAGAAGTTATGTTTAATATTGAAAAGCTCATAAAACAAGGCGGGAGTTCTTAGTATTAAATTTTATGTGACTCGAGTACATAGAAATGAGTACTAGGGAGTTATAGTGATCATATTATTGCACTGAATTGCATGAATCACTAGCAAAGTAATAACATTAGGTCGCAATTACAGTGTGTCATTGAATCACATAAATTAGCTGTAACAGGTTATACTTCAAGTTGTAAAAAAAATAAATTCATACCACATCGACCGTAATATACATCTTAATGACCCCATTATCCACAATCGTAACAACCACATCTGCAACTACAACTAGCAGTGTTCTTGAATGATAACTTCCTTCCAGCATTGATCCATCACTAGAGGAAGTATGTGTGTGTTTCAAGTTCTGTAACTTTAACAACAAAGTATTTATACCCGGCATTTAATTATTTCCATAGATTCTTCTAAGATTTCTTACTCGATCTGGGTTTTATATTGATCAATGTTAGCCTCCTCCGGGCCAGTCCGCTTTATAAATGAACTAAATTTTAGCTTGGTCTGTGTCCACTCCGCATAAGCCTAGGAGTCAGCGTAACTCATTTTTCTTGTTTACTTTTTTTGCCTACACTAGTCCGTGGGCCGACCCGTGGCCCAGTCCTTTATTTTTTCCTTGTTTTTTTAGCTTTTTTTTAATACCATATACTATATTATATTTATATATTTATATTTGTATAGTATATTTTACCTCAAAATATCTATGTACACACTTTTTATTACAATATCCAAAACATTCCCAATCAAATATTTATAACTCCTCTAATCATCAAAAATAGTGAAACTACAAAAGAATATAAATTAACAACTACCAACTATTGAATACCAAACATAAGCAAATCAAATGCCAAATATAAATACAAAAAATGTTAGAATAAATAAACTCACTAAAGTTCATTAATCAAGAACATAAATAAATACCGCAAAATAGAAGCATTCTCTCACTTATGCGGGCTAGTAAGTTGGTATGCAAATCTGCCAGCTAGGCCCATTTAGCTTGCTCGTTAAGCAGTGCGGACTAAAAAAATTTATGTTTTCGAAATAGAAGAGAGGAGATTGTAATAATCCCATTTCTCAAGGAAAGAGATTGTATTTTACTCTAATTTTATAAGAGAGAGGAGTATATATTTTTTAAATAGAGAGAAGAAGAGCGTAATAATCTTATCTCTTAATGGAGGGCTTGTATTTTACTCTAATTTCTTGTATTTGATTTAGTAAGTCGTCTGCAATGAAATAAAAAAAGAAAAGAATTGTGCATCAGCATTACTTAATTATTTTTATTCTAAATTCTTAAAGAAGATAGAGTATTAATTTAATGCAACAGTGTCACGAGTTGCTCTTAGAAGAATGCCTATATAAATATCATGATAAAGGATTAGGAAATGTTTTAGGAATTTATTTCATTTATAAATTATGTCCTTTGCTTAGAAAATAAAGAATATAAATTGTTGGTTTAGAATTTTTTTTAAACTAGTCGTTAAACCCGTGCAATGCACAGGATGATAATAACAAATATTTTATTGACCATTACTAAAAATAAATAATAATTTATATAAGTATGTTTTATAGAAAATTAAGTATATAAATTTATTTTAAAAATAAGTTAATAGGATAAAAATATATATTTTGTGTTCCATCATAATTAAAAATATAGGATAAATTAGTTTCTCTTCAATATTTTTGGAAAACTTTAGGATAAAAATAATTCTTATCAATTTATAAAATAGTTATAATTTTATTACTCAATAAGAAAAATAAGCGTATCAAAATATTGAGAGGGAACTAAATCTATAATCTATAATATATAATAGTAATATTTAACACACATTATATAGAAAGTTTTCTATGTGTCATTCATAGAGAAAATTATGCCCTACCATTTTTATAATCTTAATAATTCAAGTAAGTTTTTAAATTTAATTTACCTAATAACTATTAATTAATTTTTTCAATCATACCTTCATATTTCTCTTCCATTAACACATAAAAAATACCCTACAAAATATCTCATTCAAAATTATTTAATATGAAAATAATAACAAATAATATATAAAATGATTATTGAACATATTATTAAATTATTAAAATTGTATATGTATAATTATTACAGTATTAGCTAATGATAACAAAACTATTATAATTAATGATAATTTTATTAACCATGTGTAACTATTATATAAATATAAAAAATCTATTATATGAAAAAAATTATAATAAATCTTATAGTTTTTAAAAACAGACACTAAATTACAAATTTTAAATATTAATATATATAGTTAATATTTAATTTTAACATAATGTGACATATCATCAAATGATATTAAGAATACCTTGTAATTTTAAAAAAATAAAAAAATCATATATCCTATACATTTTATTTCTTTTTCAATACTATTAGTCTATTGCGAAAAAAAATATTTATAAAAGAAAATACTACATGTCTTCATCTTTATATCACATCTAACCTAAGAAAATGCAGCAAATAAAGGATAATTGCATTTTATAAAGTGATAACTCTAAAGAAAAAATGTAATGATGATGATTTATAATATTTGACATAATATATTGTTATCTATATGTTTTCTAACCCATTCCTTAAGTTTGAAAATTGAACAGATTAGTCACATTAAACTGGAAATTGTGAAGCTGGTGCATCATAGGCTTTGGATTGTTAGTCTTCCTAGCAGTTTCTCACCAAGTATATGTCAGTCAAGTGTGAAACTTCCAAAAAAATGTAATGATGATGATTTATAATAGTTGGTATAATTTATTGATATCTATATATTTTCCAACTCATTCCTTAAGTTTGAAAATCAAATAGATTAGTCACATCAAACTGGAAAATTTGAAGTTGATGCATAGACTTTAAATTGTTAGTCTTTCTAGCAATTTCTCACCAAGTATATGTTAATCAAGTGGGAAACTTCCAAATGATGCCATTTTCAATGGGGCCAATTTTTTCTCCCTTTTTTCTTTGGAGGTTTAAACACAGAAGATTATGAGCATCATTTTTTTGTATTGTTGACATGGCTCCTAAATGTAGAAAAAGAAATTTAAAATCATCGGCACTTTTATTTGGCATGAATATTGATGTTCTCTTTTATGTATTCTAGCCCATTTCTTAAGTTAGAAAATCATGTAAATCAGTCATATCAAATTGGAAAATTGATGTTGGATTAGTCCGTATAGGATTTCTCATCGATAATTTATCAATCAAGTGGTGAGACTTTCCCAACTTAATCCATAAAAAAAATAACATTGAACAAAATGGTTTCCTCAAGAATAAAAATGTATATTTTGTATTCCATCATTATTAAAAATATAGGATAAATTAGTCCGTCAACAATAATTTTGAAGAATTTTATGACAAACTGATCCTTATCGATTTATAAAATAGTTGTAATTATATTTCTCAATAAGAAAATAAGTACATTAAAATATTGAGGGGGAACTAAATCTATAATCTATAATTTATCATACTATTATTTAAGACTCATTATATGGAAATTTTTCTATGTGTCATTCATAGAGAAAATTAAACCCTATCATTTTCATAATCTCAATCATTAAATTAATTTTTAAAATTTAATTTACCTTATAATTATTAATTAATTTTTCAATCATACCTTCATATCTCTCTTTGATTAACACAATAAAATACCCTACAAAATATCTCATTCCAAATTATTTATGTAATTTATCATGATGCCACATATCATCAAATGATATTAAGAATACCTTATAATTTAAAAAAAAATAAAAAATCATATGCTCTATATATTTTATTTCTTTTTCAATACTATTAATCTATTATGGAAGAAAACATTTATAAAATAAAATACTGCATGTCTTCATCTTTATATCACGTCTAACCTTACAAAATGCAGCAAATGAAGGTTAATTGCACTTTATGAAGTGATAACTCTATTAAAAAATGTAATGATGATGATTTATAATTTTTTGCATCATTTATCGTTATCTATATGTTTTAAGTTTGAAAATTGAACATATTTGTCACATCAAATTGGAAAATGTGAAGCCAGTGCATAGAATTTGAATTGCTAGTCTTCCTAGCAATTTCTCACCAAGTATATGTCAATCAAGTGTGAAACTGCCAAGTGATGTCATTTTCAATGGAGTCAATTTTTCCAAAATTATGTATAGTTTTAAATGTAAAATTTTTTTCCTTTTTTTTCTTTGCAGGTTTGAATGGAGAAAATTTTGAGCAGCATTTTTTTAAGTTGTTGATATGGCTCTTAAGTGTAGAAAAAGAAATTTAAAATCATGGACACTTCTATTTGGCATGAAGATTGATTGTTCTCTTTTAAGTGCTCTAACTCATTTCTCAAGCTAGAAAATTATGTAAATTTGTCGCATCCAATTGGAAAATTAATGCTAGATTAGTCTTTATTGTAATTTCTCATCGATGATTTATCAGTTAACTGGTGAGACTTCTCCTAACCTAATCCATGAAATAAATAATATCAAATCAAATGGTTCCTCAAGAATAAAAATATATTTTGTGTTCCGTCATAATTTAAAATATAGGATAAATTAGTCTGTCTTCAATATTTTTGAAGAATTTTAGGATAAATTGATCCTTATCAATATATAAAATAGTTGTAATTATATTACTCAATAACAAAAATAAGTGTATCAAAATATTGAGGAGGAACTAAATTTATAATCTATAATCTATATCTATAATATTAATATTTAAGACTTACTACATGAAAAGTTTTCCATGTGTCATTCATAGATAAAATTATGCTCTATCATTTTCATAATCTTAATAATTAAAGTAAGTTTTTAAATTTAATTTACCTTATAATTACTAATATATTTTTTCCAAGCATACCTTCATATCTCTCTTCCATTAATACAATAAAAATACCCTACAAAATATCTCATTCAAAATTATATAATATGAAAATAATAACAAAAGGTATAAACAAATGATAATTAAATGTATTAGTATATCATTAAAATTTTATATGTATAATTATTATTGTATTATTTAATGATAACAAAGCTATTATAATTATGCTACCACAAAAAGAAGATTGTTATAATTAATGATAATTTTATTGACCATGTGTAACTATTATATAATTATATAAAAAGTTATTATAATATGTTTTCTAAGTTGATAATAAACTAAAACTACAACGCATATGTGATGTTAAAAAGAACTACATAAATCTATTACCCAATTAGAAAACATATTATAATAGCTTTTTATATAATTATATAATAGTTATACATGGTCAATAAAATTATCGTTAATTATAATTGTCTTCTTTTTATGATAATGTAATTATAATAGTTTTATTATCATTAGTTAACTCTTTATAATTATACATATAAAAGTTTAATGATATAATAATACGTTCAATTATCATTTTGTTTATATCATTGGTTATTATTTTCATATTAAATAATTATGAATGAGATATTTTGTAGGATATTTTCACTGTGTTAATGGAAAAGAGATATGAAGGTATGATTGGAAAATATTAATTACTAATTATAAAGTAAATTAAATTTAAAAACTTAATTTAATTATTAAGATTATGAAAATAGTGGGGCATAATTTGCTCTATGAATGACACATGGAAAACTTTTCATATAATGAGTCTTATATATTAGTATTATAGATTATAGATTTTACAAAATCTACTCAAAAAAGAAGTAGAGTCTATTTGGTTGAATTTTAATTATATAATTGAAATTTCTACTGGTATAAATATGGTTAATTTTTTTTTTATTGAATGTTGATATGGTCATTCAAATTATTCTACTCGCCAGTATCCAATTTTTCCAGTTAACAAAATAAAGTAAAAAGAAAATAGACAAAAAATCACACAGGAAGAGGGAAACTCATTTAGAGGTTTTGGACCCTTTAAGAATATAAATATATAATTCCACTTCATGATGATCATATTTTTGGGGAAATAATTAATTGAGTATTAAATCTACTTATATTATGTAGTATAAGTATTTTGTTTTCCCTCAATCATCCATTAATGAGTATCCAAAGAGGAAGTTATACCATAAATCTTTTCAAAGTACAACATAACGGATAAAATATCTTCCAAATCTATTATATTAATAAAAAGGAAACTATATCCTAGATGAATTGTTCCCCAAAACAACCAATTTAGTCTTTATCTAGCAAAGAGCTGAAATACCAAGATAAGAATAATATTCTCTAGACATCCTATCTACTTTCTACGCTCTTAGATCAAAGCAATAAAAATAATAAAAAATATTTTACACACTATTTTTTAAAAAGTACAATATGAAATTTTTTATTTTAAAAACATTTTTTCTATACTTTTTCATTAAAATAACAAATATTATTTTGTTTGATAATATCAAATATTAAAATTTAAAATTCTAATTAGAATGTATTTTTCTAAAAACAACAAAATGTTTTTACTACTTAAAATTAACCAATAAAAAGTATTTTCTAAAAAAATTATATGATTTTAAGTTTCTCATTGAAGCATTACTTCAACATTGAGAAGAAAAAGGACATAAAAAAAAATTAAAACCTTTATATACATGCATTCACTGAAAAGAAAAAAAATTGCATAACATTCACATTTATAAAGTAAAAAATTTCTACCAATATTTTCTCGATTAGGCTATTATCTAATATTATCATGACTCAGTTTATTGAGGTTGAGTGTCATCACATCTTTTGGGAAGCAAATTTTGTGGCAGATTCTCTTGCTAATCGTGGGCACTCTCTTCCTTTTGGGCCTCATGAGTTTCATATGAGGGCCAGTGTTTCCGGCGAGTTTGTTTCAACTTTTACAGATTTTGTTTCATTGAGAATAAGAGTTTGGATATGACTTATTTCTATATTTGTTATGTATTTTATATAATTATTTATGGGTAGTAATTATTTTCAAAAAATTGACATTCTCACGTTTTGAGTGAATGAGGTTGGGAATAAAATATTTTCATAACTCATAAATAATAATTAAAAAAAAAATTAAAATCTTTATTATTTATTTAACATCTTTCCACAATTATGATACCATTAAATTTAAATTAGACATACTTTCCCATAGTTGGATATTATTAAATAAATAAATTTAAAATTTATTCTCAAGAATCTCAATAAATACTCAATAATGTTTAATACTAAACAAATATTTTTTTAAATAGTTAGGAATAACATTATTGGGTATTACGTTACTAGATACATAATTTCATATACCTAGCTCTACCTATATGTGGATCTTATCACGAAAGATGTGCATGAATTTATTTGGAAAATGGTAAATGAAAGGAGGAAAAAGCCAACACAACGATAGAATTAACTAAGGAATCGAAAAAGAGCGCATAAAAGTGAATATAGACGGGTAAGAGAAAGGGATAAGACATAAACACGTGAAAGGGAGAAAGAAGGTGAAAAAAATAGAGACAAGGAAAGAAGTGAAAAGGAGAAAGAAAGGATGAAATCTAACATTCAATTTATTAATTATATAATTAATATACATTTAATATATTCAATTGATTACTTTAATTTAAAATTGAGTTCATTGGTAAAGTCATAATAAATATACCTATTTTCTTTAAGATAGTAATTTAGAATGAAAGAATGACACCTGATTCGAAGATACGAATAGCATGCATACTTAGATATTACTTACAGAGGAATTTAGATTTAAGTCATTCTAAGAAAACGAGTTGGGGTTCAAACCTAAGACCTAACAAATGTGAGACCATGTCTTATTTCACTTGACCAACCTCTTAGGGTATGTTTGTATTAGTGGAGTTGAGTGATGGTTAATAATAATAAGTCCAATAACAATAATAATAATCACAAAATCTGAGCTAAAAAAATTATGTTTTAATTATTTTGACATCCAATTTATTTGGGTTTAAAATTAAATTACAATATTTATTTTTGTAAATTTACAAAAATATTTCAATTGTCTCCCATGGATGATATAAATTAAAACACTACAAAATAATGCTCAAATTAATTCACAATATGTAAAAGTAATGAGTCGTCAAAATCTAAGATAGCACTCTTAACCTGGACCAAAATTGGCATAAGCAAAAGCACCCCAATATCAAAGCAACTCTAAATCTAACCAATGTTAGACTATAATTTATCTAAATGCTTTTGCTCCCTTATTATTATTTAAGCTTTTGTTCCTCTTATCCTTGACACGTAGGTAATTTTTTTTTTAATATACACAAGGCTTTAACCCAAAAAAGGAGAAGCAAAGAACAAAACAAACAAGGTCACAAATACTACAGCATCAAACCGCAAAGAAACCGAAACCAGAAATGTTGTTGAAAAATATTGTTACTCTTGATAAATGCTTGAAATAAATCCAATGATTGATATGTTTAATGTGGGAATGCTGTTGAAAAATAATCTTTGATTCCCCCTCCCTATGATGCATTATGTGTAATGTGGGAATGTTGTTCGAAAATAATCTTTGGTTCCCTTCCCCATGATGCATTCCCGGCTTGGTTTTGGGGGTCATCTTACATCATTCTTTTGTTAAGTTTTAGACAGGATTACGAGGAAATTTGAATATTGGATGTGTGTATATATATGTATACCTTTGTTTTTAATGCATGAGAGTTTGAAAGGTGTGAAGTATAATGCACAAAAATTAAGTAAATATGCATATCATGTGTTTTTTTTGTCCATTTTTGTGCAGGTTACGAGTTAAACGGGTTGGTCCATGGATCACGACTAGTATACCTAGCTTTACCTATATGTGGATCTTATCACAAAAGATGTGCATGAATTTATTTGGAAAATGGTAAATGAAAGGAGGAAAAAGCCAACACAATGATAGAATTAACTAAGGAATGGAAACGGACCATAAAAGTGAATGTACGTAGACGGGTAAGAGAAAGGGATACGACGTACACATGTGAAAGGGAGAAAGAAGGTGAAAAAAATATAGAGACAAGGAAAGACGTGAAAAGGAGAAAGAAAGGATGAAATCTAATATTCAAATTATTAATTATGTAATTAATATACATTTAATATATTCAATTGATTGCTTTAATTTAAAATTGAGTTCATTGGTAAAGTAATAATAAATATACCTATTTTCTTTAAGATAATAATTTAGAATGAAAGGATAACACTTGATTCCAAGATACGGATAGCATGCGGACTTATTTAGTACTTACATAGGAATTTATATTTAAGTCATTCCAAGAAAACGAGGTGGGGTTCGAACCTAGGACCTAACAAATGTGAGACCATATCTTACTCCACTTGGCCAACTTCTTAGGGTATGTTTGGATTAGTGGAGTTGGGTGGAGTGGAGTAAGATTTGAATTTGTTCAATTGTTTAAATTTACCAAATTTGGATAGAATCAAGTGATAATAGATGAATTCCATTCCATCCTATTTCATCAATTCTTCTCAATTTTCTTTCCTGAATTGGACAAAATGTAATGAAATGAAAAATACCCAAACAATTGAGCAAAGTAATTATTCCACCCCGCTATGTTCCATTCTACTCTGATTTGCTTTATTCTATTTCACTCTGCTCCATTCCAGTCCACCATACTCTACCAATCCAAAGATACATTTAATGGTTATAAATTTACCTTATCAACTCATTATATCTATGATTTCATGATCGATTAAATCTATCCCTTAATTAATTAAATAACTCCAATATATATACATTCACGCGGCCCCGACTGGTTTCATACAATACAATCTCAAATGGCATTCCTATTTTGGCTGGTTCCTGTGGCTCTAGCCTCCGCTTTTCTCTTGGCAGTGGCTCCTCCTCCACTATACCAAGTGCAGGAGGATTACAAATCATACAGCCAAAACCAGACACAAGGATGTGATCTTTTTCAAGGGAGCTGGGTCGTTGATGCTGCTTACCCTCTCTATGATGCGCCAAGGGACTGTCCTTTCATTGGCCAGGGATTAGATTGCATAAAAAATGGAAGGCCTGACAGGGAGTACCTCAAGTATCGGTGGAAGCCAACTAGTTGTGACCTTCCAAGGTTGTCGCAACCGGAATCGCGACGGGACGGCGAGAAATGAAAGATTTTCTGTTTAAAATGGAGTCGCCACCAAATTTTTATTTAATTGGGAAAAATTATGGAAAAACCCATTTAGTTTAAAGAAATTGATCTTTGAAAACAGATCTAAGCTCGGGAGTCGGTTATGTTTAGGGAAGGGTAGGAATTTAATCCTACAGCACCCCTAATACACCCGTCTTTAGACGGTACCTTAATTAATTGTGCAAATTATTAATAACCTTTCAAAATATTTATTTACATTTTTTATTTCAAGAAATTTTTTAAAAAAAAAAAAAAAATTTTTTAGAATAAGAAGATTTCGGAGTACCAAACTGTCACAGCTCAGGTATCCGTAATATTGAGTTAACAAGCCGTCACGGCTAAATTAACCTCTTTATTTGGAATAAAATATATACATTTCAATGATTAATTTAAATTAAGATAATAAAGAAAGAGGAAGATAATAATAATAATAATAATAATAATAATAAATAAATAAATGAATAAATAAACAAATATTTACAATAATAATGATAATGAACAAAAATATTTACATGTAAAACATAATAAAATAATATCACAAATAAGTACTAAATAAATATTTACAACAACAATAATAATAATGAACAAAAATATTTACATGCTAAACAAAATAAAATGACATCAAAATAATAATGAAATAAATATATATACATTTCAATGATTAATTTAAATTAAAATAATAAAGAAATAATAATAATAATAATAATAATAATAATAAATAAATAAATGAATAAATAAACAAATATTTACAATAATAATAATAATGATGAATAAGAATATTTACATGTAAAACAGAATAAAATGACATCATAAAAATCTATTTTTAGTTTGAAACTTTTGAAACATCGAAATCACAAATTTAAATGTCCAAAATATTCAATTAACAAGCCGTCTCGGCTAAATTAATATTTTATTTAAAACAAAATATTTAACAAATAATTAATTAATTTACAATTTAAAGAAATAAAAAAAAATATTAAAGAAAATATTTGCAAATAATACAAATTATAAAAATCTAATTTTTGTTTGAAAATTTAAAACATCAAGTCATTACAAATGATGTTTAACTGAGTTAATAAGCCGTCACGGCTAAATTAATATCCTCATTTAAAACAATCTGATTATTAACTAAAATTTTAAAAAAATAATAATACATAACATTAAAAAATAATAAATATTTATAAGTAAACAAAGATGATAATTATTTACAAATCAGAAATAAAATAACATAAAATAACCTAATAAAATCTAATTTTTGACTTGACAGGAATCACCTGCTCTTACGTATCCTCTGGTGCGATGAGGAATTCAAAGTCACGTAGTTCTTTTTAAAAGATACTTGTATGTTGATAGATTTTAATTAAAAGAAAAGAGATAAAAATAGAATGAAAGAGGTGTTGATTGATTTTTATTTGGAAATAACAATGTCAAACTGTTACAGTTAAAACATTCTAAAAATGTAAATAACGAGTCGTCCTGACTCAGTTAATCTTATTTTAAAAATATAATTTATCCAAAAAACGAATTTTAATAAAGCAAGATGTTCAAGTATTTATTTTAAAACCAAAGTAGATGAGAACCTTTATATTTATATATATATATATATATATATATATATATATATATATATATATATATATATATATATATATATTTTAGACTGAAACTAATCTATACCCACATAAACACAACCCAAAAACCGAAAATAAGACAAACATTAATTAAAAGAATAAACAAATAATAATAATAACAATAAAACAAAACTCACTAATTTCACTAACCTCGATTCCACTTTTCCTAAAGACACACACACGAGTTGATATAGAGAGAAAGAGAGCCTAGATCAAGAAAAAGGGAACAAAAGGGTATGGGGTTACTGACGGTGAGGGTGCCATTTCCAGCAGCTCTTTCACTTCTTTGTTGGTGACGACGCGAAGGAGGAGGGGAAAAAGAGAGAGAGGCCGAGAGAGAGAGAGGGCGAGGGGGAAAGAGATCGAGAGAGAGAATGAGGTCCGAGTGAGGGAGTGAGGGAGAGGGAAGGGATGGACCATAAGAGGTCATGGCCAAGGCAGAGGGGGAGGAGGAACCGCCGGCTCACGCAGCGGGTGGTGGCGCGCGACCGGGTGGTTGATGGGCGGCGTAAAGAGGGGATGCGCGAGAGAGTGATGGGCGGCAACGATCTCGCGGAGGGAGAAGTTGAGGTCGCGATCATGAGGAAAAGATGGGGAGCGGAGGGACGAATTGATCTGCTGCATGACTGGGCTGAGGAAAGAGGGGATCGTGGCTGACTTGCGGCCAAGGAAAGGTAGCCATGGGGAAGAAGAGGCAGAGACCCGCAGGCACACTGCAAGAGGTGCAGATCGCGCCGCCGTTCATGGCAGAGAGAGAGGACAGCGACGTTCAAGCAAAGGGAAAGGAGAGCAGTGGTGCGGTTTGCAAGGAATGATAGGGAGAAGGATGACAGTGCCTGGTATCTATCTTTTTCCTTCTTGTTTCTGTATCTTTTTTTTTTATTTGCTTTCTTTGAAAATTGAAATTTTGTGTTTGATTCAAGGAGCTTTGAAAAACAATGTGGAGATGGTTGATTGACTAGATTAATATTTGATTCATGATGATAATGGTGATTCAAGGTTGAGAAAGGAAGAATGAGGGGCTGCAGCAAAGTGGAAACAGAGAGACCGATTGGGAATGGAGGAGGGTTTGATTTGTAGGTTGAAGATGGTAGTGGAATGATGAAGGTGTTCTGATGCGTGATGATGATGATGTTGGTACTCAAATGATTTTTGAAATTTTATCTGTACCTCTCTGTTTGATCTTGATTCTTCTTTCTGATTGTTGAAATGAACTCCAAAAATGTGACTAGCACTTCGAATGACTAAAAAAAATCAAGAATGAATGAATTCCACCCTTTTTAGAAGAATAGACTGGGAATGAATGTCCTCCTGGTAATCTGAGTGTCTCCTCCATCTTCTTGTTTTTTTTCCTTTAATTCCACCAAGATTAGATGATGATCTGAGATCGATCATAATCCGAGGTGGATGATGATGATATATGTTTTTTTTGAAAATGAATATGGCAATAGGGAATGAAGTCCCCCCCCAAAAACGGTTTTTTCCCTGATTGATCATAATCCCCTTTTATTCCTATTTCTATCATTTTCACAGATTAGTTGCTAGCTTCCCAGTTCACGTGCTCTGGAGCCGAAAGGAATTCTGACTCCATGTGCAAAGTTGAGAAGAGCATCATCATTGTGTTCCTTTTTGCTTTTCCTCATTCCAATTATGTTGTTGCTTCACGGATATGTGATCCCGTGATATAGCCTCTTGCCCCTTTTTTATATTTTTATTACTACTTTTTTGTTTTATATAGCAATGGGTTGACACTATTATGACAAAACACAAGTGCTAAAAGGTCTGAAGGGAATTTGGACCCTTTTTTTTATTTTTTATTTTTATTTTTTAATGCAGATGAAACAAAAAATATAAAATGATAATAACTGAACTTAAACAAAAATTAAGTTTGGATTAAGAACTATCTATGAACAAGATTTGAAATGGTTTGTAATTTCACTTAACAAAATAAAATTACCACGAGTCTATAAAGGGACTAAATTTTGAAAACATGCTAATTTTGAATTTTTATCTTATAAGCCGAACAAAATCGGGTGTTCACAGTTGCCCCTCTTTACTCATTTCTTATAAGAAAACACAAAAATTTGAAGTTTAAATATTGTTTTCATAAGGAATGAGTAAAGACATGAACATTGATTTTGTTCGGCAATGCATGCAATGCAATGAAATTTAAATCCGAAGCAAAAATGACATAAATTTTCAAGTAAAGTCACATGAGACGATGCGGTTTAGAAATCAAATATGCATGAATCACTCAAAGAATAATGGCTAACCAATTTGACCCAAATTCACAACTTTCAAGAAATGTTAAAAGACTAATCAGAAAAATGACACTTTGAGACAATCTGTACATGTAAAAGAATAATCTGAGGATGATGGAAAAGTTAAATGGCAATCTGAGGGTGACATGAAAGAAATTGGCAATCTGAGACCGACTGAAAAGTAAAATGGTGGCAATCTGAGGCCGACAAGGAAGTAAATGGGCAATCTGAGGCCGACATGAAATGTAACTTGGCAATCTGAGGTCGACTAGAAAGTAAATTGGCAATCTGAGGCCGACTGGAAATGTAAATTGGCAATCTGAGGCCGACTGGAAAGTAAATTGGCAATCTGGGGCCGACTGGAAAGTAAATTGGCAATCTGAGGCCGACATGAAATGTAAATTGGCAATCTGAGGCCGTCTGGAAAGTAAATTGGCAACCTGAGGCCGACAGGAAAGTAAATTGGCCATCTGAGGCCGACTAGAAAGTAAATTGGCAATCTGAGGCCGACTGGAAATGTAAATTGGCAATCTGAGGCCGACTGGAATGTAAATTGGCAATCTGAGGTCGACAAGAAAGTAAATTGGCAATCTGAGGCCGACAGGAAAGTAAATTGGCAATCTGAGGCCGACTGGAAAGTAAATTGGCAAACTGAGGCCGACTAAAAAGTAAATTGGCAATCTGAGGCCGACTTGAAATGTAAATTGGCAATCTGAGGCCGACTGAAATGTAAATTGGCAATCTGAGGCCGACTAAAAAGTAAATTGGCAATCTGAGGCCGACTTGAAATGTAAATTGGCAATCTGAGGCCGACTTGAAATGTAAATTGGCAATATGAGGCCGACTAGAAAGTAGATTGGCAATCTGAGGCCAACATGAAATGTAAATTGGCAATAATGGAAAACAAAGATTTTCACAATATCTTTTTTTTTTTTTTTTTTGGTTATATACACAAGTTATCAATTTTCAATTTATTTCAGAAAAACTAACCGTAACCAAATCAAGCACGCCTCAAGGAAGACTATAACCGATCCAACTCGTAATTCACGTGCTGGGTCTTCTGACATAAACTTTCTTTACTTCTGGACCTTTTGCTCACTTCTTTCCCATTTTCCTTTTTCTTCTTTTTTAGGATGATGCTTGCTTTTCTGCCGAGTTTGACTGAAACTTCAGAATTCTCTTAATGTGATGCTAGTCATGGATGTATTGCTGTAAGAATTATTAGGTTGTATAACTTTAAACTTAAATTTATGCTTACTCGAGACATCATAAATAAATATGCATTTAAAGAGGAAACAAAAGATTGGCTGAATAGGCATCTTCATTGCTTGGTGTATTGGATGACAAGATGTTTGAAAAAAAGATTACAACACAAAACTGAAAGACAAACTTGTGAAAGACATGGAATTTTGCCCCAGTTTAAGTTCTTTGTGACTTAATCAATCGATTTCTCGCAGCAAGTTGAACACCATAACCATGATCCTTAATGATGTCTTCAAACCTTTTCTTTCCAAAAATTGCCCCAATTTCAATCTTGGTCAGCTTGATTCACTGGACAAATTCAACACTCAAAAATTGCCCCAGTATAGGTTGCTTGAGATGATGCTTATCTTTTTGCTCTAATTTTTGCCTAGGTTGCTCTTTCAAGTTTTCAACCTAACGAGCTCTTCTTTTTTGTTTTTTGTTTTTTTGTTTTTCTTTTTCTTTTCATATTACCCTAACTTTTGCTTAGGTCGCTCTTTCGAGTTTTCAACCTAACGGGCTTTTTCAACATCTTTTCAAGCATAAAACCTTTTGACTGCATCAGTGTTAATTGGTTTGGGCAATTCCTGTCCATCCATGTCTTGCAAAATCAATGCTCCACCTGAGAACGCTTGCTTAACAATGTAAGGACCTTCATAGCTCGGGGCCCATTTTCCCCGTGCATCTTCTTGATTAGGGAGAATTTTCTTCAAAACCAAATCTCCTGGATGAAAATCTCTAGGACGGACTTTCTTGTTAAAAGCCTTAGCCATTCTGCTTTGGTACAATTGGCCATGACAAATAGCTGCCAGTCTTTTCTCTTCGATCATGTTCAGCTGTTCATATCGGGTCTTCACCCATTCATATTCTTCTAACTCAGCCTCCATTAGAACCCTTAATGATGGGATTTCCACTTTTATAGGAGATACAGCCTCCATTCCATACACCAATGAGAAGGGAGTTGTACCTGTACTTGATCGTATGTTGGTACGATATGCGTGCAAAGCATAAGGTAGCATTTCATGCCAGTCTTTGTAATTCACCACCATCTTGGCGATGATTTTCTTGATATTCTTATTTGCTGCTTCAACCGCACCATTCATTTGAGGCCTATAAGGAGCTGAGTTGTGATGCTTGATCTTGAAAGTCTCAAAGAGCTTTTGAACTTCGGCACCATTGAGGTTAGGAGCATTATCTGTGATAATTCTTTCTGGAATCCCATATCTGCAGATGATATCTCTTTTGATGAATCTGAGAAACACTTTCTGTGTGATGTTAGCATATGAAGTAGCTTCCACCCACTTTGTGAAATAGTCTATCGCCACCAAAATGAAACGATGACCATTTGAAGCTTTAGGATTGATAGGGCCAATGACATCCATGCCCCACATTGAGAAAGGCCAAGGAGATACCATGTTGTGCAACGGAACTGGAGGAGCATTGACTCGGTTTGCATATATTTGGCATTTTTGGCATTTTCGAACATAATTGATGCAATCATTTTCCATGGGGGACCAGTAATAACCGCTTCTTAGGATTTTGCGTGCCATCATATGTCCATTAGCATGGGTTCCACAAATTCCTTCATGGATCTCCGTCATGATCATTTGAGCTTCATGAGAATCCACACATCTGAGGAGAGTGGTGTCATGATTTCTCTTGTAAAGGACTTCACCATTCAAGAAAAAGGCCATGGCCAATCGTCGAATTGTTTTTCTTTGCACTTCATTTGCTCCAGTCGGATATTCTCCTTTTTGAATGTACTGCTTGATGTCATAATACCATGGTTGTCCATCCGCTCAACCTCCACATTGTCACAGTATATTGGTTCACTTTGCACCTCTACGTGGATGGGTTGGACATTGGTATGGATTTCCAATTTTGTCATTGCTGCCAGGGTTGCCAATGCATCCGCAAATTGGTTATGGTCTCGAGTTAAGTGAGAGAATGACACATCATCAAATTCTTCAATTAATCGAGACAAGTATTTCTGATAAGGCACCAATTTCGGATCCTTCGTACGCCATTCTCCATTAACTTGATAGATTATGAGCGCAGAATCTCCAAACACCTTTAATTCTTTGATCCCTAGGTCAATTGCAGCTTGCAAACCATTCGCACAGGCTTCATATTCTGCGATATTGTTGGTGCATTCAAAATCTAACTTGATGGAAACTGGGTATTGTTTTCCAGCTGGTGACACTACTACAGCTCCTATTCCACACCCATTCATATTGGCGGCCCCATCGAAGTACATTTTCCATACATTCTCCTTTTCTTTCTCATCTTTTTCCACTGTTAACACCTCACCATCGGGGAATTCAGGCATGATAGGTCAGATATCCTCAAGAGGATTTTCAGCTAGATGATCAGCAATTGCACTTCCTTTGATGGACTTCTGGGTCACATATTTGATATCAAATTCAGACAGCATCACTTGCCATTTTGACATTCTCAACGACACATGAGGACTATCAAATATGTATTTCAATGGATCCATTCGAGAGATTAACCAGGTAGTGTAGTATAACATGTATTGCCTCAATCTCTTGGATGTCCACACTAATGCACAACAAGTCTTTTCTATCGCCAGATAACGAGATTCACAGTCATTAAACTTCTTGCTCAGATAATAAATTGCCTGCTCTTTCTTTCCGGACTCATCATATTGTCCTAACATTGCCCCAAGAGACGTAGGCAACACTGTGAGGTACAATATTAAAGGACGGCCTGGTACGGGTGGGGCCAGAATTGGAGGCTTCATTAAATAAGCTTTTATTTTATCAAAAGCTTCTTGGCATTCTTCATTCCACTCCCCAGGTTGACGTTTTCGCAGCAACTTGAATACAGGCTCACAAGTACTAGTCAAATTGGCAATAAATCTAGCAATGTAGTTGAGCCTTCCAAGAAAACTTCTCACTTCTCGTTCAGTTCGGGGAGCTGACATTTCTTGTATTGCCTTCACCTTGTCAGGATCTACTTTTATCCCTTCTCTGCTGACAATGAACCCGAGTAACTTCCCTGTAGAAGCTCCAAAAATGCATTTATTCGGATTCAACCGCAACTTGTATTTTCTGAGCCTTTCAAACAACTTTCGCAGAACTGTCACATGACTTTCTCCCTCTTTAGATTTGGCGACCATATCATCTACATACACCTCAATCTCTTTATGCATCATGTCATGGAATAATGCGACCATG
The DNA here is from genome assembly GCA_031216105.1 of Dalbergia cultrata. NCBI lineage: Eukaryota > Viridiplantae > Streptophyta > Magnoliopsida > Fabales > Fabaceae > Dalbergia > Dalbergia cultrata. Next base: position 15,936,279 of record CM062350.1, read on the forward strand.
GCACGTTGGTAGGTGGCACCGGCATTCTTCAATCCAAACGGCATGACTCAGATAGCAAAATGTTCCCCACGGAGTTATGAAAGTAGTTTTTCCTTTGTCATGAATATTCATGGGAATTTGATTATACCCAGAGTATCCATCCATAAAGGAAAATCGGTGATTTCTAGCAGTATTATCAACAAGGACATCAATGTGGGGTAGAGGAAAATCATCTTTCGGGCTAGCTTTATTCAAATCTCGATAGTCTACACACATTCTAACTTTTCCGTCCTTCTTAGGTACAGGCACAATGTTGGCCACCCAATCAGTGTGTCTTGATACCTCTAAAAATCCAGCCTCCAGCTGTTTAGTCACTTCCTCTTTAATCTTTAATGACATGTCCGGTCGCATTCTTCTCAACTTTTGCTTCTTCGGCTCAGCTTCGGAATACAAAGGGATCTTGTGTGAAGCAATCTCTGGGTCTAATCCTGGCATATCATGATAGGACCATGCAAACACATCCAGGAATTCTTTGAACAATGCAACCATTTCTGTACGTTCAGGATTTTCCACTATTTTCAGCTCCTTTTTGTCTTCTTCGGTGCCCATGTTAATCACCTCGACCACTTCATTATCTAAGTCAAATCCTTTTTCTGAATAATCCAGGAGGTTTGAAAACTGTTCAATAGCTTCTTCATCATCCTCGAACTCATGGTTATCGCAGTCAAGTGCAGCAAGAGAATCAATTGATAATTTCCCAAATTCCTTTTCATGTGGCAAAATTTCTATGACATTCAAGTTCCTGGAAAGTAATCGTGGTGGATTGGAATGCTAAACCAAATGGTGGATTATAAACAGCATGGAAAATGCAAATTAACAAGCTGAGAGTGGTAAGGGAAAAACATAACAGAAAAGGAGAAAGCAAAAGGAATAGAAACAGAAACGAGGCAAATGGAAAACATATAGAAAGATTATTGAAAATCATGCAAATGATGTCACTGAGTAGCATAAACAAAAACATAAATAATTCTTGAATAATACAACCCAACAAATTACTTTTCAGCAATAACATCAAGCATTGGTTCAGCTGTCCAGTTCATCAGCGTCTCATCATTGCTAGCAACATGGACTTTGTTATTTTCTTGATTGTTTCAAAGATCCAAAGTGTTGATGGTGGAGAAATAATGAGGGGAGCGAACTTCACCAGCCATAATCACTTCAGCTGGACTAGGGAATGTCTCTTTCAAGTGAGGAATCAACTTCATTTTCCCTTTTTGTTTATTCTGTTCCAGAGCCAAGGCACTCATCTTGTCATCCAGAGAGGTCTCATATCCTAGACCAAATCGGTTAAACTTCTCTGGCATCGATACGAGAGTTTGGGTGCCTTGCAGCTGTGATCCTAGTCCTTTTCCTTCTAGATATCCACTCTTGGCCATGATATGAGCTACTATCTGATTTTGTATTAAGGCTTTATCTTGCTCTTGTCTCACTCTATCGCCTGTGCTATGCCATGAACTGCTCTCCACTAGCTCCACATTTTCAACATATGGCAATGTCACTGGTTTGGATACTAGGATCTCTTTTTCTCCATGGATTGTGACGACCGATCCATTCTCAATGTATTTGACCTTCTGATGCAAGGTTGAAGGGACAGCACCAACACCATTTATCCATGGTCTTCCGAGTAGCATATTGTAGTCCGATTCGATCTGCATCACTTGGAACAATACCTCCAATTTGCTCGGGCCAATCTCCGAGTAACACCATCTCCCCAAGGATGCTTTTCTTCGCCCACAAAAGCTTTCACTACCATCATTTGTGGCAGTATATCATCCTTACTCATCGACAAATAGCTCAAAGTTGACACAGGTAAGACATTCAATCCCGATCCTCCATCAATGAGAACTCTGGGCACTATGTAACCTTTACATTTGAGGGTTATGTATAGTGCCCGTGGGTTAGCCTGTGAAACAACTTCTTCATCTGAAAACGTAATCATGCTAACACGTTTCACTGGATCCACCATATTCACCACATTTTCTGATGAGACATCAGGCTTAACATAAGCTTCCTTCAAGACTTTCAATACTGCCTTTCGATGAGGCTCGGATGACATGATTAATGATAAAAGAGATATTCTAGCTGGGGTTTTCTTTAATTGTTCAAGAATATCATACTCGCTTTGCTTCATTATCTTTAGGAACTCTTCTTCCTCATCTTCTTTTTCTTTTCTTTCTGAATCTGAACTCTTTCCAGCGTACCCTTCATTGACAAATTTCCCTTTTTCCAGCTCTCCGGGTCCATAAACTCTTCCACTTCTTGTTATTCCTTTCACCTCCATGACACCGGTCACTTCTTCATTTTCTCGGGCCTTCGAGGTTTCCCCTATGTCTCCACTCGTCTTAACCTGAGTCTCATAATTCCAAGGCACAGCATGTGTACTCTTGTACTCAAATGGTGTAGGTTTCTTGACAGTAATGACCACTTTTTCTGGCTTGGGAGCTACATTAAGTGGTGGCACTCGAACAACAAAAGGTTCAATTACATTCACCTCATCAGGTATATTTAGCCCCTTCTTTGCTTGTATTACTCCTAAGTTGAGTAATCCCTGTACCCGAGCCTTGAAATCCCAGCAATTTTCGATGTCATGGCCAAGGGCCCCACAAAGGATACAGCTTGAATTCATGTCATATTTCTCATTCTCCTTTATTGTCGGATCAGATGCCGTGATGTTGTAACCAAACTCCTTCAGGCCAACAAAAATTCTCTCCATGGGTGTTTTGAGATTTAAAACCTTCTTTATCAGGGGTTCTTCTTTCTCTACAACATTTACCCGACCTCCTCTTTCATGATTTGGCATTGGATTATGGACAATATCTGGTTTTGACTCCTCTTGAAAGTCTAGTCTACCACAAGCAATCAGTCTTTTTCTTCTAGTCTTGAAGCCTTCGCAATCTTCAATTGAATGCCCTGCTATGTCCATATGGTATTTGCAAGTAAGGTTCGGATTGTACCAAGCTGGATATGGTGATTCTAATGGGCGTACAGGATAAGCCGAGATCAAGTGGGCATCAACTAATCGTTGAAAGAGATCAGCGTTTGAAATGGATAGTTTAGGGAAAGGTGGCAAATTCTGGAATCGGGAACGGCTTTGATTTTGAGCATTTGGCCGTGGTGGTGTGGTGTTTGAGAAGTTCTGAGGATGCACGGTTGAGTTATAGGCGTATGTTGGTCGAGCTGGTTGGTATGGTCGTATGTGGATGTTATTAATTTGCGGTGGGGAATATGGGATGGTATTTGTGGTTTGTGTGGTTTGGTAAAATGGGTAAGGAGTGGTTGAGGCTTGGTATGGTGGTGTTTGGGGTCTTGGGTGCATTGGTGCGTGTCTTGGGGTAAAGGGTCGCTGACTCTGCACATAGTTTACATCAGTCTCCTTCTTCTTGGGTGGGAAACCTTTTCTTGTGTCTTCATTGGTCATGGGAAGTTTGCCATTTTTAGCTAGATTCTCAATTCTTTCTCCAAAGATGATCAATTCAGAGAAATCTTTGTATGTCGCTCCCGCCATTGCTCGATATAAGGAGATCCTGTGGTTCCTAAAAAGTACGAACACATTTCAGAAAGGATAAGTGGCGGTTGCACTTGAGCGGCCAGAGCTCTCCATCTTTGAGCATATTGCTTGAATGACTCATCTTTCTTTTTCTGCATAGCACTCAATTGTTCTCTAGTTGGTGCTATTTCCATGTTAAACTTGTATTGATTCATGAATTGGTCTACCAGTTCTCTCCAGCTAGAAATCTTTGAATGGTCTAATTGAATATACCATTCTAGAGCAGGTCCAGTTAAACTTTCATGAAAAAAGCTAACGAGAAACTTTTCATCTTTAGACCAAATTGACATCTTGGTGCAATAACTCTTCAAATGGAAGAGAGGGTTACCCGTTCCATCATACTTCGAGAAGTCAGGAATCTTGAAGTCCTTCGGAACCACTGCATCGATGGGAGGGCAAAGCTGCTCAATTTCCATATAGCCATAAGTGCTAGGCCCTTGGATAGTTTTAATTTGATCTTGAATCTTCTTCATCCATTCTTCTTTGAACTTGTGCCTATCTGCTTCTGCACGGCTATTCTCCGAGGAAAATGGTTGCTTTTGGATGACCACACGAGGTGGCTCCCAAATAGGGGTAGCATGCCCATGTCCTCCAGCCTGTACATTTTCTATGGCATGATAACCCTCTCCGATAGGGATAGTAATCGGCATTATTGGTGGTGGTTGTCCAAGAGAGTTATTCGGAATCCTGTCCCGCCATTCATCCCTTGAGTGACATTTAGAACTGCATCCGATACCACAGGTATGGTCATTGTTGTAGCACTTGGTTGTACACCTCCTGAGCTTTGGTGGGCTCTCAATAAGTCGAGTGACTCCATCATAGCCCGCATCATCTCCTCCATTCTTCCCTGGTTGTTTGACAACTCGTTCAGTCTTCCTCTCACTACATCAACTTCCATGCTTAGGTTTCTTCCTATTCGTAAGTAATTATAGCCGAGGTGGTTACAGCTTGGAATAGCTCTTCCCGATTCGTAAACAATTGCGCACGGGTAGTCCTTCCTGGTTCAAGTTTCCGCCGCCATCTTGGTTCGAGCTCTAGTGTTATGAACACGAGTTAGATCGGTATCTTCTTTCCTTGGGCGCCCAATGGTTGCGATGTTTCACCTAAGTAAAAAAATAGTTTAAGTAAAAAGATAAACATATTGCAATTTGTTAGAGATTGTCAATCGTGCTGAGTCTTGATGTAAGTATCTTTGGTCACAACTTTTCCCCAGAACGTCTCGTTCAAAGGTAATAAGTTATCTTTAATGGATATTGCCAAAATAATGAAACAACCATTCATTCATCAGAGGAGTAGATTACAATCATCATATTTTTTTTACATCCATTCCCAGAAATGACGAAAAAGTACATCATAAAGCTAGATACCGATCTTTAAAAACATCATCACCAAAAGGTAATGCCTCTTCAACTTCTTTCAGCAATTATCTGTTTCATCCTTCCAACCAAATCCTTGCAGTAGCTGACAAAGTTGCGAAGTCCAACTGGGGTCTTGAAAGGAATAACTTCTTGCTCAGCTATTTCCAGGTATCTGGGAACGTCTTCTATTGCTGTATTAGCTAGCCCTGCCAGATTTGAAAAACGAGTCTTCAACTCATGAATGATGTGACTTTGGTGTTGCACCTCAAACTCCAAATCTGTGACCCTTTTCTTCTCTTCTTCTAAGGCAGCTTGAAACTTCATAGTCTCATCTTTCATGTGTTGTTTTAGTTCCCCAATCTTCCTCTGGTATTCCTTGCTTATCTCTCTCATTTCTCGCTTCATTTGTTCCTCTCCTGCTATTGCGGCTTCCTCAGCAATTTTGGCATCTTGAAGTTGATTCCTTAACTGTTGATTTTCGGCTATTGCTCGGTCACGCTCTTGCCTTCGAAGCCCGAGTTCTTTATTAGCAGCTTGGAGGCATTCCTTGGTCTTCATCATGTGGTCATACCCCATTTTCAACTTCTTAGTGGTGCCCTCTAGAAGTTGGTTTCTCTCAGTGCTTTCTCGCTTCAAATCTGCATAATTATGGTGAGCACTTTCCAATGCAGCCTCAACTTGCATCTTTTCTTGCTTAACTCTGTCTAACTTCTCTTTTATTTCTTTGATCCCCTCATCATCGTCAAAATGTGAGGATGATGCCTTGTTATGTGGGGTTGTTGTCCAGGTTCTGAATGGTAGTTTAATCTCTTGGGCCCTATTCTTCACCCATTGACGGTAGCTTTCTTTCACTGCACAGCTTCTAACTCCTAATTCTTTTCCCTTCCTGACAACCTTGTTCCAAGCAGATCGGACCTTCTGTAGTAGGTTGAGATCATCAGAGTCGAGGTAATATAAGACAAATGGAGTGATTGCAGCTTCGGGAGGTGGTCCCATCATGGGGTAACCAAGTTGACGCAATACCAATACTGGATTGTAATTTATGCATCCTCGGGTACCCATGAGGGGAACATTTGAGAAGTTTCCACACTGATAGATCAAAGTCTGCCCGTCTTCCCACCAAGGGTACCATCGGATCATCTTTTCATTCAATCTGGCTAGGTCTTGGGCCCATTCTTGTCTGCTTTTCTTTTAGATCTTCAATCGGACAGGGCGCCTTGTAACTTCTTTGGAACACATGTGCGGTGGCCCATACATACAACATTGGCAGACAGCATAAAATTCTTTTACCATTCCTCTCATAGCAAAAATTTAAGGTACAATAGACATCTGCCAAGAGGGCTGGAACAGGATTATGACCATAAAATTTTCGAGCGAGAAATACATCAATAGCCGCGAAGTCCACAAAGCCTTCAATATTTGGAAACAGAATAATGCCATAAACAGTGAGAGCCAATACATCCAAGAAAGTGTCCCAATCTTTAGCTCCTGCTAAGCCTTGCATATGCTTCTCCAAATAATCCTTTGGGAATCCATTGGTCCCATTTCTACACTTTTGAGCTTCATGCAAATCCTTTACATTGACCTTTAAGACAGCTGCTACTGTATGTAAGGAAGGATAATGACCTTGGTAGTGATAAGGTTTTTCCCCTTCTAGTGGTAACCCCAAGATTCGCTCAAATTCTTCAAGAGTTGGTGCCAACTGGAAGTCTTGAAAAGTAAAACATCGGAGAGGAGGATCATAGTACTGTGCCAATGCTGTGATTGCCTCTACTTGTTCTTCCACCTCTAACAGATTCAAAATTTTTCCATACTTCCTTGCGAGAGAAAGGCGATGTGGCATACTCAACAGCTGACTTAAGGATCTCAGACTTTCTGTGTCAGGCTTCTTAGCTTTAAGATGTAAAGTTTTCTTTAATTTTTCCCCCTCATGATTGTTTGATCTCATGTTTATTTCCATTTTCCAAAGATACTCACAACAAGACTCTGATATGATTCTCTAACAAACCTGGAAAACAAAGAAAAATGTGATGATTTTCATTTAAATGTAAAAGGAAATAATAAATACTTTGAACATGTTAAAGAATTTATGTACAAGGAAATGGATTAAAGAAAGAGTATGCTCTCTTTGTGTCCTATTTGAGTTAAGCTCTGGAGGTCAATCTATAGTTCTATGGTTATTCTACTTTGTGAATACTTGCAATAGGTGGATATATATACTGAAGATTCTACTACTCTAGAGTTAAAGACTCATTTCGGAATATTATCCACAACAGCGGGTAAACCGCTAGGTGTAGAATATTCACAAAAGAGTCACACTCTAGACGAGATTTTTGCAATAACCAAACAGGATGAACATCCAAAATGGCTACCACTACACAATCTCTTACCTATCTCAAGTTGCACTCAGACCCGGGTATAGGGCCCCACTCGTGTGTGATTAATGTGTAAGTGTTGTGTGTGAAGAGAGCATACAAACCTGGAATCCTAAAACTACCCATGACAAGACCTGCAAAATAGACAATACAGAACAAACGTCTTCTGTCCTAGAGTGCAAAGAAACAAAAATACATATATACAGACAGAGCAAAGTCTTCTATCCTAGAGTGCAAAGAAACCAAAATAAATATATACAGACAAAGCAAAGTCTTTTATCCTAGAGTGCAAAGAAACCGAAATAAATATATACAGACAGAGCAAAGTCTTCTATCCTAAGATAGTCATAAAGAATTAAATATAAATAAAAATAGAGCAAAGTCTTTTATTCTAGGGTGGTTACAAAGAATTAAATATGAATAAATATATACAAACAGAACAAAATCTTTTATTCTAGGATAGTCACAAAGAATTAGACATGAAAATATATACAAATACGACTGCAACAAAATTTAAAAGAAGGAAAATAATAGACAACTAGCAATAAAATAAAATGAAAATACAAAGAAAGAAAGAAAAAAAAATGAGGTTATAATAATAAGCACAATCAATTATTATAGGCCTGACTCTCACCGTCCCCAGTGGAGTCGCCATCTGTCGCAACCGGGATCGCGACGGGACGGCGAGAAATGAAAGATTTTCTGTTTAAAATGGAGTTGCCACCAAATTTTTATTTAATTGGGAAAAATTATGGAAAAACCCATTTAGTTTAAAGAAATTGATCTTTGAAAACAGATCTAAGCTCGGGAGTCGGTTATGTTTAGGGAAGGGTAGGAATTTAATCCTACAGCACCCCTAATACACCCGTCTTTAGACGGTACCTTAATTAATTGTGCAAATTATTAATAACCTTTCAAAATATTTATTTACATTTTTTATTTCAAGAAAATTTTTTAAAAAAAAAAAAAAAATTTTTTAGAATAAGAAGATTTCGGAGTACCAAACTGTCACAGCTCAGGTATCCGTAATATTGAGTTAACAAGCCGTCACGGCTAAATTAACCTCTTTATTTGGAATAAAATATATACATTTCAATGATTAATTTAAATTAAGATAATAAAGAAAGAGGAAGATAATAATAATAATAATAATAATAATAATAAATAAATAAATGAATAAATAAACAAATATTTACAATAATAATGATAATGAACAAAAATATTTACATGTAAAACATAATAAAATAATATCACAAATAAGTACTAAATAAATATTTACAACAACAATAATAATAATGAACAAAAATATTTACATGCTAAACAAAATAAAATGACATCAAAATAATAATGAAATAAATATATATACATTTCAATGATTAATTTAAATTAAAATAATAAAGAAATAATAATAATAATAATAATAATAATAATAAATAAATAAATGAATAAATAAACAAATATTTACAATAATAATAATAATGATGAATAAGAATATTTACATGTAAAACAGAATAAAATGACATCATAAAAATCTATTTTTAGTTTGAAACTTTTGAAACATCGAGCTGTCACAGCTTAAATGTCCAAAATATTCAATTAACAAGCCGTCTCGGCTAAATTAATATTTTATTTAAAACAAAATATTTAACAAATAATTAATTAATTTACAATTTAAAGAAATAAAAAAAAATATTAAAGAAAATATTTGCAAATAATACAAATTATAAAAATCTAATTTTTGTTTGAAAATTTAAAACATCAAGTCATCACAATTTCGGATGTTTAACTGAGTTAATAAGCCGTCACGGCTAAATTAATATCCTCATTTAAAACAATCTGATTATTAACTAAAATTTTAAAAAAATAATAATACATAACATTAAAAAATAATAAATATTTATAAGTAAACAAAGATGATAATTATTTACAAATCAGAAATAAAATAACATAAAATAACCTAATAAAATCTAATTTTTGACTTGACAGGAATCACCTGCTCTTACGTATCCTCTGGTGCGATGAGGAATTCAAAGTCACGTAGTTCTTTTTAAAAGATACTTGTATGTTGATAGATTTTAATTAAAAGAAAAGAGATAAAAATAGAATGAAAGAGGTGTTGATTGATTTTTATTTGGAAATAACAATGTCAAATCACATGCTTAGAACATTCTAAAAATGTAAATAACGAGTCGTCCTGACTCAGTTAATCTTATTTTAAAAATATAATTTATCCAAAAAACGAATTTTAATAAAGCAAGATGTTCAAGTATTTATTTTAAAACCAAAGTAGATGAGAACCTTTATATTTATATATATATATATATATATATATATATATATATATATATTTTAGACTGAAACTAATCTATACCCACATAAACACAACCCAAAAACCGAAAATAAGACAAACATTAATTAAAAGAATAAACAAATAATAATAATAACAATAAAACAAAACTCCCTAATTTCACTAACCTGATTCCACTTTTCCTAAAGACACACACACGAGTTGATATAGAGAGAAAGAGAGCCTAGATCGAAGAAAAAGGGAACAAAAGGGTATGGGGTTCTGGACGGTGAGGGTGCCATTTCCAGCAGCGCTCTGCTGCTGCTGCTGTTGGTGGCGACGCTAAGGAGGAGGGGAAAAAGAGAGAGAGGCCGAGAGAGAGAGGGAGAGGGGGAAATAGATCGAGAGAGAGAATGAGGTCCGAGTGAGGGAGTGAGGGAGAGGGAAGGGATGGACCATAAGAGGTCATGGCCAAGGCAGAGGGGGAGGAGGAACCGCCGGCCGGCTCACAGCAGTGGTGGCTGGCGCGCGACTGGGGTGGTTGATGGGCGGCAGAAAGAGGGGATGCGCGAGAGAGTGATGGGCGGCAACGATCTGCGGCGGAGGGAGAAGTTGAGGTCGCGATCATGAGGAAAAGATGGGGAGCGGAGGGACGAATTGATCTGCTGCATGACTGGGCTGAGGAAAGAGGGGATCGTGGCTGACTTGCGGCCAAGGAAAGGTAGCCATGGGGAAGAAGAGGCAGAGACCCGCAGGCACACTGCAAGAGGTGCAGATCGCGCCGCCGTTCATGGCAGAGAGAGAGGACAGCGACGTTCAAGCAAAGGGAAAGGAGAGCAGTGGTGCGGTTTGCAAGGAATGATAGGGAGAAGGATGACAGTACCTGGTATCTATCTTTTTCCTTCTTGTTTCTGTATCTTTTTTTTTTATTTGCTTTCTTTGAAAATTGAAATTTTGTGTTTGATTCAAGGAGCTTTGAAAAACAATGTGGAGATGGTTGATTGACTAGATTAATATTTGATTCATGATGATAATGGTGATTCAAGGTTGAGAAAGGAAGAATGAGGGGCTGCAGCAAAGTGGAAACAGAGAGACCGATTGGGAATGGAGGAGGGTTTGATTTGTAGGTTGAAGATGGTAGTGGAATGATGAAGGTGTTCTGATGCGTGATGATGATGATGTTGGTACTCAAATGATTTTTGAAATTTTATCTGTACCTCTCTGTTTGATCTTGATTCTTCTTTCTGATTGTTGAAATGAACTCCAAAAATGTGACTAGCACTTCGAATGACTAAAAAAAATCAAGAATGAATGAATTCCACCCTTTTTAGAAGAATAGACTGGGAATGAATGTCCTCCTGGTAATCTGAGTGTCTCCTCCATCTTCTTGTTTTTTTTCCTTTAATTCCACCAAGATTAGATGATGATCTGAGATCGATCATAATCCGAGGTGGATGATGATGATATATGTTTTTTTTTTTTTGAAAATGAATATGGCAATAGGGAATGAAGTCCCCCCCCAAAAACGGTTTTTTCCCTGATTGATCATAATCCCCTTTTATTCCTATTTCTATCATTTTCACAGATTAGTTGCTAGCTTCCCAGTTCACGTGCTCTGGAGCCGAAAGGAATTCTGACTCCATGTGCAAAGTTGAGAAGAGCATCATCATTGTGTTCCTTTTTGCTTTTCCTCATTCCAATTATGTTGTTGCTTCACGGATATGTGATCCCGTGATATAGCCTGCTGCCCCCCTTTTTTATATTTTTATTACTACTTTTTTGTTTTATATAGCAATGGGTTGACACTATTATGACAAAACACAAGTGCTAAAAGGTCTGAAGGGAATTTGGACCCTTTTTTTTATTTTTTATTTTTATTTTTTAATGCAGATGAAACAAAAAATATAAAATGATAATAACTGAACTTAAACAAAAATTAAGTTTGGATTAAGAACTATCTATGAACAAGATTTGAAATGGTTTGTAATTTCACTTAACAAAATAAAATTACCACGAGTCTATAAAGGGACTAAATTTTGAAAACATGCTAATTTTGAATTTTTATCTTATAAGCCGAACAAAATCGGGTGTTCACAAAGGTAATAATGTTAATGTTTGTAAGAGAAAATTACAGAGGTTTGGTGCAATAATGTTAATAATGTGTTTGGTTTTGTGTCTGTAGAACTGATTCTAGATATGATTGATTTTGTTAAAATTAATTTTAAAGTAAAGTTATTTATATTTGATAATTCATCTACCAAAATTCAAATATGAAGCCATAAATCTTCACTTCTTTTTTCGAATTAATTCTAGAATAAAGAATTGATTTTGAAGCAAAACACCCAAACCTCATTTACTGACTTTCAAGACACATTTGTTCTTCAAAATTGATTGTAGTGTGTATAAAGGGGAAATCAAATGCACACTTATAATCCATATCCCTCTATTTTGTGAAATTATCACCGACCTTCCATAAGATTAATTAAATTACACTTACCTCATCTGTAGATATTGATTCAGTAATAATATATTCATAATAATTAATAATAAAATTGTAATATTTTGGCAATTTTTAGCATATTGATTGAATACAATACTTTTTTTTATCACATGAAACTTATAATTATAACTTAGTATTTTAGTTAATATTTATATAAAATATTATCAAAATATAATAATTTTGTAACTACTAATCATGTATATGTCATTTATTATTTTTTTATTACTTAAATCAATTAATTAATATTCATGGGGTTGCTTAGTATAATTTTGCGAAACAGATAAGTGTCGATTGTAATTAACTAATTATATCAAATTTTATTAGAGATGAATATAATTTAATCTATTTGCAAAGATTTATTCTTAAGATTAATTTTTTTATTCATTGTAAATATAAGAGGTTTTTTTTTTTATCCAATTACGTATTGTAATTGACTCTTTACCTTTAAAGTGTCACATATAATATTACATAATTGAATAATAATATAATTTTTTTTACTGATATTATATTAAAATTAAAATATTTTTATTGTCATATGTCATCACATGGAAATTTACCATATACTTTTTATCATATTAACCATTTTGTGTGACATGAAAATTGTCCTCTTGAAGTGCAAAGTTGATTTTGGTTTTCTTTTTTTTGGTCATGATTCTTTGTGATCTTTCCAAATGATATTTGTCAATAGGTTTGATGGTCTCAAGTTCTTGGAGAGATACAAAGGTAAAAAGATAATGTTTGTCGGGGACTCCATAAGCTACAACATGTTTAATTCACTCACATGTATTCTTCACGTTGCTGTCCCAAACTCAAATTACAATTACACCATTGTACAAGATGAGATTTCTGTCTTCTCATTCCCGGTAACCATCTTCATCAGTTTTGTATCTCCGTTATAGAAAAATAATGAGCCTTGTTAAATTCTTTGACTAGCACAATAATTTTGTCACTTCTTTTTTAAATTATTATTATAGGAACATGGAGCCAAAATCATGTGGTTGAAAAATAGGTTCCTTGTGGATTTGGTTCACGATAAAGAACATGGCATAGTTCTAAAGTTGGACACAATCAGCTCCGGGGGCCAATGGAAAGAAGCAGATGTTCTGATTTTCAATACCTTCCATTGGTGGACTCATACAGGACACTTGCAATCGTATTAAGTTTTGCAACTTCTCTTTTTTATTTTCTTTTTCATTTTTTTAAAAGATTTTGGGTGCAGGGTATTATTAGAGTCGGTAGACAATAATGCGCCCGCTTTAATGTTTCACAGATGGGATTATTTCCAAATTGGTAATAAGACAATCGAAGACATGGACCACTTGGAAGCTTTCAAGATAGGGCTAACCACTTGGGCTAAATGGATCGATTCTAACATTGATCGTTCAAAGACTAGAGTTTTTTACCAGGGCGTTGCTGCTTCCCATGCTCAGTAAGTTTGGTTGCTCATTAATTCCACTCACATTAGAGCTCATGTACTTGTGATGAGTTATGGGGTGTGCTATTATTGTCATACTTTTATGTCTATTTTCATACTTTTTTAGTTTTTTTTTAAGTAATGCTTCAAAATGCTATTAAGTAATAGTCATTTTAACATTTTATTATTGTCACACTCTTATGTATAATTACTTATCTTATAGACTTCAAATGACAATGTAATTAGCATTGATATTTTTACAATAATTCTTAAAGCAACTTAATCCAACAAATCTAGACACACGTTGTTACAACTTGTTTCGATTAGAATCAATAAATGTGTAGGTTATTATAGTTTTACTTAATTTTTAATCAAGTTTCTATAGTTTCAATTTTTTGCAGATCACGTCTATATCATAAAAAATTTTATAATCAAGTCGCTAAAGCAACCTATTGTTATAAAATTTATAAAACATGTTTTTTATTTAAAAAAAATCACATATAGTATAATGTGAATTTGTGAAGAAAATATGGAAATGTACGGAATATAGTATATAGTATGAGACTAAATAAGTGTAGCAATAGACAAAGAATTGGAATATTAATTAATTAATTTAGGACATTTTAGAAGTACTACAAGAAAATGCCACTGACACATAGCACCTATTTTAATAGGATATGTATGTTGATCTTGAACTAAAAAGTCTCTCATCCTTTTGTTATTCCCTCTTCTCATTCAATTGGATATTCAAGTCGAAAGGCCTGCCTGAGGCAAACTCAACCGATTCAAGGATCAATAATGCCACCAACACCTGCTGAAGACATTGTAAAGAATGTTGTAAGTAACATGACAAAGCCTGCTGAATTGCTTGACATCACTTTGCTCACACAGCTGAGGATAGATGGCCACCCTTCTGTCTACAAAGGCCCCCAACATAATTCTTTACTTGATTGCAGTCATTGGTGTCTCGCAGGTGCTCCTGATTCTTGGAATGAAATCCTTTATGCTATTCTGCTAGGAAATTAATCTTGTTTTTCATCCTATGTGTCTCTAATAATTTATGTTTGTCTTCCTCGGAATTTATTTCCTTTGAGGAATCTGGGTTCTCATAAATTTGAGTATGGACTTCTGAATGTATGTTTGGATAAGTTTATATTGAATTCAAAATAATTTATAATTAAAACATCCTTGTGATAGTATTTTTCAAAGAATAGTTATTTCTTCTAATAAAATCAAAATTAAACATACACATTAAGTCCGAAAACTAAATTTCTTTTGAAAAAAATGTTAAGGTAGTGGGCTAGTCTCACTGCAGTTATAGTTAAAGCCCGGATGTACCATCAATTTTCAACGAAATATACCTTTTATTCTTTTTCGAATAAAAAAAATGAAGTATATCTTTCCGGGGAAAAAAAAATCCTCTATCCTATCGGAGTTCATGATTTATCTAGCCTAATTCAATTTGGGTGCATTGCATTTAATAGTTCCTTCTCCAGTTCACATATTACACTCCATGTTGAAGTTAACGAGCTAACGGTCACTTGGACTAATTAATACTTAATTTTATAATTATGGATCACATTAATTGTTCAAAGCAAAAATGATTCGCGTATGTCCTCAAATATATATAGTTAAAGAAAAAAGCTAAATGGTGTTGAATTATATTTTCATAAAATGCACACAGAGTTAAAAAAAAATAATAATAAAGAACAACGTAAACAGGTTACATTTTGATGTATCTTAAATTTTTTCTTTCCTCTATCTTCAGTATAATTGGTTCAAAAGCGATCTTGACTTGAATACGAAATTCTTTTTTGTACTATATAGCGGCGCTTATCATTAAATCAAATCAATCCTTAAGAATAATAATTTCGACTCAAATTTGTTTACGTATAAAACTCAAATTAGTAATTTATTAGAATTTGTCTATCTGAAACTAGCGCTATAAAGTTAGAATTAACAAGTCAGACAAGCAATTTTATGGACCAAAAGTAACCATTAACTCTTATATAATAAAAAATTAAAAAAAATAAAAGAAGCCTGCACATTTTAAGTTACTTTCCAGATACTGAATATCAACTTTTCGATAACTTAATCACATTCACTGAAGAAAAAATTGAAAAGAATGGGAAATTATTCTTAGATCCTCTATTAAAAGCTAAACATTTTTTCCTGGAAATATATTCTCATGTTTTTCTACTTTAAATATGTGGAATATATATATATATAATTTTGTGATATTTAAAGTATGAGTTTTAATGACAAGTCTCATTAGAGCACTTATTAAAGAATAAAAAAATATTAATTAAAAAATAAAATTATTTTTCAATGCATTAGATACAAAAGAAATTTCAAAACTCTCCACTTTTTGTTCCCTAATAAGTTCTTTTACGACACTCGCTAACAAAATTGTTAAAGTACTCTCCATTTTAGTCCATTTAATTTTTTAGTTCTTTTTTTTTTGTATAAAATATCTGTTCATTTCTTATATTAAGAGGCATTAAATTTTTTATTTTCAATACTATCCATAATGTAATTAACTAGCACTAGAGCTTTTGTAATGCACGGACACATATAAGTCTATAATTTTGTTTATCTCACTATCAACAAGTTTTACTTATTTATTTTTTGGTTTTGGTTCAATATGTAAGTTTAAACAATCACAATTATATCAATCTAACTCAAATGAATTATCAATACTTTTAAAAATATTAAACTAATAATATTGCAATAAACAACTATGATAATTTTGTTCTCCATACGAAAATATAGGCAAAATGACAAAAAAAAAATCACTGTTATACAATAACATAAAATTGATAAACTTGAATTTTTTATGTTTTATTATCTTTTACAAAATGACAACACTATTGTGCAAAATAAATAATTAGGATTTTTATCTTGTAGCACTACATTGTGTTCATGTTTGTCCATCTCATAGAGAAATTGCATTCTAATAACATTAAAAATATAGCCATCAAAATGGATAGCAGCTCATGAGTCAATCTAGCTTAACTGCTTAACCCACTAAGATGGTATGTTGAGTTGCTAAAATTTGGCCTTTTATAGGATTTTTCAAGCTTGATTTCATTAATTTTAAAATTTTCAATTATTATTTTATTGCTTTAATCTTTGATGAGTTAACCCCATTTAATCTGTCAACTTCAGTGGGTTGAGCCAAGTTAATTTTTTTTAAAGAAAATTTGGCTTATCAAGAAAATGAACTAACCCATTTTTAAATTTTTAACTCATAACTTGTGGTGGGTGAACCCAAGTGAGATGGGTTGGCCCATTTTGACGATTCTAGTTGAAATGATATTAAACTAACTATGATTTTATATTAAATTAAGCTAAAATTCTAATAGGAGTAAAAATACCTACATGTTGTGCTCAAATATAGTGAAAAAATTATTAAAACCAATAAATTAAGGTAAGTAAGGTTCTATAGGCAAAGTTATAAAAACTTGATTTTTTTTTTTTTTACCTTGTGCTATGCTCATCACAACTATAAATCTATCAAGTGACAAATTAAGTTTGCTCAACATTAACAAATTTATGGTAATTTCTTATTAATTCTCTCATTGATTTAGTCAATGATCTTAAAAATTAATTTTAAAAATATGATTGCCAAAAATGAAGTAAGAAAGACATGAATATATTTCCGGTCTTCAAAAAAATATTAAATTTTGGTTTTGGTTTTTATAAAAAATTTGACTTCAATCTAGATTTTCCTTTTTCAAAATTTTGGTTTTGGTCTCTATTGCCTTAATTGTATTTCCTATAAATATTTAAAAATATGTATTTAGCATAACAATTATTAAAGCTTTTATATTTGATCTTTAAAAATATTTTAAAGTAATGTAAGTTTCAATTTTTGTTTTACTATCTGAATATTTTGTCACTCATAATAGACTTTAAAAAAATTTTCACATACAATTATATATAAAAATAAACCATTTAAAAGTAAATAAAAATAGTAATCTAACATAAAAAAAATTAATAATAAAGTATGAATACATAATTAATATATTAATATATATGTATATATGAATGTTCAACCTCATGATTATGAAATTATGAAAAACCAATATTATTATTCATTTAAAAAGAGTGACCAAATAGTAATAATATATTTTTTTACAACAAAAAATTATTTAAAATATAGTATTTAATATAAATTAAAACTAATATCATATTTCCACCTTCAAAATTTTATAGATTGAATAATCTTTGATAGAAGATATCTTTACCTATCACTAATTTACATGATGAATGCTATTAGTATAGCACGCCTATTCTATGTAGCTTGCAATTTACACATCACACATATCCTAAAAAGCCCATGACAATTTTTAAAATATTTTAATGAGAAACATGGAAATCTCACCATGTGTATCTCAACAGTACAGCTACATTAGTATTGGAGACTCTTCAAATTTTAAAATATTTTAATAAGAAAAACTTGAATTGTAGGCTATAACATACAGTCATTAATTTTTTTTGGAAACTCTCTAGTTTGGTTTAATTCCAACGCATTCTAATCCCAAATGCACTAACATACAGGCGTGTACGTCTTTAGCATAAAGTTGGCAAGTTCATAGACGAAAACATATTATTTATGATAAATAACTAGATAATGACATTAAGATATTTTATGGAATTCAAGTGACTTAATCACTAAAATGAAAGTCCAAAACAAACTTTTATTTGTTCTTCTCACATGATATTATGATAATCATGTTTTCTTATTACAAACTAGCATATATATAAAGCATCCTTGTGCAATTTATTTCATAATTTTCTAGGAGAATGCATCTTTAAGACATTGGCCAAAACATTTAAGAAGGCACCTCTGGACAATGTAAAACCATGCTCCCCGCCAATAGGGATTAATCCAAAGGATTGTGACCAACACTATGACAACTGTCACATAGGACGCAACAAAACTCCAATAGAAAGAAGTTAAATCAATTGCAGAATCATCTTTTTCACTCTCATCCAATGGAGTTGGAGGTGGCGACGGCGTTGTTGCAATGCCTCTATTACTGATCTCATAAGCGAGATATGGGTTTCCTTTGTAGCTGCTCTCATCGAAGGTACCAAACTGTCCCTTGTCAGGTGCTCTACCTGACAGATTGTTGTAGGACACATTGAAAACAGATAAAGAGTGCAAGTCTTGTAACTGAAGAGGGATTTGTCCACTCAAATTGTTATTTGAAAGATCCAAGCTCTCAATGCTTTCTAACTTGTAGAAGCTCTCTGGAATCGATCCATTCAAAAGGTTGTTGGATAAGTTGAGCGCACGGAGGCCTTGTAGATATCCCATTTGATAAGGTATCTTTCCCGTCAGCTGATTAGATGATAAATCAAATGCTGACATGTCTTCAAGTATAATACCTTTATACAGAAGGGATAAACCTTTTGTTATGACTTCCAGTCCTTCTGTCCTATATACATATACAAATCCATATCTATATAATGACGGGGAGGAAAATGAAATGTTATGGAAGCAAGAAGGTATAGAGCCAGTGAAGTTATTACGTGAAAGGTCCAAGATTTTGATAAATTTTAATTGACATATTTGATTGTGGAGTTGGCCTTGAAATTTATTTCCTGCCAATAAAAGAAACGCCAAATCCTCATGCCCATAAATGCTCATTGGAATAGTTCCCGTGAAGTTGTTGTCACTCAAATCAATGGCGAGCAAACCGGAACTGTTTACCAAAAATGCTTCGGGTATTATCCCAGTGAAATTATTTCCCCGCAATCTAATGACAATTAGTGATTCCATGTTGGAGCAAGAGGGTAGTACACCAGAGAATTTGTTGTGAGATAGGTCTAAAACCTCGAGATTGGGCTGGAAAATCTCTTTAGTTATTGGACCTTCAAAGTTGTTCCTTGATGCAGTTAACGAGAAAAGGTTTGTCTTTCCGATGGAACTCGAAAGTGTTCCATTCAATTGATTGTTATCCATCGCTAACCAACGTAGTGAGATGCATCCAATAAAAATGCGCTCAGGTACCTTGCCAGAAAAATTATTGTTTTGCAAATCCAACTCTTCCAAGTGTGACATCTCTCCAAGCGAAGAGGGGATACGACCATCAAACCTATTGCTTGAGATATCCAGATATTCTAAATATGGGAAGAAGAATCCTATATTTTGAGGGAGCTCGCCTTGGATCCTATTGTTTAATATGGATAACCACCGTGTTTGATCCATGCAATGATTCTGATCAACAGGTAGTTTAAAGGGTCCGGTAAAAGAATTTCCTCCTAAATACACAGATTCCAATCTTGATCTATTCACAAGCAACCAGTTAGGAAACATACCAACCAAGTTGTTTCTTGATAGAACAATACTTCTCAGACCATTTTGAGACCCAAGGAAAGTAGGAATTGTTTTTTTAGGTAAGTTGACCTTACAATCGGCAATTTCTAGGTCTTCCAACTGAAATGATGCATTCCAGGGGGAATTTTCTGTCTCCACTTGAAAAGTGTGAGAATCCATATATCCAAATTGTAATACCTTTAGCTTTGAATGATTAGCCAAGATGTTCAATGAGAATAAGCCCTCAAATTTGTTGCCACCAAAGGAAATAGACTCCAACGAGCTGGAAAGACTAGCAATCAAATGAGTTGGAATGCTCCCACTTAAGTAGTTTAATGAGAGATCAAGAGTTCGGAGTGATGTCAAATTGGTAAGGCATATATCCAAAACTCCCTCGAAATAATTTCCAGACAAATCTATCACCTCAAGTTGCTTCATTTTACATAAACCTGTATTTAAGAGTTATTAATACCTAACATAATTAGAATACATTATGTGAGTGGAGGTTTTGCCTAATCTATCAATATATTAGACTCAGCCTAGGAAAAAAAATTATAATTAATCACATAATAATAGAGATAAGAAAATACTAAAGAATTATATGCATTTGCTCACCTTGATTTGGGAAAGAACCATTGAGGGATAAATCATTAAGTTTAAGGACTTTCAACTTGCTCAGATTCGCCAAAGCTTCACAAAATGAAGAGAGTCATTTTTAGGCGCAATTGTATTTTATCAATTACTTTGAAATTATGCATAATTAAGAGCCTTCAATACAAAATCATATCAGAGTAAACCATATCCAAAATATTCTTCTTCAGCTTTAACTTTTTGCTGAAAGATACTCTATGATGCTTGACAAATAAACAATGATCACAAGGATTTAACTTTGTGCTTTTGGAATAAGAAATGAGGGATTTCCGAGCCAAAATCTGCAATCCTTTTTCACTCATATGAGCCAGTCTTTTATGCCACAAATTTGGCGAAGCATCGTCTTCAACTGCATTCAACCCTTCGATCTACTTAACTTGAGTCTTATACAAAGTGTTGTATGCTTTTCCTCTGGCAATCACCATCGAACCTTTGGAGAGCTTCCACTTGCCATCACCAAAGTTATTGTGATATTCGGCTAGATCCAGAGTATGCACGGAAATCAGATTCAGGCGTAAATCCGGCACATGTCGCACGTTCTTCAATGTCAGTGTACATCCTATATTTGTTTGAATGCACACATCACCAATCCCCACAATGTCAGAATTACTTTGATTACCTATATTCACTTTGCCAAAGTCTCCTTCTTTGTACAAAGTAAAAAATTCCTTGTTGGGAGTGGCATGATACGAAGCCGCTGAGTCAACAACCCATTCAACACATGAATCTGCAACATGACATTCTTCATCTACAAAAGAAAGCAACACCACTTCCCCATTTGTCACAGGGGTTGTAGTATTTGCATCATCAGTCGCGTCCTGATTTCTCCGATTTCTATTGTCTCTATTCTTCCAAGCCTTACAATTTCTTTTGATATGCCCTTCTTCGCCACAATGATAACATTTAAACCTTCTTCTTGACTGGGATTGCGATCGACCCTTTGGTTTTCTGGACCGTCCTCTGCTCTTACTTCTCCCCCTATTCTCTGCGACAAGGGCTTGGGAATTATCAATTCCCACCAAGTCCTTTCTTCTGGTTTCTTCATTGAACATGCTGTCTTTGACTTGGACTAAAGACAGTTTTCCACTTGAAGCAGAGTTGCTCAGTGACACCACCAAGGTCTCCCAGCTATCCGACAAAGAACTCAAAAGTAATAGTGCCTGTAACTTATCATCCAGCACTATCTACATGGTGCTTAACTGATTCACCATATTTTGGAAGTCACTCAAGTGCTCAGCAACAGACCTTCCATCTCTGTACTTGAGATTTACCAGCTTTCTAATTGCGAAAGCTTTATTCTGTGCAGTCTTTCTCTCATAGAGATCTTCTAACTTCTTCCACAGAGTATGTGCCTTCGTCTCTGTGGCCACATGGTGGAATACACTGATATCCACCCACTGACTAATTAACCCAATGGCCTTCCGGTGCATCTTTTTCCAATTTTCTTCAGACATTTCTGCTGGCCTTGCATCTCCCTTCTCTACAGGATCATACAAATCCTTATAGAAAAGTATATCCTCCATTTTTGGCTTCCAGATGGAGTAATTTGCTGCTGTTAGCTTGATCATGGTACCCATATTCTCTTCCATTTAATTTACACAGCACAATCCTGAGCTCTATCCCACTTCTGACACCAAGTGGCTCTTCAAGTACCAAGGAGAAATTCTTTTATGATGTGGAAGATCAGATTAAACTGCAACCACAGAGCATACTAAGAATAAATCCCACCGTACTAAAGCTCTGATACCACTTGTTGGGCTCAGAGACTGATTCACAGTGTAATTAAATGATGCCAATGTGTGGTAATGAGTACCAAAACTAAATCTGATAGAATTAAATCTACCAATCGGCGTAGCGTAGCGAAAATATGAATCAGGATGAATAGTAAATTTTTCTACAGTGGCCCACTAGTCACTATTCACGTGGGGCCCGCTGGTCACTATTCATGAATAGTTTTATTCACTAATAGTACTATTCACACCCGTATCAAGAAATTTGCACACCGAATTTTTAACGTGGAAACCCCCAAATACCAGAGGAAAAACCACAGGACAAACTCCGAAAATATTCCACTATATTCAGGATAATTACAAAATATCCTTTCCACACTCTCCAACCTAAGAGGTAAATGTAGTGTATCCCAGTGAGAACCCTCCTATTCAAATACTACAATTTTGCAGTACCAAGGAGCAATAGAGATGATACCCAAAAATATTCCGGTATATATACCCACACCGTACACTCTAAGGGATTTACTCACACTCTCTATTTTTCCCTCTCACTCTCAGAAAAATAATACACTCTCTGTATATTTTTCTCTCTCTGTAGCTCTCTAACTCTCGCTGCTTATTGTGTGTTTTCAGCTGAATCCTTCACTCCTATTTATAGCAGTATACGCAGTGTGAACACTGCAAAATTAGGCACAGCCAAAGAAGAGATTTCTTCACGCGTGTATTGGTTTTCTTCACTCACCTATCGTGCACAGTAAATTTACTGTTCACTTGTTGAAATTTCTCTTACCAGCATTGAATTCTTAACACGTGAACAGTATTTTACTGTTTACACATTGAAAATTTCTTTTGTTTCCTTCACATGATTGGACCCACAATCTCTCCAAGCGAACAGGGGATACGACCATCAAACCTATTGCTTGAGATATCCAGATATTCTAAATATGGGAAGAAGAATCCTATATTTTGAGGGAGCTCGCCTTAAAGGGTCCGGTAAAAGAATTTTCTCCTAAATACACAGATTCCAATCTTGAGCTATTCACAAGCAACCAGTTAGGAAACATACCAACCAAGTTGTTTCTTGATAGATCAATACTTCTCAGACCATTTTGAGACCAAAGGAAAGTAGGAATTGTTTTTTTGGGTAAGTTGACCTTACAACCGGCAATTTGTAGGTCTTCCAACTGATATGATGCATTCCAGGGGGGATTTTCTGTCTCCA
Organism: Dalbergia cultrata; assembly: GCA_031216105.1. Lineage (NCBI taxonomy): Eukaryota > Viridiplantae > Streptophyta > Magnoliopsida > Fabales > Fabaceae > Dalbergia > Dalbergia cultrata. The sequence continues at coordinate 15,959,730 of CM062350.1, forward strand.
CTTGAAAAGTGTGAGAATCCATATATCCAAATTGTAATACCTTTAGCTTTGAATGATTAGCCAAGATGTTCAATGAGAATAAGCCCTCAAATTTGTTGCCACCAAAGGAAATAGACTCCAACGAGCTGGAAAGACTAGCAATCAAATGAGTTGGAATGCTCCCACTTAAGTAGTTTAATGAGAGATCAAGAGTTCGGAGTGATGTCAAATTGGTAAGGCATATATCCAAAACTCCCTCGAAATAATTTTCAGACAAATCTATCACCTCAAGTTGCTTCATTTTACATAAACCTGTATTTAAGAGTTATTAATACCTAACATAATTAGAATACCATTATGTGAGTGGAGGTTTTGCTAATCTATCAATATATTAGACTCAGCCTCGGAAAAAAAATTATAATTAATCACTTAATAATAGAGATAAGAAAATACTAAAGAATTATATGCATTTGCTCACCTTGATTTGGGAAAGATCCATTGAGGGATAAATCATTAAGTTTAAGGATTTTCAACTTGCTCATATTCACCAAAGCTTCACAAAATGAAGAGAGACATGTTTAGGCGCAATTGTAGTTTATCAATTACTTTGAAATTATGCATAATTGAGTCCCTTCAAAACAACAAGGTTGGTTAAAAATTTGCATAATCACTCAAATGTCAAATGGTTTCATGTTTTGTTCTTGATCGTCCAGATAGGATTTAATATGAAATTATTCAATAAAGTGTCATCATGTTACGAAGAAGAAGAAGATAAGTTTCTTACAAATGATCGGGTGTTTGTTGGAGATTTTTGATATCTCGGGTAGAGATAACAAGAGTGGAGGAGGGTTTGGTTTTTGGGGTTGAGATGAACCTGTCTAAATCGTACTAATACGGTAGTATAATTATAGGGGATGGGGAGTTTCTTGCTGTCAATATACGATGTGCCTGGACCCATGGATAGGAAACATGTACGGATCACAACCCCCAGTTTTGAGTTTCAAAAGAGCGAAAGCACAAAGAAACATCTTAGGCTGAGTGAGAAAAATTTAGGTATCAGCCAACCAAAAGGACCAAAGATCATATTACAGTAAGGAGCTTGACAACATGGATTAGGAGTGGAAACATGATTTGTGAGAGGACATGTATACTTCTCGTGCTATTGTCTACTTGTCATTTATTGTTATGCTTCTTGTCCGTTGATGTACTATAAGTTGTTTATTTTATGTTTTGTGAGTGTTTGATCTGCTGATTTTGGTGTTGGGGGATCTTAAGCTATAGGCCCTTCGGTTTGACCCAGTTTCAGTAGATTCTTGCCTTAAATCCTTAAAATATTATTAAAAGGGTAACTGCGTTAATTTTACACTAGTGTAAGTATTATCAACTTAGTTCATTAAATAACTTTCTAAATTTTTTAAATCAATAATTAAATGAAAAAAGTTCATAGAGAGTAAATAAAGTTTTTTAAATATGAATAAATATTAGCCATTAAATTATATATTTACACATAGGATTGTCAAAGTAGAGATTAGATAAACTCTAAGAATTGAAATTAACTTGATTCGTTAACCTAACCTGTACATTCGTATACTACAAAAGTACTGTTGAAAAATATATACTAATAAGTAAACATAGTTAAATAACATATTTATAATTAACTTTAACTTTATAGCTACGAAAGCGAAAGAAATATTGTAAAAATATTACTTAATACATTACTCAATTAATCTACTATACTTTACATACCTTATTTTATAGTATGACAAAACCTAACCAAATAATAATAATAATAATAATAATAATAATAATATAACATTAGCTTAATAAATTGTAAAATTGTAAAATTTTCTTAATTTATCCAATTTATCATTTAAATTATCTGATCCTAACAACCGTTAAATTGAGCTATCATTGAGTAATTATGTTGAGAAATTAATTTAAATTCTCTTTGTGAGCTATGATTTTATGAAGATTTATTAGTAAAATATCCTCACTAAATTGGCTTGATTTGCATAATAAGATAATCGATAATCAATTGAAGATTGGATAGATATTTAGAAAAGATTTCAGCATAATTTGGGGAGAGATAATTGAAAATTTGGATAATACTTAGGATGATTCGATGGAACAGAATGACATTAAAATCTTTTTCTTTTTAACTTTTAATTATCTTATTTGGTTTAACTTTGGAAGATACAAACATGTTGCTTTTAATTTGTTTAATACAGTTGAGATTATTGTTTTTGTTCTTTCTTCCATGTCCTTCTAAACACTCAAATATGTTAGGGAAATCTATTCTTAGGAAATTGCTTTGTACCATTTTTGTTATTTGAATTTTGTTTTAATTTATTCCTTATTTTCTAACAATCTTAATGTTGTTCTTGGTTTAACCATCCATTAACCGATATATGATTTTATACTAATGAAAGAGATTTCACTTTATAAAATAAGTCAAACTAGACTTTAATAAGTTAAACCATTTAAGAATAGAAGTGCTTATCTATGCAGTTATTATGAATTCCTATTCTTCACTATTTAGTAGGTGATGAATATATTCTGTATTTAGTAGGTGATATAATTCGAGATATAGATGCTATGAGATAAAAAAAACATATGATGAGATGATGAGAGATCTTGTGTTATTTTAGGGAGATCTAAGAGATATCATAGAGTAAATTGATAGAGAATCTGTAGGGGACCATTATATCATGTGGGGGATATGTGATACCCCTCGTTCAAATTCTCTATAATTGGGCCAAGGTTTCAAGCTCATATTTCTAGTCTAGTACATAGTCACACCAGAGTTATAGACTAACCTGACTCACATTTTGTAGCTTCAAGAACTAAAAAGATTAATTTTTAAATTTCAAGAATCAAAATGACTTATAATGTAATATTAGGGACTAAAACATTCAACTTGCTTCTGTGTTATTATATTATATATTTATGAGGTTACAATTTGATCGTGTCAATGTGAAATCATAATCCATCGCATTTTCATATCTATTCTTCAAAAAAGAATTTAAAACTAAAATAATCACAAATTCAAGTTATTTTTCTAATTATAACTGATATTCAATTATGACCACTCCAATGATTTCAAGCTTTTAGAGAGCATGCTTTGTATAAATTAAAAAATTGAATTCACATAACATAGCTAGCAATAAATTTGGTAAGGAAATATTCAGATTTCTAATCTTCCAATTGCATGAGTGACTGGAAAAGGAAATTTTCGTTGCAACACACTAACGTATGCCATGGCTTTTGTTTAAAATTTGAATAATTCTAAAAAATTAGAATAATTTGGTTTGATTTAATATGAATAGAATCAACATAGTTTACAGAATTAATTGGCATATTTAATTTGGAATTCTGACTAAAAATGAGAATTTATTTGTAAATTAATAGTAGTACTTGTATTAATTTATTTTGATGATTCTTTTTTATTTTTAATTATAATAAATAGATAAATGAATAATCACTAAGAGTACAATTATTAACTCAAATAATTATAATCAATTAAAGTCAAATTCAACTAAATTTCTATAAAATTTGAAGAGTAAATAACCTTTTTGATCCTATAATTTTATTTTCCATATGATGAGTCCTAGAATATCGAGAATTGACGTCAACTTCATCTATCTATCAATTTTTTAAAATGAGAAATATTATTTTGACTCACATTTTGTAGGATACTATACTAACATTCATCGTTAGATGGCATCTAAAACCCAAACTAAATGGGGACTAAATGTTATTTTAGGGAGATCTGGGAGATATCATAGAGTAAATCGATAGAGAATCAATTTTTTTAAATGAGAAATGTTATTTTGACTCACATTTTGTAGAATACTATACTAACATTCATCGTTAGGATTGCTTGGAACACATGAAAACCCTTTGTGTTCCTCAGTTCAGACGCCAGCCCCCTCGTTACATAGATTCACACCACCCCCATTATAAAAGTAATTAAAGACAACTGTTTCAACACTTGATTCACCCATTCCCCATTACAAAGGTAGTAAAAGGTAAATACAATTAGTGTTCTCCTCCATCCCTTTCTTTCATCGCGTAGAAAGCACAAGGTAGCATGAAAAAAAAATCCTAACTGTGATTTTATTTTGCAATGAATTGTAATGTAAACTCGAGTGCTGTTGCAGAGGAAGTGTCTCTTGGCTTCAATTTATATAGAGATGGGTGAAAAGGGGTTGCGGAGCCTTACTAGAGTTGGGTCATAGGAGGTTGGGGTCAAGGCCGCTACCGGGTTGGTTGGAGGAGATATAAAGAGGGAGAAGAAAGCTAAATGAGATTTGCTAACATGTTAAAAACATTTGACGGATATATCAAATTGATGTCAAAATCTAAAATTTAGGACTAAATAAACGTCAAAAGATTTTTCAGAACTAAATTGATGTCAACTAAAAACTCTTATGTTATTTACTCAAATTTGAAACACAATTTAAATTAACATACTTTTTAAATTAAGTCAAGTTCTATTTTATAACCTTTTTGTTATGGAATAGAGTCGAGGAAGCCCAAAACAATATAGCTCCTCGAAAGCTACCACGCTATTGGGCCGAATTAAGCGTTCCGCTCAACAGGGCTCAGAGATCCAAATAGAGGACCTTAACCCAAACCAAATCTTTGTATAAAGACCATGTGTCCACCACTAAGCTCTCTATAGCCATTAACCCACTATCATTGTCCACTCACCCCGCGTCCAAGGATGTGAATGATGATCAGCGCACGATTTCATACCTCAGTGGTATGGGAGCTATTGCGATTAACCTTCCATAAATACCAAGGACGATCTTCATGTATATTTTTACGTTCTATTTGCATATATACACCCATATCGATCATTTGCTGGCTTAGTGGTGAAGTCCTTGCAAGTAAACACTTCCTTTTCTAGTTGAAGAAGAAGACCTTGGCGTCAATCTCATGTTCCCAAAATCTAACTTCAAAGTAAACTTTGAGGCAATCTCTAATCCCCTCAATTACTTTGCAACATTGGTGTCGTACTACCGTCAATCTCCTAGATTTTCTCCCAGGTTTTCTCCCAAATTTTCAAAGGGGGAACTATTTTATGAAATTAGAGTACCTATAAATTTCTTATAGCATTTTTTTAAAAAATCAAAGAGGGAACCTGTAACATTTAGGGGCGCTATGTATTGCCGTCCCCAATGTAAGCATAACACATGGTATACATATATTATCTGCTTTAGGGATTGGGAACCCCTCAAGAATTTGCTCTTTTCCTTTCTCAAGGGACAAATGTGTCTACATGGGGGATGTATCCACACCCTTATAAGGCACGCTTCGTTCCACTCCTAAACTGATGTGGGACTAGTTGCACCCCTCCTAGTGGGGCCCAGCATCCTAGCTGGCTGGCACATTGATCCCGAAATCGGGTCTGATACCATCTATAACATCTATCACATGCCCAGCATGCAGATATTGTTCGCTCTAGGGCCTAACTAGGCACCCCTCACGGATTTGGTTTTCCTCCTCTTTTAAGGGAAAATTGCGTCTGCATGGGGGAGATATTCACACCCTTATAAGGCATGCTTCGTTCCCCTCCCTAACCAATGTGGGACTAGTTCCACCGCTCCTAGTAGGAGGCTAACGTCCTCGCTGGATGGCACACTGATCTTAAGACTGGCTCTGATACCATCTGTAACATCTATTACATCTGGGCACACTATGTGTCGTCATCTCCAATGTGAGCATAACATTCGGCATGTAGATATTGTCCGCTCTAAGGCCTAATTGGACACCCTTCATGAATTTGCTCCTCCCTTCTCTCAAGGGAAAAACGATTTTGCATGGAGGAGGTATCCATACCCTTATAATGCACGCTTCATCCCATATTGGTTGGGGAGATAAATGAAGCGTGCCTTATAAGGGTATGGATACCTCCCCCATGCAGACGCATTTTTCCCTTAAGAGAGGGGAAAATCAAATCTGTGATAGGCGCCCAATTAAGCCCTAAAGCGGACAATATCTGCATGCCGAGTGTTACGCTTACACTAGGAATGACGATACGTGGCACCCCAAGATGTGACAGATATTACAGATGGTATCAAAGCTAGTCTCGGGATCAGTGTACCAGCCAACGAGGATGGTAGATCCCCACTAGGAGACATAGAACTAGTCCCACATCGATTGGGAAAAGGAACGAAGTATGCCTTATAAGGGTGAGGTAAAGGAACGAAGTATGCCTTATAAGGGTGTGGATACCTCCCCATGCAGACGCATTTTTCCTTTGATAGGGGGAAAATCAAATATGTGAGGGGCGCCTAGGTAGTCCCCAAAGCGGACAATATCTACATGTCGGGTGTTACACTCACACTGGGGATGACAGTACATAGCGCGCCCAGATATGACAAATGTTACAGAGACACAAGAAGTCTCCTAGTAATGCTACCCAAAAACTCAGTGGGAGCGTATATCTACAAATAATGCTCCTTTTGTGTTGCTCTACAAATGACTAAACACAATGAATAAGCCAAGCTCTCAAGTAGGGACTAGGGTGCCTTTAAAGTGTGAGAATGAAGGAGGATTCATGTATTTACAAGAACAGAAATATCCCTTGGGTGTGAAGAAGAAGGGTTTGAGAGGGTACCATTGTGTTTTTTCGCAGTAGCAAGGGGCACATATGCGTCATTTCTTGCAAATTTGAAATGACAAGTTTTAAATGTTACTTTTTAGAGGTGACACATGTCACTCTATAGGAGAAGTAGGCCTTTTAAATGCATACTACAAGAAAGAATTAAGGGGTGTTTCTTGAATGCGGTGCTTAAGAGTAAAGCATCATCTTTCCACCTCACGGATATAAGTTCCCAGGACTGAGATGTGTGTCATGTACCCTAAGTGAAGGAATGCTTGCTCCTCCGCCAAATGCACCTCCAAGGTAATTAACAGTCCTCGCACCCTATGACACTTAGAGCATGGGGGCAGCTTCAATAGTCACATAGGAAATCAGAAGTTGTAAACTTGATGTACAAGTAAATTTAATCGAAAATTGAGTTGGGGACACTGTTACAAAATAGAGTCGATGAGGCCCAACAATGCTATTGGGCTTAGTTAAGCTAGTGTTCCACTCAATTGGGCTCGGAATAACTGAGGTCTGAATAGAGGACCTTAAACCGAATGCGTGTCCACCACTAGGCCCTTTACACTCGTTAACCCACTATCATCCCCCACTCACCCCACATTCAAGGACATGATCGAGTGATGATTAGTGCATGACTGCATAGCTTAGGGGTATGGCATTTGCTGCGATTCATCATAAATATCTCAAAGATCTCTAGGTATAATTTTACATTTTATCTGCATACGTTCACCCATATAGATCCCTTGCTGAGTTAGCAGCGACGTCCTTACACATGCACACCTCTCTTTCCTTGCTGAAGAAGAAGACCATGACGTCAATCTCGTGTTCCTAGAATTTCACTTCAGAGTCACCTTTGTGGTAACCTCTAATCCCATCATTTTACTTCGCAACACTTTAATCTTTAACTTATGCCTTTAACAAATCAATTTTCATGATTAAAAATTTCAAACATATTCCAATAAAATTTACGAACAAATGAATGTTACACGCAAAAGCATATGAATGGATTCAATCAACGATTGGTTAGCTACATAGGTTAAAGGTTGGAAGGGGGAAAAAAGTAAAAAGAAAAAAAGAAGAAGCATGTAATGGAAATCTTTTTACACTAGTGACTAATGAGTGCAAAATAGCATCTAGTCAAAAAGCCTTTGATGAAAGCTCCAAAAAACACGAAAAAAAATATCCCTCACCTTGAGCTGTTAAGGGGCCAGTAAGAAGGTTGAACTGCAAGTCCAACGACTCCAAATTTCGTAGAAGTGACATTTCTGAACAATAGTTAAGAATCACAAAGTATAAATTAAATTATCAAAGTGTGTAATAATATATAATTAATTACTTACATTAATTTATACCTTGGCTAGGAAAGAGCCCACCTATTTCATTATAGGCAAGATTTAAATTCTTGAGGGTAGTCAGACTACTCAAGGGTTCCATTATGCTCTCATTGAAGTAATTGTGACTGAGATCTAGTGTCTCTAGTCTCTTCAATGCTGACTTACTTCTATTATCTATACATACACAAAAGTAAAGATGAAATATTAATATCTTTCATTTTTTTCGATTCAAAGATTCAACTTAATTAACTCATTGACATAATTTATTAATGTAAAAATTTCAAAGACTTTCTAAAGAAATTTACAATAGAATGAATGATATATGTAAAAGTATATGAACTGACTCAATCAGGAGTTGTGCTTATAGCTAAATATAGATTAATAGTTGAAATGGGTAAATGATTGCAATGAAAATAATTATTTAACACTAGTAACTTATGCATGCCAAATAGCATCTAGTTGTTGCCTTTGAGAAAAGCTCCAATAGAACACCAAATAGCATCCTAACTCCCCTAAAAAAATTCAATTTTTGTATTTGATATTAATTAGTATAAGTATAATTATCGAATATATGAGTAGTATTTGAAATAATAGCAAGTAGGTTTTTGAGTCAATTTCCCTTTCATTTTTCATCATATTTTAAGAGGAGAAAAATACAGTGGGTGCCATATATATATATATATATATATATTGTTTACCGGTTATTCTTTCTTCTCAGTTTTTCCCCAACGTCAAAATAAAGGAAATTAATTTCTTTTTTCTCGTCATGTGCACTTTAATTATCAAGCTTTGAAACTGTTCAATACAATCGTTAAGCTTTATAAAATCTACAACAAAACTTGCCGATCACAATATAATCAAGTGTCGTGATTATGTTTTATATGAAAATTTTGAGTTAATATTCATTTTAGACAATGACTTTACATTCGTGTATCATTTTAGTTCCTAACTTTTAAAATGAGTCAAATTAGCCACTGACATCATAGCTGTGAAAACCGGCTCGGACCGGCTGGGTCGATCGGAAAATTGGTGAACCGGTCATAAAACCAGTTAGGGCCACTATTTGGATTAGTCCCACATCGAAATCGGTGCGACCCGATTAGACTCGGCTGAGTTTGTATCAAAACCGGTGGCTTGGTTGGTTGAATCGGACAGGGTCGACTTGGTTTTTTTTTTTTTTGGCTTGTTTTTTAGCTAAATAATGTCTTTTTCTAAACCTTAAAAAAAATGTTCTAATCTAACTTTTAGAAAAATGCAATAACTTTGTATATATTATCATGGCTTATGAGTTTGTGATGTAAAATTTTATGAGTTTACTTATGTAATTATGTTTTAAACTTGTTAATTGTGATTTGTTATTGTGAAATATGAATAATATTTATGAATTTATGTTATTTATTTATGTTTTCATATTTGGACCCCTTAAAGAGTGTCAAATTGTTAATTAGTTGTTATTTGATTATTTTTTTATATTTTTTTGTATAAATTCGGTTTGACCAGTGACCCACCGGTTGAACCAATGATCTAGTGACCCGGTGCCTCGACTGAGTCGGTCACTGGTTCGAGTATGAAAACTATTCCTGACATTGCAAGACATAAGTCAAGTTAGTCCATCGTCCCACTTTTATTAATATTTTATCAATTAAATGATGATGTATAATGTTAAATGATACCTTTACATACCATGTGTTATTTGAAGTATAATGAAGTTTAAAATGACTTATTTTAGTGTATGAAATTGGATAAAATAAGTTATTTTATGACTTAAAAGTAGATTTAAATGACCTATTTTATATAATTTTAGACATTAAAATAAATTATTTTAAAATTAATTCTATTTTAGATGACATAAGGTATGTCAAAATATTACTTAATGTTACATATTATCATTTAATTGATGGAATCATAAATAAAAGTGGGTTGAGGGACTAACATGACCCATATTTTGCATATCAGGGACTAATTTAATCAATTTTAAAAGTCATAAACTAAAATAACTTATAACTGTAAAGTCAGAGACAAAAAAAAATTAACTCAAAATTTATTGGTAAGAAAAAGTTTCATTTATGCTATTTAACTAAGAATTTATCTAACCAGTGCCTTAAGATTTCCATCAAATATAAATATAAAAACTTGGTAGTGGACCATACACTTTAAAACTTGAAGAAACACACATTTCCAATGAAAACTTATCATTTTAGAACACCTAACCATTTAAGTAATGTTTTAGTATACTTTATTAATCTTGAAATTTATAAAAATATGACAAACTTTGTTAGTATTTGATGAAAAATTAATAAAAGAATTCAACTGCACATATTATAAAGTTAAGAATTTGTAGCACAATTTTAAAATTTACTGACCATAATAAATACAGCAATCTATATCTATTATTTTCAGGCCTACAAAATTGAGCCCAATCTGTATCTATTATTTTCAGTTTAGTTTCTGCTAGCTTGCATCGTATCACTCAATAACAAATAAAAAATATTTACATTTAATTATAATTTAATAATATTTTAATCTTTTGTTTAAATTAAAAAAACCAAATATCGTAAAATGAATTCAAAGAAAATTAGAAATTTGCAATGACAAATGGAAGGTTCAAGTATTTACTCGAGTAGTTTACTGTTTACTTGTATTCTTACTTTAGAGCTATGAAGATAAATTTTGAAAGCATGCGATACTTGTTTTGTTGGTTTCTTTCACACCGCGTGTCGTTAGGCCTATTAAAGAATAAAACTTTCTATGTACCAAAATAATGATGATAATAATAATAAAATAAAACTTTCTTTCATGTTAAAGAAGAAAAAATAGAATAGATAGAACTTGGGGGGTGTTTGGTGCATTTTGTCTACAAGTTTATACTAGTAATCTAGATTATCTCTTGGATTGTCACCTTTTAAATTATTGGTAATGTTACAATGCAATATTTAGTATACGCAGGAAATCTAATTAGAAATGTATAATACCTTGTTTGGTATATCATAAGGATTACTAGGCAATATATATTTTTAATAATAATAGTAATAATACTTATTAATTATTATAATAATAATTATTGATTATAATAACAAAATAATAATAACAATAATAATAATAATATAACCGGGTGATAATCCATGAGGTAATCCATAGAGGCACCCTTTATGGTATAGATTTGCTTGGTAATCTGAATTGCCAATAATATGATCTAACCAAACAAACAATATTGTCAGTCATGTAAGTTTAACAAGTCAAATAGGGTCTACATCCTATTAAATGACAGATGAAGGGTGAGTTGACACAATATGTCTTATCCTATGAGTACAAATAATATTTTCTTTGAAAAAATATCTTAATTTTTGGAACAATCGTTGGAGATTCTGTTTATAAAGTGAAGATTTGAAAATCCCAACATTTGATGCCAGAACTAGTTTGAGTGCCCCAGCATACACGTGCTGGAGTACTAAGTTTGGTGTTGTGATTCTAGCATTGATGAGTTGGTATGCAAAACAGAAGCGCTTGAGCACTTGTCTTACTGTGCCATGTTTAAGAAGAAATTGAGGTCTTAAAAAAGGAAGCTGATGCACAAACATAATGGAGTGCGAAAACCATTTGTGATTCTAACATGAGATACAGAGAGACATAGTCTAGCTAAGGACTATAAACAAGCACTTTTTGGGAGGTAACCCAAGCTTTAGTTTATTTTAATCTATCTGTTATTTTATTTTTATTCATTCTTCGTAGTTTTAAATTTTATTAATTTTTGTTAAATTTTCATGAGTTTCTGCATTTCTATTTTTTAGGATTTTTTATGAAGAAATGGTGGTTCTTGATCATATGCGTCAGCGTAGCAGCATGCCCGCAAGTGTTGCAATGCCAAGTAATGCGAATGGGAATCACGGCAGCGCACTGGCATGGAACACAGCGCTGCACCACCAAAGCTAAGAAGAGAGAAGTTGCGGAGTCAGTGTGTTTGCGCTCTGTGGAGCGCCAAAACCCAACAAAAGAAGAAGAAGAAGAAGAAGAACATGAACAAGGAAAAAGAATGCGCTGTTCAGCATGTTTAATTGTTTATGAGTTTAAAAAAAAATCTTATATCAATGGTCAAAATTAAAATATAAAATAATATGATATTTTTAAATAAGTATTTAAATATTAATTACCATTATTTAGTTTCTAATTATGATCATTTAAGTGTGATTATACAGTTAAAATTTACTTCTCTCACTCTTACAATAAATCACCCCTTTTACGTATGATAATATTGTCAAGTTGATTTTAACTTTTGAGTTTTCATTTTTTTTTTTTCATCAGGTGCTTCCTTGTTGTTAGTTATGAAGTGCAATTTGGAGATGGACGTTGGACAATTATTTTAAAGATAAACAAGTTGCCAAATTCAAATTAATTGAGATCATACTGAATCAGGGGAATACTCTGCTTTCCTTGTATTTTATTTTTCATTTTATGGATTTGATTTTTTTCCTAATCTTGAATAGCTCTGAAATCATGTCCCTGAAAAAAAAAAGTTTTGTTGTCTCACTTCTCCCATTGTAAGGGTAGTTAATGAAATATAAGGGTATGATTGGGAGCATAAAAATAGAGAAGATGAAATGAAAAGGCAAGAACACTTAAATAACATGTAAGTTTGGAAGTTGTTTATTGGAGGGAGTGGAATGGCTACCTATGGAGGATATGACCTCTCTCTCCCTTTGAATGTTGGAAAACCAGTGACCCCCCAAATAGGAGGTGTTGGAGGGACTGAGAATTGTTGGTAAATAAATTTTCCTCCAAGCTAGGTATATTTACCATTTTACTTGAAACCTCTTTTACAAAAATAAAAAACATACACTACACAAAGAGGATTAAATTGGAAAAATAAGTTTAGTTGACATTTCATTCCATTTATTAATATTACAACTCCCAAATAAGAGTACTATAACTCCCCTCTCTTCCTCCATTAAACTCCCAAACAATGAGATGTCATTGTATGGTCATTCTATTCTCTACTTTTCTATGCCTTTCCATTAAAGACTATGTCATTCCCACCATTTTAAATCTCCCATTCATAGCCTAAAGTTTGATTGTAATGGTTTTTAACTTGCTTGGAGGATCCTAATATTTTGTCTTGATGATGAACTTGTTGCTAAAACCTTTTTAAGCTTCTGTAAGTTTTTGGCTCATTCAATTGACAATTGTGATCTTTTGGGAAAAACATTTGTGATTTGAACTTAGTCATGTGGTGGAATGCATATTTCTAGAATGAAAAAAAAAAAAGAGCAAATAAATTAAGTGTTGGGTTGATTAGTGCCGAAAGCACTAAAAAATTTTAAGGCTCGGAGCATCGATGTCCAAACATTGCTTAATTTGCACAAAAAAAAAAAAAAAACTGGGTGTGTGCTTGTGAATTGGTAATTAATATGGAAGTCTATTTGGAAAATTGTTTTGAGCCTCCTTGTTTGTTATTAAAGTGATTGGAGTTTGCAAGTGATTCATTAAGATTTGAAATTTGTTTACTCAAACTGATGTTAAGGATTACAACTATCTATCACTGCTTTCCATATTGCGCTTAAATCGGAAATTCTTATTTGGTGATTGGGGATTGTGGGATTGAATGTTATTGAATATTATTTTCTCTTTTTTTGCTTGGGAACAATAAAAAATTTAAGTGTGGGGTTGTAATAACTTGGAAAAATATCTTAATTTAATTTATCCAAGTTACTTTATTTGAATTACATTTAAATAGAGCTATTCCTAAGTAATTAACTAATTATGTTGAGAAATCAATTTAAATTCTCTTGGTGGATTTATTTAGTAAGATGTGATTTTATGAAGATTTATTGGCAAAATATTTTCACTAATTTGATTTGATTTCAGAATAAGATAATGGATAAGGGGTTGGAGATTGAATAGATATTTGGAAGAGATATGCACTTACTTTTGGAGCATTGTTGGAGATTGTGTTTCTAAATTGAAGATTTGAAAATCGTAACATTTGAATCCAATGCTCCAACACTAGTTTGAGCGCCCTAGCATGCAAGTGATACAAGAGTAGTCGTACAAGCCGAATGCTGCAGCACTAAGTTTGGTGTTGTGCCGCTAGTATTGATGAGTTGGCATGCAAAATAGAAGGGGCATTAAAGTTTTTTTCCTTTTAATTTTTTATTATCTTATCTTATTCAGTTTCATTTTTAAGGATATAAATAGGAAGCTTTTAATTTCTTGAAGGGAGTTGTTCATAGTTTTACAGTTCTTTTTTCTTTCATATATTTCTAAACTCCCAAAGCTATTAGGGAGATGGATTCTTAGAGAATTGATTTACACCCTTTTGTTATTTGAATTTTCTTTTAATTTATTTCTTATTTTCTAACAATCTTAATGTTGTTATTGGTTTGGCCACCCATTAATTGATGTATGATTTTATAATGTCGAAAGAGATTTTACTTTATAAAATAGGTCAAACTAGAATTTAACATATGTTAGAACAACTATAGATAGAAGTTGCTATCTGTGTGATCTCTATAAATTCTTGTATGTTCTTCATCCTGAAGATAAATTTAAAATAATACGAGAGATTGATTGTTTAGTTTATCCTAAGAGGGTTATAATTGTGAGAGATCATGCTAGAACTGTTAATAATGAGTAATTCAATTGGGAATAAAGTTATTAGGAAAAGATTATAATAATAGGATAGTAAAATTCAGGAATTTTGATAAAGTCAATCCCTAAAATCTATTTCCCATCCATATTTCTTCTCAAATTATTTTAGTCTTGCTAGTTTCTAGATTTTTTTAATTACTTATTTATTTTATTTACACGTTTTCATGAATACTAAAATGCCCAATTGAATTGATACCCGAGTTCATGGTGCAACAATCCTTTGTTACTCTATTACTTATGACCCGATGCATTTGTCGGAATCCGATTTTCACAAATTGGGTATCAATAATTCGGATCGTAGAAAAGATATGTAATCATATTTCTCAAATAGGACGAAATCAAATAATTATTTCAATGCGGTATATGGATGTACTCTGTAATTTTGATCACTAGATACGCCCCACGCCTTACCAAAAAAAGATGCAATAATAAAAATGCAGCCCATAGATCGTCCAATGAAGACAATAAAGGCGAACAAATACGTGAGATTAAACTTTAGTTTAGAGTGTACCTCCCTTCCAAATGAATTCATCAAAACGACCATTCGACAAATGAAGGCTTCTCAATTCCCTGAAGGATAGGAACAAGGACCAGTTTAAGCGTGCAAACCCCGAACGGTTTCTGTTTAGAGTCTCCAGGGAGAGATGGATGACGTGGCCCGAAGAGGAATCGCAAGTGATGCGCTCCCAGTCACAGCAATTGCTCTTTGGATCATCCATCCAAGAAGGCAGCAAAGACTCATTGGAATAAGCAGCCTTGAAATCCAGCAGTGACGCCTTCTCTTCTGGGAAGCAACCACTGCTACTCACAAACAATTGAACCAATACTATCACTCCCGTCAACACCAACCACGGCTTCTTCCAGAGCCAGTACTCCATATCAAGGTGGAATTGGAATATCACTTTCCAATGCTTTGTATATTTTTTGAGCTTTGTTTAAAATTTCTTGTCCTATGAAATGCATGCACCGGCTACCTTTAAAGAAAACCCAAATCGTAGAAGAAAATTAGTAGCCTAATCATAAGTCTGGGTCTAGTCGATCAACTCAATAAATGCTACAATGAAATCTTAAGCGTCGGGTATCCTTCGCAATTCGGAATTTAATCTGGTCCCATATACTTGGCCGTCGAAGTTGAATACGTGATAAGTGCTTGGATAATGCATTAATGCTGCACGTTAAATTTTAAATGAGAAGTTCGCGTTTGAAAAAAAAAAAATGCTTTGCTAAGATACTCATTTTAGGTCAAGTATTTTTAAAAGAATTTAGTTTGCATCCATTAGCATGTAAAACTTTTTTTATATCGTTAGTAAATCAAATCACTCAGTTTGCATGACTTGATAAGTAATGAATGTAAGATTTAACTACTTTTATTGATGATAATACATTAATGGATGACAGTGTAACAAAAAAAAAGAGGTTGTGAATGAGCAGGCAGTTTCCTGGTGTGGGGGACAAGCAATCCAAATTTTGTTTGGGTGTCTCTACAAACTTATGAAATTTGTATTCTATGGACAGAGTGCAGAACCTGGGAAAGGTTTATTGGGCAAGCACGGAAGTTGGGTGTATCAGTTTCTTCTTTGGCCATGTATTTTTTTTGGGGGGTTTTGGTCTTTTCTTTTGCTAATTTTGGGAGTTTGTTTAGGGTAGTCTCATGTTTCTTTTTTTTTTTTTTTAAATTTTTATTGTATCTATGGATGTTATTGCTCTGGCCTTCCCTCTTGCTCCTCTTCGTATGTGGAGAGTTTGAGTTACTCAAACTATCTAAAACAATCCACGAACATGAAAATTCTATATTTCATTGCACACCTCGTAGTCCTATAATGCTCAAAAATTTGATTTTTTCAATTATCCCCGTTGATTTTTGTAGTGTACAATAAGGAATATGAATTTTATACTACTAATTGTATTACTTATTTTTAAGTTTTACTTTATTATTTCACAAAAAAAAACCTTTATTTTATTATTAGAGTTTAATTTTGATGCAATAATAATGAAAAAAATAAAACAAGTTTGACTCCAACTCACTCCTTCAAAAGCCAAGTACATGTACATGGAAGAATTTATTATAACATGAAGCTAAGATAAAAAAAAGCACAGTAAAATACATTGGAAACAAAGTAAAATATAGTAAATAAACTAATATACCCTATTAAATGAAATACTTTTGAGAAGTTAATAGTTAGTGAATAAAATTACTTAGCGGTACTATTAAAAAATAAAGAAATATTATAGTAAAATGCAAAGTTTTCCAAAAATAGATAAATAATTTAAAATATAAAATTGTCTAAAAGTGAATAAATATTCTTAATTGTTTATTTTGACTAGCTACATTTAAATATTTAATGATATGTCCAAATCATTGGGGAAAATTAGACCGCTACTCACTGGTCAGGGTCAAGTTAATTTTTTGTTTTTGGAAGGCCATGGGATCAAGTCAATTTTATAAAATCCATTTCTTTTATTTTTAAACAATTTTCTATATAAAAATATTTATTTATTTAAAAAATTTAAGTAGTATTAATTATTTATTTTCAATAATATTTATATTAAATAATACTAAAGGGGAAGAGAGATATAATAGAGGAAGAGAAAGAAAGATGGATTATTAAAAAAATGAGATCAATTCAATAAACTATTTTTAATTCTTTTAACTTTGATATTTTTCTAATCATTTTAGTAATTTACGCACAATTGGAATTTCTTCGGTACCCTATAAAATTTATGGATACCGATATTTTTTATATAACTTGTGGCTAAAAATTTGTCACATGTCCACTACTGAAATTTATTAATATTATAAATATTTATAATTAAATCACAACACTTGAATTCAAAAAAATATTGATACCTTTAGAATATTATAATAAAAGATATTTAAAATTAAATAATTATTTAAAGATAAAGAGATTGCATTGAAGTCTTCGTCGTTGGGTATCCTTTCAAATTTGGAATTTAATTTGGTCTCATATACATGGCCACTTGGGCGTCGAAGTTGTGGGTCAGTGGGCGGATAATCCATTAACGCTGCACATTGAATTTTAAATGAAAATGACTTTTTAATCTAATTTTAAAAAAGAATAATTTTAATCTAATTTTAATTCAAAGGTAAAAAATTAAAATTTTAAGCTAAATAAATATTGTTATATGGTTATTTTAAATTTTAATTAAAAATAGAGAATTGGATTTTTTTTAGGAGGTGATTAGTAATATCAAAATAATTGCATTATTAAGTTGAATAATATATAATTGTAAATTAAAGTAAATTTAATTTAAAAATAGTGAGTTTCATAATATAGAATTAATTACATATTTATTGAATTTTATTCATATAAATAGAAGATTATTTTAATTTTTTAAAGTTGAAAATGGTTAGATTTTTTTT
Source organism: Dalbergia cultrata (assembly GCA_031216105.1). Taxonomy (NCBI): domain Eukaryota; kingdom Viridiplantae; phylum Streptophyta; class Magnoliopsida; order Fabales; family Fabaceae; genus Dalbergia; species Dalbergia cultrata. The sequence goes on from CM062350.1 coordinate 15,977,683, forward strand.
TTTACATGAAAATTGGGAGAATTCAGCATTAATTCATTATAAAAAATTAAAAGAGGGCAAATGACATCTGTAAATCTACCAAAAAATGACATCGGTAAGAATAACATATTTTAGAATAAGGAGTATTATTAAGAAAAATAATTTACTGATAGATTCATGCATATCTTAATAAATTAAGAAATGTTGTAAATTTAACTCTTATCCACATCCTCCATTTCCTAATATCTTAGTTAAAAATAAAAAAGTTGAATAAGAAATAAAAGTATAAAAACAAGCAAGTATACAAAGAACAACCTTAATTCATAAGGTAATTTAGAAATTTTGGTGCTCAACATATATATATATATATATATATATATATATATATATATATATATATAATTTCCTTAAATTAATAATTTTGTAATAATAAATGATATTATTATTCAATTACATTTTAAGGTTTGAGTAAATTACTTTACTCTTTAGTTACGTTTTTATAGAGTCTTAGTTTTTATGTTAGTACTTTTTTTAGTTTATCGATTTGAATATGTTTAACTGTGTATGTTTAATTGCGTATTAGTATTTATATTAGTATTTTTTGTCAGTTTACATTATTAATTGATGAAAGTTTACCGTTAAAACTTTAAATAAATAGAATATGTATAATGATTATAAAAAAAATAGAATATGTATAATGTTAAAACTTAAAACAATATATATAATCTAAATTTAAACGTTTTAAAATTATATCAAAATAGGAGATTAAAAAATATAAATAGTGTAATAATAAAATTGTATTAATAAAATTCACAATTTTATGATTATAAAATAGAAGTAAATATAAATAAATAAAATTTAATTTAATTATTAGCAAAATAGAACTAAACATAAAGTTTAGGTAAATTTAATTTTAACCATTAGTAAAAGAGAAGTAAATATAAATTTTTAGTGCAATTATTCTCTATAAATTCTAACAGTTGTATTATTTTAATTTTCATTATTATATCTTATAGAGAACATGATATACTTCCTCCTTTAATTTGTTTTTTGGTTTTTTCTATCATGTGAATGATAAGATTTTTGGCTTTCTCTTTTAATTATTATTTGAATTACACTAATATGACATACAATACATGACTCATAATGATAATTTAAAATACAAAATTCATAATTTTATGCAATACTTGACACATAATGATAATTTAAAATACAATTTTCATAATTAAAAAAGTTAAATACTGCACTAATTAATGAAAATGTACTAAAATTCATAATTTTATGGATTAAAAAATATAGAACTAAATATAAAATTCACGCAGATTCCCTCTTAGATTAAAATACTGCACTAATGAAACTATAATAATACAATTTATAATTTTATGAATATAAAATATAACTAAATATAAATTTTATCTAACTTCTTTCTTTGATTCTTTAACATTAAAAATGGACATATTTTTGTAAAGTTTTTGGTACAATTATCCTCAAAAATTAAAATTAAGAAGATATTTCGTTTTTCTCTTTAAATTATTTTTTTGGTTATTTTCATCATGTGAATTATAAGATGTTTGGTTTCCACTTTTAATTATTATTTTGGTTACAATGAAAAGACATGTAGCACCAAAGACAATGGTCCGAGTGCTCGAACTACCGCGTTGAACTTTGGAGTTGGAAGGAGGGAACTTTGGAGTTTGCAAGCACGGTTTCCATGCACGATAGGTCCGGACAGACCCATTTTAAAGAAATTACACAGAGAATAAAAGAGGAAGATGCAAGATTCAAGCCTTTGAATTTGATTCTACATATTTTGTGTGGGTTAGGAGTGAGGGGAGAGGTGAGAGGGGGTGACAATGAAGTTAGGGATTCAAGGTTTTAGGGGAGGGAGGACGAGAGCGAAGGCGGAACACGAATGCACACTTTTTTTCTATATCTTTCAAATTTTTTTCCTTTATTTTTCTACCTTTTTTAACTCCCCTCCTCGCTCCACAGTTTGCCTTCACAAAGATAGTGTACAGTAAACTTCTCCCCTTCCATACCGTATGGGTCACGTATTGCGTCCATTTGGTGCGTCCATACAACAAAATTGACTATTCTGTGGAATTGTGGTATGCAAGTTGAAACTACTTCCCTGATGAAATGTGGTAGGTCCTCCCTATTGAGTATTGATGGCTACTGGACGACCGAGTCTTGGAAGTAACCGTTCAATTTTGTTTGTAATATTTTGTCATGAATTAGTAGCCAACTTGAGCGCCAATAATACTAGTGACCAGTTCACCACCCTTTGACTTTCATTCACTACCTTTTCCCTCGGTTAAGGCTAGAGAAGGATCCAGTATATGAATGTATGATAGAGTAGTAGCCAATCGGGAAAATGGAAATGCTATGGTTTGCTTCAGGTCGCGGGAATGCTCATTTGCGCGAAAAGTAAACACGACACAGGTCCAGTTATTAATCCATGATTAATTGCAGTTCGTGCCATTACAAATGAAAGTAATTGATTTTTAAATGAGTTTAGGCTCATATATATATTTCTGAACTCTTAATCTCACTAACTATAAAAGTAACATTATTTTTGGTATCATGCACACTTCCTTCCTAACACCAATGGAGACCACAGTTCTACTGAGGCCACTGAATGGCATTCTAGCTCCTCCTCCTACTCAGAGCTCAGATTTCATGACCCTCTTAAAAAGCTCTCAAAATTTGAATCTCTCCTTTTCATAGACTCCCTGCAACTACTCACATGCTGTGTGGTATGAAAGCAGGTGAAGCAAATTGGACAGGATTTATGTAAAAGTTGGTCCAAAGCTAGATCGAACCAGCTAGCTGATCCATTCGGGCATTCATTAATTAAAACAATGGTCCTACCACCGGTTTTCATTCTACCTTTAGCGGAGCTGAATCATAAATTGCAATAAACTCTAAGAAACAATCAGTACGAGACAATTTTTCAAAAAGTCTGCTTTTGTTACTATGAAAATGAAAGTTGCTTCTAGTAGCACGTACTCAACTAAAGATCTGACCAGTAAACTTGAATTTGGTTTTAGTAACAAGATTATAAAAGCTGTTGCAGATATAATAATTCAGGAGAAAGAAAAATTATCTTAACCCGTATAATCAGTGCATTCAAAGGAAATAAAAAGGAACATATGATATAGTAGTTAATTTACATACTCACAACTTAAATGAAAGGGAAAAAAAAGAAGAAGAAGAAGCTTGTTTACCATCATACTGTAGAAAAAGTGGCATGGTGGCTGTGCATTTTGCAGCCATCGAATGTTGAAAAATCAAAAAGAGATTACTGTGCACATACACAGTAATGTGATACACAGCTGTACCACCGAAATATACACAGTAACATGCACAGTAACTTTCCAAAATCATCTATAAATAGAGCCTTCAAGCAGACGGTTTTAGCATCCCGAACTGAGAAGCATTTCCTCAGTTGTAAAGGAAGAAGCAGTGTAGGCTTCTTGTAGTGAGAGAAAAATAGAGAGTGTGTGTAAGAAAATTCCAAGAGTGTAGTGTGAGTATACACTGAGGGGTTTTGGATATATTCTCTAGATTTCTGTAATACTACTAATTGTAGTAGAAGAGAGTCTCATTGGGGATACACTATATTGTAATTACTCTTTAAATATAGTGGAGTATTTTTCGGAGTTTGGCCCGTGGTTTTTCTCTCAAAATTACAAGAGGGTTTTCCACGTTAAAATATTGGTGTGCAGTTATCTTGATCTATTTTGTTGGTGTGAATAGTAAACGAGCACTATTTATAAATAGTGAAGTGGGTCCCACTACATAGTACTATTCACGTGAATAGTGACGTGGGCCCCACTGCGAATTACTATTCACCGTGCTCCATTTTTCCGTCTCTTCAATTTGGGCGCGTTTCCGCTCACATCCATAAAGTGTTTATTACACTTGGGGTGTACCCGACTCTGATGATATCATAACAAGTGGTATCAGAGCTTTGGATCGGTGGGATTTATTCTTAGTATGCTCTGTGGTTGCAGCTTAGTCTGATCTTCCACATCAGAAAAGAGTTTCTCCCTAATACTTGAGGATCACCTTTTGGTTCTTTGTTCTTTGGAAGACAGTGTGATACTGTGAGAGTGCAGTTTGAAGAGGTTCTGGCTAAGGAAAGACTTGGTATTTAAGTGTGTCCATTGTGACCCACCTCTCTTTCCTGGGAACCATCTTGGGGCACGGTTTACAGTTGATTTACACTATTCCAATATACGGTTAACAGTATAAGGTTCTGACTAAGATCCAAGATGTCGGTGCCAAAATTTGAAGTGGAGAAATTTGATGGATCCAACGACTTCAGGCTATGGAAACTGAAAGTAAAGGCATTGCTAGGTCAGCAAGGTCTTGCAGAGGCGTTGGAGGACCCAGGGTCATTACCTGATGACAAGAAGAAGGAGATGATGGTCAAAGCACTGAGTACAATACAGTTGAGTCTTGCGGACAATGTTCTGTGAGAAGTCATGGATGAAAAAACCGCTGATTCACTATGGAAGGCTTTGGAAGAAAAATATTCTGTAAAGACCTTGTCCAACAAGCTTTATCAGAGAAAGCGACTGTACACATTCAAATATTCAGGAGGAAAATCAATGCAAGAGCATATAGACGACTTCAACAGAATGATCTCTGATGTTGGAGCAGCAGGAATTAAAGTTGAAGATGTTGATCAAGCTATGATCTTGTTGACTTCATTACCTCCATCTTATGATAATTTCTGTGATACCATACTTTATGGTAGATCCGATATCTCAGTGAAAAATGTCAAAGAATCACTGATGATAAAGGAACATCAGAAGTTAGTAGCCGGATCCAATGTCGAAGGTTCTGCAGATGGATTGTTCGTGACGAGAGGATGTAGTCAAGAAAGAGGATCGGGAAGCAAAAGCAAAAGAAGATCAAAGTCCAGAAAGCATAAATCTGTGAAGTGCTTTCATTGTCACCAGACGGGACATATCAGAAGAAATTGCCCAGAAAGAAAGGAGAAATCAGGAGATTCTGCTAACATAACAATTGAAAGTTCTGAAGATAGCGATGCCGATGCTGGTTCGGCCTTGACAGTATTCACAGGTGACACCGGAAATGAGTGGATCCTGGATTCTGGCGCATCCTTTCACATGACGCCTAATCGAAATTTTTTCTCATCCTATAAAAAGCGGGAGGGAAAAGTTAGATTAGGAGATAATAGAATTATTCCAATTGCTGGTGAAGGAGATGTGCAAGTCAATTTAGATGATGGTACTAAAAGGACGTTTCAAGCATGGCATGTACCAGAACTGGGTAGAAACCTGATCTCGTTGAGTGCCCTAGACAATCGGGGGTACAAGTTCATTGGAGAGGGTGGTTTCTTGAAGGTATTCAAAGGTTCAATGGTGGTATTGAAAGGAAAGCTGCAGAGTGGAATCTATTTATTGCTAGGAAGCACAGTCGATGGAACTGCTGCTGTTTTATCCTCTGAAAGAAAGGATGATGCTACACGATTGTGGCACATGCGGCTTGGTCATATGAGCGAGAAAGGAATGACTATACTTATGGCAAAGGCTTGTTGAAAGGCCTAAAGAATTGTAAACTTGGTTTCTGTGAAAACTGTGTATTTGGAAAGCAGGAACTGTGTATTGGAGTATGTCCACTCGGATGTTTGGGGTCCAGCCCCTGTTAACTCCTTAGGTGGAGCTCGCTATTTTCTTACTCTGATAGATGATTATTCCAGAAAAGTCTAGATTTATTTCCTGAAGAAAAAAGAAGAAGTGTTCAACAAATTCAAGCAATGGAAGGCCATGGTCGAGAAGCAAACCGGGCGGTCAGTCAAGAGACTAAGAACTGACAATGGCAGAGAATTTTGCAGCAAAGAATTTGAGGAGTTCTGCAGAAATGCTGGTATAGTGAGGCACCATCTTGTGCCAGAACACCACAAAGAAATGGAGTTGCGAGCGGATGAACAGAACACTTCTAGAGCGTGCAAGATGCATGCGAATCAGCATAACACTTCCCAAATCATTTTGGGTCGAGGCGATCAATACAATTGTATATCCGTAAACAGATCTCCATCAACTGCTATTAATCTGAAGATTCCACAAGAGGTATGGTCCGGTCGACCCGTAAACTATTCTGATTTAAAGATATTTGATTGTCCTGCATATGCCCATGTGAATGATGGTAAACTTGAGGCAAGGGCAAGAAGGTGTATATTTCTAGGATATGCACGAGGGGTGAAAGGCTATAAACTGTGGTGTATAGAGAAGGCAAGTTCACCTAAAATCATTGTCAGCAGATATGTCACTTTTGACGAGGCGGCAATGCTAAATCAGAAGAAGGAATCTAACTTAGATGAGGCAGAGACAGATCATGGTGCTAAGAAGCAGGTGGAGCTAGAGATTGACTATGGGAAGGTGAAGCAAGAAAATGATGTAATGAATCAGCCAAATACTTCAGGGATTGCTCAACCTGAAGTAGAACAACAAGATGAACCTGACTATGAGGAAACTGGTGAACCAACCAGAGAAGCAGAGCCATACAGTATTGCTACTGGCAGAGAAAGACGAGAAATCCAGAAACCAAAAAGATATCTGGATTCTGCTGCTTGTGCACTTGACTCATTATATGCAGATCCTATAGCCTTTGCTTTGGCTATGGCGGATGGTGCAGTTGGAGATGAACCATGTACCTACCGTGATGCAGTAGAAAGTAAGGAGTCGAAGGAGTAGCTAATAGCAATGAATGAGGAGATTGAGTCTCTTCAGAAAAATCAAACGTGGGAGCTGGTACAACTTCCAAAGGGGAAAAGAGTAGTTGGCTGTAAATGGGTTTACAAAAGGAAAGAAGGAATCCCTGGCATTGAGCCTCCAAGGTTCAAGGCGAGACTGGTAGCAAAGGGTTATACTCAGAAGGAGGGTGTTGACTTCCATGAAGTATTCTCTCCTGTGGTGAAGCATAGCTCTATTCGGATCCTATTAGCTATTATGAGTACGTTTGACTTAGAGCTAGAACAGCTTAATGTGAAGACGGCATTCTTACATGGTGAGCTAGAGGAGCAGATCTACATGAGTCAACCAGAGGGGTTCATAAGTCTTGGTAAGGAAAATCATGTTTGCCTATTAAATAAGTCATTATATGGCTTGAAGCAGTCTCCAAGGCAGTGGTACAAAAGGTTTGATGCATTTATGATTGGTACTGGATATAGTAGAAACCAATATGATAATTGCATCTACTCTAAGGAGCTTCCAGATGGTTCGAAGATTTATTTGTTGTTGTATGTAGATGACATGCTAATTGGAGCTCGTAATAAGGCTGAAATTAGTATGTTGAAAACTCAGTTGGGAAAAGAGTTTGAGATGAAGGACTTAGGTGCGGCAAGGAAGATTCTTGGAATGGAAATTCATAGGGAACGACATAGTGGCAGGTTGTGTTTAACACAACAAAATTATATTATAAAAGTGCTACAACGCTTCAATATGGATCAATCCAAACCAGTTGGCACTCCGTTGGCTGCACATTTTAAGTTATCTTTGAAAGAATGTCCGAGGCGAGGAAGAGGTGGAGCACATGTCTCATAAACCTTACTCTAGTGCAGTTGGCAGTCTCATGTATGCCATGGTGTGCACTAGACCAGACATTTCACATGCACTAAGTGTGGTAGCGGTTATGAGCAAACCTGGAAAGACACACTGGGAAGCTGTGAAATGGATCATGCGGTACCTAAAAGGTTCCACTGATATCTATTTGGTATTTGAAGGTCAGAAGAACCGTGGAGTTGTAGGTTATGTAGATTCTGATTATGCAGGTTACTTGGATAAAAGAAGGTCATTGACAGGCTATATCTTTACAGTCTTTGGATGTACTATTAGCTGGAAGGCGACATTGCAATCAACAGTGGCATTGTCAACTACTGAAGGTGAGTATATGGCATTGACTGAGGCTGTTAAAGAGAGTACTTGGGTGCACGGTCTTTTGGATAGTTTTGGATTGAACCAACATGTACCAATTGTACATTGTGATAGTCAAAGTGCCATTCATCTGGCTAAAAATCCAGTCTATCATGAAAGGACAAAGCACATTGACATCAGACTTCATTTTGTCAGAGAATGTATCAATAATGGTACTGTTGCAATTCAAAAGATAGCCACAGCTGAGAACCCAGCCGATATGATGACAAAACCATTGCTGATTGACAAATTTAAGCATTGCTTGGACTTAGTTAATATTTGCAGAGGTTGAAAGCTGTTGCAAAATGCAGCCAAGGTGGAGAATTGTAGAAAAAGTGGTATGGTGGCTGTGCATTTTGCAGCCATCGAATGTTGAAAAATCAAAAAGAGATTACTGTGCACATGCACAGTAATGTGATACACAAATTGTACCAATCTAAATATGCACAGTAACATGCACAGTAACTTTCCAAAATCATCTATAAATAGAGCCTTCAAGCAGACGGTTTTAGCATCCGAACTGAGAAGCATTTCCTCAGTTGTAAAGGAAGAAGCAGTGTAGGCTTCTTGTAGTGAGAGAAAAATAGAGAGTGTGTGTAAGAAAATTCCAAGAGTGTAGTGTGAGTATACACTGGGGGGTTTTGGATATATTCTCTAGATTTCTGTAATACTACTAATTGTAGTAGAAGAGAGTCTCATTGGGGATACACTATATTGTAATTACTCTTTAAATATAGTGGAGTATTTTTCGGAGTTTGGCCCGTGGTTTTTCCCTCAAAATTACAAGAGGGTTTTCCACGTTAAAATATTGGTGTGCAGTTATCTTGATCTATTTTGTTGGTGTGAATAGTAACGAGCACTATTCATAAATAGTGAAGCGGGTCCCACTACATAGTACTATTTACGTGAATAGTGACATGCCCCACTGCGAATTACTATTCACCGTGCTCCATTTTTCCGTCTCTTCAATTTGGGCGCGCTTTCGCTCACATCCGTAAAGTGTTTATTACACTTGGGGTGTACCCGACTCTGATGATATCATAACACATATATAAGAACAAACCAAAAATAGTAAAATTATGAATTGTTCCTAATTAATAAAATTATAAAAGTATCCTTAAACTTATGAGAGTGGGTGCAGATATTTTTATAATTTTATTAATTAAAAATAGTTAATATCACAAAAATATCATTCTGTTTATTAACAGTGTTCTGTGAATGAGGAGTGAGTCTGTAATATAAATACTTAAAATTTGATAAGCAGGGGATGTCATGTCACGTGAACAATTAGAGAGAGTATAAGTTGTATTTTCATAAGTTTTAAGAGAGGTGAGTGTAATTTATCCTGAAAAAAAAGAAGATATATAGAGAGAAAGGGAAATTATACTTAAATTTCTTGATACATTACTCGGTTTCCGTGGAGGAAATAAGGTGATGACTTGATAAAAAGACTTTGACTGTCTTGAGTAATTGAAGGGTCAGGGGTTCTGCCAAGCACAATATTGTGAAACCTTTCTACTTCATGTCACATATACGTTGACGCTACATGTACGTTGACGCAGAGATGCATCAATCTGGCTGCTGCAAATCTCTGTATCTGAAAACTTACAACTTAAGATGGTTTAAAATGGATTTAATTACAGATAAACGCGAGAGACTTTTTTCAGAAACAGAAAAATACTTCATATGTATTCACTATTCAGTTAAGTAATGAACAAAGGAAAAAAAAAAAAAAAAGAATAATGACTAAAGAACAGAAAATATTTCATTCATGCATGGAAGTTTGATTTTTCCAAAGACCAATGCGAAAACTATACATAATCTTCTCAAGTCATTTTTCTTTTGGAAAATACGATTATAAATTATGATTAAATTACGATTATAACGATTATATATATATATATTTATATGTAGATCCAGCACAAAATATTCAACTAAATCATCTTCTGGATATCATTGAAGAAAACAACCAAGGTGCAAATAAAAGGTACGTGATTGTTTTGTCTTTCTTTACTTGCTTTCTGTTAATTTATAATCGTATTTTTCAAAAGAAAAATGACCTGAAGATATATAAATAGATATAAAGATTTTTTTGGTGATAGATTCCAGATATAAAGTAAGATTGGGAGCTATCACCGTGATTTTCAATCCCATTCATTTAGTAATTTAATCATAATTTACAATCGTTTTCTTTAAAATGACTTGAAGATATTCCAATTATAAAGTTTTTTTTTTAATAGAATCCAGATATAAAGATAGGGAGCTATGACCATAATTTCCAATTCTATTCATTTATTTATCTAAAGATTAGCAGAAATCGAGTAAAGAAAGATAAAATAATTAGTTACATTTTATTTGCACATTGGTTGTTTTCTTCGACGGTATCCATAAGATGATTAGTTGAATCTTTTGCACTCGATATATAAAGAAGAATAGAAAATTCTCTATTAGACCTTAAATTCATAATTGCTAAATAATAAGTTACATTATAATTCGGTTATATAAATTATAGGCCAAACTTCATCCACGGAATTTAAAAATAAACAATCAAATCATGACCAAATATAAATTAATTATGATCATTAGGTCTCTTATGGATAATTGATGATATTTAAAATTATGTAGTGTTAATAGTTTTTTTTTTATTACACACAACATTAAATGTCATATGCATTGAAGTTTACGTTTAAAGTAAACTCAAATCGTAGAAGAAAATTAGCAGCCTAATCATGAGTCTGGATCAAGTCGATCAAGTTAACAAATGCTACGGCGAAATCTTAAGGGTCGGGTATCCTTCGCAATTCGGAATTTAATTTGGTCCCATATACTTGGCCGTTGAATTGAAGTTGAATACGTGATAAGTGGGTGGATAATGCATTAATGCTGCACGTTAAATTTTAAATGAGAAGTTCACATTAAAAAAAAAAATGCTTTGCTAAGATACTCATTTTAGGTCAAGTATTTTTAAAAGAATTTAATTTGCATCCATTAATAGTGTAAAACTTTTTTTATACTATTATCCAATCAAATGACCAATTTGTATGACTTGACAAGTAACAAGTGTAAGATTTAACTATTTTTATTAATGTGGCAATATATGAATAGATGATAGTATAAATTTTTTTTTACACTATTAGCATATACAAGTTAAACTCCTTTAAAAGTTTTTAGCCGTTTGAATATCCACCACTAAGTAATGGGGCATAGCTTCTTGCCGTTTTTTGTGGGTTGTTCTGTTTTGGGTGCTATATTGGCTGTTTCAAGAGGTTGCGTATGGGCAGGCAGTTCCCTGGTGTGGGGAGAAGCAATCCGAATTTTGCTGGGTGTCTCTACACATATGAAATTGGTATTTTATGGACAGAATGCACAACCTGGGAGAAGTTTCTTGGGCAAGCATGGATGATGGATGTATCCGTTTCTTAGTTTCTTTGGACATGTATTTTTGGGGGCATTTGCTCTTGTCTTTTGCTAATTTTGGGAGTTTGTTTGGGGTCTCACGTTTCCTTTTTATTTTTCTTAATTGTATCTATGGATTTTATTGTTCTGGTCTTCCCTCTTGCTTCTCTTCGTATGTAGAGAGTTGAGTACTTGCACCCAAACTATCTAAAAAAATCCACGAACATGAAACTTCTATATTTCATCGCACACCTTGTAGTCTTATCATGCTCAAAAATTTGATTTTGTAAATTATCCTTGTTGATTTTTGTAGTGTACAATAAGGAATATGAATTTTATTCTACCTATTGTATTACTTATTTTTAAGTTTTACTTTATTATTCCACAAAAAAACTTTATTGTATTATTAGAGTTTAATTTTGATACAATAATAATGTAAAATTTTTTTATATCATTATTCAATCATGTATTGTTATATAAGAAAAACATATTTGGCTCTAACTCATTCCTTCAAAAAGCCAAGTACATGTACGTGAAAGAATTTACTATATAACATGAAACTTAGATAAAGACCAAGAGTAAAATACACTCACCTCAACCAATAGAGCATTGGTGCTAGTCAACTAGTCAAATCTTTTGAGGAAGACGGTAACATTAATAGTCTTGCTCCTCCGTCTCTTTCCAAATATCTAGTAATTTTGGATAAGTAGAAATATTAAAAAAATAATAAATATACGGAGAATAAAATAAAATGAAGTAAATGAACTAATATATCCTATTAAATAAAATACTTTTAGAAAATTAATAGTTAGCAAATGAAATTATTTAGGGGTGTTATTAAAAAAATAAATAAATATTATATTGAAATATGAAATTATTTAAAAGTGTACATCAAATGAGGTATTTAATTGTTTATTCTAACTAGCTACATTTAAATATTCAATGATATGTCCAAATCATAGGAGAAAACTAGACCGCTGCTCACTGGTCAGGGTCAAGTTAATTTTTTCCCTTTTTTTTTTCAAGGCCATGGGATCAAGTCAATTATATAAAAGTCGTTTCTTTCATTTTTGACTGATTTTATATTTCCAAAAAAATTATTCATTTAAAAAATTTAAGTAGTATTAATTATTTTTTCGATAATATTTATATTAAATACTATTGAAAGAGAAGAGAGATATAATGGAGAGAGAGAGAAAGATAAATTATTAAAAAAATTAGGGACAATTCAATAAACTATTTTTAATTTGTTTTTAAGTTTGATATTTTTCTAATCATTTTATTAATTTTAGCATGGTATGAAAATTTCTTTGACATCCTATAAAATTCATAGATACCGGTATCTTTTAGATAACTTGTGACTAAAAATTTGTCACATGTTTCATTAACTAAATTTATTAATTTTATAAATATTTATTATTAAATCATAATATTTAGATTTCAGAGAGTATCAACACTCTTAAGGTATCATAATAAAAACTATTAAAAATTAGACAATTAATTAAAGAGCGAGGGAGTATGTTGAAGTCTTCGTCGTTGGGTTCCTTTCCAATTCGGAATTTAATTTGGTCTCATATACATGGCCACTTGGGCGTCGAAGTTGTGGGTCAGTGGGTGGATAATGCATTAACGCTGCACATTGAATTTTAAATGAAAATTACTTTGTAAATTTGGATTTGTACAGTCAGTGCTTTGGGGTAAAAAAATAAGGGTTTATCTAGGGTGGTTAAGGAGTTAAAAATAAAACTTTTATCTTGGGAAGATGAGCTTTGATATTTTTAAAGTTGGAGTTCCATTCAAAAATCTTAAAATTCACTCTTCTTGGTATTCTTAATCGGTGTATTTAGGATACTAGTTAGCAAAACCCAAAAAAAAAATGAAAACATTTTTGGGTTTATTTTTTTGGTAATGAATTTTTTGGATTTTTTTATCAACACCCTAGGTTTCAACAATAGATAAGTTAGCAACCTAGGTTTCAATAATAGATAAATTTAAAAGTTTTGTAATTGACTCTGTGCCTTGAAAACTTTACAATCATATTTTTTAATATAATGATTACCTCTTTTGAAATTTTAATCATTAGAAATGCCCAAATTTATACTCCCTCTATTTCAGGTTGATTATCCCACTTAAGGGATTTTTTAATATTTTAGGTTACCTGTCCACTTTTAACTTCAAAAGAGCATTAACTATGTTTTTTCACTATTACCTTTAGTATTTACTTATCAATTCAAGAGAGCATTAATTATTTTTTGTAAATAGCAGCAATTAAGTCTATTTATATAATTTTATATCATTATCAATATTTATTTAGTGTTTACTTAAAATCCATGTTTTTTTTATTTTGATAGTTAGCCTAAAACGTATAAAATATATTGGAAAGAAATTTTTTTTTAAGTACGAGATCCACTAAAAAAATTTGAAATTCATTTGTTTTAATATTTTTGACCATTGTCTTAGGAGTGGTTAGAAAAATTCTTTAATTTTTTTTAATCTATACCACATGTATTCTCATACTAAAGTCAATCCTCTCAAATCGGGCAAATTTTTTAAACTTTTTACATGCTTGAATATCCATCAACATGAAATTTCTACATTTGAGTGCAAACCGCGTAGTTGCATCATCCGCAAAATATTGATCGATTTTGTAAATTATCCTCATCGATTTCTGTAGTGTTTAATTAGGAATATGAATTCTATAATATTATATTAACTATATTACGCATTTTTAAGCTTTATTTTATTATTCCACAAAAAACATTATTTTATTATGGTTCTTATTTTTATTAACAATAATGTAAAATTAGCATAATTGAATAAAAATATAAGAATAAATATTGTATGACTGAGAGCTTATATTCACATGTAAAAGTAACAACTATTTGTCTGAATTTCAAATAATGATTATAAATGAATGATCTCACGACAGGCAAAGTGGTTAGGACTTGGGAGTTCTATAGAGAACAATCGAATAGAATAGAAAGGAAAACCCAAGTTAGTTCAAAAAAAAAAAAAAGAAAGAAAGAAAGGAAAACCCAAGCCCGAATAGAAACATGAAAGAAAAAACGCGCAACCAAACAAAAACAGGATATGTTGCCAAACCATCTAAAATCAGCATGCATAACATCTGTGTGTGTTTGGGAACCACTCGAAACAATTTTTTTTTCCCAAAAGAAAGCTGTTTTGGTAGAATCAGTTATGTTTTGGTAGTTTATGAAAATATATTATAATAATAAATTAATAGTTTTAAGTTGAAAAATAGCTGATAACTATAAGCAGTTTTTTTTATACTTTTGATTATAAGTATAAGCTGATTATTTTAGAATCATGATACTTTGACCAAATTAATTCTAAGCATCAAATATCATATAATATAGCCAATCATTTCATGTCATTTTTAATAATTTATCATATAAAAAAATAATCTTTTTCACACAATTGATAGAAAACAGATTATCCTAAAGCCACTTTTCAACTAAAAAATCCAAACACAAATAATCGATTATAACAAAATGCAATTATACAAGTAAGTGATTATTAAAGTAATTTCAGGGTGACTTTGTTTCATTTTTTTAATGAATATGAAATTTCAATTTTATATATAACCCAAAAAGTTAAAAAATAATATTTTAATTTTGATTAATTTTTAAAATATTATCCTAATATAAAAAATTATTTTTTTGAAATATAACTTGAAAAAAATGCACATCAAAAGGCGTCCTTAATTTTTGATCTCATCCAAACACTAAATCAGCAAAATAAATCCACTTTAATGTAATATTTGACTTCCATTTGATGCCTCCTTATTGTAATCGCATATACTCCACCGATCAAATGAATTCATGCCACCCATTATAACTGCCCCATATACTCCATCCCGCAATTGAAATACTCCATAGTTAGTAGCCATTTAAGATTCAGTTTTGGAATTGACCCACCAATTGAGGACCAGCTACTAATTGAAAAACCAAATGAACCGTACAAGATATCAGCATGTGTTTCCACTTACTTACGCTCCATGAAAGCCCACCATTCAGAATACATAGCATCACCCAACGATCACCAAAGTAAATTTTGCCTTGTTTAGTCCTCATTATAGGATATCTAAAGGTCTTGATTACTTCATTGAAATCGTGCTTGCATAGAGCCAAAAAATCATCTGTTACTACCTAGCTATTTCATGTCCGCATCTTAATTTGTTTTTCTGTACAACTCACCCCAAATGATTTTATAGGTTACATGACCTGTTTAAACATATATTGTTTAAGCATGCTTCTGTTTTTATTTTGTTTGCTTGGAAACAGGAAAATCTATTTGTCTTATTTAATTTCATATAATTTGTCATTACTCATTGTTTGCTCAATGCAGTTCTAATGCATTTATTAAGTTTGATATCAGGAAATTTAAACATACGATTAAAATCTTGAAATTAAACAATTGTGTTGTCTGATCAATGTTTCTTAAATATCAATCATTTCAACCAATGAATAAAAAAATATATTATGTTATATTTTTATTTGGAATATTTTTCGTAAATCGCACGGATAACTACACTAGTGTATATTGATAATAGGATGAAAACTATAAACCCTAAAGTTCAAACATTCATTCTCGCAATTACTTCCCATCTCACAAGCTGGATCCTAATTTCATTATGTTTATGGTTGTAAGGATAGCTAAGCATACGCGTGTGTGTGTGGGTGTTTTTTTTTTTATATATAGGAAATATATGTATTTTGGGGGAAAACTCATTTTTAAAAGGTGACTTGGTCAGATTTTCAAGTAAGATTTTTGTGTAAGCTTGCAAGTGGCCAATGTTCTCTTTGCGATGATTATGATCTAGATTGGATTGTGACAAGTCCATTAAAAAAAATAAGCATTGTTAATTCAAAATTTCAAAATTACTAAAAAATACAAAATAATTATTGAAAAAATTATATCTAGATATAGATAGCATTTGCTTTATTGTTTTCACATTGTATTCTTAAAATAAGTTACCAGAACACATTTTTCAGTTTTCTTAGTTTTATGAATTTTTTAAAGAGGTGCTTTACAATATAGTATTCAAGAATAAAATAATCAAAGTAGAAGTAAACAGAGCTAAATTTCTCGTAACCACTCACCTCTCCGGCTACCAATTTTAAGGTTCAAAGAACCAGACCATGACCTCTTTTTCTATTGATTTGGCTAATCTGGTGTTATTTTTTCAATCTTATAAAGCAGATGTTTTAATCAAGTTCACTAATAACTGTTATTTTAACATATGCATAAGCAGTTATGCATGTGAATGTCCAATAAATCAAGTACATAACGACGATGACTATATAAACGTTTGACCCAAAAAGCAGCGTGATGAAATTAAATATGACTGAAAGTAAATTAACATTTGACTCTAATCAACATCAAATATTATCGTAGCTTAGTCTATCAAATTTAAATCTTAAATAAATATTTTTAAAATCATCTGCGTAGAAAATGAAAAGTTATGAAGAAGAGTCACGTATATGAAATTTTAATAAACTAAAAGGATATAGACGGTGAGATCCCAAAAAGAGACCCTGAGAAGTTTTAGAATTGAAATGCCAAAAATTAAAAATAAAACAAGAGTAGGTAAACAAAGCTTTAAAGAAAACACTTTTTATTGCAGCCAACTCTATATCATACAAAGGCTTCATATTTTGACATAAAACTTTAGAAACGATAGTAAAATACATTCGCCTAAAGATTTATAGACCATAATCTCGAGAAGAACGCAACATAAATCATGTTACTTAGTTGTTTATTTTAATTGGAATAGCCCGGAGGGATTGATCCAAGTCCATTTCCTCAGGCTTGATATTATGTTCAAGTCTCCAATCAAAGGAGTTGACTAATGACCCCAACATCACATGCAACATCCTGATAGCCAGAGGTGAGCCAGGACAAATTCGTCTCCCACTGCCAAATGGTGTAAGCTGAAAATCTCGACCTTTGACATCAATTTTAGACCCCAAGAACCTCTCTGGTGTAAACAAATGTGCATTCTCCCATACGCTTGGGTTCCTTCCAATAGCCCACTCATTAATTAGGACTCTTGCACCCTGTGGGACTGTGTAACCCGAGATTTCCACATCAACCTTAGCTTTTCTAGGAAGCAAAAGTGGAGCTGGAGGGTGTAAACGCAAGGTCTCTTTTATTATTGCTTGCAGGTAAGGGAGTTTAGGAACATCCGATTCCACAATAGGATTTCCTTTTCCGATGGTTTGCTCCAGCTCTTGTTTGGCTCTTGTCATAACCTCTGGATTGCGGAGTAGTTCGGTCATAGCCCTTTCTAAGCCGTATGCAGTTGTGTCTGTTCCCGCAACAAGCAGATCCTGAAACACAATCATATTTATTCTAAGTGAGGAAGGATACACGCTTGTATCTATGAGGGCGAAAAAAAGGTTTCAACGATAATGTTGATGATAAAAAAAAAAAAAAAAGAGATCGTCAAAAAAGGATAAGAGAAAGGAAATTACAAGTAGAAAATGTTTGATCGTTCCTCTGTCCATCCTCTGGCTATCCTCTTGAGAAATGTCAAGGAGTGCATCCAACATGTCGTTGTTAGTGACATAAAGTCCCGCTTCTCTTTGCTTCAATCGTT
The DNA here is from genome assembly GCA_031216105.1 of Dalbergia cultrata. Lineage (NCBI taxonomy): Eukaryota > Viridiplantae > Streptophyta > Magnoliopsida > Fabales > Fabaceae > Dalbergia > Dalbergia cultrata. The sequence goes on from CM062350.1 coordinate 15,995,626, forward strand.
TGTCAATCAACTTGTCCAAGTTGTGGAAAAACTTGGTGAGGTAATTAGTGGTGTGCCTTTGGAGGCCTTGTGGGTCCAATATCTTCAACACGGGGAAAATATCGACCACGTTTGTTGTTCCAGTTAGCTGCAAGAGAGTGGACACAATGTCCTTGTACTCTCCATTCTCTACGGATTCGACAAAATCCTGAGAGACAAAAGTGTAAGACAAGAAATTGATGCATGCCTTGAAAGCTGCCCTCCCAACATCCACTGCCTCACCCTTTAGGCTGTATGAGTGCATGTCGCCGAGGAGTTCTTGCAGCTTCTTGCGCCTAAGGCCTTGGCTTGCATCAAGGGTCTTGTTTGAGAACAATTGGTCATTGCATATTCTCCTCATGTCCCTCCAAAGTGGACAAACCGGGAGGAATGGCAAGCTATAATTGTGGTGGCCAAGAGAAGTCACAATAACTGGAACTGTTCTGTCTGAGAACAATGCATCATTGGTTTGAAGCACCTCTTTAGTAATGTCTGGTGAAGAGATGATTATGGTGGTTGATGGGCCGAACTTCAAGCGCATTATATCTGGGGCATGAAGCTTAGCAAGCTTGGCCAGTGTTTGTTGTGGCTTTCTACAGAATTCCGAAAGGTGGAACAGTATGGTGAGAAAGGAAGGTCCCGGTGGAAGCTTGCAGTTTGATTTTGTGCTCTTTGTATGAATTGAACGAAGAAATTGTGTGACAGTGTATGTCAGCAATAGGATCAGTGATAGGGACAAGTATGAATGGTTAGGGGATAAGAGGGTATGTGCTTTTAGTGTGGTGCCGTGCTCAAAGAGTGGAGCAAGTGTTGTTGAATTCATCGTTGCAGCACCCCAGTGTGGTGATGATACTGATTCCATTGCCTTTTAATTAGAAAGATGGTTGGCTCAAGTCAAGTGTAGTGTATGTTGAGAAGTGGTTGTGATGAGAGTGAACCTGTTTGGCTTGTATAAATAGCATTGTGCATGAAGAGGAGAGGGGGTTACGTGTGATGCGTCTTTCACACCGACATGTTTTTTTATTAGAGAAATTAATATTCATTTACGCACCTTTCACACATGATCCATGACCGCGTGGTCTTCATAGTTTGTAATATACTTCTTTATTTCAGTTGTTTTTAGTGGTTTTGTTAGTATTCGCATTTCAGCTTTAAATAATTACGCTCTTTTTATACTCTCTTCTTAAACATTATTACAGAAATATTATAATGTAGTTAACAGTGATCCGTATTTATTATTACGAGATTCTTATTTAATTTTGAAATAAAATAACTCCTTTTCACATTTGCAGGTGGGCCAAGTTTGTTGGGTGCGTTCTCACCTTGAAATGAAATTAGATAATTCTTTCCAATATGTTTTGGCAAATATATATTGAGCTTGGATCGGAATACTGTACACGTTGCTACAATACGAGGAGAGAGATAACTAATTATTGCGGATGTAGTTCGGCATAAAATATTTTATAAGGTCCTGCATTTATATATATATATATACACACACACAATTCATTTCTTGGACTATATAGGACACGAGCCAAATTTGTGAGTCAAGTTTGATCGGCGTGATGATGCAAGATGCGATGATGAAAGGGCGAGTTCTTGCATAAAATATTGCTTGTTCGTTCTACCTGTGCTCTTCCCTCTATAAAATATGACTTGCAGGAAAGAAATTTCTTCCTCAAGATGATAGTAATATTTTTTATAAGATATACAATCAATATGGAAGAAAATTTCCGATGTAATCTGCCATTAAAAATAAAGAAAAAGGAAAAAGCCAACGTCATTGTTGTTAATAACAAACTTAGTCACCCTAAATACCAAAAACTATGTAGACAACAGACTTGATCTCTTAAGATATAAAAACTTACATTGACAACGACAAACTTGGTGTTTTGAGATATCAAAAGTTATGTTGATTGACAGCAAAATTGGTCTCTTTAAATCATATTTATTTGCAATATCATCTCTGTTTCTTTTTTTTCCCCCCCTAAATGTTTGCCTAGCTCATTTTTAATTAAAATGGTGAAACATATAAATAAACAACAAAATAAACAGGACACTTTTTTTTCACCCAAAAAACAAAGATGAAGTTCACCATCCTTTCTAAATATTAATTTTAAGATAATCTACAAGATTAAAAAAATTTAAATAAAAATTGAACGAATTATTTGGCTTTTTAAATAAAAATGTAAAATATGTTCAAATAAAAAACTAACGATATTTACGCATCGAATTGGTTATACCATTTCCATCTTTTCTCAGAAAATTTAAACACATTTTTTCTGCAAACAGAAATATCGTAAAACTGATTTAAAGTTTGTTACATATAAAATTGTTCATTTATTTCTACTCAATAGTTTAAACTTTTTGGGAAAGATAGCTCATGGATGATTATGATTGTGTATATATAGTGTTATCCATTAAAGAAAAATAAAACTCCAGACAAGTTTTTGTCTTATTAGTATAATATATATATTAAATTTAAAACAAGTGTTTAATTTTCATGCATTGTGAGTGTAAAAAAGTTTTATACTATCATCTAATCATATATTGTTATATCAGTAAATGAGATTAAGTCATACCCTCGTTACTTAAAAAGCGAGGAGTAATGTATTTTTTCTCTTTTTCTCTTAACCTCTCTATGACTACTAGTTGTAAGGTTCAGATGAACCTGACCAATGACCAGGAATTTTTTTTTTTCCGATAATTGATTATGTGCCCAGATTATGGCCCCTTCCCTCCTTTGGGTGCTTCTGATCCCCATAGGCATTGTCGGATATGGGTTTGGACTATGGTTCTTTTATTAGTGATTTAGGTTTGAATTGTTGGCCCACTTCAAATGTTGAAGTTGTTATCTCTTCCGAACCTACTTCTTCTCATGGCTCCACAGTTGTACTGCCTAATGCATCTACCCTTGCAAATCCATCCTCGGCCTTTCCTCTCGTTTGTTTTGATCCTTCCTTAGTTGAGGACGCACCATCATCTCTGGGGAGTATTGGATTTGAGATTTGTGTTGATTTCTCTAAATGCTCTTTGAGTGAGGTGAATATGCTAGCTACTAAGAAGGGATTTAAAAAGAGGAGTGGGCCTAGAGGAAAAGGTCTTGCTCTGAAAACTTCCATAATCTCTAAGAAGAAGGAGACTCTGCGTGAATCTCTGGAAGATGGAGGTCAGGGTCTAAACTCTTCGGATGATCTGACAGAGGCTAAGCTTGCTTAGGAGCAGGGTAAGGGACTGGAGCTATCATCGATTACTGAACACGTAGCTGTAATGGCTCTAGCTACAACCTAATATCGTCTAAAGATGACTTGTAATTGATTTAGATGTTTTTGAGTCTTTTTGGGTTTTCATTTTTGTTTTAAGACGATTTCTGACGTCGTCACCAATGAGTTTGGGACCACCGGTGACGGTAAATAGCAAAAAGATGTGGGTTTAAATTAAAATTTAGATTTGGATTAAAAACAAAAACAATAAAATATGTGGAGTCGGATTACATTTTTTTCCAATTCTCATTAAATAGAGAAGGTTTGTTTTCAGTTTTTCAAAATTTGTAAAAAAAAAATAAAAATTTTAAAAATTATAAATTCTAACTTTTAATTTTTTCCTTTATAATTTTTTGAAAACTGAAAGCAAACAGACACCAGAGCTCCCCTTTTTGTCCTTCCTCTTCTCTGCCTCTGCTCCCCCTGGCCAAAAGACAAATGTCCCGCCTACCACCACCCGTTCACTGCAACTTTGCATGCTGACGACCGTGACCACGACTTACTGGTTGTTGCCATAGTGTTCTAACCTTCTGCATTTGATGCAACATCATGATGCTGTTGTAGGTGGCAACGCCTTCGAGAACATCAAACCCTTGGAGCCCAGAGGCACCTGCAAGCTCCAGATAGTATTGGTGACGAGGTGTTGTTGGAATAGGCAGTCGTGAGCAAAGCAGATGCTTTGAGATATGGTGGAAGCTCTTAGCATTAAATGGCGGAGCTTGGGTTTAAGAGCATCAACAATTTTCCCTCCTTTTTTATAGTTTAGTTTATATATATTGTGATATATAGTTGGACATTAAATGTGTTAATGTATGTACCAAAAAACACTAAAGTGATGTTTTATTTTTGTTTTGAATATTGATTTGGGTTGCATCCTTGAATGAGTTTCACCGCGCATTTTTTTTTTTTTTAATATCTTGGTTTAGGGGTTTCTTTATTGTTTTGTAAGGTTGTTGTTTTTGCTGTTGTTATGGTATTGCTCTGGATATGCTAAGCTTACCATTGAGTGAAAGAGTTTCTTGTCGGAGAGCAGCCGAAGGTGGTGGCAATTGGGTAGATCACTGGTGTTGCTACAGAAGAAGGAGCCATATGAGTAAAAGGTGAAGGATTAAAATGGAAATTGTTAGAAGAGACAAGGGAGTGGTGTATTAACACAACAATTATTACCATGCTTACCTCAACAAATCCATCCCTAAAATTAAATGACGGGTCACAATGTAATTTCTTGCTTATTGGTGTTGAATTTCCAATTCTATATTTTAATTTGCAATTTCAATGAGATCAAAAATCCTATTACCCAATGTACCAATAGCAAACTAATCTCAACTATTAGATGATAATATGAGTGGCTATGATTTCATCCCCTATATAGTCACAAATTGAAACTCCCCATATCAGAACTCATCTTGTTTTAAGCATAGTTTTTGTTTCGGATTTGCGGAGTTTTGACCTAGTGTTCTAGTTGTTTGAGGTCATTGGTTTTGTCGTTTTTACTTCCGATCTTGTACACTGGTTGTACCAATGACTTTATATTTTTCTATTGAATTGATGTGATCCGGCATTATTATCTTTTTAAGCCGTATAAAGCACATGTTTCAGTCGAGTTCTCTTAGTAATTTTTATTTTAACAAAGAGTATTATGAGCAAGCAGTTATGCATCCAATAAATTAAGTACGATGACGCCATAAAAACGCGTGTTGAAACATTTAATTTGACTCTAATCAATATCAAATATTATCCTCAATTAATGTATCTGATTAAATCCTAAATAAAATTAACAGATCATTAACACCATTGATAGAAATGTAAGTTACTATATTTTTATGATTAAAAAAAATTCAAAATCACTTCTAGAAAAACTTCTGTACAGGCAGATTTTGACGCGAGAAAATCTACCGATAGCATTTTTGAAGGAATTATTAGCGGATTTTTCATAAAAAATTTTTGTTGGAAATGAGCTGAAAAACTTCATCAATAAAAAAGGTTATTGGCAGAATTTTCTAGTATTATCAGCAAGTTTTCCCATGGAAACACATTTTCTTGAAAAAAAAAATGGAGAACTAATAAAATGACTAATATGTCCATCATTTTCAATCTTTAAGAAATCATGTGATGATTTTTTATTTCTTGAGAGACTAAATTGTCTGATACAAAAATCTTGAAGGGTGAAATTGGGTGCTATTTGTCTAATAATAAATATAATTAAGGTTCGATATATAAGGGGTGTACAAATAATGGGTGAAGTTGGGTTGGACCAAACAAAATTCTCACCATATTTTTAAATTAGAACATTTTTTGAAACTCGAACCCAATTCAACCATGATCTAACTAGTGATTGGGCCAAAATGACTTTTAAACAACCTATAAAATTGAGATAATATACATAATACAATTATAAAATTTTATAAATAAGAAACATAATTTAAGAGATATTTTATTATATATATTTTAAAACAAATTATACAACTATAAAAACAATATCTTATACAGAGCACGCATTAGCACCAAAACCTTTGTGCGTACAACCGGTATACAGTAAATCATAAGACATGGATTACATAAGAAGATATAGTTGACATGTATGCATGGGACATACTATGGACAAGTTTATTCCAGGAATGAATTACTAAAATGAAGGGGTTCAAAACCTAAATTTACGCGTAAAATATTAAAATAAATAATAGATAACATTTAATATAAATGAAAAAACTATATTCTATTAAGAGTTATTATTAAAAGTGTAAGTGTGTTAAGTCTTATATTGATATCAATGAATCTCTCCTATATAAGTATAACAAAAAAATAAATAAATTTATATTATAAAAATTCTTTTATTTTGACAGGTTATAATTAAAAAATGATTATAAAGCATAACTTAAAAATTAAAAAACTAAAAAAACTAAAAAAAATGAGAAATGAGAAATGAATATATTTTAAAAATAAAAATATAATTTTCAAATTTTAATTTGAGAAAATATAGGATTTTTAAAAAAGATTTTAGAACTTATTCTACATTAACAACTTATCATAAAATTATAAGAACAAAAAGATAGGTAACTCATTTTCATTCCCCTTTCTTTTGTGAAGGAGAGCAATAAATTAACTTTTTTAAAGAAAAATTCAACCAGGTAAATTCCTTATAATAACACATTAATAAAAATTTAATTTGATTTGTAAGTATAGCTACTTTGAATTTTTAAATGACATCAAAACAACTCAATAGATAAAAAAAATTCCTCCTTTATCTTTAGACTTGTAATAAAGTAATTTTTAAAACTAGATAAACTTCTTGAATTAGAATAATTAAAACTTTAATACTTTTATCAAATTAAACGACCTTAAAAAAATGTGCAACAACACTGTTGTTTGGTTCTCTAGTTTCAGCGAAGCCACGGCAAGTGTTATTGCATGAGTACATAGCAATAGAGATTTCGAAATCAAATCTGCAAAAAAAAATTGTTAAGCAATTATTACAAAATGATCATTGAAAAAGTCAAATTAAATATATGAGAAAATAAAAAAAATAAATTAAATATAATCTGATATATATTGAAAAATTGTTATTATAATAAAAGTTATTAAGTTAGTAGGGTGAGAAGATAGTGAGTGAAAGAATAATTTAATAAACTAAGTGGGTTGAAAAGTTATTCGAATTCATTTTTAAAACTTTTCCTTTTAGATAAAAATAGGATTAGAATTTAGAAGGAAGCATAATCAAATTTGTAAGTATCATTATCTCATTAAGTTTTTAGTATAAAAAAATTATCTCATTAAGTTTTTCTATTAATAATTTTTAAATATTAATAGTATAGATATAGATATATATTATAGAAATACTACAATGTAGTTAACAGTGACACGTGTTTATTATTACGAGATTCTTATCTAATTTTGAAATAAAATAACTCCTTTTAACATTTGGAGGTGAGCCAAGGTTGTTGGGTGCGTTGTCTCCTTGAAATGAAATAGATAATTCTTGCGGATATGTTTCGGCAAGTATACATTGAACATGGATCGGAAATCTGTACACGTTGTTATAATACGAGGGGAGACACAATTAATTATTGCGGATGTATTTCGACACAAAATATTTTAGATAAAATGTATTTTATTCTCTTGAATTTTGTATCTTGACTTTGCGGATATGTTTCGGCAAGTACACATTGAACATGGATCGGAATTCTGTGCACGTTGTTATAATACGAGGGGAGAGACAATTAGTTATTGCGGATGTATTTCGACACAAAATATTTTAGGTAAAATTTATTTTATTCTCTTGAATTTTAGATCATGTGTAGTTTAGATCTTGATTTTTTAAAATATATATTACAACACTCTAAACTTTTTAAATTGTACAAAAATACCTGACTTTTCAAATAGTAAAAAATTGTAGGTCATAGTAAGGTATCGGGTTATATACAATAAAAAATTTAGGATCAAATACATATGAGAATTTACAAACAATGTATTGAGTTATACAAATTAAAAATATCAGTAGGTTTAATGCACATAAATCATACATTCACTAGTTGTTAAAATTACACATTGAAGAATATTACGGAAGGCAGATGATACTGTGCCCTGTCTGATTGTGCTTTGATGGCTTCTATAGCCCTTGTTTATTTTCTTGTTTTCTATTTGCGTTGTACTGCTAAACACTAGATGTTTTTTTTAGCTTGTCTTTTGAGAGTTAAGTGATTGTCAATTATAACAGAAAAAACGCATCACGATATATGATTTGAAAAGTCATGGCGTAACCTAAAATTTCAGGGGTAAAATACATTTAATCCACACACATATATATACTATTCATTTCTCGGACTATATAGGACACGAGCCAAATTTGCGAGTCAAGTTTGATCGGTGTGATGGTGCAAGATGCGATGATGAAAGGGCGAGTTCTTGCATAAAATATGGCTTGTTCTTTCCACCTATGTTCTTTCTCACCATAAAATATGACTTGCAGGGGAAAAAAAATTCTTCCTTAAGATGATACAATCAAGTATTTTATTTTATTTTTATAAGATACATTCAATACGTGCAAGAAAAATTCCGCTATAACCTGCCATAAAAAAAATAAAGAAAAAGGAGAAAGCCAACGTCATAGGTGTTAATAACAAACTTAGTCACCTAAAATACCAACTTGATCTGATCTTAAGATATAAGAAATTATATTGACAACGACAAACTTGGTGTTTAATTTTAAGGTCTCAAAAGTTATGTTAATTAACAACAAACTTGTTATCTTTAAATTATGTTTATTTGCAATATCATGTCTGTATTCCCTTTTTTTCTTAAATGTTTGCATAGCTTATTTTTAATTAATATGTTGAAAAATATAAAAAAAAAACAACAAGATAATCATGTTTATTTTTTAGCAAAAAGAAAAGATGAAGTTCACCATCCTTTCTGAATATTAATTTAAGATGATTGACAAGGTTCGAATAATTTAAATAAAAATTGATCAAAGAAATTTTGGCTTTTTGAATAAAAAAGTTAAAATGTGTCCAAATTAGAAACTAATGATACTGACACATCAAATTGTTTATACCATTCTCAATTCAATCCATCTTTTCTTAGATAATTTGAACACATTTGTTTGCAAACAGAAATATCATAAAACATTATTTAAAGTATGTTAGATATAAAATTATTCATATGATTTTACTTAACAGTTTAAACTTACTTGATGAATGCTTCAAATTAAATGATTTATGAGCGGTTCACGACAAGGTTGTGTATTTGAAACTCTAATCAATGAAAAGGATAGAGATCGTTAGTTTAAAAAAAAACTCAACCTTGAAAAGTGTTAATAAGATGAAATGACAAAAATTTAAAATAAAATAAACAAGCAGGCAAACAAAGAAATTTAAAACAAAAATTTTCTTATGCAGGCAAGTCCATGCATCAAACAAAGGCTTTCGATTATGATATACACATATGCTACGGAAAACTGATTATAATATGAATCTTACTAAAGAAAAATAACAGTAAAATATACGTGTCTAGAATTGGTGATTATGTTGTTTTATGTGATGTCTAGAGTTCAGTTTTAGACTTTTCGATTGTCTTTCGTTTTCTATCTTTGATATATTATTGAATACTTGCTATTTCTGCTTATTTCTCTATTTGAGAGAAAAACATATTTTATTTATCAAAAAATAACAATAAAATACATTCGCCTATAAATCTGCATATATTGACCATTAGAGCTGTAACAGGTTTTTTTTTTTCCTCTTGTTTTGATACATGTGTGGGAAAATGAGCTTTAATTTGAAGATAAAATAATGCGAACACCAAACAAATTACTTTGAGAAAATTACAGATCTTTTTGTATGATTATACACTGTTAAATTGGATCTCACGCTATCAAATCTAACATTATCTTTATAATTGTCATCTTTGATAGGAGGGACAATATTGAAAGTAAATGACTGTTTAGTTTCAGTTTTAAATTTCCAGTTTTCATTTTTAATTTTTCAGTTTTTAGGAATTTATAAAGGAAAAGTTGAAAACTGGAAATAAAAATTGAAGATTAAAATTTATAATTTTCAGAATTTTTAATATTTTTTTCACAAAATTGAAAACTGAAATGAAACATGCCCTAAGTGTCTCTTCCAAGAATCAAACAAAGAGAAATTTCAATTTTCAGTTTTTCGTTCATAAAAACTGGAAACTGAAAACTGAAAACAGCAAACCAAATAGGCCCTAAAATTTTCAGTTTTTCCTTCACAAAAACTGAAAACAGCAAAGCAAACGGACCCTAAGTATCTCTTTGGATCTAGTCATCCCCTTTCTATTAGATAAACGACAATATTAGAATGATACAAATACGTGGTTTTTTTTAGGAACTGATGATTTATTAAGACGTAAATCTTTTATGAACAAAAAATTATTTTTACTCTCTTTATTGATAAAATGAACTTTTTTAAAGTTACTCGCGTGAAGAAACACGCCTGAAAGTCAGCTAGCTTTTGCCTCTGAACAAAATCACAGATTAATCATCAACAATGTTTCCAATTAAATCTTTAATAAAGTAGTAAAATCATCCAAAAAAAAATAATGGACAAGAGTTCTGTATATATATGAAATTTTGAACAAATAAAAAGATCATAAATGTTAGTTGAACATTAAAAGTAGGGATTTGTAAAGGATATAGGCTAACTGAACCTGTTGCTGCAGTTAATCTGTTATAATGAGTTAGCTTGAGTTAGTTTTATGTTTGTTAGTCTGTTATGGGATTGATCTTATCCCTTAGTGTATAACTCAAAGCAGTGGCATGTATATATACATAGCAAGCACAGTGTAATAATCAGTTTTTGATCAAATGAAACAATCCTTCCTTCACAAACTATCCCATTCATTCTCTCTGTAGTGCACTGCACATTCTTCCATTTTTCTCTCTTCTTCATCATAGGTCTGATACCATTACATGGTATTAGAGCTTGATGATCCATGGCGAACAATGCAGAAAATGCTTCCGCACTCATAGCTCAAACGAGCACTTTCACCTTGAGAACTTTCTCAACCCCAATTTCCTTCAAATTAGATGAGGAAAATTATTACCCGTGGAAACACCAAGCCTTGGCATGCATCAAGGCCAACAAGCTGAAGAGCCACTTGGACAAGAAGAAGATCCCAATTCGGTATGCAACAGAAGAAGATCGAGTAGCTGATAATGAAACACAAGAATATCTTAAATGGGAGCAGCAAGACCAGCATCTAGTGTCATGGCTTCTGGCCTCTATGGATCTTAGCTTCACCAATCGGATGATTAAGTGTGAGTTTGCCCATGAAGTATGGAGTGAGTTAGAAGAATATTTCCTTGCTCGTACCAAGTCCAAGATCAAACAGCTGAAGACTCAGCTCAAGTCAGTAAAGAAGACCAGCACAGCCAATGAATATCTACTCAAAATCAAGAAAATAGCTGATTGCTTAACAGCTCTTGGTGCTGCTTTGTCAAACGAAGAATATGTTGAAGCTGTTCTTGAAGGTCTCAGTGAGGATTACAGTGCTTTCATGACAATGGTAATGTCTCAATTTGACTCCATTTCTATTTCTGAGCTAGAAACACTGTTAATGGCCCAAGAAAATATAATAGAGAAGTTTAGAAAAGTTGAGTGAGGATCTGTCCAAGTCAATGTGGCTCAGAAAAATGAAAATGCACCAAGAAACGATAATGGGATGCAAAGCTCACGTGGTGGCTTCAATGGTGGACGAAGAGGCAGAGGTAGAGGTCTGAGAGGTGGACGTTTTTGGAGCAACTCAGGGCGTCCTCAATGTCAGTTATGTGGCCGCATTGGTCACACGGTTTGGCAATGCTATCACCGCTTTGACCAAAATTTTCAAGGGCCTGTGCGTAGCTCCATTCCACCTCCTCCCTCAAGCTCGTTTCACAACCCAGCTCCTGCCTCCCACCCTCCCACGGCTTATCTTGCCACGCCAGCTACAATAACAGATGATGCCTGGTACACTAACTCAGGTGCATCCCATCATCTAACCTATGACCACCAGAATATGCTCACTAGCACGGAATACAATGGGCCTCAGCAAGTGTTCACAGGTAATGGGCAAGGTATGAGCATCTCTCACATTGGCAAATCCCTTTTACATTCCAATACCTCCAATACTGCCTTCACACTCAACAAAGTTTTGCATGTTCCCTCAATCACAAAAAATCTCATTAGTGTTCATAGGTTTGCAGCTGACAATAATGCTTATTTCGAATTCCATGCTAACCATTTCTTTGTTAAATGCCAGGCATCCAAGGAGATACTTCTCCAAGGAGTACATAAAGTTGGCTTATACCAACTCGAAGACATCACTATAGGCACAACCCCTTCTTCCCCGGTTTCTTTCCATTCAGTGTGTAAATCTCTTGCTCCATCTGTAAAAACCTTGTTCACCCTTTGGCATAGAAGACTAGGACACCCCTCTGTAAAAATTGTCACCCAAGTGTTATCCAAATGTAATAAATTAAACAATGTCAATAAAGCTTGTGTTGAAGCATATTGTCCTAATAATACTGACTCGTGTCCTTCTATTACTAATGCTAATATTTGTGAAGCATGTTGCATGGGAAAATCCCACCAGTTACCTTTTGCAGAATCACACACCAACTATAACTCACCCCTTGAATTAGTGTTTTCAGACCTATGGGGACCAGCCCCCACACCAGCAAAATCAGGTGCTAGATACTACATTTGCTTTGTAGATGCATGTACAAAATATACTTGTATTTACCTACTAACTACCAAATCTCAATCCTTTGATGCATTTCTCCAGTACAAAAACATGATGGAAACAAAAACTGGCCTTAAGCTAAAAGCATTACAAACCGATAATGGGAAGGAATACCTTTCTCACACCTTCACCTCTTTCCTTAAAACCAATGGCATAACACATAGACTCACATGTCCTTACACACACCAGCAAAATGGAAGTGTAGAAAGGAAGCATAGGCATATTACTGAGGTAGGATTAACCCTTTTAGCCCAAGCTTCACTCCCTCTCACCTACTGGGATGAAGCTTTTCTCACTGCTACATACCTTATCAATATACTACCCTCACCTACAACCTTGCATGAACCACCCTTTGAGCTAATCCACAACAAACCACCCGATTACTCATTCCTAAAGACTTTTGGATGTACCTGTTATCCATGCCTCAGGCCTTATAACCAGCATAAGTTTGATTTCAAATCACACAAATGCATCTTCCTAGGCTATGCACCCAACCAGCAAGGCTATAAATGCCTCTCACCCAATGGAAACATATTTACCTCAAGACATGTGACCTTTGATGAACTCGAATTCCCATATTCCCAACTATTTCTCCAAACCTCACACAATGCAGACAACACTGGTCATATGCACCCTACACACCTTACTGTTCCTATTCCTATACACACCTTAACACCCTCCCCCATATCTGCCAATGCTGAAAAATGCTCTATAGTGCCTGTTATTCCTACTAACTCTTCTGAACTTATTAATTCTTTGCCTAGTGTGCAGACTGCAGGTCCAATAGTACCATCCCATACAGCATCTGAAGTTCATCCACAAACTCCAGCAGCTTCTGAGGTGCCAGCAGCACTGTCTGAGATAACTGACCTTGCCTCAGTCACAAATATCCATCCAAAGCAAACCAGAAGCAAGCACGGCATATACAAGCCCAAGACATATGCTGCTGTCTTGGCCACTGATGTCAATCTGACCAACCATGAACCCACTTCAGTGCTGCAAGCATTAACTTCTCCACATTGGAAGAAGGCAATGGAAGAAGAATTTAGTGCTTTACAGAGGAATAATACCTGGAGTCTTGTCCAACCCTCTTCACACTCCAAACCAATTGGATGTAAGTGGGTTTTCAAAATAAAAAGGCACCCAGATGGTACTATACAGAAATACAAAGCCAGGTTAGTTGCAAAGGGCTTTCATCAAAAAGAGGGACTTGACTGTGATCAGATATTTAGCCCAGTCATCAAACCAGCAACTGTTAGAATCATGCTGTCAATTGCTCTAACAAAAGGTTGGACAATTAGACAGTTTGACTTTAATAATGTTTTTCTTAATGGAGACCTTGAAGAAGATGTGTTTATGCAACAACCTGAGGGCTTCACTAGCTCTAACACTCATCTAGTATGCAAGCTTAACAAAGCTTTGTATGGGCTCAAACAAGCCCCGAGGGCTTGGTTCACTAAACTTAGCAACACACTTCATCAGTTTGGTTTCCAAAATACAAGATCTGATTCAAGCCTCTTCACCAGATTCACCCCTAACTCAATCACTTATATTCTAATGTATGTGGATGACATCCTAATTACAAGAAATAACCCACACGAGATTGCCATCCTGATCACCAAACTCAACAGCATCTTCTCACTGAAAGATCTTGGTACTATGAGTTTCTTTCTTGGACTAGAAGCCTCAACAACAACTACAGGAGCTGTGCATTTGACACAAACCAAGTATCTCAAGGATTTACTCACTCGCACAAACATGAGTGATGCAAAACCTATGCCAACCCCAATGATTTCTAGCTCCAGACTTTCTGCACATGGAGATTCTGCCTTTGCTGATCCCTCCCTCTACAGGTCTATAGTGGGAGCACTTCAATATGCTACCATTACAAGACCTGACCTATCTTACTATGTCAGTAAGGTCTCTCAGTACATGCACTCTCCCTTGGACATTCACTGGAAGGCTGTAAAGAGAATACTCAGGTATATTGGTGGTACTCTCCAACATGGCCTACTTTTTAACCCCTGCACTGACTTCAGACTCCTAGCTTTCTGTGATTCAGATTGGGGGTCTGATGTGGATGATAGGAAATCCACTAATGGTCTATATGTCTTCTTAGGCCCCAACCTCATTTCATGGTCCAGCAAGAAACAAAATGCAGTCTCACGATCCAGCACAGAGGCTGAGTTCAGAAGCATGGCAGCAGTAGTTGCTGAGTTATCCTGGCTTCAAAACTTGCTGACTGAAATACAGGTTCCAATCCCAACTCCACCTTCAATCTACTGTGACAATCAAAGTGCAGTCCTCCTAGCAGCCAATCCAGTTCTTCACAGCAGATCCAAACATTTTGAACTCGACCTCCACTTTGTAAGGGACAAGGTTGTTCAAAGACAAGTGTTTGTGCAGCATATACCTTCAGAAAGTCAAATTGCAGATGTGCTCACTAAGCCACTGTCTCTACTTCCCTTTCAGAAGTTTCGAGCCAAACGTCGGGTAGTAGATCCTACTCCCCTCAGTTTGAGGGGGGATGTAAAGGATATAGGCTAACTGAATCTATTGCTGCAGTTAATCTGTTATAATAATGAGTTAGCTTGAGTTAGTTTTATGTTAGTTAGTCTGTTATGGGATTGATCTTATCCCTTAGTGTATAACTCAAAGCAGTGGCATGTATATATACATAGCAAGCAGAGTGTAATAATCAGTTTTTGATCAAATGAAACAATCCTTCCTTCACAAACTATCGCATTCATTCTCTCTGTAGTGCACTGCACATTCTTCCATTTTTCTCTCTTCTTCATCATAGGTCTGATACCATTACAGGATTCAATGGAGATTGTAGAAAGAAAACTATAAACAATTACTTTTCTCCTTTTGACTTCAATTATTTCTCTATTATTTTAGATACTTAAACAAATTAAAGAAATATTTTCAGAGAGAGAATCAAGGGGAACGTGAAGAGTTCAACAAAACATTGAAATGATTAAAACAAGAGTTTAATAGAAAAGAAAACACAAAGCTAGCATCAACATACCAACATTAAGAGCAACAGAGAAGCCAGCTCACATTAAAACAAAAGCAAGAAAACATGTAGCTCGTCTTCTATGTGTGCAAGGAATGAAGGGATGGGCCAACATTTGAGCAAACGAGGGATGTACCGTTTCGTTAGATCCAAAACTAAAAATCCACTACAACTAACGGGGCATTTGTTTTGGGACATATTTATTTATTCCCGAAAATAGGTAGTTGGAAATGATATATTCCTACATTTGTTACAAATTTTAAAATTTTCTCGGGTCTTAATTATTCCATGGAAAAAAATTTGCTATGATTTTTTGAAATTTCATTCCCAAGTTGAACGATAGGGAAAAAATATTCTCATAACTTGGGAATCACAAATATTAAGCACAATTACTCTTAGACCCTTCAAAGTAGACTCCACTCCCAGCTTCCATCTATTTTGTGGTAGTTTCTTTTTTCCTTTTTTTATTTTTTCACTCTTTTTTTTCCGTACCATTTTTTGAAAAATTACTGAATAGTAAAATTTTGTGTGTGTGCGCGCGTGCGCATGTGTGTTTTTTTTTTTGTTTTAACTTTTGTGGTAGAATCTTGATTGTACAAAAAAAATTTCATTTGATTTAATTGTTATGTTTTTATAATTTTATTTAATTATTTAATCCGGATGATATGAACAAATTTTAGAAGTTAATATATTAATGGCATATTAGAAATTATGACATATATTCCTAGTAATGTAGATTATAAAACAAACAAATTTCAAATTTATTCACAGGAATCTCAGCAAATAATCCTGGGAATGCTTAATACTAAACAAATAATTTTTTAAATATACTCAAAAATAATATTCCCAAAATTATCATTCCCATGAATGTAATTCCTACGAACATAATTTCTTGCCTTGAAACAAACGCCTCCTAAAGTGTAAAGTGTTCCATTACTTTAGCCATTACTTCTCTCTGGAATAGAAGAGGAAGGGATCGGATATAGAAGAAGAAGAAGAAGAAGAAGAAGAAGAAGAAGAAGAAGAAGAAGAAGGGACTCTCTAATTTATATGATGCCCTTATAATATCCACTTGTCTACATATTGAAGACCTTTCTCTACAGAGATAAAGATAGTAAGATTAAAAAAAGAAAAACTTGAAAAATAGTTTGAAGTAAAATTACAAAATTTAAAAACAAAATTACAAACAATTAAAATAAGAAATTTAAAGCAATTTTATTTTTTATTATAGCCAACTCCTCTGTAGGCAAAAGGTTTTTTTTTTCCCTCGTGTTTTGCTACAAGTGTGGGGAAATAAGCTTTAATTTGAAGATAAAATGTGAATACCAAATAAATTACTTTGAGAAAATTACAGATTTTTTTTTGTAGATTATGCACTGTTAAATTGGATTTCAAGCTATCAAATCTAACATTATCTTTATAATTGTCCTCTTTGATGTTCCAAGATAGGAGGAACATTATTGAAAGTAAGTGTCTCTTCGTGGAAACAAACAAGGAAAAAAAGTATATGCCTATTTCGATCCAGTCATCCCATTTCAGTAGACAAACGACAATATTAATAGATCGATTGAATTGTGCAAATACGTGACTTTTTTAGGAACTGATTATTTATCAAGACCTAAATATTTTATGAACAAAAATTTATTTTTAGTCTCTTTACTGATAAAATGTACTTTTTTAAAGGTGCTCAGAAGTCGCGTCAAGAAACACATCTGAAAGTCAAGTAGCTTTTGCCTCTGAATAAAATCAAAGATTAATCATCAACAATGTTTCCAATTAAATCTTTAATAAAGTAGTAAAAACATCTAAAAAATAATAAATAATGGACAAGAGTTCTGTACATATACATATGAAATTTTAAACAAATAAAAAGATCATAAATGTTAGTTGAACACTAAAACTAACATTAAAAGTAGGGATTCCATGGAGATTGTAGAAAGAAAATTATAAACAATGACTTTTCTCTCTTTGACCTTAATTATTTCTCTATTTTTTTTTCGATATTTAAACAAAGAATTATTTTCAAAGACAGAATCAAGGGGAACGTCAAGAGTTGAACAAAACATTGAAATGATTAAAACAAAGTTTAACAGAAAAGAAAACACAAAGGTAGCATCAAGATACCAACATTAAGGGCAACAAATAGCTAGCTCACAAAAAACCAAAAGCAAGAAAACATGTAGCCCGTCTTATATGTGTGAAAGGAATAAAGGGATGGGCCAACGTTTGAGCAAATGAGGGAGGGAAAGATTGAGGAAGACAGAGAAGGGGGTAAGAGAGTGAGAGGGAAAGGGGAAGAGGTTGGGAGAGGGGGGCACTGCCATGAGACGCCCACTCGAAAACCCGAGGGCATTCTCTCGGATTTTTTTTTTTTTTTGGATGATAAAACAGCTTAAGCTCCACATGGAGCAAGCCAAGGTCCAGAAAATATAGGGTGTATGACAACAAAATGCAAAATAGCGAACCAACAAAACAAACTGCGAATCAACAAAGGACATATAGAACAACACCAATCCTAGAAGCAAGAGAAATACAAACTAGCCCAAGAGACAACCCAACAACAGATCCATTTCCAGATGACTTCACCCTTGTATTATGCATCCACACCACTGAACACCTTGTATTATCCATCTCTAATTTATATGATATCCTTATAATATCTACTTGTCTACATATTGAAGACCTTTCTCTACAAAGATAAAGATAGTAAGATTAAAGGGAAAAAAAACACTTGAAAAAGAGTTTGAAGTAAAATGATAAAAATTTAAAAATAAAATATACAAACAAGTAAAGTAAAACATTTAAAGCAATTTATTTTTTATTATAGCCAACTCTGTATCATACAAAGGCTTCAAATTGTAACAGACTTCTACGCTAGAAAAGAAAAGCAAGTTACATTCACCTGAAACTGCAAGGAAATTATCAAATCAAATCTTACAAGGAAGAACATAACATTAATTACTTAGTTGTTTATTCCAACCGGAATAGCTCGGAGGGGTTGATCCATGTCCATGTCCTCAGGCTTGATATTGTTTTCAAGTTTCCAATCATAGCAATTGACTAATGATCCCAACATCACATGCAGCATTCGGATAGCTAGAGGCGATCCAGGACAAATGCGCCTCCCACTGCCAAATGGTGTGAGCTGAAAGTCTCGACCTTTGACATCAATTTTAGAGCCCAAGAACCTCTCTGGTGTAAACAAATGTGCATTCTCCCATATGCTTGGGTTCCTTCCAATAGCCCACTCATTAACTAGGACTCTTGCACCCTGTGGGATTGTGTAACCCGAGATTTCTACATCTACCTTAGCTTTTCTTGGGAGCAAAAGTGGAGCTGGAGGGTGTAAACGCAGGGCCTCTTTTATTATTGCTTGTAAGTATGGGAGTTTAGCAACATCTGATTCATCAATAGGATTACATATTCCAACGGTTTGCGCCAGCTCTTGTTTGGCTTTTGACATAACCTTTGGGTTGCGAATTACTTCAGTCATAGCCCTCTCTAGGCCATATGCAGTCGTGTCTGTTCCCGCAACAAGCAGATCCTGCAACAAATCAGTCATATTTGATCTAAATGAGAAATTCAACAATTGCATGGCAATATTTCTTATTGTTTAGATATAAGTATAGTGAAAAGGCTTCTATGTTTCTTACATAAAAGGTAAATACCAAAAATGGTAAATTTTGAGGATCAATATTTTTCAGTCTCATACGTTATTTGGACATGAAATCTGGAGATAAGAGTGAACGTTCCAAAAAAAAAAAAAGAGAGAGAAATGCAAATGTTAGTCCCTATCTAACATTACAAGAGATTTTATATCTTTATCTCTTTATAAATGTTCACTTTTATGTCTACTTTTTATTTTCAAATAATAGTACTTATACTATTATCTTGAAGCTATATATAAATCTCCAATAAAAATATCTTAACCCCATTTTAAAGACATCCTACATATCCAAGAAAGCAAAGATAGAAGTAGGAGGGGAAAAAAGTGATGAGATTCATGTGTTTTATTGTCCTCGATATTAGATGTCTTAGATTTTTGTGGTGTTTAAATAATATTATTTAATTAAATCTCACATTAATTTTAAGATTAGCTATGCTTTTAATTTAATCAAGAAATTTGAGGTAAAAGAAAAATGTTAGACAATTGAAACTTGTCAGAATTTTCTCTTTAGAATATGTTATATAATTACTAACATTTGAATGAAAAGTGGACTATATTATTTTATTTTATTTGATAATTATTATGATTTTTACAAAAATTTCTATTAATTTTTTTTTTTGGATACGTAGCTTTATTCTAATTAAAATTGAAAGTGTATGACAGATACACTCACATAAGATGGAACCCACCATAAAGTGAGACCCGCCATGTGAGACTATCAAGTATACACTTGTATCTATGAAAAACAGTTTTCAAAGATGTACAATATTGATAGTGGAAAAAAAAAGAGTTAATTAAAAAGGATAAAAGAAAGGAGATTACAAGCAAAAAATGTTTGATCATTCCTCTGTCCATCTTCTCACTATCCTTTCCAGAAATGTCAAGGAGGGTATCTAACATGTCATTGTTTGTGACGTAAAGCCCTGTTTCTCTCAGTTTGGATCGTTTGTCAATCAACTTGTCCAAGTTGTGGAAAAACTTGATAAGGTAATCAGTAGTGTGCCTTTGGAGGCCTTGTGGGTCAAACATCCTCAACACTGGGAAAATGTCCACCACGTTTGTTGTTCCAGTTAGCTTCAAGAGAGTGGACACAATGTCCTTGTACTCTCCATTCTCTACGGATTCAACAAAATCCTGAGAGACAAAAGTGTAAGACAAGAAATTGATGCATGCCTTGAAAGCTGCCCTCCCAACATCCACTGCCTCACCGGTTAGGCTGAATGTGTGCATGTCACTAAGGAGTTCTTGCAGCTTCTTGCGCCTAAGGCCTTGGCTTGCATCAAGGGTCTTGTTTGAGAACAATTGGTCATTGCATATTCTCCTCATGTCCCTCCAAAGTGGACAGACTGGGAGGAATGGCAAGCTATAATTGTGGTGGTCAAGAGATGTCACAATAATTGGAACTGTTCTGTCTGAGAACAATGCATCATTGGTTTGGAGCACCTCTTTGGTAATGTCCGGTGAAGAGATGATTACGGTGGTTGATGGGCCTAGCTTCAAGCGCATTATATCCGGAGCATGAAGCTTGGCAAGCTTGGCCAGTGTTTGTTGTGGCTTTCTACAGAATTCAGAAAGGTGGAACACTATGGCGAGAAAGGAAGGGCCTGGTGGAAGCTTTGCTTTTGCGGTTTTTGCATTAAGTGAACGAAGAAATTGTGTGACAATGCATGTCAACAAGAGGATGAGTGATAGGGTCAAGTAAGAATGCTTAAGGGATAAGAGGGTATGTGCTTTTGGTGCATTCCAGTGTGGTGATATTGATAGTGATTCCATTGCCTTAACACAGGTGTTGGTTCAAGAGTAGCTAGTGTTGAGAAGTGGGTGTGGTGAGAGTGAACTTCATTGGCTTGTATATATAATAATACTGAGGATGAAGAGGAGAGGGTGTCTATGTACGTGTATGATGCATCTTTCACGTAGACTTGTCTTTTTTTTTTAATTATTATTTTTATTAGTGAAATGATCTTGTAACAAACTTTTCACTGTTTGTATAATAAATACTGGTTAGTTTAATATTTACATTAGTACACAAGTTTTTCTCTTTTCAGTTTTTATAGCGGCTTTGGTAATAGAGAAGGCGGTTGCATACAAACAGTTGAGGGTGTTGCTTTTAACCATATTTCTAAATGTGGTTAAGCCCAAATAAAAGTGTGGTTAACACACAGATCCAAGCTTATATTATTCTTGTTCTCCTCCTTAGTTCCACCATTCTTGAAAGTTTTGAAACCACTCCTCCTTCCATCATCAACGAATCTTAAATTCTCATAGACATCAAGAGAATGCTGGCCTTTGGCAACTGTAACAACCTAGACCCCCGGCAATGTGAATATTGTCCGTTTTGGGGCCTCGCACCCCTCACAGCTTTGCCTCTCCTCCCTCGCGGGGAAAACACATTCACAAGGGAGAAGGTATCCACACCCTTATAAGGCATGCTTCATTCACCTCTCCAACCACTGTGGGATTTGCTCCATCCCCTCGCGGGGATCCAGCGCGTCCTCGCTGGCACACCAATCCTGGGACTGACTTCGATATCATTTGTAACAGACCAGACCTTTGACAGTGTGAATATTATCCGCTTTGGGACCTCGCGCCCTTAACGGCTTTGCTTCTCCTCCCTCGCGGGGGAAAACGCGTTCACAAGGGTGTGGATACCTCCTCGGTTAGGGAGGTAAAAGAAGCATACCTTATAAGGGTGTGGATACCTCTTCCCTTGTGAACGTGTTTTCCCTCACGAGGGGGGAGAAGCAAAGCCGTGAGGGGCACAAGGCCCCAAAACGGACAATATTCATATTGCCGGGGGTCTGGGCTATTACAAATGGTGTTAGAGTCAGTTTCAGGATCGGTGTGCCAGCGAGGACGCTGGATCCCTGCGAGGGGGATCAAGTCCCACATCGGTTGAGGAGGTGAATAAAGCATGCCTTATAAGGGTGTGGATACCTCCTCCCTTGTGAACGCGTCCCCCCCCCCCAAGGGGGAGAAACAAAGCTGTGAGGGGCGCGAGGCTCCAAAGCGGACAATATTCACATTGTCGGGGGTCTGGGCTATTACAGCAACTCTTCAAAAATCCGAGCGGCTTCGACGTTGCTTTGACGGAACGATGGCACAGTTGCCTCTGCCATCGCCGCCACCACCAAAGGAGATATTGGTGGCAATGACTTCATTTGGAAGTAGTGGGGGCAGCTACCACCTTTGGACATTAACTACTCGATAGCCATTGAGAATCAAATTGCCGGTGAAGTAGAGAATCATGAAGGACCGGAACAAAAATGGTATTTGTTGGTAGCTTCAAATTCAAATCTGAACTAGAAATCTGGAGAGAGAGAGATAGAAAGAGAGAGATATTGGTGGCAATGACTTCATTTGGAAGTAGTGGGGGCAGCTACCACCTTCGGACATTAACTACTTGATAGCCATTGAGAATCAAATTGCCGGCGAAGTAGAGAATAATGAAGGACCGGAACAAAAATGGTATTTGTTGGTAGCTTCAAATCTGAACTAGAAATCTGGAGAGAGAGAGAGAGAGAGAGAGAGAGAGAGAGAGAGAGAGAGAGAGAGAGAGAGCACTGGCTTTACTACTTGTTTCTTTTGTTTTTAATTATATTTTGAATTTATACCAAACATTAATTTCTTCCTTTTATTCCAAAAAATATAAATAAATAAATTCATTACTCTAAACACATGTAAGAGAATGTAAGATTGGTTGATGATGGAAAGAGAAGTGGTTTCAACTTTCAAGAATGGTTGGATTGGGGAGAAGAAAAATAATGAAAGCTTGGATTAGTGTTTGGCCATACTTTTATGTTCATTTACCACATTTAAGAAATGTGGTTAAATGCAACTATAAAGAACTATATTGACTCTAAATTGAATGTGAGCAACCGTTTAATAGAGAAATATTATTCCAATATTCAAAAGTGGATGTTCAATTGAGATACTTATTCCATCACTATTAGATATAAATTATTAGTAGTGATATCTTGGGTGATGAAGTGGATGTCCCAATTGGATACTCATTTTTAGACGTTGGAATAATATTTTTGTTGTTAATATTCTTATTTAATCTTTCAATAATAAGACACTTTTTAAACTCACTTCTTACACAATATTATAGAGAAACTACAATTGATAACTTATCAATGATAAGTATTTATTATCAAGTGGGGTTTCTCTCTTTCTTGTTGTTTGTTGAGTCATGCAATTTGAGGCCTTTAAAATGGCGTCATACGTGACCTTTTGGTGCACACAGCACAGGTTTATGATAGCTGATTGGTATATGTCTGTCGTGAAGAACAAGGAAGCAATACTCATTACAAATGATGCCTTGTTTAACTACAAAGACACAAGACCTCAGTGCACCTTACTTGCACAATGCACACACTAAACAATTCACTTGTGGAGCTCTCAGCACACACACACGGACTTGCACTTGTATTTCAAGCACACTATCATAAGATGCACTAATTGCTCACTAAAAGTTTGCACCACACGCACAGTTGCTCCACTTTCTCACACACTAACGCACACATACACATAAATATAATTTTACGATGCCTATTTATAGGCTCCCAAAGTCGGTGAAATTACCGAAAAACTATTAACTAAAGAATTCTCGTATAATTTGGCTTCTAGATTTTTCTTCTTAATTTGCTCCCTCTAGACATATCATTTTGTTCTTGATTTCTTAGCCTAGTGTAGAAAAATCTATCAACTTTAAATTCTTGAAGCTTTTAGTGCTAGAACTTTAATATTGGTGCTAAACTTCTAGACATATCTAGTGTTGATTTTTTATGTTGCACTAGTTGCTGGTGTTGTAGGGAATCTTGGTCATGTTATTTTTGCCTGTTGTATGTTTGTTTCGAGGACTTGTTTGTTCCTTTGATGTTTTAATTGTTGTATGTATAATCTATGCCCACTACTTAGTGCGAGTAGTTTGAGCTATTTTGTCATTAAAAAAAAGTATTTATTATTATGAGGCCTAATACTTCTATTTTTTTGTAATTGGACAAAGAACGGAAAATAAACAAACAATTACACAATATCTCAAGGTATTATAAGCTGCAGATTTAAGCAAGGAACCCTCATTTTATCTCACATTTGATGGGCCAAGGTTTGTGGGTGCCTTGTCAAGTTGATCATGAAATAGTTTTTATTTTATTTTGTATTTTTTTTGGAGATGATTCGTGCGGATATTTATCGAGCATGGGTTGGACTACAGGACCCTTGACACAATATCCTCGCAGGTAATGTTTGGATATGAATTAATGGATGGGGTGCGCACTCGAACCTGAAGCGTGAGGATTAATGTTACAAGATAACTGAACCATCGGTGCTAGAGGACGAGTGGCTAAGGCAGGTAATGTTTATCCCCTTGTCATGTTCGAGCTTATATATATATATATATATATATATATATATATATATATAGAGATAATTCGTGCAGATACGCTTTGAGCATGGGTTGGACTACAGGAACCCTGACACAATATCGCAGGTAAGGTTTGTTCCCTTGTAATGATGTGCACGCAGATAATGTGTTTGATAGCTACCTTTCAAAATACCTATTTACTCTCAAATAATTTTATGTTTAAAATGCCTATTTATTTTTTGATAATTTTATATTTCAATATAAAATTTATTTCTTTTTTCAATAGTATCCCTAAGTAATTTCACTTATTAATTATTAATTATTTAAAAATATTTTATTTAATAGAGATATATTGATTAATTTATTATATTTTATTCTATTTCTAACACATTTATCATCTTTTTTAATACTTATACTTATCCAAAAGTAATAGATATTTTAAAAGAGATTAAATATTAATCATGATGATACTTAAATTCTCTCACCCACTATTTAAAAACTAATAAAAATAAAAAATTTTAGAAGGTGATGATATAAAAATACTCTATGTTTTCAATAGATCAAAATTAAACTCTAACTATTTTTATATCTTTTTGAATATTTGTCAATTTTTAATAGTAAGACAGTATTAATTTTTTCGATCACGATCAAAATTCTTTTTTGTCTTTAATTTAATTAATCATATTAATCTGAGTATTATATTGATAGAAAAGTATATTAATTATGTTTATATTTAGCTAAAAAAATAAAAAAGGATAATTTCATATATTCACTAAAATGACAAATCATATTGGGTTATCATGTGTGTATATATAAATAAGAACGATTCAAGTGAGATGAGCATATTTGTGTTATACATCATATATAGATAGTCATGATTGAAAGTTATTTAATGGTAATTAATTATTATGTGATCATTTAAAATATCATATAATTTTATATTTTAATCTTGACCATTCATGTAAGATTCAATAGCCCATATTTGTTTCTTTCACTCTTAAACCAACCCTTTAACTTGAGTTGTTTCTTTTATGTATATATATACACAAACACTCGAGTTTAAGTTTTTGAGTGAGACCATATAGCCACTTTTTAATGCATGATCGTAGACACTGTAGTTTGTAATATAAATAACCAGTTTACATCAGTACAGCAAGTTTTTCTTTTAATTTTTTTAATGACTTCTCATTTGATATATCATTAAATAATAAGACTCCTTTTATACTCACTATTTTTATTATTACTGTAGAAATTTCTACAGTTTATAACTTAAGAGTGATATGTATTTTCTTTTTGGTACACAATGAAAAGTATTTCTTGTCATGAGACTTAATATTTTATATTTTAACGGTGTTATGTTTTAATCATTTAATTCATCAATTTAATTTATATACATTAAATTTTCTCATTTGTTGGTATCCACTCTTATTTTTTAATTAAGTCCAATTGAATTATTTTATTTCTATGAATTTATAATTAGTGAGTGTAAGAGTTAACTACTTTATTAATTTTATCTTAACAAAGACATTAAAACTAATAATTTTTCCTATATGGGATAGAAGAGAGGGGAGGTGTGAATTGAAAATGGGACCACGCTCTCAAAGACGCATAAGACAATCACTTTGTTAATTTGACACATACATGATTAGATAAGAGTATAAAAAAATTTATATTATGAATATATGACAACTAAACTCTTAATTTTATTGCATCAATAATTTAAGATACTTTTATATCGTGATATAATCATATATTGTTATGATAATAAATGTGATTAACCATCGTATTTATTATTTTAAATATCTTCTGATAAAAATATCTATTAAATGATATAATCAATATATTAAAATTAAATTTATTATATTTTAAAATTATTATCTGACGTTGAAATAAAGTAACTCTTTTTCGCTTTTGGTGGGGCACAAGCTTGGTGGGTGCGTTGTCACGTACGTTGAAACGAGAGAAATAGTTGTTGTCGAGATGCTCTGCATGTCAGATTGAGCATGGATTGGTCTGCAGGACACGTTACAGATTTGATGGTAAATTTTGTTCGCTTGTGATAATACAAGAGAGATATAATTATTGAGGAGGTATTTTTGGCCAAAATTTGTTACAATCGGATTGAATCTACTATGCACTGCTTGGATTATAAAGGCAACTGGCCACATATGTGGGCCACGTTTGATTTGATTGGCGTGCTGTGATGTGAAGGGGCATGTACTTGTCAGACCCAAAAAAAGGAAAGGACGTATCCTATATTCCTATTGGTGCCTGACACCATGATCAGGAATATGGACCGGTTTAGGGTTTAGAAGATGGAAGGAGTATTATTTTAATTTTTTTTATGGACCATGTGGATATTACTTTAATATTGCAATTAGAGTTTTTTAAACTATAATTATTATTTGCAAAACAAGTCCGCGGGCAAAAATATCACGGGTATCACGAGTGCGTTTGGATTGCCCTTTTTAAAATGAGTAACAAAAACTTATTTTCTTTTTAAAAAATACTTCTATATTTCCTAAAGTATTTGGATTGATTTTTTTGAAAAAAATACCGGTAATAAAAAAAAGGATTTCTCCGCTATCCTATAAAATCATAGCTAGTGGTACCTGATAAGTTGTGACTGAAAATTTATCATGTATTCCACTAAATAAATTTATTAATATTTTAAATTTTTATAATTAAATCACAACATTTAAATTCAAAAAAATACAAGTACCCTTGAGGTACCATAACAAATCTCGAAAAAATTTATAATTTTTTTAAGTTAGTGAAAGTGTTCTTAAAAAATAGAAGAAGTGATTGTAATAAAATTATTTTTCAAAATTACTCTTGTTATTATTTGTAATCACAATTTTTATCCATTATTAAAATCCTACAAAATTTTTCTTCTTGGTGTTGCTTTGTTATTGTTTTGTTTCAACTTGTTATTCTATTTTGCTGCTTCCATGAGATTCCTTTACATGAAAGATACTTACTCTTGGAGGAAATCTTTTTCCAAGGAGTATTATTTATCACCAGTTTGTTTTAGGCAGAGTCTCACATATAATTATTGGTCAATGCAGTTGCTTTTAACTACATTTTATAAACGTAGTTAAATGTAAAAACAATGTCGTTAAATGCTACCTATTTTCCTCCTCTTGGCCTCTCTTCTCTATTCCCACTTTCACTTCCCCCACCCCTACCTCCTCCAACGACCACTGTCTCACAACCTCACGCCACTACTGCATCCCACGGTGCTTAGTACTTGCTTGTGTTTGCAGGCATCCCACAATGAGTGCTTGTTTGCACTACGGTGCTAGTTGGCTACTTCTTTGAACTGTCGCCGCCAAGTGCTTGTGCACCAATGTCCTAATGGTCATCGTTGTTCGCCGCTATCACAAAGTAGGGAAGTACTTTTCACCGCGCGTCCTTGATTGCAGTCACGCCACCATCCTTCTAACCTCGTTCTCAACAAGTAGGTCTTTGGAGCCAAACACAGTCAATCCATGGTGAGCCATGGTTGGGTTGGGGTTGTGCTAATAACGGTGGCATGGCTGTCCATGTAACATCTCCAATTTTTTCTTAATATAGTGTTACTTCATTATAACTTTTTATTTAGAAAGTACAGTATAAGAATTTTTTAGAAGCAAGAAATATTCAGGGATAATCATAAAAAAAATGTCTAATTAAAAATTATAGGATCTAATAGTTGTACAACCTGACACTTAGCACCAAAATCTGAAATTTTTAAGAATTTTCTTATATTTTATTAAAATTACAAAAATACCACTAGATAATAGAAAATAAGCTTATAACATAGTTAACTATAGAAAAAGCCAATATAAATCTTAGAAAAGTTTAGAGAGTGCAAAAAATTATGAGGGAAAAAACTATAAATACACTTTAAACATAATTTTGATGATAAATATCAATATTAAATAAATTTGTATAATAGTAGTATAACTACACAAAAATAACCTAACCTAGGGTGTAAATTAAACTCCGAAAAAAATCCTAAAAAAATAACTCTAGCTCACATTAAATTTTTTTAACTAAGTTATTACATTGAACAAGGAGAACCATGAAATGGGCCTCTCCATTAGACCATAGATAGTGTTAAAAATCATATTGATGTTTAATTAAAGGTTAAATTACCTAAATAATCACTCAACTTTGAAGATGAATTTTCCTAAACCTTGATTAATCTAACTAATAATCTCATATCAGTTAATCAATACCTAGATCAGCTACTTGGAAGAAAAAATATATATTTGAAAAGTGAAATTAAATTATCAAACTTTCATATCATAATTATTCAAAAAACCCACCAAATTTGACTAAAAAATTTCAACAATGGTGAGCTTATCTCCTTATCTTGTTGGACATCTCAAAATTCACATGGACTACTATAAAAAATATATATTTTATTTATAGATAATTAATTATTTTGATTAACTCAAAATAGACCTATTAAGGTAAAAATATATTAAAACTACTAAACATTATAGAAAATTCATCAAAAAAATTTAGATAACATATAAATAAGGTAGAAATAGGTTTCTGATAGTAGATTAAAGAAATATAATTTTTATATGATTATTTAATTAATTACCTAGTGTTTGTAACTTTAAGATAAAATTTTAAATATACAAAATTTGTCATTTTTATGTATTAATCATTTAAGACAACTTGCCACCCACTATAACTTTATTAGAGATAAGATTCAGACCTAGAGACTATCAAAGAAAAAATAATAATAATTTAAAAATATTTAAATAAATTATTAATTAATTAATTCCTAATAAAACTAGTAATAATGTAAAATACAAAATAAAATACAAATAACTATAAAAAATTATATAAACTTCGTGAATCCTTGTATTACCTCTAATAATCTAATGATGATATTAAAAAAATTAATCCATTTACCAATTAATTAACCTAATTAAGATTGACTAGTTTAAGTAAATTTACCTTATTTTGAATAATTAATTATTAAATTATATGCCAATATATTAAAATTTAATAAATGTCTTTAAATCATGTCATTAACACTTGAGCATGTCTTTAAATGATAATTGAGAATTTATCAAATTATTTAGTGTTATTTTTAATATTTAACTAATGAAACCAACTAAATATGACAAATAAATTATGAAATTAGTAATATTTTAATCATAGCATTTTTCAATAAATAGCATGCCTCTAAACATAACTCCACACTTCATTATTCTAGCCAAAACTATCAAAAATTATAGTCACCATTTTTCTCTTCATTCCCTTCATTTTCACACAAAAACACTTGCAAGATTTTAGCAAAACACCTCCAAATTATCACCTTTTCTTATTACCATCTAACAACAACACTTCGCAGCCTTCATGCATGAATTTTAGTCCCTAGAAAAGGTGTAGATAAGTTGAAGAAGTAGCAGATCTATCATTGGTGTAGCTAAGTTTCTAAGGCTTCAAGAACAATTAGTGGTTT
Source organism: Dalbergia cultrata (assembly GCA_031216105.1). NCBI lineage: Eukaryota > Viridiplantae > Streptophyta > Magnoliopsida > Fabales > Fabaceae > Dalbergia > Dalbergia cultrata. The sequence goes on from CM062350.1 coordinate 16,025,671, forward strand.
TCTTTCACTTCTAAGTTTCATGTATAATTTTCTTGTATGATGTTATGTTATATGATACGCAAAGCGTATATTTATTATTTTTAATATCTTTGAATGATTTAAAGATGGTGACGTAAAACACTTAATCTATGTGTATATGATGCATATTTATTTATCTACTTATATGGTTGAAAACTATGATTAAAGATCTTTTTAAATTTTGATTATGCTTTCTTCAAATATTTAAATGATGTATAAATTTGTTTTAATGTGTTAAACCATGTGTTTTCAATTAATATAGCTTTATGCATAAGTTGTGGAGTTGTAAGGTGATATAGCTTGGTTTTGATTTCATTATGTATGTGATTGTAAAATATTTTTTTTAGTTCATAAAAAGTACTTTATTTAATTCATTATAATGGATGGATTCTAAACCTTTTAGCATGTAATACTTAGCTTGGTTTATGTGTTATGTTTCTCTTGGGACCATTAAGATTTAATAAGATATAAAAGACACTAAATATATTTATATTAATCATGACCTTTGTTATGGACCTATGAATATATAGATAATATCTGGACTATTATGAGTCTTTAAGACTCACTTAGACTTAACAGAGACAATTTATGATCATATTTGGACTCGAACTATGAATCCTTGAATTATGAATCTTGGACTATGGACCTTGGACTACAAATGTTTGACTTGATTATACATTTATTAATATTAAGAAATATTGTTTATAAATATTTAAATTTAAGGATCCATTGGGAACATGACATGTAAACTAGCGAACTAGTTTCTTGCTTGAAGTGATTTCCTAAAGCTACAATATAATTTTGATTATTTCTTGTTATATTTTTCTTGAAAGGTTCCATGTTCTTTTATTTGCTCTATGATTATATTCTTATATAGATAAAAATATTTTTTTTACCTATGTTGAACATGTAAAGGTAATTTACCTACATATTTTCTAAAGATAGATTTGAAATAATTTTGGGTGTATTTAGGCTTATGGAATTAGTAAAGAAAATGAATTTAATACAACAGTGTGATTTGGTGCTTCAATGATAATCACAAAGAAATATGGTTTTTTGTTTTTGAAATCCTATGTTGTTTGGGCTTTATGAGCAAATATAGAAAATCTTGCGGTATATATATGAATATGAAAGAAATTGTGGAAACTTTATGTAATTTTCATACTTTATGCATACTATGTATATAATGTAAAATGGATAAATAAATAAGTGACACCTCAGGCCCCGCCTTGTAGCGAAGAAAAACTTGGTGCGCACTTATTTTTGTAGTTACTAAACAATACCTCGAGCCTCGCCTTGTAGCGGAAAAAGACTATTGGTGGATGTTTTAGTGATGCCTTGGGTCCCGCCATGCTAGCGGATAAGGACTTGACATTCACTGATCTGACTAGGGGATGCCCTAGCAATGAGAGCTCTCACAAATCTAATATGAAACAAACCTTGCAGACTATAACCATTAGAAGGGAATGAGATATTATAAAATGGAGTTTATAGTACACTCATGATTATTTATTACATTTCTTTTACTGCACTTTTATTATGATTGATATTATGCACTTCCATCTTGCTTGACACTAGAAAAATATAATCGGCGCATCTTGCTACGCTCCCGCATTATTCTTAGTAATTTTTGGGATTGGGACCCCCTAAAAACATCTTCCTACTGGGAGACTTCTCTCACCCCCTTTGTTTGATGTTTCCAAATAGCATGGATCGTCATTAGCAATGAAATGAATGTAGCTTTGGACTTAATTTCTAAATAATTAGATTCTATTATGTATGCTAGATAGAATCTTTACTATCTATTACCAGACTTTGGTTATGTTATATTGTTGTATTAAAGTTTTCCTACATGTATCTTGAATGTGTAATATGTATTGTACCCTATGAATTGATGTTCGTAGTTAAGTATATTTTCTATAGATGATTATTGTCTAAACTATGGGAATTAATGATTAACAAACAATAGTATTATGTTAGAGAAGAAGCATTCTTTGTTGTTTAAAAAATTACCTTTGGGTTGCTGGAAGAAAGTGTGTTGCTGCGAGAATGTAATTTGGAAACTGGCTAAGGAAAGACTTGGTATTTAAGCATGTCCATTGTAACCCACCTCTCTTTCTTGGGAGTCTACTAGATGCATGATTTATAGTTAATATACATTATTCCAATATATAACTATGAATAAGAAATAATTGGAGCAGCAAATAAAAAACAAATTCTTGCAAGTTTCAGATTACAGATTAGCAACTAACCGTGATAAGATTAAAAATTAAAATGGAAGAATTATAGCTTAGTAGGGTGTTACAGTCGAGGGCATTGAAGTCGGTATCGTAGTCTTCATTGTTGATGGGGTCATATGGTCGTTGGAGAAGAGAAGGGAGGGTGCGACCAACTACAGCATAGGCATTAACTAACGAATATAGGGGAGCAATCACCTTTGTTTTATCCTCTCTCCCTTACATTTACAATTTGTGGGCTACAATGGATTGTGGAGGAAGAAATTTTTCCTTGTGGAGTGTACAAGAATCAGTCTCCTTTCCATGATTATAGCTTTACTCTTGCTTTGTGTGTGAATCATTCTTGTTCTTTACTATTTGAAAAAAAAAAATAAAAACAAAGTACCCACATCCATACTCAATCACATTGCTCTGCACATCTATTTCTTGGGTTCATTGATTTATAATATATACTCAACTTTACTTATGTAAGCTAAGAAATTATTGGTCAAATTTAACATAGAAGGGATTTTGAAAGAAAGAGAAATGATATTTTGGTTGAAAATGATATAAAAGGAGTTCCAAGAGTGATGATTAAATTCTTATGGTAGAATGCAATGTCTTCCTATAACCTTTCATTCATAAGTTCATCAATACACATTTGTCATTTCATATAATTTGGCTATAAAAAATGTTTTTTGTTTATTCTTTTTTATCCAAACAAACTTATAAGTGCTTTGTAATACTCCAAATAAAGACTTTTTGGGAAGGCCATGAAAAGACCTCTAACATTTCCTTTAAGATCAAATTCTAGTTCCTAAATATGTTATGTAAAAATTGAGATGCAAGTTTTCAAGTACAACATTACTCCATGCTGTCAAACTTGACATTTGCCAAGTAATTTGTAAATATCTTGAATTATAGATGTCTAATTAATGCAATTCTTGTGGCATTAGAAAGATACTCAATTTTCTACAAGTGTTATGTTTTGCTCTTAGGCTAAACTCCAACCAAAGTGGAAATTAAGGGTGAATTAAATCACATTACACATATAATAAAAATAAAAAATAAAAAATATAAATGAAAGATAACCCTTTCGCAAGTTAACAATGAGCAACCTTTTTTATAACATAGTATTGTCTTATAATCTATAAGATATATTTTGCATATTGTAACACTCCCAAACATTTCCCCAGGAATCTTAGCTGCTTAAGGATTTTTCTTCTATGAAATACACATATTTTCTCGATCTTATCTTATTAACCTTATTTACAAATTATTATATTATATTTATATGGGTTTAGAAACTCATAGTTCAATATTTATTTTATAGCTTGTTTTAAATCATGAAAAATTATGTTTCTAAAATTCTCATGAGACTATTGTTGTTGTATGTCTACCTATTCATGTCTATTCATGTTATACCCATTTTTAGAATATGCTTTATAAGTAAAATTTACAAGTTATCAAATACATTTATATGTAAATGTAATTTATCATGATTTATGTGAATCATTTTCCTAGGAATAATCTGAAAAAAGCTATGAGTTAATGGCATAACGATCGTTAACCTTGATATATACCAAGATGTCCATCGAAGGAGCAATTTCCACTCATATGGCCCACTCAAAGGACTTAGCTAGCATGATTATGTATTGTATTAGTGGACTATGAGCCTTGAAGGGTAATCATAGATTATCTGCCCTAGGAATATGGTCCACCTAAGGAAACCAGTTATCACTTTTCATGATTCACATTATTAGGATTCTATGCCACAATAATTCCCTAATGTATATGTGTGATATATGTGTGATTATTTTTATCATGTTTGCAATGATTGAGTTAACAATAATTAGTAGACTTTATGTTTATTTATTTGTATGTATTAGAATAATGACTATCATTAGGATTTTGTGTGTTATTATATGTATGTATTGATACACATTTTTATGTGATTATTTTATTTGTTTATCCCATATGAGTTGTGGGGAATTATCTGCTTACTAAGTTTTATGACCTGTCCATCTTCTTCCCTAAACGCCACTTCTACTCTACTCTAGTAGCTACTGACCATTTCCATTGCTGAGTTTTACATTGTAGTGAGACCAATTAGCTTTCTAGTATCATTTTTTTTTAACTAATATTGAATTATTTATGAGTAAACCCCCAAATTAGTCATTGACAATATTATCAACGGACAAATTAGTTCCTGACAAAAATAAATTAGTGTTGAGTCCTTGATAATTCTAAAAATAGGATATCATAGGTCCCTGATTGTCACGACCCGAATTAGGCACGTGACCGGCACTTGATGAATCTCATTCTCACGCAAGCCTTATGACATGTTTATTTTTTTTTCATGCATGCTCTGCTCTAAAATTCATGAAAACAGAAATTTTCTCCCCTTTTTTTTTGCATATAAATCATCTGTTCTCTGGAATCAAAATTATTACATCTAAAATCTTGTAATAGCCTGTCAGTTCTCAAAATCATGGATTATTTATACATATAATCAAATTCACTTTGTCAAATGTCCAGATCATTATATACAAATTAAAATGTAATCATATTATGCCAAATGCAAAAATAAAACATGCTCTAGGTCCGGGATCCTACCTGCACTGTACTGAAGCACTCTAACCAAAACATCACATGCTTCACCTACAAACTCACCAACTGGAACTTATGGCTGCTGGAAGATTCACAACAGCCGCTCTATCTGTAAAAATAGGAGAAAGAAGAGAGGGGTGAGTTTTGTTACCAAAACTCAGTGAGTGAGTCCTCACCTGAAACCCCCTTTCATGGGATGCCAAGGAAACAATGCACAAAAGCATAATAGCATTACTAATACTAAAAATCTCATGTAAATAAGTATACATATATATTTCTAAAAGTCCTTTATACCCATCACCTTATAACTTAAAAACAATATTCTCAACTCATTTTCATACATGTAATCATACAAGCACACAACATAGTAGCTCCTAGAGAAACAGTAATCTCTGAATATAAATGTCTAGTCATATCTGGGCGTTACATATCGCCATCTCCAGTATGACAAAAATCTCTGAATATAAAGGTCTAATCACATCTGGGCATTACGTATCGTCATCCCCAGTGTGATAATAAATATCTGAATATCTCTAGTCACATCTGGGCGTTACGTATCGCTGTCCCCAGTGTGACAATACATTCTCTGTTGTCTCTGGCCTAGGCTACTTGGTACCAAGGTTAACGGATTTACTGCCATTAACACACAGTCTGTTTCTCTATAGCTACAGTCTAACTAAATAAACAAATAAATATAAGAATCTTTAAAATCTTTTAACTCTGTGAACTCTGAATCTATTTGATTCTAACAGTCCGACCTTAGCATAACTGTGGCTATGAAATCATGCCCAAGGGATCACCCTTTGTAGACATTTGTGATTTCATAACCTCATAGAGTATGTATCCGCCAGCTGTTCTGAATCTCATGAAGCTTCAAGCTCTAAAACCTTTTGATTTATTCTCTAAAACATAATTTAAAGTATCAATCTTTCCATAGTCTAGAAAGCTTAACAATATACTTGAAATAAAAAGGTCAAAACCATAGCTCTAATCATTTTTCTAAACTTCATATCCAATTGTAAAACTAAATCATATATAGATCAATTCCAGAATCCAGTAAAATAATTACAGAAGTCTTTAACAGTCACATAAATCATCAGTTCTACATGAAATCAGTATGACAAACATAGTCTCATGAGTTTTCTCAAAACAAGCTTCATGCTCTAAAATCAACAGTCCTAGAATATATATTCCATAGTAAACTTGAAATCCTTATGTAATATTTCTCTAAAATCAAGCAGTAAATTGTGTTTTCATGAAAATAACTCTAATGCAGAACATAGAAATGCCAGATGAAAACCCACTCATCTGGAGTGGTAGAACCATACAGAACTAACACCAACAGCACCTTGGGAAGCAGAACTGACAATAGTATTTGACATAGAGGCAATAAACTCTAGATTGCCGTCTAAAACCCCTGAATATTCAAGAATCCATCTCTACAAGGTAGAAAACCTCTCCCCCTTTGAGGAGCTTAGAAAATCATCCTAATAACCCAAAGAAAATGGAGAAAAGAGAGCAGAACTAGGAGAATAACGTACCTTAAAGCTTTAGGAATCAAAGATTGAAGCTAGAATCGAGAGAAATAGAGTTTGGGAGTGAATTGAGGGTGGAGAGAGAAGTTTCTCGCATTTTTGGGGGGGGGGGGGGAATCATGTTTTTGATGTTCTGAAGATTCTGGACCCCGAAATGGGGTTTTTAATGCTCTAATGACCGCTTGGGCGGTTTCCAGTGCAATTGCCGCACCGACTTACTCTTTAATGACCGTCGAGGCGGTTATGTGACTGCCTGGGCGGTATCCAGGGAAGTGTTTTAGTGTCTCTGGGGCTCTATTAACCGCCTGGGCAGTCATGTGACCGCTAGGGCGGTCTCCAGGAAGATGTTTTGGTGTCTCTAGGGCTCTAGTACTGGTATGTATTGTACTGGGTTGTCTCAATAGTCACTTATTTATATTTCTTAATTTTAAGTTAATGTCCTCATTTAAGTTAAACTCTCGATTAAAATAAAATATTAGGAAAATCAAAATCTCAACAAATCAAAATCTAAATTTTGGGTTTTAGTTGAAATATGAAAATTTTCACGGTTTTATAAACTTGTACGCTAAAAATGAGGCGTTTAAAGGTTTCGAAAAATTCATTAAAAATCGCTCTTTAACTTGTTTTTTTCTAAGGAACAATTACCGGAACTTTTGGTCCCAAGAATATGACTCTAACATATAGCCCTCCAATGGCATGTAGGGTCCAGACTTAGGAAAATTCAAAACCCGAAACAATAGGTAAGGGTGACTAACACCCTTTTTAGCTCGAAAAATTTTCTAACTCTTTTATTTAAAATTTGGGGTATTACACTGATTCACCTACAAACTATAAGGAATCTAACATGTCGATTAATTGTTGACGTGGGCAGCCATTAATTTATCCGTGTGGTATTAATGAGTTTCTCATTACCAAAATATTTGCAGTCCTAACCTTGTCCTCTGGAAAAAAAGAATTCTTCTTCTCCCTTATTCTTTCAAACCATTCCTCCACATACGTTTCTTCTTCCTTCCTTCTTGCAATTGTTATACCACTATCATGACCCTTCTTGGGCAGGTGACTAGCACTTGAGAAACCCCATTACCTTGTAAGCCTCGTGACCTATATCGTCTCTACATGCACATTTGAATTAAGAAAATCCATAAAGTAGGTTTTATTTCACATACAATCACCTGCTCTTGAAAACTATATTTAGAAAACCAAAATGTCTTAGCAACTTTCAAAGACTAATCATCATAATATCACAAAATATGCACAGAGTCCCTTACATATAAAGAGTCTATAGAAAGCATAGATTATACATTCCAAATAATATCCTAATATACAAGACTTATGCAAAATGTACCTGTACCCTATAGTCTGAGATCTTGCCTACATTAAACTAGAGCACATCTAAAGCAAAATGCCAGACACCTCACCTAATGAGTTCAACAACTGAAATCTAACTCTACTGGGATGGAGGTGGTGCAAAAGTACCCTCAGCAACTACAGTATCTGTCAGATGTGAAAAGAAACAAAGGGGTGAGTTTTGTATCCAAAACTCAGTGAGTGAGCCCTCATTTGTAAACCCTTCACGGGACACCAAGAGAAGGTACACGACACCAAAATAATAGTGATAGTAATAACAGTATCAAAGAATTTCATAATTATAATCAAGTTTTCAAATATTGGCTTTCTATAACCTGACCTAACAGTATTCTAATAGAGAAACAGTGATCTTTGCTCTGGTTACGTACAATTTCTGTAGTGTAAGAAAATCTAAATATAAACGTCTGGTCACATCTAGCCGTTACGTATCGTCATCTCTAGTATGACAATAAATCTCTTAATATAAACTCAGGATATAAATTCTTTGAATATCTCTGGCTTGGGTTACTTGGTACAATGGCTAACGGATTAACTAATGTCAACACATAGCCTGTTTCTCTATAGTTACTGCCAGCTCAGCTAGAAATCTCATTCTCTTCTCTACCATTTCCAAAATCTTCTATCCTAGGGTGTAAAATCTCTCTTTATGCAACAATATACAATATCATAATCATATGATCATAAAAACAGCTCTAAATGATTAAATTTGCAATGCAACTATACAATATGTCATCCTCAATGGTAGATGTCCCATGGTTTCCAAGAAAACACATTTTCTTATTAAACCAATTGTTCATAAAATAATATTTCACAGAAGTCTGAATATTTTACAAAATAAACTCTAAAATCATATATACTCTCATATATTTAGGTGAAAATAAATATAATGATTAACATAGAAGTTACAGATGTGAACCCACTCACCTAGACTGACAGTAGACACAGGAATAGTACCAGTAGAGTTTTGGGAAATGAGAAAGAACCCATATATCAATGAAGCAATAATATTTTAGATTAATTGCTAAAACCTCTATATAACTCAAATCTAATTCTAATATGTTGAAAATACTCTACCTCCTTGAGAGGTAGGGAAAACTTCATGCTAACCCCAAAAACAAAGAAAAATGGAAGGAATAGAAGTAAACTCATGAGAACAACATACCTTAAAGCCTTAGAAGTGAACGATTGAAGTAGATTTCAAGAGAAAATGGAAGAAATGGAGTTTTGGAGTGAATTTGGGGGTGGAGAATTAAGTTCTTCGAGCTTGGGGCGTATTTTGAGTGAATGATGATTCTGGACCCCAAAATGGGGTTTTTAATGTTCTGATGACCGCCTGGGCGGTCCACTCTCCAAATGCCGCACCGCCATACTTTCTGTTTACCGCCTGGGCGGTCCCCTTTTTAGTTACCGCATCACCTTACTTTCTGTTTACCACCTGGACGGTCATATGATTGTTGGGGCGGTCTTACATATTTATATTTCTTAATATAAAGCTAAATCATTTAATGTAAAGTTAAATAATTTATTTTTCTTGCTATTAACTTTTAAACATAAATGTAAATAAGGAAATACCCCATTTGGATTCAAATAAAATATCAGAAAATTCAAAATCCCAACAAACCAAAATCTAAATTTTGGGTTTTAGTTCAAATTCGAGAATCCTTATGATTTTTCAAACTTGTGGGCTATCAACGAAAGGGTTAAAAACTTGGTAAAATTCATTAAAAATCATCCTTCAACTTATTTTCCTCTTGAAAACAATTACCGGGACTTTTGGTCCCAAAATATAATTCTATCATATAGGCCTCCAAGGACGTGTAAGGTATAGACTTAGTGAAATTTTGGACCCGAAATGATAGGTAAGGGCGACTGACAACCCTTCTGGGTTCGAAACATTTTCCAACCTTTTTATTTAACCTAAGGTATTACAACCACAAAGAATGAAGGAGAAGAAGACTTTTTTTTTTAGGGCAATGTTGGGATACAAATATTTTATATTTTTGGGTGGGATTGTAAATATTTTGGTATTGAGAAACTCATTAATACCAAATGAATCAATCAATGACTGTCTATGTTAGTAATTAACCTGCACATCAGACTCTTTAATTACGAGTTATAAGGGTATCAGGGACCTGAAGTGTTCTATTTTTATAATTGTCAGAGATCTTAACACTAATTTATTTTTATCAGGGACTAATTTTTCTATTGATGATATTGTTATGGACCAATTTGGGGGTTTACTTATTATTTATTTAATGGATTTCAGTTATTTGGAATAATTTGATTTGTGGAAATTTATGGATTTAAGTATTTATTTATTTAAAGATAAGTATTTATTTTTCAAAATTGCATGAAGGTGATATTTTTGCATGCCACTCTAGTATCTATGCGTTAGTAGGTTCGCATAAGGGAAAATATTCCTCATGTGCCAATAATGTATAAGAAGGGCCGTTTTATGCTTTTGAGCGTAAATTACACTCACCTCTTTGTGGTTTATTAAAATCTGGCTTAACACTTCCCATTTAGTTATCTAACCTAGACTAACCTCCCCCAATTTACCCAATTTTAGGATGAGTTACTAAAAATCCTCTCATCCTCAACCTCAACCTTTCTCACTCACACTCCTTTTCCCTTGCCCCTCCGCAGCCGCTAGTAATTCTCTTTCTATCCCTAGAGACGGATAGTGAGTTGTGGTTGTTTTGTTCAGCTACTCCTTTTTCTATTCTGCTTCTTGGCTATCCCTTGTCGGCTAGGATGACGACGTCGCTTGCGGAGCTTGATGATGATATGGTGTGCAGCATGTCCACAGGAGATGTTTTCTCCAACTTCATAAATGCTCTCTTTTCTTCTCTCCCCATTTAGTTCCATGCTTGTGGTTTTTGGTTCAATACTCTTGCATTTTAGGCTTATTGTCTCAGCAATGTTAAGCACGTGCATTTCTTCTTCTTTTGTATTTTTAGAGATGTAAGTTTCTACCCATTAGCGAAAAAAGGTTATTAGGGGCAAATAATCTACGTGGGCACTCTTAGAGTTCCTTTATTGAACAATTTCTTGAAATAACAATTGGGTTTTGGATCAATTAAGTTCCTTATTTACAGTATCCATTGTCACAAAACTTACATTGGAGTGAATAGTATAGCAGTGAATAGTTGTTTCTGGTCTTATTACTAGTGTCCAGTAGTTGTGGGAGCGGAGGGAAAGAGTAGGGAGAAGACAAGTATGTGAGTGGAAAAATGTTATTTGTACCTATGATATATGGATATTGTATCAACTCAACTTATCTATTAATGAATGGGGTGTAGATCCTACATGAATGAGGTTAACACCTCAATGAATGAGTTGTAAGCCAGTATGCATAGTGTCTTATCCTAAAAATAACTAGAGTGATTGAGAAAGCGTGAGAATGAGGGCATTTTTGGTAATTTATCCTAAAAATGAGTAACTTTGGAGAGGTTAGTGTAGGCCATACAACTAGAAGGGATGTAGATTGAATTTCAACAAATCTCATAAGAGGTGAGTATAATTTATACTACTTTTATTAATTAAAAGTACTTCTCCAAATATCTATTCAAGACTAAAATGGTTTTTTCCTTGAAAAAAAAAGTTAAATTAAAAAAGTACTTTTTTTGAAAAAGACAACTCAAACGCACTTTGGATTTGGCCCCCCATCTTCTTTTGCATTTCATTTAACTCCAGAGTCGCCGTCATCCTATACTTTCCAAGTCACTGCCTCCCCCCGCCATTTTTGCCTTGACTATGTCATCCATTCTCATCTCCATGGATTTGGGTTATCATGTTTCAAAAGCTACTCCAACAATTGTCAAATTTGTGTTGGCTTGGATGAACTTATAAAAAAAGATATTTTTACTTGGTCCTTTTAAATAAGATTGTTTAAAAAACTAAAATTTATATTACATTTATACATAAAATTAATTTAATTAAATTTATATTAGGATGCAATATTATAATTTTTTTATTTATTCTCTAATACTTTTATGCTATGAAATAGTCATTTTCTAGTAGACAAATTATTATAGCTTCTAAAAGAAAACTTTTTATAATGTTTCTAGCGGTTCTTGTTTTACTAAAGATTTTGTGTGTACATGTCCAAAACATTCAAAATACTTTTTTAATAAATATTTTTATAATCAAAATAGTGACACACAAATATCACGCACCGCAATCTCATTTTGGAACCAATTTTCACCATTTTTATTAGCCACTTCTTTTGTCTCCATTATCTTGTAAGTTGACCTAGAAGAATAAACTCATAGTTTGTATGGAGTAATTTTTTTTTTTTTAATCACTTTGATCAATAAAGTCCATTTTTCTTGCCAAAAAGGCCAGGCGGCGAAAGGCAACCACAGGTTGGGAAGTGGACAAGTGGTATATGGATAATGGAAAGGGAATCTCTTTCAGTCTTCGAAGATAATCTGGCCCCATCAGTAATAAAAAGGTTAAAAGGTCGCTATACCAATTATTTGGGTGGGAAGGGAGAGTCACGGATATATATTTACATGTCTTGGAAACACAGGAAGACAGCCTACTCACCCGTTGCCTTCGTGAGATTGCACTACCATAGGTTCAAAAGAATCATATGTTCCAAGACAGATAAATTAGGATATACGAATAATTTTATATTTAATATGTACTTTATATAAATATTTCTTTTGAATTTTGTATATAAATAATACATAAATTCACCTTATCTTATGGTGAAATTTGATTATTTTATTTTAAAAAATGAGAATAATAATGATTGAACTCTAGGTCTTTTAGTCATAGAAATTTTAGTACTATGTTATGAAATCACCTTTCTAAAAAACTTAATGATAGCAAAAAAATAGTATTAAGATTAAAAAAAATAAAAAATATATTGAAAAATTCAACAATGTAAAACCAATTCTTTAACAATTCATCTACCAACAGCTAGCTAAAAGAAATCACGAAGACAAAAGAACGAAAAGTATAATTAAAAGAGCCATGAAACCTCACCAAAAAGATCTTCAGCTCAGGCTTTGAGGTACCGAAATATCTCTAAGTCCTAGCGGTGTAGGATGGAATACAGCGCAGCAGCGTTAGGCTATTAGTGAATGCACCTTTTAGTGTGTTTGTCTATAAAGTAAAAATTTCTTAGATGAACTTAAATTTATATATAATTTTATCTCTATTTTTATTCCCAAACTAAATATACACTTAGGGTGAAGCAATAGCATTTAGTTGATAGTAGCACTATCAACTATATATATATATATATATATATATATATATATGATTTGTTCCCAATTAGATGGGATTTGACTTAATTTAAATGGGATCCATATCCCATCCAATAGTGAATAGGGTATGAGTCGATATGATATCTTATACACAATTAGTTTAAATAACACATCTCATTTCAAAAATCAAATCTTCAAATTAGAGTTAAATCTTTTTTCTTAAATCTTCATTGGTATCTCACAATTCTTGGTGAAATTTGATCTAAATCTTTCTACAATCTCTAATTATTGTTAATGTAATATTTTATTATGCAAATTAATCAATTTAGTGAGAATAAGTGTCAATAAATCCCAATAAAATCAGCAACTCACTAAATATATCAACAAATGGATTTTTAATCGATTTTCTAATAAAATTAATCAAGAAGAGGTCAAATTAAAAGTAAGTAGAATCAAATAACTTGTATAAATTATGAAAATTTCTCAATTTATAATAACCCCACAGTTGAATTTTTTATTGTCCTCAGGTAAAATAAAAGAGAAAATAATATCACAGAACGATCAGCCTCACAACCCACTCACTAATTAGGAATTTTCAATTTGTGTACAATATGAAAAATAGTAGATACAAAGATGTTAAACTCAACACAAACTTGCCAAATTAAACAATTCTACAAACTTCATGAATTACTCTTAAGCTTCTATCAAATTGAGCAGAAATAAAGAGGCTCCAAACAATTTCTCAAATGGACTTCTAATTAATTAACAATTAAGCACACAAAATTCAAATGAACCAGCTAATGAGGGCAAAATAAGTTGCAGGCCACAATTTCAGCACAACTAATTTCCGTTTATTCTTGGGGGTTTAATTGACTAATGCTATGTCCTAAGGTGACTCTCTAGATGAACGTTTAATTAATAACTACCGGCCGGTATAGTTGGCTCAAGATATTAGGTGACACAAACATCCGTCTGATCTGATTACCCAAGTCATCCAATAGTGGGATGGACACACCATAAGCACATAGCCAGGATTTTTTTTTTTTTTTGGCAACTAGGAAAAACCTGGATATTGGTACTCATAGCCTTAAAAATTTTCCATTGCCTTTTGGCACTTCCCAAATTTATTTTTTCATTTGCTTATGCTATTTTTTTTTTCAATTTGCAACAAAATTCTTTCCACCATATGGCTAAATCCACAATTTTTTTTTTTCAGAAGACAAGAATTCAAGAGCTATTTAAGATATTCGCCCAGCATGTAAAAATCAAATCAAATCCACACAAGAGAAAACTTAATAAAGTAGAGTACTCCCTTGATTTTGTATGGTCGTAATTAATTTGGATTTGGCGTCTTCTTTGTCACTGCTTAGAAATAATTGTCCAATGCTCATCTCCAAATTGAATTTCAAAACTTATACCAAAGGAATCAGCTGCTAATGTAACACCAAAGAAAAAAATTGATTGAGACAATTTTGCCCAATTTTTTTCTTTATTTTTTTTCTTTCTCTCTTTTTTTTTTTCACTTAAACAACACCTTTTTTTTTTTTGTTTTACCTTGATGACTTTGATGACATTGCCGAAGGATTGGAGTGAAGCAATTTTCTTTTAGCGAGGTCAGAGATATCGATTTGTTTGGCTTGTCAGACTTAGATTGTGTTGCTTACTCCATGCTGCCATAGTTGTGTTGCATCTGATATTTTTGCTGCGCAGAGGTTTTAGTGCACGAGATTCGGTAGCTTTTGGAGGAATTGCTATTGATTCTGTTTTCTAATGCTTTAACTTCGCATATCTACAGTTTTATCACAGCTATGCTCATTGTATTCGACACATATCACAGCTAAGCATGTGCATTTCTTCTTCTTTTTCTTCTGTTTTTTTCGGTTCGAGATGTACGTTTCAAACTAGAAAAATGAATACGAGAGAAAATTAAGTCCCACGAGATGGTGTTTTCTGTAAGGTGTCATTTGCATCACATAGACCCACACTCCTCTTTGCACACAATATTACATATAAAGGACCAACTAAGAAGTTCAGTCTCACCACCATATGCATCCCACTTCTCAACAAAAAAAAAAAAAAAATTTACTCGTCTCGCTCTAAGGGTTAATGATAAGGAGTTGAACATATAGTTGAAAAAAATAAAAGGTTGTATCTACATGATTTTTGGTATTTTAAGCGACTACGTTTGTTATTAACAATTATGACCTTGGCTTTCTGATTTTTCTTTATTTTTCATTCCAGGTTACCACGGAATTCTTCTGGCACGTATTGACCATATCTTATATATAAGGGGAAAAAAAAAACTGGTATCATCTGGGAAGAAGAAATTCTTTTCCAGCAAGTCGTATTGTACAGAAGGAAGATCATAAGTGGAAAGAACAAGACATATTTTATGCAAGGACACGTCCTCTCAACATCACAACACGCGGATCAAGCTTGACTCAAATTTGGCTCGTGGCCTGTATTGTCCAAGCAATGAATAATATATGCAACCCATTATTATTATTATTATTATTATTATTATTATCTCTCCCCCCGTATTATCACAAGAGAACAAAATGTGTACGTGTCC
Source organism: Dalbergia cultrata (assembly GCA_031216105.1). Taxonomy (NCBI): domain Eukaryota; kingdom Viridiplantae; phylum Streptophyta; class Magnoliopsida; order Fabales; family Fabaceae; genus Dalbergia; species Dalbergia cultrata. The sequence continues at coordinate 16,041,209 of CM062350.1, forward strand.
AGTAGGCCATAATTATTTTAGAGTCTGTTCAAACAGATCACAGACAATTATTTTATCCGCAAGAACTTTTTTTTTTTTTTTTAGAGTATCTCCTACTCCATAAATAAAATATTAATCGGCAACCAACAACCTTGGCCCACCAAATGTGAAAAGGAGTTTTTGTTTTTGGTTTTTTTCAGTTAAAAGAGGCTAGACTCACAACGAGTAGTTAAGGATAACATCGAAAGATCCAAAACACAACTCAACAGTGAACCAAGAGTGTGTTATGAGACAGAAGGGCAATTGTGACTTTGCAGAGAAAGAGAAGAAAGATGCTGATGTGGACTCAGTTATGGAGCTGGGGCACGTGGCTTATGATTCGGAAGGCAAGGATACTGGCAAAGGCCTCAGGAGGAAATTCCCTAACAGCAAATACAGGAAATATGTGATGGGAGGGCATAAGGCTGGTAAGCAATTGAGCCCTGTTTATATTCCTTCTTGTGAACAGTCCCCTTTCCCCATGCTTGTGTCTTGAATCAATTCCTGATCCCTTTGCAGGTGTGACCTCAGGATTCGATGGGTCAAGATTGATTAGAACCTCATCCTTATGTTATTTTCATTGCTGTTGTTTCAGTAGGTTTCTTTATATTTTCTGTTGTACACCAAAAATACAAACTCAGATACTGCGTTTATTTCGTTTATCACATACAAATATATCGAGGTGCCTTTTCTGTTATCATTTGAGCATACTAGAAAGGTGAAATAGGAGGCCCAAACACAACAACCAAATCCTCAAACCAACAAGAAATTAAACTGCATCCGCTTCTCATAAAGGCCCAATCTTACCGAAGACATAGACGATTTCGGCCTCATCAGCATATGGCCTACGACCCGAGATTGAGGCCTGAGGGAATTGAACTTGAACTACTACATCTTCCATTCCACAACCTTCCACGTGTGTGAGGTCGGGCACAGGACCCGAACAAACCGCTGGCTTTACATACAAAGGTTACACGCAGCCTTAAAATGTCACACCCCAGCCGACTACCCACCGCTTTTTCGACCACATTAAACACGCGACTGGACCGGGCATTGAATCAGACGATGTATTGGTTTAGATATTCGATTAGAATATGATGGATATATAAGAAAATATATCCTTATATAGATATATAAAATTATAAAATAAAATATATGTGAAAATAACTAAAAAATATCGTAGACATTAAATTACATCAAATTTTTTAATTGTTTTGATTGAATTTTATATATATATATATATATATTCAGGAGAAAAATTATTTTGAATAATAAAAAAATTTAAAATCTAATAGTAGTTTTTTCATAAAAGCCTATAAGAAATTATGAAAATATATTATTAAAATAGATTTTATGAGTAACAATATTTAGCATAAATTGATTAAAAAATTTGTCATCTCATGCCATTACTACTCTTTGTTAGATTTTATTTGTAGGGCCGATTAAAAGTGATAATAATAATATAAAAGTTAAATGAAATTATAAAATAAAATAATAGCTTGTCAAATACAAAACTAACCTCTTCTTAATTTTCAATCTTGCTTCGAAACATGCTTCCTTTCTCTCCCTTCACCCCGTCTCATCTTCAACTTTTGCAGCTACCCCATGAACAACACAATTAAAACAAAAATGGACTAAATCCTGGACTATCACAATTTAAAATGAACCCATAAGGAATCACTCTTCGTTCGCTAATCCTCTGTCTAACTCCCCTGTCCCTAATCCTGTCCCCACAATCAAAATGTGACATCTGTACAAAATAATACACACCATCCGTTTTGTAACTCTTGAACCTCCACCATCAAAATTCCTTCCCAGCCAAATCCCTAATTTCATTTAAATGGTTCTTGATGCTTTGGTCTTTCTAAGAGCATTCTCATATACAAGAGCGATGCTACCAGCACCCATCGCTGGACTTGACTTCGATTCTGATTTGTAAGAAGGAAAATGAGGCAGTTTGCCTAATGAATTCTCTACTTTTCGTTCAAAACCTTGGTTTATGAGAGCCGCCTCACTGATAAAAGTGGCTGATTAAGACTTAACTGCTTTTCTGTCATTAGATGTCTAAGTGTTATGATATCATCAGAGTCGGGTACACCCCAAGTGTAATAAACACTTTCCGGATGTGAGCGGAAACGCGCCCAAATTGAAGAGACGGAAAAATGGAGTACGGTGAATAGTAATTTGCAGTGGGGCCCACGTCACTATTCACGTGAATAGTACTATGTAGTGGGACCCGCTTCACTATTTATGAATAGTACTCGTTACTATTCACACCAACAAAATATATCAAGATAACTGCACACCAATATTTTTAACGTGGAAAACCTTCCTGTAATTTTGAGGGAAAAACCACGGGCCAAACTCCGAAAAATACTCCACTATATTTAAAGAGTAATTACAATATAGTGTATCCCCAATGAGACTCTCTTCTACTACAATTAGTAGTATTACAGAGATCTAGAGAATATATCAAAAACCCACAGTGTATACTCACACTACACTCTTGGTATTTTCTTACACACACTCTCTATTTTTCTCTCACTACAAGAAGCCTACACTGCTTCTTTCTTTACAACCGAGGAAATGCTTCTCGCTCAGATTGCAAAAATCGTGCCTTCAAGGCTCTATTTATAGATGATTTTTGAAGATTACCGTGCATGTTATGTGCATATTTCGTGATACAATCAGATTTCACATTACTGTGCATGTGCACAGTAATTTCTTTTTGATTTTTCAACGGTCGGTGGTCGCAAAATGCACAGCCACCGCCACTTTTTCTACAATTCTCCACCTTGGCTGCATTTTTGCAACAAATTTTCAACCTCTCGCAAATATTAACTAAGTCCAAGCAATGCTTAAACTTGTCAATTGGCAATGGTTTTGTCATCATATCGGTGGGTTCTCACCGTGGCTATCTTCTCTCAATTGCAACAAGACCATTATTGATACATTCTCTCGACAAAATGAAGTCCGACGTCAATGTGCTTTGTCCTTTCATGATAGACTGGATTTTTAGCCGATGAATGGCGCTTTGACTATCACAATGTACAATTGGTACATGTTGATTCAATCCAAAACTATCCAAAAGACCGTGCACCCAAATACTCTCTTTAATGTACCTCAGTCAATGCCATATACTCAGCTTGATGAGTTGACAATGCCATGTTGATTGCAATGTCGCCTTCCACCTAATAGTACATCCAAAGACTCAGAAGATATAGCCTGTCAATGACCTTCTTTATCCAAGTCACCCGCATAATCGTAATCTACATAACCTACAACTCCACGGTTCTTCTGACCTTCAAATACCAAATAGATATCAGTGGAACCTATTAGGTACCGCATGATCCATTTCACAGCTTCCCAAAGTGTGTCTTTCCAGGTTTGCTCATAACCGCTACCACACTCAATGCATGTGAAATGTCTGGTCTAGTGCACACCATGGCATACATGAGACTGCCAACTGCACTAGAGTAAGGTTTATGAGACATGTGCTCCACCTCTTCCTCGCCTCGGACATTCTTTCAAAGATAACTTAAAATGTGCAGCCAACTGAGTGCCAACCTGGTTTGGATTGATCCATATTGAAGCGTTGTAGCACTTTTATAATATAATTTTGTTGTGTTAAACACAACTCGCCACTATGTCGCTCCTATGAATTTCCATTCCAAGAATCTTCCTTGCCGCACCTAAGTCTTTCATCTCATACTCTTTTCCCAACTGAAGTTTTCAACATACTAATTTCACCTTATTACGAGCTGCAATTAGCATATCATCTACATACAACAACAAATATATCTTCGAACCATCTGGAAGCTCCTTAGAGTAGATGCAATTATCATATTGGTTTCTACTATATCCAGTACCAATCATAAATGCATCGAACCTTTTGTACCACTGCCTTGGAGACTGCTTCAAGCCATATAATGACTTCTTTAATAGGCAAACATGATTTTCCTTACCAAGACTTATGAACCCCTCTGGTTGACTCATGTAGATCTGCTCCTCTAGCTCACCATGTAAGAACCCCGCCTTCACATCAAGTCGTTTCTAGCTCCAAGTCAAACGTACTTACAATAGCTAATAGGATCCGAATAGAGCTATGCTTCACCACAGGAGAGAATACTTCATGGAAGTCAACACCCTCCTTCTGAGTATAACCCTTTGCTACCAGTCTCGCCTTGAACCTTGGAGGCTCAATGCCAGGGATTCCTTCTTTCCTTTTGTAAACCCATTTACAGCCAACTACTCTTTTCCCTTTGGAAGTTGTACCAGCTCCCACGTTTGATTTTTCTGAAGAGACTCAATCTCCTCATTCATTGCTATCAGCCACTCCTTCGACTCCTTACTTTCTATTGCATCATGATAGGTACATGGTTCATCTCCAACTGCACCATCCGCAATAGCCAAAGCAAAGGCTATAGGATCTGCATCTAATGAGTCAAGTGCACAAGCAGCAGAATCCAGATATCTTTTTGGTTTCTGGATTTCTCGTCTTTCTCTCGCCAAGATGCACATCATATGGCTCGCTTCTCTGGTTGGTTCACCGCTTCCTCATAGTCAGGTTCATCTTGTTGTTCTACTTCAGGTTGAGCAATCCCTGAAGTACTTGGCTGATTCATTATATCATTTTCTTGCTTCACCTTCTCACAGTCAATCTCTAGCTCCACCTGCTTCTTAGCACCATGATCTGTCTCTGCATCATCTAAGTTAGACTCCTTCTTCTGATTTAGCATTGCCGCCACAAAAGTGACATCTCTGCTGACAATGATTTTAGGTGAACTTGCCTTCTCTATACACCACAGTTTGTAGCCTTTCACCCCTCGTGCATATCCTAGAAATATACACCTTCTTGCCCTTGCCTCAAGTTTACCATCATTCACATGGGCATATGCAGGACAACCAAATATCTTTAAATCAGAATAGTTTACGGGTCGACCGGACCATACCTCTTGTGGAATCTTCAGATTAATAGCAGTTGATGGAGATCTGTTTACCAGATATACAGCTGTATTGACTGCCTCAGCCCAAAATGATTTGGGAAGTGTTATGCTGATTCGCATGCATCTTGCACGCTCTAGAAGTGTTCTGTTCATCCGTTCTGCAACTCCATTTTGCTGTGGTGTTCCTGGTACAGTATGGTGCCTCACTATACCAGTATTTCTGCAGAACTCCTCAAATTCTTTGCTGCAAAATTCTCCGCCATTGTCAGTTCTTAGTCTCTTGACTGACCGCCCGGTTTGCTTCTCGACCATGGTCTTCCATTGCTTGAATTTGTCGAACACTTCTTCTTTTTTCTTCAGAAATAAATCCGCACTTTTCTCGAATAATCATCTATCGAGTAAGAAAATAGCGAGCACCACCTAAAGAGTTAACAGGGGCTGGACCCCAAACGTCTGAGTGGACATACTCCAATATTCCCTTGCTATTGTGTTTGCCAGAATTGAACTTCACCCGCTTCGCTTTCCAAACACACGCTTTCACGAAACTAAGTTTACAATTCTTTAGGCCTTTCAACAAGCCTTTGCCCGAAGTATGGTCATTCCTTTCTCGCTCATATGACCAAGCCGCATGTGCCACAATCGTAGCATCATTCTTTGTTTCAGAGGATAGAACAAAGAATGGTTCCATCGACCGTGCTTCCTAACAATAGATAGATCCCGCTCGCAGCCTTTCCTTTCAATACCACCATTGAGCCTTTGAATACCTTCAAGAAGCCACCCTCTCCAAAGTGAACTTGTACCCCGATTGTCAAGGGCACTCAATGAGATCGATTTCTACCCACTCGTACATGCCATGCATGAAACGCCCTTTAGTACCATCGTCCAAATTCACTTGCACATCTCCTTCACCAAAGAATAGGAATAATTCTATTATCTCCCAATCTAACTTTTCCCTCCCTTTTTTATAGGATGAGAAGAAGTTTCGATTAGGTGTCATGTGAAAGGATGCGCTGTAATCCAGGATCCACTCATTTCCTGTCACCTGTGAATACCGCCAAGGCCGAACCAAGATCGGCATCACTATCTTCGTAACTTTCAATTGTTACGCTATGGCGTAATCTCCCGATTTCTCCTTTCTCTCTGGGCAATTTCTTCCGATATGTCCCGCTGGTGACAATGAAAGCACTTCAATTTATGCTTTACGGACTTTGATCTTCTCTTGCTTTTGCTTCCCGATCCTCTTTCTTGACTACGCCCTCTCGTCACGAACAATCCATCCGCAGACCTTCGACATTGATCCGCTACTAACTTCTGATGTTCCTTTATCATCAGGGATTCTTTGACATTTTTCACTGAGATATCGGATCTACCATAAAGTATGGTATCACAGAAATTATCATAAGACGGAGGTAGTGAAGTCAACAAGATCATAGCTTGATCAACATCTTCAACTTTAATTCCAGCTGCTCCAACATCGAGATCATCCGGTTGAAGTCGTCTATATGTTCTTGCATTGATTTTCCTCCTGAATATTTGAATGTGTATCGCTTTCTCCGATAAAGCTTGTTGGACAAGGTCTTCTGAGAATATTTTTCTTCCAAAGCCTTCCATAGTGAATCAGCGGTTTTTTCATCCATGACTTCTCGCAGAACATTGTCCGCAAGACTCAATTGTATTGTACTCAGTGCTTTGACCATCATCTCCTTCTTCTTGTCATCAGGTAATGACCTGGGTCCTCCAACGTCTCTGCAAGACCTTGCTGACCTAGCAATGCCTGCACTTTCAGTTTCCATAGCCTGAAGTCATTGGACCCGTCAAATTTCTCCACTTCAAATTTTGGCACCGACATCTTGGATCTTAGTCGAACCTTATCTTTGTTAACCGTATCTTTGGAATAGTGCAACTCAACTGTAAACCGTGCACCAAGAGGCTTCCCAGGAAAGAGAGGTGGGTCACAATGGACACGCTTAAATACCAAGTCTTTCCTTAGCCAGAACCTCTTCAAATTGCACTCTCACAGTATCACACTGACTTCCAAAGAATAAAGAACCAAAAGGTGATCCTCAAGTATTAGGGAGAAACTCTTTTCTGATGTGGAAGATCAGACTAAGCTGCAACCACAGAGCATACTAAGAATAAATCCCACCGATCCAAAGCTCTGATACCACTTGTTATGATATCATCAGAGTCGGGTACACCCCAAGTGTAATAAACACTTTCCGGATGTGAGCGGAAGCGCGCCCAAATTGAAGAGACGGAAAAATGGAGTACGGTGAATAGTAATTTGCAGTGGGGCCCACGTCACTATTCACGTGAATAGTACTATGTAGTGGGACCCGCTTCACTATTTATGAATAGTACTCGTTACTATTCACACCAACAAAATATATCAAGATAACTGCACACCAATATTTTTAACGTGGAAAACCCTCCTGTAATTTTGAGGGAAAAACCACGGGCCAAACTCCGAAAAATACTCCACTATATTTAAAGAGTAATTACAATATAGTGTATCCCCAATGAGACTCTCTTCTACTACAATTAGTAGTATTACAGAGATCTAGAGAATATATCAAAAACCCCCAGTGTATACTCACACTACACTCTTGGAATTTTCTTACACACACTCTCTATTTTTCTCTCACTACAAGAAGCCTACACTGCTTCTTTCTTTACAACTGAGGAAATGCTTCTCAGTTCAGGATTGCAAAAATCGTCTGCTTCAAGGCTCTATTTATAGATGATTTTTGAAGATTACTGTGCATGTTACTGTGCATATTTCGGTGATACAACTGTATTTCACATTACTGTGCATGTGCACAGTAATTTCTTTTTGATTTTTCAACGGTCGGTGGCTGCAAAATGCACAGCCACCGCCACTTTTTCTACACTAAGTACCATGTAGTTAGTTGCATTCCTGGAAAACACAAAAATCAAATTTAATTGATACTCAAACTAGGCATTTTCAGCAACATGTACCAAAAGGATGTCCTCTGGGCATATTTATATAAAAAAAACGTGTCCACTGGTTCCAAAATCAACTATACATAAATATATAATTCTGCACTGCTATTTGTTAAGCGATGATAAATGCCAATCTTGATATTCAGCAATAATAAATTAATTAAACAACTTTAACATTTTTCATCAAAAAAGATTTTAACATTATTGTCGAAATCGATGACTAAGAAGCATGAGCATTTCTCACAGAGAATAGGCGCAGTGATTGAAGGTGCGCACTCTAAAGCTGCGGCGGGTGATGGCTTCAAGGGGATGAGATGAGATGAGAAAACGGTGTCTAATTCCGTTTAAACGGTGAAAAGTTATAAAACATATAATGTGTTTACTTTATTTTGTACAGAGGTCACATTTTAATTGAAGAGACAGGGTTGGAGACAGATGAATTAGACAGAGGATTTGGATCCGAGCTCTTCCATGTCTCAATTTCATGACCTCAACCTCTTCAAACAATTTTTTTTTCCATTGTGAAAATCTTCAATATATGAAAAAAAGGATGTTGGTTAGGTTTGGTCTCACCAGCAGAGTGCGGAGGCAAGCAACGTTGGCTAGGGCGGTAGAGGTAGTACTGTTGTCGGTGATAACAATGGTGGCGGAGAGAAACTTTGGAGAGGGAAAAGAGGGTTAATGATTATTGAAGAAATTAAAAAAATTTAAACAGGGCTGTTATAGGAGTTTTATTGAAATTAAATGGGGAGCATGTGAAGCTCTAGAACTCAAGTGGACCAAATTATCAGCCACCCAGTCACCCAAAAATCATTCCCCAACATGTATAATATCACTATAATTGTGTCAGCCAAACTTCTTATGAAAAAAATTTAGCCTCATCATCCTCTCCTCTTACTAACACACAAGGATAAACTTCACAAGGAATTTGTCACGTGTGTGGCAGGAAAATTTTCTATATCCACAATTTCAAAAATTCATTCTTAAATACACTTATTAAAAAAATTGATGAGATCCATAGATTGGTGATCAATATATATTAAATAAAGCTAATGAAATTTTATTTTTACTGTGAAATAAATATATATGATATGTTAAATTTATGTTTATACAAAAATCTACACTCCACTAGTCCAATCCATGTTCAAATAGACAAATAAAAAAAATTATTAGCAAGAATTATCATTTTTTAAGAGTATTCGCTCATTAGATAAATAGTATATTAATTTCTCATTACGAAATGCATTAATTGTTTGGTTTTACTGTATATATATATATATATATATACATGGATTTCAAATCAAATAACTCATGACTTCATAATTAAAGAAGAACTAACTCTTTCCTTTCAACGTAATAAACTAGCCAATAATCTTTGGCCCATCAAATGCGAAAAAAATCGAGTTATTTTATTTCAACATTAAATAAGAATATTAAAATATAACACTTAAGAAAGTAAAAATGTAAAAACTTAAAAATATTAGGTCTCTTAATAATGAATACTGGCTTGTCCCAGTTAAGTTATGATTAAATTATAGTATTAAGAAGTGAGTATAAAAAGGCTTCAATTATTCTTTAAAGATTGAATGTGAGTACTAACAAAAATCAGTAAAGAACTTAAAAGAAAAATACGTAACAAGCTATGATGTGTGTATGTTTACGCGGTCATGAGTAAAAGGTGCTTAAATTAACATTAATTTATCGAATGAAAAACATGTCTGTTTGAAAGATGCATCACATGTAGCCTCCTTCTCCGCACCTTTGGCAGTGGGAGATGAATCTGCCCTGGCTCACCTTTAGCCATCCGTATGTTGCATGTGATGTTGGGATCATTAGTCAGTTGTTTTGATTGGAGACTTGAAAACAACATAGAGCCTAATGATATGGACTAGGATCAATCCCTCAAAGCTATTCCGGTTAAAAAAAAAACTAGGATGATTAACGTTAAGGATTTGATTTAATATTGTGGCTGTAGTTTGACGAATGAAGTTTACTCTTTTTTATCAGCTTGAGTGTTAGCTAGGATCTGAAGCCTTTGTATAATATAGAGTTGGCTACGATAAAAAAAATATTTGCTTTAAATTTCTTACGTTACTTAACTGTATATTTCGTTTTTAATTTGTTGTCATTTCATTACTAAGACTTTTTCAGAGTTTATTTATTTTTATTTTTTTAGCTTTATCAACAAATAGATATCTATGGACATTAGGGGGAGACATAATTAATTTAAGTCTTGATGCTAGTTAGTGTTGGGAGAGAATTAAAAGTCAATATTTATAATTTTCTTTCTATACATGATGCCCAGGTAATATCTACATTTAATGACCAACAAACATTTATGGCCTTTTTATTTGTTTAAATTTTCAAATATGTAACTCTTCTCCGTTCTTTTATTTATCCTGGTGATTTTTTTTGAATTGCTTTATTTAAGATATAATTGGATGCATTGAGGATAATTAATATATGGTTTTGATTAATTAGAGGCAAAAGATGCTAGACCCATGTTTCATCACGCGACTTTTGAGTCAAACTTTTATTTAGTCATCCCAATGGGACATTCATACTTTGCACATGCACAACTGCGTACACGTATCAGTCTTTAGTCTCTTTTTGATTAAAACATTTGCTTTATATAATTGAAGAAATAACGCCAAATAAGCCAATTCAATGGGGGAAAAAGGAAAAGGACGAGCGTGGCTGGTTCATTTGAACCTTAAAACTGGTATCACTGTGTCTTGGATTACAATGTGGATGCTTTCGTGCATTCCAGGAGGGGACTACGTGTACGAGTCGGATTAATTGCAGGTCATAATAATGTACGCATCGCGTTCTCGGCTACAGCTTAGAGGCAATTACAGGTCTTTATCGAATCACTATTGGGGATTTTCGGGGAAGTTATGAAAACCACAAGCCATACCACAGTTGTTAGTTAGCATGGATTTTTTAAAGTATCTAATTAGTAGGCTGATTCCTAACAGTGTACATGGTGAGGGATTAATAACCAGAGACAATATGCACATTTTTGGTAGACTCTACACCTCAAGGGGTTAATCACTATTTTCAGCATAAGGTACCCTGTGTTAAATCCCTCAACTTCCTTTTTTGTTTGAACTGTAAATCCCTGACCTTTTAATGTTGAATGATGCTGTACATCCATAAAAAAAAAATGTATTGAATATTTGATAAAAATTATAGTAATAGTTAGATGAGAAAAAGTGACTTGATCGACCTATTCATCAAAGGTTAATAATTATATCACATCATTTTGAAGAAATTGATTGTCTAGCATTTCCCTTCAATGTTTTATTCCAGTAATCTTAACATTGTTTATTCAAAATTCAAGCATTCTTTTAAAAGAAAATTAAAATTAATATCTCTATCCTTATACTAAGGGAAAATCTTATCTTGAGTTTTTTTTTTCAGCTTTAATGGATTCCGCTATATATACATGACTTTGATCATGTTTTGCATTATTTTTGTTTGCCAAAAAAATTATTGAATGTGGTTAGTTCAATGAAAGTTGCTTTGGTTTTGTGCAAACTTTACCTATGAATCGGGGTTTTGAATCCAGAGAAGCTCTCTTGGGGAGGGGTTGTACCGTTTACAACCCTGAATTTTAAAAACGGGTATTGTTACACCGTGAACTTTCCAACTTTCTAAACAGTGCTAAACACCCCTAACATAATTTTAGCAATTGATGAATGTATAATTTACACTTAACCTACTAATGTTTCCAATATGTGCAACCCGATATCCTGCTATGACATAAAGTTTTACATCATTTGTAAAGTAAGGGATTCTATGCATTGTTTGAAATGTTCATGGTGTTATAATGAACATTTTGAAAAATCAAGGTACAAACAACACATGACAAAATTCAGAGATAAAATGTATTTAATCCTAAAAATAATTTTAAGACCAAGTTTTCTGTTTACATAACTTTTTATACCTTAAAAGACCAAGTTTGCTGTCCATATAATTTTTTATATCGAGACACAGTAGTGTGTTTGGATATATGTTTGGGGCGCCTATAATTGATTTTGGACTCCCAAAATTGATTCCACTAAATTTTAGTGATGCTTGGTTTTGAGAGATCATAATTGAGGGGCCATTTGTTTGGGATTTTTTGAAATGAAAATCCATTTTGTCCTCCCAAAAAAATTATTCTTCATATATTTGGATAATTTTTGAAAAATAATCAAAATTTAAAAATATTTTTCAATTTTTTTTATAAAAGCTAGAAAAAGCAGGTTATGAAAAAATTGACTTTCAATTTTTTAGTGATATATAAAATTTAAGTTTCATAGTCATTTTTAAACAAATTGAAACAAACACATCCTGATTCTTGCCTCTAGAATTAATTGAGAGAAGTAAAAATTGATTAGTTTATGTTAAAATTATTTTTAAAGTAACTACTAAACATAAATTGTTTTATTTTAAAATCAATTATAATATAATAAACTCTACTTAGAATCAATTTTACAAAGCAGAACCAAACACGCTACAATTCTGTTGTGGAGGTTCATGTGCAGATCTATTGAAATATGATAGCTGTGGTTTATCTCAGATTGAAACAAAACCAGGAGATTATTATCTATAAAAACCATGATAATTGATGATATAGCAGTATAGTGTGGTTCTCTGCTAAGTTGGTGTTCTGATCGAGTGATTATAGAAGCATGGTCATCAGAGACTTGAAGGATTTTCATATATATATATCAGACGATATAAACAACAAATGAAATCCCTATATCCCAAAGATCAATTTAATCCTGAATATGGCATGTTCAACAACAATGAGAAGATTTGATTAGAGTTACCTGGAAGGGCTGAGGAAGAAGACAACAGAGTCATAATCATCTCCTAACCTGAATACAAAATGCAAGCAAAACAAGGGATAGAGAGAAATCCAATAGCAAGAGTTAAGAGATTTACTCCTCCTATTCCATATTAGGTTTTTTTTTTGTGTGCATTGTGTCAATGGGGCAACCAAGCACCCTATATATTGACTAGGAGGAGGGCCTCTCATTGTGTCACTAAAGTGTTGGGCTAAGTCACCCATCATAGCAAAGCCCATACACAAAGACCTATAAGTATACCCACAATAAACAATGCTTAACAATAATTAGCCCAATAGCAACAATAATCACAAATTATTAGGCTTAAACAATAAACTCTAATTGTTTGACATCAAATTAATTTGGGTCTAAATTAAATTCAACATTGATTTATGTCAGTCCACAAAATTATTCCAACAATCTCCCACTTGGACAACATAAATCAAAACATTATAAAACAATACCCAAATTAAACTACAATATGTGGGAGTAACATACATGATGTCAAAACTAAATAAGCTCTTAAAACCAAATGGTCCAACATAAAATAACAAGCATCTCAACAATGCAGAAAATCATACTCGAAGGAGTACTGATATCATACATGCAAGATACTCAATTCCCAGCGACCCAACAAAATGTGGTATACAAGTAAATGGGATGCACAACAAACCTGCCATAATAATATGTGATCCTAATGCAATTCCCAATCAAAGGGCCCAACATCCGCCCAAGATGCTAAATGAGATCTAACAAATCTCAGCACAATAACAAAATAAGACTGGGTCCAAAATGTCTCCACAATGTGCTATATTAACATAAGAGTGTGCGTAACAGCACCAACAACAAATAATAACAACACAACATCAACAATAAAATATGACAATATAATTAAGCATCTAGCCAAGATGCTATCTGAGATTCAATAAAATATCTCAGGATGACGACAAATTGAAAATGTGTCCAAAATATTTCAATAATTTTCCATTATACCAATTATATCGATAATTTTACTGCGCAGGCTTAAATGGCAATAACATATGAGGTCACAATAAATATACAAAACTAGCTCCCACTAACCCAAAACACCAAAAAGACCTCAATATATCCATATGGGTTACATAATCGACAATAAACTTTAATGGCTAGCCTTTGGTTAAGGGATCATCAACATGTTATGCAATAACTCGAGAATAGTTTATGACAACTTGGTAAATTAATCTCAGGACAACAACATAATGATAATAATAGTGCACACATCTCCTACTAATCCAATACATACCAAAGCATCATAAACTTTCCCATTTGAGGTCACAAAATTTTCAAAATACTTTAATGGTACAATAAATATTAATGGGATCAGTGACAACTCTATAGTAGAGTACTCAATGTAAGGGTTTGAACTCATCATTATTCTTTCTATTAATAAAATTACAAAATAGAGATACACAAGAGTGCAGAGTCATTTCTGTTTATAACATAATTTCACAAAATTGTTTAACATACTTTGTCTAAACAATTTGAGGAGATCATCAATGTCCAATTGACGTTGTACAATAAATATCTCCTCTCTGTCATCGCAAATTAATAATCAAACGCTCATTTGAGCATAAAAGTGAGCTGTCAGCGGAAGCTTTTAGACCTACAAACCAACAATAAGGACATAACAAAATATAAAGTCTCTAACTCCCACTATAACAAAAATTTTAACATTAATGGGAGTAACATCATGAGATAATAGAGACTCAACAATGTCCTTTATATAGGTCTTACAAAATACAACGATGACAGAATAACAAGAGAAAGAGAAAACCATACAACAAAATATTATAACGAGCATAAAATTAATTTGGTTTTCTTGCGTTCAATTAATTGGGCGGTTAACTTGACTAAAGTCCTTGTATCATTGCAATCCCGCCGAAGGGTCTTGGATCACAATATACAAGACTTTCCAACATAATAGAGAAAAATAATAACAATAATATAAAATTCTTAAACAATTTAATTCAAATTATTTTCTCTATCATCCAATGGTTATGTCAAATAATGTCATACCGAAGGGTATGTCCATTATCTGCATAACCCAACAACATTTGCAATCCAACATAAAAAATTATATCAGATAATGTCACACCGAAGGGTATCTCGGTGTGACATTATCTATGTAATTCAACAATATTTGCAAAAGATTTATAAAATATTGGATTGCTACAAAATTACCCAACAAATAAGTAATTACTCCTAATATTATTCAAGAGCTAATACTCATATACAACAAAATCATGCCGTTAGAGCTAGTACCAAGAGGAAACTGAAAACTCCAAAACCATGATTATCAACTCATTAAAAAAAAAAATTATGTCAATAAAGACAAATCGAAGGATAAGTTCATTATCAATATAACTCTTAATGCCACAACAATTACAATATTATTCAAAAGCAATAATCTTAACTTAGCCATCATAGGCAAAAAACTATACAGCCAAAATGGGAGTAAAACAAAAATTCTAAATATATCTAAGAAATATTCACAATATCCAAAAAAATACACAATAAACAATAAGTATAAGATTGTGAGCTAAAATCCCATCAAAATTAAATATTCTCCCACTTGGGCTGCATAAATTAGATGACGATATTTTACAAAAGAATTATTCAATATAATATGGGAAAACAAGTTATAATCATATTCCTAAACTTTATACAAGAGAAAACTCAAGATAATATTAAACCAAATCAAACAATTGTTGTTTCCCATAAAACTACAATGCATAATTATATTTTTCCATGTGGAACATGATATAAAATATTGGATAAGATAATTCATAATTTTCAAAATTATATAATACATAATTTTCACAAATAACACTTTATCACAATCGATTCTGCGAAAACGACCTTATAATTATGAAGGATGTCCAACAATAGTTTCAAAAGTTTGTAGGTAGGGATTCTTAGAATAATATTGTACAAAATCTAACAATAATTATTTCATAATTAATATGCACAATATTTTAAATCTGAGAGTATGCAAAATATAAAATATTCATAAAAGTATCAAAATATTTTAAATGACAACTCTCATAACGAAATCAAAACAATATTTTATCATAATCCGTCCCGCGAAGGCGAGCTCACAACTATGAAAAATACCCAATAATAGTACAAAATGGTCTAAAATAGCATATATCAAAAATATATATCATAAAATTTTATGATAGCAATATAACATTATATCAATAATCAATAATATGCACATAATTGTTTAATTAACCAAATAATACTAATATATGAGATTATGTTGTACATAGTGTGCCTAATAGTGTCATAAATATGCACAAAAAATTTTAGACCATAATTTGGACAGTATCAAATATTTTTAAGCAATTTATACAATGGAAAATTAACAATAATTATTTCTGATACCCAGAAAAATAAATACAAATTACCAATAATTTTAAAATATCAAAAAACCTCAAAATGAAAAAAAAAACATGGGTGAAAATGGGCCCCGGATGGGCCCACATGCGCCCCCACTCTCCTGAGCTCGCGAGTGGGCTACCTACAGACACTATTCATCATCCCCAACCTCCAGCCGGGTTCTGGGTCGGATTTTTGCGATCCATGAATATACAACGGGTCGAGGGTCATATCTCACTCAATTCTCAACCAAATTGAGTGATTTTGGTGTCTATGGATTCGTATTTCAATTATCTACAAAATAAATATAATTTTGTTTCAAATCATAGCCTATATAATTCCAGAAAATTCCACGAAAAACTAAGTGGGTTGCTTTTCACGACTCATGAATATATAACGGGTTGAGGGGCATATCTCACTCAATTCTCAACAAAATTGAGTGATTTTGGTGTCTATGGATTCGTATTTTAATGCCCTACAAAACCCATATAATTTTGTTGTGAACCATAACCTCTAACAGCACAGAAAATTCTGCGAAAAACAGAGTGGGTAGTCTCGGTTTTTTCATGACTTCTCTCTTAATACTCAACGAAAATTCATGATTTTGGTGTCAATCAACTCGAAATTTTATGTTCTATAATAGCCCTAAGGAATTTGAAACAAATTCACACACATATGGGTTGGGGTTTTCCAAATTCGAATCAGGTTCAAAAGTTAGGGTTCATAGTTTTAAAATCAAAATTCTCTCTATATACTAATATGTTTCTTATGATCTTTATGTCAATTTTCTCAGAACATTATCAGTAACAAAGCCCTTAATCAATTTCGAATTTAATTGGTCAAATTACAAAATCCCGAATTGGAATCATAGGGTTCATATTAAACATAAATTTGATTCCTTCAAACACCCAATCTTACAATAATTCACAGCCATAATCAAATATTAAATTGGCTCTGATACCACTTGAAGGAATTTCATATATATCAGATGATATAAACAACAAATGAAATCCCTATATCCCAAAGATCAATTTAATCCTGAATATGGCATGTTCAACAACAATGAAAAGATTTGATTAGAGTTACCTGAAAGGGCTGAGGAAGAAGACAATAGAGTCATAATCATCTCCTAACCTGAATACAAAATGCAAGCAAAACAAGGGATAGAGAGAAATCCAATAGCAAGAGTTAAGAGATTTACTCCTCCTATTTCATATTAGGTTTTTTTTTTTGTGTGCATTGTGTCAATGGGGCAACCAAGCACCCTATATATTGACTAGGAGGAGGGCCTCTCATTGTGTCACTAAAGTGTTGGGCTAAGTCACCCATCATAGCAAAGCCCATACACAAAGACCTATAAGTATACCCACAATAAACAGTGCTTAACAAAAATTAGCCCAATAGCAACAATAATCACAAATTATTAGGCTTAAACAATAAACTCTAATTGTTTGACATCAAATTAATTTGGGTCTAAATTAAATTCAACATTGATTTATGTCAGCCCACAAAATTATTCCAACAAGACTTACCGGGTGATCCTATCAACAGGAGAGCCAATATTTTGAAATTTGAATGGAGCGGAAATTGGTTTATGCAGATTGAACAAAAGGAAGGAGTCATGCTGCAAAATTGTGGGCTCTGTATGCTGTGCTGTCCTTAACTGTTTTTTCATTTAAACATGCTTGCATACACACAAGTTTAATAACTCATTTATGCACACTCATAAAAGTAAGATCCATT
This sequence comes from Dalbergia cultrata, assembly GCA_031216105.1. NCBI lineage: Eukaryota > Viridiplantae > Streptophyta > Magnoliopsida > Fabales > Fabaceae > Dalbergia > Dalbergia cultrata. The sequence goes on from CM062350.1 coordinate 16,059,138, forward strand.
AACTTTATTAAATATACAATCACTTATACATGGATTTTACACACTTTTATGTGAGTGTGTCTAAATTTAAGTTGGTAAACTTTATCTATTTAAGAAATTTTTGTATTTTTTATTGCTGTTTAATTATATTGTTTGGTTTGTCAAACTATGTGTGTAATATTCTGTGCTGTCTTGATGTTATGGGGTTTGAGCTCTTTTATCTATAAAAAAAAAGCTTTCTCCTTTTTCTTTATTTTTTATGACAGGTTTTACTGATTGTATCTTGTGAAATACTAGATTGTGACCTGCCTAGTTGGATAGACAATTGAATTGAGTGGCTATGAAATTTTAAATTTTATATATATATATATATATATATATGTGTGTGTGTGTGTGTGTGTGTGTGTGTGTGTGTGTGTGTGTGATAAAGAAAAAATAATAAAAACAAATTATGTACATGAATCATTTATCAACTTATTATGATATATAGCATTCAACATATATTTGTAAGTTGTTCTCTATATACAACATTGCTAGGTTTTCTACAAATCACTATTGCCTATAAAAATCTTCAATCGGTTAATCTAAAAACTGCAATATACATGGCCCTGACTAAAAATAGGCTTCCCTAAAAACAAACCAACATTTTCTCTAGAATTGTGTATCTATATATAAATTATAAATATAAAATAAGTTTACGATAAAAATTAATAAAACAGATGATATAATCAAAATTCATCCATAATAAATGATGAAAATATATTATTAAAATAGATTTCATGAGTAGTAAATATTTATGACAAATTGATTACAAAATTCATCATCTCATACCAATATTGCTCTTTATTCTTCTTAAATAAAGAAATTACTGAGAATTTATACTAAATAAAATACACTTATATTGATTATATTCATCCATGTGGCTTCAAATCCATATTAAATAAAATAAAAATTCCAAATATAGAAAAATATAAACTTATGTGTATAATAAACTTTAATGAAATATACTTCAACACTTTTATTGATAATTTATCAAAAAGTTTCAATCACCTCATTCTACATAGTATCATAGGAAATATCATATAATTAACTTTATATAAGTTAAACAAAATACCCAAATTAGTCCCTCAGAAATGTATTGGGCAATAAAGTAGTCTCATATTTTGAAAATCTCAATTTGGTCCCTCACATTTTAATAAAGAAATAAACCGGTCTCTACATATAATTTTTTTTTAATAGTATGAACTTGTATGGATCGAAGGGACCAAATTGTCCCCTCTTTTTTTTAAATGTGATGGATTAATTTAAAACTTTTAAAATATGAGAAATTAATTTATCCTCTAATATATTTCTGAGGGACCAATATGGGTATTTACTGTAAAAATTATATACTTCTAAATTATTTCATAAGAACTAAACATCCACCTTTGAGTAGAAGAAAAATATTGACCTCTTCTTCTTACACCTTTTTTTTTATAAATTTAATTAAATTTCATGTAAAAATTTAGATACGACAAAAAGAAAAAAAAGGATTTGCAAAGTAATGTTGTAGAATATTGATACAATGCCCTTATTTATAATAATTATATTTAAATTAATTATATTTTTTACTTTATTTTTATATTTATATGTAAATAATTAACCTCTTATAAGTTAAAAATAATTCAAATATTCAACAATATAAACATAAAAAAATCTCCCTGATTCACTTGAGTGAGATATTATTATTGAAAAGATTTTAGTAAAAATTTATTAACAAAAAAGACAAGAAAAATATTACCTCTCCTTCTTTTTTCCCTCTCCATTTCTCTTGTTGGATAAAGAAAAATAATTAAAAGTCTATAGTAAATAAAATTAAAATTAAAATATATTGATATATTACCACTTATTCAAATTAAGAGGTGATATGTGCCAAATACAATAATATCTAAAAGAGTGTAATTTTAAAAATAAATTTGATGCTAAATTTTGAAACTATCTAATTTTTATATATTAATAGATTTTTTTGTTCCTTATATATATTAATAGATAGATAAATAGATATTTATATCATCTTTTTGGAAAGAAAATTTTTCCAGCAAGTAGATATCAACCACATCCCCCATGCAAATATTTATCTACTGGACGGGAAGAGTAGGAGGAGAGAACAGGTCTTTTTTCTGCAAGCACAACGTTTTTTTTTATGATAAAATAGTACATGCAAGCTAGCCATTGTTATCATCACTCTCCTCTTACTGTCACACGAGGACAAACTTCACAAGGAATTTGTCAGGTGTGTGGCAGGAAAATTTTCTACATACACAATTTTAAAATTTGATTCTTGAATACACTTACTAAAAAAAATTGGTGAGATCCACATATTGGTCATCAATATATATTAAATAAAGCAAATGAAATCTAATTTTTACTGTAAAATAAATATAATATACTAAATTTGTGTCTATACAAAAATTTACACTACACTAGTCCAATCCATGCTCAAACAGACAAATAAAAAAAATAATTAGCAAGAATTATTATTTTTTAGGAGCATCCACTTGTTAGATAAATAGTATATTAATTTCCCGATACCAAACGGATTAATTTTTTGTTTCTATATATATATATATATATAAATTTCAAATCAAATAACTCATGACTTCATAATTAAAGAAGAATTAACTCTTTAATTTCAACGTAATAAACTAGCCAATAGTCTTTGGCCCACCAAATATGAAAAAGATCAAGTTATTATTTTATTTCAACATTAAATAAGAATATTAAAAATATAACACTTAGGAAAATAAAAATGTAAAAACTTAAAAATATTAGGCCTCCTAATAATGAATACTGGCTTGTCGCAGTTAAGTTATGATTAAATTATAGTATTAAGAAGTGAGTATAAAGAAAGACTTCAATTATTCTTTAAAGATGGAATGTGAGTACTAACAAAAGTCAGTCAAGAACTTAAAAGTAAAATATGCAACAGAGTATGATATATGTATGTTTACGCGGTCATGAGTAAAAGGTGGTTAAATGAACATTAATTTCTCGAATGAAAAACATGTCTGTTTGAAAGATGCATCACATGTAGCCTCCTTCTCCGCATCTTTGGCAGTGGGAGATGAAAATGCCCTGACTCACCTCTAGCTGTCCGGACATTGCATGTGATATGTTGGGATCATTAGTCAGTTCTTTTGATTTGAGACTTGAAAACAACGTCAAGCCTGATGATATGGACTAGGATCAATCCCTCCTAGCCATTCCGGTTAAAATAAACAACTAGGATGATTAATGTTAAGGATTTGATTTAATATAGTGGCTCTAGTTTGCCGAATGTAATTTACTCTTGTTTATCAGCCTGAATGTTAGTTAGAATCTGAAGCCTTTGTATAATTTAGAGTTGGCTACGATAAAAAAAAAATATTTGCTTTAAATTTCTTACTTTACTTAATCGTATATTTTATTTTTAATTTGTTGTCATTTCATTACTAAGACTTTTTCAGATTTTATTTATTTTTATTTATTTTATCTTTATCAACAAGTAGATATATATGGACAATAGAGGGAGAATTAAGGGTACATTTGTTTTAAATTTTGAAAAAAGTAATTATGAAAGTTAAATTTATATATAATTGAAAAAGCTGAAAACTAATTTTTTTCATAAGCTACTAATTTTAGCTTCTATAAAAAATTGAAAAACTAATTTTTTTGAAATTTTGATTATTTTTTAAAAATTATTCAAACATTTGAAAAATAATTTTTTTGGACAAAAAAGGTAATTATTAGTCAAAATAATCACAAACAAATACACCCTAAAAGTCAATATTTATAATTTTCTTTCTATCTATCATGCCCAGGTAATATCTACATTTCATGACCAAGTAACATTTCTGATCTTTTTATTTGTTTAAATTTTCATATATGTAACTCTTCTCCATTCTTTTATTTATCCTGGTGATTTTTTTAATTACGTTATGTAAGATATAATTGGATACATTGAGGATTATTAATATATGGTTTTGATTCATTAGAGGCAAAAGCTGCTTGACTTATGTTTCATCGCGCGACTTTTGAGTCAAGCTTTTATTTAGTCATCATAATGGGATATTCATACTTTGCACATGCACAACTGCATACGCGTATTACTATTTACGATATGTTTGAGTGAAGATTTTAGAGGGGATGGGAGAAAAAAAAAATGTTTATTGTATAAAGTAATGCTAAAATTTCTTCCTTCTTATTTCATCTCCTCCAAAATTCTAACTCATAAATATATCATTAGATTTTTTTTATTAAAACATTTGCTTTATATAATTGAAGGAAAAACGTCAAATCAGCCATTTCAATTGGGAAAAAAGAAAAGGACGAGCGTGGCTGGTTCTTTTGAACTTTAAAACTAGTATCACTGTGTCTTCGATTACAATATGGATGCTTCCGTGCATTCCAGGAGGGGACTACGTGTGCGAGTCGGATTAATTGCAGGTGACAATACTGTACGCATCGCGTTCTTGGCTGCAGCTTAGAGGCAATTACAGGTGTTTATCGAATCACTATTGGGGAATTGTTTATTTGTGGGTCGAACAGGAGTTTTGAAAACCACGAGCCTTATCACATAGTTGTTGGTTAGTATGGATTTTTTTAAGTACTTATTCAGTAGTTTGATTTCTGATAGTGTACATACTGAGGGATTAATGGCCAGAGGCAATATTCATATCAGCAGACTCTATGCCTAAAGGGGTTAATCACTATTACCTTGAGTTAAATCCCTCTTCCTCCTTTTTTGTTTGAAATGTAAATCCCTGACTTTTTGATGTTGAATGATGCTATACATCCATAAAAAAAAAATGTACAGAATATTTGATAAAAATTATAGTGATTGTTAGATAAGATAGTTACATCATCTACCTATTCATCAAACTTTAATAATTATGTCACGTTATTTTGAAGAAACTGATTGTCTAGCATTTCTCCTTAATGTTTTATTCTAGTACTCTTAACAATGTTTATTCAAAAACTGTGCATTCTTTTAAAAAAATTAAAATTAATATCTCTATCTTTATACTAAGGGAAAATCTTGTCATGAGTTTTTTTTTTAAAAAAAAAACTTTAATGGATTACACTATATATACATGACTTTAGATCATGTTTTGCATTATTTTTATTTGCAAAAAATATTTATCAAATGTGGTTAGCTCAATGAAAGTTGGGGTTGGTTTTGTGGAAACTTTACGTATGAATTGGGGTTTTGAATCCAGAGAAAATCTCTTGAGGAGGGGTCGTATAGTTTACACCCCTGAATTTTCAAAACGGATATTGTGACACCATGAACTTTCCAACTTTTTGAATAGTGCAAAACAACCTAGCATAATTTTAGCAATTGATGAATATATAATTTTAGCAATTCTAATATAATAAACTCTAATTAGAATCAATTCTACAAAGTAGAACCAAACACGCTGCAATTCTGTCGTGGAGGTTCATGTGCAGATCAATTGAAATATGATAGTTGTGGTTTATCTCAGATTGGAACAAAACCTGGAGGTTATTATTATCTATAAAAACCATGATAATTGATGATATAGCAGTATAGTGTTGCTCTCTGCTGTGTTGGAGTTCTGATCGTGTGATTATAGAAGCATGGTCAGAGACATACCGTGTGATCCAATCAATAGGAGGGCCAATATTTTGAAATTTGAATGGAGCGGAAACTGGTTTCTGCAGATTCAACAATAGGAAGGAGTCATGCTGCAAAATTGTGGCTCTGTATGTTGTGCGGCCCTTAACAGTTTTTTTTATTTAAACATTCTTACATACACACAAGTTTAGTAACTCATTTTTTCCACATACTCTCAATAAAAGTAGGATCCATTAACTTTATTAAATATACAATAATTTATATATGGGGTGTTACGTACTTTTATATGAGTGTGTTCAAATTTTAGTTGGTAAACTTGGACCTATCCAAGAAATTTTTTTAATTTTTATTTTTTTATTGCTGTTTAATTGTTTGGTTTGTCAAACTGTGTACACAATATTCTGTGCTGTCTTGATGTTATGGGGTTTGAGCTCTTTTATCTATCAAAAGAAAAGAAATTCAAGTATGTTTTCGACATAGTTTTTGGTATTTTAAGCGACCAAGTTTGTTATTAACAACTATGACGACGTTGGCTTTTTCCTTTTTCTTTATTTTTTATTGCAGGTTTACTGATTGTATCTTTTGAAATACTAGATTGTGACCTGCGTAGTTACATAGACAATTAAATTGATTGGATATACAATTTTAAATTATATATATTTGATAAAGAAGAAAAGAGTAAAATAAATTATTTATAAATTGTATATGGATCATTGATCAATTTATGATATAGCATTCAACATATATTTGTCTGTAGTTTCCTATATACAACATTGCCAGTTTTGTTAGTGTTCTATGAATCACTATCATATATAAAATTCTTCAATCGGTTAATTTAAAAACTACAACATACATGGGCCAAACTAAAAATAGGCCTCTCTAAAATCAAACCAACATTCTCTCTAGAATTATGTATCAATAGATAAATTATAAATATAAAATAAATCTTCAATAAAAATAAAAAATAGATGATATAATCAAAATTCATTCATAAGAAATGATGAAAATATATTATTGAAATAGAATTCATGAGTAACAAATATTTATGACAAATTTATTAAAAAAGTCATCATCTCATACCATTACTGCCGTTTGTTCTTCTTGAATAAAGAGCCCACTAAGAATTTATATTTAATAAAATACACTCAATAATTATATTCATTTAAGTGAATATTCGTAAAATTTTTATTAAATAATAAGATAAATAATCATCCTTATCCTCGCTTCTCCCTTTTTTCTTGAACAAGGAAATATGGCTTCAAATTCATATTAAATAAAATAAAAATTTAAAATATAGAAAAATATGAACTTATGCATATAATAAACTTTAACGAGAGATATTTCAACACTTTTATTGCGAATTTATCAAAAAAGTTTCAATCACCTCATTGTACATAATATCATAGGAAATATCATATAATTAGCTCAATAAAAATTAGACAAAATACCTAAATTAGTTCCTCAGAAGCGTATTGGGCAATAAAATAGTCTCATAGATTTTAAAAATTTCAAATTGGTCCTTCACATTTCAAAAAATAGAAGAAACTTGTCCCTATATACAGTGCTTTTTTAATCGTATGAACTTGTACGGAGGGACCAAATTGTCTCCCTTTTTTAAAATATGATGAATCAATTTGAGACTTTCAGAATCTAGGAGATGAATTTGTATGCTAAGATATTTCTGAGGGACCAATTTAAGTATCTACTCTAGAAATTATATACTTATAAATTATTTCATAAGAACTAAACATCCACCTCTTAGTCAGAGAAAAATATTGACCCCTACTTCTTAGACATTTTTTTTTATAAATTTAATTACATCCCATGTAAAATTTTAGATATGACAAAAAGAAAAAAAAGATATGTAAAATAATGTTGTAGAATATTTGATACAATGCCTTTATTTATAACAACTCTATTTAAATTAATTATATTTTTTATTTTATTTTTATATTTATATGTAAATAATTAACCTCTTATAAGGTAAAAATAATTCAAATATTCAACAATATAAACATAAAAAATCTCCCTAATTCACTTGAGCAAGATAATATTATTGAAAAGATTTCAGTAAAAATTTACTAACAAAAAGAGAGGAAAATTATCTCCTCTCCTTTTTTACCCTCACTATTTCTCTTATTGGATAAAGAAAAATAATTAAAAGTTTGTAGTAAACAAAATTAAAATATATTAATATATTAATTACTTATTCAAATTAAGAGGTGATATGTGTCAAATATAATAATATCTAAAAGACTGCAATTTTTAAAAAGAAATTTTGTACTAAATTTTGAGACTATCTAATTTTTATATATTAATAGACAGATAGATAGATATATCATCTGCGGAAGAAAACATCTTCCTGCAAGTAGACATCAACGTATCCCATACAAATCTTTATGTAATGGACAGGAAGAGTAGGAGACAAAGAACACGTCTTTTTTCTGCAAGTATAACGCTTCTCAACATGACAACACGCCAATCAAATTTGACTCACAAATTAGCCTCGTTTTCCAGACAGGGACAATGCATACGCAAGCTAGCAATTATTATCATCCTCCGTTCCTCCCCTTACCATCACAACAGAACAAACCTCACAAGTTTAAGAGTACTCACTCGTTAGATAAATAAGATATTAATTTATCGATATAAAACGTGTTAATTATTCTGTATACATGAATTTCAATCAAATAGCTCAGAACTTCATAATCAAAGAAGAATTAACTCTTTCCTTTCAACGTAATAAACTAGCCAATAATCGTTGGGCCAACAAATGTGAAAAGATCGAGTTATTTTATTTCAACATTAAATGAGAATATTAAAATATAACACTTAAGAAAATAAAAATGTAAAAACTTAATTGAAAATATTAGGTCTCATAATAATGAATACAAGCTTGTGGCTGTTAAGTTATGATTGAATTATGGTATTGAGAAGTGAGTATAAAAAGACTTCAATTATTCTTTAAAGATTGAATGTGAGCACTAACAAAAGTTAGTAAACAAATTAAAAGAAAAATATGTAACACACACACACACATATATATGTCCATGTAGTTCATTGTAAAGGGTAATATTATTCTAATATCAAAAAGTAGATGTCTGTTGATGAAACACTCACTTTATAATAATTAAATGTAATAGATGTTAAGGATTGTCTACAAGAACCTACCCTTACACTAAAATTTAAACCCATAATCTCATATACACTATTCATGCTCCTTGTCCCTAGTAAATAATTGAGTGAAGGCTTCACCCAATAAATAAAAAGAATATTAAACCTAGTCTTATGATTATAAAAAATTGAAGGTTGAGATGATTTTAATGGAATATCATATTAAATTAATTCAATAAAAAATTGTACAAAAATATCTAACTAGGAAAATTTTAGTTTGGTTAAAAAAAGGTGTTGGACTAGAGCAAAATGTTTCGAGTACTCTATAAAAAAAACAAATAGATTAATTTTGATACACTAACTGAAAAGAAGTTTTATAATGTCATTAAATTATATATTTTTTGTATATACCACTTAACAAAAAAATTAAACCAAACGATTTTACTGAGATGAGAATTCGTCAAAAGATGACAATTCATCATTGAATTACACTCTCAAGCTAGATTTTGACACAATCTCTAATACGATATGAAATTCAATGAGTGGGTCACTATTCAAGTTTGAGTATGGAAGCAACACAGGTGACTATGGAAGCCGAGTTCAGGGGTATTATGGGTAGTGGGGACACTACACAATTATTTGGAGAGCATTCTTTGTAAGAAGGGCAGTAGTGATGGGTTACACTTATGCACTCCTTTCTTATATAACTCTAGGCATATTGCATAATTTATATGCTTAGTTGTTGACGTTTGGTTGATTTGTATTTAGTTCTCATTGGGTATAATTGAGTATAATCGTAATTATTGACATTTGGTTGATTTGTATTTAGTCCTCATTGTATATCATTAAGTATAATCATAATTATTTATACCATTTTGATTAAGAAATATGTTTTGGAGCTTCATGTGCTTTTAATTCCCTTTGTGAGTGTTATTTGATTGTAGAGATATCCCATGTTGGTGCATGAAACTTGTAGTAGTGATCAATTTGGGAGAATCTATAGCCAAATAGAAGAGTTTTGGAGCTCATTTGAATATATTTGTAGGAAATATTGTAATGGAAAATTTGCATTTGTCTCTACAGAGATCGAATTGAGACAAATATAGATGTTTTGGAAAGCTCAATAAGTCCTCTATAAGTTTCATATTCAACTCAAAATCTAGTTCTAAGAGCTCCTTAGTGAAAATTGAATTGTAAAATTAAAGGTTGCTGATGTTTTAATACTACCTAGTTTGACTCATTTAATATTTTACCAATATCTGGAGTTATAGAATTTCATTTGAGGTGATTTTTGTGGTGTTAGAAAAATCATTCAAAGAGCTACAATTTCCACTTTAGATATCTAACCAATAAAAACTCAGCAGTCATAATGACCATGGGATGATATGCAAAACATAGCTTTCTCAATGTGAAAACAAAGACACAGGAAGAAAGCAGAACACTTCGGTCTTCATGTTTGAGTTGCCTTCAACAAAAACCTAGCAATCATTATAACCGTGTATTTTTTTTTTTTGTTTGCTCTCTTGGTTGTTGCTTGCTTGCATTTTTCAGAAGTTTCTTTTGCTAATCAAAAAGGTGTAAAAAGAAACAAACTGCTGTATGTCTCTCTGTTATTCAGTAGAGTATTCATAGTCTTTTCTCTTTCCTTTTTTTTTTCTTGTACACAAAGATGCTTCGATAAGGCATTTCTAGATCCCTAGTTCGCCCTCAACCTCAACCCTTTTTCTTTTTTTTTTTCCTGATTGCATCACCCAGCCAATTCCATACTAGACTGAGTCACCAGTTTTTTGACAAACCGACCAAGCTAAACTGGTTTTTGCCAGTTCTAAAGCATGTCTGATCGGACCGGTGACTTGGCCGGTTCAGCGATTCTCCAATTCGACCTGCTGGTCCATCCGAGTTTCAAAACGCTGCATGAGAATTCACTTTGACTATATATAATGTGCACAAACGTGCATCGATACACACACTCCTGGTGAAGTTTGTTCTCCTGTGATAATACAAGAGGAGAGATAATAAATAATAATGGCATGAGTGTAGTCCTATTTTTGCTTGAACAATATGGGAAATTAAACGAGGCAAATATGTGATTCAAATTTGATCGACGTTGAGTGGACGAGTACTTGCATAATAATATGACTTGTTCGTCCCTGCCATTAGATAAAGATTCGAATGGTGTATGTGGTTGATATCTACTTGCAGGAAGATTTTTTTCATTCCTTCTCCAAAATGATAAAGATATATTATGTCACATGATACAATCAGTAAACGTGCCATACAAAAAATAAAGACAAAGGGGAGAGCCAACGTCATGGTTGTTAAGCATCTTTCTTACGTGGGGCAGGGACCTTGATGATCATTGAAGTATAGGCCTTGAAGATCGTATTATCAAGTGGCTATTGGCTAATTTATGAAAATTGCATAAAGAACCCAAGATGAAAACAATAAAAATAATAAAATTAAATTCGATTCCTTTTTTCCCCCTCAATTAGTGTATGATAATAACTCTTTAGTGGTTTTACAGAGAGTTTTATTTTTATATACTGATAGTGTAAAATTTTTTATACTATCACCTAATCATATTTTATCATATTAGCAAGATAGTTAAGTCTTATATTTACTATTTGAAAAGTCATTTAAATGAGATAATTTAATTGAATGATAATGTAAAAATATTTTATATAGTTAATATATAAAAATTAAACTCTTTAATAAAATGATTACCATTTGCATATTTATTCTTGCTTTCTTTGCACAGTCACTACTGTACTTTTGTTTTAGTGAGGAACTTTTGTCCGCATGGGTTATTTAACAGTGCAGGCATTAGTGCTATAACTGTGTTTAGAAATTTGTATTTTAAGGGTATATTTTTTTGGGGAGTAAACATATGGTAAATTTTCCATAAATGAGATTCATGTATAATTTTATACATAGAGCTCATCAATGAACATTTATCCCCTATTTTTTACCCCTTAGCCAACCATACCCTAATTGTTTTCACCTGTTATGCTTTGGACACTAATTGGTTTGTTAATTTTTACTATTTTGATAGTGATTAAGGCATTTATTTTTCAGATTTTTTTAGTAAAATTCTTTGGTTGTACTCATTGATACTTTTTATAGCACAACTTTTCTGTACTTGATCTCCAGATTTTTTTATCTCTTACACTCTGGGGTTTTTCGCCTTAAAAATTTTGTGTGTGCTCCTTAGCTATCCCTATTTAATTTATGTATGCAACCCTGATGAAAAAGTGACTAAAACATTGTTTCCTAAATTCTTTTTTTTATAAAGAAAGAAATAAAAAAGGAAGAAGCAGAGAATATTATGTAAAACTACGTACAAAACTCATTGATAAAAAAATATTATCCACTTTTAATTTATTTGTAACTTTGGTGTGTTGCTTGTGTCCTTGTTATTGTTTGTGCTTCATAGATAAATACGTATCGCTGTTTAAGTTATAAATTATAGTTTCTCTATAATATCATGTAAGCAGGGAGTATAAAAGGGTATTATTAGTGAAAGATTAAATGACAATATTAACAAAGACACTATAAAAAGTGAAAAGAGAAAATTTGATGTATTAATATAAATATTAAACTACCAAAAATATTATATCAACATCTAAAAAATGAGTGTTATTTGAAATATCTACTTTACTATCATTAAGTGTGATGACATGAACTACTCATTTCATTAATCCATCACATCCAATAATAAAAAAGTGAGAGTTTATTGAGATACCTATTTTTTAAGTGTTATAATAATAATTCTCTTATACTAACCAGATACAAACAATGAAAAGTTTGTTAAAAGATCATTTCTTTAATAAAAATAATAACAAAGAAAAAAGTTTATATGAACAATGCATCATAATAAAATCATACAATAAATTTACGGTCGACATTTATCATCTTTAGATATGATGAGTGGGTGGAATAAATAAAAATCATTCATCATATTTAATGTTGATAAGATGTGTATGATATATTTATTGTAGAATTTTATTGTGAGCCAATTAATTTTCTATACGTATATGTAGACACTCTCTCCTCCTCTTCCTGCATAATATTACTATATATACAAGCCAATGAAGTTCACCCTCACCACACCCACTTCTGAACACCACTCTTGAACCAACGTCTGTGTTAAGGCAATGGAATCAGTATCAGTATCACCACACTGGGGTGCTGCAATAATCAACTCAACATTTGCTTCACTTTTTGAGCAAGGTAGCACAAATGCAACAAAAGCACATACCCTCTTATCCCTTAAGCATTCTTACTTGTCCCTGACACTTATCCTCTTGTTGACATGCATTGTCACACAATTTCTTCGTTCACTTAATGCCAAAAGCGCAAAAGCAAAGCTTCCACCAGGCCCTTCCTTTCTCACCATATTGTTCCACCTTCCTGAATTCTGTAGAAAGCCACTACAAACGCTGGCCAAGCTTGCTAAGCTTCATGCTCCAGATGTAATGCGCTTGAAGCTCGGCCCATTAACCACCGTAATCATCTCTTCACCAGACATTACCAAAGAGGTGCTCCAAACCAATGATGCATTGTTCTCAGACAGAACAGTTCCAATTATTATGACATCTCTTGACCACCAAAATTATAGCTTGCCATTCCTCCCTGTCTGTCCACTTTGGAGGGACATGAGGAGAATATGCAATGAGCAACTGTTCTCAAACAAGACCCTTGCTGCAAGCCAAGGACTAAGGCGCAAGAAGCTGCAAGAACTCCTCAGTGACATGCACACATACAGCCTAAACGGTGAAGCAGTGGATGTTGGGAGGGCAGCTTTCAAGGCATGCATCAATTTCTTGTCTTACACTTTCTTCTCTCAGGATCTTGTTGAATCCGTAGAGAATGGCGAGTACAAGGACTTTGCGTCCACCCTCTTGAAGCTACTTGGAACAACAAACGTGGTGGATATTTTCCCAGTGTTGAGGATATTTGACCCACAAGGCCTCCAAAGGAACACCACTAATTACCTTACCAAGTTTTTCCACAACTTGGACAAGTTGATTGACAGACGATCGAAACTGAGAGAAACAGGACTTTACGTTACAAACAACGACATGTTGGATACCCTCCTTGACATTTCTGAAAAGGATAGTGAGAAGAAGATAGACAAAGGAATGATCAAACATTTTTTGCTTGTAATCTCCTTTCTTTTATCCTTTTTTTTATATATATCTTTGAAGACAAGTAATATTATTATGGGAATAATAAAATTGCATAATAAATAAATATCACACACCTTATCTTTATTATATGTTATGAGATGATAAAGTGTATAATGTTCATTTGTTTTACAATTTTATCATTCCTATAACACTACTGAAAATGAGTAACTCCTTTGAAAACTGTTTTTCATACACACAAGTGTATACTTGATACTCTCACATGGCATAATGGGTCTCACTCTACAGTGGGTTCCATCTTATGTGAATGCATCTGTTATACACTTTTAATTTTAATTTGAACAATGCCACGTGTCTAAAAAAATGTTGATATAAATTTTTATAGAAATTATAATGGTTACAAGATGAAATAAAATAATATAATCTACTTTTCATTTAAATGCTTATAATCATAAAACACATTCTAGAAAGAAAATTCCGACAAGTGTCCAATTGTCTAACTTTTTATTTTTTGATACCTCAAAATTTGTGAATAAGTTAAAAGCATAGCTTATCTTAAAATTAATGTGAGATTTAAATAATATTATTTAAACACCACGAAAATACATGAATCCCATCACTTTTTCCCCCCTCCAACTTCTCTCTTTTCTTTCTTGTATATGTAGGATGCCTCCAAAAATGGGGTTAAAATATTTTTATGGTGATTTATATATAGCTTCCAGATAATAGTATAAATACTATTATTTAAAAACAAAAGTGAATATTTATAAAGAGATAAAGATATAAAATCTCTTGTAATGTAATTAGCTAGGGACTAACATTTTGTATTTTTCTCTTTTTATTTTTATTTTTTTTAACATTCACTCTTATCTCCAGATTTCATGTCCAAATAACATCAGACTAAAAACTATTTGATCCTCAACATGTACCGTTTTGATATTTACCTTTTATGTGAAAAAAAATAAAATAAAGAAACCCTTTCACTATATATACTTATATCTAAACAATATATAAGAAATATTGTCATGCAATTGTTGAATTTCTCATTTAGAATAAATATGATTGATTTGCTGCAGGATCTGCTTGTTGCGGGAACAGACACAACTGCGTATGGCCTAGAAAGGGCTATGACTGAAGTAATTCGTAACCCAGAGGTTATGTCTAAAGCCAAACAAGAGCTGGAGCAAACCATTGGAATAGGTAATCCTCTTGATGAATCAGATGTTGCTAAACTCCCATATTTGCAAGCGACAATAAAAGAGGCCCTGCGTTTGCACCCTCCAGCTCCACTTTTGCTCCCTAGAAAAGCTAAAGTTGATGTGGAAATCTCAGGTTACACAATCCCACAGGGTGCATTAGTACTAGTTAATGAGTGGGCTATTGGTAGGAACCCAAGCATATGGGAGAATGCACATTTGTTTACGCCGGAGAGGTTCTTGGGGTCTAAAATTGATGTCAAAGGTCGAGACTTTCAGCTCACACCATTTGGCAGTGGGAGGCGCATTTACCCTGGATCGCCTCTAGCTATCCGAATGCTGCATGTGATGTTGGGATCATTAGTCAATTGTTATGATTGGAAACTTGAAAACAATATCAAGCCTGAGGACATGGACATGGATAAACCCCTCCGAGCTATTCCAGTTGGAATAAACAACTAAATAATTAATGTTATGTTCTTCCTTGTAAGATTTGCTTTAATAATTTCCTTGCAGTTTCAGGTGAATCCTCGAATGTAACTTGCTTTTATTTTCTAGCGTAAAAGTCTGTTAAGAGTTTGAAGCCTTTGTATGATAGAGTGTGGACTATAATAAAAGTATTTGCTTTAAATTTCTTATTTTATTTGTTTGTATATTTTAATTTTTAAATTTTTGTCATCTTACTTCTCATCACAGCACTCCCATCCCCCAACCTCTTCCCCTTCCCCTCCCCCTTTTCTCTTCTCGCTTTCGGTTTTCCATGAGTTAGCTTTTGTTGCTCTTAGCGGTCGATTGGTTTAAAAGAAGGTGCGTTCTAGCATGGAGAGTATTTTTTAGAAAGAATGGTGTTGTATTGACATGTTCAAGTTAAAATTTGACATATGTAGTAAGAAAAGTCAACAGATTTATTGACAGGGATAGCAACTAAATTTTTTTTATTTGTTTACTTTGGAAAAAGACTCTTATACTCAGATTTAAAAACTCCCTTATAGGCTTCTACCACAATCATTATTCCACCATTCACCTCTCTTTGCCTCATTTTCTGAGCTCCAACTGCTCTGATCTCTTTCTGATCACCATCGTCTTCCTTTATTTCAACTGCGCTTTTCCTTTCCCCTCTTCCAATATGCTTGAGCTGAAATTGCTTATTGATTTCCTTAAATCTTTTTTATTTTAAAGATCTAAATGGATATTTTCAAATAACAAATTTGACATAGGAAAAAAAACCCTATGATATTTCTTTTGACTTTGAAACTTAGGGATGAAACGAGGCTAAGTTGTTTGGCTTTCTATTCCCTTATTGAGGATTCATCTTCCTGGATAGGGACGTCATTGGTATTTTTTTACTCATAAAAAAAATCTTTATCAAGACATTCATTAAATGATTTAGTAAATGTCTTGATAAAGATTTTTTTACCAAATCATTGATATATTTCTATTAAGTCAGATTTACTATATCATATTTACTTACTGGACATTCATTAAATCAGATTTACATATTGGAAGGCCCAAAAAAGATTTTAGCTCAGATGACAATATATCTAACTAATTGTAGTAGAACCTGTTGCAGAAAATAGGTTGATATATAATATATATTAACTTGTTTTTGTAGAGCCAGACATCAAATCAGTAGCAAAAACTGAGAGATAAGCTTAATTTATGGGTTGTTATGAACAAAGATACATGATTCGTGTGTACAAACATAAGATCGATTTTGATAGTTAATAAATATGAGCAATGACTGGACATTTGATCATTAAGTTATAAAAGTGGTTTTAATCTTATACATTCCTTATTAATGAACAATACTTAGGAAACCAGATCAAGTAATTCACAAAGCCAAAAAAAAAGGACATAAACAACTTATTTGCCAAAGTTAAGACACAAATCACTTGTCTTTATCGCTACATAAAAACAACAGATTAGCCACACCTTCTTTAGTCAAAATACTCAGAAAACCAGATAAATATTCATCAAAACTAGAAAAGAAGGTAAACATAATATTGATTGATCAAAGAGACAATCAAAAAATCAATTGTCTCCAAGGCTGAATCAAAATGACAGATTAGCCAAAACTGAAGCATTGTAAATGTCACATAAAAAGCACAAACAATTTCAGAAACACTGATTAAATCAGTGCAATCAGATGCATGAACCACTCCGGTCTTTTCAAGCATGAACTCTACCTCATTTCAGACTGGAACCATGGAGAACAACCTTTTATCCAATCCCATCCCAAATGCTATAAAAAAAAAAAATTGTTGCCAATTCAGCTGTCACCTGCAGAAAGAAAAAAATTAGTTATCCAGAGAAATGAGATGACAAAAACGTTTTAATAATATTATGAGATACAAAAACTAACCTTTTCTGGATGAACTTCCAAATGGATTTCATTAAGAAGGTGCCATCTTACATATCCAACATCAACAAAGAATTATAGTATATTGTTAGAATGATAACATACATGGAAAATTCGTAATATAAATCGAGTAATGAACATATTGAAAACAATAGTGATTAAGAATTTAACCTATCAACAGGGTTGAAAACTATCGGATGGCTGCAAAGGCTTGAACACAAATGAGAAAGAATCAGCAATCAAAATGCCAAATGTCACAAAATTGTCAAATTGTAGTATATATAGGATAACTGAATCAGAACCAAGCCTTCCCATTTCCGTGTGTCCATATTAAACTTCTCAAGAACATGAGAAGCCACTGAACGTTTATAGATATGTGTAACAGAAGCAACTATTCGGAATCTCAGTTATCAAGATATGTGTCATGGAGATATGAGTACAAATAATACACCTTTGACTATAAATAAGCTGTCAACTCTGTGTGTATCCAAATTCCAATGCATCATAAGAGCATGTCCTAGATTATCCTTGCTTGAAAGAATAAAGAATATGTATAATTGGAAAATGTCATTGCATCAGTAGAAGTTACATGAAGAACCAACCAGCCATGTATTATAAAATTCAGTAAATTTCTAACAATAATTAAGATTTATAACTGTTAGGAGAGTAGCTATGAGGTAGTTACTATAATGAGTTAGTTAATATGACAGCTAATGGTTAGTTAGTGTGATGAGCTGGCATAACAGAAACGGTTGTTGATGATGAAGCTCAGCTCTTGTATAAATATACTGTTGTAGCTCACATCAGTGTAATCAATAGACGGTTACACATTTCACATGATCTCATCTCCTTTTCTCTTTCTCAAACCTTCTCTCTAGTTGCTTCTCTGCACCTACATGGTATTAGAGCTCCAGGTTCTGATCAATGGCGTCTCCAACATCGTCTCAAATGGGACAAATTGTTGATATTTATAACTTCTGTTGTATAAATATCGTCTCTAGTTTCTTGTATAAATATTTTGTTGTATAAATATTCAACATCTGTTGTCATTGGAAATGGTTCAAGTTTGCAAATTCACCATATTGGAAAATCAATTTTTAAATCTGATCTGAGTTTAAATGAATTCGTGCTGAATGATTTACTTCACGTGCCTAGCTTAGCTAAGAATCTACTTAGTATCTCAAAATTTGCCAAAGACAATAGAGTCTTTTTTGAGCTACATTCTGATACTTGTTATATAAAATGTCAGGATATATTGGAGACTTTTCTCCAAGGCCTAGCTGATCATGGCCTTTACAAATTTCCAAAATTCAAAGCCCTTAGGCAAACACCTGCAGCCCTACGTACTATCATCTGTGAATAATGCATCTCAATACACCTTATGGCATTCAAGACTTGGTCATGCATCTTTCAGTGTTGTGTCCAAGGTCCGGAAAAGCTGTGATATTCCCTTTTCTATTGAAAAATCTCTTTGCACCTCCTGTTGTTTAGGTAAATTTCATCAGTTACCTTTTCCTCATTCAACCACAGTTTATACTGCACCCCTATAGCTTGTATACTCAGATATTTGGCGCCCTGCTCCATGTACTTCAATAAATGGTGCTAGGTATTATATACATTTCATTGATGCATTTTCGAGATATACCTGAATTTATTTGGTTAACTCTAGATCACAACTCAGATAAGTATTTTTACATTTCCAAGCCATGGTTGAATTGCAACTTGATGCTAAAATTAAATGTTTTCAAAGTGACAATCCACTTGAATATGTTAGCTTGTCAAAGCTTCTGCAAGAAAAAGGAATTATCCACCGATTTTCATGCCCTCACATTCATCAACAGAATGGTACAACAGAGAGAAAGCACAGACGTGTGGTGGAGATGGGGTTAACATTGATCGCTGCCTCAAGTATGCCTCAAAGATTTTAAGGGGAAGCCTTTATGACAACAGTCCAAATAATTAACTCATTACACACACCAGTCTTACATTCTCAGTCCCCTACAGAGAAACTCTTTCAGTCAAAGCCGAATTATATTTCTCTCAGAACATTTGGTTGTCTATGTTTCCCTTATATGAGACCTTATAATCAAAACAAACTACAATTTAGATCAACACCATGTGTTTTCCTTGGATATGGTACTCAGCACAAAGGTTACAAATGCCTAACTCCCACAGGAAAAACAATCATTAGTAGACATGTATCATTTGATGAGTCTGAATTTCCTTTTAGTGATCCCCAATCACCCTTTTTCAACTTTCAACCAAACACAATCCACTTTGAGCCACCACCCACCTTTCTTATCCTGCCCAAAACCTTATCTTTTGCATATAATGCAGCACCTAAACCAGTGACCAACACAAACAACACTGAACACAATATTGAATAGCCAAGTGCAGTACAGAATATAGTCAAAAATTCAGTTGATAATACAGCAGCTAATGCATAGCTTGAAAATGCATCTCCACCACTGACTGTCAATACTCATCCAATGGTAACCAGGTCCAAGGCTGGGGTTTTTAAGCCAAAAGCCTTTCAAGCTCATCTAGAACCTTCATCTGCTACCAAGGCTCTAGCTATTCCTCATTGGAAACAAGCTATGGATGATGAGTACAGTGCACTCATGAGAACTAAGACTTGGAAATTAGTACCTCTTCCACTTAGCCGAAGTGCGATTGGTAGCAAATGGGTGTTTAAAGTCAAATACAATTCTGATGGCTCACTTTAGAAATATAAAGCAAGGTTAGTAGCTCAAGGCTTTCATCAAAGACCTGGCTTTGATTATACAGAGATCTTTAGTCCAGTGGTAAAGCCTACCTCAGTTAGACTACTTCTCTCATTGGCTGTATCAAAATCGTGGAGCATAAGGCAACTTGATGTGAATAATGCCTTCCTCAATGTGGACTTAGTTGAGGATGTCTTCATGAAGCAGCCTCAAGGCTATGAAGTAGGGCATGGAAACCTTGTATGCAAGCTTACTAAGGCTCTATATGGACTGAAATAGGCACCTCGAGCCTGGTATAAAAAATTAGCAGCTGCATTGGTTCAACTTAGCTTCCAACACACAAAATCTGATATTTCTCTCTTCACAAGGGTCACTTCCTCATCTTCTACTTATGTGCTGATTTATGTCGCTGACATAATCATCACAGGCAGCTCAGAAATATATATATCAGGTCTAATTGCTCAATTACACAGCAAGTTTGCCTTAAAGGATATGGGTGGGTTGCATTATTTTCTTGGTATTGAGGTCAAGCACACTGCTATAGAGGGGCTAATATTATCTTAATCCAAATATGTCTCTGATCTACTTGAAAAGGCAGGCATGAGTGGTTGCAAACCTTATGCCACACCCTTACCCTCCACTGTCAAACTTTCTACAACCAGGGGTGCAGCATTTGAAGATCCTGGTCTGTATCGCTCTGTAGTGGGAAGCTTGCAATACATCACAGTCACTCGACCTGAGCTTGCATACTGTGTTAATCGTGTATGTTAATTCATGCAAAATCCATAAGAAACCCACTGAAGAGTGGTAAAAAGGATCTTAAGATACTTGAGTGGCACAGCTACCTATGGCCTCCACATTCAAAAGAGTGCTGATTTGAAAATAACTGGGTTTAGTGACTCCGATTAGGGTGGTGATCCAGATGATAGAAAGTCTACAAGCGACTTTTGTATGTACTTGGGTCCAAATCTCATTTCTTAGTCCTCACGTAAATAGCATGCTGTGTCCAGGTCGAGTACGGAGGCTGAGTATAGAAGCCTTGCAGCATTGGTTGCTGGTATCTTCTTGGTGCGAAATTTGATGCAAGAGATCTCTCAACCACTACTTGTTATTCCTCGAATTTATTGTGATAATTTGAGTGTTGTTGATAATTTGAGTGTTGTTCTACTAGCAGCAAACCCTGTGTTACACTCAAAATCAAAGCATTTTGAATTGGATCTCCATTTTGTTCGAGACCATGTTGCTAAAGGGAAAGTCAGCATCAGCCATGTTCCAGCCTCAGCACAAGTTGCTGATGTTCTAACCAAACCAATTGCCTCTTCCTTGTTTGCTGAATTTCGTAACGAGCTCAGGATTACAGATGTAAAATCCGTGTGCTTGAGGGGCGATGTTAGGAGAGTAGCTATGAGTTAGTTACTGTAATGAGTTAAGTGTAATGAGTTAGTTAATATGACAGCTAATGGTTAGTTAGTGTGATGAGCTGGCATAACAGAAATGGTTGTTGATGATGAAGCTCAGCTCTTGTATAAATATACTATTGTAGCTCACATCAGTGTAATCAATATACAGTTACACATTTCACATGATCTCGTCTCCTTTTCTCTTTCTCAAACCTTCTCTCTAGTTGCTTTTTTGCACCTACAATAACAATAACAATTAAGATTTATAATAATAATAATTAAGATTTTCTTTTATCATTTTAATTTAG
This sequence comes from Dalbergia cultrata, assembly GCA_031216105.1. Lineage (NCBI taxonomy): Eukaryota > Viridiplantae > Streptophyta > Magnoliopsida > Fabales > Fabaceae > Dalbergia > Dalbergia cultrata. The sequence continues at coordinate 16,080,981 of CM062350.1, forward strand.
TATCTAAAAGGGTTAGTAATAAGATACCAATATTATGTGTGTTCTTTATACAAAAGTATCCTTCATTGAACTAAAAATAAGCTTTGATCTCACTTCTTCTATATAAAAAGAGGACTCTAAACTTCTATCCTAAGGGTGTATTTGGTTGGAGAGTAAAATTGAGGGTAAAATTTACCTAGATGAGTTTCGTATATAAAATAACACATGTAATTCATTTAGGTAATTTTTACCCTTATTTTTACTCCCCAATGAAACACACCCTAAATATCTGCGAAGTTCATAAGAATATAACAAGGTTAAAGTAAGTCCCAAACTTTGAAGAAACTGAAAAAAAAAAGAAAGAAAACACTAATTAGTACTTATAAAATAATGCACAAATCAATAATTTAAAAAATAATTAACACTTAAAGAAAAGACTCACCTATAGTAGCATCTCTAGAGGCAGCAATGGAGAGCAGCGATGGCAGCAAGCAAGGGCAATGGGAGATGTGGCAGAATTGTTCATGAACAAAAAATCAAAATGAAAGGAGTAAGAAGAAAATGGTAAATAAAACAAAACCAAATTTTAAAAAGAAAAACTGATTAAAATATATCATACTTCAAGATAAAGAAAATGATAGTCTCCTTATAAAAAATGGCAATGAGATGTGGAGCAATGACCAAAAAATCAAGACAGGCAATGGAGAGATAGAGAGGAGAGGGAGACTGATGAGAGAAGAAATGTGGGGAAAATGGGCGGTTGGATATTTAAAACACTTATCGATGAATTTTTAACCCTTATTAGCGGAATTAACTTCCCAAAAAGGCAGCTTTTTACATATATTATTACTAGTAGAAAAAATCTGTCAGTAATATTATAATTTTTTTAAAAAAATATTTTTTAGCTCTTTACTGACGAATTTTTCCGCGAGTCTTCTTAAAATAATAATAAGAAATTAGCCTGTTAACTTGGAATATTTCTGCCGGTAAATTCAACAATCAGGTGTGATAAATTATTGATAATGGACTAATTTTTTTTAAAAAAAGTATCGATAAATTACGGGAAAAAAATTCACCAGTAATGGATATGCAACATTTGGCATTAGATGGTGCGAATATTCTCTACAGATTACTTGTAGCAAAATCTGTTGATAATGGTTTTTCAAATAAGATTGCTCTTATTTCTTCCTTTCCGCCGGTAAATTTGCTGGTTATATCGGTGGGAAAAATAGAATTTGCAGGAAACGTGCACTTTTCTGGTAGTGCACAGTAGAGAAGATCCCGCTTCAAACCCAACTCGACTTTTTTATGACACATTAATGACGTGGCAATTGGTGGGGTCAAGATTAAGATCCAAAATGGGATGGTGCGTTGGAGTTGTTCTTAAAATCTTGATTATTCTATTATTTATTTATATTATTTAACATTTTAATTAAAAATAACCTGGGCAGACCGGGAAAAAAAGAGAGATGATAGTGCGAATGAACATAATTTTAAGAGACCAAGTTTCTTGTTAATATAACTTTTGATACCTTTCTGCCAAAATTTATCGAGACGAAACGCGTTAATTATAATTATTATTTTTTCTATTTCCAAGAATTTGAAACCAAACTTAGAACTTCATAGTTAAAGAAGAATTAACTCTTTCATTTCACCGTGACAATGCAGCCAGTACCTTTGGCTCAGCAAATGTGGAAAAGATCCAGTTATTTTATTTCAACATTAAATAAGAATATAAAAATATAACACTTAAGAAAATAAAAATGTAAAAACTTAAAAATATTAGGTCGCATAATAATGAATACTGGCTTGTTGCAGTTAAGTTATGATTAAATTATAGTATTAAGAAGTGAGTATAAAAAGACTTCAATTATTCTTTAAAGATTGAATGTGGGTACTAACAAAAGTCAGTAAACAACTTAAAAGAAAAATATGTAACAACTTATCAAAAAAAAGAAAAAATATATGTCACAAACTATGATATATGTATGTCCACGCGATCACGTGTAAAAGGTGCGCAAAAGAATCTTCATTTCTAAAATAAAAAACATGTATGTTTGAAAGACGCGTCACATGTATACCCCCTTTCTCCGCACCTTCATGCACAATCCTATATAAACAAGCCAAACAAGTTCACTCTCATCACACCCACTTCTCAACACTACACTACACTACACTTGACTCGAACCAACATCTTTCCGATTAAACGACCATGGAATCAGTATCAACACACTTTGGTGCTGCAATGATGAATTCAACTACAACATTTGCTTCACTTTTTGAGCAAGGCACCACAGATGATGCACTAAAAGCACCTACCCTCTTATTATCCCCTAAGCATTCTTATTTGTCTTTATCATTGATCCTCTTTTTGATATACACAATCACACAATTTCTTCGCTCAATCCATGCAAAGAGCACAAAATCAAACTACAAGCTTCCACCTGGACCTTCCTTTCTCACCATATTGTTCCACCTTTCTGAACTCTGTGGAAAGCCACAACAAACGTTGGCCAAGCTTGCTAAGCTTCATGCCCCAGATATAATGCGCTTGAAGCTCGGCCCATCAACCACCATAATCATCTCTTCACCAGACATTGCCAAAGAGGTGCTCCAAACCCATGATGTGTTGTTCTCAGACAGAACAGTTCCAGTTATTGTGACGGCTCACGACCACCACAATTACAGCTTGCCATTCCTCCCAGTCTGCCCACTTTGGAAGGACCTGAGGAGAATATGCAATGAGCAATTGTTCTCAAACAAGACCCTTGATGCAAGCCAAGGCCTTAGGCGCAAGAAGCTGCAAGAACTCCTCAGCGACATGCACACATACAGCCTAACCGGTGAGGCAGTGGATGTTGGGAGGGCAGCTTTCAAGGCATGCATCAATTTCTTGTCTTACACTTTTGTCTCTCAGGATTTTGTTGAATCCGTAGAGAATGGAGAGTACAAGGACATTGTGTCCACTCTGTTGCAGCTAACTGGAACAACAAACGTGGTGGATATTTTCCCAGTGTTGAAGATATTGGACCCACAAGGCCTCCAAAGGCACACCACTAATTACCTTACCAAGTTTTTCCACAACTTGGACAAGTTGATTGACAAACGATTGAAGCTAAGAGAAGCAGGACTTTATGTCACTAACAACGACATGTTGGATGCACTCCTTGACATTTCTCAAGAGGATAGCCAGAGGATGGACAGAGAAAAGATCAAACATTTTTTACTTGTAATTTCCTTTCTCTTATCCTTTTTGATGATCTTTTTTTCACCACCACCAATATATTATCTTTGAAAGCTTTTTTTTTCCCTCCAGAGATACGATTTTAATTTATCCTTTTCTCACTTAGAACAAATATGATTTTGTTGTAGGATCTTCTAGTTGCCGGAACAGACACAACTGCATATGGCTTGGAAAGGGCAATGACTGAACTACTCCATAATCCAGAGGTTATGTCAAAAGCCAAACAAGAGCTGGAACAAACCATCGGACAAGGAAATCCTATTCAGGAATCAGATGTTGCTAAACTCCCATACTTACAAGCAATAATAAAAGAAACCTTGCGTTTACACCCTCCTGCTCCACTTTTGCTTCCTAGAAAAGCTAAGGTTGATGTGGAAATCTCGGGTTACACAATCCCACAGGGTGCAAGAGTCCTAATTAATGAGTGGGCTATAGGTAGAAACCCAAGCATATGGGAGAATGCGCATTTGTTTACACCGGAGAGGTTCTTGGGCTCTAAAATTGATGTCAAAGGTCGAGATTTTCAGCTCACACCATTTGGCAGTGGGAGACGAATATGCCCTGGCTCACCTCTAGCTATCAGGATGTTGCATGTGATGTTGGGATCATTAGTCAATTCTTTTGATTGGAGACTTGAAAACAATATCAAGCCTGAGGATATGGACTTGGATCAATCCCTCCGAGCTATTCCCGTTAGAATAAACAACTAGGATGATTTTTTGTTAGTTTCGTCATCTTAAAGATTCGATTTAATATAGTGGCAAAGTAGTTTACCGTACCGAATGTAATTTTTACTCTCCTTTATCAGCTCGAGTGTTGGCTAGGATTTGAAGCCTTTGAATTTTTTTGTTACAATTTTAAGCCTTTGTATAATATAGAGCTGGCTACATAGAATAAAAAAATATTTGCTTTAAATTTCTTACTTTTCTTAATCTTATATTTTATTTTTAACTACTTGTCGTTTTTTACTTACACTTTTTGAGAGTTTAATTTTTTTTTTATCTTTATCAACAAGTAGATATTATATGGACATTAGGGGAAGACATAACTAATGGAAATCTTGATGCTGGTAAGTGTTGAGAGAGAGTTAAAAATCAGTATTTATAATTTCCTTTCATATATGATTCCCAGGTAATATTCACGTTTAATGACCAACTAACATACATTTCTGGTCTTTTATTTGTTTAAATTTTCATATATGCAACTCTTCTCCTTTTTTTTTTTAATCCAGGTGACTTTTTAATGGCTTTATTTAAGAGATTATTGGATGCACTGCGATAATTAATATGTGATTTTGATTAATTAGAGGCAAGAGCTGCTTGACTTTCGGTCATGTTTCATCACTCGACTTTTGAGTCAAACTTTTATTTAGTCATCACATATTCACATTGGAGACATTCATACATTCCACATGCACCATTGCCGACGCGTATTATTCTTTTGATTGTAACATTTGCTTTATATATAATTGAAGAAATAGCGCCAAATCAGCCAATTCAATGGGGAAAAAAAGAAAAGGACGCCCGTGGCTGGTTCATTTGAACTTTGAAATAGGATGCTTCCGTGCATTCCAGGATGGGACGACGTGTACGAGTTGGAGTCATTGCAGAAGGTGACAATAATAATGTGCGCATCGCGTTCTCGGCTGAAGCTTTGGGGCACTTACAGGTTTCTCTCCAATCACCGATGGGTAATGGGGGTGTCCGAACTGGAGTTATGAAGACCACGGAACATAGCATAGATGTTAACTAAAATGGACAGTTTAACCATCAAGTAACTAATCGATTTATGATGATGATGTATATGGCGATAAACTTGTGTTCAGAGACAATGTCTATTCATGTGAGCTCTGTGTTTTAAGAGTTTTAAGAGGACTAATCACTTTTTTGGCGGAAGATACCCTATATGTAGGAATTTTACATATCAAAAAGTATAAATGACGAATCAAATTCCTACTATTGAATGATCAATTTAGTCTAGATTTTGGCATGTAAAAATTGTTATCATAATAACAATAAGAGGATTAGGTTTTTGAGGGAATGGGTGAGAAAGATGATGAAATCATAGTCTCTCTTACATTTCTAGTGACATGTGAGAGGAGATAGAAGAACATATGTTGGAACATAATAATATAGAGAGAAGAGAGAAACTTCACCTATTCCATTGTAGTGAGAGAATATGTTCTTCCTCAATGGAGCAACAGACACACCGCTACTAGTGACTAGGAGAAGGAACCTCCCTATTTATATTAGTAAAATATGGATTAAACCTTCTCATTATAGAAAGCCCATATATAAGTACTTATAATCATATCCACAATGAGTAGTGCTTGAAAATAAGAAGCCTAACAAGAATATTGATCACAAATTTTTGGGCTTGTAAGCCCCGTAGTAAATAAAAATAAAAATAAAAAAAAAATATTGATCACAAATTTTGGACTTAAACAATAAACTTGATTTTTTTAACATTCAATTAATTTGGATCTAAAATTAAATTTAATAATAATTTATGTTGGTCCATAAAATTATTCCAACACTATGCTGATAAAAAAAATAGGAGTTTTTTTTTTTTGTTTTCTCAGGTATCCTCCATCAACAACAATAATTAATCTTTCAAAGGAAGAGCTCTCCTAAGGGGTATACCTTTAGTCATGAAACTCTTTTCATGCACAAAGCCAATAATCAAACTCCTGGTTAAACGTTTGAGAAGTCCAACTACTTAGCTATCAACTATGCTAGGAATCAAATGTTTAAAAAATATAGGGGTTAAATCCCTCACTTTTTTTTTTTGAACTGTAAATCCCTGGCCTTTTAATGTTTTATTTCAGAACTCTTAACATTGTTTATTCACAAAATCAATCATGCTTATAAAAAAAAATTAATATGACATTAAATCATGTTTTACGTTATTAATTATGTTTCTGGAAAAATGTGTTAAAATCAAAATTATATATCTAAAAAAGGGAAATGAGAATGGTATGATGAAATTGGACTCGCAAATATCATTATTTTTTATTTAAAATGCCAGCAATTCCCTGTTCTGTGTTAATTTAAATTACTCGAACCTTATCAATTATATTTAACTTAATATTTAGAAAGGATGGTGAACTTCATCTCTTCGAGCAACACCAATGGACACAAGTAAACTTCCCATTTCAATAGGTGACCCATCACTCAAGACAGGGATTGGGATTGCAACTGTTGGAGCAATGGAAAAAAAGCAGGACGAGCCCCACTGTCTGGGGACGTCCCACATGCATTACTTTATCATTTAGTTATTTTTTGACATAATTTTTTTCGTGTAACTACGTAAGTTGTTAATAAAAAAAATTATACAAACAATTAATTAAGAGTATTTGTAATTTAGTCAAAATATTTAATTCAATGGCTTACTATCTTGAAATTCTTCAAATAGATTCTTTTAAAAAATATTACAAGTAAAAAAATGTGATTAGATGATAATATAAAAGTCTTTACTACTATTAATTTTTTTTACATTTCAACATTTAAATATAATTATGCTCTACTTCTTTCTTTACATAATTTTTTGGTCATTTCCAACACTCCCCAAATTGTTTTTGCACATAGTTTAAATATTTCATAATTTAACTTTTAACAAATAAATGCAAACTGTTTATTCATAATTCCATTTCTATAAAAATTAGTAAAAATGTGAATTTTATTTTTTTTATAATCCGAAAGTAAAATTTTTTATTTACAATAAATAAATAATTTGATAAATATGATAAACTCTTTATTAAGACATGTGGGACCAGATTTGGGATCAAAGTTAGGACCTTCCACTCACTACTAGAAAAGGGTTGTTATCAGCGGATATCAGTTTACTGGCAGAAAATTTCATTACTGGTATAGTTTGACGCACAAAAATAACGTCATCAGAAACTATTATTAGCGGAATTTTTCTAAGGAAATTACCAGCAGATTTTACGAAAGAAATGCGTTGGAAACAAGCTGGAAAAATTTGTTAGTGACAAATCATTATCCATGAATTTTTTCTCCTCGATAATGCATTTTTAAGAGAAAAAAAGATTAGACTTACCAGTAATATTAACCTAGAATTCTTTTATTATGTATTGCCGGGTGGAAAAATTCGCTAGAAAACACCCTTTTTTTTAAAAAAAAAAATTGAACTTCCATGTGTGACTCCCACGACGATAGTGGCAGGCAGAGGCAGCAGACCAAAAAAAAAAACTAATTAGTACTTAAAAAATAATGCACAAAATCAATAATTTCAAAAAAAAATTAGCACTTACAAACAAGACTCACCTATATATAGTAGCGTCTCTCCAAAGGTGGTGACGGTGAGTAGCGATGGTGACAACTAAGGGTAGTAAGGGCTGTGGTAGAATTGCTCATGAACAAAAAAATAAAATGAAAAGGGTAAGAAGAAAATGGTAACAAAAGAAGAACCGAATCAAAAAAACAAAACCAATTAATATGTAGAGGAGTTCAAGATAAAGACAATGGTGATCACTTTACCAAAAAATGACGGTGGGACGACAGAGAAAAAACTGGGGAAACCGAGACAAATGATGGAGCGATAGATAGGAGATAGAGGCTAAGGGAAGAGGAGAGGTGGTCGGATATTTCAAATATATATCAACGGATTTTTAACTATTACCGGAGAAAACAACACTACAAGATTTGTATAGAACATAGAGGAAATTACAGACCAATTTTATAAGCTTGACAGAAGGATTTTTCAATTGCAAATGGATTTACTAATGGAAACATGCCGTCTATTATTAATTTTCGCGTCTATAAATATATACCCCTTCAAACTTTAAGTCAATCTAATACCCTAAACTTACAAATAGTAGGCAACTTGATGCCTTATACTTTCTAGAATGTGTATTATTTTTGCCAACAATAAATAAAAATGCAAGTTTTCCTCAACATAATATTAAGAAACCAAGTTTGTTGTTAACACAACTTTGATACCCTAGAAGACCAAGTACGTTGTCAATATAATTTTGTATATCTTAAGACATCAAGCCTGTTGTCTACACAGTTTTTGGTATTTTAAGCGACTGTGTTTGTTATTAACAACCATGACAACGACTTTCTCCTTTTTCTTTGTTTTTTTTTATGGCAGGTCTCAAGTTTCAACAGATAGCTTTTTCTATACATATCATAAGTCTCAACTCACTAGCTATAAAGGCGTGAGGAGCAGGGAATTCATGTCACCAGTCAACCGGAAAAAAAAAAAAAAACTAGCTAGAGAAACACCTGATTACATCACTCATGAATATAAAAAATTATCCTCCTGGGGATCACGCCTAGCTAGTATACTTAACAACCATAAATTCAAAACAAGAACAAGAAACCGCCTCAGATAGCTTGTACTGAATACGACTTTGAAAAATAATTTTACAATCTTGGACGTAGAATTTTTTTTTCCTGTACATACATATCACACCATATTCAAATCTTTACATAATGGAGAGGAAGAACAGGAGTAAAGAACTTAACCCAAAATAAAAAAAAGGGAGGAAAGAAAATGACAGATATATTACGCAAGTACACTCGTCCTCTCAACATCACAACACGCCGATCAAATTTGACTTGAAAATTTGCCTCGTTTCGCCCATATATAGTATATGCAAGCCATTGTGTATCATCTCTTTCCCCGTATTACAAGAGAACAAACTTCACCGCGGAATTAATGGGTCACGTGTCCAGTGGTCCAATCTATATACACAAATAGACAAACCAAATGTACTAACAAAGTCAGTGAACAAATTAAAGGAAAAATATGAAACAAACTATGATATATGTGGGTCCGCGCGGTCATGTGGTAAAGGTGCGTAAAAGAGCATTCATTTCTAAAATAAAAAACATGTATGTTTGACAGACGCGTCACATGTAGCCACCTTCTCCGCACCTTCATGCACAATCCTCTATAAACAAGCCAAACAAGTTCACTCTCATCACACCCACTTCTCAACACTACACTGCATTACACTTGACTTGAACCAACATCTTTCCAATTAAACGGCCATGGAATCAGTATCAACACACTTTGTTGCTGCAATGATGAATTCAACAACAACATTTGCTTCGCTTTTTGAGCAAGGCACCACAGACGATGCACTAAAAGCACCTACCCTCTTATTATCCCCTAAGCATTCTTATTTGTCTTTATCATTGATCCTCTTTTTGATATACACAATCACACAATTTCTTCGCTCAATCCATGCAAAGAGCACAAAATCAAACTACAAGCTTCCACCAGGACCTTCCTTTCTCACTATAGTGGGAAGCCTTTCCGAATTCTGTGGAAAGCCACAACAAACGTTGGCCAAGCTTGCTAAGCTTCATGCCCCAGATATAATGCGCTTGAAGCTCGGCCCATCAACCACCATAATCATCTCTTCACCAGACTTGCCAAAGAGGTGCTCCAAACCCATGACGTGTTGTTCTCAGACAGAACAGTTCCAGTTATTGTGACAGCTCACGGCCACCACAATTACAGCTTGCCATTCCTCCCAGTCTGCCCACTTTGGAAGGACCTGAGGAGAATATGCAATGAGCAATTGTTCTCAAACAAGACCCTTGATGCAAGCCAAGGCCTTAGGCGCAAGAAGCTGCAAGAACTCCTCAGCGACATGCACACATACAGCCTAACCGGTGAGGCAGTGGATGTTGGGAGGGCAGCTTTCAAGGCATGCATCAATTTCTTGTCTTACACTTTTGTCTCTCAGGATTTTGTTGAATCCGTAGAGAATGGAGAGTACAAGGACATTGTGTCCACTCTCTTGCAGCTAACTGGAACAACAAACGTGGTGGATATTTTCCCAGTGTTGAAGATATTGGACCCACAAGGCCTCCAAAGGCACACCACTAACTACCTTACCAAGTTTTTCCACGACTTGGACAAGTTGATTGACAAACGATTGAAGCTTAGAGAAGCAGGACTTTATGTCACTAACAACGACATGTTGGATGCACTCCTTGACATTTCTGAAGAGGATAGCCAGAGGATGGACAGAGAAAAGATCAAACATTTTTTACTTGTAATTTCCTTTCTCTTATCCTTTTTGATGATCTTTTTTCACCACCAATATATTATCTTTGAAAGCTTTTTTTTTACCTACAGAGATACGATTTTAATTTATCCTTTTCTCACTTAGAACAAATATGATTTTGTTGTAGGATCTTCTAGTTGCCGGAACAGACACAACTGCATATGGCTTGGAAAGGGCAATGACTGAACTACTCCATAATCCAGAGGTTATGTCAAAAGCCAAACAAGAGCTGGAACAAACCATCGGAAAAGGAAATCCTATTCAGGAATCAGATGTTGCTAAACTCCCATACTTACAAGCAATAATAAAAGAAACCTTGCGTTTACACCCTCCTGCTCCACTTTTGCTTCCTAGAAAAGTTAAGGTTGATGTTGAAATCTCAGGTTATACAATCCCACAGGGTGCAAGAGTCCTAATTAATGAGTGGGCTATTGGTAGGAACCCAAGCATATGGGACAACGCAAATTCGTTTACACCGGAGAGGTTCTTGGGCTCTAAAATTGATGTCAAAGGTCGAGATTTTCAGCTCACACCATTTGGCAGCGGGAGACGAATATGTCCAGGCTCGCCTCTAGCTATCAGAATGTTGCATGTGATGTTGGGATCATTAGTCAATTCTTTTGATTGGAGACTTGAAAACAACATCAAGCCTGAGGATATGGACTTGGATCAATCCCTCCGAGCTATTCCCGTTAGAATAAACAACTAGGATGATTAATCTTAGTTTCTTCCTCTTAAAGATTTGATTTACTCTCCTTTATCAGCATGAGTGTTAGTTAGAATTTGAAGCCTTTGTATTTTTTTGTTACAATTTTAAGCATTTGTATAATATAGAGTTGGCTGCATAGAATAAAAAAAAATATTTGCTTTAAATTTCTCACTTCTCTTAATCGTATATTATATTTTTAATTTGTTGTCGTTTTATTACTTACACTTCTTGAGCATTTAATTAATCTTTATCAACAAGTAGATATTATATGGACATTAGGGGGAGACATAATTAATTAAAGTCTTGATGCTGGTTAGTGTTGAGGGGGAGTTAAAAGTCAGCATTTAATCAGGTGATTTTTTAATTTCTTTATTTAAGATAGTATTGGATGCACAGAGGATAATTAATATGTGATTTTGATTAACCAGAGTTAAGAGCTGCTTGACTTTCGGTCATGATTCATCAACCGGCCTTTGAGTCAAACTTTTATTTAGTCATCACATATTCACATTGGAGACATTCATACATTCCACATGCACCACTGCGTACGTGTATTATTCTTTTGATTGTAACATTTGCTTTATATAATTGAAGAAATAGCGCCAAATCAGCCAATTCAAGGGAAAAGAAAGAAAAGGGCACACGTGTACGAGTTGGAGTAATTACAGAAGGTGACAATAATAATGTACGCATCGCGTTCTCGGCTGAAGCTTTGTGCAGCTTAATGCGTTATTGATTATGTTTATGGAAAAATGTGTTAAAATTAAAATTATATATCTAAAAAAGGAGAATGAAAATGGTATAATCAAATTGGATGCGTAAATATCATTATTTTTTATTTAAAAAGCGAACACGTCGCTGTTCTGTTTTAATTTAAATTACTCGGACCTTGTCAATTATATTAAATCAATATTTAGAAAGGATGGTGAACTTCATCCCTTAGAGCAACACCAATGGACACAACTGTTCAAGCAATTGAAGAAAGTAGGATGAGCCCCACTGCCGAGGGACCGCCCCACATGCATAACCTTTTTGTTTTTTGAAGTAAATTTTGTTATCATTTAGTTATTTTTTGACATAATTTTTTTTGTGCAACTTCATAAGTTGTTAATAACAAAAATTATACAAACAATTATTCATGTATATTTAATTCAGTCAAAATATTTGATTCAATGATCTACTATCTTGAAATTCTTCAAATAGTCTGTTAAAAAATATTATTAGTAAAAATATGTGATTAGATGGTAATATAAAATTCTTTTACATTATTAATCTTTTGTTGTCATTTCAACATTTAAATATAATTATGCTCTACTTCTTTCGTCACATAATTTTTCAGTCATTTCCAACACTTCCTAAACTGTTTTTACGCAGTTTAAATATTTCATAATTTCACTTTTAACAAAGAAAATGCAAAATTTCTATTCATAATTCAATTTCTATAAAAATTAGTAAAAATATGAATTTTATTTTTTTATAATCCAAAAGTAACATTTTTTATTTTTAAAAAAGAATTTCATAAATATGATAAAATCTATATTAAAACATATGTGGAACCAAATTTGGGTCAAAGTTGGGACCAAATGTGGGATCAAAGTTGGAACCTTCCAATCACTACTAGAAAAAGGGTTGTTACCGATGGATTTTTCCCGGTAGAAAATTTCATTACTAGTGGATTTTGATGGACGTCATCAGAAATTATTACTAGCTGAATTTTTTTGAGGGAATTATCGACAGATTTTACAAAGAAATTTGTCAGAAACAAGCTGAAAAATTTGTCAATTGTAAATCATTACTCAGCGAATTTTTGCCTTGGCAATGCATTTTAAAGATGAAAAAAATTAATCCTACCGATAATATTAATTTATCATTTTTTTATCATACATTTCCGATAGAAAATTTTGTTAGAAAACATCCCTTTTTAAAAGAAAATTGAACTTCCATGTGCGACTTTGACGACGATAATGGCAGGCAGTGGTAGCAGAACCAAAAAAGAGAAACTAATTAGTACTTAAAAAATAATACATCAAATCAATAATTTCAAAAAAAAAGGGCACTTAAAAAAAGGCTTAGCTATAGCGTCTCCAAAGGTGGCAATGGTAAGTAGTGGTGGCGACAACCAAGGGTAGTAAGGGCGGTAGCAAAATTGCTCATGAGCAAAAAATAAAAATGAAAAGGGTAAGAAGAAAATGATAACAAAAGTGTAACCGAATCAGAAAAACAAAATTGATTAAAGTGTAGAGGACCTCAAAATAAAGACAATGGTGATCTCCTTACCAAAATGGGCGGTGGGATGGTAGAGCAAAAACTAGAAAAACCAAGACAAACGATGGAGTGACAGAGAGGAGATAGAGAATAACGAGAGAAGAAAAATGGGAGAAAAGGATAACTTGTTAGAGTTTTAAAATACTTTTTGACAGATTTTTAACCATTACTAGTGGAAATAACACAAGATTTTCGTGGGATACCGGCGGAATTATAAATGAATTTTATAAGCTTTATAGATGAATTTTTCAATTGTAGATGGATTAACAAATGGAAATATACCATCTATTATTTTCACATATACAAATATTATAGTCTGTCTGTAGATTTATAGACAAATTTTTTTTATCTATAATCGGATGAAAAAAGCTTGTAAAATTAGTCCATCACAGATGGAATTTTCCATCTACAACAATATAGATAAAAAATCCATCTGTAATAAAATAAACAAACAAATTTTTTTTACCTCCACCACCATCGCCGTCACCGCAAGCATGCACCATCCATGGTTTCCAACAATATATTTATAATTTTCTTCCTTTCATATTTCTATGTAGTCTCTACACTTTTAATGTTCTACATACTATCATTTCTGATCTTCTTATTTGTTCAGAATTTCATATATGTAACTCATCTCCATTAATTTTTAGATTTTTATCCAGATGACTTTGTTATTACGTTATTTAATTAAAGAATTAATTGGTTACACTGATTATAAGTATTCAATTTTGATTTTAGGGGAAAGCACTTGACTTTCAGACTTGTTTATCACGCGACTTCTGAGTCAAACTTTTCCCTAGTGATCATACTTAATTTATTGGACATTCACATGTACAAATTCTTATACATATTACTCTTTCTGATTAGAAATGTGCTTATATAGTTGAAAAAAATAAAGCCAGCCAGTCAACTCAATAGTACAAGACGACAAAGGTATCTGGTTCAAATGAACCTTACAACTGGATGGTCACCGAGTCCTGTTTGGTTCTGCTTTGGTTAGTTTATTCTTCAATCCTGTATTGTATAAAGCACCCCCTAACAATAAATAATAAAACTAAGACACTTTTCAAGTTTGATTTTGTTTTTCTGTTTTTTGTTTTTTTGTCTTACTATCTTTATCATTTTCATTGCTTAATTCGAACTTCATACAAGTGGCTCTTCTTCATTAGTTTATGTTTTCTAGGCGGATGGTGATTTTTTAATTGTTTCATTTAGTATTTAATCAGACACATTGAAGATAATATTTGATATTGATTAGAGTCAAATGTTTCATCACGCCACTTTTATTTTTTCATCATACTTAATTTATTGGACATTCACATGCATAACTGCTTGTGCATAATACTCTTTCTTAAAATAAGAATTACTGAGAGAACTTGATTATAATGTACTTTAAATGATTTGAAATTAAAAGATGAAAATACATCTTCTAAAGTGATCATCTTCTAAAGTGTGAAAGTGAGAAATTCACCATTCGATCAATTGATGGGTCTCATATATCATGCATTTTATTGATTCAATAGTGGGAATCCCCTTACTCTCTTATATTAGAGGAATTTTTACTTTAGAGGATTCAAATCATAAAAATATAACATTAGATCAGTCAATTGAATGAAAAGGAGGTCGATGGACTGGCTCATTGATCCTTAGAACTAGCAGTCACTGAGTACGTGATTATGATAAATTGAACCTATTTCTTCTTCTTCTTTTTTTCGGTAATGAATTGAACCCTATTTAATATTGCTTTGGTTCTTTTAATTCTTGTAATGTGAATCCTAAATTTAGTTTAATTATGACGTAAAAAAGTAAGGAGGTAATTTAAATTATTCGAACATTGTCAATTATCTTGAAATTAATCTCTAGAAACGATGGTCAACTTCATCTTTTTGTTCTAGGTTTTCAGCGTTTTAATTAAAAATAAGCTAGAAAGACCAGGACCGAAAAAAAAAAAAAAACAGAGAGACATGATATTGCAAACCAAAAGGAAAAAAAAATAGAGATGATATTGCAAATAAATATAAGAAAAAATTGTATTTTACCTCTAAACCATTGGTCTTGTGCACTTTGCTCTCAAAACTCTAAAAATGTGCAAATTGACACCTTAATATTTCCTGAATATGCATTTTACTTTGCATTAGAAGTATTATGTCAAAATTTTGCTTATTATTAATGACAAACAGGTGCAGATATGCACCAAAACAAAAAATAGGTGCAAGTCAATTATTTGCATCTGGACATTGAGTGATAATTCTTTTTATTCTTGATTGAGTGATAAAATGACAAACATATTGTGTTTAAGTAGGAATTATTTTGGAATGGGCAAGGTTATGGAATCCGTTGGAAGATCGAATCTGCTAGGGACGAATTATGAACTAGAATTTTTCTCAAACAATTCATTACCGGCGGATTACGACACATAAAAATGAATACAAATATTATCATACTATTTTGTCCGGTGCAAATTCGTTTCAGACTCGCAAATCCGGTACAAATATTATCCCTCATTCTCCATCCCCACTGACACCTTTGTCCTCCCCTTCCTGCTTTTTATAAAGAAGAAGAAGAAGAAGAAGAAGAAGAAGAAAATTTGAGTATGAAACAAAAAATGAGTTGCATTGTCATGATAATAGTATATTTTAATGGACATGTAGTAACAAATCCAAACGATGGTGTAATTTTCACATGAGAATCCAACACATATTTTTATTCCCTATACTTTCTCATTTGTGAAGCTAGAGAATACTCTTTGCCAATCCATAAATCCAAACACTCAAAAGAAAATGACATCAATAAAATAGTTGCCCAATCTTGACTTTTGGCAGCTTTATAAATTATCGAGCAATTCTAATCACTAATGATGGTAGCATTCAACAGATGTGTCGCATGCATCAATAGCACTAGCCAAACAATTGTGCCATTGAGTTATATGTTGAATTTAAAGAAGTTGCTGCTTAGAATGAAGCTTATGAGATGAGCACATTTGAAGAAAGAGAAGTAGTCTAGGAAGAAAGTGATGAAGAAGAATGTGAAAGCCGCGATGATGGTGCGAATGATGTTGCGGGTGAAGAGGACATGTTAAACAAACTAGGCAATACTTGAAATTGTATAACATTTTTATTGCTACATGATTGTGTCTCATCTAATGTCTTAAAAAGTAGATGGTTTGCAAGACCTGTATCGTGAGCATAAATTTGATGTAGCCATCTGTCATAAAATATACCAATTAGTTACAATTGTGACAATATCAACACAAATAAATCAAAAACAATTTTCACCTCGAAGCTAGAGGGAAGCTGAAGAAATTGAGTGGTACCAACATAAGAGCCAAATAAGGCAGTAAAACCTAGGCCAATGCCTGTAATAAAACCAGGGGACCGCCAATTTGCGTTGTAGATATGCATGTGGCTCGATCTAAATTGTGATAGCTAGAGACAAGCGAGGTATGCCGAACCTAACTAAAAGTCCCAACTTCCAACAAGGTTCAGATCCTCAAAAAAATTGCAGATACATTTCCATGGACCTCATTATTAGTCTTGTCAGACATTACACATGTGCCTATGAGGGCAAACAAATACCTGTGTGCACTTATTTCTATTGATGCTGCGTTGATGCGAGTTGTCGCAACTCGTGACAAATTAAAAAGGATTTAAAATTCTAAATCACACAAAAAATGTAGACAGGGTGCGATCCAGGTCGTCTCACGTGGAAGCAATGTAATTGATTCTAACGAAATTTGTTTTTTTTTTAATAGTTAACAGCAATTTTAAATTGAGAAAATTATAATGCAAAAATTACCTGCACAAAGACTCCTTCAGATCAGAATGTGTTCTATCATTGATTTAAACAGATAAATTCATGGTGGTGACAACCTATGTCAACTATGCTTCGCATAAATGACGACGCAATTCTACTTAACAGTTATACGAACGTACTTCCACTAAGAATTCAATTAACATAAGAGCTAGTGATCACAATCATGACCCTATAAATCTATGCTAATTTAATTATCAATTGCAGTAGTCTAAATCCTAACAGAGTTAATTTTGACCCCTTTACCAATTGGAATTAATCAAATCAATTGACCTATTTTCCCAACGGTATTCAAATCATGCATACAAACGAATACGCAATCAACAACTCTAAAAAATATAACCACAAAAATCATTGCAATCAATAATTTTTAAGAGAATGCAATAGGGACGAAAAACCAACCATGAACTAAATTTAGAATTAAAAACCTCAAGAACAATTATGATCTTTAGTTGTCTCTGTGTACGGTAAAGAAACTACTCCTCCATAGGGGGAGTTCAAAACCAACGTCAAGGAAAAAGGATAAATTCTAACCCAACAGATACTAAAATTCAATAGTGAAAATGAACCCTAGCCTAGAGAGAGAGTAGTGAGAGAGAGTCTAGTGAAAGAGTCAGAGAATTCTAAATTCCCCCAAAAACCTAAAATTGCGTTCTAACTAATGAATAAAAAAATACAAAGAAAATGGAGTTTAAACGTCGAGATCGAGAACATCAGCGAACACGGGAATTTTCAAATCCACTTATGACCGGTATAGTGGTGTTTGATTGTTATAGCGGTCTTGGCAATGTTCACGTGACACTGCAGCTAAAATGCTCCCTGATGACCGCTATAGTGGTGTTTGACCGCTATAGCGGTCTTGGCTTGTACTCGCGCACGCTGCTGCTTGCTCTTCCTCTAGTGACTGCTATAGCGGTGTTTGACCGCTATAGCGGTCTTGGTAATGTTGGTCTGAGTCAAATTCATGCTATCAAAGCTCCTGAGCCATTTTCCTTGATTTGGTACCCAATGGGAATTCCTGTTACTCACAAATGCTCAAACAAAAAGATTAGAAGTACAAGTAATTTTCAAAATCATTCAAATTAGTGCTAATAATCATGAAATTACTTAATAATGCAAGATGAGGACAAAATGAAAACTAACCAATTAAGCATCAATTAACTCTAGTTCAATTGCAAATAATTCAAAGTTAGGATGAAAAATGGGTGTATAAATGCAACCCATTATGCATCATCTTTAGTGTCGAGACTTCTTAAATGTTGTTACAGCCATTGTAAATTTATTGTACCTCTATTAATCAAACGTAGATAAGCCACAACACCAAGAAGATTAAAACATTTCATTTGCAGTTGTTCAATACTGCTAGAAGTAGATTCACTAATTAGTCCACCATTGGTTTGTTGCCCAAATTGCATGACAACATCTTCTAATGTCACTGTCATTTCTCCTAGTCGAGAATCGAAGGTGTGCATCATCAATTGCCATTGTTTTTGCTTAATTCCACTTTACCTATTTGTGTAACGGGATAAAAAGGATTACCAGGCTCAAATCTTCTTTCTTTCTGTTTCAAATAGAAGGTAAATAAGTATTCAAAAATATCTATTAATAAATAAACACATAAAATGCTAAAAACAAAATTCCAAAATAAAGATTCACATTATGATAAAAAAAAATTAGATAATAAAATTACCACAAAATTAGATAAATAAAATAAATCAATAAATTTAATAAAATAAAATAATCAAAAAAATAATAAACCTAGTAAAATAAAATAAATAAATCAATAAATATAACAAAATAAAATAATAACAACATTAGCTAAATAAACTTGCATGTCTATTAAGAATATAAACTGGAATATGCTCATCAGGATCCATTGTTGCATGAAGTTGTCTTCGAGGTATTTTTTTAAAAATATTTTTACTATCTCTTTTTTTCCCTAAAACTTTCTCCCTTCACACTCAACACAAAAACTCTACCTCTCTCAGGTTAATTTAGTTTTTCACACTCTCTCAAATCGATCTCTCCCTTTTATAGCAAAGGAGGAGAAGGCGACCTCACAAGAATTGCTAAGAGTTCACGAGTGCTGCGACCATTATGTTTCCATGGAGCATATATGATGCCATGAAGCAAGGGGTGAAGCAGTTGAGGCATACGCAACCGGATGAGGCTAAGTGTTAGCAAGGGGTGTCAGTAGGAGAATGATCTGCTCATTATACTTAGTAAATTGTGGTAATTTTCAATCGCCACTTTTTTATGTGAATTAGAGCGGGTAAGAACCGCCATTTTACTCATGACATTAGGGCCATCTTGGTGAATTACGGCGGTTTTCAGCCACCACTTTTTTCAATGTGAATTTTTGCAGGTCTAACGGCCATTTTTCTCAAAATACTGGCAGTTCCAATTTAAAGATTAGAATCACCATAAGCGAAATTTTTTGTCAATTTTATATCAAATTTTCAACCCAATATGGAACCCTGTTCGCTATTATTTTTGTAATTGTAAATCTCACATAAAAACAAAAATAAATATGATATAAACATGATAATAATGATATCAAATAGAAAGATACATTACTTGAGTATAAAATAAGTACTACACTTGAGACATCAGTACTTATAAGTTTAAAAGGGAAGTAATTCCAACTAGTACACCCAAAAAAAAAAAATTCCAAGTAATACACTAGTCACACTGGTAATTAATAAAAGATCATGTACGTGGACTCGGGTGATTAGTTGTTGGATTATTATTGCTTCTATATGATGATCTTCTCATATCATTGGGTGAGTTAGGCCCACTTTCTCTATTAGGCCCACTCCCACTATTAGTAAACTTAATAAAATGATATTTTTATATTAACTGTTCTTAATTAGTAAAATTATCAAAATACCCGTACCCACTCTCTTGTTTTCGTCAACAAGTGGTAGAGATGGGGGTTTAGGTTTTTTTTCACAATTAATAGAGATAGTGAGTAAGGGTATTTTTGTAATTTTATTAATTAAGAACAGTTAATATTACAAAAATGTTATTCTGTTAAGTTTACTAATGACGCTCTGTTATTGAGGGGTGTGGGTATAATATAAATACGTAAAATTTGACAAGCAGATGGGGTGTGAGTGAAGGTTAGACAACTAGATTGGTGTGAGTTATATTTTCACAAAACTCAGGGAGGTGAATGTAATTTACCTTAAATAAAAATGCAATTTTTTTCCTGAACTTAATATTAAGAGACCAAGTTTATTGTTAACATAACTTTGATTCCTTAGAAGATCAAGTACGTTGTCAATATAATTTTTTATATCTTAAGAGGTCAAGCCTGTTGTCTACATAGTTTTTGGTGTTTTAAGCGACTGAGTTTGTTATTAACAACCATGACAACTACTTTCTCCTCTTTCTTTGTTTTTTTTTTAATTTTTTTATGGCAGGTTACAAGTTTCAACGGAATTTTTCATGCTTATACTGATAGCTTTTTCTATTCATATCATAAGTCTCAACTCACTGTAAAGGCGTGAGGAGCAGGGAATTCATGTCACCAGTCAACCGAAACAAAAAAAGAAAAAAAAACTCAGAAACACTGGCAGTTACAATTTAAAGATTAGAACCACCATAAGTGAAAATTTTTGTCAATTTTACATCAAATTTTCAATCCAATATGAAACCCTGCTAGCTATTATTTTTGTAATTGTAAATCTCACATGAAAAACAAAAATACATATGATATAAACATGATAATAATGATATCAAACAGAAAGATATATTACTTAAGTATAAAATAAGTACTACACTTGAGATGTAAGTACTTATAAGTCTAAAAGAAAAGTAGTTCCAAGTAGTACATAAAAAAAAAATTCTCAGTGATACATCAGTCACACTGGTAATTAATAAAAAGATCATATACATTAACTCAGGTGATTATTATTACTTCCATCTGAAGATCTTAACATATCATTGGGTGACTTAGGCCCACTTTCTCTATCAGGCCTACTCCCACTATTAGTAAACTTAATAAAATGATAGCTTTTTCTATACATATCATAAATCTCAACTCTCTGTAAAGGCATAAGGAGCAGGGAATTCATGTCACCAGTCAACCCCCAAAAAAAAAAAAAAACTTAGAAACAGCTAATTTCATCACTCCTGAATATAAAAAATTATCCTCCCAGGGATCACGCCCAGCTAGTACGTATAATTAACAACCATAAATTCAAAAAAGAACAAGAAACCGCCTCAAATAGCTTATACTGATACATCTTTGAAAAATAATTTTACAATCTTGGACGTAGAAAATTTTTGTTCCTTTGGGTACATATCACACCTATTCAAATCTTTACCTAATGGAGAGGAAGAACAGAAGGAAAGAACTTAACCAAAAAAAGAATAGGAGGAAAGAAAATGACAGATATATTATGCAAGTACACTCGTCCTCTCAACATCACAACACGCCGATCAAATTTGCCTCGTTTCGCCCATGTATAGTATATGCAAGCCATTATATATCATCTCTTTCCCCGTATTACAAGAGAACAAACTTCACCGCGGAATTAATGGGTCACGTGTCCAGTGGTCCAATCTATATAAACAAATAGACAAACCAGATGTACTAACAAAGTCAGTGAACAACTTAAAGGAAAAATATGAAAGAAACTATGATATATGTAGGTCCGCCCGGTCATGTGTTAAAGGTGCGTAAAAGAGTATTCATTTCTAAAATAAAAAACATGTATGTTTGACAGACGCGTCACATGTAGCCACCTTCTCCGCACCTTCATGCACAATCCTATATAAACAAGCCAAACAAGTTCACTCTCATCACACCCACTTCTCAACACTACACTACACTACACTTGAACCAACATCTTTCCAATTAAACGGCCATGGAGTCAGCATCACCACACTTTGGTGCTGCAATGACGAATTCAACAACAACATTTGCTTCGCTTTTTGAGCAAGGCACCACAGACGATGCACTAAAACCACCGACCCTCTTATTATCCCCTAAGCATTCTTATTTGTCTTTATCATTGATCCTCCTTTTGATATACACAATCACACAATTTCTTCGCTCAATCCATGCAAAGAGCACAAAATCAAACTACAAGCTTCCACCAGGACCTTCCTTTCTCACCATGTTGTTCCACCTTTCTGAATTCTGTGCAAAGCCACAACAAACGTTGGCCAAGCTTGCTAAGCTTCATGCCCCAGATATAATGCGCTTGAAGCTCGGCCCATCAACCACCATAATCATCTCTTCACCAGACATTGCCAAAGAGGTGCTCCAAACCCATGACGTGTTGTTCTCAGACAGAACAGTTCCAGTTATTGTGACAGCTCACGGCCACCACAATTACAGCTTGCCATTCCTCCCAGTCTGCCCACTTTGGAAGGACCTGAGGAGAATATGCAATGAGCAATTGTTCTCAAACAAGACCCTAGATGCAAGCCAAGGCCTTAGGCGCAAGAAGCTGCAAGAACTCCTCAGCGACATGCACACATACAGCCTAACCGGTGAGGCAGTGGATGTTGGGAGGGCAGCTTTCAAGGCATGCATCAATTTCTTGTCTTACACTTTTGTCTCTCAGGATTTTGTTGAATCCGTAGAGAATGGAGAGTACAAGGACATTGTGTCCACTCTGTTGCAGCTAACTGGAACAACAAACGTGGTGGATATTTTCCCAGTGTTGAAGATATTGGACCCACAAGGCCTCCAAAGGCACACCACTAATTACCTTACCAAGTTTTTCCGCAACTTGGACAAGTTGATTGACAGACGATTGAAGCTTAGAGAAGCAGGACTTTATGTCACTAACAACGACATGTTGGATGCACTCCTTGACATTTCTGAGGAGGATAGCCAGAGGATGGACAGAGAAAAGATCAAACATTTTTTACTTGTAATTTCCTTTCTCTTATCCTTTTTGATGATCTTTTTTTCACCACCAATATATTATCTTTGAAAGCTTTTTTTTTTTTTCCTTCCAGAGATACAAGTTTAATTTATCCTTTCTCACTTAGAACAAATATGATTTTGTTGTAGGATCTTCTTGTTGCCGGAACAGACACAACTGCATATGGCTTGGAAAGGGCAATGACTGAACTACTCCATAATCCAGAGGTTATGTCAAAAGCCAAACAAGAGCTGGAGCAAACAATCGGAAAAGGAACTCCTATTCAGGAATCAGATGTTGCTAAACTCCCATACCTGCAAGCAATAATAAAAGAGACCTTGCGTTTACACCCTCCGGCTCCACTTTTGCTTCCTAGAAAAGCTAAGGTTGATGTTGAAATCTCGAGTTACACAATCCCACAGGGTGCAAGAGTCCTAATTAATGAATGGGCTATAGGTAGAAACCCAAGCATATGGGAGAATGCGCATTTGTTTACACCGGAGAGGTTCTTGGGCTCTAAAATTGATGTCAAAGGTCGAGATTTTCAGCTCACACCATTTGGTAGCGGGAGACGAATATGCCCTGGCTCACCTCTAGCTATCAGGATGTTGCATGTGATGTTGGGATCATTAGTCAATTCTTTTGATTGGAGACTTGAAAACAATATCAAGCCTGAGGATATGGACTTGGATCAATCCCTCCGAGCTATTCCCGTTAGAATAAACAACTAGGATGATTATTCGTTAGTTTCGTCATCTTAAAGATTCGATTTAATATAGTCGCAAAGTAGTTTACCGTACCGAATGTAATTTTTACTCTCCTTTATCAGCTCGAGTTTTGGCTAGGATTTGAAGCCTTCGAATTTTTTTGTTACAATTTTAAGCCTTTGTATAATATAGAGTTGGCTACATAGAATAAATAAACTTTTGCTTTAAATTTCTTACTTTTCTTAATCGCTTATTTTATTTTTAATTTATTGTCGTTTTATTACTTACACTTTTTGATAGTTTATTTTATTTTTTTTATCTTTATCAACAAGTAGATATTTTATGGACATTAGGGGGAGACATAATTAATTGAAGTCTTGATCCTAGTAAGTGTTGAGAGAGAGTTAAAAGTCAGTATTTATAATTTCCTTTCACAAATGATGCCCAGGCAATATTTACATTTAGTGACCAACTAACATCCATTTCTGGTCTTTTATTTGTTTAAATTTTCATATAAGCAACTCTTCTCCGCTTTTTTTTTTTTTTAATCCAGGTGATTTTTTAATTGCTTTATTTAAGATATTATTGGATGCACTGAGGATAATTAATATGTGGTTTTGATTAATTAGAGGCAAGAGCTGCTTGACTGTCGGTCATTTTCATCACTTGACTTTTGAGACAAACTTTTATTTAGTCATCACATATTCACATTGGAGACATTCATACATTCCACATGCACCACTGCGTACGCGTATTATTCTTTTGATTGTAACATTTGCTTTATATAATTGAAGAAATAGCGCCAAATCAGCCAATTCAATGGGATAAAAAAAGAAAAGGACGCACGTGGCTGGTTCATTTGAACTTTGAAATAGGATGCTTCCGTGCATCCCAGGATGGGACGATGTTTACGAGTTGGAGTAATTGCACAAGGTGACAATAATATTGTACGCATTGCGTTCTCGGCTGAAGCTTTGGGGCACTTCCAGGTTTCTATCCAATCACCGACGGGTAATGGGGGAGTTCGAACTGGAGTTATGCGAACCACGGGACATAGCATAGATGTTAACTAATATGGCCTGTTGAACCATCAAGTTTATAACAAGAAACTCGTGATCAGAGATAAACATCAAGAGATTTCAGAAACAGAGAGGGTTTAGAAACGCGATCTGACACTTCAATATTGGGATTAGTGTTCGAGGAAGAACATCTTCGTATAGCTGAACGAAATCATTTGGGGTCGAGGAAATTGGGATTGGGATTAGGGTTTGAAGAAGTTAGGATTAGGGTTCGTATGAAAAGGTTAGCAAGAGAGATGTGATTATTGTGTGTGTGTGCGTGTGTGAAATCTTATGTGAGATTATTTTTGAAATTAATTAAAACTAATAAGGGTAAAATGGTATTTTCAGTTCATATTTTACTAAAAATCCCCCGAAGTGGGGGAACTCAAAATAGGGGTGAATGGAGGATTATGGAGGGTTTTAAAAATCCTTCAAACACCCCCTGCTCAATTAACAAAACTCACAAACACAATCTAATCCTTCAAAGCTTTTCCCTTCCTTTCCTTCTCCTCATAAATTCATCTCACAAACAGACCCTAAGAGAATTAATCACTTTTTTGGTGGAGGATACCCTATGTGTAAGAATTTTACATATCAAAAAGTATAAATGACAAATCGAATTCCTACCATTGAATGATCAATTTAGTCTAGACTATGGCATGTAAAAATTGTAATTACAATAACAATATCAGGATTAGGATTTTGAATTACCTGAAATGGGTGAGAAAGATGATGAAATCTTTGTCTCTCTTACATTTCTAGTGACATGTGAGAGGAGATGGAAGAACATATGTTGGAACAGAATGATATAGAGAGAAGAGAGAAACTCCTCCTATTCCATTGCAGAGAGAGAACATGTTCTGGAGTAACAGACACACACTACAAGTGGTTAGGAGGTGGACCTCTCTATTTACATTAGTAAAATATGGGTTATGCATTCTTATTATAGCAAGCCCATATTCAAGTGCCTATAACAATGCCCACAATGAGCAGTGTTTGATAATAAGAAACCAAATGACAATATTGATAACAAATGTTGGACTTAGACAATAAATTTTAATTATTTTAACATCCAATTAATTTGGATCTAAAATTAAATTTAATAATGATTTATAGTAGTCCACAAAATTATTCCAACATTATGTTGATAAAAAAAAAAATAATAGCTGTTAATTTTTTTGTTTCCTAAGGTATCCTTTGTCAGGAGTAGTGAGTAATCCTTTGAGGTGATCAAGAGCTCTTCTAAGGGGTAAACCTTTAGTCACGAAACCCTTTCCATACGCAAAACTAGTAATCAAACTCTCGATTAAATACTTAAAAAGTCCAACTACCTAGCTACCAACTATGCTAGGTATCATGGTTAAAGAATACGAGTTAAATCCCTCACACTTTTATTTGAACTATAAATTCTCGGCCTTTTAATGTTTTATTTCAGTACTCTTAACATTATTTATTCACAAAATCAATCATTCTTATGGAAAAATAAAATTAATATGATTTTAAATCATGTTTTACGTTATTAATTATGTTTCTGCAAAAATGTGTTAAAATTAAAATTATATATCTAAAAAAGGAGAATGAAAATGGTATAATCATATTGGATGCGTAAATATCATTATTTTTTATTTAAAAAGCCAACAATTCCCAGTTCAGTTTTAATTTAAATTACTCGGACCTTGTCAGTTATATTAAATTAATATTTATAAAGGATGGTGAAATTCATCCCTTAGAGCAACACCAATGGTAAGGGTCCTATTTCAACAGGTGACCCACCACTCGAGACAGGGACTGGGACTGGGAGTGCAATTGTTGAAGCAATTGAAGAAAGTAGGATGAGCCCCACTGCTGAGGGGCCATCGCACATGCATTAACTTTTTTCTTAAAAGTAAATTTGGTCATCATTTAGTTATTTTTTGACATAATTTTTCTTTTGTGAAACTACATAAGTTGTTAATAACAAAAATTTTACAAACAATTAATTATGTATATTTAATTCAGTCAAAATATTTGATTCAATGATCTACTATCTTGAAATTCTTCAAATAGAGTATGTCAAAAAATATTATTAGTAAAAATGTACGATTAGAGATGCAAGCTATCGCTACCCGCAATAAATTAAAATTTATAAAAGTGCTAAGTTGCACAAATAATGTAGTAAAGGGTACAACTTCGGTCATCTCACAAGGAAGTGTTACTAGTTAATTAGAAATTAGGGGTTTGGAGAATTAAGATTAAAGCAATTTAAATTAAAAGATAATAGCAACAATGAAGGAAGCACTAGTGCAAAGTATTCCTAAGATTGGAAATTAATTATCATTGACCAAACATTAAACCCATTGGTGGCTATTAGTAATAAATTACTGGCAATTCTACTAGTAATCGATCGACCTCTAGGATTTAATCAATGCAAATAACTAATAAACGACAATCGCCAATTCATTTAGAAATCACATTAATTTAATAAACCAATTGCTATTGCCTAACTGCCAATCAGAAAGTTAATTCTAATGTTCTCCCCCAAATATAAACCAATAGATCTATCAATTTATGCCCAAAGGGTTTCCCTAAACGACGATCGCCAATTTAGTTATCCCAATAAAAATTGTAGCAATCACCACAATAATTATAGGAATAGAAACTGCAGAACATTAAGAAAACCAATGCATTTAATATAAAAAGAGGTCTCAAACATCATCCCAATCCATCCGGAAACCCTTACACTCGTAAAGAAATCTACTCCTCCATCTCTGGAGGATTACAACAATAAAGATAAAAGAACCTGGAAATAATAGCAATGATTATTGCCACGATCTCCAAGACAAATCACCTTCACTAATGGAACCCTTAGAGAGAGAAAAGAGAAGAAGAGAGAGAGAAGATGGAGAGAGATGTAGAGAGAGAGTTTTTAATCCCCAAAACTAAACTAGGGTACCAATTGTTGCTCCTAATTTCCTAACAGAGTTAAAATACAAAATGTCCAAAACGCAGAACAAAGTCGCGAGTCTCGCTGAAACTCATCCACTTATGACCGCTATAGCGGTCCTGCCTCTTTGACGTGAGCGCTGCAGCCAATTTGTCTTTTTGGTGACCGCTATAGCGGTCATGTGCTCGCTCAACACCGCTTCGTATACTTCCAAACCCATTTTGAGGCATAAACTGTTCGAATTAGCTCTTGTCTCTAGAAATAGAAGTTGTAGCTCTTTGAACAAGCTTTCCGACGCCGCAAGAATCATGTCAATAAGACATCTGTAGCTTCAAATATTGGCAAAATATCAACTGAGGGTAAAACTGGACAGCATCATAACATCAGAAACTATGATTAATCTTGTAACCTGGAAAGTCTTTGCTAGCAATGAACACTCACAAAAGAGGGTTAAAAGTACATGAAGCTCTAAAATTTATTTACTTATTAAAATGATGCAAAGAACCATGATTTTATTCAATGATACACTGTTAGGACCAAATACAAATCTACTAAATGTTTACTAATTAAGCACATAAATAATGCAATATGCCTAGAGTTAAATAGGAAATGGGGTGCATGAATGCAACCCATCAATTAGATGATAATATCAAATTCTTTTACAATATTAATCTTTTATTTTCATTTCAATATTTAAATATAATTATGCTCTACTTCTTTCTTCACATAATTTTTTAGTCATTTCCAACACTTCCTAAACTGTTTTACATATAGTTTAAATATTTCATAATTTCACTTTTAACAAAGAAAATGCAAAATTCCTGTTGATAATTCAATTTCTATAAAAATTAGTAAAAATATAAATTTTATTTTTTTATAATCCAAAAGTAAAATTTTTTATTTTTAATAAAGAATTTGATAAATATGATAAAATCTTTATTAAAACATATGTGGGACCAAATTTGGGATCAAAGTTGGGACCAAATGTGGGATCAAAGTTGGAACCTTCCAATCACTACTAGAAAAAGGGTCGTTACCGATGGATTTTTCATTTTACCGGTAGAAAATTTCATTACTAGTGGATTTTGATCCACGTCATCATAAATTATTACTGGCTGAATTTTTCTGACGGAATTACCGACAGATTTTACAAAGAAATCTGTCAGAAACAAGCTGAAAAAATTGTCAATTGTAAATCATTACTTGCGAATTTTTGCCTTGGCAATGCATTTTAAAGATGAAAAAAATTAAACCTACCGATAATGTTAATTTATCATTTTTTTATTATACATTTCCGATAGAAAATTTTACTCGAAAAAATCCTTTTTTTAAAAAAAAAAAACTGAACTTCCGTGTGTGACTTTGACGACAATAGTTTTCAACTGCCACTTTTTTCAATGTGAATTTTGGTAGGTCACACCGGTAATTAATAAAAAGATCATGTACGTGGACTCGGGTGATTAGTTGCTGGATTATTATTGCTTCCATCTGAGGATCTTCTCATATGATTGGGTGACTTAGGCCCACTTCCTCCCTCAGGCCCATTCCCACTATTAATATACTTAATAAAATGATATTTTGCTATATTAATTGTTCATAATTAGTAGAATTATAAAAATACCCATTTCCACTCTCTTGTTTTTGTCGAGCAAGTGACAAAGATGGGGGTTTAGGCTTTTTTCACAATTAATGAAGAGAGTGAGTAAGGCTATTTTTATAATTTTATTAATTAAGAACAGCTAATATTACAAAAATGTTACTTTGTTAAGTTTACTAATAACGCTCTGTTATTGACGGGTGTGGGTGTAATATAAATATGTAAAACTTGACAAGCAGATGAAGTGTGAGTGTAGGTTAAACAACTAGATAAGTTGTGAGTTGCATTTTCACAAATTTCAGGGAGGTGAGTGTAACTTACCTTAAATAAAAATATAATTTTTCCTGAACATAATATTCAGAGACCAAGTTTATTGTTAACATAACTTTGATACCTTAGAAGATCAAGTACGCTGTCGATATAATTTTTTATATCTTAAGGGGTCAAGCCTGTTGTCTACATAGTTTTTGGTATTTCAAGCGACTGAGCCTGTTATTAACAACCGTGACAACGACTTTCTCCTTTTTCTTTGTCTTTTTTTATGGCAGGTTACAAGTTTCAACGGAATTTTTCTTGAATATACTGATAACTAGAAACACCTTATTACATCAAACATGAATATAAAAAATTATCCTCCCAGGGATCACGCCTAGCTAGTATAATTAACAACCATTAATTCAAAAAAAGAACAAGAAACCGCCTCAAATAGCTTATACTGATACATCTTTAAAAACTAATTTTACATATCACGCCCATTCAAATCTTTACCTAATGGAGAGGAAGAACGTAAGGAACGAACTTAACCAAAAAAAGAATAGGAGGAAAGAAAATGACAGATATTCTATGCAAGTACACTCGTCCTCTCAACATCACAACACGCCGATCAAATTTGACTCGAAAATTTGCCTCGTTTCGCCCATATATAGTATATGCAAGCCATTATGTATCATCTCTTTCCCCGTATTACAAGAGAACAAACTTCACCGCGGAATTAATGGGTCACGTGTCCAGTGGTCCAATCAATATACACAAATAGACAAACCAGATGTACTAACAAAGTCAGTGAACAAAGTCATGTGTTAAAGGTGCGTAAAAGAGCATTCATTTCTAAAATAAAAAAACATGTATGTTTGACAGACGCGTCACATGTAGCCACCTTCTCCGCACCTTCATGCACAATCCTATATAAACAAGCCAAACAAGTTCACTCTTATCACACCCACTTCTCAACACTACACTACACTACACTTGACTCGAACCAACATCTTTCCGATTAAACGACCATGGAATCAGTATCAACACACTTTGGTGCTGCAATGATGAATTCAACTACAACATTTGCTTCACTTTTTGAGCAAGGCACCACAGATGATGCACTAAAAGCACCTACCCTCTTATTATCCCCTAAGCATTCTTATTTGTCTTTATCACTGATCCTCTTTTTGATATACACAATCACACAATTTCTTCGCTCAATCCATGCAAAGAGCACAAAATCAAACTACAAGCTTCCACCAGGACCTTCCTTTCTCACCATAGTGGGAAGCCTTTCCGAATTCTGTAGAAAGCCACAACAAACGTTGGCCAAGCTTGCTAAGCTTCATGCCCCAGATATAATGCGCTTGAAGCTCGGCCCATCAACCACCATAATCATCTCTTCACCAGACATTGCCAAAGAGGTGCTCCAAACCCATGATGTGTTGTTCTCAGACAGAACAGTTCCAGTTATTGTGACGGCTCACGACCACCACAATTACAGCTTGCCATTCCTCCCAGTCTGCCCACTTTGGAAGGACCTGAGGAGAATATGCAATGAGCAATTGTTCTCAAACAAGACCCTTGATGCAAGCCAAGGCCTTAGGCACATGAAGCTGCAAGAACTCCTCAGCGACATGCACACATACAGCCTAACCGGTGAGGCAGTGGATGTTGGGAGGGCAGCTTTCAAGGCATGCATCAATTTCTTGTCTTACACTTTTGTCTCTCAGGATTTTGTTGAATCCGTAGAGAATGGAGAGTACAAGGACATTGTGTCCACTCTGTTGCAGCTAACTGGAACAACAAACGTGGTGGATATTTTCCCAGTGTTGAAGATATTGGACCCACAAGGCCTCCAAAGGCACACCACTAATTACCTTACCAAGTTTTTCCACAACTTGGACAAGTTGATTGACAAACGATTGAAGCTTAGAGAAGCGGGACTTTATGTCACTAACAACGACATGTTGGATGCACTCCTTGACATTTCTCAAGAGGACAGCCAGAGGATGGACAGAGAAAAGATCAAACATTTTCTACTTGTAATTTCCTCTCTCTTATCCTTTTTTGACGATCTTTTTTTATTATCAACGTTATCGTTGAAAACTTTTTTTCTTATCATAGATACGAGTGTGCATCCTTTCTCACTTGGAACAAATATGATTTTGTTGTAGGATCTGCTTGTTGCGGGAACAGACACAACTGCATATGGCTTAGAAAGGGCAATGACCGAACTACTCCACAATCCAGAGGTTATGTCAAAAGCCAAACAAGAGCTGGAGCAAACCATCGGAAAAGGAAATCCTATTCAGGAATCGGATGTTGCTAAACTCCCATACCTGCAAGCAATAATAAAAGAGACCTTGCGTTTACACCCTCCTGCTCCACTTTTGCTCCCTAGAAAAGCTAAGGTTGATGTTGAAATCTCAGGCTATACAATCCCACAGGGTGCAAGAGTCCTTATTAACGAGTGGGCTATTGGTAGGAACCCAAGCATATGGGGCAATGCAAATTCGTTTACACCGGAGAGGTTCTTGGGCTCTAAAATTGATGTCAAAGGTCGAGATTTTCAGCTCACACCATTTGGCAGCGGGAGACGAATATGTCCAGGCTCGCCTCTAGCTATGCGGATGTTGCATATGATGTTGGGATCATTAGTCAGTTCTTTTGATTGGAGACTTGAAAACAACATCAAGCCTGAGCATATGGACTTGGATCAATCCCTCCGAGCTATTCCAGTTAGAATAAACAACTAGGATCATTAATCGTTAGTTTCTTCCTCTAAAAGATTTGATTTATAATAGTTTACCGTACCGAATGCAATTTACTCTCCTTTATCAGCTTGAGTGTTATTTAGAATTTGAAGCCTTTGAATTTTTTTGTTACAATTTTAAGCCTTTGTATAATATAGAGTTGGCTACATAGAATAAAAAAATATTTGGTTTAAGTTTCTTTCTTTTCTTAATCGCATATTTTATTTTTATTATGTTGCCGTTTTATTGCTTACATTTTTTGAGAGTGTAATTTTTTATTTTTTTTATCTTTATCAACATGTAGATATTATATGGACATTAGGGGGAGACATAATTAATTGAAGTCTTGATGCTAGTAAGTGTTGAGAGAGAGTTAAAAGTCAGTATTTTTAATTTCCTTTCATAAATGATGCCCAGGCAATATTTACATTTAATGACCAACTAACATACATTTCTGGTCTTTTATTTGTTTAAATTTTCACATATGCAACTCTTGTCCGTTTTTTTTTTTAATCCAGGTGTTTTTTTAACTGCTTTATTTAAGATATTATTGGATGCACTGAGGATAATTAATATGTGATTCTGATTAACTAGAGGCAAGAGCTGCTTGACTTTTGGTCATGTTTCATCACGCGACTTTTGAGACAAACTTTTATTTAGTCATCACATATTCACATTGGAGACATTCATACATTCCACATGCACCACTGCGTAAATTTGATGCAGCCATCTATCCCAAAATATATCAATTAGTTACAATTATGACAATATCAACACAAATAAATTAGAAACAATTTTCACCTAGAAGCTAGAGTGAAGCTGAAGAAATTGGGTGGTACCAACACAAGAACCAAATAAGGCAATCAAACCTATGCCAATGCCTGTAATAAAACTAGGGGACTGCCAATTTGCGTTGTAGAAATGCATGTTGCTCGATCTAAATTATGATAGCTAGAGACAAGCGAGGCCGCATGCCGAACCTCACTAAAAGTCCCAACTCCCAACAAGGTTCAGATCCTCCAAAAATTGTAGATACATTTCCATGGACCTCATTGTTAGTCTTGTCAAACATTATACATGTGCCTATGAGGGCAAATAGGTACCTGCGTGCACTTATTTCTATTGATGTTGCGTCATCTTTAGTGTCAAGACTTCTTAAATGTTGTTACAACCAATGTAAATTGATTGTACCTCTATTAATCAGAAGTAGATGAGGCACAACACCCAGAAGATTAAAACATTTCATCTGCAATTGTTCAACACTGCTAGAAGTATATTCACTAATTAGTCCACCATTGGTGTGTTGCCCAAATTTCATGACAACATCTTCTAATGTCACCGTCATTTCTCCTAGTCGAGAATGGAAGGTGTGCATCTCCAGTTGCCATTGTTTCTGCTTAATTCCACTTTACCTATTTGTGTAACGGGATAAAAAAACTAGCACGCTTGAGGTGCTCAATAATCTCATATCTCGATTGATAATTAAGAAAATAATTACGAGGCTCGAATCTTCTTTGCTTCTGATTCAAATAGAAGGTAAATAAGTATTCAAAAATATATGTTAATAAATAAACACATAAAATGCTTAAAAAAAAAATCCAAAACAGTGATTCACATTATGATAAAAAAATTAGATAATAAAATTACCACAAAATTAGATAAATAAAATAAATCAATAAATTTAATAAAATAAAATAATTACAAAATTAATAAACCTAGTAAAATAAAATAAATAAATCAATAAATATAACAAAATAAAATAATAACAACATTACCTAAATAAACTTGCATGTCTATTAAGAATATAAACTGGAATATGCTCATTATGATCGATTGTTGCATCAAGTTGTCTTCGAGGTATTTTTTTAAAAAATATTTTTAATATCTTTTTTTTCCCTAAAACTTTCTCCCTTCACACTCGAACCAAAAACTCTCCCTCTCTCAGTTTAATATAGTTTTTCACAGTCTCTCAAACCAATCTCTCCCTTTTATAGCAAAGGAGGAGGAGGCGACCTCCCAAGAACTGCTAGGAGTTCACGAGTGTTGTGACCATTATGTTTTCATGGAGCAGATCTGATGCCGTGAAGCAAGGCGTGAAGCAGTTGAGGCATACGCAAGCGGATGACGCTAAGTGTTAGCAAGTGGTGTTAGCAGGAGCACGATCCGCTAGCAGCGGATTACATACCCTAAAGTCTCAAGGGTGAAGAATCCACAGGAAGAGGATTATTTACCGTCCAATTTAGCTTTTCAGGCTTCTCATCATTAGCTTGTTCTACTTTGTGTGCCTGTTCTGCTTTGCGTCCTAGCAGTGAAGGCTTCGTGTGCTAGAGGTGAAGTGATGGGGAATAAATCCACTACTAGCAAATTACGTACCTAATATGTGTCTTTTTTTTTTTTTTTCTAGTTTTGGGAGCATAATCTACTTCCTGCGTATTTCTTTCTTGTTCCCGTACTCAGTCTAAATTTCCCAAAAATTCTATTTTCTCGTATTAAGCATTATTAGAACCCATATCAAAATTAATTACTTGCATTATACACCCCCTCTAACTCTAGGTCAATCTGACACCCTAAACTAATAAATAGCATACAACTTGATACCTTATAATTTTTTGCTGAATGTGTAATATCTTTGCCAACAATAAATAAAAAGATAAATTATACTCAACTCTCATGAGATTTGTGAAAATGCAATTCACACTTCCTCTAGTTGTCCAACCTACACTTACACCCCATCTGCTTGTCAAATTTTAAGTATTTATATTATACTCACACCCCTCATTAACACCACACAAAAAAAAATCAGTGAATTGTGACAGTTTTTTTTTTTTGGGGCATTAGGGCGGTTCCTTGTACTGCCGTAATTACCAATGTCATTCAATAAATTACGATAGTTAAAAAAAAGCCACCGCAATGAACGCTAAGAACCACTATTTTTCCCTTAACTGCACCGCCCATTATACTTAGTAAATTGTGGTGATTTTTTATCGCCACTTTTTTCATGTGAGTTACAGCGGTTTAGAACCGCCATTTTACTCATCACATTATGGCCATCTTGGCGAATTAATGTGGTTTTCAACTGTCACTTTTTTTAATGTGAATTTTGGTAGGTCTAATCGCCCTTTTTCTCTTAATAATGATCTTAATAAATTGCAGCAGTTGTCAATTGCCATTTTTCTCAAAACACTGACAGTTCCAATTTAAAGATTAGAACCGCCATAAGTGAAAATTTTTATCAAATTTATATGAAATTTTCAATCCAATATAAAACCCCTGTTAACTATTATTTTTGTAATTGTAAATCCCACATAAAAACAAAAATTAGTACATATGATATAAATATGATAATAATAATATACAGAAAGATACATTATTTGAATATAAAATAAGTACTACACTTGAGACATAAGTACTTATAAGTCTAAAAGGAAAGTAATTCCAAGTAGTACACAAAAAAAAAAAATTCCAAGTAATACACCAGTCACACCGGTAATTAATAAAAAAGTCATATACGTGGACTCAGGTGATTAGTTGCTGGATTATTATTGCTTCCATCTAATGATCTTCTCATATGATTGGGTGACTTAGGCCCACTTCCTCTATCAGGCCCACTCCCACTATTAATAAACTTAATAAAATGATATTTTTGTTATATTAAATGTTCTTAATTAGTAACATTATAAAAATACCCTTACCCACTCTCTTATTTTCGTTGAGCAAGTGACAGAGATAGGGGTTTAGGTTTTTTTCACAATTAATAGAGAGAGTGAGTAAGGGTATTTTTATAATTTTTTTAATTAAGAATTGTTAATATTAGAAAAATATTACTCTGTTAAGTTTACTAATGGCGCTCTATTATTGAGGGGTGTGGGTGTAATATAAATATTGAAAACTTGACAAGCAGATGGAGTGTGAGTGTAGGTTATATAACTAGATGAGGCGTGAGTTGTATTTTCACAAATTTCAAGGAAGTGAGTGTAATTTACCTTAAATAAAAATGCAATTTTTCCTGAACTTAATGTTAAGAGACCAAGTTTATTGTTAACATAACTTTGATACCTTGGAAGATCAAGTACGTTGTCGATATAATTTTTTATATCTTAAGAGGTCAAGCCTGTTGTCTACAAAGTTTTTGGTATTTTAAGCGATTGAGCTTGTTATTAACAACCATGACAACGACTTTCTCCTTTTTCTTTGTCTTTTTTAATGGCAGGTTACAAGTTTCAACAGAATTTTTCTTGAATATACTGATAGCTTTTTCTATACATATAAGTCTCAACTCATTATAAAGGCGTGTTGGGAATTCATGTCACCAGTCAAAAAAATGAAACAAACTTGAAACACCTGATTACATCACTCATGAATATAAAAAATTATCCTCCCAGGGATCACGCCCAGCTAGTATAATTAACAACCATAAATTCAAAAAAAGAACAAGAAACCGCCTCAAATAGCTTTATACTGATACATCTTTGAAAAATAATTTTACAATCTTAGACGTACAAAACTTTTTTTTCCTGTACGTACATTCAAATCTTTACCTAATGGAGAGGAAGAACGGAAGGAAAGAACTTAACCAAAAAAAGAATAGGAGGAAAGAAAATGACAGATATTTTATGCAAGTACACTCGTCCTCTCAACATCACAACACGCCGATCAAATTTGACTCGAAAATTTGCCTCGTTTCGCCCATATATAGTATATGCAAGCCATTATATATCATCTCTTTCCCCGTATTACAAGAGAACAAACTTCACCGCGGAATCAATGGGTCACGTGTCCAGTGGTCCAATCTATATACACAAATAGACAAACCAGATGTACCAACAAAGTCAGTAAACAACTTAAAAGGAAAATACGTAACAAACTATGATATATGTAGGTCCGCGCGGTCATGTGTTAAAGGTGCGTAAAAGAGCATTCATTTCTAAAATAAAAAACATGTATGTTTGACAGACGCGTCACATGTAGCCACCTTCTCCGCACCTTCATGCACAATCCTATATAAACAAGCCAAACAAGTTCACTCTCATCACACCCACTTCTCAACACTACACTACACTACACTCGACTCGAACCAACATCTCTCCGATTAAACGACCATGGAATCAGTATCAACACACTTTGGTGCTGCAATGATGAATTCAACTACAACATTTGCTTCACTTTTTCAGCAAGGCACCACAGATGATGCACTAAAAGCACCTACCCTCTTATTATCCCCTAAGCATTCTTATTTGTCTTTATCATTGATCCTCTTTTTGATATACACAATCACACAATTTCTTCGCTCAATCCATGCAAAGAGCACAAAATCAAACTACAAGCTTCCTCCAGGACCTTCCTTTCTCACCATAGTGGGAATCCTTTCCGAATTCTGTAGAAAGCCACAACAAACGTTGGCCAAGCTTGCTAAGCTTCATGCCCCAGATATAATGCGCTTGAAGCTCGGCCCATCAACCACCATAATCATCTCTTCACCAGAAATTGCCAAAGAGGTGCTCCAAACCCATGATGTGTTGTTCTCAGACAGAACAGTTCCAGTTATTGTGACAGCTCACGGTCACCACAATTACAGCTTGCCATTCCTCCCAGTCTCACCACTTTGGAGGGACCTAAGGAGAATATGCAATGAGCAATTGTTCTCAAACAAGACCCTTGATGCAAGCCAAGGCCTTAGGCGCAAGAAGCTGCAAGAACTCCTCAGCGACATGCACACATACAGCCTAACCGGTGAGGCAGTGGATGTTGGGAGGGCAGCTTTCAAGGCATGCATCAATTTCTTGTCTTACACTTTTGTCTCTCAGGATTTTGTTGAATCCGTAGAGAATGGAGAGTACAAGGACATTGTGTCCACTCTGTTGCAGCTAACTGGAACAACAAACGTGGTGGATATTTTCCCAGTGTTGAAGATATTGGACCCACAAGGCCTCCAAAGGCACACCACTAATTACCTTACCAAGTTTTTCCACAACTTGGACAAGTTGATTGACAAACGATTGAAGCTAAGAGAAGCGGGACTTTATGTCACTAACAACGACATGTTGGATGCACTCCTTGACATTTCTGAAGAGGATAGCCAGAGGATGGACAGAGAAAAGATCAAACATTTTTTACTTGTAATTTCCTTTCTCTTATCCTTTTTATGATCTTTTGTTCACTACAATATATTATCTTTGAAAGCTTTTTTTTTTCCCCTCCAGAGATACAAGTTTAATTTATCCTTTCTCACTTAGAACAAATATGATTTTGTTGTAGGATCTTCTAGTTGCCGGAACAGACACAACTGCATATGGCTTGGAAAGGGCAATGACTGAACTACTCCATAATCCAGAGGTTATGTCAAAAGCTAAACAAGAGCTGGAACAAACCATTGGAAAAGGAAATCCTATTCAGGAATCAGATGTTGCTAAACTCCCATACTTACAAGCAATAATAAAAGAGACCTTGCGTTTACACCCTCCAGCTCCACTTTTGCTTCCCAGAAAAGCTAAGGTTGATGTGGAAATCTCGGGTTACACAATCCCACAGGGTGCAAGAGTCCTAATTAATGAGTGGGCTATAGGTAGAAACCCAAGCATATGGGAGAATGCGCATTTGTTTACACCGGAGAGGTTCTTGGGCTCTAAAATTGATGTCAAAGGTCGAGATTTTCAGCTCACACCATTTGGCAGCGGGAGACGAATATGTCCAGGCTCGCCTCTAGCTATCAGAATGTTGCATGTGATGTTGGGATCATTAGTCAATTCTTTTGATTGGAGACTTGAAAACAACATCAAGCCTGAGGATATGGACTTGGATCAATCCCTCCGAGCTATTCCAGTTAGAATAAACAACTAGGACTATTAATCGTTAGTTTCTTCCTCTTAAAGATTTGATTTAATATAGTGGCAAAGTAGTCTACCGTACCGAATGTAATTTACTCTCCTTCATCAGCTTGAGTGTTAGTTAGAATTTGAAGCCTTTGTATTTTTGGGTTACAATTTTAACCCTTTGTATAAGATAGGGTTGGCTACATAGAATTAAAAAAATATTTGCTTTAAATTTCTCACTTCCCTTAATCGTATATTATATTTTTAATTTGTTGTCGTTTTATTACTTACACTTTTTGAGAGGTTAATTTTTTTTTTTTATCTTTATCAACAAGCAGATATTTTATGGACATTAGGGGGAGACATAATTAATTAAAGTAGATACTAGTAAGTGTTGAGAGAGAGTTAAAAGTCAGTATTTATGATTTCCTTTCATATATGATGCCCAGGTAATATTTACATTTAATGGCCAACTAACATAAATTTCTTGTCTTTTATTTGTTTAAATTTTCATATACGCAACTCTTCTCCCTTTTTTTTTTTAATCCAGGTGACTTTTTAATTGCTTTATTTAAGATATTATTGGATGCACAGAGGATAATTAATATGTGATTTTGATTAATCGGAGGTAAGAGCTGGTTGACTTTCGGTCATGTTTCATCACGCGACCTTTGGGTCAAACTTTTATTTAGTCATCACATATTCACATTGGAGACATTGCATACATTCCACATGCACCACTGCGTACGCGTATTATTCTTTTGATTGTAACATTTGCTTTATATAATTGAAGAAATAGTGCCAAATCAGCCAATTCAATGGGAGAAAAAAAAATAAAAAAGAAAAGGACGCACGTTGCTGGTTCATTTGAACTTCCGTGTATTCCAGGATGGGACAACGACAATAATAATGTACGCATCGCGTTCTCGGCTGAAGCTTTGGGGCACTTACAGGTTTCTATCCAATCACCGATGGGTAATGGGGGTGTCCGAACTGGAGTTATGAAAACCACGGAACATAGCATAGATGTTAACTAATATGGCCTGTTTAATCATCAAGTAACTAATCGATTTCTGAAGATGTATATCACAAGAAACTTGTGATAAGAGATAATACCTATTTCTGTGAGTTCTAAGAGAATTAATCACTTTTTTGGTGGAGGATACCCTATGTGTGAGAATTTTACATATCAAAAAGTATAAATGACAAATCGAATTCCTAGTATTCAATGATCAATTTAGTCTAGACTATGGCATGTAAAAATTGTAATCACAATAACAATATTAGGATTGGGTTTTTGAATTACCTGGAATGGGTGAGAAAGATGATGAAATCTTAGTCTCTCTTACATTTCTAGTGACATGTGAGAGGAGACGGAAGAACATATGTTGGAACAAAATGATATAGAGAGAAAAGAGAAACTCCTCCTATTCCATTGCAGTGAGAGGACATGTTCTGGAGTAACAGACACACACTGCAAGTGGTTAGGAGGCGGGACCTCTCTATTTATATTAGTAAAATATGTGTTATGTCTTTTCATTATAGCAAGCCCATATTCAAGTACCTATAACAATACCCACAATGAGCTGTGTTTGATAAGAAGAAGCCAAATGACAGTATTGATCACAAATGTTGGACTTAAACAATAAACTTTAATTATTTTAACATCCAATTAATTTGGATCTAAAATTAAATTTAACAATAATTTATGTTAGTCCACAAAATTATTCCAACATTATGTTGATAAAAAAAAATAATAGCAGTTAATTTTTTTTGTTTCCTAAGGTATCCTCCGTCAATAGCAATGATTAATTCTTTGAGGCGATCAAGAGCTCTTCTAAGGGGTAAACCTTTAGTCATGAAACTTTTTCCATACACAAAACTAGTAATCAAACTCTCAATTAAATACTTAAAAAGTCCACCTATCTAGCTACCAACTATGCTAGGTATCATGGTTAAAGAATATATGAGTTAAATCCCTCACACTTTTTTTCTTTGAACTGTAAATCCCTGGCCTTTTAATGTTTTATTTTAGTACTCTTAACATTGTTTATTCACAAAATCAATCATTCTTATGGAAAAATAAAATTAATATGACTTTAAATCATGTTTACGTTATTAATTATGTTTCTGGAAAAATGTGTTAAAATTAAAATTATATATCTAAAAAAGGAGAATGAAAATGGTATAATCAAATTGGATCGATGTGTAAATATCATTATTTTTTATTTAAAAGGCCAACAATTCCCTGTTCAGTTTTAATTTAAATTACTCTGACCCTGTCAATTGTATTAAATTAATATTTAGTATATAATCGGATACATTGAAGAAAATATTTGATATTGATTAGAGTCAAATGTTTCATCACGCCACTTTTATGTTGTCATCATACTTAATTTATTGGACATTCACATGCATAACTGCTTGTGCATAATACTGTTTCTTAAAATAAGAATTACTGAGAGAACTTGATTATAATGTACTTTAAATGGTTTGAAATTAAAAGATTAAAATACATCTTCTAAGGTGAGAGTCCTTTTAAAGTGTGAAAGTGAGAAATTCTCACCATTCGATCAATTGATGAGTCTCACACATCATGCATTTTATTGATTCAACAGTGGAAATCCCTTTACTATCTTATATTAGAGGAATTATCACTTTAGAGAATTCAAATCATAAAAATATAACATTAGATCAATCAATTGAATGAAAAGGAGGTCAATGGACTGGCTTGTTGATCCGTAGAACTGGGAGTCACTGAGTACGAGATTATGACAAATTGAACCTATTTCTTCTTCTTTTTTTCGGTAATGAACTGAACCCTGTTTGATATTGCTTTGGTTCTTTTAATTCTTGTAATGTGAACCCTAAAGTTAGTTTAATTATGACGTCAAAAAGTAAGGAGGTAATTTAAATTATTCGAACCTTGTCAATTATCTTGAAATTAACATCTAGAAAGGATGGTCAACTTCATCTTTTTGTTCTATGTTTTTCAGCATTTAAATTAAAAATAAGCTAGAAAGACCAGGACTGAAAAAAAAAAACAGAGGGAGATGATATTGCAAACCAAAAGCAAAAAAAAAAAAAAAAACAGAAATGATATTGCAAATAAATATAAGAAAAATTTGTATTTTACCTCTAAAATATAAGTCTTGTGCACTTTGCTTTCAAAACTCTAAAAATGTGCAAATTGACACCTTAATATTTCCTGAATATGCACTTTACCTTGGGTCAATTTTTTCTATGGATTTTAAATGATCAAAACATTGTATTATTCTTTTTGCAGCAAAATGAATCTAGGATGTTTTAGGATACATAATCCTCCGGATTATGTAACAATATTGAACACAAAATGTCCAAAAAAAAATTTGGTGAAACAAAATCCGCTGGCAGCAAATTATGTAACAATTTTTTTTCAATGAAATCCGCTGTTTGTGGATAATGAGTGATAAAATAATTATAAAAAATAATAATAAACTTGTAAATTTTAATTGTTACTACAACGATATGTGTGTTCTAAATGCCGGTACAATGACTGACTCGTGTCATTGTACTAGCATTTAGAACACATGGAATTATTGTACTAGCATTTAAAACACATAGCTTTATTATTATTTTTTTGTCACCCTTTATTCGCTGGCACTGGATTGCTTTGCAAAAAAAAAATAAAAAAAAATGTGCATAATCTGCTACTAGCAGATTCTGTTGATTTTTTTTATTTTATTTTGCCACTTTGTGTTTTTTATCTACTGGCAAAATTATCCGTTCCCAAGGTGTTTTTTATCTATCGCCAAAGGATTATGTACCCTAAACCATCGCAGATTGATTTTGCTGCAAACACAATAATACAGTGTTTTTATCATTTAAAATCCACATGGAAAAATTGACCCGCACTTTAGTCATTTTGTCAAAATTTTGCTTATTATTAATGATAAACAGGTGCAGATATGCACCAAAACAAAAAATAGGTGCGGGTCAATTATTTGCATATGGACATTGAGTGATAAGTTTTTTTTATTCCTGATTGAGTGATAAAATGACAAACATCTTGTGTTTAAGTAGGAATTATTTTGGAATGGGTGAGCTTATGGAATCCGTTGGAAGACAATTACAAAGAAAATATACCAAAAAAAAATAAAAATTGAGGAAT
Organism: Dalbergia cultrata; assembly: GCA_031216105.1. NCBI lineage: Eukaryota > Viridiplantae > Streptophyta > Magnoliopsida > Fabales > Fabaceae > Dalbergia > Dalbergia cultrata. The sequence continues at coordinate 16,124,179 of CM062350.1, forward strand.
AGAATCCGCTAGGAACGAATTATGAACTAGAATTTTCCTCAAACAATCCACTATCGGCAGAATATGACACATAAAAATGAATACAAATATTATCATATTATTTGTCTCGTGCAAATTCATTTCAGACTCAAAAAAAAAAAAAATTACGCTCAAACTATTTTCCCTCATTCTCTGTCCCCGCTGACACCTTTGTCCTCCCCTTCCCGCTTTTTACAAAAAAGAGGAAGAAGAAGAAGAAAATTTGACTATAAAAAAAATAGTAGCATTGTCATGATAATAGTATGTTCTAATGGACATATAGTAACAAATCCAAAAGATGGTGTAATTTTTACGTGAGAATCCAGCACATATTTTTATTCCCTGTACTTTCTCATTTGTGAAGCTAGAGAATACTTTTTGCCAATCTATAAATCCAAACACTCAAAATAAAGTGACATCAATAAAATACAGTTGCCTAATCTTGACTTTTGGCAGCTTTATAAACTATCAAGCAATTCCAATCACTAATGATGGCAACATTCAACAGATGTGTTGCTTACATCAGTAGCACTAATCAAACAATCGTGCCATTGAGTTATATGTTGAATTCAAATAAGTTGCTGCTTAGAATAAAGCTTATGAGATGAGCACATTCGAAGAAAGAGAAGTAGTCTAGGAAGAAAGCGATGAAGAAGAATTTGAAAGCCGCGATGATGGTGTGAATGATGTTGCGGGTGAAGAGGACATGTCAAACAGACTAGGCAATACTTGAAATTGTATAACATTTTTATTGCTACATGATGAGATTGTGTCTCATCTAATGTCTTAAAATGCATATGGTTTGCAAGACCTGCACCGTGAGCATAAATTTGATGCAGCCATCTATCCCAAAATATACCAATTAGTTACAACTATGACAATATCAACACAAATAAATTAGAAACAATTTTCACCTAGAAGCTAGAGGGAAGCTTAAGAAATTGGGTGGTACCAACACAAGAGCCAAATAAGGCAGTCAAACCTATGCCAATGCCTGTAATAAAACCAGGGGACTGCCAATTTGCGTTATAGAGATGCATGTTGCTCGATCTAAATTGTGATAGCTAGAGACAAGCGAGGCATGCCAAACCTAACTAAAAGTCCCAACTCCCAACAAGGTTCAGATCCTCCAAAAATTGTAGATACATTTCCATGGACCTCATTATTAGTCTTGTCAAACATTATACATGTGCCTATGAGGGCAAACAGGTACCTACGTGCGCTTATTTCTATTGATGCTGTGTCATCTTTAGTGTCGAGACTTCTTAAATGTTGTTGCAACCAATGTAAATTGATTGTACCTCTATTAATCAAAAGTAGATGAGGCACAACACCAAGAAGATTAAAACATTTCATCTGTAGTTGTTCAACACTACTAGAAGTAGGTTCACTAATTAGTCCACCATTGGTGTGTTGCCCAAATTGCATGGCAACATCTTCTAATGTCAGAGTCATTTCTCCTAGTAGAGAATGGGAGATGTGCATCCTTAGTCGCCATTGTTTTTGCTTAATTCCACTTTACCTATTTGTGTAACGGGATAAAAAAAACTAGCACGCTTTAGGTGCTCAATAATCTCATATCTCGATTGATGATTAAGAAAAAGATTACGAGGCTCGAATCTTCTTTCTTTCTGTTTCAAATAGAAGGTAAATAAGTATTAAAAATATATATATTAATAAATAAACACATAAAATGCTAAAAAAAATCCAAAACAGGGATTCACATTATGAAAAAAAATTAGATAATAAAATTACCACAAAATTAGTTAAATAAAATAAATCAATAAATTTAATAAAATAAAATAATTACAAAATTAATAAACCTAGTAAAATAAAATAAATAAATCAATAAATATAACAAAATAAAATAATAACAACATTAGCTAAATAAACTTGTATGTCTATTAAGAATATAAACTGGAATATGCTTATGAGGATCGATTGTTGCGTCAAGTTGTCTTCGAAGTATTTTTTTAAAAAAATATTTTTAATATCTCTTTTTTTCCCTAAAACTTTCTCCCTTCACACTCAAACTAAAAATTGTCCCTTTCTCAGTTTAATATAGTTTTTCACAGTCTCTCAAACCAATCTCTCCCTTTTACAGCAAAGGAGGAGGAGGCTACCTCACAAAAACTGCTAGGAGTTCACGAGTGCTGTGACCATTATGTTTTCATGGAGCAGATCTGATGCCGTGAAGCAAGGCGTGAAGCAGTTGAGGCATACGCAAGCGGATGAGGCTAAGTGTTAGCAAGTGGTGTCAGCAGGAGCACGATCCGCTAGCAGCGGATTACATACCCTAAAGTCTCAAGGGTGAAAAATCCACAGGAAGAGGATTATTTACCGTCCAATTTAGCTTTTCAAGCTTTTCATCATTAGCTTGTTCTAATTTGCATGCCTGTTCTGCTTCGTGTCCTAGCAGTGAAGGCTTCGTGTGCTAGAGGTGAAGTGATGGGGAATAAATCCACTACTAGAAAATTATGTACCTAATATGTGTTTTTTTTTTTTTCTAGTTTTGGGAGCATAATCTACTTCCTGCGTATTTCTTTCTTGTTCCCATACTTAGTCTAAATTTCCCAAAAATTCTATTTTCTCGTATTAAGCTTTATCAGAACCCATATCAAAATTAATTACTTGCATTATATACCCCCTCTAACTCTAGGTCAATCTGACACCCTAAACTAATAAATAGCATACAACTTGATACCTTATAATTTTTTGCTGAATGTGTAATATCTTTACCAACAATAAATAAAAAGATAAATTATACTCACCTCTTCTTAGATTTGTGAAAATGCAATTCACATTCCCTCTAGTTGTCCAACCTACACTTACACCCAATTGATCTGCTTGTCAAATTTTAAGTATTTATATTATACTCACACCCCTCATTAACACCACCAAAAAAAAAACCAGTGAATTGCGGCAGTTTTTTTGGGGCATTAGAGCGGTTCCTTGTACTGCCGTAATTACCAATGTCATTCAATAAATTACGATAGTTAAAAAAAAGCCACCGCAATGAACGCCAAGAACCACTATTTTTCCCTTAACAGCACCGCCCATTATACTTAGTAAACTGTGGTGATTTTTTATCGCCACTTTTTTCATGTGAGTTACAGCGGTTTAGAACCGCCATTTTACTCATCACATTATGGCCATCTTGGCGAATTAATGTGGTTTTCAACTGTCACTTTTTTTAATGTGAATTTTGGTAGGTCTAATCGCCCTTTTTCTCTTAATAATGATCTTAATAAATTGCAGCAGTTGTCAATTGCCATTTTTCTCAAAACACTGACAGTTCCAATTTAAAGATTAGAACCGCCATAAGTGAAAATTTTTATCAAATTTATATGAAATTTTCAATCCAATATAAAACCCCTGTTAACTATTATTTTTGTAATTGTAAATCCCACATAAAAACAAAAATTAGTACATATGATATAAACATGATAATAATGATATACAAAAAGATACATTACTTGAGTATAAAATAAGTACCACACTTGAGATATAAGTACTTATAAGTCTAAAAGGAAAGTAATTCCAAGTAGTACACAAAAAAAAAAAAAAAAATCCAAGTAATACACCAGTCACACCGGTAATTAATAAAAAGATCATGTACGTGGACTTGGGTGATTAGTTGCTGGATTATTATTGCTTCCATCTGATGATCTTCTCATATGATTGGGTGACTTAGGCCCACTCCCACTATTAATAAACTTAATAAAATGATATTTTTGTTATATTAAATGTTCTTAATTAGTAAAATTATAAAAACTCCCTTACCCCACTCTCTTATTTTCATCGAGCAAGTGACAGAGATGGGGGTTTAGGTTTTTTTCACAATTAATGGAGAGAGTGAGTAAAGGTAGTTTTATAATTATATTAATTAAGAACAGTTAATATTAAAAAAATGTTACTCTGTTAAGTTTACTAATGACGCTCTATTATTGAGGGGTGTGGGTGTAATATAAATATTGAAAACTTGACAAGCAGATGGAGTGTGAGTGTAGGTTATATAACTAGATGAGGCGTGAGTTGTATTTTCACAAATTTCAAGGAAGTGAGTGTAATTTACCTTAAATAAAAATGCAATTTTTCCTGAACTTAATGTTAAGAGACCAAGTTTATTGTTAACATAACTTTGATACCTTGGAAGATCAAGTACGTTGTCGATATAATTTTTTATATCTTAAGAGGTCAAGCCTGTTGTCTACAAAGTTTTTGGTATTTTAAGCGATTGAGCTTGTTATTAACAACCATGACAACGACTTTCTCCTTTTTCTTTGTCTTTTTTAATGGCAGGTTACAAGTTTCAACAGAATTTTTCTTGAATATACTGATAGCTTTTTCTATACATATAAGTCTCAACTCATTATAAAGGCGTGTTGGGAATTCATGTCACCAGTCAAAAAAAAAAAAAAAAAACTTGAAACACCTGATTACATCACTCATGAATATAAAAAATTATCCTCCCAGGGATCACGCCCAGCTAGTATAATTAACAACCATAAATTCAAAAAGAACAAGAAACCGCCTCAAATAGCTTTATACTGATACATCTTTGAAAAATAATTTTACAATCTTAGACGTACAAAACTTTTTTTTCCTGTACGTACATTCAAATCTTTACCTAATGGAGAGGAAGAACGGAAGGAAAGAACTTAACCAAAAAAAGAATAGGAGGAAAGAAAATGACAGATATTTTATGCAAGTACACTCGTCCTCTCAACATCACAACACGCCGATCAAATTTGACTCGAAAATTTGCCTCGTTTCGCCCATATATAGTATATGCAAGCCATTATATATCATCTCTTTCCCCGTATTACAAGAGAACAAACTTCACCGCGGAATCAATGGGTCACGTGTCCAGTGGTCCAATCTATATACACAAATAGACAAACCAGATGTACCAACAAAGTCAGTAAACAACTTAAAAGGAAAATACGTAACAAACTATGATATATGTAGGTCCGCGCGGTCATGTGTTAAAGGTGCGTAAAAGAGCATTCATTTCTAAAATAAAAAACATGTATGTTTGACAGACGCGTCACATGTAGCCACCTTCTCCGCACCTTCATGCACAATCCTATATAAACAAGCCAAACAAGTTCACTCTCATCACACCCACTTCTCAACACTACACTACACTACACTCGACTCGAACCAACATCTCTCCGATTAAACGACCATGGAATCAGTATCAACACACTTTGGTGCTGCAATGATGAATTCAACTACAACATTTGCTTCACTTTTTCAGCAAGGCACCACAGATGATGCACTAAAAGCACCTACCCTCTTATTATCCCCTAAGCATTCTTATTTGTCTTTATCATTGATCCTCTTTTGATATACACAATCACACAATTTCTTCGCTCAATCCATGCAAAGAGCACAAAATCAAACTACAAGCTTCCTCCAGGACCTTCCTTTCTCACCATAGTGGGAATCCTTTCCGAATTCTGTAGAAAGCCACAACAAACGTTGGCCAAGCTTGCTAAGCTTCATGCCCCAGATATAATGCGCTTGAAGCTCGGCCCATCAACCACCATAATCATCTCTTCACCAGAAATTGCCAAAGAGGTGCTCCAAACCCATGATGTGTTGTTCTCAGACAGAACAGTTCCAGTTATTGTGACAGCTCACGGTCACCACAATTACAGCTTGCCATTCCTCCCAGTCTCACCACTTTGGAGGGACCTAAGGAGAATATGCAATGAGCAATTGTTCTCAAACAAGACCCTTGATGCAAGCCAAGGCCTTAGGCGCAAGAAGCTGCAAGAACTCCTCAGCGACATGCACACATACAGCCTAACCGGTGAGGCAGTGGATGTTGGGAGGGCAGCTTTCAAGGCATGCATCAATTTCTTGTCTTACACTTTTGTCTCTCAGGATTTTGTTGAATCCGTAGAGAATGGAGAGTACAAGGACATTGTGTCCACTCTGTTGCAGCTAACTGGAACAACAAACGTGGTGGATATTTTCCCAGTGTTGAAGATATTGGACCCACAAGGCCTCCAAAGGCACACCACTAATTACCTTACCAAGTTTTTCCACAACTTGGACAAGTTGATTGACAAACGATTGAAGCTAAGAGAAGCGGGACTTTATGTCACTAACAACGACATGTTGGATGCACTCCTTGACATTTCTGAAGAGGATAGCCAGAGGATGGACAGAGAAAAGATCAAACATTTTTTACTTGTAATTTCCTTTCTCTTATCCTTTTTATGATCTTTTGTTCACTACCAATATATTATCTTTGAAAGCTTTTTTTTTTCCCTCCAGAGATACAAGTTTAATTTATCCTTTCTCACTTAGAACAAATATGATTTTGTTGTAGGATCTTCTAGTTGCCGGAACAGACACAACTGCATATGGCTTGGAAAGGGCAATGACTGAACTACTCCATAATCCAGAGGTTATGTCAAAAGCCAAACAAGAGCTGGAACAAACCATTGGAAAAGGAAATCCTATTCAGGAATCAGATGTTGCTAAACTCCCATACTTACAAGCAATTATGAAAGAGACCTTGCGTTTACACCCTCCTGCTCCACTTTTGCTCCCTAGAAAAGCTAAGGTTGATGTTGAAATCTCAGGTTATACAATCCCACAGGGTGCAAGAGTCCTTATTAATGAGTGGGCTATTGGTAGGAACCCAAGCATATGGGACAATGCAAATTCGTTTACACCGGAGAGGTTCTTGGGCTCTAAAATTGATGTCAAAGGTCGAGATTTTCAGCTCACACCATTTGGCGGCGGGAGACGAATATGTCCAGGCTCACCTCTGGCTATCAGAATGTTGCATGTGATGTTGGGATCATTAGTCAATTCTTTTGATTGGAGACTTGAAAACAACATAAAGCCTGAGGATATGGACTTGGATCAATCCCTCCGAGCTATTCCAGTCAGAATAAACAACTAGGATTATTAATCGTTAGTTTCTTCCTCTTAAAGATTTGATTTAATATAGTGGCAAAGTAGTCTACCGTACCGAATGTAATTTACTCTCCTTCATCAGCTTGAGTGTTAGTTAGAATTTGAAGCCTTTGTATTTTTTTGGTTACAATTTTAACCCTTTGTATAAGATAGGGTTGGCTACATAGAATTAAAAAATATTTGCTTTAAATTTCTCACTTCCCTTAATCGTATATTATATTTTTAATTTGTTGTCGTTTTATTACTTACACTTTTTGTTTTTATCTTTATCAACAAGCAGATATTTTATGGACATTAGGGGGAGACATAATTAATTAAAGTAGATACTAGTAAGTGTTGAGAGAGAGTTAAAAGTCAGTATTTATGATTTCCTTTCATATATGATGCCCAGGTAATATTTACATTTAATGGCCAACTAACATAAATTTCTTGTCTTTTATTTGTTTAAATTTTCATATACGCAACTCTTCTCCCTTTTTTTTTAATCCAGGTGATTTTTTAATTGCTTTATTTAATATATTATTGGATGCACTGAGGATAATTAATATGTGGTTTTCATTAATTAGAGGCAAGAGCTGCTTGACTTTCGGTCATTTTACATCACGCGAATTTTGAGACAAACTTTTATTTAATCATCACATATTCCCATTGGAGGCATTCATACATTCCACATGCACCACTGCGTACGCGTGTTATTCTGTTGATTGTAACATTTGCTTTATATAATTGAAGAAATAGCGCCAAATCAGCCAATTCAATGGGAGAAAAACAGAAAAGGACGCACGTGGCTGGTTGATTTGAACTTTGAAATAGGATGCTTCCGTGCATTCCAGGATGGGACGACGACAATAATAATGTACGCATCGCGTTCTCGGCTGAAGCTTTGGGGCACTTACAGGTTTCTATCCAATCACCGATGGGTAATGGGGGTGTCCGAACTGGAGTTATGGAAACCACGGAACATAGCATAGATGTTAACCAATATGGCCTGTTTAACCATCAAGTAACTAATCAATTTCTGAAGATTTATATAACAAGAAACTCATGATTAGAGATAATACCTATTCCTGTGAGCTCCGTGTTTTAAGAGAATTAATCACTTTTTTGGATGAGGATACCCTATGTGTAAGAATTTTACGTACCAAAAAGTATAAATGACAAATCGAATTCCTACTATTGAATGATCAATTTAGTCTAGACTATCGCATGTAAAAATTGTAATCACAATAACAATATTAGGACTAGGTTTTTGAATTACCTAGAATGGGTGAGAAAGATGATGAAATCTTAGTCTCTCTCACATTTCTAGTGACATGTGAGAGGAGACGGAAGAACATATGTTGGAACAGAATGATATAGAGAGAAGAGAGAAACTCCTCCTATTCCATTGCAGTGAGAGAACATGTCTGGAGTAACAGACACACACTGCAAGTGGTTAGGAGGCGGGACCTCTCTACTTATATTAGTAAAATATGGGTTATGCCTTCTCATTATAGCAAGCCCATATTCAAGTACCTATAACAATACTCACAATGAGCAGTGTTTGATAATAAGAAGCCAAATGATAGTATTGATCACAAATGTTGCACTTAAACAATAAACTTTAATTATTTTAACATCCAATTAATTTCGATCTAAAATTAAATTTAACAATAATTTATGTTAGTCCACAAAATTATTCCAACATTATGTTGATAAAAAAAATAATAGCAGTTAATTTTTTTGTTTCCTAAGGTATCCTCCGTCAGTAGCAGTGATTAATTCTTTGATGCGATCAAGAGCTCTTCTAAGGGGTAAACCTTTAGTCACGAAACCCTTTCCATACACAAAACTAGTAATCAAACTCTCAATTAAATACTTAAAAAGTCCACCTACCTAGCTACCAACTATGCTAGGTATCATGGTTAAAGAATATATGAGTTAAATCCCTCACACTTTTTTTTTTTTAACTGTAAATCCCTGGCCTTTTAATGTTTTATTTCAGTACTCTTAACATTGTTTATTCACAAAATCAATCATTCTTATGGAAAAATAAAATTAATATGACTTTAAATCATGTTTACGTTATTAATTATGTTTCTGGAAAAATGTGTTAAAATTAAAATTATATATCTAAAAAAGGAGAATGAAAATGGTATAATCAAATTGGATAGACGCGTAATTATGTGAAGAAAGAGGTAGAGCATAATTAAAGAGGTATAATCAAATTGGATAGACGCGTAAACATGACAACAAAAATAGTTAAGAAATCTCTCCATCACGATGTCCTACCTTTAATTTCCTTATGTCAAAAATATAAACTGATTTCTCTTCATTTTTTTGAAACATAAATAAATAATTTTCTTTTTTCTGGCTCAGCCAAATATATCATTAGAATTAGTGTTTGAACAAATTAATGGCGTTGATTTGTGCTGAGACTAATGATCAAGATTTTAAATTGTGATTTTTTTTCCATATATTTAAAAGTGTAGGTGGGTTCGGCACTGGTCACTAAGGCCAGGGCACAGTCTTCGGGCTCTATGAGTACTTACAAGGGATTTACAAGATCACTTACTAAAGGGTCGTCACAGTGGCAGTGAGAATTGAACTCGCGTCCTTATGGGATACAAGTCTGCTCCTTACCACTTGTGTCAATCTTCATTGGCTTTAAATTGTGATTTACCATTATAATTACACTCACTATATTATTGTTGTGTTAATTGCAGCCATATTAGTTATATATTTATATTTTTTAATTACGTGTTAAGTTTTTTATGGTGAGCAATATTTTTTTGTGAGCACTGCATTAGTCATAGGTATATATATATATATATATAAGTCGTTTGACCTGTACACTGCACGGGATGATAATAAAAAATAGTTTGTTGCATATTAAGGAAAATAAATAATAATTTATTTAAATATATTTATAGAAAATTGAATATATAATTTTGTTTGTAAAATAAGTTAATAATTAAATAATTAAAGACATGAAAAAAATATAAATGTGTCATTCTGTTTTATATCTTACTTCGAATATCATGTTTATAAAGTTGAAAAAATCTCAATGGATGACCTATAACTAATAATAAAGAGCTTATTTTATGAATATTTTGCACATATCGAAAATTGAGATTGTTGAAAAATAAAAGAGAATAAGTGGATAATTTAATTATACCATGAGTCATTTATAGGAATGATAATAGATATCCATGAGAAAGGGGACATGTCTCATGCTCTGTCCCGATTTGGAATTTTGCTCCGATCCCCCTCCCCATTTCCATTCCCATCACGGGTCCTAATTCCCCATCCTTTTAGAGATTTGAATCCCTATGGGTATTTATGACTTTGTTAAAAATTTTCCAAAAGAGAAGAATTAAAAATATGTTGAAATTCAAAACATAAATATCCATAGTAACAAATACTTCTAAGACAATATAATCTAAATTAAAATTAAAAATGCATACATAATGCATATCTAACAAATATACTTGACAAAATGAGAGTGCGTTATCCTCGTCTCTGCTATGTTTGACAAATAGGAACCTCTCCCTATTAGCAATCCCCAAGAAGACAAAATCTATCATCACTCTTGTCCCATTATTGTGGGTATTTCTTGTGTGTATCCACTTTCATTAGTTTTTTCTTGTCATCCTAATTCATTTACAACTTTTCAATAAATTAAAGTATTTAATTTATAAACACATAAAAATATATTTTCTAATTAATAACAAATTAATGAATAAATTTAATTTATTTAATTTCAATTACACATCCTCTGATTGTACGTCCTTTTAGTAAATTAAAATATCAATTTTAAAAAATATATATATTATAATTAATATGTTATAATTAGTCAAAAGATCATATATAATCCTAATTTTTGTCATCTCAATTATTGAAGTAGTATATCAATTACTTAATTATTTTCAACCTAAAAAGTATTGTATTTATTTAATTTTTTAGAAAATTAATAAATAATTAGTATCATTATCAAAGAAGTGTAAATTGCGGAATTGATTTTTAAAAATATTTTAATTTTGAAAAATTGAAGTTTTTCTCAAAAAAAAAATGAAACAATTTTGGAATTGATAAATTGATATGTTTAAGTTTCAAAAAATTAAATATGGAGTGTATATGTGTGTGTGATTTTCAAAAGCTCTAGATTTGAAGTTAAAAACTTTTCTCCCAACCCCATCCTCATTTAGAATTTTCCTCTCATCTCGTCATGGGTTCCCATTCCTTATTTTTTGTGAAAATCTAAATCCCTATATGTATTCATTGATTTATTAAAAAAAATTTCAAAAAAAGAAAAATTTTAAAATTGGTAATGGAAAGGATAATAATACTAATAGTATGTATACATTATTAATTGATATGGATATCAATATCAATTAAAGGTTATAATATTAGACTTATAAAAAAAAGGAAATAATATTATTTATTATTAATTTTTGTTGTGTTTCTATTTGTGTGTGTGTGTGTAATATTAGCTTTTATGAAGTAGAAAATGAAACTTGTCACTTAAATAGTCATGTTGAGATTTGGAAAATAAAATCAGCAATCTATTAATAATTATATTTTTATAAATAAAATAATATATTAATAATGATTAGACCTTAAAAAAGCAAACACAAATAAATATGGATTTATATAGATACAAAAATAATATTTTAAATTTTATCAAATAATTAAAAGTTTTAGTATGAGAAAATCAAAGGTAAAAATAGAAGTAAAACCAAACACAATCTTCAATAACTCTTAGCCCTTAATCTTACTACCTTAAGTTTAGTGAAATGACCAGTTCAGATAGTTTATCAATAGCATCTCCTTTACTTAATTGTGGGTTCAAATTTTGAAAAGAAAAAAATATAAAATCACTAATATTCATTTATGTAATAGTAAAATTAATCTCAAATTCAATAAAATGTTTATTAAATTATTTATGAACAATACAATTACCTTTGACACAAAGGATTGAACAATATATGGTTGAACATACAGTTTAGTGGTTGTGATCTCTTGCACAAAACATAGAGAAAAACCATTAAAATATATACACAAAGTAAAAAACTAAGTAAACGTAAATCTCTATACAAAACCAAAAAAATACAAAGAAGAAGGGTAGAAATAAATTGGATATAAACAATGAAAATGAAAAGGATAAATAAATTGGTTTATTTTAAGAAAACTTAAAAAATCCAATCTTTATTTCATTAAGGAAACATTAAAATGTATATATATATATATATATATACAAATTAAAAATACTAAACAAACATAAAAAATGTGGTAAAAAAAAAAAGAAATCTCACAAAGAAGAAAAGAGTTTCAAAGAAGAGTGGTGGAACAGTTGAATTTTCTAAACTGCAAAATCTTATTCCTTAATATAAACCATGAAGAAAAAAAATTAAAAGATGAAGTAAATTAATATATTTTGAGAGAACAAATAGATAATGAATGAAGAGAAATGAAAAATATGAAAATATGAGAGGAAGAATGGAAGAGAAAAGAAAGTTGTGGAATAAAGAGGACAAATGAAATGAAGTGTTAGCATTTCACACTAAAGCTTTAGGTAATTGAGATCTTAGTAACAAACTAATATTACAAATTCTAAGGGAAGTTAAAGGTTTTAATTTTGATTAGTATGAGTGATCATCTTTTGTAGCAGTAAATATGTTACAGATTCTAGGAGTAATTTAAGGGGTTCATACTTTGATTATAGCAAACATTTCTTGGTAGCAATCATTTTTGTTTCTATTTTTGTTTTTGCACTAATCGATTGGATTACGGTTTGTTGTGGAATAGAAATTACGTAGTCTATTGAATCCAAAATTCAAAACATCAAGGTAAATTCAAAATTTAAAATTTTGTAATTAATATGGAAAAACACATGTTTAATTGAAAAAATGAAAAAATATTATAAAGAAAATAGAAAAAGATATGTATCACGTGAATATCCATTTTTAATGTTAACTAATTTAAATTGACATATTTTGATCAATTATATCATGTAAATTAAGAATTGTAATGGTTTGAAATCTAATATTTAATGTGAAATATTTATGTTGTAGTAATGAAATAGATATGAAGGTCATTTTTATAACAAAATAATTAATGATCAAGGTTATAAAAACCATAGGCCATAAGTTACTCTATAAGTGACACTTGTAAAACTTTCCCCAGAATGAGTATGGAATATTAGTATTATAGATTATAGATTATAGATTTGAAATAAACTATAATAATGAAATGCACACTTTACATGAAATTTGTTATAAATAAGATATTATATGGATATCCATTAACATATTCAAGTGATTGATTAGGATCTTATTTATGGTCTATTAATATGATTTTGCAAATCATTCCAATTGTATTGCATGAAGGATCTATAAATAGAGATCTAGAATCATATTGTTACATACACAAAAAATAATAAAGAATCAGATCTTCTCCTCCCATTACTTCCTTCTCTTTGTTCTTTTCATTTTAGAAAAAACTTTTGTCTATGTGTTATATATATTATGGGATGATTAGCAGCAGGAAGTTTATTAAAAAAAAATCTAAAGTCCAACGGTAGACTCCTGCATCTATCAATAAGATACAAAGGGTTCTGAGTTCCACTATCATTCTCATCCCCATCCTCTAATCATTAAAAAAAGAATTTTATTAAAAATAAAATAATCAATAGTAAGAACAATTTTTTAAATTTATTTTTTATTATTAATAACTATTCTTGTTCATATTCTTCATATCATCACTTTTAAGAAAAAATATATCATAATTCTACGTACACTACAAGAAACTTTGAAGTTTTTTGCATGAGTAATGTATTATATTAAAATTCTTCCTACAATTAGAATGGTGATTTAATAAGAAACTAGAGGTGGGACATTTGTAGACCTTGTGGTGGAAAGATCTCATAATTATTTATTTCCATTGGGGCTTTGTCCGATTATAGCATAGCAACAGACCAAATTATGCACAACATACTGCATGCAAGAGAAATCGGTTGGTTGTGGATTGATTTATAACACATGTCAGATGTATGGGAATCTATCTATAGATGACCGATTTCGGGTAGAAAATCTATTTACTACCAAACCCATTTCTACTTGTTTTTATTTGCATTTTTTTTATTGGTAAAAACTCCCGCTGTTTGCTGTGCTGTCCTTCACTGTCCTTTTTTTTTTTTTTGCTGTTTAATTGTTTGGTTTGCGAAACTATGCGTGCAATGCATGTTCTAGGACTAGTTATGTTGCATTATGGTTTCTTATTGTGTATAGCTACGGGGTTTGAGCACTTTTATCTATAGAAAGGAAAAAAAAAAAAAAAGAAAACCGATCAAGTCTATTGTCTACATAGTTTTTGGAATTTTAAGTTAGTTAGTTATTAACAACTATGACGTTGACTCTCTCCTTCTTCTTTATTTTATTATGGCACGTTTTCTGATAGTATTATATGAAATAATATATTTTTATCATCTTTGATAAGGAAGAAAAAAATCTTCCTGCAAGAAGATATCAACCACATATGCCGTACAAATCTTTATCATGTTTTATGCAAATACAACGTCCTCTCAACATCACAACACGCCAACCAAATTGGACTCACAAATTAGCCTCGTCTCCCACATCGCAAATAATAGTATATGCAAGCTAGCCATTCTTGTTATCACTCTCCTCGTCAGACTATCACACGAGGACAAACTTCACAGGGAATTTGTCACCTGTGTGGCAGGAAAATTTTCTATATACACAATTTTAAAAATTCATTCTTAAATTCACTTATAAAAAAATTGATGAGATCCATAGATTGGTGATCAATATATATTAAATAAAGCTAATAAAATGTTATTTTTACTATAAGTATGTATAAATATTATAAGTAAAATTTGTGTTTATATAAAAATCTATACTCCACTAGTCCAATCCACGCTTAAACAGACAAATAAAAAAAATTATTAGCAAGAATTATTATTTGTTAAGAGCATCCACTCGTTAGATAAATAGGATATTAATTTCTGGATATGAAACGCATTATTTTTTTTTGTCTATATCTATATATGAATTTCAAATCAAATAACTCATCAGTTCATAATTAAAGAAGAATTAACTCTTTCCTTTCAACGTAATAAACTATCCAATAGTCTTTGGCCCACCAAATGTGAAAAGGATCGAGTTATTTTATTTCAACATTTTATAAGAATACTAAAATATAACACTTCAGAAAATAAACATGCAAAGACTTAAAAATATTAGGTCTCCTAATAATGAATACTGGCTTGTCATGCAGACTCAGCTAAGTTATGATTAAATTATAGTATTAAAAAGGGAGTATAAAAAGATTTCAATTATTCTTTAAAGATTGAATGTGAGTACTAACAAAAGTCAATAAACAACTTATAAGAAAATTATGTAACAAACTATGAAATATGGAGGCCCACGCGGTCATGAGTAAAAGGTGCTTAAATGAACTTTAATTTCATGTCTGTTTGAAAGATGCATCACACGTAGCCTCCTTCTCCGCACCTTCATCCACAGTCCTATATATACAAGCCAGACCACGGGTGTTCATGATCCATTTTGTTCCACCAATCTGACCCGGCTCGAAGCTTATTGGGATGGGTTTGGGTCATGAAATTTGACTTGATACGCTTTTCAGGTCAAGTTCGGGTCATACGTTGGATTGGCCCGAAGTCAATTAATCCTTTAAGAGATATATACTTTTATAATAATTTATGAAAAATATAAGATTTTAAAGATTAATATATTTTAAATAACTTGATATTATTTCTACATTGATATGTTTATTTTGAAACCTATATCGTAAAATATCTCTAAAATTTTATTTCTTACTTGTAAAATTTTATAACTTTACTATGTATAGTATCAATTCTCGTATATTATTTGAATGTCGGGTTGACCCGGTATGACTCGGGACATCGTCGGGTCATTATCGGGTCGGGTTCAGATTTAAACAATTGATCCGGTCTAAAAATCGGACCGAGTTCGGGTCTTATCCAACCCGTCCCTTGTGCACCCCCAAGCCAAACAAGTTTACTCTCAATTGATCGGTTGTCCTGCATATGCCCATGTGAATGATGGTAAACTTGAGGCAAGGGCAAGAAGGTGTATATTTCTAGGATATGCACGAGGGGTGAAAGGCTACAAACTGTGGTGTATAGAAAAGGCAAGTTCACCCAAAATCATTGTCAGCAGAGATGTCACTTTTGACGAAGCTGCAATGCTAAATCAGAAGAAGGAGTCTAACTTAGATGATGCAGAGACAGATCATGGTGCTAAGAAGCAGGTGGAGCTAGAGATTGACTGTGGGAAGGTGAAGCAAGAAAATGATATAATGAATCAGCCAAGTACTTCAGGAATTGCTCAACCTGAAGTAGAACAACAAGATGAACCTGACTATGAGGAAACTGGTGAACCAACCAGAGAAGCAGAGCCATACAGTATTGCTCTTGGGCAGAGAAAGACGAGAAATCCGAAACCAAAAAGATATCCTGATTCTCACGCTTGTGCACTTGACTCATTAGATGCAAATCCTATAGCCTTTGCTTTGGCTATGGCGAACGGTGCAGTTGGAGATGAACCATGTACCTATCGTGGTCCAATAGAAAGTAAGGAGTCAAAGGAGTGGCTGATAGCAATGAATGAGGAGATTGAGTCTCTTCAGAAAAATCAGACGTGGGAGCTGGTACAACTTCCAAAGGGAAAAAGAGTAGTTGGCTGTAAATGGGTTTACAAAAGGAAAGAAGGAATCCCTGGCACTGAGCCTCCAAGGTTCAAGGCGAGACTGGTAGCAAAGGGTTATACTCAGAAGGAGGGTGTTGACTTCCATGAAGTATTCTCTCCTGTGGTGAAGCATAGCTCTATTCGGATCCTATTAGCTATTGTAAGTACGTTTGACTTGGAGCTAGAACAGCTTGATGTGAAGACGGCGTTCTTACATGGTGAGCTAGAGGAGCAGATCTACATGAGTCAACCAGAGGGGTTCATAAGTCTTGGTAAGGAAAATCATGTTTGCCTATTAAAGAAGTCGTTATATGGCTTGAAACAGTCCCCGAGGCAGTGGTACAAAAGGTTTGATGCATTTATGATTGGTACTGGATATAGTAGAAACCAATATGATAATTGCATCTATTCTAGTGAGCTTCCAGATGGTTCAAAGATTTATTTGTTGTTGTATGTAGATGACATGCTAATTGCAGCTCGTAATAAGGCTGAAATTAGTATGTTGAAAACTCAGTTGGGAAAAGAGTTTGAGATGAAGGACTTAGGTGCGGCAAGGAAGATTCTTGGAATGGAGATTCATAGGGAGCGGCATAATAGCAGGTTGTGTTTAACACAACAAAATTATATTATAAAAGTGCTACAACGCTTCAATATGGATCAATCCAAACCAGTTGGCACTCCGTTGGCTGCACATTTTAAGTTATCTTTGAAAGAATGTCCGAGAACTGAGGAGGAGGTGAAGCACATGTCTCGTATACCTTACTCTAGTGCAGTTGGCAGTCTCATGTATGCCATGGTGTGCACTAGACCAGACATTTCACATGCAGTGAGTGTGATAAGCAGATTTATGAGCAAACCTGGAAAGACACACTGGGAAGCTGTGAAATGGATCATGCGGTACCTAAAAGGTTCCACTGATGTCTATTTGGTATTTGAAGGTCAGAAGAACCGTGGAGTTGTAGGTTATGTAGATTCTGATTATGCAGGTGACTTGGATAAAAGAAGGTCATTGACAGGCTATATCTTTACAGTCTTTGGATGTACTATTAGCTGGAAGGCGACATTGCAATCAACAGTGGCATTGTCAACTACTGAAGCTGAGTATATGGCATTGATCGAGGTCATAAAGAGAGTATTTGGGTGCACGGTCTTTTGGATAGTTTTGGATTGAATCAACATGTACCAATTGTACATTGTGATAGTCAAAGCGCCATTCATCTGGCTAAAAATCCAGTCTATCATGAAAGGACAAAGCACATTGACGTCAGACTTCATTTTGTCAGAGAATGTATCAATAATGGTACTGTTGCAATTCAGAAGATAGCCACAGCTGAGAACCCAGCCGATATGATGACAAAACGATTGCCAATTGACAAGTTTAAGCATTGCTTGGACTTAGTTAATATTTGCAGAAGTTGAAAGCTATTGCAAAATGCAGCCAAGGTGGAGAATTGTAGAAAAAGTGGCGGTGGCTGTGCATTTTGCAGCCACCGACCGTTGAAAAATCAAAAAGAGATTACTGTGCACATGCACAGTAATGTGAAATACAGTTGTATCACCGAAATATGCACAGTAACATGCACAGTAACTTTCAAAAATCATCTATAAATAGAGCCTTGAAGCAGACGATTTTTGCAATCCCGAACTGAGAAGCATTTCCTCAGTTGTAAAGGAAGAAGCAGTGTAGGCTTCTTGTAGTGAGAGAAAAATAGAGAGTGTGTGTAAGAAAATTCCAAGAGTGTAGTGTGAGTATACACTGGGGGGTTTTGGATATATTCTCTAGATCTCTGTAATACTACTAATTGTAGTAGAAGAGAGTCTCATTGGGGATACACTATATTGTAATTACTCTTTAAATATAGTGGAGTATTTTTCGGAGTTTGGCCCGTGGTTTTTCCCTCAAAATTACAGGAGGGTTTTCCACGTTAAAATATTGGTGTGCAGTAATCTTGATCTATTTTGTTGGTGTGAATAGTAACGAGTACTATTCATAAATAGTGAAGCGGGTCCCACTACATAGTACTATTCACGTGAATAGTGACGTGGGCCCCACTGCGAATTACTATTCACCGTGCTCCATTTTTCCGCCTCTTCAATTTGGGCGCGCTTCCGCTCACATCCGGAAAGTGTTTATTACACTTGGGGTGTACCCGACTCTGATGATATCATAACAGGCAGCTTTCAAGGCATGCATCAATTTCTTGTCTTACACTTTTGTCTCTCAGGATTTTGTTGAATCCGTAGAGAATGGAGAGTACAAGGACATTGTGTCCACTCTGTTGCAGCTAACTGGAACAACAAACGTGGTGGATATTTTCCCAGTGTTGAAGATATTGGACCCACAAGGCCTCCAAAGGCACACCACTAATTACCTTACCAAGTTTTTCCACAACTTGGACAAGTTGATTGACAAACGATTGAAGCTAAGAGAAGCGGGACTTTATGTCACTAACAACGACATGTTGGATGCACTCCTTGACATTTCTGAAGAGGATAGCCAGAGGATGGACAGAGAAAAGATCAAACATTTTTTACTTGTAATTTCCTTTCTCTTATCCTTTTTATGATCTTTTGTTCACTACCAATATATTATCTTTGAAAGCTTTTTTTTTTCCCCTCCAGAGATACAAGTTTAATTTATCCTTTCTCACTTAGAACAAATATGATTTTGTTGTAGGATCTTCTAGTTGCCGGAACAGACACAACTGCATATGGCTTGGAAAGGGCAATGACTGAACTACTCCATAATCCAGAGGTTATGTCAAAAGCTAAACAAGAGCTGGAACAAACCATTGGAAAAGGAAATCCTATTCAGGAATCAGATGTTGCTAAACTCCCATACTTACAAGCAATAATAAAAGAGACCTTGCGTTTACACCCTCCAGCTCCACTTTTGCTTCCCAGAAAAGCTAAGGTTGATGTGGAAATCTCGGGTTACACAATCCCACAGGGTGCAAGAGTCCTAATTAATGAGTGGGCTATAGGTAGAAACCCAAGCATATGGGAGAATGCGCATTTGTTTACACCGGAGAGGTTCTTGGGCTCTAAAATTGATGTCAAAGGTCGAGATTTTCAGCTCACACCATTTGGCAGCGGGAGACGAATATGTCCAGGCTCGCCTCTAGCTATCAGAATGTTGCATGTGATGTTGGGATCATTAGTCAATTCTTTTGATTGGAGACTTGAAAACAACATCAAGCCTGAGGATATGGACTTGGATCAATCCCTCCGAGCTATTCCAGTTAGAATAAACAACTAGGACTATTAATCGTTAGTTTCTTCCTCTTAAAGATTTGATTTAATATAGTGGCAAAGTAGTCTACCGTACCGAATGTAATTTACTCTCCTTCATCAGCTTGAGTGTTAGTTAGAATTTGAAGCCTTTGTATTTTTTTGGTTACAATTTTAACCCTTTGTATAAGATAGGGTTGGCTACATAGAATTAAAAAAATATTTGCTTTAAATTTCTCACTTCCCTTAATCGTATATTATATTTTTAATTTGTTGTCGTTTTATTACTTACACTTTTTGTTTTTATCTTTATCAACAAGCAGATATTTTATGGACATTAGGGGGAGACATAATTAATTAAAGTAGATACTAGTAAGTGTTGAGAGAGAGTTAAAAGTCAGTATTTATGATTTCCTTTCATATATGATGCCCAGGTAATATTTACATTTAATGGCCAACTAACATAAATTTCTTGTCTTTTATTTGTTTAAATTTTCATATACGCAACTCTTCTCCCTTTTTTTTTTTAATCCAGGTGACTTTTTAATTGCTTTATTTAAGATATTATTGGATGCACAGAGGATAATTAATATGTGATTTTGATTAATCGGAGGTAAGAGCTGGTTGACTTTCGGTCATGTTTCATCACGCGACCTTTGGGTCAAACTTTTATTTAGTCATCACATATTCACATTGGAGACATTGCATACATTCCACATGCACCACTGCGTACGCGTATTATTCTTTTGATTGTAACATTTGCTTTATATAATTGAAGAAATAGTGCCAAATCAGCCAATTCAATGGGAGAAAAAAAAATAAAAAAGAAAAGGACGCACGTTGCTGGTTCATTTGAACTTCCGTGTATTCCAGGATGGGACAACGACAATAATAATGTACGCATCGCGTTCTCGGCTGAAGCTTTGGGGCACTTACAGGTTTCTATCCAATCACCGATGGGTAATGGGGGTGTCCGAACTGGAGTTATGAAAACCACGGAACATAGCATAGATGTTAACTAATATGGCCTGTTTAATCATCAAGTAACTAATCGATTTCTGAAGATGTATATCACAAGAAACTTGTGATAAGAGATAATACCTATTTCTGTGAGTTCTAAGAGAATTAATCACTTTTTTGGTGGAGGATACCCTATGTGTGAGAATTTTACATATCAAAAGTATAAATGACAAATCGAATTCCTAGTATTCAATGATCAATTTAGTCTAGACTATGGCATGTAAAAATTGTAATCACAATAACAATATTAGGATTGGGTTTTGAATTACCTGGAATGGGTGAGAAAGATGATGAAATCTTAGTCTCTCTTACATTTCTAGTGACATGTGAGAGGAGACGGAAGAACATATGTTGGAACAAAATGATATAGAGAGAAAAGAGAAACTCCTCCTATTCCATTGCAGTGAGAGGACATGTTCTGGAGTAACAGATGCACACACACTGCAAGTGGTTAGGAGGCGGGACCTCTCTATTTATATTAGTAAAATATGTGTTATGTCTTTTCATTATAGCAAGCCCATATTCAAGTACCTATAACAATACCCACAATGAGCTGTGTTTGATAAGAAGAAGCCAAATGACAATATTGATCACAAATGTTGGACTTAAACAATAAACTTTAATTATTTTAACATCCAATTAATTTGGATCTAAAATTAAATTTAACAATAATTTATGTTAGTCCACAAAATTATTCCAACATTATGTTGATAAAAAAAAATAATAGCAGTTAATTTTTTTTGTTTCCTAAGGTATCCTCCGTCAATAGCAATGATTAATTCTTTGAGGCGATCAAGAGCTCTTCTAAGGGGTAAACCTTTAGTCATGAAACTTTTTCCATACACAAAACTAGTAATCAAACTCTCAATTAAATACTTAAAAAGTCCACCTATCTAGCTACCAACTATGCTAGGTATCATGGTTAAAGAATATATGAGTTAAATCCCTCACACTTTTTTTCTTTGAACTGTAAATCCCTGGCCTTTTAATGTTTTATTTTAGTACTCTTAACATTGTTTATTCACAAAATCAATCATTCTTATGGAAAAATAAAATTAATATGACTTTAAATCATGTTTACGTTATTAATTATGTTTCTGGAAAAATGTGTTAAAATTAAAATTATATATCTAAAAAAGGAGAATGAAAATGGTATAATCAAATTGGATCGATGTGTAAATATCATTATTTTTTATTTAAAAGGCCAACAATTCCCTGTTCAGTTTTAATTTAAATTACTCTGACCCTGTCAATTGTATTAAATTAATATTTAGTATATAATCGGATACATTGAAGAAAATATTTGATATTGATTAGAGTCAAATGTTTCATCACGCCACTTTTATGTTGTCATCATACTTAATTTATTGGACATTCACATGCATAACTGCTTGTGCATAATACTGTTTCTTAAAATAAGAATTACTGAGAGAACTTGATTATAATGTACTTTAAATGGTTTGAAATTAAAAGATTAAAATACATCTTCTAAGGTGAGAGTCCTTTTAAAGTGTGAAAGTGAGAAATTCTCACCATTCGATCAATTGATGAGTCTCACACATCATGCATTTTATTGATTCAACAGTGGAAATCCCTTTACTATCTTATATTAGAGGAATTATCACTTTAGAGAATTCAAATCATAAAAATATAACATTAGATCAATCAATTGAATGAAAAGGAGGTCAATGGACTGGCTTGTTGATCCGTAGAACTGGGAGTCACTGAGTACGAGATTATGACAAATTGAACCTATTTCTTCTTCTTTTTTTCGGTAATGAACTGAACCCTGTTTGATATTGCTTTGGTTCTTTTAATTCTTGTAATGTGAACCCTAAAGTTAGTTTAATTATGACGTCAAAAAGTAAGGAGGTAATTTAAATTATTCGAACCTTGTCAATTATCTTGAAATTAACATCTAGAAAGGATGGTCAACTTCATCTTTTTGTTCTATGTTTTTCAGCATTTAAATTAAAAATAAGCTAGAAAGACCAGGACTGAAAAAAAAAAAAACAGAGGGAGATGATATTGCAAACCAAAAGCAAAAAAAAAAAAAAAAACAACAGAAATGATATTGCAAATAAATATAAGAAAAATTTGTATTTTACCTCTAAAATATAAGTCTTGTGCACTTTGCTTTCAAAACTCTAAAAATGTGCAAATTGACACCTTAATATTTCCTGAATATGCACTTTACCTTGGGTCAATTTTTTCTATGGATTTTAAATGATCAAAACATTGTATTATTCTTTTTGCAGCAAAATGAATCTAGGATGTTTTAGGATACATAATCCTCCGGATTATGTAACAATATTGAACACAAAATGTCCAAAAAAAAATTTGGTGAAACAAAATCCGCTGGCAGCAAATTATGTAACAATTTTTTTTCAATGAAATCCGCTGTTTGTGGATAATGAGTGATAAAATAATTATAAAAAATAATAATAAACTTGTAAATTTTAATTGTTACTACAACGATATGTGTGTTCTAAATGCCGGTACAATGACTGACTCGTGTCATTGTACTAGCATTTAGAACACATGGAATTATTGTACTAGCATTTAAAACACATAGCTTTATTATTATTTTTTTGTCACCCTTTATTTCGCCTTTGGATTGCTTTGCAAAAAAAAAATAAAAAAAAATGTGCATAATCTGCTACTAGCAGATTCTGTTGATTTTTTTTATTTTATTTTGCCACTTTGTGTTTTTTATCTACTGGCAAAATTATCCGTTCCCAAGGTGTTTTTTATCTACTGCCAGTGGATTATGTACCCTAAACCATCGCAGATTGATTTTGCTGCAAACACAATAATACAGTGTTTTTATCATTTAAAATCCACATGGAAAAATTGACCCGCACTTTAGTCATTTTGTCAAAATTTTGCTTATTATTAATGATAAACAGGTGCAGATATGCACCAAAACAAAAAATAGGTGCGGGTCAATTATTTGCATATGGACATTGAGTGATAAGTTTTTTTTATTCCTGATTGAGTGATAAAATGACAAACATCTTGTGTTTAAGTAGGAATTATTTTGGAATGGGTGAGCTTATGGAATCCGTTGGAAGACAATTACAAAGAAAATATACCAAAAAAAAATAAAAATTGAGGAATAGAATCCGCTAGGAACGAATTATGAACTAGAATTTTCCTCAAACAATCCACTATCGGCAGAATATGACACATAAAAATGAATACAAATATTATCATATTATTTGTCTCGTGCAAATTCATTTCAGACTCAAAAAAAAAAAAAAATTACGCTCAAACTATTTTCCCTCATTCTCTGTCCCCGCTGACACCTTTGTCCTCCCCTTCCCGCTTTTTACAAAAAAGAGGAAGAAGAAGAAGAAAATTTGACTATAAAAAAATAGTAGCATTGTCATGATAATAGTATGTTCTAATGGACATATAGTAACAAATCCAAAAGATGGTGTAATTTTTACGTGAGAATCCAGCACATATTTTTATTCCCTGTACTTTCTCATTTGTGAAGCTAGAGAATACTTTTTGCCAATCTATAAATCCAAACACTCAAAATAAAGTGACATCAATAAAATACAGTTGCCTAATCTTGACTTTTGGCAGCTTTATAAACTATCAAGCAATTCCAATCACTAATGATGGCAACATTCAACAGATGTGTTGCTTACATCAGTAGCACTAATCAAACAATCGTGCCATTGAGTTATATGTTGAATTCAAATAAGTTGCTGCTTAGAATAAAGCTTATGAGATGAGCACATTCGAAGAAAGAGAAGTAGTCTAGGAAGAAAGCGATGAAGAAGAATTTGAAAGCCGCGATGATGGTGTGAATGATGTTGCGGGTGAAGAGGACATGTCAAACAGACTAGGCAATACTTGAAATTGTATAACATTTTTATTGCTACATGATGAGATTGTGTCTCATCTAATGTCTTAAAATGCATATGGTTTGCAAGACCTGCAGTGAGCATAAATTTGATGCAGCCATCTATCCCAAAATATACCAATTAGTTACAACTATGACAATATCAACACAAATAAATTAGAAACAATTTTCACCTAGAAGCTAGAGGGAAGCTTAAGAAATTGGGTGGTACCAACACAAGAGCCAAATAAGGCAGTCAAACCTATGCCAATGCCTGTAATAAAACCAGGGGACTGCCAATTTGCGTTATAGAGATGCATGTTGCTCGATCTAAATTGTGATAGCTAGAGACAAGCGAGGCATGCCAAACCTAACTAAAAGTCCCAACTCCCAACAAGGTTCAGATCCTCCAAAAATTGTAGATACATTTCCATGGACCTCATTATTAGTCTTGTCAAACATTATACATGTGCCTATGAGGGCAAACAGGTACCTGCGTGCGCTTATTTCTATTGATGCTGTGTCATCTTTAGTGTCGAGACTTCTTAAATGTTGTTGCAACCAATGTAAATTGATTGTACCTCTATTAATCAAAAGTAGATGAGGCACAACACCAAGAAGATTAAAACATTTCATCTCAAGTAGTTGTTCAACACTACTAGAAGTAGGTTCACTAATTAGTCCACCATTGGTGTGTTGCCCAAATTGCATGGCAACATCTTCTAATGTCAGAGTCATTTCTCCTAGTAGAGAATGGGAGATGTGCATCCTTAGTCGCCATTGTTTTTGCTTAATTCCACTTTACCTATTTGTGTAACGGGATAAAAAAAACTAGCACGCTTTAGGTGCTCAATAATCTCATATCTCGATTGATGATTAAGAAAAAGATTACGAGGCTCGAATCTTCTTTCTTTCTGTTTCAAATAGAAGGTAAATAAGTATTAAAAATATATATATTAATAAATAAACACATAAAATGCTAAAAAAAATCCAAAACAGGGATTCACATTATGAAAAAAAATTAGATAATAAAATTACCACAAAATTAGTTAAATAAAATAAATCAATAAATTTAATAAAATAAAATAATTACAAAATTAATAAACCTAGTAAAATAAAATAAATAAATCAATAAATATAACAAAATAAAATAATAACAACATTAGCTAAATAAACTTGTATGTCTATTAAGAATATAAACTGGAATATGCTTATGAGGATCGATTGTTGCGTCAAGTTGTCTTCGAAGTATTTTTTTAAAAAAATATTTTTAATATCTCTTTTTTTCCCTAAAACTTTCTCCCTTCACACTCAAACTAAAAATTGTCCCTTTCTCAGTTTAATATAGTTTTTCACAGTCTCTCAAACCAATCTCTCCCTTTTACAGCAAAGGAGGAGGAGGCTACCTCACAAAAACTGCTAGGAGTTCACGGGTGCTGTGACCATTATGTTTTCATGGAGCAGATCTGATGCCGTGAAGCAAGGCGTGAAGCAGTTGAGGCATACATAGCGGATGAGGCTAAGTGTTAGCAAGTGGTGTCAGCAGGAGCACGATCCGCTAGCAGCGGATTACATACCCTAAAGTCTCAAGGGTGAAGAATCCACAGGAAGAGGATTATTTACCGTCCAATTTAGCTTTTCAAGCTTTTCATCATTAGCTTGTTCTAATTTGCATGCCTGTTCTGCTTCGTGTCCTAGCAGTGAAGGCTTCGTGTGCTAGAGGTGAAGTGATGGGGAATAAATCCACTACTAGAAAATTATGTACCTAATATGTGTTTTTTTTTCTAGTTTTGGGAGCATAATCTACTTCCTGCGTATTTCTTTCTTGTTCCCATACTTAGTCTAAATTTCCCAAAAATTCTATTTTCTCGTATTAAGCTTTATCAGAACCCATATCAAAATTAATTACTTGCATTATATACCCCCTCTAACTCTAGGTCAATCTGACACCCTAAACTAATAAATAGCATACAACTTGATACCTTATAATTTTTTGCTGAATGTGTAATATCTTTACCAACAATAAATAAAAAGATAAATTATACTCACCTCTTCTTAGATTTGTGAAAATGCAATTCACATTCCCTCTAGTTGTCCAACCTACACTTACACCCAATTGATCTGCTTGTCAAATTTTAAGTATTTATATTATACTCACACCCCTCATTAACACCACCAAAAAAAAAACCAGTGAATTGCGGCAGATTTTTTGGGGCATTAGAGCGGTTCCTTGTACTGCCGTAATTACCAATGTCATTCAATAAATTACGATAGTTAAAAAAAAGCCACCGCAATGAACGCCAAGAACCACTATTTTTCCCTTAACAGCACCGCCCATTATACTTAGTAAACTGTGGTGATTTTTTATCGCCACTTTTTTCATGTGAGTTACAGCGGTTTAGAACCGCCATTTTACTCATCACATTATGGCCATCTTGGCGAATTAATGTGGTTTTCAACTGTCACTTTTTTTAATGTGAATTTTGGTAGGTCTAATCGCCCTTTTTCTCTTAATAATGATCTTAATAAATTGCAGCAGTTGTCAATTGCCATTTTTCTCAAAACACTGACAGTTCCAATTTAAAGATTAGAACCGCCATAAGTGAAAATTTTTATCAAATTTATATGAAATTTTCAATCCAATATAAAACCCCTGTTAACTATTATTTTTGTAATTGTAAATCCCACATAAAAACAAAAATTAGTACATATGATATAAACATGATAATAATGATATACAAAAAGATACATTACTTGAGTATAAAATAAGTACCACACTTGAGATATAAGTACTTATAAGTCTAAAAGGAAAGTAATTCCAAGTAGTACACAAAAAAAAAAAAAAAAATCCAAGTAATACACCAGTCACAACGGTAATTAATAAAAAGATCATGTACGTGGACTTGGGTGATTAGTTGCTGGATTATTATTGCTTCCATCTGATGATCTTCTCATATGATTGGGTGACTTAGGCCCACTCCCACTATTAATAAACTTAATAAAATGATATTTTTGTTATATTAAATGTTCTTAATTAGTAAAATTATAAAAACTCCCTTACCCCACTCTCTTATTTTCATCGAGCAAGTGACAGAGATGGGGGTTTAGGTTTTTTTCACAATTAATGGAGAGAGTGAGTAAAGGTAGTTTTATAATTATATTAATTAAGAACAGTTAATATTAAAAAAATGTTACTCTGTTAAGTTTACTAATGACGCTCTATTATTGAGGGGTGTGGGTGTAATATAAATATTGAAAACTTGACAAGCAGATGGAGTGTGAGTGTAGGTTATATAACTAGATGAGGCGTGAGTTGTATTTTCACAAATTTCAAGGAAGTGAGTGTAATTTACCTTAAATAAAAATGCAATTTTTCCTGAACTTAATGTTAAGAGACCAAGTTTATTGTTAACATAACTTTGATACCTTGGAAGATCAAGTACGTTGTCGATATAATTTTTTATATCTTAAGAGGTCAAGCCTGTTGTCTACAAAGTTTTTGGTATTTTAAGCGATTGAGCTTGTTATTAACAACCATGACAACGACTTTCTCCTTTTTCTTTGTCTTTTTTAATGGCAGGTTACAAGTTTCAACAGAATTTTTCTTGAATATACTGATAGCTTTTTCTATACATATAAGTCTCAACTCATTATAAAGGCGTGTTGGGAATTCATGTCACCAGTCAAAAAAAAAAAAAAAAACTTGAAACACCTGATTACATCACTCATGAATATAAAAAATTATCCTCCCAGGGATCACGCCCAGCTAGTATAATTAACAACCATAAATTCAAAAAAAGAACAAGAAACCGCCTCAAATAGCTTTATACTGATACATCTTTGAAAAATAATTTTACAATCTTAGACGTACAAAACTTTTTTTTCCTGTACGTACATTCAAATCTTTACCTAATGGAGAGGAAGAACGGAAGGAAAGAACTTAACCAAAAAAAGAATAGGAGGAAAGAAAATGACAGATATTTTATGCAAGTACACTCGTCCTCTCAACATCACAACACGCCGATCAAATTTGACTCGAAAATTTGCCTCGTTTCGCCCATATATAGTATATGCAAGCCATTATATATCATCTCTTTCCCCGTATTACAAGAGAACAAACTTCACCGCGGAATCAATGGGTCACGTGTCCAGTGGTCCAATCTATATACACAAATAGACAAACCAGATGTACCAACAAAGTCAGTAAACAACTTAAAAGGAAAATACGTAACAAACTATGATATATGTAGGTCCGCGCGGTCATGTGTTAAAGGTGCGTAAAAGAGCATTCATTTCTAAAATAAAAAACATGTATGTTTGACAGACGCGTCACATGTAGCCACCTTCTCCGCACCTTCATGCACAATCCTATATAAACAAGCCAAACAAGTTCACTCTCATCACACCCACTTCTCAACACTACACTACACTACACTCGACTCGAACCAACATCTCTCCGATTAAACGACCATGGAATCAGTATCAACACACTTTGGTGCTGCAATGATGAATTCAACTACAACATTTGCTTCACTTTTTCAGCAAGGCACCACAGATGATGCACTAAAAGCACCTACCCTCTTATTATCCCCTAAGCATTCTTATTTGTCTTTATCATTGATCCTCTTTTTGATATACACAATCACACAATTTCTTCGCTCAATCCATGCAAAGAGCACAAAATCAAACTACAAGCTTCCTCCAGGACCTTCCTTTCTCACCATAGTGGGAATCCTTTCCGAATTCTGTAGAAAGCCACAACAAACGTTGGCCAAGCTTGCTAAGCTTCATGCCCCAGATATAATGCGCTTGAAGCTCGGCCCATCAACCACCATAATCATCTCTTCACCAGAAATTGCCAAAGAGGTGCTCCAAACCCATGATGTGTTGTTCTCAGACAGAACAGTTCCAGTTATTGTGACAGCTCACGGTCACCACAATTACAGCTTGCCATTCCTCCCAGTCTCACCACTTTGGAGGGACCTAAGGAGAATATGCAATGAGCAATTGTTCTCAAACAAGACCCTTGATGCAAGCCAAGGCCTTAGGCGCAAGAAGCTGCAAGAACTCCTCAGCGACATGCACACATACAGCCTAACCGGTGAGGCAGTGGATGTTGGGAGGGCAGCTTTCAAGGCATGCATCAATTTCTTGTCTTACACTTTTGTCTCTCAGGATTTTGTTGAATCCGTAGAGAATGGAGAGTACAAGGACATTGTGTCCACTCTGTTGCAGCTAACTGGAACAACAAACGTGGTGGATATTTTCCCAGTGTTGAAGATATTGGACCCACAAGGCCTCCAAAGGCACACCACTAATTACCTTACCAAGTTTTTCCACAACTTGGACAAGTTGATTGACAAACGATTGAAGCTAAGAGAAGCGGGACTTTATGTCACTAACAACGACATGTTGGATGCACTCCTTGACATTTCTGAAGAGGATAGCCAGAGGATGGACAGAGAAAAGATCAAACATTTTTTACTTGTAATTTCCTTTCTCTTATCCTTTTTATGATCTTTTGTTCACTACCAATATATTATCTTTGAAAGCTTTTTTTTTTTCCCTCCAGAGATACAAGTTTAATTTATCCTTTCTCACTTAGAACAAATATGATTTTGTTGTAGGATCTTCTAGTTGCCGGAACAGACACAACTGCATATGGCTTGGAAAGGGCAATGACTGAACTACTCCATAATCCAGAGGTTATGTCAAAAGCCAAACAAGAGCTGGAACAAACCATTGGAAAAGGAAATCCTATTCAGGAATCAGATGTTGCTAAACTCCCATACTTACAAGCAATTATGAAAGAGACCTTGCGTTTACACCCTCCTGCTCCACTTTTGCTCCCTAGAAAAGCTAAGGTTGATGTTGAAATCTCAGGTTATACAATCCCACAGGGTGCAAGAGTCCTTATTAATGAGTGGGCTATTGGTAGGAACCCAAGCATATGGGACAATGCAAATTCGTTTACACCGGAGAGGTTCTTGGGCTCTAAAATTGATGTCAAAGGTCGAGATTTTCAGCTCACACCATTTGGCGGCGGGAGACGAATATGTCCAGGCTCACCTCTGGCTATCAGAATGTTGCATGTGATGTTGGGATCATTAGTCAATTCTTTTGATTGGAGACTTGAAAACAACATAAAGCCTGAGGATATGGACTTGGATCAATCCCTCCGAGCTATTCCAGTCAGAATAAACAACTAGGATTATTAATCGTTAGTTTCTTCCTCTTAAAGATTTGATTTAATATAGTGGCAAAGTAGTCTACCGTACCGAATGTAATTTACTCTCCTTCATCAGCTTGAGTGTTAGTTAGAATTTGAAGCCTTTGTATTTTTTTGGTTACAATTTTAACCCTTTGTATAAGATAGGGTTGGCTACATAGAATTAAAAAAATATTTGCTTTAAATTTCTCACTTCCCTTAATCGTATATTATATTTTTAATTTGTTGTCGTTTTATTACTTACACTTTTTGTTTTTATCTTTATCAACAAGCAGATATTTTATGGACATTAGGGGGAGACATAATTAATTAAAGTAGATACTAGTAAGTGTTGAGAGAGAGTTAAAAGTCAGTATTTATGATTTCCTTTCATATATGATGCCCAGGTAATATTTACATTTAATGGCCAACTAACATAAATTTCTTGTCTTTTATTTGTTTAAATTTTCATATACGCAACTCTTCTCCCTTTTTTTTTTTAATCCAGGTGATTTTTTAATTGCTTTATTTAATATATTATTGGATGCACTGAGGATAATTAATATGTGGTTTTCATTAATTAGAGGCAAGAGCTGCTTGACTTTCGGTCATTTTACATCACGCGAATTTTGAGACAAACTTTTATTTAATCATCACATATTCCCATTGGAGGCATTCATACATTCCACATGCACCACTGCGTACGCGTGTTATTCTGTTGATTGTAACATTTGCTTTATATAATTGAAGAAATAGCGCCAAATCAGCCAATTCAATGGGAGAAAAACAGAAAAGGACGCACGTGGCTGGTTGATTTGAACTTTGAAATAGGATGCTTCCGTGCATTCCAGGATGGGACGACGACAATAATAATGTACGCATCGCGTTCTCGGCTGAAGCTTTGGGGCACTTACAGGTTTCTATCCAATCACCGATGGGTAATGGGGGTGTCCGAACTGGAGTTATGGAAACCACGGAACATAGCATAGATGTTAACCAATATGGCCTGTTTAACCATCAAGTAACTAATCAATTTCTGAAGATTTATATAACAAGAAACTCATGATTAGAGATAATACCTATTCCTGTGAGCTCCGTGTTTTAAGAGAATTAATCACTTTTTTGGATGAGGATACCCTATGTGTAAGAATTTTACGTACCAAAAGTATAAATGACAAATCAATTCCTACTATTGAATGATCAATTTAGTCTAGACTATCGCATGTAAAAATTGTAATCACAATAACAATATTAGGACTAGGTTTTTGAATTACCTAGAATGGGTGAGAAAGATGATGAAATCTTAGTCTCTCTCACATTTCTAG
The DNA here is from genome assembly GCA_031216105.1 of Dalbergia cultrata. Taxonomy (NCBI): domain Eukaryota; kingdom Viridiplantae; phylum Streptophyta; class Magnoliopsida; order Fabales; family Fabaceae; genus Dalbergia; species Dalbergia cultrata. The sequence continues at coordinate 16,156,510 of CM062350.1, forward strand.
TGACATGTGAGAGGAGACGGAAGAACATATGTTGGAGCAGAATGATATAGAGAGAAGAGAGAAACTCCTCCTATTCCATTGCGGTGAGAGAACATGTCCGGGAGTAACAGACACACACTGCAAGTGGTTAGGAGGCGGGACCTCTCTACTTATATTAGTAAAATATGGGTTATGCCTTCTCATTATAGCAAGCCCATATTCAAGTACCTATAACAATACTCACAATGAGCAGTGTTTGATAATAAGAAGCCAAATGATAGTATTGATCACAAATGTTGCACTTAAACAATAAACTTTAATTATTTTAACATCCAATTAATTTCGATCTAAAATTAAATTTAACAATAATTTATGTTAGTCCACAAAATTATTCCAACATTATGTTGATAAAAAAAATAATAGCAGTTAATTTTTTTGTTTCCTAAGGTATCCTCAAATCGAGTAGCAGTGATTAATTCTTTGATGCGATCAAGAGCTCTTCTAAGGGGTAAACCTTTAGTCACGAAACCCTTTCCATACACAAAACTAGTAATCAAACTCTCAATTAAATACTTAAAAAGTCCACCTACCTAGCTACCAACTATGCTAGGTATCATGGTTAAAGAATATATGAGTTAAATCCCTCACACTTTTTTTTTTTTAACTGTAAATCCCTGGCCTTTTAATGTTTTATTTCAGTACTCTTAACATTGTTTATTCACAAAATCAATCATTCTTATGGAAAAATAAAATTAATATGACTTTAAATCATGTTTACGTTATTAATTATGTTTCTGGAAAAATGTGTTAAAATTAAAATTATATATCTAAAAAAGGAGAATGAAAATGGTATAATCAAATTGGATAGACGCGTAATTATGTGAAGAAAGAGGTAGAGCATAATTAAAGAGGTATAATCAAATTGGATAGACGCGTAAACATGACAACAAAAATAGTTAAGAAATCTCTCCATCACGATGTCCTACCTTTAATTTCCTTATGTCAAAAATATAAACTGATTTCTCTTCATTTTTTTGAAACATAAATAAATAATTTTCTTTTTTCTGGCTCAGCCAAATATATCATTAGAATTAGTGTTTGAACAAATTAATGGCGTTGATTTGTGCTGAGACTAATGATCAAGATTTTAAATTGTGATTTTTTTTCCATATATTTAAAAGTGTAGGTGGGTTCGGCACTGGTCACTAAGGCCAGGGCACAGTCTTCGGGCTCTATGAGTACTTACAAGGGATTTACAAGATCACTTACTAAAGGGTCGTCACAGTGGCAGTGAGAATTGAACTCGCGTCCTTATGGGATACAAGTCTGCTCCTTACCACTTGTGTCAATCTTCATTGGCTTTAAATTGTGATTTACCATTATAATTACACTCACTATATTATTGTTGTGTTAATTGCAGCCATATTAGTTATATATTTATATTTTTTAATTACGTGTTAAGTTTTTTATGGTGAGCAATATTTTTTTGTGAGCACTGCATTAGTCATAGGTATATATATATATATATATATAAGTCGTTTGACCTGTACACTGCACGGGATGATAATAAAAAATAGTTTGTTGCATATTAAGGAAAATAAATAATAATTTATTTAAATATATTTATAGAAAATTGAATATATAATTTTGTTTGTAAAATAAGTTAATAATTAAATAATTAAAGACATGAAAAAAATATAAATGTGTCATTCTGTTTTATATCTTACTTCGAATATCATGTTTATAAAGTTGAAAAAATCTCAATGGATGACCTATAACTAATAATAAAGAGCTTATTTTATGAATATTTTGCACATATCGAAAATTGAGATTGTTGAAAAATAAAAGAGAATAAGTGGATAATTTAATTATACCATGAGTCATTTATAGGAATGATAATAGATATCCATGAGAAAGGGGACATGTCTCATGCTCCTGTCCCGATTTGGAATTTTGCTCCGATCCCCCTCCCCATTTCCATTCCCATCACGGGTCCTAATTCCCCATCCTTTTAGAGATTTGAATCCCTATGGGTATTTATGACTTTGTTAAAAATTTTCCAAAAGAGAAGAATTAAAAATATGTTGAAATTCAAAACATAAATATCCATAGTAACAAATACTTCTAAGACAATATAATCTAAATTAAAATTAAAAATGCATACATAATGCATATCTAACAAATATACTTGACAAAATGAGAGTGCGTTATCCTCGTCTCTGCTATGTTTGACAAATAGGAACCTCTCCCCTATTAGCAATCCCCAAGAAGACAAAATCTATCATCACTCTTGTCCCATTATTGTGGGTATTTCTTGTGTGTATCCACTTTCATTAGTTTTTTCTTGTCATCCTAATTCATTTACAACTTTTCAATAAATTAAAGTATTTAATTTATAAACACATAAAAAAATATTTTCTAATTAATAACAAATTAATGAATAAATTTAATTTATTTAATTTCAATTACACATCCTCTGATTGTACGTCCTTTTAGTAAATTAAAATATCAATTTTAAAAAATATATATATTATAATTAATATGTTATAATTAGTCAAAAGATCATATATAATCCTAATTTTTGTCATCTCAATTATTGAAGTAGTATATCAATTACTTAATTATTTTCAACCTAAAAAGTATTGTATTTATTTAATTTTTTAGAAAATTAATAAATAATTAGTATCATTATCAAAGAAGTGTAAATTGCGGAATTGATTTTTAAAAATATTTTAATTTTGAAAAATTGAATTTTTTTCAAAAAAATAATATGAAACAATTTTGGAATTGATAAATTGAAATGTTTAAGTTTCAAAAAATTAAATATAGAGTGTATATGTGTGTGTGATTTTCAAAAGCTCTAGATTTGAAGTTAAAAACTTTTCTCCCAACCCCATCCTCATTTAGAATTTTCCTCTCATCTCGTCATGGGTTCCCATTCCTTATTTTTTGTGAAAATCTAAATCCCTATATGTATTCATTGATTTATTAAAAAAAATTTCAAAAAAAGAAAAATTTTAAAATTGGTAATGGAAAGGATAATAATACTAATAGTATGTATACATTATTAATTGATATGGATATCAATATCAATTAAAGGTTATAATATTAGACTTATAAAAAAAAGGAAATAATATTATTTATTATTAATTTTTGTTGTGTTTCTATTTGTGTGTGTGTGTGTAATATTAGCTTTTATGAAGTAGAAAATGAAACTTGTCACTTAAATAGTCATGTTGAGATTTGGAAAATAAAATCAGCAATCTATTAATAATTATATTTTTATAAATAAAATAATATATTAATAATGATTAGACCTTAAAAAAGCAAACACAAATAAATATGGATTTATATAGATACAAAAATAATATTTTAAATTTTATCAAATAATTAAAAGTTTTAGTATGAGAAAATCAAAGGTAAAAATAGAAGTAAAACCAAACACAATCTTCAATAACTCTTAGCCCTTAATCTTACTACCTTAAGTTTAGTGAAATGACCAGTTCAGATAGTTTATCAATAGCATCTCCTTTACTTAATTGTGGGTTCAAATTTTGAAAAGAAAAAAATATAAAATCACTAATATTCATTTATGTAATAGTAAAATTAATCTCAAATTCAATAAAATGTTTATTAAATTATTTATGAACAATACAATTACCTTTGACACAAAGGATTGAACAATATATGGTTGAACATACAGTTTAGTGGTTGTGATCTCTTGCACAAAACATAGAGAAAAACCATTAAAATATATACACAAAGTAAAAAACTAAGTAAACGTAAATCTCTATACAAAACCAAAAAAAATACAAAGAAGAAGGGTAGAAATAAATTGGATATAAACAATGAAAATGAAAAGGATAAATAAATTGGTTTATTTTAAGAAAACTTAAAAAATCCAATCTTTATTTCATTAAGGAAACATTAAAATGTATATATATATATATATATATATAAATTAAAAATACTAAACAAACATAAAAAAATGTTGTACAAAAAAAAAGGGAAATCTCACAAAGAAGAAAAGAGCTTCAAAGAAGAATAGTGGAACATTTGAATTTTTTAATTTACAAAATCTTATTCCTTAATATAAACCATGAAGAAAAAAAATTAAAAGATGAAGTAAATTAATATATTTTGAGAGAACAAATAGATAATGAATGAAGAGAAATGAAAAATATGAAAATATGAGAGGAAGAATGGAAGAGAAAAGAAAGTTGTGGAATAAAGAGGACAAATGAAATGAAGTGTTAGCATTTCACACTAAAGCTTTAGGTAATTGAGATCTTAGTAACAAACTAATATTACAAATTCTAAGGGAAGTTAAAGGTTTTAATTTTGATTAGTATGAGTGATCATCTTTTGTAGCAGTAAATATGTTACAGATTCTAGGAGTAATTTAAGGGGTTCATACTTTGATTATAGCAAACATTTCTTGGTAGCAATCATTTTTGTTTCTATTTTTGTTTTTGCACTAATCTGATTGGATTCTGGTTTGTTGTGGAATAGAAATTACGTAGTCTATTGAATCCAAAATTCAAAACATCAAGGTAAATTCAAAATTTAAAATTTTGTAATTAATATGGAAAAACACATGTTTAATTGAAAAAATGAAAAAATATTATAAAGAAAATAGAAAAAGATATGTATCACGTGAATATCCATTTTTAATGTTAACTAATTTAAATTGACATATTTTGATCAATTATATCATGTAAATTAAGAATTGTAATGGTTTGAAATCTAATATTTAATGTGAAATATTTATGTTGTAGTAATGAAATAGATATGAAGGTCATTTTTATAACAAAATAATTAATGATCAAGGTTATAAAAACCATAGGCCATAAGTTACTCTATAAGTGACACTTGTAAAACTTTCCCCAGAATGAGTATGGAATATTAGTATTATAGATTATAGATTATAGATTTGAAATAAACTATAATAATGAAATGCACACTTTACATGAAATTTGTTATAAATAAGATATTATATGGATATCCATTAACATATTCAAGTGATTGATTAGGATCTTATTTATGGTCTATTAATATGATTTTGCAAATCATTCCAATTGTATTGCACAGAAGGATCTATAAATAGAGATCTAGAATCATATTGTTACATACACAAAAAATAATAAAGAATCAGATCTTCTCCTCCCATTACTTCCTTCTCTTTGTTCTTTTCATTTTAGAAAAAACTTTTGTCTATGTGTTATATATATTATGGGATGATTAGCAGCAGGAAGTTTATTAAAAAAAAAAAATCTAAAGTCCAACGGTAGACTCCTGCATCTATCAATAAGATACAAAGGGTTCTGAGTTCCACTATCATTCTCATCCCCATCCTCTAATCATTAAAAAAAGAATTTTATTAAAAATAAAATAATCAATAGTAAGAACAATTTTTTAAATTTATTTTTTATTATTAATAACTATTCTTGTTCATATTCTTCATATCATCACTTTTTAAGAAAAAATATATCATAATTCTACGTACACTACAAGAAACTTTGAAGTTTTTTGCATGAGTAATGTATTATATTAAAATTCTTCCTACAATTAGAATGGTGATTTAATAAGAAACTAGAGGTGGGACATTTGTAGACCTTGTGGTGGAAAGATCTCATAATTATTTATTTCCATTGGGGCTTTGTCCGATTATAGCATAGCAACAGACCAAATTATGCACAACATACTGCATGCAAGAGAAATCGGTTGGTTGTGGATTGATTTATAACACATGTCAGATGTATGGGAATCTATCTATAGATGACCGATTTCGGGTAGAAAATCTATTTACTACCAAACCCATTTCTACTTGTTTTTATTTGCATTTTTTTTATTGGTAAAAACTCCCGCTGTTTGCTGTGCTGTCCTTCACTGTCCTTTTTTTTTTTTTTTTGCTGTTTAATTGTTTGGTTTGCGAAACTATGCGTGCAATGCATGTTCTAGGACTAGTTATGTTGCATTATGGTTTCTTATTGTGTATAGCTACGGGGTTTGAGCACTTTTATCTATAGAAAGGAAAAAAAAAAAAAAAGAAAACCGATCAAGTCTATTGTCTACATAGTTTTTGGAATTTTAAGTTAGTTAGTTATTAACAACTATGACGTTGACTCTCTCCTTCTTCTTTATTTTATTATGGCACGTTTTCTGATAGTATTATATGAAATAATATATTTTTATCATCTTTGATAAGGAAGAAAAAAATCTTCCTGCAAGAAGATATCAACCACATATGCCGTACAAATCTTTATCATGTTTTATGCAAATACAACGTCCTCTCAACATCACAACACGCCAACCAAATTGGACTCACAAATTAGCCTCGTCTCCCACATCGCAAATAATAGTATATGCAAGCTAGCCATTCTTGTTATCACTCTCCTCGTCAGACTATCACACGAGGACAAACTTCACAGGAATTTGTCACCTGTGTGGCAGGAAAATTTTCTATATACACAATTTTAAAAATTCATTCTTAAATTCACTTATAAAAAAATTGATGAGATCCATAGATTGGTGATCAATATATATTAAATAAAGCTAATAAAATGTTATTTTTACTATAAGTATGTATAAATATTATAAGTAAAATTTGTGTTTATATAAAAATCTATACTCCACTAGTCCAATCCACGCTTAAACAGACAAATAAAAAAAATTATTAGCAAGAATTATTATTTGTTAAGAGCATCCACTCGTTAGATAAATAGGATATTAATTTCTGGATATGAAACGCATTATTTTTTTTTGTCTATATCTATATATGAATTTCAAATCAAATAACTCATCAGTTCATAATTAAAGAAGAATTAACTCTTTCCTTTCAACGTAATAAACTATCCAATAGTCTTTGGCCCACCAAATGTGAAAAGGATCGAGTTATTTTATTTCAACATTTTATAAGAATACTAAAATATAACACTTCAGAAAATAAACATGCAAAGACTTAAAAATATTAGGTCTCCTAATAATGAATACTGGCTTGTCGCAGACTCGCAGCTAAGTTATGATTAAATTATAGTATTAAGAAGGGAGTATAAAAAGATTTCAATTATTCTTTAAAGATTGAATGTGAGTACTAACAAAAGTCAATAAACAACTTATAAGAAAATTATGTAACAAACTATGAAATATGGAGGCCCACGCGGTCATGAGTAAAAGGTGCTTAAATGAACTTTAATTTCATGTCTGTTTGAAAGATGCATCACACGTAGCCTCCTTCTCCGCACCTTCATCCACAGTCCTATATATACAAGCCAGACCACGGGTGTTCATGATCCATTTTGTTCCACCAATCTGACCCGGCTCGAAGCTTATTGGGATGGGTTTGGGTCATGAAATTTGACTTGATACGCTTTTCAGGTCAAGTTCGGGTCATACGTTGGATTGGCCCGAAGTCAATTAATCCTTTAAGAGATATATACTTTTATAATAATTTATGAAAAATATAAGATTTTAAAGATTAATATATTTTAAATAACTTGATATTATTTCTACATTGATATGTTTATTTTGAAACCTATATCGTAAAATATCTCTAAAATTTTATTTCTTACTTGTAAAATTTTATAACTTTACTATGTATAGTATCAATTCTCGTATATTATTTGAATGTCGGGTTGACCCGGTATGACTCGGGACATCGTCGGGTCATTATCGGGTCGGGTTCAGATTTAAACAATTGATCCGGTCTAAAAATCGGACCGAGTTCGGGTCTTATCCAACCCGTCCCTTGTGCACCCCCAAGCCAAACAAGTTTACTCTCATCACACCCACTTCTCAACACTACACTTGACTTGGACTAACATCTTTCTAATTAAAAGGCAATGGAATCAGTATTATCACCGCGAATAATATTTGGTGAATAACTAAATTACACAATAAATACACATCACGCACCTATCATCATCGGATGTGATGTGTAGTCCCTATTCACTCATCAAATTCAATAATAATAAAATATATAGTATATATTTATTATCCAATTTAATTATACACTTAATATCACTTTTATAACCGCATTGGGGTGCTACAGCGATGAATTCAACAACAATTGCTTCACTTTTTGAGCACGGCACCGCAAAGGATGCACTAAAAGCACATACCCTCTTATACCCTAAGCATTCTTACTTGTCCCTATCACTGATCCTCTTGTTCACAAGGAATTTGTCACGTGTGTGGCAGGAAAATTTTCTATATATACAATTTTAAAAATTCATTCTTAAATACGCTTATAAATTGGTAAGATCCATAGATTGGTGATCAATATATATTAAATAAAGCTAATGAAAATTTATTTTTACTATAAATGTATACAAATATGATATGTTAAATTTGTATTTATATAAAAATCTACACTCCACTAGTCCAATGCAAGCTCAAACAGACAAATAAAAAAAATTATTAACAAGAATTATCATTTTTTAAGAGTATCCACTCGTTAGATAAATAGAATATTAATTTCCCAATACGAAATGCGTTAATTTTTTTTTTTTGTATATATATATATATACAGAATTACAAATCAAATAACTCATGACTTCATAATTAAAGAAGAATTAACTCTTTCCTTTCAACATAATAAACTAGCCAATAATCTTCGACCCACCATATGTGAAAAAGAGAGAGTTATTTTATTTCAACATTAAATAAGAATATTAAAATATAACACGCAAGAAGATAAACATTTAAAAACTTAAAAAATATTAGGTCTCCTAATAATGAATACTGGCTTATCACAGTTAGGTTATGATTAAATTATAATATTAAGAAGTGAGTATAGAAAGACTTCAATTATTCTTTAAAGATAGAATGTACTAACAAAAGTCAGTAAACAACTTAAAAGAAAAATGTGTAACAAACTATGATATATGTAGGTCCACGCGGTCATGAGTAAAAGGTGCTTAAATGAACATTAATTTCTCGAATAAAAAACATGTCTGTTTGGAAGATGTACCACACGTAGCCTCCTTCTCTGCACCTTCATGGACAATCCTATATATACAAGCCAAACAAGTTCACTCTCATCACACCCACTTCTCAATACTACACTTGACTCGAACCAACATCTTTCCTATTAAACGACCATGGAATCAGTATCAACACACTTTGGTGCTGCAATGATGAATTCAACATCAACATTTGCTTCACTTTTTGAGCAAGGCACCACAGACGATGCACTAAAAGCACCTACCCTCTTATTATCCCCTAAGCATTCTTATTTGTCTTTATCATTGATCCTCTTTTTGATATACACAATCACACAATTTCTTCGCTCAATCCATGCAAAGAGCACAAAATCAAACTACAAGCTTCCACCAGGACCTTCCTTTCTCACCATAGTGGGAAGCCTTTCCGAATTCTGTAGAAAGCCACAACAAACGTTGGCCAAGCTTGCTAAGCTTCATGCCCCAGATATAATGCGCTTGAAGCTCGGCCCATCAACCACCATAATCATCTCTTCACCAGACATTGCCAAAGAGGTGCTCCAAACCCATGATGTGTTGTTCTCAGACAGGACAGTTCCAGTTATTGTGACGGCTCACGACCACCACAATTACAGCTTGCCATTCCTCCCAGTCTGCCCACTTTGGAAGGACCTGAGGAGAATATGCAATGAGCAATTGTTCTCAAACAAGACCCTTGATGCAAGCCAAGGCCTTAGGCGCAAGAAGCTGCAAGAACTCCTCAGCGACATGCACACATACAGCGTAACCGGTGAGGCAGTGGATGTTGGGAGGGCAGCTTTCAAGGCATGCATCAATTTCTTGTCTTACACTTTTGTCTCTCAGGATTTTGTTGAATCCGTAGAGAATGGAGAGTACAAGGACATTGTGTCCACTCTCTTGCAGCTAACTGGAACAACAAACGTGGTGGATATTTTCCCAGTGTTGAAGATATTGGACCCACAAGGCCTCCAAAGGCACACCACTAATTACCTTACCAAGTTTTTCCACAACTTGGACAAGTTGATTGACAAACGATTGAAGCTTAGAGAAGCGGGACTTTATGTCACTAACAACGACATGTTGGATGCACTCCTTGACATTTCTCAAGAGGACAGCCAGAGGATGGACAGAGAAAAGATCAAACATTTTCTACTTGTAATTTCCTCTCTCTTATCCTTTTTTGACGATCTTTTTTGATTATCAACGTTATCCATGAAAACTTTTTTTCTTCTCCTAGATACGAGTATGCATCCTTTCTCACTTGGAACAAATATGATTTTGTTGTAGGATCTGCTTGTTGCCGGAACAGACACAACTGCATATGGCTTAGAAAGGGCAATGACCGAACTACTCGGCAATCCAGAGGTTATGTCAAAAGCCAAACAAGAGCTGGAGCAAACCATCGGGAAAGGAAATCCTATTCAGGAATCGGATATTGCTAAACTCCCATACCTGCAAGCAATAATAAAAGAGACCTTGCGTTTACACCCTCCTGCTCCACTTTTGCTCCCTAGAAAAGCTAAGGTTGATGTTGAAATCTCAGGCTATACAATCCCACAGGGTGCAAGAGTCCTTATTAATGAGTGGGCTATTGGTAGGAACCCAAGCATATGGGAGAATGCACATTTGTTTACACCGGAGAGGTTCTTGGGCTCTAAAATTGATGTCAAAGGTCGAGATTTTCAGCTCACACCATTTGGCAGTGGGAGACGAATATGTCCTGGATCGCCTCTAGCTATGCGGATGTTGCATATGATGTTGGGATCATTAGTCAATTCTTTTGATTGGAGACTTGAAAACAACATCAAGCCTGAGCATATGGACTTGGATCAATCCCTCCGAGCTATTCCAGTTAGAATAAACAACTAGGATGATTAATCGTTAGTTTCTTCCTCTAAAAGATTTGATTTAAAATAGTTTACCGTACCGAATGTAATTTACTCTCCTTTATCAGCTTGACTGTTAGTTAGAATTTGAAGCCTTTGAATTTTTTTGTTACAATTTTAAGCCTTTGTATAATATAGAGTTGGCTACATAGAATAAAAAAATATTTGGTTTAAATTTCTTACTTTTCTTAATCCCATATTTTATTTTTAATCTGTTGTCGTTTTATTGCTTACATTTTTTGAGAGTTTAATTTTTTATTTTTTTTTATCTTTATCAACATGTAGATATTATATGGACATTAGGGGGAGACATAATTAATTGAAGTCTTGATGCTAGTAAGTGTTGAGAGAGAGTTAAAAGTCAGTATTTTTAATTTCCTTTCATAAATGATGCCCAGGCAATATTTACATTTAATGACCAACTAACATACATTTCTGGTCTTTTATTTGTTTAAATTTTCACATATGCAACTCTTCTCCGTTTTTTTTTTAATCCAGGTGATTTTTTAACTGCTTTATTTAAGACATTATTGGATGCACTGAGGATAATTAATATGTGATTTTGATTAATTAGAGGCAACAGCTGCTTGACTTTGGGTCATGTTTCATCACGCGACTTTTGAGACAAACTTTTATTTAGTCATCACATATTCACATTGGAGACATTCATACATTCCACATGCACCACTGCGTAAATTTGATGCAGCCATCTATCCTAAAATATACCAATTAGTTACAATTATGACAATATCAACACAAATAAATTAGAAACAATTTTCACCTAGAAGCTAGAGGGAAGCTGAAGAAATTGGGTGGTACCAACATAATAGCCAAATAAGGCAATCAAACCTATGCCAATGCCTGTAATAAAACCAGGGGACTGCCAATTTGCGTTGTAGAAATGCATGTTGCTCAATCTAAATTATGATAGCTAGAGACAAGCGAGGCTGCATGCCGAATCTAACTAAAAGTCCCAACTCCCAACAAGGTTCAGATCCTCCAAAAATTGTAGATACATTTCCATGGACCTCATTATTAGTCTTGTCAAACATTATACATGTGTCTATGAGGGCAAACAGGTACCTGGGCGTGCACTTATTTCTATTGATGCTACATCATCTTTAGTGTCAAGACTTCTTAAATGTTGTTACAACCAATGTAAATTGATTGTACCTCTATTAATCAAAAGTAGATGATGGAAAAGCTAAGGTTGATGTGGAAATCTCGGGTTACACAATCCCACAGGGTGCAAGAGTCCTAATTAATGAGTGGGCTATAGGTAGAAACCCAAGCATATGGGAGAATGCGCATTTGTTTACACCGGAGAGGTTCTTGGGCTCTAAAATTGATGTCAAAGGTCGAGATTTTCAGCTCACACCATTTGGCAGCGGGAGACGAATATGTCCAGGCTCGCCTCTAGCTATCAGAATGTTGCATGTGATGTTGGGATCATTAGTCAATTCTTTTGATTGGAGACTTGAAAACAACATCAAGCCTGAGGATATGGACTTGGATCAATCCCTCCGAGCTATTCCAGTTAGAATAAACAACTAGGACTATTAATCGTTAGTTTCTTCCTCTTAAAGATTTGATTTAATATAGTGGCAAAGTAGTCTACCGTACCGAATGTAATTTACTCTCCTTCATCAGCTTGAGTGTTAGTTAGAATTTGAAGCCTTTGTATTTTTTTGGTTACAATTTTAACCCTTTGTATAAGATAGGGTTGGCTACATAGAATTAAAAAAATATTTGCTTTAAATTTCTCACTTCCCTTAATCGTATATTATATTTTTAATTTGTTGTCGTTTTATTACTTACACTTTTTGAGAGGTTAATTTTTTTTTTTTATCTTTATCAACAAGCAGATATTTTATGGACATTAGGGGGAGACATAATTAATTAAAGTAGATACTAGTAAGTGTTGAGAGAGAGTTAAAAGTCAGTATTTATGATTTCCTTTCATATATGATGCCCAGGTAATATTTACATTTAATGGCCAACTAACATAAATTTCTTGTCTTTTGTTTGTTTAAATTTTCATATACGCAACTCTTCTCCCTTTTTTTTTTTAATCCAGGTGACTTTTTAATTGCTTTATTTAAGATATTATTGGATGCACAGAGGATAATTAATATGTGGTTTTGATTAATCGGAGGTAAGAGCTGGTTGACTTTCGGTCATGTTTCATCACGCGACCTTTGAGTCAAACTTTTATTTAGTCATCACATATTCACATTGGAGACATTGCATACATTCCACATGCACCACTGCGTACGCGTATTATTCTTTTGATTGTAACATCTGCTTTATATAATTGAAGAAATAGTGCCAAATCAGCCAATTCAATGGGAGAAAAAAAAATAAAAAAGAAAAGGACGCACGTTGCTGGTTCATTTGAACTTCCGTGTATTCCAGGATGGGACAACGACAATAATAATGTACGCATCGCGTTCTCGGCTGAAGCTTTGGGGCACTTACAGGTTTCTATCCAATCACCGATGGGTAATGAGGGTGTCCGAACTGGAGTTATGAAAACCACGGAACATAGCATAGATGTTAACTAATATGGCCTGTTTAATCATCAAGTAACTAATCGATTTCTGAAGATGTATATAACAAGAAACTTGTGAGAAGAGATAATACCTATTTCTGTGAGTTCTAAGAGAATTAATCACTTTTTTGGTGGAGGATACCCTATGTGTGAGAATTTTACATATCAAAAAGTATAAATGACAAATCAAATTCCTAGTATTGAATGATCAATTTAGTCTAGACTATGGCATGTAAAAATTGTAATCACAATAACAATATTAGGATTAGGTTTTTGAATTACCTGGAATGGGTGAGAAAGATGATGAAATCTTAGTCTCTCTTACATTTCTAGTGACATGTGAGAGGAGACGGAAGAACATATGTTGGAACAAAATGATATAGAGAGAAAAGAGAAACTCCTCCTATTCCATTGCAGTGAGAGGACATGTTCTGGAGTAACAGACACACACTGCAAGTGGTTAGGAGGCGGGACCTCTCTATTTATATTAGTAAAATATGTGTTATGTCTTTTCATTATAGCAAGCCCATATTCAAGTACCTGTAACAATACCCACAATGAGCTGTGTTTGATAAGAAGAAGCCAAATGACAATATTGATCACAAATGTTGGACTTAAACAATAAACTTTAATTATTTTAACATCCAATTAATTTGGATCTAAAATTAAATTTAACAATAATTTGTGTTAGTCCACAAAATTATTCCAACATTATGTTGATAAAAAAAAATAATAGCAGTTAATTTTTTTTGTTTCCTAAGGTATCCTCCGTCAATAGCAATGATTAATTCTTTGAGGCGATCAAGAGCTCTTCTAAGGGGTAAACCTTTAGTCATGAAACATTTTCCATACACAAAACTAGTAATCAAACTCTCAGTTAAATAGTTAAAAAGTCCACCTACCTAGCTACCAACTATGCTAGGTATCATGCTTAAAGAATATATGAGTTAAATCCCTCACACTTTTTTTCTTTGAACTGTAAATCCCTGGCCTTTTAATGTTTTATTTTAGTACTCTTAACATTGTTTATTCACAAAATCAATCATTCTTATGGAAAAATAAAATTAATATGACTTTAAATCATGTTTACGTTATTAATTATGTTTCTGGAAAAATGTGTTAAAATTAAAATTATATATCTAAAAAAGGAGAATGAAAATGGTATAATCAAATTGGATCGATGTGTAAATATCATTATTTTTTATTTAAAAGGCCAACAATTCCCTGTTCAGTTTTAATTTAAATTACTCTGACCCTGTCAATTGTATTAAATTAATATTTAGTATATAATCGGATACATTGAAGAAAATATTTGATATTGATTAGAGTCAAATGTTTCATCACGCCACTTTTATGTTGTCATCATACTTAATTTATTGGACATTCACATGCATAACTGCTTGTGCATAATACTGTTTCTTAAAATAAGAATTACTGAGAGAACTTGATTATAATGTACTTTAAATGGTTTGAAATTAAAAGATGAAAATACATCTTCTAAGGTGAGAGTCCTTTTAAAGTGTGAAAGTGAGAAATTCTCACCATTCGATCAATTGATGAGTCTCACACATCATGCATTTTATTGATTCAACAGTAGAAATCCCTTTACTATCTTATATTAGAGGAATTATCACTTTAGAGAATTCAAATCATAAAAATATAACATTAGATCAATCAATTGAATGAAAAGGAGGTCAATGGACTGGCTTGTTGATCCGTAGAACTGGGAGTCACTGAGTACGAGATTATGACAAATTGAACCTATTTCTTCTTCTTTTTTTCGGTAATGAACTGAACCCTGTTTGATATTGCTTTGGTTCTTTTAATTCTTGTAATGTGAACCCTAAAGTTAGTTTAATTATGACGTCAAAAAGTAAGGAGGTAATTTAAATTATTCAAACCTTGTCAATTATCTTGAAATTAATATCTAGAAAGGATGGTCAACTTCATCTTTTTGTTCTATGTTTTTCAGCATTTAAATTAAAAATAAGCTAGAAAGACCAGGACTGAAAAAAAAAAAACAGAGGGAGATGATATTGCAAACCAAAAGCAAAAAAAAAAAAAAAACAGAAATGATATTGCAAATAAATATAAGAAAAATTTGTATTTTACCTCTAAAATATAAGTCTTGTGCACTTTGCTTTCAAAACTCTAAAAATGTGCAAATTGACACCTTAATATTTCCTGAATATGCACTTTACTTTGGGTCAATTTTTTCCATATGGATTTTAAATGATCAAAACATTGTATTATTCTTTTTGCAGCAAAATGAATCTAGGATGCTTTAGGATACATAATCCTCCGGATTATGTAACAATATTGAACACAAAATGTCCAAAAAAAAATTTGGTGAAACAAAATCCGCTGGCAGCAAATTATGTAACAATTTTTTTTCAATGAAATCCGCTGTTTGTGGATAATGAGTGATAAAAAAATTATAAAAAATAATAATAAACTAGTAAATTTTAATTGTTACTACAACGATCTGTGTGTTCTAAATGACGGTACAATGACTGACTCGTGTCATTGTACTAGCATTTAGAACACATGGAATTATTGTACTAGCATTTAAAACACATAGCTTTATTATTTTTTTTTGTCACCCTTTATTCGCTGGCACTGGATTGCTTTGCAAAAAAAAAATAAAAAAATGTGCATAATCTGCTACTAGCAGATTCTGTTGATTTTTTTTATTTTATTTTGCCATTTTGTGTTTTTTATCTACTGGCAAAATTATCCGTTCCCAAGGTGTTTTTTATCTACTGCCAGTGGATTATGTACCCTAAACCATTGCAGATTGATTTTGCTGCAAACACAATAATACAGTGTTTTTATCATTTAAAATCCACATGGAAAAATTGACCCGCACTTTAGTCATTTTGTCAAAATTTTGCTTATTATTAATGATAAACAGGTGCAGATATGCACCTAAACAAAAAATAGGTGCGGGTCAATTATTTGCATATGGACATTGAGTGATAAGTTTTTTTATTCCTGATTGAGTGATAAAATGACAAACATCTTGTGTTTAAGTAGGAATTATTTTGGAATGGGCGAGCTTATGGAATCCGTTGGAAGACAATTACAAAGAAAATATACCAAAAAAAAATAAAAATTGAGGAATAGAATCCGCTAGGAACGAATTATGAACTAGAATTTTCCTCAAACAATCCACTATCGGCAGAATATGACACATAAAAATGAATACAAATATTATCATATTATTTGTCTCGTGCAAATTCATTTCAGACTCAAAAAAATAAAAATTACGCTCAAACTATTTTCCCTCATTCTCTGTCCCCGCTGACACCTTTGTCCTCCCCTTCCCGCATTTTACAAAAAAGAGGAAGAAGAAGAAGAAAATTTGACTATAAAAAAAAATAGTAGCATTGTCATGATAATAGTATATTCTAATGGACATATAGTAACAAATCCAAACGATGGTGTAATTTTTACGTGAGAATCCAGCACATATTTTTATTCCCTGTACTTTCTCATTTGTGAAGCTAGAGAATACTTTTTGCCAATCTATAAATCCAAACACTCAAAATAAAGTGACATCAATAAAATATAGTTGCCTAATCTTGACTTTTGGTAGCTTTATAAACTATCAAGCAATTCCAATCACTAATGATGGCAACATTCAACAGATGTGTTGCTTACATCAGTAGCACTAATCAAACAATCGTGCCATTGAGTTATATGTTGAATTCAAATAAGTTGCTGCTTAGAATAAAGCTTATGAGATGAGCACATTTGAAGAAAGAGAAGTAGCCTAGGAAGAAAGCGATGAAGAAGAATTTGAAAGCCGCGATGATGGTGTGAATGATGTTGCGGGTGAAGAGGACATGTCAAACAGACTAGGCAATACTTGAAATTGTATAACATTTTTATTGCTACATGATGAGATTGTGTCTCATCTAATGTCTTAAAATGCATATGGTTTGCAAGACCTGCACCGTGAGCATAAATTTGATGCAGCCATCTATCCCAAAATATACCAATTAGTTACAATTATGACAATATCAACACAAATAAATTAGAAACAATTTTCACCTAGAAGCTAGAGGGAAGCTTAAGAAATTGGGTGGTACCAACACAAGAGCCAAATAAGGCAGTCAAACCTATGCCAATGCCTGTAATAAAACCAGGGGACTGCCAATTTGTGTTATAGAAATGCATGTTGCTCGATCTAAATTGTGATAGCTAGAGACAAGCGAGGCATGCCAAACCTAACTAAAAGTCCCAACTCCCAACAAGGTTCAGATCCTCCAAAAATTGTAGATACATTTCCATGGACCTCATTATTAGTCTTGTCAAACATTATACATGTGCCTATGAGGGCAAATAGGTACCTGCGTGCGCTTATTTCTATTGATGCTGTGTCATCTTTAGTGTCGAGACTTCTTAAATGTTGTTGCAACCAATGTAAATTGATTGTACCTCTATTAATCAAAAGTAGATGAGGCACAACACCAAGAAGATTAAAACATTTCATCTGCAGTTGTTCAACACTGCTAGAAGTAGGTTCACTAATTAGTCCACCATTGGTGTGTTGCCCAAATTGCATGGCAACATCTTCTAATGTCACAGTCATTTCTCCTAGTAGAGAATGGGAGATGTGCATCCTTAGTCGCCATTGTTTTTGCTTAATTCCACTTTACCTATTTGTGCAACGGGATAAAAAAAACTAGCACGCTTTAGGTGCTCAATAATCTCATATCTCGATTGATGATTAAGAAAAAGATTACGAGGCTTGAATCTTCTTTCTTTCTGTTTCAAATAGAAGGTAAATAAGTATTAAAAATATATATATTAATAAATAAACACATAAAATGCTAAAAAAAAAAATCCAAAACAGGGATTCACATTATGAAAAAAAATTAGATAATAAAATTACCACAAAATTAGTTAAATAAAATAAATCAATAAATTTAATAAAATAAAATAATTACAAAATTAATAAACCTAGTAAAATAAAATAAATAAATCAATAAATATAACAAAATAAAATAATAACAACATTAGCTAAATAAACTTGTATGTCTATTAAGAATATAAACTGGAATATGCTTATCTGGATCGATTGTTGCGTCAAGTTGTCTTCGAAGTATTTTTTTTAAAAAATATTTTTAATATCTCTTTTTTTCCCTAAAACTTTCTCCCTTCACACTCAAACTAAAAATTGTCCCTTTCTCAGTTTAATATAGTTTTTCACAGTCTCTCAAACCAATCTCTCCCTTTTACAACAAAGGAGGAGGAGGCTACCTCACAAAAACTGCTAGGAGTTCACGAGTGCTGTGACCATTATGTTTTCATGGAGCAGATCTGATGCCGTGAAGCAAGGCGTGAAGCAGTTGAGGCATACGCAAGCGGATGAGGCTAAGTGTTAGCAAGTGGTGTCAGCAGGAGCACGATCCGCTAGCAGCAGATTACATACCCTAAAGTCTCAAGGGTGAAGAATCCACAGGAAGAGGATTATTTATCGTCCAATTTAGCTTTTCAAGCTTTTCATCATTAGCTTGTTCTAATTTGCATGCCTGTTCTGCTTCACGTCCTAGCAATGAAGGCATCGTGTGCTAGAGGTGAAGTGATAGGGAATAAATCCACTACTAGCAAATTATGTACCTAATATGTGTTTTTTTTTTTTTTCTAGTTTTGGGAGCATAATCTACTTCCTGCGTATTTCTTTCTTGTTCCCATACTTAGTCTAAATTTCCCAAAAATTCTATTTTCTCGTATTAAGCTTTATCAGAACCCATATCAAAATTAATTACTTGCATTATATACCCCCTCTAACTCTAGGTCAATCTGACACCCTAAACTAATAAATAGCATACAACTTGATACCTTATAATTTTTTGCTGAAAGTGTAATATCTTTACCAACAATAAATAAAAAGATAAATTATACTCACCTCTTCTTAGATTTGTGAAAATACAATTCACATTTCCTCTAGTTGTCCAACCTACACTTACACCCAATTGATCTGCTTGTCAAATTTTAAGTATTTATATTATACTCACACCCCTCATTAACACCACACAAAAAAAACCAGTGAATTGCGGCAGTTTTTTTGGGGCATTAGGGCGGTTCCTTGTACTGCCGTAATTACCAATGCCATTCAGTAAATTACGATAGTTAAAAAAAAGCCACCACAATGAACGCCAAGAACCACTATTTTTCCCTTAACAGCACCGCCCATTATACTTAGTAAATTGTGGTGATTTTTGACCACCACTTTTTTCATGTGAGTTACAGCGGTTTAGAACCGCCATTTTACTCATCACATTATGGCCATCTTGGCGAATTAATGCGGTTTTCAACTGTCACTTTTTTTTAATGTGAATTTTGGTAGGTCTAATCGCCCTTTTTCTCTTAATAATGATCTTAATAAATTGCAGCAGTTGTCAATTGCCATTTTTCTCAAAACACTGACAATTCCAATTTAAAGATTAGAATCGCCATAAGTGAAAATTTTTATCAAATTTATATCAAATTTTCAATCCAATATAAAACCCTGTTAACTATTATTTTTGTAATTGTAAATCCCACATAAAAACAAAAATTAGTACATATGATATAAACATGATAATAATGATATACAAAAAGATACATTACTTGAGTATAAAATAAGTACCACACTTGAGATATAAGTACTTATAAGTCTAAAAGGAAAGTAATTCCAAGTAGTACACACAAAAAAAAAAAAGAAAATCCAAGTAATACACCAGTCACACCGGTAATTAATAAAAAGATCATGTACGTGGACTTGGGTGATTAGTTGCTGGATTATTATTGCTTCCATCTGATGATCTTCTCATATGATTGGGTGACTTAGGCCCACTCCCACTATTAATAAACTTAATAAAATGATATTTTTGTTATATTAAATGTTCTTAATTAGTAAAATTATAAAAACACCCTTACCCCACTCTCTTATTTTCATCGAGCAAGTGACAGAGATGGGGGTTTAGGTTTTTTTCACAATTAATGGAGAGAGTGAGTAAAGGTAGTTTTATAATTATATTAATTAAGAACAGTTAATATTAAAAAAATATTACTCTGTTAAGTTTACTAATGATGCTCTGTTATTGAGGGGTGTGGGTGTAATATAAATATTGAAAACTTGACAAGCAGATGGAGTGTGAGTGTAGGTTAAATAACTAGATGAGACGTGAGTTGTATTTTCACAAATTTCAAGGAAGTGAGTGTAATTTACCTTAAATAAAAATGCAATTTTTCCTGAACTTAATGTTAAGAGACCAAGTTTATTGTTAACATAACTTTGATACCTTGGAAGATCAAGTACGTTGTCGATATAATTTTTTATATCTTAAGAGGTCAAGCCTGTTGTCTACATAGTTTTTGGTATTTTAAGCGATTGAGCTTGTTATTAACAACCATGACAACGACTTTCTCCTTTTTCTTTGTCTTTTTTAATGGCAGGTTACAAGTTTCAACGGAATTTTTCTTGAATATACTGATAGCTTTTTCTATACATATAAGTCTCAACTCATTATAAAGGCGTGTTGGGAATTCATGTCACCAGTCAAAAAAAAAAAAAAAACTTGAAACACCTGATTACATCACTCATGAATATAAAAAATTATCCTCCCAGGGATCACGCCCAGCTAGTATAATTAACAACCATAAATTCAAAAAAAGAACAAGAAACCGCCTCAAATAGCTTTATACTGATACATCTTTTAAAAATAATTTTACAATCTTAGACGTACAAAACTTTTTTTCCTGTACGTACATTCAAATCTTTACCTAACGGAGAGGAAGAACGGAAGGAAAGAACTTAACCAAAAAAAGAATAGGAGGAAAGAAAATGACAGATATTTTATGCAAGTACACTCGTCCTCTCAACCTCACAACACGCCGATCAAATTTGACTCGAAAATTTGCCTCGTTTCGCCCATATATAGTATATGTAAGCCATTATATATCATCTCTTTCCCCGTATTACAAGAGAACAAACTTCACCGCGGAATCAATGGATCACGTGTCCAGTGGTCCAATCTATATACACAAATAGACAAACCAGATGTACCAACAAAGTCAGTAAACAACTTAAAAGGAAAATACGTAACAAACTATGATATATGTAGGTCCGCGCGGTCATGTGTTAAAGGTGCGTAAAAGAGCATTCATTTCTAAAATAAAAAACATGTATGTTTGACAGACGCGTCACATGTAGCCACCTTCTCCGCACCTTCATGCGCAATCCTATATAAACAAGCAAAACAAGTTCACTCTCATCACACCCACTTCTCAACACTACACTACACTACACTTGACTCGAACCAACATCTCTCCGATTAAACGACCATGGAATCAGTATCAACACACTTTGGTGCTGCAATGATGAATTCAACTACAACATTTGCTTCACTTTTTCAGCAAGGCACCACAGATGATGCACTAAAAGCACCTACCCTCTTATTATCCCCTAAGCATTCTTATTTGTCTTTATCATTGATCCTCTTTTTGATATACACAATCACACAATTTCTTCGCTCAATCCATGCAAAGAGCACAAAATCAAACTACAAGCTTCCACCAGGACCTTCCTTTCTCACCATAGTGGGAAGCCTTTCCGAATTCTGTAGAAAGCCACAACAAACGTTGGCCAAGCTTGCTAAGCTTCATGCCCCAGATATAATGCGCTTGAAGCTCGGCCCATCAACCACCATAATCATCTCTTCACCAGACATTGCCAAAGAGGTGCTCCAAACCCATGATGTGTTGTTCTCAGACAGGACAGTTCCAGTTATTGTGACGGCTCACGACCACCACAATTACAGCTTGCCATTCCTCCCAGTCTGCCCACTTTGGAAGGACCTGAGGAGAATATGCAATGAGCAATTGTTCTCAAACAAGACCCTTGATGCAAGCCAAGGCCTTAGGCGCAAGAAGCTGCAAGAACTCCTCAGCGACATGCACACATACAGCGTAACCGGTGAGGCAGTGGATGTTGGGAGGGCAGCTTTCAAGGCATGCATCAATTTCTTGTCTTACACTTTTGTCTCTCAGGATTTTGTTGAATCCGTAGAGAATGGAGAGTACAAGGACATTGTGTCCACTCTCTTGCAGCTAACTGGAACAACAAACGTGGTGGATATTTTCCCAGTGTTGAAGATATTGGACCCACAAGGCCTCCAAAGGCACACCACTAATTACCTTACCAAGTTTTTCCACAACTTGGACAAGTTGATTGACAAACGATTGAAGCTTAGAGAAGCGGGACTTTATGTCACTAACAACGACATGTTGGATGCACTCCTTGACATTTCTCAAGAGGACAGCCAGAGGATGGACAGAGAAAAGATCAAACATTTTCTACTTGTAATTTCCTCTCTCTTATCCTTTTTTGACGATCTTTTTTGATTATCAACGTTATCCATGAAAACTTTTTTTCTTCTCCTAGATACGAGTATGCATCCTTTCTCACTTGGAACAAATATGATTTTGTTGTAGGATCTGCTTGTTGCCGGAACAGACACAACTGCATATGGCTTAGAAAGGGCAATGACCGAACTACTCGGCAATCCAGAGGTTATGTCAAAAGCCAAACAAGAGCTGGAGCAAACCATCGGGAAAGGAAATCCTATTCAGGAATCGGATATTGCTAAACTCCCATACCTGCAAGCAATAATAAAAGAGACCTTGCGTTTACACCCTCCTGCTCCACTTTTGCTCCCTAGAAAAGCTAAGGTTGATGTTGAAATCTCAGGCTATACAATCCCACAGGGTGCAAGAGTCCTTATTAATGAGTGGGCTATTGGTAGGAACCCAAGCATATGGGAGAATGCACATTTGTTTACACCGGAGAGGTTCTTGGGCTCTAAAATTGATGTCAAAGGTCGAGATTTTCAGCTCACACCATTTGGCAGTGGGAGACGAATATGTCCTGGATCGCCTCTAGCTATGCGGATGTTGCATATGATGTTGGGATCATTAGTCAATTCTTTTGATTGGAGACTTGAAAACAACATCAAGCCTGAGCATATGGACTTGGATCAATCCCTCCGAGCTATTCCAGTTAGAATAAACAACTAGGATGATTAATCGTTAGTTTCTTCCTCTAAAAGATTTGATTTAAAATAGTTTACCGTACCGAATGTAATTTACTCTCCTTTATCAGCTTGACTGTTAGTTAGAATTTGAAGCCTTTGAATTTTTTTGTTACAATTTTAAGCCTTTGTATAATATAGAGTTGGCTACATAGAATAAAAAAATATTTGGTTTAAATTTCTTACTTTTCTTAATCCCATATTTTATTTTTAATCTGTTGTCGTTTTATTGCTTACATTTTTTGAGAGTTTAATTTTTTATTTTTTTTTATCTTTATCAACATGTAGATATTATATGGACATTAGGGGGAGACATAATTAATTGAAGTCTTGATGCTAGTAAGTGTTGAGAGAGAGTTAAAAGTCAGTATTTTTAATTTCCTTTCATAAATGATGCCCAGGCAATATTTACATTTAATGACCAACTAACATACATTTCTGGTCTTTTATTTGTTTAAATTTTCACATATGCAACTCTTCTCCGTTTTTTTTTTAATCCAGGTGATTTTTTAACTGCTTTATTTAAGACATTATTGGATGCACTGAGGATAATTAATATGTGATTTTGATTAATTAGAGGCAACAGCTGCTTGACTTTGGGTCATGTTTCATCACGCGACTTTTGAGACAAACTTTTATTTAGTCATCACATATTCACATTGGAGACATTCATACATTCCACATGCACCACTGCGTAAATTTGATGCAGCCATCTATCCTAAAATATACCAATTAGTTACAATTATGACAATATCAACACAAATAAATTAGAAACAATTTTCACCTAGAAGCTAGAGGGAAGCTGAAGAAATTGGGTGGTACCAACATAATAGCCAAATAAGGCAATCAAACCTATGCCAATGCCTGTAATAAAACCAGGGACTGCCAATTTGCGTTGTAGAAATGCATGTTGCTCAATCTAAATTATGATAGCTAGAGACAAGCGAGGCTGCATGCCGAATCTAACTAAAAGTCCCAACTCCCAACAAGGTTCAGATCCTCCAAAAATTGTAGATACATTTCCATGGACCTCATTATTAGTCTTGTCAAACATTATACATGTGTCTATGAGGGCAAACAGGTACCTGGGCGTGCACTTATTTCTATTGATGCTACATCATCTTTAGTGTCAAGACTTCTTAAATGTTGTTACAACCAATGTAAATTGATTGTACCTCTATTAATCAAAAGTAGATGATGGAAAAGCTAAGGTTGATGTGGAAATCTCGGGTTACACAATCCCACAGGGTGCAAGAGTCCTAATTAATGAGTGGGCTATAGGTAGAAACCCAAGCATATGGGAGAATGCGCATTTGTTTACACCGGAGAGGTTCTTGGGCTCTAAAATTGATGTCAAAGGTCGAGATTTTCAGCTCACACCATTTGGCAGCAGGAGACGAATATGTCCAGGCTCGCCTCTAGCTATCAGAATGTTGCATGTGATGTTGGGATCATTAGTCAATTCTTTTGATTGGAGACTTGAAAACAACATCAAGCCTGAGGATATGGACTTGGATCAATCCCTCCGAGCTATTCCAGTTAGAATAAACAACTAGGACTATTAATCGTTAGTTTCTTCCTCTTAAAGATTTGATTTAATATAGTGGCAAAGTAGTCTACCGTACCGAATGTAATTTACTCTCCTTCATCAGCTTGAGTGTTAGTTAGAATTTGAAGCCTTTGTATTTTTTTGGTTACAATTTTAACCCTTTGTATAAGATAGGGTTGGCTACATAGAATTAAAAAAATATTTGCTTTAAATTTCTCACTTCCCTTAATCGTATATTATATTTTTAATTTGTTGTCGTTTTATTACTTACACTTTTTGAGAGGTTAATTTTTTTTTTTTTATCTTTATCAACAAGCAGATATTTTATGGACATTAGGGGGAGACATAATTAATTAAAGTAGATACTAGTAAGTGTTGAGAGAGAGTTAAAAGTCAGTATTTATGATTTCCTTTCATATATGATGCCCAGGTAATATTTACATTTAATGGCCAACTAACATAAATTTCTTGTCTTTTGTTTGTTTAAATTTTCATATACGCAACTCTTCTCCCTTTTTTTTTTAATCCAGGTGATTTTTTAATTGCTTTATTTAATATATTATTGGATGCACTGAGGATAATTAATATGTGGTTTTGATTAATTAGAGGCAAGAGCTGCTTGACTTTCGGTCATTTTACATCACGCGAATTTTGAGACAAACTTTTATTTAATCATCACATATTCCCATTGGTGGCATTCATACATTCCACATGCACCACTGCGTACGCGTGTTATTCTGTTGATTGTAACATTTGCTTTATATAATTGAAGAAATAGCGCCAAATCAGCCAATTCAATGGGAGAAAAACAGAAAAGAACGCACGTGGCTGGTTCATTTGAACTTTGAAATAGGATGCTTCCATGCATTCCAGGATGGGACGACGACAATAATAATGTACGCATCGCGTTCTCGGCTGAAGCTTTGGGGCACTTACAGGTTTCTATCCAATCACCGATGGGTAATGGGGGTGTCCGAACTGGAGTTATGGAAACCACGGAACATAGCATAGATGTTAACTAATTTGGCCTGTTTAACCATCAAGTAACTAATCAATTTCTGAAGATTTATATAACAAGAAACTCATGATTAGAGATAATACCTATTCATGTGAGCTCTGTGTTTTAAGAGAATTAATCACTTTTTTGGTGGAGGATACCCTATGTGTAAGAATTTTACGTACCAAAAAGTATAAATGACAAATCGAATTCCTACTATTGAATTATCAATTTAGTCTAGACTATCGCATGTAAAAATTGTAATCACAATAACAATATTAGGACTAGGTTTTTGAATTACCTAGAATGGGTGAGAAAGATGATGAAATCTTAGTCTCTCTCACATTTCTAGTGACATGTGAGAGGAGACGGAAGAACATATGTTGGAACAGAATGATATAGAGAGAAGAGAGAAACTCCTCCTATTCCATTGCAGTGAGAGAACATGTCTGGAGTAATAGACACACACTGTAAGTGGTTAGGAGGCGGGACCTCTCTACTTATATTAGTAAAATATGGGTTATGCCTTCTCATTATAACAAGCCCATATTCAAGTACCTATAACAATACTCACAATGAGCAGTGTTTGATAATAAGAAGCCAAATGACAGTATTGATCACAAATGTTGGACTTAAACAATAAACTTTAATTATTTTAACATCCAATTAATTTCGATCTAAAATTAAATTTAACAATAATTTATGTTAGTCCACAAAATTATTCCAACATTATGTTGATAAAAAAAATAATAGCAGTTAATTTTTTTGTTTCCTAAGGTATCCTCCGTCAGTAGCAGTGATTAATTCTTTGATGCGATCAAGAGCTCTTCTAAGGGGTAAACCTTTAGTCACGAAACCCTTTCCATACACAAAACTAGTAATCAAACTCTCAATTAAATACTTAAAAAGTCCACCTACCTAGCTACCAACTATGCTAGGTATCATGGTTAAAGAATATATGAGTTAAATCCCTCACACTTTTTTTTTAACTGTAAATCCCTGGCCTTTTAATGTTTTATTTCAGTACTCTTAACATTGTTTATTCACAAAATCAATCATTCTTATGGAAAAATAAAATTAATATGACTTTAAATCATGTTTACGTTATTAATTATGTTTCTGGAAAAATGTGTTAAAATTAAAATTATATATCTAAAAAAGGAGAATGAAAATGGTAGAATCAAATTGGATAGACGCGTAAATATCATTATTTTTTATTTAAAAAGCCAAGAATTCCCTGTTCAGTTTTAATTTAAATTACTCGGACCTTGTCAATTATATTAAATTAATATTTAGAAAGGATGGTGAACTTCATCCCTTAGAGCAACACCAATGGACACAATTAAGGGTCCCATTTCAACAGGTGACCCACCACTCGAGACAAGGACTGGGACTGCAACTATTGGAGCAATTGAAGAAAGTAGAATGAGCCCCATTGCCAAGGGACTGTCCCACATGCATTACCTTTTTTTTTTAAAGTAAATTTTGTTATCATTTAGTTATTTTTTGACATAATTTTTTCTTTGTGTAACTACATAAGTTGTTAATAAAAAAAATTATACAAACAATTAATTATGTATATTTAATTCAGTCAAAATATTTGATTCAATGATCTACTATCTTGAAATTCTTTAAATAGAGTATGTTAAAAAATATTATTAGTAAAAATGTGTGATTAGATGATAATATAAAATTCTTTTACGATATTAATCTTTTGTTGTCATTTCAATATTTAAATTTAATTATGCTCTACCTCTATCTTCACATAATTTTTCAGTCATTTCCAACACTTCCTAAACTATTTTTACACACAGTTTAAATATTTCATAATTTCACTTTTAACAAAGAAAATGCAAAATTTCTATTCATAACTCAATTTCTATAAAAATTAGTAAAAATATGAATCTTATTTTTTTATAATCCAAAAGTAAATTTTTTTTTATTTTTAATAAAGAATTTGATAAATATGATAAAATATTTATTAAAACATATGTGGGATCAAATTTGGGATCAAAGGTGGGACCAAATGTTGGATCAAAGTTGAAACCTTCTAGTCACTACTAGAAAAAATGGTTGTTATTGACGGATTTTTCATTTTACCAACAGAAAATTTCATTACTAGTGGATTTCGATGCATGTCATCAGAAATTATTACTGGCTGAATTTTTCTTAGGGAATTATTGACAGATTTTGCAAAGAAATCCATCAGAAACAAGCTGAAAAAATTGTCAATTGTAAATCATTACTCGCGAATTTTTGCCTTGGCAATGCATTTTAAAGATGAAAAAATTAAACCTACCGATAATATTAATTTATCATTTTTTTATTATACATTTCCAATAGAAAATTTTGCTAGGAAACATCCTTTTTTAAAAACAATTGAACTTCTGTGTGCGACTTTGACAATGACAGTGGCAGGTGGTGGCAATAGAACCAAAAAAGAGAAACTAATTAGTACTTAAAAAATAATGTACCAAATCAACAATTTTAAAAAAAAATGGCACTTAAAAAAAAGACTCAGCTATAGCAGTGTCTCCAAAGGCAGCGATGGTGAGTAGTGGTGGCGACAACCAAGGGTAGTAAGAGTGGTAGCAAAATTGCTCATGAACAAAACAAAAATGAAAAGGGTAAGAAGAAAATGATAACAAAAGTATAACCGAATTAGAAAAAACAATTGATTAAAGTGTAGAGGACCTCAAGATTAAGACAGTGGTGATCTCCTTACCAAAATGGGCGGCAGGATGGCACAACAAAAACTAGAAAAATCGAGACAAACAATGGAGTGATAGAGCAGAGATAGAGAATAATGAGAGAAGAAAAATGGGGGAAAAGGATAGCTGGTTGGATATTTAAAATACTTATCGACGAATTTTTAACTATTACTAGTGGAAATAACACATGATTTTCATGGAATACAGACGACATTACAGATGGATTTTATAAGCTTTACAGATGAATTTTTCAATTATAGATGGATTTACAAACGGAAACACACTGTCTATTATTTTTCATGTCCACAAATATTACAGTCTGTTTGTAGATTTATAGACAGATTTTTTCATCTATAATTGGATGAAAAAAACTTGTAAAATTAGTCCATCACAGATGGAATTTTCCATCTATAACATTATAGATAAAAAAATCCGTCTGTAATAAAATAAACAAATAATTTTTTTTTTACCTCCACCGCCATCACCGTCACCGCAAGCACGCACGATCCATGGTTTCCAACAATCTCTTCTTGATGCCTCCCCAAAGAAACCCAAATCTTTCCAAATCGACAGTCACATCCACCATGTGCCATGATAATCGTGTGCTCCGTTTCGTTAAACCCCAAAGGAGACAAATCACCTATGTTCCTGCACATTAAAACTGATAACTCAATGAAACTCACAAAAAAAAGGTAGAAAATGAAAAAACTAAATTGATTAAAAGCTAGAGAACATTACCACGAATACAATGGTGCAAACTATGTGCAAAATGAAGGTTATGGTGACCGGCAATGGCTCAAAGAAGGGCAGCGGCTGTTGTTTCTAACAAAGATAGAGAAGAAAAAGATATGAAGATGAGAAATGGGGAAGAAGGAGCGCCACGTTTGTAGCCTCAAATATAACATTACAGAAACCTTAAATGAAATGCATCATTTTATTAAAGGCCTCATCGATGAATTTTTCTGTCTGTAATGTGCGCATTAAATATACGCCTTTTTAATATCTGACGTTACAGATAGATTTTTCTATATGTTATCTTGAATTCCAAATCATAGATGGATTTTTCTGTCTGTAATATATTGAATTTATTTTAAATCAATAATTTAAATAAAAATCCATCTATAAATCTATCTGTATATTTTGTAAGAAAATAAAAAGAGAATTCTTTCATTATCCATCTATAATTTCCATCGATAATTGTTATGTGCCATGTGGCACGAGTTTACACCAACAATTATAGACAAATTTACAAATTTTACTAAAAAAAATTTCACATTTTCATTTACTCGTCTATAAATCTGTCTATATTAGAGATGAAAAAAATCCGTTTGTGTTCCGCGAGTTTCTAGTAGTGTAACTTATCCCAAAAATGAGATGTTTTATTGTTATTCTTAACAGTAGAAAAATCTGTTTGTTCTATTACAATATTTTTAACAAATACTTTTTTTGAGCCCCTTACTGACGAATTTTTCTGCCAATAATCTTAAAATAATAGTAAGAAATTAGTTTGTTACCAGGGTATTTTTCTGCTAGTAACTTTAATAGTCAAGGGCAATAAATTGTCAATGGCTGATTTTTGTTTAAAAAACTATCAATAATTTTGGCATTAGATTGTGTCAATATTCTCAACCAATTACTTGCGAAAAAATTAGCTCGTAATTTGTGTTATTTCTTTCTTTTCACCCTTAAATCCGCCGGCTATACATGTGGAAAAAATAAATCAGCAAGAAAAATGTATATTTTTGGTAGTGCAGCGTAGAGAATATCCCACTTCAAACCCGAATTTACCTTTTATGACACATAAGTCTTGATTATTTTATTGTTTATTTGTATTATTCAATATTTTAATTTGAAAAACCTTGGCAGACACCCGCCGGCCGACCGCAGGGGGGAGAGATGATAGTGCAAATAAACATAACTTAATTTAAGAGACCAAGTTTGTTGTTAACATAACTCTTGATACCATCCTACCAAAAAAAATTGATACCTTAAAAAACAAAGTTTGTTGTCCATACAAATTTTTATATCTTAAGAGATCAAATCTATTGTGGAGGTTCATGTGCACATCTATTCAAACATGACAGTTCTGGTAGTTTATAGCAGATTGGAACAAATCTATTGCATATTTGTTCCTTTTCGTGTTCTTGGTAGTAGGCTTTGTCATGTTTTGAATTTTGATGTTTTCTATTTCTTTTTGCTCTTTCTTTTGAGAATTGAGTCTTTCATACTTATAAAAAAACAAATGCTACAGAATTCTGAACTCTATTTAGGGGTTTTTTTAATCTAAAAAATTGATTAATTACGGATGTCCGCCCCTTTATACACTAATTTTTTTTATACCTGTACGTTGCACAGACAAGTGAAAAAAGTCGGTTTATTTCTCGTTGCATAACAAGACGTATTATCATCTGACAGATGTTAGATGATTTTCGGTTGATGATCAATCGTATTATGTGGAGATGTAAAAGCTAGAATATGGCTGACAGCTAGCCGTAGTATGCAAGAAAAAAAATGTCCAAATAGTTTGCCGTATTGCACACGGACAAGCTCTATATATACACTACAGCCCAGAACTAGGTGGAGCAAATCAGAGAGTATTTTTTGTGAGTTTTTTTTTTTTTTTTTAAGGTTGGTGAGTGACTCTAAGTACAAAAAAATGGCTAGGAGATATTATATGCTTGTTCACTATAATTGTGAGATTATTCAAAACTAATAAGATGAACTCTAGTTTTCTTGTCAAAATCCGGTACTTATTATTAGTGTTCATTCATCTATGAGTCTTTCTAAGCTTCATGCCAAAATTCTTTAGAAGTTACGTGAAAGAAACAAGTAAATAATCTATATTGGTGCATTTGCTACCCATGTTGATTGCTCAAGGTGCAGTACGGTATGGAACATGCAGCATTAATACTGATGATGATTTGAGGATGATGTTTGATTGCTATAGCCAGTTTCTTAACCTTCTTGTCATGGAGATTCTCATAGCTCTAGGAGAGTTGCAGTTGAGCCTTGATGGATCTACTCCCGTTAAAGCTTTTGGCGGGTTATCACTAGCTCAACCTTCTTGGAAATTTTTTATTCTAAGTTCAACGCATAATGAAAACCTTTGATGAGTAAATGAGGAAGATATTATGAGTGGTCTGACCTTGAGACGATCTGCAGTGGTTTTTGAAGACAAGCCGAGCAACAATAAAAAAATTTCCACTGTTATTTGTGAATTAATTTATTGATTCTTTTATGATGTTTGTGGGTAATTTATTATTTAGTATTTTTTAAATTATTATTTATGATTTATTGCATTTTTTATTTCAGTGGGTAACATATGGTTTAAATTCTTATCCATGAATTATTTTCTTTTTTTCATGAAGAAGGCGGTTAACAAATTTTTTGATATTATTTAAAGTATTGTTGATGAATTATGCTACTATTTTGATTATGAAGTATATGTTTAATTTATTATTCAGTAGTATCGATTATTTATAGTGAATATATATTATGATATTTTAATTTTACTTCAAATCCTTCAGCACCACACGATGATGACAATGAGATAATGCCCCCTTTCTAGAGCCAACCTTTGACACAATCTCCCATGCGATCTAAAAGTCAACTAGAGGGTCATTATTCAAATTTTGATATGGAAGCAACACAGGTGACCACAGAGGTATTATGGATAGTGGGGATACTTTGCAATTATTTAGAGTGCACTCATTGCGAGAAGGGCAGTAAATGATAAGTGTTGTGTAGTCCATCCCCTGGTCCCATATCACTTTTATTGACATATTTGCCCTTGCAATACATTTCACTATGCAATGTTTTATGCACAAATGTTTTGTCCATAATATGTTTGAGTGCTTGTCGGATTACTGGTAAAATGTTTGTGCATAATGTATTGCACAGTGAAAGGTATTGCTTTCTTGGAAACCATTGCATCATATGCTATCTCAATGAGTCAGCCGATGTGCCAGTCAACCTCGAAATTGCAAAACTATGAAATACATTTGATTGTTACACATATTATGTACATAGCCTTTCCACGCAATACGGTTTTTTTTTTTGGTTTCCCAAGGGTATCCACTATCGGCAACGGTGACTAATCCCTTCGCCAATTTGTGCGAGCACCTCAAAGGGTGGGATAGCTGGCCTGGGGAAGCTTTTCGATTCCCAAAGGCAGGGTTCGAACCCCTGACCTTTAGTTAAGGGTGGATGAGCCCCTACCGCTCGACCACACCCCCCAGGTTCCACGCAATACGGTTAACTCTTAGACATATTGCTATTATGAAAAGGTAGTATATATTGGTAAATAATTTTAACACTCATGCAAATATGAAGTAACGACTCTTTTGCCGTTTTAAATTAAAAAAATTCATTGAATATGAAAGTCCCACTTTTTGATGATTAATTTCGCAAATCCATCCTTTTTTTATAAAGGCAAAATTGATCAAGTCGGAGTAGATTTTCAATGGCCAAAATACATAGAAATCGGTTAACAATAAACACATTTCCAATCTTTCTTTCTATTCAGAAATCAGCTACTTATAAATAGATTCCTAGACACTTGACATGTGTTAGAAATCAATTAATAGCTAACCAATTTCTCTTGCAACATATGATGCAATTTTTGGTCTATTGGTATTGTATAATTGGCCAAATCCCCAATGAAAATAAATAGTTAAGAAATCTCTCCATCACGATGTCCTACCTTTAATTTCCTTATGTCAAAAATATAAACTGATTTCTCTTCATTTTTTTGAAACATAAATAAATAATTTTCTTTTTTCTGGCTCAGCCAAATATATCATTAGAATTAGTGTTTGAACAAATTAATGGCGTTGATTTGTGCTGAGATTAATGATCAAGATTTTAAATTGTGATTTTTTTTCCATATATTTAAAAGTGTAGGTGGGTTCGGCACTGGTCACTAAGGCCAGGGCACAATCTTCGGGCTCTATGAGTACTTATAAGGGATTTACAAGATCACTTACTAAAGGGTCGTCACAGTGGCAGTGAGAATTGAACTCGCGTCCTTATGCGATACAAGTTTGCTCCTTACCACTTGTGTCAATCTTCATTGGCTTTTAAATTGTGATTTACCATTATAATTACAGTCACTATATTATTGTTGTGTTAATTGCAGCCATATTAGTTATATATTTATATTTTTTAATTACGCATTATGTTTTTTATGGTGAGCAATTTTTTTTGTGAGCACTGCATTAGTCATAGGTATATATATATATATATATATATATATACGATTATATAAGTCGTTTGACCCGTACACTGCACGGGATGATAATAAAAAATAGTTTGTTGCATATTAAGGAAAATAAATAATAATTTATTTAAATATATTTTATAGAAAATTGAATATATAAATTTGTTTGTGAAATAAGTTAATAATTAAATAATTAAAGACATGAAAAAAATATAAATGTGTCATTCTGTTTTATATCTTACTTCGAATATCATGTTTATAAAGCTGAAAAAATCTCAATGGATGACCTATAACTAATAATAAAGAGCTTATTTTATGAATATTTTGCACATATAAAAAATTTAGATTGTTGAAAAATGAAAGAGAATAAGTGGATAATTTAATTATACCATGAGTCATTTATAGGAATGATAATAGATATCCATGAGAAAGGGGACATGTCTCATGCTCTTGTCCCAATTTGGAATTTTGCTCCGATCCCCCTCCCCATTTCCATTCCCGTCACGGGTCCTAATTCCCCATCCTTTTAGAGATTTGAATCCCTATGGGTATTTATGACTTTGTTAAAAATTTTCCAAAAGAGAAGAATTAAAAATATGTTGAAATTCAAAACATAAATATCCATAGTAGCAAATACTTCTAAGACAATATAATCTAAATTAAAATTAAAAATGCATACATAATGCATATCTAACAAATATACTTGAAAAAATGAGAGTGCGTTATCCTCGTCTCTGCTATGTTTGACAAATAGGAACCTCTCCCCTATTAGCAATCCCCAAGAAGACAAAATCTGTCATCACTCTTGTCCCATTATTGTGGGTATTTCTTGTGTGTATCCACTTTCATTAGTTTTTTCTTGTCATCCCAATTCATTTACAACTTTTCAATAAATTAAAGTATTTAATTTATAAACAAATAAAAAAATATTTTCTAATTAATAACAAATTAATGAATAAATTTAATTTATTTAATTTCAATTACACATCCTCTCGTTGTACGTCCTTTTAGTAAATTAAAATATCAATTTTAATATATATATATATATATATATATATATATTATAATTAATATGTTATAATTAGTCAAAAGATCATATATAATCCTAATTTTTGTCATCTCAATTATTGAAGTAGTATATCAATTACTTAATTATTTTCAACTAAAAAAGTATTGTATTTATTTAATTTTTTAGAAAATTAATAAATAATTAGTATCATTATCAAAGAAGTGTAAATTGCGGAATTGATTTTTAAAAATATTTTAATTTTGAAAAATTGAATTTTTTTCAAAAAAATAATATGAAACAATTTTGGAATTGATAAATTGAAATGTTTAAGTTTCAAAAATTTAAATATAGAGTGTATATGTGTGTGTGATTTTCAAAAGCTCTAGATTTGAAGTTAAAAACTTTTCTCCCAACCCCATCCTCATTTAGAATTTTCCTCTGATCTCGTCATGGGTTCCCATTCCTTATTTTTTGTGAAAATCTAAATCCCTATATGTATTCATTGATTTATTAAAAAAAATTTCAAAAAAAGAAAAATTTTAAAAATGGTAATGGAAAGGATAATAATACTATTAGTATGTATACATTATTAATTGATATGGATATCAATATCAATTAAAGGTTATAATATTAGACTTATAAAAAAAAGGAAATAATATTATTTATTATTAATTTTTGTTGTATTTCTATTTTTGTGTGTGTGTGTGTGTGTAATATTAGCTTTTATGAAGTAGAAAATGAAACTTGTCACTTAAATAGTCATGTTGAGATTTGGAAAATAAAATCAGCAATCTATTAATAATTATATTTTTATAAATAACATAATATATTAATAATGATTAGACCTTAAAAAAGCAAACACACATAAATATGGATTTATATAGATACAAAAATAATATTTTAAATTTTATCAAATAATTAAAAGTTTTAGCGTGAGAAAATCAAAGGTAAAAATAGAAGTAAAACCAAACACAATCTTCAATAACTCTTAGCCCTTAATCTTACTACCTTAAGTTTAGTGAAATGACCAGTTGAGATAGTCTATCAATAGCATCTCCTTTACTTAATTGTGGGTTCAAATTTTGAAAAGAAAAAATATAAAATCACTAATATTCATTTATGTAATAGTAAAATTAATCTCAAATTCAATAAAATGTTTATTAAATTATTTATGAACAATACAATTACCTTTGACACAATGGATTGAACAATATATGGTTGAGCATATAGTTTAGTGGTTGTGATCTCTTGCACAAAGCATAGAGAAAAACCATTAAAATATATACACAAAGTAAAAAACTAAGTAAACGTAAATCTCTATACAAAACCAAAAAAAATACAAAGAAGAAGGGTAGAAATAAATTGGATATAAACAATAAAAATGAAAAGGATAAATAAATTGGTTTATTTTAAGAAAACTTAAAAAATCCAATCTTTATTTCATTAAAGGAAACATTAAAATGTATATATATATATAAATTAAAAATACTAAACAAACATAAAAAAAATGTTGTACAAAAAAAAAGGGAAATCTCACAAAGAAGAAAAGAGCTTCAAAGAAGAATAGTGGAACATTTGAATTTTTTAATTTACAAAATCTTATTTCTTAATATAAACCATGAAGAAAAAAATTAAAAGATGAAGTAAATTAATATATTTTGAGAGAACAAATAGATAATGAATGAAGAGAAATGAAAAATATGAAAATATGAGAGGAAGAATGGAAGAGAAAAGAAAGTTGTGGAATAAAGAGGACAAATGAAATGAAGTGCTAGCATTTCACACTAAAGCTTTAGGTAATTGAGATCTTAGTAACAAACTAATATTACAAATTCTAAGGGAAGTTAAAGGTTTTAATTTTGATTAGTATAAGTGATCATCTTTTGTAGAAGTAAATATGTTACAGATTCTAGGAGTAATTTAAAGGGTTCATACTTTGATTATAGCAAACATTTCTTGGTAGCAATCATTTTTGTTTCTATTTTTGTTTTTGCACTAATCTGATTGGATTCTGGTTTGTTGTGGAATAGAAATTACGTAGTCTATTGAATCCAAAATTCAAAACATCAAGGTAAATTCAAAATTTAAAATTTTGTAATTAATATGGAAAAACACATGTTTAATTGAAAAAATGAAAAAATATTATAAAGAAAATAGAAAAAGATATGTATAACGTGAATATCCATTTTTAATGTTAAATAATTTAAATTGACATATTTTGATCAATTATATCATGTAAATTAAGAATTGTAATGGTTTGAAATCTAATATTTAATGTGAAATATCTATGTTGTAGTAATGAAATAGATATGAAGGTTATTTTTATAACAAAATAATTAATGATCAAGGTTATAAAAACCGTAGGCCATAAGTTACTCTATAAGTGACACTTGTAAAACTTTTCCCAGAATGAGTCTGGAATATTAGTATTATAGATTATAGATTATAGATTTGAAATAAACTATAATAATGAAATGCACACTTTACGTGAAATTTGTTATAAATAAGATATTATATGGATATCCATTAACATATTCAAGCGATTGATTAGGATCTTATTTATTGCCTATTAATATGATTTTGCAAATCATTCCAATTGTATTGCACTGAAGGATCTATAAATAGAGATCTAGAATCATATTGTTATATACACAAAAAATAATAAAGAATCAGATCTTCTCCTCCCATTACTTCCTTCTCTTTGTTCTCTTCATTTTAGAACAAACTTTTGTCTATGTGTTATATATATTATGGGATGATCAGCAGCAGCAGGAAGTTTATTAAAAAAAAAAAAATCTAAAGTCCAATGGTAGACTCCTGCATATATCAATAAGATACAAAGGGTTCTGAGTTCCACTATCATTCTCATCCCCATCCTCTAATCATTAAAAAAAGAATTTTATTAAAAATAAAATAATCAATAGTAAGAACAATTTTTTAAATTTATTTTTTATTATTAATAACTATTCTTGTTCATATTCTTCATATCATCACTTTTTAAGAAAAAATATATCATAATTCTACGTACACTACAAGAAACTTTTAAGTTTTTTGCATGAGTAATGTATTATATTAGAATTCTTCCTACAATTAGAATGGTGATTTAATAAGAAACTAGAGGTGGGACATTTGTAGACCTTGTGGTGGAAAGATCTCACAATTATTTATTTCCATTGGGGCTTTGTCCGATTATAGCATAGCAACATACCAAAACATGCACTACATACTGTTAGGAAAATACACTACTTCCCTTCTTGAGAACCACCCTAAACAGATAAATAAAATAGGAATACAATCACAACACAAGAATTTAACGTGGAAAACTCCAAAACCGGAGAGAAACCACGGCCGCTGTCAAAAAGACAACCAGAGAATATCACTATGTGAAAATTGTTACAACACACAGACTTCTCTCTTAAACTCCCACACCCCAGTACACCCACACTCTCCAAAGCAAATATTTAAACTACACCTCACAACACTCTAAAACAAGAGTATAGAGGAAGAAAAGTCAGATACAAGCTTAAAGTGTTTTTCGACTGGTGCATCTTGAAATGGAGGAATTGGGCTCATATTTATAGCCTTGGCAATCTCTTCCCATCCCAATTCTTAGCAATGTGGGACTTCTTTCCCTACACAATTTCAATCAACACTTAACACATACTGCATGCAAGAGAAATCGGTTAGTTGTGGATTGATTTATAACACATGTCAGATGTATGGAAATCTATCTATAGATGACCGATTTCGGGTAGAAAATCTATTTACTACCAAACCCATTTCTACCTGTTTTTATTTGCATTTTTTTTATTGGTAAAAAAACCCGCTGTTTGCTGTGCTGTCCTTAACTGTCCTTTTTTTTTTTTTGCTGTTTAATTGTTTGGTTTGCGAAACTATGCGTGCAATGCATGTTCTAGGACTAGTTATGTTGCATTATGGTTTCTTATTGTGTATAGCTACGGGGTTTGAGCACTTTTATCTATATAAAGAAAAAAAAAAAGAAAACCGATCAAGTCTATTGTCTACATAGTTTTTGGAATTTTAAGTTAGTTAGTTATTAACAACTATGACGTTGACTCTCTCCTTCTTCTTTATTTTTTTATGGCACGTTTTCTAATAGTATTATATGAAATAATATATTTTTATCATCTTTGATAAGGAAGAAAAAAATCTTCCTGCAAGAAGATATCAACCACATATGCCGTACAAATCTTTATCATGTTTTATGCAAATACAACGTCCTCTCAACGTCACAACACGCCAACCAAATTGGACTCACAAATTAGCCTCGTCTCCCACATCGCAAATAATAGTATATGCAAGCTAGCCATTCTTGTTATCACTCTCCTCATCAGACTATCACACGAGGACAAACTTCACAGGGAATTTGTCACCTGTGTGGCAGGAAAATTTTCTATATACACAATTTTAAAAATTCATTCTTAAATTCACTTATAAAAAAATTGATGAGATCCATAGATTGGTGATCAATATATATTAAATAAAGCTAATAAAATATTATTTTTACTATAAGTATGTATAAATATTATAAGTAAAATTTGTGTTTATATAAAAATCTATACTCCACTAGTCCAATCCATGCTTAAACAGACAAATAAAAAAAAATTATTAGCAAGAATTATTATTTGTTAAGAGCATCCACTCGTTAGATAAATAGGATATTAATTTCTGGATATAAAACGCATTATTTTTTTTTTCTATATCTATATATGAATTTCAAATCAAATAACTCATCAGTTCATAATTAAAGAAGAATTAACTCTTTCCTTTCAACGTAATAAACTATCCAATAGTCTTTGGCCCACCAAATGTGAAAAAGATCGAGTTATTTTATTTCAACATTTTATAAGAATACTAAAATATAACACTTCAGAAAATAAACATGCAAAGACTTAAAAATATTAGGTCTCCTAATAATGAATACTGGCTTGTCGCAGACTCGCCGCTAAGTTATGATTAAATTATAGTATTAAGAAGGGAGTATAAAAAGATTTCAATTATTCTTTAAAGATTGAATGTGAGTACTAACAAAAGTCAATAAACAACTTTTAAGAAAATTATGTAACAAACTATGAAATATGGAGGCCCACGCGGTCATGAGTAAAAGGTGCTTAAATGAACTTTAATTTCATGTCTGTTTGAAAGATGCATCACACGTAGCCTCCTTCTCCGCACCTTCATCCACAGTCCTATATATACAAGCCAAACCACGGGTGTTCATGATCCGTTTTGTTCCACCAATCTGACCCGGCTCGAAGCTCATTGGAATGGGTTTGGGTCATGAAATTTGACTTAATACACTTTTCAGGTCAAGTTTGGGTCATACGTCGGATTGGCCCGAAGTCAATTAATCCTTTAAGAGATATATACTTTTATAATAATTTATGAAAAATATAAGATTTTAAAGATTAATATATTTTAAATGACTTGATATTATTTCTACATTGATATGTTTATTTTGAAACCTATATCGTAAAATATCTCTAAAATTTTATTTCTTACTTGTAAAATTTTATAACTTTACTATGTATAATATCAATTCTCATATATTATTTGAATCTCGGGTTGACCCTGTATGACTCGGGACATCGTCGGGTCATTATCGGGTCAGGTTCAGGTTTAAACAATTGATCCGGTCTAAAAATCGGACCGAGTTCGGGTCTTATCCAACCTGTCCCTTGTGCACCCCCAAGCCAAACAAGTTCACTCTCATCACACCCACTTCTCAACACTACACTTGACTTGGACTAACATCTTTCTAATTAAAAGGCAATGGAATCAGTATTATCACCGTGAATAATATTTGGTGAATAACTAAATTATATAATAAATACATATCACACACCTATCATCATCGAATGTGATGTGTAGTCCCTACTCACTCATCAAATTCAATAATAATAAAATATATAGTATATATTTATTATCCAATTTAATTATACACTTAATATCACTTTTATAACCGCATTGGGGTGCTACAGCGATGAATTCAACAACAATTGCTTCACTTTTTGAGCACGGCACCACAAAGGATGCACTAAAAGCACATACCCTCTTATACCCTAAGCATTCTTACTTGTCCCTATCACTGATCCTCTTGTTCACAAGGAATTTGTCACGTGTGTGGCAGGAAAATTTTCTATATACACAATTTTAAAAATTCATTCTAAAATACACTTATAAATTGGTAAGATCCATAGATTGGTGATCAATATATATTAAACAAAGCTAATGAAAATTTATTTTTACTATAAATGTATACAAATATGATATGTTAAATTTTTATTTATATAAAAATCTACACTCCACTAGTCCAATGCAAGCTCAAACAGACAAATAAAAAAAATTATTAACAAGAATTATCATTTTTTAAGAGTATCCACCCGTTAGATAAATAGAATATTAATTTCCAATACGAAATGCGTTATTTTTTTTTTGTATATATATATATACAGAATTACAAATCAAATAACTCATGACTTCATAATTAAAGAAGAATTAACTCTTTCCTTTCAACATAATAAACTAGCCAATAATCTTCGACCCACCATATGTGAAAAAGAGAGAGTTATTTTATTTCAACATTAAATAAGAATATTAAAATATAACACGCAAGAAGATAAACATTTTAAAACTTAAAAAATATTAGGTCTCCTAATAATGAATACTGGCTTATCACAGTTAGGTTATGATTAAATTATAATATTAAGAAGTGAGTACAGAAAGACTTCAATTATTCTTTAAAGATTGAATGTACTAACAAAAGTCAGTAAACAACTTAAAAGAAAAATGTGTAACAAACTATGATATATGTAGGTCCACGCGGTCATGAGTAAAAGGTGCTTAAATGAACATTAATTTCTCGAATAAAAAACATGTCTGTTTGGAAGATGTATCACACGTAGCCTCCTTCTCTGCACCTTCATGGACAATCCTATATATACAAGCCAAACAAGTTCACTCTCATCACACCCACTTCTCAATATTACACTTGACTCGAACCAACATCTTTCCGATTAAACGACCATGGAATCAGTATCAACACACTTTGGTGCTGCAATGATGAATTCAACTACAACATTTGCTTCACTTTTTGAGCAAGGCACCACAGACGATGCACTAAAAGCACCTACCCTCTTATTATCCCCTAAGCATTCTTATTTGTCTTTATCATTGATCCTCTTTTTGATATACACAATCACACAATTTCTTCGCTCAATCCATGCAAAGAGCACAAAATCAAACTACAAGCTTCCACCAGGACCTTCCTTTCTCACCATAGTGGGAAGCCTTTCTGAATTCTGTAGAAAGCCACAACAAACGTTGGCCAAGCTTGCTAAGCTTCATGCCCCAGATATAATGCGCTTGAAGCTCGGCCCATCAACCACCATAATCATCTCTTCACCAGACATTGCCAAAGAGGTGCTCCAAACCCATGATGTGTTGTTCTCAGACAGAACAGTTCCAGTTATTGTGACGGCTCACGACCACCACAATTACAGCTTGCCATTCCTCCCAGTCTGCCCACTTTGGAAGGACCTGAGGAGAATATGCAATGAGCAATTGTTCTCAAACAAGACCCTTGATGCAAGCCAAGGCCTTAGGCGCAAGAAGCTGCAAGAACTCCTCAGCGACATGCACACATACAGCCTAACCGGTGAGGCAGTGGATGTTGGGA
This sequence comes from Dalbergia cultrata, assembly GCA_031216105.1. Taxonomy (NCBI): domain Eukaryota; kingdom Viridiplantae; phylum Streptophyta; class Magnoliopsida; order Fabales; family Fabaceae; genus Dalbergia; species Dalbergia cultrata. The sequence goes on from CM062350.1 coordinate 16,199,154, forward strand.
GGGCAGCTTTCAAGGCATGCATCAATTTCTTGTCTTACACTTTTGTCTCTCAGGATTTTGTTGAATCCGTAGAGAATGGAGAGTACAAGGACATTGTGTCTACTCTCTTGCAGCTAACTGGAACAACAAACGTGGTGGATATTTTCCCAGTGTTGAAGATATTGGACCCACAAGGCCTCCAAAGGCACACCACTAATTACCTTGCCAAGTTTTTCCACAACTTGGACAAGTTGATTGACAAACGATTGAAGCTTAGAGAAGCGGGACTTTATGTCACTAACAACGACATGTTGGATGCACTCCTTGACATTTCTCGAGGGGACAGCCAGAGGATGGACAGAGAAAAGATCAAACATTTTTTACTTGTAATTTCCTTTCTCTTATCCTTTTTTGACGATCATTTTTTCACTGTCAATATTATCTTTGAAAGCTTTATTTTTTTTGTCCTCTAAAGATACAACTTTAATTTATCTTTTCTCACTTAGAGCAAATATCGTTTTGTTGTAGGATCTACTTGTTGCGGGAACAGACACAACTGCATATGGCTTGGAAAGGGCAATGACCGAACTACTCCGCAATCCAGAGGTTATGTCAAAAGCCAAACAAGAGCTGGAGCAAACCATCGGAAAAGGAAATCCTATTCAGGAATCGGATGTTGCTAAACTCCCATACCTGCAAGCAATAATAAAAGAGACCTTGCGTTTACACCCTCCTGCTCCACTTTTGCTCCCTAGAAAAGCTAAGGTTGATGTTGAAATCTCAGGTTATACAATCCCACAGGGTGCAAGAGTCCTTATTAATGAGTGGGCTATTGGTAGGAACCCAAGCATATGGGACAATGCAAATTCGTTTACACCGGAGAGGTTCTTGGGCTCTAAAATTGATGTCAAAGGTCGAGATTTCAGCTCACACCATTTGGCAGCGGGAGACGAATATGTCCAGGCTCGCCTCTGGCTATGAGGATGTTGCATGTGATGTTGGGGTCATTAGTCAATTCTTTTGATTGGAGACTTGAAAATAACATCAAGCCTGAGGATATGGATCTGGATCAATCCCTCCGAGCTATTCCAGTTAGAATAAACAACTAGGATTATTAATCGTTAGTTTCTTCCTCTTAAAGATTTGATTTAATATAGTGGCAAAGTAGTCTACCGTACCGACTGTAATTTACTCTCCTTCGTCAGCTTGAGTGTTAGTTAGAATTTGAAGCCTTTGAATTTTTTGTTACAATTTTAAGCCTTTGTATAATATAGAGTTGGCTACATAGAATTAAAAAAAATATTTTCTTTAAATTTCTCGATTCTCTTAATCGTATGTTATAGTTTTAATTTGTTGTCGTTTTATTACTTACACTTTTTGAGAGTTTAATTTTTTTTTTTATCTTTATCAACAAGCAGATATTTTATGGACATTAGCGGGAGACATAATTAATTAAAGTAGATACTGGTAAGTGTTGAGAGAGTTAAAAGTCAGTATTTATAATTTCCTTTCATATATGATGCCCAGGTAATATTTACATTTAATGACCAACTAACATACATTTCTGGTCTTTTATTTGTTTAAATTTTGATATACGCAACTCTTCTCCGTTTTTTTTTTAATCCAGGTGATTTCTTAATTTCTTTATTTAAGATATTATTGGATGCACAGAGGATAATTAATATGTGATTTTGATTAATCAGAGGTAAGAGCTGCTTGACTTGCGGTCATGTTTCATCACGCGACCTTGAGTCAAACTTTTATTTAGTCATCACATATTCACATTGGAGACATTCATACATTCCACATGCACCACTGCGTACGCGTATTATTCTTTTGATTGTAACATTTGTTTTAAATAATTGAAGAAATAGCGCCAAATCAGCCAATTCAATGGTTCATTTTAACTTTGAATAGGATGCTTCCGTGCATTCTATTCAAAGGGACAACATGTACGAGTTGGAGTAATTGCAGAAGGTGACAATAATAATGTTCTTACCTAGAAGTAGCGGTAAGCATGCAAGTAGCTCCAACGTCCATGTAAGCAGGGGGTGGGATATCTGCAAAGATACTTCGACGCTCAAGTCAGTGAATGAGAGAGGCATAGAGTAGTAGAAAAATAGCATGTCATTAGGTTGTGATACCTGGGGGCGTTAAGCCCCTTATATAGTGTGAGGTGACCCCGTGATAGATCTGTTATGATCTAGTAAATCTGTTATGATCTTCCTTAAATGTAGGAGATATACCTGTGATTTAGTTAGTACTAAAGATAATGATAAGATAATAATAGGATATTATAAGATATATGAAGATCCTGTATGGAGATACTATGCCATGTGGGCAAGTTGTGGGACCCCTTAAGAGAGTTCTTCAATATTGGGCCGAGGTCTGGGGCCCATATTTCTAGTCCAGTACATAGCCCCCGAGCTTGGTCGTAGGCCGAGTAGCTGGTGTCGAGGTGTTATGACCGAGGTGTGTCAATTTGAGGACTACGTGCCGAGCTCAAATAAGTTGACTTGTTGTGTGTAGCTTAGTGTTCCTTTTCAATGATTGTAGTGACAGTTTATAGTGGATTGTATTAAGGCACATGTTGTACTATAATCATCTTGATATTTAAGTGACAACAATTGCTTATATGTCGATCCTTAGATTTAAATTGACCAGCCCCCAGCAGTTCGATGAGGTGGGTGGTTCAGATCACTTGGTTTTGGTGATAAGGTCGGGCGATGAGTGTCAAGGACCTTAGGCGAGCTTTAATTTCCTGTTTATGCAAGCATGGTTTGTAGTGTGTCTTCTCAGCCGTTGTGAGTGATTTTAGATTGAAGCGATGAGCCCCCAGTCTTTGATTAAGTGGGGTGTCTATTTTGCAGTAGTGTTTGTATTGCTCTTTTTGCCAGAAGTGATTTCTTGGTCCATTTCGAATGATTTTGCAGTTGCTTAAGGGTAGCCTGAATGAGTCAAGGTTTGAGTTAATTTGGCCGAGCTGTCGTAACTTTGGCTACAGGATGATATCGGTCAGGGATGTTCATGTGATGTGCATTGCACTTTCTTGTCTCTGTCAATGGGCAATTAAATCCCCCTAGTTTATTGATTACTCTGTTGACTTCGGTAGCCGAGTCTTCTGTTCCTTTCCTTTTTTATTTGTGAGTTTGGTGATCTTGTCAAAGTTCTCATGTTTGATGTGATCTACTCGTTTAGAGTCTAGAAGTTAGTTCCCATTGCTAAGTTCGGCTGAGGATGATGATATGTTTGGTTGGAATAACGATTTTGCTTCATAGGATGCCTAATTGGTTTTGCTAATACAGGGCTTTTCTGGGAAGTTGAGCCCCCTAGTCGAGTTGGTGGTTTAAGACTTGGTCTAGGATGTCTCAATGTTTGTTTGATGCTAGCCTAGAATGGGGTTGTTTATGTTTGGTGGCTTTGGTGCAAGCTGAAAAGGTGTTTAGCCTGATGTTGAACTTTATTTTAGAGGCTCAACCTAAAAAGGTGGAAGGTTTGGTCAAGATGTTGACTTAGGTTTTATGAGGCTTGAGGTGCCTAGTCATATGTAGACTTAGTATTCCTATCTTGGATGCTGCGGAGCATCGGTTGGCTTATTGATTTTTGGTTCAAGATCGTTGAGAAATGACGAAACATTCGCTCGATCTTCTGACAGTTTTTGCACAGTGTTTAGTTGATTGTCCTTAGGGAGTGTTGTACTTCGTCTCGCCAGTATGAGTGCACATTGAAGTCATGTGAGTTTTAACTTGGTTGTATTGGGGGTGAACCGAGGTCCTTATGAGAGGTCGATTGTTCTGCTTTACTTTTGGAGTGTTGAGGGTAGTTTGGTCTTAATCATGCTCTACGTATAGCTGGGCAGCCAGGAATGGACATCTTTGTCACACTAGGTGTTAAGAGGTGGAGATATATAATTGTATTGTTCTGGGAAGTGGTCGGTGATTGGCCGAGTATATTTTGATCTTGTAACTCTTGTCGCAGAGTGCTCGGATATGCTCTGCTGGTGCCGGGGTTATTCTGAGATTGGCTGGTGTAGCCTATACGGGTTGTCTTTCCTTTTGATGAATTCAACTATTTTCTATGGACTTAGGACTTTAGTCTTTGTAGTTCTTGTTCTCTTTAAGTGCTTCAGAGACTACTCGGCCAGGGCCAAGGTTGTCCTACTTGCACGTCAGAAGTAGGACTCCTTGAGTAGGAATGAGTGCTAGAGCAGGCCTGATAACAGGGCTTTGCAAGGCGGAGTGCCTAGTAGGGATGTGACCAGGGCTTATCTGGGAGCTTGGTTTGAAAAAGTGAAGTGCCTGGTGGGACCAGGGCTTTTTCTGGAACCTTGGACTGTGATATGTGATTTTATATATGAGAATATGTTATGTGATGTCCAAGCATTTTGTGCATTTTCTGGAAGAACAGCAGGTTTTGCAAAGAGGAAGACCTGTTATGTGGCACATACAAAATGATATATGTATTTATACATGAAAAATCATTATGACATGTGATAGGATATGCCTTGCATATGAGAAATCTTCAGATTATAAATAAGGTGATTTCTGATAGTAGTAAAAACATATCTGGGAGTGCCTGGTGATATCAGGGCTTTGCTGAAAACTTAGCCTCAGAAGGTAGAGTGCTTGGTTAGATTAGGGCTTTTGGGTCTGAGAAGGTAAAGTGCCTGGTTGGATCCGTCTTGATCCTTGAGTGGTTTGAATCTGCTCAGTTGGTGGCGAGGAGGTGCCTTTGGCCGTTCACTTGGCTGGTGCCAAGGTTGACATGAGTCTGGCGGCTTTGGCCTTTCACTGCTCGGGGCTGGAGCCGAGGCTGACGTGAAAGTGCACCTTCACCACTTGGCTGGTGCCAAGGTTGACGTGAGTATGGCGGCTTTGGCCTTTCACTGCTCGGGGCTGGAGCCGAGGCTGATGTGAAAGTGCGCTTTCACCACTTGGCTGGTGCCAAGGTTTACGTGAGTATGGCGGCTTTGTCCTTTCACTGCTCGGGGCTGGAGCCGAGGCTGACGTGAAAGTGCGCCTTCACCACTTGGCTGGTGCCAAGGTTTACGTGAGTATGGCGGCTTTTTGTTGGAGCAAGCTTGACACCTGGCACATAAAAATGATACAAATATGTCTAGCATATGAATGGTTAGATCATAAATGAGTTTATATATCAGATGAACTGACTTGTCGTGCATAAAAGAAAATCTTTATGATATGAAAGAGGGTATGTCCTGCATATAAAAATATTCAGATTTATAAATAAGATGATTATGAGAGTAGTAGAAACATATCTGGGGTGGATGCTTCGCCTGAAAAGGCAGAGTGCCTGGCGGGGATGCCAACTAGGGCTTTGCTGGGAGATCGGCCTGAGGAGGCGGAGTGCTTGGCATGACCAAGGCTTTGATGAGAGCTCGGCCTGAGGAAGCTGAGTGCTTGAAAACTAAGTTAGTACAGTGATATAAGATATCAGAAGATTATGCATTGAAGAAATGCTTAAGGTTTATGTATAATAGATAGTTTATGATCATAATAAAGATGTATCTCGTTAGATTTCGTCAGGGAGACGATGATACAACTCGGGCAGAGGGTGGCAATATGGTTGACCGGAGGTAGAACTTGGCCGAATGAGATGTTGGAGCTCTCCTTGTTCAAAAACAATGCTCGGCATCCAAGAATCAAGGTTAGTTTATCAAAATAATAATAATTAATTCACATCAAAGCTGTTCGTTAGTGATTGACAGTTGAGATGAGCTTGAGCCATGAGTGCAGATGGCTTAACCGCAGTTGTTAGGCCAAGTTGATATGTAATTCCTATCAAGAAGGAGATAATATATATAGATATGTGGCATTAATTAATCATACCAGTGTAGTGGTTGTATACTCTCTATGCGAAATGCTCAGTTAAGAGATAGTAGAGGTCGACCGACACATGTCAAGGGTCGGTCGGGGAAGTAGAGATGGCAAAGGAGCTCGGCTGGGAGAATGTGGAGCTCGTTCGAGAGGAATTAGAGTCCGGCCAGAGACGGCAATGGAGCTTAGCTAGCTTGCAAGAGGAGATTAATTTCTTGCTAGGGTTATTTCCCTTTTACTTCTTCCAACATTCATGTTTTCCCAAAATCAATAAGGAAGAAACAAATGATTTGTAATCAAGTATGATTGTATGGGTTCTTGTCGCAGGATCTCTGCTTTTGTAAAATCATGGTGATTTACTGTGTTTTCGTAACAAAGAAAAGAGATTGATACTTTAATTGTGCCAAAATATGATTTTCTATAATTGTATTGGAGGCAGTATATCGTCTAATTTGAAAAGAATGCACGATTTTGAATTTTAGGTGTAATTGCACAAGTTAATGTGTAAAATATGATTATATGTCCAACCCTTGTAAAAGGAAAAGAATGGATAGATATAACTTGGAAATTTGCTTTGAGAGAATCCGAAGCTTGGCTGTGAGGTGATGAGGTCAAGCAGAGATAGCAGTGAAAATCAACCAAGAGGAGGGTAGAGCTTGTTCTGTCAAAGATAATGCAAACTTGATGTATCATGATTTGTGTGCTTTTCTTGTTTATGCGAAATTTCCGGACGAGAGGTCATGATGATAGCCGATGGTATGGTCGGCCAATAGATAAAAGAGGTCGGCCGGGGGCGTAAAGATGTCAAATGAGCTCGACTGGGTGGAGCTGGAGATCTGACGAGAGAGCCTGGCTAAGGAGGCGGTGCCGAATTTGGTCCTATCAAAGACAATGCTAGGAATCCAAAAATAGTTAGATCAAAATTAATTGATCATGAAGATAAGATAATAATAATTCTCTGTATCAAAGTATGAGAATAATGTATGAGAGCAATATATATGTCTCTAGCCTTGACTAAAATTCTTCACTCGTGATTTGATTTGGGATAAGTTGGAGTGCATGCTGAGTTGAGATGCCTAACTATGATAGTTAGGCCAAGCTGAAATTCAATTCCTGTGAGAAGCAAAATATAAATATATATTAATGGAGCAATAAATATCAAATTCATATCGTGTTGTGGTGATTGAGAGGATGCGTGAAGACGCGTGTTCGAGTCTTGCAACAGCATTTTTATGCAAAGCAGCCTTCCTTTCTCTTATTTTTTAATTTTTTTTTATTATTTTTTTAGTGGGTTGCTGGCCCAACAAGATGATGAGCCCTAATTGTTTCTCTTCTTCCTGCTAAACTCCAAGGGAGCACTGCTTCTAGTTTTGCAAGATCCATGGAGGGCGCTGGCGCAATGCAAGTTGCTGGCCTTTGCCCGGCAACAGGCCAGCGGCGGCGATAGAGCAGTAGTGCCACGATAAGGTGGTCGTGCCGATCTGTGCATTTACGAGAGAACCAGCTGTGGGAAGCATGAGTCTGCAGTGGAAACAGTGAGCTGGGGTCTTCGGGGCTATGGCGTCGTGCAGTCTGCACGCTAGCAGAGTTAGTATGTTGCCATCTCCACCACGGGGTCACCAGAAAGAAAGGGAGATGGTTGTCTTGTCCAGGGAGGTGGAGTTGCGCCGTTGTCACGCTGAAGGTTGCTGTGGCTATTGTGTCGCGTTTAAGCCCACGATAGTGACATCGCTGATTCCCTGGAGGAAAGAATTGGACCGCCAGTTCATGTTTTTTGGTAGCCTTGGTCAGTGCTAGTTGCTGTGAGCATGTTTCGCATCGTCCTTGAGACAAAAGTTTTGTGCAAAACTTAAAAAGAGAGAATTATAGTTGTTAGACAGTCAGTGACGAGTACCAAATTTGAAGCTTATGCATCTTGTAGCAAAATTTTTATTCTTTTCCCTGTAACATAATTTCTCAGTTATGGATATTGTAAATTCCACAAATATTGTTGTTAATTATTGTAATTGTTGTTAATCATGATAAGAACCATGATGTATGCCTTTGCCCTCTCTTTTCTTTAACCAAGACTGGAGAATTTTGATTCAGGAAATTGTGATGACAAAGAAATAGAGCCAAGAGATTGAAATTTTAATCATTTGAAGGCACGATTTTGTGTAATTGGTATTAGCAGGCAATAAGATTGTGATTGATGAATATGAAATCATGTGAAAATAAGATTGTGATTTTTAGTTCCATGTGTGATTATATCACGTTAATATGCAAACATGATAACATAATGTTCCTTGTAAAAAAGAAAGAACACAGAGAAATTTATATTTGGCAAGTATTGTATTGCCCCATTTGATATCATGTAAATAAATTAGACTTTGAATTGCAGCGTAATTGTGTCAGCCTTATTTGTAGAATATACTCATGCAATTCATAAAAAAGTGCTGGAAAGATGAAATAATCGAGAGATATCACTTGGAAGTTGATTTATTTGACAAGAGAAGCTCTTGATGAGGATTTGTTTCCTATCATGATGATTTTTTGGGATCTGGCTCATTTTGCAGATCTTGATGGGGTAGGCTTGTTTACCAGCCCCACGGTGGACGCCAATGTTCTTACCTAGAAGTAGCGGTAAGCATGCAAGTAGCTCCAACGTCCATGTAAGCGGGGGGTGGGGTACCTGCAAAGACACTCTGACGCTCAAGTCAGTGAATGAGAGAGGCATAGAGTAGTAGAAAAATAGCATGTCATTAGGTTGTGATACCTGGGGGCGTTAAGCCCCTTATATAGTGTGAGGTGACCCCGTGATAGATCTGTTATGATCTAGTAAATCTGTTATGATCTTCCTTAAATGTAGGAGATATACCTGTGATTTAGTTAGTACTAAAGATAATGATAAGATAATAATAGGATATTATAAGATATATGAAGATCCTGTACGGAGATACTATGCCATGTGGGCAAGTTGTGGGACCCCTTAAGAGAGTTCTCCAATATTGGGCCGAGGTCTGGGGCCCATATTTCTAGTCCAGTACATAGCCCCCGAGCTTGGTCGTAGGCCGAGTAGCTGGTGTCGAGGTGTTATGACCGAGGTGTGTCAATTTGAGGACTACGTGCCGAGCTCGAATAAGTTGACTTGTTGTGTGTAGCTTAGTGTTCCTTTTCAGTGATTGTAATGACAGTTTATAGTGGATTGTATTAAGGCACATGTTGTACTATAATCATCTTGATATTTAAGTGACAACAATTGCTTATATGTCGGTCCTTAGATTTAAATTGACCAGTTCGATGAGGTGGGTGGTTCAGATCACTTGGTTTTGGTGATAAGGTCGGGCGATGAGTGTCAAGGATCTTAGGCGAGCTTTAATTTCCTACCGATAATATTAATTTATCATTTTTTATTATACATTTCCGATAGAAAATTTTGCTAGAAAACATCCTTTTTTAAAAAAAATTGAACTTCCGTGTGCAACTTTGATGATCATAGTGGTACGCGTTGTCAACAGAGCCAAAAAAGAGAAACTAATTAGTACTTAAAAAATAATACACCAAATCAATAATTTCAAAAAAAAATGGCACTTAAAAAAAAGACTAAACTATAGTAGTGTCTCCAAAGGCGGCAATAGTGAGTAGTGGTGGTGACAACCAAGGACAGTAAGGGCGGTAGCAAAATTGCTCATGAACAAAAAAAATGAAAAAGGTAAAAAGAAAATGATAACAAAAGTATAGCTGATAACTCAATGAAACTCACAAAAAAAAAGGTAGAAAATGAGAAAACTAAATTGATTAAAAGCTAGAGAACATTACCATGAATACAATGATGCAAACTATTTGCAAAATGGAGGCTCTGGTGACTGGCAATGGCTCAAAGAAAGGCAGCGACTGTTGTTTCTAAAAAAGATAGAGATGAAAAAAATGTGACAATGAGAAATGGGGAAGAAGGGGCACCACATTTGTAGCCTCAAATCTAACATTACATAAACCTTAAATGAAATGCATCGCTTGATTAAAAGCATTACGGGTGAATTTTTCTATCTGTAATGTGCGCATTAAATACACGCCTTTTTAATATCTGACGTTACTGATGGATTTTTCAATATGTTATCTTAAATTCCAAATTATAGATGGATTTTTCTATTTGTAATATATTAAATTTATTTTAAATCAATAATTTAAATAAAAATCCAACTGTAAATCTATCTATATATTTTGTAAGAAAACAAAAAAAGAATTCTTTCATTATCCATCTATAATTTCCATCGATAATAGTTATGTGCCATGTGGCGCGAGTTTACACCAACAATTACAGACAAATTTACCAATTTTACCAAAAAAAAAGATTTCACGTTTTCATTTACTTGTCTATAAATCCGTCTATATTAGAGATAAAAAAAAGTCCGTCTATGTTCCACAAGCTTCTAACAGTGTAACTTATCCCAAAAAGGAGATGTTTTACTGTTATTCTTAACAATAGAAAAATCTATTGGTACTATTACAATATTTTTAACAAATACTTTTTTTGAGCACCTATCGATGAATTTTTCTGCCAATAATCTTAAAATAATAGTAAGAAATTAGCCTGTTACCAGGGGATTTTTCTACCGGTAACTTCAATAGTCAAGCACAATAAATTGTCGATGGTTGATTTTTGTTTAAAAAACTATCAATAATTACCAATAAAAAAAATCCACCGGTAATGGACGCACTAAATTTGGCATTAGATTGTGTGAATATTCTCAACCAATTACTTGCGAAAAAATTAGCTAGTAATTTGTGTTATTTCTTTCTTTTCACCTATAAATTCGCCGGCTATACTTGTGGAAAAAATAAATCAGCAAGAAACATGTAAATTTTTGGTAGTTCATTGGAGAGAATATCCCACTTCAATCCCAACTTTACTTTTTAGGACACATAAGTCTTGATTATTTTATTATTTATATATATTATTCAATATTTTAATTTAAAAAACTTTGGCAGACACCCGCTGGCCAACTGCAGAGGGGAGATGATTGTACGAATAAACATAACTTTAAGAGACCAAGTTTGTTGTTAACATAACTCTTGATACCTTCCTACCAAAAAAAATTGATAACGTAAAAAAAAAAGTTTGTTGTCCTGTTGTCCATACAGATTTTTATATCTTAAGAGATCAAATCTATTGTGGAGGTTCATGTGCACATCTATTCAAACATGACAGTTGTGGTACTTTATGTAGGAACTATTGGATTTATGCGGAAGCGATTTAAGGACCTAGTACATCGGTACGCTTATCGAATCATCATTGTTTCATAAACACACAAGGAATATTACCTCTCGGAGTGTGGATCTTTGATGATCTCCCTCGCCTTAGAATCCTTGTGTCACTGCACGATTGATCTCCTTGTAGTCGGTTGACGGCAGACCTTCCAGACTATGTCTCAAGGGGAAAGGAGAATAGTGTGTGGGCACTTTCTCTCAATCAGGAGATGACCTTGCTTCTACCTCTGTGACTACTCACTTCTTATGGAGAGGGTTAAGTGTAGTATATATATGGGTTCCTAGAAAACCTAACCCTTAGATGTAACGGGCTCTAGGTTTCTTGGGCTCTTCTTACACACTAGGCCCTATTGGGCTTTAGTGAAAGAGCAAAAAACCCAACAGTTTATAGCATATTGGAACAAAACCAGGAGACTAAGTTGATAATAGCAATATAGTGTTGCTCTTTGTTGTGGTGGAGTTCTGATTAAGTGATGATAAAAACATGGTCTAACACATTCAAGGAGATCTTTTCAATGGGAGGGCCACTATTTTGAAATTTGGATGGAGCAGAAACTGGTGCATGCGGATTCAACAATAGAAATGAGTGAAGGACATGCTTTCAAATTATGGATTGACGAATTTTGCGTATTTGTTCCTTTTCGTGTTCTTGGTAGTAGGTTTTGTCATGTTTTGAATTTTGATATTTTCTATTTTTTTTTTTGCTCTTCCTTTTGAGAGTTGAGTCTTTCATACTTATAAAAAAACAAATGCTACAGAATTCTGAACTCTGTTTATGGGTTTTTTATCCAAAAAAATTGATTAATTACGAATGTCCGCCCCTTTTAACATTATTTATCATTATACACTAATTTTTATACCAATATGTTGCACAGCCAAGTGAAAAAAGTGGGTTTATTTCTCGTTGCATAGCAAGACGTATTCTCATCTGACAGATGTTAGATGATTTTCGGTTGATGATCAATCGTATTATGTGGAGATGCAAAATGGCTAGGAGATATTATATGTTTGTTCACTATAATTGTGAGATTATTCAAAACTAACAAGATGAAATCTAGTTCTCCTGTCAAAATCCGATACTTATTATTAGTGTTCGTTCATCTACGAGTCTTTCTAAGCTTTATACCAAAATTCTTCGAAAGTTATGTGAAAGAAATAAGTAAATAATTTATATTGGTGTATCTGCTACCCATGTTGATTGCTCAAGGAGCAGTACAGTATGGAACTTGCGGCATTAATACTGATGATGATTTGAGGATGATGTTTGATTGCCATAGCCAGTTTCTTAACCTTCTTGTCATGGAGATTCTCATAGCTCTAGGAGAGTTGCAGTTAAGCCTTGATGAAAACCTTCAGGAAGTAAATGAGGAAGATATTATGAGTGGTTTGACCTTGAGACAATCTGCAGTCGACGTTGGTAGAGAGCTTTCATTGGATGGTCCAATTGTAGGCTATGAGCCTTATAAAGAAGTGGTTTTTGAAGACGAGCCAAACAACAGTAAAAAAAATTTCTAGTGTTATTTGTGAATTAATTTATTGATTCTTTTACGATGTTTATGGGTAATTTATTGTTTAATATTTTTTAAATTATTATTTATGATTTATTGCATTATTTTTATTTCAGTGGGTAACATATGGTTTAAATTCTTATCGGTGAATTACTTTCTTCTTTTTTTTTTTTAACGAAGAAGGTGGTTAACATATTTTTTAATATTATTTAAAGTCCTATTGACGAATTATGCTATTATTTTGATTATGAAGTATATGGTTAATTTATTATTCAGTAGTATTGATTATTTATAGTGAATATTATGGTATTTTAATTTTACTTGAAATCCTTCAGTACTGCACGATGATGACAATGAGATAATGCCCCCTTTCTAGAGCCAACTTTGACACAATCTCCCATGCAATCTGAAAGTCAACTAGAGGGTCATTATTCAAGTTTGGATATGAAAGCAATACAGGTGACCATGGAGGTCGGGTTCAAGGGTATTATGGATAGTGGGGATATTGTGCATTATTTAGAGAGCACTCATTATGAGAAGGGCAGAAAATGATAAGCGTTGTGTGGTCCATCCCCCGGTCCCATATCGCTTTTATTGACATATTTGCCCTCACAATACATTTCACTATGCAACTTTTATGCACAAATGTTTTGTTCATAATATGTCCGAGTGCCAGTTGCATTACTGGTAAAATGTTTGTGCATAATGCATTGCACAGTGAAAGGTATTGTTTTCTCAATACCACTACATCAAATGCTGTCTCAATGAGTCAGCTGATGCGCCAGTCAACCTTGAAATTGCAAAACTATGCAATACGTTTTATTGTTACACATATTATGTACATAGCCTTTCCATGCAATATGGTTAACTAGTAGACATATTGCTATTATGAAAAAAGTAGTATATATTGGTAAAAAATTTAACACCCGTGCAAATCTGAAGTAACAACTCTTTTGCAGTTTTAAATTAAAAAAATTCATTGACTATTAGAGTCCCACTTTTTGATGATTAATTTTGCAAATCCATCCTTTTTTTTATATAGGCAAAATCGATCAAGACGGAGTAGATTTTCAATGGCCAAAATACATAGAAATCGGTTAACAATAAATAGATTTCCTATCTTTTTTTCTATTCAGAAATCGGCTACCTATAAATAGATTCCTAGACACTTGACATGTGTCAAAAATCAATTAATAGCTAACCAATTTCTCTTGCAACATATGATGCAATTTTTGGTCTATTGGTATTGTATAATTGGCCAAATCCCCAATGAAAATAAATAGTTAAGAAATCTCTCCATCACAGGATGTCCTACCTTTAATTTCCTTATGACAAAAATATAAACTGATTTCTCTTCATTTTTTTGAAACATAAATAAATAATTTTCTTTTTCTGGCTCACCCAAATATATCATTAGAATTAGTGTTTGACCAAATTAATGGCATTGATTTGTGCTGAGACTAATGATCAAGATTTTAAATTGTGATCTTTTTTTTCACATATTTAAAAGTTTAGGTGGGTTGGGCACTGGTCACTAAGGCCAGGGCACGGTCTCCGAGCTCTACGAGCACTTATAAGGGATTTACAAGATTGCTTACTAAAGGGTCATCATAGTGGTAGTGAAAATTGAACTCGCGTCCTTGTGGGATACAAGTTTGCTCCTTACCACTTGTGCCAATCTTCATTGGCTTTAAATTGTGATTTACCATTATGATTACAGTATTGTTGTGTTAATTGCAGCCATATTAGTTATGTATTTATATATTTTAATTACGCATTGTGGTTTTTATTATGAGCAATATTTTTTGGTGAGCACCGCATTAGTCATAGGTATATATATGAATATACAAGTCATTTGACCAGTACATTGCACAAGATGATAATAAAAAATAGTTTGTTGCATATTAAGGAAAATAAATAATAATTTATTTAAATATATTTTATAGAAAATTGAATATATAAATTTGTTTTGGAAATAAGTTAATAATTAAATAATTAAACAAATGAAAAAAAATATAAATGTGTCATTCTATTTTATATCTTACTTCAAATATCATGTTTATAAAGCCGAAAAAATCTCTATGGATGACCTATACCTCATATTAAAGAGCTTATTTTATGAATATTTTGTACATTTCAAAGATTGAGATTATTGAAAAGTGAAAGATAATAAGTGGATAATTTAATTATACCATGAGTCATTTATAGGAATGACAGTAGATATCCATCAGAAAGGGGACATGTCTCATGCGCTGGTTCTGATTTGGAATTTTGCTCCAATCCCCATCCCCATTTCCATTCCCGTCACAGGTCCCAATTCTCCATCCTTTTAGAGATTTGAATCCCTATAGGTATTTATGAGTTTATTAAAAATTTTCCAAAAGAGAAAAACTAAAATATTTTGAAATTCAAAACATAAATATCCATAGTAACAACTACTTCTAATACAATATAATCCAAATTAAAATTAAAATGCATACATAATGCATATCTAACAAATATAATTGAAAAAATGAGTGCATTATTCTCGTCTCTGCTATGTTTAACAAATGGGAACCTCTCCCCTATTAGCAATCCCCAATAAGACAAAATCTGTCCTCACTATTGTCCCATTATTGTGGATATTTCCTGTGTGTATCCACTTTCATTGGTTTTTCTTTGTCATCCCTAGTCATTTATAACTTTTCAATAAATTAAAGTATTTAATTTATAAACACATAAAAATATATTTTGTAATTAAAAAAAATTAATGAATAAATTTAATTTGTTTAATTTCAATTACACACCCTCTCATTGTACATCCTTTTAGTAAATTAAAATATCAATTATAATATATATGTATATATTATAATTAATATGTTATAATTAGTCATAAAATCATATATAATCCTAATTTATATCATCTCAATTATTGAAGTAGTATATCAATTACATAATTATTTTCAACTAAAAAAGTATTGTATTTATTTAATTTTTAAAAAAATTAATAAATAATTAGTATCATTATCAAAGAAGTGTAAATTGTGGAATTGATTTTTTAATAATATTTTAATTTTGAAAAATTGAAGTTTTTTTTTTCAAAATAATAATATGAAACAATTTTGGAATTGATAAATTGAAATGTTTAAGTTTCAAAAAGTTAAATATAAAGTGTATATGTGTGTGTGTGTGTGTGTGTGTGTGATTTTCAAAAGCTCTAGATTTGAAGTTGAAAACTTTTCTCCCAACCCTGTCCTTATTTAGAATTTTCCTCTCATCTCATCATGGGTTTCCATTCCTTATTTTTTGTGGAGATCTGAATCCCTATATATATATTCATGAATTTATTAAAAAATTTCAAAAAAAAGAAAAATTTTAAAAAATGGTAACGGAATGAACTTCCGTGCTTTCCAAGATGGGACGACGACAATAATAATGTTCGCGTTCTCGGCTGAAGCTTTGGGGCACTTACATGTTTCTATCCAATCACCGATGGGTAATGGGGGAGTTCGAACTGGAGTTATGAAAACCACGGAACATAGCATAGATGTTAACTAATATGGCCTATTTAACCATCAAGTAACTAATCGATTTCTGAAGATGTATATAGCAAGAAACTCGTGATCAGAGATAATACCTATTTCTGTGAGCGCTGTGTTCTAAGCAAATTAATCACTTTTTTGGTGGAGGATACCCTATGTGTAAGAATTTTACATATCAAAAAGTATAAATGACAAATCGAGTTCCTACTATTGAATGATCAATTTAGTCTAGACTATGGCATGTAAAAATTGTAATCACAACAACAATATTTGGATTAGGTTTTTGAATTACCTGGAATGGGTTAGAGAGATGATGAAATCTTAGTCTCTCTTACATTTCTAGTGACATGTGAGAGGAGACGGAAGAACATATGTTGGAATAGAATGATATAGAGAGAAGAGAGAAACTCCTCCTATTCCATTGCAGTGAGAGAACATGTTCTGGAGTAACAGACACACACTGCAAGTGGTTAGGAGGCGGGACCTCTCTATTTATATTAGTAAAATTTGTGTTATGTCTTTTCATTATAGCAAGCCCATATTCAAGTACCTGTAACAATACCCACAATGAGCTGTGTTTGATAAGAAGAAGCCAAATGACAATATTGATCACAAATGTTGGACTTAAACAATAAACTTTAATTATTTTAACATCCAATTAATTTGGATCTAAAATTAAATTTAACAATAATTTATGTTAGTCCACAAAATTATTCCAACATTATGTTGATAAAAAAAATAATATCAGTTAATTTTTTTGTTTCCTAAGGTATCCTCCGTCAATAGCAGTGATTAATTCTTTGAGGCGATCAAGAGCTCTTCTAAGGGGTAAACCTTTAGTCAGGAGACCTTTTCCATACACAAAACTAGTAATCAAACTCTCAATTAAATACTTAAAAAGTCCAGTTACCTAGCTACCAACTATGCTAGGTATCATGGTTAAAGAATATATGAGTTAAATCGCTCACACTTTTTTTCTTTGAACTGTAAATCCCTGGCCTTTTAATGTTTTATTTCAGTACTCTTAACATTGTTTATTCACAAAATCAATCATTCTTATGGAAAAATAAAATTAATATGACTTTAAATCATGTTTATGTTATTAATTATGTTTCTGGAAAAATGTGTTAAAATTAAAATTATATATCTAAAAAAGGAGAATGAAAATGGTATAATCAAATTGGATCGATGCGTAAATATCATTATTTTTTATTTAAAAAGCCAAGAATTCTCTGTTCAGTTTTAATTTAAATTACTCCGACCTTGTCAATTATATTAAATTAATATTTAGAAAGGATGTGAACATCATCCCTTAGAGCAACACCAATGGACACAATTAAGGGTCCCATTTCAACAGGTGACACACCACTCAAGATAGGGACTGGGACTCCAACTATTGGAGCAATTGAAGAAAGTAGAATGAGGCCCATTGCCAAGGGACCGTCCCACATGGATTACCCTTTTTTTTAAAGTGAATTTTGTTATCATTTAGTTATTTTTTGACATAATTTTTTTTTGTGTAACTACATAAGTTGTTAATAACAAAAATTATACAAACAATTAATAACATATATTTAATTTAGTCAAAATATTTGATTCAATGATCTACTATCTTGAAATTCTTCAAATAGAGTATGTTAAAAAATATTATTAGTAAAAATGTGTGAATAGATGATAATATAAATTCTTTTATAGTATTAATCTTTTGTTGTAATTTCAATATTTAAATATAATTATGCTCTACTTCTTTCTTCACATAATTTTTGAGTCATTTCCAATGCTTCCTAAACTATTTTTACACATTGTTTAAATATTTCATAATTTCACTTTTAACAAAGAAAATGCAAAATTTCTATTTCATAATTCAATTTCTATAAAAATTAGTAAAAATATGAATATTATTTTTTTGTAATCCAAAAGTAAATTTTTTTATTTTTAATAAAGAATTTGATAAATATGATAAAATATTTATTAAAACATATGTGGGACGAAATTTGGGACCAAATGCGGGATCAAAGTTGGAACCTTCCAATCACTACTAGAAAAAGGGTTGCTGCCAATGGATTTTTCATTTTACTGGTAGAAAATTTCATTACTAGCAGATTTTGATGCATGTCATCAAAATTTATTACTGGCTGAATTTTTCTGAGGGAATTACCGATAGATTTTACAAAGAAATCTGCCAGAAACAAGATGAAAAAATTGTCAATTGTAAACCATTACTCGCGAATTTTTGCCTTGGCAATGCATTTTAAAGATTAAAAAATTAAACCTACCGATAAATGTTAATTTATCATTTTTTTATTATACATTTCCGATAGAAAATTTTGCTCGAAAACATCCTTTTTTAAAAGAAAAATTGAACTTTCGTGTGTGACTTTGACGACGACAGTGGTAGGAGGTGGCAACAGAACCAAAAAGGAGAAACTAATTAGTACTTAAAAAATAATGTACCAAATC
Organism: Dalbergia cultrata; assembly: GCA_031216105.1. NCBI lineage: Eukaryota > Viridiplantae > Streptophyta > Magnoliopsida > Fabales > Fabaceae > Dalbergia > Dalbergia cultrata. The sequence goes on from CM062350.1 coordinate 16,217,703, forward strand.
AACAATTTCAAATAAAAAAATGGCACTTAAAAAAAAGACTCAGCTATAGTAGTGTCTCCAAAGGCGGTGATGGTGAGTAGTGGTGGCGACAACCAAGGGTAGTAAGGGCAGTAGCAAAATTGCTCATGAACAAAAAAAATGAAAAAGGTAAGAAGAAAATGATAAATAAAGTATAACCGAACTAGAAAAACTAAATTGATTAAAGTGTAGAGGACCTCAAGATAAAGATAGTGGTGATCTCCTTACCAAAATGGGTGGCAGGATTGCAGAGCAAGAACTAGAAAAACTGAGACAAATGATGGAGTGATAGAGAGGAGATAGAGAATAATGAGAGAACAAAAATGGGGGAAAAGGATAGCTAGTTGGATATTTAAAATACTTATCGACGGATTTTTAGCCATTACTAGTGGAAATAACACAAGATTTTCATGGAACACAGATGAACTTACAGATGGATTTTATAAACTTTACAGATGAATTTTTCAATTGTAGATGGATTTACAAACGGAAACACACTGTCTCTTATTTTCACGCCTACAAATATTACAGTCTGTTTGTAGATTTATAGACATATTTGTTTATCTATAATTGGATGAAAAAAGCTTGTAAAATCAGTCCATCACAGATGGAATTTCCATCTATAACATTATAGATGAAAAAATCTGTCCGTAATAAAATAAACAAATAACTTTTTTTTTACCTCCACCGCCATCGTTGTCGCCACAAGCACACGCCATCCATGGTTTCCAACAACCTCTTCTTGATGCCACCCCAAAGAAACCCAAATCTTTCCAAATCAACAGTCACATCCACCATGTACCATTGTAATCGTGTGCTCCATTGCGTCAACCACCAAAGGAGACAAAGCACTAATGTTCCTACACATTAAAACTAATAACTCAATGAAACTCACAACAAAAAAGGTAGAAAATGAAAAAACTAAATTGACTAAAAGCTAGAGAACATTACCACGAATACAGTGATGAAAACTATTTGCAAAATGGAGGCTCTGGTGACTGGCAATGACTCAAAGAAGGGCAGTGGTTGTTATTTCTAACAGAGATAGAGAAGAGAAAGATGTGAAGATGAGAAATGGGGAGTAAGGGGCACCACATTTGTAGCCTCAAATCTAATGTTACAGAAACCTTAAATGAAACTCATCGTTATATTAAAGGCATTACAGATGAATTTTTCAGTGTGTATTGTGCACAGTAAATACACGCCTTTTTAATATCTAACATTACGGATAGATTTTTCCATATGTTATCTTGAATTCCAAATTATAGATGGATTTTTCAGTCTGTAATATATTGAATTTATTTTAAATCAATAATTTTAATAAAAATTCATCTGTAAATCTGTCTATATGTTTTGTAAGAAAACGAAAAAAGAATTCTTTCATTATCCATATGTAATTTCCATCGATAATAGTTATGTGCTATGTGGCACGAGTTTACACCAACAATTACAAACAGATTTACAAATTTTACCAAAAATTTTTTTTCATGTTTTCATTTACCTGTATATAAATCTGTCTGTATTCCTTGAGTTTCTAGTAGCTAACTTATCCCAAAAAGGAGATGTTTTACTGTTATTCTTAACAGTAGAAAAATCTGTTGGTACTATTGCAATATTTTTAACAAATACTTTTTTTGAGCCCCCTACCGACGAATTTTTCTTCTAGTAATCTTAAAATAATAGTAAGAAATTAGCTTGTTACCAGGGGATTTTTCTGCCGATACCTTCAATAGTCAAGTGCAATAAATTATCGATGGCTGATTTTTGTTTAAAAAACTATCAATAATTATCGGTTAAAAAATCCAACGGTAATGGACACACTAAACTTGGCATTAGAGTGTGTGAATATTCTCAACCGATTACTTGTGAAAAAATTAGCTGGTAATTTGTGTTATTTCTTTCTTTTCACCCATAAATCCGGCTATACTTGAGGAAAACATAAATCAACAAGAAACATGTATATTTTTGGTAGTACAGTGTAGAGAATATCCCACTTCAAACCCAACTTTACTTTTTATGACACATAAGTCTTGATTATTTTATTATTTATTTATATTATTCAATATTTTAATTTAAAAAACCTTGGCAGACACCCGTCGGCCGACCGCAGGGGTGAGATGATAGTGCAAATAAACATAACTTTAAGAGACCAAGTTTGTTGTTAACATAACTCTTGATACCTTCCTACCAAAAAAAATTGATAACTTAAAAAAACAAAATTTGTTGTCCATACAAATTTTTATGTCTTAAGGGATCAAATCTATTGTGGAGGTTCATGTGCACATGTATTCAAACATGACAGTTGTGGTAGTTTATAGCAGATTGGAACAAAACCAGGAGACTAAATCGATAATAGCAATATGGTGTTGCTCTTTGTTGTGGTGGAGTTCTCATTAAGTGATGATAAAAACATGGTCTAACACATACAATGTGGTCTTTTCAATGGGAGGGCCAATATTTTGAAATTTGGATGGAGCGGAAACTGGTGCATGCGGATTCAACAATAGAAATGAGTGAAGGACATACTTTCAAATTATGGATCGACGAATTTTGCGTATTTGTTCCTTTTCGTGTTCTTGGTAGTAGGCTTTGTCATGTTTTGAATTTTGATATTTTCTATTTCTTTTTGCTCTTCCTTTTGAGAGTTACGTCTTCGTACTTATAAAAAAACAAATGCTTCAGAATTCTGAACTCTGTTTACAGGTTTTTTTATCCCAAAAAATTGATTAATTACGGATGTCCACCCCTTTTAACATTATTTATCATTATACACTAATTTTTTTTTATACCAATACGTTGCACAGCCAAGTGAAAAAAGTGGGTTTATTTCTCGTTGCATAACAAGACGTATTATCATCTGACAAATGTTAGATGATTTTCCGTTGATGATCAATCATATTATGTGGAGATTTAAAAGCTAGAATATGGTTGATAGCTAGCCGTAGTATGCAAGAAAAAAAATGTCCGAATAGTTTGACATATTGCACACAGACAAGTCTATATATACATTCCAGCCCAAAACTAGGTGAAGCAAATCAGAGAGTATTTTTTGTGTGAGTTTTTTTTTTTTTTTTTTTGGTTGGTGAGTGACTCTGAGTAAAAAGAATGGCTATGAGATATTATATGCTTGTTTATTTTAATTGTGGGATTATTCAAAATTACCAAGATCAACTCTAGTTTTCCTATCAAAATCCGGTACTTATTATTAGTGTTCGTTCATCTATGAGTCTTTCTAAGCTCCATGCCAAAATTCTTTAGAAGTTACATGAAAGAAACAAGTAAATAATCTATATTGGTGTATTTGCTACCCATGTTAATTGCTCAAGGTGCAGTACGGTATGGAACTTGCGGCATTAATACTGATAATGATTTGAGGATGATGTTTGATTGCTATAGTCAGTTTCTTAACCTTCTTGTCATGGAGATTCTCATATCTCTAAGAGAGTTGCAGTTGAGCCTTGATGGATCTACTCCTGTTAAAGCTTTTGGTGGGTTATCACTAGCTCAACCTTCCCAAAAAATTTTTATTCCAAGTTCAGTGCATAATGAAAACCTTTGAAAAGCAAATGAGGAAGATATTATGAGTGGTCTGACCTAGAGACAATATACAGTGGTTTTTGAAGACAAGCCGAACAACAATAAAAAAATTTCTAGTGTTATTTGTGAATTAATTTATTGATTCTTTTATGATGTTTGTGGGTAATTTATTATTTAATATTTTTTAAATTATTATTTATGATTTATTGCATTTTTTTATTTCACTAGGTAACATATGGTTTAAATTCTTATCCATGAATTATTTTCTTTTTTTTTCATGAAGAAGGCGGTTAACATATTTTTTAATATTATTTAAAGTCTTGTTGATGAATTATGCTACTATTTTGATTATGAAGTATATGGTTAATTTATTATTCAGTAGTATTGATTATTTACAGTGAATATTATGATATTTTAATTTTACTTGAAATCCTTCAGTACCGCACGATGATGACAATGAGATAATGCCCGCTTTCTAGAGCCGGCCTTTGACACAATCTCCCATGCGATCTGAAAGTCAACTAAAGGGTCATTATTCAAGTTTGGATATGGAAGCAACATAGGTGACCATGGAGGTCGGGTTCAAGAGTATTATGGATAGTGGGGATATTGTGCAATTATTTAGAGAGCACTCATTGTGAGTAGGGCAGCAAATGATAAGTGTTGTGTTGTCCATCCCCTGATCCCATATCGCTTTTATTAGCATATTTGCCCTCGCAATACATTTCACTATGCAACATTTTATGCACAAATGTTTTGTCCATAATGTGTTTGAGTGCCTGTCGAATTACTGGTAAATTGTTTGTGCATAATGCATTGCACAGTGAAAGGTATTGCTTTCTCGGGAACCATTGCATCAGATGCTATCTCAATGAGTTAGCCAATGCGCCAGTCAACCTCGAAATTTCAAAACTATGCAATATGTTTGATTGTTACACATATTATGTACATAGCCTTTCCACGCAATATGGTTAACTATTAGACATATTGCTATTATGAAAAAAGTACTATATATTGGTAAATAATTTTAACACTCATGCAAATATGAAGTAACGACTCTTTTGCCATTTTAAATTAAAAACAAAATTCATTGAATATGAAAATCCCACTTTTTTATAGAGGCAAAATCGATCGGAGTAGATTTTCAATGGCCAAAATACATAGAAATCGATTAACAATAAACAGATTTCCAATCTTTCTTTCTATTCAGAAATCAACTACCTATAAATAGATTCCTAGACACTTGACATGTGTCAGAAATCAATTAATAGCTAACCGATTTCTCTTGCAACATATGATGCAATTTTTGGTCTATTGGTATTGTATAATTGGCCAAATTCCCAATGAAAATAAATAGTTAAGAAATCTCTCCATCATAGGATGTCCTACTTTTAATTTCCTTATGACAAAAATATAAACTGATTTCTCTTCATTTTTTTGAAACATAAATAAAAAATTTTCTTTTTCTGGCTTAGCCAAATATATCATTAGAATTAGTGTTTGAACAAAGTAATGGCGTTGATTTGTGCTGAGACTAATGATCAAGATTTTAAATTGCGATTTTTTTTCATATATTTAAAAGTTTAGGTGGGTTCGGCACAGGTCACTAAGGCTAGGGCATGTCTCCGGGCTCTATGATCACTTTCAAGGGATTTACAAGATCACTTACTACAGGGTCGTCATAGTGGCAGTGAGAATTGAACTCGTGTCCTTGTGGGATACAAGTTTGCTCCTTACCACTTGTTCCAATCTTCATTGGCTTTAAATTGTGATTTACCATTATCATTATAGTCACTATATTATTGTTGTGTTAATTACAGTCGTATTAGTTATATATTTATATTTTTCAATTACGCATTATATTTTTTATGGTGAGCAATATTTTTTGGTGACCACCGCATTAGTCATAGGTATATATATGAATATATAAGTCGTTTGACCCGTACATTGCACGGGATGATAATAAAAAATAGTTTGTTGCATATTAAGGAAAATAAATAATAATTTATTTAAATATATTTTATAGAAAATTGAAGATATAAATTTTTTTTGGAAATAAGTTAATAATTAAATAATTAAATAAATGAAAAAATATAAATGTGTCATTCTATTTTATATCTTACTTCGAATATCATGTTTATAAGGCTTAAAAAATCTTTATGGATGACCTATAACTAATAATAAAGAGCTTATTTTATGAATATTTTGCACATTTTTAAAATTGAGATTGTTGGAAATTGAAAGAGAATAAGTGGATAATTTAATTATACTATGAGTCATTTATAGGAATGATAATAGATATCCATGAGAAAGGGGATATGTCTCATGCCCCTGTCCTGATTTGGAATTTTTCTCTCATCCCCCTCCCTATTTCCATTCCAATCACGGGTCCTAATTCCCCATCCTTTTAGAGATTTGAATCCCTATGGGTATTCATGAGTTTGTTAAAAATTTTCCAAAAGAGAAAAATTAAAAATATTTTGAAATTCAAAACATAAATATCCATAGTAACAAATACTTCTAAGACAATATAATCTAAATTAAAATTGAAAATGCATACATAATGCATATCTAACAAATATACTTGAAAAAATGAGAGTGCATTAGCCTCGTCTCTGCTATGTTTAACAAATAGGAACCTCTTCCCTATTAGCAATCCCTAAGAAGACAAAATCTGTCCTCACTCTTGTCCCATTATTATGGGTATTTCCTGTGTGTATCCACTTTCATTGGTTTTTTCTTGTCATCCCTAGTCCACTTTCATTGGTTTTTTCTTGTCATCCCTAGTCATTTACAACTTTTCAACAAATTAAAGTATTTAATTTATAAACATATAAAAAAAATATGTTCTAATTAATAACAAACTAATGAATAAATTTAATTTCTTTAATTTCAATTACACATCCTCTTGTTGTACATCCTTTTAGTAAATTAAAATATTAATTTTAAAATATATATATATATATATATATTATAATTAATATGTTATAATTTGTCAAAAAATCATATATAATCCTAATTTTTGTCATCTCAATTATTGAAGTAGTATATCAATTACTTAATTATTTTCAACTAAAAAAGTATTGTATTTATTAATTTTTTAAAAAATTAATAAATAATTAGTATCATTATCAAAGAAGTATAAATTGTGGAATTGATTTTTTAAAAAATATTTTAATTTTGAAAAATTGAATTTTTTTTCCAAGAAATAATATGAATCAATTTTGGAATTGATAAATTGAAATGTTTAAGTTTCAAAAAATTAAATATAGAGTGTGTGTGTGTGTGTGTGTGATTTTCAAAAGCTCGAGATTTGAATTTAAAAACTTTTCTCCCAACCCCGTCCTTATTTAGAATTTTCCTCTCATATCGTCATGGGTTCCCATTACTTATTTTTTGTGGAAATCTGAATCCCTATATGTATTCATTGATTTGTTAAAAAAATTTCAAAAAAAGAAAAATTTTTAAAATGGTAATGGAAAGGATAATAATACTATTAGTATGTATACGTTATTAATTGATATGAACATCAGTATCAATTAAAAGTTATAATATTAGACTTATAAAAAATATGAGATAATATTATTTATTATTAATTTTTATTGTGTTTCTATTTGTGTGTGTGTGTCTGTAATATTAGCTTTTATGAATTAGAAAATGAAATTGGTCACTTAAATAGTCAGGTTGAGATTTGGAAAATAAAATCAACAATCTATAAATAATTATATTTTTATAAAGAAAATAATATATTAATAATGATTAGACCTTAAAAAAGAAAACACAAATAAATATGGATTTATATAGATACAAAAATAATATTTTAAATTTTATCAAATAATTAAAAGTTTTAGCATGAGAAAAAGGTAAAAATAAAAGTAAAACCAAACACAATATTCAGTAATTCTTAATCCTTAATCTTTACAACCTTAAGTTTAGTGAAATGACTAGTTAAGATAGTCTATCAATAGCATCTCCTTTACTTAATTGTGGGTTCAAATTTTGAAAAGAAAAAAAATATAAAATCCCTAATACTCATTTGTGCAATAATAAAATTAATCTCAAATTCAATAAAATGTTTATTAAATTGTTTATGAAAAATACAATTTCCTTTGACACAAAGGATTGAACAATATGTGGTTAAGCATACAGTCTAGTGGTTGTCTCCTGCACAAAACATAGAAAAAAACCATTAAAATATATACACAAAGTAAAAAACTAAATAAACAATAATCTCTATACAAAACCAAAAAAAAAAATACAAAGAAGAAAGGTAGAAATAAATTGGATATAAACAATGAAAATGAAAAGGATAAATAAATTGGTTTATTTTAAGAAAACTTAAAAAATCCAATCTTTATTTCATTAAGGAAACATTTAAATGTATTAAATATATATACAAATTAAAAATACTAAACAAACATAAAAAAAATGTTGTACAAAAAAATGGGAAATCTCACAAAGAAGAAAAGAGCTTCAAAGAAGAATAGTGGAACATTTGAATTTTTTAATTTACATATTCTTATTCTTTAATATAAACCATGAAGAAAAAATTAAAAGATGAAGTAAATTAATATATTTTGAGAGAACAAATAGATAATGAACGAAGAGAAATGAAAAATATGAAAATATGAGAGGAAGAAGGGAAGAAAAAAAGAAAGTTGTGGAATAACGAGTAGAAATAAAATAAAGTGTTAGCATTTCACATTAAAGCTTAAGATAGTTGAGATCCTAGTAACAACCTGATATTACAAATTCTAAGAGACGTTAAAGGTTTTAATTTTGATTAGTATAAGTGGTCATCTTTTGTAGCAATGAATATGTTATAGATTCTAGGCGTAATTTAAGGGGTTCATACTTCAATTATAGCAAACATTTCTTGGTAGCAATCATTTTCGTTTCTATTTTTGTTTTTGCACTAATCTAATTGAATTCTGGTTTGTTGTGGAATAGAAATTACGTAATCTATTGAATCCAAAATTCAAAACATCAAGGTGAATTCAAAATTTAAAATTTTGTAATTAATATGGAAAAACACGTGTTTAATTGAAAAAAAAATATTATAAAGAAAATAGAAAAAGACATGTATCACGTGTATATCCATTTTTAATGTCAAATCATTTAAATTGACATATTTTGATCAATTATATCATTTAAATTAAGAATTGTAATGTTTGAAATCTAATATTTAATGTGAAATATTTATGTTGTATTAATGAAATAGCTATGAAGGTAATTTTTATAACAAAATAATTAATAATCAAGGTTACAAAAATCATAGGCCATAAGTTACTCTATAAGTGACACTTGTAAAACTTTTCTCAAAATGAGTCTGGAATATTAGTATTATAGATTATAAATTATAGATTTGAAATAAACTATAATAATGAAATGCACACTTTACGTGAAATTTGTTATAAATAAGATATTATATGGATATCCATTAACATATTCAAGTGATTGATTAGGATCTTATTTATTGTCTATTAATATGATTTTGCAAATCATTTCAATTGTATTGCACTGAAGTATCTATAAATAGAGACCTAAAATCATATTGTTATATACACAAAAAATAATAAAGAATCATATCTTCTCCTCCCATTACTTCCTTCTCTTTGTTCTCTTCATTTTAGAAAATACTTTTGTTTATGTATTATATATATTATGGGATAACCAGCAGCAGGAAGTTCATAAAAAAAAAAAAAAAAGCCTAGAGTCCAAATATCAATAAGATACAAAGGTTGTGAGTTCGACTATCATCCTCATCCCCATCCTCTAATCATCAAAAATAGAATTTTATTAAAAATAAAATAATCAATAGTAAGAACAATTTTTTAAATTTGTTTTTTAATTATTAATAACTATTCTTGTTCATATTCTTCATATCATCACTTTTTAAGAAAAAATATATCATAATTCTACGTACACTACAAGAAACTTTGAAGTTTTTTGCATAAGTAATTTATTATATTAGAATTCTTCCTACAATTAGAATGGTGATTTAATAAGAAACTTAAGGTGGGACATTTGTAGACGTTGTGGTGGAAAGATCTCATAATTATTTATTTCCAGTGGGGCTTTGTCCAATTATAGCACAGCAACAGACCAAAATATGCACTTCATACTGCATGCAAGAGAAATCGGCTAGTTGTGGATTGATTTATAACACACGTCAGATGTATGGGAATCTATCTATAGATGGCCGATTTCGGGTAGAAAATCTATTTACTACCAAACCAATTTTTACCTGTTTTTATTTACATTTCTTTTATTGGTAAAAAAACCCGCTGTTTGCTGTGCTGTCCTTAACTGTCCTTTTCTGTTTTTTTTTTTGCTGTTTAATTATTTGGTTTGAGAAACTATGCGTGCAATGCATGTTCCAGGACTAGTTATGTTGCATTATGGTTTCTTACTGTATATAGCGACGGGGTTTAAGCTCTTTTATCTATATAAAGCAAAAAAAAAAAGAAAACAGATCAAGTCTATTGTCTACATAGTTTCTGGAATTTTAAGTTAGTTAGTTATTAACAACCATGACGTTGACTCTCTCCTTCTTCTTTATTTTTATGGCACGTTTCCTGATAGCATCATATGAAATAATATATTTTTATCATCTTTGATAAGGAAGAAAAAAATCTTCCTGCAAGAAGATATCAACCACATATGCCGTACAAATCTTTATCATGTTTTATGCAAATACAACGTCCTCTCAACATCACAACACGCCAATCAAATTTGACTCAAAAATTAGCCTCGTCTCCCACATAGTCCAAGCAATTAATAGTATATGCAAGCTAGCCATTCTTGTTATCACTCTCCTCATCATACTATCACACGAGGACAAACTTCACAAGGAATTTGTCACCTGTGTGGCAGGAAAATTTTCTATATACACAATTTTAAAAATTCATTCTTAAATTCACTTATAAAAAAAATTGATGAGATCCATAGATTGGTGATCAATATATATTAAATAAAGCTAATAAAATGTTATTTTTACTATAAGTATGTATAAATATTATGAGTTAAATTTGTGTCTATATAAAAATCTACACTCCACTAGTCCAATCCATGCTCAAACCGACAAATAAAAAAAAATTATTAGGAAGAATTATCATTTTTTAAGAGCATTCACTCGTTAGATAAATAGGATATTAATTTCTCGATACAAAACGCGTTATTTTTTTTTTTTCTGTATCTATATATGAATTTCAAATCAAATAACTCATCAGTTCATAATTAAAGAAGAATGAACTCTTTCCTTTCAATGTAATAAACTAGCCAATAGTCTTTGACCCACCAAATGTGAAAAAGATCGAGTTATTTTATTTCAACATTAAATAAGAATATTAAAATATAACACTTCAGAAAATAAACATGCAAAAACTTAAAAATATTAGGTCTCCTAATAATGAATACTGGCTTGTCGCAGTTAAGTTATGATTAAATTATAGTATTAAGAAGGTAGTATAAAAAGATTTCAATTATTCTTTAAAGATTGAATATGAGTACTAACAAAAGTCAATAAACAACTTAAAAGAAAATTATGTAACAATCTATGAAATATGTAGGCCCACGCGGCCATGAGTAACGCGGTCATGAGTAAAAGGTGCTTAAATGAACTTTAATTTCATGTCTGCTTGACAGATGCATCACACGTAGCCTCCTTCTTCGCACCTTCATCCACAGTCCTATATATACAAGCCAAACCAAGGGTGTTCATGATCCGTTTTGTCCCACCAACCCGAAGCTTATTGGGACGGGTTTGGGTAATGAAATTTAACCTGATACACTTTTCAGGTTGAGTTCTCGGGTCATACGTCGGGTTGGTCTGAAGTCAAATAATCCTTTAAGAGATATATATTTTTATAATAATTTATGAAAAATATAAGATTTTAAAGATTAATATATTTTACACAACTTGATATTATTTCTACATTGGTATGGTTTATTTTGAAACTTATACCGTAAAATATCTTTAAAATTTTGTTTTTACTTATAAAATTTTATAACTTTACTATGTATAATATCAAAATTCGTGTATATTGTTTGAATGTCGAGTTGATCCAGTATGACTCGGGACATCGTCGGGTTGTTATTGGGTCGGGTTCGGGTTTAAAAAATTGATCCTATCCAAAAATCAGACCAAGTTTGGATCTTATCCAACCCGTCCGTTGTGCAACCCTAAGCCAAACAAGGCCACTCTCATCACACCCACTTCTCAACACTACACTTGACTTGGACTAACATCTTTCTAATTAAAAGGCAATGGAATCAATATTATCACCGCGAATAACATTTGGTGAATAATTATATTGTATAATAAATATATATCACGCACTTATCACCATCAAATATGATGTGTAGTTTCTACTCATTTATCAAATTTAATAATAATAAAATATATAATATGTATATATTATCCAATTTACTTATATACTTAATATCACTTTTATGACGGCACTAGGGCGCTGCAACGATGAATTCAACAACAATTGCTTCACTTTTTGAGCACGGCACCACAAACGATGCACTAAAAGCACATACCGTCTTATGCCCTAAGCATTCCTACTTGTCCCTATGACTGATCCTCTTGTTCACAAGGAATTTGTCACGTGTGTGGCAGGAAAATTTTCTATATACACAATTTTAAAAATTTATTCTTAAATACACTTATAAAAAAAAATTGGTAAGCTCCATAGATTGGTGATCAATATATATTAAATAAAGCTAATAAAATTTTATTTTTATTATAAATGTATATAAATATGATATGTTAAATTTGTATCTATATAAAAATCTACACTCCACTAGTCCAATGCATGCTCAAACAGAAAAATAAAAAAATTATTAACAAGAATTATCATTTTTTAAGAGTATTCACTCGTTAGATAAATAGAATATTAATTTCCCGATACGAAACGTGTTAATTTTTTTTTCTGTATATATACAGAATTTCAAATAAAATAACTCATGACTTCATAATTAAAGAAGAATTAACTATTTCCTTTCAACTTAATAAACTAGCCAATAATCTTTGGCCCACCAAATGGGAAAAAGAGCGAGTTATTTTATTTCAACATTAAATAAGAATATTAAAATATAACACTTAAGAAGATAAACATTTTAAAACTTAAAAAAATATTAGGTTTCCTAATAATGAATACTGGCTTGTCGCAGTTAGGTTATAATTAAATTATAGTATTAAGCAGTGAGCATAGAAAGACTTCAATTATTCTTTAAAGATTGAATGTACTAACAAAAGTCAGTAAACAACTTAAAAGAAAAATGTGTAACAAACTATGATATATGTAGGTCCACGCGGTCATGAGTAGAAGGTGCTTAAATGAACATTAATTTCTCGAATAAAAAACATGTCTGTTTGGAAGATGTATCACACGTAGCCTCCTTCTCTGCACCTTCATGGACAATCCTATATATACAAGCCAAACAAGTTCACTCTCATCACACCCACTTCTCAGCGCACTCGACCCAACCATCTTTCTAATTAAAAAGGCAATGGAATCAGTACCATCACTGGACTGGGGTAGTGCTGTAAAGATGAATTCAACAACAATTGCTTCACTTTTTGAGCACGGCACCACAAACGATGCACTAAAGGCACATACCCTCTTATTCCCTAAGCATTCATACTTGTCCCTATCACTGATCCTCTTGTTGACATACACCGTCACACAATTTCTTCGCTCAATTCATGCAAAGAGCACAAAATCAAACTACAAGCTTCCACCAGGACCTTCCTTTCTCACCATACTGTTCCACCTTTCTGAATTCTGTAGAAAGCCACAACAAACATTGGCCAAGCTTGCTAAGTTTCATGCCCCAGATATTATGCGCTTGAAGCTCGGCCCATCAACCACCATAATCATCTCTTCCCCAGACATTACCAAAGAGGTGCTTCAAACCAACGATGCATTGTTCTCAGACAGAACAGTTCCAATTATTGTGACATCTCTTGGCCACCACAATTATAGCTTGCCATTCCTCCCTGTTTGTCCACTGTGGAGGGACATGAGGAGAATATGCAATGAGCAATTGTTCTCAAACAAGACCCTTGATGCAAGCCAAGGCCTTAGGCGCAAGAAGCTGCAAGAACTCCTCAGCGACATGCACACATACAGCCTAACCGGTGAGGCAGTGGATGTTGGGAGGGCAGCTTTCAAGGCATGCATCAATTTCTTGTCTTACACTTTTGTCTCTCAGGATTTTGTTGAATCCGTAGAGAATGGAGAGTACAAGGACATTGTGTCCACTCTCTTGCAGCTAACTGGAACAACAAACGTGGTGGATATTTTCCCAGTGTTGAAGATATTGGACCCACAAGGCCTCCAAAGGCACACCACTAATTACCTTACCAAGTTTTTCCACAACTTGGACAAGTTGATTGACAAACGATTGAAGCTTAGAGAAGCGGGACTTTATGTCACTAACAACGACATGTTGGATGCACTCCTTGACATTTCTCGAGAGGACAGCCAGAGGATGGACAGAGAAAAGATCAAACATTTTTTACTTGTAATTTCCTTTCTCTTATCCTTTTTTGACGATCATTTTTTCACTGTCAATATTATCTTTGAAAGCTTTTTTTTTTTTGTCCTCTAAAGATACAACTTTAATTTATCCTTTCTCACTTAGAGCAAATATCGTTTTGTTGTAGGATCTACTTGTTGCGGGAACAGACACAACTGCATATGGCTTGGAAAGGGCAATGACCGAACTACTCCGCAATCCAGAGGTTATGTCAAAAGCCAAACAAGAGCTGGAGCAAACCATCGGAAAAGGAAATCCTATTCAGGAATCGGATGTTGCTAAACTCCCATACCTGCAAGCAATAATAAAAGAGACCTTGCGTTTACACCCTCCGGCTCCACTTTTGCTTCCTAGAAAAGCTAAGGTTGATGTGGAAATCTCGGGTTACACAATCCCACAGGGTGCAAGAGTCCTAATTAATGAGTGGGCTATAGGTAGAAACCCAAGCATATGGGAGAATGCGCATTTGTTTACACCGGAGAGGTTCTTGGGCTCTAAAATTGATGTCAAAGGTCGAGATTTTCAGCTCACACCATTTGGCAGCGGGAGACGAATATGTCCAGGCTCGCCTCTAGCTATCAGAATGTTGCATGTGATGTTGGGATCATTAGTCAATTCTTTTGATTGGAGACTTGAAAACAACATCAAGCCTGAGGATATGGACTTGGATCAATCCCTCCGAGCTATTCCCATTAGAATAAGCAACTAGGATGATTAATCGTTAGTTTCTTCCTCTTATAGATTTGATTTAATATAGTGGCAAAGTAGTTTACCGTACCGAATGTAATTTACTCTCGTTTATCAGCTTGAGTGCTAGTTAGAATTTGAAGCCTTTGTATTATTTTGTTACAATTTTAAGCCTTTGTATAATATAGAGTTGGCTACATAGAATAAAAAAATATTTGCTTTAAATTCTTACTTCTCTTAATCGTATATTTTATTTTTAATTTGTTGTCGTTTTACTACTACTTACACTTTTTGAGAGTTTATTTATTATTTTTTTCATCTTTATCAACAAGTGGATATTATATGGACATTAGGGGGAGACATAATTAATTGGAGTCTTGATGCTAGTAAGTGTTGAGAGAGTTAAAAGTCAGTATTTATAATTTCCTTTCATATATGATGCCCAGGTAATATTTACATTTAATGAACAACTAACATACATTTCTGGTCTTTTATTTGTTTAAATTTTCATATACGCAACTCTTCTCCGTTTTTTTTTTTCAATCCAGTTGATTTTTTAATTGCTTTATTTAAGATATTGTTGGATGCACTCAGGATAATTAATATGTGGTTTTGATTAATTAGAGGCAAGAGCTGCTTGACTTTCGGTCATTTTTCATCACGCGACTTTTGAGACAAACTTTTATTTAGTCATCACATATTCACATTGGAGACATTCATACATTCCACATGCACCACTGCGTACGCGTATTATTCTTTTGATTGTAACATTTGCTTTATATAATTGAAGAAATAGCGCCAAATCAGCCAATTCAATGGGAGAAAAAAAGAAAAGGGCGCACGTGGCTGGTTCATTTGAACTTTGAAATAGGATGCTTCCGTGCATTCCAGGATGGGACGACGTGTACGAGTTGGAGAAATTGCAGAAGGTGACAATAATGTACGCATCGCGTTCTTGGCTGAAGCTTTGGGGCACTTACAGGTTTCAATCCAATCAGTGATGGTGTTTATAACGAGGAACTCGTGATAAGAGATAATATCTATTTCTGTGAGCTCTATTTTTTAAGAAAATTAATGACTGTTTTTGGCGGAGGATACTTTATATAAAGAAATTTTAGATATCAAATAGTATAAATGACAAATCAAATTCCTACTGTTGAATGATCAATTTAGTCTAGACTTATGGCACGTAAAAATTGTAATCACAATAACAATATTAGGATTAGGTTTTTGGATTACCTGGAATGGGTGAGAAAGATGATGAAATTATAGTCTCACTTACAGTTCTAGTGACATGTGAGAGGAGACGGAAGAACATATGTTGGAACAGAATGATATAGAGAGAAGAGAGAAACTCCTTGTCGCAACCGGGATCGCGACGTGGACGGCGAGAAAAATTGATTTTTGATTAAAATGGAGTCGCCACCAAATTTTATTTAATTGGGAAAAATTATGGAAAAACCCATTTAATTTAAAAGAAAATGACCTTTGAAACCAGATTTGAGCTCGGGAGTCGGTTATGCTTAGGGAAGGGTAGGAACTTAATCCTACAGCACCCCTAACACACCCGTCCTTTAGACGGTACCTTAATTAATTGTGCAAATTATTAATAACCTTTTTTTTTTCAAAATATTTATTTATGTTTTTATTTCAAGAAAATTATAAAAGAAAATCTTTTAGAATAAGAAAATTCCGGAATATCAAAGCATCATGACTCAGGTATCCGTAATATTGAGTTAACAAGCCGTCACGGCTAAATTAACCTCTTTATTTAAAATAAAATATATACATTTCAATAATTAATTTAAATTAAGATAATAAAGAAAGAGGAGGATAATAATAATGATAATAATAATAAATAAATGAATAAATAAACAAATATTTACAAGAATAATAATGATAATGAACAAGAATATTTACATGCAAAACAGAATAAAATAATATCATAAATAAATGCTAATTAAATATTTAAAATAATAATAATAATAATGAACAAAAATATTTATATGCAAAACAGAATAAAATAATGTCATAAAATTTAATTTTAGCTTGAAAGTTTGAAATATCAGGCTGTCATAGCCTAAGTATCCAATACACTAAGTTAATAAACCATCTCGACTAAATTAACTTCTTTATTTGAAATAAAATATATATAATAAATAATTTGTTAATTTAAAATTTAAAGAATAAAAAGATATTAAAGAAAATATTTACAAGTAATACGAATTATAAAAATCTAATTTTTATTTGAAAATTTAAAACATCAAGCTGTCACAGCTAAGATGTTTAATTGAGTTAATAAGCCGTCACGGCTAAATTAACATTGTCATTTAAAACGAGTTAATTATTAAATGAAGTTAAAAATAATACATAACAATAAAAGACAACAAATACTTATAAAAACAAGCGAAATAGTGATAAATATTTACAAATAAAAATAAAATAACAAAAAATAACCTAATAAAATCTAATTTTGACTTGACAGGAATCACCTGCTCCTACGTATCCTCTGGTGCGATGAGGAATTCAAAGTCACGTAATTCTTTTGAAAATGATTCTGTGTTGGATGGATTTTAATTAAAAGAGAAAATAAAATTGCGTTGATTAATTTTAATTTTGAAAATGATTTTTTGATTGATAAAGGATTTAAAAGGATATACATTTTGCACTAGATTCAAGATAGCATTAAACTACTCAGTAAACTCTTACGATTCAAAATTATGAAGGGAGCACCAACTCCTTAGTCACAATCATTGAATGTTGCAAGGATTAAAAATTATCTTTTAGATTTTTATTTTTTTTGTTTTGTTTTTTTTTTATTATCATACTTAGCATTTTTTAAAAAAAAACTTTATCAAAAAAATCCAACTGAATGCAATGACCCAAGGAAACTAAACTAAACACCATGATTCTTAACAAATTTAGAACAAAACTTTGAAGGGACTAAACAAAACCCACTGTCCTAAAAAGTTTAGACCCTAGGACCAAAAAAGAATTAACAAAAAAACAAAAAAACAACAACGTAGACCAAATGCAAACCAACGTAACAAGACCAATGAGACTTTAACCAAATAAAAATGAAATATCTAAAACCTGTATAGATCTAAAAAAAAAAAGCAAACCAAACACCCTAAACCCATAAACTAAACAAAATAAAGTAATTAAATTCCTAGAAGCCCCAAATTAAAAGAACCCTATACGTACCAGAAGAAAAAAAAATCAAAACTCCAAGGCCCAAAAACCAAATTCACTCAGCAATTCTGACTCAAATGGAAAAAAAGTAACTTAACAACGAAAAAAAAAAAAAGGAACGCTGACACAAACTTCCCTCATGGTTTCCTTTCCTCACGGACCCAAGTGACTCTAAAAATTTGACCCAGAACAAGACCTAACTTTACTCCTAGTTGCAACATAAAATGGCATCAAAGCAAAGGTAACAAAGGTGCAAGGGAGGCAGCGCATAAGGGCTACCAGAAGGGTACTGGTTCGTGGCTCTCCAAGGCGGCGCGACGAGTTGAGCGAGCAGGGAGAGAGAGAAACCGGTGATGATGAGGACTGCTTCGCGGGACGGCGGAGATGCTGGCTTCGCAGCAAGGCTGGTTGGTGTGCTTGCCGGTGACGACGCGAACGAAGGGGCTGGCTGGCGCGATCTCCGGGGACGCTGGCGTCGCGGAATGGCGCGGCTGTCAAGGGCGGTTTCGCGACTGGACTTCGTGGTGGAGAAGGGAGGTTCGCGCGACCTAGGCAGTGGTGCTGGTGGCGTTTCAAACAGAGGTTTAGTTCCCTTTCTCTCTTGGTTTTTTTTTTATTTTCGGTCTTGGCTTGTAAGAATTGATGATGAATTTGATATGAAGATGGTGGTTTGTGTGTAATTGTGATGATGGGGTTGTTTTTGGTTGAAATGATAATGGTAGAGATTGTATGATGATGGTGAATATTGGGTTGTGGAGGTTGTATGATAGTGATGATGGGATTGGATCCGAATGGTAACAAGATGGAGAAGGTTGCGATTACTGAGCTCTCTTCCTCTCTGTGATTGGTTTACGAAAAAAAATCTCTAGTTCTGAAAGCACAAAAACTTTATATATGAGCCCCCAAATGTAATACAATGCCCTTTATGTCTCTGCTGGTTCTCTGCTAAATATTTCACTTTCGAATATCCCCCCTCAATCCTCTCTGTTATCACCCCCTTATTGCATCTCTCCCCCTCTCTGTTAAAAAATGAAAAAAACCCCCTTTAAAATGATCGCATTCCCTTCTTTTTAAACTGAAAATAATACCCTCTGATCAATTCTCTGTTCAGCCAAATTACAGGTTGGCTATCTAGCTCCTCACCGAAAGGAGTTCTGGCACATTGTGAAGAATTTGAGCAGAACATCATCATTGTCTTCCTTTTCCTTTTTTATTTTTCTAATCATGTTGTTGCTTCACGTGGAGAGTCACAGAACCACATCCCGTGACTTTCCTTTATTATTTTTTTTGTTTCATTTTTTTATTTTTATTATTATATTGGGCTGTGCTTCCTTTTTTTTTTTTTTATTACTCAACTAAATAGAAATGGACCAGAGTGAATGGGTGGACCAAAAACCCTCCCTTTTTTTTTTTAATGCAGATGATACAAAAAATGTAAAACGATAATAACTGAAACTTAAACAAAAATTAAGTTTTGGATTAAACACAACTGAATTATCTATAAACAATATTTGAAATGGTTTGTAATTTCACTTAACAAAATAAAATTGCCACATGAGTCTATAAAGGGACTAAATTTTGAAAACATGCTAATTTTGAATTTTTTATCTTATAAGCCGAATAAAATCGGGTGTTCACAGTTGCCCCTCTTTATTCATTCTTTATTAAGAAAAATATGAAAAATTTGAACTTTAAATATTGTCTTTATAAGGAATGAGTAAAGACATGAACATCGATTTTGTTCGGCAATGCATGCAATGCAATGAAATTTAAATCCAGAGCAAAAATGACATAAACTTTCAAGTAAAGTCACATGAAACGATGCGGTTTAGAAATCAAATATGCGTGAATCACTCAAAGAACAATGGCTAACTAATTTGACCCAAATTCACAACTTACAAGAAATGTTAAAAGTCTAATCGGGAAAACAACACTTTGAGACAATCTGTACACGTAAAAGAACAATTTGAGGGTGATGGAAAGGTAAAATGGCAATCTGAGGGTGACATGAAAGTAAATTGGCAATCTGAGGCCGACTGAAAAGTAAATTGGCAATTTGAGGCCGCTAAGAAAGTAAATTGGCAATTTGAGGCTGACATGAAATGTAAATTGGCAATCTGAGGCCGACAGGAAAGTAAAATTGGCAATCTGAGGCCGACATGAAATGTAAATTGGCAATCTGAGGCCAACAGGAAAGTAAATTGGCAATTTGAGGCTGACAGGAAAGTAAAATTGGCAATCTGAGGCCGACATGAAATGTAAATTGGCAATCTAATTGGCAATCTGAGGCCAACAGGAAAGTAAAATTGGCAATCTGAGGCCGACAGGAAAGTAAAATTGGCAATCTGAGGCCGACATGAAATGTAAATTGGCAATCTGAGACCGACAAGAAAGTAAATTGGCAATCTGAGGCCGACAGGAAAGTAAATTGGCAATCTGAGACCGGCATGAAATGTAAAATTGGCAATCTGAGGCCGACATGAAATGTAAATTGGCAATCTGAGGCCGACAGGAAAGTAAATTGGCAATCTGAGGCCGACAGGAAAGTAAAATTGGCAATCTGAGGCCGACAGGAAAGCAAAATTGGCATGGAAAACAACAATGTCCACATTATCTTTTTTTTTTTTTTTCAGGTTATATGCACAAGTCATCAATTTTCAATTTGTTTCAGAAAAACTAACCGTAACCAAATCAAGCACGCCTCAAGGAAGACTATAACCAATCCAACTCGTAATTCATGCGCTGGACTTTCTGACATAAACTTTCTTTACTTCTGGACCTTTGCTCATTTCCTTTTTCCCCTTTTTTAGGATGATGCTTGCTTTTCTGCCGAGTTTGACTGAAACTTCGGAATTCTCTTAGTGTGATGCTAGTCATGGATGTATTGCTGTAAGAATTATTAGGTTGTATAACTTTAAACTTAAATTTATGCTTACTCGAGACATTATAAATAAATATGCATTTAAAGAGGAAATGAAAAGATCGGCTGAATAGACATCTTTATTGCTTGGTGTATTGGATAACAAAATGTTTGAAATAAAGGTAACATCACGAAGCTGAAAGACAAGATTGTGAAAGACATGAAATTTTGCCCCAGTTTAAGTTCTTTGATGCCCAATCAATCGATTTCTTACAGCAGTTGAACACCATAGCCACGATCTCCGAAAATGTCTTCAAACCCTTTTTCTGGAAAATTGCCCCAGTTTTAGTCTTGGGCTATTTGATTCACTGGACAAATTCAACACTAAAAATTGCCCCAGTGTAGGTTGCTTGAGATGATACTTATCTTTTTGCTCTAATTTTTGCCTAGGTTGCTCTTTCGAGTTTTCAACCTAACGAGCTCTTCTCTTTTGTTTTTTTTTTTTCTTTTCATATTACCCTAACTTTTGCTTAGGTCGCTCTTTCGAGTTTTCAACCTAACGGGCTTTTTCAACATCTTTTCAAGCATAAAACCATTTGACTGCATCAGTGTTAATTGGTTTGGGCAATTCCTGTCCATCCATGTTTTGCAAAATCAACGCTCCACCTGAGAACGCTTGTTTGACAATGTAAGGACCTTCATAGCTCGGGGCCCATTTTCCCCGTGCATCTTCTTGATTAGGAAGAATTTTCTTCAGAACCAAATCTCCTGGATAAAAATCTCTAGGACGGACTTTCTTGTTAAAAGCCTTAGCCATTCTACTTTGGTACAATTGGCCATGACAAATAGCTGCCAGTCTTTTCTCTTCGATCATGTTCAGCTGTTCATATCAAGTCTTTACCCATTCAGATTCTTCTAACTCAGACTCCATCAGAACCCTTAAGGATGGGATTTCCACTTCTATAGGAGATACAGCTTCCATTCCATATACCAATGAGAAAGGAGTTGTTCCAGTGCTTGACCGTATATTGGTTCGATATGCGTGCAAAGCATATGGCAGCATTTCATGCCAGTTTTTGTAATTCACCACCATCTTGGCGATGATTTTCTTGATATTCTTATTTGCTGCTTCAACCGCACCATTCATTTGAGGCCTATAAGGAGCTGAGTTGTGATGCTTGATTTTGAAAGTCTCAAATAACTTTTGAACTTCAACACCATTGAGGTTAGGAGCATTATCTGTGATAATTCTTTCTGGAATCCCATATCTGCAGATAATATCTCTTTTGATGAATCTAAGAAATACTTTTTGTGTGATGTTAGCATATGAAGTGGCTTCCACCCACTTTGTGAAATAGTCTATCGCCACCAAGATGAAACGATGACCATTTGAGGCTTTGGGATTGATTGGGCCGATGACATCCATGCCCCACATTGAGAAAGGCCAAGGAGATACCATGTTGTGTAATGGAAATGGAGGAGCATTGACTCGATGCATATATTTGACATTTATGACACTTTCGAACATAACTGATGCAGTCATTCTCCATAGTAGACCAATAATATCCACTTCTTAGGATCTTGCGTGCCATCATATGCCCATTAGCGTGGGTTCCACAGATTCCTTCGTGGATTTCAGTCATAATCATTCGAGCTTCATGAGCATCTACACATCTGAGGAGAGTAGTGTCATGACTCCGCTTGTAAAGGACTTCACCATTTAGGAAAAAGGCCATGGCCAATCGTCGGTGTTTTTCTTTGCACTTCATTCGCTCCAGTCGGATATTCTCCTTTTTGAATGTACTGCTTGATGTCATAATACCATGGTTGGCCATCTGGCTCAATCTCCACATTGTCACAGTATATCGGTTCACTTTGCACCTCTACGTGGATGGGTTAGACATTGGTATGGACTTCCAATTTTGTCATTGCAGCCAGGGTTGCCAATGCATCCGCAAATTGGTTATGGTCTCGAGTTAAGTGAGAAAATGACACATCATCAAATTGTTCAATTAATCGAGACAAGTATTTTTGATAAGGCACCAGTTTTGGATCCTTCATACGCCATTCTCCATTAACTTGGTAGATTATGAGCGCAGAATCTCCAAACACCTTTAACTCTTTGATCCCTAGGTCAATTGCAGCTTGCAAACCATTCGCGCATGCTTCATATTCTGCGATGTTGTTGGTGCATTCAAAATCTAACTTGATGGAAACTGGGTACTGTTTTCCAGCTGGTGACACTACTACAGCTCCTATTCCACACCCATTCATATTGGCGGCCCCATCAAAGTACATTTTCCATACATTCTCCTCTTTTATCCCATCTTTTTCCACTGTTAACACCTCACCATCAGGGAATTCAGGCATGATAGGTTGTATATCCTCAAGAGGATTTTCAGCTAGATGATCGGCGATTGCACTTCCCTTGATAGACTTCTGAGTCACATATTTGATATCAAATTCAGACAGCATCACTTGCCATTTTGACATTCTCAATGAAACATGAGGACTATCAAATATGTATTTTAATGGATCCATTCGAGAGATTAACCAGGTAGTATAATATAACATGTATTGCCTCAACCTCTTGGATGCCCATACTAACGCACAACAAGTCTTTTCAATGGCCAGATAACGGGATTCACAGTCATTAAACTTCTTGCTCAGATAATAAATTGCCTGTTCTTTCTTACCAGACTCATCATATTGACCTAACATTGCCCCAAGTGACGTGGGCAACACTGTGAGGTATAATATTAAAGGACGATCTGGTATAGGTGGGGCTAGAATTGGAGGTTTCATCAAATAAGCTTTTATTTTATCAAAAGCTTCTTGGCATTCTTCATTCCACTCCCCAGGCTGATGTTTCCGCAGCAGCTTGAATATAGGCTCACAAGTGCTAGTCAAATTAGCAATAAATCTAGCAATGTAGTTGAGCCTTCCAAGAAAACTTCTCACTTCTCGTTCAGTTCGGGGAGCAGACATTTCTTGTATTGCCTTCACCTTGTCAGGATCTACTTTTATCCCTTCTCTGCTGACAATGAACCCGAGTAACTTCCCTGTAGAAGCTCCAAAAATGCATTTATTCGGATTCAACCGCAACTTATATTTTCTGAGCCTTTCAAACAGCTTTCGCAGAACTGTCACATGACTTTCTCCCTCTTTAGATTTGGCGACCATATCATCTACATACACCTCAATCTCTTTATGCATCATGTCATGGAATAATGCGACCATGGCACGTTGGTAGGTGGCACCGGCATTCTTCAATCCAAACGGCATGATCAGATAGCAAAATGTTCCCCACGGAGTTATGAAAGTAGTTTTTCCTTTGTCATGAATATCCATGGGAATTTGGTTATACCCAGAGTATCCATCCATAAAGGAAAATCGGTGATTTCCAGCAGTATTATCAACAAGGACATCAATGTGGGGTAGAGGAAAATCATCTTTCGGGCTAGCTTTATTCAAATCCCGATAGTCTACACATATTCTAACTTTTCCGTCCTTCTTAGGTACAGGCACAATGTTGGCCACCCAATCAGTATGTCTTGATACCTCCAAAAATCCAGCCTCCAGCTGTTTAGTCACTTCCTCTTTAATCTTTAATGACATGTCCGGTCGCATTCTTCTCAACTTTTGCTTCTTTGGCTCAGCTTCGGGATACAAAGGAATCTTGTGTGAAGCAATCTCTGGGTCTAATCCTGGCATATCATGATAGGACCATGCAAATACATCCAGGAATTCTTTGAACAATGCAACCATTTCTGTGCGTTCAGGATTTTCCACCATCTTCAGCTCCTTTTTGTATTCTTCTGTGCCCATGTTAATCACCTCAAACACCTCATTGTCTAAGTCAAATCCCTTTTCCGAATAATCCAGGAGGTTTGAAAACTGTTCAATAGCTTCTTCATCATCCTCAAACTCATGGTTATCGTAGTCAAGTGCAGCAAGAGAATCAATTGATAAGTTCCCAAATTCCTTTTCATGTGGCAAAATTTCTATGACATTCAAGTTCCTGGAAAGTAATTGTGGTGGATTGGAATGCTAAACCAAATGGTGGATTATAAAATAGCATGGAAAATGCAAATTAACGAATTAAGAATGGTAAGGGAAAAACATAACAGAAAAGGGAAAAAGCAAAAGGAATAGAAATAGAAATGAGGCAAATGGAAAACATAGAGAAAGATTATTGAAAATCATGCAAATTCATTCAAATGATGTCTCTGAGTAGCATAAACAAAAGCATAAATAATTCTTGAATAATACAACCCAACAAATTACTTTTCAGCAATAACATCAAGCATTGGTTCAGCTGTCCAGTTCATCAGCATCTCATCATTGCTAGCAACATGGACTTTGTTGATTTCCTCAATTTTCTCAACATCCAAGGTGTTGATGGTAGAGAAATAACAAGGGGAGCGAACTTCACCAGCCATAATCACTTCAGCTGGACCAGGGAATGTCTCTTTCAAGTGAGGAATTAGCTTTATTTTCCCTTTCTGTTTATTCTGCCTCGAGCCAAGGCACTCATCTTGTCATCCAGGGAGGTCTCATATCCTAGACCAAATCGGTTAGCCTTCTCTGGTACCGATATGGGAGTTTGGGAGCCTTGCAGTTGTGGTCCTAGTCCTTTTCCTTCCAGATATCCATTCTTGGCCATGATGTGAGCCACTACCTGATTTTGCATTAAGGCCTTATCTTGCTCTTGTCTCAGCCCTACTGCCTCCAGGTTATGCCATGAACTGTTCTCCACTAGCTCCACATTTTCAACATATGGCAATGTCACTGGTTTGGATAGCAAGATCTCCTTTTCTCCATGGATTGTGATGACTGAACCATTTTCAATGTATTTGACCTTCTAGTGCAAGGTTGAAGGGACAGCCCCGACATTGTTAATCCATGGTCTTCCTAGCAGCATATTATAGTCAGATTCAATTTCCATTACCTGGAATAACACTTCAAATTTGCTCGGTCCGATCTCGAGTAACAACACCATCTCCCCTAGGATGCTTTTCTTTGCCCCATCAAAAGCTTTCACTACCATCATTTGTGGTAGTATATCATCCTTACTCATCGACAAATAGCTTAAAGTTGACACAGGCAAAACATTCAATCCTGATCCTCCATCAATGAGAACTCTAGGCACTATGTATCCTTTACATTTGAGGGTTATGTATAGTGCTCGTGGGTTGACTTGTGAAACAACTTCTTCATCTGAAAACGTAATCATGTTAACACGTTTCACTGGATCCACCATATTCACCACGTTTTCTGATGAGACGTCAGGCTTGACATAAGCTTCCTTCAAAACTTTTATTACTGCCTTTCGATGTGGTTCAGACGACATGATTAATGATAAAAGAGATATTCTAGCGGGAGTCTTCTTTAATTGCTCTAGAATATCATACTCACTTTGCTTCATTATCTTTAGGAACTCTTCTTCTTCATCTTCCTTTTCCTTCCTTTCTAAATCTGAACTTTTTCCAGCGTACCCTTCATGGACAAACTTCCCTTTTTCCAACTCTCCGGGCCCATAAACTCTTCCACTTCTTGTTATTCCTTTCACCTCCATGACACCGGTCACCTCTTCATTTTCTCGGGCCTTCAAGGTTTCCCCTATGTCTCCACTCGTCTTGACCTGAGTCTCATAATTCCAAGGCACAGCATGTGTACTCTTGTACTCAAATGGTGTAGGTTTCTTGACAGTAATGACCACTTTTTCTGGCTTGGGAGCTACATTAAGTGGTGGCACTCGAATAACAAAAGGTTCAATTACATTCACCTCATCAGGTATATTTAGCTGCTTCTTTGCTTGTATTATTCCTAAGTTGAGTAATCCCTGTACCCGAGCCTTGAAATCCCAACAATTTTCGATGTCATGGCCAAGGGCCCCACAAAGTCTGACAGCTTGAATTCATGTTATATTTCTCATTCTCCTTTATTGTCGGATCAGATGCCGTGATGTTGTAACCAGACTCATTAAGGCCAACAAAAATTTTCTCCATGGGTGTTTTGAGATCCAAAACCTTCTTTATCAGGAGTTCTTCTTTCTCTACAGCATTTACCCGGCCTCCTCCTTCATGATTTGGCATTGGGTTATGGACAATATCTGGTTTTGATTCCTCTTGAAAGTCTAGTCTACCACAAGCAATCAGTCTTCTTACTACTGTCTTGAAGCCTTCACAATCTTCGATTGAATGCCCTGCTATGTCCATGTGGTATTTGCAAGTAACGTTTGGGTTGTACCAAGTTGGGTATGGTGGTTCTAATGGGCGTACAGGATAAGCCGAGATCAGGTGGGCATCAACTAATCGTTGAAAGAGATCAGCATTTGAAATGGATAGTTTAGGAAAAGGTGGTAAATTCTGGAATCGGGAACGGCTTTGGTTTTGGGCATTTAGTCGTGGTGGTATGGTGTTTGGGTAGTTCTGAGGATGTATGGTAGGGTTATAGGCATATGCTGGTCGAGCTGGTTGGTATGGTCGTATGTGGATGTTATTGACTTGCGGTTGGGGGTATGGGATGGTATTTGTGGTTTGTGCAGTTTGGTAAAATGGGTAAGGAGTGGTTGAGGCTTGGTATGGCGGTGTTCGGGGTCTTGGGTGCATTGGTGCATGTCTTGGGATAAAGGATTGCTGACTCTGTACATAATTCACATCAGTTTCTTTCTTTCTGGGTGGGAAACCTTTTCTTATGTCTTCATTGCTCATGGGAAGTTTACCGGTTTTAGCTAGATTCTCAATTCTTTCTCCAGCAGTGATCAACTCAGAGAAATCTTTGTATGCTGCCCCTGCCATTGCTCCGATATAAGGAGATCCCAAGGTTCCTAAAAAGTACGAACACATTTCAGATGGGATAAGTGGTGGTTGCACCTGAGCAGCCAGAGATCTCCACCTTTGAGCATATTGCTTGAAAGATTCATCCCGCTTTTTCTGCATCGTGCTCAACTGTTCTCTAGTTGGTGCTATTTCCATGTTAAACTTGTATTGATTCATGAATTGGTCCACCAGTTCTCTCCAGCTAGAAATCTTTGAATGGTCTAATTGAATATACCATTCTAGAGCGGGTCCGGTTAAACTTTCATGGAAAAAGCTAACGAGAAACTTTTCATCTTTAGACCAGATTGTCATCTTGGTGCAATAACTCTTTAAATGGAACAGAGGATTACCCGTTCCATCATACTTCGAGAAGTCAGGAATCTTGAAGTCCTTCGGAACCACTGCATCGATGGGAGGACAAAGTTGCTCGATTTCCATATAGCCATAAGTACTGGGCCCTTGGATAGCTTTAATTTGATCCTGAATCTTCTTCATCCATTCTTCTTTGAACTTGTCCTTTTCTGCCTCTGCACGGCTATTCTCCGAGGAAAATGGTTGCTTTTGGATGACCACACGAGGTGGCTCCCAAATAGGGGTAACATGCCCGTGTCCATCAGTATGACCATTCTCTAAGGGATGATAGCCTTCTCCAATAGGGATCACTAATGGCATTGTAGGTGGTGGTTGCCCATGAGAGTTATTCGGAATCTTATCCCCGTCATTCATCCCTTGAGTGACATTTATAGTTGCATTTGATGCCCCCGGTATAGCTAGTATTGCAGCATCTGGTTGTACATCGACTGATGCATTCACCATGTCTCAGTTTTGATTAACTCCCAATAAGTCAATCGACTCCTTCATGGCTCTTATCATCTCCTCCAATTTTAGTTGGTTGACTGACATTTCATTCAACTTTCCCCTCACTGCATCAACTTCTAAGCCCAAATTTCTTTTCGATTCAGAAGTATTTGCAGCTGGGATGATTGTTCCTGATCCACCATTACCACCCGCCATCTTGGTCCGAGCTCTGGTGTTATGAACTCGAGTTAGATCGGTATCTTCTTTCCTCGGGCGCCCAATGGTTGCGATGTTTCACCTATATTAAAAAAAAAATTTAAGTAAAAAGATAAACATATTGCAATTTGTTAGAGATTGTCAATCGTGCTGAGTCTTGGTGTGAGTATCTTCGGTCACAACTTTTCCCCAGAACGTCTCGTTCAAAGGTACTAAATTATCTTTAATGGATATTGCCGTAAGATCAATCAATGAAACAACCATTCATTCATCATAGTAGTATATTACAATCATCATTTGTTTTACATCCATTCCAAGAAATGACAAAAGAAATACATCATAAAGCCAGATATTGATCCCTAAAAACATCATCACCAAAAGGTAAAGCCTTTTCAACTTCTTTCGGCAATTATTTGTTTCATCCTTCCCACCAAATCTTTGCAGTAGTTGACAAAGTTACGAAGTCCAGTTGGGGTCTTGAAAGGGATAATTGCTTGCTCAGCTATTTCCAGGTATCTTGGAACATCTTCTATTGCAGTGTTAGCTAGTCCTGCCAAATTTGAAAAACGAATTTTCAACTCATGAATGATATGACTTTGGTGTTGCACCTCAAACTCCAAATCTGTAACTCTTTTCTTTTCTTCTTCTAAAGCAGCTTGAAACTTCATGGTCTCATCTTTCATGTGTTGTTTTAGTTCCCCGACCTTCCTCTGGTATTCCTTGCTTATTTCTCTCATTTCTTGCTTCATTTGTTCATCTCTTGCTAGCGCGGTTTCCTCAGCAATTTTGGTATCTTGAAGTAGCTTCCTTAACTGTTGATTTTCGGTTATTGCTCGGTCACGCTCTTGCCTTCGAAGCCCTAGCTCTTTATTAGCAGCCTGGAGGCATTCCTTGGTCTTCATCATGTGGTCATACCCCATTTTTAACTTCTTAGTGGTGCCCTCTAGAAGTTGGTTTCTCTCAGTACTTTCTCGCTTCAAATCTGCATAATTATGATGAGCATTCTCCAACTCAGCCTCAACTTGCATTTTTTCCTGCTTAATTCTGTCCAACTTCTCTTTTATTTCTTTGATCCCCTCATCATCGTCAAAATGTGAGGATGATGCCTTGTTATGTGGAGTTGTTGTCCAGGTTCTGAATGGCAGTTTAATCTCTTGGGCTCTATTCTTCACCCATTGACGGTAGCTTTCTTTCACTGCACAGCTTCTAACTCCTAATTCTTTTCCTTTCCTGACAACCTTGTTCCAAGCAGATCGGACCTTCTGTAGTAGGTTGAGATCATCAGAGTCGAGGTAATATAAAACAAATGGAGTGATTGCAGCTTCGGGAGGTGGTCCCATCATGGGGTAACCAAGTTGACGCAATACCAATACTGGATTGTAATTTATGCATCCTCGGGTACCCATGAGGGGAACATTTGAGAAGTTTCCACACTGATAGATCAAAGTCTGCCCGTCTTCCCACCAAGGGTACCATCGGATCATCTTTTCATTCAATTTGGCTAGGTCTTGGGCCCATTCTTGTCCGCTTTTCTTCTTAATATGATGCATTTTTAGATCTTCAATCGGACAGGGTGCCTTGTAACTTCTCTGGAATACATGTGCAGTGGCCCATACATACAACATTGGCAGACAGCATAAAATTCTTTTGCCGTTCCTCTCATAGCAAAAATTTAAGGTACAATAAACATCTGCTAAGAGGGCTGGAACAGGATTATGACCATGAAATTTTCGAGCCAGAAATACATCAATAGCCGCGAAGTCCACAAAGCCTTCAATATTTGGAAACAGAACAATACCATAAACAGTGAGAGCCAATACATCCAAGAAAGTGTCCCAATCTTTAGCTCCAGCTAAGCTATGCATATGCTTCTCCAAATAATCCCTTGGGAATCCATTGGTTCCATTTCTACACTTCTGTGCTTCATGCAAATCCCTTACATTGATCTTTAAAACAAATTGCTATGGTATGTAAGGAAGGATAATGGCCTTGGTAGTGATAAGGTTTTTCCCCTTCTAGTGGTAACCCCAAGATTCGCTCAAATTCTTCAAGAGTTGGTGCCAACTGGAAGTCTTGAAAAGTAAAACATCGGAGAGGAGGATCATAGTACTATGCCAATGCTGTGATTGTCTCTACCTGTTCTTCCACCGCTAACAGATTCAAAACTTTTCCATACTTCCTTGCTAGAGAAAGACGTTGCGGCATGCTCAACAGTTGACCTAGGGATCTCAGACCTTCTATGTCAGGCTTCTTAGCTTTAAGATGTAACGTCTTTTTCAATTTTTCCCCTTCATGATTGTTTGATCTCATGTTTGTTTCCATTTTCCAAAGATACTCACAACAAGACTTTGATATGATTCTCTAACAAACCTGGTAAACCGGAAAAAAGATGTGATGATTTTTCATTTAAACGGATAAAGGAAATAACAAATTCTTTGATCATGTTAAAGAATTTATGTACAAAGAAATAAATTAAAGAAAGAGTATGCTCTCCTTGTGTCCTATTTGAGTTGAGCTCTGGAGGTCAATCTATAGTTCTATGGTTATTTTACTATGTGAACACTTGCAACAGGTGGATCTATATACTCAGGATTCTACGGCTTTTAGAGTTAAGGCTCATTTTGGAATATTATCCACAACAGCAGGTAAACCACTAGGTGTGGAATATTCACAAAAGAGTCACACTCTAGACGAGATTTTCGCAATAACCAAACAGGATGAACATCCAAAATGGCTACCATTACACAATCTCTTACCTATCTCAAGTTGCACTCAGACCCGGGTATAGGGCCCCACTCGTGTGTGATTAAAGTGTGAGTGTTGTGTGTGAAGAGAGCATACAAACCTGGAATCCTAAAACTACCCACAACAACACCTGCAAAATAGACAATATAGAACAAAAGTCTTCTATCCTAGAGTGCAAAGAAACCAAAATAAATATATACAGATAGAATAAAAAGTCTTCTATCCTAGAGTGCAAAGAAACCAAAATAAATATATACAGATAGAATAAAAAGTCTTCTATCCTATAGTGCAAAGAAACAAAAATACATATATATAGACAGAATAAAAAGTCTTCTACCCTAAGGTAGTCACAAAAGAATTAAATATAAATAAATATATACAAATAGAGCAAAATTTTTCTATCCTAGGGTGATCACAAAGAAACAAAAATAAACAAATTTATGCAAATAGAACAAAAATTCCTCTATCCTAAGGTGCTCATAAAGAACAAAATAAATATATACAAATAGAACAAAAGTCTACTATCCTAGGTAGTTACAAAGAGATAAATATATAAAAATATGTACAGAGATAGTGGTAAAAATAAATCCAAACATAATGATGACAAAATTCTATATACAAAATAAAATAGAATAAAAGGAAAAAGTGAGATTAAAATAATATGCACAATCAATTATATCAGGCCTGACTCTCAAGTAATCCCCAGTGGAGTCGCCATCTGTCGCAACCGGGATCGC
This sequence comes from Dalbergia cultrata, assembly GCA_031216105.1. Classification (NCBI taxonomy): domain Eukaryota; kingdom Viridiplantae; phylum Streptophyta; class Magnoliopsida; order Fabales; family Fabaceae; genus Dalbergia; species Dalbergia cultrata. The sequence continues at coordinate 16,249,868 of CM062350.1, forward strand.
GACGTGGACGGCGAGAAAAATTGATTTTTGATTAAAATGGAGTCGCCACCAAATTTTATTTAATTGGGAAAAATTATGGAAAAACCCATTTAATTTAAAAGAAAATGACCTTTGAAACCAAATTTGAGCTCGGGAGTCGGTTATGCTTAGGGAAGGGTAGGAACTTAATCCTACAGCACCCCTAACACACCCGTCCTTTAGACGGTACCTTAATTAATTGTGCAAATTATTAATAACCTTTTTTTTTCAAAATATTTATTTATGTTTTTATTTCAAGAAAATTATAAAAGAAAATCTTTTAGAATAAGAAAATTCCAGAATATCAAACTGTCACAGCTCAGGTATCCGTAATATTGAGTTAACAAGCCGTCACGGCTAAATTAACCTCTTTATTTAAAATAAAATATATACATTTCAATAATTAATTTAAATTAAGATAATAAAGAAAGAGGAGGATAATAATAATGATAATAATAATAAATAAATGAATAAATAAACAAATATTTACAAGAATAATAATGATAATGAACAAGAATATTTACATGCAAAACAGAATAAAATAATATCATAAATAAATGCTAATTAAATATTTACAATAATAATAATAATAATGAACAAAAATATTTATATGCAAAACAGAATAAAATAATGTCATAAAATTTAATTTTAGCTTGAAAGTTTGAAATATCAGGCTGTCATAGCCTAAGTATCCAATACACTAAGTTAATAAACCATCTCGACTAAATTAACTTCTTTATTTGAAATAAAATATATATAATAAATAATTGGTTAATTTAAAATTTAAAGAATAAAAAGATATTAAAGAAAATATTTACAAGTAATACGAATTATAAAAATCTAATTTTTATTTGAAAATTTAAAACATCAAGCTGTCACAGCTAAGATGTTTAATTGAATTAATAAGCCGTCACGGCTAAATTAACATTGTCATTTAAAACGAGTTAATTATTAAATGAAGTTAAAAATAATACATAACAATAAAAGACAACAAATACTTATAAAAACAAACAGAAATAGTGATAAATATTTACAAATAAAAATGAAATAACAAAAAAATAACCTAATAAAATCTAATTTTGACTTGACAGGAATCACCTGCTCTTACGTATCCTCTGGTGCGATGAGGAATTCAAAGTCACGTAGTTCTTTTGAAAATGATTCTGTGTTGGATGGATTTTAATTAAAAGAGAAAATAAAATTGCGTTGATTAATTTTAATTTTGAAAATGATTTTTTGATTGATAAAGGATTTAAAAGGATATCTGTTTTGCACTAGATTCAAGATAGCATTAAACTACTCAGTAAACTCTTACGATTCAAAATTATGAAGGGAGCACCAACTCCTTAGTCACAATCATTGAATGTTGCAAGGATTAAAAATTATCTTTTAGATTTTTATTTTTTTTGTTTTGTTTTTTTTTATTATCATACTTAGCATTTTTTAAAAAAAAACTTTATCAAAAAAATCCAACTGAATGCAATGACCCAAGGAAACTAAACTAAACACCATGATTCTTAACAAATTTAGAACAAAACTTTGAAGGGACTAAACAAAACCCACTGTCCTAAAAAGTTTAGACCCTAGGACCAAAAAAGAATTAACAAAAAAACAAAAATACAACAACGTAGACCAAATGCAAACCAACGTAACAAGACCAATGAGACTTTAACCAAATAAAAATGAAATATCTAAAACCTGTATAGATCTAAAAAAAAAAAGCAAACCAAACACCCTAAACCCATAAACTAAACAAAATAAAGTAATTAAATTCCTAGAAGCCCCAAATTAAAAGAACCCTATACGTACCAGAAGAAAAAAAAATCAAAACTCCAAGGCCCAAAAACCAAATTCACTCAGCAATTCTGACTCAAATGGAAAAAAGTAACTTAACAACGAAAAAAAAAGGAACGCTGACACAAACTTCCCTCATGGTTTCCTTTCCTCACGGACCCAAGTGACTCTAAAAATTTGACCCAGAACAAGACCTAACTTTACTCCTAGTTGCAACATAAAATGGCATCAAAGCAAAGGTAACAAAGGTGCAAGGGAGGCAGCGCATAAGGGCTACCAGAAGTGCATCGTTCGTGGCTCTCCAAGGCGGCGCGACGAGTTGAGCGAGCAGGGAGAGAGAGAAACCGGTGATGATGAGGACTGCTTCGCGGGACGGCGGAGATGCTGGCTTCGCAGCAAGGCTAGTTGGTGTGCTTGCCGGTGACGACGCGAACGAAGGGGCTGGCTGGCGCGATCTCCGGGGACGCTGGCGTCGCGGAATGGCGCTGTCAAGAAGCGGTTTCAGCGGCCCGGACTTCGTGGTGGAGAAGGGAGGTTCGCGCGACCTAAGCGATGGTCTTTGGTGGCGTTTCAAACAGAGGTTTAGTTCCCTTTCTCTCTTGGTTTTTTTTATTTTCGGTCTTGGCTTGTAAGAATTGATGATGAATTTGATATGAAGATGGTGGTTTGTGTGTAATTGTGATGATGGGGTTGTTTTTGGTTGAAATGATAATGGTAGAGATTGTATGATGATGGTGAATATTGGGTTGTGGAGGTTGTATGATAGTGATGATGGGATTGGATCCGAATGGTAACAAGATGGAGAAGGTTGCGATTACTGAGCTCTCTTCCTCTCTGTGATTGGTTTACGAAAAAAAATCTCTAGTTCTGAAAGCACAAAAACTTTATATATGAGCCCCCAAATGTAATACAATGCCCTTTATGTCTCTGCTGGTTCTCTGCTAAATATTTCACTTTCGAATATCCCCCCTCAATCCTCTCTGTTATCACCCCCTTATTGCATCTCTCCCCCTCTCTGTTAAAAAATGAAAAAAACCCCCTTTAAAATGATCGCATTCCCTTCTTTTTAAACTGAAAATAATACCCTCTGATCAATTCTCCGTTCAGCCAAATTACAGGTTGGCTATCTAGCTCCTCACCGAAAGGAGTTCTGGCACATTGCGAAGAATTTGAGCAGAACATCATCATTGTCTTCCTTTTCCTTTTTTATTTTTCTAATCATGTTGTTGCTTCACGTGGAGAGTCACAGAACCACATCCCGTGACTTTCCTTTATTATTTTTTTTGTTTCATTTTTTTATTTTTATTATTATATTGGGCTGTGCTTCCTTTTTTTTTTTTTTATTACTCAACTAAATAGAAATGGACCAGAGTGAATGGGTGGACCAAAAACCCTCCCTTTTTTTTTTTAATGCAGATGATACAAAAAATGTAAAACGATAATAACTGAAACTTAAACAAAAATTAAGTTTTGGATTAAACACAACTGAATTATCTATAAACAATATTTGAAATGGTTTGTAATTTCACTTAACAAAATAAAATTGCCACATGAGTCTATAAAGGGACTAAATTTTGAAAACATGCTAATTTTGAATTTTTTTATCTTATAAGCCGAATAAAATCGGGTGTTCACAGTTGCCCCTCTTTATTCATTCTTTATTAAGAAAAATATGAAAAATTTGAACTTTAAATATTGTCTTTATAAGGAATGAGTAAAGACATGAACATCGATTTTGTTCGGCAATGCATGCAATGCAATGAAATTTAAATCCGGAGCAAAAATGACATAAACTTTCAAGTAAAGTCACATGAAACGATGCGGTTTAGAAATCAAATATGCGTGAATCACTCAAAGAACAATGGCTAACTAATTTGACCCAAATTCACAACTTACAAGAAATGTTAAAAGTCTAATCGGGAAAACAACACTTTGAGACAATCTGTACACATAAAAGAACAATTTGAGGGTGATGGAAAGGTAAAATGGCAATCTGAGGGTGACATGAAAGTAAATTGGCAATCTGAGGCCGACTGAAAAGTAAATTGGCAATTTGAGGCCGCTAAGAAAGTAAATTGGCAATTTGAGGCTGACATGAAATTTAAATTGGCAATCTGAGGCCGACAGGAAAGTAAAATTGGCAATCTGAGGCCGACATGAAATGTAAATTGGCAATCTGAGGCCGACAGGAAAGTAAATTGGCAATTTGAGGCTGACAGGAAAGTAAAATTGGCAATCTGAGGCCGACATGAAATGTAAATTGGCAATCTAATTGGCAATCTGAGGCCAACAGGAAAGTAAAATTGGCAATCTGAGGCCGACAGGAAAGTAAAATTGGCAATCTGAGGCCGACATGAAATGTAAATTGGCAATCTGAGGCCGACAAGAAAGTAAATTGGCAATCTGAGGCCGACAGGAAAGTAAATTGGCAATCTGAGGCCGGCATGAAATGTAAAATTGGCAATCTGAGGCCGACATGAAATGTAAATTGGCAATCTGAGGCCGACAGGAAAGTAAAATTGGCAATCTGAGGTCGATAGGAAAGCAAAATTGGCATGGAAAACAACAATGTCCACATTATCTTTTTTTTTTTTTCAGGTTATATGCACAAGTCATCAATTTTCAATTTGTTTCAGAAAAACTAACCGTAACCAAATCAAGCACGCCTCAAGGAAGACTATAACCAATCCAACTCGTAATTCATGCGCTGGACTTTCTGACATAAACTTTCTTTACTTCTGGACCTTTGCTCATTTCCTTTTTCCCCTTTTTTAGGATGATGCTTGCTTTTCTGCCGAGTTTGACTGAAACTTCGGAATTCTCTTAGTGTGATGCTAGTCATGGATGTATTGCTGTAAGAATTATTAGGTTGTATAACTTTAAACTTAAATTTATGCTTACTCAAGACATTATAAATAAATATGCATTTAAAGAGGAAATGAAAAGATCGGCTGAATAGACATCTTTATTGCTTGGTGTATTGGATAACAAAATGTTTGAAATAAAGGTAACATCACGAAGCTGAAAGACAAGATTGTGAAAGACATGAAATTTTGCCCCAGTTTAAGTTCTTTGATGCCCAATCAATCGATTTCTTACAGCAGTTGAACACCATAGCCACGATCTCCGAAAATGTCTTCAAACCCTTTTTCTGGAAAATTGCCCCGCTTTAGTCTTGGGCTATTTGATTCATCGGACAAATTCAACACTAAAAATTGCCCAGGTAGGTTGCTTGAGATGATACTTATCTTTTTGCTCTAATTTTTGCCTAGGTTGCTCTTTCGAGTTTTCAACCTAACGAGCTCTTCTCTTTTGTTTTCTTTTTCTTTTTCTTTTCATATTACCCTAACTTTTGCTTAGGTCGCTCTTTCGAGTTTTCAACCTAACGGGCTTTTTCAACATCTTTTCAAGCATAAAACCTTTTGACTGCATCAGTGTTAATTGGTTTGGGCAATTCCTGTCCATCCATGTTTTGCAAAATCAACGCTCCACCTGAGAACGCTTGTTTGACAATGTAAGGACCTTCATAGCTCGGGGCCTATTTTCCCCGTGCATCTTCTTGATTAGGAAGAATTTTCTTCAGAACCAAATATCGTGGATAAAAATCTCTAGGACGGACTTTCTTGTTAAAAGCCTTAGCCATTCTACTTTGGTACAATTGGCCATGACAAATAGCTGCCAGTCTTTTGTCTTCGATCATGTTCAGCTGTTCATATCGAGTCTTTACCCATTCAGATTCTTCTAACTCAGACTCCATCAGAACCCTTAAGGACGGGATTTCCACTTCTATAGGAGATACAGCTTCCATTCCATATACCAATGAGAAAGGAGTTGTTCCAGTGCTTGACCGTATATTGGTTCGATATGCGTGCAAAGCATATGGCAGCATTTGATGCCAGTTTTTGTAATTCACCACCATCTTGGCGATGATTTTCTTGATATTCTTATTTGCTGCTTCAACCGCACCATTCATTTGAGGCCTATAAGGAGCTGAGTTGTGATGCTTGATTTTGAAAGTCTCAAATAACTTTTGAACTTCAACACCATTGAGGTTAGGAGCATTATCTGTGATAATTCTTTCTGGAATCCCATATCTGCAGATAATATCTCTTTTGATGAATCTAAGAAATACTTTTTGTGTGATGTTAGCATATGAAGTGGCTTCCACCCACTTTGTGAAATAGACTATCGCCACCAAGATGAAACGATGACCATTTGAGGCTTTGGGATTGATTGGGCCGATGACATCCATGCCCCACATTGAGAAAGGCCAAGGAGATACCATGTTGTGTAATGGAAATGGAGGAGCATTGACTCGGTCTGCATATATTTGACATTTATGACACTTTTGAACATAACTGATGCAGTCATTCTCCATAGTAGACCAATAATATCCACTTCTTAGGATCTTGCGTGCCATCATATGCCCATTAGCGTGGGTTCCACAGATTCCTTCGTGGATTTCAGTCATAATCATTCGAGCTTCATGAGCATCTACACATCTGAGGAGAGTAGTGTCATGACTCCGCTTGTAAAGGACTTCACCATTTAGGAAAAAGGCCATGGCCAATCGTCGAATTGTTTTTCTTTGCACTTCATTCGCTCCAGTCGGATATTCTCCTTTTTGAATGTACTGCTTGATGTCATAATACCATGGTTGGCCATCTGGCTCAATCTCCACATTGTCACAGTATATCGGTTCACTTTGCACCTCTACGTGGATGGGTTAGACATTGGTATGGACTTCCAATTTTGTCATTGCAGCCAGGGTTGCCAATGCATCCGCAAATTGGTTATGGTCTCGAGTTAAGTGAGAAAATGACACATCATCAAATTGTTCAATTAATCGAGACAAGTATTTTTGATAAGGCACCAGTTTTGGATCCTTCATACGCCATTCTCCATTAACTTGGTAGATTATGAGCGCAGAATCTCCAAACACCTTTAACTCTTTGATCCCTAGGTCAATTGCAGCTTGCAAACCATTCGCGCATGCTTCATATTCTGCGATGTTGTTGGTGCATTCAAAATCTAACTTGATGGAAACTGGGTACTGTTTTCCAGCTGGTGACACTACTACAGCTCCTATTCCACACCCATTCATATTGGCGGCCCCATCAAAGTACATTTTCCATACATTCTCCTCTTTTATCCCATCTTTTTCCACTGTTAACACCTCACCATCAGGGAATTCAGGCATGATAGGTTGTATATCCTCAAGAGGATTTTCAGCTAGATGATCGGCGATTGCACTTCCCTTGATAGACTTCTGAGTCACATATTTGATATCAAATTCAGACAGCATCACTTGCCATTTTGACATTCTCAATGAAACATGAGGACTATCAAATATGTATTTTAATGGATCCATTCGAGAGATTAACCAGGTAGTATAATATAACATGTATTGCCTCAACCTCTTGGATGCCCATACTAACGCACAACAAGTCTTTTCAATGGCCATATAACGGGATTCACAGTCATTAAATTTCTTGCTCAGATAATAAATTGCCTGTTCTTTCTTACCAGACTCATCATATTGACCTAACATTGCCCCAAGTGACGTGGGCAACACTGTGAGGTATAATATTAAAGGACGATCTGGTATAGGTGGGGCTAGAATTGGAGGTTTCATCAAATAAGCTTTTATTTTATCAAAAGCTTCTTGGCATTCTTCATTCCACTCCCCAGGTTGATGTTTCCGCAGCAGCTTGAATATAGGCTCACAAGTGCTAGTCAAATTAGCAATAAATCTAGCAATGTAGTTGAGCCTTCCAAGAAAACTTCTCACTTCTCGTTCAGTTCGGGGAGCAGACATTTCTTGTATTGCCTTCACCTTGTCAGGATCTACTTTTATCCCTTCTCTGCTGACAATGAACCCGAGTAACTTCCCTGTAGAAGCTCCAAAAATGCATTTATTCGGATTCAACCGCAACTTGTATTTTCTGAGCCTTTCAAACAGCTTTCGCAGAACCGTCACATGACTTTCTCCCTCTTTAGATTTGGCGACCATATCATCTACATACACCTCAATCTCTTTATGCATCATGTCATGGAATAATGCGACCATGGCACGTTGGTAGGTGGCACCGGCATTCTTCAATCCAAACGGCATGACTCAGATAGCAAAATGTTCCCACGGAGTTATGAAAGTAGTTTTTCCTTTGTCATGAATATCCATGGGAATTTGGTTATACCCAGTATCCATCCATAAAGGAAAATCGGTGATTTCCAGCGATATTATCAACAAGGACATCAATGTGGGGTAGAGGAAAATCATCTTTCGGGCTAGCTTTATTCAAATCCCGATAGTCTACACACATTCTAACTTTTCCGTCCTTCTTAGGTACAGGCACAATGTTGGCCACCCAATCAGTATGTCTTGATACCTCCAAAAATCCAGCCTCCAGCTGTTTAGTCACTTCCTTTTTAATCTTTAATGACATGTCCGGTCGCATTCTTCTCAACTTTTGCTTCTTTGGCTCAGCTTCGGGATACAAAGGAATCTTGTGTGAAGCAATCTCTGGGTCTAATCCTGGCATATCATGATAGGACCATGCAAATACATCCAGGAATTCTTTGAACAATGCAACCATTTCGTATGCTCAGGATTTTCCACCATCTTCAGCTCCTTTTTGTATTCTTCTGTGCCCATGTTAATCACCTCAAACACCTCATTGTCTAAGTCAAATCCCTTTTCCGAATAATCCAGGAGGTTTGAAAACTGTTCAATAGCTTCTTCATCATCCTCAAACTCATGGTTATCATAGTCAAGTGCAGCAAGAGAATCAATTGATAAGTTCCCAAATTCCTTTTCATGTGGCAAAATTTCTATGACATTCAAGTTCCTGGAAAGTAATTGTGGTGGATTGGAATGCTAAACCAAATGGTGGATTATAAAATAGCATGGAAAATGCAAATTAATGAATTAAGAATGGTAAGGGAAAAACATAACAGAAAAGGGAAAAAGTAAAAGGAATAGAAATAGAAATGAGGCAAATGGAAAACATAGAGAAAGATTATTGAAAATCATGTAAATTCATTCAAATGATGTCTCTGAATAGCATAAACAAAAGCATAAATAATTCTTGAATAATACAACCCAACAAATTACTTTTCAGCAATAACATCAAGCATTGGTTCAGCTGTCCAGTTCATCAGCATCTCATCATTGCTAGCAACATGGACTTTGTTGATTTCCTCAATTTTCTCAACATCCAAGGTGTTGATGGTGGAGAAATAACAAGGGGAGCGAACTTCACTAGCCATAATCACTTCAGCTGGACCAGGGAATGTCTCTTTCAAGTGAGGAATTAGCTTCATTTTCCCTTTCTGTTTATTCTGTTCCAGAGCCAAGGCACTCATCTTGTCATCCAGGGAGGTCTCATATCCTAGACCAAATCGGTTAGCCTTCTCTGGTACCGATATGGGAGTTTGGGAGCCTTGCAGTTGTGGTCCTAGTCCTTTTCCTTCCAGATATCCATTCTTGGCCATGATGTGAGCCACTACCTGATTTTGCATTAAGGCCTTATCTTGCTCTTGTCTCAGCCCTACTGCCTCCAGGTTATGCCATGAACTGTTCTCCACTAGCTCCACATTTTCAACATATGGCAATGTCACTGGTTTGGATACCAAGATCTCCTTTTCTCCATGGATTGTGATGACTGAACCATTTTCAATGTATTTGACCTTCTGGTGCAAGGTTGAAGGGACAGCCCCGACATTGTTAATCCATGGTCTTCCTAGCAGCATATTATAGTCAGATTCAATTTCCATTACCTGGAATAACACTTCAAATTTGCTCGGTCCGATCTCGAGTAACAACACCATCTCCCCTAGGATGCTTTTCTTTTCCCCATCAAAAGCTTTCACTACCATCATTTGTGGTAGTATATCATCCTTACTCATCGACAAATAGCTTAAAGTCGACACAGGCAAAACATTCAATCCTGATCCTCCATCAATGAGAACTCTAGGCACTATGTATCCTTTACATTTGAGGGTTATGTATAGTGCTCGTGGGTTGACTTGTGAAACAACTTCTTCATCTGAAAACGTAATCATGTTAACACGTTTCACTGGATCCACCATATTCACCACGTTTTCTGATGAGACGTCAGGCTTGACATAAGCTTCCTTCAAAACTTTTATTACTGCCTTTCTATGTGGTTCAGACGACATGATTAATGATAAAAGAGATATTCTAGCGGGAGTCTTCTTTAATTGCTCTAGAATATCATACTCACTTTGCTTCATTATCTTTAGGAACTCTTCTTCTTCATCTTCCTTTTCCTTCCTTTCTAAATCTGAACTTTTTCCAGCGTACCCTTCATGGACAAACTTCCCTTTTTCCAACTCTCCGGGCCCATAAACTCTTCCACTTCTTGTTATTCCTTTCACCTCCATGATGTAACATCCCCTGCTGCTTTTATGGATTGACGACTGTCCCCACAAACCAACACAGGTCTTTTCAGGATGCTTTGTCCTCACTCACACGCTTCCTAGGAAAACTTCCCAGGAGGTCACCCATCCCAAAATTACCCCAGGTCAAGCACGCTTAACTGTGGAGTTCTTTCAGTTTAGGCTACCGAAAAGAAGATGCATCTTGTTGGTATAGGTAGTGCAAATCAATTCATATAAGCCCTCCTCAACTGTATAGTCCCATACCTATACAATCTTAGGATCCCTCTCATTCGGGTGTGTAATCGGTTCATTCATGTACCCCTCCGCTTAGAGGACCTTGCGAGGAGCCGCTCCTTGTCCGTGCCCTCTTTGCACCGGCGATCACTCCTCGTCCTCGTCCCCGGGCGTTACATGCCCACCAGCTTCCACCTGGTTCGTCCCCGAACCACACCGTACTGGGAGAGGTGCAGGCTCTGATACCATTTGTAACATCCCCTGCTGCTTTTATGGATTGACGACTGTCCCCACAAACCAACACAGGTCTTTTCAGCATGCTTTGTCCTCACTCACACGCTTCCTAGGAAAACTTCCCAGGAGGTCACCCATCCCAAAATTACCCCAGGTCAAGCACGCTTAACTGTGGAGTTCTTTCAGTTTAGGCTACCGAAAAGAAGATGCATCTTGTTGGTATAGGTAGTGCAAATCAATTCATATAAGCCCTCCTCAACTGTATAGTCCCATACCTATACAATCTTAGGATCCCTCTCATTCGGGTGTGTAATCGGTTCATTCATGTACCCCTCCGCTTAGAGGACCTTGCGAGGAGCCGCTCCTTGTCCGTGCCCTCTTTGCACCGGCGATCACTCCTCGTCCTCGTCCCCGGGCGTTACACATGACACCGGTCACCTCTTCATTTTCTCGGGCCTTCAAGGTTTCCCCTATGTCTCCACTCGTCTTGACCTGAGTCTCATAATTCCAAGGCACAGCATGTGTACTCTTGTACTCAAATGGTGTAGGTTTCTTGACAGTAATGACCACTTTTTCTGGCTTGGGAGCTACATTAAGTGGTGGCACTCGAATAACAAAAGGTTCAATTACATTCACCTCATCAGGTATATTTAGCTGCTTCTTTGCTTGTATTATTCCTAAGTTGAGTAATCCCTGTACCCGAGCCTTGAAATCCCAACAATTTTCGATGTCATGGCCAAGGGCCCCACAGTGATACAGGCAGCTTGAATTCATGTTATATTTCTCATTCTCCTTTATTGTCGGATCAGATGCCGTGATGTTGTAACCAGACTCATTAAGGCCAACAAAAATTTTCTCCATGGGTGTTTTGAGATCCAAAACCTTCTTTATCAGGAGTTCTTCTTTCTCTACAGCATTTACCCGGCCTCCTCCTTCATGATTTGGCATTGGGTTATGGACAATATCTGGTTTTGATTCCTCTTGAAAGTCTAGTCTACCACAAGCAATCAGTCTTCTTACTACTGTCTTGAAGCCTTCACAATCTTCGATTGAATGCCCTGCTATGTCCATGTGGTATTTGCAAGTAACGTTTGGGTTGTACCAAGTTGGGTATGGTGGTTCTAATAGGCGTACAGGATAAGCCGAGATCAGGTGGGCATCAACTAATCGTTGAAAGAGATCAGCATTTGAAATGGATAGTTCAGGAAAAGGTGGTAAATTCTGGAATCGGGAACGGCTTTGGTTTTGGGCATTTAGTCGTGGTGGTATGGTGTTTGGGTAGTTCTGAGGATGTATGGTAGGGTTATAGGCATATGCTGGTCGAGCTGGTTGGTATGGTCGTATGTGGATGTTATTGACTTGCGGTTGGGGGTATGGGATGGTATTTGTGGTTTGTGCAGTTTGGTAAAATGGGTAAGGAGTGGTTGAGGCTTGGTATGGCGGTGTTCGGGGTCTTGGGTGCATTGGTGCATGTCTTGGGATAAAGGATTGCTGACTCTGTACATAATTCACATCAGTTTCTTTCTTTCTGGGTGGGAAACCTTTTCTTATGTCTTCATTGCTCATGGGAAGTTTACCGGTTTTAGTTAGATTCTCAATTCTTTCTCCAGCAGTGATCAACTCAGAGAAATCTTTGTATGCTGCCCCTGCCATTGCTCCGATATAAGGAGATCCCAAGGTTCCCAAAAAGTACGAACACATTTCAGATGGGATAAGTGGTGGTTGCACCTGAGCAGCCAGAGATCTCCACCTTTGAGCATATTGCTTGAAAGATTCATCCCGCTTTTTCTGCATCGTGCTCAACTGTTCTCTAGTTGGTGCTATTTCCATGTTAAACTTGTATTGATTCATGAATTGGTCCACCAGTTCTCTCCAGCTAGAAATCTTTGAATGGTCTAATTGAATATACCATTCTAGAGCGGGTCCGGTTAAACTTTCATGGAAAAAGCTAACGAGAAACTTTTCATCTTTAGACCAGATTGTCATCTTGGTGCAATAACTCTTTAAATGGAACAGAGGATTACCCGTTCCATCATACTTCGAGAAGTCAGGAATCTTGAAGTCCTTCGGAACCACTGCATCGATGGGAGGACAAAGTTGCTCGATTTCCATATAGCCATAACTACTGGGCCCTTGGATAGCTTTAATTTGATCCTGAATCTTCTTCATCCATTCTTCTTTGAACTTGTCCTTTTCTACCTCTGCACGGCTATTCTCCGAGGAAAATGGTTGCTTTTGGATGACCACACGAGGTGGCTCCCAAATAGGGGTAACATGCCCGTGTCCATCAGTATGACCATTCTCTAAGGGACGATAGCCTTCTCCAATAGGGATCACTAATGGCATTGTAGGTGGTGGTTGCCCATGAGAGTTATTCGGAATCTTATCCCCGTCATTCATCCCTTGAGTGACATTTATAGTTGCATTTGATGCCCCCGGTATAGCTAGTATTGCAGCATCTGGTTGTACATCGACTGATGCATTCACCATGTCTCAGTTTTGATTAACTCCCAATAAGTCAATCGACTCCTTCATGGCTCTTATCATCTCCTCCAATTTTAGTTGGTTGACTGACATTTCATTCAACTTTCCCCTCACTGCATCAACTTCTAAGCCCAAATTTCTTTCCGATTCAGAAGTATTTGCAGCTGGGATGATTGTTCCTGATCCACCATTACCACCCGCCATCTTGGTCCGAGCTCTGGTGTTATGAACTCGAGTTAGATCGGTATCTTCTTTCCTCGGGCGCCCAATGGTTGCGATGTTTCACCTATATTAAAAAAAAAATTTAAGTAAAAAGATAAACATATTGCAATTTGTTAGAGATTGTCAATCGTGCTGAGTCTTGGTGTGAGTATCTTCGGTCACAACTTTTCCCCAGAACGTCTCGTTCAAAGGTACTAAATTATCTTTAATGGATATTGCCGTAAGATCAATCAATGAAACAACCATTCATTCATCATAGTAGTATATTACAATCATCATTTGTTTTACATCCATTCCAAGAAATGACAAAAGAAATACATCATAAAGCCAGATATTGATCCCTAAAAACATCATCACCAAAAGGTAAAGCCTTTTCAACTTCTTTCGGCAATTATTTGTTTCATCCTTCCCACCAAATCTTTGCAGTAGTTGACAAAGTTACGAAGTCCAGTTGGGGTCTTGAAAGGGATAATTGCTTGCTCAGCTATTTCCAGGTATCTTGGAACATCTTCTATTGCAGTGTTAGCTAGTCCTGCCAAATTTGAAAAACGAATTTTCAACTCATGAATGATATGACTTTGGTGTTGCACCTCAAACTCCAAATCTATAACTCTTTTCTTTTCTTCTTCTAAAGCAGCTTGAAACTTCATGGTCTCATCTTTCATGTGTTGTTTTAGTTCCCCGACCTTCCTCTGGTATTCCTTGCTTATTTCTCTCATTTCTTGCTTCATTTGTTCATCTCTTGCTAGCGCGGTTTCCTCAGCAATTTTGGTATCTTGAAGTAGCTTCCTTAACTGTTGATTTTCGGTTATTGCTCGGTCACACTCTTGCCTTCGAAGCCCTAGCTCTTTATTAGCAGCCTGGAGGCATTCCTTGGTCTTCATCATGTGGTCATACCCCATTTTTAACTTCTTAGTGGTGCCCTCTAGAAGTTGGTTTCTCTCGATCTTTCTCGCTTCAAATGCATAATTATGATGAGCATTCTCCAACTCAGCCTCAACTTGCATTTTTTCCTGCTTAATTCTGTCCAACTTCTCTTTTATTTCTTTGATCCCCTCATCATCGTCAAAATGTGAGGATGATGCCTTGTTATGTGGAGTTGTTGTCCAGGTTCTGAATGGCAGTTTAATCTCTTGGGCTCTATTCTTCACCCATTGACGGTAGCTTTCTTTCACTGCACAGCTTCTAACTCCTAATTCTTTTCCTTTCCTGACAACCTTGTTCCAAGCAGATCGGACCTTCTGTAGTAGGTTGAGATCATCAGAGTCGAGGTAATATAAAACAAATGGAGTGATTGCAGCTTCGGGAGGTGGTCCCATCATGGGGTAACCAAGTTGACGCAATACCAATACTGGATTGTAATTTATGCATCATCGGGTACCCATGAGGGGAACATTTGAGAAGTTTCCACACTGATAGATCAAAGTCTGCCCGTCTTCCCACCAAGGGTACCATCGGATCATCTTTTCATTCAATTTGGCTAGGTCTTGGGCCCATTCTTGTCCGCTTTTCTTCTTAATATGATGCATTTTTAGATCTTCAATCGGACAGGGCGCCTTGTAACTTCTCTGGAATACATGTGCAGTGGCCCATACATACAACATTGGCAGACAGCATAAAATTCTTTTGCCGTTCCTCTCATAGCAAAAATTTAAGGTACAATAAACATCTGCTAAGAGGGCTGGAACAGGATTATGACCATGAAATTTTCGAGCCAGAAATACATCAATAGCCGCGAAGTCCACAAAGCCTTCAATATTTGGAAACAGAATAATACCATAAACAGTGAGAGCCAATACATCCAAGAAAGTGTCCCAATCTTTAGCTCCAGCTAAGCTATGCATATGCTTCTCCAAATAATCCCTTGGGAATCCATTGGTTCCATTTCTACACTTCTGTGCTTCATGCAAATCCCTTACATTGATCTTTAAAACAGCTGCTATGGTATGTAAGGAAGGATAATGGCCTTGGTAGTGATAAGGTTTTTCCCCTTCTAGTGGTAACCCCAAGATTCGCTCAAATTCTTCAAGAGTTGGTGCCAACTGGAAGTCTTGAAAAGTAAAACATCGGAGAGGAGGATCATAGTACTATGCCAATGCTGTGATTGTCTCTACCTGTTCTTCCACCTCTAACAGATTCAAAACTTTTCCATACTTCCTTGCTAGAGAAAGACGTTGCGGCATGCTCAACAGTTGACCTAGGGATCTCAGACCTTCTATGTCAGGCTTCTTAGCTTTAAGATGTAACGTCTTTTTCAATTTTTCCCCTTCATGATTGTTTGATCTCATGTTTGTTTCCATTTTCCAAAGATACTCACAACAAGACTTTGATATGATTCTCTAACAAACCTGGTAAACCGGAAAAAAGATGTGATGATTTTTCATTTAAACGGATAAAGGAAATAACAAATTCTTTGATCATGTTAAAGAATTTATGTACAAAGAAATAAATTAAAGAAAGAGTATGCTCTCCTTGTGTCCTATTTGAGTTGAGCTCTGGAGGTCAATCTATAGTTCTATGGTTATTTTACTATGTGAACACTTGCAACAGGTGGATCTATATACTCAGGATTCTACGGCTTTTAGAGTTAAGGCTCATTTTGGAATATTATCCACAACAGCAGGTAAACCACTAGGTGTGGAATATTCACAAAAGAGTCACACTCTAGACGAGATTTTCGCAATAACCAAACAGGATGAACATCCAAAATGGCTACCACTACGCAATCTCTTACCTATCTCAATTTGCACTCAGACCCGGGTATAGGGCCCCACTCGTGTGTGATTAAAGTATGAGTGTTGTGTGTGAAAAGAGCATACAAACCTGGAATCCTAAAACTACCCACAACAACACCTGCAAAATAGACAATATAGAACAAAAGTCTTCTATCCTAGAGTGCAAAGAAACCAAAATAAATATATACAGATAGAATAAAAAGTCTTCTATCCTAGAGTGCAAAGAAACCAAAATAAATATATACAGATAGAATAAAAAGTCTTCTATCCTAGAGTGCAAAGAAACAAAAATACATATATACAGACAGAATAAAAAGTCTTCTACCCTAAGGTAGTCACAAAAGAATTAAATATAAATAAATATATACAAATAGAGCAAACTTTTTCTATCCTAGGGTGATCACAAAGAAACAAAAATAAACAAATTTATGCAAATAGAACAAAAATTCCTCTATCCTAAGGTGCTCATAAAGAACAAAATAAATATATACAAATAGAACAAAAGTCTACTATCCTAGGTAGTTACAAAGAGATAAATATATAAAAATATGTATAGAGATAGTGGTAAAAATAAATCCAAACATAATGATGACAAAATTCTATATACAAAATAAAATAGAATAAAAGGAAAAAGTGAGATTAAAATAATATGCACAATCAATTATATCAGGCCTGACTCTCAAGTAATCCCATGGAGTCGCCATCCGTCGCAGGGATCGCGACGTGGACGGCGAGAAAAATTGATTTTTGATTAAAATGGAGTCGCCACCAAATTTTATTTGATTGGGAAAAATTATGGAAAAACCCATTTAATTTAAAAGAAAATGACCTTTGAAACCAGATTTGAGCTCGGGAGTCGGTTATGCTTAGGGAAGGGTAGGAACTTAATCCTACAGCACCCCTAACACACCCGTCCTTTAGACGGTACCTTAATTAATTGTGCAAATTATTAATAACCTTTTTTCAAAATATTTATTTATGTTTTTATTTCAAGAAAATTATAAAAGAAAATCTTTTAGAATAAGAAAATTCCGGAATATCAAACTGTCACAGCTCAGGTATCCGTAATATTGAGTTAACAAGCCGTCACGGCTAAATTAACCTCTTTATTTAAAATAAAATATATACATTTCAATAATTAATTTAAATTAAGATAATAAAGAAAGAGGAGGATAATAATAATGATAATAATAATAAATAAATGAATAAATAAACAAATATTTACAAGAATAATAATGATAATGAACAAGAATATTTACATGCAAAACAGAATAAAATAATATCATAAATAAATGCTAATTAAATATTTACAATAATAATAATAATAATGAACAAAAATATTTATATGCAAAACAGAATAAAATAATGTCATAAAATTTAATTTTAGCTTGAAAGTTTGAAATATCAGGCTGTCATAGCCTAAGTATCCAATACACTAAGTTAATAAACCATCTCGACTAAATTAACTTCTTTATTTGAAATAAAATATATATAATAAATAATTGGTTAATTTAAAATTTAAAGAATAAAAAGATATTAAAGAAAATATTTACAAGTAATACGAATTATAAAAATCTAATTTTTATTTGAAAATTTAAAACATCAAGCTGTCACAGCTAAGATGTTTAATTGAGTTAATAAGCCGTCACGGCTAAATTAACATTGTCATTTAAAATGAGTTAATTATTAAATGAAGTTAAAAATAATACATAACAATAAAAGACAACAAATACTTATAAAAACAAACAGAAATAGTGATAAATATTTACAAATAAAAATGAAATAACAAAAAAATAACCTAATAAAATCTAATTTTGACTTGACAGGAATCACCTGCTCCTACGTATCCTCTGGTGCGATGAGGAATTCAAAGTCACGTAGTTCTTTTGAAAATGATTCTGTGTTGGATGGATTTTAATTAAAAGAGAAAATAAAATTGCGTTGATTAATTTTAATTTTGAAAATGATTTTTTGATTGATAAAGGATTTAAAAGGATATCTGTTTTGCACTAGATTCAAGATAGCATTAAACTACTCAGTAAACTCTTACGATTCAAAATTATGAAGGGAGCACCAACTCCTTAGTCACAATCATTGAATGTTGCAAGGATTAAAAATTATCTTTTAGATTTTTATTTTTTTTGTTTTGTTTTTTTTTTTATTATCATACTTAGCATTTTTTAAAAAAAAACTTTATCAAAAAAATCCAACTGAATGCAATGACCCAAGGAAACTAAACTAAACACCATGATTCTTAACAAATTTAGAACAAAACTTTGAAGGGACTAAACAAAACCCACTGTCCTAAAAAGTTTAGACCCTAGGACCAAAAAAGAATTAACAAAAAAACAAAAAAACAACAACGTAGACCAAATGCAAACCAACGTAACAAGACCAATGAGACTTTAACCAAATAAAAATGAAATATCTAAAACCTGTATAGATCTAAAAAAAAAAAGCAAACCAAACACCCTAAACCCATAAACTAAACAAAATAAAGTAATTAAATTCCTAGAAGCCCCAAATTAAAAGAACCCTATACGTACCAGAAGAAAAAATCAAAACTCCAAGGCCCAAAAACCAAATTCACTCAGCAATTCTGACTCAAATGGAAAAAAAGTAACTTAACAACGAAAAAAAAAAAAAAGGAACGCTGACACAAACTTCCCTCATGGTTTCCTTTCCTCACGGACCCAAGTGACTCTAAAAATTTGACCCAGAACAAGACCTAACTTTACTCCTAGTTGCAACATAAAATGGCATCAAAGCAAAGGTAACAAAGGTGCAAGGGAGGCAGCGCATAAGGGCTACCAGAAGGCATGGTTCGTGGCTCTCCAAGGCGGCGCGACGAGTTGAGCGAGCAGGGAGAGAGAGAAACCGGTGATGATGAGGACTGCTTCGCGGGACGGCGGAGATGCTGGCTTCGCAGCAAGGCTGGTTGGTGTGCTTGCCGGTGGCAGCCTTGACGCAGAAGGGTCGGGCCACGCGATCTCCGGGGACGCTGGCGTCGCGGAATGGCGCGGCTGTCAAGGGCGGTTTCGCGACTGGACTTCGTGGTGGAGAAGGGAGGTTCGCGCGACCTAGGCAGTGGTGCTGGTGGCGTTTCAAACAGAGGTTTAGTTCCCTTTCTCTCTTGGTTTTTTTTATTTTCGGTCTTGGCTTGTAAGAATTGATGATGAATTTGATATGAAGATGGTGGTTTGTGTGTAATTGTGATGATGGGGTTGTTTTTGGTTGAAATGATAATGGTAGAGATTGTATGATGATGGTGAATATTGGGTTGTGGAGGTTGTATGATAGTGGTGATGGGATTGGATCCGAATGGTAACAAGATGGAGAAGGTTGCGATTACTGAGCTCTCTTCCTCTCTGTGATTGGTTTACGAAAAAAAATCTCTAGTTCTGAAAGCACAAAAACTTTATATATGAGCCCCCAAATGTAATACAATGCCCTTTATGTCTCTGCTGGTTCTCTGCTAAATATTTCACTTTCAATATCCCCTCAATCCTCTCTGTTATCACCCCCTTATTGCATCTCTCCCCCTCTCTGTTAAAAAATGAAAAAAACCCCCTTTAAAATGATTGCATTCCCTTCTTTTTAAACTGAAAATAATACGCTCTGATCAATTCTCCGTTCAGCCAAATTACAGGTTGGCTATCTAGCTCCTCACCGAAAGGAGTTCTGGCACATTGCGAAGAATTTGAGCAGAACATCATCATTGTCTTCCTTTTCCTTTTTTATTTTTCTAATCATGTTGTTGCTTCACGTGGAGAGTCACAAAACCACATCCCGTGACTTTCCTTTATTATTTTTTTTGTTTCATTTTTTTATTTTTATTATTATATTGGGTTGTGCTTCCTTTTTTTTTTTTTATTACTCAACTAAATAGAAATGGACCAGAGTGAATGGGTGGACCAAAAACCCTCCCTTTTTTTTTTTAATGCAGATGATACAAAAAATGTAAAACGATAATAACTGAAACTTAAACAAAAATTAAGTTTTGGATTAAACACAACTGAATTATCTATAAACAATATTTGAAATGGTTTATAATTTCACTTAACAAAATAAAATTGCCACATGAGTCTATAAAGGGACTAAATTTTGAAAACATGCTAATTTTGAATTTTTTATCTTATAAGCCGAATAAAACCGGGTGTTCACACTCCTCCAATTCCATTACAGGAAGAGAACATGTTCTGGAGTAACAAACATACACAGCTAGTGGTTAGGAGGCAAAACCTCTCTATTTATATTAGTAAAATATGGGTTATGCCTTCTCATTATAGCAAGCCCGTATTCAAGTACTTATAACAATACCCACAATGAGTAGTGTTTGACAATAAAAAGCCTAATAACAATACTGATCACAAATGTGGGACTTAAACAATAAACTTTAATTATTTTAACATTCAATTAATTTGGATCTAAAATTTAATTTAATAGTGATTTATGTTACTCCACAAAATAATTCCAACATTATGTTGATAAAAACAAAATAATAGCAGTTAATTTTTTTTGTTTCTCAATACTACAACCTTTCCAGTGGACTAGCACGAGACCTTTGTTAGGTAGTATTAGATTTTTAGTTTTATAGTAATGTTATAACACTTGAAACCCTAATCTTCTTTTAGCTTTTAAAGCCACCGCCGTTCCTATTCATTTCCTTATGCCTCCCACATCTCTCTGTCACTCTTTCTTTCTCTCTTTCTCTCACACATACACACAAACCATATCTCCTCTCCCTCAATACTCTATTGAAGCAACCCACCACATAAGACCGCCGCTCCGCCATTGCCCACCGCTGCTCCGCCACTTTGCTGATGTCGCACCGACTGCTGCTGCGTTGAAGCGGTGCGGCTCTTCTTGTTTGAGCGGTGCCACTCTTTGCTCATTTGAAGCGGTGCCACTGCTGCTCCGCTGAAGAGGTGCCACTGCTGCTCCGCTGAAGCAGCGCCACTACTGCTCCGTTGATGCGTCGCCGACTACCATTCCCTCATTGCCGCGTCGACTGCTGCCTCATTGTTGCTGTGTTGATCAATGTCTCGAGTCGTATTGCAACATCACAACCGCTACAGTAGTGGGATGCCAAGCGGTGGTGTGGATCAGGAAAGGTTGGGGATAAGGTGAAGCTTATTTACCCCAAGGAAAAACATATGATTGATTATCATGATGCCAAGAATGAATAGACATTTTTTAGGCTTTAACTTGAAATTATGTTGTTTTTATTTGATTTTTAGGCTTTTGAGACACTGGTAACTTTGATTTTCAATTTGAGTTAGGATTGACATTTTTTCCAACTTGCATCGTGAAGAACTGAAGATGATATCAGTAGTTTTTTTTATTTTTATTGAAGATATCAGTACATTTTTTTTTGGTCTGGAACTCTGGAAGATATCACTATAATTAGAATTGCCATTGATTTCATGGTTTTGGATTGCTAGAATTTTTATTTTTTTTACAGATGACCTAAGAGGACAGGTTTGCTAAATAGGCCCTAGGCCAGGCCAGGCCTTTCAATAGGCTAGGTTTAGGCTGAAAAAATAGCCTGTAATAGGCCACAGGCCAGGCTCAGGCTAAGAAATTACAAGGACAAGCCTGGCCTGTTAAGGGTAAAGCCTGGCCTGGCCTGACCTATTTCCACCCCTATCAGCAGCCGTGATTAATTCTTTGAGGCGATCAAGAGCTCTTCTAAGGGGTAAACATTTAGTCACGAGACCCTTTCCATACACAAAACTAGTAATCAAACTTCAATTAAATGCTTAAAAAGTCTAGCTACCTGGCTACCAACTATGGTAGGTATCATGGTTAAAGAATATATGAGTTAAATCCCTCACACTTTTGTTTTTGAAGTGTAAATCCCTGGCCTTTTAATGTTTTATTTCAGTACTCTTAACATTGTTTATTCACAAAATCAATCATTCTTATAGAAAAATAAAATTAATATGACTTTAAATCATGTTTTACGTTATTAATTATGTTTCCGGAAAAATGTCTTAAAATTAAAATTATATATCCAAAAAAGGATAATGAAAATGGTATAATCAAATTGGATGCGTAAATATCATTATTTTTTATTTAAAAAGCCAACAGTTCCCTGTTTAGTTTTAATTTAAATTACTCGGACTTCGTCAATTATATTAAAATTAATATTTAGAAAGGATGGTGAACTTCATCCCTTAGAGCAGCACCAATGGACACAATTAAGGGTCACATTTCAACAAGTGACCCACCACTCGAGACAAGGACAGGGACTGGGGCTGCAACTATTGGAACAATTGAAGAAAGTAGGATGAGCCCCACTGCCGAGGGACTGTCCCACATGCATTACCTTTTTTAAAAAAGTAAATTTTGTTATGATTTAGTTATTTTTTGACATAATTTTTTGTGTGTGTAACTACACAAGTTGTTAATAACAAAAATTATACAAACAATTAATTATGTATATTTAATTCAGTTAAAATACTTGATTCAATGACCTACTATCTTTAAATTCTTCAAATAGAGTCTGTTAAAAAATATTATTAGTAAAAATATGTGATTAGATGATAATATAAAATTCTTTTACACTAATAATCTTTTTTTGTCATTTCAATATTTAAATATAATTATGCTCTACTTCTTTCTTCACATAATTTTTCAGTCATTTCCAACTCTTCCTAAACTGTTTTTACACATAGTTTAAATATTTCATAATTTCATAATCAATCCCTCCGAGCGATTCCAGTTAGACAAGCGACATGATTAATGTTACGTTCTTCCTTTAAAAAGATTTGATTTAATAGTGGTTCTGTAGTTTTTGACAGAATGTAATTAATTTATATTTTCAGCTTGACTGTTAGCTAGAATTTGATGCATTTGTATGACGGATCCATGTTGATCAAGGTGGGGGCTTATGCTGCCACAAAACTTTTGAAACGTTTTTAATAATTATAGATATTTTTCCCCCAATATTTTGTTTTGACCCCTTTCTAACCTTAAATAAGAGAAAATAACACAAAAGTATTATTTTAACACCCAAAAATTAGTGTTCAATTGAGACATTGACTCCATCGTTATTAGATATGATAGATAAATGAAGATAGTAGGGACAACCATCACATTTAATAGTGATGGAGTGTTTCTCTTCACTAGAGACTTGTTTTTAACTGTTGAAATAACATTGCTAAAAGTAATGAGATATAGTTAAATCCCCTTTTATTTTAAGGGTTTGTCTAACCATTGCACTTTGGACACTAGTTAAGAATTCTGATAAGCTCAAGTTTAAAATTTTTGAAGTGGTCCCTACACGTTCAAAACTCAAAAATCACAGTTTCCCATGAAAAGCTTACCACTATAAGATCGAGGCACCGGTTAAATAAACATTTATTATAATTATTATAATTATGTATTAATTTTATCTCCATAACAAAAATTTCTTAGATCCATCACCCTATATGATATAGAGTTGGTTATAATAATTATAAAAATATATACTTGCTTTAAATTTTCTTACTTTACGTAGTTGTTTAATTTTATATTTTTTTCGATAATTAAATAAGGCTGAACTCTCATAAAAGGAGGAGCAAAGACTCCCTCATACTAGAACACAGAAACACAAATTAAAATACCCAAAACCACAAGAGTCATGCCACCCGCAAAATCAGAAAGACGTCCTAGTCAATACTCAAAACCTATGTTACACTAACATTTCATTATTCCATTGTCCACAGTATCTAGAATGTATCATGTTTGACATTGATATCGATACTTTGATATTCTAAAATGTATCGAGATTAATTTTTTAGATGGCTTTCCAAAATTATTTTGTCGATAAAATATCATTAATATATATTTTTTTTTAATATACGTACGTATCACTATATCTTAAATTTCAAAATTTTAATTTATCTTCGTATCACTATTGAATTGTATCAGTATTGTAAGTGTTTCATAACGCAAAACATAGTACTCAATACTGATGGCGCACGAGACACAGAACCATGCATGGAAAATCCCAAGAACAATTGCAAGCACCCCAACTTAAACCACTTTTTAAGGTTTTTTAAAATTTTAAATCAAATTATCTTTCTCTTTTTGAAAAATTTCTTCAGTAAGTAGATAAGTGGATATTATACCGACATCATATACATTAGGGAGACACATAATTATAAGAGAGAAAAGCCAATATTTTTAATTTTCTTCCTTTCATATTTCTATGTAGGGAGGGGTTATTGCCACTCCTATTTGTCTATTACCACTCCTCTTTTAGTGGCTTTGATTTGGTATTCCACAATTACCCTTGAATAAGGTTGTGTTATATTATTGTGTATCATATCTCCCATATTTCAAATAATATTAATCAATATTAGGTATAAAAATAACTATTCTTAATTTACCAATTTAAAAAAATAAAAAATATATTATGCTTTTTTTCTACAAATTAAAATCAAGTATTTTACAATAAATAGAATCTTGTTAGATACTTTTTCTTTAATACAACATATTTTTCTGACACACTTTTTCTATAGTCATTTACTTCTCTATTCTAGTTTTAGAAACTCATTTTCTTTTTTGAGGGTTAACGCATGTCTTTCTTTTACTCTAAAGTATTAAGGCTATTTCTTCTTCTTGTGTTTGTTATGCAAAATGCCTTAAATACATTACAAACAGCCAGAAAAAAAAATGCATAATAAGGAAACCATTATTTTCTTAACCAAACAAAAAAAAAAACTTAATCTTAGCAAAGCTCGAAATTAACAAGGCTGACTTCCATAACAGCTACATGAAAATTAATCTAGAGTTGAGTGTTTATGCATATATGATTACTTTTTTATTTTAAAAGTTTTAAACATATAAGCAATGTATTAATATAAAAAGAAAGAAAAATAAAGCATGAATTTTCAAAGCAATTGTTTACGTTTCTTTTACTTAAATAAGTGACGAGTTACACTGAAAAAAAAAAGTGATGAGCACATTTTTTTTTCAACTTTTCATCTGGTTAAATTTGAGAAAATCAAACAAGTAATAAATTACTCATACTTAAAGTTTTACACAACTTTCACAAAAAGAAAAAAAATACACTATCAAGGAATCAAATAAAAGAACTTGAAAAGAAGTTTTACTTGTTGAGTAATTTGCACCAACCAGAGGTATAAACATTTTGAGTTTGAATATCAAACTCATCTTACGTACATAAGAAATGCAATCTCAAAATTCAAAACAAAATTTTTTTGAAAATCAAACACACCTCTTGTTTTGTTTATTCAATTTTAAAACTGCTAAATTAAAAATAGTTAATTCTTATATTTAATATTAATTTGTATAATTATATAATATAATTTGAAATATGAGAATAATATTAGACAAAAATATAACACAAGTCTTAATTAAGGGTAATTTTAGAATACTAGAATAAAGCCACTAAAAGGAGAGTGGCAATAGATAAATGGGAGTCGCAATAGCCATTTCCTTCTATGTAGTCTCTACACTTTTAATGTTCAACGTACTATCATTCTGATCTTCTTATTTGTTCAGAATTTCATATATGTAACTCATCTCCATTAATTTTTAGATTTTTATCCAGATGACTTTGTTTTACGTTATTAATTAAAGAATTAATTGGTTACACTGATTATAAGTATTCAATTTTGATTTTCGGCGAAAGCACTTGACTTTCAGTCATGTTTCATCACGCGACTTCTGAGTCAAACTTTTCTCTGGTGATCATACTTAATTTATTGGACATTCACATGTACAAATGCTTATACGTATTACTCTTTCTGATTAGAAATGTGCTTATATAGTTGAAAAAATAAAGCCAACTAGTCAATTCAATAGAACAAGACGACATAGGTATCTGGTTCAAATGAACCTTACAACTGGATGGTCACCGAGTCCTGTTTGGTTCTGCTTTGGTTATTTTATTCTTCAATATAATCCTGTATTGTAAAGCACTTCCTAACAATAAATAATAAAACTAAGACACTTTTCAAGGTTGATTACTATCTTTATCATTTTCATTGCTTAATTAGAACTTCATATAAGTGGCCCTTCTTCACTAGTTTATGTTTTCTAGGCGGATGGTGATTTTTTAATTGTTTCATTTAGTATTTAATCAGATACATTGAAGATAATATTTGATATTGATTAGAGTCAAATGTTTCATCACGCCACTTTTATGTTGTCATCATCATAATTTATTGGACATTCACATTCATAACTGCTTGTGCTTAATACTCTTTCTTAAAATAAGAATTACTGAGAGAACTTATTATAATGCACTTTAAATGGTTTGAAATTAAAAGATGAAAATGCATCTTCTAAAGTGAGAATCCTTCTAAAGTATGAAAGTAAGAAATTCTCACCATTAGATCAATTGATAAGTCTCATACATCATGCATTTTATTGATTCAACAGTGGGAATCCCCTTACTCTCTTATATTAGAGGAATTCTCACTTTAGAGGATTCAAATCATAAAAATATAACATTAGATCAGTCAATTGAATGAAAAGGAGGTCAATGGACTGGCTCATTGATCCTTAGAACTGGCAATCACTGAGTACACGATTATGACAAATTGGACCTATTTCTTCTTCTTCTTTTTTTCGGTAATGAATTGAACCCTGTTTGATATTGCTTTGGTTCTTTTAATTCTTGTAATGCAAATCCTAAAGTTAGTTTAATTATGACGTCAAAAAGTAAGGAGGTAATTTAAATTATTCGAACCTTGCCAATTATCTTGAAATTAATATCTAGAAAGGATGGTCAACTTCATCTTTTTGTTCTATGTTTTTCAGCATTTTAATTAAAAATAAGCTAGAAAGACCAGGACCGAAAAGAGAGAGAGAGAGAGAGAGAGAGAGAGAGATGAGATGATATTGCAAACCAAAAGAAAAAAAAAACGACAACAGAGATGATATTGCTCTCAAAACTCTAAAAATGTGCAAATTTACACCTTAATATTTCCTGAATATGCACTTTACTTTGGGTCAATTTTTTCCATATGGATTTTAAATGATCAAAACATTGTATTATTCTTTTTGCAGCAAAATGAATCTAGGATGGTTTAGGATACATAATCCGTCGGAAGTGAATATTGAACACAAAATGTCAAAAATAAAATAAAATTGGTGAAACAAAATCCGCTGGTAGCAAATTATGTAACAATTTTTTTTCAATGAAATCATTGTCTGGGGATAATGAGTGATAAAAAAAATTATAAAAATAATAATAAACTTGAAAATATTAAATGTTAGTACAAGGATCTGTGTGTTCTAAATGCCGATACAATGAATCACTCGCGTCACTATACCAGCATTTAGAACACATGGAATTATTGTATAGCATTTAAAACAGATAGCTTTATTATTATTTTTTGTCATCCTTTATTCGCTGGCATTGGATTGCTTTGCCAATATATATATATATATATATATATATATATATATATATATATATATATATATATATATATATGATACATAATCCGCTACCAACAGATTCTGTTGATTTTTTTTAATTTTGCCATTTTGTTTTCATTATCTACTTCCAGCGGATTACGTACCCTTAACCATCGCACATTCATTTTGCTACAAACACAATAATACAGTGTTTTTATCATTTAAAATCCACATGGAAAAATTGACCCACACTTTAGTCATTTTGTCAAAATTTTGCTTATTATTAATGATAAACAAGTGCAGATATGCACCAAAACAAAAAATAGGTGCGGGTCAATTATTTGCATATGGACATTGAGTGATAATTTTTTTTTTATTCTTGATTGAGTGATAAAATGACAAACATATTGTGTTTAAGTAGGAATTATTTTGGAATGGGCAAGGTTATGGAATCCGTTGGAAGACGATTACAAAGAAAAGATACCAAAAAAAAAATTGAGGAATAGAATCCACTAGGAACGAATTATGAATACAAATATTATCATATTATTTGTCTGGTGCAAATTCGTTTCAGACTCAAAAAAAAAAAAATTGCGCTCAAACTATTTTCCCTCATTCTCCATCCCCGCTGACACCTTTGTACTCCCCTTCCCGCTTTTTATAAAAGAAGAAGAAGAAGAAGAAGAAGAAGAAAATTTGAGTATGAAAAAAAATTTAGTAGCATTGTCATGATAATAGTATATTTTAATGGATATGTAGTAACAAATCCAAATGATGGTGTAGTTTTTACACGAGAATCCAACGCATATTTTTATTCCTTGTACTTTCTCATTTGTGAAGCTAGAGAATACTCTTTGCCAATCCATAAATCCAAACACTCAAAAGAAAGTGATGACATCAATAAAATACAATTGCCCAATTTTGACTTTTAGCAGCTTTATAAACTATCAAGCAATTCCAATCACTAATGATGCTAGCATTCAACTGATATGTTGCTTACATCAATAGCACTAGCCAAACAATCGTGCCATTGAGTTATATGTTGAATTCAAAGAAGTTGCTACTTAGAATAAAGCTTATGAGATGAGCACATTCAAAGAAAGAGAAGTAGTCTAGGAAGAAAGTGATGAAGAAGAATGTGAAAGCTGTGATGATGGTGCAAATAATGTTGTGGGTGAAGAGGACATGTCAAATAGACTACACAATACTTGAAATTGTATAACATTTCTATTGCTACATGATGAGATTGCGTCATCTAATGTCTAAAAATGTAGATGGTTTGCAAGACCTACACTGTGAGCATAAATTTAATGTAGACATCTGTCACAAAATATACCAAATAGTTACAATTATGACAATATCAACATAAATAAATCAGAAACAATTTTCACCTAGAAGCTAGAGGGAAGCTGAAGAAATTGGGTGGCATCAACACAAGAGCCAAATAAGGCAATCAAACCTATGCCAATGCCTGTAATAAAACCAGGGGACCGCAAATTTGCATTGTAGATATGCATGTCGCTTGATCTAAATTGTAGAGACAAGCGAGGCATGCCAAACCTAACTAAAAGTCCCAACTCCCAACAAGGTTCAGATCCTCCAAAAATCATAGATACATTTCCATGGACCTCATTATTAGTCTTGTCAGACATTATACATGTGCCTATGAGGGCAAACAGATACCTGTGTGTGCTTATTGCTATTGATGCTGCGTCATCCTTAGTGTCGAGACTTATTAAATGTTGTTGCAACCAATGTAAATTGATTGTACCTCTATTAATCAAATGTAGATGAGGCACAACACTAAGAAGATTAAAGTATTTCATATGCAGTTGTTCAATGCTACTAGAAGTAGATTCACTAATTAGTCTACCATTGGTGTGTTGCCCAAATTGCATGGCAATATCTTCTAATGTCACCGTCATTTCTCCTAGTCAAGAATTGAAGGTGTGCATCTCCAATTGTCACTGTTTCTTTTTAATTCCACTTTACCTATTTGTGTAATGGGATAAAAAAAAAACTAGCACACTTTAGGTGCTCAATAATCTCATATCTCGATTGATGATTAAGAAAAAGATTATGAGACTCGAATCTTCTTTCTTTCTGTTTCAAATAGAAGGTAAATAAGTATTCAAAAATATATATTAATAAATAAACACACAAAATGCTAAAAAAAATTCCAAAACAGTGATTCACATTATGATAAAAAATTAGATAATAAAATTACCACAAAATTAGATAAATAAAATAAGTCAATAAATTTAATAAAATAAAATAATAGCAAAATTAATAAACCTAGTAAAATAAAATAATAACAACATTAGCTAAATAAACCTGCATGCCTATTAAGAATATAAACCGGGATATGCTCATCGGGATCCATTGTTGCATCAAGTTGTCTTCAAGGTATTTTTTTTAAAAATATTTTTAATATCTCTTTTTTCCCCTAAAACTTTCTCCCTTCACACTCAAACCAAAAGCTTTCCCTCTCTCAGTTTAATATAGTTTTTCACAGTCTCTCAAACCAATCTCTCCCTTTTATAGCAAAGGAGGAGGAGGCGACCTCACAAGAACTGCTAGGAGTTCACAAGTGCTGCGACCATTATGTTTCCATGAAGCTACCACAACTCTGCTACCATTGTGTTTTCATGGAGCAGATCTGATGCCATGAAGCAAGGCGTGAAGCAGTTGAGGCATACGCAAGTGGATGAGGCTACGTGTTAGCAAGGGGTGTCAACAGGAGCACGATCCGCTAGGGTGAAGAATCCGCGGGAAGAGGATTATGTACCGTCCGATTTTGCTTTTCAGGCTTTTCATCATTAGCTTGTTCTACTTTGCGTGCCTGTTCTGCTTCGCATCTTAGCAGTGAAGGCTTCGTGTGCTAGAGGTGAAGTGATGGGGAATAAATCCACTACTAGCAAATTATGTACCTAATATGTGTTTTTTCTTTCTTTCTAGTTTTGGGAGCATAATCTACTTCCTGCATATTTCTTTCTTGTTCCCATACTCAGTCTAAACTTCCCAAAAATTCTATTTTCTCGTATTAAACTTAATCAGAACCCATATCAAAATTAATTACTTGCATTATGCAGCCCCTCTAACTCTAGGCAATCTGACACCCTAAACTAATAAATAATGTACAATTTGATACCTTATAATTTTTTGCGGAATGTGTAATATCTCTGGCAACAATAAATAAAAAGATAAATTATACTCATCTCTCCTGAGATTTGTGGAAATGCAATTCACACACCCTCTAGTTGTCCAACCTACACTCACACCCCATATGCTTGTCAAATTTTAAGTATTTATATTGCACTGACAACCCTCATTAACACTACCAAAAAAAAAAACAGTGAATTGCAGTGGTTTTTTTGGGGCATCAATGTGGTTCCTTGTATCGTCGTAATTATCAATGTCATTCAGTAAATTATAATGGTTAAAAGAAAGCCCCACAATGAACACCAAGAACCACTATTTGTTCCTTAACAGAACTGCCCATTATACTTAGTAAATTTGTGCGATTTTCAACCGCCACTATTTTCATGTGAATTACAGTAGTTTAGAACCGCCATTTTACTCATTACATTATGGCCATCTTGGCAAATTGTGGTGATTTTCAACCGCCACTTTTTCCAATGTGAATTTTGGTAGGTCTAACCGCCATTTTTCTCTTAATAGTGATCTTAATAAATTGCAACGGTTGTCAACTGCCATTTTTCTCAAAACACTAGCAGTTCCAATTTAAAGATTAGAACCGCCATAAGTGGAAATTTTTGTCAAATTTATATCAAATTTTCAATCCAATATAAAACCCTGTCAGCTATTATTTTTGTAATTGTAAATCTCACATAAAAACAAAAATTAATACATATGATATAAACATGATAATAATGATATACAGAAAGATAAATTACTTGAGTGTAAAATAAGTACTACACTTGAGACATAAGTACTTATAAGTCTAAAAGGAAAGTAATTCCAAGTAGTACACAAAAAAAAAAAAAATCCAAGTAATTTACCAGTCACACCAGAATTTAATAAAAAGATCATGTATGTGGACTTGGGTGACTAGTTTCTGGATAATTATTGCTTCCATCTGATGATCTTCTCATATGATTGGGTGACTTAGGCCCACATTCTCTATCAGGCCCACTCCCACTATTAATAAACTTAATAAAATGATATTTTTGTTATATTAACTGTTCTTAATTAGTAAAATTATAAAAATACCCTTACCCACTTTCTTGTTTTCATCGTGCAAGTGATAAAGATTGGGGTTTAGGTTTTTTTCACAATTAATGGAGAGAGTAAGGGTATTTTTGTAATTTTATTAATTAAGAACATTTAATATTAGAAAAATGTTACTTTATTAAGTTTACTATTGACTCTCTTTTATTGAGGGGTGTGGGTGTAATATAAATATTGAAAACTTGATAAGCAGATGGAGTGTGAGTGTAGGTTAGATAATTAGATGAGGTGTGAGTTATATTTTCACAAATTTCAGGAAGATGAATGTAATTTACCTTAAATAAAAATGCAATTTTTCCTGAACATAATATTATGAGACCAAGTTTATTGTTAACATAACTTTGATACCTTGGAAGATCAAGTACGTTGTCGATATAAATTTTTATATCTTAAGAGGTCAAGCCTGTTGTCTACATAGTTTTTGGTATTTTAAGCGACTGAGCTTGTTATTAACAACCATGACAACGACTTTCTCCTATATAATTTATGCAATAACAAAATTAATCTCAAATTCAATAAAATGTTTATTAAATTATTTATGAAAAATACAATTTCTCTTTGACATAAAGGATTGAGCAATATGTGGTTGAGCACACAGTCTAGTGGTTGTCTCCTGCACAAAACATAGCAAAAGACCATTACAATATATACACAAAGTAAAAAACTAAATAAACATAAATCTCTATACAAAACTAAAAAAGAAATACAAAAAAGAAAGGCATAAATAAATTGGATATAAACAATGAAAATAAAAAGGATAAATAAATTGGTTTATTTTAAGAAAACTTAAAAAAATCAAATCTTTATTTCATTAAGGAAATATTTAAAAGTATAAAATATATATGCAAATTAAAAATACTAAACAAACATAAAAAAAAATGTTGTACAAAAAAAAGGGAAATCTCACAAAGAAGAAAAGAGCTTCAAAGAAGAATAGTGAAACATTTTAATTTTCTAACTTACAAATTCTTATTCCTTAATATAAACCATGAAGAAAAAAAATTAAAAGATGAAGTAAATTAATATATTTTGAGAGAACAAATAGATAATGAATGAAGAGAAATGAAAAATATGAAAATATGAGAGGAAGAATGGAAAAGAAAAGAAAATTGCAGAATAGAGAAGAGAAATGAAATGAGGTGTTAGCATTTCACACTAAAGCTTTAGGTAGTAGAGATCTCAGTAACAAACTAATATTACAAATTCTAAGAGAAGTTAAAGATTTTAGTTTCAATTAGTGTAAGTGGTCATCTTTTGTGGCAGTGAATATGTTACAGATTCTAGGAGTAATTTAAGGGGTTTATACTTCGATTATAGCAAACCTTTCTTGGTAGCAATTATTTTTGTTTTTGTACTAATCTGATTGGATTTTGGTTTGTTGTGGAATAGAAATTAAGTAGACTATTGAATCCAAAATTCAAAACATCAAGGTGAATTCAAAATTTAAAATTTTGTAATTAATACAAAAAAACATGTGTAGAAAAATATATGTATCATGTGAATATCCATTTTTAATGTTAAATAATTTAAACTGACATATTTTGATCAATTATATCATTTAAATTAAGAATTGTAATGGTTTGAAATCCAATATTTAATTTGAAATATTTATGTTGCATTAATGAAATAGATATGAAGGTAATTTTGATAACAAAATAATTCATGATCAAGGTTATAAAAATCATGGGTCATAAATTACTCTATGAGTGACAATTGTAAAACTTTTTCTAAAATGAGTCTGAAATATTAGTATTATAGATTATAGATTAGATTATAGGTTATAGATATATTATAGATTATAGATTTGAAATAAACTATAATAATGAAATGCACACTTTACGTGAAATTTGAGCTCTTTTAAGTTAGTTAGTTATTATCAACCATGACGTTGACTCTCTCCTTCTTCTTTACTTTTTTATGGCACGTTTTCTGATAGTATCGTATGAAATAATATATTTTTATCATCTTTGATAAGGAAGAAAAAAAATCTTGCTGCAAGAAGATATCAACCACATATGCCGTACAAATCTTTATCATGTTTTATGCAAATACAACGTCCTCTCAACATCACAACACGCCAATCAAATTTGACTCACAAATTAGCCTCGTCTTGCACATAGTCCAAGCAATTAATAGTATATGCAAGCTTCTTCTTTTTTTTTTTTTCTCGATAAAATAGTGTATGCAAGCTAGCCATTCTTGTTCTCACTCTCCTCATCATACTATCACACGAGGACAAACTTCACAAGGAATTTGTCACCTGTGTGGCAGGAAAATTTTCTATATACACAGTTTTAAAAATTCATTCTTAAATTCACTTATAAAAAAAATTATTAGCAAGAATGATCATTTTTTTAAGAACATCCACTCGTTAGATAAATAGGATATTAATTTCTTGATACAAAACGCGTTTTTTTTTTCTGTATCTATACATGAATTTCAAATCAAATAACTCATCAGTTCATAATTAAAGAAGAAGTAACTATTTCCTTTCAACGTAATAAATTAGCCAATAGTCTTTGGCCCACCAAATGTGAAAAAGATTGAGTTATTTTATTTTAACATTAAATAAGAATATTAAAATATAACACTTCAGAAAATAAACATGCAAAAAATTAAAAATATTAGGTCTCCTAATAATGAATACTGGCTTGTCACTGTTAAGTTATGATTAAATTATAATATGAAGAAGGGAGTATAAAAAGATTTCAATTATTCTTTAAAGATTGAATGTGAGTACTAACAAAAGTCAATAAACAACTTATAAGAAAATTATGTAACAATCTATGAAATATGTAGGCCCACGCGCGCGGTCATGAGTAAAAGGTGCTTAAATGAACTTTAATTTCATGTATGCTTGAAAGATGCATCACACGTAGCCTCCTTCTCCGCAACTTCAACCAAGGGTGTTCATGATCTGTCCCATCAACCCGACCCAATGGGTTTGGGTAATGAAATTTAACCTGATATACTTTTCAGGTCGAGTTCAGGTTATACGTCGGGTTGGTCCGAAATCAAATAATCATTTAAGAGATATATATTTTTATAATAATTTATAAAAAAAATAAGATTTTAAAGATTAATATATTTTACACAACTTGATATTATTTCTACATTGGTATGATTTATTTTGAAACCTATATCGTAAAATATCTCTAAAATTTTATTTCTTATTTATAAAATTTTATAACTTTACTATGTATAATATCTAAATTCTCGCTTATAGTTCGAATGTCGGGTTGACCTAATATGACTCGGGAAATTGTTGGGTTGTTATCGGGTCAGGTTCAAGTTTAAAAAATTAATCCGATCTAAAAATCAAACCGAGTTTGGGTCTTATCCAACCCGTCCCTTGTGTACCCCTAAGCCAAACAAGGTCACTCTCATCACACCGACTTCTCAACACTATACTTGACTTGGACTAACATCTTTCTAATTAAAAGGCAATGGAATCAATATTATCACCGCAAATAATATTTGGTGAATAATTAAATTTTACAATCAATACACATTACGCACTTATCACCATCGAATGTAATGTGTAGTCCCTACTCATTTATCAAATTCAATAATAATAAAATATATAATATGTATATATTATCCAATTTAATTATACACTTAATATCACTTTTATGACCGCATTGGGGTGCTGCAGCGATGGATTCAACAACAATTGCTTCACTTTTTGAGCACGGCACCACAAACGATGCACTAAAAGCACATACCCTCTTATTCCCTAAGCATTCATACTTGTCCCTGTCACTGATCCTCTTGTTGACATACACCGTCACACAATTTCTTCGCTCAATTCATGCAAAGAGCACAAAATCAAACTGCAAGCTTCCACCAGGACCTTCCTTTCTCACCATACTGTTCCACCTTTCTGAATTCTGTAGAAAGCCACAACAAACATTGGCCAAGCTTCTAGTTGAAATGCTAGAAAACATACTGTTCCTTTCTCTTATCCTTTTTTGACGATCTTTTTTTCACTACCAATATATCATCATTGAAAGCTTTCTTTTTTTTCCCCTCCAGAGATACAAGTTTAGTTTATCCTTTCTCACTTAGTAAAACATGGGTTAAGTCTTCTCATTATAGTAAGCCTATATATAAGTACCTATAACAATACCCACAATGAGTAGTGCTTTGCAATAAGAAGCCCAATAACAATATTGATCACAAATTTTGGACTTAAACAATAAACTTTAATTATTTTAACATCCTATTAATTTGGATCTAAAATTAAATTTAACGATGATTTATGTTAGTCCATAAAATTATTCCAACACTATGCTGATAAAAAAAATAAGAGTTATTTTTTTTTTGTTTCCTAAGATATCCTACATCAGCAGATTAATCCTTCAAAGGAAGAGCTCTCCTAAGGGATAAACCTTTAGTCACGAGACTCTTTTCATGCACAAAGTCAGTAATCAAACTCCTGATTAATTGTTTGAGAAGTCCAACCACCTAGCTATTAACGGTGCTAGAAATCACATGTTTAAAGAATATAGGAGTTAAATCCCTCATTTTTTTTTGAATTGTAAATCCCTGGCCTTTTAATGTTTTATTTCAGAACTCTTAACATTGTTTATTCACAAAATCAATCATGCCTATAAAAAAAATAAAATTAATATGACTTTAAATCATGTTTTACGTTATTACTTGTTATGTTTTTGGAAAAATGTGTTAAAATCAAAATTATATATCTATAAAAGCGAAATGAAAATGGTATAATGAAATTGGACTCCTAAATATCATTAGTTTTTTATTTAAAATGCCAACAATTCCCAGTTCGGTTTTAATTTAAATCCCCCGAACCTTGTCAATTATATTAAACTTAATATTTAGAAAGGATGGCGAACTTCATCTCTTCGAGCAGCACCAATGGACACAATTAAACTTCCCATTTCAACAGGTGACTCACCACTCGGGACAGGGATTGGGACTGCAACTGTTGGAGCAATTGAAAAAACGTAGGATGAGCCCCACTGCCTGGGGACCGTCCCACATGCATTGCTTTATCATTTAGTTATTTTTTGACATAATTTTTGTGTGTGTAAATACATAAGTTGTTAATAACAACAATTATACAAACAATTAATTATATATTTGTAATTTAGTCAAAACATTTGATTCAATGACCTACTGTCTTGAAATTCTTCAAATAGATTCTGTTAAAGAATATTTCAAGTAAAAATGTGTGATTAGATGATAATATAAAAGTCTTCACTACTATTAACTTTTTTTTTTTCATTTCAACATTTAAATATAATTGTGCTCTACTTCTTTCTTCACATAGTTTTTTGGTCATTTCCAACACTCCCCAAATTGTTTTTGCACATAGTTTAAATATTTCATAACTTAACTTTTAACAAATAAAATGAAAACTTTTTATTCATAATTCCATTTCTATAAAACTTAGTAAAAATGTGAATTTTATTTTTTTTATAATCCAAAAGTAAAATTTTTTTATTTACAATAAAGAATTTGATAAATGTGATAAAATCTTTATTAAGACATATGGGACCAAATTTGGGATTAAAGTTAGGAACTTCCACTCACTACTAGAAAAGGGTTGTTACCAGCAAATATCTTTTTACTCGCAGAAAATTTCATTACTAGTGGATTTTAACGCATAGAAATAACGTCATTTGAAACTATTATTAGCGGAATTTTTCTAAGGCAATTACTGGTAGATTTTACAAAAGAAATCTGTCGGAAACAAGCTGGAAAAATTTGTCAATGGTAAATCATTCTCCATGAATTTTTTTCCTCGATAATGCATTTTTAAGGGAAAAAAGATTAGACTTACCAGTAATATAAACTTAGAATTCTTTTATTATGTATTGCCGATGGAAAAATTTGCCAGAAAACACCCTTTTCTATAAACAAATTGAACTTCCGTGTGCGACTTCGACAATGATAGTGGCAGATGGAGGCAGCACATAAAAAAAAAAGAAACTAATTAGTACTTAAAAATAATGCACCAAATCAATAATGTCAAAAAAAATTAGCACTTACAGAAAAGACTCACCTATATATAGTAGTGTCTCCAAAGGTGGCGATGGTGAGCAGCAATGGCGACAACTAAGGGTAGTAAGGGCTGTGGTAGAATTGCTCATGAATAAAAAAAAACGAAATGAAAAGGGTAAGAAGAAAACGGTAACAAAAGAAGAACCAAATCAAAAAAATAAAACCAATAATTAATATGTAGAGGACCTCAAGATAAAGACAATGGTGATCACTTTACCAAAAATGACGGTGGGACGATAGAGAAAAAACTGGGGAAATCGAGACAAACGATTGTGTGATAGAGAGGAGATAGAGACTAGTGAGAGAAGAAATAGGGGAAGAGGAGAGGTGGCCGGATATTTAAAATATTTATCGACGGATTTTTAACCATTATTAGTGAAAACAACACTACAAGATTTTTATGGAACACAGAGGAAATTATAGACCAATTTTATAAGCTTGACAGAAGGATTTTTCAATTGCAGATGGATTTGCTAATGGAAACATGCTGTCTATTATTAATTTTCACGTCTATAAATATATACCCCCTCAAACTTTAAGTAAATCTAATACCCTAAACTTACAAATAGTATGCAACTTGATGCCTTATACTTTCTAGAATGTGTATTATTTTTGCCAACAATAAATAAAAATGCAATTACATCATAAGTCTCAACTCACTAGCTATAAAGGCGTGAGGAGCAGTCACCAGTCAACCGAAAAAAAAAAACTAGAAACACCTGATTACATCACTCATGAATAATATAAAAAACTATCCTCCCAGGGATCACGCCTAGCTTGTACTGAATACTTCTTTGAAAAATAATTTTACAATCTTGGACGAAGAAAATTTTTTTTCCTGTACGTACATATCACACCCCTTTCAAATCTTTACCTAATGGAGAGGAAGAATAAAAGGAAAGAACTTAACCAAAAAAAGAATAGGAGGAAAGAAAATGACAGATATTTTATGCAAGTACACTCGTCCTCTCAACATCACAACACGCCGATCAAATTTGACTCGAAAATTCGCCCATATATAGTATATGCAAGCCATTATATATCATCTCTTTCCCCGTATTACAAGAGAACAAACTTCACCGCGGAATCAATGGGTCACGTGTCCAGTGGTCCAATCTATATACACAAATAGACAAACCAGATGTACTAACAAAGTCAGTAAACAACTTAAAAGAAAAATATGAAACAAACTATGATATATGTAGGTCCGCACGGTCATGTGTTAAAGGTGCGTAAAAGAGCATTCATTTCTAAAATAAAAAACATGTATGTTTGACAGACGCGTCACATGTAGCCACCTTCTCCGCACCTTCATGCACAATCCTATATAAACAAGCCAAACAAGTTCACTCTCATCACACCCACTTCACAACACTGCACTACACTACACTACACTTGACTTGAACCAACATCTTTCCAATTAAACGGCCATGGAATCAGTATCAGCACACTTTGGTGCTGCAATGATGAATTCAACAACAACATTTGCTTCACTTTTTGAGCAAGGCACCACAGAAGATGCAATAAAAGCAACTACCCTCTTATTATCCCCTAAGCATTCTTATTTGTCTTTATCGTTGATCCTCTTTTTGATATACACAATCACACAATTTCTTCGCTCAATCCATGCAAAGAGCACAAAATCAAACTACAAGCTTCCACCAGGACCTTCCTTGCTCACCATAGTGGGAAGCCTTTCCGAATTCTGTAGAAAGCCACAACAAACGTTGGCCAAGCTTGCTAAGCTTCATGCCCCAGATATAATGCGCTTGAAGCTCGGCCCATCAACCACCATAATCATCTCTTCACCAGACATTGCCAAAGAGGTGCTCCAAACCCATGATGTGTTGTTCTCAGACAGAACAGTTCCAGTTATTGTGACGGCTCACGACCACCACAATTACAGCTTGCCATTCCTCCCAGTCTGCCCACTTTGGAAGGACCTGAGGAGAATATGCAATGAGCAATTGTTCTCAAACAAGACCCTTGATGCAAGCCAAGGCCTTAGGCGCAAGAAGCTGCAAGAACTCCTCAGCGACATGCACACATACAGCCTAACCGGTGAGGCAGTGGATGTTGGGAGGGCAGCTTTCAAGGCATGCATCAATTTCTTGTCTTACACTTTTGTCTCTCAGGATTTTGTTGAATCCGTAGAGAATGGAGAGTACAAGGACATTGTGTCTACTCTCTTGCAGCTAACTGGAACAACAAACGTGGTGGATATTTTCCCAGTGTTGAAGATATTGGACCCACAAGGCCTCCAAAGGCACACCACTAATTACCTTACCAAGTTTTTCCACAACTTGGACAAGTTGATTGACAAACGATTGAAGCTTAGAGAAGCGGGACTTTATGTCACTAACAACGACATGTTGGATGCACTCCTTGACATTTCTCAAGAGGACAGCCAGAGGATGGACAGAGAAAAGATCAAACATTTTCTACTTGTAATTTCCTCTCTCTTATCCTTTTTTGACGATCTTTTTTTATTATCAACGTTATCCATGAAAACTTTTTTTCTTCTCCTAGATACGAGTATGCATCCTTTCTCACTTGGAACAAATATGATTTTGTTGTAGGATCTGCGGGAACAGACACAACTGCATATGGCCTAGAAAGGGCAATGACCGAACTACTCCGCAATCCAGAGGTTATGTCAAAAGCCAAACAAGAGTTGGAGCAAACCATCGGAAAAGGAAATCCTATTCAGGAATCGGATATTGCTAAACTCCCATACCTGCAAGCAATAATAAAAGAGACCTTGCGTTTACACCCTCCTGCTCCACTTTTGCTCCCGAGGAAAGCTAAGGTTGATGTGGAAATCTCGGGTTACACAATCCCACAGGGTGCAAGAGTCCTTATTAATGAGTGGGCTATTGGTAGGAATCCAAGCATATGGGAGAATGCGCATTTGTTTACACCGGAGAGGTTCTTGGGCTCTAAAATTGATGTCAAAGGTCGAGATTTTCAGCTCACACCATTTGGCAGTGGGAGACGAATATGTCCTGGATCGCCTCTAGCTATGCGGATGTTGCATATGATGTTGGGATCATTAGTCAATTCTTTTGATTGGAGACTTGAAAACAACATCAAGCCTGAGCATATGGACTTGGATCAATCCCTCCGAGCTATTCCAGTTAGAATAAACAACTAGGATGATTAATCGTTAGTTTCTTCCTCTAAAAGATTTGATTTAAAATAGTTTACCGTACCGAATGTAATTTACTCTCCTTTATCAGCTTGAGTGTTGGTTAGAATTTGAAGCCTTTGAATTTTTTTGTTACAATTTTAAGCCTTTGTATAATATAGAGTTGGCTACATAGAATAAAAAAATATTTGGTTTAAGTTTCTTAGTTTTCTTAATCGCATATTTTATTTTTATTATGTTGCCGTTTTATTGCTTACATTTTTTGAGAGTGTAATTTTTTATTTTTTTTTATCTTTATCAACATGTAGATATTATATGGACATTAGGGGGAGACATAATTAATTGAAGTCTTGATGCTAGTAAGTGTTGAGAGAGAGTTAAAAGTCAGTATTTTTAATTTCCTTTCATAAATGATGCCCAGGCAATATTTACATTTAGTGACCAACTAACATACATTTCTGGTCTTTTATTTGTTTAAATTTTCACATATGCAACTCTTCTCCGTTTTTTTTTAATCCAGGTGACTTTTTAATTGCTTTATTTAAGATATTATTGGATGCACTGAGGATAATTGATATGTGATTTTGATTAATTAGAGGCAAGAGCTGCATGACTTTTGGTCATGTTTCATCACGCGACTTTTGAGACAAACTTTTATTTAGTCATCACATATTCACATTGGAGACATTCATACATTCCACTTGCACCACTGCGTACGCGTATTATTCTTTTGATTGTAACATTTGCTTTATATAACTGAAGAAATAGCGCCAAATCAGCCAATTCACTTAGAGAAAAAAAGAAAAGGGCGCACATGGCTGGTTCATTTGAACTTTGAAATAGGATGCTTCCGTGCATTCCAGGATGGGACGACGTGTACGAGTTGGAGTAATTGCAGAAGGTGATAATAATGTAAGCATCGCGTTCTTGGCTGAAGCTTTGGGGCACTTACAGGTTTCTATCCAATCACCGATGGGTAATGGGGGAGTTCGAACTGTTTTTTACACGATGAATACCACGGAATATAGCAGAGATGTTAACTAATATGGAATGTTTAAACCATGAAGTAACTAATCGTTTCTGATGGTGTTTATAACGAGGAACTCGTGATAAGAGATAATATCTATTTCTGTGAGCTCTATTTTTTAAGAAAATTAATGACTGTTTTTGGCCGAGTATACTTTATATATAGAAATTTTAGATATCAAATACTATAAATGACAAATCAAATTCCTACTGTTGAATGATCAATTTAGTCTAGACTTATGGCATGTAAAAATTGTAATCACAATAACAATATTAGGATTAGGTTTTTGAATTACCTGGAATGGGTGAGAAAGATGATGAAATCATAGTCTCTCTTACATTTCTAGTGACATGTGAGAGGAGACGGAAGAACATATGTTGGAACAGAATGATATAGAGAGAAGAGAGAAACTCCTCCTATTCCATCACAGTGAGAGAACATGTTCTGGAGTAACAAACACACACTACTAGTGGTTAGGAGGCAGGACCTCTCTATTTATATTAGTAAAATATGGGTTATGCCTTCTCATTATAGCAAGTCCATATTCAGGTACTTATAGCAATACCCACAATGAGTAGTGTTTGACAATAAAAAGCCCAATAACAATATTGATCACAAATGTGGGACTTAAATAATAAACTTTAATTATTTTAACATCAAATAAATTTTGATCTAAAATTAAATTTGATAGTGATTTATGTTACTCCACAAAATAATTCCAACATTATGTTGATAAAAACAAAATAATAGCGGTTAATTTTTTTTTGTTTCCTAAAGTATCATCCGTCAGCAGCAGTGATTAATTCTTTGAGGCGATCAATAGCTCTTCTAAGGGGTAAACATATAGTCACGAGACCCTTTTCATACACAAAACTAGTAATCAAACTTCAATTAAATACCTAAAAAGTCTAGCTACCTAGCTACCAACTATGGTAGGTATCATGGTTAAAGAATATATGAGTTAAATCCCTGACACTTTTGTTTTTGAATTGTAAATCCCTGGCCTTTTAATGTTTTATTTCAGTACTCCTAACATTGCTTATTCACAAAATCAATCATTCTTATAGAAAAATAAAATTAATATGACTTTAAATCATGCTTTACGTTATTAATTATGTTTCCGGAAAAATGTCTTAAAATATGGAAGATGTGCATCTCCCAGTTGCCACTATTTCTACTTAATTCCACTTTATCTATTTGTGTAGCAGGATAAAAAAAACTAGCACGCTTTAGGTGCTCAATAATCTTATATC
Source organism: Dalbergia cultrata (assembly GCA_031216105.1). Lineage (NCBI taxonomy): Eukaryota > Viridiplantae > Streptophyta > Magnoliopsida > Fabales > Fabaceae > Dalbergia > Dalbergia cultrata. Next base: position 16,293,086 of record CM062350.1, read on the forward strand.
TCGATTGATGATTAAGAAAAAAATTACAAGGCTCGAATCTTCTTTCTTTCTGTTTCAAATAGAAGGTAAATAAGTATTCAAAAGTATATATTAATAAATAAACACATAAAATGCTAAAAAAAAAAAATTCCAAAACAGTAATTCACATTATGATAAAAAAAATTATATAATAAAATTACCACAAAATTAGATAAATAAAATAAATCAATAAATTTAATAAAAATAATAATAACAAAATTAATAAACCTAGTAAAATAAAATAATAACAACATTAGCTAAATAAACTTGCATGTCTATTAAGAATATAAACTGGAATATGCTCATCAGTATAGATTGTTGCATCAAGTTGTCTTCGAGGTATTTTTTAAAAAAATATTTTTAATATCTCTTTTTTCCCATAAAACTTTCTCCCTTCACACTCAAACCAAAAACTCTCCCTCTCTCAGTTTAATTTAGTTTTTCACAGTCTCTCAAACCAATCTCTCCCTTTTATAGCAAAGGAGGAGGAGGCGACCTCACAAGAACTGCTAGGAGTTCACGAGTGCTGCGACCATTATGTTTCCATGAAGCTACCACAACTCTGCTACTATTATGTTTCCATGGAGCAAATCTGATGCCATGAAGCAAGGCGTGAAGCAGTTAAGGCATACGCAAGTGGATGAGGCTAAGTGTTAGCAAGGGGCGTCAGTAGGAGCATGATCTGCTAGCAGCGGATTACATACCCTAAAGTCTCAAGGGTGAAGGCTTCGTGTGCTAGACGTGAAGTGATGGGGAATAAATCCATTACTAGCAAATTATGTACCTAATATGTGTTTTTTTTTTCTTCTAGTTTTGGGAGCATAATCTACTTCCCGCATATTTCCTTCTTGTTCCCATACTCATTCTAAATTTCCCAAAAATTCTATTTTCTTGTATTAAGCTTTATCAGAACCCATATCAAAATTAATTACATGCATTATACACCCCCTCTAACTTTAGGTCAATCTGACACCCTAAACTAATAAATAGCGTACAACTTGATACCTTATAATTTTTTGCTGGAAGTGTAATATCTTTGCCAACAATAAATTAAAAGATAAACTATACTCACCTTCCCTGAGATTTGTGGAAATGCAATTTAGACCCCCTCTTGTTGTCCAACCTACACTACACTCCCTCTGCTTGTCAAATTTTAAGTATTTATATTGTACTCACACCCCTCATTAACAATACAAAAAAACCAATGAATTGCCGCGGTTTTTTTGGGGCATTAGGGGGGTTCCTTGCATCACCGTAATTACCAATATCATTCAGTAAATTACGGCAGTTAAAAAATAGCCGCCGCAAGGAACGTCAGTAAATTACACAATCCCACAGGGTGCAAGAGTCCTTATTAATGAGTGGGCTATTGGTAGGAACCCAAGCGTAGAGGAGAATGCACATTTGTTTACACCGGAGAGGTTCTTGGGCTCTAAAATTGATGTCAAAGGTCGAGATTTTCAGCTCACACCATTTGGTAGTGGGAGACGAATATGTCCTGGATCGCCTGTAGCTATGCGGATGTTGCATATGATGTTGGGATCATTAGTCAATTCTTTTGATTGGAGACTTGAAAACAACATCAAGCCTGAGCATATGGACTTGGATCAATTCCTCTGAGCTATTCCAGTTAGATGAGTGACATGATTAATGTTACATTCTTCCTTTAAAAAGATTTGATTTAATAGGGGTTCTGTAGTTTTTGACAGAATGTAATTTACTTATATTTTCAGCCTTAGTTAGAATTTGATGCATTTGCATGACGGATCCATGTTGATCAAGATGGGGGCTTATGCTGCCACAAAACTTTTGAAACTTGTTTAATAATTATAGATATTTTTTCCCCAATGTTTTGTTTGACCTCTTTCTAACCTTAAATAAGAGAAAATAATACAATTTTCAAACCAAAAAATGGGTGTCCAATTGAGACACCAACTCTATCACTATTAGATATGATAGATAAATGGAGATAGTAGAGACCACCATCACATTTAATAATGATGGATTGCCTCTCTTCACTAAAGACTTACTTTTAAGTGGTGGAATAACATTGCTTAAAATAATGAGATATAGTTAAATCCACTTTTATTTTAAGGGTTTGTCTAACCATTGCTCTTCGGATACTAGTTAAGGATTCTGATGAGAGCAGGTTAAAAAATTTTAAAGTGGTCCCTACACATTCAAAACTCAAAAATCACAATTTCTCATGAAAAACTTATCACTGTAAGATTGAGGCACTAATCATATAAACATTTATTATAATTATGTATTAATTTTATCTCCGTAACAAAAATTTCTTAGATCCATCACCCTATATGATATAGGGTTGGCTATAATAATTATAAAAATGTATATTTGATTTAAATTTTCTTACTTTACATAGTTGTTTAATTTTATATTTTTTTTTATAATTAAATGAGGCTGAACTCCTATAAAAGGAGGAGCAAAGACTCCCTCATACTAGAACACATAAACACAAAGTAAAAATACCCAAAACCACAAGAGTCATGCCACCCAAAAAATTAGAAAGACATCGTAGTCAATACTCAACCTATGTTACACTAACATTTCATTATTCCATTGTCCATATTATTTAGAACGTATCATGTTTGATATTGGTATCGATACTTTGATATTCTAAAATGTATCAAGATTAACTTTTTAGATGGCTTTACAAAATTATTTTGTCCATAAAATATCATTAAAATATCATTAATATATATATATACACACACACACACACACACACACACGTACGTATCACTGTATCTTAAATTTCAAAATTTTAACTTACCTTCATATCACCATTGAATTGTATCAGTATTGTGTTTCATAACTCAAAACATGGTACTCAATACTGATGGCGCACGAGACACTGAACCATGCATGGAACATCCCAAGAACAATTGCAAGCACCCCAAATCAAACCACTTTTTAAGTTTTTTTTTAATTTTAAATCAAATTATCTTTCTCTTTTTGAAAAATGTCTTCAATAAGTAGATAAGTGGATATTATACCGACATCATATACATTAGAGAGACACATAATTATAAGAGAGAAAAGTCAATATTTATAATTTTCTTCTTTTCATATTTCTATGTAGTCTCTATGATGCGAGCTGTCGCTACCCGCAACAAATTAAAAATTAGTAAATAACTAAATTATACCAAAAATGTAGTTAGGTTGCAATCCAGGTCGTCTCACAAAGAAGAGTTCGAATTGATTCAAAAGAATTAGGGGGGGTTTAAAGGTGTTGAAAGCAAAATTAAATTGATATAATATGATAGGAAGAATTACCTGCACAAGGATTCCCTCAGATTAAGAGTTGTTCAATCATCGGTTCAAAAGATAAATTCATGGTGGTAGTTACTTTCATTAGTCATGCTATCACACAACAATGATGCAATTCTACTTAATGGTCATACAATCGCACTCCCACTAAGGGTTTGATTAACATATGTACCAATAATCCATAATCACGATTCTATGAACCTATGCCAATTTAATTATCAATTGTAGTAACCTAATCCCCAAAAGGAGTTAATTTCAATCCCTTACCAATTGGATGTAAATTAATCAATCGACTAAATACCTCAATAGAATACCAATTATGCATACAAATGAACACACAATTCAGTAATCCTCAAAAATATAATTGTAATAATCATCACAACCAATATTAAAGATAAAAGATAAGAGGGAAAGAAAAACCAATCATGAATTGCAAATAATATTAGGAATCTCAAGAACAATCTTAATCTTCAGTTATCCTTGCACAAGGTAAAAGAATTACTCCTCCATAGGGGGAGAATCACAATCGTTGTTAAAAGAAAATGCCAAATTAAAATCTAGAGTGAAAACTAGAACAATGATTGAGAGTTCCTAACCCTAGAGAGAGAGAGCCAAAACTAAAAAAACTAAAACCATAAAATGTTCTCAATGACCCCCAATATCCGAAATGGAGTTCCCTAAATGCAAAAAGCTCAAAAAACGTAGAATGAAGTCGCGTGCTCACTGAAGCTCATTCACTTATGACCACTATAGTGGTCTGGGATTGCTATAGTAGTCTTGCCCATTTGCTCACAAACACTGCAGCCAATTCCTCTCTCTGGTGACCGCTATAGCGGTCATGTACTCGCTCAACACCGCTTCATATACTTCTAAACCCATTTTGAGGCCTAAAATGTTCGAATTAGCTCTTCTCTCTAGAAATAGAAGTTGTAGCTCTTTGAACAAGCTTTACAACGCCGCAAGAATCATCTCAATCAGACATCTGTAGCTCTAAATATTGGCAAAATACCAACTGAGGGTAAAATTAGACAGCATTATAACATCAGAAACCTTTAATCTTGCAACCTGGAAAGTCTCTGCCAGCAAATAACACTCACAAAAGAGGGTTAAAAGTACAAGAAGCTCCAAAATATATTTATTTATCAAAATGGTGCAGAGAACCATGATTTTATTCAATGATACACCATTAGGACCAAATGCAAATCTACCAAATGTTAACCAATTAAGCAAATAAATGATGCAATATGCCTAGAGTTGAATGGGAAATGGGGTGCATGAATGCAACCCATCACTCTGCACTTTTAATGCTCCACGTACTATCATTTCTGATCTTGTTATTTGTTCAGAATTTCATATATGCAACTCATCTCCATTAATTTTTAGATTTTTATCCAGATGACTTTGTTATTATGTTATTTAATTAAAGAATTAATTGGTTGCACTAATTATAAGTATTCAATTTTGATTTTAGGTGAAAGCACTTAACTTTCAATCATGTTTCTATTGGGGTTAAGTGTGAGAGGTAAAGTTTCACATTGATTAAGAATGAACTAAGTGAGTAGTATATAATGAAGGGGAGTCATGACTCATTGTCTTAAGGTTTTGGGTCAAGATGTGGTATTTTTTTTAGTCAAACTTTTCCCTAGTGATCATACTTAATTTATTGGACATTCACACGTACAAATGCTTACACATATTACTTTTTCTGATTAGAAATGTGCTTATATAGTTGAAAAAATAAAGCCAACCAGTCAATTCAATAGAACAAGACGACATAGGTATCTGGTTCAAATGAACCTTACAACTGGATGGTCACCGAGTCCTGTTTGGTTCTGCTTTGGTTATTTTATTCTGCAATCCTATATTGTAAAGCACCCCCTAACAATAAATAATAAAACTAAGACACTTTTCAATGTTGATTTTGTTTTTTTGTTTTTTGTTTTTTGTCTTACTATCTTTATCATTTTCATTGCTTAATTAGAACTTCATACAAGTGGCTCTTCTTCATTAGTTTATGTTTTCTAGGCGGATGGTGATTTTTTAATTGTTTCATTTAGTATTTAATCAGATACATGAAGATAATATTTGATATTGATTAGAGTTTGTTAAGAAAGCAAGAAGAAGAGAAAAACAGATACATGGAACTCGATTGAGTAATAACAGAATGAGAGATCATATTACTGATTGCATGAGTGTAGCTATTTATACTAGTTTCTTAGCTTAACAAAATTTTCCTACAAGCCATTGGTTTTGACGGGAGAGTTAGTTAACTGTTACAATCATAAATGCACAACTAACACTTTCATCATTACAGCTAACAGTTTCATCATTACAGTTATCATTCTTCCTCAACTCTACCTAGGTTATGATCTGTAGCTTTTCCAAGTCTTTGACTCTTTGTAGGTCTCTTAGATAGTTGAACCGATTATTGGAAATGGCCTTGGTGAGAATGTCTGCTGATTAGTCAGTGGATGGAATATGAGCAATGAGAAGTTAGCCTTGCATTACCTTTTCTCTGATAAAGAACATATTCAACTCCATGTGTTTACTTTTGGAGTGCATGATAGGATTGTGAGCAAGTATGATTGTGCTGAGGTTGTCAAAGTAGATGATTGGTCTGGTTGAAAGGAGATGAAGTTCACGGAGAAGAGATTGAAGCCAGACTATCTCTGCTGTTGTATCAGCTAGACTCCTATACTCAGCTTCTGCACTAGATCTAGCAACAGTGGGTTGCTTCTTTGCCCACCAACAAATCATATTCGGACCCAAAAAAATACAGGAGCCAGATGTTGATCTTCTATCATCAACATCTGCTGCCCAATCAGCATCACAAAAACCTTTGAGGCCAAGAATTTGAGTGGAGGGTATCAAGTGAAGTCCAACCTGAGGAGTACCTGCTAGATATCTCAGAATTCATTTCACTGCTTTCCAGTAAGAGTCCAGGGGCTGGGACATGAATTGGCATGCTTTGTTAACTGAATATGATATCTCAGGTCTAGTTATAGTTGCATACTGCAGTGCTCCGACTATTGACCTGTAGAGAGAAGCATCAGTCATATAATCTGAGCCATATCTAGATAATATGATATTGGAGACCATGGGGATAGATAAACTTCTAGCCTTATCCATTTTGCTCTTTAGTAACAGATCTCTGATATATTTCTATTGACAGAGGTGCAGTGAGCCATCACTGAGTTTTCGAACCTCAATTCCCAGAAAGTAGTGAAGGGCTCCCAGGTCTTTGAGTGCAAACTGAGTGTTGAGTTTCTGAATTAGTGCTGTAATGTGGCTAGGAGATGATCCTGTGACAATTATGTCATCTACATAGGATGTAGGTATAATTTCCATTGGCAGAATTTATAAACAAAGATGGATTACATTTGCTACTGATGAACCCCAATTGATGTAAGGTAGAAGCTAGCTTCTCAAACCATGCTCTAAGAGCTTGTTTTAACCCATACAGGGCTATGTGCAATTTGCATACCATGTTAGAGTCACCTTTAGAAAATCCCTCAATTTGACACATATAAACCTCTTCCTGGAGGATGCCATTTAGAAAAGCATCATTAACATCAAGTTGTCTAATGCCCTACTTTTGAGAGAGAGCTAAAGTGAGTATAACTCAAATTGTTGCTGGTTTAACCACTGGTGAGAAAGTTTTTGAGTAGTCAAAACCAACCTTTTGATGAAAACCTTTGGCTAGTAATCTAGCTTTGTGTTTATGGATGGTTCCGTCTGGATTTTGTTTCAATTTAAACACCCATTTGCAACCTATGGGTTGTCTTCCAGGTGGTAAGGGAACTAGGGACCAGGTGTGATTCCTTTGGAGGGCCTCATATTCTTCTGTCATGGCAATAAGCCATTGGGGTGAAAACATTGCTTCAGTTGCTGAAGTTGGTTCAGTTTCAACTAGGAAGGATGATGGATGATATTTGGGATTGCATTTGGTGATACCTGACTTAATTCTAGTTTGCATGGGATGAGTATTCATTGGACCTGGTACTGGTTAAGGATTCAGAGGAGGAGGAGTTGATGGTGGTGGGTGGTGGTGATTTTGATCTGGTGTGATTTAGAGGGGCTAGTGTTGTAAGAAGAGGGTTGATACTTGAGAGTGGTATGGTGGTTGGGTTAGGAGTTGCAGAGGTAGGGGTAGGGGTAGGTTGAGTGTATTGCTGATATGGGAATTTTGTTTCATCGAATTTTACATCCTTTAAGATGAAAATTCTGCCATTTTCAGCTAAACATTTGTAACCCTTATGTTGAGGACTATAACTAAGAAAAGTACATGGTGAAGAATGATATGCAAACTTGTGCCTATTATATGCTCTAAGTAGAGGATAGCATAGACAGCCGAACACCTTGAACAAGTGATAGTCAGGTTGCTTGTGGAAGAGAATTTCAAAAGGAGATGTGTTTTTGAGTGTTGTTGAGGGAATACGATTTATGATATAGGTGGCTGTTGCTACAGCATCATCCCACAAATGGAGGGGTAAGGAAGCATGAGCAAGTAAAGTGAGGGCTGTTTCTGTTAGATGTCTATGCTTTCTCTCAACTGTGCCATTTTGGTGATGTGTGTGAGGACAAATGAGCCTATGTGCAATGCCATGGGTGTTAAGGTAATTGGTAAATGGTCTGAATTCCCCACCCCAATCTGATTGAATGGCTTTCATGGAATGTCCTAATTGTAATTCAGCAAAGGCTTTAAATTGTAAAAATGCATGAAATGCTTGGTCCTTAGATTTAAGAAAGTAAACCCAAGTGAACCTGGAGTGTGCATTAATAAAAGAAATGTAATATTTGAAACCTTGTGAGCTGATTTCAGGTGCTGGACCCCATAAGTCTGTAAAAATCAATTCAAGCAAAGTGTGATATACTGAGGAGGATAAGATAAGGGTAGTCTGTGACTTTTCCCAAGACAACATGAAGCACATACACTTTCCTTTTTATTAGTAACTGGTATATTACACGATTTTAGTATGGAATTTATAATAGGAAGTGAAGCATGGCCTAGTCTATTGTGCCAAACAGTGAATGAATCAGAAACAGTTGCAGTATTACAATCAGAGACAAGTGAAGAAGTACAATTGACTGAAGAGAAAGTTAAATTACAAGTAGTATCATAATTTTGGATGGTTCCATTGGACATTTTATTTCTGGTGAGTGGCAGATGCTTGAGTTAGAAGGAATTGAACTGGGACAAGCCTTTATTAGTGATGGATCCTTGGAGTAAGATTTCATTCGATGCCTAAGATTTGACAACACAATGATAAGTGTGGAATTCAAAATAAACATTATTATCCTTAGCAAATTTGTGAACACTGACAAGGTTCTTTGTAATATGAGGCACATGTAGTAAGTTATGCAAAACTAAGGTGTGTGCAGATGCAGTGGGTGAGGTGATTTGTTAGTGGCATATATGAGCAATATGCAAACCTTGGCCATTGCCTACGTGCAGTTGAGCTGAACCTTGGTATTGTGAGGCATGCATAAGGTTGGTGTATTGAGGTGTTACATGATTAGTTGCACCCGAGTCAGGGTACCAACTTGCATCTACAACTGTGTTAGGTGTTGTTATTATTGGAACAGGGTTGGATAAGTTTTGTGATGTGTGTGGAGCTGGTCGAGGAGATGGATAGGTAGGGAAATTAGTGGCTAGGTTGGCATATGGAGGAGGAGGAGGTGGTGATGGTTGAAAGTCTTGATCGAACTGATGCCAGCAACTGAAGGACGAATGTCCTGGCTTGTTACAGAGCTGACAGACAAGATTAGAGCGCCCTCTGCTAGAGCGACCACCATGGCCACAGGTTCTTCCACCTGAACGACCTCCACGACCATGAAATCCTCCACAGCCATTGCAGCCACCTCGAAACTTACCATATCTGTTGCTGCTAGGTGTGCTTGCATGAGAGGTTGTGCATTCATTGAGTTGAGTTTTTCTAATTAAGCTTCTTGAACTAGTAGGTATGACTCTAGTTGAGTCATGGTGCATAGTTCAGCACGCGTGTTGATTGAGGTAACAAAGGCTTGATAATCTGGTGGTAATCCACTGAGTATGATGTGAGTGTGTTCCTCTTCAGAGATCTGAGATCCAACCAAAACAAGTGTGTTGACCAATGCTTTAATTCGCAACAAGTATTCAGAAATGGTTGCAACACCTTTCGATCGGAGTTGCTGGATTCGTACATGAGTATGTGTTGCAAAATATTCTTCAAGTTTTTGCCAAGGCTGCCAGGAGTGATCGTAATCAACTACCAGAGTGAGGATCGATTCAGACATTGAAGAGAGCATCTAGGAGAGGAGTCTTTGATCTTGTTGCTCCCAAACTTCGAACGCTTCAGAGATTCTTCTTGCCTTTCGATCTGAGTTTGATGCGAATTGAGCTGGTCTTGGAGCTTTTGGATCGATGAACTTTTGCAGGTTGTGGCCTTCGACTGTTGCTAAAATTTGTCTTTTCCAGAGAAGAAAATTCTTCTCATCAAGTTTGTTTGCAAAAGGATGTGCGAAATTTAGTTGTTCTAGTGGTGTTTGAACCAGAGATCATGGTGGAGTTGGAGATCGTGCATCACTTGCTTCATCTTCACTTGATGCTTCAGAGCTTGGGGGTTCATTCATGGCGGAAACTTGTAGATCAACCTCAGGATCGATGCTTTGAAGCTTTCAAGCTCTGGATACCATGTTAAGAAAGTAAGAAGAAGAGAAAAACTGATACATGGAACTCGATTGAGTAATAACAGAATGAAAGATCATATTACTGATTGCATGAGTATGGCTATTTATACTAGTTTCCTGGCTTAACAAACTTCTACAAGCCATTGGTTTTGGCAGGAGAGTTAGTTAACTGTTACAATCATAAACACACAACTAACACTTTTATCATTACAGCTAACAGTTTCAGCATTACAGTTATCAGAGTCAAATGTTTCATCACGCCACTTTTATGTTGTCATCATACTTAATTTATTGGACATTCACATGCATAACTGCCTGTGCATAATACTATTTCTTAAAATAAGAATTACTGAGAGAATTTGATTATAATGTACTTTAAATGGTTTGAAATTAAAAGATGAAAATACATACTCTAAAGTGAGAACCCTTCTAAAGTGTGAAAGTGAAAAAATTTCACCATTCAATCAATTGATGAGTCTCATGCATCATGCATTTTATCAATTCAACAGTGGGAATCCCCTTACTCTCTTATATTAGAGGAATTCTCACTTTAAAAGATTCAAATCATAAAAACATAACATTAGATCAGTCAATTGAATGAAAAGGAGGTCAATGGACAGGATCATTGATCCTTAGAACTAGCAGTCACTGAGTACACGATTATGACAAATTGAACCTATTTCTTCTTCTTCTTCTTCTTTTTCGGTAATGAATTGAACCCTGTTTGACATTGCTTTGATTTGGTTCTTTTAATTCTTGTAATGTGAATCCTAAAGTTAGTTTAACTATGACGTAAAAAAGTAAGGAGGTAGTTTAAATTATTCGAACCTTGTCAATTATCTTGAAATTAATGTCTAGAAAGCATGGTAAACTTCATCTTTTTGTTCTATGTTTTCAGCATTTTAATTAAAAATAAGCTAGAAAGACCAGGACCGAAAAAGAGAGAGATGATATTGCAAACCAAAAGAAAAAAAAAACAACAGAGATGATATTGCAATTAAATATAAGAAAAGTTTGTATTTTACCTCTAAACTATACTCTCAAAACTCTAAAACTGTGCAAATTGACACCTTAATATTTCCTGACTATGCACTTTACTTTGTCAATTTTTTCCATATGGATTTTAAATGATCAAAACATTGTATTTTCTTTTTGCAGCAAAATGAATCTAGGATGGTTTAGGATGCACAATCCGCCCTAAGCGAATATTGAACACAGAATGTCAAAAAATAAAAATAAAAATTGGTGAAACAAAATCCGCTGGCAACAAATTATGTAACAATTTTTTTTCAATGGAATCTGTTGTCTGGGGATAATGAGTGATAAAAAAAATAAAATAATAATAAACTTGTATATTTTACATGTTAGTACAACGATCTGTGTGTTCTAAATGTCGGTACAATGAATCACACATGTCACTATACCAGTATTTAGAACACATGGAATTATCATACTAGCATTTAAAACACATAGCTTTATTTTTAAATTTTTGTCACCCTTTATTCGCTGGCACCGGATTGCTTTGCAAAAAAAAATAAAAATAAAAACAAATATGGTACGTACATAATCTGCTACCAGCACATTCTGTTGTTTTTTTTTTATTTTGCCAGTTTGCGTTCATTATCTACTTCTAGCGGATTACGTACCCTAAACCATCGCAGATTCATTTTGCTGCAAACACAATAATGCAGTGTTTTTATCATTTAAAATCCACATGAAAAATTGACCCACACTTTAGTCATTTTGTCAAAATTTTGCTTGTTATTAATGATAAACAGGTGCAGATATGCACCAAAACAAAAATAGGTGCGGGTCAATTATTTGCATATGGACATTGAGAGATAATTTTTTTTATTCTTGATTGAGTGATAAATGACAAACATATTGTGTTTAAGTAGGAATTATTTTGGAATGGGCAAGGTTTTGGAATCTGTTGGAAGACGATTGCAAAGAAAATATGCAAAAAAAAATTGAGGAATATATAGAATCTGCTAGGAACGAATTATGAACTGAATTTTCCTTAAACAATCCACTACCGGCAGATTATGACACATAAAAATGAATACAAATACTATCATATTATTTGTCGGGTGCAAATTCGTTTCAGACTCACAAAAAAAAAAATTATGCTCAAACTATTTCCCCTCGTTCTCTATCCCTGATGACACCTTTGTCCTCCCCTTCTCGCTTTTTATAAAAAAGAAGAAGAAGAAGAAGAAAATTTGAGTATGAAAAAAATAGTAGCATTGTCATGATAATAGTATATTTTAATGGACATGTAGTAACAAATCCAAACGATGGTGTAATTTTTACATGAGAATTCAGCACATATTTTTATTCCCTATACTTTCTCATTTGTGAAGCTAGAGAATACTGTTTGCCATTCCATAAATTTAAACAGTCAAAAGAAAGTGACATCAATAAAATACAGTTGCCCAATCTTGACTTTTGGCAGTTTTATAAACTATTAAGCAATCCCAATCACTAATGATGGCAACAATCAACAAATGTGTTGCTTACATCAATAGCACTAGCCAAACAATCATGCCATTGAGTTATATGTTGAATTCAAAGAAGTTGGTGCTTAGAATAAAGCTTATAAGATGAACACATTCCAAGAAAGAGAAGTAGCCTAGAAAGAAAGTGATGAAGAAGAATGTGAAAGCCGCCATGATGGTGAGAATGATGTTGCGTGTGAAGAGGACATGTCAAATAGACTAGGCAATACTCGAACTTGTATAACATTTTTATTGCTACATGATGAGATTGCGTCTCATCTAATGTCTTAAAATGTAGATGGTTTGCAAGACCTACATCATGAGCATAAATTTGATGCAGCCATCTGTCACAAAATATACCAATTAGTTACAATTATGATAATATCAACACAAATAAATCAGAAACAATTTTCACCTAGAAGCTAGAGGGAAGATGAAGAAATTGAGTGGTACCAACACAAGAGCCAAATAAGGCAGTCAAACCTATGCCAATGCCTGTAATAAAACTAGGGGACCACCAATTTGCATTGTAGATATGCATGTCGCTCGATCTAAATTGTGATAGCTAGAGACAAGTGAGGCATGCAACCCAACTAAAATTCCCAACTCCCAACAAGGTTCAGATCCTCCAAAAATTGTAGATACATTTCCATGGACCTCATTATTAGTCTTGTTAGACATTATACATGTGCCTATGAGGGCAAACAGATACCTGCTTGCACTTATTTCTATTGATGTTGCGTCATCTTTAGTGTCTAGACTTCTTAAATGTTGTTGCAGCCAATGTAAATTGATTGTACCTCTATTAATCAAACGTAGATGAGGCATAACACCAAGAAGATTAAAGCATTTCATTTGCAGTTGTTCAATACTGCTAGAAGTAGATCCACTAATTAGTCCACCATTAGTGTGTTGCCCAAATTGCATGGCAACATCTTCTAATGTCACAGTCATTTCTCCTAGTCGAGAATGGGAGATGTGCATCCTCAGTCGCCATTGTTTCTGCTTAATTCCACTTTACCTATTTGTGTAACGGGATAAAAAAAAACTAGTACACTTTAGGTGCTCAATAATCTCATATCTCGATTGAGGATTAAGAAAAAGATTACGAGGCTCGAATCTTCTTTCTTTCTATTTCAAATAGAAGGTAAATAATTATTAAAAATATATATATTAATAAATAAACACATAAAATGCTAAAAAAAAATTCCAAAACAGGGATTCACATTATGAAATAAAATTAGATAATAAAATTACCACAAACTTAGTTAAATAAAATAAATCAATAAATTTAATAAAATAAAATAATAACAACATTAGCTAAATAAACTTGTATGTCTATTAAGAATATAAACTGGAATATGCTCATCAAGATCGATTGTTGCATCAAGTTGTCTTCGAAGTATTTTTTTTTTAAATATTTTTAATATCTCTTTTTTCTCCCTAAAACTTTCTCCCTTCACACTCAAACTAAAAACTGTCCCTCTCTCATTTTAATATAGTTTTTCATAGTCTCTCAAACCAATCTCTCCCTTTTATAGCAAAGGAGGAGGAGGCTACCTCACAAGAACTGCTAGGAGTTCACGAGTGCTGCGACCATTATGTTTTCATGGAGCATATCTAATGCCGTGAAGCAAGGCGTGAAGCAGTTGAGGCATACGCAAGCGGATGAGGCTAAGTGTTAGCAAGGGGTGCTAGCAGGAGCACGATCCACTAGTAGCGGATTACATACCCTAAAGTCTCAAGGGTGAAGAATCCACAGGAAGAGGATTATTTACCGTCCAATTTAGCTTTTCAGGCTTTTCATCATTAGCTTGTTCTACTTTGCGTGCCTATTCTGCTTCGCATCCTAGCAGTGAAGGCTTCGTGTGCTAGAGGTGAAGTGATGCGGAATAAATCCACTACTAGCAAATTATGTACCTAATATGTGTTTTTTTTTTCTAGTTTTGGGAGCATAATCTACTTCCTACGTATTTCTTTCTTGTTCCTATACTCAGTCTAAATTTCCCAAAAATTCTATTTTCTCGTATTAAGCTTGATCAGAACCCATATCAAAATTAATTACTTGCATTATATACCTTCGCTAATAAATAGCATACAACTTGATACCTTATAATTTTTTTGCTGAATGTGTAATATCTTTGCCAACAATAAATAAAAAGATAAATTATCCTCACCTCTCCTGAGATTTATGAAAATGCAATTCACACTCCCTCTAATTGTCCAACATACACTTACACCCCATCTGCTTATCAAATTTTAAATATTTATATTATACTCACACCCCTCATTAACACCACAAAAAAAACCAGTGAATTGCAGCAGTTTTTTTGGGGCATTAGGGCGGTTCCTTATACCGTCGTAATTACCAATGTCATTCAGTAAATTACGATAGTTAAAAAAAATCCACCGCAATGAATGCCAAGAACCACTATTTTTCCCTTAACAACACCGCCCATTATACTTAGTAAATTGTGGTGATTTTCAACCACCACTTTTTTCATGTGAGTTACAACGATTTAGAACTGCCATTTTACTCATGACATTATGGCCATCTTGGCGAATTATGGCGGTTTTCAACTGTCACTTTTTTAATGTGAATTTCAGTAGGTCTAACCGCCATTTTTCTCTTAGTAGTGATCTTAATAAATTACAGTAGTTGTCAACTGCCATTTTTCTCAAAACAATCGCAGTTCCAATTTAAAGATTAGAACAACCATAAGTGAAAATTTTTGTCAAATTTATATCAAATTTTCAATCCAATATAAAATCCTGTTAACTATTATTTTTGTAATTGTAAATCCCACATAAAAACAAAAAGTTAGTACATATGATATAAACATGATAATAATGATATACAGAAAGATACATTACTTGAGTATAAAATAAGTACTACACTTGAGACATAAGTACTTATAAGTCTAAAAGGAAAGTAATTCCAAGTAGTACACACACAAAAATTCCAAGTAATACACCAGTCACACCGGTAATTAATAAAAAGATCATGTACGTGGACTCGGGTGATTAGTTGCTAGATTATTATTGCTTCCATCTGATGATCTTCTCATATGATTGGGTGACTTAGGCCCACTTCCTCTATCAGGCCCACTCCCACTATTAATAAACTTAATAAAATGATATTTTTGTTATATTAAATTTTCTTAATTAGTAAAATTATAAAAATACCCTTACCCACTCTCTTATTTTCATCGAGCAAGTGACAGAGATGGGGGTTTAGGTTTTTTTCACAATTAATGGAGAGAGTGAGTAAGGGTATTTTTATAATTTTATTAATTAAGAACAATTACTATTAGAAAAATGTTACTCTGTTAAGTTTACTAATGATGCTATGTTATTGAGGGGTGTGGGTGTAATATAAATATTGAAAACTTGACAAACAAATGGAGTGTGAGTGTAGGTTAGATAACGAGATGAGGCGCGAGTTGCATTTTCACAAATTTCAGGGAGGTGGGTGTAATTTACCTTAAACAAAAATGCAATTCTTCCTGAACATAATGTTAAGAGACCAAGTTTATTGTTAACATAACTTTGATACCTTGGAAGATCAAGTTCATTGTCGATATAATTTTTTATATCTTAAGAGGTCAAGCTTGTTGTCTACATAGTTTTTGGTATTTTAAGCGATTGAGCTTGTTATTAACAACCATGACAACGACTTTCTCCTTTTTCTTTGTCTTTTTTTATGGCAGGTTGCAAGTTTCAACGGAATTTTTCTAGACACTACTAGGAATTTTATTTTTACTAACATTTAATAAATGTTGCGAAATCATAAAAAAAATGTTGCTATTTCTTTTACTAACACTTTTGCAAATGTTGTATTTACTCTATGTCGCTAAAGAGTTTTAGCAACATTTGTTTATATTTTTACTAGCATTTTAAAAATGTTACAATAGACACATTTTGTAATGTTTTTCAAATGTTGCAAAAACAAATATATATCGCAACACTTTTAAAATGTTACTAATTTCCTAGTTTGCAACATTTTAAAAATGTTACAATACATGCATTTTGTAACATTTTTCAAATGTTGCAAAAATTCATATATCACAACATTTCTAAAATGTTACTAATTTCCTATTTTGCAACATTTAAAAAATGTTACCCCTTACTCTCTTTTTACAACATTTTAAAAATATTGCCAATTTAAATGTTAAAATATCAACATTTTAAGTGCTAGAAAGTCTAAAATGAGAAATAATAACAAGAAGAAAGCATTATACAGTAAAAAAGCACATGCTAAAGAAGCAAAATTGACCTAACAACCTTTTTAACCTTCAATTGACAAGATATTATTGATTATAAAATTGAAAACAGATGCCACTTTTAGGTCACAATGTGCTAATAAGGACAAGTTTATTACTTGCTATGGTTGGTTATTGGATCCCGATACATGTATCACTTAAACCAAACAAATGTATTATAGTCACAATTTTTATATGAAAAATGTACATGTTTCTCATTTTCCCCTTGCGGTCAGCTTGTTAAAGAGTCACTGATGCTTCTTGTGTCTTGAGAATGATGCCCCTTATTGAAGGTGGGTGATTGCAAGTTTCCAATCCAAGCACTTCTAGCTATATCACCCTGCTTCGAAACTTTACTCTTTTCCTAAAATGAATCATTTTGAAATAACAAGGATAGAAGTTAATTAAGGGCTAGTCAAACACTTCAGCAACTCATTACTTTGTCGAACAAAGTCAAAATCTAAAGTAAAAGTTAATTAAGGGCTAATAGGGCTGGACCTTTTTAGTCTTTGCATCTCATTTTCTTCTTCTTTGCTCTTTTTTTGTGTTGGTCATGTTTCTTTACCTACAATGTCAAGCCAACAAAGTTAGCAACCAACTGAGTTGACAAAAAATGATTTAGCACATAGGATTTTATCTTTTTATAAACCGTATGTATATTGGGGACTATGATTAAGCATATAATCACACTTTGAAGCAAGTGACATAAAATTAAAACAGGGGACAATGCAAGATATGCCCAGAGACAACATTAGCTATATAGTAAAATGACTAGAGAATATTCACTAATTTATAGATATTAGGGTCAAAAGTATCAGAGTTTAGCAGAATTCATTCTCAATATTAAATATGCATACAACAATAGCATACTATAAACAAATTCAATGTGGACTTGCTGTTAATTACTTACTCTCATTATTTGATTGGAATGCTAAAGGCGTTTGACATGGGCTTGATGCAGTTTCCTCTAGCTCACTAAGGATTTCTTCCATAGAGCTGCTTGGCCATGAAACCTTACATTTCTTAGTCAATTGAGATGCAAAAGAAGATTGATTGGGCCTTGAACCAAATTGCTCTTCTTGCTCATAGACGATATCTGCCATAGAGCTACTTGGCCATGAAGTTTTCCCTTTCTTGCTTGCCATAACACTGTAAACAATATTCCCTCGGTGCTTCAATCTGTGTCATGTCAACATGCACAAAGCAAGAAGAATTGATAAGCATTCAATGATCATCATTCAAAATGCACTTTTTAAACACACCCTTTATTAATCAATTTAATATTTGTTAAAATATTTGTTAAACACTTGGTGTTTGCTTTCTTTAAGTGCTCATTTTCTTATCCCGTTGTATGTCAAACACTTGGTGTTTGCTTTTGCTTCTCTCTCAAGGGAGTTAAGCAATTCTTAATTATTGAGGAAAAAAAAAAACTAGGCCACCGCAACAAACTAATTAATAAGCTGTATCTATGTAACTTTCTAGAAAATTAGCATATTTCTTGCATAAAAGTACCTTTTTACCTTTGTGGATCTCACTGGCTTCAGAGATGAATCCAATTGCTGTTCAAGCTGCTCAAGATCTTTGGTGTTAAGTGGGCCTAGGTCCTCCCCTAAAAGGTTTCTGCAGTATGCAATGGTCATTGTAATGAAATTTTGCTGATTTAATCATTAAACTGCTTATTCTATATGGTTGCTAACTGAACACTAGAAGTTTTGCTCACACATTAACCCACAAGAAATGAACAAAGAGAAAGTTGAAAAGTTATAGTTGTTTTATAAAGAGTTATTTTTCTGAGTACTCTTCTATGTAAAACTCACCTCTGGGTCCTTTGAAGAGACTCAAATCTTGCTTTTAGCTTCAAGTACTCACGGTAGCTTCTCTGCTACAAGAGAAAATAACAAAAGAATTGAAATATGTAATGAGAAGAAGCTACTAATATGCTATAAATTTTACATGTTGGCTTATAGGTGAAAAGTTAAAGCCCTTAAAAATTCAGGAACTTTCTAAGATAAGCTATACATGATGGCCATTATTAAACAGCCGCATCAGTTGCTATACCTCAAGCTCTTTGGCAGGCTTGTTAACTTCCACAGTACCATAACTGCACTTTTGGTACCTTTCAAGTGTTTTGAGCATGCTGCTTTTAAGTGAGAAAGGAAGAACTGTCAAATGGATAATGTTGAATAACTGTATATATTGATAACACTACCACAATATGAAAAGGATGCATGACAACAAAAATGAACCATATCTTGTTTTATGTGCCATTTTAATGTTGCCCTTATGCATCTACATAAAAGTAAAACCACATGAAAAGTAGAAAAAGTGGTTTGGTGGCACAAAGCTAAATTCAGTAATATTATGTGATGCACATGCTTGATGGTTCACTTACACCAAGTGCTGATTAGAAGAGGAGAATAAAAGAAGTTTCAGAAGATGTTCCTCTTGCTGGAAAGAAGTTAGGATTCACATTTTAGATCTATCCAAGTTATAATACAAGAAAATGGGAAATGGTTATTAGTTGGGCAAGTGACTTGCAACAATAGCCATAGAAAAAGAACTCTACATGTCCCATATATCAGTTAGCATTAGCAATGAGCAAATCATGAGAACTCAACCCAACTCCTTAATTCAATATATAACTAAAGATTTTAGTGTACTCAACATCTACTCACAGAAATAAATCAAACACATTGTGAACGAACAATAACGATTCATAAAAAATGAACAATAACAATTCATAAAAATGAACAATCTGAAGAATACATAAAAAATGAACAATAACAATTCTTTAAAAAAATGTTAACCTTGAAGAAGTCAAAAATCAAAGAAGCGATCCCCAAACAAAGAAAATGAGAATAGCGAGTGACTTTAAGAAAATGAGATCACACCAGAGATCGAAGATGAGGGAAACCAGAAATCGAGTTCTCTTGATTAGATCCAAGTGACTTTGGATTGGAATCGAATGGCGAAATCGAGAATGAAAAAAATTGAAAGTTCCGTGGCAAATCTGAAAATTGAAATTGAGTGAGGGTTACATTGTAATCGAGTGAGAAATGATGGAAAATCGAGTGTTCATACTAGATCAATTGGTGATCTCGTGAGGAAATGATGAATCTGTGATGGCTTGCGACCGAAGAGTCGCCAGTGACGACCAGAGGAGGAGCATCGGGGAAAAAGAGGTTCCGACGCAAAACGCAAAGGAGAAGAGGAGGTTGGTGGAGGAGGCAGAGGGGAAGAGGAGGTTCCGATGTGGCAGAGGCAGAGGGAAAGAGGAGGTTCCGATACGAAACGCGGAGGGGAAGAGGAGGTTTGCGGCGCTCGCAATGAGGAAACAATGAATGTGTTGTGCTTAGCGTTAGTGTTGCAAGAGAAGGTTAGCGTTTCTCTCTGTACAGTAGTGGTGCTGAGTAGTCTTGTAAAAGGATGTGGTGGCGAGTAGTGTTAAAAGTAGCGTGTTATTGACATTTGTAGCAGTGGCTTAAATGTTTTGCTAATGCTTTTAGTAACATTTGTTTGAAAAAATGTTGTTAAAGGTAGCGTGTTATTGGCATTTGTAACACTTTAATTAGTGTTGCTAACTAAATGTTAGTAAAGATCATATGTATAGTAGTGAGTGATGGCGACAACCAAGGATAGTAAGGGTGGTAGCAAAATTGCTCATGAACAATAAAGAAATGAAAAGGGTTAGATGAAAATGATAACAAAAGTATAGCTGATAACTCAATGAAACTCACAACAAAAAAGGTAGAAAATGAAAAAACTAAATTGATTAAAAGCTAGAGAACATTACCACGAATACAATGATGCAAACTATTTGCAAAATGGGGGCTCTAGTGACTGGCAATGGCTCAAGAAGGGCAGCGGCTGTTGTTTCTAACAAAGATAGAGAAGAAAAAGATGTGACGATGAGAAATGGGAAGAAGGGGGCACCACATTTGTAGCTTCAAATCTAACATTACAGAAACCTTAAATGAAATGCATCGTTTTATTAAAAGCATTATGGATGAATTTTTTGGTCTATAATGTGCGCATTAAATACTCGTCTTTTTAATATCTGACGTTATAGATAGATTTTTCCATATGTTATCTTAAATTCCAAATGATAGATGGATTTTTCTGTCTGTAATATATTGGATTTATTTTAAATCAACACTTTAAATAAAAATCTAACTGTAAATCTGTCTGTACATTTTGTAAGAAAACAAAAAAAAGAATTCTTTCATTATCCATCTGCAATTTCCATCGATAATAGTTATGTGTCATGTGGCGCGAGTTTACACCAACAATTATAGACAGATTTACAAATTTTACCAAAAAAAAAATTCACGTTTTCATTTACCTATCTATAAATCCGTCTGTATTAGAGATAAAAAGAAATCCATTTGTGTTCTGCGAGTTTCTAGTAGTGTAACTTATCCCAAAAAGGAGATGTTTTACTATTATTCTTAACAATAGAAAAATCTGTTGGTAATATTACAATATTTTTAACAAATACTTTTTTTGAGCCCCTATCGATGAATTTTTCTGCCAGTAATCTTAAAATAATAGTAAGAAATTAGCCTGTTACTAGGGAATTTCTGCTGATAACTTCAATAGCTGAGCACAATAAATTGTCGATGATTGATTTTTGTTTAAAAAACTATCAATAATTACCGGTAAAAAAATCCACCGGTAATGGACGCACTAAATTTCGCATTAGATTGTGTGAAAATTCTCAACCGATTACTTGCGAAAAAATTAGCTGGTAATTTGTGTTATTTCTCTCTTTTCACCCATAAATCTGCCAGCTATACCTGTGGAAAAAATAAATCAACAAGAAACATGTAAATTTTTGGTAGTGCATTGTAGAGAATATCCCACTTCAAACCCAACTTTACTTTTTATGACACATAATTCTTGATTATTTTATTGTTTATTTATATTATTCAATATTTTAATTTAAAAAACCTTGGCAGACACTGTAGGCCGACCCTTGAGGGAGATGATAGTGCGAATAAACATAACTTTAAGAGACCAAGTTTGTTGTTAACATAACTCTTGATGCCTTCCTACCAAAAAACAAAGTTTGTTGTCCATACAAATTTTTATATCTTAAGAGATCAAATCTATTGTGGAGGTTCATGTGCACATCTATTCAAACATGACAGTTGTGGTAGTTTATAGCAGATTGGAACAAAATCAGGAGACTAAGTTGATAATAGCAATATAGTGTTGCTCTTTGTTGTGGTGGAGTTCTGATTAAGTGATGATAAAAACATGGTCTAACACATACAAGGTGGTCTTTTCAATGGGAGGGCCAATATTTTGAAATTTGGATGGAAGCGGCGGTGCATGCGGATTCAACAATAGAAATGAATGAAGGACATGCTTTCAAATTATGGATTGACGAATTTTGCGTATTTGTTCCTTTTCATGTTCTTGGTAGTAGGCTTTGTCGTGTTTTGAATTTTGATATTTTCTATATTTTTTTTCGCTCTTCCTTTTTGAGAGTTGAGTCTTTCATACTTAATAAAAAAAACAAATGCTACTGAGTGCAACTCATTTCTGGCTTTTTAACCAAAAAAAATTGATTAATTATGGATGTCCGCCCCTTTTAACATTATTTATCATTATACACTAATTTTTTATACCAATACGTTGCACAGCCAAGTGAAAAAAGTGGGTTTATTTCTCGTTGCATAGCAAGACGTATTGTCATCTGACAGATATTAGATGATTTTCGGTTGATGATCAATCGTATTATGTGGAGATGCAAAAGCTAGAATATGGCTGACAACTAGCCGTAGTATTCAAGAAAATAAAATGTCCAAAAAGTTTGACATATTGCACACGGACAAGTTCTATATATACACTCCAGCCCAAAACTAGGAGAAGCAAATCAGAGAGTACTTTTTGTGTGAGTGTTTTTTTTTGGTTGGTGAGTGGCTCTGAGTTAAAAAAAAATAGCTAGGAGATATTATACGTTTGTTCACCATAATTGTGAGATTATTCAAAACTAACAAGATGATATCTAGTTTTCATGTCAAAATCCGGTACTTATTATTAATGTTCGTTCATCTATTAGTCTTTCTAAGCTTCATGCCAAAATTCTTCAAAAGTTACGTGAAAGAAACAAGTAAATAATCTATATTGGTGTATCTGCTACCCATATTGATTGCTCAAGGTGCAGTACGGTATGGAACTTGCGGCATTAATACTGATGATGATTTGAGGATGATGTTTGATTGCCATAGCCAGTTTCTTAACCTTCTTGTCAGGAAGATTCTCATAGCTCTAGGAGAGTTGCAGTTGAGCCTTGATGGATCTACTCCCGTTAAGCTTTTGGCGGGTTATCACTAGCTCAACCTTCCCCAAAATTTTTTATTCCAAGTTCAACGCATAATGAAAACCTTTGAGAAGTAAATGAGGAAGATATTATGACTGGTCTAACCTTCAGACAATCTGCAATGGTTTTTTGAAGACAAGCCAAACAACAGTAAAAAAAACTTCCAATGTTATTTGTGAATTAATTTATTGATTCTTTTACGATGTTTGTGGGTAATTTATTATTTAATATTTTTTAAATTATTATTTATGATTTATTGCATTTTTTATTTCAATGGGTAACATATGGTTTAAATTCTTATCCATGAATTATTTTCTTTTTTTTTTCACGAAGAAGGTGGTTAACATTTTTTAATATTATTTAAAGTCTTGTTGATGAATTATGCTGCTATTTTGATTATGAAGTATATGGTTAATTTATTATTCAATAATATTGATTATTTACGGTGAATATTATGATATTTTAATTTTACTTGAAATCCTTCAGTACCACATGATGATGACAATGAGGTAATGTCCCTTTTCTAGAGCCAGCCTTTGACACAATCTCCCATGCAATCTGAAAGTCAACTAGAGGGTCATTATTCAAGTTAGGATATGGAAGCAAAACAGGTGACCATGGAGGTCGGGTTCAAGGGTATTATGGATAGTGGGGATACTGTGCAATTATTTAGACAGCACTCATTGTGAGAAGGGCAACAAATGATAAGTGTTGTGTGGTCCATCCCCCAGTCCCATATTGCTTTTATTGACATATTTGCCCTCGCAATACATTTCACTATGCAACGTTTTGTGCACAAATGTTTTGTCCATAATATGTTTGAGTGCCTGTTGGATTACTGGTAAAATGTTTGTGCATAATGCATTGCACAGTGAAAGGTATTGCTTTCTTGAAAACCATTGCATCAGATGTGTGAACACCATATTTTTTTGTTTTCGATTTATTGTTATTTTTTTGTTTTGTGTGCATTTGAATTTAAATTTAATTTCAGTTGACAAAAAAAAATCAAATTAAAATCTTAACTGACTCAACAAAATAAATCAACTAAAATCCTAACTGACTTAACCATAACCACCCCCAAAATCTCTTTGTTTTGCTCTCTATATAATAATTAACCACAAAAAAAGAAAAAAGATTGATTCACCATTCATCTTCATTATCATTTGCCTCCATTATCACTACTACCATCTTCTCCTCATCAGAAACAAAATCACAGCCCCTTCATCTCCAAGCTAAGAGGGATTCATTCACCATTCCCTTAATTTACCTCCATCACCATCATCAAATTTCCATCTTTGATTCTATTTCTCACATAATAGCTACTAATTCATCATTCTTTTCCATTGAATCCATCACCACTATCGTAAGCCATCATCATCAATAAACCTCATTGCCATCATCATCCTCATCTTGGATCTTATTTTCTATCATCATTCTCATCTTAAATCTTATTTTTTATCATAGCCACAATCATTATTAGCTTTGCATAACCTTCAGAATCACTGCAATCACCATCTCCACAAAGCCACCGCTATCACAGTAATCATCCCTAGTGCCACCATTGTGCCACTTTTTCCTCATGGTTTTGTTTCTTCCTTAGTCCCACATTACAGTGATCTAGTAGGTGTGATCTTCTTTTTGTTTTAATTTTCTTTTTATTTTAGTTTTATTGTATTTCCTTTATTTCTTTTTTTAAAAAATAATTTGTCAATTAAAATTCTTTTCATAAATAAAATCAATCCACACATTTTTATTTTTGTTTTTTTAATTAAAATATGTTAACGCACACTAATTTTCTACAAGAACGACGTGGCTTTGAGTTCCTCATCGCACCAGAGGATACGTTGGCGTAGCCAACAACTATCAAGTCAAAATTAATTTTTCTTCAAATTTTGTTCTCTTCTTTTATTTTTTATTTTTCTTTCTCATTTACTCATTTATTTATTTGTATATAATTGTTACATGTTTTAGGGATAAATAAATATTATTAAGTTATAAATTAATTTGCATAATAAGCTCTAAGGTAACTGTATTTATGCGGATGTATTAGCAGTGCAGTGGGATTAAGTTTTCATCCTTCCCTAATCATAATTAGACTCCCGGACTCAAATCTTTTTCAAAGATCAGTTTTGATCAAATCAAAGGTTTTCCAGTTTTGGTCAAAATTAAAATTGGTGGCGAGTCCATTTTTAAATTTATTTCTTTTTAGGAATAAATTTTTGTTGTCATTTTTGTTATGACGTCCTCCGGCAACGTTGTGACAAGATGCTATCTCAATGAGTTAGCGGATGCGCCAGTTAACCTCGAAATTGCAAAACTACGCAATACATTTGATTGTTACACATATTATGTACATAGCCTTTTCACGCAATACGATTAGCTATTAGATATATTGCTATTATGAAAAAAGTAGTATATATTGACAAATAATTTTAACACGCATGCAAATATGAAGTAACGACTCTTTGGACATTTTAAATTAAAAAAATTCATTGAATACGAAAGTCCCACTTTTTGATGATTAATTTCGCAAATCCATCCTTTTTTTATAGAGGCAAAATCGATCAAGTCAAAGTAGATTTTCAATGGCCAAAATACATAGAAATCAGTTAACAATAAACAGATTTCCAATCTTTCTTTCTATTCAGAAATCAGCTACCTATAAATAGATTTCTAGACACTTGATATGTGTCAGAAATCAATTAATATCTAACCGAATTCTCTTGCAACGTATGATGCAATTTTTGGTCCATTGGTATTGTATAATTGGCCAAATCCCCAATGCAAATAAATAGTTAAGAAATCTCTCCATCGCAGGGTGTCCTACCTTTAATTTCCTTATGACAAAAATATAAACTGATGATTTCTCTTCATTTTTTTGAAACATACATAAATAATTTTCTTTTTCTGGCTCAGCCAAATATATCATTAGAATTAGTGTTTGAAAAAATTAATGGTGTTGATTTGTGCTGAGACTAATGATCAAGATTTTAAATTGTGATTTTTTTTATATATTTAAAAGTTTAGGTAGGCTCGACAATAGTCACTAAGGCCAGGGCACAGTCTCCGGGCTGTATCAACACTTACAAGGGATTTACAAGATCACTTACTAAAGGGTCATCATAGTGGCATTGAGAATTGAACTCGCGTCCTTGTGGGATACAAGTTTGCTCCTTACCACTTGTGCCAATCTTCATTGGGTTTAAATTGTGATTTACCATTATAATTACAGTCACTATATTATTGTTGTGTTACTTGCAGCCGTATTAGTTATATATTTATATTTTTCAATTACGCATTATGTTTTTTTATGGTGAGCAATATTTTTTTGTGAGCACTGCATTAGTCATAGGTATATATATGAATATATAAGTCATTTAACCCGTGCATTGCACAGGATGATAATAAAAAATAGTTTGTTGCATATTAAAGAAAATAAATAATAATTTATTTAAATATATTTTATAGAAAATTGAATATATAAATTTGTTTTGGAAATAAGTTAATAATTAAATAAATGAAAAAAATATAAATGTGTTATTCTATTTTATATCTTACTTCAAATATCATGTTTATAAGGCTAAAAAAATCTCAATGGATGACCTATAACTAATAATAAAGAGCTTATTTTATGAATATTTTGCACATTTCAAAAATTGAGATTGTTGAAAAATGAAAGAGAATAAGTGGATAATTTAATTATACCATGAGTCATTTATAGGAATCACAATAGATATCCATGAAAAAGGGGACATGTCTCATGCCCCCGTCCCGATTTGGAATTTTGCTCCGATCCCCATCCCCATTTCCATTCCCGTCACGGGTCCTAATTCCCCATCATTTTACAGATTTGAATCCCTATGGGTATTCATGAGTTTATTAAAAAATTTCCAAAAGAGAAAAATTAAAAATATTTTGAAATTCAAAACATAAATATCCATAGTAACAGATACTTGTAAGACAATATAATCTAAATTAAAATTAAAAATGCATACATAATGCATATCAAACAAATATACTTGAAAAAATGAGGGTGTGTTATCCTCTTCTCTACTATGTTTAACAAATAGGAACCTCTTCCCTATTAGCAATCCCCAAGAAGACAAAATATGTCCCTATTCTTGTCCTATTATTGTGGGTATTTCATGTGTGTATGCACTTTCATTGGTTTTTTCTTGTCATCCCTTGTCATTTACAACTTTACAATAAATTAAAGTATGTAATTTATAAAAGCATAAAAATATATTTTCTAATTAATAAAAAATTAATAAATAAATTTTATTTATTTAATTTCAATTACAAATCCTCTCGTTGTACATCCTTTTAGTAAATTAAAATATCAATTTTAAAATATATGTATATTATAATTAGTCAAAAAAATCATATATAATCCTAATTTTTGTCATCTCAATTATTGAAGTAGTATATCAATTACTTAATTATTTTCAACTAAAACAGTATTGTATTTATTTAATTTTTTAAAAATTAATAAATAATTAGTATCATTATCAAAGAAGTATAAATTGTGGAATTGATTTTTTAAAAATATTTTAATTTTGAAAAATTGAAGTTTTTTTTAAAAAATGATATGAAACAATTTTGGAATTGATAAATTGAAATGTTTAAGTTTCAAAAAATTAAATATAGAGTGTGTATGTGTGTGTGTGTGATTTTTAAAAGCTCTAGATTTGAAGTTAAAAACTTTTCTCCTAACCCGATCCTCATTTAGAATTTTCCTCTCATCTCGTCATGGGTTCCCATTCCTTATTTTTTGCAAAAAACTGAATCCCTCTATGTATTCATTGATTTATTAAAAAAAAATCAAAAAAAGAAAAATTTTTAAAATGGTAACAGAAAGGATAATAATACTATTAGTATATAAATGTTATTAATTGATGTGGATATTAGTATCAATTAAAGGTTATAATATTAGACTTATAAAAAAAGGAAATAATATTATTTATTATTAATTTTTGTTGTGTTTTTGTTTTTTAGGTGTGTGTGTGTGTGTGTAATATTAGCTTTTATGAATTAGAAATTGAAATTTTTCACTTAAATAGTCAGGTGGAGTTTTGGAAAATAAAATCAGCAATCTATTAATAATTATATTTTTATAAATAAAATAATATATTAATAATGATTAGACCTCAAAAAAGCAAACACAAATAAATATGGATTTATATAGATACAAAAATAATATTTTAAATTTTATCAAATAATTAAAAGTTTTAGCATGAGAAAATCAAAGGTAAAAATAGAAGTAAAACCAAACACAGTATTTAATAATTCTTAGTCCTTAATCTTTACTACCTTAAGTTTAGTGAAATGACCAGTTGAGATAGTCTATCAATAGCATCTCCTTTCATTAATTGTGGCTTCAAATTTTGAAACGAAAAAATAAAATAAAATCACTAATACTCATTTATGCAATAATAAAATTAATTTCAAATTCAATAAAATGTTTATTAAATTATTTATGAAAAATACAATTACGTTTGACTGAAAGGATTGAACAATATATGGTTGAACATACAGTCTAGTGGTTGTCTCCTGCACAAAACATAGAAAAAACCATTAAAATATGTACACAAAGTAAAAAAACTAAATAAACATAAATCTCTATAAAAAAATCCTAAAAAAATACAAAGAAGAAAGGTAGAAATAAATTGGATATAAACAATGAAATGAAAAGTATAAATAAATTGGTTTATTTTAAGAAAACTTAAAAAATCAAATTTTATTTTATTAAGGAAAAATTTAAATGTATAAAATATATATACGAATTAAAAATACTAAAAAAATAAAAATTGTTATACAAAAAAGAGGGAAATCTCACAAAGAAGAAAAGAGTTTCAAAGAAGAATAGTGGAACATTTGAATTTTTTAATTTACAAATTATTATTCCTTAATATAAACCATGAAGGAAAAATTAAAAGATAAAGTAAATTAATGTATTTTGAGAGAACAAATAGATAATGAACGAAGAGAAATGAAAAATATAAAAATATGAGAGGAAGAATGGAAGAGAAAAGAAAGTTGCGAAATAGAGAGGAGAAATGAAATGAAGTGTTAGCATTTCACACTAAAGCTTTAGGCAGTAGAGATTTTAGTAACAAACTAATATTACAAATTCTAAGAGAAGTTAAACATTTTAATTTTGATTAGTATAAGTATAACATCCCTTGCTACTTTATGGATTGACAACTGTCCCCACAAATTAATACAGGTCTTTTCAGCATGCTTTGTCCTCACTCACACGTTTTCTAGGAAAACTTCCCAGGAGGTCACCCATCCCAAAATTGCTCCAAGTCAAGCACGCTTAACTGTGAAGTTCTTTCAGTTTGGGCTACCGAAAATAAGATGCATCTTGAAACAATTTCAGATTTCACAATTATGATTTCAAACATATCTCAAGATTTTATCTAGCCAATATAGCCAAAAAATCACAAAGCAATAGAATAGAATTTTTCTTACCTCCATCCAAGCTTTTCCTCTAGTTTTTGTCTTTTTAACCAAGCCTCAAACCTATTTTCCAGCCACTATATGAGCTGCTATTTGGACCAGTTTGAAGGGGAAGAACAAGGTTTTGAGTTGAGCTTGATGTAGAGAAAGTGTTCTTGAAGTGGTTTAAGTGTTTATCTAAGAGGATTCCTTTAAAGTGTTGGTGTTTAAATGGAGTTTCAAGAGAAAAATGGAAGATGTTGAAAGGAGAAAGAAAGGAAACGTGAGTCTGTGAGAAACCGAGAAGAAAAATGTCTTTTGTTTTCCATTTTTTCTTTATATAGAAAAGGCAAACTTGGAGAGAAAGGCAAACTTGGAGAGAAAGTAATGGATATTACTTTTGGCAGATCAATTTGTATTATATCTGTATTAGAAATGTCTATATTTATTTAATTTTACTAACTAAGAATTATTTGAGATCTAATAATAGCCATTATTTAGACCAGTTTTGGTATTTCGGTGTACTAGTTATTACTACTTCGATGTACTAATTATTATCTTTTTGATACCCGATTGTTATCTAAATAATTTTATCGGGTTAAAAACATTCATTCAATCTTATCATTATTTTTCTATGTCCTTATACTAATTATAATGTTTTATTCTATATTCCCGATTAAAATATTATTATATTGAATTTTTAATAATAAAAAAATTTAATTTTCATTTTTTTTACAGAATCCTTATGTTAATCTGATCATATCCGTGTCTGTCAGATTTTTCAAAATCCCTATAGACTATTTACAATTAATTATTTTATCACAAAAATGTTAAAAATCCGGGTCGTTACAATAAGTGGTCATCTTTTGTAGCAATGAATATGTTACATATTCTAAAAGTAATTTAAGAGGTTCATGCTTTGATTATAGCAAATATTTCTTGGTAGCAATCATATTTGTTTCTATATTTTGTTTTTGCACTAATCTGATTGGATTCTGGTATGTTGTGGAATAGAAATTAAGTCGCCTATTGAATTCTAAATTCAAAACATCAAGATGAATTCAAAATTTTGTAATTAATACGGAAAAACACGTATTTAATTGAAAAAAATATTATAAAGAAAATAGAAAAAAGGCATGTATCACGTGAATATCCATTTTTAATGTTAAATCATTTAAATTGACATATTTTGATCAATTATATCATTTAAATTAAGAATTGTAATGGTTTGAAATCCAATATTTAATGTGAAATATTTATGTTGTATTAATGAAATAGATATGAAGGTAATTTTTATAACAAAATTATTTATGATCAAGGTTATAAAAATTGTAGGCCATAAGTTGTTCTATAAGTGACACTTGTAAATCTTTTCCCATAATGAGTCTAGAATATTAGTATTATAGATATATTATAGATTTGAAATAAACTATAATAATAAAATGCACACTTTACGTGAAATTTGTTATAAATAAGATATTATATGGATATCCATTAACATATTCAAGTGATTGATTAGGATCTTATTTATTGTCTATTAATATGATTTTGCAAATCATTCCAACTATATTGCACTAAAGGATCTATAAATAGAGACCTAAAATCATATTGTTATATACACAAAAAATAATAAAGAATCATATCTTCTCCTCCCATTACTTCCTTCTCTTTGTTCTCTTCATTTTAGAACAAACTTTTGTTTATGTATTATATATATTACGGGATAACCAGCAGCAAGAAGTTTATTAAAAAATAAAAAAAGCCTAAAGTCCAATGGTAGACTGCTGCATATATCAATAAGATACAAAGGGTTGTGAGTTCGACTATCATCCCCATCCCCATCCTCTAATCATTAAAAAAAAAGAATTTTATTAAAAATAAAATAATCAATAGTAAGAACAATTTTTAAAATTTTTTTTATTATTAATAACTATTCTTGTTCATATTCTTCATATAATCACTTTTTAAGAAAAAATATATCATAATTCTACGTACACTACAAGAAACTTTGAAGTTTTTTGCATAAGTAATGTATTATATTAGAATTCTTCCTACAATTAGAATGGTGATTTAATAAGAAACTAAAGGTGGGACATTTGTAGACCTTGTGGTGGAAAGATCTCATAATTATTTATTTCCACTGGGGCTTTGTCCAATTGTAGCATAGCAACAGACCAAAATATGCACAATTTTAAAATTCATTCTTAAATTCGCTTATAAAAAAAATTGATGAGATCCATAGATTGGTGATCAATATATATTAAATAAAGCTAATAAAATTTTATTTTTACTATAAGTATGTATAAATATTATCAGTTAAATTTGTGTCTATATAAAAATCTACACTCCACTAGTCCAATCCATGCTCAAACAGACAAATAAAAAAAATTATTAGCAAGAAGTATCATTTTTTAAGAACATCCACTCGTTAGATAAATAGGATATTAATTTCTCATACAAAATGCGTTATTTTTTTTCTGTATCTATATATGAATTTCAAATCAAATAACTCATCAGTTCATAATTAAAGAAGAACTAAATCTTTCCTTTCAAGTAATAAACTAGCCAATAGTCTTTGGCCCACCAAATGTGAAAAAGATCGAGTTATTTTATTTCAACATTAAATAAGAATATTAAAATATGACACTTCAGAAAATAAACATGCCACAACTTAAAAATATTAGGTCTCCTAATAATGAATACTGGCTTATCACAGTTAAGTTATGATTAAATTATGGTATTAAGAAGGGAGTATAAAAAGATTTTAATTATTCTTCAAAGATTGAATGTGAGTACTAACAAAAATCAATAAACAACTTAAAAGAAAATTATGCAACAATCTATGAAATATGTAGGCCCACGAGGTCATGGGTAAAAGGTGCTTAAATGAACTTTAATTTCATGTCTGCTTGAAAGATGCATCACATGTAGCCTCCTTCTCCGCACCTTCATCCACAGTCCTATATATACAAGCCAAACTAAGGGTGTTCATGATCCGTTTTATCCCACCAACCCGATCCGATCCGAAATTTATTGGGATGGGTTTGGGTAATAAAATTTAACCTGATACACTTTTTAAGTTGAGTTCGGATCATACGTTGGGTTGGCCTAATAATGAATACTAGCTTGTCGCAGTTAGGTTATGATTAAATTATAGTATTAAGAAGGGAACTTCAATTATTTTTTAAACATTGAATGTACTAACAAAATTCAGTAAACAACTTAAAAGAAAAATGTGTAACAAGCTATGATTTATGTAGGTCCACGCGGTCATGAGTAAAAGGTGCTTAAATGAACATTAATTTCTCGAATAAAAAACTTGTCTGTTTGGAAGATGTATCACACGTAGCCACCTTCTCTGCACCTTCATGGACAATCCTATATATACAAGCCAAACGATTCACTCTCATCACACCCACTTCTCAACACTACACAATACACTTGAACCAACCATCTTTCTAATTAAAAAGGCAATGGAATCAGTACCATCACTGGACTGGGGTAGTGCTGCAAAGATGAATTCAACAACAATTGCTTCACTTTTTGAGCACGGCACCACAAACGATGCACTAAAGGCACATACCCTCTTATTCCCTAAGAAATAAGAATTCATACTTGTCCATATCACTGATCCCCTTGTTGACATACACCGTCACACAATTTCTTCGCTCAATTCATGCAAAGAGCACAAAATCAAACTACAAGCTTCCACCAGGACCTTCCTTTCTCACCATACTGTTCCACCTTTCTGAATTCTGTAGAAAGCCACAGCAAACGTTGGCCAAGCTTGCTAAGCTTCATGCCCCAGATATAATGCACTTGAAGCTCGGCCCATCAACCACAGTAATCATCTCTTCACCAGACATTGCCAAAGAGGTGCTCCAAACCCATGATGTGTTGTTCTCAGACAGAACAGTTCCAGTTATTGTGACAGCTCACGGTCACCACAATTACAGCTTGCCATTCCTCCCAGTCTCACCACTTTGGAGGGACCTAAGGAGAATATGCAATGAGCAATTGTTCTCAAACAAGACCCTTGATGCAAGCCAAGGCCTTAGGCGCAAGAAGCTGCAAGAACTCCTCAGCGACATGCACACATACAGCCTAACCGGTGAGGCAGTGGATGTTGGGAGGGCAGCTTTCAAGGCATGCATCAATTTCTTGTCTTACACTTTTGTCTCTCAAGATTTTGTAGAATCCGTGGAGAATGGAGAGTACAAGGACATTGTGTCCACTCTGTTGCAGCTAACTGGAACAACAAACGTGGTGGATATTTTCCCAGTGTTGAAGATATTGGACCCACAAGGCCTCCAAAGGCACACCACTAATTACCTTACCAAGTTTTTCCACAACTTGGACAAGTTGATTGACAAACGATTGAAGCTAAGAGAAGCGGGACTTTATGTCACTAACAACGACTTGTTGGATGCACTCCTTGACATTTCTCAAGAGGATAGCCAGAGGATGGACAGAGAAAAGATCAAACATTTTTTACTTGTAATTTCCTTTCTCTTATCCTTTTTGATGATCTTTTTTTTTTCACTACCAATATATTATCTTTGAAAGCTTTTTTGTTCCCTCCAGAGATACAAGTTTAATTTATCCTTTCTCACTTGGAATAAATATGATCTTGTTGTAGGATCTTCTAGTTGCCGGAACAGACACAACTGCATATGGCTTGGAAAGGGCAAAGACTGAACTAATCCATAATCCAGAGGTCATGTCAAAAGCCAAACAAGAGCTGGAACAAACCATTGGAAAAGGAAATCCTATTCAGGAATCAGATGTTGCTAAACTCCCATACATACAAGCAATAATAAAAGAGACCTTGCGTTTACACCCTCCTGCTCCACTTTTGCTCCCTAGAAAAGCTAAGGTTGATGTTGAAATCTCAGGCTATACAATCCCACAGGGTGCAAGAGTCCTTATTAATGAGTGGGCTATTGGTAGGAACCCAAGCATATGGGACAATGCAAATTCGTTTACACCGGAGAGGTTCTTGGGCTCTAAAATTGATGTCAAAGGTCGAGATTTTCAGCTCACACCATTTGGCAGCGGGAGACGAATATGTCCAGGCTCGCCTCTGGCTATGAGGATGTTGCATGTGATGTTGGGGTCATTAGTCAATTCTTTTGATTGGAGACTTGAAAATAACATCAAGCCTGAGGATATGGATCTGGATCAATCCCTCCGAGCTATTCCAGTTAGAATAAACAACTAAAGACATGATTGACATTACGTTCTTCCTTGAAAAAGATTTGATTTAATAGTGGCTCTATGGTTTTTAACAGAGTGTAATTTACTTATATTTTCAGCTTGAGTGTTGGTTAGAATTTGAAGCCTTTTGTATGATATAGAGTTGGCTACAATAATAAAAAATATATATTTTAAATTTCTCACCCTCCTTAATTGTTTCTTTCTATATATTTTTCTATAATTAAATAACGCTTTGTATGATAGAGAGTTGGCTCCAATAATAAAAAATATATATTTACTTTAAATTTCTCACCTTACTTAATGGTTTATTTCTATATTTTTTCGATAATTAAATAAGGCTCGACTTTCATTAAAGGAGGAGCAAAAGTGTTCGTCATATTACAAAATAGAAACACAAAGGATAATACCCGAACCCACGGGAGCCATGCCACCCAAAAATCAGAAAGGCGTCGTAGTCAATACTCAAAACCTATTATGCACAGATACTTCATCTTCCCACTGTATGCAGTATCTAGGACGCATCGTATCTGATATCGATACCAATACTTCAAAACGTGTTGTTTTGTTACTTAAAAATTTCACCATATCTTCGTCCTAGTGTTGAATTGTGTTAGTATTATATTTTATCTTAGTGTTTCATAACTCAAAACATAGTACTCAATAAATACAGATAACGTAAAACCTGAAGAAAACATGCAGCACGAGACAGTGAACCATGCATAGAACAACCCAAGAACCATTGCAAGCACCCCAAATTAAACCACTTTCTAAGGTTTTTTTTTATTTTAAATCGAATTATCTTTCTCTTTTTGAAAAATGTCTTCAATAAGTAGATAAGTAGATATTATACCGAC
Organism: Dalbergia cultrata; assembly: GCA_031216105.1. Taxonomy (NCBI): domain Eukaryota; kingdom Viridiplantae; phylum Streptophyta; class Magnoliopsida; order Fabales; family Fabaceae; genus Dalbergia; species Dalbergia cultrata. The sequence goes on from CM062350.1 coordinate 16,328,664, forward strand.
ATCACATACATTAGAGAGACACATAATTAAGAGAAAAGTAAATATTTATAATTTTCTTCCTTTGATATGTCACTATAAAAAATTTGGTCTAAAACAACACTTATTTTTTGGAACATATGAAAAATGTTGCTTTTCTTGCGCATAGACAACACTTGTTTTAAATATGTTGCCTTTGATATTTGAAAAATGTTGTCTTCTCTTTTCAAAAGTGTTGCCCTAAATAATTGACTACACTTGCTATAGCAACACTATGAAAAGTGATGCATTAACTTAAAAAGGTACCCTTTTGTTAAAAAATGTTGCCTTTGACAATTGGCCACATTTGGTATAGTAACTCTTCAAAAAATTATGCCTTAATTTAAAAAAGTGTAGCATCTGCTATATCAAAAGCAATATATTTAAAAAAAGTGTTGCCTATGTGTGCATAAACAATACTTTTTACATGTACCTAAAACTAAGTATTCTTTTAGGTATAATTTCTTGTAGTGTATGTCCATGTAATCCCTACACTTTTAATGTTCTACTAACATTTCTGATCTTCTTATTTGTTCAGAATTTCATATATGTAACTCTCATCTCCATTATTTTTCAGATTTTTATCCAGATGATTTTTTTTATTACGTTATTTAATTAAAGAATTAATTGGTTACATTGATTATAAGTATTCAAGTTTGGTTTTAGGCGAAAGCACTTGACTTTCAGTCATGTTTTATCACGCGACTTCTGAGTCAAACTTTTCCCGAGTAATCATACTTAATTTATTGGACATTCACATGAGCAAATGCTTACACGTATTACTCTTTCTGATTAGAAATGTGCTTATATAGTTGAAAGAATAAAGCCAATCAATCAATTCAATAGAACAAGAGGATATATGTATCTGGTTCATTCGAACCTTACAACTGGCCACCGAGTACTGTTTGGTTCTGCTTAGGTTATTTTATTCCTCAGTCCTGTATTATAAAGTACCCCTAACAACAATTAATAAAACTAAGACACTTTACAAGGTTGATTTTTTTTTTTTTTTTTGTGTCTTACTATCTTTATCATTTTCATTGCTTAATTAGAACTTCATACAGGTGGCTCTTCTTCATTAGTTTATGTTTTCTAGGAGGACGGTGATTTTTTTATTGTTTCATTTACTATTTAATCAGATACATTGAAGATAATATTTGATATTGACTGGAGTCAAATGTTTCATCATGCCACTTTTCTGTTGTCATCATATTTAAACATTCACATGCATAACTGCTTGTGCATAATACTCTTTCTTAAAATAAGAATCACTGAGAGAACTTGGTTATGATGTGCTTTAAATGGTTTGAAATTAAAAGACGAAAATAGATCATCTAAAGTAAGAATCCTTCTAAAGTGTGAAAGTGAGAAATTACCACCATTGGATCAATTGATGAGTCCCATGCATCATCCATTTTATTGATTCAACTGTGAGAATCCCCTTACTCTCTCACATTAAAGTAATAATTATAACTTTAGAGAATTCAAATTTTTAAAATATAACATTAGACCAATCAATTGAATTGAAAAGGAGGTCAATGGACTGGCTCATTGATCCTTAGAATTGGCAGACACCGAGTAAGCAGTTATGACAAATTGAACCCTATCTTTTTTTTTTTTTATCTGTAACGAAGTGAACCCCCTGTATTATATTGCTTTGGTTCTTTTAATTTTTGTAATGTGAATCCAAAAGTTAGTTTAATTGTGACGTTAAAAAGTAAGGAGATAATTTAAATTATTCGAACCTTGTCAATTATCTTAAAATTAATAGCTAGAAAGGATTGTCAACTTCATCTTTTTGTTTTTTTGTTTTTCAGCATTTTAATTAAAAATAAGCTAGAACGACCAGGAACAAAAAACAAAAACAAAGATGATATTGTAAATAAATATAAGAGGAAATTGCATTTTACACCTTAATTATAGGTCTTGTGCACTTTACTCTTAAAACTCTAAAAATTTGCAATTTGACACCCCTAATATTTCCTAAATGTTCACTTTACTTTGGGTCAATTTTTTCCATACGAATTTTAAATGATCAAAACACTATATTATTCTATTTGCAGCAAAATGAATCTAGGATGGTTTAGGGCACATAATCCATTAGAAGCGGATATTGAACACAAAATGTCGAAAAAAAAATTGGAGAAACAAAATCTACTGGCGACAAATTATGTACCAAATTTTTTTGCAATACAATCCGCTGCCCGTGGATAATGAGTGACCAAAAAAATGATAAAAATAATAATAAATTTGTATGTTGTAAATGTTAGTATGACGATCCGTGTGTTCTAAATACTGATACAATGAATCACTTGTGTCACTATACCGACATTTAGAATACATTGAATCATCACACAAGCATTTACAACACACAACTTTATTATTATTTTTTTGTCACCCTTTATTCGCTAGTATAGGATTGCCTTGCAGAAAAAATATATGATACATAATCTGCTACCTGCAGATTCTATTCCTCAAATTTTTTTTATTTTGCCATTTTGTGTTTAATATCTGCTTCCAGTGGATTATGTACCCTAAATCATCCTAGGTTCATTTTGCTACAAACACAATAATACTGTGTTTTGATCATTTAAAATCCACATGGAAAAATTGACCCATACTTTAGCCATTCTATCAAATTTTTGCTTATTGTTAATGATAAATAGGTGCAGATTTGCATACAAAAAAAAAATGTGCAGGTCAATTATTTGCATATGGACATTGAGTGATTTTTTTTTTTAAATTGTTGATGGAGTGCTTAAATGACAAGCATATTGTGTTTGAGTAGGAATTATTTTGGAATGGGCAAGGTTATGGAATCCGTTGGAAGATGATTACAAAGAAAAGATACCAAAAAAATTGAGGAATAGAATCTGTTAGGAATGAATTATGAACTAGATTTTTCCTCAAACAATCTGCTACCGGCGGATTATGACACATAAAAATGAAGAAAAATATTATCATTTTATTTGTCAGATGCAAATTCATTTCAGACTCACAAAAAAAAAAAAAAACTTACACTCAAACTATTTTCCCTCATTCTCCATCCCTGCTCACACCTTTGTCCTCCCTTTCCTACTTTTTATCAAAAGAAAAAGAAGAAATTTTAGTATGAGAAAAAATAAGTAGCATTGTCATGATAATAGTATATTTTAATGGACATGTAGTTACAAATCCAAATAATGGTGTAATTTTTACATGAGAATCCAGAACGTATTTTTATTCTCTATACTTTCTCATTTGTGAAGCTAGAGAATACTCTTTGTCAATCCATAAATCCAAACACTCAAAAGAAAGTGGCATCAATAGAATACAGGTGCCCAATTTTGACTTTTGGAAGCTTTATAAACTACCAAGCAAGTCCAATCACTAATTATTGTAGCATTCAACAGATGTGTCACATACATCAATAGCACCAGCCAAACAATTGTGCCATTGAGTTATATGTTGAATTCAAAGAAGATGCTACTTGATTACCTAATTGTTACCTTAATTTCCTAATAATAATATTTTCGATCAAATTGCTTATTGTTAATAGTTATAGCATGATATCTCATTATTGTAACCCTCTTAAGATAAACTAGATAGTCGATCTCTCGTAGACAATCGATCTAGTACTATTTTAAATATGTCGTAAGGATGAAGAATTCCCAAATATCGCATAGATAAGCACTTCCATATCTAGTTGCTTTAACGTAACCTATATAACATTTAGTTTGTACTCATTTCATAAAGTCAAATCTCTTTTGATCACTTAATGGGTATCAAGCCAACAACAATATTTAGATTGTTAAAAAATATGAAATATATTAAAAGGAAATTCAATAACAAAAAGGTTGTAAAATCAGATTCCTAAGAATCCATTTCCCTAACACTTAAGAAACTTAGCAATTAAAAGAAAACAAAACAACAAACATTGGAGCCATGCCCATTAGAATGAGCACCAATCCTTAGCTTATGTCTCTGCCTACATCTCAGGCTTTCTCTCTTTCTCCACAAGAATCATCTATTTAAAGAACAAAATGTAAAACTATTTAAAGCACTTGTTTATAGTCTAAGCTAAACTTTACCTTTTATACTAGGATCCCAAATCACAGTTAACATCTCTCCTTCCTTCAGTTTAGGCGGTGACCTTCTCTTGTGGTACAACGGCTTCTGAATTGTTGTGCGAAGAGATAAAAACCAAAAAGTCTATTTATCCTCCTCTTTCTCAAAACATGGGACTTTTATGTATGAGATAACTTGTAGTGGCTCCTACCATTCCTTTTCTGCTATCTCCTTTTCCACGACCTCTTCCTCAATTTCAATTTTTTTTTTCTTCACCTTTTTGCTTATTATCACCTTACTACTAGAAATATGCCAAATAGTGACCGATTTTGTAACCGAATTAAATTGGTCACTAAAATGATGAATTAGCAACTGAATTTGTGACTGAATTGAGCATCAGGGAAAATGAAAAGGGTGACAAAAATCGGTCACTAAATTATCAATTAGTGACCGATTTTTATTTATATAAGAAACCCTTGCTTTCATAAAAATCGGTCACTAAATTATTAATTAGTGATCGATTTTTATTTATATGAGAAAACATTGCTTTCATAGAAATCGTTCACTAATTGATAATTTAGTGACCGATTTTTTATTTATAAACAAAACCTTTGCTTTTATAAAAATCGGTCACTAAATTATTAATTAGTGACCGATTTTATTTATACAAGAAAACATTGTTTTCATAAAAATCGGTCACTAATTGATAATTACAATTAGTGACTGATTTTTATTTATTCAAGAAAATATTTGCTTTCATAAAAATCGGTCACTAATTGATAATTTAGTGACCGATTTAGTGACTGATTTTTATTAAAGCAAATATTTTCTCTTTATAAATAAAAATCGGTCACTAAATTATCAATTAGTGACCGATTTAGTGACTGAATTTATCATGTTATGAATACTATTTATTGATCTATTTAGTGACTAAAAAATCGAAAAGTCGGTCACTAATGTTGTTATATATATATATATATATAAAAAGCCAAAGCAACCCTAAATCCCAAATCTACCTTCAATTCATCCCCTCTCTCTCAGCAAGCAAAGCGGAAGCCACCCCCTCAAGCCCTCCACCAGTGAGCACCCCCATCGCGAGCCCCCACCGGCGAGCCACTCCCCATCGGCGAGCCACCCTCTCACCGCAAGCCCCGCTCACTTGTGAGCCCAATCCGCGAGCCACCCCCTCGCCTGCGTGCGCGTTCGCAAGCTTGGTTTCAGCTTTTGCTTTGCGTTCTCTGTCGCGGTCCACCTTCACTGGTCCGCTGCACCACTGCTTTACTGGTTCACTGTGAGTCTGCTCTGCCAAGGAGAACACATTGCGGCTCCTCATCAAATGCCTTCCAAACGTAACTTTTGTGCATATTTTTTTTACTTGACTTTATTCAGGAATTTCTAAATGGACTATGTTGTGTGTGGACATATCAAAATATTAGAGGAAGTTCTTTTTTTTTTTTTTTTTGTGTTTCTGATGTGCCATTGCAGGTATTCTTTTTCATTGGTTTCTAAGGATGAATTTCCACCAAACCAATATGCTTTGGATTTTGCTGGTAGCACCTTCATTCTCTTGTGTTTGATGCTAATTGCGCATACTAGCTTAATTACGTCAACTGTCAAATAGTAGTTGACTATCCAGCTGACTTGTAAGTGTGAATTGCAAAGTGGAAATATAAAAAGTGTATGCCAAATTCCCAGCGGATATGGATCACTACATTTCCTTTGGTTAACATTTTTCCTTGAATTTTTTCTGCAAAAATTTATGTTGTTTGTGCACGAAAGGGTTACAAAGAAAGATCTCCTGACTTTCTTACTGGAAAAAGAAAATTATTTTTCTTAAATCATAGATATCTCTCAAGATGACAGTGCTTGTAAGGTTCCCCATTGTGAATTTACAAGGATGCATCTTTTTGATCACATGTTGCTGTGAAAATGCTGAATATCTAAAGTTTAGCTACTGAGTCTATCTGCATATTGAAGATCTTATATAACATTGCTGTGGCACATTCCTTTATTTTCATTGATATACAGTTTGCAATAATATCTGAAAATATTTCATACGGCAACATATTCATCTCATATAACAAAATATTTATATTTAACCTGTTTTTTTTTTTCAAATCTTGTTCCTTCATTTTCCTGATAATCTTAGTACTTTGTTTTCAGGCTACAAGGTAAAAGAAACAGGAAAATTAGGGCCTCGCCCGGAGAAGCCTATTGAGATATATGAATTCGAGGGGTAATTTACTTTACTTTATCAGTATTTTAGAAATGATGATTTAATCAGTTTGTATTTGTGCATTGGACTTAATAATGCCTTCTCCCTTCTTTTCCTGAAGCAAAGATAGCTAACTGCCTTGCCTTTCTGCTTAATGCACCTTTAGATATTTGACTTTCTTCTTGCCACTCTAATGAATAAACTAATTCCATATATTGTTTTTCCCCCTAATTATGTGCTGTCATGGATCGTGTGCAGCTGTCCATTTTGTCGAAAGGTATGGATTTTATTTTTGACGGGTTTGCATTAACTTTCTTTCTTGAGATGATTAAATCTTGCTATAGTGTGAAGTCTTAACTAGTCAGAATGCTCAGCTTTCAATTTTAGGAATTAAATGTAAAGATCATCATGGTATGTCATCAGAGAGGGATAAAAAATGGTTATGCTTTCCTTTTTTCTGTTAGGAATACCAGACATATTATTAAAGTTGAACCTTCAAAATCTGACTGCTTCATTGTCTAATAGTAGCATTCTTCTGCTATTGTGTTAGCAAACCTTCTTTTTGTTGTGGACTAATAATTCGGCCATAAACAGGTTAGAGAAATTGTTGCTATTTTGGACCTTGATGTTCTTTTTTATGCCTGTCCAAGAAAGGGCCCAAATTTCCGTCCCAAGGTTGCTCAGATGGGTGGTAAACAGCAGTTCCCTTACATGGTAAGACTGACTACTTAAAAAAGCACACAAGGCAAAATCATTAGTTTCTTATTATGTATTTTGAGACATTTTGAAAGGAAGGGTAGAAAATCCATCAAAGTAAACTAGTTTAGTGAAATGAATGCAAAAGCTATGCTGTAGCTTTTCATGACTCCTTCAGGCATTTTACATCACCACCCTGTAACTTATATACATACATGCAGTCATGCTTACAATTCACACACGCGCACACACACACACACACACACACAAAACCATGTAAAGCTGTTATTAAATTTCTCTTTCTTGAAGTTGCTGAAGGCTTTCAAATAATTTTCAATGGTTATGTTTGTAATGTATCATTCTTGTTAGTATCTAAAGGGCCATCTTTCTCTGCAGACACTGACTGCTGGTCTTGGTATGCTTAGCCGTGGTGGAAAGGTAAAACTATGTTTAACTTCTACTTTTTCCAAGTAGGGTGTTTAACTTATTTTTAGTGAAAGTGATCTTTCTCCAAGACTAATGATATGAACTACTAGCATATACCAAGATAGCTTTCAGACTGCAATGCATGAATTCCATTTTTAGTTGTGGTTGAGCTTTCACTTTATCAATCAAAGAATGCTATAACTACTGTTTTTTTTTTTCAGGGATCAACTTATACTCTAGCAAAGTTACCTCCAAAGCCACTCAAACTATGGGCATATGAGGTTGATTGACAACATATAAACCTTCCCACCACCTCAGACAATTTGTAGGATCAGAATATAGCACGTAATATATGTATTCCAGCATATTGATGGCACTTTTACACTTTTTACTTGGATATATATAAATATGGAACTTGAAGTGCATGGTTGGTTGAGCATACTAGCTAGGATTTAAGCTTTTTTTATTTTTCCAATGTGAAATGATCATGTTTATAATGTGAATAGTTAAATTTCTCAATAGCTTGTGTGCAGCTTCCTAGCATTTAAATTTGTCATCATTTGTAGGCTAATCAACAGCTATTTGTATCTTTTTTAAAATAAAAAAATTGACATTAGCTACATTTTTTAACTGTGAATAAATGACAGTGGTGTGGCTAAATAATGGAATTTAACCACGCTCAGGAAATGTGGGTAAACTAAAAATGAGATATGTCTAAACGTGATGCTTCCCCATGCATGTAAAAGCTATATATGCCACTGACAAGCGTTGGAAGTTCAAAAAAAATTTAATTTTTCTTTTTTGTAGGGATTACACATTAGTGACCGATTTATCAGTCACAAAATATTAGTGACCAAATTGTCGATCACTAATAACACACCAAACCAACAACAAACTGGGCGTATCGATAGGAAAATTAGTCACTAATTTGGTCACAGTATTTAGTGACCGATTTATTGGTCACTAATAACACACTAGACCAACAACCAAAAATGGGCATATGGACAGGAAAATCGGTCACTAAATCGGTTACAAGATTTAGTGACTGATTTTTCGGTTGCTAATTTTTTAGCAACCATGATTTTAGGAACTTTTGTTTTTGGTCACTAAATCGGTCACTATTAGATTTAGCGACCGATTTCATAAAATTAGTGCCGAAAAATTGGTCACTAATCACTAATTTTTTTGTAGTGCTTGTTTGATCACTTGGTAGAGTACCTAGTGATTTCTCTAAATTATCCTCATCTAGTATTTCCACCTCCTTATCATTATGCACTTTTGACATAGAATGAGGAAATAAGCAAGTAAAATGCATGCAACTAGCACATACACCACAAAATACATTTGATGGCAACCAAGGTGCGGGCCTATAAAATGGACAAGAACATGTCATATGCATAGTACTTGAACAAAGGTCACAGCAAGGAAAAATAATTGGTTATTGGTTTGCAAGGTGATTGGAACTTCTACATACTTCACATCTATAACAGCATTGGTCTGTTTGGTACGTAGAAATTCCACATATTTCACAGTATTAGATATCCATGGAAGAAGGAAAATAACTTTAAAAGGAAAAAAAAAATCCTTTGGTTTGTTTTTAATATGAAAAATAAAAAAATAAAGAGCACACAAATTAAAAAATAGCATAAAAATAAAAATCAAACTAAAACTAAACAATCTAAAATAGCATAACACCTAAATTACTAATGATATTGTTCTTTAGTCCCCAATAATGGCCCCAAAAAGTGGGGTGTCACAACTTGCCTAGAGAACATGATCGGCATGTGAGAGATTGGATCTCTACAAAAGCCTCTGATAACATGACTGGTTAATATACATAAATAAATTAAATATTTTCAAAATATCTCAAGTAACTAAAGTTTACAATTCTGAAAATGTTTCCAATCATAAATTCTAAACATAAAACTGTATAAAATCCATAATCTGGGCCAAAGCCAAACAAAATAAAATAATTGGCTGAAATGCTAAAATTTTTTAAAATAATATAATGCATGTTTGAGATCCTGCCTTCACAATTATTGGAGCCCTATTAAACTGACATAACTAACAATAAGCTCAACTCCAAAGCGAAGCTCACCAAAAGAAATTGTAGCACTAATGAGGAGGATCCTATGGTGCAACTGAATCTGTAACTGTATCTATAGGGGAAGGAAAAAAGAGGGGTAAGTTTATCAAAACTTAGTGAGTGAGCCTCCACTCACAACCTATATGAGACAAAAAAAAAATACATAATATATACATGCAATTAATGTAAAACATTATATATATATATATAATTGCATATAACTGTACTGAAAACAATAAATTAACTGAATCCATGACAATAATTAGTAAAGAAACAAGAATTATTTTGTACATAAATATCCTGAAATTTGAATAGCTTAATGTGAGCCAATGGCTAATCTGATAGGCACCACACTAGGTTCCTTCTTTATCATGGACACCACATGATAAAGTTAAAGGACTAAAATAAACATAAATTCTTTTTTCTTCTTACAATAACAAGAAAGTCATCCCCCCTCCACCATAGTGACACCGCCTAACGTTTCACGAAGTAAAATGGCCACTATCCAAAGGAACCTAGAGACTTTACTGGAAGGTTAATGTGCAATGATGGTGGTTGAAGACGACGCGCAAAGCAAGCACGAGCCTCTCTCATGCGAGCAGGTTGCTCTTCCTTGCTGGATGACCCGACAATAGCACTATGGTGGCTCTTTTCCTTCTCCCCCTTCTCCTTCTCTTTCTTTTTCTCTTTCTTCTTCTTCTTCTCTTCCTCCTCTCTAAAAGGAATAGGACTGCACAATGCAAAATGGAGCCCTCTTTCAATCTCTTTAATTTGTAAATTCAACTTCTTCTTTCTAGGCCAAGAATTGTTTTTGCCCCTTTTTTCCCTTTGAATTGGCTGAATTTCTATAACCTGCCAAACCTATTGAACTAGTCCAGTTCATCACTTTTTCTAGTTTCCAGCCGGTTCAAGCTGCTTTTTAAGTTCTCGATTACTTGATATATCCAAGTCGGATACCCAACAAGCTCCCAGTTCAAATGGTCAGACCGAACCGGTCCGTTCCAATTTTTGAAACCATGGTAAAAACATAAAAAATATTAAGTCTCATGTATGGTGCTTGCTTCAGCACCCTTAAAATTTGAAAGGTTTAGATACCTCGCCAATTGGCACTAGTAAAAGAGTAACATGTACTTTAACTGCCATATCACTTATTGCAAGTCAAATTTTTTTTTCAGTCCCAACATTTGTTTTTTTAACAATTTGACCCTTGATGTGTTTTAAACTATTTTTCAAAATTTTACATATCAATCCTATCACTTTTGGTACGCATACAAATAAAAATAAAAGTAGATTCAAAGGAAAATCAAAGTCAGCATAGAACAGAAAGAACCCTAAATTAGATTGTTGTTTTAGATCCACGCTATATTATCCTAATCTTCTTTTGATTTTGAAACCCAAAACCATAGTTATAAACTCGACCCGGTCATCAACTCGGTTGAGGCACCAGGTCACTGGTTCAAATGGTGGGTCATTGGTCAAACCGGTTGAATCGGATTTATACAAAAAAATATAAAATTTTTTTTAAATAAAATACAATAAAATGAAAATTGATTAACATTTTGACATTTTTTAAGGGGTCCAAATACAAAAACAAAAATAAATAACATAAATTCCTAAATATTATTCATATTTCATAATCACAAATTACAATTGACAAGTTCAATACATAATTACACAAGTAAACTCAAAGTTGTACATCACAAACTCACAAGTTATGGTAATACAAACAAAGTTACTGCATTTTTTTTATAAATCATATCATAATTTTTTTTAAATTTTTAAAAAAGAGATCATTTAGTAAAAAATAGAGCCAAAAAAAAAAAATCGACCCTACCAACCCAGTTCAACCAACCGAGTCACCAGTTTTGATACAAACCCAGCCGAGTCAAAGTGGGTCACATCGATTTTGATGCGGGACCAATTCAACTAGTGGCTTGAAGCGGTTTCATGACCGGTTCACCGATTTTCTGGTCGAACCGGCCGGTCCAAGTTGATTTTTATAACTATGCCCAAAACTGTCTTCCATCACCTTTATCACTACCACCGCTAATTTTACCCCATAATCGACACAAGGAACCACCCAAATATCCAACACCCATAGATCTACGAATGGAACCATAAAAAGAAAAAAAAGAACTGCCCCAAATCATAGAAAAAAATTTAAACCCAAAACCCTAAATATAAATAGAACTTAAATCATGACAAAAATAAAACTAAAACTCAAATCAGGCACTTATCCTTTTGTTCCACGGGTAAAAACTTCTACTTCTAAAAATCCTTGACTTTCTAATATTTTATTTCAGTATTTTTAACATTGTTTTGCTCACAAAACCCAGCATTCTTTTGTTAATTTTTTAAAAAGTTAATATATTTATACTTTTTCTTTAATAGATTATGGCATATATACACGACTGTAAATCATGTTTTGCGTTTTTATGTTCGTGGGGAAATGTGTTAAAAATTATCTAAAAAAGGAGGAGTGAAATTGCTATAATCAATTGTATGCGTAAATATGGTTTGTTTTTTATTTGAGCACATTTTAATATTTTTATTTGAAAACTAAACTGTTATATTTTTATTTAAATTATGAGTAAACACCCAAATTGGCCCCTGATAATTTCTTGGATGGACAAATTAATTCCTAACAATTATAAATACCCAAATTTGTCCCTCACAATTGTTAAAATAGAACATTATAGGTCCCTAACTGGCTTGTCAAAGCTAGACTAGGAGAAGGTGGAGTTCATCTGAGGGAAAACAGAGCTCAGATAGGACTAGGCAAAACTCAGTTAAGACTAGGCGAAGCTCGGTTAAGACTAGGCGGAGCTCAGCTGACATGTGGCAGAGAATGATTGGCATGTGACAAAGCTCAGCCAGCAGTCATCCGAACTCCTCCTCCTCAGTCAAGCTACGCCTCCTCTTTGCGGAGCTATATTTCCTCTTAAACGAGCTCCACATTCTCCCACCCGAGCTCTTTTTTCATCTCTGCCTTTTGATCGAGACTTGACAGGCCAGTCATGGACCTATAGTGTCCTATTTTACAATTGTGAGGGAGCAATTTGGATGTTTACTCTTAAATTATTCTAACCTTGCCAATTATCTAAACATTAATATTTAGAAAGGATGGTGAACTTCATCTTTTAGTGTCTTAATTACTTTATTCTTTATTTATATTTTTCAACATTTCAATTGAAAATAAGCTGGCAGGGAGTGTTAAAAAAAATTAGAGATGATAGTGTGAATTAAAATAAGGGTAAAATGCATTTTACACTCATGAATTTCGAAAACAGGTATTGTGATATCGTGAACTTTCCAACTTGTCAAACAATGCAATACACCTCTTAACATAATTTAACAATTGATGAATATATTGATTTATATGCATTTAATCCCATGATATTTCTAATCTGTGCAACTCAACTCCTTGTTTGTGAATTCTCATGTGCACTTAAATCCCTTGATTTTTTTTTTATTGTGAGTAACTCGACACCCTGCTGTAACATAAAGTTTTGCACTATTTGGAAAGTAAGGAATTTTATGCATTGTTTGAAATGTTCATGGTCTTACGATGAATGTTTTGAAAAGTCACGGTGTAAACTATACATAACCTAAAGTTTAGAGATAACCTAAAAATAATTTTAAGACCAAGTTTTCTTTTAACATAACTTGTAATACATTAAAAGACCAAGTTTGCTGTCCATATAATTTTTTTTATATCTTATGAGACATAGTAGTGTGTTTGGATTTATGTTTGGGGGATCTATAATTGATTTTGGATGCCCAAAATTGATTCCGCTAGTTTTTAGTGATGCTTGGCTTTGAGAGATCATAATTAAGGGGCCGTTTGTTTGGGATTTTTTTAAATGAAAATCACTTTTATCATCCCAAAAAAATTATTCATCATATTTTGGATAATTTTTGAAGAATAATCAAAATTTAAAATAAATATTTTTCAACTTTTTTTAAAAAGCTAAAAAAAGTAACTTATGAAAAAATCAGTTTTCAATTTTTAGTTATATATAAAATATAAGTTTCATAGTCATTTTTAAAAAAAACTGAAATAAACACATCGTGGTTCTTGCCTCTAGAATTAATTGAGAGAAGCAAAAATTGATTAGTATGTCAAAATCACTTTTAAAGTAACTACTAAATATAAATCATTTTATTTTAAAATCAATTCTAATATAACAAACTCTACTTAGAATCAATTCTGCAAACCAGAACCAAACACGCTACAAGTCTGTTGTGGAGGTTCATGTGCAGATCTATTGAAACATGATAGTTGTGGTTTATCTCAGATTGGAACAAAACCAGGAGATTATTATCTATAAAAACCATTATAATTGATGATATAGCAGTATAGTGTTGCTCTCTGCTGTGTTGGAGTTCTGATCGTGTGATTATAGAAAGCATGGTCAGAGACATACCGGGTGATCCTATCAACAGGAGAGCCAATATTTTGAAATTTGAATGGAGCGGAAATTGGTTTCTGCAGATTCAACAATAGGAAGGAGTCATGTTACAAAATTGTGGGGGGCTCTGTATGCTGTGGTGTCCTTAAATGTTTTTTTATTTAAACATGCTCGCATACACACAAGTTTAATAACTCATTTACAAACACTCACAATAAAAGTAAGATCCAATAACTTATTAAATATATAATCATTTATATATGGGGTCTTACACACTTTTATATGAGTGTGTCCAAATTTGAGTTGGTAAACTTGTATCTATTCAAGAAATTTTTTTTTATTGCTGTTTAATTGTTTGGTTTGTCAAACTGTGTGTACAATATTCTGTGCTGTCTCGATGTTATGGGGTTTGAGCTTTTTTATCTATCAAAAGAAAAAGAAAATCAAGTATGCTTTTGACATAGTTTTTGGTATTTTAAGCGACTAAGTTTGTTATTAACAGCTACGACGGCATTGGCTTTCTCCTTTTTCTTTTTCTTTTTTTTTTTTAATGGCAGGTTTTACTGATTGTATCTTGTGAAATACTAGATTGTGATTTGCTTAGTTGAATAGACAATTGAATTGAGTGGATATGCAATTTTAAATTATATATATGTGACAAAGAAAAAATATGAAAACAAATAATTCATTAAATTGTACATGAATCATTTATCAACTTATTATAATATAGCATTCAACATATATTTGTAAGTAGTTCCCTATATACAACATTGCTAGGTTAGTATTCTACGAATCACTCTCGCATATAAAAATCTTCAATCGGTTAATCTAAAAACTGCAACATATATGGCCCTAACTAAAAATAGGCTTCTCTAAAATCAAACCAACATTTTCTGTAGAATTATGTATCAATATATAAATTATAAATATAAAATAAGTTTACAACAAAAATTAATAAAATAGATGATATAATCAAAATTCATTCATAACAAATGATGAAAATATATTATGAAAATAGATTTCATGAGTGACAAATATATATGACAAATTGATTAAAAAATTAAATTCATCATCTCATACCATTACTGCTCTTTGTTCTTCTTGAATAAAGAAATTATTGAGAATTTATACTAAATAAAATACACTCATATTAATTATATTCATTCAAGTGAATATTGGTAATGATTTTCATAAATAATTAAAAAAACATCATCTATATCCTCACTTCTCCCTTTTTTTTTCTTGAACAAGGAAAAGTGGCTTCAAATCCATATTAAATAAACTAAAAATTTAAAATATAGAAAAATATAAACTTATGTGCATAATAAACTTTAATGAGATATACTTCAACACTTTTATTGATAATTTATCAAAAAGTTTCAATCACCTCATTCTACATAGTATTATAGAAACTATCATATAATTAACTCTATATAAATTAAACAAAATACCCAAATTAACCCCTTAGAAATGTATTGGGTGATAAAGTATCTCAAATTTTGAAAATCTCCACTTGATCCCTCACATTTCAAAAAAGGAAAAAATTGATCTGCACGTATAACTTTTTTTACTCGTATGAACTTGTATGGATCGGAGGGGCTAAATTGTCCCCTCCCCCCCTTTTTGAATGTGACAGATTAATTTGAGACTTTCAAAATCTGAGAGATTAATTTGTCCTTTAATATATTTCTGAGGGACCAATATGAGTATTTACTCTAAAAATTATATACTTATAAATTATTTCATAAGAACTAAACATCCACCTTTGAGTAGGAGAAAAATATTGACCTCTTTTTATTACATTTTTGTATTATAAATTTGATTACATTGCATGTAAAATTTTAGAAAGGACAAAAAGAAAAAGGATTTGCAAAATAATGTTGTAGAATATTTGATACAATACCTTTGTTTATAATAATTCTATTTAAATTAATTATATTTTTTACTTTATTTTTATATTTATATGTAAATAATTAACCTCTTATATGGAAAAAATAATTCAAATATTCAATAATACAAACATAAAAAATCTCCCTAATTCACTTGAGTGAGATATTATTATTGAAAAGATTTTAGTAAAAATTTATTAACAAAAAAAAACAAGAAAACTATCACCTCTCCTTTTTTTTCCCTTTCATCTCTCTTGTTGGATAAAGAAAAATAATTAAAATTCTGTAGTAAATAAAATAAAAATATATTGATATATTACCACTTATTCAAATTAAGAAGTGATATGTGTTCCAATACAATAATATCTAAAAAAGTGTAATTTTTAAAAATAAATTTGATGCTAAATTTTGAAACTATCTAATGTTTACATATTAATAGATAGATAAACAGATATTTATATCATCTTTGTGGAAAGAAAATTCTTCCAGCAAGCAGATATCAACCACATCCCCCTTACAAATCTTGATCTAATGGACGGGAAGAGTAGGAGGAAAGAACAGGTCTTTTTTCTGCAAGTACAACGTCCTCTCAATTAGGGGTGTTCATGACCTATCCCGTCCCGCTAACCTGGCCCGGCCTGAAGCTAATTTGGATGGGTTCTGGTCTTGAAATTTGACCCGGTACATTTTTCGGGCCAGGTTTGGGTCATATGTTGGGTTGGCCTAACCCGGCCCAAAGTTAAATTATCTCTTAGGACATATATATATATATAATAATTTACAAAAAATTATAAGATTTTAAAGTTTAATTAATATATTTTACATAATTTGATGTTATTTCTACATTAATATGATTTATTTTTAAACCTATATCGTAAAATATCTAATATTTACTGTAAAATAAATATAATGAATTAAATTTATGTCTATATAAAAATTTACACTCCACTAGTCCAATTCATGCTCAACCAGACAAATAAAAAAATTATTAGCAAGAATTATTATTTTTAAGAGTATCCACTGGTATTTAATTTCTTGATACCAATCGCGTTAATTTTTTTTCTATATATATACATAAATTTCAAATCAAATAACTCATGGCTTCATAATTAAAGAAGAATTAACTCTTTCCTTTCAACGTAATAAACTAGCCAATAATCTTTGGCCCACCAAATGTGAAAAAGATCGAGTTATTTTATTTCAACATTAACCAAGAATATTAAAAATATAACACTTAGGAAAATAAAAATGTAAAAACTTAAAAATATTAGGCCTCCTAATAATGAATACTGGCTTGTCGCAGTTAATTTATGAACAAATTATAGTATTAAGAAGTGAGTATCAAAAGACTTCAATTATTCTTTAAAGATTGAATGTGAGTACTAACAAAAGTCAGTAAACAACTTAAAAGTAAAATATGCAACAAACTATGATATATGTATGTTTACGCGGTCATAAGTAAAAGGTGGTTAAATGAACATTAATTTCTCGAATGAAACACATGTCTGTTTGAAAGATGCATCACATGTAGCCTCCTTCTCCGCACCTTTGGCAGCGGGAGATGAATATGCCCTGACTCACCTTTAGCTATCCGGACATTGCATGCGATGTTGGGATCATTAGCGAATTCTTTTGATTGGAGACTTGAAAACAGCATCAAGCCTGATGATATGGACTAAGATCAATCCCTCCGAGCCATTCCGGTTAAAATAAACAACTAGGACGATTAATGTTAAGGATTTGATTTAATATATAGTGGCTGTAGTTTGCCGAATGCAATTTACTCTTTTTATCAGCTTGAATGTTAGTTAGAATCCGAGGCCTTTGTATAATTTAGAGTTGGCTACGATAAAAAAAAAAAAAAATATTTGCTTTAAATTTCTTACTTTACTTAATTGCATATTTTATTTTTAATTTGTAGTCATTTCACTACTAAGACTTTTTCAGAGTTTATTTTTTTATTTTTTTTATCTTTATCAACAAATAGATAGATATATATATATATATATATATATATATATGGACATTAGGGGGAGACATAATTAATTTAAGTCTTGATGCAAGTAAGTGTTGAGAGAGAATTAATGGTATATTTGTTTTAGATTTTGAAAAAAGTGATTACGAAAATTAAATTTATATATAACTGAAAAAGCTGAAAACTAATTTTTTCTCATAAGCTACTAATTTTAGCTTCTACAAAAACCTGAGGACTAATTTTTTTTGAAATTTCAATTATTTTTTAAAAATTATTCAAACATTCAAAAATTATTTTCTTTGGGGTAAAAAAGGTAATTATTAGTCAAAATATTCACAACAAACGCACCCTAAAAGTCAATATTTATAATTTTCTTTCTATATATGATGCCCAGGTAATATCTACATTTAATGACCAACTAACATTTCTGGTCTTCTTATTTGTTTAAATTTTCATATATGTAACTCCTCTCCGTTCTTTTATTTGTGCTGGTGATTTTTTTATTACTTTATTTAAGATATAATTGGGTACATTGAGGATAATTAATATATGGTTTTGATTCATTAGAGGCAAAAGCTGCTTGACTCATGTTTCATCACGCGACTTTTGAGTCAAACTTTTATTTAATCATCATAATGGGATATTCATACTTCGCACATGCACAGCTATGTCTGTGTATTATACTTCAGCATAATGTTTGTGAGCGAGAATTTTGAAGGGAATGGTAGGAAAAGGAAATGGTTGTAATGTAAAATAATAGTAAAAATCCTTCCTTCTCATTCCACCACCTCCAAAATCTTAACTCACAAAAATACCCTTAAGGTGCGTGAGGCACGCAGTTTATTTTTATATTCCTGGAAATGCTACTCTTGGAAATGACATTCCCATGCATGACATTTTAAGACCGTTTGGTAAACAAATTAAAATCTCATGAATATTAAAAATATGCCCAAGAATTAATATTTGTGTGTTTGGTTGTCATTTATAATCCGAGGAATCTTATATATTTTTCCTAAAATACCCCTCAATCGTTTTAGTGCCAAAATTAACAATTTCAACTAAAATTTAATCATTTTAACTTGAAATTAGCAATTTTAACTCTAAAATTAACTCCTCTAATTATAAATTAATAATTTTAACTCAAAAATTTACTATTTAAACAAAAAAATAACTATTTTAACACAAAAATAAATAATTTTAACTTAAAAACACTTATTGTAACTAAAGATCAACAATTTTAACTCAAAAACTTACTATCTAAATTAAAAGTCAATTGTTTTAGCACAAAAATTAGCAATTTTAACTCAAAAAATAGCTATTTTAACTAAAAATTAACAATATTAACTAGAAAATTAACTATTCAAACTAAAACTAAACAATTTTAACTCAAAAAATTACTATTTAAATTAAAAAGTCAACTGTTTTAGCACAAAATTAACAATTTTAACTCAAAAAACAACTATTTTATTTAAAAATCAAAAATTTTAACAACAAAATTAACTATTTAAATTAAAACTTAACAATTTTAACTCAAAAACCCCTATTTTAACTAGAGATCAACAATTTTAACTACAAAATTAACTATTCAAATTAAAATTTAACAATTTTAACTCAAAAACTTACTATTTGAATTAAAAAAAAATTTAACTACAAAATTAACTATTCAAATTAAAACTTAACAATTTTAACAATGCTAAAATATGAATACCAATTCAAACATATAATCCATATATATGTCAAATCTACTACTAAAGTCAAATCCACTGTAAGAGCTATCATTTTATACAAAAAGTTTTAATTCAAGTCCCCTAATTGTTCTAAAATAAGAAACTATAACTCATCAAGTACATCCAAAACCAAGTTTAGCCTATCTTTTGGTAACAGTGTGTAAAAGTAGTCAATCAGATATTTGTTCTTCGTAATGATTCTACCAACTCTGATCCTTTGTTGATTTGACAAGCCATCAATCTCTTTCATTAGTGTAGTTATGTTCATTCTTCTTTCAGCTCCCTTTTTCTTGTGCTTGAAACAAGAAACAAGCTCTAGAATATTATCCTACAATTTCTCATAAACATTCGCTATTTCATAATCATTTCTCATAATATTATCTCTCGATATCTAACCGTATTGTTGGAATGAAATCATTAGAATTACCCATATTTTGAGGCTTACAATTTGCCTCATTGTCCTCTTACCCCAAACCTAACTTCACAATACTTAAAAACTTCACCCTCTTTTGTAAGTGTGCAATAAAACCCATAACCAAGCAGAACTCTTTCTACTACATTTAGGTTGGCCAATTCATGTAGAAGGGGTGGGGCCTTAGAGATTCTTTCTACTTAAAAGTGCTTTTAATTCGAATAACCCTGAAAACTCTTGGATCATTTCCAATATTTTAAGTATACCAAATTAATATAGAACATTCGTTTTAAAATTCAAATCCAAAGGGGTCAACCACTAACACTAGAACTTATTCACAAAATCAAAGTAACTCAGCCCTCAAATAATCCCTTTTTGCACACTAACACACAAACATAGCATCCCTTAAAATTAAAGCAAATCACAACAATATATCAATATCTTAGAAGCCAATCGACTACATTGTCAATCAGTTAAGCCAAAACACATCAACTAAAAACCGCAAATCACTATAATCAAGCAGTATCTTGTAACAAATCAACAACATTGTAAATCATTTCATGGTGCATTTGTTCAGTGTCAGTGAGTGAGTGAGGTAGGCAAACAAACCAAACCATCACCAAAATGGCTTATTCTTCTTCTTCAGTGTCAGTATGCTTCTCTCCTAATGCACTAACCTGCCCCAACACCCATAACCCACCTAGGCCTAATAGGTCCCTCCCAAACACTAAAAAAAAAATCCAATAACAACAACAGCAAACAAATCACCACCAACTATGCTTCTCCGTCACAACAGATGCTCCTCTCCAGTGGCCAAGCCACCAACTACACCCGCCTCCCCCAAAGGATGACTTCTCTGCCTCCTCCTCCTCATCCCACAAACTCAAACTCTCTGATTTAACTCCAACATCCTTCAACAACCATGAAACTAACCAACTCCCTAATCAACACATGAAGAACAAGATGATAAAAATGAAGAAGAAGAATCAATCGAATCCCTAATCAGAAAAAGAAACAGAGAGAGAACACTAGTGAAGCATACCTTTGATCCATCCTCGTGGTGGTGGGAACAGGTCTTCGCGGTGGCGACGGTGGTGGCGCAAGCTACTTGCGGTGGAAGGGAAGAGCGCGATCGCGAAATTGGGTCAGAGAGCTCTCAAAATAGCCGCATATGTGATGTTATGAGAGGGGTAGTTTAGAGATTTTACTTTGTCAGATGATAATTTTTTGTCCTAAGAACAAAACATTCCCTCCTGAGAGATGGGACAGAAAATGAGATGTATTCTATTCCTGGGAATCAGATTTTCCTGGGAATAATTTTTTAGTCTATCTACTAAATATAAGAATGCTACATTCCTAAGCTAAAATTACCGGGAATTAAAAAAAAAAATCCAGCTGCCACACAACCCCTTAGGGGGCATGTGGCATGAGGTTTAATTTTACATTCCAGGGAATGGGAATTCCCGGGAATGTCATTGTCGAGTATAACATTCCCAAGCATTTCAATCTGTCTACCAAACATAGGAATGTTTCATTCCCATGCTAAAATTCCCAGGAATTACAACACAAAAAAAATCGGCTGCCACACAACTCCGTAGTCTCTTTTTGATTAAAACATTTGCTTTATATAATTGAAGAAATAACCCCAAATCAGCCAATTCAATTGGGAAAAAAGAAAAGGACGAGCGTTGCTGGTTCATTTGAACTTTAAAACTGGTATCTCTGTGTATTGGATTACAATATGGATGCTTCCGTGCATTCCAGGAGGGGACTACGTGGGCGAGTCGGATTAATTGCAGGTGACAATACTGTACGCATCGAGTTCTTGGCTACAGCTTAGAGGCAATTACAAGTGTTTATCAAATAACTATTGGGGAATGGGTGGGAGGTCAAACAGGAGTTATGAAAACCACGAGCCATTCAACAGTTGTTGGCTAGTATGGATATTTTTTTTAAGTATTTAATTAGTAGTTTGATTTCTGATAGTATGTACATAGCGATGGATTAATGGCCAGAGGCAATATTCATATCGGTAGACTCTACACCTCAAAGGGGTTGATTACTATTTTCAGAATCAGGTACCCTGTGTGAAATCCCTCAGCCTTCTTTTTTGTTTGAACTGTAAATCCCTGACCTTTTGATGTTGAATGATGTTGTACATCCATAAAATAAAAATGTACAGAATATTTGATAAAAATTATAGTGATTGTTAGATGAGATAAAGTGACATGATCTACCTATTCATCAAAGGTTAATAATTATGTCACATCATTTTGAAGAAACTGATTGTCTAGCATTTCCCTTTAATGTTTTATTTCAGTACTCTTAACATTGTTTATTGAAAAACCATGCATTCTTTTAAAAAAATTAAAATTAATATCTCTATCTTTATACTAAGGGAAAATCTTGTCTTGAGTTTTTTTGAAAAAAACTTTAATGGATTACGCTATATATACATGACTTTAAATTATGTTTTGCATTATTTTTGTTTGTAGAAAAATTTATCAAATGTGGTTAGCTCAACGGAAGTTGGGTTGGTTTTGTGCGAACTTTACCTATGAATTGGGGTCTTGAATCTAGAGAAGATCTCTTGGGGAGGGGTTGGGTAGTTTACACCTCTGAATTTTCAAAACCGGTATCGTGATATCGTGAACTTTCCAACTTCCTAAACAATGCAAAACACCCCAACATAATTTTAGGTGAATGTATAATTTTAGCAATTCTAATATAATAAACTCTAATTAGAATCAATTCTACAAAGCAGAACCAAACACGCTACAATTCTATTTAGGAGGTTCATGTGCAAATCTATTGAAATATGATAGTTGTGGTTTATCTCAGATTGGAACAAAACCTGGAGGTTATTGTTATCTATAAAAACCATGATAATTGATGATATAGCAGTATAGTGTTGCTCTCTGCTCTGTTGGAGTTCTGATCGTGTGATTATAGAAGCATGGTCAGAGACATACCGTGTGATCCTATCAATAGGAGGGCCAATATTTTGAAATTTGAATGGAGCGGAAACTGGTTTCTGCATATTCAACAATAGGAAGGAGTTATGCTGCAAAATTGTGGGCGCTGTATGTTGTGCAGCCCATAACAGCTTTTTATTTAAACATTCTTACATACACACAAGTTTAGTAACTCATTTTTTTTGCACATACTCTCAATAAAAGCAGGATCCATTAACTTTATTAAATATATACAATCATTTATATATGGGGTGTTACACACTTTTATACGAGTGTGTTCAAATTTGAGTTGGTAAACTTTCATCTATCCAAGAAATTTTTTTATTGCTGTTTAATTGTTTGGTTTGTCAAACTGTGTGTACAATGTTCTGTGCTGTCTTGATGTTATGCAGTTTGAGCTCTTTTATCTATCAAAAGAAAAAAAAAATTCAAGTATGTTTTCGACATGGTTTTTGGTATTTTAAGCGACTAAGTTTGTTATTAACAACTATGACGACGTTGGCTTTTTCCTTTTCCTTTATTTTTTATTGCAGGTTTATTGATTGTATCTTATGAAATACTAGATTGTGACCTGCGTAGTTGCATAGACAATTGAATTGATTGGATATACAATTTTAAATTATATGTGACAAAGAAGAAAATAGTAAAATAAATTATTTATAAATTGTATATGAATCATTGATCAACTTATGATATAGCATTCAACATATATTCATATGTAGTTCCCTATATACAACATTGCTAGTTTTGTTAGTGTTCTACGAATCACTATCGTATATAAAACTCTTCAATCGATTAATCTAAAAACCACAACATACATGGGCTTGACTAAAAATAGGCCTCTCTAAAATCAAATCAACATTCTCTCTAGAATTATGTATCAATAGATAAATTATAAATATAAAATAAGTCTTCAATAAAAATTAAAAAAATAGATGATATAATCAAAATTCATTCATAAGAAATGATGAAAATATATTATTGAAATAGGATTCATGTGTAACAAATATTTATGACAAATTGATTAAAAAAGTCATCATCTCATACCATTACTGCTCTTTGTTCTTCTTGAATAAAGAGCCTACTAAGAATTTATATTAAATAAAATACACTCATATTAATTATATTCATTTGAGTGAATATTCGTAATAATTTTCATAAATAATAAGACAAATAATCATCCTTATCCTCGCTTCTCCCTTTTTTTCTTGAACAAGAAAAAGGCTTCAAATTCACATTAAATAAAATAAAAATTTAAAATATAGAAAAATATGAACTTATGTGTATAATAAACTTTAATGAGAGATACTTCAACACAGAATTTATCAAAAAAGTTTCAATCACCTCATTCTACATAGTATCATAGGAAATATCATATAATTAGCCCTATAAAAATTAGATAAAATACCTAAATTAGTTCCTCAAAAATGTATTGGGCAATAAATTAGTCTCATAGATTTTGAAAATTTCAAATTGGTTTTTCACATTTCAAAAAATGTAAGAAACTAGTCCCTATATGCAATGTTTTTTTAATCGTAAGAACTTGAACGGAGGGACCAAATTGTCTCCCTTTGTTGAAATATGATGAATCAATTTGAGATTTTCAAAACATGGGAGATTAATTTGTATGCTAATATATTTCTGAGGGACCAATTTAAGCATCTACTCTAGAAATTATATACTTATAAATTATTTCATAAGAATTAAACATCCACTTCTCAGTCGGAGAAAATATTGACCCCTTATTCTTAGGCATTTTTTTATAAATTTAATTACATTCCATGTAAAATTTTAGATATGACAAAAAGAAGAAAAGAATATGTAAAATAATGTTGTAGAATATTTGATACAATAACTTTATTTATAACAATTATATTTAAATTAATTATATTTTTTCTTTATTTTTATATTTATATGTAAATAATTAACCTCTTATAAGGCAAAAATAATTCAAATACTCAACAATATAAACATAAAAAATCTCCCCAATTCACTTGAGCGAGATAATATTATTGAAAAGATTTTAGCAAAAATTTATTAACAAAAAGAGAGAAAAAATATCTCCTTTCCTTTTTTTTCCCTCACCATTTCTCTTATTGAATAAAGAAAAATAATTGAAAGTTTTTAGTAAATAAAATAAAAATAAAAATATATTGATATATTAATTACTTATTCAAATTAAGAGACGATGCGTCAAATATAATAATATCTAAAGGACTGCAATTTTTAAAAAGAAATTTGGTACTAAATTTTGAAACAATCTAATTTTTATATATTAATAGATAGATAGATATATTAGGGTTGTTTGGAAGTGTTTTTGTTCTGAAATTTTTTAAAATTGTTTTAGAAAACAAGTTTAAATTCAATTTTTAAAAATAGAAAAAACTTGTTTGGCAATTTAAATTCAAAAATGGTTCTATAATGATAAAAAATAGAAAACCTGTTTGGATAATTTCTTTAGAAAAAAAATTTTAAAACTAATAAAATAAAAAACTGTTTAGCAAATTGTATTACTATAAATGACAAATTTTAACTACTATGTTTTATAGATAATATTTTTCATACATACTTAAGAAATAAAGTCTTAATACAACTACTTCCTATTCTAAAAATAGTCTTAATACAACTTGATGTCAATTTACATTTATAAATCCATTTATAAGCTATGCTTGATTTTCTTATAGCCACATCCAATTTGCAATTTGGTAATGAAATCTTGATATTTTCCTTGCAGTTTCATCAATCAATCTTGTTGTGTTGCCCCTAGTGGAACTCACATACACATTTACATTATCATTCGTAGCTTTAACTTCAAACGGACCATTATCCTCCCATTCTCTAAACAATCTGTCCCGCATTCCCCACTTACACATATAGTTATGAATTACACAATATGCTACGACAATAAGGCATTGCCTAAAAGGTTTATATGGTGGCATTCGCCTCAAAATAGGAAATTTTGCTTTCAAGACTTCAAAACATCTCTCAATTTTCATTCTTAAAGAGGGGTGTGTAAAATTAAAAAATTCCTTAACAGTTCTAACTTGTCGACCTTATCCATAAAACTCTTGTGCATGATATCTTTCACCTTTGTAGGGTAGGAAAAAGCCTCTAATACATGGATACCTAGAATCCACATAATAATATGAACCTAAAGCAATGCACAAGTATTAACATAAATACTAACAACATAATTAGATAACAATTAATAAAGAGCAATTGAACACATAATGAAAATTATGGCATCAAATATAAGTATATCACCATTGTAGGGCGAAGGAAAATTTGTATTTTAATTAGTAAATGCATCCAGAAAAACTTTTGAATCATGAGTACTATCTTCCCAACCAAAATATACATATGTGAATAGCATATTGAACTCACATATAAACATAACATTTTATGTGATAGCTATCTTTCTACTTCTACATGATGTTTGCCTATTGGCTGGAGCCCATGCACTTATATGTGTTCCATCAATCGCACTAATACAAACATATGATACAAACATATAAATTTAACATAATATCTTAATTTGACAAAAGAAAATAGCACCAAGCATCATATGTGACAAAAAAAAAAATGACTAACCTTGAACCATGGATAATATTTTGGATTATTTTGGATATGCTCAGGCAATTTTATGGATACTTGGTTTATGATTTCTTTACCTAAGTGACAAATTGCTCTCAAAACATTCTTGAAATGATGAGAAACTGTTTGGGTAGAATGTTGAAATCAATTTGCTACTACTCTATGATGTACATTATGTCCTATAATGAATAAAAACATTGCTACTTATTCTTCTAAAAACACACCTCTTGAGTTTTCTAAATAATTTTTGCTTCTCAATTCTTCACACAAAACAACATAGCATGCTTTTTCCATATGCAATAATTCAAAACAAACTATTCTAGATTCCTTCAAAAGCTCAGTTACAAATTCTTGACCACTTAATGCCGATATTCTAACAGAAATTTTATTATAAAATTGGTACTCATAATCAGTAATCAAATTTAGCAACAATAATTCAACAAATTTAGATTCATCATTGCTAGAGTCAGATGAGGATGAACATATTTCAAAAGGATGATTATCAATTTCCATCACAGTTGAACTTGACATTAAACATAACATGCATTTTAATAAGTACTAATATTAACCATTACATATTATTCTAAACAACAAAATATATATGTCAAAACAAACCAGTCACATAAATTTTAAAAATACATACATAATAAGTATCATCAACACAAATTTTTATACATAAAAGTAGTCACTCAAGTCTATCCATCCATGCTTTTAATTTCTCCTCTGCCCAGTCATATTTAAAAATGCTTCTCTATAATCAACATCTTTGAATTTTTCCACTGCTTTCATATAAGAGTCATATGAGACATCATCCATCTTTTCAAGCTCTTTTATACATTTAGCCATAGTGCACTCAGCTGATGCAATTGTAGAACTAGTGGCTTCTACACTCTTTGCACTATACCTCTCAGTTCTAACTATTGAAGTTTCAGCTTTCTTCTTAGACGCCTCAACCATAGCTTCTGCTTTCAACTTAGATGATTCAATGAATGCTTCAAGTTCATTTTCCACTTGGATGCTCTTACTCTCTCTCTCTCTTTGACTTGCGGTTATGAACTTTAATTGTTCTTTTACCACTATAGGTAACTCTCTCTATTTCTGGGCTATCATCTTCCTCCTCCTCATCATCTAGATTTACATGAACCTTGCATGCAAAAATTTGTTGTCAAGCTAAATTTCATCATCGGTGTTGGGTGGATCTTGAGTAGATGAATTATTAAGCACCTTGTTGCATTATATTGAAAATCACTCCCAACAGTTTGTAATTGTCTATACCTTTCTTTTTAAATGGTGCAACATCGGGACGTGCCTATAAAGAAATTAAAAACTTATGTACGCTAAATCTAAAAATGTATAAATATGAAAAAACATGCTAACTTCTATCTATTGTATACCCAAATGTAGGTTGACCAAACTTCTTCTGTAGCAATGATAGTATTAGTTTCAGCATCCTATCGAAATTCAGTTTGTTGCAGCAATTGAGAAAATATTCCATGTTGTTGCCTCAGCCTATTAAATTTCTACTTAACTTGTTTCATGTCGTATTCACACGCAGTTCTTTGATTAAGAGTATGCAACATACTTTGCCGTACCTTAGGTGAAAATACATTATTCCTCATATTCCCCTTATTAATCTCATCAACCATAATGTCTACAAAGATTTTGACAAATGATGAGGGCTAAAGAGAAGACTCTTTTTTCTCATTTTCTATCTACACTGGTGATCACAAATTAGCAAAAAAGGATGTATAAAATGAAGAGGGGAATTGAGGTCACCAAGAAGAGAATAAAGAAACACAAGAACCATTGTATAGAGCAACAAACCAGAATATTCCAATTGAAGACCAAAACAGTAACATGAGGAGCTAAGCAATTCAGATTCATAAGTTATATGCCTAAATTTAGCATGAAACACATCATAGAATAGTAACTTTTGATATTTGACATATATAAGAAGCATAAGCCCCTTTGACTTTTCAAACTTAATGTATTTTTATTCTATTTACAATGCTAGAAAAACCTACAAGTATTCCATTTACAATACTTAGAGTAGTACTTTGAAGAGTACAATAAATATGGAAGACATCGATTTATCATTTATGCTTCCACGTATGACACCAGTAATTAGAGAAATAGTTACTAAACAAAATAACTCCATAAAAGTAATGACTCAAACAAAATAACTCCATAAACAAATTTCCAATGGGACGCAAATAAACGCCACAAACAACATAGAAGAGGATCGAGCAACAACTACAAATCCAAATGAAAAACCACTCACAGTTAAGGAAGACATCAGTGAAGAATGACAATGAACCCATTTCCAGAACAACTCAATACTAACCAATTATAAACTCAACAGAACAACCATCAATTAACACATTTTCATTTCCATGATAGTGCTAAATGAACCCATAAACTCCATTTCCATGATAGTGCTAAATGAACTAATTAACACATAAACTCAACATTTCCTTACACCAATTCTAATTGAACCCATTTCCATTTAATTATGAAATCTTGAAAATTTCTAGTGGAAAGGATCTCGAAAATTTACAAGCATCGCAGTAGTTCATTCTTAATACAAATAGAGAATAGACTATACCATTCCTGACTATCTATAGTCCTTAGCTTGTTTATAACTAATTTGTTTGCCTTGTTGAAATCAATTTGCTGTGATAAATTTAGTAGGTAAAAGCCACAGCCAATATGGTTTGAAGAAATTAAATCTAGCAGCTAAAGCAGCAGCATCAGAAAGAAGTAAAATGTTGAAAACATTCTAGTGATTGAAGTTGCCGAAGAAAATAATGGCATGGAAGTGGTTCATCAACACTCAGCAGCAAGAGAAACATCAAAACTCAGCAATGAAAGAGAAAGAGAGGGAGAGGGAATAACTTATTGTCACTTGGTCGCGTGTAGAGGAGGAATCAGATCTAGCGGGGTAGGATCTAGCTGAGTAGGTCGCCAGTGCTGGGTCTCTAATTTGGTGGAGCAAAGCGAAGGCTAATCCGGCAGAGGAAGCTCGCGTGCGCTGGTCTCGGATCTCGGAGCAGGTAACTGGAGAAGCGCGCAGGCTCGCAGAGGAGGTCACTAGCAGATCTCGGTCTCCGAAGCTATCACGGGGCTCACACCACTTGTAAATGGGTGGAGCACCTCGCCTCCACCTGCGAACGGTGGAGCTAGACACGGTAAGAGCTTGCCGGCTGTGGTTCGAGGAGGAGCTCATCAAGGAATGGGGGAGGAGATCGATCTCTGCTTGTGTGGTGTGGTGAGCTTGTGTTGTGTGGCGTGTTTCCCATGGGATGGCTGAGTGAAAGGGGTGAAATGAAAGAAAAATAACTAAAGCCTCCACCAACAAGAATCGAATGCTGGAGAAGAATAATAAATCATGATATTTACAAAATGACCATCGTATTTTTGCATGTTTTTTAAAACTCAAACACAGAAAACACATTCAAAGTGTTTTCTTATTATTGTTTCTAAAAGAGCTATCTATTTTTCATATTTTAAAAACCCTGTTTACAAAATATCTCATCAAATAATTTTTTGTTATAAGAAATAAGAAGAGAGTGAATAATGGAGGAGAGGAGAAATAATAGTTTCATTGATAATCTGAAAGGTGCTTTATATAGAGCATCTAAAGGGCTATTTATAATCAAAGGAAAAGAGATATAATATCTAATCAAATCATAACAAATTCTATTTAATCTAATCAAATCTTAATTGAATCACATAAATATATGGACATCCATAAATGAATAATATTTCATAACACTCCCCCTTGGATGTCCATCAGGGATATGCCTCATTAAAACCTTACTAAGAAAAAACCCAGTGGGAAAAAATCTTAGTGAAGGAAAAAGAGTACAATACCCTCATAGTGCGAATGTAGAACTGCCTAATTAAAAACCTTATCAAGGAAAAAACCCACTAGGATAAAATCCTTGATCAAGGAAAAAGGAGTACAATATTTCTTTTCCTCTTTAAAGTATCACTTAAAATCTCATAATTGGTATATTTTAATTTTGTGCACCACTTCTACAAAGAAGAAATAGTTAGTAACTCTATTACTTGAACAAATTGGACATCAGTTCCTCTCTTTAGTTGAACTATCTAACCCATGTTGTCCTTATATAAAGTTGCACAATTTCCTTCCAAGAGAATCTACATGATAGTTTGAATATGCTAATCCATTGCCTTTAGCTAGAAAGATTCACGAGCTTCATGTATTGCACTAATTTTTGTGATTTGAAGAAATAGTGGCTATAGTCTATCCTGTGTATCTCCAGGATATGATCATGTCTCCATAAGTGAAAGAAACCTGTTTGATATTTAGCTTTATGTAGATTTGATAAATATCCTGCATACTAATACACCTAAAGAAAGTATATGCAATCTATCCATATAAAACTTCATAATAGTTATCTCTGTGTAAATTGATTGACAAACAACCATTTTGTTTGTTAAATGCTCGATCTGCAGATCGAGACAGAATTTTTTCTTTCTAAGATCTTTCATCTCAAATTTTTCTTTTAGATCTTCTATGACTATGGAAACTTCTTCAGGAGTTCCAATGATATTCAAGCTATCAACGTACACAGCTACTATAATGAATCTAGATATAAACATAGGGTAAATGACATCATTTGTAATATATATCCTGGGGACGTTTACACTATATATATATATATATATATATCTTTGCAACTTGATTGAGTACATACCCTGGGGACATTTATTAGATGATGTTGATATCCTTAATCCTTCAGGGACATTTTATGTAAATACCATTATCTAATGAACCATATAGATAGCCTGTGACAACATATATCAAATGCATATTTAACTTAATATGCATAGATAAGCTAATCAAATATCAAAACATTGATGTATCCACTACTAGGGAATACATTTTGCCATAATCTATACTATGTCTTTGTGAGAAACTTTGTGCTATAAATAGAGCCTTATAGCATATAATTTCATTTTTCTCACAAATAGGCCCATTTTTATCCCATGGGTTTTTTACTTTCCAGTGTTTGGACTACAAGTCCAAAGACTTCACATTTTCCAAGTGAGTCTAATTCACCCTGCATGCTTCTTTTCATTTTTAGCCAATCATTTCTACGTAGACAATTTTCAACGATTCTTGGCTCAAGATCCTCATTTTCTTGCATAATATTTAGCGCTATATTATATGCAAATATATTGTCGATAATAATTACTCGTTGATTCCACCATTTTCCTGTAGAGACATAGTATATTGAGATCTCACATTTTCAATGATTATTTTTAGGTACTTGAACATCTTTTGGTATTTCAAATATATCAAAATTTTGGACTGCAACAATGTCCTTACTATGTCTCTATTCTCTTCAACAGGAACAACATCATTTGCCTCCTTAACATCACCACAAAAAACAGGTGAATTGCAGTAGCTAGTTTGGCAAATTAGGGCAGTTTTTGACTGCCGTTTTTCACAGTAACGATAGTTTTGGGAACCGCCATAATTACAAATGCCATTTGGTTAATTATGACGGTTTCCTTTTAACCACCACAATTTTTGAAACCGCCATAATTTTCAATCAAATTATAAAATATATTGTTAATTATGGCGGTTTAAAACCACCGCAAGTTGCAATAGTATTTTTAAAAATTATTAATTACGGCGGTTTGAACCACCATAATTTTCAATCATATTAAAAAGTATATTGTTAATTATGGCGATTTATAATCGCCGCAAGTTGTGACAGTAGTTTAAAAAAATTATTTATTATGGTGGTTTGAACCGCCATAATTTGCATTCCAATTGAACAAAAATAATTCCTTTATTTTAATAATAATGCCACATCATTTAATAAAACCAACTTCAACTTCCTATTAATCTAGTAAGATAGAGTAAAGGAATTAAGCAGAGATTAAGTTTCAAATTAAGTTAAATCACATAACTAGAATACAAAAGATATAACGATCAAATGTTTACAACTAGTTTCAGTAGTTGGAGAACTTTGAGTAATTTTCATACACTGACCAGTTTAACAATATGCAACTTACAATCAAAGAGCACAAATGTTTGCTTTGGAACAAATACATTACATTAATCCAGGCCCATGCTGGAAAATTAAAAATAGACCAAGAATGAACCTAAAATCGCAACAATAGTGAATCAAGTAGTGCTCAGAAGAGAGGTGAAAAAATGTCTTCCACTTGTTTTCTATGTTTTACACCATCCTCATCAATGCCAAGTATATAGCTTGCAAGAGTGGACCTGAAACAAGATATATTGTGCTCATGATAAGTGTGTACAAAGACATCATTGATAAGAGAGAAGAAAAATTAAAAAAAAACTAATTTTTTTTATAAAATAAACTAAAAATTAAGAAACTAAATCAGCTCAAGTGTACAGCCAAGCTTTCTAATTTCTGTATATCAGAATTCATATACCAAACAACAAAATTAAAACCTGCAATCATTCTCATACACAGGTGCATATGTCATGACCCGATTTAGGAGCATGGCCGGCACGTGAGGAATGTCATCCCCACGTAAGCCTCGTGATCACTGAATCTCTATATATGCTTAATTTATCAATAAATATAATTATTAAAATATGATTTATTTGAAGAATAAATTTTTTCTCTAATTAAAACATATTGCTCAATTTCATAAACTGAAAATATTCAATAAATTAATCTCTGAAAAACTCTTATTCAAATCTGCTGATCTTAAATTTATAACTGTCTCATCACATAAGTCTCTAATTACAATTTACATTTCATTTACATGCTCAATATATGAAAATACTAAAATATATCAGACTACATGTATGGATAAGATCCTGCCTGCACATCTACTGGAGCACTCTATGCTAACAACACTCTAACTAAGCCTTACTCCAAAGTAAGACTCACCCATAGGAGAAATTGTGTCTACCAATCTGGGCTGAAACTGGGACAGTACCTGCAATTATGAGAGGAAGGGAGAGGGGTGAGTCAACGGACTTAGTGAGTGAGCTCCCACCCATCACCCACATGGGACAACCAAGAATATAATATAAATTATATACATGCAGCAATCACAAATCATTTAATATCTGAATATATAGCTAACTAGGGAAAACACTTTTCATTCTATAAATTTTCAACAATCATTTCTAACTCGTAATCAAGCATGAATTCATTTATTGAACATGATAAATACGTAGATAATATTAAAAGCTGTATAATCATAACTGTAAGATGGTTGCTCAGTTCCTTGTGAGCAAGAGCACCTACTGAAAATCATATTAGTCCTTCGCGGACAAACTGTGGGCACCTAACCAGGTCCCATTTTCTGTATATGCCACCATGGCTATTATCTGGGTTTGCCTTCATGGCTATTAATTAGTATTGCCTCCATGGCTGTTAATTAGTATTGCCTCCATGGCTATATAATATTATTGCCTCCGTGGCTGTCTATATAATATTGATATATATAACTCAACTTAAATCAAAAACTAAAACTAAAGAGTGGGCACTTCGTCCCTCGCGAACGCGAGCCCCTAAATTCTTGGTACTCTGATAGTTCTGGACCCATATAACTCTAACAATCTGACTTTAGCATAACTGTGCCTATGAAAATCGAGCCCAAGGTATCACCCACTTGAAGGCATCCCGATTTCAAGCCCACAGAGTATGTATCTGGTAGTTGCTAGGAATCATATTGGATTCCATACCTCTTGGAACCATAAAACTGAAGTTTTAAATCCATTCCTTAACTAACATATTTTCATAACTCAATAACTTTGTTATTGTACTTCAAAATAAAAGAGTTCATAATCACAAAACCTCTACAACCAAAATATACATTTCTATTCATCAAATTAAATCATACTCTATCAAACATTCTTCCAATATATATACATATGTCAATTGAATACTCTAAAATCATATTTATAAATCTCAAGGCTTGAATCAATAACATATCATAAACTCTTAAAACATATCTAATAAAATAAGAATTATTAAATCATATACTCTTGCATAATTTGCAACTTTATGAATCATGCATTATTCCAAAAATCATTTCATTGGCACATAAGACCTTTTTCATAACACACAGCATATCAATCATGGTCCCATGGTTTTCTAAATTTCATTTTCATGCTAGATATTCAAAATCATAATTTTTCTAGGTTGACATATTCATGCAAAATCATAATTTATACTTAATCTTACTTCCAACTTCATATTTATAATGAACATAATGCTCAAAACATAATTATAATATAGAAACTAAGGCTCTGAGATAAAAATCCACTCACCTGAAGGGGAGGAATTGATGGTGTCATCACCAATGGAGACTCCAGGGAGGAGGGTTGGCACCAAAGTCTACCATTATAACCATAAAACTCTAAATTAATCTATAATAAAACCATAATAGCTCTAAAACAACCCTAACAATATTGGGGGGGGGGGAGCACCCTTACTTGACAATAATGGCTAAAAACAACAACCCATAACATGGGGAAAGAAGAACATGACATAAACAATAAAAAAATCTTACCTTTGATCTCTTAGGAGGAAAAGGAATGGGGTAGATTTGAGTAAGGAAGGAGTAGAAGAGAGTTTGAGAGTGTTAGGGTTCAGAGTTTAGGGGGTGAAACTGAGTTTGGGGGTATAAATAGGGGTAGAGGGATCATTGGAGTGAAATGGCATCGTTTTGGGTTATTGCTATCAAACTGACATAGCTATGGCGGTCTTGGCCATTCCCGTGTCCGCGCTTTGTCACTTATGACCACTATAGCGGTCTTGGACCACTATAGTGGTGACAGAAAACCCAAATTACGCAGAAATTGCTGTCATGGTATTAGCTCACGTCTATACTCACTCACTTAACTTTAAAACATAAATGTAAATAAGAAAATACCCCCCATCTGAATTCAAATAAAATATCAAAAAAATCAAAACTCTAAGCCATCAAAATCTAATTTTTGGGTTCTAGTTCAAATTTCAGAATTGTGACGATTTTCTAAACTTGGGG
The DNA here is from genome assembly GCA_031216105.1 of Dalbergia cultrata. Classification (NCBI taxonomy): domain Eukaryota; kingdom Viridiplantae; phylum Streptophyta; class Magnoliopsida; order Fabales; family Fabaceae; genus Dalbergia; species Dalbergia cultrata. The sequence goes on from CM062350.1 coordinate 16,364,154, forward strand.
GCTTGAAACGAAACGTCTAGAGGGTTCCAAAAATTTGTTAAAAATCATTTTTCAATTCATTTTCCTTTGGAGAGCAATTACCAGGAATTTTTGTCCCAAGATTGTGACTCAAACATATAGCTCTCCAACGAGGTGTAGAGCTCCAGACTTAGTGGAAACCTGGACCCAGCAACAGCAGTGGGTCCCGGGGGACTTTGAGGCCATACAAAACTTGCCTACTGACACGTCTACACCTGGTATTACAACATGACAGCTATTAAAATGATAACTCACAATATTGACCTCATGACAAGCATGCATAAACTAGGTTGAGACACCAGCACAATTTAGGTGTCAACAATAGGAGAGAAATGATAATGTTATATCATAACTTAATAATCAAGTGCCAACATGAAAAATAATCAAATTTTCCACATGCTTAAGAGAATGGATGGCTGCATGTAACTAAAAGTTCACAAAGAGGTAAGAAAGGAGAGCGCAGGAGCAATTCACAGATATCACAAATTCATACGCACAACAATTGACATGAGTATAGATAAGTAAACTGAATAAGAATTTGTGAAGCTTGACAAAAATTGCATTACCAAAGCTGCAGTGTTGAGTCTGCAATCTCCCAATCTTCACATGGAAATGCCAAGCAGCTGCTAGCATATTTAACAGTTTAATCTCAATGCAAAACAAATATTTACAATATTGATGATTGATGCATATAGGTTGAATAGTAAAATGCAAAACTGTATAGCTATATTTTAATATTTTCTATCCTTTGTATAGCTATATTTTCCCAGATTACACCCTTACTTCAGTTAATAACCAAACATTTCTATCCTTTGTATAGCTATATTTTAATATTTTAATGTGAGAGCACCTTAGGTGCACATAATACTAGGAGGAACATAGAAAAAGACATCACAATATTTATATAGCATTAAAGATTGGCAGGTTCATTTCTGTCACAAGCTACTTGTAACTACTATACATGCCTTCATCATCAATTACAATAGTTCTATTCACCTCTTCATCATATACACTTGCACTATTCATAGCACTAACATTATAAATAAGAGAATACTGACAACAATTGAATGTCATAGAACAATACATGCCCCGAACCATTAGCAATATAACTAGGACTAACTTGAACTAAAATCCAAACTATATGCTAACATCAATGAAAAATTTCTCAAGTACAAATTATAATCACCAGTAAAACATTTTGGCCGAATCAAATCCACACATATGCATGTTTGAATTAACCTATTTTTGCGTTTGTGCACAGTTTTTTTTTTCCAAAATAAAATCTGACTCTACCTTAAAATTAACCAAATCCAAAAATTCCAACTGAAAAAGACAATCAAATCCAAGTGAGACTATACTTCATTAATAGCAAGGACCTGGCCATTGCTCTTCTTAACCTTCTTCAGCTTCCTAAGAAAATGCCTAATCGAAAATCAACAAACAAATTCAATCAGAGACAAAATCACCTCATCAAGCAAGCCGAATTCCAAAACCGAAAGATCTAATAAAAAAAAAAGAAAAAACAATGAATAATTAAAAAAAATTTACAAAAATAGAGAGAGAGAAAGAGGAATGAGGTATTTACCAAAACTTGGACTTAGCGCGAACCTCATTGGTGGCCCAAAGCTTCATGCGGTAAATCTTGGGATGTTGATCTGATTCCGTAGGGAGAGCCCTCCTAACGACCTGGTACTGGTGGAACTGCCAATACATAATAAAACCAAACACACAAAATCCATCATCATCAATGGAAGAGAATCATTGATAGCGAGTAATGACATCTAAATACAATTTCGACTCACCTTTGTTTCACCAAAAAGAAAAGTTGTATATATATATTTAAAAAAAAAGACAAAGCTGCATGCAAGTCTCCTGTCATTCCTAATCCAAGTCTCAAGAAGAAATTTTCTTCATCTTAATCTTATTTCTTATCTAGCAATCCAAACAGCAGATCCAAATAATTGCTACGCACGAAATGCCTTTCATATTTAATCCATGTCTAGCTAAAATTAGAAATAGTAAGACGTAACAATCCTATGCAAAATTAATGATAACTAATGATCATATTACCTTCAGCACTTAGCCTACAAAACATTTTAAAATAGAAAAAGATGTACTTACGAGCTTCCAGTAAAGTTGGCAAGGACACCATCAGCAGGTATTGGCCCAACCAGAATATTGGCAGATATATTGCTTAAGAGCATCAAAGATGAAAACAACAAAAAATTTAATTTTTTGGAAACCAGAATATCAAATTGAAAAAAAAATCACAGAAGAAAAGAAGTTTACATACAGATATTTGAGATTATACAACTTGCCAAGTGATGTTGGGATACTCTTGCTAAAGGAGTTAATAATTATAGCACTTAACCCAGTCCTAAATAAATAAATACAAATAAAAAGAAGCATCAATTTTAAGAGAAACTCACAAATTTTGAAGCTGTGAAAGATTTCCTATCTCACTTGGAATCACTCCACTAAGGTAATTACCCTATAAAAATTTGTACAGCGCAAATTAACAGTTATTACCAACATCCAACAACTGGATTTACCTAATTTAAACCCCAACATAAAGACCAATATCAAATAATTATAGAAGAGAAACTTTGTATCTAAATTTGAAGTTATACGAGAAGGTAACTGCAAATGTCACACTTTAAGCCAATATCAAGAATATAAGATATTATGTAATCAATGGCTATGGAGCACATGCAACATGAAAAATACACCATCATCTACCATACTTCTCTCTACGATTTGTGTAAGCTAAACTGTAAGTCCAATTCTTTAGAATTATTCTTCAACAAGGATTCGTTGCCAAGACCCGGTATATCTAGTCCAAAGGAGGAATGAAACAGAAAACTAATTACCAAACTAAAGGATATATTAATACAGAAGATCTCTGTAGTTGCCTCCATCAATGGTTCAATGGTCTTAAGCCAAATGTACACAGGATACTCAATAAATAGCAAGCCTATATGAGCAAGAAGAAGACTCAATGGATATATCAATCATTTGGCCAAAGAGCCATCATCAAACTACAATATGACACTAATACTCAAAAGTATAAGATTATATCTACATAAAAATTGTGAAGATGCTATGGGAGCCATAGAATACTCACAATTCTCCATCAAACATACATTTGCATTGTGATTGCAATTCTGTAAATAAAATGGGATTAAGGGAAAGCTTCCTCTCTTTTTTCCCCCAAGAGTAACACCAATAAAAGAATAAGCACAAAAATTAGGGCAAAACACAAACAGAATTTCGTTTTGGCAAAACACAAACATAATCAAAATAACTAACAACCACCATAATCCACTAGCCATACAACCACTGTGAGCCATCCAATCAGTCGGCCAAAACCACCGCAACCGTACAACCATCATAAACCAATAGCAGAAACTGAGAAAAGGAAGGGAAGAGAGGGCGGCCGTTACCATCATGGTCGTGCTGCTGACCGTTGCAGCCTACACAATGATGTCCCCGGTCCTTGCACAGCCGCCAGCTTCCCCGCCCTCCCATGAACACCGTTGCGACCGCACCCTTCGTGTTGCAGTGGTGCGGCTGCTGTAGTGAAGCCATGGTTGCGCGGTGACCAACCTCCCTTCCTGTTGGATTCCTCTGCATCACTGTTTTCCTTCTCCTTCTGCCCAGCCGTGAAGCGGCCATCTCCTTCCCCTTTCCCTGCTTAGCGGCGGCGTCTCCCTTTCCCCCTTTCCCTGCTCAGCGGCGGCGTCTCCCTTTCCCCCTTTCACGCCAATGGTGCTCTTCCCTCTCTCTCACTCTCTGAGATTCAGCCCCAAGTAAGAAGTAAATCCCTAGATCCCATTGTGTCTTCCTCTTTTTTATTTCAGCATCTTTTTTAATTCCTTTTTTAATAGCCATGGAAAAGGAATGGTAAATAATGCCATTATTAAACCGCCATAATTTACTTAAAGTGACCATTTCTTTCAATAAAATTATGGTGGTTAATTAAACAGCTGTAATTTACTGCACATTGTGGCAGTTTTTAAGAATCGCCATAATTCAACAGCCATTTTTTTCACTAAAATTATGGCAGTTAGAAAAACTGCCGTAATTTACGTATATTGTGGTGATTTTGAAGAACCGCCATAATTCACACTTTTTTGGTAGTGCATAATTTGGTCTCTTTGCCCCTCTTCCTTTTTTAGGACTTTTATTTTTGGAATCGACTGGTCTACCACACTTCTGGCGTGTGATTTTTACATTGACCAATTGTCCAACAAGGACATCAATTGATATTAGGGCATTTCCAACTAGTATATAGGATTTAATTACCCTTTTCTATCATAAAAAATGCATCTGGCAATTCATTTGCTGTTCTTTACAAATGTATAATTGTTTGAACTTCTAGTTCACATTACCTTGTATGAGGATCTAAATAGAATATTGATGCATTACAATTTGTTTTTCTTTTCCAGTTGTGTCTACTCTCTTCCCCTGATGTTGGAAACATTATTTCTCACAAACTGAGCCTTAAAGCATCTCCATTTGTATTTTAATGTATTTGACCATGAAGGGAGAATCATATCCAACATATATCTCCAATTTTCTTTGGAGTCCCATTTTAAATAGAAATCTGGTTAGGACATATATTGCACTTCTGAAGTTCTTAAACCAGAACCTTTTGGCTGCAGGCCAAAATAATTGTAGGGGAGAGAATTATTGGCAATTTGTTAACTTTATAGAAACAAGTGCTGTAAAATAATACGTGCCCAACTAGAAATTGGGAGATTTGTTCTCATGAGCAAGTGGTCTAGCAATTAACTGGAGGTCTTTCATAAGTTAATTATGCTAGCCAACTTTTTCTATATATGAACATAAATAATTAGATGTTCAACATTTATAACATTGGCCTACAAGCACCAAAAGCTTGAGAAATAAATTCACCAGAATCATCAAGATCAACAGTTTTGATTGGATTATCAGGAAATTGTGCTCTTAATAATTTGCACAATTAATATCGCAAGCTTCAAGTTGTAAAATCATAATGAGCACATATATGACCATTTCATATATGCATATATTAAAATCATAAAATATTTGAAAGATCCATATGGTGCATGAATTGATCCATGTATATCGACTTAAATTCCTTCTGGGAATTTAAGAGATTTAAATCCAATCTTTGCTGGTGAAGGCCATATAATTAATTTACTTTGAGAACACACAACACAAGAAAACTCATTAAAATGAAGAATCTTCTAGTTCTTCAACAAATGCTCATATGAGTTTTCAATAATTCTTTATATCATTATTGCTTCAAGATATCCCAATCGGCTATGCCAAAAGAAAATCATCCAGGCTAGTAAACATCTGGCTTACAATAGCATATGATGATTCAATTATATTCATATTAGTACTATAGACCGAAAGAAAGTGCAGACAAAATTTTCTAAAGCAACTTTCTTACCTTAAGCATAAGTTGTGATATGGAGGTACTCATTATTTTCCTCACTTAATATCACACTATGATATCCGTTTCAATGAATATCTTTGAGACTCACCAAATCTCTATAGTACTTTTGTATCTAGTAGAGAATTATTATTGTTTCTTCAGGAAACAAAATAGTAGCTCTTCTGGAGCCTTTATTCATCTTGCTACTAAGAATGATATCAATATTTCTAAATAATTTTGTTTCTTCAGGAAACATAATAGTAGCTCTTCTAGAGTTTTCAATCATGCTCACAAAACTAATAATCAAGTTAGGATTTTATTATCTTATTACAAAATGAAAATATCAAAATATGTCATCAAAGCATTAACATATCATGTAAGTGAAAAAATTTTTTTGTCATGATATGATGGTGATATAAATACATGTATCACAAATACCCCAAAAATATCAGTATCATATATTATTATTTTATGAAATATTAATCATGATAATATATAAGATTATCATGTGACATAAATCAATAAAGTAAATGATATGTTAAATACCAACAACATCACATAAAAATATAATTAATAATTATGAAATATGCCACGAATAGCATAGCTATCTTATTCAATATTGAGAACAATCAGTACTAAAAGTTTTGAAATAAAATATTCTAAAATATTCCTTAAAAATAGTATCAAGTAATACATCTAATAAAAACTTTCATTATTAAATCCAATAGTCAATATTTATAGAAAAGATAAAAAGATATTTCTAAATGGCTCATATTAATTACGAAATGATTTCATAATATATCTTGAAAAAGAATCGCATTTGCATTTTCTCATTCTCCTTTAATGATACTTAATAAGGATTAAACAAATATCTCAATGTACAAAAGGTACACACCAAATTTACTTTGATGTCATAGTAATAACATTCATCACATTTATCACACTTGAAATCAACAATCTCCCCCCAAAGTGTGAGGTCCAAAATGGTGTGCTCCCCCCTAAATGGAAGCTTTCACAGAAAAATCAAATACAAAATCTTGACCCCGTGCTTTAACCGAGGGTTGATACCACACCCAAGCGCAAACAAACAGCCATGGCCTAGCCAAACCATCGACTTTGATACCACTTATGGGGTTATAATATTTTTGTTACATTCACTTCAAGGAATGGACAAGAGCCAACTACGCAAATTTCATATTTTTTTTTATTATGAAAATTCATTATTTGATATCTTGTAAAGCCCTTTTCTTGACGGTGCTACTCCAGGAGCACATTTGATACATTGAAGTCAAGACTATTTTTGAACATATATTTATCAATAATGCAACTACAAGTGCTATCGTAATGGGTTCACAGCTCTTCTTTGTACTTTATCAAAGAGATCAGCAAGATCTTTTTAAAATATTTAGACATAATCCTTTATATAGGTAGAAAAGAAAGAAAATAAATAAACCCATTATATTATTCTCTTCAAGAGAATATGAGTATTTAATATAAATACTCAAAATTAAAAAATTATATATTGCAAATACTTATAATTATCCTTGGAGATACATTCACTTCAGGGAATGTAAGTATGAAAATGTTCCTTATAGGAAATATACAAACTTATTTTAGAATGGCACGCACTTTAAGTGGTGTGAATAATAGATTCACTCATTTTGGAGAATAATTAAGTTTTTGACATATTCACTCCTGGGAATATGTAAATCTCATTAAATAGATAAATAGATCTATTATATTTTCCTCGGATAATTTTGAACAATTAGAATACATTCACTTCAAGGAATGATTATCCATTTTTCTGTACAATTCTCATTCACTTATGGGAATGATTGCCATTCACGGCTGGGAATGGTATAGGAATAGAATAAAGTAGAAGGAATATATATTGATATATTCAAATAAAAAATTCAAAATTAAAGCAATTAATAAAAATTGATTTGTGCAATTCTTCTGGAATGCAGCACTTTCTTGTTTATTAGTCTCAAGACCCATTAAGTAAAAATGAATCTCAACATATAATATTCAAGAAAAATATGGTTAGGATGTCTTACTCAAGCCTTCCTATTCACCACCGTATACCAATGCTATAATAATAATATAGGGGAAAGGAAGAACTGACCAAGAACAAATGCCTTTGTAAGTGTAAATGGCACTAGGAAAGGAATTGTAGCTTGTATCAAATGCTCTCTCAATTTCCACCATAAACCAAGAATCCTAGAAAAAAAATATATTGCATGCACTGTATTAACACAAACTTATTCACTTTGAGAGCAAAGTCGTGCTGATAACATGTTATAAAAAATAAGAAGAGAAAGAATAATGGAGAAGAGGAGAAATAATAGTTTCATTGATAATCTGAAAGGTGCTCTATATGGAGCATCTAAAAAGCTATTTATAACCAAAGGAAAAGAGATATAGTATTTAATCAAATCATAACAAATTCTATCTAATTAAATCAAATCTTAACTAAATCACATAAATATATGGACATCCATAAATGAACAATATTTTATAACATTTTTCATTTTTTTAATTTTAAAAACCAAAATTTTAAAAAACCTTTGCCAAACAACCCCATCATCTTTCTGGAAGGAAACATCTTCGTAGATATCAGCATACCCCATACAAATCTTTATCTAATGGACAGGAAGAGTAGGAGGAAAGAACACGTCTTTTCCTGCAAGTACGTCTTCCCTACATGACAACACGCCAATCAAATTTGACTCACAAATTAGCCTCGTTTTCCAGACAGGCACATTCCATACGTAAGTTAGCAATTATTATCATTCTCCATTCCTCCTCTTGCCATCACAACAGAACAAACCTCACACGGAATTTGTCACGTGTCTGGCAGGGCAAATTTCTATATAGAGGCGGCTCTAAAAATTCATTCTTAAATATATTCATAAAAAATTAATGGGAACCATAGATTAATGATCAATATATATTAAATAAAGCAAATAGAATCCCATTTTTACTGTGAATATATGTAAATATGATAGGTTGGATTTGTATCTATATAAAAATCTACACTCCGCTGGTCCAATCCATGCTCAAGCAGACAAAAAAAAATTATTAGCAAGAATTATCATTTTTTAAGAGTATCCACTTGTTAGATAAATAAGATATTAATTTCGATACGAAATGTGTTTTTTTTTTTTTTCTGTATACGTGAATTTCAATCAAATAGCTCAGAACTTCATAATCAATGAAGAATTAACTCTTTCCTTTCAACGTAATAAACTAGCCAGTAATCGTTGGCCCAACAAATGTGAAAAGATTGAGTTATTTTATTTCAACACTAAAATTTAAACCCATAATCTCATATAAACTATTCATGCTCCTTGTCCCTAGTAAATAATTGAATGAAGGCTTCACCCAATAAATAAAAAAATATTAAACCTAGTCTTATGATTATTAAAAATTGAATGTTGAGATGATTTTAATGGAACATCATATTAAATTAATTCAATAAAAATTTGTACAAAAATATCTAACTAGGCAAATTTTAGTTTGGTTAAAAAAGGTGTTGGACTAGAGCAAAATGTTTCTAGTACTCTATAAAAGAAATGAATAGATTAATTTTGATACACTGATTGAAAAGAAGTTTTATAATGTCATCAAATTATATATTTTTATATATAACACTTAACAAAAAAATTAAACCAAATATTTTTCCTGAGATGACAAGTCGTCAAGAGATGACAATTCGTCATTGAATTACACTCTCAAAGCCAACTTTTGACACAATCTCTCATACGATATGAAATTCAATGAGTGGGTCACCATTCAAGTTTAAGTTGAGTATGGAAGCAACACATGTGACCATGGAAGCTGGGTTCAGGGATATTAGGGGTAGTGGGAACACTGCACAATTATTTGGAGAGCACTCTTTGCAAGAAGGGCAGTGATGATGGGTTACATTTATGCACCACTTTCTTATATAACTCTAGGCATATTGCATCATTTATATGCTTAATTGTTGACGTTTGGTTTATATGTTTTTAGTTCTCATTGGGTATAATTGAGTATAATCGTAATTATTGGCATTTGGTTGAATTGTATTTAGTCTTCATTGGGTATCATTAAGTATAATCATAATTATTTGTACCATTTTGATGAAGAAATATGTTTTGGAGCTTCATGTGCTTTTAATTCCCTTTGTGAGTGTTATTTGGTTGTAGAAACATCCCATGTTGGTGCACGAAACTTGTAGCAATGATCAATTTGGGAGGATTTGTAGTCAAATAGAAGAGTTCTGGAGCTCATTTGAGTATATTTGCAGGAAATATTATAATAGAAAATTTGTATTTGTCTCTACAAAGATCAAATTGAGACAAATAAAGATGTTTTGGAAAGCTCAATAAATCCTCTGTAACTTTTATGTTCAACTCAAAATCTAGTTCTAAGAGCCTCTTGATGAAAATTAAATTACAAGATTAAAGGTTATTGATGTTTTAATACTGCCTAGTTTGACTCTCAGTTAATATTTTGCCAATATCAGGATCTATAGATGTGCATTTGAGATGATTCTTGCAGCGTTAGAAAAATCATTCAAAGAGCTACAATTTCTATTTTAGATATCTAACCAATAAAAACTCAGCAGTCATAATGACCATGGGATGATATGCAAAGCATAGCTTTCTCAATGTGAAAACAAAGGCACAGGAAGAAAGCAGAACACTTCGGTCTTCATGTTTGAGTTGCCTTCAACAAAAGCTTAGCGATCATTATAACCGTGTTTCAAACTCGACCTGCTGGTCCATCCGAGTTTCAAAACACTGCATGAGAATTCACTTTGACTATATATAATGTGCACAAACGTGCATCGATACACACACACTCTCCTGGTGTAGTTTGTTCTCTTGTGATAATACGAGAGGAGAGATAATACATAATAATGGCATGCGTATAGTTCTATTTTTGCTTGAACAATATGGGAAATTAAACGAGGCAAATTTGTGAGTCAAATTTGATCAACGTTGAGAGGACGAGTACTTGCATAGTAATATGACTTGTTCGTCCCTCCCATTAGATAAAGATTTGAATGGTGTATGTGGTTGATATATACTTGCAGGAAGATTTTTTTCATTCCTTCCCCAAAATGATAAAGATATATTATGTCACATGATACAATCAATAAACCTGCCATAAAAAGAATAAAGACAAAGGGGAGAGCCAACGTCATGGTTGTTAAGCATCTTTCTTGCGTGGGGCAGGGACCTTGATGATCGTTGAAATATAGGCCTTAAAGATCGTATTATCAAGCGGCTATTGGCAAATTTATGAAAATTGCATAAAGAACCCAAGATGAAAACAATAAAAATGATAAAATTACATTTGATTCCTTTTTCCCCCTTCAATTAGTGTATGATAATAATTCTTTAATGGTTTTATAGAGAGTTTCATTTTTACACACTGATAGTGTAAAATTTTTTATACTATCATCTAATCATATTTTTTCATATCAGCAAGATAGTGAAGCCTTATATCTACTTTTTGAAAGTTCATTTAAATAAGAAAATTTGATTGAATGATAATGTAAAAATATTTTACGTTGTTAATATATAGAAATTAAGCTCTTTTTTTAATAAAAAGTTACTGTTTGCTTATTTATTCTTGCTTTCTTCGCACAGTCACTACTGTACTTTTGTTTTGGTGAGGAACTTTTGACCTCATGGGTTATTTAACACTGCAGGCATTAGTGCTATAACTGTGTTTAGAAATTTGTACTTTAAGGGTATATTTGTTGGGAAGTAAAAATGGAGTAAATTTTTTATAAATGAGATTTATGTATAATTTTATACATAAAGCTCATTTATGAGCATTTATTCCCTATTTTTTACCCCTTAACCAACCATACCCTAATTGTTTTTACCTGTTATGGGTATTTGGACACTAATTGCTACTATTTTGATAGTGATTAAGGCACTTATTTTTCAGATTTTTTTAGTAAAATTCTTTGGTTGTACTCTTTGATATTTTTTATAGCAAAACTTTTCTGTACTTGGTCTCCAGATTTTTTATCTCTTACACTCCAGGGTTTTTCGCCTTAAAAAATTTGTGTGTCCTCCTTAGCTATGCCTGTTTAATTTATGTATGCAACCCTGATGAAAAAAGTGATTAAAACATTGTTTCCTAAATTCTTTTTTTATAAAGAAAGAAATAAAAAAAATGAAGAAGTTGAGAATATTATGTAAAATTACATACAAAACTCATTCATAAAAAATATTCTTATGACATTAAATAAAACAAGCAACTCCTTTGAAAACTATTTTTCATAGACACAAGTGTATACTTGGTAGTCTCATATGGCATAATGGGTCTCACTCTATGGTGGGTTCCATCTTATGTGAGTGCATCTGTTATGCACTTTTAATTTTAATCTGAATAATGCCACATGTCTAAAAAAAATATTGATAGGAATTTTTATAGAAATTATGATGGTTAGTGGATGAAATAAAATAATATAATCCACATTTCATTTAAGCGCTTAGAATCATATCACACATTCCAGAAAGAAAATTCCAACAAGTTTCCAATTGTCTAACTTTTTTATTTTTTTGGTGCCTCAAATTTTGTGACTGCGTTAAAAACATAGCTAATCTTAAAATCAATGTGAGACTTAAATAATATTATTTAAACACCACAAAAATACATAAATCTCATCACTTTTTCCTTCTCCAACTTCTCTATTTTCTGTCTTCGATACGTAGAATGTCTCCAAAAATGGGATTAAAATATTTTTATCAGAGATTTATATATAGCTTCCAGATAATAATATAAGTACTATTATTCAAAAATAAAAGTGAATATTTATAAAGAGATAAAGATATAAAATCTCTTGTAATGTAATTAGCTAGGGACTAACATTTTGTGTTTTTCTCTTTTTCTTTTTTTTTTTTTGAACATTCACTCTTATCTCCATATTTCATGTCCAAATAACATCAGACTAAAAAATATTTGATCCTCAAAATGTACCGTTTTTTATATTTACGTTTTAAGTACAAAAAATAAAAAAAAATCTTTTCACTATATATACTTATATCTAAACAATATATAAGAAATATTGTCATGCAATTGTTGAATTTGTCATTTAGAATAAATATGATTGATTTGCTGCAAGATCTGCTTGTTGCGGGAACGAACACAACTGCGTGTGGCCTAGAAATCAAAGGGCTATGACTGAAGTAATTCGTAACCCAGAGGTTATGTCCAAAGCCAAACAAGAGCTGCAGCAAACCATTGGAATAGGTAATCCTCTTGATGAATCAGATGCTGCTAAACTCCCATATTTACAAGCGATAATAAAAGAGGCCCTCCGTTTACGCCCTCCAGCTCCACTTTTGCTCTCTACAAAAGCTAAAGTTGATGTGGAAATCTCGGGTTGCACAATCCCACAGGGTGCATTAGTCCTAGTTAATGAGTGGGCTATTGGTAGGAACCCTATCACATAGGAGAATGCACATTTGTTTACACCAGAGAGGTTCTTGGGCTCTAAAATTGATGTCTCACCCCATTTGGCAGTGGGAGGCGCATTTGTCCTGGATCGCCTCTAGCTACCCGAATGCTGCATGTGATGTTGGGATCGCCAGGGTTGGACTGGGGGCGGAACAGTGAAAGAAGCGAGGTTCGTGGAGGCGACGATGGTGACAGCGGCAATGGCAGGGGTGGAGAAACGATAAGAGTGGTGGTTCCAGAGGCGCATAACTGAGCTCAGGAAATACCTATTCCAGAGGCACATAACTGAGTCCAGATTCGAGCTTTCATTGATTTTGGTTTGGGACATGGCAGCTGCAAGATGATGGAGAACAGGGGTTTGCTTTTGATTTTAGTTTGCAAAAGATGAAGGATAGGGTGGTGGAGGCGACGACGAAGAGCAGCGGTGGCGGCAAGCAAGGGCAATGGGAGCACTGGCTGAATTGTTCATAAACAAAAAACAAAATGAAAGGAGTAAGAACAATATGGTAACAAAAAAAAACAAATTAAAAAAAAGATTAAAATATAGAAAATTTGAAGATAAAAAAAAAATGATGGTCTCCTTATCAAAAACAATGGCAAGATGCAGAGCAATGACCAAAAAATCGGGACAAACAATGGAGAGATAGAGAGGAGAGGGAGACTAGAGATGAAATGGAGGAGAAGGATGGTGGTTGGATATTTAGAATGCTTGTCAATGGATTTTTAACCCTTACTAGAAGAATTAACTTATCCCAAAATGCAACGTTTTACTTATATTATTATTGGTAGAAAATTTTGTCAGCAATATTATAATTTTTTGAAAAATTATTTTTTAGCCTCTTACTGACAAATTTTTCCACTAGTAATCTCAAAATAATAATAATAATAAATTAACCTGTTAACTTGGAATTTTTCTACTGGTAAATTCAATAGTTAGGCGCGATAAATTATTGATAATGGACTAATTTACAAAAAAGTATCGATAAATTACTGGGAAAAAAAATCACCAGTAATGGATATGCAACATTTGGCATTAGATGGTGCGAATATTCTCTACAGATTACTTGCAGAAAAATCCACTTATAATGGCTTTTAAAATAAGATTTCTATTATTTCTTCCTTTCCACCAGTAAATTTGCCGGTTATACCAGTGGGAAAAATAGAATCTGCAGTAAACATGTACTTTTCTGGTAGTGCACGGCAGAGAAGATCCCGTTTCAAACCCAAGTATACTTTTTATGACACATTAATAATGTGACATGTGGTGGGGTTAAGATTAAGATCCAAAATGGGACACTGCGTTGGAGTTGTCCTTAAAGTCTTGATTATTCTATTGTTTATTTATATTATTTAACATTTTAATTAAAAATAACTCGGGCAGACCGGGGAAAAAAAAGGAGATGATAGTGCGAATAAACATAATTTTAAGAGACCAAGTTTGTTGTTAATATAACTTTTGATACTTTTCTACCAAAATTTATCTAGACGAAAGGCGTTAATTATAATTATTATTTTTTCTATTTCCAAGAATTTGAAACCAAACTCAGAACTTCATAGTTAAAGAAGAATTAACTCTTTCATTTCAACGTTGCGCCAGTACCTTTGGCTCACCAAACGTGGAAAAGATTCAGTTATTTTATTTCAACATTCAACAAGAATATTAAAATATAACAATTGAGAAAATAAAAATGTAAAAACTTAAAAATATTAGGTCGCATAATAATGAATACTGGCTTGTCGCAGGTAACTTATGATTAAATTACAGTATTAAGAAGTGAGTATAAAACAACTTCAATTATTCTTTAAAGATTTAATGTGAGTACTAAGAAAAGTCAGTAAACAACTTAAACGAAATATATGTAACAAACTATGATATACTTAGATCCACGCGATCATGAGTAAAAGGTGCTTAAATGAACATTAATTTCTAGAATGAAAAACATGTCTGTTTGAAAGATGCATCACACGTAGCCTCCTTCTCCGCACCTTCGTGCACAATGCTATATATACAAGCCAAGCAAGTTTAGTCTCATCACACCCACTTCTCAACACTACACTACACTTGAACCAGCCATCTTTCTAATTAAAAGGCAATGGAATCAGTATCATCACCAGACTGGGGTGCTGCAACGATGAATTCAACAACACTTGCTTCACTTTTTGAGCACAGCACCACAATCGATGCACTAAAATCACATACCCTCTTATCCCCTATGCATTCATACCTCTCCCTATCACTGATCCTCTTGTTGACATACACAGTCACACAATTTCTTCGTTCAATTCATGCAAAGAGCACAAAATCAAACTGCAAGCTTCCACCAGGACCTTCCTTTCTCACCATAGTGTTCCACCTTTCTGAATTCTGTAGAAAGCCACAGCAAACACTGGCCAAGCTTGCTAAGCTTCATGCCCCAGATATAATGCGCTTGAAGTTCGGCCCATCAACCACCATAATCATCTCTTCACCAGACATTACCAAAGAGGTGCTTCAAACCAATGATGCATTGTTCGCAGACAGAACAGTTCCAATTATTGTGACATCTCTTGGCCACCACAATTATAGCTTGCCATTCCTCCCTGTTTGTCCACTTTGGAGGGACATGAGGAGAATATGCAATGACCAATTGTTCTCAAACAAGACCCTTGATGCAAGCCAAGGCCTTAGGCGCAAGAAGCTGCAAGAACTCCTCAGCGACATGCACACATACAGCCTAACCGGTGAGGCAGTGGATGTTGGGAGGGCAGCTTTCAAGGCATGCATCAATTTCTTGTCTTACACTTTTGTCTCTCAGGATTTTGTTGAATCCGTAGAGAATGGAGAGTACAAGGACATTGTGTCCACTCTGTTGCAGCTAACTGGAACAACAAACGTGGTGGATATTTTCCCAGTGTTGAAGATATTGGACCCACAAGGCCTCCAAAGGCACACCACTAATTACCTTACCAAGTTTTTCCACAACTTGGACAAGTTGATTGACAAACGATTGAAGCTTAGAGAAGCGGGACTTTATGTCACTAACAACGACATGTTGGATGCACTCCTTGACATTTCTCGAGAGGACAGCCAGAGGATGGACAGAGAAAAGATCAAACATTTTTTACTTGTAATTTCCTTTCTCTTATCATTTTTTGACGATCATTTTTTCACTGTCAATATTATCTTTGAAAGCTTTTTTTTTTTTGTCCTCTAAAGATACAACTTTAATTTATCCTTTCTCACTTAGAGCAAATATCGTTTTGTTGTAGGATCTACTTGTTGCGGGAACAGACACAACTGCATATGGCTTGGAAAGGGCAATGACCGAACTACTCCGCAATCCAGAGGTTAAGACAAAAGCCAAACAAGAGCTGGAGCAAACCATCGGAAAAGGAAATCCTATTCAGGAATCGGATGTTGCTAAACTCCCATACCTGCAAGCAATAATAAAAGAGACCTTGCGTTTACACCCTCCGGCTCCACTTTTGCTTCCTAGAAAAGCTAAGGTTGATGTGGAAATCTCGGGTTACACAATCCCACAGGGTGCAAGAGTCCTAATTAATGAGTGGGCTATAGGTAGAAACCCAAGCATATGGGAGAATGCGCATTTGTTTACACCGGAGAGGTTCTTGGGGTCTAAAATTGATGTCAAAGGTCGAGATTTTCAGCTCACACCATTTGGCAGTGGGAGACGAATATGTCCTGGATCGCCTCTAGCTATGCGGATGTTGCATGTGATGTTGGGATCATTAGTCAATTCTTTTGATTGGAGACTTGAAAACAACATCAAGCCTGAGGATATGGACTTGGATCAATCCCTCCGAGCTATTCCCATTAGAATAAGCAACTAGGATGATTAATCGTTAGTTTCTTCCTCTTATAGATTTGATTTAATATAGTGGCAAAGTAGTTTACCGTACCGAATGTAACTTACTCTCGTTTATCAGCTTGAGTGCTAGTTAGAATTTGAAGCCTTTGTATTATTTTGTTACAATTTTAAGCCTTTGTATAATATAGAGTTGGCTACATAGAATAAAAAAATATTTGCTTTAAATTCTTACTTCTCTTAATCGTATATTTTATTTTTAATTTGTTGTCGTTTTACTACTACTTACACTTTTTGAGAGTTTATTTATTATTTTTTTTCATCTTTATCAACAAGTGGATATTATATGGACATTAGGGGGAGACATAATTAATTGGAGTCTTGATGCTAGTAAGTGTTGAGAGAGTTAAAAGTCAGTATTTATAATTTCCTTTCATATATGATGCCCAGGTAATATTTACATTTAATGAACAACTAACATACATTTCTGGTCTTTTATTTGTTTAAATTTTCATATACGCAACTCTTCTCCGTTTTTTTTTTTTCAATCCAGTTGATTTTTTAATTGCTTTATTTAAGATATTGTTGGATGCACTCAGGATAATTAATATGTGGTTTTGATTAATTAGAGGCAAGAGCTGCTTGACTTTCGGTCATTTTTCATCACGCGACTTTTGAGACAAACTTTTATTTAGTCATCACATATTCACATTGGAGACATTCATACATTCCACATGCACCACTGCGTACGCGTATTATTCTTTTGATTGTAACATTTGCTTTATATAATTGAAGAAATAGCGCCAAATCAGCCAATTCAATGGGAGAAAAAAAGAAAAGGGCGCACGTGGCTGGTTCATTTGAACTTTGAAATAGGATGCTTCCGTGCATTCCAGGATGGGACGACGTGTACGAGTTGGAGAAATTGCAGAAGGTGACAATAATGTACGCATCGCGTTCTTGGCTGAAGCTTTGGGGCACTTACAGGTTTCAATCCAATCAGTGATGGTGTTTATAACGAGGAACTCGTGATAAGAGATAATATCTATTTCTGTGAGCTCTATTTTTTAAGAAAATTAATGACTGTTTTTGGCGGAGGATACTTTATATATAGAAATTTTAGATATCAAATAGTATAAATGACAAATCAAATTCCTACTGTTGAATGATCAATTTAGTCTAGACTTATGGCATGTAAAAATTGTAATCACAATAACAATATTAGGATTAGGTTTTTGGATTACCTGGAATGGGTGAGAAAGATGATGAAATCATAGTCTCACTTACAGTTCTAGTGACATGTGAGAGGAGACGGAAGAACATATGTTGGAACAGAATGATATAGAGAGAAGAGAGAAACTCCTCCTATTCCATTACAGGAAGAGAACATGTTCTGGAGTAACAAACATACACAGCTAGTGGTTAGGAGGCAAAACCTCTCTATTTATATTAGTAAAATATGGGTTATGCCTTCTCATTATAGCAAGCCCATATTCAAGTACTTATAACAATACCCACAATGAGTAGTGTTTGACAATAAAAAGCCTAATAACAATACTGATCACAAATGTGGGACTTAAACAATAAACTTTAATTATTTTAACATTCAATTAATTTGGATCTAAAATTTAATTTAATAGTGATTTATGTTACTCCACAAAATAATTCCAACATTATGTTGATAAAAACAAAATAATAGCAGTTAATTTTTTTTGTTCCTCAATACTACAACCTTTCCACTGGACTAGCACGAGACCTTTGTTAGGTAGTATTAGATTTTTAGTTTTATAGTAATGTTATAACACTTGAAACCCTAATCTTCTTTTAGCTTTTAAAGCCACCGCCGTTCCTATTCATTTCCTTATACCTCCCACATCTCTCTGTCACTCTTTCTTTCTCTCTTTCTCTCACACATACACACAAACCATATCTCCTCTCCCTCAATACTCTATTGAAGCAACCCACCACATAAGACCACTGCTCCGCCATTGCCCACCGCTGCTCCGCCACTTTGCTGATGTCGCGCCCATTCTTCTTGCCTTTGAAGCGGTGCCAGCTTCTTTCCATTTGAGCAGCGCCACTACTGCTCCGTTGATGCGTCGCCGACTACCATTCCCTCATTGCCGCGTCGACTGCTGCCTCGTTGTTGCTGTGTTGATCAATGTCTCGAGTCGTATTGCAACATCACAACCGCTACAGTAGTGGGATGCCAAGCGGTGGTGTGGATCAGGAAAGGTTGGGGATAAGGTGAAGCTTATTTACCCCAAGGAAAAACATATGATTGATTATCATGATGCCAAGAATGAATAGACATTTTTTAGGCTTTAACTTGAAATTATGTTGTTTTTATTTGATTTTTAGGCTTTTGAGACACTGGTAACTTTGATTTTCAATTTGAGTTAGGATTGACATTTTTTCCAACTTGCATCGTGAAGAACTGAAGATGATATCAGTAGTTTTTTTTATTTTTATTGAAGATATCAGTACATTTTTTTTTTTTGGTTTGGAACTCTGGAAGATATCACTATAATTAGAATTGCCATTGATTTCATGGTTTTGGATTGCTAGAATTTTTATTTTTTAACAGATGACCTAAGAGGACAGGTTTGCTAAATAGGCCCTAGGCCAGGCCAGGCCTTTGA
Organism: Dalbergia cultrata; assembly: GCA_031216105.1. Lineage (NCBI taxonomy): Eukaryota > Viridiplantae > Streptophyta > Magnoliopsida > Fabales > Fabaceae > Dalbergia > Dalbergia cultrata. Next base: position 16,383,512 of record CM062350.1, read on the forward strand.
ATAGGCTAGGTTTAGGCTGAAAAAATAGCCTGTAATAGGCCACGGGCCAGGCTCAGGCTAAGAAATTACAAGGACAAGCCTGACCTGTTAAGGGTAAAGCCTGGCCTGGCCTGACCTATTTCCACCCCTATCAGCAGCCGTGATTAATTCTTTGAGGCGATCAAGAGCTCTTCTAAGGGGTAAATATTTAGTCACGAGACCCTTTCCATACACAAAACTAGTAATCAAACTTCAATTAAATGCTTAAAAAGTCTAGCTACCTGGCTACCAACTATGGTAGGTATCATGGTTAAAGAATATATGAGTTAAATCCCTCACACTTTTGTTTTTGAACTGTAAATCCCTGGCCTTTTAATGTTTTATTTCAGTACTCTTAACATTGTTTATTCACAAAATCAATCATTCTTATAGAAAAATAAAATTAATATGACTTTAAATCATGTTTTACGTTATTAATTATGTTTCCGGAAAAATGTCTTAAAATTAAAATTATATATCCAAAAAAGGATAATGAAAATGGTATAATCAAATTGGATGCGTAAATATCATTATTTTTTATTTAAAAAGCCAACAGTTCCCTGTTTAGTTTTAATTTAAATTACTCGGACTTCGTCAATTATATTAAAATTAATATTTAGAAAGGATGGTGAACTTCATCCCTTAGAGCAGCACCAATGGACACAATTAAGGGTCACATTTCAACAAGTGACCCACCACTCGAGACAAGGACAGGGACTGGGGCTGCAACTATTGGAACAATTGAAGAAAGTAGGATGAGCCCCACTGCCGAGGGACTGTCCCACATGCATTACCTTTTTTAAAAAAGTAAATTTTGTTATGATTTAGTTATTTTTTGACATAATTTTTTGTGTGTGTAACTACACAAGTTGTTAATAACAAAAATTATACAAACAATTAATTATGTATATTTAATTCAGTTAAAATACTTGATTCAATGACCTACTATCTTTAAATTCTTCAAATAGAGTCTGTTAAAAAATATTATTAGTAAAAATGTGTGATTAGATGATAATATAAAATTCTTTTACACTAATAATCTTTTTTTGTCATTTCAATATTTAAATATAATTATGCTCTACTTCTTTCTTCACATAATTTTTCAGTCATTTCCAACTCTTCCTAAACTGTTTTTACACATAGTTTAAATATTTCATAATTTCATAATCAATCCCTCCGAGCGATTCCAGTTAGACAAGCGACATGATTAATGTTACGTTCTTCCTTTAAAAAGATTTGATTTAATAGTGGTTCTGTAGTTTTTGACAGAATGTAATTAATTTATATTTTCAGCTTGACTGTTAGCTAGAATTTGATGCATTTGTATGACGGATCCATGTTGATCAAGGTGGGGGCTTATGCTGCCACAAAACTTTTGAAACGTTTTTAATAATTATAGATATTTTTCCCCCAATATTTTGTTTTGACCCCTTTCTAACCTTAAATAAGAGAAAATAACACAAGTATTATTTTAACACCCAAAAATTAGTGTTCAATTGAGACATTGACTCCATCGCTATTAGATATGATAGATAAATGAAGATAGTAGGGACAACCATCACATTTAATAGTGATGAAGTGTTTCTCTTCACTAGAGACTTGCTTTTAACTGTTGAAATAACATTACTTAAAGTAATGAGATATAGTTAAATCCCCTTTTATTTTAAGGGTTTGTCTAACCATTGCTCTTTGGACACTAGTTAAGAATTCTGATAAGCTCAAGTTTAAAATTTTTGAAGTGGTCCCTACACGTTCAAAACTCAAAAATCACAGTTTCCCATGAAAAGCTTACCACTATAAGATCGAGGCACTGGTTAAATAAACATTTATTGTAATTATTATAATTATGTATTAATTTTATCTCCATAACAAAAATTTCTTAGATCCATCACCCTATATGATATAGAGTTGGTTATAATAATTATAAAAATATATACTTGCTTTAAATTTTCTTACTTTACGTAGTTGTTTAATTTTATATTTTTTTCGATAATTAAATAAGGCTGAACTCTCATAAAAGGAGGAGCAAAGACTCCCTCATACTAGAACACAGAAACACAAATTAAAATACCCAAAACCACAAGAGTCATCCCACCCGAAAAATCAGAAAGACGTCCTAGTCAATACTCAAAACCTATGTTACACTAACATTTCATTATTCCATTGTCCACAGTATCTAGAATGTATCATGTTTGACATTGATATCGATACTTTGATATTCTAAAATGTATCAAGATTAATTTTTTAGATGGCTTTCCAAAATTATTTTGTCGATAAAATATCATTAATATATATTTTTTTAATATACGTACGTATCACTATATCTTAAATTTCAAAATTTTAATTTATCTTCGTATCACTATTGAATTGTATCAGTATTGTAAGTGTTTCATAACGCAAAACATAGTACTCAATACTGATGGCGCACGAGACACAGAACCATGCATGGAAAATCCCAAGAACAATTGCAAGCACCCCAAATTAAACCACTTTTTAAGGTTTTTTAAAATTTTAAATCAAATTATCTTTCTCTTTTTTGAAAAATTTCTTCAGTAAGTAGATAAGTGGATGTTATACCGACATCATATACATTAGAGAGACACATAATTATAAGAGAGAAAAGCCAATATTTTTAATTTTCTTCCTTTCATATTTCTATGTAGGGAGGGGTTATTGCCACTCCTATTTGTCTATTATCACTCCTCTTTTAGTGGCTTTGATTTGGTATTCCACAATTACCCTTGAATAAGGTTGTGTTATATTATTGTGTATCATATCTCCCATATTTCAAATAATATTAATCAATATTAGGTATAAAAATAACTATTCTTAATTTACCAATTTAAAAAAATAAAAAATATATTATGCTTTTTTTCTACAAATTAAAATCAAGTATTTTACAATAAATAGAATCTTGTTAGATACTTTTTCTTTAATACAACATATTTTTCTGACACACTTTTTCTATAGTCATTTACTTCTCTATCCTAGTTTTAGAAACTCATTTTCTTTTTTGAGGGTTAACGCATGTCTTTCTCTTACTCTGAAGTCATTAAGGCTATTTCTTCTTCTTGTGTTTGTTATGCAAAATTCCTTAAATACATTACAAACAGCCAGAAAAAAAATGCATAATAAGGAAACCATTATTTTCTTAACCAAACAAAAAAAAAATTAATCTTAGCAAAGCTCGAAATTAACAAGGCTGACTTCCATAACAGCTACATGAAAATTAATCTGGAGTTGAGTGTTTATGCATATATGATTACTTTTTTATTTTAAAAGTTTTAAACATATAAGCAATGTATTAATATAAAAAGAAAGAAAAATAAAGCATGAATTTTCAAAGCAATTGTTTACGTTTCTTTTACTTAAATAAGTGACGAGTTACACCGAAAAAAAAAAGTGATGAGCACATTTTTTTTTCAACTTTTCATCTGGTTAAATTTGAGAAAATCAAACAAGTAATAAATTACTCATACTTAAAGTTTTACACAACTTTCACAAAAAGAAAAAAAATACACTATCAAGGAATCAAATAAAAGAACTTGAAAAGAAGTTTTACTTGTTGAGTAATTTGCACCAACCAGAGGTATAAACATTTTGAGTTTGAATATCAAACTCATCTTACGTACATAAGAAATGCAATCTCAAAATTCAAAACAAAATTTTTTTGAAAATCAAACACACCTCTTGTTTTGTTTATTCAATTTTAAAACTGCTAAATTAAAAATAGTTAATTCTTATATTTAATATTAATTTGTATAATTATATAATATAATTTGAAATATGAGAATAATATTAGACAAAAATATAACACAAGTCTTAATTAAGGGTAATTTTGGAATACTAGAATAAAGCCACTAAAAGGAGAGTGGCAATAGATAAATGGGAGTGGCAATAGCCATTTCCTTCTATGTAGTCTCTACACTTTTAATGTTCAACGTACTATCATTTCTGATCTTCTTATTTGTTCAGAATTTCATATATGTAACTCATCTCCATTAATTTTTAGATTTTTATCCAGATGACTTTGTTTTACGTTATTAATTAAAGAATTAATTGGTTACACTGATTATAAGTATTCAATTTTGATTTTCGGCGAAAGCACTTGACTTTCAGTCATGTTTCATCACGCGACTTCTGAGTCAAACTTTTCCCTAGTCATCATACTTAATTTATTGGACATTCACATGTACAAATGCTTATACGTATTACTCTTTCTGATTAGAAATGTGCTTATATAGTTGAAAAAATAAAGCCAACTAGTCAATTCAATAGAACAAGACGACATAGGTATCTGGTTCAAATGAACCTTACAACTGGATGGTCACCGAGTCCTGTTTGGTTCTGCTTTGGTTATTTTATTCTTCAATATAATCCTGTATTGTAAAGCACTTCCTAACAATAAATAATAAAACTAAGACACTTTTCAAGGTTGATTACTATCTTTATCATTTTCATTGCTTAATTAGAACTTCATATAAGTGGCCCTTCTTCACTAGTTTATGTTTTCTAGGCGGATGGTGATTTTTTAATTGTTTCATTTAGTATTTAATCAGATACATTGAACATAATATTTGATATTGATTAGAGTCAAATGTTTCATCACGCCACTTTTATGTTGTCATCATCATACTTAATTTATTGGACATTCACATTCATAACTGCTTGTGCTTAATACTCTTTCTTAAAATAAGAATTACTGAGAGAACTTATTATAATGCACTTTAAATGGTTTGAAATTAAAAGATGAAAATGCATCTTCTAAAGTGAGAATCCTTCTAAAGTATGAAAGTAAGAAATTCTCACCATTAGATCAATTGATAAGTCTCATACATCATGCTTTTTATTGATTCAACAGTGGGAATCCCCTTACTCTCTTATATTAGAGGAATTCTCACTTTAGAGGATTCAAATCATAAAAATATAACATTAGATCAGTCAATTGAATGAAAAGGAGGTCAATGGACTGGCTCATTGATCCTTAGAACTGGCAATCACTGAGTACACGATTATGACAAATTGGACCTATTTCTTCTTCTTCTTTTTTTCGGTAATGAATTGAACCCTGTTTGATATTGCTTTGGTTCTTTTAATTCTTGTAATGCAAATCCTAAAGTTAGTTTAATTATGACGTCAAAAAGTAAGGAGGTAATTTAAATTATTCGAACCTTGCCAATTATCTTGAAATTAATATCTAGAAAGGATGGTCAACTTCATCTTTTTGTTCTATGTTTTTCAGCATTTTAATTAAAAATAAGCTAGAAAGACCAGGACCGAAGAGAGAGAGAGAGAGAGAGAGAGAGAGAGAGATGAGATGATATTGCAAACCAAAAGAAAAAAAAAACGACGACAGAGATGATATTGCTCTCAAAACTCTAAAAATGTGCAAATTTACACCTTAATATTTCCTGAATATGCACTTTACTTTGGGTCAATTTTTTCCATATGGATTTTAAATGATCAAAACATTGTATTATTCTTTTTGCAGCAAAATGAATCTAGGATGGTTTAGGATACATAATCTGCCGGAAGTGAATATTGAACACAAAATGTCAAAAATAAAATAAAATTGGTGAAACAAAATCCGCTGGTAGCAAATTATGTAACAATTTTTTTTCAATGAAATCCGCTGTCTGGGGATAATGAGTGATAAAAAAAAATTATAAAAATAATAATAAACTTGAAAATATTAAATGTTAGTACAAGGATCTGTGTGTTCTAAATGCCGATACAATGAATCACTCGTGTCACTATACCAGCATTTAGAACACATGGAATTATTGTATAGCATTTAAAACAGATAGCTTTATTATTATTTTTTGTCACCCTTTATTCGCTGGCATTGGATTGCTTTGCCAAAAAATATATATATATATATGATACATAATCCGCTACCAACAGATTCTGTTGATTTTTTTTTTATTTTGCCATTTTGTTTTCATTATCTACTTCCAGCGGATTACGTACCCTTAACCATCGCACATTCATTTTGCTACAAACACAATAATACAGTGTTTTTATCATTTAAAATCCACATGGAAAAATTGACCCACACTTTAGTCATTTTGTCAAAATTTTGCTTATTATTAATGATAAACAAGTGCAGATATGCACCAAAACAAAAAATAGGTGCGGGTCAATTATTTGCATATGGACATTGAGTGATAATTTTTTTTTTATTCTTGATTGAGTGATAAAATGACAAACATATTGTGTTTAAGTAGGAATTATTTTGGAATGGGCAAGGTTATGGAATCCGTTGGAAGACGATTACAAAGAAAAGATACCAAAAAAAAAATTGAGGAATAGAATCCACTAGGAACGAATTATGAATACAAATATTATCATATTATTTGTCTGGTGCAAATTCGTTTCAGACTCAAAAAAAAAAAATTGCGCTCAAACTATTTTCCCTCATTCTCCGTCCCCGCTGACACCTTTGTACTCCCCTTCCCGCTTTTTATAAAAGAAGAAGAAGAAGAAGAAGAAGAAGAAGAAAATTTGAGTATGAAAAAAAATTTAGTAGCATTGTCATGATAATAGTATATTTTAATGGATATGTAGTAACAAATCCAAATGATGGTGTAGTTTTTACACGAGAATCCAACGCATATTTTTATTCCTTGTACTTTCTCATTTGTGAAGCTAGAGAATACTCTTTGCCAATCCATAAATCCAAACACTCAAAAGAAAGTGATGACATCAATAAAATACAGTTGCCCAATTTTGACTTTTAGCAGCTTTATAAACTATCAAGCAATTCCAATCACTAATGATGCTAGCATTCAACTGATATGTTGCTTACATCAATAGCACTAGCCAAACAATCGTGCCATTGAGTTATATGTTGAATTCAAAGAAGTTGCTACTTAGAATAAAGCTTATGAGATGAGCACATTCAAAGAAAGAGAAGTAGTCTAGGAAGAAAGTGATGAAGAAGAATGTGAAAGCTGTGATGATGGTGCGAATAATGTTGTGGGTGAAGAGGACATGTCAAATAGACTACACAATACTTGAAATTGTATAACATTTCTATTGCTACATGATGAGATTGCGTCATCTAATGTCTGAAAATGTAGATGGTTTGCAAGACCTACACTATGAGCATAAATTTAATGTAGACATCTGTCACAAAATATACCAAATAGTTACAATTATGACAATATCAACATAAATAAATCAGAAACAATTTTCACCTAGAAGCTAGAGGGAAGCTGAAGAAATTGGGTGGCATCAACACAAGAGCCAAATAAGGCAATCAAACCTATGCCAATGCCTGTAATAAAACAGGGGACCGCAAATTTGCATTGTAGATATGCATGTCGCTTGATCTAAATTGTGATAGCTAGAGACAAGTGAGGCATGCCAAACCTAACTAAAAGTCCCAACTCCCAACAAGGTTCAGATCCTCCAAAAATCATAGATACATTTCCATGGACCTCATTATTAGTCTTGTCAGACATTATACATGTGCCTATGAGGGCAAACAAATACCTGTGTGTGCTTATTGCTATTGATGCTGCGTCATCCTTAGTGTCGAGACTTATTAAATGTTGTTGCAACCAATGTAAATTGATTGTACCTCTATTAATCAAATGTAGATGAGGCACAACACTAAGAAGATTAAAGTATTTCATATGCAATTGTTCAATGCTACTAGAAGTAGATTCACTAATTAGTCTACCATTGGTGTGTTGCCCAAATTGCATGGCAATATCTTCTAATGTCACCGTCATTTCTCCTAGTCAAGAATTGAAGGTGTGCATCTCCAATTGCCACTGTTTCTTTTTAATTCCACTTTACCTATTTGTGTAATGGGATAAAAAAAACTAGCACACTTTAGGTGCTCAATAATCTCATATCTCGATTGATGGTTAAGAAAAAGATTACGAGACTCGAATCTTCTTTCTTTCTGTTTCAAATAGAAGGTAAATAAGTATTCAAAAATATATATTAATAAATAAACACACAAAATGCTAAAAAAAATTCCAAAACAATAATTCACATTATGATAAAAACTTAGATAATAAAATTACCACAAAATTAGATAAATAAAATAAATCAATAAATTTAATAAAATAAAATAATAGCAAAATTAATAAACCTAGTAAAATAAAATAATAACAACATTAGCTAAATAAACCTGCATGCCTATTAAGAATATAAACCGGAATATGCTCATCGGGATCCATTGTTGCATCAAGTTGTCTTCAAGGTATTTTTTTTAAAAATATTTTTAATATCTTTTTTTTCCCCTAAAACTTTCTCCCTTCACACTCAAACCAAAAGCTTTCCCTCTCTCAATTTAATATAGTTTTTCACAGTCTCTCAAACCAATCTCTCCCTTTTATAGCAAAGGAGGAGGAGGCGACCTCACAAGAACTGCTAGGAGTTCACAAGTGCTGTGACCATTATGTTTCCATGAAGCTACCACAACTCTGCTACCATTATGTTTTCATGGAGCAGATCTGATGCCATGAAGCAAGGCGTGAAGCAGTTGAGGCATACGCAAGTGGATGAGGCTACGTGTTAGCAAGGGGTGTCAACAGGAGCACGATCCGCTAGGGTGAAGAATCCGCGGGAAGAGGATTATGTACCATCCGATTTTGCTTTTCAGGCTTTTCATCATTAGCTTGTTCTACTTTGCGTGCCTGTTCTGCTTCGCATCCTAGCAGTGAAGGCTTCGTGTGCTAGAGGTGAAGTGATGGGGAATAAATCCACTACTAGCAAATTATGTACCTAATATGTGTTTTTTCTTTCTTTCTAGTTTTGGGAGCATAATCTACTTCCTGCATATTTCTTTCTTGTTCCCATACTCAGTCTAAACTTCCCAAAAATTCTATTTTCTCGTATTAAACTTAATCAGAACCCATATCAAAATTAATTACTTGCATTATGCAGCCCCTCTAACTCTAGGCAATCTGACACCCTAAACTAATAAATAATGTACAATTTGATACCTTATAATTTTTTGCGGAATGTGTAATATCTCTGCCAACAATAAATAAAAAGATAAATTATACTCATCTCTCCTGAGATTTGTGGAAATGCAATTCACACACCCTCTAGTTGTCCAACCTACACTTACACCCCATATGCTTGTCAAATTTTAAGTATTTATATTGCACTGACAACCCTCATTAACACTACCAAAAAAAAAAAAACAGTGAATTGCAGTGGTTTTTTTGGGGCATCAATGTGGTTCCTTGTATCGTCGTAATTATCAATGTCATTCAGTAAATTATGATGGTTAAAAGAAAGCCCCACAATGAACACCAAGAACCACTATTTTTTCCTTAACAGAACCGCCCATTATACTTAGTAAATTTGTGCGATTTTCAACCGCCACTATTTTCATATGAATTACAGTAGTTTAGAACCGCCATTTTACTCATTACATTATGGCCATCTTGGCAAATTGTGGTGATTTTCAACCGCCACTTTTTCCAATGTGAATTTTGGTAGGTCTAACAGCCATTTTTCTCTTAATAGTGATCTTAATAAATTGCAACGGTTGTCAACTGCCATTTTTCTCAAAACACTAGCAGTTCCAATTTAAAGATTAGAACCGCCATAAGTGGAAATTTTTGTCAAATTTATATCAAATTTTCAATCCAATATAAAACCCTGTCAGCTATTATTTTTGTAATTGTAAATCTCACATAAAAACAAAAATTAATACATATGATATAAACATGATAATAATGATATACAGAAAGATAAATTACTTGAGTGTAAAATAAGTACTACACTTGAGACATAAGTACTTATAAGTCTAAAAGGAAAGTAATTCCAAGTAGTACACCAAAAAAAAAATCCAAGTAATTTACCAGTCACACCAGAATTTAATAAAAAGATCATGTATGTGGACTTGGGTGACTAGTTTCTGGATAATTATTGCTTCCATCTGATGATCTTCTCATATGATTGGGTGACTTAGGCCCACATTCTCTATCAGGCCCACTCCCACTATTAATAAACTTAATAAAATGATATTTTTGTTATATTAACTGTTCTTAATTAGTAAAATTATAAAAATACCCTTACCCACTTTCTTGTTTTCATCGAGCAAGTGATAAAGATTGGGATTTAGGTTTTTTTCACAATTAATGGAGAGAGTGAGTAAGGGTATTTTTGTAATTTTATTAATTAAGAACATTTAATATTAGAAAAATGTTACTTTATTAAGTTTACTAATGACTCTCTTTTATTGAGGGGTGTGGGTGTAATATAAATATTGAAAACTTGATAAGCAGATGGAGTGTGAGTGTAGGTTAGATAATTAGATGAGGTGTGAGTTATATTTTCACAAATTTCAGGAAGATGAATGTAATTTACCTTAAATAAAAATGCAATTTTTCCTGAACATAATATTACGAGACCAAGTTTATTGTTAACATAACTTTGATACCTTGGAAGATCAAGTACGTTGTCGATATAAATTTTTATATCTTAAGAGGTCAAGCCTGTTGTCTACATAGTTTTTGGTATTTTAAGCGACTGAGCTTGTTATTAACAACCATGACAACGACTTTCTCCTATATAATTTATGCAATAACAAAATTAATCTCAAATTCAATAAAATGTTTATTAAATTATTTATGAAAAATACAATTTCTCTTTGACATAAAGGATTGAGCAATATGTGGTTGTGCACACAGTCTAGTGGTTGTCTCCTGCACAAAACATAGCAAAAGACCATTACAATATATACACAAAGTAAAAAACTAAATAAACATAAATCTCTATACAAAACTAAAAAAGAAATACAAAAAAGAAAGGCATAAATAAATTGGATATAAACAATGAAAATAAAAAGGATAAATAAATTGGTTTATTTTAAGAAAACTTAAAAAAATCAAATCTTTATTTCATTAAGGAAATATTTAAAAGTATAAAATATATATGCAAATTAAAAATACTAAACAAACATAAAAAAAAATTTTGTACAAAAAAAAGGGAAATCTCACAAAGAAGAAAAGAGCTTCAAAGAAGAATAGTGAAACATTTTAATTTTCTAACTTACAAATTCTTATTCCTTAATATAAACCATGAAGAAAAAAAATTAAAAGATGAAGTAAATTAATATATTTTGAGAGAACAAATAGATAATGAATGAAGAGAAATGAAAAATATGAAAATATGAGAGGAAGAATGGAAAAGAAAAGAAAATTGCGGAATAGAGAAGAGAAATGAAATGAGGTGTTAGCATTTCACACTAAAGCTTTAGGTAGTAGAGATCTCAGTAACAAACTAATATTACAAATTCTAAGAGAAGTTAAAGATTTTAGTTTCAATTAGTGTAAGTGGTCATCTTTTGTAGCAGTGAATATGTTACAGATTCTAGGAGTAATTTAAGGGGTTTATACTTCGATTATAGCAAACTTTTCTTGGTAGCAATTATTTTTGTTTTTGTACTAATCTGATTGGATTATGGTTTGTTGTGGAATAGAAATTAAGTAGACTATTGAATCCAAAATTCAAAACATCAAGGTGAATTCAAAATTTAAAATTTTGTAATTAATACAAAAAAACATGTGTAGAAAAATATATGTATCATGTGAATATCCATTTTTAATGTTAAATAATTTAAACTGATATATTTTGATCAATTATATCATTTAAATTAAGAATTGTAATGGTTTGAAATCCAATATTTAATTTGAAATATTTATATTGCATTAATGAAATAGATATGAAGGTAATTTTGATAACAAAATAATTCATGATCAAGGTTATAAAAATCATGGGTCATAAATTACTCTATGAGTGACAATTGTAAAATTTTTTCTAGAATGAGTCTGAAATATTAGTATTATAGATTATAGATTAGATTATAGGTTATAGATATATTATAGATTATAGATTTGAAATAAACTATAATAATGAAATGCACACTTTACGTGAAATTTGAGCTCTTTTAAGTTAAGTTAGTTATTAACAACCATGACGTTGACTCTCTCCTTCTTCTTTACTTTTTTATGGCACGTTTTCTGATAGTATCGTATGAAATAATATATTTTTATCATCTTTGATAAGGAAGAAAAAAAATCTTGCTGCAAGAAGATATCAACCACATATGCCGTACAAATCTTTATCATGTTTTATGCAAATACAACGTCCTCTCAACATCACAACACGCCAATCAAATTTGACTCACAAATTAGCCTCGTCTTGCACATAGTCCAAGCAATTAATAGTATATGCAAGCTTCTTCTTTTTTTTTTTTCTCGATAAAATAGTGTATGCAAGCTAGCCATTCTTGTTCTCACTCTCCTCATCATACTATCACACGAGGACAAACTTCACAAGGAATTTGTCACCTGTGTGGCAGGAAAATTTTCTATATACACAGGTTTAAAAATTCATTCTTAAATTCACTTATAAAAAAAATTATTAGCAAGAATGATCATTTTTTTAAGAACATCCACTCGTTAGATAAATAGGATATTAATTTCTTGATACAAAACGCGTTTTTTTTTTCTGTATCTATACATGAATTTCAAATCAAATAACTCATCAGTTCATAATTAAAGAAGAAGTAACTATTTCCTTTCAACGTAATAAATTAGCCAATAGTCTTTGGCCCACCAAATGTGAAAAAGATTGAGTTATTTTATTTTAACATTAAATAAGAATATTAAAATATAACACTTCAGAAAATAAACATGCAAAAACTTAAAAATATTAGGTCTCCTAATAATGAATACTGGCTTGTCACAGTTAAGTTATGATTAAATTATAATATGAAGAAGGGAGTATAAAAAGATTTCAATTATTCTTTAAAGATTGAATGTGAGTACTAACAAAAGTCAATAAACAACTTATAAGAAAATTATGTAACAATCTATGAAATATGTAGGCCCACGCGCGCGGTCATGAGTAAAAGGTGCTTAAATGAACTTTAATTTCATGTATGCTTGAAAGATGCATCACACGTAGCCTCCTTCTCCGCAACTTCAACCAAGGGTGTTCATGATCTGTTTTGTCCCACCAACCCGACCCAATGGGTTTGGGTAATGAAATTTAACCTGATATACTTTTCAGGTCGAGTTCAGGTTATACGTCGGGTTGGTCCGAAATCAAATAATCATTTAAGAGATATATATTTTTATAATAATTTATGAAAAAAAATAAGATTTTAAAGATTAATATATTTTACACAACTTGATATTATTTCTACATTGGTATGGTTTTATTTTGAAACCTATATCGTAAAATATCTCTAAAATTTTATTTCTTACTTATAAAATTTTATAACTTTACTATGTATAATATCTAAATTCTTGCTTATAGTTCGAATGTCGGGTTGACCCAATATGACTCGGGAAATTGTTGGGTCGTTATCGGGTCAGGTTCAAGTTTAAAAAATTGATCCGATCTAAAAATCAAACCGAGTTTGGGTCTTATACAACCCGTCCCTTGTGTACCCCTAAGCCAAACAAGGTCACTCTCATCACACCGACTTCTCAACACTACACTTGACTTGGACTAACATCTTTCTAATTAAAAGGCAATGGAATCAATATTATCACCGCGAATGATATTTGGTGAATAATTAAATTTTACAATAAATACACATTACGCACTTATCACCATCGAATGTAATGTGTAGTCCCTACTCATTTATCAAATTCAATAATAATAAAATATATAATATGTATATATTATCCAATTTAATTATACACTTAATATCACTTTTGTGACCGCATTGGGGTGCTGCAACGATGGATTCAACAACAATTGCTTCACTTTTTGAGCACGGCACCACAAACGATGCACTAAAAGCACATACCCTCTTATTCCCTAAGCATTCATACTTGTCCCTATCACTGATCCTCTTGTTGACATACACCGTCACACAATTTCTTCGCTCAATTCATGCAAAGAGCACAAAATCAAACTACAAGCTTCCACCAGGACCTTCCTTTCTCACCATACTGTTCCACCTTTCTGAATTCTGTAGAAAGCCACAACAAACATTGGCCAAGCTTCTAGTTGAAATGCTAGAAAACATACTGTTCCTTTCTCTTATCCTTTTTTGACGATCTTTTTTTCACTACCAATATATCATCATTGAAAGCTTTCTTTTTTTTCCCCTCCAGAGATACAAGTTTAGTTTATCCTTTCTCACTTAGAACAAATATGATTTTGTTGTAGAATCTTCTAGTTGCCGGAACAGACACAACTGCATATGGCTTAAAAAGGGCAATGACTGAACTACTCCGCAAACCATCGGAAAAGGAAATCCTATTCAGGAATCGGATGTTGCTAAACTCCCATACCTGCAAGCAATAATAAAAGAGACCTTGCGTTTACACCCTCCTGCTCCACTTTTGCTCCCTAGGAAAGCTAAGGTTGATGTGGAAATCTCGGGTTACACAATCCCACAGGGTGCAAGAGTCCTTATTAATGAGTGGGCTATTGGTAGGAACCCAAGCATATGGGAGAATGCACATTTGTTTACACCGGAGAGGTTCTTGGGCTCTAAAATTGATGTCAAAGGTCGAGATTTTCAGCTCACACCATTTGGCAGTGGGAGACGAATATGCCCTGGCTCACCTCTAGCTATCCGGATGTTGCATGTGATGTTGGGATCATTAGTCAATTGTTTTGATTGGAAACTTGAAAACAACATCAAGCCTGAGCATATGGACTTGGATCAACCTCTCCGAGCTATTCCAGCAGTTAGATGAGCGACATGATTAATGTTACGTTCTTCCTTAAAAAGGATTTGATTTAATAGTGGTTCTGTAGTTTTTGACAGAATGTAATTTACTTTTATTTTCAGCTTGAGTGTTAGTTAGAATTTGATGCATTTGTACCACGGATCCATGTTGATCAAGGTGGGGGCTTATGCTGCCACAAAACTTTTGAAACTTTTTTAATAAGTATAGATATTTTTCCCCCAGTGTTGTGTTTTGTTTTGACCCCTTTCTAACTTTAAATAAGAGAAAATACTACAAAAGTATTAATTATTTTAACACCCAAAAGTCGGTGTTTAATTGAGAGATCGACTCAATTACTATTATATGTGATAGATAAATGGAGATACTAGGGGTTATCATCACATTTAATAATGATAGATTGTCTCTCTCAACTAGACACTTGCCTTTGAGTGTTGAAATAGCATTGCTTAAAGTAATAAGATATAGTTAAATCCACTTTGATTTTAAGTGTTTGTATAACCAATACCCTTAAGACACTAGCTAAGAATTCTGATAAGAGCAAGTTTAAAAGTTTTTAAGTGGTCCCTACACATTGAAACTCAAAAATTACAGTTTCCCATGAAAATCTTACTTCTTTAAGATCAAGGCACTAGTTAGATAAATCTTTATTATAATTATGTATTAATTTGATCTCCATAACAAAAATTTCTTAAATCCATCACCCTAAATGATATAGAGTGCTCGGCTATAATAATTATAAAGATATATATTTGCTTTAAATTTTCTTACTTTACTTAGTTGTTTAATTTTATATTTTTTACGATAATTAAATAAGGCTGAACTCTTATAAAAGGAGGAGCAAAGACTCCCTCATACTAGAAAACAGAAACACAAAGTAAAATACCCTAATCCACAGGAGCCATGCCACCCGAAAAATCAGAAAGACGTCTTAGTCAATACTCAATTATACCTATGGTACACTAACATTTCATTGTCTCACTAATCTAGGACATATTATGTTTGATATTGATATCAATATTTTGATATTTTAAAACATACCAAGATTAATATTTTAGATGGCTTTACAAAATTATTTTGTCCATAAAATATTATTAATATATTTTTTATATATATACATACGTATCACCAGATTTTAAATTTCAAAATTTTAACATATCTTCATATCATTGTCGAATTGTATTAGTAATGTAAGGTAGCGTTTGGTAGAGGGACAACAACAAGAATACAGGAATAATGGAGATAGAGACATAAATATTAAATATGTATATGCTATTATTGGAAGAAAAAAATATGAAATTTTTGTCTTTGTATCCTGTCTTCACTGTCCTCAAATTTTGGAAGTATAAAAATTTTGTGTTTTTCTGTCTTGAGGACGGAAAATTTTTCTGTCCCATGTTTCTGTCTCCACCACCAAACAGGTTTTTGTCTCTAGTGTCTTCGTATTTATATCCTTGTATCACTAACCAAATGCTACCTAAGTGTTTCATAACTCGAAACATAGTACTCAATACTGATGGCACAAAACTCAAAGAAAACACGCACCATGATACACTGAACCATGCAAGGGACCTCTCTATTTATATTAGTAAAACATGGGTTAAGTCTTCTCATTATAGTAAGCCTATATATAAGTACCTATAACAATACCCACAATGAGTAGTGCTTTACAATAAGAAGCCCAATAACAATATTGATCACAAATTTTGGACTTAAACAATAAACTTTAATTATTTTAACATCCTATTAATTTGGATCTAAAATTAAATTTAACGATGATTTATGTTAGTCCATAAAATTATTCCAACACTATGCTGATAAAAAAAATAAGAGTTATTTTTTTTTTTGTTTCCTAAGATATCCTACATCAGCAGCAATGATTAATCCTTCGAAGGAAGAGCTCTCCTAAGGGATAAACCTTTAGTCACGAGACTCTTTTCATGCACAAAGCCAGTAATCAAACTCCTGATTAATTGTTTGAGAAGTCCAACCACCTAGCTATTAACGGTGCTAGGAATCACATGTTTAAAGAATATAGGAGTTAAATCCCTCTTTTTTTTTTTGAATTGTAAATCCCTGGCCTTTTAATGTTTTATTTCAGAACTCTTAACATTTGTTTATTCACAAAATCAATCATGCCTATAAAAAAAATAAAATTAATATGACTTTAAATCATGTTTTACGTTATTACTTATTATGTTTTTGGAAAAATGTGTTAAAATCAAAATTATATATCTATAAAAGCGAAATGAAAATGGTATAATGAAATTGGACTCCTAAATATCATTATTTTTTTATTTAAAATGCCAACAATTCCCAGTTCGGTTTTAATTTAAATCCCCCGAACCTTGTCAATTATATTAAACTTAATATTTAGAAAGGATGGCGAACTTCATCTCTTCGAGCAGCACCAATGGACACAATTAAACTTCCCATTTCAACAGGTGACTCACCACTCGAGACAGGGATTGGGACTGCAACTGTTGGAGCAATTGAAAAAAAGTAGGATGAGCCCCACTGCCTGGGGACCGTCCCACATGCATTGCTTTATCATTTAGTTATTTTTTGACATAATTTTTGTGTGTGTAAATACATAAGTTGTTAATAACAACAATTATACAAACAATTAATTATATATTTGTAATTTAGTCAAAACATTTGATTCAATGACCTACTGTCTTGAAATTCTTCAAATAGATTCTGTTAAAGAATATTTCAAGTAAAAATGTGTGATTAGATGATAATATAAAAGTCTTCACTACTATTAACTTTTTTTTTTTCATTTCAACATTTAAATATAATTGTGCTCTACTTCTTTCTTCACATAGTTTTTTGGTCATTTCCAACACTCCCCAAATTGTTTTTGCACATAGTTTAAATATTTCATAACTTAACTTTTAACAAATAAAATGAAAACTTTTTATTCATAATTCCATTTCTATAAAACTTAGTAAAAATGTGAATTTTATTTTTTTTATAATCCAAAAGTAAAATTTTTTTATTTACAATAAAGAATTTGATAAATGTGATAAAATCTTTATTAAGACATATGGGACCAAATTTGGGATTAAAGTTAGGAACTTCCACTCACTACTAGAAAAGGGTTGTTACCAGCAAATATCATTTTACTCGCAGAAAATTTCATTACTAGTGGATTTTAACGCATAGAAATAACGTCATTGGAAACTATTATTAGCGGAATTTTTCTAAGGCAATTACTGGTAGATTTTACAAAAGAAATCTGTCCGAAACAAGCTGGAAAAATTTGTCAATGGTAAATCATTCTCCATGAATTTTTTTCCTCGATAATGCATTTTTAAGAGAAAAAAGATTAGACTTACCAGTAATATAAACTTAGAATTCTTTTATTATGTATTGCCGATGGAAAAATTTGCCAGAAAACACCCTTTTCTATAAACAAATTGAACTTCCATGTGCGACTTCGACAATGATAGTGGCAGATGGAGGCAGCACATAAAAAAAAGAAGAAACTAATTAGTACTTAAAAATAATGCACCAAATCAATAATGTCAAAAAAAATTAGCACTTACAGAAAAGACTCACCTATATATAGTAGTGTCTCCAAAGGTGGCGATGGTGAGCAGCAATGGCGACAACTAAGGGTAGTAAGGGCTGTGGTAGAATTGCTCATGAATAAAAAAAAACGAAATGAAAAGGGTAAGAAGAAAATGGTAACAAAAGAAGAACCAAATCAAAAAAATAAAACCAATAATTAATATGCAGAGGACCTCAAGATAAAGACAATGGTGATCACTTTACCAAAAATGACGGTGGGACGATAGAGAAAAAACTGGGGAAATCGAGACAAACGATTGTGTGATAGAGAGGAGATAGAGACTAGTGAGAGAAGAAATAGGGGAAGAGGAGAGGTGGCCGGATATTTAAAATATTTATCAACGGATTTTTAACCATTATTAGTGAAAACAACACTACAAGATTTTTATGGAACACAGAGGAAATTATAGACCAATTTTATAAGCTTGACAGAAGGATTTTTCAATTGCAGATGGATTTGCTAACGGAAACATGCTGTCTATTATTAATTTTCACGTCTATAAATATATACCCCCTCAAACTTTAAGTAAATCTAATACCCTAAACTTACAAATAGTATGCAACTTGATGCCTTATACTTTCTAGAATGTGTATTATTTTTGCCAACAATAAATAAAAATGCAATTACATCATAAGTCTCAACTCACTAGCTATAAAGGCGTGAGGAGCAGTCACCAGTCAACCGGAAAAAAAAAACTAGAAACACCTGATTACATCACTCATGAATAATATAAAAAACTATCCTCCCAGCGATCACGCCTAGCTTGTACTGAATACTTCTTTGAAAAATAATTTTACAATCTTGGACGAAGAAATTTTTTTTTCCTGTACGTACATATCACACCCCATTCAAATCTTTACCTAATGGAGAGGAAGAATAGAAGGAAAGAACTTAACCAAAAAAAGAATAGGAGGAAAGAAAATGACAGATATTTTATGCAAGTACACTCGTCCTCTCAACATCACAACACGCCGATCAAATTTGACTCGAAAATTCGCCCATATATAGTATATGCAAGCCATTATATATCATCTCTTTCCCCGTATTACAAGAGAACAAACTTCACCGCGGAATCAATGGGTCACGTGTCCAGTGGTCCAATCTATATACACAAATAGACAAACCAGATGTACTAACAAAGTCAGTAAACAACTTAAAAGAAAAATATGAAACAAACTATGATATATGTAGGTCCGCACGGTCATGTGTTAAAGGTGCGTAAAAGAGCATTCATTTCTAAAATAAAAAACATGTATGTTTGACAGACGCGTCACATGTAGCCACCTTCTCCGCACCTTCATGCACAATCCTATATAAACAAGCCAAACAAGTTCACTCTCATCACACCCACTTCACAACACTGCACTACACTACACTACACTTGACTTGAACCAACATCTTTCCAATTAAACGGCCATGGAATCAGTATCAGCACACTTTGGTGCTGCAATGATGAATTCAACAACAACATTTGCTTCACTTTTTGAGCAAGGCACCACAGAAGATGCAATAAAAGCAACTACCCTCTTATTATCCCCTAAGCATTCTTATTTGTCTTTATCGTTGATCCTCTTTTTGATATACACAATCACACAATTTCTTCGCTCAATCCATGCAAAGAGCACAAAATCAAACTACAAGCTTCCACCAGGACCTTCCTTGCTCACCATAGTGGGAAGCCTTTCCGAATTCTGTAGAAAGCCACAACAAACGTTGGCCAAGCTTGCTAAGCTTCATGCCCCAGATATAATGCGCTTGAAGCTCGGCCCATCAACCACCATAATCATCTCTTCACCAGACATTGCCAAAGAGGTGCTCCAAACCCATGATGTGTTGTTCTCAGACAGAACAGTTCCAGTTATTGTGACGGCTCACGACCACCACAATTACAGCTTGCCATTCCTCCCAGTCTGCCCACTTTGGAAGGACCTGAGGAGAATATGCAATGAGCAATTGTTCTCAAACAAGACCCTTGATGCAAGCCAAGGCCTTAGGCGCAAGAAGCTGCAAGAACTCCTCAGCGACATGCACACATACAGCCTAACCGGTGAGGCAGTGGATGTTGGGAGGGCAGCTTTCAAGGCATGCATCAATTTCTTGTCTTACACTTTTGTCTCTCAGGATTTTGTTGAATCCGTAGAGAATGGAGAGTACAAGGACATTGTGTCCACTCTCTTGCAGCTAACTGGAACAACAAACGTGGTGGATATTTTCCCAGTGTTGAAGATATTGGACCCACAACGCCTCCAAAGGCACACCACTAATTACCTTACCAAGTTTTTCCACAACTTGGACAAGTTGATTGACAAACGATTGAAGCTAAGAGAAGCAGGACTTTATGTCACTAACAACGACATGTTGGATGCACTCCTTGACATTTCTGAAGAGGACAGCCAGAGGATGGACAGAGAAAAGATCAAACATTTTCTACTTGTAATTTCCTCTCTCTTATCCTTTTTTGACGATCTTTTTTTATTATCAACGTTATCCATGAAAACATTTTTTCTTCTCCTAGATACGAGTATGCATCCTTTCTCACTTGGAACAAATATGATTTTGTTGTAGGATCTGCTTGTTGCGGGAACAGACACAACTGCATATGGCCTAGAAAGGGCAATGACCGAACTACTCCGCAATCCAGAGGTTATGTCAAAAGCCAAACAAGAGTTGGAGCAAACCATCGGAAAAGGAAATCCTATTCAGGAATCGGATATTGCTAAACTCCCATACCTGCAAGCAATAATAAAAGAGACCTTGCGTTTACACCCTCCAGCTCCACTTTTGCTCCCTAGGAAAGCTAAGGTTGATGTGGAAATCTCGGGTTACACAATCCCACAGGGTGCAAGAGTCCTTATTAATGAGTGGGCTATTGGTAGGAATCCAAGCATATGGGAGAATGCGCATTTGTTTACACCGGAGAGGTTCTTGGGCTCTAAAATTGATGTCAAAGGTCGAGATTTTCAGCTCACACCATTTGGCAGTGGGAGACGAATATGTCCTGGATCGCCTCTAGCTATGCGCATGTTGCATATGATGTTGGGATCATTAGTCAATTCTTTTGATTGGAGACTTGAAGATAACATCAAGCCTGAGCATATGGACTTGGATCAATCCCTCCGAGCTATTCCAGTTAGAATAAACAACTAGGATGATTAATCGTTAGTTTCTTCCTCTAAAAGATTTGATTTAAAATAGTTTACCGTACCGAATGTAATTTACTCTCCTTTATCAGCTTGAGTGTTGGTTAGAATTTGAAGCCTTTGAATTTTTTTGTTACAATTTTAAGCCTTTGTATAATATAGAGTTGGCTACATAGAATAAAAAAAATTTGGTTTAAGTTTCTTAGTTTTCTTAATCGCATATTTTATTTTTATTATGTTGCCGTTTTATTGCTTACATTTTTTGAGTGTAATTTTTTATTTTTTTTTATCTTTATCAACATGTAGATATTATATGGACATTAGGGGGAGACATAATTAATTGAAGTCTTGATGCTAGTAAGTGTTGAGAGAGAGTTAAAAGTCAGTATTTTTAATTTCCTTTCATAAATGATGCCCAGGCAATATTTACATTTAGTGACCAACTAACATACATTTCTGGTCTTTTATTTGTTTAAATTTTCACATATGCAACTCTTCTCCGTTTTTTTTTAATCCAGGTGACTTTTTAATTGCTTTATTTAAGATATTATTGGATGCACTGAGGATAATTGATATGAGATTTTGATTAATTAGAGGCAAGAGCTGCTTGACTTTTGGTCATGTTTCATCACGCGACTTTTGAGACAAACTTTTATTTAGTCATCACATATTCACATTGGAGACATTCATACATTCCACTTGCACCACTGCGTACGCGTATTATTCTTTTGATTGTAACATTTGCTTTATATAACTGAAGAAATAGCGCCAAATCAGCCAATTCACTTAGAGAAAAAAAGAAAAGGGCGCACATGGCTGGTTCATTTGAACTTTGAAATAGGATGCTTCCGTGCATTCCAGGATGGGACGACGTGTACGAGTTGGAGTAATTGCAGAAGGTGATAATAATGTACGCATCGCGTTCTTGGCTGAAGCTTTGGGGCACTTACAGGTTTCTATCCAATCACCGATGGGTAATGGGGGAGTTCGAACTGTTTTTTACACGATGAATACCACGGAACATAGCACAAATGTTAACTAATATGGAATGTTTAAACCATGAAGTAACTAATCGTTTCTGATGGTGTTTATAACGAGGAACTCGTGATAAGAGATAATATCTATTTCTGTGAGCTCTATTTTTTAAGAAAATTAATGACTGTTTTTGGCCGAGTATACTTTATATATAGAAATTTTAGATATCAAATACTATAAATGACAAATCAAATTCCTACTGTTGAATGATCAATTTAGTCTAGACTTATGGCATGTAAAAATTGTAATCACAATAACAATATTAGGATTAGGTTTTTGAATTACCTGGAATGGGTGAGAAAGATGATGAAATCATAGTCTCTCTTACATTTCTAGTGACATGTGAGAGGAGACGGAAGAACATATGTTGGAACAGAATGATATAGAGAGAAGAGAGAAACTCCTCCTATTCCATCACAATGAGAGAACATGTTCTGGAGTAACAAACACACACTACTAGTGGTTAGGAGGCGGGACCTCTCTATTTATATTAGTAAAATATGGGTTATGCCTTCTCATTATAGCAAGCCCATATTCAGGTACTTATAGCAATACCCACAATGAGTAGTGTTTGACAATAAAAGCCCAATAACAATATTGATCACAAATGTGGGACTTAAATAATAAACTTTAATTATTTTAACATCAAATTAATTTTGATCTAAAATTAAATTTGATAGTGATTTATGTTACTCCACAAAATAATTCCAACATTATGTTGATAAAAACAAAATAATAGCAGTTAATTTTTTTTTGTTTCCTAAATTATCATCTGTCAGCAGCAGTGATTAATTCTTTGAGGCGATCAAGAGCTCTTCTAAGGGGTAAACATATAGTCACGAGACCCTTTTCATACACAAAACTAGTAATCAAACTTCAATTAAATACCTAAAAAGTCTAGCTACCTAGCTACCAACTATGGTAGGTATCATGGTTAAAGAATATATGAGTTAAATCCCTGACACTTTTGTTTTTGAATTGTAAATCCCTGGCCTTTTAATGTTTTATTTCAGTACTCCTAACATTGCTTATTCACAAAATCAATCATTCTTATAGAAAAATAAAATTAGTATGACTTTAAATCATGCTTTACGTTATTAATTATGTTTCCGGAAAAATGTCTTAAAATATGGAAGATGTGCATCTCCCAGTTGCCACTATTTCTACTTAATTCCACTTTATCTATTTGTGTAGCAGGATAAAAAAAACTAGCACGCTTTAGGTGCTCAATAATCTTATATCTCGATTGATGATTAAGAAAAAAATTACAAGGCTCGAATCTTCTTTCTTTTTGTTTCAAATAGAAGGTAAATAAGTATTCAAAAGTATATATTAATAAATAAACACATAAAATGCTAAAAAAAAAATTCCAAAACAGTAATTCACATTATGATAAAAAAAAATTATATAATAAAATTACCACAAAATTAGATAAATAAAATAAATCAATAAATTTAATAAAATAAAATAATAACAAAATTAATAAACCTAGTAAAATAAAATAATAACAACATTAGCTAAATAAACTTGCATGTCTATTAAGAATATAAACTGGAATATGCTCATCAGGATCGATTGTTGCATCAAGTTGTCTTCGAGGTATTTTTTTAAAAAATATTTTTAATATCTCTTTTTTCCCATAAAACTTTCTCCCTTCACACTCAAACCAAAAACTCTCCCTCTGTCAGTTTAAGTTAGTTTTTCACAGTCTCTCAAACCAATCTCTCCCTTTTATAGCAAAGGAGGAGGAGGCGACCTCACAAGAACTGCTAGGAGTTCACGAGTGCTGCGACCATTATGTTTCCATGAAGCTACCACAACTTTGCTACTATTATGTTTCCATGGAGCAAATCTGATGCCATGAAGCAAGGCGTGAAGCAGTTAAGGCATACGCAAGTGGATGAGGCTAAGTATTAGCAAGGGGCGTCAGCAGGAGCACGATCTGCTAGCAGCGGATTACATACCCTAAAGTCTCAAGGGTGAAGGCTTCGTGTGCTAGACGTGAAGTGATGGGGAATAAATCCATTACTAGCAAATTATGTACCTAATATGTGTTTTTTTTTTCTTCTAGTTTTGGGAGCATAATCTACTTCCTGCATATTTCCTTCTTGTTCCCATACTCATTCTAAATTTCCCAAAAATTCTATTTTCTCGTATTAAGCTTTATCAGAACCCATATCAAAATTAATTACATGCATTATACACCCCCTCTAACTTTAGGTCAATCTGACACCCTAAACTAATAAATAGCGTACAATTTGATACCTTAAAATTTTTTGCTGGAAGTGTAATATCTTTGCCAACAATAAATTAAAAGATAAACTATACTCACCTTTCCTGAGATTTGTGGAAATGCAATTTAGACCCCCTCTTGTTGTCCAACCTACACTCACACTCCCTCTGCTTGTCAAATTTTAAGTATTTATATTGCACTCACACCCCTCATTAACAATACAAAAAAACCAATGAATTACCGCGGTTTTTTTGGGGCATTAGGGGGGTTCCTTGCATCACCGTAATTACCAATATCATTCAGTAAATTACGGCAGTTAAAAAACAGCCGCCGCAAGGAACATCAGTAAATTACACAATCCCACAGGGTGCAAGAGTCCTTATTAATGAGTGGGCTATTGGTAGGAACCCAAGCGTATGGGAGACTGCACATTTGTTTACACCGGAGAGGTTCTTGGGCTCTAAAATTGATGTCAAAGGTCGAGATTTTCAGCTCACACCATTTGGTAGTGGGAGACGAATATGTCCTGGATCGCCTCTAGCTATGCGGATGTTGCATATGATGTTGGGATCATTAGTCAATTCTTTTGATTGGAGACTTGAAAACAACATCAAGCCTGAGCATATGGACTTGGATCAATTCCTCTGAGCTATTCCAGTTAGATGAGTGACATGATTAATGTTACGTTCTTCCTTTAAAAAGATTTGATTTAATAGTGGTTCTGTAGTTTTTCACAGAATGTAATTTACTTATATTTTCAGCCTGACTGTTAGTTAGAATTTGATGCATTTGCATGACGGATCCATGTTGATCAAGATGGGGGCTTATGCTGCCACAAAACGTTTGAAACTTGTTTAATAATTATAGATATTTTTTCCCCAATGTTTTGTTTGACCTCTTTCTAACCTTAAATAAGAGAAAATAATACAATTTTCAAACCAAAAAATGGGTGTCCAATTGAGACACCAACTCTATCACTATTAGATATGATAGATAAATGGAGATAGTAGAAACCACCATCACATTTAATAATGATGGATTGCCTCTCTTCACTAAAGACTTACTTTTAAGTGGTGGAATAACATTGCTTAAAATAATGAGATATAGTTAAATCCACTTTTATTTTAAGGGTTTGTCTAACCATTGCTCTTCGGATACTAGTTAAGGATTATGATGAGAGCAAGTTTAAAAATTTTAAAGTGGTCCCTACACATTCAAAACTCAAAAATCACAATTTCTCATGAAAAACTTATCACTGTAAGATTGAGGCACTAATCATATAAACATTTATTATAATTATGTATTAATTTTATCTCCGTAACAAAAATTTCTTAGATCCATCACCCTATATGATATAGAGTTGGCTATAATAATTATAAAAATGTATATTTGATTTAAATTTTCTTACTTTACATAGTTGTTTAATTTTATATTTTTTTTTTATAATTAAATGAGGCTGAACTCCCATAAAAGGAGGAGCAAAGACTCCCTCATACTAGAACACATAAACACAAAGTAAAAATACCCAAAACCACAAGAGTCATGCCACCCAAAAAATTAGAAAGACGTCATAGTCAATACTCAACCTATGTTACACTAACATTTCATTATTCCATTGTCCATATTATTTAGAACGTATGATGTTTGATATTGGTATCGATACTTTGATATTCTAAAATGTATCAAGATTAATTTTTTAGATGGCTTTACAAAATTATTTTGTCCATAAAATATCATTAAAATATCATTAATATATATATATATATACACACACACACACACACACACACACACGTACGTATCACTGTATCTTAAATTTCAAAATTTTAACTTACCTTCATATCACCATTGAATTGTATCAATATTGTGTTTCATAACTCAAAACATGGTACTCAATACTGATGGCGCATGAGACACTGAACCATGCATGGAACATCCCAAGAACAATTGCAAGCACCCCAAATCAAACCACTTTTTAAGTATTTTTTTTAATTTTAAATCAAATTATCTTTCTCTTTTTGAAAAATGTCTTCAATAAGTAGATAAGTGGATATTATACCGACATCATATACATTAGAGAGACACATAATTATAAGAGAGAAAAGTCAATATTTATAATTTTCTTCTTTTCATATTTCTATGTAGTCTCTATGATGCGAGCTGTCGCTACCCGCAACAAATTAAAAATTAGTAAATAACTAAATTATACCAAAAATGTAGTTAGGTTGCAATCCAGGTCGTCTCACAAAGAAGGGTTCGAATTGATTCAAAAGAATTGGGGGGGGGGGGGTTTAAAGGTGTTGAAAGCAAAATTAAATTGATATAATATGATAGGAAGAATTACCTGCACAAGGATTCCCTCAGATTAAGAGTTGTTCAATCATCGGTTCAAAAGATAAATTCATGGTGGTAGTTACTTTCATTAGTCATGCTATCACACAACAATGATGCAATTTTACTTAATGGTCATACAATCGCACTCCCACTAAGGGTTTGATTAACATATGTACTAATAATCCATAATCACGGTTCTATGAACCTATGCCAATTTAATTATCAATTGTAGTAACCTAATCCCCAAAAGGAGTTAATTTCAATCCCTTACCAATTGGATGTAAATTAATCAATAGACTAAATACCTCAATAGAATACCAATTATGCATACAAATGAACACACAATTCAGTAATCCTCAAAAATATAATTGTAATAATCATCACAACCAATATTAAAGATAAAAGATAAGAGGGAAAGAAAAACCAATCATGAATTGCAAATAATATTAGGAATCTCAAGAACAATCTTAATCTTCAGTTATCCTTGCACAAGGTAAAAGAATTACTCCTCCATAGGGGGAGAATCACAATCGTTGTTAAAAGAAAATGCCAAATTAAAATCTAGAGTGAAAACTAGAACAATGATTGAGAGTTCCTAACCCTAGAGAGAGAGTAGAGATAGAGAGCCAAAACTAAAAAAACTAAAACCATAAAATGTTCTCAATGACTCCCAATATCCGAAATGGAGTTCCCTAAATGCAAAAAGCTCAAAAAACGCAGAATGAAGTCGCGTGCTTGCTGAAGCTCATTCACTTATGACCACTATAGTGGTCTGGGATTGCTATAGTAGTCTTGCCCATTTGCTCACAAACACTGCAGCCAATTCCTCTCTCTGGTGACCGCTATAGCGGTCATGTACTCGCTCAACACCGCTTCATATACTTCTAAACCCATTTTGAGGCCTAAAATGTTCGAATTAGCTCTTCTCTCTAGAAATAGAAGTTGTAGCTCTTTGAACAAGCTTTACAACGCCGCAAGAATCATCTCAATCAGACATCTATAGCTCTAAATATTGGCAAAATACCAACTAAGTGTAAAATTAGACAGCATTATAACATCAGAAACCTTTAATCTTGCAACCTGGAAAGTCTCTGCCAGCAAATAACACTCACAAAAGAGGGTTAAAAGTACAAGAAACTCCAAAATATATTTATTTATCAAAATGGTGCAGAGAACCATGATTTTATTCAATGATACACCATTAGGACCAAATGCAAATCTACCAAATGTTAACCAATTAAGCACATAAATGATGCAATATGCCTAGAGTTGAATAGGAAATGGGGTGCATGAATGCAACCCATCACTCTACACTTTTAATGCTCCACGTACTATCATTTCTGATCTTGTTATTTGTTCAGAATTTCATATATGTAACTCATCTCCATTAATTTTTAGATTTTTATCCAGATGACTTTGTTATTATGTTATTTAATTAAAGAATTAATTGGTTGCACTAATTATAAGTATTCAATTTTGATTTTAGGTGAAAGCACTTAACTTTCAATCATGTTTCTATTGGGGTTAAGTGTGAGAGGTAAAGTTTCACATTGATTGAGAATGAACTAAGTGAGTAGTATATAATGAAGGGGAGTCATGACTCATTGTCTTAAGGTTTTGGGTCAAGATGTGGTATTTTTTTGAGTCAAACTTTTCCCTAGTGATCATACTTAATTTATTGGACATTCACATGTACAAATGCTTACACGTATTACTTTTTCTGATTAGAAATGTGCTTATATACTTTTCCCTAGTGATCATACTTTTTCTGATCATACTCAATTTTGTTTTTTTGTTTTTTGTTTTTTGTCTTACTATTTTTATCATTTTCATTGCTTAATTAGAACTTCATACAAGTGGCTCTTCTTCATTAGTTTATGTTTTCTAGGTGGATGGTGATTTTTTAATTGTTTCATTTAGTATTTAATCAGATACATGAAGATAATATTTGATATTGATTAGAGTTTGTTAAGAAAGCAAGAAGAAGAGAAAAACTAATACATGGAATTCGATTGAGTAATAACAGAATGAGAGATCATATTACTGATTGCATGAGTGTAGCTATTTATACTAGTTTCTTAGCTTAACAAAATTTTCCTACAAGCCATTGGTTTTGACAGGAGAGTTAGTTAACTGTTACAATCATAAATGCACAACTAACACTTTCATCATTACAGCTAACAGTTTCATCATTACAGTTATCATTCTTCCTCAACTCTACCTAGGTTATGATCTATAGCTTTTCCAAGTCTTTGACTCTTTGTAGGTCTCTTAGATAGTTGAACCGATTACTGGAAATGGCCTTGGTGAGAATGTCTGCTGATTAGTCAGTGGATGGAATATGAGCAATGAGAAGTTGGCCTTGCATTACCTTTTCTCTGATAAAGAACATATTCAACTCCATGTGTTTACTTTTGGAGTGCATGATAGGATTGTGAGCAAGTATGATTGTGCTGAGGTTGTCAAAGTAGATGATTGGTCTGGTTGAAAGGAGATGAAGTTCACGGAGAAGAGATTGAAGCCAGACTATCTCTGCTGTTGTATCAGCTAGACTCCTATACTCAGCTTCTGCACTAGATCTAGCAACAGTGGGTTGCTTCTTTGCCCACCAACAAATCAGATTCGGACGCAAAAAAATACAGGAGCCAGATGTTGATCTTCTATCATCAACATCTGCTGCCCAATCAGCATCAGAAAAACCTTTGAGGCCAAGAATTTGAGTGGAGGGTATCAAGTGAAGTCCAACCTGAGGAGTACCTGCTAGATATCTCAGAATTCATTTCACTGCTTTCCAGTAAGAGTCCAGGGGCTGGGACATGAATTGGCATGATTTGTTAACTGAATATGATATCTCAGGTCTAGTTATAGTTGCATACTGCAGTGCTCCAACTATTGACCTGTAGAGAGAAGCATCAGTCATATAATCTGAGCCATATCTAGATAATATGATATTGGAGACCATAGGGATAGATAACCTTCTAGCCTTATCCATTTTGCTCTTTAGTAACAGATCTCTGATATATTTCTATTGACAGAGGTGTAGTAAGCCATCACTGAGTTTTTGAACCTCAATTCCCAGAAAGTAGTGAAGGGTTCCTAGGTCTTTGAGTGCAAACTGAGTGTTGAGTTTCTGAATTAGTGTTGTAATGTGGCTAGGAGATGATCCTGTGACAATTATGTCATCTACATAGGATGTAGGTATAATTTCCATTGGCAGAATTTATAAACAAAGATGGATCACATTTGCTACTGATGAACCCCAATTGATGTAAGGTAGAAGCTAGCTTCTCAAACCATGCTCTAGGAGCTTGTTTTAACCCATACAGGGCTATGTGCAGTTTGCATACCATGTTAGAGTCACCTTTAGAGAATCCCTCAATTTGACACATATAAACCTCTTCCTGGAGGATGCCATTTAGAAAAGCATCATTAACATCAAGTTGTCTAATGCCCCACTTTTGAGAGAGAGCTAAAGTGAGTATAACTCAAATTGTTGCTGGTTTAACCACTGGTGAGAAAGTTTTTGAGTAGTCAAAACCAACCTTTTGATGAAAACCTTTGGCTAGTAATCTAGCTTTGTGTTTATGGATGGTTCTGTCTGGATTTTGTTTCAATTTAAACACCTATTTGCAACCTATGGGTTGTCTTCCAGGTGGTAAGGGAACTAGGGACCAGGTGTGATTCCTTTGGAGGGCCTCATATTCTTCTGTCATGGCAATAAGCCATTGGGGTGAAGACATTGCTTCAGTTGCTGAAGTTGGTTCAGTTTCAACTAGGAAGGATGAGGGCTGATATTTGGGATTACATTTGGTGATACCTGACTTAATTCTAGTTTGCATGGGATGAGTATTCATTGGACCTGGTACTGGTTGAGGATTCAGAGGAGGAGGAGTTGATGGTGGTGGGTGGTGGTGATTTTGATCTGGTGTGATTTAGAGGGGCTAGTGTTGTAAGAAGAGGGTTGATACTTGAGAGTGGTATGGTGGTTGGGTTAGGAGTTGCAGAGGTAGGGGTAGGGGTAGGTTGAGTGGATTGCTGATATGGGAATTTTGTTTCATCGAATTTTACATCCTTTAAGATGAAAATTCTGCCATTTTCAGCTAAACATTTGTAACCCTTATGTTGAGGACTATAACTAAGAAAAGTACATGGTGAAGAATGATATGCAAACTTGTGCCTATTATATGCTCTAAGTAGAGGATAGCATAGACAGCCGAACACCTTGAACAAGTGATAGTCAGGTTGCTTGTGGAAGAGAATTTCAAAAGGAGATGTGTTTTTGAGTGTTGTTGAGGGAATACGATTTATGATATAGGTGGCTGTTGTTACAGCATCATCCCAGAAATGGAGGGGTAAGGAAGCATGAGCAAGTAAAGTCAGGGCTGTTTCTGTTAGATGTCTATGCTTTATCTCAACTGTGCCATTTTGGTGATGTGTGTGAGGACAAATGAGCCTATGTGCAATGCCATGGGTGTTAAGGTAATTGGTAAATGGTCTAAATTCCCCACCCCAATCTGATTGAATGGCTTTCGTGGAATGTCCTAATTGTAATTCAGCAAATGCTTTAAATTGTAAAAATGCATGAAATGCTTGGTCCTTGGATTTAAGAAAGTAAACCCAAGTGAACCTAGAGTGTGCATCAATGAAAGAAATGTAGTATTTGAAACCTTGTGAGCTGATTTCAGGTGCTGGACCTCATAGGTCTGTGAAAATCAGTTCAAATGGAGTGTGATATACTGAGGAGGATAAGATAAGGGTAGTCTGTGACATTTCCCAAGACAACATGAAGCACATAAACTTTCCTTTTTATTGATAATGGGTATATTACAAGATTTCAGTATGGAAGCTATAATAGGAAGTGAAGCATGGCCTTATCTATTATGCCAAACAAAGGAATGAATCGAAAGCTTGATTGCGATGTTACAATCAGAGACAAGTGAAGAAGTACAATTGACTGAAGAGAAAGTTAAATTACAAGTAGTATCAGAATTTTGGATAGTTCCATTGAACATTTTATTTCTGGTTGGTGGCAGATGCTTGAGTTGGAAGGAGTCAAACTGGTACAAGCCTTTATTAATGATGGATCCTTGAAGTAAGATTTCATTCAATTCTTGAGATTTGACAACACAATGATAAGGATGGAATTTGAAATAAACATTATTATCCTCAGCAAATTTGTGAACACTGACAAGATTCTTTGTAATATGAGGCACATGCAGCAAATTATGCAAAACTATGTGTGCAAATGCAGTGGGTGAAGTGATCTATGAGTGACCAATATGAGCAATATGCAAACCTTGTCCATTGCCCACATGAAGTTGAGCTAGACCTTGATATTGTGAGGCATGCATAAGGTTAGTGTATTGAGGTGTTACATGGTTGGTTGCACATGAGTCAAGGTACCAACTTGCATCCACTACTGTGTCAGGTGTTGTTATTATTGGAACAGGGTTGGTTAAGTTTTGTGATGTCTGTGGAGCTGGTCGAGGAGATGGATAGGTAGGGAAATTAGTGGCTAGGTTGGCATATGGAGGAGGAGGAGGTGGTGATGGTTGAAAGTCTTGATCGAACTGATGCCAGCAACTGAAAGACGAATGTCCTGGCTTGTTACAGAGCTGACAGACAAGATTAGAGCGCCCTCTGCTAGAGTGACCACCATGGCCATGGGTGCTTCCACCTGAACGACCTCCACGACCACGAAATCCTCCACGGCCATTGCAGCCACCTCGAAACTTACCATATCTGTTGCTGCTAGGTGTGCTTGCATGAGAGGTTGTGCATTCATTGAGTTGAGTTTTTCTAATTAAGCTTCTTGAACTAGTAGGTATGACTCTAGTTGAGTCACGGTGCATAGTTCAGCACGTGTGTTGATGGAGGTAACAAAGGCTTGATAATTTGGTGGTAATCCACTGAGTATGATGTGAGTGTGTTCCTCTTCAGAGATCTGAGATCCAACCAAAACAAGTGTGTTGACCAATGCTTTAATTCGCAACAAGTATTCAGAAATGGTTGCAACACATTTTGTCGCCGATCGTAGTTTCGAGCGGAGTTGCTGGATTCGTACACGAGTATGTGTTGCAAAATATTCTTCAAGTTTTTGCCAAGGCTGCCAGGAGTGATCGTAATCAACTACCAGAGTGAGGATCGATTCAGACATTGAAGAGAGCATCCAGGAGAAGAGTCTTTGATCTTGTTGCTCCCAAACTTCGAACACTTCAAAGATTCTTCTTGCCTTTCGATCTGAGTTTGATGCGAATTGAGCTGGTCTTGGAGCTTTTGGATTGATGAACTTTTGCAGGTTGTGGCCTTCGACTGTTGCTAAAATTTGTCTTTCCAGAGAAGAAAATTCTTCTCATCAAGTTTGTTTGTAAAAGGATGTGCGAAATTTAGTTGTTGTAGTGGTGTTTGAACCAGAGATCATGGTGGAGTTGGAGATCGTGCATCACTTGCTTCATCTTCACTTGATGCCCCGAGCTTGGGGGTTCATTCATGGCGGAAACTTGTAGATCAACCTCAGGATCGATGCTTTGAAGCTTTCAAGCTCTGGATACCATGTTAAGAAAGCAAGAAGACGTGAAAAACTGATACATGGAACTCAATTGAGTAATAACAGCATGAAAGATCATATTACTGATTGCATGAGTATGGCTATTTATACTAGTTTCCTGGCTTAACAAACTTCTCCTACAAGCCATTGGTTTTGGCAGGAGAGTTAGTTAACTGTTACAATCATAAACACACAACTAACACTTTTATCATTACAGCTAACAGTTTCAGCATTACAGTTATCAGAGTCAAATGTTTCATCACGCCACTTTTATGTTGTCATCATACTTAATTTATTGGACATTCACATGCATAACTGCTTGTGCACAATACTATTTCTTAAAATAAGAATTACTGAGAGAATTTGATTATAATGTACTTTAAATGGTTTGAAATTAAAAGATGAAAATACATACTCTAAAGTGAGAACCCTTCTAAAGTGTGAAAGTGAAAAAATTTCACCATTCAATCAATTGATGAGTCTCATGCATCATGCATTTTATTAATTCAACAGTGGGAATCCCCTTACTCTCTTATATTAGAGGAATTCTCACTTTAAAGGATTCAAATCATAAAAACATAACATTAGATCAGTCAATTGAATGAAAAGGAGGTCAATGGACTGGATCATTGATCCTTAGAACTAGCAGTCACTGAGTACACGATTATGACAAATTGAACCTATTTCTTCTTCTTCTTCTTTTTCGGCAATGAATTGAACCCTGTTTGACACTGCTTTGATTTGGTTCTTTTAATTCTTGTAATGTGAATCCTAAAGTTAGTTTAACTATGACGTAAAAAAGTAAGGAGGTAGTTTAAATTATTCGAACCTTGTCAATTATCTTGAAATTAATGTCTAGAAAGCATGGTAAACTTCATCTTTTTGTTCTATGTTTTCAGCATTTTAATTAAAAATAAGCTAGAAAGACCAGGACCGAAAAAGAGAGAGAGAGAGAGATGATATTGCAAACCAAAAGAAAAAAAAAACAACAGAGATGATATTGCAATTAAATATAAGAAAAGTTTGTATTTTACCTCTAAACTATAGGTCTTGTGCACTTTGCTCTCAAAACTCTAAAACTGTGCAAATCGACACCTTAATATTTCCTGACTATGCACTTTACTTTGTCAATTTTTTCCATATGGATTTTAAATGATCAAAACATTGTATTATTCTTTTTGCAGCAAAATGAATCTAGGATGGTTTAGGATGCACAATCCGCCCTAAGCGAATATTGAACACAGAATGTGAAAAAATAAAAATAAAAATTGGTGAAACAAAATCTGCTGGCAACAAATTATGTAACAATTTTTTTTCAATGGAATCTGCTGTCTGGGGATAATGAGTGATAAAAAAAATTATAAAAATAATAATAAACTTGTATATTTTACATGTTAGTACAACAATCTGTGTGTTCTAAATGTCGGTACAATGAATCACACGTGTCACTATACCAGTATTTAGAACACATGGAATTATCATACTAGCATTTAAAACACATAGCTTTATTTTTAAATTTTTGTCACCCTTTATTCGCTGGCACCGGATTGCTTTGCAAAAAAAAATAAAAATAAAAACAAATATGGTACGTACATAATCTGCTACCAGCACATTCTGTTGATTTTTTTTATTTTGCCATTTTGCGTTCATTATCTACTTCTAGCGGATTACGTACCCTAAACCATCGCAGATTCATTTTGCTGCAAACACAATAATGGAGTGTTTTTA
Source organism: Dalbergia cultrata (assembly GCA_031216105.1). Lineage (NCBI taxonomy): Eukaryota > Viridiplantae > Streptophyta > Magnoliopsida > Fabales > Fabaceae > Dalbergia > Dalbergia cultrata. The sequence continues at coordinate 16,418,814 of CM062350.1, forward strand.
TCATTTAAAATCCACATGAAAAATTGACCCACACTTTAGTCATTTTGTCAAAATTTTGCTTGTTATTAATGATAAACAAGTGCAGATATGCACCAAAACAAAAATAGGTGCGGGTCAATTATTTGCATATGGACATTGAGAGATAATTTTTTTTATTCTTGATTGAGTGATAAAATGACAAACATATTGTGTTTAAGTAGGAATTATTTTGGAATGGGCAAGGATTTGGAATCCGTTGGAAGACGATTGCAAAGAAAATATGCAAAAAAAAAAATTGAGGAATATATAGAATCTGCTAGGAACGAATTATGAACTGAATTTTCCTTAAACAATCCACTACTGGCAGATTATGACACATAAAAATGAATACAAATACTATCATATTATTTTTCCGGTGAAAATTCGTTTCAAACTCACAAAAAAAAAAATTATGCTCAAACTATTTTCCCTCGTTCTCTATCCCTGATGACACCTTTGTCCTCCCCTTCTTGCTTTTTATAAAAAAGAAGAAGAAGAAGAAGAAAATTTGAGTATGAAAAAAATAGTAGCATTGTCATGATAATAGTATGTTTTAATGGACATGTAGTAACAAATCCAAACGATGGTGTAATTTTTACATGAGAATCCAGCACATATTTTTATTCCCTATACTTTCTCATTTGTGAAGCTAGAGAATACTCTTTGCCATTCCATAAATTTAAACACTCAAAAGAAAGTGACATCAATAAAATACAGTTGCCCAATCTTGACTTTTGGCAGTTTTATAAACTATTAAGCAATCCCAATCACTAATGATGACAGCAATCAACAAATGTGTTGCTTACATCAATAGCACTAGCCAAACAATCATGCCATTGAGTTATATGTTGAATTCAAAGAAGTTGGTGCTTAGAATAAAGCTTATAAGATGAACACATTCCAAGAAAGAGAAGTAGCCTAGAAAGAAAGTGATGAAGAAGAATGTGAAAGCCGCCATGATGGTGAGAATGATGTTGCGTGTGAAGAGGACATGTCAAATAGACTAGGCAATACTCAAACTTGTATAACATTTTTATTGCTACATGATGAGATTGCGTCTCATCTAATGTCTTAAAATGTAGATGGTTTGCAAGACCTACATCATGAGCATAAATTTGATGCAGCCATCTGTCACAAAATATACCAATTAGTTACAATTATGATAATAGCAACACAAATAAATCAAAAACAATTTTCACCTAGAAGCTAGAGGGAAGATGAAAAAATTGAGTGGTACCAACACAAGAGCCAAATAAGGCAGTCAAACCTATGCCAATGCCTGTAATAAAACTAGGGGACCACCAATTTGCATTGTAGATATGCATGTCGCTCGATCTAAATTGCGATAGCTAGAGACAAGTGAGGCATGCCGAACCCAACTAAAATTCCCAACTCCCAACAAGGTTCAGATCCTCCAAAAATTGTAGATACATTTCCATGGACCTCATTATTAGTCTTGTTAGACATTATACATGTGCCTATGAGGGCAAACAGATACCTGCTTGCACTTATTTCTATTGATGTTGCGTCATCTTTAGTGTCGAGACTTCTTAAATGTTGTTGCAGCCAATGTAAATTGATTGTACCTCTATTAATCAAACGTAGATGAGGCATAACACCAAGAAGATTAAAGCATTTCATTTGCAGTTGTTCAATACTGCTAGAAGTAGATCCACTAATTAGTCCACCATTAGTGTGTTGCCCAAATTGCATGGCAACATCTTCTAACGTCACAGTCATTTCTCCTAGTCGAGAATGGGAGATGTGCATCCTCAGTCGCCATTGTTTCTGCTTAATTCCACTTTACCTATTTGTGTAACGGGATAAAAAAAAACTAGTACACTTTAGGTGCTCAATAATCTCATATCTCGATTGATGATTAAGAAAAAGATTACGAGGCTCGAATCTTCTTTCTTTCTATTTCAAATAGAAGGTAAATAAGTATTAAAAAAATATATATTAATAAATAAACACATAAAATGCTAAAAAAAAATCCAAAACAGGGATTCACATTATGAAATAAAATTAGATAATAAAATTACCACAAAATTAGTTAAATAAAATAAATCAATAAATTTAATAAAATAAAATAATAACAACATTAGCTAAATAAACTTGTATGTCTATTAAGAATATAAACTGGAATATGCTCATCAAGATCGATTGTTGCATCAAGTTGTCTTCGAAGTATTTTTTTTTTAAATATTTTTAATATCTCTTTTTTTTTCCCTAAAACTTTCTCCCTTCACACTCAAACTAAAAACTGTCCCTTTCTCATTTTAATATAGTTTTTCATAGTCTCTCAAACCAATCTCTCCCTTTTATAGCAAAGGAGGAGGAGGCTACCTCACAAGAACTGCTAGGAGTTCATGAGTGCTGCGACCATTATCTTTTCATGGAGCAGATCTAATGCCGTGAAGCAAGGCGTGAAGCAGTTGAGGCATACGCAAGCGGATGAGGCTAAGTGGTAGCAAGGGGTGCCAGCAGGAGCACGATCCACTAGCAGCGGATTACATACCCTAAAGTCTCAAGGGTGAAGAATCCACAGGAAAAGGATTATTTACCGTCCAATTTAGCTTTTCAGGCTTTTCATCATTAGCTTGTTCTACTTTGCGTGCCTGTTCTGCTTCGCATCCTAGCAGTGAAGGCTTCGTGTGCTAGAGGTGAAGTGATGCGGAATAAATCCACTATCAGGAAATTATGTACCTAATATGTGTTTTTTTTTTCTAGTTTTGGGAGCATAATCTACTTCCTGTGTATTTTTTTCTTGTTCCCATACTCAGTCTAAATTTCCCAAAAATTCTATTTTCTCATATTAAGCTTTATCAGAACCCATATCAAAATTAATTACTTGCATTATACACCTTCGCTAACTCTAGGTCAATTAGACACCCTAAACTAATAAATAGCATACAACTTGATACCTTATAATTTTTTTGCTGAATGTGTAATATCTTTGCCAACAATAAATAAAAAGATAAATTATCCTCATCTCTCCTGAGATTTGTGAAAATGCAATTCACACTCCCTCTAATTGTCCAACATATACTTACACCCCATCTGCTTATCAAATTTTAAATATTTATATTATACTCACACCCCTCATTAACACCACAAAAAAAACCAGTGAATTGCGGCAGTTTTTTTGGGGCATTAGGGCGGTTCCTTATACCGTCGTAATTACCAATGTCATTCAGTAAATTATGATAGTTAAAAAAAAGCCACCGCAATGAATGCCAAGAACCACTATTTTTCCCTTAACAACACCGCCCATTATACTTAGTAAATTGTGGTGATTTTCAACCACCACTTTTTTCATGTGAGTTACAACGATTTAGAACTGCCATTTTACTCATGACATTATGGCCATCTTGGCGAATTATGGCGGTTTTCAACTGTCACTTTTTTAATGTGAATTTCGGTAGGTCTAACCACCATTTTTCTCTTAGTAGTGATCTTAATAAATTACAGCAGTTGTCAACTGCCATTTTTCTCAAAACAATGGCAGTTCCAATTTAAAGATTAGAACAACCATAGGTGAAAATTTTTGTCAAATTTATATCAAATTTTCAATCCAATATAAAACCCTGTTAACTATTATTTTTGTAATTGTAAATCCCACATAAAAACAAAAATTAGTACATATGATATAAACATGATAATAATGATATACAGAAAGATACATTACTTGAGTATAAAATAAGTACTACACTTGATACATAAGTACTTATAAGTCTAAAAGGAAAGTAATTCCAAGTAGTACACAAAAAAAAAATTCCAAGTAATACACCAGTCACACCGGTAATTAATAAAAAGATCATGTACGTGGACTCGGGTGATTAGTTGCTAGATTATTATTGCTTTCATCTGATGATCTTCTCATATGATTGGGTGACTTAGGCCCACTTCCTCTATCAGGCCCACTCCCACTATTAATAAACTTAATAAAATGATATTTTTGTTATATTAAATGTTCTTAATTAGTAAAATTATAAAAATACCCTTACCCACTCTCTTATTTTCATCGAGCAAGTGACAGAGATGGGGGTTTATGTTTTTTTCCCAATTAATGGAGAGAGTGAGTAAGGGTATTTTTATAACTTTATTAATTAAGAACAATTACTATTAGAAAAATGTTACTCTGTTAAGTTTACTAATGATGCTATGTTATTGAGGGGTGTGGGTGTAATATAAATATTGAAAACTTGACAAACAAATGGAGTGTGAGTGTAGGTTAGATAACAAGACGAGGCGTGAGTTGCATTTTCACAAATTTCAGGGAGGTGGGTGTAATTTACCTTAAACAAAAATGCAATTTTTCCTGAACATAATGTTAAGAGACCAAGTTTATTGTTAACATAACTTTGATACCTTGGAAGATCAAGTTCGTTGTCGATATAATTTTTTATATCTTAAGAGGTCAAGCCTGTTGTCTACATAGTTTTTGGTATTTTAAGCGATTGAGCTTGTTATTAACAACCATGACAACGACTTTCTCCTTTTTCTTTGTCTTTTTTATGGCAGGTTACAAGTTTCAACGGGATTTTTCTTGACACTACTAGGAATTTTATTTTTACTAACATTTAATAAATGTTGTGAAATCATAAAAAAATGTTGCTATTTCTTTTACTAACACTTTTGCAAATGTTGTATTTACTCTATGTCGCTAAAGAGTTTTAGCAATATTTGTTTATATTTTTACTAGCATTTTAAAAATGTTACAATAGACACATTTTGTAATGTTTTTTAAATGTTGCAAAAACAAATATATATCGCAACACTTTTAAAATGTTACTAATTTCCTAGTATGTTGCAAAAATTCATATATCACAACATTTCTAAAATGTTACTAATTTCCTATTTTGCAACATTTAAAAAATGTTACCCCTTACTCTCTTTTTACAACATTTTAAAAATATTGCCAATTTAAATATTAAAATATCAACATTTTAAGTGCTAGAAAGTCTAAAATGAGAAATAATAACAACAAGAAAGCATTATACAGTAAAAAAGCACATGCTAAAGAAGCAAAATTGACCTAACAACCTTTTTAACCTTTAATTGACAAGATGTTATTGATTATAAAATTGAAAACAGATGCCACTTTTAGGTCACAATGTGCTAATAAGGACAAGTTTATTACTTGCTATGGTTGGTTATTGGATCCCGATACATGTATCACTTAAACCAAACAAATGTATTATAGTCACAATTTTTATATGAAAAATGTACATGTTTCTCATTTTTCCCTTGCGGTCAGCTTGTTAAAGAGTCACTGATGCTTCTTGTGTCTTAAGAATATACTGATAGCTTTTTCTATACATATAAGTCTCAACTCACTATAAAGGCGTGTTGGGAATTCATGTCACCAGTCAAAAAAAAAAAAACTTGAAACACCTGATTACATCACTCATGAATATAAAAAATTATCCTCCCAGGGATCACGCTCAGCTAGTACAATTAACAACCATAAATTCAAAAAAAGAACAAGAAACCGGCTCAAATAGCTTTATACTGATACATCTTTGAAAAATAATTTTAAAATCTTGGACGTAGAAAACTTTTTTTTCCTGTACGTACATTCAAATCTTTACCTAATGGAGAAGAAGAACAGAAGGAAAGAACTTAACCAAAAAAAGAATAGGAGGAAAGAAAATGACAGATATTTTATGCAAGTACACTCGTCCTCTCAACATCACAACACGCCGATCAAATTTGACTCGAAAATTTGCCTCGCTTCGCCCATATATATGCAAGCCATTATATATCATCTCTTGCCCCATATTACAAGAGAACAAACTTCAACGCGGAATCAATGGGTCACGTGTCCAGTGGTCCAATCTATATACACAAATAGACAAACCAGATGTACTAACAAAGTCAGTAAACAACTTAAAAAGGAAAACATGTAACAAACTATGATACATGTAGGTCCGCGCGGTCATGTGTTAAAGGTACGTAAAAGAGCATTCATTTCTAAAATAAAAAACATGTATGTTTGACAGACGCGTCACATGTAGCCACCTTCTCCGCACCTTCATGCACAATCCTATATAAACAAGCCAAACAAGTTCACTCTCATCACACCCACTTCTCAACACTACACTACACTACACTTGACTCGAACCAACATCTTTCCGATTAAACGACCATGGAATCAGTATCAACACACTTTGGTGCTGCAATGATGAATTCAACAACAACATTTGCTTCGCTTTTTGAGCAAGGCACCACAGACGATGCACTAAAAGCACCTACCCTCTTATTATCCCCTAAGCATTCTTATTTGTCTTTATCATTGATCCTCTTTTTGATATACACAATCACACCATTTCTTCGCTCAATCGATGCAAAGAGCACAAAATCAAACTACAAGCTTCCACCAGGACCTTCCTTTCTCACCATAGTGGGAAGCCTTTCCGAATTCTGTAGAAAGCCACAACAAACGTTGGCCAAGCTTGCTAAGCTTCATGCCCCAGATATAATGCGCTTGAAGCTCGGCCCGTCAACCACCATAATCATCTCTTCACCAGACATTGCCAAAGAGGTGCTCCAAACCCATGATGTGTTGTTCTCAGACAGAACAGTTCCAGTTATTGTGACAGCTCACGGTCACCACAATTACAGCTTGCCATTCCTCCCAGTCTCACCACTTTGGAGGGACCTAAGGAGAATATGCAATGAGCAATTGTTCTCAAACAAGACCCTTGATGCAAGCCAAGGCCTTAGGCGCAAGAAGCTGCAAGAACTCCTCAGCCACATGCACACATACAGCCTAACCGGTGAGGCAGTGGATGTTGGGAGGGCAGCTTTCAAGGCATGCATCAATTTCTTGTCTTACACTTTTGTCTCTCAGGATTTTGTTGAATCCGTAGAGAATGGAGAGTACAAGGACATTGTGTCCACTCTCTTGCAGCTAACTGGAACAACAAACGTGGTGGATATTTTCCCAGTGTTGAAGATATTGGACCCACAAGGCCTCCAAAGGCACACCACTAACTACCTTACCAAGTTTTTCCACAACTTGGACAAGTTGATTGACAAACGATTGAAGCTTAGAGAAGCAGGACTTTATGTCACTAACAACGACATGTTGGATGCACTCCTTGACATTTCTGAAGAGGATAGCCAGAGGATGGACAGAGAAAAGATCAAACATTTTTTACTTGTAATTTCCTTTCTCTTATCCTTTTTGATGATCTTTTTTTCACCACCAATATATTATCTTTGAAAGCTTTTTTTTTACCTACAGAGATACGATTTTAATTTATCCTTTTCTCACTTAGAACAAATATGATTTTGTTGTAGGATCTTCTAGTTGCCGGAACAGACACAACTGCATATGGCTTGGAAAGGGCAATGACTGAACTACTCCATAATCCAGAGGTTATGTCAAAAGCCAAACAAGAGCTGGAACAAACCATTGGAAAAGGAAATCCTATTCAGGAATCAGATGTTGCTAAACTCCCATACTTACAAGCAATAATAAAAGAGACCTTGCGTTTACACCCTCCTGCTCCACTTTTGCTCCCTAGAAAAGCTAAGGTTGATGTTCAAATCTCGGTTATACAATCCCACAAGGTGCAAGAGTCCTTATTAATGAGTGGGCTATTGGTAGGAACCCAAGCATATGGGACAGTGCAAATTCGTTTACACCGGAGCGGTTCTTGGGGTCTAAAATTGATGTCAAAGGTCGAGATTTTACAGCTCACACCATTTGGCATAATTAATTAAAGTAGATACTAATAAGTGTTGAGAGAGAGTTAAAAGTCAGTATTTATAATTTCCTTTCATATATGATGCCCAGGTAATATTTACATTTAATGACCAACTAACATACATTTCTGGTCTTTTATTTGTTTAAATTTTCATATACACAACTCTTCTCCGTTTTTTTTTTTAATCCAGTTGATTTTTTAATTGCTTTATTTAAGATATTATTGGATGCACAGAGGATAATTAATATGTGATTTTGATTAATCAGAGGTAAGAGCTGCTTGACTTGCGGTCATGTTTCATCACGCGACCTTTGAGTCAAACTTTTATTTAGTCATCACATATTCACATTGGAGACATTTCATACATTCCACATGCACCACTGCGTACGCGTATTATTCTTTTGATTGTAACATTTGCTTTATATAATTGAAGAAATAGCGCCAAATCAGCCAATTCAATGGGAGAAAAACAGAAAAGGACGCACGTGGCTGGTTCATTTGAACTTTGAAATAGGATGCTTCCGTGTATTCCAGGATGGGACGACGACAATAATAATGTACGCATCGCGTTCTCGGCTGAAGCTTTGGGGCACTTACATGTTTCTATCCAATCACCGATGGGTAATGGGGGAGTTCGAACTGGAGTTATGAAAACCACGGAACATAGCATAGATGTTAACTAATATGGCCTGTTTAACCATCAAATAACTAATCGATTTCTGAAGATGTATATAACAAGAAACTAGTGATAAGAGATAATACCTATTTTTGTGGGCTCTGTGTTCTAAGAGAATTAATCACTTTTTGGTGGAGGATACCCTATGTGTAAGAATTTTACATATCAAAAGTTATAAATGACAAATCGAATTCCTACTATAACAAAATATTTGTTAATAACAAAAATTATACAAACAATTAACTATGTATATTTAATTCAGTCAAAATATTTGATTCAATGATCTACTATCTTGAAATTCTTCAAATAGAGTCTGTTAAAAAATATTATTAGTAAAAATATGTGATTAGATGATAATATAAAATTCTTTTACAGTATTAATCTTTTGTTGTCATTTCAATATTTAAATATAATTATGCTCTTCTTCTTTCTTCACATAATTTTTTAGTCATTTCCAACACTTCCTAAACTGTTTTTACACTTAGTTTAAATATTTCATAATTTCACTTTTAACAAAGAAAATGCAAAATTTCTATTCATAATTCAATTTCTATAAAAATTAGTAAAAATATGAATTTTGTTTTTTTATAATCCAAAATTAAATTTTTTTTATTTTTAATAAGGAATTTAATAAATATGATAAAATCTTTATTAAAACATATGTGAGACCAAATTTGGGATCAAAGTTGGGACCAAATGTGGGATCAAAGTTGGAACCTTCCAGTCACTACTAGAAAAAGGGTTGTTACTGACAGATTTTTAATTTTATCGGTAGAAAATTTCATTACTAGTGGATTTTGATGCACGTCATCAGAAATTATTACTTGCTGAATTTTTCTAAGGAAATTACCGACAGATTTTACAAAGAATTCCGTCAAAAACAAGCTGAAAAAATTGTCAATTGTAAATCATTACTCACAAACTTTTGCCTTGGGAATGCATTTTAAAGATGAAAAAATTAAACCTACTGATAATATTAATTTATCATTTTTTATTACACATTTCCGATAGAAAATTTTGCTAGAAAACATCCTTTAAAAAAAAAAATTGAACTTCCGTGTGCGACTTTGATGATGACAGTGGCTGGCGGTGGCAACAGAACCAAAAAAGAGAAACTAATTAGTACTTAAAAATAATGCACTAAATCAATAATTTCAAAAAAAAAAAAATGGCACTTAAAAAAAAGACTCAACTATAGTAGCATCTCCAAAGGCGGCGATAGTGAGTAGTGGTGGCGACAACCAAGGATAGTAAGGGTGGTAGCAAAATTGCTCATGAACAATAAAGAAATGAAAAGGGTTAGATGAAAATGATAACAAAAGTATAGCTGATAACTCAATGAAACTCACAACAAAAAAGGTAGAAAATGAAAAAACTAAATTGATTAAAAGCTAGAGAACATTACCACGAATACAATGATGCAAACTATTTACAAAATGGGGGCTCTGGTGACTGGCAATGGCTCAAAGAAGGGCAGTGGCTGTTGTTTCTAACAAAGATAGAGAAGAAAAAGAGGTGACGATGAGAAATGGGAAGAAGGGGCACCACATTTGTAGCCTCAAATCTAACATTACAGAAACCTTAAATGAAATGCATCGTTTTATTAAAAGCATTATGGATGAATTTTTTGGTCTGTAATGTGCGCATTAAATACTAGTCTTTTTAATATCTGATGTTACAGATAGATTTTTCCATATGTTATCTTAAATTCCAAATGATAGATGGATTTTTCTGTCTGTAATATATTGGATTTATTTTAAATCAACACTTTAAATAAAAATCTAACTGTAAATCTGTCTGTACATTTTGTAAGAAAACAAAAAAAAGAATTCTTTCATTATCCATCTGCAATTTCCATCGATAATAGTTATGTGTCATGTGGCGCGAGTTTACACCAACAATTATAGACAGATTTACAAATTTTACCAAAAAAAAAATTCACGTTTTCATTTACCTGTCTATAAATATGTCTGTATTAGAGATAAAAAGAAATCCATCTGTGTTCTGTGAGTTTCTAGTAGTGTAACTTATCCCAAAAAGGAGATGTTTTACTATTATTCTTAACAATAGAAAAATCTGTTGGTAATATTACAATATTTTTAACAAATACTTTTTTTGAGCCCCTATCGATGAATTTTTCTGCCAGTAATCTTAAAATAATAGTAAGAAATTAGCCTGTTACTAGGGGATTTTCTGCTGATAACTTCAATAGCCGAGCACAATAAATTGTCGATGATTGATTTTTGTTTAAAAAACTATCAATAATTACCGGTAATGGACGCACTAAATTTCGCATTAGATTGTGTGAAAATTCTCAACCGATTACTTGCAAAAAAATTAGCTGGTAATTTGTGTTATTTCTCTCTTTTCACCCATAAATCTGCCGGCTATACCTGTGGAAAAAATAAATCAACAAGAAACATGTAAATTTTTGGTAGTGCATCGTAGAGAATATCCCACTTCAAACCCAACTTTACTTTTTATGACACATAGTTCTTGATTATTTTATTGTTTATTTATATTATTCAATATTTTAATTTAAAAAACCTTGGCAGACACCCGCCGGCCGACCGCAGGGGGGAGATGATAGTGCGAATAAACATAACTTTAAGAGACCAAGTTTGTTGTTAACATAACTCTTGATGCCTTCCTACCAAAAAAAATTGATAACTTAAAAAACAAAGTTTGTTGTCCATACAAATTTTTATATCTTAAGAGATCAAATCTATTGTGGAGGTTCATGTGCACATCTATTCAAACATGACAGTTGTGGTAGTTTATAGCAGATTGGAACAAAACCAGGAGACTAAGTTGATAATAGCAATATAGTGTTGCTCTTTGTTGTGGTGGAGTTCTGATTAAGTGATGATAAAAACATGGTCTAACACATACAAGGTGGTCTTTTCAATGGGAGGGCCAATATTTTGAAATTTGGATGGAGCAGAAACTGGTGCATGCGGATTCAACAATAGAAATGAATGAAGGACATGCTTTCAAATTATGGATTGATGAATTTTGCGTATTTGTTCCTTTTCGTGTTCTTGGTAGTAGGCTTTGTCGTGTTTTGAATTTTGATATTTTCTATATTTTTTTTCGCTCTTCCTTTTTGAGAGTTGAGTCTTTCATACTTAATAAAAAAAACAAATGCTACAGAATTCTGAACTCTGTTTACGGCTTTTTTTTAACCAAAAAAAATTGATTAATTACGGATGTCCGCCCCTTTTAACATTATTTATCATTATACACTAATTTTTTATACCAATACGTTGCACAGCCAAGTGAAAAAAGTGGGTTCATTTCTCGTTGCATAGCAAGACGTATTGTCATCTGACAGATGTTAGATGATTTTCGGTTGATGATCAATCGTATTATGTGGAGATGCAAAAGCTAGAATATGGCTGACAACTAGCCGTAGTATTCAAGAAAATAAAATGTCCAAAAAGTTTGACATATTGCACACGGACAAGTTCTATATATACACTCCAGCCCAAAACTAGGAGAAGCAAATCAGAGAGTACTTTTTGTGTGAGTGTTTTTTTTTTTTGGTTGGTGAGTGGCTCTGAGTTACAAAAAAAATAGCTAGGAGATATTATACGTTTGTTCACCATAATTGTGAGATTATTCAAAACTAACAAGATGATATCTAGTTTTCATGTCAAAATCCGGTACTTATTATTAATGTTCGTTCATCTATTAGTCTTTCTAAGCTTCATGCCAAAATTCTTCAAAAGTTACGTGAAAGAAACAAGTAAATAATCTATATTGGTGTATCTGCTACCCATATTGATTGCTCAAGGTGCAGTATGGTATGGAACTTGCGGCATTAATACTGATGATGATTTGAGGATGATGTTTGATTGCCATAGCCAGTTTCTTAACCTTCTTGTCAGGGAGATTCTCATAGCTCTAGGAGAGTTGCAGTTGAGCCTTGATGGATCTACTCCCGTTAAGCTTTTGGCGAGTTATCACTAGCTCAACCTTCCCCAAAATTTTTTATTCCAAGTTCAACGCATAATGAAAACCTTTGAGAAGTAAATGAGGAAGATATTATGACTGGTCTAACCTTCAGACAATCTGCAATGGTTTTTTGAAGACAAGCCAAACAACAGTAAAAAAAACTTCCAATGTTATTTGTGAATTAATTTATTGATTCTTTTACGATGTTTGTGGGTAATTTATTATTTAATATTTTTTAAATTATTATTTATGATTTATTGCATTTTTTATTTCAATGGGTAACATATGGTTTAAATTCTTATCCATGAATTATTTTCTTTTTTTTTCACGAAGAAGGTGGTTAACATATTTTTTAATATTATTTAAAGTCTTGTTGATGAATTATGCTGCTATTTTGATTATGAAATATATGGTTAATTTATTATTCAATAATATTGATTATTTACGGTGAATATTATGATATTTTAATTTTACTTGAAATCCTTCAGTACCACATGATGATGACAATGAGGTAATGCCCCTTTTCTAGAGCCAGCCTTTGACACAATCTCTCATGCAATCTGAAAGTCAACTAGAGGGTCATTATTCAAGTTAGGATATGGAAGCAAAACAGGTGATCATGGAGGTCGGGTTCAAGGGTATTATGGATAGTGGGGATATTGTGCAATTATTTAGACAGCACTCATTGTGAGAAGGGCAACAAATGATAAGTGTTGTGTGGTCCATCCCCCAGTCCCATATTGCTTTTATTGACATATTTGCCCTCGCAATACATTTCACTATGCAACGTTTTGTGCACAAATGTTTTGTCCATAATATGTTTGAGTGCCTGTCGGATTACTGGTAAAATGTTTGTGCATAATGCATTGCACAGTGAAAGGTATTGCTTTCTTGAAAACCATTGCATCAGATGTGTGAACACCATATTTTTTTGTTTTCGATTTATTGTTATTATTATTATTGTTATTTTTTTGTTTTGTGTGCATTTGAATTTAAATTTAATTTCAGTTGACAAAAAAAAAATCAAATTAAAATCTTAACTGACTCAACAAAATAAATCAACTAAAATCCTAACTGACTTAACCATAACCACCCCCAAAATCCCTCTGTTTTGCTCTCTATATAATAATTAACCACAAAAAAAGAAAAAAGATTGATTCACCATTCATCTTCATTATCATTTGCCTCCATTATCACTACTACCATCTTCTCCTCATCAGAAACAAAATCACAGCCCCTTCATCTCCAAGCTAAGAGGGATTCATTGACCATTCCCTTAATTTACCTCCATCACCATCATCAAATTTCCATCTTTGATTCTATTTCTCACATAATAGCCACTAATTCATCATTCTTTTCCATTGAATCCATCACCACTATCGTAAGCCATCATCATCAATAAACCTCATTGCCATCATCATCCTCATCTTGGATCTTATTTTCTATCATCATTCTCATCTTAAATCTTATTTTTTATCATAGCCACAATCATTATTAGCTTTGCATAACCTTCAGAATCACTGCAATCACCATCTCCACAAAGCCACCGCTATCACAGTAATCATCCCTAGTGCCATCATTGTGCCACTTTTTCCTCATGGTTTTGTTTCTTTCTTAGTCCCACATTATAGTGATCTAGTAGGTGTGATCTTCTTTTTGTTTTAATTTTCTTTTTATTTTAGTTTTATTGTATTTCCTTTATTTCTTTTTTTAAAAAATAATTTGTCAATTAAAATTCTTTTCATAAATAAAATCAATCCACACATTTTTATTTTTGTTTTTTTAATTAAAATATGTTAACGCACACTAATTTTCTACAAGAACGACGTGGCTTTGAGTTCCTCATCGCACCAGAGGATACGTTGGCGTAGCCAACAACTATCAAGTCAAAATTAATTTTTCTTCAAATTTTGTTCTCTTCTTTTATTTTTTATTTTTCTTTCTCATTTACTCATTTATTTATTTGTATATAATTGTTACATGTTTTAGGGATAAATAAGTATTATTAAGTTATAAATTAATTTGCATAATAAGCTCTAAGGTAATTGTATTTATGCGGATGTATTAGGGGTGCAGTGGGATTAAGTTTTCATCCTTCCCTAATCATAATTAGACTCCCGGACTCAAATCTTTTTCAAAGATCAGTTTTGATCAAATCAAAGGTTTTCCAGTTTTGGTCAAAATTAAAATTGGTGGCGACTCCATTTTTAAATTTATTTCTTTTTAGAAATAAATTTTTGTTGTCATTTTTGTTATGACGTCCTCCGGCAACGTTTTGACAAGATGCTATCTCAATGAGTTAGCGGATGCGCCAGTTAACCTCGAAATTGCAAAACTACGCAATACATTTGATTGTTACACATATTATGTACATAGCCTTTTCACGCAATACGGTTAACTATTAGATATATTTCTATTATGAAAAAAGTAGTATATATTGACAAATAATTTTAACACGCATGCAAATATGAAGTAACGACTCTTTGGCCATTTTAAATTAAAAAAATTCATTGAATACGAAAGTCCCACTTTTTGATGATTAATTTCGCAAATCCATCCTTTTTTTATAGAGGCAAAATCGATCAAGTCAAAGTAGATTTTCAATGGCCAAAATACATAGAAATCAGTTAACAATAAACAGATTTCCAATCTTTCTTTCTATTCAGAAATCAGCTACCTATAAATAGATTTCTAGACACTTGATATGTGTCAGAAATCAATTAATAGCTAACCGAATTCTCTTGCAACTTATGATGCAATTTTTGGTCCATTGGTATTGTATAATTGGCCAAATCCCCAATGCAAATAAATAGTTAAGAAATCTCTCCATCGCAGGGTGTCCTACCTTTAATTTCCTTATGACAAAAATATAAACTGATTTCTCTTCATTTTTTTGAAACATAAATAAATAATTTTCTTTTTCTGGCTCAGCCAAATATATCATTAGAATTAGTGTTTGAAAAAATTAATGGTGTTGATTTGTGCTGAGACTAATGATCAAGATTTTAAATTGTGATTTTTTTTTATATATTTAAAAGTTTAGGTAGGCTCGACAATAGTCACTAAGGCCAGGGCACGGTCTCCGGGCTGTATCAACACTTACAAGGGATTTACAAGATCGCTTACTAAAGGGTCATCATAGTGGCATTGATAATTGAACTCGCGTCCTTGTGGGATACAAGTTTGCTCCTTACCACTTGTGCCAATCTTCATTGGCTTTAAATTGTGATTTACCATTATAATTACAGTCACTATATTATTGTTGTGTTACTTGCAGCCGTATTAGTTATATATTTATATTTTTCAATTACGCATTATGTTTTTTTATGGTGAGCAATATTTTTTTGTGAGCACTGCATTAGTCATAGGTATATATATGAATATATAAGTCATTTAACCCGTGCATTGCACAGGATGATAATAAAAAATAGTTTGTTGCATATTAAAGAAAATAAATAATAATTTATTTAAATATATTTTATAGAAAATTGAATATATAAATTTGTTTTGGAAATAAGTTAATAATTAAATAAATGAAAAAAATATAAATGTGTTATTCTATTTTATATCTTACTTCAAATATCATGTTTATAAGGCTAAAAAAAATCTCAATGGATGACCTATAACTAATAATAAAGAGCTTATTTTATGAATATTTTGCACATTTCAAAAATTGAGATTGTTGAAAAATGAAAGAGAATAAGTGGATAATTTAATTATACCATGAGTCATTTATAGGAATCACAATAGATATCCATAAAAAAGGGGACATGTCTCATGCCCCCGTCCCGATTTGGAATTTTGTTCCGATCCCCATCCCCATTTCCATTCCCGTCACGGGTCCTAATTCCCCATCCTTTTACAGATTTGAATCCCTATGGGTATTCATGAGTTTATTAAAAAAATTCCAAAAGAGAAAAATTAAAAATATTTTGAAATTCAAAACATAAATATCTATAGTAACAGATACTTGTAAGACAATATAATCTAAATTAAAATTAAAAATGCATACATAATGCATATCAAACAAATATACTTGAAAAAATGAGGGTGTGTTATCCTCTTCTCTACTATGTTTAACAAATAGGAACCTCTTCCCTATTAGCAATCCCCAAGAAGACAAAATATGTCCCCATTCTTGTCCTATTATTGTGGGTATTTCATGTGTGTATGCACTTTCATTGGTTTTTTCTTGTCATCCCTTGTCATTTACAACTTTACAATAAATTAAAGTATGTAATTTATAAAAGCATAAAAATATATTTTCTAATTAATACAAAATTAATAAATAAATTTTATTTATTTAATTTCAATTACACATCCTCTCGTTGTACATCCTTTTAGTAAATTAAAATATCAATTTTAAAATATATATATATTATAATTAGTCAAAAAAATCATATATAATCCTAATTTTTGTCATCTCAATTATTGAAGTAGTATATCAATTACTTAATTATTTTCAACTAAAACAGTATTGTATTTATTTAATTTTTTAAAAATTAATAAATAATTAGTATCATTATCAAAGAAGTATAAATTGTGGAATTGATTTTTTAAAAATATTTTAATTTTGAAAAATGGAAGTTTTTTTTAAAAAAATGATATGAAACAATTTTGGAATTGATAAATTGAAATGTTTAAGTTTCAAAAAATTAAATATAGAGTGTGTATGTGTGTGTGTGTGATTTTTAAAAGCTCTAGATTTGAAGTTAAAAACTTTTCTCCTAACCCGATCCTCATTTAGAATTTTCCTCTCATCTCATCATGGGTTCCCATTCCTTATTTTTTGCAAAAAACTGAATCCCTCTATGTATTCATTGATTTATTAAAAAAAAATTCAAAAAAAGAAAAATTTTTAAAATGGTAACAGAAAGGATAATAATACTATTAGTATATAAATGTTATTAATTGATGTGGATATTAGTATCAATTAAAGGTTATAATATTAGACTTATAAAAAAAGGAAATAATATTATTTATTATTAATTTTTGTTGTGTTTTTGTTTTTTAGGTGTGTGTGTGTGTAATATTAGCTTTTATGAATTAGAAATTGAAATTTTTCACTTAAATAGTCAGGTGGAGTTTTGGAAAATAAAATCAGCAATCTATTAATAATTATATTTTTATAAATAAAATAATATATTAATAATGATTAGACCTCAAAAAAGCAAACACAAATAAATATGGATTTATATAGATACAAAAATAATATTTTAAATTTTATCAAATAATTAAAAGTTTTAGCATGAGAAAATCAAAGGTAAAAATAGAAGTAAAACCAAACACAGTATTTAATTATTCTTAGTCCTTAATCTTTACTACCTTAAGTTTAATGAAATGACCCGTTGAGATAGTCTATCAATAGCATCTCCTTTAATTAATTGTGGCTTCAAATTTTGAAACGAAAAAATAAAATAAAATCACTAATACTCATTTATGCAATAATAAAATTAATTTCAAATTCAATAAAATGTTTATTAAATTATTTATGAAAAATACAATTACGTTTGACTGAAAGGATTGAACAATATATGGTTGAACATACAGTCTAGTGGTTGTCTCCTGCACAAAACATAGAAAAAACCATTAAAATATGTACACAAAGTAAAAAAACTAAATAAACATAAATCTCTATAAAAACTCCTAAAAAAATACAAAGAAGAAAGGTAGAAATAAATTGGATATAAACAATGAAATGAAAAGTATAAATAAATTGGTTTATTTTAAGAAAACTTAAAAAATCAAATTTTATTTTATTAAGGAAAAATTTAAATGTATAAAATATATATACGAATTAAAAATACTAAAAAAAATAAAAATTGTTATACAAAAAAGAGGGAAATCTCACAAAGAAGAAAAGAGTTTCAAAGAAGAATAGTGGAACATTTGAATTTTTTAATTTACAAATTATTATTCCTTAATATAAACCATGAAGGAAAAATTAAAAGATAAAGTAAATTAATGTATTTTGAGAGAACAAATAGATAATGAATGAAGAGAAATGAAAAATATAAAAATATGAGAGGAAGAATGGAAGAGAAAAGAAAGTTGCGAAATAGAGAGGAGAAATGAAATGAAGTGTTGGCATTTCACACTAAAGCTTTAGGCAGTAGAGATCTCAATAACAAACTAATATTACAAATTCTAAGAGAAGTTAAACGTTTTAATTTTGATTAGTATAAGTATAATATCCCTTGCTACTTTATGGATTGACAACTGTCCCCACAAATTAATACAGGTCTTTTCAGCATGCTTTGTCCTCACTCACATGTTTTCTAGGAAAACTTCCCAGGAGGTCACCCATCCCAAAATTGCTCCAAGTCAAGCACGCTTAACTGTGAAGTTCTTTCAGTTTGGGCTACCGAAAAGAAGATGCATCTTGAAACAATTTCAGATTTCACAATTATGATTTCAAACATATCTCAAGATTTTATCTAGCCAATATAGCCAAACAATCACAAAGCAATAGAATAGAATTTTTCCTACCTCCATCCAAGCTTTTCCTCTAGTTTTTGTCTTTTTAACCAAGCCTCAAACCCATTTTCCAGCCACTATATGAGCTGCTGTTTGGACCAGTTTGAAGGGGAAGAACAAGGTTTTGAGTTGAGCTTGATGTAGAGAAAGTGTTCTTGAAGTGGTTTAAGTGTTTATCTAAGAGGATTCCTTTAAAGTGTCGGTGTTTAAATGGAGTTTCAAGAGAAAAATGGAAGATGTTGAAAGGAGAAAGAAAGGAAACGTGAGTCTGTGAGAAACCGAGAAGAAAAATGTCTTTTGTTTTCCATTTTTTCTTTATATAGAAAAGGCAAACTTGGAGAGAAAGTAATGGATATTACTTTTGGCAGATCAATTTGTATTATATCTGTATTAGAAATGTCTATATTTATTTAATTTTACTAACTAAGAATTATTTGAGATCTAATAATAGCCATTATTTAGACCAGTTTTGGTATTTCGGTGTACTAGTTATTACTACTTCGGTGTACTAATTATTATCTTTTTGATACCCAATTGCTATCTAAATAATTTTATCGGGTTAAAAACATTCATTCAATCTTATCATTATTTTTCTATGTCCTTATACTAATTATAATGTTTTATTCTATATTCCCGATTAAAATATTATTATATTGAATTTTTAATAATAAAAAAATTTAATTTTCATTTTTTTTACAGAATCCTTATGTTAATCTGATCATATCCGTGTCTGTCAGACTTTTCAAAATCCCTATAGACTATTTACAATTAATTATTTTATCACAAAAATGTTAAAAATCCGGGTCGTTACAATAAGTGGTCATCTTTTGTGGCAGTGAATATGTTACATATTCTAAAAGTAATTTAAGAGGTTCATGCTTTGATTATAGCAAATATTTCTTGGTAGCAATCATATTTGTTTCTATATTTTGTTTTTGCACTAATCTGATTGGATTCTGGTTTGTTGTGGAATAGAAATTAAGTCGCCTATTGAATTCTAAATTCAAAACATCAAGGTGAATTCAAAATTTTGTAATTAATACGGAAAAACACGTATTTAATTGAAAAAAATATTATAAAGAAAATAGAAAAAAGGTATGTATCACGTGAATATCCATTTTTAATGTTAAATCATTTAAATTGACATATTTTGATCAATTATATCATTTAAATTAAGAATTGTAATGGTTTGAAATCCAATATTTAATGTGAAATATTTATGTTGTATTAATGAAATAGATATGAAGGTAATTTTTATAACAAAATTATTTATGATCAAGGTTATAAAAATTGTAGGCCATAAGTTGTTCTATAAGTGACACTTGTAAAACTTTTCCCATAATGAGTCTAGAATATTAGTATTATAGATATATTATAGATTTGAAATAAACTATAATAATGAAATGCACACTTTACATTAAATTTGTTATAAATAAGATATTATATGGATATCCATTAACATATTCAAGTGATTGATTAGGATCTCATTTATTGTCTATTAATATGATTTTGCAAATCATTCCAACTATATTGCACTAAAGGATCTATAAATAGAGACCTAAAATCATATTGTTATATACACAAAAAATAATAAAGAATCATATCTTCTCCTCCCATTACTTCCTTCTCTTTGTTCTCTTCATTTTAGAACAAACTTTTGTTTATGTATTATATATATTACGGGATAACCAGCAGCAAGAAGTTTATTAAAAAAAAAAAAAAAAAGCCTAAAGTCCAATGGTAGACTGCTGCATATATCAATAAGATACAAAGGGTTGTGAGTTCGACTATCATCCCCATCCCCATCCTCTAATCATTAAAAAAAAGAATTTTATTAAAAATAAAATAATCAATAGTAAGAACAATTTTTAAAATTTTTTTATTATTAATAACTATTCTTGTTCATATTCTTCATATTATCACTTTTTAAGAAAAAATATATCATAATTCTACGTACACTACAAGAAACTTTGAAGTATTTTGCATAAGTAATGTATTATATTAGAATTCTTCCTACAATTAGAATGGTGATTTAATAAGAAACTAAAGGTGGGATATTTGTAGACCTTGTGGTGGAAAGATCTCATAATTATTTATTTCCACTGGGGCTTTGTCCAATTGTAGCATAGCAACAGACCAAAATATGCACAATTTTAAAAATTCATTCTTAAATTGGCTTATAAAAAAAATTGATGAGATCCATAGATTGGTGATCAATATATATTAAATAAAGCTAATAAAATTTTATTTTTACTATAAGTATGTATAAATATTATCAGTTAAATTTGTGTCTATATAAAAATCTACACTCCACTAGTCCAATCCATGCTCAAACAGACAAATAAAAAAAATTATTAGCAAGAAGTATCATTTTTTAAGAACATCCACTCGTTAGATAAATAGGATATTAATTTCTCATACAAAATGCGTTATTTTTTTTCTGTGTATCTATATAAGAATTTCAAATCAAATAACTCATCAGTTCATAATTAAAGAAGAACTAAATCTTTCCTTTCAACGTAATAAACTAGCCAATAGTCTTTGGCCCACCAAATGTGAAAAAGATCGAGTTATTTTATTTCAACATTAAATAAGAATATTAAAATATGACACTTCAGAAAATAAACATGCCACAACTTAAAAATATTAGGTCTCCTAATAATGAATACTGGCTTATCACAGTTAAGTTATGATTAAATTATGGTATTAAGAAGGGAGTATAAAAAGATTTTAATTATTCTTCAAAGATTGAATGTGAGTACTAACAAAAATCAATAAACAACTTAAAAGAAAATTATGTAACAATCTATGAAATATGTAGGCCCACGAGGTCATGGGTAAAAGGTGCTTAAATGAACTTTAATTTCATGTCTGCTTGAAAGATGCATCACATGTAGCCTCCTTCTCCGCACCTTCATCCACAGTCCTATATATACAAGCCAAACTAAGGGTGTTCATGATCCGTTTTATCCCACCAACCCGATCCGATCCGAAATTTATTGGGATGGGTTTGGGTAATAAAATTTAACCTGATACACTTTTTAAGTTGAGTTCGGATCATACGTTGGGTTGGCCTAATAATGAATACTAGCTTGTCGCAGTTAGGTTATGATTAAATTATAGTATTAAGAAGGGAGCATAGGAAGACTTCAATTATTTTTTAAAGATTGAATGTACTAACAAAATTCAGTAAACAACTTAAAAGAAAAATGTGTAACAAGCTATGATTTATGTAGGTCCACGCGGTCATGAGTAAAAGGTGCTTAAATGAACATTAATTTCTCGAATAAAAAACTTGTCTGTTTGGAAGATGTATCACACGTAGCCACCTTCTCTGCACCTTCATGGACAATCCTATATATACAAGCCAAACGATTCACTCTCATCACACCCACTTCTCAACACTACACAATACACTTGAACCAACCATCTTTCTAATTAAAAAGGCAATGGAATCAGTACCATCACTGGACTGGGGTAGTGCTGCAAAGATGAATTCAACAACAATTGCTTCACTTTTTGAGCACGGCACCACAAACGATGCACTAAAGGCACATACCCTCTTATTCCCTAAGAATTCATACTTGTCCATATCACTGATCCCCTTGTTGACATACACCGTCACACAATTTCTTCGCTCAATTCATGCAAAGAGCACAAAATCAAACTACAAGCTTCCACCAGGACCTTCCTTTCTCACCATACTGTTCCACCTTTCTGAATTCTGTAGAAAGCCACAGCAAACGTTGGCCAAGCTTGCTAAGCTTCATGCCCCAGATATAATGCACTTGAAGCTCGGCCCATCAACCACAGTAATCATCTCTTCACCAGACATTGCCAAAGAGGTGCTCCAAACCCATGATGTGTTGTTCTCAGACAGAACAGTTCCAGTTATTGTGACAGCTCACGGTCACCACAATTACAGCTTGCCATTCCTCCCAGTCTCACCACTTTGGAGGGACCTAAGGAGAATATGCAATGAGCAATTGTTCTCAAACAAGACCCTTGATGCAAGCCAAGGCCTTAGGCGCAAGAAGCTGCAAGAACTCCTCAGCGACATGCACACATACAGCCTAACCGGTGAGGCAGTGGATGTTGGGAGGGCAGCTTTCAAGGCATGCATCAATTTCTTGTCTTACACTTTTGTCTCTCAAGATTTTGTAGAATCCGTGGAGAATGGAGAGTACAAGGACATTGTGTCCACTCTCTTGCAGCTAACTGGAACAACAAACGTGGTGGATATTTTCCCAGTGTTGAAGATATTGGACCCACAAGGCCTCCAAAGGCACACCACTAATTACCTTACCAAGTTTTTCCACAACTTGGACAAGTTGATTGACAAACGATTGAAGCTTAGAAAAGCGGGACTTTATGTCACTAACAACGACATGTTGGATGCACTCCTTGACATTTCTCAAGAGGATAGCCAGAGGATGGACAGAGAAAAGATCAAACATTTTTTACTTGTAATTTCCTTTCTCTTATCCTTTTTGATGATCTTTTTTTTTTCACTACCAATATATTATCCTTGAAAGCTTTTTTGTTCCCTCCAGAGATACAAGTTTAATTTATCCTTTCTCACTTAGAACAAATATGATTTTGTTGTAGGATCTTCTAGTTGCCGGAACAGACACAACTGCATATGGCTTGGAAAGGGCAAAGACTGAACTAATCCATAATCCAGAGGTCATGTCAAAAGCCAAACAAGAGCTGGAACAAACCATTGGAAAAGGAAATCCTATTCAGGAATCAGATGTTGCTAAACTCCCATACATACAAGCAATAATAAAAGAGACCTTGCGTTTACACCCTCCTGCTCCACTTTTGCTCCCTAGAAAAGCTAAGGTTGATGTTGAAATCTCAGGCTATACAATCCCACAGGGTGCAAGAGTCCTTATTAATGAGTGGGCTATTGGTAGGAACCCAAGCATATGGGACAATGCAAATTCGTTTACACCGGAGAGGTTCTTGGGCTCTAAAATTGATGTCAAAGGTCGCGATTTTCAGCTCACACCATTTGGCAGCGGGAGACGAATACGTCCAGGCTCGCCTCTGGCTATGAGGATGTTGCATGTGATGTTGGGGTCATTAGTCAATTCTTTTGATTGGAGACTTGAAAATAACATCAAGCCTGAGGATATGGATCTGGATCAATCCCTCCGAGCTATTCCAGTTAGAATAAACAACTAAAGACATGATTGACATTACGTTCTTCCTTGAAAAAGATTTGATTTAATAGTGGCTCTATGGTTTTTAACAGAATGTAATTTACTTATATTTTCAGCTTGAGTGTTAGTTAGAATTTGAAGCCTTTTGTATGATATAGAGTTGGCTACAATAATAAAAAATATATATTTTAAATTTCTCACCCTCCTTAATTGTTTCTTTCTGTATATTTTTCGATAATTAAATAACGCTTTGTATGATAGAGAGTTGGCTACAATAATAAAAAATATATATTTACTTTAAATTTCTCACCTTACTATATGGTTTATTTCTATATTTTTTCGATAATTAAATAAGGCTCGACTCTCATTAAAGGACGAGCAAAAGTGTTCGTCATATTACAAAATAGAAACACAAAGGATAATACCCTAACCCACGGGAGCCATGCCACCCAAAAATCAGAAAGGCGTCGTAGTCAATACTCAAAACCTATTATGCACCAATACTTCATCTTCCCACTGTATACAGTATCTAGGACGTATCGTATCTGATATCGATACCAATACTTCAAAACGTGTTGTTTTGTTACTTAAAAATTTCACCATATCTTCGTCCTAGTGTTGAATTGTGTTAGTATTATATTTTATCTTAGTGTTTCATAACTCAAAACATAGTACTCAATAAATACAGATAACGTAAAACCTGAAGAAAACATGCAGCACGAGACAGTGAACCATGCATAGAACAACCCAAGAGCCATTGCAAGCACCCCAAATTAAACCACTTTCTAAGGTTTTTTTTTATTTTAAATCGAATTATCTTTCTCTTTTTGAAAAATGTCTTCAATAAGTAGATAAGTAGATATTATACCGACATCACATACATTAGAGAGACACATAATTAAGAGAAAAGTAAATATTTATAATTTTCTTCCTTTGATATGTCACTATAAAAAAGTTGGTCTAAAACAACACTTATTTTTTGGAACATATGAAAAATGTTGCTTTTCTTGCGCATAGACAACACTTGTTTTAAATATGTTGCCTTTGATATTTGAAAAATGTTGTCTTCTCTTCTCAAAAGTGTTGCCTTAAATAATTGACCACACTTGCTATAGCAACACTATGAAAAGTGATGCATTATCTTAAAAAGGTACCCTTTTGTTAAAAAATGTTGCCTTTGACAATTGGCCACATTTGATATAGTAACTCTTCAAAAAATTATGCCTTAATTTAAAAAAGTGTAGCATCTGCTATATCAAAAACAATATATTTAAAAAAAGTGTTGCCTATGTGTGCATAAACAATACTTTTTGCATGTACCTAAAACTAAGTATTCTTTTAGGTATAAATTTCTTGCAGTGTATGTCCATGTAATCCCTACACTTTTAATGTTCTGCTAACATTTCTGATCTTATTTGTTCAGAATTTCATATATGTAACTCTCATCTCCATTATTTTTCAGATTTTTATCCAGATGATTTTTTTTATCACGTTATTTAATTAAAGAATTAATTGGTTACATTGATTATAAGTATTCAAGTTTGGTTTTAGGCGAAAGCACTTGACTTTCAGTCATGTTTTATCACGCGACTTCTGAGTCAAACTTTTCCCGAGTAATCATACTTAATTTATTGGACATTCACATGAGCAAATGCTTACACGTATTACTCTTTCTGATTAGAAATGTGCTTATATAGTTGAAAGAATAAAGCCAATCAGTCAATTCAATAGAACAAGAGGACATATGTACCTGGTTCATTCGAACCTTACAACTGGCCACCGAGTACTGTTTGGTTCTGCTTAGGTTATTTTATTCCTCAGTCCTGTATTATAAAGCACCCCTAACAACAATTAATAAAACTAAGACACTTTACAAGGTTGATTTTTTTTTTTTTTTTTGTGTCTTACTATCTTTATCATTTTCATTGCTTAATTAGAACTTCATACAGGTGGCTCTTCTTCATTAGTTTATGTTTTCTAGGAGGACGGTGATTTTTTTATTGTTTCATTTACTATTTAATCAGATACATTGAAGATAATATTTGATATTGACTGGAGTCAAATGTTTCATCATGCCACTTTTCTGTTGTCATCATATTTAAACATTCACATGCATAACTGCTTGTGCATAATACTCTTTCTTAAAATAAGAATCACTGAGAGAACTTGGTTATGATGTGCTTTAAATGGTTTGAAATTAAAAGACGAAAATAGATCATCTAAAGTAAGAATCCTTCTAAAGTGTGAAAGTGAGAAATTACCACCATTGGATCAATTGATGAGTCCCATACATCATCCATTTTATTGATTCAACTGTGAGAATCCCCTTACTCTCTCACATTAAAGTAATAATTATGACTTTAGAGAATTCAAATTTTTAAAATATAACATTAGACCAATCAATTGAATTGAAAAGGAGGTCAATGGACTGGCTCATTGATCCTTAGAATTGGCAGACACCGAGTAAGCAGTTATGACAAATTGAACCCTATCTTTTTTTTTTTTTTATCTGTAACGAAGTGAACCCCCTGTATTATATTGCTTTGGTTCTTTTAATTTTTGTAATGTGAATCCAAAAGTTAGTTTAATTATGACGTTAAAAAGTAAGGAGATAATTTAAATTATTCGAACCTTGTCAATTATCTTAAAATTAATAGCTAGAAAGGATTGTCAACTTCATCTTTTTGTTTTTTTGTTTTTCAGCATTTTAATTAAAAATAAGCTAGAACGACCAGGAACAAAAAACAAAAAAAACAAAAACAAAGATGATATTGTAAATAAATATAAGAGGAAATTGCATTTTACACCTTAATTATAGGTCTTGTGCACTTTACTCTTAAAACTCTAAAAATTTGCAATTTGACACCCCTAATATTTCCTAAATGTTCACTTTACTTTGGGTCAATTTTTTCCATACGAATTTTAAATGATCAAAACACTATATTATTCTATTTGCAGCAAAATGAATCTAGGATGGTTTAGGGCACATAATCCATTAGAAGCGGATATTGAACACAAAATGTCGAAAAAAAAATTGGAGAAACAAAATCTACTGGCGACAAATTATGTACCAAATTTTTTTGCAATACAATCCGCTGCCCGTGGATAATGAGTGACCAAAAAAATGATAAAAATAATAATAAATTTGTATGTTGTAAATGTTAGTATGACGATCCGTGTGTTCTAAATACTGATACAATGAATCACTTGTGTCACTATACCGACATTTAGAATACATTGAATCATCACACAAGCATTTACAACACACAACTTTATTATTATTTTTTTGTCACCCTTTATTCGGTAGTATAGGATTGCCTTGCAGAAAAAATATATGATACATAATCTGCTACCTGCAAATTCTATTCCTCAAATTTTTTTTATTTTGCCATTTTGTGTTTAATATCTGCTTCCAGTGGATTATGTACCCTAAATCATCCTAGGTTCATTTTGCTACAAACACAATAATACTGTGTTTTGATCATTTAAAATCCACATGGAAAAATTGACCCATACTTTAGCCATTCTATCAAATTTTTGCTTATTGTTAATGATAAATAGGTGCAGATTTGCATACAAAAAAAAAATGTGCAGGTCAATTATTTGCATATGGACATTGAGTGATTGTTTTTTTTAAATTGTTGATGGAGTGCTTAAATGACAAGCATATTGTGTTTGAGTAGGAATTATTTTGGAATGGGCAAGGTTATGGAATCCGTTGGAAGATGATTACAAAGAAAAGATACCAAAAAAATTGAGGAATAGAATCTGTTAGGAATGAATTATGAACTAGATTTTTCCTCAAACAATCTGCTACCGGCGGATTATGACACATAAAAATGAAGAAAAATATTATCATTTTATTTGTCAGATGCAAATTCATTTCAGACTCACAAAAAAAAAAAAAAAAAAACTTACACTCAAACTATTTTCCCTCATTCTCCATCCCTGCTCACACCTTTGTCCTCCCCTTCCTACTTTTTATCAAAAGAAAAAGAAGAAATTTTGAGTATGAGAAAAAATAAGTAGCATTGTCATGATAATAGTATATTTTAATGGACATGTAGTTACAAATCCAAATAATGGTGTAATTTTTACATGAGAATCCAGAACGTATTTTTATTCTCTATACTTTCTCATTTGTGAAGCTAGAGAATACTCTTTGTCAATCCATAAATCCAAACACTCAAAAGAAAGTGGCATCAATAGAATACAGGTGCCCAATTTTGACTTTTGGAAGCTTTATAAACTACCAAGCAAGTCCAATCACTAATTATCGTAGCATTCAACAGATGTGTCACATACATCAATAGCACCAGCCAAACAATTGTGCCATTGAGTTATATGTTGAATTCAAAGAAGATGCTACTTGATTACCTAATTGTTACCTTAATTTCCTAATAATAATATTTTCGATCAAATTGCTTATTGTTAATAGTTATAGCATGATATCTCATTATTGTAACCCTCTTAAGATAAACTAGATAGTCGATCTCTCGTAGACAATCGATCTAGTACTATTTTAAATATGTCGTAAGGATGAAGAATTCCCAAATATCGCATAGATAAGCACTTCCATATCTAGTTGCTTTAACGTAACCTATATAACATTTTAGTTTGTACTCATTTCATAAAGTCAAATCTCTTTTGATCACTTAATGGGTAATCAAGCCAACAACAATATTTAGATTGTTAAAAAATATGAAATATATTAAAAGGAAATTCAATAACAAAAAGGTTGTAAAATCAGATTCCTAAGAATCCATTTCCCTAACACTTAAGAAACTTAGCAATTAAAAGAAAACAAAACAACAAACATTGGAGCCATGCCCATTAGAATGAGCACCAATCCTTAGCTTATGTCTCTGCCTACATCTCAGGCTTTCTCTCTTTCTCCACAAGAATAATCTATTTAGAGAACAAAATGTAAAACTATTTAAAGCACTTGTTTATAGTCTAAGCTAAACTTTACCTTTTATACTAGGATCCCAAATCACAGTTAACATCTCTCCTTCCTTCAGTTTAGGCGGTGACCTTCTCTTGTGGTACAACAGCTTCTGAATTGTTGTGCGAAGAGATAAAAACCAAAAAGTCTATTTATCCTCCTCTTTCTCAAAACATGGGACTTTTATGTATGAGATAACTTGTAGTGGCTCCTACCATTCCTTTTCTGCTATCTCCTTTTCCACGATCTCTTCCTCAATTTCAATTTTTTTTCTTCACCTTTTTGCTTATTATCACCTTACTACTAGAAATATGCCAAATAGTGACCGATTTTGTAACCGAATTAAATCGGTCACTAAAATGATGAATTAGCAACTGAATTTGTGACTGAATTGAGCATCAGGGAAAATGAAAAGGGTGACAAAAATCGGTCACTAAATTATCAATTAGTGACCGATTTTTATTTATATAAGAAACCCTTGCTTTCATAAAAATCGGTCACTAAATTATTAATTAGTGATCGATTTTTATTTATATGAGAAAACATTGCTTTCATAGAAATCATTCACTAATTGATAATTTAGTGACCGATTTTTTATTTATAAAGAAAACCTTTGCTTTCATAAAAATTGGTCACTAAATTATTAATTAGTGACCGATTTTATTTATACAAGAAAACATTGTTTTCATAAAAATCGGTCACTAATTGATAATTACAATTAGTGACCGATTTTTATTTATTCAAGAAAATATTTGCTTTCATAAAAATCGGTCATTAAATCAGTCACTAATTGATAATTTAGTGACCGATTTAGTGACTGATTTTTATTAAAGCAAATATTTTCTCTTTATAAATAAAAATCGGTCACTAAATTATCAATTAGTGACCGATTTAGTGACTGAATTTATCATGTTATGAATACTATTTATTGATCTATTTAGTGACTAAAAAATCGAAAAGTCGGTCACTAATGTTGTTATATATATATAAAGCCAAAGCAACCCTAAATCCCAAATCCACCTTCAATTCATCCCCTCTCTCTCAGCAAGCAAAGCGGAAGCCACCCCCTCAAGCCCTCCACCAGTGAGCACCCCCATCGCGAGCCCCCACCAGCGAGCCACTCCCCCATCGGCGAGCCACCCTCTCACCGCAAGCCCCGCTCACTTGTGAGCCCAATCCGCGAGCCACCCCCTCGCCTGCGTGCGCGTTCGCAAGCTTGGTTTCAGCTTTTGCTTTGCGTTCTCTGTCACGGTCCACCTTCACTGGTCCGCTGCACCACTGCTTTGCTGGTTCGCTGTGACTCTGCTCTGCCAAGGAGAACACATTGCGGCTCCTCATCAAATGCCTTCCAAACGTAACTTTTGTGCATATTTTTTTTACTTGACTTTATTCAGGAATTTCTAAATGGACTATGTTGTGTGTGGACATATCAAAATATTAGAGGAAGTTCTTATTTTTTTTTGTGTTTCTGATGTGCCATTGCAGGTATTCTTTTTCATTGGTTTCTAAGGATGAATTTCCACCAAACCAATATGCTTTGGATTTTGCTGGTAGCACCTTCATTCTCTTGTGTTTGATGCTAATTGCGCATACTAGCTTAATTACGTCAACTGTCAAATAGTAGTTGACTATCCAGCTGACTTGCAAGTGTGAATTGCAAAGTGGAAATATAAAAAGTGTATGCCAAATTCCCAGCGGATATGGATCACTACATTTCCTTTGGTTAACATTTTTCCTTGAATTTTTTCTGCAAAAATTTATGTTGTTTGTGCACGAAAGGGTTACAAAGAAAGATCTCCTGACTTTCTTACTGGAAAAAGAAAATTATTTTTCTTAAATCATAGATATCTCTCAAGATGACAGTGCTTGTAAGGTTCCCCATTGTGAATTTACAAGGATGCATCTTTTTGATCACATGTT
Organism: Dalbergia cultrata; assembly: GCA_031216105.1. NCBI lineage: Eukaryota > Viridiplantae > Streptophyta > Magnoliopsida > Fabales > Fabaceae > Dalbergia > Dalbergia cultrata. The sequence goes on from CM062350.1 coordinate 16,449,693, forward strand.
GCTGTGAAAATGCTGAATATCTAAAGTTTAGCTACTGAGTCTATCTGCATATTGAAGATCTTATATAACATTGCTGTGGCACATTCCTTTATTTTCATTGATATACAGTTTGCAATAATATCTGAAAATATTTCATACGGCAACATATTCATCTCATATAACAAAATATTTATATTTAACCTGTTTTTTTTTTCAAATCTTGTTCCTTCATTTTCCTGATAATCTTAGTACTTTGTTTTCAGGCTACAACGTAAAAGAAACAGGAAAATTAGGGCCTCGCCCGGAGAAGCCTATTGAGATATATGAATTCGAGGGGTAATTTACTTTACTTTATCAGTAATTTAGAAATGATGATTTAATCAGTTTGTATTTGTGCATTGGACTTAATAATGCCTTCTCCCTTCTTTTCCTGAAGCAAAGATAGCTAACTGCCTTGCCTTTCTGCTTAATGCACCTTTAGATATTTGACTTTCTTCTTGCCACTCTAATGAATTAACTAATTCCATATATTGTTTTTCCCCCTAATTATGTGCTGTCATGGATCGTGTGCAGCTGTCCATTTTGTCGAAAGGTATGGATTTTATTTTTGAAGGGTTTGCATTAACTTTCTTTCTTGAGATGATTAAATCTTGCTATAGTGTGAAGTCTTAACTAGTCAGAATGCTCAGCTTTCAATTTTAGGAATTAAATGTAAAGATCATCATGGTATGTCATCAGAGAGGGATAAAAAATGGTTATGCTTTCCTTTTTTCTGTTAGGAATACCAGACATATTATTAAAGTTGAACCTTCAAAATCTGACTGCTTCATTGTCTAATAGTAGCATTCTTCTGCTATTGTGTTAGCAAACCTTCTTTTTGTTGTGGACTAATAATTCGGCCATAAACAGGTTAGAGAAATTGTTGCTATTTTGGACCTTGATGTTCTTTTTTATGCCTGTCCAAGAAAGGGCCCAAATTTCCGTCCCAAGGTTGCTCAGATGGGTGGTAAACAGCAGTTCCCTTACATGGTAAGACTGACTACTTAAAAAAGCACACAAGGCAAAATCATTAGTTTCTTATTATGTATTTTGAGACATTTTGAAAGGAAGGGTAGAAAATCCATCAAAGTAAACTAGTTTAGTGAAATGAATGCAAAAGCTATGCTGTATCTTTTCATGACTCCTTCAGGCATTTTACATCACCACCCTGTAACTTATATACATACATGCAGTCATGCTTACAATTCACACACGCGCACACACACACACACACACAAAACCATGTAAAGCTGTTATTAAATTTCTCTTTCTTGAAGTTGCTGAAGGCTTTCAAATAATTTTCAATGGTTATGTTTGTAATGTATCATTCTTGTTAGTATCTAAAGGGCCATCTTTCTCTGCAGACACTGACTGCTGGTCTTGGTATGCTTAGCCGTGGTGGAAAGGTAAAACTATGTTTAACTTCTACTTTTTCCAAGTAGGGTGTTTAACTTATTTTTAGTGAAAGTGATCTTTCTCCAAGACTAATGATATGAACTACTAGCATATACCAAGATAGCTTTCAGACTGCAGTGCATGAATTCCATTTTTAGTTGTGGTTGAGCTTTCACTTTATCAATCAAAGAATGCTATAACTACTGTTTTTTTTTTTCAGGGATCAACTTATACTCTAGCAAAGTTACCTCCAAAGCCACTCAAACTATGGGCATATGAGGTTGATTGACAACATATAAACCTTCCCACCACCTCAGACAATTTGTAGGATCAGAATATAGCACGTAATATATGTATTCCAGCATATTGATGGCACTTTTACACTTTTTACTTGGATATATATAAATATGGAACTTGAAGTGCATGGTTGGTTGAGCATACTAGCTAGGATTTAAGCTTTTTTTATTTTTCCAATGTGAAATGATCATGTTTATAATGTGAATAGTTAAATTTCTCAATAGCTTGTGTGCAGCTTCCTAGCATTTAAATTTGTCATCATTTGTAGGCTAATCAACAGCTATTTGTATCTTTTTTAAAATAAAAAAATTGACATTAGCTACATTTTTTAACTGTGAATAAATGACAGTGGTGTGGCTAAATAATGGAATTTAACCACGCTCAGGAAATGTGGGTAAACTAAAAAGGAGATATGTCTAAACGTGATGCTTCCCCATGCATGTAACAGCTATATATGCCACTGACAAGCGTTGGAAGTTCAAAAAAAAATTTAATTTTTCTTTTTTGTAGGGATTACACATTAGTGACCGATTTATCAGTCACAAAATATTAGTGACCAAATTGTCGATCACTAATAACACACCAAACCAACAACAAACTGGGCGTATCGATAGGAAAATTAGTCACTAATTTGGTCACAGTATTTAGTGACCGATTTATTGGTCACTAATAACACACTAGACCAACAACCAAAATGGGCATATGGACAGGAAAATCGGTCACTAAATCGGTTACAAGATTTAGTGACTGATTTTTCGGTTGCTAATTTTTTAGCAACCATGATTTTAGGAACTTCTGTTTTTGGTCGCTAAATCGGTCACTATTAGATTTAGCGACCGATTTCATAAAATTAGTGCCGAAAAATTGGTCACTAATCACTAATTTTTTTGTAGTGCTTGTTTGATCACTTGGTAGAGTACCTAGTGATTTCTCTAAATTATCCTCATCTAGTATTTCCACCTCCTTATCATTATGCACTTTTGACATAGAATGAGGAAATAAGCAAGTAAAATGCATGCAACTAGCACATACACCACAAAATACATTTGATGGCAACCAAGGTGCGGGCCTATAAAATGGACAAGAACATGTCATATGCATAGTACTTGAACAAAGGTCACAGCAAGGAAAAATAATTGGTTATTGGTTTGCAAGGTGATTGGAACTTCTACATACTTCACATCTATAACAGCATTGGTCTGTTTGGTACGTAGAAATTCCACATATTTCACAGTATTAGATATCCATGGAAGAAGGAAAATAACTTTAAAAGGAAAAAAAAATCTTTTGGTTTGTTTTTAATATGAAAAATAAAAAAAATAAAGAGCACACAAATTAAAAAATAGCATAAAAATAAAAATCAAACTAAAACTAAACAATCTAAAATAGCGTAACACCTAAATTACTAATGATATTGTTCTTTAGTCCCCAATAATGGCCCCAAAAAGTGGGGTGTCACAACTTGCCTAGAGAACATGATCGGCATGTGAGAGATTGGATCTCTACAAAAGCCTCTGATAACATGACTGATTAATATACATAAATAAATTAAATATTTTCAAAATATCTCAAGTAACTAAAGTTTACAATTCTGAAAATGTTTCCAATCATAAATTCTGAACATAAAACTGCATAAAATCCATAATCTGGGCCAAAGCCAAACAAAATTAAATAATTGGCTGAAATGCTAAAAATTTTTAAAATAATATAATGCATGTTCGAGATCCTGCCTTCACAATTATTGGAGCCCTATTAAACTGACATAACTAACAGTAAGCTCCACTCCAAAGCGAAGCTCACCAAAGGAAATTGTAGCACTAATGAGGAGGATCCTATGGTGCAACTGAATCTGTAACTGTATCTATAGGGGAAGGAAAAAAGAGGGGTAAGTTTATCAAAACTTAGTGAGTGAGCCTCCACTCACAACCCATATGAGACAAAAAAAAAATACATAATATATACATGCAATTAATGTAAAACATTATATATATATATATATATATAATTGCATATAACTGTACTGAAAACAATAAATTAACTGAATCCATGACAATAATTAGTAGAGAAACAAGAATTATTTTGTACATAAATATCTGAGCTGAATAGCTTAATGTGAGCCAATGGCTAATCTGATAGGCACCACACTAGGTTCCTTCTTTATCATGGACACCACATGATAAAGTTAAAGGACTAAAATAAACATAAATTCTTTTTTCTTCTTACAATAACAAGAAAGTCATCCCCCCTCCACCATAGTGACACCGCCTAACGTTTCACGAAGTAAAATGGCCACTATCCAAAGAAACCTAGAGACTTTACTGGAAGGTTAATGTGCAATGATGGTGGTTGAAGACGACGCGCAAAGCAAGCGCGAGCCTCTCTCATGCGAGCAGGTTGCTCTTCCTTGCTGGATGACCCGACAATAGCTCTATGGTGGCTCTTGTCCTTCTCCCCCTTCTCCTTCTCTTTCTTCTTCTTCTTCTCTTCCTCCTCTCTAAAAGGAATAGGACTGCACAATGCAAAATGGAGCCCTCTTTCAATCTCTTTAATTTGTAAATTCAACTTCTTCTTTCCGGGACAAGAATTGTTTTTGCCCCTTTTTTCCCTTTGAATTGGCTGAATTTCTATGACCTGCCAAACCTATTGAACTAGTCCAGTTCATCACTTTTTCTAGTTTCCAGCCAGTTCAAGCTGCTTTTTAGGTTCTCGATTACTTGATATATCCAAGTCGGATACCCAACAAGCTCCCAGTTCAAATGGTCAGACCGAACCGGTCCGTTCCAATTTTTAAAACCATGGTAAAAACATAAAAAATATTAAGTCTCATGTATGGTGCTTGCTTCAGCACCCTTAAAATTTGAAAGGTTTAGATACCTCGCCGATTGGCACTAGTAAAAGAGTAACATGTACTTTAACTGCCATATCACTTATTGCAAGTCAAATTTTTTTTTCAGTCCCAACATTTGTTTTTTTAACAATTTGACCCTTGATGTGTTTTAAACTATTTTTCAAAATTTTACATATCAATCCTATCACTTTTGGTACGCATACAAATAAAAATAAAAGTAGATTCAAAGGAAAATCAAAGTCAGCATAGAACAGAAAGAACCCTAAATTAGATTGTTGTTTTAGATCCACGCTATATTATCCTAATCTTCTTTTGATTTTGAAACCCAAAACCATAGTTATAAACTCGACCCGGTCATCAACTCGGTTGAGGCACCAGGTCACTGGTTCAAATGGTGGGTCATTGGTCAAACCGGTTGAATCGGATTTATACAAAAAAATATAAAAAATTTTTTTAAATAAAATACAATAAAATGAAAATTGATTAACATTTTGACATTTTTTAAGGGGTCCAAATACAAAAAAAAAAAAAAAAACATAAATTCCTAAATATTATTCATATTTCATAATCACAAATTACAATTGACAAGTTCAATACATAATTACACAAGTAAACTCAAAGTTGTACATCACAAACTCACAAGTTATGGTAATACAAACAAAGTTACTGCATTTTTTTTTTATAAATCATATCATAATTTTTTTAAAATTTTTAAAAAAGAGATCATTTAGTAAAAAATAGAGCCAAAAAAAAAAAAACCGACCCTACCAACCCGGTTCAACCAACCGAGTCACCAGTTTTGATACAAACCCAGCCGAGTCAAAGTGGGTCACATCGATTTTGATGCGGGACCAATTCAACTAGTGGCTTGAAGCGGTTTCATGACCGGTTCACCGATTTTCTGGTCGAATCGGCCGGTCCAAGTTGATTTTTATAACTATGCCCAAAATTGTCTTCCATCACCTTTATCACTACCACCGCTAATTTTACCCCATAATCGACACAAGGAACCACCCAAATATCCAACACCCATAGATCTACGAATGGAACCATAAAAAAAAAAAAAAGAACTGCCCCAAATCATAGAAAAAAAATTTAAACCCAAAACCCTAAATATAAATAGAACTTAAATCATGACAAAAATAAAACTAAAACTCAAATCAGGCACTTATCCCTTTGTTCCACGGGTAAAAACTTCTACTTCTAAAAATCCTTGACTTTCTAATATTTTATTTCAGTATTTTTAACATTGTTTTGTTCACAAAACCCAGCATTCTTTTGTTAATTTTTTAAAAAGTTAATATATTTATACTTTTTCTTTAATAGATTATGGCATATATACACGACTGTAAATCATGTTTTGCGTTTTTATGTTCGTGGGGAAATGTGTTAAAAATTATCTAAAAAAGGAGGAGTGAAATTGCTATAATCAATTGGATGCGTAAATATGGTTTGTTTTTTATTTGAGCACATTTTAATATTTTTATTTCAAAACTAAACTGTTATATTTTTATTTAAATTATGAGTAAACACCCAAATTGGCCCCTGATAATTTCTTTGATGGACAAATCAATTCCTAACAATTATAAATACCCAAATTTGTCCCTCACAATTGTTAAAATAGAACATTATAGGTCCCTAACTGGCTTGTCAAAGCTAGACTAGGAGAAGGTGGAGTTCATTTGAGGGAAAACAGAGCTCAGATAGGACTAGGCAAAACTCGGTTAAGACTAGGCGAAGCTCGGTTAAGACTAGGCGGAGCTCAGCTGACATGTGGCAGAGAATGATTGGCATGTGACAAAGCTCAGCCAGCAGTCATCCGAACTCCTCCTCCTCAGTCAAGCTACGCCTCCTCTTTGCGGAGCTATATTTCCTCTTAAACGAGCTCCACATTCTCCCACCCGAGCTTTTTTTTCATCTCTGCCTTTTGATCGAGACTTGACAGGCCAGTCATGGACCTATAGTGTCCTATTTTTACAATTGTGAGGAAGCAATTTGGATGTTTACTCTTAAATTATTCTAACCTTGCCAATTATCTAAACATTAATATTTAGAAAGGATGGTGAACTTCATCTTTTAGTGTCTTAATTACTTTATTCTTTATTTATATTTTTCAACATTTCAATTGAAAATAAGCTGGCAGGGAGTGTTAAAAAAAATTAGAGATGATAGTGTGAATTAAAATAAGGGTAAAATGCATTTTACACTCATGAATTTCGAAAACAGGTATTGTGATATCGTGAACTTTCCAACTTGTCAAACAATGCAATACACCTCTTAACATAATTTAACAATTGATGAATATATTGATTTATATGCACTTAATCCCACGATATTTCTAATCTGTGCAACTCAACTCCTTGTTTGTGAATTCTCATGTGCACTTAAATCCCTTGATTTTTTTTTATTGTGAGTAACTCGACACCCTGCTATAACATAAAGTTTTGCACTATTTGGAAAGTAAGGAATTTTATGCATTGTTTGAAATGTTCATGGTCTTACGATGAATGTTTTGAAAAGTCACGGTGTAAACTATACATGATCTAAAATTTAGAGATAACCTAAAAATAATTTTAAGACCAAGTTTTCTTTTAACATAACTTGTAATACATTAAAAGACCAAGTTTGCTGTCCATATAATTTTTTTTATATCTTATGAGACATAGTAGTGTGTTTGGATTTATGTTTGGGGGATCTATAATTGATTTTGGATGCCCAAAATTGATTCCGCTAGTTTTTAGTGATGCTTGGCTTTGAGAGATCATAATTAAGGGGCCGTTTGTTTGGGATTTTTTTAAATGAAAATCACTTTTATCATCCCAAAAAAATTATTCATCATATATTTGGATAATTTTTGAAGAATAATCAAAATTTAAAATAAATATTTTTCAACTTTTTTTAAAAAGCTAAAAAAAGTAACTTATGAAAAAATCAGTTTTCAATTTTTAGTTATATATAAAATATAAGTTTCATAGTCATTTTTAAAAAAAACTGAAATAAACACATCGTGGTTCTTGCCTCTAGAATTAATTGAGAGAAGCAAAAATTGATTAGTATGTCAAAATCACTTTTAAAGTAACTACTAAATATAAATCATTTTATTTTAAAATCAATTCTAATATAACAAACTCTACTTAGAATCAATTCTGCAAACCAGAACCAAACACGCTACAAGTCTGTTGTGGAGGTTCATGTGCAGATCTATTGAAACATGATAGTTGTGGTTTATCTCAGATTGGAACAAAACCAGGAGATTATTATCTATAAAAACCATTATAATTGATGATATAGCAGTATAGTGTTGCTCTCTGCTGTGTTGGAGTTCTGATCGTGTGATTATAGAAAGCATGGTCAGAGACATACCGGGTGATCCTATCAACAGGAGAGCCAATATTTTGAAATTTGAATGGAGCGGAAATTGGTTTCTGCAGATTCAACAATAGGAAGGAGTCATGTTACAAAATTGTGGGGGGCTCTGTATGCTGTGGTGTCCTTAAATGTTTTTTTATTTAAACATGCTCGCATACACACAAGTTTAATAACTCATTTACAAACACTCACAATAAAAGTAAGATCCAATAACTTATTAAATATATAATCATTTATATATGGGGTCTTACACACTTTTATATGAGTGTGTCCAAATTTGAGTTGGTAAACTTGTATCTATTCAAGAAATTTTTTTTTATTGCTGTTTAATTGTTTGGTTTGTCAAACTGTGTGTACAATATTCTGTGCTGTCTCGATGTTATGGGGTTTGAGCTTTTTTATCTATCAAAAGAAAAAGAAAAATCAAGTATGCTTTTGACATAGTTTTTGGTATTTTAAGCGACTAAGTTTGTTATTAACAGCTACGACGGCATTGGCTTTCTCCTTTTTCTTTTTCTTTTTTTTTTTTAATGGCAGGTTTTACTGATTGTATCTTGTGAAATACTAGATTGTGATTTGCTTAGTTGAATAGACAATTGAATTGAGTGGATATGCAATTTTAAATTATATATATGTGACAAAGAAAAAATATGAAAACAAATAATTCATTAAATTGTACATGAATCATTTATCAACTTATTATAATATAGCATTCAACATATATTTGTAAGTAGTTCCCTATATACAACATTGCTAGGTTAGTATTCTACGAATCACTCTCGCATATAAAAATCTTCAATCGGTTAATCTAAAAACTGCAACATATATGGCCCTAACTAAAAATAGGCTTCTCTAAAATCAAACCAACATTTTCTGTAGAATTATGTATCAATATATAAATTATAAATATAAAATAAGTTTACAACAAAAATTAATAAAATAGATGATATAATCAAAATTCATTCATAACAAATGATGAAAATATATTATGAAAATAGATTTCATGAGTGACAAATATATATGACAAATTGATTAAAAAATTAAATTCATCATCTCATACCATTACTGCTCTTTGTTCTTCTTGAATAAAGAAATTATTGAGAATTTATACTAAATAAAATACACTCATATTAATTATATTCATTCAAGTGAATATTGGTAATGATTTTCATAAATAATTAAAAAAAATCATCTGTATCCTCACTTCTCCCTTTTTTTTTCATGAACAAGGAAAAGTGGCTTCAAATCCATATTAAATAAACTAAAAATTTAAAATATAGAAAAATATAAACTTATGTGCATAATAAACTTTAATGAGATATACTTCAACACTTTTATTGATAATTTATCAAAAAGTTTCAATCACCTCATTCTACATAGTATTATAGAAACTATCATATAATTAACTCTATATAAATTAAACAAAATACCCAAATTAACCCCTTAGAAATGTATTGGGTGATAAAGTAGTCTCAAATTTTGAAAATCTCCACTTGATCCCTCACATTTCAAAAAAGGAAAAAACCGATCTGTACGTATAATTTTTTTTAATCGTATGAACTTGTATGCATCGGAGGGGCTAAATTGTCCCCTCCTTTTTTGAATGTGACAGATTAATTTGAGACTTTCAAAATCTGAGAGATTAATTTGTCCTCTAATATATTTCTGAGAGACCAATATGAGTATTTACTCTAAAAATTATATACTTATAAATTATTTCATAAGAACTAAACATCCACCTTTGAGTAGCAGAAAAATATTGACCTCTTTTTATTACATTTTTGTTTTATAAATTTAATTACATTGCATGTAAAATTTTAGACTAGACAAAAAGAAAAAAAGGATTTGCAAAATAATGTTGTAGAATATTTGATACAATACCTTTGTTTATAATAATTCTATTTAAATTAATTATATTTTTTACTTTGTTTTTATATTTATATGTAAATAATTAACCTCTTATAAGGAAAAAATAATTCAAATATTCAATAATACAAACATAAAAAATCTCCCTAATTCACTTGAGTGAGATATTATTATTGAAAAGATTTTAGTAAAAATTTATTAACAAAAAAGACAAGAAAACTATCACCTCTCCTTTTTTTTCCCTTTCATCTCTCTTGTTGGATAAAGAAAAATAATTAAAATTCTGTAGTAAATAAAATAAAAATATATTGATATATTACCACTTATTCAAATTAAGAAGTGATATGTGTTCCAATACAATAATATCTAAAAAAGTGTAATTTTTAAAAATAAATTTGATGCTAAATTTTGAAACTATCTAATGTTTACATATTAATAGATAGATAAATAGATATTTATATCATCTTTGTGGAAAGAAAATTCTTCCAGCAAGCAGATATCAACCACATCCCCCTTACAAATCTTGATCTAATGGACGGGAAGAGTAGGAGGAAAGAACAGGTCTTTTTTCTGCAAGTACAACGCCCTCTCAATTAGGGATGTTCATGACCTATCCTGTCATGCCAACCTGGCCCGGCCTGAAGCTAATTTGGACGGGTTCTGGTCTTGAAATTTGACTCGGTACATTTTTTGGGCCGGGTTTGGGTCATATGTTGGGTTGGCCCAACCCGGCCCGAAGTTAAATTATCTCTTAGGATATATATATATATATAATAATAATAATAATTTACAAAAAATTATAAGATTTTAAAGTTTAATTAATATATTTTACATAATTTGATGTTATTTCTACATTAATATGATTTATTTTGAAACCTATATCGTAAAATATCAAATATTTACTGTAAAATAAATATAATGTATTAAATTTGTGTCTATATAAAAATTTACACTCCACTAGTCCAATTCATGCTCAAACAGACAAATAAAAAAATTATTAGCAAGAATTATTATTTTTAAGAGTATCCACTGGTATATTAATTTCTTGATACCAATCGCGTTAATTTTTTTTCTATATACATACATAAATTTCAAATCAAATAACTCATGGCTTCATAATTAAAGAAGAATTAACTCTTTCCTTTCAACGTAATAAACTAGCCAATAATCTTTGGCCCACCAAATGTGAAAAAGATCGAGTTATTTTATTTCAACATTAAACAAGAATATTAAAAATATAACACTTAGGAAAATAAAAATGTAAAAACTTAAAAATATTAGGCCTCCTAATAATGAATACTGGCTTGTAGCAGTTAATTTATGATTAAATTATAGTATTAAGAAGTGAGTATCAAAAGACTTCAATTATTCTTTAAAGATTGAATGTGAGTACTAACAAAAGTCAGTAAAGAACTTAAAAGTAAAATATGCAACAAACTATGATATATGTATGTTTACGCGGTCATGAGTAAAAGGTGGTTAAATGAACATTAATTTCTCGAATGAAAAACATGTCTGTTTGAAAGAGGCATCACATGTAGCCTCCTTCTCCGCACCTTTGGGAGTGGGAGATGAATATGCCCTGACTCACCTTTACCTATCCGGACATTGCATGCGATGTTGGGATCATTAGTGAATTCTTTTGATTGGAGACTTGAAAACAGCATCGAGCCTGATGATATGGACTAAGATCAATCCCTCCGAGCCATTCCGGTTAAAATAAACAACTAGGACGATTAATGTTAAGGATTTGATTTAATATATAGTGGCTGTAATTTGCCGAATGTAATTTACTCTTGTTTATCAGCTTGAATGTTAGTTAGAATCCGAGGCCTTTGTATAATTTAGAGTTGGCTACGATAAAAAAAAATATTTGCATTAAATTTCTTACTTAATAGTATATTTTATTTTTAATTTGTTGTCAATCATTACTAAGACTTTTTCAGAGTTTATTTTTTTATTTTTTTTTATCTTTATCAACAAGTATATATATATATATATATATATATATATATATATATATATATATACACACACATAATTAATTTAAGTCTTGATGCAAGTAAGTGTTGAGAGAGAATTAATGGTGTATTTGTTTTAGATTTTGAAAAAAGTGATCACGAAAATTAAATTTATATATAATTGAAAAAGTTAAAAACTAATTTTTTCTGATAAGCTACTAATTTTAGCTTCTACAAAAACCTGAGGACTAATTTTTTTTGAAATTTTGATAATTTTTTAAAAATTATTCAAACATTTGAAAAATGATTTTCTTTGAGGCAAAAAAGATAATTATTAATCCAAATATTCATAAACAAACGCACCATAAAAGTCAATATTTATAATTTTCTTTCTATCTATGACGCCCAGGTAATATCAACATTTAATGACCAACTAACATTTCTGGTCTTCTTATTTGTTTAAATTTTCATATATGTAACTCTTCTCCGTTCTTTTATTTGTCCTGGTGATTTTTTTTTATTACTTTATTTAAGATATAATTGGGTACATTGAGGATAATTAATATATGGTTTTGATTCATTAGAGGCAAAAGCTGCTTGACTCATGTTTCATCACGCGACTTTTGAGTCAAACTTTTATTTAATCATCATAATGGCATATTCATACTTTGCACATGCACAACTGCATCTGTGTATTACACTTTAGGATATGTTTGTGATCTGAGTGAGGATTTTGAATGGGACAGTAGGAAAAGGAAATGTTTGTAGTGTAAAATAATACTAAAAATCCTTTATTCTCATTCCATCCCTTATAAAATCCTATCTGACAAACGTACCCTTAAGATGCATATGGCAAACAATTTATTTTTATATTCCTGGGAATGCTACTCCTGGGAATGACATTCCCATGCATGACGTTGCAAAACCATTTGGTAAATAGATTAAAATCTCATGAATATTAAAAATATGCCCAGGAATTAGTATTTGTGTGTTTGGTTATCATTTATAATCCAAGGAATCTTATATGTTTTTCCCAAAATACCCCTCATTTGTTTTAGTGCCAAAATTAACAATTTCAACTAAAATTTAATTATTTTAACTTGAAATTAGCAATTTTAACTCTAAAATTAACTATTCTAATTACAAATTAATAATTTTAACTAAAAAATTTACTATTTAAATAAAAAATTAACTATTTTAACACAAAAATCAATTATTTTAACTTAAAAAACACCTATTTTAACTAAACATAAACAATTTTAACTCAAAAACTTACTATCTAAATTAAAAGGTCAACTGTTTTAGCACAAAAATTAACAATTTTAACTCAAAAATTAGCTATTTTAACTAAAAATCAACAATTTTAACTACAAAATTAACTATTCAAATTAAAACTTAACAATTTTAACTCAAAAACTTATTATTTTAATTAAAAAGCCAACTATTTTAGCACAAAAATTAACAATTTTAACTCAAAAAATAGCTATTTTAATTAAAAATCAACAATTTTAACAACAAAATTAACTATTCAAATTAAAACTTAACAACCTTAACTCAAAAACCCCTGTTTTAACTAGAGATCAACAATTTTAACTACAAAATTAACTATTCAAATCAAAATTTAACAATTTTAACTCAAAAACTTACTATTTGAATTAAAAAATTAATTGTTTTAGCACAAAAATCAACAATTTTAACTACAAAATTAGCTATTCAAATAAAAACTTAACAATTTTAACAATGCTAAAATATGAATACCAATTCCAACACATAATCCATACATATGTCAAATCTACTACTAAAGTCAAACCCACTATAAGAGCTTCCATTTTATACAAAAAGTTTTAATTCAAGTCCCCTAATTGTTCTAAAATAAGAAACTATGACTCATCAAGTACATCCAAAACCAAGTTTAGCCTATTTTCTGGTGCCAGTGTGTAACGTAGTCGGTCAGATATTTGTCCTTCGTAAGGATTATGCTAGCTCTGATCCTTTGTTGATTTGACAAGCCATCAATCTCTTTCATTAGTATATTTATGTTCATTCTTCTTTCAGCTCCCTCTTTCTCGTGCTTGAAACAAGAAACAAGCTCTAGAATATTATCCGATGATTTCTCATAAACATTCGCTATTTCATAAACATTTCTCATAATGTTATCTCTCAATATCTAACCCTATTGTTGGAATGAAATCATTAGAATTACCCGCATTTTGAGGCTTACAATTTGCCTCATTGTCCTCTCACCCCAAACCTAACTTCACAATACTTAAAAACTCCACCCTCTTTTGTAAGTGTGCAATAAAACCCAAAACTAGGCAGAACTATTTCTACTACATTCAGGTTGGCCAATTCATGTAGAAGGGGTGGGGCCTCAAAGATTCTTTCTACTTAAATTGTGCTTTTAATTCAAACAACCCTGAAAACTCTTGGATCATTTCCAATATTTCAAATATACCAAATCAATATAGAACATTCATTTTAAAATTCAAATCCAAAGGGGTCAACCACTAACATCAGAACTTGTTCACAAAATCAAAGTAACTCAACCCTCAAATAATCCCTCTTAGCACACACACTGTAACACCCTTCCTACCATAAAGCTATGCTTAACCCATAACCTTATAGTAAGTAGTTGTTACTTGTTAACTATGCTTGATCTTAGAGGTGTATATACAATATTACATATGAGCCTACTATTCTGACAACCATAAAATCACTTTCTCTTTGAGTCGCTAAATTTAAGCATAAATAGTACATAAAAACATACATAATTTATTACCTGATGGCAAGTCAATTGTACCCACAACTAGGTCAAACCCTTACCTTGGTTCACACAGGAACCCTCTAATCTAGGTAGGGTACTACTCAAAATTCACTAAAAGAAAATAAAAATATTGGCTAAAAATCCTCTATCTTTGGTTTATCAAAAGGATCTGGACCATGATGACAATACAAGCTAAGAATTCCCATCATCACAATCTATAAAAAAAATGATAACAGCAGGAATGAGAATCAAAGATTCCTAGTAGGAAAAACACCAGTCTATTACTCAATGATATTCAACTTAATGCAAAATAAGCAATATGTCTTCATATGTTTATATGAGGGCCTCATCAGTTGTGTAATCTCAAAATTGATAATTAGAGTCTCTTCTTAATAGTTCTATTTCTCATACTTTTGCTTTGAAATTTCCTCAAATCTTATAAGATATTCTTTTCTGAGTCTCATGAATTGCTGTGAGACTCTTCTCTTGAAAATCTCCTAGAACTCTTTTTAGATTTTCTCTGTTAAAACTTCTGAATTTCTCATAAGATATTCTCTTCAGAATCTTCTTAATTCTTATGAGACATTCTATAAAAAAATATCTTAACTTCTCATGATACTTCTCTGTTGAATTTCTTTTTCATTTTTACGAGATTTATTAGAAAGTTTAGGCTTAATGGTAAAACTCATAGGACTCTTCTGATATATTTCTCTCTAGATCGTATGTAACGCCGTCGCGATTACATTCTGATATACTTCACTAGATGGAGTACGTCTACTACATCTCATCTAGATAGCCTCGCTATCCTCAGTACATCCCTTTTCTCATAAATGATGTAATGCCATTGCGTTTACACCCTGATATAGTTCTAAGGGCGTAGCATGTCTACTACTACCCGTGAATCCATGAACTTACCATCAAACAATTGATTATTACATAAAGCTTATTTTCTTGATTTCCTTCACTTTGTGTGAGACTTATTTTCTTACGTTCCCTCACTTCTTGAAGCTCAGTTTCTTATACTTGTCTTTGAGATTTCCTTGAAATCTCCTTGACTCTTATGAGATATCTTATTCAAAATCTCTTAACTTCTTATTTTGTTCAAAATCTCTTACAAATCTTCTGAAATCTCGTGAAATTTTATGAGATATTCTGTTAAAAATCTATAAAATTCTTATGAGATGTTGTGTTAAAAATCTACTGAAGTTTTATGAGATATTCTAGTTGAAATCTCTCTTTAGTTTTTATGAGATTTTTCTGAAAGAAAACAGCTAAATATTTTATGAGACTTTCTATAAAATTGGGTAATCTTTGAGGAAATTCTTCTATAAATTCTAGTATACTGTGAAGAAATTTTCTGAAAAATCTACTAAAATTTTATGAGATTTCTTCACAACAAAAACTCACAAGACTCTATTGTTAATGATTTTTATAACTTTTAGGAAATTAAACCAAGTGTCATACTTAGATTTTAGATCCTTCTATATATAGGTCAAAATCTCATCCTTTTATGAAACTTTGGCATCATACTTCCAAATACCAATCTTTCAAATTTTACAATACTATTTCCAAAAAATATTACAATAAAATTTCTAGATTCCTCAATCTTTTTAGATAACCAAAAATCTCCTCTACGTTATTCTTCTACATAAAGAAACCCCCCCATAATTCAATTTTTCTCTTTTAAGCTTCGTAATTATACATAAGAATAATCATCCAAGGTTCAAAATATGTCATTGAAATTCCAAACCATTGTATCCAGCTAAAACCATCATTTAACACCAAGAACTAGTGCTGTAAAAATTCCAGCACATAAAACCCTTTGACATAGTTTCACAACTCAGTTTTTTTTAACCCACTTAGAGAATCTCTTATACAAATATGCAAAGCCAAACTCACACCCTGTAAAACATCCAAAATTGTGATTCACAACATAAGAATGGGTCCCAATGAAATTTTTTCCAGCAACATGGTCATTCCTTCCTAAAGATCCAAAAATCTCTTTGAATACTTCCTAAATCTCTTAAATCCATTCAATCAATTCATGAGGCTTTTGTCTATTGCATCCTTTACATATATCCAACTCATATACATGTACATCTTGAAATAATTTCAGAATTCACCAACAAAATTTCAAATATATCTCAAGATCTTTATCTAGCAATTATAGCCAAACAATCATAAAGTAATAAACTAGAATTTTTCCTACCTTTCTTCCAAGCTTTAGCTAACTTTCTCTAGCTTTTTCTTCTCTAGATCCAAGGCTTTAAACCCATTTTCCAGCCCTTATTTTCGCTGCTGGATGGACATGTTTGATTATGAAAAGCAAGGTTTTGGCTTGAGTTTGATGAAGAGGATGTGTTCTTGAACTTGTTTATGGGTTAATCTAGGAATATCCTTCAAGACTTTGAAGGTTTCATGGAGTTTGAAGTAAAGGAAAATGAAAATGGTGGAGGGAGGAAGAAGGATAGGTGAAGGAGGCTACCCGAACATGAAGGAATGTCATTTCTTTTGTTTTTTCCTTTATATAATATCATTGACTTGGTGAGAAAGTAATGGGTATTTTTATTTTCAGATCAATTTGCTTTGTATCTATACTAAAAATGTCTATGTTTCTTTAATTATCCTAACTAAAAATTATTTGAGATCTAATAATAGCCATTATTTAGACCAGTTTTGACGTTTCGGTGTACCTGTTATCACCACTTCAGTGTACCAATTATTACCCTTTTGGTACCCGATTGCTACCTAAATAATTTTACTAGGTTAAAAATATTCATTCAATCTTATCATTATTTTTCTATGTCCTTATGCTAATTATAATGTTTTATTTTATATCCCTAATTAAAATATTATTATATTGAATTTTTAATAATAAAATTTTAATTTAATTTTTTTTATAGAATCCTTATGTTAATCTGATCATATCTGTGTTTGTCGGATTTTTCAAAATCCCTATAGATTGTTTACAATTAATTATTTTATCACAATAATATTAAAATTTTGGGTCATTACACACACACACACACAAACATAGCATCCCTTAAAATTAAAGCAAATCACAACAATATATCAGTATCTTATAAACCAATCGATTACATTGTCAATCAGTTAAGCCAGAACACATCAACCAAAAACCACAAATCACTATAATCAAGCAGTATCTTGTAACAAATCAACAACTTTGTAAATCATTTCATTCAATGAATGAGTGAGTGAGGTAGGCAAAGCAACCAGACCATCACCAAAATGGCTTATTCTTCTTCTTCAGTGTCAGTATGCTTCTCTCCCAATGCACTAACCCGCTCCACCACCCACAACCTAACCAGGCCCGACAGGTCCCTCCCAAACTGTAAAAAAAAAATCCAACAACAATAATAGAAAACAAATTGCCACCAACTACGCTTCTCTGCCACAACCGATGCTCCTCTCCGATGGCCAAGTTACCACCTACACTCATCTCCCCCCAAGGATGACTTCTCTGCCCCCCTCCTCCTCATCCCACAAACTCAAACTCTCTAATTTAACTCCAACATCCTTTAACAACCATGAAACTAACCAACTCCTCAATCAACACTCGAAGCATAGAAGACGAAGAACAAGATGATAAAAATAAAGAAGAAGAATCAATCGGATCCCTAATCGGAAAAAGAAACAGAGAGAGAATGCTAATGAAGCATACCTTTGATCCATCCTCGCGATGGTGGGAACAGGTCTTCGCAGTGGCGACGGTGGTGGCACGAGCTGCTTGCGGTGGTGGGGCGAGCTGCTTGCAATGGAAGGGAAGAGCACGATTGAGAAGTTAGGTCAGAGAGATATCAAATTAGCCGCATATGTGATGTTATGAGAGGGTAGTTTAGAGATTTTACTTTGTCATATGATAATTTTTTTCCTAAGAATAAAACATTCCCACCTAAGAGATAGGACAAAAAATGAGATGTATTCTACTCCTGGGAATCAGATTTGCCTAGGAATAATTTTTTAGTCTATCTACCAAACATAGGAATGTTACATTCCCATGGTAAAATTCCTGGGAATTAAAAAAAAAATCTGGCTACCACACAGCCCCTTAGGGGGCGTGTGGCATGAGGTTTAATTTTATATTCTGGGGAATGGGAATTCCCGGTAATGTCATTCTTAAGTATAACATTCCCAAGAATTACAAAAAAAAATAAAAAAAAAAAAAAAACCAGCTGCCACATAGTTCCATAGTCTCTTTTTTAAAAAAACATTTGCTCTATATAATTGAAGAAATAACGCCAAATCAGCCAATTCAATTGGGAAAAAAGCAAAGGACGAGCGTGGCTGGTTCATTTGAACTTTAAAACTGGTATCACTGTGTATTGGATTACAGTATGGATGCTTCCGTGCATTCCAGGAGGGGACTATGTGGGCAAGTCAGATCAATTGCAGGTGACAATACTGTACGCATCGCGTTCTTGGCTGCAGCTTAGAGGCAATTACAAGTGTTTATCGAATCACTATTGGGGAATGGGGGGGAGGTCGAACAGGAGTTATGAAAACCATGAGCCATTCCACAGTTGTTGGCTAGTATGGATTTTTTTTTTAAGTATTTAATCAGTAGTTTGATTTCTAATAGTATGTACAAAGTGAGGGATTAATGGCCAGAGGCAATATTCATATCGGTAGACTCTACACCTCAAAGGGGTTGATTACTATTTTCAGAATTAGGTACCCTGTGTTAAATCTCTCAGCCTCCTTTTTTGTTTGAACTGTAAATCCATGACCTTTTGATGTTGAATGATGCTGTACATCCATAAAATAAAAATGTGCAGAATATTTGATAAAAATTATAGTGATTGTTAGATGAGATAAAGTGAAATGATCTACCTATTCATCAAAGGTTAATAATTATGTCACATCATTTTGAAGAAACTGATTGTCTAGCATTTCCCTTTAATGTTTTATTTCAGTACTCTTAACATTGTTTATTCAAAAACCATGCATTCTTTTAAAAAAATTAAAATTAATATCTCTATCTTTATACTAAGGGAAAATCTTGTCCTGAGTTTTTTTGAAAAAAACTTTAATGGATTACGCTATATATACATGACTTTAAATTATGTTTTGCATTATTTTTGTTTGTAGAAAAATTTATCAAACGTGGTTAGCTCAATGAAAGTTGGGTTGGTTTTGTGCGAACTTTACCTATGAATTGGGGTTTTGAATCTAGAGAAGATCTCTTGGGGAGGGGTCGGGCAGTTTACACCCCTGAATTTTCAAAACGGGTATCGTGACATCGTGAACTTTCTAACTTCCTAAACAGTGCAAAACACCCCAACATAATTTTAGCAATTGGTGAACATATAATTTTAGCAATTCTAATATAATAAACTCTAATTAGAATCAATTCTACAAAGCCAAACACGCTACAATTCTATTTTGGAGGTTCATGTGCAAATCTATTGAAATATGATAGTTGTGGTTTATCTCAGATTGGAACAAAACCTGGAGGTTATTATTATCTATAAAAACCATGATAATTGATGATATAGCAGTATAGTGTTGCTCTCTGCTATGTTGGAGTTCTGATCGTGTGATTATAGAAGCATGGTCAGAGACATACCGTGTGATCCTATCAATAGGAGGGCCAATATTTTGAAATTTGAATGGAGCGGAAACTGGTTTCTGCAGATTCAACAATAGGAAGGAGTTATGCTGCAAAATTGTGGGCTCTGTAAGTTGTGCGGCCCTTAAAAGTTTTTTTATTTAAACATTCTTACATACACACAAGTTTAGTAACTCATTTTTTTACTCATACTTTCAATAAAAGTAGGATCCATTAACTTTATTAAATATATACAATCATTTATTTATGGGGTGTTACCCACTTTTATACGAGTGTGTTCAAATTTGAGTTGGTAAACTTTTATCTATCCAAGAAATTTTTTTATTGCTGTTTAATTGTTTGGTTTGTCAAACTGTGTGTGCAATATTCTGTGCTGTCTTGATGTTATGGAGTTTGAGCTCTTTTATCTATCAAAACAAAAAAAAAAATTCAAGTATGTTTTCGACATGGTTTTTGGTATTTTAAGCGACTAAGTTTGTTATTAACAACAATGACGACGTTGGCTTTTTCCTTTTTCTTTAGTTTTTATTGCAGGTTTACTGATTGTATCTTATGAAATACTAGATTGTGACCTGCGTAGTTGCATAGACAATTGAATTGATTGGATATACAATTTTAAATTATATGTATGTGATAAAGAAGAAAATAGTAAAATAAATTATTTATAAATTGTATATGAATCATTGATCAACTTATGATATAGCATTCAACATATATTCATATGTAGTTCCCTATATACAACATTGCTAGTTTTGTTAGTGTTCTACGAATCACTATCGCATATAAAATTCTTCAATCGATTAATCTAAAAACTGCAACATACATGGGCTTGACTAAAAATAGGCCTCTCTAAAATCAAATCAACATTCTCTCTAGAATTTTGTATCAATAGATAAATTATAAATATAAAATAAGTCTTCAATAAAAATTAAAAAAATAGATGGTATAATCAAAATTCATTCATAAGAAATGATGAAAATATATTATTAAAATACGATTCATGAGTAACAAATATTTATGACAAATTGATTAAAAAAGTCATCATCTCATACCATTACTGCTCTTTGTTCTTCTTGAATAAAGAACCTACTAAGAATTTATATTAAATAAATACACTCATATTAATTATATTCATTTGAGTGAATATTCGTAATAATTTTCATAAATAATAAGACAAATAATCATCCTTATCCTCGCATCTCCCTTTTTTTTAACAAGGAAATGGCTTCAAATTCATATTAAATAAAATAAAAATTTAAAATATAGAAAAATATGAACTTATGTGTATAATAAACTTTAATGAGAGATACTTCAACACTTTTATTGAGAATTTATCAAAAAAGTTTCAATCGCCTCATTCTACATAGTATCATAGGAAATATCATATAATTAGCCCTATAAAAATTAGACAAAATACCTAAATTAGTTCCTTAGAAATGTATTGGGCAATAAATTAGTCTCATAGATTTTGAAAATTCAAATTGGTCTTTCATATTTCAAAAACTGGAAGAAACTGGTCCCTATCTGCAATGTTTTTTTAATCATAAGAACTTGTACGGAGAATCAAATTGTCTCCCTTTTTTGAAATATGATGAATCAATTTGAGACTTTCAAAATCTAGGAGATTAATTTGTATGCTAATATATTTCTGAGAGACCAATTTAAGCATCTACTCTAGAAATTATATACTTATAAACTATTTCATAAGAACTAAACATCCACTTCTCAGTCGGAGAAAATATTGACCTCTTATTCTTAGGCATTTTTTTTTATAAATTTAATTACATTCCATGTAAAACTTTAGAAATGACAAAAAGAAGAAAAGAATATGTAAAATAATGTTGTAGAATATTTGATACAATACCTTTATTTATAACAATTATATTTAAATTAATTATATTTTTTACTTTATTTTTATATTTATAAGTAAATAATTAACCTCTTATAAGGCAAAAATAATTCAAATATTCAACAATATAAACATAAAAAATCTCCCTAATTCACTTGAGCAAGATAATATTATTGAAAAGATTTTAGCAAAAATTTATTAACAAAAAGAGAGAAAAACTATCTCCTTTCCTTTTCTTTTCCCTCACCATTTCTCTTATTGAATAAAGAAAAATAATTGAAAGTTTGTAGTAAATAAAATAAAAATAAAAATATATTATATATTAATTACTTATTCAAATTAAGAGATGATGTGTCAAATATAATAATATCTAAAAGACTGCAATTTTTAAAAAGAAATTTGGTACTAAATTTTGACTCTGTCTAATTTTTATATATTAATAGATAGATACATAGATATATCGAGGTTGTTTGGAAGTGTTTTTGTTCTGAAATTTTTTTAAATTGTTTTAGAAAAAAATTTTAAATTCAATTTTTAAAAACAGAAAAAACTTTTTTGGCAATTTGAATTCAAAAATGGTTTTATAATGATAAAAAATGGAAAATCTGTTTGGATAATTTCTTTAGAAAACAAGTTTAAATTCAATTTTTAAAAATAGAAAAAACTTGTTTGGCAATTTAAATTCAAAAATGGTTTTATAATGATAAAAAACAGAAAAACTGTTTGGCAAATTGCATTACTATAAATGACAAATTTTAACTATTATGTTTTATAGATAATATTTTTCATACGTACTTAAGAAATGAAGTCTTAATACAACTTCCTATTCTAAAAATAGTCTTAATACAACTTGATGTCAATTTACATTTATAAATCCATTTATAAGCTATGCTTGATTTTCTTGTAGTCACATCCAATTTGCAATTTGGTCACGAAATCTTGGTATCTTCCTTGCAGCTTCATCAGTCAATCTTTTTGTGTTCTCCCTAGTGGAATTCACATATACATTTACTTTATCATTCACAGCTTTAACATCAGACAGACCCTTATCATCCCATTCTCTAAACAATCTGTCCTGCATTCCCCACTTACACATATAGTTATGAATTACACAATATGCTACGACAATAAGGCGTTGCCTAGAAGGCTTATATGATGGCATTCGCCTCAAAATAGGAAATCTTGCTTTCAAGACTCCAAAACATCTCTCAATTGTCATTCTTAAAGAGGGCTGTATAAAATTAAATAATTCCTTAGCTGTTCTAGCTTGTCGACCTCATCCATGAAACTCTTGTGCATGATATTTTTCACCTCTATAGGGTAGGAAAAAGCCTCTAGTACATGGATACCTAGAATCCACATGATAATATGAACCTAAAGCAATGAGAAAGTATTAACATAAATACTAACAATATAATTAGATAACAATTAATAAAGAGCAATTGAACGCATAATGAAAATTATGGTATATATCAAATATAAATATATCACCATCGGAGATCTAATGAAAATTTGCATTTTAATTAGTAAATGCATCCAGAAAAACTTTTGAATCATGAGCACTACCTTCCCAACCAAAATATACATATGTGAATAGCATATTCAAGTCACATATAAACATAACATTTTATGTGATCGCTGTTTTTCTACTTCTACATGATGTTTGCTTATTGGCTGGAGCCCATGCACTTATATGTGTTCCATCAACCGCGCTAATACAATTCTAATACAAACATATGATAAAAAGATATAAATTTATCATAATATCTTAATTTGACAAAAGAAAATAGCACCAAGCATCATATGTGACGAAAGAAAAAGGACTAACCTTGAACCATGGATAATATTTTGGATTATTTTGGATATGCTCAGGCAATTTTGTAGATACTTGGTTTATGATTTCTTTACCTAAGTGACAAATTGCTCTCAAAACATTCTTGAAATGATGACATACTGTTTAGGGAGAATGTTGAAATCGATTTGCTACTACTCTATGATGTACATTATGTCCTATAATGAACAAAAACATTGCTACTTGTTCTTTTAAAAACACACCTCTTGATATTCTGTGGCGTGGTGAGCTTGGTTCGGAGAGGAACTCGTCAGGGAATAGGCGAGGAGATCAGTCTTTCCTTATGTTGTGTGGTGAGCTTGTGTTGTGTGGCGTGTTTCCCGTGGGATGGCTGAGTGAAAGGGGTGAAATGCAAGAAAAATAACTAAAACCTCCACCAGCAAGAATCGAACACTGGAGAAGAATAATAAATCATAATATTTACAAAAAGACCACCGCATTTTTGCATGTTTTTTAAAACTCAAATGTAGAAAACCCATTCAAAGTGTTTTCTTATTATTGTTTTTAAAAGACCTATCTGTTTTTTCAGATTTTAAAAACCCTGTTTACAAAATATCTCATCAAATAATTTTTTGTTATAAAAAATAAGAAGAGAGAGAATAATAGAGGAGAGGAGAAATAATAGTTTCACTAATGATATGAAAGGTGCTCTATATAGAGCATCTAAAGGGCTATTTATAATCAAAGGAAAAGAGATATAGGATCTAATCAAATATTAACAAATTCTATCTAATCAAATCAAATCTTAACTGAATCACATAAAAATATGGACATCCATAAATGAATAATATTTCATAACACTCCCCCTTGGATGTCCATCAGGATATGCCTCATTAAAACCTTACTAAGAAAAAACCCAGTGGGAAAAAATCTTAGTGAAGGAAAAAGAGTACAATATCCTCATAGTGGGAATGTAGAACTACCTCATTAAAAACCTTATCAAGGAAAAACCCACTAGGATAAAATCCTTCATCAAGGAAAAAAAAAGTACAGTGTTTTTTTCTTTCTTTAAAGTATCACTTAAAATCTCATAATTGGTGTATTTTAATTTTGTCCACCACTTCTACAAAGAAGAAATAGGTAGTAACTCTATTACTTGAACAAATTGGACATCAGTTCCTCTCTTTAGTTGAACTATCTAAGCCATGTTGTCCTCATATAAAGTTGTATAATTTCCTTCCAAGAGAATCTACATGATAATTTGAACATGCTGATCCTTTGCCTTTAGCTAGAAAGATTCACGAGCTTCATGTATTGCACTAATTTTTGTGATTTGAAGAAATAATGGCTATAGTCTATCCTGTGTATCTCCAGGATATGATCAAGTCTCCATAAGTGAAAGAAACCTGTTTGATATCTAGCTTTATGTAGATTTGATAAATATCCTGCATACTAATACACCTGAAGAAAGTATATGCAATCTATCCATATAAAACTTAATAAGAGTTATCTCTATGTAAATTGATTGACAAACAACCATTTTGTTTGTTAAATGCTCGATCTACAGGTCAAGACAGAATTTTTTCTTTCTAAGATCTTTCATCTCAAATTCTTCTTTTAGATATTCTATCACTATGGAAACTTCTTCAGGAGTTCCAATGATATTCAAGCTATTAACGTACACATCTACTATAATGAATCTAGATATAAACATAGGGCAAATGACATCATTTGTAATATACCTCATCCACCTAGATTGCTTTAGACCATATATAGATCTTTGCAACTTGATTGAGTACATACCCTG
This sequence comes from Dalbergia cultrata, assembly GCA_031216105.1. Classification (NCBI taxonomy): domain Eukaryota; kingdom Viridiplantae; phylum Streptophyta; class Magnoliopsida; order Fabales; family Fabaceae; genus Dalbergia; species Dalbergia cultrata. The sequence continues at coordinate 16,475,249 of CM062350.1, forward strand.
GGGACGTTTATTAGATGATGTTGATATCCTTAATCCTTCAGGGACTTTTCATGTAAATATCATTATCTAATGAACTATATAGATAAGCTGTGACAACATATATCAGATGCATATTTAACTTAATATGCGTAGATAAGCTAATCAAATATCAAAACATCGACGTATCCACTACTTGGGAATACATTTTGCCATAATCTATACCATGTCTTTATGAGAAACTTTGCGCTATAAATAGAGTCTTATAGCATATCATTTTATTTTTCTCATTCAATTTTCTCACAACTAGGCCCATTTGTACCCCATGGATTGCACAATTTCTAGTGTTTGGACAACAGGTCCAAAGACTTCACGTTTTCCAAGTAAGTCTAATTCAGCCTGCATGGCTTCTTTTCATTTTTAGCCAATCATTTCTACGTAAACAATTTTCAATGATTCTTGGCTCAAGATCCTCATTTTCTTGCATAATATTTAGCGCTATATTATATGCAAATATATTGTTGACAATAATTACTCGTCGATTCCACCATTTTCCTGTAGAGACATAGTAAATTGAGATCTCATCATTTTCAATGATTATTTTCGAGTACCTAAACATCTTCTGGCATTTCAAATATATCAAAATTTTGGACTACAACAATGTCCTTACTATGTCTCTATTCTCTTCAATAGGAAGAGCATCATTTGGCCTCTTTGCCCCTCTTCTTTTTCGAGGATTTATATTTTTGGAATCGACTGGTCTACCACACTTTTGGCATGTAATTTATACATTGACCAATTGTCCAACAAGAACATCAATTCATATTGGGACATTTCCAGCTAGTATATAGGATTTAATTATCCTTTTCTATCATAAAAAAATGCATCTGGTAATTCATTTGCTATTCTTTACAAATGTATAATAGTTTGAACTTCTAGTTTACATTGCCTTGTGTGAGGATCTAAATAGACTATTGATGCATTACAATTTGTTTTTCTTTTCCAGTTGTGTCTACTATCTTCCCTTGATGTTGGAAACATTATTTCTCACAAACTGAGCCTTAAAGCATCTCCTATTTGTATTTCAATGTATTTGACCATAAAGGGAGAATCATATCCTAAATATATCTCTAATTTTCTTTGGAGTCCCATTTTAAATAGAATTGCAGTTAGGACATATATTGCACTTCTGAAGTTCTTAAACCAAATCCTTTTGGCTGCAGCCCAAAATAATTATAGGGGAGAGAATTATTGGTAATTTGTTAACCTTATAGAAAGAAGTGCTGTAAAATAATATGTGCCTAACTAGAAATTGGGAGATTTGTTCTCATGAGCAAGCGGTCTAGCAATTAACTGGAGGTCTTTCATAAGTTAATTATGCTAGCCAACTTTTTCTATATATGAACATAAATAATTAGATGTTCAACAATTATAACATTGGCTTACAAGCACCAAAAGCTTGAGAAATAAATTCACTAGAATCATTAAGATCAACTGTTTGATAAGATTATCAGGAAATTGTGCTCTTAATAATTTGCACAATTAATATTGCAAGCTTCAAGTTGCGAAATCATAATGAGCGCATATATGACTATTTCATATATACATCTATTAAAATCATAAAATATTTGAAAGGTCCATAAGGTGCATGAATTGATCCATGTATATCGACTTAAATTCCTTCTGGGAATTTAAGAGATTTAAATCCAATCTTTGCTGGTGAAGGCTATATAATTAATTTACTTTGAGAACACACAACACAAGAAAACTTATTAAAATGAAGAATCTTCTGGTTCTTCAACAAATGCTCATATGAGTTTTCAGTAATTCCCTATATCATTATTGCTTCAGGATATCCCAACCGGCCATGCCAAAAGAAAATCATCTAGGCTAGTAAACATCTAGTTTACAATAATATATGATGATTCAATTATACTCATATTAGTACTATAGACCGGAAGAAAGTGCAGACAAAATTTTCTAAAGCAACTTTCTTACCTTAAGCATAAGTTGTGATATGGAGGTACTCATTATTTTCTTCACTTACTATCACACTATGATATCCATTTCAATGAATATCTTTAAGACTCACCAAATCTCTTTATTACTTTTGTATATAGTAGAGAATTATTTTTCTTTCTTTAGGAAACAAAATAGTAGCTATTCTGGAGCCTTTATTCATCTTGCTACTAAGAATAATATCAATATTTCTAAATAATTTTGTTTCTTTGGGAAACATAATAGTAGCTCTTCTAGAGTTTTCAATCATACTCACAAAACTAATACTCATGTTAAGATTTTATTATCTTATTACAAGATGAAAATATAAAACTATGTCATCAAAGCATTAACATATCATGTAAGTGAAATTTTTTTTGTCATGACATGATGGTGATATAAATACATGTATCACAATTACCCCGAAAATATCAGTATCATATATTATTATTTTATGAAATATTAATCATGATAATATATAAGATTATCATGTGACATAAATCAATAAAGTAAATGATATGTTAAATACCAACAACATCACATAAAAATATAATTAATAATTATGAAATATGCCACGAATAGCATAGCTATCTTATTCAATATTGAGAACAATCAGTACTAAAAGTTTTGAAATAAAATATTCTAAAATATTCCTTAAAAATAGTATCAAGTAATACATCTAATAAAAACTTTCATTATTAAATCTAATAGTCAATATTTATAGAAAAGATAAAAAGATATATCTAAATGGCTCATATTAATCATGAAATGATTTCATAATATATCTTGAAAAAGAATCGCCTTTGCATTTTCTCATTCTCCTTTAATGATACTTAATAAGGATTAAACAAATATCTCAATGTACAAAAGGTACACGCCAAATTTACTTTGATGTCATAGTAATAACATTCATCACATTTATCACACTTGAAATCAACAATCTCCCCCCAAAGTGTGAGGTCCAACATGGTGTGCTCCCCCTAAATGGAAGCTTTCATGGAAAAATCAAATACAAAATCTTGGCCCAGTGCTCTAACCAAGGGTTGATACCACACCCAAGCGCAAACAAACAGCCAAGGCCTAGCCAAACTATTGGCTTTGATACCATTTCTGGGGTTATAATACTTTTGTTACTTTACTTCAAGGAATGGACAAGAGCCAACTAGGCAAATTTCATGATTTTTTTTTATGAAAATTCATTATTTGATATATTGTAAAGCTCTTTGCTTGACAGTACTACTCCAGGAGCACATTTGATACATTAAAGTCAAGACTATTTTTGAACATATATTTATCAATAATGCAACTACAAGTGCTATTGTAATGGGTTCACAGCTCTTCTTTGTACTTCATCAAAGAGATCAGTAGGATATTTTTAAAATATTTAGACATAATCCTTTATATACGTAGAAAAGAAAAAAAAATAAACCCATTATATTATTCGCTTCAAGAGAATATGAGTATTTAATATAAATACTCAAAATTAAAAAATTATATATTGCAAATACTTAAAATTATCCTTGGAGATACTTCACTTCAGGGAATGTAAATATCAAAATGTTTCTTATAGGAAATATACAAACTTATTTTAGAATGTCACGCACTTTAAGTGGTATGAATAATAGATTCACTCATTTCGGAGAATAATTAATCTTTTGACATATTCACTCATGGTAATATGTAAATCTCATTAAATAGATAAACAGATCTATTATATTTTCCTCAGATAATTTTGAACAATTAGAATACATTCACTTCAAGGAATGATTATCCATTTTTCTATACAATTCTCATTCACTTCTGGGAATGATTGCCATTCACGTCTGGGAATGGTATAGGAATAGAATAAAGTCGAAGGAGTATATATTGATATATTCAAATAAAAAAATTCAAAATTAAACAATTAATAAAAATTGATTTGTACAATTCTTCTGGAATGCAGTACTTTCTTGTTTATTAATCTCAAGACCCATTGAGTAAAGATGAATCTCAACATATAATATTCACGAAAAATATGGTTAGGATGTCTTACCTCTTTTTTCTTTCCTTCCCCAAAATGATAAAGATATATTATGTCACATGATACAATCAATAAACCTGCCATAAAAAGAATAAAGACAAAGGGGAGAGCCAACGTCATGGTTGTTAAGCATCTTTCTTGCGTGGGGCGGGGACCTTGATGATCGTTGAAATATAGGCCTTAAAGATCGTATTATCAAGCGGCTATTGGCAAATTTATGAAAATTGCATAAAGAACCCAAGATGAAAACAATAAAAATGATAAAATTACATTTGATTCCTTTTTTCCCCCCTCAATTAGTGTATGATAATAATTCTTTAATGGTTTTATAGAGAGTTTCATTTTTATATAGTAAAATTTTTTATACTATTATCTAATCATATTTTGTCATATCAGCAAGATAGTTAAGCCTTATATCTATTTTTTGAAAAATCATTTAAATAAGAAAATTTAATTGAATGATAATGTAAAAACATTTTATATTGTTAATATATAGAAATTAAACTCTTTAATAAAAAGGTTACTGTTTGCATATTTATTCTTGCTTTCTTTGCACAGTCACTACTGTACTTTTGTTTTGGTGAGGAACTTTTGTCCGCATGGGTTATTTAACACTGCCGGCATTAGTGCTATAACTGTGTTTAGAAATTTGTACTTTAAGGGTATATTTGTTGGAAAGTAAAAATGGGATAAATTTTTCATAAATGAGATTTATGTATAATTTTATACATAGAGTTCATCTATGAACATTTATCCCCTATTTTTTACCCCTTAACCAACCATACCCTAATTGTTTTTACCTGTTATGGGTATTTGGACACTAATTGCTTTGTTAATTTTTACTATATTGATAGTGATTAAGGCACTTATTTTTCAGATTTTTTTAGTAAAATTCTTTGGTTGTACTCATTGATACTTTTTATAGCAAAACTTTTCTGTACTTGGTCTCCAGATTTTTTATCTCTTATACGCTAGGGTTTTTCGCCTTAAAAAATTTGTGTGTCCTCCGTACCTATGCCTGTTAATTTATGTATGCAACCCTGAGGAAAAAGTGATTAAAACATCGTTTCCTAAATTCTTTTTTTATAAAGAAAGAAATTAAAAAAATGAAGAAGTTGAGAATATTATGTAAAATTACATACAAAACTCATTGATAAAAAATATTCTTATGACATTAATTAAAACAAGCAACTCCTTTGAAAACTATTTTTAATAGACACAAGTGCATACTTGATAGTCTCACATGGCATAATGGGTCTCACCCTATGGTGGGTTCCATCTGATGTGAGTGCACCTGTTATACACTTTTAATTTTAATCTGAATAATGCCACATGTCTAAAAAAAATAGTGATAGGAATTTTTATAGAAATTATAATAGTTATTGGATGAAATAAAATAATATAATCAACATTTCATTTAAACGCTTAGAATCATATCACACATTCTAGAAAGAAAATTCCAACAAGTTTCCAATTGTCTAACTTTTTTATTTTTTGGTACCTCAAATTTTGTGAATGAGTTAAAAACATAGCTAATCTTAAAATCAATGTGAGACTTAAATAATATGATTTAAACACCACAAAAATACATGAATCTCTTCGCTTTTTCCTTCTCCAACTTCTCTATTTTCTGTCTTCGATACGTAGGATGTCTCCAAAAATGGGATTAAAATATTTTTATCAGAGATTTATATATAGCTTCCAGATAATAGTATAAGTATTATTATTCAGAAATAAAAGTGAATACTTATAAAGAGATAAAGATATAAAATCTCTTGTAATGTAATTAGCTAGGGACTAACATATTGTGTTTTTCTCTTTTTCTTTTTTTTTTTTTAACATTCACTCTTATATTTCATGTCCAAATAATATCAGACTAAAAAATATTTGATCCTCCAAATGTACCCTTTTTTATATTTACCTTTTATGTAAAAAAAATATTTTCACTATATATACTTATATCTAAACAATATATAAGAAATATTGTCATGCAATTGTTGAATTTGTCATTTAGAATAAATATGATTGATTTGCTGCAAGATCTGCTTGTTGTGGGAACGGACACAACTGCGTGTGGCCTAGAAAGGACTATGACTGAAGTAATTCGTAACCCAGAGGTTATGTCCAAAGCCAAACAAGAGCTGGAGCAAACCATTGGAATAGGTAATCCTCTTGATGAATCAGATGTTGCTAAACTCCCATATTTGCAAGCGATAATAAAAGAGGCCCTCCGTTTACACCCTCCAGCTCCGCTTTTGCTCTCTAGAAAAGCTAAAGTTGATGTGGAAATCTCGGGTTACACAATCCCACAGGATGCATTAGTCCTAGTTAATGACTGGGCTATTGGTAGGAAGCCAAAATGCACATTTGTTTACACCAAAGAGGTTCTTGGGGTCTAAAATTGGGATATTTTACCCATTTAAAATCTTTGGCCTATCTTTGGTACTACCTATCTTTGGCCTATTCCAGTACCAAATCTTTTTTTCATTTATTTGCGTAAATAATATTTTTTTATTTTATTTATGTAAAAAAGCCTCTAAAATTGATGTCAAAGGTGTTGGGCTCAGAGGCTGATTCACAGTGTAATTAAATGATGCCAATGTGTGTGGCAATGAGTACCAAAACTAAATCTGATAGAATTAAATCTACCAATCGGCGCAGCGCAGCGAAAATATGAATAAGGATGAGCCACTGGTCACTGTTCAAGTGGGGCCCACTCTTTACTATTCATGTGGGGCTCACTATTTACTATTCACAAATAGTACTATTCACACAAGTATCAAGAAATTTGCACACCGGATTTTTAACGTGGAAACCCCCAAATACCGGAGGAAAAATCACGGGACAAACTCCGAAAATATTCCACTATATTCAGGATAATTACAAAATATTCTTTCCACACTCTCCAACCCAAGAGGTAAATATAGTGTATCCCAGTGACAACCCTCCTATTCAAACACTACAATTTTACAGTACCAAGGAGCAATAGAGATGATACCCAAAAAATATTCCCGGTGTATATACTCATACCCTACACTCTTTGGGATTTACTCACACTCTCTATTATTCTCTCTCACTCGCAGAAGAATAATACACTCTCTGTATATTTTTCTCTCTACAGCTCTCTAACTCTCGCTGCTTCTTGTTGTTCTTCAGCTGTTTCGTTGCCTCTATTTATAGAGGTCCCTGCAGTATGAACTTGCAAAGGTTGGCACCGTAAAGGAAGTAAAAATGCGTACACAGCATTTTATTTTCAAACTTCTAACTGTAGCAATGATGGCTTTTCTTCCTTCAATGTTTTCAGCTTCTTCTTTCTCGGCTTTTGAAATCATCATTACTGTGCATGCGTTGAAAAATTCTCTCTTCTCCCTTTCAATTTTCAATAGTGACGGGGCCCATAGGCTGGACCCCACAAAAGGTCGGGACTTTCAACTCACACCATTTGGCAGTGGGAGGCGCATTTGTCCTGGATCGCCTCTAGATCCGAATGGTGCATATGATGTTGGGATCATTAGTCAATTGTTATGATTGGAAACTTGAAAACAATATCAAGCCTGAGGACATGGACATGGATCAACCCCTCCGAGCTATTCCAGTTGGAACAAACAACTAAATAATTAATGTTACGTTCTTCCTTGTAAGATTTTATTTAATAATTTCCTTGCAGTTTCAGGTGAATCCGTAAATGTAACTTGCTTTTGTTTTTCTAGCGTAAAAGTCTGTTAAGAGTTTGAAGCCTTTGTATGATAGAGAGTTGGCTACAATAAAATTATTTGCTTTAAATATCTTATTTTATTTGTTTGTATATTTTATTTTTAAATTTTTGTCTACTTCAAACTATTTTTCAAGTTATTATTTTTTTAATCTTACTTGTCATCAACAGTACTCCCATCCCCCAACCTCTTCCCCTTCCCCTCTCACTCTCCTACCTAGGGATGGCAATGGGGACTTGGAGGTGCGGGGATCCATGAGATCCCAGTCGGATCCCTGCGTTGGGATTTTTGTCCCATGAGGGACAGGGTGAAAACTCCCCCCGCGGAGAGTTTGGGGATGGGGACGGGGATTATACCCCCCGCCCCGTGGGTCTCCGCCCCGAAGGGTAATATTGTAATTTTAAATAAAAATTATATTTTATTAATTTTTTATATTTTTATTAATATTTTAAAAAAAAATAAATTCCCTCACCCTCTGTCACGCGCTCCCTCACTCCCTCTCCCATTTCACTCTTTTTCACACACACACCTCACTCCCTCTCCCATTTCACTCTGTTTCACACACACACGCAAAAAGTCACGACCCACTCCCTCTCCCATTTCACTCACAGTCACGCCCTCAACCCCTCACCCTCACACACTCAGTCCACTTTGCACATGCTCATGGCCTCACTCCCTCTGCCTCACATGCCGCGACAACTACCTTCTCGGCCTCTCTTAATCTCTTTCTCTGCACTCTCACCGGTCACGGATTGACGGAAGCACGAGGCGTGCAAATCGGCGACGAGCTCGAACAGCGGGATGAGGGCTGAAGCTCCGCCGGTGATGAGGGACGAAGCTCCGACTGCACAGAGAATGAAGAAGACGAAGATGAGTTGCATCCATAAAGTGTGAGCTTTGTCACTAGATCCCTTAGACATTTAAGATTTGATAAATATTTGACCAAAAAATAAAAAGATTTGAAGTGTTTCACTGTCTTTTTGCTGATTGGAGTTTTCATTTTCAAAATCCCCTGCCTGTGCTGTAAAAATTAATTGTTCTAAGTCCTTTTTTTTTTTTCTTCAGATTTGGGCTACTTGAAGATTTTTGGGTTTACAGTTTTTTTCCCCTCATTTTTGCACATCCCCGCGGATCTCCACGCGGGGATCGGGGAGCCGCGGGGATCGGGGATGGTAAGGATTTGTTCCCCATGGCGGGGATCGGGGTCGGGGTCGGGGTCATGGAGGCTCATGGGGGTTCAGTATGGGAATGGGGAAGTACCCCCCGCACTTGCCCCGCCCCATTGCCATCCCTACTCTTACCCCCCTCCTCCCCCTCCCTTTCTCTTGGTTTCGATTTTTCATGAGTTAGCTTTTGTTGCTCTTAGAGGTCGATTGGTTTAAACGAAGGTGCGTTCTAGTATAGAGAGTGTTTTTTAGAAGGAATGGTGTTGTGTTAACATGGTCAAGTTAAAATTTGACATATGTAGTAAGAAAAGTCAACACATTTATTGACATGGATAGCAACTAAATTTTTTTTATTTGTTTACTTTTGAAAAAGACTCTTATACCCAGATTTAAAAACCCCCTTATAGGCTTCTATCACAGTTATTGTTCCACCGTTCACACCTCTCTGCCTCATTTTCTTAGCTCTAGCTGCCCCAATCTCTTTCTGATCACCATTGTCTTCCTTATTTCGGGTGTGCATCTCCTTTCTCCTCTTCTAATATGCTTGAGCTGAAATTGCTTATTGATTTCCTTCAATCTCTTCTATTATAAAGGCCTAAATGGATGTTTTCAAATAACAAATTTGGCATAGGAAAAAAATTCCTATAATATTTCTTTTGATTATTTCGAAATTGCTTAGGGGTGAAACGAGGCTAAGTTGTTCGGCTTTCTATTCCCTTATTGAGGATTCATCTTCCTGGATTGGGATGTCATTGGTACTTCTTCCTCATAAAAAAATCTTTATCAAGACATTCATTAAATGATTTAGTGAATGTCTTGATAAAGATTTTTTTTACTAAATCATTGATATAGTGCCATTAAATCAGATTTACTTACTAGACATTCATTAAATCAGATTTACATACTAACTGAGAGATTTTTTTTCCTAAATCATTGATATAGTGCCGTTAAATCAGATTTACTTACTAGACATTCATTAAATCAGATTTACATACTAAAAGGCCCAAGAAAGATTTTAGCTCAAATGGCACTATATCTAATATAAAATACTTAATGAAGAGAAATTAGATGGGGTTGTGTGTGAAACATTCAGCTCAAACATGCATGATAATATAGATAATACTAATTGTAATAGAACCTGTTGCAGACTTAATAGGCTGATATATATATATATATTAACTTGTTTTTGTAGACCCAGACATCAAATCAGCAGCTAAAACTGAGAGATTAGCTTAATTTATGGGTTGTTATGAACAAAGATATATGATTTGTTTGTACAACATAAGATCGATTTTGATAGTTAATACATATGAGCAATGACTGGACGCTTGATCAATAAGTTGTAAAAGTGGTTTTAATCTTATACATTCCTTTTGTAATCAACAATACTTAGGAAACTAGATCATGTAATTCACAAAGCCAAAAAAAGGACATAAACAACATATTTTGCCAAAATTAGGTCACAAAATCACTTGTCTTTATCGCTACATAAAAACAACAGATTAGCCACACCTTCTTTAGTCAAAATACATAGAAAACCAGACAAATAATCATCAAAACCAAAAAAGAAAGTAAACATAATATTTATTGATCAAAGAGACAATCAAAAAATCAATTGTCTCCAAGGCTGAATCAAAGTGACAGATTCGTCAAAACTAAAGCATTGTAAATGTCACAAAAAGCACAAACAATTTCAGAAATGGCGGACTCTCACCTACATTTATTGGTCAATGCCTTCTCATATAGTTACATTTAACCACATTTCATAAACATTGTTAAATGAAACTTAATGTGTCGCCAAATACCAACACACTGCCATATTCAAGGTTTCCCTCCTTAGTCCTCATTCCATCACCTCCGCCACCACCATCACCACTGTCTCAAAAATTAAAAAACACATAACACATAGAAAAAGAAAAAGGGCAAATGGAGAAGAAGCAAGATTAATAAAATTGCCCTATTTAAGGAAGGTGGTGTCTGGTGTTTGATTTGAAGGTCTCTCCTATTCCCTAAATAAGACTCAAACCTTAACCCTCTTCTCTCTTTTTTTTCTTTTTTTTCTGTTCTTCCATCTTCTCATCGCCATCCATCATCATAATCATAAGGGATCATCATCATCCATGCGTTGTGGTAGAGAAGTGTTCGCTGCAGTCACAGATGCAGTAGATCTGAGCCCAAGAAATGCCGATTCCAGAAGCTAAAATTAAAAGCAAACCCCACATCATGAAGGCCCTAAGTGCGGATTTCGGCTGGCCCGCGAGCCCATAACTACGAATAACCATTAGGAGCTGTCCTTCATGGGTGAGCTGGGAATCGCGAAGGAAGGGCTCGATTTGGGAGAAGTGGCGGGCATAGGAAAGCTTGAGGAGGACAACGTGAAGAGGTATGGGGTGGTGGGAGAGGTTGTTGTTGTTTGGGTGGTGGGTTTGGGCATAGTAGAAGATTTAGAAGGAGATGTTGGTCACGTTGGCAGGTGATAAGGGAGGCTAGGGATTTTGGGGTTAGGTGGCAGGGCCAGGGTTGGACTGGCGGCGTAACAATGAAGGAAGCGAGGTTGGTGGAGGCGACGATGGTGACAGCGGCAATGGCAGCGGTGGAGAAACGGTAAGAGTGGTGGTTCCAAAGGCGCATAACTAAGCTCAAGAAATTAAATACCTATTCCAGAGGCACATAACTGAGTCCATATTCGAGCTTTCATTGATTTTGGTTTGGGACATGACAGCTGCAAGATGATGGAGAACAGGGGTTTGCTTTTGATTTTAGTTTGCAAGATGAAGGATAGGGTGGTGACGATGACGGTGATGGTGGTGGTGGAGGATAAAGATGATGCTGACGCGAAGGAGGCTGGCACTATAAAAGTGGAGGTTGAGGAGAGAGTGGTGAAGGTGGTGGCAGAGGAGGAGGATGGAGGAGATGGTGTTTACCAACGTATTTAATTTTAGTTAGCCACATTTATGAAATCCGGTTAAAAACAAAAACAGCAAGATGGGCATTGACCAACAATTGTAGGGTAGTAGTCACCTTCAGAAACACTAATTAAATCAATGCAATCAGATGCATGAACTGACCCGATCTTTTCAAACATGAACTCTACCTCATTTCAGACTGGAACCATGAAGAACAACCTTTTATCCAATCCCATCCCAAATGCTATAAAAAAAAATTAAAAAAAAACATTGTTGGCAATTCAGCCGTCACCTGCAGAAAGAAAAAAATTTAGTTATCCAGAGAAATGAGATGACAAAAACGTTTTAATAATATTATGAGATACAAAGAACTAACCTTTTCTGGATGAACCTCCAAATGAATTTCATGAAGAAGGTGCCATCTTACATGTCCAACACCAACAAAGAATTCTAGTCAATTGTTAGAATAATAAAATATGTGGAAAATCCATAATATAAATCGAGTAATGAATATCTTGAAAACAACAATGATTAAGAATTTAACCTATCAAAAGGGTTGAAAACTATTGGATGGCTGCAAAGGCCTGAACACAAATGAGAAAAAACCAGCAATCAAAATGCCAAACGTCACAAAATTGTCAAACTGCAGTATACGTAGGATAACTGACTTAGAACCAAGCATTCCCATTTCCATGTGTCCATTCAACTTCTTAAGAACATGAGAAGTCACAGAAGGTTTACAGATATGTGTAACAGAAGCAATTATTAGGACTCTCAGTCATCGAGATATGAGTACAAATAATAAACCTCTAACTATAAATAAGCTGTCAACTCTGTGTGTATCCAAATTCCAATTCATCATAAGAGCATGTCCTAGATTATCCTTGCTTGAAAGAATGAAGAATATGTATAATTGGAAAATGTAATTGCATCAATAGAGGATACATGAGTAACCAACCATGTATTATAAAATTCAGTAAATTTATAATAATAATTAAGATTTTCTTTTATCATTTTAGTATCTAAAAGGGTTAGTAATACAATACCAACATTATGCATGTTCCTTATACAAAGTATCCTTAATTGAACTAAAAATAAGCTTTGATCTCACCTCTTCTATATGAAAAGAAGACTCTAAACTTCTATCATAAGGGTGTGTTTGGTTGGAGAATAAAATTGGGGTGAAATTTACCTAGATGAGTTTTATGTGTAAAATAACACATGCAACTCATTTAGGTAATTTTTACCTTCATTTTTACTCCCTAACAAAACACACCCTAAATATCTGCAAAGTTCATAAGGATACAGCGAGTTAAAGTCCCAAACTTTGAAGAAACTAAAAAAAAAAACACTAACTAGTACTAATAAAATAATGCACAAATCAATAATTTAAAAAATAATTAACACTTAGAAAAAAGTCTCAGCTCTAGTAGCATCTCTAGAGGCGACAACGAAGAGTAGCGGTGGTGGCAAGCAAGGGCAATGGGAGCACTGGCTTAATTGTTCATGAACAAAAAACAAAATGAAAGGAGTAAGAACAACATGGTAACAAAAAACAGAACCAAATTTAATAAAAAAAAAAAAGATTAAAATATAGAAAATTTCAAGATAGGAAAAAATTATGGTCTCCTTATCAAAAACAATGGCGAGATGCAAAGCAATGACCAAAAAATCAGGACAAACAATGGAGAGATAGAGAGGAGAGGGAGACTAACGAGAGAAGAAACGGGGGAGAAGAATGGTGGTTGGATATTTAGAATGCTTATCAATGGATTTTTAACCCTTATTAGAGGAATTAACTTATCCCAAAATGCAACGTTTTACTTATACTATTATTGGTAGAAAAATTTGTAGATAATATTATAATTTTTTGAAAAATTATTTTTTAGCCCCTTACTGACAAATTTTTCCACTAGTAATCTCAAAATAATAATAATAATAAATTAACTTGTTAACTTGGAATTTTTCTACTGGTAAATTCAATAGTTAGGCGCGATAAATTATTGATAATGGACTAATTTAAAAAAAAAGTATCGATAAATTACTGGAAAAAAAAAATCACCAGTAATGGCTCTGCAACATTTGGCATTTAGATGGTGCGAATATTCTCTACAGATTACTTGCAGAAAAATCCACTTATAATGGCTTTTAAAATAAGATTTCTATTATTTCTTCCTTTCCACCAGTAAATTTGCCGGTTATACCAGTGGGAAAAATTGAATCTGCAGTAAACATGTACTTTTCTGGAAGTGCACAGCAGAGAAGATCCCGTTTCAAAACCCAACTCTACTTTTTATAACACATTAATAATGTGACATGTGGTGGGGTGAAGATTAAGATCCAAAATAGGACAGTGCGTTGGAGTTGTTCTCAAAGTTTTGATTATTCTATTGTTTATTTATATTATTTAACATTTTAATTAAAAATAACTCGGGCAGACCGGGGAAAAAAAAGAGATGATAGTGCGAATAAACATAATTTTAAGAGACCATGTTTGTTGTTAATATAACTTTTGATACTTTTCTACCCAAATTTATCTAGACGAAATGCGTTAATTATAATTATTATTTTTTCTATTTCCAAGAATTTGAAACCAAACTCAGAACTTTATAGTTAAAGAAGAATTAACTCTTTCATTTCAACATGCCAACGCAGCCAGTACCTTTGGCTCACCAAACGTGAAAAAGATTCAATTATTTTATTTCAACATTAAACAAGAATATTAAAATATAACAACTGAGAAAATAAAAATGTAAAAACTTAAAAATATTAGGTCGCATAATAATGAATATTGGCTTGTCACAGCTAAGTTATGATTAAATTACAGTATTAAGAAGTGAGTATAAAACAACTTCAATTATTCTTTAAAGATTTAATGTGAGTACTAACAAAAGTCAGTAGACAACTTAAACGAAATATATGTAACAAACTATGATATACGTAGGTCCACGCGATCATGAGTAAAAGGTGCTTAAATGAACATTAATTTCTCGAATGGAAAACATGTCTGTTTGAAAGATGCATCACACGTAGCCTCCTTCTCCGCACCTTCGTGCACAATGCTATATATACAAGCCAAGCAAGTTCAGTCTCATCACACCCACTTCTCAACACCACACTACACTTGAACCAGCCATCTTTCTAATTAAAAGGCAATGGAATCAGTATCATCACCAGACTGGGGTGCTGCAACGATGAATTCAACAACACTTGCTTCACTTTTTGAGCACAGCACCACAATCGATGCACTAAAAGCACATACCCTCTTATCCCCTAAGCATTCATACCTGTCCCTATCACTGATCCTCTTGTTGACATACACTGTCACACAATTTCTTCGTTCAATTCATGCAAAGAGCACAAAATCAAACTGCAAGCTTCCACCAGGACCTTCCTTTCTCACCATACTGTTCCACCTTTCTGAATTCTGTAGAAAGCCACAACAAACATTGGCCAAGCTTGCTAAGCTTCATGCCCCAGATATAATGCGCCTGAAGTTTGGCCCATCAACCACCATAATCATCTCTTCCCCAGACATTACCAAAGAGGTGCTTCAAACCAACGATGCATTGTTCTCAGATAGAACAGTTCCAATTATTGTGACATCTCTTGGCCACCACAATTATAGCTTGCCATTCCTCCCTGTTTGTCCACTTTGGAGGGACATGAGGAGAATATGCAATGAGCAATTGTTCTCAAACAAGACCCTTGATGCAAGCCAAGGCCTTAGGCGCAAGAAGCTGCAAGAACTCCTCAGCGACATGCACACATACAGCCGAAAGGGTGAGGCAGTGGATGTTGGGAGGGCAGCTTTCAAGGCATGCATCAATTTCTTGTCTTACACTTTTGTCTCTCAGGATTTTGTTGAATCCGTAGAGAATGGAGAGTACAAGGACATTGTGTCCACTCTCTTGCAGCTAACTGGAACAACAAACGTGGTGGATATTTTCCCAGTGTTGAAGATATTGGACCCACAAGGCCTCCAAAGGCACACCACTAATTACCTTACCAAATTTTTCCACAACTTGGACAAGTTGATTGACAAACGATTGAAGCTAAGAGAAGCGGGACTTTATGTCACTAACAACGACATGTTGGATGCACTCCTTGACATTTCTCAAGAGGACAGCCCGAGGATGGACAGAGAAAAGATCAAACATTTTCTACTTGTAATTTCCTTTCTCTTATCCTTTTTTGACGATCTTTTTTTTGTCATTAACATTATCGTCGAAAGCTTCCCCCCCCCCCCCCCCCCCTCGTAGATACAAGTTTATATCCTTTCTCACTTGGAACAAATATGATTTTGCTGTAGGATCTTCTAGTTGCCGGAACAGACACAACTGCATATGGCTTGGAAAGGGCAATGACCGAACTACTCCGCAATCCAGAGGTTATGTCAAAAGCCAAGCGAGAGCTGGAGCAAACCATCGGAAAAGGAAATCCTATTCAGGAATCGGATGTTGCTAAACTCCCTTACCTGCAAGCAATAATAAAAGAGGCCTTGCGTTTACACCCTCCTGCTCCACTTTTGCTTCCTAGAAAAGCTAAGGTTGATGTGGAAATCTCGGGTTACACAATCCCACAGGGTGCAAGAGTCCTAATTAATGAGTGGGCTATAGGTAGAAACCCAAGCATATGGGAGAATGCGCATTTGTTTACACCGGAGAGGTTCTTGGGGTCTAAAATTGATGTCAAAGGTCGAGATTTTCAGCTCACACCATTTGGTAGCGGGAGACGGATATGCCCTGGCTCGCCTCTAGCTATCAGGATGTTGCATGTGATGTTGGGATCATTAGTCAATTCTTTTGATTGGAGACTTGAAAACAACATCAAGCCTGAGCATATGGACTTGGATCAATCCCTCCGAGCTATTCCCATTAGAATAAGCAACTAGGATGATTTATCGTTAGTTTCTTCCTCTTAAAGATTTGATTTAATATAGTGTGGCAAAGTAGTTTACCGTACCGAATGTAATTTACTCTCCTTTATCAGCTTTAGTGTTAGTTAGAATTTGAAGCCTTTGTATAATATAGAGTTGGCTACATAGAATAAATAAACATTTGCTTTAAATTTCTTTCTTTTCTTAATCGCATATTTTATTTTTAATTTGTTGTCGTTTTATTACTTACACTTTTTGATAGTTTAATTTTTTTTTCATCTTTATCAACAAGTAGATATTATATGGACACTAGGGGGAGACATAATTAATTGAAGTCTTGATGCTAGTAAGTGTTGAGAGAGAGTTAAAAGTCAGTATTTATAATTTCCTTTCACAAATGATGCCCAGGCAATATTTACATTTAATGACCAACTAACATACATTTCTGGTCTTTTATTTGTTTAAATTTCATATACGCAACTCTTCTCCCCTTTTTTTTTAGTCCAGGCGATTTTTTAATTGCTTTATTTAAGATATTATTGGATCCACTGTGGATAATTAATATGTGGTTTCGATTAATTAGAGGCAAGAGCTGCTTGACTTTCGGTCATTTTTCATCACGTGTCTTTTGAGAAAAAACTTTTATTTAGTCATCACATATTCCCATTCGAGGCATTCATACATTCCACATGCACCACTGCGTACGCGTATTATTCTTTTGATTGTAACATTTGCTTTATATAATTGAAGAAATAGCGCCAAATCAGCCAATTCAATGGGAGAAAAAAAGAAAAGGACGCACGTGGCTGGTTCATTTGAACTTTGAAATAGGATGCTTCCGTGCATTCCAGGATGGGACGATGTTTACGAGTTGGAGTAATTGCAGAAGGTGACAATAATGTACGCGTCGCGCTCTTGGCTGAGGCTTTGGGGCACTTACAGGTTTCTATCCAATCACCGATGGGTTATGGCGGAGTTCGAACTGGAGTTATGAAAACCACGGAACATAGCACAGATGTTAACTAATATGGACTGTTTAAACCATCAGTAACTTATCATTTTTGATGGTGTGTATAGCGAGGAACTCAGAATAAGAGATAATATCTATTTCTGTGAGCTCTATATTTTAAGAAAATTAATCACTGTTTTCAGCCGAGGATACCTTATGTATAGAAATTTTAGATATCAAATATTATAAATGACAAATCAAATTCCTAGTGTTGAATGATCAATTTAGTCTAGACTATGGCATGTAAAAATTGTAATCACAATAACAATATTAGGATTAGGTTTTTGAATTACCTGCAATCGGTGAGAAAGATGATGAAATCATAGTCTCCCTTACATATCTAGTGACATGTGAGAGGAGACGGAAGACCATATGTTGGAACAAAATGATATAGAGAGAAGGGAGAAACTCCTCCTATTCCATTACAATGAGAGAACATGTTATGGAGTAACAGACACACAGTACAAATGGTTACGAGCTGGGACCTCTCTATTTATATTAGTAAAATATGGGTTATGCTTTCTCGTTATAGCAAGCCCATATTCAAGTACCTATAACAATAATTAGTGTTTGATAATAAGAAGCCAATAATGATATTGATCACAAATGTTGGACTTAAACAATAAACTTTAATTATTTTAAACTTTAATTATTTTAACATCCAATTAATTTGGATCTAAAATTAAATTTAACAATGATTTATGTTAGTGTCCACAAAATTATTCCAACACTATGTTGATAAAAAAAAATAATATGAGTTAATTTTTTTGTTTCCCAAGGTATCCTCCGTCAGTAGCAGTGATTAATCCTTTGAGACGATCAAGAGCTCTTCTAAGGAGTAAACCTTTAGTCACGAGACCCTTTCCATACATAAAACTAGTAATCCGATTAAATGCTCAAAAAGTCCAGCTACCTAGCTACCAACTATGCTAGGTGTCATAGTTAAAGAATATATGAGTGAAATCCCTCACTTTTTTTTTTTGAACTGTAAATCCCTAACCTTTTAATGTTTTATTTCAGTACTCTTAACATTGTTTATTCACAAAATCAATCATTCTTGTAGAAAAATAAAATTAATATGACTTTAATTCATGTTTTACTTTGTTGATTATGTTTCTGGAAAAATGTGTTAAAATTAAAATTATATATCTAAGAAAGGAGAATGAAAATGGTATAATCAAATTGGATGCGTAAATATCATTATTTTTTATTCAAAAAGCCAACAATTCCCTGTTCAATTTAAATTTAAATTACTCGGACCTTGTCAATTATATTAAAATTAATATTTAGAAAGGATGGGGAACTTCATTCCTTAGAGCAACACCAATGGACACAATTAAGGGTCCCATTTCAACAGGTGACCCACCACTCGAGACAAGGATTGCGACTGCGACTGCAACTATTGGAGCAATTGAAGAAACTAGAATGAGTCCCACTGCCGAGGGACCGTCCACATGCATCTTCTTTTTTCTTTAAAGTAAATTTTCTTATCATTTAGTTATTTTTTGACATAGATCTTTTTTGTGTAACTACATAAGTTGTTAATAACAAAAATTATAACCATGTGGTGTGGCATAGCTGGTAAGGGGGCTGTGTTCCCTTGACCATCTCCTCCCGAGTTCAATCCTTAAAGGGATGGGAATGGAGCATCACCTATGGCTAGAGTCGCCCCCATTTCAGGCCCTGCAGTACTTGAATCCGAATTAGTCAGCCTTCCAGGCCGGAAATAGGGTGGGAGACCAAAAAAAAAACAAAAATTATATAAACAATTAATTATGTATTTGTAATTCAGTGAAAATATTTGATTCAATGACCTACTATCTTGAAATTCTTCAAATAGAGTCCATCAAAAAATATTATTAGTAAAAATATGTGATGATAATATAAAACCCTTTTACACTATTAATCTTTTTTTGTCATTTCAATATTTAAATATAATTATGCTCTACTTCTTTCTTCACATAATTTTTTCGTCATTTCCAACACTCCTTAAACTGTTTTCACGCATAGTTTAAATATTTCATAATTTCACTTTTAACAAAGAAAATGCAAAATTTCTATTCATAATTCAATTTCTATAAAAATATGAATTTTATTTTTTCATAATCCGAAAGTAAGCTTTTTTATTTATAATAAAGAATTTGATAAATATGATAAAATCTTTATTAAAACATATGTGGGACCAAATTTGGGATCAAAGTTTACAAGGGATTTACAAGATCGCTTACTAAAGGATTGTCATAGTGGCAACGAGAATCAAACTTGTGCCCTTGTAGGATACAAGTTTGCTCCTTACCACTTGTGCCAATCTTCATTGGTTTTAAATTGTGATTTACCATTATAATTACAGTCACTGTATTATTGTTGTGTTAATTGCAGCCGTATTAGATATATATTTATATTTTTTATTTATGCATTATGTTTTTTATGGTGAGCAATATTTTTTAGTGAGCACCGCATTAGTCATAGGTATATATATGTATATACAAGTCGTTTGACCCGTACATTGCACGGAATGATAATAAAAAATGGTTTCTTGCATATTAAGGAAAATAAATAATAATTTATTTAAATATATTTTATAGAAAATTGAATATATAAATTTGTTTTGAAAATAAGTTAATAATTAAATAATTAAACAAATAAAAAAAAAGTATAAATGTGCCATTCTGTTTTATATCTTATTTCAAATACCATGTTTATAAGCTGAAAAATTTCAATAGATGACCTATAACTAATAATAAAGAGATTGTTTTATGAATATTTTGCACATTTCAAAAGTTGAGATTCTTGAAAAATGAGAGAGAATAATTAGTGGATAATTTAATTATACCATGAGTCATTTATAGGAATGACAATAGGTATCAATGAGAAAGGGGATATGTCTCATGCCCCCGTCTTGATTTGGAATTTTGCTCTAATCTCCATCCCCATTTCTGATCCCGTCACGGGTCCTAATTCCCCATCCTTTTAGGGATTTGAATCCCTATAGGTATCTATGAGATTATTAAAAAAATTTCAAAAGAGAAAAATTAAAAATATTTTGAAATTGACAACATAAATATCCATAGTAACAAATACTACTAATACAACATAATCAAAATTAAAATAAAAAATGCACACATAATGCAAATCTAACAAATATAATTGAAAAATGAGAGTGCATTATCCTCGTCTCTGCTATGTTTAACAAATTGGAACCTCTCCCCCACACAAAATCTGTCCTCACTCTTGTCCCATTATTGTGGGTATTTCCTGTATATATTCACTTTCATTGGTTTTTTCTTGTCATCCCTAGTTATTTACAACTTTTTAGTAAATTAAAGTATTTACTTAATAAACACATAAAAATATATTTTTTAATTAATTAAAAATTAATGAATAAATTTAATTTATTTAATTTCAATTACACATCTCCTCCTTGTACATCCTTTTAGTAAACTAAAATATCAATTTTAAAATATATATTATAATTAATATGTTATAATTAGTAAAAAAATCATATATAATCATAATTTACGTCATCTCAATTCAACTAAAAAATATATTGTATTTATTTAATTTTAAAAAAATTAATAAATAATTAGGATCATTATCAAAGAAGTGTAAATTGTGGAATTGATTTTTTAAAAATATTTTAATTTTGAAAATTTGAAGTTTTTTCAAAAAAATAATATGAAACAATTTTGGAATTGATAAATTGAAATGTTTAAGTTTCAAAAAATTAAATATGGAGTGTGTGTGTGTGCGTGTGTGTGATTTTCAAAAGCTCTAGATTTGAAGTTAAAAACTTTTCCCCCAACCTTGTCCTTATTTAGAATTTTCCTCTCATCCCGTGATGGGTCCTCATTCCTTATTTTTTGTGGCGATCTGAATCCCTATATGTATTCATGAATTTATTTAAAAAATTTCAAAAAAAGAAAAATTTTAAAAATTGTAACTGAAAGGATAATAATATTATTAGTATCTATACATTATTGATTGATATATGGATATCAATATCAATTAAAGGTTACAATATTAGACTTATAAAAAAAGGAAATAATATTATTTATTATTAATTTTTGCTGTGTTTCTATTTTTTTGGTGTGTGTGTGTAATATTAGCTTTTATGAATTAGAAAATGAAATTTGTCACTTAAATAGTTAAGTGGAGATTCAAAAAATAAAATCAGCAATCTATCAATAATTATATTTTCTAAGTAAAGTAATATATTAATAATGATTATATCTTAAAGAAGCAAACACAAATAAATATGAATTTATATAGATACAAAAATAATATTTTAAATTTTATCAATTAATTAAAAGTTTTAGCATGAGAAAATCAAAGGTAAAAATAGAAGTAAAGACAAACACAATCTTCAATCATTCTTAGTCCTTAATGTTTACTACCTTAAGTTTAGTGAAATGACTAGTTGAGATAATCCATCAATAGCATCTCCTTTACTTAATTGTGACTTCAAATTTTGAAAAGAGAAAAATTATAAAATCATTAATACTCATTCATGCAATAATAAAATTAACCTCAAATTCAATAAAATATTTATTAAATTATTTATGAATATCATAATTATCTTTGACACAAAGGATTGAATAATATACGGTTGAGCATACAGTCTAATGGTTGTCTCCTGCGCAAAATGTAGAAAAAGACCATTAAAATATATACACAAAGTAAAAAACTAAACAAACATAAATCTCTATACAAAACCCAAAAAAAGAAGAAGAAGAAAGGTAGAAATAAATTGGATATAAACAATGAAAATGAAAAGGATAAATAAATTGGTTTATTTTAAGAGAACTTAAAAAATCAAATCTTTATTTCATTGAGGAAACATTTAAATGTATATATATTTAAATGTTAAAAATCAAATTAAAAATACTAAACAAACATAAAAAAAATTTACAATAAAAAAAGGAAATCTCATAAAGAAGAAAATAGCTTCAAAGAAGAATGGTAGAACATTTGGATTGTCTAACCTGCAAATTCTTATTCCTCAATATAAACCACAATAAAAAAAATTAAAAGATGAAGTAAATTAATGTATTTTGAGAGAACTAATAGATAATGAATGAAGAGAAATGAAAAATATAAAAATATGAGAGGAAGAATGGAAGAGAAAAGAAAGTTGCGGAAAAGATAGGAGAAATGAAATGAGGTGTTAGCATTTCACACTAAAGCCTTAGGCAATAGAGATCTCAATCACAAACTAATATTGCAAATTCTAAGAAAAGTTAAGGGTTTTAATTTCGATTAGCATAAGTGATCATCTTTTGTAGCAATAAATATGATACAGATTCTATAAGTAATTTAAGGGGTTTATATTTCAATTATAATGGACCTTTCTTGGTAGCAATCATTTTTGTTTCCATTTTTGTTTTTGCACTAATCTGATTGGATTCTGGTTTGTTGTGAAATAGAAATTAAATAATCTATTGAATCCAAAATTCAAAACATCAAGGTGAATTCAAAATTTAAAAATTTTGTAAATAATATGGAAATACAAGTGTTTAATTAAAAAAAATATTATAAAGAAAATAGAAAAAGATATATATCACGTGAATATCCATTTTTAATGTTAAATAATTTAAATTGACATATTTTGATCAATTATATCATTTAAATTAAGAATTGTAATGGTTTGAAATTTAATATTTAATGTGAAATATTTATGTTATATTAATGAAATAGATATTAATGTAATTTTTATAACAAAATAATTAATTATCAAGATTATAAAAATCGTGGGCCATAAGTTACTATATGAGTGACACTTGTTAAACATTTCCTAAAATGAGTCTGGAATATTTGTATTGTAAATTATAAATTATAGATTTGATATGAACTATAATAATGAAATGCACACTTTATGTGAAATTTGTTATAAATCAGATATTATATAGATATGCATTAACATATTCAAATCATTGATTAGGATCTTATTTATTGTCTATTCATTTGATTTTGCAAATCATTCCAATTGTATTGCACTCAAGAATCTATAAATAGAGACCTAGAATTATATTGTTATATACATAGAAAATAATAAAGAATCATTCTTCTCCTCCCATAACTTCCTTCTCTCTGTTCTCTTCATTTTAGAACAAAATTTTATTTATGTATTATATATAAGGGGAGAACCAGCCGCAAGAAGTTTATTAAAAAAAAAAAAAAACCTAAAGTGGTAGACTCTTGCATATATCAATAAGATACAAAAGGTTGTGAATTTGACTCTCATCCTCATTCTCATCCTCTACTCATTAAAAAAAGAATTTTATTTAAAATAAAACAATCAATAGTAAGAAAAATTTTGAAATTTTTTTTATTATTAATAACTATTCTTGTTCATTTTCTTCATATCATCACTTTTTAAGAAAAAATATATCATAATTCTACGTACACTACAAGAAACTTTGAATTTTTTTGCATAAGTAATGTATTATATTAGAATTCTTCCTATAATTAGAATGGTAATTTAATAAGAAACTAAAGGTGAGACATTTGTAGACCTTGTGGTGGAAAGATCTCATAATTATTTATTCCCACTGGGGCTTTGTCCAATTATAGCATAGCAACAGACCAAAATATGCACTACATACTGCATGTAAGAGAAATCGGTTCGTTGTGGATTGATTTATAACACATGTCAGATGTATGGGAATCTATCTATAGATGACCCACTTCGGATAGAAAATCTATTTACTACCAACCAATTTCTACCTATTTTTGTTTACATTTTTTTTATAGGTAAAAAAGCCCGCTGTTTGCTGTGCTGTCCTTAACTGTCCTTTTTTTTTTTTTATAGTTATGTTGTATTATGGTTTCTTACTTTATATAGCTCGTTCCCTCAATTGAGACGGGGTTTGAGCTCTTTTATCTATATAAAGAAAAAAAGAAAACAGATCAAGTCTATTGTCTACACTATTTTTCGAATTTTAAGTTAGTTAGTTATTAACAGCTATGACGTTGACTCTCTCCTTCTTCGTTATTTTTTTATGGCACGTTTTCTGATAGTATCATATGAAATAATATGCTTTTATCATCTTGGATAAGGAAGAAAAAAATCTTCCTGCAAGTAGATATCAACCACATATCCCGTACAAATCTTTATCATATTTAATGCAAATACAACGTCCTCTCAACGTCACAACACGCCAATCAAATTTGACTCACAAATTAGCCTCGTCTCCCACATTGTCCAAGCAATTAATAGTATATGCAAGCTAGCCATTCTTGTCATCACTCTCCTCATCATACTATCACACGAGGCCAAACTTCACAAGGAATTTGTCACCTGTGTGGCAGGAATATTTTCTATATACACAATTTTAAAAGTTCATTCTTAAATTCACTTAAAAAAATGATGAGATCCATAGATTGGTGATCAATATATATTAAATAAAGCTAATAAAATTTTATTTTTACTATAAGTATGTATAAATATGATGAGTTAAATTTGTGTCTATATAAAAATCTACACTCCACTAGTCCAATCCATGTTCAAATAGACAAATTAAAAAATTATTAGCAAGAATCACTATTGCACATATGATCTTTACTAACATTTAATTAGCAACACTAATTAAAATGTTACAAATGCCAATAACATGCTACCTTTAACAACATTTTTTCAAACAAATGTTACTAACAACATTAGCAAGACATTTTTGTCACTGTTACAAATGTCAATAACACGCTACCTTTAACATTACTCACCACCACTTCCTTTTACAACACTACTCACCGCCACTACTATAGAGAGAGGAACGCTAACATCCTTTTGCAACACTAATGCTAAGCACAACACATTCGCATCGGAACCTCCTCTTTCCCTCCGCCTCCGCCACCAACCTCCTCTTCCCCTTCGTGTTTCGCATTGGAACCTCTTCTTCCCCTCTGCCTCCGCCACCAACCTCGTCTTCCCCCTCGCATTTCGCATCAGAACCTCCTCTTCCCCGACGCCGCTCCTCTGGCCATTGCTGGCGACTCTTCAGTCATAATAGCCATCACGAATTCATCATTTCCTCACGAGATCACCGATTGATCTGGTATGAACACTCGATTTCCCGTCATTTCTCATTCTATTACAATGTAACCCTCACTCAATTTCAATTTTCACATTTGCCATGGAACTTTCAATTTTCTTCATTCTCAATTTGAACATTCGATTCCAATCCAGAGTCACTTGGATCTAATCAAGAGAACTGGATTTCTGGTTTCCCTCTTCTTCGATCTCTGGTGCGATCTCATTTTCTTAAAGTCACTCGCTATTCTCATTTTCTTCTCTTGTTTGGGGATCGCTTCTCTGATTTTTGACTTCTTCAAGGTTGACATTTTTTTAATAAATTGTTATTGTTCGTTTTTTTATGTATTCTTCAGATTGTTTGTTTTTATGAATCGTTATTGTTCATTTTTTATGAATCGTTATTGTTCGTTCACAATGTGTTTGATTTATTGTTTCTGTGAGTAGATGGTGAGTACACTAAAATATTTAGTTATATATTGAATTGAGGAGTTGAGTTGAGTTCTCATGATTTGCTCATTGTTAATGCTAACTGATAAATGGGAAATGTGGAGTCTCAGCCATTGGGAAACATCATTGTTTTCTTTTAATTCTAACCTCTTAAGAATTTAATCTTTTAGTTGCATTGTTTGATTCTATTATGCTCTGTTTGCTGAGAGGTTGCCAATTATCTTCTCTCTTTTTTTTCCCCAAAAAAAAACCTAGCAAAATATTTGCATAAGATCCACCATAAAGTATTTGCCACTAAGCTTTCTGCAGTTGGTACTATGGAGGAGTTATTTGAAGAGGGTTTTGCAGTGCTTTCAGAGGGGTAATTCTAAGACTAAGGATAAAAAAAAATATATGTTAATATCTTGCTCCAAAATTCTGGTTTTTAATTTTACTAACATATGAAAGAAATAGATTAGTCATGGGCTTATAGCAATTAGCAAACAATATAGAATTTACTTGTTCTAAAGCTTTGTGGTATGTCACAAACTAAGTGACTTGTTTACTTTCTGCGTTAAAATTTCCAGGCTGAGTGAACTTTGTACAGTAATTTTCTCAAGTCAACTTGTATTTTGACAACCAAATAAAAGAAAAGAAAAAACAATAGTGTTTTACACTTTTACTAGTTCTTTAGAGTCATATAATCCAATGATATCACTCCATGATGTCAGGTATTTATGTTTGCCATTGCTTATCAAGTTGGTTTAGTGTTCCAAAAATTTCCATTCAGCACTTCTTTTTCTGTTACTGTTGCAACTCACTTGCCCAACTAATAACCATTTCCCATTTTCTTGTATTATAACTTGGATAGATCTAAAATCTGAATCCTAACTTCTTTCCAGCAAGAGGAACATCTTCTGAAACTTATTTTATTTTCCTCTTCTAATCAGCACTTGGTGTAAGTGAACCATCAAACATGTGCATCGCATAATATTACTGAATTTAGCTTTGTGCCACCAAACCACTTTTTCTACTTTTCATGTGGTTTTACTTTTATATAGATGCATAAGGGCAACATTAAAATGGCACATAAAACAAGATATGGTTCATTTTTGTTGTCATGCATCCTTTTAATATTGTGGTAGTGTTATCAATATATATAGTTATACAACATTGCATGCATCTTCTAATTACATATTTCAATTCTTTTGTTATTTTTCATTTGTTATTTTCTCTTGTAGCAGAGCAGCTACTGTGAGTACTTGAAGTTGAAAGCAAGATTTGAGTCTCTTCAAAGGACCCAGAGGTGAGTTTCACATAGAACAGTACTCAGAAAAATAAACTCTTTATAAAACAACTATAACTTTCAACTTTCTCTTTGTTCATTTCTTGTGGATTAATGTGTGAGCAAAACTTCTAGTGTTCAGTTAACAACCATATAGGATAAGCAGTTTAATGATTAAATCAGCAAAATTTCATTACAATGACCATTGCATTTGTCTCTTACTGCAGAAACCTTTTAGGGGAAGACCTAGGCCCACTTAACACCAAAGATCTTGAGCAGCTTGAACGGCAATTGGATTCATCTCTGAAGCAAGTGAGATCCACAAAGGTAAAAAGGTACTTGTGTGCAAGAAATATGCTAATTTCCAGAAAGTTACATAGATAAAGCTTATTAATTAGTTTGTTGTGGTTGTCTAGTTTTTTTTTTCCTCAATAATTAAGAATTGCTTAACTCCTTTGCGAGAGAAGCACGGTCTTCAGTTGCTACCCAATATGAGGTTGCTAAGGTTGGTCTTTTATCTTTATTCTAGAATAATTGAATGCCTTTGAATGTTCTGAACTCTTACAATGAGCATATTATGTTTAATCTTTTCTTTCGAAAAATTTGCTGCTATTGAAATTTTCTGTTATTGGGTTGGTTGTGCCCTATTATGGTGCATGCTATTGTTGGTTGTTTTAAGTGCATGCTATTGCTATATGCATATTTAATACTGAGAATGAATTCTGCTAAACTCTGGTACTTGGTGACTCTAATATCTATAAATTAGTGAATATTCTCTAGTCATTTTACTATATAGCTAATGTTGTCTCTGGTTATATCTTGCATTGTCCTCTGTTTTAATTTTATGTTACTTGCTTCGAAGTGTCTATGCTTAATCAGAGTCCCCAATATACATGCGGTTCATAAAAAGATAAAATCATATGTCCTAAAGCATTTTTGGCAAATCACTTGGTTGCTAACTTTGTTGACTTGACATTGTAGGTAAAGAAACATGATCAACACAAAAAAAGAGCAAAGAAGAAGAAAATGAGATGCAAAGACTAAAATGGTCCAGCCCCATTAGCCCTTAATTAACTTTTACTTTAGATTTTGACTTTGTTCAACAAAATAATGAGTTGCCGAAGTGTTTGACTAGCCCTTAATTAACTTCTACCCTTGTTATTTCAAAATGGCTCATTTTAGGGAAAGAGTAAAGTTTGGAAGCAGGGTGAAATAGCTAGAAGTGTTTAGATTGGAAACTTGCAATCACAAACCTTCAACAGGGGGCATCATTCTTATGACACAAGAAGCATCAGTGACTCTTTAACAAGCTAACCGCAAGGGGAAAATGATTAACATGTACATTTTTTCATATAAAAAATGTGACTACAATACATTTATTTGGGTTAAGTGATACGTGTATCAGGATCCAATAACCAGCCACAACAAGTAATAAACCTGTCCGTATTAACACATTGTGACCTAAAAGTGGTATCTATTTTTAGTTTTATAATTAATAATATCTTGTCGATTGAAGGTTAAAAAGGTTGTTAGGTTAGTTTTGCTTCTTTAGCATGTGCTTTCTTATTTTATAATGCTTTCTTACTGTTATTATTTCTCATTTTAGGCTTTTTGGCACTTTAAATGCTGATATTTTAACATTTAAATTGGCAATATTTTTAAAATGTTGTAAAAAGAGAGTAAAAGGTAACATTTTTTAAATGCTACAAAATAGGAAATTAGTAACATTTTATAAATGTTGTGATATATGTGTTTTTGCAACATTTGAAAAATGTTACAAAATGCATGTATTGTAACATTTTTAAAATATTGCAAAATAGGAAATTAGTAACATTTTAAAAGTGTTGCGATATATATATGTTTTTGTAACATTTGAAAAATGTTACAAAATGTGTCTATTGTAACACTTTTAAAATGTTAGTAAAAATATAGAAACATGTTGCTAAAACCCTTTAGCGACGTAGAGTAAAAACAACATTTGCAAAAATGTTAGTAAAAGAAATAGCAACATTAAATGTTAGTAAAAATCAAATTCCTAGTAGTGAATTATCATTATTTAAGAACATCCAATCCACTCGTTAGATAAATAGGATATTAATTTCTCGATATGAAACGCGTTTTTTTTTCTGTTTGTATACAAGAATTTCAAATCAAATAACTCTTGACTTCATAATCAAAGAAGAATTAATTATTTCCTTTCAATGCAATAACCTAGCCAATAATCTTTGGCCCACAAAATGTGTAAAAGATTGAATTATTTTATTTCAACAATAAATAAGAATATTAAAATATAACACTTAAGAAACTAAACATGTAAAAACTTAAAAATATTAGATCTCCTAATAATGAATACTGGCTTGTCGCAGTGAAGTTATGATTAAATTATAGTATTCAGGAGGGAGTATAAAAAGACTTCAATTATTCTTTATAGATTGAATGTAAGTACTAACAAAAGTCAATAAACAACTTAAAAGAAAATTACGTAACAAACTATGAAATATGTAGGTCCTCGCGGTCATGAGTAAAAGGTACGTAAATGAACTTTTAATTTCTCGAATAAAAAACATGCCTGTTTGCAAGATGCATCACACGTAGCCTCCTTCTACGCACCCTCATACACAATCCTATATATACAAGGCAAACAAGTTCACTCTCACCACACCCACTTCTCAACATACACTAGACTTGAACCAACTATCTTTCCAATTAAAAGGCAATGGAATCAGTATCATCACCACACGGGTGCTGCGACGATGAATTCAACAACACTTGCTCCACTCTTTGAGCAAGGCACCACACTAAAAGCACATACCCGCTTATCCCCTAAGCATTCATACTTGCCCCTATCACTGATCCTATTGTTGACATAAACTGTCACACAATTTCTTCGTTCAATTCATGCAAAGAGCACAAAATCAAACTGCAAGCTTCCACCAGGACCTTCCTTTCTCACCATACTGTTCCACCTTTCAGAATTCTGTAGAAAGCCACAACAAACATTGGCCAAGCTTGCTAAGCTTCATGCCCCGGATATAATGCGCTTGAATCTCGGCCCATCAACCACCATAATCATCTCTTCTCCAGACATTACCAAAGAGGTGCTTCAAACCAACGATGCATTGTTCTCAGACAGAACAGTTCCAATTATTGTGACATCTCTTGGCCACCACAATTATAGCTTGCCATTCCTCCCTGTTTGTCCACTTTGGAGGGACATGAGGAGAATATGCAATGAGCAATTGTTCTCAAACAAGACCCTTGATGCAAGCCAAGGCCTTAGGCACAAGAAGCTGCAAGAACTCCTCAGCGACTTGCACTCATACAGCCTAAAGGGTGAGGCAGTGGATGTTGGGAGGGCAGCTTTCAAGGCATGCATCAATTTCTTGTCTTACACTTTTGTCTCTCAGGATTTTGTTGAGTCTGGGATGTGTAATGTACTGTCCTTAAGGATTATTCTGTCACAATACAGAAATCCTCAAGGATACAGTAGGTTTTTCTTATAGTAACTAGGAATTCAAGAACAACAATAAAAATATATTATAATTTGTAACCTAGGTAATAGAATGATAGTGTGCGTAACTAGCTAGAAAATAACTCAAGACTTTTCGTTATAAAAGCAAGCTATATATTTACATATAAAAAAAAATTCATGAACATCAAAGCCATATATTGTAACAATGGGATACCAAAAATCAATTCTTCAACATTCATATACTTCAACGTCCATATATTGTTTTAATGTATGCAATTAAAACGTATTTGATTTAAAAGGAAATCAATGAGGAATTAAAGTATGATTTATAAGAGAAATATATCAAAACGTGATTTTGGAAATAACAATGATATTTAATCAAATAGTATCAATTTTATGCAATAACATGATTTTATTTAAAAGCTGTAATAATTATATTAACATTTAAAGGTTTTTAATCAAGATTAAACCAAATAAAAAATTTCAGATACTAAATATAAAAGAAATTCAATAAATAGATAAATAAACTTTTTGAAATAATTATTTTAAATTTTAAAAAACCAACAGATTTTGGATTGATTCTCAAGTTTTTCTGTTCTCAGATAATCTATAAATACTCCTTCTACAAGGACCAAATAAATTGAAAGACATGTGCAGAAAAATTTTCATAAATCAAACAATTATTATGCAAATTAAATTTTAAAGTATTCATAAATGTATTAAAAGCAATAACCGATAATGTGCAGGTTCTGATATTTCTGCGTGCAGATGCCAATTAGGGTGGAAGTATTTGTGTTCATAACTCAGTGATTTTAAGGATATATTAAAATCTAATTAGAAAGAGTTAATATTCACTTTAGCCCATAACTTTTTATTCGTAAGTCATTTTAGTCCCTGACTTTGAAAACAAGTCAAATTAGTTCTCAACATTACAAAATGTGAATCAAGTTAGTCCTTTATTCCACTTTTGTTTAACATCTTAATAATAAAATGATGATGTGTAACATTAAGCAATATTTTATTATACCATGTATCATTTGAAGTAGAATGAAGTTTAAAATAACTTATTTTATTATCTGAAATTGCACAAAATGAGTCATTATATGACTTAAAAAGAATATTTAAACAACTCATTTTGTATAATTTCAAACACCAAAATAAGTCATTTTAAATTTTATTTTACTTCAGATGACATATGTTATGTTAATATATTACTTAAAGTTACCTATCATCATTTAATTGATAAAAAATTAAGTAAGAGTGGGTTGAGGAACTACTATGACTCATATTTTGCAATGTTAGAGACTAATTTGACTCATGAGTGAAAAGTGAGGGGCTAAAATGAATATTAACCCAATTAGAAATATATGGGGGAATTATGGTTAGGCTTACCCCTCATCCTATAGTTATGAGAATGTGGATAGGGTTGGAAGTGAGTAGAATTGAGTCAATAAAATCACTAATTCAAACTCAAGTTCAGCACACCCAAGACTCATCGAGTCTAACCTAGCTTAGGAGCCATTCAGACGTGATAAGATAACTCGAGTGAGATACAAATTGAGTCTTAAACTGATATTTAATTATAACAACATAGTCTCTAAAACAACAACAACAACAATAATAATAATTGGGCGAATTATACTAATCTCCTATGAGATTTGATGACATTCAACTTGATCGATTTTCTTCTGTTTGTAAAATTATCAAGAGGTCCCTAAATTTTTTAAATCATTATACCGATTTCACTTAAGTTTTTAAAATTATTACAGTGTCATCCCATCTATTATGTTCCACAATGCATTCGGGGAAGATTAGGGTCACCCGAACAAATAAAGGGGATCCAAGATAGATAAATTTCACAAAATGTCATGAGAGGTCAATATAATTTGTCCATAATAATTTGTATCATAGCATAATAATAAAAGATGATTTTATGTATATAAATATATGAATATATTTATACCAAGTTAGCTCACGAGCTATTGAGTAATATAGCAATCTCAAGTTTGACTCATTTAATAAACAAATTTAAACCTTTAACTCAAGCTTGACTCATGAGCTCATATGCTCAACTTCTTGATCTTTTAATGAGTTCAATTAGAGAAAGCTTATGAGTTAGCTTGACTCACTTTCAAGCCTATACTAAGGTGAATTTTCCTTTGAGGAACACTCAGAGTTTCATAGGTGGTGAAGTTAAATGGTGACATGTGGAGGAAAAGTTTTGATGACATGTTCAATAAGAATTTTAAATATATGTTTTTTAGAGAAGAAAAAGACCTTCAATGTTCAAGTTAATACTCATTCTAGTTCTTGAAATTATACATGTGAATTATTTTAATTCTTGAAGTGTAAATTCTGACTAATTAGTCCATAACTTTGTAATCATAAATCATTTAGTCACTGATGAACAAATCCTAACAAATTACTAGGCTAATTTTAGTCAAAGGTATCATTTTCAGGTATTAATTTGATTTAATAATCTAAGACACTTGTCATATTGTTTGTTACATAATCAGCCTATCAAGAAGCCAACTATTTCAACATTCTTTTCAAAAAGTAAAATATCAGTAACTATTGCGTGCACATACACATACTTATATATCTAATCTTAAGAGTAATATTATTTCAACACCTAAAAGGAAGTGTTCAATTGGGACAACAACTCCATTACTATTGGATGTGTTGGATGAGTGGACATAGTAGAGCGACCATCACATCTAATGAGGATGTATGGAATAGATGTCTCAACTAGAAATCCATCTTTTGGTATTGAAATAATATTTTTGAAATCCAATTAATAAGCACCATGATGCATGCGTTAATTGTGTACTCTAACTGCAATAGCTCGCAGTTTTCGATCCAAGTCCATATCTTCTGGCGTCACACCATTTTCAAGCCTCCAATCAAAAGAGTTGATCAATGAACCCAACATAAGATGCAACATCCTTGTAGCAAGTGTCAATCCAGGACACATTCTTCGTCCACCCCCAAATGGTGTGAACCGAAAATCATGACCTTTGACATCAATTTTGGACCCCAAGAACCTCTCCGGTGAAAACGAATTTGGGTCATCCCATATTTTCGGGCTCCTACAAATGGCCCATTCATTGATTATGACTTGTGCACCCTTTGGGACAATGTAGCCATAGAGTTCCACATCCGCTTTGGCCTTCCGAGGTAGCAAAAAAGGAGCTGGTGGGTGCATACGCAAAGTCTCTTTAATTATTGCTTGCAAATACGGAAGTCTTTCAATTTCCGATTCCTCAACATGTTTGCCTATTCCAATGGTTTGTTGGAGCTCCCTTTTGGCTTTTAACATGGCTTCTGGGTTGTGAAGTAGTAGTTCAGCCATTGCTCGCTCCAATGCATATGTAATTGTATCTATTCCCGCAACAACTAGATCCTATGACAAAACCAAATATAGTTTAGTGAGAAATTCA
This sequence comes from Dalbergia cultrata, assembly GCA_031216105.1. Taxonomy (NCBI): domain Eukaryota; kingdom Viridiplantae; phylum Streptophyta; class Magnoliopsida; order Fabales; family Fabaceae; genus Dalbergia; species Dalbergia cultrata. The sequence continues at coordinate 16,509,568 of CM062350.1, forward strand.
GCAATTGTATATACGGCCATGCCATATCTACTGTACGAGAGAATTTTAGTAATAGCTTACTCATCTCAGTTCCATTGAATGTGTATCATATCAATGATATTATGATACTTTAACAAGAGAAATGGAGGAAAAGACAAAAAAGAGTTCAAGTGTGTTGAAAAATTATTATTATTATTATTATTATTATTTGTTTATGACATTAGTTGTCAAGAGATTTTTTGCTATTGAATAAGTTTATTGAAAAAAGACAAAACGGTTGATAAACTTTTTCTTTGACATTTGTTTTATAGATTTGGGGAAGAATATATTTCAAGACAAATATCTAATAATGATTTGTTATGAGAAAACACTCCTCCTCAATCTAATACCCGATTTCTCCCTTATCTATACCTTGACAGGTGCCTTACATTTATGACAGATATCTCTCTCAATCTCTATAAATACCACAGTATGAAAATGAATTAAGTAGGCTTGTGTGAATCCAGCTACTAGACCTATCCTTCTCTACCTCTATCTGAGATAGCAATAGACAATAGGTTAACTTTTAACCCAATAAGTTGGGAATTTAATCTATCTTTCAAGATAAGAAACGAAAAATGAAGTATCTGAAAAAGGCAGAGTTTAAAACTTAAGCAATTTAAATATTTTAAGAAGTGTTAAATTAAAAAAAAAAGAGGCTAGCATAGATAGTAAATCACGACAGAAAAAATAAATTAGAAGGGAGAGAAGAATACAAGGAATAAATGTTTAATCTTTTCTTTGTCCATCTTCAGGCTATTCTCTTGAGAAATGTTGAGCAATGTATCTAGCATGTCGTTGTTTGAGACATAATTTTCCTCTTCTCTTAGCTTCAACCTTTGGTTAATGTAACCATCAAAGATTTGGAACAACTTGGGAATGTATGCAGCTGTGCGCCATGTTATGCCTTGTGGGTCAACTATCCTCAGCACTGGGAAAAAATCCCCCAAGTTTGGTGTTCCAATTGCTGTTGCCAAATTCAGCACCATATCCTTGCACTCATCAATTTCACCTATAGATTGAACCAAATCCATAGAGAAAAATATGTTTGACAAGCAATTAATTGAAATCTTAAAGGCCAGTCTTCCAATATCTATTGCTTCACCATTTAGGCTGCATGTGTGGACATCACTAAGGAATTCTTGCAGCTTCTTGTGCCTAAGGTCTTGGCTTGCGTCAAGGGTCTTTTTGGAGAACATTTGGTTATAGCATATTTTCCTTAGGTCCCTCCAAAGTGGTGAAACTGGGAGGAAGGGTAAGCAACATTGTCCATGGTTGTGAACATTAATAGCTTGAGGAATTGTTCTGTCTGAGAATAACACATCATGGGTTTGGAGCACCTCTTTGGCTATGTCAGGTGAAGAGATTACTATGGTGGTCACTTGGCCTAGCTTCAAACGCATTATCACTGGGCCATGAACCTTAGCAAGGTTGGCCAATGTTTGTTGTGGCTTTTTACCTAACTCAACAAGGCTTCTTACTATAGTAAGAAAGGAAGGTCCTGGTGGGAGCTTGTAGTTTGCTTTTCTGCTTCTTGCTTGAATTGAATGTAGAAACTTTATGACAATGCATGTGAGCAAGAGGATCAGCATTCCACTTATGGAATCCATATCTGTGATTGTTAAGGGGACAAGTGAAAAATGTGTATAAGAATGAGGCAAATAGTGCTTAAGAATCAAAAGTCAATGAGTTGAATCAATCTCATTCTTATCAGAAGTCAAAAATCACTGTGCATGCATGAACGAGGTATGCATGGACCAGGTATGGATGGATATGGTAATGCTCAATAAATTTGGATCAGTGATTACGAATAGATGAACGAAGGAAGTCAAGGAAGCACAAAATTTATATTTGAAATGAGTTCCTGAAAAATTGTGCTGAAATATATATATATATATATATAATCCAACATGATCTTTGATGAGAATATTATTTGCAGGATGGTTTGAATTCCTTTTTCTAAGAAAAACAGTATTGAACTTATATTTGGAGAGCCTGTGCTATATTAAGGTTTCACACTGCTCAAAGATAAACCCTAGATAGTTTTTATAAATCTTAGACAATCCTCGTATTTTGAGTTAATTTTTGAGTTGACTTAGACTCACTCAATAATTTTATAAGGAGTAAAATACATTTTATCTTGCTTTTAAACATTTTATTTTGGGTGCGTGAGTAGCAAATCAGAACACGAAACTACAGCTAGCCTACAGAAACTGACGCCAAAATCAAATCATGTTGAACTTCTATATTTTAATTTTCTTTTATTTGGAAGTCGTTCTGAACATGGAATGATGTAAGCATCCCAATTCGGTGTGCTGTTTAGAGCGGAAAACTCACAGTATTGTTATTTATAGTTATTTTTTCAACATTATTTGAGTATAATTTGGAATTATAAATTAATAAGTAACAATACAATCGCATTATTAGTGTTCCTAAGTTAATTTAAAATTTAAAAATTATTTTGTAAATTTAATAAAATAATTTTATCACATCAATCGCATTTGCTAATAAAACAACTAAAAGATCCTATTAGAAACACATAACTCTCTAAATATTCAATTAATGCCTGAAAAATTCAGGTAAATGATATTTCTCAAGGGTTGAAGTTTGTTCTCAACGATAATTTTTTACATATAACTTTCCTTGCATATATAATTATCATTTTCTTTTGTGGACTTATTTGTTTAGCCTACTGTAATATTTTACGCAAACAAGCTCAAATAGAAGTTGATTATTTTATATTTATAATCTCATTCTTTAAGCAAGATGGGAAGAAGTTTTTCTTTTATTTCCAACCTCAAAAAGTTGGATAAAATATGTACTCTAAAAGAAAATATGTACAAATTACATATAATATTTTAAAAAGTTTGAAAAGGTTTTAGAGGTAGGGTCCCTCATTCCTTGAAAAGCTCGGCACCCAAGTTTAACCTCCAAATGCAATTACTCAAGCAGAGACCCCAAAGCTCACATTCACAATACAAAAATACTAGAGTCCAAAATAGTTAGAATAATATAGAATAAATAAATTTTTTAATCCTAATATTTTGTTTCAAAAAAGTTTTTACATTAATTTAATTTTTAACATATTTTAAAATCTTCACATGATTTCATCATTTGATTAAATTACTAATGACTTATGTTATGTTTCATTTTAATCAACTTAATTTTGATGCTTATATCACTTCTTCAACTGATTACAAAAAACAAATTTACATCTCATCAGCTTAAAAATAAGAAAAATAAAACTAAATAGAATATTCAGGATATTTAGATATTTGCTAATAATAAATTCTATTTTATTTATTTTCTAATCTTTTATTTTCAAATTAACGAGGTGAAAATATTCCCCTTAAACACTCAAAGAAAGCATATAAGCAATATAAATGAGTTAATTATGATGAATCATAATGAAAGGCACATATAGTTTGACAGAAGATAAAATTAGTGTCGGATTTCAAAGAATTTGGACTAAATTAACATTAAAAAATTTAAAATTTAGCTGATATCAATTTCAGAATGCTAAGACTAAAAGAAAATACTTATTCTAAAATTTAATTATTAAATTTATATAATATGTTTGTTAATTTTTAAATAAATAAATGGATTATATTATTTCATTTTATTTAACTACTATACCACACAATCTCTATAAAAAAAATTTTGCAGTATTTTTGTAACATTATAAAACTACTCTTCATACAAATAGATAAAATTAGAGACAGAATGAGTCAAGGAAACAAACCTCTGATTACGAAATTCTTCAAAAAACCAAATCTTCCTTTTTCAGAAAAATGCTTCACATCTCTATCCTTAATTCTTCTTCACACTCTCTAGGCTTTCTCTCTTCTTTTTTTCAGCTTCAAAAATCAGCCCAAGAAAAATCTTATTAATTACTTGCATTGCCTCATTCCGTTATATATTGAGGAAAGGTTTTCAAGCACGTACAACTGCAAATTAATTAATTACACGAATATGCTTTTATGAAAAGGCGTACTAAAGAATTATGTGTATTCGTTGTGCTGAATGTCAACTGGCTCAACTTGCTGGCTGCAATATTTCTGAATGTCAACTTCTTGTACATGGTCAAAAGCAACTACCTTCCAAATATTTAATTTATAAAGAATGAAAAGAAACCTATTCCTACAATAACACTAGTATATTTAAAATTGATAATCGTTTATATAAAATTAATACTAAGTGTGTGATAAATAAATCATTATTCATGTTATATATATATTCTTTTGGTGTCACCAATTTTAGATATTAAAATTGATAGAAAAATCATTTGATGATGATTCTTAAAGTAACAATCGTAATAAATAAATCATTATTACATTTATCATTTACATAGAATCACCTTCATAACTAAAATTTCATTCCTAAAAGTATAAATAAAGTTAACAAATTAAGAAAAAAAGAATCAAACATATAAATTTGAATGTCATTCCTGAAAGTATAAATAAAATTAACAAATTAAGAAAAATATTTTATTGTAATTTCTATCCTATGGAGAAATATTTTCTGTATTTGGGAATGGCGTATATGTGCCACTACTATATTTATAATCTATAGCAACACTTTCTTACTAACATTCACAAAAATGTTACAAATTCTATACTATATGCAACATTTATAAGTAAAATGTTACTAATTGACAGAATTTTTCTATCAAAACCGTAAAAGCCCAAATTAACACACCATTTCCATTTCCAGATTAAAATATAAAAACTCACAATTTCACCCCTTCTCTCTCTTGCACTCACTCCTACGGTTTCACTTCCATCGAGCTACTTTCTCTTCTCGTGCATGATTCATGTGAAATGGTATCAGTTCCAGGAGTTCAACAAGAAACTCAAGAACCAGTTGAATGTTCAAGACAAAGAGAGAGAGAGATTTGAGAGAGAATGAACATGGGGAATGCAACAATATTCATTGAGTAAACTAGTGTGTTAACACTTGAAGAGATAAGTCTGAGCCTCATGATTATATATATCAATCCTATAATAAACTAAGGCCCGAAAACTGAAGTATCAGTAACAAAAAAAGTTGAAGTAATTATTGATAACAGAAAATAACTGAATAACTGAAATTTACATTAATAAACTACTAACTACTTTGCTAAGAATAATCATCACGTAACACCCCCCCTCAAGCTAGGCTTATGGAAGTCAATTACGCCAAGCTTGGTGTAGCATTGTGCAAATGGTCCTGGGGCTAGAGGCTTGGTTAAATGTCAGCTACTTGATGGGAAGTTGAGATAGGCAGTAGCTTGAGGATTCCAGATTGAGCCTTCTCACGAACAACATGGCAATCAATCTCTATATGTTTGGTTCTTTCATGAAAAACAGGATTTGCTGCTATGTGTAGTGCTGACTGGTTGTCACAATATAAGGGAAATGGTTTTGTGGGGGGAAGCTGAAGGTCTTGGAGTAAGTAGATCAACCATTGGCCTTCACAACAAGCTTGAGCAAGTGATCGATACTCAGCTTCTGAGGAGGGTCTGGCAACTGTGGTTTGTTTCTTGCTTTTCCAAGACACAAGTGAGGATCCAAGGAAGAAACAGTATCCAGAAGTTGATCGGCGGGTATTAGGGCATGAGCCCCAGTCAGAGTCTGAGAAACCAATAAATTGTAAGTCTGACTCAGCAGAAAAAAAAAGAGGCCGGAGGCAGGTGAGGCCTTGAGGAATCGAAGTATATGAGTGGCAGCTTTGTAGTGAGTGTCTGTGGGGCAGTCTAAATATTGACTAAGCTTGCTTACTGCAAAGCTAATATCAGGTCTTGTGTTGGTCAAATATAGTAGTCGACCAATTAATCTTCTGTATTCAGCATTGTCTGCAAGAGAAATGCCTGAGGATTTGGACAGCTTTAGTGTGTAATCCATAGGTGTGGATACTAGTTTTGCACCAGTTAGGCCATAATCCTTGATGAGATCAAGTGTGTACTTTCTTTGGTATAATGAAATGCCCTTCTTGCTTCTGGCAATCTCCATTCCTAAGAAGGACTTCAAATGTCCAAGGTCTTTAATGTTGAATTTGTCATCTAGAGTTTTCTTTATGTGTGTGATCTCTTCTAGATCATTACTTGTTAGGACCAAGTCATCCACATAAACAAGGATGGCTGTGAAACCATGAGGGGTTAACTTAGTAAAGAGGTTGTGATCGGACTTGGATTGAATAAAACCAGAATTAATTAATACTGATGTCAATTTCACATTCCACTGCCTGTTGGCTTGTTTCAGCCCATATAGGGACTTCTAGAGTTTGCAAACCATACCTGGTTGAGGAGTTTTCAGACCAGGGGGAACTTTCATGTATACTTCCTCGGGTAAATCTCCATGAAGGAAGGCTGTGTTCACATCTAACTGATGGATGTGCCATTGTTTTGCTGCAGCAATAGCTAATAATAGCCTTACTGTAGTCATCTTCACTACAGGGCTAAAAGTGTAACGACTCTCCTATTTGTATATTTTTTTTTATAAAATAATTAATTGAGAGAAATCGGAAAGGATTTTAAAAATTCTGACAAACACAGTTAGGATCAAAACAATATGAGGATTCTGTAAATAAAAAAAAAAAATTAGAATAATGTTAAAAAGATAATTCTACCCGGTAAAGTTTTTTTATGTCAATCGGGTATTGAAAAAATGAAAAACGGTGCACCGAAATGGTAATAACCGGTACACCGAAACATCGAGACTAATCAAATTAATGAACATTATCATATCTCAAATAAATTGTTAGTCAGAATAATCAAATAAATATAGATATTTATAATACTGATAGGAGGCAAATTGATCAGGAAATTTTAATTTCCTTACTTTCTCTCCAAGTTAAGGAATTAATAAAAAGGAAAAAAGTAAGGAAATTTCAACTCCTTCTCGGTTCTTCTTCCAGACACACATTCTCCTCTTCATACTCCTTCGTTGCCTTCCTTTTCTTCATTTCTCCATTCTCTAAATTTCCTCTTTGAAGAAAACTTCATCAAATCACCATAGTTGCAAATAATACTCTTAGGTAAGCATCTAAACTACTTCAAGAACATCTTCTCCACATCAAAATCAATTGAAAACCATATTATTTCTATGCACTTGGTTCTCATGGCAGCTTAATCTAGGGCTGAAACAAAGGGGTTTGAGGTTTGTTTTGAAAGGAAAAACTAGAGAAAAGCTTGGAGGAAGGTAGGAAAATTATCCTAGTCTTTTCTTTATGATGTTTTGCTTTTTGCTAAGATAAATGCTTGAGTTTGTTGAATTTGTTGTTGCTGAAATCTAAACCAAATTTGAGGATTTAGGAGTGCTTGATTTATGATGGATCATTCCTATAGGAACCAGAATTTTTCTTTAGGAATTACATGCATTGAAGTTGATAGATGTAGAAGAATATACCAATTACAATTTTGTGGATTTGCTGAAAATCCTATTCATGGGCATCACTAACCTTAGAACCAGAAATTTTATTCTTTTAGAAACTAATCTTAGCACCAGAATTTTTATTAGAAACCAACCTTAGAACCAGAATTTTTATTCTTTTAGAAACTAATCTTAGCACCAGAATTTTTATTAGAAACTAACCTTAGAACCAGAATTTTTATTCTTTTAGAAACTATTCTTGGAACCAGAATTTTATTTCAGAATTTTATAATTTTTGAGTGCTTGGACTATTATGAAGTCTTGTGTATTGAAATATAGGTGCTGGAAATTTTTACAGCATCAATTCTTAGTTTTGATGATATAGTAGGTGCTTTAAATGTGTATGTGCTGAAATTATAGGTGCTAGAAATTTTTACAGCATCAATTCTTAGTTTTGATGATATAGTAGGCGCTTTAAATGTGTATGTGCTGAAATTATAGGTGCTGGAAATTTTACAGTACTAATTCTTATGTTGTATGATCTTGCTATACATAATAATCAAAACTTGAAAAAGTGGTAGTAAGACTTGGGTTGTGTATTTTCAAAATTTAGGAGCAATTAATGTCTAAGAAATGTTGATTCATTGTAGAAATAGTTTGAAATCCATAGCAGGAAACTTGGTTCAATTGTTGGAAAATTTATGAGAATTATTGCTAACCAAAAGATGTAATAGAAATTCTGATGGCATAAAATCTATTAAAAGCCTGGTAGGCTTTGTAGAAAAACATCACAACAGTATACCAAATGTTACGGGTAATATCTCCTAAAAGTTAAAGAGAGACATTATATTTATTCAAGAGATTTTAATAGGGTATTTCATAAGAGTTTAAGTAAGTTTCAAGGAAAAATCTCAAAGGAAAGCATGAAAAATAGAATTCTTGAAGAATAAATCTTACTCAACAACTATGAGAAATTTTATACATCCGATAAAAATGCGCGCAAAGAAAGAAAACTTAAGAGAATAAATCTTATGCAATGAAAATTGCTTAGTGGTAAGCTCATGGATTCACGGGTAGTAGTAGACGTGCTACGCCCTTAGAACTATATCAGGGTGTGAACGCGACGGCGTTACATCGTTTATGAGAAAAGGGATGTACTGAGGATAGCAAGGCTATCTAGAATAAGATGTAGTAGACGTACTCCATCTAGTGAACTATATCAGAGTGTAGTAGCGACGGTGTTACACAAGTTGCCAGTACGATCCAAAGAGAAGTATATCAGAAGAATCCTATGAGTTCTACCATTAAGTTTTCAAATTATCTAATAAAATTAAGTCATAAGAAAGAATAACACTAACTAATGTGATCATTGTTTGAATAATTGAAGTTACTTTGCTTATCTTGCATTAAGTTAAATATCATTGAGTATTAGACTGGTTCTTTTCCTATTGGGAATCATTGATTCTCATCCCTGCTGTATGATGTATGTTATATAGATGGCCTTGATCGTGTTCTTCCTCGAGATGCCTGACTTTCTCCACTTGTTTGACTGACTACGGGTATCCAGCTTGTTGACAGATGTAGTACGACTTAGAATCGCTCATATTATCTGACTATCATAGGCTCTTATGTCTGACCTTTTGATGAGCCACTGACCGAGGGAATTAGGTTTATCTATCTGTAGTTAGTTGTATTTTGTTAGGCCCTAACCCGGTTTAGGTGGTCACTGCGAGGGCCAGGGTAGGGTTGTTTATGATACTTATATAATTAGGTGTGAATGTATAAAGTATATTTGTATAACTTAACGTACTATGGATATGATATAAAATGTAAATTATTGTGTGACCAACTTCCTAGAATTGTGAGCAGCGAAAAATTAGTATAGCTTTTAGTACAAGGCTCATATTTATTACAACCCATATGTATATAATTCATATGGTTAATACGAGTAAAATCTGTAAGGTAAGTTATGGGTAACGACTACTTACTATAATGTTATGACTCGAGCATAGTACTATAGTAGGAGAGGTGTTACATTTAATGGTATCAGAGCCTGCACCTCTCCCAGTACGGTGTGGTGCGGGGACGAACCAGGCTGAAGCTGGTGGGCATGTAACGCCCGGGGACGAGGACGAGGAGTGATCACCGGTGCAAAGAGGGCACGGACAAGGAGCGGCTCCTCGCGAAGATCCTCTAAGCGGAGGGGTACATGAATGAACCGATTACACACCCGAATGAGAGGGATCCTGAGACTGTATAGGTATGGGACTATACAGTTGAGGAGGGCTTATATGAATTGATTCGTACTACCTATACCAACAAGATGCATCTTCTTTTCGGTAGCCCAAACTGAAAGAACTCCACAGTTAAGCGTGCTTGACCTGGGGTAATTTTGGGATGGGTGACCTCCTGGGAAGTTTTCCTAGGAAGCGTGTGAGTGAGGTCAAAGCATGCTGAAAGGACCCGTGTTGGTTTGTGGGGACAGTCGTCAATCCATAAAGCAGCAGGGGATGTTACAAAAAGTATCAAAATAATCAAAGCCGGGGGTTTGAGTGAACCCCTTTGCCACCAGCCTAGCTTTATGTCTCTCTATGCTGCCATCTGATTTGAATTTGACCTTGAATACCCATTTACAACCAATAGCCTTCTTTCCAGGAGGAAGAGAAGTGAGCATCCATGTTTTATTTGACTCAAGAGCAGATCACTCAGCATTAATAGCATTCCTCCAACATTCATGGGCAGCAGCCTCATCATATGTTTGTGGTTCATGGATAGCAGAAATTGCAAGTGAAAAATGTTTGTGGTTATTGGATAATGAGTCATATGACAGGTAGTTAGATAATGGATACTTACATGAGGAGTCATTGACTTGTGCTGAGTTAGTGGAAGTCATCATAAAATGATAGTCCTGTAGGTATGAGGGTAGCTTTTTTGGTCTAGTAGATTTTCTGGTTTGATTATCAGATGTATGTGCTGGAAGGTTTGTTGGTTGCTAGGTGCTGTGGGCTTGTGAGGTTGCTAAGGCCGGTTGTTCTTGTGAGGGTGTGAAATCTGTTTCTAGTTGTGTCATTGGAAGTGTGTGTTGTGTTTGTCTGAGTGTTTCTATGAAAGTGGATGGATCTGTGACAGTGTAATGTGGTGTGTATGTGTCTAAGTGATAAGAGGGAATGGTGATAGGTATTGTGGTTGTGTTTTGTGAATTAGTAAATGTAGATGACATGTAAGGGAATTGATTTTCATAAAAATGCACATTTCTAGAAATGAATATTTCTTTTGATTTGAAATCAAGTAAAATGGAACCTTTTGTTCCATGTTTGTATCCTAAGAAAACACACTTCCTAGCTCTTCTATCTAATTTTGATCTAGGACAAATAAGAGTTGATGCAAATGCAAGACACCCAAATACTTTCAGATCTGTTATGTTGGGTAAACTGTTATACAGAACCTGGTATGGGGATTTGTTGGCTAGGACAATGCCGAGTAATCTATTAATTATGTGGATGGCATGTCCTACAGCATAGTGCCAGTAACAAGTAGGTAAATATGACTAAAAAATTAGACTCCTAGTTACCCCTAGTATGTGTTGATGTTTCCTCTCAACAATTCCATTTTGTTGAGGGGTCTCAACACAAGAGGTTTGATGAATGATGCCATTAGTTGCAAAAAATATTTCCATTTTGAATTCTGGTCCATTATCTGACCTTATCATTTTTACTTTAGTGCTGAACTGTGTTAAAATAAGTTGGACAAAGTTCTGCAGCAATTTTGAAGCTTCAGATTTCAGCCTCATGAAGCAAATCCATGTGAAATGACTTTTATCATCCATAATGGTCAAAAAATACTTGTGACCAGCAGTGGATGGGGATGAGATTGGTCCCCAAATGTCAACATGAATGAGATCGAAGCAATTAGATGAAATAGAAGTGCTATTAGAAAATGATAATTTTTTTTGTTTAGCAAAATGACATGGCTCACAGGCCTTATTATTCATTGAGCAATCTATGAATGGATACAATTTCTTCATTATATGTGGTTTATCTACTGATGTGTGTCCTAGTCTAAGATGTCAAAGATCCATATTTGTATTGCCTTGATGATGTGGACTGATTTGAGAAGGGATTGAGAATATGTTGTTTACTATAGTGATTGGGGTAGGTCTATCCAGTATGTACAGGCTTCCTACTTGCTCAGCTGCACCAATCATCCTCAATGTATTGCAGTCCTGGATCTTACAACATTTGTTATTAAAGAGAAATTGACAATGTAAGGTTTTAGTAGTTTTTGAAACAGAAAGTAAATTGAAGCTAAATGAAGGAACATAAAACACATTAGTGAGGTAAAAGGCATCAGAAAAATGAACAGTACCAGCAATAGAGGTTGTGGTTTGTGTGTCATCGGGTAGTTTGATTAACACAGGTTTTATTTCATGAAAACTTTGAAAAATATCAAGAGAATATGTTACATGGTCTGTAGCTCTTGTGTCAATGATCCAGGATTTTGATTTTTGTGAAAGAAAACTAAGAATGTGAATTATACCTTGGTTAGGTGTGGAAGATTCCTTGGTAACTGTCACTTGGTTGGTTATGTGATTAGGAGCTGCCTGTTGCTGCTGGAGTATTGCTATTATTGCCTGTTTCTGTTCTTGAGTAAACAATCCATCAATGCTTGCATTGTCTTCCTTCTGTTGAGAAGGAATGATGTTGTTCTCATTAGAATAATCTTCGGCCATCACATTGTTGATTAAGGGTGCTGCTGATTTGTTTTTGAGGTGGTGTGGAATGCCATGCTTCTTATAGCAAGTGTCAACCAAATGCCCTTGTCTGCCACAAAAAGAACACATTTTTGGTGGTCCTCTTCCACCATTTCCACGGCCTGAGGGGAATCTTCCTCCTCTTCCTCCACCTCTTCCTCTGCCTTGAAAAGATTGGTTTACACTAGTGTAACCTTGTTCAGCAGCACTAAATAGTGTTCTTGGATCATGAGTCTCAGACAAACTCATCTGTCTTTCTTGCTGAGCCAAGAGAGAAAATGTTGTGTCTATATCAGGGAGTGGCTTCATCAGCATAATTTGTGACCTTACAGTATTGAATTGCTCATTGAGTCCTCTCAAAAATCTAACCACATGAGAGTCATGCTTGTAGCTTCTAACAATTTCTAATCCACATGCACAAGTTTCACAACAATTAACACAAGGAGGAATAAGTCTGAAATTATCTAACCCTTCCCATATTCCTTTCAGTTTGGTAAAATAACAAGTGACATTCATGTCTCCCTGCTTGATTGAGAAAAGTTCTTCTTCCAACTCAGCTATGCGAAATATATCTCCTTGATAATATCTATGTTTCAGATTATTCCATAAATCCAAAGCCACATCAACCCACATAACACTTTGGGCAATTTTTGTACTTAAAGACAAATTGATCCAAGACACTATGAATGTGTTACATCGATCCCATGCTTCAAATAAAGGATCATCCTTTTCTGGTTTCTTGACAGAACCATCTATGAACTTGAGTTTATTATTTGATTTTAGAGCTCTCCACATAGCTCTAGCCCAGGAATTATAATTCTTGTTATCTAAGAGTAAAGAAATAAGTGGAGTACCAAGATTCTCATTGGGATGGAGATAATATGGACTTGATGGATCTGTCATTAGACTTGCATTTGATTTAGCCGCTTGAGCTTGTAACATTGAGATTTGACTCATGAGTAGAGCAAGATTCTGCATATCTGTTGCAGAAAAAGGACCAGCACCATTTGTTGAGTTTTCCATTGAAGAAGCTTTGCAAAAGAACCTCCAAGAACCTTTACTAGATCAGAGTGCACAACGAGCAACATAGCCCTTCCAAGAATGAAAGTGCTCTGATACCATGTGAAATGGTATCAGTTCCAGGAGTTCAACAAGAAACTCAAGAACCAATTGAATGTTCAAGACAAAGAGAGAGAGAGATTTGAGAGAGAATGAACATGGGGAATGCAACAATATTCATTGAGTAAACTAGTGCGTTAACACTTGAAGAGATAAGTCTGAGCCTCATGATTATATATATCAATCCTATAACAAACTAAGGCCCGAAAACTGAAGTATCGAATGTAAAAGTTGAAGTAATTATTGATAACAGAAAATAACTGAATAACTGAAATTTACATTAATAAACTACTAACTACTTTGCTAAGAATAATCATCACGTAAACGCACAAAAAAATGTGACTATTATGAAAAGATTATGGTGACCATTCTGTACAAACTTTGTTATGGAAAGAGTAAAAGGTCCAGCCCCTTAGTCCTTAGCTTTAATTTCATATTTTGATTTCTTCAACTTAGTTATAATTAGAGTTTAATGACATATTTAGCCACTGTAGAGTTATCTCTAATTCATTGGCTCTGTGGCAGGAAAGAGAGAAGCAATTAAAAAAAAGTTTCTTTCTAATTAAGCTGGGCCTGGGCCTAAGGTGAGACTAGGGCAGGAAAATTTTTTATCTTTGATAAATACTAGATATTAATCATTATCATAATCAACATCTTTACCACCTTTAACGGTATGTTTTAGTGTTGCATTATCTAGAAGCGTTATACATCCATTTGTGTAAGCATCTCCAAACTTTTTGTTTGATTCTTGTCAGAGATGGACATCATTAGCAAATGGCATGTGACTATTGCTTGTTCTGGATCAAGGAAAGCAATTGTTGTAAAACTAATTAGGTATAACAATTTCAATCCAAGAGTCAGATTCAACTTTCTATGGATGTGCATGTACCTGAATGAATCATAATGTTAGGAGAAAAAAGGAAGTATATATGTATGGCTAGCTCAAGAGCACAAACATTTGTATGTCATGCATTGATCCTTCAATGTTACTATCCTTTTTTTTTCCCTTTACCTTTTTATTTCTCAATTCTTATGGACTTGGTTGATAACATGGTTTAGATAACTTTTTATTTGATAGTTAAATACTTAGTAAAATAGTAGAGTGAGTGTGACACTCCAGTCCACTTTTGTACTTCTAGAATTAATTTGAATAAATCATAACTCAGTTTTATGTGACATGAAAGCTAAACCTTACTAGTGGTTTAAACTGTGGATGCAGGTACAAATGAATGTTGGATGAAGGGGTTTTTACTTGAAAACTCATGAGTATTATTTTCTATCATCTGTTATTTTTTGTTAAGAATTTCATGATATAAGCCAAGAATGTTCAAGTGCATCTATTGCAAAAATGCTATTATCATAAATGAAAAGGAGATTTTGGGATTCAAAGATGTTAATATCGTTCCATTCGGTTCATGAAATTCTTAATTCGCTTGAAGCTTTATTTTTTTTCCCTATTATAACTAATTGGTATATTTTGTGACAGATGGCTGTATCAAATTTATGCTCACAGTTCAGGTCTTGGAAACTATCTACATTTTAAGACATTACATGAGACGCAATCTCATCATGTAGGAATAAAAATGTTATACAATTTCAAGTATTGCCTGGTCTGTTTGACATGTCCTCTTCACGCGCAACATAATTCACACCATCATCGCGGCTTTCACATTCTTCTTCATCATTTTCTTCCTAGACTACTTCTCTTTCTTCAAATATGCTCATCTCATAAGCTTCATTCTAAGCAGCAACTTCTTTGAATTAAACATATAACTCAATGGCACCATTGTTTGGCTAGTGCTATTGATGTATGCGACACATTTGTTGAATGCTACCATCATTAGTGATTAGAATTGCTTGATAGTTTATAAAGCTCCCAAAAGTCAAGATTGGGCAACTGTATTTTATTGATGTCATTTTCTTTGGAGTGTTTGGATTTATGGATTGGTAAAGAGTATTCTCTAGCTTCACAAATGAGAAAGTATAGGGAATAAAAATATGTGCTAGATTCTCATGTAAAAATTACACCATCGTTTGGATTTGTTACTACATGTCCATTAAAATATACTGTTATCATGACAATGCTACTAATTTTTTTTTCATACTCAAATTTTCTTCTTCTTCTTCTTCTTTATAAAAAGCGGGAAGGGGAGGACAAAGGTGTCATCAGGGACGGAGAATGAGGGAAAATAGTTTGAGCGTAATTTTTGTTTTTTGAGTCTGAAACGAATTTGCACCGGACAAATAATATGATAATATTTATATTGATTTTCATGTGTAATAATCCACTGGTAGTGGATCGTTTGAGGAAAATTCTAGTTCATAATTCGTTCCTAGCGGATTCTATTCATCAATTTTTTTTTGGTATCTTTTCTTTGTAATCATCTTCCAACGGATTCCATAACCTTGCCCATGCCAAAATAATTCCTACTTAAACACAATATGTTTGTTATTTTATCACTCAATCAAGAATAAAAAAAGTTATCACTCAATGTCCATATGGAAATAATTGACCCGCACCTATTTTTTGTTTTGGTGCATATCTGCACTTGTTTATCATTAATAATAAGCAAAATTTTGACAGAGTGACTCCAAAAAGTGCGGTTGAATTTTTCCATGTGGATTTTAAATGATAAAAACACCGCAT
Source organism: Dalbergia cultrata (assembly GCA_031216105.1). Classification (NCBI taxonomy): domain Eukaryota; kingdom Viridiplantae; phylum Streptophyta; class Magnoliopsida; order Fabales; family Fabaceae; genus Dalbergia; species Dalbergia cultrata. The sequence continues at coordinate 16,525,451 of CM062350.1, forward strand.
TATTGTGTTTGCAGCAAAATGAATCTGCGATGGTTTAGGGTACGTAATCCGCTGCAAGTAGATAATGAACGCAAAATGGCAAAATAAAAAAAAAAATCAACAGAATCTGATAGCAGCATATTTTGTACCCTTTTTTTTATTTGCAAAGCAATTCGGTGCCAGCAAATAAAGAGTGAAAAAAAATAATAATAAAGCTATGTGTTTTAAATGCTAGTACGATAATTCCATGTGTTCTAAATGCTGGTATAGTGACATGTGTGATTCATTGTACCGGCATTTAGAACACACAAACCATTGTACTAACATTTAAAATATACAAGTTTATTATTTTTTTTATCACTCATTATCCCCAGACAGCGGATTTCATTGAAAAAAAAAATGTTACATAATTTGCTGCTAGCAGATTTTGTTTCACCAGGATTTTTTTTTTTTTTTTACATTTTGTGTTCAATATTCGCTTCCGGCAGATTATGTGTCCTAAACCATCCTAGATTCATTTTGCTGCAAAAAGAATAATACAATGTTTTGATCATTTAAAATCCTATGGAAAAAAATTGACCAAAAAGTAAAGTGCATATTCAGGAAATATTAAGGTGTCGATCTGCACAATTTTAGAGTTTTGAGAGCAAAGTGCACAAGACCTATAGTTTAGAGATAAAATACAAATTTTTCTTATATTTATTTGCAATATCATCTCTGTTGTTTTTTTTTTCTTTTGGTTTGCAATATCATCTCTCTCTTTTTTTTTTGGTCCTGGTTTTCTAGCTTATTTTTAATTAAAATGCTGAAAAAATAGAACAAAAAGATGAAGTTGACCATCCTTTCTAGACATTAATTTCAAGATAATTGACAAGGTTCGAATAATTTAAATTACCTTCTTACTTTTTTACGTCATAATTAAACTAACTTTAGAATTCACATTACAAGAATTAAAAGAACCAAAGCAATATCAAACAGGGTTCAATTTATTACCGAAAAAAAGAAGAAAGAGGTTCAATTTGTCATAATCGGGTACTCAGTGACTGCCAGTTCTAAGGATCAATGAGCCAGTCCATTGACCTCCTTTTCATTCAATTGACTGATCTAATGTTATATTTTTATGATTTGAATCCTCTAAAGTGAGAATTCCTCTAATATAAGAGAGTAAGGGATTCCCACTATTGAATTAATAAAATGCATGATGTATGAGACTCATCAATTGATCGAATGGTAAAAATTTTTCACTTTCACACTTTAGAAGGATTCTCATTTTAGAATATGTATTTTCGTCTTTTAATTTCAAACCATTTAAAGTACATTATAATCAAGTTCTCTCTGTAATTCTTATTTTAAGAAAGAGTATTATGCACAAGCAGTTATGCATGTGATTGTCCAATACATTAAGTATGATGACAACATAAAAGTGGCATGATGAAACATTTGACTCTAATCAATATCAAATATTATCTTCAATGTATCTGGTTAAATACTAACTGAAACAATTAAAAAATCACCATCCGCCTAGAAAACATAAACTAATGAAGAAGAGCCACTTGTATGAAGTTCTAATTAAGCAATGAAAATGATAAAGATAGTAAGACAAAAAACAAAAAAAAAAAAAAAACAAATCAACCTTGAAAAGTGTCTTAGTTTTATTATTTGTTGTTAGGGGGTGCTTTACAATACAGGATTGCAGAATAAAATAACCAAAGCAGAACCAAAGAGGACTCGGTGACCATCCAGTTGTAAGGTTCATTTGAACCAGATACCTATGTACTTGTTCTATTGAATTGACTGGTTGGCTTTATTTTTGTCAACTATATAAGCACATTGCTAATCAGAAAGAGTAATATGTGTAAGCATTTGTACATGTGAATGTCCAATAAATTAAGTATGATCACTAGGGAAAAGTTTGACTCAGAAGTCGCGTGATGAGACTGTTAGGGCGAGAGAGCCCAACAAGGGAAGATACAACCAATTGGCTACATGAAAATGCCAAACGCCGGGTTGGACGCCATATCTTGACTCAAAACCTTAAGACAATGAGTTATGACTCGTCCCACATTATATACTACTCACTTAGTCCATTCCCAACTAATATGGATTTCACCTTTTACACTTAACCCCAAGAAAAACTTGACTGAAAGTCAAGTGGTTTCGCCTAAAATTAAAATTGAATACTTATAATCAGTGTAACCAATTAATTCTTTAATTAAATAACGTAATAACAAAGTCATCTGGATAAAAATCTAAAAATTAATGGAGATGAGTTACATATATGAAATTCTGAACAAATACGAAGATCAGAAATGATAGTACGTGGAGCATTAAAAGTGTAGAGACTACATAGAAATATGAAAGGAAGAAAATTATAAATATTGACTTTTCTCTCTTATAATTATGTGTCGCTCTAATGTATATGATGTCGGTATAATATCCACTTAGCTACTTATTGAAGACATTTTTCAAAAAGAGAAAGATAATTTGATTTAAAATTAAAAAAAAACTTAAAAAGGGGTTTAATTTGGGGTGCTTGCAATTGTTCTTGGGATGTTCCATGCATGGTTCAGTGTCTCGTGCGCCATCAGTATTGAGTACTATGTTTTCAGTTATGATACACAATACTGATACAATTCAATAGTGATACGCAGAAAAGTTAAAATTTTAAAATTTAAGATACAGTGATACATACGTATGTATATATATATATATTAATATTAATGATATTTTATGGACAAAATAATTCTGTAAAGCCATCTAAAAAATTAATCTTAATACATTTTAGAATATCAAAATATCAATACCAAGATCAGACATGATACATTCTAGATAATGTGGACAATGGAATAATGAAATGTTAGTGTAACATTGGTTTTGAGTATTGACTACGACGTATTTCTAATTTTTCGGGTGCCATGACTCTCGTGTTTTGGGTATTTTACTTTGTGTTTCTGTGTTCTAGTATGATGGAGTCTTTGCTCCTCCTTTTATGAGAGTTCAGCCTTATTTAATTATCAAAAAACATATAAAAGTAAACAACTATGTAAAGTAAGAAAATTTAAAGCAAATATATATTTTTATAATTATTACAGCCAACTCTATATCATATAGGGTGATGGATCTAAGAAATTTTTGTTATGGAGATAAAATTAATAGATAACTCTAATAATTATAATAAATGTTTATCTAACCAGTGCCTCAATCTTAAAGTGATGAGTTTTTAATGGAAAACTGTGATTTTCGAGTTTTGAATGTGTAGGAACCACTTAAAATTTTTTAAACTTGCTCTTATCAGAATCCTTAACTAGTGTTCGAAAAGCAATGGTTACACAAATCCTTAAAATAAAAGTGGATTTAACTATATCTCATTACTTTAAGCAATATTATTCCAATACTTAAAAGTAAGTCTCTAGTGAAGAGAGACACTCCATCACTATTAAATGTGATGGTGGTCCCTACTATCTCCATTTATCTATCATATATAATAGTGATGTAGTCGGTGTCTCAATTGAACACTCATTTTTTGGTGTAAAAATAATACTTTTGTATTATTTTCTCTTATTCAAGGTTAGAAAGGGGTCAAAACAAAACATTGGGGGGGAAATATCTATAATTATTTAAAAAGTTTCAAAAGTTTTGTGGCAGCATAAGACCCCACCTTGATCAATGATGGGTTGCATTCATGCATCCCATTTCCTATTCAACTCTAGGCATATTGCATTATTTATGTGCTTAATTGGTAAACATTTAGTAGATTTGTATTTGGTCTTAACGGTGTATCATTGAATAAAATCATGGTTCTCTGCGGCATTTTGATGAATAAATATATTTTAGAGCTTCCTATACTTTTAACCCTTTTTTGTGAGTGTTATTTGCTTGCAGAGACTTTTCCAGGTTGCAAGATTAAAGGTTTCTAATGTTGTGATGCTGTCCAATTTAATCCTCACTTGGTATTTTACCAATATTTTGAGCTATAGATGTCCGATTGACATGCTTCTTGCGGCGTTGGAAAGCTTGTTCAAAGAGCTACAACTTCTATTTCTAGAGACAATAGTTAATTCGAACAGTTTAGGCCTCAAAATGGGTTTGGAAGTATACGAAGCGTTGTTGAGCGAGCACATGACCGCTATAGCAGTCATAGACCACTATAGCGGTCACCAGAGAGACAACCTGGCTGCAGCGCTCGTGAGCAAATGACCAGGACCGCTATAGCGGTCATAAGTGAGTGGAGCTTCGGCGAGCACGCGACTTCGTTCCGTGTTTTGAACCATTTTTTCAATTTAACTCCGTTTTGGAGAAGGGGAAGGCATTGAATACATTTTATTTTTAGGTTTTAGCTTTTTCTCTCTCTCTCTCTACTCTCTCTCTCTCTAGGCTAGGGTTTCCAATCACTATTGAATTTCAGTATTTTCTGGGTTAGAATTTATCAATTTTCTTTGACGTTGGCTGTGAACTCCCCCTATGGAGGAGTAATTTCCTTATTGTGCACATGGATGACTGAAGATTAAGATTGTTCTTGAGACTCCAATTTTTATTTGCAATTTGTGGTTGGTTTTTCTTTCCCTCTTATCTTCTCTCTTTAATATTGGTTGTGATGATTATTACAATTGTATTTTTTAGGGTGGTTTGATTGTGCATTCGTTTGCGTGCATAATTTAGATACCATTGGGGTATTGGATCGATTGATATAATTACATCCAAATTGGTAAGGGATTGAAATTAACTCCGTTAGGAATTAGGTTGCTGTAATTGGTAATCAGACTGTCATAGGTTCATAGAATCACGATCGTGAATTACTAGTCCATATGTTAGCCAAACCCTTAGTGAGAATGCGATTGTATGATTGCTAAGTAGAATTATATCATTATTGTGTGATAGCATGAATAATGAAAGTAACTACCACCATGAATTTATTTCTTGAGTTAATGATTGAACAACTCTTAATCTGACGGAATCCTTGTGCAGGTAATTCTTCTCATCATATTTCCTTAATTTAATTTTGCTTTGAATAATTCCAAAAATTCCCCAATTTGTTGAATAAATTAGAACACTTCCTTGTGAGACGACCTGAGTTGTGCCCTTTACTACATTTTTTGTGCAATTTAGCATTTTAATTATTTTTAATTTGTTGTGTGTAGCGACAGCTCGCATCAATCAACATGGATCCGTCATACAAATGCATCAAATTCTAGCTAACAGTCAAGCTAAAAATATAAGTAAATTACATTCTGTCAAAAACTACAGAACCACTATTAAATCAAATCTTTTTAAAGGAAGAACGTAACATTAATCATGTCGCTCATCCGACAGCCAAATGGTGTGATTTGAAAATCTCAACCTTTGACATCAATTTTAGAGCCTAAGAACCTCCGGTGTAAACAAATGTGCATTCTCCCATATGCTTGGGGTTCCTACCTATAGCCCACTCCATGCTGTCAGGTCCGAGATTTCACTAAGTCTGGAGCCCTACATCTCCTTGGAGGGCTATATGTTAGAGACATTTTCTTGGGATCAAAAGTCCCGGTAATTTCTCTCCAAAGAAAAATGAATTGAAGAGTGATTTTTAACGAATTTTTGGAACCCTCTAGATATTTCATTTTTAGCCCCGAAGTTTAGAAGATCACCAGAATTTCAAAATTTGAACTTGAACTAAAAAATGAGATTTTGATTGGTTGGGGTTTTGATTTTTTTTATATTTTATTTGAATCCAAATGAGGGGTATTTTCTTATTTACATTTATGTTTTAAAGTTAATAGGAAATAAGTGAGTGAGTTTTGGGGTAAGCCATATGCCTATGATAGCAAAATGGTGAATCTGGAGTTTTCTGTCACCGCTATAGCAGTCGCATGAAGTATGCAGCACAGTTTTAAGGTCTCTGGAGACCGCTATAGCGGTCCTCAGTCGCATGAAGTATGCAGCACGATTTTCAGGTCTCTGGAGACCGCTATAGCGGTCTAGGACCGCTATAGCGGTCATAAGTGCACAGTAACACGTGCGTGATGCGAGAGGAACGTGGCATGACCGCTATAGCAGTATATGACCGCTTGTTTTGGGTTGTGTTGACTGCTATAGCGGTCCAGGACCGCTATAGCTATGTCAGTTTTGTGGAAACAGTACAAAACGCATCATTTCACTTGCTGAGACCTCTCCTTTTTATTTAAACCCTTCCCACTCTCTTCCTCTCCCTTTTTCATGAACCAAAAACCCTCCCCACCCATTTTCTCTCATTTTTCTCAATCTCATTCAAGTGTTGCTTCCCCAAATCATCAAGGTATATGTTTGTTAATAGATTTTGATATCTTTGTCTCCGTCTTTTCATATTCTCTATGGTCTAGGCTGTTGTTTTCTCTCATTGTTGTCAAGTTGGGGTACTCCCCCAATGTTGTTAGAGCTAGATTAGAGTTATTTAGAGATTGTTAGAGTTTAATCTAGAGTTTTTTATGATTGTTATAGTCGACGTTGATGCCCTTCCGACTCCCCAGAGCTCAGTTGGTGTTGACGTCATCTATCCTCCCTCTCCAGGTGAGTGGATTCAATCCTGTGACCTTTATTTTTGGTCATTAAAGTTAATTTCCTTATATTGTGGCATAATGGATAATGTTAGAGCATATATCAAAGAGATTTTAGATAGGTATTAATTACGTGGAGTTTATGAAATGTATGATTTGAGGTTGTTTTGGAAAAGATTAGAGATTGACAATGATTCTTTTAAGTTAATGAGATTATGGTTTTCAAAGAGCATGAAATTGTATTTTTTTAGAAACTCATGGGACCATTGTTGATAAAATTGATTTTCTTTATAAGTAGTCAACAGGCTTATGATCATATATGTTAGAGAATGTAAATTATACAAGAGTTTAGCACAGAGTATTTAGAGAAAATGAATATATAGAGCAAGATTGATTAGTTTTTATTAAATATGTTACTTTGCTTCAAAGTTATGATTTTAGATTTATTATATTTATAAAGATTTATGTTAGCTTGAGATTTAAATTGAGAACTATAGTTTATGGTACCCAGATGTACGGAATTCAATATAATTCATAGCAACTGCCAGATACATATTTTGTGCACTTGAAATCGGAATGCCTACAAGTGGTGAACCCTTGGGCTCGATTTTCATAGCCACAGCTATACTAAAGTCAAATTGTTAGAATTACATGAGTCTAGAACTCTTAGAGTACTAAGATTTAGGGGCTCATTCGCCAGGGACTGAGCACCCACTTTTAGAAATGTTGAATTTACTTAATGGTGATGAGTTATATATGATGAGAATTAGTAAATAGCCATGGAGGCAACGGTAGTAACAGCCATGGAGGCAATAGTATTAAATGGATATGGAGGCAATCATGTTAAACAGCCAAGGAGGCAATAGTATTAGATAGCCATAGAGGCCATATTATTAGATAGCCACGGAGGCAATAGCAATAAATAGCCATGGAGGCCCATAGAGAATAGAGATATTTACAACAGTTATTATTATTATTATTATTATTATGATTATTATTATTATTATGGTTTTTATGCATCTTTGTTGTTGTCCCATGAAAAGGGTTACAGGTGAGAATTCACTCACTGGGTTTTAAATGAAACTCACCCCTCTCCCTTTTTCCATTACAGATACTTTAGCTGCCGTGGGTCCCTCTCATCCACCTCCTCCCCAGCAGTAGAGATTCCAGTTGGTGAGTTTCACTTTGGAGTGAAGTGTCTTTTGCGTTTTGATTAGAGATAGAGTGCTCCAATGTACATTATGAGTAGGGTCCTGGACCATAGAGATAGATTTGCATTGATATATCTTTATTATTTTGTATTTACATGATGATAGTTTTATGGATATCTTGTATAGAGAGCAACTCATATATATTTTGCATTACGGAGATAGATTCATAGTTTAATTACAATATGTTATTGATGATGAGCTAAATTTCAGAAGAGCTAAGAATTTATTAGAGAGTAAATGATGTTTTATAAATGGATTTATTATTATTATATGCATATAGAGTGAGCTCAGAGGTCACGAGACTTACATAAGGATAGGATTCCCCACGTGCTGGTCACATTCCTAAATTGGATCATGACAAATAATAATATTCCAAACTCATTCTGGGGAAAATTTTATAAGTGTCACTCATAGAGCAACTTATGGCCCACGATTTTTATAACCTTGATAATTAATTATTTTGTTATAAAAATTACCTTTATATCTATTTCATTAATACAACATAAATATTTCACATTAAATATTGAATTTCAAACCATTACAATTCTTAATTTAAATGATATAATTGGTCAAAATATGTCAATTTAAATTATTTAACATTAAAAATGGATATTCATGTGATACATATCTTTTTCTATTTTCTTTATAATATTTTTTTATTTTTTCAATTAAACACGTGTTTTTCCGTATTAATTACAAAATTTTAAATTTTGAATTCAGCTTGATGTTTTGAATTTTGAATTCAATAGACTACTTAATTTCTATTCCATAACAAACCGAAATCCAATTAGATTAGAGCAAAAACAAAAATAGCAACAAAAATGATTGCTACCAAGAAATGTTTGCTATAATCGAAGCATGAACCAATAAATTACTCCTAGAATCTATAACATATTCACTGCTACAAAAGACGACCACTTATACTAATTAAAATTAAAACCTTTAATTTCTCTTAGAATTTGTAATATCAGTTTGTTATTGAAATCTCTACTACCTAAAGCTTTAATGTGAAATGCTAACACTTCATTTTATTTCTCCTCTCTATTCCGTAACTTTTTTTTCTCTTCCATTCTTCCTCTCATATTTTCATATTTTTCATTTCTCTTCGTTCATTATCTATTTGTTCTCTCAAAATACTTTAATTTACTACATCTTTTAATTTTTTTTTCTTCATGGTTTATATTAAGGAATAAGAATTTGTAAATTAAAAATTCAAATGTTTCACTATTCTTCTTTGAAGCTCGTTTCTTCTTTGTGAGATTTCCCTTTTTTTTTGTACAACATATTTTTTTATGTTTGTTTAGTATTTTTAATTTGTATATATATATTTTATACATTTAAATGTTTCCTTAATGAAATAAAGATTTGATTTTTTAAGTTTTCCTAAAATAAACCAATTTATTCATCCTTTTCATTTTCATTGTCTATATCCAATTTATTTCTACCTTTCTTCTTTGTATTTTTTTTTTTTTTGGTTTATATAGAGATTTATGTTTATTTAGTTTTTTACTTTGTGTATATATTTTAATGGCTTTTTTTTGTATTTTGTGCAAGAGACAACCACTAAACTGTATGCTCAACCACATATTGTTCAATCCTTTGTGTCAAAGATAATTGTATTTTTCATAAATAATTTAATAAACATTTGATTGAATTTGAGATTAATTTTAGTATTGCATAAATGAGTAATATTAGTGATTTTTTATTTTTTTTCTTTTCAAAATTCGATCCTACAATTAAGTAAAGGAGATGGTATTGATAGACTATCTCAACTGGTCATTTCACTAAACTTAAGGTAGTAAAGATTAAGGACTAGGAATTATTGAAGATTGTGTTTGGTTTTACTTTTATTTTTACCTTTAATTTTCTCATGCTAACACTTTTAATTATTTGATAAAATTTAAAATATTATTTTTGTGTCTATATAAATCCATATTTATTTGTGTTGAAATTAAATAAATTAAATTTATTCATTAATTTTTTATTAATTAGAAAATATATTTTTATGTGTTTATAAATTAAATACTTTAATTTATTGAAAAGTTGTAAATGACTAGGGATGACAAGAAAAAACCAATGAAAGTGAATACACACAAAAAATATCCACATTAATGGGACAAGAGAAAGGACATAATTTGTCTTCTTGGGGATTGCTAATAGAGGAGAGGTTCCTATTTGTTAAACATAGTAGAGACAAGGATGAGACACTCTCATTTTTTTCAAGTATATTTGTTAGATATGCATTATGTATGCATCTTTAATTTTAATTTAGATTATATTGTCTTAGAAGTATTTGTTACTATGGATATTTATGTTTTGAATTTCAAAATATTTTTAATTTTTCTCTTTTGGAAAATTTTTAATACACTCATGAATACCCATAGGGATTCAAATCTCTAAAAGGATGAGGAATTAGGACTCGTGACGGGAATGGAAATGGGGATGGGGATGGTAGCAAAATTCCAAATCAGGATGGGGGAATGAGACATGTCCCCTTTTCTCATAGATATTGTAATACCTAGTATACACGTGTTAGTAGATACGTTCTGTACGGCCTCAAGGTCTCCCGGGACATACACATGTTGCCCAGTCCGAGTTTTCACTAAGTCTGGAGCCCTACACCTCCTTTGAGGGCTATACGCTAGAGCCACCTTCTTGGGATCAAAAGTCCCAGTAATTGCTCTCTAAAGGAAAACAAAATGAAGAGTGATTTTTAATGAATTTTGGGAAACCTCTAGACCTTTCATTTCCAGCCCCTAAGTTTAGAAAATTGCCGGAATTCCGGAATTTGAACTAGAACTCAAAATTGAGATTTTGATTAGTTGGGGTTTTGATTTTTTTTTTATCTTTTATTTGAATCCAAATGGGGGGCATTTTCCTTATTTACATTTATGTTTTAAAGTTAATAAGTGAGTATAAAGAAATGTAAACAAGTGAGTGTAGAGATAACTCATTTGCTTGATGACAGTAAAATGCTGCTGATGGACTTTACTGTCACCGCTATTGAGGTCCTGGACCGCTATCCAGGACTGCTATAGTGGTCACAGCAATACAGTCACAGTTTTGGGCTTTCTAGAGACTGCTATAGAGGTCATAAGTGATGAGCGCGCAGTTCGGGGAGCAACCAGATCGCTATGGTGATGTCAGTTTTGTATAAATAGTGCAAAACAATGTCGTTTCGCTCAAATGCTCCATTTACCCCTATTTATACCCCAAGCTCGGTTTTCACCCCCAAACTCCAAACCCTATCACTCCCAAACCCTCTTCTACTCTTTTCTCACTCTAATCCATCCTATTCCTCTTCCTCCCAAGAGATTAAAGGTAAGATTTTGTTGGTTTATGTCATGTTCTTCCTCCCTCATGTTATGGGTTATTGTTTTCTCTCATTGTTGTTAAGTGGGGGTGCTCTCCCAATGTTGTTAGAGCTAGATTAGAGTTATTTAGAGTTTGTTAGAGTTTGATCTTAAGTTTTATGATGATTATAGTCGACATTGGTGCCCTCCCAACTCCTCGGAGCTCAGTTGGTGTTGAAGTCATCTCTTCCTCCCCTTCCAGGTGAGTGGATTTGATCTCATAGCCTTAGTTTCCACATTATAATTATATTTCTTGCATTATGATTGTTAAATATAGTATTAGAGATGAAAATATGAGAATATATGATTTTGCAAGGCTATGACTTTGAATATATAGCATGACAAGGAAATTTAGAAAACCATGGGACCATGATTGATAGATTGTATGTTAGAAAATGTTTTAAGTTCAACTCTAAGAGAATTATTGCAAGAATATATGAGTTAACAAGTTACTAATTTATCAAAAATATTTTAAGAGTTTATGATATTGTTATGTGTCAAGATTGGAGATTTCAAAATGTGATTTTTGAGCATAAATTAATATATTTATGCGTGCTAGAGAAATGTGAACAAGAGTATGAAGACTTCGTATTAAAGGCTAGGGATATTATTACAGTTTTAGAGTTTTTAAGATTATGAACACTTTTGGCTTGAAGTATGGTATTAGAGATTTCAAGTATATGAAAAGATATGTTAGCTTAAGAAATGAATTTAAAACTTCAGTTTTATGGTACCAAGAAGTACAGAATTCAGTATGACTCCTAACAGTTACCAGATACATATTCTATGGACTTGAAATTGGAATGCCTACAAGTGGTGAACCCCTGGGTTCAATTGTCACAGCCACAGTTATGCTAAAGTCAAATTGTTAGAGTTATATGAGTCCAGAACTCTCAGAGTACTAAGATTTAGGGGCTCGCGTTCGCGAGGGACGGAGTACCCTCCCTTCAAATTTAAAATGATTTTATTATAAGAGCAAGAGTATGATTATAATTTGATTTAGAGATTTTATGGATCTCCCCAGTGATTCTAAGAGTAAAGTAATTATGTATTATAGAGTTTTAAACCTAGAGAAGAGCTAGAACAAAGTTTCAAAGAAATAATTTATTTGTATGATTTAGAGATTAGACGGTAGCGATAGAAAAACAAACAGTGAGTTAACGACCGGGAAAAATGATCGTTAACCTTGGTACCAAGTTGTCCTTAGGGGCAATCTCACAGAGTAAAGATGGAACCTAGTTAGGTGCCCGATTCGGATTCTCGAGGGATCCTAGAGATCAGAAAATTTGCTATGCCATGGTTGACATGCGTTGCTAGAGAATATATTGTTATGCAATGCATAACTAGAGATCCATCTTTCTTTATTAGAGTAATGGTATTTATGTTTTCGATGATTATTTATGATTTCAAAAAGTAATTGAATCAAGAGCTATTATGTATATATATGTAGAAAATGATTTCTTGTTTGATTATGAGTTAGAAATGGTTGTTGTAAATTTATAGAATGAAAAGTGTTTCTTAGCTAGCAATGTATTTAAATATCAAATGATTTATGATTACTACATGTATATTATATTATATTTGTTGGTTGTCCTATGTGGGTGATGGGTGAGAGCTCACTCACTGAGTCCGTTGACTCATCATTCTCCCTTCGTCCTATAGTTGCAGGTTCAGAGGTGATTCAGATTCTGATTCCACAGACACCATTATTCTAGTGGTGAGTTTTACTTTGCGGAAAGGCCTAGAGTAGGACTATGTTAGAGTAGAGTGGTCCAGTAGGTGTCCAGGTAGGATCTTATCCACACATGTAGTTTGATATATTCTACTATTTTCATATATTAAGCATGTAAATGAAATGTAAATTGTAATTAGAGACCTATGTGATGACACAGTTATGAATCATAAATAAGCAGATTTGAATAAGAGTTTTCAGAGATTAAATTATTGAATATTTTCAGTTTATGAAATTGAGAATTATGTTTTAATTAGGGAAAATGTTTATATTCCAAAGAGATCATATTTTGAATTATTATATTTATGATAAATTATTCATTTAAAGAGACACGTCACCTAGAAGGCTTTCATGGGGATGGGATTCCTCACGTGCCGGTCACGTTTCCAAGTCGGGTCGTGACAGATATCCATTGCCATTCCTATAAATAAATCATGGTATAATTAAATTATCCACTTATTCTCTTTCATTTTTCAACAATCTCAATTTTCGAAATGTGCAAAATATTCATAAAATAAGCTCTTTATTGTTAATTATAAGTCATCTATTGAGATTTTTTCAGCCTTATAAACTTGATATTCAAAATAAGATATAAAATAGAATGACACATTTATATATTTTTTTCATTTGTTTAATTATTTAATTATTAACTTATTTCCAAAACAAATTTATATATTCAATTTTCTATAAAATATATTTAGATAAATTATTATTTATTTTCCTTAATAGGCAACAAACTATTTTTTATTATTATCCCGTGCAATGTACGAGTCAAACCACTTATATATTCATATATATACCTATGACTGATGCGGTGCACACCAAAAAATATTGCTCACCATAAAAAACCATAACGTGTAATTAAAAAATATAAATATATAACTAATACGGCTGCAATTAACACAACAATAATATAGTGACTGTAATTATAATGGTAAATCGCAATTTAAAGCCAATGAAGATTGGCACAAATGGTAAGGAGCAAACTTGTATCCCACAAGGACGCAAGTTCGATTCTCACTGCCACTATGACGACCCTTTAGTAAGCGATCTTGTAAATCTCTTGCAAGTGCTTGTAGAGCCCGAAGACCGTGCACTGGCCTTAGTGACTAGTGCCAAACCCACCTAAACTTTTAAATGTATGAAAAAAAATTCACAATTTAAAATCTTGATAATTAGTCTCAGCACAAATCAACGCCATTAATTTGTTCAAACACTAATTCTAATGATATATTTGGCTAAGCTAGAAAAAGAAAATTATTTATTTATGTTTCAAAAAAATGAAGAGAAATTAGTTTATATTTTTGTCATAAGGAACTTGGAATCAAAAAATTTCCGAGAAGGTTGAGCTACTGATAACTCGCCAAAAGCTTTAACGGGAGTAGATCCATCAAGGCTCAATTGCAACTCTCCTAGAGTTATGAGAATCTCCATGACAAGAAGGTTAAGAAACTGGCTATGGCAATCAAACATCATCCTCAAATCATCATCAGTATTAATGCCGCAAGTTCCATACCGTACTGCACCTTGAGCAATCCACATGGGTAGCAGATACACCAATATATATTATTTACTTGTTTCTTTCACGTAACTTTTGAAGAATTTTGGCATGAAACTTAGAAAGACTCATAGATGAATAAACACTAATAATAAGTACCAGATTTTGACAGGAAAACTGGATCTCATCTTGTTAGTTTTGAATAATCTAACAATTATAGTGAACAAGCATATAATATCTCCTAGCCATTTTTTTTGTACTCAGAGTCACTAACCAACCTAAAAAAAAAAACTCACACAAAAAATACTCTCTGATTTGCTTCACCTAGTTTTGGGCTGGAGTGTATATATAGAGCTTGTCCGTGTGCAATACGTCAAACTATTTGAACATTTTTTTTCTTGCATACTACAGCTTGCTTTCAGCCATATTCTAGCTTTTACATCTCCACATAATATGATTGATCATCAACCGAAAATCATCTAACATCTGTCAGATGATAATATGCCTTGTTATGCAACGAGAAATAAACCCACTTTTTTCACTTGGCTGTGCAACGTATTGGTATAAAAAAAATTAGTGTATAATGATAAATAAAGTTAAAAGGGGGGGACATCCGTAATTAATCAATTTTTTTGGATAAAAAACCCGTAAACAGAGTTCAGAATTCTGTAGCATTTGTTTTTTTATAAGTATGAAAGACTCAACTCTCAAAAGGAAGAGCAAAAAAAAAAAAAAAAAAATAGAAAATATCAAAATTCAAGACATGACAAAGCCTACTACCAAGAACACGAAAAGGAACAAATACGCAAAATTCGTCAATCCATAATTTGAAAGCATGTCCTTCACTCATTTCTATTGTTGAATCTGCATGCACCAGTTTCTGCTCCATCCAAATTTCAAAATATTGGCCCTCCCATTGAAAAGACCACCTTGTATATGTTAGACCATGTTTTTATCATCACTTAATCAGAACTCCACCACAACAAAGAGCAACACTATATTGCTATTATCAACTTAGTCTCCTGGTTTTGTTCCAATCTGCTATAAACTACCACAACTGTCATGTTTGAATAGATGTGCACATGAACCTCCACAATAGATTTGATCTCTTAAGATATAAAAATTTGTATGGACAACAATCTTTGTTTTTTAAGTTATCAATTTTTTTTGGTAGGAATTATCAAGAGTTATGTTAACAAAAAACTTGGTCTCTTAAAGTTATGTTTATTCGCACTATCATCTCCCCCCCGCGGCCGGCCAGCGGGTGTCTGCAAAGGTTTTTTAAATTAAAATATTGAATAATATAAATAAGCAATAAAATAATCAAGACTTATGTGTCATAAAAAGTAAAGTTGGGTTTGAAGTGGGACATTCTCTACACTGCACTACCAAAAAACTTGCATGTTTCTTGCTGATTTATTTTTGAGAAAAACTATTTTAACACCTAAAAGTGGGTGTCTGAAATAGACACCCACTTTATAATCATTGGATGTGATAGATGTCCCTACTTATTCTTAACATTCATCACATCTAATGGTTATAAAGTGGGTGTCTATTTCAGACACCCACTTTTAGGTGTCAAGATAGCATTTCCCTTTATTTTTTCCACTGGTATAGCCGGCGGATTTATGGGTGAAAAGAAAGAAATAACACAAATTACCAGCTAATTTTTTCGCAAGTAATCGGCTGAGAATATTCACACAATCTAATGCCAAATTTAGTGCGTCCATTACCGGTGGATTTTTTTACCGGTAATTATTGATAGTTTTTTAAATAAAAATCAACCATCGACAATTTATTGCGCTTGACTATTGATAGTTACTTGATGGTTAAACAGGCCATATTAGTTAACATCTATGCTATGTTCCGTGGTTTTCATAAAGCTTCCGTGGTTAAACAGCCGAGTACAATACTCCAACTTGTACACGTCGTCCCATCCTGGAATGCACGGAAGCATCCTATTTCAAAGTTCAAATGAACCAGCCACGTGCGCCCTTTTCTTTTTTTCCCATTGAATTGGCTGATTTGGCGCTATTTCTTCAATTAAATAAAGCAAATGTTACAATCAAAAGAATAACACGCGTACGCAGTGGCGCATGTGGAATGTATGAATGTCTCCAATGTGAATATGTGATGACTAAATAAAAGTTTGACTCAAAGGTCGCGTGATGAAACATGACCGCAAGTCAAGCAGCTCTCACCTCTGATGGATCAAAATCACATATTAGTTATCCGCTGTGCAGCCAATAATATCTTAAATAAAGCAATTAAAAAATCACCTGGATTAAAATAAAAAAACGGAGAAGAGTTGCGTATATGAAAATTTAAACAAATAAAAGACCAGAAATGTATGTTTGTAGGTCGTTAAATGTAAATATTACCTGGGCATCATATATGAAAGGAAATTATAAATACTGACTTTTAACTCTCTCTCAACACTTACTAGTATCTACTTTAACTAATTATGTCTCCCGCTAATGTCCATAAAATATCTGCTTGTTGATAAAGATAAAAAAAAATAATAATAACCTCTCAAAAAGTGTAAGTAATAAAACGACAACAAATTAAAAATATAATATACGATTAAGAGAAGTGAGAAATTTAAAGCAAATATTTTTTTAATTCTATGTAGCCAACTCTATATTATACAAAGGCTTAAAATTGTAACCAAAAAAAAAATACAAAGGCTTCAAATTCTAACTAACACTCATGCTGATAAAGGAAAGTAAATCAAATCTTTAAGAGGAAGAAACTAACGATTAATCATCCTAGTTGTTTATTCTAACTGGAATAGCTCGGAGGGATTGATCCAAGTCCATATCCTCAGGCTTTATGTTGTTTTCAAGTCTCCAATCAAAAGAATTGACTAATGATCCCAACATCACATGCAACATTCTGATAGCTAGAGGCGAGCCTGGACATATTCGTCTCCCGCTGCCAAATGGTGTGAGCTGAAAATCTCGACCTTTGACATCAATTTTAGAGCCCAAGAACCTCTCCGGTGTAAACAAATGTGCATTCTCCCATATGCTTGGATTCCTACCAATAGCCCACTCATTAATTAGGACTCTTGCACCCTGTGGGATTGTATAACCTGAGATTTCAACATCAACCTTAGCTTTTCTAGGGAGCAAAAGTGGAGCAGGAGGGTGCAAACGCAAGGTCTCTTTTATTATTGCTTGTAAGTATGGGAGTTTAGCAACATCTGATTCCTGAATAGGATTTCCTTTTCCAATGGTTTGTTCCAGCTCTTGTTTGGCTTTTGACATAACCTCTGGATTATGGAGTAGTTCAGTCATTGCCCTTTCCAAGCCATATGCAGTTGTGTCTGTTCCGGCAACTAGAAGATCCTACAACAAAATCATATTTGTTCTAAGTGAGAAAGGATAAATTAAACTTGTATCTCTGGAGGGGAAAAAAAAAAGTTTTCAAAGATAATATATTGGTAGTGAACAAAAGATCATAGAAAGGATAAGAGAAAGGAAATTACAAGTAAAAAATGTTTGATTTTTTCTCTGTCCATCCTCTGGCTATCCTCTTGAGAAATGTCAAGGAGTGCATCCAACATGTCGTTGTTAGTGACATAAAGTGCCGCTTCTCTTTGCTTCAATCGTTTGTCAATCAACTTGTCCAAGTTGTGGAAAAACTTGGTAAGGTAATTAGTGGTGTGCCTTTGGAGGCCTTGTGGGTCCAATATCTTCAACACTGGGAAAATATCCACCACGTTTGTTGTTCCAGTTAGCTGCAAGAGAGTGGACACAATGTCCTTGTACTCTCCATTCTCTACGGATTCAACAAAATCCTGAGAGACAAAAGTGTAAGACAAGAAATTGATGCATGCCTTGAAAGCTGCCCTCCCAACATCCACTGCCTCACCGCTTAGGCTGTATGTGTGCATGTCGCTGAGGAGTTCCTGCAGCTTCTTGCGCCTAAGGCCTTGGCTTGCATCAAGGGTCTTGTTTGAGAACAATTGCTCATTGCATATTCTCCTTAGGTCCCTCCAAAGTGGTGAGACTGGGAGGAATGGCAGGCTGTAATTGTGGTGACCGTGAGCTGTCACAATAACTGGAACTGTTCTGTCTGAGAACAACACATCATGGGTTTGGAGCACCTCTTTGGCAATTTCTGGTGAAGAGATGATTATGGTGGTTGATGGGCCGAGCTTCAAGCGCATTATATCTGGGGCATGAAGCTTAGCAAGCTTGGCCAGCGTTTGTTGTGGCTTTCTACAGAATTCGGAAAGGCTTCCCACTATAGTGAGAAAGGAAGGTCCTGGTGGAAGCTTGTAGTTTGATTTTGTGCTCTTTGCATGAATTGAGCGAAGAAATTGTGTGATTGTGTATACCAAAAAGAGTATCAATGATAAAGACAAATAAGAATGCTTAGGGGATAATAAGAGGGTAGGTGCTTTCATTGCATCTTCTGCGGTGCCTTGCTCAAAAAGTGAAGCAAATGTTGTTGTTGAATTCATCATTGCAGCACCAAAGTGTGCTGATACTGATTCCATGGCCGTTTAATTGGAAAGATGTTGGTTCAAGTCAAGTGTAGTGTAGTGTAGTGCAGTGTTGAGAAGTGGGTGTGATGAGAGTGAACTTGTTTGGCTTGTTTATATAGGATTGTGCATGAAGGTGCGGAGAAGGTGGCTACATGTGACGCGTCTGTCAAACATACATGTTTTTTATTTTAGAAATGAATGCTCTTTTACGCACCTTTAACACATGACCGCGCGGACCTACATGTATCATAGTTTGTTACATGTTTTCCTTTTTAAGTTGTTTACTGACTTTGTTAGTACATCTGGTTTGTCTATTTGTGTATATAGATTGGACCACTGGACACGTGACCCATTGATTCCACGGTGTAGTTTGTTCTCTTGTAATACGGGGAAAGAGATGATATATAATGGCTTGCATATATATGGGCGAAGCGAGGCAAATTTTCGAGTCAAATTTGATCGGCGTGTTGTGATGTTGAGAGGACGAGTGTACTTGCATAATATATCTGTCATTTTCTTTCCTCCTATTCTTTTTTTGGTTAAGTTCTTTCCTTCTGGTCTTCCTCTCCATTAGGTAAAGATTTGAATGGGGTGTGATATGTACGTACAGGAAAAAAAAAATTCTACGTCCAAGATTGTAAAATTATTTTTCAAAGAAATATTCAGTACAAGCTATTTGAGGCGGTTTCTTGTTCTTGTTTTGAATTTATGGTTGTTAAGTATACTAGCTGGGCGTGATCCCTGGGAGGATAGTTTTTGATATTCATGAGTAATGTAATCAGGTGTTTCTAATTTTTTTTTCGGTTGACTGGTGACATGAATTCCCTGCTCCTCACGCCTTTATAGCTAGTGAGTTGAGACTTATGATGTGATTGCATTTTTATTTATTATTGGCAAAAATAATACACATTCTAGAAAGTACAAGGCATCAAGTTGCGTACTATTTGCAAGTTTAGGGTATCAGATTGACTTAAAGTTTGAGGGGCTATATATTTATAGACGTGAAAATTAATAACAAACGGCATGTTCCGTTAGTAAATCCATCTGCAATTGAAAAATCCTTCTATCAAGCTTATAAAATGAGTCTATTATTTCCTCTGTGTTCCATAAAAATCTTGTAGTGTTGTTTTCACCAATAATGGTTAAAAATCCGTCGATAAATAGTTTAAATATCCGGCCACCTCTCCTTTTCCCCTATTTCTTCTCTCACTAGTCTCTATCTCCTCTCTATCACTTCATCGTTCATCTCAATTTCCCCAGTTTTTTCTCTGTCGCCCCACCGTCATTTTTGGTAAAGTGATCACCACTGTCTTTATCTTGAGGTGCTCTACATATTAATTATTGGTCTTATTTTTTTGATTCGGTTCTTCTTTTGTTACCATTTTCTTCTTACCCTTTACATTTTGTTTTTTTGGTTCATGAGCAATTCTACCACAGCCCTTACTACCCTTAGTTGTCGCCATTGCTGCTCACCGTCGCCACCTTACTATATATAGGTGAGTCGTTTTTGTAAGTGCTAATTTTTTTTTTGAAATTATTGATTTGGTGCATTATTTTTAAGTACTAATTAGTTTCTTTTTTTTTTTTTTATCTGCTGCCTCCATCTGCCACTATCGTCGTTGGAGTCGCACACGGAAGTTCAATATTTTTTAGAAAAAGGGTGTTTTCTAGCAAATTTTTCCATCGACAATACATAATAAAAAAATTCTAAGTTAATATTACTGGTAAGTCTAATCTTTTTTCTCTTAAAAATGCATTATCGAGGAAAAAATTCTTGGCTAATGATTTACCACTAACAAATTTTTCCAGCTTGTTTCTGACAAATTTCTTTTGTAAAATCTGCTGGTAATTTCCTTAGAAAAATTCCCCTAATAATAGTTTCCAATGATGTTATTTCTATGCATTAAAATCCACCAGTAATGAAATTTTCTGCCAGTAAAATATATTTGCCGGTAACAACCCTTTTCTAGTAGTGAGTAGAAAAGGTAGAAAAGGTCCTAACTTTGATCCCAAATTTAGTCCCACACATGTCTTAATAAAGATTTTATCATATTTATCAAATTCTTTATTGTAAATAAAAAATTTTACTTTTGGATTATAAAATAAAATAAAATTCACATTTTCACTAATTTTTATAGAAATGGAATTATGAATAAAAAGTTTGCATTTTATTTGTTAAAAGTTAAATTATGAAATATTTAAACTATGTGAAAAACAATTTGGGGAGTGTTGGAAATGACCAAAAATTATGTGAAGAAAGAAGTAGAGCATAATTAAATTTAAATGTTGAAATGAAAAAAATTACAAATACATAATTAATTGTTTGTATAATTGTTGTTATTAGCAACTTATGTATTTACACATAAAAAAATTATGTCAAAAAATAACTAAATGATAAAGCAATGCATGTGGAACGGTCCCCAGGCTGTGGGGCTCATCCTACTTTTTTTCAATTGCTCCAACAGTTGCAGTCCCAATCCCTGTCTCGAGTGGTGGGTCGCCTGTTGAAATGGGAAGTTTAATTGTGTCCATTGGTGTTGCTCGAAGAGATGAAGTTCGCCATCCTTTCTAAATATTAAGTTTAATACAATTGACAAGGTTCGAGTAATTTAAATTAAAACTGAACTGGGAATTGTTGGCAATTTTAAATAAAAAATAATGATATTTAGGAGTCCAATTTCATTATACCATTTTCATTTCCCTTTTTTAGATATATAATTTTGATTTTAACACATTTTTCCAAAAACATAATAATTAATAACGTAAAACATGATTTAAAGTCATATTAATTTTATTTTTTTTATAAGCATGATTGATTTTGTGAATAAACAATGTTAAGAGTTCTGAAATAAAACATTAAAAGGCCAGGGATTTATAGTTCAAAAAAAAAAGTGAGGGATTTAACTCCTATATTCTTTAAACATGTGATTCCTAGCACAGTTAGTAACTAGGTAATTGGACTTCTCAAACAATTAACCAGGAGTTTGATTACTGGCTTTGTACATGAAAAGAGTCTTGTGACTAAAGGTTTATCTTTTAGGAGAGCTCTTCCTTCGAAGGATTAATCATTGCTGCCGATGGAATATACCTTAGGAAACAAAACAAAAATAACTCTTATTTTTTTATTAGCATAGTGTTGGAATAATTTTTTGGACTAACATAAATCATTGTTAAATTTAATTTTAGATTCAAATTAATTGGATGTTAAAATAATTAAAGTTTATTGTTTAAGTCCGAAATTTGTGATCAATATTGTATTGGGCTTCTTATTGTCAAGCACTACTCATTATGGGTATTGTTATAGGTACTTATATATAGGCTTACTATAATGAGAAGACTTAACCCATGTTTTACTAATATAAATAGAGAGGTCCCTTGCATGGTTCAGTGTATCATGGTGCGTGTTTTCTTCGAGTTTTGCACCATCAGTATTGAGTACTATGTTTTGAGTTGTGGAACACTTAGTAGTGTTTAGTTAGTGATACAAGGACATAAATACGAAAACACTAGAGATAGAAACCTATTTGGTGGAGATAGGAACATGGGACAGAAAAATTTTCCATCCTCGAGATAGAAAAACAAAAAAAATTTGTACTTCCAAAATTTGAAGACAGTGGAGACAGGATACAAAGACAAAATTTTCATATTTTTTTCTTCCAATAATTGTTATATATATATATATATATAATATTTATGTCTCTGTTTCCATTGTCCCTGTATTCTTGTCATTGTCCCTCTACCAAACGCTACCTTACATTACTAATACAATTCGACAATGATATGAAGATATGTTAAAATTTCGAAATTTAAAATCTGGTGATACGTACGTATATATATAAAAAAATATATTAATAATACTTTATGGACAAAATAATTTTGTAAAGCCATCTAAAATAGTAATCTTGATACATTTTAAAATATCAAAATATTGATATCAATATCAAACATAATACGTCCTAGATACTATGCATAGTGAGACAATGAAATATTAGTGTAACATAGGTATAATTGAGTATTGACTAAGATGTCTTTCTGATTTTTCGGGTGGCATGGCTCATGTGGGTTAGGGTATTTTACTTTTGTGTTTCTGTTTACTAGTATGAGGGAGTCTTTGCTCCTCCTTTTATAAGAGTTCAGCCTTATTTAATTATCGTAAAAAATATAAAATTAAACAACTAAGTAAAGTAAGAAAATTTAAAGCAAATATATATCTTTATAATAATTATAGCCGAGCACTCTATATCATTTTGGGTGATGGATTTAAGAAATTTTTGTTATGGAGATCAAATTAATACATAATTATAATAAAGATTTATCTAACTAGTGCCTTGATCTTAAAGAAGTAAGATTTTCATGAGAAACTGTAATTTTTTAGTTTCAATGTGTAGGGACCACTTAAAACTTTTAAACTTGCTCTTATCAGAATTCTTAACTAATGTCTTAAGGGCACTAGTTAGACAAACACTTAAAATAAAAGTGGATTTAACTATATCTTATTGCTTTAAGCAATGTTATTTCAATACTTAAAAGGCAAATGTCTAGTTGAGAGAGACAATCCATCATTATTAAATGTGATGATGACCCCTAGTATCTCCATTTATCTATCACATATAATAGTGATCGAGTCAATCTCTCAACTGAACACCGAATTTTGGGTGTTAAAAAATAACTAAATGATAAAGCAATGCATGTGGAACAGTCCCCAGGCAGTGAGGCTCATCCTACTTTTTTTCAATTGCTCCAACAGTTGCAGTCCCAATCCCTATCTCGAGTGGTGGGTCACCTGTTGAAATGGGAAGTTTAATTGTGTCCATTGGTGTTGCTCGAAGAGATGAAGTTCGCCATCCTTTCTAAATATTAAGTTTAATATAATTGACAAGGTTCGAGTAATTTAAATTAAAACTGAACTGGGAATTTTTGGCATTTTAAATAAAAAATAATGATATTTAGGAGTCCAATTTCATTATACCATGTTCATTTCCCTTTTTTAGATATATAATTTTGACTTTAACATATTTTTCCAAAAACATAATAATTAATAACGTAAAACATGATTTAAAGTCATATTAATTTTATTTTTTTTATAAGCATGATTGATTTTGTGAATAAACAATGTTAAGAGTTCTGAAATAAAACATTAAAAGGCCTAGGATTTACAGTTTAAAAAAAAAAAGTGAGGGATTTAACTCCTATATTCTTTAAACATGTGATTCCTAGCACATTTAGTAGCAAGGTAGTTAGACTTCTCAAACAATTAACCGGGAGTTTGATTACTGGCTTTGTGCATGAAAAAAGTCTCGTGACAAAAGATTTATCCCTTAGGAGAGCTCTTCCTTCGAAGGATTAATCATTGCTGCTGATGAAGGATACCTTAGGAAACAAAAAAAACTAACTCTTATTTTTTTTTTTATCAGCATAGTGTTGGAATAATTTTATGGACTAACATAAATCATTGTTAAATTTAATTTTAGATCCAAATTAATTGGATGTTAAAATAATTAAAGTTTATTGTTTAAGTCCGAAATTTGTGATCAATATTATTATTGGGCTTCTTAATGTCAAGCACTACTCATTGTGGGTATTGTTATAGATACTTATATGTAGGCTTACTATAATGCGAAGACAACTTAACCCATGTTTTACTAATATAAATAGTGTTTGGTTAGTGATACAAGGACATACATACGAAGACACTAGAGACAGAAACCTGTTTGGTGGAGGAGATAAGAACATGGGACAGAAAAATTTTCTGTCCTCAAGACAAAAAAACACAAAATTTTTGTACTTCTAAAATTTAAGGATAGTGGAGACAAGATACAGAGACAGAAATTTCATATATTTTTTTTCCAATAATAGTCATATACATATTTAATATTTATGTCTTTGTCTCCATTGTCCCTGTATTCTTGTCGTTGTCCCTCTACCAAACGCTGCCTTACATTAATGTCACGACCCGATTTGGATCGTGATCGGCACGTGAGGATCTCCATCCCCACGTAAGTCTCGTAATCGATGTGTCGTACTATATGCATATCTTAATCATAAAATCTACTTTAAATCATAATTTGAATTTCATCTTGAACTCATAATAAACATAAATAATCCTTTTTCTCATAAATAAAATCTGAAACTGTAGCTGTGATATAAATTGAACGGAGTTGCTCATTTACAAAATATACCATAAAACTATCACCATACAAATACAAAATAATAATAATATATCAATGCAAATCTATCTCTATGGTTCGGGACCCTGCCCGCAATGTACATTAGAGCACTCTATCTCTAATCAAAACGCAAAAGACACTTCACTCCGAAGTGAAGCTCACCAACTGGAATCTCTACTGCTGGGGAAGAGGTGGATGAGAGGGACTCGTAGCAACTAAAGTACATATAATGGAAAAAGGGAGAGGGGTGAGTTTCATTTAAAACTCAGTGAGTGAATTCTCACATGTAACCCCTTTCATGGGACAACAACCAAGATGCATAAATATCATAATATTATTAATAACCAATAATGAAAAAAACAATAAAACAAATTCTAATATGTTTCTAGTAATCCCATATATAAATATATAAACAAAACTCTAGACTCCTCTAAGTCACAATCAATAATATTCTGAACTTGATAAACATACATAAGAATAATCTTAATAACTGCTTGTAATTATCTCTAGTCTCTATGGCTATCTGATACTATGGCCTCCATGACAATAAGATACTATGGCCTCCATGGCGATCTAATACTATGGCCTCCATGGCTATTTACTACTGTTGCCTCCAAGGCTGTTTACTAATTCTCATCATATATAGCTCATCATAATTAAATAAATTCAACATTTCTAAAAGTGGGTGCTTCATCCCTAGCGAATAAGAGCCCCTAAATCTTAGTACTTTGAGAGTTCCGGACTCATGTAATTCTAACAATTTCGCTTTAGCATAACTATGGCTATGAGTATCGAGCCCAAGGGTTCACCACTTGTAGGCATTCCGATTTCAAGTGCACAGAATATGTATCTGGTAGTTGCTATGAATTATACTAAATTCCATACCTCTGGGTGCCATAAACTATAGTTCTCAATTTAAATCTCAAGCTAACATAAATCTTTAAAATATAATAAATCTAAAATCATAACTCTAAAGCAAAGTAACATATTTAATAAAAACTAATCATACTTGCTCTATATATTCATTTTCTCTAATTACTATGTGCTAAACTCTTCTATAATTTACATTTTGTAACATATATAATCATAAGCCTGATGACTACCTATAAAGAAAATCAATTTTTGCAACAATGGTCCCATGAGTTTCTAAAAGTATAATTTCATGCTCGTTGAAAACCATAATCTCATCAACTTAAAAGGATCATTACCAATATCTAATCTTTTCTAAAACAACCTCAAATCATACATTTCAAAAACTCAACATAATTAATATCTATCTAAAATCTCTTTGATATATGCACTAACATTATCCATTATGCCACCATATAAGGAAATTAACTTTAATGACCAAAAAATAAAGGTCACAGGATTGAACCCACTCACCTGGAGGGGAGGGAGAGTTGACATCAACTCCAACTGAGCTCCGGGGAGCAGGGAGGGCAACAACGTCGACTATAAAAATCATAAAAATTCATCAATACTCTATGGGTATCTCTAGATTACTCTAACACAACTCTAACAACAATGAGAGAAAATAAATATCCATAATATGGGGGAAGAAGAACATGACATAAACCAACAAATCTTACCTTTGATCTCTTGGGAGGAAGAGGAATGGAGTGGATTTGAGTGAGGAAGGAGTAGAAGAGAGTTTGGGAGTGTTAGGGTTCAGAGTTTTGGGGGGTGAAACTGAGCTTGGGGGGTATAAATAAAGGTAGGGGATCATTTGAGTGAAATGTCTATTGGGCTCAGAGACTGATTCACAGTGTAATTAAATGTTGCCAATGTATGGCAATGAGTACCAAAACTAAATCTGATAGAATTAAATCTACCAGTCGGCGCAGCGCAGCGAAAATATGAATCAGGATGAATAGTAAATTTCTACAGTAGGGGCCCACTGGTCACTATTTATGTGGGGCCCACTGGTCACTATTCACAAAATAGTACTATTCACACTAGTATCAAGAAATTTGCACACCGAATTTTTAACCTGGAAACCCCCAAATACCGGAGGAAAAACCACGGGACAAACTCCGAAAATATTCCACTATATTCAGGATAATTACAAAATATCCTTTCCACACTCTCCAACCCAAGAGGTAAATATAGTGTATCCCAGTGAGAACTCTCCTATTCAAATACTACAATTTTGCAGTACCAAGGAGTAATAGAGATGATACCCAAAAATATTCCCGGTGTATATACCCACACCCTACACTCTAAGGGATTTACTCACACTCTCTATTATGTCGTCGTTTTGCACCAATTCTGTCAAACTAACACCGCTATAGCAGTATATGACCATTATAGCGGTCTCCAGAGGCTTCAACCATGCTGCATTCCTTCCTGTGACCGCTATAGCCATCCTGGACCGCTATAGCGGTGACAGGAAACTCCAAACTCAGAATTTTGCTATCACAGACATATGGCTTATCTCCATACTCACTCACTTATTTCCATTTCTTGATTCTAAGTTAATTAACTTTAAAATATAAATGTAAATAAGAAAATACCCCCATTTGGATTCAAATAAAATATCAAAAAAATCAAAACCCCAACCAATCAAAATCTCATTTTTGACTTGTAATTCAAATTCTGGAATTCCGGCGATTTTCTAAATTTGGGGGCTAAAAATGAAATATTTACAGGCTCCTAAAAATTCGTTAAAAATCGCTCTTCAATTCATTTTCCCTTAAAGAGCCATTACCGGGACTTTTGGTCCCTAGAATGTGTCTCTAACATATAGCCCTCCAAGGAGGTGTAGGGCTCCAGACTTAGAGAAATCCCGGACCTCACAATGGATGGATCCCGGGAGACCTTAAGGCCATATAAAACTTGTCTACTGACATGTGTATATCAAGTATTACAATTACTAATACAATTCAACAATGATACGAAGATATGTTAAAATTTTGAAATTTAAAATCTGGTGATACGCACGTGTGTGTGTGTGTGTGTGTGTGTGTGTGTGTAATATTAATAATATTTTATGGACAAAATAATTTTGTAAAGCCATCTAAAATATTAGTCTTGATACATTTTAAAATATCAAAATATTGATATCAATATCAAACATAATACATCCTAGATACTGTGCATAGTGAGACAATGAAATGTTAGTGTAACATAGGTATAATTGAGTATTGACTAAGACGTCTTTCTGATTTTTCGGGTGGCATGGCTCCTGTGGGTTAGGGTATTTTGCTTTGTGTTTCTGTTTTCTAGTATGGGGGAGTCTTTGCTCCTCCTTTTATAAGAGTTCAGCCTTATTTAATTATCGTAAAAAATATAAAATTAAACAACTAAGTAAAGTAAGAAAATTTAAAGCAAATATATATCTTTATAATTATTATAGCCCAGCACTCTATACCATTTAGGGTGATGGATTTAAGAAATTTTTGTTATGGAGATCAAATTAATACATAATTATAATAAAGATTTATCTAACTAGTGCCTTGATATTAAAGAAGTAAGATTTTCATAGGAAACTGTAATTTTTGAGTTTCAATGTGTAGGGACCATTTAAAAACTTTTAAACTTGCCCTTATCAGAATTCTTAACTAGTGTCTTAAGGGCACTGGTTAGACAAACACTTAAAATAAAAGTGGATTTAATTATATCTTACTGCTTTAAGCAATGTTATTTCAACACTTAAAAGGCAAGTGTCTAGTCGAAAGAAACAATCCATCATTATTAAATGTGATGATGACCCCTAGTATCTCCATTTATCTATCGCATAAAATAGTGATTGAGTCAATCTCTCAATTGAACGTCGACTGTTGGTTGTTAAAATAATACTTTTGTAGTATTTTCTCTTATTTAAAGTTAGAAAGGGGTCAAAACAAAACACAACACCGGGGAAAAAATATCTATACTTATTAAAAGAGTTTCAAAAGTTTTGTGGCAGCATAAGCCCCCACCTGGATCAACATGGATCCGTGATACAAATGCATCAAATTCTAACTAACACTCAAGCTGAAAATATAAGTAAATTACATTCTGTCAAAAACTACAGAACCACTATTAAATCAAATCCTTTTTAAGGAAGAACGTAACATTAATCATGTCGCTCATCTAACTGCTGGAGTAGCTCGGAGAGGTTGATCCAAGTCCATATGCTCAGGCTTGATGTTGTTTTCAAGTTTCCAATCAAAACAATTGACTAATGATCCCAACATCACATGCAACATCCGGATAGCTAGAGGTGAGCCAGGGCATATTCGTCTCCCACTGCCAAATGGTGTGAGCTGAAAATCTCGACCTTTGACATCAATTTTAGAGCGCAAGAACCTCTCCGGTGTAAACAAATGTGCATTCTCCCATATGCCTGGATTCCTACCAATAGCCCACTCATTAATAAGGACTCTTGCACCCTGTGGGATTGTGTAACCCGAGATTTCCACATCAACCTTAGCTTTCCTAGGGAGCAAAAGTGGAGCAGGAGGGTGTAAACGCAAGGTCTCTTTTATTATTGCTTGTAAGTATGGGAGTTTAGCAACATCTGATTCCTGAATAGGATTTCCTTTTCCAATGGTTTGTTCCAGCTCTTGTTTGGCTTTTGACATAACCTCTGGATTATGGAGTAGTTCAGTCATTGCCCTTTCCAAGCCATATGCAGTTGTGTCTGTTCCGGCAACTAGAAGATCCTACAACAAAATCATATTTGTTCTACGTGAGAAAGGATAAATTAAACTTGTATCTCTGGAGTGAAAAAAAAGCCTTCAAAGATAATATATTGGTAGTGAACAAAAGATCATAAAAAAGGATAAGAGAAAGGAAATTACAAGTAAAAAATGTTTGATCTTTTCTCTGTCCATCCTCTGGCTATCCTCTTGAGAAATGTCAAGGAGTGCATCCAACATGTCGTTGTTAGTGACATAAAGTCCCGCTTCTCTAAGCTTCAATCGTTTGTCAATCAACTTGTCCAAGTTGTGGAAAAACTTAGTAAGGTAATTAGTGGTGTGCCTTTGGAGGCCTTGTGGGTCCAATATCTTCAACACTGGGAAAATATCCACCACGTTTGTTGTTCCAGTTAGCTGCAAGAGAGTGGACACAATGTCCTTGTACTCTCCATTCTCTACGGATTCAACAAAATCCTGAGAGACAAAGGTGTAAGACAAGAAATTGATGCATGCCTTGAAAGCTGCCCTCCCAACATCCACTGCCTCACCGCTTAGGCTGTATGTGTGCATGTCGCTGAGCAGTTCCTGCAGCTTCTTGCGCCTAAGGCCTTGGCTTGCATCAAGGGTCTTGTTTGAGAACAATTGCTCATTGCATATTCTCCTTAGGTCCCTCCAAAGTGGTGAGACTGGGAGGAATGGCAGGCTGTAATTGTGGTGACCGTGAGCTGTCACAATAACTGGAACTGTTCTGTCTGAGAACAACACATCATGGGTTTGGAGCACCTCTTTGGCAATTTCTGGTGAAGAGATGATTATGGTGGTTGATGGGCCGAGCTTCAAGCGCATTATATCTGGGGCATGAAGCTTAGCAAGCTTGGCCAGCGTTTGTTGTGGCTTTCTACAGAATTCGGAAAGGCTTCCCACTATAGTGAGAAAGGAAGGTCCTGGTGGAAGCTTGTAGTTTGATTTTGTGCTCTTTGCATGAATTGAGCGAAGAAATTGTGTGATTGTGTATATCAAAAAGAGGATCAACGACAAAGACAAATAAGAATGCTTAGGGGATAATAAGAGGGTAGGTGCTTTTAGTGCATCATCTGTGGTGCCTTGCTCAAAAAGTGAAGCAAATGTTGTAGTTGAATTCATCATTGCAGCACCAAAGTGTGTTGATACTGATTCCATGGCCGTTTAATTGGAAAGATGCTGGTTCAAGTCAAGTGTAATGTAGTGTAGTGCAGTGTTGAGAAGTGGGTGTGATGAGAGTGAACTTGTTTGGCTTGTTTATATAGGATTGTGCATGAAGGTGCGGAGAAGGTGGCTACATGTGACGCGTCTGTCAAACATACATGTTTTTTATTTTAGAAATGAATGCTCTTTGACGCACCTTTAACACATGACCGCGCGGACCTACATGTATCATAGTTTGTTACATGTTTTCCTTTTTAAGTTGTTTACTGACTTTGTTAGTACATCTGGTTTGTCTATTTGTGTATATAGATTGGACCACTGGACACGTGACCCATTGATTCCGCGGTGAAGTTTGTTCTCTTGTAATACGGGGAAAGAGATGATATATAATGGCTTACATATACTATATATGGGCGAAACGAGGCAAATTTTCGAGTCAAATTTGATCGGCGTGTTGTGATGTTGAGAGGACGAGTGTACTTGCATAAAATATCTGTCATTTTCTTTCCTCCTATTCTTTTTTTGGTTAAGTTCTTTCCTTCTGTTCTTCCTCTCCATTAGGTAAAGATTTGAATGTACGTACAGGAAAAAAAAAGTTTTCTACGTCCAAGATTGTAAAATTATTTTTCAAAGATGTATCAGTATAAAGCTATTTGAGGCGGTTTCTTGTTCTTTTTTTGAATTTTTGGTTGTTAATTATACTAGCTGGGCGTGATCCCTGGGAGGATAATTTTTTATATTCATGAGTGATGTAATCAGGTGTTTCAAGGTTTTTTTTTTTTTTTTTTTGACTGGTGACATGAATTCCAAACACGCCTTTATAGTGAGTTGAGACATATATGTATAGAAAAAGCTATCAGTATATTCAAGAAAAATTCCGTTGAAACTTCTAACCTGCCATAAAAAAAGACAAAGAAAAAGGAGAAAGTCGTTGCCATGGTTGTTAATAACAAGCTCAATCGACAACGTACTTGATCTTCCAAGGTATCAAAGTTATGTTAACAATAAACTTGGTCTCTTAATATTATGTTCAGGAAAAATTGCATTTTTATTTAAGGTAAATTACATTCACCTACCTGAAATTTGTGAAAATGCAATTCACGCCTCATCTAGTTATCTAACCTACACTCACAATCTATCTGCTTGTCAAGTTTTCAATATTTATATTACACCCACACCCCTCAATAACAGAGCGTCATTAGTAAACTTAACAGAGTAATATTTTTCTAACAGTTCTTAATTAATAAAATTATAAAAATACCCTTACTCACTCTCTCCATTAATTGTGAATAAAACCTAAACCCCCATCTCTGTCACTTGCTCGACGAAAATAAGAGAGTGGGTAAGGGTATTTTTATAATTTTACTAATTAAGAATATTTAATATAACAAAAATATTATTTTATTAAGTTTATTAATAGTGGGAGTGGGCCTAAGTCACCCAACCATATGAGAAGATCATCAGATGGAGGCAATAATAATCCAGCAACTAATCACCTGAGTCCACGTACATGATCTTTGTATTAATTACTGGTGTGACTGGTGTATTACTTGGAACCTTTTTTTTTGTGTACTACTTGGAATTACTTTCCTTTTAGACTTATAAGTACTTATATCTCAAGTGTAGTACTTATTTTATACTCAAGTAATGTATCTTTCTGTATATTATTATTATCATGTTTATATCATATGTACTACTTTTTGTTTTTATGTGGGATTTACAATTACAAAAATAATAGTTAACAGGGTTTTATATTGGATTGAAAATTTGATATAAATTTGACAAAAATTTTCACTTATGGCAGTTCTAATCTTTAAATTGGAACTGCTAGTGTTTTGAGAAAAATGGCAGTTGACAACTGCTGCAATTTATTAAGATCACTATTAAGAGAAAAATGGCGGTTAGACCTACCAAAATTCACATTAAAAAAAGTTACGGTTGAAAACCGCTGCAATTCGCCAAGATGGCCATAATGTCATGAGTAAAATGGCGGTTTTGAACTGCTGTAACTCACATGAAAAAAGTGGTGGTTGAAAAGCGCCACAATTTACTAAGTATAATGGGCGGTGCTGTTAAGGGAAAAATAGTGGTTCTTGGCGTTCATTGTGGCGGCTTTTTTTTAACTATCATAGTTTACTGAATGCCATTGGTAATTACAGCGGTACAAGGAACCGCCCTAATGCCCCAAAAAAACTACCGCAATTCATTGGTTTTTTTTTGTGGTGTTAATGAGGGGTGTAAGTATAATATAAATACTTAAAATTTGATAAGCAAATGGGGTGTAAGTGTAGGTTGGACAACTAGAGGGAGTGTGAATTGCATTTTCACAAATCTCAGGAAAAGTGAATATAATTTATCTTTTTATTTATTGTTGGCAAAGATATTACACATTCAACAAAAAATTATAAGGTATCAAGTTGTATGCTATTTATTAGTTTAGGGTGTCAGATTGACCTAGAGTTAGAGGAGGTGTATAATGCAAGTATTTAATTTTGATATGGGTTCTAATAAAGCTTAATACGAGAAAATATAATTTTTGGGAAATTTAGACTGAGTATGGGAACAAGAAAGAAATACGTAGGAAGTAGATTATGCTCCCAAAACTAGAAAAAAAAAACACACATATTAGGTACATAATTTGCTAGTAGTGGATTTATTCCCCATCACTTCACCTCTAGCACACGAAGCCTTCACTACTAGGACGCGAAGCAGAACAGGCACGCAAAGTAGAACAAGCTAATGATGAAAAGCCTGAAAAGCTACATTGGACGGTAAATAATCCTCTTCCCGTGGATTCTTCACCCTTGAGACTTTAGGGTATGTAATCCGCTGCTGGCGGATCGTGCTCCTGCTGCTAGTGGATCGTGCTCCTGCTGAGACCCCTTGCTAACACTTAGCCTCATCCGCTTGTGTATGCCTCAACTGCTTCACGGCATCAGATCTCCTCCATGAAAACATAATGGTCGCAGCACTCGTGAACTCCTAGCAGTTCTTGTGAGGTCGCCTCCTCCTCCTTTGCTATAAAAGGGAGAGATTGGTTTGAGAGACTGTGAAAAACTATATTAAACTGAGAGAGGGAGAGTTTTTGGTTTGAGTGTGAAGGGAGAAAGTTTTAGGGAAAAAAAGAGATATTAAAAATATTTTTTAAAAAAATACCTCGAAGACAACTTGATGCAACAATCGATCATAATGAGCATATTCTAGTTTATATTCTTAATAGACATGCAAGTTTATTTAGCTAATGTTGTTATTATTTTATTTTGTTATATTTATTGATTTATTTATTTTATTTTACTAGGTTTATTAATTTTGTTATTATTTTATTTTATTAAATTTATTGATTTATTTTATTTATCTAATTTTGTGCTAATTTTATTATCTAACTTTTTTTATCATAATGTGAATCACTGTTTTGGAATTTTTTTTTTAGCATTTTATGTGTTTATTCATTAACATATATTTTTGAATACTTATTTACCTTCTATTTGAATTAGAAAGAAAGAAGATTCGAGCCTCGTAATCATTTTCTTAATTATCAATCGAGATACGAGATTATTGAGCACCTAAAGCGTGCTAGTTTTTTTATCCCGTTACACAAATAGGTAAAGTGGAATTAAGCAGAAACAATGGCAACTAGAGATGCACACCTTCCATTCTTGACTAGGAGAAATGACTGTGACATTAGAAGATGTTGCCATGAAATTTGGACAACACACCAATGGTGGACTAATTAGTGAATCTACTTCTAGCAGTGTTGAACAACTGCAGATGAAATGTTTTAATCTTCTTGGTGTTGTGCCTCATCTACTTTTGATGAATAGAGGTACAATCAATTTACATTGGTTGCAACAACATTTATGAAGTCTCGACACTAAAGATGACGCAGCATCGATAGAAATAAGTGCACGCAGGTACCTGTTTGCCCTCATAGGCACATGTATAGTGTTTGACAAGACTAATAATGAGGTCCATGGAAATGTATCTACAATTTTTGGAGGATCTGAACCTTGTTGGGAGTTGGGACTTTTAGTTAGGTTCGGCATGCCTCGCTTGTCTCTAGCTATCACAATTTAGATCGAGCAACATGCATTTCTACAATGCAAATTTAAATTTGTGGTCCCCTGGTTTTATTACAGGCATTGGCATACGTTTGACTGCCTTATTTGGCTCTTATGTTAGAACCACCCAATTTCTTCAGCTTCCCTCTAGCTTCTAGGTGAAAATTTTTCTTGATTTATTTGTGTTGATATTGTAATAATTTTGTTCTATTTTTTATGCATGTTTAGACGTAGCAGTTGTGACATTTAAAAAATCTTAAGGGGAAAAAAGATCTATTGCAACATTTTATTAAACAAAGTCTATTGCAACATTTTATAGGTGTTACTAGAAAAGGTCTATTGCAACATTTTATAAATGTTACAAAAAATGTATATTAAATTATCTTTCTAAATATTACTTAAAATTAAAAAAAAAAACGTTACTATAGCAACACCAACTAAGTCCAACATTTGTAAAAATGTTGCCTATGTAAATAGCTAACATTTTTTTCATGATTTACTAACACTTTTTAAATGTTAGTAAACATTAATTATGTAGTAGTGTGTGTATAATACCACGAGGGATGGAAATCCTCTATCCCTTTTCCTGTCCCCCAACCATATGTTGACACGTCCAAGATACATGTTTTATATTTGATAACTTATAAAATTTTAAATTTATCGTATCTCTCCACATGTTAATAAATAACTAGGGGACAAAGGATTTCTATCCATACCAAGAGAACCAGAATTATAAATTGCAACAAATGAGAAGAGCTCAAATGGAATGCGAACTAAAATTAGAATAATATATCTAATCAATAACGGTAGTAGAGTACTCAATTTAGTATTTTAGCTAGACAAATTAATAAAAAGTCTACTAAGTAATCCAGCAATATGCAAGTAGCATTGAATATAAGCTTTATTTAGGTATATAATGTTAGCTCTGGAACCTTTGAGAAATCTATTATAACTTGAGTTTTAAATGACAATAAAACAAATTTTGTTAAAATACTTTGAAGAAATAACTAATGGTTTGTTTGAGTTTTATCAGTACTCAATAGGAATTCTCTCATATATAAGTAATTTAATTCCTGATATATTTTTCATATTATCATGTTTTAACATGATAAAAATCTCGTTCAAAGAGATTAAAGTTCTTAAGAATATAAAAAATAATTCAAAAAGTAAATTATAATATGCAAGAGACTTAAGAAAACAAGCTAGAGCATTAGAAAGTGAGTCTGGGACTTCAGAGACAACAATTTAGACGATTATTTCTCATGATCATGTCAAGCACATCTTCATA
This sequence comes from Dalbergia cultrata, assembly GCA_031216105.1. NCBI lineage: Eukaryota > Viridiplantae > Streptophyta > Magnoliopsida > Fabales > Fabaceae > Dalbergia > Dalbergia cultrata. The sequence goes on from CM062350.1 coordinate 16,561,548, forward strand.
GCAGTTAATCATGGTCACAATTTATGAAGTTCACAATCTCTATAGATCCTCATTGATCTCAGAAAGAAGTTTAAATGGAATATAAAAGGCTTAGAAAGTGTAGAAGTGCACCAGAAATTAAAGCTTAAGTCATAAACTACTCTAGGTCATTGGAAATTGAAAGGAAGTTTGAATTTAAATGAACTCAAAACCTTAGAAAGTTATAACTGTGACGTATCAACTTGATACTTGAAAGTTCAGCACCTCCAATGAAGTCTTTACAAGAAGAGAACTTCAGAAATCACACTCTATATGAAAGATAGTTTCTTAAACTCCTTAAAAAACAAAGGACAACAATTTTTTGTACTATAATAGCTGTAATACCTGACACAACTAAATTCACATGTCTAGAAGAGTAAATCCTAGGACACAGAAAGTTTGATTAACACGAGTCAAGAGGAGAAAATATTAGGAGGGCAACGGTCCTATTCAAATTCAAGAATAAAAGAAGAAAACATTCAAACAAGGAAAAAAGGACTTTTGCACTCAAGCATTTTTCATACTTTCTAAAGTTTTATTATATATTAGTTTCAATTTCTCTAAAATAAAATTTTCTTTCTTATATTCATTAGCAAACATTCTTCATTGAATGATCAAAAAGAAGTCTCTCAAATAGTTTCCTTCTACACTCCTTTATCTTGGGATTTTCTTGGAGTGTTAAACACCAAAAACTCATATCTCTTGTACCTTGATCCATTAGTGATCAGTGTAAGATTAGTTTGGAGAAACTAGGAATAAAACTATTTATGAGTGAGTATTAGTTGTATAAACTGCTCGTTGAATCTAGCTTGAGAATACTAAAAAATAGACTATATGAGTTCCACTTGTAGAGAAGGAAGTTAATGGTGGAACTCAACAATTTTGGTTAAGAACTGGACATCAACAACGTTAGCCGAACCAGTATAAAGTCATCTATGTGATCTTCTCATCTCTCTATCTCTTTGAACTATTGTGTATTTTTCATTTTTGTTATGTATTATTTTAAAACTACTTCAACATTTTTCTGAAGTTGTTTCAAGTTTCTAAACACTTCAAAAAGTCACTTTTTGAAGTTAGCTAACTCATGTTTTTCACTATTAAACACTTGCACCCTAATCTCTTTTTCTCCTAGTATTGTCGCGCTGTACACTGAGAGAAGAAAGAACAACCTTTTTTTAAAAGTGATACCATTGCATATCTTTGACAAATGAGTCCCATGCATTATTCATTTTCTTTTTCAAATGGGCTTGAAACCAGTGCAAGACAATAAACCCACCAGTTAGGAATAGAAATAGAAGGTGCCGGATAACATGGTCCAACCATGTTTAGACTTATCATACAGTCCACAGCATAATTACCAAACTATATCCTTAAATACAATTTCATTCCCTCAATCTCAATCTTCTCGGCTTATGTTGTGCTTCCACCTTGGTTTTACCATTACCGCCCTTCACTCGTCTTTAATCTCATTCTTTTCCCCCACAACCTCCCAGATTTGCATCGATTCCATTGTATTTAAACTCAATACATCTTTCTGTTGGCCAATAGAAATAATTGAATTTTTTTTAAAAAAAAAGAAACAAAGAAACAGAACAGTTCAAATTTTCTATGAATATTCAAGGGGTCAGAAATAGGGAGGAGCTTTGGGTTCAACCTTGGCCATGAAGTCCTTCTTCCTTAATCAAGTAAGTCATTAATGGGAAAAAAAAATTGGTTGCATACAAGATTACATCTTTGAAACCTTTCAGTCACAAAATTATATGACCTTGTATGTTTGAATAAGGGGATTATTTCGCATTTGTGAAATAGAGACAGATGGTAATGGTCAAATGCTTGACTTTGCTTGTTGTGTAAACTCGAACAGTTTTTGAGACAAAGATAATGGTGATGCCCATAGTGGAGTGGGTGGTGGCAGCAGCGGCGGCTTTGAGGCAGCAGATTTGTGAGTGGTTGCAGGGAAACTGTTGTAGACAATGGTAGAAGAGTTGGAACAAAAAAAAAAAAGAAAAGAGAAGACTTGATGGATATCTTAGTCTTTTCCAAATTATTATTATTTCTAATTTTTAAATTCTTATATATTTTATAATTTATATATTATTAAATCCTAGAATCTGAACCGTTCAAATTTTATCTAATGATAAAGATGCATGAACCATCGGATAATTCCAAACTTGGTTGGACTATGTTATAAGCCACCGAAATAGAATAAAAAAAATGGGATTAAATTGAATCCTTGATCAAATGTGAAGCACACAGCTGAATCTTTACCCAAAAATAAACAAATAACTACATCAATTTTAAGTAGTTCACTATTATATAAAAACTCACTCAACCAATAGAGCTTTCTAAATAACCAATCATCTCCAATTTTTTCCAAACATTTCCAACAATATACTGATTAATGAGACTCATTATTAACTGTAAATAGGTATTTTAACATTTTATAACGCCTAACCTAACCTAACCTAACTAAGATGAACTGAACAAGACATACACATTTTTCCTTTTGGAAAGGTACTACGATCTTAATAAAATTCAAATAAATTTTCAATCTCTATAAAATATCTTAAATCCTAAATTTTATAAATTGCCGGGTGCACAAGTTTAACATATTATTCCCATATACACTTATAATAAGGTTGATTAGTTCCATAATCAAGTGAATATATCTTAAATAAAATTTATCTGACCACTTTTATTATGAGTATATGTAAATATAAATTGTTACACTTATGTTTATGCAAGAATTTCTTTTAAAAAGACATTCATTTAAATCTTTCTCTATTTGTCCCCTCACTTATTTCAGTTTTCCCTTTTCCTTTTTCAAAGAATGAATACCCAAATAATTGATCCCTCAAAAATGGTCCTTTACTATTAAAAATATCCTTCATTTGTATTTGGCTGCACTTATTTATTATATTTATATTTTCATTAGAGACTATTTAAAATTATTTAACAAATCAGATTAATTTATCCTAAAATCCTTTAAAAAAGTTGACCAGAGGCTAATTTTTTCTATATAATTAAACATGAGGAACCCAAAAAAAAAAAATTTATTTTTTTCAAAAAGGGCAGAAACGGATCAGGGTAGACGGGTGGGTTGCCCTGACCCGCGCTTGTTCTGCCTCCGATGATATATGCTGGGATGTGGGAAACGACAATTGGGGTGCTTGGCTTGGTGTTTCAGCCCTTTCCGTGTCCCTCGGAACTCTCATAGACCAAAGGATAAACAATGTGTGTTTCTTCACCACATCACATCACATAACAAAACATATTAAACTAAATAATTCTTAAAATCTGAAGTCCAAAATTTTCGTTGTTCGAAAAATAATCACAATCATAATCCCTAAGACCCTAACCCTAGCTGGAGGTGGTGGGAGAGGCAAATAGCTCCAATCTCTAACAATGGAGGTTCAGGGTCAGGTCCAGGGTCAGGGTCAGAGTCAAGGTGCTGAGAAGCTGAACCAGGCGGTGCAGCAACAGCTGAACCTGGAACAGATGAAGACCCGAGCCATCAGCCTGTTCAAGGCAATCTCCCGCATCCTGGAGGACTTCGACGCCTACGCCCGCACCAACACCACGCCCAAGTGGCAGGACATTCTTGGCCAGTACTCAATGGTCAACCTCGAACTCTTCAACATCGTCGACGACATGAAGAAGGTCTCTAAGGCTTTCGTCGTACATCCCAAGAACGTTAACGCCGACAATGCTTCCAGTAATTGCTCTGCTATATGCCCTCTTTCCCCTTCTTGTCAATATTTTGATTGAATTATAGTAATTAATGGTTGTAAGACATGATTCGCAGTGCTTAATTGTGTGATTCTTCTCTTTTGTTGTTGTTGTTTCTTCAGTACTTCCCGTTATGCTTTCCTCGAAATTGCTTCCTGAGATGGAGGTGGATGATAGCTCTAAGAGAGATCAGTTGCTTCAGGGGATGCAGAACCTCTCAATAGCCACTCAAATCGACAAGCTCAAGGTCATTGTTCCCCATTCTACTTCTTCGTGGATTCTCGGTCTGTTTGGTTGAGAAAACAGTTTTTCGTTTATCAACCCCTTGTTTTGTTTAGAACTCTGAGAAAACTGGAAAGAGAATTATAGAATTGGAAAATGCCTATTTACAAAATCCTAAATACTAGGGAATAGGCTTAAATCGAGGAATGAAAACAGCAATCAAATATGCTTACCATCTAGTTAGAGCCAACTGTTCTTGATTATTGATTCGTTTTTGCAGGCTAGGATTGATATGATTGCAGCGGCATGTGAAGGTGCGGAGAAAGTCTTGGCCGACACCCGAAAAGCGTATTGCTTCGGAACTAGGCAAGGCCCAGCCATTGCCCCAACTTTGGACAAGGGTCAGGCTGCCAAGATTCAAGAACAAGAAAATCTGCTCCGAGCTGCTGTCAATGTTGGTCAGGGTAAATAATTGTTTCTTTTCTCTCTTTTTTTTTTTCCTCACTTGCTGATGCCTTGTCCAAATTTATTTTTATATAGATGTGCTCATGCTTAATTCTTTATTATGCTTTGTTTTATACTATAATAACATTGTGCTTTAAGAGGGATGACGTGTGGAGGGTCTAAACTGGCTTAATTTGGGATCAAAGTCTAGCCCGCCAGAAACTGTATGATCAAGGCTTGTTGTCGTTTGTACTTGTAACATACTTATCAGTTTAATGTCAATACCTTTTCACTTTAACCAGGAGGGAGTGTAAAACTAGCTGGGCATGTCAATATATTACATATGTATCAGATTTGTTCATTTCTGTTCAGGACTTTATGCTTGTTACTGATTGCTTCACAATCTAATTTAGACTATTCCAGCCTACTTAAAAGCACTCAACCCTGCACCTGCCGATTACATAAAGTGAGAGATGGAGGGGTGAGGGGATGGAAGATAACACTTTTTTTTTTGTTTGTTGGTAATACAACAACAACAATAACAACCAGGCCTTGTCCCACTAAGTGGGGTTGGCTACATGTAATACATTTTTTTTTGGTAATAATGTGCAAAAAAGAAAAGGGCTCTTTAAAGCTGCCCAGATGCATTTCTTTGTTTTCACGTGTGTTTGCGAACAGCACCTTTGCTATATGATGGTTTTGTGGACTTTACAGTGAGTCATAAAATCCGCCAAAATTATACATCATTCAACTTTGGATCAATAGCATCTTCCTATTTTGTTAAGGGAACTGGAGGCTGTTGTTTAGCATATATGTTGAGATCCAATTGCAAATTTGCTTTCATATAGCATTAGACTTAGTTTAATTTGTAAGGACTTGTGTACCGCAAGGTGTTTTTTGCTAGCTTACTATGGACTATGGAGAAAGCTTTTGTTTGTTGAAACTCATTACACCTCCATATTAGACTCTCTTTATGTGCATATTCTTTATGATGATCAATTGGATAAAATGGAACTGCATGCAGGATTACGGATACCTGGAGATCAGAGGCAGATTACTCCTGCACTTCCAATGCATTTGGCAGAAGCACTTACTGTCAATGAGGGTGCTCAACCTTTTTCTGATCCATCTAATAACGGTTGATCACTCTTGACTCACAATATAAAAAATATCATGGATGTTACCATTGGATTTTTTTCGTTCTGGCACTGAGTGACATTAAAAAGTATTACTTTCAGGTATGTATATGAAGAATACCCCACTGTCATCAAACAACATGGCTGGCCAGAATTCTTTGTTGCAGGTTAGGCCATTGCCATTTCATGAAAGTTTCATGTCTGGATATTCATTTATATATTCACATATCTTTTTCACTTTTGGTAGTATTGTGAATAAAGGGGATTCGTGATTACTTGTGATTTTGGCTGTTCATGCTTTGTTTTCCATTCAAGCTTGCCTTATCCACTATCCAGTTTGTTGGGCTGAAATGCTCCATGCTATAGTCTCATTTTTTTTTTTTGATTTGAGAATCCGGCTCATCATTATTAGGTTGAAGGATATTAGACTTTGTTGTATTTCAGAACTACGATAAGTGGAGCTACATGGTTGATCTTGGTTGCTTCCCCAGTTAACTTTATTTGGCTTTCCCTATTGGACACTTACCTTTCATGTACCTTTTTGCTGAACTTCTAATTCTGTGGCGAGAACTAGTGACCCCATTTTGGTGATTTGAAATTTTGAATGATATGGATTCTTCTACTTGTAATTTTGATTTTGGTTAACTTCTCATCTAATATTACTAGTGTAGGCCTCTGGATCACAGCTTTTGGGAAGATCAGCTGCTTCTCCTTCTGCTGCAACCAGCACCACATCTTTTGACAATACAGCAGCATCACCAATCCCATATGCCAATTCACCTAGGTCATCAAATATGATGAATACACCATCCCCTCAGCAACAGACCCAACAACAGCAGCAGCAACAGCAACAGCAACCACCAACACAGCAGCAGCAACAGCAGAAGCTGGCGCAGTTACCTCAACAACAGCAGCAACAAATTAGGCAACAGTTAGCTCAGCAGCAACAGTTGAGGCAATCTGCAATGCAAGGACTGGGACAGGTAAAATTTGCAAGTTGTGCATGGAGTACATACATTCTTGAGTAGGCTTAGAGGACTAGATTAGAGTATAGTATACATATGGTTCCTAATTTCGTTAAGCCTGGTAATCATTTTGTGGACCAGCAACTCACTATAGACCATGTGTAAAAGCTGTTTTGTCCTATTCAAAAGGAATGCTGTATTTTTGCAACCAAGGTTGGACCTTTGGCTGGTATGGGTTAACTGAGAATCTGTCCTTTCACCAGTCCGATCATAGCTTCAGTACCAATGTACCATTGTGTTGAAAACCAACTTAGAAGCTGATGAACTGGTACCAAAGTGGTTAAATCACGTGAACTGGCCTTGGTTTGGCCAGATGGATGAGTTCATTTGAATGAGGAAATTATAGTATTATATAAATAAGCATATCAAGGAGTCAAACCTTGGCTGTGGCATGAACCCTTCGTTGGATGATAGGAGAAAATAAAGAGAAAACTCAAATTGTATTTTCTTATTGCTTGGATGAAAAGAAAATGGTCTCGCTTGGTTAGAGGGAAAAGTGAGAAAAAAGAAAATATAATCTATTGAATGATTTATTTATCCATAATACAATATAATCATAGAAATAAATACAGATAAAATTGACATTTTAAATGAATTCTCTCTTCCCGTCTTGTTTTATCTTCACCTATTGAGAAAAAAATTTTGGTGGGTACTGCATCCTTTTTTTTTTCTCTCCTTATTTCCGCACCTTTCATTGTCTTTCTTCCCCTTTTCTCTTTAACCTTGCAAAGGGGAAGTCCCAATGTTTCACTGAACCAGAGGCACTTCTGATGTTTTATCTTAAATATTTTAGACAAGCCATTTGTATATTTTTATATAAGAGTTATCTTATTTATTCTGGTTAAAATATATTTACATATGTCTATATAATTTTTGAACTTTTGTAATATGTTAAAGAAATTGATGAATATGTTGATAGTAATCAACTGTGGATACCGGATGACCACTGTTTGAAAAGTCATGAATAACAATTCGTTCCATAGTCTAAATACACAATCACCATCAATCCAATATATAAATTTCAAGTTCTAAGGGCAGCAAAATATAAAAGATAGCACCATCAATTATCATAATGGCAACAAAACATAGAAGACTGCATAAGAGGGGGGAAAAGTACTGTGGGCTTTGGCTTAAACATGCTATTGAAGATTTTATTTTATTTTATTTTTTTGGGGGGGATGATTTAACAGTAATACTCACCTCAACCTGCAAGAGAAAAGGAGACCCAGCCCAAAACCACTCCCACTCACCACTAACCCTAGCTTAATGAAACACACCCAGCCACCATCCACAGTCACCCACCTCACAAGTCATAGCCATGATGAAATACAGCCACAACAAAGAGGAGACACCAAGAGGAGGAGAAAAAGAGAGAGAGAGGGAGTCAAAATGGAAAAAAAAGGGAGGAGGGAAGGAAAAGAGAACAGAGAACAAAGGGGAAAGGGGAAAGAAAAGGGAACAGAGAGATGGGAGTGAGAAAAGAAAGAGAAGGGACGGAACAAAAAACAGATAAAATCGGGTTTTTCTCCTACTGAGACAATTTGCGGCTGCTATGCCGCAAAAAGTGGCCACAACAGCCGCGATCGCCAATTGCGACGCTTAATCGCTCCTGTGGCTGCCTTCTGCAGCTCTGCTCTGTATGCCACTATAGCACGTTATTGACAATTAAGATGTTGACTTATGTGTCATTATCACTTTAGTCATGTTAAATGTACATCATGATGTTTTTCATCTATAGTTTTATTTACAAACCTAAATATTTATGTTATATTTCTATCAAATACTTATAAAATATTTTGCATAAAACCACAGTTCAACTTGAAAACATTTGGCCTCCTTTTCCCATTTCGTTGATGCATTCAGTTTTGAAATCATTGGAAAAAGCAACAGAAACAAATATTGGAGTTTTGATGGTCTTGCAAAATTCTCTGGTGCTGAGCATTAAAGGGTACTTAGATGAACAACCCAACATTGAGAAAGATTCAGATCAGTTCTGATCTTGTTGAATGGACACCAAAGGAGAGTAGGAATTTAGGAGTCAATGGATCAATGGCTTGAATTTTTATTTTCCTTTTATATTTGGCCTTCAATTGTTTGAGGATTATTTACTTTTATTCGGAATCCAGATAAAGGAGGGCTCAAAATTTATGTTCATTAAATCATTTATTGTCTTCAATAGTATCAATGCCAACCTTCTAGATGCCAGCTCCTTAACGTAAATGCCAATCATTTCCCTCAGCCACATGATTTGCAAGGGGAACCAAAATGCTTCCTCCTTGCACCCAACCCTTTTATTTTGGCTGTTTGCCATGGACGTTTGTGTTAGAACTCAGAATGGTACAAATCACAAGTACCAATTAAACATTGTGTGTTTTAGACGTGCAGTTTTGCATATTAGTTCTTGTTAACAAAGTTGCCCCTATGCTACATTCTCTTCCTGAGTTGTCACAAGATGTGTGCCTGTCATTATTATTTTGTTGTAAATTTTATTATTACTTACCTTTTTCCAAGTTGATGCTTAGTTGCTTGTCTACCTAGCTTAGGGAGAGCAATAGCCAATAGGGATTGTAGAGAAAATATAACTATTGGTTGTCCTGCTTCACTAACTGAATATTTTCTGTTTAATAAGTTTTCTCTTTGTATTTCTGAATTCTAATGAGTTTGTCTCCACTTTCCTCTCTACATACACACACATACGCACATACATACATACATACTTTTCGTATGCTTCTCTTTTTTTGTTGGCAGTAACGAGCTTTGCTTTCCTCCTCAGCTGCATGGACAACATCAGATGCACTTTTCTCAACCGCTTGGGCATCAACAATTTCAGGGTAGGCAGCTTCCTTCTGGACATCTTCAGCATGGCATTGGTCAAAGCCAATTAAATCAAGGAAATCAGATGACCCGATTAGGCCAGTTTTCTGGGCCTGCTAATAGTGCATTATTCAATGCTGCTCAATCAACAGCTAATACCCAAATGGTATGATAGTCTCGTAATATAATTTAATTGAACAGCTGGTGCTTATGGTATGGCTATTTCTTTTTCCTTATCATGAACAGCTAATAGGAGGACTTAGAATAGTTAACTTTTTGAATTATTTTTACTATCTTATTGTCCTGTATTTGCTTTTCTGCTGCCCTCTCTAAGTAGTTAATTTCTTTGAAGGGAAAGACAATCCAAAAGTGATAAATAAATTAGAAGGAAGAAAGAAAATTCTTTAAAGGGCGGCAGTCTTTTGGAGTCTATATTATATTTATTTATTGCTTTTGTATTGCCGTGTTCCTCACTTATCATTTTTATTTTTGGGTAGTAACTTGTTAGTATGTCCATTTTCCTCCTTTGTGTTATGCCTGTTACAATTTTAAGTTTTTGCTTCTAGCGAACCTTCTCGTCAGAGGAAGTCATATTTATTTATTTTGTATTGCCGTGTTCCTCACCAACCATTGTATTATTTTTGGGAAGTTACTTTTGTCAGTATGTCCGGTTTTCTCCTTTGCATTGTGTTTGTTACAATTTTAAGTTTTTGCTTCTTGCAGACCTTCTCTTCGGAGTGGGGGAGAGTCATATCATAATTATGTATAAATCTTGAAATGGCCACGTGTTATAGAATTGTTTGAGCTCTTTGCATTGCAGCCAGTTCATAGACTCGTGTGGCTTTTCAAAAACTTTTGCAAGGATAGTCAGCCATTTTATTTATTTTACAATGAGTCTACATAATGCATTGGATTCCCCTACTACAATATTTTATGGTGGAGTTTGTGTTCTTTTCATATAGTTGGATCATCTCTTGGGCAGAGGGATCTGATGGCTTCTTGTGTGAGGAAAATGGGCTGTGATCAAGTTGTTTTGTTGAAAATGGAAGTAATTTTTATGTGGACTCTGACTGGTTGTAGTAGCAGTTCTCTTGAGACCAAATAATATCAATGTATTTGAAAATATAATTTTCTTGATATTCGGCGATCTGCTATTCCCGTGTTTGTGTGTTGCCTTTATTGTTAATGCACTTTTTTTCTTCAATAATTGGTTGGTTTTTGTTTCATAATTTCAGATTCCAAACATTTCAGCCGCAATGTCTTCACAGTCTCTTCTACCCCGGATGCAGCAGGTTCATCTTTGATTTTCTCTGCCTGTGATATATTCCCAATAGATCTCATTGGTTTTATTAAGTAAAAATTATTATTGGGGGAAATGGAACAAAGGAGTCAAAGGAGTTGTAGATCTGTCTATAATGTAGTGCATGTTTGCTGACTCCAAGAGTTACCCTTGTGGTGCTTAGTTGCTGTTTTGTTTGACTCACCCGTAGCACGTTGCACTTCTCCTTATTCAAGGCAGTTGTGATATCATCACAATTATAATAGATATTGTGGATAGCTATTAGGAGTTGTTCGCATAGTTGTCAATAGTGGATGGCAGGGGACTGTGGTTGTTTGTAGTTGCAAATCTATGAAATTCATATTTTAATGATGGCAATTTTATTCTCTCTTCATTTATTTATTTTTAAAAAATTATGGCAAATCATTTTCATTATCTTATCTCATTTTGGAGAAGGATCAGCTGGTTTTCCTAGCACTCACTTCAATTTTGCCATTTTTTGGGGGGAAGAAATTGTTTGGCCTTTATTATGCTTTTTCTGCATAGAATTTGAAGTTGTCTCAGCTTGCTCGTTGGTTTTCCTAGCACTTACTTCAATTTTGCCAATTTTTTTTTTTTAACTTCCTCAGTTCGGATTGTCTGGAAACAACCCTCAGCGAAGTCATACTTCACAAATGTTGGGTGATCAAAGTATGAATTTACTCCTTAATATCTTTAATTTTATTTTATCATTAGTTCTGGAACCTGCAGTGTTTAGTCTGGCCTCCTTGAAAGGGTTGAGATGTAACCTTAGTATCATTTATTCTATTTCATATATGTATGTCTGACTTTATGCTGATCACTACTGGGGGTTTACATTGCAGTGTTTAACATGGGAGGTGGCAATCCTGGTGGTATGATGACCATGCAGAATCAGCAGCAGCAGCAGCAGCATGGTTCACAAGGTGCATTTGGTAACATGGCATCAAATGCTCAGAATCTACAATCCGGCATGGTGACACTTCAGAACACACAACAGAACCACCCCAATTTCTCTCAACAGAGACAGCAAAATCCACAATGATCCAGTGTTCTTGTATAAATGGATTAAAATGTTGCGAACGTTATTTAGAAACCAGTTGGAATGGAGAACATAAAAGGGTTGCTTGTTTCAGAACTAAACTATTAATCTTTTTTAGGTAAAATAATCGAGATCCAACTACAGTTGTTCGCTGAGTTCTGTTATTACCAAATCCAAACACATGAAGGGTATTGGTCTCCCTCCATATCCCTTGCCTTCTCTGAATTGCATTCCATGATTACTATTAATTTCATCGGATGGTAAGATGACTGATATTTTGAGCAAAATTGTGGCTAATTCTCTTGCTGTAGAGTGCATACTAAATTTTAAAAACTTAAGTTTCAACGTCATCGATCTACTGTGTCACAAAATTAATTGCATTACTTATTCATTTACTAAGTGGAATTTGGTTCCTCTAAAATATGAGTTATACGTTGAATATAAAGTATTTAATCTCAACTATTGACAAGAAAATTAATTACACTAGTCGTTGTACATGTATAATTATAAATTTTTTTACTGATTGAGACTGTACATTTTCTTTTTTTACTGTGCATATTGTGTTTGGTTTGACATGTGTATAAAATATGATAGAATAAGTTAATATAATATGTAATGAGTCTTATTTGTTGTTTGATAAGAGTAACGTATTGTATAAATTTATCTATTAAACATTTCTTATATGTTAAAATGATGAATAATTTAATCAAACCTAGGGAGGTAGGATAAGGTCTAAATAGATTTTTAACATATTTTCTTTATTTACTTAAACAATGAGAAATAAAATAATAAATATTTAATAATAAACAAATATTTAAATAAATTGTAAATTGTTTAGTAGAAAAATTTATAAATAAATAATGAATAATATGTGACATATAAAAGTAAGGATTGATAATAAAAATATTCTAATTTAATTTTTATTATTATATTAAAATTTTAATAATTATGATAAAAATGATAGAAAATACCAAATTATAGTAAAGAAAGATTGCTTTTACATTTTTATAATTTATTGAAACAATAACTAGCTATAACATTAAAATAAATAATAAATAAAATTTAATATAAATTAAAAATTTAAATAATAATATTTTTTTTGAAATTATATTTAAATAGTTAATAAAATTTATCTTTTCATTTTTTTCAATATTTTTTTATAGTTAGAGTTATTTGTAAATAAATAATAATATTTAATATTTTAAAATTATATTTAAATAATTGATAAAAATTATTATTTATTTTATTTATTATTTATGTATAGTTAGAATTATCTATTAACAATGGTGATATATATATTAACATAAAATATAATATTTCATATAATATCACACCAAATACTATATAGTATTAAAAATTTGTCAGATCTGTTGTAATATTATCAAGCCTAATCTTTTCATGTGTCAAACCTGCGTTGGTTTTCGGTATGCTACTTTATAGATGGATCGGCATTTAAGTAAGTCCATGTTTAAAATGTCGTTTTTAGCACAAAGCATAAAAATACATGAGCTCAGAAATTTGCGGGGGCCGGGGAGGAAGAGAACGAGGCTGGAAAAATTAGTGACTAATGCACGCTAGCAATAGCTAACGTAGGAGTTTAGAGCAATTTCAGTGATAATATCTCAATTTCTGCTGTGTAAATTGTTCAATTGTGCCTGAATTTCTTTCAAGTTTGTCCAAAAAAAAAAAAAGAGAAAGTGAAATTGGTTGAGGGGATTAAATGCGTCAGCAGACGTGTTAGAAGATGTTTGAGCTATCCAATTGAATGCCATAAATAGTAATCTTTGGGAGCAAAATCTATTGACCACTTTATTGAGTCCTTGAGCTGTTATGTGGCTTTAGGATAATCCAAGGAAACCTTTTACAACAGCTGCAGCATCTTTGAATGAACCATTCCAACCTGCTCTTACTCAGCGGGGGAAGAGGAGAAACAAGAAAGTGGTTAGTGATATCTTCACCGTCAGTATATGTTTGTATTTAGTAATTCTAAGTTCAGAATTATTAAAAAAAAAAAAAGAAATTATGGGCTAGCTTTTGAAAATAAAAATAATAATGGGACGTAATATGTTACTAACCATGCTCTTACACTTGCAAAAAAGGTGGAAAAACACACTCTTGCATTTGACTGGTAGGAATCTGTTTTGATACTGCACAAAAAGAATTGCGCATAACTTCTCATATAAATACAATTCTAACAACTCATATTTAGATATATTCATAGCATGATTAGTTAAATCCATAATAAAAAAATGAGTATATCGTAAGAAAAACTAATGAGAACTATTTTATCCGAGTAAGTCTAACATAAAATATTAGAATTGTAGTTATGCAACAAACTCTCAGAATTGAGTGTTCGGAATGGAAGGAACCAAACCAACCAGTCAATAAACTTAAAGTGACCATTTGTTGGATTCCTTGAACTAGTCTACGACAAAACGAAGCGGATTAATCTAAATTATCAAATGATTTGTACTGTCAATAAAACATTAATCATTTAGCATTGCAACTTAAAATGTAATCAGATGATATGCAAAATCAAATTTTTTATGTTGCCACAGCTATTGCTCAATTTCTATTCGTACAATAAACAAAAGAGAAGAGGACTTACAAGTCACGGAGACATGTACTCTTAGATTCCAATTCTTGATAGGGATGTTGGTGATAGTCCAGTGAAAACACTGATGCCTTTTGCTGCTGAAGGGGAAGATTCTCAGCAGATGCATGAGGGGAAGAAGAACGAGAAGAGAAGGGTGGTGAGGGAGCTGAAGATGAGAAGGAGTATCTCCTGTTTCCTGCTCCAAAACTAATGGGAAGTGGGGAGGGAGGTGTTGATGGTGTTGAAGACTCATACCCTAGATTCATATTGATCACACTAATATTCACAGAACACTCTCCTTCACATTTATTCTCCCCTGCCTCTTTTGAAAAATGTAATTATTATAATTTGCATGAGCTTTATAGTTATCATAACCTAACAGTCAAAGGCCAAATTACCAATAGTACCAAACCATCAACAACTCATTGCTTTGTTGGGCACCTGAGCATCCTTCAATAAGGACTTACTTGAGCTTTGAATTTGAGGTTGGCCTGAGGTTCTTTTAATTATAGCCTTTCTGATAAGACTTAACTTTCAACCTAAAACACCATGCTTCACCCGCCGCATTTTCTCTGCTGCAGAAGCTGAAACACTAGTGACATGTTTTGTTGTATATTCATGACATCTTTCGCCAGCGATACGGATGACTTGTTCCTCTCTTCTATACATCTTGCTCGTTTAGGCCGAATTCAATGCCCAACCTTTGTTATTCACTGAAATAAACTAACAATGGATTCAAATGGCAAACCCCATCACCTAATGACGCCGCAATATTGTGGTTGATTGCAACCGCATCAAGTTACGATTGTGGAGTGTGCCACATAATCACATGGATCACCCACAACCGAACCGCAAATGATGCCAGATCAAGGCAACAACAGGCTCAATTTTAAGTTGCAAACAAAAAATATTTTGGCTGCATCAATTGCGATGCATGTCGCCACGCCCACATTATCCACAAGACAAATTCTTATATGGTCTTGGATCACCATATAAGATTATGATCACTCCAATCAAATGATATCCATAATCGCAACAAACGTGATTGGGACAACAATTTTAAGTACCAAAACTAACTGACATACATACATACATACATACATACATATATATGAGAAATCAACTATTAAGTATCGGTCTCTCTAGAAAAATCAATCTAGCTTTGCCCTTGCTGGTATGGATGGTTTACTATCGATCAACACATTGAAAACTTGGGTATTGGCTGATTGAAGGCCAAACCAAAACTGCAAGTTTTGACTTATCAATCAATCACACACACACACATGATGCAATATGGACTGCTGGGCTGACTGCCCATTCATGCATTGTTAACTTTTCTGCCCAAGACCAGGCAGGTGCATATTCTTCCCTCTGAAGCTTCTCCATCGGTTAATCTCTGATTTAAAATGAACATCGAATTTGAAGTGTTGGCCTGTTGGGTTTATGAGTGGCAAGAGTGCCTTTAATTTTGGATGGCTGTACGTACACTCGTTATATTCTCATGGAAATTAAGCTCGAAACCAATGACTCTTTGATCGTATCGTTCTATCTTCTGAGGAACCGTGCCATGGGTTTTGGAATAAATTCTGCAGTTTGCAAGAAGCATTCTCCCTCTTTAACTCGACCGGCAAACACTCTTGCAAATTCCGGACAATATTTAGACATTGAAGTGACGTTCTTCTTTGAACGTTCGGGCCTTATTGGTAATGTCCTGTCTTGTCTAGTGTGAGAATGGCTGTGTGGTAGCTCATCCCAAATTGGTGGGAATTTTCATACAACTTTGTTAAGTGCCGTCACCTCTTACCATTCTTTTATACATCATGATTTATGTTTGGGTCCTTTTTTTAAAAATTAATAATGAAAAATGTATAAAAAAAAATCAATAATAAAAAATCATATATGATAAGATATCAAAACATCTATTCCTATAATTTTCTGTTTCTTCTCATTGTAGGTTTTTTATTTTTAAGTAATGTTATTCTAACATTTAAAAATAGATGTCCAAGTAAGATACTCATTTTATCACCATTTGAATGTGATAGATAAGTAAAAAAAAAATTTGAACCCCTATTACATCCAATAATAATCGAATTAAATACCCATTTTTTAATATTGGAATAATTTTCTTGTTTTGTTTTATCCCCACTATCCACAAAAAAAGAAAAAAGAAAGGGAAGCACGTACGTTTAGCCTTTATTAATAATTGAGCTTTGGCGCCAACGCCAGGAAATTGGAAGGGTAGCAAAATAATTATTGTCTCCAACTACCATGCTATGTACTATATTCTTCGTTAATAAAATATCCCACTTAAAAGTGTGTTCCCCATGCATAGAAACGAAAAAATGCCACGTGAAAAATATCACCACTCAATCGTTTCACATCCTCATTCATTTATTTATGCATAGATAAATAGATTAGTTCCCACTCCCGTTTATATGCTAGTGCTAGGTAGTAAACTAATAATTGCTAATTTTTTATTTTTTTTAATGAACCAAAGTATCCAATCAAAAATAGTAACTAATTTCATCGAGACATAAAATTCATATATATTGAAACTTATTTTTTTGCCATAAAACTTGTTTTATACATGTGGAAAATTTCATATTAAATACTCAAGAAACCTAATTCCCTGCCAAGTAATTGATAGTCTTGACAATATAATATGATAATATATCCATTCCAAATTTCTAACAGCCCAAAAAGCCCTCCATCTGTTCCCCTTCCCATTCACGCCACCTTAAACAAAAAAGGAAAACGAAAAACCCAAGATGGCAAGTTCAAGTCTACACACCATCACAGCATTCCCTTCTTCCCTCTTCTCCCCCAAACCACACTCCCCTCTCCCTCCAAACCCAACACTCTTCCCTCTCCACTCTCATTCTCACTGCCACGTCATCAGCCGCCACAGCAAGAAGATGTCGATGTGGCAGCGCACCCCGCGCGTCAGCAGTGGGAGCAGCGTGCAGGACGCGCTGGGAGGGGCCGTGGCGCTGATCCAATCGTCGCCCGCCACGTGGCGATCCGCACTGCTCAGCAACCTCCTGATCTTCCTCGTCGGCTCTCCCATCCTCGTCGCCGGCCTGTCGCTCTCCGGCATCGGCGCCGCCTTCCTGCTCGGCACGCTGACGTGGCGCGCTTTTGGCTCCTCGGGTTTCTTACTCGTGGCCACCTACTTCATCATTGTGAGCATCGATTTTCCTGCCTCTATTTATAATGTCCTTTTTGGATTGTTCTCAAAGGGGTAGATTATTTTTTTCTTTTTGTTTTTGAGCAATTTTTGTGAAATTTTGGAAATGCGTTTGTTCTTTTTTATGTACCCTTTTAGCTTGTTTTCGAAGTGGCTGTTTTTTCTTAGTAAATTTTTTTTTTCGAAAAAAAAAAATTTGATGGAGTCATCTCAAATTTGGGTGAGGGGTGTGTGTGTGTTGTGGGTTGAGACTCTCTGGTTTTTGAAAGTGGTGAATTTTGAGAGCGTGAATTTCTTGCCCTTTTGTAACGATTCATTTTGACTGGAAGTTTCTTTTTCTTTTTTGTATGTAGTTCTATGCAATTGCGAAAATATCTGTGGAGATATTTCTTGGTTTTGTTTTGGGGTTGAGACTGCATTTTGAAAGCCATAAGGTTTAAGAGCAAATTGTTAATATCCGAAATGGGTGCGGGAACTTTCCTTGTTTTTGTTTCTGGGGTTGAGACTTTGTGTTCAATGAAACTTGGAGTGATGAGAGCAAAATTGGTTATTCATGGAGCTCTATGCAATTATGTAAATGGGGTATGAGGTTTTTCCTTGTTTTTGCTTGTGGGGTTGAGGCTTGATGTCTGTTGAAGTTGATTTGTGTGGGTTTATTAGGGTACAGCTGCAACGAAGGTCAAAATGGCGCAGAAAGTAGCTCAGGGGGTTGCTGAGAAAAGAAGGGGAAGAAGGGGTCCGGGCAGTGTTATTGGATCAAGTGCTGCAGGTTGCGTTTGTGCTTTCCTCACCATTTTGGGAGTTGGGGGAGAGGCATTTGCTCAGCTTTGGAGACTTGGGTTTGTGGCCAGTTTCTGTACCAAGTTGAGTGACACAGTCTCAAGTGAGATTGGGAAGGCATACGGAAAGACAACGTGAGTAGTGAACTGTGGTGTGTGCCTGGCTGTGTTATCTGTCTTTGCTTCTGATGATTTGACTTGTCTTTTTCACTTCCCCTTTTTCTTTTTTGCACATAATATAATTCCATGCTATGCAACTGATGGAAGGCCTTGAAGATATCTTAATTGGGTACTTAGACACAAACACTTTTAGCTGTTCTGTAACTTCTGTTAATACGATGTCCAACTGGAGACTAAGGGATGCTCCTCTTCCGTATGTGTTTGAGCATGGATCTGGCAGGCAATATATATTGCCTTGTTAATTCCTTGTGCGACATAACCTTGTTTGATATATTTGCTTGTTGAACATTTTCCTGGATAGGCAATACTATTGTTGGTCTGAATTTATTGCAAGTGTTTCCTGATTAATTGTAAATTATTTTTCCCTTGCTAAGTTAAGATCTACATTCTTCCAAAATACACACACACATATATACATATAAATATTGTTTTCTTTTAGCTCTTTTTTGCAACATGAAGTACTAAAGCTCCTCCTGCATAATGTCCAGGTACCTAGTCACAACATTCAAGGTAGTTCCAAGGGGGACAGAAGGGGCAGTTAGTGTTGAAGGAACCTTGGCTGGAATTTTAGCATCCATGGTTCTTGCCTTTGTTGGTTTTCTCATGGGTGAGGTACTTCACTAAATTCTGACTCCACATACTATTCTATGGGCGTAAGTTACTAGGATCAAACACTTCGCTTCAAGGGTTGTGATACTGTCATTCAGTTTCAGGCATTATTGTCACTCCTTCACTTTTCCCCACCCCACTCTTTTGCAAGATGGATAAAATATTAAAGATCATCCCTATCTTTGGGTGATGATTCTAACAGCAGTAAAGCAATTTTCAGTGTGTGTGTGGATGAGCTCATATTGTGTTTAACACAGCTTATGATGAAAATCTATGAGTGCTTTTGATACATACCACATCTAGAGATAAGTTATTAATATATTTCCTGGAAATGATGGATTGATTTTGAATATTGTTAGTGAAATGAATGGAATAAGAGATGGGGCCGGATTGATTTTAGTTACAATTCACAAGTCTCTCTGAGCTTTGCTAATATCTTTGATGTCGTGTTTCTGTTAAAAATGTTCAAGGAGAGTGATTATCTTTAGTACATCTAAACTGGTTGTTTGAATTCTGTAGTAATGATAACTGCCTAACTGACAGATAATGGGATTGATAGGAGGAGAGTGTTAGTGGGCAGTTTACAATCTTATGATAATAACTATCAAGCATCAATCAGACAGTTTAAAGGAATAAATTGCAGGAAAGCATTAGTTTGGGATTGAGGAAAGAGGAGACAAGTGACTCTTGAATGCCCCTGAAATCGGACCTGTAGTTAGCACTATCTGTTTGCTGTTCTTCTGATTCTTGTATTTATCTCTGGGTCTGGGTAATCCTGATTTCAGATCAAGGGGAAGTAGAATATCATCTCTCTTACATAGACAGTGGACTCCTCATCCCCTCCTTGCTGAGATATTTGGCCGGTGAATCTATAACTGTAATATGACTGCTTTGATGTTTGGGCAAGTGTATTGGGGGATGAGCGAAATTTTTTTACCTGAATCCATGTAGGTGTAAGATTTAGTGCTAACCTGTACGGGGTATTGATACAAGATGTGGTGGAGTTAGGTTTTGTTTGAGATTAAGTGCAAACTTTAGCTTAAGGGTTTCATGCGAGATAAGATGCTAACTATGACTAGGCCAATATTGGTGGAGTTAGGGTTTTGTGTGGTGGGTTTACATTTGTATAGCACTGTAAAGAAAAATTATAGGTTAAATCATTAAAAGAGATTTAGATGTTATGGTTTGAATGCAAACATGATTTCTGACAAGACAATATGCCATCATTTGATCTGCATACGACTTGTGGGACAAGGCTTTGTTGTTGTTGTTGTTGAAACCCATCAAAGGATGCCACCTTTTGGAAGAGCTGGTTCAATGAGAGGGAAAAATTAGTAAAGCTTGAGAAACACGTGTGTTGCTATGGAGGCTCTAAACCAATGTGGCCTGAGTCTCTAGGAAGATCCCTTGGTGTTGGAAATTTGAGAGTCCCAACTAACTCTCAACAAACTACTGATCACCTTTCGCTCCACTCAGCCCTCCTATTTATTCTGACACCTTGTACTATTGATACTAGCAGTCCCCTTTACTCCTAAACTAACTTCTCATTTACACAATTGCACTTACAACTTTGGCTTATGCAAGTCCATCCCTTTCTTCCCACGTCTCACATAGACCTGTCTCAACACTGTTCTCATATTACCTTTCCACAACCACTTGCCCTACACATTTGGTTATTGCTTCATCGTCTGTTGCTCAAGACTAAGAAGAACATGAGATGTGCTAGGGATTTATTGCTTTTTTTTTTCTTTTTTATTTGAAACAGGTTGGTTCACATGAAGCGATTATATGTGTAATGGCTGCTCAGATTGCAAATCTTGGTGAGAGCATAATTGGTGCTGCATTTCAAGAGAAGGAAGGATTTCGATGGGTAGGTTCACAAAAGCAGTGATGTTTCATTGTAAAAACTGCACCATAGATTTACTTGACCTTTCCTAATAAAGTTAGGGTCTATTTGAATAGTATACCTTATGACTTCTTTTAACTTTTTGAAAGTTAAAAGTCATATTATTACTTTCTCTTGTTTGCCTAAACAACTTATTACTTCTTTAAAAGTTATTTTTAGTGTTTTTTAAGAAGTTAAAATATCTAGTTTCTTAAGAGCCACTTTCTAAAACATTAAACAAAACACTTTTATATTATATATTTGAATATAAAATAACTTATTCATAAGTTACTTTTTAAAAGCTGCTTTTATATAAGCGCTTAAATAAGCTGTTTACTCAAACGGGATCTTAATCTATTCAAAATTTATATAAGACAGTTCAAAGATAATCAATTAAGAGTAGTTGCCTATAAAATCAACTGGCGGCCATTGTTCTGAATAATTTGTGATATGTGAAAAATTTAGATGGTATGCTTGCTTGACTACTTGTTTTAGTATGCATGATAACAGTTGCACAAATCATACAAAGTATGTGAATTTTCTTTTCTGCCACATGTTGAAATTGCAGTGAGCTGGATTGCATTGTTATCATAAGGATTTACTTCACCAGCTTAACCTGTATATCCAGTAGTAGTATCTACTTTCGCGGTACTTTTTAGTGACTACCCTATTCTTTTCTGCAGCTTAATAATGATGCAGTCAATATCATCAACATATCAATGGGCAGTATCATAGCAGTATTAATGCAGCAAGCTCTCCAGAGCTGGCACTTGTGAATTTGCCACAAGATTTTCTCGGAGCTCAATCATCACAATGTTGCGGCCATCTTGCAAAGTGCTTAACTAGAACATTGGCATTCAGCACTGGTACAGTGTGTTGACAAAATTATTTGCCATCCAGAATTGACTTTCAGATATTTGTACTTCTGTAGATGTTCAACTGTTTTGCATGAAGCAGTCTTACCTAGCATGAGGCAAGTTTGATCTCAACTCGAGCGTGTTAGTTGTTACATAAATTAATAACAGTAACAATCAAAGAAATGTAACTCAATGACCTATAGCCTTTGATTCAACCGGCTTAGATCAGCAGGGGCTAGTGTTCAAGCTGTGAATGTAAAATTCTTTTATATTGATCCATCTTATTGTGAGAAATTGAGCAATTCCTGCTGTGTATTCTATCATCTCTGTTCTTTTCTAATATATGCAATTAACAAAAGAGCATCTGAAATGAAGACCTTGAAAGAATAGTTGAAAGAGTTCCTGCATTATATGCTTTCATTCTCGCATATGAAATTCCCTTGATCTGAATATGCATATTGGTGGAGAACATGAAGATTGTTCTTGTATTTTTCAATATACATGGAATTTGAATTTAGGAGAACAGAGACATCCGCATGTAAGTATTATTATCAAGCGATGATGGCCAATGTTATTAAACTCGAGAGTCTAGATAAATTTATTTTTATATTGCAAGATCATAACTCGTAAGAGTTTTAAGAGCTACCTCAAGAGTTTTATAACCATGCAGTCTTACAAGATTATTAAATTCGAAAGTCTAGATAAATGTATTTTTTATGGTAAAATCATAAATTGTAGGTATTTTCTATTGGACCCTCTCTTTGAAGAGATTTAGAACTCTTTTCTAGATGGTACAATGAGTGCTTGCCACATGTCAAGCCTAGCTGTCCAACTCGCTGTGAAGTCTCAATTTTTTTTTTTTTAATTTTAGCAAATTAAACCTTCTAATTTTAGAATTAACATAGGACAAAATTCTGAATCCATAGTCCTTGCCAAGAACCCTAGTCTTCATCTTCAACACTGCCATTGGGTACCGGTCAAAGTTGTCACCCATCACACCGCAGCTTAACCAGTTGCGGCCGGCCGCAAAGCATTCACCAACGCAGCATAAACCCAGCTGCAAAACCGCTACTTGCGGAGCAGCCAACATCGATATCATCACATGGTTAGTGTCTTCTCAAAATTGGATATTAAAAAAGTAATATTGCAGGACAAGCTGAGCTCGTTGTTGGCTCTGATATTCTGCTGCAATTCGTCTTTATATTAATTTTTTTGCCTGGAAGAACAATAAGCTGAGATTGGTTCTGATAATTGGGAACTTGGTGGCAGTGTGTATTCCAGAAATTTTATTAATTTTAGTCCCTGAAAGAACATCGTCTAGCGTTCTCGAAAAGAATAAAATTGGCTACAGTTGATTCAAAATTTTGTTATAATTTTTTTTCCAGAAAAATCCCTATGTTAATTCCAAAATGTTTAATTTGCTAAAATTTAAAACAAAATAAAATTGACACTTAATAATGATTTGGACAACGCGGCTTGACAGATGACAAATACTGATTGGATCACCTTGAAAGGGTTTTAAACCCCTCCAAAGAGAGAGAGAGTGTACAATAGAAAACATTTAAATTATAAGACTTTTAAAGTAAATTTGAGAGTTTAATAAATATAATAATGGCAAACCCATAGTCCCTATGCCTGATCTCAGTATTGTCTTTGTCACTTGCATGTACTATGCATGGCACCATAGAATTCAGTAACTCTATTTCATTATCTATGAAGTTCGGATACATTAATTGGATATCGTGTCTATGTTGAAACTTATATGACACACCAATAATAAATCAATAACACAAATATATATATATATATATATATATATATATATATATATATATATATAATTTAAAATGTATATTTATCTTATTCTAACATATAAAGATATAATATAAACAAGATTATAAAAAGAAAATAATACATAATTTTTTAAGTTTTTAAGAAAATAAAACATAATTAAAGCTTATAGAATGATATTTTGAATCATGTATTATTTTTATTAACTTATGTGTCTATATCCTATAACTTTTTAACTTTGATATGTCCCTTATATTCATGTCGTGTCTCATCTCACCATCTGTTCTGTACAAAACTGTTTTCCCATTAAAAATTATGAAAGAGTGCGAACATATCCTAAAAGACAGTTAAAAGTTAAAACTGAAAGAAAAAAAAAAATGGTTTCAGTCAGTTCGTGCCTTTTGGTTTTGTACTATTTGGCATTATTTCCAGACAATCATCGTAGTTATTGGGAGTTGCTTTTCATTTGGCCGACAATGAACTAGCAATGCTTTTCAACTCAAAAAAGAAAAAACAAAAAAACAAAGATCAAGAAAACTTTGTATAGTGTTATTTTGAATTATACTTAAATTGTAAATATCTTAGTGCGAAAAAGTGTTGGAGTAATATGCTTACAATATTTATTTTTTTCCTTAGCAATCAAAGATTATTTAGTTGTGCCCCGACCTAAAATACCTACCTTAACCGAAGATATTTTCAATTCTGGAACAAGATTAACTTATTTGGTTGACTTTTAATTCATATATTGTCATAATTTGGATTTGCTTCCCAGTTTTTTAGTGATCTATGAAAATCTTGGTAATTTTTTTTTTCTCTGGATGAAATCAAAGACTTGACTGACCTCAGATTGATGAATTCTTCCCTCAACCTAAAAAAAAAAAATTTGAAAAAAAAAATGAAAAACAGAATCCTTTGCCGCACTGGTTGGGGTCCCGTGATCTTAGGCCTTTGCCGCCTTGTGTAAAGAATCCCGTACATTAATTTTGGATATGAAAACTGGCCCCATGGTTTGCCATACATGTCAAATTGCCCTAGATTCTAGAAGCTCCTTGTCTATGTGTATCATGAAATGCCATCTCTCGCTCTCAAGTGTTTGATTTTGACACTTGCAGCGTTTCAGTCAGATTTATCCTTCAAACAAGACCAAGCATTTTGCAAGAGATACTTGCACATCTGATTCAAAGCACAGCAAAGATCACGTTTGCATGACTTAATTGCTACACTCAATTTTTCTGGCCCACACATGCATGGATAAATTCACACTATGACTAGTATATATTCCTAGTGTGCGGTATCTGTGTTTGTGTTCCATTCTCATCCACTCGATATACCAATAAGGAATATATTGCTAAAATTGTTCCAGATACACGGTTTGATATGACCAAGCACTGTTGAGGATTTTTTTTCTTTTTTCCTTTCGTGTAAATATTCAATGAAACACAAAGATTTGGACACTTGGCAATAACATGTAACAATATTGAGATTGACTTAGGTGAAATTAACTATATTCGTATTAATGGCTGGAGGGTTTTTATCCATTGAATATCCTTCTTGTTGGTCTGGTGGACTATGATTTACCAACGTCCAGTAAATTTTTCGTTTGATCTTAGCTTCTTGTCTGCTTGTTTTATTAGGCCTTTGAAAGGAACACCAAATCAGGAAAGGGAGAGGTAAGATCGTGAGAAAAGTAAGGAAATAAATATCATTCCACTTGTTGTCAAGGATATCCATGCATCCAGACATATTTTAGTGTACTGTGCACGTTATCTATTTATTTTGCACAACTGAAAATTCAACTATTTATGCTAAAAATTATGGCATGATCCCTTACACACTTAAAAGGATCTCATCCATTAATTATTTTTGTTATGATAAAGTATTGATAGCGCTAGTATACGGTCCGAAGAAGTGTATCTGAAAATTCGTCGGATACAATTGACACACGTTACATAAATTGAGTGATTAGATGAAAATTATGAGTAATTAAAAAATTTAAAATATCTTTTTTTGGTTCACAATTTAAAATATTTTTATTATAGCGATTACTTGTATGGCAAGAAATTTTTTGTGTAATTTGATAAAAGTGGATGAAAATTTTGCAGGATAAAAGTTATATTGGCATCTCCTGAAATTTAGTAAAATTCACTTTGACTCCCTTCTATTTATAAAATTTGCTTCGAATATCTCTAAGATTGTAAAAACATTACACCGAGCGGTTTAAGTTTATAAAATTATTACATCGCCCCCTTCCATTGCATATTGAACAGTTCATTTAAGAGAGGCTAGTGTCACCCGGACAAATAGTGGAGGTGAGGTGAGTTTCATCAAATCTCAAGAGAGAACAATATAATTTATTCAATTTTTAATACATCAGTGTCATGTCTAAATATACATTTAGAATTCATTCAATTTTTATTTCTATTTTTACTTAGCTCCGACTATATAAAAGCACTCTATAAGATTAGATACTAGAGACACCAAGCAGTGAGTGCGAGGTTTTAAATAAAGAACAGCATCTCTTGCAGTTTCAAAAAGAGAATCCGGTTCTATGAATAATGTTATGTGACTCTAGTCCCTTGCGGGTGTCCCTCAACAAAAACACAACTGGAGAAGTTCAAGTTGATCCGAATCCCATGGATATCAAAATCCATAAATTCTAATATATAATTGATATGAAAAATGGGATTAAAAATTAAATAAAATATCACAAGAAAATAACTCTATCTTATAATCCTCTATTTAACTTCTTGATGCAACAAGATAAGGAAATTACTCAATTTCACTTACACATACAGAATTTCTTAATAGAAACAGAGAAATTTCATTCAAAATAAAATTGAGTTAAAAGTATCTACCAAGTGTGGAAATATTTATATCTCTTATTTAGGTTAAACTTATTTTGCTAACTCTATTAAATTAGATCCAAATTATTATACTATCAATTGGACTTAATAAACATAAAAATAAAACAAGTTTTGAAATACTTAAAAATAAAAACTAATAAAATAAATAAACCAACTTGATCCAATATAATCAAAACATATGCCTAATACAAATCAAACCAATAATAAAAATTTTCTTCAGTGTCCTGAATTGTCTATTTTGTTCTCTAAGCTCGCATCACAAGTTCCAACAATGAAACCCCAAACGTGACACGTAGTCAGACACTTAGAACCTCCCAAAATAAGCATGGGTATGCTCCCTCACTTCCAAGATGTAATCAGCAATCAAAAGGGAGAGAAAAGTGTTGGTTACTAGCATTTTCATTCGGGTTTGCAATCATCGGGTAACAGACAAGGCATCACTTTCTGCAAATAATACTTAGATCACAAGTTTCTATGTAGCTTAAATATCGTTTTTTTAATCTGTTGAACTTTATCAATAATAAATACAAAATAATTAAGATTGACAGCTGGCGTTGAGAGAGAATCCAATAAAAACAGCACTATGTCTGCGTGATTTATCCCAAGCGTAATGAGATTATCTTAATTATTATTTATGGCACAGGAACTTCAATTAAAAGTAAAAATTTGAGTAATTTATATAAAATTAAACATTTAAGTAATTTAAATACGCTGTCTATTCAAGTCTCATTGTCTATAAAATTTTGATGAATATATATATATATATATTAGTAAAACCTCAAATTGATTCTCAAAAGAGCTATGAAATATCAATTTAGCCCTCAATAAGGTTGTAATATCAAAATTCTAAAAAATTTGAGATATCAATTTGATCCTCCAAATATTAAAATTTATTTCAAATTAGTTTAAACAATTAAAAATTTGAATTAACTTAAAATGAACCAAATTGATGTCCGATGAATGACCAAATTGAGATTTTACTTTTACCCTTAACAAAAAAAATTTAAAAATCATTCATGACTCCCTTGTTGGATTGACAACTATTGTCATTAACTTTAGCCAACATGTCATTCACAAATAAAACAAACAAGACAAAGTCAACCCATGTTACTTTTGAGTAAAATATCACTTTCATCCCGAAAATTGTATTTCGTAGGTTACGTTAGTCCCTGATCAATTCAACCGTTACATTTTGCTGATGTGGCACGTTAAGTGACACGTAGCACAATAATATGAGATGATGACGTGGCATGCCACATGGCATTCTGATAATATAAGTTCTGCTGCCACGTCAACATCAGAATACCACATGACATGCCAAGTCATCATCAGCAGCCTGCCATGTCATCATCTCATGTCATTGTGCCACGTCAGCATAATGTAACGGTTGACTAATAGTTGACTTGATCAGGGACTAATGTAACCTACGAAATACAATTTCAAGGAATAAAGAGTTAATTTCCCAATTTCAGGGATGAAAGTGACTCATACATGCAATTTCAAGGACAAAAGTGATACTTTACTCCTTGGCTTTTGCAAGATTCCAAATTCTGATTTTAACATTTGTCAATAATCTAGCAATGGTACAAGAAGTGCTGCCTCCAGGCCCTCCGCTAGGAAAACTTCACTAACACAACTCATTTATAAGCTTTATCATATCAGTCTTAATACAACAACCACCCTTGCCCCACTAAATGGAGTTGACTACATGGACCAAGGAACGTAGTAGGACTCTATCATCATATTAGTCTTAATATTCAAATAAATTACCAAAAAACAAAAAAAATCTATACTGAAGCCATTAGCTATATCATAATCCAATTAAACCTTAACTCAATATTACCTCTCAAAAAGAAACTCCATACTTTTTAATACACCCCTCTCATAGTCTCATTGGTATGAGTTCAAGTAATCAAATAATACTTTAAATCAAATCGGCAATCTTCTTCGACACTACCAACCAATAGTGAACAGGATCTGAATGATACTCAAATAGATGCATCATGCATCCACAGTGGATTCTATAGAACAACAGTGAGAATGCTACGAGACCAACATCAAATTGAAGAGCTTTTCGCGTTCCCGTTATTTATTGCTGCATTGATTTTAGCACATTCCCCATAAAAATTTGAGAGTTAGAGAATGATTCACTCCAAAAGAAGAAACTGAGACAGCCAACCATGAATTGAAACATGTAGCTAATCAAATTAAACCTTCTGTATAAGACGAGAGCACTTGTAAGAGATCACATCATATCATATCATATAACAAATGAGAAAGCATTGTCTCTTAAGTTATGAGGGTAGGGATGATAAGAGAAGAGAACTTAAAAGTGCCTCCTCCGTCTTGAGAGAATATTACTACTCCGAGTCTGCTGCATGGGAGAACAGCATATGTCAGGAACAAACATAGCATTGTCAGATGAATACGGAGGGTCTTTTGGCCAGTACAACCCTGAAGCTGTAGGAGGAGAAGGGATCTGAGGAACTGTCCAGGATGAATCCGGGACACGCCCCGAGCATTCATCATCATCCATTTCCTCTTCGCTTGATCTTAAGACAGGAGAATCAGAATCCCCAAGCTTACCACTGTCAGGCTGCACAAAATCTCATCAGGAAAAGGAGGTAAAGAAGCATAATCACAGAATCTAAGCTGCATAAGGAATACTAACCAGATAAGCAAAGCACTGAAGGGTAGAAACTTTCTACAAAAACCAATGACCTGTTGAGGGTATATTGCAACAACTATGTACATACCTTTGATGATTCTTCCATGTAATTATAATTCTGACTGAAATCATTGATGCTGAGAAATTCATCGATCGGCCACTGTGAGATGTTTCCGATGGTAGAACCACCACCATAAGACACCTTGGCTGGTGGTAACTCCCCAACTCCCCCAAGGTCAATTGGTAACACTTCGTTGTAATCGGATGACCAGGGCATTGTAGAAACCTTTCCAGACACAGAAGAGGACTTTGTGTCAGAAATTTTCTCCCCAGAATCTGACTTCAAAGAAATTGAGGAAGCACCAGCATGCTCAGTTGCTTCAAGGCCTACTCTTACACCAGTGAGAAGAAACCTTTGATGGCCAGAGACATAAGCATTTGCAGTGTGTATTGCCAAATCGCATTTTCTGCACAGCAAAGCTCGATCCTCTAGACAGAAGAAATAGCCAAATGCTTCCTGTAAGGAGTAGCAGATCCTACCATCATTAAAAGCTGATCCAAAATGACAAACACTTCTAACTCATTTAAATTGATCCAGAAAAAAAAGTAACAAATTAAGAAGGCTGTGACTCAGCAATAATGTCAACAATGGATTCAGTCACATAAAGACATTCCAGACCTCATGTAAAAGCCAAAGGTCTCCTACTTCTCGAAAGTAGAAGCAACGGTTTTCCTTTGAATGAGTATGAATACTAGAGATTACCATATCCCAATGAAACAATTCACTTCAAACATAGAGATTATCTTATGCATAGAAATAGTTGTGAACAACAACTAAAACATTCATGGAGTTCCTTCTATTGACAAGGTTACAGGCACTAACTTCCCTACATCATCCCCTTCCCCTCCCCAAAACCAAAGACAAAACATAAAGCAACTGAATATCTCTATGGGGCACATAAGAGAAAATAAAACATTTCATGAATAAATGTGGGAACTGCGAAGTAGAACATTGCAGAATGGTTAGATTAGACACTAGACCAAAAAGGCATAGGTTACAATTAGTTATCAACATGAATCCAAATGTTCTCACAAAGCAGCACAAATTCTCCA
Organism: Dalbergia cultrata; assembly: GCA_031216105.1. Taxonomy (NCBI): domain Eukaryota; kingdom Viridiplantae; phylum Streptophyta; class Magnoliopsida; order Fabales; family Fabaceae; genus Dalbergia; species Dalbergia cultrata. The sequence continues at coordinate 16,591,804 of CM062350.1, forward strand.
GTTATAAAGAACATAAATTCCCCCATAGCACCAAAAACAAGGAATTTATGGATGCAAAGACAATTTTTAGAAACCCTCTCATGCGGATCATATGTGTTTGAACTTTGTTTACCCCCAACAACTAGAACTAGCAGTAAGCATAATTATTATTCCACACACAGAATGCATACTCAGCAGCATAATTTGTTAATTGTTACAATCCAAAAGAAATACCATTGTCATCAGACCCTACCCCATGTTTTTATGGCCATGTATTTAGAACTACTAATTGGTTCCACCACCCAACAGTAATTATAAAAACAAAACAAATCAAAGGTAAAAACCACAAAAATGCAACACACAAAAACGAATTACCTGACAAATATCACATTTTGGCATATGAGAAGAAGACATGGAAAGAGGAACCCTCTGGTGCTTGCTGGCTAGCTTGTTAGCAGCATGGACCTTCTCATCACACTCCCAACACAGCGCAGCCTCATCAGCACAGCACAGAACCTTCGCCTCCGCAGCCTCACATACGTTGCACTGAATCTTCATCCTTCCCTTAATTTCCCGTTTTTACCCTTCAAACCCAAGTCACAGTTTCCTATTTTTTACCACACCAAAGTTCCTACCTTTTCCTCAGAAAAATATCTTAGCACCCCAGAAAGTTTCAAACTTTATCCTCTAACACAAGGGAAAAGTTGGAATTTGGAGAGATTGAGAGAACCCCACTTGAAAATTGAGAGAGAGAGAGAGAGAGAGAGAGAGAGAGAGAGGAGAGGGTTTGTTGAGGAGGGAAGAGGAAGAGGAAGAGGGGTTTAAGAGGTAGGGAGAAAGGGAAAACGGAGGATATTTTGAGGCCACGAAGCTACATGTACACGTGGCAGCAAACGGGTAGTGTCGTGGCAGGGGAGACCGTCTTTGCTGGCTTTTGGTTCATGCTGCCGTAAGAAATCTAAGTCTTGAAAAAAGAACAAAAATCTAAGCTGTCTTTTTTTTTATTTTAAAATAAAATATTGAACATTTTGGTATTTTGGTAATCGAAATTTGGACTTGGAAGTTCCTCATCTCGTGAAATATTTTTTTGCCGAAAGGCTGGATGATCAACTTCTTAATTGGGTATCAAAAATTCATATCTTTCAAAAAATAACTCATTTTGCACCAAATTAATATTATAAAATTATCACTTTACTCTTAAAAAATTATATATTTGGCAAACCCATAAAAGAATTATTTTTATTAATAGAAACAGAGACTAATTGACGTTCAGGTGAATTGTTATGAATCTTTTGAATGGCCACAGACAGGGACAGAGCTAGGATTAAATTTTAGGGGAGCAAGTATTAAAAAATAATGTATGTTTAAAAGATAATAATATATATTTTTTATTTTTTCAATCCAAAGTTTAAAAGAAAAAGTCCACATATGAAAAAAAAGTTGGTCTTTGACAAAAATAATACCAAATAAATTTATTTTTTAAAAAAATATTAAATATGCCATGGTTCTTACAATTAAAAATACTGAATAGATTAACTCATTCTAAATACTTTAGTGAACTTATTTATTCTATTTGTACTTTTATTAGCAATCAATTTAAACTATTTGTATATAATTAAAGATTAATTTGTCCAATAAATTATTTGAAAATACTAAGAAAAGATGAATTTTACCCTATAACTTACATTGAATTATGAATTTTTTTTTTCTTTAAAGGACCAATTTATTATTGCTAATTGTTATTCTAAAAGGAAATGCACTTTCCAATCAAAACTCAACAAATATCTATATGCGCAAGATATTGTTTATTACAATATTAAAATATCTAAGTAAAAGGTTTATAAGAACTTGTCTCTAATTTCTTTTTTGGTAAGGGTCTAATATTTGAATTGCATATTTTCTGATTTGTATAGAAATGAACAATAAAAAATAAAATAAAAGCGAATGGTAAGATTGAATTATTGAGATATTAAACTTATCTTATGTGTTTTTAAATTAATAATATATCATCGTACAAATCCTTATAACATATAAAAATTTTAGGAGGTCCGAATATATATACATAGATATGTATAAACATGAAAACTAAAAGTTCCAGGGACGTCGTACCCACCCTTGAAATACAAGAGGCAGCAGCAAGTAAATACAGTTTCTTTTACTAGGGGCTATTTATCTTTGGGGGCTAAAAAAGTGGTTCTCCCAAAACTTTAAAATTCATTCATTAAAATTTTTCATGAACACATTAGTTTTGCACAAAGAAAACATCAATCTTGATGCTCCTAACAGATGCAAACTAATTTAGTTATCGTTAGTCCTTCAGGTCTTCGTGTTAAAGTCAATAGAATAATATACGTGAAATGTTGGCAAAATGAAAGGTTATTGTGGTGGATAACATATCGACAACATTCTACTTGAAGCCATTCACCTAAAGCCAAAATAAATAGCATTGTCTTACATCTTCTATCCAACACAGCTCCAATGGCCGCCCCAACACCATGCCTTCAAGAAGATGACCTAGGTTGGATGAAGGATGCAATCCGGTGTCGTTTTGCTTTGATTGGATGGGCTTCAAGACAATTAGAACAATGGTGTTTCATTGTCCATTGTGGCAATCTTTTTAACTATTCATGATGGGTTCTGTGACTGTTCACCGCTTATGTGCCTCACATATGTTGTTTGTTTACATTGTGAATATCTTAAGCTGTTTATATCATTTTGTAGATTGTTGTTAAGAGTCATGCCTCTTAGTTGAGCAATAGCTAATGTTTCGGAGGAAAAAATATGCAAAAGTGATAATAATGTTTCTCTGGAACCTTATAAAGGCCTGAACTACAAAAAAAGGATAGCAACGTAATACCACAAAACACACATAGTTGGGGGCTCCAATACAAGTTCCTCTTAGAACTCTTGCCTCTCCTTTTTCCCCTCTCTCTTCCTCAACTCTTTATGTGTCTCTCATGCCTCATAAGGAATCTGAATCCTATTCTGAAACAGGGACTATTAGGTTTAATACTAACATTTAACTGAGGAACTAATGGTGGCCAATATTACACTTGTTACTATTGCTAGGGACCATAGACCCTCTTTTTTCGTTTTCTTTTTTCAAGAACCAACGTGTCTATTGAAATGTTTGTTGGGAATTACTTCGAAATTAAAGTATACTTAAAGGAAAGAATTTATACATTAAATATTATACACTATATTTATATTAGTAATTTATGCGTAAACAATTGGTAATAGTATATTATGTGGAGATTAGACTTAATCACTACATACGTACGGTGATCAGTATACTATATGATGACCAGCATGGATTATGTAATCAATTATTGTAACAATTATGTGTATAATGAGGTGTGCAAAGCAAATAGTGTGAAAAATAGTGTGGATAACTACTGCGTTCCTTTCCCTCCTTTATTGGAGAACCTTTTTTTTTTTTTTTTGTTGGGTTTCCTTGCTGATAGGCTGAGAATACATATTCCACTGGTTTTGTGAAATGTTTTCATTTATGTAAACAAAATGTCAAGGCACAGTGTTGGGTTATATGCTCTGTTGTCCCCCAAGAAAATAGAATGGATTTTGGAGAGTGTCTCCAAGCGTGGCCCCATGATTTAGGCAAAAGGTTGAGAAATGAAAATGAGTTTCTGGCATGAGTCGGATATTTTCTAGCATGAGATGAGATACACCATAGTTTAAGCCTTTAAGGCAGAAGGGTGGGAAAAACAATGGTTCAAAAGTTGGATCTCAACGGGTGGAGTGGATTGGAGCAATAGGAGGATATTTATTAGATTGATTGTGAAAATTCAATGTTTAGATAGTTAAATCAAAGTAAATTTATTTTGTACCACAAAAAAGAAAACATTAAATCAAATATTTATTAAAAAAGCTAAGTATTATTAAATTTCAACTTTTACTATCACGTCCATGTTAGAAATAGATAATCTCACGTGATATTTCTATATAATTTGATCATATTTCATGATTTACAGTTATTCTCTTTTAATAAGTGAAATGTCTAAGTCCCACTTTCTTGATTGAGGGTAATAAATCATACATGATCAAATTATGTGAAATTTTCACATGAAAAAAAATCCATTGCCTTTATCATAAAATTATGCCAATTGAGAAAATCAACATTAATCACACAGGGAAAAAAAATGACATATATATTACGGGTCTGGTCTATACCAAGCTTAACTAGATCTTAGGTCCAAACCTGATGTTCACTTACACCAAAAAAGTTCATTCCACAGTGACTGGTATGTGACCAATATCATGGATCGTTTTCCCGGTTTCATTTAAATATCAAGTTATTTCTTTCCACCGTTGTGCTTCTTTCTTAACCTTACCCCTGCGGGGGGAACCAAAGCTCTCCTCTGTAAAACACTATCTAGGGGAATCTGGAGATTCTCTCTATGATGGTTCGATAAACCTCTCTTTTTTCTTATTTATTATTTGTTATGATGTCTCATCTCTTCACCACAATAAGTTTGTTTGGCTTCTTGATGAGTTCCTTTTAACAATAGCAGTGTTTGATTTGCAAACTATGCAATAAAGTTCATATGTTGATTTTCTCATGCTTGCCCACACTTTTGATGACATCAGAGTGCTGCGTCACAATCAGTGATAAATCAATAATTTATGTTAGTGGTAGTTTGTTTAAGACTCTTGTTGTTTTCTGTTTTCATCTGTATGTTCATCATGACTTATTTTATCCGTGGATCAAGCCGGGGTTGCACCTATGTATTCAAACAAAGCAAGGGGTTAGTACCATGGTTTTGAAAATCGGACTAGACTGGCCAATCGAACCGATTGAACTGGGAACCGGTTTGCTATCCGGTCCCGACTATGGCTAACAACCGCCCCTTCAAGAACTGACTAAGAATAAGCACGAACCGCTTGGGAACCTCCAAACCGGCCTGGCCAAACTGGTTGGATGTTTTTTTTATATATAAAAAAGATGCAAAATCACATCATTTTTTTTAATCCTAAAATCTTATTTTTTTCTAATTCTTTTCCTTTTTTGATAATAGGAAGCAGTAACTTGAGAGATTTGATCCATATAGATAATGTTTATTTTGATTAAAAGATGAATTATTGTATGTTCTATGGATTTTATTGGTGCCTAATTTAATTTTTAGTTATTTTATGACATTTTATTTTATATTTTTATATATTTATATAAATACATGTTTTATTATATACCAGTTATATTTTGGTTAGACCATCGATTGAACCGGTGGAACCTCTAAACTCTTAGCCTAACGAGTTGGATGTCCGGTCCGATTTTCTGAACTTTTGGTTAGTACCAAAAGGACTCATAGAGAGCTCTTGCTCGAAGCTTTGTCTTTGTTTCTATAGATTGAATGGATATCTACCGTAAAAAATCTTGCAAGAGCTGAGGAAGGCGTTTAGAGTCAAAATTTTGTTTTTTTGTGTTAGGATGTCTAGATATTTGGCAGTTTGTACTGTTTAGGTTGTGTGTAGTTTACTTGTTTTGGACCGGCATTGTTTTGTTTGCTCTAAGCCAATTACAGTGTATGCTCCTTTGAATTATTTTTCTCTCCAAGTATTAGCTTGCTTTATCAATGAATAGTTCTTTGGAAAAGAAGAATCAATATCAGGTTTGGCATTTGAATGGTGTCAATCAATGTAATAGTGTGCCAATAACTAAATAAAAAATATATATATCACAATAAAAAGTTGTTAACAACTTTTGAAGCCTTGATACATTGTTCTACAGGAACTGCGATCCTATGTAAACTGAAAATGGATTTTGTAACTATTTGTTCAACATCATTATGAAGAAATAACGATCGGCACCAAATACTGGTAGATATTCATTATTATAGGACCTGATTTTTGTCTTTAACTTTATTTCTTATCTTGTCTTGACATCCCATGTGATATTCAAAAAATGGAACACTACGTTAAACTGAACCAAAAAAGGAGAGAAAGGAGAGAGGGAGAGAGAGAAAAGGGGGAAGGTTCGCATGGTTAGTACATAATCTAAGCTAGAAGGGAACTGGCATATTTGGACATGTATTGTTGATTTGTTTCTGGTATGAGCACAAAAATTCAACAAACCAATACAATATGTTCAAGGGAACTTGTTTCTAAATTCTAACAATATGTTCAAGGGAGCTTGTTTCTAAATTCTAACCGTGCCATAAGGGTACGAGTTTAACAAAACTCTTGATTCCTCCAGAGAGAGCAGTGTGTACCGCGCCCCTACCAACGGATACAAGATATGCTGCTCTACTGCAGAATTCCCTGGTTCTCTGATGAACTTCAAGACTTCTGGTTATGAAAATACTCCCCATTAGAGCTTAAGTGAATTTATCCTCCTCAATTTTCAAGTCAATTCAGCTTCATATTTAGGGCTTTGATATGCAGATGAGATTCTGAATTGGATTAGCTGCTGAACTCCTCAGAAGGAATGGAACATTGCAAGCTTAAAGCCGTTTCAACTAATATGTTGTGAAATTTACTTCTTCTGAGGACAGATCCTCTGACAAGGTTAGACACATCCTTCTTCTGATGAAAGCATGTTGTGAAATTTACTTAATGTCTTTTTTAATTACAACAGCTGATGAGGCAAGAAAACTTTAAGAATTGGGGCTTTGGAAGATATCTCAATGAAATCACCATCCTGGATGGTATAGTTGACGTGAGAACCATCAATATAGATCACACCTTTTTTACTAGACCATGTAGTGTCCATTGTCTGGTCATGTCTAATCAATCCATGCATGAAGTCTGACACCGCCTCTGGTGAAATTGGCTCCCTTACCATGTACTGGAGATCCTGCGATAAAATATGCATTGGAAATCCTCCGGCGGAATGCATTGCAGCCGTTGAACCAGCAGCTGTTGAAACTCTTAGACCACTTGATCTACAGTTAACTAGTGGAGAACACGGTTGATCATCTTTTCTGATTCTGCAAATAAATATACATGCTCAATTGGCCTCTTTAACTTTTCTATTATTTTCTCTTTTCAGCCCCTTTTTCTTTTGTTTGGGAAGTGGGAGACAAAAAATTAATGCTGAGATTAAAATAAGGAAGTAAATACTTGAATCAAAGAGTTTTAATATTTATCTCATGGAGAAGGTCTTACCTAAATGAAAACCTAGAGAGTGCTGCAGGACTTGGATGTGCAACTAAGATATCATTCAGAGCAAAAGTTGACAACTGATGTGCATTAACAGATATCATTATCCTCGTTAACTTGGAAGGCACAATTTGACCTTCAAGTATGCCATCTAAAACCTGAAAAAGTTTTTTTTTTTTAACCAAAAAAAAATGATATAAGAAATAATAACACTGAAAGCAGCTACAATGATCATGTTTGTAGTTGTTCAAAGTTCAATGAATAAGATGAAATGATGCAGGGGACCAAGAGAAAAATTGAAGTTTATAACGCTTTTCCTCTGTTAGATTGATTACAAATGGAGCAGTGCATTACAAGAAAGTTTATTCCATTTGATGTTAAGGAGGTGCTGTTGAAAGAGGAAATAACTGTAATTCTCACATTAACATTTGTATGACACAAATATAAAGAAAATCACAGACAAAATCCGAGTATTATTTCACTTGAAATGAGCATTTGATGCTCAGAGTATTCTGTACAAAATCCACACAAAGAATCCTGTATAATAAAGCAACATAAATTTTATTTTATGAATAGGTTCCCCTTCAAAAGACAGCGCCAGTTGAGCTGCAGGCTTGGAGCACATCAACCTATGGACTAGATTAGTAATTTGGTATCAAATTGGAAGTTTCATCAAAGTTCAGTGGCCAAAAAAGCATTTTAAAACGACAGATATGGACACTGACGTGGCATTTCTGTAGGGTGCTTGAATCTCTCAACATTTTAAACCAGTCCCACCTTTGATTCCATGCTAAATTGGCTTTGACACGTTAGTTACAGCATAATAATTGGCTTCACATGAATAAATATTGGTTTATTATCATGACAATAGAATCATCTAACCTGAACCTTTCATGTTATTTCATACTGAAGCTTTCGTTCCACAACACTACACCCACAAGGGATACAAAGAAAGAAGAAAACCTATTGCAGATAACATTTCCTCTAAAGGTCTAGCTAATCTTACTTGTTCAAAGTTTTCAACTGTTGCAGCACAAAGATGGCCAGTACTTCTGGTAGCATCAAACTCACTACTGAACTTTTTCACCTGTTGCAAATGAAATATGACCACAATATATTCTCTGGTCAGGTTGGTTCTTTAGCCTAAACAAAACTGAAATTGGCATAGTCCGATAGATGATCAATAAAGCCAATTTATTAATGCTAAAACAGAAACTGTCTGTAGATAAACCTCATCGACCCTGGTAGGGTCAGAATTCACTCCAAGAACTGGAATTTTGTCATCCATATAATGGCTGGCCTGCAGAAGAGTTCCATCACCACCAACTGTAACAACCAGGTCCACATCATTGATAGGCCGAGACAAATTATTAAGGGGCACAGCTTTCCACTCCGTCGACTTCTTCTGTACAATTGCTTGACAAATGTTTATGGCCTCATGGTGCGCCTTACGCCTACTATCCAAGAAATGTAAGACCTGCAATTTTTCAAGCAGAATTCAAATCACATAGAACATAGTACAATTATGCCTAGGACCCCATTAAAATGTAACACAAAAAGCCTCGAAGCATCACTTATCAAGTGCATACAAGGGTCAAGTTCCTGGAGACTTTTGCTGGAACCAAAATATAGAAGTGTGTGTAACTGTGTATCATAGTCCCTCATTCCCACACACACAAGCAGAAGTGTACGCGCAAGCCCATGTGTAGACTATTTTCTTGATTCTAGTTCATTTTGAAGAAATCACTACCCCATGTTTTACCAATAAAAACAATATCAAGCATTGATCATTTAACTTAAGGGTTAAGGCTATGCTGGGTTGAGACCAGAATGGGCAGATAATAAACTTGCAATCTAGGTGGACAAATATATGACAAAAAAAAAGGAAAAAATTTTTCAATCTTGTCATTTCCCACATGCCCATTTTGACTCCGACCTAACACACCCTACTTTGACATTTCATCAAGCAAAAGGCGTGCACTTGGGAAACTGCTGAACCGCACCTTGAATAGTGGACACCCAGAAGGCTCATTGACACAAAAAAGAACCATCACAGAAGTGGACAACCAAGCCTACGTTAAATGGATTAAACAAACAAAAAGGAATGGAAAATGGTGCGGCGACTATTATTGAGAGAGAAGAAGCACATACCTGAGGGTGGGTGTGGGAAGGCGGTGGTGCAGATACGTTTAAGGGTTTTAACAGTAATAGCAGTCTCTTCGTCGCCATTTGCATTTGCATTTGCGCTTTCGTCTCTCAAAATGATTCTGCTACCTGCAATTGCAATAGCTGACAAATAAGGGCACAGCTGTGTTGTTCCTTAGTTATATACAAAGGATGCAAAATTTTCGACGCAAATTGATTTAACAAAAATTTCTTAACGAGAACAATTTTATTGATATACGAATTGATATTTGATTTAAAAAAAAAAAAAGTAGAGATAGAATACTAGAGATCCATTAGATGTTAAATGCAAAGATTTGGCTCCTCTCGGTAAACTATAAAAGTGGAGAATTAATCACCCATTAATCTATAAATTTCATTATATATAAATTATGTAGGGATCTATCTAAATAATCTGAGGGTAATTAACTCTCACTTGTACAGTTTACTAATCTCATGATTTTAGAGAAATTAAATCCTAAATAAATACATGAATTTTAGTTATTAAATCTTTATGGCACCCAATAATCCCACCATCACCAACTTATTAAAAAAGTTGTGTTATTTATTCTTATTTTATATGAGATATCGTATTAATTTATAATTAATCCATCATTTGATAAGATATCTATTATTGGATAGAATGCGAATTACATTTAAGTAAAATTTATACTCTATCCAATGATAAATAAATAGAGTTTAAATCAACATAATATTATATCTACTATAAATATAAATAATATTTTTCTTTCAAAACACGCTCTTTTATTTTCACAAATTCCTACCCTAACATTGCACCGTTTCGCAAGCATCTTCTTCCTCTTGGTGCAAGCATTCTCCTCCCCATGAACTTCTTTCTTTGTTGGTTCAAATGCTAATCTTGAAACCCTATATCGCTAAGTTTTTAATATTTGTACACAACTGAAAATCACAAACTTTTAAAATCTAGATTTTGTGCCTAATCTGTCAGGAAAAAGTGGGTGGTTGTTCATCCGAAAATATTCTCATTATTTTTTCTTTTTAGTTAATAAATGGGGAATTTCTCCTCCCTCTTACTTTCAATCCAAACACACCCTTGCTCTCTATCACGACTTTACTCTTTACTCTTGGTTATGCAAGACATTGATCCCTGCAATAATCACTTCTTTTTTATCTATAGATAGCAATTGGCAAACACCGTCAAACAAAATAGGAAGATTACTATATAAAGGAAGCAAGAGGAGTGTGATTTAAAGTGAGTAGACGAGAGCCCACATGCCCTGTGCACTCTAAATCATTGTTTGGCACATGAAAGAAACTAAGAGGAAACAAACCAAGAGCAAAGAAATTCAATGAATTTTGTATTTTTCATAAGTATCTTTGATTGAAAGGAAAATGAAAGGAAAAAAGAGAGTAAAAGAATAATTAATTTCTCTTATTTATTTGAGTTGAAAAGTGTCAAAGGAATTATATCAACAAAAATGAAAAATGAGAGGAAGAAAAAAAAAATAACAAATGACATTCTTACCCTTATGTCATTGTTCGACAGGTCAGTAGTAGACCAATATGTATCCTCATGTGGACTGGGCCCCCGACACACCCTCACCTAACCTAATGGATGCCAACCTAACATGTGAAGGTGAGAGACATGATCACAATCTTTCTCATTAAAACCTTGCGAGACCCCCTCATTAATGTCTCGTCAATATGTATATGTATATATATATATATATATATATATATTTCTTGTAGAGAGAGAGCGCATCTCATTCTCCGGTAAAACATTTGTTCACTCTCTACCCCAAGTCAGACAGCAACATTTGGACCGTAAGCTGCACACACCTCGCCATTGCTTGGGCCATAACGAGTAGCACACGGAAAATTCAAGACTCTTTAAGTCCGAGATCTTTTCCTTCAGCACCCGAACACTACCAACAAAAGCTTGGAACTCAATCAAAGATGACCCCACATCCAGGTAAGATTCCCGAACAGCTAGCATATCATGATATTCCGACCACGCAAATCAGTTCAACGTTGTTTTTCACCATAATGAGGAAATGGCTTTTTTCTTATTATTGTTCAATAATATTTTGATGTTTTTATACAGTCTTTGTGAATGATTTTGCTTCCTTTCATATATTTTATGATTTCATATTGAGTAGTTCCCTTTTGATTTGATTACTCGTTCGCATTGCAATCACCCACCCTAATCAACAAGTGGGAGAATCTACACAATATTAATTAAAACATGAAAATAATGGAAGCAAAAGGATGGATGGTAGTATTGTAGTTACGTACGGCAATAGTTTTGGCACGGTACCTTTTCTGTGACATATGATGAATATGGTAATTAATATTGCACTTGCGCATGTCAATTGTTTTGGCATGGCACCTTTAATTTGTGGTACACGATGAATATGATATGAATTTCCCCTCTTTCAATACTCGGTGCTCCATTTTGAGCGGAAGAGACAATATGCTATTATAATGAATTAAATTCCAAATGGCTGCTCTTAAATTGAGTAAATCACATTCAAGTCATATTATGGTGATTTATGGTTATTATTACATTTGTTTAAAGCAGTTTTGAAAAAAACAAATGCTTTCATGCGTTTTAGTTTTTTATATCATTATGATGGTTACCAGATTTGAACAAAATTATTATCATCATAAATACCTGCAAATATTTCACATAAATTTGACATTATATATTTATCACTATTTACAATATCTTTCCTTCTTAAGACATTTCCTTTTTAATAAAAATAAATTTCTCATCTGATTTACGAATTAATTAATCTAAAGAATAATTTGCTCCACATGCCAAGGTGGTTTGTCCCATAATTACATAAATTTAACTATCTCCAATATTTCTTCCAAATTTAATAGCATCTGATCGTTTGCTTTATTTTTAAAAAAAAAAAAAGGAGAGAGAGAGGGAGAAATATGACAACTTGCTCAACTATTCTTTCCCTTTTGGTCAAAAGCTTACACACAGACATAGGACTCTGAGATCACACGAGAAGAAAAATCATAGGATAAAGTAATTCAAAAAAAAAAAGAGAGAGACTATCTATAATTCAAATTACATTTAACGTACTTTATTACCCTCGATTATGGTATTCTTGTCTAAATGCGTTTTATTTCTCTGCCTTTAAAATTAATTAATTATCATGAATATGATTAATTTCAACTAATGCCGATACAATTTACATTTTCAAGCAATCAATTATAACGCATGATTAATACAAAAGAGTTGTTACAGGTGTTGCTTTTGCAAGTTTTATGATTTATAATTGTGTATTCATTATTGTGATGATGATCATCATCGTGTGAAATCTTTCTGGTCAACGTGATTAAATATTTCGATAAAACTAACTTATTTACATTGCTCACTTTTGTTGAATTTAGTGTATTTGTTTTGAATCGGTATGGTAAACGATAATGACTATAAATCTGGGGAAAACTTTGTTGTCTTGCTAAATTGGGATGTCAACTGATCTAAATCGCACCTTTCGGCTCTAATGCATGATTAGTACCTGGATTGGCTGTGGGTTGCTATGATTCCAAAGTGCGCAAATAATTGTCAATAATTAGGGGCAAATTATCTCTACTTATTCCTCTTTTCTTTTAAATAATTAATGGAGAAATTATATTAATTTGGGTTCCAATCATGTATTTTATATTACGATTGATCAGAAAGACATTATACGTATATTTTTTAAAGACCTTCTCCATTTATTAAATCTTTGCATTATGCATAATTATTGTTAAATATCATTAGAGCTATCATCATTTTTCTATAAACACCGGCATATTATCTTATAATTGCACTCTCATTCACTGATCTGACAATATTCTTTTCATTTATTTACGAATTATTATTTCCCTGCCTAGATTCATAGGAAAGATTAGAATTACATGGATCCCTCTAGAGGTTGTATTAGCCACTAGTACATTGATGACGTCAACCAACTAACTATACTATTCACAAAATAAAGAAACTTAATGACATTTGAATGATAAAAAAATCCACTTGATTACATGATTATATTATTGACTCTTAAGCTATCAGTTTTCAATAATGGGGCCACTCAAACAATTTTCTCAGTAATTTTTCTCAAAGATTTTCTCTTTGAATACCAACCACATCACTTCTTTTATTAATAATCCATATAGATCATTCATATTTCTTTCGCAATTATTTACTTCAAATAGCATTGATCTTCGTTAAATCACGTACTTAATAGAAATATCATTTGACTTTTTTTGTTAAGGTTATTATATCTCTTTCCTGGAGCAAATATAACTAGCATTGATATAAAAAGTCTGATATTGACAATAGAAACACCACTCATCCAATTTTAGCTTATCTGATATTTTGCGCTAACGATTGAAATGACAATGTGATATTATCTTGAGATTGTAAAAGCAGAGATAACAAGCCAATGCCGGAGGAAGCTCTCATCAAATCAGGCAAACCAAACCTCGTCTTCATGAGTATATCAAAAATCGGTATTCACTGAGCAAACCAAACCTCGCCTTCGCGAGTATATTGAAGACTGGTATTCATTAGGCAAACTTTGTCTTCAAGGGTATACCAAAGATCAGTTTTACCAAGCAACTCTTGTATTCACAATTATAACAAAGTAATTGTGCTTGAAGCTCATATTCAAACACAATAGTTTCATTTAGTCTCGCGACAAATCATTTGAGAAGATTTTGACCAACCACACCGCATACCAAGCAACACAAAATATGTGCTCATGGATCATGTAAACAATTAAACTACTTTCACATGAAGTGTACTCAAGGCAATGAAATAGTCGAGCGAAGGTAGACATAAACTTGACTCTTATTGGAAGACCGACTTTGATCGGCAAAATAAAAAAATAAAAGGAAAATCAAACCTAACTTTCGCTAGAGGGTCTAAAAAACATAGCCCTATGAGCAACTAAGCTCAAAACTCAACACTTAAAGGATCACATGGCAGATGAATCTCGTCCTAATCATTTGAGTTCCACGGCATAGAGGTTAGTCTCGTATTCAAACATGAACAATCTTACCCTGGCTTATCACAAAGCCTCACCAGTACTAAGACTTGCTAGCTCTCATTGACACACCTTGTTCTCATGAGCATTCGAGCATGACCAAACTAGCCAAAACCCCAAGCTAATACACCAATCCCAACGACCTCACCAAGAAGACAAGACATTTGGTCCTGAAGCATATCCATTGCCTTTTCCAAAATGGATATTTAGGACTCCCCTATATGTCCTTTCGCTCTTAGCAAAGCTTAGGGCTAGAGGGCTATATCTATGTGGATCAATCGGGATGACTGACCTCAATTTCTATCCCTTTAGCCTCCTTACTCGCACTCGACTTCGAAACTGGAGGGCTTGTGGATCAACCAAGGCAATCGACCTTGATTTCTGACTATATAGCCTCTTCTCTCTTAATTGAACTCACGGCTAGAGGGCTTGTGAATCAATTGGTACTAGCCTGACCTACACCCTCAAATCTCTGGTCTTCATGCTTGAGTTTCTTCAACCATATGTGCCTCAAGACTGGGGGGCTTGTGGACTGATCGGTACTAGCTCAACCTACACCCTCAAATCTCTGGTCATGCTTCAGTCTCTTCGACCCTACGTGCCTCAAGACTGGGGGGCTTATCGACTGGTCGGTAGTAGACTGATTTGTATCCTCATGTGGATCGGCCCCCGGACACACCCTCACCTAGCTTAACGAGTGCGAACCTAACACATGAGGGTGAGAGACACAATCACAATCTCTCCCATAATACCTTGCGGGCCCCCCTCATTAATGTCTAGCTAGTATATATATGCCCTTCTTGTAGAGGGAGGGGGCATCTCATTCTCTAGTAAAACACTTGTTCACTCTCTACCTCAAGCCAAACAACAACAATTATAATAAATATAAAATAATATCAAGTCTAGCAAGTTGAAAATAATATCAACCTATTAAATCGAACCAAGATTAATGATAATAAATTCAAAATTATTTAAAATAATATGACTTTATCAACATGATTTTGAAGGATTAAATTTGCAAAATACATTTTACTAACTAAACAAGACTAGAAATATTATTTAGCTAATATTTAAACTCTTTAACACAACAAAAGAAAATCAAAGTGCGTCCACATGACGTCCTTGGTACACTGAGCAACCCGATCACGTCCCAATAAAGAAACACACGGAGTCTACGGGGTGGGTATGCGTGCACGATACAAAGGAAGCAGAAGCATAAGCAGACGCAAGCAGAGCAAAAGAAGCGAGGTAGCAGCTTGAAGATGGAGCCAATGGCAAAGAAAAAATAAAACGGGAACAAGGGAGTGTGTATGGCTTGGGCCAAACTGGTTTATATTGGCCCCCAACACTAAATGCCCAAAATGTGGGACTTTTTACGCTCTCAGAAATACAAGGGACGCTTTAAGCTTGAAACACATTGGACCCAAAAAAATACAACAAGAACTTGGGCCTCTACTTCACTTATTAAGGCTCGTGCTTTGTAATGTGCACAATTTAGAAAGGAGCATACTAATTGGTGGAATCTTTTCTACTTGAAAAGATGATATCAACTTGAGTTTTCGATTTTTGTTGAGGCTGCAAATACAATTAGAGACATAGATTTCATTTGATTGAATGCGTTGTTAGGGAATTTCCATCCCAAATAAGCGTATCGGGTCAAGCTGGTCAACTTGAACAAACTAATTAACTTGATTTGGGTTAGTGAGTCATATTGAATAGAAAATGACTAAAATCAACAGAATTAATTCAGTTATCAAGTTTACAAAAATTTTGAACCTCATGACTCAATATACGTATATGTATAATCAGGATTGTGACGAAATGGCAAAAAAAGCAAAATCTTATAGTAGAGTCACCTTTATTCCAATTGAAAAAATATTAGTAAATCTTATTTATTTTATAAAACAATTTTCAAAACCATTTCGGAGTTTGGGAGTTGATTATACACTTATACACAAGAAAGGACAGAAATTTAATTAGACTGTACTCCTAATACACCTGTTTTTAAGTAGTATCTTGATAAAGTTGACAAATTAATCAATAATCTAAACATTTCTCTCTTATTTGTTTCAATTTTTTTTTAATTTTTTGTGGCATACTAAAAGTCCTAATCATGAAAAACACGTGAGGACAAGAGTGAAAAATAATATTTTAACTAAATATTTTAACTATATATATATATATATATATATATATTCCATGCCAAAAAAGAACTAACATTCATTAACAAAATGTAATTTTCGACACAAATGAAAAGAGTTTAATTTTGATGTATTAATAATGTAAAAGAGTTTTATACCATCATCCAATTGAACTTTTCATTTTGTATGACTTTTTAAATAGTAGGGTATAAAGTAACCATATTTACTAATGTGTCATTACATAATTAAATGGCTGTATAAAACTTTTTTACACTCACAATATATTCCAATTAAATTCATAAAAAATTTGGGACTAATTTATACGTTTTTAAAATAACAAAACAATTATCTACCAAAAAAAATATATAATCAAAGTGACATATAAAAATAAATTTCACTTATACAGGGATGTCCATGGATAATCATGGGTTGGGGACATGCCCCCCATCCCCATTTATAATTTTGCCCTCATCCCCATTTCCATTCCCTTTCACATATCTCCATTTCCCATTTCTCGCAGGGAGTTGAATCCCAATGGGTATTTGTGGATTTATTTAAAAAATTCTAAAAATAGAAAAGGTGAAAAAAATATTGAAATTCGACATATAGATGTCCATAATACTAAATGCTACTAGTACAAGGTCATTCAAATTAAAAATAGAAATATATATATAACACACATCCAATAGAGATAATTTAAAAATGAATGAATGCTAAAATTTTCTTGGTATATATTTATACATATAAGTGAATATTTATATAATTTATATGAATAAGAAATTTGCTAGTCTCCATTTGATGGGGATCTCATTCCCAGTCCTGTTTAATAAATGAGGACTCCATCGCATCTCTATAGTACTAAATTTGTCCCTGTCCCGTGCTGGTGCCAGATAATCCTTGTGTCTTCCCACTTTTGCAAGCTTTTTGGCATCCATACTTTTGCATAATTTGCTATATTATATTAATGATTTACTTGGAATACACTATTTATAAAAATAAATAAATTGTACAATCATCCAATCATAAAATAACATATTAAAAAATATGATTACTTCTCACTTCAATATTTAAAAAGTCATATAAAAATAAAAATTTAATTAAATAATAACGTAAAATTCTTTTATATAGTGAGTATATTAAAATTAAACTTATATAAAGCCTAACAACTAAAAAATAGCGAAGGCAAGTGGCTAGTAAAATTAAAGTGGACTTTTTTTTTGCTGGACTTCCTCCAAAAGGTGCAAACCTAAAATCAACTTGGCTCCGCGCAATTCTGCAACCCAAGAACAAACCGGATCCCGAAACGGACCCGGTCTTGACCCACCCGATCATGCGTGCATTTCATCCATGTTGTAATCTGAATCGGACCTAACCCAGATTTCCACCACACAACACGCGCACGACACGAAGCAATTGCCATTATCGGGTTTGAGTCTCTCTCCCCCAATCCGCAAACCCTAATTTTGCCCGGACCATCCGATCGGACTCTGCCATAATCCGAACACTGCAACCACCTTCCCCCTCAATTTTTTCCTTTTGGGTAAGACAAACACCACACCATTCAGTTCAAGTTTTAATCTTTTTATTATATTTTCAAAAAAATATCTTTTTTTTCTCCTCCCAAAATGATGACTTTAACAAGTTCATTCAATTCATGTGTATTGTAGAAAATTTCTTTTTTATTAAAAAAAAAGAAGAAAAGTTCTGTTCGAAGTCTTGAATGGATTGTTTTGGTCATGTGCTGTGATGTGATGTGCCACCATATGCTTGCGTTTTTTTTTTTTTTTTTTTATGTGGGGGAATTTTGTTATTTGATGGTTGAGTTTGTCTTAGAGTGTTTTAAATTGCTAAAAATTGTGATGTGGGTGTTTCATAATTTGATGGAAATTTTGCTTTCATGTGGGGGTGTTATTAAGAGGGATTTATTCAAAATTGGAAAATCAAGGTAGTCTTGAGTGTTACTCTTTTTGTTCTTCTATAAATTAAGGGGGGGCCTTCATTTTTCAACTAAGGATGTGTAGGCTATTGCTGAGTAGTTAATGTCAAAACAAAGTTTTGTTCCTGCATTTTGGATGGATAGAGTTCATTGGAGTTTCCTTAGAGGTATGTTTTGGATGTTATAAGGGGAAGTGAAGGGAAGAGAGAATGGCGCATATTTTGTTTCGATGTTCAAAATCTTCCAAAATTGGGGAAATTAAGAATTGTTTACAGAAATGAATGAGAAAATAGAGGATCACATGACATTCTTTAAGTTTCTTCACTTCTCATGATAAAACTCCCCAAAAGGAGAATTTTCACCCAGAGGCCAGAACCTTCTCGGCCCCACCCTTAGTCTCCCTTGTCCTCTATCCAGACATAAATTCTAAAGAATCATTAAACTAACTAAATCAAGTGTGCAATTTACATGTTGCTACATCTTCGTGCTTTGTGTCAATCTCTTTTGGAGGTGGAGAATCAGCAGTGGCTTTATATGATTATATAATACTTTACCTAGCCTTCCTTTAATTTAGTGCTCTGATGCTTTATAATTGTTGTGGTTATGTTTTTTTTTTTTTTTGTTTTTTTTGTTTTTGTTCCCATTACTTACAATTTTAGGTGGCTTCAGCATGGTTATTTCTCTAATCTTACAGGCTACAGCATCTACTTCGGTGACTTGTCTCCTAATTTTGTCTGACTAGCAGCATCACCAGCCTATTTGATGGAAATATCAAATGATTCAGGCGTAAAGAAACCAAAAAGGCTGACATCTGTTGTGTGGAATCACTTTGAAAGGGTTAGGAAGGCTGACATCTGTTATGCTGTTTGTGTGCACTGTAACAAGAAACTTAGTGGTTCAAGTAACAGTGGAACTACTCATCTGAGAAACCACTTGATGCGATGTCTGAAAAGGTCAAACTTTGATGTTTCTCAGCTACTTGCAGCAAAGAGAAGGAAAAAAGATAATACTGTCAGTGTCGCAAATCTTGGTTTTGATGAAGGTCAGGGGAAAGAAGAATTCATAAAGCCAACAATCATTAAGTTTGAACAGGAACACAAGAAAGATGAAATCATTAACTTTGGGGGTCGTAAATTTGACCAGGAGAAGAGTCGACATGATCTTGCACACATGATCATATTACATGGATACCCATTGAACATGATTGAACATGTAGGATTCAAGGTCTTTGTGAAGAACCTTCAGCCTCTCTTTGATTTTATGCCAAATAGCAGCATAGAGGTTTCTTGTATGGAAATCTACGAGAGGGAGAAACAGAAAGTGTATAACATGATAAACAAATTACATGGCCGGATTAATTTGTCAATTGAAATGTGGTCATCACTAGAAAGTTGTTCATACTTGTGTTTAGCTGCACATTGTATTGATGAGGGATGGACATTACAGAAGAAGATCTTGAACTTTGTCACACTTGATCCTTCCCATACGGATGACTTGCTTCCAGAAGTGATCATCAAATGTCTGAATGAATGGGATATTGACTGTAAGCTGTTTGCTTTAACACTGGATGACTTTTCCATTGATGATGACATTACAATTGGAATCAAACAGCAAGTTCATGAGAAAAGGCCTTCCTTAAGTACTCGTCAATTACTTGACATACGCTCAGCAGCACATCTCATAAATTCCATGGTTCAAGATGTTATAGATGCAATGCATGAGGTGATCCAAAAGATTCGTGAAAGCATCAGGTATATTAGAAGTTCACAAGTAGTACAAGGAAAATTTAATGAAATTGCTCAACAAGCTGGAATTAATTCCCAGAAGGCCCTATTTCTAGATTTCCCAGCACAATGGAAATCAACATATCTCATGCTTGAAATGGCACTAGAATACAGGACTGCTTTTTCTCTCTTCATAGAGCATGATCCCTCCTATTCATCAGCTCTAAGTGACGAAGAGTGGGAATGGACTGCATCGGTTACTGGTTATTTGAAACTTCTTGTTGAAATTACCAATGTCTTTTCAGCCAACAGATTTCCTACTGCAAACATATATTTCCCTGAGATTTGTGACATCCATATCCAATTAATTGATTGGTGCAGAAGTTCAGATAATTTTCTTAGTTCCATGGCTCTGAAGATGAAAGCCAGGTTTGATAAGTACTGGACCAAGTGCAGCACGGCTTTAGCAGTAGCAGCTATATTAGACCCACGTTTCAAAATAAAGCTGGTTGAATACTACTACTCCCAAATTTATGGCAGCACTGCTTTGGATCGTATCAAAGAAGTTTCTGATGCAATCAGAGAACTTTTCAATGCATACTCTATCTGTTCAACCATGGTTGATCAAGGGTCAGCCTTGCCTGGCATCAGCTTGCCTAGTTCAAGTTATGATGCTCGGGATAGACTAAAAGGCTTTGACAAATTCCTTCATGAGACGTCACAGGGTCAGAGCATGACATCGGACTTAGACAAGTATTTGGAGGAACCAATTTTTCCACGTAATTCTGATTTTAACATATTGAATTGGTGGAAAGTCCACATGCCAAGGTACCCAATTTTGTCTATGATGGCGCGCGATGTTCTGGGGACACCGATGTCAACAATGGCGCCAGAATTGGCATTTAACACTGGAGGGAGAGTGCTGGATCCGTCTCGCGCTTCATTGAACCCTGATACACGACAGGCTTTAATATGCACACAAGATTGGCTCCGAAATGAATCAGGAGGTACGTTCATATTCTCTTCTTTCCCCAAGAATAATCATAATTGTTGACTAATCTCACTCTAAAATCTGATCAGATTCAAATCCATCCTCAAGCCATTTTGCTCTACCCCTTCACATCGATTCAACTTAATTTTTCCATGGTATGCTTCTTTACAACTTGTATTCATAATTTCATATGTTCTACTTAACTGCGAACTGTCTTGCAAGATTGATGGATATGCTAGTTCATAAGGTGTCTTTATCAATGTGTTTTACAATGCCAGGTCTAATCCAAGACTGAAGAAGCTACCTTAGAGTTGTCAAGTGGGCCTTTGTTTCTGCTGAGTAATCTTACGTTGCTGGGAAGTGGTCTGGTTTGCAAATATTCAATCAAGAAGCAATGTATATCCTCAGAACAATAAAGTAGATGCTTGTGTATACTACTTCTAGGTTTCTTCTTTATAGAGCGTTGCCTATATGCTGGCTTAGCCATCTTCTATTACTGGACTACCAATTCAGGTGAATCTGAGTTTGTACAGATGGTTGCTTGCCCTTCATATTGTCCTTTGTATAAACAAGTCTCTATTTGTTCACTTTTATTTTTATTTTTTTTGTGTCACTGTTCACAAAATAGGTTTGGACTTTGTACATAGCCTATGATCTACGTTGTTGAAGATCTACAGTGGCATGGTTTGAACTGTGACTTAGTCTCTATTGCCATCTACCAAGAGAAATTCTTATGCACACTTCTATCAGATATGAGTCAGACTGACATATATTGTCAGGTTGATTTTCAAGTGATCTTGTTCCAAAATAAAGTTAAGGAATTGATCCAATCAAAAATAAAAGCGTTAGGTATAGAGTAACAATCAACCTAAAAATCTTCCTAATTCAAAATTTCACCTACAATGACATATGATATAATGTATACAAAATTCGTGGATTATTGAATATATGAATGCGATTTTAAACTAGAGGATTTTTTAAGGACATGAATTGTGGCGTAACGTGTTTCATGTGACTTGTTGATCGGTCCTCAAAATGGGCTAGAAAGCTTGGTAATTGTGATGACCAGATATGAGCTTTTATATTGTCAACCAAGTATGTGATTATGTTTTGCCTAAAGGGTACTTAAATTGAAATTTCTTTTTCTTCAAAATCCAAAATCATAAATATACACAAGCAACTAAGTGTATTTTTTTTTTTTTTGTATTAAACCAATAAGGGAAGGCACCTCCAATACCAACTGGCAAGGTGCTAGTGCTCAAATATGGGATCCAACTAGTTGAAATAGTATACACTTACTGAGTTTAATTTACGATAATCACATCACCTTACTAAACTGGGTCAACCCAAGGCTATCTAGATGACTCATTGACATTGTCCCTGAGCTGTAAGAGATCTCTCTATGGAGGGTTGCTCAACAACAGAGGGTTTGATAGTTGAAAGGAATCATGCCCGTGACCATGGGGAGCCACGGAGTCAGCTCCTTAGACCCCAACCATTGGTGGTAACATCAATTGGCTTTTTTTTTTTTGTCAGGGTATGTTTTTGGGTCATGAAGCCACCACTAAGTGTTTCAAGTGGACGCATTTGAGACTATAGCCCAAGACCAATTAGCTAAGCCCATAATCATTGGATAAATTGTTTGCGGGATCTTACCCAAATGTATAATATATATGCGTGCGCACTTTAAGGAGTACCCTTCCCTTAAAACAAGTGAACTAAAAAAAGAAAAGGTGTAAGAATCTCTTCAAGTGACAGCATGTCCAGGCTCGGAATTGAAAGACAACTTTCCTCAACCTAAATCTTAAGAAAAATGGAAAAACACACACATTGTTATATACTTAAGCATTCAACCGAAACTTTTATTAACCAAAACAAAAAATACTTTGTTATATATTAAGCATTCAATCAGTCATGCTATATCAGAAGAATCTGAAGTTGCTTCCTGTCAACATCTTCACGCTCCTCCGTACTTCCTCCCCCATGCCTAAGAAATCCCTTTAACCGCAACAATGGGAAAGGGGTTATTGTGGCAAGTAGGCCATGTGAAATTATCAAAAGGCCTGACAATGCTGACCATAGAGCATTTGAAATAGGGCAGTGCACGGTTTTTTTATAGCAACATTACCACATCATGATTAAGATTTACTCATCATATGAGAAGAAAAGGATACCAAGGAGAAAAGGTTGTAAGCATACTAAAGAAGAATATATATTTATTATGTTACCAGATTCTTTGTAACATAACACATTCATGTATGGTGAGCTTTTATTTACTGATTTTTGTTTGAAAAAAAAAAAGAATCTTTTTGTACTCAAGGAAGCCAAATGTCGTCTTTAGGCTAAACATTCTTGATATGTCTAGGGCAAGTCACATATTATATAATATATCCAAGAAATTGAGGCTCCTTGGATACCTTCATCAGTAGATGACAAGTCACATTAATTAAATGGCTCTGTTCTTTTTTTTTTTTTTTCTGCGTTTTATTTGCCATTCGACTTAGCATTTAGCTGTGCGTTGATCTAAACCATCAACTATTGGATTATTTTGTGGATTAACAAAAATCAATTATATATTTTAACTTTAATCCAGATTCATTAGATGTCAAAATTATTAGGACATTATTTAAGTCTGAATTTTGTTGTTGAGCCTTCATTGGTCCCTTTCTTTTTTGGATGAATCAAAAGTATCCATCGTCGAAAGTAATGACTAATCCCCTCGAGGCATAGAGCTCACATATGTGGGTCTTGCCTTTAGCCATGAAATCTTTTCCATACACACCACCAGCAATCGAACCTCTGACTAGATGCTTAAGGAGTCCAACTAACTACCAACTGTGCTAGACCTCATGATTTCATTGATCCCTTATTGAGCTTTTTATTATTAAAACACTGTTTATTGATGGGTTTGTTATATGTTTCTGTGCATAGATTCTATTACAATAGGTATGCTTAGTCCATCATTTTATTGACACAGAGAATGACCCATTCTCCTAACCATATACATATAGGCACCTAATTTCCCTTTGGTTGGAGGTTGCACATGCGGCTATATTGGGGAATAGAAGGAGCTCCCCCCCCCCCCCGCGATTTGCTTTGGCTATTCTTGTTATTTTAGATCATAGGATTCAGGCACCATGGATTAATATTATCTTCGATCAATATTAATAACTTCTATCCAATCTTATTTATCGTTTCATTATTGATTTGCTGCTATAATCGGGAAGTCAAATCTAGAATCGAGGGCATAAAATTTCTTCATCAATTTCAAGTGGAAGAACATTTCAGCCATATTGTGTGATTGATGATTACAAATTTAGATTGAGGAAAAGAGTGACCTTAGTCTAGGGTTATGACACGTCTTTGAACTCATTAAACACTTATATAGGTATTCACAAATGACCAACCAATAGATAAAACTCAATAATCGAATTCAAATAATAACATACATGAAAAAAAGATCAACCAGGTGAATGAACCTGTACTGTGTTGCCACTTCAGCCATATTGTCAAGAAAGGTTTTGTACAGATATTGTCAAGAAAGGTTTTGTACAGAGTCGGAGTTTGTGACGAAAAATAGCGGAAAGTGGAGGTCACATTTGTTTACTTCAATTTTATTGCTGCCAGAAATTGGTGCCCAAAACTTTAATAGGAAACAATTAATATCCGTTCTGTATAAAGGAACAAACAAAGTTACAGATCACATCTCTTAAAGACCCCATTTGTGTAGGAAATTCTGAACATGGAAATCACACTCCTAAAGTTGAAAGCCGTTGAAAATTTTGAAGAAAATATAGCAAAGGACAGTCACTGCATGCATGCTTTGACTCTGCTTACTTGCAAGTTGGCCGTCTCTCTTTTTGTTTCTCTACCTGCTCGGCTGCTCCCCATGTTCAACTCTCGTCTATGTGCCATAATTTTTGCTCAAGGCTTTGTGCCTTATCTACAAGCCTAACAAAGGGCAGGTCCAATTGATAGTGATATGCATCCTTTAATGGCGAATATCAAGAGAATAATGAAAAGGAAAGTTATATTTTTTTATAGGTAAAGTTTGGAATCTTATTACGTAAGTTGACAAAACCACCCTTTTAATTTTATTATAAAATGATATTTGAATTTAAGTGCCACTTGATTCCCATAGTGCTTAACATTAGATTCTTCATTAACATTAATTTACAATGAGAGGCGCCACATGTCATAAGTAGAAATTACACTATTAATTTAAACAGCTCTAATTTTTATTACTTGTAGTTGAATACTTGAACTTGAACAATACAATTTATACAAAACCCTTTTTTTTTTCATTTTGAAACTTTCAGCATATATCCCTCAAATAAGATTTTGCTTTAAATGTGTTATCAATATATGTTATAACACTATATATCAACCGATTATCCATTATATCTTACTATATATGTGATTTTAAATATCATTATCATGAATATCATATGCCCTTAATAAGGTATTGATGCACATTAAATTGATAGTATAAAAGACTTTTGCGTGTCACCTGAAACAAAGCTGTGCGTTGAAAATTTGATAATTTGAAACCAAAATGACCCAACCAACAAGAAAAAGAGTAATAAATTATTGGAAAACACGAGGATGAGAGTGTCCATATGGTGACACACAAAATGCTATGGTCAATTGGTCATGTATAATCGTGTTTGTTGGTGGGGGGCTAGGATCCAAAGTTCAGGCAAGGGGTTCCGTCATTACAGGCAGCACCCATGACATTCCTAAACACCCAAATTACTTTGGTTTGGTGAATGATGATTCTTATTGTTGACTTCGTCTATTACCCTTCTCCCCCACCATGACCATATGTGCATATCTGCCTTTGAAATGTTTTGTGCTTATGATGCCATCTTGAATAATACGTAAAGCAGCCACCTTGTTTGGCGTTTGGCGTTTTCGGCATGACACCTTCTATACCACTTTATACCAAACATATCTTAAACGTTATAAGCATGGTAATCAATTTCATATGAGAAAAACCGCATAAATCTCACTTTTTGTAAATTTAAAAGCAAGGATCACACATAGAACTCTTTCTTCTATTAATAAAAAGATAATATGATTTTAATTCTGCATACTTACATTTGTCTACATTTTTTCTTTATACTATGATACAAGTTTTAGCCATTAGCAGATGTGTCCTTTTCTTTTCTTTTTTTCAATGATTAACTGTACATTTTATGACATAGAAACAAAAACAAATAAAAAAAAACACTTAAACATTTTATTGCCTATTAACAAACCACATTTTATATCATATATACATGGTTGTTTGGAGTGATAGATACCTTTTTTTTTTCCTTAAACAATATTCTCAGATTCATGGTATAAAATAATTGATGTTGAGAGAATTATATCTTCTTTCTATAGGATTTCAAATACTTCATCAAGATTGTCTTTAATAAGATAATATTTTTGAGGGGAAAAGAAAGGCATTTTTTTAATCCAAAAATGTACATAAACACACGCATAACACCGGAACGTTGAAAGGGTTTAGTACTGCTAGGTCCCACTTGCCGTTGCTAATATCGAACTTGTCAAGTATGATACCACTTATGGGTGCTTATCATTTTCATCAGGTCAAAAAACATCAGTTTGACCTGGTCAAAAAACCTGTTAATGATAATGTAATTTTTTCACATAAATCATTAGTGAAAGTTTAATACACTTTTTATACCGTTATTTAATCATATAATATTATATCAGTAAATATAGTTAACTATTACTCTTATTAATCAAAAAATCATGTAAATAAAGAGATTTGATTGAATAATAATATGAAATTCTTTTATACTATCAGTGTACGAAATTAAACTCTAAAGCTAATAGTGGGTGTATTTAGTTAAAGGATAAAAATAAGGGGTAATTAAGTTTTTATGAATAAACTCTATATATAATTTTACACATTGAACTTATTCATAAAAATTATACTTATTACCTCCATTTTTATTTTCTAATCAAACACACCCTAAATCTTAGTTTTTCTACAGTTTTGAAGAAATAAATTAAGTTACCAAAATACATTCATCATCTATACAAAATATATATACACACACATTTAGAAATAGAGTTATATATTTATACTTATAGAATATAACACACATATACCAATTCACATCCTATCTATAGAAACTCATACAAGTAGAGTCTATATATAACTTATTTAATAATGGATGAAGTATAAGTCTCTATGTTTTTCTACATCCTATTAATTAATACAATCTAAAACTAGGGTGATATGCAATTACTTAGAAAATGCTTCAGTTTTGAAGTATGTATATATGGCCTATATATAGCCACATAGGATAAGGTACGATGATCTTGTTAGGTATGGGAAAGGACATAATGATATGCAATTAGCGATGATGGCGAGCATTATGGGCGAATGTCTGTATCAATTGCATGGCATCTAGCTAGTACGTCAGAGAATCTGAAACAAAGCTGATCATGGATCACTGCGTGCATGGAATATGGAATATTATCTATCCCTGTCCTCAATTCAAGGCCCCTCTCATCATAATGTCCCCTCCATTTGGGTACGGCTCTGCTCAAATTGCGTTTCCTTTGCTGAGTCCACAACAATACTACCACTAGCGCACCTACAGCAACCAACGTTTCAAAATTTGATAGATTTTTTAGTGGGTATAAATTTAATATTTTATAGTGTGGCATGGAAGTGCGTAGGAAAAAAAAAAAAAAGCGATGAGTTGACTCACAAAGTAGTTTAATGAAATTAATAAAGGCCAAGAAAATGTACGTTTAATGAAGGAGTATTTTAGTTTCGATAAAATATCTAAAATGATCACTCAGAAATATATCAAAGAATAAATTAGTTCCTTAACATTTAAAAGTCTCAATTTATTCATGCACATTTCAAAAAATGGGGTTACAAATTGATCCTCTGTTCAATTTTGTATAATGTATAGAGGAACCAATTTATCCCATTTTTTATTGTACGAAACTATATAAATAATCTAATTTGTCCTAATTTTTAAAATATGATGGACTAATTTGAAACTTTTAAATTTTGAAGTACTAATTTATCCTCTAATAGATATTTACAAAACAAATTTAGATATTTAATCTACCAAAAAAAAAAAGAGAGATATATTAGAAAGTTATAAAAGAGTATAATTGAGGAAAATTGACACATGAGACCCATATAGTAGAAAATCTATTTTATTTTTCAGTTGGGAGGTCTACCACACATACAATATACTTCTTACCGAAATTAAGAAATACCAGAGAGATTAAACATATTTATAAATGGTTGTCATTGATTTTGAGAAAACATGTGACAGGGTGTTAAGGAGAGGTTTAATTTAGAGGAAGACTCTAAAGAAGAGAGTATGTAGTTCATATTACCGATATTCAAGTAATCAAAGATATGCATCACAAGGTCATGGCCATTGTGAGAGCATAAGGTGGGCAAGAAAAGATTTTTCTATAAAAATTCTAATGAAATTGCATTATTTAGGCTATATGCTAATTTCCTATCTTTTCACCTTAGTCTTGGATATGCTGGTTGAACATATTTAAAATTAGGCGTTATGGCGCATACTTTTGCTAGATAATATAGTCCTGATGGGAGAGTAGAGAGGAAAATTAATGGGAAACTAGAGATGTAGAGATAAGCTTTAGAAGATTATTTATATATACGTATATATATATATAAGTAGAATTAAGATAAGATATATGAAATGTAAGTTTAGCAAAACACGTATAAATAGTATACATTAGAGGTGAAAATTAGGAAACATATATAACATACTGCTAGTTGCACGATTTAAGTATATTGAATCTATTGTCTTAAATAATGGAGAAATTGAGGGATATATGTAAACCATAATATTTGAGTTGGGGGAATAAAATTGAGGGTATATATATATATATATTACTGAGTAAATGACTAAGGCTCTAAAACTTTGTTGGGAGAGACCATGCTCATCACTTTGATGATATCTGATCTCCACATCTCAAAAGTTGAATTAATCGCGGTTGTGGCGGTGGGCATCTTTTGAATAATAAAAAAAAAGTACTTATCAAACATTATTTTTATAACATCCGAAAAAGAAAAAGAAAAAGAAAATTATCTACTTGGATGGTTAGGTATGATGTGAGATCGTTAACAAATGATAATGTTGCAAACTATGTGCTACTCATTTTTACACATAAACCTATGTGCTGTGTATACAACCTCCCAATGAAAAACTTGAAAAGAAAAATATTATATATATATATAGAGAGAGTGTGATTCCTTTTTTCTTTTTACTCAGCTATCATCCTTTTGATTTTGGGTTATACGAATCCGACCGCACTGACAAAAGTGTGGTATGTTACACGCTAGGTATTTAGGTATATTTACTGAATATGACTAAATTTATTAGCATTAAGCTATTTTTTTGGAACATTGAATCACATTTAACTATCTAATCTATGGTGCATCAAACTTTCCCTGTGTATGACAGCCTTGACCCATTTTATCTAAAGAAAAACATTTTGAAGCACGCGCCATGACAGATGAGTATATATAAAAAAATTTCTTCCATATAGGGTTTAACTAATGAATTTAATTTTAATATATTAATGTGTAATAAAATTTTATATAATTATTCAATCATATAATAATATTTATTAATAAATACGGTTCACTTTCTTTATCAATATATTAAAATTAAATTCTTAATTAATATGTAAGTCTTTAGTTTCATATATTAAATTTTTAAATAAGTTTTTATAATTTAAAAGTTATTATTGAAGTTTATTATTTTAATATATAATTTCAAATGAATTATTATTCAATAACACTTGGTGATCTTTACTATACTATAAGATATAATTAAAAATTTAAATAAATTCTCTAGGCATAGTTACTTATATTATCTAACAAATAGAACTTTACAATTTATTTAAATTGTTAAATGTGTCTTTACAGTTTTTAAAAAAATTATAGGTGAAGACTTACTTAAAAATTTAAAATACGTTTTTGATCATTAGAAAATAAAAAATAAAATAGTTTTAGTCCTTTAAAAAACTATTTTCAAAACTCTTTTAGTTTTAGTCTCTATTGCTATTCTGTCTTTGGTAGTGGCTAACAGAAGGTTATATCATCAAATTCTATATGACAGCAAGTAACGTGGAACGTCATATCATCCTGTATGTCAAAACCCTACTTTAAAATTAAATGAGTTATTGGGCTAGATAAGGTGAGTTATTGGGTTGGATTAAATAAATTCTTAGGTAAAGGTTTTTAGACATATCATTATGATATGCTACATAGAACCACTAGATATCATGTAGAATTGAATGACATGACATTTTGTAATTAGCTCAATATTTAACATAGGCAAACTAACATTGGGGATTTAAACCAAATAGTTTTGGAAATATTTGGATCAAAATCCAAATTTTTTCAGATAAAAACCAAAATTTGCTTATTTTTAATAAAAGACACATATTTAATCCTAAAAAGTATATGGATGGAACTTGATTGCGTGGTTAGAAAATGTAAAAGGTCGATTTGGGTGTTCAAACTCTCGATAAAGTGCACAAGCATTATAGTTTAGGGAATAAAATACTTTTTTCTCTTTTACTTAATTTATAGATGCTAAAGGAAATATGTCCTATCAACAATGGTGAGTTGTGGTTTGATTACAAATTTTTAATTACTCCATGATTATGAATTTTTAAAATATAAGAACCTATTTAAACTTTGGAAACTACAAGGATTTACATAATAATCAAAGTATTTTTAAAATATAAAAATTTATTTTTTTTCACAAATAATAATTTTGTAAAGACATGGCAAGTAACCAGATAAAATCGTTTGGTCTAACGACTTAAACCAGATCATATCAATATTTAGGAGTGTAAGCGGATCAGTTCAACCCAATGAGCCTGATAAATTTAAACCAAACAAGTTAAATTGATTCGGTTTGGTTCTCATTGAACTCGCCAACACACACACATATGATTATGATCAAATTATATCGATATAGTTTTATCTATATATGATATATGGACTTCTAAATTCAATGTTGGATTTTGTTGAAAATTAATTTTGGTATGAGATTTCATGGACAATATTATGACTTTTATGATGACTCTTACAAGGATAGAGCTTTTATGCACTAAATGTGCCATGATGACAAAGACAATACTTTTGTCAACTCATGGACCTTGATGAAAAGTTTAAAGGAGAATTAAATAATAATGGTCTTAGTTTTGGTCCTTTTAGAAATTAACATTTAAAATGACAACTCTATGCTTTGAGGATACCTATTGAGATATTAGTTTATTCATTTTGTTAAGCTTATATTATTTCGATTAGTGTGCACTTTATTTATTTTTGAGTTTATCCATTAATCTATATTGTGAGTACATTTTAATTTATTTTATTGCCTAGTTTTAACTTTTACTATTTTTCTTAGGGTTTATTTAACCATTACTTTTAGGACACTAGTTAAGGTTTCCAATATAAGTAAATTTATAAACTTAGTAGTGGATCCTATATTTGAAATTTATAAAATCAGACATTCCCAATAAATACTTACCATTTAAAAACTTTTAACCAATACTCTAAGGACACTGGTTAGCAAAGCTTTTTTCTTATTATGATTCAAGTTTATTATTTACTTTATGAGTTCTTATTTATTAAGTTCTATTTATTTCTTAGGTTTATGCACTTCTACATTTATTGTGAAATAGTGCATAATAACAAGATGATTAGAAACAAGCCGTTTAAGATTTGCCATTAATCACCGAGAAGGTAAAGAGATAGATGGAAGATCCTTTGATGATACCTATCTTGGCTAGTGTGGCTAAGAGTCTTGCTTTGTTATTGTGATGTTAAATAGAGAAACACCAAAGAATATGAATTTCCTAAGAGAATACCTTCAATTAGGTATGAGATAAGAAGACAAAGAAAAAGAAACTAAAACAAAGAAATTAAGATCTTAATAAGCCTTGCTTGACATGCTTTATTTAGTACATTTATTCATATTATGATATTTGATCATGTTCCTATCAAGATATGTAGCCATATGTGTATTTTCTGTGTAGATATAGCAAAAATCACCTGTAGTTTAAAATGTTTTAGGATTATTTATTTTTTGTCGAGAATTTTGAATTCTTATCTCTATTTTTTATGGTTTCATATTAGTCAAATTATGTCCGAGAGGGAACTAAACTCTTAGTTGCTAGCAATGTATATAATTGTGTTTAAATGATGTTTTAAGTTTATTATGGGTTTCAGAGTATTCTGGTCTCTAAACAATGATGCTAAGTATTTATGTTAAAACACTTTGTCTATACTTAAGCAAATTAATGTTAAATGTCCAATTTTATTATGTAAATTTGTGTCAATATGTTTTGTATGAATCCGGGTGTTGTGTACATTACCAAATTTTCAATCAGGCACATATATATAGTTTAAACCTTTACGAGCAGCTCCTTATAATGATGAATAAAAATTTGTAATCAAGTCTTTCAATCTAACTACCATGATAAAAATGTGTAAAGTTAGACCTAGTTTTCCTTGATTTCTTCTTATGTGGGTGCACATGTAAGAAATTAAATAAGCTGACAATAGTTTATCATGCTGTGTTTAAGAGATAGTTTGACAATATCTTGATTCCCTGATTCCTTCAAGAGTTAATTGAACTAATCTATTGACCAATAACAAAACAATAAAAGATGATCATGATGTGTTTAAGAGTTAGTTTGACAATATTTTTAGATTTTCAATATATGAGAGGTTCAAGTCAACCTATATGAAGGTCACAATATATATATATGAAATAAAAGAATTTTACAGTTAATGTTATGTTTTTGTAACAGATGTTAGGTTCAATTACTTAGTTACAAAGTTCTATCAATTAGGGGGATTTTATTATAAATTTTTAAATCACAGAAACTTAATAAAAAATTTGATGAAATTATAGAGACTTACAAATCAATTAAACTTAAAAATTGTCTTTGCTAGTTTTCATTTTCAGAACCTTTAAACCTGCAACAACGAAAGCATAGAATAGTAATAAAAAAAAAAAGCAAGAACATTGTGTGGGGGTGGGTGGGAGGGGGGGTATGGAAGGGAAAAGCAAGCAGAAGAAGAAAAAGCAGAGTTGAGGGGCTGCTAACCTCTCGTGATGAAAGCAAATAAAATGAAAGATAAATATTACTTCTATTCACAATATGTAAAAAATTATGTCACACATTTTTATACCCTTTTGAGTAAGATGTACATCCCACTTAGTTTATATTTTACAATAGAAGAGAATATATCAACACCGATCCAAATAATATTGCTCTAAAATGAGGGGTGTCTATGTTAAAAAAGGTATGAGAGGAAAAGGGAGAGAGGGAGAGGAGAGGGGGGGCCATCACATCCTTGCGATATCGCGTATCGCCCTACTTTGCCACAAAAGCTGACTGCCACCACACACAACTAGACAGGCCCTCAAAAGTTAGATCCTTTTCGAAAAATCAATGTTGCCTTTGGCTTTGGCTTGGCTTCCATATATATAAAAAGATCCTCTTGGAATCGAAGTGGATTCCATGCACCACCCAGTGCGCTGCTGCAGCCAACCATGGGTCCTCGTCAAATCCCCTCCTAGAAAAATTTTGCCGTAAAACACAACTATAAAGAATCCAACTTTTGTTTGGACACTTTGTTAAACTTTTTACCTTTTTCTTCATGGGAGGAGATTTTTTGCCCTCCTATGGTAGACTCTAGATATCCATAGGAAAATGCTCGGTAAAATAGACAGCTGGGTTTATGATTTATAAATTATAATTTAATTACTTTAAGGATTTTCCTTCTACACCCATAAGATAAAGGTACCTTTTTTTATTCAATAATTGTGATTTAATCATAAGATATAGGTATCACTATATATAATTTTGTTAAATTGTATTTTTATATATTGATTTAATTAAAACCACTTCAAAGAACATATATGGTCTAGTAAGGATGTGTATGCCTCCTTGGCTCAATTTACTGACTTATCGATCGAAGGCCTACCCGTCCTAGTGCGTTTAATAACACTGGTGTATAATATGAAGTGAAATTATTGCAAAGAAAAATATGTGAAGCTAGATATAAATAAATAATGGAGATCACATAGTGTAAAATGATGTATACATGTGTGTATGACATTATTATTTCTTATATGATTATATCTTCAGATTTTTCTCTACGGTGCACTTGATAAAATATAAGATGTACCACACATATAAGGTATTTAGCCCCATTTACCAAATAAGACTAAATGCATTTAGAAGTGTAAATTGTGGCTAAATTTACAAGCATTTAACCAAACTTTTTTCTCTCTAATATTTAGCCATAATTATTGAATGTAGGTAAATACCTGGTGTTTGTTGTATACCTTACTTGCAGGGTGCGTCATAGACTTGGCCCTTTATATCATGTATTATTTTTAATTTCTCATATCTTAATCTCATGTACTTCATTTTTCTTAAGATAGTCTCTTAAGTGATGGGAGCCAGTTTTTATATACTTACCAAAAGTATATTGTCCAGAAATTAGATAAAGCGTACATGCCTGAGTTCACCATCTACCATCGACTCGGTCTCAAAGTTCAGTATTCAGAGATATATTTACTCGACTCTAATTCACTCAACTTGGTGTAGGGGGCGGCCAGTAATAACAACTTTAATTTTGGTGCTTCAGATGTATTCTTGTCATTTTTCTTTGTTCTTTCCTCCTTCACTAAATTTAACTTGCAATATTGTATAGCATGTAGCTAAATAATGATTTATCATTTATGTATATCTCCAACTTTTTTTAGCCCGCATGAGAGAAGGGCCAAAGGCCTAATGTCCTATAGATCTCTCTCTCTCTCTCTCTCTCTCTCTCTCTCTCTCTCTCTCTCTCTCTGCGTTTTTTTCCCTTATTTTTTACTGAAGACATTTTAATGTTTAATTACTATTGAGGGTGCATCTGCTGGAAAAAAAAAATGAAATAAAATTTTTCATGAATGGGTTTCACATGTAATTAATAGTATTAAACGACTTCATTTTAACTTAGGGATATGTGAAAATGAATAATGAATTAGTGAATGAAGGAGATTAAGATTTGAATATGCACAATTGTGGCTAACAAAAAAGAAGATCAAAACATGGTTGGTTTGACATGCTGAAATACTAGCAGTAAGTCACAATGAAGCTCACCATGTCCCTTAACCATGTGGTCAGGGATTCAATCCTCATTAATGAGAATGGAGTGCATTTCATTGCCAGCCGTTTACTTCTTTAGGAGAGCTCTCATGGGGAGGGGATTAATCACTACTGTTGACGGTGGATATCCTGATTTCAATAAAAAAAAAAAATGATGCTTAACAGGGTTAGATATGCAATTTAAATGCAATGCGTATATGGATAGAAATCTTTATACCTTGTCTCATTCTTTATCTCCTTAATAATTTATTATCATGTTAGAAAAAAGAATTAAAAAAAATTTAAAAAAAATTATAAATTATTAAATATAATATATTTTACATGTCAACAAATGATTAAATGACATAAAAATAGGACACTATTTGAGGACAAAAGATTGCTAAAATATGTCTCCTCCTATGACATGTCTCCTCCTCTCCTATGACATGTAAGGGACAATGAAAAGATCTTTAAATTATGATAGGTTATTTTATCCCCCACAATATTGTCATGGACGAAATTTTGGTTTTTTATCATTAAAATATGAAGCTTTTCGTTAATGAACTATGAAACAATTTATATACAATGAATGAATGAAGCACTCAATCAAAAATTGAAATTGTGATCGACAAAATCAAAACTAACACGTAACTTTCTTGTTTTAGTTTTCTACATCTAGTTAATTAGCGTTAGCAGCTATACAACTGAATACTAACTACTGATGTAATTTTATTAATAATTATATTATATTTCAAAGTTAGTTTACCATTTAATAATATTTATTAATTACTTTGTATCTTTCGATATGCGTTTATCGGTTTTGAGTCACTAATAAATCTTTACATTGGAAGACTTATAACGTAATAAACTTTTTAATAATATTATTTTTCAAGTATTACACTAGTTTTCATA
This sequence comes from Dalbergia cultrata, assembly GCA_031216105.1. Lineage (NCBI taxonomy): Eukaryota > Viridiplantae > Streptophyta > Magnoliopsida > Fabales > Fabaceae > Dalbergia > Dalbergia cultrata. The sequence continues at coordinate 16,627,986 of CM062350.1, forward strand.
TTAAGACTAAGATCATGAAATAAAATGGTTTATATATATTTTCACAAATGACATATTTGATTAATATGTTTTCAGAACTATATATATAAAAATATTCTAGTTTTAATGAATTCGAGTATTATGTTTTGAATAAAGAATTCGACGATGAGTTAGATTTAATTATATTTTAAGAGTAAAAATCATGTTATTTTGTGCATTCAATAAGTCACATTACCCAAAAGACTTATGTAAGGATTCAATTCCTCAATCACATTCCTAAGTCGGGTCATGACTAATTTCATTATAACCAAAAGGGTCCTTATTATTCTCCTTATTTCAACTCCTAAAATACTTTTAAATCTTAATAGGTTTTTCATAGTTCATATATCCTAATAGATTTCATATATTCTTAATTCAAATATTTTTAAATCCAAGTATACACATTTTAAGAATGCAAATCTAAGAGATATACGTACCACATAGATATACATAAATAATCTAAGTTTTTTGGCTTTGCACTTTGCACTATCTAATTGTCATATTTATTTCCTAATTATAACGTTTTCAATTGAATTACTTATTATTGATAGTTATAAACACAATTTCTCTATACTAAAACTAACTCTTTTAAGATAAATCAAATAGTCAATCTCTTGTATTATTTTAAATTTATCCTAAAAACTAAGGATAGGAATTACTATAGAGAGATCGCACAAATAAACACTTATACTCCTATATGCTTTAACCTTTATTAAATTTCTTTCAACAATTTGAAACCATACATTAAGTGATCAAGCAAAACAGCAATGCTAATATCACTAGCTAGAAAATTAAAAAAATATATTAAAAATGAAATTTAATGATAAAATGGATGCAAAATAAATTTTCTAAGAATTCATCTCCTTAACACCTTAATTTACGTTAGGTTTGATAATACTTTTTAGACGGTTGCTTTAACTTATAAAAAATATTACCTAATTTTTTCTATTTAGTAAATCAAGAAGATGAGATAATTTTGTTCTTAACTTTTGCTCTAGCTCTTGACTCATTAATAATAAACATATATAATTAGTTTAATAAGCCCAATAAATATTACATAACAAAAATAAATATAACATAATAAAGAATTATTTTTATTTTATTTAAATATTTTATTAATTTTATGTTTAGTTAATTTTTAATTAAAATTAGCTAAAAATATATAATAGCTTTATATACAAAATTTATCATGTGTAAAAAATATTTTTTATCTAAACATTATTTTTAAGAAGTAACTTTGTGTCCTTAAATTTTAATTTCACCAAAAAAATTTATATATATTATATCTGAACAATTTAATAATTTCTTATCCTCATAAAAAATATTTCTATAATTATATTTAAACGTATAAAAATCTTCTACTTCTACTTTTGCTTTTACTTTTAAAGAAATATTTATTGCTTTTACTTTTAAAGAAATATTTATTCTATAATTTTAACAAAACTGACCCTTAATTTCGATTTTTGTGTGTATATGTGTTTTTTTGTTTTTGTTTTTTGTTTTTAAGCAAAGATAGACAAGAATTTCATTTCACCACATGAAATCATGAATGAATACAAGAGGAGGTCCAATCGGTTCGTGTGTTTTGATAGTGTTATAAGAGGGGGGAAAATCTTCTTATCTTCTAAAAGAGTATACATTTCTTTTGGAAGCTATATTACGGGAACTTGAAAGTCACATAATTTTTCTCGATTATTTTTTACAAAAAATTAATTTCTATGCATTAATAGTATAAATTTTTTTTACACTATTATCCAATTAAATTATTTAATTTACATGACTTTTCAAGTAATGAGTATTAATAACTTTTATTGATGTAACAACACATAATTAAATGACTTTTTTACTCTATCAATGTATTAATTATCAATATATCAAAATTAAACCCTTTTAATAAGGAATCATGTTTTTAATTTTGAGGTTTATGTTTTTAAAAAGAAAAATTTTTCTTTTTCAAAAAAACATTTTAGCTAAAGCAAAGAGAATCTAACCGCGTAAAAAATGAAACCTTAACGAAAGAAAAGCCCCTTTATTTACCATCACATAAGTAAATTTCCATTCTATATTTACATGATTAATACTTCGATCCACAGCATCTCTATGAAAGAAAACACGCCACATTACAAAAGTTCATTTCTTCTAACTAGAAGAACAATGCTCTATGAGGCATCTCAAAAGCACACTAGCTACAAAGATGCCGTAAGTTGTAAAGCAAGAGAATATTTTCTAAACAAATTGTATGCTACATAGTGCCCCCATAGGAATCTGCATGACACACACTGCAAAACCAGTAGCACAGGCGGGATGAGAATCAAGTAAGTGGAGAAGGTGCTTTTGAAGCCGCACCACAACCGTAAGTTTGGCTTTTAACACTAAATAATAATAATAATATCAATAGTGAGTGATCGTAATGGCAGTGACATATAACTTTAGACAAAGTTTACTTATAATATTGAGGTTTGAGTTTTAGATTTATTCTTCTAAAATTGCATCTCAAGTCTCAGGTCTCAACCAACAAGGCCGAGATTATTTACTATTTTAACCGATCGTTCATCTAAATATCAATTTTAATTTGAGAGAAATATAGAGTCAAAACTTTCGCTTGAATTTATTTTCTCATGATCACGCGTTACACGTTGATTATTAGATGTGTAAATGAGTAATATAATTTTATTTTATATGACAATTTTTTTTAGTTTTGGAAGTAATGACAATTTTTCTAGTAATGTAACATTATTCTTAGGGTATATTTAGTTATGGGACAAAAATAAGGGGTAAATTTTCATGAAAGAGCTCTATGTATAAAATTATACATTAGGCTCATTAATAAAAAATTTACCTTCATTTTTACTGTCCAATCAAACATAACATTAGTTTACTAATTTTACAATAGTACTTTTCTGTATATATGTGCAGGAAAAATAATAATTAAGTGGTTGGATACTTTTTTTTTTTAAATAAAGTCTTATGTTTGAATCTTATGAAGAATAAAATAAAACCCCTTGGGAGAGCTTCACAGGGTGTTAGGAAACAATTAACTTGATTGAATTGAATTGAATTCAATCATGAGTTGAATTTAATCATTATATTTGGAATGTATTAGTAAATTAAGGAATTGAATTTAATTCCTTGATTTGGAATATATTTGAAAATGAATTGATTTATTTATTTTTATCATTTTATCCTTTATTAATAAAACTTAATGGATAATTGAATATTTCTTCTATCATTAATTTAGAGAGAGAGCCTCGTCTCTCTTTTTCTTTTCTTCAATGAACCAAGACACACCAACGCAAGAAGAAGAAGAAGGAGGTGCAACACTCACAGCCAGCACTGATACTATTTGCACCTTGCCTACCAACTTTTCTTTGCGGTTCTTGTTCATTTTTATTTTATTATTTTTCTTGTGAATAAGCAAGTAAAAAACATGGCTCAATTGCTCGAATTTGGAAAGCACCAAGCAAGTAGAGCACAACTACAATTCATTGAGAAGAGACAGGGCTAACATGGAGAGTATAGAGGGAAGAAAAATCTAAGGTTATTTTGAGTGGAACAATTCGTAAATTTAATTCCATTGGCAAATCAAACCTCATTTGATCTGATTTAGTTTTGTGTCTTTTAAAGGAATTGAATTCTTGTTGGATTTCAATTTCATCTTAATAATAATTAGTTCCAAATCAAAAAATTGAATTTTAATTCTTGAATAAATTCAATTCCTTACTTTACCAAACACCCTATTACTTTATGATGTAAGCTAGATTACACGGGCTGAACCATTTGCTTGGACCAGAAGAGAAAATGAAAAGAACAAAATGATAAAAATTAAAATAGAGAAAAGAAAAAAATAGAGAAAAAGTGAGAAATAATTCGTTCTCGTATTTGATTGGAGAGAAAATTGACGAGACAAAATATAATAATATTAGATAATTTGCTTACTATTAATAAAACACAATATAAAGATAAACAAAGATAAAACTCATGTTTTAAACAAATAATCGTCCAGGGCAAGTTTTCTCCCTATTTTTGGAAAGAAAAGATTTTGATGGCACCACAATCATTTATTTATTTATTTTTATCTAACTGATATTTATTTTTTATTTTTTAATTCTTGATGTTATGCAAATAAAATATATCAAGACAAAATCCATGTATATGAGTTTTACGTCTTGCGGATATTAGTAATTATTTTTTACGATGAATACTCTGATTCACTTAAAAAAAACTATTTCTTTTTATCTTCTCTTCACATCAAATTAGGAGAAATTACAAAATCAAATACAGTGTATTAAGTCTTGCTAAGATATAAGGGGATGGCAATTGAATATCAGAGTCGAATTTGTGACTTCCTATAACTCATTAATATATATATTCATAGTCTATCATTATAGTGTAGACTCACTTGCTCTAAATTCAAATAATTTGAACCCAAAAAAAATAAGTAAATAAATATTTTAAAAGATAAAATAAAAAATAGAAAGAAACAACATATAAAAATTGGAATAAATTCCCTCCAAGTGATTGGGCAGAAGCAAAGCAACTCAACTCACGTCTCCACCCCCCCCCCCTTCTTTCTCTTTCTCTCTGTCTTCTCAGCCCCTCTGTGCCCCGCCAAAAATATATGCGTTGGTGACGATACGCCCTCTCTCTTTCTCTTCCTATTTAAACCCATTCGGTTTCTCTCTCACACTCTCACTCTTCCAGAATTTCCACAACAAACATATCTCTCTCTCTCTCTCTCTCTCTCTCTCTCTCTCTCTCTCTCTCTCTCTTCAAATTGCACTTTACAGAACCTAACATCCATTTTCGCTCCCTCTCTCTAGCTCGAACCAGCAAGAACAACAACAAGCACTTGCTTCTCACAGAACTTGGCATCGTTCAGGTAAGTTTTCTCAACAAACACACTCCTCTTCTCTCTTTCTCTCTATATATACATATACATGTAAATATATATGTATATAACTATATATCTGTAGCTGTTTGTTGCTGTGTGATGATCGAACAATTGTTTAATTACGTGTTTGAATCGGGGAGTTAGATCTGGTGAACAGCTTAACTGCTGCATGTCTGTTTTTTTCCGTTTAAATTCTTGTGATGATTCTTGATTTCGTGTTTTTTGTGATTTGAATTTGATTATTGATTCGGATGTGTGTTGAAATCAATGAGAACAATCGAGAAGTTCTCTGTTTTGTTGCTGAGAAATTTTTTTGACGGAAACCGATATCGAAAGCCAGAAAAAAAAAACAAGAAAACGACTTCGTTCGCTGCTCTTTCGGTTAATTTGAAGTTCTCTAGTTGCACGAGATTTTCGTGCGCGCGCCGAATTCTGAGTTGGTTGATTTGAGTTTTTTTTTTCTTTTTGTTATATATTTTCGAAATTTAGTTAATCCCCTGCCTCAGCGACACTCGCAGCTAGCGAGAGGTATATATATCTGAACAAAAATGTCAGGTGTACCATTAGAAGCACTGCTGACGCGCAATCTTAACCTGTGTGTGAAGTGGAGTGTGAAAATTCCAAACTCAGCTTTGCTCAAAATGCACTGTTAAATTGTTTATGGTATCTTCTTCAGATATTTGAGTGGACATTGGGAGAACATCAGTAACTGGGGTACTCCTGGATTAATTAAAAAAAAAAAAATCTTAATACTGTATCACATTTGTTTAGTCATTAAAAATTGTAGTTAAAATGGGAAGAAATGGCGTATATAGCGGATGTCGTGAGTGCAAGAGCTCTTTTTTTTAAAAAAATTTTCTTGCTTTGAGGGGAATATCTTAAGAATTTCTTATACTAGTAGTGATGTAACCGTTTGCGGGTTTTTGTGGTCCCCGTAGCTTGGGTGTTTGTTAGTTTGCATTCTTTGGAGAATCTCTTTGAGGATTCCCTCGTTCGATTCTTCGGGAATGCTCTTCGCGACTTTGAACTGTAGCCTGTGAATTTGTTTTCTAAAGTTGCTTTGGTTCGTAGCTAGCTCGCTGCTGTGAGTGCTGTCCTTTATGTGTGTGGAGTGGAATGGAAATTTGAAAAGGGAAAACGTCATATTATCATTTATTTATTTATTATTATATTATAATGATGACGAGGGAAATTAAAGAAGAGGTAGAAATGAATTGGGGCCATGGCTTCAAGAGATAGGCTTTTTCAGTTAAAGATGGTTCTCATCTCTCTCTTTCGATCAAGCAGCACATGTGACTCACTCAGGCACCCATGTGGTTGAGTTTGTGGGATGCTCGGTATAATGGACCCTGAAAGAGTTCTTCTCAAGGTTTCTCCTGTTCCCCTATATACGATAGATTCGCTGGATGTACGTAGTTAGTTTTTCTCAAGGTTCCACAACATCCCCGGGTCAATTTCCATGTGAGGTGCAAAATCAACCCATCTAGTGTCTGTAATGTCATGGGGACGCTCTTTTAGAATATATTAATTAGCATAGTTTAGTAAGGTAATTCAACAATAGTACTGTCATTACAGGCCGAAGTCTAGTATAACTAGAACGAGAAGTCAACTTAGTCATATGGGGATTATCGCAAGGATGATACTAATCATTCACAATATCTTAGTAGTAAATCTTCGTACCAATTAAGGAGATTATGCCGTCAGCTGTACATGGTTCTCCACTTCTCCTTTTTCAATTATGCGGCTTGGAAATATGAGATTAATTAAAGTTTTGTGTAGTGGCGTACTTGGTGGTTGGTGCTGGCTGCAGAGGTGTGGATTCTGCATTTTATATAATGAACTCTACCTTTTCAGGACTTCTGTGTTTTTGAGTCCCCTCTTCAGGTTGCTAATCGGCATTGTTGGAGAGATAGGAACGTAGAGGTGAAATGTTGACTGTTCCCTTTCATTTAAGATGCACTTTGAAATAGTGCACTGATGGTGAACCACGCTGAGCTGGAGAGAATAAAAGTCTAGAGTAAATTATTAATTGCATCTTTTAGACCACCATTGGGAGCACTGACACAAGCAAATTGACTGCCAGTGGGGTCAAGGAAAAAAAAAAAACAAAAAGTGGAACTTATATGAGGGTATAAATTGACTGAGGAGCTATATCACAAGGTATGAATTATAGGCCCATAAAATGAAAAGGACTCGATGTTCACTTGATTTTCTCAATGGGACTAATGGCTAAAGAAAATTTTCGATTTCATTCATCACTAGTCTCGTTCAAGGGCAAATAGAGTTTAGGATTTAAATAATTCGATGCTTTCAAAATTTTGCATATCTATTTCGTCATTGGATTTCAATTTAGTTAATATTACCCTCAATCTAGGAAGTTTTAGTTTAATTTTTAACCTTCCCTAGAATCATTAGCAAAAGGATTTTGTTTTAACTCTTTCGTACTGGGTACGCTAACTGGAGTTATTAGCAATGGGCAAGGTTTAGAAACCTTTTTCTGCACAGATAAGGCAATTTTTATTATGTCTACGGATGGAAACACTGTAGTGAACTGAATGTTTTGAGGGACGGGAAAAATTCACATGTTAAATAAATAATTAAAAAACGGGGAGATCATCCCCCGATTAATAGTAATGAAAGCACTAAAATATTACTTCGATATTATTTTACCACAATAGCATGAGATGGATATCGACCACGAGTTGCTGCTTCCTGGCGAGAAATACTAGCTGGCTTGCTGCACAATAAATGTAGATGACAGAGGAGGTGGAAATCCTCTTTCTTTTTCTTCGCCATCACATCTGCAACCTTTTGGTTCTTGTGCTAAAACTGTCATGTTGTCTCAGATGCTTCGATTAATTATTCTCAACATGTTTCTCTTAAATAAGGCAACTTTATATCCTTCCCTAGGAAGCAGTCGGTTCCCCCTTAATTTTGCCAGCTCATATTCTCATTCATTGATGAAGGGAAACTTAGGGCGTGTTCCGTTATTCAGTAAATACTTTTCATTTACTGTTTCTTTTTAGGATTTTATATTTTATATTTCATTTACTATTGTTTTCTCTTTTTCAGGATTTTAGGAAAAAACTTAAAATTAAAATTAAATTTTATAGTTTTGATTGTTATCTTTACGAAGTTTTAAAGAATAGAAACCTAATAAAAAATAATTGAAATAAAAAATAAAAACTATTTTATAAAAATCAAATATCCCCTTATTTCGTGATATTCTCTTCGTGAAACCGTTGTTGCGTCCGCTTGGTGAGTAATTTCCAAAGACACTAGTACCAAATTAGAACCTGACATGTCTTTAATTTCTTTGACAAAAGTCTACGTGGTATGTTAAGAACGTTAAAGTGCTTTATACTGTCCATAGTCCATGACAAAAACGGAAATGCCTTATACAGTACTTGTTATTTGAGTTTTATTAGAAACATATACCCAATAGTTCGGACCTTTGACACATCGTTTCTAAAATTGGGATACATTAGCAATATGATGTTGACCTTGTTCTTTTATGTAAGGACACTTTCATACTGTGTAAGGGTAGGTTAGAACTATTCAACTTTGTGGTTAGTTCGATAAAAAAAATTTTAAAAAAAGGAATGTTTTGAACGTGGACCTCCAGAGTCAAATATCTCTTCAGGTTTTCTTTAGTTGTACAGTGGTCATGACTAGGAGGGATTGCATTATGATAGCACGTAGGGAATATCTCTAAAATAGTAAAATTATTAGCATCATTAAAAAAATGCACTTGTTTGGTTGATCTAGGCTTCGATCGGAGGTGCATGCATGAGAGCAACTTGTTTCACCATCAAACCTACGATTCCCAGGAGTTAGTAGGAACTAGAATGTATTGTCCATCTGCCTCAGATTGAATGGTCTAGAAATATAATGGTCACCGTTTTTTTTTGTTTTTTTTTTCTCGTGTCTGAATATATTGGTCTCGCTAGGTGATGAGATCTTTGTCCATGCTGGCTTCGTGTCTTTCGAGATGGGTCCCTAAGATTGAAAAACTCCAGGTTCACATGTTAGTATTTACACACACAATAAAATTAATAAATTTCATAATTAATTTTGAATAAAATTAATAAAAATTACTTTTAGAGTTTATTTTATTGTTAGCATATACAAATATGAAATGTTAAACTTGTCACAAGGCAAAATTTCTCTCTAAGATATGCGGTGCCTACCCTACCTTCATGTATGACAAATTTATGGTTTACTGGAACTCCCTGGTCACCGTGCTGATTTCACGGGACCCTCCTTTGAAAAGTTGAATCTCACGTATCAGGCTACGGAAACAAAGCGAACTCCCTTACACTCATATGGAGTGAAAATAAATTAACAAGGCTGCAAAATCTTTATTGTTAATTATTACTGCTTTTGTCGCTTATCCGTGGACCTCTTCGCTCATTTAGTCACATGTTTTGTGGTTCATTATCATGGTTTTCGTATTCCTCACCTTTACAAGCTCTATTTTATTCTTTTTTTATTGTATCGTTCCGTGTATCAAAGAGGATTGCATAAAATATCACACTTTACTGTTCAATGATAGGTTGTGTGATTGTGAGTAGGGGATGACTGACGGTGCATTCTGTACTATTCTTGTTTTACTTGGGTATCAAATCGCTGACACGTGAATTGATAAAATATAACTCGTACTGTCATAAATGAAAATGTGCATACTTATCTTGCAAAAAATATTACATATATAGTTAATAGAATATGCTTGTTAATAATTATATCAATAACTATTTGTAAATACTGCTATAAGTACTGCGGTCTGTGACTTGTCGTCATTTAGTGACGATATGCCCTCCCTTTAAAATGGCTGCTTTAAGCTTCAGGTTGTTTTTTACAATAAGGGCTTTGTACCCAGAATTTATCGTATTTGTTTTGTAGTTATTTATAAGAATATAATATTTTCAAAAATAAATAATTTGAATAATGCAATATAATTTTTTAAATCAAATCTTATCAATAATAATATTTTAATAATAAAATATTATTTTTTAAATTAAATCTTATCAATTATAAAATTTGGATAATAAAATATTATTTATTAAATTAAATCTCATCAATGGTAAGATTTGTCTAATAAACTATTATTTTTTAAATTAAATCCCATTAATGACAAGATAAGTAAAATATCATATTCATGTAAATTTCTCTGTAACTATGAGGAATTATTAAATTAAGACACCATATTAAAAAAAAAGCCTTAAGTTTCATGCAGTTATCTATTGCACATTAAAATTCTAATTCATAACTAATGGAAAATTAAATTAAATTAAATAATATATATTTTTAAAACTTTGTGCTAATTTTTAAATCTTTCCAATTAGATTTAGTTTTACAATAATTAAATAAATTGCAAGCAACTAAAAGTGAGCTAATGGTGAGGATTTGATCAGTTTGTATGGCATTACAAATTCAAACCTTATATTGTCAATGATGCATCAAAAAGAAAATTAAATAAATTTTTAAGTGAAGTTAATAAGTTAAAAATGTCACTCTAGAGTTTAATAAGTACTAAAGAGTAGTGTACTTATGAGAAGAATTTATGAATATTAATTTGGGTAAAAATTGTGGAAATATTGGCAAAAGGGTAGAACTAAGCTTCTTTTTTAAGATTTTGAAATTTGCATATTTAATTTCTCTAGCTTTAAATTGTTCAGCCATCAACATACTTCACTAGTTTGAATTTTCAAGCAACATATGACTGTGAAAATGTTATCATTTAAAAATTTAAAAAATACTGAGGAAAGAAAATTAGTTAAAAAAATATTGAAAGTATTGTTATAATGTAATGGGAAAACTCCACTTTATCCCTTCAATTATATGCTACCTGTACTTTAGTAATTGAAATTGAAAAAAATATGCAACTTAACTTCCGAATTTTTCTACTTGTGTATTTTAGTTCTTTAATTCATTGAGTTTCATTCATTTAGTCAGAAGAGACTTGGCGTATTTTTTTGGTTTGTTGTTAATAAATATCCTAAATAAAAAAAAATATGAAATTCATTTTTAGAAAAGCGATATGATAATCATTCTTATCCGTTTTGATTTCATATTTTCCTCATTGATTCCCCTGAATATCTTCTGTGCTTATATTCTTTTTCTTGGACCTTAGAATTTTATAATATTATTTAATAATATTATTCGTAAGGTTTTAACGTAGCCGGTAGTGCAATCAAATTTTTTTTATTAATGTTACAATACATTATTACATTAATATTTTTGTCATAATTAAGAGTTTAATCTATGCACTGATAATATAATTTTTTTTATATTGTTATTCAATCAAATCACTCTATTTGTACAACTCTTAAATTAGAGAGTATGAGATCTAATAACTTTAGTTGATATAACAATACAAGATTGAATAATAGTATAAAAAAATTTACATTTTTAATTTATAAAAATTAAACTCAAAATTTAAAGTCGTATTTTACCAAAAAAAAAAAACACTTATTTAGCAGCTGCAACAGGGCTAGCTATGAGAAGGAAGGATTGGTCTTTCATACAAATCCTGCTATCACACACCCATCTTTCTCGCGAGTAAGTTTTAATCAGGAGAGGGTAAAACAACTAGGGAAAAGGGCACCGTTGACAGGGAATAATCTTAGTTACGTTATCACTGTATATTATAAATACATGAAATAAAAATCATTATCAGACCCAAAGGTTAATTTTTTATTAAGGATTAACTTTTATGTATACGATCAATTAGTAGATTTAAGAAACCATACATCATAATAAATAGTTATGATCACAATAGTTGTTTATCGTATAATTTAACTTTTTCAGAATTGTGTCATATAAAGTAATTTTATATTATGCACAAAAATTAAATTCATACTTCAGCTGAAAAAAATTCAAATACATATTTTATTGGTGCATATAATTAATCTACACCAAAAACGAAAAATGTCGAACTTTGTTTTGTGGATTGTAATGTTAAACTTATTTGCAAGTATGAAAGAAAGGGCCATAATAACCTAGCTGTGTGACAGTTGGAGAGCTTGTTGTTGGTTCTAGAATTTTTTCAACGCTGGTTTATCTTTTTTTTCTTTTCTTTTCTTTTGGGTGAAATATTTTCTTTCTGCCCTTCAACAAACTCTCTCTGTGTCACCTGCATGGCAGTGAGGTTGTATATGCCTTATAAAGCTTACACGGGGATTCCACTGCCTTCTCTTTTTTCTTCTCTCACCATGATAATTCTCTGCCATTCAGATTCTGTAGATTTCCCACTTTCTCTTTCGTACTCTCTTCATCTGTCTTTCAGCCTTCTCACCCTAACCCAGCTGGAGATTGACGTACTGAACCAGAATTGTCTCTTGCTTTCAGCGTCTGCTGATTTCCAAGGGTCTCCTTAGCTGGCCTTTGAACTTGTTCCTGTAATTTTCCTTACTCTCTGACTTCTCAGCTGTTTTCAATACACTTTCTTCCGTGTAATGCGTTCGTTCTTTCATCAAACACTATCCGGGATTTCTACTGCCTCCTCCGTTCCCGTTGTTCTCTGTTTTGTTTATGTTCCATCCATACACCAGGCCCAGTGATGCTGATATTTCCATTTCTATGTATAAGCCTATGAATGTGAAAAATTTCCAACTCAGTGGCCCTCCCATTGACCCCATCCTGTCGCCTTTTGTAATTTTGTAAATGCTATTGTCACTCTCTTGCCCATATTTTCTTCTGATTTCCAGTAATTGGAAAATTTCATCCTCTCTGGCACGGGAGTACTCGGGTTACTTTAGATGATTAGGGTGTGTTTGGTTTTAGAAAACAGTTTTCAATTTTTATTTTTAGCTTTTTTGTTTTCAAGATTTTATGAAGAAAACACTGAGAATTGAAAATGAAAACTGAATTAGGTAGTTTTTGCAATGTTCAAAACCGAAATTTATTTTTCGAAACCAAATCAATACTATCATACTCTGTTTTATTTGAAACTGAATTGGGTTTGACAGTCTTTGTGATTTCATTTGCAAACGAAATGCAGGGCAGGGAGTTTACCTACTTGAGGAGTTGATATTCAACGTCAATGGTTGGATTCCAGAGTGAGCATATGCCTGGGAACAAGTGTAACGGTAATTCTAATAATTATCCAGGTCGTGTTCAGCGACTTGTGAGAGTAAGAGAGCTAAGAAAAAGCAGCAGGGCATCTCTTTCCGTTGATTCTCTTGATAATAATATTAATATTAATGGGGTAGCTGAGTCTTTTGAGCATGACCCGCGCTTAAGAGAAGAAAATAACTCGGGTGCTTCCCATGTTGAACGATTCCTTGAAGGGGTGGCAGCAGCAAGGCCTTTTGGTGAGAGGGATGACGGGAAGCCTTTTAGACAACGACTTTTGGTGGTGGCCAATAGGCTTCCAGTCTCAGCAGTTAGGAGAGGTGAGGATTCATGGTCTTTGGAGATAAGTGCTGGTGGCTTGGTAAGCGCTCTTTTAGGTATGTGGTGATGAGGCTCTAATGTATTTGTTCTTTCTTTTTCTTTCTTTGTTTTCCCATTTAGGGTGTGTTTGGTACGAGGTTAAAGATAAGGTGAAAAATTTCCTGCATGAGTTTAGAGGTAACATGGAACTCATTCATGAAATTTTTTCACCCCATCTTTTTCTCTTACCAAACAAACCCTTAGTGTATCATTTTTCAGAGAGGGCTGTATCTTCTCTGATGTTTGCATTCAATTTAACTGTCATTGGCTTAAGAAGGTAGGTTCCAAAATTTAAGTATTTTACATTTTGAAATGAACTTGGTCCTTTAATTTACAACAACCAACACGACTATTTTCTTTAACAAAGGTGTGAAGGAATTTGAGGCTAGGTGGATAGGTTGGGCTGGTGTCAATGTACCAGATGAGATTGGACAGAAGGCACTTACTAAAGCATTGGCTGAAAAGGTGCCAAGTTTCTCACTCACCATGTAAAAATAACTTCTGCATTTATTAATCTGCCGTTTCATCAGTAGATTTTATGATTATTTTTTTCTTTCTTATCGTTATCTTGTTTGTGACCTGCTTTGCAGAGGTGTATCCCCGTGTTTCTTGATGAAGAGATTGTTCACCAATATTATAATGGCTATTGCAACAACATTTTGTGGCCCCTTTTTCATTACCTTGGACTTCCACAAGAAGACCGCCTTGCTACCACACGTAGTTTCCAGTCTCAGTTTGCAGCATATCAGAAAGCAAATCAAATGTTTGCAGATGTCGTAAACAAGCACTACGAAGAGGGTGATGTTGTTTGGTGCCATGATTACCATCTTATGTTCCTTCCACAATGCTTAAAGAATTATAATAGAAAAATGAAAGTTGGCTGGTTTCTACACACCCCATTTCCATCCTCTGAAATTCACAGGACACTGCCATCTCGCTCAGAGCTCCTGCATGCTGTTCTCGCTGCTGACTTAGTTGGGTAAGTTGCGACTTGCTTCTCCATTTAGGAATGGACTTTTTTTTATCAGTCCTCTAATTTTGTTTGTCGTACTTTTGTTACTTAAAGGAATATGTTTGTTGCGGACAGGCCGAGTTCTCAATACAATTGTTTCATGTCACTGTTGGAGAGTTTGGGAATGGGAAGTCATGGATTGAATTCTGAAATTATGCTTATTTTTCCATAATTATGAATATTTTCCAATGATGAATTCAATTCTGGGACACACCCGCAAACCACTAGATGAGCATATTAAAGAGGTCGATCATCTAACCTGAGAACTGATTTTATTGCAAAACTACAGCTGAAAGAAAACCAAGTTACTCTGAACTATAGATACATAGTGCTATGACCACACTAAATCCGCTTTGTACTATATTATTGCAAAGAGAACTTTAATTTCTTCTTTTGGCCCAATCTTGTAAATGTGACCAATAACCTCTCGAGTGTAATTCTATAAAAAATGAAAAAAATTCGGACTGTACAAAATATTGGTAATCTAACAGAATTTCATGTAGACAAAACTTTTTTAAACAGTTTGTGCTTACTCATTACAGTCCTTTCTGAGCTCTGACTACCTCTCTGGTCAATTCTTACAAAAATTGAAACCTAAGCCTCCATGAGGCATGTAGATATTATTAAGTGACAAAGCATTTTTTTTTAATTATGAATTTTCTTTCCGGCTATCGACCAACATACTTGAAAGCTTAGGTGCCACGCCCAAATGTTAATAGTTTGGATGTAGTGGTCAATTGAATGGTCAAAGTGGTCAAAAACATATCATTGAAAACAGTTTGAAGGGCCTAGTTTGGTTTTAAACCAGTGCAAGTCATAGTCGATATACAGCTGTTAGTTTGCCTAAACAAAGTGGTGCATAATGGCAGAATGCTACCTCTATAAATATTTCCAGTTCAGTTTGACA
The DNA here is from genome assembly GCA_031216105.1 of Dalbergia cultrata. Lineage (NCBI taxonomy): Eukaryota > Viridiplantae > Streptophyta > Magnoliopsida > Fabales > Fabaceae > Dalbergia > Dalbergia cultrata. The sequence goes on from CM062350.1 coordinate 16,643,250, forward strand.
TTCTTTTTCGTCTAATTTCTTGTAAGTCATCTATGTTGAATTTGTAGGAAAATAGAAGAGAGAATGGGTGTGTAGGCTGAATTATTTAGGGTCAATAGGCTCCATGTTTCAATACTTGAGGATAGACACCCATTGGCATATATATAGTTAAATACAGTTTATATTTTCAAGAACAATAGTAACAACTTTAACTATTTCCAATGACTCTGATTGTTTCAATTTCTATAATTTTCAATGCCATATTAGTTGCATGGCAGCAACATATTCCCATGTTACACACATTAATAACATGATAGCTTCACATTCCAGTGGCACACATGTTAATTGTGTGCCTAATTTCTAGCACTCCTGCTAAGCTTAAGTTTATGCTGTAAGCTTGTCAAAAATTAATCCCTTAACAATAATAGAATATATGAAGAAGACACCATCAAACATTTGAAAGCCATCGGAGGGAGCCAGAGCACCTGGGAAGGCTGAGTGGTGGGGCCAGATTGTTGAGAATGCCGAATAACTGTTGGAGAAAAAAGAATGGGCATGGCATTCCCACTGTTCAAACAAATAGAAAATGAGCTTCTGACCCTTGAAATAGAACTGCGAGGCTGACAAGCAAGGTGGCAAACCCATGAAATTTTGAGCTGAATATTCTTTCTATAAAAAGTGCAAAGATAAACAAAGACACACTAGAGTTGTAAACAACCTAATCACCAGGAACATTGACAATGTAAAGGCAAAAGAAAATTATAGTAGGTGACATATAGTTTAAAGAGAAAGAGCTTCAAATTGTAGGAAACTCTGCAGAAGAATAATGGAGACGCAGGTCTTAGGAAATGTTTTTGCTCTAATACCATGTTGAATTTTTGTAAAAATGGAAGAGAAGGAGATGTGAAGGTGAAACGACTATGAGTGGCTTTAATTACATGCATCTTTTCTAACACTACTCACTGTGATGTCCTCCCTTTACGCTAGATGATGTCTTTTCTAGTTTAATCATTTGCATTTTCTGGTATTGTTATTGCTTCTGACTTGGACAACTGTAATTTTTTTAAACAGTTTTCACACCTATGATTATGCAAGACATTTTGTTAGTGCATGCACTCGCATCCTTGGACTTGAGGGCACACCTGAAGGTGTTGAGTATCAAGGGAAGCTGACTCGAGTTGCTGCGGTATGTGCTTCCCGAATTTGTCTATAAGATCACTTGTGCTTCGTACTTACACTCACTCACTTATTGAAAATTCACAACGAATTTTATCTACAAAAAGGGGGTAGAGGGTGGGGGACGAAAGAAACCTTTTAAATGAAACTGTTCTTTAACATGATGAGCTTAAACTTCGAGCTACTTATTTACTTCATTGTTGCTCTTGAATGTCAGTTTCCAATTGGTATTGACTCAGATCGATTCATACGTGCACTTGACCTTCATCAAGTCAAGGATCACATAAAAGAATTACAAGAAAGATTCAAAGGAAGAAAGGTACATCTTTTTCTTATTACTGCTTTCGTTGTTTATATCTTATAATGTATTGTGCATGTTGATCCTTTTGATTTTGAGATTGTTTCAGATTTATAATTCTTACCTTTTTCTACAAATTAAGGATTTTAGAGTCATGGTAATTTTAGCGAAATGGATTACAGATAGAAAATCTAGGTGATGCTTTCCACCCAAATTAATAAATGTCATTTGAAACAAATTAGATAGATAGAAAAACGAAATGGCAGAAGGCATTAAGACTGGCAAATATTGCTCACTGCAAAGAAGGATCATTCCTATGTTCTATTATCCAACACAACCTCAGATTATTTGTACTCCATGCAGAGGCTAGTAATAGACTATGCCACTACTACTCATCATTATTGTTGCTGCCTTCAACTTATTAATAACTTCAGATAGACTGTTTAATTTGTTTTGGAGCCTAATTTCTGAAATATATTGACTCTTCAATTTTAAATTTTCTGAAATATTTTGCTTTTTATGACATCCAATTTCTAGGTTTGCGAGAACTAGTTGTTTGATGTGTTATTCTCATTTTAATATAACATACTACCAAGCCACATAAGAGACTAGGTGGAGTTGGCTATGTGGATCAAATGATGTCATTGTGCTATATCAAAAATGAAAATTTAGAAATATGATTTAGATCAAGGTCTTGTTTAAAGATTTCTCCTAAAGTTTCTTTGGTCTTCCACTGCCCCTTCTAATTAGACTATCCATGATTGATTCTCCGAAAACTATCCTCTACATCTTTTAATCAGACTATCTTCCATTTGATCTACTTTTCTCCCTGTTGTTGGTCTTCGTACTCTATCATCACTTGACCAAACCACCTTAGGTGAGATTCTTCTCTTGAAAATAATCATTAAAGAAATAATGACTTAGGGGGGAAACAAGCAAGCATGACAAACTTATGCTTGTCTTCTTTTTTTTTTCGCCCCTTCAGAGAAAATCTCATAGTTGATATTATTAATTTAAGATGGGTACAAGTGTCTGCAGACAATCCTTTATCATTTTTCAACCAGATCCTTCTGCCAGTTTGTCTCAGTAGAAAGCTATCAGCACATCGGTGGCAACTATTTGCCATGCTGTCAGTGATGTTAATAAGAATATATTTTCTTTCCAATCTTTGAAAATTTCTATTTTTCAATTTTGGTGCATTCTTCTTGCAACTGGACATTAATATGGGATAGCATTTACATTGTTATGCTATATAAGTTGCATTTTTGGGTATGCGATGCTATGATATTCTTTTCCTTTCTTTAGAGAAAAGTGCTACTTCGATTTGGTTCAATCATTTGATTATCATCTAACCTTTTTATGTCTTGACAGGTAATGTTAGGTGTTGATCGCCTTGATATGATTAAAGGAATCCCTCAAAAAATTCTAGCATTTGAAAAATTTTTAGAAGAGAATCCTTATTGGCGTGATAAAGTTGTTCTGCTTCAAATTGCAGTGCCAACTAGAACGGATGTTCCTGAGTGTACGCTATCTATATTGTTTCATTTTTTTGTCCGTCTTCAGTATAGAAGGCAATAAAACAGGCTTCTTCTTTCTGTTTTTCCTGTTGTTTCTACAAGTGAAAGATCAATTTTATTTATCAAAAGTGATATTGTTTTTTCACTTATCATTTTTTCTGTTTTCCCTGTTGTCTCCAAGTGAAAGATCAATTTCATTTATCAATGTCTACAACTCATATTTATCTTTCTTCTTTGTTTGTACTAGTGCTATTCTCTAGAGTCTTAAGTTGTGAAAAAAGATTCTTTTTTATTTTTGCATTTAGAAGGAAAAGAAAAACAAATTATTGTTTTTGTGATGTCTTCTCATTATAGAATGGTATTTAGATTGAAAATATTGCATTTTCAAATTCATGCATAAAGATTTTCAATAATGAAAAGAAAATATTTTATTGAAAACTTGGTTACACAATCGATATAATGTGAGCATGGCACTATTTTGCCATTTCACTCATTCTGCATTTTATATACTTGGTGGTTTTGCTTCTAGGCTTGAGTTCTACTGCACTTTTTTCTTTAATATAGTTTGTGTTGAGTGCCAGCTCTGGTAAAAGCTTAAATTGTATTAAACACTTGATTACTGGGTCATAGAGGCTCTAATATTATGTAGAAGACCATCTGTCTTAAATGCTTAAATTATCAGGCAGAGATCCAATAGTGGTTTTTTTAATATATCCAACAGTTTGAGTTCTTAGCTGCTGTCATGTACAAAATCCATGATAAGTGAAGCTGTTAGCTGAAAGCCAATTGATAATTCTATATCTTTAAGAACAGGAATTTTAAGCATGTACTCATTTTTATTTTATTGCTTGCATATTTACAGATCAAAAGCTTACAAGCCAGGTCCATGAAATTGTTGGCCGCATCAATGGCAGATTTGGAACGCTGACGGCTGTTCCAATACACCACCTGGTGCGTCCTTCAGACAGTAATTATATAATTAACATTACCTTAATGCTGATAAAACATCATATATAATACACAATTTATATTTTCATTCAATGTTTCTCAAATCTCATTGGATCATCTAATTCAGCTGTACTGGTTGCATATAATTTTGTTGTTCATTTTACACTTTATTTGGAATGGGTGGGAATGGAGAAATAGATTTTGGGAGGAAAGAATATTAGAAAAGTTCATTTTAACTTGTTTGTTAAACTAAGTGAAAAATATGGGAGGAATAAAAATGAGGAAACTTTTTGAAATTCAGCACTTTCAAAATTTAATTTTCTCCTGAAACAAATAGAAGAAATTGAAGACTTTAAGTGATAATACAGCTATCCTTCTTACAACATCATTCCAGTAACCATCATCTGTTAGTTTGGATGTAATTTTACACTGTCTTTTTCATTTTCATTTCCCTCATATGCATGATATCCAACAAGATTGGGGAAAATACCCTGATTTTTGTTCATTTCTTTTTCATCTCCTGCTGCCAAAGTTTCACCCCCTTCTCATGTTGTTCCCAAACCAAGGGAAATATTATGTTAGTTGTTGACTATTTTAACGCAACCCTCCTCTTTTATCCTAACTTAGGACTGGCTATGTAAAAGATCTTTAATAAAACACAACATAGGCAAAGTTGTATTAAAAACACTATTAAATTACATAATAGACAAATTGATATGAATAGAAATTCCTATTGTCAATCAGGTCTTATTAATGTCAAACAATCGGATTAGCGTAGCAGAACATAAATAAGATCCTGAATAATAGGTTAGGCTGCTTTATTATCTTATCTTTGGGCTCTTATTTGATGCAAGAGCAGCTAGGAAGCATACTTAAATATTTCAGTGAATCGGAAATGTATTTGTACTATGCACCCTGCATAATTATCGCTTTTTTCTCCATTTATTTTTCCCAATGCCAACAATTTTGCAGAATGGACTAAAAAGTATTTAGGTCCTCTTAAGTTTGTTTTGTTCATTTATATTGGAGATATATTATTAGCAATTTTTATCCTAAAATATTTCAACTTGTATCTGAGTAAAGTACCGTTATGGCTACTATACTCCTAACCATTGCAAATTAGAGGAATTTAGATTGGGATGGTGTATATCACACTTTCAACTAACGGTGTCCAGGTATTTGATCGAGAAACATAATAAACTAAAATGGCTAAATAATAAACTGTTGGCAACAGGATCAATAGTTTTTTCCTCTTCATTGAATAAAATTTGACTCTGTTGAATTAAAAAATTTCTTCTTGTTAACATTGTAATTGACACAGTTGATGTATAAAGCTAACAATGACCAAGGATGGGGGTTTGGTCATAGGCAAGCTATGAGCTTTTAATGTTAGATAAGTCATGATATCAGATGTAAATGACAGCTGACATGTTTTACTTTCTTATTATTATATACACTGCTATCCTAGATGGACTAATGAATTTCTGTGCCCACAGGATCGCTCTCTTGACTTTCATGCATTATGTGCTTTGTACGCTGTTACAGGTACAATTTGTGATCTCAGCTTTTTTTTTTCTCCTTTCGATGTTTTCTGGTGCATAAATTAATTTCAATTTTCAATTTTCCAGTACTTAGCATCATACCATGTTGAGAAGTGCTACTGCATACTTATATGCTTAAAATAGATATGAACAGAGTCCTTTTGGACATTATTCCTAGTATCATTTAGAGGTGATCAGCATTCCATTCTAGCCTCTTCACTAAGAATGCTGCATGCATTTTTCTGTTTCTTTTTTCCATATATGTATGAATTTATCTGGTGAATCCAAAGGTCTAGTGAGCAACTGCTTTGAGAAGTTATACTGTGAGAATGGTTGCACTTGCACCTATATTGTGGTTTGTGTCCCTTTTTCTCTTAAAATTTTAAATTCGGCTTGCCTTTCTCTTTTTTTATTTTGCAACATATTCTTCGCTGAAATACTTTTTTTTTTAAGTATTATTTTCACTTTATGAAACGTTTTGCTCATTTTTTTTGTGGCACTTCTGATTTTTTTAGTAATTTCTGGTGTTTGATGCCTTGTTTATGAACTGAGAAAAAGAAGTGGTTTCTGGAATTAACACCATACAAGAGAAATATAAGAAAATGAGTGTTTTTTCTTAACAAACTCAAGCCACATGCACCATATTTATAACCAAATATATGTATATGCTTCCACTGCTTTCATGGGCCACTCGTAATTTTTCATTTGTATACACACCCAGTAGGCCATTACTAAAAAATTGTATGCATTGTTTGTGCCATAAAGCCAGGTTGTAAAATATATTTTTGGGAATGCATGAAATTATCTCTAATATGTCTACAACATAGTTATCAGACTCAACCTGTCGACTCGGTCAAGGCACTAGGTCATGGGATCATTGGTTGAACTGGATTTAATTAAATTAATATATAAACATATAATTTAATACACTTAATAGAGTATACGTAGGGGAGATAATAGCACAAAACCAAGCATAGCCTATTGGTGGTGTGCGTTTCCCTTACCACATGCTTGCTGCTGCTTGGTTCAAACCTCACCTTTGGTGTTTTTTATTTATTTAAAAAATTCCTGGTGGGGCACAGTTCAGGTGGCTTTGCCGATTCGCACCATTTATTACCGGGTTTGACCAAGTTAATTACATACTCGGTCCAATTGGAAACCAGACCGGACCAATGACCAGTTCACCGGTTTAACGTTTGCACTGGCTGGTCCGATCCGGGTTTAATTACTATGGTCTAGAGCGCTGCCTCAAGTCTAGTAAAGCATAATCTAATCCATAATTCCCTGAATTCTCAGTTGTCTTTAAAAGATTAATTTTGTTTACTGCTGATATTCAGTTTTGTAAATTTTCTGCTAAACAGCGCATTCATGCTCTCTGTTTCTTTCCCAGATGTAGCACTTGTCACATCGTTGAGAGATGGAATGAACCTTGTCAGTTATGAGTTTGTGGCCTGCCAAGATATAAAGAAAGGGGTTCTCATTCTTAGCGAAGTAATTGCACAAACTTTTATGTATTTATCTTTTATTTTAGTTCACAATTCAGGCTATTTTGATGTTGAATAACTGCTTAGCAGAGAATAGATTTAAAAGTTAGAAGATGGAAATCTCTAGCCTCTTACAACCCTGTATGATAAATCTTCAGTTTATAATGCGTGTGATAAATTAATGCCACTGATTTCAGTTATATTTTAGGCTGTTGCAAATAATCTTTTAACAAGAGATAATAATAATACGCCCTGGAAAAACTGTTTGAAATCCTTTCCAGGTCCTTTTTTAATTACCATGACATCTTCAAATAATTTTCCGAAATACACTCTGTTCCTGACATATAACTGTTTCATGTTTCAATCAGTATCTAATTTTTCCTGCAAGTTTTGACAAGCATTGTCTAGTGGTGACAAACATCTTACCTAGCACCATTTGTTGTAACATGCCCTCATATTCCGATCAGTAACTAATTTATCCTCCAAATTTTGTCCAGCATTGTCTAGTCATGCTTGATGATAGCCATGTTAGCCGGCACCATTTGTTGTACTTTGCTTAATTTTGCCATTTTAAATTAGCTTGGATGAATCAGATGCCATGTTTCATCTCTTTATTTCTGTAAAAATTGTAGATTAATATTTCTAATATGTTTGTAGAGGGCTCTCGAACCCTCTCACTTTTGGTATTTTAAATTAACTTTTACGTTTTTCTTCCTTTAAATTAGTTGTATACATGCAGTGTTATAAATTTCAGTTGTTAATTTAAATAGATACAACAGTTGTTGTTTTAAATAGATATGTATCCTGTTGATCTGATATCTGGCCTCTGTTTTCTTTTATATATATATATATATATATTATTTTCTAGTTTGCTGGTGCTGCACAGTCCCTTGGTGCTGGGGCAATTCTGGTCAACCCCTGGAACATCACAGAAGTTGCTGCTGCAATTGCCAAGGCGCTGAATATGCAACCTGCAGAAAGAGAGAAGAGACATAAGCATAACTATCATCATGTAATAACACACACTGCACAGGAATGGGCAGAAACTTTTGTAAGGTATACATATTAGCATTCTGACATCATTTCATATTAGAAATTTGATATTGATAATGAAGGTAGTATATCTTATGAGGGCTTGTTGATTTTATACATCTTGATTCAAAATTAGTCTGCAGTTTAGATTCTGAATGATAATTCTGGTGGTTTTTCTAAAATTATACTGGAAGTTATATTCTTGTTTTGCCTAATTAATAATAATGCTCTCCTTGACTTCATCTAAAGGCTCATGTTGCAAGTGATAGTTCTATAAAACGTTTCAGATTGAATTATATTCAAATATGGTGGTTATTTGTGACAGAGTTTTTGGGTATGGTAGAAAGATATGCAGATGCCTGGATTTAATCTATAAATTAAAATTTGTTGGTGAAGAACCAATGTCTTGCTTGTAATTTTTAGAATGGATCCAGAATACCATAGTGAGCCTTATTTTTAAATATTTGCAGCGAACTAAATGATACTGTTGTTGAGGCACAGCTCAGGACAAAACAAGTTCCACCCTGGCTCCCAACCGAGAAAGCAATTGATCGCTACTTGCAGTCAACTAATCGATTGCTTATTTTGGTATGCTGTCTTATCATGAAGCTTATGACTTCTTTGAGTACTGAACTACTGATCCTTCAGGAACCATTTTAGATCTTCCGGTTTCACCAAATATATCGATTCTTGTCTGCATGTTTCTTACTAGCTGCTTTAGAAAGACATAAACGCACTTGGCTGCAAATTAGTGAAACACTTTTTTTCTTATTGGGACAATAACTAGGAAGGCTGTGATGGAGGCTAGATCTGTAGTGTACGACTGTCATAAGTTGAAAAGTGAACAAATATTAAATTAAGCCAATTTCTCCTGTCAAACAAATTGCATGTACTTTCCTCCTTGTTTAACCAAAGGAAACTTGATGTAATGAAATAGTCAAATAACCAATTTTTTTTAAGGATAACCCCATGGTAAAATCAGGATGGACTTAGCTCAAAGATGATAAAAGTTTCATTTGGCCCATTTGCTAGATCACCACCCCCTTTCCTACGCCTCCTAACATATACTTGGCCATACATGGGATCCCTAACACTTTTACGGGCTTGAATGCTGTTGTTTATGATTTCATGTATTGAGGCACTAAAACAATAATCTTTCACTAAACGAATGCTCTTGTTCTTCTTCACTATTTGGCTATTAACTGCCTCATTATGCCGGGTTCATCACAAATTTTCAGATACTTTAGAATTAGGACAAGTCCTGCAAACTATGCTTGAACATTAAAAACAGATATAGTGCTCTTGCAAATTTCCACGCTGTATTTCTCCTGAACAGATTGAAGTAATTGTTCCACCTCTGACACTACACTAGCTCAGCTGATATATGTTGACAGCTGTAGGTTAGTTACTTTTGGAGGGAAAATCAGTTGGAGAGGCCAGTTAGGAGAATAAATGAGAATGGGGAATGATTGTAAGAGTTGTCTAGTCATTTGATTGTTTTTGAGAGAGTTAGCGGACTGTACATTCTCCTCTAGGGTTCATACCTGATATGTAACCTTTTCTCAAGGATTCTTGGTGCATTACCAAGGATCCCTATTCAAACACACCTATTTTCAGTCTCTTTTCTTCTTCTAGATACCAGTCATTTTTATGGCCCTTATCAAGTGAAAAATAAAAAATTAAAAAAAAGGCACGTAAGCTAAATCCGGTATTCCATGTTAGCTGCTGAGGTGTTGGTTAAGTGGCAATGTCTTCAGAGCATGACAACTCTTAGGAGTTATTCAACAGTCTGCAGGACAGGTTTCCCGAGGCAGACCTTGAGGACAAGGTGGTTCAGCAGAGGGGTAATAGGAGACGTAGGAGAGGGATAGTGGCCCAGAAAATGGGTCCAATGGCACTAACTCAGCTGACGTATGTTGACCGCTGTAGGTTAGTTACTTTCGGATGGGAAAATCAGTTGGAGAGGCTAGTTAGGAGAATAAATGAGAATGGGGAATAACTGTAAGAGTTGTCTAGTCATTTGATTGTTCTTGAGAGAGTTAGAGGACTCTACATTCTCCTCTAGGGCTCATACCCGATCTGTAACCTTTTCTTAAGGATTCTTGGTGCATTACCAAGGATTCCTATTCAATATACAAGAATTTTCATTCACCTTTCTTCTTCTAGATACCAGTGGTAACAAAAAGACAATAAAAGTAGTGAAGAAACAACGAGGACAAGTCATTAGGATGAAATTTATGAATAACTGAAAATAGTCTCTTCATAAATCAGTTGGTCTCTAATCGAAACAGCAAGTAATGGAATAGCAAATAATATGCAAGCAGATACTGAACAGTATGAGTGTGTATTAATTGAAGCAGAATTAGACAAATAGCAGCAAAAGCAGAGAGGAAGGTCAGAGCACTAAGCAGGTCACTCTCTCTTTGCCTAAAACAACCAAAATGCCTAAAAAAAGATATTCCCTCCTAACAGCCAAGTAATTCCTTTCCTCTAACAGAATTCACGTGACTCAGCCCCTCAGTAAGCCTCAGCATGAGTCACTCACTCCCTACCCCACCAAAACCGTTAAGCTTCTGCTCCACTACCAATTGCTGAGTCAGCCAACATTGTTTTTTCTCTTCCAAGACTACCCCTAACTCCTTTCATCTGATATACTTTTAATCCCTCCGGAAACTTGTCTCTAACAGTCTCCTGCCAGAATGTGCTGCCATTGAAGCTGTATTCTTCTTAAAACATTGAATCTTAGGCTTTGTCAAAGTAATGAGTTTAATTCCAAAGTTGCATGTCCATTATTCTGTTCCATAAAAAAAATATTACCATAATACCATTAGAATGCTTAAAAAAAAATTTGTTTTACAAATGTTTTGTTAGTAATAAATCATGAAATCTAGTATCTTTTTATGAGTTAACATGTTCTCTTGACACTCATGATACACACTGCAGGGATTCAATGGAACTTTAACCGAACCAGTTGAGAAAAAAGGTGATCAGTATAAAGAAATGGAGCTCACAGTGCATCCAGAACTGAAGCAACCATTGACAGAACTTTGCAGTGACCCAAAGACCACAGTTGTTGTGCTCAGTGGAAGTTGTAGAAAAGTTCTAGATGAAGTAATTCTCAGCACATTACCTCCTTGTTTGCGAACTACTTGATTCGCTTTTAACACATTGCTATTACAGAACTTTAAAGAATATGACATGTGGCTGGCAGCAGAGAATGGGATGTTTTTAAAACCTCCAAAGGGTGAATGGATGACAACAATGCCAGAGCAGCTGAATATGGAATGGGTTGACAGCTTGAAGGTGCTCATTTTGAAGTTTCAATTCTTTGGATTGTGGCTCTCCTTCATGATATTGATTGCTGATCTTGTGTTTTCAGCATGTTTTTGAGTACTTCACAGAAAGAACACCTCGGTCAACTTTTGAAGAAAGGGAAGCTTCACTTGTGTGGAACTACAAACATGCAGGTTGTTGAGTTGTTGTGTTGAGGGAGACTTTTTTGTGTTCTGCCTGCTGTTTTTCCAGTTACTGATCCTCTCACCACCATCATAGATATTGAGTTTGGAAGACTTCAAGCAAGGGACATGCTGCAGCATCTCTGGACTGGTCCAATTTCTAATGCACCCCTTGAAGTTGTTCAAGGGAGCCGATCTGTTGAGATGCGAGCTGCTGGGGTTACAAAGGTAACTGCTTGTTTCTAATAATTGAGTTTTCTCGGTTATTTTTTCACCTGAAAATTTTTATATTGAGCTGATTTTAAATTTCTACACCATTTAATTATTTAATCAGGGAGCAGCTATTGACCGCATCCTGGGTGAGATAGTCCACAGTAAATCCATGACAACCCCAATTGATTATGTTCTGTGTATAGGACATTTTCTAGCAAAGGTGAATTGAATTTTCATTTTGTATTTGATATAATTTGCAAGTCTTTTTTTTTTTGTCTTGTTTAGCTATCTAATATGAAAAATGGTGTTTTCATGTCCTTTTGAGCATGCTCTCATGTATCACAATTTTTTGCTATCAGTTGTTCCCCGTAGCATGCAAGACTATATAGCAAATGCCTGCATCTTTACCTCAGCAAGCCATATACTGCGCTAACTTTCCTTATGTTATTAAAAAAAAAAAAAATTGAAGCTTAAAATTTGGTGAACACCCTAAGATAAAGTTCAAACAAGGTTTCCTGAATTACCAAGAGAGATTTCATCGGATGACATTGGATTTGGAAGTTTCCATTGCTAATGTCCTTTTTTACTTTCATCTCACTTAAGCACATATAATTAGCCCTAATATACTGATTTCTTGATCTGTTTGAGTTTTAAATTTTCACAAGTTCTGAACTCTGATATTGATTGCATTATGGGCTAGATGTCTCAATCACTGGAAAAGTCTTGATTCTGTGATGTAGAACTTAGTATAATCTTTACACTAAATTGCTGGTTCGACTTCATTTGAACTTGTAACATACTTAAATTAGCTACAGTGGAATATTAAGATCTTAAACATATAAAGCAAATTAAGTTTTGCTTCTATTAGTAAATGCATGTATATTTGTTGTCATTTACTCCTAGCTCCTTCCTCCACATGTGATTTCTAGCTGAATCAATTAGAATATCGAGGTGAAGAATCTTGAACTCCAGATGACTTTGACGAACTATTCTCAATTTAAAATGTGTTTTGAAGTCTGTTCCCCTGATCTACGTTTTGTAGAAAAAGATTAGTGGTGCGTAAAAAACAAAATATGAATTGGCTTATGAAGATTATCCACCACTTGATTGTAACTGCCTATAAATCTGAATGGTCTTTAATCAATTTGTCATGTTTGGCTCTTGTATTTTTCGAGCTATTCAGCATAGCTCATGTTTTGTACTTTGCATCTAACTGACGAGCATTTGAAAGAAATTGCGGGATTGGTACCGTACAGTTTTGTGTGTAAAACTCACAAAAGCCGCTCTACATTTTTTTGGAAAGTGGGAAAATAGGTTGTTGATAGTTCTTTATTTTCCTACATCTATTTTAGCTTCCATTTGAGTGAATATGTGTTGCTCTTAAACTAAAATAGTGAAATACTATGGTAGGAACTGAACTAACATTACTGATTGCAGCAGGATGAAGATATATATGCCTTTTTTGAGCCGGAGCTTCCTTGTGCTGGCTTGGCTCTTCCACGAAGTAAGGTAACTGATGGAATTAAGCTTCCTGTTGAGAGGATATCGAGTTTTAAGATCCCGGCTAGTAAGAATGGAGCAAAGATATCCCAAAATAAGGCACAAAGGCCTCTGCCAAATTCTGAGAAGAAAACAACTAATCATGTCTGCCGTGCACCGCGGCGGCCAGCTCCTGAAAAGATTTCATGGAATATTCTCGACCTTGAGAAGGAGAATTACTTCTCTTGTGCTGTTGGACGAACTCAAACAAATGCTGGGTATACCCTTGGATCTTCAGATGATGTCGTTGCATTTCTGAAGGAACTAGCGGGTGCTTCTTCAAACTCTGTGTTACTTAGTACCTGAGTTAAGATTCAATGCTTTTGCGCATGAGGATTGGCACATCCTAGCAATTCTACTTCATATGAAAAGGGTACAATTCCCGTTAAGCAAATGGGGATACAAAAAGAGGGAAGAATGATGTTCTCAAGTTGAAAGATAAAGAATGTAGGCATCTTAGTCTCAGAATTCCTTGTACATGTTCGGGCATCATTTAATTAGTTATGTTTACTTCTCGTGTATAAGAGGATAGCCTTTCAGGATCCCTTTTTAGGGAGTAATTTCATAATCATTTCAAACGTGTGCTTGAGCAGTTTTGGAAGGTTATGACGCTAACATTATTTTTCTCACTTCCGTAGTTGTAGATCGATTTTTACAATAATTTTGCCATTACAAGAATAGTTGCCAAGTGAGGGCCTAGTTGCCATGCACAATTTTTTGAAATGGAAGCATAGCTGCATGGGGTCACCCTTTCTTCCAGTTGACAGCTGGGCTCTTGTTCTGAACTTGAAAATGTTTAAAGAAAAATTCATAGATATACACACAAATCTAATGGCTCACATTTACAAATACTCATAATAAAGGTTAGAGTACTCAATCGAATGAGTGCATCTTGAATAAAGTTGGTGGGATTCATTGTTATTGTGAGTATGCCTAAATTTGAGTTGTTGGAATTATATCCATTCAAGAATCTATGTTTTAGAAGTTACCCACTTACGAAGGATACTAGCTGTTCGACAAAATCTCGTAGTTCGCATTTTATTTCATATTCCATGGAGTATGAAATGATACCGATAGTAAGTTTCAAAACAACACGGAATTCATTTGCGGTATCTAACAATCCCCGCGAAAATATCACGGGATGCACCGTCTAACACCACCGCCCATTAGAGGAAGTCATATTTTTCTTTTTCCCATGGAGATGATTTATCTATAATTTGCCGTGCAACATTGAAGATTCTTAGTTGTGGTTGAACTCTCTAAATCATTCATAATTCTAAAAGTTAAATATTGATGGCTCAAATTAGTGGCAAACAAAAAACACTGAATGCTCTCGTATATTTTTAATAACTTTTTATTGAAGAAGTGTCTTAAAATTTATGATTGGATTGAAGTTTATATGTTATCAATCATGCTTATAAAAAATTCATATTAATCCAAAAATGTTATATATATATATATATACACACACACATTAATTTAAACCAACGGTTGCGCTGATGGTCTAGCTAGGATTGGCATCGCGCAGAACACTAGCGTTGTGCATGTGTTGGAACTGCCGTCGAGTATCACTTAAATAATATATTTGTTAGCTGTTCTTTTCATTCCACTGTACCAAAAGAAAAAATCAACGTAATAGATGTTTTGCAGATAATTAAAATTATTTGATAACATTCTTATAGATGACTAAAAATTTTGGTACAAATAATTAATAGGATATGTATTCATAATCTAATTGTTGGATTGAGAAGAATTGTATTATAATACAAAATTATTGAACGTATAAGTGCGTCAATTCTTACTCAGGTGTCAATTGAGCACTCTTTTAGTCTTTTTATACATAGTTGCAATTTTTTTTTTTTTTTGGTTTGTAATAAATTAACTTCACAAGTCATATGCAAGCTATGTTATTTCCTTGAAAAGTGTCGGCGGACAAAAATTTTACTACAATATAGCTAGAAGAATATACGCTGTGATTAGTCATCTTTAAATGAATAAATAAATTAATTTAATCATTATTATGATTTTTATAAAACTTTTTTTTTTGTTAGATATGTAGCATTGTTAATTTGTTATATTTCTTTACAGTTATCTACTATTATAATATTTGAGAGTCATTTTATGGAAAATATTACAAGTGTCTTTTATATAGAGTTTTAAGGTACATGTATCATTCATATAGTGATTTAGGGCCTACCTTTTTAATCATTTATATCTACAAATTTTTTTACTTAATTTATAATTAAATTATTAATTATTAATAAAATAAAATATACTATCATTAAAGATTACGTGAATCAATAAAATTAGAATCATTAAGATATATTCATGGGATTACAAATTATTAAAATTACGATTTACAATTAAAATTAAGAATCATTGAAAAATGGATTAGATATAAATGTATTGAGGTGATTAAAATATTAATGGGGTCATTATAACAAAAAATCGTGTGATATAAAAAAAATAAAAAAAAGGAATGCCTTAATCAGATCAACAAAAAAATTTTCATTACAACAAAAAATCATGCGATTATGGCGTGCAGAATCTTTTAGGGGCAAACCTTTCTGTTTTATTTTTATCCATTGTTATTAGATTTGATTTTGTTATATTCATAAGATTTCTTGATCTGTCACATAACTATAACATCAGATAAAGCAAGACATGACCACTATTATTGCTCAGTAAATCCTTATATATATTTAATCACCGATTTAGGTGTAAAGTAAAAATTTGTGTTAATTGCATTTGGATCACACTACTAATAATTAACAAGTCTAACAAACTGACAAACAAATTCATTTGGCTAAAATAAAAGGTAGTGAACCAATTCATGATTATCTATTATAATTTGCCTGATACTTAATGAAGGATTTTGTTAGGCTGATCATAGAAAAGAGATGAATTTGTCTTAGAATTTTACAGAAAAACATTTTTTTTCTTGCAATCTATTTCATATTGAAATGAAAGCAAACATTTGTCATTTCTAAAATTAAACAAAGTAAATAGCCACCTCTAAAAATACAAGGCATCCTCTATGATGACTTGCATATCTGTAAAAATAACAAACCCAGTCTTTTACTCTCTTTTTTTGGAGCAAGACATTCATTTATACAATAATATATGTCAATTGAAAAATATACACAATATTATATATTATATGGAAATTATATTATTATTATTATTATTATTATGTTATTGTTATAATTATATATTATATATCTACTATACTAATATTTTAGACTTATTTCATAAAAACTATTACACGTGTCATTCATATGGTGATTTAGGCTTCACATGTCATTCATATGATGATTTAGGTTTCACGTGTCATTTATATAGTGAGTTGGGCCCCACCTTTCTTAATCTTTATGTCTAAAGATTTTTTTAAAACTTAGTTTACAATTTACTTATTAATTATTTTTATATGAAATAAAATCAAATATTATAATCATTAAAGAATCGAATATTACAATCTTTACAAAATACAATTTGCACTAAGGAAGAACTCATATCAATATAATTATGACTTACAATTAAATTAAGAACCATTAATAGCATCACATTATGAAGATAATATAAAAAATTATAAAGAAAATATTTTCAAAATAAATAAGCTTTAAAATAAGTATTTTTTTTTCTAAAGAAAACGGACAGATCAATTTGTTAACGAATTACTAATTGATTAATTTTGATATGATAATAATTCAAAATTCAATTTCTACCAAATTTATTCTTAATCAAATATTTAAGATTCATTATAATACAAATATGATAATTTATTTTTAATCAAATATGATAACAATTGACATAATACTAATATTTAAGACTCATTACATAAAAAATTTTCCATGCGTTATTCATAGAAAAATTATACCCCATCATTTTATAATCTTAATACTTAAAGTAAGTTTTTAGATTTAATTTACCTTCTAATTATTAATTTTTTTCCAATAATATCTTTATATCTCTCTACCATTAACAAAAGTAATATAAAAAAATAACATAAACAAAATTCTAATTCAATATATTATACCATAACAATTATATATATAAGTACAGTATTAATGATAATAAAGTTATTATATTTATGTTGCATTATTAGTATTTGTTATTATGGATATTTATATTTTAAAGTTCAAAGTGTTTTTAAATTTTTTTTAATAAACCCATAAATATCAATAGGGATTCAAATCTTCACATGCAATGAAGAATATAGACCATGATGGGGATGTGGATGAGAATGGAGGTAAAATTCTAAATGATGATGGGATTAGGGAAAAAATTTCTAACTTCAAATTTAGCATTTTTGAAAATCATAATAAAAAAATTTATCTATCTACCTATATCACTATATTCTATTTAATTTTTTATAACTTCTATATTCCAATCTATTAATTTCATAATTTTTCATACTAATTTTTTTGAAAAAAAACACCTTTAATTTTTCAACACTAAAATATTTTAAAAAATTAATTCTATAATTTACACTTCTCTAATAATGACACTAAATATTTATTAATTTTAAAAATAAATAATTATATTAATTTTTTATTCAAAATAATATTATAATTGATATACTAATCTAATAATTGAGATTATATAAATTAGAATTATATTTTTTTACTAATTATTATACATTAATCATAACATATATTTTAAAATTGATATTTTAATTTATCAAAAGAATGTACAAGGAAAAGACGTGTAATTGAAATTATATAAATTAAATTTATTCATTATTTTTTTAATTATAAAATATATTTTTATATTTTTATAAATTAAATATTTTAATTTACTAAAAAGATACAAACGACGAGGGATGATAAAAAAAATTGAAAGTGGGTACATATGGGAATTACCCATAATGGGAAAAGGCGTTGAGACATATTTTGTCTCCATAGAGATGATCGATGGTGCTAAGTCCATGTCTATTAAACAAGATAGCGACGGGGATAGCACATCTTCATTTTTTTAATTATTTTTATTGTATTTGCATTATGTATGCATTTTAATTTTAAGTTAGATTATGTTTCATTAATAGTATTTGTTATTATAGATATTTATTTTTCAAATTATAAAATATTTTTAAAGTTTTTCTCTTTTTGAAATTTGTTAATAAACCCCTAAATATCATAGGGATTCAAAATTCTTACGGAAAATGGAAAATAGGGATCCATAAGGGAGATGGGGATGAAGATAAGAGACAAAATTCTAAACGGTGACAGGAGGCTTGAGACATGTCCTCTTTCTCATAGATACTTATTGTTCTCCCTATAAGTGGTTCATGATATAGTAAAATTATTTATTTATTTTCTTTCTTTATTCAACAATTTCAACTTTTGAAATGGGTAAAATTTTCATAAACTATACTTTTTATTGTTAGTTATAGGTTATGTATCGAGATTTTTTTAACTTTATAAACATGATATTCAAAATAAGATATAAAATAGAATGATATATTTATATTTTGTCCACTTATTTAATTATTTAAATATTGACTTACTTTTAAGATAAATTTATATACTCAATTTTTAATAAGATATATTTAAATAAATTATCATTTATTTTCGATAATGATCAACAAACCATTTTTTATTATCTCCCTATGCATCGCATGGGGTCCAACGACTAATTATCTTATATATCTGCTATGACAAGGAGGGGTCTTAATGAGAATGGACCCTATCGTGAGATTTTCATATCTCATCATTAATTTAAAGAATTGGGTCTAATCAGTGATAGATTTAGAAAATTTTAATATTGGGGTAAAAATAATATATCAATATAAAAAAGTAATAAAATGTGTTATATCTTGCTATTTTATCTCACTTAAAGTTAGTATAGGGTCGAACTCAATCATATAATAAAGCTAAAATTGCCTATATGTATATAATTATTAACAAAATGTTACAATTTTTGTGGGCATATGTCCCTACCATTGATAATTAGATCCATCCCTGAATCCAAACATAACATGTGGTACAAAGAAATTAATGGTAACATATCACAAACAAAAATGCCATTTCACATTAGGTGATTCATCTCCCGTCCTAACTCTTAATTTTCTTTTGGGCGTTAAATTTTTTTATCTTTTTTCAATTTTTGTCACCTTTTGGGCGTTACCTTGACCCTGGTTATAAGGTGTGTTCAATAATTTCGAGCTCTTGCACTAAAGTCTGCTTACATAACAAAATTCGAGCTCTTGCACTAAAGTCTGCTTACATAACAAAATCCAAGTTTGCCACCTGAATCACACATCATGATTTCATTGTTTTTATATGATGTGCTTACATGTACTGCTTGATTTCCATTCATGCACCCTTACTGTGGAAGTAAAGATTAAACAATGTAGGTGGTGGCCTCGCGTCTCGCGTGCTACCCGTGGCTGTGGAAGCAATGTTCCCAAGAATTTTATGGTTGAAACTTGAAACTTCCATTATTCATTTTTGGGTTCGCTCGTGAATCGCGCTGAGGGACTTAAAAATGCATGTGCCATGTTGACATAATCGTTGCGCAGTTACTTTAACAAAAGAAAAACGATATTTATATATTTATGCTCATGAAATATGGAATATTGTATCAACTTACACCTCATTTACTATTGAATGGAATGTGTACTATGTTTGAATGAGGTTATGGATGAGATATGAGTCGACACGGTATTTTATAGTTCATAAGTATAAATAACACAACTATTAACAAAAATGTTTTCTTTTTGGTTTTAACACCCTTTCTGTTTTTTTCTTTTTTTTAATGTGAACACCTCATTTACATAATGCCATGATCAGAATTTAACAAAGGAATAAGGAAATGTAGCCGAGTTCAAACCCATATGTTGTTACCGTTATTCTGTTGCACTAATTAGGTACAAAGTTGTTTCTTTTTTTTAATTAAAATATTAAGGGATAAAGGTTCGACTTCCCTTGTCTCATTGAGAAAGTCAGAGTCGATTGTGAGACCGCGGGCCCAGTTGCGTACAAAGCTGCTTTCTACCCTAAGGGAACCAACCCAAATGCATAAATGTATCCTGCTGCAAAATAGTGTATATTCTGTGGGAACTCTTCCTCAATGATGGGCAAGTTTTTCTAATAACGTGTTTTACGTAATTAATATAATAACAAATAGCTATCATAATACAAGTAAATAACGATATATTATTTTTGGATGAAATGCATATATTATATAACTAAAACAACAAAAATTAAATTAAGTTTTAGCTTCTATGCACGAATAGAATTTAAATAAAATGTCAAATCGTGATGAATAACTACTTACCATGATAAATACTCACCATAATTTGTTATCTTCTTCTATTTCTAATAGTCAATAGTACAAAGTTATTTTACAATTCAATAAAAAAATATTTTATGATATCAATCTATAGAAATCAATTTCTTAAAATTATTGCATTAACTATGAAGTACACATCATTAAGCAAAAATTTAAAGTAAATAACTAGACCCAAGAGCATTACTAATAGAGATGAGGAGAGTCCTAATTTTGGGTGGGTTCCAAAATGGAACTGTCCAGTTTTTGCAAGTACATAAAGTGTTTCATAGAATTGGGATCAGTAGCCACGAGAAATTTTTATGTGATGCTGGAGAACCAACTCAATGTGATTATACCCAATGATAGTTGACATGCTACCTAAAAGTGAAAGTTTAAAGTAGATCCTAGTTCGGACCAGTTAAAATGTTCCTTTATTATCAAACTAGTGCTATAAGGTCAAAGTTGAGACCAAGATTGGACTCTCCATTAGAAAGAGGAGTCTGATGCATGCCATGAAGCTTCGACAAATTTTACGTTGATAAAAAAAATTGGACTCTCTATTAGAAAGAGGAGTCTGATGCATGCCGTACAACTTCGACAAATTTTAGTATGATTGATGATGACCTAACATAAGCTTATTCTTTTATTCAGAGCCGGGACCGGCTGTAATGAGATTTGTAATAAAGCTTAACACAGAGACTTAGAAATAAATTATTTAACTCTAAATATGATACATGATAATATACTATGGCATTATGTGATTCACGTAATTGATCCACCTAGCAAGATAAGACTTAGCTTGTTATTGATGTTATTGTAGTAGTAGTATTAGAAAGAAGAGTCATTATTTTAGAAGAATCACAATTTTCATGACACCTAAGTGACCAAAATTGGAATTCCAAAATGGAATTAACAATAGAAATGCTTAACAAGACATTATTTTTTATGTAAAAAATCAGAACATGAATTTTATACAGGTAAGTTTTTGCACAGAGATTTATGTCTTAAGTAACGCATTTCAATGATTGAGTATTAACTAATTCAATATACAAAAAATAATTAAAATTCGATGGATAATAACTGACACTAACACTACTCAATAGGTAATAATTGCCAAATTCTACTTTCATTGGTCTGTCACCTTTGTATCTTGCAAGAGCTTTAGTGTTAACAGTAGTTATTCACTTTAACTGAAGAAAATTGAATGACATTACTCAGTTGCATCCTTTTCACTGCATATACAATGAAAACATGATACAAGCATAAACCTCAAAAGGGGATACATATCAGCAATAAAAGAATACATGTCTTAACAGGACCCAAAAGTTGCCCAGCACAATCTTTCAGGTAACAAAGACCCTTTATCTAAGGCTGCACGTAGTAGATGGACACTAGAAAACTAGAAATAAAGCTGTAGAAAAATGAAAACTTGGCAGCCATAGCTAACACAATTATAATACTTTTCACCCTCTAAACACAGCAACTAGATAAAGTACTACCAATCAAATAATGAGTGATCTATGTGGCCCGGCATAAAAAATGCAGAGAGAATAATCGTGATGTTCTTTACTGTGACACTACTTAATTTTTCAAAGCGGTTTTCTTGTTTGGCTCAAAGACATACTTGATCAGTGATTCCTTGATGGGAAGCACCTCTGGGAACTCTTTCTTCAATTTGGACGCATCCATCTCGTTGTTGCTTCGTGGTGCGACGATCACCTTGGCTTGCTCTTCAAGATTGAAGTTAACCCACTTGAAGTTGGGGTCGATGTAGTCCCTGTACATCTCGAGAATCTCATTGTGGCTCACGGCCCCCGGATTCGTGAAGTTATAGATGCCCCTCAGGTTTCGCTTTGCCATCTCGATTGAAATTGGCAGGAGTTCATCCAAGATAGTCATGCTGTTTGGAATGTTAACCACTTTATTGTAGCGAGAGATCTTGGTAATGAAGTTGCGTGGGTTGCTCAGGTCAGATGAAATCGGCATGCGAACCCTGAGGGTGCAGACATTGTCATACTCTTTCAAGAGCTCTTCAACCTGATAAAATTTGGCAGGCAAAATATTAGAGATATTCATAATGATAATGGATAGGGAGTAAAACCATATCATTTTAGCAAGCTTACCATGGCCTTAGTTTTGGAATAGAAGGAACCAGTGAAATTGGGAGTGTCTTCCTCCTTGAAACCAATGCCAGAGCCTTCTGGATGAGCTTCATCATACTCAAAAATGCAACCAGTAGCATAATTTATCATCAACAAGCCATGCTCTCTGGTGACATCAGCCAATGTCAAAGTCCCAGCTACATTGGTGCGGATCGTTTCCGTCTTATGAGATTCACACCAATCAACATTGGGCCTGCCAGTCACTCCTGCAGCATTGAAAATATGTGTTGGCTTCAAATTTTGAATATCAGCCACAAGTGAGGAGCGATCCTCAAGGCGCCCTTTTCCATATTCATATGGAATCCCTTGCTTCTCACACAATTTCCCCAGCAAACCACCAATCCACCCCGTTCTGCCATAGATCAAGAACTTGAGAGTGCTTTTCTGCGAAGTCGCAGCATTCTTGGATGGAGGAACCACCATTCGAGTATTAGTCGAGACATATGATGCAGGTTTTTCGTCTTCAGATCCATCAAAAAGTCTCTCCATCCCACCAGGCATCATCAGCATCCTTGGATGAGGAAGTAATGCACCACTGACATCACCCCACCAATTAGGATTGTTGATATACCACTCCATGGTTTTCTTCAAGCCCTCTTCCCAAGTGGTCCTCTCGGACCAGCCCAAGTTCTTCAGCTTTTGATCATCAAGAAAGTACCTCTGGTCATTAAATGGCCTGTTCTCCACAAATTTTATACTAGTCTCCGGGTCCATTGAGAAAAGTCTGCATATATCTTCAGCTACATCAATAACTCTCCTTTCCTTCTTGGTCCCAATATTGTAAACATGCCCAACCTCTCCCTTGTGAAGGATAACTTCAAAAGCCTCAGCAACATCTTCACAATATAAATAGCTCCTCACATTAGAACCATCTCCATGAATTGGAAGAGGCTTGCCTTGCATTGCCAGGAGGATGAACTTAGGAATTAGCTTCTCAGGGAACTGATTGGGCCCATAGACATTGTTTCCCCGAGTTGTGATCACAGGTAAACCATAGGATCTGCCGTACGCCATGACAAGCATCTCTGCCCCAGCTTTTGTTGCAGAGTATGGGTTTGTGGGAAGTAGCTGAGAAGCCTCATGGTTTCCAACAACCGCATCCTCCTCTGTCTCCCCATAGACCTCATCAGTGCTCACGTGGATGAATCTTTTGATCTGGCCAGTTACCTTGCAAGCTTCTAATAGGACATGAGTGCCATATATGTTGTTCTTGGTGAACTCAAAGCTGTTGCCAAAGGAGTTGTCAACATGGGTTTGAGCAGCAAAGTGCATTATCGTGTCAATAGACTCGGTGATGAGAAGGTAGTTGACAAGGTCGGCACTTCCAATATCCCCCTTCACAAACTTGAAGTTGGGAGACGATTTTGAAGGAATGAGGTTCTTCAGATTAGAACAGTAATCGAGTTTGTCAAGAACAACAATTTTGTAGTCTGGATAGTTTCGGATAAGCCGGTTGGCAACATGAGATGCAATAAATCCAGCTGCCCCGGTAATGAGGATGTTCTTTGGGGTATGTGTCGCCATAGCAAGCAACTTCTGCAACAAAAATAAAGGCAAAATCATAGTATATCAATCAGAAACAAAGGGGGAAAGAAATAAAAAATATCATTATACAAAATAATCACATAAAGTAAAATAAAGCAAGATAGAATACTACTACAATTGCTAATCATAAAAAACCTTTCTATATTAAACATATGCTAAATTCTGAGAAAGAAGTTAACATGCCAAAATTATGAGGAAATCAAACCACTAGGACAGAGGCCTGAGTAATGTGCATCACCGCAGGAGGAGGTAAGATAAAACCTCCATGCCTTGTGTGCACCAAAGGGGAAAAAAATCATGATGAAATTGTCAAAATGATCAACAGAGTCATAGCTCCAAAGCTCAATCTCAATCTCACACAGCAAGTCCAATTGAAAGAACAAGAAAGAAAAACAAGGCAACAACATACATTTTCTTGATGGTTGATTCAATTCAGTAAGACAAAAAAGGGAATCCTCAAACCAGTTAGCACATCATTCTGCAATGAATTGCAGTATGAAGTCTAATCTACAAGTCAACATATGGGGAAAAAGAAAAAAACAAACAAACAAACAAACAAACAAACACTAGCATATCTAAAGCATGAGCATGGTTTTTTTTTTTTTCTACCTTCCATCCTACATAGGCAATGAAAAGCACCCAACAAAAATTAAAAATAAAAGAAGACATAAAAAAAATTAAAAACATATGAACCTCAGATTCCACAAAAACACTACAAAATGCAATGAATTTTTCAACACAAACAATCAAATTAGCATGAGAATCACGAATCCAACACAGATCTGATGATTTCACTAGCTTCAGCTCAAGCAATCATGCGGATCAACACACAATAAGAGAAAAAAGAAAAAATAAATAAATCATCTTCGGAATTCCCACAGATCCAACCAAACGGATCAATACCCACATCACAAAAACCACCCATTACCCCAAATTTCCAACCTTTTTCAAAAGAGAAGCCACAAAATCCAAATGGGGCATCACCAGTATCATCATCATAACAAATAAAATGGAACAAGACAAGAAAAAAACACAGAGGAAGTGGAAAAATAAACTTACGAAATGGTAAATGAGGTGACCACCGATTGAGAAGAGAAGACCAAGACAAGAAAAGAGAAGGTAATTGGTTCAGACAGAGAAAAGAAGAAGAAGAATTGGGAGACGGAAGCCAGGAGATTTGGATTTGGATTCGGAGTGTGTGTACAGAGTTTCTATGTATTTATATATGCACATACGCGCTTCTGTATGATCAACCAGCTGAGACAGTTAAGGGGGGAAGCTTGAGAGAAAGAGAGAGAGAGAGAGGGTCGTGTTAAATGACGAAAATGGCCTCATATTTCACACTATTATTACTCAGGATCCGCTCTCTCAATTTCCAAGTGATGTTTTTTTACACTCTCTCGTTAAGATGAGTATGTTTCTGATTTAAAAAAAAAAAATAATTATAAAATTTTAAAAAATAATTTTTTCAGAAAATATCATATTTAGTTTTGATAAAAAAAAATAAAAAATGATTTTTTTTTATATTTTTATTGATTTAAAAAATATCCAAATATATAGATTTTTTTTTTTTTTTTGTAAAACAATGATTTTGAGAACAAATTCTCATCCAAATGCCCCCTAAATCACAGATGCAGATTAAGTTTAATTTATCTTTACACCATGTAGTTTTATCAAATTTTTATTTAGGTATTTATAGTTTAAAAATTTGTAATCAAATTCCTAGACCTAACTACTACTACATAAATATGAGATTAAACATAATATTTCTTGGGTTCTTTTGGTGTGTGTACGTATAAAAAAGAAATCAACAACAATTTCATACTAGTATTTTTTTTTAGATTTAATTGAACTCATTTTTTATCCAAACGAAAGGTTAAAAATCTACCATAATGAGTTTCAAAGATAATTTGACAAATCTATTGGGTTTTTAATCTCTAAAGAGTTCAGTTCAACCCATATAAAGTTAGAAATAGACAAAATAATGAACTATTTCAATTAATTTCACGTTTTGTGACAATGGTTGGGACTTGATTACTAAATTTTATTCACTATAAAAATCTTATTATCAATTTTTAAACTACAGGAACTCAATTAAAAATTTAGTAAAACTATAAAGACTAATAGATTAAATAAACCTGTAGTTTAATAAGATTAATTTAGCAAAACCTTTGTTTTCATTCTTTATCTTTTAATGATATTTCAGTTTCAATCCAAAGTTTTTTTCTTTACTCAATTTTGTCCCTGATATTTTGATAATGTCTCGATGTTACCCTATTTTATAACAATAATGTCAACTTTTCAACTAATATTGTTGATATGGTTCAAATGTGTCCATTTTTGGCTTGTGTTGATGTCATGTTATACATATAAAAGCTCTATTTTCATCTTGATCTTTTGAACTTCAATGTTTATAGTTAGAAGTTATCTATAAATAAGATCTAATTCATTTCAATAAGGGTAATTAAACAAAAATAGAGCTTTTGCATGTAAAATAAGGCATTTACATATGATAAGAATATTTCAAAATCAAGTCGATAGTATTTGTTAAAAAAATTGATAGTGCTAGCCAATAGAACAAAAATTAAAATATTATCAAAACGTTACGGATGAAATTAAAATAAAGAAAACTTTTAGAATGAAATTGAAGTACTGCTTAAAAAAAGAGGGTTTAAAATAAAGCTTTGGCTTAATTAATTTTAACGCATCATGCTATCAAACCATATGTTTTTATTAGTAATATTTTTAGTGTAAAGGGTGATTTAGTGAAATATTTTTACTTATGTGTCAATACATGATTGGAAGTCAATATATATATATATATAAAAGACCAACACTACATCAAAACTAAATTCTTATTTTAAATAGATTGATAGTATAAACTTTTTTTTACACTATCATATAATTAAATCTTCTCATATAAATGACACTTCAAAAATAGTTGGATAAGACACAAATTTATTTTGCCAATGTGATAGTAAATAATTGGTTATGGCTATTTAAAAAAAATTACATTATTACATCAAAATTAAACGCTAATTATTAGGTGTTTATTGGGTACCAAATATAAAATTATGCTGCAATTATTTACAAAATAATATTAATTATATTTGAAGTTAAAATTTTATTTTACAAGTTATCAAATTATAATTTTATTTCGTGTTTTATGACCATATGGTAATTTCTCTTTATGATCATATGATTAATGTCTCATAATTTTATTTTATGAAGGTTTATTTTTGTCTCAAATGCCTTAATATCTAAGATTAATAAATTAATGATATAATCCCCATAGTTATAAAAAAGTAATTCAAGTTAGTAATTAAGGTGATATTCATATGAACTATCATTAATCACATTCCTTAAATTCAAGTACTAAATCATTAATTTCTTGATTTTAGAGGTTAAAGCAAAGCAAGCATACAATTTTAAGGATAAAAATGATGTTCATTTATTTTTAATTATAGATCAAGCGCTAAGGAAAGCCTCCAAGTTCATCAAGTACTTATAGAAGTACTCAGACTACTCATAATAATGGAAACCTTATAATTGAACCCAAATCAAGATGGTATGCTCAACTGGTTAAAATTCTAGAAGTACTTTTTCAAAAGTCGAAGTAGAAATTTTGCATATGTCTGGTTTAATTATATAAATATATTTTTTTTATTATAATCAGAAATTGCTAAATTGTTTAGAAGGAATGGATATATAAGTATTTTTTGGTAAAATTATAATTAAAAATATAATTTGTAATTTAATAGGACAAGCGGTGAGAGTTAGTTAATGGAATGTTACTTTTTGGCTTTTTATAAAATTTGTAAGGATAGAATTATAATTCAATTGATTTCAATAAATAACCAACAACATTTTCTTTGTTCTGCTCTTATACTTCTATCAGAAGCATGTCCTTACCAACTTCTAAAAGAAAAAAAAAAGTTTATTTTGTGCTTCTGTTTCTTTTGAGAGGCATTAGCAAATATGTGACTAAATCTCATAAGTACTTTATAAAAAAATAAAAAAAATTTCTCTTAAAATTTTATCCAAACAAGCTCGAATATATAAGTAAAATGTTGATCAAACAAACTAACCTTGTTAGGATTTTGAAATAGTAAGTATGACTTTTGAAAATTTAAATATGTCATATAGGTGGGGTGATTATATAAATTTTTTTACCCTCACAATAAGTCAAAATTAATTTCATTTCGTATGCTTATAATTTCATGTTCAAATGACATGAATCCTTTTGGCTTGAACCCTAGTGCTTCGTAATTAGAATTTTGTTAACTAGGACCTTATGATGATAGTGGTTAAAGAATTGACAAGAAATTCTTTTTCAAAAAAATTTCAATCAAAACCTTTTACTTTTGTATTCCTACCCAACAAAATCCTTGTAAATAATATGATTATAAAAAAAATTCATTTGTGAATTTAGGATTCCTAAATAATAATTTGTTGGGGAAAATTACATTTTGTTCCTTGGGTTATTGTCACGACTCTTCTTAGGCACGTGAGAAACCCCGTTCCCACGTAAACCTTGCGACTTGTATCATCTTTACATGTACATTTGAACTAAGAAAATCCATAAAATAAGTGCTTAATTTCCCACATAAAATCGCCTGCTCTTAAAAACCATGTTTAGAAAACCAAAACATATCACAGTTTCTTTCAAAAGTAATGTACACTATCGCTAAATATGCATACAGTCCTTTACATATAGAGTATTTATGAAAAGTAAACATTATACAGTCCAAATAATATCTGAAATTACAAAACTATGCAAAATGTGGCCATGCCCTATGGTCCGAGATCCTACCTGCATTACACTAGAGCACATCTAGAGCAAAATACATGACACTTCACCTAATGGACTCAGCAAATGAAATCTAATGTTGCTGGGAAGAAGATGGTGTAAAAGTACTCTCAGCAGCTACAGTATCTGTAAAATATGAAAGGAAAAGAGGGGTGAGTTTTGTAATCAAAACTCAGTGAGTAAGCCCTCATCTGGAACTCCTCTTCATGGGACACTAAAGAAGGTACACAACACCAAAATAATAGCAATCGCAGTACCAGTATCAAAGTATTTCATAATTATAATCAAGGTTTCAAATCTTGGTTTTTTATAACTTGACCTAACAGTAGTCTAGTAGAGAAACAGTAATATATATATATATATATATATATAGTCATATCTGGGTGTTATGTATCGCCGTCCCCAGTATGACAATAAGTCTCTGAATATCTCTGGTCACATTTGGGCGTTACGTATCGTCATCCCCAGTGTGCCAATAAGTCTCTGAATATCTCTAGTCACATCTGTGCGTTACGTATCGCCATCTCTAGCGTGACAATGAATTCTCTATCCTGGGCTACTTGGTACCAAGGTTAACGGATTAACTGCCGTTAACATACAGTCTGTTTATTTATAATTACTGCCAGCTCAGCTAAACCTCTTTCTCTTCCCTATCATTTCAAAGTCTTCTGTCCTAGGGTTCAAACTCTCTTTTATATAACAGTATACAGTGTCAAAATCATATAATTATAAAACCAACTCTAATAGATTAAATTTGCAATACAACTATACAAGGACTCATTCAGAATGATAGATGTCCCATGGTTTTCAAGAAAACACATTCTCTTATTCAACTAGTAGTTTATAACACAATAATTCACAGAAATCTCAGTAGTTCACAAAATAAACTCTGAAATCATATATATATTCTTATGTTTTAGATGAAAATAGATATAATGATTAAAATAGAAGCTACAGATGTGAACCCACTCACCTAGAGTGGCAGTACACACAGGAATAGCACCAACAGAGTTGTGGGAAGTGAGAACAGCACCAATATCTATCAATAAAGCAATAGAATTATAGATTAATGGCTAAAATTTCTATATAACTCAAATCTACTTCTATTAGGTTGAAAGAATTCTACCTCCTTGAGGGGTAGGAAAACTTTATGCCTACCCCCAAAAACAAGGAGAAATAGAGAGAATAGAAGAAAAATCATTAGAATAACATATTTTAAAGCCTTAGAAGTGAAAGATTGAAGTTGATTTCAAGAGAGAATGGAAGAAATAGAGTTTGCAAGTGAATTTGGGGTGGAGGATTGAGAGCTTCAAGCTTGGGGGGTGTTTTAGGTTAATGAACATTCTGGACCCTGAAATGGGGTATTTTAGTGCTTTAATGACTGCCTAGGCAATCAAGGCGATTTCCAGTGAGGTTCCCTTACCAACTTATTTATTGATGACCATTTGGGCGGTCTCCCAAATTTTTTTTTTAAGGATATTACAGTTGTAGATCTTGTGACCTTTATCTTAACTTTAAAAATGTGAAAAATTGACCCCTAATATTTCTTTAATGAGTAAATTATTGACCTTGTTATTGACTTTTTATCTATTGTGAATAAAAATAGCACACATTCAAATCATTTTATGGAATAAGGGTACTTATTATTTGCTTAATTCAGAGTGTTTGATTGCACCTAATCTAAAATTTAAATGGATAAAATGCTTTTTAAGTAGTAGACTGCAATTTTCTTTTTGTCTAAACAAAGATGATTAACTAATAGTTGTTAACCTAACAGTTAATTTGGTAGCAATGATTGGTTATTCCAAAGAATTAACTTAAGATCTTTGCTGATTACACAGTTAGAAAATGCCTTAATAAGTACATTATAAGCTTACAGAGACAAATGCGTAAATCACCTTACATGAGCTGTTTTATTTTTACTCAAAGGTCTTGAGTCCAGCTAGAAAGTATTTCCATGCATTACAAAGTGACGCTCACAGTTTTACACGCGTACACGGGTCAGAGTTGGAGAGCTTCGAATTTGAATGTCAACATTGAAGAGCTGAAACAAAATAAAGAATCAATATAAATGTTGACAAAAACGAGTAGACTACGATGCAGAGAATTTATTTCGATGAACACAGTACACCAAAAGAAAAAAAGAGAATTTATTTTGATAATAATAACAATACCAAGAATAAAATAATCCGTCGTCTATTGTATTTAAAACCTCGTAATTCGTTTAGTAATTGAATTTTCTTTTACCTTTAAACGATTAAGAGAATTCAGAAGCTGAATACATAACATTTACTCAATATGGTAAAAGAAACAATTATATATGCATGAAGAACAAGCATGTCTATGATAAGAGATTAGATAGTTTACATAAGTTATAGGTTTAAATCATTGCCATCAATGTAAGAAGAAAAAAAAAGCATCTCATGGTTTTTTTCTTTATTAGATTTCCCTCGGTAATTTTACTTGGAATAAAGGTTGTGATAGGAGATGACCCAAAAAAAAAAAAAAAAAAGTAAAAAGATTGTGATAGTTTAAGGTGAAGCCCATGACAAAAACCATGTTCCACCAGTACCTCATTGGAGTATCGGAGCACCGACAAAGAGGTGAATACTCATTGGATGAATTTATGGATCCTTTATGGACCATTTATGTGCCTTTCGCTCTGGGTAGGTACCACATCTTCATTTCGCGTGTAAAGTTGGGTATTATTTATGTTTCAACGTCTTTTTACCCCTTTTTATTGTCCTTATATTTGTTGAATTACTGAGGCCAATATAGTCAATACAGCTTCTATTTTTAACTCTTTTATACGGACGAATAATCTTTCTTTGTCGCCAAGATGACAACTCATCCTTATGAAAGTAAAAGTCTTCCTCTTTCTCAACATAAATCTTACTAATTGTTTACTTTAAAATATAATAAAATTATTAAATTAAATATGTTCTTTTTCCGTAAAACTCGAACGTCTCTTCAGTAAGAATTGCACTGGATAGGCCTACTCACAATGTAATTTGAATTTTTCAATATCTGATTTTGACTTTGTCTTTTTTCTTTTAGTATTTACGAAACTCAATTGCTTAGGAAGTAAAAAAAAAAAAAACTAAGAATCCTTTTGGTTTCAAAAAATAATTTCTCAGCTTTTATTTTTAATTTTTAATATGTTTCTTATTATAAGGGTTTTGTGAAAAAAGTGAAAAAACTGGAAAAAAAAATTAAAATTAAACTTTGTAATTTTTACTGTATTTTTTTCATAAAATCCTAAAGTAATAGAGAACTAATTAAAAATAAAAATTTATCATTATTTTTTAAAAAAAACTAAACGCAGCATAAACTTTGTATACCTTCGTTACAATAACAAAAGAAAAAAGAGAAATTGATGCGAGTATACAAACTGTGGACGCTATCAGGACAGCTGCAGAATATTGTCCTGAAAATAAAGTTAGTGGAATATGGACAAAATAGCCTGGCGTGTGGCTTCGGAGCATGCAATTTTTGGGAGTATAACTTACGAGTTATTATTGTGTGGTTACAGTTTACCATGTTATATTCCCACCCACTCAACAAAAATGAATTTCATTAGCCTTATGCAAAATATCATTTCTTATTTGCAGGTCTCATTAATTTTATTATGAGTGTATATAAAGAAGACATAATAAATTTGTATTCGTACAAAATTGTTTCATAACTTAGCAGAAAAGTAGGTGCCATTTGTGGTTTCACTTACCTCCACTTGTAAAAGAGGATCATGTTTAATTAATGAAAGTTCCAAACAATTCGCAGCTTCTTCCCAAGGTGACCTGAAAAGGTGGTGTGTATTTTAT
This sequence comes from Dalbergia cultrata, assembly GCA_031216105.1. Taxonomy (NCBI): domain Eukaryota; kingdom Viridiplantae; phylum Streptophyta; class Magnoliopsida; order Fabales; family Fabaceae; genus Dalbergia; species Dalbergia cultrata. The sequence goes on from CM062350.1 coordinate 16,676,042, forward strand.
ATATTTGAGTCTAAATTTTTTATTTATTAATTATTAGATTAAATTATTTAATAAAAATAATATTTATATAATAATTAATAATAATAAATTTATGATTAATCTAAATATATAAAATTCACTTATAATTTGTCCCTTACACTGTTCTTTTAAAAATAAAAAATGCGACAATGTCCACGCATGACGCATGGAATGATGTGGGCCTAATTATAATGAAGTGGTGGAAAGTCGAAGGCCCTTTTGATACATTATAGAAGAAAAGGGCTGATAGCAAACTCTAGTCATTTAGTTAGACTAAAATGTCCATCTATTTTTTTCAATCAACTTAAATGTCATGTCCATTTTAGTAATTAAATGTATTATTAATTGCAAGCAACTTTTTATCGCTCGTAATAATTGTTGATTTCATGAGTGTTTGTCTAACATTTTTCAGAAAAAAATTGTGATGCAATTTATATTCTTATTAGAATTATGCATAAAATTTATAATGTGGTAATTTTTGTTGATAAACGCACAATTTATTTTTTGTAAAAAGAAAAACTTACATTTCTATGATTTTTTTAAATTACAATTCATTGATTTGATTATAAAAAACACCATTGAGAAGCATTCAAGTGTTATTTAAAATATAAAACCTTGATAATATAAGACTTAGATTTGAAAATAATCTATTTAATTTTCAAATATGAGATTTATTATTTTCTATTTAAACATTAATAGTTCAGTAGTTTTGTTTTATAAAATGAAAATTTAATTTAATAAAAGTAAAAGAATTTACGAGGTTAGCAATTGTTAGGAGAGATAAAAAGTTATTTGATAATTAATTAATATGTATTATTCACTGAAATAGACATAGCATCAAAATTATTTAAGAAGAGAGAGGTATTGAACATTTTAGTCAATATGAAAGAGTAAAGCTTGCAAACCTTCATTCAAAGAGGGTGAAAACCATATTGTATATGTATAATCCAAATTTAGTATGTTAAAGATAATTGTGTATTTTCATTTTATATTACACTTTACAGTTCTTGGGTAATGCATTAAATTGGATAGGTTAAAAAAAATTGAAAAGCAGAGTTGAATCAAGTTTTCGAATATTGTATACTGTTTCTTGACCCAAATCAAAATACTAAAGATGCAGAGAATCTTATAGTAATTGATAACATATCTACTAATATTGAGTGAAATAAGTGCAGTACAGTTAGTTTAGTTATAATCCAAATATTTTATAACCAATACATTTTGACTAGAATTCAGAATCAATCAGAAAACTAAATACAATATTTATTATAATTATGCAATAGTTTTTGTGGCTTACAATTGAGTAAGATATTTGATTTTAATAAAAATATGTATGTGTATATATATATATATATATATATATATGATCCATATTAAGATGCATTCTTGAAACCGAATTATTAATTTAAGTAATTCACTTATTTTGGGATTAGACATTTATAACCGAATAATGTGGGTAATAATGCACACATCAACATAGGAGGTTTTGATGAGGGCTCAATCTCTACTCGTTCAAATAGTTAAACCCATATTAATAACCAATCAAATTGCATTCAACCACAATCTCAATAATGAATTCAAAATACTATTAAATAAGCAATCATAAACCAATAAAATAATAAAAGTTAGAAAACATATCTTGCAATTTGGATTAATGAATTAACACAAGCTCTCAAGAAGCAACAATGTAACTTAGTTATTATTGAACAAGTTAAAAGGCTCTTACACTTCCATTGATGAGGAGGATAGAAGAAGAACAAGAAAATACAGAGCAATCAACAATGAGCAGGAGGAGAAGAAAATGTTCCCCAAAATAACCTAAAGGAAAAATAGGCCTATTTGACTTTTAATTTTCATTTTTCGTGGTTTTTTTTTAAAAAAATTTGTAAAAGAAATAGTAAAAAAAATAAAAATTAAAAATAAGATTTTATTATTTTCAGTATTTAATTTCCTTGAAAAAAAAAGCTAAAAACTGAAAACACAAAAGATAAAAACTGAAAATGAAAATGATAACCAAGAAACTCTTTTTTTTTTAATTTTGGTTTTCTTTCCTATGGGTACAACTAGGCCCACTAGCTAAGCCGATTTTCTTCCTGACCTGCTTAATCATCACCTTTTAAACATTCATTAGTTTTTTGCTCTAATTGTACCCTTGATGAATGCAATTTGTCCCAAAGACGTTTGAAGTGTTGTCTTTCCACCAAGTTCCATTAATAGGAACACTTACATTGATTCAAAGCCCAATTAAATTATCTAGACAACCAAATTAGCTCCACTCTTGTGAAAGTTATAAGTAATTCTCTTAACATTCGTGCAAATAAAAACAAATCATAATTTTTAGTGGCTTAGAACTCAAGATATAACCAAAATATTGAAATAATCTTCGATTAACAATAATGATTAAAAAAACATACAAACAGGCCTAAAAAACATACAATAGCTCTTGAGCTTCTTGTGAAAGTTATAAGGAATTCTCTTAATATTCGTACAAATACAAAGAAATCATAATTTTTAGTCGGTTAGAACCAAAGATGTGACCAAAATATTGAAATAATCTTAGATTAACAATAATAATTAAAGAAGGCCAAAATATGCTTTTAGTCATTGAAAAATAAGTAAATTTTGATTTTGGTTCTTAAAATTTTTTTGTTTGGTTTCAGCCCAAATATTTGATTTTTGTTGCTATCATTAAACTGTTTATATCAAATGTTCAAATGTTGAACTAGATAATGGAGGGTCAGATGATTTAGTTTCACATGACAATTCATAATCATATGTAACAGGTTTTAATTGTGCTTCAAGTTATACTGACGTAATTTTATCTTAACCCATATATGTTATCAACATACAATTTCTTTGATAAGTAATCAAAGTAAAAGCTTAAATATATCAGAAAATTTGACACCTTACAATATACAAACTAATTCTACCATCAAAATCAATGAATTTACATGACTTTAAAATAGCATATTAGAACATGTAGATAATTATGCATCACACTATAAATACTTATAAAGCACAAGTGAATTCTTCAAGATCTCCAATATGTGGTCGTGATTGAACTTTTGCAACTAGTTGTGCAGTAACCAAGTCATCTTAATCAAAATTCTACCAAATTAAAAGTGACAATATTGAATCCATATCATGGCAAGTATCAAGAGAACAACACAGCATATAATGGTTAGATACTAAAGATAGAGAATAGAAAACATAATCGAAGAGAAAACAAAAAAAATTGTTTTTTTTTGGGGGTTCCTTTTTTTTTGCTATGTGAATCGCATCCCATATATACCATAACGTTATGTTTCAAAAAATAAAATTATAAATTATGATCTTTAAATTTAGCCAATGACAAGATTTAGTTAAGTAATAATTTTAAAATGAACTCGCTAGTGACAAGTTTAATAAAAAATTAATATGATAATAAATTTTTCAATGACGAGTTTAATTAAACATTATGTCTACACAAGTTTTTTTTTTTTTTTTTGGTATTAGCTATGTCTGCAAAAATTCTTCCATAATCTCATATTACAGTATAAAACTTATCCAATACCCATATATAAAATGAAAAACCCTATACCACCATCAACAAAAATCATCGAACAGCCTTATCTTACCCAAGTGCAATCTTCTAATGCTATCAAACGTGTCAACAATAATGAGAACCACAAAGTATAAATAACTAGAGTGTTGTCTCAAACTACTCAAACATTAATATTGTCATCATGAAAAAATTTCCAAAAAGAGCAACTTGCAAATCGCTATGTAATGAAAAAGTGAGGAAAAAAAGGATAAAAAAAAAAGGGAAGAATGAAAAGGGAATGGGTCGCCCAATACCTTCACGGAGCAGATGAGCTAATCCATAGGGTCGACTCAACCTTCAAGGACGATGAAGGCAGAGCTTGCAAATGTAGGAGCTAGGAAGTGAAGAAGGTGGAGAAGACTGTGTATGTGCTTTAATTTTTGGGTCACACAAAGGCGTTATGTTGGAACGGTAATTTTCTCTTCTTGGGCTACCGAAGTAGTCATCGTATTTTGATTTGATTTTGGGTTGGTCTTACATTTGCCTCGCGTTTGGGTATAGTGAAGGTGTGGGCTTTGGGTTGTCAGGTGCTATAGAGTGTAGAAGTTTTCAAGTCTTTTTTGTGTTTTTGGGTTAGTGTGCCTACTTGGATGCTTCTTGTTACTTTTACCGATTCATCATATAAATCGTTTAAGGTTATATAGAAATTAAAATGATAATTGAATTTTATTAATTTTTTAAAAGAATAAAAATAAAAGATAAAAATAATTTTTATCACTCATCATAAATTATCTTTCTATTAAATAACCATACTCACATCCATTCATTTATCTTCACTCATGATAAATATATGGATAAAATGAGAAAAAATAATAAATACTTTTTGAAAATGTAAAAATAACTTATATTTTATATCAAAGAAAAAAAATCCAAAATCAACTATATTATGAATTGTAGGGAGTAAGTTATCGGACAGGTTTATGACCCACACAAAAAAAATAATGTTATTTAAATATTTAAAAATCAAATATTTTATTTGAAAACTCTTCTTATCATTATTGAAAAAGATGGTGACCCTTATTTATTTTTCTCATTCATTTCATCTAATAATGATAAATTAAGTTATCTCAAAAACTTGATTTTTGGTTGAGTAATAAAGCATATTTAGTGGTGTTGGGGGCAAACAACAAGTATTTCTTTTCACGTGTCCGTAACTCAAATGCTCCGTAGAGTGATTGGACGAAAGTAGTACTTACATATCAACAGAAAATCCAATTATATATAGCTTTAAAAGCTATCTACTCTCTGTTTTATTAAAACTACCATTTTAGGATAAAAATTTTGTTTAATATTATTCGTCATTTAAAAATTTTAAAAAATTATTAATGACTTTTTCACTTTTATTTCTATATATATTCTTTCTCCCTCACACATACTTTTTATGTAATAATTATTGTACAATTTCTTAAAAGGACAATTTTATATACATGTATTTTTTTTTTCGGTGTATCAGTGTGTTTTTAGTGATTTTTTAAGGCTAAAATATAATTTAACCCCTTAAATTTTGTCTGATGTGCAATTTACCCCCTACAATTTAAGAATGTATGATTTACCCGCTCACACTTAAACAACAGATGCTAAAATCTCTTTTATGTTAACACCATTAAGTCAATAACTGAAACCCCCTGGCTCTTTTATGTTAACATCTTACTAAATTATAGGAACCCAATTTTCTAAATCCTATATCACCTCTGTTTTGATGAACGAGATGTGCTTCCTTCAGATTCCAAAATCACATGCCTAAACTCTATAAGTGAAATCCTCCACCACTGCCCCCATGGCCTCGTTTCAAGCATCGTTGAGTTGAGTTTGACAAAATGCAATCCATTGCTTTATGAAAACATGGAAAGATATCACAACAAAGTCACAGCCTCAAATCACCTAAGGCTGTTATGAAAAAGCTTAGAAAACAGAACTTGAAGATACTATTGCACTTCCAAATGACCCTTGCAAACTACCAACAATGCCTTTGCATTTTCTCTTAACCTTGATATACTTGTACAAAATACCTCTCTATTAAAACCTTAAAAGACAAATCATTAAAAAAAAAAAAAAAAGCTGAGGGAGTGTGATTTAAATTTATTTCGAATTGATGTCCTCTTGCCCTTCCTCTAAGCACTCCAATTTTTGAGGGATGGACACCCAATGGTCCAACTTCCTTCTCCCTTCATCACGCACTCACCTCAATGGCTCACCTTCCTCCTCCCTTCATCATGCGGAGAAATATTTGCATGGACATGGAACACATTTAATACGTGTTCTAAAAATATTTATGACACTTATTTAATTTTTTTTAATATACGAGTAATTTTAAAATATTATGAATAAAAATGAGTAATTGTGTATGTTTATAAAATACACATTAATTAAATGTATACTCAATGAGCCAGCATCATGCAGGAGTTTCTCCTCACATAGTGGCCTCCACGAAGGTGGAAGCTTGTTTCCATGATGATTCCTTGTAAAGTAAGGTTCCAACGGTAAAGTAAAGTCATTATTATATAGCTGGATCCAAAGTTCTAGTTGCCATGCCCATGTACATTTCCAATAGAATAGAGATAGTAAATGGGACCACTCGGGTACGACTCTCTTCAACACGTTAATATTATGCTCAAAATCGAGCGGGGGTGGACCAAATCATCGGATTAATATGGATTGATTTTACTAACCCAAGTTTTTAAGTGGGCTGATGAGTTGACCTGATAAAAAATTATTTTAAAAATGTAAAAAGGAAGAAATGTAATTTTGTTTTAATACTTTTAATTAATTATTTTTTTCTAAAATTTTAAACTTAAAAATAATTTATATTTTTTATAATTTAAATTATATAATTTACAGATAAATTTAAACACAATAGTTCAATAATACAAATCAAGTAGTGAATGTAAAATTAACCATATTTATTGATGTGATAATATATAATTAAATGATAGTGTAATTTTTTTATATGGTTGCTGTAAAACTTTGCTATTATGCTTGTTATAAACATTTTATAACTTTTTTAATTGAAAAATAAAAATTAGTTTTCTAAAATTAAGATGACGGTGCGAATCTTAAAAAACGATTTTCATACAAAAAGATTACATAACTCTCGTACTACTTTAGCGCCAAATAATTGTCAGCATATAAAAAATTTAAATAGATCATACATATATTAATAACTTGTTCTTATTTTAAAAAATAACAAATTTATCTTTTCTTGTTTTTACAGTAGTTTCTCTTTGAAAGCCCCATCAAATGTTAACTTCTTCAAATTGAAGGATACGGTTAATTTTGGGAGCTTCCTCCAAAATATTTATTAAAATTAGAGTTAAAAATGTAACGTCTCATGTATCTCAAAAAAAAAAAAAAAAAAAAAAGTAACGTCTCATGCGTTATCATTCTCTTTTAACATCAAGGGAATGTATCACATGTCAAAATATTTATTAAAATTAGGGCTTAAAATTTAATGTCCCGTGCGTTATCGGTCTTTTTAATATAAAAGGAATGTATCGTATTATCAAAGTAACTAGAAATTTTTTTAGTTATCTTTGAACAATGAAACTTTCCAAAACTATACATTCTTTAAATTAACGTAATCAAAATGGCAATATACTCCATACAATTATCTGAATTGCCTTAAATTTAATCCCTTCTGGATTCATAGAATATTCGTATGGCATGTACCATAACGAAAAATAATCCCGTTCTTATAAGAATTGGCAAACTCAACTATGATTACATGTCAACATTCAAGTATGTTTACATTCCATTGTCTCTTCATGAACCATGCCCCACAATCCCAACTAGTCCTTATCCGAACAGCTCAGATGAGTACCAAACACACACACAAACAGACAGCACGATGACATCAACACAAGCATAAGCCTCAGTCAATTTTTGCAACAACCTACGGACATGCACAAATGCAAATTGGTTAAAATTTTTCGTGGCTCACAAGGCCTTTTATTTTCATTTGTGTAAGTATATATGATAACTATGTATGAGGTTTAGCACTGGACTGAGGATTGAGCTGACAGCTCTGCATTTATCACCCTCAAGTACTAGATTTGGAGAGAGAAACCTTCTCTGCCTATTAGCAAACGTGGGGTATTGTGTTTTTAATCGAGAGGGGACCTTACAACCAGAAACCACATAGGCCATGTCTTAAATTTCACTATAAATTTTGTGATATAAATTTAGGGTTGGGTTTCGTTTGGTTTAATTTTGCTGTTGTGTTGTCTGGAATTGGAGTTTGAAGATTTGACTAATGCCTTTCTTTGCTGCATATTCCATCTGCAAAGTTGCCAAGGATGCAGCTGGAGTTGCAGGTACTTTCTTAATCTTCTCTTTCTCTCACTTTCTGTGATTCTTTCCTCTGGTGTTCTATTGATGAATCAAAATTCAAAAAGGACCATGTACTCAATATGCTAGTGGATTTACCCTTTAGATCTCTTTTTTTTTTTCTATAATGATCACTATAATTGATTGGTTATTTGCAGGAAACATCTTTGCTTTGGGGTTGTTTTTATCTCCCATGTAAGTTTCCTTATGAATTGTTGAGATTAGCTGAAATCAGAAGAAACTCTAGTTTATCTTATCTTCCTTGATTGTTTATAACCCTTGTTCTGTTTTGAATTGTAGACCTACATTTAGGAGAATCATCAGAAATGGGTCAACAGAAATGTTCTCAGGGTTGCCATATATTTACTCTCTCTTGAACTGCTTGATCTGCATGTGGTATGGCACGCCCCTCATATCTGCTGATAATTTGTTGGTCACAACTGTTAATTCAATTGGAGCAGTCTTTCAGTTTGTGTACACAATCATCTTCATAATGCATGCTGAGAAAGCCAAAAAGGTTAGAAGCTTAGTCTTATTATATGATAAAACCCCAAAGTTCATTGGTTAATTTCTAAGCTTAACACTCTAAACTACCATTTTATAGGTGAGGATGTTTGGATTATTGCTGGCTGTTCTTGGCATATTTGCAGTCATATTAGTTGGAAGCTTGCAAATAGCTGACAGTCTAATGCGCCGGATCTTTGTGGGATTCCTGAGTTGTGCTTCTCTCATTTCAATGTTTGCCTCTCCATTGTTTATTATTGTAAGTTTTTCGTCACCTAGATATCCATCTAATATTGCTCTGTAATTTTCATCTTTGTGAATTTAATTATCTATCTATGTTTCCCAGAAATTGGTCATTCAGATGAAGAGCGTTGAATTTATGCCGTTTTATCTATCACTCTCCACCTTTCTAATGAGCACCTCTTTTTTCCTTTATGGATTGCTCAATGATGATGCCTTCGTTTATGTAAGGTTCTTTTCAGCTCCTTTTTTGGAGGAAAGAAAATTGCTATTTATCATTGAAATACTTCATTTTAGTTTAATATGTTTATTTAATTATTTTGTTGGTTATGTATGCAATTTAACAATTACCTACATCTGTGTCTTCCAGGCACCAAATGGGATAGGAACCATTTTGGGAATGATACAGTTGGTATTATATTTCTACTATGAGAGTAAATCTAGAGAAGAGTCCAGAGAACCTTTGATAGTGTCATATGCATGATCACTACAGCTGAAAATCAAGGTATGGGAAAATACACACTATTCCTGAATAAAACTTTTGGTTTTCATTGTTTGTGAGCTTGTTTGCTGAAATTGGCCATGGTCATTCTTTCATGAAAATTCATGCTGAATGGATGGGATAGTTTTCTTTCTATTCCAAATAAGAAAAGCAAAGTTGCAGCATATTATGTGGTGCTGTGTATCTGGACCTGAGTGTCTTTTTTTTTCCTCTCTATCTTCCTTTCACGATCTTTTGATTTCATTTCCGATGGAGTCTTTTCTTTACGTGTTACTAGGCGAGAATCGATTTTTCAATAAATTAGTAAACGAAGTCTTTGCAATCAATAGATGATTCCACCTTGATCCCTTAAATCATTGTGTGAAAGACTATGAAAATTCCCATCATCCATTCTCTTCTGCTACAGTACAATCAATTTTTTCTCCCTTTAAAGAAACATCAGTTTTCTGAAGCAACTTCATCTCTATACAATCTTAAGTTTATTCACATTTAAGATAAGTTAAGACTTAAGACATTTGTTTTCTTTCCATTTTAGATTCTGATCAAGTTTTTCAATGCTATTGTTAACTTCCTTGATTCAGAATTAGTTACTTGCTTTTGAATAGCTGTTTGGCAGTACCATTTTGTCCTTGATTAACCCAACTTCAAATATTATAACATTAATGAGTATATGGGGCGCACCGCAACCCATGATTCAGAAGGTGTATCCTTCTGAACATCTTATCTACAATTTACAACATGATTGATCCTTGCATTGTTCTGGACCTAGAATCCTAGATAGCTTAAGTTGCTAATCTATATTTTATAGTTGAATTGCAATGTCAGTATGAATTATCCATTTTTGATAATATTGAAAGTGAGAGATTAGGAGAGTGGGAGCCACCGTAGAAGAATAGTGGTGCTTGTTTGTGAATGATTTCCATCTAGATAACATGTTAGTTGAACCAAATCCCATTTTGTGTGCGTGTGTGTGTGTCCTTATTTTCCAGGTGCCTTTGAACATTTTTTCATGCTCCTTACTTTTCTCTCTGGCTTTTCTATTTCTTGTTTTGCTGCTGCCTGTAAGCTGCTAATTGCCATCTAATCATAATAGAAAAAGAAAATGAAGAATTTCTTCCAGTTTACAATTATTACTACTGATAGAAGTACTCTGTTATAGTGCAAGGAGTCAAGGACAAAACTACAATTTTGTAGAGGAGCATTGCATATTGTAACTATATCGCACCGTCTACTTTAAATCTCAATGTCTATCTGTTACAACCAACAAGAAAAAGGAAAATCGTTGACACCAGTAATACAGCAAATCATCAAGAGTAGATCACACAATACCAACTGATTTTTTTTTTTTTTTTTTTTTTTTAACTTTACAAAACAGAATCAAAGACAGAAATAAACGCCTGCTTCTAAATGGTGCATGAAACTGCAGTTGCCAGCATTCCTATTTGATTCAATTTATTGGTACAATTACCGTTGCATCCAACTGAGTGACCAGAAGTTGGTGCAAAAAGAATATCTTCCAACCGTCTGTATATGTATGCATCCACTGGGGAGGTGAACCTTGCTTCAAAATGGGAATATTGCAAGAAAGGCACAATGCACTATATATTCCTGAAGTTGTTCGCGCCATTTCCGAGCTTCATCAGATGTAAGAGGTATAGAAATATACATATTATTTGAGAGGAACGTTTCCTTTAATAAGATGTTACATATTGATGTCCATTTGGCTGCTTATTACTTGCAACAAGCTGAACAAAGAGCAAGAAGTGATTATGTCACAAGAGCTTAGACTCCAGTGGATTTAAACATCAAGTATTCACTTTGATTTTGTATCTTGCTTGGCCACCAAATAAAATTGTTTACCACTGTCATTAACAGTTCCCGTAATTGATGCAGTTAATAAGAAGAAAAAGATCAGAAGTGCTAATGAATACCAATCACTTTGCATAAAAAGGGTACAAATGGTCTTCTAGATAATTAGAGTTGAGTTATAATACATTGAAGAGAGAAGAAAACGGCTAGATATTAAAACACGAAACAGTTACTTTATTTTTGCAGTTAGTTTTTCGTTCTAACTTCTACGAAACTGTTTTCATAATGCATAGCATTTTTCATGCATGGCCTCACTATGCTATATAAAAGTCCCAAGGTGGTAATTGATTTCATGCCTTATAGTCTCCCTTCCTAAGTATTGGTCTTTGCCATACTGCTGCTGATGCAGTGTTAACGGGCTTGCCTTCCTGCTTTAAGAAAAATGCAGTTTTTGTCAAAGTTCATATCCACCTAGCCACAACTTACTGATCGATTCCAGTCCGATTGTATCCGATTTGATCGGAATTTAATCGGTTTAGTTTGGATTTATCGGGTTCATTGAGTTGGACCAAATCAAACCGCTTACATAGTTACATCCATATGTTTTAGGGCTGCAACTCCTCGCACCCAGGAGTCGAACCCATCGCTCATCATATCCTGTCGGGTGCATTGTTGACGCTAGACGTAACGGTATGTGCTAACGTCACTAACAGCAAACAACTTTTTTGACAAACATTGGAATGTAGTGTTTACCAAATGCAGTGGAATTGGCGAACCAAATGGCCCCTTCCAAAAAGAATGTCATGCGCAGTGAGCAATACGAGGAATCTGCTACTCAGCAACATATTTCATCTGCTACTCAGCAACCTAAAAATATGGAGGAAAAGAAGGGGATGAGTCAAATAGATTTAATGAAGACTACAAACAAGTGGATAAGAAGAAGAATCCAATCAATGCAAGAATATCAAAAATTGAAACGGAATAGCATGTATATCGTGCAAATTTCTAAAATCTATTAATAAAAATAATAGTTCACAATTTCTATACTTATTAGTTTTTAAAAAAAGGCTCTTCGAAAATTTATTTCTAAGTAAAATATCAAAAATAGTTACTAAATACACTTTCTCATTGTTTTCTTCAATTCTTCATTCACATAAAATCAACTTCATCATCCAATATTCAAGTACTGATGAGATTTACATAAGAAGCACTAATTTTTATTTGGAGAGTAATCTCAACCCTTCAATCACAAGATTTATGATGTCTCAAATAAGGTTCTTTCAAATTTTAACTCACTGAAAAAAAACTATGTCCACATAGGTTGTTATAGCTCTTCGCTAGGACAAACGACAATGTCATTATATTTCTTTGCAATGTCGAACAGTGTTGCCATTATATCTCTTTATAATGGTAAGCGATAATGCCGTTATATCTCTTCACTACGGCAAACAGTAATTTCATCTTAGAACCTGTCATGGCTTTCTTAAATAAATTTTTATCATACACAATTTATAAATCTAAAATTCAATTTTCATATTAATCTAACCTTGCAAGTATCAAATATCATAAATTTTTCTAACGCACATTGAAAAAAATATAGCAAAGTCAAATAATCCAAGTAGCTCAAAATAATTTTTTTTATAAAGTCTAATAAATTAGTTTTTCCTATAAAAATAATTTAAAACACTGTCACTATGTAATAGCCACTCAATGCACAAAGGGATCAACTGAGCTGCTCTCTAACAACTCCAAAGGGATCGAGCAGCTGGCTTTGCGTCAACTAGATTTATACTTAAAATATCAAAGATGCATCCATCTGCCAATTTTGATAGCTCAATAGTTTTAAAATATACCTCGGAGTAACGAAAAAAAATAGATGAAATTGGCACTGGAGACTTACCTTAAGTTTAGAAATTAGTGGGTACTAAGTTTTGATGATAAAGCGAAACAATTATGTGATTTATTGGTTGAAGGTGGAAGAAGAAGAAGAAGAAGAAGAAGAAGAGGGAAGCAGAGAGGAAGAGAGGAGCCATGAGAGTTTTAGGGCCCCTTTCTTTTCGAGTAAACTCCTAAATTGGTCTCTGACAATATCAGCAATAGACAAATTAGTCATTGACAAAAATAAATTAGTGTTAAGACATTTGATAATTATAAAAATAGGACACCACATGTCTTTGATAATTATAAGGTCTTTGATACATTTACAACCCGTAAAGAGTTTGATGTATAGGTTAATTACTGACATGGCTGGTCCTTAATTGATCCATATGGCATTAGTGAGTTTTTTAATACCAAAATATTTGCAATCTCAACCAAAAGTATAAAAGATTTGCATTCCAACTCTGCCCTCCAAAAAAATAAAAGAATCTTCTACTCCCTCATTCGCACACCATGCCTCATATACCCTTCTTCTCCCTTCCTTCACTGCCCTCCACAACCTCCCTTCCTTCAATGCATTTTGAATTGGAATTTTGGACAAATTTTGATTGTTTTCTTAATTCAATGGTTTGTGTTTGAATTGATTTGTTTGAATGTTGGCTATGGGGATGATTTTTTTTTTTAAGTGGTATAACAATTACAAGGAGGAAAGAAGAAGAAAAGTACATGGAGAGATGATGTGTAAGAATGAAGGAAAAGAAGATTTTTTTTTTTTTTGGAGAATAGGGTTAGGACTATAAATATTTCATATTTTGGGTGGGATTGCAAATATTTTGATATTGGGAAACTCACTAATATTACATGGATTAATTAATAACTGTCAATGTCAGCAATTAACCTAGATGTCAAACTCTTTATTGTTTTTGACAACCCAATGAATTTACCAAACTGCCCCCATTTAAGTTTTCTTTTTTCTTTCCCCCTTAAAAAGAGCGTGGTCTGACAAATTGATGCTTCAATTTATAACCTGAATATAGAGTTGAGATTTTAAAGAATAATTACTCAATCAATTTTGTGTTTCATGTGAGGATTTCATTTGTAAGGTTGAATGTCGTGCTAATTTATGAAGAGTCTTGATCTGTGGTAAAATAACTTACAACTTGTATGAGAGTGAGGCTTTAACAGTGTCTTGTGTACTGTGTTGTCCATTCTTTACTCTCAAGTAAATAACTGAAATTTATAAGAATTACTCATTTTGCTTCACAGATGTTATTTGTAATTTATAATATTTTCTTTTTTGACCCGAAGTGAAGACTTTATACAGCAATTTAGGAATAGGCATATACTTGAAATTGGGACCAACAAAACAAAAACAAATATAAGCAATTTATTTTAGGCATTTTTTGACAAAAAAAAAAAAGAAAATAAGTAGAATTGGTATGTGCAAGTGAGCTTACAGTTTAACAGGAGACTCTCACATGGCTCAATGGACTATGAGAGTTGCAAGTTTCACTCATCCCTCTTCCTCATCCTTTAATATTTTAGTTAAAAAAAAAAAAAACTAGAATTGCTACGTTGAAACTCCGATAAATCTGATTCCTAACCTTGCAGAAATGGGTTGCTCTTTATCATTTGCTCATCATTTCGTTGCATATTTTCAAGCACTTAAAAGACTAAAGTTGTGAGAGACACTATTTTATTTATGGTTTTTGCTCCAATGCCAGCATGTTAATTTTCTTCCACAATTCTGAGAGCTAGATTGATTTCAATGCACTCGAACTATGTGGTATATCTAACTGATCTGAACCCTATGATATAAATCAATAAAATCACTAATCGTTGCTTTAATTTGATACTGTCCAAATCTGAAGTACCCTATGACAAGAGAAATACTTGTCACGTTCGAATTGAAATTCCCATGATTTTATGGATTGCGCATTAATAAGATTGGCATTAATAGCATACGAAGTTTAGATTGTTAAACCAAATACCCTTTTCAAGTTTATTAAATTTTCTACAGAATCCGAGCATTGGCATCTAAAATGGAATCTTATACATCAACGTGCAGCATTTAAGCTTCCTTAATGTTATAGCTTTCTCAAATTAAAATAGAAACGGTCACACTTTTGTGTCTTTATGTCATCACTCATCAATAAAGCTGGACACAAGTAAAATACTTGGCAGGTTTATAGGCTATCCATAATGCAATAAATGACAGGTTCCCAAACTGTATTTCTTGACAAACAGCATCAGATGGTATAATTATTGGTGGATAACTGAATATTAATATTATCTTAGATGCAAATACAATCAATACAATCATCAATTTGATTGAATAGTGAATATGGAAAACAGTCAACACCAAAAGCATAGAAGAATCAATTAGCCAAAGTATGGTTTTGGACACCAGATGCTAACAATCACAATGCCTCCTCTCTTGCCATGCTCCGTACATACAGTTCATCCAGCATATCTGAATTGGTTTCCCTGCAAAAGTTCTACTCTTAGTTCTCAGAACTTTGTGTCATTTATGTTAATCAGCTAGCTTAGTGTTTTGAATCTAATGGTGGTGGGTTGTACAGTTGTACTTCTTGATTTCAAAACTAGGTTGATGATAATAATTGGAGGTGATTCTATTTCATCTCAGTTACCTTCATCTGGTTGCTGGTCCTGTTTGGCTCTACACAGAATATGAAGAGGACTTGATTGCCAGAAATCATAATCCAGAACTAATCCAGAACTCGAGCAATCTTTGACATTCTTTTATGAACCACATGAAGGCCAGTAATCATGCTTTTACGAATCATTGTAGCATAAGAATCCAGAGCTCAAGCAAATTTCGGACGTTCTCAAACATTTCACTTGTTCCAAAATGTGTTGATATGGTCAAAAAGTTTGGACAGAACAGAGTGAATCTTCCCATTAAACCTGTTTAATATTCAATCTGTGAAATTCCTTTGGTCATGAAGTTAAAATATGTGATACTCAGGAAAAATTTAAGGAACTAATGCTTTCATGGAAGACAACAACAAACACCAACAACACCTTAAAATTTTTTATTTGTTGACATATATGAAAAAATGCATATGAATGACAGTATTAAGAAGCTTTAGGGTTTAATTAATCTTATGCAACTTAAGAGAAATACGATTAACCACAAAGTAACTACGTCTACATGTACACGAGAAATTCTTATGCAACTTAGGAAATTAGGGATAGTCTTAAGTAGTTGTATGTGTTTGTCAAAGACTCGAAAGAATCAGAAAAGTCTATCAATTCACTAATATTGACCTATTAAGTTGCTAGTAAAATTAATCTTGACAAGTTTTTTACATATTAAGCTCTGAAGTCTTCTAATTAAAATAGACAAAAGCCGATAGTTGAAGATTCTTTTATATCACAAATCAACAATACCAAATAAGACAACATGGATTAGATAATGCCATAGAATCATGTCATAAATCATGCTTACATTCAAAATATTAATTGAAAACCAAGTCTCTGTTAATAGTTTCACTTCTAATTTTCCTAAGCTTTCCTCTATCTCGAGCTATCAAATTACTCTATCTAATCTATTGTCTTTATTAGTGCTTACATTTTGCATATGACAAAGTACGAACCAATAAAAAGAAAAGTTTGCGGGTGTGGTTTCACTTGCCTTCTATGCTTTCTCCTTTTTGCTAATAATACTATTAAGTGAAGCTTGTATATTTGTCATTTTCCTTCAACGTTGACATCGGCATTAGTCGGAAGCAACCTACAAATAAGCATATTCAGTCTTGCGATTATAATGACATGAATGTAACAGTGCCCTTTTCCATATCAGGTAGCCTTGTAGTGGCTGTTCTACACTTGTTAATACTGTTTGATTTTTGAACAGCCAGAACTTCACTATTGTAAATTGCAATTGAGAAACACATCTTCCTCGTGCAGTTGAAATTCTACTCCTTTACTCTCTTTCAATAAAATTTCTTTTTCTATTAGAAACAATAGTAAATGGGAAATGTGTAAAATGCTGCCAATAATTATTTCTTGTACGAAATTGTTTCTAGAATCTTGCACTTGAGATGCAATTTTTTTTCTTCACAATATTTAATAACTTGGAAACAAATGGGGAGTGGATTACAGCATTCCACTCATACCTTGTTATAACTTGGGTTTGATTCTTGATCAACCTCATAAATACTTAATGAACCTTCCTACATGTTCTGTCTTGCATTCGAGTAAGCATTCCCCTAATCCTAAGGGTGTGTTTGGTTTGAGTATAAAAATTGGGCTAAACATTACATGAATAAGTTTTATGTGTTACTTTACATATGAAGCTTATTCATGTAAATTTTACCCTCATTTTTTACCCCTCAACGAAACACTACCTAAATATTGAATGTTAAAAAAATTAGTTAATTGGATACATGCATCATAAAACCAATTTTAAAGTTGTTTCCTATAAGAAATATATGGCATCATTATAGTTACTAAAACTTAAGGAAAGAAAAAACAAAAAAACAAAATAAGAGGCTTGTTTAATATGTTTTATCTTGCTTTAGTCATTAAGCAGTTTAGATATGAATTGTAGCCTTACCTTGATGTAAACCTTCATTGTAAGTTCAGTTTGCTACTTTTGAAGTGAAATACTCTTTTTCCTTTTGCGTAATGTTAGTAGTGAAAATATAAATGATAGACCATGCCCAAGCATCTATTTACATGATTCAATTGAAGAAAACACTCCCTCCATTTGCTAGTGGGGTCATTCCAACTTTTGGGGAATACAGATAAATAACACAATCAATCAA
Organism: Dalbergia cultrata; assembly: GCA_031216105.1. Classification (NCBI taxonomy): domain Eukaryota; kingdom Viridiplantae; phylum Streptophyta; class Magnoliopsida; order Fabales; family Fabaceae; genus Dalbergia; species Dalbergia cultrata. The sequence continues at coordinate 16,693,692 of CM062350.1, forward strand.
TGACGGATCCATGCCGTGGCACAAAAGTTTTGAAATATTTTTAGTAAGTCTATAAATGTAATGTATGTATTTTAGCCCCCTATATAATATTAAGTTTGACTCTACAACAACTATAAATGAGACAAAACAATAAAATATAATACATCCTATTACTTTTTGTATGGGTCTATTATGTTTGCCCCCATCATCAAAATCTTCTAAACTCGTCACTGCAGTCAATGGTATGACAAATGTACAACTGTGAGCTAAAATTCTCTGCCTCAAACTAAGCAACTAAACAAGCAGATTGAGTTTCTTGTCAAATAAAACTACATTGTTGCTAGTAAAGTATATGTTGAAGTCTTTATGGCTAATTCATTGCATTTTACACAATATAAAAGTATATTTGTTTGTGGGAATGCATTTGTCGTAGAGTAATTTTCCCTATGCAAAAAGGAAAAGAAAAACTCAATCAAATACCCATTGTTTTAATGGTACGTTTTTACGACACAAATAGCTCATACAACTTCTGTCAATTAAAGGGTAAAAATACTACTTCCATCTTTCTAAAGTGAATGAAAAGCTAAGGATGCGTTTGCTTTCAGTTTTCTAGTTTTCAGTTTTCAATTTTCAGTTTTTGTGAAAGAAAAACTGAAAAATCGAATAAAAATTGAAAATCGAAATTTTCGGTTTTGATTTTCGATTTTCCTTCACAAAAACTGGAAACTGAAAACTGAAAACAGACAAAGCAAACGCACCCTAATTATCCTTCTTTGTTTGCTTCACTTATCACTGTTAGCAAGACAAGTTAGCTAGTATGTTGGCAAAGAGATTTAATTCAATTGATACCAAGTTTTGGGAAGTCAGATATATTATTACATACATCTTCGATGAATTGAGGAATTGATATATATACTTTTGGTATCGATCTAAACCAGATGAAAGAAATTCTTATCAACAAAAGAAGAGTTAAACTAGTGATTGAAACGTACTTATAACTGATATATGAAAATAACTACTGGCTAGCAACTTTCTCCGTGTGCTAGCTAACCATTTGTATCAAGATATTGAGAATTTTCAATAAAGAAATAACAAAAAACCTAGGAGATACAAAATGAACACCTGAATAATTATTGCACACAATTCCAGAAACTAAGCAAATTTGAATGATCTTCAAAATTCAACTTTTTGCAAAATGGATTCATGTGATCAGAACTCAGAAGACTAGCAAAGAGAACAGAGTTAATCTTCCCATTTAAATCGTCAATGTTCAACCTATGACTTCCCCCTGCTGCAATTGGAAAATTGCCATGAGGTTAAAAGTTGGGAAATCCTAAAGAACTTAAAAAAAAAAAACCATTGCTTTTGTGGAATACTACACTCACATACTTATTTAGATTTATTACCAGAGGTTACATTTTTTTTTTTCACTCCACATTTGACGATTGAAGTGTTGTAATTAGAATGAAGAAAATCAAGCAGTAAACAATTATATATTATTAATAGCATCAATGTTGGAAAATTACCTTTGGGGGAATCAATATCACCATATGTATCTGTTTGGGATGTGAGAAATCTTAGGCCAATCTTGTCCAGATTCATCCCGACATCTATCAAGTAGAAGGGGACAACCGCGGATAGTCAGTGACTGTACATTGGTAAGGCGACACATGGCTTCAGGTAATGACTCTAATTTAGGGCAGGCCTCGATCAAAATACACGTGACGGATTGGAGGTCACCGATCTGCTCTGGTAGTGCCTTCATATTTTTGCAACACCTGAAAGAGATTTTCGGCAAAGAACGGAGGTAGCAAAAGGGGGATTGGCATTGCATGTTGTTATTCTCCTCATATTCCCATAGACAAAGCTTGTCATCTTTTTTAAGTATAATTTCCAGTTCCTGAAGTTGAGCAGGTAGATGTTGCAAGTGCCCTAACATATGCTGAATAATTGATGATCCACAAAAAGAGAGACGATCGAGAGATGTGAGGTTTTGCATCCAGTCTTTTGCCATTGCTTCTATGTCTGTAACTTCACTAATCCTCAAATAGCTGAGCGCATAAAGAGGAGACGAGGAGGAAGGCTCAAGCTGAACTGAACATGTTTCAATCAACGACTTCACACTGCTAGAACACAACTCCAACTTCTCAACGAGGTGCGGGAAAGGAGGCATGCAAGTCAAAACTGGACAAGACTCAATATGTAAAGAAGAAAGACGAAGAAAAGGGGGCAGCGAAAGAGGGTTGCAAGTATCATCTGGCTTGTTATCATCTCACAACCTCTGCCATCCCCTCAGATTCTTGCAGCCTAGAAAGATGAGGGTCTCCAAAGACGGGAAGAACAAATCAGAAATCTCATTGAAATGGATGCACTGCAGTTCTTCCATGAACTGAATCCGAAGCGCCTTAAGGCAAGGGAGTCTTTCTAACGGTGAGCATGCACCAAAGATTTCCAGATCACCTCTTATATTATTAAGCTCCTTCAATTCATACAGTCTGGCACTTTTTCTCTCCACACTATCTCCCACCTTAAAATTTGATAAGTACTGCAGCGACGTCAATTTTTCCAATCCAGTTGGCATCATTTCATTAAAGGATTTACAACCCTCGATGTCAAGGTGTCTCAAATTGATCAACTTTGTGATAACTTTAGTAGAAAACACAAGCCTGGAACATGCTCTTAATTTTAGTGTTTGTAAGCAAACAAGATTGCCAATAGACTTGGGCAGACTAATCAGTTCAAAACAATGTGACAGATCAAGATATCTTAAATGCTTGATTTTGTCGATGGACTCGGGAAATTGGGTTATAGGAGAAAATGATAAATCTAAAACACGCAAGCACTTCAACTTTTGTATCAAAGATGGGTTGGTAATTAATATAGCTACTGGATAGTGGAAAATAAATGTCCTTAGTCTGCTTGCATCTAACATATCCAATGAACAAATAGTTGGAGGGTCATGAAATACGACATGCATGGGTCTTCCATCAATTCCTTTTCCCTCGAGAACCAGGTAACAATCATTTCCAGTTGCCAACATCACAAGATCATGCATCAAATCATGCAATTTGAAACCAGTTATTTCACCATATTTATCCATTGATGCATCCTGGAAAAATGATCTCATCAACAAAATCTTAACATATTGATTGCCCACATCTTCCATAGACTACATTCCAATTGAACTTGATAGGTAACCTTGAGCCATCCATAATCGAATCAATTTATCCTTTGGAATTTTCCAATCTTTTGGAAATAAAGAACAATATGCAAAACATTGTTTTAATCCAAGTGGCAAGTTTTGATAACTAAGATTCAGCACCGGCATAATACTATGCCTTGCTTCACACAACCTCCAAACATCGTCATTTAAAATATTTGACCATTGATCGCTCTCTCTATTTACGTTTCGTAAGAAGCCGGCCATCGTTTTGATTGCCAGTGGCACTCCACAACACTTTTCTGCAATTCTTTCACAAATTGATTGAAGACTTTGGCTCACTGTGCTGGTATCCTCACCAAATGTCAAGTTTTTAAGAAGAGTCCATGATTGCTCATTCGTCAAGCCATTTAAAACATATGGGACATTTATTCCCATTGTTTGTGATACCCCTCTGCTACAAGTTGTCACTAATATTTTGCTGCCTTGACCTCCACACATCAAATAAGTTCTTAAGTTACCCCCACTTTAATTCATCTTCATTGTAATACCCCAAATTTAAATAAAAGTTAATAACTGAGTTTTATGCTCTCTGATGAGCGCTGCAGCGCTCTTAGTACCGCAGCGCTCAACAGAACAGTAAGGCGGTGCAAGAAATGCTCTGGTGAGCTGGCATTTCAGAAGCGCTCATGGTCAACCGAGTTTATAAAAACCCTGGTTTCGGGTCCAGAACATTCCCACACGACCAAAAACACAATCCCCACCCTTTTTCTCAGCAGAAAATGCGACTCCTCCCCTTCACACTCCATTTTCTTCACATTTTCATCATTTAAACTCCATTTTTCTTCCTTCTAAGGATCTAAGGTATGTTATTCTCTTGATTTCCATCTCTTTCTTCTAATTTTTCCTGGTTATTGGGGTGATTCTTCATGCTTCTTGAAGAGAAGGGTCTTCTAGCATGTTAGACATGGGTTTTGAACATTTAGAGGTTGATTTAGAATCCTATGACTTTTGTATCAGATGTTATTATCATTTCTACTTCCACGAGCCCTATTGGTGTCTCTCCTGTTCATTCTACCACTCTAGGTGAGTGGGTTCTCATTTGTGACTTCTATGTTCTGCATTAGAATTATTTTCACAAAGATATCATGTATTATTTGATTTTAGAGATTTATGCAAAACAGGATTGAGATTACTGTTGGAGTATATGTTTCAGAACTGTTGATTTTAAAGCATGAAACCTGTATTTTGATAAAACTCATGGGACCATTATTGATAAAATGATTCTGTTTAGAATTGGTTTTAATTGTGATTGTTAAAGATTTATGATTGTTGAAATGCTTATTTTATGTTGAATATGGATTATGCAAATGATTGTTAGAGAATCTTGAGCTTTTGAGAAATGTTATGCTGATTTGAGGATTTCAAGCTTATGAAAGAATGTTGTTGAGAATTGGTTTAGAAACTCAGACATAAAAAGGATTTTAGAGCTTGAAATCTTTGTGAGATTCAGAACAGTTGGCGGATACATATTCTGTGAGTTTATGAAATCATAAATGTCTACAAAGGGTGATCCCTTGGACATGATTCATAGCCACAGTTATGCTAAGGTCAAACTGTTAGAATCAGACAGATTCAGAGCTCTTAGAGAATAAAAAGGATTTAAAGGTTTTAGATTTAATTAATTTATTTGATTAGTTAAAAGGGTAGCTATAGAGAAACAAGCTGTGTGTTAATGGCAGTAAATCCGTTAACCTTGGTACCAAGTAGCCCGGGCTAGAGACAACAGAGGATGTTTTGCCACACTGGGGACGGCGATACGTAACATCCAGATGTGGCCAGAGATATACAGATATTTATTATCACACTGGGGACGACGATACGTAATGCCCAGATGTGATCAGACCTTTATATTCAGAGATTTATTGTCATAATAGGGACGGCGATATGTAATGCCCAGATATGACTAGACATTTATACTCAGAGATTACTGTTTCTCTAGAAGCTACTATATTGTATAGCTTGTATGATTTTAGTCATGAAAATGAATTTAGAGAAATTGTTTTAAGTGATAGTCGGATGATTATGAAAGTTATTTTTAGAAATACATGTATGCCTGGTTATATTGGACTATCAATATTATTCATGTTTTTATGATATTATGCATTGTTTCCTTGATGTCCCATAAAAGGGGGTTTCAGGTGAGGATTCACTCACTGAGTTTTGGCTACAAAACTCACCCCTCTCTTCCTTCTCTTATTTTTACAGATAGAGCAGCTGTTGTAAACCTCCCAGCAGTCATAGATTCCAGTCGGTGAGTCTGTAGGTGAAGCATATAATGTTTGAGTTAGAGTGCTCCAGTACATTGCAGGTAGGGTCCCGGACCTAGAGCATGTTTGTTTTCGCATTGGCATATTATGATTATATTTCGATTTGTATATGATAATTTGGATATTTGAAAAAGTGTATTTTGATTTATATGTATAAATGACTCATGATTTGATATCTGAAAAGTTATTACCAGATTATAAGTGTGATGATTTTGATTCTAGAGAATAAATGAATTATATGCAGAAAAAGAGAAATTTTCTATTATTCATGGATGTTAAAGTAGAGCATGCATGCAGAACTTGAAATCTAGGTTACGAGGCTTACGTGAGAATGAGATTTCTCACGTGCCGGTCGCGTGCCTAAAACGGGTCGTGACATTCATTCCTCATGTCATCAAGGACAAGGATATACCTATGCCCATTTAATTCTTCTTGAAGCATCTTTTGTAACTGGTCTAGTTCTAAGTCAGCAACATCCGTGTTTTTTAAGGATTTTAACATTTTTCTCAATAAAAACTTCACATCAAAATCCTCGGACACACACCCACATTTTTTTATGGAAAAGCTTCTGTACATCAGCATAATTGTACACCAATTGAGCAAGAGTGGTCTTGCCTAAGCCCTCAGTACCAACAATAGCAACAAAGGAAACATTTTTGTTAGTATGAGTTTGCTTCAGCAAGTCAACAATGTCTTTTTTGTTTTCTTCCCTTCCAATTATGTCTGACTGTAAAACAAAAGAACTTGTTTCCCTCCAGTCATTCTCATTTTGTCTAAGAACTATCAGACTTGGGTTCAGTTTCAACTTAGACATATCTCCAGCTACGTCATTAAAACTCTTTTCGAATCTTCTCAATCTTATGAGCTAACTTAGCACGGAAAATAATTGAATTTTCAGATGAAAAGAAGCTGCACACCTTACTGGCACCTTTGCAACGCAAGTCTTTGATAGCCAAGCCATCAAGTAAGTCATCAGCATCATGCAGTACTTGTTTGAACTTGCTTATCCAGTGCTTGATTACAGGATCTTCACTTTGCCTCTGCTCAGCATCTGAGAGCACAATATGGATAGACTCAAGAGTTTTCTTAAGATCTTCCAACTTATCAGAGACTTCGTAAATGCGTCCAATTTCAATGAAAGCCAGTGAAGCCAGTTTGTTAATGTCACGACCCAATCTCAGGCCGTGATCGACGCACAGGCTAGATGAACCCACCTAGCCCAGCAAGCCTAAAGACATGATCTTATTAAAATAAATCTCAAACTTAATTAATTTGGCTACCGAAAATCCAACAGCACCTTCCCTAAAAACTGAACAATCCATAAATCAAATTTAACCTGTTAAACAATGTAATATCATAAACCAATATCAACAGCCAGTACATTCCAGTATTTTCAGTTATTGACATAGTAAGGACCAGTTATACAAAAGAATCATGCTTAGCTCTTGCTCATACACATAACCAAAATACCTAACCTAGGTCCTATAGCTGCAAAATATACTAGAGTCAACAATCAAAAAGCCTTAACTGATCATAGAGGCCTACCAAAAAGAATATCCTGGGCCAACAGCAATCCCAGGACATGCTACTCAGCTACCTGAAAATCTAGAGACAAAAGGGAGGGGTGAGTCAAATAGACCTAGTGAGGACTATAAACAAAGTGGACAAGGAGGAGAAACCAATCAATGCACGAGCATTTAAAATGAAATGAAGTAGCTTGTAAACCATACAAATTTGTAAAACTTATGAATAAGAATAATAGTTCACAATTTTCATATTTCTTCTATAATTTTAACAGAAGTACCTTTTGAATTTTTCATTTCTAAGTAAAATCTCAAAATAGTTACTCAATACACTTTCTCATTATTCTCGTCACTTGCTCATTTGTCAAATAAGAATTAACTCCAACATCAAATACTCAATTTCTCATGAGGGTTACATAAGAAGCATAAATTTTAATTGGGGAGTATTCTCAATCCATTAATCATAAGATTTATTATTTCTCAAATATCTCACTAAGAAAATCTATGTGCACATAGGCCGTTATATCTCTTTGCTACGGTAAGCAGTAATGCCATTATATCTCTTCGCTATGGCGAGCGGTATTGCCATTATATCTCTTCGCTATGGCGAGCGGTATTGTCATTACTTCTTTTCGCTATGGCTAGCGGCATTGCCATTATATCTATTCGCTATGGCGAGCGGTATTGCCATTAATTCTCTTCGCTATGGCTAGCGGTAATTCCATCTTAGAACCCATCATAGTTTTTCTTAAATAAAGTTTTATCAACCATAAATCAGAAATCTAAAATTCAATCTTCATATTAATCCAATCTTACAAGTATCAATATAATAAATTTTTCCCATGTACATTGAAACAATATATATAGCAAAAATTATGGCATTAATAAAATCAACAAAGAGAGCTAGTAATAATCTCAACCAAGTCATCAAGTCATATTTAATAACCATTGCATTTAAGGAAATCATTCAAATCAAGCTAACCAAATAATCCAAGTGGCTTAGAATAAATTTTTTATCAAATATATTAATATAGTTTCTCCCATAAAAATAATTTAAAACAGTGTCACTATGTAAGCCACTCACAATACAACGGAATCAATTGGGCCTCTCCCTGACAGCTTCGGAGGGAGTAGCTCGCTCCACGTCAATTGAATCTAGAAAACATAAGCATTTTGAAGGGTTTAAATAATTTATTTCAAAACAATTTATCAATTAGAGAGCCCATTGAACAAAATCCCCAATTTATGGAACCTAGGGTTCCTAAGAATTAGAAAAAAATCAACTCTTGACACTACCCACTGCAACCTATTAATATTAGAGCCTCTAACTCACTAGATTCATACTTAAAATATTGAACATATATTCATCTATCGTTTTTGAGGGCTCACTAGTTTTATGATATACCCTAGAGTAACAAAGAAAAGAAATGAAATTGAGATTAGAGACTTACCTTGAATCTTGGGAGCTAGAGGGTATCAAGTTTTGAAAATAAAAATTAGCAACTATGTGATTTCTGGTTGAAATGGAGGAAGAAAAATGTAAATGAAGAAGGGAAAGAAGAAGCAGACGGAACAGAGAGGGAGAGGGAGCGTGAGAGTGTGTGAGAGATTGAGGGGAAGGGAAAGTGTGAGATTAGAGAGTGAGGGAAGGGGGGTTCGTGGTTTTAATCCACGCCCCTTCTGTGTCTCAAATTTTTTTTTTTTAAACCTAAGAAAAGACAAAACAGCCCCCCACTTAAAATTTGTTTTCCTTCTCCCTCCCTAAAGAACCAAGTGACCTGACAGTTGATGAGGCTACCAGCAACACTATAGGGAATTTGTTCAGCCATCCCTTAGATGAGAAAAGGGAAAGATGAAAACAAATAGCAGGTGGGTTGCAAGAAAGAAAGGAGGTGTAGGAAATTAATGGAAATCAGTACTCAATAGCTAGCTATCTGGTTGTAGGAGGAGGTGGGCAATAAAAGTCACCAAATGCTTTATATAATAGCAATATGGAGTAGGAAAAAGGTTCTCCAAAAAGCTCACAAAGCTCACTGCTTTTCTTATGCACCTTCTGGGAATCTATCAAAATGAGCAATTAAGAGCATGAAATGAAATATCCATCGTTATCTCACAAATGCTTTGTCATTAGTCAATAATAGGTTAGTGAATTCACTAACAAGACTTCAATCTTTACACCTGTGATGGCCCCTTGGTGGGGTTTTGCTTTTGGTTCTATAGAGGAAAAGATGAACCAATTCACAATCAGTGCATTACCTTTTTTCTTGCTGACAAACAATCAGGGCATTCACTTTATACTGCCTTTGTTTTCCTTCAGTGAGAAGCGAACTTTCCATTTTGCCAACCCATGGTTAGCAACATGGCAACGCATATATTTTTCTTAAAATTGTTATGAACATTTGTTATTCCATAATTTAGAAGTTAATCTTTAGCGGTTTTAGTTTGTGCATCTTCGGTACTAAATGGGGCTAACATAAAAGGGGTTTTAATACCAACAAAGCCTGGCACAGTTGGTAGATGGCTGGTCCTTTAAGCATGTCTCAGGGGTTCGACTTCTGCTGTGTGTATAGAAAGGGGCTTTGTTGGGAGAGACAATACCCACTTCGGTGATCTCTACGCCTCAAAGGGATTAGTCTTCAGCTGCTGGTCGGGGATACCCTTGAGCAATAAAAAAAAGGGGGCTTTTAATATCTATCGTGTCAATTTGACACGCTGAATAGTAGAAGGACTAATAGTATAACATTTGATAATATAAGACTTAATAATATAAGATTTAATTTAATAAACTTTTAATACTATACAATATTTTGTGTAATACTGTATAAGATATTGTATTTTATATTTTATAATATTATCATTTATTTACAATTAATTCTAATATTTTAATTAAATAGTAAATGAAATAAAAATATTGATTAATGATTTAAATATAATTTTTAAATATCACATTTATGTAAATATATGATTTCAATAAATTATATAAATATTAAATAACTCTTTTATATGTTTTAATATTTTTTATTTTTAATCATAATTATTTAAATTTAAAATTTAAAATAAATATCGACTCAAAATATTTTTGTTATTGATCCTTTTATATATTACTGTCACGATCCAGTTTGGGAACGTAATCGGCACGTAAGAAATCTCATTTCCACATAAGTATTGTAACCTTTGATTCTCTCTATATGCATATTTAATTATAAAGTCCATTAAAATATAAATTCATTTTCTACATACAAATCACCTGTTCTTTAAAGTCAATATAGCCATAACTGATATTTCATAAAGCAAATTCTAAAGTCTGTAAATCATACTACCAAAACATATATATATAGTTGCTCTGTTGCCAAAATTACTATGAACACTAAATTATTAAATATAAATCTAGAATGACATTATGGTATGTAAAATGCAAAAACTATCTCTGTAAAACCCTGAAATTTATTTTAAAATTTTTATTTCTAATTCATTAATTAAAATTTCATGAATTAGATAAAATTAGTCATGATAAGAATGACTTAGTGAAAAAAAGGTGAATAGTGATCATATGGGTCCCGCAGGCCTATTAGGACCACCGAAACCCAAAAATCGAGACCAAGAGATGCCTAAGATTAAGAAAATATAAGATTGAGGTTAGGAAAAATTAGAAATGAAAAATTTATACCTAGATTTTAATTTCAGGTGTTATCTATATTACGAGTATGGCATTTTACCCGTTCGATTAAATTATGATGGGTAGTTTCTCGCACCGTATGGAACGTACAGTATAAGTAGGACACCTAATGAGACAAGTGTGTGGCTTACAAGAAGCCACACCATTGCCTTTTCGAGGGACCAATAGAAAACTTACAAAAATATATACATTTGTACTTAAGAAAACCAATTTTCTAATTTAAATTACTATGCATATTATCATAAATTCATAATACCAAAACCTTAACACTTTGCTCCCCTAAATTTTCAGCCAACCCACCAAGAATACAACCAACTTCGTCTTCTTCCCTTAGAAACAACAAAAACCTACTTAGAAATCCAAAAACTCCATAACCAAAAGCTTAATCTATATATACTATCCTTGTAACCTAAAATCAACTCTTATTAACAGACCGTCACCCCACTTTGCTATTAATTATGGCTGTTGTTCTTACTGCCTTGGAGGAGGATTTGAGAGGTTTGGATCAAAGATTGCGTGGAGAACTCTTGAAGAAAGCCAAGAACAAGAGTTAAAGCTTCCAAGAGCCAAGTAGGGTTTTCTTTAACCTCTTTTCCTCCAAACTGATTCTGAAACTTATTTGAATGATTTGCCTTGAGATTTTCAGTTTTATTGAATGTTTAGATATGGATATTGATGTGGTTAATTTGGTAGAGCATTTGGATGGTGTTAGAAAATCCCTTTTCTCAAAAATATATAAAATGAAAATTGCAGAAAAAGAATAACAAATAATGAAAGAGGAATAAAAATTGAAAAAAATAGAACTGAAAGTTCAATTAGAGTTAATGTTATGATGGTGTTCAACATGTAGGGGTTTCGAAGTGAGAAAGAAAATGGTGAAGCGATTGTAAGTCTCTTATGGAAGAGAAGGAGCAATGGAAAGAAGCTAGATGAAAAAAAGGTCAGTGCCTCCAAACAACATCATTTTTTGTTTTATCCTTTCTTTATTTTTTATCTTGTTAATTGATTAATTGAAGATATGGGGGTATTGCTGTTGTGGAGAGATCATGTAATAGAAAACGGAAAATTATCAAAAATGAAAAAAGGGTCTAAACAATTAACAAATTTATCTCTGATTAGTTTGCTAGAATCAATACAAAATAAAAATAAAAATTATACAGCTGACAACTTCTTAGCTCTCAGCCTACCATAGGGAAAGGGTCGCATTGGGAGATATGCGTTTGCACCTTTGTAACTGGGGAGAGATGTCAAGGTTATCAATAAATGACAAGAGTAGTGCATTTGGGTTGTGACTGTGTTGTTATGGGACTAATCTGTTTGGGGTGAGCATCTATGAAATTGGTGGGGCGGTGGTTGGAGACTCGGAGGGAAAGAGAGGTTAAAAAAGAAAATCGGTAAAGAAAGAAATTGGAACATGGATTAGAAATTTTAAAAAGGATCAATATAGTAATTTTAATGGAATTAAGTGAAACCATGTGAAGGTCAAAGGAACCAAATTATCTTTCACCTATGCAGCCACCAAATGATTGGTGATTATTACAGAATTTAACCAAAAAGGCACATATGGCTCATTCAGCTGATGACGTAACGATATTAAACTCTATGATAGGCATTAAATAGTGCCGTCGTTCTGGCTTGAAATTTGTTAAAATTCATACAGAATAAAGAATTAGATAATGAAGGAGGTTAAGGTTTGATGAAGTACAAGCTTTGTTGATAATGAAAAATATAAAAATGGGATCATTTTGATGAGAAAGATATGTAATAGTATGTTAGAATGGAACTTGATCTTAGCCAAGTAAACAATTTGATGGTTATTGTGTGCTTTTTCTATGAAGTGATGAAATAATAATTTTTTAAATCTTAAGAGACTAATTTGTCCTACAATATTTGTTTGAAGGAATTTGAGGTTTTGATATAATAAAAAGATTTAATTATAATATGCACTGACAATATAAATTTTTTTTTTCATATAATCATATAATCATGTATTGTCATATAAGCCATAATAGTTGATTTTTCATCCACTACTTGAAAAATCATCAAAACAAAATAATTTGATTGAATGATGATGTAAAACAATTTTATATTATCAGTACATTAAAATTAAACTAAAAAAAGTATCAAACCACTCTAAATTTTTACTCTTTTGCTGTAGATCACCACTACAAATTTTACATCCTTCTCAATTATTCCCTAAACTTTGATTAATACTTATATAAACCCTTTTCTTTAAAATTTGTTCATATAATAACAGTATAATGATACATAAAAATATATTAATGATTCGTTATATATTAAATTTAGGCCATTAATTAATTTATTTGTTGTTCAAATTCTATTTGTTTCAAATAGTTAAATATATTTATTTAACAAAAGGAGCTATTTAGACAATAATAATAATTTGAGGAGTAACTGAGATAAAATTAAAGTTCAAGATGTCCATTTTCAAAAAGATATAAAGCTCAAGTTGTTTAGATACACTTTCCGTTAAAATAAAAAACTCGAATTGATATCTTCTTCCCGCAATAATAGGGATGATGAGAAATATAGTCAAACAAGGACTTTCATTTATAAATAAAAAAAATATTAAATAGTTTTAATATTGTCAATAGAAGGATATAAAAAATATTTCATATTTTTAATTTAATAGTTAAGAGAATAAGCAAAAGCAAATTTAAGAAGGATGTACATTAGATGCCTATACAAAGGTGAATTTAATGATGAATCTTTTATTTTTTAAATTTATCATAGATATTTTATTATTAACTATTAAATTAAACTATCTAAAAAAAATAATTATCCAAAAACTAATAATAGAAACCGAATGTTGCCGCACAATCTTTGAGTTCTAACTTGTAATGTGCTGTATTCGCGAACACTGTTTCGCACACCTCAGACACCTTGCGCATTATCCAACAACTTGCCAACATACGCTTTTCCTCTCTCTTATTCAGTCACCTGCTTCTTCTTGTTCCGATCCTTTCCTTTCCGTTTCCGTGAGATGGCTGAACAAATCCCCTACGGTGTTGCTGCTAGTCTAATCAACAAGCTCGCTTCCACAACGTACCGTGAATTTGGACGCATGTATGGAGTCATGGATCAACTGGAAAAACTCAAGAAAACTCTCGAGTCCATCAAGGTTGTGCTTTCAGATGCAGAGCAGAGACAAAGTGATGATCCTGTTATCGAGCACTGGATATGGAGGCTCAAACAAGAGCTGCACGACGCTGATGACTAGCTTGATGCCTTGGCCATTGAAGACTTGCGGCTCAAGGTTGATGGTGGTAGCAAGAGTTCTAGTAAAGTGCGTGGCTTCTTTTCATCTGATACTCCACTTGTTTTTTCGTGCTAAGTTGGCTCGCAAGATTGAGAAGATTCAAAAGAGCTTTAATGATGTTGCTGAAGATATGACTAAGTTGAAACTGAACCCCAGTTTGGCAGTTCTCAAGCAAAACGAGCTTGCTTGGAGGGAAACAAGTTCCTTTGTTCTACAGTCGGAAGTAATTGGCAGGGAGGAAAATAAGAATGACGTCATGAACTTGCTGAAACAAACCCATACCGATCAAAATGTCTTTTAGAATTAGACATCCTACAACAGAAGCTTCAAGAAGAATTAAGTGGGCTGAAGATCATCTAAAGTGGGATGATTTGAGAACTTATTTAATCTGTGGAGGCCAAGGTAGTATAATTCTAGTGACAACTAGTAGTACAATGGTCTCACAAATAATGGGTACGAAAAACTTATATGTTTTAAAAGGTTTAACAAAGGAGCAATCATGGACTTTGTTTAAAAAAATTGACATTTTGGGACGATAATAGCAAAATGAACCCAAGTCTTGAATCAATTGGGGAAAGAGTTGCAGAAAAGTGTGGTGGAGTACCACTGGCAATCAGAACAATAGGAGGCTTCTTGCGAACTATAAATGAAGACAGTGATCAATGGTCAAGTATTTTGAATGATGATATTTGGAGGTTGTGCAAGGAGAGGCAGAGTATTATGCCAATGCTAAAATTGAGTTACCAAAAATTGCCACTTCGGTTAAAACAATGTTTTGCTTATTGTTATCTATATCCAAAAGATTGGCAAATTCCAAAGATGGAATTGATCCAGTTATGGATGGCTCAAGTTTACCTTGAAAGTCCAAATGGAATGCCATCTATGGAAGATATGGGCAATCAATATATCAGGGTTTTGCTGATGAGGTCATTTTTCCAAGATGCGTTGGTGAAAGAATATGGTAATATTAAGTCCTTCAAAATGCATAATTTGACGCATGATCTTGCAAAGTCAATAGTTGGAAATGATTGTTATCCGGATTGTGAGGGAAAAAGAATCGTTGCAAGACCCATGCACGTCGCATTTCATTCTAACATCATTTCTTTGTTGGAGTCATTAGATGCAAGCCACCTGCGAACTATTATTTGTCACAACATGGATGCAGTGACCAATCTATCTTCGATGAAAAGTTTAAAGTACCTGCGTGTTTTGAATTTGTCACATTCTTCCATAACTATGTTGCCAGAGTCTATTAATAAAATTAAGCATTTGAAATGCCTCAACCTGTCATTTTGCAGTAAACTAGTTAGTTTGCCCAAATCCATTGGCAATCTTATTAGCTCACAGACCTTGGAATTAACTGAGTGTGTGAGAATTGTTTTTTCTATAGAAATTATTGTGAAGTTGATCAATTTGAGGCATCTTTATGTTTCTGATTGCAAAGCTTTTGAAGAAATGATGCCAATAGGATTGGGGAAATTGCTTCATTGCAAACATTAACAGATTTTGTCATAGGAGACGATGGGAAGAACAAAAGCGGCAAATTGAATGAACTGAAAGAGCTTTATGACATAACAGGCAAGATCTCGATTAGCAATCTGCATTTAGTAAAAGACGTGGCATTGGAGTCGAAGGAAACAAATTTGAAAGCAAAAAAAAACACATTCAGAGCCTGTACCTGCATTGGGGAGAGGAAGAAGAAAACACAAACGATGACAACTTGGAGTTGCTAGATAACCTTTGTCCTAGCCAGAATTTGAAAAAATTGATCGTTATAAGCTATCCAGGAGTGAGGTTTTTAGGTTGGCTTTCTTCACTCACTAGTATTGTTAAAATTTACCTATGGAGTTTTTCCAATTGCCAACATTTACCCCCATTAGAAAGACTTCCGTGCCTTAAGATGCTCAAGATTGCTTAAAAGAGAGAATTGAAGTACATTTATTGTGAAGATATTTCTAATGTGTTCTTCCTATCTTTGGAGACACTCATCCTCAAGGAGTGCCTGAATTTCAGAGGATGGCAAATGTGTAGGGTCCAGCCATGTGAAGGAAAGAAGAGAAATTTCGATGCGTGAACAGTAAAATTACTGTTCACGTGTGAAGAGTTTGATACTGAAGAGAGAATTTTACGCATGCACAGTAATTTTTACTATGCACGCGTGATAATTTCGGTGCCGAGAACGTTGAAGCTAAAAACATTGAAGGAAGAAAAGTCATCATTGCTACAGTTAGAAAATTTGAAAATGAATGCCGTGTACGCGTTTTTCTCTTCCGTGCAGTAATAGGAAATGCACATTCATACTGCTGAAAACTTCTATAAATAGAGGAGTATAATCATTCATTTGATACAACAATGAAGCAGCAAAAACAAGAGCTGCTAGTAAGAGAGAGAGAATTATTCTCTGAGAGTGAGAAAGAAAAATAGAGAGTGTGAGTAAATCCCTTAAAGTGTAGGGTGTGGGTATATACACCGGGAATATTTTTGGGTATCATCTCTATTGCTCCTTGGTACTGCAAAATTGTAGTATTTGAATAGGAGGGTTCTCACTAGGATACACTATATTTACCTCTTGGGTTGGAGAGTGTGGAAAGGATATTTTGTAATTATCCTGAATATAGTGGAATATTTTTCGGAGTTTGTCCCGTGGTTTTTCCTCCGGTATTTGGGGGTTTCTACGTTAAATATTCGGTGTGTAAATTTCTTGATACTTGTGTGAATAGTATTATTTGTGAATAGTACTGTTCGGGGAATAGTGACCTGCAGGCCCCACGTGAATACGTGAATAGTGACTAGTGGGCCCCACTGCAGAAAAATTTACTATTCATCCTTATTCATATTTTCATTTGTACTTGTGATTGATAGATTTAATTCTATCGGTTTACTTTTAGTCTATCATTCTGCATATTGGCATCATTTAATTCTGTTGTAAATCAGTCTACAGCGACAAAATGTTGAGAGATGAAGAGAGTCAAATAGTATTGACAGACATCGTTCTTTGCTTCCTTTTCCTTGCCTTTCTTCTTTGGATATCTTTAATTGTCCAAAATTGATTTGCATGCCTACTTTATCACTCCCTAATAGCGTGAAGCTCAGGATGAAAAATTATTCTTTGGGTTCTCTCTCTGCGCTCTTGCACTTGAGAATTTTCAGTATTAAAGTGTTTGAAGCAATGTCAGAGAAGTGGATGCAAAACCTCACATCTCTGAAGCGTCTCTCTCTTGGGGGATCCTCAATTACTTCACCTCTATTTCGACAGTTGCAACCTCTTCCTTCTGAACTCCAACAACTGAGTATCGATTCTGTTGATGACGCAGAGCTTGATTGTGGAAAGTCGAGCAGGATAATAGCACACAATGCTATGAGCTCCCTCATGCACTCTGTTCTTTGCAGAAATTCTCCATTGAATGTTGTCAGAATGCGAAGGCTTTACCAGAGCAGATTGGGGAGCTCCAATCCCTTAGGTGTATTGACATTGTCTATTGCCTTAAATTAGAGTCATTGCTTGAAGCCATGTGTTGCTTAACCAATTTACAGACACTGTATATTTGTGAGTGTCCCCTCCTACGTGATAGATGCCAGGCTGCAATCGGACAAGATTGGCCCAAGATTTCTCACATTCCAAATGTAGACATAAACAAATATTGATTCCTCCTAAGGTAATATTCCAACATTGGTACATCTTTTATTAATGGACTGATAATATATAGTTGTGCTCTATTGTTGCCTACCCCATTTTTAACTGCAACACACTAAATCTCAGAATTGGATAATACTTCTTGATTTCTTATATTTATGGTTACCCATAACTGTTTCTTACTAGTTTCGTTATGCATTCCCATAATGTCTATTCCATATAAAAAGTTTATATATCAATTGTTGTCTTCGACTCAAAGAAGCATTTACATATTTTTTTTTTTGGGTTTAGCAGCTTTGAAATGGAAAGGTTTCAATTGGTTGTGGGGGAATTTTCCGTTTTAACATTGACATGTCAAATTGGGATGATTCAAGAAAGAATATAAACCTCAAATTTTAAAATTGAAAATGAGAAGATTCATTAGCAGGTCTCTGTGAAATGTGGAGTGCTGAATATAACCAAAACTTGCTCAAGTTCCTGGGGCAATTCAGGTATTCTTGAGCTTGATTGCTTGTTTATGCTAAGTTACTAATGGATTGATAAATGAATAAACTGAAATCCATTTGTATACAATTTAGTTCAACATTCTTGTGCAATTCTTGATTGACCTTCCCCTAATAAATTGTTCAGTACTGCCCATTCAATCAATATTATTTCCATGTGATTATATTTCTAAAATATTTCTTTTACTTTACAAAAATTAATGTCTCTTAAGGGAGTTAAGTCGTTGGCTTATCTAAATTGATATCTATTTCTGTCATTTTTGTCTAATATAGCAATGCAGCTGACTTATTACCTTAGAAGTTGTGAGTTTAGTAGAGCAAGGGATCTCTTGAATATCCCTAATCTTTGTATTTGTATTCAGCAATAATGCATATACTTCTTTGTGTTTTCTGTGATAATCTGAACCAGTTCTATCAAAATAAATGTAGTATCTGTTAACCACTGCCAGTGGTTGTTTAAAATGTTACTATTGTGCAATCTGACATTAAATAAAAATCTGCATGTGGTCATTGCAGCTTGGGTATCTATACTAGCGGCTGCCCAAAGGTTGATGAGATAATTTTGAAATTTGTTCACGAGCATATCTGCAATGCCCCATCAGTAGCAGCTTCCCTCATAAGACTGCAATTCCATGATTGTTTTCTCAGGGTATGCTGTTCAAGTTTCTTCCTCCATTTCATCTTGATTTTTAGTCAACAAGTATTTGTTAAAACAAATAATAAGAGAGGTTGGAGCTGAATGCCTTTGGGTAGTGTCTTTCTTATGCTGACATTTCAGCTTGGGCCACGGTAAACTTATTCATTCCATAGTAAGTATGACTTTTAACATTTTATGGTTATTTCATCATTCTCTGGTGGAGTGCATTTGTGATTTGCCATTCTAGAAGACTGGGCATGTATGAGTTATTTCCCTCATCTACTATTTTTAATGGAAAGTACTGAAGCTTAGGTTTTCCATATATGCTGTCTCACTTATGTTGCTTTCAACTGGAAGATTTGTATTTATTGTGGTTCTTCAATTGTTTTCCCATGAATATTTGTTTATTCCTCTTCAGTTTATGCATTCTGCTGCATTTGCTCATTATTGTTTTGAGCAAGTTGTTATTTCAAATATGCTTAGATTGAGAAGCATTGCAGCATTCTTGATTCTTTTTTCTCTTTTAGGGGAAATTAACTTCCTGTCCTTGACTTGTTGCGCTGCATTGATCAGTTGTTATAAACGAGTAAAGTTGTTCTAACTTGTTTTAGGTTTTATTAATCAGTAATTCTGTTCTTAATAAAGCCACAGGGTTGCAGAAATTCCTTCGTCTTGTAGCCTTACCTATATCTGTGAGATGGCACTATTAGTGGGATTGCTTTTGGTGCAGTTACTCTTCCTCACTGGGGAATCTACTACACACTTTGACAGTTGCACTCACGTTGTTGCTTGTGAAGTTGATTATCCTTGTTGCATTTTTAATCTTCTCAGCTTGTGGTCAATTTAGTGTTGTATGTGGCAGGTGCTCCTGTCGATTACAGTTACTTATTTTAAGTTGTACTGTTGTAGTTGAACTGGAATTCATTACTGATGCAGGGATGTCTAATATTTTGTTGCTATTGTCGTCAATTATGCTGAAAATGTAGTTTAAAGTGGTGCCCAAGTGTGAGACAGATGTCCTATTATGTTGCTTGATGGGTAGTAGATCAGTCAGGGGAACCAGAGAACGTTACTATCACCGTTTACTTGGTCAATGTTATTTTTTGGTTGTCCATAATATGGAGCTACTAACTTACTTTGGCTTAGGAATAATCTCTCTCTCTTTCTTTCTTCTTTCTTATATGTAGCAGCTTTCATCCTAAAGGCTCATAAATTTGTAGAAATAAAGTATGATTAGAAACATAAATGTGAGTGGGTGGTGGATCCTACCACCAATTGAAGCTATATCTCAAAGTGGGGTGGGCGCAATCCAACACAGTGCAGAGCATCCTATAATTTCTCGTTCTGAGATATCTCAAAATTGTCAATGAAGTGCAACAATTGTTTCTTATGGTTCATTTTGTGAAACCATCCCTTTCATTAATAGCAAGCCAATAAAGTAAAATAAGTAAATTACAGCAGCATGTTCCCTGTACATGAATGGAGATTGACGGATTCAGTTGTTCAAGTTTATTTTATTCGACCTAAAGAAGTAAGCTAATTAAAATACACGAGGGGAAACAATCTACACATGAAAAAAATTTGTGAAGAAAACACTGTAAGAATCGGGACCTTACACTCTATTCTGTCCAGTTTTAAACTTGTATTTGAAGAGCTGGTTAGGAAATTGTTAAGGCAGTAACTCATTTACCATACATTAATTAGTTTGAGCTTGAGACGCTTATCGATAGAGCAAGAAGCTCACCCTTGATCGTCTCCGTGGTGCTTTTGCTATGCCCAAGGAAGTTCTACGTGGTTTTGTGCTTCAATATTCCGTTAGTGTTTCTGCTATCTCCCAATTTTCTGGTATTCTTATTCATTAATCTAATAATTCATTTTGTATGTTGTCCCCTTTAATTTAATCCTCCATCACATTATGCAGCAGGTTTACTATATGTTGGGTGCTGTCCTGGCAGTACGTATTTCAACCTGGTGATTATTTTTTTAATCCACCCTTCACCTATCTCAATTAGATTTTCACTGGTTGGAGTCACAGCTACCATTGTGTATTCATTATGAGAACTAATTGTCCCGGTTAATGCTTCTAATGGAATTAATTCATGGCTAATTGATCTTATGATTGGTTGGTTTTGCTGGTAGAATAGAGTTCATACCAAACATCGATTGTCGCACTTTAACATTGTCAGTGGTGACTCTAGGTGTGTTTTTTTGTAAATGTTTTGATGAGACACTGCCGCACTTGTTTTTCACTTATGAATTTTCTTAGAAAATTTGGTCTTTTTGCTTTAATTGGTGGGGTATTAAATGGATGATGGCTGATGATCCTATATATTAAATTTTGAAATGTGGAAAAATGTTGATTTCATGGGAATGGAGTTAAAGGGTTGGAATATTTGTTTTTATGCCATTTTAATTTCTATATGGGAACAGAGGAGTAGAGTTGTTTTCCAAAATGAGCAGATTAATTGGAATAAATTTCTATTTAACCTCATGCATGTCGATCTTGGTTGAATTCAGAGCTATAAATTACTGCTGCGTGTGGGGTTTTTTTTTATGCAGGTGTTTCCTAGGTGTCCTTCTGTTTGATGGGGAAGGACATAAAAAGTATGTGACTTGTACTCCGCTGTGTGTTTTTTAGGGGTGTATAAGGTGATAATGGAAGTGGATGGTTTGCAGAGTGAAACACAGTGAGAATATTTTGAGATGAGGGGAAGTTTTTGTGAGATTCAGAGGGTGAAAATAATAGGTAAGAGGAGAGATACAATTGTGAGGCCTAATTGCTATCTCATAACCTTGGCTTTTTATGAACTTAGCGGCTTTAATGTTCAGTTTTGACTGTTTTGCAGTTTGGTTTGGTGTATTGGAGGTGGTGAGAAGAGTGATACACAGTGGTCTACTTTCTGTGAGAGGGCAAAGTGTGAGATTTGAGGGCAGTTGTTAATTGTGTGTGTCACTTTATTGGTTTGAGTGAAACATTAGTGAGGTTAGTTGTTTAGGAATTTTTGTATATTTGGGTGTGTAGAAGCAAAGTCCAAGTTCAAGAGGTCCTTTAATTTTTGTTTCAAAAATCTTGTATGATTTTTGGGTGTGGCTATTATGTGTACTATTCTACTCGAGATAGGATTATTCTTAAGTTCTTATATAAAGTGATGGTGACATTGTTCTACTGATTTTGATATGCTTCTCTTTGAAAACTGCATATGCTTAAGACTGATGGATATAAACTGTGCTAGTGTGTCTCATGCTATTTTATTCAAAATCTTGTTTGTTGTATTCACTTGAGGATATTTGTATGGAAGTATATGTCAAGTAGCTCTTTCAATTCTGCAATTTGGTGTAGTTGGTCCTCTTATTTAGTGATGAAGCATGGTTGGGATTTTTTGCTATGTCTTAAGGGCTGAGCTTTTCAGTTGACGGATTGGTGGATCTTTAAGCTTCCTTGAATGGTTTGATTGTCCTGTTGTATTTATGCTATTTTGTCTTTACTTCAGTGTACTGTAACTTATTGGGGCCTTCATAATTTGCAGCTTCCATAATTCTTGTATAGGAGGAGAAGTGATATATGTGTGATGTGCTTTGATATTGTCCATTTATTTTTTGTTTGCATCCTTTGGGTCTTTGTATTTGATGACACACTATTTTGCTTTCTCTGTTTGGGATTAAGTCACCTTTGAATTATTATATATATATATATAAAAGAAATAGGGCACTTTGTCAGCCACGGTTGGTATACTATTACTATTATTTTAGGGGTTATTTTAAGTTAGTCTTGCATATGTTTGGATCATACCATGGTCCACAAAAATTACTATAACTGACTAATTTAACCTTCTTCAATCTTTTAATTTTCCCTTTTAACTATTTACAATTTTTTTCCACCATTATCTTTTCAATGACTTCACCACTATCGGTGCTCACCACCCTCTTTTCTCACCACCGTTGGAGTTGTGGAGGCCTCTCTCTCTTTCTCTCTCTCTATGCCTCTTTGTCTCTCAAACCTCAGTATGAGAAGTGTTATTTCTTTCATTGTTGGTCTCCATTGTTGAATCTAGCTCATACTTATTTTGTCATTCCTCAACTTACTGCCACATCTCTATCGCAACTTCCTTTAAGCAAAGCCCCCTTTTTTTTTATTGAGAAGTGTTATTTGTACTCATGAGATGTAGGACACTGTGCCGATTAACACTCCATCCACCATTGAATAGGACGTAGAGCCCATTCAAATAAGTCCAGACTCCATTGAATGCAACGTTGTCCGCTTCGGCGCCCGCACTGTCAGTTACACAACCCACCTATGCTCAAGCAGGAATTTAAGGGCTTGTTAACAATGACCACCCCATTGACCGACAGTAGGCAGAAAAAAGGGAAGCAGCGACAAGACAATGGACAACAAAGGATGACTCCCAAAGCGGCGGTGGTTGGCAATGCAGTGCGGCGACAATGGGTGGCTAATTGAAATTGATGTTACAAGTGCAAGGGGTAAGAGTTGCGAGGATGAGCGTTTTGGTTGGAAGGACTTTTAAAGGTATGATTGGGTGAATAAAAACAAAGGGAGAATGAAAATGAAGACAATAACGAGAAATGATAAGACTAAATTTAAATTACTATTGTTTGGAAGTAATTTTAGGCGAGAGAGTGACATGGGTGGTAAAAGAATATGTATTCCTTCCATACCACTCAAAATCAGGCTTTTTTGACCCTTCAAATTGATGGTTAAGGAAAGAATAAAGGTAACTTTCAAATAAGAGAGTGACATGGAGGCTGTTTGGTAGCTGTTTGGTAGCTGTTTCTAAAAATAGTTTTTGAGTTCTAAAAGCAAAAAACCAAAAGAAGTTGTTTGATAATTTGTTTTGTAAAAGTTAGTTTTAAAAATTGAAAAACACCATTTGGATTTTAAAAACTGAAACACAAAAACAATTTTAATGTGCTTTGTTGTTTTAGAGTTGGTTGAAAACACGGTGGCAAACTTGTAATTATATTGAGTTTCTATTCTTTCCATTCCTTTGATTCTTGTGGGAATGTTTCTCATGTTTTATTTTGTTTGACAGTCCCTAGTCACCACACAACTCCAACTTTACTTCAGATGTCATGACCTGATTTAAGCACGTGACCGGCACATGAGAAATCTCATTCTCATGCAAGCCTTTTTAACCTGTTTATTAATTTTGCATGCATACTCTGCTCTAACATTCGTGAATAGAAAATTTTCTCTTTTCTGCATATAAGTCATCTGTTCTCTGGAATCAAAATCATTAAATCTAAAATCTTGTAATAGTCTCTCGAATCTCAAAATCATGAATTATCTATACATACAAATCATATACACTTTGTCAAATGTCTAGGTCATTAAATACAAATCAAAATATAATCTTAATATGCTGAATGCAAAAACAAAACATGCTCTAGGTCCGAGATCTTGCCTGTAATGTACTGGAGCACTCTAACCAAAACATTATATGCTTCACCTACAGACTTACCGACTGGAATCTATTACTGCTGGGAGGTTCACAATAGCTGCTTTATCTGTAAAAATAAGAGAGGGAAGAGAGGGGTGAGTTTTGGAACCAAAACTCAGTGAGTGAATCCTCACCTGAAACCCGCTTTCATGGGACATCAAGGAAATAATGCATAATATCATAAAAACATTAATAATATAAGAAAAGATCTCACATAACCAAGTATACATATATTTCTAAAAGTCCTTTATAATCATCATGTTACAACTTAAAACAATTTTCTTCATTTACTTTCATACCTGAAATCATACAAGCACACGATATAGTAGCTCCTAGAGAAACAGTAATTTCTGAATATAAATGTCTAGTCATATCTGGGCGTTACGTATCGCCGTCTCCAGTATGACAATAAATCTCTGAATATAAAGGTCTGATCACATTTGGGCGTTACGTATCGCCGTCTCCAGTGTGGCAAAACATCCTCTGTTATCTCTGGCCCGAGCTACTTGGTACCAAGGTTAACGGATTAACTGCCGTTAACACACAGCCTGTTTCTCTATAGCTACCTTCTAAACTAATCAAATAATTCCATTTAAAGCTAAAACCTTTAAATCCTTTTAATTCTCTAAGAGCTCTGAATCTGTCTGATTCTAGCAGTCTGACCTTAGCATAACTGTGGCTATGAAATCATGCCCAAGGGATCACCCTTTGTAGACATTTGTGATTTCATAAACTCACAGAATATGTATCCGCCAACTGTTCTAAATCTCACGAAGACTCAAGCTCTAAAACCTTTGATTTACTCTCTAAAACACAATTCAAACCATTAAACTTTTCATACTAAAACTCTCAATATCATGTTTCCAAAATAGCTATGTTCACAATCCCAATTCCATTCTCTTTTCTAAATACCATTTTCAAGTATTAAACACTCATAAATCGTTTTTAGAGTTCATTCCAACATTCATAGAAGCTTTCCATAATCATCATTATCATCAAATACATTCAAAATCAATTCAACAAACATGGTCCCATGAGTTTTCTCAAAAATACATTTCATGCTCTAAAATCAATAGCTCTAAAGCATATAATTCAACAGTAGTTTCAATCCTTGTACAGTGTTTCTCTAAAATCAATCATTAAATCATATTTTCATGAAAATAACTCTAATGCAGAATATAGAAGTCACATATGAGAACCCACTCACCTGGTGGGATGAACCATGAAGAACTGACTTCCATAGCACAATAGGGTGCATAATTCACAGGAATATCTGATATAGAAGTAATAAAACTCTAAATTAACTTCAAAGAACCTCTAAATACCCAAGAATCCATCCCTAATAAGGTGGAAAGCTCCTCCCCTTTGAGAAGCACAAAAGATCCCCTCTAGACAAGTAGAACTTAAAGGAAATGAAGCAAAACTGATAAAATAACATACCTTTAAGCTTGGGGGATGGAAGATTCCTAATTAAACTTGGAAGAATTGGAAGAAAATGGAGTTTAGAAGGTGAAAATGGGGTTGGGATGCAGAGTTCTTGCATTTCTCTGCAGAGGAGGGAGTGGATGTGTGTGTGGAATGGTCTGGAACCCGAAACAGGGATTTTTATAAAAACTCGGTCGACCGTTTCAGCGCTAAAGAGCGCTGCTTTAGTGCTACAACGCTCACCAGAGAGCGTCTCTCATACCTACTTACTTTTCTATTGACCGCTGCAGTGCTAAGAGCGCTGCAGTGCTCACCAGAGGGCATAAAGTCCACTTCTTACACTGACTTAATCTTCTGCTGACCGCTGTGCTCACCAGAATGGTCTTTCTGTCAACCTTAGCTACACTTTCAGTTCTGGTATGTATTAGACTATATTATCTCAGCACTCACTTATTTACATCTCTTTATTTCCTAAACCCTAAACCCTAAACTTTTATTTCCTATTAACTTTTAAACATAAATGTAAATAACAAAATACCCCCCATTTGGATTCAAATAAAATATCCAAAAAATCAAAATCTCAACCAATCAAAATCTAAATTTTGGATTTTAGTTCAAATCCGAGAATTCTCAAGATTCCGTAAACTCGTGATTTAAAAATGACCTAATCAAAGACTTCATAAAATCCGTTAAAAATCTCTCTTTAACTCATTTTTTTCTAGGGAACAATTACCGGGACCTTTGGTCCCTAGAATATGACTCTATCATATGGCTCTCCAATGAGGAGTAGGGTCCAGACTTAGCAGAATTTGGGACTCAAAATGACGAGTAACAGTGATTGACACCCTTTCTGTTCGGAAAAATTTTCTAGTCCTTTTACATTTAAAATTAGGGGTATTACATCAGAGCTGTCCTTAACCACCATGGCTAGCCAATAGATCTACCGTGAACCCAACCCGTATATCCATTGACGAGGCGCGTAAACCAACCCCCAAGCTCCTCCACGACCCAGCCGTAGTGACCAAGCCCCTTCGCGAACCAAGCTCCTCTGCGAACCAAGCTCCTCCGTGACCAAGCTTGTCACGACCTGATTTGGATCGTGACCGACACGGGAGGATTCCCATCCCCATGTAAGCCTCATGATCACTGTGTCATACTATATGCATATTTCATTTATAAAATTTACTTTAAATCATAATTCAAATCTTATCTTAAGCTTGTAAAAAACCTGAATAATTCTTTTTCTCATAAATAAAATCTGAAACTGTAGTTGTGATATATATGTTAAACTGAGTTGCTCATTTACAAAATGACTCATGAATGCTAAATCATTTAATACAAAAGAATCATGGTGTGCAAATAAACTAAATGCATGATCCGGGACTCTACCTGCACCGTCACTGGAGCACTCTATACAAAATAATCAAACTTCACAACAATGTGAGGTTCACCCCAAAGCTGAAGCACTAGTGCTGCTGAGAAAGGGAGGAAGAGGAGGATCCTGAGCTGCGCATGAATTTGTAAGAAAAGGAAGAAAAGAGGGGTGAGTTTTATAGCAAAACTCAGTGAGTGGATCCTCACTTATAACCATACATGGGACAAGAAAGAATCATAGATAAATAATAATAATGCAGCAAGGACAATTCATTTTTATCTATTTTATGTAATAACCATAAAATCATAATTTATTGAATTCATAAAGGCCATATTACTTCCCAAGGTATTACAATGAGAAACAAATTATGCATAAACTGAAGGGAGGTACTCAGTCCTTGGTAATCCACATCCCTGGCGGACTGATCTAACATAAGGATAACTTGCCTCTGGTTGGTCTTGGTATACCAAGGTTAACAGAATAACTGCCATTAACTCACAGTTCTATTCCTCTCAGTAATTCCTAATCTAAAATTAGCTGAAATCATAAAATGGGAATTCTATTTATTCTAAATTCAACAACTACTGCTTCCTATAAGTAATAAGGCATAATATTCCCTCATCATGAATCAAATTTAAATCATTGCATAAATCAAAGAATAATAAATGCTTATCAAATATGGTCCCATACATCATTATAATTTAGATTTTCATGCTAATCCTTGCGACAACATATAAATCTTAATCTATGTCCAAACTCAAGTATAAACTCTTTCTAATTATTTTACAATGCTAGAAATTAATTATGGAATGACCAAAATAAGGTCATAAGATCAAACCCACTTACTTGGAGGGGAGGGAGAGATGACGTGGACACCAACTGAAGTCCGGGGAGCAGGGAGGGTATCAACATCGACTATAACAATCACCAAACTCAATATTAAAATCTATCAACCGCTAAATAACTCTAATATAGCTCTAACAATATTGGAGAGCACCTCTACTTGACAAAAATGAAAGAAATGACAATGCCCATGTCAAGAATGTGAAAGAATGATGACAATGGAGATAAAATCTTGTAACATATACTCACCTTGATGATCTAGAGGAGCTAGAATAGAATGGAGTTGAAGAAAAAAAATAGAGAAAATAATGGAGAAGGGTTTCTGGTTCAGGGAAATGGGAAAGAAATGAGGGGGAAGGGTTTTTATCCCCTTCGTTCGCATTTCAGGGGCGCTCCATCCCAAGTACTGTGCACTTATGACCCCAGCCGTGAATTCTCATCCCCAGCCGTGGAATTATATCCTTAGCCGTGGAATCTTATCCCCAACTGTGGAATTACATCCCCAGCCATGGACAGCAAAGTCCAACAACAACATTTTGCTATCAGCAAACACTTGCACTACCTTTATGTACTTCCCAGCCGTGGACAGCAAAGTCTAACAACACTACCTCTATGAAATTCTCAGTCGTGGACAACAACGTCCAATAGTGCTACCACTATGAAATTTCCAGTCGTGGACTGTAAAGTCCAACAGCAACATTTTGCTATCATCAGACATTTTGCTGTCATGGTATCAATTTATCTCTATACTCACTCACTTATTTACATTTCTTAATTATAAGTTAAAACTTTAAAATATAAATGTAAATAAGGAAATATCTCCCATTTGGATTCAAAATAATATATCTAAAAAATCAAAACTCCAACCAATCAAAATCTCATTTTTGAGTTATAGTTCAAATTTCGAAATTCTCACAATTTTCTAAACTTGGGGGTTAAAAACGAAGCATCTAAACGTTTCCTAAAATTTGTTAAAAATCACTCTTCAATTCATTCCCTTTTAAGAGCAATTACCGGGGCTTTTGATCCCAAGAATATAGCTCCATCATATAGCCCTCCAAGGAGGTGTAGGGCTCGAGACTTAGCGAAAACCCGGATCCAGCAATATGAGTGGGTCCTGAGGGACCCTAGGACCATACGGAACTTATCTACTGACACGTGTACACCAAGTATTACAAAGCTCCTCGGCGACCAAGCTCCCATGACCTCTGCCTCTGCCACACACGTGACCTTCGCCTCCGCCACGCACGCGACCAGATCCGCTGGGGCACGCAAACCTAAGCCCTAGCCCCTAGATGCGCCGGTGCACACGGGTAGAAGTAGCTTGGAACATAGTGCTGGAGTTTGGGGTGGTTGCAGTCGCAACTCAGCACCAGCCTTCCCAAGGCAATGGTGGATCCACAGTAGAGGAGACTGTGGCATTGGGGCTTTGCAGAGGAGACCGGCGAATAAAGGGGGACAAGGGGTGGTTTCTACCTCCAGCTGAGCTTGATGATGGTGGTGGTGGTTTTGATTTTTTTTTTTTTGGTTTTTGACTTTGTGGCTTTGGTTTTTAATTTTTCTTTTGGCTGGGCTTGATTTTCATTTCCGGCTGTGTTTGGTTTTTGGCTGAGCTTGATGATAATGATAGTTTTTGATTTCTTGATTATGATGATGGTTAGTTGATGATGATGGTGGTTTTTGGTTTCTGACGATAGTTAGTGAACTCATGTAAGGAGCTACGAAAGAACATTTCACATTGTGCCAAATATTTTTTTATTTTATTGGTTTTAAAAGTTATTTTTAAAAAAATTATCCAAACAGGTTTTTTGTTTTTCACCATTATAAAATTATTTTTAAAGTTAATTTGCAAAAACAAGTTTTTTTTATCTTTTTATTTTAAAAAATTCAGGAACAAAAACACTTCCAAACAACCCTATAATATTTTTCACTCTACTCTTCACCTTTCTCTTTCTTCCATTTAATTATTTGACATTCTTTTCATCGTTCACAATTGTTGGAAGCATAGTATTGAAATCTAGTTTGATTGGAAAACGGGTGAACTGGTCATAAAACCGGTTCGAGTCACTGTTTGCATCGGTCCCACATCAAAATCAGTGCGAACCGGTTCGACACAGTCGGGTTTGTATTCAAACCAATGACTCGGCAAGTTGAAGTGAACCGAACCAAACCGGGTCGATTTTTCTTTTTTGCTTTTTTTTAGCTAAATGATAACTTTTTTTATAACCCCAAAAAAGATTCTAATATGACTTATAGAAAAAATGCAGTAGTTTTGTTTGTATTATAATGACTTGTGAGTTTATTTATGTAATTATATTTTAAACTTGTCAATTATAATTCATAATTGTGAAATGCAAATAATATTTAGAAATTTATATTATTTATTTATGTTTATATATTTTAATGAGTGTTAAATTATTAATTAATTATCATTTTATTATATTTTATTTAAATTTATATATTTTTTTATATAAATCTAGTTCAGACCAATAACCTATTAATTAAATAAATGATCTAATGATCAGTACATTGAGCGAGTCAATCATTAGAAGCGATCATTGTTGTGTTATTGCCCCGCACTTTCTGTACGGTGGAAAGAAAATACGGTAGGTCCCACCTGTGGCTGTTTTCCTTTTTCCTCACCAATAAAATCATACCATTCCTTCCAGTTTGCAACCACTCCCTTTCCTTCCTTCCAACCAAACAAATTGACTTTGATTTCACAACTCTGCTATTACAACAATCGCGCCACGTGTCCCATTCCCACGTCCCTTGCGTCCCAGCCCCTCCTCGTAGTCTGCTTCAGCGCGCCACTGCTGGTCCGTGAGGTCTGAATTCACTTCACTTCAGTTCACCGTCTGCTTCTTGCTTTTATTCAAAAATCTGGTGGAACACGAAGCATCACCCACGTGAAACTATTTTTGAGCTATGTTGCCCAGTAAATTTCGTTTTAGACGTGATTTACAGTGCATATAAGTAATGTTCGCCCCAAACTCATAATAATAATAATAATAATAATGATTCTCACGTTACCCATATAAAAAATAATTTCCCTTCTTACGCACCTCTTACATTTCAACAAGCTTGTTAGTTACTGGTATCCTGCACCTTGCTCTCTTTCTTGTTCGATCGCTTCATTTTTCTCCCCATTTGAGAGATGGCTGAACAAATCCCCTATGCTATTGCTGAAGGCCTCATCTGCAACCTGGCCTTGTGGGCATTCGGTGAGATCGGAAGGATTCTTGGGGTGGAGGATGACCTTGAGGAGCTCAAGGACACACTTGAACTCATCCAAGCTGTGCTTTCCGACGCTGAGGAGCGGCAACATGAGGATCGTGCTGTCAAGATCTGGATTCGCAGGTTCAAAGAAGTTGTGCACCATGCTGACAACTTGTTCGCTGACCTGCTCATTCACGATCTGCGGCACAAGGTCAGCAAGGACAACACTGGTGAAAAGGTTCGTCGCTTCTTCTCAGCTGAAAACACTGCTCTTGTTAATTTTGATGTGGCTCGTCAGATCAAAGAGATTAAAGAGAAGTGTAACAAAGTGGCAGAAGATATGTCTAGGTTTAATCTAAATAGAACAGTTGTGATTCATAAGAAAGACGAGCTTGCTTGGAGGGAAACGAGTTCGTATGTTATGCAGTCGGAGATAATTGGCAGGGAAGAAAATAAGAGTGATATTATGAATTTGCTGAACCAACCCCAAACCAACCAGAATGTCTCTTTAATTGCTATTGTTGGTATGGGGGGTTTAGGCAAGACGGCTCTTGCCCAAGTAGTGTACAACGATGTTGCTGTGCAGGAACATTTCCAGAAAAAAATATGGGTATGCATATCAGAAGATTTTGAAGTGAAGTCTGTGCTGAAGAAGATGTTAAAATCCTTAAAAGATGAGGAAGTTGGTCAGTTAGAATTAGACCAATTGCAGAAGAAGCTTAGAGAGGAATTAAGTGGGCAAAGGTATTTGCTTGTTCTGGATGACGTCTGGAATGAAAGTCCGCTAAAATGGAATGATTTAAGAACTTATCTGATGTGTGGAGGTGAAGGTAGTAAAATATTGGTGACAACTCGTAGCACAATGGTCTCAAAAGTAATGGGTATTGAAAGCCCGTATATTTTAAAAGGTCTAACAAAGGAACAATCATGGTCTTTGTTAAAAAACTTCACATATGGGGATGATGCTAGCAAAATGAGCCCAAATCTTGAATCAATTGGTGAAAGAATTGCAGAAAAGTGCAGTGGAGTACCGTTGGCAATTAGAACAAGAGGAGGCTTCTTGAGAACTATAAATGAAGAAAGTGATCAATGGGAAAGTATTTTAAATGACGATAGTTGGAGGTTGAGCGAGGAAGGACAGAGTATTATGCCGGTGCTAAAATTGAGTTATCAAAAATTGCCTCTTGGGTTAAGACAATGTTTCGCTTATTGTTATTTGTACCCAAAAGATTCGAGAATTTCAAAGGATGAATTGATTCAGTCATGGATGGCTCAAGGTTACCTTGAGACCTCAACTAGAACACAATCTATGGAAGATATGGGCAATCAATATATAAAAGTTTTGTTGATGAGGTCATTTTTCCAAGAGGCATTCGTGGATGAACACGGTAATATTCAGTCCTTCAAAATGCATGATTTGATGCATGATCTTGCAAAGTCAATAGTTGGTGACGATTGCTACCTGGATAGTGACGGAAAAGGAATCGCTGGAAGACCCATGCATGTTGCATTGCATGTTAAGAGTATTTGTTCGTTGGAATCGTTAGATGCAAGCCATTTGCGAACTATTATTTGTCACACAATAGATGGAATGATCAATCCATCGTTCATGAAAAGTTTGATGTTCTTGCGTGTTTTGAATTTGTCGTGTTCTTCTATAACTCAGTTGCCAGAGTCTATTGATAACACCAAGTATTTGAAATGTCTCGACTTGTCGTATTGTGTTAGACTAGTTAGCTTGCCCAAATCCATTGGCAATCTTGTTTGCTTACAGACGTTGAAATTAACTTACTGTGAGAGACTTGTTTTTTCCCCAGAAATTATCGTAAAGTTGATCAATTTGAGACACCTTTACATCTCTCATTGCAGAGCTTTTGAAGGAATGATGCCAGTAGGATTGGGGAAATTGACTTCGCTGCAAACATTATCATCTTTTGTTGTAGGAGACAATGAGACGTGCAAAAGTGGCAAATTGAATGAATTGAAGGACCTAAATAACTTAACAGGTGATATTTCGATTAGTAATCTTGGTTTGGTAAATGATGTGGCGTCCGAGTCGCAAGAAACAAATTTACAAGCGAAAAAACACATTCAAAGCCTACATCTACAATGGGGAAGGGAAGAAGAAAACAAAAACAGTGATAGCTTGGAGTTATTGGATAACCTTTGTCCTAGCCAGAATTTGAAAGAATTGACCCTGGAAGACTATCCAGGACCGAGGGTTTCAGGTTGGCTTTCTTCACTTACTAATATTGTTGAAATCAACCTATGGCATATTTCTAATTGCCAACATCTCCCACCATTGGAAAGACTCCCGTGCCTTAAGACGCTTGGTATTCATTCAATGGGGGAATTGAAGTGCATTTATTATGAAGAGATTTCTAATGTGTTCTTCCCGTTTTTGGAGAAACTCTACCTCAATAATTGCTGGAATTTGAAGGGATGGCAAAGGTTAGGGGATGATAATGCGGCAAATAATATTGACAGCCATCTTTCTCTGCCTCCTTTTCCTCGTCTTTATTATTTGAGAGTGAATGGTTGTCCAAACTTGATTTGCAGACCCACTTTATGATACCATAATAGCATGAAGTTGATGATGGAAGAATTTGAAGTTGACTCTCTCTGAACTCCAGCACATTGAGATTGATGACGTTGAAGTTGTAGAACTGGCAGAGGAGTGGATGAAAAACCTCACATCGCTCAAGCGGCTTTCTTTTTCGGGATTGTCAATTACTCCACCTCTGTTACTGCAGTTGCACCATCTTCCTTCTGAACTTGAAGAACTAAATATTATTGAATTGGTTGATGATGAGGGGCTTGATTTGTGGAAAGGTGATAATAACACCCACTGCCATGGGCCCCCTCACGCGCTCTGTTCTTTGCAGAAATGCTCCATTGAATATTGTTATGCTATAAAGGCTTTACCAGAGCATATCGGGGAGCTCCAGTCACTTAGGCATATTGAGATTGTTAAATGTCCTAAGTTAGAGTCATTGCCCGAAGCCATGCGTTGCCTAACCAATTTACAGACACTGTCTATTATTTTCTGTCCCCTCCTACATGATAGATGTCAGGCTGAAATTGGACAAGATTGGCCCAAGATTGCTCACATCCCAAACATATACTTATACGGAGAAGACTCATCCTAAGGTAATATGCCAACACTGGTTTACCTTTTATTAATGGATTGATAATATATAGTTGTGCCGCATTGTTGCTTTTCCCAATTTTAACCGTAACACACTAGATCTCAAAGTTGGATGAACTTTTCTGTTTTTAGCTGACGGGTCAATATTGGCAGAGAAAGACTTTTCTAAATCCTCACATTGAGTTAAAAATACAACTATAGATGACTATATCCAATTTCTAATCTGTGCAAGGTTCTCTCCTGTATACATCTACTTACTTCTTGATTTCTTATATTTATACTTACTCGTAACAATTTCTTACTAGTTTCATTAAGCATTCCCATAATCTCTATTCAATATAAAAAAATCATATATCAATTATTGTCTTTGACAAAAAGAAGCATTTACATTTGTTTTCTTCTGGGTTTAGCAGCTTTGAAATGGCAAGGTTTCAAGTTGTAGTGGAGGAATTCACAGTTCTGATATTGACAGATCAAATTGGGATAGTTCAAGAAAGAATATAAGCCTCCAATTTTACAACTGAAAACGAGAAGATTCACTATGAAGTCTCTGCGAAAAGTGGAATGCTGAAGATAGTCAAAACTTGCTCAAGTTCTAGATTTTTGTGCAATTCAGGTATTCTTGAATCTTGATAGTTTGTCTATGCTAAGTTGATTATAGATCTAAATATATTGCTTTCACTTTACAAAAAATGGAGAGAGATATAGGTTTCATTAAATCATTGTCTTTTTGGATATCCTGGCTCTTGTAAAACTTTTTCCTGGCATGGATAGAAACTTCTTATTCTATCCTTCAATAAAATGGGTTAAACAGTGTCCAATGAAGCACTATATATAGTAGAAATCATGGCCACTGATATACAAATACAACTGGGGAGGTCACATTTTCCTGTTCAAATGAATGGCAAAGTAATCATATAATTGAACTATACAAAGCATTGATAGTTTTTATTGTTCACCTTCTGAACAATGCTAGCAATACTGGAATCTTCCTTTTTTTTATTCCCTGTGGTTTGAAAGAAACATCTTTGTCTCCTTTGTTATTCATTTTTAGAATGCAAATTTAACTGCAGCAGGAAGTTATACGTACCCAACATTTGTAGTTCTTACTGAAAAATTTGTTTCGTTAATTATTTTTATGCAGAAATAGCTGCTTCTGGTCAAAACTCATGCTGGATGAGTCTCTATGCAATTATAGTTGCTGGAGCTATTGTGCAAAGTTGAGGGATATTTTGCTTGGTGATGTTCAAGGATTCATCATCTCTCTATGTGAAAGAACCATTTGTGAGTTGGGAAAAAAATTATCACATGGATTCCTACATGGTGTTTACAAAATGTTTAAATAGTTTTTTTTTTTGTTCGGTCAAAAAATGTTAAAGTAAGTTTGTATCATATTTAAGATTGTAATGAATTCCCTCTTTTTTGTTGATGATCTACTTTAGATTTTATTTTAGTCAATGATAGTATTCGTACAATGGAAAAATAGAGGGAAAATTTGTTTTCAATTGATAAGTAGGCTTTGGTCTTCTGGTGCATATCATTGTTCTTGTAAACGATATCAGCAACACCCCCCCCCCCCCAACAAAACAACAAAAAAAACGAAAAAAAAAAAAAACCAACAACTAAAACCCTCTTCTTTTTTTTCTCTCTTATCTTCTCATGGGATTTGAGAGAAACGTCCTAATCTCTGTATACGTTTTCGGATTTGAGATTTTGCCATGTTGGGATATTACATGTGCATTACTGTTAAATGTCAATTTTGATTTTGTCTAGGTATTATGGAGAGGATAAATGCCTTCATTTTGCAGTTCATATCTAGAAGTTGTTTTAATTCCTTTTCTGCAGGAATAGCTACTTTTTACTAAAACTGATGCTGGAGAGGTCTTATGCAGTTAAAGTTGCTGATTTGTAATGCAAATTTAAGGGATATATTTCTTGGTGATGTTCTAGGATGCAGCTTCTCTCTTTTGATATCAGTAGCAATGTCAAAGGACCATATGAGTTACAGAAAAACACTAATTACATACGGATTCCTACATGAATTTTACAAAAATGTTAGAATGTGATTGTACCGTCATTAGAATTTCTATGAATCGTTTTTTCGTTAATGCTCTGGCCTCATTGTTAGAAATATATTTAGTCAATGATAACAATTGAATAACGAAAAAAGAGAGGGAATATTTTCCTTCAATTGATATATAGGTTTTTGGCACAATAAAATTGAATATTTTGCTTTTCCATTCAGGTGCTGTGAATGGATACACCAGTTTCTCTTAAGGGAGTTTGGTGGTTAGCTTTTCTGCATTGGAGTGTATTTCAATCTTTTTTGCTCAGTTCATATCTAGACAATGTCTATTAGTGGCTGTCACCTCCTACATGATAGATTCAGCCTGAAATTGGACAAGATTGGCCCAAGATTGCTCACATCCCAAACATATACGAAGAAGATTCATCCAAAGGTAATATGCCAACACCGGTTTGCCTTTTATTAATCGATTGATAATATATAGTTGTGCTGCATTGTTGCTTTTCCCAATTTTAACCACAACACGCTAGATCTCAAAGTTGGATAAACTTTTCTGTTTTTAGTTGAAGGGTCAATATTGGCAGAGAAAGACTTTTCTAAATCCTCACATTGAGTTAAAAATACAACTATAGATGACTATACCCAATTTCTAAGTTATGCAAGGTTCTCTCCTGTATACATCTAGTTACTTCTTGATTTCTTATATTTATACTAACTCATAACAGTTTCTTTCTATTTTCGTTAAGCGTTCCCATAATCTCTATTCAATATTAAAATATATATATATATATATATATATATATATATCAATTATTGTCTTTGACAAAAAGGCGCATTTAAATTTTGTTTTCTTCTGAGTTTAGCAGCTTTGAAATGGCAAGGTTTCAAGTTGTACTGGGGGAATTCACAGTTCTGATATTGACAGGTCAAATTGGGATAATTCAAGAAAGAATATAAGCCTCCAATATTACTACTGAAAATGAGAAGATTCACTATGAGGTCTCTGTGAAAAGTGGAGTGCTGAAGATAGCCAAAACTTGCTCAAGTTCTAGGTTCTTGTGCAATTCAGGTATTCTTGAATCTCGATTGTTTGTCTATGCTAAGTTGATTATAGATCTACATATATTGCTTTCACTTTACCAAAAATTGAGAGAGATATAGGTTTCCTTTAATCATTGTCTTTTCGGATATCCTGGCTCTTGTACAACTTTTTCTTGGCATGGATAGAAACCTCTTATTCTCTCCATCAATCAAGTGGGTAAAACAATTTCCAATTGATTTGGGAGTAATGCCTAGGCGGAGCCCTCTAGGAGGCATTCCTTGGAGAAACCCTGACTTCATGTGGTGAGCAATGCTACCCACATGAGCCCTTGACGCTGTGTTGTCCGATAAGACTTTATCTCACTATGACATAGATTTGGGTGCTAAGATTCAGCCCAAGGAGAATCGCATCACTAAGCGATATAAACTAACGAACACATGTAATAAGGTCTACAAAGGTTAAAAATACTCAAACTAAAGAGCTACACCTCCTCATTTAATAGGGGGCTAATGTCTTGAAAGTAATCCAAGGCGGACGGCACCCCCAAGCGGATACTCCCATGCATGACTCCTGAGTAGAGACCCCAGCGGAGATAGCTCGACCATTTTTTGGTAGAAACCTCGGCGGTGATAGTTCAACCCCAGGCGGCGATCCTAGGCGGAGCCCCTTTCGACGGGACCCTTAAGTGGAAACCCCCAGCGGTAATGGCTTACCCCCAAGCAGTGACCCACTTGGCGGTGACCCCTTGGCAGTGACCGCTCAACGGGGACCCCTTGGCGGGGATCCCTCAGCGGGGACCCCTTGGCGGGAATCCCTCGGCGGAACCCCTTGGCGGGGACCTCCAGGCGGGACTCCTGCGCGGAGACTCTGATGATGATTCAACCACTACCCTTGGATCAAAGGACCCCCTAAGTGATTGGCAAAGATAGCTTAAACCCCCCAAGGACAAGACCTGTGGGAGATTACAACAACAACAACAACGTAGCCTAGGTGGACAATGTTCGCAAAATAGTAGACAATTGATGAAAATGAAGGAAATAACTATGCTCAACTAAGAGCTACACCTCTTAGTTGAACAGGGGGCTAATGTTTCGGAGTAAAAATATAAAATATACATACACAATCAATGCAATTATGTCACGACACAACTTAGGCCATGACCGGTGCATAGGGAACAACTTCCCCAGCAAGCCTTAACATGTATAATTTCCTAGGAAAACGGACAGAGTTTCCTCTGTTTTTTGGACATTCCCAAAATGAAAACTCAGCCTGCAAGGTTTCCTAAAAAAAAAAAAAACACAGTACTTAGGCATCAAGCATTCTTAGAATGCGCCCTTCAATATCTCGATATAGACCAACATGTATTAGTCATAATCCAGATTAACAGTCCAACCATAATACCAAATTAAGTTTATAAATACTTTATATAACATAATCTATATAATTAAATAATAAAATCTCAACAACACAACATAAGTCCAAGGACCCTGCCTGTGACATACGGAGCAATAGACATACTAGAAGATACTATTAAGAAAAAGGATCTCGACGATAAAAGAGTTCCTTCTCAAGAATGTTCACCATTTTAGCATCGATTAACAGCTAAGCCAAAGGAACAAAACCAGTATTAGCACCTGTATCTGGAAGGAAAAAAATGAAGGACAACGAGGTGAGTTTTGCAACTCAATGAGAGATAGGATATCCATAATTTATTAAATGCAAGCATAAAACAATATAACATAATAATGTATATGTATTCACAAAAATATAATTCTAGCCATAACATAAGAATTCTTAAAAACCTAACTTTATATAATCATAGAGAACCAATAGGGAGTTATCCATAGCAGAAAAATAACAAGTCTAGACATTACCCAAGTTATGTGCGGGTTAGCACCACACCTGCTAATTGGAGTTGGCTCATAGCCAAATACAAGTCTAGACATAGCTGCAGCTATGTGTGGGTTAGCACCTCACTTGCTAACTGGAGTTCCATGGTGCACCAAGGCTAACGTCCCTACCGTTAGCTACAATTTCTACTTAGGTTCACTCCCAAAACATTTTCAATCACAAAATCCAATTTCAATCTGATAGTTTCATAATTCTACTTTCAATCTCATAATTATAGACTTAACAGCTCTCATAAATACAATCATTAGCGTTTCCAACACAATTCCAATTCCATGACATTCTTACAATATAAAATTCATTCTCAAATTATATGAGATATAGTGAACATAAGATAATTTCAAATTTGATAATTTAATTCTAGCCTCCGAATCAAAGCTTCCATTATAAAGCCTCATTTTTTATAAATAAATTATTTTCTCATATAACAATATACTTTCAACTCTTCGTATAATTTTATATTTATAATTAAAACTTATCATGCAAGTAGTAAACTACAGATACACTATCTACTCACAGATGGTTCCCAAGGAACCGTAGAATACTCTTCGAGCTATCGAAAATCTCCAGTTGACATCCGTTTGCTCTATAACTCTAGGAATAAGACAAACAAAATTTTAGAGAGCTAACAATACTATCGATTTCCATCAATTAGCTTCAATTGATAGAAAATCCCAAATTTAAATAGCTAGGGTTCCTAAAACCCCTAATTCAACAATTGATACCCATAGAGGACTCAACAAACTCAATAGATAAATATTGATGCTTACCCATTACCCCAAGAGGAGGTTTAGAGGGAAGGGACAACCCAAGCACCACGGTTCCAATTTTACAGAGAGAACCCACGAACAATTGAGCAAGGGAGGAGAGGGAGTTCGCTGCTGCCAAAAAGGGAAAAGGGCAGGACAGGGCAGCAGCGATGGCGGCCAGTGCTGGTGTGGCAGTGGCGGACTCGGCAGTTGTGGGTGATGCAGCGTTGACAGTCACGTGTTTCTTGATGACTCTGCCATTTGGAGGAATTTTTGGTCAAATCTATTCGGTTAGATTCGTAGAGGAAGAAGAGACAAGAAATTTGGAAGTTGTTTCGATGAATTTGGTTGAGAGACGAGAGAAAAATCGAAGAAAGAAGATCTAGAGAGAGAGAGACGTTGAGAGGGGAGGTAAGGAGATGTTCACGGGAAGGAAGAAAGAAAAGAAAGAAGAAGAAGAAGAAAGAAGTGTCTCCGTGAAATAAAATTCAAGAGGTGCACCCCCCCTAATGGGTGCACCGGTGGTGCACATCTCTTTTCTTTTGTTTTTTTTTTCTTTTGTGGGTATTACAAATTATACATGCAAGTAATTTTCAGTATAGAATAAAATAAAACCTGAACCCACTCCTTTAGAGAAGTATGGCCTTCCCTCCCCCACCATGTTTTTTATGCGATGTGACAAAACACAGACATAAGGAATGGGAGAAAGCTTCATTCACGTGGAGGACTTCACACTCCTCTTCTACTAGCTATTGGTACTAATATATATAGGTAACGAAGAAAAAGAAAAAGGGGGAGAAAGACCAGAACACACACTTCCCCTCTTCCAATCTTCCCTTCCATTTTCTTCTCTTCCAATGGCAGTGAGCTCTCCCTTGCCTCGTAGTGTTCATCGAACCACCCCAAAACAGTTAGTTGTTCATAACATAGTATTACAACCTCATAAACAATTGACCCATGGCTAATAAATACTCTTTCTTTCTGACATGGCTTTCGTCCCAAGAGAACTCATGAGTTCGTGGAAACACAAAAGCTTGATACATCGTGGGTGGATAGTTGTCAAAAGCAAAATGGAGGACTAGATGCAAATGCAACAATCATTTGTTGTGGGTTATGTCGATACGGTACAATAAACTAGTTGTCACAGATTGTTTTCTATGCAGGAATGCGGTTTGACATGAAAGAGAGCTTTTGTATGATGAAAAACAAAGGCAAATGATAAGGTGGATCCTTTATGTTTGGGTCTATTATAGACTATCTATTATTAATCATTAAATAATTGTCATTTTTGTTGAATGATTTGATTCAACGGTCAAGAAATAGGAGGCTCGCAATGGATCCAAAGATAAGAGGTACATAATAAATTAATCAAAACCAAATAATAACTTAATTTTAACAATATGGGAAAGAAATAATTTGTTCATAAAGCTTAGTAAAGTGGTAACTTGACCTTTCACAGTGAAAAGGGGAACTATTCTCCAAAAGTTCTTCTCTCTTCCTATATATTACCACACTCAAACAAAAGAAGGCATTTGTCATT
Organism: Dalbergia cultrata; assembly: GCA_031216105.1. Taxonomy (NCBI): domain Eukaryota; kingdom Viridiplantae; phylum Streptophyta; class Magnoliopsida; order Fabales; family Fabaceae; genus Dalbergia; species Dalbergia cultrata. The sequence continues at coordinate 16,735,145 of CM062350.1, forward strand.
CCCTTTTATCCATTATCTATCATTCAAATACACCATAAGTAGTATAAAATATTTAGAGTTTGTATATGGTATATTAGACTAAATCACTACCATGTATTAAGTGTTTAATCACATTTACAAAATATTAGTGATATAATATATTTAGATATACTTTGTAAATGTTGCTAAACACTTATCACAGCACATTTCATCTAGTATACCATATCCTTCACCAAATATTTAAATTATTAAAAGAATGTCATAAAATTTATTCAAAGAGAGAACTTTAACTAAATATACTTGATAATATAATAACTATATATTAGGAGTGAATAACCACATATTACTATGCATATTTATGATTTTTGTTTATGATTTCGGATATCTTAAAGAGTTTGATTTTGATTGATGACCTATATAAATTTTTTCTGACATAGTAATCCAATCATATGTAGTCAAATTATTAGCATATTTAAACAAAACCCTATCTTATAGAAAAATTATTTTTAAAAATTTATTTAAAACCTAGGGCCAACGTCTATCCTTTTAAATAAGCCTACAGTACACAAAAGAATTAGATGTTATGTTTGACAATAGATATCCTAAAAAACCAAATAAAAAAATTACACGAATAAAATGGAAAATTTATGCATAACTTCAAATATCTCTACAAAGGTATTATTTATTTTTTGGATTGAAGAAATTGCAAGAATAAATAATCACCAAAAAATATAAAATAATCACAAGTGGCGTCGTTCTAAATTTCATGGGTTTCATGTGCATTTTTATTTGTAATTATTAGTTCTAAATAACCACTAAAATGGTAAAAATTATAATATGTAAAATCATTAAAAAATTATTTTTTAATTTGTTTTTCACAAATTCCAAAAAATATAAAAGAGCACTTCCTAGAACCAAATTTTATCTTAAATGCCGCTCAAGGATGCCTTACGAATTGGTAAGACGATTGCAATCTTTCAACCCAAAACTTTGGATCACATCTATACAATAGTGTCCCGATTAGAGTTACATGTACTATAAAAATTATATAACAAAACTCACAATATTATTTTATCTTTTATTGAGAGTAGATATCACTGCACTACAAGATAAAATAATATTATGTATTGTATAACAATATATACACCAAATATTATTTTAGAGTCTCGGATTTTGATTCTTACAATGATTTTTTTAGTTTGTATTATTTATGGAGCTTTTTTATGTAAATAAAATAAAAACATATTATTTATGCAAATAAACAAAAAAAAGATTTGGCACCGAAGTAGGCCAAAAATATGCGCACGAATACACAAATGATTCATGCGTATTTGGTTTGTGCATGAATACGCTAGGGGCTCTTGCATATTCATGTTTGAAGTGAATACGCAGGGGCTCCTAGCGTATTCATGCACAAACCAAATACGCAAGGGCTGCTTGCGTATTCATTCATTTAATACTCACGTATCAACTCCATGCGTATTCTTTGTTTTTCCTATTCGCTTTGGATCCTTACATTTTTTGTTGCTGTTTGTACATATAAACCATCGCTCAGTCCATTTGGTATGTGAAGTTGTTTTTGTGAGAAAAAGGCAGAGTGTTTTATACTTGTTCACTATGATGGAAAAATGGAAGATATAACAAATGAAGGAGTGATTTTTTGTCAGGCAGAGACCAATTGGTGTCATTGTTAATCCGTGTATTAGTTTTTTGGAGTTACAAGGCAAAATACTAGAGCAAATAGGTCCTCACAATTGGATTACTCAAATGTTTTACAGAGTCCCTATAGCATTTGGGGCTGGTGTGGTCAAATATAACTATTTTCTCATTTATAGCGACAATGAAATGAGCTGTATGTCTAAATTCCAAACTCGATTTCCAGAGGTTCGAGTAATGGAAATTTTAGTTATTCTCGAAGATTGTGATGTGAGCTCTGCTGGTTTTGCTCCTCATACATCAGTGAATGCAACCCCGAAGCAACATGGGTCTACGGCTCTAGATCCATAAGTTTGTTGTCCTAGCTTTGCAGATTTGGCGTTGCAAGATGCAGGGCCATCAATAGACATTTGACTGTTGTTGGTTTCGACTTTCAAGTAGATCATAGGGATGAAGAAGAAGAAGATGCAGAAGAGAAGGAAGAAGAGCTGGGGTTGTATTGACAGGAAGGAAATGATGATAATGATGAGGAAATACGTGATACACATCCTACTCACTATTCTTCAATAAACTTGGATGTGTTGCCTGAAAATAGCTTTGCAGAGCCTGCTGCGAGAGTGGTTGGAGGTGAATGTGAGTTTGAGGTCGGACAACAATTTCAAGACAAGGAAGCTAAGTTGTTTGCAATCAAGAATTATAGTATTAGAAGAAAAGTCCAATTCAAGGTTTACGAGTTTAGTCAAACAAAATACCAGTGCAAGTGTGTGAAGTTTAGCAATGGATATAATTGGAGCATATGTGTTACGTTTCGACAGAAAAGGCAAGTATAGGAAGTCCGAAAGTATAATGGAAGTCACATATGTGAGTATGATTCTGTTCTTGAACAACATCGGCAGTTGGATAGTAATATTATTTGTACTAATATATTTCCCATGGTTGAGATGAATCCAACAGTCTCCATAAAAGAGTTGCAGGGGCATGTGGAGTCAGTTTTCAAGTTTAATATTTCATACAGGAAGGTATGGATTGCAAAACAGAAAGTGATTGCTAAGATTTATAGGAACTGAGAAGAATCATACACTAATTTACCTAGGTGGTCGCAAGGTGTGCAACAATATATGCCAGGTAATTAGAAACCAACTTTTTTTGGTAAATTATATTAAGTTTGGCTTAATATTAATTAGTAAATGCATTGTGCATGAAATTAGTATATTTTTAAGTTAGATTAGTTTAATGATTATTACTATAACTTTTAGGGTAGTCAATTAGTTAAATTGTTAGATTGTTATTCTTGTAACTTTTAAATTATTGTTAAGTTGATTATCCATTTATTGTTTAGGCTATTATTTATTGTTTAATATGTTTGGAAATGCTAGGTACACCAGTCCATTTATTGACAAAGCCATATTATGTGGGAGATATTGTTAATCAGAGTTGTTCAATGTTCCAACGTGTATTATGGTCATTTCCACCATGCATTGAGGCATTCAAATGGTGCAAGCCAATTAATTCAATTGATGACACTCATCTGTATGGCAAATATAGAGGCACATTGCTTATGGCTATTGTGCAGGATGGTAACTCTAATATTTTGCCTATAGCATTTGTTGTGGTTGAGGGAGAGACAAAAGAAGCATGGTCATTTTTCTTAACCAATCTTCGACAACATGTGACGGCTCAAGAAGGTATTCTTGTTGTTTCTGACAGGCATATGTCTATCATATAGGCTATAAAGGCTGAAGGTAGTGGGTGGCATCCTCCAATGGCTTATCATGTATATTGCATTTGTCACATTACCTCTAACTTTGCCATACAATTTAAGAATAATGGTGCCAAAAGAATTCTTATAAATGCAACATATTCAAAGACCCATTCAAACTTTGTGTATTATTATGGGCTACTAAGGGACGAGAAACATGAAATGAGTGAATGGGCTGATCAAATTCTGCATGAAAAATGGGGCCAACATGCTAATGAGGGTCGTTGATTTGGTCATATGACAACCAACTTGTCCGAATGTATTAATGCTGTGATGAAAGGAATCCGTAACCTTCCCATTACTGCCATAGTGAAGTCCACATACTTTGGTCTTGCTAGATCATTTGTTGAGACAGGGAGTTAGGCACAGGCCCAAATTGCAGGAGGACAAAAATGGTCACAATATGTGTTGTGAGTGGTTGATTAGAACAAGCAATACTTGGACAAAATGTTTCTTGTCCCTTTCACACAAGATATGATGCCATGTTTGGTTACAGAGAGAGGAGAACAAATCCCACGAGATTGTAGGGTGCATTTAGGATATCGACAATATGACTGTGGGTCATTCCAGGCACTGTATTACCCATGCCATCATACAATCGATGTGTGTCATACTGCACAAGTTGATTGGGGGTCTTTCACTCATCCTGTCTATAGTATGGAGTAAGTAGACAAGATCTACAAATTAGAGTTCACACCCATTGCAGACGAGCATCTCTGGCCTGCATACAATGGGCTCCCGATATGTCCAAATCCAGTACTCAAAAGATCTAATGAGGGTTGTCCAGTCTCCACAAGAATTCGCAATGAAATGGATGAAGTTTAGACCAGCCAACCAAAGCGATGTGGGCTGTGTAGAAATAAAGGTCACACCAGAAGAAAGTGCCTAACCTTACTAGCTTCATCCTCATCCCAACATGGCTGAATTCACTGTGATTATGTTTTTCTATATGTTGGATTGTATTTTGATCACTCTGTTTCATTTCTTTTATTAATGTCAGTTTCATATCCATGCACAACCATGTTTCGGTTCGTTTTCTCTAATCTCAATTGCGTGATCCTTTATTTCTTCTCCTTTAATACACATCATTTATGATTCAATTGTTTTTTTAATGAAGTTTTTAATTTGTGAAAACATGGGTTTGTTTTTAAAGGAAATGTGAATAATGATGGTTAAAAGTGTTTTTCCGAATGAAAGAGTGATATAAAGTATGAAATTGCATTTCTAGTAATCGATGACATACACCATGTAATACTCGTCATTTTAACAATCATCTCCACTATTATCATATACTAATACAGTCTGAAATTTAAGAACAATACATTACAAAACTGTACATATCTTTTAAAAACAAAACTTTACACATAATTTAAAAATTAAGTACATAAACATAATTCAAACTAAGAAAATAACTAATCAGCCCCTCATCCTTATCTCTCCTGGGTGCCAGGAGCTCACACCCCGAATGACCATGTCAAGGTTGAACCTGGCGTGCAAGTCTCCGCCTTGGAGCAAGCTACTCCTACTCCTCCTCCTCCTGCTGGATGGGGAATTGGGGTGTGGACGGTGCCAATGTCTGCCTAGGCTGCTGCCGTTGATCAACGGGGTTAAGAAGTATAGATCCTGATAAAGGCTCATCTCTGAATAGATCGTAGTTGGGCACGTTCAAATCCATGTCCGGTCGATGGTCAGAAGATGCACCAACTACTGCAATTAGAAGAGGCAGCGTAGGAGCATCGAGAAAAGACTGCATATCATCAAATTCCTACTGGCTAATGCCACCCCCGAACAAGTCATCCATAGTAGAGGTGTAGCAATAGGAGCCTCCCGCATCTCCACCAGGGACGTACACTCCTTCCCCTGCATCCCCTCCACCATCATCTCCAACCTCTCCATCCCCACCATCCCCTCCACCTCCACTCCCTCCACGACCTCCACCCTCTCCGCCCCCTCTTCCATCTCCACCCCCTCCACCAGAAGCATCATCCTCCCTACCTCCTCCATCTGCATCATCGCCTCTGCTATCTCTATCACCTCCACCGGAACCTCTAGCATCTCCATGGTCATGGGGTTTCTGTCTCTAGGAAGAATGGGTACTAGCACGGGCACGACGCTGCCATCATCGGCGATCCGGAGCATCTTTGGCTTGAGAGACAAAAGGTGATGGGCCTGCATCGGGTGGGAGCTCCTGTGGCACTTGGGATATACAAGGGTTGTGCAGGTGCAAGTTAGTGGATAAAAACCTCTGTGCAATCCCCCAATACCACCTGAGATACTCTGCAGTTGGAAGACTATCTCCAATGTGAGTCCCAGCCACGATGCACTACTCACGTGCAATCCAATGCCCGTGGTACTCTGCATGCTTATCTAACCACCATACCTTATAATTACCACGACCATCCATAGCATGCAGTATCAATATTTAACAAGACATATGGAACAGACTGCATGCATTGGTACTGTCACAGGACATGATCCAATTGGTGCCATTCCACAATCTTGAAGCAAATGAGTGCAGTAACCGAAGCCCACATGCTAGCACCATCATACACATGGGTTGGTGTGACAGCAACAATACTCGCGTCCTCATATGGTGACCACTGAAACTGCAATGATTGACAATTTAAGTTAAACTTCCTGTGTACCCATATAATATACAATTTAAATAATTAAATTACATAGTGTCACTTACCCCATCAATGGGAATGGCATCAAGTCGTCCCCTAAAGTCCACCAACCTACAGGCATCCCCATCTGATGGAATCCTCAATCCGCGCCACCTGAAATACAAAAACCATTTAGTAATTAATAAAATTCAAACATATAGACGTAAAAGCAAATAAACAAATAACTGATTGGCATGAATAAAATGTATACCTGAAGGCTACTAGAAATGTAAGCCCTTGATCGTACCCAGGGTGTAGTGAAGGGATCCGATAATAAGCTCATGATAGCAATAAGGCTGCACATCCTGCAATGTCAGCAACTCTAGCATTTGCAGCCCGATAAAGGCTGTGATATAAAAAAGCCAACACTGCAGATCCCCAACTGTAGCGGCCAGTCACTCTGAAATCGCGGAGTAAGGGCAACCACTTAGATGAACACATGAGGATGACTTGTTTGGACACAAGAACCCTCCAATCAACAGTAACAGGTATGCCCTCATCCATTGTTTCACTGCTACCTCATCAGCATGAGTTTAGCTCTGGATGTCTCCTTGAGCCAAGTCAGCTTCACATAAGACCCATGGGGATCTCTCTGCTCAGGGACCACACCTAATAAATCCTAGCAGAGATCCCAGATGCTCTGTTGATGCCATCTCCCCCATGTCCCTGTGCTGCCACTGATAGCATCGTCGTCCACCCTCAATCCTAATTGCATCGCAACATCCTGCAGAGTGATAGTGCACTATCCATATGGAAGATGGAAAGTGCGTGTCTCTGGATGCCACCTCTTAACCAGTGCACTGATCAGAGCCGAGTCGTAGTGGAAGTTGCCAAAGTTGGCAACCTCCGAAAATCCTTCTTGTTTAGGTAATACTCCATACGCGCATGGGGTGTCAGTGCGCCGCAGCGCCTTGGGTGCAGCACTCTATGTGGCTACATAAATGAAATTCAAATGTTACTAAATCTCAATCCATAATAAAAAAAACAAAACCTCAAAATTGTCACAACTTCAATGGTAAAATTATTCACTTCTCCGTTTAACTAAACTAATTTAAAATTAACTAAATTAATAAATATAAAATTTGACAATAAAGTTAACAAATTAAACTAAACATATTCCCTTAAACCAAACTAACTTAAAAGTAACTAAACTAATAAATCGAATAACTAACAATCAATTAAATAAATTAAACTACACGTATTTTTCCTTTAAGTTAACCAATTAAACTAAACTAACTTAAACTAAACTAAACTAAATTAATTAACTAAACTAAAATAACTTTAAACAAATTAAATTAAACTAACTTTAAATAAATAAATAAAACTAAACTAACTTTAATTTACCTAAACCAATTTAAGTAAGCAAACTAAATAAAATGTATTCCCATAAACTAACCTAATTTAAAATTAACTAAACTGATAAATTGAATAACTAACAATCAATTAAATAAATTAAACTACACATATTTTCCCTTTAAGTTAACCAATTAAACTAAACTAACTTAAACTAAAATAACTTTAAATAAATTAAATTAAACTAACTTTAAATAACTAAATTAAACTAAACTAACTTTAATTAACCTAAACCAATTCAAGTAAGCAAACTAAATAAAACATATTCCCATAAACTAACCTAATTTAAAATTAACTAAATTAATAAATCGAATAACTAACAATCAATTAAATAAATTAAACTACACATATTTTCCCTCTAAGTTAACCAATTAAACTAAACTAACTAAAACTAAACTAAATTAATTAACTAAACTAAACTAAACTGACTTTAAATAAATTAATTAATCTAGACTAACTTTAAGTTAACTAAACTAATTTAAGTAAGCAAACTAAATAAAACATATTTCCTTAAACTAACCTAATTTAAAATTAGCCAAATTAATTGCAATAATACCTACTTGCAGTAATACCTAACAATTAAATCCGTAAACTAAACTAAACTAGCTTTGAATTGAAAAAAATGAAACAATAAATTTTAACTAAAGAGACAAAATACTTGGCTATTAAACTTAGCAAAGATGTGAACATTGTCTAAGTGGTAAAGATTGTTTGCCATGATGAATAACGATTCTTTGAAAGTGAGAGTAGAAAGGGAAAAATGAATGCGCATTAAGCAATGACGTGTTTAGGGCCATATATAGTGAGCATGAATATGCAAGGGGTTCCTACGTATTCATGTTATTTTTGAATACACAGGAACCCCTTACGTATTCATGTACAATAAAAATGGCTCATTTTAGTACTTAATGTCTTTTCCATTTATTTGCGTGATTAATTTTTTTTGGATTTGAAATGGGTAAACAATCCTTATTTATAGTGCCTAATAATTTGATCCTACGGTAATCCCAGAGCATTGCATGGTTCATCTTTTATAGTCTTTAGATTTTTCTTGAAGAGTCTTGATTTAAAGGTACAATAATTACATGAAATTATAAAATAAAACAAAAATTTTAAAATAGAAAATAATAATTTGTAAATTACCAAATAACCCACCTACTATTTTCTTCTTGTTACCCATCATCCATCCTTCTCCTCCACTCTCAGCCCACCGTCCGTCACTCCATCTTTCTCCTTCATTCTCATTTCAAAAACACCTCCATCCTTCCATTCTTGTGCTTTCAATGCATTTGCATCTCCATGTTTCTTGTTCTTTCTCATCTATAAATTTTCTTATTTTGGCGAACCAAACCAAGCTTGGCTATAGAGATTAAAATAGAATTAAAAGTAATACGTGGATTAACTGGAACAAAGGAAATAACTTTTCCAAAACAAACGCAGACCACAAAGAAAGAGGGAGGAGAATAAAACAATAAAATCGATTAACTGGAACAAATTGTAGAGGGTATCACTCCCTAATAGCGTGAAGCTCGTGATGAAAAATTATTCTTTGGGTTCTCTCTCTGCGCTCTTGCACTTGAGAATTTTCAGTATTAAAGTGTTTGAAGCAATGTCAGAGAAGTGGATGCAAAACCTCACGTCTCTCTCTTGGGGGATCTTCAATTACTCCACCTCTCTTTCGACAGCTGCAACCTCTTCCTTCTGAACTCCAAGAACTGAGTATCGATTCTGTTGATGACGCAGAGCTTGATTGTGGAAAGTCGAGCAGGATAATAGCACACAATGCTATGAGCTCCCTCATGCACTATGTTCTTTGCAGAAATTCTCCATTGAATGTTGTCAGAATGCGAAGGCTTTACCAGAGCAGATTGGGGAGCTCCAATCCCGTAGGTGTATTGACATTGTGTATTGCCTTAAATTAGAGTCATTGCTTGAAGCCATGTGTTGCTTAGCCAATTTACAGACACTGTATATTTGTGAGTGTCCCCCTACGTGATACATGCCAGGCTGCAATCAGACAAGATTGGCCCAAGATTGCTCACATCCCAAATGTAGACATAAACAAATATTGATTCCTCCTAAGGTAATATTCCAACATTGGTACATCTTTTATTAATAGACTGATAATATATAGTTGTGCTCTATTGTTGCCTATCCCATTTTTAATTGCAACAAACTAAATCTAAGAATTGGATAATACTTTTTTATTTCTTATATTTATGCTTACCCATAACTGCTACTTACTAGTTTCGTTATGCATTCCCATAATCTCTATTCAATATAAAAAGTTTATATATCAATTATTGTCTTCGACTCAAAGAAGCATTTACTTTTTTTTTTTTTTTTTGGGTTTAGCAGCTTTGAAATGGAAAGGTTTCAAGTGGTTGTGGGGGAATTTTCCACTTCAGCATTGACATATCAAATTGGGATAATTCAAGAAAGAATATAAACCTCAAATTTTAATATTGAAATGTCACGACCCAATCTCAGGCCGTGACCGGCGCACAGGCTAGATGAACCCACCTAGCCCAGCAAGCCTAAAGATATGATCTCATTAAAATAAATCTCAAACTTAACTAATTTGGCTACCGAAAATCCGGCAACACTTCCTCTAAAAACTGAACAATCCATAAATCAAATTTAACCTGTTAAGCAATGTAATATCATAAATCAATATCAACAGTCAGTACATTCCAGTATTTTCAGTTATTGACATAGTAAAGACCAGTTATACAAAAGAATCATGCTTAATTCTTGCTCATACACATAACCAAAATACCTAACCTAGGTCCTATAGCTGCAAAATATACTAGAGTCAACGATCAAAAAGCCTCAACTGATCATAGAGGCCTACCAAAAAGAATATCCTAGGCCAATAGCAATCCCAGGACCTGCTACTCAGTTACCTGAAAATCTGGAGGAAAAACGAGGGGTGAATCAAACAGACCCAGTGAGGACTATAAACAAAGTGGACAAGAAGGAGAAACCAATTAATGCACGAGCATTTAAAATGAAACAAGATAGCTTGTAAATCATACAAATTTCTAAAACTCATGAATAGGAATAATAGTTCACAATTTCCATATTCCTTCCATAGTCTTAACCGAAGTACCTTTCAAATTTTCATTTCCTAAGTAAAAACTCAAAATAGTTATTAAATACATTTTCTCACTATTCTTGCCAATCGCTCATTTGTCAAATAAGAATTAACTTCAACATCAAATACTCAATTTCTCATGAGGGTTACATAAGAAGCATAAATTTTATCTGGGGAGTAATCTCAACCCATCAATCATAAAATTTATCATTTCTCAAATATCTCACTAAGAGAATCTATGTGCACATAGGCCGTTATATCTCTTCGCTACGGCAAGCAGTAAAGCCATTATATCTCTTCGCTATGGCGAGCGGTATTGCCATTATATCTTTTCGCTATGGCGAGCAGTAACGCAGTTATATCTCTTCGCTACGGCTAGCGGTATGGCCATTAATTCTCTTCGCTATGGCAAGCGGTAATTCCATCTTAGAACCCATCATGGTTTTCTTAAATAAAGTCTTATTACACACAATTTATAAATCTAAAATCCAATCCTTCATATTAATCAAATTTTGCAAGTATCAATATAATAAATTTTTCCAATGCACATTGAAACAATATATATAGCAAAAATTATGGCATTAATAAAATCAACAAAGAGAGCTAGTAATAATGTCAACCAAGTCATCAAGTCATATTTAATAATAATTGCATTAAAGAAATCATCCAAATCAAGCTAACCAAATAATTCAAGTAGCTTAGAATAAAATTTTTATCAAATATATTAATATAGTTTCTCCCATGAAAATAATTTGAAACAGTGCCACTATGTAAATAGCCACTCACAATACAACGGAATCAACTGGGCTTCTCCCTGACAGCTTCGGAGGGAGTAGCTCGCTCCATGTCAACAGAATCTAGCAAATATAAGCATTTTGAAGGGTTTAAATAATTTATTTCAAAATAATTTATCAATTAGAGAGCCCATTGAACAAAATCCCCAATTTATGGAACCTAGGGTTCCTAAGAATTAGAGAAAAATCATCTCTTGACACTACCCATTGCAACCTATTAATATTAGAGCCTCTAACTCACTAGATTCATACTTAAAATATCAAACATATATTCATCTATCATTTTTGAGAGCTCACTAGTTTTATGATATACCCTAGAGTAACAAAGAAAAGAAATGAGATTGAGATTAGAGACTTACCTTGAATCTTGGGAGCTAGAGGGTATCAAGTTTTGATGATAAAAATTAATAACTATGTGATTTTGGTTGAAAGTGGGGAAGAGAAAAAAATAAAATAAAAATGAAGAAGGGAAAGAAGAAGCAGACGGAACAGAGAGGGAGAGGGAGCGTGAGAGTGTGTGAGAGATTGAGGGGAATGGAAAGTGTGAGATTAGAGAGTGAGGGAAGGGGGGTTCGTGGTTTTAATCCACGCCCCTTCTGTGTCTCAAATTTTTTTTTTTTTAAAACCTATGAAAAGACAAAACAGCCCCCCCCCCACTTAAAATTTGTTTTCCTTCTCCCTCCTTAAAAGAACCACACGACCTGACAATATCTCCCCCTTCAAAGAAATTCGTCCTCGAATTTTAATCTAATTACTAACCTTGTGCTTCAAATAGATATGGATATTTTTCTCGAATAACGGCTTCAGCTTCCCATGTGGTTTCTTCACCAGATTCTCCCCGCCAAAGAACCTTTACAGATGCAACATCCTTAGATCGTAAGCGCTTCACCCTTTTGTCTAATATTGCCACAGGTTGCTCACAATAGCTTAAGTTCTCATCAAGCTCAACTGAATGATGTTGTATGATGTGAGAAGGGTCATGGACATATTTTCGAAGCATTGAAACATGAAAACTGGATGAACTCCTGAAAGGTCTGGTGGAAAAGCGAGACGATAAGCTACTTGCCTCACCTTTTCTAGTATCTCAAAAGGTCCAATAAACCTTGGGCTTAACTTCCCTTTCCTGCCAAATCTCAACAAGCCTTTCATGGGAGAAACTCATAAGAACACGTGTTCCCCTACGCCAAACTCTAAAGGTCGACGTCTCCAATCTGCATAAGATTTTTGCCTACTCTAAGCTGTCACTAAGCGTTCTCGAATTAATTGAACCTTCTCAATGGCTTCCTGAATTAAATCTGGACCAACCAACTTGGACTCTCCAGTCTCAAACCAACCAATAGGTGTCCTGCAACGTCTTCCATATAAAGCTTCAAATGGAGCCATCTGGATACTAGATTAATAACTGTTATTGTAGGCAAACTCCATCAATGAGAGATATTGGTCCCAGCTACCTTTGAAATCTAAGACACAAGCACAGAATATATCTTCCAAGATTTGTATTGTCCTCTCAGATTGACCGTCTGTTTGAGGGTGAAAAGCAGTGCTCAAGTCCAACCTACTCCCCAACGCTGACTGAAAGGATTTCCAAAAGTGAGCAGTGAATTGAGACCCTTAATCAGATATAATAGATATTGGCACTCCATGCAAGGACACAATCTTCTCCAAATAAAGCTTGGCATACTGAGCTGCTGTGTAGGTAGTTTTCACAGGTAAAAAGTGTGCAGACTTTGTCAATCGGTCTACAATCACCCAAGCTGAATCATAACCCCTCACGGTTTTAGGCAACCCCGTCACAAAATCCATTGTGATTCTCTCCCACTTCCACTCTGGTATTTCAATCTGTTAGAGCAAACCTGCAGGCTTTTGATGTTCAGCCTTCACTTATTGACATACTAAACATTTAGAAACAAACTCTGCTACCTTTTTTTTCATCCCTTCCCACCAATAAAACTCTTTCAAGTCTTGATACATTTTTGTAGAACCTGGATGAATAGTATAAGAAGAATGGTGCGCTTCCTCTATCTTCTTTTTCAAATCTGTTACATTAGGAACACATAAGCGTTTGCTAAGACGCAAAACACCATCAGAATCAACCACAAACTTTGAAGCTTTGCCTGTTTGGACCTCCTCCATAACTTTCTTCAAATAGGGATCTTCTTTTTTATTACCCTTAATATCATCCAACAAGGTAGAACAGACTTGAACATGAGCTAATAAGGATTGTGCACCTGTGACTTCAAATCGCACTCCTCCATCAACAAGTTCTTGGAACTCTCTACCATTGGCCTTCTAACCTCAACTATATGCGCAAGACTTCCCATAGACTTTCTACTCAAGGCATCACCACATTTGCCTTTCCTGGATGATACATAATCGTGCAATCATAGTCTTTTAAGAGCTCCATCCACCTCCTTTGCCTTAAATTCAAGTCCTTCTGTTGAAAAATATACTTAAGACTTTTATGATCAGTGTAAATTTCACATATCTCACCATATAAGTAATGCCTCCAAATCTTGAGAGCAAAGACCACCGCTGCTATTTCCAAATCATGTGTGGGATAATTTTACTCATGCTTTTTAAGCTGTCTAGATGCATAAGCAATTACCCTCCCCTGTTGCATCAACACACAACCAAGACCAACTCTAGAAGCATCACAATAAACTGCATAACCACCACCTGAAGTAGGCAGTGCTAGCACTGGAGCGGATGTCAGACAACTCTTCAATTGTTGAAAACTTTGCTCACACGCATCACTCCACTGGAATTTAACTTGCTTCTGTGTCAGCTTTGTCAAAGGTGCTGCTAGCTTAGAGAAATCCTTAACAAATCGGCAATAATATCCTGCAAGTCCAAGGAAACTGCAAATCTCTGTCACAGAGGTGGGTTTTGGCCAATTCTGAACTGCTTCCACTTTCTTAGAATAAACACTTATCCCATCTTTAGATACAACCTGACCTAAGAAAGTCACATTGTCCAACCAAAATTCACATTTGGAAAACTTGGCATAAAGCTTATGTTCTCTTAAAGTTTGCAAGGCCAACCTCAAATGTTGTTCATGCTCTTCCTTACTCTTGGAATACACTAAGATGTCATCAATGAAGACTATAACAAAGTGATCCAAGAATGGCTTGAAGACTCGGTTCATCAAATCCATAAAGGCTGCTGGTGCATTGGTAAGCCCAAAGGACATAACCAAGAATTCATAATGGCCATAACGAGTACAAAAAGCCGTCTTAGGAACATCTTCACCCCTTATCTTCAACTGGTGATATCCAGATCGCAAGTCAATCCTTGAGAAACATTGAGATCCTTGAAGCTGGTCAAATAGATCATCGATACGAGGAAGAGGATACCTATTCTTCACTGTTATTTTGTTTAACTGCCGATAGTCAATACACAAACGGAGTGAACCATCCTTCTTTTTAACAAACAACACCAATGCGCCCCAAGGAGAACAACTTGGGCGAATGAAGCCCTTATCAAGCAACTCCTTCAACTGTTCCTTCAATTCTTTAAGTTCGGCTGGAGCCATTCTGTATGGAGGTATAGATATTGGCTGGGTATTTGGAAGCAAATCTATGCAAAACTCTATCTCCCTGTCAGGTGGTAACCCTGGTAACTCTTCCGGGAAAACATCGGGATACTCACATACCACAGGGATATGTTCTAATCTCTCATGTGATAAACTAGTATATATCACCATCGCTAGGCACCCCAGACAACCCTTTCTCAACAATTTTTGAGCCACCATGAAAGTAATCAAGTTACTTGGTAACCAATCTCGATCACCTTGAAATGTGAATGACACTTCACCTGGAATGCTAAAATTCACTGCTTTATTATAGCAATCTACATTAGCATGACAAGAAGCTAACCAATCCATGCCCAATATCACATCAAAATCTACCATGTTAAGAACTCTGAGGTCAACTGCTGAAAGTTTACCATCCACTGAAATTTCACATGCTCTAAACACCAAAGTGGCTAACAAGGTACCCTTTGGCGTAACTACTATCAAAGGTTCCTCAAGGGGTGTAGGGTCCCTTCCAAAACAAGATGCAAATGAAGGTGATACAAAAGAATGGGTAGCTCCTGAGTCAATTAAAACATGTGCATCATGAGAACATACTGAGAGTATACCTGTTACAACAGCATTAGATGCCTGAGCATCCTGTCTAGTCATAGCAAAAACACGAGCTTGTCCTCTACCAGCCTGCCCCTGACCTCTGGCACCTGATCCTCGACCACTCCACTGAGTACTGCTAGATCCTCGCCCATATGAACCATTTCCCTGTCGGCCTGGTAACGTAGATGCCGGAGCTCCAGTAGTAGAAGGCTGAGAATGCATCATAGGACAACTTCTAGCAAAGTGTCCCATCTGCCCACACTGATAACAGCCTGTAAAGCCCTGTCTGCATGGTCCAAAATGCGTTTTCCCATATGTAGCACAAGTAGGAGTGGCTCAATCAGAATGCCTCCAATATGGTGGAAAGCCCCGATTAGGAGCACTACTAGCAGTCTGACTACCAGGGAAGGTCTGTGACTGAGGGACTCTCTGTTGGCCTCGATGGCCCTGACTAATATCATCTCTAGAACCCCCACTGCTGCGACTCTGATGGCCTCCAAGAGCGCCCTCTGAACGTGGCCTCTTGCGTGAGTCGCGTGATGCTCCACCTTTATCCTTGCCTCCACGCTCAATGGCCCAAGCCCTATTCAAAGCTTGCTCATATGTCATCTCAGAACCTGCTAGTACCCTACATATATAGGGCCTCAAACCATCAATAAAGCGATCAACTCACAACTCCTCAGTAGCAACCATGTGCGATGCATATCTAGCCAACTTTTCGAATTGGGTGCTATATTCCATCACAGTCATTTGATTTGTCCGCACAAGAGACTCAAACTGTTGTCTCCTGCTAACCCGAATGCTCTTTGGTAGGAAATGAGTTAAGAATAATTGAGTAAACTCATTCCAAACCAAAGGCGGTGATCCTCCAGGCCTCGCATGAAGCATAGTCTCATACCAACTTCTTGCCATATCTCGTAGTTGGAAGGCTGCCAACTCAACCATCCGAGTAGGAGAACATCCCAAAGCTCTACATATCCAAGCCACATCATCTAAGAACCTCTCAGGGTCCTCACTAGAGTCAGAACCACTGAATACTGGAGGGTTATGCCTTGTAAATGAAGATAAAGAAACCACGGGCCCTTGACGGTGTACTATTGGCTGCTCAACATTTGCCACCTCTTGACTATATTCTGAACCCTCTTGATTTTGATCTACATGAGGCTGTCGATTTCCTCCAAGAGCATTCACCAATTGCTGAATTGATTGTTGAACATTATCCATACCAACAACTAGCCTAGCTAGTGTAGGATCCCCGCGTGTAGCTCTAGGGACCTGGAATTGGGGCATTGCACCACCCCGTGTATGTCTAGCACGGCGGCCAACACGCCCACCACCTCTCATGGCAGCTGCATGAGGTTAAGTGGAAGCCTCATCAGTAGTCGGCCTCCTAGCAGGCTTTTTCCTGGGTGGCATTATCACCTAGGACATAAATAGAGATTAGAAAATAAGTGTAATCATCATAGGAGAATTGCAAAGACAACACCAAATAGAATATGACAACCAGAAAAAGAGACTCTAGTTTAACAATGGACACCTATAGCCTCCTACTTGTACGTTGTGCCCAGGTACACAAATTACAAGCAAGATTCCATAATTGCCCAAATATTGGCAGCCATTAGGACGACAGGACTTACTAAGCATAGCTCTGATACCAACTTTGTCAGGACCCAATCTCAAGCCGTGACCAGAGCACAGGCTAGATGAACCCATCTAGCCCAGCAAGCCTAAAGACATGATCTCATTAAAATAAATCTCAAACTTAACTAATTTGGCTACCGAAAATCCGGCAACACCTCCCCTAAAAACTGAACAATCCATAAATCAAATTTAACCTGTTAAGCAATGTAATATCATAAATCAATATCAACAGTCAGTACATTCCAGTATTTTCAGTTATTGACATAGTAAGGACCAGTTATACAAAAGAATCATACTTAACTCTTGCTCATACACATAACCAAAATACCTAACCTAGGTCCTATAGCTGCAAAATATACTAGAGTCAACGATCAAAAAGCCTCAACTGATCATAGAGGCTTACCAAAAAGAATATCCTGGGCCAATAGCAATCCCAGGACCTGCTACTCAGCTACCTGAAAATCTGGAGGAAAAACGAGGGGTGAGTCAAACAGACCCAGTGAGGACTATAAACAAAGTGGACAAGAAGGAGAAACCAATTAACGCACGAGCATTTAAAATGAAACAAGATAGCTTGTAAATCATACAAATTTCTAAAACTCATGAATAGGAATAATAGTTCACAATTTCCATATTCCTTCCATAGTCTTAACCGAAGTACCTTTCAAATTTTCATTTCCTAAGTAAAAACTCAAAATAGTTACTAAATACATTTTCTCACTATTCTTGCCAATTGCTCATTTGTCAAATAAGAATTAACTTCAACATCAAATACTCAATTTCTCATGAGGGTTACATAAGAAGCATAAATTTTATCTGGGGAGTAATCTCAACCCATCAATCATAAGATTTATCATTTCTCAAATATCTTACTAAGAGAATCTATGTGCACATAGGCTGTTATATCTCTTCGCTACGGCAAGCGGTAAAGCTATTATATCTCTTCGCTATGGCAAGTGGTATTGCCATTATATCTCTTCGCTATGGCGGCTGTACTTATGATTATATCTCTTCGCTACGGCTAGCGGTATGGCCATTAATTCTCTTCGTTATGGCAAGCGGTAATTCCATCTTAGAACCCATCATGGTTTTCTTAAATAAAGTCTTATTAAACACAATTTATAAATCTAAAATCCAATCCTTCATATTAATCAAATCTTGCAAGTATCAATATAATAAATTTTTCCAATGCACATTGAAACAATATATATAGCAAAAATTATGGCACTAATAAAATCAACAAAGAGAGCTAGTAATAATGTCAACCAAGTCATCAAGTCATATTTAATAACAATTGCATTAAAGAAATCATCCAAATCAAGCTAACCAAATAATTCAAGTAGCTTAGAATACAATTTTTAATATTAATATAGTTTCTCCCATGAAAATAATTTGAAATAGTGCCACTATGTAAATAGCCACTCACAATACAACGGAATCAACTGGGCCTCTCTCCACAAATTGGAGGGAGTAGCTCGCTCCATGTCAACAGAATCTAGCAAATATAAGCATTTTGAAGGGTTTAAATAATTTATTTCAAAACAATTTATCAATTAGAGAGCCCATTGAACAAAATCCCCAATTTATGGAACCTAGGGTTCCTAAGAATTAGAGAAAAATCATCTCTTGACACTACCCACTGTAACCTATTAATATTAGAGCCTCTAACTCACTAGATTCATACTTAAAATATCAAACATATATTCATCTATCATTTTTGAGAGCTCGCTAGTTTTATGATATACCCTAAAGTAACAAAGAAAAGAAATGAGATTGAGATTAGAAACTTACCTTGAATCTTGGGAGCTAGAGGGTATCAAGTTTTGATGATAAAAATTAATAACTATGTGATTTTGGTTGATAGTGGGGAAGAGAAAAAAAATAAAATAAAAATGAAGAAGGGAAAGAAGAAGCAGACGGAACAAAGAGGGAGAGGGAGCGTGAGAGTGTGTGAGAGATTGAGGGGAATGGAAAGTGTGAGATTAGAGAGTGAGGGAAGGGGGGTTCGTGGTTTTAATCCACACCCCTTCTGTGTCTCAAATTTTTTTTTTTTTTAAAACCTATGAAAAGACAAAACAGCCCCCCACTTAAAATTTGTTTTCCTTCTCCATCCCTAAAAGAACCACGCGACCTGACATGAAAATGAGAAGATTCATTATGAGGTCTCTGTGAAATGTGTAGTGCTGAATATAACCAAAACTTGCTCAAGTTCCTGGTGGAGTGCAGGTATTCTTGAGCTTGATTGCTTGTTTATGCTAAGTTACTAATGGATTGATAAAGGAATAAACTGAAATCCATTTGGGTACAATTTAGTTCAACATTCTTGTGCAATTCTTGATCGAATCAATATTATTTCCATGTTATTATATTTCTAAAATATTTCTTTCACTTTTCAAAAATTAATGTCTCTTAAGGGAGTTAAGTGGTTGGCTTATCTAAATTGTCATTTTTGTCTAATATAGCAATGCAGCTGACTTATTACCTTAGAAGTTGTGAGTTTAGTAGAGCAAGGGATCTCCTGAATATCCCTAATCTTTGTATTTGTACTCAGCAATAATACATACTTCTTTGTGTTTTCTGTGATAATCTGAACCAGTTCTATCAAAATAAATCTAGTATCTGTTAACCACTGCCAGTGGTGGTTTAAAATGTTACTATTGCGCAATCTGACATTAAATAAAAATCTACATGTGATCATTGCAGCTTGGGTGTCTGTACTAGCGGCTGCCCAAAGGTTGATCAGATTATTTTGAAATTTGTTCACGAGCATATCTGCAATGCCCCATCTGTGGCAGCTTCCCTCATAAGACTGCAATTCCATGATTGTTTTGTCAGGGTATGCTGTTGAAGTTTCTTCTTCCATTTCATTCTGATTTATAGTCAACAAGTATTTGTTAAACTGAGGAACTAACATTTTGCATTTCAGGCTTGTAATGCATCTGTGCTAACTGTATTTGTACTCAACAAAAGTCAAAAGGTCAAAAACTAATCAAGTGAAAAGAATGCCTCTCCAAATCTTACACTCCATTGCTTTCAGTACACTGTCAAAATAAACAGCCTTTTTGGAGCTGAATGCCCTGCGATTCTCTCTTGTTTAAATATGTTAGCTGTGACTACCAGAGACTCTGTTCATGCCATCATAAGTTTAACATATTATATTTTATTCTTTATGTCATTTCTATCTCTATTGGTGTGCACATTTGATTTTAATTCAAGAAGTGCAGGCATGTATGACTTATATGGTTATATTTCTGATATAATATTTTTCCCGGAATGTGTTGAATTTATTTAGCTATTATTTTCGTGGATCATGGCTCAGATATATTGCTTTCAACTTGCGGATTTGTATTTATTGTGGTTCTTTACTTTTTTCCCTAAACATTTGTTTATTCCTCTTAGGACTACTCTTCACTATTCTGTCAGGGTTTGTTAAGATGAGTAACTAACATCTAGCATTTCAGGGCTGAAATGTCTCTGTGCTTATGCCTTATGAACACAACAAAAACCAGTGAAGCTTAGGTGAATGCTTTTCTAATCTTTGGCTCCATTGCTCTCACTTTATTGACAGAATAACGAGTGAGGTTGGAGCTGAATGCGTTTGGGTGGTGTCTTTCTTGTGCTGATATTTCAGCTTGGGTTACGGTAAACTCTATTCATTCCATAGTAAGTATGACTTTTAACATTTTATGGTTATTTCATCATTCTCTGGTTGAGTGCGTTTGTGATTTGCCATTCTAGAAGACTGGGCATGTATGACTTATTTCCCTCTTCTACTATTTTTAATGTACTGAAGCTTAGGTTTTCCATATACGTTGGCTCAGTTATGTTGCTTGCAACAGGAAGATTTGTATTTATTGTGGTTCTTCAATTGTTTTCCCATGAATATTTGTTTATTCCTCTTCAGTTTATGTATTGTGCTGCATTTGCTCATTATTGTTTTGAGCAAGTTGTTATTTCAAATATGCTAGGGGAAATTAACTTCCTGTTCTTGACTTGTTGCACTGCATTAATCAGTAGTTATAAACGAGTAAGGTTGTTCTAGCTTGTTTTAGGTTTTATTAATCAGTAATTCTATTCTTAATAATGCCACAGGGCTGCAGAAATTCTTTCGTCTTGTATCCTCACCTATATCTGTGAGATGGCACTATTAGTGAGATTGCTTCTGGTACAGCTACTCTTCCTCACTGGGGAATCTACTACACATTTTGACAGTTGCACTCGTATTGTTGCCGGTCAAGTTGATTATCCTTGTTGCACTTCTAATCTTCTCAGCTTGTTGTCAATTTAGTGTTGTCCTGCTGTGTTGTTTGTGGCAGGTGCTCCTGTCTATTATAGTTAACTTATTTTAATTTGTAGTCTTGTAGTTGAACTGGAATTCATTACAGATGAAGCGATATCTAATATTTAGTTGCTATCATTGTCCATTATGCTGAAAATTGTAGTTTAAAATGGTGCCTGAGTGTGAGACAGATGTATTGTTATGTTGCTTGTTGGGTAGTAGATCATTCAGTTGAACCAGAGAAAGTTACTATTACTGTTTAATTGGTCAATGTTATCTTTTGGTTGTTCATTTGGGAGTGCTTCTGCTCAAATCTATACAATATTTATTAGACTTAGAGTATATCCAACTCTAAAATTACCTAAGAACAGAAATACAAAATAATAAAGAGACTATTTTTATTACCAAAAGCAAAAGAACAAGAATTAAAATTCAGCAACCGTGAATATTAGAAAACTAAAGACCTAGTATAACTAAAAAGACATGTATACTACCCAATCACAACATACATTCTAATTCAATGAATTAATTTATCTTTTAAATATAAAAATAGCAGCTATTCATTCACAAATCTGGGGAACCATTGAGAAAATTTTAATTCAAGATTAAAGAACCCCAAAAACAGTTGTTACAACTTTCTAACTCAATAAAATGTTGATCCAAAACAAGATTAGATTAAAATAAACATGAAATCCCAACAAATCTAATACCCACCCTACTCCTCAACAAAAAAAAAACACCTCAACCTTGACCACTCTCCAGTGACGTTTTAGAGAATAGGTTTAGGAAAGAAAGGTGCTAGAGCTAAAGGGGGACATAGGTTTTCAATTAACTTGAGAATGAGTTCATTGAGTGCGAGTTTAATGAGCTTGAGAGCGGATTTGAGAGCAAAGGGAGGGAGGCATGGCGATATTTTCAGAGATTGGATGAAAACAAAGGGCGGAGAGGAAATGAAGTGAAAATGACATTTTGGAATCCACTATGCGATGCTCTTTTCAATTTCTCAATATGTCCATTGCCCCGGCTACAGTGCTATATGGTGTCTTTATATAGACATCTAAAGTATGTGTTAAAATAGCAATTTTGCACTCCTTGTTCAGTGGAAAAGAAAATATGGTGGGTCTCACCTGTCAATGCTCCTTTCTACTTATCAATAAAAGAGTTATATTATTTATACATTATTCTAATAAAATCATACCATTCCTTCCAATTTCCAACCACTACCCTTCCTTCCTTCCAATTTCCTACCAACCATACAAATTGAATTTGATTACACCCCTCTTGCATTACAACAAGCTTGCTAGTTACTGATATCCTGCACATTGCTCTCTTTCTTGTTCGATCGTTTCATTTTTCTCCCCATTTGAGAGATGGCTGAACAAATCCCCTATGCTATTGCTGAAGGCCTCATCAGCAACCTGGCCTCGTGGTCATTCGGCGAGATCGGAAGGATTCTTGGAGCGGAGGATGACCTTGAAGAGCTCAAGGACACACTTGAACTCATCCGAGCTGTGCTTTCCGACGCTGAGGAGCGGCAACATGAGGATCGTGCTGTCCAGATCTGGATTCGCAGGCTCAAAGAAGTTGTGCGCCGTGCTGACAACTTGTTCGCTGACCTGCTCACTCGCGATCTGCGGCACAAGGTCAGCAAGAGCAACACTGGTGAAAAGGTTCGTCGCTTCTTCTCATCTGAAAATCCTGTTCTTGTTAAGGTTGATGTGGGTCGTCAGATCAAAAAGATTAAAGAGAAGTGTAACAAAGTCGCAGAAGATATGTCTAGGTTTAATCTGAACAGAACAGTTGTGATTCATAAGAAAGACGAGCTTCCTTGGAGGGAAACGAGTTCGTATGTTATGCAGTCGGAGATAATTGGCAGGGAAGAAAATAAGAATGATATTATGAATTTGCTGAACCACACCCAAACCAACCAGAATGTCTCTTTAATTGCTATTGTTGGTATGGGGGGTTTAGGCAAGACGGCTCTTGCTCAAGTAGTGTACAACGATGCTAATGTGCAGAAACTTTTCCAGAAAAAACATATGGATATGCATATCAGAGGATTTTGAAGTGAAGTCCGTGCTGAATAAGATGTTAAAATCCTTAAAACAAAGGGAACTTGGTCAATTAGAATTAGGCCAATTACAGACGATGCTTCGAGAGGAATTAAGTGGGCAAAGGTATTTGCTTGTTCTGGATGACGTCTGGAATGAAAGTCAGAAAAAAATGGAATGATTTAAGAAATTATCTGATGTGTGGAGGTAAAGGTAGTAAAATATTGGTGACAACTCGTAGCACAATGGTCTAAAAAATAATGGGTATCGAAAGCCCGTATGTTTTAAAAGGTATAACAAAGGAACAATCATGGTCTTTGTTAAAAAACTTGACATTTATGATACTAGCAAAATGAGCCCAACTCTTGAATCAATTGGAGAAAGATTTGCAGAAAAGTGCGGTGGAGTACCACTGGCAATTAGAACAATAGGAGGCTACTTGCGAACTATAAATGAAGAAAGTGATCAATGGGAAAGTGGTTTAAATGGTGATATTTGGAGGTTGAGCAAGGAAAGTCAGAGTATTGTGCTGGTGCTAAAATTGTGTTATCAAAAATTGCCTCTTTGGTTAAGACAATATGTTGCTTATCGTTATTTGTACCCAAAAGATTGGAGAATTTCAAAGAATGAATTGATTCAGTTATGGATGGCTCAAGATTACCTTAAGACTTCAGCTAGAACACAATCTATGGAAGATATGGGCAATCAATATATCAGAGTTTTGTTGATAAAGTCATTTTTCCAAGAGGCATCCATGGATGAACACGGTGATATTGAGTCCTTCAAAATGCATGATTTGATGCATGATCTTGCAAAGTCAATAGTTGGTAATGGTACACGCTCTCTCCCCCTCTCTGCTTCCCGCCCATTCTTCTTCTTCTCCATTTTCATTTCTTCCTCAACATTCAACCAATAAATCACATAGTTATTAATTTTGTCATTAAAACTTAATATCTCTAGCTTCTAAAATTTAAGGTAAGTCTCCAATCTCAATCTCATCATCTTTTTGGTTACTCTATGGTATACCCTAACTAGTGAGCTCTAAAAAATTATGGATGAATATATGTTTGATGTTTTAAGTATAAATCTAGTAAGTTAGAAGCTCTAATATTACTATGTTATAGTGGGTAGTGTCAAGACTTGATTTTTCTCTAATCCTTACTGACCCTAGGTTCTATAGATTGGGGGTTTTGTTTAATGAGCCATCTAATTGATAAATTGTTTTGAAATAAATTATTTAAACTTGTTAAAATCTGTTGATGTGGAGCGAGTTACTCCATTCGGAGTTGTCAGGGAGAGACTCAATCGATCCCTTTGTACTGTGAGTGGCTATTAACATAGTGACAATGTTTTAAATTATTTTTATGGGAGAAACCAACTTATTAGATTTGATAAAAATTTCATTTTGGGCTACTTGAATTATTTAATTTGTTCAATTAGTTGATTTTTCTAAAAAATGATGGTTATTAAATGATTTGATGATTTGGTTGAAATTATTGCTAGCTTTCTTTGTTGATTTTATAATGCCATGATGTTGTTATATGTTATTTCAACATGCATTGGAAGAGTTTATGATATTTGATACTTGTAATGTTAGATTAGTTTGAAGATTGAATTTTAGATTTGTAAATTGTGTTTGATAAATATTTATTTAAGAATTCCATGATGAGTTCTAAGATGAAATTGCCGCTAGTCATAATGAAGAGAAGTAATGGTAATATCACTCGCCATAACGAAGAGATAAAATAATATTATCTCTTGCCGTAGCGAATAGATGTAACGGTTTATGTGCGTATAGTTTCTCTTAGTGAGAAAGTTTTTTGAAAGAACTTTATTATAAAAATAATAAACCTTGTGATTGACAAATTGAGATTACTTTGCAAATAAGATTTATGCTTCTTATGTAACTCTCATGAGCATTTGAGTATTTAATGATGAAGATGATTTTATGTAAGAATAAGGAATTGGAGAAAATAGTGAGAAATGGTATTTAGCAATTTATTTTTGAGATTTTTTTTAGAAATAAAATTTCAAAGAGTATTTTATTTTAAACTATGGAAGAAGTATAGAAAGTATGGACTATTATATTTTTTATTATTAGCTTTTAGAAATGTGTATGATTTATAACCTATCTCTTTTTATATTACATACCGTGCGTTGATTGATTTTTCCTTCTTATTTATTTTGTTTATAGTCTTTATCGGGTCTGTTTGACTCACCCTTCCTTTTTTCTCCAAATTTTTAGGTAGCTGAGTAGCAGGTTCCTGAGATGTTGTTTGCTCGGTATATTTTTTTTGGTAGGCTTCTATTGTTAGTTGAGGTATTTTGGTTGTTGACTCTAGTATTTTGCAGTTATAGAGCATATGTTGAATATTTTGATTTACATGTAAGAATAAGAGTTTTAAGCATGAACTTTTATATAACTGGTCCTTAGTATTATGTAACTAGAATGTGCTGACTGTTGAATTTGGATTATGAAATTACATTGTGTAACAGGTTAACCGTGATATATTAGTTGTTCAGTTTTTAAGGGATGTGCTATCGGATTTTCATTTGCCAAAGTCGTTAAGTTTGAAATTTATTTTAGTAAAATCTTACATTTAAACTTGCCAAACTAAGTGAGTTTATCTATCTAGTACGGAAGTCACGGACCTAAAATTGGATCATGGCATATATTGTTTCATTTCGGATTATTATATTGTAGTTAAGAATCTTTCCATATACTAAACTGGTTATCTTCAATAAGCATTATTAATAATTTATCTTCACTTTATATTAGAATCTAATTTTATATTTTATTTTATATACCATATAATTGACATTTTATAAACGTAATAATTTATCTTTCCACCCCCGCGGCGCCCCCCAAAAAAAAAATTTATAGTGATTGAGCTCTTCCTTTACCCCGAAGAAATAAAAATAAAAAATAAATCACAAGAACAAGCAGCGTCATTTGCCTCACTGGTAATCAGTGCTGCCATCATTTTGCAGCTTCAGACTAGGGGAAAAAATATTTTGCAACTTCAGACCACACAAAAACCTCATTCTGCAGCTTGAATTCTCTGAAAACTATGGTTTGAAGCGATCAGTGTTGTGTCACTGTTCCTTTTTTCCTCACCAATAAAATCATACCATTCCATCCAATTTCCAACCACTCCCTTTCCCTCTGAGTTTGGAAACTTTTAATGAGATGGCTCCTTCCAACCAAATAAATTGACTTTGATTACACAACTCTTCCATCACAACAAGCTTGATAGTTTCTGATATCCTGCACCTTGCTCTCTTTCTTGTTCGATCGTTTCATTTTTCTCCCCACTGGAGAGATGGCTGAACAAATCCCCTATGCTATTGCTGAAGGCCTCATCAGCAACCTGGCCTCGTGGTCATTCGGTGAGATCGGAAGGATTTTTGGAGTGGAGGATGACCTTGAAGAGCTTAAGGACACACTTGAACTCATCCAAGCTGTGCTTTCCGACGCTGAGGAGCGGCAACATGAGGATCGTGCTGTCCAGATCTGGATTCGCAGGCTCAAAGAAATTTTGCACCATGCTGACGACTTGTTCGCTGACCTGCTCATTCGCGATCTGCGGCACAAGGTCAGCAGGAGCAACACTGGTGAAAAGGTTTGGCGCTTCTTCTCATCTGAAAATACTGCTCTTGTTAAGTTTGATGTGGCTCGTCAGATCAAAGAGATTAAAGAGAAGTGTAACAAAGTCGCAGAAGATATGTCTAGGTTTAATCTGAACAGAACAGTTGTGATTCATAAGAAAAACGAGCTTGCTTGGAGGGAAACGAGTTCTTATGTTATGCAGTCGGAGATAATTGGCAGGGAAGAAAGTAAGAGTGATATTATGAATTTGCTGAACCAAACCCAAACCAACCAGAATGTCTCTTTAATTGCTATTGTTGGTATGGGGGGTTTGGGCAAGACGGCTCTTGCTCAAGTAGTGTACAACGATTCTGATGTGCGGAAACATTTCCAGAAAAAAATATGGGTATGCATATCTGAAGATTTTGAAGTGAAGTCTGTGCTGAGTAAGATGTTAAAATGCTTAAAAGATGAGGAAGTTGGTCAGTTAGAATTAGACCAATTGCAGAAGATGCTTCGAGAGGAATTAAGTGGGCAAAGGTATTTTCTTGTTCTGGATGACGTCTGGAATGAAAGTCAGCTAAAATGGAATGAGTTAAGAACTTATCTGATGTGTGGAGGTGAAGGTAGTAGAATATTGGTGACTACTCGTAGCACAATGGTCTCACAAATAATGGGTATCGAAAGCCCGTATGTTTTGAAAGGTATAACAAAGGAACAATCGTGGTCTTTGTTAAAAAACTTGACATTTGGGAATGATACTAGCAAAATGAGCCCAACTCTTGAATCAATTGGAGAAAGAATTGCAGAAAAGTGCGGTGGAGTACCGCTGGCAATTAGAACAATAGGAGGCTTCTTGCGAACTATAAATGAAGAAAGTGATCAATGGGAAAGTATTTTAAATGATGACATTTGGAGGTTGATCAAGGAAAGACAGAGTATTATGCCGGTGCTAAAATTGAGTTATCAAAAATTGCCTCTTGGGTTAAGACAATGTTTTGCCTATTGTTATTTGTACCCAAAAGATTGGAGAATTTCAAAGAATGAATTGATTCAGTCATGGATGGCTCAAGGTTACCTTGAGACTTCAACTAGAACACAATCTATGGAAGATATGGGCAATCAATATACCAGAGTTCTGTTGATGAGGTCATTTTTCCAAGAGGCATCCATGGATGAACACGGTGATATTAAGTCCTTCAAAATGCATGATTTGATGCATGATCTTGCAAAGTCAATAGTTGGTAATGATTGCTACCTGGATAGTGACGGAGAAGGAATCGCTGGAAGACCCATGCATGTTGCATTGCACTCTAACAGTATTTGTTCGTTGGAACTGTTAGATGCAAGCCATTTGCGAACTATTATTTGTCACAAAATAGATGCAATGATCAATCCATCGTTCATGGAAAGTTTGACGTTCTTGCGTGTTTTGAATTTGTCGCATTCTTCTATAACTCAATTGCCAGAGTCTATTGATAATATCAAGTATTTGAAATGTCTCAACTTGTCGTATTGTCGTGAACTAGTTAGCTTGCCCAAATCCATTGGTAATCTTGTTTGCTTACAGACATTGGAATTGACACGTTGTGCGAAACTTGTTTTTTCCCCAGAAGTTATCGTAAAGTTGATCGATTTGAGACACCTTTACATCTCTTATTGCAAAGCTTTTGAAGGAATGATGCCAGTAGGATTGGGGAAATTGACTTCACTGCAAACATTATCATCTTTTGTTGTAGGAGATGATGAGACATGCCAAAGTGGCAAATTGAATGAATTGAAGGAGCTAAATAACTTAACAGGTGAGATTTCGATTTGCAATCTTGGTTTGGTAAACGATGTGGCATTCGAGTCGCAAGAAACAAATTTACAAGCAAAAAAACACGTTCAAAGCCTTTTTCTAAATTGGGGAAAGGAAGAAGATTGGGGAAAGGAAGAAGAAAACAAAAACAGTGACAGCTTGGAGTTATTGGATAACCTTTGTCCTAGCCAGAATTTGAAAATATTGACCCTGATAAAATATCCAGGAGTGAGGTTTTCACGTTGGCTTTCTTCACTTACTAATATTGTTGAAATCAGCCTATATGATTTTTCTAATTGCCAACATCTGCCACCATTGGAAAGACTCCCGTGCCTTAAGAAGCTTTATATTGTTCAATTGGAAGAATTGAAGTGCATTTATTATGAAGAGATTTCTAATGTGTTCTTCCCATTTTTGGAGGAACTCATCCTCGATAGCTGCTTGAATTTGAGGGGATGGCAAAGGTTGGGGGATGATAATGCGTCAAATAATATTGACAGCCATCTTTCTCTGCCTCCTTTTCCTCGTCTTTATTCCTTGAAAATGAGTGATTGTCCAAACTTGATTTGCACGCCTACTTTATCATACCATAATAGCGTGAAGTCGATAATGGAAGAATATTCTGTTGACTCTCTCTCTGAACTCCAGCACATTGAGATAGATAACGTTAAAGATGTAGAAGCAATGGCAGAGGAGTGGATGCAAACCCTCACATCTCTCAAGGAGCTTTCTCTTAGGGGATCGTCAATTACTCCACCTCTGTTACGGCAGTTGCAACATCTTCCTTCTGAACTCCAACAACTAAATATTTTTGATTTGGTTGATGACAACAAGCTTGATTTGTGGAAAGGTGATAATAGCACCCCCTACCATGGGCCCCCTCACGCGCTCTGTTCTTTGCAGGGATTGTACATTGAATCTTGTTATTTCATAAAGGCTTTACCAGAGCATATTGGGGAGCTCCAGTCACTTAGGCATATTGAGATTTTCAATTGTTTTGAATTAGAGTCATTGCCTAAAGCCTTGCGTTGCCTAACCAATTTACAGAAACTGTCTATTAGTGGGTGTCCCCTCCTACGTGATAGATGTCACGATGAAAATGGACAAGATTGGCCCAAGATTGCTCACATCCCAAACATAGACTTAGATGAAGAAGATTCCTCCGAAGGTAATATGGAAGAAGATTCCTCTGAAGGTAATATGCTAGCACCGGTTTACCTTCTATTAATGGATTGATGATATATAGTTGCGCTGCATTGTTGCTTTTTCCAGTTTTAACTGTAACAAGATCTCAAAGTTGGATAAACTTTTCTGTTTTTAGTTGACCGGTCAATATTGGCAGGGAAAGACTTTTCTAAATCCTCACATTGAGTTAAAAATACAACTATAGATGACTGTATCCAATTTCTAAGTTATGCGAGGTTCTCTCCTGTATTCATCTAGTTACTTCTTGATTTCTTATATTTATACTTGCTCATAACAGTTTCTTACTAGTTTCGTTGAGCATTCCCATAATCTCTATTCAATATAAAAAAATTAAATATCAATTGCTGTCTTTGACAAAAAGAAGCGTTTACATTTTGTTTCCTTCTGGGTTTAGCAGCTTTGAAATGGCAAGGTTTCAAGTTGTAGTGGGGGAATTCACAGTTTTGATATTGACAGGTCAAATTGGGATAATTCAAGAAAGAATATACGTAATACCCTGATTTTCATTTAGTAATAATTATGTATTAATTATAATTAATTGAGTTTAATTAGGGGTTAAATTTTTTTAATTAATTAGATAATTAATAATTAAACATTTCTGATTTAATTAAGTCTGTTAGTAGCTTGAGTACATGTTTATGTTAGTTTTTGTTTTTGATTTATTTAAAAGTTAAGGATTTGAGTGTATTAAAAATTTAGAACTCCTTCCAATTCAAATTTTAAGACAATGTTAAAATAAAATTTACTTAGATAGGTGATGTATGAAAAATAGTATTTAATTATAGTCTTGGATCAATTTAATTATTATTCAGTAACTTTATTTATGATATTACCTAGTTACCCTCACCTATCCCTCTCACATTAGACAAATACAACTTCTGCACCAACAATAAAAAAAAAGAGAAACCCAACATCTTAGGGCCTGTTTGCTTTGCTGAAAACAGTTTTCAGTTTCCAGTTTTTAGTTTTTGTGAAGGTAAAACTGAAAAAACTGAAAATTGAAATTTGTGATTTTCAGTTTTTTTAGTTTTTCCTTCACAAAATCGAACGAAAATTAAAACTGAACGAAAACTATTTTCAAAGAAAGCAAACAGGCCCTTAGTTTCCCTCCCCCCCTCTAACTTTGCGTTTCTTTTTTTTTAATTTTTTTTTTTCATTTCTTCCTTTCAAAACACCCATCTTCTTCTTCACCACCACACCATTCTCTCCTTCTTCCTCAAAGTTTCAAGAACCATGGCACCCTAGTCCCAATCCCACCTCCGTTCTCTCCCTAAAATTGAAACACACCCAAGGCCACCACCATCTCTACCTCCAAAACCACAAAGCTCTCCCCTTGGCATTGTAGCAACCGCGGCTTTAGGAGGAAGAGGGGAGCACGTTTGTGCTTCCTTCCACCTCCACAAGCTTCAAGAAAGCTCTATCTTCTTGTTCCTCCACATTTTTTGTAGGGGTTTCTCTCTAAAAATCTTTCCCTTTGATTCATATTTGAGCTCTCAAATGAGGTTTTGAACCCATTCTGTTTTAGGGGTAAAATTCGAAAATGTTGCATCATTTAGGTGTTATTCCTTAGTTTTAGTATTGTTTCTGTTTCGTGCATGAATAAATCCCCAACTAATGTATCATTTATGTGTTATTCCTTAGTTTTAGTGCTGTTTCTTTTTTGTGCATGAACAAATCCGAAAATTCTCCATCATTTAAGTGTTATTCCTCAGTTTTAGTGTTGCTTTTGTTTTTGTGCATGAATAAATCCAAAAATTCTGCATCATTTAAGTGTTATTCCTTAGTTTTGGTGCTGTTTCTGTTTTGTGCATGAATAAATCTCCAAATAATGTATCATTTGTGTTATTCCTTAGTTTTAGTATGGTTTCTATTTTGTGCATTAACAAATCCGAAAATGTTGCATCATTTATGTGTTATTTCTTACTTTTAGTATTTTTTCTATTTTGTGCATGAATAAATCTGAAAATGTGGCATCATTTATGTGTTATTCTTTAGTTTTAATGGTGTCTCTGTTTTGTACATGAATAAATCTGAAAATGAGTTTCTTTGGCCATGAAATGTTTTGATAAAAATGGTGCTAGTTGCTGGAAAAATCTTTGCATGTGCTTTCCTCCCATAAGGTGGCAACGTGAACTTGATTTCCTGCATCTTGACTTTGGTTTTGTGGACAAGTGTTATAGTGTAATGATAATGTATTTGGATTGAGAGTTTAAAGTCTTTAAACTACTTGGTTTGATTTGAAATATAAAATTCTGGTTTGGGGTTGAATATGTTAATCTAAATTTGATGTTATCTTCATGTCATGAGTTTGAGACATGTATATGTGAATGGAATTTAGAAATGTCATTGTTCCTTCTATTACTGGAATATGTGACTGGATGAACGGTAGTTGGCTTTGGTCCTTTTCTAGTGATTGGTTTAGGCATGTTTATGTTATGCATTGTGTACCTTCCAAATTGAAATGTACACTTTGTCATAAAAATATATAAAGTGGTATGCTTATGTCTCCTACCAACCTATTAGCCTTTTTCATGATGTTGGAGCATAAGATATAAGGAAGTTACGTTTAAAGTATGAATGAAATTTTTCCCCTCTATCCCCATTCAAATTTAGCGACGACTAGTTAGGTTGAGCTCATTCTAGGCGGTAGGTGGTTTGGAATTTAGTTGATAATTAAATCACTAGGGACAGTGATGCAGTTGGTCAAGGTAACATTAGAGATGGTGATATATTAAAGGAATTAAAGTTAGTAAACAAAATGCTAGAGAAATTGTTATGTCTTGATTCTTTTGCTTTTTCATGCAAGTTCTATCTACGTGATTTATATGCCAGTAATGTAATGCTCTCTAGATTATTATTTGTTAATCAAGAATTATTAGAAAACTTAAAATATGTGTCATTTCGAGACTTTTATTTGCAGACAAATTATAAACTAAAATATGCTAATTTATCTCTCAATTAAATCGAAGTGACTGTCGACGACAACAATAACACTTGTACTATACTGTTTTTATTTAGTTGCTAAGATTATTTTGGATTCTCACCTCTTTTTCTTTTTTCATGTCATCTTCAGACGAGCTAGCAGACCAGGATGTTGAAGTCCTTTGAGTTCTTGACATTGGGGCTAGACCTTGCTTATAAACTTTGTTATTATTATCTCCTATATATTTTGTATTTGTCTCTTGAGCATGTAGACTATTGATCCTTATTTATGTCTTTTTTTTTCTTTATTTTGAGATTTCTATATCTTATGGATGACTGTATTGAGACCGGGCCTTATTATAGTCTATTAGCTAGAATTTATTTATGGCTTGTTCTTTATCAAGATACTAAGTTATGTTCATGTGGTTTGTATTATGTGTCATTGTCATTCATGGACTCATGCTCTAAATGGAGCTTTTATTAACATTCTTTACAAGTTTGGTATGAAAGCATCATTTATCTACACAAAGGCTAAGTATCGGAATAAAGCTGTAATCCCCTTAGCATGCCATAGGGAGTGGGGACAATGCATAGTTTAAGTTGGGGGTTGGGAAAGTTTCACCTTTTTTATATATGTTTTCGATGATTTTGTTTTACTTCTATTATTTTCATGTTCTGCATTATATTTGCTTCCTCTTTGTTATTTTTTCTCTATATTAAATTTTTTTAAAAAAGAATGAATTGTTTCTTGTTGTTTGGTCATCGTTTGATGATTTAATTATTTGTTTTGCTTTTTAACCTTTTAGTTGCTAAATATGCTTTCTAAGCCATGAAAATCCTTTTGTGCACTTGTAATTGTATGAGAAGGATAGCATTTTATGCACTTCTAGGACTAGCAATTTTAGGTTGAGGCACATCATGCTTAGTGCAGTTTCTTAGGTCGAGACATGCATCCAATTTGTGTTTGACCCCTCCTGAAAGACTTGCGAGCGGATGATTACCCTTATGAATGATTTAGGCCATTTTGGGAACTCATGATGAGCCTTTATGCCTACCCTTTTGATACATGTCCCTAGCCAACCTTTTTGAGCCTTTCAACCATTATTTTGTTGGGTTGAGCCACGTCTTAAACTTGATATCCTTTATTTCTAGAACATCTTTGATCCCTTAATTCACCCTTCCCAAGCCTAAACTTCTAATTCATTTGAATACGGTAAGGAACTCCACAATGTATATATCATGCTCTTAACTACCATATTTGTTGGTTTGAAGAATAAAAAAGGGGAATTGAAGGAATGCTCTAGAATCAATTTCTGGAAAAAAAAAAAGAATATAGAAAGAAGAAATAAAAGGTGGAAAAGGAATAAAGTAAAAGAAGGGATGAAGAGTTAAGTGATGTGTTTGGAAAGCATGATAGGTGCAAAGCAATTAAATGTTCTTCCCGAGGAAAATGAATTAGGGGTAAAGTTTCCTCAAATTGAGGATGTTTTAGAGTTTGTGAATCCTTTCCATCATTCCATCACCCTTAACCATAAATTACAGGGCTAGAAAGTCACATTGATCTATGGCTGACTGAATTTCATTTAGAACTAAACAGGTAGAATGATGGATTTTGTGTTTGTTCTGCCTCATCTTAAAATTTGTATTGGCATGATATAGAATCAATTTTTTGTTGCTACTTTTCACACATAGACAAGTGATTTATTCTTGAAGCAATTTGAATGCACAACTGGATGGTCATTGTAATTAGAGTTATTGCGTTGCAACTTTTGGGTTTAATAGTAAAGCAATAATGAGGACATCATGACCAACAATTTTTATGTTTCTTTCTTGTTAGTTAACTTTCCAGAATGATTTTGTTTAGAGCTACTGTGACGTTGGTTTAAGTGCCTCCTCAAGTATCAAGGCTTTTGTAGGGGGATGTTTAAATTGTCGGCCACCCAAATATACCGTTCATCTTTGAGTCTTCTGTTTAATTTCTTGCTTGGGGACAAGCAATTTCTAAGTTTGGGTTTGTGATAATTCCCATAATGAGTTATCATTTTTGCGTAGTTTTGACAGGAATTCATGCATTTCATGCCCTAGTTAATGTTATTTTCTCCATAATTTTGTGTATTGTTCCTGTGATTAGCTTTTATATAATTTTTACTTGTTTTTTTGTTGTTTATTAGTGTTTTCATGTATGTTTATTAGGTACGATGGAGCAAAAGGACACGGAGTTAATTAACTGAGCTAAAGCCCTCACCATGGGTGCTAAAGCGCCGGACTCAGTAGCTGGAATTTTCCATTCTCAAGGCTGCGCTAAAGCCCGCAGGTCAGCAACTACACAATTGTCAGGGCAACCTCCTTAGGTTAAAGCCCCCTAATCCACAGCATCAAGTTCGTGAGTTTCATGGTTGTACTAAAGCATAGGCTCCTTAGGGCTTAAGCCTCCAAGTTCATGGTGTCAATTTGCATCACTCCAAATGTTCGCTAAAGCGCACAACCTGAGGGCTAAAGCCCCCACAACGAACATCAGATACATGGAATGTCATTCAAATGACGGTTTCAGAACTTATTGTTTATTATAAATTTTTTATTGTATCAATTACTTCTTTGCGATTCAAATTGCCTCCAAATTAATTAACTTCGGAAATAAGGCAATCATTAGGGGCCACGACACGTTTTTCACTAGTATACGCCACGAGGATTGCCCAATTACCGAGGATGACCGATCGGGGTGTGAATGTGACAGATCTTGATAGACCTTACCAGATCCACTTCTTCTCTCTAGCTTGTGAAGCTGAGAGGTTTAATGACGGCAAGGTGCGTTCTACAGTGCATTAGCTCATTAGAATATGCAATTCATTCAACCGCCAGCCAGCCGAGAAATTTGAAATAATAAAAAACAGAGAAGGAAAAATGTATTGATTTTTTTCCAAAAAAAAGGATGTATAAAGAGAATGGATGGATTTTTTTCTTGAATCTTTTGATTCTGTTAGCTGAAATGTAATATTTTTTTACAGTAGTAGTTATAAAAATTAAATATTTATTATAATATAACTCTAATTGTGTAAATATTATTTCATAAAAAATTGTGTAAATATTAGAAACTTCAAATATCTATTAAAAATGCTAAATTATTTTCTTCTAATTAATAAAAAAATTTACATATTAATTAATTTTGGTTTTGCAAAACCCGTGCAGCACGGGTCCAAATTACTAGCTAGTAATTTAATAAGTTAATGTTTCCATTGATGTTGAGTTCACCATTTCTATTCCACCACCAAGAAGAAAAAAAAGAAAGAAAGGAAAGCAGTGCACAAAGCTATAGAGAGATGGAGATCTCCCAAAAAAAAGTCAAAGGTAGCTTCCACATCTCAAAATGCCATTCTCTTTTTGGTTCATGTGGTTGCTATTTAGATACATTTGTTGTTCGATCCTCCAATTACAGAAACTGTGAATGCAACCAGAACCATTCCGTGTGGCTGGGAACTTTGCACACCCAGTTAAAATCTCTGAAACAAAACTAGCTGCCATAGACAAACTTCCAGAACCATTCCACATACCTGGCAACTAACATCTAACCGTCGTCTCCCCTGCTTGGTCTTCGTCCATGGCCGACCCTCACAGTAGACAACAAGAATGACCTTGGCTAAGGATGGCTTATAATTTTTCAAGAAGCATTCTTTCCTTTTAATCACCCAGATGTAATTACCTTTCTAGCCTTTTTTTTTTTCCAAAACGAAAAAGTTTAGCTGAAACAAAAACAGGGATTAAGCCTTTAGAATAGCACTCCGTGACAGTCAAGAACTTCAAATCAGTGCCACGCGTATGCATCTTGGGGAGCCATATCCTTACTTCACCATTCCTTACATAAAGCCTGATGCACTGTAGAACACACCGGCAAGAAGGCAATGTCAATTCTGTCGTGTTGGCAATTGCCTTGCGATATCGTCGGTTGATGCTTAGGCCACGTGGAGCTAGGTCAGCTCGCATTCTTCGATGTTGATATGTGGCTATGCTTCGTAGAGTGGCTTATCTCTGGTCTTCGGATTCTGTGTATAATAATGGGTAATAATATTTTAACGCCTATGTCACAACGTACCCCGAGGGCGCCGCGATGAGAATGACAAACAAGTTAAAATAACGGGAGTCACCATCAATTTTAATTATAGCTAAAATTGGGAAAAACTATTTTGGTAAACTAGTCATTTGAAAGAGATTTTCAGGTTCGGGAGTCTGATTACGATTAAGGAAGGATGGAAACTTAATCCCACTGCACCCCTAATACGTCCGTATAAATACGGTTACCTTAGAGTTTATTATGCAAATTAATTATAATTTTAATATGTTTTATTTTTCCCTAAAAATGTAATTATATATTTTACAAAAAATGAAACTAAAATTAGTAATTATATATTTACATAAATAAAGATGAAATTAATAATTACATATTTACAAAAATAAAGATAAAATTAATAATTATATATTCATAAAAATAAAAATAAAAATAAAGCTAAGATTAATAATTATATATTTATAAAAATAAAGTTAAGATTAGTAGTTATATATTCATAAAAATAAAGCTAAGATTAGTAGACATATATTTATAAAAATAAAGCTAAAGTTAAAAAATTATATATTTACAGAAATAAAGCTAACTTAAAATAGAAATTAAGGAACTAATTTTATGAAAAAGAGATTTTGGCTTGATAGTACTACGCCTGACGTATCCTCCAGTGCGATAAGGAGGCTGAAAGTCAAAGTCGCTGTACATAAAAATATTTATGTTGGTGGGATTTTAATTAACAGATAATAAAAATGTATTGATTGATTTTAACTTTTGAGAATAAATTTTTATTAATAATTTTTTAAAAAAAGAGAAATTTGATTTTACACGGGATAAAATATTTTTGTATTTTTATTCTTTTTTATTTTATTTTATTTTTAAAAAATGAAACTCAAGATCACATTTTAGAGAGTCTTATCCTAAAACTACTATCTCTAAACGAGCAAGGCCCAACATCCTACACTGCATAAACTAAAATTTTAGACTAAAAATGAAATTAAACAAACAACTAAACATTATACTCAAAAGGAAATAAAACACAGCCCGCTAAGCAAGATTTAAGAAAAAAAAGAAATATCAACATCAATTAAAAATAAACCTGTTTTTTTTTCACAAAAGAAAATCCTCAAAGCCCAACACTTGAAGCCCAAACTCTTTCTACCCATTATATTTAAGAAACACTTACCTAACTTGTTGCAAAATTCCAACAGGAAGCAGAAGCATGCGGCGCACAAGGGAGGCAGCAAGAAGAACGTTCAGCAGCTGGCGCAGAGGCTACGATGCACGACGAGACAGCGAGGACGTGGCAAGCTCACAAGGTGCTGGTCGCGGAGCTAGACACAGCGGCGGAAGGGAAGGTCAAGGCGTCGCGGATTCTCGCGAGCATGAAGGGATGTTTGCGATGTTGGCTTTGCGGCGAAAAGCTAGCTCAGCTGGAATGGGCTCGCGACGGCGGGCTTTGGGATTGATGCGACTGGGCTTCACAGCGGCGTGGTTTGCGAGGCGGTCTTCGCGGTGAGAGGCTACCGCGATGGGGTCGATGTCGGAGGGGGGGCCGCGGCAGTAACGAGCTCGCAATGCCAGCCGCCTCGCGGTTGATCCGATCAGCTCCACAATCAAGACTACTGTGAGTTGAGTTCCTTATATATATATATTGTTTGGTCTTGATTTATGAGAATTGATGCTGGGTTTGAAAAGATGATGGTGGTTTGTGTATTCTCAGGTTATGTATGCACAAAGATGGATGACTATGAAATGGGTTCTCAGATTGTAATTTCTATTTTTCTTTTGGTAAGGATATGTAAAGAGGGCTGATGGCTCTAGTTTAATGGTTATGTGTTTGTTACGGTGGCTGAGAGTGGAGGAAGGAGGCTATGGTGATGAAGTGGTGATGTCGGTTTTCTATAATGATGATGATGGGGGAGGAGGCCGCGGGTTGTATAAGTAAGGGCTAGGACCTTTTTTTTTTTGTTTTTTTTATGATTTGTTGGAATATGTTATTGGATGATGGCTGTGTTTGTTGATGAAAGGGTGATGACTAAATTGTGTGAATGAGCGTGGCAGCCAATTATGATAACTGATGATTATGGGTTATCAAGAATGATGGGTTTTCAGTGAAAGCTGGGAGTGGAGTTGTGGTTGTTCTTCTTTTTTTTTTTTTTTTAGGTGAAGATCAGTGCTCAATCTCTGTGTCTCTCACCGCAAAGATTGGCTCCGTCGGTCCTCACTACCGGAAAATTTTCTTAGTTCTCTCTGTCTTTTCTTTTTATATCTTCTCTTGATAAGGTTGCTTTCCTGAATTCCTGGGATCCTTAGCAATTTGATCTGACACAAATGTCAGATGCTTTAATTTCCTTCACTGTTGGATCTTTGAACAAAACAATCAGCATTAAATGCGTCGATCCAAGGTCAAAGTTTCAGGCTGCATTATTTGTCTTCTTACTGCTGGAATGCTAAAATTGTCAAAACACGCTGCATGAGCACTTAATGCGGTCCTGTGCACTTTTATTTTTTATTTATTCGCTCCTTTCCTTTGATTTGAGTTGACATGGAGAGTTTGAAAAAAATAAAAATAAAAAAATAAAAAAAAAATTATTATTATATTTTTTTTGTTTGTTTTTGGTTGAATGGGCTTTAAAATGGGTCTAAAAAACTTTTTTTTTTCACAAATAAGTCTAAAGTAATAAATAAAATAAAACAAACTTGGATGGGTTGATGAGCTGAGGATCTAAAATAAAAAAATGTGAAAATGGGATTGGGCTCACAAAATGGAAAGAACAAAATCATGAAGATAAAATGAACTTTAAAAATGTTCGGGCAAAATGCGGTGTTCACAGTTGCCCCTCTTTACTTGTCCCTTATTGAAAAATATAAAGTTTGCGACTTTGATGTTTTGTCATAAGGGACAAGTAAAGATATGAACACATTTTGTCCGAATGCATGAGTGTCAATGATGCTAGATGATTTCACGGATGTGATGGACAATGTCAATGTTTTTTTTTTTTTTTTTTTTACGAATGATGTGAAATGACTGTATGGTTTCAATAAATTCCCACGAAACAACTGAATGCACAATGACGATGTGGGATACTCTAATTGGATAGTGTCTAAATAACTGATATGCATGAATGCATGATGACAATGTGGGATGCTCTAATTGCATGATGTTAAGAGACTAATGAACATGATGCATGAATGTACAATGAATGATGTCGAACAATCTCGTTATGAATGCATATTTCTAAAATCAAAAGGAGAATGAAACCTATATGAAAATTATATGCAAGCAAAAGTATATATATAAAAAAAAACCGAAAGATTAAGGAATTTTAAAAGCTTGTGAAAGTAAAGTCCATGAAAATGAATGCTTGTGAAATTTAAAAGCCTTGTGAACTGTGAAAGTAGAGTAAGGATATGAGGAATTAGAATCTGTGAATGTATGCAAATGTGAAATTGAAAAGACTTGTGATCTGTGAAATTTAAAATTTGTGAAAGCAATTAAATTGTGAAATCATGTAAATTGGTGAAAGCGTGTAAATTGATGAAAGCAGTAAAAAGTCTGTGAAAACAATTAAATATCTGTGAAAACAATAAATATCTGTGAAAGCAAGTAAGAGACTATAAAAGCAAGTAAAAGTCTGTGAAAGCAAGTAAATGTCTGTGAAAGCAGTAAATGTCTATGAAAATAGTAAATATCTGTGAAAGCAGTAAATATATGTGAAAGCAATAAATGTCTGTGAAAGCAGTAAATGTCTGTGAAAACAGTAAATGTCTGTGAAAGCAGTAAATATATGTGAAAGCAGTAAATGTCTGTGAAAACAGTAAATCTCTGTGAAAGCAGTAAATATATGTGAAAGCAGTAAATGTCTTGTGAAAGCAAGTAAATGTTTGTGAAAGCAATTAAAAAAAACTGTGAACGCAAGTAAAAGTCTGTGAAAGCAGTAAAATCGATATCTTGTAGAATTGTAAAATTTAAAAGTCTTATGAGAGTGAATAATGTCAATGATTGATAGTGCATGATTGATGTGAAAATCCTGTGGTGTAAAGCTGATGTGATGATATGATGAATAATGCCTAGATGGTGAAGGAATTGCTGTAAAACTGATGTAATGATGGTATGATGAATGACACCAGACTGGTGTAACGATGAATGATGATGGAATTGCTGTAAAACTGATGTAAAGATGAAAATATTCTTTAAAACTAAAATTGCCCCAGTTTGAGATGTCTTCACATTGTCCTTAAGAAAGCTTTGTCTCTTAAAATGAGTCGTATACTCAGATGGGTTGTTTCATGAATCTCTTCATTGTAGTTTTCAAACACCTTCACTTGATGACAGTTCAACAACTCCTTATTGCCCCAGTTTTCTTTGTTACTCTATTTGTTGTTCTGACTTTTCCTTATTTCCCCTGTTTCCCTTTTTTTACCCTATCTGATCTGTTGTTCTGACTTCTCCTTATTGCCTCTGTTTTCTTCATTACTCCATCTGTTGTTCTGACCTCTCCTTATTGCTCCTGTTTTCCTTTTTATTCCATTTGTTGTTCTGACCTCTCCTTATTACTCCCGTTTTCTTCATTACTGCATCTGTTGTTCTGACCCCTGTTTCTTTTCCTTTGTGAGCCTATCTTAATCCTCAAGCTCCTTATTTGACTTATCAGTCATGAGTTTTGTTAGCAGACCAGTCCCTTGATTGTACTTCAATTATAATATCATGATTATGCATGGTAATAAAAGAAAATATGAGATAAATAGAGACATAGAAGAAGAGAAAAATAATTTTATTGGACTTGAAACTAGAGAGTACTTATAGTATTTCAACAATTGTCGGAAGATGCGGAAGAAATAAAGAACGAAAGGAATAAAAACAAGACTAGTAGTGCTGTTTTCATGTGATTAACCCACTTCGCTGATCCATTGGCTACACCAGACTTGAAATCTATGATAGCACGTACAATCCTTTATTGCATTTTCACAAATAAGCCATGATCCACCAATCTCGAATTGCCCCAGTCTCAGTATCCCACAGCTCCTTGGTCATTGGTCCGATTTTTTACCATAGCATAGGCCGCCCTTTCAGGTTTTCAACCTAGCACTTAAAAATTGCTCTAACTTTTGCCCAGGTTGCCTTTCTAGGTTTTCAACCTAGCGAGCATTTTCTTTTCTCTTTTTCTTTTTGTACTCTAATTTTTGCCTAGGTAGCCCTTCTGGGTTTTCAACCTAGCGAGCATTTTAATCTTCAAGCAAAATATTTCTTCACAGCATCTGAATTGACCAACTTAGCAAGTACTTGGCCCTCCATATCAGTCAAGATCAAAGCTCCTCCAGAAAAAGCATCTTTGACAATGTAAGGCCCTTCATGTGTGGGTGTCCATTTGCCTCTATTATCTTCTTGATTTGGCAAATTCTTCTTCAAAACAAGATCCCCTGGTTGAAAAATTCGAGGACGAACATTCTTATTAAATGCTTTAGCCATCCTTTTCTGGTATAACTGACCATGGCAAACTGCAGTTAACCGTTTTTCTTCA
Organism: Dalbergia cultrata; assembly: GCA_031216105.1. Classification (NCBI taxonomy): domain Eukaryota; kingdom Viridiplantae; phylum Streptophyta; class Magnoliopsida; order Fabales; family Fabaceae; genus Dalbergia; species Dalbergia cultrata. The sequence continues at coordinate 16,777,640 of CM062350.1, forward strand.
AGCATGTTCAATTGTTCGTATCTCATCTTGACCCACTCAGCTTCATCTAATTCTGCTTCCACCAAGACCCTTAAAGATGGTATTTCTACTTCTATAGGTGTGACTGCCTCCATTCCATACACCAGTGAATACGGAGTTGCCCCTGTTGAGGATCTAACAGAAGTACAATAGGCGTGTAATGCATAAGGCAGCATATCACTCCAATCCTTATACGTGACCACCATTTTCCCCAAAATCTTCTTGATGTTTTTATTTGCTGCTTCCACAGCCCCGTTCATCTTTGGTCGATAAGGAGCTGAGTTGTGATGCTTGATCTTGAATTGTTCACACATTTTTTGGACTTTTGTATTGTTGAAATTGGTTGCATTATCTGTGATGAGCCTTTCTGGCAACCCATATCTACAAATGATGTTGTTCTTCAGGAATTTCATTACCACCTTCCGCGTCACATTGGCGTAAGATGCAGCCTCCACCCATTTAGTGAAGTAATCGATGGCGACCAGAATGAATCGATGCCCATTAGAAGCTTTAGGACTAATTGGTCCTATAACATCCATGCCCCACATTGCAAACAGCCAAGGTGATGTCAGAGTGTGAAGTGGCACAGGAGGAGAATGAATTCGATCAGCATAGATTTGGCATTTGTGGCACTTTTTGACAAAATCTATGCAATCTTTCTCCATAGTGAGCCAATAGTATCCCTGTCTAAGGATCTGTCGGGATAATGTGTGTCCGTTAGCGTGGGTTCCACAAACACCCTCATGGACTTCTGATATGATGGAGTTAGCTTCCACAGCATCAACACACCTTAATAAGACTCCGTCATAGTTCCTTTTATACAACACATCACCTGAGAGGAAGAATGACATTGACAGTCGTCTGAGTGTCTTTCTGTCATTCTCATTTGCTGATGCTGGATATTCTTTCTCCTTAATGAACCTTTTGATGTCGTAGAACCATGGTCGACCGTCAGGCTCTTCTTCAATGTTAGAACAGTATGCTGGTTCTTTTCTGACAATCATTTGCAAAGGTCGCATTTCTACTTCCAGATCGAGCTTGGTCATTACAGCCAAGGTAGCTAATGCATCTGCAAACTGATTCTGTTCACGGGGTAAGTAATGGAAACTCACATCCTTGAATTCATCCTTTAAGCTCGTGAGATGTTCATAATATGACAGCAATCTATGCTCTTTAACTCGCCATTCTCCATTGACCTGAAAGATTATTAGAGCTGAATCCCCGTGGACTTCTAGATACTCTACACCAAGTGCTATTGCTGCTTTTAGACCTGTTATGCACGCTTCATATTCAGCCGTGTTGTTAGTACAATCAAATGCTAGTTTGACAGCGATTGGGAACTGTTTTCCACCGGGAGACACTAATACTGCTCCAACTCCATTCCCGTGAATGTTGACGGCACCATCAAAGTACATTTTCCACATTAGGTCTTCTTCTTCCTTGCTTTTGTTATCCCCTTCTATAGATGCTAGGACTTCTTCATCAGGAAATTTGAACTCCATTGGCTGATATTCTTCTAGTGGATTCTCAGCCAGGTGTTCTGCTATCACGCTTCCTTTTATGGACTTTCTGGTCACATACTTAATGTCAAATTCTGCTAAAGCCACTTGCCATTTGGACATTCTTATGGAGATATGTGGGCTTTCAAAAATGTACTTCATGGGGTCCATCCGTGTGTAATGGAGCATGTATTGCCGTAACCTCTTCGTCGTCCATACTAGTGCACAACAAGTCTTTTCAATAGCCAGATACCTAGATTCGCAATCGTTGAACTTCCTGCTCAAGTAGTAAATGGCTTGTTCCTTTCGACCGGACTCATCATGCTGTCCTAACATCGCTCCCATTGACCCGTGTAACACCGTGAGGTAGAGTATCAACGGTCGTCCTGATGTGGGTGGAACCAGGAGAGGTGGATTTGACAAGTAGTTCTTGATTTTGTCAAAGGCTTCTTGACATCTGTTGTCCCATCTACTCGGATTATCCTTCCTCAATAGTTTAAATATCGGGTCACAAGTATTGGTCAAATTGGAGATGAATCTTGCTATGTAATTCAAACGACCTAAGAAACCTCGAACTTCCTTTTCTGTCTTGGGCACTGACATACCTTGAATGGCTTTAATCTTGTCTGGGTCAACCTCAATACCTTTCTTGCTAATGATGAACCCCAACAACTTTCCAGTCGATGCTCCGAATGTGCATTTTGCTGGATTCAATCGAATCTTGTAAATCCTCAACCTCTCGAACAATTTTCTTAGCACAGCAACATGACTTTCTCCTTCTCGTGACTTTGCTACCATATCATCCACATACACCTCTAATTCCTTGTGGATCATGTCGTGGAAAAGGGTCACCATTGCTCGCTGATATGTTGCTCCAGCATTCTTCAACCCAAACGGCATCACTCGATAGCAAAATACTCCCCACTGAGTGATGAATGATATCTTCTCCTTATCTTCTTCTGCCATCAAGATCTGATTGTAACCTGAATAACCATCCATGAAGGAGAATCGGTGACTCCTTGCTGTGCTATCAACTATGACATCTATATGGGGAAGGGGAAAATTGTCTTTTGGGCTAGCTTTGTTCAAATCCCGATAGTCCACACACATTCTGACTTTTCCATCTTTTTCTAGCACCGGTACTATATTGGCTATCCATTTGGGATATAGCGGGACCTCTAGAAAGCCTGCATCAAGTTGCTTCTTGACTTCCTCCTTGATCTTGAGTGACATTTCTGGACTCATTCTCCGCAACTTCTGTCGCTTAGGTTCTATCCCCTCAATTAATGGGATTTTATGAGCCACTATCTTTGGATCCAAACCAGGCATATCTTTGTAAGACCAGGCAAAAACATCTATGAATTCATGAAACAATGCAATCATCTCTTCTCTTTCTGGGTTGTCAACTATTTTCACCTCTTTCTTATCCTCATCAGTGCCCAAATTCACAATTTCGACAATCTCATCATGTGGATTTATCCCCTTTTCTATTGAATCTATGATTTGGGCAAATTGTTGGCACAGCTCAGGATCTTCATCTTGTTCATTTTCATTCAAGTCCGTTGTAACACAATAATCAGTTAATGGATTTTTACATTCATTTGCACAAGATAGAGATTCTGAAAGAGATGAATCCCTGGAATTGACACGAGACTCAAAATAAATAAGAGGAAAAAATAAATGAAAAGAAAAGAAAAGAGAGAAAAAAAAAAAAATTACGAAAAGAGAATGGAAGAGAAAAACCCATGCATAATTATTTAATTAAAATTGAAGTACAACAAAGGTGACTAAAATGTTCATTACTCAAGATACAACAAATCATCTAAGGGCTCAGAATCCCAATTGTTCAATGGCTCGCTGCTTGGGTAGACCAGCGGAGGCATCTCCTTGACTCCTTCGAGAGTGCTAATGGTTTCAGATGCTTCTATCATTACCACTGCTGCAGACGCAGGAAATGTGTCTCTGATATGTGGAATTTTCTTCTTGGCAGATTCAACAGATTGGAGCTCTCCTGTAGCTTCATATCCAAGGCCAAACTTCCCAGGATTGTCAGGGAGGAAAATTGGATCCTTGATTCCTTGTAACTGACTTCCTAGTCCTTTTCCTTCTTTGAATCCGCTCTTTTGCATGATTCGAGTGGCCACTGGAAGTACGTCACCTTTTTGTTTCTCCGGTTCAGCTATTTCGAGATTCTGAAATGAAACCTCGAGAGCGTCTTTCAAGTAATCAATAGACGGCACCGCCACTGGTTTGGTCACCAACAACTCCTCTTCTCCTTTTACTGTAATGAGCTTTCCGCAATCTATGAATTTCACCCTTTGATGAAGAGTAGAAGGAACTGCACCTGCCTTATGAATCCAGGGTCTTCCTAACAGCATTGTATACCCTGGTTCAATATCCATCACCTGAAATCTGGTCAGGAATGTGGTTGGCCCAATTTCCAACTGAAGGTCAATGGTACCCGTGATTTCCTGCAATGATCCATCAAATGCCTTGACGATTGTCTCACTTGGTGCAATTGTGGAAGGATCGATCTGTAATTGCTGCAGAGTGCGATGGGAAGCACATTAAAAGCTGACCCCCCATCAATCAATACTTTCGCGATGTTGCAACCTTGACATTTTAGGGTAATGTGGAGCGCCTTCGGACGTCCCACTGCACGAGGACAAACTTCCTTCTCCTTGAAGATGATGGTATTTGTGGCTCTGATTGCACCCACAATCCCTTCAATTTTATCCGGGGTCACATCTTTTGGTACATATGTCTGATCCAAGATTTCTCTTGATCGCGTTGCGATGAGCTTCTGAAGATAAGATCAATGAATAAAGGGAGATCTTTGCCGGTGTTTTCTTCAACTGATCCACCACATCATACTCACTTTGTTTCATTATTTTCAGAAATTCTTCTTCTTCATTATCATGGCATTTTCCTTTGCTCTCAGGTATCACTTGAGGGTCTTTTAATAGTTTCCCGGGAGTATAACACCTACCACTCCGAGTGATCCCTCCTATGACATTTGTTATGGATTTTGATGCAAATGGTTCTAAGCATACTTCACCATTAGGCTCTTCAATTATTTCTGGTTGATCAGGCTTTGCATGGATTGCGAGATGAGAAAGTAATCTAGACACTTTGAAGACAGGAACTGCCCTTTGTTTAGGGGTTATTTCTCCGGACATCGCAGAATGGGATTCTATGACAGTTTCATATTTCCACGGAATTGTGTGATTGCTCTCATAGGAAAATGGCCTAGGTATCTTGAAAACAAGTGCCGGCTCAGGTTTATAAACCTTGAAAACAGGGGGAGCTTGATGGACCATATTGATGCTCTGTTTGATGCCTTTTGGTATCTCGAGCACCCCTAGTTTGACCATTCTTTCAACAAAGAACTTTAGCTCTGGACACTCTTCTATGTGATGCTTCTTTCCGGAACATTCACAAAATAAATCACTTTCATTTACCTTCACTGTTCTCTTTCCTTTCCTTCCTTTGACTTCCATCTCATAGCCCGCTTTCCTCAGGGCTTCCAGGATCTCATTCATTGGGAGTTTAACATTCTCCACTCCCTGATTTGCACGATTCCCATTACAAATGAAATTTACCTGTCCTCCACCATGATTAGGGAATGGATTATTCCTTATGTGTGGCCTTGGTTCTTCTTCCAGCTTAATGGCACCGCGATCAATTAAGCGCCATACTGCATTCCTGAAACCATAACAATCTTCAACAGAATGTCCAAGAGAATTGGAATGGTAATCGCATGTTTGATTTGGATTGTACCACCGAGGATATGGCGGCACCAAGGTTTTTCTAGGACGTGGAGCTAGCAGGTTGTCTCCACACAAATGCTTGAACAACTCAGCATTGCTCATATGGAAATCAGGTAATGGTCGATTTTCCATTGGAGGTCTATTATTGGTGTTGAATAGTGGGGTTGTTGTGGAAGAGTTGGTTTTCTGGTGGGTCAGGGGTACTGTTTGGTGGGGTCTAGGTGTTATTGGTGTATAAGGTCGTGGTTGGGAGACATGGTTAATCTGGTGCGGTTGATGTGTATATTGGGCTTGAGTTGGGATGATTCTTGGAGGTGGATATTGTTGGTGTGAATAAGATGGGTAATGGTTTGGCCAAGGAGTGGATTGATAAGGTTGGGGGTGGATGTAATTGACGGCATTTTCTTTCTTCTTAAAATGGGAGCCTTTTTTTGATTCACTTGTTTCTCCTGTTGCTAGCTCCACTTTCCCTTCTTGGATATTGGTTTCGATTCTTTCTCCTATCTCGACCAAATCCACGAACTCTTTCACATGAGTCCCAAGCATGTTCTTGAAAAAAGGACCTTCCAAAGTACGGATGAAGTAAGAGCACATTTCTTGCTCTAACATCGGTGGAACGACCCTTCCAGCCATAGCCCTCCATCTTTGAGCATATTCCTTGAAAGACTCGTTCTTCTTCTTCCTCATTCCCTTCAATTGATCTCTGGTAGGTGCAGCATTCAAATTAAACTTATATTGGTTAGTGAAAGCTTGAGCTAAATCTTCCCAACACCGAATCTGTGTTCGGTCCATCTGCATATACCACTCCCATGCAGCCCCTTCCAAGCTCTCAGGGAAAAAGCTGATCAGGAAGTTCTCATCCTTGGACCACATTCCCATCTTTGTGCAGTACATCCGTAAATGCATAAGGGGATTGGTGCTTCCATCAAATTTGATGAGCTCGGGCATCTTGAAGTCTTTGGGAATAACCACGCTCGACGCTAAACATAGATCGCTAATACTCATTGAACCATATGGGCTAGGTCCACGTAGCATTCGGAACTGCTCTTGCATGCTTTCTTGCAATTCCTGCTTGAGTTTCAATCGTTCTGCTTCATTATCCACACTGTTATGGGAGGCTACATTGTTGTGCGGAGTTCCGTTGTTGTCATTCCCATCCGAGTCATATCCTGGTCGCTCAACATTTTCCTCGTTTTCTTTGGCCATATTCACAATGTCCACAATGAACTTTTTGAATTCTGGTCCAAACATGGATTTCATCATGGCCTTAAGCTCATCAATTTCTTGACTCAGATTCCTTCCTTGGTTATTATCTTCTGCAGCCATGGTCTGTTCCTTATCTTTGGCCTTTTTCTTCTCAACCCTGGATCGAAGTTCGTACGGCTCTCTAGCCGACGCACTACTGTCAGACAAAACTTTCTTTGAAGGAGCAATATTTGATGACCTGGCTCACAAAAACAGATGATGAGTAAATGAAAAGTAAAACTTAAAAACTCTTTGATAGCAAGGAATAAAATCTATATTTGATGGTAATGACTTAACTCATATCCTGTTGGAAGGGCGTTTTTCGTCCATAAGACAGGGTATATGATGGACCAAAGTACAGGGGCTATTAGTCCACAATATACTTTGTTAGGAGCATACTAGCAATGTAAAGCTTGATCTTCTTTCTTACATTCTACACAGAAGGCAAATTTTCCTATAAGGTAGAAATGTAATTGACAAAATATCCAAAGGAGATTTTACTTCGCAATGGATATAGTCTTGCGCATTTATTTAAAGAGAAGCGGAGGAAAGTCAAAGGACGAATTCATTTCATTCATTCATTCAAAGGGTACTATTACATCATAGTTGAGTCAAGAATGGACAATTTCTTTCTCTTAAAACCCCTAGCTATACCCCTACTCATATCCATGAAGTCATTCATTTCCCTAGGTAAATGAAGCTTGAGATTGTGTAGAACTTCCTTCTCTGCCCTTTCAAAATGATAGATAAACTTTGGAATATGATGACCCAATTCCTCAGTTAATCTTGCATGTTTTTCTTTCCACATCTCAGCCTTCATTGCCCAAATCACCAGCTTGTTTCTTCCAGAATCTACCTGCATCTTCTGTATGGAGAAGCCGATTTCGACATTGCATGAAACGGGCCCATTCCTGGTCACATTCATCTTTAGCCTGTGATAGACTTGCATTTAACTTTTCTATCTTTAGCTCCAATTCTTCTTTTTGCTTTTGCATTTCACCTTCCAATTCTTCTTTCATTTGTCTTTGTTGGCTAAGCTTTGTCTTCAATCCTTCGTTTGCTTTATTCAATTGGCTAATATGCTTCAAAAACCTATTCTTTTCAATAGCCATCATTCGGACCTCCTTTTGAAGATCATGGATCATCTGTCTTTCTCTTTCTTGACTAGGAACATCAGCAAGTTCATCTTTCAATTGCTCAATCAGCTTTTCCTTCTTCTCACATTGACTTCGTGTAATAACAACTTCTAGTTCCGCTGCTTGTTTTTGCTGTTCTAAGAGCTTCATCTGTGCTTTCATGACTTCTATCTGTTCAGACAATTGAGGATCATTCCCTTTTTCAATAGGAAAGCTAGGACCACTTTGATGTACCTTTCTTGCTTCTCTCCATGTGACATACTCATGAGTACTAATCATAAGTGGTTTTCCAAACTCATTTCTTCCTACAATGTGAACATTTCTCCATGCTTCTTTGACTTCTTGTGATAACATCTTAGTGTGTTCGCCTTCCTTATACCAGAAATAAAGTCCTCCAAGTTGCTCTTCCCGTGGTTTCTTTTGTGTCCAACAAAGTTGTCTGAGTACTATTGCCGGTGTGTATGATATGCAACCTCTAGGACCCATCAATGGTACATTATGAAATTTTCCACAGCTAAGAATGATGTCACCTCTTTCATGTTCATACCATGGACAAACCCATTTAAATGACTGTTCCTTTATACTATCAAATTCCATCTTCCATTCATGGGCTCCTCTTGGCTTGGTTGGGATACGATGAAAGCTTCTTAGTGGGTCTGAGATATTTCTGAAGTGATTTCTTGCATACATGTGTGTAATAATCCACACATATAAGAGATGTAAACAACATCGTAGCTTCCCTTTTTGTTTCTGTTGGCAGAAGTTTAAGGTCAAGAATGTTTCAGCTAACACAGCAGGAACTGGATTTCTTCGTTTATTTTCTACAAAGAAAGAAAACATCCATAGCTGCTTGATCAATTATATCTGGAGCAGAAGGAAATAATACCAACCCATAGATAGCAAATGCCAATACTCTTGAAAAAGTAGCCCATTCTTTTTTATGCTCCAAGTCTTTTAAACTATCTTCCATGAATGTTTTAGTCACCCCTTTTGAATCTGTATGCCCTGTTAGCTTCACTCGAGTCATCGGCACCCCTAGTAATTCTCCAAATTGCTCTACTATCTTTACATCTGAAGAGGGTTGTTCCAGATGAAAATAAATAGAAGTGCTTTTCTTCATTGGTAATTTTAACAAGCAGGCATACTCTTCAATAGTAGGAGTGATGTCCATGTTTGGCAATTCAAAACATCTCAAGGTGGGACTCCAATATTGAGCTAGAATATTGAGGGCAGAAGTTTCCTCTGATATGAGTAATAGATCTAGAATAGACCCATACTTATTTGAGAAAGCTCTTCTATCTTTATTAGGTAACAATTGACTCAACTGATACAACTTCTCCAGAGAGCTGGTATTTCCTATCACATTGAAGTGCCTCTTTGAGTTGGATACATTGCTAGTATGTTGTGCTCCTTCCATCATCTATTATCAAATATGATGTTATTCCTCTACCACCGACAGATTTTTTTTATGAAAGAAGAAAAATGAATGAGGTGCATGTCATGAATAAATATGCATGTTGGATGAAGAGAATGCATGTGACATGAATAAGTGCAATTAAAATGTGATTGTTATTTTTCATGTTTGAAAAGTAAATATGCTTGATGAGAAAAAATGCATGTGCTATGCATGATTATAATATGCATAAATTTTTTTTGCATGTTATAATGTCTATGTTGAAAGTTGCAAAATACTACAATGCATGATGCATGATAAAAGAGGGGAAACAATATATATATATATATATGCTCCCTTGTGTCCTAACAGGGTGGTACTTAATGTTTGATGGTTCTATGGTCGACCCTATTTGAGGTTAGCCAAACTAAGGTCTCTAGTAGTGCACAACTTTTGGATGGATCTAGACCCCTAAAGGATTATGGTCCTCAGGTTGACTTTATCAATAAGATAAAGACCTAGTTCTATGAGTCAAACCACAGGGACATGAAAGTCACAATATGGCAACCCATAGTTCCAGTAACAACCTGAGCGGTGAGTCAACGACTGTTAGGGAAGCATAAGCCTCACAATAATAACGTCAAAACCCCTTCTTGTCCTATGGTTTTCCAAGGCTCGGGTATAGAGCCCAAATAATGTGTGAGGATAGTGATAGTACAAGTGTGTGTAGGGAGCATAAAAACCTTGCAATCCTGAAACTACTATTTCCTGAAAAAGAAAACGAGCCAGTATACATTCAAGAAACACAATCAACTATCCAAAATAAATAAAACAAGGTCTTCTACCCTAAGGTTCAAGATATGTACAAAAATAAAAGTCTTCTATCCTAATGTTCAAATAAGAAATATTTATAAGCAAGCCAAAATTAATAAATCGATATTTATAAAAAAGAAAATAAAATATTTACAAAAATAAAACAAATGTAAATAAACTGATATTTACAAAAAAGGAGAATAAAATATTTATAAAAAGAAAACAAATGTAAATAAACCAATATCTACAAAAGTTTTGAATATTTACCACTAAAATAAATCATTATTTAAAAAAAAATTAAATAGCTAACTAAGATAAAATATTCACAAAAGTACAAAATATAAGTCAATATCTACAGAAAGGAAAGTGAAATATTTACAACAATAAAACAAATATCTCACAAGGGGAAAAATAAACATAATAAAATTATAATCAACTGCATAATTAACTATCACAGGCTTGACTCTCTAGCGTCCCCAGTGGAGTCGCCAAACTGTCACAACGTACCCTGAGGGCGCCGCGACGAGAATGACAAACAAGTTAAAATAACGGGAGTCGCCACCAATTTTAATTATAGCTAAAATTGGGAAAAACTATTTTGGTAAACTAGTCATTTGAAAGAGATTTTCAGGTTCGGGAGTCTGATTACGATTAAGGAATGATGGAAACTTAATCCCACTGCACCCCTAATACGTCCGTATAAATACGGTTACCTTAGAGTTTATTATGCAAATTAATTATAATTTTAATATGTTTTATTTTTCCCTAAAAATGTAATTATATATTTTACAAAAAATGAAACTAAAATTAGTAATTATATATTTACATAAATAAAGATGAAATTAATAATTACATATTTACAAAAATAAAGATAAAATTAATAATTATATATTCATAAAAATAAAAATAAAAATAAAGCTAAGATTAATAATTATATATTTATAAAAATAAAGTTAAGATTAGTAGTCATATATTCATAAAAATAAAGCTAAGATTAGTAGACATATATTTATAAAAATAAAGCTAAAGTTAAAAAATTATATATTTACAGAAATAAAGCTAACTTAAAATAGAAATTAAGGAACTAATTTTATGAAAAAGAGATTTTGGCTTGATAGTACGACTACGCCGACGTATCCTCTGGTGCAATAAGGAACTCAAAGTCACGTCGTTCTATAAAAAAATATTTGCGGGTTGGTGGGATTTTAATTAACAGATAATAAAAATGTATTGATTGATTTTAACTTTTGAGAATAAATTTTTATTAATAATTTTTTAAAAAAAGAGAAATTTGATTTTACACGGGATAAAATATTTTTGTATTTTTATTCTTTTTTATTTTATTTTATTTTTAAAAAATGAAACTCAAGATCACATTTTAGAGAGTCTTATCCTAAAACTACTATCTCTAAACGAGCAAGGCCCAACATCCTACACTGCATAAACTAAAATTTTAGACTAAAAATGAAATTAAACAAACAACTAAACATTATACTCAAAAGGAAATAAAACACAGCCCGCTAAGCAAGATTTAAGAAAAAAAAGAAATTCCAACATCAATTAAAAATAAACCTGTTTTTTTTTTCACAAAAGAAAATCCTCAAAGCCCAACACTTGAAGCCCAAACTCTTTCTACCCATTATATTTAAGAAACACTTACCTAACTTGTTGCAAAATTCCAACAGGAAGCGTATAGCATGCGCGCACAAGGAGGCAAAGAAGAAGAACGCTCAAGAATGGCGCAGAGGCTACGATGCACGACCAGACGGCGAGGACGTGGCAAGCTCGCAAGGTGCTGGTCGCGAAGCTAGACACAGCGGCGGAAGGGAAGGTCAAGGCGTCGCGGATTCTCGGCGCATGTAAGGGATGTTTGCGATGTTGGCTTTGCGGCGAAAAGCTAGCTCAGCGGGAATGGGCTCGCGACGGCGGGCTTTGGGATTGATGCGACTGGGCTTCACAGCGGCGTGGTTTGCGAGGCGGTCTTCGCGGTGAGAGGCGGCTGCGATGGGGGCTGATGTCGGAGGGGGGCCGCGGCAGTAACGAGCTCGCAACAGCAGCGGCCTCGCGGTTGATCCGATCAGCTCCACAATCAAGACTACTGTGAGTTGAGTTCCTTATATATATATATTGTTTGGTCTTGATTTATGAGAATTGATGCTGGGTTTGAAAAGATGATGGTGGTTTGTGTATTCTCAGGTTATGTATGCACAAAGATGGATGACTATGAAATGGGTTCTCAGATTGTAATTTCTATTTTTCTTTTGGTAAGGATATGTAAAGAGGGCTGATGGCTCTAGTTTAATGGTTATGTGTTTGTTACGGTGGCTGAGAGTGGAGGAAGGAGGCTATGGTGATGAAGTGGTGATGTCGGTTTTCTGTAATGATGATGATGGGGGAGGAGGCCGCGGGTTGTATAAGTAAGTGCTAGGACCTTTTTTTTGTTTTTTTATGATTTGTTGGAATATGTTATTGGATGATGGCTGTGTTTGTTGATGAAAGGGTGATGACTAAATTGTGTGAATGAGCGTGGCAGCCAATTATGATAACTGATGATTATGGGTTATCAAGAATGATGGGTTTTCAGTGAAAGCTGGGAGTGGAGTTGTGGTTGTTCTTCTTTTTTTTTTTTTTTAGGTGAAGATCAGTGCTCAATCTCTGTGTCTCTCGCCGCAAAGATTGGCTCCGTCGGTCCTCACTACCGGAAAATTTTCTTAGTTCTCTCTGTCTTTTCTTTTTATATCTTCTCTTGATAAGGTTGCTTTCCTGAATTCCTGGGATCCTTAGCAATTTGATCTGACACAAATGTCAGATGCTTTAATTTCCTTCACTGTTGGATCTTTGAACAAAACAATCAGCATTAAATGCGTCGATCCAAGGTCAAAGTTTCAGGCTGCATTATTTGTCTTCTTACTGCTGGAATGCTAAAATTGTCAAAACACGCTACATGAGCACTTAATGCGGTCCTGTGCACTTTTATTTTTTATTTATTCGCTCCTTTCCTTTAATTTGAGTGGACATGGAGAGTTTGAAAAAAAAAATAAAATAAAAAAAAAATTATTATTATATTTTTTTTTTGTTTTTGGTTGAATGGGCTTTAAAACGGGTCTAAAAAACTTTTTTTTTTTCACAAATAAGTCTAAAGTAATAAATAAAATAAAACAAACTTGGATGGGTTGATGAGCTGAGGATCTAAAATAAAAAAATGTGAAAATGGGATTGGGCTCACAAAATGGAAAGAACAAAATCATGAAGATAAAATGAACTTTAAAAATGTTCGGGCAAAATGCGGTGTTCACAGCCTAAAAAGTGGGTATATACTGAGATATTTAATTTATAACTATTAGATGTGATGAATATATTGACTTATCCTTAATATCTATCATATTCAATTATTATAAAGTGTATGTTCTTATTAAGTGTTAAAATATCATTATTGAAAATGAGGTAAGGTGTTGGGTGTTCCTAGTGTAGTTTGTACGGCATGCTGTGCTCGTTGTGCGGGTTTGATTTGATTGGTGTAAAGGTTTTTGCTGTTGTCAGTCACTGTTTGACGGCTTCATTTCTTGTGGCCTTTCTCCGTGGTTCAAGTGCTGCCTTTGTTGCGAGAGTGTAAGATTTCTGGCTTGTGCTTTTATCAGGTTCAGTGTTACTGAAGTCTGCAATCCTCAAAGTACCGTTGTCGAGCTCGAGGTGCTTCTCGCTATCGAGATTTGCATGGCACGTGGTTTTGCGTTTTGACTATATACGGCACTCTTGTGCATCAAATCTCGTGTGTATTTGCACATTTTGTGTTCTAGGTTGTAGGATGTTTTGAACTGTGATTTTATTTTATTTTTGAGAGCATGATACACTCTATTTGTTATTTTCTTTTAGAATTGAACCTTTTATAGTTATTGCAAAGAAAGGAAAAAAAAAAAAACAATACACAAGCCTTCCCTAACAATTTGATTAAACGTTTCTTATAAAGAAAGTCACCATTCAAGTAGGTAGGAGCAATTAGGATGTACCAAAAGTTGAAAAGTAATGTGATTCTAATCATGCCTCCAACACCGACCCAATACAATAGGACTAGGAACCCGTGGGATTCCAAAACTTCAACTCAGCAATACCGGGTACAACCTTTCATAAGAAAATATAACCAAACATCAACTTGTTTCTATGATACCAGAAGCGAAAAAAATCAACATATACATAAGTGAAAAACACACGTCTCCATCTCTTCCCCAAGAACTCATTATTCTACGTCTTTTTGTCCATATATCATAGGTGACATCTAGAATCCCCGTAGCCACCATTTTTTGCTATTGTTTGCTGCAAACTTGTCAATCTAGAACATAATGGGAGAAAGGCTGAGATTGTTTGGTTTTGTATCCATGATACCTTTCGACGCGATAAAGCCACTCATAGCAAAAAGGATGAGCAATGCAAGCTACCCAAATGTTAGAGCAAAGTCATTTTCCCTACCAAATACTATAATAAATCGGAGTGATATAGAATCCAGCTGGTTCACTGGTACAAAAAGATGATATTACCTAAAGAATCTGCATTAGGTAGACGCATAAATACAATATTAGTATTTATATGGTAAGGGTCAATGGGACAAAAGAGAAAAAATCACTCAAGATGTTTCAGTGTTAAAACATAGCTCTTTTTACCTCACAACATCTGGATCAAAACAAATGATACAGTACTATAGTAGGTGAGGAATACCTAAAGTCCTAAACACTCACTTCCACAAATGTCACGGGGGATTTTTAGGATCCACGCAAGAAAAAGCAAGTGCCCATGAAAGGAAGAAATTTTCCCTTTGCGAGTAGAAAACAGAAGCCTTGAAATCACCGTGGAAAGCTCAGCCAGTTCATTGAATATAATCATGAGAATGCTATAGAACAAGCACCCACGTAGGTATTTCCATGAGTCACTGTCTTTCGGTGTAGAGTTAAATTGCCATTACAACAAGCTATAAAAAGAAAGGTGAAGTCACTAGTAATGGATTTAAATAGTATATATACACACAATATTTGAATAATATATACACATCTCTCGTAACTGTGCTGATCTGAATAGAGCTAGGTCGCCCTATTATTATTATTATTTTTATCTTTTCTGCCTCTTTTTGATTTTGGATGATTATTGGGGTGCATGGTAAGAAACAATGATATTTTGCACGAACTTCATTCAACTCGATTAAAGTTGCTTCCGTTAGATGAGTATATTATGTGAGCCAGGCTTCGATGTTAAAATATCATTACAAGTGAAAATATTTGTAGGGGAGCGTCGGGCATTGTTATTTTTTTTCATTATTTTAATGAGACAACAATCTGAAAATTTTCCAATGAAGTCTGCCACTTGCTCTTTTTTTTCAGTACAAGTGTGCCTAAAAAAGACGGCAAGCACAGAACAGCACCACAGCACACGTGGCTCCTCAAAAAACTCAGCGCTACCTTGACATACTTGCACAGCGATTTGTGGGTTCCTGTGTTGCATTGGCACGGATACGGTACCAGTATCCAATACAAATATGAGTATAAGATACGACAATTTAAAAAGAAGTGGGGTACGGGTATATTTATAAAAAAATAAAAAATTCACAATTTAAAAACGAAAACTTCAACATATAACAGATCTAAAATCTAAATTGTTCAATATTACTAAAATTAAAAAACTACTTAAGACGTGATTCAAGTCATAAGCATAAAATAATTAAAAATTAAACTCTAATATTCTCATTCTCATCCTTTCCTTCTCCAAAAGAAGTAGCATTGCCTCTTCTAGACCCCCTACTAACAGATCCAAAAAAATTGCAGCAACAAAAATTGCTACAATCAAAAGTGGAAGCAAAAAAATAATAATCATGAAACGGTATCAACAATAACAGAAAAAATAACTGCAGCAACATGAAAAAAGCAATAAATCCTAGAGACATACCTCAGTCGAGAGAGCCCAAAAAGGATGCGCCGGAGGGTGAAGCTGCATCGCCCGCCGGACAGCCCAGAAGTTGTCGCGCCTTGCTGCTTTAAGGGTGAAGCCGCTGCCGGACAACCCAAAAGTCGCCGCCCCTTGCTGCTTTAAGGGTGAATCCGCCGCGCCGCTGCTGTAGTATGGTGTCGCCGGTGATGAGAGCAGAAGGAGTGGAGCAGAGAGATGAGAGCAGAAGGAGTTCTGGTTGTGGCTGGTGTGACTTTTTGCTGTTTAAGATTCAAATCGGGTAAGTAAAATAAGAGGAAAGCTTAAAAAGAAAAAAAAAAAAACTGTTTTGAAGAAAATCGCGTACCCGATAAGCGTACCCAAACGTATTTGAATTTCTTTTTTAAAAAAAGAAGGTATTGGATACGTATTCACGTGTATCCACGCGTACCCGTATCGGGTACGTACCCGATACGGGTACTTTTCAAAAAGTCGCGTACCCATGCTTCAGTGGTGGGTTCTAGTCCCAGTTTTCGTGTGTGTGTGTGTGTGTGTGTGTTTTCTATCTCTCAGTTTGTGTGTTGTGTGTGTGGTGTAGGAACAACAACAACAACAATGCAAGCATCACTTGCATGCTCTCCACATCCACATGGAAACAGACTTCTCAAACTCAAACTACAATCACACACCAACAACATCAACCTTGTTTATTCACCAATCACTTCCCACACATCCAACTCTGTTCTCACGCTACCATCCAAAATCCAACCTCAAACTCTGCCAAGCCCTTCCACATTTCTCCCCACACCAAAATCACAAAGAACCCGCAACCCAAATGTTGGTCAACTTCGTTGCGGCATTTCGTCGAATGGTTCCGGCTCGAACGGAAGGAGGAGCGTTAGGGAGTGGGTTGAGTTGTTGGGTGAGGCACTTTCAACTGCGTTTCCTCTGTGGGTGACGCTTGGATGTGTGTTGGGTTTGCTGAGACCCAATTCCTTCAATTGGGTCACTCCCACATTGAATATTGTGGGACTCACCATCATCATGCTTGGTATGGGTATGACCCTAACTCTTGATGATCTTCGTGGTGCTCTTGCTATGCCCAAGCAAGTTCTATCTGGTTTTGTGCTGCAGTATTCGGTTAGTGTTTCTGCTGTCCCCTAAATTTCTGGTATTGTTAACAAATCTAGTAATTATTTAGGTTGTTGTCTCTTTAGGATACCATTCATAATCAACGAACAGTTGACTTTCACACCACGAATTGAAAGATGGTGCAAATGAAATGATTTTATTCGATGATAATGTAAAAGGTTTGAGAGCGGAGATTTTAGTATTTCGAAGAAGCAACTTTTGATGAATGAAAGTCATGCTGAGACCACAACAAGGAGCTGAAAAAAAGCATACAAAAATTCACTATTTTTATTCTCTAATAAGATTCCTAATAAAAATAATAATTATTGCGCCATTCTTTTCAAAATAATATTCTTTCGACAAAAAATTTTGTTTCGATTATTTGCTTCCATATAATTTAAACATAAAATCAATTATTTTATTCTAATTTTATCCATTTCTTCGTTAACTGTTATTTTTTTTTATCCTTTATCACCTTCTTTGGTAGTCTATCACAATTTTTTTCGTTAGTAGAAAGGTGATTTGGTTTATTATGGTTAATTTTTTTTTTCCCTGAACAACCCAGACTGTTAAATTGACTTTTTAATCCTACCATTATTTTGAAATGGAAGGAATAGTACAAAAATTTCCAACAATTAATCAGTTTTCAATTTGCGGCCAAATATTTCTTAACCATATATTATTTCTTGAGAGCTGGTGTCAACTTCATGTTCTTGGATGAAATATATACATGCAGATAGTATGATGTTTGGTACCAAACAGCACTAATTTGTCCTTTTACTTGCATTCTAAACCATTTATTGTGATGGGGTATCCTTGTTGGTGTGGATTGCTGACAACTTTCAGGTGATGCCATTATCTGGATTTCTTGTGAGCAAACTCTTAAATCTTCCATCACATTATGCAGCAGGTTTAATATTAGTTGGGTGCTGTCCCGGTGGTATGAATTTTAACCTGATGTTTTGTGATTTCTATCCACCCTTCAACTATTTCAAGTAGTTCTTTCATTGGTTGCAGGCACAGCTAGTAATATTGTTACATACCTTGCACGGTATATTGATTCTCAGAACTGTTATTCCAATTAATATTGCTAATGGATATCATGACCTAGGTGATATCATGACCTATTTGTTTTGCTAGTGGAAATGTGGCGCTTTCAGTGATAATGACAGCTGCAAGCACTTTCTCAGCCGTGGTTGGTATCCATAATTTTAGTCCTAGCTTTGCTTTTTTTCATTTTTCATTTTGATGTGTGATCTTGATGAGAAAAAATGTGGTAGCTTTACATGGAAGGCATTATAATCAATTAGAAATGGTGCACATGGATTTCTCAATTCAATATTCTGTTTGATAAAATCTATGTCTTCAACTGCAAATGGTTAGTTAACATAGGTAAATTTGAAATCTGAAAGAAACTGATATCCATTACATAATAGAATATGGAAATGGCTGGAGCAAGCTCCAACTAAAGGGAAGCAAATCACAAAACAAGAATTAGTGTCTAAGAAAACATTAGGAAATGAAAGAAAGAAACAATCAGGGACAAGATGCCTCTGCCCTCTGAAATGGCCTAGACCACCTGCAATCTCCCAAAATGACCCTGACTCCTCAGCGAACTTCTGATTATGCATGCCCTAGTATCTTTCCTTCCCACTCATTTGTTGAAAACTGTTCAATTTGGTTACCTTTTTCTCTTTCCTGTAGCCTACCCCTTGTTCCCCTTGTTCATTCTTTCGTAACTGTCAGCAATTTTCCCCTGGCTCAAGATAATCAAACTCGAGAGTTATGATAAACTCGTTTTTGTGTGACAAGATTGAGATAATCAAACTTGAGAGTTACAATAAACTCGTTTTTGCGTGGCAAGATCGTAAACACATCAAAGTTAAAGAGCTAACTCGAGAGTTTAAAAACCATATTGTCTTGCAAGATTCTCAAACTCGAGAATTTATAACTCATTTTTATATGGTAAGATCGTAAACTCCCTTTTAGCCTCCCTTGTGAAAACATGACTCAAGGCCTATCAAAATTATTCAGAAGAATAAGATTTTATGCAGAATGTGCCATCCGGTCTTTTGCCTGATGGTTAATGGAACTGCTGTGCTTAAGCTACTGCCCAGGTTTGAACTTGTGCAATGGGAAATTTTCTCCATCAGCTTGGTATTGTAATAATAGTCCAAAAGAAAGGCTTTAAACAGAAGTCTTGTTTGTTATATCAGTTTATGGAAAACAACTTATATATTTTCTATATATTTAACTGCTGAAGAATAAATTATTCTTTCTTGTTCTCTTCATTTTTATATATTTTTCTGTTTTATTCTAAAAGATGTATTGTTTCTCTTATGCTTGGTTGAAAGGTAGACTCTATCTGGAACCAAAAAAGATTTTACATCAAATTGAATGAAATATCAACGGGAAAATTTTATGTGGGTTACATGTGAACAACTTCTTAGCCGTCACATGACATTACCTTTTAATCAATTAGCTATGCAATGGCACTTAAATTCTATGAACTTTCATATTGTGTATGTCATTCTATTCTTTTTGGCCTTATTCAGTTATTCAAAAAGGATAACCAGTGTTAGGAGGAAAAGGAAGAGAGAGAAGGGGAGGAAAAAAAAGGGGGAGGGTAGAGACTTTGTTATTAAATTTCAAGATGGAATAGTAATTTTGTTGGCATTTTCTCACATTGACTGGTTGAAAACTTAACATTGCAGGTCATGACTCCTTTTCTGACAGCCAAACTTGCTGGCAAATACGTAGCTGTGGATGCATCTGGCTTATTGATTTCAACATTGCAAGTAAGCATTCTCTTATATGCCATCCGTGTTTCTAATTTTTCGAGATGCTCCTTGTCATGTTTACTCCCTTCTCTCTGAACAGGTTGTGCTCTTACCTGTATTGGCTGGTGCACTTCTGAATCAGCATTTCCAATCCCTTGTTAAATTAGTCTCTCCGTTGATGCCACCCATGGCTGTAGCAACTGTGGCAATTTTATGTGGAAATGCAATTGCTCAGAGTTCTTCAGCAATCCTTATGTCTGGTGGACAAGTAATTTTAGCATCATCCCTTCTTCATGCTTCTGGATTTTTCTTTGGATATGTGCTTGCAAGGATGCTTGGGCTAGATGTGTCATCATCGCGAACCATATCAATTGAGGTCGGCATGCAGGTAATGTTAGTATTATATAATTTGCACTATCAAGGGAAGGAAGCTTAATAGTTACTACATCTTTTTGTTATCATTGGCTCCATTCCACATCGATTTATCCGTTTTCCACTTCCTATTGCAGAACTCAGTCCTTGGCGTTGTTCTGGCTACTCAGCACTTTGGAGATCCCTTAACTACAGTGCCCTGTGCTGTTTCAAGTGTCATTCACTCGATCTTTGGCAGTATCCTTGCAGGAATTTGGAGACGCTCTGTGCCTGCTGAGATGAAGGACTGAAATATCTATCTAGGTGGATAAGCTTTTGCCTGTTATTAGGCCTTTTCGATTGTTGACTTGTTAAAGTGTCCAGTCACCAAGTTCTTCTCAGTTGTCAAGCTCAAGTTTTTTCAATCATATTATTTGCAAGTGGAGTAGCGTTATTTGAACTCACAATGCATGAGATTTCATGCAGATATAATCCTATCTACTATTGGATATAAGACCCAAATTAAATGGAGTCCACACCTCATCAAAGGGTAGATAAGAGCGTATCGATACAGTGTCTTATATATTGAGTATTTCTCTTTCAAGTAAGTAGCAACTATTCAAATTTATCCTAGATTAATTTGACTAGTTTCGGATTTGTATTTCGTGCTTCTCCATTTTAGTTTAGACAATTATTCATGTGCCATGTTAAATGGAGATAAGTGCTTCAATGGTTAATTACTAAATTACATAGATGGCTGTACAAGATCAAAGACTAAAAATAAATTTGGCATACGGGCATCATCGGAAAACGTTACCCTCTAGGTGAAGTAAAGCTTGATTAAAAGAGCCATATGTAATTTTATCTTCATTACTCTAATACTTACCATCTCCACGACATTCCATAAATTTCTTGATAGTAGCATAGCAAAAGAGATAGCTATACGATATTGCAAAATCCTGCAATACGTTTTGATAACCTTCTTTGTTGGGAGAGAGCAGCCCATGTACGCCAGGTTGATTGACAGTCTCTGCCGTGCATGGCTTTTGATTGGAACCTCTTCCCTTACTTTAGTCACCAACTTACTCTTGATCAAAGTTGATATAAGTTTCAGTAAATCTCATATATGTTCGATGATAGTTGTACAAGTGAAGGGATATAACTGTACTCACCTGTGCAATGATTATTAAAATTTATCTTCATCATATTAAATTTTTTGCGTCAACTTCCTTACACACATCTAATGTGTGGTTCTACATGCATATACAACTATTCATTTTAAGGTTTTTATATGACTTTTAAATATTACAGATTAAAATTAATGGTCACATATGCTTTTGTAGCATGCATCACGTATGCTCTATGACCATAGAAGAATTTCTCTTATGATGAGATATAATTCAAAACCATAATCCAAATTCTATTAGATGAGCATGCCTTTGGCTTGGAGTTTACAAATGGAAGTTTGCAGCTACTAGTCATTTAAATGTTCAAATTGGAATTTTAATGAAATATTTTAATTCTAATTCTTTTGAAATTGAAATTAACTCAAGTAAAGTATTTCATATTTTATAGTGCTAAATTATTAATTATGAATCAATTGCAAGTATAAGAAAAGATTGCTTTATAGTACTAAATTATTAATTATGAATCAAATAAATGTAAAATTAAAATCATTTCTTTCTAGGATATTCACCGTCGATAGCAGTGAATAATCCCTTTGAAATGGGAGCTCTTTTATGAGGGATAAACCTCTGATCTTGCTCTTTACGTATATTCGTTAGGAGTTGAACCCCTAAAAAGATAAAAATCAATTTTGATCCTATCTAAAATCAATTTTGAAACCCTAAACATAACAAGAATCAATTTTGTATGTTTCACGAACGTAGTGTCAAACATATTTGAATAATTTAAAGCAACATTTTTTTGAATACTTTTTAGGTCAATGCAATTTGGTTTGTGGTCTAAACTTTTGTTACTCTTGTGTTGAAGTAACATTTCACATTAAGACGTAATTTTAAGATATTTAAAAGGAGTAAATCCCCTAAATTAGTCCTTGACAAAAATAAATTAGTTTTGAGGTTTCTTACAATCGTAAAAATAAGACATTACAGGTCCCTGATTTGCCCGCAACCTTTCCTCCATTTTGTTCTCTTCCCAAGCCATATTCTCGTCCCAAAACATTCCAAACTATGCGTTCTTGCTTCTGTGTGGGGCATTAGAAATTTTCTAAAATAAGGTTATCTTTGAGAAGGGGACTTTAAATATTTGGGAGGCTTCGGTACAAACGATTATGCATTGCATAGCATAGCATGGTGTCAATCTCAGCTGGTTCTATAATCCCAGAGTATGATGGTTGTTTGCCACTCACCATGCACAAAAGGATTTGCATGCAATTGGTGGAATCTTAATAGCATCACATTCGGTTATGGTTTGCTGCTTATCCAATTTTACAAAGGCTAGTTCCCCATGTGAATCTGAGGTTGTAGCATTAATCTAAAGGAGTCTATTCAATTTTGCATTAAAGGAGGTTGGGTGCGAAGAATCAAAACTTGAACAAAACTTGAATCGGAACAGAATCTGAAGCGCTTGAATCTCGGTTTAGACATGATAATTTGATGTCTTGGGAAGAGAATAGAATGGAGAAATGGAAGCAAGAACAGAAGCTAGGGATTGCTTTCTTCAAAATTCGGCAAGCTTGTGTACAACCTACACATGAGAATCCTAACAGATTGCAAGTGAACCAGGGACTTCTATCCTATTTTCGCAAGTGTGAGGAGCCTTGTTGAATAAAATGTTTATGTACTTTATATTTACAAGACTTTGAAGTTAGTTAGTAATTACAATGGGGTGTGTCTCAAACTATTTTCTCTGACCCAACAATTTTATATCTATTAATAAAGACCCTTAAATGTAATGAATAATCTCATTTTCTATATTTTTAAAAAATTGGTAACAAATCATTTTTAAAAACTAAAAGTCCATTTAAATAAATGTTTTATAAATAAAGTAATAATCATTTTTTCCCCAAATATTAGATTAATTGGTTGATAATAACATATTTTCAAACATTTATGTTTATTTTGTGATGTATGAGGGCAAAAAACCAGTTTCGTGTTTATATATGATTATATTTACATAGTTGTAACCTTTTTCTTAAATGATTGTAGTAAAAATAGAATTATTTTGAAGAAATTGAATTATCAAGTCATATCCATAAAATCTCGTTCAATGCATAGTTCGCCGTGATGTATCAGGAAAAATGAGGAATTTTTACCCGAATAAAATAAAAAAAAACAATAATTACGCGAATAAACGGAAAAGACATTAATTACCAAAATGAACCGTTGTGGGTAGTCATGAATACGCATGGACTTCATGCATATTCATTAACAACATGAATACGCATAGGTCTCAAACGTATTCATGTTGCTAATGAATACGCATGAAGCCCATGCGTATTCATGTTGTTAATGAATACGCATGAAGCCCATGCGTATTCTAGACACTATATATATTGAATACGCTTCGGCCTGAAGCGCATTCACTATTCATTTTCTCAGTTTCTCACTATCCTTTTGTTATCATGGCGAATAATCTTTACCGCTTGGATGATGTTCACATATCTGCAAAACTAGATAACCAGGTATTTATTATTTAAGTTTTAGAATGCAAAAATAGTTTAGTTTAGGTTATGAATTTAATAATTGTTAGGTATTATTGTAATTAGTGATATATATTTTAAATTAGGTTAGTTTAGTTTGAAAAATAGAAATATGGTTAGTTTAAAAATATTGAAAGTTAGTAGACTTTAAAATATTTAAATGTTAAGTTTATTTTATCTTAGGTAATTAATATAGTTTGGTTTGTTGGTATTTAATTAGTGTAGCTTTTTTGATTAATATAGTTATTTATAAGGCTAGTTTTATTTAATATTTAAAGTAATTTTAATTTAGTTTATTTCAGTAATGTAATTATTTATTTTGGTTTAAGTAAGTATAAATTAGTTAAGTTTATTGTATTAATTTAGGTTATTTTATTTAAATAGTGTAGTTTATTTGCTTAAGTTATGTAAAGCTTGTTTTATTTAATTTATTTAAAGTTGATGTGATTTAGTTTATTGCATTAATTTAGTTAAGTTTATTTTATTAGTTTAGTTATCTAAACCTAGATTAATTTAATTTATATAAAGTTAATTTAGTTAATTTATTTCATTAATTTACGTAAGTTTATTTAATGAGTGAGATTAGTTTAGTTATCTAAACCTAGATTTAATTTATTTAAAGTTATTTTAGTTAATTTATTTCATTAATGTAGTTTTATTTATGTATAAGTTAGTATAGATTAATTAGTTACGTTTGTCTGATTAATTAAGTTAGTTAAAGCTTGTAGAATTTAATTATTTTAAAGTAATTTTAGTTGAGATTAGTTGATTAATTTAGTTAGTTTTGTTATGTTTTGTTTAAGTTAGTATAATTGAATTAGTTAAGTTTATTTAATTAATTTAGCAAAGTTTTTTAAATTAGTGTAGGCTATTAACTAGGTCACTTAATTAATCAAATATTTTAATTTTTTTAAAGTAGTTTAAGTTTAGTTTATTTAAGTAATTAAACTTTGTTATTTTTGTATTCAAGTTAGTATAGATTAAGTAGTTAAGTTTATTTCATTAATTTAGTTAACTTCAGTAATTAGTGTAGTTTATTTGATTAGTTTAGTTATTTAAACCTAGATTAATTTAATTTATTGAAAGTTACTTTAGTTTAGTTTATTTTATTAAAGTTATTTAAATAATTTAAAGTTTTTTTGTTATGGTTTCAGATATCTAAACATTTGCAATTCATTTTTGCAGTCACATCGAGTTCTACAGCCGAGACGCTGTGGAGCACCGACTCCTCATCCACGTATGGAGTACTTTTTACGACAGGGTGGTTTCTGGGAGGTTGCCAACTTTGGCAACTTCCATTATGACGCAGCTTTGATTAGTGCATTAGTAGAGAGGTGGCGTCCGAAGACTCATACTTTCCACCTTCCGTACGGAGAGGCGACTATTACACTGCAGGACGTTGCCATCCAGCTAGGATTGAGGGTGGATGGCGATGCCGTTAGTGGCAGTATTGGGGCATGGGAGAGATGGCACCAGCAGAGCATTTGGGATATCTGTTGGGATCTATTAGGTGTGGTCCCCGAGCAGACAGATCGCCATGGGTCTTACGTGAAGCTGAGCTGGCTGAAGAAGACCTTCAGATCTGATTCATTTCCTGCCGATGCAGATGATGTAGTTGTCTTTGAGGTGGACGAGGGCATACCTACTAGAGCTGATTGGAGGATTCTTGTGTCCAGACAAGTCATCCTCACGAGTTCATCTGAAGTGGTTGCCCCTACTCCGTGATTTCGGAGTTACTGGTCGGTACAGTTGGGGATCAGCAGTGTTAGCATGTTTATATCGCGGCCTGTGTCGGGCTGTGAATGCTCGAGTTGCTGACATTGGAGGGTGTGCAGCGCCATCTTTGTCATGGGCTTATTAATGATCCCCTCATCGCACTCCAGTGGTACCACTGTATGCTACATTTCCACTAGCCTCGAGGTATATAGTTTCTTCCACCCCATAAGTTACATGTTTGTCTTGTTTGGTGTGTTTATGTTTATGGTTTATTACTAACGAATAATTTTTGTATATTAGGTGGCGTGGATTGAGGCTTACATCAGACGGGGATGCTGGTAGGCTGGTGACCTTTCGGGCACGACTTGATGCCATTCCCATCGATGGAGTAAGTGATACTAAGTAAATTAATTATTTCAAATGTATATTATATGGTTACACGGAAGTTTAACTTAAATTATTAAATTTTGCAGTTCCAGTGGCTTCCATATGAGGATGCGAGCATCGTTGCTATCATACCGGCACATGTGTATGCTGGTGCTGGTGTGTGGGCTTCGGTTACCGCACTCATATGTTTCGAGATTGTGGAGTGGCACCAGCCAGTTCGTGTCATGCGGCAGCCCAAAGTGTATGCAGACTGTTCCATATGCTCCATTGAACATTGACAGATTGCATGCTATGGATGGTCGCGGCAA
The DNA here is from genome assembly GCA_031216105.1 of Dalbergia cultrata. Classification (NCBI taxonomy): domain Eukaryota; kingdom Viridiplantae; phylum Streptophyta; class Magnoliopsida; order Fabales; family Fabaceae; genus Dalbergia; species Dalbergia cultrata. Next base: position 16,803,758 of record CM062350.1, read on the forward strand.
TGACAAGGTTTGGTGGCCAGACAGACATGCGGAGTACCACGGCCATTGGATGGCTCGGGAGCAGCGCGTTGTTGCTGGGGCTCACACTGAGCATATGCTTCCATCTGCCGAGTATCTCAGCTGGTACTCAGGGATAGCATGGAGGTTTTTATCCCCGACACGAGTCAGCAGGACCCTAGGCTATCACAAAGTGCCACGGGATCTCCCACCCGATGAGGCCCAAAGACCATTTGTCCCCGAGCCGCAGATGCTCCTGATCGCCGACGGCGTGGCGTCGAGCACGAGTGTACCCGCTCTTCCCAATGACACATCCCGCATGATCTTTGGAGGTGGTGATGAGGGCGAGATGGAGATGGTGGAGGTGGTGGTGGGGCGGAGGAGGCGGAGGTCCTGGAGGTGGTGGAGGGAGTTCAGGTGGAGGTGGGGGCGGAGGTGGTGGAGGTGCTGGAGGGGGTGATGGCGGAGGTGATAGACAGGGTACAGGAGGAGGGGTGGGTGGGGATACCGGAGAGGAGTGTATGTCCTGCTGGTGATGGTGGGGGCTCCTATTGCTACACCCCCACCATGGATGACTTGTTCGGGGCAGGCATTAGTCAGCAGGAGTTTGATGACATGCAGTCTTTCCTAGATGCTCCCACGCCCCCCCATTTGATCGTCTCACCTGGTTCAGGTTCGGGGCCTCGACAGGACATGGATTTGAACATGCCTAGTTACGATCTATTCAGGGATGAGCCTCTACCTGGATCTGAGCCTCCGGAGATTGTCGAGCCATCACAGCAGCCTCTAGCTGGACTTCGACCGACCACTCCCGTACTCCCGATCCCACATCCGGATGATGATGCATTGGAGGAGCAGCCGCATATTGTCCCGAGGCGTAGACTTGCACGACAGGTTCAGCCCTAGCATTGTCATTCCGGATGCGAGCTCCCGGCCCCCAGGAGAGATAGGGATGAGGGCCATAGCTAGGATTTTTGTAGTTTATTTTTACTTATATATATATATTGTATTCATTCTGTGTAAATTTTATTATTATGAAATTTGTCCATTTTTTGTATGTAATGTTATTCAGTTGGGTAAAAGATGTTGCATGTTATCGATGAACACATATATCCATCATTGACTAATATGCATGCGAATACAACTAATTCGTAATAAAGGACCATGAAATTGAGATTGCAGAAACAAACATAAACATTGTTAAGTCAAAGACATATAAAACTAACACAATAACGGAATAAAAAACATAGTCATCAAACTACAATCTGAACACATGAACAAACATAAGCACTGTCAGATTTAGCCGTGCTGGGATGAGGATGAAGGTAGCAAGGTTGGACACGTTCTTCTGGTATGACCTTCATGTCTACATAACCCACATCGCTTATTGATCGCTCTCCACTTCATCCATTTCATTACGAATTCTTGTCGAAACTGGACGACCCTCATTAGATCTTCTGAGTGCTGGATCTGGACGTATTGGGAGCCCAGTGTATAGAGGGCATAGATGCTCATCTGCAATGGGTGTGAACTCCAACTTATAGACATTGTCAACCCATTCCATCTGTATCTGGGATGCGTGAAAGACCCCCACTCAACTCGTGCAGCATGACAGACAGCAATAGCATGCCGGCATGGGTAATGTAATGCCTGGAAAGACCCACAGTCGCAGCGTCGCTCTCCCAAATGCACTCTGTAATCTTTTGTTACATGTTCTCCCCTTTCTGTAACCAAACATGAGATCAAATCTCGTGTGAAAGGGGTAATGAACATCTTGTCCAAGTATTGCTTGTTCTCATCAATCGCCGCAACACATGCGTGACCATCTTTGTCCCCTCGCAAGTTGGGCCGTGCACGACCCCTTCTCAACAAATAATCAAGCAAGGCGAAAGTATGTGGATTTGACTATGGCAGTGATGGGAAGATTGCGGGTACCCTTCATGACAAAGATTAATACACTCAGAAAGGTTGGTGGTCATATGACCAAACCGTCGACCCTCATCAGCATACTGAGCCCATTTTTCCCGCGGAATTTGATCGGTCCATTCAACCATTTCATGTTTTTCATCCCTCAGTAGTCCATAATAATACACAAAATCGAATGGGTCCTTGAATATGCTGCATTTATCAGAATTCTTTTCGCATCCTTATTCTTAAACTGTCTGGCAAAGTTTGACGCAATGTGTCGAATGCAATATACATGATAGGCCATAGGAGGATGCCACCCACTACCCTCAAATCTATAGCAGATATAATAGACACATGCCTGTCAGAAACAATGAGAATACCTTCTTGGGGCGTCACATGTTGTCGAAGATTGGTAAGGAAGAATGACCATGCTTCTTTTGTCTCTCCCTCAACCACAACAAATGCTATAGGCAAAATATTTGAGTTACCATTCTGCGCAATAGCCATCAACAATGTACCTCCATATTTCCCATACAGATGAGTCCCATCAATTGAGATAAACGGTTTACACCATTTGAATGCCTCAATACACGGTGGAAAGGACCAGAATACACGATGAAACATTGAACAACTCTGATTAACAATATCCCCAATACGATATGGCTTTGTCAATAAGTGGACCGGTGTACCTACAATGTCCATCAACAATTAACAATAAATAAATGTCTATGTAATAAATGCAATTCATTTTAGGTAGCAATAGCGATTCTGATTCCAAAGATCCTAACAATTGAAGTTATTGAGTAGCCTACGGTAAAAACATATTTATTTCATTCACAAGGCACTTACTAATTAATAATCATCGAGTCATTATAATTTACAACAAAGGTTTAGTTTATAAGAGTTACCTGGCATGTAGTGTTGCACACCTAATAACCACCTAGGCAAATCAGTGTATGATTCCTCCCAGTTCCCATAAATCTTAGCAATCGCTTTCTGTTTTGCAATCCAAACCTTCCTATATGAAATATTGAACTTGAAAACAGACTCCACGTGTCCCTGCAACTCTCTGATGGAGACTGTTGGATTCGCCTCAACCATGGGAAATATACTAGTACAAACAATATTACTATCCAATTGCGATGTTGTTCAAGAACGGAATCATACTCACACGTGTGCCTTCCATTATACTTTCGGACTTCCCATATTTGCCTCTTCTCAATAAATGTAACACGTATGCTGCAATTACATCCATTGCCAAACTTCACACACTTGCAATGATATTTTGTCTGCCTGGACTCGTATACCTTGAATTGCACTTTTCTTCTAATACTGTAATTCTTTATTGCATACAACACAGCTTCTTTATCTTGAAATTGTTGTCCAACCTCAAACTCCCCTTCACCTCCAACCACTCTACTGGTCCCGCAAAGCTATTTTCAGGTTGCACATCCAAATTTATTGAAGAATAGTGACTTGGATTTTCTTGTGATACTGGACCGAGATTGATTCTGATCTCATAAATTGAGAATTCGTATCACGTGTTTCCTCATCACTATCACCATTTCCTCCCTCTCGATACAACCCCAGCTCTTCTTCTTCTTCTTCTGCATCTTCTTTTTCATCCTGTGATCTATTTGAAATTCAAAACCAAAGAATCGTCAAATGTCTATTTGATGGCCCTCCATCTTGCAACGCCATATCCGCAAAGCTTGGACTACGAACCGCCGATCAATCACCTCAAGGTATGTGGACACATGCTGCTCCGGGTTTTCATTTCTTGATGTATGAGGTGCACCAGTGAAGCTCCCATCACAATCTTCAAGCATAACCAACATTTCCATCACTCGGACCTCTGGAAATCGAGCTTGAAATCTAAACATCATGCTTGTTTCATTGTCGCTATAGATGGGAAAACACTTATACTTTACCACACCACCGCCAAACGCTATAGGCACTCAGAAACATCTTACTGATTCGTTTGTGAGGACCTACTTGCTCAAGTATTTTGCTTTGTAACTCCACAAAAGTCACACACTGATTAACAATGACCCCTATTGCTCTCTGACTACAAAATCTCACACCCTCATTTGTAGTATCTTCAATTTTTCCATCACAGTGAACAAGTATAAAACAATCTTCCATTTTCTCTCAAATTTACAATTCACATGATTACAATGATGTCCAGTATCGGTTATATGTACAAACGGTTTTTGAATACGTAAGGGACTGAGGCGAAAACAAAAAGCAAAGAATACGCATGGAATCAAGGCGTACACAATTCATGAATGAATACGCATGTGGCTTCACAGATCCATTTGAACTTGAATACGCATGGGGCTCTGCAGATTCAAAATGGTCATGAATACGCTAGGGGCTCATGCGTATTCTATTTAAACATGAATACGCAGGAGCCCCTAGCGTATTCATGCCCATATTGAATACGCAGGAGCCCCAGATTCGCTACTCTATATTTCAGTCCACTTCGGTACCAAATCATTTTTTCGTTTATTTCTGTAAATAATATTTTTTTTATTTTATTTTGGTAAAAAAGCCGAAAAATGATTCTAAAATAGTTATATGTTAAAAGATGTGAATGATACTTATTTTTAAATAAATATAAGTGCAAACATGCATTATATTGTAGTCCCTAAAACTTAGTTTTTGAAAGTTTTGTTTGCATCAAATAGGTTCTTGAAATAACATGGATGGAAGAAATAGAAATCAAACATTAATTATAATTTAAAATAATTTTAAAATATGAACTTAAGAAATCCTGCATGAAAAGGAGCTTTTAAACTTAATATTTAGATATTTGATTTTGTAGTTAAATATTCTATGTATATTATAACAGAAGTAATTTATTTTTAGTTTAAAATAAATTAATATAAATATAATTATAATTTTATAAAGAGAGACTCATATTTAAAACTTAATAATTAGGTGACATTATTTTAATTTACTTACTTTTATAAGTATATATTTCGATACTCTTTTTGACTTTACATAAACAATTTGATGAAAAGAAAAATATGAATATTTCAAAAAGTTGTATAATTTTTATTATATAAATGTTTATATAAAATAGATTTAAATCACAAGTGCTAATTATAATATAATAATTATAAATTTAAAATATTATTGAAGTATTTTCATTTATTTTTAATAGTTATTAGTGTGATTAATTTTCTTATTCAAGATAACTATACAAAAATTGGAAATTTAGAATTTAAAATATAAAGGGTCAAGAATTTACCATGAAAACCGAGTCAATAATCATATGAAAGGTGGTGTGCGATGAAAAGTCAAAAAGTAGTAAATGAAATAATAAGTAATAAAATTAAAACAAATAAAAACTTAGGAAAAATGCTATGTGGCAATTATAGTGGAAAATTGGAAATGATGTTACCTGAGATGAAACCAGAGCTCACATGTGCCTAAACAAGACGACAAGCACAGAAGAACAGCAGTACAGCAGACGTGGTTACTCAAAACAGTACCTTGACATCACTTGCACAATGAATTGTGGGTTCAAACATCAGTCTGTGTGGCGTAGGAACAAGAAGAAGAAGAAGAAGAAGAAGAACAATGCAACCATCACTTCCATGTTCTCCATATCCACATAGAACCCCACTTCTCAAACCCAAATTACAATCACACACCACCAACAACCTTAACAATCACAACAACATCAACCTTGTTTATTCATCAATCACTCCCACACACCCAACTCTCTTCTCACACTGCCATCCAAACTCCAACCTCAAACTCTGCTAAGCCCTTGCACCACCTTTCCCCCACACCGAAACCACAGAGAATTTGCAGCCCAAACGTTGGTCAACTTCGTTGCGGCATTTCGTCGAACGGTTACGGCTCGAACGGAAAGAGGAGCGTTAGGGAGTGGGTTGAGTTGTTGGGTGAGGCACTTTCAACTGCGTTTCCTCTGTGGGTGACGCTTGGATGTGTGCTGGGTTTGCTGAGACCCAATTCCTTCAATTGGGTCACTCCCACAACCAACATTGTGGGACTCACAGTCATCATGCTTGGTATGGGTATGACCCTCACACTTGATGATCTTCGTGGTGCTCTTGCTATGCCCAAGGAAGTTCTATCTGGTTTTGTGCTTCAGTATTCGGTTTGTGTTTCTGTTATCTCCTTATTTTTCGGCATTTTTAACAAATCTAGCTAATGCGGATTGTTTTGTTAAAGGGTAAAAAATGTTCGGCATTTTTAACAAATCTAGCTAATGCGGATTGTTTTGTTAAAGGGTAAAAATTGAAATGAACACTTTTAATGTGTGGCGTTCATCTATAAAAGTTTTTATCCTGTTATTATCCTCTAACCAAACACATCCTTTAGGGATGAGGGGTAAAATGAGGATGAAATACTTTTATATTATTTTTTACCCTTTTAACCAAAGACACATGTTTAATTGGAGAGTAAAAATGGACAAAAAAAAAAAAAAACTTACATAGATAAATTTTAAATGTCATTTTACACATAAAATTCAATCATATAATTATTTACCCTCATCAACACAACTTTCAGGTGATGCCATTGTCTGGATTTCTTGTACGCAAACTCTTAAATCTTCCATCACATTATGCAGCAGCTTTAATATTACTTGGGTGCTGTCCCGGCGGTATGAATTTTACCCTGTTGTTCTATGATTTCTATCCACCCTTCACCTGTTCAAATAGTCGTCATTGGTTGCAGGCACAGCTAGTAACATTGTTACTTATCTTGCACGGTATATTGATTCTCAGAACTGTTACTCCAATTAATACTGTTAATAGATATCATGAGCTAGGTGGTCTGATAACCTAATTGTTTTGCTAGTGGAAATGTGGCGCTTTCTGTGATAATGACAGCTGCAAGCACTGTATCAGCCGTGGTTGGTATACCATAGTTTTAGTCGTAAGAGCATCTCCAATAGAGGGATGAAATTTGATCCCTATTTTGGACCCCACTAGTAACACATCATTTTTGTGTTATAAAATGTCAATAGGGACCAAGAGTGTCCCTTTGCTCTCCAATAAAAGAGACCAACCATGGTCCCCACTTTGATCTTAAAATTAAAAAAATTAGTATTTTTATAAAATATTTTATTTATGTTGTGCTGTGTCTTTTGAGATGTATTTTTATTGAAAAATAAAAATTGCAGCATCATACCACGTGTTATTCAAGGATTGGAAGTGGATGAGTCCCTGTAAAGAGGGATCTGGATGCAATGGGACTCGAGCTCCGTGTCCCTCGTTCCCCCTCCAGTGGTGCTTCCCACGTCCCTCAGCCCAAGTTGTCAGAAGAGGGACGCACTCACTTTTGCGTTGGAGGTGCTCTAACTTTGCTTTTTCCATTTTGAATTTTTGACGTGTGATCTTGGTGAGAAAAATGTGGTACGTTTACATGGAAGACATTACAATCGATGAGAAATGGTGTCATATGGATTTCTCAATTCAATATGAGGTGTTATATAAAATCTATATCTTTGACTGCTAATGATTGGTTAACATAAGTAAATTTGAGAAGTTGAGAGGAAATTTAATAGAATCTGATATTTACTATATAACAGAATATGGAAATGGCTGAAGCAAGATCCATAGTAGGGAAGCAAACCACAAAACAGAAACTAGTGTCTAAGAAGATATCAGGAAAAGAAAGAAAGAAGGAAACAACCAGAGACAGGATGTCTCTCATCTCCCAAATGGCCTAGGCTACCCACATTCTCCCAAAATGATGATCAATACCCTCACTCCTCAACCAACTTCCTTTTATGCCTTCTCGCTCGTTTTTTTGACAACTGTCCAATATGGTTACCTTCTTCTCTCTCCTCTAACTAACTTCCTTGTCCTCTTCTTTCATAAGTTTCAGCAGTTTCCCTCTGGCCCATTCACATGTTGCTCAACCGCCTCCCTTTTAGGCTTTTAGCCTCCCTTACATGACTCAGGGCCTATCAAAATTATTCAAAAGAATAAGATTTTGCATGGAATGTGCCATCTGGGCTTTTGCCTGATGGTAATGAAACCACTGTGCTTCAGCTACTGCCTAGTTTTGAACTTGTGCAGTGGAAAAATTCCTCCATTACTTGTATCCTAATAGTCTAAAAGAAAGGCTTTAAACAGAAGTCTTGTTTGTTGTTATATATTTTGCTGTTTGATGCAAAAAGATGTATTGTTTTTCTTATTCTCGGTTGAAAGGTAGATTCTATCTTGAACAAAGAATGATTTTACATTAAATTGAATGAAATATCAACCGGACATTTGTATGTGTGTTACACGTGAACATACTTCTCAACCATTGCATGACATTACCTTTTAATCAATTAGCTATGCAAGGCATATTGAATTTTATGAACTTTCATATTGTGTATGGCATTCTAATCTTTTTGGCCTTGTTCAATTATTCAAAGAGGATAACCAGCATTGGCAGGAAAAGGAAAAGAGAGAGAGAGAGATTGCTGTTAGCATTTTCTCACATTGACTGGTTGAAAACTTAATATTGCAGGTCATGACTCCTTTTCTGACAGCAAAACTTGCTGGTAAATATGTAGCTGTAGATGCCGCTGGCTTATTGATTTCGACATTGCAGGTAAGCATTCCTCTTATATGCTGTCTCTGTTTCTAATTTGTCGCGATGCTTTTTTGTCATGTTCACTCCCTTCTATCTGTAACAGGTTGTGCTCTTACCTGTATTCGCTGGTGCATTTCTGAATCAGCATTTCCAGCCTCTTGTTAAATTAGTCTCTCCAGTGATGCCAACCATGGCTGTCACAACTGTGGCAATTTTATGTGAAAATGCAATTGCGTAGAGTTCTTCAGCAATCGTTTTGTCTGGTGGAAAAGTGATTTTAGCATCATCCCTTCTTCATGCTTTTGGGTTTTTCTTTGGATATGTACTTGCAAGAATGCTTGGGCTAGATGTGACATCATCGCGAACCATATCCATTGAGGTTGGCATGCAGGTAAAGTTGGTCTTCTGTCATTGCATTATCAAGGGTTGAAAACTTACTACAGACTTTCATTATCATTGGCTCAATCCAACGTCAATTGATCCATGTTCCGCTCCCTATTGCAGAATTCCGTGCTTGGGATTGTTCTGGCTACTCGACATTTTGGAGATCCCCTAACTACAGTTCCCTGTGCTGTTTCAAGTTTCATTCAGTCAATCTTTGGTAGTATCCTTGCAGCAATTTGGAGACGCTCTGTGCCTGCTGAGAAGAAGGACTGAAATATCTAGCTGAATAAGCTTTTGTGTGTAATTAGGATTGTTTCATTGTTGACTTGTGAAAGTTTCAAGTCACCAAGTGAAAGTGCATATCAGTTGTCAAGCTCAATGTTCTTCAATCATGCTATTTTCAAGTGAGTAGCAACTTTTCAACTTTGTCCTAGACTAATTTGACTAAGTTCGAATTAGTCTGTTCTTGTGCTTCACTGTTTCAGTTTAGATAATCATTGGTGTGCCATGTTAAATGAAGATAAGTGCTTGAATGACCCACTACTTAATCAGATATATGGCTGTGCCTAATCAAAGATTAAAATAAATTTGGCATTTATGTATCCTAAAGTATCACCCTTTCGGTGTAGTAAAGCTTGATTAAAGGAGCCGTATGTAATTTTTTCTTCTTCATTACTCCAATACTTACCATCTCCCAGACATTTCCATACCCCATGAATTTCTTGACATAGCATAGTTAAAAAGATAGCTGTACAATATTGCAGCAGCCATGTATGCTAGGTTGATTGGGACTTAGGAGAAATTCTTATATATTTTTGAAATATCAAGTGGATAAAGTGATATTTCAATTGAAAGTGAAAATTAAGGCCGAGTTTTGGAGAACATCTATTTGGTGATCCAGGGATATCTAAGAATTTTTCTTTGATCAAAAGCCTTTGCCACACATGGCTTTTGATTGTAATCCGCTCAAAAGGGTAACCCTTACCAATTGTCGAACTTCAAGTTCACAAGAAAGAGTTCAACTCAAAGCATAACTTGAGTATCACATTGAATTTCTTCTCTTAATCAAATGTGAGACATAACATGGGGAGCCTTATATTTGCGGTTGCCAGTGTCAATTGTACAAATGTCACCATCAATTCGCTCAATTCTAGTAGAGCATTTTGTCCGCAAACATGATAGCTGCATATTTCAGATTTGACATAGATTTCGTAATATTATTGCAAATGAAGTACATAGATTTCAAGTTACTCGCGACCTTTGCATTCTGTCACGTGTGAGGTTGTGGTAGATTAGTGTCGGTATTCGCTTTAGTCATAGTAGGGAGTCCTTCCTATTTCCATTTGAACAAGGGGAAAACTCAAAATTGAGAGTGCAAATTAATAAAGTAGAAAACTTTATTTGAATAAATTATATTTCTCTCTCATGAGAGATGCTTAAGTTACATGGTCATCCCCTTCATTTAAAAAATTTGCACTCCTATCTTCGAAGAGATTAAAATAAGATACACTTTTACAGCTGGTTTGGCACACGAATTCGGCCATGGAATTGGAGCTTGAAATTAGAATTAGATAATTTAATTCCAGTTTTGTTATTTGAAATAACATATAGAATTGGAATTGGAATTGTAATTCCATAATTTAATTCCATGAAATTTAAAAACAATTAAAATTGACTCTTCTTAATTTCCAATTTATACTTCATGAATTGTCAATTCCAAAACTTATTAAATATTTCTTTCCTCGCTAAAGTCTCTATAGTTCTTTCTTTTTCTTATTTATTTTCTAATTATGTTACAATTCTTTAAAAAACCTATACATAAAATTTAAAATTTAAATCAATTATAATTCTAAAAGAATTAGAATTGAAATGAAAATTCCATGTACAATTCCAATTTCAATGTCTAAAATCCTTTTTAATATAAACTAACTTCTTGATGACAGTGAACTAATGTTACTTCTGAAAGTTCTTATTTCATCTTCAAAACTGACCGTAGGTGATGCTTAAGAGCTATACTTATCGGGAGACAAAGAAAAGGGGTTGATTTTATGAGTCTGTTTAAAGCTGTTTATCGCTGCGAACTTCCTTTCTTTTTTGGATAAATTTCAGTTACAACACGAAGCCCAAAATGCACAGTAGGTGAAAAGGACGCCATGTTCAAAATGACCAATATGTTTTAGCAAGCCCACTTTGAATTTAACTATACAAGCTGTCGGGGTCCTCTGAAAAGATGGTCAACTAATGTTTTTTAAAGGAAATAAATTTTTATTCATAGATAAATCTAACTGAACTCACAAATCAAAAGAAATATTATAAATTTAAATTAAATAAGAAATAAATATATTTTGTATTTTGAACTAAACAACTTTATGTAACTCTACTCTTCGCTTAAAGACTATCAATATCAAAATAGTTTTTATAACGGAGACAACATAAAAAGTACTGCAGCTTGAAGAATATGTTACTTCTCTTTTCAAGATAAATATAAACATCTCTATATTTGTAATACAATTAGAAAAGAAAATGAAAACACACATAAAGGAGATAAAAATACCGTAAAAGGGACAAAAAAGACATTTACAAAGGGTACAAAAACAGAAAAAAAAAATAATAGGGCTGCTATCATAGAAGAAGATGGCAGCCCCTCTCAATAACATTGTAAAGAGAAGACCCAAAATAATAATAATAATAATAATAATAGTAGGAGAGAGTTAACAAAGGATTAGGTAACTGAAGAAAATTTGGCCTTGACCAACTACGGTATTTGGTTAACGAGAAGTTGGTAAACATTTTTTTATTTTTTACTTTCTGAGAAAAAAGACTCCATGAGGTTGACCCAAAAAGCAAAGACTCCGCCAGAATTTGCTTTTGATGCTTTTTGAACTTTCCTCACTTGCTTTAAGTATCAATGGCTCAAACGAGTCAAATACAATTAACTCATTATGAACTTATTTGATTTTTGAATTCCAAACTTTTTGAACTTAAGAGTTGTGTTATTTATATTTACAGGATGTGAGTCGATATTATATCTCAAACTCTATTAGTATAAATAACATTTTTCTAAGCTTAAAGGTTTGTACTTGACTAAATAAAAAGGTTTAAAGTTGAGTTATAATCAGGTTAGGCTGATTCAGATTTGGGGGGAAATGAACCCGAACCAAGCAATTTTGATTAGTTTGGTTTGGTTTAGGTTCATAAATTTTTTGTGATCAAATCTGAACCGAACTGAACTGAATCAATTAAAATCAAATTGCTTTGATCCAGGTGATTAGGTTATCGGATTGTTATTATTTTATGTTTAATTCAATTAAAATGGAAAAAAGTTACAAAAATATTTAAGAAAAAAAATCAGATTTTTAAATCTCCTAAAGAATATTAATTTATATACATAAATAGCTTGATAGCATTATGAGACATAATTAAAATATGTAGGAAAAATAAAAAATTTACCATATATTATATATAATCGGGTCACGTTATTAAGTTGAAATTTATGAAATTCGATACTCAAACCGATTATTATTAGATTTAATTGGATTTTACCCGATTGATCCAATAACCTGAATCAATTTAATTGGTTCGGTTAGGTTGGTTGGGTTCATTATATTAACCTACTCAGCTTACATCCCCAATTTAAAGGTTAGGAGAAAACTAATTTTAGCCTACACGAGTACAAAATTAAATTGGACCATAACATTATGGCCACCATTCACCATGATAGTTATGTGAAACTAACCTTACAAATTAACATTAATATATTTTATTTTTGCATGCATTAAATCAATTAACCACAACTATACCTTACCTCAGTATTGCACTTACGCTAAAATATGGTGATGTCAACTTCAGTTCCTCTACATTATGAAGTTGCTACTATCTTGGTTCAGGGTAAAGGGAAGGCCTATTCTGGTAGGATAAATGAACCAACTGCCCCCTTCTTCCCTTGGCTAGGTCTATATGGGAGCCTTTGCCCTCGCATTATTCTAGGCCATTCTCCGACCATTTCCATATTCAAGGCAATTAATGTAGGGATCTCTCACTGTTTGGATCAGTCAGCGATCCATACATCTTGGGTTGGTCCAAGGGGGGTCCAATTGGGAAAACCCAACTAGTCCTTGCCTCTGGAGGCCTGGCGAGCCCAAGGCGTGAGTCGAATTCTTGACCCAGTAACCAAGTTAGCTGAGGATTGACCAATCCAGAATTAACCAATACCTTCACTCTACAAACCCTTGTTTTTCAGATAAAAAATGATGACTTGAAGCCAATGCATTTTGGAAGAATTTAGAACTAGCTAGTGTCAAGGAATTGCTCTGGTCAAAGCTTAAGCGTGGTAGGTGCTGTGTCTAATGAAAAGTAACAATTGAAGTTGAAGAGTAGTTGTTGAAAACTCTTCAGTTTCTTTTTCGTTTTATTTAGACTAGCATTGGATCTTTAACCATCATCAAGTATTCCTTTTTTCAGTCATTTTCTTACAAATATTTTTTTATTAGAAACAATCTTATTTGAAACAGTCAAATGTTAAATGTAAATACCTCTCTTCACTGAAATTCAAATCGAGATTAACTTTGTTGAAAAGAATTAACTCCTACTAAACTCTATTGCCGTTGGTCTCTTTTTCATGATTAACCACGCCAATTTTAAGTTTTTGACAAATGGGTCATGCCAACTCTTCGAAGAAAGAAAATGAAAAACGAAAAATAAAAAGCAAAAGAAAGAAAATGCTTTCAATTGTCAAATTTTATATCTTTAGAGTATATTTGTAAATTGGATTTTGAAAGGAAAAGGAGAAGAACAAAATATTTGTAATATAATATTATAAAATTTTACATTATAAGCCTCCTCCTCCTCTCCCTTGCTCTTTAAAATTAAAACTCATTAATATCCTCTTAAATTCAATGCAATTGGAATTAGATTACAAGAGGATGGAACTTTTTTGGGTAACATAGAAGATGTAATTTGAAAGTAAAATGTTCTCCAAAAACTAATATAAAGATATGGAGTATTTACTAAAATATAAAGTATTTCATGTTTTATAAATTCAATTTTTGATTAAATAGGTGTCATATTTTATTGATTGACTAATACTCGTTCAAACAAACAAAAAAATCTTAAAAAATGAATTTTCACTGAAATGGATGTACATGGAGCCCTTATTTTATTATTTTTAGGCGAGGCATGACACATGAAAACTTGCATACAATGATCACTTCCCGGAAAAAAAAAAAAAAAACTTTTATGGATAATCATATGACACAATGACTGCGTCATGGATGGAAGGCCGGCATACGATCTGGTTCTGGCAAATTGAATCGGAATAAAATTGTAGTATCAAATATCCAAAAGTAAATTGAGGATATTTTTAAAGTTTAATTTCTAGACACTGATAATGTAAAATTTTTTTATATTATTATTTAATTAAATTATCCTATTAACATGATTTTTCAGATCATATGTGTAGAATTTAACTATTTTTATTAATGTGACAATACATAATTGAATAACAATATAAAAAAATTTACATGATTAGTGTATAAAAATTAAACTATTTTTTTTTTATAGAAAAGTTTAGTCGAGAGAAAAACTCACTTGATTCCAGGGTAAGATATTTTGTTAGGCTTATCGAAGACTTATAAAAGTATTTATAAATCATCCACTTAAAAAGAGACACAAACTTAAAATTGAACTCAAATAATGAAATTAGGTATTTATTTATTCAATCATCCATTTATGTGATCGTGAAAGAAGGAATGAAAGCAATAGCAGTTGGGCAGTTTTGGCAAGTTGTTCACAATGCAAAATTCTGTGGGTTGTCAATCGACATTTTTTAATCAAATCAAGATACATACATAATTAAGAATTTAAATTAAATTTATCATTTTCATATTTTTATATATTACATTACCACAAACAATTTGATTAAAATTAATTTTAATACACAATAAATAGATATATTTTTACATAATTATTTAATAAATACCCCAAAACTTAGGTAAAAAGTAGATACATACAATTAATTAAAATGTAATTTTTGTTTTAAACTGCTCCGGAAGTATCCGCTATGGACAACATCAATTAATCCCTTTTAAGATGTAAAGATCATTGTGAAAATTGCTTCTTCAACTAAGTCTTTTTCATGAACGTGATCATGAATCAAACTTATAACATGGTGAGTATTTATCAATTGTATCAAACTTTGTTAGCAACATGTAAAATATTTTACTATATCAAAACTAATCTATATCTTAATAATAAGATATAGAAACCATTATGCCGCTAATGATAAATTAATTTTTAATACTGTATAATTGAAATTTCATCATCCCACTCCACTTGCAGGATCTTAAAGACATGCTTCATGGTGTTGTAAAATTCTATTGGCGCCAAACGTTCAAGTCCTTGTTTATAATTTGTTTGTGGCCCCTACAATAAGACACGGAGGATAAAGCGTTGGTTCTATCCATTCACTTCCACACACTGCGTTTCAGATTTTCATTACCATACCTTACCTCTTCGTGGTACTACTACTTCTTCCCCTTCTCTTGTTCTCCTTCCCTCTCCCAAAATTCCACCCATATAGATCTTTATGCACTGTGATTTCGCCCTTGCATTAAGGTAATCCATAACTAGACCTTCCCTTTTGCATCTTTCATTTCTTTTCTCCTACCACCAAACACAATTCGAGTAAGTTATGTTCTTGCTTTCTAATTTAGATATTCACTCATTTTTTTCCTGACACTGCAAAGCCGCACCATTATATACATATAATATATGTCACCTGATTACATAGAGTGCAATTAGCGTAACTTAACACAGAAATACTAGCTGATTTTTTCACCAGCAACCATTGCTAATTTTGATTTCTGGCAAAATTGGTCTGATGTGTGCTGAATGTGATTTGCATGTTGTTATTCAGAGTTAATGGAAGTTGTAGAGGCAAAATCTTCATCTGGGTATGGCAAGCCTCCGTGGGTATTTAGAGGCAGGCAAGTCTGAAAAAGTGTAGCTACCTTTCTGACTGTCTCTAGCTGTTATATATGTTGCGCTCTGTGGTTGATGCTGGTGTGGGGAATTTGACTAATTTGGGTCAGTTTCTGTGTTTTTTTATCAGTGCCTGGTATCAACTCCATCTTGTGAAAGCAGAGAAAGCTAGAGCATGCATCCCAAAAGAGTTCAAATTAGTTGAAGCTTTTGGGTAGGTACTTGTTCATTTTCTTAATTCAGTTTTCTTTCCTCTAAAATATGGAACAATTCATTTAGTTGGTCTTATTTTTAAGGATTCAATTCATTTACAACTGATTTAATTTCATGTGAAAGCCTCACAACTTGTAAATCCTCCTGATCCTTTTGATAGGATTCGTAAACTATAGTTCATTTTTCAAAAGAAACCATTCTACATAAGAGTTTGATTTTGAAGCAGCATGTAATTTGCTTTTAATCATTACTACAGATACACTTTGGGTGGCTTCTTTCTTGCCAGCTATGAAGACAGTCCAGCTGGTGTCTTCGATGAGGTTCTGTTATATTGTTCTTCTCACTTTTGCTTCAGATGTTTCTTGAATCAGTTTTTCATAATTAAATTACTAACAAGGACTTTGGAAATTCAGTGATTTTTATTTTTGGGTAGTTCAAATATATAGTTTGTTATTGTTGTATCCTTGACTAATTTGATCTGTTGTTTAACATTAGAACGTTGTCATGTGTAGCAGCTTGTGGTGATTGCAGGACTTGTATGGAACCGCCCAACATCCTGTGCGTATGTTCCAACTCTTTCATTTCATTTGTCAGTTGTCACTATATTGCTCAATATAAAAATATATATTTAAAAAACTTACTACTGTTAATTCTTGACGATTGTCCTTGATATCTAAGGCATTCACTAAAAGAATAATAATATTATTATATACATCACTTTTGAAAATAAAACACTGATCGAAAGCATATCGCACTTACTATTTTTATTCAGATTTGAAAAAAACCTCTCAACGTCAATTGAAAAGTGTCCAAAAAAGAAGAAAAGTAGGCTGAGAAAACAGTTGAGTACAAGAAATTACTAGGGGCTCCTAAAATACCAAGTTGAATTATGTTTTGACTATTTAAAAAGTGATGATTCAGATAAGTATGTATGTGTATATTATTTTATTAATCATATCACTACTTCAAGTTGCATAACTCAATCTGGTACTTCATATGTACCTGCTGATTTCTCGCTGAATAGGCCTGAAATTGTAACATGGTTCTAGTTCCAAAGTGACAGAAAATTGCTTCCAAAAATATGTCACCAAAAGTCGTAGGAGTTTCCCACGTGAGCTGCTGATGTTACCTGTTAGTTGCGCAATCAAAGTTGGCTTGGCTTGAAGAAAATTGGATAACCTCCTATCAAGCCTGTCGCAGCTCTCAAATCTATTCACCTCAATGTTTCTCCAGGGTCGTCACATTGCCATATTAGCTGCCCAATCAAAACTGCGTCTTTAACTTGGATGAGATAAAGGTCCAAGAAGCCTCGAGATGGAGGAATTTTCAAATAATTAGTGTTGATTGTAGTGTGCCACTTTTCTCCGTGTTCAATTATTCGTAGTTATGGAATGTGAGACACCATATTGACTCACATCTTATTTATCATTAGATGAGATATGGACTTCATTCAAATATAATGAACATTTTATTAAATGATAAATGAGATGTGAGTCGACATTATGTCTCATATCCCATGAGTGCAAATAACATTATTCCTTTTCTTCACACAATCGAAAGAAAAATGTTATTTATACTCATGATACATGAGATAGCGTGTCGACTTATATTTTATTTATCATTGAATAAGATGTGAACCATCCTTGAATGTGATCCGCACCTCCTCCAATGGTGGATAAATTGTGAGTTGACATGGTGTCCATGTATCATGACTACAAATAATACAATTCTAATTGAAACAGTTGAAAAAATCTTAATAACCGGGGTCATATTGTATGTTCATCTCTTCGGATTGAAAGAGTCCAAACTTTTCCCTCACCTTTTTAATAAAAAAAAATAAGATAGTAGGAAAAGTCTAAATAATTGCAGATTAAAAATGTTAGACAATTACAAATTTAACCAAAATTTTATATCTAGAATTATGTGGTATAATTATTGGTCTTTAGATGAATTGGGGGGTTATACTATTTTATTTCATCTAACAATTATCATGATTTATGCAAAATTTTATAAATATTTTTTTGAATGTGTAGTTTTGCTCAATTGCTGATTTCACTAGCATTATTGGTAAATTTATCTGCTACCACGTAAAACATTATAGGTTAGTAATTAAATATTTTAATTATATTATTAGTGCATTCAGTTAAAAAATTATGAATTTATTATTAATTATTTTATCATGTCTATCATTCGTATTCATTATAAATTTTTTTATTATGTATGATAAGTGAAAATTTCAGTTATGTTTATAGTGAATTCATTGGTATGCGAGGGATTATTCAGTGTGTGTGGCGATGGATAATCAGGGAAGACCAGGAAAAAGAAAAAGAAAAACTCATAAATTGAATACTTGCTTTTTAAGACACTATTGAGATATCTGAAAAATTATAGACAGATAATTTGGAATTTCAGTTACTTATGCGGTAAATCTAATTGTGAAAAAATAGAAAAATATATGTTAACAATTAAATATTTTAATTAACAAATCTAGTGTAAGGATATCACATCTCTTATAAGTTATCTGATCAAATTTGCTATATTGATTAGAAATGGAGTAATTGAAATCCCTAATTTTCTTACACGTCTATCCCGAGTGTTTAGAGGGGTATAAAATCATGGGTTCCGCAAATATTTCTATGTGTTAATAATAAGCCAATCTATTATATAATACATCACGTGAAAACAAAAATATAATATATGAAACAAATTCATTCATATAAAAATATGAAACAAATACAGATTAGCTTCATAATACTTTGTTGGTGCAAATAATTTCTTTTTAGCAGAACTTCATAATACTTTATAAAAAAAAGATACTTTCTAATAAAATCTAGACGCTTGCGAGAGCACATGAGGCACTGAGACATTATGCTTCAGCCAGCCATTGTGCCATAAACACAGTTAAGGTTAGGCATGAAGCCCCTGATTAACGAATTGATTATATCACATTTTTTTGGATTTATTTACTATAGCCTTAAAAATGCTTGCATAGATGCTGTTCGTTGAATGAGGTCATTTGTTGAATGAGGTGATATGTTCAAATAGTGATGAATTTGGAAAATTTAGGTAATAGAAATAAAGATAATACATGAATATAACAAAAACTCTCACATAAATTTAATCATGATGTACAACAAATGAGACAAAAGATGAACATTCTTATATATTTTTTAAAAAATTTCTCCAATTTTAATGGGGGTATGTGCTCCCAATGTTTATAAAGGGGTTCTGTTCTTGGTTCAAATCTGGTTGCTTTTAAATTTTTGATGTATCAAAAGTTGTAGTTACAGAATAGTAACATGAATCTAAACAATTTCCAATTTTTGTCAACAGATGGGCCACAAGGGTGTATGTGAACAGTGATGAAGCTTGTTATCATGGAAGAAAGGTAGCACAAGAAAAATCCTAGATGCACACTAAATAAAATTCTATCAGATTCTATTGAATTTTACCCTGCCCCAAAGAGGGAAAACCAAATTTTGTGAGTTCTAAAATATCTTATAATCAAAATCTTTTGAAACAACGTCAGAATAATAGTAAGGATTATTTTTAAAAGAAAAGTTGCCATTGTCTCTCGAATCACCATAATTTGAGATCAAAACTTTGTTCTTGATGCTGGTGTCATGTTGTCATTAGTGTAACTTTTCACTTCTACAGGAGGTGGGGCTTCCAAGTCGGATAGCAAGGTTTTCCAAGGTAGGATTTTTCTGACAAAGTACATCATTGTAGCTCAATCTTTTTAGGCTCATATATCTCAGAATGCTTTAGCGATCTGATTTATACATTTCACTATGATGGTGATCTCTTATGCAAACTAAACCCTATAAAGTTGTATGTATATCAGCATCTGAAAATAAAAGTTTAGACTTTAAACTAATATTTGGTAGCATAATTGTATAATACTGTGAAGTATTAAATTGAGGAAAGATCTGAATTATGTTAGTTTAGGCCATATTGGACATGCATACATCATACATCATTTGTTTATTGTCCAAACAGACAACTACAGCAATTTCAGGACAACCAAGGGGCAGAACAAGTGAGTTTTTGAACATGGTTGGAATTGGTTCTATGTTCTCCAATCCGAAGTATCATCATCTGAATGTTCAAGTAACAAACATCAAATGCCTTGATGCAGAAGATACTTGTAACTTCAGTCTCACAAATGCTGGTGAGTGAGATTTTGTGATTTAATTCCGCTAGCCTCCAAGAGCTTCCTCTTATTTTATATGGGGGAGTACATCTCGGGTTATAGTGCAAAAGCCAATGTCAATTGTTGGTTTGGTTTCTTTCAGAATAGTTCATTTTATACATTTGCTTCAACTTCACACTAAAATAATTAATGAGTATATTAGCGATGGACAAATTTTATACACATTTGCCACACAGACTGTGATACTGCTTATCGAATTGCTCAAGTTTTTTTCTCATAGTATTAGCAGTTTCAACTATGGAAAATATGCCAGAAAACATGTGATTGTCTGATGGAAAAAATTTGACATGCTACATTATAGTTTTTAATTATGTTCTAATTTTTGCAATTTCCACTTCAATTGTAATTGACTTTATCACTAAGGTTTTAACTGATTTACGAGCATGTTGATAGCAGTTCCTCCATTAGGCTTTGACAGCTGGACAGGGCCGCCAATCAGAATGTCGCTTCCAAGTTTTAGGTAAAAGAGCACACTACAACCCCAAATTTGTACTAAAAGAAATTGAGACATCAATTTGATTCTCAAAAAATTTGTGAGACATCGAGTTGATATAAACAGTTTTTTGTGGATCAAATTAACGTCCTACAATTCTTTCGAGGTCCAATTTGGAGTTTTAGCCTAAGAAAGTTTGAAAAGCCAGTTTCTCCACATTCTACTACCTGAGATTTCAGCTTTCCACAGCCAATGATCATCACTTTGTTCTGAAATTGCAGTGGCGGTACGGAGTATAATCCTAATCTCCTTAAGTACTCCTGCCAGATTGAATGCAGGTTTTCCCCTTTATTTCAGAAGCTGAAAAGAAATTAAACAATACTATGATTTTTCTTGCATGGCATAATATTCACAGGTTGTGCCTTTTCACACATTAGCTTGTCACCAATCTAAGACAACTTCTCTTTGGAAATGTTGGCATAGGTTGCAAGCAGTGCAGCCTTTGAAGGTTTCAGGGGAATCCCCTTCAACAAATGATGACAGAGGACGGGATATAGACTATGAAGGCGATAGCCATGTGGCTGAAGATCATAAAAATGATATGCTGAATTTCAGCGCCTCTGTGATGTTATCAAAACCCATATTTGCACTTAAGTTTAATCAAATGAAGATGCAGGTTGAAGCTCCCGTTGTGCTTTCCCACTTGTCAAATTCTGTAGGAACTACTGCCAGTTCTGTTCCATAAGAAGTACTGTTTTACACTTACCAAAATGCATAATTATTTTGAGTTTTTACACAATTAACACTTGCTCATGACTGCAATTCCACTTGACTACGGAATAAAAAATTAATGTCACATATCATCAAAATTAAGAGCGGGTGGTCTCTTGACATTTGCATAAAAGCATGAGCATGATGTGAGTTGAAGTGAAGTCTCACTTTCATGTTAGTTCAAACTCAGTTCAAAATAGATTAATTGAATAATATATAAATTAAGGGAACTCATGGATTTATTGTCTCAGGGTTTTTAGTCAAAATGTAATGTCCCGTTCACTATTATGGTTTTGAGGTTTTCTCACTTAGTCCATCAATATATGGGTGCGTGTGATTCAGATTTCAAAAAAATAAAATTATGTGTACTCATTTGATATAAGACACCGTATCAACTCATTTATAATCTATCACTAAATAGAATGTGAATCCTACTTGAATGGGATCCATACTCCATCTAATGATGGATTAAAGAGTGAGTTGACATGATATCTCATGTCAAGTGAGTATAAATAATATAACTTTTTTTAAAAAAATGATCATAAAGCTTAAGTTTTATATATAACTGAAAAATTGAAAATTGATCTTTTTGAGACTCTAATTACTTTTAAAAAATTATCTAAATATATAAAAGTGATTTTTTGAGTAAAAAATGTACATGTCCCCCTTATTGGCGGTCCATGGTGGGATCTAATCTCTTACCTCGAAAATCTTCCCCACAACATGAAGTTGGGCCTAAAACTGGTAAATACCATCCTAAATTAACCAAACCATCCAACACACTAAGTTACAATGTGGGGAGTGGGGACACTATATAAAGTAGGAGGGGAATGGCCATGTAGATATAACATGTTCAATGTGCGTAGTGGGGACACTACATAGAGTAGGAAGTTTGGTTTTGTTTTTTGTGTATGTGTCTCTCTTTTAGTACCTATTATCATTGAGTTGTTTGCTTCCTTCCAGTTTCTAGACTGGGGAGAAATGTTGATGGCACAATCAACTTTTGTTAGTAAAAATGTTATTTTGACACCTAAAATGTGGGTGTCTATTAGGACACCTACTTAACAACTACTGAATGTGATGTGTGAGATCCACCAGCACATTCAATGGTTATTAAGTGGGTGTTCCAATAGACACCTATTTTTTGAGTGTTTGAATAGCACAGTCCTTTTGTGAGTTTCAGCAAATACATCGCTTGTTACGTGTGATTTCTGGTATAATAATTCACGGGTGATTCCTGTTATAATATTACTAGTATTTATTTCCGTGATTTTGCAGGTTGATTTTGACTTATTTGTTTTTTATATGATGTTTTTTTGGTTGTCTTTATATATTTATCAAATAAAACATATGTTATTACTTTTAAGGAAAAAGCATTTTAACCCTTTGAATGTGGACTTCAAAATTTGAAAACATGCAGATTTACCATCCAACATTTTCTATTTTTGCGATTCCATCATTCTCTAGGTATCTTTTTCATATATTATTAACGAAAATAGCACATATTTAAAAAAATTTAGGGTATTTAGTTGTACATTTTTTAGTTTAAGAATTAAAATGAATGCGACCTAAAGTTCACAGAATATAGTAGTGATTAGCGAACTTTTTTTTTCCCTCATTTAATAATGGTCAACAATAACAAAAGGAGAGCAGAGCCAAGCTTGAGAGAGAGTAAACAACATATAGGTGAAAGAGTAGACAATGTCAACAACATAGTGAGAGTGAAAAAAAAAATTAGCATAATTTTAAATGTAACTATTATAAATAACGTAACTATTAAAAATAAATGTAACTATTTTAACAGTATTTTAAATTTATAATTATTATAATATAATCAACATTGGAGATTTAAGTCTATTCTGAGCAGTAAAAATTTATAGAAAAAAAATCATACAATTTTTCTTTTTACATATTGATATTTATTCTTCTCACCATGTTGTTTATGTAAAGTTAAAAAAAAAGTATCAAAATATATATTTCTAAAAATAAGAAAATCAAAATAATGTCACAAAATTATTAAATTTTAAATTCGAGTCTTACTTTGTAAAATTATAAATATATTTATATCGATTTGTTTTTAAACTGAAAATAAACAACTTGAATCATAAATATACGCATAACATTTAACTACCCAAAAAAAATACAATAATATTTAATATTAAATTTAAAACTTCCATATGATAAATTTTTTTCATAACGTCGTATTTTTAAACAATTTCAAATTGATTATCTTTGATTTCTATTTCTTCCATTCATATTCTTTCATGAACCTATTTGATGCAAAAATAAATAAATAAATAAATAAATAAATAAAATAAAATAAGAAACTTAGTTGATTTCACACATCTTTTAGCGGCTGCTATCTTGATTATATGGAGTGAATATATATTTCAATGGATAGGGGTTAGTTAGATGTGATGCATTATTCTAATTAAGTCTATAATGTTATCCACTATACAGTCTGTGTTTATTCCAGCTCCTCTCATCTCTTAAGTGTTTTGGAAAAGTCAATAAATGCTACTGTAATTTGACTTTTCATAATGACTTATTTTGATTTTTTACTATTTGGAATCCATGCTTTGGTTAGGTTTAGCGATTCATTCGTAGCCTAATTTATTTGAAACACGTCTTTCCTTGATTGTATGATTTTTTGTCTGAGTTAATTCTTTGGTTTTTAATTGTCAGAATATATGTTCTAATAGTGCCTTTAATTAAATTTAAAGATTACACTTATATCTTCCAATTGCTCAAAGAATGATAGTGGAGAGCAGTAGTAGTATATACACTTATTTTGGTATGTACACTTAACAATTCAGAAAAAAGATTTTAACCATAGTGCAGCAAAAGAAAAATGATTTTCACCTTAGTTGAATCATCACCTATTAAATTAATTTGTTGAAACTTAAAGGTAAGTATTAGTGTAGCTGTCATAGTAGTCGTATACATATTTTTAATTTACTAATACAAATACCAACTGATATGGAGCCTGTATATGTATGAATTATGAAAAACTTGCCTATCCTAAAATTCTGCATTTGAAAGCTTTTGAGGTTACATTCAGCATAAAAGTCAACCTTAACTTGCATGATTCATAGTTTATATGTTAACCATGTAAAAGCTACCATAAACAATCTAAACATTCAGAGTGTGTTTGGTTGGACTGAAAACGGGATGAAAATATTTTCATGAATAAGTTTTATATATAATATCATATTTAGAGCTCATTCATAAATTTTTTATTATATTTTTATTACTCACTAAACATACCATTAATGTGCATTTAGTTAGGGGGTAAAAATGAAGTGAAATTTTTTATTGATAAGCTTGGCTGTTCATGAAATTTCCAGCTCTTTTCTACCTCCTAAACAAACATAGCCTAGGCATGACTTTTTCAAGCTGAAAAGACCATTTAGTATGAAAAGAAATTAATAAAAGGTGAGCATGCTTATATAGAACTAATGCTAATTATATAATTAAGGCTAATGAAAAACCATGTAAAGAAAATGCTAATGGAAAACAAATATCGTAAATTACCAAATCTTGCTAAATATCAACATGAGTCCTACTCATTGACAACTAATTAAATTCAATGAATTATTTGATTGGTAGGTAATCATTATTGTAAAAAAGCAATATTTACCCCTATATTGCACTGGGTTCGAGTTAGAGCTGGCATCTATATATTTTCGAAAGTTATTATGATAATAGGTTTTTTTGGATAAATTTTAACTAAGATCTTTTAAGTATCTTTTATTAAAATTAATTACACTTATTAACTCATTTTTTATTTTAAATTTTATTTTGTTTAATATATATGTATTCCGTTTTCTTTGTTTTGTTTATAAAAATGCTTTAAAAATACGGCATTGCAGCAATATGAATCCATTATATTTAATATGAATTAGTTAGATTTTTTTTTACTCAAAAAGAAGAAAGAAGAGTAAGGGAGAGGATGATTTTTTTTTAATCATTAACTATTTGTTACTCAATTTGTTTTGATAATAAAATTTTCATAATTCCTTATCAATGCAGTTTGATGATATGATTTATTTTATTAATATTTATTAAAAAATTAGTCTAATTTCTATCAATGGTTAGTTAAAAAAAAATTATATTGTTATTAAATCGTGTATTGTCATTTTTGTAAAGGTGATTGAGTTTTATACCCACTACGTAAATAGAAGGATTGTGCCACACCAAGAAATGTAGTTAAGTCTTATAGTCACTACTTGAAAAGTCAGATAAATGGGAGGATTTGATCAGATAATAGGATAAAAAAATATTCAAACCATCAGTAAATTAAAATTAAACCTTTAAAAATTTAGTTCATACATATAATCTTATATATCACCACATGATTATATCCCATGCAACAAATATGGTTTTCAAAAAGGTATTTCCCAACATATGAATAAAAACATTAAAAGGTAGGCTGTTTATATTAAATATGTATTTTTTTATACTTTTGAATTAAATTTTTTGATTTTATATGGTTTCATTCATTTGCTTATTGAGAACGTAACTTTTTTTGTTATGAACATGTTATTTTATAGTCTTCATTTTTCAGGTCGAATAGATGAAAATGGACCAAATTGTCTTATGAACTGAATTATTATTTGTTGGATACAATACATTGATAAATGGTTATTATCTATTTCACTTTTAGTTTTGTTTAATTATTCCATAACAATTTTACTTCATAATGCATATATATCATATATATCATAATGCACTAGTATCATACATACACATATTCAGTGTTTTACCTAAACCCACCCATTACTACTAATATCGGTTATTTTTGTCAGTATCATACGTGTTTCTGCTAGTATTTTAATATCTTCTTGTGACTTTTCAGTTGTCATTGTGTTCATGTATATCATGTAATTATATCATTGTATTCAATGCATGGTCTCGAACTTTATCGGCATGTTGCGCAAAAAATTTCTCAATCACTTGATCGTGTTGTACCTCCTCACCGTATACTCTTGTATTATTGGTAACGTCGTATAATACAAGAAAAATAATTTTATTTATCAGTTTCTAAACTAAATATTTCATCTATACCTTTAATATATATACCCTAAAATTTCGATGACTTATCTATATCTTTGTAAGACAATTTCGTAAGATCCATGCTTCTTTAATTTGGATATTTTGACATTGACAATTTTGTCAAATATAATATCAAATACTCTACACTTTCATGATTTTGTAGTAGCACCTTCGGAATAAAAATTTAATATCACATATTATCAAAATTAAGAGCGGATGGTCTCTTGACATTTGCATGAAAAACATGAGCATGATGTGAGTTGAAGTGAAGTCTCACCTTCACGTTAGTTCAAAATTAGTTCAAAATGGAATAAGTAAATAATATATAAATTAGGGGAACTCATTGATTCATTATCTAAAGGTTTTTGGTCAAAATGTAATATCTAGTTCACTATTACGGTTTTGACATTTTTTTCACTTAACCTATTGATATATGGGTGCGTTTAATTTAGATTTTGAAAACAAATGTTTGAAAATTGATCTTTTTAAGATTCTAATTATTTTTAAAAAATTATCCAAATATATGAAAAGTGACTTTTTCAGTAAAAAGTGTATATGTCCCCCTTCTTGGTGGTCTATGGTGGGATTTGATCCCTTATCTCGAAAATCTTTCACACAATATGAAGTTGGGCCTAAAAATGGTAAATAACATCCTAAATTAACCAAACCATCCAACACACAAGTTACAATGTTCCATTATTGAAAAGCTTGGCCCATGTAAGGAGGAGGGGAATGGCCATGTATTTTTTTTTTTATTATTTTTATGTTCAATGTGGGGAGTGGGGACATTGTATAAAGTAGCTAGGAAGTTTGGTTCTTCTCTTTTGGTTCTTGTCTTTTTCTTCTTCTTCTTTTTCGCCTTTTAGTACTTATTTGGTGGATTCTTGTGTGGTCCTCAAGGAGTTTGGGACCACACGGTGGTTGAAAATATACTATAAAATAGGATTCTTTTTATAAATTTAAAAGATGTAAAAGTGATGTAATATCATAAATTTCTAAAATTCCTCATCTTACTAGTGCAACTAGAATCTCCACTACCATTCTCGACATAACCCATTCAACAACCATTTCATGTCTTTGCCTCAACCATAGATTTGGGGATATATCTGACTTTTTCCTAAGTCATAGATTTGGGAATGGCCATGTTTTTTTTTTTTTATTATTTTTATGTTCAATGTGGGGAGTGGGGACACTGTATAAAGTAGCTAGGAAGTTTGGTTCTTCTCTTTTGGTTCTTGTCTTTTTCTTCTTCTTCTTTTTTGCCTTTTAGTATTTATTTAGTGGATTCTTGTGTGGTCCTCAAGGAGTTTTGGACCACGGTGGTTGAAAATATACTATAAAATATGATTCTTTTTATAAATTTAAAAGATGTAAAAGTGATGTAATATCATAAATTTCTAAAATTCCTCATCTTATTAGCGCAACTAGAATCTCCACTACCATTCTCGGCATAACCCATTCAACAATCATTTCATGTCTTTGCCTCAACCATAGATTTGGGGATATATCTGACTTTTTCCTAAGTCATAGATTTGGGAATGGCCATGTTTTTTTTTTATTATTATTTTTATGTTCAATGTGGGGAGTGGGGACACTGTATAAAGTAGCTAGGAAGTTTGGTTCTTCTCTTTTGGTTCTTGTCTTTTTCTTCTTCTTCTTTTTCGCCTTTTAGTACTTATTTGGTGGATTCTTGTGTGGTCCTCAAGGAGTTTGGGACCACACGGTAGTTGAAAATATACTATAAAATAGGATTCTTTTTATAAATTTAAAAGATGTAAAAGTGATGTAATATCATAAATTTCTAAAATTCCTCATCTTACTAGTGCAACCAGAATCTCCACTACCATTCTCGGCATAACCCATTCAACAACCATTTCATGTCTTTGCCTCAACCATAGATTTGGGGATATATCTGACTTTTTCCTAAGTCATAGGTTTGCTTCACCATTCTTATCAAGAGCACTTTGATCATGTATGGTTCTACATAGTTCAAATTCCAAATTTAATTTCCATAGAACTTGTGAAAGCTTTTGAGTGTTTATTGTGAACTAGAAAAAAGCTTGTATATTGGAATTGATAAAAAGAGCTAACTTGTTTTTGTGGAGTTTAATTTGTGAGTGGTTCTTTGTGATGTGAAGGTGGCAGAGCTTGTGATTCTTTTATATATATACATATATACATATATATATATATATATATATATATATATATATATATATATGTGTGTGTGTGTGTGTGTGTGTGTGTTTTTGTTTTCGGTCACCATGTGATGCCAAACTCCTCAGGGACCACATAAGACTGGGAAGAGAAATGTTGATGGCACATAACATATTGTTTACCTTCCTTTGTTGATAAGCATATTTGCATGTTTCGCAATCAAAATTTTGTTAGGTTCAACAAATACATCGGTTGTCACGTATGATTTCTGTTATAATTTTACTAGTATTTATTTCCGTGATTTTACAGGTTGATTTTGACTTGTTTGTTTTTTATATGATATTGGTTGTTATTTTTATATATTTATCAAATAAAATATATGTTATTACTTTTAAGGAAAAAGCATTTTAA
Organism: Dalbergia cultrata; assembly: GCA_031216105.1. NCBI lineage: Eukaryota > Viridiplantae > Streptophyta > Magnoliopsida > Fabales > Fabaceae > Dalbergia > Dalbergia cultrata. The sequence continues at coordinate 16,832,848 of CM062350.1, forward strand.
CTCTCGAATGTGCACTTCAAAATTTTGAAAACATGCAAATTGACCATCCAACATTGTCTATTTGTGCAACAATGCGACCCTTCTCTCAATCTTTTGCATATATTATTAACGGAAATAGCACATATTTAAGAAAGTTTAGGGCATTTAGTTGTACATTTTTTAGGGACTAAAATACATGTTTACTCTTATATTTATTCAAAAACCAGTATCATACACAGTTTTTTAAAATATACTTACTTTAGAAGCATTTTTATGGTATAACATTAAATTGTATATTGAATCTTGAATGAGATTTTATGGTTATGACTCAACAGGTCAATTTCATAAAAATAAATTTATGTTTACAACAATCATTTAAGAAAAAAGTTTGAACTATGTAAATATGATCAAATATAAATTTGAATTTGGTTTTTGTCATCATGCATCACCAAAGAAATATAAATTTTAAGAATAACGCTATTACTTTATACAAAATTATGATTACTTTATACACAAAATTATTTATTTTAAATAATTTTATTTTTAAAATTTATTTGTTATTAATTTTAAAATGTATAGAAAATGCTATTGCACATTACAATTAGAGGCCTTTATCAATAAATACAAAAATGTTGTATGAGAAAAAAAAAATATTTTAACACACACCTCGTCATTATCTCAAACTAGTATAGTCGAAGTGCAAACCATGAAAATTTAGGAAAAATGTATATTAGCAAAAAGAAAATCTCTCGCATATAAAACTTGTGAAAAATAGTTACTATTAAACATGATTTACTGTACATGTTTTAATTCAAACATAGTTTTATTTGGTAGATAACGAAAAGAAAAAAAAAAATCGTGGCTAAACCATTAAAAAAAACGAAAAAAAAATAGTGGCTCTCAGTATGGAGACAACATATGAATGGGAGGCAAATTCTCAGCACAACAGAAGTCACACATCGGTGAGGTTTAAGAGACAGGTGTCACAAATTTGTATCACCCGTTGCATGCAAACTTGCCAAACCTCAATTTTGTTTATTTATTGGACTTGCTTACATGTTGGGCACCAAATTGGGCTATGGTTAATTTTAATTTATCAGAAAATTTGAAAGATATTTAAAAATAAAACTTTTTTTTTTAATTTTAGACCGGGTGAATCATAGCCCTTTTTTTTTCCTCTCTAGTTTGGTAGGTTTTGACCGGTTTAAGCCTTTTTAACCGGTTTCTCAAAAAGCAAGTTTTGTATGTATTTTAACTAGACCGGCATTAGGATCGATTCGAAAATAAACCGATTAAACCAGCTGATTCATTTGATTTTCTTAACAATGCTCTCATCTAAAAGTGAAATTAAATGGCTTGGAAACAAATGTGAGAATATTAATTGGGAGGGAGCAAGTGTTGCATCTATTGGATTGGTTTGGATTGAGTGGTTGTCACTAGAGAAAAAGCTATCATGCCTTCACAGAACTGAGCCTCCAATTTCGTCTAACTTATTTGGCTATTGCTAGGACAAAATATTGGCCGACAAACATCCCCGTCCCATAGCACCTGCAAATTATGATGTATATATGGACATATTATTGAATGTTGTGTTTATATACCAGGCATGAGTCTATATATACATTGAACATCTTTGGTCTCAAATATTACATAATACAGTGATATAAATCTCTCCCTTTCAATTAACAACTATTTAGCTTCTTAAAAAAATACCTTTATTTTTCTTTTCTTATTAAAATGATAGTCAAATATTGATTATTTATTTAAACTCTTTTTTAATTAAAAAATTGATTAAAAATAATTTTCTTAAAAGTCTTACATATTTTCTTATTTTTATTTTCACGTGACCGCTAAATTTTTAAAAATTTGCAATTAAGTTATTTAATACTTACATATATAATTTTTAAATTATTTTTATCAAAATTTTCTTTATATGATAATTACCTAAATAATATAACAGTGGGTATTAAAAAAATTCCGTTTCAATTTATCTGTCATGTTTTTAACATTTTTTTTTTGTTTTAGAATATTTCTGATATTAAGATAGTATTAATTTTTTTCTTCCAATAATACACTTGATTTAATTAATGGTATTAAATGATGTAATATACTAATGGAATGGGCATGGGTAATTTTATCTAATTATATAATCTTGTATTATTATCAAAATCAATTTAATTATTGTTATTTTTAATATGCCTGTTTTTTGCTTTTTGACAAATAAACTGTAACAAAGCCAAAGGGAGTTGTGAATCAAAAGGAATAAGAATAAAGGTAAACTGATGATGAATTATAACATATCATACATACGCATACTCAGTGGTTACCTAAACCCACCCATTACTACTAATATCGTTTTTTTTTTTTTGTCGTTATTCTACGTGTTTCAGCTAGTGTTTTCATATCTTCTAGTAACTTTGCAATTGTCATTGTGTTCATATATATCATGTAATTATATTATTGTATTCAATGCGTGGTCTCGAACTTTATCAGCATGTTGCAAAAACAAATTTCTCAATCGCTTTATCGTGTTGTACCTCTTCTCACCATATACTCTTATATTATTGATAAGGTCGTATAATACAAGAAAAATAATTTTAATCGTCAGTTTCTAAACCAAGTGTTCCATCTATACCTTTTATATATACCCTAGCTACTGCAATTTAAATTTCGGTTACTTATCTATATCTTTGTAAGACAACTTTAATTTGGATATTTTGACATCGACAATTTTGTCAAATATCAAATAATCTGCACTTTCATGATCTTGCGATAGCGCCGCACCAGTTGACTACTCGTTTAAACAGTTCTATATGCTCCTTACTGAGTGTAGACCTAGTACAACATGCTGCAACTATTTTGACCTTTTGGGCAAACAGACATTATGATTGCACAATATATAATTATAATTAATTTTGTTGCCTAACTTTGGGGGCTTATCAATAATTGTTTGTTGTGTTATTTCAATATCCAAAAAGTGGGTATTTACTAGACACTTACTCTATTATTATCATTGGATGTAATAGATGGATAAGATAAATAAAAATTACTATCACATTTAACAATGATAAAATGAGTGTCCTAATTGACACTCACTTTTAGAATATTAGAATAATATTTTTAATAATTATTTGTACAAGAATACTCTTACTTTTCACCATATCAGATCATAAACTAGCACATAGTTTAATTGACTCTTATACAATTTGATATCACATATAGGGCGGCCTCATACGGCTAAATATTTTAATAAAACGATGGAAAAGGACAGGCATACTAAGGGTTCAATTGATTTAAATTTTGATAGAATGGTTATTGAAATAACTAATATTGAATGAATTGATTTTAAAAGAATTGATTTGTGTTTGAAAAATATGTCAAAAAAGTGAGTTTAAAAGAATTGATTTTAGATGGAAAAATAAAACTTAATATTTTTCAATTTCACTTAAATAAATATTTATGAAAGTGACTCACTTTTATCAAAAATAAAAATATAAAATAAACACATTTACTTTTTCTTAACCCAATTTTTTTTCAACGCAACGTGAAAAATTGAGTAACCAAACATGCTTTAAATATTCAAGGGGGCAATAATTGTTGGCAGTGAAATTATTGGAAGTGGTCCAGAGGCTGTATGTCTCTGGTTGCAACTTTGTGCGTTCTGTAAAGTGGTGCAACAAACATGTAGAGTGGCGCACTAAATATTGAGACTGACATCTTTGAAGGAACATACATCTTAACATGTTTTCTAATTTTAGTTAAAAATGAGTTTCACCTTTTTTTAGCTAATGTTTATAAAACATCTCAAGGCATTCCTTTATATATGTCGCTAAAAGTCATACAAATAACACTGCCCATTTTAAAAACTACTTAACAATTTTGTTGACGCTTTAGTAATATTGTTGGGAATTTCAAAACAAGAGATGACAATTAAAAGTTAAACTCGAGATTGAATCAACTATTTTTTTCTTTTGTCTAGTTTATGATTTAATTAGTTGAATTTCTAATTGTCTTATAATTAAATCACAATTTTTAAAAAATATTTATACCGTAAAATGTGATCACCAGTTCACAATTTTATCAATTTAGGGATTGGATCCAATTTCTATGCATCATATGTAAGTAATGTGCAAATGAAGAAATCACCTATTGGGTTGAAAAATATTAAAGATATACATATACTTTTAGTTTGTTTAAATGAAGAAATCACCTATAGTGTTTTAGTTTTTGTTTTGGTTTCTGATGTTTTAATTTTGGCATCTATAAATATCTAAACATATGCATTTAGTACTTATAAATTTTGGATTTTGTCTTTATAACTATTTTAAGAATATCCATTTTTTGGTTTGAATAAATACTACCACTTAATAATTAGATTAAATGATTAATGAAACAAGGATCAAAGCCAAATATTAAAAAAAAAAGATCAAAATCAAAAGGTATTTTATATGTATATATATATATATTTGATTGAGAGTTATTTTTATATTTGGAATAATTCTAAAAGACTTTTGGCGCAGGAGTGCTTGACTGTTTGTTATCCATTAAGTAATTTGGTTTCAATTTGAATTCCGATCGGTATGCCGGCCAAATGGCTCACAAAATTGTCTTCAAATTGGGCCAGTCACCTCAAACAGAAAAATCAAGCCATTTCCTCTCACAATCTCCATAGGGGCATAGACGCTTCCCGTACTGCAAAAGATATTTATAAAGGACTATTGGCTCCATGCTTATTACATTGAGAATAACAACATAAGGACAGATAGTGGAGCCATGGAAGACATAAAGAACCCATCTGGGATTTCTCTTCTGGTGCCATCAGTTCAAGAGTTGGCCAAACAAAATTTGTCTGCTGTTCCAGCCAGATACATTCAGCCTCAGAATGAAGATTTGGTCATGTCTGAAGCTGACCATGCCCTTGAGATTCCAGTTATTGACATGCAGAGATTGCTTTCTGTTGAATCTGGGACCTCTGAATTGGCCAAGCTTCACCATGCTTGCAAAGAGTGGGGATTCTTTCAGGTCTCTTTTCTCCTCCTATCCTTCGTTTCCCTAACTAAATCTAAGAGTGTTTTTTTGGCTTTTGCACTCTAGAAATTTTATGGTACATTTGTTTCCATCTATTTCTGACAAAATAGAAATTAATCAGGTCAATTTTTACTCAAAAATTTAAAGTCAGAGATCTGTTTTTATTTTTTGCTGAATAGAAGCAAAATTGCAAAAACAATTAACTCTTCTAGAAAGCTCTAACGAAATTACTTTTGAGTAAATAATATTTTTTATCTTAATATTTTTAATCTCACATTCAATTCTATCCTAACAAAAATTTTTACATCAATTTAGTCATAATTTTAGCCTCAACATTAATTAAGTCCAAATAATTTTAGTTTTGATATTAATCAAATCATTCCATCAAAGTACAAATCCAACTAAATAATTAGATTGATATTGAAATTAAAAATTTTAAAGTTAAATTGATATTAAATATTTTGATATGACTAAATTGATGTCAAATTGAAACCGTTACAAATAAAAAAAATATTTACTCATTATTATTTGGTAAAAAAAAAATTAAAATCAAACAAACACACCTTTAATCATATATGACGAAAATACTTAATTCAAGTCAGTATGCATGTGCTTAATTGGAGTTCAATTGATTTGTTCTTGTAGCTGGTAAACCATGGAGTTAGCTCTTCCTTGCTAGAGAAATTGAAGTTGGAGATTCATGATTTCTTCAACCTTCCAATGTCAGAGAAGAAAGAGTTTTGGCAGAGTCCACAACATATGGAGGGGTTTGGACAAGCATTTGTTCAGAGTGAAGACCAGAAACTAGATTGGGCTGATATGTTCTATTTGACCACGCTTCCAACGCACATGAGAATGCCCCACTTATTTCCACAGCTCCCTCTTCCTCTCAGGTGTTCTCTCTCTCTCTCTCTCTCTCTCTCTCTCTCTCTCTGCATGTGTATGTGGGAAGAATTGTGTAATCAAGTGCTCCCCCCGGTAAGATTGCTCTTTAGGACAGTATTATGAAACGTTAAACACATTAATTGTTGCATAATAAATATTGTTAAAATGGGGGATAAAAATGGATTAAAATCTTCTGTCTCAGTCACGTGTCCCGCACCTTCTCCCCTGAATCACAATATGATACCTTGGCAAAATTGACATGTCATTTATTTAATAAATTCATTAAACTTTGAAGATGTTTAGATTGACCGAGATGGATCGAATTAACTGAAACTTTAAGTAATTTCATTGTTTGGATATGTTTAAGTTGTGTGGAACATAATAGAGATGAATAGAGCTCATTTCACTTAACTTCAATATCTCCTTCTATTCTTTTTCTCCAAATTACACAAAATTTAATGAAATGGGTTTTTTTTTTAATAATATTACTAATTTACCCTATTACTAATGTTACATATATTTTAAGTTAATGGTTTTATAAGGAGAAAAAATAGCTTAAAATCTCTAATTTATTTCGTTGATATATTTAAACAATAAATTCGAATAATTATTTTACTCTGCTTCACTCTTTTCTATTATATTCTATTCCATTTTGTTCCACTCTACCATTCTTTAATTTCCCCTGCAGGCTGTGATATCTTCTCGTGGCTTGATTTGTAGATATGCCCATGCTCCTATTCCTTTTCCAGCTTCGTCCCTTAGTAGAAACTGTGATTGTAGGATTAGCCACTGCAACGTCCAAGAAATAATCCTTAAGTTTCAAAGGCGGTTCCCCTTTCTTAAACTAACTATCTATCAGTACCATTGCACTGCCAAAAGAAAATAAAAAATTTACAGCTTGTACTAGATATCAGATTCATTACTGAAAATTTCATTTTTAGGTTCCTTTCGAGACAAAATTACAAGATCTTCATTATCTTCTTTCGGAACAAATTATAATTAGAAACCTATAAATTAATGGAAAACTATATGTAAGATTTACTAAAACATTTTTTGTTTACGTTATTGTGACAAAAAGGTCTGGCACTAATCAATTTGGTTGTGGAAATAGATTACATTGTGCAACTGCCAATGGCACTACACGTGAGAAGACCCCACAATCTATGTTAAATAAACAAAGAGAAAGGGTAGATTAAAATTAACAAATATGTGAAACGCTAATGAGTGCAAAACAAATATTTGGGTCCGTGGAGAGCTTTCAACAGAGGATAGCGTCTAAAGTTCAAACGAGATCGTGCAGTTTGCGTAGAAATTTCAACTTGGAGAACTGGAATAGAAAAATTGGGGATTTTACTTTTTAGACGGGATGGCATTTAACGACGTCAAAACTTATAAACTGTATAAAATATAGGGCATTGTAATTTCAACATCTAAAAATAAATATTTAATTAGGACTTTATTCCATTACTATTGAATGTGATTGATAAATGAGAAGAATACGGATCACTATCACATTCAACCGTAATACAGTGAGTGTTCAAATTGAACACCCATTTATTAATGTTAGAATAACATTTTTATTTAAGAAAAATGACATGTAAAATTTTGCGTGTGTTAAATTTTGATTAGAGAGGCAGGATGGCGGACAGAGGAATTGGACACAGAGGATTTCGATCAGATAAAAATCGGGTGGAGAGTTCAATGTTAAGTGTGTTTGTTTTGGTGTTTGAGAAAATCAAAACCATAATTTGAAGGATGTAAACTTAGATTCAATTCTTATTGAGATTTGTTTGGATGTTAAAATTCAAATCATGATATAGAATTTTAATTTCAATTCAATTTTTTTAGGAGTTAGTTTAGAATATTAAATTTTAAGCTTTGGTTTACTAAAGAATTGTAATATGATTGTCAGGGAAAAAAAAAGAAAAATAGAAATAAGTGTATAGACATTAATGGGGAGAGAAACAGCTAATAAATTTTGGAATTGATAATTCATATAATATATATTAAAAATTAAGAAAACTTCATTTTAGCTTTTTTTGATCATTGAAGTTCGGCTTAACCTTATGCGATAGGAGCAAAGAAGAAAAGTCCATTTTGATTTTTTAGAATTCTATAAAATTGAGTTATAAAATTATAATTTTAATTCTATATATGTTACTTAGAACATAAAAATTGGAACTAGGTCATTTAATTCCAATTCCAAAACAAATTTCATACTAAATTTTAGGCACCAAATGGGATGCATGCTAAGGAATTCTTGGTATTTCTATACATTTCAAATGGTACCAGTATTATTTAGTTATTTGTGGCTAAAATTATTTATGTTTTCCACTTGTCAAAGTTAATAAGATTATATCACTAATGGTTAAAGTATAGCTGTTAAATATAAAAGGGTATAATGAAAAAAAAAAAAGTATCAATACCCTAAAGTTACTGTGGAAAAAAAAAACCCCTTTATTTTAACATATTTTTGCAGTATTCAAGAAATTTTCAGTGTGAACGTTTTACATGCCTATGCAATCTCTGTCACGCAGAGACACTCTAGAGCGTTACTCGCAAGAAGTGAAAAATTTAGCTATGACTATTTTTACTCAAATGGGTAAGGCTCTGAAGATCGAAGAAATGGAAATGAGAGAACTATTTGATGATGGGATACAAATGATGAGGATGAACTACTACCCTCCATGTCCTCAACCAGACAAGGCTATTGGCCTCTCACCCCATTCGGATCCAGTTGGTCTCACTGTATTCTTACAAATCAATGAAGTGGAAGGGCTGCAGGTAAGGAAAGATGGCATTTGGGTTCCCGTCAAACCACTGCCTAATGCTTTTGTCATCAACATTGGCGACATATCAGAGGTAACAGATACCATATCTCAATTTTATGCTATCAAGTTATCTACTGCTTGAATTGAAATTACAGTTCTATAAGTCACATCATGTTGACTTCTATAACAACGTGTTATCTTGGAATGTTACTCCTTGCATTTTATTATATTATCCTTTCAACCTTAAGTGAATTTTATTTTAATGCACGGAGAATATAATTAAATTTTTTATGTACATAATTTTTAAATAATAGATCGAATAGTTAATTATATTTATTAATGTTATAATAAATGATTAATAATAACAATAATGTAAAACTTGTTTACATTATATATCAAAATTAAATTCAATTTGAATTTAAGTTTATATATTTTTTTAATAAAACTTCTCTATATGCTTAAAAATTCAAGTGGAATTCATATACCATTATTAGAGTTACATGTTAAATATTTTTATTTCCTTTAAATTAACATAAAAAAGATAATATAATTATAGAATACATTTAAAAATATAAATTATATACTTTTAGTCATTTATATTATAATTCGTTCAAAAACATGTATTCAAAACATTTCTGAATTTTAATTCATTGAATTACTAAATTAAATTTTACAATTTAATTATGCATATTGCCTTGTCTTTTATATTAATTTGGTTCGTGGTAGGGGCTGCATTCACCTAACCTCAGCACCCTGGACCATTGTAACATTTTAGACGCACGTTTTGAATGCATGTTTGATGTTTCATATGGCAGATTATAAGTAATGGAATATATCGAAGCATTGAGCATCGAGCAATAGTGAACAATGAAAAAGAGAGGCTTTCAATTGCTACATTCTGCAGCCCAGGGGAAAATGCTATGGTAGGCCCTGCACCAAGCTCGGTCACTGAACAAACACCTGCGCGGTTCAAAAAAATCGGAGTGAAGGAGTATTTTAGGGGCGTATTTGCTCGTAAACTTGAAGGAAAGTCTTACCTGGATGTCATGAGAATAGAGCACTAAGATTGAAAATAGACTAAATATGCTCTTACAGTACCCTCATATGAGAATGCCACATTATTTGTGGCCCAGTCAGTGCATGTGTAGTTTACTAGCTACAAAATAAAGGGCTTGTAGTTATCCATAAGGAACATGACCCGGGTAGTCTGATTTCTTTGTTTATTATATGTCTATGTCCTTAAAGCAATAAGATGGTGTTTTATTATGAGAGTAAAAATAATAAATTTGAGCTGTATAATTAAACATAGAAGAGAAAAATAAAAATGATTTGATGATAACTAAAGTTTATATATGTTCATTTAAAAAAGTTATATAATTTTAATTATATTTAATTTTTATCATTAATCTAAAATTTAAAAGTCAATATTTACTCCTCTTATTATCTCAATCAATCACCTCTCTCACTTTTTGAATAAATCATTATTTAATCAATTTCTTTGAATCTTGACGAGCTCTAATTTTAAGTAACATTACTCAATCCTCGTACCACAAGGCTCTACGATTAAGAGCGCTTCTAACTAGCACGGAATTTTTTTTCCGTGAATCCATATGAATACAAGTAGGTAGAAGTGATTGGAAGTGAGAGAAATATTCATGACAGAAAAATCAAAGAAAGAGAAATTATCAAACTTAAAAACACGGTGATGAGCTTTTGTATCACTTTTACAAAAACACTTTCGAGCTAAATATCTTTACTCTTAAAATAAGGAAGCAACTTTTTTCTGCAACCTTTAGATAATTTTTTCCCCAATAATATCATGGATTTATTGAAGAGGATAAAATCTTTGTGGACTTATCAAATGTCAATATATTTGGATCCATATAAACGTATTAAATGGATTAGAACTATCGAGTATATATGTTTGTGAAAACAAAAAAAAAAAAGATTCGGCTATGTGTGTGAGCAGTTTGGGGTATTTCGGTGTGTTTGTGTGGTTTGGTTTTGAAATTTATTTGGTTTTTGTTCTTTGGATGCCTTGCTGGTTTTAGTTTTTTATTCTTGGCGGCACTGTGTATCTTATCTCGTTGTAGATTTTGTATAAAGGTAATTGGTAAATTTGGGATTCGTTACCATGATCCCACCTTTCTCGGTCTCCTTTGATGGCCTTGATGGCAATGCCAAATGGACTAGCTTGGAGGTTTGTTTTTGTGCTTGTGATCTATGATATAGGTGCTGGGATGCTTCAGTCTAGCTTGCGAACTTGCTGGTTTGAGGGTGTTCAATAGTTTGTCATAATTCTTGGAATCTCATTATGAGGGGTTGTAGATGAGTTCTCCCCATGATAGGTTCGATTTTTGCAACAGTATAGTATTTGCCTTTATCTCTTGGAGTTTCTTGCTTGTGATGTTCTTGCATTTAGGTGATTGCCCCAGTGCACGTTTGTCTTCTGTTGTTTCTGCAAGTTACTATAGCTGCAATGAGGAGTTGTTACTGTGAGTTTTGTCAAGGCTTAGCTTATTGGTGGTTATTGGGTACATATTTGATACTGATGTCCAAATTGGTTAATGTTGTGGTATTGTGTTGGTTTATGGATCCATAACGTGATGACAAACATTTGTGTGAACCTTTTACTTCGTATGTTAAGTGTTTCATATCTTAACTTCAAACAAAATAACCCAAAAGCAAATGTCTCCTGTAAGAGTTGGAGATTTTGGAAGCCGTTTGCTTTGGGCACATTAAAAAATATTCATAAGCAAACGTGGCGCCTATACGTTGGAATGAGAAATAAAAGATATAATCTGAGAAGAATATCCTATATATGGAAATATCAAATCATGTACGAGGAATGATATTCTTGATAGTTTATTCTTTATGAAGAAAGAGATTATGGGCAATAAAGGACCAAAAATGAGAACAAATTAAAAATATGCACAACCTTGTGACCGATCACCTAAAAGTGCTAGAAGCATCCCTTTTTCCAGCCATAAATGGTCTAAAATTTATCCATATGAGAAGTGGTAGCTGCAACAGTAAAAAAGAGATAAAGAGAGCTCACCAATGCATATCATTATATTCTAGAGGACTACATCATACTCTTTTTCTCTCCATCTGCTATATTTTTTATATACCCATTTACAGGATTGTTTTCTCTTGTATTTGAGTGATTATATTATTCTAAGAGAAATAGAAAACTATTGTAAAAGGCAATTCTAGTTATGAGGATTTTGTAAGTTATAAAAACAATGATTTGTGAATGCCTTTATTAACGAACTAGCTAGGTTCCTTTCATTCTTGAGTGAAAAATACACATTTGAAAAAGGCTTGAGAGCTTGTGAGTGAAAGAGAATATCATTGCAAAAGGTATTTGTTCTGTGAGGTTTCTGAGAATGATAAAAGTCATATTTGTGTGAGCTTGGGAAAACTCTTGTTAAATACTACTCTTCGTGTGATCTTGAAAAAACTCTTGTCAAAGATTACTCTTGGTGTAAGCTTGAAAAATACACATTTGAAAAAGGCTTGAGAGCTTTTGAGTGAAATAGAATATCATTGCAAAAGGTATTTGTTTTGTGAGGTTTCTGAAAATGATGAAAGTCATATTTGTGTGAGCTTGAAAAGACTCTTGTTAAATACTATTCTTAGTGTGATCTTGAAAAACTCTTGTCAAAGATTACTCTTGGTGTAAGCTTGAAAATGCTTTTATCAAAGACTAATCTTGTCGTAAGCTTGGAAACCTTTGTTGGGTGTTTACTCTTGGGATTTGTGTGAAGCTTTGTTTTGGTTTGTAACATTCTTGTAAGACTTGTGTTTTAGTGAAAAATCTCATCTTGGGTCGGACCAGGTGTAGATTCTAAGTTAAGAATCAAACCAACATTTATATAAATACTGTGTACAAGCTTATTTTCCCTTATCTTCACTTATTTATGTGCACTTTCATTACCCTTGATATCGTCTCAACATGCTTTTTTCTCACTCTGATTCACATTAATTTTCAAATGATGTAACAAGTGATGAAAATCTAAGTTTTGAAATTAGCCTTCTAAACTTGTTTTCTAAAAGTGCTAGGAGACATCCTTTTAAATATCACCTGCAACAACAAGAGACTTTACTTGAAATCTCTAATTTGTTTGCTAAGTGTACAGGAACTTTTAAAAAGGGGCACTTTATGAATAGATGTTTCTTGTGTTGGAGATGGAAATTGCCTATTGGCCTTGGTTTTAAATAGCTTTTAGATATGGTTAAGAGGTTAAGTTTGTTCTTTCTTTGATGTTGTTTTCTACTGCGTTTATTTCTCTAGGCAATGAGGGACTCTTGTTGATTTGCTGTTTTTCCTCTCGAGGCAAGATGAAGGAGCACATTGTATTGCTATTTTGATGTTTTCTGTGTTAGAAAATAATTCTCTTGACCTCTCAAAGCTATCAAATCAATAAAATAAAAAAATAATAATAAAATTAATGTGATTTGATTTCAACTACCTGTATATGTGATTTCATAAATTAATCCACTAATTCAATAAGCAATTGCAGTTACCAATCTCATCTCCCGGCAAATTTCACAAATCCCAAATTAAAACCTATCGTTATTCATGAAAGACATTGTCTAACACGACATATTAGGAAGATTTTCAATACAAGTTATAATTGTTTGTATCACTGCTAGTCTCAGAGCATGCCATCTTCAATGATTCACGGGACATTGCCAAGAACCACCCAACACCAATGCAACTTTTGCAAACAAAATTGCAAACCCTTTCATTAACATCATCAGAATCTTCATCCTCACTACACTCCACATCTAATCTCTCAATCCTATTCTCCTCACATGTCTAACCAATTATCAAAACTATATTTATAGTTGTTACACAATCGGTAAGTTTCACACACAATCCTAATTATTAATAACCAGTTTAAGATAGAATCCTAACAAATCTTTTTCTTTACAAATCTTCTCCAAATATTTTTATTTTTTCCCACTGAAATTCTTTTCAGATTCAATTCAAATCTTACTCTATTTTTGTTCAAGTCTTTCAAAAACATAAAATTACCAAAATGATTTTAATTAAAATTTTGGATAAACTCAACATTCTGATATGCTTCACCAGCTTATTTTTCAATTCAATATATGGCTGGTTTTCAACGTGCTGTTCCTGGGTTTCACACAATTTTAGGTGCTGCTTAGTGCCTCTGTCTGATGGATATATGATACATTTTGGGAGAGTTGCTATAGGTGTTAATTTATTTAGTATGCTATTTGATGGGTATTTCTTGAATTGTATCATCTGCTTCATCATTCTTCTGGGATGTTGAGTCTTTTCTAATCTTTATTAGTTATATAAAAAAAATAAATAATAAAAAAGAAGAAATATCGAGTATATTATATATCAATGTATGTGAAAGGTGACTGTGTCGCGTGATAAATTCACCTCCTGTCTTTACCCTTTCTTTTTACGTGGACCACCTGTCTTTACCTTAATAATCTGAATTTTATTGTAAATATTTTAAGGATTGTTGGATGGTTTAGGGACGGTTTAATCCAAACTGTTATATGAAATCATCGCGGGACAACATTTTTAAGGAGAGAATTTTTTTTCCATAATTACAAGTGCAATACTTTATTTTTATATACACACATCAGTTGGTTTCATTAATTTTATTTAAAATTTATTTATTTATAGGTTTCATCAGCTTTGTCATAAGTATATGAAGATGAGATGTTAGCCTTGTGCTCACATAAAATTTTTTCTTTTACATGTGTTCACAGTCAATAATAAAATATGCTCCCTCATTTTCGTATTTTTTTTATTGAAATACTTTTACATTCAATTATGACATTATTGCGTGGTAATAGGATAATGGGCATTGTTAATAGATAAATTTGTAATAACCTTTTAATAATAAATAAATAAGAACGTGGTAGTTGGATGATAAATCTTGTTAATGGAACAAGGGTGTTTATAACTCAATCCAACTCATCAACTTGACCCGACTCGACTCTGAGTTTGAATTTTGAAATTTAATCTAGTGCATATTTTAGACTAGATTGAGTCATATTTCATGTTAGCTCGACCTGACTCAAAATTAAATAATTCTTTTAAAGATGTATATATTTTATAATAATTGGTGAAAAGTTATAGGAGTTTATGGTTTAATTAATATATTTTATATAATTTGTTATTATTTTTAAATTGATATAGTTTGTTTTAAAATATATATTATAAAATATCTCTTAAATTTTATTTTTTAATTATAAAATTTTATAATTTTACTTGTATAATATCTAACTTTTCATGTATTATTTAAATGTTGAGTTAATCTGGTTTGACTTAGTTACTAGTTGGATCATTATTGAGTTCGGACTCTAAATATTAACCCAATTTAAAAATTAAATTAAATTTAAATTTGATCCAACCTGTATTTTATACCTCCTAAATGGAACAGCAATTTCTTCAATAGTAGTGGGGACCAGAAGAAAAGGTAGGAAGTTTTTGTCTGTTTAGTAAACATTATTATTTGAGTGTCGGCTATTCAAACAAGAAAATCGAAAAGCTAATACGACTAATTCACAACTTCCTTTGGTTTGGTAATCACTTTTGCATGATATGTTTCAACAAAGTCAAGTAACCTATAGCTATATCTATTCTATATACACTATAAAGCAAGAGCAGTTTCTCATCCCACCATAACTTTCTTGTTCATGGACAAGTGTCAAGTTTTGCAGATTCTATTCATACAAATATTAAAAAAAAAATGTCTTTAACTTTTCGTAATTGTGTGTTGAAATTTTAAAATCATATATATTATGTGTACTATAGCATTAGGTGCTCATTATATTACATGTAGTTAGGAGGACATTAGATGAAGGGTATTACAAAACACTCCCAAAATATTGAATCCTAAAATTACAGCACAAGACAATCTGTAACGAAAATAAACTCAACCTAAACAACTAATCAAAATAGAAATAACCCCAAAGATAAGGCAAAAGAAGACTATATATACCATTTGCAGCCACTTGTGAGTTTATAAACAATAGGGTAGGCCCACTTGCTTACTCCCAATGCTTAGCCTATGTCTAAACTAGAACCCAAGTGTGGCTATGAAATTAATGAAAGCAAACATAGCATTGAGAAAGAGTTTCTTTCCCTGCTATGCTTCCCACACTCATGTAATTTCTTTAAGCAAAATTCAAAGCCTCTAAATTGTCAGTTGAAAAACAATAGGGGGGCAAAACAAAGAAACAGAAAAAAACAAAACAAAATCAAAACAAAGAAAAACAATAGGGGGGAGCCCACCTGCTCGCTCCCAATGCATAGCCCATGTCTATATTAGAACATTAGTGTGTGGCTAAACATAGCATTGAGAAAGTTCCTTTCCCGCTGTCCATCCCATACTCACATAATTTCTTTAAGCAATAAGTTTACTTTTAAAATTTAGTTTTATTAAAAAAGTACATTTCAAGTTTATGTTTATAAAAAAAATTTCATTTGTCCCTTTTTATTTTTGAAATATTGGATTTTACGCTAAAATATTGCCTATTAGAAATAATGTGATTGGATAAAAAAAAGTCTCTCTCTCTCTCTCTCTCTATATATATATATATATATAGTCATCCTTTACTACACTTTGCATTTAATATTATCACTGATCAACTGATAACTATTACTTCACTTACTATATTTTAATCAATTTATTTTAAGTTATAACTATTATATGATTCTAATAATATTGTAATTTGTAGTTAAAAGTCAGTTTGATTTATTATAATTTATTTGCATATGAATATCTATATTATATTTTTTCTAAGTTAATTATATTAAAATCTAAATAACTATATTAACCTCTCAGGTCATTATATAATAGTTTTTATAATTTAATTTTAAGAATTTAGAAAAAAGGTAATTTGATTTATTTCAAAAATAAAATATTTTTTATTTTTAATTTATTTAGTTATCAATCTTAAATAAAAAAGCGACTATAATATATATCCTACACAAAGTTAATTTCATGTAATACTTTATTTAGTTGCTACGATGAGATTAGTCTTTTTGTTATCTAATTTTTTAAGGCTAGAGTCTTAATTATTACCTTAATTTGATAGCTCATAATAATATAACTTTTTTATTTTAATCCTAGGAGTTAAGTCTTAAAATTTCTAAGAAAATGTAAAACTAAACTTATTTTTAAATGAAAGAAATAAAATATTCTTTAGGAAGATAGCTGCTGTTTCCCCCCTCTAAATTATAAGTCATGTATCTATATATTTTATCCTTAGAATATCAAATTAATCATATGTATTTATAATGGTTAAAAATTGTATCAAATACTCTATAACATAAAATTATAATAAGTAACATCCACTTCAATTAAAATACAATGTATTTGAATTTCACCTGCAGGGCTATGTTATTAAACACTATGAGGGGAATATGTACAATATGAAACGTAAAACATTTATCAATGACAATGTTTCCATTTCTATATATAATTAATGGAAATAATACATATTTAAAAAAGATTAGAGTATCACGCTGCACATAAACTAAAATTTAAGAACACAGTGCACTTATTTTCCACGAACAAGATATGAAAATTTAGCAAAAAAGACTAAGATGAACATTTCAAATTGTTAAAGGCGTAAATTGCACTTTTTAAAAATTATGAAGCTAAAGTGCACGTAGCCCATATGTATTTCTAGAGGGTACTCTAACGTGCATTTTCCCTTTTTGATTTTTAATATTTATAATACATTTTTTAGTAAATAATGTGTGACATTAAAGTGGTCATAAGTAATATTAAGTAATTTAACTTTATCTTAGCAAGTATAAACTTAATTAAAGCAAAAAATAATTTTAGAACCTCTAGATATAATTGAAGCTATCATTGGCAGTATTTATAAGGAATAAATATCTAAGGATTTTAGTTTGATATTCAAGACTGACTGAGGTTTCAGAGATGAGGTGAGTACATTTTTGTCATTTTGAATAAATGTCAATAATATTTTTGAAAACATATGTAATTGACCTCATTTTTTAATGCAAAATTTTCACTCTCGTGTAATACCTTTGACTAAAATGAATAAATAACTGCACATGATGATTGAGTACTCAAAGAAGCAAAAACATTTTTTTTGGCTTCAACTTCTTTTAGAAGCATGCAAACAAATAATTAAGTGAATTTTTTCAAGTACCTTTTTTTTAAAATAATTAAAGTATTATTATTTCTCTCCTCATAATCGCATTATATTGAAACGAGTTTATTGTAAAGAATAACCAAACAAAAAATTAATAAATTCTTTTTACATTTAATTTTTATTATTATCACATCTTTCTTAAAAAATATTTTTATTGGAAATAATTACCACAAAATATTAAGATGCACACAGATACTATTTTAAGTAAGTGTACATCGAGCCCATTATTCCATCACATACCATGAGAAATTCTTAGATACTCTTAAAATAAAATAAAGTATTTGTCCTACTTCATTTATTGATTAACGAATTAATTATTGTATTAAAAATATAGGAAAAATATAAAATAATAATGACCCATAAAATTTATATGTCAATTAATAATTAATAAATGAATAAGAATAGTATTTTATATTACTCTCAGTGCACTTAAGTATTTCTCGTGATATACGTGGTTTAAACTAATCAGACCCCACAAACACTATATTGCACCCATTTCATCATATCCTACGAAATCAGGATAATAAAAAAGCAAAAGATTTCTGGCAGCAGTCATTTTCATGTGATCGGCAAGTTGCCTTGGTGTCAGTGTGAGTGAGAAGAAAAATATTGGGCTACTTTGCTTGTTATATTGAAGAATTGAGAGTAACAAAAGGGGAAGTAATTGATCCATGGATGAGATCAAGAACACATATGGGACTTCTATTTTGGTGCCCTCAGTTCAAGAGCTAGCTAAAGAGAAGATTTCAACTGTTCCACCCAGATACATTCAGCCTCAACAAGAAGACTTGGTCACCTCTGAACCTGATGGTGTCCTTGAGATTCCCGTTATTGACTTGCAGAGATTGATTTCTGTGGAATCTGGGAATTCTGAATTGGCTAAGCTTCACCTTGCATGCAAGGAGTGGGGATTCTTCCAGGTCTGTTTCCTATTCTTATCCTTCATTTCCTCAACTATTTAATTTAATTGAAAAAATGTTAAATAACCAGAAATTTCATCAAAATTTTGTTACTAGAATGATGTGGCATGATTATTAGTTTTTGGATAAATAAATTACTTATATCACTTTATTGTATTCAATTATCAGAATGATTTCTATAAAAAATTAAGACAATATTTTCTAATTATGTAGCATTATTCCTAAATTTAACATATGGTTTTGTTGGTTTATCCAATCTAGAAATTTCAGCCATATAATATTGAGAGCACTGAGACTCAGGTCAATTTATGCTTAACTGAGATTGTCAATTAATTTGTTATTGTAGCTGGTAAACCATGGAGTTAGTTCTTCCTTGCTGGAGAAAGTGAAGCTGGAGATTCAAGAATTTTTCAACCTTCCAATGTTAGAGAAGAGAGAGTTTTGGCAGACATCAGAACATGTGGAGGGGTTTGGACAAGCATTTGTTGTCAGTGAAGAGCAGAAACTTGATTGGTCTGATATTTTCTATATGATCACACTTCCAAAACACATGAGACTGCCTCACTTATTTCCACAACTCCCTCTTCCTTTCAGGTTCTCCATCCCTTTCTCTACATGTTTGTGATTATTGTGTGCTTTTTTTATAGCTATTTACTGGTCTCTGTCATGCAGAGACACTCTAGAGTTTTACTCACAGGAAATAAACAGTTTAGCCATGGTTCTTGTTTACCAACTGGGTAAGGCTCTAAGTATGGAAGAAATAGAAATGAGAGAATTTTTTGAAGATGGGGTACAATCTATGAGGATGAACTATTACCCTTCATGTCCTCAACCAGAGAAGGTTATTGGTCTCACACCCCATTCAGATGCAGCTGGTCTGACAATACTCCTACAAGTCAATGAAGTAGAAGGGCTCCAAATAAGGAAAGATGGCAGGTGGGTTCCTGTTAAGCCCCTGCCTAATGCCTTCGTTGTCAACATTGGGGACGTAATGGAGGTATTGTATATTTGAAAAGTTCTTGTACAGTCCCAATTTCAACAACTCATTTTCACATATTGAAAAAAAAAAAATCTTCATAAATACTCATAATTAAAGTGGAGATCATTACCTTTATTTGTGATACACTTAGTTATCATCCATATCACAAATTTTATAGTATCATCATCTGGTTTAAGGAGATTCTTGAAACAAGAAGAATATTTGAACCTGTGTTTTTGGGTCACCTTAAGCAGCCAAGAGAGAAATGAAGAAAAAGGTTAGAGGAAAAAAAATTGTGGATCTCGTGTTTATATATATGTCTCGAATGCTAGGTGTCTTGAATTTAATGAGTT
The DNA here is from genome assembly GCA_031216105.1 of Dalbergia cultrata. Taxonomy (NCBI): domain Eukaryota; kingdom Viridiplantae; phylum Streptophyta; class Magnoliopsida; order Fabales; family Fabaceae; genus Dalbergia; species Dalbergia cultrata. The sequence goes on from CM062350.1 coordinate 16,852,952, forward strand.
TCAAATGACATTATTTTTCTTGAAATTCCATTGTCATAATTATGACTTAAGAGCATGTTGAATGGACAGGTTCAATTCAGATAAATGTAAGACTTGGATTATAACTTTAATAAATTACTATTTGTGGTGTATAAGACTTATAAGTAAATTCAAATTTAGGGAAAAATTATTTTACTTCCTCTATTTGATATTATTTGTGACTTTAGGAGAAAAAGAAATTGACTCATCATATTTATCTTTTTTACATATTAATAAAAAATTATTGTTAATTTTTTAACTTTACCCTTTATAATATTCTAAACATACCAATAATTGAAAAATATAACATTAATAGAATGAATTAATTAGAAAACTAAATAAGAGTATGGTAAACATATTTTATAATCAAGTCTTGATTTGGATTGGTTTAATTACAAAAGTGGTCTCTATAGTTTGACTACATTTTTAATTAGGGACCATTAATTTAAAAGCTTATATAATCAAGTCCCTAATTATATAAAAATGTTCAATCAGGTCCCTAAAATTTAAAATTTCTAATCAAGTCTCTATGCTATACAAAAATTTACAGTTAAGTTCTTATATTACACAAAAAAAAATCAATTAAGTACCTATACTATACAAAACTATAGGGACTAGATCATAAAAATTTTAATCTGTAGGGATTTAATTGAAATTTTCTTATAGTATAGGGAGTTGATAACAAATTATTAAATTATAGTGACTAAAAATTTTGGTAAAGTATAGTTACTGAATTATAAATTTTTAAAATATAGAAGTCTAATAAAATTATGTAAAATTATAAAAATCTCCAAAGTAATTAAACCTTTTGGATTCGTTAGGGTGTGTTCAATTTCAAAGAATAGTTTTCATTTTTCATTTTCATATTTTTAGAATTTTGTGAAAAAAAACAGTGAAAACTAGAAGCAAATTGAAACTAAATTTTTCAGTTTTCACTGTTTTCTTCACTAAATCCTGAAAGATAGAAAAAACTAAAAAAGAAAATTAAATTTTTTTTTCTAAACTAAATGCACTCTTAGTTCTTGCATAAACTACTAAAGTGATGACAAATAATATGCAACAGGTGACATTTAGGGTGAGTTTGGTAATACTCTAGGTGCTTTGACTTATATGAAAAACATAAGTTGATATTTTTTGTTTGGTAAATAAAAAAACTGAGATACTTTTGAGAGTATTGCATGGATTGCTTCTTAGAGTTGGGTTATGCTATCTAAAATTCAAAAGAATAATATAATCTTTGAATTTTAACAAAAATCCAATTTTATCCTTCCATTAATTAATACCTATTATAGTTATTTTATATTTTGAGTGCAACTTTATAATATATTTACCAAACATTATTTTAATGGCCTCAGCATATCAAAAGTAATTTTTACGTTATGTTACTAAGCAGTACTGCTATGACTTTTTTAGCAGTTTTTCAACAGTCCAAACAGCAGCTTTTTGATGGTAACAACAGGATAAAATCAATCCTTATAGTTGGTTTTGGTTCTATGGTTTACTACACAACAGATTGTAACAAATGGGACATACCGAAGTATAGAGCATCGAGCTATAGTAAACTCTGGAAATGAAAGGCTTTCAATTGCAACATTCTGCAACACGAGACACGATGGTATGGTAGGTCCTGCACCGAGTTTAATAACTGAACAAACACTAGCACGATTCAAAAGAGTTGGATTCCAAGAGTACTTAAGGGGTTTATTTTCTCGCCAGCTTGATGGAAAGTCTTACCTAGATGCCATGAGAATAGAGCATCAAGATTGAAGTTGACGAGAATCATTGGCTTTATAGCTCCATATGTTCCAATGCTGAATTGCAGCCCAATTTCATGCATTTGGTACTGTCAATGGAATGAAGACTTGAAATCCTTAAGGAATAAGGCCTAACTAGACTGGTCACATTTTCTTTGTTGGAAGATAGTTGTGAGCTAGCAATAAACGGAAAATAAAAGCAGAGTTTTGCACTTCTAGGGCTTCTTAATTTGCATAGTACAGCGTAATGGAAAAGCTTATTTAGTTTTGTGAATTATAGTTTGTGTTTTGTCACTGTATGTTGTAATACAGATAGAGCTGGAATAATGCAAAAATAAAGCATGATATCATGATTATATGAACCTAACCTTCTTTTTAGAGTGATGTTATTTATACTAATTTAATATGAGATATCATATCGACTCACACTTCATTCATTATTAGGAAATATGTAGCTTTCATTCAAGTAGGGTTTACACCATATCCAATAATAAATAGATAGTGAATCAACATAATCATTGGTGGATGCAAAAAGTAATTGGGGGCAAAGATAATTATTTTCATAAACATAAGATGAAATTTTGCTTAATTTGTATATTAGAGTGGGGTTAAACTTAATAATATACTGAGGGCAACATACATAGATATGCTTATGTACTTGTTAAAAACTTCTCAAATTTGCATATGACCCCACTTCTACATGAGTAGATTCGCCCTGAACATGATTTCTCGTGAATAATGAATACAAATAGTATTTTCTTTCTTTTATAATCTTTTTCCTTTGTTTTTCTTTGAGGTCGTGTTTTCCTTTTTCTATTAACTCATTTTATTAAGTACAATAAAAATATATCATTCAACTGTATTTATAATTTATGATCTTATATCATTATTAACATTTGTATATTAATTTTGTAGAAACAAATGTCTTATTTTTATTTACAGTTTAATTTTGATAATTGACAGTGTAATATATTTTTTTAACATAAACATCTAATCACATATTACAATATCAACTGTATACGTTTGACTGTTATCTATCACTTCAAAAGTCACACACATGAAATAATTTAATTGGATAACAATATAATTTTTCTTTACACAGTGTTAGTTTTAAATTAAAATCCTTATTAAGACATTTATATATTGATGCAAATAATTTGAATTTAATTTAAATGCATTGAGCATGTAAAAATTTTCACTCCAAAATTTTCTCCCCGATAATATATAAAAGGTGTTTATACTAAAGTTAATATATAATACCACTTAAAACTATTTGGATTTTTAAATAGGATAATCACTAACCTAAGTCACACTAGCAAAATAAATTACTCATAATACAGCATTTAATGCTTTTATTAAAATGACGAAAGAAAAAAAAAACTGATATGCACCTACAAAATCAGACTCTATTATTATATAACTACTTAAACACTTTTTTAGTTTTTTCTTTCCGTCGGTAACAAAGTTTTGACTATCTTTTATCCTTTTTTATTTGGTAGGGAGGGAGGGGTTCATTATCCACAGTCAGCTCTGCTGGCTCAAACCCGGGGTGCATAGGCTTAGAGGCGATCAGAATGTCCACTAGTTCAATGTCTCAAATGCTTACCCCTTTTTTCAACTAAATGCTCTTTTAACCAAAAAGAGAACACACCAAGCCAAGTGATGACACAAGTCGTACAAGACTGAAAAAATGAGCATATATCGATCCAATAAAATGCAAAGTGACAATGAACAATTTGAAAAAAAAAATGAGAAAGGGGTGTCACCACCACTATGGAAGAGACCCCCCCCCCCCCATGAGATGGCTCCCCCTTGTACTGCTGCTGGAGGTGGCAGTTTTACTGTTGGAGGTGGTGGTTTTAAGCTGCACAAGAAAGGAGAGCTATGAAGTACAGACACCAGCACAGACATAAAATATGACACGACATGGACATGAGGGACAAACTAAAGTTGAAAAAGTATAAGGCACGAATACGACATATATATAACTAAGAATTTTAAGAAAATGATATATTATTCAAAATATTATTTATATAAGTTTTACTTGTACTTTATTTTTTTTTTATAAACTCAAAATGTTATATATTATTTTTTCATAACCTTCTTTACATTATGTTTTTCTATGTTAGATTAAGAAAAAAAAGTAAATTTTAAATTGAATATAAACAAAAATACGTCATTAGTGTGTCATACAAGATCTGACACAGACACGTGTCCGACACATAGACATGACACCCAAGTGTTGTGTCTGTACTTCATAGAAGGAGAGTAGTCCTTACAGTTTTATAAAATAAACCTTAAAATGAGTATTAGATACAGATTCATTAGCTGGCATACTGTTTGTTATATGTACTGTTAGTTATTTGTGTTAATCTTTAATGGGTTTCAGTTATGCCTTCATGTATATAAAAGGCTACTACTTATTTCTGTAATCAATGGCAGAGCCAGAAATTTTGGAGAAGGGGGCCAAATTAGTTAACAAAAATAATATAAAATAAAATAAAATAAATTATCATATAGAAAGTATAAAATGAGTCACACTATAAAGTGTATTTCATACAAATTAGTAGTAAATTAGGATTTATTTTATCATTTATTCTGACTTTTTTCTTAACAAAAGAGTCCATAATTTTTTCTAAACATCTCGTAGACTTAACATAAAAAAAATATGCATATCATTAAATTATTTAACATCAAAATAAGATAACATAAATAACAAACTAGTGAGTACAAACTCCATTAAGTGGATAAAATGAGTTAATAAGAGAAAAATTTTAAAAAATATATTCTAAAATATTTATATTTTTTATACTTTTATATCATACATGTTACTATATAAAAAAACTTTCATTATATTATGTATACTTTATATAGAGATGATTGAATTTTTTTGGGACCATAATATAAAATATACATATAATTATACAACAAATGTGCAGAATTTGTTTTGGGGGAAGGGGGGGACCCTGGCACCCCTGGTGTCACGACCCATCTAGAGAACGTGACCGGCACGTGAGGATTTGGGTCCCCACGAAAGCCTCTGGTAACGTGACTGACTAATATGCATAAATAACCCAAATTTATTTAAAATATGTCAAGTTCAACTAAAACTTGATAATATGGAATTATTTCTAAAACATAAATTCTGAACATAAATCTGCATAAAATCCATATTCTAGGCCAAAGCCAGACATAATAAAACAATTAACATAAATTCTGAAAATAATATCATGCATGTCCGGGGATCCTGCCTACACAATTTATTGGAGCACTACTAGGCTGACATAATTGACAATAAGCTCCACTTCAAAGCGAAGCTCACCAAGGAAGCTGTAGCATTACTGCGGAGGATTCTGTGATACAACTGAACCTATAACTGTATCTGTAGGGAAAGGAAAAGAGAGGGGTGAGTTCATCAAAACTCAGTGAGCGAGCCTCCACTCACAACTCACATGGGACAATAACAAAATACATAACATATACATGCAATTGATGTGAAATATATTACATATATAATTACATATAAATTAACTGAATCTATAGCAACAATTAGTAGAGAAACATGAATTATTCTGTACATAATTATCTGAGCTGAATAGCTAAATCTGAGCCAATGGCTAATCCGATGGGCACCTAACTAGGTCCCATAAATGGACACCTCACTAGGTTCCTTATTGTGGGTGAGCTAGTCCTCTAGTGGACCACTTGGTACCAAGGTTAACGATCAATGCTGGCAAATTGCTAACTCATTGATCATTTCTCACTATTTATTGGCTAAAAAAATAATAGTAATAATTTCATACAAAACTGAGATTTAAAATATTTTCTAACTAATAAATAAATCTAAATAATTCATCCAGCAAGCATGGTCCCATGAGTTTTCCAAAATAATTAGTTCTCATGATAATATTTCTAAAATTGACATAATTCATAACAACATGTTCTCTTGACATAAATTATTCTAAAATTTCATAAATAATTCATATAATTTGAAAATATATTAATAATGACCAAAAGTATGGTCATGAGCTTAAACCCACTCACCTTTGATAGTCGGGAGTGTGCTTCTACTAACAACTTGATTTTGGAAAATTGGAATGGTACAAGTAACCAAACTCGTCGATTAAAGGGAGGGAGCGTCACAACGTCTTAAGAGATGATTAGTTAGGTCCACTGAAGTTCGGCCACGAGGATTATGAGCTTGACAAGAGATGAATTCAGCCAAAAAGGGGTTTGGCTTAGAGGAGATTTGGTTTAGAGGAGGTTTGGCTTAGAGATGTTTTGGCTTAGAGGAGATTTGGTTTAGAGAAATTTTGGTTTAGAGGAGGTGGAAGCAAAACTTAGCAAAATGAAACAAAACATTTCTTACACACACACACTCCTACACACATATATTTATACACAAATATAATAATCATAAATAATATTAGTTCTATATGTCTATACTTACTAATAATAATAAATAATATTAATGCCTACTACACTTAGTAATTATAATGTTAAATAATATTTGTGCTATTTACACTTTAATAATAATAATACTAATGCTAGCTACACTTAGTAATATTAATTATAATTAATGTTAGTGCCATATATCTAGATTTAATAATAATAATAACTAATATTAATGCTAGCTACACTTAATAATTATAATGTTAAATAATATTAATGTTAGGTGCACTAAATAATAATAATGTTAATGCTAGCTACACTTAGCAAAATTAATTATAATTAATATAAATGCTAGGTACACTTAATAATAATAATGCTAATGCTAGATACACTTAGTAATATTAATTATAATTAATATTAGTGGCATATATCTAGACTTAATAATAATAATAATTAATATTAATGCTAACTACACTTAGTAATTATAATATTAAATAATATTTATGTTAGGTTCACTTAATAATAATAATACTAATGGTAGCTACACTTAGTAATAATAATTATAATTAATATTAGTGTCATATATCTAGACTTAATAATAATAATTAATATTAATGCTAACTATACTTAGTAATTTTAATTCATATTCTAACTATAATGCATTAACACTACTAACTATAATGCATATTTAAATTATAATGCATGCAACACAACTAACTAAAATGAATATACTAACTATAATGCATATGTATGCTCATAGTTTACTATTAACTATAATAATAATAATAATTATTATTATTATTATTATTTCTTTATTTGGGATATCACATACTACTCCCCTTAAAAGAGATTTGGTCCCCAAATCTAAACAATGTACCTTGAGGTGGGAAGAGATGGGGATATTTGGTTTTCATAGCTTCTTCAGCTTCCCAAGTTGCTGCTTCGCCTGAATGGTTCCTCCAGATAACTTTTACTGAGGCTATCTCCTTTGAGCGAAGCTTCTTAATTTGTCTATCCACGATGGCAACTGGTTCCTCTTCATATGACAAGCTCTCATCAATTTGGACCGTTTGTGGAGTGATCACATGAGATTGGTCAGGTATATATTTCCTGAGCATACTAACATGAAATACTGGGTGTATGGCTGATAAACTGGGAGGCAGTGCCAACCTATAAGCTACCGCTCCAACTCTTTCTAAGATTTCAAATGGACCAATAAAACGAGGGCTTAACTTTCCTTGCTTACCGAACCTCACTACTCCTTTCATAGGGGATACTTTCAGAAACACGTTGTCTCCAATCGCAAATTCCAAGTTACGTCGACGGTTATCAGCATACGACTTCTGCCTGGATTGTGCTGCTAAGAGACGTTCTCTAATCAACTGAACCTTCTCTAAGGTCTCCTGAACTAGGTCCGGGCCTAAGGACTTAACTTCCCCAAGCTCAAACCACCCGATGGGAGACCTGCAACGCCTCCCATATAAGGCTTCGAATGGTGCCATCTGGATACTCGACTGATAACTATTATTGTATGAGAACTCGATCAAGGGTAGGTGATCACACCAGCTTCCTTTGAAATCTAGTATGCAGGCTCTGAGCATATCTTCTAAGATTTGTATCGTCCTTTCTGACTGACCATCTGTTTGAGGGTGAAAAGCTGTGGTCAAATCCACACGTGTGCCAAGGGCCTCATGAAACGCCCTCCAGAATCGTGAAGTAAACTGGGATCCTCTATCGGATATGATAGATACTGGGACACCGTGGAGTCTAACTATCTCATTGATGTACAATTGAGCATACTGTGCCGCGCTAAAGGTAGTCTTTACTGGTAAAAAGTGTGCTGATTTGGTCATCCTGTCTACTATTACCCATATGGAGTCGAACCCTTTGGTGGTTCGAGGTAATCCAATTACGAAATCCATAGTTATCCTCTCCCACTTCCATTCTGGAATGTCTATCTGCTGAAGTAACCCTGCTGGCCTCTGGTGCTCAGCCTTGACTTGCTGACACACCAGACACCTAGCTACAAAGTCACCGATATCTCTCTTCATACCATCCCACCAGAATAACTGTTTTAGATCCTGATACATCTTAGTTGATCCTGGGTGCACTGAGTATGCTGCACTATGAGCTTCTTCCATTACTTTTCTCCTTAACTCACCCACTGTTGGCACGCATAAACGATTTCCAAGGTGCAATACACCCTCAGTATCAACTGAGAACTCTGTATTCTCACCTTTACGAACATCCTCACCCAACTTAGCTAACTTCAGATCCTCACCTTGTTGTGCCTTGATCTGTCCCACCAAGGTTGACTGAGCCTTGATGTGAGCTAGAAAAGCCCCTGATTCACTAAGGCCAAACTGAACTCCTTCAGCTTCTATCTTGTGGATATCTTTTACTAACGCTTGTCTTACTAGCGTTATGTGGGCCAAACTGCCTGCTGACTTCCTGCTTAAAGCATCCGCCACTACATTCGCCTTCCCTGGGTGGTACGAGATCGTACAGTCATAATCTTTTAATAACTCAAGCCATCTACGCTGTCTCAGGTTCAAATCCTTTTGTTGAAAGATATACTTCAAGCTTTTGTGGTCTGTGAAAATCTCACAAGTTTCTCCATACAGGTAATGTCTCCAAATCTTCAAGGAAAAAATCACTGCCGCCATCTCCAAATCATGGGTAGGATAATTTTGCTCATGCTTCTTAAGTTGCCGCGAGGCGTATGCTATAACTTGGCCATGCTGCATCAAGACACAGCCAAGTCCAATTCTAGAAGCGTCACAGAATACTGAAAAACCTCCTGAACCTGAAGGTAGTACAAGAACTGGTGCCGTGGTCAAGCATGTTTTCAGCCTTTGAAAACTTTCTTCACACTCTTCTGTCCACTGAAACTTGACATTCTTCTGTGTCAGCTTGGTCATGGGTGCTGCAATCCTCGAGAAATCCTGAACGAATCGTCTGTAATATCCTGCCAAACCCAAGAAACTACGAACTTCTGAAACTATTGTAGGTCTAGGCCATTGCTGCACTGCTTCCACCTTCTTTGGATCTACTAGAATGCCATCCTTCGACACTACGTGTCCAAGGAATGCCACCTGTTCTAGCCAGAACTCACACTTGGAAAACTTGGCATACAACTGGTTTTCCCTCAAGGTCTGTAAAACCATTCTCAGGTGTTGCTCGTGTTCCTCCTTACTTTTGGAATACACTAAGATGTCATCAATGAAGACAATCACAAAGTGATCCAGAAACGGTTTAAACACCCTATTCATTAAATCCATGAAGGCTGCTGGGGCATTGGTTAACCCAAAGGACATCACTAAGAACTCGTAATGTCCATAGCGAGTCCTGAAAGCCGTCTTAGGTATATCTCCATCCTTAATCTTCAGCTGATGGTAACCAGATCGAAGATCGATCTTGGAAAAACATGTTGCCCCTTGAAGCTGGTCAAAAAGATCATCTATGCGGGGTAAAGGGTATCGATTCTTAATCGTCACCTTGTTTAGCTGCCTATAATCTATACACATCCTCATCGAACCATCTTTCTTCTTAACGAATAACACTGGAGCACCCCATGGAGAGGTACTTGGCCATATAAACCCTTTGTCCAACAACTCCTGTAGCTGCTCCTTCAATTCTTTTAACTCCGCTAGAGCTATGCGATATGGGGGTATAGAGATGGGTCTAACTTCTGGTTCAAGCTCTATCCCAAACTCTATTTCTCTCTCTGGTGGCATACCAGGTAAATCATCTGGAAACACGTCCGGAAACTCATTAGCCACCGGAATTGTATCCAAACTTGGTGTCTCTGCCTCTACATCCCTGACTGCAGCTAAAATCCCGTAACTACCTCTATCCATCAACCGTAGCGCATTCATAGCTGATATTAAGCTCGTCGGCATTAAGCATCTTGTGCCAAGAAACTCTCTTGGCTCATCACCTGGGACCTCGAATCTCACTACTCTTCTATAACAATCTATCAAGGCATGACATGGGGATAACCAATCTACGCCTAGAATAACGTCAAAGTCAGACATGTCTAACACTTTCAAATCTGCTAGCGCTTCCATGTCACCAACTTTGACTTTGCATGATCTATACACTGTTTGAATAAGGATGGGTTTCCCCGAAGGCACCCCAACTAAAAACGGCTCATCAAGATCCTCAGGGGATCTTCCAAACCGTACAGCAAAGAACGGGGACACATAAGAGTGGGTAGACCCTGAATCAAATAATGTCACAGCATCAAAGGAACATACTGTCGTCATACCTGTTACCACTTCATTTGAAGCCTGCGCATCCTGACGGGTTATAGCGAATAGACGGGGTTGTCCTCCACTACCTTGGCTTCTACCGCCTACTCCTCTTCCACCTGGTCCTCGGCCAACAGGGCCCCTACCCCCTGCTCCACGACCTGCCGATGCGATGACGCCGCCCTGGACTGTTGACTGCAGAGATTGAATCGATGTGGAGGGGTTAGTTGACCCCTGACTAGGAGCTCTTTGAAACATCGAGCATTCTGCGAGCTTATGACCCGGCTGACCACATCTATAACATACTGTAGAGCCAAATAAACATTGACCCTGATGTCTCTTTTCGCAAGTCGGGCATACTGGATATGACTGCCATGAACCCTGCCCATCAGGCCGATCGCTCTCTACTAAAAGAGTGTGCTACAACTGGGCGTGCTGGGATGGGCTCTGAGAAGGTGGCCCTACCCGACTGACTCCGTTGTTGTCCCTGCTGATAGTGACCCTTGCTCGAACCTACTCCACTCGAGAAAGTGGCATGAACCCTGGCCTTCTTATTGGCTTCTGACATAGCCCGTCGTTCTGCTAAACCATTCTCGAGACCAATCGCAATGTCTACCACCTGAGCATAGTCTTTGGTCCCGACATGAGGCTGCAAGCTGAGGAATAGATTTCTTGGCAGACCCTGAATGAAACGTCTCACCCTAGCTGTATCTGTCGGTATTATGCTAGAGGCTGCCTGTGCCAGATAAGTGAAACGTTCATCATACTCTGTAACTGTCATACCTGGAGTTAAATGGAGTTTCAAAAACTCCTCAATCATCTGTGCTTGGCGGCTCTCTGATATGAATCTTCGCATGAAGGATTCCTTGAATTGTTCCTAAGACGGAAAGCTAGCAGTTCCATACCCTTGTCGGAACTCTTGATACCATAATTCTGCTTGGCCTCCGAGCTGAAAGCCAGCCAACTCCACCGCTCTTTCCGAAGAGCAATGGATGACACCGACTATCTTCTCGACCTGCCTAAGGAATTCCTGGGGATCCTCAGTCGTTAGACGCCCATTGAAAGGTCCATCCTCTTGAATCGCTCTAAAGCTGAGTCATCTGTATCTCTAACTGGAGGTGGCTACATAGTCGCCTCTAGCTGCGTGGCCATCACATCTGTTAAGTTTGCTACCATCTGTTCAAAAGCTCTAAGACGAGCATTTTCACCAGATGCATTGCTCCTACGACGACGGTGAAGACGTGAAGAGTGTATAGGTGGCATTGTCACACTGTGAAAGGGAGGGCATATAACAAGACTATGAGTGCCAAGAAAGACAAGCTCTTATAAAACCTAAACAAGACTGACCATTTCCTAAAGGCCTCAAATAGCACCACATCATTGCAAATGGGCGCTCTTCCATTTACTTAGATGTCATGATATTTGTGGTCACTTGCTCCAATAATATGTAGGGAAACCTATTGCTCTGATACCACTTTGGCACGACCCACCTAGAGAACGTGACCGGCACGTGAGGATTTGGGTCCCCACGGAAGCCTCTGGTAACGTGACTGATTAATATGCATAAATAACCCAAATTTATTTAAAATATGTCAAGTTCAACTAAAACTTGATAATATGGAATTATTTCTAAAACATAAATTCTGAAAATAAATCTGCATAAAATCCATATTCTAGGCCAAAGCCAGACATAATAAAACAATTAACATAAATTCTGAAAATAATATCATGCATGTCAGGGATCCTGCCTACACAATTTATTGGAGCACTACTAGGCTGACATAATTGTCTATAAGCTCCACTTCAAAGCGAAGCTCACCAAGGAAGTCAGTAGCATTATCATGCGGAGGATTACGTGATACAACCGAACCTATAATCAGATTCAGTAGGGAAAGGAAAAGAGAGGGTGAGTTCATCAAAACTCAGTGAGCGAGCCTCCACTCACAACCCACATGGGACAATAACAAAATACATAACATATACATGCAATTGATGTGAAATATATTACATATATAATTACATATAAATTAACTCAATCTATAGCAACAATTAGTAGAGAAACATGAATTATTCTGTACATAATTATCTGAGCTGAATAGCTAAATCTGAGCCAATGGCTAATCTGATGGGCACCTAACTAGGTCCCATAAATGGACACCTCACTAGGTTCCTTATTGTGGGTGAGCTAGTCCTCTAGTGGACCACTTGGTACCAAGGTTAACGATCAATCCTGCAAATTGCTAACTCATTGATCTGCTTTCTCACTATTTATTGGCTAAAAAATAATAGTAATAATTTCATACAAAACTGAGATTTAAAATATTTTCTAACTAATAAATAAATCTAAATAATTCATACAGCAAGCATGGTCCCATGAGTTTTCCAAAATAATTAGTTCTCATGATAATATTTCTAAAATTGACATAATTCATAACAACATGTTCTCTTGACATAAATTATTCTAAAATTTCATAAATAATTCATATAATTTGAAAATATATTAATAATGACCAAAAGTATGGTCATGAGCTTAAACCCACTCACCTTTGATAGTCGGGAGTGTGCTTCTACTAACAACTTGATTTTGGAAAATTGGAATGGCACAAGTAACCAAACTCGTCGATTAAAGGGAGGGAGCGTCACAACGTCTTAAGAGATGATTAGTTAGGTCCACTGAAGTTCGGCCACGAGGATTATGAGCTTGACAAGAGATGAATTCGGCCAAAAAGGGGTTTGGCTTAGAGGAGGTTTGGCTTAGAGGAGGTTTGGCTTAGAGGAGATTTGGTTTAGAGAAATTTTGGTTTAGAGGAGGTGGAAGCAAAACTTAGCAAAATAAAACTAAACATTTCTTACACACACACACACTCCTACACACATATATTTATACACAAATATAATAATCATAAATAATATTAGTGCTATATGTCTATACTTACTAATAATAATAAATAATATTAATGCCTACTACACTTAGTAATTATAATGTTAAATAATATTTGTGCTATTTACACTTTAATAATAATAATACTAATGCTAGCTACACTTAGTAATATTAATTATAATTAATGTTAGTGCCATATATCTAGATTTAATAATAATAATAACTAATATTAATGCTAGCTACACTTAATAATTATAATGTTAAATAATATTAATGTTAGGTGCACTAAATAATAATAATGTTAATGCTAGCTACACTTAGCAATATTAATTATAATTAATATAAATGCTAGGTACACTTAATAATAATAATGCTAATGCTAGATACACTTAGTAATATTAATTATAATTAATATTAGTGGCATATATCTAGACTTAATAATAATAATAATTAATATTAATACTAACTACACTTAGTAATTATAATATTAAATAATATTTATGTTAGGTTCACTTAATAATAATAATACTAATGGTAGCTACACTTAGTAATAATAATTATAATTAATATTAGTGTCATATATCTAGACTTAATAATAATAATTAATATTAATGCTAACTACACTTAGTAATTTTAATTCATATTTTAACTAAAATGCATTAACACTACTAACTATAATGCATATTTAAATTATAATGCATGCAACACAACTAACTAAAATGAATATACTAACTATAATGCATATGTATGCTCATAGTTTACTATTAACTATAATAATAATAATAATTATTATTATTATTATTATTTCTTTATTTGGGATATCACACCTGGTCCCCTTCCCTTCTCCTCTATTTGTAATATACAAGTCATAACTCAATAATACAGAAGATACATTCAGTTTCAATTGTTCTTCCAAATCCCTTGTATGCCATTGTTTCATTCTGTTAAGATGGTATCATGAGATTTTCTTCCATGGCTTCATTATCTTCCATTGTCACTTCTTCTCCATCTTCCACTTCCTTAACTTCTATTCAAACTTGTAATACTCTAGCTTAAATAAAAGGGTTAAAAAATTGTTTTGAATTAGGAATGGTACCAGTTGCCCTCATCTGTTCCCTAAGTTTGGAACCTACACGTCCTTTGAAGACTATATGATATAATCACATTCTTGAGATTAAAAGTCCTAGTAATTGTTCCCAAAAGGAAAATAAGTTAAATAATAATTTTTAATAAATTTTTTGAAACTTTTAAACAGTTCGTTTTTAGTCCACAAGTTTATAAAATCTTAAAAATTCCTGAATTCGAACTAAAATCCAAAATTTGGATTTTGATTTGTTGGGATTTTAATTATTCTGATATTTTATTTGAATTCAAATAAAAGGTATTTCCTTATTTACATTTATGTTTTAAACCCTAAACCCTAAAATAAATGAGGACATTAACTTAAAATTAAGAAATATAAATAAGTGAGTATTAAGACAACATAGTCCAATACATACCAACACATGAATTATAGCATGAAAAAAATAAGAAAAACCACTCTGGTAAGCACTGCAGCGCTCATGAACAGTAAGGCGATGCAAGACAGAAAAATATTGAACGATGTAGCGCTCAAAATTTTTATAAAACCCCACTTTTCGGGGTTCATAATACATACACACACCCCAAACATACTCCTAACTCGAGAAACTTTGCTCCTCCACCTCCCTTCACCCTAAAACTTCATTTTTCTTCAATTTTCTTCAAATCTAACTTGAATTTCTCATCTTTGAAGCTTTAAGGTATGTCATTCCTCTTGTTTGCTTTCCTTTCTCCATTTCATTCTTGTTTTAAGGGAAATTTTAATGGTTCCTCAAAGGTTTAAGAAAGGAAGGTCTTCTAGTATAATAAGTGTATATTTGAGTTATTTAGAGGTTTCAAAAGTTAATTTAGAATTCTATTGCTCCAATAGCAGATACAAGTGTTATTTCTACTCCAAGAAACCCTATCAGTGTTGACCCTCCAACTTCCACCACTCCAAGTGAGTAAATTCACATCTGTAATCTCTATGTTATGCATTAAAGTTGTTTTCATCAAAATATAGCTTAAAGAATGAACTTTAAAGGTTTTCTTAGAAGCTTTGAGATTTCTATTGTTACTATGTTTTGAACTAATGATTTTAGCATGTAAATATGTTTTGATAAACCCATGGGACCTTTGTTGATAAAAGAAGTTTTTGATAGAGCTGGATTATGAGAACATGAGTTGTTTAAATTGTTATAATGATTATATGATTTCTAGAGTTATGGATTCTACCTGACAAAGCTTAAACCTTGGGACAAATGCCTTTTTTTGAGTTTATAGAAGATACTGTGTTTTCTAATTAAACTAGACATTAGCTATAGAGAAACAGATTGTGTGTTAGTGGTAGTTAATCCGCTAACCTTGGTACCAAGTAGCCAAGGCTAGAGTATTCATAGAAGGGACCAAGTTAAGTACCCATTATTGTCACACTAGGGACGGTGACACGTAACACCCAGATGTGATCAGAGATTTGTTATGCCACATATATTGTGCATAGCTAAAGTAAAGATTACTGTTTCTTTATTAGGGTACTGTTGGATTATTCTATAAGACAATGAGTTTTTAGTACACTTACACACACACATACAGATATATACCTATGAACATACGAACTGTTTGAGCATTATCCTTATTATTGTAATTTTATGCATACTTTTTGATGTCCCATGGAGGGGATTCCAGATGAGGACTCATTCACTAGATTTTGGTAACAAAACTCACCATTCTTTTCCTTTTTTTCTATTTACTAATATAATAGTTACTGCGGATACTTCCACACCATATTCTTTCTAGCAGCGTTAGATTTCAGTTGCTGAGCTTATTAAGTGAGGTGTCTAGTATTTTGCTCTAGACGTGCTCTAGTGTAATGCAGGTAGGATCCCAGATTATAGAGCATGATTACGTTTTGCATAGCATATATTAGAATGTAATTTTGGACTGTAGAACTTTTACTTTTCATAAACACTTTGTATGTAAAGAACTTCATGCATATTTCGTGATATTATAGTATCAGCCTTCAAAACAAACTATGATATTTTAGTTTTATGATTATGATTTCAAGAGTAGGTGATTTGTATGTAGAGAGAGAACTATTTTATGTATTTTTCATAATTCAAATGTGCATCTAGAGATAATATATGTCACGAGGCTTATGTGTAAATGGGATTTCTCTTGTGTTAGCCATGTGCCTAAGTCGAGTCATGACAAAACTTATGCAAATCCGGTTTCTTTTAAACTGGATGAAGACAATTGCCTACCATGGCAACAAGAGTTCTTAGCCACCATAATTGGCCATGAACTTGAAGATTTCCTCAAACACACTAACATTCCAAAGAAATTTCTTATTGATGAAGATGCTGCCTCCAACTCCATCAATCCTACTTTTACCAAATTGAGAAAACAAGATAGTTTTCTTTTATCTTAGCTCCTTGCATCACATTCTCCATCTCTGCGAATTCAAATGGTGGGATTCCCCCACTCTTATCAAGTGTGGAGCAAAATTGAAGCAATATTTGTAGCTCAAACTAAGGCACATATCAACAAACTCAAGATCCAACTTAGAAGCAGCAAGAAATCAGGTTCTATGCATGATTATCTTCCTTCCATCAAGAAACCTATTGATCATCGCACTGCAATAGGTTAAACTATGACTACCTTTAATCATCTTTAAGCCATTTTTGATGGCTTACTTGAGGAATATAGCCTTTCATCACATCAATTCTGTCTCAACTTGAACCTTAAAAGGTTGTTGAGGTTAAACTATTTGTTATAGGTTAGTTATTTGTGTTAACCTTTAACGAGTTTCAGTTATGCCTTCATGTATGTAAAAGGCTACTGCTTATCTCTGTAATATACAAGTCATAACTCAATAATACACAAGATACATTCAGTTTCAATTGTTCTTCCAAATCCCTTCTATGCCAATGTTTCAATCTGTTAACAAAGTTGATGTAATGGGGTGTCGCTTGCAACAAATGAGAATGATGAGTTAAGCGTAAGCTTTCTAGAGCCTTTTCTTTTCTTTTCTTTTTTGGCCTAGAGCTCTTAGGAGCATTTGTTTATCTCTTTTTTTTTATTTCTTTCTTTCTTTCTGTAATTTTTTATTTTTTTTTATTTTAACAAAACTCTGATTTTAGTTTCTTTAAAATTTTAAATAGGATAAATTAGTTCCTATAAAAAATAAACTCAAAACATTGGTGTATAAAAACTTTTAAATTAGTTCCTACAAAAATGAATTATCAAACAAATTAGTCCTTTAAGCCCTACTTAATAGAAGAACTAACTTATTTGATCATTCAATCGTACAAGGATCAATTTGTCCAATTATTCAATTTTATAAAGACCAATTTGGGAGTCTTTTTTTGCAGGGACTAATTTGTATGATGATTGAATTTTACAAGGACCAATTTGGGAGTTTATTTTTCACAATGGCCAATTTGTCCTACTTAAAATATTAGAGAGGCTAAAATAAGTCTTTTATCTTTTCTTTTTTTGAGTCTTACTTTCTCATTAGATGAGATTTGATTGATTTCCCTTCTAGCAAGTTTATACAGTAGTGTTTGAATTGTAGAAATGGAAGAAAACTAGCTCATATCTTGATTTCTTGATTGCTTACACTTTTGGCAGCTTAATTTCTCGATTGCTCCTATGTTAGTAGTGGCTAGTTAACATGTTTGTTTCTATATTTGTTCTTGTATTTGTGTGTTTGGCACACTTGTTTTGTGTCAAGCTTTTAGGATTGGAGTATGAAAGATCAAACAAGAAACAAAACTCAAAGAGTTCCTATAGAGTAGAAGTGCTTGTGTGAGTCTATGCTCGTAGAAGATGAATTTTTGGCGATTAAGGAAGCTTGCAGGCCTCATGGAAAAATCGGCTAATGTTTTAGGAGACTTTTTTATGAATAGGGTTTTTTTTCTATACTTGTGTTAAATTTAGAGTTGTGTGTCAATGTATTTAATTTGAAGATCAGTTTTATCTGTTTTGGATGTTATCTTTCTCAACTAGGGAACTTTACATTTTTGTATTTTATCACCTCTCTTGTGTAGTTAATTGTAGGTTTTGTCTCCTTTTCAATGAATATCTCTTTCGATTAAAAAAAAAAGTGAACAATTTATATTTATTATTATATTATTAAATTTTCCAGCTGTGAATCACAGTTATCTATTTATGTCATTTTCCACGGCTAAATATTTTACTTGTTTCTTTTTTCCTTACGACCGAATGACCCGCGGCTGGATCCATCAATGCATCTTCTCTACGTACAACTACGCCCACATTTTATTCAATGAATCGATACCTTTTGCCTCTTTATAAAAATATTTGGACGACTGAAAATGATTAGTATAGCAGAGCACCAGAAACCAGACTGGATCATTTTAAACACTTCCTTTTTTAACTCCTTTCTTCAACCAAACTCTGATATGCATGTCCTTGACCAAATGGCAGTCTATCGAAAGTTATCAAAGGAAATGGCAATTCACCAATCAATCATATTAGATAAACATTTTATTTCTTTGAATAATGCTACAGCTACCAATAAACATCTCCAACTTGCTTCAAATTAAAAATTGTTTAATTTTGGTAGGCATTGATAGGCAAAAGTGGCGTTTAGCAAGCAACCATCGTAAGCACACGGTGTCGTCTTTGACCTTCCCTGTTACTCATGTGGTGTCCTTTTAGAGAGATTTCTCTCCTAGAGCAATGCCATGGATAAAGAATTGAGAGCAACAAAGGAGAAGTAATTGCACCATGGATGAGAATATCAAGAACTCATATGGGACTTCTATTCTGGTGCCATCAGTTCAAGAGCTGGCTAAAGAGAAGATTTCAACTGTTCCACTCAGATACATTCAGCCTCAACAAGAAGACTTGGTCACCTATGAACCTGATGGGGTCCTTGAGATTCCCGTTATTGACTTGCAGAGATTGATTTCTGTAGAATCTGGGAGTTCTGAATTGGCTAAGCTTCACCTTGCATGCAAAGAGTGGGGATTCTTCCAGGTCTATTTTCTCTTCCTCCCCATCATTTCCTCAACTATATAATTTAATTAGGAAAATGTTAAATAACCAAACATTTTTGTCAAAATTTTATTGTGAATGACATGATATAATTGTTAGCTTTTAGATAAATAAATGGGCCATATCACTTCATTGTATCCAATTATCACAATGATTTCTGTAAACAAGTTACGGCAATATTTTTTCAATTATGTAGCATTATTCCTAAACATAACATATGGATTTGTTGGTTTATCGAATCTAGAAATTTTAGCCATATAAATAGTGAGAGCACCGAGACCAGGTCAATTTAATTTATGCTTAATTGAGATTGTCAATTAATTTGTTATGTAGCTGGTAAACCATGGTGTTAGCTCTTCCTTGCTAGGGAAAGTGAAGATAGAGATTCAAGAATTTTTCAACCTTCCAATGTCCGAGAAGAGAAAGTTTTGGCAGACACCAGAACATGTGGAGGGGTTTGGACAAGCATTTGTTGTCAGTGAAGAGCAGAAACTTGATTGGGCTGATATTTTCTTTATGACCACACTTCCAAAACACATGAGACTGCCCCACTTATTTCCACAACTCCCTCTTCCTTTCAGGTTCTCCCTCTCTTTCTCTACGTGCTTGTGATGTTTGTATGCATTTTTTATAGCTATTTACCGGTCCTTGTCATGCAGAGACACTCTAGAGTTTTACTCACAGGAAATAAACAATTTAGCCATGGTTATTATTTACCAACTGGCCAAGGCTCTAAGTATGGAAGAAATGGAAATGGGAGAATTTTTTGAAGATGGGAAACAATCTATGAGGATGAACTATTACCCTCCATGTCCTCAGCCAGAGAAGGTTATTGGTCTCACACCCCATTCAGATGGAGCTGCTCTGACAATACTCCTACAAGTCAATGAAGTAGAAGGGCTCCAAATAAGGAAAGATGGCAGGTGGGTTCCTGTTAAGCCCCTGCCTAATGCCTTCATTATCAACATTGGGGACGTAATGGAGGTATTGTATATTCGAAAAGTTCTTGTACAGTCCCAATTTAAATAACTCATTTTTACACATTAAAAACAAATTCTTGGTACATACTCGTAATTAAAGTAGAGCTCGTTAACTTTATTTATGATATACTCACTTGTCATCCATATCACAAATTTTATAGGATCATCATCTGGTTAAAGAGATTCTTGAAACAAAAAGAACATCTGAACCTATGTTTTCGGGACACCTTAAGCAGCCAAGAAACAAAAGAGGAAAATTGATGAAAAAAATTGAAGAAAAAAAAATTGTGGATCTTATGTGTTTATATATATGTCTTGAATTTTATAAGTTTCAAATGACATTATTTTTCTTGAAATTCCCTTGTCATAATTATAACTTATGAGCATATTGAATGAATAGGTTTAATCGAGACAAATGTAGGACTTGGTTAATAACTTTAATTAGAGGTGTTAAAACAGGTCGGTTCACTCCGTTGAGGCCCATCTAGCTAAAAGCCCATAAAAAGCAACCCATCCCATAAAAAAAAAAATGAGTTGAAATAGTTAGCCTAACCCGTTTTAGAGCGAGCTAACAGGTTGGTAGGCCAGTACATTAAAAAATAAAAAAAAATCCAAAAAAAATACTTTTAGATGCTTTGATGATTTATTTTTTGAAAAAAGGTTTTTAAAAATATTTTTTTATTTATGTATACTCATTTTTCAAGACTCATAACAACTATATACCAATTTTGACTAAATTTTTTTTTTATTAATAGAGTCTTTAAGTTTTAAGTTTTAATCTTTTGGCTTTTTACTCATTGTCACAGTGTCACTAAAATAATGTAGTGATATTGTTTTACTGAAACTAAATTACTAATAATGTGTTTTCATTTTTTTCAATTTTCTTTGGAAAATAAATCTCTTTTTGATTTTTGGACAGTTAGGCTTGTCTGATGCTATTCAATATACGCGCTTTGTAGTTTTTCCAATGCTCATATGCTCTTACCAATAAAAAAAACTTTAAATTTTTCACAAAAAGAAAGAGACTTGGCCCGCCCCAACCCGTGGGTTAAGTGGGACGGATTAAATGAGTTGGAATTTTTTTGTAGACACAAAAAGTCGACGGGCCCATTTTGACATGTCTTACTCTAACATATAAATTACTATTTGTGGTATATAAGACTTATGAGTAAATTCAAATTTAGGAAAAAAAATAATGTACTTCCTCTATTTTATATTATTTGTGGCTTTAGAAGAAAAAGAAATTGACTCATAATATTTATCATTTTTACATATTAATAAAAAATTATTGTTAACCTTCTAACTTTACCCTTTATAATATTCTAAACATACCAATAATTGAAAAATATAACATTAATAGAATGAATTAATTAGAAAACTAAATAAGAGTATAGTAAACATATTTTATAATCAAGTCTTGATTTTGGATTGGTTTAATTACAAAAGAGATCTCTATAGTTCCACTAAATTTTTAATTAGATACCTATAGTTTAAAAATTTATAACAAAGTACTTGTACTATATCAAACCATGAAATTTAAAATTTGTAATCAAGTCTCTATATTATAAAAAAAATTTTAGTCATATTATGCAAAAAAAAAAATCAATTAAATACCTATACTATACAAAACTATAGGGACTAGATCATAGAAATTTTAATTTATAAGGATTTAATTGAAGTTTTCTTATTGTATAGGGAATTAATCACAAATTATTAAATTATAGTGACTAAAAATTTTGATAAATTATAGTGACGGAAAATTTTGATAAAGTATAGAGACTTAATTGTACATTTTTAAACTATAGGAATATAATAAAATTGTGTGAAACTATAAGGATCTCCGATGTAATATAATTAAACTTTTTGGATTTCTTAGAGTGTGTTTTGTTTCAAAGAATAGTTTCATTTGTTTTCATATTACTAGAATTTTGTAAAGGAAATAATGAAAACTAGAAGCAAACTAAAAATCGAATTTTTTAAGTTTTCAAAGTTTTCTTTACAAAATCTTGAACGACAAAGAAACTAAAAGAAAATAAAAAATATTTTTTGAAACTAATTGTACTCTTAGGTAAAGTTTGGTAACTGTTTCTGGATAGTGGAGACAGAGACATAAAAAATCTATGTATCATATTTGTTGTAAAGCACAAGACTTGATAACTGTCTCCATATTTTATTTGACAACATGGGGACAATACACAAAATGCACGATAAAAGACATATATACCACTATCAGACCATTGTTGACTAGCTGTAGGACCGCAGTCAAAGGTCGTCAACCTTTGTCTCCATATCGTATCCCCACTGTTCTCACTTTTGGAAGGGCAGAAATACAGAAAATTTTTGTCTCGGGGATTTTTCTCTCCTCATACTCTGTCTCCACCATCAAACAGGTTTGTATCTCTACTGTTTTCATATTTTTGTCCCATAGACATGAATCGTACGCTACCTTAGTCCTTGCATAAATGACTAAAGTGATGACATATAATATGTAACATATGACATTTAGGATGAGTTTGGTAATATTCTTTCGTTGGGTGTTTTGACTTATAAAAAATATAAGTCAATATTTTTTGTTTAGTAAACTAAAAAGTTTAGGTGTTTTAAGAGCATTTCATGGGATGCTTCTCAAAGTTGACTTGTGTTATCTCAAATTTAAGAAAAAAATTCAAAAGACTAATATAATCTTTAAATTTTAACAAAAAGTTAACTTTATCCTTCCATTAATTGAGGCCTCATCATAGTCATTTTATATTTTGGAGCAACTTTATAATGTATTTACCAAGCATTACTTTAATGAATTCTGCATATTAAGAGCAATTTTTTGTACTATTTTACCAAACAATACTAGTGTAACTTTTTATAGCAGTTTTTTGAGAGTTCAAACATGGAGCAACAATAATACCAAATCAAGCCTTACGGTTGGTTTTGGTTCTATGGTTTACTGCACAACAGATTGTAACAAACGGGATATACCAAAGTATAGAGCATCGAGCTACAGTAAACTCTCGAAATGAAAGGCTTTCAATTGCAACATTCTGCAACGCGAGACATGATGGTATGGTAGGTCCTGCACCAAGTTTGATAACTGAACAAACACCAGCACGGTTCAAAAGAATCGGATTCCAAGAGTACATAAGGGGTATTTTTTCTCGCAAGCTTGATGGAAAGTCTTACCTAGATGTCATGAGAATAGAGCATCAAGATTGAAGTTGATGAGAATCATTGGCTTTATAGCTCCATATGTTCCAATGCCAAACTGCAGCCAAATTTCATGCATTTGGTACTGTCAATGGAATGAAGACTTGAAATCCTTAAGGAATAAGGCCTAGCTAGACAGCTGGTCACATTTTCTTTGTTGGAGGATAGTTGTGCGCTAGCAATAAAAGGAAAATAAGCAGAGGGTTTTGCACACTTCTAGGGCTTCTAAGTTTGCATACTACAACATAATGGAAAAGCTTATTTAGTTTTGTGAATTATAGTCACTGTTCGCTGTAATACAGATAGAGCTGGAAGAATGCAAAACTAAAGCATGGTATCATGATTATGAACCTAACCTTACTTTTAGAGTTGTGCTATTTATACTAATTTAGCATTGACTCTCATATTGACTCATACCTTATTCACTTTTAGGAGAGATATGAATCTTATTCAAGTAAGGTTTATACCCCATCTAATGATGGATAGATAGTGAGTCAGCACAGTCAAAGACAAATCCAAAAAATAATTGAGGGCAAAAATAATTATATTCATGAACACGAGAAGAAATTTTGCTTATTTTTATAATAGACTGGATTTAAACTTAATAACACAGTGACGACAAAATATAGATATACTCATGTACTTGTAAAAAATTTCTCAAATTTTCATATGCCCCCATTTCTACATGAGTAGATCTTCCCCTGAACATGATGTCTCATATATAATGAATATATAATGAATACAAATAATATTTTTCTTTTTGCTATGACCTTTTTCCCTTGTTTCTCTTTGAGGACACGCTTACAATAGTCTAGAACGAGAAATGTTTGTTGTACAATCATTTACAATTTTACTTCTCTAACATATTGGAGTACATAGATCTCACACTTATTTATTTTCATGTGTCTTTATAAATGTGTAAAGTTATTAAAAATATATATATACACACTAAATATTTCTTGTCAATTAGTTTCTTTGACATTCTAGTATACCACGATTTAACCAGTTAGTGTGCAGTTTCTCCCCCCAAAACATTATGAAAAGACAATTTAAGCCCCTTTCTGAGCACTTTTTCTCAACTTCGACAGACTCTTGTTTGGCTCTGTCGTCTTCCCATCCGGTAAACTTCTGTTCTTTGTGTCACATCATGACTATTTATTACTATTATTATTTTGTAAAATCTATAAAGACAACATAATCCACTATAATGCACTAAAAGAGAAAGGAGAGTGATGATGTAATAATTGTTGCATAATATTATACTACACCAAATATTATTCATAAAACTTATATCACAAGATTGACATATTGTTCCACTTACTCATATTTTATTAAGTACAATCAAAATGTGTCATTTAAATGTATTTATAATTCATGATTTTATATCATTATTAACATTTGTATATTAATTTCGTATAAATAAATGTCATATTTTTATTTAGAGTTTAATTTCGATAATTAGCAATGTAATATAATTTTTTAACATAAATATCTAATCACATATTGCAATATCAATAGAATAAGTTTGAATCTAGTCCCTCACGTCAAAAGCCATACACATGAAATAATTTAATTAAATAACAATATAATTTTCATACACAATGTCAGTTTTAAATTAAAATCCTCATTAATAAATTTATATGTTGATGTAAATAATTTGAATTTAATTGATTTAAATGGACTGTGCATGTAAAAATTTTCACTTCAAAATTTACTCCCCGATAATATATATACAAGACGTGTTTGTACTAAAGTTAATATATAATATCACTTAAAACTATTTGGGCTTTTAAATAGTATAATCACTAACCTAAGTCACAACATTAGCAAAATAAATAACTCATAATATAGCATTTAATCCTTTTATTAAAATGATGAAAACAAAAAACTGTTCTTATGAAAAACTGAAAAAATATATTAAACTTTAATATGCACCGACAAAATTAGACTCTCCTATTTAACTACTTAAACATTTTTTTAGTTTTTTCTTTTGTAACACCCTAGTTTAAATAAAAATATTAGAAAAAAATTTTTAACTACGAAGGATACCAATTACCCTCATCCGTCGTTCTGAGTCCTAAATTCCCTTAAGTTTGCATTATACACTCCCTTGGAAGGCTATATATATAATCACATTATTTGGTTCAAAAGTCTCAGTAATTGTTCCCAAAGGAAAAACAAGTTAAATAACAATTTTTAATGAATTTTATGAATCTTTTAGACACTTTGTTTATAGCCCACACAATTATAAAATCTTAAAACTTTCAAATTTAAACTAAAACCCAAAATTTGAATTCTGATTTATTGGGATTTTAATTCTTTTTATATTTTGTTTAAATCCAAATGAGGTATTTCCTTATTTACATTTATATCTTAAAGTTAATGAAAAATAAAATAAATAAGGATATTAACTTCAAATTATGTAAGTCAGTATTCAAACAACCCAGTCTAATATGAATCACACTTGAATTATAGCATGAAAAATGATAAAAAAAAAAAAATTCTGGTGAGCACTGTAACACTCAATGAGCACTACAGCAGTCTTGGAACAAGAAGACAGCGCAGTTCAGAAAAATCATACACTCTAGTTGAGTACTATAGTGCTCGAAATTTTCATAAAACCCCGTTTCGGGGTCCATAACATACACACATTCTCTCTCACTTTCTAAACAAAGATATTTCCCTTCTACCCTGGTTCACCTCTAAACTCCATTTTCTTCCCTTTTTCTCAATTTTAACTTGAATCTTTCACTCTTATGGTTTTAAGGTATGTTGTTCTTCTAGTTTTATTCCTTTCCCCATTCAATTTCTTCTTGTTCTTGGGGGTTTGATAGGGTGTTCATCATGATATACCATAGTATTTTTTTGGTCGGATTGAATTCTATTGCTTCAATGATAGATACAGGTGCCGTTCTTACTTTCTAGGACTCTGATGGTGTTGTTCCTATGTCTCCTGCCACTCCATGTGAGTGGATTCGCATTTGCAACTCCCATGTTAATCATTATATCTATTTTCAATTAAAATATGAGAATTATATATGATTTTAGAGTTTATTTCATGAACTAATGAGATTTCTGTTGGATACTGTGTTATTATCTATTGGTTTTATCATGAGGACATGTTTTCTTGCAAACCATGGGACCATTGCTAAATAAATGAATTGATAAAGCATTAGCTTGAGATTTTTATGGTTTAGAGTTGATTTGAATATTATATGATTGCTAGCACTGGATATTTGATATTAAAAGAGTTGAACCCTAAGGTAGAAGACTTTATGAAATATTGAGAAAAGATTGAGATTTTGATTAACCTAATAGTAGCTATAGAGAAACAAATTGCGTGTTAGCGGCAGTTAATCTGCTAATAACCTTGATACCAAGTAGTCCATGGCCAGAGTATTAAGAGAAGGGGTCTAGTTAGGTACCCATTATTGTCACACTAGGGACAATGATACATAACGCATAGATGTGACCAGAGATTTTATTATATCCCATATATTATGCATAATCAGATAGAGTAGAGATTATTGTTTCTTTATTAAGGTACTGTTGGGATGTTTTATGCATACCTTTTAATGTCCTATGGAAGGGTTTCAGGTGAGGACTTACTCATTGGGTTTTAGTAACTATTTAAAGATATAGCAGCTATTGCTGATACTTCCACACTATTTTCCTCCCAGCAGTGTTAGATTTTAGCTACTGAGCATATTAGGTAAGGTGTTTGGTATTTTGCTCTAGACATGATCCAATGTAAATCCTAGCATAGTGGGCATGTTTTCATGTTTTGCATAGTGGACTGTAATTTGGGACTATATTTACTTGAATTTACTTCCATGGATGTTTTGTACAACACATACTTTATTCATATTTCATAGTATTATTATATCATATCTTAGAACAAACTATGAGATCTTAGTTTTATAATTTTGATTTAAAGAACATGTGATTTGAATGGAAAAAAAAGGAATATATTCTATTGATTTTCATGGTTCAAATGGGCATATTGAGATGGCACAGGTCTCAAGGCTTATGTGAAAATGAGATTTCTCACATGCTGGTCACAGGTCCAAATCGGGTCGTGACATTTCCATCGGTAACAAAGTTTTGACAATCTTTTATCCCTTTATTTTTATTTTTTGGGAGTAAGGGACGGGTTCATTATCCACAGCCTGCTCTACTGGCTCGAACACTCAGGGCGCACAGGTTTAGAAGCAGACATATTGTCCATTAGTTGATCGCCTGAAGTGCTTATCCCTTTTTTCAACTAAAAGCTTTTTAACCAAAAAGAGAACACATCAAGCCCAAGTGACACAAGTCATACTAGACTTAAAAAAAGTGCTTATATGGATCTAATAAAATGCTACATGACAATGAACAATTAAAAAAAAAAAAAAGAGAGAGAAATGGGTGTCACCACCACTATGGAGGAGATCCCTCTATGAGATGGCTCTCTCTTTTACTGTTGAAGGTGGCGGCTTCAAGTTGCACAGGAAAGGAGAGCTATGAAGTACAGACACAGACATGGACATAGGACATGACACGACATGGACACGGATATAAGAGACACACTAAATTTTAAAAAAAATTATAGGATACAGATATACCATATATATATCTAAAAATTTAAAGAAAATAATATATTATTCAAAAAGTTAAAAATTATAGGACACGGATATGACACATATATTATTCCAAATATTGTATATTTATATAAGTTTCACTCATACTTTATTTTCTTATAAATTCAAAATATTATGTGTTATTTTCTTTTTATAACCTTGTTTATATTATGTTTTTCTATGTTAAATAAAAAAAAGTAAATTTTAAATTGAATAAATATAAAAATGTGTCATCGATATATTATACAACATCTGATACAGACACATGATTGACAAGTGGACACGGCACCCAAGCATTCTGCCCGTGCTTCATAGAAGGAGGGTTGGCAAGTAGACACTACACCCACATTTTCTTACACACCGTTTGCCTCTTTATAAAAATATTTGGACGACTGAAAATGGTTGGTACAGCAGAGCCCCAGAAACCAGACTGGATCATTTTAAACACTTTCTTTTTTTACTCCTTTCTTCAACCAAACTCAGATATCCATGTCCTTGACCAAATGGAAGTCTATCGAAAGTTATCAAAGGAAATGGCAATTCACCAATCAATCATATTAGATAAACATTTTATTTCTTTGAATAATGCTACAGCTACCAGTAAACATCTCCAACTTGCTTCAAATTAAAAATTGTTTAATTTTAGTAGGCATTGATAGGCACAAGTGGCGCTTAGCAAGCAACCATCGTAAGCACACGGTGTCGTGTTTGACCTTCCCCGTGACTCATGTGGTAACCCTTTAGAGAGAGCAATGCCATGGATAAAGAATTGAGAGTAACAAAGGGGAAGTAATTGAACCATGGATGAGAATATCAAGAACACATATGGGACTTCTATACTGGTGCCATCAGTTCAAGAGCTGGCTAAAGAGAAGATTTCAACTGTTCCACCCAGATACATTCAGCCTCAACAAGAAGATTTGGTCACCTCTGAAGCTCATGGTGTCCTTGAGATTCCAGTTATTGACTTGCAGAGATTGATTTCTATGGAATCTGGGAGTTCTGAATTGGCTAAGCTTCACCTTGCATGCAAAGAGTGGGGATTCTTCCAGGTCTATTCTCCCCTTCATTATTTTCTCAACTCTTTAATTTAGGAAAAATGTTGGACAGTAACAAATTTTGTTAAAATTTTATTATCTGAATGATATGGCATAGTTATTATCCTTTAGATAAATAAATGAATCATATCACTTTGTTTTATTAAACTATCACGGAGTTTTTATTAAAGATCCTGACAATATTCTTTTTTGCTTTCTGGAATCTAGAGTTTTTAGCCATGTAATAATGAGATCACTTGATCCAAGCCAATTTATGCTTAATTGGGATTGTCAGTTGATTTGTTTTTGTAGCTGGTAAACCATGGAGTTTGTTCTTCCTTGCTGGAGAAAGTGAAGCTGCAGATTCAAGAATTCTTCAACCTTCCAATGTCAGAGAAGAGAAAGTTTTGGCAGACTCCACAACATGTGGAGGGGTTTGGACAAGTATTTGTTGTGAGTGAAGAGCAGAAGCTTGATTGGAGTGATATATTCTATATGATCACACAACCAAAACACATGAGAGTGCCCCACTTATTTCCACATCTCCCTCTTCCTTTCAGGTTCTCCCTCTTTCTCTATATGTGAGTGACGTTTGTAGGATCTATGAAACCATCTCTTTCAAAAACCAATGAGTATAGACAGATGAATGATTTCAAATGGAACATTCCCTCTTGTGAATGCTTTGTGTTGGGCTTGAGCATGAATATTTGTTTTTTATAATAAGGAATAATAAAGATTAAACCTCTAACGATTTAGACATAGAGATTTTAATACCATATCATGATAATATGTTTTTATGGCTATTATTTACTGGTCTTTTCATGCAGAGACACTCTTGAGCTTTACTCACAGGAAGTACAAAAATTAGCCATGGTTATTATTAACCAAATGGGTAAGGCTCTAAGTATAGAAGAAGTGGAAATGAGAGAATTTTTTGAAGACGGGGTTCAAGCTATGAGGATGAACTATTACCCTCCATGTCCTCATCCGGATAAGGTCATCGGTCTCACACCCCATTCAGATGCAGCTGGTCTGACCATTCTCCTACAAGTCAATGAAATAGAAGGGCTCCAAATAAGGAAAGATGGCAGGTGGGTTCCTGTTAAGCCCCTGCCTAATGCCTTCATTGTCAATATTGCGGACATATTGGAGGTACTATATCCATCCATATCACAAACTTTATAAGAACATGTTCTATGAATAGGTTCAATTCAGATATGTGTAACGCCTGGTTTATACTCTTTAATACATTACTATTTGTGGTATAAGACATATATAAGTAAATTCAAATTCAGGAAAAAAAATATTTTACTTCCTCTATGTCATATATTATTTGTCACTTTAAAGAAAAAGAAAAAAAAAAAGCCTTTGATTCATAATAATATTCTCAACATTATAATAAAATGCATTAGTTAGATTGAAAACTAAATAAGAATATGATAACCATATTTTATTGTCAAGTCTTGATTTTAATTTTGATTCTATGTTTTACTATACCTAACAGATCATAACAAATGGAATATACCGAAGTATAGAACATCGAGCCATAGTGAACTCTGAAAAAGAAAGGCTTTCAATTGCAACATTTTACAACCCGAGAGATGATGGTGTGATAGGTCCTGCACCAAATTTGATCACTGAAAAAACACCAGCACGGTTCAAAAGAATTGGATTCCGAGAGTACTTAAGGGGTTTGTTTTCTCGCAAGCTTGACGGAAAGTCTTACCTAGATGTCATGAGAATAGAGCATCAAGATTAAAGTTGACAAGAATCATTGGCTTTATAGCTCCATGTTCCAATGCCAAATTGTAGCCCAATTTCATGCATTGGTTACCGTCAATGGAATGGAGACTTGTAATCCTTAAGGAATAAGTGTAAGTTTTATCGGATCAAATACTAGAAATGAGAACACCAAAATAAACTGACGTACCTCTTTGATTTGCAACAATAAATCATACCATTTAATTTGTCCATGAATCATGAATTTTGTTGCAAGGGAAGAAACATACACAGTTGCATATGCTAGGCACAGGTCTTCCACTCCTTCTCTATCTCTTACGCCAGATATCGCATCAATTGAGTAGTAGCCGTCAAGAGATTTCAAAGTGGAGCAGGGATCCTATTCAAGAATAAATATATATAGTAACCAGGTATTGTCCATTATGGACCACGGTTACATTGAGTCTTTACACCCTCCAGTACACTCACTGGGTCCAAGCCCTATATTACATGATGAATCCCAAATCCATTATGGATCACAAATCAATATTAAATGGATCTCCAGGGAATAATCAGACTATTCATTCAATCCATTTTATAAAACCAAAATATCCACTAATCAGTAGCAGTCCAAACACAGAAAATTATAACATTCTCCTTGTAACGTCCCAAATTTTTCTGCTATGTAAAATTACCAAAATGTCCCTAGGTAAATTTTGCATAAGATTCGAGGCTAAGCAATCTTTAATAAAGAATTTTAACATTAGAACAACATTATATGAGGCTTGAACAGCAATCTTTGCGAAAAATCACAAATCCCGATTTTTCTGTGTACAAATGACCAAAATGCCCCTGAGGTTGTTTTGCCCCGAAAATCAAAGATAACCAATCCCGGTTATCCTCAAGGAGTTAATTTTATGTTTGAAGGGGATTATTTGTGTTATGTTGATGTCATGGTAAAAATCTCAACTCCTGATTTTTACTGTACGTAAAATTACCAAATTACCCCTGCGGTAACTTAGTGTGAAAATAAGCAATCCTCGAACCCAGTTATCACCCGAGAAGTTCAAAAAGGTTTATTTCAAGTATGACTTGATATCTAGAAATGTTCAGGTAATTTTAGAAAGCTTTTACATAAAATTACCTTTTTACCCCTAGTTGTGCTAAATAAGTTCACTTGTGTAATTAAGGTAATGTTAAAGCTCTAATTGAACTCAAAATTAACTTTGAGTTAAAAATTAATTACCTAAGGTTAAAAATAATTACTTGAGATTAAAAAAATAATTACCCAGGATAATTAGAGTTTAAGAAATTTTTAGGGAAGTTAATTTCCTTTCTTGATTTCTAGAGCTCATAAAATTAGTGATGCTAAGATCAAAGTTAAAAATTACGGTTCAGGTAAAATTTAGTATAGAACTTATGTTACAAATTGATTTTTAACTCATTTGAAACTAACTTCATTTACTAGTGTATGATTATTCTTTTACTTCATTTTAATTTGTCCTAAACACTTAACCTTTTACCATTTTTACTAATCTATGAATTCCAAATCTTTTACCTAAGTAATTACACATCTAATACATGTTTTACCACTCATAAAAGAACACAAATCTGATCATATCGAGACCAGAAACCAGCGGCCATGATGCTCCATGTGCATCATATTTTATTGCTTTTCCAACATAAAAACATATACAACAAAGACACCACACCTTAAGCTTTCTTTTGCATTGTTTTTGGTTATGTTTAATCAAAAGAAAACCTGCACATTCAGCCATGATATGATCAGCCATAATGTCTCTCACAAGCATCATATTTTAGCATTTCCATCCATTATACATGAGCAAAATTATTACAACACCATGTGCTTTCTTTTTCTAAAGTTTTCTTTAACAAAAAAAAAATGAAATAAAACCCTCCATTTCCAGCCCATATGTCATGGCCAAACAACCTCCATGGGGCTATAAATACATGCTCTTCCATTGCTAAAATGTTCACACAAACACTCTTAGCCTTAGCATTTTCTTACGTGATAGTTTTCTTACTCAAAGTTTGCTTAAAGTTCTCTAATTTTCTCAAGAATTCCAGCTTTCTTTTTCTTCCTCATTCTCACTCAAGAGACTCCATTTCCAACCTCTAACCAAGCTCTAAACCTCAAGCATACATATTCCAATCATAAACTAACTCATAAACACCTAAACTTTCCATTTTCCAAGCTTTAGAACACAAGAAAAATCCTTCCTCAACTCTAACCTTCTTGGCCGAAAAATCACAAGTATTAGGACCATATTTTTGGTTCTTGATTAATCTTAGAAGATCAAGAAACAAGAAACAACTTGGTAGGGATTTTATTTCATATTCTTTCTTATATTCTTCTTCTTCCTTCTTTTCAAATTTCTATGGTAACCATGGCTTGATGAAGAATTTAAGAAATTAGGCTTTTGGAATCTTGGTAATAAGGGACTCTAAATTTCACTTCCTTTTGTTAAGATCAATTGGAGTTAAAGAGTTTTATCCTTTAAAAATCTTGAGTTTTGAGCTTAGCAAGACATAAGAATGAACTTGCATCATGTTTATATTCCAAGCTTTGCATCTCATGTTTATGTTTCAATGCCTTGCATATCATGTTTATTTTCAAGTCATCACCTTAAATTTTGAAGATTAAAGAAATGGACTTGTATTCTCATGTTTAAATTCCAAGTCTTGCATTCCATGTTTATATTTCAAGTTATCACTTAATAATAAAGATTTAAAAAAAAATGAACTTGCATCTCATGTTTATTTTCAAGTTTTGCATATCATATTTATGTTTCCAAGCCATCACCTTATAATGATAAAGATTAAAAATGAGGTTGCATAGCATGTTTATGATTCTTGTCATCACTTAAATCTCTAAAGCTCAAGATATGCTCCTCTTATCTTAAATAAGAATTTTGAATATGGATACACCTCAATATAGTTTTACTATTATTTTGGCTTTTATATTTAAGTTATCAAAGAGATAAAATCATTTCAAGCGTGTTTTGTGTCTTAGAATAATTTTCAAGAAAAATCTAGTAACTAGGAATGATCAAAATTGTAATTTTATGAAGCTTTAGAAAATAAATTTTCTGGTACTATTCAGCACTGTTTCGGCACTGTAGGTTACTGTTTATATGAAAAATAATAATTAATAATTATTGTAAAAATTATTTTTAGTGTCTAAGATGTATAAGAGAATAATTACAAGTGTTAGTTTAGGCCGTTTTGCAAATTACCAAAAGTTGTGTTTTGAATTATCAATTATGTGATTTCAGCTAAATGACTTTAATTCGATTTAATAATGATGTTAAATGTGCCCATGTATTCAAAATACCATTTATGATGTTTAGAAAAAGTTTTAGAAGTTTCGGTAATTTTTAAGGGTGAAAAATGAGTGATTTTGCACTTTGACCCCTAAAGTATAGCAAAATTTAGTTTATGACCATAGATGGTTTTTACGATGAACTAAAATGAGTTCTAGTTGTTATGGATCTCTTAAAAGAGTAGAGGAATTTTGAGGATCATTGGTTTGAGGAAATGTGTTAAAAAGAAAAAATTACGTTTTGACCCATAATCTTTGAGAAAATTGCAGTTTAGACCCTCTTTTGGGCTTAAGCGAAAATATTGGTAACTTGAGGAGATTATTGTTAATGATATCTTATGGAAGTCATATTCATGTGAATTAATTGAAATTTATATGGCTTATAATATTTGTGCAACGATACCAATTAAGGATTATGCATGCTTAATTCTTATTTTATACAATTGGCGATCATTAATATATGGCATCTATTCCGTTAAATATGTTCACTTCCATGAGATAATTGATAATAGCATGCTTATATAAATGTATATATGCATACTTATGTGATCAATTATTTGATGAATTGTAGCATGCTATGTGTATGATTGATTAATTGAGATGCATATTTAAGAGTTCTATAAGCATGATATATTAAAGGATAAGCTATGATTATATGTTCGTGCTTGCATCTATGAATAACATACTAAGATGAAAGGTGACATAAGACAAATGGAAATGATCCTCTAGACTCCCCGAATTAAAGGTTATGAGAGGTGATCCAATGGGGTAATCCTCTAGACTCCCCGAATTAAAGGTTATAAGAGCAGATCCAATAAGGACCCTTTAGACTCCAGGAATTAATGGTTATGAAATGTGTTCCTAAACCTCCTAACCCGCACTCTGGGAGTCCGGAATTAACATATCAAGAGGATAAGTGTATACTAGTGACGACTAGTGAGGTATGAGCTCATAACCTAGAACTTTCAAGAGGAGAGAAATTATAGGGTGGTTTCCCCAAGGAAAAAAATTGAGAAATTTAAGTCACCTAAAAGCATATTAAGGAAAATTTATATCAAGGGAATTTATGTTCTTTATGTCATAATGCATTTATATATGAACTCTTATGTTATAATGTATATGGCATTGACATGCATTCATGATAATAGTATAAAGCATACATGACATCGAGACTCATGTTAAAAGATACGGGCCTCGGCTAATGGTATTTGGAACTTAATAAATAAACCTTATATATGCCCACATTTTCATAATGAAACCCGAGGTTCCTAGGGACGATGATGATGACACACATATTAGAAGGCGGAGGCCCTACTAAGATTCTTTTATAAGATTCTCACTCCTTCTTTATTTCTTTCCATCTCGTCTTCAGAGGAAGATGGTGACGTTCATGATTTATGTTGATGCCCCCTCATGGGAAATGCATTTCGATCTGGCTAACCGATCATACTATTTTATGGGTCGTTGTGCCGTTCGCTTGTATGTATTTATGGATCGTCCTTTCGCGTACCCTGTTTCTAGTATGTGGTTTTCCCCTACTGCCCCTTTTTTGGATGACCTTGCTTTTGAGTATACACAACCGCGTCCTCGGCAGTTTTCTCAACCTTTCGTATCGGCGGTTTGAGATTTCCCTGACTATACACCAAGGTCACCACCTCGCTCCACTGGTTCGCAGTCGGACCCATCTGAGGATATACCATCCGGTCACTATTCAGGCGAATTTGCTCCTGCTGCCTCTATGGAACGGGAGTACGATAGCAATGGAGAAGCTACTGTCACGCAACCAGTGAGAGGAGCACCCATCCACGTCGAGGTGCTCATGTTCTACCTGTGAGACTTCTTGCCTCTCGTGATGAGCCGACTCGTAGAACCCATTCTAGGCTCTCCAAGTAGGAGATGTGGGAGAAAAACCTTATACTAGTTTGTTAAGTCTTTATTTGCATGATAATTTCTGTTGCACTAATGTATGTGTTTTATGTCAGTGGTGTACTGCTTTGTTTCCTGTAAGTTTTGGGTAATCAGTAAGGAACGATCATTATTTACAATAGTATCATTATATTAATGAGTGAGGTATTTCATATTTATCTATAACCTAATGTTATTCTTTTATTTTGGTGGTTAATACAAATTAATTAGTATGCGAGGCTCACGTTTTGTATTAAAAAAAAAATTATACCATATTTTTACTAAAGTATTTTCAAGGGTTTAAGTTAAAGTATTTTCATCAGTTAATTATTAGTTATTACTCTTTTGTTCCATTCTTTAACTTAAACCCTTGAAAATACTTTAGTAAAAATATGGTATAATTTTTTTTTAATACAAAACGTGAGCCTCGCATACTAACTAATTTGTATTAACCACCAAAATAAAAGAATGAATAACATTAGGTTATAGATAAATATGAAATACCTCACTCATTAATATAATGATACCATTGTAAATAATGACCGTTCCTTACTGATTACCCAAAACTTACAGGAAACAAAGTAGTATACCACTAACATAAAACACATACATTAGTGCAATAGAAATTATCATGCAAATAAAGACTTAACAAATTAGTATAAGGTTTTTCTCCCACATCTCCTACTTGGAGCGCCTAGAATGGGTTCTACGAGTCGGCTCATCACGAGAGGCAAGACGTCTCACAGGTAGAACATGAGCACCTCGACGTGGACGGGTGGCTCCTCTCACTGGTTGCGTGACAGTAGCTTCTCCATTGCTATCGTACTCCTGTTCCATAGAGGCAGCAGGAGCAAATTTGCCTGAATAGTGACCGGATGGTATATCCTCAGATGGGTCCGACCGCGAACCAGTAGAGCGAGGTGGTGACCTTGGTGTATAGTCAGGGAAATCTCGAACCGCCAATATGAAAGGTCGAGAAAACGGCCGAGGACGCGGTTGTGCATACTCAAAAGCAAGGTCATCCGAAAAAGGGGCAGTAGGGGAAAACCACATACTAGAAACAGGGTACGCGAAAGGACGATCCATAAATACATATAAGCGAATGGCACAACGACCCATAAAACAGTATGATCGGTTAGCCGGATCGAAATGCATTTCCCATGAGGGGGCATCAACATAAATCACGAACGTCGCCATCTACCTCTGAAGACGAGATGGAAAGAAATAAAGAAGGAGTGAGAATCTTATAAAAGAATCTCAGTAGGGCCTCCGCCTCCTAATATGTGTGTCATCATCATCGTCCCTAGGAACCTCGGGTTTCATTATGAAAATGTGGGCATATATAAGGTTTATTTATTAAGTTCCAAATACCATTAGCCGAGGCCTGTATCTTTTAACATGAGTCTTGATGTCATGTATGCATCATACTATTATCATGAATGCATGTCAATGCCATATACATTATAACATAAGAGTTCATATATAAATGCATTAT
Organism: Dalbergia cultrata; assembly: GCA_031216105.1. Lineage (NCBI taxonomy): Eukaryota > Viridiplantae > Streptophyta > Magnoliopsida > Fabales > Fabaceae > Dalbergia > Dalbergia cultrata. The sequence continues at coordinate 16,890,627 of CM062350.1, forward strand.
GACATAAAGAACATAAATTCCCTTGATATAACTTTTCCTTAATATGCTTTTAGGTGACTTAAATTTCTCAATCTTTTTCCTTGGGGAAACCACCCTATAATTTCTCTCCTCTTGAGAGTTCTAGGTTATAAGCTCATACCTCACTAGTCGTCACTAGTATACACTTATCCTCTTGATATGTTAATTCTCGACTCCCAGAGAGTGGGTTAGGGGGTTTAGGAACACCTTTCATAACCATTAATTCCTGGAGTCTAAAGGGTCCTTATTGGATCTCCTCTTATAACCTTTAATTCGGGAAGTCTAGAGGATCATTTCCATATGTCTTATGTCACCTTTCATCTTAGTATGTTATTCATAGATGCAAGCACGGACATATAATCATAGCTTATCCTTTAATATATCATACTTATAGAACTCTTAAATATGCATATCAATTAATCAATCATACACATGGCATGCTACAATTCATCAAATAATTGATCACATAAGTATGCATATATACATTTATATAAGCATGCTATTATCAAATATCTCATGAAAGTGAACATACTTAACGGAATAGATGTCATATATTAATGATCGCCAATTGCATAAAATAAGAATTAAGCATGCGTAATCCTTAATTGGTATCGTTGCACAAATATTATAAGTCATATAAATTTCAACTAATTCACATGAATATGACTTCGATAAGATATCATTAACAATAATCTCCTCAAGTTACCAATATTTTCGCTTAAGCCCAAAAGAGGGTCTAAACTGCAATTTTCTCAAAGATTATGGGTCAAAATGTAATTTTTTCTTTTTAACACATTTCCTCAAACCAATGATCCTCAAAATTCCTCTACTCTTTTAAGAGATCCATAACAACTAGAACTCATTTTAGTTCATCGTAAAAACCATCTATGGTCATAAACTAAATTTTGCTATACTTTAGGGGTCAAAGTGCAAAATCACTCATTTTTCACCCTTAACAATTACCGAAATTTCTAAAACTTTTTCTAAACATCATAAATGGTATTTTGAGTACATGGACACATTTAACATCATTATTAAATTGAATTAAAGTCATTTAGCTGAAATAACATAATTGATAATTCAAAACACAACTTTTGGTAATTTGCAAAATGGCCTAAATTAACACTTGTAATTATTCTCTTATACATCTTAGACACTAAAAATAATTTTTACAATAATTATTAATTATTAATTATTATTTTTCATATGAACAAGAACTCCATAAAGGTCTTAAACAAGATCTTGAATAGTACCAAAAAATTTATTTTCTAAAGCTTCATAAAATTACAATTTTGATCATTCCTAGTTACTAGATTTTTCTTGAAAATTATTCTAAGACACAAAACACGCTTGAAATGATTTTATCTCTTTGATAACTTAAATATAAAAGCCAAAATAATAGTAAAACTATATTGAGGTGTATCCATAATCAAAATTCTTATTTAAGATAAGAGGAGCATATCTTGAGCTTTAGAGATTTAAGTGATGGCAAGAATTATAAACATGCTATACAACCTCATTTTTAATCTTTATCATTATAAGGTGATGGCTTGGAAACATAAATATGATATGCAAAACTTGAAAATAAACATGAGATGCAAGTTCATTTTTTTTTAAATCTTTAATATTAAGTGATAACTTGAAATATAAACATAGAATGCAAGACTTGGAATTTAAATACGAGAATGCAAGTCCATTTCTTTAATCTTCAAAATTTAAGGTGATGACTTGAAAATAAACATGATATGCAAGGCATTGAAGCATAAACATGAGATGCAAAGCTTGGAATATAAACATGATGCAAGTTCATTCTTATGTCTTGCTAAGCTCAAAACTCAAGATTTTTAAAGGATGAAACTCTTTAACTCCAATTAATCTTAACAAAAGGAAGTGAAATTTAGAGTCCCTTATTACCAAGATTCCAAGAGCCTAATTTCTTAAATTCTTCATCAAGCCATAGTTACCATAGAAATTTGAAAAGAAGGAAGAAGAAGAACATAAGAAAGAATATGAAATAAAATCCCTACCAAGTTGTTTCTTGTTTCTTGATCTTCTAAGATTAATCAAGAACCAAAAATATGGTCCTAATACTTGTGATTTTTCGGCCAAGAAGGTTAGAGTTGAGGAAGGATTTTTCTTGTGTTCTAAAGCTTGGAAAATGGAAAGTTTAGGTGTTTATGAGTTGGTTTATGATTGGAATATGTATGCTTGAGGTTTAGAGCTTGGTTAGAGGTTGGAAATGGTGTCTCTTGAGTGAGAATGAGGAAGAAAAAGAAAGCTGAAATTCTTGAGAAAATTAGAGAACTTTGAGCAAACTTTGAGTAAGAAAACTATCAAGTAAGAAAATGCTAAGGCTAAGAGTGTTTGTGTGAACATTTTAGCAATGGAAGAGCATGTATTTATAGCCCCATGAAGGCTGTTTGGCCGTGACATATGGGCTGGAAATGGAGGGTTTTATTTCATTTTTTTTTTTGTTAAGGAAAACTTTAGAAAAAGAAAGCATATGGTGTTGTAATAATTTTGCTCATGTATAATGGATGGAAATGCTAAAATATGATGCTTGTGAGAGACATTATGGCTGATCATATCATGGCTGAATGTGTAGGTTTTCTTTTGATTAAACATAACCAAAAACAATGCAAAAGAAAGCTTAAGGTGTGGTGTCTTTGTTGTATATGTTTTTATGTTGGAAAAGCAATAAAATATGATGCACATGGAGCATCATGGCCGCTGGTTTCTGGTCTCTATATGATCAGATTTGTGTTCTTTTATGAGTGGTAAAACATGTATTAGATGTGTAATTACTTAGGTAAAAGATTTGGAATTCATAGATTAGTAAAAATGGTAAAAGGTTAAGTGTTTAGGACAAATTAAAATGAAGTAAAAGAATAATCATACACTAGTAAATGAAGTTAGTTTCAAATGAGCTAAAAATCAATTTGTAACATAAGTTCTATACTAAATTTTACCTGAACCGTAATTTTTAACTTTGATCTTAGCATCACTAATTTTATGAGCTCTAGAAATCAAGAAAGGAAATTAACTTCCCTAAAAATTTCTTAAACTCTAATTATCCTGGGTAATTATATTTTTAACCTCAAGTAATTATTTTTAACCTTAGGTAATTAATTTTTAACTCAAGGTTAATTTTGAGTTCAATTAGAGCTTTAACATTACCTTAATTACACAAGTGAACTTATTTAGCACAACTAGGGGTAAAAAGGTAATTTCATGTAAAAGCTTTCTAAAATTACCTGAACATTTCTATATATCAAGTCATACTTGAAATAAACCTTTTTGAACTTCTCGGGTGATAACTGGGTTCAAGGATTGCTTAATTTCACACTAAGTTACCGCAGGGGTAATTTGGTAATTTTACATACAGTAAAAATAGGGAGTTGAGATTTTTACCACGACATCAACATAATACAAATAATCCACTTCAAACATAAAATTAACCCCTTGAGGATAACCGGGATTGGTTATCTTTGATTTTTGGGGCAAAACAATCTCAGGGGCATTTTGGTCATTTGTACACACAAAAATCGAGATTTGTGATTTTTTGCAAAGATTGCTATTCAAGCCTCATATAATGTTGTTCTAATGTTAAATTCCTTATTAAAGATTGCTTAGCCTCGAATCTCATGCAAAATTTACCTAGGGGCATTTTGATAATTTTACATAGCAGAAAAATTCGGGACGTTACATTTCTTCCCTCCTTAGAAAGAATTTCGTCCTCGAAATTCGTTACCTGTGAATAGTTTGGGATACTGATTCTTCATTTCCAATTCCAATTCCCATGTAAAATTTTCCGCTTTACCTTGTCCCCATGCTACTTTGACCAAAGATACGTCTTTGTTCTGTAACTGCTTGACTCTTCTGTCCATAATCCTTATAGGGGGTAGATTGAAGGTTAGGTCCTCCCTTAATTGTACTTGCTCTGGCTCCAATACATGACTAGGGTCGGATTGATACTTTCTTAACTGAGAGACATGGAAGACATCATGAAGGTTGAACAAGTTCGGTGGTAAGGCTATTCGGTATGCTACTGACCCGACTCTATTAAGAATTTCAAAGGGACCAAGAAATCTGGGGCTCAACTTTTTGACTCTCATGGCTCGCCCTATGCCTGTCGTGGGGGTGATCCTAAGGAAAACATGTTCTCCCTCTTGGAATTCTAGTGGCTTTCGCCGCTTATCTGCATAGCTCTTTTGTCGACTTTGAGCAATTCGAATCCTATCCCTAATTCTTTTGATCTGTTCAGTGGTTTCCCTAATGAACTCAGGTCCTAACAAGCTTTGCTCCCCGGGTTCATACCAACACAAAGGGGATTGACACTTCCTTCCATAAAGGGCCTCATATGGTGCCATATCAATACTTGCATGATAACTATTATTATATGCAAACTCGACTAATGGTAGGTACTTATCCCAACTTCCTTTCTAGTCTAACACACATGCCCTCAACATATCTTCTAGGGTTTGAATGGTCCTCTCTGATTGGCCATCCGTTTGAGGGTGGTAAGCTGTGCTTAGGCACAGCTTCGAACCAAATGCCTTCTGAAAGGCTCCCCAAAAACGTGACGTAAACCGCGGATCTCGGTCCGAGATTATCATTGATGGCACTCCATGCAATCTCACAATCTCTTGGATATATAACTGGGTTAGCTTATCTAGGGAATAAGTCACTTTAATAGGTAAAAAGTGAGCCGACTTAGTTAGCCGATCCACAATCACCCATATGGTGTCATACCCAATTTGGGTCTTTGGTAGCCCTGTTATGAAATCCATTGAGATGCTATCCCATTTCCATTCAGGAATTGACAAGGGTTGCAACATTCCAGAAGGTCTTTGGTGCTCAATTTTCACCTTTTGACAAACCAAGCACTTATTCACCCATGTTACCACGTCTCGCTTCAAACCGGGCCACCAAAACATCTTTTTCAAATCCTGATACATCTTGGTGGCACAAGGATGAATGGTGAAATGGCTCTTATGAGCCTCCTGCAAAATTTCCTTTCGTAGATCACCACTCGCTGGCACACAAATTCTACCTTCAAACCTCCACAACTTATCATTTCCTAAGGCAAATCCTTTCAACTTCCCCTCTTCTATGGTTTCCAAAGTCTCCTTAAATTCCTCATCCTCTTGTTGAGATCGAGTAATTCTCTCCTTGAAATCACTTGTCACACTGAGATGACACATTCGCATGCCTTTAGTAGTCAATGTCATTCCTAAATTTAGATCCCTAAACTTCTCAATCAATTCCACTTCCTTAACCATCATCTGAGACAACTGTAATGACTTTCGGCTCAACGCGTCAACCACTACATTAGCCTTGCCAGGATGATAGTTCAACCCAAAGTTATAATCCTTCAGAAATTCCATCCACCTCCTCTGCCCCATATTCAATTCCTTCTGATCAAAGCGATACTTGAGACTCTTGTGATCAGAGAACACTTCAAACTTTACCCCATACAAATGATGTCTCCATACCTTCAATGCAAACACAACTGCAGCTAACTCTAGGCCATGGGTGGGATAATTTGCTTCATGTGGTTTGAGTTGCCTGGATGCATAGGCTACCACTTGCCTATTTTGCATCAACACACAGCCCAAACCTTTCCCCGAAGCGTCACAATATACCTCGAAAGGCATACTAGGGTTAGGTAATGCTAACACTGGGGTTGTGGTCAATTTTACCTTTAGCTCATGGAAGCTTTTTTCACACTCCGGAGTCCAAACAAAAGAGGAATTCTTCCTAGTAAGCTTGGTCAAGGGTAAGGAAATTTGAGAAAATCCTTTAATGAACCTACAGTAATAGCTAGCAAGTCCTAAAAAGCTTCGTATCTCCGTTACCGTAGTAGGTCTCTCCCAGCTCATCACAGCCTCAATCTTACTAGGGTCTACTGCGATACCTCCTTTTGACACTACATGTCCTAAGAACTTTACTTCCTCTAACCAAAATTCACATTTAGACAACTTCGCATACAACTTCTTTTCCTTCAGAATCTCCAAAATTATCCTCAAATGATGTTCATGCTCCTTGTGGGTTTTTGAATAAATGAGTATGTCATTTATGAAAACAACTACAAACTGATCCAAATAGCGCCTGAAGATCCTATTCATGTAGTCCATGAATACAGCAGGAGCATTAGTTAATCCAAATGACATGACTGTGAACTCAAAATGGCCATATCGGGTCCTAAAAGCAGTCTTAGGTATGTCTTCGTCCTTTACTCTAATCTGATGATATCCCGACCTCAAATCAATTTTTGAGAACACTACTGCTCCCCTTAACTGATCCATCAAGTCATCTATCCTAGGTAAAGGGTACTTGTTCTTCACTGTCACTCGATTTAATTGCCGATAGTCTACACATAGCCTCATACTTCCATCCTTCTTCTTAACAAACAACACCGGGGCTCCCATGGTGATGCACTAGGTCTCACAAACTTCTTTTCCAAAAGCTCCTCCAACTGAGTCTTCAACTCAGTTAATTCTAAGGGTGACATCCTATAGGGTGCTATGGATATTGGTCCTGTTCCTGGAATCAACTTTATGGAAAACTCTATCTCCCTTACTGGGGGGAACTCAGGTATGTCATCCGGAAACACCTCAAGATAGTCTTTTACTATAGGTACATCATCAATTTTCTGCTCAGAGTCTACTTCGCTAGCGGCTAGGAGAACATATCCCTTACTATCTTCCCCATAACAGTTGACTTCTACTACATTTAAATAAAGGTTTAGAGGTTTACTAGGCACACTAGGGATCGGGAGAAAGATAATAGACTTTGTATAACAGTTCAACATCACACGGTTAGCGTAAAGCCAATCCATGCCAAGAATTATGTCTAGACCATGCATAGGCAAGCAAACTAGATCCAACATAAATAGTCTACCTTCTACAATGATATGGCAATTTAAGCAACATTTACAAGTCCTACAGGTCTACTAGTGGGTGTAGAAACAGTAAGATCAAAAGGAAGTTCTGACACACATAATTGCAATGACTTGACACTAGCATGAGATATGAATGAATGAGTTGCGCCGGAGTCAAATAGTACAATTAAGATTCTACCATTCATTTCACACTTACCTTCTATGAGGTTTCTGGACTTTGACGAGTCTTCAGCATTAAGAGTGAAGACCCTCCCTTGACGTTGTGGTTTGGGGTCAGGAACCATCGATTTTCTTTTAGTGCATTCCCTAGCATAATGACCGGGTTTTCCACATTTAAAGCAAACTCCTTGACCTAATAGGCAAGGCCGATCTCCATGTGACTTCTCACATTTAGGGCATACTGCTGCAGGTGTAGGCTTGGGGGGTGCAACCAGGGCTCTCTGGGGTGCCCTTTGGGGTGCCTTGCCTTTGAAACCACTTGATCCTCCCTGATGAAAATTCCTTTGAGGTCCTTGTGGTCTGAATTGTGGCTTGAATTGTGGTCTGAATGGCGGCTTAAATCTCGAAGCTTGTGGCGCCAGCTTCTTAATGGAATTTTCAACTCTTGATATGCTCAATTTCTTATGGCCATCTTCAATGATACGACACTTTTTGACTAGGGCAGGGAAGTCCCTAATTTCCATATGTACAACAGCAACATTGATTTCCGCCTTAAGCCTAGACTCATATTTTACGCACTTCCAAATCTCATCAGGGTTACCTTGAAAGATCCTCGAAAACTTGATCAACTCCTCAAACCTTGCAGTGTATTGTGCAATGCTCATTCCCCCTTGGGTTAATTGCATAAATTCTATGTCTTTGGCATCCTTTACTGATTCAGGAAAGTACTTCTCATAGAAATAATGCTTAAATACCTCCCAATTGATCAAAGTATCAGATGCCTCTAATAATCTTCAAGTACTAGTCCACCAAAAGTCGGCATCCGCCTCTAGCATATATGCAGCAAAAGTCACCTTCTGTTCTTCGGTACAAATGATCACCGAAAAGATTTTCTCCATACTCTTGATCCACTCATCAGCTAGGTTTGGATTTAGAGCCCCTCTAAAAGACGGTGGGTTCGCCCTACGAAATTCTCCAAATCGAGCATGCTCCAGACCTTCAGCATTAATAGGATAGCGACCGACTTCGTCTTGACGGTCTATTCTTTCAAAAATTCTTTCCAGGGCTCTTGCCATGTCCCGGAAAGCTTCAGCAGTCTCGTTGCCTTGGTCATTTCCATCTGTAGTCCCACTCTGTCGTGGTTGTGCCATTGGTTTCTGAGCACACAAAACAACAAACACTGAGGTGATCAGGATCAATACTTTATGTTAAGTGAGCTAGTTACCATGGCACATACACACACAGCAGCCATGCATTTCTATCCTATACCTCATTCTAAAGCATCTACGCATGACATAACTATCGTATCATGCTTGAGAAGCATAGTCAGTCCAATCCTCAGGCTCCGTGAAGATCGAACTCACTCTGATATCAAAATGTAACACCCTAATATTTAACTCAAATGCATCCTAGGTGTGTTGAGTTAAATATTAGGGTGTTACACTCCCACTTGGGCAATATTGATTTGGTTTTATTTTATATTTTTTAAAAACATTTCGAAAATGACTCTCTAGTTGAACTATTATGACCACAAAGTACATCAGATCACTTCAGTTAACAAGGCTGCCAACTAAAAGCCATAGGTAAATGGTAAACTACAAAGAGTCTACTTTGCCTAGGACCACTTAACTAAATAACCTCATAAACAGTGATCCACAAACATGAGTGTGCATACACATTGTAGCATAACACATGATCCTTTTAATGTTAAATCCTCATTTTGTCTTCCGAAGAAGACATAAGCAATTCCCCACAAGGAGATTAAAACATGTTACTCATGAAACACCATTCCCATACGAGAACAACATTTTCTCATGAAAGACCAATATTTTCTAAAGAAAACATTCATATCTTGAGATATAATAATGGTACTAATATCAATTATCATAACATGTGCATCAGTTTATCAACAGATTATATAAATCCAATGTAATTAAATGAACTTAACAACTCCCACTAATCCAATGCATTAAAGGACTTTACAAGACCCATATCTCAACATGCTTCACGAACAAAATGGGTCTAAGTCCCATGGTCAGGGGATCAAACAACATCTTAATAGTGTTAGCATACTCATGGAAGTCCCAATTACACAAGTCAAGTGCAATCATAATTTTATCAACTATTATTGACTAATCACATTTAAAGAATATAAACCATTAAGTCTTAAACATGGGACTTTAAACAAGCTAACATAGCTCCACTATTAAATGACATTAATAGCTTAAACATAATCATTTCAATTTGGACTACAAAATATCTCTAAAATCATATACATAGCATGTAAACAGAACCAAATGATTGGCTCCAACTAAATCACCATACAATTATTTAATTGCACAATTTTAAGAATATGTGAAAAAAAAAATTAATTCTGGACATAATCATGTTTTTCATGAGAGGTTAGGCATGTGATTGTACAATTACATGTGGGTAGAATGCACAACACATACCATAGTTCACACTTCTTAAAACAATTAACATTTTCTTCAAAAGAAAATCCATTTACGTATAAACTCAAGCACACTTCAATGGAGAAGCTTACACATCTATCATGCCTACAAACATTGCTCAATATAGATTCAATGCTTTAAGAATCCCATCAAAGTTTGCAACATTGTAGTCTAATTGCCTTTTAAGGAAAATAAAGTGATATGAAGTTGAAAATAAATACAATCAGTCATTAGTTGATCTAAAGGACAAGAACAGTGACAATTGTCACCACACTAGGAATTTGAAACATGAATATAAACTCACATGTGGGTGAAGAATATACCATACACAATAGTCTCAAAAATTCAACATCTATGGGCAAAAAAAATTTCACTATTAAATAATCTCAAATTTTCCAAATTACTTTAACCAACTTATACAAAAAACCACCTATGGGTAGGTCAATGTACCAGCTAGTGTAAGTAACAGAATCATCCTAAAATCAACAAGTAGATCGGTTGACTTCATAAATGAATCATTGTAGTGATAAACATCCATACCCATTGATAGGCTCCAATATAGGGACAATGTACTAGTCCATTAAATCATTTTCAATTTTCATATATGAACTTTCAAAGCTATGTTTCCTGAGAAACACATCAAGTACTATTTACTTATAAAGTTACATCACTCAAGTGATAAACACCAATTTGCATAGAAGTAAACTCTCACACTTATACCATATAAATTGAAAACAAAAGAAGTTGATATTAGTCTTCAATATAATTAACATAGAGAGCTAATAGGTCAATCAAACCATGGTGAGAGCACATAATTTCATGAGTTATACCATTAAATTTAATAAACAAGTTATCATGCAAGTTATATTTATTATCTTAACTAACTCATCAATGACAATAATTATTAGTCCATGCCTTTGAAATGGCATTATGTTAATAAAATAGATCTCTTTCATACACTTAGCAAACAACAAAATGCAACAAAAATAATGATAACTAACAATCATAGCATTTCTCATGAAAGAGACAAGTAATTATATCACAGTGAAAAACCATCATATAAATACATTCAACTAAGTTAAATATCAGGCAAATTACCACTAAATTTGCATATAGGAAAAAAAAAAACCCAAACAATCAATGACATTAAAATCATCTTCCTTAAGTATGAAACCCAACGTTAGTATACTCCCCTTCAACAAAAATCTTTTTGAATATTTATAGGGAACCATAGTAGATCCATGGGTTAGGACTAAACCCAAACACCAACCAATCACCATCTCAGAATACATAGCCAGAACAACCAATCAATTCTAATATCACTTATTGGAACAATCAAAAGGGAAATTTCAAAAACTTAAGAGATTTCCAAGCATTTGCTAAGTAAAAAACATAACAGTGAGCCTCATGGACAACAAGTTTATGAATCTTTCCTTTTATAAACTTTTCACTTAGTCCAATCTTAATTAATATTGAACTTTATCATCACACTTAAAAACAAACGCTTTCCCCTTGGACTGTCACACAGTCACATGTTCTAATAGTCATACTCTCATTTTCAATGAACCACTTAGCCACATCACATATGTTAAACTGCTCCACGTTTATTAGAGTCTTCTCAGTCTTAAACACCTATTTGCACCAATGAAATTAATTAATAATAGGAAATTGATTAATTTAGGCAATCAATAGTGATGTGAATTACCATAAATAGGGATCCAAAACATATAATATAGACTCACTTGTGGGTGGAGAATATATTATACAAAACAACAGATATAAATATCTAACACCTGTGGGTCAAAGGATTTTCCCATCAATTTCATTCCAAGTATCATGTCACCACCAAATTAATTATTGAATCAACTACCTGTGGGTGAGTCAATCAATAACTAACTTAGGCAACAAAGCAATCACATCAAGATCAATTAATGAGTTAACTACCTATGGGTGATGAGTCAACCCATAACCAATCCAAGTGATAAAATATCCCAGAATATAAATAAGTAACTGTATCACTTTTACAAGGAACCCACTATGGTAAAAAACTCACTCACTAATAGAGTTCTCAATAGGAATATATAAAATGCCCAATTAATCAATTTCCAATTCATCTCCAAATTTCCAAACACTTTTGATAATATATCAATAAAAACTCATAGGCATTATTTTAATTCTATAATTTTGTAGAGTTTAGAACTCTGATTTAACAATCACATAAAATATCTCAAATTCTATAATTTTATAGAATTTTAAATTAATCAATAACAACCATAAAATATCTCAGATTATATAATCCTTTAAAATTTTTAAATTAATATCTTATGATGATTAATTTTGAAAAAGAAATTAGCCTTTAAAATTTCTCTCAATCTCAAGTTGGCCTACTACGCACATGACTCTAAAATTGGCGCTGCCTAGCAAACTTGGTCCATGAACTGGGGGTCCACAAGCTTCCAGAATTTCTGCTTATTTATCTATCCTTTTCCTTCTTCTTTTTTAATTATTTTTAGGTGAGAGCGGGGCCACATGGCCTTCTTCTTCCCTCGCATAATCAGGAGTTGCACAGCACTAGCCTTCATTCATCCTTCCTTCATCGCGCATAGTAGCAGCGCCACCATACTGCTGCTTTCTCTTGAGTAGCCAAGGAAAGGCGCGCACAGGCCCTCCTCCTTCCTCGCTCACGGAAGAGGCACTGCCATCAACCAGCAGCGGCGGTCATCGATAGACAACCCTCTAGACGGCAACAAAAGCGGCGGCGGCGGCGGCAGCCACTGCTTCGGCACATCGACCGCCAGCTCCGCATCCACACCCACAGCGCACACATCCACCCTCTTCTCCGCACGGCTACCACGGGCTGGACACCTGCAAGGGCGGCGGGGTTGTGACGCGATCTGCACGATTGCGATCTTCGGTGGCTGCCACGAACCAGAACAGTCTCACTGTAGCGTCGGCGGCGAGAACAGCAAGGGCAATAGCGAACAACCATGGCGTAGCATTGGTGTCTCCCTCTGCGAGCGCAGCGACGACCATGGCGGCTAAAGCTTAACCTCTCTCTCGACAATTCCAGGAACAAACAACCAATAGTAGCAAAATCCGAAGAAAAGGGGAAAACAATGGAAACAGGTCTCTGTAGTCTTCTCTTTCAATTTCTCTCGAATTCAAGCCCCGAAATATTGTCTAGAATTAGGATTTTCCAAATCGAAATTCCAATATAAATCAATTTAGACATTATCTCAATTTAACATTAGAGAAAAATCATCAATATAAACCAATATGAGAATTCTCTGAAAATGGGTTCCAATTCTAATATGACCTGCTTTTGATACCACATGTAAGTTTTATCGGATCAAATACTAGAAACTAGAATACCAAAATAAACTGACGTACCTCTTTGATTTGTCTATGAACCATGAATTCTGTTGCAAGGGATAAAAAAAAAAGACAAAATTGCATATGCCAGACACAGGTCTGTCTCTTATGCCAGACGTTGTCTCGAATTTTAGAGCGGAGTAGGGATTTGCTCAAGAATAAATATATATAGTGACCAGATCTTGTCCATTGTGGACCTCGATTATATTAGGTCTTTACACCTTTTAGCACACTCACTGGGACCAAATTCAATATTACATGGTGAATCCCAAATCCATAATGGATCATAAATCAATATTAAATAGGTCTTCAAGAAAAAATTAGACTATCCATTTAACCTATTTTATAAAATCAAAATATCTATCAGACAACCCAAACACGAAAAATTATAATGATATGGCCTAGCTAGGCTGGTCACAATTTCTTTATATTGGAGGATAGTTGTGAGAAATGAAAAAGAAAATTAATTTGTATGGACTGACAATATTTTACACGGTCGTCTAATAATATATTATCATTAATTGGATGATAATGTAAAAAAATTTTATATTATGATGCATCAAAATTAAACTAAAAAAATGAAAATAACAGTAGAGTTGCACTTCTAGCGCTTCTTAATTTTTATAGTACAACATAATGGAAAAGCTTTTCTTGATTGCATGGATCCGAGATACAGCACAGCAATTGAGAGTAAAATGACTATCTCTCTAATTTTGTCATTTCTAGTTTATATTTTGTCAGTATGGTAATAGAAATAGATCAGGAAGAATGCAAAAGCAAAACATGCTATCATGATTATGAACCTAATTTTCCTTTCACGATATTTTCCTCCTGTTTTTCAACCCAACTCAGATATGTCCTTAACGAAAAGTCAGTACATCGATAGTTATCAAAGACTACGAGGCCAGCAGAGATGGCAAGCTAAAGCCTATGCCAGAAGTGCATCTAGGGATAGTGGTTCGATCCTTGGAGTCTGAGAGAACCAAAAAGAAAAAAGTTATCAAAGGAAATTGCAATCCACCAACCAATCATATTAGATAAACATTTTATTTCTTTGAATAATGTTAAAGCTACCAATAAACATCTCCAACTTGCTTCAAATAAAAGGCTGTTTTAGCAATAATTGATAAGCAAGTGGTGTTTAGCAGGCAACAATAGTAAAGCATCTTTATTTTTTTCTTAAATCACATTATTGTTCTAGTAATTTTTTTCTTTTTACGGGATTGTTCTAGTAACATTGCTCCAAGCTTCATTAGCATTCTGATTAAACTTCAAAGCTTGTAGCATATCTTATAACGGAATAACTTTTGTTTTCTCAATTTCTACAAATAAATCGTTGCTTCATTAAACTTCAATGAGTTTTGGAAGTATATATGATAGAGAGCATTAGCTCTGACACAAAATGTTGAATAAGAATGAATCTGAAATTTTATGAAGATTCATTGTGAAACTTGGGATTTAGTTAGGCCCACAAACCCACTCAATTCTTAAGATGGAGATGAAGTAGTGAAGAGAAGAAGATGCATGCTATTGAATGCACAGGTTGAAGACACTTTTCAGATGCAATACTTTTGGTATGGGATTATCAACTGTCATATTCTCAATTGATGGAATCATGGAATGGTCTTGCTAATCAACTTTTGTTAGATGTATCATGGCTGGTTCTACAATTTGATCAACAATATTACATCTTGTTCTGTCCTCTTCATCTACTCATGTTTTATCTTCTGTTCGTTCTGTGTGCAAGTTTTGTGGCCGGACACGATACATGTTTTGTAATGGAATATCATATTTGGATATATGCCAAATGTAATAAACATTTTATGGATGTAAGTTAAAAAGCACATAAATTTATGGAGAATAATGGATAAAATAAAACACATAATAGTATTTTCCAATGGAACCCATTTATCACTATTCACATTAATAAAAATAAATTAAAAGAACTACAAATCAAATTTTAACGTGGAAAATCTTCTTATAATTTGAAGGAAAAATCACAAACCAAATTCTGAAAAACATTCTACTGTCAAAGCGTAATTACAATATAGAAATGATATTTTGACACCTAAAAAGTGGGTGTCTATTGGGATACCCACTTAATAACCATTGGATGTGATGGTGGATCCCACACACTCTACCCATCACATCACATTCAATGGTTGTTAAGTGAGTGTCTCAATATACACTTATTTTTTGGGTGTTTAAATAGTACAATCCATTACAATATAGTGTATTTTCAGGGAGATTCTCTTCTATTATAATTTATAGTATTATATAAATCTAAAAAATATACCCAAAACTGGTACTCGCACATTATACTTATGAAATTTTCTTACACTCTGCTTTTTCTAGTAGTACAAGAAGCTAATACTGCTCAATAAAATGTTTCAGCTCGGGATGGATCTCCTCGGTTTGGTCTTCCTCTATTTACAGGAAGCTAACACCGCTTGCATTAAATGCACTTCCATAATCCCACTGTTTTTCGGTGGATGGCTCAATTTTTCATCCCACTGTTATTGACTTGGTGGCAAAAAGGCCGCCACTTTTTCTGACATGTTTGATCTTCTGGTTGTTTTTATTCATTACTACCTCTGTCAAGAAATAACTTACACTTTCGACAAACTGATACAAAAGGGAGGTAATATCTCTGTTAATAACTTCCTTAATCATTGATTAAATCTAAATCCACGTTTTGGTTATCAAGAAGGATTATCAAAATCAATGGCGCGTGGTGATCACTTCAAAGTTGTGCATATAAACAGAACCACGAATGTGCCCACAAAACCAAAAGCTTAAAACAAAAATAAAATCGCGGTAGTTGGATGATAAACATTGTTAAGGGAACAAACGTTTCTTCAATAGTAGGGAGTAGGAAGTTTTTGTCTTTTAGTAAACATTATCATTTAAAGTTCATTCGGCTAATTCACAGTTTTCTTTAGTTTGGTAAGCATATAATCACTTTTTGAATACAACATCTGATGTTTCAACAAAATCAAGTATGCGCCAAACTATTCCATCAACATTCCACGTGGTGTAAACAAATCAGTCCCCATAAACACCATATTTCACCCATTCCATCCTTTCTAGATCAAGATAAAAGCCAAAGATTTCTGGTTAGCAGTAATTTTCATGTGATTGGCAAGCTGGTGTCACTGTGAGTGAGAAGAAAACTGTTGGGCTACTTTGCTTGCTATATTAAAGAATTGAGAATAACAAAGGAGAATTAATGTCAGAGACCAAGTATCTCATAGGGGGTTAACAATGTATAAAAGAGAGAGGGCTAGGGGTAGTTTAGACAAACTAATGGGGAAAATAATTGTACAGCCTAACAACCTTGCTGAGTCAGCAGGTGTAGGCGTGAGTGTTGTGGGGTTGATAGGGGGAAATCCTGTTAGCTGATGGCATATCAGCTGAGGTGAGGGATAATTGGAGGGGAGGCAGGGATTAGGACTTGGGTTTGGAGCGACTAAGCTGCTTAGTGCTGAGAACCTTTTCTCTCTCAATTTTGCACACTGTTAGTCTGGTTTCTCTTCTTCCCTAAGCTAGAGTCTCACTGATTCTAGTCTAGCAGTGTGAATAATACACATACCTCTATACTTCCTGTCATTTCTGTTGCTGTTTCTATCAATTAATTGATTTGAACCATGGAAGAGATCGAGAACGCATATGGGACTTCTATTCTGGTGCCATCAGTTCAAGAGTTGGCTAAAGAGAAGATTTCAGCTGTTCCACCCAGATACATTCAGCCTCAACAAGAAGACTTGGTCACCTCCGAACCTGATGGTGTCCTTGAGATTCCAATTATTGACTTGCAGAGATTGATTTCTGTAGAATCTGGGAGTTCTGAATTGGCTAAGCTTCACCTTGCATGCAAAGAGTGGGGATTCTTCCAGGTCTATTTTCTCTTCTTATCCTTCACTTCCTCAACTATTTAATTTAGGAAATTTTATTACTAATGTATCATGATTATTAACTTTTAGATGAATAAGTGAATCACTGATACCACGGTATTTCATCCAACTATCACCATAATTTGTATCAACAATTCTGATAGTATTTTTCTGGTTATTACTCTTAATATATATGTATGGTTCTGTTAGTTTCTCGAATCTAGAAATTTAAGCCATGTAAAAGTGAGATAACTTGATTCAAGTCAATTTATGCTTAATTGGGGTTGTCAATTGATTTGTTGTGGTAGCTGGTAAACCATGGAGTTAGCTTTTCCTTGCTGGAGAAAGTGAAGTTGGAGATTCAGGAATTTTTCAACCTTCCAATGTCAGAGAAGAGAAAGTTTTGGCAGACTCCAAAACATGTGGAGGGGTTTGGACAAGCATTTGTTGTCAGTGAAGAGCAGAAGCTTGATTGGGGTGATATTTTCTATATGATCACACTACCAAAACACATGAGACTGCCCCACTTATTTCCATTGCTACCTCTTCCTTTCAGGTTCTACATGTTTGTGTTGTTTCTGTGTACAATGTGTTTCTTTAACTTTCTTATTTTTTTCTTCATTTTTATGGCTATTCATTGGTCTTTGTCATGCAGAGACACTTTAGAGCAATACTCACAGGAAGTAAAAAATTTAGCCATGGCTATTATTAACCAAATGGGTAAAGCTCTAAGTATGGAAGAAATGGAAATGAGAGAATTTTTTGAAGATGGGGTACAAGCTATGAGGATGAACTATTACCCTCCATGTCCTCAACCAGATAAGGTTATTGGTCTCACACCCCATTCAGATTCAGTTGGTCTTACAATACTCCTACAAGTCAATGAAGTGGAAGGGCTACAGATAAGGAAAGATGGCATGTGGGTTCCTGTTAAGCCCCTGCCTAATGCCTTCATTGTCAACATTGGCGACCTAATGGAGGTACTACTAACTACATTCATCCATATCACAAAGTTTTACAATATCAATTGGTTTAAGAAGATTCTTGAAATTCCACTTGCATAATTTTGAGCATGTTGAATGAATAGGTTCAACTCAGTTATGTGTGACACTTGATTATTGACTTGAATACATTACTATGTTGTGGTATAAGACTCATAAGTAAATTCAAACTAAGGAAAATTTTATTTTGTTCCCTCCATTTCATATTATCCACAAAACAGTGACTTTTGATTTTGGCTGCATGTTTTACTACATGGCAGATTATAACAAATGGGATATACCGAAGTATAGAGCATCGAGCAACAGTGAACTCTGAAAAGGAAAGGCTTTCAATTGCAACATTCTATAGCACGAGGTATGACGGTATGGTAGGTCCTGCACCTAGCTTGATCACTGAACAAACACCAGCACGGTTCAAAACAATCGCATCAGAGGAGTACCTAAGGGGTTTGTTTTCTCGCAAGCTTGAAGGAAAGTCTTATCTAGATGTCATGAGAATGGAACATGAAGATTGAAGCTGATAAGAATTCTGGCTTTACAGTGCCCAATTGCACGCATTTAGTTTGTTACTGTGAAAGGAATAAAGACTTGTAATCCTTAAGAAATAAGGCCTTGCGTGACTGGTCCTATTTTCTTTGTTGATTATGCTTAGCTGAAGGTCCACTATTGAGACTATTGAGCATTTTATACTCTAGTATATATGCGAAATGAAAGGTGAATGCAAAGTAACTAATAACTATTGTCATGTATTACTAAGGATATTCTGGAAAGGTACTGTGAACCATACACACGGCATTTTTAACCTGAGGTTTCTAACTTAATATATGGATTAATTATGATAACAAATTATTGATTTTTGATGCCTACAGGTGATCTTTGTTGAGAAGCTAAATGTGCAGGTTTATGTATGAAGATTAATATATGCAGAGAAGATGAGATACGATACTTAGCAGCCTGAACTGCAGTACAAGGACCCTGTTGTAACTTGATCTAAGGTTCCTGATATGTAATAAGGAGATGTGGTAGCTCTACAATACTGTGCCAGTTACTAACTAAGCCAAATTTAGTAACATTCCCTTTTAGCATTTTGATGTGCGTGTAGTCTGTTTAATTCCATCTAGTGCAAAATCAACCTTCAAACTAAAATGAAAATCAAAAGCAAAACATGTTTAATTTGAAAATTCGAAAACAAAAAATTACCATTAGCTTTTGTTAAAAGTGTACATAAATCCTCCACATAACACTCATCTTTTTCATAGTGTATAATACTATAATTTACATGGCAGATTGATCAGCAATGGAATATACCGCATAGTGTTGAACATATCGTGCAACGTTGATGAGTTCTATGAAGGAAAGGATCTCAATTACCCCATTTTCATTTTTATTCCCCATATATGATGATGAACTAGATCTTGCATCTAGAGTTTGGTCACCGAAAATACACTAGCATAGTTCCAACTGAAAGGTATTGGGTCTAGACCGAGTTAGTATCTTACTATGTGAGGAACCACGCTTCGAATCTCAGCTGTAAGTGGTGGCTAACCGTTTCTTGAACAAATAACAATAATATTAATTATAACACTTCAAGGGCTTCTTAATTGGCTTAGTGAACTTAATGGGAAAGCTCACCTAGATTAAATAGATAAGTCTGATTATTCTTGTTCATGTGATCTGTCTATTGGAAGCTAGTATATATTGTTAGCTTAACAATACATGATGGCTTCCAAGAATAAGGAGTGGAATTAAACACATATTAACTTCATGAGAGAGAATCGGGCCTATCTATTCAACCTAGTTTATAAAATTGAAATTTCACAAGTCAATAGACGCCCAAATCATGAGAAATGTAACAGATACAAGTACTACACAACAGTTGAAAGCAAGATGATAGTCTCTTTTGCAAATTCTAGTTTTTTTTTAAAAATCTTTTTTCCTTTCTTTTCTTCAACCCAACTCGGATATATCCTTGACGAAACGGCAGCCTATCACAAGCTATTAAAGGAAATGCAATACAATCTCAATGGTTTCTTTTTTTCTTTTTCCAGTAGAATACAACCTCAATAGTTAGTTAGAAAATATTCCAGTATTAATTACTTAAAAATAGAATATTTCTACTTTTTTAAATTAACTAGTTTATTGTTAATAAGGAGTTAGAGAATTTGGAGTTTTGCGCCCATATCGCAAAAGGGGGCTCTATCAATGAGGCAATCCATCGATCAACATATTAGATAAACATTTTATTTCTTTGAATAATGCTAAAAAGCTACCCAGCACAACTTGCTTCAGAATGAAAATTTGTTTAATGGGCAAGTGGCACTTAGCATGCAGCCGTCGCAAAAAGTGTCGGTTGCATCTTTCCTTTCTAAAACCGCACTATTGTTGTAGTAACATTGCTCTAAGCTCTATTAGTATCTAAACCTTTTAGCTAGCATATACATCTTATATTGGAATAAATTTTGTTTTCTCAATTATTTCAAAGAAATCATGCATTGCTCTTTTAAAAGTCAATGAGTTTTGAAAGTATAGATTTACTATTTTTCTGGTAAATATATATTTGCTATGAATAGAGTGTTCTTTCACTTAATTAATTTTTTTTCATACCAATATGCAATCCAATATGTAATTATATACGAACTATATTTTCATTTTACATTTTTATTGCATTCAACACCTCATATTAAGAAGAAGAATATATGGGATTTTTCTAAAAGAAAACATAAAAGACCCTAATAAGCATTATCTCAATTAAGACATGTTACGATCCAGAACCCAGGATCACAAACCTCAAATGAAGGACATGATTGCCTCTCTCCTGAGGTATCAGAAAGGCTAGGGAATCCCATTTCATGATCCATTCAAGGTCGACCCAAGGACCACCAAAGGCAAGGTCCAACAGTAGTCCAGTAGAGGCAAGTAGCATCAAGCTGGAACTCAATAAAGAGATCCTCCCTAGAGGAAGATGAAACGACCTATGCAAGGTTGGTGTGAGTTCCTAACGAGCACATGACCAAGTACAGACATAGAGGATAAAGTCCAAACAACCTGTCACAGCTTAGAAAGAGTACATCGTACCAAAGGATTGCCAACTCAACCCTAAGGACTCCTCATAGGGAAGGTCCTGCGAGTATAAATAGGAAGGCAGAAAATCCTTTCAAGGTATGCTATTCATTTTGATATTTCAAGTATCGCTCACCCCTAAAATTTACTTGGATGTTGGAGTCTCTTGGAGGTAACCCACTCTCGGCCGATCATGAAGCCTGGAGAAGGAGGAAGAGGAAGATGTACAATGCATTTGTGCTTCCCATGCTAAGTACACTCAACCTAGTATTGTAACAATATATATTTTAAAATAAATGGAGAAAATACTACTCAAAATATTTAAATATGATAACATTTTACTATTTTAATATATTTTCGTTATATGTATAATTTTAGTTATATGTCAAAAATTGGATAGAATTTTGAACTATTTTATCTAATAATATAGAGTTATGTTATTTGTACTCATGATATATGGGACATCATACCGACTAATATCTCATCCACTAATGGATGAGATGTAAACCCTACTTGAATAGGGTTCACACCACATCCAATGGTAGATAAGATGTGAGTTGGCATGGTGTTCCACACATCATGAGTACAAACAACATTTTTCAATAATATATGGATAACTATCTGCATACATACACAACAGTACACGTTTGATGAGAGGGACATCGGGTAAAATTAAAACATTCAAGTGACCACTTCCAGCTAAGCCTTTTTCTTCCATTGTGTCTTTTATAAGAAAAATGTTATTTGTACTCATGGATGTGGGACATTGTACCGACTCATAACTCATCTACCAATGAATGGGGTCTGAACCCTATTTGAATGCAATCCATATCTCGTCCAATGGTAGATGAAATGTTAGTCGACACGGTGTTCCACACCTATAAGTACAAATAACACAACTTCTCTTATAATGCCTCTCTCTTCTCTATTCCTGTGTGGTTGTGTTATGCAATTGGACTTAATCGAAAAATTTATCCTTAAATTTTTTTTCTTTTTTAATTTTACTCATTTTATCCTAAAATTGTGCAGCAAAAATTTAATAAACAAATCAAAAAGGAAAGAAGACCATGCTACCTGAAGATAGCAGCACCCTCACCCTGAACCTGGACAAGTCAAATATCACAACAGGCAAAAATTGAATGTCAATTTTTATAAATAAACTTTATGTAAAGTAAATTTACCATTTTTTTTTATTCTCCAACCAAACAATACCATAAATATACATAAAATACCCGAAGAAATATCCCTAAGACCAGAAAGAACAACAAATATTTGCTAGACCATATAGAGAGCTCCATGTTTCCTGCAGCAACAATTCCATGAACAGGAACGGCAGCAAGTGGGGCGGCAGCTGTTGCGCGTAATTGGGCGGAGAGATTTTAGTCATATAAGCATTTAATTAAATGTTTTAATCCTATTCGTTTATTGTAATTCTTTGGTTATGAGAGTTTATCTCATCTCCCACAACAAAGAAGTCCTCTCATATAATATGCCACTTCTGATGAGATATTTATTGATTACTAATAATTTTTTTCCCATACAATGGATGAGACTTTAAAAAACTAAATTAACTGTGTGTGTATATGTATTAATCATGGAAAAATATATTTTTCAATAAATATTTAAAATGTTTAATATTTACATAATAAGAGTAATATTGTAATAATTTAAAATATAAATTTTTTATATTATTGTATCATTTATACTAAACTTCGTTGATTAGAATCAACTTGAATAGATAAAGAATTTATACATTAAAGATATGAAGGTATAAAAAGAATTGTACTTAGCTCAAAAAACAAACAAAAGCATTATGTTGAAAAAAAAAAAAACAATATCAAGAATACACACAACCATATCATATCACAAAATAATCTATTGTGTCTATTTTATGCTAATTGTGTTAAAAAAAAATTTACTAGACTGCTATTAATTGGTGGATATTTTGATTTAATAAAATGAGTTGAATAGATAGCAAACCCGTGTTACTATTATGTGAGTTTGGAATTTACTATGCAATGTTGGGCTTGTGCGCATTGATAAGTGTGCTAGACCTAAGGTAACCTAGGTTGATGATGGACCACACCTGCTACTATATATTTATTACTTGACATTACTATCAGAGTGCAAGAGTTACGCATTATTATCTGTTTTATTGGTGCTGTAATTTCTAGTATTTTATCCGATATAACTTACAAATTGATCTAGTATTCTAGATAAAAACAAAATAGTTCAGGTGATATTTTTGTTAAAGATATAAGAATCAAATTAAACTAAATCCAAAGTAATAGTGGAATCTTCGAACTTGTTGTATGCATGATTTGATTTGCAATTAATGAATTCATTCAAAGTGACTTTATTAATAATATTATATATATTTTTTCTGTAGGTATTAATATATTGTTTAATATTTAGTATATTTGTTTCATTTCAAACTAAAAATGATATATATTTTTAATTTAAACTTAAAGTCACTTTATACAGTGTCATTTAATATATATTGATATTGATAAGTATAAACAATATGTTACCATGAATTTCTTATGTTTATGATTTATGACTTCCAAACTACTATTTTCAATTAAGGTTTTCAATTAAAATTAGGCATGAATCCTTATACATGTAAAGTAATAAATTCTTCTCTGTGATTTTTTTTTAATCATAAATAGAATGCAAATATATATCTGATCAAAATAATATTTTTTTTTATTTCTCAAGGATATTTCCCAGCCGACAGTCGAGAACTAATCCTACCGAGGCGTGGAGATCACCGAAGTGGGTTTTGTCTCTCCTAACAAAGCCCCTTTCTATACACACAGCAAGAGTCGAACCCCTGACACATGCTTAAAGGACCCAGCCACCTTACCAACTGTGTCAGACTTTATTAGTAAGATCAAAATAATATTCGTTTACAATAAGTGATTTTGGTTTCCATAAAATTAGTCAAAATCAAATAAATACAAAGTTTTTAATTGATTCCAACCGATGGTTTCTATAATATTAACAATTAGAGTAAATGATAATTTCCAAATTGATTGCAATTATCCTTCCAGTTGGAGTCAAAGTTTGCAAAGGTCATTGTTTTTAGAAAAAATAAAGTTTAAATTATTTAATATGAGAGTTTAATATACTGGGTAGTAGTTTAATATATTTTTTCATTTTAAATTTAAAATGATATATTCGATTAATCTAAACGTAAAATGATCTAAAGGATTCAGTCACATGAGCATTTACTTGAATTGTTTTAATCTTATTTGTTTACTTTAATCCATTGGTTGTGAGAGTTTCTCTCATCTCTCGCAACAAACAAACCCTCTCCAATAATATGCCGCATTTAATGAGATATCAATTGATTATTTGAAAAAGAACAATGTTTGGTGTTAAATTAAATTTCATAATAAATAAACACCACATATCCTACCATCATTGAATGTGATGTATGGTCCCTACTCATTTAACTCATTTATCAAATTCAATAATGATAAGATGCGTGATATGTATTTATTGTACAATTTAATTATACATCTAATATTACTTTTTGAAAAAATTGGGAACTTTGCAAAAGAAATAATCCAAGGTGATTTACAGTTTGTTATATAATATTTCGGGATCCATAATCCATGTCTCAAAAATTAAAGGAGCCCGTTATTAAATTATGTTGCAACCTTCAAAGTACAAGTACAAATCTTATCCACATAAATATTTGAGTATCTGCACACCGCACACATTTATTTATGCCTCACGTATAACAGTTCAAAATTCTTTGTTTTATTTTTTCCCTTTGGGCGAAAAATCCAGATTCCTTTTGTTACTGATCTTAACAATGGAGCAAAAGAAGCTTCTTCACTATGGTTTTACTGTAGCTGCAGCCGCATGTGTATTTTTATTGTTTGAAGTCTGTGCAGCCTGCAATGTTGATCAGGATCACATGTCAGCCATTGGTGATCCAGGAATGAGGAGAGATAGCCTTAGAGTTGCCTTTGAGTCATGGAATCAGTGCAATGAGGTTGGAAAAGAAGCACCAAACATGGGGAGCCCAAGAATGGCAGATTGCTTTGATGTCAAATATTCTGAACATCATAGTGAGTGCCTCTTGATAAATTAGAATAGTCTATTATTGTTATATGATTGTAATCAGTCTATAAATTTTGTTTCTTCTTGTAAATATTTTTATATGCCAATGCACCCCCCATAGAATCAAATAAAAGTTACATGCAAAGGTCAATATGGTTTGAGAGGTCAACTTAATTGGCTTTATTCTAATCAAAATTATGTGAAATTTTGTAATTAGTATAAGTAATACCAATGATAGTGGAGAAATCACTTTGACCATTTTCATTTTTTTTTCCCTTAACGATATATAATAATATGGATAAGACAAAAATTTGATTTGTTGTTTTTATTTTTCTATTTTTAGTTTATTTCCTATTTTCAAGATTTTATAAAGAAAATAGTAAAGAAGAGAGACAAAATTTCTTTGTTTTCACTGTAAACACTACTATATGGCTTAAAAAACTCGTGTGAAAACAAGGAATGACAGTGTTATAATAAAAATGCAAACACTTACTTCAATTGTATAGCACCAATCTGACCATCATGCATAATCAACGGTCCAAATGCTTCATACATGATTGGAAACATTTTCCTTTAACTATTTCTTCAACAAGATTCTGTAAAGTAAGAGACTGAGAACAAGAAATAAACACAGAAATCAAACTGCACTTTATTTCTTCTTTGGATTTGAGCTAAAGTACTTCTTTTATCTGAATTTGGATTCAATATATTTTGTTGATCACTGGCAGAGGATGTGGACTTGGTTCACAAGGTGCATGAATGGGAGAACAGGCTAGGCATATCAAACCATTCACTCGGTCTGTTGAGGACTGAAAGTGTCAACAGGTACGCAGCATGGAAGGAGCTATACTTGGGAAGCAAGTGTGAGGTTTTAGACACTCCAAGGCCATGGCAATTTTGGATGATAATGCTCAAGAGTGGCAACATGGACACACTAGCTGCGATGTGCCCAAAAAATGGCTTCAAAGCCAAGCCATTCCCACAGACACCTGATTTCCCTTGCTTTGGAAAAGGGTGCATGAACATGCCTTCCATGTACCACAAATATACCAAAGTGTATGGAAAGGAAAGGAAGGTCATGAAGGGGAGCTTTTATGGTTCATGGGACTTGAATGCTGATGCCAAGAAGGAATTTCCCATGAATGACACCTCTTATTACTCTGTGACTTGGGAGAAGGAATTGGGTAAAGGAAGCTGGGTGTTTCACAATGTGTTGAAGACATCATCTAAATATCCATGGCTAATGCTCTATTTGAGATCAGATGCCACAAGAGGGTTCTCCGGTGGCTACCATTATGAAACAAGAGGCATGTCAAAAATAGTGAGTACTTTTTCTCTAATTTTAGATTTTGTTAGCATTTTCATCACATGCATTTCTAAGTCTTTAATAGGTAGGATGGGCTGCATGGATCCAATCATAATTTGTGTCTATAAAGCATGCTTTCTAAGTCTTGGTATTGAAAATTTTATGCACAGGTACCAAAGTCACCACATTTTAAGGTAAGGTTCACACTTGACATCAAGCAAGGAGGGGGTCCAAAGAGCCAATTCTACCTCATGGACATAGGAAGTTGTTGGAAAAACAATGGGGAGCCATGTAATGGGGATGTCACCACAGATGTTACCAGGTATAGTGAAATGATCATAAACC
The DNA here is from genome assembly GCA_031216105.1 of Dalbergia cultrata. Classification (NCBI taxonomy): domain Eukaryota; kingdom Viridiplantae; phylum Streptophyta; class Magnoliopsida; order Fabales; family Fabaceae; genus Dalbergia; species Dalbergia cultrata. The sequence continues at coordinate 16,917,212 of CM062350.1, forward strand.
CGGAAATTGAAGCATGGTGTAAACCCGACCAACTTCAACAGTGTCCACCTTACCACACCTTTGCCAACGGCACCCGGGTTCACCGGACTGATTCAGGCAACTTCCCTTATGATGCCTATCATGTCTACCGCGCTCCAGGCAATGCCAAGCACCTGGAGATGCCAGTGAAGACCTCTGACCCTTATAGCAACCCGCAGCCTCAAGAGATACTCCAGATTCTGCCCCACCCGGTTTGGGGCGAATACGGGTACCCGACAAAGAAAGGTGAAGGCTGGATTGGTGATCCAAGAACTTGGGAGCTTGATGTTGGAAGCCTCTCTCAGTCACTCTACTTTTATCAGGCAAGTTCTCATGTCACCTAGATGGTTGTTTGAAAACAACCAATAAATGAACACAGCTTAAATATATAATTTTTGGCAATGATTTGTGTTGTTAGCTTTGATAGGAATACTCAGCATGTGTTGTTTACTTGGTTTAATGCAGGATCCAGGTACTAAACCTGTGGAGAGACACTGGCCATCAATTAACGTGGGGACTGAAATATACATAAGTGATGTTGGCCATGTAGCAGAATGGACAGTCAGCAACTTCGACATTATTATCCCAACACATGGTTACTGAGCTTCGGAGATAACAAAAGTCTACTTCTAGAACCCTTTAAAGAGTTTTACTCTGCAATATTGCTGATTTATAGCTAACTTGTCAGACTTTCACATTTCCCTATGATCATTATTTGAGATGGAAAAGTAATTTATCCATTGTCATGCTAGCACTCGAGTACTAACCCCGTTTGCAAAATTTATACATGCAAACGTTAGTAGAAATCACTTAAAAAACTCCTAGTTCTTCTTTTTCAGTTGCCACCTTATATCATCTTCGAATCAAGATGGAGAGAAACAATTGATTTTTTTATTTATCAATTAAATGATGTACATATAATTACAAAGGTACTCTCTAAAAGAAGAAGTGGAAAAGCAATCCTAAACCCATCTAAAAATTAAGCAACTTCCAACCCTCCAACTCCAGGCATAAAAGCATACAGCACGTCCCTAACTCGATAATCCACACTGAAACCCCCCCGAGTGCCTGTGTGCAGCAACGGCTACTGCTGCAGCACCAACTGCACCAAACTGAGATTGTGCCTGAATCAGTTTGGCATCAATAGCAGTTACGGGATCATTTAAGTGATCATTCTTCCCTTGCTGGTAGTATGGGTTGGCGTTAAGATCAATAGCTGGTCTGGCTGGTACATTACACTGCTGGGATGGAAGTTGATGATGTTTGCCTTGTGAAACATCCTTGTTCGTTTCTGATGCATTTTTGGGATTTGAGGGGTGCACCCTTTGGAAACAGTGTGGAGAGATTGCTTGAGGAAGAGTATTTTGGTACAAGATCCTCGGATCATAAGCATCTTTTATGTTTCTCCCATTATCATAGTATGAAACTGGCCCTACAACTCTTCCTGGTTTAGCTGTGGCGAAAAGAAAACCCTGTTAATAAAATTATAGACACACAAGGATGTAAATATAATTCCACATTAGTACAAAACTAAGATTCAGTTTCACACCACCGAGCCATTACGGATTGACTGGTTTACTGAGCCAATATTTTTCGGTTTTTATTTTTATACTTACTGTTATATTTCCCTTCACTATACTTTTCAATTTCATTTTTTTTGTCTGAGAGTATTTCTATTTCACAAATACCTGCCAAATGGCCCAAATCTACATGGATTCAGTTTAAGCGGTGCACCAAATCAATCTTAAAAGTGTGACTAACTGAACCAAATTTGTGGAGAAAAAATGGGTTCAGTTTCGAAACCTATAGAAAAAAAAAGGGTCTTTTTAAGTTTGGTTAGGTTTGGTTATGGTGTAGTTCAAACAGTTTGTATGCCAACCCCAATTAATTATACAGTTCATACCTGCTGGCACCCTTGGTGGAGGTCTTGAACTCCTTAATTGACTAATTGAGTTAGATTCTGCTACTCTTGAAATCTTAGATGCCCCTTCTGTGATTTGCTTGTTCTCATACGGAGGGAATGATGACTGTGTACTAGGAGGAATTGTACTAGAATGTACAGTGGATCTAGGAAAATAAAGTTGCATAATTAGATAATATATCCTTCCAAAAATAGTTGAAAAATGCTATCAAACTCAACATGTGAACCAACATATGATAGCTGGAAATTATATATAGTAACTAAAAAATATGAATACTTCTGCAGTTAGTGTGCCTTGTGATAATCTTACCTTGGAAGGGAAACATGCTTCCTTTCTGGAGGAATCACTGGGCCACTTTTACCATGATTTTCCTCAAGATAAGCAAACTGCCTTCTTAAATGATCTATTGCACTGCAAGGAAACATATGTTCATCAATAACATGCATTACATATACAAACAAATACACTACACCTGCAAGAAAAAAGGTAATGGACATGAAGTTTAGACCTAGGATAGACAAAGTGTGTGCCTTCAGATCCTTTCATGTAATCTTTAAGCAGCTGAGGATGATATTCCAGTATCTCCCGATATATTAGTTCCCTAACATCCTCCCTAGTCAACCGTCTCCTCTCGAACTCAAATTCCAACTTTGAAATTGGCTGACAAGAAGGTTCTCTCTCAACTTTGGCCAGACCCTTAAAGAAAGGATCAGCTAGAGCCTGCCAACCAAACATACAGAAGGGTTTCTTTCAGATTTATATTGAGAAAAATAAAGACAACTTTTCATGCAAGTCTAAAATGAACTACAGTAGATACTCCCTAATGGGGTGTAAAATATGCTTTCATAGATAAAGAGACACCTCTTGAGCAGTCGGCCGATCCCTTGGATCAAATGATAAAAGCCTTTGCAGTAGACGAAGTGCCAGTGGATCAGCATTTGGAAATTTCTGTTCAAGTGGCACTGGAGGTTTCTTCCGCATTTCCATTAAGTACTTCCTTGCCTTCTCATTTCGAACCTGCATAGATTAGAATGAAGTTAATTGCCAAATACTTCTTAAATACTCCACTAAAGCACATAAGAATAAGATTAAGTGAAAATGACACAAAAACAAAAGTTAAGAGTCATCCGTACTCCTGCAATAACTTCAGGTGGTGGCGTCCCAAGAAGATCAGTAATCAAATCTAATTGATGCACAACACTTTTCCCAGGAAACAATGGTTTTCCTGTCAGCACCTCAGCAAAAATGCATCCGATGCCCCATATATCAATTGCTGGTGTATACTGCAAACAAATGCCAATAAAATTAGTATATTAAAGAAGAAGGACAACTACACATTCCAGCCAAACCACATCAGGGAAACGGACAAACTGACACAGTTACCTGAAGGACAGATAATTCAACTTCCAGGAGAGATCAATAGTCCTCCCTGAACAAGAATTATTTTAATCTAGGCATTACTGTTTACTAAAAAACACACAGAAAGCATTTCATACAGAAATAAATGCAACATCTTTACAAGTCAGGCAAACAAAACAGACTTTCTATTTCCCTTTTCTGGTTCAAGAACATTGACCTTGTTACATACTGGAAAGATAATGATACACTGCAGTATATATACCATAGTGCTGACAAAATCATATGAACTTTCACACCATTCTATGCCTGTTTGACCAAGTATAATTTCCATCATATGCCTGCCAACAGGTCTCAGGACTCAGGTCCTCCTCAAAAGGTTTTTTTTTACAGGATTTCACTGAATGCCCATTCATCTACAATTACACACCACTTATATTCCGAGCTGGACCCAACATGAACCTGCCACTCAACACCATAGCTTTAACTTACACCACAAAATGCAGTCGGATTTTATGGTTCAAATTAAAATTTATAGGAGAACATACGCCTGTTTATCAGTATTAACTATTTGCCCATAGGATGAATGCTGTGAAAAACATCAATAACTCCTATTTTAGTGACCAAATAAATACTGACATACAAGTAATGCAGAAAATAGTTGGCATGGCATCACAAAAGAAAACATAGAATTTGAGAATAAAGCAGACATGTGAAATTGAACAAGACCATGATCCAAGAAATACCAACATGAGAGATTTTAGATAATATCATGGAAAAATTAGAATCAGATTACTGTATTCAATAATAATTAAGTGATAGATGCTCATTCTATCGAAATACGTGAAATCAACATCTTTATATGGTTTAGCTATATAGTTTAGTGAGCTTTTCAAAGTCTCAGAACCAAGAGGACTTGGTACTTGCTAGTACATGAGAAAGGGATAAGGAAACTGAAAATTTGAGAAAATTAGGCACCCAATCATAATAAGAAGATAAAGCCTCAGAAAAACAGACTAGGCCGACCATGCCAGTTAAGACAAATGATATGTTATGATAATGTCCAGAAAATTATATTCATTCACACATGTCTCAACAACAATTTCAATAAATAGTTTGTTGCTAAAAATGAGCATAGATGGCCCATAACAGATAGGCTCTCACAAAAATACAACCTTATCATATCATAACTCATAAGGAACTTAAACACAAATTTTAGCCAACTAATACCTTAGAAGAGAATGATCCACACAGCTCTGGGGCCCTGTACCATCTAGTTGCAACATAATCCTGCAATATCCACCAAAAGAAAGAATCAAAAACCCTCATTGCAAATAACTGAACGTAGAAAAACAGCAAAACTTCCATATGCTCTATGCTGCAATTCAACTTAAATAAAATCACATTACCGTCCAAAATATTGCTGTAGGTTCATCATTGAATGCAACTCTCGCCAGTCCAAAATCACAAATTTTAAGTTTGCAGTTTGCATTAGCCAGTATATTCTTTGGCTTAAGGTCTCTGTGATATACATTTGCTGTTACCGTACATAAGATCATTTAGCAACAATTTTGCTCCATATTTCACGAAAATATAACAGAATAAGAGGAATGGATATAAAGGCCAAAAGACAAGAGAAAAGATAGATGACCATATACCTGTATGCATATACTTTAACGCACGTAGCATCTGATAAAGAAAAAACTGTTGGTGCTCACGGGTCAAGTCATCATTAGCCTTGATGACTTGATGGAGATCAGACTCCATGAGCTCAAAGACTACATAAATATCTTTAAAATCCCTCTTTGAAGGTGGCAACATGATCCGCTTAATCTCAACAATATCAGGATGTCTTAAAAGTCTTAGCAACTTGACCTCGCGGAGGATCCTAATGGCATCAGATATATGCTCAAAAACATCATGAATCTTCTTTATTGCAACTTTTCCCCCAGTGTGTGTGTCAATTGCTGCACAAACAACTCCATAACTGCCCTTCCCTATAACTTCAAGAATCTTGTATCTGTTGGCATCCCCATACTCAGTGAAAAACTCCAATTCCTTAATACCCTGCCCATGAACAAAATCATATGTAATATTTCATACTCTCAACTCAATACCAATGATGACAAGAAAACTATAATCAACTGAAAAGACATATATAGAGACACCAAACAAAGAAGCATATCAGGTTAATCAAATCCGTCTAGTTTTTCCTAAGAACAAGGCAGCTGAGGAGAGCATTATCCTTTCAGAACTCCAAGCATGTTATCATGATTTTGAACAGGTTGCTCATATGAACCTTCTAATCATATGACTCAAAAACTATATATATGAGAAAGAAGACTCATGGACTCCAAAAGATGTAAAAATTCTAACAAAAACAGAATCAAATCCACAGAAAAGTTCATATCAACCAGGTGGAATATCATTAATCAAATAAAATTTTTGGCTGAATTGAATTCAATCCAACAGTGATTTTCATTCAAAAGTTATCCCTCTAAACAATAATAGCACAAGATCCACCAGCAACAACAAAATAATAATAAAGCAGAAAACCCTCAATTTCAAATCCACAAACTGAAAGGAACAATTTTCTTTTTTCCTTTTTTCCTTTTTTTTTTTGGCAACAAACGCCTCATCATTTCAGTGCTTAAAACCATTATATCCATCATCTTTTCATGTATCTTTCCCTTCATTTTTTTTTTCAACCACCGCAAGTTCCCATTTTTCGATTTCCTTCACACAAAAGAGGTGCAATCGTGAACCAGAAAAAAGTAACAACCTTCTTGAGCTGATCTTGCTGCATCTTCGGTTCTTCTTCCTTCCTTCCTTTCTTTTCTCTCTCTCTCTTGCTCTTTTCGGGAACAGATCAAAAAACAGCAAGAAAAAATATTTCACCACAAAAAATAAGTGTCACTCGCTTCCACGACCCAGATCGAAGATCGGGCTCGAACTTCGAAAATTACAGTGAATTCAGCTGGAAACAAAAAAAGGAAAGAAAATTGACGGATTAAGCAGAAATTTGGAAGGTTTGGAAATTGGGGATGCAATGGAGATCGGAAAACCCTAGAGCGCGAAAACGGTGAGAAAGGAGCTGAGGGTGCAGCGGAAGCGGAAGACCTTCACTTCAGAGGATCTGAACTCAGAGAGCAGAGGAAGAGAGAGATCCAAAAGAGCTGGAGAGAAGGACAAGTTGCGAAGGTTGAAGAAGGTAGGTGAAATGGGAAACTTTCTAATTATGTGTATTTATTTATTTATTTGTCTTTTTATGTCTTAAATAATATTATTTAATTTCATTTTCATAGCGCGTTGCAACTGAAAAGTTTATTCAATTTTGTATTCTCATATTGAGCTGAATAATCGGAAACATTTCTTTCGAGACATGAATAGCAAATAAAATTGTATTCTCAACCTGAAAAAGTATTAAATTTTTGTTATCATTCTTTTATAAATTATATAGAACATAGATAATATAGATAATGACATATAAAACAATAATATAACATTCTTTGGATCCAAAATATATTATATTAATTTAATGAACTAATAATGCAAAATATCTTAAGTTGTTAACCTATCAAGTTTTATTATAAGGAAAATTGTACTTTACATCCGATTTATAGGTTATATGCATTCTAAATTTTAAATTTTAAAATATGAGTTTCAACCCCTAAAATTTTTTAAGTGTGCAAATTGATTATTCTGGTACTCTTGTTATTAATTATTAACAAAATTATCACAAAAAACTTTAGGATATTGGATTTCATTTTTATAAAAATTTAGGAGGTTAATTTGATTATTCTGTTAATATGCACTTGTTCCTAAATCCAAGGCTATGGTATACTTAATTTGACTAAAATTCACATTTATAAAAATTCAAAGTGAAAATTTACATATTATTAAAGTTTGGGAATTATAATATATATGAATTGAAAGACAATTCATTGATTAAAGTGCAATTTTTCCTTTATAACAAGTAAAATTATTCAAATAGACATATAAAAATTAAATATGTTCATGATATGATAGTACACAATTAAACCACAAGAACCATAAGGCCTAGCATGTAGTTAGGAATTCGATGAATTCGATCTGGCATGATGTATGAAAAATGTCCCATGGCCAAAAGTTTATACTTTTAGGGGAATTTCAATCTCAAAGGAATTAGTCATTGTTGTCAATAGTGGATATTTGGAAAATGAAAAAAATAATTAAACCACATAAGATTTATCTATATTTATTAGATTATTAAAATTAAATCTCTTTTATTAATAGTGTACTCCATATATTATTAACATGTAGATAATGGTAAATAATTATTTTATCTTGATAAAATTACATCAACTTCGAGATTTTTAAAAATTAAACTAAACTCCCAAGTTATAGGAAAAATACACTCTTCATTATAGTTGATCTTTTGGAAGTCTTTATTCGAGCAAAACTTTAAAAAGGTTTTTTTTTTATGATAAAATATCCCCAAGGTCTAATTTGACTCTGGCTGAATCAATTTAAAAGTTGCTATAAAATTTAGAAAATATTCAGTTTATCATGAAAAAAATATAAAAGCGAAAAACTCGGCTGTGGATTAAAAAGAATGGAAAGAAAAAGGAATGCAAATCATAGCACATATTTTAACACATTTTGTGAGCAAGCAAATTTCATGTATAGCGCATGCTTTACACATAATTTTAAGAATATGCAGCTGAGATCGTTAGATATATAATTAGGGGCTTGGTCCCTTATTGTACGTATAAAAAGTGATTTTTATACATTTAAAGAAATTATTTACTACTATCAACTATTGAAACCCTGAAAATCAAAAAATAATATCAAGAGTATACTTCTTAATTACTCATTCAAGATGGATGAACTCAACTGCTCACATTATAAATGATTGAAACTATCAAATATCAATTGACACTTCACCAAAAAATAAACAAAGAAACCATCAATTGACACATTAACTAGGAGTCGATTCATCCATCCACTCATAACCTGTTGTGGTTGTATTCTTTTTCCGTAAACACGTGTAGGTTAGCTAATACATGTAGTACTGTAGTAGTTCGTGGAAGCTGCAGGTCCAAGTCAATAATCTTATAAAATCTTATCTTATATTATTATTATTATTGTTTATTATCAGTTTGTTTGATTTGTAAAGGAAATAAAAAAAATTCCGATTTTAAATGCAATTTTGACAGAAAGGAAGGGTCTATTGTCCCTTCCTCCCAACCTGTGGTCGCATTAAAAAATGCGGTGTTAATATTAGCTAAACTAGCCTGTATAGCTTCGAACTCTTTTCTTTTTTCTTTTTTTTTTTCTGGTATGGTGTATAGTTCCGAACTAAAATCAAAGGGTGAGTTTAAGATTTTTTTTATGAAAATAATTTTTTCTATAAAATTGAAACACTATTTTCTGTTCACCATATAACCCCCGTGCTGATGATGATGTCAATTTATTAGAATCTTACGCAGGGACAGGTGACATCCCCACGCCGACCAGGCAATAGTGGATGCATTCGAGTGTCAAATATTGCTATATATTATTGTTATTATCAATTTATTATAGATTAATAGATTATTATTATGGACAAGTCATGGAGTCTTAGTCATCGTCCATTGCGATTGCTATTGCTATAGTATACAAAGCGTGTGACTTTTATTATGAGCCGCACAACCTCCTTTAACTATTTTATATGATATAGTTATTTTAATTATTATAATGAATTATTTAATAATATGATGACATATATATATAGGTGTACTTTCTACTACCCCACGTCATTATATAATTCAAATTTTCGACATAAATATTTAATTGGAGAAAAAAATATGTACAGTTGATTAAAATGAAAATCCTATATTTAACAATAACTATATTTTTATTTTCTTTGTATATACTCTTTTTACTTAGAATTTATTCTAATATTTTTTTCATTTATTATTTTTATTTTATTGTCAAAATAATTTTTTAATTTTATATAATTGTTTTAGGCGCTAACTTTGGTGTTAATTACTTTTATTATTCATTTTAATCCACAAGTCAAATATATTATTCTTCTTCTTCTTCTTTTTGTCTTGACTGGATTCCCCACACCAAATCAAAGAACAACAATCAATATTATCCAATAGAATTTTCAGTTGGTAATAAAAATAAAAGAAAATAAAGAAGAATTTCTATGGGTAGCTAGAGGCATCTTGATCGACTACGTAAACTTCACAAGAGAAAACTCAACAGCGCAGATAATTCCAGAAATGAGAATCTATGACCAAACACGTAAAAATTTGATTGGATTAAAATTTTCTGATATATTTTACACGTACGCTTGATTTTATCTTTTTTTTTTATATATAGAACACATAAGTTTGATGATGATCAATTAATTATTTTTAAGTAAGAAGATGTTCCAAGCGAAGGGAAAAGAAGAGTATATGCGTTCTAGCGACCTTGGTTTGGAGATTAAAGAGTAGTTTTACTTCAACACTCACAAATGGGTGTCTGATTGAAACAATCACTCTGTTACAATTGGTAATTGATTGATAAAAATAGTGGAATTACCATCACGTCCAATGATAATAGAATATGTGTTCCACTTAAACACCCACTTTTTGTGTTAAAATAATATTTTTGAAAAATTTTATGAATGCATTTTATGTATAAATTTACCTATAAAGTTTATTCATAAAAATTTCCTCATCTATTTTAACCCTCAACCAAATATACCCTAAAAAACGTGATCATAAATATTACACTCAAAGTATGTAGTTAGTTTGTTAGGAGTATTAGTAGCAATCAATTAGGTTATTAGAGATAATAGTGGGACTACGAGTTAGTTACTTAGGCTATAAATAATAGGATCAACTCGTTGTAAACGATATTGGGAATAATCAAATTAGTCATTATATGAAATTCTTAGAGTTTGGGAACTAGACTCAAATATACTTCTATCAATAACCCTTTAAGCAAGTATGTGAGATCGTGAGTGATAGCACCATTGACATAGCCGGTATTGAGATTCTTGTAGAGCTTACTATTACAATGGGTAAACAAACTGCACTTGGTGATGGTAATGAAAATGAGATTATTGAGACTCTGGTTAATAAGCTTAGAACAAGGACAGATGATGGGAACTAGATTGGGGTAAGAGGAATGTGCTACTTGTGTTTGCGAGACTCAGAGGTGTTTGCGAGTCAGGTTGTACTACTTGCGAGTCAGGTGTTTGCAAGTTATGTATGCTACTTCATTGTGATTGTGAGTTTTCTGAGTCTCTGTGTTATTTGTTCATGTGCCCTGCTTTTATTGGATTGTTCCCCTGGGTGTTGTCTTGATTGTTTCATGTTTTATTTTGTGTCTGATGCATAACCCATAGATATCAAAATCCCAACACAAATAAAATACTACAAAAGAATCGCTCTATCTTATAATCACCTATTCAGCTTTTTGATGTAATAAATTAAAGGGAATACGTCAACCTCAGTTGCACAAAAAGTTTCTTAAAAGAAACTACAGAAATTTCATTCAAACAAAAATTAAAGAAAATTGGCTGCCAAATTTTAAGGTATTTATATCTTTTATTTAGATTAATCTTATCTTATAACCCTACTAAAATAGGCCCATATTGCTACACTATAATTGGGCTTAATAAATGTTAAAAAGAATAAAACGTCGTGAAACAATTTAAAATATAAATTGAATACCTAACATGGGTGGAATATATTCTCAATGCAAATTCACTAATAATAGTATTTTAGGCTGCCCATAATTGTTAATATGTGTCTTGGCTAATTCTTGATGCATCTTTTCAATAAAATGATTTAGTCAAGTTTTCAAAACTGTCTTGAATCCTCTTAGCTGACACCCTTGTGATAGGTATTATTGGCATGCTCCAATTCTCATCTTTTTCTCTAGGGTACACATTGTCTTTTTGGGCTTATATCGTTCACTCCCTCCTCAAAAAGATTAATCCTCGAGTATGCATCCATATAAAACGAAGAAAGGTCAGAAACATTAAATGTATCAGACACATTATACTCACCAAGAAGCTCAATCTTGTAGGCATTGTCATTGATCCTCTCCAGCACTTGAAAAGGACCATCTTCTTGGACCAAGTTTAGATTTCCTTTGATGAAGAAACCTCTCCTTCCTCAAATGAACCCAAACCCAATCACCAGGTTCAAAGATAACTTGTCTTTGTCCCTTGTTAACTCATTGAGTCACACCTTGTTATTCTTTTCAATCAACTCACGTGTTTTCAAGTGCATCGTTTTAACCTTCTCAGCCTTGCTGTCAACATCTAAGCTAACAAGATCATCAAGGGCAAAGACATTAAATCCAAAATAGTTACAGGATTAAAACTATATACAAGCTCAAAAGAAGAAGACCTTGTAGAAGAACGAATAGTCCTTATATGAGTAAACTCAATAAAAGGTGAACAATCTTTCTAAGTTTTCAAATTCTTACCAATAATAGTACGCAATAAGGTCCCAAATGTTCTATTTACCACCTCAATTTGACCATCAAATTATGGGTGACAAGTAGTAGAATATAACAATTTAGTCTCCAACTTGCCCCACAATACTTTCCAAAAATGACTAAAAAATTTTACATCATGGTCAAAAATAATGGTTTTAGGGACACCATGCAATGCACAACTTCTCAAAAGAACAAATTAGCAATGTTTATTACATCATCAGTTTTATGTAGAGGTGCACAAGGGACGGGTCGATCATACCCGGTCCTATTTTCAGACTGGGTCATTTTTTGATACTTGAACCTAACCCCAATAATGACATGATAAATGACTAGGTGAAACTGGCTTTTAAACAACATATGAAGACCCTGACATTATACAAGTAAAGTTATAACAAAATTTCACAAGTAAGAAACAACATTCAAGAGATATTTTGAGATACATATTTCAAAACAAACCATTCGACTATAAAAATAATATCAAGGTATCCAAAATGTATGAATTTAAATATAAACCCTTATAATTTATCACCAACTACTATAAAAATATATATAATTATAAAAGAAATTTTGACTTCAAGCCTGACTCGGCCAACTCGAAGCATAACCCAAACTCGAACCATAACCCAGACCCGAACCTGGCCCAAAAAGTGCATGGGTCAAATCTAAGAACCCAAACTTGACCTTATAAGCTTCGGGCTAAGACAGTTTAGCAAGTCGGGTCGGGTCTTGAACACCCTTAGTTTAATTGCATGCAATGAAGTGAGCCGTTTTACTAAATCTATCCACTACAATAAAAATGTTATCTCTGCTTTTCCTCATTCTAGGCAAACCAAGAACAAAATCCATAGATATATCAACCTATGGATGGGTAGGAACAAGCAATGGTGTGTACAAACCATATTGCATAGACTTAAATTTAGCCTACTTACATGCAACACATTTAGCACAAATCTTTTCAACATCTCTACACATGTGTGACCAATAAAAATGCTCAGATAATAGATATCCAAACTCTTATGCACACTAAAATGACCCATTGTATCACCACCATGTGGCTTCCTGACAAGTAATTCCCTAGAACAAAGAGGTATGCAAATCTTATTGCCATGAAATAGAAAACCTTTATACCTATCAAATTTGTTAAATGCATCATGTTCACACAAGGCATAAATAATAGAAAAATCAGAATCAGTGGCATGCAATTCCTTCAAATTTTCACTTCAAGCATGAGGCATAATTTCCAATAAATAAATTATTTTCTTCTATATCAACATATTTTCAACTCTTCATCTAATTTTATATTTATAATCAAAATTTATTATGCATAAAGTAAACTACAGATACACAATCTACTCACAACTAGTGGTTTAAAAAACCAAAGAATAACTCCACTGATGCCACCAATTCAAATGTTGATGCCCCGATTGCTCTATCGCTCTAAGAACAAAACAACATTAATATTTGTGAGCTAACTATGCCATCAATTAACATTAATTTGCTCCAAATCACCAAAAACCCCCAATTTCTAGGGTGCAAGAGACCTAATAGTATCCCTAAAATAATTAGAAACTTCAATAATTTAAATAGTGTAGTGTAGAAGTTTATTTATCACTTGGAGAGTAGAATTTGTGAAGAAAATTACTCCAACACCTTCCTAAGCTTCAAACTCTCTCTAGTGGAGTTAGACAGAGAAAGAGAGGTAAAGGAAAGGGAGAAAGAGAGGGGCATGGTTATGGAGATAAGGAGGAAGAGAAGATGATGATGATGGAGGAGGTGGTGATGTTTTGTGTTGGTGGAAGCAAAGAAGATGAAGAATGGAAGGAAGTGATGAGAAGGAGAAAGTTATGGGAAAAGAAGAGAATAAAGGGGAAGAAGAAAGAAAGGGAACATGAGTTGGGAAGGGAAGGAAAAGAACTAAAAGAGAGGGAGAATTGTATGATAGTCCACATAACTTAACGTCCACAGTGGTCCTCTCTTCTTCTTTTTTCCTTACAGGGTATCACATATGCATACATAGATATAATTTTTCAAGTGTTCCCAAATAAGTATGGTTTTATGCCAAAAATATTGTAATGCAAGTAGTTGAAAGTTTAAACCAATATAAATCAATTATTATTAATTCGGTTTCAAATTTATGATTTTTTAACCGAATTATCCAAACACCCAACCCAATCAGCTATAATGAACTATATTTCTATTTATTTCTAAAATTTGAAAGTCTTGCACTTCAATTTTTAATAATAGAGTCATTTTTTATTAACTTTGTTTATATTTAATGTTTAAAGAACTTATCTATTTAAACTATTATTAAGTATATAATAATAAAATTTTAAACTATTATTAATTGTTATATGAATTAAAACTTAAAATAAGTAAAATTCTTTATTTTTCACTTTAACCCAATAATCAAAACCAAAGCCATCAAATTTTGACAGAATCGATTTAATTATAGTTTATTGGAAAAATTTAAAATTAATTCAATTAAATTTAATCGGTTTGGATTTATATTTTTCACTAAATTAGGAAATTGTTGAGCCATTGTAATTATTATTTTATTTTTTTTGGAACACTTTTCAAGAAAGTGAGTAGATAAGTCACCTAAAAAGATAAGAAATTTATTTTTACTTAATATGTAATATTTTTCATGGAATTAATATTTAATATTGTTTAAAACAAATTAAAATGCTTTACTGAAACATCAAGTGAGGTTAATTGTTTGTTCCACTTCCATATATATATATATATATAGCTACAGTATGTCCTCTGGTATTTTAAGTCTGAAGTTTGATTTGGTGGTTTTCATCAACCTCGCTCACCATTACCAGATATTTTATAAATATTGATTATTATATTCAATTTTATATCTAAATAATATTATTCTTTTACTAAAGTACTTTCATCAGTTTCTTCCTGTTCTTTTCCTTTAGCTTTACAGGGGTCACCTCTTTTACTTTTGAGGTGTATGCCGAAGCCACTGCATACATGCACTATTGTCGGATCTAGCCTTACATTCACATATCACTAAAAGAAGTAAGGTTTTCTCGACGTCACGATAACTCCAATTTCATGGAGTATATGAATGGAAATAATATTATGAGTTTCATAGGGTGTAAACTTTCGTTCATGGATATTTCTATGTACGTTGAATGAAAGTTTTCCGATTATTGCTTGAATTCTTGTATCCTACAATTTCAGATTTTATGCGAGGGCCACATATATATATATATATATATATATCAAGACTATCAAACACATTGCAATTATTAACATCTGTCCTTTTTCGCGTTCTCACAACTCTAGCTTTGGTTTTGAATAACGGCCTTGAAGGGCTCTGTGGATTCTTTTCACATGAAACGTTGAGGAGTTATGGCTACAAATTTTTCAAATTAAATAATCTACTTGCATTGTGATGTCACAAAAATTATACGGAGGAAATTTATATGCTATAAGTACTCCGTGGATTCTTTTCACATGAAACGTTTTTCCCCCCTCCATCCCACAATATTTGCCACCTTAGAAAATGGAAAGAAATTGGTCTATTAAAATATTAATATATCTAACTTAAATAGTGGCGAGATCCATTTCTTTGTAATCAAATATATTAGCGTCTGAGGACTTGTTTGGCATACCTGAAAAGATAGGAGCATATAGTATAAAGTCTAATAGTATGAGGCCTCCTAATAAAATTTTAATACAATATAATATTTGATATAGTATTGTGTAAGATATTATATTTGATATTTTATAATATTATAATTTATTTATAAATGATTATAATATTATAAGTGGATATTAAATATAATGAAATAATAATAAAAATTATGAATTATTTAAATATAATTTTCAAATATAATATTTGTGTAAATATTTATTAATTAAAATTTAAGTTATATTTATACATTTTTTATTATTTATTTAAAATATTTATTTGTTATTACATATTTGTTATTTTATTAATTATTTATAATTATTTTTGCTTTTAGTATATATAACTAAATTGGTATATACTATTTTTTAACAGTATTTATTTATTATGAATTTATATAATTTTTTGTTATTGTTATTTACTTACCAATTATGTTATTTTATTAAAATAGTAAAATTAAAAGTGACCTTATACATTAAAATATAATCAAGTCTATATTGCATTAAATTATACAATATTTTGACGTATAAGGGGATTATGATGGATAAACTTGTATAATATATTGTTTATACCAAATAATAAATAAGAACATAATATATAGTATTAATTTATCTTATCGGACCTAATTCAATATACCAAACACACCCTCAATGTACCAATTCCTTTCTATTTCCTAATGTAACAAATATTGTGGGATGTTGAGAGTATTTTTTTTTGTCGTATAAATTATTTATATCGACTTTTATTCAAAAGTTCAAAATAACTTGAAATAAATACTCAATCAGGCTAAAGCTAGACGATCGATATTGTATTTGGTTCGGCGTTTCACCCTTCCAAACCCACGTTGGATTTCTTGAAAACAGCATAAAAAAAGGTTTGGATTTTCTCATGGTGACATTTTTTAACGGTTTTTGCCTCAAAACCTAGATTTGACCAACGAAACCCAAAGTTTCTTTCCCATTAATCATTGTCTATTTTTAATATACTTTTCACATAATACATTGTTGATTAACGATAGGTTATATACCTTTTGCAATTCAAATTTCAACCGTCTGTAATATACTTCTAATTTCTTTCATAGAGCTAATAAGTTGAGGATACGACTCACAAGTGATCCTATCTATATTTAGGATAGCAGACAAAATGTGGAAATTGAACTGGAGGTCAGTCAAATTGACTTGTTCATGCAACACAATCTTAAATTGACTTGCCCTGGCCTACGGTTGCCCATCAAAGTTTAACCTAATTACACTGTCCCTTTCATCAACCTTTCAAATATTTGTAGCATCTTATTATTTGGCCTTTCTCTATCATCTCATATTTGAGCACACAAGTGCTTGTGATCCCAGATGAATTTGGTATCTCTGACCAATCTCAAAGTTTGGGGCAACAACCACACCCTTGCCCTACGCATACGGCCTATATCTTCCGATGGATTCAGAGACTTTATGATTATGATTATGACGTTTCGTTGGACCACTTGATTTTGTTCTCGTATCATATGGTAGCAGAGGATGCTTCGCTGTTCACATCACTGCCTCTAGATCTGATTAGATTTTGGTGACCACAAAAGGGATCATTTGAACAACTTGATTGCATGGCAAATAAATCTTCTGATATGAAAATTTTATATGATTTTATCGTGTATAAATTTTCACTATTAATTAAGAAGGTAAACCTTACCTTTCAGTTCATAGAAATATCTAATCTAGGGTCAAAATTTATAAGTAATAGATTATGTGAAAATTTTGCAGGCAAAAGAATCTATTCCTAACATGGAATACTACTGTTGTAGGATATATCCAAGTTTAATTTATTGAAGAGCAATACTTTTATTCACTTTATTTTTATTGGATGAACTTATTGAATTGAGTGAGTGAGGACCACATGCTTTTTGTCATTCAATTTTTGGATGACAAAATATTATTTTCCTCTTTATTCAATATTTGAGGAACTTTTTATGTTTTTTTCATTTATAGTGGTATTATTTAGTAGCATGCATGCTACGAAAAGCTTTTAAGCTTCTTTTAAAACGTTACAAAGACGATGAAACTAATTTCAGGTAAACTGTGTCAAAAGCAGATAATGTGTTTGTGGAACACTTTGTACCTGAATTTCGTGTGAAAAATTGGTACCATTCATTATTTTCCTTTTTCTTTGAAAAAGAGTTAAACGTTATTAAGAATATTCTTTTAAAATAAATTTGTTTTGAAAAAATTGTATCAAGAAAATTTTATTTAAAATTTAAGAAATAGATATTAAGAATTTAAGATAAAAAAGAAAAATATGTACGGTTTGATTAATAGATTTTAATATTAACAAAATTTAAAAGGAAATTTCATTTTTAACTGAATAAAATAAAAATTAAGATATTTTCAAATAAAAGGCTTTAAATTTATTAGATAGTTGTAAATTTAAAAAATCAAGTAATTTTTGTCCAACAATATCCAAAAGAAAGTTTCTTTGGTTGAAACCCAAAAGAATAGTTTGTCTTGTTTTTGGTCCAAAAGAATAGTTAAGAGGCTTAAATTCTACAGTGACAAAGCCCAAATCCCAGAACAATGGTTGATCAAAGCCCAAATACCCAATAGGCCACCCAAGAGTCCAGAGTAATGCCAAAATAAAAGAAATTAGAAATTTAACCACTAGTATAGTTAGTAGTTAATTAGCTCTTAAGACATATTAAGAGTATGTGGGAAAAAAGTCTTATAGCGAGAGATTTATCTCTTAAGAAGAAAAAAGAGAATAATTTTTTCTTTTAACTTGCTTATTGAAAAAATTTGGCAAAGTTTTCGAATTTTTATTGTAAATAAATTTTGTTACCTACATCCTAATTCTTTTGTGCAGATTATAATTTTAAAAATGCAATAAACCATATTTAATCATGCTACATAAGGATGTATTCGGATTTATTTCAACAATTGATCATATTTAAAATAAAAAATTTCAACTTGATTTTATATTAGAATATATTGATTTAAAGCAGTTGTAAAATGGCGCCATTTTGTTTGGATTGTATGAAAGAAAACCGCTTTTAGACAGTAAGATATTTTTAAAAGGTTTGAATTTATTTGTTCGTATTATATAAAATTTGATGATTAGAATTAACTTAGTAAAAATATCCCAGTTTTAAATTAATTAACTTCTACTTATAATCAAATCTTTAAAAATAATAATTTTTTAAGAAATTTGTTTTATTATAAACAAAATAGTTAAGCTAAAAATCACAATAGATATACTAAAATATAAATAATTGAAAAAAACTCTTCTATAGTATGACTAGCCAAACATTAGAGTATGAAATTTTAATCTAACGATATAAATAATATCGTATATCTGACTTATCAATAAGCAGAAAAAGATGGTGACTTGGTGTCCATGCTTTACATATTTCTTTCCCCTTTAATTTGGAGTCAAGACAACTGCACCCCATTTTCTGTTAACTTTTCTGTACCAAGTTCCGACCATAATTCAGGTAATTAAGGTTTATCATTTCATCAATTAAAGATAATAAATATTACTGAACTCCCAATAAAAGAGGAAATATTTACCTTGAGAATCTATATTCTATCTTAATTTTTTCAACACATGAAACCCATCACAAAATTTAAAATTTTACTCATTTAAATATTTTAGCCACTGCCCTTAAGATATTGGTTAACAAAGTCAGTAACTTATAATCGACATTCGGTCTTTCTATTTTTTATAATAAACGAGGATGACATGTATAATGACAATTGCTATGAAGTCTAAAGTAACCAAAATTGGGAGAATCTCATTTGGATTCCTTTTAACAACCCTTCGATTTGTTATTACCTCATTATTTATCATAAGGTACGCGTATATTATGCTTATTAAGTGCATAATATATTAAATGAATTAAGCAGTAGAATATGTTCGAATGAAGAAAATGGCTTGTGGCCTGGATAGCAATGTATACTATGTAAACGGCACCAAAAAGAGGCGGTAATTATTAGCAACAATTATGTATATGTCATACTGATCTTATCTTTATAGCTGCTTATGGAACTGCATGGTTCTATGTGTCACTCAGCCGCACGTTCAGTCTTCTTTGACAATCCTTTCCAGCTATACAAAAAATCTGAGATACCCTACCCCATTTTTTCTAAAGGTAATAGCTGAAAAACGAATAATCAGCTTTATGTTTTTTCTGCTAAAAAATCGTACAATTATGCTTTTCATGGTGTCCCTTTTTTTTCCTCCTATTTTTCACTTTTGGCTGATTATTGGACCAATACAATCTTTGGTGAGGTGACACTGCTAAAGAATTCAAATATATCAATGTCTTTTCTTTCTCTAGAGTCCCTAATATCAAAATCTACTTAACATATATGATATATTTATTTCATCTTAGTTGTCAATACATAGACATTTCAACACTCATCCACCATACTTTATGATGTCTCATATGATATTTATATATTTTTAAAAATTTTCTTTTTCATCACACTATGCAAGATGCCAAACTTGATCCATCGATGGTCAATTATAGGGAGTAGAATCATGCCTTTCCTAGCTACTTTTTTCCCTTCTATTTCCAATGTCATATCACTTTTATTTTTTGTCAACTAATGGACATATTTTATCTTGCCAGTTAATATATAGTTAAACATGTCACTTTTATGAAATTATATTGTCTGTTAACTCGATTTTAGAGATATTTATAGAAACACAATAAAAATGTAAATATTCACAATCTTATTATTTTCACATTATACTGTTTTTTTAAACTCTTATAATTTAAAAAATTAAAAGTATTTATAAATGTCCTTCTTCTTTTTATACATTGACAATAATAGAGTTCGAACCAACAATATTGTTTGATGCAGATTTCAGAACTACTTTATTTTTCTGATATATTTCCACTCATTTGCTCTAGCTAACCTTCACAAATGTGAGAATAGAGAAGGAAATGGAGAAAGTGGATATCAACATCTCTCAAGATTTGATATAATATCATAAGTTGTTGTTAATGGCAGCAGCCAAGTGCTACCAAATAGGACCTTTTTTCCAACACCAAGCATGGAAACAGTTTCATTCAACCTCATTATTACAAAATGATTACAAAATTCTTGATCTTTTACTATTACATGTTCATCACTCGGTAGTGATGAAAACGGAAAGAGAAAAGGAAGGGGAGAGAAATTTGGGATATATCATCATTTCACCCATCATGTCTTCATATATTGCTAGCTATTTGCTACCAAGTACATCACTAATATCATATCGCACTTCCATCTCTATAGTACTTCAATTTAACGAGTTAAGCGTGTAGAAAGTAACGATATATGACTATTTCACACTGCTTTCTTTCTATTGATATTGGTACTCTTGATAAGTCACAAAATATTAAATGTTCTCTGAACTTTCAAAAAGTATGTTTCAAATCAATATCACCAAATGTAGCTACATGTACTGGAAGACTCCACATGCTATGCACAAAATTATGCATATAAGCTTCCAAGACAAACAAATAATTGAGTGTGAGGTGAGCAAGCTGGGTGAAGATTGAAAAGGGTCATACTAACATTCACGGACATCTGATTAATTAATCAATTACATGAAGCAAAAGCAGCAATATTGAGAGATCAATCCTAGTGTTTCTTATGTGATGCTTGGAATGAAGTCCAAAATTCGAATTTCATGATCTGCTAAAGGAATTAGAATCTAACCTCCTTGCCTAACTTATTTATGTTTCACATGTCCATGAAAATGCTCAAATACCAACAATAAAGACTTAAGAAAGCTTTAACAACAACAACAATAAAGCCCTTCTTCAAAATCAAATGAAATCATTACAAAAACCTGAGAAAGTCCTTTTTCTAGTACTAAGACTTGGGAAAACTTTATGTGAATAACTCAAATTAACTTCAAAATAAATCCTTCATATGGATTCGTTAGTCTAAATTCAAAAACAGCATGGTTCTCATCTACTTTCATTTAACTTCATGATTACTCCATCATTTCCTTTAACTTCATGAGTACTCTACTTAACCAGTCATAACAACTTCCATGGTTGATAGACTTGCACAAAATATTTATAACACCTTATAAAGGCAGATTGATGTCATTCTCCATTAGGAACAGAACAAGTAGAAGACTTGATATCCTGTTCTAAGTCCTATGAAGATTAAGGTTTCAACAGATTATGAAAACAATATAATTCACATACAAAGAATGAAAACAGGAATGGCAAAAACTATATAGGTAGTGATAATTGACATTATATGCAAAGAACTTGGGGAGGGTGGGGTAACACATCACTAGTTAATGTGATGCATGAAGTTGAGATTTAGTCTCGATTTCCAAACTGCTTTTCATATATGATTCCATAAGCTAACATATAAAACACGTATAGCCAAATAAGAAGAAGGGGAAGGTAGTAATTACCAAAAATGTGAAGAGATTCTACTGTAAAACAAAAACTGGGAAAAAAACATCCAGAGGAAGATTAAGGATTTCTTTTTATATCTGATTTCAACATCCACTGTGGAATGGAGTTACTGATAGGATTGGGACCTGAGTGTACTTCATGAAGTGCTTTCCTATGAATATGATCCCTCTCAGCTCCTTTCTCTATGTCTTGATGATGATCTTTAGCTGCTTCAGTGACTAGCTGATGAATCTCAGTTCTCATGGCCATGCTTGAGTATGGGAAGAAATGAGATACAAGAAGAAAGATAACAAAGCATGAAGAATAATAATTCATTGTTTTTGTTTCATGAAAGAGGTTACTAGACATGCAATGCTTAGTGAAAAAAAGGACAAGCATGCTTTTGTTTAGCTGATGGCAATTTAAAGGAACACATGTTTGGAGGCGTTCATAAAAGAGGAAATTCTAATGAAGTGTGATTGTACAAGAGTTGTAAAAGACATAACACATGGCCATACATGTCATTTGATTAAAATTACCGTGTGTTTGGATGACAGATAATGAATGAAAGGGAAAGAAATGACGGGAAAAGAACTTATTTTCTTGTTTGGGAGTTTAATAATAGCACGAAGAGAATCAAACTCAAGAAAATAATTTCTGAGTAAACACTTAAATTGATCCGTGACAATGTCCTTGATGAACAAATTGATCTCTAACAATTGTAAACACCTAAATTGGTCCCTCACAATTGTAAAAATAGGACATTATGGGTCATTGACTAGTTTGTCAAGGCTCGACCAAGAGGTAGAGATTAAACAAAAAAAAAGCACGGCTGGGTGGAGCTCGTCTAAGAGGAAATATAGCTCAGCTAGGAAGAGGCGAAGCTTGGCTAAGGAGGAGGAGCTTGGATGATTGGTGGCTGAGTTCCATTACATGCCTATCATTCTCAGCCACTTGTTAGTTAAGCTCCACCTTGTCCTAGTCGAGCTCTGCCTAGTCCTGTTCGAGCTCTGTTTCCTCTTAGATGAGTTTCACCTTCTCCCAACCGACCGTTGGTAGGCCGGTTAGGGACCTATAATATCCTATTTTATCAATTGTGAGGTGCCAATTTCGGTGTTTACAATTGTTAAGGATCAATTTGTCCATAAAAAAATTGTCAAGGACCATTTACTCTTTTTTTTTTCATTCCATTTCGTTTTAATATTTTATAATATAACTTCTAAACATGATTAATGAATTTTCCTTCTTGCGTCTTTTATTAATCTTTAAAACAAGTAAAAAGATAACCTTGTTCCCTTTCTTTCCTTCTTTTCAATTTCTTTCTATTAATTCTGATAAGATCCGTTTATAAAATAACATCCACAAAGATATGTTAAAAACAAAATTGCAACTGTTTACTAAAGTATATAATTGAACCCCTGCAAAAAGGTGCTGCTTGTGTTTCGACAGTGGTAGATAACACTTGGGCAAGTGTTTATAAGTGAGAGAACGTGGTTGAAAATTTTGTGCCTGTTTTTTGTTAGCATTATTGCAGGTATCTTTCCTAGGGACATCTGTTTCATCACCACAAACAAATGGGGTCGATTCCTTCAGTGTGCGGCATGGATATTTTAGCAAAACTTGACAGACTTGCATTGAAAGCAAGCTTAACACTGGCTTACAGGAACCAAAAGAGCTTTCTGCTACAGTTAAATTCAAGGAAAATGCTGCAAGCTAAAAAAAAAATATGAAATCATAGAAAATGCTAGAATTTTAGTTCTAAAATGAAGTAGGGTAACTTTTAACCTTTGGGGTATATTTGATTGGGGAATAAAAATGAGGTTAAAATTTCCCTAGATGAGTTTTATATACAATTTTACATATAAAATTCATTTATCAAAATTTTACCTCAACTTTTACTCCCTAACCAAACACAACCTTAGATGAATAAATGAGAAATACCACCTTATTTTATCCAATAACTGACATGATTTCTATGAACAAACAAATTCTCACTATTTTTTTCAAATGTTTAGCATTATTTTATTTTATTTTTTTGTGCGAATAAAAAGAAACCGTTGCAGAATTATGCTCAACATATGTTCAAATTAAAGTTAATGAATTGAGGCTTGCCTTGTAAAATGATTATTATGCTTTTGCTAGTGGAAATTATACTAATCAAAGGTTTGGTTGAGTATCTAATTAGCTAATCATTTACAATGCCTTTTACATTTCCAATTTGAACATAAAGCTGGATGGGGAAGGAAGAAGAGATAATAATATCCAAATCATAATTATTGATACCGAGCCTTTCCACCTAAAAAATGGAATTTGTTATAATAAATGAAAGAAGTGATATAGATTATCCAAGAATCAAAAGATAAACTATCTATTATGTGCCAGCACAAGCTCAGTGCCTTGTGTTTAGAAACCGGGGCGCGTTTCACTTTAAGAGAAGTGGAAGGCCAGAAAATTCATCAGTGGTATACAAAAGTCTATGCCCTTTTTCTCTTTTTTCTTGAAAATGAACATGTTGATTTATTATACTGACATTAACTGCTTTAGTCTGATTTATATTTCCTCAGCTATATAATATTGTTTATCTTTGGTTATATGAAAAATAGAAACTTATATATTGGCTTATTTTACCTGTCAAGATAAGACGATTAGCTAAATACCAACCAGTTAAGGATCACATATTTTTAGGGCGTGTTTGGTTTGCTATTTTCAATTTTCAGTTTTCTGTTTTTTCAATTTTTGTGAATTCCTTTATAAAAACTAAAAACTAAAAGTTGAAAGTAGCAAACCAAACAGACCCTTGATTTTTCACCTTGCTTCTTTAGATTTCATGCTGCCAAAGTGTTAACAGTCTTCAATTCAATTATAATTCCCAAAGCATTTTACCATAGTTGCATACGTGTTACTCAAACCCCAAGAACGAAACTTTTCCTGTAGCTTACTGCTGTGTCACAATAGTTATTCAGCCAAAGTGTCCAGCTTAATCTTATTAAAGTGAAAATAAAGAATTCAGCTGCAAAGTCCATCTTGCAAAACTGCTCCTTCGGAAAAGTTATGCTTTCCCTGTTGTCTGCTTCAAGGATCTTTCCCTCTGTCATGCAGTTATTCTGTTACTGAATGGTGGCCTGTGACAAACAAAATTTGCATTTGTTATGTCAACTGATACTAATTTTGTGTTTCATAATATTCACTGATTATTATCTTTTGTTTAAATCAATTAATAACACGAAAGGAAAAATAATAAGATTTCTCCTATTTGAGCACTGGCTACACATTTCCTGTGTCTACTTAAAATATTTAAGATCTCAAAAACCATCATTAACCTAAAGAAATTTTACAGTAAATGGACGGGAATCCAGAAGTGCATCTGAATAAATATAAACAATAATTAGCTGAGAATCACGCAGAACGATGGCATGATACAGACCATTTAATTGTGCCAGGAATCCAGGATCATAGGAAAATCAATTCAGAATAGCATGTACATTAATTATGTTCTTGACAAAAAAAGTTCAGAAGAGAAAAATCAGATTCAAGTGTGTTTGGTTTCACTTTTTAATTTTCCAATTTTCCGAATTTTGTGAAGGAAATATTGAAAACTATGAAAATTATAAAATCTAGTTTTAGTTTTCATTCCAATTTTTAGTATTTTCTTTACAAAATCCTGAAAATTGAAAATGAAAACTAAAGCCAAATGCACTAAAATGAAAGAGAGCTTATGCGAAAATTGACCTTTCGCCTCATGAAAGTATATATCCTCAATGATAATTAAGAAGATCCAAAACAGATTTCCTATCAGGCATGCTGGGAATGGCCCCTTTCACTTGAACACAGAGAGAAGCCGCAGCAGCTGTTGCATAACTTGGCACAGAATGGTTAGGACATTTTCCCAGATAGAAAATTACATAAGTAAAAGGGAAATGCATTCGGTTAAACACATACCGGCAAATCTGAGGCAGTCCTTTTTGGATTTGCCCTCAACTAATGCAACAGCAAAAGCAGCTGTAAAAGTATCACCAGCTCCAGTCGTATCAAGGACTGTTTTAGCATGTATGGCAGGTTGCTGAATTGGTTCTTCTCCTTCTATAAAAAGGGCCGATCCTTTCTCCCCTAGTTTCACAAGAACTTGCTTAACTCCCTGACAGTGGAGAAACATAAAGAAGACCAATGACATAAGAGCTAGAATCATCAAGATTCTGATGATGCCATGGTGACAAAAGCATTATTCATCTATCAGCCTTCTGGAATCAACCACGACATCTGAAGAGAAGTTGGAAAAATTTGAAATCTATTGCACAAACAAGTCATTGCGAGGGGACAAGCACAATTATAGTGGAAAAGGGACAAATAGCAACTTCAACAGTTCGTTGCTCATTATTTACTCCTTTTTTCTCATTTTTCCCTATCAGTGCATTTAATAGTATTTGAACGAAAGAGAAGCACATGAAGTTTCTTTCATGCTACCAAAGAACAACATGCAAAGAAATTCGCACAAGCCCAGGTAAATTCATCGGCAGTAAAGAAACCCACAAAAGTTAATCAGCTCCATTTCTCTGCATATAAGGTACTAAAAGTTGGAAAACTTCTTGAGGAGATAAGGCCACCAAAGAAAGGCAGTGTGACCCAAAGAACTGGTGAGATTAAAATATAGCAAATCTCAAGAAAGGATCTTACTTTAAAGTACTATTAAATTTCTATGACATTATGGTCATATCTTTCTTTCAATGACACTGCTTATAACATCAATGCACGAAGTTATCAGATTTTCAAATTTAAATTGAAAAAATGTGTGCTCTTTTTGAGAGATCTTTAGGCAATAAATATGGTACACAAGTAATATGCAAAATACATTTGATGATGATCCCTAAGGTACAACAGAACTCACCAATTTATGGCATTTTGCTACAGCCTGTGTAATCTCTTCAAAACTTGCAGTTGGCATTCCTGTAAGGCGACCGAGTTCAGTTTCATTTGGGCTCAGAATATCAATAGAATTCAGTAATTCTGTTGGAAGTGGTGCATCCAAGCCCCCAGCATCCAAAATTACTGGGACACCAGCACTCCTTGCAGCCTGTATTTATAACAGCATAATACACAATGGATAAATAGGAACCAAGTAATTTTTAACCAAAACCTCTCAATAGAAACTTAAAGAAAGGAAGAAAAAGAGAAACAGAAAGACTACATATATTTGAATAGGTAACAATCTTAAGGATGGAGTAGATATTCATAAGTCCACAAGAACCCATGACATGAAGAACATAAATTCAAGACACACAGCAGATGAGTCTCTCCATTACGCTTA
The DNA here is from genome assembly GCA_031216105.1 of Dalbergia cultrata. NCBI lineage: Eukaryota > Viridiplantae > Streptophyta > Magnoliopsida > Fabales > Fabaceae > Dalbergia > Dalbergia cultrata. Next base: position 16,944,319 of record CM062350.1, read on the forward strand.
GATGAAACAATACATAAAATGACCTGCCAATCAATACTCTGGCATTGATATCTGAAGCATATATACTGCAAATTTACTGATCAAGAGCTCTCATCTGGGTGAAATAATTGAAAAGGAACTGTTTGCTTTTTTTTTTTTCTTTCCTTTTCCTTTTTCCTCATAAGGAGTCCAATTATGCTGATTCAAGCTTGATTGTCTTTAAGTATTCTATCTTTTCAAATTCAAGTAGTGATTGCTAGAGGATTGAGGAGTTATGAGAGACTGAGAGTAGGAAGTAAAAGTGGGATCTTTTGGCCGGCTGGGAAATATATTATCAGCCCGAAAAGGATGGAGGATTGGGTATTGGAAACGAAGTGTCCCATGACTGGCTAAGGGATACGATGTACTCCCCCATCCTGCCTGATGCATGACTTGCTCTTGAAACCAATACCCTTGCTCACATGTTGTACACCTAACCCATGTTTATCAGTGAAGAAAGGTGAATTTACTAACAATATACCTTTCTAACTAATTCCTAACCACATTTGTTGTTATATTTGACAGCTGAGCAAACTGTATGATTGTAGCAGAGTGCTGATCATATCTGGGCTAAATATTCCAGCAGAGTGTCATTCTTACCTAGGTTAAAACTATATCTTTCTGAGCACCCAAAAAACATGTCTTCCTTTACGTTTCAATTGCTCTCAACTTTTCAAACGATGGGGATTCATAACATATACTCGACAACGGTGACCAAGAAGTTGCTTATTAACAGAATCACAGCATTCAGCTTAGCATTGTAAGAAAACAAAGAAAGAACTTAAGTCATTTGAATGTTAAAAGTTTCATATCAACACTCAAGGGTAAATCATTAAATCACACACAAGAATGCCAAATTACAAGTTCAAACACACATCATCAGTGTAAAAATCAGAATCTCAAACACACATCAATTTCAAAATAGCATTTCAAACACACATTAGTATCAAATTAGAAGTTCAAGCACACATGAATGTCCAATTCGGAACTTTAAAAGACATCAATGCCAAATTATAAGCTCACACATGTAATTGCAATGCCCAAGGAGGGCAAAAGGCACAAGAACATATGTACACATAAATTTCAAATTAGAAGTTCAAACATGTTATTTAAATACCCATGGTCCAAGTCACACACACACATGATAAAATGTCAAACAAGAATTCCAAACATGCCATTGCAATTCTCAAGATTAAAAAAACCAATAAACACAAAACCCACATGGAAAAAAAAAATTAAACAAATAAAGCTTGCAATTTTTCAAAGCCCCCAACCTTTGCCACCTGAGTGTTGACATAATCAGGGATCTCCCTCTGGAGCAAGAGAATGCCAGCACCCCTAACAACCTCCAGGTCCTCATTTGGCAATGTCTGAGGCCAGCAGCTCAAGTTGGCACCCCCAACAAATATGATTGAGTTCTGCCCATCAGACTGGAGCATGACCACACAGTGCCCAGTTGGTGCACCCTCAACAGTTCTCAGATGGTCAAGGCAAACCCCACCACTCCTCAGTGCCTCAGTCAAGAGCTTCCCATGTGCATCCTCCCCAACCTGCCCTACAAAGTATGTTGGGTAGGACAGCTTCCCTCCACATGACGCCTGGTTTGCGCCTTTCCCACCTGCAAGGGTCTGTCCACTCTTTGCTGCCAATGTCTCACCTTCCTTTGGGAGCCTCTCAATCTCAACATAGATGTCTGCATTGGCTGATCCAACAACCACAAGGGGTGGCTGTTTCTTCGTTGTGGTTTGAGGCTGCTGTGATGGGTTTGTTGTGGAGAGACATAGGATTGGGAGCTTCTTGTTCTTGTTGTTCCTTGATGTGTTTTGGAATGGGAGGAATTGAATTGGGTTGGTGTTGTACCTTTGTGATTGAACTGTGTTGGTGTTTTGTGGGGGTTGGAGCCAATGATTTGGTGGTGAAAGCGTTATTCCCTTCATCCTTGGTTGGTTTGTTTCTTCTCTTTCTCCGTCGACAAGGTCAAGTCTACGAGATGGATGATGCACTATGCAGTCTAGCTAGTTCCTATGCAAAAGTGACTATGTTGGACCACTTTTTTTAAGGATTGAGATTAAGATTGGCGTTGCGGGCACTGTATTGGATATTAAAATGTTTCAATTGATATTTAATTGACATTCGGCGAACAAGAGCATAGGTCAATCCTTTTATCTCATCTTAAAAAATACCCTTTGATCTCATCCATGTTTTTTTGGTCGCGCAAGATCGGATTCTGCTTTGCTAGCTGTTTTTGGGCCTAGGCGGTCCCTCATTGTTCACCACAAATGAATGTTTTTAATGATGACATTAAGCAAGACCCAAAAAAAGAAATTGATGAAATTAAGTTTCTGCTCAGCAGTGATTATCGGATTACACCATGAAGAGGTGCTAATTGGGCTGGGTATTTGGCCACTTAAAGCTAATTGGGTCAAGATTGCATTTTGAAAATTATGGTCAACATATGAGTTAAGACCAGGTCATATTAGCACGGCAAAGCTTGGTATAGTGGTGGACATGTTGGTCGTTGCTACAGGCTGCATAAATGGGACAGGGCAGCTTGCTCGACTCCAGTCTGAGACTAGAAAGCACTTCCCCCCCACCCCTGCGTGCGTCCGTAGACCAAAAAGAAAAAGATCAGTAAAAACGAAAAAGAGAGAGATACCAGGTCACAGTTTGTGTTAGTTAACTTGCATTAATGTTGTTAATTTGTTTTTATATATACATATACTAGTCATTGGACCCGTGTGATACACGAGGAGATAATAAAAAAATAGTTTACTAATCATTATCGAAAATAAATAATAATTTATTTAAATATATCTTATTGAAAATTGATTATATAAATTTATCATAAAAGTAAATTAATATTTAAACAATCAAATAAGTAGATAAAATATAAATGTGTCATTCTATTTTATATCTTATTTTGAATATTATGTTTATAAGGTTGAAAAAATCTCGATAGATGACCTATAACTAACAATGAAGAGTCTATTTTATGAAAATTTTACACATTTTGAAAGTTGAAATTGTTGAATAAAAAAAGAGAATAAATGAAGAATTTTACTATATCATGAGTCACTTATAGCGAGTACAATGAGTATCCATCAGAAAGGGGACATGTCTCACGCTCCCATCACTGTTTAAAATTTTGCTTCTCATCCTCATCCTCATCTCCCTTATGGGTACCTATTTTTCATTTCCTGTAAGAATTTTGAATCCATATGATATTTAGGAGTTTATTAACAAATTTCAAAAAGAGAAAAACTTTAAAAATATTTTATAATTTGAAAAATAAATATCCATAATAACAAATACTATTAATGAAACATAATCTAAATTAAAATTAAAATGCATCAATAATGCAAATACAATAAAAATTATTAAAAAAATGAAGGTGTGATATCCCCGTCGCTATCCCCTTTAATAAATGAGAATTTAGTACCATCGATCGTTCCTATGAAGACAAAATATATCTTAATTCCCTTTCCCATTGTGGGTAATTCTCGCATGTATCCACTTTCAATTTTTTTTACCATCGCTAAATGTTTATATATTTTAGTAAATTAAAATATTTAATTTATAAAATTATAAAAATATATTTTCTTATTAAAAAATAATGAATAAATTTAATTTATACGATTTCAATTACACGTGTTTTCCTTGTACATCCTTTTGATAAATTAAAATATCAATTTTAAAATATATTTTATAATTAATGTGTAATAATTAGTAAAAAAATATAATTATAATTTATATAATCTCAATTATTAGAGTAGTATATCAATTATAATATTATTTTGAATAAAAAAGTAATATAATTATTTAATTTGTTAAATTAATAAATATTTAGTATCCTTATCAAAGAAGTGTAAATTGTGGAATTAATTTTTTTAAAATATTTTAGTGTTGAAAAATTAAAGGTGTTTTTTTTTTCAAAAAAATTAGTATGAAAAAAATTATGGAATTAATAGATTAGAATATTCAAGTTGTAAAACATTGAATAGAATACAGTGATATAGGTAGATAGATAATTTGAAGTAAGGATTCAATGAGCAATAATAGTGGTCATATCTTACTTTATCCGATGTTACGGTTACATGATAGATCAAGGAATCCCATGGATATAATAAAATCAAATCTAATAATAATGGATAAAAAATAAAACAAAAAGATTTGTCATTAAAAGATCCTACATGGTATAATCGCATGACAAATAAAAGACCTTTTTGTTGATCTGATCAAGGGCATTCCCTGTTTTTATTTTTTTTATCATATCACATGATTTTTTTGTTGTAATGGAGACTTTTTTATTGATCTGATTAAAACATTCCCCTTTTTATTTTTCTTTTTATATCACACAATTATTTGTAATCCCATGAATATATCTTAATGATTCTAAGTTTATTGATTCACGTAATCTTTAATGATAGTATATTTGATTTTATTAATAATCAATAATTTAATTGTAAATTAAGTAAAAAAATCTGTAAACATAAATATTGAGAAAAATGGACTCTAAATTAATATATGAATAACACGTATACCCTTAAGCTCTGTATGAAAGACACTTGTAATACTTTCCATGAAATGACTCTCAAGTATTATAATAGTAGATATGACATATCACATTAGAAAGATGGCTTATGATAATGAAAGGAGCAAATCACCATATAACTATACATAGATGGTCAAGATTTAAAAGTAATTAATGACAATTAATACTCACATACTCATTTTAAAAAGTCATTTGACTTTATATTTTAGTTTTGATCATTCATATAAAATCCAATAGTCAAGATTAAATCCTTTTACTCTCATAATAAACCATCTTTCTCATAGGATACATTCTCGATATATGTGTGTGTAAAACAAACTAGTATAGGAACTCATTCAATGTATGAGATTAATTTTTAAAGTAAAGCATTGAATAACTATTTTATTAAGTAGTTCACTTTCTCAAAACATGTGTTGATTATATTAAAGAGATATATTTAAAACATCTTTAATCCAAATGGTGCATAAAAAAAATGTGAGAAAATATTTGAAGATAAATATCTAAACACTTCTCTATAGACTACAATGATGTCTCACTACTTATATTTCTATCTTTAAAGCATGTTAAAACTTTCTGTCCTTCTGGATTTGTCACCCTTGCAAATGTAACATACAATTGACCATGAATAAATACTGATTTTTTAAAAATAACCTAACATGTGATAATGATTGCCCTAGCTTTTGTTAACACTTATAACAAATGAAACGGCCAAAGGATATTGCTTAGTATGTGTATCGATGCAACGCACAAATGAGTTGTGCAATGCATATTTAATATAATTAACTAATACATATTCAATACTTCTATACGGGATAATATATAATAACTTCATAAAGGTTTAAATGAAACTTGATCAATTGAAGAAAAATATCATTATTATCACCTCAAATTCTTCATTTCTCTTGCCTTTCTTGATTCACCATTAATTTCAATTTCTTAAAACTAATTTGTGAATACATATATTAATTGTAAAACTAAAATTTAATTTAAGATACACTAATATTAATTTTTTGTAAATATTGAATAAATAAAAAAATCTATTTTTTTTCACCTCATCTACCTTCGTAAACTATAGCATACCCATAATATCAATATTAATTTTAACAATATTTTGTAACAATTCAATAGTATGATATTATCGCATTGAATTTTTTATTGTTAATGTATACATCTTAATTTAATATTATTTTGTTGAAACCCTTAATACCATATATAACAATAAGCTCGATGGCAATGACAAAATATAACACTATCCTTATAAATAATTTTTTATTCTAAATACTTCTTAATTTAATATTATCTTGTGGAAACCTTTAATCTTATGTATAACTGTAAGGTAGATAGCAATGACAAAATCTAACATTATTACAAATCAAACTCAAAATCAATATTAACAATAAACGCACAAAGCTTGGTATTTTGTTGTCATGATCCGATCTAGAAATGTGAAATATATTTACAAGTTTTATATATTTAATTTAAATTGTTAGGTAACATGAAATGGTCACTAACCGTTTCCATTGTAACATTCACAACATTACAAGCCTTTGTTACTGAAGGATGTATAGAAAACTGATTTGAAACCATGGATGAGCGTGTTGGTTCACGTACAGTGAGTTTGATGAACTAAATGACTCGTGCTGTGATAAAGAATTGTGATTATTGACAAACATTGTAGTTTTGAGGCTTGACTCAATTCAAGCATGAACTTGCATGCTAAGCATTGTGTCTTATGAGTCATCGCTTTCAAATTCAGTACAGCACCTCTTGGTTTAAAATACATGACCTCTAAGTGGAGATTGTATAAAAAAATAATGCAAAGATGTGATTGGTCTTTGACATCTAATCATCAACTATAAATAATCCCAATTATTGAACAAGTTTCACACTTTTACTTTGGCAATGTGTGAGCTTGAGTGTTCTTAAATTACAAGTTCAAGAAAGGAAATTTCTTGCTATTGCTAGAGAGGAAACTTAAAGGTTTCATTGTATCTTGGGGAAGTATCATCATAAACCCATAGCAACTACATATGGGGGTGAATATCTCTCTAAAGATAGTGATTAATTTCGTACATTGAAACCACAATATTCAAGTTATTGTTCATGATCTTCTACATGATTTCCTAATAGAACGTGACCGGCATGTGAGGAATCTCATCCCCACGTAAGCTTCATATTTGTTGAGATGTACTATACGCAGATATATATCTTTATGTAGATGTAAATCCTCATGCATTTTCAAAATATATAATAAACATGTACACATCATGTCATAAACCAACTATGAATTTGTAATAATAATATGAAATATAATTAGATTTACTCTATACAAAACTATATAAACAATGAGTCATAATTACAATTTCCAAATCCAATCATGGTACAAAAAGCAAAAGTATGTATGGTTCGAGACCTTGCTCGCACAGTTTTTGGAACACTTAAAGATAATTCACCACTACGTGAAGCTCATAAAATTGAACACTAGTATTGCTAAGGAGAAGGCTAAGAAAGATTCGGAGTAGCTACCAATCTGTAAAGGAGAGGAAAAGAGAGGGATGCGTTTCGTCTAAAACTTAATGAGTAAATTCTTACCCGTGACCCTCACATGGGACAACAAAGAAGAATACATGGGCATATTAATAAAATGCAATATCCATAAAATGATTTTCATTTTCACACACATAATAATCTCAAAATCAGCAATCTCGATAAATCATGAATAACATCTAGTAGATAAACAGGAATCTTTGGATGGATATATATATACATACACATATATATATATATATATATGCTTCTGTAGTACAATAATATTACTCTGATAATACTTTGATCCCTAGGGGTATTTCATAAGGTCCTATTTTGGACACTTATCGAGGTTACTTGATACTAAGGTTAACAATCTCTCACAACTGTTAATAGACTGTCTGTTTCTCTATAATTATCATCTAGACTTAAATCATGATACTAATTATTTTCTCTAGATTCCATAACTAAGCTCTAATTTTGAATTTATAAGCAAAATCTTTTCCACATATGCAATCCTTGAAAATATTGGAGTAATTATGTCATCTCTAAATATTCATACTCATAGTCAAGCTATTCACAAAGTCAATTTAATAACAAGCATGATCCCATGGGATTTCCAACATATTTTCATGATAAATTGATAAACACAAAAGTTCAAATCTTGATAAAATTCATAATCTTGACAAATCCTCTATCATTCATACTTGTCTAGAAACTAGTATATAAAATCATGCATTTATTCCATTGAGGTAAGAAAATATCTATAATGACCAACATAAAGCCACATGATTGAACCTACTTATCTGGAAAGGAGGAGCTAATAATGATGTCAATACCAAGGGGGCTTCGTGGAGTGGAGGTGGCACCATTATCTATCATGGAACTAACAATAACTAATGAATAATCTATGATAACATAAAACAACTGTATGAGCATTGGGGGATCGAGTCCCTATAATACCATAGGTCTACATGTTTTTAGCTTGGCCTAGTAGCCTCAAAGTACCCCTAGAAACCCCCAGTATACCAAAAATGATGCGGCAGTTGAATTTGCAAAATTATATAGAACAGTCTCGTCACAGCGAGAATCTGTCGTTGCAGCAATTAGGGAGAGCAAGGCCATCGTCCTTGCTCTAGATAGCCTATTCTCACTGTAGCAAGTAAGATGCTCAGCATGCTCGCTGTAGTGAGAACCCCCAATATCAAAACAGTGCAAAACGACACAGTTTTGATTAGTGATCCCCTACTTCTATATAAACCCCCAAGCTTAGGCTCCCCATACAGAAATCGAGCCCTAACCCCCTAGAGGAGCTATCCAACCCTTCTTCTCTCAATGTCACACCATTTCTTCTTCTGCCAAGGTCAAGGTAAGAGATTTCTATGGGTTTTTGTTGTCTCCTTTTTCTTCATTTCATATCCTAGAGTATGGGCTTTGTTGTTTCACTTATTGATGTCAAGTAGGGGTGCACCCCCAATATTATTATAGTTGATCTAGAGCTAATTAAAGAATATTATAGATTAATCTAGAGTTTGGTGGTTGTTGTTATATACATTAGTGCTCTCCCTACTCCTTGAAACTCAATTGGTGTTGGCACCATCTCTTTTTCTCTTCTATGTGAGTGGATTCAATCTTGTAATCTCTATATTGGTGGTTGTTGTTATTTTTGTTTCAAAGAGATTTTAGATGAATGATGATAATGTCAAGTTTATGAAATCATGATTTTCAAATAGCACAGATACATAATTTAGGGACTATCTAAGAGAAACTAGAGATCATTGTTGATTATGTCAAGTTACGAAATCGTGATTTTCAAGTGCATGAAATATATATGTTTTGAAGAATTCATGGGACCATTTATTACTAAAATGATTTTTATAAAAGAGTTAGAGTATAAATATGTTTATATTTAGAGATCTCATGATTTTCATAATGACTTCAAGAGCAATATGTTTATACAATAGAATTTTAAACCTAAATAAGAGCCCAATGCAGAGTTTAAGGGAGAATGACCAATTTTATGATTTAGAGATTAGACAGTAGCTATAGAGAAATAAACAATGAGTTAACAATTTTCAATCATTATGAGTATGTTCAATGCATAATGATTGTTACGCATGAAATTAGAGATAAAAAGATGTTAGCTTGAGATATGATTTAGAAATTCAGCCCAAAAGATTTTAGAGTATGAATCTTCGTATGATTCAGGACAGTTGGTGGCTACATACTTTGTGAGTCTTGAAATCACAATGTCTACAAGTGGGTGATCTCTTGGATATGATTTTATTTCCATAGTTATGTTGAGGTCAGACTGTAAAGTTTCATAGATTCAGAGCTCTTAGAGTACTATGAGTTTATTGTTCATTTTATCCCTTTTCAGTTAAGTTATATACTATTCATGTTTAGAAATTAGTTAACCTCGGTGCATCTAACTACCAAGAAAGTAGTGTACTAAGTGGCCATGGAGGCAATCCTTTAAACAGTCATGGTTCACCAGGGACTAAGCATTACTTTGCAGTGATAGGAATAGTTAATATATATATATATATATATATATATATATATATAGAAAAATGTTTTGACGCTTGATTATTATTATTATTATTATTTCATGCATCTTGTTGTTGTTGTCCCACTAAAGGGGATTATAGGTGAGAATTCACTCATTGAGTTTTAGATTAAACTCACCGCATCTCCCTTTTTTCCATTACAGATACATTAGCTACTACGAGTTCCTCTCAGCCACCTCCTCCCAGCAGTAGGGCTTTTCATTTGATGAGATTCACTTCGGAGTGAAGTATTCTTTTGTTGTGTATATAGAGTGCTCCAGTCTCAATGCGGGTAGGGTCCTGAACCATATAGTTAATTGCATGTCTTGTACCATGATTCAGATTGTTTTTTATCTACATGATTATAATTGTCATGGGTTATTCTGTATAGAGAGCAACTTATATATTTTTATTATAGAGACAAATTTAGAGTTATTATGAAATTATTAATTATGATGATCTTGGTTTCAAAGAGCCAGAGATTTATATTAGAGATGAAAGTATGTTTTTGAAAATGGATTCTATGATATAAAATATCTATATAGAGAGACTCAGAGGTCACGGAATTTACATGAGGAGATGATTCCTCACGTGCCGGTTACATTCCTAACTTGGGTATGACATGCCCAAACTTCATCAACCCACTCAAAATTGTATACCTAGCCGACCTTCGAGTATTCGAAGCCAAGACTTTGGTTATTGTAAAGCAGCCTTTGTCGATTGATCTATAAGCTTGTGATGATGAATTCAATTTATGACATGTGACTTGGATTTGAATTTCAAATTAATTTGATTTGATTGGATTTCACGTGAAACACAGTTAATATTTAATATTAATTTGATTCCTAATTCCTGATTTAATTTCTCTAATTGATGGAGTAAATTATGCTCCAATCAATAGAAACTAAAATTATGAAGAATTGTGTGCATAAAAAAGAAATAGCAACTATTCTAGTAACTACTATGCAAAACAACTATTATGTTGGGAAACAACTACATGAATGTAGTCATACTTTTTGCTTAATGATTCAAGGCAAGCTCGAATCACTCTACAACAACTAGCATGAACTCATCCATTCCAAAAGATCCCTTATATATATATATATATATATATAACTTATCTAGTTTACAGTGAGAAAATATAGTTTAGATCCATTGAAACTCATTTATATGAGTAATCATACCTTGACAGGGATATTCTAATGCAAATCATGGGTATGTACTTTATTTCGGTTGGAGATGGAGGAGACTACATTGTGCTATTGAGAATAATAAATCATGAGTCCAGCTTTTTTCGGGTTAAGGCAGAGAGAGATTTTAGTAATGTCATTGGAAGAAACAAACCACTGCATACTTTTCTTCAAATTAAGTGGAATAAGGCTCGTGCGTCCCAAATGAAGAAATTATGAGTTATTACTTGAATAATGGGCGTAAGTCGCATATTGTTGTTAAATTGATATTAATCTTTTGTGCATTTCTCTTATCCTTGTCTCCTTTATTTTTAACAATATAGTAATTATTTTTTAAAAATTTTCATATAGATATTTCTAGTTGTCAAAATTTTTATTATTGAACTTATAAAATCAATTCACTTCTTGTACTTTCCATCAAAGTTAGTCTATGAGATCAATTATCTTTAAAGCCACCCCATTAGAGAAGATAATCTTTATATAAATTCAATGACAATTAATTCACATAACTGGGAATAAGTTAGTGGTCAGGAGTTTGGATAATTTATATTAGATTATGGGTTTAAATCTCATTATTGCTCATATAAATAGATGATAATTAATTCAATGAAATCAACAATCATCATGCAAAATCAATAACAAGAAATCACTTTATCAGTTTATCAACCTTCTAACTTAAAAAAAATAAATCCAAGTTAAAAAGTATTGACCCACAATAGCTTAGCTTGCATTACCCTTTGATGGTTGCAATGCTCAATGCTATTGAAATTTGACACCACTGTTTTTAGTCTTAAATATGTCATTTCCAAAAAGTAATTTAGGTATCTTTTGAGTAGAGTTGGCTCATCTAAAGAATGGAAGTTAGTAAAAAAGTGTAAATGTAAGAATTAATCACTCTTATATCAATAATTTTTACCATATATGCATTATAGGTAAATCTCATTAATAATTCAAAGATCATTAGGTTATTATTTTTTCACTTTATCAACTTGTTCACTTTAGAAGAATTAAATTCTTTTTGAGTCAGATATTCCTTCGCTTTATTTTGGCCTCTTCCACTTTGAGAGCCACCTTACCTCGACTTGTACCAAATGATCAACCGGGATCGCAACGGGATGGCAAAAAAGTGTTTTTGAAAATTGGGAGTCGCCACCAAATTTATTTTAATTGGAAAACCTTGGAAAAACCAATCTTATTATCTTAAAGATAGTCTTTGAAAACCAGATATGAGTTCGGGAGTCGGTTATGTCTAGGGAAGGGTAAGAACTTAATCCTACAGCACCCCTAGTACACCCATATTTAAACGGTACCTTAGTAAGTTGTGCAAATTAATTAATAACCCTTAAAATTTCAATAAAAGAAGACAAAATTACAATTCAAACACATAAATTAAGAATAATTAATTTAGAAAAATATTCACGATTTAAACACATCAATTAAGAAAAATTAATTTAGACAAAATATATTATAATTGAAACATATAAATTAAGAAAATTAATTTACACAAATATATTACAAATAATTTAAGAAGAATAAATTTCACAAATATATTTGCAATTTGAACAAATACATTAAGAGACATTAGTTTTGGAAAAATATATTTACAATTTTAACACAAGCCTAAAAGTGATTTACACAAAATATTTATAAATTAACAAATAAATTAAAAAAATTAATTTTGGCTTGACAAGGTTGCATGCTCCTACGTATCCCCTGGTGCAATGAGGAACTCAAAGTCACGTGGTTCTGTAGAAAATATTTGTGTGTTAGTCGATTTTAATTAATTTGAGAAAAAATTCAAGTAAACAATTTTTTAAAACTGAATCCACTCTTATATAAGATTTAAGTTAGCACTTGGCTACTCAATAAACCCCTATGATTCAACCATGGTGAAGATTCAATCACCTTTGTTGATCATTACAATGGAAAATTATTTTATTTTTATTTTTATTTTATTTAAAAAAACGTATTTATTTACAATAAAGAAACATAGAACATATTAATTTATTTTTTACACTAATTTCATCATGAATTTACATAATTAATTCATAAATAGATAATCACCACATAGTTAGCAAAATACAAACAAGTGACATGAATGTAACTAAAAATCTGAGTCTTAACTACTGCTTTTTTAGTGTTCTTTATTATTATTATAAAAAAAACTTTTAACGTGAAACTTCATTTAAACTTTGATAGACAATTAAATTTTTTTTTTTTTAAAAAAGGAAAGACATAAGCTTCAAAACAGCATCTAAAATGCAATGGCAAAGCTAACGTCAAAAGTAATTAACAAAATAATTTAAAATATAAAACAAAAACTATGCAGCAAAACTAACTAAGTTTCCAATGTCTCAAAATAAAACAATGAATAAATAAAACCCAAATGAACCAAACACATCATGCTAACATATGCGAGTACCAACCCAAACATATGCAAGTTGGAGATTTCAAACAACCCAAAACTTCTTTTATCATTATTTCTTTATATAACGGCTGCTGTCCACATTGGACCATGCTCAGACAGGAAAATAATAAAAAAATGAAAACAAAAGCGTTTAGAAACAAAAGGGGATGGGTTCTGCACCACACAAGAAAAAAATAATGATGGAGTGAGAGAGAGAGAGAGTTCTTCGCACATACACAGGGAGAGCGGAATCTAGGCATTTTTTTTTCATCTGGGGCTGAAACTATACACACACACTCAGAAAAAGAGAAAGAGAGGAAAAGAGAAATGCAGCGGCAAAGGATGAAGTTAATTGGGAATGCACGGTGGCCTTGCAGCAGCGGACTGTGAGCTCATTGCAGTAACCATAGAGAAGGGAGTGCGCAACGGTGGCTGGGTCGTCAGCTAAATGGAAGCCATAGCGAGGCCGCAACCTCTCTCTCTACTTTTGAATGTTCATTTTTCTTGGTTCTTTTTTTTTTTTTTTTTTGTTTGGTTAATGGCTTGATTTGTGGTTATGTTGGATGTTGTAATTCTGTGTGTGTGATATAACAATGAATGAAGAGTGAAAATCAGATAATAAGAGCAAGAAAAATGTACCAGCAAAAATGTTCTCCTTTTGTTTTGATATGCTAAACCTTTCAGCCACTTGATTTTTCGTTCTCACTTCTCTCAAAAGTCTCTAAAATTAGATAACTCTTTTTTTTGTTTAGACGAAAAATCACGATCAAGAGGATGTACTGATGATAATCAATTTGTATTTTCTCTCATCTTCTACAAGCCTTTGAATCACTCAAAAAAACAACTCTCTCCTTTAGATTCAAGATTGAAATCCGCTCCCTCTTGTACGTGAATCTTAACCCCATTTATACAGTCTCATGAACCAATTTGTCAAATTTGCTAGCAGCCATTTTTGATCTAATTGAGCTAATTTTCCATGTGTGGCTCAAGGACATATGATTCTGATTGAAAGTTTTCCAAGCTTTTTACAAATTTCATGGGATATGAAGTTCCTAATTTCTGACTTTTGCTTCACGCTTGCTGCTCTTGTTTTGACTGTTTTTCCGATTGCGCTTCACTTCTCTAGCTTTTTTTTGTAAAACGGTGCTCATTTTTCTGACTCCCTGGATTTGGTGCTTTCTTTTGTTTGAAAATCAAATGAAGAGAGACTTTCCTCACTTTCATTTTTCTCTTAAAACCGACAAACGAAATCAACACACACGTCTGTTTTTGTCCTTTTCTATTTTTTAATCTAAAAAAATAAAATGGGCTGAACTAATAAATAAATACAAACTGGGCAAACAATTTTTTTTTTTTTTGGGTTTACGATTAAAAAAAAAATGAAATGGGCTTAGTAACAAGAAATGAGCTGAATTTTCTTTTAACACATGAAGAAAATGAACCTAATATTTATGATCTGAAAGAAATCTGGGTTTGTTTATATGGGCCGGACAAAATTGGGTGTTCACAGTTGCCCCTCTTTACTCATTTCTTATAAGAAAATACAAAAATCTGAATTTTAAGTATTGTCATCATAAGGAATGAGTAAAGACATGAACATTGATTTTGTTTGGCAATGTATGCAATGCAACGAAATCTAAATCCGAATAGCAAAATGATCTAACCTTTCATGAAAAGTCACATGCAATGATGCAGTTCAGAAATTAAATATGCATGAATCACTCAAAGAACAATAGTTAACCAAATTAGCACAAATTCATAAGTTACAAGAAATGCAATAAACTGTACATGTAAACAATCTGAGGATGACAGGAAAAGTAAAATGACAGTTTGAGATTGACTGAAAAATAAAATTGGCAATCTGAGGCCGACTGAAAAGTAAAATAGGCAATCTGAGGCCGACTGAAAAGTAAAATAGGCAATCTGAGGCCGACTGAAATGTAAATTGGCAATCTGAGGCCGACTGAAATGTAAATTGGCAATATGAGGCCGACTGAAATGTAAATTGGCAATCTGAGGCCGACAGGAAAGTAAATTTGGCAAGAGGCCGACCGAAAAGTAAATTGGTAATCTGAGGCCGACTGGAAACGTAAATTTGGCAAACTGAGGCCGACAGGAAAGTAAAACTGGCAATCTGAGGCCGACTGGAAATGTAAATTTGGCAATCTGAGGCCGACAGGAAAGTAAAATTGGCAGTCTGAGGCCGATAGGAAAGTAAATTGGCAATCTGAGACCAACTGAAAAGTAAATTGGCAATCTGAGGCCGACATGAAAGTAAAATTGGCAATCTGAGGCCGACTAGAAAGTAAATTTGGCAATCTGAGGCCGACTGCAAACGTAAAATTGGCAATCTGAGACCGACTGGAAAGTAAATTGGCAAATTGGCAACAGGACACAAATGACATTGAAACAATTGATTTGCACCTTTTTGTGAAATGACTTAAACCTGGATTGAGTAGCCCTTAAGGAAAACTTTAACCGATCAAACTCATAATTCGTGCTCTGGGCCTTCTAGCATACACAAAACCTTTCTTCTATTTCTGTAACCTTTGATCACTTTCACTCTTTCTTCTTCCCTTTTTAGAAGATAATAATTGCTTTTCTGCTAAGCTTGATAAAGCTTCTGAATTCTCTTAGTGCGATATTGGTCATTGATGTATTGCTGTAAGCATTGTTAGATTGTACAATTTGAACTTAAATTTATGCTTACTCGAGACATCGTAAATAACATGCATGCAAAGACGAAATAAAAATTAACTGAATGGGTGGTTTTATTGCTTAGTGTATGAAATGACAACAAGTTTGAAATGGGGCAACAATACAGAAATGAAAAATAGAATTATGAATGACATGAAATTTCGCCCCATTCTAAGGTCTTTGTGACTCAATCAATCAATCTCTTGCAACCAGATGAACACTATAACCATGATTTCCGATGTTTTCCAACCTTTTTCTTCAAAGATTGCCCTAGTTTCAGCCTTGGTTTGCTTGGTTCAAAATTGCCCCAGTGTAGGTTGCTTGAGATTATGCTTATCTTTTTGCTCTAACTTTTGCTTAGGCCGCTCTTTCGAGTTTTTGACCTAACGAGCTTCTTTCTTCTTCTTCCTTCTTTTTTTTTTTTTTTACCCTAACTTTTGCTTAGGTCACTCTTTCGAGTTTTCAACCTAATGGGCTTTTCAACATCTTTTCAAGCATAAAATCTTTTGACTGCATCAGTGTTGATTGGTTTGGGCAATTCTTGTCCTTCTATGTTTTGCAAAATCAACGCTCCACCTGAGAATGCTTGCATGACAATGTAAGGACCTTCATAACTTGGAGCCCATTTGCCCCATGCGTCCTCTTGATTAGGGACAATTTTCTTCAAAACCAAATCCCCTGGACGAAAATCTCTAGGGCGGACATTCTTGTTAAAAGCCTTAGCCATTCTGCTTTGGTACAACTGGCCATGACAAATAGCTGCTAGCCTTTTCTCTTTTATCATGTTTAGCTGTTCATATCGAGCCTTTACCCATTCAAATTCTTCCAACTCAGCCTCCATTAAAACCCTCAATGATGGGATTTCCACTTCTATAGGAGATACAGCTTCCATTCCATATACTAATGAGAAGGGAGTTGTGCCTGTACTTGACCGTATGTTGGTACGATATGCATGTAAAGCA
The DNA here is from genome assembly GCA_031216105.1 of Dalbergia cultrata. Classification (NCBI taxonomy): domain Eukaryota; kingdom Viridiplantae; phylum Streptophyta; class Magnoliopsida; order Fabales; family Fabaceae; genus Dalbergia; species Dalbergia cultrata. Next base: position 16,961,220 of record CM062350.1, read on the forward strand.
TATGGCAGCATTTCATGCCAATCTTTGTAATTCACTACCATTTTGGCGATGATTTTCTTGATGTTCTTATTTGCAGCCTCGACCGCACCATTCATCTGAGGCCTATAAGGAGCTGAATTGTGATGCTTGATTTTGAAAGTCTCAAAGAACTTCTGAACTTCACACCATTGAGATTAGGAGCGTTATCTGTGATAATTCTTTCTGGAATCCCATATCTACAGATAATGTCTCTTTTGATGAATATGAGAAACACTTTCTGTGTGATGTTAGCATATGAAGTGGCTTCCACCCACTTTGTGAAATAGTCTATTGCCACCAAGATGAAGCGATGACCATTTGATACTTTGGGATTGATTGGGCCGATGACATCCATGGCCCCCATCGAGAAAGGCCATGGAGATACCATGCTATGCAATGGAAATAGAGGAACATTAATTCGGTCTGCATAAATTTGACATTTGTGGCACTTTCGAACATAATTAATACAGTCGTTCTCCATGGTGGACCAGTAATATCCACACCTCAAGATTTTGCGTGCCATCATGTGCCCGTTAGCATGGGTTCCACAGATTCCTTCATGGATTTCTGTCATGATTACACGGGCCTCATGAGCATCTACACATCTCAGCAAAGTACCATCATAATTCCTTTTGTAGAGGACTTCACCATTCAAGAAAAAGGCCATAGCTAATCGACGAACAGTTTTTCTCTGTGCATCACTTGCTCCGATAAGGTATTCTCCTTTCTGAATATAGTGCTTGATGTCATAAAACCATGGTTGGCCATCTGGTTCAACCTCCACATTGTCACAGTAGATCGGTTCACTTTGCACCTCTACATGGATAGGTTGGACATTGGTGTGGACTTCCAATTTGGTCATTGCAGCCAAAGTTGCTAATGCATCTGCGAATTGGTTGTGGTCTAGAGTTAAGTGAGAGAACGACACATCGTCAAATTGTTCAATCAATCGAGAAAAGTATTTCTGATAAGGCACCAATTTTGGATCCTTCGTACGCCATTCTCCATTAATTTGGTAGATTATGAGCGTAGAGTCTCCAAACACCCTTAATTCTTTGATCCCTAAGTCAATTGCAGCTTGCAAACCATTCGTACAAGCTTCATATTTTGCGATGTTGTTGGTGCATTCAAAATCTAACTTGATGAAAACTGGATATTGTTTCCCGGCTGGTGACACCACTACAGCTCCTATTCCACACCCATTCATATTGGCAGCTCCATCAAAGTACATCTCCCACACATTCTCTACTTCTTTTTCTTTACTTTCTACTGCTAGCACTTCACCATCAGGAAATTCTGATATAACTGGTTGATCACCCTTCAGAGGATTTTCAGCTAGATGATCAGCAATTGCACTTCCCTTAACATACTTTTGAGTCACATACTTGATATCAAACTCAGATAGTATTACTTGCCATTTTGACACTCTCAATGACACATGAGGACTATCAAATATGTATTTCAATGGATCCATTCGAGAAATCAACCAAGTGGCATAGTACAACATGTATTGCCTGAGCCTCTTGGAAGTCCATACCAATGCACAACTAGTCTTTTCAATTGCCAGATAGCGAGATTCACAATCATTAAACTTCTTGCTTAAATAGTAAATCACTCGTTCTTTCTTTCCAGACTCATCATACTGTCCCAACATTGCCCCAAGTGAAATGGGCAACACTGTTAGGTACAGTATTAAAGGGCGGCCTGGCATAGGCGGAGTTAATACTGGAGGTTTCATTAAATAAGCCTTTATTTTATCAAAGGCTTCCTGACATTCTTCGTTCCATTCTCCAGGTTGATGTTTTCGCAGCAGCCTGAATATAGGCTCACAAGTACTAGTCAAATTGGTGATGAATCTAGCAATGTAATTGAGTCTTCCAAGAAAACTTCTTACTTCTTTCTCAGTTTATGGGGCCGGCATCTCTTGTATCGCCTTCACCTTGTCAGGATCCATCCTTATCCCTTCTTTACTAACAATAAAACCCAACAGTTTCCCTGTAGAAGCTCCAAAGACGCATTTATTTGGGTTAAGCAGTAACTTATATTTCCTGAGCCTTTCGAATAGCTTTCGCAAGACTGCTATGTGACTTTCTCCCTCTTTGGATTTGGCAACCATATCATCCACATAAACCTCAATCTCTTTATGCATCATGTCATGGAACAATGCAACCATGGCACGTTGGTAGGTGGCACCGACATTCTTCAATCCGAATGGCATGACTGTATAGCAAAATGTTCCCCACGGAGTTATGAAAGTAGTTTTTCCTTTATCATGAACATCCATGGGAATCTGATTATATCCGGAGTATCCATCCATAAACGAAAATCGATGATTTCTGGCTGTATTATCAACTAGGACATCAATGTGAGGGAGAAGAAAATCGTCTTTCGGGCTAGCTTTGTTCAAATCTCGATAATCTACACACATCCTGACCTTTCCATCCTTTTTAGGCACAGGCACAATATTAGCCACCCAATCAGTGTGTCTTGATACCTCCAAAAATCCGGCCTTAAGCTGTTTAGTCACTTCTTCTTTTATTTTCAATGACATGTCAGGCTGCATCCTCCTCAATTTCTCCTTGCCTTTCCTAGACTTTGCAATTTTTGCCGCTTTAGTTGACTCATCTTTTAAGGCTTTGATTTCCTTGGTCATTTTATCACATTGATTTTGAATAATAGCAGCTTTTAGGTCAGCTGCCTCCTTTTCTTCTTCCAAGAATCGCATTTGTGCCTTCATTGTTTCTATTTGGGAAATCAGTTGAGATGACTCTTGAGCTTGCATAGAAACTGAGTTGCTTGGAATATCCTTCGGGACGCTTTCTTTTCCAACTCTTGCTTTTCTCCAATCTTTGTATTCTTGAGAAGAAGTTAAACGTTGCTGGCCAAGTTCCTTTTTCCCTAGGACTTTGACATCATCCCATGCTATCCTGATCTTCTTCTCTTGCTCCTTGGTGTTTTTATTTTTCTGATATAAAAAGCTGGACCCTTTAAGCTGTTCTTCTTGTGGCTTTGTTTGAGTCCAATGAAGTTGTCTGAGCACCAATGCGGGTATAGAGGAAATGCACCCCCTTGGTCCCATCAAAGGAACATTGTGAAAGTCACCACAACTATAAATAACATTCTCTCCATGGTACCAAGGACAAACCCATTTGAAAGCATTTGATTGGATCTGTGAGAACTCCTTTTTCCATATCGGTGCCTCTTGATGATTTATCCGTATACGACAGAAGTCTCCTAATGGATCTGGAAACAGGCCCATGCGATTATCAGCATATGCATGAGTTATAAACCAAACATACAACATTGGTAGACAATAGCGCAATCTTCCACCACTTTTCTGAATGCAAACTCCTAAGGACAGGAATGTATCTGCTAACATAGCTGGGATAGGATTCATGTTACGAGTTTGGAACTTGAAAAACACATCCATAGCAGCTTGATCAATAACATCTGGTGTGAATGGAAACAAAACCAATCCATAGATAATCAGTGCCAGTGTTCGATTGAAGAAAACCCAATTTCTTTGTTGGGCCAAAGTCTGCAGATGGGCTTCCAGAAAACTCTTCCTGATTCCTTGAGTTGATCCTCTTATCTCTATTTCCATATGATTTGGATCAACTCCAATGATTCTAGCAATGTTTTCTTTGCTAAAATAGTGCCCTTGATACAGATACACACCGGATTTTTCTCGAATCGGTAGCCTTATCATGACCATGTACTCTTCTATGGTTGGTGTTGCATCAAAATCAGGCAATTCAAAACAACAAAGAGAAGGGTTCCAGAATTGTGAAAGAGCACTCAATGCCGGTGCTTCCACTGGAATGAATAGTAAATCCAATATGCGCCCATAAGTATCCTTAAAAGAAGATCGAACTTCTCTAGGCATCAACTGAATGATCTCTTTCACTTTCCCCAACTCACTACTTGTCACTGTAACCTTGATGTTCTTCTTCCAATTGTGTGCATTGCTAGTGTTCATTTGTGTTACTTCCATTTGCTTTGAACTAATGATGATTTTTGCTTTATTAACAAACAAAACCTATGTACAAAAATGAGATAATTGAGTAAACTTAAAAATGGAAAGGAAAATGCATGCTTTTATTGAATTTTTTTTTTTTAACGAGATGCTTTCCTAAAAATTTGACGAAGCAGAATCTATATGAGCAAATGAACTAAAAATACTATTTTTCATGCAAAAAGTAATCTGTCTTATGAGAAATGAAAATATGATGAAATGAATGCATGTGATAATGAACAAAATGCCTAAACATTTGAGAATGCATGTCATGATTTATGGGACGATGAACTAATTAATCTAATTACAATGTAATAATGTTTGATGTGAGAGTAATTAAAAGTAAAACATGAAGGAGTACAAAGTAAAGGATGAAAGAAGCATGCCCCCTTTGTCCTAACAGGGTAAAGCTTAATGGATGGGAAGTTCTAAGGCCAAAAATCCTGTTTGGGAGGCTGCTATATTCAACTATGCGTGCAAACAATTATGGTGAGTCTAGACTTCTAATGACCATGGTCCCCAGATTGCCCCTATCCACAGGATAAGGATCTGACCTTTGAACCGATCATAAGTAGGGATGAACCCTCTCAATATAATTGATCCATAAAGCTAGTAACAACCTGAGTGGTGTCCCAACAACTACCAAGTGAGCATGAGGCCCCTCATGGCAATGTCAAGAAACCCCCTAATCCTTAGCTTGCACGGGCTCGGGTGTAGAGTCCAAGAACACTGTGTGTGAAATAAGTGATTGTGAAGTGTGTGCAAGGAGCATACAAACCTTTTAATCCTAACACTATATATACTCCTGTAAACAAATACAAACAACACATATATACAGAATAATAACAGTCATCTACCCTAAGGTTTTAACAAATAAAGGAAACGATGCACAATAAAATGACAAAAGTACCAACAAAATACAAACAACAAATATATAAAGATAACAATAGTCGTCTACCCTAAGGTTTTAACAAATAAAGTAAACATTATAACTAAATATAGGACATTAAACTCTTATAAAGGAAAAATAAAGGAAGCACTGTTCAAGCAAAATACAAACAAATATATACAGAATAAAATAAAAATACTATACAAAATAAAGCTAGAAAAATAAAAAGGCTATATTTAATTTGCACAACTAACTCTAATAGGCTTGACTCTCTTACTGGTCCCCAGTGGAGTCGCCATCTGTCGCAACCGGGATCGTAACGGGATGGCAAAAAAGTGTTTTTGAAAATTGGGAGTCACCACCAAATTTATTTTAATTAGAAAACCTTGGAAAAACCAATCTTATTATCTTAAAGATAGTCTTTGAAAACCAGATATGAGTTCGGGAGTCGGTTATGTCTAGGGAAGGGTAAGAACTTAATCCTACAGCACCCCTAGTACACCCATATTTAAACGGTACCTTAGTAAGTTGTGCAAATTAATTAATAACCCTTAAAATTTCAATAAAAGAAGACAAAATTACAATTCAAACACATAAATTAAGAATAATTAATTTAGAAAAATATTCACGATTTAAACACATCAATTAAGAAAAATTAATTTAGACAAAATATATTATAATTGAAACATATAAATTAAGAAAATTAATTTACACAAATATATTACAAATAATTTAAGAAGAATAAATTTCACAAATATATTTGCAATTTGAACAAATACATTAAGAGACATTAGTTTTGGAAAAATATATTTACAATTTTAACACAAGCCTAAAAGTGATTTACACAAAATATTTATAAATTAACAAATAAATTAAAAAAATTAATTTTGGCTTGACAGGGTTGCCTGCTCCTACGTATCCCCTGGTGCAATGAGGAACTCAAAGTCACGTAGTTCTGTAGAAAATATTTGTGTGTTGGTCGATTTTAATTAATTTGAGAAAACATTCAAGGAAACAATTTTTTAAAACTGAATCCACTCTTATATAAGATTTAAGTTAGCACTTGGCTACTCAACAAACCCCTATGATTCAACCATGGTGAAGATAACATTTGCTATTCAATCACCTTTGTTGATCATTACAATGGAAAATTATTTTATTTTTATTTTTATTTTATTTAAAAAAACGTATTTATTTACAATAAAGAAACATAGAACATATTAATTTATTTTTTACACTAATTTCATCATGAATTTACATAACTAATTCATAAATAGATAATCACCACATAGTTAGCAAAATACAAACAAGTGACATGAATGTAACTAAAAATCTGAGTCTTAACTACTGCTGTTTTAGTGTTCTTTATTATTATTATTATAAAAAAAACTTTTAACGTGAAACTTCATTTAAACTTTGATAGACAATTAAATTTTTTTTTTTAAAAAAAGGAAAGACATAAGCTTCAAAACAGCATCTAAAATGCAATGGCAAAGCTAACGTCAAAAGTAATTAACAAAATAATTTAAAATATAAAACAAAAACTATGCAGCAAAACTAACTAAGTTTCCAATGTCTCAAAATAAAACAATGAATAAATAAAACCCAAATGAACCAAACACATCATGCTAACATATGCGAGTACCGAACCCAAACATATGCAAGTTGGAGATTTCAAACAACCCAAAACTTCTTTTATCATTATTTCTTTATATAACAGCTGCTGTCCACATTGGACCATGCTCAGACAGGAAAATAATAAAAAAATGAAAACAAAAGCGTTTAGAAACAAAAGGGAATGGGTTCTGCACCACACAAGAAAAAAATAATGATGGAGTGAGAGAGAGAGAGAGTTCTTCGCATATACACAGGGAGAGGGGAATCTAGGCATTATTTTTTCATCTAGGGCTGAAACTATACACACACACTCAGAAAAAGAGAAAAAGAGGAAAAGAGAAATGCAGCGGCCAAGGATGAAGTTAATTGGGAATGCACAGTGGCCTTGCAGCAGCGAACTGTGAGCTCATTGCAGTAACCACAGAGAAGGGAGTGCGCAACGGTGGCTGGGTCGTCGGCTAGATGGAAGCCATAGTGAGGCCGCAACCTCTCTCTTTACTTTTGAATGTTCATTTTTCTTGGTTCTTTTTTGTTTTGTTTTGTTTGGTTAATGGCTTGATTTGTGGTTATGTTGGATGTTGTAATTCTGTGTGTGTGATATAACAATGAATGAAGAGTGAAAATCAGATAATAAGAGCAAGAAAAATGTACCAGCAAAAATGTTCTCCTTTTGTTTTGATCTGCTAAACCTTTCAGCCACTTGATTTTTCGTTCTCACTTCTCTCAAGAGTCTCTAAAATTATATCACTCTTTTTTTTATTTAGACGAAAAATCACGATCAAGAGGATGTACTGATGATAATCAATGTGTATTTTCTCTCATCTTCTACAAGCCTTTGAATCACTCAAAAAAACAACTCTCTCCTTTAGATTCAAGATTGAAATCCGCTCCCTCTTGTACGTGAATCTTAACCCCATTTATACAGTCTCATGAACCAATTTGTCAAATTTGCTAGCAGCCATTTTTGATCTAATTGAGCTAATTTTCCATGTGTGGCTCAAGGACATATGATTCTGATTGAAAGTTTTCCAAGCTTTTTACAGATTTCATGGGATATGAAGTTCCTAATTTCTGACTTTTGCTTCATCCTTGCTGCTCTTTTTTTTATTGTTTTTCCGATTGCGCTTCACTTCTCTGACTTTTTTTTGTAAAACGGTGCTCATTTTTCTGACTCCCTGGATTTGGTGTTTTCTTTTGTTTGAAAATCAAATGAAGAGAGACTTTCCTCACTTTCATTTTTCTCTTAAAACCGACAAACGAAATCAACACACACGTCTGTTTTTGTCCTTTTCTATTTTTTAATCTAAAAAAATAAAATGGGCTGAACTCATAAATAAATACAAACTGGGCAAACAATTTTTTTTTTTGGGTTTACGATTAAAAAAAATGAAATGGGCTTAGTAACAAGAAATGAGCTGAATTTTCTTTTAACACATGAAGAAAATGAACCTAATATTTATGATCCGAAAGAAATCTGGGTTTGTTTATATGGGCCGGACAAAATTGGGTGTTCAGAATAATCTATGTTGATTTTCTAAGATGATATCAAATCAATAGGAAAATGTAGAAGAAATTGATGGAGAGGAGACCAAATTGCTGTCGACTCTATGAGCAATTGATGAGTAAGGGAATCCCAAAGCCTAGCTAAAAATGAGAATGCAAATGCTCCCAGAAGGGATCTGTGCAGTTCAAACCGATTTCAGATGACAACATCGATTTCCTAGAGTATGCATATTGTTATCACCAAACTCCCAACACCCCAGAACTTGGGAGGACCGAGCCAAACCGGGGCCTCGAGCACTGCTACCAAAGGGTGGAAGTCCCTGTCTCCCACCAAGAACAGAGAGCACTCCAAACAAGAAACTAGATCAACCTCTGAAGGACCTCGCAACAGTAATTTGAAGCGCTCAAATCGTATGGACACTGGATGAACCTCGGGGTGAGCACAGGGTAAGCGTGGGTCTAGTACTCCTTCTAGAAGGATTCCTGTAACGATTCTCCTTCGAGAAGGATTCCTGTAACGATTGACATTCCCTCCATACTGTATAGCTCAACCCTAAAGATACCTATTATGGAAATGATTACAAGTATACATAGAAAGAAAGAAAGTTATGTAATGGTAAGTTTTACCCCCTGAATCATTGTTACCTTTTCTTATATTGTCTTACTTGGGCATTGAAGTGCCTCTTCAGGTACTCCCCCTACCACTGGAGCCATCACTTCAGAACGAGGAGCACCGGCCTAGCTTGTTCCCAGAATCCCTAAAAGGCGACCCCTAGTCACAGTTACGATAAGTAACACATATCCTTTCCACACTTACCCTCTACCTACCATCTGAATTGACTTGTAATTATGCCATAACAATTTATTTATACTCTATCTTTTTCATTCTATTTATCCATAAATAAAATAAAAAATAAATTAAAAAATAATAAATATATCTTAATAATAATAATAAAATATATGAACAATGTTTTGCAATAAAAAAATGAAGAAAAATAGACAAATAGAACAAAAAGGATAATTACGTAAATAAATTTCTAACAAATATAAAAAAATATTTTTAATTTTAAATAAACTAAAAGCTACTTGTACATCTTACCTTGAAATTTTGTGTTAAAAAAAACATAGAGTAAACTCTCATTTATAGCCATTCAGTTACAAATTTACTTGAAATTCTTAAAAAAATCTAATTTCACTTTTTATTTTCTATTCCCTTTCTATTAATGCCCTAAAGGTATTTTCTTTGGGAGACCCTTTCTTAGTTTTTCTGTTGAGAAGCCAATGGGAAAGTACATCATGACTTCACGATCCACACTTCCCACCCGCTATCAAAAATGAAATATCACGTGCACCCAGTCATACACGCACACCGTACTGCACTACGCAACAAATTCACCCCCCAAATTAGCCTTCAGTTCCTTTCACATCACCATTTTGTTTTTTACTAATTATTTTTCATTTTGTTCACTTAGTCTTTAGCCTTGCCATTCGTAAATCATACTCCCACATATAAAATTGAAGGGTTAACACTTAACAACCACAAACCAAGAAAACAAAAAACAGAGAAAGAGAGAGGAGATTGGTGATGATGGAGGACGAGAGCAGCGACAAGAGGAAGCAAGCGAGGCTTGCGATTCTTGAGCTCGCCAACATGATAAGCGTCCCGATGTCCCTAAACGCCGTCGTACGCCTCAACGTCGCCGATGCCATCTGGAACGGCGGCGCCAACGACCCGCTCTCCCCAGCCGAGATCCTCTCGCGCGTCCTCCCCGTCGGAAGCGGCGACGCCGAGAACCTCCAGCGCGTCCTCCGCATGCTCTCCAGCTACGGCGTCTTCCAAGAGCATGTCGACGGTGGCGGAGAAGAGAGGAAGTACTCGCTAACTGACGTCGGCAGAACGCTCGTGACCGACGAGGAAGGGTTATCGTACGCGCCTTACGTGCTCCAGCACCACCAGGTTATTATTTACACTCTCGGATATGTTGAATTCAATGAAGAAGTAGTAGTAATTAAAATGCTAAATCACTTTTTTTTTTTTTGTAATTTATTGTTAATATTAATTATTTAGCTAGTTAATTTGTATATGTGTTTTATGTTCACGTCGCAGATCAAATTTATTGTTAGATATTTAGTTAGTTAGTAAATATGTATATGTGTTTTATTGTTTAATTTAATATTTTTCAATGTAATTAATATAGTTTTAGTCCCAGAAAATATGTCAAATTTTAGTTTCAACTTTTGCAAATCGTTTTTATTTAGTTTTAATTGAATTTTTCTAAAATGTTTTGTATTTAATCCTTATCTTTGACAAGGGGGGAAAAATACACTTTTTAAGTATTTTGAGGATCATTTATATTATTTTTAAAAAATGCAGACTAAATCAAATGAAATTTTATATGGACCAAAATGGAAATCTTTTGTACTTCCAGACATGAGAAATATAGTTAAACTTTTAAATAAGTAATTTTAAGATAATTAAACATTAAATATTTTAAACAATATAACAACATAATTGCGTAAAATTTTTGCATAGTTAATATATATTATAGTTCAATTTATTTTTTTTTAATACAGTGTCATATTTTGTCAAAGCGTTTACCTAAGTATTATTGGGAGGGGAATAACATAGTCAAATAGAATATGGAGACTTAGTAACGGTTTCCTTTCCATTTTTAGTTTTTATTTTTAATTTTTAGAAAATTGTGAAAGAAAAATTGAAAACTAAAATTTTTAATTTTTAATTTTTTTCATAAATTTTAAAAAATTAAAAAACTAAAAATTAGAAAATGAAAACGAACATCCCCTTAATTAATCAAAATAAAGAAAAAAAATCTGGAGACTTGTGTGCCCTAAAAAAAAAAAAAACAGGAATTTGGAGACTTTTTGAATGGTGGAAGTGATAGTTATTAATTATAAAGATGGGACCACTACGTAGAGTGAGGGAAATTAATTATTTCTGGCTTCCGTAACTGAACAGAACTAATCTCACATCGAAGTGCGGTGGTCCAAGCCAAATGCAGCCAAGAAAAAGATTTTCTAGTTGGGCAATGTCTCGTCAGTGGATAAAAATAAATTGTAAATTTTTATTATTAAGTTTTACTTGTAAAATTATATATAAAATATATGTATAAAAAATTTAGATCTATTTTTACTTCTTAACCATAAATACCATAAGTAAACTTTTCTTGAATAGCGCTAGCTAAATATGTGACATTGTTACACGAATTCTGTTTATATAAAAATAGAGAATAAACAAAATGAGTGATAATGAGGACACTTTATATAAAATCAGTTGTAACTAGCATGAGTAGGTAAGGAATGTTTAATTGATATGAGCTTCTTGAGTCAGCAACAATGACATTTTCACAAGATAGAAATTGAATAAGAAAATGAGAAAGATATGGCATCATATTTAAGTGTACATTTTATTACCAAAAAAAGATTAAGTATACATCTTGATTAAAAAAAATATAGGGTAAATTTTATTTAAGTTCCATCAGCCTAGGCAATACTGACAGGAACTCTACTATTTATAAATATATACTAATCTTTTATGTTTTGATTGAAATATACTATTCTTTTATAAAGTTCAATTATATTACACTTTATATTGTATAAAATGTGATACTGAACATCAAAGTTAATATAAATATAACAAATTTAGAGGTGTCATGCCATTTATAATATCCGCCAATGTATAACAGTGATTGTAATATACCCAAAATTATAGTATTAGTGTGCCTAACTGGAAAAACATGAGCACAGGATGCATTGATGAGAGCATGGCCATTGGTACACGAGGCAGTGGTGGACCCTACGAAGGAGCCCTTCGAGAGGGTCAACGGGGAGGCAGCGTATGGGTACTACCTTAAGCAGGCTGAGATGAACGAGCTGATGGTGAAGGCCATGTCAGGGGTGTCAGTGCCCTTCATGAGGGCCATGTTGGATGGCTATGACGGCTTCGAAGGGGTGGAGAAGCTTGTTGATGTAGGTGGCAGTGGCGGTGACTGCCTCCGTATGATACTCCAGAAACACCCTACCGTTAAGGAAGGAATCAACTTTGATCTTCCCCAAGTGGTGGCCAAAGCACCACAAATTCCAGGTATAATCAAAGCAATGTTGGAGATTCAATTTGATTTGGTAAATTAGTTAAATAATGATTGAATTTTGATTTATATTGACATTTAATTATAAATTATCATAGCAGTAAAAGTGATTAATTCTTGTAATTATTATTTAAAAAGTTATATAACAGTATAAAATAATTTTATAATATTAGTGTATAGAAATTAGGCTTATATTATTAATTAATTCATTAGTTGATGTGATTTTTAATGTATTCAATGCAAGCAGGTTAGTACTAGGTAAGTGTTGGCTTGGACATTGAGCATTTGTACCAGTTTAGTTTTGTTGTTTACAAGATTCAGATGTGTATTATTATAATATGATTTGTAGGTGTAACCCATGTGGGTGGTGACATGTTCAAATCAATTCCACAAGGGGATGCAATCTTCATGAAGGTGCGTCACCCCGTTTTTCTAAACTAGCAGTATATCTTCTTTAACTTATCTGTGTAGATTTTATTGTCTAGGCTGTCAGTAAAACTTAGGCGTTAACGAATTGGTGGGAGAAAAATTTTGTATCAATGCATCTCGTTATTATTTTAATTTTTAACCAAGAAATTAAAATGAAATTAAAATAAAACATAGAATCTCTTTTGTTTATTACGCTCAGCTGGTTTGGGGTGTCATTTGTCCTGTTGTTTTGATGAAGGGATATCTCGTGGAAGCAAACTCTGATAGGCTGCGTCAGATTTTCAGGCTATCGTCCAAAACATGTCAAGTCATGAGAAACTTTAGTGACTATTTAAATTAAGCAACGATGGAAATACATTTTCTCAAGTTAAAATTTTAGATGACGGTATTATATAAAATTTTTATTGTAAATGAAATATTTTTTAAAAAACAATATTTTCTCTTACTCAATTCCCCAAATAATTAAGTAGAGTAGATTTTGATCATTTTTTATAGTTTCAAGACATGAATTAATTCTATATTTTATTTAGTATATAGATTGATTTATAGATGGATTTATAAGAGGCTCTAACATTTTTCAAAATTTTCTCATTAAAAAGATTTATTGAGCACTTTGTTGAGTTCCTTTCCCTAGAAAATGAAGTGACCTATAAGAGAATGGAATTTTTTTTTCCTTACCAACAATTGCAATTATATAGGATTTCTGACTTCTCTAAAATGAGAAAGTCAGTAAAATATAAAAATAGTATATTAATTATTATTAGATTATTTAATAAGATTTATACATAATATATATATAATAAAAATTATTAATCTAAGAATAATTAAATTATTATTTTTATATTTTATTAATTATTATTTTATTTTAAAGGAGCCGAATTCATTGTGGGTCTCCACTTCACTCGGACCACAAAATCTCAATTAACGTCTTCATTCGGGAAAAAAAATAAAAAAAAAATCCCAATTGTTAGCATGCGAGACGATGAACATTTTCTTGCTGCGAAAATTCTCATCCATACCAATATGGCAGTAAGACAGCGACACATCGCTCTCATGCGGAGATATTATTATAGTTTCCTCATTTAGATAATGTTTTTATTCACAAATTAGATGTCATTTTAATCTCGATACAATTCATAATTAATTTATTCGTGTATATTTTTTTTATTTTTTAAAAAGAATTTATCATTGATGTGTACTTTCATTTATAACATCTTTTTACATAAATTATCTAATTATATATTATTATACATTATCATATCAACTAAAATGTTTTTATTTATTATTTTTAAAATAAAATCTAATATAATATATAACTAAATAATAATATAAATAATGAAATTAATCATTATCAAATTAAAAATAAATTAATCTTAAGAATTTTCCAGTATTAACATCAAAATTACCTCCATACGTGAATAAACACTTCTATGATTATCCACCTAAAAAGCACTTTCATGACCAACGAGATATTTATCAAAGTGAAAGAGACTTGAATCCTCTTAAGCATAAGATATTGTGTCTGCTGGTCCTTGGGTTCATGTGCATGGGAGGAATAAGGCCATAGCTTCTCTTTCATTTGATCTAATATCCCAATATCATTCGCCTCAACAGAATCCACCTTTCCAACTTCTCTTTGTTCCCAACAAAATTGCAGTGACTCATGAAAACACACATTTCATTGGGCATATTAAGATTGTTTTTGTTTTGCAATGGGTGGGCAGTGGGTGCTGACAACATGGACAGACGAGGAGTGCAAGCAGATAATGCAAAACTGCTACAAGTCACTCCCAGAGGGAGGGAAGCTGATAGCCTGTGAGCCAGTGCTGCCAGAGCACTCCGACGACAGCCACAGGACAAGGGCATTGCTGGAAGGTGACATATTCGTGATGACAATATACCGAGCCAAGGGGAAGCACAGGACCGAGGAACAGTTCAGGCAGCTTGCCCTTTCTGTTGGGTTCCCTCGTTTCAGGGCATTCCATGTTGACCACTTCTATACTGTCCTTGAGTTTCAGAAATGAAACAGGCAAATAATACTAGTGCCCTCTTTCTCTCTCTCTCTGCTCTCTTACCAGGGTTTTTGTAGACTCTGAATAATGGATTTTGTGGGAATTTGATTTGATGCTGATTCTGTCTACAGATGCCACGGCCACGATATGGGGACTGAATAAATAGGAGCAGTGGGATTACCATTTATTTTGGTTTAAAAGGTGGCTTAGCCTTAAGATTAGAGTATTCCATGTAAAAGTACGAAAAATTGGCAAATGAAAATTGTTCTTCCCTTGTATGCATTTACATTTTTTATCTTAGCAATTATTTATTTGATTTATAGTTAAAAGTTAACATTAAAATAAAAAATAAAATTTTCATATAAAAAACGAGAAGAAATAAAATTTAATACTGTTAATATACTATTAACAATATACGGTACGTTGTTTCTTTCGTCTTTTTTTGGGTGAAGTCCCGAAAGAAAAACATAAGTTAAAAAGTTGCATTATTTCAGTTTGCAGCAATATATATAGAAAGTATACGTTATCTTTTTGGTGAGTTATCCACTTTTTTCATCCAATCGTTTAATTATATGTTGAAATATTAGTTAACTCATATATAGAACCTGTAAATTTGTCCGGTACAAATTGAGTTGAGACTCAAACCCTTCTATTTGGTATTTTCTTAAAGAAATAATCTTAAATTTAAAGTGTCAAGAAAATTTTTAAAGATTATTATCTGAAATAATTTAAAATAATTGAATATTTCAAAAATAAATTTAAACGTGAAATCATTATAACATTTTGAGTGAAAATGTAATCTTTTTAAGAAACAAAAAACTGCATCTTAAAGGCGCTTTTTTTTTTTTTCTATTACAATTAGCACCAACCGAATAAAAGGTTGAAAGGAAATGCTTATGAACTAGTTTACAATTGAATTGACTGGCATCAAAATCAGGCTTTCCATAAAATTATTCCGTAGGAACACAACCATCGAGTTATTTCTAACTCCATTCTACCATTCCAGAATTTTATTTGTTGATCCACGAAAACGAACTCACAATTTCAAAATATATTGCTGCAAACTGAAATAATGCAACTTTTGGAGAGAAATACAGAAAAACAATATCTTACTACTATGTTGATAATCAGATTTTTCACTTACTAATAAGTTCACAATAACTATTTCCAGAGAATTACTAGGTACAAAATAGTCACATGGTCTTGAGCACACCAGATAAATGATATAGAGTGGGCAAAAAATATTGTAGACATGTACCGTTCATAACATGTTAGCCTTAGTTTTTAGAACTCAAAACGAAAGTTTAAGCAAAAGTTATGAGACGAGTTCTTGCCCATGGCGTTCCAAAAACTAAGCCAAACATACTGCTAAATGCTTCTCTAACCTTAATTATATGAAAAATTCAACAACAGCAAAACTGAAACCTTTCTTGGAAGAGAACAGCTTCTCTTTAAATTCTTCAAAGGCCTTCGACTTGCCTATCCGAGCAGCAGCAAAGAAACTCATCTTCTTCAGCACCAAACCATTTTCCATCATAAATTTAGCTAAACACAGCTCATGTTCATGGCCCTTAACTTCTCCAAATTTCAGCACCTCGAGGGTATGTTGCAAACAATCGGGCACAACAGCAGGATTCAAAAAGTTTCGGTCTAGTTTAGGTAAGATTAGTCCCTGATGATCAGTCATCAAACAAAGCCCAAAACAAGAAGAAGAAGTCCAAATAAGACAATCTAAATGCAAGAAGATTGTAGGAAAATTAGAAAAGCTGTTAAGTAAATACAACAAGTCAGAAAAGGACTCCACTAGACATTGCTTGACATGCAACTAAGAAAAAAGCAGAGAAATCCTTACCTAATTTTACAGAAAGAAAAAGCATTTACTTTGTTTTGTTTATTGTTCAACACCTCACCTTTGTGGATCATCAATGTCTTCCACTACAACTACATTTTTAATGAGATTTTTTTTTTTAACCAATGTCCTAAGAACACAGATTAAAAAGCAAGTTTTATATTGAAAAAAAAAATGAAATTTTTAAGTTTCTAATACATATGACCCATTTAAACTTTCAATTAGTAAAAATCCTATTATAATTGCTGAAGCATCTAGTATGAAATGGTTAAGAGCAAAAACTTTTTCATGCAGGAAGTGTAGTGTCACTAGTATCATTAAGTAGTTACCAACCTTGAAAATCAAAGTCTTGAGAACTGGTGACTTGAGAAGCAAGCCTAACAAAACTTCATGACCAACTAAGCCAAGCTCAAGATGGTTCAACATTCCAAATGCAGGTAGAAGATTCACTCTTGATTGTGCCAAAACCTGCATCCCAAATAACAAAATCCCAATTTGCATGACACATGGAATGCTGTACCAAGATGAAATGATACTCTCGTGCCTGTAACAAACTTATGTACAAAAGCACAGATCTCTCCTAAATACTAGTACATGCCAAGCAAGTTATCTAATCTAATAATAATACATTGATTTTCGAGATCAAATCAAAATATTTGTGCTACTATTATCTAATCATTTGTATTGGGAATCTTCAATTGATCTTAAAGAGTTAAGAAGCTTACAAGTGATGCAGATTAACGCCGTAGTATGACAGAACATTAAGGGTGTATTTGGTTGAGGAGTTAAAATGAAAGAAAATAATTCCATAAATGAACACAAACTGTAAAATTATAAGTGGAACTCATTCCTTAAATTTTTCTCTTCATTCGTACCTTCAACCAAACACACTCTTCTTTTGTATTTGGTCATGAACCGAACACAATGTTAAGTGTTCAAGCTATGACATTGCCAATATTCCTTGTGAAAAAATGGATTTAACAAAAGCTTACCTCAGACCCCTCAAACTTGAGATATTTAACTTGGCTGAAATGTTTGAGAAGAAGAAAAGCACGGAATTCTGTTTGTGGACCTTTATCCCAATTATGTTTGCTTAATATGATAGTGGCACAAGCATTATGAGCTGATGATGGATCTATCAGGGTAATACACTGTGAAATATAGCCAATACCACAGTAAGTGAATTCTGTCAAACGTGAAGCAGCAAACTCGATAGGACAGTCATTTGGCTCATAAGATGGCGACTCATCTCCTTGTTCCATGGAAACCCTTTCCAGCAGAGGCACTTTGAAAGTGACACTGATTGCACCTATCCAAGTACAATTTATTGCCTCAAAATTTTGGAGTAATGGGAAGCTAAGGCTCAAGTCCTTGGAATGATAGTAGGAGTTAAGGGTAAATGTGATTCCCCTCAGCTTCAGTGATTTGAGGTGTCCCAAATGAACAAAGCTGGTGGGAACTCTAACAGCACCCCAATGATACATAATCAGCACCAATTCTTCTAACAACTCGGAGTTGAAAAGGGAATTAGAGGTAAGAGAGGAAAAGGATAGCCACATTTGTGAGTGAATGCAAAGTTTCTTCAAACTCCTGTTCAAGGCACTAGAGATCCAAGTGTTTAAAAGTGACCTATCATACTTTTTACCAATAAAAAGGGAGAAGCTTTCCAAGGTTGAAGATTTAGTCAATAGGAGGGCCCTATACACAAAGTTCACAAAGTGTAGTTTCCAACCTGTGTTCTTCTGGTGAGAGTAGAAAACACTGTCATCAAAGTCCAACTTGGTGATGGACCTCCACATGTACCTCCATCTCTTTGATAACACACTTGTACGGACTGCATCTTTGGTTGGGAGAACAGATAGTATTCGACTCACAAGTGACTCGGGTAGCTTGCTGATCATGTCTTCACCTTCATTCTCTTTCTGTCTCTTCAGAGGCTTAAGCTCATGTAAACCAGAATCCATTTTTTGTAATAACTCCCTACAAATAATTACTTGTGGAACAATAAATCAGTATATGAATATATATATATAACCTCATAATAATATTTTAAAATGAAATGAGATAAAAGTACCACAAAGGTCTTGTAGAAACTGAAGAGCTCACCTTTGAGTAGCAACAAGGAAGATGATGATTTTCGTTTCCACACAAAGCATTACCGTCTAAACCCCACTTGATATTGATAGAGGGAAAGGTAAGTCAAAGTGGCGGTTGTCAGAGTAGCTTCAGAAGATGACCGATCATCACATCACATGGGCTACCAAAGCCATAATTGCTACGCGGTCACTTGTAGCAGTGAAGATAAACATAAGAGGATAGAAAGTAGGAAAACTGGTTCGGTGAGCATAAGCAACATTATTCCTTTTACCATGTATTCATAATAAAATTGGTGAAACCTTTAAATCAATTGTGCATTATAAATGAAACGGTAAAATATATTTTATGCTCGAGTTATCAGACAGTACAAAACCTTTGATCATAGAGTATCGCATTACACAATATAAAAATTAAGGGTTGAGTGCATATGATAATTCAAAAATAAGGTATAAGGGTGTACAAATTAAAAATATCAAAGGATTTAGGTCCATATAAATCATATATTCACTAGTTGCTAAAATAATGTTGATCGATGTTTTTCATTGTTTGAACGATTCAGGATATTGTATACGCATGTTAAAAAATTAGAGTGTAAATTACATACAACCTAAAGTTTAAGAGGATAAAATATTTAAAATATTTTATCATAAATAAAATTAGTGAAATCCTCTTTTAATATTTTTATTTTGTTTCCCAATGTATCTAATACCGGCTACACTAATTAATCCCTTCGTATATTGTAAATCCATTTAAGGTTATAAACTTTGACCATTAGTTTTAAAGTTGATCCATTTTCAAGGCGATGATCAAACTATTAATACTTAATAAAAAATGAGAGAACTCTTATTATCTTACCTTGATCCATTATTAATTTGTTTTTAATACTACTGTATGTAATTATAAAATATTAAACTCATGTCAACTTAAAATTCTCACAAAATAATATTTCTTCTATTTTTTTTTCTCTCCCTTCAAATTATAGTTTTAAGAAAGGATTGAAAAGTGAAAAACTGGTCAATGGCCAAAATCTTTGAGAGGGAAACCACTAGGGACGTCAAATAAGCTGGTCCAACTCACTCACGCCCACGGATTAGACAGCTTTAAAGAGGTCATGCTTAAATAGGAGCCGAGAGTGAACTATGGATTTCCCTTTCATTTGGTTATCAGTGTTCCTTGGTTACTTAACACGTATTAATAATTTTGTTTGGTAGACGGATAACAGTAAACTATGGACTATCCCTAAAGTTGTGATTTTCTTTATCAGGCAGATAGTTAGTTTACCAAGTAAATGAATTATATCCAATTTCTTTTTACCAAAAAAAAAAGAGAGGCGGGGGAACTATAATAGTAATCCGATTCATTTAAGATTGACTTGTCAGGTTTTATTTTAAATTAAAAACTGTAACCAATACAAAAATAAATAAAAAGGTTGATATCTAGCTCAAATATTACTGCAATTTATAAAGTAGTAAGACTTAACTTTTAAAATAAATAGATAAATAGGTAAGTAGGTCAGCTCGAGCTGGCCTGTTTAATCATTAGTTACACAAATTTGGTTGAAAACGAGTTAGTTTAAATGGATCATGCCTTTTTCGCCAAATGCCCCTAAGTTTAGCAGATAAATGGATTGGTTTGAGGCGTTTGACTGACCTATCCTAAGAAAAAGGGCTGGCCCACAACTTGGCGGGTTCGATACTATTTTATTTATTTTTAATTTTTTTATCCGTCACCATGGGTAGCAGATTCTTTGTATGCCGAGTTTGATATTTTTTATGATAAACCGTTAGCCTCATTTTCTCATCTCTTCTTAACTTTTAAAACCTACTGTGATAAATAACTTATTTAAATTTTTATATAAAAAATAATATTAAAATAAATTATTTTATAATTAGATATGTAATAATAAAAGTGTTTGTTTTGAGCTTTTAAAAAATATTTTCCAAAATGTTAGGTAGTTTAATTTCTCAAAAAGCACTAAAATGACCTTTTTGAAGAAATAAATTGTATAATCAAACAAAATAGAAAAATGTAAAAATGTTCTTATAGTTCTAAATGTTTAAAAAGTATAAATAGTATTATTCAAAAGGCCTTTTAATCATTTCATATATTTTTTAATTAAAAATAACATTTTGCCTTATCTTTCAGATTCTCATATACCACGTATCTTATCTTATTCTCTCATTTAAAAGCAATGTTGAGAGTTTGAATCAGCCAACCAATTGTAATTATCTTATGTCATCAGCGATTTTTATCATTGTCAATAAAAATAATTTTTTTTGTGCATAAATTTATTTTATTTGTAAATAAATATTTTCATTCAACAAAAGTTTTGATTAATTCAATCATTATTTTTACCTTTCACTATCTCCTTAATGCAAGATTATTATTCGCTTCTCTATTTGAAACGGCCTTACTTGAACCGGACCTATTATGAAATAACCTGTGGCAAAAGATGGCAACTAAAATAGGGGGCAAAGTATGTTATATTTCTCTAATCATCAATTTTTTTTTTTAAATTTTAAACTATACTCATAATGATATGAGCTTTACATTTAATGTGTAATACCTTAGGTACATGCGTGCATAGATAAGTTCAGTTTAACCTCAAGGTCGCTGGGATCCATCCATGTTGGCAGGAAGACCCAAAATGCATGAAAAGCTAAGGAATGCAGTGTCTGGTGTCGCTGTCACTGCTATAGCAGTCAGAGTATGGGGGTTGGCAATTTTGGAGTTCTATCAACTGCTATAGTTGTCCCATATCTTCCAGTGAGGTGTGTTTAGGTCATAGAGGTCATAGATTACTATAGTAGTACTCCTTGGCGCATGAACAGTATAAAATGACATCATTCTATTTAATAACACCCCTCCCCTTTTTAAATCCCCCAACTCAACTCCTCCCCCATTTTTCCTGAAAACCTAGCCCACAAACACTCTTCTCACTCATTTTCTCTCAAATAATTCTCCTCCAAGCTCAAAGATAAGGGATTGTTGTTGGTTTATGATATCTTTCTCTCATCCTTCAATATTTTTGGGTTGGGTGCTTCTATATTCTTAGTTGTTGTCAAGTGGGGGTATTTTCCCAATGTTATTAGAGTTGAGTTTGAGTTATCTAGAGAGTAATAGAGATTAATCTAGAGTTTTGTAGTTGTTATGGTAGACATTGCTGGTGTCATTTCCGCTTCACGAAGTTTAGTTGGTGTTGACGTCATCCCTTTCTCCCCTTTAGGTGAGTGAGTTTAATCCTGTGATCTCTATATTGAGCATTAAAGACATTTTCTTTATAGTGTGGCATAAATGCATGATTTTAGAGGCTATTTTAAGGAAATTACAAATTATTGTTAATTTTGTCAAGTTTATGAGATTATGGTTTTCAAAGAGCATGATATTGTTGCTAAAATAATTTTATGAAGAGCTATGAATATGATTGTTTTAGAGATTTCATGAATGCCAGAATAATTTCAAGAGTAGTATATTTATTATAGAGCTTTAAAACTCAGAGTAGAACCCAATACAGAGTTTTAGAAAAAATAAATAGTTTTCATGATTTAGAGACTAGACAATAACTATAGAAAAATAGACAGTGAGTTAATAACTGTAAGCAATCGTTAATCTTGGTACCAAGTCGTCCTTCAGAGTACAATCTCACCCCAAAAGATATCAAATGAAAATCCAGAGAATTATATTGTTATGCCACATATTTTGTGCATAACCAAAGATCCTTATTTCTCTATTAGAGTACTGTTATTTATGTTTTTCAAAGATGACCAATTTTGAGCTATTATGTATGTACATATGAAAATGGATTTTTTTTAGAGATGTTGCATTGATTATTTTTTATGATTATATATGTATCTTCATTATCCAATGAGAGGGTTTTAGGTGAGGGTCTACTCATTGAGTTTAGAATGAAATCACCCCTCACCCCTTTTCTTTTTTCCCTTACAGATAAAGTAGCTACTACAGGTTCTTCTCAACCACCTCCTCCCCAGTAGTAATAGAGATATTAGTGGTGAGTTTCACTTTAGAGTAAAGTGCCTTTTTGTTATTGTTATAGAGTACTCTACTGATAGTATAGCCAGGGCCCCAAACTATATAACATTTTGCATGTTTTATACCATGATTCAGAGTTATATTGTATTTACATTATCGTAGTTTTCATGGTTTTACTTCTTATAGAGCAACTCAATATATTTTGTATTATGACCATAAATTCAAAGTTTGATTATGAAATTACAATTATGATCATTTGATTTCCAAAGAGCAAGTTGATTTATATCAGAGA
Source organism: Dalbergia cultrata (assembly GCA_031216105.1). Lineage (NCBI taxonomy): Eukaryota > Viridiplantae > Streptophyta > Magnoliopsida > Fabales > Fabaceae > Dalbergia > Dalbergia cultrata. The sequence continues at coordinate 16,984,037 of CM062350.1, forward strand.
TGAAATAATGTTTTAGAAATGGATTTTATGATTAAAATATGCATATAGCCTGGCTTGGCGATCCCGAGACTTATGTGAAAATGAGATTCCTTATATGTCTAGCACGTTCTTAAATCGGGTCATGACACAATGACTATTTAATAAGTACATGTAAGAGATATTTTAAATTAATATGATTTTCTATACACACTAACATGCAAACAAAATGCCTTGATGATAATATAGAGAAAATAGAAAAAGTTTTCATAAGCTTTTTTCCCCCTCTCAAATTAGCAAATCTTGAAAATATTATATATTAATTGATTTTTTATTTCATATAATTAAACATATCATTATTTTTAGATAGTCCTAATAATTATATAGATATATTTTTTTGGTGTACAATAATTATACATGTATATGTGGATATTAAAAAAAAATTATGTTAAAGGGTAGGGGGGAGGGGGGTGCGGTTGCCCCCTTGAGAATTGCCACTGTAAATAATAAAGACTACTCTTGAGATTTATTCAAATAACACTCCACTCCATTCTTAAAAAAAAAATAGAGAACAAACAAATAAAACAAAAAACAAAAAACTACTGAGAGAGAATAAATTTTATAAATGTAACTCTTATTCAATATAGTTCCAAAAAAAATTAATTCTTAAAATTCAAATACGAAATTCTGTATCCTCAAATCTATACTTAGCTTAAAACAAAATTAACTTATTCATTTGTTTGAGTTGCTGCATAAATACAGTGCAAATATATTAAAAAAGAAAATAAACTACTAAGTTTACCTTGATAAAAATAGTGCAAATAAGTTGGTCCATCATGGAAAAAAAATACATTTTTAATCCCTCATAATTAAAAATATGGGACAAATTAATTTTCTTTAGTATTGTTGTAGATTTATTTTTTCTATCTGTATTTTTATTAGAAATCAATTTGAACGATTTTATAAATAATTAGGGATCAATTTGTCCTACAAATCCTTTAAAAATACTGAAGATTGACTAACTTATCCTATATTTCTCACTATGTTTTAATCGCAATGCACATATATCATTCTTATACAACAATTCAACTAGTTTAGTTTTATTTTTAGTTAGGTATAAAGTTGATAATACAGAATTGAACTTGAATTTTAAGAATTAATTTAATCTAACAGACATGTCAAGTTGAAGTATATTTATAAAATTCGTTCTATTACTAGCTAGTTTTAATTTTCTTTATTAATTTGTTATTTATTTTTATTTATTTATTTATTTTTGTAAAAATGGGATGAAGTGTTAAATTTTGAAAAGAATGAGATAGGGCAGCATTCGAATAAATCTTCATAGTAGTCTTTGTTATCTACTCTGAAATAAATTACATATCATTATCGTCCTCCCTTTTTCATCTTTCTGCCACTTATTATTTTTATTTTTTTGATAATTAACGGGGCTAAAAGCCCAAAGTTACTTTAGTTTTTCTGCCCATTGTTTTGCACTCAAGGGCACACTAACCAATGGCAACAAAAATGGAGGCCATAGCTGTGATGCATCGGACAAGGGATGATGTCCTACTTACTACAGACTTAGCTAGTGTATGTTTAATTTTTCATTTCCAGAATTAATTTTTGATAAAATTAATTATAAAGTGGAGTGATTTATGTTTAGATATGTTTATTTGGAATGCAATTTTAATTGCAAATAGAGCAATGATATCTGCACACTTTCAAATTTCCATCATATACTTACATCATATTAAAAGATAAAACTAGAGTATTTTATATGGAACGATAAAATAGGAAAAAAGAAAAGAGAAAACTTTCCTCCTCCAAAAGCTTTTATTATTTCTCTGTGTGTGTCATTTCTCTTTCTCACCCATCCTCCTCCAAAACCTTTAGTCTATGATTGAGAGTTTTATAAATAATAGAAGGAAGTGGTTAATAATAAAATAGAAGAGAAAGGTAAAGAGTTTTATAAATAATAGAAGGAAGTGGTTAATATTATGTCACTCCTTTGTTTGGAAGTTGCTTTCATTCCTTCTTTGACCCCTCAATTTTGAGGGTAAAAAAAAAAAAACAACTTGGTTTTGAGTGGTAAGGAAGGGGCACATTATCTCATGCTAGCCATGTCTTTTCCGTAAAATTACTTTCAAATAATAGTCATTTAGCTTTAGCCTTATTATTCTTTGTCACTTCCTTTATTTTTATTTTCTCAATCATAACCTTAGTTCTCTCATGTTTCCCTCTCTCATTTGTCATCACTCCCAGTAAGAGGAAGAAGAAGAAGAATAATCAAGTTTTCTTGATAACGCACAAAACTAATCCTTATGTATAAAGGCTTAACTCATTCTATTTGACTTTTCATGTATTTGATGTTTATGTCCAAAAGATGGATGATTATTTCTTTTTTAAGAATTTTTTCAATAACAAAATGAATTAAGAATGACTCTGCTAGAAGTTAAAAATTGTTGTTATTGTTGAAAACTGGAGTTAGAAAGTTACAAAATGAGTGTTACGAAAAATTGTAAATCAATAAGCAATGGATTGTAAACTATGTTCATAAAATATATAAATTAGTTCTAAAAAATTATAAACAAATTGAGAACAAAAACTAAAGAGGTTCAAGATAAAATGTAAAATCATGTGTAGAAAAGTTATAAATCAGTATATAAAAAGTTGTAAATTATATTCATAAAACATATAAATCAGTTTTGAAAAATTATAAACCAATTGAGGTATAGTGACATACATACAAACATACTGTAGCTGACATGCCATGTGACATGTTCATAAAAAAATCCCAAGTATCACTTAACATGCCACATCAACAAAAAGTAATAGTTGATTAACATTTGTTTAATCAAGGACTAAAGCAATTTACGAAATGAAATTTCAGGGATTAAAGAGTTAAATTTTGAAATTTTATGGACTAAAATGAAATATGCTTACAATTTCAGGGATTAAAGTGAACTTCGTTGGGAAATAGAACCTGTTTGTCCGGTACAAGTTAAGACTCAAACCTGTTTTTCGTAAAGAAATAGTCTTTGATTAAAAAAGTGTATGAAGAAAAATTAAAAAAAATGCTGTCTAAACAAATTTAAAATAATTGACTATTTTAAAAGTAAATCTAAGCATGATATCATTTTAATATTTTTTTAGTGAATATAATTTCTAAAGAAACACAAAAACATTGCATTCTAAAAAGCACCCTTTTTTCAAAATACAATTAACACCAAAAACAAAAAAATGAAATTGCTTATGAACTAATTTACATACAGCCAGCAAAAGCTCATCATCCTAGAGATTACAATTGAAGTGATTAGCATCAAAATCGGGCTTTCCATTCCACCATTCCATAATTTCATTTGTTGATTGACGAAATCGAACTCAGAATGGCAAAATATATTGCCGAAAACTGAATATAAGCTCACAAACAATGCCAATTTTTTAGAGAGTTAGGAAAACAATATCTTGCAAATATGTTGCTAATCAGATTTTTCACTTACTGAGTTCATAATAGCTATGCCCTTTAATAAAAAAAACAATAATAATAATAACTATATCCAGTGAATTACTAGTCCTGCAGATACAAAACAGTCACATGGTCTTAATCACACAAGATAAACGATATAAAGTGGGCAAAAAATATTGGGGACATGTACCACTCATAACATGTTTGCTTTAGTTTTCAGAACTCAAAGAAAGTTAGAGCAAAAAGTTGCAAGAGACAAGTTCTTGCCCATAGCATTCCAAAAATTGAGACAAACATAGTGCTAAAAGCTTCTCTAACCTTAATTACATGAAAATTCAACATTAGCAAGACTGACACCTTTTTTAAAAGAGAATAGCTTCTCTTTAAATTCTTCAATGACCTTGGACTCGCCAACCCGAGCAGCCATGGAGAAACTTATCCTCTTCAGCACCAAACCATTTTCCATCATAAATTTACCCAAACACAACTCATGTTTATGGCCCTTAACTTCTCCAAATTTCACCACCTCCAGGGTATGTCGCAAACAATCGGGCACAACAGGAGAATTCAAAAACTCTTGGTCAATTTTGGATACTAGTCCCTGATGATCAGTCATTGATCAAAGTCCAAAACAAGAAAAAAAAAAAGGTCCAAATACGACACATCTAAAGGTAAGAAGATTGTAGGAAAATTAGAAAAGCTGTTATGTAGTCACAAATAATAAGGGACTCTGCTAGACATTGCATGACAGCAACTAAGCACAGAAATCTGTGATTTTAGAGAGAAAAAATATTTACTCTGTTTTATTTATTATTCAACACGTATGAATTTTGTATATTATTATTGTCTTTCAGTACAACTATGTTATTAATATAAGAATTTTTCTTTAAGTAGTATCCCAAAAGCATTAGTTAAGGAATATATAAAAAATAAAGTTTATATAAAAAAAGATGAAATTTCTAAGTTTTTCACACATGGAACCAACTAAAAATTTCAATTAGAGAAAAGCTTAATATAAGTGCTGAGACATTAAGTATGAAATGGTTAATAGCAAAAACTTCTTCATGCAGGGAGAGTAAGTTACTAGTTTCATTAAGTAGTTACCAACCTTGAAAATCAAAGTCTTGAGAACTGGTGACTTGAGAAGCAAGCCTAACAATACTTCACGACCAACAAAGCCAAGCTCAAGATGGTTCAACATTCCAAATGCAGGTAGAAGAGCCACTCTAGACTGTGCCAGAACCTGCATCACAAATAAAGAAACCCAACTTGTATGAGACTAGGTATGATGTAACAATATGAAATAATACACTTGTCAGTAAAATAAACCAGGCATTGAGAATCAACATGCAGAAAAATGAGATTTTTAGTATATTGTCGTTGACTACACCCTATAATACCCTATAATATCCATTGTTAGTATATTGTCGTTGACTACACCATTTGCCAAGTTTGAAACCAATCACTTGTTTCCCATGCTTAGGTAGTATGAGGTTGTTGAAGTTATTTGTCTTATTCCAAGCCTTTAGCCTTATAAGAAGGCAACCTCTTGTAAGTTGTAATATTAAATAAAGTTGCAATAAAATATTGAGCTTATAGTAACAACTTCTCTTTCTCTCATCATGAGTGCTATGTCTATTATATGAGTGATGAGAAAAATTATCTTGAGTTATGTTAGTGTGTTGAGAAATGTTGGGTAAGATTGTGTGGGTTTGTGATATCAAATTAGTGTATCAAAATTTTACAAAACCACTTGTGCTTTTGTGTTTTTTTTTTTCCGATAATTCAAAAAGCTCAACTCTAAAAAGAGAGAAGCAAAACAAAGATTAGAGATCAGCAAAACAATCATGAAAAAACGTCCAAAGGGCCAACCACAACACAACACACCACAACACAAAGACTACCAAGGAAATGCCCAAAAGCAAAGCACATCAAAACACCCAAAAGAAATACTTAGGGCATGTTTGTTTTGCTGGAAACAGTTTTCAATTTTCAGTTTCCAGTTTTCAATTTTCAGTTTTTGTGAATGGAAAAACTGAAATTTGTGTTTTCAGTTTTTCCTTCACAAAAACTAAAAATTGAAAATTGGAAACTGAAAACTGTTTTCAGTAAAACAAACAGACCCTTAAAAATCATAAAGAACCCACTACCAAAAATCAAACTACACCAGAAGTCCCCATTGGATACACAACAAAGAAGCCATATTTGAGGATTGTTTGGATTTCAATTTTCTTCTTTCCCCCTCACTGAAGCCCTTTGTAAAATTCGATTCTCTTGAAGAAGCGCTAACTCATCCTCATTTGCCTACTCATTATCTCAAGAGAGACCCGCATCGTCTTCAGCATCTCCACTCCTTGGGCTTTTAGGAATACACACTGAAGATGAGATTGAGCTGTTGGCAAAGCACTGAAAGCCCCCTCAAAGCCAGGGCTGTCGTATTAGATTGAGCTTGTCAACACGCAGGCAGGCCCATGTCAGGCGGGGCCTCATTCATCAAGATTGCACCAGCATTTGTACCACATGAACCATGCTTGCTTCTTAAATTTTCAATGACATCTTCAGTTCTGGTATCATCCAATAGACACTCTGTGTAGCCATTGCTTTCCTCGAACAGCACCATATAAGAAGCATGCATAAAAGTGAATGACTCCTCCTCCTCCACTCTAGCAACACATAAGACCTCTCAGACATTTATTTCTGTATGCTTTGTGGAGCACATTTAATGCGTGTTTTAGGTTTGATCAACCATGCATTAGGATCACCAATTCACCATACATGTTACAAGAGATCATATAGTGCATCTATCTCCATCATCCACCAAGCCTGCAGCGTGACAATTTTTCCCTGCCGCAGAAGTACTCCTCCTAGAAACCCTATCAGGGGGTCTTCTATACTTTGCTTCCGAACTCTCAGCTTGGGACACCAAAAATCCAGCCCGTTGAGCTCCCTAATTTCTGCTAATCTCATTGCATCTTCTTTGTTCCTAAATGTGACTTTCGAACTTTTCTTGAGATATAGATGTTAGTCAAGGTAGCATTTGTTTACTGTTTCTGAGACAGAAATACAGAGACATTAAAGACACAAACTTGTTTGGTGGTGGAGACAGGAATAGGGGATAGAAAAATTTTCTGTCCCTGAGATAGAAAAACACAAAATTTCTATACCTTCAAAATGTGGAAACAGGATTCAGAGACAGAAATTTAATATTTTTTTTCCAATTATACCCTTATACGTATTTATTATTTATGTTTCTATCTCCACTATATCCATTGTCCCTATATTTCTGTTCCTATCCCCTACCAAACACTACCTTAATGAGCTACACGTGGCCCCAATCGTTGTATGGATACTGTGGACAAACTTAAGGACAAAAGCATAGATCGCACGTAATACATGCTAAGCAAGTTATCGAATAATACAATAATGGATTTTTGAAACCAGATCAACAGATTTGTGCTACTATTATCTAACAATAGTTTGTGTAGGGAAACTTCAATTTGGTTTTCAGAAGCTTTCAATTGATGCAGATTAAAGCTTTCAATCTTGAGTGTTCAAGTTGTGACATCGCCAATATTCACTGTGGAAAATGGATTTAACAAAAGAAGCTTACCTCAGACCCCTCAAATTTCAGATATTTAACTTGACTGAATTGCTTGAGTAGCCAAAAAGCACGGAACTCTGTTTGTGGAACTTTGTCCTTCTCACAATGGCGTAAGATGATACTAGCATTTGCATCACGAGCTGAGGATGGATCTAACAGTGTAATATACTGTTATATATAGCCACCGTAAGTGAATTCTATCAAATGTGAAGCAGCAAACTTGATAGGACAGTCATTTGGCTCAAAAGAAGGGGACTCGGCTTCTTGTTCCATAAAAACGCATTCAAGCAGAGGCACTTTGAAAGTGACACATACTGCACCTATCCAAGTACAATTTATCGCCTCAAAATTTTGGAGTAATGGGAAGCTAAGTCTCAAGACCTTGGAATGAGAGTAGGAGTTAAGGGTAAATGTAATTCCACTCAACTTCAGTGATTTGAGGTGTCCCAAATGAACATAGCTGGTGGGAACTTTAACAGCAGCCCGACGATACATAATCAGCACCAATTCTTCCAACAACTCGGAGTTGAAAAGAGAATTACAGCTAAGAGAGGAAAAGGGTATTTCCATTTGCGAATGAATGCAAAGTTTCTTCAAACTCCTGTTCAAGATCAAGAGACTAGAGATCCAAGTGCTAACGAGTGACACATCATGCTTGTTATTACGAATGACAAGAGTGAAGCTGTCCAAGCTTGAAGATTTGGTTAAGATAAGTGCCCTATTCACGAAGTTCACAAAATGCTGTTTTCCACCAGTCTTCTTCTTGTGAGAGTAGAAAACGGTGTCATCTAAGTCCAACTTGGTGATGGATCTCCACATGTGCAGCCATCTTTTTGATAACACACTTGTACGTACGGCATCTTTGGTTGGGAGAATAGATAGTATTCGATTTATAAGTGGCTCTGGTAGCTCGCTAAGCATGTCTTCACCTTCATTCTCTTTCTGCCTCTTCAGATGCCTATGCTTATGTGAACCAAAATCCATGTTTGTTGTAGTAACTCCCTACAAATAATTACTTGTGCCACTATTAAGCATTACATGCATATGCATAAATGTATTTAGCAGTAAAAAAGCATATGCATATACATAACTTCATGATGATAATACATGAAAGGAAATGAAATAAAGGTCTATAAGCAGATTATCACAAAGGCCTTGTAAGTGACTGAAGAACTCACCTTTGAGTAGCAATAAGGAAGATGATGAACTTCGTTTCCACACAACGCAATACCATCTAAACCCCACTTGGCATTTTTATGAGGGATTAATCAAAGTGGCTGTTGAGTAGCTTCAGAAAATAACCTATCATCACATCACATAGGAACTACAAAGCCATAATTGCTGCGCGGTGACTTTATTGTAGCGAAGATAAGAGGGTAGAATATAGGAAAAATAATTTGCATAATTAGCAACTAACATTTCATTACATATACACATTCATAATAATAAAATTGGTGAAACCATTAATCAAATGTGTATTATAAATAAAATAAGTGATATTCACTTTTATTATGTATATGTATATATAAAATAATAAATTTATATCTATATAAGAATCTCTTAACAAATAGTTCTTCTATTTCTTTTGTTCTCCTTTCAAATTATAGTTTTAAGAAAAACTTGAGAAGTAAAAAATTTCCTTAACCAAAATATTTAAGGGAAACCACTCTTCAGGGATGCCAAACAAGCTGGTTGAACTCATTTAGACCCACAGATTAGATGGGTTAAACATGTCATGCTTAAAGAAAAGCCAACAGTGGATCATGAGGTCTTCTTTCATTGGATTATTAGTGTTTCATTGTCAATTAGCATGTATTAATGCTTTTGTTTGATCGATAGGCCTCAACCAACTGTTGATTGTCTTTAAAGTTGTAATTTTTTTTTATCATGCAAGTAATTAACTTGTTTAGTTAATAAATAATATCCAGCTTTTTGACAAAAAAAAGAGGCAGGTCACTATAATAGTAGTCCTACCTTTTAAGATTGACTCGTCATTTAAAAAATAAAAAATAAAAAATGTAAGCAATGCGAAAAAAATCAGATATTGAGCTTAAATGTTATTGTAAAGTATTAAGACTTAACTTTTAATATAAATAAATAAACAGGTAATTAAGCTTACCTATTTAATTGTGGGTTAGACAAGTTACGTTAAATGGGTCAAGATTTCTTTTTTAGCCAAACGCACCTAATTTTGACAAATAAATGGGTTGGTTTGACGGATTTGGCTTATATTAAAGGCCCTAGCAACTTATTATTCTTTTTTCTAAGAAAAACAACCTTGCACACATCTTAGTAGGTTCGATATTAATTTATTTTATTTTTAATTATTTTTTATCTGCCACCACGTATACTGAATTCTTTATCTACAGGGTATAATATTTTTTATGATTTACCATTAACCTCATTTTCTTATCTCTTATCTTTTAAATGCTTTTGCATAAATAGATTATTTAAATTCTATTTGAAAAATAATATAAAAATAAATTATTTTATAATTGGATATGAAATAACAAAATTAAAGTGTTTGTTTTGATGTTTGATATTTTAATTTCTCCAAAAGCATTAAAATAACTCTTTGTGAAGTAATAAATTTTAAAATAAAATGAAACAAAAAGTTTAAAAATTATTCTTTTACTTATAAGTGTATATTTGGTCTAGGAATAAAAATGAGGATAAATTTCTTATAAATAATATTCATGTATAATTTTATACATAAAACCTATCAATAAAAATTTATATCATATTTTTACCCCTAAACAAATATACTCTCAAAGTAAAAAAAATTTATAAATACTAATTATTCAAACCCACCCTTAATCATTTCATATATTTTTTTTTAATTAAAAATAGTATTTTGCCAGATCTTTCATATTCTTATATATTACATATCTTATTCTCTCATTTACAAGCAATGTAGAGAATTTGAATAAGCCAATCAATTGTATCATCAATAAGATTTTATCATTGTCAATAAAAATAAACTTACTTTGTTTGTAAACAAATATTTTCATTTAACAAAAATTTTGACTAATTGTTAAAAAAAATAAAAACCAATTCGACTAATTCAATCATTATTTTTGCTTCTCACCATCTCTTTAATACAAGATTACTATTCACTTCTCTATTTGAAACTACCTTACTTGAACAGGATCTATTATAAAATAAATTACAAATCATTATCATTCTCCCTCTTTATCTAATTATCACTTTAATTTGTCTGCCTACAGTTTATTTTAGCACTCAAGCGCACACTAACCAATGGCAACAAAAATGGAAACTATAGCTATGATGCACCGGGCAAAGGATGGTGTAACACTTACTAAAGATTTCCTTAACCAAAATATTTAAGGGGAACCACTCTTAGGGATGCCAAACAAGCTGGTTGAACTTATTTAGACCCACAGATTAGATGGGTTAAACACGTCATGCTTAAATAAACAAAAGCCAACAGTGGATCATGAGGTTTCCTTTCATTGGGTTGTTAGTATTTCTTAGTCAACTAGCATGGAGTTGTTCTTTCCTCCTCCCAGAGGAAAATTTTTTTTTTCCTCCCCATTACATCACTACCATGAAATGATGTTGGGTCCCACCTCTTTTTACTATGAACATAAGACTTGGAATGTCAAAAGTCTACTTGGAGGAAGAATTTGATTTCCTCCGGGACGATGCAAGGATTTTTCACTAGCATGTATTAATGATTTTGTTTGATGGATAGGCCTCAACCAACTGTGGACTGGCTTTAAAAGTTGGAATATCATCCAAGTAATTAAGTGAATGAATAATATCCGGCCTTTAATTTTGATAGAAAAAAAAAAAAAACTAGGCAGGTCACTATAATAGTAAGCCGACCATTTAAGATTGACTCGTCATTTTTATAAAAAAAATAAATAAATAATGTAAGCAATGCAAAAAGAAAATTACATCTTGAGCTTAAATGTTATTGTAATCTATAAAGTATTAAGACATAACTTTTAATATAAATAAATAAACAGGTAATTGAGCTTACCTATTTAATAGTGGGTTAGACAAGGTAGGTTGAAAACAAGTTAGTTTAAATGGGTCAAGATTCTTTTTAACCAAATGCAGCTAATTTTGACAACTAATTAGGATGGTTTGACGGATTTGACTTATTTTAAAGGCCTAAGATGCAATGTATTATTCTTTTTCTAAGAGAAAAAAAAACCTTGCACACAACTTAGTGAGTTCAATATTAATTTATTTTATTGTTAATTATTTTTTATCTGCCACAATGTGTAGTGAATTCTTTATTTATTGATTATGATATTTTTTATGATGTACCATTAACCTCATTTTCTTATCTCTTATTTTTTAAGATGCTTTTGAATAAATAGATTATTTAAATCCTATTTGAAAAATAATATAAAAATAAATTATTTATAATTGGATACGAAATGACAAAAGTGTTTGTTTTGACGTTTAATATTTTAATTTCTCCAAAAGCATTGAAATAACTCTTTGTGAGGTACTAAATTTTATAATCAAATGAAACAAAAAGTTTAAAAATTATTCTTTTACTTATAACTTATAAGTGTATATTTGGTTTGAAAATAAAAATGAGAGTAAACTTTTCATGAATAATATTGGTGTATAATTTTATATAAAAAGTTCATTTATAAAAAATTTACACATTATTTTTACCCCTAATTAAACATACCCTCAAATTTAAAAAAATTATAAATACTGATTATTCAAACCCACCCTTAATCATTTCATATATATATATTTTTATTAAAATTAGTGTTTTGCCTTATCTTTCAGATTCTTATATATTACATATCGTATTCTCTCATTTCCAAGCAATGTAGAGAATCTGAATTAGCCAATCAATTGTATCATCAATAAGATTTTATCATTGTCAATAAAAATAAACTGTCACGACCCAACTTAGGCCATGACCGGCGCATAGGAAACACCTTCCCTAGCAAGCCTTAAAAACACCAAATTTTCCAGAAAAACGGACAGAGTTTCCTCTGTTTTTCAGATATTTCCCAAATAAAATACAACCTGCAACATTTACAGTTTAAATTCCAGCAAATGGGTATCAAGCATTCTCAGAATGCGCCCTTCCAGCATATAATGATATCTTAACATATGTTTCCAACATAATACCACATTAAGTTCACAATTCACTTCTTTACCATAGTTTGTATAACTAAGTCATTAGTTCTTAAACATAAACACAATATAAGTCCGAGGACCCTGCCTGTGACACATGGAGCAATTGACAAACTAGACAAAATAAGGTTCTAACATAAAGGCCTTCTCAAGAAGGCTCACAAACTTGAAATGCACTTAAGGCTGAGCCGAAGGAATAGAACTAGATCCAAAGACTAAAGACTGTATTCAGAAAAACTGGATAACAACGGGGTGAGTTTTGCAACTCAGCGAGAGATAGGATATCTATAATTTACTAAATACAATCATAAAATAATATAAACATAATAATGTATATGTGCTCATAGAACATATATATAGCTATAACATGAGATATCTTGAAAACATAACTTTACATAATCACATGATTTCAAATATAATGGGGAATTATCCGAAGCAGAACAATAATAAGTCCAGACATGACCCGAGGTCATATGTGGGTTAGCACCACACCTGCTAACTGGGATTGACCTGTAGCCATATATTTTCAGACATGACAAAAGTCATGTACGGGTTAGCATCCCTCCTGCTAACTAGAGTTGGCCCATGGCCTAATACAAATCCAGACATAGCTGCAGCTATGTGTGGGTTAGCATCCCTCCTGCTAACTAGAGTTTTCTCACGGTGCACCGAGGCTAACATCCCTGCCGTTAACTACAGGTTCTAACTAGGAATTTTTCTCCCAATTTAACTCAAAATCATGCACATTCCACTTCTAGAATACTTTCCAACACAAAATCCATTCTCATGTTATATGAAATACATTGGACATAAAATATACTCAAAATTGATAATTAATATAAAATGTTCTAAAATGTAATATTTATCACATTTCAATCAAAAATATTTTAATAAGACTAACAATCACATAATGGCCTCCAATTAAATATTTTTCACTTCAAACATAAAGCCTCATTTTCAATAAATAAATTATTTTCTTCTATATCAACATACTTTCAACTCTTTATATAATTTTATAATGTTTATCATGCATAAAGTAACCTACAGATACACTATCTACTCACAAATACTGGTTCAAAGAACCAAAGAACAGCGCCTTTGATGCCACCAACTCAAGTATTGTCGTCCGATTGCTCTATCGCTCTAGGAATAAGACAATACTAATATTTGTGAGCTAATTACACTATCAATTAATATCAATTAACTCCAATTCACTAAAATCCCCAAATTCATGGGTTTAAGAAACCTAATTTAATCCTAAAAAATTTAGAAATTTCAATAATTTAAATGGAGCATGATAGAAGCTTACTTACCACTTGGAGAGTAGAATTAATGAAGAAAATCACTCCCAAAACTTCTAAAATCTTCAACTCTCTAATGGAGGTTAGAGAGAGAAAGTGAGATAAAGGAGAGGGAAAGAGAGAGAAAGTGGGCGGTTATGATGGAGGGGATGAGAAGATGATTATGATGATGGAGGAGATAGTAATATTTATTGATGATTGAAGCAAAGAAAATGAAAAATTAATGGAAGTGAGGAGGAAGGAGAAGGCTACGGGGAAAGGAAAAGAAAAGAAGAAAAGAAGAAGAAGAAAGGGAAGGGAGTTATGGGAGAGAATGAGGGACGGGAAGAGGAAGAGAGAATAAAAGAAAATAGAGAAAACCATGGTGGTCTATACCACTTAAGGTGTATGGTGGTCCTCACTCAAAATTTTTTTTTTCTTTTTTTAACGGTCATCACATAAACTTACTTTGTAAACAAATATTTTCATTTAACAAAATTTTTGACTAATTGTTAACCGAAAAAAAAAAAAAAAAACCAATTCGGCTAATTCAATCATTATTTTTACTTTTCACCATCTCTTTAATACAAGATTACTAATTCATTTCTCTATTTGAAACGGCTTTACTTGAACAGGATCTATCATAAAATAAATTACAAATCACTATCATCCTCCCTCTTTTTCTAATTATCACTTTAATTTCTCTGCCTACAGTTTAGTCTGGCACTCAAACGCACACTAACCAATGGCAAAAAATTTGGAAACCATGGCTATGATGCCCCGGCTACAGGATGGCGCGCTACTTATTAAAAATTTGCCCACATTTAGCTAGTGTGTGTTTAATTTTTCATTTCCATAATTAATTCTTGATGAAATTAATTTTGAAGTGAAGTGATTTATGTTTAAATATGTTTACTGGAAATTAATTTTAATTGTAAATATTTTTTGGATAGTGTTAAATAAAATACTTTTAAATATAAAATTATCAAAAGGCTTAAAATATAAATAAAAAATTTATATTGAAATTCAATATTTACAATGTTTTTTAAAATGTTTGTGTGATGAGGTGAAAATTCTCATCAATAAACCTCATATTTATCATAGAAATTATCCATAAAATTTTCACCTTGTTTTTATTCTATACAAACTTTAAATTATCAATTTTATAATAAAAGAAAAACAGCTCTTAAAAAATACTGATAAAGGGCAATATAGAGACTTTACAAATGAAAAATTCTCAACGAAAAAACAATGACCGCAGAAGCATGAATTAGTTGCTTGACTTGCTTCTACCCTAACGTGATTTCGCTATCAGAATTGATTTTGAAAAAAAAAAACCAAACAAGAATTATTCGATGAAATCCCATTTACAATCTTCGGGATTTTAGAGTTGTCAACGCGCGTCCAAACAAGCTGTTATAACCAGATGCTCTGCACTGTGGCTTGGTACCCGGTATGTGACGCACGGGGTGGTGCGTGTAACACCGGCAGAACATAAAAATAGAGCAGCTAAAACAATTGCATGACCAACTATGCATATGGTTCAGTATGACGTGTGGTACACTATTTACCGCAAATTTTAAACAACAATTAAAAAAAATACTAATATAAATATTATAATTAATTGTATCTATACTTTTTAAACAAAGAAAAATGTACAGAAAATAGTTTTTATGGGAAAATCACTTTTTTCCAAATAAAATTAACACCAAAAACAAAAAAGGTTGAAAAGAAAATGCTTATTTACATTCAGCCAGCAAAAGCTCATCATCCTAGGGAATACAATTGAATTGATTGGCATCAAAACCTGCCTTTCCATGAAATTATTCCGTAGGAACATGGCCATCGAGTTATTTCTTATTCCATTCCACCATTCCATAATTTTATTTGTTGATCGACCAAATAGAACCCACAATGGCAAAATATATTGCCGCAAATTGAATTTAACAAATAATGCAACTTTTTGAGAGAGACTCAGAAAACAATATTTTACTAATATTTTCATAATCAGATTTTTCACTTACTATAATAAGTATATAATAACTATTTCCAGTGAATTACTAGTCCAGCAGGTACAAAATAGTCACATGGTCCTCATCACACCGGATATATGATATATAGATTGGCAAAAAAACATATTGTAGACATGTACCACTTATAACATGTTTGCCTTAGTTTTTGGAACCCAAAAAGAAAGTTTGAGCAGAAGTTGCAACTGCAAGGGACAAGTTCTTGCCTACAGCACTCCAAAAACTAGGTCAAACATACTGCTAAAAGCTTCACTAACCTTAATTATGTGAAAATTCAACAATAGCAAAGCTGAAACCTTTCTTAAAAGAGAACAGCTTCTCTTTAAATTCTTCAATCGCCTTGGACTTGCCTATCGGAGCAGCAATGATGAAACTCATCCTCTTCAACACCAAACCATTTTCCATCACAAATTTAGCTAAACACAACTCATGTTCATGGCCCTTAACTTCTCCGAATTTCACCACCTCCAGGGTATGTTGCAAACATTTGGGGACAAAAGCAGGATCCAAAATGTTCTGGTCAATTTTAGATTCTAGTCCCTGATGATCAGTCGTCCAACAAAGTCCAAAACAAGAAAAAGACCAAAATAAGACACCTCTAATGGTAAGAAGATTGTAGGAAAATTGGAAAAGCTGTTTAGTAGTCACAACAAGTCAGAATGGGACTCTACTAGACATTGCTTGACACGATAATTAGAAATAAGTAGAGAAATCCTTAATTGGTTTTAGAGAAAGAAAAAAAACTTACCCGTTTTTATTTATTGTTCAACACGTCAGCTATGTGGACATCATGTCTTCCACTACAAACTACAACTATCGCAGTGTTGTAAAAGCACCGGTTAAAGAATATAAAAAAAGCAAGTTTTAAATTAAAAATGAATATTTTAAGTTTCAAATGCATAGGACCCACTAAAAATTTTAATTAGAAAAACGCTTAATATAATTGCTGAAACATCATGAAACGGATAAGAGCAAAAATTTCTACATGGAGAGTGAGTAGTGTCACTAGTTTCATTAAGTAGTTACCAACCTTGAAAATCAAAGTCTTGAGAACTTGACTTAAGAAGCAAGCCTAACAAAACTTCACAACCAACTGAGCTAAGCTCAAGATGGTTCAACAGTCCAAATGCAGGTAGAAGAGCCACTCTTGATCGTGCCAGAACCTTGCATGACAAATAAAGAAGCCCAATTTGTATGACACATGGTATGCCGTAACAAGATAAAATAATACACTTGTGTCTAGGACGAACTAATGTACAAAAGCATAGATCTCTCCTAATACTAGCCGATCAATTTATCCAATAATAAAACAAAGGATTTTTTAAATCAAATCAACAGATTTGTCCTACTATTATCCAATAATTTGTGTAGGGAAACTTCAATTTGACTTTAAGAAGCTTTAAATTGATGCAGATTAACACTGGTATCTATGACATCAACATTAAGAAGATTTAAATGTTGAGGATTTAACATCGCCAATATTCACTTTTGATAAATGTTTGGTGTGCAACATTGTTTTACAACAACTATATGCCTCCATACACTAGAGGTGTAAAGTAAAGTTATTGTAAAGAAATATTATGCACTAAACGGTTCTCTTCACTTCTAAAAAGGGATTTAATTTAACAAAAGAAGCTTACCTCACACCCCTCAAATTTCAGATGTTTAACTTGACTGAATTGTTTGAGAAGCAGAACAGCTTTATCCGCCTCCCATTGGCTTATGATGATATTAGCATTAGCATTACAAACCGAGGATCGATCTAACAGGGTAATATTCCGTGATATATAACCACAATAAGTGAATTCTATCAAATTTGAAGCAGCAAACTTGATAGGACAGTCATTTGGCCCACAAGATGGGTACCAAGCTTCTTGTTTCATGAAAACGCTTTCAAGCCGAGGCACTATGAAAGTGACACAGATTTTACCTACCCACGTACAATTTATTGCCTCAAACTTTTGGAGTAACGGGAAACTAAGACTCAAAACGTCGGAGTAATTGGAGCACTTAAGGGTAAATGTAACTCCACTCAACTTCAGTGATTTGAGGTGTGCTAAATGAACATTGCTTGTGGGAACTGTAATAGCAGCCACACTCAGCACCAATTCTTCTAACAACTCGGAGTTGAAAAGGGAACTAGAGTTAAGAGAGGAAAAGGGTAGCACCATTTTTGAATGAATGCAAAGTTTCTTCAAACTCCTGTTCAAGACACTAGCGATCCAAATGTTGACAATTGACACATCATACTTGTTACCTATGACAAGGGTGAAGCTGTCCAAGACTGAAGATTTGGTCTTGAGAAGTGCCCCAAACACAAAGTTCACAAAATGCTGATCTCCACTTTTATTCTTCCAGCGAGAGTAGAAAACACTGTCATCGAAGTACAACTTGGTGATGGTTCTCCACATGTGTGCCCATCTCTTTGATAACACACTTGTACGGACCGCATCCTTGGTTGGGAGAAGAGATAGTATTTGACTTATAAGTGCCTCTGGTAGCTTGCTAATCCTGTCTTTACCTCCATTCTCTTTCTGCCTCTTCAGATGCTGAAGCTTATGTAAACCAAAATCCATTTTTATAATAGCTCCCTACAAATATTCACATGTGGCACTATTAATCATCACTATATGCACACACATAAATTTAGTGTATGAAAAAAATATATGCATATTGATAGCCTCATGATCATATCATATGAAAGGAAATGGAATAAAAGTCTGTAAGTAGATAGGTTATCACAGAGGTCTTGGAGTGACCGAAGAGCTCACCTTTGAGTAGCAACAAGGAAGATGATGTGTTTCCTTTCCACACGGAGCATTATTATCTAAACCCCAATTGGTATTTGGAGGGAATGGTGAATCAAAGTGGCGGTTGTCAGAGTAGCTTCGGAAAATGACCTATCATCACATAGGGGCTACTGAAGCACAATTGCTCCGAGGTGACTTGTAGCAGTGAAGATAAGAAGGTAGAAAATAGGAAAAATTATTTGTTGAACACAAATTTAAAATACGATTCTTGTCCTCTAGGCAGCTTTTATCTTAAGATTTATTATGAATATTTTATCATTAATTATTAGATTATATTATTTAATAAAATAATAATTACTTAATAATTAATAAATATTTATAATATTGTACTAAAAAAATAAAATAAAATATTCATAATAAATTTAAAAATTTGACCTTATAATTTACCCACACTGCATGCTGAAAGTTGAGATTGGATTTTTTACTAAAGAAAAAATAATTGAGTCTATATTATTTATATTAATACAATATGGGTCATTTATACCCATCTATTAATAGATAATATGTGGGCTTTTATACGGATATAAAATAAAAAAAATGATTATTTACGCATCTATTACGTTTTGAACATTATATACTCGTATATATTTTTTTGCGCGTGAGGGGAATCGGTTAACTGTCAACCGATTTTGGCTTTTTCCTAATGCACAGAAATCGGTTAAGTCTCAACCAATTTTTGTTTGTTTTGTCCCCGCCCCATATTTGGTCCTTCACTTGTCCGTGTATATATATATGTGTGTGAATCTCGCTCAGCGTAAGAAGCACTCTTCATTTCTAAGAAGAGAGCTCAAATTACTAAGGTTTTGAGGGAAAAATGGCAATGAGAGGGTATGTTCTTGTTTATTATAATTGTGAAGTAGTAATTTCCTAAACATGTTCATAAATCTAATTATAATAGATGATTTACTAAATATTTTTATAGTCTAATCTAAGTATAATATTTAATAGTCTAATTAATTTCTACTAACAAAATATGCTTACGGTGCACTAATCTCCCTAAATCTAATTACAAATAAAATATTTCTAATCTAAAAATTAAATTTCAATAGACATGTTTTATTTTTTATATGCTAAAAGGAAAAACCTACCTACTTATTCAAAGTAATATCTTTGGGTTTGAAAATTTATATTTTTAATTAGACTTGTTAAGTGATTTAGGAAGATTAGTTGACATATAACATAGTTGAGTTGTAAAATTTAATTAGATTAGTATATATATTGTTTTTAATTATATATTCTAATTTAACTATATAACCTAATTTAATTAGATTAACAAACATGTTTAAGAAATAATATATTTTAAGTACCTTAGCGAAGTATTTTAGTTGTTAATGTAATAAAAAATAAAACATGTCTATTGAAATTTAATTTTTAGATTAGAAATATTTTATTTGTAATTAGATTTAGGGAGATTAGTGTACCGTAAGCATATTTTGTTAGTAGAAATTAATTAGACTATTAAATATTATACTTAGATTAGACTATAAAAATATTTAGTAAATCATCTATTATAATTAGATTTATGAACATGTTTAGGAAATTACTACTTCACAATTATAATGAACAAGAACATACCCTCTCATTGCCATTTTTCCCTCAAAACCTTAGCAACCTAAGCTCTCTTCTAAGAAATGAAGAGTGCTTCTTACGCTGAGCGAGATTCACACACACACACACACACACACACACACACACATATATATATATATATATACACGGACAAGTGAGGGACCAAATATGGGGCGGGGACGAAACAAACAAAAATCGGTTGAGACTTAACCGATTTCTGTGCATTAGGAAAAAGCCAAAATCGATTGACAGTTAACCGATTCCCCTCACGCGCAAAAATGATATATACAGGTATATAATGTTCAAAACGTGATAGATGCGTAAATAATCATTTTTTTTATTTTATATCAGTACAAAAGCCTAATATGTGAACCTCATATGAATAAGATCTATATTTTATCTAATAATAAATAAAATGTAGGTCAATATGATTATTTTATTAATACAATTAATATTTCTTTTTAAATTTAGTGGCTTCATAATCAAAATAAATATATTTCAGATAAAATCAATTGACTCTGCTTTTATTTTAAATGCATATAAATATAAAGTGTTAAATTTATATTTAGCCAAACATTTCTCATAACATAACCAGGTGTTTTGAATTAATTGAAAATTTTTATATAAGCGCTTAATCATAAATTGTCAAACTATATATACTTGATTATAAATTTGAGTAAAGTATAGGAATTTAATTATAAAAATTTAATTAAAAAATAAATAAAATTATAAGTGCCTCCAAAATAATTCAATGCATATTTTTTAAAAAAAATTTTCTGTTGATCCACCACCATCTGTAGCAAAGTCTTTATTTATAAGGTACCATATTTTTTATGATGCCATTAACCTCATTTTCTCATTTAAACCCTTATAAAAAGTAATATAAAAATAAATTATTTTATATTTCAATATATAATAATAAAACTATTTATTTTGAATGTTTTACAAGAATTTTTTGAAATGTTAGACATTTAATTTTTTAGAAAGCAATAAAATAACATTTTCAAATAATAAACTGTGTAATCAAACCAAACCAAAATCCATATTTAAAATAACTCCCTACAAATAATTACTTGTGGCATTATTAATCATCACTATATGCACACACGTAAATTTAGTATATAAAAAAAAGATGCATATTGATAGCCTCATGATCATAATATATGAAAGGAAATGAAATAGAAGTCTGCAAGTAGATAGGTTATCACAAAGGTCTTGTGGCGACCTCAACTTTGAGTAGCAACAAGGAAGATGTGTTTCCTTTCCACACAGAGCATTTGTATCTAAACCCCACTTGGTACTTGGAGGTGAATCAAAGTGGCGGTTGTCGGAGTAGCTTCAGAAAATGACCTATCATCACGTAGAAGCTACTAAAGCCACAATTGCTCCGAGGTGACTTGTAGCAGTGAAGATAAGAAGGTAGAAAATAGGAAAAATTATTAGTTGCACACAAATTTAAAATGCGATTCTTGTACACCCTACACGGTGGAATTCCTATTTTTAGACCGATCATATATGTTCTATTATTAATTGTTAAATTAAACTATTTAATAAAAATAATAATTATTAATAAAAAGTCTATAATATATTTAAAAATTTAAAATTTACTTTATAATTTACTCACACTATGCATTTAAAGTTGAGTTTGAATTTTTTACCAAAGAAGAAAAAAAGTTTGAGTCTGTGTTATTTATATTTATGCGATATGGATCATTCACATTCCTTTTATTATTGAATAATATGTGAACCTCATATGAAAAAGATCTATATTTTATCTAATAATGAATAGAATGTGAATTAATTGATCATTTTATTATTACAATTAACATTTCTCCTTAAATTTAGTGGGCTTCATAATTAAATAAATACATTTTAAATAAAATCAATAGAATCTACTTTTATTCTAAATGTGTAAAACTATAAAATGTTAAATTTATATTTAGACAAACATTTCTCAAAACATAATCAGGCGTTTTAAATTAATTGAAAAATTTTATATAAGAGTTTAATCATAAATGGTCAAACTATATATATTTGATTATAAATTTGAGTAAAGTATAGAAATTTAATTATAAATTTTTAAATTATAAAAATTAATTAAAAATAAATAAAATTATAAGAACTTCCAAAATAATTCAATATATATTTTTTCAAAAATATCTCTCTGTTGGTCTGGCACCATCCGTAGCAAATTCTTTATTTGTAAGGTACCATATTTTTTATGATGAACCATTAACCTCATTTTCTCATTTAAACCTTTATAAAAAGGAATATAAAAATAAATTATTTTATATTTTAATATAATAATAAAAGTATTTATTTTGAATGTTTCAAGAAAATATTTTTTAAAATATTAGATATTTTAATTTCTTAGAAAGTACACAAATAACTTTTTCAGAATAATGAACTGTATAATCAAACCAAACAAAAAATTAAAAAAAAATTTGTTGGGAAAACAATATTTTGCCTTATCTTTTTTATTCTTATTTATTCCATATCTTGTTCTCTCATTTACAATTAATGTTGAGAATTTGAATTAGCCAATCAATTGTAATTATCTTATGTCAGCAAATAAGATTTTGTCACTGTTAATATTTTCATTAACAAAAAGTTTGAGTAATTCAATCATTATTTTTACCTTTCACTGTCTCCTCAATACCATATTACTATTTACTCCTCTCTTGCGGCCCTTTTTTCCTCCCCCTCCGACTGTCCGCTTCACTATTTGAAACAGGTTATATAAGCACTGCTATCTATCATAAAATAAAATAAATTACAAATCATACCATCCACCCACTGTGTCTTATTTTCATGTTTGTCAGTAAAAGCGCACATTAATCAATGGCAATAAAAATAGAGGCCAAGTCTCCAATGCACCAGGCAAAGGATGGTCTACTATTTACTAAAGATGTAGCCACACACTGGTGAATAGAACTAAATGCTTAAAAGTGTGGCTAAATACTCAGTGTATGATGCACGGGGTGATGCATCACTGTCATAACCCGAAAATAGAGCATATGAAATTAAAAGAATTGCATGACCAATTCTCCTATGCACTTAGTTTATGTTTGGTGTTAAACCACTGATTTAGTTTAGTGATGAGGAAATTAAATAGTAAGAATGAGATATTAGGATTAAGTCTCATTGCAATCAAATATGGTGAAGCCTATCATTGACAATAAATTGACGTACTGTGCACAAAGACCTAATCAAAATAGTACAGTGAAGTTTTATAATAGAGAAATATTATTTGTATTTGTTATTTATCAAAAATCGTGTCGATACACTCTTATTTATTATTGGATGGAATGTGAACCTCACTTATCCACATTTCATTTATCCACATTTCATTTAATTCATGTGCTCAACGTTTGTGAAGCTTGAAAGCACCATTGCACAATGTTGGTTCGGTTTGGCTTTGGATTGGTTTTACTGTTGAACCACCCAGTTGGTTCACAGTCCATCAAATCAGAGGAATTTTTTGCCAAAAATTCCTTGGCAAGGCTCGAGCCTTTCCCCCCTCAATGGAAGGAAGCGCCTTTGCCACTGTGCTATCGATTGTTCTCATTATATAAGTTGCATTTAATATATATATATGTTATAAACTAGACCAAACCAAAGGAATTTTTTGACAAGGCTCGAACCCCCCCTCAATGGAAGGATTGCGCTGCTAGTTCTCTTTGCTATAGAGGTTACATTTTATATATATTATACATTAGAGGTCACCATGTGAAATGTTGAAAATTCTCAAAAATTGCATCAAATGGGATCCAACCTTGGCACTGGCGGTACAAGGAGCATACAACAACTACTAAGCCAACCTTGTTGTTAAGCTTTTATGTGCAATCAATTATATTTTTATACAATAATTTAATTAAATCCGGTTAAACTAATAACCCACCAGTTCAAGCAGTGATTCAATGACTTGACCGAGTCGATCACCACTTCGATTTTTAAAACTATGTCATTGCACGAAAGGTTACAACATCAGCAGGTCTTCAACATTGATGTGGGACCACTAACTCACTTGCACTGCTTACTCCATTTTAAAATAACTCCTTTTTTTTTAATATTTCATAATATCAAACCATTTACAATAGTTTATCTAAGTGACATTAATTCTTTTATTCCATTTATACACTTAATATAAATATAGTAGTTAAATAATCAATCCATTTAACAAGATAACTAATAATGATAATATAAAAATAATTTTATCAACTTATATAATTTCTATGTTTAGCAGAATGTTTGTTGTTTTCTTTTATATATGTTATTTGGTTTTTCACCATTACACTGTTCGGAAGGAGTAATTGTTATCCAAAACCAAATGCAGAAGTTTGCCAATTTTACTTATAAAAAATATTATTCATACCCATAATATATATATATATATCCTTGAATGAGATTGAATTGGGATGAATGAGATGGAAAAATGACACAACTCGAAACTTATTATCAGCTCTATATAATTCTCATTTCGATTTGGCTGCAATCTTATTATAACCCGGTGTTTCGTGCACCATTTTTTGTTTCTTGCTTTCATATTTTTATCCTCCGATATTGTACAGTTGATTGGCATTAAAATCAGAGTTCCTGGATATTTTATTCCACACGAACATGGCCACCAAGTTATTTCGGATTCCATTCCTCCATTCTAAAATTTTATTACCTGAACAACAAAATCGAACTCACACTGGCAAAATATACTCTCGCTATCTGAATTTAGCCCTACAAGTTATGCAACTTTTTGAGAGAAAAGTAAAATATTATTTCACTAATGGACTGATAAAGAATTTTTTTCACCCAAGTTCATGATAACCGTTTCCAGTGAACTACTAGTTCTGCAGGTACAAAATGGTCACATGGTCTTAACCACAGCAGATAATTGATATATAGAGTGAGCAACCAAAAAAAGAAACATTGCAATGTTTGCTTTAGTTTTTAGAACTCAAAATGAAAGTTTGAGCAAAAGTTGCAAAACAGCAAGAGACAAGTTCTTGCCCACAGCATTCCAAAAACTAAGCCAAACATACTGCTAACAGCTTCTCTAACCTTAAATATATGAAAATTCAACAACAGAAAAACTGAAACCTTTCTTGAAAGAGAACAGCTTCTCTTTAAATTCTTCAAAGGCCTTCGACTTGCCTATTTGAGCAGCAACGGAGAAACTCATTCTCTTCAGCACCAAACCATTTTCCATCACAAATTTAGCTAAATACAGTTCATGTTCATGTCCCTCAACTTCTCCAAATTTCACCACCTCGAGGGTTTGTTGCAAACAGTCGGGCACAACAGCAGAGTTCAAAAGCTTTAGGTCAAATTTAGATACAAGTCCCTGATAATCAGTTATTAAACAAAGTATAAGGAAAAAAAGTGTCAAATAAGGCAACTAAAGGTAAGAAGAAAGTAAGAAAATTAGAGAAGCTATGAGTAGTCACAAAAAGTCAGAAAGGTGCTCCACTAGTTATTTCTTGACATGCAAGTTCCTATGAAGAGAAATCCATAGGGTATGTTTGGGAGGATGATTATGGAGAAAGTGGCCAAGAGTGGAATGGCTTAAATGAACCATGTTTGGAAACAATTAAAATGTAGAGTGGAATAACTAGGAAGGGACAATGTGTCCCTCTCTTAGCACTCAACTTTCATTTTTTAACCCTCTAGATTAGGGATCAAAGAGAAAATAGTTGTTATTTCTTTTCCCTTCCTGGTAAAGCTTGTTAAACATCCATACAATAGTGTGACATGCTCTATTCTAATCTTTATCCTTCCATGAACTTTCCCGTCCGTTGTCTATAAAACTTTGAAACATAATTTGAGAAGCTTTTAGAACAAGAAAAAGCTTTTGCTTTTGTTCAGTTTATTGTTCAACACCACAGATTTTGTGGGTCATCATTGTCCCTCGCTACAACTACCACTACAAGAAATTTGGCTTAAAACAACACTTATTTTTTGGAACATTTGAAAAGTGTTACTTTTTGTACAAATAGACAACACTTTTTTTTAAATGTGTTGTCTTCTCTACTCAAAAAATGTTGCCTTAAATAATTGACCACACTTGATATAGTAACACTATGAAAAGTGATGCATTAGCTTAAAAATGTAGCCTTTGACAATTGGCCACTTGTGATATAGCAACTTTTCAAAAAGTGATGTATTAACTTAAAAAAAGTGTAGCCTTTACTATATCAAAAGCAACATATTTAATAAAAGTATTGCCTATGTGTGTATAAGTAACACTTTTTAAGTGTATCAAAACTATTCTTTTAGGCATAAATTTCTTGTAGTATACATTCTTAATATAATTGCTGAGATATGTCAAGTCTTAAATGATTTAGAGCAAAAATTTACATGCAGGTAGACTACTAGGAAGAGTACTGTCACTAGTTTCAATAAATAGTTACAACCTTGAAAATCAAAGTCTTGATAACTGGTGACTTAAGCAGTAAGTCTAGCAAAACTTCACCACCAACTAAGCCAAGCTCCAAATGGTTCAACATCCCAAATGCAGGTAACGCAGCCACTCTTGATTGTGGCAGAATCTGCATCACAAATAAAGAAACCCAATTTGCATGACACTTGTTAAGCTGTAAGAAATTGGTACTGCACTTGGTATGCCTTGAAAAAACTTACGTACAAAAGCATAGATCTCTCCTAATATTGGCTAAGCAAATTAGTACATAAATACTCCAGCCCAACAGACCAACAAATTTCTTCATTTCTGAATGATGATATAATCAATTTTTAAAACCAAATCAACAGATTTGAGCTACTATTAACTGATAATTTGTGTAGGAAATAGGAAACTTCCATTTGATCTTAAGAAGCTCCCAATTGACGCAAAATAACACTAATGTCTACATGTCAACATAATGTGCTCAAGGTTTGACATTTCCAATCTTCACAGTGAAAAAAAAGGTTCAACAAAAGAAGCTTACCTCAGACCCCTCAAATTTGAGATATTTAACTTGACTGAATTGTTTGAGAAGCAGAAAAGCACGGAATTCTGTTTCTTCAAATCTGTCCCACCCAACTTCGCTTAAAATTATAGTAGCAGAAGCATTATGAGCTGACGGAGGATCAATCAGGGTAATAGACTGTGAAATACAGCCATAACCACAATAAGTGAACTCTGTCAAATGTGAAGCAGAAAATTCAATTGGACAGATATTCAGCTTATAAAATTGTGGTTGTCTTTCTGGCTCAGACCCTTGTCCTATGAAAACACTTTCAACTAGAGGCACTTTGAAAGTAACACGCTTTGCACCTAACCAAGTGCAATTCACTGCCTCAAGCTTTCGCAGCAATGGGAAACTGAAGTCAAAACCCTTTGAGTAATTAGAGCAGCCAAACCTAAATGCAACTCCACTCAACTTCAGCAACTTAAGGTTCCCAAAATGAACATAGCTGTTTGAAACTGTGACAGCAGCAAAACGATGCATATTCAGCACCAACTCTTCCAAAAACTCAGAAGAGTCATATAGAAGACAATTAGAGGCAAGATCGGAAAAGGGTAGCTCCATTTGCGAGTGAATGCAAAGCCTCTTCAAGCTCCTGTTCAATACATTACAGATCCAAGTGTTGACAAGTGACACATCATACTTGTAGTGGTTGCTGCCAATAACAAGTGTGAAGCTTTCCAAGGGGTGAGATTTGGTCAATAGGAGTGCCCTATAAACAAAGCTCACAAAGTGCTGTTTCCCACCTGTCTTCTTCTTGTGACCGCAGAATACACTGTCATCTAAGTCCAACTTGGTAATGGACATCCACATGTACCTCCATCTCTTTGATAACACACTTGTACGGACTGCATCTTTGGTTGGCAGAATGGATATTATTCGGATAATAAGTGACTCGGGTAGTTTGCTAATAGTGTCTTCACCTCCGTTGATCTCTTTCTGCCTCTTCAGATGCTTATGCTTAGGTAAACCAGAATCCATGTTTGTTGATATAATAACTCACTACAAATAAATGAATAATTACTTGTTGCAGTATCAATCACCATATAAACATGAAATATATATAAATATAAATAAATGAAATAAATGTCTAGTAGATTATTAAAAAGGTCTTGTAGGGACTGAAGAACTCCCCATTGAGTAGCAAGAAGGAAAATGACGAACTCTTTGTCTTGCAGCTTATATATCTTCTTCAACAAGTATCACAATATAAAATGGATTTGGTAGAGTTAAACTCCGTTTTGTACCAAAAACGAAAAAAAGTTAAACCCTAGTTGGTGTTTATCGAGGGGATGGTGAATGAAAGTGGCGGTTTCTGGGTAGAGTGAGAAAATGACCTATCTTGACATAGGGCGGTACGACGAATGCCATAATTGCTACACTGCGGGCTGTATGACCAGGGGTCTGTTACCATTTCTCATTTATTACAATTATATGTCGCATTCCTACAATGCCGTCGAGGAACATGTTTACAAGTGACCATGGCACAGTGGTAAACTTTTGTTAACCAATTCCGCCCGATTGCTTTATGCAATGTGACATATAAAGTGTTGTCCAAGATGCTTGCCAACAGGATTAAACCCCTTCTTAATGCCCGCATTTCTCCTTTCCAAGCTAGTTTTGTGCCAGGAAGAAAAATTCAAGATAATATCCTCATAGCAAAAGAGATGCTTCACTCTTTTAAGAAAGTAAGGGGAAAGAGAGGATTCATGGCGGTCAAAATTGATCTCGAAAAAGCCTATGACCGTCTTAGCTGGAACTTTATTAAAGACTGCCTTGAGGAGTTTGGTGTTCATCATAATTTGCTGCAGCTCATATGGAATTGTATCACAACCCCTGCTTATAAAATCCTCTAGAATGGAGAAGTAACTGAAATGTTCTCTTCTTCAAGAGGTATAAGACAGGGTGATCCAATATCACCTTATCTTTTTGTCATTTGTATGGATAAGCTATCCCAAATTATAGAAGAAGAAGTCACCTCAAACCATTGGAATGCCATGAAAGTGGGGAAAAATGGGCCTTTAATATCCCACCTTGTTTTTGCAGATGACCTCCTTCTCATCACTGAAGCAAACACCGAACAAATGGAATTGATGCAAAACTGCCTCCACTGCTTTTGTGAATCAGTTGGGATGAAAATCAATCTGTCAAAGACCCATATCCTATTCTCGAAGAATGTTAGCATAAACTTGAGGAATGAGATTCTAAACCAATGTAACTACAATGAAGTTAAGGAGATGGGCAGATATTTGGGAGCTCAACTCATTAATGGAAAGAACTCTAGAAGAGAGTTTGGACATATCCTGGAAAACATCAACAACCACCTACAAGGTTGGAAAAGCCGTTGTTTGTCTTTAGCAGGTAGAATTACTCTTGCACAATCAGTTATTGGCCCATCTGCAAATTTTGCCATGCAACATAGCAGACTCCCTAAAAAAATCTGCAATCTCATTGAAAAAACCCAACGCTCTTTCATATGGGGTGATACAGACAATAAACGGAAAACTCATCTTGTGGGTTGGAAAATTCTTTGCAAACCCAAATCTTTGGGGGGACTGAGTTTAAGAAGAATGGATACCATGAATGAAGCTTTCATTCTGAAAAGTGGTTGGGAATTGCTATCTCAACCAAACTCCCTCTGGGCTCAAGTGCTCAACCAAATATGGGAGAGATTCCAACTTCGAGACCGACCCAATTTCTACTAGCAGAGACTCAACTCTATGGCGCTGTATAGTAGCCCTTTGGCCCAAACTCAACTCAAATCTTGTTAAACTGGTTGGAGATGGTAAATCAACAGCCTTTTGGAAGGATAATTGGAACCAAGAAATTGGTGTGCTTGCTGAGTCTAACGTCAACAACATTGATCCAGATCAAGCTCTTTGGACAGTTAATCAATATGTAAACCAAGATGGAGAATGGGATTGGTCCCTTCTTCAACACCAACTTCATCATGACGCAATAGAAGCTCTGAGAAGAAAACTTCCCCCTCAACCAGAGGATGGGCCTGACAGATGGATATGGGGGCCTGAAAAGAATGGAAACTTTACTGTCCGAAGTGCCTACCACAGCATCATGGGTACTGATAAGTTTGACTTTTTTGACTGGAAGAAGATTTGGAAGTGGAAAGGCCCCCAGCATATGAAAGTTTTCCTGTGGGAAGTAACCCATGATCGTATTATCACTGCAGCCCGGAGAAGCAAGTGGTTCGGCACGAACCCAAACTACCATCACTGCAGAAATATCCCTGAAACCACCCTCCATGTGCTCAGAGACTACCCCAGGGCTGCAATAATTTGGAAAAATTTCATCCCCCCCATCAACCGAACCAACTTCTTCACTCTGGATCTGAAGGAATGGATATCCCATTGCATCGGTCAAACCATTAAAACAACGCCCGACCACCCTTGGATTGATTTATTTTATGTTGCTATTTGGTGTAATGCCCGGGGACGAGGACGAGGAGTGATCGCCGATGCAAAGAAGGCAGGGACAAGGAGCGGCTCCTCGAAAGGTCTTCTAAGCGGAGGGGTACATGAATGAACCGATTACACACCCGAATGAGAGGGATCCTGAGACTGTATAGGTATGAGACTATACAGTTAAGGAGGGCTTATATGAATTGATTTGTACTACCTATACCAACAAGATGCATCTTCTTTTCGGTAGCCTAAACTGAAAGAACTCCACAGTTAAGCGTACTTGACTTGGGGTAATTTTGGGATGGGTGACCTCCTGGGAAGTTTTCCCACGAAGCATGCGAGTGAGAACAAAGCATGCTGAAAAGACCGGTGTTGGTTTGTGGGGACAATCATCAATCCATAAAGCAGCAGGGGATGTTACAAATGGTATCAGAGCCTGCACCTCTCCCAGTACGGTGTGGTTCGGGGACGAACCAAGCGGAAGCTGGTGGGCATGTAACGCCGGGGACGAGGACGAGGAGTGATCACCGGTGCAAAGAGGGCATGGACAAGGAGCGGCTCCTCGCAAGGTCTTCTAAGCGGAGTGGTACATGAATGAACCGATTACACACCCGAATGAGAGGGATCCTGAGACTGTATAGGTATGGGACTATACAGTTAAGGAGGGCTTATATGAATTGATTTGTACTACATATACCAACAAGATGCATCTTCTTTTCGATAGCCTAAACTGAAAGAACTCCACAGTTAAGCGTGCTTGACTTGGGGTAATTTTGGGATGGGTGACCTCCTGAGAAGTTTTCCCAGGAAGCATGCAAGTGAGAACAAAGCATGTTGAAAAAACCGGTGTTGGTTTGTGGGGACAGTCATCAATCCATAAAGCAGCAGGGGATGTTACATCTGGAATATATGGAAGTGGAGAAATAAGGAAATCTTTGAACAAAACTTCCAACGCCCTCCTATTGCTCATAAGCTGATTCTTTCGCAGGCTCTCGAAGTCAACAACACTATAAATAATCACTGTGCCACTCGTCAAAACAAGAAGAGGTCCATGCTCATCCGATGGGAATCTCCTCCCCATGGCTGGATTAAGCTAAACACAGATGGGGCTGCCAAAGGAAATCCGGGAGAAGCTGGATGTGGGGGGTTACTGCGGGACTCCTCTGGAAGATGGGTGAAAGGTTTCTGCAAAAGATTAGGTACCTGCACAGCTCTTGTTGCTGAATTATGGGGTGTATATCCGGGCTTAAAAATGGCGTGGGAAGGTAATCTCAAGCAAATTCTCCTTGAATGTGACTCGAAGAGTGTTATGGAGAGCATTAAAGATAAATCGTCCCCAAATGCTAACAATTCAAAGCTCTTTCAGCGAATCCAAAATCTTTGCCACCGTGACTGGACAGTTTCTATCAAGCACACCTATAGAGAAGGTAGTTTTGGTGCTGACAAGCTTGCTAATCTGAGTTTCTAACAGAATGATGGCTTGACCATTTGGAATTCTCCTCCTAGTGGTATTATAGGGACGTTATTGTATGATGACATAGGGGTCTCAATGCCCCGTCTTATTATGTTGTAATCTGCTCTTTCTTTTATGGGCCTTTTTCTTAGGCCCTCTAATGCAAAAAAAAAAAAAAAACTTTTGGGTGCCTCAAGCTGTAAGTTTGATTGTTATCTTCATCGTCCTTTTTTCACTACTTTAGTTTATAAAAAGTATTACTTAATTTGTGTTAATTCAAATTTTATGCAATATTGATAATTATACTGTTAAGTAAAAATACATAGAATAAAAAAATATTTTTTGACAAAATTATTTCTTATCTTAATTTGCAACAAAGATGAAAAATAAGTATTAAAAAAAAAGATGAAAAATATAATTAGTACTTGGAATTATTGAAATTAAGAAATAAATGGATTTGATTTGAAATGATTTGAATTTATTTGATTTTTAAGTTAATTTTATATTTGGAATGATTAAAATAAGAAATGAAATGATTTAATTTGTGTGTAAGTTTTAAAATCAATTCAATTTATTTCCATTCAAATCATATTAAAATCTAAATGATTTAAAAATTAAAAGGATGGAATTATAAATCAATTAATTTCTATCTTTATGTGATTCCACATGCAGTTAGAGTTGATTATTATTAAACATCTTTCAACATTTTTCTTTCTTTTCTTTCATTTTTATAGAGCTATTTGTTAAATATTAAAGTAATAAATTTGAAAAAAATTGCAAAAAAGAGATTTGATGAAGGAAGAAAAATCAAGTTATAAATAAACAAATCAAATTCAGCTTCATATACTTTTCAAATAAGTCATTCCAAATTTTAAGTTGAACTCCTTTAAATAAATAAATTAAGTTTGATTTGTTATGAAATATTATTTGATTATGGATGGTTAGATTTTTCATAATCATGCAATTTTTAAAGTTTTTATGTTTTTAAAAATAATAATCAATGTGAATAATTTTTAATGTTACAATAACATGAATAAAATTAAATATATTATCAATCAATCAATATCAATATATGTATTAAACCGGATCACAATCACCCTAAAAAGTAAAGCAATCTACACGTAGTGCCAAACCAAACCCCAGTAAGTTGTTTTTGAAAGTAGTATAGAATTTCTGCATAAATGTATCTCAACATTGTGCAGACCGATTAATCAGTAGGAACAAAATAATTTGCTCGTAAACACAGTGGATAAATTACATTGATAGTGTAGAATTCGTACCATTGTCAAACTACTAATAATAACAAACGTAAAAATCTATAATCGCTAAATTGAAACTTTTCTTAAAAGAGAATAGCTTCTCTTTAAATTCTTCAATAGCCTTCGGTATGGTTGGCCAACTAGAATGGGAGAAGCTCATCCTCTTCAATACAAAAGCATTTTCCACCACAAATTTAGCCAAACAAAGCTCATGCTTACCTCCAGAAATTCTTCCGAATTTCACCACTTCGAGGGTAGATAAGAAACATTTGGGCACATCAGCAGAATTCAATATCTCTTCATCAAATTTAGATAGTCCCTTATAAACATTCATCAATTAAAAATCAATCAATTAATTATGCCACAAAATAAGGTCCTAATAAGACACATGTAAGAAAAAAGAGTAAGAAAATACAGGTCACGGGTCCTGCAAAAACACAAGTCTTCACAAGGCTTATGGAGTTAGTTTGATTTAATAATTAGAATTTGTTCGGCACTCAAGTGTACACTAATCATTGGCAATAAAAATGGAGTATTGTAACTTATAATCCCATACGTGAAAATTACCAACCTTACAATGCAGGGTCTTCAAAACTGGTGACTTATGAAGTAAGCCTAACAAAATTTCACCATTAACCAAGTCAAGCTCTAGATGATTCAACATTCCAAAATGAGGCATAGCAGTCAAAGAAACTTTTGATTTTGCCAGCACCTGCATGAGGCATGACCAAAACAAGAAACTTGTTAGCTAGTATATATGAAAGATTTTGTGTAGATATAAATCTAACATACAATAACATTGAGCTCTACCAATTTAATTAAAGGGATTCTTAATTACATTTTGAGCGTGATTAAAATTTCTACGCCAACATATTCTCTATCAGATTAAATGTTTTGTGTAATGAGCTAAAAATGTCAAACATAGATCTGGAAAATAGTGCAAATTTAGGGTCTAAAAATTGAAAATAAAAACTAAAAAATTGGTGAAATTTATATTTTTCACAGTTTTCAGTATTTTCTTCACAAAACTTAAACAATATAAAAAATTGAAAATGAAAATTGAAACCAAAATACCCTTATATTGTAATATTGATCTTAAAAATCATAGAGATTTCTACAGCAATAATAAAAATAGATCAAGTTATCTTACCTCAGTTCCCTCAAGTTTGAGACATTTCACTAGACTAAATTGTTTGAGAAGCTCGCAAACGCGAAGCCCTACTTTTTGCACACACGGCTCCCCGCATTTGTACAGATCAATGATACTTGCGTCGCACCTTTAGCTGATAATGAATCCACTAGTAAAATATCTTGTGACATACGACCACGGAATGTGAATTCTGTTAGATTTGGGGCACAAATCTTGATAGCACAGTTACGTACGTGACTCCTCGGATTGCGACCTAGTGCTTTGTTCTATGAAAAACGTGACAAGTTGAGGCGCTTCGAATGTGACACAATTCGGACTTAACCAATTGCAATTCTTTGTCTTTAACTCTTTCAGTACCGGGAAACTAAATCTTAGATCTCTTGAGTGATTAGAGAAGTCGAAGGTAAATGTAATTCCAGACAATTCCAGGAGCTCAAGTTGTCCAAAATAAATATAAGAATCTTTGGTAACTCTGATAGCACATCGATGCATTTTCAGCACCAATTCTTTCAAGAGATTGGTGTTGCAAAGGAGATGAGAGGAAACAACTGAGAAGTCAAGTTCTAAATGTGAATGAATACGGATATTTTTAACATAACTCCTCAATGTACTTGAGATCCATTTGTTAACAAGTGATGGGTCATACTTTTTAGACATAACAAGATGAAAACTCTCCACACTTCTGGAGAGAAGGAGAGTCTTGTTCACAAAGTTTATAAAGTGTTGTTTCCCTGTCTTCTTCTTGCTGGAATAGAACTCTTTATCATCAAATTTCAGCTTGGTGACACGTGTCCAGCGGCTTATCCATACCTTTGATAACGCGCTTGTACGGATTGCATCTCTAACTGAGACACAAGAGAGTAGGTGGCTAATGATTGGTTCAGGTAAATTGCTGATTATGTCTTTACCTTCGTTTGATTTCTGTCCCTTCCAACTAAATGTAGTAACAGATGAACCAGAATCCATGTCTGCAAAAAGTTCCTACAAATAATTTGTGATGCATGATAGCATATGTATCAAGCACTATAAACTTACATATGTAGTATATATATCAGTGATAGCATCATCTGAAAAATATATCAAAGTGGATGAATGCATTAAGAACTCACCTAATTCCTCCAATTGCATCACATGAAATCTTAAAGTTCTGAGATTCAGCTGTGTGGTCTTTAGTTATTTATACTTGCATGGTGAATGAGCGATGCTTAGGAGTTTTATGAGCTTTTGAGTTGGAACCATTACGATTTAGTAACGCCAGGGCATCTATTTGGTTTTCTCGTAGAGGAATTTTGCTGTAGACTTATTGTAGACTTTAATTTAATCTACCAACTTCATTAATTAGTGAAGAATTACGTAAATATTCTTTATCAAATAATAATATAATAGTGTGTTAAAGTCTAACGGCATGTTTGGAAAACCTTCTGAATCAATTTTGGAGGTGTAAAATCTATTCTATGCACAACTTGATTAGATTTCCGGTGGAATATAATTTAAGAATTAATTTTGGCTCCAAAACCAAATCTGGTAGAAGTCACTTTTAGATTTTTACTCTTATAATCATAGTCAAAATTAATTCTCAGATTAAACTACTAAACATAAATCACATTACCTCAAAATCAATTTTATCCCGAATCAATTTGCAGTATCAAACGCACACTAAATGGATCAAGGGGAGAATTTCCTTTTGTAGTTGTGATCATGTATTTACGTATGGATGAGTTCTAAGCTATTGAGACGCTTGCTGATCCAAATTCACTCGACTCTTGAATTCAAATGGGTTCCAAAAACGTAATGGTTTTGTTTCCTAATGAAGAATTGGGGAATTATAACGCCTAACATTGAATGTTACAGCAATACAAGAGGTGTGGCCTGCCTTAAATTGTATACTGGTGTTTTTGAATGTTCCGAACACGGTTGAGGCTAGTGGGCATATATGAAAGCAATAAAAGGTGGATTGATAACACTTGTGGCTATTGGATGGCTGCAAATGTGTGTTAGATTTTATGCAGAGAATTCGGTTACGGCAAAATTGAAATGCAGATGGAAGAATTTTGTTTTTCTTCCTTTTGTACTTCATATGGAGGAGACTTTAGATTGGAGCTATCACAATTAGTCTCGTGTTTACAATGTTCCTAATGGAACATTCATTGTTCCCAGAGTGGAGTACCACGTTCTGAGAGGGGAGCACCATTGATTTAAAATTGCACATAAATCTAATGGTGAAGAATTGATAATGACTCTAATATAGTAATAGTTAGAACTGGAGAAACTATTGTCCATTAACTAATAACAAGTTAATTTAGTGAAATTTCATATCTTATAAAGAAGAAGAGTTGTGTTATTTATACTTATGGAGTGTGGGACATCATGTTCACTCACATCCCATCCACCATTAGATAAGATATGGACCCTATCCAAATATGGTTTACACCCCATTCATAAATATTATATAGTTGCTTGTACATGTACCAGTTGTATGTAATGCAATTACAATTCCTTTTTCTAAACCTCTATAGAGTATCATCATGTTCTAAAGATCGAACTAGACGAGCCGGTTTGACCAGTTAATTGGGATTCGGTCCAGTTTTCAGACCAAGTCTCCCCAAAAATTGGTCTCTCAGAAAACTGTGAGAAAACTGTTTTTGAACGGGTCTAGAACCAAAAAAATCGGTGAACTTGACCAGGCAAGATGGTTCAACGGTTCTATAATTTGCCCATTAGAAAGAAGAAAAACTATTGATTTTTTCAGAGGAGGTCTTGTTCTTCATCTGAGAGAGTGGCTGAAACTGAATTACTAAGGAGCATGGGGTAGAGGAGAAGCGCTGATAGCAGAACTAGAGGTGAAGTTGTTGTGTTGTCAAAATAGTGGTGGAAGCTCATAGAGCAAGCGATGATAAGGTTAGAATTAGCCATATCTATAAATATGTATAAATATATATTTTATTATATTCTGGTTATATTCATGTTGAACCCTTAGTTAAACTCTAAACCTCTAAACCATTACCTTACCCAATTCAATAACCAGTTCGGTTTTCAGAACATTGGCCATTGTCGAGCCTCTAGCCTAACCTGCTTCATCGATCCTATCAAGGCCTATCTCACCAATACTATCTCTTCCTCTTCGGTTGTCGAACTCAATACTGCCTATAATTGATTTTCCCGTCAAGCTCAGTGCAACCAATTTCTCTACCTGGTACAAACAAATTGGACAACTTCTTTCAGCCAATAAACTCCTCGTTGGTTATCTCACAGGCACTATAATATGTGTCCTCCTGCCCAGATTGGTTCGGGTGATGCTGCCATCGACAATCCAGCCTTTGATCACTGGAGACCTGAAGACAACTACATTTTTCCTTGCTCTCTTTGGCTCCTATAGTCCTAAAAATTAAGATAGCCATGTCCTCTGCCATCACTTCTGTTGATGCACTCTTGTGACTGTCCAAGGCATTTGCCAATCAGTCTCGTACTCAAATCATGACATTGAAAGAACAACTTGCCTCTATTCGCAAAGGCAACTTTGATTGGATTGATTTAGCGATTTTGATTGAATTTGACCATTATGCATGATTACAAAAACAAAAAGAAAAAAAGAAAACAATTACCCTTAAGCAAATGCATAAATCTATGAATATATAAAAGTTATAAAATAAACCATTGGTACTAAACCACTTTGCAGCAGTCAGAAAAAGTATTTCCCGCTCTAAATTGGGTTCATACAATTATGTAAGGGTTGGATTTATGCAATTATCTGACTAGGTAAGTAATAATTGCATATCGTGATATTATTGGTACTGTTCTCTATTTAGTTGATGAATGTTTAACAAAACAATAGTATTATAAATGCATTCTGACAAAGCTAAAAATGTAAAAATGTTTTACATAGAATTCCATCCATATATTATCATTTCAATAAAATTGTTTGACTTAATCATTTATAAAGATATGATAGAATGGCAAAACAATGTATTAAAATTAAACTATTGTTTTTCATTTAATTCAGATCTAACATTTTTTTTATTTATAAGTATCATTAACCTCCTTTACAAGTTAAATTTTCTTTGAAAAAAAGAAAAGAAATAAATGCCGATTATGAGTAGCGTCAAATCAATCCCAAGAAGTCTAGTTCCACAGCCTTTTAAGGATCAGACACCTTGTGGTCTTTTAAAATAGTTATAATAGAAATGTTTCATATCATCATACCGATACTGAGTGATAATTAGAGTTGCGAGAACATTAAAAAACACCAACAGAATTAATTAGTAGGAACAAAAAAAAACACACACACACACGCGCACACATACATACGGTAGGCATAACTTGATGTTGTGTTACTAAATCTTCAGCAACCTAGGAGCAAGGATAAAATTCTATGATCGCAGAATTGAGACCTTGTTTAAAGGAGGTTAGCTTCTCTTTGAATTCTGCAAATTCATTCGGTTTGACTCCCCATCCAGCCTGGGAGATGTTGATCTTCTTCAGTACTGAAGCATTTTTCACCAAAAACTTGGCCAAACAAAGCTCATGCGCCCGTCCATAAACCCATCCAAATTTCACCACCTCGAGAGTAGATCGCAAACAATTGGGCAAGGCAACAGGATTCAATATCTCTTCGTCAAAATTAGCTAGCCCCTAGTTGACAATTATCAATGAAAAAGTTAATTTTACCACTGAACAAGGTTCTAATAAAATACATATACAAAGTGTTTGGAATGCTTTAATGAGTCGAAAATGAATTTAATATTTGTATTTGAGGTAAATCAGTAAATTAAAAAATTGAATCTAATTTCTTAATTTATCATATAAATCTTAAAAATCACCAACCTTCATGTCCAATGTCTTGAGAAATGGTGAATTATGAAGTAGGACTAGCAAAACTTCACATCTAAAATAGTCAAGTTCCATATGGCTCAACATTTCAAACTGAGGTAGATCAGTCAAATATTTTGATTCTGCGAGAAGCTGCATAACAAAAGAAACATAATTCTAAGTAAGCTAATTAATACCACTAATCACACCATATCATGATGTCATTGGTTCTTGAAATAAAATAAAATAATATTAGATAGAGGTATTTGGAAGATTTGGAAATTCATACAGATTAATTGTTAATGATGGCAAAAATATTAAGATGCTGATATAGTAAAAAGTAAGCTGCTCCTATACAGTGAACCACATAGTTATGACATACAAGTCAAAATAAGAGATGATAATAGTTTAGACAGCCGAATTGGTAAACATTGAATAAAAGAACAATAACATTTTTCATTTTGCTACGAAATAATCTTACAATTATAAAATAAAGTTTTCAAGGTCGGGCTTCGTAATCCATATTAAATGCCAAAAAGAGATGAGGGAAGGAAGCTTACCCCGGTATCCTCAAGTTTGAGACACTTTGCCAGACTGAATTGTTTGAGAAGGTTACAAGCACTTACCATTACTTCTTCCACATTTGCCTCCCCATACATTCTGAATAGATAGATATTTACAACAACACGCTTAGCTGATGATGGATCTACCAGAAAAATATCTTGTGATATATCACCATGAAATGCAAATTCAGTCAGATGTAGAGAACAAATATTGATAGCACAATTATGTGACTCCTCCCATTGCGAATCAATCCATTCTGCCATGACAAAACTTTCAAGTAGAGGCACTTTTAATGTTACAGACTTCATGCACAACCACTTGCATTTTCCTATCTTGAACTCTTTGAGTACTGGGAAATCAAGGCATACATCTTTTGGGTCACTAGGGAAGTCAAGGGTAAATGTAACACTAGCCAAGTCAAGGAATTTCAAGTGTCCAAAACAAACATGGGATTTGGGAACTCTAATAGTACATGAATGAATGTCCAACACCAATTCTTCTAAATGATAGGCATTGAAAAGGAGACGAGAGGAAACAGCTGAGAAGTCAAGATCTGAACATGACACAATATTAAGTTTCTTGACATCTCTGTTCAAGATACCAGAGATCCACGTGTTAACAAGTGATGACTCATAATCGTTAGAAGTAAGAACAAGATGAAAGCTTTCCACATTAATAAGAAGAAGAGTCCTATTCACCAAGTCTACAAAGTGTTGTTTCCCTTCCACCCTTTTGCGAAAAGAGAACTCCATATCATCCAGTTCTAGCTTGGTGACAAATAACCAGCGACACATCCAAGTCTTTGATAACACACTTGTACGGACTACGTCTCTAGTTTTGAGACAAGAGAGTATGAGGCTAATGATTGGTTCAGGTAGGTTGCTGATTATATCTTCACCTTCATCTGATTTCTGCTTCTTCAAATTAAGTGTGCTAGGTCCGCCAGACTCCATGTTCGCAACAATTTCCGACAAATAATTGCACTGTTATTAGGCTCTGCAAGTGCACACATATAAACGGTGATGCTAACATCATCTAAAAATCAAAGAAGACAATACCAACTTGAGAATTAAAACACACTTACCCAATGCCTCAACATGCATTCCTCAAAGCATGCACACACACACACACACACACACACACACAGATATATATATATATATATATATATATATATATATATATATATATATATATATATATATATTCCATGTGATTGACGGATGCTTAAAGACACATGATGATGTAGGGAGAAGAGGAGAAAAGTGAAGCTAAAAAGGAACAATTGAACCAAATACGTGAGATACAGCTTTGTGGTTTTTAGTTATTTATAGGCCAAAATCCAAACGGCTTATAAATAGTCTAAAAGCTCACAATAAAAAAGGTCAAGATAAAGAACTTAATTTGAATAATCTTGCAGGTTTTCACCCAATCATGCATATTAACAGCTAAATAGTTCACAATGACTGAAATTTCACACTTCTGCACCTGGGCTTTCATGCAGAAATTTTAGTAACTATGTCTTAAACGCCAGCATGAAAGTAAGAAACATATATTTTCGACATTTCATTATTACTTTCAAAACCCCCAAAAAGTTTATATTTTATCGATTTCGTACTTCTTTTGCTGGAAAAAGAATTATAAAAAAACTAGAAAATTCACAAAACAAAGTTATGCTTTTTGGCAAGCATCTCTGTTAATGTTTGAAATTTAGTTCAGAAAGAAGGTGATGTCTTCGTGGCAGCAAGTGAGCAAACAAAATGGCAACAGCAACATTGAACAGTGACACCTAATAGAGCAAAAGAGTGCGGCGACGGTAACAGGTAAAAATTTAAAAAACAAAAAAAAACCAAGAAAGGTTTTGTAGTGACTGCAGAACTAACCTTTAAGTGGCAACAAGGACGGTGATGAAGTTCGTTTCCACCCAAAGCGCTATCCCGTCTAAACTCCGCTTGGTATTGATAGAGGCTTTTTCACGCAAATAAACAAACAAAAAAAAAATTCATTAACAACCAAAATAAAACTTTCAAACGTAATTTACATGGATGAACCATTATTTGGGTTCTTAATGATTTTTTTGGGGTTTATTTATGCGAAAAGTTCTATTGATAGAGGGAAAGATGAGTCAAGGTGGCAGTTGTCAGAGCAGCTTGAGACAATGACCTATCATCATGTAGGAGCTACAAGGCCATAATTGCTACGCGGTGACGTGGAAGCACCCTTCTATAAGCTTTCTCCCGCTATAAAAACTCACAAGATAGGAATCACGTACCCCAATATCTGACACGACACCATACAAGATGGATAATAAAACTAAAAAATTATAGGACATTGATTAAACATATATATTACAAGCTGATTCTTGATAATGGGATAATGTAAAATCTATCCTTAATAATATTAAATATCGAATATTTAGTGATTCTTGAGTGATAAATATTCACGTATCTAGAACAATTTTATTATCAAATAAATTAGCCTATAATATTATTTATATATGAGAAAAATTCTTCTCCTCTATTATCTTCCTTCCTTCACGGTCTTCGTCTCTATCACCACCACCACTATTGCCGCCATAAATTTAGGTTTACATGAATTTTGGATATGTAGCCGTTGTGAACCATGGAGGATGCGTCTCCCCCTATGTTTCTAGTTTCTTCAATGTGAAGTTAGTGACATTCCACTCAAAGCCGCGGTCTTGAAGCCGCCTTAAAATCCTTGATTTACTTGTCTCCATGGGAATGTTCTAGCCCACGACCATTGCTTTAGGGCCTGAACATAAATATGTGTTTCTGGCCAATTTTAGTATTTACTTATCAATAATAAATAATTGAT
The DNA here is from genome assembly GCA_031216105.1 of Dalbergia cultrata. Classification (NCBI taxonomy): domain Eukaryota; kingdom Viridiplantae; phylum Streptophyta; class Magnoliopsida; order Fabales; family Fabaceae; genus Dalbergia; species Dalbergia cultrata. The sequence continues at coordinate 17,026,350 of CM062350.1, forward strand.
AAACTCTCTGTATAGGAGACCAAAATGCTCTAAACCAAGTGTAAATCGATAAACTTTAAGAGTTTGAATAATAGCCTTTATTTTTCAAGATCTCGTTTCGATGAGCGAAAAGCTATTTTTCTTAAGTTTTCCACTAAAAGAATCAAGTGTCAAACTGTTTTTTATGAATGATGATGGAATGTAAAGTGATTTTGTATTGTGATTATGTGAATGTAATGCTTGACAGATTAAATAAGAGGAAGAAAAAATGCACAATGTAAATTAATTGACACACTAGAGATAAAATATAGAAATTGTAAAGAAATGCAAAGAACTTAAAGGAAATCTAATCCCAGGAAAATGAAATAGAAGGTTAAGAACAATACTCAGTAACTCTGGATTTTGTCTAGTCATTGGAGACGTTTTAGAATGAGTGTGTGAGTGAAAATTCCAATCCTTTATAATTTGTACAGAACTAGTATTTATAGACAACGTAGGACTTTAGGATTTTGAAACTTGTGTCACGACCCAACCTAGGCCATGACCGGCGCATAGAGAACATTTTCCCTAGCCAGCCTTAACACACAATATTTTATAGAAAACCGGACTGAGTCTCCTCTGTTTTTCGGACATTCCCCAAATACAATATAACCTGCAACATTTTCAATTAAAATTCCAGCAAATGGGCATCAAGCATTCTCAGAATGCGCCCTTCCAGTATATAACAATATTTAACGTAGTTCAAAATATAATATCAATTTAAGTTTACAAATCATTTACATAACATAATCTATATGGCTAAGTCATAAATTCTCAATCATATCATAATATAAGTCCGAGAACCCTGCCTGTGACATATGGAGCAACTAATAGACTAGACAACATAAAGTTCTAACATAAAGGCCTTCTCAAGAAGGCTCACCAACTTGAAACGCACTTATGGCTGAGCCGGAGGAATAGAACTAGAACCAGCACCAGCACCTGTATCTGAAAAAAAAATGGATAACAACAGGGTGAGTTTTGCAACTCAGCGAGAGATAGGATATCCGTAGTTTACTAAATACAATCATAAAACAATATAAACATAATAATGTACATATACTCATAGAACATATATATATATATATATATAACTATAACATGAAATATCTTGAAAATATAACTTTACATAATCACATAATTCCAAATATAATGGGGAGATTATCCTAAGTACAACAATAACAAGTCCAGACATGACTCAAGGTCATGTGCGGGATAGCACCACACCTGCTAACTGGAGTTGGCCCGTAGCCATACAAGTCCAGACACGACAAAAGTCATGTGCGGGTTAGCACCTCACCTGCTAACTGGAGTTGGCCCGTAGCCATATACAAGTCCAGACATAGCTGCAGACTATGTGTGGGTTAGCACCACTCCTCGCTAATCGATTTCTCACGGTGCACCGAGGCTAACGTCCCCAATTAACTACAGGTTCTAACTATGGAATTTCCCCAAATTACTCTAAATCATGCATATTCCACTTCTAAGATATTTTACAACATGAAAACCATCCTCATGTATAATATGCATAATAGGCATAAAATAACTCAATTTTAGTAATTAACATAATATGCTCTAAAAATATAAAATTTGTTGCAATTCAACTAAAAGTATTTAAATAAGCATAATAATCATATTATGGCATCCAAATACAGATTTTTCATTTTAAACATAAAGCCTCATTTTCACTAAATAATTATTTTCTTCTATGTCAATATACTTTCAGCTCTTCATATAATTTTATATTGTTTATCATGCATAAAGTAACCTCTGAGATACACTATCTACTCACAAATACTGGTTCAAAGAACCGAAGATCAACGCCTTTAATGTCACCAACGCAAGTGTTGTTGTCCGATTGCTCTATCGCTCTAGGAATAAGACAATATGAATATTTGTGAGCTAACTACACTATCAATTAACATCAATTTACGCTACTTCACTAAAAACCCCAAATTCAAGGGTTCTAAAAACCTAAATTAATTCTAAAATTTTAGAAATTTCAATAATTAAAATGGAGTATGATAGAAGCTTACTTACCACTTGGAGAGTATAATTGGTGAAGAAAATCACTTCCAAAACTTCTAAAATATTCAACTCTCTAATGGAGTTTAGAGAGAGAAAGTGAATTTGAGGAGAGGGAGAGAGAGAGAGAGGTTATAGGATTGGGAGGGAAGTGGAGATGATGATGATGGAGGAGGTGGTGTTATTTTTTAAAAGAAAAAAGCAAGGAAGATGAAAAATTGAAGAAAGAGATGAGAGGTGAAGAGAGGTACGGGAATGGAAATGAAAAGAGGAGAAGAAGAAAGAAGGCAGCGTCTGCCAGAGGAAGAGAGTGAGGAAATAAAAAGAAAAGGAGAGTTCTGTGGTGATCTGCACCACTAAAGGTGCACCATGCACCTCACCTCTTTTTTTTTTTTTTGGTCGGCTACGACATTTTTCCCCCTTAAGAAATTCGGTCCCCGAATTTTCAAACAAACTCGGGTGAAAGATATATATCTCAAGAAGCAAATAAACGCGGATATCTAGCTTGCATAACCTCCTCCACTTCCCAAGTCGCTTCCTCTCTAGAATGGTTATTCCAAATCACCTTCACTAACACCACCTCTTTAGATCGAAGCTTTTTAACCTGGTGGTCCACAATGGCCATCGGTTCCTCCTCATAGGACAATTTCTCATCAAGTTGGATCACTTGAGGAAAAATCACATGAGACGGATCAGGAATATACTTTCGAAGCATAGAGACATGAAACACTGGATGAACCAGGGATAATTCAGGGGGTAATGCTAGATGGTATGCCACTGCACCAACCCTATCCAAAACTTCAAAAGGGCCGATGAAACGAGGGTTGAGCTTTCCTCGCTTGCCAAATCTTATAACTCCTTTCATAGGGGAAACTCGAAGAAAGACATGTTCTCCCATAGAGAACTCTAAGGTACGCCTTCTATGATCCGCATAGGATTTTTGCCTACTCTGAGCAGTTAAGAGTCGCTCTTGGATCAAACGAACCTTATCAAGAGACTCTTGTACAATGTCAAGACCTAGCATCTTTGCTTCACCAACTTCAAACCAACCTATGGGAGATCTACAACGCCTCCCATACAAGGCCTCAAAAGGTGTCATCTGAATACTGGCTTGATAGCTATTGTTATATGAAAACTCTATAAAAGGTAGATAACTACTCCAATTTCCACCAAAGTCCAATACACATGATCGGAGCATATCCTCCAAAATCTGGATGGTTCTTTCAGATTGTCCATCCGTTTGAGGATGAAAAACTGTACTAAGATCAAGTCGAGTTCCTAAAGCTTCTTGAAAAGCTCTCCAGAATCGAGCCGTTAATTAGGCCCCACGATCAGATATAATGGAAATCGGAATTCCATGGAGTCTGACAATTTCATCAATATACAACTGAGCATACTAAGGAGCCCGATAGGTGGTCTTCACTGGAAGAAAATGAGCTGATTTGGTCATACGGTCCACTATGACCCATATAGAATCAAACCCTTTTATGGTGCGAGGTAACCCTGTCACAAAGTCCATAATGATCCGTTCCCACTTCCATTCAGGTATTTCTATCTGTTGAAGCAATCCTGCAGGTCTTTGATGTTCAGCTTTAACTTGCTGACACACCAAACAACGGGACACAAAATCACCAATATCTCTTTTCATGCCTTCCCACCAATATAATTGCCGCAGATCCTGATACATCTTAGCTGAGCCAGGATGTATAGAGTATCGAGAATTATGGGCTTCCTCCAAAATGGTCTTTCTAAGATTTCCAACATCGGGTACACACAACCGATTTCCAAATCGAAGCACTCCTTCTTGATCCATCACAAACTCAGTGGTTGCCCCACTTCTAACATCATCCTGTAGCTTGAGTAATCTAGGATCTTCGTTCTGAAGCTTCTTAATTTGCTCCATGAAGGATGACTGGGCTCTTATATGAGCCAAGAGTATCCCAGACTCCCCCATATCAAACTGAATACCATTCACCTCAAGCTTATGAACTTCATCCACTAATGGTCTCCTTACAGGAGCAATATGAGCCAAACTACCCATAGACTTCCTACTCAAGGCATCTGCCACAACATTAGCTTTTCCAGGATGGTACAAGATAGTGCAATCATAATCCTTAAGCAACTCTATCCACCTTCGTTGTCTCAGATTTAAGTCCCTTTGTTGGAATATGTACTTTAGACTTTTATGGTCGGTGTAAATCTCACATGTTTCACCATAAAGATAGTGCCTCCAAATCTTCAAAGCAAAAATTACTACCGCCATCTCCAGATCATGAGTGGGATAGTTTTGTTCATGCTTCTTAAGCTGTCGAGAAGCATAAGCAATGACTCGGCCGTGTTGCATCAAAACACAACCAAGTCCTATTCGAGAAGCATCACAATAGACTGAGAAACCTCCAGAACTAGAAGGTAAGACAAGCACAGGTGCTGAGGTTAGACAGTCTTTGAGTTTTTGGAAGCTTTCCTCACATGCATCTGACCATTGAAACTTCACATTCTTTTGAGTCAACTTAGTCAATGGCACAGAAATTCTCGAGAAATCTTTAACAAACCGACGGTAGTAACCTGCCAATCCTAGAAAACTTAAAATCTCTGTAACTGAAGTAGGTCGTGGCCATCGTTGGATAGCTTCAATCTTTTTCGGATCCACCATAATTTCATCCTTGGATACGATGTGACCAAGAAAAGCCACTTGATCAAGCCAAAATTCGCATTTAGAGAACTTGGCATGAAGCTTGCGATCCCTCAAAGTTTGTAGCACAATTCTTAGATGGCACTCATGCTCTTCCATACTCTTGGAATATACCAAGATATCATCGATAAAGACAATCACAAAGTGATCCAGGAAGGGTTTAAACACACGGTTCATCAAGTCCATGAAAGCAGCTGGAGCATTCGTCAACCCGAAGGACATCACCAAAAATTCATAATGCCCATAGCAGGTACGAAAGGCTGTCTTAGGAATATCCTCATCTTTGACTCTCAATTGATGATACCCAGAACGGAGATCAATTTTAGAAAAATAAGAAGCTCCTTGAAGTTGATCGAACAAATCATCAATTCGTGGTAATGGGTACTTATTACGCACAGTGAGTTTATTGAGTTGTCGATAGTCCACACATAGTCGCATTGAACCATCTTTCTTCTTCACGAAAAGTACCGGAGCTCCCCACGGGGATGTGCTCGGACGGATGAAACCTTTCTCTAACATATCTTGTAATTGATCCTTTAACTCCTTTAATTCAGCAAGGGCCAGACGGTAAGGAGGAATGGATACGGGTTGAACTTCTGGAACCAAGTCTATACTAAATTCTATCTTTCTTTCAGGAGGCAATCCTGGTAATTCATCAGGAAATACATCTGGGAACTCTCTGACCACAGAGACTTGATCAATGTTAGGCACTTCAGCCTCAACATCCTTAACCACCGCAAGGAAGGCCTGATTGCCTTTATTTATCAAGTGTAAAACACTAATGGAGGAGATCAATGCAGCTGGAGTAAGATAATTATTCCCTTTAAACACAAAAGATGAGCCATCTGGAATATTAAACCTCACTACCTTGGAATAACAATCGACATTGACATGATAAGGAGATAACCAATCCATGCCTAAAATAACATCAAAGTCAACCATCTCCAGTAATTTCAGATCAACTAAGGTATCTACACCATTCACACTAACAACACAAGATCGAAATACCAATTGGATCCACAAAAATTCGCCCGTTGGAGTACTAACCCAAAATGGATTTTCCAACAACCCAGGTTGCTCGCCAAAGCGAGATGCAAAATACGAAGATACATATGAATGTGTAGAACCTGAATCAATTAAAACATGTGCATCAAAAGAGCAAACTTTGAGTATACCTGTAACCACTGCATTAGATGCCTGAGCATCCTGTCGTGTCATAGCAAATACACGTGCTTGACCTCTGCCTCTTTGACCTGTCCTTCGGCCATGTGGGCCTCTACCACCTATTGCTCTACCACCCGGACCAAAGAAACTCTCTTGATAATGGGTTGATTGAGATGATGTTGGCACAGCCTGATAAGTTGAATTCTGACTTTGGAATTCCTTTGAGTGTGGGCAATCTCTCAAGAAGTGGCCTATTTGTCCACACCCATAACATGCCCTTCTACCCTCATGACAAACTCCAAAATGATGCTTCCCGCATGTTCTACACAGTGGCCTCATAGGGCCTGATTGCCCGGATCCCTGCATATTCCCTTGAGTCTGGCTAACCGAATAAGCTCTGGAGCCTGATGCACTCACAGGAGTAGGCCCATTGGAGGTGGCCCTACCTGAGTGCTCCTGATGTTGCCTTGGAGTCGTGTAGCCTCCTCCTGAGCTAGAACCTCCAAAGAAAGTTCCTTTTACCTTAGGTTTCTTAATCATTTCCCTTGTAGCTCTATTTTCTTCTCTTGTAGTCTCCATAGCACATGCGACATCTACCACTTTAGGAAAAGACATCCTTCCTACTTCAGGAAGCAAGTTAGTGCATAGTGATTCTCTCAACCCTTTGATGAATCTCCGTACTTTCATTACTTCATTCACAATTAAATGTGGTGCAAATCTAGATAGTCTGGTGAACTTGGCAGAATATTCTGTTACTGACATTCCCGTAGTTTGTTTCAAATTCTCAAATTCACTAGCAAATCTCTCTTTTCTATTGTCTGGAAAGAATCTATCCTTAAAGGCTTGAGAAAATTCTTCCCATACTGGGGGCGGTCTCCTATCAGCTGTACATTCTTCTAACAAAGATTCATACCAGTGTGCTGCGGTACCTTGAAGATTATATGATACAAAATCCACTGCTTTGGCACCTTCACATCTAAGGACCCTAAGGGCTCTTTTTGATCTATCCAAAAACTCCTGCGGATCTTCATCTATAGAGTCCCCTGTGAAAGTAGGTGGGTTTAGCCGGAGATATGCTTCAATAGTCACTTGCTCATGTCCAAAAGGCTGGGCATTTCTTTGAGTGACAGGGGCAGGTTCAGCTTGTGGTTGAGCCCTATCCCTTGCCTATTGGGTTAAGGCTGCCACCAAATTGTCAATGGATTGTTGCATACCCAACATTCTTGCATCAAGATCAATCGGTTGCCCTTGTGGGCCTGCTGCATCACCCTGCTCGGATTCGGGTTCAGGTTCAAGTTCTGGTTCAGGTTCAGGTCTGGTAGTCCTTCTGCGACTTGCACCCCAACCACTACCAATTCGTCCAGCACCCCGGCCTTGATCTCTACGGCCTCCAGCCTGGCCTTGCCCTCTCTGTCTAGGTGGAAGAGAAGGAGCTTGGTTATATTCCACACCATAGGTATCATAATCTACTAGCCTTACATTGCGCCTTACATTGCGTTGGCATTTTTTAGGAGGCATTGTACCTGAATAGTTGAACTAAGGATCAGATACATGTAAAGTTTGAAAAGAGAATACATAAGACCAGACAACTCAAGACAATACTCAAGAAGACATTCCTAAAGGCCTCTTGTAGGGTCATGCTTTGTGAAAATGGGCCGGCAACCATTTACACAATCGAGACTCTACTAAAGGACACTTGCTCCATAATACACAGGGAAACCTAAAGCTCTGATACCAACTTTGTCACGACCCAACCTAGGCCATGACCGGCGCATAGAGAACATTTTCCCTAGCCAGCCTTAACACACAATATTTTATAGAAAAAGCAGATGAGTCTCCTCTGTTTTTCGGACATTCCCCAAATACAATATAACCTGCAACATTTTCAATTAAAATTCCAGCAAATGGGCATCAAGCATTCTCAGAATGCGCCATTCCAGTATATAACAACATTTAACGTAGTTCAAAACATAATATCAATTTAAGTTTACAAATCATTTACATAACATAATCTATATGGCTAAGTCATAAATTCTCAATCATATCATAATATAAGTCCGAGAACCCTGCCTGTGACATATGGAGCAACTAATAGACTAGACAACATAAAGCCCTAACATAAAGGCCAGACATGACTCAAGGTCATGTGCGGGTTAGCACCACACCTGCTAACTGGAGTTGGCCCGTAGCCATACAAGTCCAGACACGACAAAAGTCATGTGCGGGTTAGCACCTCACCTGCTAACTGGAGTTGGCCCATAGCCATATACAAGTTCAGACATAGCTGCAGACTATGTGTGGGTTAGCACCACTCCTGCTAACTGGGATTTCTCACGGTGCACCGAGGCTAACGTCCCTGCCGTTAACTACAGGTTCTAACTATGGAATTTCCCCAAATTACTCTAAATCATGCATATTCCACTTCTAAGATATTTTACAACATAAAAACCATCCTCATAAATAGACATAAAATAACTCAATTTTAGTAATTAACATAATATGCTCTAAAAATATAAAATTTGTTGCAATTCAACTAAAAGTATTTAAATAAGCATAATAATCATATTATGGCATCCAAATACAGATTTTTCATTTTAAACATAAAGCCTCATTTTCACTAAATAATTTATTTTCTTCTATGTCAATATACTTTCAGCTCTTCATATAATTTTATATTGTTTATCATGCATAAAGTAACCTACAGATACACTATCTACTCACAAATACTGGTTCAAAGAACCGAAGATCAACGCCTTTAATGTCACCAACGCAAGTGTTGTTGTCCGATTGCTCTATCGCTCTAGAAATAAGACAATATGAATATTTGTGAGCTAACTACACTATCAATTAACATTAATTTACGCTAATTCACTAAAAACCCCAAATTCAAGGGTTCTAAAAACCTAAATTAATCCTAAAAATTTAGAAATTTCAATAATTAAAATGGAGTATGATAGAAGCTTACTTACCACTTGGAGAGTATAATTGGTGAAGAAAATCACTTCCAAAACTTCTAAAATATTCAACTCTCTAATGGAGTTTAGAGAGAGAAAGTGAATTTGAGGAGAGGGAGAGAGAGAGAGAGGTTATAGGATTGGGAGGGAAGTGGAGATGATGATGATGGAGGAGGTGGTGTTATTTTTTAAAAGAAAAAAGCAAGGAAGATGAAAAATTGAAGAAAGAGATGAGAGGTGAAGAGAAGTACAGGAATGGAAATGAAAAGAGGAGAAGAAGAAAGAAGGCAGCGTCTGCCAGAGGAAGAGAGTGAGGAAATAAAAAGAAAAGGAGAGTTCTGTAGTGGTCTGCACCACTAAAGTTGCACCATGCACCTCACCTCTTTTTTTTTTGGTCGGCTACGACAACTTGTCTTCTGGCTACCCTTGGATGTTGTCAACGTGAATTTGACAGTTGTTTTCTTTGTCACTATCTCTTTAATCACCACTTTGTCATGTCTTTGTCAAGCTTCTGTCAATAACGGTTGGAAACCGTCAATAATCATCAGTTGACAAACAAATGTGAGGTGTTCATTCTGGCAACATCTTCAATATCTTCAAAATTTTCTAAGTCTTCAAGTGACAAACTCCCACTTCGACTTGTCAAACCTTGTGTGTGATAGTTGTCTTCAACTTCTGATTGCTTTATCTAAAATCTTCCCAGCCCCAAATGATGAACTTCAACTTTGACTTATCAAACGTCAAATAATAGAACTGTCAATGTCGAGTTATCAAATTGGGTACTAATTATCAATTGCCCTTTCTTTTTGTCAACATGTAATTTGATAAATCAGATAATTTGTCAATCTTACAATTTTGTCAATCCTTAGTTATGTCAAATTCTGACTAATCTTCGAATTTGTCAAAGTTGGATGTTAGTTTGACAATTTGACACTTAATGAAATTTGGTGCCAACAAGATGATCCATGGATTACTTTAACAAGATTATCACTAAATTCTAATCTTCATCACAATCATTGCCCCTAAAATCCACTTCAACTATACCTTTTTAGCATCAGCATGACTAACTTCCTTCTTAAATAGTGCCTGACACAATAATTCACTACAAGAAAAAATAAGCATTTTCAATAGTTCTCGACATGTACTTTTGACATATATTAATTATCAATAAAAGTGAATTAGTATTTTCAATTATTACTTTATGTCAAAATTACTTTTCCTAACAATAATTCTATTAACATTTTAAGTATTGAAAACCATTGAAAATGCTTATTTTTCTTGTAGTGATTACACTCCATCACACAAAAATAACACCTTTCAATGATAATAGGAAGTATATGGCCATGTGTTATTCAACTTCTTTGCTTTGGCCTAACATTTGTCCCCCATAAGGTTGTAATAGGGAGGAACATCCAAGACAGCACAACTTGGGTGCATATTGCATACGAAATTATGACCTCAAAGAATAAAGCCTTCTTGAAGACAGTTAACATATTGGGAAGCAATAACTAACTAATAGGAGAAATCATTCAACTATATAAATTACAAAACAGATGGGATTTATTGGTTCAAAGGTTTGTGATTGTAGAACAACTTGCGGACAAAAATAAAAGTAACATAAAACAATGGCATGAGTAAGCAGAAAATTATATAATTTAATTAGAAAGTTCTTAAGTGTAGGGAAAAACCTATACAGAATTGCACATAAAAGGTGAAAATTCAAAAATAGATAATTACATATCTTAGGAAATAACATAATTCTTATTATGCTAACTTTGATTTCAGTGTCAGTATTTATTCTCATATTTACACTCTATAGTGTTTATGCTAAAAGGAAAAAAAGGTGGATGCATCCTACAATGCTAAATTTGAGAGAGCTATCACAATGTACTATACTTTTCCCTCCTAATAATGAAGAGTTAAAATGAAAATAATTTTACCAAGCACAAGCATCATATCACAACAAATATTTCCACTTTTGCTTTGCAACAAGAAGTAAAATACCAGCATGGAATAGGGGATGAGGTTATGTACATAAATGCAAAAGGTATCAAGAAGAACAAAAATTAAATAATAGACTAGCTCATTTCTTTGATCGGCCTTGGCCCCCAACTTGATGAAAATCATCTATATTGAGAAAATAATTCAGCATATTACCTATCATTGATCAATCCCCTAAAATAAAGCGACAAAAAACACTCACCATAAATTCACAGAATGTATAAGGATGTGAACCAATTTAGATTTCATAAATGAGCCTAATATGAGGTAGAGATTAGTTCATTTCTGCCTCATTATGGTGGTGGTGGTGGTGAGAATGAAGAGGGTGAAGAAAGGAAGAGGATGATGGATAGGGATTTTTTTTATTTTATTTTTTGTGGGTATGTATAGATCAGACAAGAAATGGTACACACTATACAGAGATAAGAGAATTTCATCCCATTTATATAACCTTTACTTATTCTTTATTTTATTATAAACTCAAAAGGTTATGTATTATTTTTATTTCATAACCTTATTTATATTTTTTAATCTTTGATTAAGAAAAGAAGGTAAATTTTACATTAAATATACATAAACATGTGTCATCGGTGTGTAATACAAGCGCAGAAATAGATATGTGTCTAATATATAGACACGACACACATATGGTGTGTCCTTACTTTATAGGTGATGAGTAAATAGTCCAAATTATTCCCCAAGAAGAATTAGGTTCTATTTGATTTACATTTTGGAAAAATTACTTTTGAAATAATTAAGTTAAAAAATTACTATTAGAGAAATTACTTTTAAAAGATTTGATTTATGTTTGGTTTGAGTATAGCAAACATAAGTTTAAAAGAATGATCTTTATTTGGATAAGATATTTATGTGAAAGTAACAATAAGATTTTATCTTAGAAGTACATTTTCTAAAATGAAATTGATCATTCATCTACTTTTACTAAGTGAATTTTTTTCCACCTTAAAATGAATTTTGGTAAGCACACATACAAATCAAACATCTTTTAATTCTTACTTTTCATTTTCATTTAAATAAAAATACTTTTGGAGTGTATCCAAACAAGCACTTCACAAGACAATTTAATCCCAAAAACTAAAATTAAATCCATGGTCCCTCAAGATTTGATTAATAGGACATATTAGTCTTTGTGTGTTTGATCTTTTAAACACGAATGAAATTACACCAGTGACATGTTAATAAGATGCTAAATGACATGTGTCATTAAATTACTCATTTTAGAAGCTGAAATTACCAAGGTTCTAAAAATCGAACTGGACATTCAACAAGTTAAGATAAAGATTCAGAGGTTCAATCGATTCAATTAGGGATTCAACCAAAATATAACCCTAAATTTTTAGTTTTTCAGTTTTTCGTTTACAAAATTAGAAGCTGAAAATTGAAAACAGTAAACCAATCATGCGGTTAAGTTGCCCTCTTTCTTTCTTTCTCACTTTTCAGAACTTTTATAGCGTCTCATTGGTATACTATAGAAGAAAGAATCAGATTAATATTGAATGTTCGAATTGAAATCTTTATAAAATGATAACTGTCTCTCAAGTTTCCTAGACCTTAAAATAGTTCAAATCCCATACCCTTCAAGCCATACAATTAAACCTTACTTGATTTACATATCAAATACGCTTATAAGCTTGGATAGATAAATGACTAGGATTGGTCACATTGTTTGGCAAAAAGCATGTTAGTGTACTTATGCCTATTTGTTTAGATTTTGTTATGGAGAAAGGTAAAGTTGCCAAGGCATTATCTAAAGCTTTGCAAGACCTTGAATTGATTCGACAATCTAACATCAGGCCTAATCACAATCATCCACTCTCGGGTTGAAGGTAATTATTAATTTTTTCCAATCACATATCTATCTTTTTTATTCTAATTTTGTATATAGCAGAGGTTCTATTCTTCTGAGCAAAATTTAGGTAAATCAAAAGTGTATTCTGCTGATATAATTAATGATGTGTGCTTTGTATTAGTGTCATTGATTCATGATCTGATTTGTAAATATGTTGTTAGAGATTTTGTTAAGATTTTATTTTATGAGTTTCTTTTTTTTTGTTTCGATGCATTGATGCTGTTGAGAGATTTTATTTTGAGTTTCTTTATTTATTTATTTTTTGGTTTTGATGCATTGATGCTGTTGAGAGAATGGGAAAGTTACAGATTTGGAAATCTTTAAAGGTTCTGTTTTCAATTTTTTCTTTACAAGAACTAAAAATTAAAAATTAAAAAGTGAAAATTTAAAACTGTAAATTGGCTTATTTGTTTTAAGATTTTCAATTTTCAATTTTTTCTTCAGAAAAATTGAAAATTAAAAATTAGAAACTAAAAACTAAAAATTAAAAATAACAAACTAAACAGACCCTAAACATTCTCCTTCCTCCTTTCAGTTTTTAATTTTTCCTTTACAAAAACTGAAAATTAAAAATTCAAAACAACAAAAAGTCCGCTACTCCCCTCTTTTCTCTTGTTGCATTTTTTATGTTATTTTTGTCTGGAAATATGTAGAACATGGCAAAGAAAAAGTGCTCCATCTAATGGGAATAAGGGTTCAACTCCACAGCAAGTGTTTACTAATCATGCTCAAGTCGATACACCAGTTTCGGATATGCGGTTAGAGGCCAAAATCCCAGCTGAGTATTTATGAAGGCGGTATTTGTTAAATAGCTCCATGACTAGATAGTTCATATTTCATATCTAAATCTGGATCACCTGTTTTGTCTTCCTGACATTTTACCTGCTGTTTCCTTTCATGGATGAAGGGACCTTTACTTTTGAAAAAGATGAGACATTTCCATACTTGTGAATGCGGGATACCCTTTTGTGCAGACCTTGGTAGCTATAAACATATTCTTAGTTATGTGGTGAATTTATTGGTCCCGTTTAGTGTTGTGGCTTGATACTAGCTACCAATCACGTTTAATTTTTATTAGTTTGATTGATGAGTACATAATGCCATCTTTATAGAAGTTGGGCTTTTATTTTCCTATCCCATTCTACACCAAGATGACTGCACTTTGATTTCTTGACTCTAGCTTTTATGCAGACTTAAACTAGGTGGTTGGGCAACAGGTCTTACTGTACTTCTATAAGACTGAGACAGATAAGAAAAACTACCCCAATTTTTCTTGGGGGCGTTGCTATATGGACTACAATACAAAGAGTCAAAATTTGTTGCTTTTTATTACAATGATTTCTTAGTGTTTTTTTCTTGCTAGGAATCTTTTTTCAGGGAAAAAAAAAAAAAACCTTCTATAAGCGTTTAACTGCTTCTTTATAGGTGTTTACTGAATATCTTCTGACTTTGTTGAACTCTATTAGCTATGATTATCTCCCATTCTGGAATAAGCTTCAGTAGTCTCTGAGTTCATTCTATATATGTGGCGTTTAGTGTTATCTATATGTGAGTAGGGTTCTGCAATTTGTATATCAAGTACTTTGACATTGAATTGAAAGTACAAACATGCTTCTCCTCAATGGAATCGTGGATTAATGGTGAGGGCTATTGTTGTCTATGGTTTGTATGGAATTTGTTTATGAAAATTAGATAATGTCCAAGGCAGGTCCTTTTTATGTTTAGCAAGAAATTGATGAATGTTTGGAAGCTTCAAATCATGTAGCAAGAAATCGATGCTGTTGTAGCCTTGTAGGTGTTTTATTGTGGAATTCCTCTCTACTGTATTCATGTTAGGCTGCTTTTTAAGTGTTCTTTTAATTGCTTTGTTTGTGCCTTATTGTTCCTGCCTCTCTTGCATCTAGACTTTATGAGTCTTACTATGTTTTTAATTATTGAAAAAAGGATTCATGGACAGAAATGTAATCTACTAAATATTTGTTTATCTTAGGTGCGAGAAGATTGAACTACTGTATGATAAAAATAAGCCAAATTAGTTTATCCTTTATATTCTTCTTGACATTTAAAAATATGTTATCAGATCTATGATAGTTTCTAGGGAAACTGTTTGATTTGCTGTTTTCAGTTTTCAGTTTTTCCTTCACAAAAACTGAAAATTGGAAATTCAAAACTGAAAACTGAAAACTGAAAACATTAAACCAAACAGGCCCTTAGTACAACTGAGAAAACACTACTAATGTAACTATATATAATTCTTAACAAGGATTCTCACAATAGTTGAGCAAGTAAATTATTTTGTTGTCTATAATCTTTTTTGGACCCCCTGAAATTGTCGAGTTTGTTGGGTGAGAAATGACTCTCATATGTGATTTTAAATATTCTACATATGCAGCAATAATGCAGCAGAATATCTAAACGATCAACTGGAATTCCTTCTATGTTAAGCAGCTTAGATAATGCATCCTAATTGAGCCTTTTTGTATATAACATTAAGGCATTCAAGAAACATAATAAGTTTAATTTGTGAACCATTGACTTGGGAGAGACAAAACCCCGAAGATAGTAGATAAATATGAAATGATTATCTTTTCTTGTCTTGGTGGAGTGTTGCCAAGTGTAAGTTTACCAAAAACAGTTGGGGTTTTCAATGGACTTTTGTTACCCGCTTGATGATCACAACACTACAATAGAAATTCTACCTTCTCCTGAAACTGAGATGGGTCAAACTGGATCAAGTACTTTACAAAAAGAATAGCATCCGCGACTGCAATTGAATGAGCTTTTGAAACTTTTGTTGGGCATACTGACCAAGCTTTTCAATACTTGGTGATTTTTGTTTTCTAATACTTGATGTTAATATTAGAATATAATTTAATTAATGTACATTATACTCGAATGTTGTTGCTCTGAATCTAACAAATATGTAGCAGTTGTGAATTTTATTGTGACTTTTATCACAATATTTACTTTTTTCATTATTTTCTGTTTTGATTTATAACACCATATACTAAAAATAGTCAAATATGCTTCTTGCATATATAGAGAGAAATACATTGTGTATGTTACTTGACAGTTGATATGCATCTTGATGGTGTGCGTTTGTCTCATGACTGGCTATGTTACTTAAAATTTCACTATGCTTTTGGCTGAGATGTAATTTTAGTTCAAATGTAATTATTAGAATCTAATCCTAATCTGCTTGTGTTTATTTTCACTATGATCCTGTCATTTTGATTAAATTATCACTTCAATCGAACTCCCTTTTCAAGCCCTAACACACCTTAATAATTAGATTTTTTAATAAGAAATTAATTATGAACTTGTTAGGCAGCAGCCGCAGCTATACTGTTTGTTTCCCATCATCTTTTTCCTTCCTCTCTCTCTCTGCTTTAAATTAATGGTTTACAGGTTCTTTGCTAGTTTGCTTTGCCGCTGTAAATTACCTTATTATTCTTTTAACTTGTGTAAGTTTGATTTCTTGCTCAATTTATAATCTCTTTTTTACACAGGTGCCAAAGGGGCATGTTTGGATTCAAGGGGATAACATTTATGCGTCACATGATTCATGGCATTTTGGTCCTGTTCCTTATGGCCTTATACAAGGAAAAGTGTATTTTAGGGTAAGTGTTGAACGCTGTACTATGTTATTCTTTATTTTGAGGTCCTCAGGGATTTATGTTGCATTGCCTTTTTCTCTGAGTTTCGTGTGGTTCAATATTATTTTATTAAGAATTTAGGAGCGACAATGGATTGCAATGGTAATATGGAACTACTAGGCAAATACGTAGTACTTCTAAGTTTTTCTCTTTCTAATACGTCTTTGGAAGCATGCACTATTTCTGTAGTTGTAACTCTAATGCAGGCAATTGCAGTAATTTGTTGTGGATCTAGAAGTCTCACATACCAGAATAGTATATATATATATATATATATATATATATCATTGTAGTAAAGACTTCATTATCTACATGGAAAAATTGGTCCTTGTGGTTAAGTAGGTCTACCTTTTCATGCTTCACTGGTCTTATTTTGCTTATTTAAAAATTGCATGTTAGTTAACCATGTGTTGGAAAGTGCACAATTGTTCTATTTGATGGTTATGATTAGGTGCTTATGATATTTCAAATATTGTTATTGGGTTTGGCCATTTGATAGCTTTGGACTGCTAGGTCAATGATTTTTTGGAGAAGGTATAGAACTTTCAGTTGTTTCTGTTTGAGATGTATGCTTTTGTCTCTTGTTTCTTGAAGTAGACATTGCAGCATTGACTATTGAGAATTAACCCTTTTATTTTAGTTTCTGCTTAATTATTGATGCTGGGTTGACATCTTTTTTTTTTCTCTCCCCTATGAATGCAAATGGTCAATTTTCTTTGATGTAACTCTCTTCTCATGTTCTAACTTCTAAGGTAGGGCATTCTCACAAAGGACTACTAGACTGAGTTGGTTTGGATTATGAAATTTGGTGTGACAACATTTCATATCAAGATTTTTTTATTTTTATTTTTATTTTTTCTCCAATATGGTTGATATGAGAAGGTTGACTTTGCAAACTTGATTCATGTGCATTCCCGTCGAGGTACTGGAATGTGAAAATATCTGTTTAGGGAGGGATGAGATTTGAGTTGATAGCTTTATGACAGAGAATGATTGGCTGTCCTCAAAGAAAGTGGGGGCAGAGAAGCAAAATAGTATTTGGTTTAAGATTTTTAGGTTCTAAAAATGAGTGAGTAAAGGAATTGTTGAGCGTGGCATACATTAAGAGGATGAATAAAGTTTGTGAATGGTCATTAGGGTGTGAGCCCAGTGGTAATGAGGCCCCACTTTCTAAGGCTGTATGGGTTTGAACCCAGGTAGGGTGCTGCTTTCTCCCACAGCCCTCCTTTTCCCTTCCTCATCCCTTTCCCTCAAAGATGGAGTAAAGAAAATGTGCTGGGTAATCAGGCATGTTATCAAACAATTGCTTTTATTTATTTTTCAAATGAACTAGTTCGGTCTGTAGTCCTAGTTGATTGTCCTTCAGTGGAAGGGAACAAATGAACTAGTTCATGTGTCTTAACAGAAGAAGCCTTTTTAAATGATACTTCAATTTTCTTGGCCAGTTGAAGAGATACCACAAACTAGGTCGACTCTGAATCCCTTGTGGGCACATTTAATGATGTCTGGAATGCGCAAAACACAGATCTTATATTGTGGTAATCTTTTTAGCCACTTTTTAGTTGAACATGTTTCTTGTGGGGCATAAAAACATCAACCTTTACACTTACATTCATACATACATACATACTCACTTGAGAGGCTGTTGCTTCTTGAGCTTTTACCCTGTTCTTATTATTCCGACAATATTTCTTCAAGTATCCTCTCATGCCACAACAGTCATAATGCAGCAGATGCATAAAGAATTTCAACATCCTAAAATGATAGTGTGATGATATTGACACTAATTTCCTGCCTAAGTCTTGTTCGATTGGGCCATTAATGTGGAACTAACTGTGCAATGATTCCCTTACAGCTTACACTAGCGGTGCATTACAATAATTTCCTGTGACTTTTTGTGCGTGTTATAGATGGGCTATAACTTGACATCTTCTGTTTGCTTATTAGGCAGAGCATACGGTCTGTCATCCAGTAAAGCGCTACAAAGTATACTTGGATGGAGCTTCATTGATTGCCATGAAGGTGGCAGCTTGCAAGGTAAAATGCACTTGAAGGACCGTAGCTCCCTTTGGGCAAAAGGGCACTTGTTTTTCTTACTCTTTGCGTTGTAGTTTAGTATGTATTGCTTCTCACATTTGGGATAACAATAAAGATGAATTATATGTAGGTAGGCTTTCTTTTTCAACCGATGCTTCAATTTATACCCTGAAAATAGAGTTGAGATCTCAAAGAATAATTACTCAATCAATATTGTGTTCATATGAGGATTTCATTTGTAAAGTTCTTTGTCGTCCTAATTTATGAGGATTCTTGATCTGTTGTAAAATAACTTGCAACTTGTATGAGAGTGAGGCTTTAACAGTGAGTCTTGTGTACTGTGTTGTGCACTCTTCACTCTTAAGTTAATAACTAGAATTTATAAGAATTAATCATTTTGCTTCACAGAATATGCTATTTGTGATTTATAAGATTTTCTTTTTTGGACACTTCATACAACCATTTAAGAAGTGCCTACCACATTGAAATTGGGATTGACTAACAAAAGAAAAACAAACATAAGCAATTTATATTGGACAGTTATTCGACAAAAGAAAAATATCACATATAGAATTGTTATGTTGAAGTTTTTACAAATCTAATTCCTAACTTTGCCAAAACGCATTTCTCTTTATCATTTGTTCCTCGTTTGATTTGATTGCATATTTTCAAGCACTTTAGGCTATGATTGGGAGCAAAAGATTGGGGGCGAGGCATAAAAAAGCAAGGACACTATAAGAAAGGCATGACAATGGAGGGACACAAGTGCTCTCTTTTCCATCAAATTGAGTAGCCTTCTTGACCCTCTAGATTGGAGGGTTTGAGAAGGACAATTATTATTTGGTGGGTGAATTTCCCCTCAAAATTAACATAATTACTATTTTGTCCATATAATACATAACGAACAAAAGGGATATATATATATATATATATATATATATAACACACACATTATGTTAAAGGGATAAAATTGAAAAATAAAATTTAGTTGTTATTCTATTCATTTTATTAAAATTACAACTCACACATAAAAGCACACTAACTCCCCTCCATTCCTCCATTAAACTCCCAAAAAAAGGGATGGCACCACTTTAACCATTCCACTCTATACTTTTCCATTTCTTGTTATTATTAACCATTCCCTTCCATCCATTTAAAATCTCCCGATCATAGTCTTAGGTTGAGACTTGAGAGACACACTACAGCATTAAGCTCTAATGCTAGTATGTTAATTTTTCTTCCACAAATGAAAGCTGAATTCGTTGTGGGCCACTGCAGCCCTAAAATAGTAGGTCAAATTTTTTTTTTAATCCAAAAAACAAAGATGCTTGTTTCATTTGTATGTGAATATAAGCATGCAAACAATGAAAAAAGCATACTCTTTTAGTCTCTTTGGGGTTTTTGCTTGCAACAAAGCATGTCATATTTTTATTTTCTTAGTTTTTCTAGTTGAAATTGTCTTTGAAACTTAAAATTAAAGCTACCAAAAGTGAATTTCAAGGCACTCGAACCGTATGACATGTTCTAAATGATTTGAGTCCTATGATGATAAATCAATAAAATCTCACTAACCATAGCTTTAATTTTATAATGTCCAAGTCTGAACCCCATGACAAGTGGAATACTTGTCACATGCAAATTAAAATTCCATGCTTTTATTGATGGAGTGTGCAGTAATAAGATTGGCATTAGTAGTCAAACAAAGTTTACATTGTTTAACCAAACACCCTCTTCAAGAGTATTCAATTTTTCACAGAATCCGAGTATTGGCATATAAAATGGAATCGTATACATCAATGTGCGCCATTTAAACTTCCTTAATGTTCTAGCTTTCTCAAATTAAAATAGAAACAGTCACTTTTTGCCTTTATGTCATCTGTAATGCCGGACACAAGTAAATGCGGGGGCTTTGTAGTTAGTTTTTAAAAATACTTGGCCTCAGAGTTCCTGTCTGAGACTTATAGACTGTCCACGGTGCAAGCAATGATAGATTTCCAAACATTATTTCTTAACAAACAGCATCAGATATTATAACCATTGGTGGATAACTGAAATATTAACATTATCTGAGATGCATATACAATCAATACAATCATCAGTTTGATCGAATAGTGAATATGGCAACAGTCAACACTAAAAGCATATAAAGAATCGATTAGCCAAAGTCTGGTGGTATTACAAGGAGTCCTCCCTTGCCTTTTCTCCATTCAGTTCATCCAGCATTTCTGAATTGGCTTCCCCGCAACATTTCTCCTTTTTTCAGAAATTTGTGTCATTTCTGTTAGTCAGCTAGTGTTTTGAATCTAATGCAGCCATTGCCTTGGTGGAGGGTGGTACTGTCGTGCTTCTTGCTCTCAAAACTGGGTTGATGAAAACCATTAAGGTGATCCTGTTTCATCTCAATTTCCTTTATTTGGTTGGTGGTCCTGATTGGCTCTACATAGAATAGGAAGAGGACTTGAGTGCCAGAAATCATGACGCAGAAGAAGAATCCAGAACTCGAGCCAGTTTTGACATTCTTTTATGAACCACATGAAGGCCAGCAATCATGGCTTTATGAATCATTGCTGCAAAAGAATCCAGAGCTCAAGCAATTTCTGACATTCTCCAGCATTCCACTTGTTCCAAAATGTGTTGATGATCAGAAGGTTTGGACACAGAAGAGTGAATCTTCCTATTAAACCTGTTTAATATTTAATCCGTGAATTTCCATTTCTCAAGAAGTTAAAAAATGTGAAACTCAGAAAAATGGGAAGGAACTAATGCTTTCATGGAAGACAAAAACAAACATCAACACCACCTTAATATTTTTCATTTGTTGACATATATGAAAAAATGCATATGAATGACAGTATTAAGAAGCTTTAATGGCCAAGCAAATATGATTAAGCATGAAGCAACTACATCTACACGTACAGGAGAAATTCTTATGCAACATAAGAAATTAGGGATAGTCTTAAGTAGTTGTATGTGTTTGGCAAAGACTAGAAAGAATCAGAAAGTCTTTCAATTTACCAATATTGACCTATGAAGTTGCTAGTAAATTAATAAGTTTTTCACATATTAAGCTTTGAAGTCTTCTAATTAAATTAGACAAAAGCCAATAGTTGAAGATCCTTCTATATTACAAATCAACGACAACAAATAAGACAACATGGATTAGATAATGCCATAGAATCATGTCATAAATCATGCTTAAATTCAAAATATTAATTAAAAACTAATCTCTTTTAATAGTTTCACTTCTGGTTTTTCTAAGCTTTCATCTACCTCCAGCTATCAAATTTCTCTCTATCTAATCTATTGTCTCTACTAGTACTTATATATTCTATATATTACAAAGTATAAACCAATAAAAAGAAAAGTTTACGTCCGTGGTTTCACTTGCCTCGAAGCTTTCTCCTTTTTACTAACAATACTATTAAAGTGAAGCTTGTATATTTGTCATTTTCCTTCATCCTTGAAATTGGCATCAGTCGGAAGCAACCTACAAAATAAGCATAATTAGTCTTCTGATTATTATGACATGAATGTAACAGTGCCCTCTTCTGTATCAGATAGCCTTGTAGTGGTTGTTCTACATTTGTTAATATTGTTTGGTTCTTGAACAGCTAGAACTTCACTGTTGTAAATTGCAATTGAGATACACATCTTCCCCGTGCAATTGAAATTCTACTCCTTTATTCTCTTTCAATAAAATTTCTTTTTCTATCAGAAACAATAGTAAATGGGAAATGTGTAAAATGGGGCCAATAATTATTTCTTGTACGAAATTGTTTCTAGAATCTTGCACTTGAGATGCATCTTTTTCTTCACAATATTTAATAACTTGGAAACAAATGGGCGTTGGATTAACTAACAAGCATTCCACTCATACTTTGTTATAACTTGGAATTGATTTTTAATCATGCTCATAAATACTTGACGAACCTTCTTACATGTTTTGCCTTGGATTGGAGTGAGCCTTCCCTTAACCCTAAGGGTGTGTTTGGTTTGAGCATAAAATTGGGCTAAAAAGTGTACGAATGAGTTTTATGTGCTATTTTTATACATGAAACTTAGTCATGTAAATTTTATCCTTGTTTTTTAACCCTTCAATCGAACACACCCTAAATATTGAATGTTAAAAACATTAGTTAATTTGATACATGCATCATAAAACCAATTTCAAAGTTGTTTCCTATAAGAAATATATGGTATCATTATAGTTACTAAAACTTAAGAGGAGAAAAAAAACAAAAGAAGTGGCTTGTTTAATATGCTTTATCTTGCTTTAGTCATTAAGCAGTTCAGATATGAATTCTAGCCTTACCTTGATGTAAATCTTCATTGTAAGTTCAGCTTGCTGCTTTTGAAGTGAAATACTCTTCTTCGTCCCTTTCCATAATGTCAGTAGTGAAAATATGAATGATAGACCATTCCCATGCATCTATTTACACAATTCAACTGAAGAAAAAACTCCCTCCCATTTACTAATGGGGTCCTTACAACTTCTGCAGAATATGGATAAATAACACAATAAATGGTATGACAAATATACAACAGTGAGCTAAAATTCTTTGCCTCGAACTAACCAAATAAGCAGATTGAGTTTCTTATCAAATCAAACTACATTGTTGCTAGTAGAGCATATCTTGAAGTCTTGATGGTTAATTCATTGCATTTTGCACAATATAAAGGTATATTTGTTTGTGGGAATGCATTTGTCGTAGAGTAATTTTTCCTCTACAAAAGGGAAAGGAAAAAATTCAGTCAAATACTCCATTGTTTTGGTGGTATGTTTCTAAAAACAAATAGCCCATACAAGTTCTGTCAATTAAAGGGTACTACTGCTTCCATCTTTCTAAAGTGAATGCAAAGCAAATTATCCTTCTTTGTTTGCTTCACTTATTACTTTCACTGTCAGCAAGGCAAGTTAGCTAGTATGTTGACAACAGGATTTAATTCAATTAATACCAAGTTTTGGGAAGTCAGAGATATTATTATATACATCTTCAATGAATTGAGGAATTGTTGTATGTACTTTTGGTATTGATCTGAACCAGATAAAAAAATTCTTATCCACAAAAGAAGGGTTATACTAGTGAATGAAACATACTGATAAACTGATATCTGAAAATGCCTACTGGCTAGCAACTTTCTCCGTGTGCTAGCTAACTATTTGCAATAAAATATAGAGAATTCTATATGAAAAAATAACGAAAAACCTGGGAGATAAAAAGTGAAAAACACCTGAATAAATGTTACACACAATTCCAGAAAGTAAGCAAACTTGGATGATCTTCAAAATTCAACTTTTTGCGAAATGGATTCATGTGATCAGAACTCAGAAGATTAGCAAAGAGAACAGAGTTTAACTTCCCACTTCAATTGTCAATGTTCAACCTGTGACTTCCCCCTGCTGCAAATGGAAAATTTGCCACGAGGTTAAAAATTCGAAAATCCTAAAGAATTTAAAAGAAACTATTTCTTTTGTGAAATTCAATTTATTACCAGAGGTTACGAAATTCTTTTCACTCCACATTTGTCGATTGAAGTGTTGTACTTAGAATGAAGAAAATCAAACAGTAGAAAACGATTATATATTATTAATAGCATCAATGTTGGAAAATTACCTTTGGGGGAATCAATGTCACTGTATTTTTCTGTTTGGAATGTGAGCAATCTTGGGCCAATCTTGTCCAGATTCATGCCAGCATCTACCATATAGACCGGGACAATCTATGATCTCAAGTGACTGTAAATTGGTAAGGCGACACATCGCTTCAGGCAATGACTCTAATTCAGGGCAATGCTCAATTGAAATATGCGTGAGGGAGAGGTCACTGATCTGCTCTGCTAATGCCTTCATATTTCTGCAATTGATGAAAGAGATTTTCTGCAGAGATCGGAGGCAGTGAAAGGGCGTTTGACATTGCATGTTGTTATGCTCCTCATATTCCCCCAGACAAAGCTTGTCATCTTTTATATCTCCAATCATAAGTTGCTGAAGTAGAGCTGGTAGATATTGCAAGTGCCCTAACATATGCTGAATATTTGACGATCCCAAAAAAAGAGAGTCGAGGGAGATGCGAGATTTTGCATCCAGTCTTCTGCCATTGCTTCTATGTCTGTAACTTCACCAATGTCCAAGCGCCTGAGCTCATGAAGAGGAGACAAGGAGGAAGGCTCAAGCTGAACTGAACATGTTTCAATCAATGTCTCCATGCTGCTAGAAAGCAACACCAACTCCTCAAGGTGCGGGAAAGGAGGCTGTTGAAAAAAAAAGACTTGATTTCCATTCAACAATTGTGACTACAACCATCTTTCACATGTTGGCAAAAATTCTCAAATATGGTGGCCAACAACCTTCAATTATGGTGGCTAACAACCTTCAACTATGGTGGCCAACAACCTTCATAGAGCTTGGTTCTTCAAGCTTAAGACACAATAAGAACAATCCATTTCTCTCCTCCTCCTTTCTAAGCATTTAGAGAGTCATCTATTTACTTTGTTTTCTCTCTATTTTGTGAGTTGAGAGTATACACCGGTGAGAAAAATACTAACAGGTATTTTGGGTATATTTGGGATTCGAGTATTGAGTGGAGTGTGAAACATTTTGTATCTCCATCATATTTCTATACTGAAATATTTGATTGTCGTCTTTGCCCGTGGACGTAGGCTTTAAGCCGAACCACGTAAATTCCTGGTGTCATTTAGCATTACACTTCCGCATATTTATTTTGCGCTACTCTATTTGTGTCTTTGGACCCACCATATCATAACAAACTGGTATCAGAGCTCTTATAGAGTTCTGGGCTAATTTGTTCAAAATGTCTACTGCAAAATTTGATATTCAGCAGTTTGATAGGCGCATTAATTTTGGCATGTGGAAGGTCCGTATGATGGCTGTTCTTGTACAACAAGGTGTAAAAGTAGCACTTTCTGACAAGGAAAATAAGCCCGAGACAATGAAGGAATCTGAATGGGAAGATGCCGATCAGAAGGCTCTTTCTATTATTCAATTATGCATTACAGACAATGTGCTGCAGGAGGTCCTGTAAGAGAAAACAGCAAAATTGCTGTTGACCATACCTTTGTGGTTGTTTTATTTGCCTTTTTTCTCTGTCTCTTGTAAGGCTATAGTGCTGCAACTGTTCTCGTGCATCTGTGACATCATCACTATCTTATTCTTCTTCTTGAATGGGCTGATCAGAGGCAGCATCTTCTATCTGCTTTGGTGATTCAACTTCAAACTTCACCTGCTTGCTAGCGTCTTGGTCTTTTACTGCATCGCCAACCTCCTTTTTCGGATGAAGCATGGATGATTCATTGAACTTTACATCTCTGCTGATTATGAATTTGGATGTCTTAGGTTCATTGCACCATATAACCTTTGACTTAGGTTCAATGCACCATAATCTATAACCTTTGACCTCAGTTTGATATCCGAGAAATATGCATTTTAATGCCCTTCGCTCAAGCTTTCCATCATCAATATGAGCATATGCAGGACAACCAAAAATTCTCAAATTTGAATTATCAGCAGGAGCACCAGACCATACCTCAATAGGAGTCTTAAAATCGATCGCAGTTGATGGAGACCGATTCACCAAATAGCAAACCATATTGACAGCTTTAGCCCAAAATTCTTTTGATAAACCAGCATTAGAGAGCATACAGCGAGCTCTCTC
Source organism: Dalbergia cultrata (assembly GCA_031216105.1). NCBI lineage: Eukaryota > Viridiplantae > Streptophyta > Magnoliopsida > Fabales > Fabaceae > Dalbergia > Dalbergia cultrata. Next base: position 17,052,440 of record CM062350.1, read on the forward strand.
CAAAAGAGTTCTGTTCATATGTTCAACTACTCCATTTTGTTGCGGAGTCTTTCGCACAGTACGATGTCGTACTATGCCTTCATCTTCACAGAACCCGTTGAACTGACTCTCACAGAACTCCAAACCATTATCTGTTCGGAGACGCTTGATTTTCTTGCCGGTCTAGTTCTCAATAAACGCTTTTCATTTCTTGAAAGTATGGAACACATCATTTTTATGTTTCAGAAAATAAACCCATACCTTCCTCGAGAAATCATCAATAAATGTCAATAGGTATCTAGCACCACCTTTTGACAGAATAGGCATAGGGCCCCACAAGGCAGAGTGAATGTAATCTACTGTACCCTTAGTCCTGTGTATAGCAGTGCTAAACTTGACTCAGTGCGCTTTAAAGTAGACACAGTATTCGCAAAAGTCAAGCTTCCCAACTTTGTGATCACCTAGTAAGCCACGTGTAATACCCCGAATTTTTAATAAAAGAGTTAGACAAATTTTTCGAACAAAAAGAGCATCAGTCATCGTTAATTGTCAGTTCGAATCCTATCTGCCAGTCCGAGTTCTGAATTTTTGCTAAGTCTGGGCCCTACACCTCCTTGGAGGGCCACATGATAGAGTAACATTCTTGGAACCAAAAGTCCCGGTAATTGTTCCTTAGAGAAAACTGAGTTAAAGAGTGATTTTTAAGGAATTTTTCGAAATCTTTAAACAACCCGTTTCTAATGTCTAAGTTTATAAAACCGTGAAAATTTTCTGATTTGAACTAAAACCCAAAAATGTAGATTGGGATTGGGTTGGATTTTGATTTTTTAGGCATTTTATTTGAATCCAAATAAGGGGTATTCCCTTATTTACATTTATGTTTAAAAGTTAATAGGAAATAAAAGTTAAAAAGGAAATGAATGATTTAACTTTAATTAAGAAATGTAATAAGTTAGTTTTAGAGAGGAGGAGACTATAGACACCATCCTGGACAGTGATAAACCTTCTTTGGTGGCCATTTGCTTAAAGAGCGCTGCAATGATCAACTCAAGTCTTGTGAGACCATTTTTATGCTCTCTGGTGAGCAGCTCGAGAGCGCTGCGCCAACAACGATAAGTAAGGCGGTGCGAGAGACGCTCTCTGGTGAGCGCTGCAGCGCTAAGAGCGCTGCAGCGGTCGACAGATGATTTAAAAACCCTGTTTCGGGTTCCAGAACACTCTCTCACCATTTTCACCCCCAACCCCGAGCTCTCTCTCTCCCAAAACGTGTTTCTCACCCCAAAAACTCCACTCCCTTCCATTTCTCTCAATTCTAACTCCAATCTTTCATTCCTAAGGCTTTAAGGTATGTTGTTCTCTTGGTTCTGCTTTCTTTTCTTCAGTTCCTTCTTGTTATTAGAGTGTTTCTCCATGCTTTTGAAGGGAGAGAAGTTCTCTACCTTATTAGAGATGGATTCTTGAGTATTTAGAGGTTTTAGAGGTTGATTTAGAGTTCCATTGCTCCTGTATCAGATACTGCTGTCAGTTCTGCCTCCTATTAGGTTGTTGGTGTTAGCACTTCTCTGTTCACCCCTCCAGGTGAGTGGGTTCTCAGCTGTGACTTCTATGTTCTGCATTAGAGTTATTTTCATGAAAGTATGATTTAATGATTGATTTTAGAAGAAATACTGTACAAGGATTGAAACTCTTTGTTGGATTATATATTTTAGAGCTATTGATTTTAGAGCATGAAATGTATTTTTGAGAAAACTCATGGGACCATGTTTGTTGAATTGATTTTAAATGTATTGGATGATAATGATGATTTTGGAAAGCTTTTATGAATGGTTAATACTTGAATATGCTATTTAGAGAAGAGAATGAAATTGAGATTGTGAACATAGCTATTTTGAGATATGTTGTTGAGAGTTTTGGTATGAAAACTTGATGGTTAAATTATATTTTAGAGAATTAAACAGAAAACAGTTTTAGAGCTTGAATCTGATGAGATTCAAAACTGCTGGCGGATACATACTCTGTGAGTTTATGAAATCAGGAATGTCTATACAGGGTAATCTCTTAGGCATGATTTCATAGCCATGGTTATGCTAAAGTCAGATTGTTAGAGTTGTATACTCGTAACAACTGCCAGCTACATATTCTATGGCTTTGAAGTCACAATGCCTTTGAACTGGTGATCCTTTAGACACGATTTGATAACCACAGTTATGCTAAGGTCGGACTGTTAGAATCTAATAGATTCAGAGTTCACAGAGTTAGAAGATTTTAAGGATCCTTATATTTATTTGTTTATTTAGTTAGACTGTAGCTATAGAGAAACAGACAGTGAGTTAACGGCTGCATGATCGTTAACCTTGGTACCAAGTTGCCTAAGGGCAATCTCCCAAAGCGGACTGCAGAATGGAACCTATTTAGGTGTCCACATTAAGTCCCAGTGAGGCCAGTGTATGCAGCCTTTGGTGGAGGCGTAGTAGGCAGATTCAGTGTGGTGAGGCCCGTGTCTGGCACCCACTAGAACAAATCAGACCTTTCTGGTTCTCTAAGAGCTACTATATTATGAGCTTATATGATTTTAGGTATAAAAGTAAATTGAGAATCTGATTATAGAAGTTGTGATATGATGAATTGAGCATATTTATATATATTTGTATATATGTATATCTACATATCAGACATAACCAGAGACTCCTGTTTACTAGACTATGGTTGACCTTATTTATGAAAATGACAATTTGATTATGTATATGCATATATGAAATGTTTTAAGACCGTTATAGTGTTATTATGATATTATGCATTGTTTCCTTGATGTCCCATGGAAGGGGGTTTCAGGTGAGGATTCACTCACTGAGTTTGGTTGCCAAACTCACCCCCTCTACTTTCATCTCCATTACAGGTATTCTTCCAGCAGCATTAGAGATTCAGTGATAAACTCCATTTGAGTAAAGCACTTTCATTTCGTCTAGAGTGCTCCAGTACATTGCAGGCAGGGTCCCGGACCTTAGAGCATGTCTCATGTATTGTATAATTTGACAGTATATTCAGACTTTGTACTTAACCACTTAACTGTATTAATTATGGATATTTTGACACAGAGAACTTATGTTTATAGTGTGATACAGCCTCAGACTTTAGAGGCAGTTTATAAGGTTTTTAGACAGATGTGATGATTTAAAAACAGATGATTTATATGTTTTAAATGGAATGTTATATTAAATAAGCTTTGAGCATCGTATTTACAGAGCATTCCAGGTCACGAGGCTTACGTGAGAGTGGAATTTCTCACGTGCCGGTCATGTGCCCGAATCGGGTCGTGACAGAGTGGTATCAGAGCATAAGTTTCCCTGCATAGTACTGGAGCAAGTGTCCACAAATGACATGACGTTTATGTGAATGGAACCGCGGCCATTCACACTAACGTGATGTTATTTGAGGCCTATAGGGAGAGTTAATGATGTCTAGAATCCTTGTCTTATCCTATGTTTTGCTTTCTTAGGTGAGCTATGCCACCCGTGACCCACCGTCGTCATCGTTACCGTAGCAACGTCAGTTACATTCGGCGCCTCGAGCAGGCCGTTCTGAGCTTAGCAGGGGTGGTTAGTGAGCATATTAGAGTTGGAGTGAGTCAATCAGGAGCACAGCCAGGTGTGGCTGGCTCAGCGAGGTCAACGACGGGGACCATTGGTCAGGGCCACCTCCCTAGCGCCTTCTCTGATGCGCCCTATGGTCGCCCAACCTGGGAGTCAAGAAAATAATCAGCCAGAGGGCAATAGTTCAGTACAAACCCATTGGCCACCCCCATCCTGTCAAACATGTGGGAGACGGCATAAGGGCCAATGCCTAAAGGGCTCATCTGCATGCTTTGAATGCGGGCAGGAAGGGCATAAGAAGAAGGATTGCCCACTACTACGAGAAATAGTTAGTCAAAGCCCAGGACAACCTAATGAACCATCACAGCCTCTCTACCCTGCAGTTCGGGGTGGTACAGTTACCTCAACTGATGAAGGTTCCCCTACTAGTGACTTAGAGCCAGTAGATAGACATAATCAAACTATATTACGCTTATAGGTGCTTAGTGAAACGATGTTTTTGTAACTTTAATGTCATAAATAGTGTGTATGAAGTGTGTGAGGTGTTCTAAAGATGCATGTAATATATGGTATTATGTATACTAAAGACTATGCATATGAATACCATGCTTGTTCTTGTATTTTTACATGAAGAGACAGAGTAGTTTCCTATTCATGCATGACACGAACATAGAGAATGAGAAGGATAATGTATGGACTAGGAATCCTTATTGTGTCATCTAATGTCAGAACTAAGGAAAGAGAACTAGGGCAAGGGCGAGAGTAACGTTAAGCCCTATTTTGGGAACTCACATCCACGCATGAAATAGCAGAGCATAGATATCCATCCATGTTTTATACTAGGAAAGAGCTACCTTTACAGGCAGAGCAGCCTAAAATAACTCAGTCAAAATATCTAAGTAATGGCTTTTAGAATGGCCCTATCTTCTAGAAAATCGTGACAGAGTATATCAGAGTACCCTATCATAGTATATCAGAGTATGATATCAAAATATATCAGTGCATCATGTCAGAGTATATCAAAATATCATGTCAGAGTGTATCAGAGTATTATGTCAGAGGATGCCAGACAATTAGATACGTCCTTGAAACTCACGTAAGTTCAGTTCAGATTTGGGGACCAAATCTTTTTAAGGGGGGGAGTATGTAATACCCCGAATTTTTAATAAAAGAGTTAGACAAATTTTTCGAACAAAAAGAGCATCAGTCATCGTTAATTGTCAGTTCGAATCCTATCTGCCAGTCCGAGTTCTGAATTTTTGCTAAGTCTGGGCCCTACACCTCCTTGGAGGGCCATATGATAGAGTAACATTCTTGGAACCAAAAGTCCCGGTAATTGTTCCTTAGAGAAAACTGAGTTAAAGAGTGATTTTTAAGGAATTTTTCGAAATCTTTAAACAACCCGTTTCTAATGTCTAAGTTTATAAAACCGTGAAAATTTTCTGATTTGAACTAAAACCCAAAAATGTAGATTGGGATTGGGTTGGATTTTGATTTTTTAGACATTTTCTTTGAATCCAAATAAGGGGTATTCCCTTATTTACATTTATGTTTAAAAGTTAATAGGAAATAAAAGTTAAAAAGGAAATGAATGATTTAACTTTAATTAAGAAATGTAATAAGTTAGTTTTAGAGAGGAGGAGACTATAGACACCATCCTGGACAGTGATAAACCTTCTTTGGTGGCCATTTGCGGCTAAAGAGCTGCACTGTGATCAGCTGTCTTGAGACCATTTTTATGCTCTCTGGTGGCCAGCTGCATGAGAGGCTGCAGCGCTCAACAAACGATAAGGCGGTCTGAGGCGCTCTCTGGTGGCCTGCGCTAAAATGACTGGCGGATCGACAGATGATTTAAAAACCCTGTTTCGGGTTCCAGAACACTCTCTCACCATTTTCACCCCCAACCCCGAGCTCTCTCTCTCCCAAAACGTGTTTCTCACCCCAAAAACTCCACTCCCTTCCATTTCTCTCAATTCTAACTCCAATCTTTCATTCCTAAGGCTTTAAGGTATGTTGTTCTCTTGGTTCTGCTTTCTTTTCTTCAGTTCCTTCTTGTTATTAGAGTGTTTCTCCATGCTTTTGAAGGGAGAGAAGTTCTCTACCTTATTAGAGATGGATTCTTGAGTATTTAGAGGTTTTAGAGGTTGATTTAGAGTTCCATTGCTCCTGTATCAGATACTGCTGTCAGTTCTGCCTCCTATTAGGCTGTTGGTGTTAGCACTTCTCTGTTCACCCCTCCAGGTGAGTGGGTTCTCAGCTGTGACTTCTATGTTCTGCATTAGAGTTATTTTCATGAAAGTATGATTTAATGATTGATTTTAGAAGAAATACTGTACAAGGATTGAAACTACTGTTGGATTATATATTTTAGAGCTATTGATTTTAGAGCATGAAATGTATTTTTGAGAAAACTCATGGGACCATGTTTGTTGAATTGATTTTAAATGTATTGGATGATAATGATGATTTTGGAAAGCTTTTATGAATGGTTAATACTTGAATATGCTATTTAGAGAAGAGAATGAAATTGAGATTGTGAACATAGCTATTTTGAGATATGTTGTTGAGAGTTTTGGTATGAAAACTTGATGGTTAAATTATATTTTAGAGAATTAAACAGAAAACAGTTTTAGAGCTTGAATCTGATGAGATTCAAAACTGCTGGCGGATACATACTCTGTGAGTTTATGAAATCAGGAATGTCTATACAGGGTAATCTCTTAGGCATGATTTCATAGCCATGGTTATGCTAAAGTCAGATTGTTAGAGTTGTATACTCGTAACAACTGCCAGCTACATATTCTATGGCTTTGAAGTCACAATGCCTTTGAACTGGTGATCCTTTAGACACGATTTGATAACCACAGTTATGCTAAGGTCGGACTGTTAGAATCTAATAGATTCAGAGTTCACAGAGTTAGAAGATTTTAAGGATCCTTATATTTATTTGTTTATTTAGTTAGACTGTAGCTATAGAGAAACAGACAGTGAGTTAACGGCTGCATGATCGTTAACCTTGGTACCAAGTTGCCTAAGGGCAATCTCCCAAAGCAGACCAGAGAATGGAACCTATTTAGGTGTCCACATTAAGTCCCCAGTGAGGCCCGTGTCTGGCACTGGTGGAGCGTAGTAGACCGTTCAGTGTGGTGAGGCCCGTGTCTGGCACCCACTAGAACAAATCAGACCTTTCTGGTTCTCTAAGAGCTACTATATTATGAGCTTATATGATTTTAGGTATAAAAGTAAATTGAGAATCTGATTATAGAAGTTGTGATATGATGAATTGAGCATATTTATATATATTTGTATATATGTATATCTACATATCAGACATAACCAGAGACTCCTGTTTACTAGACTATGGTTGACCTTATTTATGAAAATGACAATTTGATTATGTATATGCATATATGAAATGTTTTAAGACCGTTATAGTGTTATTATGATATTATGCATTGTTTCCTTGATGTCCCATGGAAGGGGGTTTCAGGTGAGGATTCACTCACTGAGTTTGGTTGCCAAACTCACCCCCTCTACTTTCATCTCCATTACAGGTATTCTTCCAGCAGCATTAGAGATTCAGTGATAAGCTCCATTTGAGTAAAGCACTTTCATTTCGTCTAGAGTGCTCCAGTACATTGCAGGCAGGGTCCCGGACCTTAGAGCATGTCTCATGTATTGTATAATTTGACAGTATATTCAGACTTTGTACTTAACCACTTAACTGTATTAATTATGGATATTTTGACACAGAGAACTTATGTTTATAGTGTGATACAGCCTCAGACTTTAGAGGCAGTTTATAAGGTTTTTAGACAGATGTGATGATTTAAAAACAGATGATTTATATGTTTTAAATGGAATGTTATATTAAATAAGCTTTGAGCATCGTATTTACAGAGCATTCCAGGTCACGAGGCTTACGTGAGAGTGGAATTTCTCACGTGCCGGTCATGTGCCCGACCTTGGTAGCCACCTTGTTTGAGAGTTGTTGGCTTACCATGGTTGAAGGTTGTTGGCCACCATAGTTGAAGGTTGTTGGCCTACCATTGTTGAAGGTTGTTGGCCACCATAGTTGAGAATTTTTGCCAACATGTAGAAGGTGGTTGTAGTCACAATTGTTGAATGGAAATCAAGTCATTTTTTTTTTTCAACACAATTTAAAACCTTTTATTTCACCATATTTATTCATAGATGCATCTTGGAAAAATGATCTCATCAACACAGTCTAGACATATTGATTGCCCACATCTTCCACAGATTGTGTTTCAATTGAACTTGCTAGGTAACCTTGAGCCATCCATAATTGAATCAATTCATCCTTTGAAATTTTCCAATCTTTTGGATACAAAGTACAATATGCAAAACATTGTCTTAATTCAAGTGACAAGTTTTGGTAACTAAGATTCAGCACAGGCATAATACTCCGTCTTTCTTTACACAATCTCCAAATATCATCATTTAAAACATTGGACCATTGATCACACTCAAAATTTTTATTTCGTAAGAAGCCTCCCATGGTTGATTGCCAGCGGTACTCCACCACACTTTTCTGCAATTCTTTCACCAATTGATTATTGATTCAAGACTTTGGCTCATTCTGCTAGTATCATCACCAAATGTCACCTTTTTAAGCAAAGTCCATGATTGCTCTTTTATCAAACCATTTAAAACATAGGGATCTTTTATTCCCATAGTTTGTGATACCTCTGTACTACGAGTTGTCACTAATATTTTACTGTCTTGACCTCCACACACCAAATAAGTTCTTAAGTCATTCCACTTTAGTTCATCTACATTCCACACGTCATCAAGGACAAGGATATACCTATGCCCATCTAATTCTTCTTGAAGCTTATTTTGTATCAGGTCTAATTCTAAGTCACCAATATCTGTGCCTTTTAAGGATTTAAACATTTTTTTCAACAATAACTTTACTTCAAAATCCTCAGACACACACACCCACATTTTTTTAAGGAAAAGCTTCTGCACATCAGCATCATTGTACACTAATTGAGCAAGAGTGGTCTTTCCTAAGCCCCCAATACCAACAATAGCAACCAGGGAAACATTTTGGCTGGCATGTGTTTGCTTCAGCAAGTCAACAATGTCATTTTTGTTTTTTTTCCCTTCCAATTATGTCTGATTGGAAAACAAAAGAACTTGTTTCCCTCCAGTCATTCTCATTTTGTCTAGGAACTATCGGACTTGGTTTCAGTTTCAACTTAGACATATCTTCAGCTACATCATTAAAACTCTTTTGAATCTTCTCAATCTTATGAGCTAACTTAGCACGAGAAATAAGTGGATTTTCAGATGAAAAGAAGCGGCGCACCTTACTGGCAGCTTTGCTACCACCGTCAACTTTGCATCGCAAGTCTTTGATAGCCAAGCCATCAAGTAAGTCATCAGCATCATGTAGTACTTGTTTGAACCTGCTTATCCAGTGCTTGATTACAGGATCTTCACTTTGCCTCTGCTCAGCGTCTGAGAGCACAATATGGATAGACTCAAGAGTTTTCTTAAGATCTTCCAACTTATCAGAGACTCCATAAATGCGTCCAATTTCAACGAAAGCCAGTGAAGCCAGTTTGTTGATGAGGCTAGCAGCAACACCATAGGGAATCTGTTCAGCCATCCCTCAAATGAAAAAGGGAACGATGAAAACAAAAAGCGGGTGGGTTGCAAGAAAGAAAGGAGGTGTAGGAAATTAGTGGATATCAGTACTCAATAGCTATCTATCTGGTTGTAAAAGGAGGTGGGCAATGAAAGTCACCAAATGGTTTATATAATCGCAATATGGATATGGACTAGGAAAAAGGTTCTCATCTATCAATTCCGTTTCTCAAGTGAGGGCCAGCGAGGCGTGGGATTAACATTCAAAAATTCAACCGTGATAAATGATTAACATTCTTATTTATTTATTCGAATTTCTTTTAATTGAAGTTCATGAAATTATCGCTTCACTGAATACTTTTTTTATTATTATTAATACTTTAATATTTATTATTTAATTATCATATTTATTGTGAAATTATGTTTTATAAATACAAATCAAGATATTAACCGTATAATCATATTTTCTATTTTATTTATTTTCTTTTTGATCATTTGTATTTATTTAATTAAAATATGAATTTTTTATTATTTTTGTCATGACAAATACTGTTATTATCATATGTTTATGAGTAAATTCCTTTCATAAAATTATCAAAAACAAGTTTTTATTATATTTATATTTTTAATATTCTTAATATTCTTAATTTTATGTTCAAAAGCATATCTCATAATTTAGTGAAAAAAATTATTTTTAAAGTTTACTTTTTTTAGTATATAGATCAAATACCAAAATTACACTTCAAAACATTAAGTAACATTAGAAAAATATTAATATAATTTACATCCATAAATTCATTTATAATACAATTAAGTTTTATTACTATCAATATTATTATGTAGGTAAATATTTCAGTAACATTTTATGTCCTATATAAATCTATACAAATATTTCGGCAAAAATAAAAAAAAAGATCTATATGCATGTTTGGCCAAAAATTAAAAAATCTATATGCATATTAATAATTTATTATAATTTTCTTTCCTATTTTTATTATTTTGGTCATTTTTAATGTCTTATATTTTAATTAATATTAATCAATAATAATAATATTTTTAATTAAAAACAATTTTAACTACTTAATATTTTAGCATTCTAAAATGAAGATCATTACTATATATCTTAGTGAATCTCTACTACTAATAATTCATACTCATGTTATAAAAAGTTTTACTATGTGTCATTCATAAAGAAATTTATGCCCCACCATTTTCTTAACTTTTCTATTTAAAGTAAGCTTTTAAATTTTTATTTACATTATAATTATTAATTATTTTTTCTAATCATACCTTTATATTTTTCTTTCATTAACACATAGATCTATATTGAATATTATATCACTTATCAATTCCATAATTTTTAAATATTAAAAATATTAAGCCTTGAATCCTTAGAATGTTTAATATATTATAATTAAAAATTTTTATAACTTATATTCCAAACTACAATGAAAGATATTACAACAAAAAAATATTATAATATTCTTAACAAAAAAGAAAAATAAATTAAAAAGAATAAAAAAAATAACCGCATCCAGTAGTAGGGGTGTACAAGGGACGGGTTGGGCTGGGTTGAACAAGACCCGAACCCGTCCCGAATTTTAGATCGGGTCAAATTTTAAAACCCGAACCTGACTCGACTATGTCCCGGGTCAACCCGGTATTCGAATAATATACGAGAATTTAGATATTGTACATAGTAAAATTATAAAAATTTTACAAGTAAGCAACAAAATTTTAGGAATATTTTATTATATAGGTTTCAAAATAAACTATATTAATGTATAAATAATATCAAGTTATGTAAAATATATTAATTGAATTTTAAAATCTTATATTTTTCATAAATTATTATAAAAATATATATCTCTTAAAGGATTATTTGACTTCGGGCCGGGTCGGGTCAACCCGACGTATGACCCGAACCCAGCCCAAAAAGTGCACCGGGTCAAATTGTAAGATCCGAACTCATCTCAATAAGTTTCGGGTCGGGTTGGGTTAGTGAGATGAGACGGGTCATGAACACCCTTATCCAGTAGGTGAGAAATTAGTAGCTAACTGGATCCAGTAGGTGAGAAATTGAAGTCACCCCATGCTGTATTCCTATATAATAGCAGTATGGACTTTCAATTCAACCTGGAAATGGGAACATTTGGGGGCTTGAAATGAATATTTAACGTTGTTCAATATATGCTTTGCTTTGCTATCAGTTTTTTTTTTTTTTGTATAAACTGCTTTGCTATTAGTTAATAATAGGTTAGTGAATCTCTATGAGGACTTTACAGCTGTAATTGTCCCCTTGCAGTGTTTTGTTTTTGGGTTCTATTGTCGTTTAGTTTGGTTATGCCCGTTATGAAAAGGATTCCCACTCTTCATTAGCCCTTGGAGTTGAGACGCGAAATTGATTAATTGAGTTTTGAATCAACCAAAATATTCTGTCCTATCATTCTATTGACTATACGTAAATCAATTTTCAATTTTGCCATTAGTATATGGTTTTATAAGACCACCTATGAGATTCACTTTGAAAAAAATACCATCTAAATGGCTCAGTACACTGCAGTTTATGATATTTTACAGAACGTCTTTATCGTTGGCTCTACATCAGCTTTGGTTGGTGAGAAGCCAAGAAGCACATACGCACCAATTTTAGTGTTCGTGTTGGACATGGACACTCACATAACACTCATATGACACGTATATGTAAGTATCCAATTAAATAAATAATTTTTTTAAGGTCGAACATGCACCAGACATGGCTGAACACAACTTGGATACGTCACGAACATGGCTTGAATATGCTATGGACACGTCTGAATTGATTTCTTTATTTTTTTTTTTAAATTTTTAATAGCAACATGAGTTCAAAACCAACTCTAGTTGTTTAGTTTGACTCTACTGTTTGGTCATCTTATTTTGAAAATTCTTCCATTGATCACAAAAAAAAAGAATTAATTAGATAAAAATTATACAAACATGACAAAAAATCAAGACAATAAAATATCATACAACAAGATAAAAAAAAATTATATATGTGTGTGCGTGTCATGTCTATTTCCTGTAATTTTTTGAATTTGGTGTATCCCCATATCCATATCTGTGTCAAGTCCCTTGTCTGTGTCCATGTCTATACTTCATAGCTGAGAAGCGGTGCTAGCCTACCGTGAAGCCTGCCCACTCATGGTACGCAACATGAACATGCACATACACATATTTCTTGAAATCATCATGATCATTTTATTTATTCTACACCATCTCTGCTCCATCTTGCTTAAAGCATTGATCCCTTGAGCACTAATTACTTTCCTTCCCTTGCTCAGCATTGTTACATTAAAATAGCACATTAAGTTACAGCATTAAAATAGGAAAGCAAGTCTTAGGAGTTAAAAACATATTTCCCTGACTATACGCCATATATGATTTCTGAGTAAACACCCAAATTGATCTTTGACAATTTCTTTGATGGACAAATTAATTCATAACAATTGTAAACACGCAAATTAGTCCCTCATAATTGTAAAAATAGGACACTATAAGTCTCTGACTGGTTTGTCAAGGCTTGGCAGGGAGGCAGAGATGAAAAAATAGCTCGGCCAGGAGAATATGGAGCTCGTTTGAGAGGAATTAGAGCTTGACTATGAGGAGGAGCTTGGATGACAGGTGGCTGAGTTTCGTCACATGCCTATCAGTCTTGGCCACTTGTTAACCGAGCTCCGCTTAGTTTTAACTGAGCTCTGCCTAGTCTTATCTAAGCTCTATTTCCTCTCAGATGAGCTCCACCTTCTCCTACCCGAGCCTTTTTTTTTCATCTCTACCTCCCGCCCAAGCCTTGACAAACCGGTTAGGGACCTATAATACCCTATTTTAACAATTGTAAGAGACTAATTTGGGTGTTTACAATTGTTAAGGATTAATTTGTCCATCAAAGAAATTATTAGGGACCAACTTAAGTGTTTCCTCATGATTTATTGTTCAATTATTTTATTTAATAAAAATATAAATCAAGAAATTTAATCAAACAATTATATTTTTCTCTTTTATTTATTTCCATTTTAATAATTTTTAATTTAATTCATTCGAGTAAAATAGTAGTATTATCATATGTTTATAAGTAATTACTTTCTTATATGTAGTTCAATTAATTTTTATTAATATAAATCAAAAAAATTAATTGTATGATCAAATTTTCAGCCTTTGACGAGGCTTTTAACATCCTTTTTCATAAAATAATTTATTTAACAGTATCATTTTTTATGTCTAATTTAAAATTTTATTTGTCTTACTTGATAATTTCATATCAATATTTATTTTAAAGAACAGATTAAAAAGTTAAAATACAGGTATTAATTACTTAAAGTAATAACATAAATTAATAAGAATAAACTTAAAAAGACACTCAACCATAAACAGATGAAGTTGTTGATGTCTTCACTTAGAAGACTTCAATCTTTACACTTGTCACGGTCCCTTTGCGGGGTTTTGCTTTTGGTTCTATTGTTTTTTAGTTTGAGTCATGTCTGTTTCACGGTATGATGGGAATAGGGTTCCCATGCCTCTCTGGTCCTCACTTCAGAAATGGAATTGCTTGATTAACGAATTTTGAATCAACCAAATTTGATGAATCGCAAATTTTCTATCACCTCATTTCTGATTCAAGACGACTTGTGAGTTGTGATTGATCAATTTCTCTTTTGTCACAATTCGAAGGAAATAATTTCGCACTATATAGTGCGCTGCTGTTGAAAATTTTTCACTAAATTCCTACATGTTAAATTAAAATTTTAATAAAATAAAATAATTTTGACTTGTAATCTATAATATGTAGTACTAATATTTCATACTCCTATGTGAGAAAGTTTATTAAAATTTTAATAAAATAAAATAATTATGACTTGTAATCTATAATATATAGTACTAATATTTCAGACTCCTATGTGAGAAAGTTTTTCAGATGTCACAATGGGAATGATTTAAGGCTCACAATTTATAAGAAGTTAACCATTAATTTTTTTTAAAAAAAAATAAAACTGCAATTATGATATATTATTAGAATATCATTAACAATCATTAGTATTTAAAATAAATATTGCACTATAAAAATCTATAATCTATTTTGTCACAATCCAATTTGGGAATGTGACTGACATGTGAAAAATCCTATCCTACGTAAGTCTTTTGGGTAACATGTCTTTTCAAATGCATGTAATATAATAATAATAATCTTGAATCTTGATTTTTATTCTAAACCAACATTCCTTTATCTATTTAAATCATAATTTCTAATTTCATAAAACTGAAAATATTTAATATTTAAGCTCTAAAAACCCTTTTTAATCAATACTACTAATGTGAAATCATGAACTGGCTCATCACATGATATTAACTTTAATTCTGAAAACCTGTTTGACCCTTGAAAATTGAATCATAACTACATAGTTGATGAATTCATAATCTAACCAAAATAAATAGTTGAAATCCATACTTAAGCTCTAGAAACATATAGGATGAAATATATAAATTCTAAAAATAACTACAATATTTCAAATACATGTGTGGCTCGAATCCTTCTTACAAAATTACTAGAGCCCTCTAAACTAATAGAAACCTAAACTAAGCCTTACATCAAAATAAGGCTCACCATTGGGAGCAACTGCATTTACAAAGCTGGAGGTGGAAGGACACCTGTATCTGCAACTATGAGAGAAAGAGAGGGGTGAGTCAACGGACTCAGTGAGTGAGCTCTCACCTATCACTCACATGAGACAACCAAAGAATATAATACATTTTACATGCAACAATCATAAATCATTTGATATTTAAATACATAGCTAGCTGAGAAAGCATTTACCATACTATAAATTCACAACAACTATTTTTAACTCATAATCAAACATGAAATCATTTTAATTAGGGAGGTAGTAAAGCATTGAGAAATAGTATGCAGAATATAATAAATACATATATTAATAAAATTTATAAAATCATAAACTAAAAGATTGTATTCAGTCTTTGGCGGACAAGAGCACCTGCTAAAATCATACTAGTCCCTCGTGGACAAACTGTGGGCACCTAACTAGGTCTAATTTCTATAATTGCTGAAGGTGAAACTGTCCACTATGGACAAATTGATGCCAAGGTTAATGATCTCTTCACAGCCGTTAACTAACTGTCTATTTCCTTATCTCTACTGGCTAAACTAGTTTGTCAAAAACCAAAACTGAAGGGTAGGTACTTCGTCCCTTGCGAACGCGAGCCCCTAAATTTTAGTATTTTGAGAGTTCTAGACTCATATAACTTTTACAATCTGACTTTAGCACAACTGTGGCTGTGAAAATTGAGCCCAAGGGATCACCGATTGCAGGCATTCCTATTTCAAACCCACAGAATATGTATTTGGCAGTCGCTAGCTAGGAATCATATTGAATTCTGTGTATTTTGGTACCATAAAATTGAAGGTTTAAATTAATATCTTTACTAACATATTTTTTCATATACTTGATAACTCTAAAATCATAATTTAAACACTGAGGTTTATAACCATAATAACTAGAAAATCATCTAACGTATTTATTCGTAAAGTTGATCATACTCTTGTTTCACATTTCTCTAATATATATATATGTAAATATATTAACTAAATATTCAAAAATATAGTTTGAAATCTAAATCTTGAAAACATGCTAATATCATAAATCCATAAGAACATATTTATTTATTTATTTTTCTCAATTTGACATATGGCTAAATCATACATTTTGCAACAAATCTTTTCATGAACATATTAAACATTTTATCTG
Source organism: Dalbergia cultrata (assembly GCA_031216105.1). Taxonomy (NCBI): domain Eukaryota; kingdom Viridiplantae; phylum Streptophyta; class Magnoliopsida; order Fabales; family Fabaceae; genus Dalbergia; species Dalbergia cultrata. The sequence goes on from CM062350.1 coordinate 17,068,422, forward strand.
AGCACTCAACACATCAATCATGGCCCCATGGTTTTCTAAATTTCATTTTCATGCTACAGTCAAATTTATAATATTTACTAGCTTTACATAATCATGTAAAATCATTTCATACACTTTTTCTTATCCCAAACTTCATATTTAACAACCATAATACAAGAACATACTCATAATGATGAATCTAAGGCTATGAGTTTAAACTCACTCACTTGGAAGGGGGAAGGGAGGACGTCAACGCTAATTGAGCTCCGAGGCGCTGGGAGGGCATCAACGTCGACTATAACAATCATAAAACTCAAGATCAAATTCTATCAACCTTTAAATAACTCTAATCTAGCTCTAACAACATTGGGGGAGCATCCCCACTTGACAAAAATGAGAGAAATAACAAGATTTGACTCAAGATCATGAAAGAATGGAGAGAATAGAGATATAAATTAACAATCTATACATACATTTATAATTTATATTGTTAATTTAGAGGAGCTATATTGGAATGGGATTGAAGAAAAAGAGAGAAAATGTGTGGGGAGGATTTCTGGTTCGTAACAATAGGAGAAGGAAGAGTGGGGGAGGGTTTTATAAAGGTTGGAGGGTATCAGCAAATGAAACGTCATCGTTTCACATTGTTTAGGTTTCTGGCCAACCGCTATAGCGGTTTATGACCGCTATATAGCGGTCATGAGTCGTCGCACGTCCCCAACCGTTTCACTTACGACTGCTATAACAGTCCTCAGAACACCCAAAGCTTGACAAATCATTCATGTGACCACTATAGCGGTTTTGGACCACTACTATCATGGCATATGGATTACTTCTATACTCATTTATTTACATTTCTTAATTTTAAGCTAATGTCCTCATTTATTTTACTCTCCATTAAATTTAAAAAATAAATGTAAATAAGGAAATTTCTCTCCATTTGGATTCAAATAAAATATAAAAAAAATGAAACTCCAACCAATCAAAATCTAATTTTTGAGTTCTAGTTCAAATTTCGAAATTCATACAATTTTCTAAATTTGTGGGTTAAAAACGAAACGTCAAAAGGTTTCCTAAAATTCTTTTAAAATCACTCTTCAATTTATTTTTCCTTAGAGAGCAATTACTGGAGCTTTTGATCCCAAGAATACGGCTCTATCTTATAGCTCTCCAAGGAGATATAGGCTCCAGACTTAGCACAATTCCGGACTCGGCACCATGAGTAGGTCTCGAAGGACCTTGAGGCCATGCAGAACTTGTCATTGACACGTATACCCCAGGTATTACGTATTTATACTATTAATATTCCATATTCCTATGTAGAAAAGTTTTTCAAATATCACAACGAGAATGATTTATGGCCGCAGTTTTTAAAAAGTTAATTATTAATTATTTTTCAAAAAATAGAATTGTAATTATTAACTATTATTATAATATAATTGACAATCATCAGTATTTAATAGTAGGATTACAATACAAAAATTGAATATCTTTAAAATTGATCTATATTGAATTAAATAATTAAATATTTATACTATAATTTAAATTTAAATAACAAACATAATAATTTATCTATTTTGAATCTCATCAAACCCTTCTATTTTTTTTAAAAATCTTTTATCTATTATTTATCTACATACTAATTATATGACTAAACAATGATGACTTAACAAGTGAATATTAAAAAAAAATAGATTTCTTAATTATTATGAGATATCAATATCAATTATATTCCCTAGACTTAATTCACGAGTATCAATCATAACTAATTATTAAATATCAATTATATCAAACATTGATTATGAACATCTATTTAAGGACTAGGGGAGAATAAATATTTATATTTTAATGCCAGTTTTAATATTGATTTTCACAAATTAATTTATTATATTCTAATTCTCCATTAAATGCATTTGTTTGATTAAAAAAAATTGAATCACAAAATGAAAAATAAAATGCATACATTTATCTACTACTAATAATAAACAACATTCATGAGAGTCATTATATCATTAAATTAATATAGAAAGAGTTATTATAATATATTTCAGATTTTAATACCAATTTTAATACTAATTTTCACAAAATAATCTATCATATTATGATAATCTATTAAATGCATTTGCTTAATTAAAAAATTGAGTCACAAAATGAAAAATAAAATGACACTTATCTACTACTAATAATAAATAATACTCATATGAGAGCCATTATATCATTAAATTATCATAAAAAAGTTATTATATTATATTTTTTGAATATATTAATTTCCTTAATGAAATGAAATTTTACATTGATACACATGAAAAAAGAAGGAATTAGGAAGTGTCAAATTTCAAAAGAGATAAACTTAAAAGGAGGTAGTTTTATTACGATGAAATAATAATAAAAAATTTAAATTGATTAACATGTGGATACAAAATTAAATATCTCTTCTTCATTAATGTGAGTATATACAAACATCATCATTATTACTCTTATCAGTAATAATATTAGAAATATATTATAATAACCTTTACAAATTTACACCTTTAATAGTCTCATATTATCAGAGTAATATAAAAAATTAAAAAAATATTTTCAAAATAAATAACATTTAAGCTCAACTCATTTTTTAGCTCTAAAGAAAATAGACAGGTCAAATTGTTGACAAATTACTAATTGATTGATATTGATATGATAATAATTCAAAATTCAATTTCTACCAAATTTATTCTTAATAAATTAATATCAAACTAGTGTATAAAATCTATAATTTATCTATAATAATACTAATATTTAATACCCATTAGATGGAAAGTTTTTCATGTGTTATTCATAGAAAAATGCCCCATAATTTTCATAATATTAATATTTAAAGTAAGTTTTTAAATTTAATTTATATTTTAATTATTAACAAGTGTTTTACCCATGTGATGCACAGGATTTTACGTTTATAAATTTCAAAATAATTTGATAAAAGATATGTTATAAAATTGAATTGAAATATAATATATTAATTTTGTATAATTTATCATGAAAATAATTTATTATGACCTTTTTTCTAAGATAAATATATTTTATTTTTAAGATAAATAATTAATCAAAATTTTATGTTTATATATTAATATGTGGGTGTATCTATTTTTTTTGTAAGTTAGGACTAATTTTAATTTAGCATAATTTGATTTTAATTAGGTTGTAACTAAATTATTATCATGTAATGTATATTTTTGTTAGCACTCATGTAATATATAAGTTTGGTATATATACAGTACACTAATTGTTACATGTATAATTCATATGTTTTCATTACCCATGAAAGATATATTCATCACTACTTGTGTTGTAGATTGTTTGAGTTAGGCAAAAAATTTCATTATATTTTTGTTATTAAAACATGACAAAATCCATGAAATTGTATGTATATTTAATTTCAATTGATGCTAAGATTACTATTATAATTTTTGTATTTATTATAAATAATAGATATGTTTTGTATACTAAGCAAATGAATTATTTTTGTGTTTATGATAAAAATGTTTTACTCTATAACCATTTACCATTTGTAATTGATTGAAAGGAATTCTCATTTGTAATTAAGTCCCTCAGACATGATATTAGAATCAATATTAGATTAAAATGATATTAATTAAGAATAATATCAAAACATTGGTATCAAATAACATGACAATAACAAATTGACATGGATGCAAATATCAATAATTTTTTATTTAAAAATTAAATTTGAAGATTGAAAGTGATATCGAGATTGAGAATTAAGATATGAGATACATATAACATATCTTTAGTTTACATAGTAATTATTAGAAATCATTTATTGAAAATCAAGAGAAAGAGAAATATTTAAGAATTAAATTAATATAAAAAAATATAGTTAGTGGAGATATGATTTTCTAATATTGTAAAAGATGGATATGATTTAATAATTAAGAATTATTTGACTAAAATGAAAAAATTTAATATTTAATGTGAATATTTATAAATTTATAAATTACTGATCGATACGACAATTAAAAGAATAAGTGAAGATTTAATTAAAATAGTTGAAATCATAATTAAAAATAGATAATTTTTTAATTGATTTGCTCCTTTTAAAATCAAATAAAACAAAAATTATTTAGAATTAAAGTAATATTAACAACTAATTTTATTATTAAATCAACCTAGCATATAAGATTATAAAGAAATGTTTTGAATTTTTTATTTGAAATGTGGATATGATATTCTAATTTTATAAAAAGAGTATAATATTGAAGATTAAGAATCATGTAAAATAATTAGTGTTGTACTATTAAAGATGAATATAATATTAAGGAAATGTTTAAAAATGGAAATATGATATAATTTTAAATAATATTAAATTTCAATCATGTAATTTTTAAAACTTATTTAAAACAACATACTATCATTGATTAATTTCAAACTCAAATCAATATAGTATTGAATACTAAGAAAGAATACATCAAAAATAAAAATGAATAAATTCAGAAAAAAAATATATTGAAAGAAACAATTAATCCAAAAATCAAAATCATTTGAAGCTACGGGAGCTATATAATTAAAATATTAAAAAATAAAATAAAATAAAAAATTTATGAACAAAGAACAGCAAGATTCAAATCAAATAAAAGAAAGATATTTTGAAGAAAATTACCAGCAATACAATTGGAGAGCCTTAATATTACTGCAAAAGAAAAGAGGCAAAGTTGAACTAAAAAAAAAGTTTATTGACTGATCATTCTAAATTTAATTCTATTGAATTGAAAATATATATATATATATATAACAACTTTATAAAAAGTAAAAATCAAAAATCAAAATAGATGATTGATGAATATACCACAATGGTTTCACCAAATGACTCCAAATAACTCGGTATACATCACCTAAACATGAAAGAAATAAAAACAAATGAAAACATTAGATCAATAGGAAAAACTATAAAGAAGAGAAAAAAACAAAGGAAATAATACAAATATGCATGTGTTGATAGGATGTGCAGAAGAAATATTACCTATACTACAATTCATATGCAAATGATCAAATATGTATATATGCTAAAATTAAGCACATTAAATCTATCAAAAAAATTAAGTGCATCAAAAGAATTAGAATTAAAGGAAAATTGAAAAAGGTAATAATATTAATTAGTGTTATAATTATTTAAATTAATAATATAGATAAATAAACATTTAAGAATTAAAATGAAAAAGAATAGAAAGATGTTTTTAACCCATGATAGATTAAGATCATATATTAATTGAGATTTGAATCATATATTAATTTTGCTTAAAATAAATAATACAAAAATGTGGTGAGATTAATTTTATGTTGCTTTTATGTTTTAGCTTTTATGTGTATTAAGTTTAAATATTGAAATCAAAATTAAAATTTGAAATGTGATATTCATATATCGTAAAAGTGGAAATCATAAAAATGGAAATAGTAAGTACAATTAAAATTAAGAATAAAAGCAATCAAAATATATTTATTTATTCTTATATTATAAATTAAATCAATTTATATTGCAAGGATCTTATTTTCAATCACATATAAATTAAGAATAAAATATATATTAATTGAGATTTGAATCATATATTACTTTTCTTTAAAATAAATAATCAAGAATATAAAAAATAAAATAAAATGGAAAATGAAAGTAATTAGAATTTTGGGTAGAAAAATGAGCTAAGGAGAAATTGTCACGTAGCATTTTCCTTATAAATATATATAATAATAGAGATTTATATCATATTTCAACTATTAAAATAATGGAAATTGGAATATAACAATAATGACAATATTAATTTTTAGGATATAAATTGAAATCTGATATCATATTAGTATGACATATGAAGCGACCATAGTATTAAAAGTTAGTATTAAATAAGATTGAAAAATTAATTGTGAATAAGAATGATAGAATAATTGATATTAGTTGTCCAATTTTGGTTAATAAAAATTGAAAATTATATCAGATTTATGAAATTAATATCACTATTGAAAATTATATCAAATTCATAAGAATGATATGACTAAAGCATAATATTAGAAAATCAATATTAGCAGGAAAAAAATATTAAATAGGTCTGTGGATCATATATTAAATATGTGAATCCTACATTAATTTTAGACAATAATTATTTTACGAATGAGATCAATTTGGATAATCTTTGTGACTTTCTTTTAATCAAATATATATTAATTAAATAATTCACTTCATTTTAATAATCAAATTAATTCAAGGATGAATGAAGGAGGGATTGCTATATTGAATTTCCTTATTTGGATAAACCGTGTTTTATATAAATATATTGATTATTTTTTTTCAAACATACCTTCATATCTCTCTGCCATTAACAAAAGTAATGTAAACAAACAAAAACTAATATAAACAAAATTATAATTGAATGGATAATGCTATATATATATAGTATTAATGATAACAAAACTATTATAATTATATTAAAAAACTATTATAATTAATGATAATTATATTGATTATGTTATTATAATTAATGATACAAGAAAACCATATCATACATTTATTTTTTTAATTATCTTTATTAGATTTGTATTATATATGTATTTCATTTTGAATTTGGATTATGTTGTATTATTAGTGTTTATTACTATGAATATTTATATTTTGCATCTCAAAGTGTTTTTAAAATGTTTCCCTTCTTAGATTTTTTTAATAAACCTGTAAATATCCGTAGCGATTCAAAATGGGAACCCGTAACCGGGATGGGGATGGGAATGAAGGCAAAATTCTAAATGAGGATGACATTAGGGAAAAAGTTTCTAACTTCAAATCTAGAGCTTTTTAAAATCATCAAAAAAATTTATCTATCTATGTCTCTCATTATACCCTATTTAATTTTTTATAACTTGGACATTCCAATCTATCAATTCCATAATTGTTTTCATATTATTTTTTAAAAAATAAGATCTTAAATTTTTCAATATTAAAATATTTTAAAAAAATTAATTTTGCAATTTATACTTCTTTTATATTGATTCTAATTATTTATTAATTTTTAAAAAATTAACAATTATGTTAATTTTTTGTTGAAAATAATGTTGTAATTGATATATTACTCCAATAATTGAGATGATATAAAGTAGGATTATATATAATTTTTAAATAATTATTACACGTTATTTATAACATATTTTAAAATTGATATTTAATTTATTAAAATAACATACAAGAAAAGGATGTGTAACTAAAATCACATAATTAGATTTATTCATTATTTTTTATTATGTAGAAAATATTTTTATATTTTATAAATCAAATGTTTTAATTTATTAAAATGATATAAACGACTAATGATGATTAAAAAAATATATTGAAAGTGCGTATATGCGGGAATTACCCATAATGGAGACAAGAATGGGGACATGTTTTGTCTTTATGGGGATAACTGATGGGATGGAGTCCCTATTTTTTGTTAAATAAGGTAGAGATGAAGATAGCACATATCTTCATTTTTTTTCAATTATCTTTATTGAATTTGGATTGTCCACACATTTTTAATTTTAATTTGAATTATGTTGCGTTACGAGTATTTGTTATTAAAGATATTTATGTTTCAAATAGTAAATTTTTTTAAAGTTTTTCTCATTTTTGAAATTTTTAATAAATTCCTGAATACCCATAGGAATTCAAATCCCTGTGGGGAATAGGGAATGGGGACTCACGACAGAAATAAGGATGTAGATAAGAGGTAAAATTTTAAATGACAATGGGAGGCATGAGACATGTCCCATTTCTCACGAATACTCATTGTCATTCTTATAAATAGCTTATGATATAGTAAATTTAACCATTTATTTTATTTTATTATTCAATAATTCCAACTTTCAAATGTGTAAATTTTTTATAAAACATATATTTTGTTATTAGTTATAGGTTATTTACCAAATATCTTTTCAAACTTATAAATTTGATATTTAAAATAAGATATAAAATAAAATGAAATATTTATATTTTGTCTATTTATTTAATTATTAACTTATTTTTTAAATAGGTTTATATACTCAATTTTCTAAATGATATATTTAAATAAATCATTATTTATTTTCTATAATGATAAACAAAATATTTTTTATTATCTCCTCTTGTATCGTATTGTTCAAACGACTAGTAATATAAAATATTGATATTTATATGTATTATATTATACTATATAACTTCTTTGTTAAGTTTATAATCTTACTATAGTAAATTTAACTTGTTATCTAATATTTTTCTTTATGTATCATTTTCTTTTAAATTAAATTTTTAAATATTAAATGAATTATTTTTTATTCATTTGTATGAGTTGTACAATTTCAAAATTAAAATTTTGTTTTATCAAATATGAATCAAACTAATCCAATTCAAAGTAATTAAAATTAGAATAAACACCCGAATTGGTCATTGATAATTTCTTTGATAGACAAATTGATCCCTAACAATTATAAACACCCAAATTAGTCCTCACCATTGTTAAAATAAGACGTTATAAGTTCCTGATTAGCTTGTCAATCCTCAGTCAAGAGGCAAAGATAAGAAAGAGCTTAACATGGAGAAGGTGGAGCTCGTTTAAGAGGAAATAGAGCTCAGCTAGGACTAGACGGAGCTCGGCTGACAGGTGGCCGAGACTGTTGGCATGTGACAGAGCTCAGTCACTTGTCATTCGAGTTCCTCCTCCTCAGCCAAGCTCCGCCTAGTCCTAAATAAAATTATTTTATATTGTAGGTTTATAGAAACTAAATTCATAAATAAAATTACGAATTATATTAAAAGTTAAAATTAAAACTTGTGTAAAACTAAATTCATAAATTCAACTTAGTTGTTTTACAAAAGTTTTAATTTTAACCTTTAACATAATTCTTAATTTTATTTATGAATTTAGTTTCTATAAACCTACAATATAAAATAATTTTAACCATGAATCAATAAAAATTTAAAAAAGTGTCAAATTTGGTTAAAAAAACTTATTTGTCAATATTTTATTTTATACTATCAATGTATAAAAATTAAATTTATTACTTATTTTATAATTATTTTTATTATATAATATATAGCTTATAAAAAATAAATTATAAAAGAGAAAATACCAAACACACCCTTAGTGAAATGGGATGAAGTGCAGATTTTTAAAACAAATAAGATGGAGTGTCATTTTTTTATACGTCAAGGGAGGTAAGTGCATTTTACTCTTCTAAATTTGTAAATCCTGTATCAACTTAATTGTTTTATATCTCCTTAATTCAATATTTTTTACAAAAGACTATGCTGATATAAAATAACTATTTAAAAAAGGGAATTATAAGCAAAATAGTTTTAAAGATAACTTGTTCTTTTTTTAAAAAAACAAATTGACCATTTAAAATCAAAACAAGGACAGCTAACGTACTTTAAGTGAGATATAGCAAGACAAGCACAACTAACTCATGGGATATAGCAAAAAATTGACCATTTCAAAGTAAAAAGTATAAAGATGCATACATGAAGAAAAGGAGAGAGAGTCTCATAGGATGTAATTCGGCTAGTAGCTGGCCGAAATAGGACTGCCATATCCTATCAAGTGTTGCAATAATTCATTGAACTGTTTAATGTATAATTAATTAAATCATTTGACAGTCAACAATTTATAGGATTTTATTTTGTCCATGTGTCAGCCGTTTTAGTATAATTCAAAAACTGTAACGGATAAAAGTCCATAAATAACTATTTTTATTATTTTTTATTAGTGAAAAATCTCCCCTTGTCATCTAACTTTTTTTTTTTTTTTCTTAAATACTGAAAGCACTTTACAGCTATTACGTTACTTGTCCATCACGTTGCACGGGGCTCAATACAAGTACTGTGTTTAGACTCGCTCCTCCACCGATGTACAATTTTAGGCGGCCTTAGAATAGGATCAAAGGTGCTACTACAATATTCAAAAAAGTCAAACCTTTTCTCCGTAGCCTTTGGAAATTGGCACAGTGCATACAGAGTGCTAGCTTCTCCCTTCCCCCAAATTTGCTCCCTTTTATGAATGAAAGGAAAAGAAAATAACACTACAGCAAATTTGACCAGTGCGACCGCTAAATCTTTGGGGAAAACTTTCAACGTTGGACATTGGAGTACTTTGCTCGGAGCAACATATGTTATAGATGAAATGATGCGTTTTTAATATGATTTTGGTTGATTCCCATCATATATAGTCAAGATTATGGGCGATCTGCGAGGATTTTGGTTCTTCTAGCTTGGCATAATGTGGTTCCCAGGAGTAACACCAACTTTGTGTGATTTTTTTTTTCAGAGAGATCATTGCCAGAAGATGAAGAATTTCTCCGTGTTACACTCCCTTTTGTGTGTGAGTTAGAGAGTTCGGGTTTTTTGTTTTATTTTTTCGTTTATTTTTCTTTTTGGGATTTTAATTTTAATACGACATACACTCTTGAATCCCATATTTGCCATTACTATCAGTGCTATTTTTCTACCATGAATTAGAAGTGTGTACATGATTTTTGGTTGTCAATTTTTCATTTGAATTCTCGGATTTGTCCTTGCCATCAATCACGCACACATCATTAGATGTCATGTCTATACATATTAGACGTGTGTTTATATCAGATTTTATATAACACATATTTTTATATATTTAATTTAAAATTTAATTTTTTCTTATTCAAACTTAAAAAAACACAATATAAATAAGGGCATAAAAATGAAATAATTTATAATATTTTAAGTTTATAACAAAATAAAGTATAAATAAAATTTATATAATTAATATTTTAAATAATGTATCATTTTACTAATTTTTAGTTATATATGGCAAGTCCGTGACCTTTAACTTTTTCAATTTTAGTGTGTCATTTGTATCCATATCGGTGTTCTATGTTTTGTGTTAGCCCGTGGTTCGTTGGTCCTTGCAAATGGATCTTGAAATCAGAACTTGATGCATTCTTTAGTGGCACTATCTTGATATGGAATTTTCTGTAAAGCGAAGAACATAACCTGATTATTGGAGGCTATCATGGAGATCACTTGAGGTAAGTTGAGGAGAGGCTCTAGATTTTGTTTTCCTTAGTTTTTTTTTTTTTTTGTAGCAGCTTTGATTGATCCTGTTTGTCTGGTGAGGAAATGGAAATGAAAAGGAGAGAAGTTTTGTCTTCTTTTCATACTTTGGTAAGTACCCCTCTTTCTTTCTTTCTCAGTTTTTAGAACTTTTATAGCACCTCATTGGTATAATATAATAGAACGAAGAATCAGATAAATATTGAAGATTCGAATTGAAATCTTTGAAAAATGATAACTGTCTCTCAAGATTCCTAGACCTTAAAATAGTTCAAATCCCATTTCCTTCAAACCATACAATTAAACTTTGCTTGATTTACATATCAATTGCGCTTATAAGCTCGGATAGATAAATGACTAGGATTGCTCACATTGTTTGGCAAAGCATGTTGGTGTACTTATGCCTATTTGTTTAGATTTTGTGATGGAGAAAGGAAAAGTTACCAAGGCATTATCTAAAGCTTTGCAAAACCTTGAATTGATGCACCAATCTAACATCGGGCCCAAGTACAATCATCCACTCTCGGCTTCAAGATAATTATTAATTTTTTTCAATCACATATCTATCTTTTTTATTCAAGTTTTGTATATAGCAGAGGATCTATTCTTCTGATCAAAATTTAGATGAATCAAAATGTGTGCTTTGTATTAGTGTCATTGAACTCATGATCTGATTTATAAATATGTTGTTAGAGTTTTTTTTATAAGATTTTATTTTGAGTTTCCTTTTTTTTTTTTTTATGCATTGAGGCTTTTTTACCAAAAAAAATAAAAAAATGGTTATTTATGGATGTGCATGTGTTTAGATATTATTTATCAATATACACCACTTTTTGAATTATAGCAAAACGGCTCACTGTGGAATGAGTTATTTTAGCAAAACGTATGACTGTTCAATGAATTATAACATTTGGTACATGATAAAATGTTTAGCTGTGCATCGAAAAGCTGGCAGTCAAACTGGTGAGGTGCAGGAGTTGTAGACGCAAATTGGTCAGCAGTCAGCTGAATTGCATAAGGCGCTGGCTGATTTTTGTCTGCCACTCCTACACCTGGTCAATTTGACTGCCAGCTTTTCGGTGCACAGCTAAACATAATTTGTTGAACACTCAGACGTTCTACTAAAATAACTCACTCCACATTGAGCCATTTGCTGTAATTCAAAAAGTGGTGTATATTTGTAAATAATATCTAAAACCATGCATATCCCTAAATAATCATTTTTTTTTGTTTTTTATTTTTATTTTTTGGTAAAAAGCCATGCATTGATGCTGTAGAGAGAATGGGAAAGTTGGGGATTTGGAAATCTAAATTCTAACTCTCTCTCCATTTATTTTTTTTCATTTTTTATGTTATTTTGTCTGGAAGCACATAGAACACGGCAAAGAAAAATGCCCCATCTAATGGGAATAAGGGTTCAACTTCATGGCAAGTGTTTACTAATCATGCTCAAGTCGATACACCAGTTTCGGATATGCAGTTAGAGGCCAAAATCCCAGCTGAGCATTTATGAAGGTGGTATTTGTTAAATAGCTCCATGAGCAGATAGTTCATATTTCATATCTAAATCTGGATCACCTGCTTTGTCTTCCTGACATTTTGCCTGCTGTTTCCTTTCGTGCAAGAAGGGACCTTTACTTTCGAAAAAGATGAGACATTTCCATACTTGTGAATGCGGGATACCCTTTGATGCAGACCTTGCTAGCTATTAACGTATTCTTGAGTTATGTGGTGAATATATTGGTCCCGTTTAATGTTATGGCTTGATACTAGCTACCAATCATGTTTAATTTTTAGGGTTAAATGCATTTTACTCCATTAATTTTAGGTCATGTGTAATTTACACTCTAAATCTTCAAAACGTGCATTACGACACCTTGAATTTTTCAAACTGTACAAAAAACTCTACTTTTCAAACAGTGCAAAACTTTAAGTCATAACCGGGAGTTGAGTTGCACACAATAAAAAAATCATGGGGTTAATTGCATATATAATTCATGGTCAAGGTGTTGGGTTGCACAGATTAGAAACATTAAGGGGATTAAGTGCTAATAAATCTTATTTTCATTAGTTGTCAAAATTATACTGAGAGTGTTTTGTACAGTTTGAGAAGTTCTAGGTGTCAGAATGCACATTTTGGAAAGTCAGATGTAAATTGCACATATCCTTAAATTTAAGGGATAAAATGCATTTATCCTTAATTTCTATTAGTTTGATTGATGAGTGTGTAATGTCATCTTTATTGAAGTGGGGTTTTTATTTTCCTATCCCATTCTACGCCAAGATGACTGCACTTTGATTTCTTGACTCCAGCTTTTATGCAGTTTGCTTTTCTTAAACTACGTGGTTGTGCAACAGGTCTTGCTGTAATTCTACAGGACTGAAACAAATAAGAAAAACTACCCCAATTTTTCTTGGGGGCGTTGCTATATGGGCCACAATTCAACGACTCAAAATTCGTTGCTTTTTGTTACAATGATTTCTTAGTGTTTTGTGGCTGGGAATTCTTTTTTATTTTAACACAAAAAATAACCCTTCTATAAGTGTTTAACTACTTCTTTAGGGTGTGTTTGGTAAGGGAGTAAAAATGAGAGTAAATTTTAGATGATTGAATATTATGTATAATTTTACGCATAGCACTCAGTCAAAGAAAATTTACTCTTACTTTTATTCTCTAACCAATCATACTCTTATAGGTGTTGTTTACTGAATATGTTCTGACTTTGTTGAACTCCATCAGCTGTGATTATCTCCCATTCTGCAATAAGCTTCAGTAGTCTCTCTGAGTTCATTCTATATATGTGGTGTTTAACGTTATCTACGTGTGAGTAGGGTTCTGCAATTTGTATATCAAGATATGAAGTACTTTGACATTGAATTGAAAGTACAAACATGCTCCTCCTTAATGGAATCATGGATTAATGGTGAGGGCTATTGTTGTCTATGCTTTGAATGGAATTTGTTTATGAAAATTAGATAATCCCTAAGGCAGGTCCTTTTTCTGTTTAGCAAGAAATTGATGAATGTTTGGAAGCTTCAAATCGTGTAGCAAGAAATCGATGCTGTTGTAGGCGTTTTATTGTGGAATTCCTCTTTATTGTATTCATGTTAGGCTGCTTTTTTAGTGTTGTTTTAATTGCTTTGTGCGTGCATTATTGTTCCTACCTCTCTCTTGCATCGAGACTTTATGAGTCTTACTATGTTTTTAATTATTGAAAAAAAAAAAAGATTCATGGACAGAAATGTAACCTACTAAATATTTGTTTATCTTAGATGCGAGAAGGTTGAACTACTGTACGATAAAAATAAGCCAAATTAGTTTATCCTTTATATTCTTGTTGACACCTAAAAATATGTTAATCAGATCTACGACAGTTTCCAGGGAAACTAAGTACAACTGAGAAAACACTACTAATGTGACTTTATATAATTCTTATCAAGGATTTTCGCAACAGTTGAGCAAGTAACTTATTTTGTTGTGTTTAATCTTTTTTGGACCCCCTGAAATTAATGAGTTTGTTGGATCAGAAATGACTGTCAAATGTGATTTTAAATATCCTACATATGCAGCAGTAATGCAGCAGAATATGTAAATGGTCAACTGGAATTCCTTCTATGCTAAGCAGCTTAGATAATGCATCCTGATTGAGCCTTTCTGCATATAACATTAAGGCACTAAAGAAACAAAATAAGTTTAATTTGTGAACCATTGACTTGGGAGGGACAAAACCCCGAAGATAGTAGATAAATATGAAATGATTATCTTATTTTGTCCTGGTGGAGTGTTGCCAAGTGTAAGTTTACCGAAAACACTTGGGTTTCCGGTGGATTTTTGTTACCACGCTGGATGATCACAATACTACAATAGAAATTCTACCTTCTCCTGATGATCAAGTACTTTACGAATATAATAGCATCCGCGACTGCAATTGACTGAGCTCTTGAAACTATTGTTGGGCATACTGACCAAGCTTTTTAATACTTGGTGATTTTAGTTTTGGAATATAATTTAATTTATGTACATTGTACTCGAATGCTTTGTTCTGAATCTAACAAATATGTAGCAGTTGTAAATTTTATTGTGACTTTTATCACAATATTTACATTTTTTATTATTTTCTGTTTTGATTTATAACACCATATACTGAAAATAGTTAAATATTCACAATGGACTGGTATACTCTTGCGTAGCATGGATCCATGCTAGTACATAACACAAATCACAAATGTCTTGCGTTTTGAATACTCAACTGACTTAGAGACTGGTTAGAGCGTTTTACTACTGCTTCTTGCGTATATAGAGAGAAATACATTGTGTATGTTACTTGACAGTTTATATGAGTCTTGATGGTGTGCATTTGTCTGATGACTGGCTATGTTACTTAAAATTTCACTATGCTTTCAGCTGAGATGTTTTTTCAGTTCAAATGTAATTATTAGAATCTAATATTAATCTGCTTGTGTTTATTTTTTAACTATGATCCGTGTCATTTTGATTAAAGTATCACTTTAATCGAACTCCCTTTTCACGTCCAAACACACCTTAATCGTTAGCTTTTTTAATAAGAAATTAATTATATGCAGCAGCCGCAGCTATACTATTTGTTTCCTATCATCTTTTTTCTTCTCTCTCTCTCTCTCTCTCTCTCTCTCTCCCCTTTAAATTTATGGTTTATAGGTTCTTTGCGAGTTTGCTTTGCGGCTGTTAATTATTTTATTATTCTTTTAACTTGTGTCAGTAAGTTTGATTTGTTGCTCAATTTATAATCTCTTTTTTCCACTGGTGCCAAAGGGGCATGTTTGGATTCAAGGGGATAACACTTATGTGTCACATGATTCACGGCATTTTGGTCTTGTTCCTTATGGCATTATACAAGGAAAAGTGTTTTTTAGGGTGAAGTGTTGAACCCTGTACTATGTTCTTCTTTATTTTGAGGTCCTCAGGGAGTTATATTGCCTTTTTCTCTAAGTTTCATGTGGTTCAATATTATTTTATTAAGAATTTAAGAGCGACAGTGGATTGTAATGGTAATATGGAACTACTAGGCAAATACGTACTACTTCTAAGTTTTCCTCTTTCTAATACGTCTTTGGAAGCATGCACTGTTTTTGTAGTTGTAACTCTGATGCAGGCAATTGCAGTAGTTTGTTGTGGATCTAGAAGTTTCACATACTAGAATAGTTTATATATATATATATATATATATATATATATCACTGTAGTAAAGACTTCATTATCTACATGGAAAAATTGGTCCTTGTGGTTAATTAGGTCTACCTTCTCATGCTTTATTGGTCTTATAAAAATTGTATGTTAGCTATCAATGTGTTGGAAAGTGTACAATTGTTCTATTTGATGGTTAAGATTATTTGCTTATGGTATTTCAAATATTGTTATTAGGTTTGGCCATTTTATAGCTTTGGACTGCTAGGTCAATTATTTTTTGAAAAAGGCACAGAACTTTCAGTTGTTTCGTTTGAGATGTATGCTTTTGTCTCTTGTTTCTTTAGTAGACATTGCAGCATTGACTATTGAGAATTAATCCTGTTATTTGAGTTTCTGCTTAATTATTGCTGCTGGGATGACATGTCTTTTTTTTTTTTTTTGCCTTCCCTAGGAATGCAAATGGTCAATTTTCTAGGATGCCACTCTCTTGTCATGTTCTAAGTAGAGCATTCTCACAAAGGACTCGTAGACGGAGTTGGTTTGGATTTTGAAATTCGGTGTGACAACATTTCATGTCAAGATTTTTTCATTTTTGTTTTTTATTTTTTCATTTTCCTTCTATTTGGCTTTGATATGAGAAGGTTGACTTTGTTAGCTTGATTCATGTGCATAACTGTAGTAGCCACTTTTTAGATGAACACGTTCCTTGCGGGGCATAAAGACATCAACCTTTACACTTGCATACATTCATCCATAAATACTTACTTGAAAGGCTGTTGCTTCCTGAGCTTTTTTTCCGTGTCCTTATTATTCCGAAAATCTTTTTTCAAGTATCCTCTCATGCCACAGTGGTCATAATGCAGCAGATGCATAAAAAATTTCAACATCCTAAAATGATATGTGATGATATCGACACTAATTTCCTATCTAAGAGCTGAAGTCTTGTTCGATTGGGGCGTTAATGTGGAACTAACTGTGTAATGATTCCCTTACAGCTTACACTAGTGGTGCATTACAATAATATCTTTTGATTTTATGTGTTATAGATAGGCTATTAAGTTGACATCTTCTTTTTGCTTATTGGGCAGAGCATACGGCCTGTCATCCAGTAAAGTGCTACAACGTATACTTGGATGGAGCTTCATTGATTGCCGTGAAGGTGGCTGCTTGCAAGGTAAAATGCACTTGAAGGACCGTAGTTCCCTCTTGGTAAAAGGGAACTTGTTTTTTTTACTGAGTTGTAGTTTAGTGTGTATTGCTCCTCACACTTTGGAAAACAATAAAGAGATGAATTATATGTAGGTAGGCTTTCTTTTTCAATAGATGCTTCAATTTATCCCCTGAAAATAGAATAATTGCTCAATCAATTGTGTTTCATGCGAGGATTTCATTTACAAGGTTGAATATTGTCCTAATTTATGAAGATTCTTGATCTGTTGTAAAATAGCTTACAACATGTATGATAGTGAGGGTTTAACAGTGTGAGCCTTGTGTACTGTGTTGTCCATTCTTTACTCTCAGGTAAATAACTAGAATTTATAAGAATTACTCATTTTGCTTCGCAAATATTACTTGTGGTTTATAATATTTTCTTTTTTTGGACACGAAGTGAACACTTCATACAACCATTTAAGACGTGGCATACACCTGAAATTGGGACCAACAAAACAAAAATAAATACAAGCAATTTATTTTAGGCTTTTTTGACAAAGGAAAAAGAAAATAAGTAGAATTGCTATGTGCAAGTAAACTCTTAGACTAACGGTAGACTCTTGGATGGCTTAATGATCTATGAGAATTTGTAAGTTTGACTCCTATTCCTTTTCTCTATTATTAATATTATAGTTGAAAAAAAAAAGTGAATTGCTATGTTGAAGCTCAGATAAATATGATTCCTAACCTTGCATTGTTGGAACGTGGCTTGCATTATCGCAAGGACCACAACTTTATTCCTTCCACCTCATGTATGTTATCCCTCCAAATTCGAAAGTGCTTGTTGCATATCTGTATAATGGTTGTGCAATTATTAAACATAGCTTGAAAGCCTCTATAAATAGAGCAAGGCTTCAAGCTGAAAAATCATTAAAAGCTGAGAAGCAATCCCTCAGCATTAGTAGAAGAAGCAGAGTAAGCTTCTTGTAGTGTGAGAAAAATAGTGTGCAAGAAAATTTTAAGAGTGTAATATGAGTATATACTGGAATTTTGGGTATATTTTTTAGGTCTCCGTAATACTATAAATTGTAGTAGAAGAGAGTTTCACAGGAGATATATTGTATTTTAATTACTCTTTAAATATAGTGGAGTATTTTTTGAAATTTGGCCCGTGATTTTTCTCTTAAAATTAGAAGAGGGTTTTTCACGTAAAAATTTAGTGTGCAGTTCTCTTATTTTATTTTGTTAGCGTGGACAGTGAAAAGTAAATCCCACTACGAAGTACGATTTACGTGCTTTATTTTATTCATTACTCTCCATAAATTTAACCATGCTTCCGCACATATTCATAAAATATTTATTATACTTGAGATGTACGAAACTCTAATATTTCTTAACATGCATAAATGTGTTTCTCTTTACCATTTACCATTTGTTCCTTATTTGGTTGCATATTTTTGAGCACTTAAAGACTAAAGTTGTGGGGGATACTACTATATTTTTTTCTTTTTTATTGACCGAGAAACTACTTCATTTAGCCCCCAATGCCAGCATATTAATTTGACTTGCATAACTCTATTGGCTGAATCGATTTCAAGCACTCGAACTGTGTGGCATGGCTAACTGATTTGGGCCCTGTGATATAAATCAAGAAAACCACTAATCGTAGCTTTAATTTGATAGTGTCCAAATCTGAAGTACACTATGACGAGAGAAATACTTGTCACATGCAAATTAAAATTCCCATGCTCTTGTGGAGTGCGCATTAACAAGATTGGCATTAGTAGTCTAACAAAGTTTTAGATTGTTTAACCAAACACCCTCAAGTTTATTCAATTTTCTACAGAATCAGAGTATTGGCATCTAAAATGGAATCGGATACATCAACGTGCACCATTTAAGTTTCCTTAATGTTATAGCTTTCTCAAATTAAAATAGAAATAATCACACTTTTGTGCCTTCATGTCATCACTCATCAATAAAGCTGGACACAAGTAAAATACTAGGCAGGTTTATAGGCTTTCCATAATGCAATCAATGACAGGTACCCAAACCCTGTTTCTTGACAAAAAACATCAGATGGTATATAATCATTGGTGGATAACTGAATATTAACATTATCTGAGATGCATTTACAATCAATACAATCATTAGTTTGTTGAATAGTCAATATGGCAACAGTCAACACCAAAAGCATATGAAGAATCAATTAGCCGAAGTATGGTTTTGTATACCAGATACTAATATTTACAAGGCATCCTCCCTTGCCCTGCTCCGTACAGTTCATCCAGCATATCTGAATTGGCTTCCCTACAAAAGTTCTATTCTTAGTTCTCAGAACTTTGTGTCATTTATGTTAATCGGCTAGTGTTTTGAATCTAATGCAGCCATTGTCTTGGTGGTAGGTTGTACTGTTGTACTTGCTTGCTTTCAAAACTGGGTTGATGATAATCATTGGAGGTGATTCTATTTCATCTCAATTACCTTCATTTAGTTGCTGGTCCTGTTTGGCTCCATATAGAATAGGAAAAGGACTTGAATGCCGGAAATTGTAATCCAGAACTCGAGCAATATTTGACATTCTTTTATGAACCACATGAAGGCCAGCAATCATGCTTTTATGAATCGCTGTTGCACAAGAATCCAGAGCTCAAGCAATTTCTGTCATTCTCCAGCATTTCACTTGTTCCAATATGATCAGAAGGTTTGGACACAGCAGAGTTAATCTTCCCATTAAACCTGTTTGATATTCAATCCGTGAATTTCCTTTTGTCATGAGGTTAAAAAATGTGGAACTCAGAAAAAATATAAGGAATTAATGCTTTCACAGAAGACAACAACAAACATAACCGGCACCTTAATATTTTTTATTTGTTGACATATATGGAAAGATGCACATGAATGACAGCATCAAGAAGCTTTCATGTCTAAGCAAATACGATTAACCGTGAAGTAACTACATCTACATGTATAGAAGGGAAATGCTTATGCAACATAAGAAATTAGGGATAGTCTTAAGTAGTTGTATGTTTTTGTCAAAGATTTGAAAGAATCAGAAAAGTTTTTCACTTTACCAATATTGACCTATGAAGTTGCTAGCAAAATTAACAAGTTTTTACATATTAAGCTTTGAAGGTTTCTAAATTTCTAATTAAAATAGACGATAGCCAATAGCTGAAGACTCTTCTATATTACAAATCAACAACAACAAAAAAGACAACATGGATTAGATAATGCTATAGAATCATGTCATAAATCATGCTTACATTCGAAATGTTAATTAAAAACCAATAATACTATTACGTGAAGCTTTTACATTTGTCATTTTCCTTCATCCTTGACATCGGCATTAGTCGGAAGCAACCTACAAATAAGCATAATCAGTCTTGTGATTATTATAACATGAATGCAACAGTACCCTTTTCTATATTAGGTAGCCTTCTAGTGGCTGTTTTGCAATTGTTAATATTGTTTGATTTTTGAACAGCTATAAATTGCAATTGAGATACTCATCTTCCCTGTGGAATTGAAATTCCACACCTTTATTCTCTTTCAACAAATTTTATTCCTATCAGAAACAATAGTAAATGGGAAATGTGTAAAATGATGCCAATAATTATTTCTTGTACAAAATTGCTTCGAGAATCTTGCACTTGAGATGCATCTTTCTCTTCACAATATTTAATAACTTGGAAACAAATAGGAGTTCGGTGTTGGATTACCTGACAAGCATTCCACTCATATTTTGTTATAACTTGGATTTGATTCTTGATCACCCTCATAAATACTTGATGGTTGGATTGGTGTGAGCCTTCCCCAAACTCTAAGGTTGTGTTTGGTTTGATCATAAAAATTGGGCTAAAATTAGATGAATGGGTTTTATGTGTTATTTTACACAGGAAACTTATTCATGTAAATCCTACCTTCATTTTTTACCCCTCAACCAAATACACCCTAAATATTGAATGTTAAAAACATTAGTTAATTGGATACATGCATCATAAAACCAATTTTAAAGTCGTTTCCTATAAGAAATATATGGTATCATAATACTTACTAAAACTTAAGACCAAAGGAAAAAAAAAAGAAAGGGAAGAGGCTCCTTTAACATGCTTTATCTTTAGTCATTAAGCAGTTCATATATGAATTGCAGCCTTACCTTGATGTCGTTGTAAGTTCAGCTTGTTGCTTTTGAAGTGAAATACTCTTCTTCCTTTTCCATAATGTCAGTTCTGAAAATATGAGTGATAGACCATGCCCATGCATCTATTGAAGAAAACACTCCCTCCCATTTGCTAATGGATTACAACTTCTGCAGAATATGGATAAATTATTTGTCTATGTGGTATCTTCACAAAAAGAATAGCAGAAAATGGACAACAAATGGAACTGGACCAATAAAGAAACACTTGCTTTTGTTGGTTTCATGGAGAACCTAATGATAGAAGGGCAAAGAGCTGATGCTGGACAATTCAAATCAGGTGTTTTTCCAAAACTTGCTGTGAAGATATACAACTTTGAGCTAAAATTCTCTGCCTCAAACTAAGCAACTAAATAAGCAGATTGACTTTCTTATCAAATAAAACTACATTGTTGCTAGTAAAGTATATGTTGAAGTCTTGATGGCTAATTCATTGCATTTTACACAATATAAAGGTATATTTGTTTGTGGGAATGCATTTGTAATAGATTAATTTTTCCTATACAAAAGGGAAAAGAAAACCTCAATCAAATATCCCATTGTTTTTGTGGTATGTTTTTAAAACACAACTAGCTCATACAAGTTCTGTCAGATAAAGGGATATACTACTTCCATCTTTCTAAAGTGAATGCAAAGCAAATAATCCTTCTTTGTTTGCTTTACTTATCACTTTCACGGTTAGCAAGACAAGTTAACTAGTATGTTGACAAAGGGATTTAATTCAATTAATACCAAGTTTTGGGAAGTAAGAGATATTATTATATACATCTTCGATGAATTGAGGAATTGTTATATACACTTTTGGTAATGACCTAAACTAGAAAAAAAAACTTCTTATCTACAAAAGAAGGGTTAAACTAGTGAATGAAACATATTTAAAAACTGATATCTGAAAATGACTACTGGCTAGCAACTTTCTGTGTGCTAGCTAACCATTTGCATCAAAATATTGAGAATTTTCAATAAAAAAATAAAGAAAAAACAATGAGATATAAAATGAAGAACACCTGAATAATTATTGCACACAAATTTGGAAATTGAGAAATTTTTATGAAGATCTTCAGTATTTAACTTTTTGCAAGATGGATTGATGTGATAAGAGGAATTGCAAAGCCAACACTGCAAATCCTCCCATTTCAACTGTCATTGTTCAAACCGTGACATCCACCCTGATGCAATTTAAAAATCAGCCATGAGGTCAAAATTGGAAATAAAAAAGAATTAAAAAGATACTATTGCTTTTGTGGAATACTACACCCACATATGAATTTAGATTTTTTACAAGATGCTACACTTTTTTTTTTTTAGTATTCCACATTTGAGGTTGAAGTGTTGCAATTAGAATGAAGAAAATCAAACAGTAGAAAAAAAATTATATATATTATTAATAGCACCAATGTTGGAAAATTACCTTTGGAGGAATGGGATATACTGTGAGCAATCTTGGGCGAATCTTGTCCAGACTCATCCCAGCTTCTATCAAGTAGAAGGGGACAAGCACCAATATAAAGTGACTGTAAATTGGTAAGGCAACACATGGTCGCAGGCAATGACTCTAATTTAGCGCATTTGATGATAGAAATATGTGTGAGGTCTGCTCTGGTAGCTCCTTCACATCGCAAAACCAGAAAGAGATTTTCTGCGGAGAACGGAGACAGTGAAAGGGGGTTTGGCATTGCATGTTGTCACTCTCCTCATATTACCATAGACAAAGCTTGTCATCTTCGATACATAAAATTTCCAGTTGCTGAATTTGAGCAGGTAGACATTGCAAGTTCCCTAACATATGCTGAATAATTGACGATTCACAAAAAGAGAGACTCTCGAGAGATGTGAGGTTTTGCATCCAGTCTTCTGCCATTGCTTCCACATCTGTAACTTCTTCACCAATCCTCAAGTACCTGAGCGCATGAAGAGGAGACAACGAGAAAGGCTCAAGCTGAAGTGAACATGTTTCAATCAACGGCTTCATGCTACTAGAAAGCAAATCCAACTTCTCAACGAGGTGCGGGAAAGGAGGCATGCAAGTCAAATTTGGACAAGAGTTAATATGCAAAGAAGAAAGACGAGGAAAAGGGGGCAGTGAAAGATGGTTGCAAGTATCATCTTGCTTGTTATCATCTCCCAACCTCTGCCATCCCCCCAGATTCTTGCAGCGTAGAAGGGTGAGTGTCTCCAAAGACGGGAAGAACACATCAGAAACCTCGTCGCAATGGATGCACTGCAGTTCTTCCATGTCCTGAATCCGGAGCGTCTTAAGGGAAGGGAGCCCTTCTAACGGTGGCACACGTTGGCAACTACGAAATTGCCAAAGCTCGATTTTAACAATATTAGTGAGTGTAGAAAGCCAACTTGAAAACCTCACTCCCGGATACCCACAAACCTCCAATTTTCTCAAATTTTGATGAGGACAAAGGTGATCCAATAATTGCAAGCTGTCACTGTTTTTGTTTATTGCTCTTGCTGACCAAGTCAACGCTAGGCACTGAAGGCGTCTCTTTGCTTTTAAATTTGCTTCTTGGGCTTCTGAAGCCACATCTTCTATTAAATGTAATCCACAGATTTCCAAACTACCTCTTATATTATTAAGCTCCTTCAATTCATTCAGTTTGCCGCGTTTTCTCTCCACACTACCTCCCACCTTAAAATCTGATAAGTACTGCAATGACGTCAATTTTTCCAATCCAGTTGGCATAATTTCATTAAAGGATTTACAACCCCAGATGTCAAGGTGTCTCAGATTGATCAACTTCGTGATCACTTCAATAGAAAAAAAAAGATTGAAACATCCTCTTAATTTTAGTGTTTGTAAGCAAACAAGATTGCCAATGGACTTAGGCAGACTAATCAGTTTATGACAATCTGACAGATCAAGATATCTTAAATGCTTGATTTTGTCAATGGACTCGGGCAATTGGGTTATAGAAGAATGTGATAAATCTAAAACACGCAAGTACTTCAACTTTTGTAGTAAAGATGGGTTCGTCATTAATTCAGCTGCTGGATAGCGAAAAATAAGTGTCCTTAGTCTTCCTGCATCTAACGTATCCAATGAACAAATAGCTTTAGGGTCGTGAAATGCGACATGCATGGGTCTTCCAATGATTCCTTTTCCCTCGGGAACCAAGTAATAATCACTTCCAGCTGCCAGCATTGCAAGATCACGCATCAAATCATGCAATTTGAAACTTCTTGTTTCACCATATTCATCCATACATGCATCCTGGAAAAATGATCTCATCAACAAAGTCTTGACATATTGATTGCCCACGTCTTCTAAAGATTGCGTTCCAATTGAACTTGCTAGGTAACCTTGAGCCATCCATAATTGAATCAATTCATCCTTTGAAATTTCCCAATCTTTTGGATATAAAGAACAATATGCAAAACATTGTCTTAATTCAAGTGACAAGTTTTGGTAACTAAGATTCAGCACAGGCATAATACTCCGTCTTTCTTTACACAATCTCCAAATATCATCATTTAAAACATTTGACCACTGATCACACTCTAAATTTGTATTTCGCAAGAAGCCTCCCATGATTTTGATTGCCAACGGTACTCCACCACACTTTTCTGCAATTCTTTCACCGATTGATTGAAGACTTGGGCTCATGCTGCTAGTATCATAACCAAATGTCACGTTTTTAAGAAAAGTCCATGATTGCTCTTTTGTCAAACCATTTAAAACATAGGGAACGTTTATTCCCATAATTTGTGATACCTCTGTACTACGAGTTGTCACTAGTATTTTGCTGCCTTGACCTCCACACATCAAATAAGTTCTTAAGTCACTCCACTTTAGATCATCTTCATTCCACACGTCATCAAGGACAAGAATATACCTATGCCCATTTAATTCTTCTTGAAGCATCTTTTGTAGCTGGTCTAATTCTAAGTCACCAACATCTGTGTTCCTTAAGGATTTTAACATTTTTTTCAACAATTACTTTACTTCAAAATCATCGGACACACACACACACATTTTTTTATGGAAAAGCTTCTTCACATTAGCATCATTGTACACTAATTGAGCAAGAGTGGTCTTTCCTAAGCCCCCCATACCAACAATAGCAAGCAGGGAAACATTTTGGCTGACATGTGTTTGCTTCAGCAAGTCAACAATGTCATTTTTGTCTTTTTCCCTTCCAATTATGTCTGACTGTAAAACAAAAGAACTTGTTTCCCTCCAGTCATTCTCATTTTGTCTAAGAACTATCAGACTTGGGTTCAGTTTCAACTTAGACATATCTCCAGCTACGTCATTAAAATTCTTTCGAATCTTCTCAATCTTATGAGCTAACTTAGCACGGAAAATAAGTGAATTTTCAGATGAAAAGAAGCTGCGCACCTTACTGGCACCTTTGCATCGCAAGTCTTTGATAGCCAAGCCATCAAGTAAGTCATCAGCATCATGCAGTACTTGTTTGAACCTGCTTATCCAGTGCTTGATTACAGGATCTTCACTTTGCCTCTGCTCAGCATCTGAGAGCACAATATGGATAGACCCAAGAGTTTTCTTAAGATCTTCCAACTTATCAGACACTCCATAAATGCGTCCAATTTCAACGAAAGCCAGTGAAGCTAGTTTGTTGGTGAGGCTAGTAGCAACACCGTAGGGAATTTGCTCAGCCATCCCTCAAATGAAAAAAGGGAACGATGAAAACAAAGCGCGGGTGGGTTGCAAGAAAGAAAGGAGGTGTAGGAAATTAGTGGATATCAGTACTCAATAGCTATCTATCTGGTTGTAGGAGGTGGGCAATAAAAGTCACCAAATGCTTTATATAATAGTAAGCGCACGGTGCACGTTCAATGACGTTTGGGGGATTCCTTGCGCGTTGCGCGGTGCACGTTCATTGACTTTTGAGAGATTTGTTGCGTGTGACTATCACAATAATAAACATGTTTTTAATAATAATGTTTTATATAATGGCAATATGAATATGAACTAGGAAAAAGGTTCTCCAAGAAGCTCACTGCTTTTCTCTGGCACCTTCCGGGAATTTATCAAAAAGGAGCAATTATCTATGTTATTTCACAAGTGCTTTGTTGTTAGTCAATAATAGGTTAGTGAATTCACTAATAAGATGGGAAGCGTGTTTTATATATATATATGTGTGTGTGTGTGACCATGCTGAATGATGGTGTGTGAAATGCATGACCATTTCTACGCGCATTTGTGGAAAATTCATTAGAAACAAATGCATGACCTTTTTAAAGTGCATTTGTGGAAAATTCACCGTCAGTCTTTTCACGACAGCCTCTTCTTTTTTTTCTTTTTATAATTATATTTTAATGTTCATACTAATATAGATATCTATGTGGGTATAAGTACAATAATGGAGAGAGAATAAGTTGAGAGAAAAAATAAGTAATGAGAGTTCTATATTTTAGAAGTATGGTGTTTGGATATTTAAGAATATTAGATATTGGAATAGTAAAAAAAATTTTTTGTCTTCTCTCTCGATCAGTGCATCACCTTTCTTCTTGTTGACTCAAAACAATCAGGGCGTTCACTTTATACTGCTTTTGTTATCTTTCGGTGCTAATTCGTGTGATTATGTCACGGCTAATTGTGACTGGGACCGGTCTTCTCTGGCTCGGGTTCTACCTACTGGTTTCTTAGACCTCTTTGTCCCAATGATCAGGTCAAGTTTGAATCTTGATGATGATTCGATCTCTTGGTTTGCGGAGGCTTCAGGCCAATTTACTATAAAATCTGCGCACTATTTGTTGCATGATTTTTCGGCAAACAATTATCGCAAAACTTTCTCTGCTATTTGGAAATTAAATCTTCCTCAAAGAATTAGGTCCTTTCTTTGGTTAGTTATTCATGATGCCCTTCTAACCATGCTAGGTGGCGTAGGAGGATGGTTCAATCTCCTCCGTGTGTTATTTGTGGGTCGGAGGAGGAAACGGTGCTCCATATCATTAGAGAGTAGAGACTACTTTGCCACGAAAGGTGTATGGACGAGCACTGTGGATAGTTCAAATCGTCAGTCCTTTTACTCTAGTACCTTACTTCATTGGGTGTCAGAGAATATTTCCATTGAGATAATGTTCATTTTAGTCCCTCACTTTTTATTATTGAGTCATTTTAATCCCTGATTTTTAAAATGAGTCAAGTTAGTCCCTAACATTACAAAATGTGAGTCATTTTAGTCCTTTAACCCAATTGTAGTTAATTTTCTATTAATTAAATGATGATTAATAACATTATGTGATACCTTGATATACCATATGTCATCTAAAGTAGAATATATTTTAAAATGACTTATTTTGATGTTTAAAATTATACAAAATAAGTCATTTAAATATTCATTATACATTTTAAATTGACTCATTTTGTACAATTTTAGATACTAAAATAAATTATTTTAAACTTCATTTTACTTTAGATGATATATAGTATGATAATATATAACTTAATGTTACATATCATCATCTAATTGATAAAATGTTAAATAAAAGTGAAATAAGGGACTAATTTGACTCACATTTTGTAATGTTGGGGACTGATTTGACTCGTTTTAAAAGTTAGGGACTAAAATGACTCATGAGTGAAAAGTGAGGGACTAAAATGAGTATTAACTCATTTCCATTCGAGCTCGGTTTTTTCAAGGGGTTGATTGGCCTCTCTTATTTGTCACCGTGATTAATGGTCTGTGGCGTATTAGAAACGAGCTTAGTTTTGAAGGGAAAGAACCTCAGTGGGTTGAAATTTTATCCGGAGTTCTTGCAACGTCTATCACTCAATTCTGCAGGGGCTGAACAAGGCACGTTGTATCCATGGTTAGCAACATGACAACGCATGTATTTTGCCTTTTCTTAAAGTCATTATGAACACTTTATTATTCTATTTTATTCCATCTTATCCAAAAGATGAATTCAGTCAGAAGGATACACTATCCTCAACTTAGTCATCGTTGTTACACTTAAATAGGAAAGCAAGTCAGTCGATTTTTTTTGTTCCAAAAAAATTCTTTGACTATGCACGATAGATAAATGATCTTCTCATTTATTTATTCGATTTTCTTTTTATTCGAATCTCTTTTAATTGACGTTCATAAAATTATCGCCTCAATGAATGATTTTTTTTATTATTAATGCTTTAATATTTATTATTTAATTATCATATTTATTCTGCAGTTATGTTTTATAAATACAAATCAAGATATTAATAGTATAATCATATTTGCTAATTTTATTTATTTTCTTTTTGATCATTTTTATTTATTTAATTAAAATATATTTTTTTTATTTTTTTATGAAAAATATTATTATTATCATATGTTTATGAGTAAACTACTTTCATAAAATTATCAAAAACAAGTTTTTATTATATTTATATTTTAATATTCTTAATATTCTTAATTTTATGTTCAAAAGTATATTTCATAATTTAATACAAAACATTATTTTTAAAGTTTACCTTTTTTAGTATATAAATCAAATACCAAAATTACACTTCAAAACATTAAGTAACATTAGAAAAATATTAATATAATTTACATTAATAAATTCATTTATAATACAACTAAGTTTTACTACTATCAATATTATTATGTAGGTAAATATTTCAGTAACATTTTATGTCCTATATAAATCTATATGCATAGTTGACAAAAAAAAAAAAAAATCGATATGCATATTAATCGTTTATTATGATTTTATTTCCTGTTTTTATTATTTCGGTCATCCTTAATATCTTAATTTTAATTAATATTAATAAAAATAATAATTTTTTATAATTAAAAACAATTTTAATTATTTAATTTTTTAGCTTTCTAAAATGAAGATCATTAATATATATCTTAGTGAATTATTTCTGTACTTTGAATTTTCTTTATCAAATATCATATCTTAAGCTCTGTTAATTTTGCCAAAAAAAAAAAAAAATCAATTTGGTGCCTAATCAAAATATTGGAGGAATAAACTAACAATTTGGGACTTAAAGGTCCACTTAAGATCTTTACCTTTTAAAGTATGAGACAATTTGGTCCCTAAACACGAAAATTGGAAGCAGGTTAAAGTGCCCTATTTTACATGTTTAAAGATTAAAATGTCTCACATTTTGAATAGTGAGAGATCTCAAACATGCTTTCAAGCCTTGAAAAATAGTTTAATTCCTTGATATTTTGATGAGCAACCATATTGGGAGTTTACTTGTAATTTCAATTACTATAAATCAAAATACTATTTATATGCTCATATTTTCTGCATTTGATGAGGCTAATAGCAACAACATTGGGATTTTGTTCAGTCATCCCTCAAATGCAAAAGGGGAAATGATCAACACAAATCAAGGTGATTGAACTTGAAACTAGTAAGAGAGTTTTAGGAAGTTTCATAAAATCAAGTGGTTCAGCAAATTATCCGTTTACTTTTAGGAAGATAACTCAAGCAAAATAACATCAACGCATGAGATATGCATTGGATGATGAATTCGCATTGAGATATCTAAATTTTTTATTAAGTAAATTTTAAAAATCAAATGAATACACGCTCTGGAGAGCCCTAATTGTCAGCAAATTTTATTAGGGGTAGATTGTGAAGAGCCAATACCATAGGACCTCTAGAGAGCGGGGATTGCACCAATGTCTACTACTACAACGATAAAACTCATCAATGACCTATGGGTATTCCTAGATTACTCTAGATTTAGTCTAAAAACTTTGGGAGAGCACCCTCGCTTGACAATAAAGAGAGAAAATAACAAACCCAACCCAAGACTATGAGGGAATGGAGAGGAAAAAGACATAAATCAACCATAAACACGTACCTTTGAAGCTTGGGGGTGATGAATTGGAGTAGATTTGAGAGAAAGAGAGAAAATAAGGGTTTGGCGAAAGAGGGTTTTGGTTTCTGCAAGTGAAACCCGAAAGGAAGGGTTTTACATGGGGGTTTGGGTCATTAGTGAAACTATGTCATTTTCTGATACTGTTTTATCATAGGGTGCTCGCTGTAGTGAGTAAATCTCACTGCAACGAGTCGAAAACATCACCAGTCACTCGAGCAGGGCTTGCTAGTTTGCGGTAGCGAGCATACTCGTTGCAAAGAACATGTTCTGCATAATTTTGTAGAACCTGGGGCTGCAACTTGGTTTCTGCATCCAGGATTGATTCGACTACTCGGGTAGGTCCCAAGGGACCCCAGGGCCAACTGAATTTGTCTACGAACACATGTACTTGAGGTATTACAATTATAGATAGGCTGTAACTTGACATCTTCTGTTGGCTTATTGGACAGAGCATATGACCTGTCATCTAGTAAAGTGCTGCAAATTTTACATGGATGGAGCTTCATTGATTACCAAGAAGGTGGCAGCTTGCAAGATAAAATGCACTTGAAGGACCATAGCTCCCTTTTGGTAAAAGGGCACTTGTTTTTTGTACTCTGAGTTGTAGTTTAGTGTGTATTTCTCCTCAAACTTGGGAAAACAATAAAGAGATGAATTGTATGTCAGTCGGCTTTCTTTTTAAATAGATGCTTCAATTTATACCCTGCAAATAGAGTTGAGATTTCAAAGAATAATTACCCAATCAATTTTGTGTTTCATGTGAGGATTTCATTTGCATGGTTGAATGTCAACCTAATTTATGAAGATTCTCTGTAGTAAAATAACTTACAACTTGTATGACAGTGAGGCTTTAACAGTGTGTGTCTTGTGTACTGTGTTGTCCATTCTTTACTCTCAAGTAAATAACTTGAATTTATAAGAATTACTCATTTTTCTTCATAGATATTATTTGTGATTTATAATATTTTCTTTTCCGAACATGAAGTGAACACTTCATACAACCATTTAGGAGGTGGCATACATTTGAAATTGGGACCAACAAAACAAAAACAAATATAAGCAATTTACTTTAGGCTTTTTTTTTTTTTACAAAAGAAAAAGAAAATAAGTAGAATTACTATGTGCAAGAAGCTCACAAGTCTAACGGTAGATTCCCGCATGACTCAATAAGCTATGAAAGATTGCAAGTTTGACTCCCATCTTTGGCTCAATGAGCTATGAGAGGTTGCAAGTTTTTCTCTCATCTCCATTCTCTATCGTTTAATATTTTAGTTAAAAAAAGGTAGAATTGCTATGTTGAAGCTCTGATAAATCTGATTCCTAAACTTGCAGAAACGCATTCCTCTTTACCATTTGTTCTTCATTTGGTTGCATAATTTCAAGCACTTAAAGATAAAAGTTGTGAGAGACACTATTTCATTTATGTTTTTTCACTGCTCAAGACACTACTTCATTTAGCTCCAATTCAGCACGTTAATTTTTCTTCCACAACTCTAAAAGCTAAATTGATTTCAAGGTATTTAAACCATGTGGCATATCTAACTATTTTCAACTCTATGAAATAAATCAATAAAATCACTAACCGTAGATTTTATTTGATAGTGTCCAAATCTAAAGTATCATGACAAGAGAAAAACTGTCACTTGCAAATTAAAATTCCCATACTTTTATGGAGTACGCATTAACAAGATTGGCATTAGTAGTCAAACAAACTGTAGATTGTTTAACTAAACACCCTCTTCAAGTTTATTCAATTTTCTAGAGAATCCAAGTATTGGCATCTAAAATGGAATCGTATACATCAACGTGCACCATTTAAGCTTCCTTAATGTTATAGCTTTCTCAAATTAAAATAGAAAAAGTCACACTTTTTTGTCTTCACGTCATCATTCACCAATAAAGTTGGACACAAGTAAAATACTTGGCAGGTTTATAGGCTTTCCATAATGCAATCAATGACAAGTTCTCAAACTATGTTTCTTGACAAACAGCATCAGGTGGTATAATTATTGGTGGATAACTGAATATTAACATTATCTTAGATGCAAATACAATCAATACAATCATCAGTTTGATTGAATAATGAATATGGAAACAGTCAACACCAAAAGCATATGAAGTTAGCCAGAGTATGGTTTTGGACACCAGGTACTGATAATCACAAGACATCCTCCCTTGCCTTGCTCCATACAGTTCATCTAGCATATCTGAATTGGCTTCCCTACAAAAGTTCGACTCTTAGTTCTCAGAACTTTCGTCATTTATGTTAATCAGCTAGTGTTTCGAATCTAATGCAGCCATTGTCTTGGTGGTGGGTTGTATTGTTGTGCTTATTGCTTTCAAAACTGGATTGATTATAATCATTGGAGGTCATCCTATTCCATCCCAATTACCTTCATCTGGTTGCCGGTCTTGTTTGGTTCTATATAGCATAGGAAGAGGACTTGAATGCCAGAAATCATAATCCAGAACTCGAGCAATATTTGACATTCTGCTATGAACCACATGAAGGCCAATAATCATGCTTTTATGAATCACTGTTGAACAAGAATCCATAGCTCAAGTAATTTCTGTCATTCTCTAGCATTTCACTTGTTCCAATATGATCTGAAGGTTTGGACACAGCAGAGCGAATCTTCCCATTAAATTTGTTTGATTTTCAATCCGTGAATTTCCTTATGTCATGAGGTTAAAAAATGTGAAACTTGGAAAAAATGTAAGGAATTAATGCTTTTGTGGATGGCAACAACGAACATCAACGACACCTTAATATTTTTTATTTGTTGACATATGTGAAAAAATGCATATGAATGACAGCATTAAGAAACTTTCGTGCCTAAGCAAATACGATTAACCATGGAGTAACTACATCTACATGTACAGAAGAGGAATGCTTATGCAACATAAGAAATTAGGGATAGTCTTAAGTAGCTGTATGTTTTTGTCAAAGACTTGAAAGAATCAGAAAAGTCTTTCAATTTACCAATATTGACCTATGAAGTTGCTCGCAAAATTAACAAGTTTTTACATATTAAGCTTTGAAGTCTTCTAAATTTCTAATTAAAATAGACAATAGCCAATAGTTGAAGATTCTTCTATAATACAAATCACCAACAACAAATAAGATAACATGGATTAGATAATGCCATAGAATCATGTCATAAATCATGCTTACATTCAAAATATTAATTAAAAACTAAATTGCTGTTAATAGTTTCACTTCTAGTTTTCCTAAGATTTCCTCTACCTCCAGCTATCAAATTACTTCCTATCTAATCTACTGTCTATACTGGTGCTTATATTCCGTATATTACAAAGTACAAACCAATAAAAAGAGAAGTTTACGTATGTGGTTTCACTTGTCTTCTGTGTTTTCTCCCTTTTACTGATAATACTATTAAGTGAAGCTTGTATATTTGTTATTTTCCTTCATCCTTGACATCGCATTAGTTGGAGGCAACCTACAAATAAGCATAATCAATCTTGTGATTATTATGACATGAATGCAACAATGCCCTTTTCTATATCAGGTAGCCTTCTAGTGGTTGTTCCACAATTGTTAATATTGCTTGGTTTTTGAACAGCTAGAACTTCACTATTGTAAATTGCAATTAAGATACACATCTTCCCCATGCAATTGAAATTCTACTCCTTTATTCTCTTTAAATAATTTTTCTTTCTATCAGAAACAATAGTAAATGGGAAATGTGTAATTAAAATGCTGCCAATAAGTATTTCTTGTACAAAATTGTTTCTAAATCTTGCACTTGAGATGCATCTTTCTCTTGACAATATTTAATAACTTGGAAACAAATGGGTGTTGGATTACTTGACAAGCATTCCACTCATACCTTGTTATAACTTGGATTTGATTCTTAATCATCCTCATAAATATTTGATAAAACTTCTCGCATGTTCTGTCTTGGGTTGGAATGAGCATTATCCTACCCTAAGGGTATGTTTGGTTTGAGCATAAAAATTGGGTTAAATATTAGATGAATGAGTTTTTTGTGTTATTTTACACAGGAAACTTATCATATAAACTCTACCCTAATTTTTTACCCCTCAACCAAACATACCATAAATATTGAATGTGAAAAACATTAGTTAATTGGATGTATGCGTCATAAAACAATTTTAAAGTTGTTTCCTATAAGAAATATATGGTATCATAATAGTTACTAAAACTTACGAGGAAAAAAAGAAGGAAGAGGCTCGTTTGATATGTGTTATCTTGCTTTAGTCAATAAGTTTTTTAGGGTTTAGGATATGTGTTATCTTACTTTAGTCATTAAGATATGAATTGTAGCCTTACCTTGATCTTCGTTGTAAGTTCAGCTTGCTGCTTTTGAAGTGAAATACTCTTCTCCCTTTCCCATAATGTCAGTAGTGAAAATATGAATAATAGACCATGCATCTTTTTACACGATTCAACTCAAGAAAACACTTCCTCCCACTTGCTAATAGATTACAACTTCTGCAGAATATGGATAAATAGCACAATCAATGGTATGACAAAATATAACTGTAAGCTAAAATTCTCTGCCTCAAACTAAGCAACTACATAAGCAGATTGAGTTTCTTATCAAATAAATACATTGCTGCTAGTAAAGTATATGTTGAAGTCTTGATGACTAATTCATTGCATTTTACACAATATAAAGGTATATTTGTTTGTGGGAATACATTTGTAATAGAGTAGTTTTTCCTATGCAAAAGGGAAAAGAAAACCCCAATCAGGTACCCTATTGTTTTTGTGGTATGTTTTTAAAAAACAAACAGCTCATACAAGTTCTGTCAGTTAAAGGGTAATACTACCTCTATCTTGCTCAAGTGAATGCAAAGCAAACAATCCTTCTTTCTTTGCTTCACCTATCACTTTCAAGATTAGCAAGACAAGTTGGCTAGTATGTTGACCAGGGGATTTAATTCAATTAATACAAAGTTTTGGGAAGTAAGAGATATTATTATATACATCTTCGATGAATTGAGGAATTGTTATATACCCATTTGGTAATTATCCAAACCAGATAAAAAAATTCTTATCTACAAAAGAAGGGTTAAACTATTGAATGAAACATACTTATAAACCATTTGCATCAAAATATTGAGAATTTTCAAAAAAAAAAAAAAAAAAAAGAAAAACCAATGGGATATAAAATGAAGAACACCTGAATAATTCTTGCACACAAATTTAGAAATTGAGAAATTTTTACGAAGATTTAGGATTTAACTTTTTGCAAGATGGATTGATGTGATAAGAGGAATTGCAAAGCCAACATAGTGAATCCTCCCATTTCAACTGTCATTGTTCAAACCGTGATTTCCACCCTGATGCAGTTTAAAAATCAGCCATGAGGTTAAAATTGGGAAATTGAAAAGAATTAAAAAAAATACTATTGCCTTTGTGGAATACTACACCAACATATGAATTTAGATTTCTTTTATAGATGTTACACTTTTGTTTTATTCCACATTTAACAATTGAAGTGTTGCAATTAGAATGAAGAAAATCAAACATTAGAAAACAATTATATATTATTAATAGCATCAATGTTGGAAAATTACCTTTGGGGGAATCAACATCACCGTATGTCTCTATTTGGGATGTGAGCAATCTTGGGCCAATCTTGTCCAGATTCATCCCGGCATCTATCAAGTAGAATGGGACACCAGAGGATTTTCAGTGACTGTAAATTGGTAAGGCGACACATGGCTTCAGGCAATGACTCTAATTGAAGGCAACCAATAATCGAAATATGCGTTAGGGATTGTAGGTCACTAATCTGCTCTGGTAATGCCTTCATATTTCTGCAAAACTGGAAAGAAATTTTCTGTAGAGAATGGAGGCAGTGAAAGGCGGTTTGGCATTGCATGTTGTTATTCTCCTCATATGCCCCCAGACAAAGCTTGTCATCTTTTATATCTCTAATATCCAGTTCCTGAAGTTGAGTAGGTAGATATTGCAAGTGCCCTATATGCTGAATAATTGACGATCCACAAAAAGAGAGACTCTCGAGAGATGTGAGGTTTTGCATCCAGTCTTCTGCCATTGCTTCTACGTCCGTAACTTCATCGGCAATCCTCAAGTACTTGAGCGCATGAAGAGGAGACAAGGAGGAAGGCTGAAGCTGAACTGCACGGTCAATCAACGGCTTCATGCTACAAGAACGCAACTCCAATTTCTCAACAAGGTGCGGGAAAGTAGGCATGCAAGTCAAATTTGGGCAAGAGATGATCTCTAAAGAAGAAAGACGAGGAAAAGGTGGAATCGAAAGATGGTTGCAAGTGTCATCTGGCTTGTTATGATCTCCCAACCTCTGCCATCCCCTCAGATTCTTGCAGTCTCCAAGGAAGAGTGTCTCCAAAGACGGGAAGAACACATCAGAAATCTCATCGCAATGGATGCACTGTAGTTCTTCCATGTCCCAAATCTTAAGCGTCTTAAGACAAGGGAGTCTTTCGAATGGTGGGACGCGTTGGCAACCTTGAAAGTGGGAGAGTTGGATCTTAACAATATTGGTGAGTGTAGAAAGCCAACTGGAAAACCTCACTCCTGGATAACCCCAAACTTCTAGCTCTTTCAAATTTTGATGAGGAGGACAAAGGTGATCCAATAATTGCAAGCTATCACTGTTTTTGTTTATTGCTCTTGCTGACCAAGTCAACGCTAGGCGCTGAAGGTGTCTCTTTGCTTTTAAATTTGCTTCTTGGGCTTCTGAAGCCACTTCTACTAAATGTAGTCCAAAGATTCTCAATTCACCTCTTATATTATTAAGCTCCTTCAATTCATTTAGTTTGCCACTTTTTCTCTCCACACTATCTCCCACCTTAAAATCTGATAAGTACTGCAATGACGTCAATTTTTCCAATCCACTTGGCATCATTTCATTAAAGGATTTACAATCACGGATGTCAAGGTGTCTCAAATTGATTAACTTTGTGATAATTTCAGTAGGAAAAACAAGCTCAGAACACCCTCCTAATTTTAGTGTTTGTAAGCAAACAAGATTGCCAATGGACTTGGGCAGACTAATCAGTTCATAACAACGTGAAAGATCAAGATATCTTAAATGCTTGATTTTGTCGATTGACTCAGGCAATTGGCTTATAGAAGAATATGATAAATCTAGAAGGCGCAAGTACTTCAACTTTTGTATTAAAGATGGGTTGGTCATTAATCTAGCTGCTGGATAGTGAAAAATAATTGTCCTTAGTCTGCTTGCATCTAACATATCCAATGAACAAATTGTTTTAGAGTCGTTAAATGCGATATGCATGGGTCTTCCAATGATTCCTTTTCCCTCGGAAACCAAGCAACAATCACTTCCAGCTGCCAACATTGCAAGATCATGCATCAAATCATGCAATTTGAAAGTTGTTATTTCACCATATTCATCCATAGATGCATCCTGGAAAAATGATCTCATCAACAAAGTCTTGACATATTGATTGCCCACATCTTCCATAGATTGCGTTCCAATTGAACTTGCTAGGTAACCTTGAGCCATCCATAATTGAATAAATTTATCCTTTGGAATTTTCCAATCTTTTGGATATAAAGAACAATATGCAAAACATTGTTTTAATTCAAGTGACAAGTTTTGGTAACTAAGATTCAGCACAGGCATAATACTTCGCCTTTCTTTACACAATCTCCAAATATCATCATTTAAAACATTTGACCACTGACCACACTCTAAATTTCGCAAGAAGCCTCCCATGGTTTTGATTGCCAGCGGTACTCCACCACACTTTTTTGCAATTCTTTTACCAATTGATTGAAGACTTTGGGTCATTGTGCTAGTATCATCACCAAATGTCACGTTTTTAAGAAAAGTCCACGATTGCTCTTTTGTCAAACCATTTAAAATATAGGGAACATTATTTATTTCCATAGTTTGTGATACCTTTATACTACGAGTTGTCACTAATATTTTGCTGCCTTGACCTCCACACATCAAATAAGTTCTCAAGTCACTCCACTTTAGTTCATCTTCATTCCACACGTCATCAAGGACAAGGAGATACCTATGCCCATTTAATTCTTCTTGAAGCATCTTTTGTAGCTGGTCTAATTCTAAGTCACCAACATCTGTGTTTTTTAAGGATTTTAACATTTTTTTCAGCAATAACTTTACTTCAAAATCCTCGGAGACACACACCCACATTTTTTTATGGAAAAGCTTCTGTACATCAGCATCATTGTACACTAATTGAGCAAGAGTGGTCTTCCCTAAGCCCCCAATACCAACAATAGCAACCAGGGAAACATTTTGGCTGGCATGTGTTTGCTTCAGCAAGTCAACAATGTCATTCTTGTCTTTTTCCCTTCCAATTATGTCTGATTGTAAAACAAAAGAACTGGTTTCCCTCCAGTCATTCTCATTTTGTCTAAGAACTATCAGACTTGGGTTCAGTTTCAACTTAGACATATCTTCAGCTACATCATTAAAACTCTTTTGAATCTTCTTAATCTTATGAGCTAACTTAGCACGGAAAATAAGTGAATTTTCAGATGAAAAGAAGCGGCGCACCTTACTGGCACCTTTGCTACCAACGTCAGCTTTGCATCGCAAGTCTTTGATCGCCAAGCCATCAAGTAAGTCATCAGCATCATGCAGTACTTGTTTGAACCTGCTTATCCAGTGCTTGATTACAGGATCTTCACTTTGCCTCTGCTCAGCATCTGAGAGCACAATATGGATAGACTCAAGAGTTTTCTTAAGATCTTCCAACTTATCAGAGACTCCATAAATGCGTCCAATTTCAACGAAAGCCAGTGAAGCCAGTTTGTCGATGAGGCTAGCAGCAACACCATAGGGAATTTGTTCAGCCATCCCTCAAATAAAAAAGAGAACGATGAAAACAAAGAGCGGGTGGGTTGCAAGAAAGAAAGGTTGAAATGAAATATCTATGAAAACAAAGACTAGGAAAAAGGTTCTCCAAGAAGCTCACAGCTTTTCTCTGGCACCTTCCGGGAATCTATCAGAAAGGAGCAATTAAGAGCTTGAAATGAAATATCTATCGTTAATTATTTCACAAATGCTTTGTTATTAGTCAATAATAGGTTAGTGAATTCACTTATAAGACGGGAAGCCTGTTGCATATATATGTATGTGACTATGTTGAATGATAGTGTGAGAAATGCATGACCTTTTCTACGCGCATTTTTGAAAAACTCAGTAGAAACAAATGCATGACCTTTTTACGCGCATTTGCGGAAAATTCACCACCAGTCGTTTCCTGACAGCCTCTTTTTATTTTTTTTTTAATTATATTTCAACACTGGGTGTGAGTTTATGTATATGTCAGAAATGTAATAGAGAGAAAATGAGTTGAGAAAAAAAAGAAAATAATAGAATTTATATATTTTATGAATAGAATATTTAAGTATATTAGAATGGTAGATTTAAAATAATAGAGTTATATATTTTTTTCAGTCTTCGCTTTCTCTCAATCAGTACAGTCCCTTTTTTTCCCGTTGACTCGAACAATCTGGGCGTTCACTTTACACTGCTTTTGTTGTTTTGGGTGACATGCTGGACCCCATGAAGCAAACTTTCCACTTGCCAACCCCTAGTTAGCAACATGGCAACGCGTATATTTTTCTTAAAATCATTATGGACACTTTATTATTCTATTTTATTCCGTCTTACTCAAAAGATGAATTCAGTCAGCACTGTACACTCTCCTCCACTTAGCCATCGTTGTTACACTAAAATAGGAAAGCAAGTCACACGATTTTCTATTTTTTAAAATAATTCTTTGACTATAGATCATATATAAATAATCTTCTCATTTATTTATTCAAATATCTTTTAATCGAAGTTCATGAAATTATCGCTTCAATGAATAATTTTTTTTATTATTAATGCTTTAATATTTATTATTTAATTATCATATTTATTGTGCAATTATGTTTTATAAATACAAATCAAGATATTAATCGTATAATCATATTTTCTATTTTTATTTATTTTCGTTTTGATCGTTTTTATTTATTTACGTAAAATATGAATTTTTTATTATTGTTTGTGATGAAAAACATTATTATTATTATCATATGTTTATGAGTAAATTACTTTCATAAAATTATCAAAGACAAGTTGTTATTATATTTATATTTTAATATTCTTAATATTCTTAATTTTATATTCAAAAGTATATTTCGTAATTTAATACAAAAAATTATTTTTAAATTTTACCTTTTTTAGCATATAAACCAAATACCAAAATTCCACTTCAAAACATTAAGTAACATTAGAAAAATATTAATATAATTTACATCCATAAATTCATTTATAATACAATTAAGTTTTACTACTATCAATATTATTATGTAGGGTAAATATTTCAGTAACATTTTATGTCCTCTATAAATCTATATGCATGTTTCACCAAATATATATATATATATATATATATATATATATTAATCGTTTATTATAATTTTATTTCCTATTGTTATCATTTTGGTCATCTTTAATATCTTAATTTTTAAAAAAATATTATTATAATTAAAAAAATTTTTAATTACTTAATATTTTATCTTTTTAAAATGAAGATCATTAATATATATCTTTGTTAATTATTTTTATACTTTGAAGTTTCTTTATCAAATATCATATCTTAAGCTCAGTTAATTTTGCAAAAAAAAAAAAAAAATTGGTGTCTAATCAGAATAATGGGGGGAACAAACTAACAATTTGTGATTTAAAAGTCCACTTAAAAACTTTACCTTTTAAACTATGAGACAATTTGGTCCCTAAATATGAAAATTAGCAGCAGGCTAAAGTACCCTATTTTATATGTTTAAAGATTAAAATGTCCCACATTTTGAATAGTGAGAGATCTCAAACATGCTTTCAAGCCTTGAAAAATAATTTAATTCCATGATATTTTGATGAGCAACCATACTGGGAGTTTACTCATAATTTCAATTACTATAAACCAAAATATTACTCATATTCTCATATTTTCCGCTTTTGATGAGGCTAATAGCAACAACATTGGGAATTTCTTTCAGTCATCCCTCAAATGCAAAAAGGGAAATGATCAACACAAATCAGGTGGGTTG
Source organism: Dalbergia cultrata (assembly GCA_031216105.1). NCBI lineage: Eukaryota > Viridiplantae > Streptophyta > Magnoliopsida > Fabales > Fabaceae > Dalbergia > Dalbergia cultrata. Next base: position 17,109,869 of record CM062350.1, read on the forward strand.
AACTTGAAACAAGTAAGAGTTTTAGGAAGTTTCATAAAATCAAGTGGTTCAGCATATTATCCATTTACTTTTAGGAAGATGACTCAAGCAAAATAACATCAACGCGCACAATATATGCATTGGATGATGAATTCGTATAAAGATATTTGATTTTTTTATTAAGTAAATTTTCAAAATCAAAGGAATGCACGATGGATCATGCACATTTCATTCCATATAGAAGACTATTCTCCTTTCACCGGTTTTTCTTTTAAACCAACTTTACACTCTACATTTGGATGATTTGTGGAACTTCGGAAGCTTTATGGCACTATCAAAGGTTTCGCAGAGTCCTCTCAAGATAAATTGCATAAGAGTTATGTTTTTTGTACTGATGTGAAATACCGTGCCGATTCATGTTTCATGGTGTTCTATATATTGTGAGGACAAATAACATTTTTTATTGCATAACAATTCCTATTGCAGTAGAGATGTAGGTGCATGGAATAAACTGTATGATTGCCAAAATGGTTGCTGTTCCATCTGGCACCAATAAAATCTTGCAGAGATGTAAGTAAATGATATATTGAAAATGTAAGCCAACAAAATAAGATAATAATTACAACTTTGATAACTAATTCAAGAATAATCCTTATGCAACAAGTATCACCTGGATGGATGTGTACTTGATGGTCTGACTCCCAACTACAGTACCTAAACCAATATACACACAATAGGGAAACTTTAAGCGCATACGCTTATTAATCTCTCATAGTATTTCAGGTTAACTATGGAGAAAATAGCATTGCTAATCCACAATTCATAAGCAAGTAACTAACTCAGAAGCTAAAGAGTAACTGTTAAACTTCTGAATACTTAAAATATCAAATGCAGGAATCCTTTTCGATGACACATATATGGATTATTTCTTAGGCTTGAAAACTTTTGATGTCTCCCTCTTTCAAAGGCTCCATATTAATAACTCCAATCATGTATCTTGTGTTCACAACTTTGAATATCATTATCCATTTTGTTTCTGCAGCTTATTCTTAACTGCATACAATTATGGATACTATAAACTATAGTGCAGTAAATATGTATCCAAATGATCTCTGCTTGCCCAGCCTGTACTTAAATTCTCTGTCCGATTTCTGAACCTTTCTACTGTTGAGTTAATCATCTCATAAGGTGATGGGTTGCAGGTTTGGCAGTGAAGAAAAAGAGGGCACCCAGTGACCACATTGCAAAAACCTGCTATGTCAAGCTTGGTCAAGTACTTTGATATGCCAATTGTGGAAGCATCAAGAAATGTTTTGGGCTTTAAGTTTGGCCTTGGTATTAAGGTATTGAATTGTCGTATTGGGCCCCGTCAAGCACGTAGTTTCTCCAATGTTTAGTGCAATTTTTTTTCACTAGTTTTTAATGCAAATTCTAATCGATGAAATTCTTGATTTGATGATATGTGCTACAGGGAATATGGTACGGTATGATTGGGGGAACAATGATTCAGACACTCATTTTATTGCGGATCACATTTCACACTGACTGGGATAAAGAGGTAAGTTTATCCATAATCATGTTAAACATCACAATCATTAAGCATTATTATTAAACATTCAATGGAGAGAAAAATTTACTAGGTACTTTCTGTAGTTAGTTACGTAAGGTGAGTTGTTATGAAAAATTAGAGAAAACTTAAGGATAAAAAAGCTAGGCTAAAAAGCTAAAGACTAAGGCTAACAATATTTTTCTCTCATTCTTTCTCATCCAAAGGATTACATATATAGTGGCCTAAGTTACCTTAGAATCTTCACCTCACATACTAAACTATAGAATTTCTTAGTAGATGTTATTTCCTATCATTATTCAACTTTAAAGATCTATTTTTATTTTATATCTATCACATGCCAATACAATAATACTACTGAAGATCCCTTTCATGGTTACTTTTCCAAGTCAAGTTGATTTGAGACTTTTGCATTGCTACTTTTCTAAGTCATGTTGACTAAAGACTTTTGCATTGTTATTTTCCAAACCGTGTTAATCTAAGACAAGAGATGTTGAATTGTCTCGTGATATTAGTTAAGCTTCTTCCATGACAAGTTTATATAAATGTTTTCTTAGATTAATTTAGTTTATATTAGTTATCATGTATGCCTCTATTTCCTAGAGTGATATAGCACTGTAGCCAATAGATTAAAAAGAATAGAGCTTATTGAACTTTGACATAATAAAATATATTGGATAATTTGGGGAAAGACTTTTATAGTGATTTTTTTTTTAGTTTCCTTCTGCTAGTTGATTCATTCAATCAATTCCTTTTGATTTACAAAGAATAGTTATTTTTTATTCTCTGTTATTCACTACCAGAAAAACACAAGATAGCGACAAAAATTACTGAAGGGTTTGAACCCGTCGGTAATTACCGACTCCTTCTCCGACGAGTTGTCATGTTATAGGAAATAATTATGGTTGTCATTGATGTATATGACACACCCATTGGTAACACAGTCAGTAAATACCAGCACCACATGGCGCGCATATTGTTGACGGGTATATTCAACAGTATTTTATTTTTTTATATTAGTATACAAGTTGACGGGTTAATCGACGAGCAATAACTAATCATAAAATTACCGATGGGTTAACCAACAGGTAAATATTATAACGATAATTATATTTATGATTATATTACTGATGGTATAACCGACAGGTTTTTATTTTTAAAAGATTTTAATTCTTATTTATTACTAATAGGGGTACCGACGGGTATTTGAAAGTTCAAAAGTTGCCGTGCAAATTTCGCATTGCCGTCGGTATACCCATCGGTAATTACTGCATATTAAAATGCACCATTTCATTAATCATGTACCTATCGGTATACCCATCGGTAATCCGTGGATTAATCCCCACCCCGACCTTCTTCCTCATCACTCTCTGAACTCCCTTTCTTTCTCTAAAACCTCTCCTTCTTTCTCTAAGATCGCTGCTGCCACTGTGCTTCGCCTCCATTTACCTCCACTGGAGCTCCGTTCGATAAATGGAGACCACCATTGCAATCTAGGGACTTTGGTGAGTATTTTAATCGATTTAGTTTTTTGATTGGGTTTACTTTTTCCATTCTTTTAGGAGTGCCCATAGTGTTATTGTCATACCCGTTTATTCATAGGCTAATAATATGAGTGTACACGTGAAACACAACGATTTACATTAAGTAAAAATTATTACAAGCATAAGGTTCTAGCATGACAACTTAACGTCATTAGGTACAAACTGAATATTTCTAAAAATTACAACATACAATCACACATTTATTAAACACAAGTCCATAAACTTATAGCAGCTGCCTTCCATTCGATGCTACTTGGCTAATCTGAAACCACTAGAAATAAAATAAAGAAAAAAATGAGAATTTAAGAAAATTCTCAGTAGAAAATGAATAGTTTTAAAACATTTGAACTATGGTTGGTTTCAGCCGTGTCTGTACGGAAAATACACATGGTTACAATAACATTATATGAACATAATCAATTAAAATATGCGATGTAGAACATGTCATACATATCTTATCAAATTTGTGATTTCTTTACTTTAATTTTCTCTTTCGTTTGTTTGCTTGTCTCACACATACTTGAAGGCCTTATCTTAGGGAATTCCCATTCTTTCGTATTGTTCTTTCATCATGACGACAAAGCAAAACTCTTAGCCATTCTAACCAAGGCAGGTAACATGAAAGGATCTTATGTGTATCCCTCTGCCTTATCTGTGGTTAGTGGCAAATCATATTAATTTAATAGTTATTGCTCATAATTTTATAATAAGGAAATCATACAATTAATCTACAATAAGAGCTCTTAAATTAATTTAAATAGTAAAACATCAATGCATAACATTTATTAATTCATGCATAAATAAATTGAACCAAATAAATTAATGCCTTAATAAAATGTATTAACCCATAGAGTTGCCAATTTAATTATAAATATTGACAATTCAAATTAATATAATATCATATAAATAATATAATAAATTTCAAAATGGAACAGATAGCAACATAAATAAAAAGGATTATTTAACTCACTTGAATTAAATAACAATTTGCATAAATATAAAGAAACATCAAAATAAATAAAGAAATCAGAGCGGCGGTAGTCCGCACTGGACCGATGAGGAGAGAAGAGAATATTTATAATTTAGTGATAAAAAGAAACCGGAGTGCGGTGAACCAACAGGATCGGTAAAGAGAGAAGGGAACATTTATAATTAAATATTAAAAGAAACCGGAGCGCGGTAAACCGACGGGACCGGTAAAGAGATAAGGGAATTTTTATAATTAATAAGAAATTGGAGCGCGGTGAACCGACGGGACCTGTAGAGAGAGAAGGGAATTTTATTAATATTATTTTTAACCAATATTCAAATCCATAATTATAAAAGAATAACAATAAAAAATAACAATGAGTATCTTTAATGTAAAATGACAATATATAAAATGAGTAATAGTAATAATAATTGTAACCATGGTTTTATTTTGCATAAATAAATTCATTCCTACCTCAAATTTGACTGACAGATGGAGATTATGTGGACTAGTTGAGCTTTCTCTTTCTCTTTTTTTTTCTTCTCTTTTTCCTTCCTTCACGTCAACTCTCTCTTTCTCTTATCTTCTCTCACCATCACTCATTTCACTGCACTCACTTTTTTCTTTTCTTTTCACTTACTCACTCATGCACATACACACTTAAGCACACACAGATATATATAGAGGATGCACAACGCACAGAATTTCATTTCTACGAATGAAGTCCCGTGGGTGAATGGTGGTGCTATGTGCACCGCCCCCCCCCCCCCCCACCTTCCTTTTTTTTTATATTTAGATATTGTATATATTATTTTTCTTATACACATTAATTATCAATACTTAACATATTATTACTTATTACTCTTAATAAATTTTATTCTTAACTTAGTACAATATATTTGAGTTTATTGCTAACAATTTATGGTCTCATCTTAAACAGTTAATATCAATATTTTAAAATTTTGATCTAATATTTAAAATAGATGTTGATGTAAAATTATTAAGTAAGACCAATAAAATATTTAAATTTGATACATGACTTAAAATTGTTACACACAAACTATTTTATTTTATCATCATTATTATTTTATTATTATTATTTTTTTTTAAAAAAAGGGATGTTACAGTTATGTTTTGTTACACTAAGGATTAATATTGTTGCATTTTCAGGATTGGAGTTAGTGGGACGCATTCAGATTTCCTACATTTTACATTTTTTTACTACTATAGAGGTTAATAACTAAATCCTTGTTATTTATATTGGTTTAATATATATGTAGGATATATAGAGACTTATGTTTTCTAGGATAGAGTTGTAGGAAATGGGGATTGCATGACTAGGGAGAAGGGTATAGAGGTCCTTCCTCGGCTTGTTTGATTTGTTTGCTATGGGATTCTTTGTGTTTGCAGAGATTGCAAGATGTATGTTGTAGAGTTATAAGTGGATGCGCAATAGAATGACTTTTAGGATTATGTGAGTTGTATGTAATTATTAACATGTAACCATTTCACTATATTAATTCTGTTGTTGATTTTTATAATGATATCTATAATTGTTGAATTGACTGAAATATCTGACGATGGAAGCTCCTAATTTAAGGGAAGATGTTGCTAAAATTTTGTTAAATTTTTTTGTAGGAATAACAAATTTAAAAAAGTAACTATATTTAAAACAAAAACTTAAAAGCAAACAACAAATTTAAAAAAACTTATATTTAAAAGTAAACAAGTTAAAAAAACTTATAAGTAAACAATAGATTATTCCCTTCAAAATGTCCTAAAAGTTATTATCTATCTATTTATTCATCCTTTATCATATATAAATAAAAGTTCATCTCTAAGTACCACTTAAAAACCTCTAAATTACAATTAAAGAAAAGACATTCACTCTTAAATTTCCTAAAACAAATAGGATTTGAACAACAAATAAATTAATGGTTCATACGATCATTTGAAAAATTATGATTTAAAATTCAAAACTTATTGTTTATTTTATAAATTTATATAATTATTATTAGTCGAAATTTGAACCGTTGAAATTGGTATTTAATGGTGACAATAAGAGCACTATCAGATCGTCCAAGACATAGGCTGGACTATGTTATCCGTCACCCTCGTTCAATAGATGACGTGATGATATTAAACTCTCTATGATAGACATTTAATTAATGGTGCCATTGTCCTAGCTTGAAATTTGTTAAAATGCATACATAATAAAGAATTAGATAACGAAGGAGTTTAAGGTTTGTGAAGTATAAGCTTTGTTGATAACGAAAAATATAAAAATGAGATCATTTGATGAGAAAATTATGTAATAGTATGTTAGAATGGAACTTAATCTCAACCATGTGAACAATTCAATTTGATGGTTAATGTGTGTTTTTCTATGAAGTGTTGGAATAATAGTTTTTTAAATCTTAAGGGACTAATTTAATCTACAATATTTATTTGGAGGAATTTGAGGTTTTGATACATAAAAAGATTTAATTGATATGCATTGATAGTGTAATACCCCAAATATAGAATTTATTAGTATCTAAATTATCATTATCATTACTATTATTATTATTATTATTATTATTATTATTATATAAAACATACACGGATTCAGAGTTGTTAACATTATTGTTGATATTATTATATTATATATGTAATGCACGATTAGCATGATTGGAATCATGTTATTAATTATAATATTATTATTATACTAATACTATTATTATATTATATAGAAGCAACCCATGCTGCACGAGGCTCATGGGATTGCATTATGAATATTATATATATATATATATAGGTGCAATCACGTGTTGCACCATTGTTACATATTATAATCTATAAAAATATTATTATATATATGTGTGCAATCATGCATTGCACGGTTATCACATATTAGAATATATATATATATATATATATATATATATATATATATATATATATATATATATATATATATATATATATATAAATTATTAGAGCGTGTTGCATGCTTTATATTTTAATATGATTATTGTTATGTATATATAAATGTTAGAATTCATCACTTGTAGCGTGAAAGCTTAGGAACTCAATCTAATTAGGTTGTGCAGAGTGTATCACCGTGTGTGTACCTTGTCCCACTTGTGTTCTTATTTTATACTATTACTATATTTTAGGCACATCATAATACTCCTAAATATTTTTCTAATAATGTTAGCCGTCGAAGGAATTTTCCTAGAAAGAGAAACGTGATCTGTCTCAACTTTCTCCAATTAATCTGTTCCGGTAAGTGATCTTCACAGAATTTAGCCAATTTCTCCCTTTTTATCTAATTTGTAAATTTGGATACTGTCAGGCATAGTTTTCTCTCAACATTTTTCCTTCTTACCATTTCAAACTCAGTTTGGATAATAAAGTCAATTTGTTTATATTTTTACTATAACGTTTGGCAGCTATTGGTGCCATTCCAGTTTCTCAGAATCAAGTTATTAGTGGAAGCACACTCTCGATTACCAACGGTGAGTGGGTTTAAGCTCATGACTATACTTTTGGTCATTATTAATATTTCCCCAAATTATATAAATTATTTATGAAATTTTAGAATGATTTATGTCAAGAGAACATGCTGTTATGCCGGTTTTAGAAACATTATTACTTTTATAGTTATCATGAAAATTAATTATCTTAGAAAACTCATGGGACCATACTTGTTATATGAATGATTTAGATTTATTTATCAGTCAGAAAATATTATGAATCCTAGTTTTGTATGAACAACAAGAACAATGAATTTTGTTGCTATTAGTGTTTAGCCAATAAATAGTGAGAAACAGATCAGCGAGTTAACGGCTGCAGGAATGATCGTTAACCTTGGTACCAAGTGGTCCGCTAGAGGACTAGCTCACCCATGGTAAGGAACCTAGTGAGGTGTCCATTTATGGGAACTAGTTAAGTGCCCATCAGATTAGCCATTGGCTCAGATTAGCTATTCAGCTCAGATATTTAATCCTATTTCTCTACTAGTTATTGCTATGAATTCAGTTAATTTATTATTTTAGTACAGTCATATGTAATTATATATATAATATGTTTCACATCAGTTGCATGTATATGTTATGTATTTTGTTGATGTCCCATGTGGGTTGTGAGTAGAGGCTCACTCACTGAGTTTTGATGAACTCACCCCTCTCTTTTCCTTACTCTACAGATACAGTTTCAGGTTCAGTTGTACCACAAGATCCTCCGCAGTAGTGTTACAGCTTCCTTGGTGAGCTTCGCTTTGGAGTGGAGCTTATTGTCAATTATGTTAGTTTAGTAGTGCTCCAATAATTGTGTAGGCAGGATCCCGGACATGCATTATATTGTTTTGTTTATTTTCAGAATTTCTGTTATTTGTTTAAGTATGTTTGGCTATGGCTCAGATTACGAATTTTATATTCAGAATTTATGTTTTGAGAACCTTTTCAGATTGATGAAATCTAGTTACAATTGAAATATTTTGAATATATATTCAATTTATTTATGCATATTAGTTAGTCATGCGATAAGAGGCTTCTGTGGGGATCCAATTCCTCACGTGCCGGTCACGCTCTGTAGATGGGTCGTGATAGATAGTATAAATTTTTTTGTACACAATCATTTATCTAATCATGTATGGTCATATAAGCCAGAATAGTTGACATTTATATCCACTACTTGAAAAGTTATCCAAACAAAATATTTTGATTGAATGACAGTGTAAAACAATTTCATACTATTAGTGCATCAAAATTGAACTAAAAAAAGGGAGAAAAGGTATCAAACCACCCTAAATTTTTAATCTTTTGCTGCAAATCACCACCAGAAATTTTATATTCTTCTCAAATGGGCCATTGCTGACAAAAGCCCAAATGGATGAAATGGGTTTCAATAAGAAATTGGGCCAAAAAGTCATGAGGCCTAAACCAAGGAAAAAGTAATGTGGATGACTGAGGAGATTAAGGTAGATAAAGGCCTAATGAACGAAAGCCCACGTATTAACAAAACAAGAGCATGCAAGAATGTGGCCCGCCCACCGTTATTTTAAAAATTTAAAAATAAAAATACCCAAGCTTTAGCAATACATATAGCCACCCTTGTCGGCTAATTTTTAAATTTTTATTTTTAAATTTCCAAATAACTTTGTAGTAGTCAGTGTTGGATCATGATTGATCCAAGTGGTTCAACACTTGTTTTCATATGAGTACAAATGTAAAAAAAAAAAATAGAAATAGTTTGACAACATTATTGACTTTTTGATTTGATCACTACATCATTTTTGATCTGAGGCAACGCTTCAAAAACGTTGCCTAAACATACAAAAAGTGTTGCCTTTTATCAAGGGCAACACTTTTCCATCAAAGGCAACGTTTTCCAGAGGGTTGCCTATACTAGCGTTACCTTTTCTTTAAGGCAACGGTTTACTAAGAAAAGGCAACGGTCTGTGAAAAAAAGCGTTGCCTATACTTCATTAAAGGCAATGCTTTAGAAGCGTTGCTTTTTCACTTGTTAAAGGCAACGTTCTTTGGACCTTTTATGCGTTGCAATTATTCTGATTTAAGGTAACACTTTAGAAACGTTGCTTTTTCTCTAGTTAAAGGCAACAGTTTATATCCTTGCCTTTTCTGATATTTTACGCAACTTATGAAAAGCATTGCCTTTGCTAATAGTTTAGGCAACTAATTAAAAGCGTTGCCTTTTCTAATATTTTAGGCATTAATTAAAAACCATTGCTTCTTCTCAATTCTGATTGCCTCTTATTTTCAAAAGTTTTGCCTTTCATTTTAACTTACTAATGCCATGAAGCATGCATGCAAGACAGTAAAAGATGAAGGATCCTACAAATACAAAAGATATAATATTCTACAACTTTGTGATTAATATAATTAGAAAAAAATGCCCCCAAAGTCTTTCAGAGGAACAAATAAGAATGCTAAAAAGACAATTTGTAATGGGAAACAACATGATGTACACATCAAGAAAACTAAATTAGATGTAATCTGTCATTTACATTGATTTGAAGAAAGAACAAGGGATGTTACAAGTGAACAACTTGAGTTGCACAATTTTTTTGTTAAAAGTGGATTAACAATACAACATGAGACATAACCATTGCCTAGGTCATATATATATCTTTTCACAAAGACATCCAGAGAAAAGCCATCAAAGGTTGAAAATGCATGAGCTTTTTCAATGTTCAATCCAAGCTCATCACCAAGTATTGAAGTTAACTAAAATACATAGCAAAAGATGAGAGATGGCATATAATGCAAACAATTTTTCATTCTTTGTTATTAAAATCTCCAAACATTTTGATCCTTGTGCAATGAATAATCATTTGAGTTAACCCGACTACCTGAGAGTTTCAAAATAACAAGCACACGGTCATCCCACCAGTTAAAACTTACAAAAATCTCATTGAAAGTTATCATATCCATAAAATTACTTTTGAATGCCAATAAACTTGGGCCTTTCAAAAATTAAAATGTTGCAACTAAAATAGGCTAAAGGATTCACCCAAAAATAAATAAATAAATCCAAAACTCCCTCTTGCATTTCATATTTTACAATAAATTATATGTTTACAGGCGTATGTGCTAATTAGAATATGAAGTTATGGCTTTGGATAAATATTAACTGGTGACAAGACTATAGCATTGAATCTATCTGAGTGAAAAGTGAATACTTAGGAAAAATTATAGATTACAACAGTTTTCAAAGAAAATATTCTTATACAACTTACAACAAACTTTCAACAAATAGTTTTGCAATGCCTATGTTTGATGGTATTCATAGAAAATGGCAAGAAATACATCCTTAGTTGATGCAAAAGGCACTAACAAGCTAGAGCTGTTCCTTGCAAAGCATTGCAAGAAGCTCTGAAACCAAATCAACTTCCCATAAAAGCAAGAGCTATCGCTATAAGCATGTTTGATGTTGAAGGATACAGTTAAAAAGAAGTTGAAATAAGGATTATATGTTATAATTCACCCAATAATTTAAAGGCACAATTTAGTGAAAAAATACATAAAAGAATAGAAACAACATTGACTACCTGACTATGCAGTTTAGGCTTGAAAAACTGTTGAAAAGGTAATCTGGTGCATGGGCCTAAAATTTAATAGTGAGATGATTAGCTCTGCTTCAAATTTTAAATAGTAATACACTAACTAACTGCTATAAGCTAATAGAAACAAGAATGAATACTCTCCCTATATGAATTTAATGAGGGTCACAATAACTCTAGCATAATGAGGATGTGGTATCCTACTCCTTAATTACAACTGCAATAAGAGTTCTGCTACACACCAGTTCTACATGTCAAGCATGAGTGATTTCATTTCATTTCTTTTTAAACAAAGACACAACATAACTTATTTATTATAAATGCTAATAACACAGTTGCCACGCGAGTTAATCATACGGATCTAAGCAGCAATGCAACAAGGCAAAGGGCATCTCACCCATTTTTCTTTCTGTACTCTTCTGCAGCACCGGCAGCATTTAGATCCACATTGAGGTCAATGACCTATTCAAAATCACCCATTTTTCTTTCTGTACTCTTCTGCAGCACCGACAACATTTAGATCCACATTGAGGTCAATGACCTATTCAAAATCACCCATTTAACAATATAAGAACCAGAGAGTTACCCAATTACCCAGAAAACTATCAAGATGATAATATGATGAATCATAAGTGATAAAATGTACCTGTTATAAATAATCCTAGTGCAAATGACTATTATAGAATAGTGCTAATTGCCTTTTGTTGCACTGGCAAGTCAATTCAAGTGCAAAAAACAGAGGACATAATGGCAGAAAACTAACCTTTCCAGTTATCAATGTATACATGTTAAGAACATCCACTACTGTTGACTCAAAGTGAGTGGTAGCATCATAGCTCTATCAAAATATTTTAATATGTTAATGTCAACCAATCAACTTAAAATAGATAAATATACAAGAGAAAGTCAACGTACTATTGATATAAAGTAGTTGTCCAAAGAGGGTTCATTGGCTGGTTCATATCTGTCATAGATATAAAAAAAAAATTCTAATCAACAAGTCCTAAAAGGTCAATTCATGGCTTTAGTTCAGTCTCAGAATTATCAGTCTCTGCTTTTGTTGATACAAATGCCACACATAATCTTTATACCTAAGTTATGCTAGTTTTGAAAGATTCAAAACTAAATTAATACAAACCATTAGTAATCCTCTCATTAAGCATCCAATTAGCTCCAAAATATCCTTAGATGAAAAGTGCTATCCTCGTTCATAAATTACGCAGATTTTAACATTTAGGTAACAAGTTAATTGTGTTGTGTTCTTCAAGCATATTGTTTGTTGGTACTTCACATAAGCTTTTTAATGCACATGTAATATACAGGAAACAAACTCTAAAGAGTTCCAAATCCACTCATAGCTCCTTAAAAAATTTTCTTTTCTCCTCCTCTTCTTCAAGTGATAGCAAGACCAAATAACACCCTTGAGAGAATTTAAACCTAAATTGAAGTATGAAAAAAATAAGCCAATTTCTTTTCTATTCTAGATCAAATTTACAAAATGTTACCATGAAGCATAACAATCACACAACACAATCAAGTATTGAAGGGATTTCCTAAAAGAAAACTTGGGTTATGACCATGAATTCATCTAAGAGAAAAAAAACTACTGCTTAATTAATGGAATCTCTCATCAGTTTGGCCTTTGAATTACATGTATACGTACAAAACCCTGTACTGGAGTGTGCCTGTTGCACTGTATAGTGGACATTTAACTTTTAACACATTAAATGATAAATCTACAAGCAGAAAGTTAACTAGAACTAGATGCATTAAAAGTAAGAAACTTGGTGCCTCTCATGAGTATCTGCAAGCTAAGCCTAATTAACTGAAACTGCTTGCTAGTTTTAATTTAATTTGGGGGAAATTAATAATATCATGAATTCATGATAACATATTCTGGTTTGATTATGGGAGAAATATGGCAACAATCAATTACTAGGAAAACACTTGAACTTACGCATAGCCCAGATAGCAAAGGTGGAAAGATTTTGGTAGGAATGGTTGAGCTTGAACACAGGTTCTTGAAATCATCCACCAAAATTAACAATCGCATTTTCAGAAAGCTACAGTCCATTGTGCAGCTTCTGACCGCAAGAAAATATAGAAACAATTTCACCTTACTACTAAGATAGCTCAAATTGTGCAACTAATTACACTTAATTGAACACTAATGGTAATAGAAACTCTTAGAATCCAAAGCATTAACAAAAAAACAACCACAACAGCAAGAATGTTTATACTTAGAAAGCTCAATCTCAAGAACATTTGTAGGAAATTTTAGTGAAATTTTCGTTGCCATTATCCTCAAAGCCCCACCAAATTAATCTCAAAACCTTAAAAAATATGAGAAAATTGGAATTACTTGTAAATACTTGTAAATTGGACTTTCTAAAGAGAGGTGTCACGACCCAACTTAGGCCATGACCGGCGCATAGGGAACACCTTCCCTAGCAAGCCTTAAAACACCAAATTTTCCAGAAAATGGACAGAGTTTCCTCTATTTTTCGGACATTTCCCAAATAAAATACAACCTGCAACATTTACAGTTTAAATTCCAGCAAATGGGCATCAAGCATTCTCAGAATGCGCCCTTCCAGCATATAATGATATCTTAACATATGTTTCAAACATAATACCACATTAAGTTCACAATTCACTTCTTTAACATAGTTTGTATAACTAAATCATTAGTTCTTAAACATAAACACAATATAAGTCCGCGGACCCTACCTGGGACATATGGAGCAACTAACAAACTAGACAACATAAGGTTCTAACATAAAGGCCTTCTCAAGAAGGCTCACCAACTTGAAATGCACTTAAGGCTGAGCCGGAGGAATAGAACTAGATCCAACACCAGCACCTGTATCTGTACAAAAAATGGAAGACAACGGGGTGAGTTTTGCAACTCAGCGAGAGATAGGATATCCATAGTTTACTAAATACAATCATAGAACAATATAAACATAATAATGTACATATACTCATAGAACATATATATAGCTATAACATGAGATATCTTGAAAACATAACTTTACATAATCACATGATTTCAAGTATAATGGGGAGTTATCCGAAGCAGAACAATAATAATTCCAGACATAACCTAAGGTCATGTGTGGGTTAGCACCACACCTGCCAACTGGGATTGGCCCGTAGCCATACAAGTTCAGACATGACAAAAGTCATGTGCGGGTTAGCATCCCTCCTGCTAACTAGAGTTGGCCCATGGCCTAATACAAATCCAGACATAGCTGCAGCTATGTGTGGGTTAGCATCCCTCCGGCTAACTAGAGTTTCTCACGGTGCACCGAGGCTAACGTCCCTGCCGTTAACTACAGGTTCTAACTAGGAATTTCCCCCAATTTAACTCAAAATCATGCACATTCCACTTCCAGAATACTTTCCAACACAAAATCCAATCTCATGTTATATGAAATACATTGGACATAAAATATACTCAAATTTGATAATTGATATAAAATGTTCTAAAATTCAATATTTATTACATTTCAACCAAAAACATTTAAATAAGCATAACAATCACATTATGGCCTTCAAATAAATATTTTTCATTTTAAACATAAAGCCTCAATTTCCATAAATAAATTATTTTCTTCTATATCAACATATTTTCAACTATTTATAAAATTTTATATTGTTTATTATGCATAAAGTAACCTACAGATATACTATCTACTCACAAATACTAGTTCAAAGAACTGAAGAACAACGCCTTTGATGCCACCAACTCAAGTATTGTCGTCCGATTGCTCTATCGCTCTAGGAACAAGACAATATTAATATTTGTGAGCTAACTACGCTATCAATTTATATCAATTAATGCTAATTCACTAAAAACCCCAAATTTAAGGGTTCAAGAAACCTAAATAAATCCTAAAATAATTAGAAATTTCAATAATTTAAATGGAGTATGGTAGAAGCTTACTTACCACTTGGGGAGTATAATTGGTGAAGGAAATCACTCCCAAAACTTCTAAAATCTTCAACTCTCTAATGGAGTCTAGAGAGAGAAAGTGAGGTTAAGGAGAGGGAGAGAGAGAAAGGGGGCGGTTATGATGGAGGGGATGAGAAGATGATTATGATGATGGAGGAGATAGTAATATTTATTGATGATTGAAGCAAAGAAAATGAAAAATTAATGGAAGTGAGGAGGAAGGAGAAGGCTACGGGGAAAGGAAAA
This sequence comes from Dalbergia cultrata, assembly GCA_031216105.1. Taxonomy (NCBI): domain Eukaryota; kingdom Viridiplantae; phylum Streptophyta; class Magnoliopsida; order Fabales; family Fabaceae; genus Dalbergia; species Dalbergia cultrata. The sequence continues at coordinate 17,125,199 of CM062350.1, forward strand.
GAAAAGAAGAAAAGAAGAAGAAGAAAGGGAAGGGAGTTACGGGAGAGAATGAGGGACGGGAAGAGGAAGAGAGAATAAAAGAAAAGAGAGAAAACTATGGTGGTCTATACCACTTAAGGTGTATGGTGGTCCTCACTCAATTTTTTTTTTTTTTTTTAACGGTCATCACAAGAGGATCCTTATAAACTGTCTCATGAAGCTTTTGACTATATGTTATTCTGAACCTAAAATAAGCTAGCTAATCCAAACACACAAGTATCGAAACTAGGGACAAAAGGGAATAATAAGAATTGGTAGAATTACTAACTCTTGATTCAAGGTGAATCTGATAGCATTAGCAAAGGTATGATCCTCATCTGCGAGAGAAAATATTGGCTTGCTCTGATCAGAGTATGGCCCCTGTTCCATCACTGACCCTTAATAAATCAGCTACCAAATATATAACTAATTAATACATAGCACAATTTAACAACAACTCAAAACTAAAAAACCCTTCCAAAAACAACAATAACAATTATGAATATCTAAATCACAAATTGATTGAAAAATAGAAAAAAAAAAGGAAAGCTCACAAAGTGGAAAATTCGTTAGGTAAAGAAAAGACCACGTTTCAAGTTGAAACCTTTTTGGTTCGCTCTGTGAAGTGAAGTGAAGTGATGTGCGGAACTTGTTCCTAAAATCCTAATCATGATTTGAGATGGAATTTGAACAATTTGGAAACTTGCGTGTACTCTCAACACATGCCCAGCCAACTGTGCATGTTTGGGATGTTACTTTTTTTTTTTTTATTTATTTTGGTCGAAGGGTTTTAGCTACTTTTGCAGAAACTAATTGTACTTTCAGTGTGCAAAAGAACCACCGTTTGGTGAAGGGAGTGCCACCGCGCACTGTTGCCGTTGCACTGGAAGGAACCACAGCGTGATGAAGAGCTGTCCTTCAGTGTGCGAACGGACCACCTCGTCACAAAGGCACCACTTCGAAGAACGAACCACCGCGCTGATGAAGAGCTCACATGTCCATGCTGAATGACTTCGATTCCACATTTCCTGAATCATGAATCACGAACGCGAAGGGTATTTGGGTTAGGGCAGCTCTCTTTCAGATTAGGGGTTGATAGTGTGTTTGTGTTTGAGAGTTTGTTTAATTTGGGTCAGGTTTGTGATAGAGTCTAGGGATTGAGAGTTTTCTTTTGTGACTCATTTATTTATTTTACTGTGAAAAAGTTAAAATTTTTAGTTGAAAAAATTTTAGGTTGGCATTAAAAATTTAAGCAACTTTTTAAAAGTGTTGCTAATTAGATTTTAAAAGGCAACGCTTGAAAAATGAAGGCAATGGGCAAATAAGCGTCCCCTGTTTCTAGATTGTAAGGCAACACTTTAAAAGCGATTTCCTTTTAAGCTAACGCAACACTTTGTAAGTGCTGCCCTAAATTCCATTGTCATAGCCCAACCCCTATAAAAACGTTGCGTTAGACCCCCAAATACAACACTTTCTAAGCATTGCCTTAAAAAAGTGTTGCCTTGGACCAAAAATGTTGTAGTGGATTATGTCAAAAATTTTATTCATTTTAGGGATTTGGTTATGTCAAACTTAGTGGCATGAGTAGGGTACATACCCCATTATGTTACGTAGAATTCAGGTTTCTTTTTAATTGTTTCAGTATGGCTAGTAGAGGGAGAGGGTAACCTAGGAAGGTTGGTTTATCTACCACCACCTTAGCCACCACCCCTCCTGCCACCGCCCCTCCTACCATCTCCGCCACTGTCCTTTCCACCACCTCAATCCTTATTATCAGCACCCCAAGCTTCAGGATAATGCCCACTCCTAAGTATGTCGGGCCCTCACCTCCCCCGTGTTCACACCCATAGTTTACTTACATCAGCGAACCCACCCCTAGTCCTACCACTGCCCCTAGCCCTACCATTGACCCAACTCCGAGCCACATATATATCTGATGAGACTCTTCCTTCCTCCATTGGGTCACAACCATGGGATGCAGATAGGAGGCCCCTTGGCCTAGATGGCAGGCCAGTTGGGGATGATGGTAGATCACTCCGGCAGATTAGGCCGAACGATCGAGATAGGTAAGTTGAAGCATGTTTTTTATTTCATTCTGATTTTACATGGCTTATGATATTTTTATATTTTGATTTTTTTTTAATTTATTTATCTATGTAATAGTTTTCATCCATTTGCGGCGACTCACCATAGGATCACAGAGGTTATACAGAGTCAGTATAACCATCTGTGGCCTACATGGACTGACATCCCTATGGATGTCAGGGAGTCGTGATGGAAGGACTGGAATGTAACTGTTAAAATATATGTTTATATGTCATAATCATATGCCTTTCACTACAAGAAAATTGCCATATACCCATGGTAGTCTTTAGCTACACAGATACAAAACGTAGGTATAGGTAACATATAGCCACAGATATATGATACCGTCACTATAAATTTTAGGGACAGATATTGATACTGTGTGTATTGTACATGTATACTTACACTTATATTTTACTGTCACTATAAATTTTATTGATTGTGGGTATAAATAGTATATACCTACACTTTTAATTTACCATCACTATAACCTTTTTTTAACCGTGGATATATATTTTATACCCACACTCATATTTTGCGGTCATTATAAAATATGTTCACCATCGATGTTAATGATTTATACTTGCATCAATTTTATTATTACAATAGTGTTTTTTTTCCTAAGCCTTTTTTTTCTTTTATCAATATTAATGCTGATATGAAAATAAACAAAATTCCCTCTAAAAACTTTTTATGTTCCCTCTCATTTTTTCATTTTTGCCTCTCATTTTTTCATTTTTCTTTTTCCCACGGCTGACTCCGCACAAAGAGAGGGATTCTATTATTCCTTCCACCCCACCACTCACTCTTGCCCTGGTTTTGCCTTCACCTTCACCATTTCGCAGCCACCTGCTTCCCGCTGCACGAGTAGCCCCATTCATCGCCTCCATTCACCGCTGCAAGCAGCTCCAGCTCGGTGGAGGTTCGTTGGTTTGCACACGGAGATGAGGTTCGTTCGCGTGAGGTCCTCAATCGCGGAGCTTCTTCTCCTTCGACGGTGAATCTCACACCGATTCTTCAGGTTTGCACAGAGATTCATCGAATCGACACCACGCCGCTAATGGTGAATCTGACGCCGATTCTTCAGCTTTGCATAGAGGTTCACAACTCTCTTCCTTTCGATTTCTCTCTCTGTTTATTCCCCTTTCATGGAGGCTTCCCCAGCTATTTGATCCTTTCACTTTGGATATTGGACTGGATTGGACTTGGATTTGAATGTTCCTTTTTCCAAATATCGTTATGTTTTTCATTTTTCATTTTGTTTTGCTCTTGCTCACTCAGGTTGTTGCCGATGGCGTTTAAGTGGGTGTTTTGTTTTGTTTTGGAGAGCAGGTGTTTAAGCAGCTCAAAATCTTCCAAAGGCATACTTGTGAATGTCTCGAGTTATTGGTATGGCATGTTTCTGTTTGCTGATGCCTTGTTTTGTCCCTAGATTAGGCGTAGACACATTTGCTTGTTGCCAATCTTATGTTGGGCAAAAAGAAATAGATTCCATTGAAAACTTCTTTTTGTCCATAATTTAATGCTTCGTTTGGTGATTATTGTCATGCTTCAATCTGGAATATGGATGAATCATGCTCCATTGATAACAATAGCCATCAGCTTTTCTGAAACTTCCCTGGAAGTTTTTCTTGATTTTCTAAACTTAGGAGAAACAACTCGAAGAGCAAAATATATTTTTTCGTTTCATAGTGGTTACTTCTATACTTATCCTCCATAATAATCAAGTGCAATTGGGATTGCTGAACAATATAAGAAAAAACTCAAAAGAAATTGGTTGAAAAATTTACCATAATCGGCTGCTTTTGACATTATTTTGGTCAACCTTCTCTGCATACTTTTGGGACTGGCTGGATTTGTTCTGTCTGAGTTTATACATTCTTTTGCCAAGCTAAGAGTTCCTTAAATTTGCTAGCTTAAAACATCGCAGGAATGTGAATCCAACTAGAGCACGGTTAATCCATTGTTAATTGAAATGTGCAATAAGTAGTCTGTATTCATTCCTTTTTCGACCTGTGACTGTAAGTTCTAAACTTCTAATCATATATTAAGAGATATATAGTCGGTTGCCACCTATTCAATCCCTTGAACGGTGCTAGTATCTTTAGCTTACCCGGTGTCAATCAGAATCTGATATACAATTTTATTGAAGTATAATGAATAAAAAAATTGTCCTCTAATAATATAAAATCTGTTTAAATAACATTGATGTGATAAGAAACCAATGTTCTGAAAGAATAAAGTTCCTTTTGGTTGAAAACTTAGTTTGAGGAATCCTCAGTTTGATATTTCAGCACTTATAAAGATAGCATGTCAAAAACTTGGCATCTACGACTACTTTTTGAGCCTTCTCATAAGGTAAAGTAAACTCCACTCAATAATCAACATGAACATAGAAAAGAACTTGGATCTTTTGCTGCTATTGTTGGATGCTAACTGTCAAGAAAATGAAGAACCAATTGGTACACACACATATTTCACCACCACTTTCATATACTGCTTCTTCCATTATCATATTATTAATTATTATATTTGCTAACTACATGTATTTGTTTATGATCTGTTATGCATCCTCTATTGGCTTAACCTTGGAATTGATAGCCTTCTACAATACATATAGTAATTTTTTGCTGGGTTCTGTAGATGTGGTTCTTATATTTCGCACTTGGTGTTGGTAAAAGTTCACCAGAAATTATAGGATCCCATGTCAAAGTTCAAAAGAGGGAATTTTCAGCGACTTTCTTTTATTGTCAACTGGAGAATAAACTGTTGTTATAGTTCTGATATGGACACTTGTTACATCTCCTCTGCTTATGTTGGGTGGGATTGTCGGGAAAAATAGCAAGGCTGAGTTTCAAGCTCCCTGCCGCACAACTAAGTATCCAAGAAAGATTATATTTTGGAATTGTATTTTGTATGCACCATATTCACTTTAGGGGAGCACAACATATGTAATTCTTTAGATTGATATGATTTCATTTCTTTGTAATATTAATACCTATTACTTTAAGGCTTATTTTACTTTTAATATCATTGGAGTACCTTTTTCTATATGATTGTTATTTTAACATATATAAATTTAAATACATAAGTTGAATTCTAAATTTTAATTTTTTGTACAAAAAAATAAAAAAATAAAAGTGTGGTTATAGGCTATACCCATGGAAACCTTTGCTTTGAAGTATAGAGTGACAGAATTGTTTTTGTGGGTAATTACCTTTAGTGACACAATGAATCTGTAGGTATAAGTAAAGACATTTTCTTACAGTATGGGTACCGTCACTATATGTTATACTGACGGCAAAACAACCGTGGGTAAAGGCATATTAAAAATGATGGACATAGACGTCTGTGGGTATAGGTTTTTTGAGGCTATACCCACAGTTTTTATACTTTTACCTACAGTTTTTTACCATAGGTATATGACAATTTTCTTATAGTGTTTATATAATAACTTATGTGTCGTTAATTTTTACATGCAGAGATCCTTCTACATTTAGCCAAAGCGTGAGCCTGCAATGAAGAAGGTTTGGAGGATTAGGTCCTCCAAGTGACTACGGGATATGTTTCATGATGTCCGTAAGGGACATATGAACCACTCGTAGATATATAATGCCACCCTGGGCAAGCTCCAATGCCACTGGGCCAGCGAACCAACCTTCAAGGATAGGTTGGATAAGGGAAAGACAAACCAAGCCTTACAAAAAAGCGAGTTGCTGCACACAGGTGGGTTAAGCACTCAAGAGGGGACCCACAAGTGTTTGGCAATTCTTTAACCGCTTCCATATTATGATAACATTTATTACATTTGAATTGTGGCAAAAAGTATATTTTGATGACTTTATTGTGGTTGCTTGTGCAGGTGAGGGAGTTGACCCACCCTCCGACACAGGGCAAGCTCTTTCAGGAGACCCACACCCAAAAAGGTAAGCAGAGGGTGGAGTCTGGAGAAGTCTAGGTAGACCCCCACTCTAAGGCAACCTATGTAAGTTTGAATTTACACATATTTTTATTTAATTTTTATTAGTATTTTCATTTATATCATAATTGTTACTTACAATGTATTTTATTTTTTTTTCTTTTGCATTGTGAGTTTAAGGACCTCTAGGAGCAAGCACAGACCTAGTACCAGACCCAGGTGGCTAAGGTTGGGCCCAATGCTGACATTCTTCCTCCTCCAAACAAGGAAGATGTCTAAGCTTGTGGTTGCCAGCCTTTTCAAGGGCCGCATATATGGGATGGAGTATTACCCTGAGAGTATATCCTCATCCTCCACCACTGGGTCAGCTATTAGGGATGATGCCCTTAGAGAGCATGTGCATACCCTCAACCAAGAGCTGCAGCACCAACCACAGTTGATCCAGCAGCAGCAAGAGCAGCAGACAGGCCGAGTAGTTGCGGAGTAAGAGCTAAGAGAGATTCGAGATCTTAAGCTCTCATTGGAGCGGCAGCAGCAGGAGAAAGCAAAAAAGGAGAAGACTCAGTTCTGAAAGATGCAGCAGAAGATCATTGCAGATGTGATGATCTTCTTCCAGGAGATGTAGGCTTCTAGATCCTCCAGCTCTGGCAAGATGCCCCCTAGATCCCATTCCCTTATATCCCACTCCCCTCAATCTCTGAGGACCACTCATAGTCGGACGGCGTAGATGACGATGATGGTCCAGATGATGATGATGATACTGTCGATGATGTCGACATCACCGAAAATGTCGACGCCTAGGAGTTCAGCTAGTTTTTATCTAGCTTCTTTTTTTTTCCATTCTTGATATTTTTTACATTTATTGTAATTTGTATATATTTTATTGTCATAATTTGATATTTTATTTAATTATTTTAATTTATGCATTTTATTATTTTCTTGTTTAATATCAATTTAATTGATGATTAGGTTATTATATATCAATTAAATAAACAAATAAATAAATAAACAAATTGATAATGAAAAAAAATTAATTTTTTTATAAACAAGTATAACCGTCGGTAATAATTAATTTTTTTTAAATAAATTTTTTATATTTAAGTATACCTATCAATAAAGCCGTTAGTAAATGATATAAAAAATTATATTATTTACTTAAACATCTGTCGATAAAATTAAATAAATCCATCGGTATAGATATGTCTCTAACGACTTTAGTGACGCCTTTTAATTCATTTTACTGATGGTATATTTCTTAATACCCGTCCGTATAAGAGTAAAACATAACCGATGGTTTTTTTTACCATCAGTAATATTCATCGATGGCCTTGGAACCATCGTTACATCCGTCGATATAAATCACCCCTATCGATAAACCCATCGGTAAATGATTCGGTACCCCACGCTTTTCTTGTAGTGATTATGAAACATAGATGATAGGGTTTATGCAATCACTTATGAGTGTCATTTAATTTCTTTAGAATTCAAGGCCTACTGTTCCTTCCAACTGCCCACTTGCTATGCAAGCTTTAATTGAGCAACATTGGTCCTTGCATCCAAACAGGAGCTTAGAGTTCTGGTAGATTGTTAAGGTGTTAGAGCACTTTGAATCTTCTAGGTGACCTGGCATTTATTGTCCTTAGGTCCATTGTAATTAAAAATGAAAGGTCTGAAATGCCAAAAAAAGGGCAAAGGTTTTGGTTTTTTCAGGTTTTTTGGTTGTAGTATACATTATGACATTTGTCTGTGTAAATTGAATTGTAAGGAAAGTACATTGAGATGAAAACATCTTTTATATTTGCCTTATTCTGCATACACACTTTGTGCCATTCTTTTGAAAAAAAACTTTTTTATTGATGCAATATCTGCATAAAGTCTAGTGAAGAAGAGTCAGTTCTTAAAAATCCTATAGTAATGTTAGCAAGAAATTATTTGATTTGTATGAATATTATTATTGCTTTTGGGTTTGTTGGTAATATTTTGTTTTTGGAAAAAAATGAAGATTAATGTTGGTTTACAATTTACGGCGGTCTGAAACCTCCAATAATTAGCTAGAAAGGGTATTTAATATTGGACATTTTTGGCGGTTGAAAGCCGCCCTATATGTACTTAAACCGCCACAAAAACAAAGCACTGCAAATATGATTTTAGCGATGATTATTCCAACAATAATGAAAACTGCTGCAAAATAGTTTAAGGGTGGTAGTATAGGCAACGGTTTGGGAAGTCGCCAGAAAACCCTTTTAAGGAGGTTTGAAATCACTGCAAAACCCATTTTTTCTTGTAGTGGTACCGTTGGAAAATAATTATAGGATGACAAAAAATAAAGCCATGAGATCAAACCTACTCACATGGATGGATGGAATGTGAAGGATTGACTTCGAGAGAGCTCTAGGGAGTGGAGTTGGCACCAATGTCTGCCATTACAACCATAAAACTCATAAAAAAAAACTTATGTGTACTCCTAGATTACTCTCGATTAACCCTAACAATATTGAGAGAGCAACCCCACTTGACAACAATGAGAGAAATAAACAATACCAAAATTGAGAACTTATAAGAATGGAGAAGAGAAAGACATAGATCAGCAACGTTTAGATACCTTTAAAGCTTGGGGATGATGGATTAGAGTAGATTTGAGACAAGAGAGAAAATGGGGTTTAGGGATGAAGGGTTTCTAGTTTTGGTATGGTGTGACAACCTGATCTGGGCACATGACCGGCACGTGAGAAATCCTATTCCTACGTAAGCCTCGTGATTTATGTAATGCTCTACATGCATATTTAAATAGAAAAATCCATGTAAAACAAGATTTCATTTTCAACATATAAGTTCCTTATTTTCTGAAATTAAGATATTGATAACTAAAATATCATCATCAACATCAGAAGTCTAGAATCATACATTATCCATACACAAAATTCAAATATACATATCAAACTACTTTTGTTCAGTTTATCCACAAACAACCAGTTTCATTAAATACAAACCATAGTATGATCAGATATGTAAAATGCAAAATGAGCTCTATATGAATCAGGACTCCTACCTGCAATAATATTGGAGCTTCCCAGCAGCAATAGAGGATCAGTTGGTGAGCTTCACTTGAGTGAAGCATTTTGATTCTGTAGAAGGCTGGGAAGAATCCACAGCAGCTACTGTATCTGTAAATAGGAGGAAAGAAGAGGGGTGAGTTTTTATACAAAAACTCAGTGAGTGAATCCCCACTTGCAACCCCCTTCATGGGACATAAGAAAACCATGCAATATACCATAATGATATAAATAGTATAAAGCTTTCCAAAATTTCATATAAATACATAAATATAATCAAATCATTCTTGATCTTTACAAACAACAATAGTACCTAACTAGAGAAACAGGAATCTCTACTCTATGGTTCATCAAGAACCAAAATGCTCTGCTCTATGATCCATTAGAGATCTAATGCGGACACCTAAATAGGTTCCATTCTCTGCTCTATGAGATTGTCCATTAGGACAACTTGGTACCAAGGTTAATGATCATTCAACCGTTAACTCGCTGTCTATTTCTCTATGGTTACTGTTTAGTATCAATAGAAAATTAAATCCTCTCTCTATGATCCACAAGGGCTTTTACCCTAGGGTTCAAAGCTTTCTCTTATAACAGAATCCAGTATACCAGAAATCATCAAATCAACGTAACAATTTTAACATTCAAAAATCATAATCAAATATTCATATTCTCATGTCAACAACAATAGTGTCCCATGGTTTAATCAAATCATGTTCATGCTTTCATCAAAACTACATTCTCAAACTCATATAATTCAATAGAAATAGCAAATCTCTTTAAAGTAACCATCAAATGCTCAACGTAGAAGCCACAGATGTGAACTCACTCACCTAGAGTGGTAGAATGAACAGAAGAGACACCAACAGGACCCTGGGAAGTAGAAATAGCACCGCTATCTGCCAGTAGAGTAATAAAATTCTAAATCAATCTCAGAAGAACCCTATTCTAACTCCCATCAATATAGAAGAACACTATAACCTCATAACAAAGAGGAACCCAAGTTCTAACCCCAAGAATAAGAGAAGAACAGAGGAAACAGGAAGCAAAACTAGTGGAATCTCTTACCTTGAGGCTTGGAAGTGAAAGATTAGTGTTTGATTGATGAAAAATGGAAGAGAGAGGGGTTGGAGATGAAAGTTTCGTGTCTCCTAGGGGGTGGGGTGTGTTTTGGCTGAGTGAAGCTTCTGGACCTCGAGATCAGGTTTTTAAGTGGTCTGTTGAGAGCACTGCAGTGCCACCAGAGAGCATATCGTGCATCGACCTATTGTTCTATTGAGCATTGCAGCACTCACCAGAGAGCATAATATTCACTTTTTCTTGTTCTGCTGACCGCTTCAGTGCTCACCAGAATGGTCTTTCCCTCTGTAGGATGGTCTATCACTCTCCAAAACTCACTTATTTACATAACTTTTATTTTATTTCCTATTAAATTTTAAACATAAATGTAAATAAGGAATTATCCCCCCATTTGGATTCAAATAAAATATCTAAAAAATCAAAATCCCAAGGAATCAAAATCTAAATTTTGGGTTTTAGTTCAAATCCGGGAATTCTTACGGTTTTTAGAACTTGGGGGCTAAAAATGAACTATTTAAAGCTTTCATAAAATTTATTAAAAATCCTCCTTCAACTCATTTTCCTCTTAGGAACCATTACCGAGACCTTTGATTCCAAAATTATGGTTCTATCATATAGCCCTCTAAGGACGTGTAGGGTCTCAGACTTAGTAAAGTTCAGGACCCAGATTTATCTAAGGACACGTGTGCATCTCTACACTTTTCTAGGTAACAGTATATCTAGGGTATTGCATATGGGAAGCCTAGATGAGGGTTTTATAAAAAGGTTAGTTCATAATGGCAAATGTGTCATTTCAGATACTGTGTTGTTATCAGGGTGCTCGCTGCAGCGAATAAAGCTCGCTACAGCGAGCTTGTGGAATGAAATTGGTACAGAAAGACTCGCCTGTTCATTGTAGAAAGCCAAGCTCTCTGCAGCAAACCAGTTCTGCATAATTATACAAAACTGGGGCTGCAACATGATTCAGAGATCTGGGGCCTTTCCGGCTACATGGGTTGGTCCCAAAGAATTCTAGAGTCATACGGAACTTGGCTATAGATACATGTACTCAAGGTATTATAATATATATATTACTAACAAATTATCAACTTGGTAGGGCATGTGACCAACTATCTAACCGATAGATCTGTCTTTCGTCACAAGGCTCCTATTTGGTTGATATTTAGAGAAATGATGCATATAATATATATATATATATATATATATATATATATATATATATATATATATATATATATACAAGTAGATATCATTTTAAGAATTTATACTTCTGATCTCCTAGTGACAAAATAAATTTAGGGTAAAATATATTTTATTCCCTAACTATAGGTCATTTGCAGTTTACATCCCAACTTTTCAAAACATGCATCATGATACCATAGACTTTCCAAATAGTGCAAAATGTCCCTTCAACATAATTCTTTGGTGAAAATATGATTTGTGTGTACTTAATCCCCTTATTATTTTTAACTAGTGCAACTCGGTAGCTTATTTGTGAATTTTCATATGCACTTAATCTCCTAATTTTTTATAGTATGCAATACAAAACCTTGTCTATGACCTAAAACTTTGCACTGTTTAGAAAGTTCAGGGTATCACAATGCACTTTTAAAAAGTTAGAGTATAAACCATACATGACCTAAAGTTCAAGGGTAAAAGCCATTTTGCCCATAATTTATCACTACATTAAGACGAACTCTCTTTATATAAGTAAAAAAAAAATGCATTGTTACAATTTTGTTTTAATACTGTTAATCTTATATTAATACAAAATATTATTAATTGTATGCAGGTTTTTTACGTATATAAATTAAAAAATATTTATATATCAAACTCTCACTTTTTGAAGTTTAAATATGCATATCCTTTCTTTTTGTATATAGGAAAAGTCAGTTAACTAGCACTAGATTTCAAATGACAAGAACACAAAGTAATTAGTCAATAATTACAAGATTTTCCTTTGTTATTTTGTGATTGGAATCGGTTAACAAGAAATAGATTTCCTATGTATTTTATTTGTTTTCGTTAGGAACAACTAGATTTCCCCTTTTTTTTTTTTCCTTTTTTCATTTTTCTCTTTCTGAATTGGTTACACACAATAAGATTTCTACACGTTTGACAATCTTATTATATTTGACCGATTTATAACCAAAACATAAATTTATATCTAAGTAACTGATTCTATTTAGACTTTTTCAATGGCTCATTTAAGCTGAACTCAATGTCTACCAACTTTCACATAGTGTGCTCGTTTTGAGGGGAGTGAGAGCCAAAAAAATGTGAGATTATGAGAGACACTATTGCTAGATTGTGAGGGACAGTACTGAAAGGTTTTGAGAGATAAATATTAGCAAGGGATTATTATATTCTTGTTCATTACAAGTGCATGATCCACATGATGCCACTCAACACATGGGAAGCAGAGTAGTGATGCAAGGGATGCCTAAATATCATACTCAGAGTGTCATGTGATTTGCTAGACCTGTGGATTGTCATACAATGTCCACACAAACTATACAAGATATTGATTGGATTTTCCACTTATATATATATATATATAATGGAGCTGATCAATATGTGCCCTAAGAATTTGCATGTGTTTGTCATGCACATCAGGCAGCACCACAAATTCGACCCACTTGAAAAATTTACCTAAGTCGATAATTCAAGGCATTGCAATAATAAACGGCATAACTTACATCACGATCACACATTTTGGTCAACTAATATACCTTGTGGCCAATGGAAACCTAAAACCGATGGCGGTCAACTATAGGACAAAGCAGTGGTACTCTATGCCATATCCAAAAATATAGTAGGACAAGACACCTAGCAAGATCACTTGTTGTGATGGTAAATGCATAACACAAATTGGGGTACAATGTAGATAACATTGCTGATCCCTAGCTAAGCCTCCCACACTGTTGAAAATGACGTAGAAAAGGCAATCGTCTCAAGTAAACTCTAGACGCTAACTTGTCCACAAACAACATCCCCCCAATTAGCAGCAACATGTATGCCCGGGTTGCTTGCATGGCCTCGATCTCAATTGCATTATCTTGCAAGGCAGAAAGGTGTTCTTGAGTCAGGCCAATGTCACTGTACTACTATTTCTCTTGTGTTCATCCTCAGTTGAGACCACCCTAAGCAACTCATGGCACATCTCCCAAATATTCTGATTATAGAATTAGAACCTGTCCCATGCACCTATGCATATGTTGATCCCTATCCACTCATACGGCCAATTGAAATGTAACATCGTGGAGCATTATGGTGCACTCTCTATAAGGGAAGTGGAAGGTGTGAGTCTTGGGATGCCACCGCTCTGCAAATATAGATACCAAGCGTTATCATACTCAAAGAAACGAATCTGTGTAGCTTGCCAAAAAAAGGCTTGTTCCAAGTATGGCTTCATGTGCCGATGTGGCTTGTTCATATGGTCTTGTCTACCATGCAACATACAAGCAAGTTGAACAACGAAATTACCAAACTAATTTTAATAAATAGATTAGCAATGTACTAATCTAACTAAAACACCTAACTAATCTAATTAAAAAAACATATTTGCTAATCTAAATAAATATGTATAGAGTATATTAATTTAACTAAAATATTTACTAATCTAATTTAAATATATTATTTACTAAACATGTTTGTAGTGCAACTTAGCATTGTACTGATATTGAATCTAAACCACTTTAGTATAAATACTGCTAAACCAATATTTTTTGTACGACATGAGCACATTGCTTTCAGGTTGATGATTTTTATTTTTATTTTTGGGCTGTGATGCATATGTATGTATGTACCTTTCTTTTTAGATTTTGTGAAGCATGTGTGTCTTAATACTTGCAAGAACAAATAGAGAAGTAGAAGATTATTTTTTTTATTTTGAGAATGTGAAGAGATTGATGGGAGTGTGAGTGATGACTATTAAATTGACTCCTGCTGATTTTTTTATTGTATTTAGATGCTATTTATTTGTCAGGTAATGATAGAAACATATTTAAGGGATAGTTATCTTTTATACTGCAATATCAAATGAAAAAAAAATTGTTATAACTGTGTATGTTGGTATATGCAATACAGAAAGTAGATCTCTACATATAATTGATTTGGCATCTTAAACACATGTAAAATGTTCAACTCGCCTCATTAAAGATGTGCAAGAACTTGTTCTTACAACTTCAGAACATGTACATTTAAGAAAGTAGAGCCACATTCCAGAATTTTACTAACTAGATCTGCCCCTCCTGCTGTGGATCTACCCCTCCTGCCATGGATCTACTTCAACTGCGGATCTACCCCTTCACCACCCCTCCCGCCACTGTGGATCTGCCCCTCCCGCCCTTAGCAACCCCTCTCGCCGCCCCTCCAGCCGCCGTGAGCAGCCCCTGTCCCTGTTCTTTGCTGTGTTGCTATGGTTTTGGGGAAACGAGGTGGGTTTGTTTTGTAAAGATGAGTATTTAAACAGATGTTGTTTTTGTGTTTTATACTTAAAAAACTATTTCTAAACTTGATTTTTAAAATAGTTTTAAGAACAAAAGTAAAAAACTGTTCCAAACAGCATCCTAATCGATTTTCAGGAACAAATAAAATACAGGAAATCTTGTTAACCGATTCCAATCACAAAATAACGAAGAAAAATCTTGTTATTATTGACTAATTACTTTGTGTTTTGGTCATTTGATATCTAATGCTAGTCCACTGATTTTGCCTATATAAAAAATAATGAATATGCCTATTTAAACTTCAAAAAGTGAGAGTTTAGTATATAATTTTTTTAAATTTATATATGTAAAAAAGCCATAAGCTGCAATCCAACATTAGATTATTTAGCAGTTCAAAAAGAAAAAAAGAAGAAGAGGATTATTCAGAAGATGTTCTAATCAGTTCCAACTTCCAATCAAATAACAACGTAATCAGAGTACGTGTTACATGCCTCAAACAAACAGGTCACAAATAGAGACATAACCTAGTGAGACTGCTGTTGAAATTTTTTCATTAAATTCCTACATGTTAAATTAAATTTTTAATAAAATAAAATAATTATGATTTAATAGTATAAAATATATATATATATATATATATATATATATATATATATATATATATATATATATTAAATGAATTATTTTGTTCATGTATCATTTTCTTTGAAATTAAATTTTCAAATATTAAATGAATTATGTTTATAATTTTTATTTGTTTGAATGAGTTATAAAATTTCGAAATTAATTTTTTTGGTCAAATATAAATCGAACTAATCCAATCCAATCCAAAATAATAAATATTAAATTGATTCAGATTCAAAGTTTAAATTAAACTAATCCCATTCTAACAACAATAGCTTATACTATTATATTCTGCTGGGATTGACATTCAAAACTCATCAAAACATACCTCAAGCCCTATAAACTAAAAAAGCAGTTCACGAGTACGACCAAATCAAACCCTAGGTAAGTGGATATTGATGAAATAAATAGAAATTTTTAGATAAACACATCTCAAATCATTGTGTAGATACATCAGCGAGAGTTTGCGCCAGGATTCAAATCATCATTCCAATTAATGACTAGAAACAAAATAATCTTCTACACATAACCACATGCCAGATGAATTGATATTGTAGGACCGTACCTCCGGCATCCTACTAATCATAAACATGAAAATCTATAATCGCAGAATTGAAATCTTTCTTAAAAGAGAATAGCTCCTTTTTAAATTTTTCAATAGCCTTCGATTTGCTTTCCCATCTAGAAAGTGAGAAGCTCATCCTCTTCAGTTCTAGAGCATTTCCCATCACAAATTTAGCAAAACAAAGCTCAGGCTTGTATCCATGGCAAATTAGACTGAGTTTCACCACTTCGAGGGTAGATAGCAAACAACTGGGCACAGCAACAGAGGTCAATATCTCTTCGTCACACTCCCTTAGTAGCCGAATAACATTCATCAATCAGGGAAAAAAAAAATTGAGGCGTTTTCAGTTTGGTTTGATGAGTAATATTTGCTGGGCACTCAAGCGAATATCAATGGCAATAAATATAAACCCTTGAAAGTTACTAAACTGTAATTCCAGGATCTTGAGAAAGCGTGACTTATGAAGCAAGCCTAACAAAATTTCACCACATACAAATTCAAGCTCTAGGTGGGTCAATATTTAAAAATGAGGCAAAAGAGTCAAAGAAACTTTTGATTCTGTCATAACCTGCTTGATAAAGGAAAAACTTGTTAACCAGTGCGTGGGATATTTCCATAAATACAAACATAACACTTTGTATTTAGATATACAGTATTCACCATGCATAAAATTGAGTCGTATCAATTTTGTTCAAGGCGCACTCAATTTTATTGTGAATGAGATTTGCATTTATCCAAAAGCTTCTCAGTTGGTGTTATAGCACTCTATATAATGTGACAACACAAATAGATTAAATACATCAATATATCAATTACCTTATAGTTCTCACATACAACTAATGACACTTTCACATATGGGTTGACGAAATCAAATCAACATATCAATATCTGTACACATATAATTCTTATATTGAGACTTGGGAGCTAAAAATTGTCAGACAAGTAAAATCTCTGGAAACCATACAGATTAACAATATGATCTTGATTTTGAGAATCATAGAGACACAAGGAATAAGTAAATAAATAATAATATTTTTACCGATAAGTCAAGCGCGAGACGTTGCACTTGGTTGAATTGTTTGAGAAGCTCACAAGCATGCAGCCATGCTTCTTGCACACTCGCCTCACTATCCGTTATAGAAATATCTGCAAAGCCACCTTTAACAGATGATGGATCTATCAGAGAAATATTGGGTGATATATAATAATCAAGACATGTGAATTCGAATTCTATGATACGTAAAGCACAAATCTTCATATCAACGGACTTCTCACGTGACGATTCAACAAATTGCAATCTAGTGTCCTGAACTCCTTGAGTGCTGGGAAATCAAGGGTTACATCTTGTGAGTCATCAGAAGAGGCAAGGCCTCAAGGGTAAATGTAGCTTCACTCAAGTAAAGGAATTTTAGGAGTCTAAAATAAACAAAGGATTGGGGAACCCTAAGAACACATCCACTCATATACAACTCCAATTCTTCTAAATAATAGATGTTATTGAAAGAGGGATGAGAAGAAAAAGCTGATGAAATGTCAAAATTGAAAGCTGAACTAATACAAAGTGTTTTAACCCCTCTCTTCAAAACACTTGTGATCCATGACTTAACAAGTAATGGGTCATATTGATCCTTAGAAGAATAATTTATAACGAGACCAAAACTTTCCATATTTGAATTGCTGGGAAGAAGAACTCTATTTGCAAACCCTACGAAGCGCTCTATCCCCGTCTGCATGTTGCGAGAATAGAACACTTCATCATTCAATTCCATCTTGGTGACATGTTTCCAGTTGCATTTCCATGTCTTCGATAACACGCTTGTACGAACTGCATCTCTGATTGGGAGACGAAGAGAGTATGAGGGTAACAATTGGCTCAGGTAGGTTGCTGATTATATCTTCATCTTCGTTTGATTTCTGCCTCTTCAGATTATCAGTTGAGGCAGAATCCATGTCTGTAAAAGATTCTGCAAATAGTTTGCAGTATTATTATTAGCAAGCACTATATATAGCATGATGATACCTTAGTCTAAAATTATATCAAAGTGGATGATAGCAAGTTAAAAATTGAGACATAATCATTGCCCGATGTTGTATCACAAATTGATTCGCCTACATTTAGTTTTGGTTTAAATATGTTTTTAATTTTTTCAAATATAGGTTGTTTTCATTTTTAGTCCTTCAAAAAAAATTTTGTTAGCTTTTTTGTAGGGTTAACTAATAATGTTTATAGGGATTAAAAGTAGATTTTGAAAATATTTATAATTAGAAAAATATTCAATATTTATAAGAATTAAGTACATATTGTAAATCACTTTTTGCGGACTTAAATATGAAGTGCTCGGACAAAAACATGATATTAGAAATGAGAGGAACTGAAAATTAAAAAAAGGAGAAACTAAAATCAAAATCAAAATAATATATATTTACAGGGATCAAAAACATATTTAAGTATTTATTATGTTTCTTTCCTTTTAAGATTGAGTGAATAAAAAGAAAATTGTTAGGTTTGGATTTTATGTTGACTTTCTTTTTAGGATCTCAAGTTATTGTAATTTATTGTTAGTATTATTTTAATTTGGAATCATATCTATATGTTTTAAAATTGGATATTGTTATTTTTATATTTAAAAAAAGATAACTAAAATTTTGCTGAAAAATATTTTCAATTGAGTTGTCACTAATTTTAATTATGAAAAAATTGAAAAACATTTTGATTATATTTGGCAAAAATTGGTCTCTTTTGAGAGAGACTAAATTCAGATTATGATAAATAAAAATAACAAATTTAAGCATATTACACCCCTAATAAATCCATCTTACAAAGGTTATTTTGAAACTTATTATGCAAAGTAATTAATAACTTTAACAATGTTATTTGCTCCCTCAAAACCCTTAAGATTTATACCCAAAAAATAAAAATAAAGAAATTAATTTATACTTGATAAATTTGATAAAATAGTAAACTTTGATAAAATAATAATATAATTCGAGATAAATTTCTCTTAAGAGTTCAAGTTAAGCTCTAGATTACTCAATAAATTCTTACAATTAAAATGATGATGAAAGAAACACCCACTATTTAATCACAGCTATTAACTATTATTACGGAATAAAACAAAAAACTAGGAGAGATTCAAAAGCATATTTTTAAGTTCTTTTAATTTTGTTTTAAAAAAAAAAACAAGTTCAACCCAATGCATGGTGGTGCACTGGTGGTTTGATGGTTTGGTTCTTTGTTGATGATGGGCATGGATAGATGGTGCCTAATTTGGGTGGTTAGTGACGGTAAAGAGGTAGTTCTTTCTTACTGTCTAATCAACATAACAATGTGAGGAATTAAAGAGTGATATATGATGTTAAGCATTAGAGATGGAATTTTACCTGAGATACGTCCTTCTAAATTATTCCTTCCAGGTGCTCACTGAATGAATGTATAAGCGCGAAGATCCTATATGCTTTATTCACAGAGGAAGAATGCTGTTTGTATAGGCTAATGTGTGATTTTTCATATGAACAAAAACAAAAAATAGAGATTTTACGGGGAAAGTTGTTAACCGATTACGGAAGAGGATTTGTTTGTTGCGTTTCTTTTATATATATATATATATATAACAAGATAAGAGGATGAGATTGAGTTTGTTGAGATATTTAGGTATTTAAATTTGGATTCATCCGTTGAGGATTTGGCAAGGGGAAGGGAAAATTAACTACTCTATATTACAAATTATTAGAGGTGTTCAAATCTAATCCATTCTAATAAAAACCTTTAAGTCAATATCCAGTTCAACCGAAAACCATTTAAGATTACAAAAAATTAGAGCATATTTAATTTGTGGAAATAGTTTCTGTTTTCATTTTCTGAAATAAGGTTAACTTTCATTTTCATAATTTAAAATGTTAGAAAGTGTGTTTGAATTATAAAAGTATATTTTGTTTTCAACTAGAGAAAATATTGCAAATATATTTGGATTACACTACAAGAAAAATGAGTATTTTTAACAGTTCTCGACAATTAAAGTGTCAATAAAAATATTATAAAAAAATAATTTCAAAATAGAACGACCATTGAAAATACTTATAAACTTTTATCAACAATTAGCAAAATGTCGATAAAAGTTTATAAGCATTTTTAATTGTCACTTTATGTGAAAATTATTTTCATCACAATACTTTTATTGACACTTTAATTATCGAGAATCATTAAAAATACCCACTGTTCTTGTAGTGTTATCTGTTTTCAAAATGTAACTTTTAAAGTAAAATTTAAAATAATAAAATCATATGTAATATTAAACAATCTATATATATATATATATATGCACTTTTGTTTTATCCACCAAAGTTACTTATTAAAGTAATAATTAGCTTTTGACAATAAGATACTTCGAAGAGATAAATTTATTTAAAATACATTTTTTAGATGCATTGTAATCATAATTAAAAAATAAACACATATATAGTCGGGTACATGGAGAAAAAGGTTAAACGAAATATAAACAAAAAAAATTGTAAAACACAATCATTAAAACTTTCAAATATAATGCATCAATTGTCTAACAATTGATTTAGTGCCATATATATTGGTAATGTGAGTTGGTGTTAGTAGGTGTTCTTTTGCTTGATAATTTTTTCCTTTTAATGTTGAAATGAGCGCGTTTAGAATATTTGCTTGAAAAATAGGAAAAAAAAGTGATGAAGTTTTATTTGAAAAGATTCGAACGCGTGCAATAATAATAACAGTCCTAAACAAATTTCCTTATATTAAGAACTAGTATTTTTTTTTCTTAACCCGTGCAACGCAAATGTTTAAAAAGTTTTCACAATTTTTAAGGGCATTGGAATCATTTTTTTATTTTGTAAATAGTTAATATAGGATCTAATTACCATACACTGGCAATATAAATTTAAGTCACACAACCAACCAAATAGCATTATTTGACACGTCATTTAGTTTTAAATTAATCCCACTTATAATTTTAATGTATAAAAACTTGATAAAATAAATGAAAAATCTATTTAAATTATAATATTAAAAATATAATTGTATAACAACATGATTAAAAGTTATAGTGAATATCTAATTGCACGACAACTTGATCAAAAGTATGATTAAATATAATATAGATGAAATAACAAAAATTATATATAGATGAAATGATATTTGATTGATTTAATTTGATTAAATGATCAAAAACAGATGAAATAATATATCCCATCAATTTTACCCTTGCGTTGTATGGGATTACAATAAAGTTAATATATATGTATTTCTAAGTTTTAAATAAATTAAATAAAATAATTTAATATTTTACAGATATGCTTAGTAATAGAAATATGACAATTTTAAAGATTAACTTATCTTTCAATAAAAGCAACACAAAGGAATGTAGAGATGTGAAATAATTCAATTGCATCTAAACAAATAAATGTCTGTTAAATAATTAAGAAGTGAAATCGAACCAAAATAATGGCTAATACATTGGGTTGAAATGTTTTCCAATTGTAATTTATTGAGTATGTTGTTATCTCACATTAAAACAGTTCAATATTTACGTAGTCATAATTTATTATTTGATAACAGATGTAGAAATTATTTTTTACTGTGTAAATTAGATCGGACTATCACTCAAAAAATAAATTCTTGAATAAATGCAAAAAATCATATCATATAAAATTATTGATTTCGCACTTGTGGTATCCAAAATTTATGCTCGCGTGAATATGGCTTTGAATTTGAAAAAATTATGTATTAATTTAAATTTTATTTTTAATTTCACATTAAATTTAAATTTTGAAAATAATTTTTTTAAAAAATGTTTTTTTTTAAAAAAATACATATATATTACATAGCATTTAGTGTTTTAAGATCCAAAATAGTTTGAAAGACAACTTTAAGATTAAGAAAAAAAGTACAAACACAAATAGAGGTGTTGAATAGCATTCCTATGTGTTAAGGAGAACTTGTTTAACTTTAACAAATGTTTTGTAACGCATGTGTTCGGAAACAAATGTAGCACAATCTCATCGGAAGATTATGCAGAATTTAATTGAGCTATTAAAAAAATATTATACACAGTGAGATATCATCATCTATCAATCTAATTTCATTATAACTAATATAATTTGATTTTATACGGATCAAGTTTGAAATTTCAAAAATTAGATTGATTGTTAAGAAAGTTGATCAATAAGTAATTTTATATCATACTTTAGAATAGTGTCTTTTTGTAATAAGCTTTTCAAAACTTTGAATTTCAACATGCTTTATAAGTGCTAAGTGGCATAGGTTTCCTCTTAATAGTTCTTAAACCCTTTTTTTTGTGTGGGTTTCAGGGTATCATCAGTAATAATAACTATTCTCATAAAGGGTAAATACATGGGCAGGAAACCCTTTTATACATACCACCAGAAAATGGCTCTTAAATTTTAATAGTATAGATAATATATAATTTTTTTGTTAAGTTTATACTTTTATTATAATGAGTTTAATTTGTTATACAATATTTTTCTTCATGTATCATTCTCTTTTAAATTAGATTTCATAAATATTAAATGGGTAATTTTTTATCATTTTTATTCGTTCAAATGAGTTATAAGATTTCAAACTTAAAATTTTATTTTGTCAAATACTGATAAAAATTAGATTGAATCAGATTCAAAATTTAAATTAAACACAATCCTATTTAAACAATAATTGATACTATTCCGGTTGGATTGACATTCACAACGTACCTCAAACTCTATAAACTAAACGAGCAGTTCAATAGTAGTACCAAACCAAACCCCCCAGCATGGATTTTGAAATAATTGTGTAGATATCTCAGCGATTAAGTTTGTGCCAGTATTCAAAATCATCATTCCAATTAATGACTAGGAACAAAATATCTACACATAACCACATGGCCATAAAACTTGTATTTAGATACATTTACCATGCATAAAACTGAGTCGTATCAATTTCCTTGAAGACACACTCAATTTCGTTATGAATGGGTTTAAATTTAAGCTTTAGATTATTTATCCAAAAGCTTCTTAGTTACTGTTGCAGCACTCGAAATAGTGTGAAAACATAATTAGATTAAACACATTAACATATTAATTATCTGACAGTTCTTCCGTACAACTAGTCACACTGTTACGTATGGGTTGTTGAAATCTAATCAATATATTAATATATGTACACATGTAATTTTTATATAGGGAGCTAAAAAATGTCAGACAAGAAAAATATTTGGAAACTAATGCAAATTAACAATATGATCTTGATTTTGAAAATTATAGAGGCCTCTAAAGAATAAATAATAATGTTTCCACCGATATATGAAGTTCAAGACATTGCATTTGGCTGAATTGTTTGAGAAGCTCAGAAGCATGAAGCCATGCTTCTCGCACAGTTGCCTTACTATCGCGTATACAAATATTTGCAAAGCCACCTTTAGCAGATGATGGATCTATCAGAGAAATATCCTGAGATATAAAATCAGCACAAGTGAATTCTGTGATATGTAAAGCACAGATGTTGATAGCACATGACTCCTTATGAGGGGAATCATTATCGCCATCAACATTTGTTATTAAAATCCTTTCAAGTAGAAGCATTTTCAAAGTGGCACTCTTTGCACCCAACCAATTGCAAGCTATTGTCTTGAACTCCTTGAATGCTGGGAAATCAAGGGTTACATGTTGTGAGTCATTAGGTGAGTCAAGGGTAAATGCAACTTTATGCAGGTCAAGTGTTACGGCCCAATCTTAGGCCGTGACCAGTACACAGACTATATGAACTCACCTAACCCGGTAAACCTAAAGATATGATCTCACTAAAATAAATTTCAACTTAAATAATTTAGCTACAAAAAATTCAGCAGCACCTCCCATAAAAATTGAACAACCCATATATCAAGTTTGACCTGTTATACAATGCAATGACATAATCCAATTTCAATAGCCAGTACATTCCAGTATTTCTAGTTATTGACATCATAAGGACTAGTTGTACAAAAAAATTCATGCTTAGTTTTCTGTTCATATACATAATTCAAAATACTCAACATATTTCCTATAGCTGCAAAATATTATAGTCAACATCCAAAAAGTCTCAACTGACAACAGAGTCCAACTAAAAAGAATATCATGGGCAAACAACAATTCCAGAAACTTGCCACTCAGCCACCTAAAAATCTGGAGGAAAAGGGAGGAGGTGAGTCAAACAGACCCAATGAGAACTATAAACAAAGTAAACAAGAAAGAGAAACCAATCAACGTATGAGGATATGATAAAACGGGATAGGCTGTAAATCGTACACATTTCTAAAAGCCAATAATAAAACTATAATAGTCCATACTTCTTATACTTCTTACACAATTTGAAAATAAATACTCTTCAAAATTTTATTTCCAAGCAAAATCTCAAAATAAATTACTAACACACTTTCTCACTATTTTCTCCAATTCCTTATTCTCACATAAAATTTACTTCATCATCAAATATTCAAATACTCATGAGGGTTACATAAAAGAACAAATTTTTATTTGGGGAGTGATCTCAACCCAATCTCATTTTAAGGTTCTTTTAGATTTTGTCTCACTGAGAGAAACTATGTGCACATAGGCCATTACATCTCTTCGCTACGGCAAGTAGTAACACCATTATATCTCTTCGCTATAGCAAGCAGTAATGCCGTTATATTTTTTCGCTATGGCTAGTGGCATTGCCATTACTTCTCTTCGTTACGGCAAGCGGTAATTTCATCTTAGAACCCATCATGATTTTCTTAAATTTTTGTCAAACAAAATTTATAAATCTAAAATTCAATCTTCATATTAATCTAATTTTGAAAGTATCAAATATTATAAACTTTTCCAATGCACATTGAAACAAGATCTAGCAAAATCATGGCATTATAAAATCAACAAAGAGAGCTAGCAATAATTTTAACCAAATCATCCGGTCATATTAATAACCATCATATTTGAGAAAATCAACTGATTGAACTAACCAAATAATTCAAGTAACTCAAAATGAAATTTTTTATCAAATATAATAAATTAGTTTCTCCCATAAAAATAATTTAAAACAATGTCACTATGTAAATAGCCACTCACAGTACAACGGAATTAATCAACTGGGCTTCTCCCTGCACAGTTCCAGAGGGAGTAACTCACTCCATATTAACAGACTCTAGCAAACATAAGCATCTTGAAGGGTTTAAACAATTTATTTCAAAATAATTTATCAATTAGAGAGCCCATTGAACAAAACCCCTAATTTATAGAACCTACGGTTCCTAAGGATTAGAGAAAAATCAAGTCTTAACACTATCCACTACAACCTAATAATATTAGAGCTTCTAACTCACTAGATTTATACTTAGAATATCAAACATATATACATCAACCATTTTTTGAGAGCTCACTAGTTTTAGGATATGCCCTAGAGCAAAAAAAAAAAAAAAAAAAAAAAGGGATCAGATTAAGATTGGAGACTTATTTTAAATTTTGGAAGCTAGTGGGTATCAAGTTTTGATGACAAAAAGTAACAACCATGTGATTTAGTGGTGGGAAGTGGGGGAGGAAAATCAAAAAATGAAGAAGAAAACCACACCCATTTTCTCTTTTTTCTTTTTAAACCCCCACTTTACTTTTGTTTTTCCTTTTCCCTCCCTAAAAGAAAAACACGGTCTGACAACATCTACCCCCTCAAAAGAAATTTGTCATCGAATTTCAATCTAATTACTAACCTTGTGCATCAACAAGATGTGGATGTTTTTCTCACATAACTGCTTCAGGTTCCTATGTGGTTTCTTCACTAGATTGTCCCCACCAAAGAGCCTTTACAGATACAACAACCTTAGATCGTAGACATTTCACTCGCTTGTCTATTATTGCTACAGGTTGCTCACTATAGCTCAAGTTCTCATCAAGCTCAACTGGTTGATGTTGTATGATGTGAGTAGGGTCATGGACAAATTTTCGAAGCATCGAAACATGTTATTGTAGGGGGAAAATTTTTTTTTAACCCCTGTGCTTCTTTATTGTTAGGATGGGGGGAATAAAAAGAAAATTGTTAGGAATGGATTTTATGCTTTCTTTCTTTCTTTTTTAGGACATGATGGTATTGTAATTTATTATTGGTATTATTTTAGAATGATATCTATATGTTTTAGAATATGATGTTATTATCTTTACATTTACAGAAATTAAAGACAACTAATTTTATTTATGAAAAAATATTGAAAATCCTTTTGATTTGACAAAAATTGATCTCTTTTAAGAGAGATTAGAATCAGGACTTAGATTATGATTAGACAAAATTAAAAGGGTGGGCATGGGTAGACAATGATTAGTGGCGGTAAGGAGGTGGTTCAATTCTCTTATGGGGTTGTGAACGAAAGTGTGATGCTGATGATGGTGGCTGTAGCTAGGATGATGATGATTAGTGGTGGAGAACAGAAGAGGGTGGCTCTATTTGGTTTGTTGAAGGCGTAAGGGCAATGGGTGCGAAATGGTTATGCTTTTCAGCTTGTGGGATGAATGTTGGGGATATGATGCATGGTTAGGTGAATTTCTCATTGGCTAATGAACATAACAATGTGAGGGATTAAAGAGTTATATAATGTGAAATATAAGATATGGGATTTTACTTGGTTCAAAAAAACCGAAGATCAACTCTCAATTAAGTGTCATCAATCCAACGGTTAATACTCAAATGCTCTATAACTCTAGGAACAAGATAAATACAACATTAGTGAGATAATAATACCATTAATTTACACTAATTAGCCCCATATACTAGAAAATCCCAATAACCATGAATAACTATATAGAAAGCTTAATAAGATAAATAGAGCAAGATTGTCACTTACCTACTACTCTAGGAGCTAGAAAGATTAGAAGTATTCCTCTACTTAGAGAGAAAAATCGCAAGTTATAGAGAGAAAGGAGAGAGAGACACGGTTGATGGTGGTGACAGTGGTGGTGTGAGAAAAGGAGAAATGAGGAAGAGATGGAGGAAGAAGAAAAAAGAAAGAAGGAGAAAGAAGAAGAAGGTAACGTTTCTGGATGGAGGGAGAAAAGAAAAAAAGAAAAGAAGGAAATACCACTTCAGGTCCATAGTCCATAGGTGATCTACTCATTTTTTTCGGTTGTAACAATTATTATCAGCATTTACTAAGAAAAACCGTTCAATTAGAGGAAATTTCAAACTGAAAATCTTCACAACTAACCAATTGCAATCTATTATATATATCTCCTTGAGTGTTGGGAAATAAGGGTACATCTTTTGAGTCACTAGGAGGGTCATGGGTAAACGTAACTTTACGCAGGTCAAGAAATTTTAGGTGTCTAAAATAAACAAAGGATTGAGGAACCCTAATAGCACATTCATCCATATCCAACTCCAATTCTTCTAAGTAGTGACTATTATTGAAAAGAGGAAGAGGACGACGAAAAGAAAGAGCTGAGAAGTCAAAATGTAAATCTGAACTCATACGAAGTTTTTTGACCCCTCTTTCAAAATACTTATGATCCATGATTTAACAAGTGATGGGTCATAATGACGAGCAAAATCTACTATATTAATATTTCAGAGTCATTTCATGGAAACTATTACATATGTCATTCATATAATGATTTAGGCTTTATTTGTCATTCATATAATAATTTAGGCCCCACCTTTCTCAATCTTTATGTCTAAAATTTTTTTTAAGCTTAATTTATAATTTACTTAGTAATTTTTTTATACGAAATCAAATCAAATATTACAATTATTAAATAATCAAATATTACAGTTATTAAAAATTATCATTTGCACTAAGAGAGAACTCATGTAAATATAATTACGATCTATAATTAAATTAAGAAGTATTAATAGCCTCATATTATCTACTATTTTAATATTTCAATTTGAGTCATTTTATGGAAACTATTGCAAATGTCATTCATATAGTGATTTAGACTTCACGTGTGATTCATACAGTAATTTAGACCCCTACTTTTTTCAATCTTTATGTCTAAAATTTTTTTTAATCTTAATTTACAATTTACTTATTAATTATTTTGCATATGAAATAAAATCAAATATTACAATTATTAGAGATTATAATTTGTGCTAAGAGAGAACCCGTGTAAATATAATTATGATCTACAATTAAATTAAGAATCATTAATAGTCTCACAACTTACTAATTATTTTTCATATGAAATAAAATCAAATATTACAATTATTAGAGATTATATTTTGCACTAAGAGAGAACCTGTGTCAATATAATTATGATCTACAATTAAATTAAGAATCATTAATAGCCTCACATTATGAAGGTGATACAAAAAATATAAAGGAAGTATTTCCAAAATAAATAACCTTTAAAATTAGCATATTTTTTTCTAATTAAAAAAAATGGATAGATCAGATTGTTAATGAATTGCTAATTAATTGATTTTGATATGATAATAATTCAAAATTTAATTTCTACTAAATTTTTATTAGTCAAATATGATAATAATTGATATAATACTAATATTTCATACTCATTAAATAAAAAGCCTTCCATGTGGAATGTGAAATAGGGACTTCTGATGGGGATATGGATAAGAATGGAGCTAAAATTCAAAATGAGGATGAGATTAGGGGAAAATTTTTTAACTTCAAATTTAGAACTTTAGAAAATTATAAAAAAAATTAAGTTTTTGCAGCTTGAAATTTCAATATATCAATTCCATACTTATTTCATACTAATTTTTTTGAAAAAATATCTTCAATTTTTCAACACTAAAATATTTTTAAAAAATCAATACCTTCAATTTTTCAGCACTAAAATATTAAAAAAAAATCAATTCCACAATTTACGCTACTTTGATAATGATGTATTTTTAAAATTTTTCCTTTTTATTTTTTTAAGGAACCCATAAATGCTGATAGGAATTCAAATCTCCACATAGAATAAGGAATAAGACCCGTGACGGGGATGTGGATGAGAATAGAAGTAAAATTCTAAAGGAGGACGGGATTAGAAAAATAAATTTAACTTCAAATCTAGAACATTTGAAAATTATAATAAAAAAATTATCTATACACCTATATATCACTATATCCTTTTTAATTTTTTACAACTTGAATATTTCAATCTATCAATTCTATAATTTTTTCATACTAATTTTTTTTGAAAAAAATACCTTCAATTTTTCAACACTAAAACATTTAAAAAAATCAATTCCACAATTTACACTTTTTTGATAATGATATTAAATATTTATTAATTTTAAAAAATTAAATAATTACATTACTTTTTTTTATTGAAAATAATATTATAATTGATATACTACTCTAATAATTGATATTATATAAATTAGAATTATATATGATTTTTTACTAATCATTACACATTAATTATAACATATATTTTAAAATTCATATTTTAATTTATTAAAAGGATGTACAAGGACATGATGTGTAATTGAAATCATATGAATTAAATTTATTCATTATTTTTATGAATTCAAAAATATATTTTTATAAATGAAATATTTTAATTTACTAAAAAGATATAAATGGATAGAGATGATAAAAAAAAAAATTAAAAGTGGGTACAAGCGAGAATTATCCACAATGAAAAAAGAGTTGGGACATATTTTGTGTTCACAGGAACAATCGATGGGGGCTAAGTTCCCGTTTGTTAAACAGAATAGGTACATGGATGGTACACCTTCATTTTTTTAATTATTTTTACTGTATTTGCATTATTATACATTTTTAATTTTAATTTAGATTATGTTGTATTAATAGTATTTGTTATTATGCATATTTATGTTTCAAATTGTAAAATATTTTTAAAGTTTTATCTTTTTGAAATTTATTAATAAACCACTAAATATCATAGGAATTCAAAATCTCCACGGGGGATGGGAAATGAGGACCCATAAAAGGATGATGATAGGGATGAGAGATAAAATTCTAAATGGAGATAGGAGGTGTAGGACATGTCCCCTTTCTTATGGATACTCATTGTCATATCTATAAATGGCTCATGATATAGTAAAATTATTCATTTATTCTTTTTCTTTATTCAACAATCTTATATTTTAAAATGTGTAAAATTTTCATAACATAGACTTTTTATTGTAAGTTATAGGTCATCTATTGTGATTTTTTCAACCTTATAAACATAATATTCAAAATAAGATATAAAATAAAATGTCACATTTATATTTTATCCTCTTATTTAATTATTTAACTGTTAGTATACTTTTAAGATAAATTTATATATTCAATTTTCTATAAAATATATTTAAATACATTATCATTTATTTTTTATAATAATCAACAAGTTATTTTTTATTATCTCTCCGTGCATTGTATGGGTCAAATGACTAGTAGTGATATAGAATGAGACCGAAACTGTCCATGCTTAAATTGGATGTAAGAACCCTAGTCACAAACTCTGCAAAAAATTTTATCCCCGTCTTCATGTTGCGAGAATAGAACTCTTCATCATTCAGTTCCATCTTGGTGACGCATGTCTAGTGAACTTCCATGTCCTTGATAACACGCTCGTACGAACTGCATCTCTAATTGGGAGACAAGAGGGTATGTGGGTAATGATCGGCTCAAGTAGGTTGCTGATTCTATCTTCACCTTCGTTTGATGTTTGCTTCTTCATATTAATACGTGTGCTAGATGCAACTGTAGGTAACTATTGAGCCAGAATACATATTTCTAATAAGATCCTTAAATTAATTTGCAGTTTTATTATCAAGCACTATATATATATAGTGATAAGATAGCAACGTCCAAAACTAAGTCAAAAGTGGATGATAGCAAGCTAAGAATTGAGACATGCTCAATGCCCGATGTTGTATCACAAATAGATTCGTCTACATTTAGCTTAGGACCTTTTTTTTTTTAATTATGTTTCTTTAGGGGTGTTTGTTTCAAGGTTTGAAATTAGGTTCTTAGGAATATGATTTTTGGAAATGATATTCCTGAAAATATTATTCTCGGGTATCTTTAAAAAATTGTGTGTTTAGTATTAAACATTCATGAGATTATGTGCTAAGATTTTTGGAAATAAATTTAAAACTTGTTTGTTTTGTAATATGAGAATATATGTCAAAATTTCCAAAATATCCTTAACACAATCATAAAGAGAGAAAAACTCAAATAATTGAGGAATTATTTAATAATTGTGCTTAATAATTATGATTCCCAAGTCATGAGAATAATTCTTTTTTAACCATCCCTTCAACTTGAGAATGAGATTTCATTAAATTATAGAAAAATATTTTTTCATGGAATAATTAATACCCGAAATTTTTTTTGTAAAAGTTATAACAAACGTAAAAATACATCATTTCTAACTATCTACTCCCGGAAACAATTAAATATACCACGAAACAAACGTCTCATTATTGTTAGGACTGGGTGAATAAGAGAATTGTTAGGATTGGATTTTGTATTTTCTTTCCTTCTTTTTAGGATCTGATATTATTTGTCATAAAAAAGGATCTGATGTTATTTTAATTTATTGTTACTATTATTTTAGAATAAGATCTACGTGTTTTAAAATAGGGCATATATTTGCTTTGCTAGTGTCACAACATTACCAGAGGACACTGCAACGACCAAAAAAAAGAAAGAAAACTAAAAACTTATTGAAAACTATTTTCAAAGTGGTGTCACTAATTTTATTTATGAAGAAAATTCAATTTTTGTTTAAAATTTGACAAAACTGATCTCTTTTAACAACCCCCAGCAAAACTCAAAGAAACTGATGAAGTAGTTTTAAAAACATAAAATAAAATAAAGAACAACCAAATTCAGAAGAACGAGGTCTAAGCTATCTAATAGGTGGGCATGGTGGTGCACGGTGGTTTGATGGTTTGATTCTTTGTTGATGGTTGGCATGGATTGTACCCCAATTAGTTGTTTATCTAAGGGGTAATGGTTTGTTGGAGACCTATGGCCTATGGCTGGGAAGTGATTGTGCTTGCCGGCTTGTAGGATGAATGCAGGGGATATGATGCAGGGTGAGGTGAATTTCTTATTGGCTAATGAACTTAACAAGGTGAGGAATTAAAGAGTGATATGATGATAAGCATTAGAGATGGGATTTTACCTGAGATATGTCCTTCTAATTTATTCCTTCCAGGTGCTCACTGAATGAATGTATAAGCGTAGATCCTATATGCTTTTTTCACAGAGGAAGAGTGCTGTTTGTATAGGCTAATATGTCTGATGTTATATAAAATAAAATAAAATAAAAATAGAGATTTTATGGGGAAAGTTGTTAATAGATTAGGGAAAAGGATTTGTTTGTTACATTTTTTTTTAATAATAAGAGGATGAGATTGAGTTTGTTGAGGATAAGAGGATATCCAAACCGATAAAAATTAAATTAAATTGGATTTAAAATTTAAATTAAACCAATTCTATTCAAAATCATGATTATTTGATACTATTTTGATTAAACTGAATTTTAACTCAAACCTCATCAAAACAACAGTGCAACTGCAATCACCCCATAAAGAATAAAAGTAATGACACAACCTCTCTACAAATTCTCGTATAAATCAACCTACATACTCAATAAAGCCAAAAATTAAATGCAACACATGTATTGAAACTTTAAAAAGTGATCAAAATTTACCTAATTTTATAAAAAGGAAGATTTGTAGGAGGATTTAGTACATAAAAAACTAAAATAATTTACGCATAGCGCCAAACCAAACCCCAGGAAGTGGTTTATGAAAGAAATGGTGTAGAATTTTCGGATAAATTCAAATCATTGAATAACCTGCTTGTAAACCAAGGTTAAGAAAATCGGACTGGGTATCGAACCGGTCTTAAGGTACTGGTTCAAAGGTTTAGAGCTCCAACTGGTTCAACCGGAATATAATAAAATATATATATATATATATATATATATATATATATATATATATATATATATATATATATATATATATATATATATATATATATATATATATATATATTCATAGATATATAAAAATAAACATAATCCATATAAAATTTCTCTAGTCTCATTTTCACAATATGGTTACAAAAGTATTTGAAAACAATATTTGTTGGTGACTAGCGAGTTTTATAGTGAGCAGTCCGTGGATATTAGTGTTTTTTTCATATATAAAATAACTATAACCTATTTTTTAAATTTTTGCTTTGTGACTGCTATAAAATATCAGTATTTAAGCTTTGAAACCAAAAAAAAATATTCAAAAGCTCCGGACCAGTCTAACCGGTTTGATTCGCCGGTTTTCCCGGATTTTCTCAGTTTTGACCGGTTCTTGATCGGTTCTGAAACCCTCTGATTCTGACTACTCAACCGGACCGGCAATGTGACCAGTTCCTGGTTAATCCAGTCCGGTTCTCTTAACCTTGTTGTAAACACACCAGACAGATTGGTAGCGTACATCGATGGCCTAATAATAACTAAAATAAAAATCTATAATCACTAAATTGAAACCTTTCTTAAAAGAGAAAAGCTTCTCTTTGAATTCCTTAATGGTCTTCGATTTGCTTGACCAACTAGAATGGGAGAAGCTCACTCATCCTCTTCAACACTAAAGCATTTTCCACCACAAATTTAGCCAAACAAAGCTCATGCTGGCTTCCAGAAATTCTTTCGAATTTCACCACTTCGACAGTAGATAAGAAACATTTGGGCACATCAGCAGAATTCAACATATCTTCATCAAACTTAGATAGCCCCTGATGATTAACATTCATCAATCAAAAATCAATTAATTAATTATACCACTAAATTAACTACAAGACACATATAGGCGAGAAGAGTAAGGAAATACAAGTTACTATTAGGGTAATTTCTACTGTACCCAGTCTAAAGTAAGGGGTTCCAAACCCGTCCTAGCTACTCTAATGAAATAGGGTCTTGTATTTAATTTCAGCTCATTTAAGTGCTTACTTGCCACTATCATTTAATTTACTTTTAGACCCATATAAATATTTTTTTTCTTAGAATTTTATCCAAACCTTATTCTCAAATGTCCAGAAACATAAAATTATCCTACTTTGCTATCCAAATACCTTAAGAAATTGTTTACCCCCAAATAAAAAATACTTCCTTTGCATAGAACCCTAACGCCCTTCCAGCCTTATCATCTCGCCCCCACCGTCGGATAAATTCTACTCTTGCACATTTTCTTTTCAAAAACTAGTAAATGCATCCATGTAGTAACTAACTAGTGCTTTCTTATTAAAACAAAGAAAAAATTAACCAGTGCCTTTTGCTATCCTTGTACCAAAGTATTCTCTATAGCAATCGAACTCACGGGGTATTGATAGATACGTATATGCAGTGCACTTGGTAATTCTGATGTACTAATCCATAATAGCAATAGGTGTGTTAATTGCTTGCTTTTGAAATAGGACAGATCTAAGATGGTATGGACCAAGGTGTTCTTTGATTAGAATGTTATGTAATTGTTACTCATTTGTGTTTGTGAGTTTGAGCCTTCATTATACTTATCGTAGAATAGAAAAATGGAGTGCGACCTGTTCTTAGTGACTAGTGATCGAGTGCCTCACTGGTTTTAATTACCGACTCTCATGCAAGGGGCCAATAAAAAGCAAAACAAGATTGCCAATATTCTGAAAGGGACTAGCAGGGTTCTATGAGAAGGAATGTGTTTTGATTTTCTTCTGATTTGGGGGTAACAATCCCATATGTCAAAGTAGGATAGTTTAAAAAATATTAAGTGGGTCAAAACATAAATTAAATAGTAGTGACAACTAGGCATATAGGTAAACTAAAATTAAACAATTGGCTAAATTTCATTTGACCAATTAGGAAGGGTTTCAGATCCCTTATTGTAGACTGGGTACCATAGATACCACCTACTACTAGTCCCGCAAAGACATAAGACTTCACAAGACTTATGATGCCAGCTTAATTTAATACTTGGAATTTATTTGGCACACAAATGCATACTAACAAGATTAATTATAACACTATATGCCGTTATAATATTATAATAATAATTAAATTTTTTGTGTAGTGAGATAAAAATTTTCAATCAGGTAGATCCGGAAACTAGTGCAAATTAATATACTGTGAGATATATTGACCTTAAAAAATCATAGAGATTCCTATAAAAATAATAAATAAATAAACTTGTTACCTCCGTGCCTTTAAGTTTAAGACATTTCACTTGACCGAATTGTTTAAATAGCTTACATAATGCACGAAGTCCTGCTTCTTGCATTGTCGCATCCCTACTATATAGAATAACATTTGCAGTAGCACCCTTAGCTGATGATGGATCCACCAGTAAAATATCTTGTGATATACATCCACCATTGCACGTGAATTCTATTAGATGTGAAGCACAAATCTTGATAGTACAATCACTTGACTCCTCAGATTTGGAATTGGTGCTCTGTTCAATGAAAAACCTTTCTAGCAGAGGCACTTTCAAAGTGACACATTTTGTCTTTGACCAATTGCAATTTTTTGTCTTTAACTCCTTGAGAACAGGGCAATCAAGGCGTACATCTTTTGACTGACTAGGAAAGTCTAGGGTAAATGTAATACCATCTAAGTCTAGAAATTTAAGGCGTCCAAAATAAACAAAGGACGTGGGAACTCTAATGGCACAATGATACATATTGAACACCACCAGTTCTTCTAAATAATAGGCATTATTGAAAAGATGATGGGAAGAAAGAGCTGAGAAGTCAAATTCTAAATATAAACAAAGATGAAGATTTTTGAAACTACGGTTCAAGGTGCTTGAGATCCATGTGTTAATAATTGATGGATCATATTTGTTAGAAACAAGTACTAGATGGAAACTCTCCACACTTGAATATTTGGTAAGAAGTAGAGTCTTATTCACAAAGTTTATGAATTGTTGTTTCCCTATCTTCTTCCTATGATGATGATAGAACTCTTCATCATCAAATTTAAGCTTGGTGACACGTGTCCAGCGGCTTATCCATGCCTTTGATAACACACTTGTACGGACTGCATCTCTAATTGGGACACATGACGGTATACGGCTAATGATTGGATCAGGTAGATTAGTGATTTTGTCTTTACCTTCGTTTGATTTCTGTCTTTTGCTACTAGATGTAGTAACAGTTGAACCATAATCCATGTTTGCAACAATTTCCTACAAATAATTTGAAATGATAGCATATATGTCAAGCACTATAAACTTATATATATAAACATATAAATCAATGATAGCATCATCTGAAAAATATATCAAAGTGGATGAAAACATTAAGAACTCACCCAATTCCTCCTACTGCATCACACATGAAATCTTAAAGTTCTGAGATTCAGCTATGTGGTCTTTAGTTATTTATATGTGCATGGTGAATGAGGGAAGCTTAGGAGTTTTATGAGCTTTTTTAAGTTGGAACTATCACGATTTAGTAACGCCAGGACGCCTATTCGGTTTCTCGCAGAGGAATTTTGCTGTATACTTATTGTAGACTTTAATTTAATCTACCAACTTCATTAATTAGTGAAGAGTTATGTAAATATTCTTTATCAAATAATAATATAATGGTTTGTTAATTCTTTATGTAGTTTAATTTACTCAAGCTTAGTTTTGCTAGGGAAGAATTTCCTTTTGTAGTTGTGACCATGTACTTGCGTAAGGACTAGATCTAAGCTGTTGAGACGCTTGCTGATCCAAATTCACTGGACTCTTGAATTCAAATGGGTTGCAAAATGTAATGGTTTTATTTTCTAACGAATAGTTTGGGAATTATAACATCTAACATTGAATGTCGCAGCAATACAAGTGGTGTTGCTTGCCTTTATTTGTATACTGGCGTTCCTGAATGTTCCAAATACGGGGAGTTTTGAGATTGAACCGACAAGATTGATAAGACGAAATATCTATATCATTATGTTGCATCATTTCAAATATTTTCAAAAATCACTTAAAAAAATTGCCAATTAGCTACGTTTATAAATGTCAGTTGGTCACATTTTTTCAGTTTGACTAAACGACCTAGCAATGATTTTTGTTGGCATGACCGCTTTGTTGGTCGAGACAAACGCTTCAATGAGTCACATTCTTACTTTCGTCTGGCCAAACCTGTTATTGGCACAAACATTTGGGTACATTTTATAGTGCTGCATCTTTTTTCAACAATTCTCTTATTTAAACCTTAATTTCCTTTTTAGAAGTATAATTAACTCGCATTAAACAATTGTTGAAATACATGTGGATTTTCAAAATTTTTAAAATATAAAATCTTTTCTAGAATTTTTAAAGTTAATATAAAGCATATTAATTATAAAAAAATATTAATTATATTGAATTTATTAAGGTAAAAAAGATAAAATTGTAAATATACATTATAAGTTATCTATTTCTTTTTCCTTATTAATTTTAAACTCTTGAACAAGATTGGTTAAAACCCTTTAAAACTCTGCATTGCCTTTCTCTTCATTTTCCTTTAATATGTTTCCTTTTCTTTCCCTCTAAATTCGCAAACATAAGGGTAGGTAAAATATCTTATATTTGCTTGTACATGTATCAACGGTAATTAAGTAATGCAGTTACAATTCATTTTTCTAAACCTCTATTATAAGCCTTTCGTTTTTCTAAACCTCTATATGGTATTATGAGCCTCTTGCCTAACCTGCTTCATCGATCCTATCATGGCCAATCTTATAAACATTATCTCTTCCTCTTCGAGTGTCGAACTCGATACTGCTTATAGTCTTCCCATCAAGCTCAATGCAACCAGTTTCTCTACCTGGTACAAACAAATTGAACTTCTTTGGGCCAATAAAGTTCTTGGCTATCTCACAGGTACTACAACATGTCCTCCTACTAACATTGGTTCAGGTGATGCTGCCACTAACAATCCAGCCTTTGATCACTGGACACGTCAAGACAACTACGCTTTTCTTGCTCTCTTTAGTTCCTATAATCCTGAAACTCAGGTAGCCACGTCCTCTGCCACCACTTCCGCCGATGCACTCTCGCGACTGTTCAAACCATTTGCCAATCAGTCTTGTACTCGGATCATGCCTTACAAAAAACAACTTGCCTCCAATCGTAAAGGCAACTTTGATTGAATTAATTCAATGGTTTTGATTAGGTCTGAATATTTTGCATGATCACAAAAAAAAAAAAAGACATTTTCACAAAATTAAATACAGAAATCTATTAATATGTAAAAGTTATAAAATAAAACATTGGTATTAATCCACTTTGTAGCAGCCGAAAAAAGCTTTTCCCGCTGTAAATTGGGATCATACAATTATATCTTGATATTATTGGTAGTGTTCTCTATTGTGTTGATGAATATTTAATGAAGCAATAACGGGCTCTTTGATAACTGTTTTGCAAAAACAGTTTTTGAGTTTAAAAAATTAAAAACTAAAAGAAGTTGTTTGGCAACTTGTTTTGCAAAATTTAGTTTTAAAAATAAAAAAAAAACATTATTTGAGTTTTAAAACTGAAAACAAAAAACAGATTACACATGTTTTTAGTTTTCTTGTTTTAAAATGGATTGAAAACACTATGACATAATTGTAAATACGTTAAGTATCTTCGATTCTTGTTGGAAGTATTCTGTGTTTTATTTTTTTGGGCTTCTGACAAAGGAACTTAAATGCACCACCACCAACCCACTTAAGACCATGCATGCATCACCACCAACCACCATCCATGTGAACCATGTGAAGAGCTCATTTTTTTGACTATTTTGCAAGTTGTTTGAATTTTATTTCAAGATGTTTGTTGTTGATTCATTGCATCCTTACCTGTTTCCTTATCATCCTTGGTTCCTAAAATCACTATAAATAGGGCCAAATACCTTATGTAATATCATCCTTGAGTTTAAGCATAAATTGAGAGTTTGAGTTTGTGAGAGTTTTCTCTCTTGT
Source organism: Dalbergia cultrata (assembly GCA_031216105.1). Lineage (NCBI taxonomy): Eukaryota > Viridiplantae > Streptophyta > Magnoliopsida > Fabales > Fabaceae > Dalbergia > Dalbergia cultrata. The sequence goes on from CM062350.1 coordinate 17,163,890, forward strand.
TTCTGAGCCATTTTGGTATCAGAGCAAGGTTTCTATCCCGGAGTTGAGTTTTGAGTGAAGAAATCAACGGAAAGCTTGAGTTTTTGGGTGGTGTTTTAAGTGCACCAAGGTTGCCCCCTCCAAAACTCCACTTTACGGCCATTTTTTCGCAAAACTAACGCCGCCATTGTGTCCGGAAGGTCGAAAAACCTTTGGGTAGCAAGTTTCAAGGCCAACGGAGCCTCCACGCGCCGCCACGGTCTTCGCCGGAAAAAGTCGTCGGAGTTGCAGAACCACCGTGAGCCGTCGCCGGAAAATCAAGGTAGAAGACGACCACGTCATCTGCCACGTCAACCTGCTGTGTCCAGTCAGCGACACATCAGCCACTCAACTTCTGCCACGTGTCACCAATTGCCACGTCAGCAACCCAGTCACCAAAAGCTTCAGAAAATTGCAATTAGACCCTTAACTTCTGATAATTGCAATTTAGTCCCTGAACTTTTGAAAATTACAATTTTGCCCCTCATCTTTTCAAAATTATCTTTTTACCCTTAATTCTCAGAAAATTACTATTTTACCCCTAACTTCTAGAATTTTACCTTGCCTTCCAAAATTACATTTTTGCCCTCCAAAGTTCATAAATTGTAATTTTGGCTTCATACCTATTTGTAAAATACCAAATTCCTATAAAATTCCAAGTATGCTCTGTGGTTGCAGTTTTATCTGATCTTCCACATCAGAAAAGAATTTGTTATTGGAAAAGAAATTGTGGGATTGTAAAAGGCACATTTCAGGAAAGATCTGGCTAAGGAAAGACTTGGTTTTTAAGGACGCTTAGCGCCACCTCTCTTTCCTGGGAACTTCCCTGGTGTTCTAATTACAAAACTATAATCTCCGATCCGGTAACCTGGTATTTCACAAAGTTTTCCTACACACAAAATGCCTCCAAGAAGACAAAATGAAGCAACTCTCCGAGAAATTCAAATGGAAGAAATGAGGAGACAAATCCAACAGCTACAGGAAACAGTAGACGACAAAGAAGCTCTGTTAGAAGCACATCACATGCAATCAGATAATGATGAATCTAGTAGTGATGCATCATCATTTAGAAGCCATCGTCCGCAAAGACAACCTTTTAGACATGATGACATCAAAGTAGAGATTCCAGATTTCGAAGGGAAACTTCAACCCGATGAGTTTGTTGATTGGCTTCAAACTGTTGAGCGAGTATTTGAATACAAGGAGATACCAGAAGAAAAGAAAGTGAAGATCATTGCTGTAAAGTTAAAGAAGCACGCTTCCATTTGGTGGGAGAATCTTAAAAAGAAGCGTGAACGAGAAGGAAAAAGCAAGATCAAGACATGGGAGAAATTGCGTCGAGAACTAACTCGAAAGTTCTTGCCTTCTCATTACTATCAAGATAATTTCATTCAGCTACAGAATCTTCGATGTAAGAACTTGTCTCAGAGAAGAATACACCAGAGAATTTGAGAAGTTGATGATGAAGTGTGACATCCAAGAAAGGGAGGAGCAAACAATAGCTCGTTATCTGGGAGGACTAAACACTGACATTGCCCATCCAGTTCAGCTCCAACAATATTGGTCCTTAGACGATGTTATCCGTTTAGCCATAAGAGTGGAGAAACAAATACCCAAAAGATCTTCTTACAGAACTTTTTCCTCCACTGAAAATCCTTCCTATACCCACAAAACACCAACAGATCAACCCAGCACTTCAGACAAACCTCCATCCAAACCCATCACCACTGAAAACAAAACCAAGGCCGTCAAATGTTTCAAATGCCAAGGTTTTGGTCATATAGCCTCCAATTGTCCAACCAGGAGAACCATTACCATCATCAAAGAAGAAGCTTATGAAGGAACTGAACAAGAAGAAGATCCAGAAGAACCTGAAGGAGAAGAGGAGTTAGAGCCCGTGTATGATGAAGAGCTCACTGCTGCTGATCATGGAGAATCCTTGGTGATTCGACGAAGTTTACACACAATGTCAGCAAAAGAAGAACCATGGCTAAGGCATAATATCTTCCATACTCGTTGCACTTCACAAGGAAAGGTTTGTGATGTTATCATTGATAGTGGAAGCTGTGAAAATGTAGTTTCCAACTACATGGTGGAGAAATTGAAAATGCCAACACAAAGCCATCCCCATCCATACAATTTACAGTGGCTCAACAAAGGTAGTGAAGTGAGGGTTTCTAAACGTTGCCTTGTAACATTTTCCATCAGTCAAAAGTACCAAGATCAAGCATGGTGTGATGTTATTCCTATGGATGCATGCCACCTTCTCCTTGGAAGACCTTGGCAATATGATCGTGCCTTGTATGACGGTTATACCAACACTTACTCCTTCATCAAGGATGGAGTCAAAGTCAAGTTAACTCCTCTACCACCAAGTGAAGCTAATAAAAGCAAGAAAGAATCAAGACCATTGGTGACCTTGATAACAAAAGAACAATTCAAGGTAACAACAGGAGAAGCCCACGATGGAGGATTAGCAGGACATTTTGGAAGAGATAAAACTGTGGCTTTAGTAAAAGAAAGTTTCTCTTGGCCGAGGCTTGAAAGAGATGTCAATGCACATATTCAACGATGTAGAATCTGCCACTTGGCAAAGACCAAAAGCCAAAACATGGGGTTTTATATCCCACTACCCATTCCAGAAGCACCTTGGGAAGATGTTAGCATGGACTTTGTCCTTGGACTACCTCGAACTCAGCGACAAAAGGATTCCATAATGGTAGTTGTGGACAGATTTTCAAAGATGGCCCACTTTATTCCATGTCAGAAGACCAATGATGCTGTTCAAGTTGCTGACTTGTATTTCAAAGAAATTGTGCGTCTTCATGGAATTCCTAAAACCATTACTTCCGATCGAGATGTGAAATTCTTAAGCCACTTCTGGAGAACCTTATGGAAGAAGATGGGTACCAAGCTTCAGTTCAGTAGTGCCAGTCATCCACAAACAGATGGACAAACAGAAGCAGTGAACCGACTTTTGGGAAATCTACTTCGAAGTTTTGTTGGACAAAAATTAAAACAGTGGGATATCATTTTGGCCCAAGTTGAATTCGCTTACAACAATTCAACTAATCAAGCCACTGGAAAATATCCATTTGAAGTAGTCTATGGCACTCGTCCACATAGTCCACTGGATTTGATCCCTTCATCTGACAAGCAACAATATAGTTCAGATGTAGATAGCCAAGCAAAAGAAATCAAAAAGTTGCATGAGCAGGTTCGAGAGCGGATCAACAAACAAAATTCAAAGTATAAAGCTCAGCGTGATAAACATCGAAAGCGACAATTTTTAAAGTTGGAGATTTGGTATGGATCCATCTACGAAAGGAACGCTTTCCAAATCAACCAAATGCTAAGTTGTCCCCTAGAGCTGATGGACCATTCAAAGTCGTGCAGAAAATCAACGACAATGCTTACAAAGTCGAACTACCAGGAACATATGGTGTCTCTGCAACTTTTAATGTCGCTGATCCTTCGCCATATTTGGATGATGAGATAGAGCTAAACTCGAGGGCGAGTTTTCTCCAACCCGAGGAGTATGACAAAGGAACTTAAATGCACCACCACCAACCCACTTAAGACCATGCATGCATCACCACCAACCACCATCCATGTGAACCATGTGAAGAGCTCATTTTTTTGACTATTTTGCAAGTTGTTTGAATTTTATTTCAAGATGTTTGTTGTTGATTCATTGCATCCTTACCTGTTTCCTTATCATCCTTGGTTCCTAAAATCACTATAAATAGGGCCAAATACCTTATGTAATATCATCCTTGAGTTTAAGCATAAATTGAGAGTTTGAGTTTGTGAGAGTTTAAGCAGGTTGTGGGGTTGGGTCATGTGCACAGGCGAATGGCAGAGCAACTCTCTGTTGTGCTACTCTAGTTGAAGGCGTGAACGAAGGGATGGGTTGTGTGGTAAGAAGCAAAAAATACTGCCTCTTACCACACAACCCATCCCTTCGTTCACGCCTTCAACTAGAGTAGCACAACAGAGAGTTGCTCTGCCATTCGCCTGTGCACATGACCCAACCCCACAACCTGCTCCCCTATTTGCCGTGCACGCACCGGCACATGCAACCTACTCTCCTAGATCCTCCGGTGCCATGCGATCCTGCCCACCTCTGCCTCTGCACGCGATCCAACTCCGTCGGCGCACGTGAGCTACATCTGCCACCACATGCGACCTAGTGAGCAGTGAGTCCCTCCTTCTCTCTTTCTCTGTCTCTACTTCTCTCTTGAATGTCTGAATATACCAAAAGATTTCTCACTATTGTGGTTCCTGTTGCATGTTGATCATTGTTTGTATGATTAAGTGGAGTTTTGATATTTATTCATGGAAATGTCGTCCCTCATTGATCTGCAATGTATAAAGTGAAGGGGCCATCTAATGTTTGATATATGAAGCCAAAAATAGGACAAAAAAGGCAACGTAAGCAAGCTTTGCGAGTAGTTGTTTTCCTTTGGTTAGAGATGAGATAATAATAATAATAACAAATAGATTGACAAATCTCTAATTTTTTATAGATCACTTGCAGTTTTTATTTCCCTATTTAGTTTGGATCACTTTGATTTCTAGGATGTTCTGTTTTGTTGCTTTTGTTATCAATTTTGGGCAATGTATCGATGAACCACTAAAAAAATACTTTGTCCTAGTTGCTTCTTTTCTTTATTTTATGTTATTATTAGACTGGATATAAAATTTTCATTTTAACTCTAAGAGCTGAAAAGTCAAAATCTAAATATAAACGAAAATGAAGATTTTTGAAAATGCGGTTCAAGATACTTGAGATCCATGTGTTAACTATTGATGGATCATATTTACTAGAAACAAATACTAGATGGAAACTCTCCACACTTGAATAGTTGGTAAGAAGTAGAGTCTTATTCACAAAGTTTATGAAGTGTTGTTCCCTATCTTCTCCTTATGATGATAATAGAACTCTTTATCATCAAAATTCAGCTTGGTGACACGTGTCCAGCGGCTTATCCACGCCTTTGATGACACGCTTTCACGGACTGCATCTCCAATTGGGACACATGGGAGTATACGACTAATGATTGGATCAGGTAGATTGGTGATTTTGTCTTTACCTTCGTTTGATTTCAGTCTCTTCCTACTAGATGTAGTAACAGGTGAACCATAATCCATGTTTGTAACAAGTTCCTACAAATAATTTGAAATGATAGCATATATGTCAAGCACTATAAACTTATATAATATATATATATCAATGATAGCATCATCTGAAAAATATATCAAAGTGGATGAAAGCATTAAAAACTCACCCAATTCGTCCTACTGCATGACACATGAAATCTTAAAGTTATGAGATTCAGCTACGTGGTCTTTAGTTATTTATATGTGCATGGTGAATGAGGGATGCTTAGGAGTTTTATGAGCTTTTAAGTTGGAACTATTACGATTTAGTAACGCCAGGGCACTTATTCAGTTTCTCGCAGAGGAATTTTGCTGTAGACTTATTGTAGACTTTAATTTAATCAACCAACTTCATTAATTAGTGAGGAGTTACGTAAATATTCTTTATCAAACAATAATATAATGGTTTGTTAATTCTTTATTTAGTTTGATTTACTCAAATTTAATTTTGCTAGGGAAGAATTTCTTTTTGTAGTTGTGACCATGTATTTGCGTAAGGATGAGTTCTAAGCTATTGAAACGCTTGCTGCTCCAAATTCACTCGACTCTTGAATTCAAATAGGTTGTAAAATGTAATGGTTTTGGTTTCTAATGAATAATTTGGAAATTATAACGCCTAACATTGAATGTCACAGCGATACAAGTGATGTTGCTTGCCTTGAATTGTATAGTGGTGTTCCTGAATGTTCCAAACACGGGTAGTTTTGAGATTGAACCGACAACATTGATAAGACGAAATATCTATATCATTATTTTGCATAATTTCAAATATTTTCTCAAATCGCTTAAAACAAATTGCCAATTAGCTACGTTTATGAATCTCAGTTGGTCACATTTTTTCAGTATGACTAAACGACCTTGCAATGATTTTTGTTGGCATGACTGCTTTGTTGGTCGAGACAAACGCTTCGATGAGTCACATTCTTAACTTTCGTTTGGTCAAACCTGTTTTTGAGACAAACATTTGGATACATTTGTAGTGCTGTATGTTTTTTCAACAGTTATCTTATTTAAACCTTAATAACTTTTTTAAAAGTATACTTAGCTCTCATTAAAAATTTGTTGATATGCATGTGGATTTTTAAAATTTATAAAATGTAAAATCTTTTCTAGAATTTTCACTACTAGAAAAACACGCGATACCGATGCACCATACCGACGGGCATGAAATCGTCGCCACTTACCAACGGTATTTCCGACGGGTTGGTGCATTTTTGGAAATAATTATGGTGCACATCACACACCTATCTAAAACACCGTCGGTAAATGATGGCGCCAACATGCGCCACTTTGCGCGCATAATGTCTGACGGGTGTACTGATGGATATTTAATAGTATATTTTTTTTATTTATTTTTATTAAATATTATGAGTGGTTGATCAACGGGATTATTTTTATTTTTTATTAAAATATACCGACATGTATTTGACAATATTTTTTAAACTATTTTTATTAAATATTATTGATAGGTTAACCGATGGATTAATTATATTATATTATTTTATATTATCGATGGGCTAGCCAACAAGTATTTATATTTAAAATTATTAATTGTTATTTTTTAATTTTTTTTATTAAATATTACCGACTAGTTAACTAACAGGCTAATTATATTCTTTTATTTATATTATCGATGGGTTAACCAACTGATATTTTATTTTTGAAATTATTAATTGTTATTTATTATTGACGGGTTAATTATATTATTTTATTTAAAGTACTTTTATTTATATTATCGACAAGTTAATCGGCGGGTATTTTATTTTTGAAATTATTAATTGTTATTTATTATCGACGAGTGCAACAATGGGGCTGGGTTTGAAATTTCACAAGTTGCCGCACAACCTTTGGTATTTCAGATTTTCCATCAGTAAACCCATCGGTAATTGCTGAACATTTAAACGCACTGTTTCATTAATTGGTTATCCGTCAGCAACCTACTTATATCCCTCCATCGTGAGTCTTCTTCCTCCTCACTCCATGAACAACTCTCTCTCTCTCTCTCTAAACCTTCATAGCCGCCGCCTTTTTTGCTATCGTGCGTTGCCACTGGAGCTCATTTTGAGAAACAGAGGCCATCATTACGATCTAGGAGCTTTGATGAGCATTTTAATCGGTTTAATTTTTTTTATTTGGTTTACTTTTCCATTCGTTTATGGGTGCCCATAGCGTTGTGTTTTGTTGCATTAAGAAGTAATTATTGTTGTTACTTTTTTAATGTAAGAGTTTTGTTTAACGGTGACAGCGATTATTGATTTTGGGATCGGTTTGCTGTTCTTATTCTTATAATGTTATTTTATATTTTCTATGTATATAAGTGTATTGATTTAAATTTATCATATTAGATTTTCAGGATTGGATTTGGTTGGACACCAAGAGCTTTCCCACATTTTATATCTTTTTCCTGCTACAGAGGTTAGTAACTAAATCTGTGTTATTTATATCGTTTAATGGTTTAATGTGTATGCATGATGTATAGAGACTTATGTTTTTTAGGATAGAGTTGTAGGAAATGAGAATTGCATGAATGGGGGGAAGGGCATAGAGGTCCTTCCCTAACTTGTTTGCGTTGTTTGCTATGGGATTCTTTGTGTTTGCGGAGACTGCAAGATGCATGTAGTGGAATTATAAAGGGATGTGCAATAGAACGATTTTTAGAATTATGTGAATTATATGTAATTATTAAAATATAACTGTTTCACTATATCTATTCTGTTGTTAATCTTTATAATAATATATATAATTATTGAATTGACTGAAATATCTAACAATAGAAGCTCCTAATTTAAGGGGAGATACTATCAAAAATTTGTTAAAACTTTTTGTAGGAATAATATATTAAACAAAAGTAATTATATTTAAAAAAAATCCTAAAACCCAGTTGAATTTGTTAAAAGTAATAATTTAAATATAACTTAAAGACTAATTGAATGTGTTGTAAAGACCAAGTAAAATAAATATCTGATGATGAAAGCTTCTAATTTAAGAAGAGATGCTGTCAAAATTTTTTTAACTTTTTTTTATAGGAATAATAGATTAAATAAAAGTAATTATATTAAAAAAAAACTTGAAAGCCAATTGAATTTGCTTAAAAATAATAATTTAAATAAAACTTAAAGACCAATTAATTGTGTTTTAAAAACCACGTAAAATAAATATCTGACGATGGAAGCTCTTAACTTAAGGGGAGACGCTGTTGAAAATTTGTTAACTTTTTTCTAGGAATAATACACTAAATAAAAGTAACAATATTTAAAAAAAAGCCAATTGAATTTTCTTAAAAATAATAATTTAAATAAAACTTAAGAAAAATTGATTGTGTTTTAAAGGACAATAAAAAGAAATATCTGATGATGGAAGCTCCTAATTTGAGGGGAGACGCTGGCAAAATTTTATGAAAATTTTTGTTAGGAATAATAGATTAAATAAAAGTAACTATATTAAAAAAAACTTAAAAGCCAATTAAATTTTTTTAAAAATAATAATTTAAATAAAACTTAATGACGAATTGAATGTGTTTTAAAGATCAAGTACAATAAATATCTGACGACGGACGCTCCTAATTTAAGGGAAGATGTTGTTGAAATTTTCCTAAAAATTTATTAGGAAAAAAGATTAAATAAAAGTAATTCTTGTATTAAAAAAAACTTAAAAGCCAATTGGATTTGTTTGAAAGTAATAATATAAATAAATCTTAAAGACCAATTGCATGTGTTTTAAAGACCAATTAAAAGAAATATTTGATGATAGAAACTCCTAATTTAAGGGGAGATGCTATTGAAATTTTTCCAGAATATTTATTGAGGGAATAAGATTAAAAGTGGTTGTACTGAAAATTCAAATAGCAATAGAATTTGTATTTAAAAGTAATAACTTTAAATCTTTACAAAATTGTAGGGTTTAGGGTTAATCACATGAACAATGTTGCCTTCAAATTGATCATGGATGTATGATAGATTGCATCCTAATAAGGGGGATTAAACTGAAATTTATAAGTGGTGTTGAAGAATTTATGAGTGTAGCATGTAAAACACAACAATTCATTAATGAAACAACAGTTCACTATGTTAATGGGTATAAGTTTCACACAGCTGATTGTGGTGCGTGGAAAAAAAATTGACAATATTGGTGTTTGTGTTAAAGGCGATACTGGGGACGGAGAATGTGATTGGTATGGTGTCATTAAGGAAATCCTTAAGTTTGCATATGTGGGTGACCCTACAAATAAATATATCCTATTCAAATGTGAATGGTATGATTCTACCCGACTTGCTGGGACACGACATCACAACAATTACAAAATCATTGAAATCAATCACACCAGAAGATATGGGAGTTATGAATAACTTATTATAGCTCAAAATACTAGACAAGTATATTATATGTATTATTTTGGGAAAAGTAGGTCACAGTGGAGGATTGTGAACAAGATAAAACCAAGAGGTAGGATTGATATAGAGGAAGATACTGTTGAAGATGTTTATCAAGTGGACAATCCACCCTCTTCAAAGGTAGTAATCGATGTAGACAATCCTGACAACCCTCTTTCGTTGACTACTTGGGAAGTTGACACAATTGAATACACAAGTAACCACCCGATCAAAAATCACGAAGATGAAATAAGTGCTAGTAGTGCTGATGATTTAGCTAGTGATCAACAATAGAGTAATGATGAAAACAGCCATACACTTTCAAATTAACTAAGATGTTCAATATTATATGCAATATTATTATGAAATTATTTGAAATTTCCTGAGTTAATTACTGCTTTTTGTAACGCCCCGATTTTTCTGTCTGAGTGAAAATGACCAAAATGCTCCTGAGGTCATTTTCGGCCCGGAATTCAAGGATAACTGGCCTGACAGTCCTCGGAGGGCTAACTCAATGTTTGAAGGGGATTAGATGGGTTGTAAACCGTTTCGGGAATGAAAAACTCGTTTTCTGAGGTTTCAGGTCAAAATGACCAAAATACCCTTGTAGCGTATGACGCGAGTACAAGTGCCGGATGAGCCCAAAACTTCTCCGGATGGTTTTAAATGATGTTCTTATGTATTTCGTAACCTCAGTTTTAGTCCCGGTGGTCCCGGCCAGTTTTTGTGCAAAATTATGATTTTGCCCCTAAGCATAGTGTTTTTTAGCTTAATCACATGATTAAGCAAACCTAAGCAATATTAGGCTCTAATCGAAGATTAATTAATTTCCATAATTAATCTAGAGTCAAAATAATTTATTAAAGTTAATTATAACCTAAAATTGCTTAAATTAAACTTAAACCTCTTTTTAAATTCAAGATTCCTAATCATGAAATCTTGAATAGTATTTTCTTTCTCCAATTCCTTAAATTAAGGAATTGTGTCTACAATTGCTTATGCATCTCTCTAATAATGTATGTGTACTCCTTAATCATGTCTTGAGATTCCTAATTGCTTTCTTAGTTACCTAAACACTTACTTAGCAATTCTTAATCTTAAACCTAATCTAATATACACCCAAACACATCTCTAAACCACAATTAAACAAAAGAAATCTCTCCCCTCACTCCTCAAGGCCGCCAGCCACGCTTCCCTCCACTCCAGATATTTTGATTCCAAATGAGCTTCCATAGCCATACCTTGCACAATGCTTAGACCATGCTTTGCACCATGCTCACCATACTTCAAACCATGCTTCAAGAATTAAACCTCTCACCTCATGAAACATGAGGTAAGGGCTACGGTTACCTCCCCCCTCCATACACCTCCATTGTTTTGATTTTCTATAAATAGCTACATTGGATGAACTTGTATCACTTTTGTTCATTTGCTAAGTTCAAAGTTTCTAGCATTCTTGCAAGTTTTTCTTTTTCTCTCAAGTTCTAAGAGTTCTCCTTCTTTATCTTCTTCTTCCTCCACCTTGAGCCACCATAGCACCACCTCAAAACACCACCCCACCACCTTAGATCATCGTCAAAGCACCAAAACTCTCATCCTCAAACATAAGTTCACTCAAAAATACATTCCTTTCCTTTTCTTTCCTCAAGGCCGAATCATCATCATCTCCTAGAGAAGATTTTTGTCTTCTCATTTGCAAGCAAAGATCAAGTTTTCTTCTTTCCCTCAAGATTTCCTTGGTAGGGAGTTGTTTTACATTATTTCTTTTTACTCAAATAAGCTTTGTTCTTAAAGAAAAATGTTATTTTCCTTGAGTTTCTCTTTGTTCTCTTTTCGGTTTCCTTTGCCATTTCCTTTTCCTTTTTTGGCCTCAAGGCCTAGTGTTCATCATGATAGCTTGGTGATGAATGTCTCTAGATGATGACTTTGTTTTCATCTCAATGAGACCTCTAAAGCTTGAGTTTTCTTTCTTTAAAGATGTACTTATGTTACTTAGCTTACTCATGATTTCAACTTAAGAAAATAATCACAAGATTTTCAAAAAGCTCAAGGCCTACCCTTGTCAACCTTAAAGTTGGTCGGCATGTGAGGGTCTTGAGTGAATAATAAAGAATATGGTGTATTTTACTTTATGGTTTCGGTTTCTTACTTTTCTTTTTCTTTGAGTTGTGTTTTGATTTTATTTCCTTGAGCTCAATGATGGTGTTCTAAGAAACATGTGGTTTTCTTGAAGCTATGGTACTTAGAACTCTAGAGCTTGCTTTACCTTGATGAGATTTCGATTAGGATTATGATTATGATTCTCTTAAAGTCTTGTATGAGCTCTAATGGCAAATAATAATGGACTAGCATTCATATTTAAATTTATTTGCATAGCATATTTATTTTCCTATGTCATCACTAAACTCTCAAGAATAAAGAAATGACCTTGCACTATCATATTTACTTTCAAGCTTTGCATTTCATGTTTACTTTTCAAGTCATCACCTAATCTTGAAGATAAAAATGAGTTGCATTTCATATTTATTTCAAGCACTCGCTTTACTTTTTAATGAAGATAAAATAAAGTGCATAGCATGTTTATATTCTTGCTATCACCTAATTAGATTAGAGCTCAAAGACTTGTCCCTTGTTATCTCAAGTAAAGATTGGAAATGGAAGAGTTTTGATGAACTTAAATTTGGCCATGTGATGATGATGAGCTTGGAGTGAGTTTTATCTAGTCACAAGTGCCAAAACCTATGTTTTATGGTTTTCTTAAGCTTAGATGATCTTAGAAAATATTCTAAGCATAGTATTGTGATATAAATCCTTCTTGAAATTATTTTGAAGTAGCTACTGCCTCTATTTTACTTATGATGATTTTAATGAAATAAAACATTTTCCAATAAGTTTTAGAAGTTTTTTTTTAAAATAAAGATTCCAAGAGAAACTAGCAATTTATGTGTGTTAGAAATGAAATTCTATGCATGACATGATGACTATGATTTCGGTTCTGCCATGTTGATGTGCTCAATGTATGATGGTGATTTTATGATGATAAAATGAGGATATTCATGTATAAGTGATGCTAGAATTAATTTGAGAAAGTTAAGATGAGTTAGTAACTAGAAGAGAATTAAAATGAGACTTTTAGAACCCTTAGAAATGAGATTTTATGGATTCTGTTCCAGCATGGTTGAGATTAGTAATAATGGTTTATAATTAGTGTAAAAATATAGGAAACTCTCATAAATGGTTTAGGAATTGATCTTGGTACACTAGGAGAAAACTGAAGTTAGAAAGGGTCAAAGTTGTGACTCCTAGGTACTCGTAAACCGTAAAATATAGATTATGCACTAATGGGTTTTAGAATAAGTTATGATCACAATAAATACTAAGAATAATTAGTTTTGAGCCTATAAGTGCATAAAATATTAAGATTTGATGATTAGAGAATTTAAGTTTCAAGATTTAAGACCTTGAGGGTCGAGCATAAGACACCATAGGTTCCTTGATGAAATAAGTTTGTTTATTCAAGAATGATGTGATGATATATGTGTTATGATGAGTGTTTTAATGTGATTGTAAGTTATCATGATTCTAATAGTCAAATGAGAAATGCATATGTGTTATGAGTTTCGTGGCATAAAGTAAATTTGAAGGAAATTCGGTATACATCAGTTATGCAGCTGAATTTCCATCAAATCTAAAGGACTTGAGAATGTTTTTGAAAATCATATGAGAGAAAACCCTGGATGACACTGGTTCAGCCAAGCACCCCCAGGAAATTTTAATGTGACAAAGCACTGAGACACGTCCTAGGTGACACCGATTCGACCGGGCACCCCCAGGAAACAAAACCGTAAGGGTATTGACATCGAGCTTGCCAAAGCGGACAATATAGTTGTGTACTAGTTACAAGTAGAGCGTTTCAAAGAAGAAAATATCCTATGAGAAGTTATCCTTAAGCCCCCTAGCCCGTACTTTGGGAGTTGGGATTTATTATGTTTTCGCTTATCAAGAAGATAAGTAAGAGCTAGTGACGACTAGTTAAGGTATGAGCTCATAACCTAGATGATGTTTTAGGATGGCCCCATGATGCTAAAGTGTAATGGTCTAAGTCACAAAGTTAAGAAAAGTTCCATTTGAAAGTTTATATGCCGCTTTATACCACTTGTATGCTTCTTGATGTTATGACTTATTGAATTGTTTGCATAATGTATTGCCATGCATTCATGCTTTGATATGTTGCATTCATGACATGAAAAATGCATTCTAAAAGGAATGAACCTTGGATAATCTAGATTTATAAACCTAGTAAGGAACTTTATATGCATGCTTACCTTTTGATAATAAACCCGAGGTTCCTGAGGATGTGAACGATGTAACCCTAGATAGGAGGTTCCCTACTGAGTTTCTTTAGCAAGATTCTCACTCCCTTCTCTTTCTCTCTATCTCTCCCGTCACATCTTCAGATTATGGCGACATTCGTGGTTTTTATCGACACTCCGACGTGGGAGGTGCATTTTGATTCGGATCATGGATTGTATCATTTTGAGGGACGATGTGCTGTTCGAGTCTTTATGTTTGTAGGACGTCCCTTCGCACACCCTGTACCTAGCTACCGCTTCTCCTCGATGTCTCCTTACGATGATGACATGGTCTTCGAGCACGGCCGTATGCGTGACGAGAGGATTCTTCAGACGTACACTGTGAGTTCGGCTGCTCGTGACTTCCAGGTTTATGTGCCCCGATCTTCGGGCTCGGAGGACGACCCCTTGGAGGATACATCGATGCACGTGTATAGCAAGAGCTCTGCCCCTGCTCCCCGATTCGTGCGGGATGGGAGCGAGGAGACGGTGACGCAGCCGAGGTTAGTGAGGAGAGCCAAGATGCGTCCCTGTCATGGAGCACACATCTAGCCGCCGCACGTTCATTCCCCACTCCGCTTGTATACGCCCGAGGAGCTCGAGCAGTTCGTTGGGTACATACCCCTGTTATCCAAGGATCGGCGCTACCAATAGTAGAGTCTTTTGGGGGAGAGCTAGTGCACACACTCACTCATAGATTAGGATAAACCTTCTTTTGTTATGAGGTTATCCACCTTAAGTACACTAGGGTATGAGTGTTGTTTAGTATGTTTTCTTTGTACTTTTCTATATCTTTTGTACTTGTTTTCCTTATGTATTTCCTTTCTGTTGTCCTAAACTAAGTCCCACTATTTGGTGGGCATATGATAATATTAATGAAGTATTTCCATTGATGTGTCATTGATTGCCCATTTGTTACATGTTCATTTATTTTGTGATTACCTTTTATGGTTTGCAATGTGTGTTAGTCTTCGTCACGTTATACGCGACTCTCACTTTGCTTTTATATTTCAAAAAAAAAAATTTACCCATATTTTTCGCTAAGTATTTTAATTAAAAGATGAGACGAAGAGGTAATAACTAATGATTAACCTTAATACGTTCTAGGAGTATTGGGTTAAAAATTAGGATGTTACACTCTTTTATGGAATTTTTAATTGTTTTAGTATGACTGGTAGAGGCAAAGGTCAATCTCAAAAGGTCAGTTTACCCATCACTCCTTCTGTCACTGCCTCTCCCACCACCTCAGCCACTGCCCTTCCTATCACCTTCACCACCGCCCCTTTCACCACCTTCGCCCTCACCCCTCCCACCACCTCCCTTTCTACTACCTACCCCAGCTTTCAGAATGATGCCTACTCCTGGGTATGGTGGCCCCTTACCTCCCCCTTATTCACACTCACAACCCACTAGCATCAGCGACCCCTTCCCTAGCCCTACTACTGCCTGTAGCCCTACCACTTCCCCTAGCCCTATCACTACCCCTAGCTCTACCACTGCCCTGACTTCTAGCTCCGTGTCTAATCAGACTCCTCCTTCCTCGACTGGGTCATAGGCACGAGACGAGGATGAGAGGCTCCTCGCTCCGCCAAATTAGGCCAAACGATAAAGATAGGTAAGTTGAAACATATTTTTTTATTACATTCTAATTTTACATTGCTTATGATATTTAAATTATTTTGGTTGTTTTTTATTTGTTTTATCTATGTAATAGTTTTCATTTGTTTACGGCGGCTTACCATAGGATCACGAAGGTGATACAGAGTAGGTATAATTATCTATGGCCCACATAGAGTAACATCCCAAGAGATTTCAAGGAGTCGCGGCGGAAGGATTGGAAGGTAATTCTATAATTTATTCGCTTTTGTTAAAATATGTTTATATTATTTAATTATGTGCTTATATATAATCACTTATGTGCTGTGAATTTGTATATGCAGAAAACCTCCTACATTCAGCCTGAATATGAGCCTGCAATTAAGAGGGCTTGGAGGATTAGGTCCTCCAAGCAAATGCGGGATATGTTTCATGATGTTCGTAAATGACAAATGAGTAGCCCGTGGCTGCATGATGCCACACTTAGTGAGCTACAGCACCATTGGGCCAACTACCCGACCTTCAAGGATAAGTAAGATAAGGGAAAGACAAACTGAGCCTCACAAAAAGGCGGATCACTGTACATGGGTTGGTCGAGTACCCAGGAGAGGACCCGAAAGCGTTTGGTAATTCTTTAACCTTTGTGCATTCTATGACAACATTTACTATATTTGTATTATGACAAATACTATATTTTTATGACTTTATTGTGCTAATTTGTGTAGACGAGGGAGTTAAGCCACCCTCCGACACAGGGCGAGCTATTTTGGAAGACCCACACTCGAAAGGGTGAGTAGAGGGGGGGAGTCGCAGAGGTCTGGGTAGACCCTCGCTCTGAGGCAATTTATGTAAGTTTAAATTTAGACATATCTTTATTTAATTTTTTTTATTTTTATTTATGTCATAATTATTACTTACAATGTGTTTTATCGTTTTTCCTTTGCAGTGCAAATTTACAGACCTCTAGGAGCAGGCACAGACCCAATACCAGACCTAAATGGCTGAGGTTGGCCCCGATGCTGACATTCCTCCTCCTCCAAAAAAGGAGGATGTCTGGGCCCAGCTAGTTGGCGGCCTTTACAAAGGTCACATATATGATATGGGGTGCTACCTTGAGAGTAGATCTCCATCCTCCGCCACTGGGTCAGCTACTGGGGATGATACCTTGAGGGAGCGTATGTATACCCTCAACTAGGAGCTGCAGCAATAGGCACAGTTGATCTAGCAACAGCAAGAGCAGTAGACACAACTCTTTCAGCAACTCCAGGAGCAACAGGCAGGGGCAGTTGCTATGGAGCAGGAGCTAAGGGAGATCCGAGAGCTTAAGCTCTCCTTAGTGTTGTAGCAACATGAGAAAACAAAGAAAGAGAAGGCTAAGTTTCGGAATATACAGTAGAAGATCACTGCAGATATGATGACCTTCTTCCGGGACATGTAGGCCTCGAGGTCCTCCAGCTCCGACAAGAGGCTCCCCTAGACCCCATTCCTCCATATCCCACTCCCCTCCATTTCTAAGGGCCACTCACAGTCGGATGGTGCGAATGACGATGATGGTCCAGATGATGATGATGATGATGATGTCATCGATGCCCAGGAGCATAGTTATAAGAACAGGACTGAACCGGCCGGTTCGGACCGAAAACCAGTGAACTGAGCATTGGTTCGATTTGGTTCTTCAATTAGACCGGACAAGCATAGCACCGATCAAACCCAGAGTTAACTGGCGAGCGAACCGGCAGGCAGCAGGTGAATCAGAGAGGAAATCGTGACTGACTCGCATGTACCTATTGTCAGTGGCAGCGCTTGGGCGCATTTGCGTGCACAGCTAGTGCATGCTTGGGGAATTCTTGCACTTGTACCTGCTGCCAATGCATGCTTAGGGAAAATTACATGGTGGAAAGTCGAACCCAGCCTTCCAAGTTGAAACACTCACGCCTAACCACTGAGCTAAGTGTATCTTTGTTATATATAGTGTCATTAAATATATATATTACATCCTTTGTAACCTTAAATTATATTTTTATATATTTATTTAATTAAATCCGGTTCAACCAATGACCCACCAATTGAACTAATGACCCAATGGCTTGATCGAGTCGATCACCGGTTCGGTTCTGATAACTATGCATAGGAGTTTAGCTAGTTTTTATCTAGCTTCATTTTTTTTATTCTGGATATTTTTTACATTTATTTTAATTTGCATATATTTTATTGTCATAATTTTCTATTTTGTTTAGTCAATTTAATTTATTCATTTTATTATTTTCTTATTTAATGTCAATTTAATTGATAATTAGGTTATTATATAATTAATTAAATAAATAAATAATAAATTATTACTTCATAGTTATATAAGGAAATTAAAAAAATAATTAATTCTACTGATGGGTATGATCGTCAGTAATAAGTAATATTTTTAAAATAAATTATTTTTCATAATTCAAACTACTGTCGGTAAAATATTAAAAAATTATTTTATTTATTTAAATATTTGTTGGTAAAATTACATAAGCCGTTGGTGTAATTATGTCTCTGATGGCCATGGTGACGCTTTTTTTTCTAATTGTACTGATAGCTAAATATTTTATTACTCGTCGGTAAATACGTCAAAAAATACTGATAGTTTATTGCTATTGTCGGTAATATTCATCGACGACTTGGAAACCGATGCCCTTATATCTGTCAGTATAAATCCTACTCGTTGAAAAACCCGTCGGTAATGGCGTCGGTTACTCGCCCATTTCTTGTAGTGTTTTAAAGTTAATGTAAAGCATATTAGTTATAAAAAAATATTAATTATATTGAATTTATTAAGGTAAAGGGTAAAAGTGTAAGGATACATTTTTCTTTTTCCTTATCAATTTTAAACCCTTGAACAAGATCGGTTAAAACCATTTAAAGCTCTTCATTGCTTTTCTCTTTATTTTCCTTTAATATGTTTCCTTTCCTTTCCCTTTAAAGTCGCAACCATATGTGTACGTAAATATCATACATTTGCTTGTCCATGTATCATCGGAAAGTACTTCAATTACAATTCATTTTTCTAAACCTCTATATGGTATTATGAGCCCCTAGCCTAACCTGCTTCATCGATCCTATCATGGCCAATCCTATCAACATTATCCCTTCCTCTTCGAGTGTTGAACTCAATACTGCTTATAGTCTTCCCATCAAGCTCAATGCAACCAGTTCCTCTACCTGGTACAAAGAAATTGAACTTCTTTTGGCCAATAAACTTCTTGGTTATCTCACATATACTACAATATGTCCTCCTACCAACATTTGCTCAAGTGATGCTGCCACTAACAATTCATCCTTTGATCACGGGACACGTCAAGACAACTGCATTTTTCTTGCTCTCTTTAGTTCCTACAGTCCTGAAACTCAGGTAGTCACGTCCTCTGCCACCACTTCTGCCGATGCACTCGCGCGACTGTTCAAACCATTTGCCAATTAGTCTTGTACTCGGATCATGCCTTTGAAAGAACAACCTGCCTCCAATCGCAAAGGCGACTTTGATTGAGTTGATTTAATGGTTTTGAGTAGGTTTCAACATCTTGCATGATTACCAAAAAACTAAAAAAAAAAAGACATCTACACATAAACAAATACAGAAATCTATTAATATATAAAAGTTATTAAATAAAACATTGGTATTAACCCACTTTGCAGCAGCCGAAAAAAGTTTTTCCCGCTGTAAATTGGGTTCATACAATTATATAAGGGTTTGGATTCATCCAATTATCTAACCAGGTATGACATAATTGCATATCATGATATTATTGGTAGTGTTCTCTATTTAGTTGATGAGCATTTAATGAAGCAATAACATGACTTAAAATGTGAAAATATTTTACACAGATTTTCATCCATATATTATAATATTAATAAAAGTATTTGATTTGATCATCTAGGAGCATATGATTGAATGATATTACAGTACATCAAAATTAAACTCTTGTTTATAATTTAACTCAGATCTAACACAATTTTTTATTTATAAGTATTAGTAACCTTCTTTACAAGTTAAAATTTCTTTAAAACGGAAAAAAAAAAAAAGAAAGAAATACATGCCGATTATGAGCAGTGCCAAATCAATCCCAACAAGTTTAGTTCCGTAGCCTTTTGAGGATCAGATGCCTTGTGGTCTTTGAAAATAGTACAGACTAATAGAAATGTTGCATATCATCATATCATACAGAGACAGTGAGTGATAATTAGAGTTGCGTCAACATTAAAAATCACCAACAGAATTAGTAGGTACAAACAAAAAAACACACATACGATAGGCATAACTTGATGTTGTGGAACAAAATCTTCAGCAACCTAAGAGCAATGATAAAATTCTATGATCGCAGAATTGAGATCTTTCTTAAAGGAGGTTAGCTTCTCTTTGAATTCTGCAAATTCATTCGGTTTGACTCCCCATCCAGCCTGGGAGATGTTGATCTTCTTCAATACTAAAGCATTTTTCACCAAAAACTTGGCCAAACAAAGCTCATGCGCACGCCCATAAACCCATCCAAATTTCACCACCTCGAGAGTAGATTGCAAACAATTGGGCAAGACAACAGAATCCAATATCTCTTCTTCTCTGTTTCCCCCCCAAAGTGAGTGGGCTCACTCCTATATGTTTGTTATTATAGTTATTTTCATTAAAACCCGCCTTTCTGCTTAATTTTAGAGATAACTGTTTAAAGATTTGTGACTTATGTTGGGTTATAATATTATAATTTCAAAATAGTATGAATTATATGTTCTATGCAACACCATGGTACGATTGTTGTTAGCATAAGTTTATAAAGAATTGGATTGTGATCGTTATTGTTTAGAGCTATTTTGATGATGGTTGTATGAATTTTAATGTTGAACATTGTTATATGCCAGAGCTTGAACCCTAAGATAAAGACCTTTGCAAAAGTTCATAGGAAGATAGATTAACTTAAGATATGGTTTGGGGATTTTAGCTTGAAAAATTGAGAGCTTGGATATCCTTTGGCTCATGACAATTGACGGCTACATATTCTGTGAGTTTATGAAATCACAATGTCAACAAAAGGTGATACCTTGGACATGATTCTATAGTCACAGTTATGTTAAGGTTAGACTATCAGAGTTTCAAAGATTCAGATGCTTTCAAAATTCTAAGAGTTTATTGTTAATTCCATCCCTTCTCAGTTAAAATACATATGATTCCTGTTTAGAGAATAGTAACCCTGATACATCTAACTGCCAAGGAGGCGGTGTACTAAGCAGCTATGGAGGCAGTCTTATGAAATGTAAGTCATGGTATATCTAAAAGCCATGGAGGCAATTCCTTAAACCTTAACTTTGGCATACTTGGTTGTCATGGAGGTGGCATGCCAAGCTACTATGGAGGTAGACTAGTGAGGTGCCCGTAGAGAGTGTGGATACTTACTACCAGTTATTATAACTTCATGTGTATGTATTTATCATGCTCTGAGTACTCTTTCTTATGATTCAAATAGTTGAGATTTTTAAATATTATGTGTATAAATATATATGGAACTATTTCGAAATCTGGTTATTTGTTATTGCTATTATGGATCTATGCACACTTTTCTTGATGTCCAAGGAAAGGGGGCTCTAGGTAAGGACCCACTTACTAAGTTTTGGTAACAAAAGTCATCCCTCTTTTCTTTTTCTATTTATAGATACGGCAGCTGTTGAGAATACGTTGCAACCACCTTCTTCCCAGCAATGTTAGGTTCCAGTTGCTGAGTTTTCTAGGTGAAATGTCTAATGTTTTAGTTTAGAGTGCTCTAGTGCATCACAGGCAAGATCCCGGATCTTAAGTCATGTTTTGCATTTTGCAGGCTATAATAGTCTAATCTTTTCTTTTATTATTATTTAATGACTTAACTGTATTAAGTTCTTGGACACTTTGACACAAAGCAACGTATATTCATATGTTGTATTATGACTTCAGACCTTAGACACAGATTGTGAAACTGCAGACTTGATTATTTTGAACTTTAAGGAACATGTGATTTGTATATAGAAAAAGAGAAATTTTCTATTTTCATGGTTTTTATGAGCAGAGCATGCATGTAGAAATAGTTAACAGGTCATGAGGCTTATATGAGAATGAGATTTCTCACATGCCGATCACGTGCCCAGATCGGGTCGTGACATATCTATTCTCACATTCACACTCTCTAGTGTTTATTCTAAAAGGAAAAAAGGTGGATGCATCTTGTACTGCTAAATTTGTGAGATGCTATCACAATGCACTACAGTTTTCCCTCTTGATAATGGATAGTTAAAATGAACATAATTTTATCAAGCACAAGCATCATATCACAATAAATATCTCCACTTTTGCTTTGCAACAAAAAGTAAAATACCAGCATGGAGTAGGGATGAGGTTATGTATATAAATGCAAAAAGTATCAAGAAGAACAAAAGTTAAACAATAGACTAGCTTACTTGTTTGATCCACCTTGGCCTTTAACTTGATGAAGATCATCTAGATTGAGAAAATGATTTAGCATATTACCATCAACTCTCTTAAACAAAGGGACAAAAACCACACACCATAAATTCCTAAAATGTACAAGGATGTGAATCGATTTAGATTTCATAAATGAAACTAATATAAGGTGGAGAATGCCTCATTTCTGCCTCATTATCTTGGTGGTGGTGATGGTGGTGGAGTGGTGGCGAGGATGAAAAGAGTGAAGGAAGGAAGGGGATGATGAATGAGAATTTTTTTTTTTTTAAATGTAAGTGATGTTAGGGACCAATTTATCCAGTAATGAAATTATCGTAAACGCCTTTAATGTTTTTCATCTAGGGATCATTAAGTATTTGACTTTTAACATTGTGAATGATCAAGTTGACACTTTTCAATTGCAGTGACCAATTTGTCCTATACTGAAAGTATTGGGGACTAACTTGGGAGTATACTCAAAATTTAAAGAAATAATATATTATTTATAATGTTTATTTGATCACAATACTTTAAGAAATTTAAAATAAAAACTTTGGTATTGAAAAGATAAATTTTAATGTATTTAAAGTATGAAATTGTGTAAAAACTTTTGAATTTTACATTTTTTAGTATCCTTCATCAATGCCTTACTAATGAGCAAAATCCTTATTCAAAATATCATTTATGTGGGTGAAAATCTTCTATCTTCAAATGGTGTTCCATTCCCTCTCCCCCAATTAATGACTACCACTTGGAAGATATATATTGTATATTTAGTAACTTATAAATATTTAAATCTATTTTGATTCTTATCTTTTTATGTGACAATTGTTAATTGAGAGACAGGAAAGGGGACATACCATATAGAGACAGGAGATTTTCATCCCATTTATATAACCTTTACTTATGCTTTATTATATTATAAACTTGGTCAAGTTGCGTATTATTTTCATTTTATAACATTATTTATATTTTTTTAAATCTTCAATTAAGACAAAAACAGTAAATTTCATATGGAATATTTATAAATATGTGTCATCGCTGTATAATACAAGGTCAAACACATATGTGTTTGATATATAAACATGGTACCCAAATAGTATGTTCGTGGTTCATAGTTCATGAGTAAATAGTCCAAATTAATCCCTAAGAAAATTTAAGGTCTTTTTGGTTTACCTTTGGGAAGAATTACTTTTGAAATAATTAAATTAAAAAATTACTATTAAAGAAATTACTTTTAAAAAAATTGATTTATATTTGGTTTGAGTATATCACAATAAATTTAAAACAATGATCTTTATTTGAATAAGATATCTATATGAGAGTAACAATTGAATTTTATCTCAGTACATTTTCTAGAATGAAAATGATCATTCATTAACTTTTACCAAAAGTATTTTTTTTCCACCTTAAAATGAGTTTTGGTGAGCACATGTGCAAACCAAACATTTTTTAATTCGTACTTTTCATTTTTATTTGAATAAAGTACTTTTGGAGTGTATCCAAATAAGTATTTCACAAGACAATTTACTCCCAACAAGCTAAAATTAAACCCGTGATCCTTCAAGATTTTAATAATAGGATACATACATTAGTCTTTGTGTATTTGATCTTTTAAACACTAATGAAATTAGAACATGACATGAGATGTTAACAGGATGTTAAATGATGTGTGTGTCATTAAATTACTCATTTTGGTAGCTAAAGTTATACACAAATCAGTCTTTAGATTTTAATCTACTTTCAATTTTAGAAAGATTTAATTATTCAGCAAATCCCTATAGTTTCACTTAATTTTTAATTAGATTCATATAATTTAAATTTTGTTCACTAAGTCTCTATAATGCATAAAATTTTTCAATTAGATCACTACCATTATTAAAAAATAAAATATTTATGGAATATTATTTATATCCATAATAGAGTGAAGATGGAGATAGAATATTTCATTATTTATAACAACAGAAATCTAATTAAATAATCTCATATGCTATAGAATTCTAATTAAAATTTTTTAAATTATAGAAATCTAATTAAAAATTAAATAAAAAAACAGTAACTTGCATAATAATTAAACCTTCCAAAAATTGACGATGGTGCAAAAGATTATTCGTTAAATGTTGTACAAACGGTAATACATAACACAAACGTCTTGCGTTTTGATAAACCGCAAATTTTCTCTCACCTCATTTATGATTCAAGACCCCTAGCGATTGACCAATTTCTCTTTTGTCACAATTTGAAGAAAATAATTTCTCACTATGTAGTGCACTGCTGACAGTACGGGACCAGCATGCTCCCAACCCTAAACCTCGCCGGTGACGTCGTTTTGGTGGAGCACGTGTCTCAGCGGCTTGGGAAGATTGGGCATGGTGAATTGGTTCTGGTTCGGTCACCCTCTGACCCTAACCAGTGCGTCACAAAGCGGATTGTTGCCATGGAAGGAGACACTGGCACTTTCTTAGGTCCTATGCATGATGACGCCACTCAAATTGCAGTGGTGTGTGTGTCTAATTTTATGTTTTTCTTTTTATATTATTATTTTTTTGTTTGGGTGTTAATTACACGGTTCATGTGTGTTTTTTTGTTTCTTAGATTAATTTTGATGCATTGATAGTGTCATTTAATCATATATTATCCCATGAGTGAAAATGTTTTACGCCCAATGTTTGAAAGTCTTGTATTTTGCAGCACGTGATTTGCTTACAGTGTAAAACAATAAAACTCTTTTACGCTTCCAAATTAGATTTTTTTTTCATTAACGATTTTTCGTGAATTTTTTGTAGTGCATGGTTGTTAAAATGTACTTAGTTGATAGATAGCTTTGTCATGTTAGATGAGAAGGTTAACATACTCTGAATTGAGTTTGTCTGAAGTGAGAAAGCAAGGTGAATGTAATGAGCAGAAACAGGTCAGAGAATTTCTCCAAAGGGAATAGGAAAAGGGGTTTTTTTCCTTTTTTACTTAAGGTTTGGTCATGAGATTAAGAGCCATTGTTTAATTTGTTTAATTTCATGTTTTCATCAAGTTAAATAATGCTTTTACTTATATGTAACATTTATATGAGTTTTTGAGCTGCTCACTCATCTGACTTAGAGACTGGTTAGAGCGTTTTACTACTGCTTCTTGCATATATAGAGAGAAATACATTGTGTATGTTGCTTGACAGTTGATATGAGTCTTGATGGTGTGTGTTTGTCTGATGAGTGGCTAAGTGGCTATGTTACTTAAACTTTCACTGTGCTTTCGACTGAGATAATTTTTTTAGTTCAAATGTAATCATTAGAATCTAATACTAATCTGCTTGTGTTTATTTTCAATATGATCTGTGTCATTTTGATTAAAGTATCATTTCAATCGAACTTCCTTTTCAAGTTCTAACACGCCTTAATCATTTGTTTTTTAATAAGAAATTAATTATGAACTTGTTATGCAGCAGCCGCAGCTATACTATTTGTTTCCAGTCATCTTTTTTCTTCTCTCTCTCTCTCTCTCTCTCTCTCTCTCTCTCTCTGTGCTTTAAATTTATGGTTTACAGGTTCTTTGCTAGTTTGCTTTGCTGCTGTTGATTATTTTATTATTATTTTAACTTGTGTCAGTAAGTTTGATTTGTTGTTCAATTTATAATCTATTTTTTCCACAGGTGCCAAAGGGGCATGTTTGGATTCAAGGGGATAACATTTATGCCTCACATGATTCAAGGTATTTTGGTCCTGCTCCTTATGGCCTTATACAAGGAAAAGTGTAGAACCCTGTACTATGTTCTTCTTTATTTTGAGTCCTCAAGGATTTATATTGCATTGCCTTTTTCTCTAAGTTTCATGTGGTTCAATACTATTTTATTAAGAATTTAAGAGTGACAATGGATTGTTTTGAAAAACAGAGAAAGAGAGAAAATTATAGGATGAATTCGTGTATTTAAACTACACAATGGAGAGAATATATATAGATAATGTGCAATAAATACAAAATAATTATAAAGATATATTTTCTCTAATTACGGATAATTACAGATATTCACAGATTTAACACTCCCCCTCAAGCTGGGGCATATAGATCATATGCACCTAGCTTGTTACATAGGTAACTTATTCTAGGGCCTCTCAATGATTTGGTGAGAACATCTGTCAGTTGGTCATTTGAATTGACGAAGCTTGTGGTAATGTCTCCAGATAGAATCTTTTCTCTGATAAAGTGACAATTAACTTCAATGTGTTTGGTCTTCTCATAAAAAACTAAATTTGAGGCAATTCGTAAAGCAGCTTGATTGTCACAAACAAGTGTCATGTGCTTGGTTTCCCCAAATTGAAGTTCTTTGAGGAGTTGCTTGAGCCAAATAAGCTCACATGTGGTTGAGGCCATTGCACAGTACTCTGCCTTAGCACTATACCGCGCCACTACAGTTTGCTTCTTACTCTTCCAGGATATGAGATTGCCTCCAATAAGTATATAATATCTGGAAGTGGAACGCCTATCAGAAAGGGATCTCGCCCAATCTGCATCAGAATACCCAACTATATCAATATGCCTCTTATCTTCATAAATAAAGCCCTTCCCTGGTGCTCCTTTGACATACTTCAAAATACGTATAACAGCATTCCAGTGAGCTTCATATGGTGAGTTTAGGAATTAACTAACCACACTTACTGCGAAAGAAATGTCTAGACGAGTAACTGTGAGATAGTTCGATTTCCCAACCAATCTTCTATATCTCCCAAGGTCAGATAGTATCAACATTAGGATCTGAGCTACGTAAATAGGAGCTTAACATTAGGATCCATAGGAGTATCAACAGGTTTTGCAGCAAGTAAACCTGTTTCCTCTAGAATGTCAACAACATGTTTTTCTCTAGGAGAAAACTATGCCATCTTTGGACTGTGCTACATAAATACCTAGGAAGTATCTGAGTTTGCCAAGGTCTTTGGTCTAGAAATGCTTGCATAGGTGCTATTTGATCTGTGCTATACCCTAAGTGTCGCTCCCTGTAATGACAATGTCATCAACATACACAACTAGGTAGGTGCAACCTCTCTAAGTATGATGATAAAACACGAAGTGCTCAGCTTCACTCCAAGTCATACCAAATTGTTGAATCACAGTGGAGAACCTTCCAAACCAAGCCCGAGAAGACTGCTTAAGACCATACAATGATTTTTAAAGATGACAAACAAGGACAGAAGACTCCCTTTGCGCAACAAACCCAAGAGGTTGCTCCATATAAACCTCTTCCTCAAGATCACCATAAAAGAAGGCATTCTTAATATTCAACTGATGAAGAGGCCAACGAAGCATAGCAGCCATAGAGAGAAACAGACGAACAGATTGTAATGGTAATATGGAACTACTATCGCAAATTGGTAGTACTTCTAAGTTTTTCTCTTTCTATTATGTAGAAAGTTACCTTTTTGTACCAAAAGAAAGGTTACCTTCATTGTCTTTTTTTTCCATTTCTTTCTTAAAGGGCATGTTATTCGTACATTTTGTGTCTGATAAAATTTAAAATTCTAGAGGAAATTTTCTTTTCATTTTTAAATGTCTTTGGAAGCATGCACTGTTTCTGTAGTTGTAACTCTAATGCAGGCAATTGCAGTAATTTGTTGTGGATCTAGAAGTCTCACATACCAGAATATTTGTAGTCAAGACTTCATTATCTACATGGAACAATTGGTCCTTGTGATTAATTATTAGGTCTACCGTTTCATGCTTTACTGGTCTTATTTTGCATATTTAAAAATTGCATGTTAGTTAACCATGTGTTGGAAAGTGCACAATTGTTCTATTTGATGGTTATGATTATGTGCTTATGATATTTCAAATATTGTTATTAGGTTTGGTCACTTGATAGTTTTGGACTGCTAGGTCAATGATTTTTTGAAGAAGGTACAGAACTTTCAGTTGTTTTTATTTGAGATGTATGCGTTTGTCTCTTGTTTCTTGAAGTAGACATCGCAGCCTTGACTATTGAGAATTAATCCTTTTATTTGAGTTTCTGCTTAATTATTGCTGTTGGATTGACATATCTTTTTTTTTTTCCCCTATGAATGCAAAGGGTCAATTTTCTATGATGTCACTCTCTTCTCATGTTCTAAGGTAGGGCATTCTCACAAAGGACTAGTAGACTCAGTTGGTTTGGACTATGAAATTTGGTGTGACAACACCTCTTGTCAAGATTGTTTTCAATTTTTTAATTTTTTCTCCTATATGGCTTGATATGACAAGGTTGAGTTTGCAAGCTTGATTCATGTGCATACCTGTTGAGGTATTGGAATGTGGAAATATCTGTTTAGGCAGGGATAACGTTTGAGTTGATAGCTTTATGACAAAGAATGAGTGGCTGTCCTCAAAGAAATTAGGGGCAGAGAAACAAAATACTATTTGGTTTAAGATTTTTAGGTTCTGAAAATGAGTGGGTACAGGAATTGTTGAGTGTGGCATACATTAAGAGGATTAATAAAGTTTGTGAATGGTAATTAGGGTGTGAGCCCAGTGGTAATGAGGCCGCACTTTCTAAGGCTGTATGGGTTTGAACCCAGGCAGGGTGCTGCTTTCTCCCGCAACCCTTTTTTTCCCTTCGTCATCCCTTTCCCTCAAAGGTGGAGTAAAGTAAAGAAAATGTGCCGTCAGACATGTTATCGAACAATTGCTTTTATTTATTTTTCAAATGACCTAGTTCGGTCTGTAGTCCTAGTTGATTGTCCTTCAGTGGAAGGGGACAAATGAATTAGTTCATGTGTCTTAACAGAAGAAGTCTTTTTAAATGATACTTCACTTTTCTTGACTAGTTGACAGAGATCTTACATTGTGATAATCTTTTTAGCCACTTTTTAGATGAACACTACTTGCCGGGCATAAAAACATAACCTTTACGCTTACATACGTTCATACATACATAGTTACTTACTTGAGAGGCTGTTGCTTCTTGAACTTTTTCTGTGTCCTTATTATTTTGACAATCTTTCTTTAAGTTTCCTTGCATGCCACAACGGTCATAATGCAGCAGATGCATAAAGAATTTCAGCATCCTAAAATGAGTGTGATAATATTGACATTAATTTCCCGTCTAAGAGAGTCTTATTCGATTGGGCCATTAATGTGGAACTAACTCTGCAATGATTCCTTTACAGCTTACATTAGTGGTGCATTACAATAATTTCCTATGATTTTTTGTGTGTATGTTATAGATAGGCTATAACTTGACATCTTCTGTTTGCTTATTGGACAGAGCGTACGGTCTGTCATCCAGTAAAGCGCTGCAAAGTATACTTGGATGGAGCTTCATTTATTGCCATGAAGGTGGCAGCTTGCAAGGTAAAATGCACTCGAAGGACCGTAGCTCTCTTTTGGTAAAAAGGCACTTGTTTTTTTATACTCTCTGGGTTGTAGTTTAGGGTGTATTGCTCCTCACACTTGGAAAAACGATAAAGAGATGAATTATATGTAGGTAGGCTTTCTTTTTTAGTAGATGCTTCGATTTATACCCTAAAAATACACTTGAGATTTCAAAGAATAATTAATCAATTGTGTTTCCTGTGAGGATTTCATTTGCAAGGTTGAATGTCGTCCTAATTTATGAAGATTCTTGATTTGTTGTAAAATAGCTTACAACTTGTATGGGAGTGAGGCTTTAATAGTGTGTCTTGTGTATTGTGTTGTCCATTCTTTACTGAAGTAAATAACTAGAATTGATAAGAATTACTAAATTTGGTTCACCGATGTTATTTGTGATTTATAACGTTTTCTTTTTCGGACACGAAGTGAACACTTCATACAACCATTTTAAGACGTGGCATACAGTTGAAATTGGGGCCAGCAAAACAAAAAAAAATATAAGCAATTTACTTTAGGCTTTTTTTTTTTGAGACAAAAAGAAAATAAGTAGAATTACTATGTGTAAGTAAGCTCACAGTCTAGATTCTTACATGGCTCAATGGGCTATGGGAAGTTGCACTCTCATTCCTATTCTCCATTATTTAATATTTTATTTAAAAAAGAAAGGTAAAATTGCTATGTTGAAGCTCCAATAGATTTGGTTCCTAACCTTGCAAAAACGCATTCCTCTCTACCATTTGTTTTTCATTTGATTGCATAATTTCAAGCACTTAAAGACTAAAGTTGTGACAGACCTTGCTTCATTTAGCTCCAGTGTCAACATGTTAATATTTCTTCTACAACTCTAAAAGCTAAATTGATTGCAAGCCACTTGAACTGTGTGACATTTCTAACTGATTTCAGCCCTATGATATCAATCAATAGAATCACTAACCATAGGTTTTATTTGATAGTATCCAAGTTTGAAATACCCCGTAACAAGAGAAAAACTTGTCACGTGCAAATTAAAATTCCCATGCTTTTATGGAGTGCGCATTAATAAGATTGGCATTAGTAGTCAAACAAAGTTTAGATTGTTTAACCAAACACCCTCTTCAAGTTTATTCAATTTTATATAGAATCCGAGGATTGACATCTAAAATGGAATCGTATACATCAATGTGCACCATTTAAGCTTCCTTAATCTTAGAGCTTTCTCAAATTTAAACAGAAAGAGTCACACTTTTGTGTCTTCATGTCATCAACCATCAATAAAGCTGGACAAGTAAAATACTTGGCAGGTTTATAGGCTTTCCATAATGCAATCAATGATAGGTTCCCAAACCGTGTTTCTTGACAGACAACATCGGATGGTATAATTATTGGTGTATAACTGAATATTAACAGTATCTTAGATGCAAATACAATCAATACAATCATCAGTTGATTGAATAGTGAATATGGAAATAGTCAACACCAAAAGCATATGAAGAATCAATTAGTACGGTTTTGGACACCAGATACTAATAATCACAAGGCATCCTCCCTTGCCCTGCTCCATACAGTTCATCTTGAATATCTGAATTGGCTTCCCTGCAAAAGCTCTACTCTTAGTTCTCAGAACTTTGTGTCATTTATGTTAATCAGCTAGTGTTTCGAATCTAATGCAGCCATTGTCTTGGTTGTGGGTTGTACTGTTGTACATCTTGCTTTCAAAACTGGGTTGATGATAATCATTGGAGGTGATCCTGTTTCATCTCAATTATCTTCATCTGGTTGCTGGTCCTGTTTGGTTCTATATAGGATAGGAAGAGGACTTGAATACCAGAAATCATGATCCAAAACTCGAGCAATATTTGACATTCTTTTATGAACCATATCAAGGCCAGTAATCATGCTTTTATGAATCACTGTTGCACAAGAATCTAGAGCTCAAGCAATTACTGTCATTCTCCAGCATTTCACTTGTTCCAATATGATCTGAAGGTTTGGACACAGCAGAGTGAATCTTCCCATTAAACCTGTTTCACATTCAATATGTGAATTTGCTTTTGTCATGAAGTTAAAAATGTGAAACTAAGAAAAAATGTAAGGAATTAATGCTTTCATGGAAGACGACAACAAACATCAACGACACCTTAATAATTTTTTATTTGTTGACATATAAGAAAAGATGCATCCGAATGACAGCATTAAGAAGCTTTCACGCCTAAGCAAATACGATTAACCATGAAGTAACTTCATCTACATGAACAGAAGAGAAATGCTTTTGCAACATAAGAAATTAAGGATAGTCTTAAGTAGTTGTATGTTTTTGTTACTTGAAAGAATCATAAAAATCTTTCAATTTACCAATATTGACCTATGAAGTTGCCAGCAAAACTAACAAGTTTTCACATATTAAGCTTTGAAGTCTTCTGAATTTCTAATTAAAATAGACAATAGCCAATAGTTGAAGATTCTTTTATATTACAAATCAACAACAGCAAATAAGAAAACATGGATTAGATAATGCCATAGAATCATGTCATAAATCATGCTTACATTCAAAATATTAATTAAAAACCAAATCGTTGTTAATAGTTTCACTTCTAGTTTTCCTAAGATTTCCTCTACCTACAGCTATTTCTATCTAAACTACTGTCTTTACTGGTGCTTATATTCTGTATATTACAAAGTATAAACCAATGAAAAGAAAAGTTTACATGTGTGGTTTCACTTGTCTTCTATGCTTTCTCCTTTTTACCAATAATACTATTAAGTGAAGCTTGTATATTTGTCATTTTCCTTCATCCTTGACATCGGCATTAGTTGGGAACAACCTAAAAATAAGCATAATTGAATGTAACAGTGCCCTTTTCTATATCAAGTAGCCTTCTAGTGGTTGTTCTGCAATTGTTAATATTGTTTGGTTTTTGAAAGGGTAGAACTTCACTATTGTAGATTGCAATTGAGATGCACATCTTCAGTGTGCAATTGAAATTCTACTCCTTTATTCTCTTTTAATAAATTTTTTTCCCTATCAAAAACAATAGTCAATGGGAAATATGCAAAATGCTGCCAATAATTATTTCTTGTACAAAATTGTTTCTACAATCGTGCACTTGAGATGCATCTTTCTCTTCACAAATTTTAATAACTTGGAAACAAATGGGTGTTGGATTACCTGACAAGCATTCCACTCATACTTTGTTAATTTGATTTTTGATGATCCTCATAAATACTTGATGAACCTTCCTACATGTTCTGTCTTGGATTGGAATGAGCCTTCCACTAACCTCAAGGCTATGTTTGGTTTGAGTGTAAAAGTTGGACTAAAAATTATATGAATGAGTTTTTTGTGTTATTTTGCACAAGAAACTTATTCATATAAATTCTACCCTCATTTTGTACCCTCAACCAAACATACCCTAAATATTGAATGTTAAAAACATTAGTTAGTTGGATACATGCATCACAAAACCAATTTAAAAGTTGTTTCCTATAAGAAATATATGGTATCATAATAGTTACTAAAACTTGAGGAGAGAATAAAAAAGGAAGAGGCTCTTTAATATGCTTTATCTTGCTTTGGTCATTAAGCAGTTCAACTATGAATTGTTTTACCTTGATGTAAATCTTTGTTGTAAGTTCAGCTTGCTAGCTGCTTTTCAAGTGAAATACTCTTATTCTTTTCCATTACGTCAGAAGTGAAAGTATGAAGGATAGACCATGCCGATGCATCTATTTACACAATTCAGCTGAAGAAAACACTCCCTCCCATTTGCTAATGGATTACAACTTCTGCAGAATATGGATAAATAACACAATCAATGGTATGACAAATATACAACTGTGAGCTCTCTGCCTCAAACTTAGCAACTAAACAAGCAGATTGAATTTCTTATCAAATAAAACTACAGTGGTGCTAGTAAAGTATATGTTGAAGTCTTGATGGCTAATTCATTGCATTTTACACAACATAAAGGTATATTTGTTTGTGGGAATGCATTTGTAATAAAGTAATTTTTCCTATGCAAAAGGGAAAAGAAAACCTCAATCAAATACCCCATTGTTTTTGTGGTATGTTTTTAAAACAGAAAAATAGCTCATACAAATTCTGTCAGTTAAAGGGTAATACTACTTCCATCTTTCTAAAGTGAATGCAAAGCAAATAATCCTTCTTTGTTTGCTTCACTTATCACTTTCACGGTTAGCAAGACAAGTTAGCTACTAGCTAGGATGTTGACAAGGGGATTTAATTCAATTAATACCAAGTTTTGGGAAGTCAGTTATATTATTATATACATCTTCAATGAATTGAGGAATTGTTATATACACTTTTGCTATTGATTTATACCAGATAAAAAAATTCTTATGTACAATAGAAGGGTTAAACTAGTGATTGGAACCTACTTAAAACTGACATATGAAAATGACTACTGGCTAGCAACTTTCTCTGTGTGCGAGCTAACTAGTTGCTTCAAAATACTGAAAATTGTTAATAAAAAATAACTAAAAAGCAATGAGATACAAAATGAAGAACACCTCAATAATTAATGCACACAAAAAATTTGGAAATTGAGAAAATTTGATGAAGATCTTCAGCATTTAACTTTTTGCAAGAGGGATTGGTGTGACTAGAAGAATTGCAAAGACAACACAATGAATCCACCCATTTCACCGTCACTTCCCCCTAGTGCGATTGGAAAATTTGCCATGAGGTTAAAATTGGGAAATCCTAAAGAATTTGAAAGAAACTATTGCTTGCTTTTGTGGAATGCTACACTCACATATGTATTTAGATTTACTACCAGAGGTTGCAATTTTTTTTTATTCCACATTTGCCGATTGAAGTTTTGTAATTAGAATGAAGAAAATCAAACAGTAGAAAGCAATTATATATTATTAGTAGCATCAATGTTGGAAAATTACCTTTGGGGGAATCAATATCACCATATGGATCTGTAAGGTATGTGAGCAATCTTGGGCCAATCTTGTCCGGATTCATCCCGGCATCTATCACGTTGAAGGGGACAACGATAGATACGGAATAGGCATGCAAGTCAAATTTGGACAAGAGTCAATCTCTACAGAAGAAAGACGAGGAAAAGGGGGCAGTGAAAAATGGTTGCAAGTATCATCTGGCTTGTTATCATCTCCCAACCTCTGCCATCCTCTTAGATTCTTGCAGCCTCTGAAGATGAGTGTCTCCAAAGACGGGAAGAACACATCAGAAATCTCGTCGCAATGGATGCATTGCAGTTCTTCCATGTGCAGCATCTGGAGCATCTTAAGGCAAGGGAGTCTTTCTAACGGTGGGACATGTTGGCAAATAGGAAAAAAGGAGAGCTTGATTTTAACAATATTGGTGAGTGTAGAAAGCCAACTTGAAAACCTCACTCCCGGATACCCAAAAACTTCCAGCTCTTTCAAATTTTGATGAGGACAAAGGTGATCCAATAATTGCAAGCTGTCACTGTTTTCGTTTATTGCTTCTCGTCGCCAAGTCAACGCTAGGCGCTGAAGGTGTCTCTTTGCTTTTAAATTTGTTTCTTGGGCTTCGGAAGCCACATCTTTTACTAAATCTAAACTACAGATTTCCAAACCACCTCTTATGTTATTAAGCTCCTTCAATGCATTCGGCACACAATATCCCGCGTTAAATTGTGGTAAGTACTGCAATGCCGTCAATTTTTCCAACCCAATTGGCATCATTTTATCAAAGGAGTTACAACCCCTGATGTCAAGGTGTCTCAAATTGATCAAATTCGTGATAACTTCAGTAGAAAAAAAAAGCTTGGAACACCCT
This sequence comes from Dalbergia cultrata, assembly GCA_031216105.1. NCBI lineage: Eukaryota > Viridiplantae > Streptophyta > Magnoliopsida > Fabales > Fabaceae > Dalbergia > Dalbergia cultrata. The sequence continues at coordinate 17,198,942 of CM062350.1, forward strand.
CTTAATTTCAGTGTTTGTAAGCAAACAAGATTGTCAATGGACTTGGGCAGACTAATCAGTTTAACACAAAATGACAAATCAAGATATCTTAAATGCTTGATTTTGCCAATGGATTCGGGCAATTGGGTTATAGAAGAAGATGATAAATCTAAAATACGCAAGTACTTCAACTTTTGCATAAAAGATGGGTTGGTCATTAAGGTAGCTGCTGGATAATGAAAAATAATTGTCCTTAGTCTGCTTGCATCTAACATATCCAATGAACAAATAGTTTTAGAGTCGTCAAATGCAACATGCATGGGTCTTCCAATGATTCCTTTTCCCTCGGAAACCAAGTAAGAATCACTTCCAGCTGCCAACATTGCAAGATCACGCATCAAATCATGCAATTTGAAACTCGTTATTTCACCATATTCATCCATAGATGCATCCTGGAAAAATGATCTCATCAACAAAATCTTAACATATTGATTGCCCACATCTTCCATAGATTGCATTCCAGTTGAACTTGACAGGTAACCTTGAGCCATCCATAATTCAATCAATTCATCCTTTGAAATTCCCCAATCTTTTGGATATAAGGAACAATATGCAAAACACTGTCTTAATTCAAGTGACAAGTTTTGGTAACTAAGATTCAGCATAGGCATAATACTCTCTCTTTCTTTACACAATCTCCAAATAATATCATTTAAAACATCTAACCACTCTAAATTTGTATCTCGTAAGAAGCCTCCCATCGTTTTGATTGCCAGCGGTACTCCAGCACACTTTTCTGCAATTCTTTCACCAATTGATTGAAGACTTTGGCTCATTCTGCTAGTATCATCACGAAATGTCACCTTTTTAAGAAAAGTCCATGATTGCTCTTTTGTCAAACCATTTAAAACATAGGGAACATTTATTCCCATAGTTTGTGAGACCTTTGTACTACGAGTTGTCACTAATATTTTGCTGCCTTGACCTCCACACATCAAAGAAGTTCTCAAGGCACTCCACTTTAGTTCATTTTCATTCCACACGTCATCAAGGACAAGGATATACCTTTTCCCATTTAATTCTTCTTGAAGCATCTTTTGTAGCTGGTCTAATTCTAAGTCAGCAACATCTGTGTTTTTTAAGGATTTTAAAATTTTTTTCAACAATAACTTTACTTCAAAATCCTCGGACACACACACCCACATTTTTTTATGGAAAAGCTTCTGCACAGCAGCATCATTGTACACTAATTGAGCAAGAGTGGTCTTTCCTAAGCCCCCAATACCAACAATAGCAACCAGGGAAACATTTTGGCTGGGATGTGTTTGCTTCAGCAAGTCAACAATGTCATTTTTGTTTTTTTCCCTTCCAATTATGTCTGATTGGAAAACAAAAGAACTTGTTTCCCTCCAGTCATTCTCATTTTGTCTAGGAACGATCGGACTTGGGTTCAGTTTCAACTTAGACATATCTTCAGCTACATCATTAAAACTCTTTTGAATCTTCTCAATCTTATGAGCTAACTTAGCATGAGAAATAAGTGGATTTTCAGATGAAAAGAAGCGGCGCACCTTTCTGGCAGCTTTGCTACCACCGTCAACTTTGCATCGCAAGTCTTTGATAGCCAAGCCATCAAGTAAGTCATCAGCATCATATAGTACTTGTTTGAATCTGCTTATCCAGTGCTTGACAGCTTCTTCTTCACTTTGCCTCTGCTCAGCATCTGAGAGCACCATATGGGTAGACACAAGAGTTTTCTTAAGATCTTCCAACTTATCAGAGACTCCATAAATGCGTCCAATTTCAGCGACAGCCTCTGAAGCCAGTGTGTTGATGAGGCCACCAGCAACACCATAGAGAATTCGTTCAGCCATCCCTCAAATGGAAAAAGGAAACGATGAAAACAAAAAGCGGGTGTGTTGCAAGAAAGAAAGGAGGTGTAGGAAATTAGTGGATATCAGTACTCAACAGCTATCTATCTGGTTGTAGGAGTAAGTGGGCAATAAAAGTCACCAAATGCTTTATATAATGGCAATATGGAATAGGAAAAAGGTTCTCCACAATGCTCACTGCTTTTCTCATGCACCTTCCGGGAATCTATCAAAAAGGATCAATTAAGGGCTTGAAATGAAATATCTATCATTATTTCACAAATGCTTTGTTATTAGTCAATAATAGGTTAGTGAATTCACTAATAATATGTGAAGCGTGTTCTATAGATGTGTGTGACTATGCTGAATGATAGTGTGTGAAATGCATGACCTTTTTTACGCGCATTTGTGGAAAATTCAGTAGAAACAAATGCATGACCTTTTGCATTTGTGGAAAATTCACCATTAGTCGTTTCCTGGCAGCCTTCTTTTTTGTTTCCTTCTCTCTCTCAATCAGTGCATCATCTTTTTTCTTGTTGACAACTATCTTTCGCTGTGATGCGGGACCCCATGAAGCTAACTTTCCATTTGCCAGCCCATCGCCAGCAACATGGCAACGCATATATTTTTCTTAAAATCATTATGAGCACTTTATTGTTCTAGTTTATTCCATCTTATCCAAAAGATGAATTCAGCCAGCACTGTACACTCTCCTCCACTCAGTCATCGTTGTTACACTCAAATAGGAAAGCAAGTCACACGATTTTTTTTTTTTAAAAAAAATTCTTTGACTGTACACCATATATAAATGATCTTCTCATTTATTTATTCAAATTTCTTTTGATTGAAGTTCATGAAATTATCGTTTCAATGAATAATTTTTTGTATTATTAATGATTTAATTTTTATTATTTAATTATCATATTTATTGTGCAATTATGTCTTATAAATACAAATCAAGATATTAATCGTATAATCATATTTTCTATCCTTATTTATTTTCTTTTTGATCGTATTTATTTATTTAAGTAAATATTATTTTTTTTATTTTTTGTGATGAAGAATATTATTATTATCATATGTTTATGAGTAAATTACTTTTATAGGTTATCAAAAACAAGCTTTTATTATATTTAAATTTTAATATTCTTAATTTTATGTTCAAAAGTATATTTCATAATTTAATACAAAAAATTATTTTTAAAGTTTACCTTTTTTAGTATACAAATCAAATGCCAAAATTACACTTCCAAAACACTAAGTAACATTAGAAGAATATTAATATAATTTACATCCATAAATTCGTTTATAATACAATTAAGTTTTACTACTATCAATATTATTATGTACGTAAATATTTCAGTAACATTTTATGTCCTATATAAATCTATATGCATATTTCACCTAAAAAACAATCTATATGCATATTAATCTCTTATTATAATTTTATTTCCTGTTTTTATTATTTTGGCCATCTTTAATGCCTTAATTTTAATTAATATTAATAAATAATAATAATATTTTTTATAATTAAAAATAATTTTAATTACTTAATATATTAGCTTTCTAAAATGACGATCATTAATATATATCTTAGTGAATTATTTCTATACTTTGAAGTTTCTTTATCAAATATCATATAAACTCAGTTAATTTTGAAAAAAAATAATCAATTTGGTGCCTAATCAAAACACTGGGGAACAAGCCAACAATTTGGGACTTAAAAGTCCATTTAACATCTTTATCTTTTAAAGTATGAGATAATTTGGTCCCTAAACATGAAAATTAGCAGCATGCTAAAGTGCCCTATTTTACATATTTAAATATTAAAATGTCCCATATTTTGAACGGTGAGGGATCTCAAACATGCTTTCAAGCCTTGAAAAACAATTTCATTCCTTGATATCTTGATGAGCAACCATATTGGGAGTTTACTCATAATTTCAATTACTATAAATCAAAATATTACTCGTATGCTCATATTTTCTTTTGATGAGGCTAATAGCAGTAATGTTGGGAATTTTTTTCAGTCATCCCTCAAATGCGAAAATGGAAATGATCAACACACGAGGTGTCCCATTTTATCTTCCACTTTTTTTTTTTTTTGGGTCAAGAAGTGTTGATCTTTGCTTGCTCCTTTTGAGCACCTCATTGGCTCATTCCATTAAAATGACTAAAAAAATAATTTTCGGTTAACTCTCTGATGAACTAAACCCAACAAAATAAATGGACAAAATTCAAGTTATGAAGTGAAAGTACCCTGTAATTAGTGGAGAAACTAACCGGATATTGCAGCTCAGAGCATTTCTGATCAACTTGGAAGTGGGTTCCAACAATGCCAAGCATAGCCCATAATGAAAACGCGGTTGAAATTTGATAGGGCCTCACTAGTCGCCACTCACCTCAGCGAATTCCTTTCACTTGCACTCTACTTTTTTCAGAAATCTGTGTCAATTCTGTTTCAGTTTTGTTTGTTAGTGTGTATTTTGATTCCAAGTCAAACCATTCATGGTTCCGAAGAAGAGTCCAGAACTCAAATTTTCACATTCTCTTATCAACCACATATACCACAAGAAAATCAACGATTATTGTCCGAAATTTCGGTCGCTAAATGCAATAAATCGATCGCAAAACCTTTTAGCAATCAATTCTATGACCGATAGATGTTGTAGCTAGATCCAAGGTTGCTAAGTTATTAATGACTGATTTTTCAGTCTTTAATATTGTGAACACATTTCTCCCTCAACCAATTGAAACTTGGAAGATGTTGGCTTTATAGCAATTGATTTTTCAGTCTTTAATATTTTGTGACCGAATTTCTCCCTTAACCAATTCGAAGAAATTGGCTTTATGGCAATTGATTTTTCGGTAATAATTTAGTGATCGAAAAATCGATCACAAATATACTGCCTACCAATCGCAAATACATTAACTAGCTGTGACTGAAAATTCAGTCGCTAGATTTGTGACAAAAATTAGTCGCAAAATCAGTTTCTAATTCTTTTATAACTTCTTGCAATTTTAGTCTCAAATCCAGCCGCTAATTTTTAATCAGTCACTAATAATTGTGACAGATACCAATCCAATTTTTTTTTTTTTTCTAGATTCATATTTTCACAGGGCTAATGTACATATCCATATCACTAACAAATAACATAAAACTACATATGAAACCTACTAAATAACAATTAACTAGTACCAACTATCACTACAATAAAAGTGCAGGGTACCGACTTGTTTACTGACAAGTTTTTCTATGGGGATGATTTATATTAACGGGTGTACCGACGGTTACGAGGGCATCGAATCCGAGACCATTGATGAATATTACCGACGGGAAAGAAAACCCTGTCGGTTATTTTCGACTCTCATACCGATGGGTCTTAGGTAATCTAGTCGTCGGTAAAATGAATTAAAAAGGCATCATCAAGGCTGTCAGAGACATATCTATACCGACGGGTTTTTTTAATTTTACTGACAAACGTTTAAGTAAATAATATTATTTTTATATTATTTACCGACGGCTTTTTCGGCGATATAATTAAATTTGAAAAAAAATATTTTAAAATATTAATTATTATAGAAGGTTATACCGGTTGGTAAGAAATTAATTTTTTTTCCATTATTAACTTATTTATTTATTTATTTACTTGTTTATTTATTTTATATATAATGACCTAATAATCAATTATTAATATTGAATAAGAAAATAATAAAATGAATAAATTGAAATAATTAAATAAAATATCAAATTATGAAAAAAATATATATACAAAATGAAAAAAGGGAACGATGAAAACAGAGCGGGTGGGTTACAAGAAAGAAAGGAGGTGTAGGAAATTACTGGATATCAGTAGTCAATAGCTAGCTATCTGGTTGTAGGAGTAGGTGGGCAATAAAAGTTACCAAATGCTTTATATAATGGCAATATGGACTAAGAAAACGGTCCTCCACAAAGCTCACTGCTTTTCTCATGCACCTTCCGGGAATCTATCAAAAAGGAACAATTAAGAGCTTGAAATGAAATATCTATCATTATTTCACAAATGCTTTGTTATTAGTCAATAATAGGTTAGTGAATTCACTAATAAGATGTGAAGCGTGTTCTATATATGTGTGTGACTATGCTGAATGATAGTGTGTGAAATGCATGACCTTTTCCACGCTTATTTGTGGAAAATTCAGTAGAAACAAATGCATGACCCTTTTTACGCGCATTTGAGGAAAATTCACCATTACTCGTTTCCTGGCAGCCTCCTCTGTTTTTTTTCCCCCTTCTCTCTCTCAATCAGTGCATCACCTTTTTAACATGGTCCGGGACGACCATGGTCCTTCCTCCATATGCGTGTAATTGCTGAGTAGCAAAATTTGTTGAAATTACAAAAAAGGCCCAGCACAAAACTCGTGGAAAAACAGGAAATTGTAATTGCAACCCATATTTAGCGTTTTCAATTAGTGTTAATAGGACAGTAATTGGGATTGGAGTGTACAGTACACACGAGTCCCTGTACCTAAGTGGGAGGGAAAACTGTTGCCGGGAAAAATTTATTTATAATAATTCATGAATAAATATTAATGAATAATTTGTTTATGGTAATTTAAGACCCATTTAACACGATTGATGAGATAAAAATTGATAATATGAGAAGTGATAGGATAAACGCTGATAAACTTTTAATATTAAACAGTGTGTAGTGTAACAATGCATAAGATATTTGATGAATACATATAGTAACAGCATACTATTTATTTACAAAAAATTCTAATAAATTGATTAAGCATTAATAAAAAAATAAAAGAAAATAAAAATTTTTATTAAAAAATTTAATATTGTATTATGTAAATATTTACAATTTTAAATTTAATGTCTATTAAATTGTATTATTTATTTTAGTATTTTATAAGTATAGATTATTTAAATAATAAAATATAATCACAAATTCGATTATATAAGTTCTAATATTGTAAAAATGAAATCATAATTATTTAAATTTAAGTTATTCAACAGTACTTGTATAGATTACGTATGAGTGTTGTTTATTTATATAGTTTATGAATTAAAAAGTAATAACGTTATATTATATAATAGTTGCTGGTGAGTTAAAAATTTTATTTGTTTAGAAAGATGTATTATTTAATGTGGGTACTTTTTTACCAATTATGTTTATTTATTGTTTGATTATATATAATTAAACTGACAGTATATAATATATGTAGTTATTTTCGTAAAAATTGTTGTGTTTCAAAATAAATTTAAATGTTATTATTTTATTTTGGTCATAGTTATCTAAGAAGTATTGAATTTGGAAAAAAAAAAAGAGTCTTTCTTATTTGCAAGTATTGATGAACATGCAAAATTTAGGTTTATGATTGTACAAAAAAAAAGGTGTACATATAAAAGTTTGGATGAATAAACAATATGGGTTCGACAAATGTTAGACTTTGAGTTGTTCTTTATCATGAAGATGATTAATTAATGAACATAAATTATTGGATTTAGAAAGAAATGCGCGTGAATATTGTTTAGAATCAATTATTTGGTTGGTGATATAAAAATTTTCATAAAAAAGGTCCAACTATATACATGTATGATGTACTAACAATTAAGAGGTATTTGAAATAAACTGTTAATACGTGATATTTGTCTAAGTAATTTAGGACATACAACTTTTATAGGTCTACGTAGCAATGATTTTTGACAAAATGATCTCCATATTTCTCAGTTACTAGCATGACATCAATATTTCACGTTAAATAGTAAATTTCAAACTATTATAAGTTTTACTTTTAATCATACATCTTATCAATATGGCAGACAAAAATATTTAACATTATAATATGAACAAATGATAGGAACGAAACATAAATTATTATGTTATAGAACATAAAAATATTACACATTTAAATGGTACAGACTAATGGATTTTTTAGCTATGACGGATCTTGGCAGTTAAAGCCTTTGTTTTTTAAGCTATTTTAAAAAATAGCTGCTAGTTCTGAAATGACAATGGGTTTGAAGAATTTATGATGAAATAAATGTAAAGTGAAAATTGTTTGTTACAGCCTCGATCACTTTGGAATTGAGTTTCTCTGTTTGTGTTGTTTAGAATAAAAGAATAAATTTGTGTGTAGAAAATGAACATGGATTTTTAATTAATATGTGATTTATTATACCTTTTAGGGAAAAATAGAGAAATAAATTATCTACAAAAAATTAATTTAAACAATCAATCAATTATGGTAGATAGTTATCTTATATGATCAATTAATTAAAACAATAAATGGAAGGGCATGGAAATATAAGTTGATGCGTATTCTTTCCAAGTTAAAAATTAAACCACCTTCAAGAATGAATGATGTGATATAATCGGCTTTTTAATATGTATACAAGCGATTTGTTTTCAAGAAATGATTTGATATGATTTACTTTAAAATTGTGTTTTATATATACATTATGAAATAAAAAAAAAAATTCCTAGATAGATAAATATTCAACTAGTTTAATGTGTGGTATCAGCACATTTGATGCATTATTACCTAGGATATTAATAGTTATATTTTTTTGCACCTCTATTTTGAACTTCAAACCCTCATATTTTCTTTCATTATATTTGTTCTTTCTCTCATCTTCATTTTTGCCCTTATTCTTCTCTCTTGTGTTATTATTTTGTTATGTACATTCTTCTGCTGCATGTCTATATGGCATATATTTTTTCATTGCGTTCATTTGCACTCAATATCACTGCTTATCTAATGGATATTTATTGGTATACAGTAATAGAATGATTTCACATGTCCATATAGCTTGTAGTTTTTTTTTTTTCCTATGTTAATGTGAGTGGTTACTATTTTCAAGAGCTATGTTATGGCAATCAGCAATGAGCTATAGTTGGACTATCATCCTTTTGCTTTCAATTGGTATCATTTTATTAAGTGGTGATATACGAGCTAGTATTGATAAAAAGCTTCCTTCAGAAGAATGTGCCTGCACAAAAGGATAGTGTATCATGACAAATACAGGAGCTAACAAAGCTACTAGAAGAAAAAGTTGTGTATACATTTCTGTTTATGCAAATTGTTTGAATAATTTTATGCTATTGTAAAAAATTAATGTATCTAACATTTTGTCTATCATATGAAGTTATTTATTTTAAACAGCATTGTCACAATACTGTAAGCTTAGACTTTATTTATTTGTTTAGATTTCGTTTGAGAGAAAGTATTTGGTTAATTATTTTCATTTGTTTTTGTTGTTGTCGTTTATTATTTTAGTTATATTATATTTATTTGAACTTAGCTTTTGCAAATTGCTTTACTATTTTGTGTTATGTCAATTTTTTTTAATCTCTATTCGTGTATTGATGTCATGTATTGATGGCATGATTTTATTCTGTAATATATTTTCTAAAATTTTTTGGCTTATGGTTATTATTGATTATACATCTATTTTGTTTTTTGTTTTTACAAAATTACTGATTACCTTTAATATTATACATAATGATATTTTAAATAAAGTGATACTAAAACTATGTAATACATCTGTAACTTTTCTTGTTTGCTACAACTATTAATATGACAATATATATGGTAAGGGGAATATATATAATGAATAACAATAATAATCGTATTGTATGTAGGTCCAAAAGATATTAATATGCCAATCAAATAAAATAAGGAAATCTATTGAATAAAACACAAAATGTTGCAATTTATATTAATTTGATTTTAATAATCTTATTTTATATCAAAGTTTTGCTCTTATCCTTAATTGATATGAATTTAAGCTGAAATACAATTTCATTTAGATGCTAAAATTCACAAAATTAATCTAATGTACTGAATTCCTATTACGTTACCCTCACATTCCCAAAAAAAATATATTATTGATACTCATAAGTAAAGTCTTCTATCTAATTAATTATGACATGATAATAATTAAAATTTGTAGTTTATGCTATTAAAAATTTAGTCTCATTTGAAGGAAAGTTTTTCCATGTAAGGGTTGAGGAATATTTTTTGCATGCCATTTTCATAATATTTCTATTTAAAGCAAAGTTTTAATGTTTTAATTGCATTATATTATTCTGATATTTTTTGTATTGTCACTATAAAATATTTTGACAATAGATATTAAAGATTTATACCTCCACTCATTTTGTTATGACAATACATACTTGTTTCAGCCATAATTTTTTTTTTCCTTTTACCAACAGTAATGGCAATCTGAAAAATAAAATTGCCTCTAAAACTTGACCAGTGTTCCGTCCTTTTTTTTCCGGTTTTTATTTGTCCCTGTTGACTCCCGCGAAAACGTTACCAATGTTCCCTCCTTTATTTTCTTTTTGCCTGTTGACTCCACAGAGAATAAAGGGATTGTTGCATTGCATCACGCCGGATCTCCAACAAAGCGGCGAAGTAGTGGTGTGTTCCTGTTCATGAGAAACGCCACGCTCTGCCTGCTCGCTTTGCGTGCCCATTAGCATTCCTGTCCAGAGCGAAGATAAGGTGAAAAACCGCCACCAGGTGGAGCTTCATTGGTTTGTATTGGCAGGTTCGTTTGTAGGCGGTCCTCAACCGCTAAGCTTCTTTTTCTTCGACTATGAATCTAACAGCATCGCATCGTTTTGTTCATTTGCGCGGAGATTCATCAAATTTTGGCCATTAATGCCCCTGGTGGCAGGTGAAAATTACTAATGGTTTTATTGCAACTGTTGCATCCAAGTTGCTCGCTTTATCCCTTATTGCGTATTTTACTTTTTTTTGTACATATTCAATTTTTCTCAGTTATTAATTTCTTGTTTTCTCCAATTGCATGTATTGCTTGGTTGTTTTCTTATAGGGTTTGGGGATCATGCCAGAAGAAGGTTCCATAAGCTGTGATTAGAGACACCTATTTTATTTGTAAGAAAAACATAAAAAAAATAAGTCAAGTTCTTATGGTTCATTCTTCAATTTTTGTGGTAGGATTTGTTTTTATTAGTTTAGTGCTGGTTTTTGTTTTTATTTTAAGTTATTTCATGCCACATTTGGTTTTTTGAGCGATGATTATGTGAAATTTTGTGTGTAGTTAATGATTACTATTAAATGAAAGTGCTGGGTGTCATGCACTTTAGAACTCGTTGTGAACTTTTGTTCTGTAATGTGGGTGCTGGGGATTGTTATTAGTAGCAAATGGGGAAAAAAGATGTGGTTATTGTCTAATGGTGAGCTTTTTCAATAGCGGTTACTTCATCTTTTGTATGTTGCAGCCCTTTATAGATGAGATGGCGAATGTAGTCAACTTTGGAGGTCAAATTTGGCTGCATTTTGAAGAAATTCTGTGGCGCATCGTGGTGTACGGTGCTATTGGTTACGTAGAAATGAATTGAGTATTTATTCCCCTCTGTTTTCAACGTGTCTGTCAGATTATTTTGTTTGTTACAGAAGAACATTTTAGGCAAACAAATGGAGTATTCAAATCACTAATCTGGTTTTAATTGTTTCATGTGATGAGCAGAAGTATGCATCGGAATGGACAAAATTTGTTCTAGTAATGTTCAGCCCTCCAACCTTGCTCCTTTGCACTCTCAGGTGAATTTTGTTTGTGCTTATATATATCTAAACTACTTAAAACAAAAACTTGTGTGATTTGGGGACAATGTTATCTCGATTGTGAATAATTGAATATCCATTTGGAAGCGGCAATATATATTGATGTTTATAATAGATTGCTTTGTCTTATGTTTTTGGTTTCCAATATCCTCATGTTGTTGCTCTATTGTGGGAGTTCCTACGGCATATTTCTTATGTCTATGTAAGTTGAATTTGTCTTATGTCATACACTATTATGTCTATCATAGATTCTTCAAATACGAAACAAGTGTTCTACTTCTTATTCCTATTCTATTCATTTTCTTCTTTACATATCTTGAATTGTACCACTTTGATGGATTCTAGAGATTGGATGAGTGATCCAACAAATAGATATTGCAAATAATACATTTGGGGGGGTTAATGAGTTTCTTTAATTCGCATTTTCAAATTTGCAAGTTGCTGGAAACGTCTTTTGTCCTTGCAATAAATGTGCCAACACTCACCTTCATAGTAGATCAAACTAATAGTTTAAACCTCTACATACACGGGATGAGCAGATTCTTCTAGAGCTGACGCCTTTGTTAATTTCTTTATGGAGAATTTTGCATTTACAACTGCCATCGTTGCACTTTGAGTTAACTCGCTACTTTCACAGATGCTCTTGGCATTTGTTTTTTAAGCGGAATGCCTGGAGAACGAAGTTGAAAATTAAGCATTTGCTAGGAATTACAACTTTTGTCAAAATGATAAAAAGGATACCCACAGCTATTTCACTTTCAGGCCTTGGTTTTAGGATTTTGACGTAGATGCATATAGTTAACTATATTTACTTGCGTAATCACTTTAGCTAAATTATTAGATGGGTTTTAACAATGCAATTAGGGCTACAATTGAATTCTAAACAGCATCCCCCTAAATTAACGGGTTTTTGGTTGCACCATTGTTTAGGCCATCATCTTTTATGTTCATTTCTAGCATTTAGAATTTGTTAACCATATTTTCTTGCATCTATTGAGGTATTTATGAAACCACTGGTTGGTAATAGATAGTAAGATAAGCTTTTAGTCTATGATGTTACAAAGACACACACCTTCGCTAACTTATAACAAGTGTGGTCTAAAGAAATGGAACTCTAGTTAACTAAGCATGATCCCGTGACGATGCAAGTTGTAAGTAAAGGTGAGATAGTAAGTTTTCAAGGTTTTAGTACAGTTAATCTATGAAAATAATCCAATAATGCTGTCATCCCAAAATTATGCCATCATGATTTGAAGTGCGTAGCTGTAACTATATGCTCAGGAGTAAAGACTAAGTAAGGAACCAACTTAACCATATCAATGTACGACCTTATCCTAGCTCTGATTCGTATATATATGGACATGCCCATGATGCTCATGCAACTCCTTGCTACCTGTCTGCTACGATCACCATGACTATCTGCTGAAATCCATATAGAAACTGGATATTTGCAATTGTAGGCAACTTAGATGCAAAATTCAGGCTGCTTTCTGAATGCTTCATATCTTAACTCATTGCTCCACCTTGTGCTGTGTATGTCAATTCTGTGCATATCTTGCCTATTAAATGGCAGCACTTTTGGGAACTACCCTAACATTATTATTATATAATTTGTGATGACTTGCGGTTGATATTGACAACTTCTATATATTGTTTTATTACTGCCACACATATTTAAAATTTTGACATTTGTTTTTTTTCCTAGGTTGCAGATGCTCCAAGTAAGCCAAATAATCAAAGCAATTAAAGCTCTCAAAGATCAACAATTAAGACCTTCACCATAGTATGTACTTAATTTGTGCATTATGCCAAATACTTACCAAACAAGTATCGAGTTACAAATTTATATTATTAATACTGGAATTCTTTCATTCTAATATGTTGGCCTTGATGCCATTTTTATATACCAAAGCTCAATATACTCGCTATGCTCTGCCCATTACAAGATTCATTTTAATATTTGTCGGCCTTCTGTTATTGTTTGTATCTGTGCCATTACCCCAAATGCAGCTATATACTTGAGTGAGACTTATATGACTTGGAAAAATGTATTTTCATGACACCTACAACATTTTTACCATTTTGTAATAATTATTAGCAGCTTAAAATAACAATTACCACCATAATTTGGCAAAGTACCAGCATCGAACAGTGCATTTGAAGGTGAATTCTAATAATTTTAGCACTTATGCCTTTGCTATTTGTTGGTTTTGGTCCTTAAAAAAGGCTACAGGTTAATGTATTCCTTTAATTAAGCTACGTACAACTTATGGCATGCGGTTTTATATTTTTATAAGAGATATGCAGAATTACTAGCATTTTAAACTAATTGTCAGCACATCTAACAAGAGTTACTAGCAAGTCATGCACTCATATACAACGTCGTTCAGTGCAATTGAAGAGGGCTTGTACTTATTTTTTTACTAGTGTTGTGTGTATTTTTTTTATATTGCTCCCAAAAAAAAAGGTACATGCTAAGGAAGCCTTTTCTGAAGTTGAGTAAAACCTCTGCGATTGGGGATAAAATTTTATAATATATTTGGTCCATTACCACCATCAAGCACTATTTACCAGTGCTTCTGACAGCATTTACAAGCAACTCATGCACATTTACTACCACATCAATGTCTACTTGATGAGGATTTGTAATTATCTTAGCACTACTGTTTGTTGTATTTGTTGGTGTTAGGCCTACAAAAGGGCTACTACTTAAGTAAGCATCTATTTAAGTTGAGTAATCTGATCGCACTACGCAAACAAAAAAATTGGATACACCACCATGGTAACTAGCCTTTTACGTAAATTACCAGCATTTTCAACAAGGACTATAGGCAATTTACCATCAGCTATGAAGGGAATAGTAATAAACTTAGGACCACTGTCATTTTTATTTCTTGGTTTTGGTCCCAAAAATAGAAGCTCCGAAAGCCTGTAAGTAAGCTGACTAAGACTTGAGATTGAACCAAAAAACAAAAAATAGAGCCCTGTACGACGACTACTAACTACACATGCTACCAGCGTTTGGCAATTACCAGTGTTTTACCTAAATTACCAGCGCTTTGTTGGTAAATTACCAGTATTTTGCGCTGCACTACCAGTGTTTAAAATAACAAGTGGTAATACTAGTACAATTCCCGTTCAATGTGACTGCCCACCGCGGGTAGTTTTGCATCATACACTAGTAATTCCATGTAGATATACTGGTAAATGGGTAAAAGTTGGTAATCCATCAGCTCTATACAAACTAAAATTTTTTGTGCCACTCCCATAACTAATACTTAACACAGTTATCGGTTTCCTTAGACCGTTGCCTTTTTTAGGGACCCATGAGCCAACCAAAAAAAAAATTGCCATTAGTGTTAAAATGAGTTAAATCCCCCTACACTTTGACGGCCCATTGCATATAATAAACTCTAATATGCTAATAAACAATTCAAGGTACTGGTAATTATATGTAAAAGCTGGTAATATTTCAGGTTTGAGCAAATATTTTTCCCTCATTCCTATTATTGTTACTCAACTTCATGGTTGTCTTCCATAGCCTCTAACCCTTATTTGAGGACGACTACTTTCAAATAAAAATGACATTATTGGTACAATCTTTTTAATTCCCCTTGAATTGCATTGGGAAACGCTGGTAAATCTGAATAATAAAATGGTTATTCAGTATGCAGATGCTGGTGAGTTTTCGTGAAAGCTGGTAATTCTGCACGTGTGTACAAACACCATTTTTTTTTCCAACTGATGTATGTCTTAATTAATGGTTTCCTTAACCTGTTTACCTTTTTCATGCTAATGGTATTAGATAACAATGACACCACTGCTCAAGAATTCCTAGCGAATTGCAGTAGGCAAAGCTAGTAAATGTGCACAATTAAGTGGTAACTTGTTGTAAACAATTCTCGTAACTATGTGCAAGAGCTGGTGATCTCGCAGGCTATATGTACAAATTCTTTTTTCCCACTCCTCTAACATGAAAGCAGTTAAACTCAAATATTGATATGAAAATTTGTGTTAAATAATATTTATTTTTTTCAAAATTATTCTCATAGTAACCATATATTGATTTACGGAAATGCTATTTTGACACCCTGTTCGGGTGTCTATGTAGCAACACCATAGAGGCAAAGAAGGATGCATAGGTGGGGAATAAAAAATGAGTCTACGGTAACTTAGCTTATTGCACAAGTGGATGAAAAAATGGCTTCCGTCATAATTTTTTCCCTCTCTTCTCTTGACCAACCTCTATCCCACCTTATCTCTGTTCTCTCTGAAAATTCCTTTTAGAAACCTTTCAATCTCTTTCCCGCAACCACCCCCATCTCCTGCCACCCCTCCTTCCCGCATTTTTTAACCTGCGCAACTCACCCGCCATCTCCCTCTGCCAGCACCCCACTGCCATCACCTCCATCGTGAAAAGGCGGAGCCATCTCTGGTTCAGAGGTCCATTTTGCATGGTCAGGCAATAATAACCTGTTTTAGTTAATTCCATTTTTTTTTTGTCACAATATGAGTATTTCCTTTTCAAAACAAAAATATTAGGAGGTCAAAAAACATTTTTTTTTCCATTTCAAACTAAAAAAAAGAATGCAAGAACTTAATTGGAAGCCAAAGAGGTAGTGGCGATATCTTGTATAATTATAGAAATTGATTGCTAATTTTAATTTGTTTTCATGGTTGTCATTTTGAAAAATTCCTGAGTTGGATTTTAGCACTGAGTTAGAGCTATACTGAGAATTCAGTTTAATTTTTAGTACTCAATTGTATTCTATCTCCAGTTGGTTTCTAGTTGGTCG
The DNA here is from genome assembly GCA_031216105.1 of Dalbergia cultrata. Taxonomy (NCBI): domain Eukaryota; kingdom Viridiplantae; phylum Streptophyta; class Magnoliopsida; order Fabales; family Fabaceae; genus Dalbergia; species Dalbergia cultrata. The sequence continues at coordinate 17,215,179 of CM062350.1, forward strand.
CAGTTTCTTAGACATTATGTATATATTTATGGCCAGGTTTAGCTCAGATGCTTTGAACTAGTTATTCATTAAGGGGTTGGTTGCTTGGTTTATGCAAGAGATACTGCTTAATTAAAGTGACATTGCTTTCATTGGGTAGTGGAGAATTGTAGTATATGCCAATATTGGGTATATATACTTTCCATGATATGTGTTTGGTTGCGCTTTCTTGGATGAAATATTATATATCAAGTTATTTGGACTAATTTTTTATGCCATGGAACTGTAGCTTATGTATGGCAGGGACTATTCTTGGTGGAAACAATGAAGAGAGTCCTTTTCACATATTCAAGCAATACCAATAAATACAAATGACACTAGTGCTAAAATTATTAGAATTCTCTTGAATTCAACTGTCCATTGCTAGTAGATTGGCATAAAATGCTGGTAATTTACTGAGAAAGCACTGGTAATTTTATGAAAAAGCTAGTAGTCATGCAAATCTCTTCAAAAACATTTTTTCCAATCCCATAAGTCATAATAAACCAATTCAAGTCTTTCATAGTTTGTAGCCTTTTTTTGGGATCAATACCAACAAATGAAAATGACATTAGTGTAAAAATAATTAGAATTCACCTTGAATTGGACTACCTATTACTGCTAATTTCAAACAATATGTTGGTAATTTGTTCCAATTAAGATGGTAATTATATGAAAAAGCTAGTAATCTTGTAGGTCTCTTCAAATTTTTTTTCCCACTCCCGTAAGGCTTACTCAATTTAATTAAAGGTTTCTTTAATATGTAGCCTTTTTTTAGGACCAACATTAACAAATACAAATGACACTAATGCTAAAATGGTTAGAATTCCCTTTGAATTGGATTGTTAGAAGCCGATAATTTGGCATGTATTGCTGGTAATCTTTTCAAAGGTGCCGATGATTATTGGAAAATACTAGTAATCCTATATGTCTCTTTAAATCTTTTTTTTCCCACTCCCATAAGCCTTACTCCAATTATAAGCTTCCATAGCTTGCAGCTTTTTTTTAGAACTAATACCAACAAATACAAATGACATTTGTGGTAAGATGATTAAAATTCCTCTTCAATCGGACTGTCAGATGCTAGGAATTTAATATTCTTGACTAGTAACTTGGTTTGAATGCACTAGTAATTTTTAGAAAACACTAGTAATCTTACAGATCTCTTCAAAAAAAATTTCACACTCTCATAAGTCTTCCAAAGTCCATAGCTCTATTTTTTGAACCAAGTTTATTTTCCAAACCTCTTGAACAAGTTTCACTTCACTTTAATTTCCAATTAAAAAATAACTTAAGAAGGAAACGAAACCATCGTTGGTAATTCATATATAGCATAACGTAAAAGTAACATTAAATCATATAACATATAACATAAAATCATGTCCGCTTAGAAGAACTACTGTTGCAGCCTCAGAACCTGCTTTTCTTTGTTTCAATCTCAGTCACAGAGGCATCAATTTTTCAACTTCATTAAGTACTTGCCAACACCTAGGTAAGAACAATGGTCTCATAATACAAAACAAAATAAATAGAAAATGACTCATGTCTCCTTAGAAGGGGCTTTATTTACAGTCTCTGCAGTTGTTTTCTCAGCTTCAATCTTAGCTACAACAATTTCAGCTTCCTCTAGTTGATGCAGGCCATGCTCCTTAGTCATCACAGCAACTTTAATATTCTTGCCTCCACTCTCAACGACCTTATTGCATATGCCAACAAGGAAAAGTCATAAGTGAACCATATTCATAGGGTCCAGATCCAAATAGATAATGATCGTGCAACACACATGGAAAGAATCATTAACCAAACAAGGGACAAGTAACCAAAAATGATCATGAAAACTTTTACAGATCAATATTATATATTAGTACATACAAGAAGCTGAATTCAAAAAGATCAAATTAAATATTTGAAATTTTTATGACATTCATACAATTGTTTAAATGAGTAGAAAAGCAAAATAAAATTGTCTTTACCCTAAGTTTGCAGCCTATCTTCTTGTAATTACTCCTCTCAAGTCATCAGCAGTCTATCCGAACTAGTTCACAGGTGAGAAAAGCATATCTGACCATGGGCACCAAATAAGCATAATAACCATATTTGGCTGTGATGTCCTCAGAGTCAATAACCTTTGCATAATTAAACAGGCAACTGAAATTAGAAAGTATAACTAGCATTCCAAGTTCTGTTAACGCAAGAACAATTAGTCCTTTCTTCCTGATTTCGTTTGTTTCCTTAATACTGAGGCCTTCAATTGTGGTCTTAATCAGTCTAGGGTACACAAGTTGATGGGGTTGTTCACGCATGTAGCATATGCTCATTACACAAGATAAGCTAGCACACATTATGTAACAATATTGACGTAATGGCAAGAAATCCTAAACACTAAAACCAACACACTAAAATACCTTAAGCACATTGCAGTTGATTATAGATGCAGATACAATCTCATCTGCGTTCTATTTTTCATTTATGATGGTTTTCCAATTTATTGTTGTGACAATGACAAGAGGAATCTCAAAACTTATGTTTGATGAAGTTGAAATCCTTATGTCTTTAGGAGAGCTGACGTTAGCTTCAAATTTGCACTAACTAACTTGTAAGTAAAGATAAACTGCTAGGATTAAAAATAATATATATGACAAGTACAAACCAGCACGGGCATAAATGAAAGTAACTTTTAAATAAACACCATGTAAAATCATGTGCACTTTATTTTCCTTAACTACAAATTGTAAATTAATTGTATCAATTCTAATACAATTCTAAGCTGTTCTGTATACATATATTACATGTGCAGCTCAGAAGCTCGTAATCCAATTTTTAACAAATCCATAGTTCCACTAGTATTTCATAAAAGCAAACTACAAGAGGCTAGAGAGCGAAAACAGAAAATATTCCAATCACTAACGCAAAAACCACCACTACCACCAAACGTTCTCCCAATGTATAGGAAAACTTATAAGCTTAGACAGTGTATAATCAACTTTGTGACAGTGCAAATCAGCGTGCATTTCAACTTTTCGTACGTGTACCCTGACAATCTGGAGAGCAAATCATGAACACAGGGTAATAGTATTTTGTTCACTCCAACATTCCCAATATATACAACTTGAATTTTCTTTGTCAATTATATGATCCAGCTATCCTATATGAAAACAAACAAGTTGCTACCTATTCTGTACAGAAAAATTGAATTTTCTTCGGGGATAGAGTTCCTATGTGGCAAGAACCACTTGAAATTTGTAGGTTCAACAAATGTCAAGTGTGCAACAGTGCAACCAAGCAACTCACTTCATGCAAGTAAGTGTATATATCCAATCTCTAATCTCTAGCTATAGACACAGTATATGAACAATGAATCAATGATTACTTCATGTAATACAGTCCTTTACCACTGAAAAATAATGATTTTCTCAAATCTCCAAAAAAAAAAAAAAAATGAATCAATTAATGAAAAAAAAATTGAAATCTTCAAAATTTTCGATAAACTTGAAAATGCTAAAAAATTTTATTGTTTCTTGTACTCAAATGACTCCTTACTTGATTTCTCGATGCTTGATGCACAACAAAACTCATTTTTTTTCCCCTCCATTTCTTTTCCTTTGTTTTCTCAGAAACCAAACAGGACTGAGTGGGAAAAACTGTTGAATGAAATCAAAAATATGAAACTCTTGAAAGTTCATTCTACCATTGCACCAGTATCAGCACAAATGAAAGTTCGTTCACTCAGCATCATCAAACCAGTTGAAATTGGCTTTCCAGACCCCCTAAAGTTGGAAAGTGCCATAGAATCATCAGCCAGATATATTAAAAACAAACCAATAGAAATCTACACAAAGAAACAACTTGGGAAAAAAAAAAAGTCCAGCTGACATGAAAAAATTACAAAGAAAATGGGACAAACAGAATCTTAATATTGCTTAACAATAACTTTGCCAATAAGATCACTAATACTATTTGAGCAGAAGTCTCCACCGTCTAAAGATTAAAAATGAAAAAAAATGTTTAGAAAACAATTTACCTATAATTCTTTTTGGTCAAAAATTAAGATTTCATGCACTGGCTAGAAAGAGGCAGATTTGGGTTTGCAAGTTACATACAAGCAATATGCTCACAGGACTGCAATGATAAACTAACAAAAAGACAGATACCTTTTCAGTCTGAGCTGTATCCACCACCATATTCAATGTGATATATCATTCTTAGATATGACTCTTCATCAACATAAACAGGTCTTAGGTACCCGAGATAGAAACATCATTTGAAGGATGGTCCATTCTTTTATCACATTCCATGTTGACAGCCTAAAAGAAAATTTACAAGGAATCAATACTATTTCTTGAAGAGCTTATTTATTTGTAAAATATTCTCATCTTGAAACTTCAAACCATTGTTACGCACTTTTGAAAAGTAAATAGGATACTCTAACTGAGAAATCACCCTGAGAGCAAGAATTAAGAGCAACTTAGGTTATTTTAATGGTGGAAAAGAAACTGTAATTTATATCTATATGTATAGAAACACATATAGTTGCATGAATGTATTTAAATAGCAACATCTATTGCAGAAGGAAAGAAGAGAAGATTATGATTAGATTTTTCATCATCTAGCAAAAAAAATAGAAATAGAAATTCTGCACAAACTAGAACTGCTTACTGCATTAACTTTGCTCCCACCAAGACAATATAATGCAATTAAAGAAATATAAACAGCAACCCTTGTCATGGATTCATTCAATGATTTGAAAGTACTAAGCTTTATCCCACTTGACTAGAAAGATAGAACCTGTTAAGAACACATCACTAACATGAAGGCATTCTAGAGGGAGTCACACCTTTTCTAACAAAAGCTTGAATGATGTTATCTGCTTAGCAAATGTAAACATTTGGCGCTTTTCACCACCAAAGATTCTTACCTGTAATAATATATCTCACTGTTTCAGCCGTCAATTACAAATGCAAATCTTTACAATGCACAGGACAATATGTTCATTATAGAAATCTAATCTATTGAGAACTCACTGTTCAAATAGTAAAAAATGTTTTAGATACAAACAATCAGACATCGAAGCTTGGGCCAACCCATGTGCTTTAAAAGCAGGGAATGTTGATCTATTGAAGACAGCTTCAGAGAGCTAAAGAGAATTAGCGGAAGAAAACATAAATTGACACATAACATGACCAAAAATTTCTACATACTATGATCTATTTCCAATTCAATCTATATCAGAATTGTCGTCTTGTACAATTAAGCTATTTATGCTGCACACTACATTTAAAAGGAGAAACAAAAAGACGAGTTAATACATCTTAATAATAAACCAAAAGCACTGTTAATGTTAACCCTAGAACAACCTGGTAATTGAATTGATGCATCAAATACAAAAGAAATTTTCCAACTGATATGGAAACTGTGAGCATCAGAGCACCCAGAATAGGCGATCGTTGAGGGGATAAGAAAAAAGTTTGAATATTGTCCTAATGACCTACAAGAACAAAGAAGAGAGAAGAGTCAATGACAAAGATGAATGCAAACTAAAAAATGCAGATTAAAATAAGCATGAGCATGACATAAGGGAACAAAAAAAAATGAGGTTATCTCTTGAAATATAAGGAAGCAATTCTTCATACTGAGACATCTAAATTGTGATAAAATTAAAATAAACCCCCATTCCTCAAGAAATGAAGTAAACCCAACAATATAATGTTAAAATGGAATCACACACATGCTTAAATATTTTTAATTAGTACCTTCCTTGCCTAACAAATTAGCCCCATATATTCTAATTAACAAAGAATGTCTCAGATACATCTAATAACCTCAAGGCATGACCAATCCATAAGCTCAAATTTAAACGAAAACAGCTTGCATAAATAGCTAAAATAATTTAACAAGCTCAAGACATGGCCAATCCAGAGTTTAAGATACTCATCAAAACATGCTAGCATGCTTAATTCAGGCTATAATCAAAGAGTATGAGAATCAGCAACACTGACTTTGCGGTGGCAAGCATCGTCTTGAATCTACTATTGTTATTTGCTCATTCTTGACAGCGCTAGGAAATCATAATAAGGGTTTTTGGTTTCTACATATTCAGAAAATTAGAGAGCAACACGAAAAGTGGAAAAAAATTTCCAAAACAGAGGAAACACGAACCTTGAAGCAAGCGGCAACCTTGGAGGGGGCTGCCTAGAAGCATCGCGCAAGAGAAAGCGGTGACCTTGGAGTGGGCGGCGATCTCGGAGCGGGTAGCTTGGACCATTGCGTGCCAGAAAGCGGCGACCATGGAGCGTCTCGCGCTAGAAAGCGGCGACCTTGGACCTGGTGGCGTCCTCCGAGGGGCGGCGGCCTCGGAGCGGGTGGCTTGCAACATCGCGGGAGGGAAATCAGCGGCTTTGGAGTGGGAGTCGACCTCCGATCTGGTGGCCTTGGAGCAGCATGAGAGAAGACGGCGACCTCGTAGCCTCGTGCAACACCAAGGTGGATGGAACGTCGATGAGGGTGCAACCGGTGGTGGAGGCTTCTCCAATGACTAACAGGGAGGTATTTGGCATGGAGGTAGGAGAGGGTGTGAGCTGCCTTTGAGTTTGAGATTGCTAAAGTGAGGGAGAAGAGTGGAGTGCAAGCGGAAGAAGGGGAGCGGGGGAAAGTTTTGCTGCGGAGGAGGAGGGAAAATAGCATGTTTTAATCCATATTAATTAGTTTTAATTATAAAATTAGGTATCATTTTTTTATAATTCTAAATGTGCCTCTCACTCTTCATTATTTTCACTATCTTACCCTCCCCATCATACTCCATAACTTCACTCTCCCCACCGTAGAAGGCTCCTTGATTTTATACTTTGTTATCTTTCGGTGAGAAGCTGGACCCTATGAAGCAAACTTTCCATTTGCCAGCCCATGGTCAGCAACATGGCAACGCATATATTTTTCTTGGAATCATTGTGAACACTTTATTATTCAATTTTATTCCAACTTATCCAAGAGATGAATTCAGTCAGCACTGTACACTCTCCTCCACTTAGTCATCGTTGTTACACTCAAATAGGAAGGCAAGTCACACGATTTTTATTTTTTTTTAAATTCTTTGACTACACACCATATGTAAATGATCTTCTCATTTATTTATTCAAATTTCTTTTGATTGAAGTTCATGAAATTATCGCTTCAATGAATAATTTTTTATTATTAATGCTTTAATTTTTATTATTTAATTATCATATTTATTGGCAATTATGTTTTATATACAAATCAAGATATTAATCGTATAATCATATTTTCTATCTTTATTTGTTTTCTTTTTTATCATTTTTATTTGTTTAAGTAAATATGAATTTTTTTTATTATTTTTTGTGATGAAAAATATTATTATTATCATATGTTTATGAGTAAATTACTTTCATAGGTTATCAAAAACAAGTTTTTATTATATTTACATTTTAATATTCTTAGTTTTATGTTCAAAAGTATATTTCATAATTTAATACAAAAAATTATTTTAAAGTTTAGCTTTTTTAGTATATAAATCAAATGCCAAAATTACACTTCCAAAACATTAAGTAACATTAGAAAAATATTAATATAATTTACATCCATAAATTCATTTATAATACAATTAAGTTTTACTACTATCAATATTATTATGTACGTAAATATTTCAGTAACATTTTATGTCCTATATAAATCTATATGCATATTTCACCGAAAAAAAAATCTATATGCATATTAATATTTTATTATAATTTTATTTCCTATTTTTATTATTTTGGTCATCTTTAATATCTTAATTTTAATTAATATTAATAAAAAATAATAAAAATTTTTATAATTAAAAACAATTTTAATTACTTAATATTTTACCTTTCTAAAATGAAGATCATTAATATATATCTTAATGAATTACTTCTATACTTTGAAGTTTCTTTATCAAATATCATATAAGCTCAGTTAATTTTGCAAAAAAAAAAAAAAAAAAACCAATTTGGTGCCTAATCAAAACACTGGGGAACAAACTAACAATTTGGGACTTAAAAGTTCACTTAAGATCTTTATCTTTTAGCATATAAGATAATTTGGTTCCTAAACATGAAAATTAGTAGCAGGCTAGAGTGCTCTATTTTACATGTTTAAATATTAAAATGTCCCATATTTTGAATGGTGAGGGATCTCAAACATGCTTTCAGGCCTTGAAAAATAATTTCATTCCTCGATATTTTGATAAGCAACCATATTGGGAGTTTACTCATAATTTCAATTACTATAAATCAAAATATTACTAGTATGCTCATATTTTCTGCTTTTGATGAGGCTAATAGCAGCAATGTTGTCAATTTTTTTCTGTCATCCCTCAAATGTGAAAAGGGAAATGATCAACACACGAGGTATGCATTGGATGATGAATTTGTATTGAGATATCTATTTTTTTTTTATTAAGTAAATTTTAAAAGTGAACAGAATACACGATGGATCATGCACAATTCATTCCACATAGAAGACTATTCTCCTCTCGCCCGTTTTTCTTTCAAACCAACGTTGCACTCAAATACATTTGAAAGCTTTGTGGAACTTGGGAAGCTTTATGGCGCTATCAAAGGTTCCGCATAGCTCTCTCAAGACAAATTGTATAAGAGTTATATTATTTGTATTTATAATACATAAGAAACCACGCCAATTTAAATATCATAGTGTTCTATGCATTGTGAGTACAAATAATATTTTTCATTGCATAACAATTAATCCTATTCTAGCATAGATGTAGGTGCCTGGTATAAAACAAAAGTATCGATCTAGAATTGGGAGAGAGCAAAGACGACATATATTTTAACTTATCTTGAATTTGGATAAACTTAAGAATATAGTTGGACAGAAAAAAATATGGACCCTTCGAACATAAGTGAGTATTTAAAAATAAATGGGGCATAAAAGATAAAAATGGAACCTAATGCATATGAAGGCATTATCATTGAGCAATCCATAAAAGAAATTAAATAAATAGGTACTACTCATCAGGAGAATGGAAATCGACAGATGAAATTGCATAAATTCAATGCACTTCATTTGAATTGCCAATTCCTGAGAAACATACATAGCTAATGAATTCTCCAAGCTAACAAATACAACTTAACATTAGACGTAGACAGAAATCTAGGAAATGACAAACTTACAATTATAGACAAGTAGACAATGAAATGGAGAGCCAAATATAGACAAAAAAGAAGCACAACTCAAGAATCCTCCTAAGAGCCACCGCATTAGACTGTCAGTTATATGTGCCACTGCTGATAACTGCCAAGAAAAAACCAAACATTCTCAACCATGAACGAGAAGTTTTAAGTATTACAGTATTACACCATATAAGAATAAGTTTCCAATAGCATCAGCAAATGACTTTTTTGGAAGGCAACTCCAGCTGGTTTAAGAGGTGATATCAGAGGCCATGCACACCACAAGCACGCCAAGCAGTTCATGAGAGAATAGATTAGTGACAACCCCGGGAACATTTCTGTTGTCAGGTACTTCATAATTCTTCTAAACATGGGTCTAGAATGCAAAATAGAAACAACAATGAAGGAGTAGCTTAATAATTCTTAGGAATCCATACATATACTTGCATCAATACATTTATAAAGAAGCCAAAAACAAAGATGTTCCCATGAAAATAAGTGAGCAAATATTGTGATCGAGGAAAAAGAAATGGCCCAAAGAGCAACTCCAGTGCATATTGTAAAGATGGTTTTATCTTCTTCTTTTTTTTGTTGGGGGGGAGGGGGTACAAGAAGTGTTGATCTTTGCTTGCTCCTTTTGAGCACCTCATTGGCTCATTCCATTAAAATGACTAAAAAAATAATTTCCTGTTAACTCTCTGATGAACTAAAACCACCATTGTACAAAATAAACGGACAAAATTCAAGTTATGAAGTCAGAATTCCCCGTAATTAGTGGAGAAACTAACCGGATATTGCAGCTCAAAAAGAGAGCATTTCTGATCAACTTGGAAGCGGGTTCCAGCAATGCCAAGCATAGCCCATAATGGAAATGCGGTTGACATTTGATTGGGCCTTGCTAGTCGCCACCCACGAATTCCGTTCACTTGCACTCTACTCTTTTAAGAAATCTGTGTTAATTCTGTTTCAGTTTTGTTTGTTAATGTGTGTTTTGATTCCAAGTCAAACCATTCATGGTTCCGAAGAAGAGTCCAGAACTCAAATTTTCACATTCTCTTATCAACCACATATACTGCAAGAAAATCAATCATTAGTGACTGAAATTTCGCTTAATGCAATAAATCGATCGCAAAACCTTTTAGCAACTGATTCTACGACCGATAGCTGTTGTAATTAGATCCAAGGTTGCTAAGTTATTAACGAACAATTTTTCAGTCTCTAATATTTTGTGACCAAATGTCTCCCTCAATCAAATGGAACTTGGAAGATGTTGGCTTTATAGAAACTGATTTTTTGGTCTCTGATATTTTGTGACCGAATTTATCTCTTAACCAATTGGAAGAAGTTAGCATTATGGTGACCAAACAATTGGTCACAAATATATTGCCTACCAATCGCGAATACAGTAACTAGTTGTGACTGACAATTCGGTTACTAGTTTTGTAACAAAAATAATCACAAAATCAGTCTCTATTTCTTTTATAACTTTTTGCAATTTCAGTCCCTAATTCTTTTATGTAAGAGATGGAATTTTACCCGAGATAAGTCCTTCTAAATTACTCCTTCCAGGTGAATGAATGTATAAGCGTAGATCCTATATGCTTTATTCACAAAGGAAGAGTGTTGTTTGTATAGGCAAATGTGTGATTTTTAATATAAACAAAAACAAAAAATAGGGATTTATGGAGAAATTAAAGTTGTTATAACCGATTAGGAAAGAAGATTTGTTTGTTAATTTTTTTTTTGTTTTCAATAATAAGATAAGAAGATGAGTTTGTTGAGGTCAGGAGGAAATCCAAACTGAAAAAAACCAAATTGAAGTGGATTCAAAATTTAAATTAAACCAATTCTATTCAAATCATGACCATTTTATGAGCTTAATTTCTATGTGTTGATACCATCGTCCAATCAAATCATTTTATTTATATAAATTTTCCAATAATGAGTGTGAGACTGAATCCATTTTATTGATTTAGTAATGTATGATTGAATAATAGGTAACAAAAAAAAAATTTACACTCTCAGTGTACAGAAATTAAACTCTTATTTCATAATATTTTGATTAAATTGATTACAGCATAAAAAAAATAAAGCAATTTTTGCGTAGTGCTAAACTAAAACCCACCAAGTGGCTTTTGAACGAAATCATATGTATCATATGTATATATCCAAAAGAAACACTACAAAATATTATTACATGAAGCTTAAAATGACTCTAACTTCTTTTTTTCTCTGCCTATAATAAATTTTAAATTTTAAAAATTTATAATTATCCTTTTATGTACGAAAAGTCTGAAATTATTTCCCCTCCTAAAATCACCCCATTCCTCTTACTTATCTATTTACAATAAAATTTAATTACTATTAAATTATCTTACTTAATTTATTAATTTAATAATCTATTAATTGAATACACTATTACAAATCAGAATATAATCAAATTTAAATTTTAAAAATTTGTAACTACCCCTTTGTATGTGAAAAGCCTAGAATTATACAATTAGATACCTTTTGATTTGGTACAAAGATAATTTCTTATTTTGATATTAATTTTTATATACTAATTTACAATGTTCAGCCAATAATATTATTTTTTTATATGATGCTTAAGATAATTACAATAAAAATCAAACAATTTCAATAAAAAAATGAATTTAATGATATATAAGTATAAAATGACTAGATATTGATGAATGTTTAAAAGAATATTTTATTGTTTTAAAGAAATTAATATCAATGCATTGACAATGTAATGAAATTATGTTGTCATTTAATTATGTATTTTTTATTTTTAAAATTAAAGTTGATATAATTATGTGTGATTATATGTATGTGTAAAATTTTTGTTTATACCAATGGTGCATATAAAACAAATTTCATTTTTAATCTACAAACGCAAATTTTGGTGAAAAAAAAAATAGTTGTATTTTTTGGATGTTGAATATATAATATGTTTATATGCTTTATATTTATAAAACTTTAAAGATAGTTAGCAAGTAACTAAATCTAATTATTTTACTGACATGTTAATACATCATTGAATATTTATGTAAATTTATAATATTGTTATTGTATGTAAATTAAATATTGAAAATTTTTTAGCATGATTTAGTTGGTGCAAATCATAAACAAAACATGTAATTAAGCAATTTTTTAACTAAAAATAACCACTTTTCATAGAAAATATTTATATTGGCCTTAGCTCAAAAATTAAAAGTGTATATATATATATACAATTAATTGAATATATTATAAATAAAAATATTTTTTGGTGAAATATAAATAAAGATATTAAACATTTAAAATAAGTTTAAGTTGAGGAAGATTTTAAAAACTAATTTTTTGTGGGGTGCACGGATACCATGTAGTATAGAATTTTTGGATAAATATATGATCAAATCATTATGAAAAATACCTAGGTGCTTTGAAAGCAAGAAAATACATTTTCTCTATTTCATTTAATAAATGACACATTAATTTTGTAGGTCATTATTATATCTTATTTTTACTACATATTTAATATAATAATTAATATGTTATTTATTAAATGGGATATAATAGATACATTCTTTTACTTTGAGAGCATCCCAAGAATTTTCCTGGAATCACTTAATAACCTGCTCGTAAACACACTAGATAAATTGATGATGTAAAACTGGACCTTTCACGGCCTAATAACAACAAACATAAAAATCTATAATCATTAAATTGAAACCTTTCTTAAAAGGGGGTGGCTTCTCTTTGAATTCTTCAATAGCCTTCGATTTGCTTGGGCATGCAACTAGTGTGGGAGAAGCCCATCCTCTTCAACATTAAAGCATTTTCTTTTTCACCATAAATTTAGCCAAACAAAGATCATGCTCGCTTCCAGAAATTCTTCCGAATTTCCCCACTTCGAGGGTAGATAAGAAACATTTGGGCACATCAGCAGAATTCAACATATCTTCATCAAACTTGATAGTCCCCTGGTGATTAACATTCATCAATAAAAAATCAATTAATTAATTATACCACTAAACAAGGTCCTAATAAGACACATATAGGAGAGAGGAGTAAGAAATTACAAGCCACTGGTCCTGTAAAGACATAGACTTCACAAGACTTGTGATGCTAGTTTAATTTAAAGAATTTACTTGGCACTCAAGTGCATACTAACAAAATTAATACTTGGAGTGTTGTACATTATCAATTAACCCCTCGAAAATAACCAACCTCAAAATCCGGTGTCTTCAAAACTGGTGGCTTATGAAGTAAGCCTAACAAAATTTCACCATTAACAAAGTCAAGCTCTAGATGACTCAGCATTCCAAACTGAGGCATAACAGTCAAAGAAACTTTCGATTTTGCCAGAGTCTGCATGACTGAGAAAGATACCGACGGTATTGGATACGATTTAAATCTTGTCCGTGTGCGTGTGGGCCTTAGAAGTTTTCTACCTTTTGTGAATGTTTTTCCATCAAGAAAGATAGTTTAGCATATTGGACCTAAATATATAATAGCATAGACAAACTGTTTCACATAAAGCCGTTACAAAAAGCCCATAAAAGTCCAAGAAGTCCAACCCATAACACGCACAACAGAACACTCCCTTTGCTCTCTCTTGGCTTCGTTGCCTCCATTGCCGTTGTTGCAATTGCTTTTTTTTTTTTTTCTCCTTAATTCTTCACTTTTAAGCAACTTCTACTTCTATTCGCGCATAGCTTGCCACCCGACAACGGCCATGTGTTCTTCTGCTTTTGTTCGGCTTGTTGGTCGATTGTACCAAGAACGTGGTGTGGACCAATTCATGTGGAGACCCACATCCAATCCGAGGGGTTTTCCCATTAAAGCCATCTCCACCAAGCTTAGCTCTGGGTAGGGTGCGAAATAAACCCTTAAGGACAGTACATCATGCACGATTTGTGGAATACTCTTCCTATTCTCTTTTTCGCTATTTGTCTCTGTATAGGGTGTTCGGGTTCTGTGTAATTCAATTGGCTAAAATACTGTTATTGTTCAAGTTTTTTCAATAGCTAGTATGTATCATTTTTATATAGATATAATCTTCTCTTTTTTTTTTTAATAAATCAAGGGTATCAACCGTCGAAAACAATGACTAATTCTCTCGAGGCGTAGAGTTCACATATGTGTGTCTTGTCTCTGATCATGAAATCTTCTCCATGCATACTGTCAAGAATCGAACCCCTAACTAAATGCTTAAGGAGCATAATTAGCTACCAACTGTGCTAGGCCTCATGGTTTATATAGATATAAATATAACACAAACTAAGGTTTATAACATTGAGCCCTATCAATTTTATTCAAGACATAATTACATTTTGAGTGTGATTAAATTTTAGGTGTCTATCCAAAATTTTCTATGCCAGTACAATAACACTATACACTATTATAATATTATCAGATTAAATCTTCTGTGCAGTGAGCTAAAAATTGTCAAAATAGGTAGATCTGGAAACTAGTGCAAATTAATAGTAGTGTGATATACATTGACCTTAAAGACTCACAGAGATTCCTATAGAAACAATAAATAAATAAAAATTGGGTGAATATCACTGACACCAATTGAGCTTTTGATACATGATACTAAACCCTATTATGTTCACTAATTAACACTCCATCCCGATGTTTAAGTGAGTTAATAGTGTTAAAAATTCCATCTCTCCTCCTCCGCCTCCTCATCATCGTTATCATCCAATTTGAAAATTTTAACACTAACCCAACTCTGTTCAACTCCAGTAGCGTGATTTCTTCATAATAGTCTGACCTCTTTATATTGAGAATGCTTAGAGATAGCACCATAGCAACCATCACATCAAGAAGCACTTGCTTCCAGCCACCAATACAACCAATAAACCACCATGTAAAACCTTGCTTCTCACCTTCACGCACAAACCCAAGGTCACTGCATCCATCATCATCTCTTGGAACTAGAATATTTGAGAACATTCTTACAATGGTGAAGATAGTTGATGTAAGAATACTGCCACATCAACATATACATAGAGAAGCCCATGTAAAATAGTGGGATTTGAGTTGAAAGTGTGACAAACGAAGAAGAATCCCAACCAAAAATATAAAGATGAAAAATGAAGAACCCATTTGTAAACAAGAAGGCGAAGATGCACATGCACCCAATGAGGACCCCAATTGTGATTGGAGGAAGCAAGGGTATTTGGATTTGATTTAGAAAGTGACGGCGGTGATTGGTGATTGAGATACAAACGTCTCTCATATTTTTATACACACATATGAAATGAAGGATTGAAGAAATAAGCGTGGTGGAATAATGATAGGTACAATGTATTGCGTCATAATACACATTTGTAATGGGCATTTGCAGCTTCTTCCCTTATTTCTCGTTGTCTTAAGGTTGCTTATCAGGTATTTACTTCATCTATGTTTCTTTCTCTCTCTTTTTTTTTTTCTTTTTTTTTTTTGATAAAATCGCTATTTTAAATCCTTTAAAATTTTAAGTTGGGCAAATTGATATTTGTAAAAAATAAATTCCTAAATTGATTCTTATAAAATTAAATTGTCAGACAAATTGGTCTCTATAAAACAAACTTCCAAATTAATCTTTATAAAATTGAATAATCAAACAAATCGGTCTTTATAAAATTGAATAATTAAACAAGTTAATCTCTCTGTTAAGTTGAGCTAAGGGGACTAATTTATCTAACAATTTATTTTTGTAGGACTAATTTGGGAAGCTTTTTTGCAAGAACCAATTTGTCTAACTTTTTAATCTTACAAGGATAAATTTAAAATTTTTTTTTTATAAGGATTAATTTGTCCGACTTGAAATTTTAAAGAAATTAAAATAGGGATTTTGACTTTTTTTAAAAAAAAATATATATATATATAAGAAAAAAGCTAGTATAGCTCTGGTTAATATGGAATATTCGGTTAGAATGTTACTAAGTGAAGCTTGACGCTAACTTTTTGGTGGGGTGGGGTGGAGTGTTGTGTTTCATTGAAAATATGGGGGTGGAGCGTTGAGTTTTATGAAAAATGGAGTTAAGTGTCATCACAAGAACCCTTAAGGGGGTAATTGATATTTGCCATTACCTTTGAGACATTTCACTTGACTGAATTGTTAATATTTGCAGTAGCACCCTTAGCTGATGATGGATCCTCCAGTAAAATATCTTGTGATGTACATCCACCACTGCATGTGAATTCTGACAGATGCGAAGAACAAATGTTTGATAGAACAATCACGTGACTCCACAGATTTCGAAGTAGTGTTTTGTTCTATGAAAAACCTTTCAAGAGTGTAACAAGTATAAGATGCCAAGTCAAATTGGGGGAATTATTTTAATTAATAGTAAAAAATATAAATAATAAGTTTTAAGTGATATAATTAATAATTAAAATATGAAATAAAATATAATTTTTTTTCTTGATATTCTTTGTTTCTCTCTTTCATCCTCTGAGTTTATAAGGATAGTGCAGAGAAATCAAGAATATTAAAGACAAAGAAATCACATTTCATTTTTAATATTGATTATTAATCATATCACTTAAAATTTTTTTTTTTTATAAATCAAGGATATCCACCGTCGGAAGCAATGACTAATCCCTTCGAGGCGTAGAGAAATTTCACATGTAAGTGGAGTCTTGTCTCTGTAGTAAACCTTCTCCATACACACCGTTAGGAATCGAATCCCTGACTAGATGCTTAAAAAACCCAGCTAGCTACTAACTGTGCTAAGTCTCATGGTTTTAATTTATACTATGTATTATTAATTAAGATAATTTTCTTAATTTGAATACTTAAGCGTACTTATAGTTGTTACATCAAGTAGTGGCGCTTCTCCATGACCAATTGCAATTGTCTGTGTTGAACTCTTCGAGAACAGGACAATTAAGGCTTACATCTTTTGAGTTTTTAATTTTAATTTTTCTTATTTTTTTAATTTTTTAATTTTTATGATGTAAATACTAAAAATTTTAAAAATTATAAATTTCAGTTTTAATATTTCCTTCATAAAATTTTAAAAGCTAAAAATAAAAATTGAAATATAAAACCTGAAACCGAACGTATCATAGCGGTCCAAAAATAAACAAAGGGGTTGCGAACTCTGGTAGCACAATGATACGCATTATACGCCACCGGTTCTTCTAAATAATTGGCCACATTGTACACAACGGTAGTCTTATTCACAAAGTTTATGAAGGTCTGTTTCCGTGTCTTCTTCCTGTGACCATAGAACTCTTTCTCATCCAATTTCAGCTTGGTGACAGGTGTTCAGGGACTTCTCTATGCATTTGACAACTCACTTTACCATTGTACGGATCGCATCTATAATTGGGACGCGAGAGTATGCGGCCAATAATTGGATTTGGTTTTGGTTCGACCCGATTCAACCCATCCTTTATACCGATCACATCCTTGATTGTGATTGTTCCGGGAGAATACAGTAAATGTAGCTGGGAGGTTGCAAGAATTTCTCGTACAACCCCTAACATTGATTGTTACAGTGACCAACAAATCAACGGATATTAGTACATTTTGAATTTATTTTCACTCGAGTTAATGCTAATTAAATGAACGAAATACCCATCTAGTTATTCAATATTTTGCAATATTTCAAATATGTATTTTAATAAAATCCTTTTGTAATATACAAGTAATCACAATACTCCCCACCAAAATAGGCAAGAGAGGTAAGAGAGGATCCCAATGGTTTTAGATACTCATATATATCTTAATGTGCTAAGAAGCTCCTCATTTCAACTCTTATCCCGACCCTTATCTCCTGCTATCTTAGTTTAAAAATAAAATAAAATGTCAATTAGCTATCTGTATAGATGTTTGGAGAGAGTCTTGTGCCACAGGTTTACCTCTATAAGAGAATTTCTGCCTTAAAAAATTAATAATTACTATTGATGGTGAATAGCCTATACAACTATAAAAAAAAAGCCAATTAGTCATTTTTTTTAAGCGTGAAAGCAATGATCTTCTAGTGCTTTCTGTTGGCATGACTGCCTTTTAAGGGTGAGAAAACATATCAATTATTTACATTTCTTAC
This sequence comes from Dalbergia cultrata, assembly GCA_031216105.1. Classification (NCBI taxonomy): domain Eukaryota; kingdom Viridiplantae; phylum Streptophyta; class Magnoliopsida; order Fabales; family Fabaceae; genus Dalbergia; species Dalbergia cultrata. The sequence goes on from CM062350.1 coordinate 17,233,396, forward strand.
TTTCATTTAGCTACATGGCTAGTATATTGTTATTTAGCCACGGGTCCTGTTCTCTTTTAACCACAGTTTTAAATGTTGGAATTTCATTTCTATCAATTTATCTTTAAAATAGGTCCCAATAGTGACTAAATTTTCCAAAAAAAAAAAAATAGTAACTAATTCCCTCCAGTGGGTATTATTTCTGGTCATGAGACTCTTTTCATACATATTATATTGTCAAGAATTGAACCTCTAACTAGATACTTAGGATATGTTTGTAAGTTTAGATTTTAGAGGGGAAAGGAATAGAAAGGAGAACTTGTAGTATAAAATTATATTACAAATCCTATCCTCTCATCCCCTCCCTTCCAAAACCCAAATTCACAAACATACCCATAAGAAACTCAGCTAGCTAGCTAGCTATCAATAGTGCTAGGCACCTAGGCCTATCATGATGACATTTATAAGCACCAGCGACTCAATAGGCAGTGCCGTACATATCAAGTCTCCTTTTTTTATTGGTGTTGGTTTGTGAAGAATAAGAGAAAAACATGGAGATAAGAAAGAGAAGTGGTCTAGTTGGATTAATGGATAAAGAAGTATTATTGCAAAATAAATCAAGTGGCATAGTTTTAAAGAACAAGGGGTGGTTTTGAGAACATGGGGTGAACATGAGAATGATGGTTTTTAAAAAGTATTGTAGACTTGAAACAATATTAAATAGGGCAAAGAGACACAAAAAGTTAATTATTAACCCCAAATTTTTTTTAATATAATAGTGTAGATAGACGGACAAGCAAATTCTAACAACTTTATCCTCATCACTAATCTATTGCTCCAATAATTTGCAAAATCCATTTCAAATTAAAGTCCTACTAACAATATAGAGTTAAAATAAGATGACAACTGAAGTATTGAAATGGAAAACCAAGTACAAGGTTGTAAGAAAGAAAGTAGTCAGTTCCATATCTAAATATTCATGACTTTGTCTACTAGCCATATAACAAATTTTGAATTATTGATGTTCCATACAAACTTGGGCGTGGCATGCTTTGTTTTTTTGTCGAGGCTGTAGCACACTGATACAAGGCTAATGATGACATAAGCAATAAGACAAATAAATAAAAAATGTTATTTGTACTCACAAGACATAGGACATTGTATCGACTCATACATCATCCACTATTAGATAAAATGTGAACCTCACTTGAATAAGGTGTACATCTCATCCAACGGTAAATGAGATGTGAATCGGTATGGTGTCCCATATATTATGACTACAAATAACATAACTCTAAATAAATATTAGGACGCTCTTGGATGCATTCAATGAATGCCCAATGCTCTGGAAAAGTACTTGTGCCTGTTGCATGCATGAGTGCACTAGATTGTTAACCATATGCAGTTGTGCACTAACAATGTAGTTATTGAGTAAAATATGTTAACAGTTATATTAATACTATTGTGCAGAACATTCAAATTCAACTTAAGTAGCCAACAAGATTGGCTCACTTTGGTTTGTATTTATTTTGTGGATGCATTGCTATGATTTGAATTCGATTTTAAAATGAGGAATGATATAACGGTCTCGGGTCTATGTGCCAAAACATAGACTCGATTACGTGTCTAGTATTGAGAATTACAAGAGTATATAATCAACAAAAAAGTGGGGGCTTGTTCAACTAACTATAGAACATACAAATTTTAATGTTTTCTTTCGATCAGTTATCATTGGCTCAATAATATTAAAACTAAGAAATAGATATTACAATGTTTTTACTATTCTTCAACTAAGGAAAACTCAAGATGAAACACTACTAAGAATAAGGATTTGATTTTAAGATTTAATTTTAATATATTGATAATATTTTAAAAGACTCTTATCAAATAATATGTTGTGATACTGCTTATTGCCCGAAATACTTGCTTATTCTTTGAAATACTTGCTTATTCTTTGGGGTTTGTCAATTCAACATGTTTGTTTTTCAATTTTTGTTTATACATCATTTTCGCATGCTACTTGCTCTAGTTGTTTCTTAGTTTTTGACCTAAATATACCTTTTTATTACTGATAATTAAATTTATAATTCAAATTCAAACTTAACAATGTTTCTCCGGATAAGAGTGAGGATAAAGGAGATGACTTGGATGGGAGCGAGACTAAGGGATGTTGCAATTATGATCATCGATTAATTTAAATGTTGTATATGACTAGGGACTAATATGTTTATATGTTACATTGCAATTGTAGGGTTCTGAGACTAATTTATATTCGTTATGAATCAAATTATCCATAGTTAACATTGTTAGGGTCTAATTTTGGTATTTATTTTTACTTTTAAGGAAAAGTAAATGTCTGTTTTAGTCATATCTAGATCTTGACATCAATTTTTTCTTTTTCTTTTTCTTTTTACTCCAACTTGGTCTCAATACTTTGAATTTTGATATCAATTTCAATTTTACAAAGTAATTAGTAATTTTCATCACAATGTGATAATTTCAAGTTGTTGAGATAATTTTATCTCTTCATCAATCAGATAGACAAATAAGCTAACATAACAATGCATTAACGTGCCAATCAAGATAAATTCTGGCATAAATTACTAAAGATTTTGATAAAAGGATGAAATTGATGTCGAAATTCTAATTGTTAGAACTAAATTAATGCCAATGTTTACAGAAAAATCTAAATCAATGTCAGCTTTAAAATGATATGGTTGAAAAAGGTACTTACTCTTTAAATAATGGTTAATATTTATACGTAAGTTTATACATTAAATACAAGAAATCAGAAAAAGAAAATAATAATGAATGGTTGTTGATGATTTTAAGTGGCCGTTTGCTTTGTTGAAAAATAGAGCCCAAGAAATTTGGAAATTTGAATCAATAGTGTAAAAGTACCACAAAAGGAGCGACACCACGAATTCCAACTCAAAACCTAAACACAATAAGTCTATATATCCTCCAATCTTATATATTCTTTACTTAATTTATTTTAAATCAATATGAAACTTCACCCCTCATGTTTAAAATTCCAATATTCTTATCCCTTAGGGGTGAGATGCGACAAGGAGTGCTCTCCATCTTAGTGAAAGCCTTTTTTAAGTATTCAATGGTGTTAACAAGAGTGACATGCTCTTTGTTATCACTTGTTGACTATGAAAGAGAATCCAGTTATTGAGGATATCTAAATTAATAATCCTAAGCAAGAAATCATATAATAGTTTATTGGATATTGCACCTTATAAATCAAAAACCTTAGATAATGAGTTTATAGGTCATTTTATTTTATGTATTTTTTGCTTAATTAGTTAATTCAAATAGCTATAGATTTTTTTTATTGAACATTGCTGCATGTATTTTTTTTTTCCCCCAACGAACCAAGGATATCCACCTTCAGAAACAATGATTAGTCCCTTCAAAATATAGAGCTCACAAATATAAATATTGTCTTTGACCATAATATCCTCTCCATAATGCTACATGTGTTTTTAGTCTATAAGTACCTAACATTTTAAAAAGTCTCACATATAATAATATATTATGTTATATTTTTTATATTATTAATATATTAAAATTGAATTCTTATTTTTTTCTGCTTCATATTAAATTTTCTCAGTCTGAAGAATTATATTCACATAGAAATATATCCTTTTTTTTTAATATTATCTAGCTTATGTATTTGAACGAAGAAATTAAAAAGTTTAAAATTTCCAACTTTCATGGTCAGTAAAACAAGTTTACTTTATATTGTCCTTTTGCAATTTTCGCTAATCAAGTCCATGTTATCGTGTATGAATTCGAGTTCGTCATATCATTACTCTTTTAAAATTTCTATGTTAGCAGATGATCTATAAATACTTTTATAAATATTCAATGAATCAAACGAGATATCTTGACTCTAGACAAGAGCAACTCTTCCACTCAACCTTTTGTTAATAAAAACAAAAATGTAACTACATCGGCCATGAAATTGCACAGCCTTATGTATCACGTAATGTCCGTGGTAGAGATGTAGACTGTTGTGAAGTGGAAATGATAATTATTCAGTGAACCTGGTGGCAATTGCCTACAGGGTTAGCCAGTTGTTTGTTAGCATGTACACACAAATAATGTTAAAGTTTAATTATTTTATAGGCCTCTGTAATTTTATTTGGTTAATTAGATTTTTATAATTTAAAAATTTATAAGTAGATCTTTATTTTTTATAATGAATGAGATTTTTCAATTAAATTCCTATTATTATAAAAAATAAAATATTCACAAAATATTTATTTTCATGAAAGGATAAAAAGGAGATGAAAAGAGAATATTCATGAAATATTTTTTTTTTTATAAAAATAGATATTTGATTAAAAATCTCATATATTATAAGGACTAACGTACAAATATTTAAATTATAAGAAGCTAATTAAAAAAAGGGAGGTACAGAATAATTAAATCATAATGTTACACACATTCGAGATATGTTCAAGTACATTAGACCACAGGTAATATGATTGATTTATGAGCTGGAGGGAGATCCCATGTGTGGAAATCGAGCTGTAATTGGAAGCCTCCCTTCTGTATACCTCTTCCCACTTCTCTTCTTACTTCATATGATTTCACCCCCATTTCACACACTATAAGAGCCTATAAAATATCTCAAAGTGCTCTGCTTGTCTTGCCCCAAACTTCTATCTATCTCTCTTCTTCTTCTTCTTCTTCTTCTTCTTCTTCCTCTTCCCCATGCACCTATTATAGGCCACTCACTCAATATGGACATGGAATTCACAACCATGTTTCACATGCTTGCTTCTTTTCTCTTCATTGTTTTGTCAAGCCACCACTCAAATGCTTCAGTTGCAAGCACCTCGAATTGCCACTCCCTCCTGGTTCCAATATTGGCTGGCCTTAACATAAGGGAAGCCTTTCAAATGTGCTCTCAAGACCAAAACATTTTCTTTGCCACCAAAGTGTAAAAGGTTCATATCAATGCTTTCACCTTCCATTTTATCCTTCACCTCTTCCACATAAAACTGGTTCATATTTATGATGATCACTCAAATGTATTATACGTGCACTTGGATTGTTCATTCTTGTTATGATTGATATATAAGTGCTCTGCTATTGCTATTGTTCATGCCTATGCACCAAAAAAATAGTTGATATATGCTTCTATTGTTCATTATGTTTATATGGCTTGGCAAATGAAATTATATTAAAGGTTTGAGAGGTGGAAGATAAAATTGAAAGTTAAAATAGTTTATATGAAATTTTATATTTTTTGTGGAAAAGAAGATGTTTGGGTCTTGAGAGTACATTTGAAATGTCTCTCTTGAATGTAAGGCCAGCCCATGAAACCAGATGGGAGTATCAGTTCCCCGTGTTTGGAGGTAAAGGATTTGAGCAATGACTTGAACAGAACAATGAAGAGAAAAGAAGAAAGTAAGCACAACATGGTGCTTTGTTCCATTTCAAGTTGTGATGTGTGTGGCATGTAATAGTTGAATGGGAAGGAAGAAGGATCGGTGATGTCACTGCCCACTTCTTAATCAAGATTAAAAGAAAAGGTAACACATTTTATTTTAATAACTGTGAATATCATATTTTGTTATTGACTCACCTTGTTTCATTTTATTTACTTTTTTTCCCCTTTCCTTTTACATCTTAACCAAAAACCAATACTAATAGTAATTAAAAACAAATCTAAACAAATCAACCTTTTTTTTTTCCTTCTTCATTCATCAGCTCAATTTCTTATTTAAAGCCCAAATTCATCCATTTTTTTTTTTCACATGAACTCATCTCCAATCCAGCAAAAACAAAACTTTCAGATTGAAAAAACACAGAAAAAGAGAGGGAGAAGCCACATGGGGCCGAGGTAAGTTCTGATCAATATTGACATTGCAATAACAAAAGAGACCGGGCAAATAAAAACCCCTTTTCGTTCGAAATCTTTTTGCATACTTCTGGAACATATTTAATACATTCTCTAGGATTATTCATAATAGCATATTTTTTATTTTTATTTAAGTTTTAAATATTTTATGTGTGGTTATAATGTTTTAGAGCAAGTATTAAATGTGCTTGGGGAAAATGCAAGCATTCCTCCTCTTCTTCCTTTCCAAATTTTGTAGCAACAAGAAATGGCAACTGCTGTTCCAGCCCCTGTGAGCTAAGCCTTTGATCCCTCTTTGGCCACCGTCTCTCCTCAGCATGAAGCAGTGTGAAATCCCTAACTCTGTTCTCGCCTTTTAAGTTTCTTTCTTTGGTGATGATATTAAGCTAGTGAATAGTGAGTGGAAGTGCTAAGTTTCCTTTTTCTTCTTGGTCAATGCAACAATTTCCGACGTTGATTGTATGAATTACCATTCTCAAGTGTTGTAAAATTGTATGGATTTATTGTATAGCTAACACTCTCTTGAACCATGTGCATAAGATTGATTTGTTCTTTCTTAAAAAAATTGTTTTTTTATAATTAAAATCAGTTAACACACAATTGTTTTTAAAGAATTATTACATGGCTTTGAGTTTTTCATTGTATCAAAGGATTGGAGTAAACATTTATTGTCAAATCAAACTTTAAATGTCCATAATTTTGTCCACTCTTGTGTGCTATTTTATTTCTTTATTTGTAAATGCCTTAATTTAATGTTGTCTTTATTTGTTTATTATTTATAAATATTATATTTGTTTATCTTCTTTTTTTAGATAAATTTTATATGTTACAGGTTATGTAAATTGCAAAATTAACTTTGGATCTTAGGATGAATGTATCAAGATGCCGAGGGTCACCGGTGAATGAGTCAAAGACTATGATTCACAATCACAAAGTTAAAGAATTAATTAGTCGTAATTTAAATTTGAGAAACCAAAGTGATATACTTGTACAATATCACATATCAAAATGATAAACTCTAAACATAACCAAAGCAAAGTTGAGAATGAAGATATGAAACTAACTAAGATTTGGTCCAGTGATAAGAAAGTCTAATCTTTCATGATATTATACCCAAATATAATTTGAATCTCAGACGTTATAGTTACTCATTTTTAATTGTCTCATAGTACTATCAGGAGGATATATGTACATATATATAAGAACCCCCCTCCTCCAACAACAAAAAAAAAAAAAATAGCATGCCACTAAAGAGGACAATTTCCGTTAGAGAAAGCAAAGTGGGCTAACTCAGTTCGACCCACTAATAATCCTCCAAAATGGGATGGGATGATCCATTCTATCAAAATAATATCACCTGATATAGTCAATCCCAACCCATTTTGATCAAATAATATACAATTATCCTTTCATAGTTATTAATAATTCTGATTTTAAACAAATATTTAGCAACAAAATATAATGTTATAATAAAATTAAAAAAGACGTAACCTTCAAATTAGTTTCTCTTAAATTTTATGGCAGACAAATTGATAGCTTAGAAAAAAATCAGATAAATTCTAGTTTTTTTCTAGAAGATCCAATTTGTTCAATATTTTAAATGAACAAGAACTTTTTAAGGTTTTTCTTCTTCTAGAGTGACTAATTTGTCTTACATAAAATATAAGAGGAATTGCTTTTAAGGTCTTATCAATAAAAAAAAATTTATTGATTATTTATTTATAAATTAAAAATGTTATTATTTAACGATTTATTATTGGTGGTTTAGTTATTATAAAAGTTATTTAATTTTTGTTATTATAAATTATATGTTGATTTTTTTTTATGAATCAATGTGTCAAGGAAAATCTTAGAAATAAACCTGTTCAATAATGGAAGCAATAAAAATATTTTTTCCTACCTATGCAGTTAAATAGACAGTATCAAAAACACACAATAGAATAATTTGATAGAAAAATAAAATAAATGACACTATAATGTTTAACATGAGAAAACCCTAATTGGAGCGGCAAAAAATCCACAGCCTGTCCGGTGCAATCGTGATAACACTGGTGAAAGAGTTGATGATTGGTCCGATAAAATATTGTCTTCGAGTTGTATGGATTCCATAAAATAATTTTTCAGACGAGGACAAATACCATTTGAGTTGGCTACGTGGTCCCAGATGAATTGCTCGTCAGTTTCCTTTGGCTTGTTTCACCATGCTCAGGCATTGTCCAATGTCTTGGGTCCCGGGATGGAATTAAGGAATAAGCAAATTATACTGTCAAACAAACATTTCAGCATTTCTGGCATAATTGAGGTGTAAATTAGCCAAAAAAACAAAAAGGAAATACTAAGTGAAAGTGCCTCGGAGATGAAAGTATTACATCACAACCATAGTTAGAAATGATAAAATTGAATGCTAATATGATATAAGCAACAGCAATCCAGTTACAATGACCAATGGAATTTAAAACAGGACACAGTAACATTCAGAATCGTATAACTCATACTAATTGTTGGTTTTTTTTTCCAGCATCATCCTTAGGATTCAATAAACTTAATATCTTAGCCCATAATGGGCATCGCCTCTTAAGCACTAATAAGTGCAGCTCTTGTGCTAGTGGTAAAAGCTTGATCCAACATAGTGATGAACAGATTGCACTATAGTGCCTAGTACCAATAGAGAAGAAAAGAGGAAAGAAGAACTGCTATATTTTACATTGCTATGTACTGAAACATAGAAGAGATACAGATTTACATTTAACTGTAATGGCATAAATACTGTATGGGGTTGCTTAACAACTTCATGAGGAACCATTGATATCAGAAAACTCTATAATGGCAAAGCTAGAACATTTCGGAAATGAGAGTATATTCTCCTTGACTTTATCCATATTAATATCTGCATACCGCAGCCAAAAAGCTATAGATATAGTCATCAACTCTAAGACTGCTGCATTAGCCATCACAAATTTTGCCAAACAAATCTCATGCTCATGCACATTAAATCCCTTAAATTGGAAAACTTTGAGGCTTGACGAAAAGCAGTGAGGCACCGATGAAGAAGCCAAGACATCTTTATTTAAGTCAGATACTCCCTGAAATATTATTTTTTGTGTACAATTATTAGTCAGCCATCCATAATTTGCACTATCATCCTAACAAATACATAAAAAAGGACTTTGACTTTTTATGAAGTAAAGCAGAAGTATCTAGACTTACATTAAGTAAAACAAGAGTATTGAGAGTTGGGGAATTGTGGAGCAAGTTCAATAGGGCTTCACCAGTAACCTCATTTAGTTGCAGATAAATCAATCTTCCAAAGGCAGGTAGATGGGTGAATATATCTTTAGCATGAATAAGAGCCTGTATGGCAAGGGAAGAACTTGTTCAAATTCTAAAACTAAAATTTTTCTTTACCATTTTCGATGCAAGATAGCCAAAGCCAAGAAAGTGTTCTATCAAAACTAAGAAGGGTATAGGTACCACAGTACCTGACTAGTATAACATCCAACAGTGAGGTTCAATTATTAAGTCAGCCAGTTGTTCTATAAAAATGGGCATATTTCTTATTTATGCGAGACATAAAGGCCCACCACTTAAAATACCCTTACTTTTAAGGAGCATTACTCTTAAGATACTATTTTTATATTGGACAGTTTAGAATAAGCTTTTATTCAATAATATATAACTTTCTAAAAAGGAAAATCAACATGCCAAATTCTTTTGTTTTTAACACCTTCATAACAGGTGCATCTATTTTGCAGCTAAAAAATTCATTTCCAATACATATAGCTTTCTTTCCATAAAACAAATTTATGTTATGTAACCGCAGGCAATTATACTATTCTACACATCTCTCTGAAAAATTGCCATCCACATAGAAAACCAAACATACCTTGTGAAATAATAATTTCAGTTGTTCCATTTCATGGATTTGGCTGAGAAACTTATATGCATGGAACCCAATTTTTTCCAATCTGTCCTTTCTGTCTTCATCAATAACAATCACAACAGAAGCACTGAGAATTGATGATGAGTTTAATAGAATGATATCTTGCTCAAGATCACCCTCGTAAGAGAAATCCCTCAGATTTGGAGCAAAGACCTTGATGGCAGATTTGCTTGGCTCACTGGGCATAGAATTCCAGATTGCTATGGAGAACCTTTCAAGCAGAGGTGCTTGTATACTAATGTCCTGCACAGTTGACCACTCACATACTGTAGCTTCAAACACTTTCAGAACTGGGAAGCTAAGAGTTAGATCTTCTGAGCAGGTGGATGAGTCACTAACAAATCTAATCCCAGAAATGCTGAGGTTTTGAAGGTTTGGGAGACAAGCAGAGATGGGAACACTAAGAGTGCATCTCATTTGAAGCACCAATTGTACTAGAGAGGTGCATTTAAATAGGGAAAGAGAAGGAAGGAGGACCTTATCAGCATACTGAATATGAAGCTTCTGCCCACCCGTTTGTAGGATAGAGGAGATCCATGCACTGACTTGGGATGAATCATATTGATAAGTTGTTAAAAAAAGGGAGAAGTTTTGGATTCTTGAATAAGCAAGGTGAAGAAGCACTTTGTTCACAAAATGCACAAATTGTTCTTTTTGCATCATCTTCCCATAACAAAGAAAACTATCATTGAACCATAGACTAGTTATAGATGTCCAGACATCAATCCACCTTCTTGATAATACACAAGTGTGAACTGCCTCTATAGTTGGAAGGAAAGACAGGATATGGCCTAGAATGCTTTCATTTAAACTGCTAATTATGTCTTTGACATCAGTCACTGTTTCCCCAGCTGTGGTGTCATTATTCTGAGTTGAATCACTTGAATCCATGACCATGAAGTGCCTGAATATCAATATATAATTAAATAGGGGATAAAACAAAACTACAGTATCATATTTGGGAGAGGGTGTAACACTATTGAGCTTTACAGTTTCTGCATTCGGGTTGTATAAGATTGAGTAAGGTTACCCAATATTTTAATACATGATTTACTTTCCAGTCAAATAAAGTCAAGCAAAATGCTTCTGCTAAAGCATTAAAGATGCTAAATGCATGGAAGTATACAAGAATTCAAGTCTTACCAATTGGTAATTTCTGGGTTTTGTTTACAGTGTGCTAAGAACAGAATGAGGGAGGTAAGATTCAACTAAGGAGTGATTCTGATTAGAAACGAAAAAAAAAAAGGAACTACAACTTTCATTTAACGTTAATTGAGAGGCTGACTACTGCAAATCTTTAACAATTTAAAGAAGCCAAAACAAAACAAAAAAAATCTTAATGGCATTGGAAGAAGTGTAATAGAACATGCAATTTGAAGCAGATGAATGAGGTGGTGATGACTCACCCAAATGCAGATCAGGCTAGAGCATGACAGAAGGTTCACACTTCTTGAACTGAGAAAAAAACAGATGAAAGAGGGTTCTGAGTTCAGCTTTATAATTCACCCAATAGTATTATTTTTAATACTCAATAATCTCAAACACTCAAATGCTATACTCATAAAATATATAGGATCCAATATATTTTTTTTCTCTCAATTTCTTCTTTCTCTCTCACTCCTCTCATAATAGGTTTCTATGCCTGAATGAATTTTAGTAATACATTTCCCTAGTTCATCACTTTTTTGCTAGGTACAATTATTTATTCAGGACCATTATTTTGGTCCGTCTACGAGGAACAATAGTACAATTATTTATTCAGGACCATTACTTTAGGACTTTCAACTGTTGCTACCTAAGTGTATAATAAGGTGAAGGAGTGAGCCACGTACCAGGAGGTGTTATTCTTCCTAGAAGTACCGGTAGGGAGTTAGTTGGCACGTGGACAGCAATATTTTTTAGGAGATACAAATGAAAAAGAAAAAGTCAAAATTTAAGAAGTTGACTTTCAGTTGGATTGCACTTACCTACCAATAATAGCATGATTCATGATTCCGTCAAGGGGAATTCTCTGGTACAGATCAATTTTTCATCTACAGGGTGGAGAACTGACGTGGTATGATAAGGATTTGACACGTAGGATGATAAAGTTGTTGAGGTGATGTGCGGAGGCAAGTAATTACATTTGAACATTTATAGAAGAGATTACAGTTTGTATGAGATTTTCTTTTTTAATAGCAATGCTCAAACCAACCAAACAGGTAGGCGAGCAGGAATTACATGCACAGATCGACAACCATATGAAGTCTTGCAATAAGCCAAACATAGACCATACCAACAAGAATGACAAGAAACCACCAACAAACCAGAAACAATTCAGAGAGGTGCCAGATAGAGAGATAAAACACAGAGCAAATAACAAATAAAAAGAAAAGAAAAGAGCGGAACATGTACTACTCCCCCTGTGAAAGAAGCTCAAAGATAGAATTTGAGAGAGAGAGAGAGAGTTTGATATGAACATTCCTTATTGTATTGAATGAATGATTTACACTATGAAAAGTTATTTGTAGTGCCTTCCTGTTGAGGCTTGCCATACACGCTTTGTAACTGACTTTAACAGACTCCAAACTAACCTATAACTAACCTGATTCTATGATCAGATGTGTGCAACCTACAAATGCTCTATCATACATTAACATACCCCTGCGAACCTAGAGGGGATTTTTTCACTCTAAGTTTGGTCCTAAATGAAGGAAATAGAGAAGAGGATACAGCTTTGTTTAAGACATCAGCCACCTGTTTTTGAGCTGGTATGTGGCTAACATGAAGTTGCTTTTGAACCACCTTTTCTCTAACAAGATGAAGGTCGAGTTCAAAATGCTTGTATCGATGATGGAGAATTGGATTTGCTGTGAGCATTGCAGCACTTGAATCGTCACGGTAAATACTTTGGAGGAGAGCTGGAGGCAAGTGCAGCTCAGTGAGAAGGGACTGAATCCAAAGATTGTTTGACACAATAGCAGCTAAACTTCTGTATTCTGATTTAATGCTAGATCTAGATACAACTACTTGTTTCTTTGATGATCAAGTAATAAGATTTCCTCCAAAATAGATGCAAAGACCAGAGATGGATCTTCTATCATCAAAGTCATTGCCCCATTGTGCATCACAAAAGGCATAGAGACTGAAGTTAGAACAAGGTCTGTGTCTGAGTCCATAAGTGGCAGTCCCTTTATGATGCCTTATTATTCTCTTCACTAATTGCCAATGAGTTACAGAGGGCTGATTCATGAACTGGCATACTTTGTTGACACAGTAAGATATTTCTATTCTAGTTATTGTGGTGTACTGCAAGTCTCCTACTATAGACATATAGAGTGAAGGGTTATCAAACAGGTCAAGGTCTTGTCTGGTGAGTTTGAGACCAGTGGTCATGGGAGGTAGGTTTGGTTTGCTGTCAAGCATGTTTGCCTTTTCAAGGAGATCAGTGATGTATTTTGTTTGGGAGAGAAAGAGACTGCCATCTTTGGCAAATGAGGCTTCAATGCCAAGAAACTAATAGAGTGGACCTAGATCTTTGACGGAAAATTTTGCATTCAATGCTATGATCAGGTCTATAATAGCTTGCTATGAAGAGCCAGTGATGATAACATCATCAACATAGACCAAGACATATAGGGTGATATGTGGTGTAACTTTTGTGAATAGGGATGAATCATACTTGGCAGCAATAAAGCCAAGAGGGAGAAGAGTTGTGTGAAGTTTACTGAACCAGGCTCTAGGGGCCTGTTTCAAGCCATACAGGCCTTTGTTTAGCTTGAAACCAAGTGAGGACTGCCTTTGACCAAGCCTTTAGGCTGTTGTATGAAGACAGATTCTTCTAGATCTCCATTCATAAAAGCATTGTTGAAATCAATTTGACGTATGGGCCATTTGTGAGAAAGAGCTATGTACAAAACAATTCTAATAGTTGTTGTATTGACCACTAGACTAAAGGTTTCATGGAAGTCAAAACCCTCTTGTTGATGAAATCCCTTTGCTATCAACCTTGCTTTGTATTTATTGATCGAACCATTTGGATTATATTTGAATCTAAGACCCATTTGCAGCCTATAGTAGTCCTATTTGTGGGCAAGGGCATGAGAGTCCAGGTGTTGTTGTTCATCAGTGCTGAAGACTCATCTTGCATTGCTTTTAGCCAATCGGGATCAACTAAGGCTTTCTTGACAGAGCCTGACAGTGAAGATGTTGTGAAGGCTTTTGGTTTAAAACTGCCATCCTTGGCCCTAGTGATCATGTGATGATCATTATTAGGTAAAACAAACTTGGCTGTTGGAATAGATGACAGCGGTGAAACAGGATGGTTATTTCATGGTGAGGTTCAATGAAGGTGTGAAGCAACTATGGAGGACTGAGAAAGTGTGCCGCACATGATGGGAGGACATCAAAGATAGTCTTGGAGGGCAGGATTAGAGACTTATGAGCAGTAGTAGCGGCAATCAATACTGCAGGAGCAACAGCAACAGGAATATCAGGACTTGCAGCAGCAACAGTGGTGAATGGAGTTGCGGTGTTAACTTTTGAGCTATGCAACCTGTGAGTAGAAGTAGGAATAGGTGCAGGTATTATAGCAGGTATAAGGAAGCATTGGAACTACTTAGTTGCGATTCATGAGAGATTAAAGGAATTTTAGGAATTGTAGAATTTGATATTACTAAAGATGCAGGAGATTGAGGACTAAAATAAGCAGAGTAAGGGAATTGTGTCTCATGAAAAGTCACTTCTAGATATATAAATTTTACCAGAGGTGCTCAAGCATTTATAACCTTTGTGTGCTTCTGAATAATCAAGAAATATGCACATATCAGATCTGAAGTCAAGTTACTGTGAGTTATAGGGTCTCAACAAGGGATAGCATGCACAATCACAGGCTTTAAGCAACATATAGTCAGGTTGATGATGGTATAGTGTGAAAAATGGACAGGAGAATTTCACTGTTGGAGTAGGGAGAAGGTTAATTAGAAATATTGCCGTTTGAAATGCCTATGCCCAAAAAGTGACTGGCATTGAGACATTTGCCAGTAATGTAAGGAGAGTCTCAACTATGGGCCTATGTTTTCTCTCAATACTACCATTTTGTTGGTATGTGAGGGCATGTTAATCTGTGCATGACACCATGTGATTGTAGGAATTTGGTGAATGTGAGAAATTCTCTGGCATTATCAGTTTTAAAGGCTTTGAGTTTATGACCTAGTTGGAGTTCAGCTATGCTTTTGAATTTGAGAAAGGTTTCATATGCTTGAGATTTCTTATTCAGGAAATAAATCTAGGTATATCTGCTATGTGCATCTAAGAAACTAATGTAGTCCTTAGCTCTGCTTGTGGAGTGTACAGGGACTAGTCTCCAAATATCACAATAAACTAGCTCTAAGGAAAAATGATAAATGACCTGGAATCAGAGAAAAATTAGTATAAACTGTTTCCTTTCTACTCTTCCCATTTCATATTAAGTGTCATTTTGAGTTTTCTTTTTAAATTATTTGATATTTTTAGTTTTCAATAAAGTCTTAATTAATTTATGTAAATTTTACTCCTCTTGAAGAGAGAATGCGTCAATATGACTTAATGAAGAAAGAGAAAGAAATAGAAAAGCATTTTCATCTTGTATTTTCTAAAAAATCAATAAGATCTAATTATTATTTTAATTCTTATTCAAAAGCCAAAAGAGACACTTAATAATTTAATATGAAATGAAGAGAATAATTTATATGTTTTGGTCCAACATATTTATGCTTTGCAAGAAAGGGGGAATACCAATGTTAGAAATTATTAATTATTGAATTGTTTGAGAAGCATGCAAGGCACTTTGGCCGGTTTCTTCTGCTCTGTCTTTGTCATACTCATCAGCAGAAGGTTAGGCTTTGTTTAGTTAATGGAAATGGAAGGCAAGAGACGAAAAGGAAAGAAATTATTTTCCACTGTTTGGTTTGGAAGGAAAAGTAATAGGAAGAAATAAGGAGTGAAAAAGACATGCGAGATCCATTATATTTTTTTGAGATTCAAATGCCCAATTGTTATTTAATATATTATCTTTTTTTTTTTCTTTTTACTTTTCTACACCAACAAATAACATAAAATCATTTATATTCTATTTTTCCTTTCATTCAAACATACTTGTGGAAAATACAAATTCACTTTTTTTATCCTATCATTTTAAGCTTGTCATTTCCCAAATTGGCTTCTTTCACCATGGTTAGACACCAAACTTACTTTTTCCTTCAAAAAAGATACTTTTATTAAAAAAATATATTTTATATTTTTTGATATGTTGGGATAATTTTTTGAAGTAAAAACAGAATTACTAAAAGAAGCAAAAAAAAATCTTTTTTTAGAAGCTTAAATTTTCATTTCTGAAAAAAGATCTTTTTTATAACATGAAAAAGATGTTTAACAATAAATAAATATATTTTAATATTATATCCAAACATAAATTGTACAAACAAAAATCAACTTTTAATTTTTTAAAAGATTTTAATTAAACAAACCAATCGGAAAAAAATATCTTTTTTAAGAAGTGTATCCAAACGAGCTCAATATCATCCATTGTCTATGTTCGGAGAATGGAATTAAGGAATAAGCAAATTATACTGACAAACAACTTCCACATTTCTGCCATAAATGAGGTGTAAATTAGCAGAAAAAAAAAAAAGAAAAAGAAATAGCAAGTGTCTCACATATGAGAGTGTTACATCACAACCGTAGTTAGAAATGATAAAATTGAATGCTAATATAAGCATTTTAGATATAAGCACCAGCAACCGAATTAACGCTTAAAACCACCAATGGAATTTAAAACAGGACTCAGTAACATTTTAGAGCTGTAAAACGCTAATTTGCATAATAATTGTTAACTTTATTTCGCCAGCATAATCTTTAATATTTAACAAACTTAATGTCTCAGCGCAGATGCCCATAATGCCCTTAAATTTAATACTGCTCCGAAGAATTTTGATGAAACAAAGTTGCAAGCTTGCCATTATAGCTTTTGGCCTAGAGTTAAAAGCTTGATCCAACACTAATGATGAATAGATTGCCACTACATTGCCTAGTACCATTAGAAAGGAGAGAGAAGGACTGGCTATATTTTACATTGCTAAGATGTAATAAAACATGAAGGGACATAGATTTTGGTCGGAAGGTAGAATTAAAAGTAGGGGTAATTTTTTCCTGAATGATCTTATGCGTAATTTTATACATGACTCATTCATGAAAACTTTATTCCCATTTCTATCTTCCAACCAAACACACCCTTAACAACATCTTGAGGAGTGATTAACATCTGAAAATTCTACAATGGCAAAGCTAGAACGCTTTGGAAATGAGAGTATCTTCTTCTTGACTTTCTCCATATCAATATCTAAATACCGCAGCCACAAAGATGTAGATATAGTCATCCGCTCCAACACTGCTGCATTAGTCATCACAAATTTTGCGAGACAAATCTCATGCTCATGCACATTAAATCCCAAAAATTGAAAGACTTTAAGGCTTGACAAAAAACAAGGAGGCACTGATGAAGAAGCCACCAAGATATCTTTATTTAAGTCAGATACTCCCTGAAATTTTGTGTACAATTATTAGTCATTCATCCATAAACTGTACTATATATCTAGCAAACACATAAAAAAAAAGACTTTGAATTTTTATAAAGTAAAATAAGAGTATCTACACTTACATTAAGTAATATAAGAGTGTTAAGAATTGGGGAATTGTGGAGCAAGTTCAACAAGGCTTCACCAGTAATCTCATTTAGTTGCAGATAAGTCAACCTTCCAAAGGGAGGCAGATGGATGAAAATGTCTTTAGCATGAATAAGAACCTGTAAGGCAAGGAAAAAACTTGTTCAAATTCTAAGAGTCAAATTTTTTCTTTCCCATTTTAAATGCAAGATAGCCACAGCCAAGAAAGTGCTCTATCAAAACTAGGAAGGGTATTAACTTGCAAGAAATCCAACACTGAGGTTGAATTGTTTAAATATTATACCAATCTTTTTCAGATTGGAGAAAACATATTTAAGTCAATAGGTTTTCTATATAAAATGAATAGATTTGTTGTTTATATAAAACGCAAAGGCCTACCACTTAAAATACTCTCACGTTTAAAATGAACACTTCTTTTTAAGATACTATTTCTTATATTGGACAGTTTAAGTTTGTACTCAATTATTATAACTTTCTAGAAAGAAAAGACTACCATGCCGAATACTTATTTGCTCGAAAACCAAGCATACCTTGTGAAACAATAATTTCAATCGTTCCACTTCTTGGATTTGACTCAGAAACTTACGCCCCTGAAACCCCAATTTTTCCACCTTGTCCTCTCTGTCTTCATCAATAACAATCACAACAGAAGCACTAACAATTGATGATGGACTTAATAGAATGATATCTTTTTCAAGACCACCCTCATAAGAGAAATCCCTCAGATTTGGAGCAAAGACCTTGATGGCAGATGTGCTTGACTCATTGGACATAGAATTCCAGATTGCTATGGAGAACCTTTCAAGTAGAGGTGCTTGTATACTGATGTCCTGCACAGTTGACCACTCACATCCTCTAGCTTCAAACACTTTTAGAACTGGGAAGCTAAGAGTTAGATCTTCTGAGTAAGAGGATGAATCACTCACAAATCTAATGCCAGAAATGTTGAGGTTTTGAAGGTTTGGGAGACAAGCGGAGATGGGAACACTCAGAGTGCATCTCATTTGAAGCACCAATTGTACTAGAGAGGTGCATTTAAAGAGGGAATGAGAAGGAAGGAGGACTTTATCAGCATACTGAATATGAAGCTTCTGGACACCCCTTTCTAGGACAGAGGAGATCCATGCACTGATTTGGGATGAATCATATTGATAACTTGTTAAACAAAAGGAGATGTTTTGGATGCTTGAATTAGCAAGGTGAAGAAGCACTTTGCTCACAAAATGCACAAATTGTTCTTTTTGCATCCTCTTCCCATAACAAAGAAAACTATCATTGAACCATAGACCAGTGACGGATCTCCAAACATCAATCCACCTTCTTGATAATACACAAGTTTGAACTGCCTCTACAGTTGGAAGGAAAGTCAGGATGTGGCCAATAGTGCTTTCATGTAAACTGCTAATTATGTCTTTGACATCACTAACAGTTTCCCCAGCAGGTAATTGTTCTGTGGCATCATTATTCTGAGTTGAATCACTTGAATCCATGACCATGAAGTACCTGAATATCAATATATAATTAAATGGGGGATAAAACAAAACTATAGTATCATATTTGGGAGAGGGTATAACTCTACCGAGCTTTACAGTTTCTGCTCTGAGGCTGTATAACATTGAGTAAAGTTGCCCAATATTTCGTTACATTATTTACTTTCTTCACCTACTGTACAAGTACGAATAATAAACCAAAACAATAAACCCACTGGTAAATTTCGATTCAAATCAAGTCAAGCAAATTGCTTCTGCTAAAGCATTAAAGATGCTAAATGCATGGAAGTATACAAGAATTCAAGTCTCACCAATTGGATAATTTCTGGGTTTTGTATACTGTGTGACAGGAACAGAATGATGAGTGAGGTAAGATTCAGCTGAGAGATGATGCTAATTACAAATGAAAAAAATGAAGATACCAAGAAAGAAGGAATACTGCAACTTTCATTTCACATTAATAGAGAGGCTTACTACTGCAAATCTTTAACAATTTAAAAAAACCAAAAAAAAAAGGAAACAAAACATAGTGGCATTGGAAGAAGTGTAACAGAACATGCAAGTTGAAGCAGATGAATGAGGTAGTGATGACTCACCCAAATGCAGATCAGGCTAGAGCATCACGGAAGGTTCACACTTCTGGAACTGAGAAGGAAACAAATGGAAGAGGGTCTTGAGTTCAGATTTAAAATTCATCGACATTACAAGTATTTAACTAATTATTCATGAGCATTACTTTGGTCCCACTGAGGAACAGATTGTTGCTACCTACTTAATTATATAATAAGGTGAAGGACGAGCCACGTACCACGAGGTAAATGGGTGAGTGTACCACGGACGCTAACTGGAACACAGGACACGAATAGCAAATAAGTGGCCCTTCAATATTTAAAAATTACAAGACACGAATATAATATATATATATATATATATATATATATTTATTGAAAATAATATATTCTTTAACATATTATTTATATAAGTTTTATTATGTTTTTTTTTTTCATATAAACTCAAAAAATTATGTACTATTTTATTTTTATAACATTATTTATATTATATTTTTCAATACTAGAGCAACAAAAAAGTACACTTTAAATTGAATATATACAAATTTATACTATTAATATATTATTGGTATGTCATATAAGATTCGAGACAAACACATGTCTAATATATAGGCACGGCATCCAAGTTGGTGTATCCATGTTTCATAAGTGACCACCATTGGACCACACAATATGTTTTATTTTTTTTTTCTTTTTTTCATTTCAACATTCACTTTATTACAATTAAATTTACGTTTCACTCTAGTTCATTTCTACTCATCTACTTTTTCTAGCATTACATTTGATGAAAATAAACATTCATTTTTAAATGTCAAAATAGATATTTATTTTTAAGTGTCGAAAATAATTAGTGTTATTAATATTCATAAAATATTAAATAATATAATGGCACACTTTCATATATTATATTAAATGAGATGCAAATCTTTAATCTAAAGAGGAGTGATACACAACCAATATCACACTTATATCATATACTTACACCAACTTAAAAGTTATAAATTAATATATAAAAAGTTATAAATCAGTATGCAAAAAGTTATAAATCAATATGTAAAAAATTATAAAAAAGTATGTAAAAAATTTTTACATCTTAATTTATAACTTTTATATATTAGTTTATAACTTTTAACTTGATGTACGTGTATAGTATAAATATGATGATAATTGTTTATCTTTTCTCTAATCTAAATGGCATCTATATTCTATCAAAAAATAGAGGGGACACGTCCATACGATGCCCCGCCAATGCGAGCATTAATAGTATTTAACGAATAGTTTTCTTCATGGACTATATGGTGGGGAGTTGGTTGGCACGTGACTAGAAATGTTAGGAGGGAGGGTTGGAGATAAAATAATTAAAAAAATTAAAAGTTATATAATTTTGTCATTGACTAATTCAATATACTATGGATATAAAAGAGCGTGTTACATTATTATTTATAAGATTTTTAAAATAATAAATAATTAAGTTAAACATTTTTATTAATATAGTAATATATGATAATATATATATATATATATATATATATAAAACCTTTTTACATAAGATTACATCATAATTAAATTACTTTTTAAATTTTACAACAAGATATAATTTTTTTATATATAATAATTAGCCATTTTATTCTTTACATTTAAAAGGTTCTTTTATACAAAAAAAGATTTAAAAAATTGTTTAGCTCTGTATACCATCAAAAAATTGATAGATTTAAAATTTCTCAAAATAAAGCTTTATCTTCTTTATATTTGTAGTGATTATTTTCACTTTTATTTATCTAATATCACTTCACAATAATTACATATATTTATACTATTACTGAAATACCCTCAAGGTTTTTTAACACTGTATCTTTTTTGTTTTATTTTCAAAATAAAAATAAAAATTATATATTAAAATATCACTTATTTATAGTTATTTGACATTACTAAATGGATTTAATTAAAAAATTAATTGGTATTAATTAAAAAAGATTTTGTGGCCGTGTGTAAGAATCTGGATCCGAATCAACAGTTTTAATAGGAAGGAGATGATTATAAAACAAGGACTATTAACTGTTATACAATTAACTTGATTCCCATAGAAAAAATATAATTAACTTGTTCAAAAAAGAGAATAATTATTTTTTATTCATTAGCGGCACTAATTGTAATTCTAATACAGTAATACCAATTCGTTTGGCTTATTTGGAAGGTTTGGCGGACAGTGTTTGGGTATCGGATAACAGTAACACAGAACATAAGGAAGCCGCGCAATGATGAGGCATTCGCTGCACCAATCATCCAAGATTTCAAGATAAAAAATAATTCAACAAAAGTAAATTTTTAATGAATTATTATTTTTATTTATCAAATTACAATATTATAAGATTTATTTTGAGCCATATTGATACAAATATGACTTGAAAAAAGTGTTATTTTTATATTTGATTAAATTTACAAGTTATTCAAATTTTGTGTTTCTAATTCATGTTAAACATTATAACTATTATAAAAATTTTATGTGTTAAGCTAGAAATTAGTTAATTATAGTTTATTTATGACTAATATTAATTAATATAATTATCAAATATAACTGAAGATAAAAATAATTCAACAAAAGCCAATCGTTGCCAAGATTTGAACCCCGCCTCTGAAAGGACAAAGCAAACATGCCAGCCATTGTGCCAACCAGTTTAACTAGTGATCTGTTAGTTGAATCAGTGACCCAGTAATCTGATCATGTGACTAAGTCGTTCATCGATCTGAGTTTAATAACTAAGATATTTACACAAGTATGACTTGAAAAAGTTATTTTATATTTGATTAAATTTACAGGTTATTGAGTTTTATTTCACTATACTTTTTAATTCATGTTAAACATTATACTTAAGTTAGAAAATTTCTGTATTACGCTAGAAGTTAGTTAATTATAGTTAATTTATGTTTGATATTAATTTTTATAATTATTAAATATAAATTTAAAATATCATACTAATAATATATATATTGCAAATATAAAATAAGATTTTAGTTAAAGTCAATTAGAAATATCACACAAAATAAATAAATAAGAAGTGACCATAGATAATTGAGATTCTAAAATATAATTTTTAATTTAATTTAAAAAATAAAACAGAAAAAGATGAACTATTTAAAAAGCCTTAAAGACATATCAAGAAGCAATTAACGTGGAGTGGCATCTTTTTCTTCCCTTCCTTACTTTCCCTTCTAATCGGATAGAAATGTTTAGGCGTTGAAACATATGCGCGCAATCTAAATAATAGTGCATTGACTTTCTGGTGGCTTGCTTGTTAACACGCGCACGCAAAATTGATTGCGGTAGATGTACAAACAAAACTACTACTTTTTTTTTTAAAAGGAGGTAAAACTCCTTTATACCTATTGTCATTCTCACACCAACTAGTTTTAAACTGATTTCTCTCTTTTCTATTTTAATCAAAATATACTTTAATATTAATTATTTATTAATAAACAAACTTTTATCTTAATTTATAATTACTATTGGTTCAATTAAAAATAATTAAATTATTTAAAGTCTTAATATTTATCCGTAATGATTAATTTACTTTTTGTTATATTATAAAAATAATTAATTTATTATTGTTGTCAGTTTAATTATATTGTCATCGTGATCACTTTGGCTGTGAATGATAACATTACCAACAACCTAAAAGATTTTAAATCTTTAAGCCAATTATCACCTATATTCAATATTGGGATAAGAGTTAGAGCTCGTTTGAAGGTGTTTTTCATAAAAGATTTTTTTGATTGATTTTTTTAATTAAGATCTTTTAAAAAAATAAAATTTGATTAATATTTGGATATAATGTCAATTTATGTTTGGATACAATATTAAAATATCTTTATTTATTGTCAAATATTTTTTTCATGTTATAAAAAGATCTTTTTTCAAAAGATAAAAATGATAGCCTCTACAAAAAAAATCATTTTTTACTTCTTCTAGTTATTATGCTTTTATTTAAAAAAATTATCAAATATACCCAGAAACACAAAAAGATTTTTTATTAAAAATATCTTTTTATAAAAAAAAATTCCAAACGAGCTTTTAAACAAATTTATGATGAATTTTTGTTTTATAAGCTCAACGGAGAATAGCCTTTCAGATTTCAGAAACACAATATAATCTCTAGCGAGAAAACAAATCAAAGACATGAAATTCCGGACGAAGACATTTTTCATTGTTATATTGCAGCAAGAAAAAAAATCTTACTATATATATATATTCTAGTTGTAATAATTTGACATTTTGATTTTGTAAATTACTATTATTTCTCATATTCACAATATACAGTTAATAAAATAATTGGGATGCCAAAATTTAAATAAAATGGATTTTTTTTTTTTTTGGTGAAAACACCGGAATCAAATTTTCCCTGCTCAACTACTTATGGACAGGGTTCCAAGTTGTAGCAAAGAGCTTTAAACTTCTTGTACGCAACCCATACAGGATAAGACCACATTTTCATTAAAAAATAAATTAAATAATTGAGTGTTAGTAACGTTTAAATTACTTAATGAAGTGAAAAAAAATTAATTAAGGATGACAAAACGGGTTAAGTCTATCGGGTTGGCCACCAACCTGCCACTATTTAATGGGGTGAGTTAAATTTTTCAACTCGTAAAATATTTTCAATTCTCCTCGGCCCGCCCTATTTTATCACGAACCTATGGGGGTAAGGGTTTAGTTGGCAAATAAATAAAAAAAGAAAGCTAATAAAAAATGGGTTAGTCGGCAATCTCGTCATATTTTTTATGGGATGGGTTGACATTTTCAACTCAGATAACTAAAATAGGTCAACTTATCATGCTTTGTTTTATGGTCAACTTACGATGGGTCGAAGTAGGTCCCTTCCCTGCCCTGTTTGCCACCCATAAATTTAATTTAATTTAATTTAAAAATTATAGTTAAAATTAGCCAAATCAATTTGTTACATTTTTCTGCTCATTATGTGAAAATATAAATTTAATATATTTCCTTGGAAAATTAATTAAAACTGAAAAATTTTAATTTTTATAAAATAAATGTCATGACCCAATTTTCAAAACATGACCAGCACGTGAGAAATCTCATTCTGACGCAAGCCTCGTAGCCTGCTGACTGTTCTATGTGCATGCTCTGCTTAAAATCAATGGAAAGTAGAAAGTTTCTCTTTTTCTATATACAAATCACCTGTTCTCTAAGATCAAACTCATTGTATCTAAAATCTTGCTATAACCTTTCAAGTTTCAAATCATGAATCATTTATACCTATAGATCAAAGTATACTTCTTTAAAGGTCCATATCATTATTTACAAATCAAAATATAATCATAATATAATGAATGCAAAAACAAAACATGCTCTAGGTTCGGGATCCTGCCTGCAATTGTACTGGAGCACTCTAGACAGAATTATAAACACTTCACCCAAGTGAAGCTCACCATATGAACTCTAATGCTAGTGGAGGATAATGACTGAGAAAACTCTGCAGCAGATGCTCTATCTGTAGGAAAGGAGAAAGAAGAGGGGTGAGTTTTGTGCAAAACTCAGTGAGTGAATCCCCACCTGTAACCCCCCTTCATGGAACGTTTAGAACAATGCATAAAATTTTAATAAACTATAACCATTATGAAACATTTCATGCATACATACCTATAATCCACCTCATCATTTCCCATAATTAAGATCAACAATACTCCAATAGAAAAATAGTAATTTCTAATTATGCCTAAGATTTAGATGTACACACACCCACACACACATATATGTATATATGCCCCAGTCATTATACTGCCACATTAATAACTAAATTTTCAAACTACTTTCATATCTGAAATCATACAAGTTCATCGTATAATATTTCTAGAGAAACATTGACGTCCATCAATCATAGTGTAATCATATAAATGCATCTACAAGGTTGGAGACTAGCTCTGCCAACCTTGGTGTCGGACTGGCTCTGTACACCCTTTCTTTATGAATTGAGAATCTCTAGGGTTGGAGACTGGCGCTGCCAACCTTGGTGTCAGACTGGCTCCGTACACCTCTGCTTTATGAGCTATAAATCTATCTGATTCTAACAATCTGACCTTAGCATACCGGTGGCTATGAAATCATGCCCAAATGGTCATTCACATGGGCATTGTGATTACAAGCCTCCACGGGTATGTAGCCATTAACTGTCCTAAATCTGATGAAGATTCAAGCTCTAAAATCATTTATGTTTAATTCTCTAAAACATAATCCAATCAATCAAGCTTTTCATAAATATGATTCTCAATATCATATTTCAAATAGCCAGGTTTGCAATCACAATTCCATTCTTTTCTCTAAATTGCATATCTAGTATAAAACTACTTTATATACAGAAACCAATTCCAGGATCCACTAAAATAATCATAAAAGTCTCTAACCATTCCACTTATCATTAATTCCACATAAAATCAATATGACAAACATGGTCCCATGAGTTTTCTCAAAAATGGGTTTCATGGTCTAAAATCCACAATTCCAAACATATAATGAATAGTAAACTTCCAATCATGTACAGTAATCTCTAAAATCAAGCAGTAAATCACATATTTCATGAAAATAACTTTAATGTAGAACATAGAGATAATAGGTGTGAACCCACTCACTTGGAGGGGTGAACAATGGAAGATATACATTGACAAAGCTCCTTGGAGCAAGAACAACATCAATATCTGACATAGGAGTCATAATACTCTAGATTAACTTCTAGAAATCACTAAATAACTCAGATCTGACTCTAATTCCAAGGAATAACATCACCTCTTGTATAACTTGGAGGAATAGCAAAACTAACCTCAAGAACAAAGAGGAAATGGAAGAAAAGAAAGCAAAACCAAGAGAATAACATACCTTTAAGCCTTAGGAATGAAATATTGGAGTTAGATTGAAAGAAATGGAGTGAGAGAAGGTTGGGAGAGGGATTTTCATGTTTCTCTGCAGAAGAGGAGGGTGGGGGATGTGTTTTTATGTTTTTGAAGGTTCTGGACCCCGAAATGGGATTTTTAAATACACTGTTGACCGCCTGGGTGGTCTCTAGAACAGTTGCACCACCTTACTCTCTCTGTTTACTTCCTGGGTGGTCATATGACCACTTGGGCGGTCTCCAAAATAGTTTGACACTATCCATTATGGTCTTTCACTCCCTAGAATGGACTCTTACTCTACAGAACTCACTTATTTGTATTTATTAATTTTAAGTTAATGTCCATTAACTTTAAAATAAAAATGTAAATAAGAAAGTACCCCCCATTTGAATTCAAATAAAATATCATAAAAATCAAAATCCCAACAAATTAAAATCCAAATTTTGGATTTTAGTTCAAATCCAGGAATTCTTAAAATTTCGTAAACTTGTGATCTGAAAATGACCTATTTAAAAGGTTGATAAAATTTGTTAAAAATCACTCTTTAACTCAGTTTTCACTAAGGAATAATTACCGGGACTTTTGATCCCAAGAATATGATTCTATCATATGGCCCTCCAAGGAGGTGTAGGGCCCGGACTTAGCAGAATTCAGAACTTGAAACAACGAGTAACAGTGACTGACACCCTTTCTGTTTGGAAAAATTTTCTAATCCTTTTAAATTTAAAATTGGGGGTATTATAATAAAATATAGGGTAAATAACACTTCCCACCCTTGAGGTTTGTAAAAATAACAATCAATCCCAAATTTATAGAAAATTGGCACTTTATCTCATTGTCATGTCTCACTAATTGCTCATATTAACTATGGTTAAGATATATACTTTTACATGTTATCTTATAATCCTATTAATTTTATCCTATATTCTATAATAATAATAAAGGTAAATAACACTCCACACTTTGAGGTTTATGAAAATCATACCCAACCCTAAACTTATAGAAGATTGACACTCCACCCTATTATCTTGTCTCACTAACTACTACTCATATTAACTATGATATATACTTTTCCATGTTTTATACATCTTATAATCCGATTAATCTTATCCCATATTCTATAATAATACTAATAATACACTTAGAAAATTATTATAAAAGAAGTTTTGTTACATAACAAATTTCCTTCAATGAGAATTCAATACATCATTATTCTTTTCTAAAAAAATTATTAGCATCCTATGAACTTATAATATTTTATCAATTTATTTTATTATGGCATAATATTATCATAGTCAATAAATACTATTAAACAATCATTGCTTAATTACATAATCAGAAATCTATTCTAAAGAATTTTGACACATTTCAAATTGTTCTTCTGTAATACCCTAGATATACTACTCCCTAGGAGAGTTTAGTGCAACACACGTGTTCCTAAGCAAATCTGGGACCACTATAGGGTTCCTCAAGATCCACTAATGTTACTGGTAGACCCCACTTGAATTATAACTCAAAGGGTTGAGAAATATCACTCTAGAGAGCATTATAGTGCTCAAATGAGTGATGCAGCAGTTGAAGAATAGTAAGGCGGTGCAGATATAGATTTTGAGTACTCGGGTGAGCACTGTAGTGATCGAAGTTTTATTAAAACCCCTCATTTTGAATTTTCTAGACCACACACATATACCCTCCACCCTCAAACATGAACTCTCACGCCTAGAAGTACTTCCTCACCCCCAAATCTCCATTTTCTTTCATTGCTTTTAAGTTTAACTTGGATTTTTCATCCTCTAAGCTTAAACGTATATCATTTTAGCAGTTTTGCTTCCTTTGTCCCTTCAATCTCTTGTGTTCTTGGGGATTTGATTAATGTTCTCCGTGGTTTCCATACCATCATGTTCTCTCATGCTTGCTAGAGTGAGAAATGATTAGTTAGAGGTTAATTTATAATATTATGACTGTTTTGGCAGATATTGGTGTCATTTCTGCATCTCAGAGTTCTATTGGTGATTGTCCTGTATATTCCATCCCTTCAGATGAGTGGGTTTGCATTTGTGATCTCTATGTTGTTTATTAGAGTTATTTTCATGAAACTATGATTTAAAGTATGGTTTTAAAGACTACTATACAAGATTTGAGATTTTTGCTGATTTATGAAATTGTGGTTTTCCTAATAGCATGAACTGTGTTTTGAGAAAACTCATGAAACCATTATTGATGAAATGTTTTTATGAAAAGTTAGTTATAGTTGTGATTACTAGAAATCTATGATTATTAGAATTATTTTTATGTTGAATTGATTATGAATGTGTTTATTGGAAAACTTTGTGACTTTAGAGATTGTACTGTGATTTTAGAGTTTTTAAGCCTATGAAAGTATGTTGTTAAAATATAATTTAGAAATTCAAACATAAAAGAACTTTAGAGTATGGATCCTCTCAAGACTTTGAATAGTTGGCAGCTACATACTCTATGGATCGAAATCACAGTGTCTGCAAACGGGTAATCTCTTGAACATGATTTCATAGCCACATATATGCTAAGGTTGGACTATTAGAATTACGTGGATTCAAGCTCTCAAAATATTTAAAAATTTAGAAAGTTTTCAGATTTGTTGAAATTAAGAATAGACTACTTATGTAGTAGCAATAGAGAAACGACCAGTGAGTTACGTGGCTGGAAAAATGATTGTTAACTTTAATACCAAGTTGCCCCAAAAAATAATCTCACAGAGTAGAGTAGAGAATGAAACTTATTTAAGTGTTTGAATGTACGGTTCTTAGGAACCATGGAGCAACGAAATTATCAAACCATGAATAATAGACATAATCAAACATTCCTATTTCTCTAGTAGAATAATGTTGTGTAAAGTTGTGAAAAATCATGATTTTGACTATATGTATGTGTGTGTGCGTGTGTGTGTGTGTAATGTTTTAGAACTATACTAATGTTATTATGTTTTCATGCATTATTCTTTGGTGTCCTATAAAGGGGCTTATATGTGGGGATTCATTCATTGAGTTTTGAATAGAACTCACCTCTCTCTTCTTTCTCCCCTTTACAGATACATAAGCAGTTGTGGGTCATTCCCAGTCATCATTGTCTCAGCAATAATAGAGTTTCAGTGGTGAGTTTCACGTGGGTGAAGTGTTTATTATTTTGTTCTAGAGTGCTCCAGTACATTGGCAGGCAAGGTCCTGAGCTGTAAAGCATGTTTCATAGTCCATGCATATTATGATGTTTTCTTGACTTGTATTTATTAATTATTACCCTTCATGGTTATTTTGTATAAATAGACTTTATATGTTTTTTTATGTTATTGTAACTTCAGACTTTAGAGACAGATTATGAGATTGTAATATTAATTTTATGACTACTTAATAACAGGTGAATTGTATGTAGACAACGGAATTATGATTTAAACAAATTATGAATGACTATACATGTAGAGCATCCCGGGTCATGAGGCTTACGTGAGAACGAGATTTCTCACGTGCCCCAAATTAGGTCGTGACATCTTCAATAAGAATTTAATACATGTTATTTTAAAAAAATTTGAATATCCTATCAATTTATTATAGCATTTTATCAAGCTCAAAATTTATTATTTATTAAATCTATATTGAGAAATGTAATTCTTTTTCAATAATATATATATATATATATTAAGAGAAATATCATTTCCCTCATATATCTTTGAAGGATATCATAGTGTCATAGTTTTTAATACTACTCTTTTTAAAATTTCCATAAGAAATAATACATATAATATCACTAAAAAAAAGGAAGTGGCTTTTCTACTTGTTTTTTTAAACTGACATGTAACAAAGTTTAAAAGTTATAATTAAAAGTGTTTATCGAATTAAATTGATCTAATAAACTTAAAAATATACTGCAAATTAATAAAAATGATTATAATTAGTTTGGTTATTCGGTTCTCATATTTGCGATACTTCAACTTAAAATTTAAACACCTCATTCAACCACTCGATCATTTATACATTTTTAATTCACTTATACAATTTTAAAATTTTGCATTTGAACCTCAAGTAATTATGCTAAATTTTATCTTTTTATTTGTATTTGTTCTATATAAATATCTTTTTATTCAGACATATAAAATTATTTTAATATAAGTTTTATTGAAAAATAATTGTGTTTCAAAACATAGATTTGACAAATAATAAATTTTGAGTTCGGTAAAATGTTATAATAAATTAATAGGATGCTTATATTTTTTTAAAAAATAATTATATATTATATTCTCATTGAAGAAAATTTGACGTCTGACAAAACCTTTTCTTTTTATAAGTTTCTAATTATATTATTACTATTATTATAGGATAGGATATGATTAATAGGATATAAAAAAGTATACAGCTAAATTATAGTTAAAAGAATAGTTAGTGAGACATATCAAAGGGGTGGAGTATTAATTTTCTACAAGTTTAGGGTTGACTGTCATTTTACAAACCTCAAGGGTAGGGAGTGTTATTTACCCTAAAATATAACAAAAGAAAACTTTTTAAACAAAAATATTAATGTATTAAACATGAATAAAACTAAAAATAATATTATATTAGAAGGGCATTTAAATTAAAGTATAGTAAATAGGGAATGACAATAGATAATATAAAGTAGCAATAGCCACTCCCTAAAAACAAAAATATATTTGTAAAGGTAATTCATATATGAGTTTAATTTTAATACAATGATCGCATAAAACTATTTTACACCGTCATCCAATCAAAATATTTTGTTAAGTATTGAGTGTAAAAGACAACTGTCATCGTTTATGTGTCAATATATATTAGATGATTGCGTAAAAAAATTTATACTATCAATGCATTACAGTTAAATCCATTATATATCTATCGAGTTTTTCAAAAAATTACCAAATATTTATTTGGACAATTTGTAAAGGTAATTCAAATTTTGCCAGAAAACATGATAATAATGCAATTCTTTTGTAAAATATACTCCATCTCTTTCACTGTCCATTTTTTTTCAGTTTTTTATTGCGAAATATGTATTAATTTATTATATCCAGAATCACTATTTTTTTTTTCAATATTACTCTTAATATAATTAATTGTGTCTTATTTTTCAATAACATTGTGATCATTGTATGGTCTCCTCATATTTTTTTTTAACCATTATTAAGATGTATTTATTATTTCTTAATCTATATGACTTTTAGTTTTTGGACAGATAAAGTGAAATAGAGAAAGTATTATTTAAAAATTTAAATTTGCAATTTCATGTCAAAATTAAAGTTGTTTATTCACTCAACTAATCTTTTATTTATCAAGAACTTTAAAAAAAAATATACAATTTGAAGGCCAAATTATAAGCGTATGTCAAAATTACCTCGTATGAGATGAGGCCAAATTACAAGCATCTGCCAAAATTACCCCGTATGAGATAAGTCATGAGAGAAATTATGAAAACTCTTCATTACCTCACACGCATCAGCTTCAAGAATTTTAACCAAATATCTTGCCAGCACCATCTCTTCCAGAATTTTGACCAAACGGGCCATTGATACTTGATACATTAATCATTTTTGATATATTATAGTAATTTTCAAATTTTAGTTAGGCTTTATATATATTTTATATGATCAAAATTTATCTATAAGATCTCAAATTTGAACAATTTTCTTAAAAAAATATTTTCAACAATTTGGAGTGTCATAAAATATTTCTTTTACGAGACCTTCAGAATAAACAACAATCCAAAAATTAAATCAAATTTTTTCTGGGTTCCCAAAAATTACAACATTACATATAAAATTTAGCATTTCAAAATGTATTTAAACCTGTTTTTAAAGTCTAGCTAATTTTTTTTTTAAAATTACTATGATAGATTAGAGTTTAATTTTCATCTACTGAAGGTGTAAAAGTTTTTTACTTTGTCATCTAATAATATATTGTCACACCAATATAGGTAATTAAATCTCATGCATACTACTTAAAAAATCATGTAAATAAGAATGTTTAATTAGATGATAGTATGTAAATTTAATACTATCAATATATCAAAATTAAATTGAATAGCTTATATATAATTATTGTATTAATATATCTTTAATTCTTTCATAAAAAAATATACCTTTAATTCTTCACTATTAAACTACAAAGTGTAAAACGGGGTCCTAAGTCCAAAGATTACTTTCTAGTTTCTACTCCCTTCGTTTAATCATATAAGTCAATTTTGAATTTTTTTATCTAGCTTAAAATATAAATTATTTTTATATTTCAAGAAAATATTAATTATTTTTTATTTTATCCTATATTTATATTGAGTGAGAGTGAATAATGTGAATATAATTATTTAATAAAAAAAAATTTATGATGAGTAATAAATAATACTTTCATCTTTTATTCTTATTTTTTTAAAATATTAATAAAATTCAATCATTAACTTAATTTTCAAATATAATCTTAAATATCTTATATTATCGACTCTAAAAAAGGTAAATGAATCACGGACTCTACTACTAAAAAAAAAATACAGCCACCAGTCTTGGAGACTGTAGTGCCTAGTGTCCTGAGTCGTAACAAATTATAGAATTCCAAAGGCAACGGATCTAACACAGATCAAGCAGTAACGTGGGCATGTGGCTGTCATCACGTGCCATTCTTCATCATGTGGCTGTCATGTTAGGCTGCCATTCTTCAACAGACATTTTTTAGTATTGATAAATAAATAAATGAATGGATAAATACTATGTAAGGAGTGATTAATTGATATCGGTACAATACTTAACACATTTACATATTCAATAATTTTTTATATAATATAATTTTTATCAATTCAATCATTGAATTATGATTGTATATAGTGCTGATTGTTTGTGCCAAACTTTTAACAAAATGGGATATCTATAAGCTTGTGATCAAATAGTTTTATTTGTATACATTTGTGACATACTTATTACATTCATTTATATGTATATGAAAAATTGTATTAAAAGATTTTAAATTAATGTGAAATTATATATATATATATATATATATATATATATATATGATCTTATATCGATATAAATTGATCCTTCCTCTTACCAAATATTAGCTTTACAGACATGTTTGTACCAATTATCTAGCTACAATGTTGAAATCCTCTATTTCTAAATCATCTCTATTTTTTAGTTTCATCAATCTATAATTGATATGTAAAAGGTAGATAAATATTTGGAAGTTGTTTTAAATTTTTAAATGTGTGGAGATAGATAATTTTCTTCTGTTTCAAATTTCCAATTAAAGAAATGGGTAAATTACACTTACTTTTTCTAAGATTTGTGAACATATAACTCACATCCCTCCTAGTTGTCTAATATATATTCAGCTCTCCTACTAGCATCAACTATCAAAACTCCCTTAAAATATTATTAATTTTCCAAAAATATAGTTATCTCTCCTTCTCCCACTCTCCTTCCTAAAACAAACACCCCTCTTTCTTCGGTCTCCTTCAAAAAAGTGAAACAAAATTTACATTTTTGTTGAAGGAGATAACTTTGAAGAAAGACAAACGAAATGATATCTAAACCTCATGCCATTTCTGTAACAACTTCCAATTTGTATTGAGACTTTTATTTCGCCAACACAGTTACTTTTCTATGTACCTTTTCTTTGATGGGTGATTTGGTGGACTGATTTTGGGCACTAGTGACTCATGGTTTGATTTGTTAATTGTTTGGTCTTTTTTTTTAATTTTTTTGTTTTTGCGGTTTGGGGAAAGAAGAAAATAAGTGGATTATTGACCTAAACTAGGTGGATAATTCGGATATTGTGTTCTTTGTTTTTTTTTTTCATTTTATCTTGGGTTAATTTAGAGTGATTTTGGCAATTGGGTATGCGCTAATGATGGAGTGGGTCTATGGTTCGGCGTTGTGAAACAATTTTGAGGTTGTAGGAGACAAATGCTGAGAAAAATTTTGGTACCAGGGTAGAACGTGGCAGAAGAAGGAAAAAGATGCTTTTTAATGCTTTAACTGGAATATAATGTCAATGTGAAAATTTTTTATATGATTATCTAATCATACAATGATACATTAGTAAATATGGTTATTTTTCATTCCATTACTTGAAAAGTAATGTAAAATGAGAGATTTTGCGATCTACTCTAAACTCTGTTCTTGAGTCATTGTTACTGGTTTTGGGTGAGATATAAGTGGGGTTAATTTTATAAAATCAATAATATTTTACGAGGAAAATGTTAATAATTGATGTCAATAGAAAAGGTTAATTGATCTAATAAATAGAGAAAGTGAGCATAGATTTAACAACTTAGAGGAAGGTCATATATAGTTCTAAAAATCTTAGAAGATGTTAGTGTAATTTATCTAAAAAGCCATTTGTGGTTGACAACGTGCAATTTTTTTTTTTTAATGAAAATTCCACTCACATGAAACACTTTCAAATAAAATATTGGATTTGTCTTGTATAACGTTACTCTTCAAGCCTGGATCCCCTGGGGACATCTGATAAAATTGGAAGGGTGCTAGAGAAGATTAGCATGAGCCATGTACAGTCGAGAAATGATCCAAAATTTTTAGTTTTGTGTGCCCTACTTTTGTTGTTGGCGTTTCTTTGCTTTACAATAGTCGAAATTTAAAACAACATCTATCATAGAATATTATTAACATTTAATCACACATATCTAGTTCAAATAATACATGTTACAACAAAATCTAAAAATAAACGCTTATGACTAAGGAAGAGAAAATTGGACCAGATATCAAATCGATCAAGCTAAGATATTAGTTCAAAGATTTAGAATATAAAAAATATATATTCATAGGTTTATAAAAATAAAACATAATCCATATAAAATTTCTCTAGCCTCATCCTCACAACACTGTCACAAAGTATTTAAAAATAATATTTGTTGGTGATCAGCGATATTTATGATGAGCAACCTGCATGTGAATAAGAGAGAGAAGAAAAATAACCCAACAATTTTTATTAGTGCCCTACTTTAATTTCATTTTTTTCATTTTTGCTATGTAACTACCATAAAATATCAATATTTAAGCTTTGGAAAAAAAATTAAAAGTTCCAAACCGGTCCAACTAGTCAGTTTTCCCGATTTTGACTTTCCCAATTTTTGGAGCTTAATTTGATCAGCTAAGTGACCACTTCTTGATTAGACTAGTTGGACTTGTTGGTCCAATTTGATTTTCTCTTCCATGCTTAGGACAACCTACAATAGACGAAGCTATCACATCATCTTTAATTACTAACAACACAACCATAAAATGCGATCGAGACAACACCCAGCAAATAAGTTAAGACTAACACCATTAAAATTCGGAAAGATGTTTCCAATATTTCTAAACCGCCTTCATATTTCTTAGATACAAAATTAGAAAATTAATCAGAATAAAAAATGAAAATATATAGAAAAACATAAATGATCTTAATTTACACTAATTATATCGAAAACCTCACTGCTTGTTTGCTTCTAAAGCTCCTATAATGTCCTTCTTTGCCAAAGCTCTATGAAAGGAACATGTTGAGCATTTAAACAAATTGCCCTTTAGCA
Source organism: Dalbergia cultrata (assembly GCA_031216105.1). NCBI lineage: Eukaryota > Viridiplantae > Streptophyta > Magnoliopsida > Fabales > Fabaceae > Dalbergia > Dalbergia cultrata. The sequence continues at coordinate 17,269,410 of CM062350.1, forward strand.
ACACGTTTGAATCAAACATATCATCTAAGTACCGATCGAGGAGTTAAAAAGTCGACACTATAGAAATAATCTACCCATGGTCCAAAATGAACAAATGAATAATTCCTAATTAATAAATGTAATCATTGGATTTGTCTCAACTCTAAGACTCTTCCATGTATGAAGCAATTTATCCATTTTCTCAAGAGAATCGATATGGAAAAGAATCAGTCAAAGTTCAAAACTATTCATAATAAAGAGTATTAATATTATTTTATGCCAAAAGGCATCATTTTTGCTTTAAACCCGAACAAATTAGAAGTTTGATGAGTACTCTTATCATTCTTATTATAGTCCAAACTGCAACCTACTAAATTTTTGACATGATTATAAGGAATATCCCTTTGCCTATGTTCTGTAGATCAACATTTTTCTTAGAAAGTTATAGCATAGAAGTCTATGTCAAAGCACAAGCCTCCAATTGCAGTTTTTGCAGGGGATGGATTCCACATTATTGAGTATTAACAGCAAAAATTTCTCCTTCTTATAATCTGGTTCATGTAAAGGAAAAATTTAATTTAATTATCATTGTCTTCGTTTACTATTATCCCCGAAAATATGCTCACCTAATTTAACATACTTAGCTTTGATAGACTCTCATTGAAACAACCTTAAATAATCTGAACTTAACTACAACAAATAGCATGAGCACTTGCAATAAAAATAAGAAATTATAGGTGCGGGTCTAAAAAAGAAAATGAGACCCATTCAAAAGGAAAAATTCCTTCATAAAAAACATATACGCACAAGGAGACCCATTCATCTAAGAGTTTCAATGAACACCACTCGAATATAGTATATCCAAATCCTCCATACACATCACGGATACATAAAACTCTATTTCTCCTAATTAAACCAATTGTGCCCCCATATTGTTTTTGTTTCCAAACTTCCCATTGTGACGACTCCACTTCATCATTTCAAATTCATACTTAACCAATAAACATCATATATGAGACAATTTGAATTGAAAAGCACGCCCATGTCTAGATTAAGACCAGCAGAAAATATAATTCACTTAAAGATTAGACTCCATATACACCACACTGCATATAAAACACTCCCACTAAGCTAAACCTTTAAGAAAAACAGCTCATCTCCCTACATAACACTAATAATTGAGACATACTTTAGCTGCTTCAAATTATATACATACTTTAAAAAGCTAGATATCTATTTCACCAATAAGCCATACATCTTATCATCCATTGTTAACAATCAACATACCTCCTTGCATTTAGCAATTCAACTTATGTCTCTTTAGATTTTTATATAAATGTTCATTTTCACGAATAAGATTGTGACAAATCAGTTTCTCATGAACTGATTATACCTTTATATTAAAAATAAATAACACAAATAAATTTACTTAAAACTAAATAATTTGATAATCAATTATTATTTACTAAACCAAATTATATTAATTTTTTTAAAAATTTATCGTTAAACATAACTAAAATTTTGACCAATAATTTAAAAGAAATGAATCTTTGATATGATCCTTATTTACTCATTACTAATAGTAATATTTATTAATTAATAATTGAGAAATTAATAAAACATCAAAATAATTAAATATAAAAAATATTATTTATTTATAAACTATAAACACTACAAGAAAAAACGCTGTTACTGACGGATTTTACCGACGGATTTTTTAATGTTATCGACGGAAATTTCAGTTACCGACGGATTTATCGACGGATTTTGTTAACCGGTAATAACGGAGTCGGTAATTATTACCGGCGGAAAAATCCGTCGATAAATTTTATCGACGGCATTACCGACGGAATTTTATCTGAAAAATCCATCGGTAAATAGATGACGAAATTCGTCACCAAATTCGTCAGGGCGAAAGGATTACCGACGGATTTTTCCGTCGGTAATTTAGATTATCGACGGTTTTTTTCCGTCGGTAAAAATTAGAAATTACCGACGGAAAAATCCGTCGGTAATTTTCAAAATTTAGTTTATAATTTTATTTATTTTTCACTTTGCCGACGGATAAAACAGTCGGAAATTTTTAGAATATATTTTATTTTTCACTTTACCGACGAAAAAATCCGTCGGTAACACATATTTTAATTTTTTGTGTATATTTTACCGACGGAAAAATCCGTCGGTAATTTGAACTTGTTGCCAATAGTTCATTCTATAATTCATTAATTCCCTGGATATTGAATAATCAAAAATTCTAAAAAATTACTTAATAAAAACTAAATGCAATAAATTTAAATCCAAAATGTAAAATAGATTAAAATGTCAGAAAGCCTGCTAAGTATATATATAAATAGTCCAACTAAAAGAGAAATAGTTTAACTACAGCCAAATAAATAAAAAACAATAACTAAAGTCAAGAGAAGTCAGCAGCATCATCAGCATAATCATCATCAGCAGCAGCATCATCACCACTACCACCACCACCACCATCACCATCATCATCATCATCATCTGTGTCTAGTAGTGCAGAGGAGCCTACTTGCATCTTCTTCCATAAAGACACCATCTCTTTCTTCATCTGCTTTCTTAGTCTTATCTCCTTCTCCCTCATCTGCTTTCTTATTTCTGTCTGCAAGGCTTTTTCCTTGTCCTCCATCTTCTTTTGCATTTCTTGCAACTGGCGCTGTCTCTCTGCATCTTGCTCTTGCATACGATGAAGTTCTGCGTTGAGGAGGTGAACTTGCTCACGGACCTCATTATCCTCTGCAGTGGAAGATGCCCCAGTGACAGAGGGAGAGGACAAACTACTAGCATAGAATGACCCCATGCCATAGATGTGGTTCTTGTAAGGACCGCCAACTACCTCTTGCCACAACCGATCCTCATCAATCGGTGGGCACTCCTCACCAGCTGCAATCCTCTGCTCTCGTTGGGTCGTAGCCTCCACGATATCATCGCTCATAGTCATTCTATAAGAAAATAAAATTAATTAAACGTCTACCAAATACGTTAAGTAATAAATTAAATATATATACAAACAATGAGTGCTAAGAACATATATACCCAAACATTCTCCGAACAAGTATCGACCCATGTCTTATCTGTCTTGCGCGTGTGAGTTTTTTTGAACAACTCACTCTGTGTGGGTGGTCTCTTCAACTCATTGGCCTGCATTTTGAGTGAAAATTGATAATATTAGTAAGTGAAAATATAAATTTAACAAGAAGAATAAAAGATATTTAAAATAATGACTAAACCATCTGGCGTCGCGTAGACTCTATAGTAGCTGAACCACCACAATGAACGGATCCACCCTTTTGCGACGCTCTGCTTGCCTTAGCCTTGAGAGACTTCTCTTTAAATGTCTCACTTCTCCAGTATTGCCACAAATAGTCTAGGCTAGACTGAGTCATCCACACAGGGGTCTCGTCCGTTCTCGGATGTCGATGTACATGTCTTGCAGCCTATGAGCTGCCTTAGATTTAAAGAGCTTAAACATATATTCTTCATCTTTGGGATGGATGATGAAGTGGCTCTACACATGGAAAAAAAGTGTAATTGAAAGCAAAAGCAGTTTATAAAGCAAATCACACGTTTTCTAAAAAATATTTCATTTTACCTTCCACTCATTATACCAAATAAGAACTTCTTATCTTTCGACAACTTTCCGAATGACTCAATCGACCGTTCATACAGTTTTTGGATGGTGTGTGTCACCTCATGCATGGCCCGTGTGGCTGGATGCCAACTACATAGCAAATAGTGAAGTAAAATATAATGCTATTATATATTGTTCAAATTATTACAATAAGATTCATAAATTGAACAATTAAATTACTTACTGTTCTTACCAAGAGGTACAAGGGATACCCGTTGCTCCCTGTGGACCCATGTCCCGATTGCCCTGCCGAGGAGCCACCAACTGCCTCCACTTTCTGCACCCTTGATTCATGTGTAGGGGTGAGGACAGGATCGGCCGGTGGTGGTGGAGGTGAAGGCACCACTCCGGGCACATTCCCAGGAGTAGGGACCATGGTAAACTCCTGATGGGTACGGGGTGGTGGCATGGAAGGGCTAAAAGTGGATATGTGAGCGGCTGTGGTAGATGCCTGAGTGGGAGGGGAGATTGTCTGATTAATTGGGACACCCTTGCCCTTGTTCTTGCCCTTGTTTTTCACTTTAGGTGCCATATCTGAAAAATATACAATAATATATGAAAAACCAAATAAATAGATAATTTTAAACAAAATGATGCAATAAGTATGAGAAAGTTGAGGACAATCAAACCAAATAATTTTAGACACATCATATTTAATCAGAAAGTTGAGGACTATCTTCATCATTCTCAGTGTCAACATCATCCTCGAAATCATCTTCCTCTTCCTCTTTCTCTTCGTCATCATCATTACCATCGCTTTCGTTGTGTTCACTCAAAAATTAATCATTGGAAGAGTGAATTATCTCAACCTCACCCGAATCGGATCGTAAACTTGGCAATGTTCCTGTATCAATGACTACTCGAGAGGGGATTGGATCATTCACTTGATAAGCATCATCAAGTATTTCTTCGACTTCAACTTGACCCCTAGGTTTAGTTTTCATGACCATTTTCCAATCTTTTCTGCACTTTCCAGGGTATGATGCATAATATACCTGTCTTGCATTCTGAGCAATAATGAAAGGATCATATGCACGGTATCTCTTAGTATGATTGACCTCGATAATTTTATATTGGTTGTGTATGCGTGTTCCGTCAGGACGCCTTGGGTCGTACCAATCACAACTGAATAATATTACCAATTTTTTAGGTCCATCACCCACATATTCAATCTCAAGTATTTGTTTGATTACTCCATACCAATCACCCTCCCCATTGCCTGCATCCCCTCTTACACAAACCCCACTATTGTCTGTTGCTTTTCCATGGCCCCACTCAAATGTGTGAAACTTATATCCATTCACATAGTACATTGGCCAACTATTTGCTTTGTTAGTAGGACCCCAAGCCAAACTTTGCAAATAAGGACATGATACATTATTGTTTTTATCAAACACCTACATGAATGATTAAAATTCAAACATTAACATAGACATTAACATAGAGGAAGAGGAAGACAACTAGAATATGTGTGATTTTGGATCAAACATACAAAAGTTCTAAACCATGCTGGAAATTGGTCAAGGGTGTGTCGCTCATCAACTTGTTCAAAATACACCTGTAAATTAAACATTGCGTATATAATAAGATTTGATTTATGACATTGTATCAACAATTGAAAGTGGTATATTGATATCACTTACGTTTTAAATGGTTGCACTTCATCACAGTTGATTAAGATATGCAAATGCGCAGCATGTTTCTCTCTCTCTGATAGCCAATGTGGTTTACATTTTCCAGCAGCACGTCCTGGCTGATTGAATACGGACAACATATATTGAACTGAACTTTCACCCCCATCGTCATTCCGACCAACCATTGTTCGTCTGGAATGAACATGCGGCTCAAAGTAAAAAGAGCAAAAGAAAGATGTCTCTTTGGAGATATATGCCTCACATATGGAACCTTCTACTTGAGCCCTATTTTTCACAGTTCTCTTGAAACTTCCAATATTTCTTTCAAACGGATACATCCATCTATATTGGACCGGCCCACACACCCGTGCTTCGTATGCCAAGTGTACGGGCAAGTGTTCCATGGAATCAAAGAAACCGGGAGGGAATATTCTCTTTAATTTGCAAAGAATTATAGGGATGTTTTTTTCCATAATTAAGAGATCTTCAACCCTGAGAGTGGATGAGCATAGGTCTCTAAAATATTGACTCAACTCCGTCAATGGCTTCCAAACAAGGAGAGATAATTCTCTAAATGCAATAGGAAGTAAACACTCCATAAATACATGACAATCATGACTCTTCATACCAACGAATTGTCCTTGTGCAACATTGACACATCTACCCAAGTTTGAGGCATAACCATCAGGCATCGTCAACTCTTGCATCCACCTACACACAGCTTCTTTCTGCACAGAAGTTAGTGTGTAACTGGCCTTCGGCTTACACACACGGTCATCTGGTAACTTCTGTAAACTTAACTCAGGTCGCTCACAATACTCTACCAAATCTTTCCTTGCTTTCACATTGTCCTTAGTCTTATCGGTGTCCATCACAGTGTTTATGATGTTATCACACACATTTTTTTCTACATGCATTACATCAATACAATGACGAACTAGATTATCCCCCCAATAAGGCAGCTCCCAGAATATACTTTGTTTGGTCCAATTATGATCTACCCCATATCCTGGAAATCGTATGGATTTACCCATTTCAGTTATCTTTGGAAAGCCTCTTACTCTGTGCCAAACCTGATTACCGCTTAGTCTTTCAGGAGGCTCATCACGTTCAATCGTCCTCTTTTTAAATGCGTCCTTCTTACCTCTAAATTCATGATCAAGGTCCACAAACCTTCGATGACAATCAAACCACGTGTTTTTTCGACCATGTTTCAATGTGAAAGCCTTTGTATCCTCCATACAAATTGGGCATGCCAATTTTCCCTGTGTCATCCAACCTGACAACATTCCATAGGCCGGAAAATCATTAATAGTCCACATCAATGATGCCCTCAACAAGAAATTTTGCTTCATGAAAATATCATAAGTTTGTACACCCGAATACCACAACTCTTTAAGCTCATCAATCAATGGTTGCAAGTAAACATCAATCTTGGCTTTGGGATTATCAGGGCCAGGGATTATACAAGTAAGAAACATGTAAGGATCTTTCATGCACATTTCAGGAGGAAGATTGTAAGGTGTAACAACCACAGGCCAGCATGAGTAAGGTTTACTAAATTGATTATTCGGAGTAAATCCATCTGCACAAAGCCCCAACCTGACATTCCTAGGATCCGCAGCAAAATCAGGATAAGTTTGGTCAAAGTGTTTCCAAGCTTCACCATGGGAAGGGTGGGTCATGACACCGTCATTTCTCTTATTCTCAAAGTGCCATCTCATATGAGGTGCTGAACTCATTGAAGCATACAACCTTTTTAACCTTGGAATTAGAGGCAAATAGTGCATTCTTTTATAAGGAACATCCTTATATCTTCCATTTCCAGATCTTTTTGGTTTGAATCTAGGACTCTCACAAAATTTGCATTGGGTTAGGTTTGCATCATCTTTGTAGTACAACATACATCCTTTCAAACAACAATCTATTTTTTCTGATTTGAGCCCGAGTTTTGCCACTAGTTTCTTGGCTTGATAGAAATCCTTTGGAATAGAACTAGGTTGTGGACTAATCTCACTCATCAATGTTGCCCACTGGTCAAATGAATTTTGACTTTGGTTAGCTTCTGACTTTATAGCTAACATCCTAACCGCTAAAGACAACTCCGAGTGTATACACCCTTCCCATAAAGGAGCCTTTACAGCCTCTAATATAGAGTAAAAATTTTCAGTCTCGGCATTAGGAGCCTCAATAGAAGGTTCATAATCTGCATGAATTTGAGGACCAACTACATCATAAATCATTTCCTCATATCGTCTAGAGTTATCCTCCCAATTAATGTTTCCTGTGACATGCTCACCAATATTAACTCTACTTGCACAACCTCCAACATATGTATTTTCAACACTTTCATGTTCGAAATTTTGTGTGGCAACTTCCCCATGCATAGTCCAAACCGAATAATCCGCCATAAAACCATCCTTATACAAGTGATATCTAATGGTGTCCAGCTCAAAATATTTCCTACATTTACACCTAGCACAGGGACACCTAACTTTTTGCTCATTCATAAATTGCACTGTTTGACAAGCCACATTTACAAACCTGCTCAACTCCCGATAAAATTCAGGTTTGATTCCCCCTCGACTAGCGTGCACCCTGTCATACATCCATAGTCTATTTGTAGAGCTCATGGTTCTTGAATGTGTAATTCAACCTAACATTTAAAGTTTCTCAAATTAAAATTTTATTTAAAAGAAGTTATTTAAGTAAATATTTTGTCCTATGTAATTTAACAAAATTTTCAACACCCCCTTTTAAATTAACATTCCACTCTTTTACATTAAAAAAAATTCGACATAACCTCCTCTGAAAGTAAGACATCCCAAAAAATAAATTACAATATATACATGTATAGAATCACAATACAATACAGATCAAAAAAATTTCACAATACAATCAAACAAACATTTACAGATCCTAAAACCGTTCTAGAGCTCACCCCCTTATAACATCACAACATGCATATCCTGCAATCTCCGCATACACAATGAATCTCCACAGCAAACAATGCAAACAAATCGGGGAAGGACCGCTACGCCCTTCCCCCCAGTCATGCAATCCCATTTTCCTACAACTCTATCTTAGAAATCATAAGTCTCTATCCTAACAAAAATGCATTTAAAAAGAAGAAACAAGTACTTACCTTAAAAGACACAAAATAATAATATCCTCCGCTCAAGAAAGAAATACTCCTACCGAATTTGACGTTCTGTAACAAAAGCAATTAGTTAGATTAACAACCTCAAAATAAATAAAATGCAGTCACTAATTACTTAAGCAAAACCAATTCTTCTTATGTTACAAGGAGAACAAATTCTAAAGTTAAAACTTGCTTAAGTTTTTAGATTACATGATGAATTTAGAGAAAAAATTTGTCACGCTTTCAAAACTAGCTCTGTCCTGTATGCATACAGAGAGATGTGATTTCCTCGATTGCTTTCCCTACACGAATTTTTGTATGGTTATATGCAAAAATATTTCAAAGATGTGCTTATGTGTTCGGTGCTGCATGAGTTGAAACTGTATCCTCATATTATTGAAGCTTCAGCCACAAGATAAACAAACAAAAGAAGTTTTGTCAAATTAACCTTAAACTTAAACTTGGTGTGCTGAAATGATGCTCCAACTGGATTTATTTGACGCTATTTATCCGTCTTGGTATGCAACAATGACAATTGTTCTGCAAGAAATACACCCATCATGATATATAGATAGATAAAGAGTAAGTGTCTTATTAAACACTAAATGCATTGATATAATAAGCACCAAGACGAGAAAAAAAAGCACCAGAAGAGACATACAAATGCAGGGTTGTGGGGGAAATAAATAAGCATTATGCATTGATACAAATGCATTGATAAATAAGCATTGATATAAATGCATTGATAAATAATTACAAACTTCAAATAAATAACCAAATTTCATGTGTATTGGCCATAAACAAGTTTTGTTGTGGGGGAAAACTTGAAACAGACATAACTTTTGACTCGGGTATCAGAATGGCTATTAATGCATATCAACGGAAAGCCCCAGACGAGAGCATCGACGGTGCAATTGGCGAAGCCGGTTGGCGGTGCTTCTGGGCTCAAAAAAAGCTGTTTAAAGATGTTTTGACTGCTTTAAAAAATTTCTCATGACTTACTCACTTAATAAACTTGGACAGGTGATACTCAACATATATTATATCACATAACGATCAAGGTGTACTACTAAATGAAATAATCTATCATAAAAATTAAAGAACATTACATTACCTAACAACAATTACATGATAAAACACGGTTGTGCAAATTAGAAAATTACATGATAACTTTGAAAGTTGGAAATTGGAAAATCAAAAGCTTTGCAAGTCAGCAACTAATTTCGAATGGCAATCCATATAGTTACCAGTTCAAGTCAGCAAACACGGTTGTGCTAAGCTGATCATTGTTCCTTTTTCATTTTTTCTGCTAAGCTGATCCTTTTGGTTGTGCTACCAAACAGAGATAGAAGCATAGCATATAACTAAAGAAACCATGACAGAAACCATGACAGAATGGGAGTGGAATGCTTACCTTGCGCAGGTCGCGGAGGAAGGAAGGAGCTGAGAGTCGAGAGCCGCAGATAGGGTCGCGAACATGCAAGGCTGTGATGGCTGGGCGGAGAACTGCGCTGCTGCAGAGATGGCTGGGCGGATCTAACGTGGGAGCAGCGGATGACGGCGGGCGGCGGGCGGGTGGCCAACTGGGGCGGGCACACAAAGAGAGAGGAGCGGCGGGTATACAGAGAGAGAGAGCAGCAAGAGGGATGAGGGATGAGGGTGTGAGAGATTCTGAAATAAAAATGCTATCTTTAAAATTACCGACGGATTTTCAAATTTCCGACGGAAAAAAATCCGTCGGTAATTAAACGCAACGGCGCCTTCCTTTCCTGAAAATTTTCATTATTGTTACCGCCGAATTTTTCCGTCGAAAAAATCCATCGGTAACATTACCGACGGAAAAATCCGTCGGTAAAATTGATTTTTTTAAAAAATAAATTGTAATTATTATCGACGGAAAAATCCGTCGATAAAATTAATTTTTTAAAATAAAAAATATTTCAAAATTATTACCGACGGATTTTTCCGTCGGTAATGTGCGCGCCTCATCCAGACTAGTTGGCGCGAATATTACTAACGGAATTACTGACGGATTTTTCCGTCGGTAATGACTGAAACCCAAATTTTCCCAATTCCATGATTTCGGTCGATAAATCCGTCGATATTACCGACGGAACAAATCCGTCGGTAAAATCCGTCGGTAACTCGCTATTTTCTTGTAGTGAAAGTTTTTGTATCACTAAAAAATAATCTTTTATCAATCTACATTCACATAAAAAGCATAAAATAATCTTGTTCATGGAACGGGTACTAATCTAGTATTCATATAATGGAATGAGCTAATAAGCCTTCATGTGTGATGATTAGTTTCCTGCGCTACCAATAGAGCTTCTGCACTGCCAATGAAGCTTGATTCTCCTTCTTTTTTTTCATGTGAGCGATGATGAAGGGGGAGAGAGAGAGAGAGAGAGAGAAATGTGACAAAGAGAGAGAGAATCAAAGCTTTAGGAAGAAGGGTGACTTTGTGGCTTAATGAGGTATAAGTGTACAGTGGCTTTGTGGTGGTATGCAAATATCATTTACTTTTATATTTCATACTCCTGTTTTGTCCTTAATGAGGTATAAGTGTATAGTGACTTTGTGGTGGTATGCAAATATCATTCCTCCTCCTTCGTTATGCTAGCTAAAATTTGACTCTCTTTGACAAAGTTAAGAGCTTTAAGGTTTAGAGTTTAGGACATAGGACCTATCCACTAAAACGCTAGACAAATAAGATTGTGGTGCAATTATTTATCTTTCTCTTTTAGGCTCTTAATTTTATTTGTCTTGTACATAGTGTAAAAATATTATAGATTTGTGTTGTATACAAAACATTTCCTTTTCAATAATTATTGAAATTTGCGAGAATAACAAAAAATAACATTAAAGGGATCGAACAAAAGATAACATAAACACCGAACATGAAAAGAGAAGAAGACAGACTTCACAACAACACAAGAAGAAACAGCAGAAAACACATTCAGAGGGAAACACCCTATGATACCATGATCCCAGAAGCATCTGAAGAACTAGCTATACCACGACTTTTGGGCATTCAGTAACGCATAAATGGCTTCATCCTCATTCTCCGACGAATGCAGGCACCTCCCCAGAATGCTGCTTACTTTATTTGGAGGATGACTACTATCCATGCAATCTTTCCACACATTATTAGCACCATCCAAATCCCTCACTACCTCCCAAACACAGCAGCAACACTTGAACCCAGATCCAAGTCCAATCATCATGATCCTATCACCTTTCTTAAGCCTCTTCTTGGCTTCCATATAACCCAAAACATACCACACCCCACTAGAAGATTGGTTGCCCCATTGGTAAATTGTCATTCTTGATGGCTCAAGGTCACAGTCATTGAGCCCCAAACTTTTACCAATCTCATCAATAACCACCCTTCCACCAGGGTGCACACAAAAATGCTCTATACCTGACTTGAAATTAAGGGTCTTTTTGATTGTGAAGTAGCACACAAGTTCACACAGTGGCAAAACCTTTGGCGCCATCCTTTGGAGGTTCACCTTCAAGGCTTCACCAGCAGCCTCGGGGACACTTCTTTTAAGGTATATACCTTTGTGCCCTTGCTCATCTTCTATCAGCATGGCGCAACCATATGCTTCATCGTTTGCCCCAAGATGGGTTCGTTCAAGGTGTTTTAACTTCAACATTGCCCGGTGTTTTAGGGAGGACTTGTTTGTGAGGAGCATGGAGCAACCCCCTGAGCGAAAGAGGCAGTTGGGGAGCATCATGGACTTGACCTTACCGCAATACCAAGATTGGCTAAGACACTCCGTGCTCACAACAATGGCGAGGGAGTTCTTGTGTGTCTTGAGAAGCTGATGCACCAAATCAATGGCTACTACGCTCCCACTGCAACCAATTCCACTGAGGTTGAATGCCTTGATGGCCTCCCTCAATTTGTACCTGTTTCGGCAAAAAAAATTCTCTGAGAATAAGAAAAACTGTGTTCAACTCCACATTATTTTTGTGACCCTTTTCCCTGCATCTCTAATATAATAACCGATATATTAATTAATGAAAGTAAATATTTTTATGTGTTTAGTTTGAGATAAAAATGAGGGATAAGCTTTTATGGATAAATTTCAATTTTAATTTTATACATGAAACTCATCTATGTGAACTTATCCCATTTTCATCCCTCGCCCAAACATCTAAAACCTTTGTCATCAACTTATTTTATATCTAGTTAAACCAACATCTAAATCCACTTCAACCCATCTATTATTGTATAATATAATAAATTCTAAACTCAAATCATGTCCGCTGAAACATTCATAATCCATTTTATCTTAATTTATTTATTAGAATAACGTGATATACTTATTAATCTTTGAATGGTTAAATGAATCGTACTATTTTATTCGGTTATGCGGCGAGTAACCTTATTTTCTATAAAAATCCTTCGGCTAGTGTAGTTTTACTCTTTAAAAAGATAAATTAGATCATCATATCATAATTAAATGGATTAGTTGATCCAATCTATTCATTTTCTGCCCCTACCTGTTGATTATGCGAGATGCGAGGGAAGAGACTGAAGCAAAAATCGTGACATTGACCACAAGGATGTCTATCTCAATGGGAGAAAAGCCAGTCCTTTTGAAGAGACAGTCAAGTGTGCCAAACATGATCTCATCCACTTCCTTCAGGGCATCTTCAACACTGGCACATTCTTCTCTTCCCTCAATAACAGTTCTTGGGGCATAAGTGTTCTCTCCAATGCCAGATTTGGTCATGGTCCTGAGGAGGAACCTGTACTCCTTCAGACCCAGGTTTTTGTTTCGTTTGCAGATTCTTGCACATGTATATGTGTCAAGTCTTGTGTCTTCTGGGGGCTTAAAGCATTGATAGGCCAATAGAAAGCATGATTGGCCTCTTCGTTGGAGGATCAAATTATAGAGGCAGAACAATGCATTGCATAAGGTTATTAATAGGAGGGATAAGAGCAAAATCTCCATGGCTTAGGAGGATGAGGAGTAATTTTGTTTGGTTCAAGTGAAATATTAATATTGATGTATATATACACGCACAAAGTTAAGTAAGCTCACTTGAGGAAAATCTAGAGGTTCGTTAGGACTTGCAAGTTGCAATGTCAGCTCCATTAATGCTGAAATCAGTGTTTTGGAGTATGTAATAAATAGGTTCCAGATGCTTACAGTCGTGTATTATTAGACTTTGATCTCGGAAAGGTATTGAAAGATAAGACTTTGTCCACTCTGTAATTTCCAGACTGCAATAGTTCATCTAGTTAAGAGAAACTAAGAGTTATAATTTTTTTTATTATTGTTATATATGCTCTTGAATGTAAGTAGCTAGTCTAGTCTCTGATAAGTGACAATGACATGTAGCTAGACCCATTTGACACCATTGTACAAATCACTTCTCTGATATAATTACAAGGTTTAATTAGGTATTTTGTAACATTTTAACTGATTTGAACAATTCATATATCACCATCACTTGATGAATCTCCATCATGAACTAATTTTGACTGGGTTGTAATTTATCCTTTTCTGTTATCAGCTTGTTAATGAGAAAAACTCTTCCCTCAACTCTCTCTCTCCCTCTCTATCACCTTTCCTTTTTCTTGATGAGCTGTCAATCTTGTTCAATGGAGTTTTACATCATAGTAAGGTTTGTTGAACCAGAAATAAGTTGATACTTGTTTTTCCTTCAAGAAACAATTACATTTAACTCAAGAATGTAGCAATTAGATAAGATCTTGGAATAATTTGTCTTATTGACCAAAAAAGAAACTTCTTACTTCTAGCTGTGTCTATATATATCTCATCATCAAAATCAGCATGCCAGCACCGTAAGGCCTTAAATTCAATTAGCTACTAAACAAATTAAATGGATTTAAGTTATGCTAGTTAGTTGTGAAAGCAGTTGCATTCGGGAAATAATTATGAACTGAGCAAAGTGGTAGAGTTCGATACCCTCCCCTCTAGAGAGATGAATGGCATAGAATTAAGGAGACTGTATGGTTCTGGAAACTAAACTATTTATTGTATACATCTATCTATGACTTTGAGTGCAACGTTAGAGCTGACAACAGAGACGTGTTACCTTTTTGCTAGTCAAGTCAATTTTGTCATTCTTACATCTCAATCCTATAAGCCTAATTACCAATGAATACTAGAAATTTGAGCAGTACAACTTTTTAAAATTTTGAGTTATTGTATATATATATATATAATTTTGAGTTATTATATATATAAATATATATATATAGAGTACTATTTTGGTTTGCATCAACAGCAAATGCTTAGTAGACATTAGTGATTCATCACACTTTATACAGATTTGAATGGCTGATGTGGAAATTGAATGCTCCCCATGCCACTACCCAGGTCAGTTTCTCATTCATGTAATAATTTAGTTGTTCCCTTGGCTTATGTTCCATATATCGCATAGCAGAATGAAAAGTTTTCAACAAATATATAAGATATAACAACTCACAAGTTATAATATCTTTAATTTTTCTATTAATCCAATACCTTTGCAGTTTTAAATGTTCAATATTCTACTAAGTCCAGATTTTCAAAACAAAAGGTTCTGTTTGGTCAATCCAGATGGGAAAAATTACAGAAATAAAATGAAAAAAGAGAGATGTTACGTAGTTATCTTTTTTCCATTAGGTTACAAAAATGTCCTTTTTTTTTATAATAGAAGTCGACTAGAAACGACTTCCTGCAAAAATTGAAATGTCAAACTGGAGAAGCAGCAAAGTCGAGTATACTCGACTACAATGTAGCTGCACCGCACCGGTCTGCAACCATCAAATCAGTCTATCACGCTGATAGGCAACAAATGCAAGAGAAGTTGATTGGAAACGAGTCTGTACTGTTCACACCTGCTCCCTAAGCGGAGTTTGCAGGCGGTGTCAGCATCCAAGGGAAGTCGACTGAAGTCGACTTGTGAGTGGTGTGTGCAAAGTCTACTGGACTTGACTTTTCTTTGTGTGTTAGAGATTAGAGCAGACGGTTGGAATAGACTTCTTCTTGCTTCACAAAGCATAAATGGAGGACGACTTTGCCCGATTTTGTGTGGTTAACTCAAAGTGAAGAGGAAGCCATGAAGGAAAGTATGATTGATGTGCTCATCCCTCCGAATTCGAAACTTTCTATATCGGATCCCATTTGGCCCAACATCAACCGATATCCGATAAAATATTTTTGCTATTTGCCCGTTCCTACCCTCATGCTCCTATAATATTTTTCTCTGCAGCTCTAACAAGCTAATAGGTGGGTAGACAACCAACCAGACTTGATTATCACTAATGAATGTTTCACCCTCAATTGTATTTATAATCTCACCATCAAAATGGACAAGAATATGAACAAAATTCTCTGCCATTTTTACTCAAATGTGTGCAACAACTCACTAGAATTTTTCGTTTTGCATGCTGAGAGCTGGGAGGTTGAATTTATAGAGCTGAAAGGCCAAAAAATAGTCAAAAGTTGACTAGAATCGACTTTAGAAGTAGATTAGAACCGATTTTGGGAATATGTCAGAAGTTGCCAGTAACAGTGTCAAGTTGGCTGGAATCGACTTCTGTATTACACAAAAGTCGATTTGAATAGACTTCTAAGTAATACAGAAGTCGATTCTAGCCGACTTGACACTGTTACTGACAACTTCTAACATGTTCCCAAAATTGGTTCTAATCGACTTCTAAAGTCGATTCTAGTCGACTTTTAACTGTTTTTTGCATTTGACTTGAGATGGCGTGAGCCTGCAAAGATCCAATAAAATAAGTTGATTTTACTCGACTTCTATGTTATTTTTCCGCAAAACAATGGATCTCAGTGGAAGTCGATTCAAATTGACTTCTATTTAAATAAAATAGGACATTTATGTAACAAACAGAGAAACAGGAGAAGCACGTAACATCTCTCTCTTTTCATTTTATTTCTGTAATTTTTCCATCCAGATGTTTCTTTTCCAAGGATCCTTCAGAAAATTTGAAGAGCATCTGTTACATTACTTTTTGTTGGACATCTTAAAACTATAGTGTTAATATGTAATATTGGACATTAAAGGAAATTAAATTGTTAATATATATACTATCAAAGAACTAGTTACACTTCATATGTAAATTAGCATCCTCCCCATTTCATTTTGGACTAAAAAACTAGCACTCTTTAAAATGAACCATATTTGTTAGTGGGGTAAAACTGTAAATCTATCCTACTACAATTAAGGGACAAATGACCCTTTAACTGCACATTCTCTCTCTTTGCAACCTCTTTCCCACACCCACGTGCTCTGTCACTGACATGCTCTTTGGCTGGTATTTTTATTTATTTACTTTTTGTTTCATGCCTATTCAACTTCATGAAGTAGAAGCCTAGGTTCTCCAACTTCAAAGTCTCTACATGCTCTCGACTTGCTCAACTAGGTGAGTACAAGGATGCTATTCTTCCTTTCCTCCCTAATAGGAACATTAACATGCTTTTCCTCCATGTTGCTTCTTTTAATTAATGCCCCATTCACCATAGAAATCATCATTTCCATGAGTTTAAATTTTAATTTGGTTTTCATTTTGTTTTGTATTGCATGAAGTGGTTGCCAATGCAATTGGCTTGAAGCAATTAAAAATAAATCATAAAAGGAAAAAAAAAAGTTGTGCAGAGCAGAGCACATATGATAGTGGAAGAGAAGGTAGGAGGAGAGAGAATGTACTAGAAAAGTGAGTTAAAAGAGAGAGAATGTGTAGTTAAAGGGTTATTTGTCCATTAATTATAGTAGGATAGATTTATAATTTTACTAGCACTAATAGGTGTAGACCATAGTATTGCCCTTTGTTGTCCAAAATGAAAGGAGTATGATGCTAATCTACACATGAAGATATGGAAATTAGCAATATATGTGTGAGTGTGTGTGTATTCAAATGCATCACTTATGTGATTGTTCTTCTTTGCCCCTATTTATAACAAGAGCTATGTTCTCTTTTCTCGGAGCATTTAATATATTTATAATTTTGTGTTACTTGTACATAGCAAAAGAGCATACATTTAGACGTGTGTAACTTAAAGGGTTGGGTGAATGGGCATGATAGGGTCTAGCATGTTATAGGTCACAGATTCAAACCTTTACCCATCTTCTTGGGTTGACATTCTGAACTTGGAGGCTTTCTCTACCTTGAACTAGGATGTCATTCTCTCACCTTAAATTTCCTTTTTTTAAAAAAGAAAAAACTCTAAACAACTTTATCCTTGTTCATCTATGTAGAAGGGGTAGCCAAAAAGATATATCTATGAAATCATGTGCAAAAATCATTCCTCTTATTTTGAACATTTTCTTTTTGAAAATAGATTAAACAGTGTCTAATAGACCTAAAAACTTTAGTGAATAAGAACTAAAATATTACACATATGTATACACACATTCACTTAATTTTTATCTTAAAGAAGATCAAATTCGATAAAATAATGGACCTTGACTAGAAATATAGTCCTAAAACCTTGACTTAGCTTTGGAGAACTCAGATAGGTGGCTCCACAAATCACCTATGTGGCATAATGTTTCACTAGAGATTCTATCTTGATTTAGTCGATGATATCTCCTAAATCACCAATCATCTACTATCACTTTCCATATCTCCTATTATCTAGCAATATTTTTCATATTGGATCATATTTCCTATTAAATATGGAATATATCAACCGCTTACTTACTGCATGCTAGGAATATCTCCTTTATTCAAAAAAGATTATCTCCTAATTTATCACGGGGTCACTTATCGTTATATAAAAGGATCAACACTTCTAGGTATAATATACTACACTTTTACCACTCTATACCTTACACTAACATAGTGTCTTTGTAGGTACCTCAACTCCACTGACATGGACACCTGAGACATTTGCAACCTTACCTTCACTTTTAGGAAAGAACATTGGCACCCATCATAAGGCCAGTAAAGAAGCCCACCCTACCAAGGTTGGTAGAACGAGCTAGACCGTAAAAAATTACCACAAAGGGAACACCTCTATGTCTAGCTGCCAGCCCACTTCCACCAAAGGTTTTATGCCAATCTCCATGCATAGCAACCCTGGATTGGCAAAATCAGTAGCCCATTGTGCTTTGCACATGCACACTTGCACGCATGGACCTCCATGTCGTGCCACTGCCACTTTGCCCACCATGTGCTTGTCGTTCAGCCTGCTGTAGAGAAACCAGATGCCTATCTCCATGGATGTTGTAGGATGACCTCAAAGAAAAGGGGAAGGACAGCTAGGGTTGTGATAGGGTTCTTACACCTCAAACAAACACTAGGGCCACTAAGCCCATAGTTTCAAACCATCCTCATTCAACATATGATCGAGTTTCAATTCTCAATCATTGACGATGTGAAGAATTTTTTAAGTGCTTGACATATGTTATCCTTATACTTAAGCAACTTTTATATGAAGAATTATTATTATCTTATTTTCATGATTAGTTAACTTTGATATGAATATTCTTGGATGCCAAGCATCATCTTTGATAGGCCGAGCTCCCTCGCCGCCTCCAATCAAGCTACGTTACCACCCTGTGGCTAAATTGCACAATCATCTCCCAATCAAAATCTAACAAGATATGCCTCTATTATTGTCAAAATCAATTCATTTATGATCTGAAGATTTTTAACATATTGGTCATATCTTTTTACATTTCAGAATTAGATTAGATATTTTTTTATAGACATACTTTCCATATTCCAAAATCAACATGATTTATTTTGAAGAATTTTATGCTATGCTGGAACACTATATATATTGACATATTGCTGTCATGCCTCAACATTTTCACTCTCAAGACCTCTTTTTATAAAGAATGGCACAAGTCACAGAGGAGCTCTCTCTTTAAAACTTGAATGAATACATTATACCTATCCAAATGCCCTATATATTGTACATAATTCTTTGATTTCTAATCATGAACATATTTTTGTAGTGACATGATTTTTAGCCTCGGATCACAAGGCACGAAACCCCAAGTTGGTAACATGACTAGGAAACCAAACCGACTTGGCCGAGCTCCACTCTTGTCAAGTCTAAATTAGCATCCAAATGAATAGACAATGGAGCTAGACAAAACGCTGCCTACAAACTTAAAGCATCTTCTGTGTGCCAAAGGTTGCCAAGATGAGCTCACGATGTTATAAGTTGCCCTCGCGCAACTAAGATGAACTAATTAAGTCTTTGGAAGCTCCCACGCAGCCAAGATGAGCTTACCACGATGCCATCGTGTTCCTGTCTCACTACGATGAGCTCACCTAGACTTTAGCGTGTTCCCATCTCGCTAAGACGAGATTACCATGTCCCCAATTACTCCCATGCAACAAGGATGACCTCCCGACGTTTTCAGTTGCTCTCGCGTAACTAGGATGAACTCAATAATAGGTCATTTGTTTTAAGGTTTGAAATTACATTTCTAGTAATAACTTTCCCAAGTATGATATTCCCAGAAATGTTATTCCTGGATATTTCAAACAAACTGTTTGTTTGGCATTAAATGCTCTAGGGGGTGTTTGTTTCAAGATTTGAAATTATGTTTCCTAGAATGCAATTCCTAGGAATGGTATTCTTGAGAATATTATTGCCGAGTATCTTTAAAAAAATTATTTGTTTAACATTAAACATTCCTGGGATTATTATTAAGATTTCTGAAAATAAATTTAAAACTTGTTTCATTTTATAATCTATATTCCTGAGAATATATATCATAATTTCAAAAATACCCTTAACGCATTAACTTTTAAAAAAAATACATATAAATTGTGAAATGTTACCCGATCAATGTAAAATCAGCAATTAACTTTTGCAAATTTGTTCACCACATCTAGATCAAATGACTAAATAAAATGCTAAAATTAACATCTATGTCAAAAAAAAATTACACTTTCAAACAAAAGAAAAAATAATCATAAAAAGAGAAAAAGTTAAATAATTGAGGGATGATTTAGTAATTGTACTTAATAACTGTGATTCCCAAGTCATGGAAATTTATGGTTTTGTTATTATGCTTAATAACTATGATTCCCAAGTCATGAGATTTTTTCCCCACCCTTCAACTTGGGAATGAGATTTCATTAAATCATTAGAAAATTTTTTTTCCATAGAATAATTGATATTTGGGAAAATTTTTGTAAAACTTGTAATAAACATAGAAACACATTATTCTCAACTTCTTATTCTTGGGAATAATTAAATATACTTCAAAACAAATGCCTCGCTAGGGATTATTTGTTGAGATTCTCATAAATAAATTTAAAACTTGTTTGTTTTGTAATATATTTTCCTAAGAATATATATCATAATTTCTAAAATACCCTCACACATTTATTATTATAACAATCTAAAATGAAAATTACACTTCTCGAAAAAAAATATAAAAATAATAATTAATTTTTTAAATTTGTTCATCTTAATCAATATAACAATTGACAAAATTTTTAAATTGAGAGCATAATGGATTTATAAAATCAGATGACCGCGGGTAAATGAATGTTGTGGGGAGAAAGTCCAATAATTAAGGGTTATTTTTGTGTTTGTGCTCAATAACTACCATTTATAAGTCATAAAAACTTTTTATTCTCATCTTCGATTGTAGGAATGAGATCTCACTAAATCGTGAGAAAATCTTTTACAGAGAATAACTGATATTCGAAAATAATTTTATATAACTTGTAATAAACATGAGAATACATCATTCCTAAGTAGTTATTTCCAGGAATAACTAAATATACCTAGAAACATGGAAATAACTAAATACATCTAAGTCTTCAATAGCTCCCATGCGGCTAATTAGACGAGCTCACCACATCACCACCGTGTTTCCGACTTGCTACGACGAGCTCACTTAGGCCTCAGCGTGTTCCCATCTCACTAGGAATGTAGTCTATTCTCGTAGAGACCTCACAGCATGTAGAGAGGTTGCAGTAACACTCAATGGGGGCCAAGCTGAAGTCAAGTATAGTCGACTTTTGTGTTACAAAGAAGTCGATTTTAATCGACTTCTATTATACACAAATCAGGA
The DNA here is from genome assembly GCA_031216105.1 of Dalbergia cultrata. Taxonomy (NCBI): domain Eukaryota; kingdom Viridiplantae; phylum Streptophyta; class Magnoliopsida; order Fabales; family Fabaceae; genus Dalbergia; species Dalbergia cultrata. The sequence goes on from CM062350.1 coordinate 17,290,864, forward strand.
CATTTATATAACCGGATTGAACTTGAGACATTTACGTAATATCATATTTATATTATTTTATTTGTGTAAAAATCCCATTTTTTATAGTGTTGGACAGTTGCATAAATTTAACTTTTAAATATGACAAGACAATTCTCTTAATTTTTTTTATTGAAGGAAAATGTAAATTAATTACTTTACAGGCAAAAATATTCTCTTAGAAAATACTTACGCAAACAACAAAGTCTATGTTTAGTGAGATTCTCACATGCCTATAAGTCGAACATATCGTATTTAGAAACACTCAAAGTGGATCATTAACTTATTAACATATAATTACTCATTTATAGGCCTTAATAATTTGTCTTTTTAGTATGTCCAAAAATGAAATTTTAGAATTGGATCCATACAAAAGATTTTCATGCGTAAAGAATTAAGAAAGGTATGTTCGCTTTAAAAAATTTCCTTACATATGTCTTGGGTACCGTCATCGGTTTCTGTAAACCATCCCTGCCAATGACCATCGGCCAGATACACCTCCTACATATCTTCTTTACATGGTATCTAGAAGCAAGTTGCATTTGAATAATCGTAGGTCATGCAGTCACCCTTGCACTAAACAACAAAAGTGGGGACCGTATCTTTCTCTATAATATAATGATCAATGACTGAACCCTAAACCCACAAAACATTAGTTATTTTCTCCACCTTTCGCATTGATTCCGCCATGGCCGGAGACCAAGAAAAGCTTCACATAGTAATGTTCCCATGGCTAGCCTTCGGCCACTTGATCCCATACCTCGAGCTAGCCAAGCTCACAGCTCAAAAGGGTCACCAAGTCAGCTTCGTATCCACACCGAGAAACATAGAGCGCCTTCCAAAACTGCCACCAAACTTGACTGCTTCTTCTCTCATACAATACGTGAAGCTCCCACTGCCCCAAGTGGACAACCTCCCACAAGACGCGGAGGCAACCGCCGACGTCCCCTACGACGCCGTTCAGTACCTCAAGAAAGCCTACGACGCCCTCCAACAACCCTTCGCCAATTTTCTAGAATCTTCCAACGCCCATTGGGTCTTATACGACGTCATCCCCTTCTGGGTACCTTCCATAGCTTCCAAACTAGGCATCAAAACCGTCTTCTACAGTATCTTCCCCGCTCCGTTTATCGGCTTCGCGGGCCCTGCTTCGTATCTCATGGGTAAGGACTCGATCCGGACAAAGCCCGAAAGCTTCACCGTCCCACCGCCTTGGGTGCCTTTCCCATCCACCGTGGCATTCCGTTACTACGAGGTCATGCGAATCTCCGATAGCTTCTCCGACGATAACGACTCCGGAGTCTCCGATAAGTATCGCCTCGGCACCAGCATCGAGAACTGCGACCTCGTGGCTGTTAGAGGCTGCACCGAGCTCCAACCCGAGTGGTTCCAGGTACGAGAGATTTTTGCATGTACAAGTTTAACATCATATTTCAACTTTAGTATTGCTGCTGCAATCGCCTCATCGCAGCAAAAATTCTGACCAAGAGTTTTTCTGCAGGTGCTTGAAAACATTTACCGGAAACCGGTTCTCCCGGTGGGTCAACTCCCCAGCACGGGATTTGACGGCGACACCAAGGAAGATGACACGTGGCAGTGGATGAAAGAGTGGTTAGAGAAACAGCCACGCGGGAGGGTGGTGTACGTGGCATTCGGGAGCGAAGCGAAGCCGAGCGAAGAGGAAGTGAGGGAGATAGCTCTCGGGTTGGAGAAATCGGGGCTTCCATTCTTTTGGGTGCTGAGGGTTCGACGTGGGCCTTCCGACACGGCGGTGCTGCGGCTGCCAGAAGGGTTCGAGGAGCGGACCAAGGGGAGGGGCGTGGTGTGCACCGCCTGGGCGCCGCAGCTGAAGATACTGGGCCACGAAGCTATTGGCGGGTTCTTGACGCACTCTGGTTGGACTTCAGTGGTGGAGGCTGTTCAGAATGAGAAGCCGTTGGTTTTGCTGACGTTTCTTGCAGACCAGGGGATCAATGCCAGGGTGCTTGAGGAGAGGAAGATGGGATATTCTGTCCCTCGAAACGAGTTGGACGGGTCTTTCACCAGTGACTCGGTGGCTGACTCACTGAGGCTGGTTGTTGTAGAGGATGAGGGGAGAGTTTATAGGGAGAAGATTAAAGAGGTGAAGGACTTGTTTGTTAATAATGAAAGACAGGAGAGGTACATCGATCAGTTTTTACACCACCTTCGAAGCCACCTGGAACGGTGAAGTGATACAAAACAAGTCCGGAAGCTTAATGCAATGTTTTTTGTTTTTTGTTTCTTTTTTCTTCTTCTTATTTTGCCTTGAAAAAACGATTTGCAGTCATTCTCTAGTGATTAAAAAGCAGGATTATCTCATCACTGTTATTCGATAATGCATATATATATAGTACTCCATGCTTGTTTATGATGGAGTGAAGATGAGTTTTAATAAATTGTCATGTTTTAGCATGCAAAGCGGTGGTGTATGCAAGCTGAAGAGATGATGAATCCTTGTAGTTTTCTTTCCCTTTGGTTTGAATAAGGGAAAAATTAATATTAATATTTCTTCAGGGGACATTTCCTTATACGGAGCTAATTAACAGAAGCAATTTCATGCTGGAGAGGACTATTTTGACTGTGTCTCTTTTCAGTTGGGATCAATTTTGACAGTTTAACGAAGTTATTTAAAAAAGTAAATAAGGTGAAAATGCTGTCGACCAATGTTTCCGCGAGTTGTGCACGAACACTCATCACATCCATAGCAAATATATAATAACTAGTGATTTGATCCGTGTAATATATAGAGTAATAATAAAAATAGTTTATTGATTATTTAAAAAATAAATAATTTATTTAAATATATCTTATAGAAAATTGAGTATACAAACTTATTTTGAAAATGAGTTAATAGTTAAATAATTAAATAAATTAACAAAATATAAATGTGTCATTCTATTTTATAACTTATTTTGAATATTATGTTTATAAGGTTAAAAAAATCTCAATAGATAACCTATAATAATAAAGAGCCTATTTTATTACAATTAAAATTTTCAATTATACATTAGTTCTTTTAATTTAATCAACATGATTTTTGTTCAAATTTTTTATCATTCGTTTAGCTTATTAATTAATTTTATGACATATTAGCATGAATTTTAAAAATCAGTTTAGATCATATAATTGGGAAATTTACAGAAATAAAATAAAAATGGAGAGAGAGTACGTGATTCCCCGGTTTTGAATTAGGTTATGTAAATGTCCTCTTTTTTTTTTAATGGAAGTCGATTTAAATCGACTTCCGCGGATAACAAAATGTTCCCATGCAAAATACATATAAGTCGACTTCATAGAGGACAAAAAAAAAAAGCAACAGTGTGTGTCAGAAACAGTATCAACTCGTGTGGAATCGACTTGTGAGGAAAAAAAATTTTCATGCGACCTACATGGAAGTCGATTTAAATCGACTTCAGATAGGACAAATGAAGTGGGGCCGTGTATGTCAGGAACAGTTGCAAGTTGTGTATAATTGACTTCTGTACAACACAGAAGTCAATTATACACGACTTGCAACTGTTCCTGACACACCCTGCTATCAGTCAGCTAGACGATTTTAATCGACTTTTGAAGTCGATTTCACACGTTTTCAAGCTGCTCAACCTCTATAAATATGAGCATTCGGACAAAATGTCAAAATTAAACCTAAACCACATTAATTAACATTTTATAAATATAAATTGGCCTCAAATAAAAAATTTACAACTACACTATAATTTACCATTATCAGATATGAAATAGACTTAAATAAAATATGGTTCAAAATCTAAAAGTTTACTTAAACAACATTATATTTATTAAAGTTTGTCAGTTATTCTAAACAATGCCTTTATTATAATAAATAAAAACTTTTAAACAAAAATTTAATGTTACCATTTAAAATTATAATTATGTTTTATGCCTAGTAAATAAAAATAACAAAAACTAAAATCAAATTATCTTATCAAAATTAACCAATTCAAATTAAGCTTAATGTCCACTAATTTTCTAAAACTTTAATACTTTCCACTAATTCATTCTAACGAATAAAATAACACATTCAATGAAAAAAATTTAACTAAGCATTCACCATTTACTTACATTAAATTCTATTAACATTTACTAATAAAATAAAATAAATTTGTGACTCTTATTATTATATAATATTATAGTGTTCTTTGTAGTTTATTATACTTAAATAAGTACAACCAAATTAAACTATAACAAACTTAAATTATTACATTTCAAACTAATAAAAACTTCTACTTAAGTTAGTTATGTTTTTATGCCAAGTAAATAAAATAAACTAAAACTCAAAACAAAATATCTTATCAAAATTAGTCAATTATATTAAACCTAAATGCCTATTAAGCTAAAACTTGAATATTTTCCAATAATTCATTATAACAACATTGATTTTAGTTTTTGTTATTTTTATTTACTAGGCATAAAACATAATTATAATTTTAAATGGTAACATTAAATTTTTGTTTAAAAGTTTTTATTTATTATAATAAAGGCATTGTTTAGAATAATTGACAAACTTTAATAAATATAATTAAGTAAACTTTTAGACTTTGAAGCATATTTTATTTAAGTCTATTTCATATCTGATGATGGTAAATTATAGTGTAGTTGTAAATTTTTTATTTGAGGCCAATTTATATTTATAAAATGTTAATTAATGTGGTTTAGGTTTAATTTTGACATTTTGTCCGAATGCTCATAGTTATAGAGGTTAAGCAACTTGAAAACGTGTAAAATCAACTTCAAAAGTCGATTAAAATCGTCTATCTGATCGTAGCGAGTGTGTCGAGAACGAGCAGAGTCGTATAATTGACTTCTGTGTTGTACAGAAGTCGATTATACACGACTTGCAACTGTTCCTGACACACGCGGCCCCACTTCGTTTGTCCTATCTGAAGTCGATTTAAATCGACTTCCATGTAGGTCGCATGAAAATTTTTTTTCCTCACAAGTCGATTCCACACGAGTTGATACTATTTCTGACACACACTGTTGCTTTTTTTTTGTCCTCTATGAAGTCGACTTAACTCGACTTATATGTGTTTTGCATGGGAACATTTTGTTATCCGTGGAAGTCGATTTAAATCGACTTCCATTAAAAAAAAAGAGGACATTTACGTAACCTAATTCAAAACCGGGGAATCACGTACTCTCTCTCCATTTTTATTTTATTTCTGTAAATTTCCCCATATAATTATATAGTTTTATAATAATGATTACTCTAATCTAATGTTGTTTATAATTTCTTTTTTTACATTTTATAAATTTTATAGCAAAAACTGAAAACTAAACTAAACCGAACTGAATTGGATCGGACCGGACCAGATTAAATCGAACTGGACTGAACCAGTCCGGATCAAACGAGACCGAACCAAATTAGATCAAATCAGACCAGATCAAACCGAACTGGACCAAACCAAACTAGACCGAACTGGACTGAACCAGATCAAATCAAATTGGATCGAACCGGACCAAACCAGATCGAACCATATCAGATTGAACAGAACCTGACCAAACTAAACCAGATTGAACCAGATTGGACCAGACCAGATCGGACTGAACCAAATCTGATCGGCCAAACAGTTGGTTTTGCTGACGTTTCTTGCTGACCAGGGGATCAATGCCAGGGTGCTTGAGGAGAGGAAGATGGGATATCCTGTCCCTCGAACGAGTTGGACGAATCTTTCACCAATGAGTCCGTGGCTGACTCACTGAGGCTGGTTGTTGTTGAGGATGAGGGAAGAGTCTATTGGGAAAAGATTAAAGAGGTGAAGGACTTGTTTGTTAATAATGAAAGACAGGACAGATACATCGATCAGTTGTTACACCACCTTCGAAGCCACCTGGAACGACGGTGAAGTAAAACAAAACAAGTCCGGAAGCTTGATACTTGTTGAACAAAAAATAAAACAGGAGAGGTACATCGATCAGTTGTTACATCCCACTAATGGAGTTTTACATCATAGTAAGGTTTGTTGAACAAAAAATAAGTTGATACTTGTTTTTCCCTTCAAGAAACAAAACAATTACATTTAACTCAAGAATGTAGCAATTAGATAAGATCTTGGAATAATTTGTGTCATTGACCAAAAAAGAAACTTCCTAACTTTGACTGTGTCTATATATATCTCATCATCAAAATCAGCATGCCAGCACGGTAAGGCCTTAAATTCAATTAGCTACTAAACAAATAAAATGGATTTAAGTTAAGCTAATTAGTTGTGAAAGCTGTTGCACTCGGGAAATAATTATGAACTGAGCAAAGTGGTAGAGTTCGATACCCTCCCCTCTAACGAGATGAATGGCTTATAATTCAGGAGACTGTATGCTTCTGGAAACTAAACTATTTATTGTATACATCTATGACTTTGAGTGCAACATTAGAGCTGACAACAGAGACATGTTACCTTTGTGGTAGTCAAATCAATTCTCTCATTCTTACTTCTCAATCCTACACACCTAATTACCAATGAGTTAACTGAGTTTATCGCTTGGTTAATTTTTTTTTTGTTTCCTCTCTTTTTCCTAATCAGCATCGATCGGTATCCCGGTATGCAATTTGACGTGTTGAAGAAACAATTTACTAGTCAAATGAGGCGACGTGTTTGTACAACTATGTCGATTTTGGTTGTGCTAATCCCATCAATTGTATTTATGTCTTGTTCTGTCTCTCTAAGTTTCTTTATTTTTTTGTCAACCTCGAAGTTGGTGCTTCAACGTAGAGGTCAATCTTGCAATTGATGGGCCAATGAATGCTATAAAAGCCCAAGAAACCGCGGTCTCAAGTGCAAGATTCATTCTAAGAAAGAGAAAATTGGGTTTGGATGAAACCAGGTACCCTTTTTTTATATAGGTTCTTTGCAAAACTTCATATATGTTTGAAATAAAATTTTATATCACTTGAGGCGCTGGTAGACATGGTGGATATGTCCACCTCTGAACAAGTGCACCTGGGTTCACATCCCAGCAGAGCTGGTCGAGCGGTGGGAAGCCATACCCCCTATCAGGCCTGACCCAAAAAAAATTAATATTTAGATTTACTAGGAGGTTGGAGAAATGATTGGGCTTTGATGGTGTGTAGAATCAGATTTGGACATGTTTCCATTTCATACAAGTAAGCTCCTTAGTTTTTAGCCCAATTCAATTTTTTCAAGGGCAGGAGCTCAATTTATTCAAATATTTGACAAAAAATGTTTTTTTTTTATTTTCTTTTATATATATATGAAGCGTGTTGTTTCTAAATATTTCAATGCATTGACCAAACAAATAAAAGAATCTTTGAATGTGAGGAATCAGCACAAGAAAAACAAAAGGAGCAATGCTATAAATTCAGAAAAATATTATCAGAATATTTGACTTTAGAAAACTTAGTTAATAGGGAAAAAAATAATATAATGTAAATAACAAAAAGTTTCACATAATTGTTATTGGTGCCAATATAATAAAATAAATGGAGAAAAATATTTATATAGCAATATACTTCAATAAAAATTTTAAAATTCTTGTGGGAGTATGTGCACCATGCAATACCTCCTTCTTAGATCTATCCTTATTTGACATAAATCATGATAGTTATTGGAGAAAATGAAGATATATGTCTCGTTCGTTAATCCAAATTAAAGTTAATACGTATATCAAATCAATGAGGTAAAATTTATTGTTGTCAATTAGTTTTTCAAATAGAAAGGAGGCCTCACATTACTCACGTGCCCGCGTGCTCTCGTCTCCAACACTACGGACGAATCTGCAAGCTTACCTACGCAAATTAATGTCACATTATTGATGAAATAATCAAAGAGTGTATAAACTCTTATTCAAGTACTTTAAGTATATCATAATTGCACAATAGATATCAGTAATAAACGTCGTGCTCCTAGAGATGATGCAGAGACGATGGCCAGGATGGAGAGAAGTATGACGTAGTTGGTGTGGAATTGAATTTGATTTCAAAATATAATTGAATCATCCACGCATAGGATTACAGTGTGAACCAAAGTAGACATTGCTATGCTCAAGTGAAAGAATAAACAACTAAAAACTAAGCTCATAGAAGCTCACTTAAGCAAATGCTTATTAGACATTAGTGATTCATCATACTTTATACAGATTTGGATGGCTGATGTGGAAATTGAATGCTCCCCATGCCACTACCCAGGTCAGCCTCTCATTCATGTAATAATTTAGTTGTTTCCTTGGCTTATGTTCCATATATCGCATAGCAGAATGAAAAGTTTTCAAGAAATATATATGATGTAACAACTCCCAAGTTATTATATCATCTTTAATTTTTCTATTAATCCAATACCTTTGTATTTTTAAATGTTCAATATTCTATTAAGTCCAGATTTTCAAAAAGAAAGTTTCTGTTTGGTCAATCCGTATGTTTCTTCTTCGAGGATCCTTCAGCAAATTTGAAGAGCAACTGTTAGATTACTTTTTTGTGGACATCTTAAAATTACAGTGTTAATCTATGATATTGGACATTATAGGAAATTAAATTGTTCTTATATACAAAGAACTAGTTACACTTCGTGTGTAGAATAGTATCGTCCTTATTTTATTTTGGACTAAAAAGCTACCACTCTTTAAAATGAATCACATATATTAGTGGGGTAACATTATAGATATATTCTACTACAATTAATGGACCCTTTAACTACATATTCTCTCTCTTCTCACTCTCTCTCCCACACCCACATGCTTTGTCACTAATATGCTCTCTTACTAGTATTTTGTTTTATTTTATTTTTGTTTCGCGCCTATTCATCTTCATGAAGTAGAAGGCTAGGTTCTCCTCCATTGTCAAAGTCTCTGCATGCACTCAACTTGCTCCACTAGGTAAGTACAAGAATGCTATTCTTCCTTTCCTCTCTAATAGGAATATTAATATGTTTTTCCTCTATTTTGCTTCTTTCAATCAATGCCCCACTCACCATATATAGAATTCATCATTTTGATGAGTTTTTGTTAAATTTTAATTTGACTTTCATTTGGTTTTGGGGCCATTTATTGTGTGAAGTGGTTGCCAATGCAATTGGCCTGAAGTGGTAAAAAAGAAAAAAGAAAAAAAAATTGTGCACAACATAGCATGTGGGATAGTGGGAGAGATGGTGGTAAGAGAGAGAATGTACTGGAAGAGTGAGTCAGAAGAGAGAGAATGTGCAGTTAAAATGTTATCTGTCCATTAATTGTAATAGGATAGATTTACAATTTTACTACCACTAATAGGTGTAGTCCATAGTACTGGCTTTTTTTGTCCAAAATGAAATGAGAAGGATGCTAATCTATACATGAAAATTTGGAAATTAGAAATATATATGTACTTCTTTGGCACTATTTATAACAAGAGGTATGTTCTCTTTCCTTGGGAGCATTTATATATATATATATATATATTTGTTACTTGTACATAGCTAAAGTGCATATATTTAGACGTGTGTAACTTAAAAGGGGTGGCTGAGTGGGGATGACATGATGGAAATTAGCATGTTATAGGTCATAGATTCAAACCTCCACCCATGTTCTTGGGGTGACAATATGAACTTAGAGACTTTCTCTACCTTGAACTAGGAAGTCATTCTCTCCCTCTACATTTTCTTTGAAAAAAAAAACTCTAGACATTTTTTGTATCAATGGCAAAAAAATTTATATTTTTTGATCTTAGTTTCCAACTTTATCCTTTTTCTTCTATGTAGAAAGGGTAACCAAAAAGATATTTATGAAATCATGTACAAAAGTCATTCCTATTCTGAACATTTTGTTTTTCTACATAGATTAAGCAGTCTAATAAAAACTCTTGCGAATAAGAACTAAAATATACACATATCTATGCACATATTCACATAATTTTTATCTTAATATGAAGATCAAACTTGATAAAACAAGGAAAGTAAAATATGTATATATTGTACTGGACTAAAAATATGGTCCCGAAACCTCAGCCCAGCCTCAAAGAACTCAAACAGGTAGCTTCACAGATCACTTATGTGGCATAATGTTCCTCTAAAGATTCTACCCCAATTTAATCGAGGATATCTCCTAAATGAGATAACTAGGAAATTGTCTATTATCTCTTCATATCTCTTATTATCTTGCAATATCTCCTATATTAAATTATATCTCCTATTAAATAAATCGCTTACTAAATCTCAAGAATTTCTCTCTTATTCAAAGAAGATTATCTCCTAATTTATCACAGAGTCACCTATCACTATATAAAGGACTCAACGCCTCCAGGTATAATATGCTACATTTTTGCAACTCTGTGCCTTATTCATTCATTAGCGTGGTGTCTTTGTGGGCACCCTACTCTCACTAGCATGGACACCGGAGACACTTGCAGCCTTACATCCGCTTTTAGGTAAGAACATTGGTGTCTATCGTGGGGCTGACAAACAAGCCTACCCAACCAAGGTCGATAAAATGAGCTAGACTACACAAACAATTACCACATAGGGAATAAATACTGATCAAGAATGTCCCTCTATTGCTGGATAAATCAATTCACATGTAATATTTCACCCTGATTCTGTCACTATTAAAGTGAATTTCCAAGTCATATTGGTTTATTATTCCATCTTTTTAATATTTTCAAGGAGAATTGCAAGGATCCATACTTTGGACATTCATTTGATACATTTATGTGCGAAATTCAAATGACAATCACTTATTCACATGATTTCATCAAATTGGGAAACACATTGTTCCTTTGACTGGTTTTGTCCAAACATATCATACATATATCATATATTTCACATCTTCTGTTCATCACGAACACATGTCACAAGCTGCCTCCATTGTTCAAAGATTATGGTATAAGGAAATAAGTATAAACACCTTTGCAAACAAACCAATAATTCCATTATCTCTCGTGAGCCAACAAGCTCCCTAGGAAATCCGACAAGGAGCCATTGCGCCATCCTCATCTTCAACTAGCTGGCATGAAAAGTTTCCTTCTTCGGTGTGCTTCCATAATGAGAACCACCAAGCCGCACCACATGATGAACTACCCTAATGACATGCTTCTTCCGCCCCACTCCACAACTGTTGCGACTAGGGCTTAGCGCCCCATCACATCTACCACTAGCCACCTTCTCTTTTGGACCATGACACTATCACTATGGCTCAGGCAACCTCAACAATGGCACCCTTTCCTCTTGATCGCAGCAACGACTTACTCCTTCTGGTGAGCTAGCAAAGCTTTCTGTGGAAATGTGTCCGGCACGTGAGGAACCCTATTCCCACGTAAATCTTTTGGGTGACCTGACTCTCTAAAGTGTTTAATATAAAAAAAACAACTTTGAAAATCAATTTGACACTTGAAAATTCAATCATAAATTTATCTCTAACTCGTTACAAAACTCTTAATCATAATTAATAATTCAAATCTATACTGGAAATTGGTGAACCTATACATAAATGTTTCAAGCTTTGAAATTAATTATGTAACCTAAAAATAAATGCATGGCTCGAATCCTGCCTAGACATCTACTGGAGCACTCAATTCTAACATAATTCTAATCTAAGCCTTATTGCAAAGTAAGACTCACCACTCCAACAGCTGGTGCTACTGAACTGGAGATTGAACTAGACCTGTACCTACAACTGTGAGAGGAAGGAAGAAGGGTGAGTTAACATACTCAGTGAGTGAGCTCTCACCCATCACACACATAGGAAAACAACAACCATACATAATATATACATACAATTGGCAAAAACACTTTACGTAATGTAGCTATTTTGGAAGAAAAACACTTTTTAATCCATAAGGCTTCAACTGTCGATTTGTCTATATTCAAATTTTCATGAAACTGATATGCATACCTGGAAATATATTTTTCTAACACATTCATTTAATTCTATAAATTTATATTTTTAAAAGTATCTGACTATTTTATAAGTGATTAAAAAAATTATATCTATTATCAATATAAAATACTTTATACTAATATCATTATTACAAAAGTAGTGTGTGTGCGTATACACACACACACACACACACATACATATATATTTTCAAATCCTAATTGACATTGACACCATAAATATAAATGATAGATATCTAAATAAATTATAATCTTAGAAATGATATAAAAATTAATTTGTAAAGAGCATGTGTGATAAAAGGAAAATTTAGTATGCTATATTTATTCTAATTTTAACAATATCTACAATATCGATATAAATATTAATATCAATAATAATTATAAACAATATTGAATATAATAGATTTGATAAGATAATATTTTCAGAAATTAGAAATTAAACGGCATCGATTATTATAAATAATATTGAATCTATTTCGATAAGATAATATTTCCAAAATTTAAAATCAAACATCATAACATAAACTGAATATCATAAAAGATCAAGTATCAAATTCAAATAAAAACTTAACATTGACATAGAAAAAGATTGATGTACAAAATTGTTATAAATTTTATATTTTAATTTCTCCTTTTGGGATTGATATTTTTTTTTATAATTTAAATTTTACATTATTTGTTATTTCACAAATTTAAAATAGAGATTTATATTTATTCATTCTTTTGATCTATATATATATATATATATATATAGCCTTTTTTGTATTTATTAATTTTTTAAAAACATTTAAATATCTTCTAAGCTTTATCCAACCTGTCCTGAACTTGGGCATATCTTTCTTAAAGGCATCAACTTATGGGATATTACCCAAGGGTGGGTCCTGGGGATCTAAGACCGTACTAGACTCGTTTAAGGACACGTATACTCGAGGTATTACAGATGTCCAGTCACAAGCCTGCCTCCATGGAAGGTTGCATGTCAATCTCCAGGAATAGTAGCACTAGATCTGCAAAACCATATGCCATGCTGTGCCGTGGACCTCCATGTCATGCCACTGCCACTCATCCCACCATGTGGTTGCCGTTCAACCCATCGAGGAGAAACCATATGCCTTCCTCCATGGATGTCGCATGATCAGCTCCGAGAAAAAAGGAAGGGCGGCTAAGGTTGTGATGGGGTTCTCACATCTTAAACAAACACTTGGCCCACTAAGCCCATTGTTTCAAACCAAAATTTTAAATAAAAAATAAAAAGGAAGAATAGCAAAAAAGCAGAATCTAAGGCTTAAACACATGCCCTTGTACAAGATCACAATTCATAACCACTGTGCCAATCGCTATATGCATACACGTGTGTGTGTGTGTGTGTGTAGATATGAATTGATAGTGGAGAGAAACCACCTTAGTTAGCCATCTTCATTAACAGTTGATTGAGTTTCAATTCTCAATTATTAACAATTTAAAGAATTTTTAAATGCTAGACATACGTTATCCTCATGCTCAAATAACTTTCATATGAAGAATTATCATTATCTTATTTTCATAATCAATTAACTTTATATATGAATATTCTTGGATGCCAAGCATCATCTCTAACAGGCCAAGCTCCCTCGCCACCTTTGGCCAAGCTACACTACCACCCTACAACCAAATTATACTATCGTCTCCCAGCCAAAATCTAATAAGATATGCCTCTATTACTCTTATAATCAATTCATTTATGATTTGAAGATTTTCTATCCGCTGGACATATATTCTTACATCTCAGAATTAAACTGGAGATTTGTTATAGACATACTTTCCTTGTCCCGAAATTAACATGTTTTATTCTGAAGAATTTTATGCTATGCTGGGACATTATATATATATATATATATATATATATATATATATATATATTGACATATTACCGTCACACCTCAGCATTTTCATGCTCAAGACCTTCTTTTCAAAAAGAAGGGCACAAGTCACAAAGGAGCTTTTTTCTCTAAACCTTAACTTGAATGAATACATTATACCTGCCGCCATGCCCTATATATTGTATATAATTCTTTAATTTCTAATCACGAGCATATTTCTATAGCAACATGATTGTTAACCTCGAATCACAAGGCATGAAACCGTAAGTTAGCAATATGACTAGGAAACCAAACTGACCATGGCCAAGCTCTACTCTCGCAAAGTCTAAATTAGTATCCAAATGAATAGACAATGAAGTCGGACAAAATGCCGCCCACAAACTTGAAGCATCCTCGATGCGCCCAAGGCCACCAAGACTAGCACATGATGTTTTAAGTTGCTCTTGCGCAACTAAGATGAACTCACATTAAGTCTTAGACAGCTCCTACGCAACCAATATGAGCTCACCACATTGCCATCGTGTTCCCGTCTTGCTACGATGAGTTCATCTAGTCTTTAGTGTGTTGCCATCACGCTAGGACCAGCTTACCGCATCCCCGATCGCTCTCAAATAACAAAGACGACCTCCTAACATTCTTAGTTGCTCTCGTGCAACTAGGATAAACTCATTAATGGGGCATTTGTTTCAAGATTTGAAATTATATTCATAGTAATCACTTTCCAAGGTATGATATTCCTAGGAATGCTATTCCTGGATATTTTAAATAAATTATTTATTTAACTTTAAACATTTTTAGGATTATTTGTTGAGATTCCCAAAAATAAATTTAAAACTTGTTTGTTTTGTAATATATATTCCTAAGAATATATGTCATAATTTTCAAAATACCCCTAATATATTTAATATTATAACAATTCAAAATGAAAATTATATTTCTTGAAAGAAATATAAAAATAATAATTTATTGTTTAAAATTTGTTCATCTCAATCAGTGTAACAATTAACACAAAATTTTAAATTGAGAGCATAATGAATTTATGAAGTTAGATGATTACAGATAAGTTATAAGAAAATCTTTTTCTAACGAATAATTGATGTCCAAGAATAACGTTGTATATAACTTGTAACAAATACCGAAATACATTATTTCCAAGTAGTTATTTCCAGGAATAAACAATTATACCTTGAAACAAATGCCATCTAAGTCTTTGGCAACTCCCATGCAGCTAAGATTAGCTCACCACGTTGCCAGCGTGTTTCCATCTTGTTACAACGAGCTCACCTAAGCCTTAGCATATTCCCATCTAGCTAGGATGAGCTCATCAAGCCATTAGCTTATTCTCATCACAAGCTCACCTAGTCCCCAATGTATACTTGCCTTGCTTGGGCAATCTCATCAAGTCCTCAGTGCACTCCCATCATTGATTAGAAAAACAATTCTAAAATTTTTGTAATGTCCTAAACATTTTCTTAGTAGGTAAGTCTATGGTGAACTTTCCTATACTCTGAGGTGTACAATATTGAACTTGGCCTACTTCAAGAGTATTTTTATTGAACTATCTATGGGAATGTGTCCAGCACGTGAGGAACCATATTCCCACGTAAGTCTTTTGGGTGACCTGACTCTCTAAAGTGTTTAAAATAAAAAAACAACTTTGAAAATCAATTTGACACTTGAAAATCCAATCATAAATTTATCTCCAACTCGTTACAGAATTCTTAATCATAATCAATAATTTCAAATCTATATTGGAAATTGGTGAACCTATACATAAATGTTTCAGCTTTGAAATTAATTACATAATCTAAAAATAAATGCATGGCTCGAATCCTGCCTAGACATCTACTGGAGTACTCTACTCTAACATAATTCTAATCTAAGCCTTATTGCAAAGTAAGACTCACCACTCGAACAACTGGTGCTACTGAACTAGAGATTGAACTAGACCTGTACCTACAACTGTGAGCGGAAGGAAGAAGGGTGAGTCAACATACTTAGTGAGTGAGCTCTCACCCATCACACACATAGGACAACAACAACCATACATAATATATACATGCAATTGGAAAAACACTTTACATGATGTAGCTATTTTGGAAGAAAAACACTTTTTAATCCATAAACTCATAAAAGTATTACCTCAATTTACTTTCTTGTCAGAAATTATATAAACTCGTGGTGTAGTAGCTCCTAGAGAAATAACAATATTTGGTTTTATATATATGTAGAAATAATAATACTATTCCTGAATTTCGCTGATCTCCACTTATGCATGTCAACCATGACATAACAAATTCTTTGCTCTGTGATCCCTCAAGGATCTAATTAAATTGAATCCCTAACTAAGTTCCATCTCTGCTCTGTGAGATTGTTCTTTGTGGACAACTTGGTACACCTAAGGTTAACGATTAGTTTTTACAATTGTTAATGCGCTGTTTGTTTCTCTATATCTACCGTCTAAATTAGTTTGAACGAAATCCATTAAAATCTGAAAACTCTTTAAAATCTCTTTAATTCTCTAGGAGCTCTTAATTCATGTAACTCTAACAGTCTGATCATAGCACAACCATGGCTATGAAATTATGTCCAAGGGATCACCCATTTGAAGACATTGTGATTTCAAGCCCATTAAATATATAGCCGCTAACTGTCATGAATCATATAAGATTCATGCTCTACAATAATCTTTTTGACTGAATTTTTAAATCAAATCTCATAAAATCCTTTTATAAGCTTAATAACTCTAAAATTATGCTTCAAAAAGTTAAATCATTCTTAGCTCTATATCTATCCGTAATAAATTATTCTGATATTCCAAAAGCTTTTTGAAATCTTTTGAAAGCGTGGTAATATCATAAAACCATAAAACTCCTTAATGACTTTAGAAACTTTCTAAATCATACATTTTCCATTTCATCCTTTCAAAACACATAAAATATGTTTCGTGGCATGGAACAATCCAAAAATGGTCCCATGGTTTTTATTAAATATAAACCATTAGTATGCCATAACCTAATAGCTTAAGCTTTTAGGGCTAATGGTTTCATACATAATATCAGAGCCTCTACGACCAAGTGATATAGAGTTCGATTCTTATTACCCCCACTTCTAAATAAAAATAATTAAATTTCAGCACAATGTATGGTGGGTCTGTGCATTGTCCACACTTTAAGCCCAAAAAGCGGCATTCGCGTGAGGTGGTGTGTAAAATATAAAACCATAGTATGCCATAACTTAACAACTTAAGCTTTTAGGACAAATGGTTTCATGGCAAATGGTTTCATGACATGAAATATCGCTCTGATACTATGTCATGAAACTATTATTTGTCCCAAAAGCTTAAGATGTTGGGTTATGACACACTAATGGTTTTATATTTAATAGTTTTATTGAAACACATTTTCATGCTATGTTCAAATCATAATTCTTGCTAGTTTGGCATAACTTGTAACATCGTTTCTGTAACATATTTTCTAACTCTAAATCCACATTTAGCAATCACCATGCATAACATACTCATAATAATGAAACTAAGGTAATGAGTTTGAATCCACTCACTTGGTGGAAAGGAAGGAATGGTGTCCACACCAACTAGGCTTTGTGGAGTAGGGATGACACCAATGTCTAAAACAATAATCACCAAATTCTTGATTAAACTATGGGGGTCTCTAGATCACTCTAACAAACCCTAACAATATTGGGGAGCATCTCCACTTGACAACAACTAAGAAACAACAATGTTCATACCCTATAATGTGAAATATTGCTAGAGGAAAGGAAGCATAAACCAACAAACCAAACTTACCTTTGAACTTTGGGGAAGAAGGATTGGAATGTGGTTGAGAGATATAGTGGGAAGAGAAAAGGAAACAAGGGTTTTTGATTTTTGGATGAGGGGGCCAAGGGGGAAATGGTTGTAAAGAGAGGGGGTCTCATTTTCCAAAACTGTGTCATTTTACAATGTGTTGTCATCAGGCACACTCGCTGCAGCGAGCCTGATTAGCATAATTATGCAGCAGCAACACCAATCATGCATCCCTTGGCTCTTCACGTATTCGAAGCTTTCTTAGCAATGCGGTGTCATAACCTAAAAATTGTGACCGGCACATAGGGGATATTGTGCTTTATGAAAGCCTTCTGGAATTAATTTCATGCAATCATGTGTAGTAAATTACTAAATTAATATAATGCTCATAATAAATCATAAAATAAATAAATAAATTCCTCAAAACTTCATGAAAATTTTATTAATTAAATACATAAAATATTTAATTATTCTAAATCATTCCAAAACCCATCACTAAAATAGACAATCTTAAATCATATTTCAGGAAAAAAATAACATAGCATATCCTTGAAATAACCATGTATGCTAAATGATGTCCGAGGACTCTACCTGTACACTACTATAGCACCCTATTCTAACATGTTCTTAATTTAAACTTCACTACAAAGTGAAGCTCACTAATAGAATAGCTACAAGCTACTGAGGCTAGGTCAAATGATAACTAATCTACAACTGTAACTGTAAGGGGAAGGAAAAAGAGCGGTGGGTTCATCACAATTCAATAAGCGAGTATCCACTGAAAACCTACATGGGACAACAATAACATACACAATATATACATGCAACAGATAAAAGCATTTTATATATTTGGAGACATATAACTATACTGAAATATCAATTTATCTAAAATCAAGGCAATAACTAGTAGATAAACTGGAATTGTTCTGTATATAAATATCTGAGTTGAATAGTAGAATCTGAGTTGATAGATGAATCCGAGCCAATGACTAATCTAATGGGCACCTAAATAGGTCCCATAAATGGATACCACAATGAGTTCCCTACTGTGGGTGAGTTAGTTCTCTAGCAGGTCACTTGGTACCAAGGTTAACGATAAATCCTACAGCCATTAACTCGGTGTTCTGTTTCTCACTAATTACTATCAAAATAACTTGCAATAAAATTGAATAAATCTGAAAGCTCTGAATTCATATAATCATAACAATTTGAGTATAGCATAACTGATGTTCTAAAATCACACCCAAGGAATCACCAACAGAATATATATCTGACAATTGTAATGAATCATACTTTGTTCAACACTTTCAATAAATCATAGTTGATGTTCTAAAATCTTAATAGGAAATCCATTGTTTGAAAATATGGTAATCTATATTCCTACTGTAAACTTTAAATTGAGGTCTCATAATTTTATAAACTAAGAAAAAGATATTCTATAACATACAAGGTATCAAATATGGTCCATGAGCTTTCTAAAATAAGAATTTTATGATAACTGTGAAAAATAATAATTTTTCTGAAAATTGGCATAATTCATGAAAGTATGTATTTGGCATAAGTCATTCTACAATTTCATAAACAATTTATATAATGTTGGTAAAATATTAATAATGACCAAAAGTATTGCATAAGCTTAAACCTACTCACCGTTCGTTGCTGGGAGTGCTTGACCATTGCCTACATGACACTGAAGAATTGGAATGACATTCTCAACTACCATGGAATTATATATAAGAATTAAGAATGACTTGGAATTGAATAATAAGAGAAAAACATATTACAATTATCTAAAGATTTTCTAAACTCATAATCATATAAAGATAAGGATGAGAGCAATTACCGAAAGAGATTAATAAAAAAAAGTTGAGAGAAATTGTGTCTTTCTCTTTAGAAAAAAAAATCCTTCAGCAGCTAGAGTTCTTAAAAAAAATTTAAGAGGACTATAATGTGCCAGATTTATACTAGGAGATGAAAGATATCACTAATAAATTTTATTTTTATTTTTATTTTTTCATTTTAACATTTATTAAGTCTTTAACTTCCACTGTGGTTAGAATTTGGCCTCAAAGCTAGAAATAGCATTTGTAGATAATTGAGTTAGATTTCTAGTGCCATATAAATCACATTAATTGGACATTTATAACTCAAGATATTTGTAAAATACTGAACAAGAGTCATACTTGAGAGCATAAGGATATATCCTAACTAACTGCATGATATCAGCAACGATAAAATGAGGATAATAGGTAGGGTAAATCTAATCGTCTCTTTTACAACTACTTGGATAATTTAAATTCAAACTTCCTTAACATATCTCTTGATTATCTTTTGTATCATGGATATATAACATATATTTTGGTGTATTCAAATAATGTACTTGTTTATCTTTTGAAATAACAACAACAACAACAATAATAATTTACATAATGAACAAATTTTGCACTCAATTCTAATAATTAATAATTTCTTAAAAATATTTAATAAATCTCTATGAAAATATAACAATATCTAACATTATTTTCATAATACGTGTTAAATATAAATAATATCTAATATTTTCAAGTAAGTATCATTGTAATTCAGCAATGCTTGAAAAATTGTTTTCAAATCACAATGGTCATGATTTTGGTTAACTGTCAATCATTTTGAAAAATTTCAACCGCTGATTTGTCTGTTTTCAAATTTTCATGAAACTGATATGCATACATCGAAATATAGTTTTCTAACACATTCATTTAATTCTATAAATTTATATTTTTAAAAGTATCTGACCATTTTATAAGTGATTAAAAAAATTATATCTATTATCAATATAAAATACTTTATACTAATATCGTTATTATAAAAGTAGTGTGTGTATATATATATATATATAGACACACACACACAAATACATATATATTTTCAAATCCTAATTGACATTGACACCATAAATATAAATAATAGATATCTAAATAAATTATAATCTTAGAAATGATATAAAAATTAATTTGTAAAGAGCATGTGTGATAAAAGGAAAATTTAGTATGCTATATCTATTCTAATTTTAACAATATCTACAATATTGATATAAATATTAATTTCAATGATAATTATAAACAATATTGAATCTAATAGATTTGATAAGATAATATTTTCAGAAATTAGAAATTAAACAGCATCAATTATTATAAATAATACTGAATCTATTTCGATAAGATAATATTTCCAAAATTTAAAATCAAACATCATAACATAAACTGAATATTATAAAAGATTAAGTATCAAATTCAAATAAAAACTTAACATTGACATAGAAAAAGATTGATGTACAAAATTGTTATAAATTTTATATTTTAATTTCTCTTTTTGGGATTGATATTTTCTTTTATAATTTAAATTTTACATGATTTACTATTTCACAAATTTAAAATAGAGATTTATATTTATTCATTCTTTTGATCTATATATATATATATAGCCTTTTCTGTATTTATTAATTTTTTAAAAGCATTTAAATATCTTCTAAGCTTTATCCAACCCATCCTGAACTTGGGCATATCTTTCTTAAAGGCATCCACTTATGGGATATTACCCAAGGATGGGTCTTGGGGATCCTAAGACCGTACTAAACTTGTTTAAGGACACGTATACTCGAGGTATTATAGATGTCCAGTCGCAAGCCCGCCTCCATGGAAGGTTGCATGTCAATCTCCAAGCATGGTAGCATTGGATCGGCAAAACCATATGCCATGTTGTGCCGTGGACCTCCATGTCATGCCACTGCCACTCATCCCAGCATGTGGTTGCTGCTCAACCCATCGTGGAGAAACCACATGCCTTCCTCCATGGATGTCACATGATCAGCTCCGAGAAAAGAGGAAGGGTGGGTAGGGTTGTGATAGGATTATCACATCTTAAATAAACACTTGGCCCACTAAGCCCATTGTTTCAAACCAAAAATTTAAATAAAAAATAAAAAGGAAACAGTGCCTAAAATGGCAAAAAAACGAAACCTAAGGCTTAAACACATGCCCCTGTACATGACCACAATTCATAACCACTGTGCCAATCGCTATATGCATACACGTGTGTGTGTGTGTGTAGATATGAATTGACAATGGAGAGAAACCACCTTAGTTAGCCATCTTCATTAACAAATGATTGAGTTTCAATTCTCAATTATTAACAATTTAAAGAATTTTTAAATGCTAGACATATGTTATCCTCATGCTCAAATAACTTTCATATGAAGAATTATTATTATCTTATTTTCATAATCAATTAACTTTGATATGAATATTCTTGGATGTTGATGCAAGAATAATTCAGGAAGGGGCAAAATTGGAAGAGCAGGACATTAATAGTGAGGCTGAGTCTGTTATAGGCAAGGGACACTTGGCAAATGATCCGAAAAGAGGGGTAACAAGAAAGAGTAACAGGGTCAGGAGGCTGCCTATTAAGCTGAAGGATTTTATTGTGAGGAGGCCATGAGAGTAGTAAGAATTCTCTTCTTTCTCTAAGTTGCTTATCCTCTCATCATCATTTTCTCATACTGACTCTCCTCTCCTTATTCCTTCTCAGGTAGCAGAATTTCATCAGCACCAGAGATAGCTCTTGGCTTGTGCATCGAGCCTGTTAATACTTTCCTTTTAATCCTATACTTATTTACCACTGTTCTTAGACATAGCAAAGAAAAACCCAAAAATACTGTTGCTTCTTTTTCTTTATACAAATTGAGGAATTACTTGCTGTCACCAACTTTTTATTTAGCCTTCCATCATTGATGCTTTCATTGGCCCTACCATGGCTGAAAATTCAAACGCAAGAATCAGTGAGCTGGAAGCAAGAATGGAGGTCCTTATGGCAAATGCCTCTCGTATTGAGAACATTGAGCACATTCTACAAAGCTTGCAATTCCAGTTGGAGAACCAAGTGAAAAACACTCAGGGAGACTTATCAACACAGCGACACCCATTTCAGGTAAGAAACCTGAAACTCGACTTTCCGCGTTTTGACGGTAGAAACGTGCTGGGATGGATTTTTCGTGCTGAGCAATTTTTTGAGTATTACAATACACCAGATGTGGAACGATTGACGATTGCAGCGATCCACATGGATGGAGATGCCATCCCCTGGTATCAAATGATGCAAAGATCGAACCCCTTTCATTCATGGCAGGCACTGACTCGTGCATTGGAGGCAGAATTTGGGCCTTCCCCCTTTGATTGTCCTAGAGCAACCTTGTTCAAACTAACCCAATCTTCTTCAGTTAATGTCTATTATTCTGAATTCACATCACTTGTTAACAGAGTTTATGGATTGGCCCCAGATGCAATCCTTGATTGTTTTATAAGTGGACTACAAGAAGATATCAGACGTGACGTTATGACTCAAAATCCATTGAACCTGCAACGTGCGGTCGCTCTAGCACGTTTATTTGAAGAGAAATATGCCAGTGTGAAGAAACCTCAGTATCAATCAGGTGCTTACAACCGAAATTCTTGGTCCTCGAGACAGAATTCGAGCAACACAACCAATTTCAGACAAAACTTACCCCCACTGCTGCCACTTCCTCCAACCAAAATGAACAGCAATATTCCTAAGCCACAACCCATCCGACGACTAACACCAACAGAAATACAAATGAAGCGTGAAAAAGGGTTATGTTTTAATTGTGATGAACGATTTACTCTCAACCACAAATGTCCCAATAAGCATTTGATGATTCTCCAAGTGGAAGATGAAGAGGAAGAGAGCCCGGTTTTGGAGCCAGAACCTGAAGATCATTCCGCAACCACTGATCAACCTGTGATTCATCAGTTATCTATGCATGCATTCAAGGGAGGGGATGGATTTGGCACAATCCGTTTTCAGGGCATTGTGAAAGGTATGCCTGTGCACGTTTTAATTGATGGAGGTAGTGACGATACCTTCATTCAACCAAGAATTGCCAAATTCCTTAATTTACCTATTGAACCAGCAGAGATGAAAATAATGGTGGGCGATGGTGTTATTTTGAATGTGGAAGGCGTGGTCAAGGAGGTAATTCTCAAAGCACAAGGTCACACCATTAAGTTTCCTGCATTTCTACTTCCAGCTGCAGGTGCTAATTTAATTCTAGGAACTACATGGCTAGGAACACTTGATGATCATGTTCACAACTATAGAACTAAGACTCTGAAGTTCTATTATCAAGGGGAATTTATTGAGTTACAAGGTGATCCACCTAAAAGACCAACTGAGGTGCAACTCAATCAACTAAAGCGAATGAATCACATTGGTGCCATTGCTGAGTTGTTCACATTGCAAGTGCAGGACATAACTGAGACAGAAGAAAGACTACCATTACCTGAAACAATGGAGCCTGAAATGGTGTTGCTGTTACAGGCCTACAAACAGGTGTTTAGCAAACCTGTAGGTTTACCACCAACTCGTAGTCATGATCATCACATACCTTTGCAAGAGGGAACAGGCCCTGTTAAGGTGAAGCCTTATAGATACCCACATAGTCAAAAGGAACAAATTGAAAGCATGGTTCAGGAAATGCTTGCTGAAGGAATCATTAAACCAAGTAAGAGTCCCTTCTCCTCTCCTGTTCTTTTGGTTAGAAAGAAGGATGGGTCTTGGAGGTTTTGTACAGATTATAGAGCCTTGAACGCGATCACTGTTAAAGATTCATTTCCTATACCAACAGTAGATGAATTAATTGATGAATTACATGGTGCATCATACTTTTCCAAGTTAGATCTTAGGGCGGGTTATCACCAAATACTATTAAATCCTGATGATACTCATAAGACGGCCTTTAGGACACATAATGGCCATTATGAATGGTTAGTCATGCCTTTTGGCCTTACTAATGCCCCTGCAACCTTTCAAAGTCTTATGAACGAAGTATTTCAACAAGCCCTAAGGAAATTTGTGCTAGTTTTCTTTGATGACATATTAGTATATAGTCCCAGTTGGGCAACTCATTTGAGCCATTTAAATGTTGTACTGCAAATTTTATTGAGAGAAAAGTTGTTTGCAAAACTATCTAAATGCTCTTTTGGTGAAAGACAAGTGGATTATTTGGGACATACTATAAGTGCTGAAGGAGTAGCTATGGATAATAGCAAAGTTGAGGCTGTGCTGTCTTGGCCTGCACCTATTAATTTGAAGCAATTAAGAGGGTTTTTGGGCCTAACAGGGTATTATAGGAGATTCATTAAATCCTATGCAACCATTGCTGCCCCACTCACTGATCTACTCAAGAAAGACAATTTCCAATGGTCTACAACAGCTTCTGCTGCATTTCAAAGGTTACAACAGGCTTTGACTGAAGCGCCTGTGTTAGCCTTGCCAAATTTTCAGAAGCCATTTTGCTTAGAAACAGATGCTTCTGGTACTGCTATCGGAGCGGTATTGAGTCAGGAAGGCCACCCTATTGCTTATTTCTCCAAGAAATTATCAAGTAGAATGCAAAAGCAATCAGCATACATTAGAGAACTCCATGCTGTTACTGAAGCCTTGTCCAAGTTTAAGCATTATCTACTGGGCCACAAATTCACAATTAAGACTGATCAATGCAGCCTCAAGGCATTGATGGATCAAACTCTTCAAACTCCAGAGCAACAAGCATGACTTCCCAAGTTCTTAGGTTACGACTTTACTATTCAGTATAAACCTGGCAATGAAAATGTAGCAGCTGACTCACTTTCACGATCCCTGAATATGGCTTGGTCTGAGCCAACAAATCTCTGGTTTAAGGAATTACAGCAGGCTCTAGAAGCTGATTTGACAGCAGCTGAATTAATGAAGAAATGTCAGCAACAACCTCAGCAGAAGGAACCATTTTCAGTACAAAATAATATGTTATACTGGAAGAACAGGTTGTATATACCTACTGCCATGGTTCATAAAATTATGCATGAATTTCACAAGTCTCCCATGGGTGGACACGCAGGTATAGCCAAAACAACAGCTAGAATAGCTTCTCAGTTTTATTGGCCACAGATGCACCAAGACATCAGGAAATTTGTGCAAGAATGCTTGATTTGTCAACAGGCAAAGAGTGAAAATGTGCTTCCTGCTGGTTTATTACAACCACTTCCCATTCCTCAACAAGTATGGGAGGATATTTCCATGGATTTTATCACACACTTGCCACCATCTCAAGGATTCACTGTCATCATGGTTGTGGTGGATAGGCTAACAAAATATGCCCATTTTATACAATTGAAGTCTAATTTCTCAAGCAAAAGTGTCGCTGAGAGTTTCATTACTCATGTTGTGAAATTGCATGGCATGCCTAAATCGATTATTTCAGACAGAGACAAAGTGTTTGTAAGTGCATTTTGGCAGCAACTATTCAAACAACAGGGCACTACCTTAGCCATGAGTTCTTCATATCATCCTCAAACGGATGGTCAAAGTGAGGTTGTTAATCGATGTTTGGAGATGTACCTCAGGTGTTTTTCATTTGAACGGCCTAGATCGTGGAGCAAGCATCTACCTTGGGCTGAATTTTGGTATAATACTAATCACCATAGGAGTATTGGTATGACACCATTCAAGGCACTATATGGAAGGGAGCCACCTATTATTACTAGATATGAACAATCTACTAATGATTCCCCTCAGTTGCAGCAAGTATTAGAAGAAAGAGACTCAGTGCTAGAACAATTGAAAAATAACCTGCTGAAATCTCAGAATTATATGAAATCCCAAGCTGACAAAAGAAGAAGAGACATCAGTTTTGAGCCAGGAGAACAGGTATTGCTGAGACTGCAACCTTATAGACAACACTCAGCTGGGGTGAGGAAGAACCAGAAGCTGGGCTTGCGATATTTTGGCCCTTTCAAGGTGCTAGCAAAAGTGGGTCTGGTAGCTTACAAGCTACAACTACCTGAAGATTGCAAAATACATCCTGTATTTCATGTCTCTGTCCTTAAGAAATTCAGAGGTGATAACACCTTAAGTTACATGCCATTGCCTAAGGATTCTATTGAACTTGGCCCAATTTTGCAACCACAAGCTGTGTTGGCTGAAAGAACCATTATTAAAGGCCCTGCAAAAATACATCAAGTCCTAATTCACTGGCAGCACACTCATTCATCAGAGGCAACATGGGAGGACACTGACAACTTCAAGCTGACCTTTCCTAATTTCAACCTTGAGGACAAGGTTGAGCTAGATAGAGAGGGTAATGATGCAAGAATAATTCAGGAAGGGGCAAAATTGGAAGAGCAGGACATTAATAGTGAGGCTGAGTCTGTTATAGGCAAGGGACACTTGGCAAATGATCCGAAAAGAGGGGTAACAAGAAAGAGTAACAGGGTCAGGAGGCTGCCTATTAAGCTGAAGGATTTTATTGTGAGGAGGCCATGAGAGTAGTAAGAATTCTCTTCTTTCTCTAAGTTGCTTATCCTCTCATCATCATTTTCTCATACTGACTCTCCTCTCCTTATTCCTTCTCAGGTAGCAGAATTTCATCAGCACCAGAGATAGCTCTTGGCTTGTGCATCGAGCCTGTTAATACTTTCCTTTTAATCCTATACTTATTTACCACTGTTCTTAGACATAGCAAAGAAAAACCCAAAAATACTGTTGCTTCTTTTTCTTTATACAAATTGAGGAATTACTTGCTGTCACCAACTTTTTATTTAGCCTTCCATCAGATGTCAAGCATCATGTCTAACAGGCCGAGCTCCCTCGCCACCATTGGCCAAGCTATACTGCCACCCTACAACCAAATTATACTATCGTCTCCTAACCAAAATTTAACAAGATATGCCTCTATTACTCTTATAATCAATTCATTTATGATCTGAAGATTTTTTATCTGCTGGACATATATTCTTACATCTCAAAATTAAACTGGAGATTTGTTACAGACATCATTTCCTTGTCCCGAAACTAACATGTTTTATTCTGAAGAATTTTATGCTATGCTGGGACATTATATATATATTGACATATTACCGTCACACCTCAACATTTTCATGCTCAAGACCGTTTTTTCAAAAAGAAGGGCACAAGTCACAAAAGAACTCTTTCTCTAAACCTTAACTTGAATGAATACATTATACCTGCCGACATGCCCTATATATTGTACATAATTTTTTAATTTCTAATCACGAGCATATTTCTACAGCAACATGATTTTTAACCTCGAATCACAAGGCATGAAACCCTAAGTTGGCAATATGACTAGGAAACCAAACCGACCATGGCCAAGCTTTACTCTCGCAAAGTCTAAATTAGCATCCAAATGAATAGACAGTGACGTTGGACAAAATGCCACCCACAAACTTGAAGCATCCTCGGTGCACCCAAGGCACCCAAGATGAGCACATGATGTTTTAAATTGCTCTTGCGCAACTAAGATGAACTCACATTAAGTCTTAGACAGCTCCTACGCAACCAATATGAGCTCACCACATTGCCATCGTGTTCCCGTCTTGCTACGATGAGTTCACCTAGTCTTTAGTGTGTTGCCATCATGCTAGGACCAGCTTACCACGTCCCCGATCGCTCCCACATAACAAAGACGACCTCCTAACATTTTTAGTTGCGCTCGTGCAACTAGGATGAACTCATTAATGGGGTGTTTGTTTCAAGATTTGAAATTATATTTACAGTAATCACTTTCCAGGGTATGATATTCCTAGGAATGCTATTCCTGGATTTTTTAAATAAATTGTTATTTAACTTTAAACATTTTTAGGATTATTTGTTTGAGATTCCCAAAAACAAATTTAAAACTTGTTTGTTTTGTAATATATATTCCTAAGAATATATGTCATAATTTCCAAAATACCCCTAATATATTTAATATTATAGCAATCCAAAATGAAAATTATATTTCTTGAAAGAAATATAAAAAGAATAATTTATTGTTTAAATTTGTTCATCTCGATCAATGTAACAATTAACAAAAAATTTTAAATTGAGAGCATAATGAATTTATGAAGTTAGATCGGGTAAGTCATAGGAAAATCTTTTTCTAACGAATAATTGATATCCAAAAATAATATTGTATATAACTTGTAACAAATACCAAAACAGATATCATTTCCAAGCAGTTATTCCCATGAATAACTAATTATACCTCAAAACAAATGTCATCTAAGTCTTTGGCAGCTCCCATGCAACTAAGATGAGCTCACCACGTTGCCAGCGTGTTCCCACCTTGCCTTGCTTGGGCAATCTCATCAAGTCCTCAGTGCACTCCCATCATTAATTAGAAAAATAATTCTAAAATTTTTTTAATGTCCCAAACATTTTCTTAGTAGGTAAGTCTATGGTGAACTTTCCTATACTCCGAGGTGTACAATATTGAACTTTGCCTACTTCAAGAGTATTTTTAAGCCCTGTTCATGTCTTAGTTCATTCTTCCTTCTCCTTCTTTATTTAAGACGATAGTAATTAATGACAGCATAGAAAAGAGTTACATGATAGTAATGATAGCATAGAAAAGAGTTATGCTGAAAATATATTAAGATTAAATTTGATGATGGTATGCCAATAAGAATCTGACACAATAATTTTTTTCTTTTCGGTCAAACGACTATATATACTATATAGTGACCAATTAGAGGGATGAAAGTGAAGTCGACCCAATATCAAATGACTGGAGTGGGCTAAACCACAATGACCAATTAGAGGGGAGGTGGAAATATATTTTCTCCTTTAATTTTGACTATATAATATGTCTAAAATGAATAACAAATTGCAAAAGATGACCCGTGAGCTGATTCTTTTAACTACACGTCTTTGCTTCCAAAAAAGGTGACTTTTCTTTTTCTAAACATTCATTTAGAAAACTATTTGATTTATAAAATTATTTTTCACGTATAGATGATTTAAAATAATTTGATATCATTAAATTAATTTTTTATATTGTGTTGGACAGTCGCATAAAATTATCTTTTAAAAAGGACAAGATAATTTTCTTTTATTGAATGAAAATGTAAATTAATTACTTTACACGTAAAAATATTCTCTTAGAAAGTACATTTTGTCAAAAACAAAGTTTGTTTAATGAGATTTTCGCATGTCTATTAATCTAACATATTCTATTTAGATATACTCAAAGTGAATCATTAACTTATTAACATATAATTACTCATTTATAGGATTTATTAATTTAATTTTTTTTAATATGTCTAACAATAAAGTTTTAGAATTCTGTCCATACAAAAATTTTTCATGCATGAGGAGTTAAGAAAAGAGAAGTGTTATCTTAACATCTAAAAGTGGGTGTCTGTTTCAGACACCCACTTTTTAACCATTGGATATGATGGATGTTAAGAATAAGTGGGGACATCCATCACATCCAATAATTATAAAGTGATTGTCTGTTTCAGATACCCATTTTTTGGTGTTAAAATAATTTTTCTATTAAGAAAAATATGTTCGCTTTAAAAAATTTCCTTACGTACGTCTTGGGTATCGTCATCGGTTTCTGTAGACTATCCCTGCCAATGACCATCGGCCAGATTCAGCTCCTACATATCTTCTTCACATGGTACCTAGAAGCAAGTTGCATTTGAATAATCGTAGGTCATGCAGTCACCCTTGCACTAAACAACAAAAGTGGGGACCGTATCTTTCTCTATAATATAATGATCAATGACTGAACCCTAAACCCACAAAACATTAGTTATTTTCTCCGCCTTTCGTGTTGATTCCGCCATGGCCGGAGACCAAGAAAAGCTTCACATAGTAATGTTCCCATGGCTAGCCTTCGGCCACATGATCCCAAATCTCGAGCTAGCCAAGCTCATAGCTCAAAAGGGTCACCAAGTCAGCTTCGTATCCACACCAAGAAACATAGAGCGCCTTCCAAAACTGCCACCAAACTTGACTACTTCTTCTCTCATACAATACGTGAAGCTCCCACTGCCCCAAGTGGACAACCTCCCGCAGGACGCGGAGGCAACCACCGACGTCCCCTACGACGTCGTTCAGTACCTCAAGAAAGCCTACGACGCCCTCCAACAACCATTCGCCAAGTTTCTAGAATCTTCCAACGCCCATTGGGTCTTATACGACTTCATCCCCTTCTGGGTGCCTTCCATAGCTTGCAAACTCGGCATCAAAACCGTCTTCTACAGTATCTTTCCCGCTCCGTTTATGGGCTTCATGGGCCCTGCTTCGTATCTCGTGGGTAACGACCCGATCCGGACAAAGCCGGAAAGCTTCACCGTCCCTCCTCCTTGGGTGCCTTTCCCGTCCACCGTGGCATTCCGTTATTACGAGATCATGCGAATCTCCGACAGCCTCTCCGATGACAACGATTCCGGAATCTCCGACTTGTACCGCCTTGGTTCCAGCATTGAGAACTGCGACCTCGTGGCGGTTAGAGGCTGCACCGAGCTCGAACCCGAATGGTTTCAGGTGCGAGAGGTTCTTCTTACACGATGACAAGTCTAATACATTATGCCTCTTACACAGTAAAAATATGTCTTATACACTTTATTATACAAGGTATATTTACTCATTTATAGATTGCACTAACAATTTTAAGTGCGACAGAAAATTAGGATATATTTATTTCAAGTTTAAAAAACTATTATGAAATTTAGATTTTATATTCAATTGAAAAAAATTGTAAATTGGTTTGTTCCTAGAGGTTACTCATTTTAACTTCTAAAAATCCTAAAAAGCTAATTTTCTTAATATTTTAATAATATTTTAAGATCATTCAAATATATAAATAGTAAATTTTTTAAATAAAAAAATGATTTTAAAGTTCAAAATCCCATTAACACGCTCTCAATTCTGCAAACTGTGTTAATACAAAAAGTTTTCTGCAGATACTTGAAAACATTTACAGGAAACCGGTTCTACCGGTGGGTCAACTCCCCAGCACAGGATTCGACAGCGACAACAAGGAAGACGACACATGGCGGTGGATGAAGGAGTGGCTGGACAATCAGCCACCGGGAAGGGTGGTGTACGTGGCGTTTGGGAGCGAAGCAAAGCCGAGCGAAGAGGAAGTGAGGGAGATAGCTCTCGGATTGGAGAAATCGGGGCTTCCGTTCTTTTGGGTGCTGAGGGTTCGACGTGGGCCTTCCGACACGGAGGTGCTGCGGCTGCCAGAGGGATTCGAGGAGCGGACCAAGGGGAGGGGCGTGGTGTGCACCGCATGGGCGCCGCAGCTGAAGATATTGGGCCACAAAGCTATTGGTGGGTTCTTGACGCACTCTGGTTGGACTTCAGTGGTGGAGGCTGTTCAGAATGAGAAGCCGTTGGCTTTGCTGACGTTTCTTGCTGACCAGGGGATCAATGCCAGGGTGCTTGAGGAGAGGAAGATGGGATATTCTGTCCCTCGAAACGAGTTGGACGGGTCTTTCAGCAGTGACTCGGTGGCTGACTCACTGAGGCTGGTTGTTGTTGAGGATGAGGGAAGAGTTTATAGGGAGAAGATTAAAGAGGTGAAGGACTTGTTTGTTAATAATGAAAGACAGGAGAGGTACATCGATCAGTTGTTACACCACCTTCGAAGCCACCTGGAACAGTGAAACACAAGAAGTCCGGAAGCTTAATGCAATTTTGTGTTTTTCTTCTTCTTCTTCTTATTTTGGCTTGAAAAAACGATTTGTAATCATTCTCGAGTGATTAAAAAGTAGGGTTATCTCACTGTTATTCAATAACGTGTATAGATATAAAAATAAAATACATGTACACGTTACGTGTATATGTTTATAGTACTCCATGCTTGTTTATGGTGGAGTGAAGTTGAGTTTTAATAAATTGTCATGTTTTAGCATGCAAAGCGATGGTGTATGCAAGCTGAAGATGATGAATCTTGTAGTTTTCTTTCCCTTTGGGTTGAACAACGGAAAAATTAATATTAATATTTCTTCAGGGGACATTTCCTTATACAGAGCTAATTAACAGAAGCAGTTTCATGCTGGAGGGGACTATTTTGACTGTGTCTCTTTTCAGTTGGGGTCAATTTTGATAGTTTAACTAAGTTATCTAGAAATGTCAATAGCAATGTTTCCACGAGTTGTGCACGACACTCATCACATCCATCTCCAACACAAGTAAATATATGGTGATTATGGAGTGACTGCATTAACTTGCGTGATTCCGTTAGCTAGCTGCACCGAATATTCTATTTTGTTAATTAACTAAGATACGCGCATGTGATGCTTGCAAGTAGAATTTGAAACATATAGATCAGTCCCGGACTCATTTTGATTTCTTCATTAGATTTTATGGTATTTTTTTTTAAATCACTGTCCATTAGGATATTACTAAAGGATTCAAAAAACAATTTCTTCATTGAAAATTAGAATTTTCAAGTTTTTAGTGAGCAAAGTTCATTAAAAAGTATAAAAATTGTTTTTTGTTTCTAAGAATTCTTAACCAGTATTCTTGACAATAAAAGTTGGTTGCTGTGTTGGAAGTTGATGTTCTTGTTCTGTACCCAATCATTCTTGGTGACAGCAGCCTCTATATGGTGAAGATGGTGTTGGAGTAAGTGGCGGTGGTGCTTGCTAAGAGAGGGGAAAAGGCAAGTGGAGGTCACAGGGAGGAGACAATAGAATTTGGAGATGGGACGTAGATGATAAAATTGATAATGTAATTTTTAATAAGAATAAAATATAATAATATGTTATTAATTAATTATTTTTTTACAATAAATTTTTTTTATCTCAATCTAATGAGATCTTAATAGTTGAAATTCAATAACCACATGGTCACAAACTCAATCCTCCCCATTTAAGAATTTGTATTTCTTTCACAAAATCTGGAAAACTAAAATCAAATAGGTCCTAAAGTGTGTTTACTTTCAGAAAATAATTTCACATTTTCAATTTTCATTTTTACTTTTTTCATTTTCAAAATTTTATGAAAAAATACTAAAAACTAAAAATTAAATTTTATTATTTTCACAATTTTCAGTATTTTTTTTCTTCAAAAAATCTAGATTACAGGAAAACTAAAAATAAAAAAATAAAAATTATTTTCTGAAACTAAGAGGCTGTTTGGTTTAAGTATCTCCTATTTTAATTTTTATTGAAAACAGGAAAATAAGTTTGGTTTAATCTTTGTGAAAATATTTATAAAGAAGAGTGAAAATTTGAAAATGTCAAATACTCATTTTCAACCTTTTCAGCGTCTCCTTTGTTAACAAGTGAAAACATTGCCATTTGAAAATGAAGTGGAATGAGAGTAAATATGAGGAAATTTTCTTCTGGTTGCTTAAGTGAATCACGTTCAAACATGCCATTGAGAAATCAATATCCCTTTCTTGAATTTTCAATGCCTCACCATGGACACTCCTTTTTATATTGCTGACGCATGCTGAGAACCATATTGGCTACAGTGAAGTGAAATCACATTTTCTTAGCCATGGCATG
The DNA here is from genome assembly GCA_031216105.1 of Dalbergia cultrata. NCBI lineage: Eukaryota > Viridiplantae > Streptophyta > Magnoliopsida > Fabales > Fabaceae > Dalbergia > Dalbergia cultrata. The sequence goes on from CM062350.1 coordinate 17,324,747, forward strand.
TGGAAGCCCCTCATTATTTTTTTTTTCATTCCATTTTTTATCAATATAAAACACCACAAACCTAATAAACCAACCTCATGCTCGTGTAGGTATTGTGTTCTTCCCATTCTTTCTCGTGTTATTATTTTGCATAACTTAATCTCTTATATTTGAATTTATTTATGTAATTTATATTTGAAAATTTTTATTGTTTATTCTTTTTTGAAGTTTAATAGACTTATTTGTATCATTTATGTTCTTTTTTTAATTGAATATATGCTTTCTTTGATCACACCTACATTACAAGAAAAAAAAGAGTGAGAAACTTATTTGATTCTTAATATTAATATTTTATAGGGTTATTTATTATTTTTATAAATGCTTTTAGTAGATGAATCAATACAAATCAAATATATATATTTTTGTCAGGATTTAATTTATATGCACTAATGTAAACTTTTTTGTGGCGGGATGAAATTAGATAATAATATAAAATTTGTTACACTAAGAATGTATCAAAATTCAACTCATTTTATTATCTTAAATTTATTTTGGGCATTACATTTTGAAAACAAACAAATGAAACATACTTTCATTATTTTCACTTTTTGAAAACAAAATCTACTTTTATAAACTAAACATATATATTTCCTAAATTTTGAAAATCTAAAAATAAAAATCTTTTTTAAAAATAAAATAAAAAATAAAAACATAAAATATTTTCATGAATCAAACGCGCTTTAAACACCCTCAAAATTTCCAGGTTTATGGGCTAATGTTCGAGGTGTGAACATGATTCGGTAATAGATTGAAATGTTAGTGGAGACTTACATCATGGAACAGTCTTGGCAAATCTTGGAGTCTTGTCATCTATACCTGTGTGGAGCGAAATTAAGTGTGCTTAAGGCAATATGTGAAGTGCTTTTGTGATGTGTTCAGGTTCATGGTTTTTTGTTTGGGGATTAGATTGAATGTGTCAAGTGGTGTAATTTGGTGGTAGCTATTAATGATGCATGTGCGTTGTGAAGGGACTCGATCCCTTGTGTTAATTATTGGAGCAAGCAGGAGTTAATACTTTCAAGCCATGCCTCTTTGTCAGATGGTTTTGAATTGGACTTAGGCAGAAGGGATGAAGTGTCTTTATCAAGGCTCTGGGTATCTGAATTGGCGTTATGGTGGTCAAATTATCAAGTTTAATGGCTAGTTTGCTAGCAGGAGAATTATATAATGGCATATGTGGCTGGGGGTGGTCTTATAAGTTATAACCTTCAAAATATGTCTGGCATTTTTTGACTTATTTTATTGTGTTACTTGACTCTTAAATGATCAAGCTTTTATAACTATAAAAAAAAAAATTAATATCTGTTATGTAGATCCAATTCCAACAACTTAAACTTAGGCACACTTATAATAAAAATGATTTCATTAATTTTATTTAACATACAACTACTTGATTATGGGTCCCAGAATTTTTATTATGAGCTAGTGAAAATGTGAGTTGTTGGATTTGTGTGTATACAAGAAATTTTCTTATTAACAAGTATTTTCGATTTAATTCTAAAGTAACTATTCTTGTCTCATGTGTTCTTGTCGTATATGCAGAGTCTAAATATAATATTTTAACGCATTGATGATGACAATAAAATGCATTGGAACAAAAATATAAAATATAAACCTTTCAATGCGAGGTTCACTATCACAAAAAAAAAGAACAACAACGTTATACAATCAAACAAAGTATTATTAGAACGTTTGGTTAAAATTATGGTAAAAGTTCAATAAAATGATAAAATGAAGATGCCTGACTTATTAATAAAATACTTAACAAGCATATTCATTATATTTGACTCCTCTAAAATAGGAAAATTGATCAAGTGAGAAAGTGAGAAGTTAGTAACTATTAGGTCATTGTCCCACTAAATGATCTAAGAATTATTAATCACTTACTTTCTCACTTTATCAACTATCTCATTCTAAATAAATTAAATCCTATGATATTATGCTAGAATTCCAAGCGGGTCACCTTTTTTCAAGTAGAAATTTGGGATCGCAAGACAAAGATCTCATCTCCAACACCATGGACAAATCTGCAAATTGACCTAAGCAAACTAATGTCACATCATAAATGAAATAATTGTATAAGGTCTTATTCAGTTATCGTAATTGCACAATAGAACTCTAGATCAATAATTAAATCCGTGCTCTTAGAGATAATGTAGAGACGATGGGGATGGGGTGGAGAGTAGGAGTTGATAATATTAAACATTTTAGAGATGATGCTGTTGATGTGGAATTGAATTTGATACCAACAATATAATTGAATCGTCCAAGACGAAATATACCTTTTGTGCAGCCTTAAAGGTGAAGATCCAAACATAAAATTACATTGTGAAACAAAATGGGCATTGCTATGCCCAAGTAAATGAATAAACAATTAAAAACTAAGCACATAGAAACTTGGGTTAGCACTTAATACAAGGAATTTGAGAAGTACAGCTTTTTTAAATTTTCATTTATTACAGATATATAATATAGATTATCATTTTGGTTTTCATCAAAAGAAAATGCTCATTAGAAATTAATCATACTGCATACAGATTTGAATGGCTGAAGTGGAAATTGAATGCTCCCCATGCCACCACCCAGGTCACTCTTATTCATGTAATTTACAAAGTTTCCTTGGCATATGTTCCATATATGGCATAGCATAATGAAAAGCTTTCAAAATTAAGATGTCACAACTCACAAGTTGTAATATAAATCTTTAATTTTTCTATGAATCCATTACCTTTTCAGTTTTAAATGTTCAATATTCTACTTCTGTTTGGGCAATCCATACGTTTTTCAATGATTTGAACAACAACTGTTAGATTATTGCTTTTGTGTATTGGACATTAAAGGAGATAAAATTGTTACAGATACTATCAAAGAACCAGTTGCATCAGGTGATTTAAACACAACTGATCAAGCATCACTTTTCTTGCATAACTGCTGGAAATGGTGGATTTTGGTGGCAACAAACTCTGTCTTATTGTTGTTGGGCCAAGCTGGTTCAGCCCTTCTAAGTAAATTCTATTTTGACCAAGGTGGAGAAAGCATATGGATGGCAACACTAGTGCAAACTGTGGCATTCCCTATTCTTTTCTTCCCACTCTACTTCTTTCCACACCCCAAAAGCCTTTCTCATATCACTGACCAAACTATGAAGTCTCCTCTTCACACTCTTATCTTTGTTTACTTCTCCTTGGGAATCTTACTTGTTGGGAATAACTTGATGTCCACAATGGGCCTTATGTATCTTCCTCAATCTACCTACTCCTTCCTTTGTGCTTCCCAACTTGCTTTCAATGCCATTTTTTCCTTCTTAATCAATTCTCAAAAAGTAACTATGTTTATACTAAACTCGGTGGTTCTTCTCACCTTATCAGCTTCACTTGTTGGGATCCATTCTGACTCCTCAGATGATGAAAGAGGGAAAGTTACCAAGAACAAGCACATAATTGGTCTTGTTTGTACCTTGGTTGCATCAGCAGGCTATGCCCTTATGCTATGCCTAATGCAGCTGTCATTTGAAAAGGTCTTAAAGAAGGAAACATTCTCAGTTGTCCTGAAAATGCAAATTTGGACATCATTTGTTGCCTCATGCGTTAGCATAGTTGGATTGTTTGCCTCTGGTGAAGGACAAGGCTTGAAGGATGAAATGAAGACATTCAAAAGAGGAACAATAGTTTACATATTGACCTTAATTGGAACAGCTTTGTCTTCGCAGATTTGTGCTGTTGGAGTTGTGGGACTAATCTATGTGGTGTCTTCCTTGTTCTCCAATGTTGTTAGCATGCTGAGTTTGCCACTTGTGCCTGTTTCTGCAGTCCTTCTTTACCATGAGAAAATGGATGGAGTCAAGGTTTTGGCCATGTTGCTGGCCATCTTGGGTTTTAGTTCCTTTATCTACCAAAATTATTTGGATGGAGCCAAGTCTCAGACAACAGAAATTCTTCCTACTGCCACCCCAGAAAACTCTATTTCTTGATAGATATAGAAATTGTCCACTACTTCGGACAACAAAAAGGAGATCTGAATTTTGTAACTTTACCTTTGGTAGATATCATTGCTGACTGACAAGTTAGTTTACATCTATATATATGTTAGGGAGAATTCCAATTGAAAAATTCTTGGATGAGTAGAACCCATTGTCACGCATACTCACAACATGATATTTACTCTTAACACGGATTCATCATGGATATACAAACAGAGAAAAAGACACAAGATAATTAACTAATTGGTAAAGAAATGAGTTCATGTAAATTTTATTGTTTGATTTTATACTCGTGAGTCATTTTAGTTCAAAACTTTTAAAATAAGTCAATTTAATTCTTGAAATTATAAAATATGAGTCATCTTAGTCACTTAATCCACTTTTATTTAACATTCTATCAATTTACACTCTATCCAAATTTCGCATGTTTGATCATCAAAATAATATTACATAATTCAGTAGTTTGATCAATTAAATTCAATTTTTTTTTAAGAGTCATTGAAGAACCAATCCAACTGTTAAGTTACAATTACCTGTCATAAATATCATTTATATCAAATTTCATAAAATTTAAACACCAATAAGAGTGTAATCGCAAAGCTTTTATTCTTTGACAGGAGGACTTTTTTCAAAATAAAAGTTAATTAATGATAATTAATGGTCACATTATAACTTTAAAAAGTTATATGATTCCATATTTTAATAATCTTGGCCATTTATATGATTAATCAATATTAACTCATTTCACTTTCATAATAAACCATCACTCTTGTATGAATTGCTCCTTTATATATATATATATATATATATATATATATATATAGACACACACACGGAGATGGAGAATACAAATTAATGAAATTATTACTTGAGGAGTAAACCGTTGATTAGAAGAATGGGCATAAATTCATCATCAAATCAACGACCAACCCACCTCTAGTTGCAGATTTATTATGTTTTCAGATTGAAGAGACAAATAATTTGAAATAAAATTAACTATGGAAAATATTTAAATAAGTCAAATAAAAGTATAAACTATAGCGGGTGGTAATTAAGAGCAAACAATGTATATAAGTAATTAAAGATTTGTATCCTTTTTTTTTCGATAAGTTATTACCTCAACACCCTTTAATAAGAAAGAGTGGAGCATAATAAAGATTTGTATCCATTTCAATGAATTAAAATAAACACTAATTGTAATTACAATTTTATCCGAAACCCACACGATCTCTGTTTCAAATTTTATTCGAAATAAGGGCTAACATCATGTGAAAATGTCGATTCTTTATTTTTCTTCCATGAGTAAGTAATAATGGAATAATACTAACATTTATAAACTTCAATTGGAAGAGGTGCCTTTGGAGGGAAATTGGAAGAGCCGAATTGCGTTATCCATACAAAGCACTCACCGTGAGCTGCCTTTTATTAGGGAAAAAAAAAATTTCTTATAAAACAAACACTTCGCAGTGAATAGATGGAGTACATGTGAACTACTCCCACCGGTCCTCGTTTTTTGAGTTTTTCCTTGGTCCGAAATAAAGGTAATTTTCATAATTCAATGACTTATTAATTATTTCATATTTTTTTAATTTTTTTTTATTGAATTTTAGAGAAAGTAAATACGTGAGTTTATTGAAGTATTTAGTTAGAGAAATAATGAATGAAGATTGAGTGATACAAATATATTTGTATATTTTATTTTTAGGAGATCAATAAGATTTAATTATTATTTTAATTTTTGTGCATAATCCAAGAATGATTTGTATTGAGGACGGAGGAATTACATGCTTGAATATATTCTCTGCTTCACGACCTCTTCGGTATAAATGCATTGCATCGTTAAGCAGAAAACGTAATGCTACGGGTGTGTTCTGAGTCTAAACAGGTAAGTAAATCCTGTAGTGGGTGGGGAAATTTTGAAATTGGATAGGGGAAGATTTGGGGTCTATGAAGATATCGATTTGCATATGAGATAGGTTTTATTCTGTAATAATTACTTGCCATGAACTGTCATTTATATTGATGATTGTAATAATGACAAGGATTACCCTCCATGGGCAAATGATTAAAATTGATTAACAATGGTCACAGTCCAAACGTTTCTAGAAAGCATTACTATATAGCACTGCATATAACCGTATATATACACCATCTACGGAAATGGAACACATTTTCTCAAATAGTAATCCATAAACAGTCCCGAACGAGAGAGCACATATATTGCGGATCGAGAGAGGCTTCTTTTGAAGAATAAATACAGAACTATGTTGCCTTCTTACAAAGATTTAGTCATGGCCATTTCTCTGGTGCTGCTAATGCTTGTCAATGGTTTTCTTTCTGGCTGACCTTTTACATTCATTCACTTTCATTTTATGAAAAATATTATTTGTACTCATGAGTGAGATACTATGCCGATACATATCTCATATATTATTGAATATGGTGTAGAACACATTCGAGAAGCGTTTACACCCCATCTAATAATAGATGAGATGTGAGTCAACACGATATCCTATGTATCATGAGTACAAATAACATGACACTTTATTTATTTATTTATTTGTTTTGTGTTGTTGTTGCCTTTATTAATTTGATGTGTGGGCTGAACGCTTACCAATTGATTTACCTGTTTTTGGCACAACTGCGATACTAATCCGCCCCTTGCCTCCTCTTTTTATTGCATATATTGTATATATGTTTCAATATTTCAATATAAATATACAACCCGTTATTTAAAAAAAAAAATAGAAAAAAGAACCTTTTTATGCATTACCTTAGGAAAGTCTCATAAAATTACCTTCCTAGACAAATAAAATACGTGACTCATTCATGCATCTGAAGATAAATCCAAACCCAGAGCTTTCGAAACTTCAAGGAAAATATGATATATTGATGCACAGTGCATACGCCAAATGTGCCCTTTTAGATTACTTTTTTAAATTTCATTTTGATACTCTAAATCAAAAATTTATTCAAATAGTCCTTTAATTATATATCATTTCATATAATATTTATTTATAACCCGTAAAAAATTAGTTTCAATATATACTATTAGCATAAAATATTTTGCCCAGATATCAGATCATGTGATATTACATGGGAGACTTTTGATAGGTGTAATCATCATATAATTTTGCTGATATAGTAATTGATATTCATATACTAATATATAGCTGGTTTTTTTTGTTGTGATAAAGTAAATACATAGTTGATTGTGTTTGTATTTGCATCCACAAAGCATCAAAATTAAATTTTAAAAATACTTAGAGATAAGTTTTGATTCACTTTCAGTGTAAAAGAGTTGACATTATCATCTAATCATATCCTTGATAGTTGAGTCAAATACTTTTAATTGATATGATAATGTATAACTGAATATTGTGTAAAATTTTCTTGCGCTTGAAATACATGAAAATTAAATTCAAATACATGAGAGTAGCCCTTTTATCTTATTTTCGACAAAGTGAACTTCATATTAGACTAATTTTTTTTGCTTTCTCTCTTTCAAAGAAAATGATGGGCTGAAAACAAACAATGACCCAGTGGAATGCAAGACAAAGTATGTTGAGATAACCCAATCAATAACTGGTCTAAAACTACCAAGTGGGAGCCCAGTGTACTTGGTAGAAATTGTTAACTTTTGCCCTAGAGAATGCAGTATATCCCAGCTACATATCAACTGTGGTTCATTCAGCTCAGAATTGCGCATCCCACCCAGCAAATTCAGGCGTGTGGGTGACACCAATGACTGCATTGTGAAGGATGGGGAATCAATTGGTGCCGTTGTGTCCTTTCAATATGCCAGCGCTCAACCATTTACACTAGAGGTTTCATCCCTTCAATGCTCGTAAGCCTTCAACTGAACTAGAGCCTCAGGCCCAAAAATTATGCTATGATGGAACCACTAGTGCCAAACTCGAGCGATGTGTCGGTGGTCTAATTGTTTATCAATATACCAATTTATATGCAGTTCTTACCCATGTTCAAAAATTTAATATGATGACATGTAAAAGTGATAAGCACTTTATGTAGAAGTGATATCCACCCTGGCTTACTCTACTTACTATAATAAAGTCAATGATTTTTAGATAATGGTTTACTCTTACAATATGGGCATCTCAGATTTTCTATTATTATGTGTTTATTGTTATGTTATAATTTAAATTTGTTATCAGTGCTTAATTTTCTTCTTAGTTTTAATTTATTGTCGATAGAAAAAATTATACTAGCCTCTGATCATTAAGCGTTACATCATTAAGAGAAAAAATGAAATTTGATTTAATTGTGTATAGGTTTTGCGTTTAATATAATAATATGTTAACTGAGAAATAATTAAATTTTTTTTTAAATCTCATGAAATTTATTGTATTTGCTTTGTGAAACCTATTAAATATTTTATGAGAATTGATTTAATTTTTTGAAACCCAACAAGAATGTGTTTAGAATGATTGAAAAATGGAAATGATTTGATTTGTCAATCAAATCTTGTGTTTGAATCTTTAAATTAAAAAGAAATGATTTTATTTATAAATTCATGGGATTTGCTTGATTTCTTTACTTTTGAAATTCTATTAAATTTGATCATAAAAAATTAAATCATAAAAATGGAAATTCTATCAAATTTGATGGACTTTGAGTGAAATTGATTTGATTTTCAAACTTAAAAAGACAAATCAAATCAAATCAATTCTATATTTTAATCATTTCAAATATAGTCTAATGGATTTTAATATAATAATTAATTTTTAGATCAGTTCAATTGATATTCTATTTAATCATTTGAAATATGAGATTTAACTTATAAATCAAATCTATTCATTTTCTAATTTTAATAATTTCAAACACTATCTTACTTATTTCAGTTAAATATTTTACCGTTACTAATTATTTTATTTAATGAAATGTAATCAAATTATAATTATTTTCAATGAGTTTTCATCAACATAATTAATTTTAAATTGATTCAAGTCACTATTTTTTATATAGTTTTAAATATTAACTTTATTTTTGAATTAAATCAAATTAATTATAATTATACCACATTATAAATATTTTAAACATTTACAAAATGCCTAAGGCTTGGGTTCTAGAATCGCAACTTTGGAAAAAAAAGTTTTATCTAACCACCACTTTGATATTGAAATTGTGTGAACAGTTATTAAGAAACCTAATGTGGAGTTTGTCCAAATGAATAGGTGCTTCGGTCACTTAATCGGGTGTGTTAGATTTTAGCAATGAAAAAATTACTGTTGTAAGGTCTAACTCCTTCTCTAAAACTCCTACATGTCGAATTTGATTAGTCGAATTTTTTGGTAATAGAGTCCAGACTCCAGAGTTGATCAGTGTGCTTTTTTTTTTTTTTTCCGGTGTAGATCAGTGTGCTTTAACCAAAGAGAAAAGTCTTAGACTTAAAAAATGTTTACGAAATCACATGACATGAATATTCAATTATACAAAAAACCTATATTAAAATTTATTCAAATTAAATTCTTAACATCCATGCACTCATATTAACTACGTCTGAACTCTAAGAATGTTATAGGGGGTGGATATTTACGTGATTAGCGTATGTTATCTTTCTTTTTATTTTCTTTCATCTGTAACCCAAAAAACATTAACTACGTCTGAACTCTGAAGTGTGAACGAAGGAAAAAAGTCAACTCAGTCACACTTGCTAATTTGTTTTTGAAAAAAAATTAGAAATTGTTGTATAATGTCTTTATTCACACCACCGACAATAATCTTTTGTGGCTTTAGCTATAAGTATTGAAGTTTTATATAATGCATTATTACGTACACGGCACGCCACGTAAGGAAGCTATATACTAAAAAGTGAAAACAAATAATTATAGACCAATAAAGTTTTTAGCTGAATTCTTGCAAATTCATACGTCAATCATATGCTCTAGTGCTCATTTATTTTATTTTGCAATGATTTTGATTATTTGAATGTCATAAAAATGGAATATTTGAATAAATAGACAAAAGTAAGAGAAAAATCTTTATCCTACATTAATAAATACTTCTCAACATTCATATTACAAATCATGGTGTATCAATTAGAGATGTCTAACAAATGAAAAGAGAAAAAAAAAAAAATCTCTTTTTCAAATAATGTGTATCTCGTTTGGCTTAATGAATTCCCAACCTCAAATTAAGCGGAGCAAGGACAGGTGGTGAAGATATGGTAGCCATTCACAGGATCATTACATGTTATCAAACTTTTGCCGGTTTTATAGCTCACCACCCATACCCACTTTTTTTTTGTCCTTTTCCTCTTTCTTATTAACATTCCCATGTTATAAATTAAAGTTAACACGGCAAGGATATGACAACATCTATTCACATTGTCGAACAAAAAATTTTCATTTGCTAACTTGATGAATGCATAGTAATGTCATTTGTGCTCAATTTGTGAAAGAATGTGCTAATCCATTCTCATCTAAGCGGGGTTCACACCCATCAAATAATAGTACATTGGATCTACAAATTGTAAATGCTCTATTTATTCACAAATAATTATTCATTTTTAAATATACATAAAAATTAAGTGAGTGATTAATAATATTTTAATGTTAATAAAAATTATATATATTTTATAGTATTATCTTTAATATTTTCCACTAAGAGTGTATTTAATAGGAAATATGTTAATAAGAGGTATAATTGAAAAAAATAATAAATATTATCTAAAATTTTTAAATGACCAATTATTTATGGAAATGTAAAATTTTTATATTGCAAAGTTATTTGTGAACTGATGAGTACAAATAATATTTTTCATAAATGCAAAGATGACTCTGAGAAAATAAATTCTCATGTTGAATTTTTATATGACTTTATTATGTGTGATATTTTATAATTGATTTTAAAAGTAGGTCCTAAATATATAATGTGATATAAAAAAATTAATAACAAAAATATCACATGATAAAGATCACGTGAAAAATTAAGATAAGAGATCCATTTCTGGACTTTGATGTTGCCGCAAAAATCCAGGTGTTTTCACACTGGAAACAGTAGCACACATTATTGACAAAAAGGTTCTATCAATTCACCAAACCAATCTATTCTCTTCATAGTAAAACATGCAAAATGGGGTAGCATGTCACAAACTTTAGGTCCATAATGGTTTGTCTGAACTTTGAACACAAATAAGAAATATGACCAAAAACAGAAAGGTAGGCCTTCCCTCATGTCAAACCATTCATTATCAAATGTACCTTAATTTCAAAAGGTTTCACTGTACTTTTTTTTCTTCTTTCTTCTTATCACCATCAACAACAACATCTGTGATCTTTCCTTCTCGTGGTCATAAATTTAGGCTCTACTCATTCAGGGATGTAATGGGGCTTCAGTTAGACAGTAGTTTTGAACTTTCCATATGGATCTTTTCTTTTCACTGACCATTGTGGACAAGTTTGCATAGTTGAAGGTGAAGAACATCTGAACAGGTTTGCAGAACTTTGTCCAATTCAATGTGTGAAGGTGGTAGTAGCTATGTCCATCTTCAGGAGAATTAATGGATACCAGAAATGAGAAATTTGAAGTGGTTTCTTCTTAGAAAGCAGAATGTTATAAAGTAGTCCAGAGAATCACTGTGAGATTTTCTCCTCTCCTTTATATGAACTTTGTTTCAATTAAGAAAAGAAATTGCACAACTTTTGCACATTCCATGCATCAATCTTTCATGTTGTTCTCATATTCCCCTCCATAATCTGCAAGCTCAGTGTCTGTTTAGTTTATGTATTTAACTCTTAGTTTTAAGGATTTTATAAAGAAAATAATGAAACAGAGAATAATTTTTTTAAAGATCCTAAAAAATAGAAAAATTGGAAAGAGGGAATGAAAACAGAAATCAAACAACCCCTTAAAGTCACTGCATTTTCATTTTTTAATATGATAATATCATTTTCACTGTATCTCCAGGATCTTCAAACTTCAGCATCAGTTTATAGCATCAAATGAGGCAGTTCCTGGTTATAGCCTTATCAGTAACCATATGCTTCATAGCTTTTGTGATATCAAAGATCTTTATCTCAGTACTCCTCTACAAAAGATGGAAAAGAAAGCACATAATTTATGAAGATGGTAAAAGAGGATTACTTTTTTTCTACTTTGTTATTGTAGAAAGAAAAATGAGACATGCTAACATACATTGGATAATACAGGAGGGAAGATGGTAATATTTAGGTCCTCAGTGCTGCAGTCTCTCACATCTGATGTGGTCTTACAGAAGACACAGAAACTGACCAGTAAGGACATAATTGGCTCTGGTGGTTATGGAATAGTTTATAAGCTGAGACTAAATGAATCAACAGCCTTTGCTGTGAAAAGGCTAAACCGAGGAACTGCAGAGAGGGACAAAGGTTTTGAGAGAGAGCTGGAAGCAATGGCAGACATAAAGCACCGCAATATTGTGACTCTTCATGGATACTACACTGCACCACACTACAATCTTCTCATATATGAGCTAATGCCAAATGGAAGCTTGGATTCCGTTTTACATGGTATGTATTTGTTGGTTTTAAACATAAGATTTCTCAGACTTCTTGGTTTGAGCCATGAGGGGAGCAAGTGGAGGAAATTTTGAACCTTTGCAAAGTAGATAGACATTACATATATTTTGATGCATTCTAGATTTTTCTGTTGAAGAGAGCGAACTTTAGTGTAATGATAGATTGCTGCCTTGAAGATCACATTTAAATCCTATACACAGTCTCTTCATATAGTAGAGGTCTGGTGTATTGGACCGCCCTTTATAGATTTTTCTATAGACTCACTCTTATTCAACTCCGACATCTGACCCATTGATAGAAATGAAAGTTTCTTCTGATACGCTTAAGATTTCTGGAATTCAGTCAATTGATTACTGAACTGTGTTTTATAATTACAAATTTGAATGTGATGCCAGGGAGATCAATGGAGAAGAAGCATTTGGATTGGTCAACAAGATACAGAATAGCTGTAGGGGCAGCTAGAGGAATATCATATCTTCATCATGATTGCATCCCTCACATTATCCACAGAGATATCAAATCAAGCAATATATTGTTGGATCAAAACATGGAGGCTCGAATTTCGGATTTTGGATTAGCCGCATTGATGGAGCCAAATAAAACCCATGTTTCAACAATTGTGGCTGGAACTTTTGGATACTTGGCACCTGGTATAGACACAAACCTGGCTAAACATGTTTTTTTTTTCTTCTTCATACTACTTGTGTTTCTAATTGATGAATGCTTTCATGCAGAATATTTTGATACAGGAAAAGCAACAGTGAAAGGGGATGTTTACAGCTTTGGAGTTGTGTTACTGGAGCTTTTAACTGGGAAGAAACCCAGTGATGAAGCATTTATTGAAGAGGGAACCAAGCTTGTCACATGGGTAAGAAGGAATTCTATGAGATTGCCTCCTTTGATAATATTCATCAGACAAGCCTGAAATCAATGAGCTATATATCCCATTTTTAAATCAAGCTTATATTCACTTTGAACTCTAGCATTGTGAAATTGCCTTCATAAAGGAATGGTTTGAGTGCCAGAACAAAGCATAACATTCTATCTAAATTTAAATATGAGAACATAAATGGAGATTAAAAATAACCAGAACTAGTAAAAAGGATGAAATGTCCACGAAAGGGTGGATCGCCATGCAAGACATTACTAGATCCCACTGACAATTAAAATGCAAGAGAAGCATATTTTTTTTTTTTTAATTCTGCAATTTTTATGTCCACCACCAGCCAGTCAAATAGAACAAGATTTCCAGATCAAATCTGAAATTACTTGAATTTTGGGGACAGCTTTGGAACGAGGACTAACTTTCTAGAAAATCATTTCTGTTCTTGTTGGATCAGGTGAAGGCTGTTGTTCAAGAGAAGAAAGAGGAATTGGTTCTTGATACTATCTTAGGATCTTGTCCAATGCAAGAGGTCAACAAGGTGTTCAACATTGCAATGAATTGTCTTGAACCAGACCCCTTGAAGAGGCCAACCATGGCTGAGGTTGTCAACTTGTTTGAAAAAATAGTGTCGGACAAACATCTAACATCCTGATCTGCACTTAATGGCTATGTCACTATGAAGCTCTAGTCAAAAGCATCTTAGTGGTGGAGATGGACATCAAGGTTAACATTGTTTGGGAGGCCATGCTCAGCAAAGAATATAACATACAGGATGTGTGCTGAATGTGAATTTTGGAACAGAAAAAAAAAAGAGAGAGAGAGAGAAATTTTTTTTTTGGGGGAGGGGGAGGGGGTGGGCGGAGGCTAGAGGGGGGTGTTGGTGCCCTCGCTTATCGGCATCAACAAAATTTTATTTTGTAATTATATGCACCGTGACATGATTTAATTATGAGGAATGATTTTTGTACATTTTTTATGGACATAGTTCTGGAAAGTACCCTATAGATTGGATGGGAAGAGATTAAAAAAATAAAATAAAAAGAGAACTTTTGAGTGTTTTGAACCACCATTTTTATGTCTAAGATTCATGTCTAATAACAATGTACAAAATAACATTTCCCTTCTATTTCAATCAACTAACTTGAGGATGACAGGATTAGGACAAAGTATATGTAGGTTGGGGTTTGCAAAGCATATGTATGAAGTGATATACCTCAGATATGGACTATGGTCAATTAGTCATGCAAAATGTATATTAATAGGAAAATCAAAATACTTAGAACAGAACAAAAAAAGGTATTGGAACCAGGTGACAACTTCCAGTCGTACGTGAATAAACATTGCTTATTCCACCTCAAGAGCCTGCTTACATAGACACCAGGAGAAAATAGTAAGCAGCTGAATACACTCAAAGACTGAACCGCCTCTAGAAACCATAGATTCATGAAATTTCCTGAAGAGACACAAAATGCCTTCTTCTACTTGAGTACTTTTGACAACCCTTCAGATACTGAAGCTTTTAAGGTGGGAGAGACAGGACTATCTCCAAGGAATACATCAAATAGAGCAGAATTCACATTCGTAGATTCGATTGTCACATCCACTGCAGATGGAAGACCCTGTGAGGAGACAGAAACCTGAAATCACAAGAAATTTAATTGGAATCTTATCTTGTATTTGAAATAACAAAGGTAAAGAGGAGAAGAAATGACATCAATGATTTGAGTAGTCTGAAAAAAGAAAAACTCATGTAAAGTTCTGCAGTTCATAGCAAAGATTATAAACAGAAAACATACTTACAAGCAATTTGGAGGGGTTTAACCAAGTCAAAAATATGACAGTTCCTTTCTTAAGAGGACGATTTAGGAAGAAACTTTGGAATGTGGACAAAGCAGTTTCATCTGCAGTTGAGGGTTGTACAACTCTTGGTGATATCGCATCACTTAAGGCATCCCAGAAGGTTTTACCATCAACATCTCTGACCAGAATAATCTGCAGTGATTTCTCAAGTGGAGCTGCAGTCAAATAAAGACGTGTGTTTATCAAGTTGTTCTCTATCTCTATCTGTGAGTATGACTCCAGCAATTTAAAAAGAAATAAATGAATCAATGTATAAGGTCATTACATTGGAAAATGGTCTTGAACAAGGAAGAATTCCCTTGAATCTCATCTTTTGATTGTCCTTTCCAAGCATTCAACTCACTTGTGATAGACAGGTTCAGATACAGACCTGTGGCATAGACCTTGACGCCAATGATTGCAAAAACTCTCTCTCTGTATCCTGAAATAATTGTTATTATCTGTTAGGATCCATTAGTTAGATGTTAGTTAGGGAAGTTAGTTAGTTAGTTAGAAGATTAGTTGAGTATAAATAAAGAAAATGGGGATTAATTAGGAGTCTTTGATCATTTGTATTGAGTTTAGTCTCTTGAGAGAGTAGAGAAGCTCTGACTCTTCCTCATACCATTGTAATTGTTTGGGGGTTCTTGGAGATTTACCAAGGGTTCTTAGCAATAAAAAGTATCATTCAATACCAGTCCTAACACTATCCATCAAAACTTATTAAAAGAGGATATTGTCATTACTTTCTTGGAACTTACTACATTCTGCTGGTCTTCAGGTTGCCAGTGCTTGGGACATAAAAAGAGAAGGTAGGCAATACAATAAAGATAGAAGACCATAACTATCAAAACTTTTTAAGTTTATAGTTGTGCTAAGTAAAATTTCCAATCCAACTAAAAAATTTTTTGATAATATATGCAATTCCACAAATGGGCGAACAAAGAAGTTAGTGCCTTAAAGTTAGCTTATTCTCAAAGTGGAGTTAAGATTTTAAGTGAAAGTTATTTGTTAACCATATATTTTCCCAAAAGCATCAGTTGGCCTGTATTCACTGAATGTTATAGCCACTTCACTTTGCAGTGCTTCCAACGAGAGGTTTGAAATTAGGCACAAGGTTATCTATCATCAAGTTAAAACACCACCATCAATGACATGAAATTTTTCTGCAAAAGCTAGAAAGGATCATGATCAGAACTTAATGTTTATGAAAGTATGTTATTCTGATCTCAACCCATTTATTTTACCCCTTTCCAAAAATAACATTGTCCTAATGAAGAAAAGGTTATAATATGTATCTTTTAATACAACAAGACAAATTGTGGACATGTTAATCTTTCCTTCACTTTCTCAGAGCATTTCTATCTTCCTCAGTTTTGAAAGCCATATGATACCATGACAACTAACCAGTTCCAAGCAAAATTAATGAATCTGAGCTACCCGGAACCCTCAAAGATGTCTGAAATTTCACATTAGTTGCTGGTTCCTCCACATATTCAGCACTTGCAGCTGCAGTTATCAATTACAAAACTAAACATATCAGTTTTTATTTTCAGTTAACAAGGCACGTTAAAAGATAGCAACAGGTACATTTATAATATACAGTTATGTCATATTCAGTCCAATTGTTAATATTCTTCACAACCAACCCTCTTCCCCAAACTTTAAAAAAAAAAAAAAAAACTCACTTAAACACCCTTTAAAGTTGGATTGCTGGAAAATAAAAAGAATAGGAACCAGTAGCCCTCAGTAGAGCAACTTGGCAAAAATAATTATCAAAAGTTCATCCTCATCTTACTACACAACCTGGTCCAGCCAGGCAAAACACCTTTGTCATTCAAGTTGGATTCTGAAAAAGTGTTACAATGGCGCTATACTTCGGTGAAGTTTCTTGGTGTGACAAAATAATTCAAAGCTCATCCTCATCTCACTGAAAAAGCTGCTGTTGGTTTGGCATAATCACTTTAAGGATGACTTGTTCTTATAGTTTAGGTCAAGTCCCAATCTGTCCAACAATAACTTATTTCTTGTGATTGCCTCACACAAGAAGTAAACAGGTATCAATAGACTGTAGTGTTCAGAAAAGCAAATGTAACAGCCTTTTTTCTCTTACTGTCTTTGTTTAGTGTTGCAAAATGGGGATAACTCACCCAACTTCAGGAACTATTTACCACTATTGACAATTCAGTTCAGTGAACCTCAGCAACTAACCCAGACAAATAATATGCATACATTGTTTTATATCATTTGTATATAGAAAGTTAGACAAGCCTATCGATCTTTGGTGATTGCATTCAAGTAAGTATTAAAAATTAAGTCGACACATTGCTGTCATATACAGACATGTTAATTAACCGTGTACCTCCAATGATTAGTTAGCATCATATTCAATACTTACATAACGAAAACTCATATCTATTTGAGTTGCGATCTTCAGATCTTGATCAATGTGTCTAACTCACTCTGTAAAAACAACATATTCCTAAAGATTAACCCCAGAATCTCCTACGTCTCCCATTCCCTTTTTCTTTTTCGCCTTCATAAAGATGAATATTTGTTGTACAGGTCTTAGAAGCAAGTAAAAAGATTGTAGAGCATCTCAAAAATCAATTTCACTATAACCAAGTTAGCCAACAATTTAATATGAAAAAGGTATTATTCTCTATAAAACCAGTTACCAACAGGATTCAAGATTTAACTTTAGAACTTTAGTTTACATTAAAAAATAGTAGTAATAATGATAATAAAATAGACTATACCAGTGGAATATCAATCCAACATTCAGTAGTATATAATAATAACATTCAGTAGCATATAATAATCTTATTGGTCTTATGCAGCATTGCCATTGAACTTTATTCCCCATTTTGCTTTGTTAATTCCCCTATAAAGTTGCAAGTGCATTCCAAGAAGCAGCTGAAGGAATAAACTAGCATAAAAACTAGAACTAAAAAGAGGGTTGCTGATAAAAAAAGCAAAAAGGCTGAAGATAAATACGTGACCACAGAATCTGACCAGAAGATGAAGATGAAGGAGCTTCTGCAAACAAAGGAGTTTGTCTTCTACTGCTCTTGTGGAAAGAAAGATGCAAAGGGGGAGCTGAAGATAAGAGAGTGAAAGAGTGGGCATGGTTCAATGGAAGTGTTGAATTTGAGGTTCTTGGAAGGAAAGTGCTGGTGCTGGAGTGGGTGGAGGGTGAAAGCCATAGTGTTGTGGAAGCTGCTACGGCTCGAAGCATGTTAATTGTTTAAGGTAACTAGGACAGTGTATGCTAAGAAAGGTTAAATAATAAAATACTGAAGTAGAAGGGCGAGTAATGGAGAAGTGATAACTGAACACTCAAAAGTGGGTGTCTAAAATAGACACTTATTTTTTAATCGTTGAATGTGATGGATGTTAAAAATAAGTGGGTGTCTGAAACAGACATCCACTTTTGGATGTTAAAATAATTTTTTAACATCCATCACATTCAATGATTATAAAGTGAGTGTATGAAATAGACACCCACTTTTGGATGTTAAAATAGTTTTTCTCCAAGTAATATATTACAGCAAACAGAACTCAAAATTGGAGTATTGAGTTTAGGACCACATAGTCAATATGGTCACTGACATTATTATAATACAAGCAAGTATTGAACATTACTCTTTTATCCTTGGCTTCTTCTACCTCGTCATTCTCTCTTTCTCCACTCAAGCAAGAAAATTACAAGCAAGGCTTGACTCTATGGCAGTGTTTGGAATAATTAGAATTAGAAAATTAGTTGATTTGATTTGAAATGATTTGAATTAATTTGATTTTCAAGTGAAATTTTGTGTTTAAAATTATTCATAGTGTTTGAATAATTAAAATTTGGGAATGAATTGATTTGAAATTATTTGAATTGATTTAATTTTTAAATTAAATCTTACATTTGAAATGGTTAAATGAAATAGGAAATGAACTGATTTAGAAATTTATTTTTATGTTAAAAATACAATAAATTATTATTGGAATGATTAAAATTGTAAATGAAATGAAATGGGTTGATTTGTGTGTAGGTTAAAAAATTAATTCATTTCCATCCAGATCCTATCAAAATCCAAAGGATTTGAAAATTAACAGAATGAAGTTTGGTAGAATTATAAATCAATTAATTTCTTATTTTTTTAATTCCAAGTAAATAATTGATTCATAAATCATTTCAGTTCCATTTTTAATGTGATTCCAAAGACATACTAAATGATTTAGGAAATGAAATTATTTGATTTGTGTATAAGTTTCAAAATCAATTAATTTTTATCCAAATCCTATTAAAATCCAAAGGATTTGAAAACTAAAAAACTGGAATTTGATGAAATTATACAAATCAACTCATTCCTTAATTTTTTTTTCAATTAAAAACAAATGATTTAATTTACAAATAATTTCATTTCCATATTTATTTGATTCTAAACACACTCTAAAACAAACTCTAATGGGATTGAACAAATTCAGAGAACCGAACTCATGAAATCTGAGCATGTGAGAGGATATTGCTTCCAAGAAACAATAATGGATCTATGTTAGCTCAGGAAATAAGAATGTCATCAAACAAAAATACTAAATTTGATTGCTTTGTTGGAAGCTAGTTGGTGTTGGCGTTCTAAGTACCCATTCCTTCTTGGTAATGGCAAACTCTATGTTGATAGTGATGGCGGTATTGGTGAAAGAGGGAAAGGAGCTTGGCAAGGATCAAAGGGAGGAGGAGATGAAATTTGGGGAAGAAGGAACGAGAGGATAAATTTGATAATGAGTTCTTTGATAAATATTAAAATATAAATATGTATTATTATATATTATTATGGGATTATTTTTCTTGATAAAAAGCTTTTATCTAGCCTGTTTGGTGGGAATTTAATGGTTGAGACTCACTTACCATCAACCTCCCCATCTAATAACTTGCCCTCCAAATTGAACTGCTTGTCTCTCACTTTGGTTTCTCCGTCTGTGTTCATGCATGATCTAAGCCTAACTGTCATATTATTGAATATGGTTTTGTCGTTCAAATTATATATATATATAGAAAAAGTGACTTTATCTATTTGAACGAGAAAAGTTTTGTTGCTTGGTCATGAGCCATGATATTTGTTGTATGCCTCTCTTAGAATGCGTAAAACATCTGCTTTACAGTTAGTAAAGGGCCGTAGAAAATCAAACCAAGGAGAAAAAGTTATATACAAAAATTTAACCCTGTTAGTATTAAAAAAAGTACACTTTAATTACTATTTAAAAAATTAATTTCAATATATAGGCCATGTAAATTTTTTTTTTGATATATTATCATTTAGTTGTATATTATTATGCTAGTAAAAATAGTTCAATTCACATTCATTACTTGAAAGTTTAAATGAATGAGAGAATTTTATTGAATAATGCTGTAATTTTTACACTAATACTATCATGTATCAAAATTAAAATCTTTACAAAAATAAAAAATTTAATAGTTAATACATAATATGTTACAAAAGATAGTGACAAAGATGCAAATTAAAAAATAATATAAAATAAATATAAATGAAAATAGTTAAAGTTTTTAAGGAAATATATTAAATTATAAGTATAAGTAAAAAATCTTAACTACAATTTAAAAGACGTAAAAATTAATTGAGAAAAATATCACATAACAATTGTAGTAGAAAAACTTTTATACTATATTATAGATAGTTTTTAGCTTCAAAAACTTTCTCATATGCATTATATTAATCTTAAGGGAAAAAAAAGCCCATCATCTCCAAACATTAGAAACATGCAAACAACCTTTTTTTTTTTTGTTGAACACACAAATAATGTTTTTGATTCATAATTTATGAATCACAATTTAGTTTAATGAAAAATAAAGCAATATTTTCCTTCTAATCAAGCCATGGTTTAAGAGTGAAAATTATGTTAAAAGTACAAGCCAAAATAATTTTATTAGATATAGCAAAATAAATTAAAACTCATATTATATAGTTCAAACCATAAAAGTATGCAAACTGAAGTTCAAACACACTAAAAAACATGTGTATAGTTAACCAGTAAGCAATATTGGCAATTTTTCTTTTTAGGCAATATTCTAGATAAATTTTACTTGACAAAAATAATTAAACAAAACAACTCATTAGGATTAACATCATTTTTATGAGGGTAAAAAAAAAAAAAGGTTTAGATTGGTTCAATGCCAATCATCCCATTAATGCCAAAATACTTCTGGAAGACTTGTAAAATTGATCTTTTACTAGAGAAGTCTTCATGCCAGCAAATAGAGAGGATCAAACTCGTGTTTCTTGTAGAATAGTAGACAGCTCCAAACTGCACCAGCTCTTATTGGCTTAATCAGGATTAATTATTCCAGAAGATTAGTTTAACCGTGTAATGGTAAAAGATTTGACTAATACTAATTACTAGCTTTGAACCAAATTAAAAAAGAAAAAGAAGAAGAAGAAGAAAGAAACGTAAAATGGACACCCCCGGGACACTTGGTTGGTGCTGGAAGTATCCAAAGTGCATAGAAGTAAATGGCAAATAAACGGTGGGGTCAATGTGACACCTCATACCTTACAACGGTTCTCTGTCTCCAATTATTTGCCAGTTTATGCACTGGGAATTGCAAAATCCAACAGACATCTTCACTGGCACAGTGGCATTGGTCACAAATCACAGCATACACAAAGTACATGTCAAACTCGCACATCACGTGCATCCACCCCCACTTTTTTTTTCTACTGTTAACCTTTTTCTTTACGACTGATCTTATATAAACTCATAATGTACGGATCAGTGTATCGGTATATTCTTATCTAGAATTGAGACTTATTAAGAGAACCATATTTTATCTAGGAATAAATGGGAGTATATCACCACAATCTTCATACAATATAAATATAAATAAGATTTTTCATTCTCCACACATGAAAGTCCCCACCCTCTCACTAAGTCTCAATCTCAACGTCTCTGATGACACTTATTTTTGCTTTAATGACTTAATGTAGCCGTTATGCTGACCTGACCTTGGCCCTTCCCCCACCCCCCCATTCTTTTTTCCTCTTTTAAAAGGGCCTATCTTTTCACTCTATAAACCAATCCACAGTCTCACACAAACACCATAGTGCTCTCTATCTCTCTATCTCTCTATCTTCATCAATGTGCTATAAATAATCTCTCATTCACAGCAGTCAGTAGCAGCAGCAGTTAAGTTCAGAAAGTACTAGTACAAACCGGCAGCATTATAACAATCATGGCTAAAGTTGCTGCTATTCTTTTTCTTATGTTCTTGTCCATCACTTCAGGTATGTCATATGTGTTAGTTATTTTTGCTACCCCAAAACTGGTTCTGCTTTTCTGAGCTTTGTGGTCACAATTTTGGTAGATTTTGTTCATATCTACGATGAGAAGTGATCTGCATTGGTCTCAAATTTAGTTTCGGTTTGGTTTAGGACAAGAATCTGTGTTGGGTTGGGTTTGTCTTGAGTTATCTGCATCATTTAAATTAAACCCCTTTTGTTTTCGACTTTACACACAGCCAATGTGTTTGTTTTTAACTTTTTATGGCTTTTCTGGCCCTGGCTTTTTTTATCTATGCAGGGTTTTCTTTAGAGATTGATTCGCCAAAATCGAAATTCCTAGTGTATGTGGAACTATGTTGCATACTAGTACTTGTTCCTTTGTTAATTGATCTCATCTAACAGCACTTCCCTTTTTTTGGTTTAACCAATGTTAAGAAAACCGGACCGGAACTGCCGGTCCGACCGGGTTAACCGGGAACCGGTCGTCGGGCCGGTCCGGTTGAGTGGGAAAAACCAGGGCATTTCAGAATCAGTCAAGAATAGGTCAAAACCGGGAAAAACCAGGAAAACCGGTGAACCGGACCGGTCCAACCGGTCCGGAGCTTTTTATTTTATTTATTTTTTTTTTAGTTTTAAAGCTTAAATACTAATATTTTATAGCAGTTACAAAGCAAAAATGAAAAAAATGGGTTATATTTATTTTATATATGAAAAAAATACTAATATCTACGAGTTGCTCATCATAAAATTTGCTAGTCAACTAACAAATATTGTTTTCAAATACTTTTGTAACCATATTGTGCAACTAAAACTAGAGAAATTTTATATGGATTAGGTTTATTTTTATAAACCTATGAATATATATATTTTTTGTGTTAATTATGTTAATGTTAATGATTTAATATATTTTTTATGTTCTAATTAATTATACATATATATTTATATATATATTTTATTATATTCCGGTTGAACCGGTTGGACCTCTAAACCTCTGAACCAATACCTTGACCGGTTCAATGCCCGGTCCGATTTTCTTAACCTTGGGTTTAACTCAGCAATAGGCTATTAGGCTCAATACATATTGGTCCTATATTTAGTAACATCAATAAGTGTGTACCTGGATTGGCCCCTAACATTAGTTGCGTGGCCATGAGAATTATATACTACCAAGGCTTGTTTTTAATTTCATTTCTCTTCTCTTTTAACATATGCAGGTGAGAATGTGATCAAGGTTAATGGGCAGGTAACTATAAACCAATACTCCTCAAATTAAATGCCTTAAAAATGAAATTTTAGAGCCTTGTTATTGAAATTGGTGAATGTTTTCCTCTAATGAAATCATAGAAAACTTGGTGTGTGGCTAAGCCTTCATCAGACCAGGCTACCCTTTTGGCCAACCTCAACTATGCATGCTCTCAAGTTGATTGCAAGATTCTGCAGAAAGGTTGCCCCTGCTTTTCCCCTGACAATCTCATGAACCATGCCTCCATTGCCATGAACCTCTATTATCAGTCTAGGGGAAGAAACCACTGGAATTGTGACTTCAGGGCCTCTGGCCTCATTGTTGTGACCGATCCCAGTAAGTTACATCACACATTTTGTCTTTTAGTATGACCCAATTCGCTAGTTGCCTATGAGTTTGTTGCTAAAAGTTCCTTTCTCTCATTTTTAAATTGCAGGTTATGCTAACTGCATTTATGCATAGAAGTGGGGCATACTAAATTATATCTGATTATAGGCAAAATTTGGTGGCGGATTTCGGTGTATTGCTGTAATCTTCTGCTATATATACATATATATGTAATTTGTATGTTATTATAATATTGCCATTCTCAGCCAGTGGATGGATATAACATGCATCTGAGACATTATGTGAAATCAAATGTCGCCTTTTCTTAACTTCTGAGAATTCTCTTCAAAATTTGTAGGATATGTTTAATGCTGGAAACAGCATAGGGAGGTGACTTTTACGGTAAAGCTCTTTAAGTTTGGGTTTCTCATGGATCCTTTAGTGAAATTACTAAAAAGTCTTAACATGAGATATCAATGAACCAGATTATTGAAAATTTTCAATATATTCTAAACCGGACCAAACAAAATTAGGGCTATATACAGGGGGGCGAATCCAAGTTAGGTTCATGCCCACAAAATTTTCATTTTTTTTAATTACTATATATATATATATTTGCCCTTATATATAAATTAAGTTTAATTCCACACTAATTTTAAAGAAGATAAAAGAATAAAATATAACAACATATCTTACTTTTTATTATATTTACATATTATTTTTGTTCTTATCAAAATTTTCTGGATCTATTATTGATTATATGCATTCTCATTAGGCAAAGCATATATTGTCCCAATCTTTTAAATCGATCCAATTGAACTTCCACCTCGAGAACCTATGTACGAAAATAAAATACTCTAGCATAGAATTGGCTCACATTGTTAGCTTTATTATTATTATTTTTTTGACAAAACACTCATTTTAGTCTCTCTAAAATTTTTATTTAAACAAATTGATCCATAAAACAAATATCTCAAATTGAAAAGTTAAAACTGTACAACTAATGACCCTCGCGTATTTTTTTTTAAGAAAAATGGTAGAAAATCAGAAGTTTATCTAGAATTTTATATTCAGAATAATGTGTCATAATTTTTAGCCCTTAAATAATTAATGAATCCTATTATTTTATTTTATTTAATAATTACTATAATATTTATTAAAGATTCTGTGTATATATATATATAAAATATTCCTTTTTTTTAAATCGCTGATGTATATATTGTGAATAGAAGAAGGATCACTCTTTTCCTTTTATCTTCATAAAAGGTAATTTTAATATGTGGATCATTCCTATTTCTTGACAAATCACACATAGATGCGCCACCGTATCCAAATTTTTCACTACGTGGGCTAATATAACAACTAGAAAGGATCCAATTTTTCAAGATGCTGATAATACTCCACGTACGATGGAAATTTTAGAAAGAGTTGGGGACATACGGCACCTACAGGTCCCCAAAAGTTCCGTAATGGTGATTGGTCCCTGTTGATTTCTTTTAATAAATATATCTTTTTTTATTAAAGCAAGATCATTAATTTATCAGTTAATAACGTGTGTATAGAAATTAAATATGTTAGTATCCATTATATATTTTTCGCTTAAGAAAAACATGTCATCAGTTCATTAACTAAAAAACACATTATTAATTAAATAATTTATTCATCATTGGTTCATGTTGATGAGTGAAAATTAAGTATGACAAGAACTATTTTCCTCAAACTAATTCTCCTACCACTTTTTGCAGATTTTTGGTTGATTGCAAAGCCCAGTTGTGCCTTTTCTCCAACTCTAGAATTTTGACTTTTGACAAATTAATTTACTTCTTGATAATATATAAGTCCAATTCATATTCATATATATATATATATATATATATATATATATATGGACACAAATATCTAATACATGACCACAAAACCTTTTTGTGATTGGCCATAACTCTTATTGCCACACAAAGTTATTTGGACTCGGAATATTCTGAATTATATCACATCCTTAACTAGAGATCACGACGTGGCTGGTTCCTGAAACTCAACTAGATTTCCTTTTTAATTGGTACTGTAATATTAACGTTGATTCTTCTCTGGCTCTTGTTTGAACACAACATATATAGACAACTTTTCTACGTATGCTCAATTAATCCGAGAAGTGTCTCTTCAAAGATATATCTTGGCAAAACTTAGTTTTTGTTGAACAAGTTAAAAAAAATGCATTATTTTCTTTCTTAGAAAAAAAAATATCATGTACTTATCACTATATTTTAATACATGGAAATGTTCTCAAAGAAGAATCGTTCCATTTTATTAAGATATGATAAATCATCAATCTAAATCAAATTTAGAGTAAAATCATAAACAATGTAATTCTATGAACTTAACTTTAATATTTAGTTTAAATTATAAATATTCTCATGGACATTTTTTCTTATAATTACTTAATCATATATATCTTTCATATTAATAAAATTATTTAACTTTTACAATCATTATTTAAAAATTCCTTCTTCTTCTTTTTTTTTTTTTTTTGGCATAACATATCATGTACTTATCACTATGTTTTAATATTTGAAAAAGCTCCCAAAGAAGAGTCCTTCTATTTTAAGATATGATAAATCATCAATCTCAATCAAGGTTAGAATAAAATCATAAATTACTCTATGAATTTAACTTTGATATTTAGTATAAATTGTGTACATTTTTATGGAAATCTTTTATACAATTACTTGGTCATATTAATAAAATTATTTAAATTTTACAATTAACACTTAAAAATTCTATATATATCAATAGCATTGAAATTTAAATTTATGATTTAATCCAAAGTATCTATGTCTCTTATTACCAACCCACTCTTAGCCCTCTATCACTTCAAAAGTCATGTATATCTAATGAAAATGAAAAATATCTTATACTGTATATCAAACATAATATCATTCTTACCAGTGAAAAAAAACATAGTATCATTCTTTATTAAGAATAATCTTAATATTTAGACAATAGAAAAAAGATTTTATACTATTATTTAATTATTTACTTTTATGTACAAGACTTTTAATGTAGTAGATAATAATGCATAATTAAATATCTACATAAAATTTCTTTACCCTAACAATATGTTTTGAATTAATTTCTTCATTGTCATAGCGAAATTTTGAATTCTAACCCATATCAAATAACTATGATCAAAATAAAATGTTCACTAGATGAATGAGCTCCAATTCTTATATGGGCTTATTATGATTTTGACATCATAAAATTAGACCCAACACCGTTCTAGTTTCATATTTCATTTTATTATCCTCTTAAATAAAATGTCCAAGAAGCAACCAGCACAAGTCACAGATTTCATTCTCATCGCTCTCTCTCTCCCCAACTGATAAGAACCCATAGGACAATGGTCCTATGTGGGCTCTTATGATCCACTCACTTCAAACTCTTTTAACTTGTGTTATTCTTTCTCTACACTTACAAAACTTGTGAGCCATAAAGAAACACCCCCTTTGTTTTTTTCTTCTGCCTTTTCAGTTCCCTTCTTGTTTTTCCTTTCAACCATAACACTAACAATTCATTTTCACTTTTTTTCTTCCTCCAATGGCTGATAATTGCTTGTGTGCCTCTGCTTGAAAGGATTTTGAGCTCATTTTCCATCTGGGGTGTTGTGAATTTTTGGTTTTGCGTTGGTATTGGGGGACTTGCTTATTCTTCAGCTTCTGGGCTTCGCTCAGAAGTCATAATGATGTCTGTGACAAGTAAAAGCATTGATTTTGCTGGGAAAAACTTCGTTTCTTGTGGATGTTCCTCCAATGCTTACTTTGACCGGTACACTGTGAGAAACTATGCGAAGGGTAATTCTAAAGGGTGGGTTAGTAGTGGCCATGGAGCTAACAAATTGGTGTTCTGCAAGAGGAGGAGAACTCTATGCAGGGTTTCTTCTATGAAGACTGCTGAGCCTACAGTGAATGGTACGAGATTTATTTTTTAAAATCAATATAAAGTGTGTAGCTGAGTTGGTTTATGTTACTAGTTTGAATGAATTTTTGTATATGATGCATGGATACTTCAAAACGGTGGACATCCTCGTACTGATATGTATCGTTTCAAGTACTTTATCAACACTTTTGGATACTCTTAATTATATTTACACGTTTTTAATTTGATTTATATTGCATGCCATATTGTACTCATGTTGTGCTAGATACTCGTGCTAGTAGCGTGCAGCATATTTGGTATAGGAAATTGGTTATATAGCATTAGAATTTGGAAGTAGTGCTAGGCATTGAAAAGTTTTTTTTTTTTTTGTGTAGGGGGAACTCAAGCAATTCAAGGACTTCCAACAGGATTGGACTTGAAGAGTTATTCAGAAACCCCAATATCGCCATCAAAGTTGTTTGAAGTGGTTGCTGATGACCTTTTAACACTCAACAAAAATCTTCAGTCGGTAGGTTATGCTTTTTGGGATTCCTGCTGTGTGTGCTGTTGACTTGTAGTTGACTTCTGATTGTTGAACATTTGACTGATATTGCCTTCACCATGACTCGAAAGAAATGTGAACTTTGAATAGAATGAAACGTGGAGCATAAGCACTTGAATGATACTCCTTGTTCAGTGATTCAGTATATCACTTTCTTTGCTCATTATTTTTGTTAAGTTTCATTGAATTCATTATTTTGGCTCTATTTGCCAACATTATGATTCTTTTTCCTTCGGTGCATGTTTACAAGTTACAGTGTTTTGGGACTAACTCTAACTTAAGTTGATTTTTTTAAAAGAGATTGGATCAATTTCTGAATGCCATTCTGTTTTATTTTATTGTAACTGAAGTCATTGCCTAATTATTAGGTCTAACTGCATTGCGTGATTGCTTGTCTCTAGTAACTCTTGACCTTCTATGTAATAAAGTCGAGACAGTCAATTGGTTGTTAGTGTAGTCCTGATCATTCTGATTGGCTGCAGGCTTGTTGCTTTTAGTTTCTTTTACTTCACAAACAGTAAGTGTTTGAAGTAATGCTTAACTTTTAGTGATCTGATGAAGTTGCTACGATACTGATAGATTGTAGGTGCAGAAAATCCAGTTTTAATGTCTGCAGCTGAGCAGATCTTTAGTGCTGGTGGGAAGAGGATGAGACCAGCTCTGGTGTTTTTGGTGTCAAGGGCAACAGCAGAGCTACTTGGCTTGAAGTAAGTATAAAATTGTCTCAATCATGCGCACGTGTCTGCACACACACACACCCAAAAGCACTTTTTGCTACACACATTCTTTGCCTGTTCTGGAAATTCTGTGACAATAAAAGAGTTGAAAGATTAATCTTGAAATGCATGGCTCTAGGGACCTTACTGTAAAGCATCGACGTTTAGCAGAGATCATTGAAATGATTCATACTGCAAGTTTGATACATGATGATGTACTAGATGAGAGTGACCTACGACGAGGTAAACCTGTGATCTATTTAGAAGTCCTTGATCTTGGTCTACTTATTGATGATTTGTTTCCCATGTGATAAGAGCATGTATGCATTTCGGCGTGGAAATATAAAATCTCTAGAAGGGGAGACAAAGGGAAAGGGAAAATAAAAGAGAACTAAATTAAATTCTGATGCTGGAAGACTAAAATTGCACCGTTAGAAGCTTCTTCATTTTTTATGATGTCATGAAAAGGACTTGCTAGGTATACATGTTAATGAAGAAAAATAAATTCAATCTGTGTCATTTTAGTTTTCTATCCTCTGATGAGCTACTACCTGCTAGAGTCTCTCCAAGCAATTAAAAAAGGAAATAAAATAAAATGGATAAAAGAACAAAACTGCAATCTGACAACCTAGAAGTTTAGGTTAACTGTGCTTCATATTGGTAGTAAGGAGTGTCTTCAAACAGCTATAGGCAGACCCAAATAGCATAACACAAAGCAAACTCTATAACAATTTCACCTTCTGATTTCTTGCTAGCACCACTCTATAGAATAGAAGTGAGAACTAATTGATAACAGGTTTCTCAAAACATTTGTGTGTCATGAAATCTTGTATGCTCCTTTCTAAGGAAATTAAAGTCACAAAAGGAAAAACGATAGGTTCTTCAAATGTTCACATTGAATGGATCTTCAACTACATTTCTTGGATTGAACTTGAAGATCTTGTACTTTCAGTTCCAGCCTTTATATATTCATGTTGTTTCACATAGGGTTCACAAGCTGCATTAATTTCATGTTGACTTATATAATATAACCTTTGATATTGCATAATTGAGGATTGAATTCTTTTGTATGAGTAATTACATGTCTGCACTTGATATTAGGTCAAAGGTAACTATCACCTTCTTAGGGAGTACTGATATTGTTGTATATTTAATTGTTGAAGCCATTTTTATCAGTTTCATACCACGGCAACTGATTTCCTGGTTTTCTTCTTTTATATCTCCTCATCTGGTTTCAGTTTCGTATAATTTGAACACAATGTTATTGGTATGTATTTATAGGTAGGAAAACTGTTCATCAAATGTTTGGAACAAGAGTGGCAGTGTTGGCTGGAGACTTCATGTTTGCACAGTCATCTTGGTATCTAGCCAACCTTGAAAATATTGAAGTCATCAAACTCATCAGCCAGGTGAGTTCGGTCATCACACCTGTTTAAGATATTTTCATCTTTTACTTGCATACTTAAAATCGTACTTCTGTAAGTTCTTGGTGCCCTTGAAGCCAGTCATTTACCAGAGAACAAGCAATAATTTTTTGCAACACTCTCTTGGTGCTGTTTCAGGTGATTAAAGATTTCGCCAGTGGTGAAATAAAGCAGGCTTCTAGCTTATTTGATTGTGATGTTGAACTCGACGAGTATCTAATTAAGAGCTACTATAAGACCGCCTCCTTGATTGCTGCCAGTACGAAAGGAGCTGCAATTTTTAGTGGTGCTGATGGAAGCATCACTGAGAAAATGTATGAATACGGAAGGAATCTTGGTCTATCCTTCCAAGTAGTGGATGACATATTGGATTTCACACAATCGGCAGAGCAGTTGGGAAAGCCTGCTGGCACTGACCTGGCCAAAGGTAACCTGACTGCACCAGTGATTTTCTCGTTGGAGAAAGAACCGAAGTTGAGGGACATCATTGAATCCGAATTTAGTGAGACCGGTTCCCTTGATGAGGCCATCAAGTTGGTCAAGAGTTGTGGGGGCATCGAAAGGGCGCAAGAGTTGGCCAAAGAGAAAGCTGAGCTTGCTATTCAAAGTCTTCAGTGTCTTCCTCAGAGTGTGTTTCGTTTAGCTCTCGAGGATATGGTGGCATACAATCTTCAACGGATTGCATAAACATGTGCATGCTGAGGACACATTATTGAAAAAAGATAAGAGGAACATTCTTTGGTGCTAATATAAGGATGAGAGCCTTGAATTTTTTGTCATTTCAAGAATTCCCAGCAAATTCTTCAAATGTTTCCACTTGTGCTACTTTTGGGGTATAATGTAGACATTGAGGGGCAAAGCAAACACCCTCCTCATCATTTAATATATTTGCAGCTTCCTGCAAATTGAAGTACAAGGAAAATAATATATTCCATTGTTGTATCACAGCACGTCTGCAGTTTATTCTTTCTCCCATTCTTCTTTTCTGGGGTCTAGAAAACAGTAAGGGAGGGAAGGGAAAAGATGATAATTGTTTTTGTTTTGGTTCCTTCTCCAATACTTTCTGAAGATGGTATATATAATTGAGCTTGTAAACCCATCACTTCTTGTCTCATTCATCACCATACTCTATGGCATCATGTAACTGGAAATAAGTTTCAAAATTTCGACAATTGCAATCATAACTCTTCATTATGCAAATTGAATCCTCTGATTTAGGATAAATTTGTTTGATGGAAAGACAGAAGAAGTAGAAGAGAACTCTTCCTTTTATACTTCGGGGCTAGAAAACAGCCCAAGGTGAATATGATTCTAAAACCCCAAGTTCTATGTAGCAAAACTTCTATTTTATTAGGCCTAATCTAGTTTCAAGATTGTATTGACCCATTATTACTTTCATGGCGTATTTGGATGAGACGCGAAAAGAAATTGAAATTTCATGAATCTGTTTCATATGTGAAATCGCATATCGAGCTCATCATAAAAATTTTAATCCCAATATTTCCCCTAATCAAACACACTCTTAGAAATAATTACACTAATTTCCCTTGAAATTTAATATAATCATATTCGATATTCTTATATTTTGTAAAATTATCATTGAAGATCCTTAAGATTTATTGAAATCATTCTTACCTCCCCTTTGTAAATATTGGTTTGTTAATTTAAGTGGTAAAAAATATAACATGTGACAAATGCATGATTATAAAATAAAAAATTATAATATTTTGACTATTTAACATATTGATTGAATAAAATATTTCTTTTATCACATAGAGATAAACTTATAATTATGACTTGTAATAAAAATGTATATTTTAGTCAACATATATATTGTAAAAATGTTATAATTTTATCACTAAGAATCATATACAAATCATGTTATTATTGTCATTATTTTTTTTGTTACCAGGGGATGCTAGCATAATTTTAGCCAATCTTAGGGTGTTCTAGACTTCTAGCAATAATTTTATAATATAGAGAAGTGTCAATTATAATTACACTAAATTTCAGAAAAACTCAGTGTAATTTATCCATACTTTTAATTTTCACTTTTGATTTTGTTTGAATTGTAGATTTGTTACTATTGGAAGTTGGAGTAAGAGTGTTTTATAACATAATCATCAGTAAAGGAGTTCTACAAAGCAAAGTATGTCTTAGTTCATAATTTGATTTATTCTTGAACTATGATTTCTTAAATCTCGAACTTTTAGCATTATTAGATATATAGTGATTAAATTCTCTAACTTATTGTTTCCATAGTAATACACTCGTTTACTTCACTAACCCTTCAAATATGTCAACCTTTACAAGATGCCCTAAAGGATTGTTCAAGTCAGAAGCAAGCAATAGCAGATTTAGAAAATTTAGGTAATAAGAGTAAAAATAATATATAAGCACAATAATAAGTCCCACATAATTTTAGGAAAAATTATACTAATTTCTCATGAGATTTAGCGAAATATAACTCATATCCTTTATATTTTCAAACTTTGTATGCTATGTCCTTGAGTTTTAGAAAATCCTACATTGGCCTCCTTTACTAATGTTAGAACAGTCCACATGTGCATATCACATGCTTTTTAGAGGCATTGTTATAATATTAAAGTCTATTATAATTATTGAACAACTGTATTATCTTTTTATTGAGTGATAAAAGCACATCATTTACCCATTTACCCTTTTCCATAGCATGTGAAGAGGGTGTGGTTTTATCGGTTGATAAGAGAATAATATAATCATTCAATGGTTATATCAATCTTTAACATTTACAACAATGTTATGAAAAATCATGTATTGTGCATTTGTATACTATTATATCAAAGTCACTAATGGACTAATATTAATAGGGGAGATTGGTGTAGGTTTTTTCAAACTCAGGAATTTGGTATGAAAATTTGAAAATAGAGGGGGTGCATGTTATATTTCACCAAACCTCAGGAGAGATAAGTATAATATTTTCTAATTGTTATCTTAATGTGGAACCAAACGTAATGAAATAAAAGGAACAAAATATATGTATTGATATATTAGTAACAATTATCATGTGACCCCACCTATTAACCCATAAATTTGTCTGAGGTGACAAGGCTCCTATTTGGTGGACATTTAGAGAAATGACACATACAGTTTTATTTTAGCAAGTAGAGACATTCTTAAGAATTTATATCTATGATCTCTTAGTCACAAATTAATTTTAGGGTAAAATGTATATTACTCATTAACTTTAGGTCATATGTATTTTATATTTGGACTTTTTAAAATATACATTATGATATCCTAAACTTTTCAAATGGTACAAAATACTCCCTCAATATAATTTTGACAACTGATAAAGATACGATTTATGTTCACTTAATCCTCCCATCTTGTCTAATTTGTGCAACTTCACACTTTAGTTATGGATTCTTATGTGCATTTAATTATTTGATTTTTTATTATGTGCAATCCAAAACCTTATCTATCACATAAAATTTTGTACTATTTAAAAAATTTAGGGTATCACAATGCATCTTTATAAAGTTAGGACACAAATTGCATATAACCTAAGATTCAGGGATAAAATCAATTTTACCCACTATTGCATTAAGACTAACTCTCTTTATATATATATATATTGCACTATTGCAATTTGTTTCAATATTGTTAATCTTATATCAATACTAAATATTATTAATTGTATGCAGGCTTTTTTACATATATAAATTAAAAAAAATCTTTATATACTAAACTCTCAATTTTTGAAGTTTAAATTAGCATATTTTATTCTTTTTGTATATAGGTAAAGTTGGTTAACTAGACTAGATTTCAAACAACTAAAACACAAAGTAGTCCGTCAATATCTATTTCTACTTGTTACTCACCAATTTCCAAGAACAAATAAAATAAATAGAAAATCTATTTCTTGTTAACCGATTCCAATCACAAAATAACAAAGAGAAATCTTATTATTATTGACTGATAATTTTGTGTTTTGATAAATTGAAATCTAACGTTAGTTGACTGATTTTGTACATATTAAAAAAGAATGAATATGTGTATTTAAACTTCAAAAAGTGAGAGTGAAGTATATAATTTTGTTTTTTAATTTATATATGTAAAAAGGCCTTAAGCTGCGCTCCAACATTATATTAGTTGGCAGTTAAAAAAAAAAAAAAATAGAGGATGTTCCAATCACGCAATCAGTTCCAACTTCCAATCAAACAACATAATCACAGTATTACATGCCTCAAACAACAAAAATATTTAATATACAATTAAATTATATAATAAATATATATTACATATATTTTTATTATTAAGTGTGATATATAATATTTATTTATTTATTAATTTTAATAATAATAAAATATATAATATATATTTATTATATAATTTAATTGCGAAGACAAACGGGCCACAGACAAAGACACAAAAGCCTAATGAGACAGCCAACAGACAGAGATGAAACTGAAGTGATGAGTTGCATGTCACAATAGAGAAGCCTCGCAAAGTAAGTACTGAACCGCAATCAAGTTCCGCTGCTGGCTTCGCTTCACCGACAACTACCTCTGCTCCCCAACACATGTAACCTATTCCCTCCCCAACTCCAAAAAAGATACAAACTTTATGTGATTTTCAGATACCCATTTGACTCAATTGCACCCTGGAATTACCTGATTGCCCTTTGCAGGTGTACGGGCCAAGCATGCTCCCAACCCTAAACCTCGCCGGCGAAGTCGTTTTCGCGGAGCACGTGTCTCAGCGGCCTGGGAAGATTGGGCATGGCGACTTGGTTCTGGTTCGGTCACCCTCCGACCCTAACCAGTGCCCCACGAAGCAGATTGTGGCCATGGAAGGAGACACTGTCACTTACTTTGATCCTATGCGAGATGATGCCACTCAAATTGCAGTGGTGTGTGTGTCTGGTTTTATTTGGGTGTTAATTGCATGGTTCATGTGTGTTTTTGGTTTTTAGATTAATTTTGATGCGTTGATAGTGCCATTTAATCATTTATTATCGCATGAGTGAAAATGTTTTACACCCAATGTCTTGAAAGTCTTGTATATTGCAGCACATGATTTGGTTACAGTGTAAAACAATAAAACTCTTTTACGCTTCCAAATTAGAATTTTTCTATTAACGATTTTTCGTAAATTTTTTGTACTGTATGGCTGTTAAAATGTACTTGGTTGATAGATAGCTTTGTCATGTTAGATGAGAAGGTTAAGATACTCTGAATTGAGTTTGTCTGAAGTGAGAAAGCAAGGTTCTCTTTATTAAAGTGCATGGTATTCATGATCTGCCTAATGATCTAAAGGTGAATGATCCTTTAATTTCTGACTTTATGGACAATGTTGAGGAGGTTTTGACTAAATAACCTAACATGAGATTTGCAGAAGCTGGTGTGAGAATTTCTCAAAAGGGAGTTCGAGAAGGGGGCTTTTCTCTTTTTGCACTTAAGGTTTGGTCATGAGGTTGAGAGCCGTTGTTTAATTTGTTTAATTTTACGTTTTTATCAAGTTAAATAATGGTTTTACTTATATGTACCATTTAGATGAGTTTTTCTCAATCAACTGACTTTACAAACTGGTTAGAGCATTTTACTACTGTTTCTTGCATATTGTAGGTGCAGGAGCCAGTACGAGAGAGAGAGATGAGAGAGAAGAGAGAAAATGTGAGGATGCAAGTATGAGAGAAAGTTTGCAACTGATTATCATTGATCAATCATGAGAGTTATAGAGATATATATGCACATGTGGTTAATCACACCAGAACTAACTGATTCTGTTTTGCCAGGTCATCATTCATTTCATCTTCTAACTAACTTTAACTAACTCTCTTAGCTATACTCCTAACACATATATAGACAGATACATTATGTATGTTACTTGACAGTTGATATGAGTCTTGATGCTGTGCATTTATCTGATGACTGGCTATGTTACTTAAAATTTCACTATGCTTTTGGCTAATATGATTTTTTCAGTTAAAATGTAATTATTAGAATCTAATACTAATCTGCTTGTGTTTATTTTCACTATGATCCTTGTCATTTTGATCAAAATATAATTTCAATTGAACTCCCTTTTCAAGTCCTAAAACACCTTAATCATTAGTTTTTTCAGAAGAAATTAATTATGAACTTGTTACGCAGCAGCCGCAGCTATGCTATTTGTTTCCCATCATCGTTTTCTTCTCTCTCTCTTTCTTTGGGCTTCAAAATTTATGGTTTACAGGTCTTTGCTTTGCTGCTGTTAATTATTTTATTATTATTTTAACTTGTGTCAGTAAGTTTGATTTGTTGCTGCTCAATTTACAATCTCTTTTTTCCACAGGTGCCAAAGGGGCATGTTTAGATTCAAGGGGATAACATTTATGCATCACATGATTCACGGCATTTTGGTCCTGTTCCTTATGGCCTTATACAAGGGAAAGTGTTTTTTAGGGTAAATGTTGAACCCTGTACTACGTTCTACTTTATTTTGAGGTCCTCAGGGATTTATAATATATTGCATTGCCTTTTTCTCTAACTTTCATGTGGTTCAATATTATTTATTTAAGAATTTAATAGTGACAATGGACTGTAATGGGAATGGGTATTACTAGGCAAAATACGTACTACTTCTAAGTTTTTCTCTTTCTAATACGTCTTTGGAAGCATGCACTGTTTCTGTAGTTGTAACACTAATGCAGGCAATTGCAGTTATTTGTTGTGGATCTAGAAGCCTCACATACCAGAATAGTTTATATATATCACTGTAGTAAAGACTTCATTATCTACATGGAAATTGGTCCTTGTGGTTAATTAGGTCTACTTTTTCATGCTTTACTGGTCTTATTTTGCTTATTTAAAAATTGTGTGTTAGTTAACCATGTGTTGGAAAGTGCAGAGTAGAATGGAAAGTGCACAATTGTTCTATTTGATGGTTATGATTATCTGCTTATGATATTTCAAATATTGTTATTAGGTTTGGCCACTTGATAGCTTTGGATGGCTAGGTCAATGATTTTTCGAAGAAGGTACAGAACTTCCAATTGGTTCTGTTTGAAATGTATGCTTTTGTCTCTTGTTTCTTGCAATAGACATTTCAACCTTGACTATTGAGAATGAATCGTTTTATTTGAGTTTCTGCTTAATTATTGCTGCTGGGTTGACATATCTTTTTTCTTTTTTCCTATGAATGCTAATGGTCAATTTTCTATGATGCCACTCTCTTCTCATGTTCTAAGGTAGAGCATTCTCACAAAGGTCTAGTAGAATGAGTTGGTTTGGATTATGAAATTTGGTGTGATAACATCTCGTGTTAATGTTTTTTCATTTTTGTTTTTTTATTTTTTCTCCTATATGGCTTGATATGAGAAGGTTGACTTTGCAAGCTTGATTCATGTGCATACCTGTTGAGGTACTGGGATGTGGAAATATCTGTTTAGGTAGGGATGAGATTTCAGCTGATCTGGAGCTGGTAGTTTTATGACAGAGAATGAGTGGCTGTCCTCAAAGAAATTGAGGGCAGAGAAGCAAAATATTATTTGGTTAAAGATTTTTGGGTCCTGAAAATGAGTGAGTAAAGGAGTTGTTGAGCGTGGCATACACTAAGAGGATGAATAAAGTTTGTGAATGGTCATTAGGGTGTTAGCCCAGTGGTAGTGAGGCCCCATTTTCTAAGGCTGTATAGGTTTGAAGGCAGGCAAGGTGCTGCGTTCTCCTGCAACCCTCCTTTTCTCTGCCTCATCCTTTTCACTCAAAGATGGAGTAAAGTAAAGAAAATGTGCTGAATAATCAGATTTGTTATCGAACAATAGCTTTTATTTTTTTTTCAAATGAACTAGTTCGGTCTGTAGTCCTAGTTGATTGTCCTTCAGTGGAAGGGCACAAATGAACTAGTTCATATGTCTTAACATAAGAAGTCTTTTTAAATGATACTTCAATGTTCTTGACCAGTTGAAAGGATACACAAACTAGGTCGACTCTGAATCCCATATGGGCACATTGAATGGTGTCTGGAATGCACAAAACAGAGATCTTACATTGTGGTAATCTTTTTAGCCACTTTTTAGATGAACATATTTCATGCGGGGCATAAAAACATCAACCTTTACACTTATATACATTCATACATACATAGTTACTTACTTGCTTGAGCGGCTTTTGCTTCTTGAGCTTTTTCCATGTTCTTATTATTCCGACAATCTTTCTTCAAGTATCCTCTCATGCCACAATGGTCATAATGCAGTAGATGCATAAAGAATTTCAACATCCTAAAATGATAGTGTGATGATATTGACACTAATTTCCTGGCCAAGAGCTGAAGTCTTGTTTGATTGGGCCATTAATGTGGAACTAACTGTGCAATGATTCCTCTACAGCTTATACTAGTGGTGCATTGCAATAATTTCCTGTGATTGTGTGTTATAGATAGGCTATAAGTTGACATTTTCTGTTTGCTTATTGGGCAGAGCCTATGGTCTGTCATCCAGTAAAGCATTACAACGTATACTTGGATGGGGCTCCATTGATTGCCATGAAGGTGGCAGCTTGCAAAGTAAAACGCACTTGAAGGACCGTAGCCCCCTTTTGGTAAAAGGGCACTTGTTTTTTGTACCGAGTTGTAGCTTAGTGTGTATTGCTCCTCACACTTGGGAAAACAATAAAGATGAATTATATGTAGGTAGGCTTTCTTTTTCAACAGATGCTTCAATTTATAGCCTGAAAATAGAGTTGAGATTTCAAAGAATAATTACTCAATCAATGTTGTGTTTCATGTGAGCATTTCATTGTAATGTTGATTATGGTCCTAATTTATGAAGATTCTTGATCTATTGTAAAATAACTTACAACTTGTATGAGAGTGAGGCTTTAATAGTGTGAGTCTTGTGTACTGTGTTGTGCATTCTTCACTCTTTAAGTAAATAACTAGAATTTATAAGAATTATTCATTTTGCTTCACAGAAGATGTTATTTGTGATTTATAAGATTTTCTTTTTTAGACATGAAGTGAACAATTCATACAACCATTTAAGACGTGCCAAACACATTGAAATTGGGAGTGAGTAACAAAAGAAAAGCAAATATAAGCAATTTACTTCAGACAATTATTCGACAAAAGAAAAAGAACATGAGTAGAATTGTTATGCTGAAGTTCTTATAAATTTGATTCCTAACATTGCAAAAAATGCATTCCTCTTTATCATTTGTTCCTCATTTGATTGCATATTTTCAAGCACTTTAGGTTGAGACTTGAGAGAGACACTACTACATTTAACTCGAATGCCAGTATGTTAATTTTTCTTCCACAACTCTGAAAGCTGAATTTGTTGCGGTCCACTGCAGCCATAAAATTGTAGGTCAACAATTTTTTTTTTCAAAAGAAAGATTTGTTTCATTTATGTGTGAATAATAGCGTGCAAACAATGAAAAAAAAAAAAAACTCTTTTAGTCTTTTTGGGGTTTTTGCTTGCAGCAGAGTATATCATATTTTTATTTTCTTGGTTTTTCTAGCTGAAATTGTCTTTGAAGCTTAAAATCAAAGTTACCAAAAGTGAATTTCAAGGCACTTGAACCGTATAACATGTCTAAATGACTTGAGCCCTATGGTGACAAATCAATAAAATCTCACCAGCCATAGCTTTAATTTGTTAATGTCCAAGTCTGAACCCCATGACAAGTGGAATTCTTGTCACATCCAAATAAAAACTCCATGCTTTTTATTTGTGGAGTGTGCAGTAATAAGATTGGCATTAGTACTCAAAGTTTACATTGTCTAATCAAACACCCTCTTCAAGTATATTCAATTTTTCACAGATCCGAGTAGTGGCATATAAAATGGAATCGTATACATCACTGTGCGCCATTTAAACTTCCTTAATGTTATAGCTTTCTCAAATTAAAATAGAAACAGTCATACTTTTTGCATTTATGTCTCCTGTAGAGCCGCACACAAGTAAATGCGGGGGCTTTGTAGTTTTGTCTTTAAAAATACTTGGCCTCAGGGCTCTTGTCTGAGGTTTATAGACTGTCCACGGTGCAAGCAATGATAGATTTCCAAACATTATTTCTTAACAAACAGCATCAAATATTGTAACTATTGGTGGATAACTGAAATATTAATATTATCTGAGATGCATATACAATCAATACAATCATCAGTTTGATCGAATAGTGAATATGGCAACAGTCAACACCAAAAGCATACAAAGAACCAATTAGCCAAAGTCTGGTTTGTGGTTATCAGATACTAAAAATTACAAGGAGTCCTCCCTTGCTTTTCTCCATTCAGTTCATCCAGCATTTCTGAATTGGCTTCCCTGCAACAGTTCTCCTTTCTTCAGAAATTTGTGTCATTTCTGTTAGTCAGCTAGTGCTTTGAATCTAATGCAGCCATTGCCTTGGTGGTGGGTGGTATTGTTGTGCTTCTTGCTTTCAAAACTGGGTTGATGACAACCATTAGAGGTGATCCTATTTCATCTCAATTTCCTTCATCTGGTTGGTGGTCCTGATTGGCTCTATATATAGAATAGGAAGAGGACCTGAGTGCCAGAAATCATGATGCAGAAGAAGAATCCAGAACTCGAGCCATTTTTGACATTCTTTTATGAACCACATGCGGGCCAGTAATCATGGCTTTATGAATCATTGCTGTAAGGAAACCGGAGGTCAAGCAATTTCTGACATTCTCCAGCATTCTACTTGTTCCAAAACGTGTTGATATGATCAGAAGGTTTGGACACAGCAGATTGAATCTTCCCATTAAACCTGTTTAACATTCAATCCGTGAATTTCCTTTTCTCAAGAAGTTAAAAAATGTGAAACTCAGAAAAATGGTAACGAACTAATGCTTTCGTGGAAGACAACAACAAACATCAACACCACCTTAATATTTTTCATTTGTTGATGTATATGAAAAGATGCATATGAATGACGGTATTAAGAAGCTTTAATGGCCAAGCGAATACGATTAACCACGAAGTAACTTTACCTACATGTACAGAAGAGAAATTTTTATGCAACATAAAAAATTAGGGATAGTCTTAAGTAGTTGTATGTGTTTGTCAAAGACTAGAAAGAATCAGAACAGTCTCTCAATTTACCAATATTGACCTATGAAGTTGCTAGTAAATTATTAAGTTTTTCACATATTCAGCTTTGAAGTCTTCTAATTAAATTAGACAAAAGCCAATAGTTGAAGATCCTTCTATATTACAAATCAACAACAACAAATAAGACAACATGGATTAGATAATGCCATAGAATCATGCTTAAATTCAAAATATTAATTAAAAACTAATCTCTCTTAATAGTTTCACTTCTGGTTTTTCTAAG
The DNA here is from genome assembly GCA_031216105.1 of Dalbergia cultrata. Classification (NCBI taxonomy): domain Eukaryota; kingdom Viridiplantae; phylum Streptophyta; class Magnoliopsida; order Fabales; family Fabaceae; genus Dalbergia; species Dalbergia cultrata. The sequence goes on from CM062350.1 coordinate 17,366,779, forward strand.
CTTTCCTCTACCTCCAGCTATCAAATTACTCTCTATCTAATCTGCTGTCTTTACTAGTGCTTATATTCTATATATTACAAAGTACAAACCAATAAAAAGAAAATTTTACGTGTGTGGTTTCACTTGCCTCTATGCTTTCTCCTTTTTACTAACAATACTATGAAGCTTAGCTTGTATATTTGTCATTTTCCTTCAACCTTGACACTTGCATCAGCCGGGACCAACCTACAAATAAGCATAGTTAGTCCTCTGATTATTATGACATGAATGTAACAGTGCCCTTTTCTATATCAGGTAGCCTTCTGGTGGTTGTTCTATGATTGTTAATATTGTTTGGCTTTTGAATAGGTAGAACTTCACTATTGTAAACTGCAATTGAGATACACATCTTCCCCGTGCAACTGAAATTCTACACTCCTTTATTCTCTTTCAATAAAATTTCTTTTTCTATCAGAAACAATAGTAAATGGGAAATGGGCAAAATGCAGCCAATGATTATTTCTTGTATGAAATTATTTCTAGAATCTTGCACTTGAGATGCATCTCTTTTTCTTCACAATATTTAATAACTTGGAAACAAATGGGGGTTGGTTTACCTGACAAGCATTCCACTCATTCTTTGTTATGACTTGGATTTGATTCTTGATCATGCTCATAAATACTTGACGCACCTTTCTACATGTTTTGTCTTAGATTGGAGTTAGCCTTCCCCTAATCCTAAGGGTGTGTTTGGTATTAGCATAAAATTGTACTAAAAATTATATGAATGAGTTTTATATGCTATTTTACAAATGAAACTTATTGACGTAAATTTTACCCTTGTTTTTACCCCTCAACCACATACACACTCTACATATTGAATGTTAAAAATGTTAATTAATTGGACACATGAATCATAAAACCAATTTTAAAATTGTTTCCTATAAGAAATATATGGTATCATTATAGTTACTAAAACTTAAGGGGAAAAAAAGAAAAACAAGAGGAGGCTTGTTTAATATGTTTTATCTTGCTTTAGTCATTAATCAGTTCAGATATGAATTCTAGCCTTACCTTGATGTAAATCTTCATTATAAGTTCAGCTTGCTGCTTTTAAAGTGAAAAATTCTTCTTCGTCCCTTTTCATAATGTCAGTGGTGAAAATGAATGATAGACCATGCCCACGCATCTATTTACACAATCCAACTGAAGAAAACACTCCCTCCCATTTGCTAATGGGCTCATTACAACTTCTGCAGAATATGGATAAATAACACAATCAATGGTATGACAAACATACAACAGTGAGCTAAAATTATTTGCCTCAAACAAAGCAACTAAATAAGCAGATCAAGTTTCTTATCAAATAAAACTACATTGTTGCTAGTAAAGTATATGTTGAAGTCTCGATGGTTAATTCATTGCATTTTACACAATATATAAGTATATTTGTTTGTGGGAATGCATTTGTCGCGAGTAATTTTTCCTCTGCAAAAGGGAAAAGAAAAACTCAATAAAATATTCCATTGTTTTTGTGGTATGTTTTTAAAAACAAATAGCCCATACAAGTTCTGTCAATACAAAGGTAATACTACCATCTTTCTAAAGTGAATGCAAAGCAAATTATCCTTCTTTGTTTGCTTCACTTATCACATTCACTGTTAGTAAGGCAAGCTAGCTAGTATGTTGACAACGGGATTTAATTAAATTAATACCAAGTTTTGGGAATATATACATCTTCAATGAATTGAGGAATTGTATATATAATTTTGGTATTGATCTAAACCAGATAAAATAATTCTTATCTACAAAAGAAGGGTTAAACTAGTGATTGAAAGTTTGAAACATATAAACAGACATCTGAAAATGCCTACTGGCTAGGAACTTTCTCCGTGTGCTAGCTAACCATTTGCATTAAAATATAGAGAATTTTAAATGAAAAAAATAACAAAACCTAGGAGATACAAAATGAGGAACACCTGAATAATTATTGCACACAATTCCAGAAAGTAAGCAAACTTGGATGATCTTCAAAATTCAACATTTTGCAAAATGGATTCATGTGATCGGAACTCAGAAATTAGCCAAGAGAACAGAGTTTATCTTCCCATTTAAATCGTCAATGTTCAACCTGTGACTTCCCCCCGCTGCAATTGGAAAATTTGCCATGAGGTTAAAACTTGGGAAATCCTAAAGAATTTAAAAGAAACTATTGCTTTAGTGGAATACTACACTCACATACGTATTTAGATTTATTACCGGAGGGAGGTTACAAATTTTGTTTCACTGGACATTTGACGATTGAAGTGTTGTAATTAGAATGAAGGAAATCAAACAGTAGAAAACAATTATATATTATTAATAGCATCAATGTTGGAAAAATTACCTTTGGGGGAATCAATATCACCATATGTATCTCTTTGGGATGTGAGCAATCTTGGGATATTCTTGTCCGGATTCATCCCGGCATCTATCATCTAGAAGGGGACAAGAGTGGATGCTCAGTGACTGTAAATTGGTAAGGCGACACATGGCTTCAGGCAGTGACTCTAATTTTTGGCAATACTGGATTGAAATATGCGTGAGGGATTGGAGGTCACCGATCTGCTCTGGTAGCTCCTTCATCTCGGAAAAATGGAAAGAGATTTCCTGCAGAGAACGGAGGCAGTGAAAGGGGGCTTGGCATTGCATGTTGTCATTCTCCTCATATTCCCACAGACAAAGCTTGTCATCTTTTATAAATATAATTTCCAGTCCGTGAAGTTGAGCAGGTAGATGTTGCAAGTGCCCTAACATATGCTGAATATTTGACGATCCACAAAAAGAGAGACTCTCGAGAGATGTGAGGTTTTGCATCCAGTCTTCTGCCATTGCTTCTATGTCTGTAACTTCACCAATCCCCAAATACCTGAGCGCATGAAGAGGAGACAAGGAGGAAGGCTCAAGCTGAACTGAACATGTTTCAATCAACGGCCTCATGCTGCTAGAAACCAACTCCAACTTAACGAGGTGCGGGAAAGAAGGCATCCAAGTCAAATTTGGACAAGAGAAAATCTGTAAAGAAGAAAGACGAGGAAAAGGGGGCAGTGAAAGATGGTTGAAAGTATCATCTGGCCTGTTATCATCTCCCCACCTCTGCCATCCCCTCAGATTCTTGCAGCGATTAAGGATGAGTGTCTCCAAAGACGGAAAGAACACATCAGAAATCTCGTCGAAATGGATGCACTGCAGTTCTTTCAACTTCTCAATCCGGAGCTCCTCAAGGCAAGGGAGTATTTCTAACGGTGGGACACGTTGGCAACTATGAAACTCCATGAGCTGGATTTTAACAATATTGGTGAGTGTAGAAAGCCAATTTGAAAACCTCACTCCTGGATAACCCCAAACTTCCAGCCCTTTCAAATTTGGATGAGGACAAAGGTGGTCCAATAATTGCAAGCTGTCAGTGTTTTTGTTTATTGCTCCGTTTGACCAAGTCAACTTTAGGTCCTGAAGGTTTCTCTTTGCTCGTAAATTTGCTTCTTGGGCTTCTGAAGCCACTTCTTCTACTAAATGTAATCCAGAGATTTCCAGTTCACCTCTCAAATTATTAAGCTCCTTCAATTCATTCAGTTTGCCACTTTTTCCCTCCACACTGCCTCCCACCGTAAAATCTGATAAGTACTGCAATGATGTCAATTTTTCCAATCCAGTTGGCATCATCTCTTTAAAGGATTTACAACCCCAGATGTCAAGGTGTCTCAAATTGACCAACTTCGTTATAACTTCAGTAGGAAAAACAAGCTTGGAACACCCTTCTAAATTTAGTGTCTGTAAGCAAACAAGATTGCCAATGGACTTGGGCAGACTAATCAGTTCTTTACAACATGACAGATCAAGATATCTTAAATGCTTGATTTTGTCAACGGACTCGAGTAATTGGGTTATAGAAGAATATGATAAATCTAAAACACGCAAGTACTTCAACTTCTGTATTAAATATGGGTTGGTCAATAATCCAGAAGATGGGCTGGTCATTGATCTGGCCATTGATTCAAGAGATTTGTGAAAAATAATTGTCCTGAGTCTGCTTGCATTGTCCAATGAACAAATAGTTTCACAGTTGTCATCAAATGCGACATGCATGGGTCTTCCAACGATTTCTTTTCCCTCGCGAACCAAGCAACAATCACTTCCAGCTGCCAACATTGCAAGATCATGCATCAAATCATGCAATTTGAAATTTATTATTTCACCATATTCGTCGATATATGCATCCTGGAAAAATGATCTCATCAACAAAGTCTTGACATATTGATTGCCCACATCTTCCATAGATTGTGGTCCACGTGAACTTGCTAGGTAACCATGAGCCATCCACAATTGAATCAACTCATCCTTTGAAATTCCCCAATCTTTTGGATATAAAGAACAATATGCAAAACATTGTCTTAATTCAAGTGGCAAGTTTTGGTAACTAAGATTCAACACTGGCATAATATCCCCTCTTCCTTTACGCGATCTCCAAATATCATCATCATTTGAAATATCTGACCACTCTAAATCTGTGTCTCGTAAGAAGCCTCCCATGGTTTTGATTGCCAGCGGTACTCCAGCACACTTTTCTGCAATTCTTTCACCACTTGATTGATGACTTTGGCTCATTCTGCTTGTATCATCACCAAATGTCACCTTTTTAAGAAAAGTCCATGATTGCTCTTTTGTCAAACCATTAAGAACAGAGGGCTCATTTGTTCCCATAGTTTGTGCTACCTTTGTACTACGAGTTGTCACCAATATTTTACTGCCTTGACCTCCACACATCAAATAAGTTCTTAATTTACTCCACTCGTGTTCATCTTCATTCCACACGTCATCAAGGACAAGGATATACCTATGCCCATTTAATTCTCCTCGAAGCCTCTTTTGTAGCCCGTCTAAGTCTAAGTCAGCAACATCTTTGATTTCTAAGGATTTTAACATTTTTTTCAACAATAACTTTACTTCAAAATCCTCGGACACACACACCCACATTTTTTTATGGAAAAGCTTCTGCACATCAGCATCCTGGTACACTGATTGAGCAAGAGTGGTCTTTCCTAAGCCCCCAATACCAACAATAGCAACCAGGGAAACATTTTGGCTGGCATGTGTTTGCGTCAGCAAGTCAACAATGTCATTTTTGTCTTGTTCCCTTCCAATTATGTCTGACTCTAAAACAAAAGATCCTGTTTCCCTCCAGTCATTCTCATTTTGTCTAGGAACTATTGGACTTGGGATCAGTTTTAAGTTAGACATATCTTCAGCTACCTTCTTAAAACTGTTTTGAATCTTCTCAATCTTATGAGCTAACTTAGAACGAAAAATAGGTGAATTTTTAGATGAAAAGAAGCTGCGCACCTTACTGGCAGCTTTGCTACCACCGTCAACTTTGCACCGCAAGTCTTTGATAGCCAAGCCATCAAGTAAATCATCAGCAACATGTAGTACTTGTTTGAACCTGCTTATCCAGTGCTTGATTACAGGATCTTCACTTTGCCTCTGCTCAGCATCTGAGAGCATAATATGGATAGACTCAAGAGTTTCCTTAAGATCTTCCAACTTATCAGAGACTCCATAAATGCGTCCAATTTCAACGAAAGCCAGTGAAGCCAGTTTGTTGATGAGGCTAGTAGCAACACCATAGGGAATTTGTTCAGCCATCCCTCAAATGAAAAAAGGAAACGATGAAAACAAAGAGCGGGTGGGTTGCAAGAAAGAAAGGAGGTGTCGGAAATTACTGGATATCAGTACTCAATAGCTATCTGGTTGTAGGAGGTGGACAATAAAAGCCACCAAATACTTTATATAATAGCAATATGGACTCGGAAAAAGGTCCTCCAAAAAGCTCACTGCTTTTCTCATGCACCTTCCGGGAATCTATCAAAAAGGAGCAGTTCAGACAAAGGTTATTTCACAAATGCTTTGTTATTAGTCAATAATGGCAGCTTCCCACATTAGTCAAGGGTTAGTGAATTCCCCAAGAAGACTTTAATCTGTCATGGCCCCCTTTGTTATTTTTCGGGGAGATGCTGGACCCCATGAAGCAAACTTTCCGTTTGCCAACCCGTGGACAGCAACATGGCAACGCATATGTTTTTGTTAAAATCATTATGAACACTTTATTTTTGTATTTTATTCCATCTTATCAAATAACGAATTCGGTCAGCCCTATACACTCTCCTCCACTTTGTCATCGTTGTTACACTAAAATAGGAAAGCAAGTCACACGATTTTTTTTATTTTCTTTCAGAATCAGGTATTTATCATCCGTAATAATGATTAATCTTTTTATCGTGAGAATTTTTCTAAAAAATAAATATATAATTATCATAAATGATAAATGATTAATATTCTCATTTATTTATTGAAAATTTCTTTTAATTGAAGTTCATGAAATTATTGCCTCAACGAATAAATTTTTATTATTGATACTTTAGTATTTATTATATAATTATCATATTTATTGTGCAATTATGTTTTATAAATACAAATCAAGATATTAATCGTATAATCATATTTTCTATTTTTATTTATTTTCTTTTCTATTATTTTTTATGTATTTAAGTAAAATATGTATCTTTTATTATTATTTTTGCAATGAAAAATATTATTATCATCATATTTTTTTGAGTAAATTACTTTCATAAAATTATCGAAACAAGTTTTTATTATATTTATGTTTTAAATATTCTTAATATTGTTAATTTTATGTTCAAAAGTATATCTCATAATTTAATACAAAAAATTATTTTTAAAGTTTATTTTTTTAGTATATAAAGCAAATACTAAAATGACACTTCAAAACATCAAGTAACATTAGAAAAATATTAATATAATTTATATCCATAAATTCATTTATAATACAATTAAGTTTTGCTACTATCAATATTATTATGTAGATAAATATTTCAGTAACATTTTGTGTCCTATATAGATCTCTATGCATATTTCACCCAAAAAAAAAAATCTATACGCATATTAATCGTTTATTATAATTTTCTTTCCTATTTTTATTATTTTGGTCATCTTCAACATCTTAATTTTAATTAATATATAAAAATAAAAATATTTTTATAATTCCTTTGCTATTAGTTATTCCACAAATTCTTTGCTATTAGTAAATACTTCCCCTTGGTCAACATATTTTTCCCTTTTGGACAAGCTATTAAGAGAGATAATATATAGATTAAAAATAAAATAAAATACAATAAATATATTAATATATTTTTATTAAATAAAATGTTTTAAAATTTAATAATTAATGAGTGAAATTATTTAGAGAAACTGTTTAAAAAGTATTATATTAAAATATGAAACTATTTATAAATAAAGAAATATTTTAAAATGGGTAAAATATCCAAATTGACCCATCAGAAATGTATTGGAAGGTAAATTAATCCTTTAAATTTTGAAAATCTCAAATTAATCCTTTATATTAAAAAAAAAAGATAAATTGGTCTTCTGTATAATATATGAAGGGATTAATTTGTTCTATTTTAAAGTGTATGAAACTATACAAAAGAATTAATTTATTTCCTTTTTTAAAATATAAGAGATCAATTTGATATTTTTAAGATCTAAAGGATTAGCTTGTTTCCCAATTTATTTTTGAGGAATCAATTTAACCTTTAAAACATGAAATTGTCTAAAACTCGATAAATATTATAGGAAAGGATTAATATTCCTTCTTTCCATGATTATCTCTTTTTTGAAGTTTTGATAATGGCTTGTGTTAACTTGGTCCGCATATTGTTCTGGACCATGTCACAGTCCGCAATTTTGTACCGTTGGATGCATTTTAATTGAGATCTAATGGCTAACACTGCACCAATGTCTTTGTAGTTGTAAAATTATATGAAAGCGATAAAATTGTTTAATTTTGCAGATCGATCCATTTGTTTTCACCACTAGATGATGCATTCTCTGCCCTCCTTCGCTGCCAAAGAGTCTCCCAATCCGGCACCATCTTCTCCGGCGCAGACCGCCACCATAGGTGGCTGCCGTCAAGCTTATCGAAATCAGATTCTTCTCATTCGCTTCTAGAGGCACCAATAGAGTGTGCTCTATTATCAGAAACAGAACCGGATCAAGCTTTGGAATCAATTGAAAAATTATTGAAAGCGTTTCCTTTCACTTCTCCAAAGCCTTGAGTGGAAAACTAATGCTGAGATAGGAGCTTGGCAAAGAAAAGAAATCTACTAAAATGAATGGGACCTGACACGGAGGATGCATTGAATGACATTTATTAAAAAATGAATGAAAAAAAGTGTTTGCACTTTGGATTTCATAAGCCATTTAATCCACATGATAGATTTTTATATCCACACGGTTAAGTATGTCAAATCCCCATATATCACAGTGGTTTCCTTCAACAACGAGTCATGCGCTCAAATTGACAAATCACAAAACCGAAATGCAGCTCCTCTAGGTCGAGAAATGGAGTATGCTTTTCATTCAATATTATGGCGATGAGCGGAACATTGATGTTGGCGAACCGCACAACCACGCCTAGACAATTGAACAAAAAGCAGCCATCTCAAACTGAATGCAAAGGGAAAGAATATTGAGTATCGGTCAAAGACCCAACGAGAAAAGGGGGTTTAGTTCGTTCATTCATGATTGGGGTTATTGTCAGTGGATAGACTGCAAAACAAAATAAATTAAATGGCTCTATTTGCAATATTAACAAATGGACACGGGGTATTTGTGCAATTAAAATGGAGGACCATGAAATGGTCCAAAACATATGCATGCCCATGTTAAAATGACCCTTTGATAATTGGATGAAGAAGTTATTTTACAAATGCACAAACTTACAAAAAAAGAATTCACATGGACAGAATTGCCCTCTTATGGATCACATTGAAATTGAATGCTGAAACACTTTGAGACTTACTCCCCCAGGCATGGGAACACTATTCCCATCAGACCGTGAAACAGACATGACTTAAACTAAACGACAATAGAACCAAAAGCAAAACCCCACAAAGGCACCATGACCGCTGTAACGATTAAAAGTCTTGGCAGTAAAGACATTAACAACTTCACCCGTTTATGGTTGACTGACTTTTTATAAAAAAATAATTTGTCCACCTGTCTTTTGATATTTTTAAAGTAGATTAATTATTTTTTATATATAAATTATAAGATGGATATTAAAATGTAGGTCTATTATGATTTTTTTATTATTAATTATTAAATAATTTGACCTAATAATTAATAATATAAATCTAAAATAAAATAATCATCATGAAAATTCATCATTTTCCCTTACCGACTTCTGTCATCCATAATAATTATTTCACAACTTTCCATGACACTTTCCTCGCTAGCTACTCGGAGCACCAATGGCGACTTGTGCTTCCAGCCAATTTGATACTCCAATTATTGTCTTCCTCAGAAGACCTTAATCTTTACGCTTGGCATGGTCCCTTTGTGGGGTTTTGCTTTTCGTTCCATTGTCGTTTAGTTTGAGTCATGTCTGTTTCACGGCCTTATGGGAATAGTGTTCCCACGCCTCACTGGCCCTCACTTCAGAAATGGAATTGATTGATTAAACGAATTTTGAATCAACCAAAACAAAACATTCTGTCCCACCACTGCATGGATGAAAAGATGAATCAATTCACCATTCAGTATCGTTTCATGAGACCCTTTTTTTCTTTCTCTCTCTCAATCAGTGCATAACCTTTTTCTCTTGTTGACTCAAACAAGGGAGGCTTTTTTACCAAAAATAAAAAAATAGTTATTTATGGATCTTCAGCCAATGCATATTATTTTTTGAATTATAATAATATAGCTCGCAGTTAAATAAAATACACTTCATAAAACGTTTAACCATCAACCATTTTGTATGCTGACACATTAAATAGTATAACGTATTAATAATATAAGTGGTTCATAAATCCGTCAGCTGACAGTATTATCTGTATTACATATAAAAAAAAACGTTTGGCAGTGGGTGTTTACTTTCAATTTTTAATTTTTTAATTTTTAAAAAATTATAAAGAAAAAATTGAAAATTATGAGCATATTTGATTTGAGTTTTTAGTTTTTATTTTTAGTTTTTTAATTACTTAAAATTTATGAAAAAAAATTCTGAAAATTCTGAATTTTTAATTTTTCATTCATAAATTTTAAAAAATTAAAAATTCAAACTAAACATGCCCTAAATGTTTTAGCTGACAAACTGCACACTGCCCAATTGATGCTCCATTGGCTATAAATATTCCAGCTCGCCATTCGTCTAGTACTCCTGAGGGAAGTTCACAGCCCTCTAATTCGATGCAGGGGGCAAAGAGTAACAAAGTAATATAACGCAAAGGGTAACATAACACTGTTAACCAAACACAAAAAAAAATTTTAGACCAACTAAAAATTCTAAACATATTTCATTAAATCAAAAGGCAAACATTGCTACGTCTTTTTCATTCAACAAAAATTACAATATTTCGCATTTTAAAAAAAATGTTCTATATTGAATAAGAAATATATTTTATTCAATCTAAAAATTAATTGTCAATCCTAACAAGTATACTACCTGAAAATATAAAAGTTACTGAGGATCATTGTCCCTACAAGCGCACTAACAACAATTATGTTTTAACATTACAATTATTTTCTTTTGGTGAAAAAAAAAAATACAAGTCCTACATCTATAAGCTAGGGTGCATAGTACAAATCTATTAATATTTTAATATTATATAGTGTTTTATATATATATATATATAACATGTTAAGTCAAATACACACAAGAATTTTTAAATGATTGTAATCAATATAAAAATAAAAATAATTTCTACTTTTATTGTCATTAAATAGAATAAAATCATATTATTTTTTTGAGAGAATTCACTACAAGAAAAATGGGTTTTTTTCAGCAGTTCTTAACAATTAAAATATCAATAAAAGTAGTGTTAAGAAAAATAATTTTGATATAAAGTGACTATTAAAAATATTTATAAATTTTCATCGACAATCAATAAATGTCAAAAATACTTATAAGGTTCTTCAATGACCACTTTATGTTAAAATTACTTTTCTTGACAACACTTTTATTAACACTTTAATTGTCAAAAACTATAAAAAAATCTCATTTTTATTGTAGTCGAACCACAATATTTGCCCCTCTGAAAAATTATGTCACTAACAAAATAGTCCTTAAAATAAATTATATTTGCTCGTAGCTATCAAAAAGATCCACTTCATTTAATAAATTCACCCAAAGATCAATTGACTTCCATTTTTGTTAACAAAAGTAAATACATTTTATGTTTTATGCCAAGTTCGCACTTTAAATCTATCACTTTAGTCTCAAAAGATCACATCTTTGAAAAAAACTAATTCATTTTACACCAAGTTGACTTTGTAAAACGATCTATCCTTTGAGGGGCATTTGTTTCAAGGTTTGAAATTATGTACCCAAGAATAATATTCCTAATAATGATATTTCTAGAAATATTATTTCCAACTATCTTTAAAAAAAAGTTTTTAGCATTAAACATTCTTGGGATTATTTGTTAAGATTCTTGAGAATAAATTTAAACCTTGTTTGTTTTATAATTTATATTCTTAAGAATATATATCATAATTTCTAAAATACTCTTAACACATTAACTTCTAGAAAAAATATATATAAATTCAAAAATTTTATCCGATCAATATAAAATTATAATTAACTTTTTCAAATTTTTTTCATCTCATCCAGATCAAATAATTAAATAAGATGCTAAAAAATACAATTATGTCAAATGAAAATTACACTTCAAAAAAGGAAAAAATTTATAAAGATAGAAAAGGTCAAATAATTGAGGGATGATTTAATAATTGTGCTTAATAAGTTTGTTTCCCAAGTCATAGGAATTTTTTTTCCTTACTCCTCAACTTAGAAATGAGATAAATCTTTTTCCATAGAATAATTAATACACAAGAAAATTTTTGTAAAACTTACAATAAATGTAGAAACACATTAGTCCCAACTACCTATTCCTAGAAATAATTAAATATATCCAAAATAAATGCTCAATAAAAATTATATATTTAACAAAATAGTCTCTAAAAGAATTATTTATATTAACAAAAACAAAGACATATTGATGTTTTAGTGAATTTATCAAAGGGAATGGATCTTCAAAGAGCCACAAGTAAATACAGTTTCTTTTATGTGTCATTTTGTCAATGATATAATTTTTCGAGAGCTAAAATAATGGTTTTCTTTATTTTTTAAAAAATTTTAGATAATATAAGACAATTCTAAAAAATATCATGTGCTCTCAAAAAAGCAACTGACTCTTACAAGTCAAGAGCAAAAAAGGCATCAAATTTTTTATATACCAAATAGAACAAATTGTCTTATGTTTTTATAATTAGAATCACCTCTTAAAAGATATTATACCAAACCAAATCTAATTGGTATCATAATTATTAATATTAGCAAATTGAGAGGCACTTACGTGCCAGTCAATTTATATTTTTAATTTTTCTATAATATTTAAAAAGTAATAAAAAATTTAAAAATAATTTTAAAAATAAGAAGTTAGAGGACTTATTATAAAGGGAAGTTATTTTGAATTTATAAATGTGAAAATAATTTTTGTGTAGGTTTAAGAGAGATATTTTTGGAATTATAAAAGCTTGGCATCAAATGAATAATTATCGTCTCCTTCATATATATATATATATATATATATATATGAAGGAGACGATAATTATTCATTGAACAGTAATATTATAACACCAATTAAGACATAAAATATGGGATCAAATACAATTTTATTATTTTTATTCTATTCATTATGGGTCATCAATGCAAATTCCACAAATTTACCAATAGTTTGATAATACAAATTTCAACCCTTATTCTTCAGAGACCATTATGATCCTTGTGCATGTAAGGAAGGACATAGACAAAAGCAGAAGGGGGAAAAGGTGGGGGGGGGGGGGGGTGGGGGCGAAATTAGCCCCCCTGCTGAGTTCGCTTATATCTCTTTAAAACCATTCCCCCCCTTTAATATCACCTTCTTGTTTGTGTGTGCTTGCTTGGTTGCAGTAGCTCTCACTTAGGCAATTGCAAATGACGCAATATAAGGATCCTGATATATTCAGTCAAGTTTAGTTTGGCTGTTGAACGTTGCTTAAACGGCTAGCACCTCGCCGTATTATAGGCTTCGACCACTGCAACGGTCGTGTCTACAGCATTTATTACGTTGCATAATTTGCCGTTTCTTTAACTAACAAATCCTATTTGTCGTTTAGCACTCAAACATATCATGTTTATATCCGATTTCACTATCAACTATTTTGTTTTATTTCAAAAAATAATGCATATTAATAAATAATATTAAAATGGAAAGAGATTCGTAAATAGGATTTTTTTTTAATTTTTTCTTGACAAAAAAGCCAACAAGGGATCCTCAAATGCGGATGGAAAAAAAAAATCTGCACAAGCATACATATTATAGGTGGTCAAATAATACTCTTACATTTGGCATTCTTGTATTGCTGTTGAATTATCAAATCTTGATGGTTTAAATTGAAAAAATTTTAATCCCCACCTCTTAATTACAAAACTAATCTCCCCAAAATATTCCCATTTAAAAACCCTCTGTCCAAGCCTAACCATCAACCCCGCCGCAACTGCTGGCGCTGACGCCGGATTCGATGATTTCTCTCGAGTTTGACAACTTCTCCATCCTCACCATGGCTCTGTGGATGCGCTCTTGCTCTTCGCTCAATGGGATGCGTTCTTCCACCCTCTCCGCCGTAGATGTGCGCGGTGTTCGTACTTTTCCCTTTTCTCTCCAGCGAGGGAGAAGTCGTAGATTTGGAAGGTATTGTTAATGTTCGTGTAGTAGTAGTAGTGGTCTTCACGACTGTGGGCCTGTGGGCGGTGGTGTTGATGGACCTCTCGGAGTCTCAGTTAGGTTCATAGAGGTGGCGCGATGATGGCGAGATTAAGATCTGGACCGTGAGGTGGCGATGATTAAGCTTTGTGGTGGAGGCGAGCTTGACATGGATGTGCGGGCAAATTGCACGTTAGTAAAAATGAGGGCAACGGTGGCTATGCTAGGCATGATGGACAATAACAAGGATGGAAGGGGGTGAGGTGGTCGGCGGTTTGTCCTTTGGCCATGATCGGCAATTCAGTTTGCTTGTTTTCATGTTCTTTATTATTATTTTTTTTATATCTTTTGTTTTCCTCTATCTGAAGCCTTAAACTTGTGTAGCTATGCCTAATTACAGTCATAATAGTTTTTTACTACACATCTACCCTTCATCATTCCACCTTACATAGTATTTAGGACATATCGTGTCCGATACAAATACAAATACCGATATTTTAAAATATGCCAAAATTAATTTTTGGATGACTTTACAAATTGGCTTATCCATAAAACATCATTAATATTTATATATATAATATTTTTTAATATATTTATGATAAGTGTCAAATAAATTTAATAATATGTTGGTAATATCACTTTAATAAATTTCGGATATCTATAATATTAATATTTCTTTGCTATTAGTAAATACTTCCCCCTTTTTCAACATATTTTTCACTTTTGGATAAACTTTTAAGAGAAATAATAAATATATTAATATATTTTTATTAAATAAAATATTTTTAAGATGTAATAATTAATAAGTGAAATTATTTAGAGATATTACTAATAAAAATACTATATTCAAATATGAAACCGTATACAAATAAATAGATTTTTTAAAATGTAAAATTATTTGAAACTCGATAAATATTGTAGGAAAGGATCAGGGCTGTTTGCTTTCAGTTTCCAATTTTCAGTTTTCCAGTTTTTCAGATTTTGTGAAGGAAATATTGAAAATTCTAAAAACTACAAATTTTAATTTTTAGTTTTTTCAGTTTTTCTTTCACAATTTCCTAAAAACTAAAAAATTGAAATTAAAAAATGAAAACTGAAAGCAAACAAACCCTTAATATTCCTTCTGTCCATAATTATATGCTTTCTATAGTTTTGATAATTGGATGAAGAAGTTATTAAAAGTACACAAACTTACATAAAAATATTTACAATTGCTCTCTTATGGATCACTTGAAATTGAATGCCGAAACACTTTCAGACTTACTCCTTTAGGGTATGTTTGTGAGTTTGAATTTTAGAGAAAAAAAGAGAGGATGAGAGAACTTGCAGTATAAAATTATATTATAACTTTTTCTCATCTCTTCTTTTTCTTTTAAAACTTAAACTCACAAACATATCCTAAGACGTAGAACATTATTCCCATCAGACCATGAAACAGGCATGACTAAAACTAAAACCAAAAGCAAACCCCACAAAGGAACGATGACAAGTGTAAAGATTAAAGTATTCTTAGTGAAGACATTGACAACTGCATCCGTTTATGGTTGACTGACTTTTTCGAAAAAAAATAATTTGTCCACTTGTCTTTTGATATTTTCAAAGACATTAATTATATTTTATGTAAAAATTATATAATAAACCCCAAATTTTTAGATTTATTATGCATATTCTTGTATTAATTATTAAATAATTATTATTTATATTAAATAATTTGATTTAATATAATAAATCTAAAAGTAAGAAGTTTATTATAAAAATCCACGGTTTACCCTTACCTATTTCCATCATCCATAATAATTATTTCATGGCTTTCTGACAATTTACTCGCTACCTAGTACGTAATGCTAGTAGCCACTTGTGCTTCCAGCCAATTTGACACTCCAGTTATTGTCTTCACTGAGAAGACTTTAATCTTTTGGTCCTGTTGTCGTTTAGAATGGATTTTATGATGGACATATTATCTTTTGAGTTTATTATAAATATTTTATTGTTTATTATTAAATTAAATTATTTAATAAAAATCTACCTAAAAATTTGTGATGCACTGCTATAAAATCTACTTAAAAAGGTGGGCTGGCTATAACTGGGCCATTTCTGTAGAGAACCACTATGGACCCATCATTTATAACCATTGCATTGGCATTAAATTTTAAATTGTGTCGGCTTGAAGGACCTATTATCTATTAAATTAGTAAAAGTGAAATCATCATGAAATTTCAAAGTTACTCCACCCTTATTTTTTCGGAGTTGCAACTAGTTAGTGTCAATTTTTTGTTTTGCATTTTCTTTTTATTTTCTAGTATGATGCGGCAAATCCTGGGTACTATGAAGATGGAGCAAAACCATGGTTGCATAATTAGACCAGAAGAACTTGACCAAGACGAAAAAAGATTAGAAGAAAGGGAAAAAAATTGTGGTCATAAGTCCCAATTTGCGTACCTCAAAATACATTGGTAAGAAGTATTTTGGATTGTTTTGGAGTTATGTCTAGGCTCTCCACAACTATAGCAAATCTGCCTTTGTTCCTCTAAATTGTGATGAATCTTTAATAAATGAAGTTAGTTCCTTGCTAAAATGTCAAGTTGTTTCTCTTCCGATTAAGTATTTGGGCATCCCTCTTGGAGCTAACCCTAGATATGAGAGTACTTGGGCCCTAGTCATTGAAAGGGCAACGAAGAAACTGAGTGGATAGAAGAGAAACTTGCTCTTGAGAGCGGGGAAACTAGTTTTGATTAAAGCAGTTCTTAATAATCTTCCAATGTATTATTTAGGAATTTTTCAGAATGTCAAAGGGGTTTGCTAAGAAGATTATTTCTCTACATAGTAGATTCTTTTGGGCTGAAAAAGGTAATAGGTCTATTGTTCCTTTAATCAATTGGGAGGTGATCCAGAAACCAAAAAAATGGGGTGGTTTGGGGGTTGGGAATTTGGTGATTACAAATACGACTATGCCTTTTAAGTAGTGGTGGCAGTTTTCGGTTGAAGGTAATGTCTTCTGGAAACGAGTTGTGTGTTCCCGCCATAACTTAAATAGTTCTAGACCTTTGTTTGAACAAATGAAGGAGATAAAAGGTGGTTTGTGGGGAGCTATAAGCGGGATTGGTGAGGTTAATGATATCATTAGTATCATGATTGTAGCTGGAATTAGAAAAACTGTTGGGAATGGATGCAATACCTAGTTTTGGGAGGATGTTTTGATTGGAAATGACAACTTAATGGAGACATTTCCGATATTATACTCAATTTCCTTGCAAAAGGAAACGAGTATCGTCAACTATGGTGAGTGGATACAAGAAAAGTGGGAATGGAAGTTGAATTAGCATAGAAATCTCTTTCAGTGGGACCTTCCTTTGGTGGATGAGCTGAATAGTCTCATTAGCCAGATCCAACTAAAACCAAATGTGCATGACAGTGTAGCATGGAGTTTTCACTCTTCAGATAGTTTTTCAGTCCATTCTTTTGTTACCAGATTTTTTCAGATGAGTTGTGATAATTCCCATAATGATCCTCCTTTGATTAGAGTGTGGCATGGGTGTGTTCCGCTAAGGGCAAAACTGTATGTATGGTTTGTCCTTATTGGGAGAAGTAATATCAGGCAACGTTTGGCTCGACTGAATATTATTAGCGATGTTGATTCTAGATGTGTTTTTTGCAAAATGGACGAAGAATCTTTGTCACATCTGTTTTTCACTTGTGACTTTTCTTGGATGATTTGGGCGTTTTGTTATAATTGGTGGGGAGTTGATTGAGTTATGGCCAAGGACCCTAAAGTAAAATTTGAAATGTGGATTGATTGTGTATTCTTGGGTAGGAGGCGGAAAAGTTGGAATATTTGTTTCTATGCTATTATTTTTTCCATTTGAAAGCAAAGGAATAGAATAGTCTTCCAAAAGAAAGATATTAACTGGAAAAATTTCCTTTTTAATCTCATGCATAGATGCCGTTTTTGGTTTAATCTTGACTCATAATTTGTTTGCTTGTAGAATATTCTTTTAGTTGTAGGTGATTGATGTTAGGAGAGGAAAACATTTTCATTATGTGTTTTGGTAGAAATGGAGGTAAAGGGTTTTAGAGTGTTACACTGAAAGGTTTACTAATCAGAGGGGGAGCTCTTTTGTGAGAATTGAGGGAGGATTCCTTGCCAAATGCAGGATCATCTGTGAGGATTATGTTATTGTGTAATTTTTCTGTATGTTCTTTGTTAATAGGACCTTCTTTTTCAGCGGTTTGATACATGGATTGCTATTTTGGATGGATGGAGTGTTTCTAGAGCGATACACTATTAGGTTTTGTTAGTGAGAGGGAGTTTATCTGTGAGATTGTGGGTGGAATAAATATTGAGCGATACACTCATGAGGGCTATTATTCGTATATAGGAATATCTTTGTCTTGATCCACTCCACTCAAGAATATTTTTGTTTTGATCATCATTTGATGTCAGGTGCTGAAGCTGATAAAGGGCTACTGTTTGAACTTGCTTTTGGATTCTCTGTGTTGTACTATAATTGCTCCCTCTTGTTGAGGTTGAGTTTTTCTTCATTTATCAAAAAAGGAAGAGCTGTGGGTATGCTCGAAGATGTTGTGTGGTTGAAAAGTGTTTGAAGGAGTCAGTAACAAGCTACATGAGGCTTACTTCCATTGGCTGACTGATGTTTTGGGCATGTGATTAGGATTATTTATTGTGTTCCTTGCATTTGTTTTGAGGAATTCTGCTGGTGATCGCATGACTTTTACAAACGGCAACTGGTATCCTGGTGAGGCTATCTTCATCCCCAAGTGAGGTGGGCTTTGTGATTCTCTTGTTGATGCCACTCTAGATTGCCTTTCTTTTTCGAGCTGCATTTCCAATGGATGTGTCCTCTTAATTCTGTTTGGCAATATCACTGGCGGCTGTGTTCGAATGGTTTTAGGCATAAATTGGACTCCACATCATTGTTTAGGTGGTGCTTTATCCGGCTGTGTTATATTTCTCAGTTGTAGTTTGCTTGTTAGTTGTTGCTATTGCTTGTAAGTGCAGGGTTATATTTTCTTGGTTTTTGTTTCTTTTCTTCTTGTTGGATTTTGTCTGCTTTCCCAATTACGGGGTCAAGCCTTTTCTCCTTGTTGGAACATCAAAAAAAGGCATTGAGTAATGAAATTACTTAGTTACATACTCGATAATTGTAATTTTCGTTGTTGCGTTTGAAATAAATAGAATTAAATATACTCTTTCAATATTTGTAGCAATGGTTCTTTATTTAACTCGATAAAAACGATACTTATTTCTTTGACAAAAGTAGCAATTCAGATGTTATTCAAGGCTAGATGCCCAGAAATACATATTACAAAGCTTCGAGTTCCTCTTCGATCTTTTTGTTTGAACTGGTTGGCCACATCCCTTATGGAAGAATTAGAACAAACACTGAATTTGGTCTATATGCTCGCTGTTGGTAGACAGTACTCTCGAAGGACATGAAACAACTTCAGATGCCATCGAAGCCCCCCATGATAAATAACAATGTCGGCCATTAGTTTAACTTCTATCATAAATAAATACTTGATTTCTACCAGATCTAGTCTTGCTTTCTTCACCACTGTGTTTATCTTAAATTAGGAAAATTGGTACAACTATTTTGATTATGTGGATATTATAAATGGCATGGTATTACAGGTTAACTTACTCACCAATCAGGTATGGCTTTGAAGATCAAACTTCCGTCTTCCACATCCCAGTTTTGCTGGGTCGAGAAAGGAAAATATGTTGGGGCTCAAATCGTATTTTAGAAGCTTGAGGGGTTGAAAGAAAAACTAATGAAGGTTGAATTGTAAATTAGTGAAACTGGCTCTAGCAGGTGGAGCCCCATGGCAAGACTCGCCGAAAAGATAAATCAATTCATGAGACCCTCTTTTTCCTTCTCTCTCTCAATCGGTGCGTCACCTTTTTACTAAAACAATCAGGGCATTCACCTTGTACTGCCTTTGTTATCTTCAGTGAGATGCTGGACCTCGTGAAGCAGCCTTCCAGTTGCCAACCGATGGTTAAAAACATGGCCACGCATATATTTTTCTTAAAATCATTATGAACATTTTATTATTCTATTTTATTCCATCTTTTCTTATACAAAACATTTTCACTCCGCACGATACACTCTCCTCCGCTTACTCATCGTTGTTACGCTAAAATAGGAAGGCAAGTCACACGATTTGTTTTTTTTAATTTTTTTACTATAACCTATATTGCACCAAGAGTTCATCCTTTCATCATGCATAGTATCTAAAGACATATTATGTTTGATATCAATAATATCAATACTTTGATAATTTAAAATATATTAAAATTAATTTTTGAGTGTTTTTACCAACTGATCTATCCGCAATAAATGTCATTGATATATATATATATATATATATATATATATATATATATATATATATATATATATTTATGTTTTTTTAAGATTATTATGATAAGAGTCATATAAATTTAATAATATATTGATAATATTATTTTAAATTTAATAAATTTTATATATAACTATTGTATATATACATGTATCCCCGTATCTTATATTTCAAATTTCACCATATCCCTATATAAGTGTTATTAGTATTATGTTTTATCCTTATACTTCATAGCTATACATCATGTATAAATGATCAAAATTCTCATCTATTTATTCAAACTTCGTTTAATTGAAGTTCATTAATTTATTATTAATACTTTAATATTTAATGTTTAATAATCATATTTATTGTGCAATTATGTTTTATAAATGCAAATCAAGATATTAATAATCATACTTTCTATTTTTATTTATTTTCTTTTTGATCAATTTTTTTATTATTTTTTGTGATGAAAAATATTATTATTATCATCATCGTATGTTTATGAGGAAATTACTTTCATAAAATTATAAAATTATCAACAAGACAAGTTTTTATTATATTTAAATTTTTTAAATTCTTAATTTTATGTTCAAAAGCACATTTAATACTTTAAATCAAAAAATTACTTTTAAAGTTTTCTTTTTTTAGTATATACATCAAATACCAAAATTACACTTCAAAACATTAAGTAACATTAGAAAAATATTAATATAATTTACATCATAAAGTCATTTGTAGTACAATTAAGTTTTACTACTATCAATATTATTATGTAGGTAAATATTTCATAAACATTTTACGTCCTATACAAATCTATATATATGCATATTACACCAAAAAAAATCTATATTCATATTAATCGTTTATTATAATTTTCTTTTCTATTTTTTTTATCTTAGTCATATCTTATATTTTAATTAATATTAATTAAAATAATAATATTTTTATAATTAAAAATAGTTTTAACCACTTAATATTTTAGCTTCTAAAATGAAAATCATTAATATATATCTTAGTGAATTATTTTTATACTTTGAAGTTTATTAATCAAATAACATATCTTAAGTTCAGTTAATTTTGAAATATTAGGGGACAAAGTAACAATTTAGGACTTGAGCGTCCACTTGAGATCTTTACCTTTTAAAATATGAGACGATTTCATCCCTAAACATGTGAAATCAACGGCAGGCTAAAATGTCATATTTTATACATGTTTAAAGACCAAAATGTTCCACATTTTAAATAGTGATCTCAAGCATACTTTTTTGGGTAAAGGCTCCTTTGGTCTCTAAAATTGGATATGCCCTATTTTACATGTTTAAAGACTACAATGTTCCACATTTTAAATAGCGATCTCAAGCATACTTTTTTGAGTAAAGATTCTTTTGGTCTCTGAAATTATAAGTATATTTCATTTTAGTCCCTAAAATTACATTTTATAGATCACTTTAGTCCATGATTAAATAAATATTAGTCAACTATTACTGTTTTGCTGACATAGCATGTCAAGTAATACACAGTATGCCATGTGTTATACTGACGTGTCATGATAGGGACATGTGGCATACTGACATGATGTCAAATTAAAATAGATTTAAATTAGTTCTTGAAATTTTTAAATTTGTCAAAACAGTTCTTAAAATTTTCTAAAAGTGACACAAAAGTCTTGAACCCCCAAAATTTCCCTTTTTTACTTAATAAATTTTAAATTCTCAATATTTTTTAAATCTACTTAATTGCTTCTCTCTTATTTTCACACCCTACATAGACAATATCTTTTTCATATAGAATAACAATAAGAAGAAAATATAGCACCAACACACTTTTGTTATTGGATGAGTGGTAATTAATTTAATTCACTGTGAAGATGAAAACATGGTGGGAAGGGAGTAACCATAAATTCTCTATTTTAAATTGATATTATCATGTTTACCTTGTTCGCATCAACGTCCCCAAAATACTTCCACATCTTCACTGTGACTAACTTGTCATGCCTATTGCGAATAATAACTCCTAGTCCCTATGCATCTTTGTTTACAAATGTAGCACCGTCATTGTTCAAGTTGTACACCCTAAGAGGTGGTGGTTCCCTACAATCCACTATTATTGAAGTGAAATAAAAGACATAATTCTCTACTGGAGTTCGACTAAAACTACGCATATTTAATATGGTTTGTGCGTATATTTGACATGGAACAAAGTTTCTTTTCCTTGCCGTACTCAATTCCTTTTATACCAAATTCTTTCCTAAATTGTAATTGAAAGGTTTCAAATAGCACTTTAATAAACTCCATCCATACTTGATAATTAACATAAAAAAGGAAAAAAGATAGTTAATGTTGTTATAACTAATATCGCTTCTAAAAAATAATTTATGCTAATCATGTACTATTTAAAAATTCTTACAAAAAATATAATATAATCATCTAATGACCTAAAACAACTTTTATAGTCAATTTATTAAAATTATACCACGTGCTTTTTGGTTTTTGGATTTAGTTGCAAAGTATGAACATCGGTATGTTGATACAATAATAGGAAGAAAACGTGATGAATTGGATTTGTTGTAAGGATACTTATTAGTTATTATATTTCAATGTCTCATTTTTAAATATTTTTATACATTTTGTTCATGTAAATCAAATGGAGAGAATAGTTTATATAATAATAAAAGTCTCTTAGTATAGTTACATGTATATTATGGAAGTGAGAAATATATAAATGTCTTTAGAATATTTTTTTATTTACTTCTTTTTTATTAAGCCTAAGAGATGTGTAAGAAGAAAACTATTAACTTATTTATTAATAACAAATAGAGTATGGATGGTGAAATACACTTCAATTTACCAATAATTTGGACGCTTTATGACACTATCGAAGGTTCCTCAGAGTCTTCTAAAGATAAGTTGCATGAGAGTTATGTTATTTGCACTCACAATACATGAGATACTATATTAACTCACGTCTCCTTGACCATTAGATGGGGTGTGGACTCCACACCCCATCCAATGGTGGATAAGATGTGAGTTAACATGATGTCTTGGATTGTGATTATAAATAACACTTTTCATTGCATAATGGTTCCTATTTAATTCCAACAGGGATGTAGATGCATGGCATAAACTATTATGATTGCCAAAATGGTTGCTATTCCATCGGGCAGCAACAAAATCTAGCAGAGATGTAGGTACATGATATATTGAAAATGTAAGCCAACAAAATTAGATAATAATTACAATTTTAGATAACTGAATCCAGAATAATCCTTATATAGCAAGGATCATCCGGATGTGTATTAGATGGTCAGGAGGCCACCATCTAAATCTGGGATTTCCTATTACATAACATAACCCAATATACACACAACAGGGAAACTTTAATTGCATACGCTTATTAACCTTTCATAGTATTATTTTAGGTTAGTTGTGGAGAAAATAGCTTGCTAATCCACAATTCATCAGCAAGTAACTAACTCATAAGCTAAGGAGTAACAAAAGTATCGGTCTAAAATTGAGAGAGAGTAAACATGATAGATATTTCAACTCATCTTGAATGTGGATAAACCTGAGAATGTAGTGAGATAGAAAAAAAAAAATCACACTTTGAACAGAAATGAGTATTTAAAAATAAATAGGGGATAAAAGATAAGAATGGAACCTTATGCATATAAACGCATTATCATTGAACAATCCATAACGAAAGAAATAGTTGCTACTCATCAGGAGAGTGCAACGCGAGAGATGAAATTGCATAAATTCAATGCACTTCATTTGAATTGCCAATTTCTGAGAAACAAATATTGCTAATGCAAGTGAATTCACCAAGCTAATAGATACAACTTAATATTAGATGTAGATAGAAATCTAGGAAACGAAAAACAATTATAGGCAATGAAATGGAGAGCCAAATATAGACGAAAAAGAAGCACAACTCAAGAATCCTCCTAAGAATGACCGCATTAGACTGTCAGCTATATATGCCATTGCTCATAACTGCCAAGAAAAACCAAACATTCTCAACCATGAAAGAGAAGTTTTAAGTATGACATCATATAAGAATAAGTTTCCAATAGCATCATAAAATGAGCTTTTTAGAAGGCAACTCCAACCGGTTTAAGAAATTATATCCGAGGGCGTGCACACCACAAGCAGATCAAGCAGTTCATGAGAGAATAGATTAATGATAACCCCGGGAACATTTCTGTTGGCAGGTACTTGATAATTCTTCTAAACGTGGGTCTAGAATGCAACATAGAAACAACAATGGGGTAGCTTACTTATTCTTAGGAATCCATGCATATACTCTCATCAATACATCTATAAATAAGCCAAAATCAATGAAGTTCCTATGAAAATAAGCCAGCAAATATTGTGATTGAGGAAAAAGAAATGGCCCAAATAGTAATTCCAGTGCATATTGTAAAGGTGGTTTTTTTTTTGTGGGGTGAACAAGAAGTGTTGATCTTTGCTCTTGCTCGTTTTGAGCACCTCAATGGTTCATTCCATTAAAATGACTAAAAAAATAATTTTCTGTTGACTCTCTGATGAACTAAAATCACCATTGTAATAAACTAAATGAACAAATTCCCTGTAATTAGCGGAGAAACTATCCGGATATTGCAGCTCAAAAGGAGAGCATTCCTCATCAACTTGGAATGGGTTCCAGGCTTCCGGCAATGCCAAGCATAGCCCATTATGGAAATGCGGTTGACATTTGATAAGGCATTGCTAGTCGCCACTACTTCTAGAAATCCATAGGAAACCGACGGCTATTATTGACGGGTTCTTAACAGTCGGTAACTTTCGACGGATTGCCATACTTTTTCAACATTAAAGTTTTGATAATTGATTTACACAACAAATCGCCGATATATCCGTTGGTAGCTACTGGCGTCACTGTGTGCCATATGGCTTGTAGAATTTTTGATGAGTTTATCAATGGATTTACTGAAGTGTGCTTAAAAGAGATTAATTATTTTTTTATTTTTCAATTTGAGTAAATTATTGACGGGTATACTGATAAGTGTTTAATAATTTTTTAAATTTTTTTCTAATTTATTGACAGGTAATTAAAAAATAATATTTTATTTTTCAATTTTTAAATTTTTTTATTAAGTGTACTGACAAGTTTATCAATCGGTATATGTTAATATATATATATATATATATATATATATATATATATATATATATATATTATTTTATAATTTTTTGAAAACTTTTTGGATTATTGACTGGTGATTAAAAAATATATTTTTTATTTTTCAATTACTTTTGTAATTTTTATTAGGGGTTACCGATGAGTTTTTCGACTAGTATCGGTTAAAAATATATATTTTTTGTCTATATACCTATCAGAAAATCTGTCGATAATAAGTGATGCTCGAAATGCACCATTTTCACTAATTGGTTACCGATGCCCATAGATATTTTGCAACTACGTTCTTCTTCTTCCCTATTTCCGCAAAACTTTCTCTGTCTCCCTTCACACCATTGCTGCTTCTTTGCTGTTGTTTGCCATCGTCAGAGCTCTATTCACGAAATGGAGACCACCATTGCAATCTAGGTATATTGGCGAGAATTTTAATCGGTTTAATTTTTTGATTTAGTTTAGTTTTTCTATTCATTTATGGGTGCTCATTGTGTTGTTTTTTTAATGCATTTTAAAGAGTAATTATTATTATTATTTTGTTAATGTAGGTGTTGTGTTGACCCATGGAATTGACTTATTGACGTTGACAGTGGATATTGAGAGTGGTTCGCAATCTTTTTTTTTTCTTTTTTTAATGTTTTGTATGTATAAATATTTACAATTATATGAAATTAAATGGGTTTATTTAATCCGTCAGTCTTTACAGTTTTACTGAATTCTCAATTGGGTCTCTATATTTTAAAAGTTTTCAATTGAGCCTCTATACCAAAAATAAATATTTAATTGAGTCCCTAACCCTATCACCCGTCACAAAAAAATATGATAGTTAAAAGAATATCTCTAGAATATTCTTTTACTACAATTTTACATTTAAAAAATAAAAAAGAAAGCCCACTCCCCTTCTCTTTCTCCCCTTTCTCCTACCACCACCACCATTCACTACCAGAAAAAAGTACTTTTGCGATAGTTGTTTTTACCCTTAGCGGCAGTTCTAACCATCGCCAAATACCACTAGTGCGGTTAAAACCGCCACCATATCAACTGTCGCCAAGGATATTGCGGTGGTTTGAGCTAACTATTGGAGTAACCGATGCGAAACACCAAATAACAATTAAAAAAAGAATGTTGTGGCGGTTAAGAACCGCTGCAAAATCCATATTCCAAGGCCCCAAAATACTAAATTTCGAAAAATTATTGCGGCGGTTCAAAACCACTGCTAACTATAAAATTACCAAAAAGAATTATTTTTTATATTCTTTTCCATAATTCTAATTGCAATTACTTTCTTCAAGTAATGATTACTTTCAAACATCCAAAAAATTCAATCATATAGCAAATATGAAATAGATTTATATTCTTTTTCTACAATTTAAGATGTGCATATTTATACATGTCTTAGTTTTACTCTATAATAGATGATAAATTTAAAACATTCACCAAAGATAGAGTTCAAATCCTTTTACTCAAATGAATGAACTAGACCTAATAAAAAAAAATTATGTAAAGAGTGCATTGAAATAAAGCATGTCCAATATAGATCCATTATATCACTCAACTACTAGCATATGATCTGTATGCCTGTATCAATTAACTTCATAACAAATAGATTTTAAAACAAGAAAATATCACTTGCTTACCGGGAGGGATCGAATGAGAACTTATCTATCCTTTTTGGAGTAATGTCAAGCACTAGACCAGGTCCTGAATGAATAGCATACAAGATGTCATAAGGTAACAATCAAGTTAGATTCATAAACCTATATCTTCCATTCACAAAAGGCGAAAAAAAAGGAAGGGTGACATACACTGCAACCTTCACACCGTTGAGCTAGGAGGTGAGCAAGGCAACGACTTTAACTGGCCTTGAGTGACTTTCATGCCGCCGAGCTAGGAGGTGAGGACGAAGGCGGCGATGTTAAGCGACCTTGAGTGAGAAAAAGAACAGCGGCCGAGAGATTAGAGATTTGAGGGATTAGGGTTGAGGCTCGCACCAAGATTTGGGATTTGGGGCTTGAACCAATATCACCACTGAGGCTTTCATCAGGAAACACAAATTGAGCGTTGGAACCAGGAACCTCCACCTACGAGAACTGGGAAGCTCAAATTGAAGGAGACGCGGCGGTGGTTGGGAAAATGCCACTACCCGACTAGGGAACGTGACCAGCGTGTGAGGAATCCCATCCCCATGTAAGCCTTGCGACCTTTGATTCTTTCTATATGCATAATTTAATAATATTTTTCCATTTATAAAATATCATTTCATTTCTAATAAATCTTTAGCTCTTTGGAATCATACTCTTCATCAATTACATGTTATATTTAAACTCTAAATCTGTCTCTGTGATACAAAATATACGAGTTGTTCTCTACATAATAAATTTGAAAACCATAATCATGCATATACAAAATAATAATGATGAATCAATGCAAATCTCTCTATGGTTCGGGACCCTACCCACAATATGCACTGGAGTACTCTATCACTATACAAATGCAAAAAGTACTTCATTTCTAGTGAAGCACATCGACTACAAACTCTACTGCTGGGAAGGAGGTGGCTGAAAGGGACCCGCAACAACTAATATATCTATAATGGAAAAAGGGAGAGGGGTGAGTTTCATCTAAAACTCAGTGAGTAAGCCCTCACCCATAACCCTCTCATGAGATAACAACAAGGATATAAATGCATATAAAATCATCAAAAGTTGATTCATGCAATAACTCTGAAATCATATTTATACATATAATCATAAAGAAATAAAACTAGAAATATCTAGTAAAGCATAAAGAATAGAAAATCTATTAGAGAAATAGGGATATCTGGTTATGCCTTGCATAACAAAATATAAATTCTCTAGTTATGCATGTTAACCATGACATAACAATTTCTCTAATATCTGAGATCCTTCTAGGATCCAAATGGGACATCTAACTAGGTACCATTCTCTATTCTGCGGATTGTCCTCTCAGACAACTTAGTATCAAGGTTAATATCGGGCTAGCTTAGCCATTAACTCTCTGTTTCTCTATAGCTATCTTCTATTCTCTAATTCATAAAATATGTTATTTTCTCTAAATATTTGCTCTGGGCTTTTCTCTAGCAATTAAACTTCATAATACATAATCACATAAATCTTAGAATCATTGGAGAAAATTTATAAAGTCCCTAAATCAAGTCACAATCATACTCTAACTCTTTAATAAAATCGTTTTAACAATAATGGTCCCATGAGTTTATTTTAAAATAAGTATTTCATGTCATGTTGAAAATCATTATATTATTTTCAATAATTTTGATAACCAATCATAATCTCAAATCTCTTAAATTATTCTCTAAAATCATGAAATCATGTTATAATTTAAAGAAATTAACTTTAATGACCAATATAAGGGTCATAGGATTTGAACCCACTCACCTAGAAGGGAGGAAGAGATGACATCAACACCAACTGAGCTCCGGAGAGCTGGGAGGGCACCAACGTCGTCTATAACAATCATAAAACTTAGTATTAAAACCTATCAACCTCTAAATAACTCTAATCTAGCTCTAACAATATTGAGGGAGCACCCCCCACTTGACAAAAAGAGAGAAATAACAATGCCCATACCAAGAATGTGAAAGAATGGCAAAAAAGGAGACAAAATCTTATAACATATACTCACCTTGATGATTTGGAGGAGCTAGATTGGGAGGGGGTTGGAGAAAAAGAGGGAAAAATGGTGAAGGAAGGGTTTTGGTTTGAGCAAAAATGGAAGGGGAAGGAGTGAGAAAGATTTTATAAAATGGGGGAGGGATCTGTGAATGAAACAACGTGTTTTGACACTGTTTGTGTTTTAGGGGGATTACTATATGACCGCTATAGCGGTCAGGAGCTTTCACGCAGCCAACACAAGGAAATATTATGCACTTATGACTGCTATAGTGGTCTTGGACTGCTATAATGGTCTTTAGAGGGCAAAACCATGTTGCATACCTTCTTGTGACCAATATAATAGTGACAAAACTCAACTTCTACAGAAATTTGCTGTCATGGTTTAGCTCATCTCTATACTAGCTCATCTCTATACTCACTCACTTCTATTAACTTTAAAACATAAATGTAAATAAGGAAATACCACCCATTTGGATTCAAATAAAATATCAAAAAAATCAAAATCCCAACTAATCCAAATCTCATTTTTGAGTTTTAGTTCAAATTCTAGAATTTCAGCGATTTTCTAAACGTGGGTGCTAGAAACGACACATCCAGAGGTTTTCTAAAATTTATTAAATATCACTCTTCAATATAATTCACTTTCCCTTGGAGAGCCATTATCGGAACTTTTGGTGCCAAGATTGTGGCTCAAACATATAACCCTCGAAGGAGGTGTAGGGTTCCAGACTCAACGAAAACCCGAACCCAACAACACCAGTGGGTCCCAGGGGACCCTAGGATCACATAGAACTTTTCTACTGACACGTGTACACTAGGTATTACAGAAAAGAATGGCGTGATGACAATTCTACTTTGGTGGTGGCTCGGTGGTTCTTCTTCATTATCTCTCAAATGTGATGCTGCAAGCTTGCAAACAAAAGCCCTCTTTTGGTCTTTGAAACTCTAAAATTAGGGACATGTAAGAAAGAGAAGTTGAGAAAAGACTGACATAGGAGTGGCTGAGCTCTTATTCGCCAACGATTGAAGGCGAGCAAGCGGTAGTGGTTCCTCCAACCGCTGCAAAATGCTCCCGCCTATGGTCACCGACGACCCTTCTTTAAAATCGTCGCCAGATGATTGCCGTGTAATTCCATATTTGGAGTAGTAATTGTTTTTTTTTTCATCCTCATCCACCACCAAGCACAAAGCTTATACCAAAACCAAGCCACATGCCACCACAACATTTCTGTAACATCCCATACACCTGGCAATGCAGATATTGTCCACTTTGGGAGGCTCGATGTCCATACCCTCACAGATTTGCTCTTCCCTCTCTATGGGAAAAACGTGTCTGCATGGGGGAGGTATCCACACTCTTATAAGGCGTGTTTCGTTCCCCTCCCCAATCGATGTGGGACTAGTTCCACCCCTCCTAATGGGGGTCCAGCATCCTCGCTGGCTGGCACACTGATCCTGGGACTGGCCCTGATACCATCTATAACATCCCAGACACCCGGCAATGCAGATATTGTCCGCTTTGGCAGGCTCAATGACTGAGCTAGTCTCACATCGGTTAGGGAGGGGAACGAAACACGCCTTATAAGAGTGTGGATACCTCCCCCATGCAGATGCATTTTTCCCATAGAGAGGGGAAGAGCAAATCCGTGAGGGTATGGACATCGAGCCTGCCAAAGCGGACAATATCTGCATTGCCGGGTGTCTGGGATGTTACAATTTCATCTTGGCCTGTTAAACTGATCACCGCTAGTAGGGAGCCACTACCACCATCGCCGCCATATGGGAGGGCTATCCTCAGCGTTTGAGGATCTGATGGGTGGGAGTAATGCTGTGACAACGACGACATTGTCATCGTCGAGGATCATGCACCAGTCCTCACCGCAAAACTGAGGGTGAACCCGCTAAAGCTCCACCGTGAAGCATAGCAATAGCTACCGTAAAGCCAGTCTCATGTCGCTCTGTGAACGGCCGCAACTTGCCGCAATTGCGGACTCACGTCACCTCTTCCCTCTAGTGCACTGCTGCCTCATCCCTTTAGTTTTTGCCTCATTTTTTGTGTGTGTCATGGTGGTGGTGATAAGGGGAAGGGGAAAGGGAGGGAAAGGGGAAAGGTGAGGTAGATTTTTTTTTTAATAGTAAAAGAATATTCTAGAAATATTCTATTAACTCTCACTTTTTGTAATAGATGATGGGGTCAAAGACCCAATTAAATATTTATTTTCAGTATAAGGACCTAATTGAAAGCTTTTAAAATGTAGGGAACTAATTGAAAATGCAGTAAAACTATAAAGACTAGTGGATTAATTAAACCAATTAAATATTTTTTCATATTGGATCTTTAGGATTGGATGATTTGGTTGCATGCAGGGAGCTTTCACATTCTTTTTTCTTTCCCCACTGTAGAAGAGGTTAATAAAGAAATCCATGATATTTATATGGTTTAATTTGTATGTAGGATAGAGACTTATGTTTTCTAGGATAGAGTTATAGAAAATGGGAAATAAGATTAAAAGTAAATATATTAAAAAACTTTTAAAAGCAATTGAATTTGTTTGGAAATAATAATTTGAAGTCTTTAGAAAATTGTATGTCTATGAATTCAACAATGCACTGAAATATCTGATGACAAAAGCTTCTAATTTAAGCAAAGATGTTGTCGAAATTTTGTAAAAATTTTTGTTAGGAAAATAAGATTAAAAATAATTGTATTAAAAAATTTAAAGAGCAATTGAATTTGTGTTTGAAAATAATGATTTGACTTCTTTAAAAAAATGTAGGGTCTATGATTACTCACACTCGCAATGTTTCCTTCACACCATCATGGATGTACGATAGATTGCATTCTAATTGAGGGGGACTAAACTGGAATTTCATAGCAGTGTTAAAAATTTGAGGGTAACATGTCAAATATAATAGTTTATTGATGAGGCAAAAGTTATGTGTCTATATAATAAGAGCAAATGTATGAAGTATTTAGATGATGAAACCATAAAGGTTCATTTGTACAAATGGGGAATAAATTGATTTTTCAAATTAAATATTTTTTGAAAAATATGAAGCCATCAATAACCCGTCGATAAACCCGTTGGTAACAATTAATAAAAAAGTTATACTTTTAGAAACCCATTGATACGATTAACAGAACCCTTCCGCAATATTATTTTTCTGATGATCTCAGTGACACTTTTCATGTAATTGTATCGAATAGTTTTTATTTTTCTTCCTATTGGTACAGCCGTCGACAATTACCAATTGTTGTCCATATACCCCATCGGTAATATTCTGTCAATGGCCAAAAAACCAATGACATATACCCATCGGTATAAATATAACCCGTTGGAAAACCCGACGGTAACATCATTGATATATCGTGCAATTCTTGTAGTGCACCCACTTGAATGAATTCCCTTCACTCGCACGCTACTCTTTTTAGAAATCTATGTCAATTCTGTTTCAGTTTTGTTTGTTGGAGTGTGTGTGTTTTGATTCCAAGTCAACCATTCATGGTTCAGAAGAAGAATCCAGAACTCAAAGTTTCACATTCTTTTATGAACCAGATGAAGGCCAATAATCATGCTTTTATGAATCACTATTGCACAAGAATCTACAGCTCAAGCGGTTTTCGACATTCTCTAGCATTCTACTTGATCCAAAATGTATTGTCGTGATCATAAGATCTGGATATAACTGAGTGAATTTTTCCATTTAGCCTGTTTAACCATGAATTTCCATTTGCCCATAAGTTAAAAGTTGTGAAACTTGGAAAAAAACAATAACGAACTACAGCTTTTATGGAAGACTTCACACATCAACAATGTAACGCATTATTATTTTTTATTTGTTGACAAATATAAAAAAGATACATGTGAATGAAAGTAGTAAGAACCTTTCATGGTTAAGTAAATACAAGCACCCATGAAGTAACTACATGTACGAAAGAGAAATTCCTATACAACATGAGAAATTTGGAGAGTCTTCAGTTATTGTATGTGTTGGCCGAAGATTAGAAGGAATTAGTCAATTAGGTAAGTCTTTCCACCAATATTCAAATATGAAGCTCACAGGTAAAATTAATCTTTTAATGATTTTTTATATATTTGAGCTTTATGCTAATTTAAGTAGGGAAAAGCCAAATCAAAATAAAATCAACAAAAACATGTTTACTGTGTGGCTTCACCTGCCTTTGGTGATTATCCTATTTACTAATTGTTGGGAAAATACACCACTTCCCCTCCTTGAGAATCACCCTAAACAGAGAAATAAAATAGGAATACAACCACAACACAAGAATTTAATGTGGAAAACTCCAAAACCGGAGAAAAACCACGGCCGCTGTCAAAAAGACAATTAGAGAATAACACTATGTGAAAATTATTACAACACATAGACTTCACTCTCAAACACCCCATTGGCCCCCAGTACTCCCACACTCTCCAAATAAAATATTTAAACTACATCTCACAACACTCTAAAACAAGAGTACAGAGAAAAGAAAGTTAGACACATGCTTTGAGTGTTTCCGACTGGTGCAAATTGAAATGAAAAACATAGGCTCATATATATAGCCTTGACAACCTCCTTCCGTCCCAATTCTTACCAATGTGGGACTTCTTTCCCCAAACTATTTCAATCAAATACTCAACAATCTCCACCTTGATTGAAATAAGCACAGCTTCAGCTTCCATTGTCAACACCAACAATTCCTTGCTGTCATTGTCTATACCGACAATCGTAGTTCAAAGAAATATCATACTCCACCATAAGAAAGTATACTCACTCGGAATGGAACAATTCCAAGAATTTCACATTGACGCATGTCGAAAACTTGTTGAAAAAATTTATGATGCAACTTCTATGTTGGCTCTCCCTTGAAGTTCCTCAGCCATCAACATAACCCCCACCACACACCCTGCATCTTCAACGCCAACCAATGCCTGTGTGCAACTGTGGATTTGCTAGCCATACATTCATAACATCATCACACATCTTGCATTAAAACCAATGCTCATGTGCAATCATGGACCTACTAGCAACACCTTCATAATCCCACCACACACCTTGCATAAACACCAATGCCCTGTGTGCAATTGTGGACCAGCTAGCAACACATTTTTTTTTTTTTTTGTGTAATCTTGATTGTATCATAACATCCTTGACTTGTATTTGCCACAAGCCAAAATCAATCCTTCCATCAATTTCTCTATCCAACCATATATTGGAATAGTGTACGCCAACTGTAAAACCATGCATAGGAGGGTTCCTAGGAAAGAGAGGTGGGTCACAACGGATACGCTTAAATACCAAGTCTTTCCTTAATCAAAACCTTTCCAAACTGCACTTATAGTATCACACTACCTTCCACCAACAGCAACCAAGGATGATCTCCAAGCACTAAGGACAAATTCTTTTCTGATGTGGAAGATCAGATTAAGCTGCAACCACAGAGCATACTAAGAATAAATCCCACCGAACTAAAGCTCTGATACCAATTGTTGGGAAAATACACCACTTCCCCTCCATGAGAATCACCCTAAATAGAGAAATAAAATAGGGATACAACCACAACATAAGAATTTAACGTGGAAAACTCCAAAACCGGAGAAAAACCACGGCCGCTGTCAAAAAGACAACCAGAGAATAACACTATGTGAAAATTATTACAACACATAGACTTCACTCTCAAACACCTCATTGGCTCCCAGTACACCCACACTCTCCAAAGAAAATATTTAAACTACATCTCACAACACTCTAAAACAAGAGTACAGAGAAAAGAAAGTCAGACACATGCTTTGAGTGTTTCCGACTGGTGCAAATTGAAATGAAAAACATAGGCTTGTATATATAGCCTTGACAACCTCCTTCCATCCCAATTCTTACCAATGTGGGACTTCTTTCCCCAAACTATTTCAATCAAATACTCAACACTAATTATATCAGTTACGTGATGCTTATATATGTATATATAAAATACCAGATATAATAAAGTGTAATCTTACCTCAATGTAAAACTTCAGAGTTAGTTCAGCATGTTGGATCTGAAGTGGAAGTACACTGCTTCCTTTTCCATAGCCACTTTCAAAACTGTTTTGAGAGAAAACGTCAGTAGCCAAAATATGAATGATGATAGGAAATGGCCATGCATCTATTTATATGATTTGTCTGAAGAAAACACTCCCCCCATTTGCTATTAGGATCATTACAACTTCTGAAGAATGTGGATAACACAATTTGTGGTAGTACAGAGAAACAACAAATAGTTCAAATTCTCAGCTTTACACTAACCAAGTAAACAAGCAGAACTTCTTATGAAACAAAAATCTATTGTCACTCGCTTGTAGTATATGTTGAAGGCTAACCTAATGCGTTTTATGCTAATATTAATATATTCTGACGCTGGGAATGCATTCTGTGGGGAGTAATTTTTCCTATGCTATAGGGGGAAAAAAACCTCAATCAAATTCCCCATTTTCTTTCTGATTTGTTTTAAAAAATATATATGTAAATTAAAGGGTAATTAACCTTTCAAAAAAAAAAAATTTCAAGCGAATGCAAAGTTGATTTTGGTCCATTTATCACTTTCATGGTTTGCAAGACATGTCAGCTAGTTTCTTTACAATGGGATTTAATTTAATTTGTTCCAAGTTTTGCGAAGTCAGATATACTGTTATATACATGTATCACAGGTTGATATGTGATAGTCACTCTTGGTATTGTAATGAGCTAAAAATGTGAGAAAAAAAATCATCAATTAATTTCTGAAGAAGACTGGCACCTTTCTCTGGTTGCTAACCATTTGCAATGAGATATTGAGAATTTCACAAAAGAAAAACAGGAGAGAAAACCAAGAACATCTGAACCCTTGTTTCACACAAATTGGACCTTGTGCAAATTTTTGAGGATCTCTGGCATTCAACTTTTTGGAAATATGATTGATGTGATCAAAATTTTTGAAAAGACAATACAGCTAATCTTCCCATTTCAACTATCAATGTTCAAACCGTGATTTTTTGCTGTTACAATTTGAAAATCTTTATGAGGTTAAAATTGGAAAAATATAAAGAAATCATTGCTTTTTTGGAAGACTACACTCAGAAATCTCGATTTATTAACAGAATTTAGATAATCTTTTCTACATCTAACATTAAAGTGTTATAATTAAAATGGAGAAAAGCAAACAATAAAAGACAACTATATATTATACATATAGCACAAGTTTATGCCTATTACACTTAGAGGAATCAATATTATGTTCGAGATGTGAGCACTCTTGGGCCAATCATGTCCGATTTTAGCCTTGCATCTATCATGCAGAAGGGGGCACACACCAATATGCAATTTTTGTAAATTGGTAAGGGAACACATGGCATTTGGTAGTGACTCTAATTTAGGACAAAGAAAAATCTCAATATGCCTCAGTGATTGGAGGTCGCAGATCAGCTCTGGCAATGCCTTAATATTGTTACAATACTTGATGGAGAATCTCTGCAGTGAACGAAGTGCATAAGGCATGCCATGGCATTGAGTGCTATTATCCTCCTCATCTTTCCACAGATCAATCTTGTTGTCATTGACAAATAATGATCTCTAGTTTTTGAAGTTCAGAAACAAGATGTGGCAAGTGTCTTAACAGAGGGATAACAATTGATGATCCCCAAAGAGAGAGACACTCCAGAGATGCAAGATTTTGCATCCACTCCACTGCCATTGCTTCTACCCCTGTAACCTCACCGACTTGTGAGTATTTAAGGGCTGAAAGAGGATAAAAGGAGGCCGATTCAAGCTGAATGAACATGTTTCCATCAAGGGCTTCATGCTACAATCACGTAATTTCAACTTCTCAACAAGGTGTGCGAAGGTAGGAATACAAGTCAAGTTTGGACATTTCTTAATTTCCAAAAGAAGAAAGACGAGTAAAAGGAGGTAGAGAAATATGGTTGTGAATATCATTTGCCTTGCTATTATCTTCCAACCTCTGCCATCCCCTCAGATTATTGCAGTCATGAAGGCTGAGCGTCTCCAAAGACGGGAAGTACACATCAGAAACCTTTTCATAATACATGCACTTCAATCTTCTCATTGAAGCAATCTGGGGCTTCTTAAGGGATGGGAGTCTTTCCAATGGTGGGACATGTTTGCAATTAGAAAAATCACGAAGGCAGATTTTAACAATATTAGTAAGTGAAGGAAGCCAACTTGAAAACCTCACTCCTGGATAACCGCTCACCCACAATTCTCTCAGATTCTGGTGGGGATAAAGTCTATCCAGTAACTGTAAACCGCCACTGCTTTCGTTTATTGTTTTATTCCCCAAAATAGCCATAAGTGTTGAAGGTGTTTTTTTCATTTCAAATTTTCATTTTGCCACTCCAACACCACATCTTTTACTAAACCCAAATTTCTAATTTTCAAATCACAACTTATGTTATTAAGCTCCTTCAATTCATTTAGTTTGCGACCTTTGCTGTTCTCACTGTCTGCTACCACAAAATTTGATAAATACTGCAATGAAGTTAGTTTCCCCAATCCTACTGGCATCATTTCTTCAAAAGCTTTATGATTATCAATGTCCAGGTTTCTCAAATTGATCAACCTTGTGGTGTAACGCCCGGGGACGAGGACGAGGACAAGGAGAGATCGCAGGTGCAAAGAGGGCACGGACAAGGAGCGGCTCCTCGCAAGGTCCTCTAAGCGGAGGGGTACATGAATGAACCGATTACACACCCGAATGAGAGAGATCCTGAGACTGTATAGGTATGGAACTATACAGTTGAGGAGGGCTTATATGAATTGATTTGTACTACCTATACCAACAAGATGCATCTTCTTTTTGGTAGCCCGAACTGAAAGAACTCCACAGTTAAGTGTGCTTGACCTGGGGTAATTTTGGGATGGGTGACCTCCTGGGAAGTTTTCCTAGGAAGCGTGTGAATGAGGACAAAGCATGCTGAAAAGATCCGTGGTGGTTTGTGGGGACAGTCATCAATCCGTAAAGT
The DNA here is from genome assembly GCA_031216105.1 of Dalbergia cultrata. Classification (NCBI taxonomy): domain Eukaryota; kingdom Viridiplantae; phylum Streptophyta; class Magnoliopsida; order Fabales; family Fabaceae; genus Dalbergia; species Dalbergia cultrata. The sequence goes on from CM062350.1 coordinate 17,404,786, forward strand.
AGCAGGGGATGTTACATGTGGCAACTTATATAGATAAAACATGTTTCCAACAGTTGTTTAATTTCAACATCTGTAAGCTAACAAGATTGCAAATGGACTTGGGCAAACCAATTAGTTCTTCACAATATGACAGATCAGGATATTTTATATGCTTCAATTTATCAGTGGAATATGGCAATCGAGTTATAGAAGAATGCGATAAATTCAAAACATGCATGTGCTTCAAAGATTTTATGAAAGATGGGTTGGTAAGTAATCTTACTTCCATGTTGCAACAAATAATGGCTCGCATATGGGTGAATCTAACGAATCAAATGAACAAGTGGTGCGCTAGATTGCAATGAAACATGCATAGTTCTTCCAACAATTCCTTTTCCCTCTGTATCCAAATAACAATAATTTCCAACGACTGACTTTGCAAGATCATGGATCAAATCATGCATTTTGAAGGACTTAATATCACCATACTCACTCATTGATGCATCTTGGAAAAATGACCTCATCAACAAAATCTTGACATAGTGATTGCCCACATCTTCCATTGATTTTGTATCAATTGAATTTTAAAGGTAACTTTGAGCCATCCATAATTGAATCAATTCATCATTTTGAATTTCCCAATCTTTTGGATACAAACAACCATGAGCAAAACATTGCCGTAATACAAGTGGCAAGTTTTGGTAGCTCAATGTTAGCACCGGGATAATACCTATGTCTTTCTTCACACAACCTTCACACATCATTTAAAATACTTAACCATCTATCACTTTCTTCATTTATAGTCCATAACAAACCTCCCATTGTTTTGATAGTGAGCAGTACTCCACCACACTTCTTCGCAATTCTTTCACCAATCAATTCAAGACTTGGACTCATTCTACTAATTGTTGTATTTTAAAAGTTTTATCTGTATTTCAAAAGGTTAATTAATTATTTAAATTAATATTTAATTTTATTTAATTTCTGATTTTTGAACTAATGTTGGAAGATTTTGTAGCTTGGTCTAAGATTAGGAATGTAGTCATCCTTTGATATAATTCACATTAATTAAGTTTAATAGTTTCATTATAAATTGAGATTTGATTCTTGCTACTCTTAATATGCATGGCCGCTAGAAAAGTAACAACATATTACTTTTAATTGGCCTGATTTCCATTATTAACAAACGGTCAAACTTAATAGCAATATTGAGTGTTATTTTGATACAAAATAGAATGGAATACGACTAGGATTTTGGAATCTTTTTTTGGCGATCTCTTCTCTATACTATCGATACTATACTACATTGTGAAACCAGATATTATTCTTTTGCAGCATTTTCAAATCTTCCTTTATCTTGGGTTATATTTGTGCATCATTGTTTCTATTCTTTAGTTCCTGGCTAATACCAAAAGAACATGTTGTACCCAGGGAATTTCTGCATGGTGATAGAATAATCCTTACAATTGTTAGAAAATTTCATCCCTGCTTCTACAAAATAAGGAAAAATCAACTAACCTTTACATACAGACATATCAACTGAAAATACTTCTCGAAATATTAATGATAATGCAAGTGAAGGTTTAAGAAGAAGTAAACAGCAAAGAAAAGAAACCTCTTTTGGGAATGATTTTTACACATATCTTGTAGGAAATGATCCACTAACATTTTCTAAAGCAATAAGTTCTTCTAATGCACTTCTTTGGAAAGAAGCAATTAAATATGAAATTGACTCAATTAAAAAAAAATGGCACACTTGAGTTTTAGTACATTTACCTCTAGAAGCAAAACCTATAGGTTGTAAATGGATTTTTAAAAGAAAATATAACCCAGATGGAACAACAGAAAAGTACAAAGCTACATTAGTGGATGAAGGTTATTCTCAAATGCAAAATATAGATTATTTTGATACATATGCTACGGTGACAAGAATGTCTTCAATAAGAGTTTTAATTGCTTTAGCAACAATTCATAAATTAGTTATTCATCAGATGGATGTTAAAACAGCTTTTTTTAAATGGAGATTTAGAAAAGGAAATTTATATGGGTACAACCTAAGGGTGTATGGAACCTGGTCAAGAAAATAAAGTATGCAAACTCATTAATTCTTTATATGACCTAAAGCAAACACCAAAACAATGACATGAGAAATTTGATCAAACATTAATCTCTAATGGTTTTTCTGCTATTGAAGTAGATAAGTGTTTGTATACTAAACTGATCAACGGTGAATGTGAAATTATTTGCTTATATATCGATGACGTACTTATTTTTGGCACTACTCTTGAAGTTATAATTGAAACAAAAAATTTTCTTGCATCAAAATTTGATATGAAAGAGATAGGTGAAGCAAGCCTGATTTTGGGTGTCAAAATCATAACGAAGTATGATAGTATAATATTATCACAAGATCAATATGTTGAAAAAGTTTTGAGAAGTTTGGACATTTTGATGTCAAATATGTGAATACCCTTTATGATGCTAATACTCAATTAAGAAAAAATAAAGGTGAACTCATTGCCCAATTCGAGTATGCACAACTTATTGGCAGTTTCATTTATTTGATGAATTTTACTCGACCTAACATAGCATATGTTGTATGTAGATTGAGTAGATATACACATAACCCAAATAATAATCATTGGGCCGCATTAGCTAGATTGATGAAATATTTGACAGGTACCATAAATTATGGTATTGAGTGTAGTGGATATCCCGTTGTATTAGAAGGATACAATAATGCTAACTAGATCTCAGATTCAGATAAAATTAAATCCACTAGTGGTTATGTGTTTATTTTGGGAGGTGATGTTGTTACTTGGAAATCAGCTAAGCAAAAAATTATTGTGAATTCCACCATGGAATCAGAGTTTATTGCTTTAGAACATGCCTGTAATGAGACTGAGTGGTTAAAATTTTTGTTGACTAATATTCCTTTGGGAATAGCACCAATGCCTCTTGTGTTTGTACACTGTGATAATAAACCAGTAATAGCTATTGCGAATAACAAAAAATATAACTATAAAAATAGACACATTAGGCTGAGATATGAAGTGATAAAGCAGTTGCTAAAAAATGAAATTATATTAATTGATTATGTGAAGTCAGAAGTGAATCTTGCAGACCCTCTAACTAAGCCTCTTGGAAGGAATTTTATAATTGCCACATCAAGGGAAATGAGACATAAGCCAATTTGAAAATTAACAATGACGGGAACCCAACCTTTGTGAATGGAGATTCTAGGAAGAAGGTTCATATGGGTAATAACAAGTCATTTGTTAAATCTTGCTAGCACATTATGCGTCCCTTCCTACGGTGTGAGAAATATGAGTTGTGTTAGATTGCATTTATGTGAGGGTAAGCTAAATGCTTTTAATGATCTTCATAACCTTTTGTGGGTGATGTATAAAGTGCAGTATACACTTGATGAAAATCATCTATATGAGTGTAGTAGTGGAGCTTCTCTTATGAGATTATGGCTAAGTCTCTAGAGCACTCATGAACAACCAGGCACGTGTATGGCTGAAAATCGCATAACAGCATTAACAACAATAGATAAGTAAGAGTGTAAATGTGATCAGATAGGATTCTAAGTTGCACAAAAAAATGTTTGGTTCATAGAAGTAAACACTTCACCAATACATCGTAATTTAAGATCTTATCTATCTAGGTTTGGTTCATAGTCCAAAAGACACTAGATTCAAAGCATTTTCACTTATGTATAACCCAAGATAATTTTTTTCTTATCCTTTTTTCAAGGAAAAAAAACCTTCTGAAATAGATGGGAGATTGTTGTATTTTTAAAGTTTTAATTGTATTTCAAAAGGTTAAATAATTATTTAAATTAATAATTAATTTTATTTAAATTCTGATTTTTGAATTAATGTTGGAAGATTTTGCAGCTTGGGCTAAGATTAGGAATGTTGTCATCCTTTTGATATAAATCACATTTAATTAAGTTTAATAGTTTTATTATAAATTGAGATTTGATTCTTGCTATTCTTAATATGCATGGCCGTTAGAAACGTATAAACATATTACTTTTAATTGGCTTGATTTCCATTATTTACAAATGGTCAAAACTTGACAACAATATTGAGTGTTATTTTGATACAATAGAATGGAATATAATTGGGATTTTGGAACCTTTTTTTGGTGATCTCTTCTCTATATTATCTATGCTATACTACATAGCAAAACCAGATATTATTCTTTTGCAACATTTTCAAATCTTCTTTTATCCTAAGTTATATTTGTGATCGTTGTTGCTGTTCTTGAGTTCCTAGATATACCAGAAGAGCCTGTTGTATCCTAGGGGCTGGATTTATTCACAGTGACAAAATAGTGTTTAACAGCAATGCATAGCACGCCTCAGACTTAACAACCATCTTCTATATTTCCTATTGCAGGAAGGGAGATCAAATTTTCTAACATTAATATCATCACCAGATATCAGGTTCTTTAAGATAGTGCTTGTTTACTGTCTCCAAGACAGAAATACAAAGATAGTAGAAATCAAGATATAAATAATAAATATATATGGATATTATTGGAAGAATTTTTTTTTTATCTCTGTATCATGTCCATACTGTCCCCATATTTTGGAGATACAGAAATTTTGTATTTTTATGTGTTGGGGAAAGAAAATACTTTTGGCCCCTGTTCTTATCTCCACTATCAAACAGATTTATGTCTCTGGTGTCTCTATATTTATGTCTTAGAGACAGTAACCAAACACTACCTAACAGAGTCCACGATTGCTCATTTGTCAAACCTTTCCAAACATATGGGGATTTTATACCCATTGTTTGTGAGACCATTGTACTTCAGGTTGTCACCAATATTTTGCTATCTTAGCCTCCACACATCAAGTAAGCTCTTAACTCATTCCACTTGAGTTGAGTCTCTTTCCACACATCATCCAACACTAGCATATCCCTTTGCCCATTCAATACCTCTCAAAGCGTCTTTTGTAATTGATCAAATTCCAAGTCTCCAACTTCCATTTTTTTCAAAGACTTTAACATCTTATTAGGAACAACCTTCACTTCAAAATCTTAAACAACACATACCCACATATATTTATGGAAAAGCTTCTGCACATCACCATCATTGTACATTAATTTCTCAAACATGAGTAGAAGAAGGGGTTTTTTCTTTTTTACTTAAGGTTTCGTCATGACATTGAGAGCCATTGTTTAATTTGTTTAATTTGTTTAATTTTATGTTTTTATTAAGTTAAATAATGCCTTTACTGGTATGTACCATTTAGATGAGTTTTTTACCTGCTCACTCAACTAACTTAGAGACAGGTCAGAGCGTTTTACTATTGTTTCTTGCATATATAGATAGAAATACATTGTATATTTTACTTGACAGTTGATATGATTCTTGATGACTGGTTATGTTACTTAAAATTTCACTATGATTTTGGCTGAGATGATTTTTTTTTTTTTTCGTTCAAATGTAATTATTAGAATCTCATACTAATCTGCTTGTGTTTATTTTCTCTTTGACCCGTGTCATTTTGATTAAAGTATCATTTCAATCGAACTCCCTTTCCAAGTCCTAACACACCTTAATCATTAGTTTTTTTTAATAAGAAATTAATTATGAACTTGTTACGCAGCAGTCGCAGCTAAACTATTTGTTTCCCATAATCTTTTTTCTTCTCTCTCTGTCTGTGCTTTAAATTTATGGTTTACAGGTTCTTTGATTTGCTGCTGTTAATTATTTTATTATTCTTTTAACTTTTGTCAGTAAGTTTGATTTGTTGCTCAATTTATAATCTCTTTCTTCCACAGGTGCCAAAGGGGCATGTTTGGGTTCAAGGGAATAAAATTTATGCGTCACATGATTCACGGCATTTTGTCTTGTTCCTTATGGCCTTATACAAGGAAAAGTGGTTTTTAGGGTAAGTGTTGAACCCTGTACTATGTTCTTCTTTGTTTTGAGGTCCCCATAGATTTATATTGCATTGCCTTTTCTCTATGTTTCATGTGGTTCAATATTATTTTATTAAGAACTTAAGAGCGACAATGGATTGTAATGATAATATGGTACTACTAGGCAAATACATACTGCTTCTAAGATTTTCTCTTCCTAATACATCTTTGGAAGAATGCACTGTTTCTGTAGCCGTAACTCTAATGCAGACAATTGCAATAATTTGTTGTGTATCTAGAAGTCTCACATACCAGAATAGTTTATATATATATATATATATATATATATGCAGTAGCGACTTCATTATCTGCGTGGAAATTGGTCCTTGTGGTTAATTAGGTCTACCTTCTCATGCTTTACTGGTCTTATTTTGCTTATTTAAAAATTGCATGTTAGTTAACCATGTGTTGGAAAGTGCAAATTGTTCTATTTGATGGTTATGATTACGTGCTTATGAAATTTCAAATATATTGTTATTAGGTTTGGCCACTTGATAGCTTTGGACTGCTAGGTCAACGATTTTTTGAAGAAGGTACAGAACTTTCAGTTGTTTCTGTTTGAGATGTATGCTTTTGTCTCTTGTTTCTTGAAATAGACATTGCAACCTTGACTATTGAGAATTAATCCTTTTATTTGACTTTCTGCTTAATTATTGGTACTGGGTTGACATATCTTGTTTTCTTATTTTTTTCTTTTTTTCCTCTGAATGCAAATGATCAGTTTTCTATGATGTCACTCTTTTCATGTTCTAAGGTAAAGCATTCTCACAAAGGACTAGTAGACTAAGTTGGTTTGGATTATGAAATTTGGTGTGACAACATCTCATGTCAATTTTTTTTTTCATTTTTGTTTTTTTATTTTTTCTCCTATATGGCTTGCTATGAGAAGGTTGACTTTGCAAGCTTCATTCATGGGCATACCTGTGGAGGTACTGGAATGTGGAAACATCTATTTAGGGAGGGATGAGATTTGAGTTGATCTGGGGTTAGTAGCTTTATAACAGAGAATGAGTGGCTCTCCTCAAAGAAATTGGGGGCAAGGAAGGAAAATACTATTTGGTGTAAGATTTTTAGGTTCTGAAAATGAGAGAATAAAGGAATTGTTGAGCATGGCATACATTAAGAGGATGAATAAAGTTTGTGAATGGTCATTAGGGTGTGAGCCCAGTGGTAATGAGGCCCCACTTTTTAAGGCTGTATGGGTTTGAACCCAGGCAGGGTGCTGCTTTCTCGCGCAACCGTCCTTTTCTCTTCCTCATCCCTTCCCCTCAAAGATGGAGTAAAGTAAAGAAAATGTGCTGAATAATCAAACATGTTATCGAACAATTGCTTTTATTTATTTTTCAAATTTACTAGCTCGGTCTGTAGTCCTAGTTGATTGTCCTTCAGTGGAAGGGGACAAATGAACTAGTTCATGTGTCTTAACAGGAGAAGTTTTTTTTAAATGATATTTCAATTTTCTTGACCAGTTGAACGGGTATGGGCACGTTTAATGGTGTCTGGAATGCACAAAACAGAGATCTTGCATTGTGATAATCTTTTTACCCACTTTTTAGATGAACACGTATCTTGCTGGGCTTAAAAACTATCACGACCCAACTTATGTACACCCAAGATGTGAACACCTTTCCTAAAGCAGTTCTTTAAAACACCAAATTTTTTAGAAAAACGAACAGAGTTTCCTCTGTTTTTTAAACATTCCCCAAATAAAAAAAAAATTATAACCTGCAACATGTTTGATTAAAACTCCAGCAAATGGGCATCAAAGATTCTCTAATGCTACTCATTCAAAGATATAACAATATTTCAGCATATTCCAGATACCAAATTAGCTTTCCAACTCTATTAAACATAATGCATTATATAATTCAAACATAAACTAAATTAAGTTTACAAATCCTTTTTATACATAATTTACATAACTAAGAAACAAATTTTCAATATAGACATAATGTAGATCCAAAGACCCTATTTGTGATATATGGAGCAGTTTACAACTACAGGCTAAACAAAAAATAAGAGACGACAAAAATGGCCTTTACAAAAAGGCTCACCAACTTTGAAGTTACTAAAGTTGTGCTGGAGGAACACTAGATTCAGCACCAGCACGTGTATCAGAAAAAAATGGAAAGATAACGGGGTGAGTTTTGCAACTCAGTGAGAGATAGAATATCCATATTTTACTGAATGCAATCATAAATCAAGATAAATATAATAACGTATATATAAACTTATATGAATATGTTTCTAGTCATGATTCCAGATTTCTCAAATGTATCTCTATAAAATCACATAAATCCCAAAACATAATAATGAGGAGTTATCCGAAGCAGAATAATAACAAGTTTAGACATGACCCGAAGTCATGTGCAGGTTAGCACCACACCTGCTAACTGGAGTTGGCCCGTAGCCATACAAGTCCAGACATGACAAGTCATGTGTGAGTTAGCACCTCACCTGCTAACTGGAGTTGGTCCATAGCCAAATACAAGTCCAGACATAGCTACAGCTATATGCGAGTTAGCATCTCACCTGCTAACTGGAGTTCCATGGTGTACCAAGGCTAACGTCCCTGCCGTTAGCTACAGATTCTGCTTTCGTTCTCTCCCAAAACATTTTCAATCAATTTCAATCTTATAGTTTCATAATCTATGTTCAATATCATAATTATTGACTTAACAATTCTCACAAATATATTTATTCATATTTCCAACGCAACTCCAAATTCAGGATATTCTTATAATATAAAATTCATTCTCAAGTTATGAGACATATAAGATAAAATCAAATTTGATATTTTATATAAGATGTTCTAAAATTCAATATTCGTTACAATTTCACTAAAAATATTTAAATAAACATGACAGCCAAATTCTAGTCTCCAATTGAAATTTTCTCATTTCAAACATAAAGCACACTTTTTGATAATTAGATTATTTTCTCATATATCAATATACTTTAAACTTCTCTCATATAATTCTAAATTTATAATCAATATTTATGATGTATAAAGTAACCTACAGATACACTATCTACTCACAAATATTGGTTCAAAGAACCGAAGGACAATTCCTTTGATGCCACCAACTCAAGAGTTGATGTCCGATTGCTTTACCGCTCTAGACACAAGACAATATTAATATTTGTGAGCTAACTATGCTATCAATTAACAATAAGTAGCCCCAAATCACCAAAAACCCCAAATTCAAGGGTTTAAGAACCCTAACAATATCTCTAAACATTTAGAAACTTTAACAATTAAAATAGAGCAGTTTAGAAGCATATTTACCACTTGAAGAGTAAAATTGGTGAAGAGAATCACTCCCAAAGCTTCTAAAATTTTCAACTCTCTAATGCGTTTTAGAGAGAGAAAGTGGATTAGAGGAGAGGGAGAGAGAGAGAGACGGTTATGATGGAGAGGATGAGGGGGAGATGGTGATGATGATGGAGGTGGTGTGACGTTGTGTGAAAGTGAGAAGAAGAATATTGAAGACAGATAAGAAAAGAGCTGCGGGGAGAAAAGGAAACAGAGAGGAAAAGAAAGAAAAGAAAGGGAGAAGGGCGCTCATACGGGGAGGAAGAGAAGAAAAGATAAATAAAAAGAGGAAAAACTATAGTGATCTACACCACTTAAGGTGCACAGTGTTCTTCTCTTCATTTTTCCATTTTTTTCTTCTTTTTCTGGTCAATTACGACAAAAACATCAACCTTTACGCTTACATACATTCATACATACATAGTTACTTTTTTACTTGAGAGGCTGTTGCTTCTTAATATTTCAACAATCTTTCTTTTAAGTATCCTCTCATGCCACAACGGCCATAATGCAGCAGATGCATAAAGAATTTCAACATCCTAAAATGATAGTGTGATGATATTGACACTAATTTCCTAGGAGCTGATGTCTTGTTCTATTGGGCCATTAATGTGGAACTAAGTGTGCAATGGTTCCCTTACAGCTTATGCTGGTGGTGCATTGCAATAATTTCCTGTGATTTTATGTGTGTTATAGATAGGCTATAAGTTGACATCTTCTGTTTGCTTATTGGGCAGAGCATATGGTCTGTCATCCAGTAAAGCGCTTCAAAGTATACTTGGATGGAGCTTCATTGATTGCCATGAAGGCGGCAGTTTGCAAGGTAAAATGCACTTGAAGGAGTGTAGTTCCCTTTTGGTAAAAGGGCACTTGTTTTTTGTACTCTCTTAAGTTGTAGTTTAGTGTGTATTGCTCCTCACACTTGGGAAAACGATAAAGAGATGAATTATATGCAGGTAGGCTTTTTTTTTTTTTTTTTCAATAGATGCTTCAATTTATACCCTGAATATAGAGTTGAGATTTCAAAGAATAATTACTCAATCAATTTTGTGTTTCATGTGAGAATGTCATTTGTAAGGTTGAATGTTGTCAAAATTTATGAAGATTCTTGATCTGTTGTAAAATAACTTACAACTTGCATGAGAGTGGGGCTCTAACAGTGTAGGTTTTGTATACTGTGTTTTCTATTTTTTACTCTCAAGTAAATAACTAGAATTTATAATAATTACTCATTTTGCTTCATAGATATTACTTGTGATTTATAATATTTTCTTTTGTGGACACGAAATGAACACTTCATACAACCATTTAAGATATTGCATACACTTGAAATTGGGACCAACAAAACAAAAACAAATATAAGCAATTTATTTTAAAATAAGTAGAATTGCTATGTGCAATTAAGCTAGCAGTCTAATGATAAATTTCTGCATGGCTCAATGAGCTACAAGAGTTCACAAGTTTACTCATCCCTATTTTCTATCATTTAATATTTTAGTTAAAAAAAAGTAGAATTGCTATATTGAAGCTCCAATAAACATGATTCATAACCTTCTCGTGTTTACCATTTGTTCCTCGTTTGGTCGTATATTTTTTAGCACTTAGGTAGCGTTTGGTTTGTATCTTAGGGGGGAAAGAGACAGAAATATAGGGACAGTGGAGATGAAGACAGAAAAAATATTGTCCATGTATCATGTTTAGTTGTGGAGTGATGACAGAAAAAATATTGACCATTGACTGACAGCTAGCCGGCATTTACCACTGTTTACCGGCATTGACCGGTGGCCTGTTGGCGGTGGCAGGTGGCCGGACTACTATCCCCGTGTCGTGTCCCCACTTTTTAAAGGGATAGAAATACAGGAAATTTTTATTTTTGGGACAGAAATTTTTTCTGTCCCTGTACTTCGTTTCCTCCACCAAATATGATACAGGAATAGACTGTCCTTGTATTTCTATCCTGAGATAGAAAACAAACACTACCTTAAGGACTGGGACACTACTTCATTTAAGTTTTTTCATTTCCCAAGACACTAATGCATTTAGCCCCAATGCCAGCATATTAATTTTATTTCCACATATCTGAAAGCTAAATCGATTTCATGGCACTCGAACCGTGTGGCATGGCTAACTGATTTAAGCCCTATGACATAAATCAATAAAATCACTAATTGTAGCTTTAATTTGATAGCGTCCAAATCTAAAGGACCCCATGACAAGAGAAATAATTGTCACGTGCAAAATAAAATTCCTGTGCTTATATGGAGTGCGCATTAATAAGATTGGCATTAGTAGTCAAACAAAGTTTGGGTTGTTTAACCAAACACCCTCGTGCACCAGTTACGCTTCCTTAATGTTATAGCTTTCTCAAATTAAAATAGCAACAGCCACACTTTTTTTCCTTCATGTCACCACTCATCATTAAAGTTGGACACACGTAAAATACTTGGCGGGTTTATAGGCTTTCCATAATGCAATCAATGACAGGTTCCCAAACCGTGTTTCTTGAAAAACAACATCAGATGGTATAATTATTGGTGGATAACTGAATATTAACATTACCTGAGATGCATATACGATCAAAACAATCATTAGTTTCATTGAATAGTGAATATGGCAACAGTAACCCCCAAAAGCATATGAAGAATCAATTTGCCAAAGTGTGGTTTTGGATGCCAGATACTTATAATTACAAGGCATCCTTCCTTGCCTTGCTCCATACAGTTCATCCAGCATATCTAAATTGGCTTCCCTGCAAAATTTCTACTCTTAATTCTCAGAACTTTGTGTCATTTATGTTAATCAGCTAGTATTTCGAACCGAATGCAGCCATTGTCTTGGTGGTGGGTTGTACTGTTGAACTTCTTGCTTTCAAAATTGGGTTGATGATAATCACTGGAGGTGATCCTATTTCATCTCAATTACCTTCATCTGGTTGCTGGTCCTGTTTGGTTCTATATAGAATAGGCAGAGGACTTGAATGCTAGAAATCATAATCCAAAAGCAATATTTGACATTTTTTTTATGAACCACATGAAGGCCAGTAATCATGCTTTTATGAATCACTGGTGCACGAGATTCTAGAGCTCAAGCAATTTGTGTCATTCTCCAGCATTTCACTTGTTCCAATATGATCAAAAGGTTTGGACACAGCAGAGTGACTCTTCCCATTAAACCTGCTTGACATTCAATCCATGAATTTCCTTTTGTCATGAAGTTAAAAAATGTGAAACTCAAAAAAAAAAAAGAAAAAGTAAGGAGTTAATGCTTTCATGGAAGACAACAATAAACATCAACGACACCTTAATAGTTTTTATTTGTTGACATATATGAAAAGATGCATATGAATGACAGCATTAAGAAGCTTCAAGGCCTAACCAAATACGATTAACCATGAAGTAACTACATCTACATGCATAGAAGAGGAATGCTTATGCAACATAAGAAATTAGGGATAGTCTTAAGTTGTTTTATGTGTTTGTCAAAGACTTGAAAGAGTCAGAGAAGTCTTTAAATTTACCAATATTGACCTATGAAGTTGCTAGCATAATAATCTTAACAAGTTTTTTACATATTAAGCTTTGAAGTCTTCTAAATTTCTAATTAAAATAGACAAAAAAGCCAATAGTTGAAGATTCTTCTACATTACAAATCAACTACAACATATAAGATAACATAGATTAGATAATGCTATAGAATCATGTCATAAATCATGTTTACATTCAAAATATTAATTAGAAACCGAATCTCTGTTAATAGTTTCACTTCTATTTTTCCTAAGCTTTCCTCTACCTCCAGCTTTCAAATTACTCTCTATCTAATCTACTATCTTTATTGGTGCTTATATTCTGTATATTACAAAGTACAAACCAATAAAAAGAATAGTTTACGTGTGTGGTTTTACTTGTCTTCTATACTTTCAACTTTCCACTAATAATACCATTAAGTGAAGCTTTTATATTTGTCATTTTCCTTCATCCTTGATATTGGCCTTAGTCAGAAGCAACCTACAAATAAGCATAATCAGTCTTGTGATTATTATGACATGAATATAATAGTGCCCTTTTCTATATCAGGTAGCCTTCTAGTAGTTGTTTTACAGTTGTTAAGATTGTTTGATTTTGAACAGCTAGAACTTCACTATTGTAAATTGCAATTGAGATACACATCTTCCTCAGGCAATTGAAATTCTACTCCTTTATTCTCTTTCAATAAAATTTCTTTTTCTATAAGAAACCATAGTAAATGGGAAATGTGTAAGATGCGGCCAAAAATTATTTCATGTACGAAATTGTTTCTAGAATCTTGCGCTTGAGATGCATATTTTTCTTCACAATATTTAATAACTTGGAAACAAATGGGGTTGGATTACCTAACAAACATTCCATCCATACTTTGTTATAACTTGGACATGATTCTTGATCATCCTCATAAATACTTGATGAACCTTTCTACATGTTTTATCTTGGATTGGAGTGAGCCTTCCCATAAACCTAAGGGTGTGTTTGGTTTGAGTGAAAAAAATTGGGTTAAAAAAATACATGAATGGGTTTTTTGTGTTGTTTTACACATGAAACTTACTCACATAAATTTGACCCTCATTTTTTGGCCCTCAACAAAACACACCCTAAATATTGAATATTAAAAACATTAGTTAATTGGATATGTCCATCATAAAACCAATTTTAAAGTTGTTTCCTATAACAAATATGTGGTATAATTATAGTTATTGAAACTTGGGGTGGGGTGGGGTGGGGTGGGGTGGGGGAAGAAGAGGCTCATTTAATATGCTTTATCTTGATTTAGCCATTAAGCAGTTCAGATATGAATTGTAATCTTACCTTGATGTAAATCTTTGTTGAAAGTTCAGCTTGCTGCTTTTGAAGTGAAATACTCATCTTCCTTTTCTGTAATGTCAGTAGTGAAAATGGGGGCAGCGAAAGATGGTTACAAGTGTCAGCATGTTAATTTTTGTTCCACAAATGAAAGCTGAATTCGTTGCCGGCCACTACAGCCCTAAAATAGTTGGTCAACATTTTCTTTTCCAAAAAAAAAAAAAGATGCTTGTGAACACCCATTTTTTTCGACCAAGAAAAAAACTAGTAGTATTTCAGCCCATTGCCCATTTCCTTTCCTCTCCACCAGCCTATTTTAACCTTGAAAGTGGTAAGCACCACATCATGGCCCCCATCCCCTCTCCATTTGCTGTCACTTCTCCACTCACTGCTAGAATCAAGACAAGAGGATGATGGGACTCTGCGCAAGTGATGGGCAACACAAACATCCGTGGGAGACAAGTTCATATGGTTCCCTTACAGAGCATGGGACAATTCTAATAAAAAAGGGAAAACAAATTGAATACAAGGAGAGAGGGGGCATCAGACAAGGAGGGAGGAGGAAGCCACCTTGTGCACCATTACATAATGAAGCCATAGTCATAAGCCAGGGAGAGGAACGAGGACTGTGACCAAAAAAATTTTTTAGGGAGGGGGAAGCTTTAACATCAACACCATCCATTATCACCATCTCATCATCATCATTATTATTGACCAAAGCAGGAAACCATCCCTCCCTATAAACATCTTTAACATCACCACCATTATCCTAACCATCACGAAAAACCAGAGAACCCAAGATCATAAGCTGAAATTACCGAGAATCGAAGGAAATAAAATTACAGCAAAAACGCCTCCCCTTCACTTCAACCTCCACTCTCCATCTCCTCTCCTTCTCCATGAATATTAACACAGCCATCATCATGTAACCTCAACCATTCACCCCTCCAAAATTCCTCTAACCCTCTCACCAAACCAACCAAAACAAAAATCAAAAGCCAACCGCTCACTGCTTAGAACCTCCTGCCATGCTAACCGCTAACAGTCTTTGATCTGCCCCAGCTGCCAGCGGAGCCACCCTTGCGTCCTTGCTCCGTCAACCCGTCAAAAACTCCTCCGCCACTCCCTCTTTCTCCATCTGGTTCTCTCTCTCTCTCTTTAGATATATCTCTCACTCTTTCTGTGCGTATGTGCATGTGAATGTGCTTTAGTCAATATAAGCTTGAAACTCAAAGTGCTAAGCATTCCAGATGCTTCATTACTTTCCATGCTACTGTTTTACTTTTATTTATTTATCATTCTATGTGTGAAACTTGTCTTCATATAGTGCACGAGGATTTGTTGTCGTTAGTAAGGCCATGCCATTGAGCTCAATAAATAATTATATTTCTTCACTTGTGTTGTTTGTTTGAAATCGAAAAGGAAGTCCTCAGATGTCTCAATTTTTTTTTTATTGTTTCGGTGTCTTGCATCTTGTTATTTTATGTTTGTTCTCGTGATACTTTTATTCTCTGTTGCTCTCTCAAAACCTGTGTTCCTCAAATGAAATGAAATGAAAAATGCTTAAACTAATATCCATGTTCCAGGACCCCAATCCCTCTTGTTCTGATTTATGCTTTTTATTTTTATTTTTTTATTATTTTATTTTTACTCTTTGTATGTATGTGTGTGCGCTCCTTCTCAACGAGACCACTAAACCAAGTCTCTAACCCTTCCGCCTCTCATTTCTCTCTCACTTTTGTTTTGACCAAAACCAATTCTTCTTGCCTCTGTTTTCAAAAAGTAAAGGCCATGACAAAAGATAAACTCCATTTTCAAAAGCTACGTGAATGTTCCCGTCTTCCTTTTTTTTATCTTTTTATTTGTCTTTCATTTATTTATATTTCTTTGTTGAGTGTATTTTGTTTTAGTTTTGTCTATTGTTGTCTCTTTCTTTTAATTGTCCTGAGTGCATTTCACATGTTACTCACTTAACCATTCTTTTGAATAAAAAAAGGGAAGCTTGGGTTAGTGGAAGTAGGAATCATGGAATTGGAGAGAATGTACGTGATGTGTTTACAATGAAACCAAAACCCATTTTGTATCTCACTTTATTATATACTTTTATTTTGTCTTTGTCTAATGTATGTTTGCTTTTGAGATTTGTTGGTTCGTTTATGATTTATTTGAGATTCTCTTTGTTACTGGACTATGTTTAATTTGGGTTGTAATGTGGGTTTATTTTATGCTTGTTAAATTGTTTTGGCATGTTGGCTTTAAATTGGATTATTACATTCGTGAAATATCATGGTCTTCAGAAATGGTTTTAGAATTTATGGGTTCTTAAAAAAAAGAAAAAAAAGAGAAATAATAAAAAATTGATGGTCATGACTCTTATTTGTTTTAGTTACATTTATGTTATTTGTTTCTTTTTTGCTCAAATTAAATATATGGTAGTCATTTGTTCATGAGTTAACATCGTTGATTGACGTTGGAATTAGCATAATACTTTTTTTAATATATATATATATATATATCAAAACATCATTTCTGTGTGATGATCAATTATGGTGATTGAATAACAAATGTTATCTTCACTATTGTTGAATCATAAAGATTTATTGAGTAGCCTAGTGCTAACTTGGATCTTGTGCAGAGAACGGATTTTATTTTCAAAGGACAAGTTCTTTATTAAAAATGGTTTTTAATAAATAAAATTGACTAACACACAAATATTTTCTACAGAACTACGTGACTTTGAGTTCCTCATTGTACCGGAGGATACGTAGGAGCAGGCTATCCCTGTCAAACCAAAATTAAATCTTCTTAAATTTGTTTAAATTGTAAATGTAATTATATAAATTAAATTCCTTAATTTATACATTTCAATTGTAAAATATATTTGTCTAAATTAATTCTTCTTAATCTATGTGTTTAAATTATAAGTATTTTGCTAAAGTAATTTTCTTCTTAATTTATTTTCTAGTTTATATGTTAAAATTGTAAATATATTTTTTACAAAAAAAACTAATTTATGTTAATGTATTCGTTAAAATTGTAAATATGTTTGTCAAAATTAATTCTTAGTTTATGTGTTTGAATCATGAATATATTTATGTAAATTAAATTTCTGGAATTTATATGTTTAAGTCAGTAAATATATTTGTGTAAATTAATTTATGTGTTTAAATTAAATACATTTTTTGTAAATTAAACTTCTTGAATTTATATGTTCAAATCATAAATAGATTGGGTAAATTTAATCTCTTGAATTTATATGTTTAAATTGTAAATATTTTGTGTAAATTATTTATTAGTTGTTAAGATTGTAAATGTATTTTCTAAAACCAATTTTTCTTGATGTATTTATTTATATTTTAAATATACTGGGCAAAAATTAATTTTCTTAATTTATTTGTTAAATTGTAAATATTTTATGTAAATTATTTTTAATTTATGTGTTAAAATTGTAAATATATTTGTCATAATTAAATCTTCTTAATTAATGTGTTTAAATTGTAAATATTCTTGGTAAATTAATTTTTCTTAATTTATGTGCTAAAATTATAATTTTTATCTTCCTTATTTGAATTTTAAAGGGGTTATTATTTAATCTGCATAATTTACTAAGGTATCGTCTAAGGACGGGTGTATTAGGGGTGCGTGGGATTAAGTTCCTACCCTTCCCTATGCATAACCGACTCCCGAACTCATATCTGGTTTTCAAACACTATTTTCATTGAAAAAAATAGAATTGGTTTTTTCAAGATTTTCCAAATTAAATAAACTTGGTGGCGACTCCCAATTTTCAAAAATTATTTTTCGCCGTCCCCGTCGCGATCCCGGTTGCGACAGATGGCGACTCCACTGGGGACTTCAGTAAGAGAGTCAGGCCTATTATAGTTATTTATGCAAATTAAATATAAACCTCATTTATTCTTGTTTTTCTTTCCTCACTTTATTTTGTGCAGTGTTTCTTTAGTTCTCTTTTGTATAGTTTAATTTTCTTGATATTTATATATAATATTTGTTTATTTGTTAAAACTCTAGGATAGACGACTATTGTTATTCTGTATATACCTGTGGTTTGAATTTTGTAAAATTTTCTTTATTTATTAAAATCTTAGGATAGATGACTATTTTGTATATATGTGTTGTTTGTATCTTGTTTTGCAGGAGTGTATATAGTGATAGGATCGGAAGGTTTGTATGCTCCCAACACACTCTTCACGATCACTTAATTCACACACTGTGTTCTTGGACTCTATACCCGAGCCCGTGCGAGCTTAGGATTAGGGGGTTTCTTGACATTGCCATGAGGGGCTTCATGCTCACTTGGTAGTTGTTGGGGCACCACTCAGATTGTTACTGGCCTTGTGAGTCAATCATATTGAGAGGGCTTATCCCTACTTATGGTTGGTTCAAAGGTCGGATCCTTGTCCTGTGGATAAGGGCAATCTGGGGATCATGGTCATTAGAATTCTAGACCCACCATGAATGTGTACACGTATAGTCAAACCTAGTAGCTACGACGTTAGGGTTTCTGGCCTTAGAACATCTCACCCATTAGGTTTTACCCGGCTAGGACAATGGGAGCATGCTTCTTTCATCCTTTTACACCGCACTCCTTTATGCTTTATTTTAGTTGTTTCTACACCAAACATTGTTACATTGCATTTAGGTTAGCTAGTTCCTTATCTCATAACTTAATGTTGATATTCATTCTCAAATGTTTAGGCATTTTGTATTTATCACATGCATTCATGTGATATCCTAAATAAAGAAATAATAATAATAATAATAATTATTATTATTATTATTATAGTTAATAGTAAACTATGAGCATACATATGCATTATAGTTAGTATATTCATTTTAGTTAGTTGTGTTGCATGCATTATAATTTAAATATGCATTATAATAGTGTTAATGCATTATAGTTAGAATATGAATTAAAATTACTAAGTGTAGTTAGCATTAATATTAATTATTATTATTAAGTCTAGATATATGACACTAATATTAATTATAATTATTATTACTAAGTGTAGCTACCATTAGTATTATTATTATTAAGTGAACCTAACATAAATATTATTTAATATTATAATTACTAAGTGTAGTTAGCATTAATATTAATTATTATTATTATTAAGTCTAGATATATGCCACTAATATTAATTATAATTAATATTACTAAGTGTATCTAGCATTAGCATTATTATTATTAAGTGTACCTAGCATTTATATTAATTATAATTAATATTGCTAAGTGTAGCTAGCATTAACATTATTATTATTTAGTGCACCTAACATTAATATTATTTAATATTATAATTATTAAGTGTATCTAGCATTAATATTAGTTATTATTATTATTAAATCTAGATATATGGCACTAACATTAATTATAATTAATATTACTAAGTGTAGCTAGCATTAGTATTATTATTATTAAAGTGTAAATAGCACAAATATTATTTAACATTATAATTACTAAGTGTAGTAGGCATTAATATTATTTATTATTATTAGTAAGTATAGACATATAGCACTAATATTATTTATGATTATTATATTTGTGTATAAATATATGTGTGTAGGAGTGTGTGTGTGTGTGTAAGAAATGTTTAGTTTCATTTTGCTAAGTTTTGCTTCCAACTCCTCTAAACCAAAATTTCTCTAAACCAAATTTCCTCTAAGCCAAATCTCCTCTAAGCCAAACCCCTTTTTGGCCGAATTCATCTCTTGTCAAGCTCATAATCCTCGTGGCCGAACTTCAGTGGACCTAACTAATCATCTCTTAAGACGTTGTGACGCTCCCTCCCTTTAATCGACAAGTCTGATTACTTGTACCATTCCAATTTTCCAAAATCAAGTTGTTAGTAGAAGCACACTCCTGACTATCAAAGGTGAGTGGGTTTAAGCTCATGACCATACTTTTGGTCATTATTAATATATTTTCAAATTATATGAATTATTTATGAAATTTTAGAATAATTTATGTCAAGAGAACATGTTGTTATGAATTATGTCAATTTTAGAAATATTATCATGAGAACTAATTATTTTGGAAAACTCATGGGACCATGCTTGCTGTATGAATTATTTAGATTTATTTATTAGTTAGAAAATATTTTAAATCTCAGTTTTGTATGAAATTATTACTATTATTTTTTTAGCCAATAAATAGTGAGAAACAGATTAGCGAGTTAACGGTTGCAGGATTGATCGTTAACCTTGGTACCAAGTGGTCCACTAGAGGACTAGCTCACCCATAATAAGGAACCTAGTGAGGTGTCCATTTATGGGACCTAGTTAGGTACCCATCAGAATAGCCATTGGCTCAGATTTAGCTATTCAGCTCAGATAATTATGTACAGAATAATTCATGTTTCTCTACTAATTGTTGCTATAGATTCAGTTAATTTATATGTAATTATATATGTAATATATTTCACATCAATTGCATGTATATGTTATGTATTTTGTTATTGTCCCATGTGGGTTGTGAGTGGAGGCTCGCTCACTGAGTTTTGATGAACTCACCCCTCTCTTTTCCTTTCCCTACAGATCTGATTCTGAGTTCGGTTGTACCCACGTAATCCTCCGCATGAGTGCTCTGACTTCCTTGGTGAGCTTCGCTTTGAAGTGGAGCTTATTGTCAATTATGTCAGCCTAGTAGTGCTCCAATAAATTGTGTAGGCAGGATCCCCGGACATGCATGATATTATTTTCAGAATTTATGTTAATTGTTCTATTATGTCTGGTTTTGGCCTAGAATATGGATTTTATGCAGATTTATGTTCAGAATTTATGTTTTAGAAATAATTCCATATTATCAAGTTTTAGTTGAACTTAACATATTTTAAACAAATTTGGGTTATTTATGCATATTAGTCAGTCACGTTACGGAGGCTTGATGGAGACCCAAATCCTCACGTGCCGGTCACGTTCTCTAGGTGGGTCGTGACAAAGTGGTATCAGAGCAATAGGTTTCCCTACATATTATTGGAGCAAGTGACCACAAATATCATGACATCTAAGTAAATGGAAGCGCGCCCATTTGCAATGATGTGGTGCTATTTGAGGCCTTTAGGAAATGGTCAGTCTTGTTTAGGTTTTATAAGAGCTTGTCTTTCTTGGCACTCATAGTCTTGTTATATGCCCTCCCTTTCACAGTGTGACAATGCCACCTATACACTCTTCACGTCTTCACCGTCGTCGTAGGAGCAATGCATCTGGTGACAATGCTCGTCTTAGAGCTTTTGAACAGATGGTAGCAAACTTAACAGATGTGATGGCCAGGCAGCTAGAGGCGACTATGCAGCCACCTCCAGTTAGAGATACAGATGACTCAGCTTTAGAGCGATTCAAGAGGATGGACCCACCTACTTTCAATGGGCGTCTGACGACTGAGGATCCCCAGGAATTCCTTAGGCAGGTCGAGAAGATAGTCGGTGTCATCCATTGCTCTTCGGAAAGAGCGGTGGAGTTGGCTGGCTTTCAGCTTGGAGGCCAAGCAGAATTATGGTATCAAGAGTTCCGACAAGGGTATGGAACTGTTAGCTCTCCCTCTTGGGAACAATTCAAGGAATTCTTCATGCGAAGATTCATATCAGAGAGTCGCCAAGCACAGATGATTGAGGAGTTTTTGAAACTCCGTTTAACTCCAGGTATGGCGATTCACAGTATGATGAGCGTTTCACTTATCCGCACGGCCTCTAGCATAATACCGACAGATACAGCTAGGGTGAGACGTTTCATTCAGGGCCTGCCAAGAGATCTATTCCTCAGCTTGCAGCCTCATGTCGGGACCAAGGACTATGCTCAGGTGGTAGACATTGCGATTGGTCTCGAGAATGGTTTAGCAGAACGACGGGCTATGTCAGAAGCCAATAAGAAGGCCAGGGTTCATGCCACTTTCTCGAGTGGAGTAGGTTCGAGCAAGGGCCACTATCAGCAGGGACAACAACAAAGTCAGTCGAATAGGGCCACCTTCTCAGAGCCCATCCCAGCACGCCCAGTTGTAGCACACTCTTTTAGTAGAGAGCGATCGGCCTGATGGAGCGGGGTTCATGGCAGTCATATCCAGTATGCCCGACTTGCGAAAAGAGACATCAGGGTCAATGTTTATTTGGCTCTACAGTATGTTATAGATGTGGTCAGCCGGGTCATAAGCTCGCAGAATGCTCGATGTTTCAAAGAGCTCCTAGTCAGGGGTCAACTAACCCCTCCACATCGATTCAATCTCTGCGATCAACGATCCGAGCGGCGTCATCGCATCGGCGGTCGTGGAGCAGGGGTAGGGGCCTGTTGGCCGAGGACCAGTGGAAGAGGAGTAGGCGGTAGAAGCCAAGGTAGTGGAGGACAACCCCGTCTATTCGCTATAACCCGTCAGATGCGCAGCTTCAAATGAAGTGGTAATGGTATGGCGGACGGTATGTTCCTTTGATCTTTGTGACATTATTTGATTCAGGGTCTACCCACTCTTATGTGTCCCCGTTCTTTGCTGTACGGTTTGGAAGATCCCCTGAGGATCTTGATGAGCCGTTTTTAGTTGGGGTGCCTTGAAACCCATCCTTATTCAAACAGTGTATAGATCATGCAAAGTCAAAGTTGGTGACATGGAAGCGCTGGCAGATTTGAAAGTGTTAGACATGTCTGACTTTGACGTTATTCTAGGCGTAGATTGGTTATCCCCATGTCATGCCTTGATAGATTGTTATAGAAGAGTAGTGAGATTCGAGGTCCCAGGTGATGAGCCAAGAGAGTTTCTTGGCACAAGATGCTTAATGCCGACGAGCTTAATATCAGCTATGAATGCGCTACGGTTGATGGATAGAGGTGGTTATGGGATTTTAGCTGCAGTCAGGGATGTAGAGGCAGAGACACCAAGTTTGGATACAATTCCGGTGGCTAATGAGTTTCCGGACGTGTTTCCAGATGATTTACCTAGTATGCCACCAGAGAGAGAAATAGAGTTTGGGATAGAGCTTGAACCAGAAGTTAGACCCATCTCTATACCCCCATATCGCATGGCTCTAGCGGAGTTAAAAGAATTGAAGGAGCAGCTACAGGAGTTGTTGGACAAAGGGTTTATACGGCCAAGTACCTCTCCATGGGGTGCTCCAGTGTTATTCGTTAAGAAGAAAGATGGTTCGATGAGGATGTGTATAGATTATAGGCAGCTAAACAAGGTGACGATTAAGAATCGATACCCTTTACCCCGCATAGATGATCTTTTTGACCAGCTTCAAGGGGCAACATGTTTCTCCAAGATCGATCTTCGATCTGGTTACCATCAGCTGAAGATTAAGGATGGAGATATACCTAAGACGGCTTTCAGGACTCGCTATGGACACTACGAGTTCTTAGTGATGTCCTTTGGGTTAACCAATGCCCCAGCAGCCTTCATGGATTTAATGAATAGGGTGTTTAAACCGTTTCTGGATCACTTTGTGATTGTCTTCATTGATGACATCTTAGTGTATTCCAAAAGTAAGGAGGAACACGAGCAACACCTGAGAATGGTTTTACAGACCTTGAGGGAAAACCAGTTGTATGCCAAGTTTTCCAAGTGTGAGTTCTGGCTAGAACAGGTGGCATTCCTTGGACACGTAGTGTCGAAGGATGGCATTCTAGTAGATCCAAAGAAGGTGGAAGCAGTGCAGCAATGGCCTAGACCTACAACAGTTTCAGAAGTTCGTAGTTTCTTGGGTTTGGCGGGGATATTACAGCATTATCTTCAGGATTTCTCGAGGATTGCAGCACCCATGACCAAGCTGACACAGAAGAATGTCAAGTTTCAGTGGACAGAAGAGTGTGAAGAAAGTTTTCAAAGGCTGAAAACATGCTTGACCACGGCACCAGTTCTTGTACTACCTTGAGTTCGGGAGGTTTTCGATGATTCGTGACGCTTCTAGAATTGGACTTGGCTGTGTCTTGATGCAACATGGCCAAGTTATAGCATACGCCTCGCGGCAACTTAAAAAGCATGAGCAAAATTATCCTACCCATGATTTGGAGATGGCAGCAGTGATTTTTGCCTTGAAGATTTGGAGACATTACCTGTATGGAGAAACTTGTGAGATTTTCACAGACCACAAGAGCTTGAAGTATATCTTTCAACAGAAGGATTTGAACCTGAGACAGCGTAGATGGCTTGAGTTATTAAAAGATTATGACTGTACGATCTCGTACCACCCAGGGAAGGCGAATGTAGTGGCGGATGCTTTGCGAGGAAGTCGTGAGCGCTTTGGCCCACATAACGCTAGTAAGACAAGCGTTAGTAAAAGATATCCACAAGATAGAAGCTGAAGGAGTTCAGTTTGGCCTTAGTGAATCAGGGGCTTTTCTAGCTCACATCAAGGCTCAGTCAACCTTGGTGGAACAGATCAAGGCACAACAAGGTGAGGATTTGAAGTTAGCTAAGTTGGGTGAGGATGTTCGTAAAGGTGAGAATACAGAGTTCTCAGTTGATACTGAGGGTGTATTGCACCTTGGAAATCGTTTATGCGTGCCAGCAGTGGGTGAGTTGAGGAGAAAAGTAATGGAAGAAGCTCATAGTGCAGCATACTCAGTGCACCCAGGATCAACTAAGATGTATCAGGATCTAAAACAGTTATTCTGGTGGGATGGTATGAAGAGAGATATCGGTGACTTTGTAGCTAGGTGTCTGGTGTGTCAGCAAGTCAAGGCTGAGCACCAGAGGCCAGCAGGGTTACTTCAGCAGATAGACATTCTAGAATGGAAGTGGGAGAGGATAACCATGGACTTCGTAATTGGATTACCTCGAACCACCAAAGGGTTCAACTCGATATGGGTAATAGTAGACAGGATGACCAAATCAGCACACTTTTTACCAGTAAAGACTACCTTTAGTGCGGCACAGTATGCTCAATTGTACATCAACGAGATAGTTAGACTCCACGGTGTCCCAGTATCTATCATATCCGATAGAGGATCCCAGTTTACTTCACGATTCTGGAGGGCATTTCATGAGGCCCTTGGCACACGTGTGGATTTGACCACAGCTTTTCACCCTCAAACAGATGGTCAGTCAGAAAGGACGATACAAATCTTAGAAGATATGCTCAGAGCCTGCATATTAGATTTCAAAGGAAGCTGGTGTGATCACCTACCCTTGATCGAGTTCTCATACAATAATAGTTATCAGTCGAGTATCCAGATGGCACCATTCGAAGCCTTATATGGGAGGCGTTGCAGGTCTCCCATCGGGTGGTTTGAGCTTGGGGAAGTTAAGTCCTTAGGCCCGGATCTAGTTCAGGAGACCTTAGAGAAGGTTCAGTTGATTAGGGAACGTCTCTTAGCAGCACAATCCAGGCAGAAGTCGTATGCTGATAACCGTCGACGTAACTTGGAATTTGCGATTGGAGACAATGTGTTTCTGAAAGTATCCCCTATGAAAGGAGTAGTGAGATTCGGTAAGCAAGGAAAGTTAAGCCCTCGTTTTATTGGTCCATTTGAAATCTTAGAAAGAGTTGGAGCGGTAGCTTATAGGTTGGCACTGCCTCCCAGTTTATCAGCCATACACCCAGTATTTCATGTTAGTATGCTCAGGAAATATATGCCTGACCAATCTCATGTGATCACTCCACAAACGGTCCAAATTGATGAGAGCTTGTCATATGAAGAGGAACCAGTTGCCATCGTGGATAGACAAATTAAGAAGCTTCGCTCAAAGGAGATAGCCTCAGTAAAAGTTATCTGGAAGAACCATTCAGGCGAAGCAGCAACTTGGGAAGCTGAAGAAGCTATGAAAACCAAATATCCCCATCTCTTCCCACCTCAAGGTACATTGTTTAGATTTGGGGACCAAATCTCTTTTAAGGGGAGTAGTATGTGATATCCTAAATAAAGAAATAATAATAATAATAATAATAATTATTATTATTATTATAGTTAATAGTAAACTATGAGCATACATATGCATTATAGTTAGTATATTCATTTTAGTTAGTTGTGTTGCATGCATTATAATTTAAATATGCATTATAATAGTGTTAATGCATTATAGTTAGAATATGAATTAAAATTACTAAGTGTAGTTAGCATTAATATTAATTATTATTATTAAGTCTAGATATATGACACTAATATTAATTATAATTATTATTACTAAGTGTAGCTACCATTAGTATTATTATTATTAAGTGAACCTAACATAAATATTATTTAATATTATAATTACTAAGTGTAGTTAGCATTAATATTAATTATTATTATTATTAAGTCTAGATATATGCCACTAATATTAATTATAATTAATATTACTAAGTGTATCTAGCATTAGCATTATTATTATTAAGTGTACCTAGCATTTATATTAATTATAATTAATATTGCTAAGTGTAGCTAGCATTAACATTATTATTATTTAGTGCACCTAACATTAATATTATTTAATATTATAATTATTAAGTGTATCTAGCATTAATATTAGTTATTATTATTATTAAATCTAGATATATGGCACTAACATTAATTATAATTAATATTACTAAGTGTAGCTAGCATTAGTATTATTATTATTAAAGTGTAAATAGCACAAATATTATTTAACATTATAATTACTAAGTATAGTAGGCATTAATATTATTTATTATTATTAGTAAGTATAGACATATAGCACTAATATTATTTATGATTATTATATTTGTGTATAAATATATGTGTGTAGGAGTGTGTGTGTGTGTAAGAAATGTTTAGTTTCATTTTGCTAAGTTTTGCTTCCAACTCCTCTAAACCAAAATTTCTCTAAACCAAATTTCCTCTAAGCCAAATCTCCTCTAAGCCAAACCCCTTTTTGGCCGAATTCATCTCTTGTCAAGCTCATAATCCTCGTGGCCGAACTTCAGTGGACCTAACTAATCATCTCTTAAGACGTTGTGACGCTCCCTCCCTTTAATCGACAAGTCTGGTTACTTGTACCATTCCAATTTTCCAAAATCAAGTTGTTAGTAGAAGCACACTCCTGACTATCAAAGGTGAGTGGGTTTAAGCTCATGACCATACTTTTGGTCATTATTAATATATTTTCAAATTATATGAATTATTTATGAAATTTTAGAATAATTTATGTCAAGAGAACATGTTGTTATGAATTATGTCAATTTTAGAAATATTATCATGAGAACTAATTATTTTGGAAAACTCATGGGACCATGCTTGCTGTA
The DNA here is from genome assembly GCA_031216105.1 of Dalbergia cultrata. Taxonomy (NCBI): domain Eukaryota; kingdom Viridiplantae; phylum Streptophyta; class Magnoliopsida; order Fabales; family Fabaceae; genus Dalbergia; species Dalbergia cultrata. The sequence continues at coordinate 17,432,036 of CM062350.1, forward strand.
TGAATTATTTAGATTTATTTATTAGTTAGAAAATATTTTAAATCTCAGTTTTGTATGAAATTATTACTATTATTTTTTTTTTAGCCAATAAATAGTGAGAAACAGATCAGCGAGTTAACGGCTGCAGGATTGATCGTTAACCTTGGTACCAAGTGGTCCACTAGAGGACTAGCTCACCCATAATAAGGAACCTAGTGAGGTGTCCATTTATGGGACCTAGTTAGGTACCCATCAGAATAGCCATTGGCTCAGATTTAGCTATTCAGCTCAGATAATTATGTACAGAATAATTCATGTTTCTCTACTAATTGTTGCTATAGATTCAGTTAATTTATATGTAATTATATATGTAATATATTTCACATCAATTGCATGTATATGTTATGTATTTTGTTATTGTCCCATGTGGGTTGTGAGTGGAGGCTCGCTCACTGAGTTTTGATGAACTCACCCCTCTCTTTTCCTTTCCCTACAGATCTGATTCTGAGTTCGGTTGTACCCACGTAATCCTCCTTGATAGTGCTCTGACTTCCTTGGTGAGCTTCGCTTTGAAGTGGAGCTTATTGTCAATTATGTCAGCCTAGTAGTGCTCCAATAAATTGTGTAGGCAGGATCCCCGGACATGCATGATATTATTTTCAGAATTTATGTTAATTGTTCTATTATGTCTGGTTTTGGCCTAGAATATGGATTTTATGCAGATTTATGTTCAGAATTTATGTTTTAGAAATAATTCCATATTATCAAGTTTTAGTTGAACTTAACATATTTTAAACAAATTTGGGTTATTTATGCATATTAGTCAGTCACGTTACCAGAGGCTTCAGTGGGGACCCAAATCCTCACGTGCCGGTCACGTTCTCTAGGTGGGTCGTGACAATTCATTCCATTCGTTTCTCATAACATAACTTGTTTTACATGAAAGGTTTCTTTTCTTCAGTTGTGTTCACTTACATAGGTTTGTGCATCATCAAATTCTCAAGGAAGCATCAAAAATTTTTTTTTCTTATCTCTCCTATCTTTTTAATTCTACTCAATTATTTCATTCTTGTACACAGTGTGTGTGGTTTTTGATTCATCATCAGTTCAAAGCAAATGGATGCAATACCAATGAACACTAGCAATGTACATGACTGGAAAAGAAATATCAAGGTTACAGTGATGAGCAATGAGCTAGAGAAAGTAAAAGAAATAGTTCAGTTGATGGCTCGTGAAGTCCGATCCTCTTTCAAGAATACCTACGGGTGCATATTGGATTTGTTGTCCATTCCGGTGGAAGCGCCAGCATTGAGTGCTCTCTTGCAATTCTGGAACCCTTCTCTTTGTTGCTTTGAGTTGCCCGATCTTGACGCTATGCTAACCATAGAAGAATATGTGGTTATAATGAGACTACCGATCCAAGAAAAATCAGGTGTATATCTATACCAAGGGCATTATGTTAATAAGGAGAACGTTGCCAAGATAATCGGAGTTGATTCAAACCAGATGATAATGGAAGTAAGGGGGTCTACTCAAGGAATCAGAAGAAGTTTGCTAGAGACACATATGCAAACTTTGGCTCAACAAGGAGATTGGGATTTCTTCAAACGAACACTGGCACTGACTATCTATGGGTTGGTCTTATTTCCATTCACGCCCGATGTCGTCGACCAAGCTGCCATGGATGTGTTTTTCAAGTTCGAAACGTGTGGCATGAATCCTATCCCGGCCATGCTAGCAGATATATTCCTTTCTTTGGGGGTTTGTATTCAAAAGAGGGGCGGAAGGCTGCATTGTTGTTTGCCATTGCTATACGTGTGGTTCATGACTCATGTATATGCTAATAGTCGCATGGGCCTTCTTCCTAATCCGTTAGGGGACTTCCATCGCATACAGATAAAGTGTCAAGAAGCTCAGGCATGGAAAAAGGAATTCTCACAAATCCAATCAAACACTTTCAAATGGGTCTGTCCTTGGTATCGTGGAGACAGTGTTATCTACAGCTGTGGTGACTTCCATAATGTTCCGTTGATGGGTCCAAGGGGATGTATTTCCTATACACCTGCGTTAGTGCTTAGACAACTCCACTGGACTCAGACAAAGCCACAAGAAGAACAACTTAAAGTATTCAGTTTCCTATACCAGAAAGACAAGAGTACCCTGGAGCAAGAAAGGAAGATCAAAATGGCATGGGATGATGTCAAAATCTTGGGGAAAATGGAACTCGGCCAATAGCGTTTAACCTCTTCTCAAGAATACAAAGACTGGAGGAAGGCAAGAGTCGGGAAAGATAGTATCCCAAAGGATATTCCCAACAACCTAGCCCCCACGCAAACTCCAAAGTCGGCCCAACAGATGGAAATGATGAAGGCCCAAATGCGGTTTCTGGAGGAGAAAAAGGAAGCAGCAGACCTGAAGGTTGACATCCTTCAAGATCAATGCAAGAAAATGGCCAAAGAAATTGAGGCCCTAAAAGACGAATGTATTGAGGTAGCAGAAATCACCAAGTCCAGGAAGGGCAAAGAGAAAATCTCAAGCATGCATCTGGCCAAAATCCAAGAGCTAAAGGGAGGACTCCACAAGCTTGTGAAGGAAAAGAATCAGCTGGAGAAAGAGGTTAGTAAGAAAAATCGCATGGTGGAAAGAGTAGAATTGGAAGTCAGCCAACGAGATAAAGACATCTGGAGCTTGAGAATGGAGGTCAAGAAAGAGAAAGGTATGAGAGAAAAACTGGAAGGATAGGTGAAGCACCTATCAACCATGTTGACACAGACTGAGCAGAAAGCTACTCAAGGATGGGCATCAGCAAACCAATATCATGATTTGTTTGTTGATGCAACAGAATTCGGGAAGTCATGGAGAGAAAAGGCGTTAGAATGGGAAGAAAAATGTGGAAAGCTCACCGGTGAATTGAGTCATTACATTCCAAACTTTATTTACCGTTTCGAGCAAGCCAAGAAGCAAATTAATAAGTTGTCACCATTTAGATTGCCTTAAGAGGTGACAGCATTCATGGATTCATGCGAAAGGATCACTAAAGGCCTCAAGAGGAAGAAAATGAAAGCTTTGACGTAATCATCTGTCATGAATCAAGGATTGTTGAATTTCCTTGTTAAGAAAAGAGGATTAAAACTCATGAAATGTATCTTGAAACAATTTGTACTCAGAACTTCACCCAAGAATGAATGAAACTTTAATGTTTGTACTTCACTTCGACAGTCAATTGTGACTTCTCAAGCTCGCCAGGTGCTCTCTATAGAGGAACAGATGTTCCCTTAGGAAGTAATCAATCACATTTTTACCTTGAAATAGTTCGTCCTTGTGTAAAAGTGTGAGAATACCCAAACATATGAAAAGGAACCACATTGCTAGTGTTCATTAGATAGTACCTATAGAGGAGTGAATCCTCCCTTAGATTTGCTATCAACTGCACCTCGACTTATAGGGTGATATATCCATAAGAATGAGTGCAGGGCATCCTTGCTTTTAAAAATAAAAGGAAAAAAGAACTTTTTGACCTCTTTCGTTTGTTTCATATATATATATATAAAAAAACATAAAACAAGATTTTAACTTTGCGACTGTTACAGTGTTTGTGAAAGCACAAGATTCGTAACCATTGGGCGCCCAAGGAAAGAGGATACCGATCTAACTCGTGTTCATAATACTAGAGCTCGAACCAAGATGGCCGGCGGAAACACAGAACCAGGAAGGACCATCCCATCTGCAATTACTTCTGAATTGGGAAGAGCTATTCCAGCTGTAACCACCTCGACTATAACTACTTCTGAACCCGGAAGAAACTTAAGCATGGAAGTTGATGCAGTGAGAGGAAGACTGAACGAGTTGTCAAATAACCAGGGAAGAATAGAGGAGATGATGCGGGCTATGATGGAGTCACTCGACTTATTGAGAGCCCACCAAAACTCAGGAGGGGTACAACCAAGTGCTACAACGATAACCATACCTGTGGTATCGGATGCAGCTCTGAATGTCACGCAAGGGGTGAATGATAATCCCCACGAACAACCACAACCGACAATGCTTATTACTATTCCCATTGGAGAAGGATATCACGTGGTAGAGAATACACATGCTGAAGGGCATGGGCACGCTACCCACATTTAGGAGCAGCCTCCGAATGTCATCCCAAGGCAACTCTCTTCCTCGGGGAATAATCGTGCAGAGACAGAGAAGGACAAGTCGAGAGAAGAATGGATGGAAAAAATTCAGGAACAATTTAAGGCAATCCAAAGGCCAAACAATTATGGCTACATGGAGATTGAGCAACTTTGCCCTCCCATTAGCAAGGTTGTCCCTAAAGATTTTAAAATTCCTGATTTTTTGAAATATGATGGAACTAGCAACCCACTCTTCCATTTAAAGAGTTACTGTACCAAGATGTCAATCTGGTCCAAAGATGAAAAATTTCTCATTAGCTTTTTCCACGAGAGTTTGACCGGACCGGCTCTAGAATGGTACATCCAGTTAGATCATGCAAAGATTTCCTGTTGGGGAGAGCTGGCTGACCAATTCATGAACCAGTATAAGTTTAACTTGGAAATAGCGCCCAGTCGTGAACAGCTGAGTACAATGCAAAAGAAGAAGGATGAATCCTTTAAACAATATGCTCAGAGATGGAGAGCTTTGGCTGCTCAAGTGCAACCACCACTCATCCCATCTGAGATGTGTTCATACTTCCTAGCAACTCTAGGGTCTCCTTACATCGGGGCAATGGCGGGAGCAGCATACCGAGATTTTTCTGAGTTAATAACTGCTGGAGAAAGAATTGAGAGCTTGACTAAAGCTGGAAAGCTCCCGATGAGCAATGAAGACACCAAGAGGGGATTCCCACCCGTAAAGAAAGAAAGCGAGTAAATTATGTGCAAGGTCAGCGACCGTTCACCCCAAGACATGTATCCACATATTCAGGACCCCAAATGTCATCCATCCCTCCTTACCCACACTACCAAACCACAAATCCCACCCCATACCACCAGCCTCAAGTCAACAACATCCACATACGGCCATACCAACCCGCCCGTCCAACATATCCAACCATACATCCTCAGAACTTCCTAAACACAGCACCTCGATCCAATTCTCAAAACCAAAATCGCAATCGTTTCCCAAACCTACCACCTTTTCCAAAGTTAGCCATTTCCAATGCTGACCTTTATCAACGGTTGTTTGATGCTCATTTGATTTCACCATACCCTGTGCACCCATTACAACCTCCGTTTCCAACTTGGTACAATCCAAATCTGACTTGCAAATACCATATGGATGTTGCGGGACATTCGATTGAAGATTGTGAAGGTTTTAAGACGACAGTGAGAAGACTAATTGCTTGTGGGAGACTGGATCTCCAAGAAGATCCAAAACCCGATATTGTTAATAACCCGATCCCAAATCATGAAGGAGGAAGTCGTGTGAATGCCTTGGAAGTGGAGAAACAATTGATCAAGAAGGTTTTGAGTCTCCGAACACCCATGGAGAAAGTGTTTATTGCTTTGAAGGAAGCTAATTATAACATCATAGCACCTGCTTCTATGATGAAAGAAGAGGAGAAATATGATATGGAATCAAGATGTGCATACCATTGTGGAAGTCTTGGACATGATATTGAGAATTGTTGGGATTTCAAAGTGCGTGTACAAGAACTACTCACTTTAGGTGTGATACAGGCAAAAAAGAAGCAGAATTCTGTTGAAGAGGTGAATGTGATTGAGCGTTTTGTACTCAAAGTTCCACCACTTAATCCATCCCCCAAGCCGGAAAAAGTGGTAATCACTGTGGGAAAGCCCACGCCTTTCTATTATGAGAACTCTCGTGCTGTGCCCTGGAATTATGAAACTAAAGTGGAGATGAAGGGAGATATAGGGAAAACCTCGAAGGCCCGAGAAAGCGAGGAAGTGACAGGTGTCATGGAAGTAAAGGGAATAACAAGGAGTGGAAGAGTTTATGGGCCCAAAGAGTTGGAGAAGGGGAAGTTTGTTGACGAAGGTAATATCGACAAAAGCTTAGACTCAGAGAGAAAAGAAAGAGAAGAGGAGGAGGAGGAGTTTTTAAAGATTATGAAGCAAAGTGAGTATGATATTCTAGAACAACTAAAGAAGACTCCCGCTAGAATATCACTCTTGTCACTAATCTTGTCATCTGAACTCCACCAAAAAGCAGTGTTGAAGGTGTTGAAGGAGGTCTATGTCAAGCCAGATGCGTCATTGGAGAATGTAGTAAACATGGTGGACCCGGGAAAGCGTGTTAACATGATCACATTTTCAGATAAAGAGGTTATATCTCAGACCAGCCCTAGAGCACTATACATAACTCTTAAATGCAAAGGTTATATTGTGCCCAGAGTCCTTATTGATGGAGGGTCAGGGCTAAATGTCTTGCCAGTATCAACCCTGCACTATTTATCAATGAATAAGGACGATATACTGCCACAGTTAATGGTAGTGAAAGCATTTGACGGAGCTAAGAAGAGCATCCTTGGAGAAGTAACACTGCTACTTGAGATGGGCCCAAGCAGATTTGAAGTATTATTCCAAGTGATGGAGATTGAGTCGGATTATAATATGCTACTGGGAAGACCATGGATTAACAACGCTGGAGCTGTCCCTTCAACCTTGCATCAAAAGGTGAAATATGTGGAGAATGGAATGGTTGTTACAATTCATGGAGAAAGAGAAATCTTAGTGTCCAAACCAGTGGCATTGCCATATGTGGAGAATGTAGAGCTGGTGGAGAGTAGCTTATGGCATAATTTAGAAGTAGTAGGATTGAAACAAGAGCAAGCTAAACCCCCAATACAAAGTCAGGTGGTGGCCCACATCATGGCTAAGAACGGATATCTGGAAGGCAAAGGACTGGGATCGTGTTTGCAAGGCACCCAAACCCCTATATCGGTCCCTAAAAAGTTCAACCGGTTTGGTCTGGGGTACAAGGACTCGTTGAATGAAGAGATGAGAACTTTGAGTCTAGAGCAGAAAAAGCAAAGTGGAAAAATGAAGCAAATCCCTCACTTAAGAGAGACGTTTCATGGCCCGGTTGAAGTTATTACAGCTGGAATAGTTCACTCGCCTTGCTACCACTTCACCATCAACACCTTGGACTCTGAAACGACTCAAAGAGACAACAAATTTTAAGATGACAACAATGATGAAATCTTTGATGAACCTGGACTCTTGAACGGTGATTGATGTTATTGCTGCAAAGTAATTTGTTGGGTTGTATTAATTAAGATTTATGCTTGTGTTTATGCTACTGGGAGACATCGTTTAAATAAGCTTACATGATTTTTCAATAGTCTTCCTTTATGTTTTCCATTTTGCTTCGTTCCTTTTTTTTTTCTTTCTTTTGCTTTCTCCTTTCCCTTATTTCTTTACTTTTCCATTCCCAGCTCGTTAATTCGTGTTTGTCCTATGTTGTTTGTGATCCATTTTAGCATTCCAACCTACCATAATTACTTTCCAGGAACATGAATGACATAGAAATTTTGCCACAAGAAAAGGAATTTGGAAACTTATCAATTGATTCTCTTGCTGCATTTGATTGCGATAACCATGAATCTGAAGAGGATGAGGGAGATGTTGAGCAATTTTCAAGTTTACTGGAACATGCAGAAAAAGGATTTGACTTAGACAATGAGGTGGTCGAGGTGATTAACATGGGCACTGAAGAAGAGAAAAAGGAGTTGAAAATAGTGGAAAATCCTGAACGTACAGAGATGATTGCATTATTTAAGGAATTCCTGGATGTATTTGCATGGTCCTATCATGATATGCCAGGATTAGACCCAGAGATTGCTTCACACAAGACCCCTTTGTATCTAGAAGCTGAGCCGAAAAAGAAAAAGTTGAGGAGAATACGACCCGATATGTCATTGAAAATAAAAGAAGAAGTGACTAAACAGCTGGAGGCTGGATTTCTAGAGGTTTCAAGACACACTGATTGGGTGGCCAACATTGTGCCTGTACCTAAAAAGGATGGAAAAGTCAGGATGTGTGTAGATTATCGGGATTTGAATAAGGCTAGCCCAAAAGATGATTTTCCTCTCCCTCACATTGATGTCCTTGTTGATAATACAGCTAGAAGTCACCGATTTTCCTTTATGGATGGATATTCTGGGTATAATCAGATTCCTATGGATATTCATGACAAAGGAAAAACTACTTTCATAACACCGTGGGGAACATTTTGCTATACAGTCATGCCATTTGGATTGAAGAATGCGGGTGCCACCTACCAACGTGCTATGGTCACATTGTTCCATGACATGATGCACAAGGAGATTGAAGTGTATGTAGATGATATGGTCGCCAAGTCTAAGGAGGGAGAAAGCCACGTGGCAGTTCTGCGAAAACTGTTCGAGAGGTTCGAAAAGTATAAGTTACGATTGAACCCTAATAAATGCATTTTTGGGGCTTCTACAGGGAAGTTACTTGGGTTCATTGTCAGTAGAGAAGGGATAAAAGTGGATCCTGATAAGGTGAAGGCGATACAAGAAATGTCTGCTCCCCGAACTGAACGAGAAGTGAGAAGTTTTCTTGGAAGGCTCAACTACATTGCTAGATTTATTGCCAATTTGACTAGTACTTGTGAGCCTATATTCAAGCTGCTGCGAAAGCATCAACCTGGGGAATTGAATGATGAATGCCAAGAAGCCTTTGATAAAATAAAGGCTTATTTAATGAAGCCCCCAATTCTAGCCCCACGTGTACCAGACCGCCCTTTAATATTGTATCTCACAGTGTTGCCCATGTCACTTGGGGCAATGTTGGGTCAATATGATGAGTCTGGTAAGAAGGAACAGGCAATTTATTATCTGAGCAAGAAGTTTAATGACTGTGAATCCCGTTATCTGGCGATTGAAAAGACTTGTTGTGCATTAGTGTGGGCATCCAAGAGGTTGAAGCAGTACATGTTATACTACACTACCTGGTTAATCTCTCGAATGGATCCATTAAGATATATATTTGATAGTCCTCATGTGTCGTTGAGAATGTCAAAATGGCAAGTGATGCTGTCCGAATTTGATATCAAATATGTGACTCAGAAGTCTATCAAGGGAAGTGCAATTGCCGATCATCTAGCTGAAAATCCCCTTGAGGATATACAACCTATCGTGCCTGAATTCCCCGATGGAGAAGTGTTAACAGTGGAAAAAGATGAGATAGAAAAGGAGAATGTATGGAAAATGTACTTTGATGGGGCTGTCAATATGAATGGATGTCGAATAAGAGCTGTAGTGGTATCACTAGCCGGGAAGCAGTACCCAGTTTCCATCAAGTTGGATTTTGAATGTACCAACAACATCGCAGAATATGAGGCTTGTGTGAATGGTTTGCAACTTGCAATTGACTTAGGGATCAAAGAATTAAAGGTGTTTGGAGACTCTGCGCTCATAATCTACCAAGTTATTGGAGAATGGCGCACAAAAGATTCAAAATTGATACCTTATCAGAAGTATTTATCTCGACTAATTGAGCATTTTGATAATATATCATTTTCTCACTTAACTCGAGACAAAAATCAATTTGCGGATGCTTTGGCCACTTTGGCTGTGATGACTAAGTTGGAGATCCACGCAAATGTACAACCTATTCGCGTAGAGGTGCAAAATGAACCGATATACTGTGACAGCGTAGAGATTGAACCAGATGGCCGACCATGGTATCATGACATCAAACAATATGTTCAAAGAGGAGAATACCCGACTGGAGCAAATGAAGTGCAAAGAAAAACAATTTGAAGATTGACCATGACCTTTTTCCTAAATGGTGAAGTCCTTTACAAGCGGAATCATGACACCACTATCCTTAGATGTGTGGATGCTCATGAAGCTCGAATGATCATGATCGAGATCCACGAAGGAATCTGTGGAACTCACGCTAATGGGCATATGATGGCGCGCAAGATCCTAAGAAGTGGATATTATTGGTCTACCATGGAGAATGACTGCGTCAGTTATGTTCGAAAGTGTCACAAATGTCAAACATATGCAGACCGAGTCAATGCTCCTCCAATTCCATTACACAACATGGTATCTCCTTGGCCTTTCTCAATGTGGGGCATGGATGTCATCGGCCCGATTAATCCCAAAGCATCCAATGGCCATCGCTTCATTTTGGTTGCAATTGACTATTTCACAAAGTGGGTGGAGGCTGCTTCATATGCCAACATCGCACAGAAGGTGTTTCTCAGATTTATCAAAAAGGACATTATCTGCAGATATGGGATTCCAGAAAGAATTATCACAGATAATGCTCCTAACCTTAATCTGGCCGGTTCGAAAGTTCTTTGAAACTTTCAAGATCAAGCATCACAATTTAGCTCCTTATAGACCTCAAATGAATGGCGTAGTTGAGGCCGCGAATAAAAATATCAAGAAAATCGTCGCCAAGATGGTGGTGAATTACAAGGACTGGCATGAAGTGCTGCCTTATGCTTTGCACGCGTATCGAACCAACATAAGGCCAAGCACAGGGGCAACTCTCTTCTCATTGGTATATGGAACGGAAGCTGTATCTCCCATAGAAGTGGAAATCCCGTCCTTAAGGGTTTTGATGGAGTCTGATTTGGAGGAATCTGAATGGGTGAGGACTCGATATGAACAGCTAAACATGATAGAAGAGAAAAGACTGACTGCCATTTGTCATGGCCAGTTGTACCAAAACAGAATAGCCAAGGCTTTTAACAAGAAAGTTCGCCCTAGAGATTTTTACCCAGGAGATTTGGTTTTAAAGAAAATCCTCCCTAATCAAGAGGACGCACGGGGCAAGTGGGCTCCAAGTTATGAAGGTCCCTACATTGTCAAGCAAGCATTCTCAGGTGGGGCGTTGATTTTGCAAAACATGGATGGACAAGAATTGCCTAAACCAATCAATACCGATGCAGTCAAAAAGTTCTATGCTTGAAAAGATGTTGAAAAAGCCCGTTAGGTTGAAAACTCGAAAGAGCGATCTAAACAAAAGTTAGGGTAAAACAAAAAGAAAAAAAAAAAAAGGAAAAAAGCTCGTTAAGTTGAAAACTCGAAAGAGCAACCTAGGCAAAAATTAGAGCAAAAAGATAAGCATCATCTCAAGCAACCTATACTGGGGCAATTTTTAGCGTTGAATTTGTCCAGTGAATCAAATAGCCCAAGACTAAAACTGGGGCAATTTTTCAGAAAAAGGGTTTGAAGACATCTTCAGAGATCAGGGTTATGGTGTTCTACTGCTGCAAGAAATCGATTGAATGAGCCATAAGGAATTGGAACTGGGGCAAAAATTTCTTGTTTTTCACAATCTTGTCTTTCACTTTTATGATTGTTCCCACCTTTTGTCATCCAATACACCGAGCAATAAAGATGTCTATTCGGCCAATCTTTTTGTTTTCTCTTTAAATGCATGTTTATTTATGATGTCTCGAGTAAGCATAAATTTAAGTTTAAAGTTGTACAACCTAATAATTCTCATAGCGATGCATCCGTGACTAGCATCACACCAAGAAAATTTAGAAGTTTCAGTCAAACTTGGCAAAAAAGCGATCATTATCCTAAAAAAGGGGAAAAAGGGAACGAAGTAAGCAAAGTTACAGAAGAAAAAAAGAAAACTTATGCCAGAAGGCCCAGCGTGAATCATGAGTTTGATCGGTTATAGTCTTCCTTGAGGCTTGCTTGATCTGGTTACATTTAGTTTTTCTGAAATAAACTGAAAATTGAGGACTTGTGCATATAACCCAAAAAAAAAAGAAAAGAAAGAAAGAGATAATGTGAAAATCATTGTTTTCCATTATTACAAATTTATTTTTTCAGTCGGCCTCAAATTGCCAAGTTTATTTTTTAGTCGGCCTCAGTTTGCCAAATTTACTTTTTCAGTCGGCCTCAGATTGCCAAATTTAATTTCTAGTCGGCCTCAGATTGCCAATTTACTTTCCAGTCGGCCTCAGATTGCCAGTTTATTTTCATGTTGGCCTCAGATTACCAATTTACATTTCCAATCGGCCTCAGATTGCCAATTTATTTTCATGTCGGCCTCAGATTGCCACTTTACTTTCAGTCGGCCTCAGATTGCCAAATTTATTTTTTAGTCGGCCTCAGTTTGCCAAATTTACTTTCCAGTCGGCCTCAAATTGCCAGTTTATTTTCATGTTGGCCTCAGATTGCCAATTTACATTTCCAGTCGGCCTCAGATTGCCAATTTATTTTCATGTCGGCCTCAGATTGCCACTTTACTTTCAGTCGGCCTCAGATTGCCAAATTTAATTTTCAGTCGGCCTCAATTTGCCAAATTTATTTTTCAGTCGGCCTCAGTTTGCTAAATTTACTTTTTCAGTTGGCCTCAGATTGCCAAATTTAATTTCTAGTCGGCCTCAGATTGCCAATTTACTTTCGATCGGCAGATTGCGGTTTATTTTCATGTTGACCTCAGATTGCCAATTTACATTTTCAGTCGGCCTCAGATTGCCAATTTATTTTCATGTTGGCCTTAGATTGCCACTTCACTTTCAGTCGGCCTCAGATTGCTAAATTTATTTTGATCGGCCTCGGTTGCCAAATTTATTTTTTTAATCGGCCTCAGATTGCCACCATTTACATTTTCAGTTGGCCTTAGATTGCCAATTTACTTTTTCAGTCGGCCTCAGATTGCCAATTTACTTTTTTATGTCGGCCTCAGATTGCCGTTTTAACCCTTCAGTCAGCCTCAGATTGCCGTTTTACCTTTTAATCGGCCTCAGATTGCCATTTTCACTCCTGTCGGCCTTAGATTGCCCTTTTAAGTTTTCAGTCGGCCTCAGATTGCCGCTTTAACTTTTCATGTCGACCTTAGATTACCGCTTTTAACCCAATTGACCTTAGAATGCCGTTTTAAGTTTTCAGTCGGCCTCAGATTGCCATTGCTTCTAATTTTCTGTCACTTGTTGATCCGTAGCCAGTTGATCACAAGAATCTTCAATTTCTATTAGTTCTGTCATTTCTTGCTTGAATTTCATATTTCTTGTCACTCATACATTGGTTTCTGAATTGCATCATTGCATTGCATATGCCACTCATGAGCATTTAATTTCTTTTGTTATTTGAGGTCAGCATTATCTGCATTGCCGAACAAAATCAGTGTTCATATCTTTGCTCCTTCCTTGCAAAATAATATGTAAAACTTAAGTTTATCATCTTATTTTGTAAGAAATAAGCAAAGAGGGGCAACTGTGAACACCCATTTTTTTCGACCAAGAAAAAAACTAGTAGTATTTTAGCCCATTGCCCATTTCTTTTCCTCTCCACTAGCCTATTTTAACCTTGAAAGTGGTAAGCACCACATCATGGCCCCCATCCCCTCTCCATTTGCTGTCACTTCTCCACTCACTGCTAGAATCAAGACAAGAGGATGATGGGACTCTGCGCAAGTGATGGGCAACACAAACATCCGTGGGAGACAAGTTCATATGGTTCCTTTACAAAGCATGGGACAATTCTAATAAAAAAGGGAAAACAAATTGAATACAAGGAGAGAGGGGGCATCAGACAAGGAGGGAGGAGGAAGCCACCTTGTGCACCATTACATAATGAAGCCATAGTCATAAGCCAGGGAGAGGAACGAGGACTGTGACCAAAAAAATTTTTGGGGAGGGGGAAGCTTTAACATCAACACCATCCATTATCACCATCTCATCATCATCATCATTATTGACCAAAGCAGGAAACCATCCCTCCCTATAAACATCTTTAACATCACCACCATTATCCTAACCATCACGAAAAACCAGAGAACCCAAGATCATAAGCTGAAATTACCGAGAATCGAAGGAAATAAAATTACAGCAAAAATGCCTCCCCTTCACTTCAACCTCCACTCTCCATCTCCTCTCCTCCATGAATATTAACACAGCCATCATCATGTAACCTCAACCATTCACCCCTCCAAAATTCCTCTAACCCTCTCACCAAACCAACCAAAACAAAAATCAAAAGCCAACCGCTCACTGCTTAGAACCTCCTGCCATGCTAACATGAGCAGTCTTTGATCTCTTGGTGCCAGTGAGCCACCCTCGTGTCCTTGCTCCGTCAACCCGTCAAAAACTCCTCCGCCACTCCCTCTTTCTCCATCTGGTTCTCTCTCTCTCTCTTTAGATATATCTCTCACTCTCTCTATGCGTATGTGCATGTGAATGTGCTTTAGTCAATATAAGCTTGAAACTCAAAGTGCTAAGCATTCCAGATGCTTCATTACTTTCCATGTTACTGTTTTACTTTTATTTATTTATCATTCTATGTGTGAAACTTGTCTTCATATAGTGCACGAGCATTTGTTGTCGTTAGTAAGGCCATGCCATTGAGCTCAATAAATAATTATATTTCTTCACTTGTGTTGTTTGTTTGAAATCGAAAAGGAAGTCCTCAGATGCCTCAATTTTTTTTTTATTGTTTCGGTGTCTTGCATCTTGTTATTTTATGTTTGTTCTCGTGATACTTTTATTCTCTGTTGCTCTCTCAAAACCTGTGTTCCTCAAATGAAATGAAATGAAAAATACTTAATCTAATATCCATGTTCCAGGACCCCAATCCCTCTTGTTCTGATTTATGCTTTTTATTTTTATTTTTTTATTATTTTATTTTTACTCTTTGTATGTATGTGTGTGCGCTCCTTCTCAACGAGACCACTAAACCAAGTCTCTAACCCTTCCGCCTCTCATTTCTCTCTCACTTTTGTTTTGACCAAAACCAATTCTTCTTGCCTCTGTTTTCAAAAAGTAAAGGCCATGACAAAAGATAAACTCCATTTTCAAAAGCTACGTGAATGTTCCCGTCTTCCTTTTTTTTATCTTTTTATTTGTCTTTCATTTATTTATATTTCTTTGTTGAGTGTATTTTGTTTTAGTTTTGTCTATTATTGTCTCTTTCTTTTAATTGTCCTGAGTGCATTTCACATGTTGCTCACTTAACCATTCTTTTGAATAAAAAAAGGGAAGCTTGGGTTAGTGGAAGTAGGAATCATGGAATTGGAGAGAATGTACGTGATGTGTTTACAATGAAACCAAAACCCATTTTGTATCTCACTTTATTATATACTTTTATTTTGTCTTTGTCTAATGTATGTTTGCTTTTGAGATTTGTTGGTTCGTTTATGATTTATTTGAGATTCTCTTTGTTACTGGACTATGTTTAATTTGGGTTGTAATGTGGGTTTATTTTATGCTTGTTAAATTGTTTTGGCATGTTGGCTTTAAATTGGATTATTACATTCGTGAAATATCATGGTCTTCAGAAATGGTTTTAGAATTTATGGGTTCTTAAAAAAACAGAAAAAAAGAGAAATAATAAAAAATTGATGGTCATGACTCTTATTTGTTTTAGTTACATTTATGTTATTTGTTTCTGTTTTGCTCAAATTAAATATATGGTAGTCATTTGTTCATGAGTTAACATCGTTGATTGACGTTGGAATTAGCATAATATTTTTTTTAATATATATATATATCAAAACATCATTTCTGTGTGATGATCAATTATGGTGATTAAATAACAAATGTTATCTTCACTATTGTTGAATCATAAAGATTTATTGAGTAGCCTAGTGCTAACTTGGATCTTGTGCAGAGAACGGATTTTATTTTCAAAGGACAAGTTCTTTATTAAAAATGGTTTTTAATAAATAAAATTGACTAACACACAAATATTTTCTACAGAACTACGTGACTTTGAGTTCCTCATTGTACCGGAGGATACGTAGGAGCAGGCTATCCCTGTCAAGCCAAAATTAAATCTTCTTAAATTTGTTTAAATTGTAAATGTAATTATATAATTAAATTCCTTAATTTATACATTTCAATTGTAAAATATATTTGTCTAAATTAATTCTTCTTAATCTATGTGTTTAAATTATAAGTATTTTGCTAAAGTAATTTTCTTCTTAATTTATTTTCTAGTTTATATGTTAAAATTGTAAATATATTTTTTTTTTTCAAAAAAAAAACTAATTTATGTTAATGTATTCGTTAAAATTGTAAATATGTTTGTCAAAATTAATTCTTAGTTTATGTGTTTGAATCATGAATATATTTATGTAAATTAAATTTCTGGAATTTATATGTTTAAGTCAAATATATTTGTGTAAATTAATTTATGTGTTTAAATTAAATACATTTTTTGTAAATTAAACTTCTTGAATTTATATGTTCAAATCATAAATAGATTTGGGTAAATTTAATCTCTTGAATTTATATGTTTAAATTGTAAATATTTTGTGTAAATTATTTATTAGTTGTTAAGATTGTAAATGTATTTTCTAAAACCAATTTTTCTTGATGTATTTATATAGATTTTAAATATACTGGGCAAAAATTAATTTTCTTAATTTATTTGTTAAATTATAAATATTTTATGTAAATTATTTTTAATTTATGTGTTAAAATTGTAAATATATTTGTCATAATTAAATCTTCTTAATTAATGTGTTTAAATTGTAAATATTCTTGGTAAATTAATTTTTCTTAATTTATGTGCTAAAATTATAATTTTTATCTTCCTTATTTGAATTTTAAAGGGGTTATTATTTAATCTGCATAATTTACTAAGGTATCGTCTAAGGACGGGTGTATTAGGAGTGCGTGGGATTAAGTTCCTACCCTTCCCTATGCATAACCGACTCCCGAACTCATATCTGGTTTTCAAACACTATTTTCATTGAAAAAAATAGAATTGGTTTTTTCAAGATTTTCCAAATTAAATAAACTTGGTGGCGACTCCCAATTTTCAAAAATTATTTTTCGCGGTCCCCGTCGCGATCCCGGTTGCGACAATGCTTGTTTCATTTGTGTGTGGATATAAGCATGCAAACAATCAAAAAAGCATACTCTTAGTCTTTTTGGGGTTTTTGCTTGTAGCAAAGTATGTCATATTTTTATTTTCTTGGTTTTTCTAGCTGAGATTGTCTTTAAAGCTTAAAATCAAGGCTACCAAAAGTGAATTTCAAAGCACTCGAACCGTATGGCATGTCCAAATGATTTGAGCTCTACGATGATAAATCAATAAAATCTCACTAACCATAGCTTTTATTTGATAATGTCCAAGTCTGAACCCCATGACAAGTGGAGTACTTGTCACATGCAAATTAAAATTCCATGCTTTTATTTATGGAGTGGGCAGTAATAAGATTGGCATTAGTAGTCAAACCAAGTTTGCATTGTTTAACCAAACACCCTCTTCAAGTGTGTTCAATTTTTTACAGAATCCGAGTATTGGCATATAGAATGGAATCGTCTACATCAATGTGCGCCATTTAAACTTCCTTAATGTTCTAGCTTTCTCAAATTAAAATAGAAACAGTCACACTTTTTGCCTTTACGTCATCTGTAAAGCCGGACACAAGTAAATGCGGGGGCTTTGTAGTTTGTCTTAAAAAATACTTGGTCTCAAGAGTTCTTGTCTGAGACTATAGACTGGCCACGGTGCAAGCAATGATAGATTTTCAAACATTATTTCTTACCAAACAGCATCAGATATTATAACTATTGGTGGATAACTGAAATATTAATCTTATCTGAGATGCATAGACAATCATCAGTTTGATCACATAGTGAATATGGCAACAGTCAACACTAAAAGCATATAAAGAATCAATTAGCCAAAGTCTGGTTTGTGGTTACCAGATACTAAAAATTACAAGGATTCCTACCTTGCCTTTCTCCATACAGTTCATCCAGCATTTCTTAATTGGCTTCCCTGCAACAGTTCTCTTTTTTTCAGAAATTTGTGTCATTTCTGTTAGTCAGCTAGTGTTTTGAATCTAATGCAGCCATTGCCTTGGTGGTGGGTGGTACTGTTGTGCTTCCTCCTTTCAAAACTGGGTTGATGACAACCATTAGGGGTAATCCTATTTCATCTCAATTTCCTTCATCTGGTTGGTGGTCCTGATTGGCTCTATATAGAATAGGAAGAGGACTTGAGTGCCAGAAATCATGACACAGAAGAAGAATCCAGAGCTCGAGCCATTTTTTATATTCTTTTATGAACCACATGAAGGCCAGTAATCATGGCTTTATGAATCGTCGCTGCTAAAGAATCCAGAGCTCAAGCAATTTCTGACATTCTTCAGGCTCCAGCATTCCACTTGTTCCAAAATGTGTTGATATGATCAGAAGGTTTGGACATAGCTGAGTGAATCTTCCAATTAAACCTGTTTAATATTCAATCCGTAAATTTCCTTTTGTCAAGAAGTTAAAATATGTGAGACTCAGGAAAATGGTAAGGAACTAATGCTTTCGTGGAAGACAACAACAAACATCAACAACACCTTAATATTTTTCATTTGTTGACATATATGAAAAGATGCATATGAATGACAGTAATAAGAAGCTTTAATGGCCAAGCAAATATGATTAACCACAAAGTAACTACGTCTACATGTACAGAAGAGAAATTCTTATGCAACATAAGAAATTAGGCATAGTCTTAAGTAGCTGTATGTGTTTGTCAAAGGATCAGAAAAGTCTTTCAATTTACCAGTATTGATCTATGAAGTTACTTGTAAATTAATAAGTTTTTCACTTATTAAGCTTTGAAGTCTTCTGATAAAATTTCACAAGAGCCAATAGTTGAAGATCCTTCTATATTACAAATCAACAACAACAAATAAAGACAACATGGATTAGATAATGCCATAGAATCATGTCATAAATCATGCTTAAATTCAAAATATTAATTAAAAACTAATCTCTTATAATAGTTTCACTTCTAGTTTTTCTACACCTTCCTCTACTCCAGCTATCAAATCTATTTAACCTACTGTCTTTACTAGTGCTTATATTCTATACGTTACAAAGTATAAACCAATAAAAAGAAAAGTGTGGTTTCACTTGCCTCTATGCTTTCTCCTTTTTACTAACAATACTATTAAGTGAAGCTTGTATATTTGTCATTTTCCTTCATCCTCGACATTGGCTTCAGTCGGAAGCAACCTACAAATATGCATAATTAGTCTTCTAATTATTATGACATGAATGTAATAGTGCCCTTTTCTATACCAGGTAGCCTTGTAGGGGTTGTTCTACAATTGTTAATATTGTTTGGTTTTTGAACAGCTAGAACTTCACTATTATAAATTGCAATTGAGATACACATCTTCCCCGTGCAATTGAAACTCTACTCCTTTATTCTCTTTCAATAAAATTTCTTTTTCTATAAAAAACAATAGTAAATGGGAAATGTGTAAAATGCGGCCAATAACTATTTCTTGTACAAAATTGTTTCTAGAATTTTGCACTTGAGATGCGTCTTTTTCTTCACAATATTTAATAACTTCGAAACAAATGGGGGTTGGATTACCTGACAAGCATTCCACTCATACTTTGTTATAACTTGGATTTTATTCTTGATCATGCTCATAAATACTTGACGAACCTTCCTACATGTTTTGTCTTGGATTGGAGTGAGCCTTTCCCTAACCCTAATAGTGTGTTTGGTTTGAGCATAAAAATTGAGCTAAAAATTGAATGAGTTTTATGTGCTATTTTACACATGAAACTTATTCATGTAAAATTTAGCCTTATTTTTACACCCCTCAACGAAACACACCCTAAATATTGAATGTTAAAAACATTAGTTAATTGGATACATGCATCATAAAACCAATTTTAAAATTGTTTCCTACAAGAAATATAAGGTATGATTATAGTTACTAAAACTTATGGGAAAAAACAAAAAAGAATAAAAGAAGAGGCTCGTTTAATATGTTTTACTTTGCTTTAGTCATTAAGCAGTTCAGATATGAATTCTAGCCTTACCTTGATGTAAATCTTCATATTGTAAGTTCAGCCTGCTGCTTTTGAAGTGAAATACTCTTCTTCCCCTTTTCATAATGTTAGTAGTGAAAATATGAATGATAGACCATGCAGTGCATCTATTTACACAATTCAACTGAAGAAAACACTCCCTCCCATTTGCTAATGGGGTCATTACAACTTCTGCAAAATATGGATAAATAATAACACAATCAATGGTATGACAAATATACAACAGTGAGCTAAAATTTTTTGCCTCAAAATAAGCAACTAAATGAGCAGATTGAGTTTCTTATCAAATAAAACTATATTGTTGTTAGTAAAGTATATGTTGAAGTCTTGATGGTTAATTCATTGCATTTTACACAATATAAAAGTATGTTTGTTTGTGGGAATGCATTTGTCGTAGAGTAATTTTTCCTCTGCAGAAGGCAAAAGAAAAACCCAATCAAATACTCCATTGTTTCTGTGGTATGTTTATAAAAACAAATAGCTCATACAAGTTCTGTCAATTAAAGGGTAATACTACTTCCATCTTTCTAAAGTCAATGCAAAGCAAATTATCCTTCTTTGTTTGCTTCACTTATCACTTTCACTGTTAGCAAGGCAAGTTGGCTAGAATGTTGACAACGGGATTTAATTCAATTAATACTAAGTTTTGGGAAGTCAGAGATATTATTATATACATCTTCAATGAATTGAGGAATTGCTATATATACTTTTGGTATTGATCTAAACCAGATAAAAAAAATTCTTATCTACAAAAGAAGGGTTAAACTAGTGATTGAAACATACTTATAAACTGATATCTGAAAATGCCTACTGGCTTGCAACTTTCTCTATGTGCTAGCTAACCATTTGCATTAAAATATAGAGAATTTTAAATGAAAAAATAACAAAAAACCTAGGAGATGCAAAATGAAGAACACCTGAAAAATTATTGCACACAATTCCAGAAAGCAAGCAAACTTGGATGATCTTCAAAATTCAACTTTTTTCAAAATGGATTCATGTGATCACAACTCAGAAGATTAGCAAAGAGAACAGAGTTTATCTTCGCACTTCAATCGTCAATGTTCAACCTATGACTCCCCGGCCCCTACTGCAAATGGAAAATTTGTCACGAGGTTAAAAGTTCGGAAATCCTAAAGAATTTTAAAGAAACTATTGCTTTTGTGAAATACTACACTTACATACGTATTTAGATTTATTACCAGAGGTTACAAATTTTTTTTTGACTCCACATTTGACGATTGAACTGTTGTACTTAGAATGAAGAAAATCAAACAGTAGAAAATAATTTGTATATTACTAATAGCAATGTTGGAAAATTACCTTTAGAGGAACCAATATCGCGATATTTTTTTGTTTGGGATGTGAGCAATCTTGGGCCAATCTTGTCCGGATTCATCCCCGCATCTATCACGTAGAAGGGGACAATGGGAGATATCCAGTGAGTGTAAATTGGTAAGGTGACCCATGGCTTCAGGCAGTTACTCTAATTCATAGCAATGGGAGATCGAAATATGCGTGAGGGACTGGAGGTCACCGATCTGCTTTGGTAGCGCCTTCATTTTGCAAAAGAAAAAAGTGATTTCCCGCAGAGAACGGAGGCATTGAAAGGGGGCTTGACATTGCATGTTGTTGCTCTCCTCATATTCCCACAGACAAAGCTTGTCACCTATACCCATAATTTCCAGTCTCTGAAGTTGAGCAGGTAGATATTGCAAGTGCCCAAACATATGCTGAATAATTGATGATCCCCTAAAAGAGAGACTGGAGAGAGATGCTAGGTTTTGCATCCAGTCTTCTGCCATTGCTTCTTTGTCTGTAACTTCACCAATGTCCAAGCGCCTGAGCTCATGAAGAGGAGACAAGGAGGAAGGCTCAAGCTGAACTGAACATGTTTCATTCAATGGCTTCATGCTGCTAAAAACCAACTCCAACTCCTCAATGAGGTCCGGGAAAGGAGGCATGCAAGTCAAATTTAGACAAGAGTAAATCTCTAAAGAAGAAAGACGAGGAAAAGCGGGCAGCGAAAGATGGTTGCAAGTATCATCTGGCCTGTTATCATCTCCCAACATCTGCCATCCCCTCAGATTCTTGCAGCGTCTAAGGATGAGTCTCTCCAAAGATAGGAAGAACACATCAGAAATCTCGTCGCAAAGGATGCACTGTAGTTCTTCCATGTCCAGAATCCGGAGCGTCTTAAGGCAAGGGAGTCTTTCTAATGGTGGAACACGTTGGCAACTATGAAAATTGGAGAGCTCGATGTTAACAATACTGGTGAGTGTAGAAAGCCAACTTGAAAACCTAACTCCTGGATACCCCCGAACTTCCAGCTCTTCCAAATTTTGATAAGGACAAAGGTGATCCAATAATTGCAAGCTGTCACTGTTTTTGTTTATTTCATCTTCTGACCAAGTCAACGCAAGGTGCTGAAGGTGTCTCTTTGCTTTTAAATTTGCTTCTTGGGCTTCTGAAGCCACTTCTTCTACTAAATGTAATCCAGAGATTTCCAGATCACCTCTTATATTGTTAAGCTCCTTCAATTCGTTCAATTTGCCACTTTTTCTCTTCACACTACCTCCC
Source organism: Dalbergia cultrata (assembly GCA_031216105.1). NCBI lineage: Eukaryota > Viridiplantae > Streptophyta > Magnoliopsida > Fabales > Fabaceae > Dalbergia > Dalbergia cultrata. The sequence goes on from CM062350.1 coordinate 17,454,368, forward strand.
ACCTTAAAATCTGATAAGTACTGCAATGACGTCAATTTTTCCAATCCAGTTGGCATCATTTCATCAAAGGATTTACAACCCCTGATGTCAAGGTGTCTCAAATTGACCAACTTCGTGATAACTTCAGTAGAAAAAACAAGCTCAGAACACCCCCTTAATTTTAGTGTTTTTAAGCAAACAAGATTGCCAATGGACTTGGGCAGACTTATCAGTTTATAACAATTTGACAGATCAAGATATCTTAAATGCTTGATTTTGTCAACGGACTTGGGCAATTGGGTTATAGAAGAATATGATAGATCTAAAACACGCAAGTACTTCAACTTCTGTATTAAAGATGGGTTGGTCATTAATCTAGCTGCTGGAGAGTGAAAAATAATTGTCCTTAGTCTGCTTGCGTCTAACATTTCAAATGAACAAATTGTTTTGTGGTCGTGAAATGCGACATGCATGGGTCTTCCAATGATTCCTTTTCCCTCGGGAACCAAGTAACAATCACTTCCAGCTGCCAGCATTGCAAGATCATGCATCAAATCATGCAATTTGAAACCCGTTATTTCACCAATTGATCCACAGATGCATCCTGGAAAAATGATCTCATCAACAAAGTCTTGACATATTGATTGCCCACATCTTCGATAGATTGCGTTTCAATTGAACTTGCAAGGTAACCTTGAGCCGTCCATAATTGAATCAATACATCCTTTGAAATTTTCCGATCTTTTGGATATAAGGAACAGTATGCAAAACATTGTCTTAATTCAAGTGACAAGTTTTGGTAACTAAGATTCAGCACAGGAATAATACTGTGTCTTGCTTTACACAATCTCCAAATATCATCATTTAAAACATTTGACCATTCATCACATTCGAAATTTGTATTTCGTAAGAAGCCTCCCATGGTTTTGATTGCCAGTGGTACTCCACCACACTTTTCTGCAATTCTTTCACCAATTGATTGAAGACTTTGGCTCATTCTGCTAGTATCATCACCAAATGTACTCACATTTTTAAGAAGAGTCCATGATTGCTCTTCTGTCAAACCATTTAAAACATAGGGAACATTTATTCCCATAGTTTGTGATACCTTTGTACTGCGAGTTGTCACTAATATTTTGCTGCCTTGACTTCCACACATCAAATAACTTCTTAAGTCGCTCCACTTTAGTTCATCTTCATTCCACACGTCATCAAGTACAAGGATATACCTCTGCCCAGTTAATCCTTCTTGAAGCTTCTTTTGTAGCTGGTCTAATTCTAAGTCACCAACATCTTTGTTTTCTAAGGATTTTAACATTTTTTTCAACAATAACTTTACTTCAAAATCCTCGGACACACACACCCAAATTTTTTTATGGAAAAGCTTCTGCACATCAGCATCATTGTACACTAATTGAGTAAGAGTGGTCTTTCCCAAGCCCCCCATACCAACAATAGCAACCAGGGAAACATTTTGGCTGACATGTGTTTGCTTCAGCAAGTCAACAATGTCATTTTTCTCTTTTTCCCTTCCAATTATCTCTGACTGTAAAACAAAAGATCCTTTTTCCCTCCAGTCATTCTCATTTTGTCTAGGAACTATCGGACTTGGGTTCAGTTTCAACTTAGACATATCTCCAGCTACATCATTAAAACTCTTTCGAATCTTCTCAATCTTATGAGCCAACTTATCACGAAAAATAAGTGAATTTTCAGACGAAAAGAAGCTGCGCACCTTACTGGCACCTTTGCTACCACCGTCAACTTTGCACCGCAAGTCTTTGATAGCCAAGCCATCGAGTAAGTCATCAGCATCATGTAGTACTTCTTTGAACCTGCCTATCCAGTGCTTGATTACAGGATCTTCAATTTGCCTCTGCTCAGCATCTGAGAGCACAACATGGATAGACTCGAGAGTTTTCTTAAGATCTTCCAACTTATCAGAGACTCCATAAATGCGTCCAATTTCAGCGAAAGCCAGTGAAGCCAGTTTGTTGATGAGGCTAGTAGCAACACCATAGGGAATTTGTTCAGCCATCCCTCAATAGGTAAAAGGGAAACTAAGAAAACAAAGAGCAGGTGAGTTGCAAGAAAGCAAACGACGTCGTAGGAAGTTACTGGATATTAGTAGCTATCTTGTTGCAGTAGGTGAGCAATTGAAGTCACCCAATGGAGTATTCCTATATTAGCAATACGGACTTTCAATTCAACCTCGAAACGGGAACATTTGGGGGCTTGAAATGAATATTTAATATGCATTGCTTTGCTATTAGTTAATAATAGGTTAGTGAATCTCTTTGAGGACTTTACAGCTGCAGTTGTCCCCTTGTGGCGTTTAGTTTTTGGGTTCTATTGTCGTTTAGTTTGGTTATGCCCGTTATGAAAAGGATTCCCACTCTTCATTACCCCTCGGAGTTGAGAAGCGAAATTGATTAATTGAGTTTTGAATCAACCAAAATATTCTGTCCCGTCATTCTATAGACTATAGGTAAATCAATTTTCAATTTTGCCATTAGTATATGGTTTTATAAGACCACCTATTAGATTCACTTTTGAAAAAAATACCGTCTAAAAGTGGCTCAGTATACTGCAGTTTATTATATTTTACAGAACGTCTTTACCGTTGGCTTTGCATCAGCTTTGGTTGGTGAGAAGAGACGCTGGCCTAACGTGAAGCCTGCCCACCCATGCTAAGCAACATGGACATGCACATACACATATTTCTTGAAATCATCATGATCATTTTATTTATTCTACACCATCTCTACTCTATCTTGCTTAAAACATCGACCCATTAAGCACTAATTAATCTCCTTCCCTTGCTCAACATTGTTACACTAAAACAGCAAAGGACGTTACAGCATGAAAATAGGAAAATAAAGCAAGTCTCAGGAATTAAAAACATATTTCCCTGACTATACGCCATATATGATTTATTGTTCAGTTATTTTATTTTATATAAATATAAATCAAGAAATTTAATCATACAATTATATTTTTCTCTTTTTGTTTTATTTTCTCTTTAATAATTTTTAATTTAATTCATTCGAGTAAAATAGTATTATTATCATATGTTTATAAGTAAATTACTTTCATATATATAAATTGAATGTTCCAAATCTTATATGTATTGAAATAATGCTTTATGAATTGGATTTATGAATTCATAATATAAAATTGAATGTTCCGATTTATTTACTTATCAAATTGATAAGAGTGATGTGCGTGAAACCATAAACCTCTCTGACATTGCAGTACAATAGGTTGTAGCAAAACAATTTGTTTTTCATTTTATGTATATAAAAAATATTAAATTGTTAAATTTCTAAGAAAAAATATATTAAGAGTTTAATTTCTATATTAAAATTTTCTTATACAGTTATCAAATTATATATTGTTATATCAATAAAAATAGTAAACGCTTACATTTATTATTTAAAAAATCATGTAAATAGAGTAATTTGATTAAATGACAATATAAATATTTTTGCACTGCCATTTCATATAAATTAACCCATATATTAAAATGTTCTTCTCAATTCTCTTATATTAGTGTTTTAAATTGTTACACTTTATATTTTTCTCAAATTTTTATTTCAATTTTTTAATCTCAAGTATTTAACTTGACAATTTGATGCCTAAAGCAATAGATTTTTTTCTTAATATCAAATTAATTAAATCTGTATATATATATTGTCTTTTATTTCATTTATGTCACTATTTCATTTTTTTCTCTTTCTTAATTTTTCATTACTAATTGCCTTTTATTTTTTCCAATTTCATATCTATACAATATTTTTAGGACCTAACCATAAAAAAGAACTAAGTAAATCACCTAGAACAAACAAGGGTCCATTTGGATCATTAAACAAAATTTGATTATATAAACTAATACTATTTATTATGACATTATTTGTGATTACGATGCAACAAATATATAATATTTTATGTCCACTAAGTTCCTTTATACATCAAAATAATGTATAATTAACTAAATAAGATCTTGACATATCAAATTAGGCCTAATTATATTTTGATGTATAAAGATTTTCTTTTGCCCTTCTATCTCTCTTGTCATGTTTATATATACTAGCAAATTCACAGGACCTTACGTGCTAATTAATTTACTTTATTTTTCTAAAATATTTAAGAAAGAAATAATGAATTAAAAAAATAATTTAAAATGAGAAGCTGGATGAGTTATTGTTAATGGTATTTGTTCTTGAAGTTGTAAATGTGAAAGTAGTTTTTGTGCTTAAGAAGAGTATTTTTTGAAATTTAAAAAGTTGTACACCAAATGGATAGTTATTGTGGAAAATCTTTTATATATATGTATATATTTGAAAAAGAAATTGTAAAAAAAAATTTAAATAAAAATAAATAAATTTCAATTTAAACTACATTTGATATGAATAATTTTAATGCAAATAGGTTTACAACTTTTTAACAAGCGGGTTACAACTTTTTCATACAATGTTTACAACTTTTATTCTAATAACATTGGTTAAGAAGTTTAGGAATCTTTCTATTTATACAGGTTTACAACTTATAAGCACTTGTTTACAACACTTTACTTAGTAATTTATAACTTTTTCATACAATGTTTATATGTTGGTTGAGAGGTTTAGGAATCTTTCTATTTTCCACATAGGTTTGCAACTTATAAACAAAGGTTTATAACTTTTTACTCAGTGGTTTACAATTTTTTCATACAGGATTTACAACTTTTTTTTCTAATCATATTGGTTAAGAGGTTTAGGAATCTTTTTTATTTTCACCTAAGTTTAGGAATCTCAAGTATCATTTTTAATTGTTCTTTTTAAATAAGATCTTTGATCAATTTATATTTAAATATAACATTAAAAAAATTGTATAAGAGAAAAATTTTAGCTTTTAAAAAAGATTTGTTTTTTATTTTTTTAGTCATTCTACTTTTACCTAAAAATTTTCTTGGCATCTAAACGAGCTTTTAATTTGAATTGAATAACAAAAAAAAAAAAGATTGAAATCAAATTATCAAAGTATTGTAATTGAGATTTAAAATCTTTATTTTTTTTTCAAAAATGTCGTGAGAATAAAATCGTAAACACTAATATTAAGATTATCGAGAGAAACAATTTAGTATATTGTTTATATATATATATATATATATATATATATATATATATATATATATATAATAAGAAACAGACTATTTTATGAAAATTTCTTTTATACTCCACGAGGAGATCCGTTCTTCCTCCACAATCTTATCTTTGCACTTGATTTTTTCTCTTCTCCGTTCCTCTCTCATTCATCCAAGAATGATCAAGGGCTCATATGCAATGTGGAGTAAATCCGCACTTCCTCCAGTTGAAGGAAAGAATGATTCCTATTTTATAACATCCCAATGTACTGCAATCTCAGGGAAGCACCCAACTTGTGGTTTCACGTGCATCTCTTCTGCTTCATGCATATCACTTTGAAAACACCATATCTGAACTTTCATCACTCACACGTGTGCTTTATCAATTGGACCAACGCATATCTTCATTATACAGATAACATTATCATCTGCACATGAGCAAGTACCGAGTTTCATATATGAAATTGCATATGGAGCTCATCATGAAAATTTTCATCCCATTATTTTCCCGAACCAAACACACCTTTATAATAAATTACACTGACCTCTCATGAGATTCAGTGTGAGTATACTCAATATCCTTATATTTTATAAAATTATTATCAGAGATCCTTGAGGTTTATTGAGATCATTCTAACCTCCCCTGTAGTCAGTAGATATTGGCTTGTTAATTTAAATGACAAAAAACTATAACATGCGACAAATACATTATTATAGATGAAAAAATTATAATATTTTAACTATTTAATATATTGATTGAATAAAATATTTATTTTATCACATAGAGATGAAACTTATAATTATGACTTGTGATAAAAATGTGCATTTTAGTCAATATATATGTTAAATATTATCAAAATATTATAATTTTATCACTAAGAATCATATATAAATCATGTTGTTATTATTATTATTATTTTATTACTAGGGGATGCCAGCATAATTTTAGCAAATCTCTGGGTGTTCTAGACTTCTAGCGATAATTTTACAATATAGAGAAATGCCAATTATAATCACACTAAATCTTAGAAGGCCTCAGGGTAATTTATCCATATTTTTAAAATTCACTTTTGGTTTTGTTTGAGTTGTAGATTTGTTACACTTGGAAGTTGGAGTAAGACTGTTTTATAATATAATCATCAGTAAAGAGATTATCCGAAAAAAAATCATCACTAAAGAAGTTCTATAAAACAAAGTAAGGCTTAGTGCATAATTTGATTTAATTCTTGAACTATGATTACTTAAATCTCGAACTTTTAACATTATAAGATATATAGTGATTAAATTCTCTTATTGTTTCCATAGTAATACACTAGTTAACTTCACTAACCTTTCAAAAATGTCAACGTTTAAAAGATGCTTCAAAGGATTGTTCAAGTCACAAGCAAGCATTCACCAAGAAAGTCACAAGCAAGCAATGGCGGATTTAGAAAATTTGGGTAACGAGAGTGAAAGTAATATATAAGCATAGTAATAAGTTCTACGCAATTTTTTGGGAAAATTACACTCACTTCTTTTAAATTGGCGAAATATAATTGACATCCTCTCTATCTTCAAACTTTGTATGCTAGATCCTTGTATTTTGGAAAATTCTCCACCGACCTCCCCTACTGATATTAGCATATAAGTGAGTTTGACAAAATAGGACACGTGCACAACACATGCTTTTTAGAGGCATTATTATAAATATTAAAGGTTGTTATAATTATTGAATAACCATATTATCTTTTTACTATGTGATAAAAGCACATCATCTACCCAATATCCTTTTTCACAACATGGGAAGAGGGTGTGGTTTTATCACTTGATAAAAGGATAATATGATAACTCAATAGTTATTTCAGTCTTTAATATTTATAACAATGCCATTAAAAATTATGTATTGTGCATCTATATACTATTACGCCAAAGTCACTAATGGACTAATGTTATCAAGAGGTTGGTGTAGGATTTTTCAAAACTTAGGGACTTTGTGTGAAAATTTGAAAATAGAGGGAGTGTGTGTTACATTTTGCCAAAGGTCATGGGAGGTGAGTGTAATTTTTTCTAATTTTTATCTTAATGTGAAGTCAAACAAAATAAAATAAAAAGAACAATATATGTATATGTATATGTATATATATATTTTACTGACAAATTATCAACTTGGTGGGGCATGTGACCCCACTACTTAACCCATAACCCATAAATCTGTCTCTAGTGACAAGGCTTCTATTCAGTGGAGACATATATATAGTTTTATTTTAGCAAGTAGAGACATTCTTAAGAATCTATATGTGTGATCTCCTGGTCACAAAATAATTTTAGGATAAAATGTAATTTATTCACTAAAATTTATATGCAATTTACATCCCCATTTTTCAAAACATATATCACCACACCTTAAACTTTTTAAATAGTGCAAAACACTCTCTTAGCATAATTCTGGTAACTGATAAAGAAATGATTTATGTACAGTTAATCCTCCTGCTGTTTCTAATTTGTGCAACCGACACTTCACTTGTGAATTCCCATATGAATTTAATCCCTTGATTTTTTATTATGTGCAATCCAAAACCTTGTCTAGGGATACAATCTATTTTACCGGTTCTTGTATTAAGACTAACTCCTTATATATACAATTTGTTTTAATTTTGTTAATCTTATATCAATACTAAATATTATTAATTGTATGATGGTTTTTTCATGTATATAAATTTAAAAAAATCTTTATATACAAAACTCTGAAATTTTGAAGGTTAAATTCGCATATTCATTCTTTTTGTATGCAGGCAAAATGGGTTAACTAGATTAGATTTCAAATACCCAAAATACAAAGTAGTCCGTCAATAACAAGATTTCCCTTTGTTATTTTGTGATTGGAATCAATAACAAGAAATAGACTTCCTATACTTTATTTGTTCCTCAAATCGATCAGGAACAACTAGATTTTCCTCATTTTTTTTTTCATTTTTCTCTTTCTGGAATCGGTTAGATCTTATTATATCTGATCGATTTCTCATCAGAACAGAAATCTATTTCTAATCAGTCGGTTAGATTATTTGGCAGTTCAAAAACACCAAGAAAAAGGGAAGAAGATTATTTAGATTTTAGAGGGTGTTCCAAGCACGCAATTAGTTCCAACTTCCAGTCAAATAATAACGTAATCACAGTATCACACGCCTCAAACAAACGGAGACATTACAGCCTAGGGAGACATAGCCAACAAACAGAGATGAAACTGAAAGTGATGAGTTACATGTCACAGTGGAGAAGCCTCGCAAAGGAAGTGCTGGACCGCACAACCATCACTGCCAAGTTCCTCTGCTGGCTTCACTTCACCGACAACTACCTCTGCTCCCCAGCACATGTAACCTATTCCCTCCCCAACTCCAACAAAGATACAAACTTTATGTGATTTTCAGATACCCATTTGACTCAATTGCACCCTGGAATTACCTGATTACCTTTGCAGGTGTACAGGCCTCGCATGCTCCCAACCCTAAACCTCGTCGGCAGCGTCGTTTTGGCGGAGCACGTGTCTCAGCGGCTTGGGAAGGTTGGGCATGGCGACTTGGTTCTGGTTCGGTCACCCTCCGACCCTAACAGGTGCCTCACGAAGCGGATTGTGGCCATGGAAGGAGAATGACAGCTGTATACAGTTAGATTACGCAGGAAAAACAGTTGGACTAAGACATTAGAAGAATAAAAGAGAGGGAAGAAGGAGTGAGAAAGGGAATTCATTCTGTATCTCCTGTAAGAGTTAGAGGACTCATACTTCCTCTGAAATTCTGTGTCATTCTAGGGTTCTTAGGATTGCTAAGAATCCCCAGTTTCAATAAAGGCATACTCATTCTTTCATTAGAGTTCCTGCCCTATCATTCGGTCTGTAGTCCTAGTTGATTGTCCTCCAGTCGAAAAGGACAAATGAACTAGTTCATGTGTTTTAACAGAAGAAGTCTTTTAAAATGATACTTCAATTTTCTTGACCAGTTGAAGGGGAACCACAAGCTAGGTTGACTCTGAATCCCGTATGGGCACCTTTAATGGTGTCTGGAATGCATAAAACAGAGATCTGACATTGTGATAATCTTTTTAGCCACTTTTTAGATGAACACGTTACTTGCTAGGCATTGAAACATCATCCTTTACGCTTACATACATTCATACATACACAGTTACTTTCTTACTTACTTGAGAGGCTGTTGCTTCTTGAGCTTTTTCCGTGTTCTTCTTATTATTTGAACAATCTTTCTTTTAAGTATCCACTCACGCGACAACGTTTATAATGCAGCAGAGGCATAAAGAATTTCAACAACCTAAAATGATAGTGTGATGATATTGACACTAAATTCCTGTCTAAGAGCTGAAGTCTTCTTCGATTGGGCCATTAATGTGGAACTAACTGTGCAATGATTCCCTCACAGCATACACTAGTGGTGTGTTACAATAATTTCCTGTGATTTAGGTGTTATAGATAGGCTATAACTTGACATCTTCTGTTTGCTTATTGGATAGAGCATATGGTCTGTCATCTAGTAAAGAGCTACAAAGTATACTTGGATGGGGCTTCATTGATTGCCATGAAGGTGGAAGCTTGCAAGGTAAAATGCCCTTGAAGGACCGTAGCTCCCTTTTGGTAAAAGGGCACTTGTTTTTTGTACTCTCTGAGTTGTAGTTTAGTGTGTATTGCTCCTCACACTTGGGAAAACAATAAAGATGAATTATATGTAGGTAGGCTTTCTTTTTCAACAAATGCTTCAATTTATACCCTGAAAATAGAGTTGAGATTTCAAAGAATAATTACTCAATCAATATTGTGTTTCATGTGAGGATTTCATTTGTAAAGTTGATTGTCATCCTAATTTATGAGGATTCTTGATCTGTTGTAAAATAACTTACAACTTGTATGAGAGTGAGGCTTAACAATGAGTCTTGTGTACCGTGTTATGCATTCTTCACTCTTTAAGTAAATAACTAGAATTTATAAGAATTACTCATTTTGCTTCACAGAATATGTTATTTGTGATTTATAAGATTTTCTTTTTCAGACACAAAGTGAACACTTCATACAACCATTTAAAATGCGCCAAACACATTGAACTTGGGAGTGACTAACAAAAGAAAAACAAATATAAGCAATTTATTTCAGACGGTTATTGTACAAAAGAAACGAACACAAGTAGAATTGTTATGTTGAAGTTCTTATTAATGTAATTCCTAACCTTGTAAAAATGCATTCCTCTTTAGCATTTGTTCCTCATTTGATTGCATATTTTCAAGCACTTTAGGTTGAGACTTGAGAGAGACACTATCGCATTTAGCTCTATTGCTAGCATGTTAATTTTTCTTCCACAACTTTGAAAGCTGCGGTCCACTGCAGCCCTAAAATAGTAGGTCAACAATTTTCTTTTTCCAAAAAAAAAAAGATGCTTGTTTCATTTGTGTGAATATAAGCATGCAAACAATGAAAAAAGCATACGCTTTTAGTCTTTTTGGGGTTTTCGCTAGCAGCAAAGCATGTCATATTTTTATTTTCTTGGTTTTTCTGGCTGAAATTGTCTTTGAAGCTTAAAATCAAAGCTACAAAAGTGCATTTCAATTCACTCGAACAGTGAGACATATCTAAATGATTTGAGCCCTATGATGATAAGTCAATAAAATCTCACTAACCATAGCTTTAATTTGATAATGACAAAATCTGAACCTAATGAAAAGTGGAATACTTGTCACATGCAAATTAAAATTCCCATGGTTTTATTTATGGAGGGCGCAGTAATAAGATTGGCATTAGTAGTCAAACAAAGTTTACATTGTTTAACCAAACACCCTCTTCAGGTGTATTCAATTTTCTACAGAATCCGAGTATTGGCATCTAAAATGGAATCGTATACATCAATGTGCGCCATTTAAGCTTCCTTAATGTTCTATCTTTCTCAAATTAAAATAGAAACAGTCACACTTTTTGCCTTTATGCCATCTGTAAAGCCGGACACAAGTAAATGCGGGGGCTTTGTAGTTTGTCTTTAAAAATACTTGGCCTCAGAGTTCCTGTCTGAGATTTATAGACTGTCCACGGTGCAAGCAATAACAGATTTCCAAACATTATTTCTTAACAAACAGCATCAGATATTATAACTATTGGTGGATAACTGAAATATTAACATTATCTAAGATGCATATACAATCAATACAATCATCAGTTTGATTGAATAGTGAATATGGCAACAATCAACACCAAAAGCATATAATGAATCAATTAGCCAAAGTTTGGTTTGTGGTTACCAGATAATAAAAATTACAAGGATTCCTCCCTTGTCTTTCTCCATAGAGTTCATCCAGCATTCTGAATTGGTTGGCTTCCCTGCAACAGTTCTCCTTTTTTCAGAAATTTGTGTCATTTCTGTTAGTCAGCTAGTGTTTTGAATCTAATGCAGCCATTGCCTTGGTGGTGGGTGGTACTGTTGTGCTTCTTCCTTTCAAAACTGGGTTGATGACAACCATTAGGGGTGATCCTATTTCATCTCAATTTCCTTCATCTGGTTGGTGGTCCTGATTGGCCCTATATAGAATAGGAAGAGGACTTGAGTGCCAGAAATCATGACACAGAAGAAGAATCCAGAACTCGAGCCATTTTTTACATTCTTTTATGAACCACATGAAGGCCAGTAATCATGGTTTTATGAATCATTGCTGCTAAAGAATCCAGAGCTCAAGCAATTTCTGACATTCTCCAGCATTCTACTTGTTCCAAAATGTGTTGATATGATCAGAAGGTTGACATAGCAGAGTGAATCTTCCCATTAAACCTGTTTAATATTCAATCCGTAAAATTTCCTTTGTTCAAGAAGTTAAAAAAATGTGAGACTCAGGAAAATGGTAAGGAACTAATGCTTTCATGGAAGACAACAACAAACATCAACAACACCTTAATATTTTTCATTCGTTGACATATATGAAAAGATGCATATGAATGACAGTATTAAGAAGCTTTAATGGCCAAGCAAATATGATTAACCACAAAGTAACTACGTCTACATGTACAGAAGAGATATTCTTATGCAACATAAGAAATTAGGCATAGTCTTAAGTAGTTGTATGTGTTTGTCAAAGAGACTAGAAAGAATCAGAAAAGTCTTTCAATTTACCAATATTGACCTATAAAGTTGCTAGTAAATTAATGAGTTTTTCACTTATTAAGCTTTCAAGTCTTCTAATTAAATTAGACAAGAGCCAATAGTTGAAGATCCTTCTATATTACAAATCAACAACAACAAATAAAGACAACATGGATTAGATAATGCCATAGAATCATGCTTAAATTCAAAATATTAATTAAAAGCTAATCTCTTATAATAGTTTCACTTCTGGTTTTTCTAAGCTTTCCTCTACTCCAGCTATCAAATTACTCTCTATTTAATCTACTGTCTTTACTAGTGCTTATATTCTATATGTTACAAAGTATAAACCAATAAAAAGAAACGTTTACGTGTGCGGTTTCACTTGCCTCTATGCTTTCTCCTTTTTACTATCAATACTATTAAGTGAAGCTTGTATATTTGTCATTTGCCTTCATCCTTGACATTGGCATCAGTCGGAAGCAACCTACAAATAAGCATAATTAGTCTTCTGATTATTATGACATGAATGTAACAGTGCCCTTTTCTATATCAGGTAGCCTTGTAGGGGTTGTTCTACAATTGTTAATATTGTTTGGTTTTTGAACAGCTAGAACTTCACTATTGTAAATTGCAATTGAGATACACATCTTCCCCATGCAATTGAAATTCTACTCCTTTATTCTCTTTCAATAAAATTTCTATTTCGATCAGAAACAATAGCAAATGGGAAATGTGTAAAAATGCAGCCAATAACTATTTCTTGTACAAAGTTGTTTCTAGAATCTTGCACTTGAGATGCATCTTTTTCTTCACAATATTTAATAACTTGGAAACAAATGGGGGTTGGATTACCTGACAAGCATTCCACTCATTCTTCGTTATAACTTGGATTTGATTATTAATCATGCTCATAAATACTTGACGAACCTTCCCACATGTTTGTCTTGGATTGGAGTGCGCCTTCCCCTAACCCTAAGGGCGTGTTTGGCTTGAGCATAAAAATTGGGCTAAAAATTGAATGAGTTTTATATGCTATTTTACACATGAACCTTATTCATATAGTTTTTTACGGGGTTTTTACCCGAATAAAATAAAAAAAAAAATAATTATGCGAATAAACGAAAAAGACATTAATTACCAAAATGAGCCGTTGTGGGTAGGCATGAATACGCATGGGCTTCATGCGTATTCATTAACAACATGAATACGCATGAGACTCATACGTATTCATGTTGTTAATGAATATGCAAGAAGCCCATGCGTATTCTAGAGACTATATATACTGAATACGCTTCAGCCTGAAGCGCATTCACTATTCATTTTCTCAGTTTCTCACTATCTTTCTGTTATCATGGCGAATAATCTTTACCGCTTGGATGATGTTCACATATCTGCAAAACTAGATAACCAGGTATTTATTATTTAAGTTTTAGAATGCAAAAATAGTTTAGTTTAGTTTATGAATTTAATAATTATTAGGTATTATTGTAAATAGGTATTATTGCAATTAGTGATATATATTTTAAATTAGGTTAGTTTAGTTAGAAAAATAGAAATATGGTTAGTTTAAAAATATTGAAAGTTAGTAGACTTTAAAATATTTAAATGTTAAGTTTATTTTATCTTAGGTAATTAATATAGTTTGGTTTGTTGGTACTTAATTACTGTAGCTTTTTTATTAATATAGTTATTTATAAGGCTAGTTTTATTTAGTATTTAAAGTAATTTTAATTTAGTTTATTTCAGTAATGTAGTTATTTATTTTGGTTTAAGTAAGTATAAATTAGTTAAGTTTATTGTATTAATTTAGGTTATTTTATTTAAATAGTGTAGTTTATTTGCTTAAGTTATGTAAAGCTTGTTTTATTTAATTTATTTAAAGTTGATGTGATTTAGTTTATTGCATTAATTTAGTTAAGTTTATTTAATGAGTGTAGTTTATTTTATTAGTTTAGTTATCTAAACGTAGATTAATTAATTTATGTAAAGTTAATTTAGTTAATTTATTTCATTAATTTACGTAAGTTTATTTAATGAGTATGATTAGTTTAGTTATCTAAACCTAGATTTAATTTATTTAAAGTTATTTTAGTTAATTTATTTCATTAATTTAGTTTTATTTATGTATAAGTTAGTATAGATTAATTAGTTACGCTTATATGATTAATTAAGTTAGTTAAAGCTTGTATAATTTAATTATTTTAAAGTAATTTTAGTTGAGATTAGTTGATTAATTTAGTTAGTTTTGTTATGTTTTGTTTAAGCTAGTATAATTGAATTAGTTAAGTTTATTTAATTAATTTAGCAAATTTTTTTAAATTAATGTAGGCTATTGACTAGGTCACTTAATTAATCAAATATTTTAATTTTTTTAAAGTAGTTTAAGTTTAGTTTATTTAAGTAATTAAACTTTGTTATTTTTGTATTCAAGTTAGTATAGATTAAGTAGTTAAGTTTATTTCATTAATTTAGTTAACTTCAGTAATTAGTGTAGTTTATTTGATTAGTTTAGTTATTTAAACCTAGATTAATTTAATTTATTGAGAGTTACTTTAGTTTAGTTTAGTATAATTTAGTTTATAAATTTGAAGTTATTTTAGTTTAGTTTATTTTATTAAAGTTATTTAAATAATTTAAAGTTTTTTTGTTATGGTTTGAGATTTCTAAACATTTGCAATTCATTTTTGCAGCCACATCGAGTTCTACAGCCGAGACGCTGTGGAGCACCGACTCCCCATCCACGTATGGAGTACTTTTTACGACAGGGTGATTTCTGGGAGGTTGCCAACTTTGGCAACTTCCATTATGACGCAGCTTTGATTAGTGCGTTAGTAGAGAGGTGGCGTCCGGAGACTCGTACTTTCCACCTTCCGTACGAAGAGGCGACTATTACACTGCAGGACGTTGCCATCCAGCTAGGATTGAGGGTGGATGGCAATGCCGTTAGTGGCAGTATTGGGGCATGGGAGAGATGGCACTAGCAGAGTATTTGGGATATCTGCTGGGATCTATTAGGTGTGGTCCCCGAGCAGACAGATCGCCATGGGTCTTACGTGAAGCTGAGTTGGCTGAAGAAGACCTTCAAATCTGATTCATTTCCTGCGGATGCAGATGATGTAGTTATGCTGAGATGGACGAGGGCATATCTACTAGAGCTGATTGGAGGATTCTTGTATCCAGACAAGTCATCCTCACGGGTTCATCTGAAGTGGTTGCCCCTACTCCGTGATTTCGGATATACTGGTCGGTACAATTGGGGATTAGCAGTGTTAGCACGTTTATATCGCAGCCTGTGTCAAGCTGTGAATGCTCGAGTTGCTGACATTGGAGGGTGTGCAGTGCTACTGCTGTCATGGGCTTATTACCGGATCCCCTCACTGCACCCAGGGTACAACCAGGGCGTTACATTTCCACTAGCCTCGAGGTATATAGTTTCTTCCACCCCATAAGTTACATGTTTGTCTTGTTTGGTATGTTTATGTTTATGGTTTATTATTAACGAATAATTTTTGTATATCAGGTGGCGCGGATTGAGGCTTACATCAAACGGGGATGCTGGTAGGCTAGTGGCCTTTCGAGCACGACTTGATGCCATTCCCATCGATGGAGTAAGTGATACTAAGTAAATTAATTATTTCAAATGTATATTATATGGTTACATGGAAGTTTAACTTAAATTATTAAATTTTGCAGTTTCAGTGGCTTTCATATGAGGATGCGAGCATCGTTGCTATCACACCGGCACATGTGTATCTTTGGTCTTTGGTGTGTGGGCTTCAGTTACCGCACTCATATGTTTCGAGATTGTGGAGTGGCACCAGCCAGACCGTGTCATGCGACAGATCCAGTGTATGCAGTCTGTTCCATATGCTCCATTGAACATTGACAGACTGCATGCTATGGATGGTCACAGCAATGACAAGCTTTGGTGGCCAGACAGACATACGGAGTACCACAGCCATTGGATGGCTCGGGACCAGCGCGTTGTTGCTGGGGCTCACACTGAGCATATGCTTCCATCTGCCGAGTATCTTAGCTGGTACTCAGGGATAGCACGGAGGTTTTTATCCCCTGACACGGAGCTGCAGGACCCTAGGCTATCACAGGTGCCACGGGATCTCCCACTGATGTGCCCAGACCATTTGTCCCCGAGCCACGGATGCTCCTGATCGTCGACGAGCGTGGCGTCGAGCACGAGCAGGTACCCGCTCTTCCCAGCGACACATCCCGCATGATGCTGGAGGTGGTGATGAGGGCGGAGATGGAGATGGTGGAGGTGGTGGTGGGGCTGGAGGAGGCAGAGGTCCTGGAGGTGGTGGAGGGAGTTCAGGTGGAGGTGGGGGCCGAGGTGGTGGAGGTGCTGGAGGGAGTGATGGTGGAGGTGTTAGACAGTGTACAGGAGGAGGGGAGGGTGGGGATACCGGGAGAGGAGTGTATGTCCCTGCTGGTGATGGTGGGGCCTCCTATTGCTACACCCCCACCATGGATGACTTGTTCAGGGCAGGCATTAGTCAGCAGGAGTTTGATGACATGCAGTCTTTCCTGGATGCTCCCACGCCCCCCACTTGATCGCAGCACCTGGTTCAGGTTCAGGGCCTCGACAGGACATGGATTTGAACATGCCCAGTTACGATCTATTCAGGGATGAGCCTCTACCTGGATCTGAGCCTCCGGAGATTGTCGAGCCATCATAGCAGCCTAGCCAGACTTCAGCACCGACCACTCCCGTACTCCTGATCCCACATCCGGATGATGATGCACTGGAGGAGCAGCCGCATATTGTCCCGAGGCGTAGACTTGTACGACAGGTTCAACCCAGGCATTGTCATTCCGGATGTGAGTTCCCGGCCCCCAGGAGAGATAGGGATGAGGGTCGTAGCTAGGTTTTTTGTAGTTTATTTTTACTTATGTATATATTGTATTCATTCTATGTACATTTTATTATTATGATATTTGTCCATTTTTTGTATGTAATGTTATTCAGTTGAAGATTTTATTACACTCTTATCGCTGTTGTATATGGTTCCTGGAGGTTGGGTAAAAGATGTTGCATGTTATCGATGAACACATATATCCATCATTGACTAATATGCATGCGAATACAACTAATTCATAATAAAGGACCATGAAATTGAGATTGCAGAAACAAACATAAATATTGTTGAGTCAAAGACATATAAAACTAACACAATAACGGAATAAAAAACATAGTCATCAAACTACAATCTGAACACATGAACAAACATAAGCACTGTCAGATTTAGCCGTGCTGGGATGAGGATGAAGGTAGCAAGGTTGGGCACGTTCTTCTGGTATGACCTTCATGTCTACATAACCCACATCGCTTCAGTTGACTGCTCTCCACTTCATCCATTTCATTACGAATTCTTGTCGAAACTGGACGACCCTCATTAGATCTTCTGAGTGCTGGATCTGGACGTATTGGGAGTCCAGTGTATAGAGGGCATAGATGCTCGTCTGCAATGGGTGTGAACTCCAACTTATAGACATTGTCAACCCATTCCATACTGTATACATGATGCGTGAAAGACCCCCACTCAACTCGTGCAGCATGACAGACAGCAATAGCATGCCGGCATGGGTAATGTAATGCCTGGAAAGACCCACAGTCGCAGCGTCGCTCTCCCAAATGCACTCTGTAATCTTTTGTTACATGTTCTCCCCTTTCTGTAACCAAACATGAGATCAAATCTCGTGTGAAAGGGGTAACAGACATCTTGTCCAAGTATTGCTTGTTCTCATCAATCGCTCGCAACACATACTGTGACCATCTTTGTCCCCCTGCAAGTTGGGCCCGTGCCTGACCCCCCTTCTCAACAAATAATCGAGCAAGGCGAAAGTATGTGGACTTGACTATGGCAGTGATGGGAAGATTGCGTGTACCCTTCATGATAGCATTAATACACTCAGAAAGGTTGGTGGTCATATGACCAAACCGTCGACCCTCATCAGCATACTGAGCCCATTTTTCCCGCGGAATTTGATCGGCCCATTCAACCATTTCATGTTTTTCATCCCTCAGTAGTCCATAATAATACACAAAATCTGAATGGGTCCTTGAATATGCTGCATTTATCAGAATTCTTTTCGCATCCTTATTCTTAAACCGTCTGGCAAAGTTTGACGCAATGTGTCGAATGCAATATACATGATAGGCCATAGGAGGATGCCACCCACTACCCTCGGCCTCTATAGCAGATATAATAGACACATGCCTGTCAGAAACAATGAGAATACCTTATTGGGGTGTCACATGTTGTTGAAGATTGGTAAGGAAGAATGACCATGTTTCTTTTGTCTCTCTCTCAACCACAGCAAATGCTATAGGCAAAATATTTGAGTTACCATCCTGCGCAATAGCCATCAACAATGTACCTCCATATTTCCCATACAGATGAGTCCCATCAATTGAGATAAACGGTTTACACCATTTGAATGCCTCAATACATAGTAGAAAGGACCAGAATACACGATGAAACATTGAACAACTCTGATTAACAATATCCCCAATACGATATGGCTTTGTCAATAAGTGGACCAGTGTACCTAGAATGTCCATCAACAATTAACAATAAATAAATGTCTATGTAATAAATGCAATTCATTTTAGGTAGCAATAGCAGTTACAGTTCCAGCATCCTAACAATTGAAGTTATTGAGTAGCCTACGGTAAAAACATATTAATTTCATTCACATTGCACTTACAAATTAATAATCATCGAGCTGCGTATAATTTACAACAAAGGTTTAGTTTATAAGAGTTACCTGGCATGTAGTGTTGCACTCCTAATAACCACCTAGGCAAATCAGTGTATGATTCCTCCCAGTTCCCATAAATCTTAGCAATTGCTTTCTGTTTTGCAATCCAAATCTTCCTATATGAAATATTGAACTTGAAAACCGACTCCACATGTCCCTGCAACTCTCTGATGGAGACTGTTGGATTCGCCTCAACCATGGGAAATATACTAGTACAAACAATATTACTATCCAATTGCCGATGTTGTTCAAGAACGGAATCATACTCACACGTGTGCCTTCCATTATACTTTCGGACTTCCCATATTTGCCTCTTCTATCGAAATGTAACACGTATGCTCCAATTACATCCATTGCCAAACTTCACACACTTGCACTGATATTTTGTCTGCCCGGACTCGTATACCTTGAATTGCACTTTTCTTCTAATATTGTAATTCTTTATTGCATACAACACGGCTTCTTTATCTTGAAATTGTTGTTCAACCTCAAACTCCCCTTCACCTCCAACCATTCTCGCATTGGGTCCTGCAAAGCTATTTTCAGCCTGCACATCCAAATTTATTGAAGAATAGTGACTTGGATTTTCTTGTGATACGGACTGAGATTGATTTTGTGATCTCATAAATTAAGAATTCATATCACGTGTTTCCTCATCACTATCACCATTTCCTCCCTCTCGATACAACCCCAGCTCTTCTTCTTCTTCTGCATCTTCTTCTTCATCCCTGTGATCTATTTGAAATTCAAAACCAGCAACTGTCAAATGTCTATTTGATGGCCCTCCATCTTGCAACGTCATATCTGCAAAGCTTGGACTACGAACTGCTCGATCAATCACTACCTCAGGATATGTGGACACATGTTGCTCCGGGTTTTCATTTACTGATGTATGAGGTGCAGACCCAACAGAGCTCCCATCACAATCTTCAAGCATGACCAACATTTCCATCACTCGGACCTCTGGAAATCGAGCTTGAAATCTAAACATCATGCTTGTTTCATTGTCGCTATAGATGGGAAAACAGTTATACTTTACCACACCACCGCCAAACGCTATAGGCACTCTGTAAAACATCTAACTGATTCGTTTGTGAGGACCTACTTGCTCAAGTATTTTGCTTTGTAACTCCACAAAAGTCACACACTGATTAACAATGACCCCTATTGTTCTCTGACTACAAAATCTCACACCCTCATTTGTAGTATCTTCAATTTTTCCATCACAGTGAACAAGTATAAAAACAATCTTCCATTTTCTCTCAAATTTACAATTCACATGACTACTATGATGACCAGTGTCGGTTATATGTACAAACAGTTATTGAATACGTAAGGGACTGAGGCGAAAACAAAAAGCAAAGAATACGCATGGAACTAGGGCGTAAGCAATTCATGAATGAATACGCATGGGGCTTCAGCGTAGCCATTTGCCCTTGAATACGCATGGGACTCCTGCGTATTCAATATGGGCATGAATACGCTTGGAGCCCATGCGTATTCATGTTTCAACATGAATACGCATGGGCTCCAAGCGTATTCATGCCCATATTGAATACGCAGGAGCCCCATGCGTATTCGCGCCCTATATTTTAGCCCACTTCGGTACCAAATCATTTTTTCATTTATTTCCGTAAATAATGTTTTTTTTTTATTTTTTTTTGGTAAAAAAGCCGTTTTTTACCCCTCAACCAAACATACCATAAATATTGAATGTTAAAAACATTAGTTAATTGGATACATACATCATAAAACCAATTTTAAAATTGTTTCCTATATGGTATGATTATAGTTACTAAAACTTAAGGGGAAAAAAAAAACAAAAGAAGAGGCTCATTTAATATGCTTTACTTTCTTTAGTCATTAAGCAGTTCAGATATGAATTCTAGCCTTACCTTGATGTAAATCTTCATTGTAAGTTCAGACTGCTGCTTTTGAAGTGAAATACTCTTCTTCCCCTTTCCATAATGTCAGTAGTCAAAATATAAACGATAGACCATGCAGTGCATTTATTTACACAATTCAATTGAAGAAAACACTCCCTCCCATTTGCTCATGGGGTCATTACAACTTCTGCAGAATATGGATAAATAATAACACAATCAATGGTATGACAAATATACAACAGTGAGCTAAAATTCTTTGCCTCAAACTAAGCTACTAAATAAGCATATTGAGTTTCTTATCAAATAAAACTATATTGTTGTTAGTAAAGTATATGTTGAAGTCTTGATGGTTAATTCATTGCATTTTACACAATATAAAAGTATATTTGTTTGTGGGAATACATTTGTCGTAGAGTAATTTTTCCTCTGCAAAAGGCAAAAGAAAAACCCAACCAAATACTCCATTGTTTTTGTGGTATGTTTATACAAACAAATAGCTCATACAAGTTCTGTCAATTAAAGGGTAATACTACTTCCATCTTTCTAGAGTGAATGCAAAGCAAATTATCCTTCTTTGTTTGCTTCACTTATCACTTTCACTGTTAGCAAGGCAAGTTAGCTAGAGTATTGAGAACAGGATTTAATTCAATTAATACCAAGTTCTGGGAAGTCAGAGATATTATTATATGCATCTTCAATGAATTGAGGAATTGTTATAAACACTTTTGGTATTGATCTAAACCAGATAAAAAAAATTCTTATCTACAAAATAAGGGTTAAAATAGTGATTGAAACATACTTATAAACTGATATCTGAAAATGCCCACTGGCTAGCAACTTTCTCCCCGTGCTAGCTAACCATTAGCATTAAAATATAGAGAATTTTATGTGAAAAAATAACAAAAAACCTAGGAGATAAAAAATGAAGAACACCTGAGTAATTATTGCATAGAGTTCCAGAAAGTAAGCAAACTTGGATGATCTTCAAAATTCAACTTTTTGCAAAATGGATTCATGTGATCAGAACTCAGAAGATTAGCAAAGAGAATAGAGTTTATCTTCCCACTTCAATCATCAATGTTCAACCTGTGAGTTCCCCCTGCTGCCAATGGAAAATTTGTCACGGGGTTAAAGTTCAGAAATCCTAAAGAATTTAAAAGAAACTATTGCTTTTGTGAAATACTACACTCACATACGTATTTAGATTTGTTACCATAGGTTACAAAATTATTTTCACTCCACATTTGACGATTGAAGTGTTGTACTTAGAATGAAGAAAATCAACCAATAGAAAACAATTATATATTATTAATAGCATCAATGTTGGAAAATTACCTTTGGAGGAATCAATATCACCATGTGGATATATCTCTGTATGGGATGTGAGCAATCTTGGGCCAATCTTGTCCGGATTCATCCAGGCATCTATCACGTAGATGGGAACATAAGTGGATAGTCAGTGACTGTAAATTGGTAAGGCGACACATTGCTTTAGGCAATGACTCTAATTTAGGGCAGCAGAAGATCGAAATATGTGTGAGGGATTGGAGGTCACTGATCTGCTCTGGTAATGCCTTCATATTTCGGCAATGACTGAAATAGATATTCTGCAGAGAACGGAGGCAGTGAAAGGGGGTTTGGCATTGCATGTTGTTATTCTCCTCATATTCCCACAGACAAAGCTTGTCATCTTCGAAATCTTTAATTCTCAGTTCGTGAAGTTGAGCAGGTAGATAATGCAAGTGCCCTAACATATGCTGAATAATTGATGATCCCCAAAAAGAGAGACTCGAGAGAGATGCGAGGTTTTGCATCCAGTCTTCTGCCATTGCTTCTACGTCTGTAATTTCACGACCAATACTCAAGTGCCTGAGCGCACGAAGAGGAGACAAGGAGGAAGGCTCAAGCTGAACTGAACATGTTTCAATCAACGGCTTCATGCTGCTAGAATGCAACGTCAAATCCTCAACAAGGTGCGGGAAAGGAGGCATGCAAGTCAAATTTGGACAGTAGCCAATCTCTAAAGAAGAAAGAACAGGAAAAGGGGGTGGTGAAAGATGGTTGCAAGTATCATCTAGCCTATTATCATCTCCCAACCTCTGCCATCCCCTTAGATTCTTGCAGTCTCTAAGGATGAGTGTCTCCAAGGACGGGAAGAACACATCAGAAATCTCGTCGAAATGGATGCACTGCAGCTCTTCCATGGACTGAATGCTGAGCGTCTTAAGGCAAGGTAGTCTTTCTAAAGGTGGGACACGTTGGCAACTATGAAAAGAGAAGAGCCGGATTTTAACAATATTGGTGAGTGCAGAAAGCCAACTTGAAATAAACACTCCTGGATAGCCCCAAACATCCAGCCCTTTCAAATTTGGATGAGGACAAAGGTGATCCAATAATTGCAAGCTGTCACTGCTTTTGTTTATTGCTCCACCTGACCAAGTCAACACTAGGCACTGAAGGTTTCTCTTTGCTTGTAAATTTGCTTCTTGGGCTTCTGAAGCCACTTCTACTAAATGTAATCCAGAGAGTCTCAATTCACCTCTTAAATTATTAAGCTCCTTCAATTCATTCAGTTTGCCACTTTTTCCTTCCACACTGCCTGCCACGTTAAAACTTGATAAGTACTGCAATGACGTCAATTTTTCCAATCCAGTTGGCATCATTTCTTCAAAGGATTTACAACCCCTGCTGTCAAGGTGTCTCAAATTGATCAACTTTGTGATCACTTCAGTAGAAAAAACAAGCTTGGAACACCCTCTTAATTTTAGTGTTTGTAAGCAAATAAGATTGCCAATGGACTTGGGCAGACTAATCAGTTCATCACAACGTGACAGATCAAGATATCTTAAATGCTTGATTTTGTCAACGGACTTGGGCAATTGGGTTATAGAAGAACGTGATAAATCTAAAACACGCAAGTACTTCGACTTTTGTATTAAAGATGGGTTGGTCATTAATCCAGAAGATGGGTTGGTCATTGATCCAAAAGATTTGTGAAAAATAATTGTCCTGAGTCTGCTTGCATTATCCAATGAACAAATAGTTTCACAGTCGTCAAATGCGACATGCATGGGTCTTCCAGCAATTTCTTTTCCCTCGCGAACCAAGCAACAATCACTTCCAGCTGCCAACATTGCAAGATCATGCATCAAATCATGCAATTTGAAGCATCTTATTTCACCATATTCATCAATATATGCATCCTGGAAAAATGATCTCATCAACAAAGTCTTGACATATTGATTGCCCACATCTTCCATAGATTGCGGCCCACGTGACCTTGCTAGGTAACCATGAGCCATCCATAATTGAATCAATTCATTCTTTGAAATTTCCCAATCTTTTGGATATAAAGAACAATATGCAAAACATTGTCTTAATTCAAGTGACAAGCTTTGGTAACTAAGATTCAACACAGGCATAATATCCCCTCTTCCTGTACACGATCTCCAAATATCATCATCATTTGAAATATCTGACCACTCTAAATTTGTATCTCGTAAGAAGCCTCCCATGGTTTTGATTGCCAGCGGTACTCCACCACACTTTTCTGCAATTCTTTCACCACTTGATTGATGACTTTGGCTCATTCTACTAGTATCATCACCAAATGTCACCTTTTTAAGAAAAGTCCATGATTGCTCTTTTGTCAAACCATTTAAAACATAGGGATCATTTATTCCTATAGTTTGTGATACCTTTGTACTACGAGTTGTCACTAATATTTTGCTGCCTAGACCTCCACACATCAAATAAGTTCTTAATTTACTCCACTCATGTTCATCTTCATTCCACACGTCATCAAGGACAAGGATATACCTATGCTCATTTAGTTCTTCTCGAAGCCTCTTTTGTAGCCCGTCTAAGTCTAAGTCAGCAACATCTTTGATTTCTAAGGATTTTAACATTTTTTTCAACAATAACTTTACTTCAAAATCCTCGGACACACACACCCACATTTTTTTATGGAAAAGCTTCTGCACATCAGCATCATTGTACACTAATTGAGCAAGAGTGGTCTTTCCTAAGCCCCCAATACCAACAATAGCAACCAGGGTAACATTTTGGCTGGCATGTGTTTGCTTCAGCAAGTCAACAATGTCATTTTTGTCTTTTTCCCTTCCAATTATGTCTGACTGTAAAACAAAAGATCCTGTTTCCCTCCAGTCATTCTCATTTTGTCTAGGAACAATCGGCCGTGGGATCATTTTTAAGTTAGACATATCTTCAGCTACCTTCTTAAAACTCTTTTGAATCTTCTCAATTTTATGAGCTAACTTAGCACGAAAAATAGGTGAATTTTTAAATGAAAAGAAGCTGCGCACCTTACTGGTACCACCGTCAACTTTGCACCGCAAGTCTTTGATGGCCAAGCCATCAAGAAAGTCATCAGCATCATTTAGTGCTTGTTTGAACCTGGTTATCCAGTGCTTGATTACAGGATCTTCACTTTGCCTCTGCTCAGCATCTGACAGCACAATATGAATAGACTCAAGAGTTTCCTTAAGATCTTCCAACTTATCAGAGACTCCATAAATGCGTCCAATTTCAGCGACAGCCTCTGAAGCCAGTGTGTTGATGAGGCCACCAGCAACACCATAGAGAATTCGTTGAGCCATCCCTCAAATGAAAAAGGGAACGATGAAAACAAAGAGCGGGTGGGTTGCAAGAAAGAAAGGAGGTGTAGGAAATTAGTGGATATCAGTACTCAATAGCTCTCTGGTTGTAGGAGGTGGGCAATAAAAGTCATCAAACGCTTTATACAATAGCAATACGGATATGGACTAGGAAAAGGGTTCTCCAAAAAGCTTATTGCTTTTCTCATGCACCTTCGGGGAATCTATCAAAAAGGAATGAAATGAATATTTAACGTTAATATATGCTTTGCTTTGCTTTGCTATTAGTTAATAATGGGTTAGTGAATCTCTATGAGGACTTTACAGCTGTAATTGTCCCCTTGTAGTGTTTTGTTTTTGGGTTCTATGGTCGTCTAGTTTGGTTATGCCCGTCATGAAAAGGATTCCCACTCTTCATTTAGCCCTAGGAGTTGAGAAGCGAAATTGATTAATTAAGTTTTGAATCAACCAAAATATTCTGTCCCATCATTCTACAGAGTATAGGCAAATCAATTTTCAATTTTGCCATTAGTATATAGTTTTATAAGACCACCTATGAGATTTACTTAAAAACAAAAAAATGGAGGGTCCTCACATGGGAAGTATGGGCTTATAGAGCATGATGGTTCAGGTGGTTACAGCAATTTTACAGAAGTTGGAGGCATCTGGAACAACACTAGGGATCAAAGTACGAACGAAGTACATCAGCCCCTTTTTTTTTCCTACCAACAAAAACCAAATAACGACAAAGAGTAATACAAAAATAATTTTAGACCAACTAAAAATTCTAAAAATATTTCATTAGATAAAAAAAAAACTTGCTATGCCTTTTTCGTTTAACAAAAATTACAATATTTAACATTTAAAAAAAAATCATGCTCGACATTGAATAAGAAATATATTTTATTAAACCTAAAAATTAATCATCAATTCTAACAAATATACTGCCGGAAAATATAAAATTCACTAAGGATAATTGTCCATACAAGCGCACTAACAACAATTGTTTTAACATTACAATTATTTTCTTTTGGTGAAAAAAAACATGAGTCCTAAATCTAGAAGGTTTGATAGTATAAATCTATTAATATTTTAATATTATATAGTGTTCTGTATATAATAAAGTATATATATTAACATGTTACATCAAATACACACAAGAACTTTTAAATGATTGTAATCAATAAAAAATTATAATTTCTACTTTTATTGTCATTAGATAGAGTAAAATCATTTTTTGGGAGAATTCATTACAAGAAAAATAAGCATTTTTAATAGTTCTCGACAATTAAAATATCAATAAAAATGTTATATAAAAAAGTAACTTTAACATAAAATGACCATTAAAAATACTAATAAACTTTTATTAACAATTAATACATGTTGAAAATACGCAAAAAATATCTTTTGGGTATTTTCGATATATATTAATTATCGATAAAAATTTAAAAATATTTTCAATGCTCACTTTATGTCAAAATTACTTTTTTTGATAATGTTTTTATTAACACTTTAATTTTAAAAAATTGCTAAAAATGCTCATCTTTTATTGTAGTCGAACTACAATTTTCGCCCTTTCAAAAAATTATGCCGCTGACAAAATAACTGTTAAAAGGAATTAGATTTGCCTGTAGCTTTCAAAGGATTTACTTTATTTGACAAATTCATTCAAAGGTCAACTGACTTCCATTTTTATTAATAAAAGTGAATATATTTTATGTTTTATGCTAAGTTCGCATTTAAATTCATTACTTTAGTCTCAAAAGATCATATCTTTAAAAAAAAACTCATTTTATGCCAAATTGACTTTATAAAACAATCTATCTCTTAGGTGTCTAAAAGAATTATTTTTATCAACAAAAACAAAAACCAATTAACGTTCTAGTGAATTTATCAAACAGAATGGATCTTTACAGAGCCATAAGTAAATGCATTTTCTTTTAGGTGTCATTTTGTTAGTGATCTAATTTTTCAAGGGACAAAATGATGATTCTTTCTATTTATTTAAAAGTTTTACATAATATAAGCCAGTTCTAAAATATATCATGTGCTCTCAAAAGTAACTCTGACTTTACAAGTTGAGCAAAAAACACATCAAATTTTCTGATTACCGAATGGAACAAATTGTCTTATGCTTTTATAATTAGAAGCTCCTCTTAGAAAATATTATACAAAGCCAAATCCAATTGGTATCACAATTACTAAAACTGGCAAATTGAGAGGCACTTGCATGCCAATCAATTTATATTTTTTGTTTTTTTTTTTGAAATATTTAAAAAATAAATAATAGATTCAAAAATAATTTTAAAATGAGAAGTTAGATGACTTATTATAAATGGTAACTATTTTTGAATTTGTAAATGTGAAAGTAATTTTTGTGATAGGTTTAAAAGAGGTGTTTTTGAAATTATAAAAGTAAGGCACCAAATAAATAATTATTGTCTTCTTTATACATACATATATATGGATTCATGATCAATTTATTTAAACCATTGAACAGTAATATTATAATACTCATTAAGAAAAAAAAAATTGCGATCAAATGTAACTTTATCATTTTTATTCTATTCATTTTGGGTTATTCAACCCTTATTTTTCACGAATCGTCGTGATCGTTGCCCATGTAAGAAAGAACCTGATTTCCGTGTTTGTGTGTGTTTTTGTTGATTTCTGTCTGTGTGTACCACCCTATTTGATGATTAGCTCATATATATATATATATATATATATTGCCAATTAATTATGTGGATCCGTTATTGATTTTTCCGGATATGCATGACTGGGAATGCTTATGATCTGATTGAGGGATTTTGTCGCAATTTGTTGTGATTTTGCTGATATGCGATCCCCCAATCTTTTTGATTTTTCATTTTTGTCCAAGGGTTTGCTCACATCTTCCCTTTGTTTTCCTTTCTTTTTTGATCTTGTGTTTTGTGTCAACAGACCAACAAAAGCATGGGCTGGAAAAAAGAATTAAAATGGGTTGGTTTTGATTCTCTGGGATGGACAAGAGACTTAGACTAAAAGACTAGATGGCACTTTTTAACCAAAAATAAATATAATAAAAAAAAGTGAATAAAATATGGTATTCACACTTGCCCATCTTCACTTATTTCTTACTAAAAAATATAAAGAACATGACATTGATGTTTTACTGTAAGAAACAAATAAAGATATGAATATATATTTTATCTAGATGATGCATGATGATTATGAATGCATAATGGTGATGTTGAAAGGATGACGATGATGATAAGTGCATGGTGGTAATAATGAATGCATGGTGATAGTGCAAAATGTTCTAATTGATGATGTTAGATGACCAATGCATGATGACAATGCGAAATGATATAGTGAACAATACTAAATGACTCAATTATGATTGTACAATGCTAATGTCAACTTGGCAATGAAATATATGTGGAAACAAGCTAAATGCATGTGGTGTTTAAAGACATATGAAATTTAAAGGCCCATGAAATTAAAATTTATGAAAGTAAAAAAATGTAAAATTTTAAAAGACTTGTGAAGTGTAAAAGTATGTGAAAGTATAATATGTGAAAGTAAATACATGTGAAATATAAGAGACTTGTGAAAGTAAAATATGTGAAAATAAGCGCATGTGAAATTAAAAAATATGTGAAATTTTAAAAACTTTTGAAATATAAAAGTACGTGAAAATAAAATCTATGAAAATAAACGCATATGAAATTTAAAAGACTTGTGAAATGTAAAACAATATATAAAAGTAAAATCTGTAAAAGTAAATGCTATGTACAATGTAAACATTGTGAATGGATGCATGACATTTCATGGCACACAATGATGAAAAAATGATTTGGGAGATGATGCAAAATTGATGCAATGATGGTACAATGAATGATCCAAAGTTGGGGTAGCGATGACATGATGAATGAATTGACGCAAATTGATGTAGTGATTGTATGAGCAGTAATAAGAATGATGAAAATAGTTCTTAAAAATTAAAATCCCAATTTGAGGCATCTTCGCATTGTTCTTCAACAAAGCTTTCATTTATCCTAAAATGAAACGTCTTCTCAGATGGGCCGTTCATGAGCCTCTCCACGGCAATTCTCAAACACACATTCATTCGGTGACGCTTCTAACATCTCCTTCTTACCCCAATCCTTTTATTGCTCTAACTTTTGCCTTGATTGCCTGTCTGGGTTTTCGATCAAGCAAATATTTTGTTTTTTTTTTTTAGTCTATCAAAATCCACACTTAGATTGTCATCTCCAAACCTTGGCTAAACAAGTTGCCTCCTTTCCTTTGCAAGTCAATATTGATCCTCAAGCCCCCTGGTTAACTTATCATTTATGAGCTTTATTAGCAAATTAGTTTCTTGATTGTACTTCAATTATAACATCATGATTATGCATGATTTTAAAAAGAGAATATGGAAACAAAGATTTCTTGGTAGAAGAGGAAAGAGTAATAGGGACAATAGATGAAGAGAAAGACAATTTTATTGAACTTCAAACTAAAAAGTATGTATAGGATGTCAACAATTGCTAAGAGATGAAGAGGAAAGAAAAAATAAAAAAACTTGAAGCGCTACTTTCATGTGATCAACCCATTTTACCAATTTTTTGGCTACACGATAGTCAAATCCCATGGCCACGAGTGCAATCATTCATTGTATGCCCAAGAATATGTCATTCTACTAATACTCAAATTGCCCTAGTTTTGGCTGTAAAAATTTTCAAAGTCACTGAATTCCCAATTCTGCTTCAGAAAGTATTTTTGGAGATGGCTTCGAATATGATGAAGATTCATACAAAGTGAGTAACAAATAATGACCCTATTATATAAATGAAATTGAAAAAGAAAACGAACCGACACACAGTTGAGAACAGTCTCTCCTAACCCCGAATAACTATTTTTGAGCCTACCAAATCCTCAATTTTCTTCCAGTCTCTGTCAAATAGTCAAATCTGAGCAATTCACAGACTGTCAGTGCTTAATTCAGCTGCAGAAACTCAAAACAAACTTAAACCAAAGAAGCTCACATCTAAGGTAGGCTATAAGAACTGACATGATGACCAACATACAAAAGAAGACATACCGAGGGAAATGGAAAGAGGATCAAGTGGCCGAGGTTTTGGTGGCAAAGAACGAGTCTATGAAGAAGCAAAGCACGAGATTGAGAAGGAAAAAGCACACAAATATTAAACCAGATACCTCAAGTGTTGCTCTTGATCTTCTCAGGGTTGATAATTCTTTTATTCAAAATAATGAATTAGACGATCAAACTAATTCTCATGACATTAACGGGACTCGGCCTATGATGGAATCTCTAGACAATTGGCCACGAAAACATAGGAGTTGGACACAACTTGGTCTATTCGTCAAGTACCAAAATGACGTTCTGGCAGCTTCAGCAAAACGCAACAAGCCAAAAAAAGGAATACATTAAACAGAGATGGAAGGAAACCCAAAAAGGGTGGTTTCTCGAATGAAGTTCTAAAATAAGTTTGAGGCATGTGGGACCCACTGAATAAAACTGCTATCTATTGCATAGTGACACACAAGAGCTTCGTGGGTGAAGCTTATTCTACAGCTTCATCTGAGAAGCCCTCATAAAGTCAAACAAGCAGAATAGTTAGGTGGCCAAATTAGGGGGTTGTTTGTGTATGTGCTTCTCTGCAAGTAGTCTCTTTGTCTATCTCGACTAATTGCATTTTTGTGGGGTGTATCCCTGGGACCTTGGGATGTACATGTATTTTCTTTTTTCCATTTCTTTTAGAGTTCGAAACGTGTACATTATATTTGCACTAGGGTCTTATTGTTCCTGTTTTGCCTCATTTACCTTTTTATCAAATTATTAAAAAAAACGTCATCAACCACTTACGTTATAATAACACATTATCCTCACGTTAGCTTCCAAACACAAGTAATTAATTAGAAATTGTACATCATTAACCATTTATTTAATGATAATTTTTAACTATTATGCTAATCGCTAAATAAGTAAATATCTGAGTGTTCGAAAAGAAGTGTGCAATAATCATTTTATATATATATATATACACACTAGTCATTAAACTCATGCGATGCACGGGGAGATAATAGTTTATTGATCATTATAAAAAAAATAATTTATTTAAATATATCTTATTGAAAATTGAGTGTATAAATTTATCTTAAAAGTAAGTTAATATCTAAATAATTAAATAAGCGGACAAAATATAAATATGTTATTTTATTTTATAGCTTATTTTAAATATCATGTTTATAAAATTGAAAAAATCTAGATAGATGACCTATAACTAACAATAAAGGGCCTATTTTATGAAAATTTTACACATTTTGAAAGTTGAAATTGTTGAATAAAGAAGAGAATAAATGAATAATTTTACTATATCATGAGCCACTTATAGGGAGGACAATAGTATCTATGTGAAAGGGGACATATCTCATACCTCCCATCACTATTTAGAATTTTGTCTCTCATCCTCGTCCTTATCTCCCTTATGGGTCCCTATTTCCCATTTCCTATAGGAATTTTGAATCCCTATGATATTTAGAGACTTATTAACAAATTTCAAAAAGAGAATAACTTTAAAAATATTTTATAATTTAAAAAATAAATATCCATAATAACAAATACTATTAATGAAACATAACATAAATTAAAATTAAAAATGCATACATAATGCAAATAAAATAAAAATAATTGAAAAAATAAAGGTGTACTATCCTCGTCGCTATCTCGTTTAACAAACGGAGACTTAGCACTATCAATTATTTCTATGAAGATAAAATATGTTTGAACTCTCTTTCCCATTGTGGGTGATTCCCGCATGTACCCACTTTTAATTTGTTTATTATTCCTAGCTGTTTATATCTTTTTAGTAAATTAAATATTTAATTTATAAAAATATAAAAATATATTTTCTAATTAAAAAATAATAAATAAATTTAATTTATACGATTTCAATTACACGTATTTTCCTTGTACATCCTTTTGATAAATTAAAATATCAATTTTTAAATTATATGTTATAATTAATGTGTAATAATTAGTAAAAAACTATATAATTCTAATTTATATAATCTCAATTATTAGAGTAGTAAATCAATTATAATATTATTTTGAATAAAAATTAATATAGTTATTTAATTTTTTAAATTAATAAATATTTAGTATCATTATCAAAGAAGTGTAAATTATGGAATTAATTTTTTAAAATATTTTAGTGTTGAAAAATTAAAGGTGTTTTTTCCTGAAAAAATTATGAAATTAATATATTGGAATATTCAAGTTGTAAAAAATTAAATAGAATATAGTGATATTGGTAGATAGGTAATTTTTTTTTATTATGATTTTTAAAAGCGCTAAATTTGAAGTTAGAAAATTTTCTTCTAATCCCGTCCTCATTTAGAATTTTGCTTCCATTCTCATCCACATCCTCGTCATGAGTCTCCATTCCTCATTCCACGTGAAGATTTGAATCTCTATTGATATTTATGGTTTATTAAAAAAATTAAAAATACTGTAAACTTTAAAATATAAATATTCATAATAACAAATACTACAAATGCAACATAAATATAATAGTTTTATTATCATTAATACTATAATTATATATATAATTTTTATGGTATGATATATCGAATTATAATTTTATTTATGTTATTTTTTATTTTTTATATTACTTTTGTTAATGATAGAGAGATATAAAGGTATTATTGGAAAAAATAATTGATAATTAGAAAGAAAATTAAATTCAAAAGCTTACTTTAAGTATTAAGATTATGAAATGATGGGGTATAATTTTTCTATGAATAACGAATGGAAATTTTTTTATGTAATTAATCTTAAATATAAGTATTATATCAATTTTTATCATATTTGATTATAAATAAATTATTATATTTGTATTATAATGAGTCTTAAATATTTGATTAAGAATAAAATTGGTAGAAATTGAATTTTGAATTATTATCATATCAAAATCAATTAATTAGCAATTCGTTAACAAATTAACTTGTCCTTTTTCTTTAGAAAAAAATACTAATTTTAAAGTTTATTTATTTTGAAAATATTTTCTTTATAATCTTTTATATTACCTTCATAATGTGAGACTATTAATGGTTTTTAATTTAATTATAAATCATAATTATATTGACATGAGTTCTTTCTTAGTGTAAATTATAATATTTAATTATTGTAATATTCAATTCTTTAATGATTATAATATTTCATTTTATTTCATTAAAAATAATTCATAAGTAAATTGTAAATTAAATTTTAAAAATATCTTTAGACATAAAGATTAAGAAAGGTGGTGCGTAGATCATTATATGAATAACACGTGAAGCCTAAATCACTATATAAATGACACGTGTAATAGTTTCCATGAAATGAGTCTAAAATATTAGTATAGTAGATAGTAGATTTATGATATATAATAATAATAATAATAATAATATAATTTGCATATAATATATAATATTGTGTATATTTTTTAATTGATATATATTATTGTATACGTGAGTGCTGGCTCCAAAAAAAAGTAAAAGACTGGGTTTATTATTTTTACAGATATGCGAGTCGCAGTGGAAGCCTTGTATTTTTAGAGATGGCTATTTACTTTGTTTAATTTTAGAAATGACAAATGCTTGCTTTCATTTCAATTTGAAATAGATCGATAGAAAAAAAAAAAAAAAAAAAACTCCCTTGTAAAATTCCAAGACAAATTCATCTCTTTTCTGTGATCAGCCTAACAAAATCCTTCATTAAGTATAAAACAACTTAGAACAGATAATCACAAATTGATTCACGACCTTTTATTTTAGCCAAATAAATTCATTTAACAATTTGTTAGACTTGTTAATTATTAGTAGTGTGATCCAAATGCAATTAACAAAATTTTACTTTACACCTAAATCAATGATTATATATATATATATATATACACACACATATATATAGGGATTCAATGAACAATAATAGTGGTCATGTCTTGTTAGACTTGTCATTCCCCTATTTTATTTTTTTCATATTGCACAATTTTTTATTGTAATGACCCCATTAATATTTTAATCACCCATTATATTTATGTCTAATCCATTATCCATTTTTCAATGATTCTTAATTCTATATTTGTTTTTTATTCTTAATGATTCTTAATTTTAATTGTAAATCATAATTATAATGATTTGTAATCACATGAATATATCTTAATGATTCTAATTTTATTGATTCATGTAATCTTTAATGATATCAGATTTGATTTTATTAACAATTAATAATTCAATTGTAAATTAAGTTAAAAATCTGTAGACATAAATGATTAAAAAAAATGGGTCCTAAATTATTATATGAATGACACATATACCCTAAAGCTTTGTATGAACGACACTTGTAATACTTTCTATGAAATGACTCTCAAATATTATAATAGTATATTTTTTGTTGTAATGGAGACTTTTTTGTTGATCCGATTAAAGCATTCCCCTTTTTTATTTTATTTTTTCATATTACACAATTTTTTTGTAATGGCCCATTAATATTTTAATCACCCGATTATATTTATATATAATCCGTTATCCATTTTTCAATGATTCTTAATTCTATATTTATTTTCTATTCTTAATGATTCTTAATTTTAATTGTAAATCGTAATTATAATGATTTGTAATCACATGAATATATCTTAATGATTCTAATTGTATTGATTCATGTAATCTTTAATGATAGTAGATTTGATTTTATTAATAATTAATAATTTAATTGTAAATTAAGTTAAAAATCTATAGACATAAATGATAAGAAAAGTGGGTCCTAAATCATTATATGAATAACACGTATATCCTAAAGCTCTGTATGAACGACACTTATAATATTTTCTATGAAATGACTCTCAAATATTATAATAGTAGATGACATGCTATAGATGTTACTTAGTTCTAGCTTCTTAAGAACTAAGAATTCTACCATTTGACATAATTCAGAGGAGGTACTTCCTTTATAAATACAAACATGTAAAGCGGGGAAAAAAAAATCTTAGTCGCATGGAAATAATGTTCCATAGAGCCTACTAATCGATGACGTTATAATTTATGTAAGATGACATGAAGAGCTAAGTATATGGACCACGGTCTACGGACCAATCTATTTAACTCGTAACCCGCATGAAAATAGACTAAAAAATTTTTAACTCGTCAACCTGCGAGCTAAACGGGCCTGGCCCGCGGACCAGCCCGCCTAACCTGTACAAAAATTTGTATGTTATTATATTGAAAAATATTAACAGTTGAATTTTAATACTTGCAGTATTTAGTAATTAGTATTGTTATTTGTTTAAAATTTAAATTGGATTTTGTAAAGAAAAATATGTATATATATTTTTTGAGGTAAAATATATAGTACAAATATAAAAATATAATATAGGGTACTAACAAAAGTAAAAAAAAAAATATGGAAGGAAAAAAAGAAAACCTGGTCCGCGGGCTGACCCGCAATTTGGTGTGTGGGCTTCTTATTGGGCAAAAAATGTGGACCAGTGCGCGAACTTGTGGGCATAGACGGACTGGGTCCGAACTAGGCAAAACGTCAGTCCATTTATTAAGCGGACCGGTCCGGTCTAGCCCATTTAAAATTGGTTCATCGCGGACCGGGTTAAACAGACCGGACCGGTCCGTATACCCACTTCTATCACATGAGCCCCATATTTTGGATTAAGAGAGAGCACGGTGGATGAAGCATGCGAATAGGTTGGGGAAAGCTCAAATGAGAAACATTTTAAAAGCAGAGACAAAACCATCTTTAATTTGCTTCCAATATAGCAAAGTTTTGCCCAATGCACGCTCTAGGGCCCCATCCAAATGGGAAAAATGAGACTTGGCCTTTTGTTGCTTCTGCAACTCTCTCAGAAAACCTTTCTGGCTTGAACTCAGTTGCATCATCATGCCAGATGTCATGATCATGATGAATCAAGAGTATTGGCAAGGAAACTTGTACTCCTGCTGGCAAGGAAAGGTTTCCAAGTTTCACATCATTGTGGACAACACGGTTGAAGTAAACAGCAGGGGGGTATAACCTTAGAACCTCATATAAAATCATGGTCACCTATTGCAAAGAAATGTATATTAAGAGTAAGCACCAAAAAGGACTTGCAATTAGTAATCAATATCACTGAAAGGTATCAAAGTAACTGATGCTGTGAGAAGGTAAAAGCAAGAGAGCTAAGAGAGCAAGAAAGTATGAGTGTATTTCATGTTAAAGAATGTAATCGGGTGTCATTGTTCAATCCAGCAAAGGTAGATATAGACTTCTACTGAGATGGTTAGAGCGCTTGAATTGCTCTTAACAAACTCACTATCAACTACTAACAGAATAACAAACTAACTGAAATATACTTTGCATATTTGTCACAAGGGGTATTGCCTGTCAATCACCATATTTAAGCCATGTGATACTTACAACTTTAAGGCAACTCAACCCCTCATTGTTAGGTTTTTGGTCGCTGTAAACTTGCAAGACTTCTTCTCTAGCACGTGCTTGCCAATTAGGATACCTACTCAACAATACCAATGTCCAAACTAGTAGAACTGAAGTGGTTTCTTGGCCTGCTAGGTAGAATGCAATGCATTCCTCAATTACTTCTTGGCTAGTCATTCCAACAGCTTTATTATTTCCATGTTCTTGTATTTTCCAATGGTTTGATTCCAACAATATGCCTAGTAAGTCTTTGTTCATGACTTCCCCAGTCTTCATTGCTTTCTCTCTTTTGCTGACAATAAACTTAAGTGAAGCTTGTATATCTCTATCGATCTCTGTCATCCTCTTGTGTGTAGCTGTTGGTAGCAACCTAAAAGTGGTACAACCTTTCTAGTTAATTAATTAGAAAATCAAAGAAGACTATATCAGTATAGAAATTTTCACATGGGTTGATGGCGCAATACACAACTCCCTCTCAGTAAACATATTTCCTTTGTGCGAAATCTGTCGAATTTTCGTGGTTGATGAAAATAGGATATCAAGTATGGAAGTATGAGTTGCCTGAATTCAATTTATCCCTCCATCATCCTGGAATGTAAAAATTTCGTAGTTTCATAATAAGTCCAGCTTGCTCTTTCAAAAGATCAAATATTCTTTCTACTTGCAATGCTATTCTAGAAATAACATCACAATTCAAATTTTGAAGAAAAGGCTACATGTCGACTTCACATTCTTCATTTGAAGATAACACCTTTCCCATTTGGTAATCATTTCTTTTTTTTCCAGCATGTGAAAAATGTTGGTGACATGACCTATAACATTATTAAAATATATATAATAAGGGTGAGAAATAATACTAATCACTATGTACTATGTATCAGAAAAATATGCTAGAAACAAAATAAATAAATCATGGTTTAAAATGCTTATTTTTTTCTTATAGGTATATTCTTTGCTGGTGACAATCTGGTTGGAGACATGGTCGGACACTAAAAGTGGACATCTCTCTCAATTTAGATTTAATCAATGATTCACCATGTGTAAAATGACAAGCTCTTACCATTTGACACAATCCCAATTAAATAAAAAAAATCAATTTGGTGCCTACTCAAAATACTGGGGAACAAACTAACAATTTGAGACTTAAAAGTCTACTTAAAGATCTTTACCTTTTAAAGTTTGAGACAATGTAGTCCCTAAACATGAAAATTAGCAGCAGGCTAAAGTGCCCTATTTTACATGTTTAAAGATTAAAATGTCCCACATTTTGAATTGTGTGAGATCTCAAACATGCTTTCAAGCCTTGAAAAACAATTTCATTCCTCAATATTTTGATGAGAAACCATATTGGAAGCTTACTCATAATTTCAATTACTATAAATCGAAATATTACTCATATGCTCATATTTTCTGCTTTTGATGAGGCTAACACCAATAGTGTTGGGAATTTTTTTTTCAGTCATCCCTCAAATATAAAACGAGAAATGATCAACACAAATCAGGCGGGTTGAACTTGAAACTAGTAAGAGAGTTTTAGGAAGTTTCATAAAATCAGGTGGTTAAGTATATTATCCGTTTGCTTTTAGGAAGATGACTCAAGCAAAATAACATCAACGCACGAGATATGTATTGGATGATGAATTCATATTGAGATATCTAATTTTTTTTCATTAAGTAAATTTTAAAAATCAAATGAATACACAATGGACAATGCACATTTAATTCCATATAGAAGACTATTCTCCTCTCACCAGTTTTTCTTTCAAACCAACTTTACACTCGAATATATTTGGAAGCTTTGTGGAACTTGGGAAGCTTTATGGCACTATCAAACGTTTAGAGTCCTCTCAAGATAAATTATATAAGAGTTATGTTATTTGTATTCACAATATACGAGATATCGTGCCAATTCACATCTCATGGTGTTCCATGGATTATGAATATAAATAATATTTTTCATAGTATAATGGTTCCTATTCTAGTAGAGATGTAGGTGCGTGGTATAAACTGTATGATTGCCAAAATGGTAGCTTTTCCATCTGGCACCAACAAAATCTAGCAAAGATGTGAGTATATGATACATTGAAAATGTAAGCCAACAAGATTAAGATAATAATTACAACCTTAAATAACTAATTCGAGAATAATCCTTATGGAATAAGGATCATTTGGATATGTACTAGATGGTTTAGGAATTACCTATTAAACTCCCAACTACTATACCTAAACCAATATACACACAATAGGGAAACTTTAAGCGCATACGCTTATTAATCGCTCATAGTATTTCAGGTTAATAGCGGAGAAAATAGCATTGTTGATCCACAATTCATCAACAAGTAACTAACTCAAAAGCTAAGGAGTAACAAGAAAATTGATCTAACATTAGGAAAGACAACAGATATTTCAACTCATCTTGAATATGGAAAAACTTAAGAATGTAGTTAGACACAAAAAAAAAAAAAAAAAGACACCTCGAACAGTATGAGTATTTAAAAATAAATAGGGGAAAAGAGATAAGAATGGAATATGCATATGAAGGCATTATCATTGAGCAATCCATAAAGAAAGAAATAGATGCTTATCAGAAGAGTGGAAAACGAGGGATGAAATTGCATAAATTCAATGCTCTTTGTTTGAATTGCCAATTTTTGAGAAACAAATATAGCTAATACAAATGAATTCACCAAGCTAACAGACACAACTTGATATTAGATGCAGATAGAAATCTAGGAAATCATAAACTTACAATTATACACAATGAAATGGAGAGGCAACATAGACAGAAAAAAGAAAACAAAGCACAACTAAAGAATCCTACTAAGAGCCAGCGCATTAGATTAGACTTTCAGCTATATATGCCATTGCCGATAACTGCCAGCCAAAAAAGCAAACATTCTCTCAACTATGGAAGAGAAGTTTTAAGTATGAAACCATGTAAGAATAAGTTTCCAATAGCATCAGAAAATGACCCTTTTGGAAGGCAGCTCCAACTGGTTTAAGAATTGATAACAGAGGGCGTGCACACCACAAGTAGATCAACCAGTTCATGAGAGAAGAGATTAATGACAACCCTGGGAACATTTATGTTGATGGATTTTTTATAATTCTTCTAAACCTGGGTCTTAAATGCAAAACAGAGACAACGATGAAGGAGTAGCTTAATTATTCTTAAGAATCCACACATATGCTTGCATCAATACATTTATAAAGAAGCCAAAAGCAAAGATGTTCCTATGAAAATAAGAAAGCAAATATTGTGATCGAGGAAAAAGAAATGGCTCAAAGAGTAACTTCACTGCATATTGTAAAGATTTTTTTTTTTTTTTTTTCTGTGGGGGGACACAACAAGTGTTGATCTTTGTTTGCTCCTTTTAAGCACCTCATTGGCTTATTCCATTAACATGACTTGAAAAATATTTTTTTGTTGACTCTTTAATTAACTAAAATCACCATAGTAACGAAATAAATTAACAAAATTCAAGTTATGAAGTGCAAATTCCCTATAATTAGTGGAGAAACTAACCGAACATTGCAGCACAAAAAGAGAGAGCACTCTCCATCAACTGGGAAGTGGGTTCCAGCAATCCCAGTCATAATGAAGTCCCTTCATGTGCACTCTACTCTTTTCAGAAATCTGTGTCAATTCTGTTTCAGTTTTGTTTTTTAGTGTGTGTGTGTTTTGATTCCAAGTCAAACCATTCATGGTTCACAAGAAGAATCCAGAACTCAGTTTTTTCACATTCTTTTATGAACCACATGAAGGCCAATAATCATGCTTTTATGAATCATTGTTGCAAAAAAATCTACAGCTCGAGTGATTTTCGACATTCTGCAGCATTCTACTTGATCCAAAATGTATTGTTATGGTCAGAAGATTTGGATATAATTGAGTGAATCTTTCCATTTAACCTAGTTAATGTTCAAACCGTGAATTCCCTTTTGCCCTGAAGTTAAAAACTGTGAAAGTAGTAAGAAGCTTTCATGGTTAAGAAAATACAGTAGTTGTATGTTGGCCGAAAACTAGAAGGAATTAGGAAAGTCTTTCTACCAATTTTCAAATATGAAGTTCTAGCTAAAATTAATCTTTAATAATTTTTTACATATTTGAGCTTTAAAGCATTCTGATTAAATTAGGGAAAAGCCAAAGCAAAATATCATTATATGTAGCAAATCAATAAAAACAAGTTTACCGTGTGGCTTCACGTTCCTTCTGTGCATTATCTTATATACTAATTAATTATACCAATTAAGTGATGCTTTATGTGTGTGCCTGTCTGTGATTTTCCTTCATCTTGAATAGCATGATGGGTGTTGTTAATAGGAAATGTTGACAAGCTTGTTTTCTGTGAAAGCATGTATGGTATGGTTACTGAAACTTACAACAAATTAAAATAAAAAACTAATTCAATTTGCTTCGTCTTGCTTTAGTCATCAAGCATTTCAGATACAAAGTGTATTCATCAAGCACCTGCATTGGGATATTACCTTTGGAGGAATCAATATTTGCTTACGTATGTGTAGGGATGTGAGCAACTTAGGCCAATGTTGGCCAGCTTCATCCTAGCATCTGCCACGTAGAAGGGGACAATGGTAGATATGAAGTGATTGTAAATTGGTAAGACGACGCGTGGCTTTAGGCAATGACTCCAATATGCCTAAGTGATTGGAGATTGCCGATCTGCTCTGGTAATACCGTCAAATTGCAGCACAAGAAGAATCTGATATCTTGCAGAGAACGGAGGCA
Organism: Dalbergia cultrata; assembly: GCA_031216105.1. Classification (NCBI taxonomy): domain Eukaryota; kingdom Viridiplantae; phylum Streptophyta; class Magnoliopsida; order Fabales; family Fabaceae; genus Dalbergia; species Dalbergia cultrata. Next base: position 17,496,071 of record CM062350.1, read on the forward strand.
ATAAAAGGGGGCTTGGAATTGTGTGCTGTTATTCACCTCATATTCCCAAAGACAGAGCATGTCATCTTCGAGATATTAGGGCCTGTTTGGTTTGCAATTTTCAGTTTCCAGTTTTCAGTTTTCAGGTTTTGTGAAGGAAAAACTGAAAAAACTGAAAACAACAAATTTTAGTTTTCAGTTTTTTCAGTTTTTCCTTTACAAAAACTGAAAACTGAAAACTGAAAAAATGCAAAGCAAATAGGCCCTTAATTTCCAGTTGCTGAAGTTGAGCAGGTATATATTGCAAATGCCCTGGCATATGCTGAACCATTATATTGATCCCTGAATAGAGAGATGCTCGAGAGATGTAAGGTTTTGCATCCAGAGAACTGCCATTACTTCTACCTTGCTTCTACCTCTGCAACTTCACCTATGTCCAAGTGTCTGAGCGTATGAAGAGGAAACAAGGAAGAAGGCTCAAGCAAATAGGTGTTGGTTATATATATAGCACTGGAATTCAGGAGTAGTCTATTAGGCATTGAAATGTTCTGGTTTGGTTTTTTATGTAGGGGGAGCTCAAGCAGTTCAAGGACTTCCAGCAGGATTGGACTTGAAGAGTTAGTTATTCAGAAACCCCAATATCCCCATTAAAGTTGTTTGAAGTGGTTGCTGATGACCTTTTAACACTCAACAAAATCATCAGTTGGTAGGTTATGCTTTTTGGGATTCTCGCTGTGCGTGCTGTTGACTTGTAAGGTTGAATTCTGACTGATATTGCCTTCACCATGACCGGAAGGAAATATGAAATTTGAATGGAATGAAACCCTGGGCATAAGCACTAGAATGATACTCCTTATTCAATGATTCAATATATCGCTTTCTATGCTCATTGTTGCTGTTAAATTTCATTGTATTCATTATTTCAGTTTTATTTGTTAACATTATGATTCCTTTTCTTTTGATACATGGTTATGAATTCCGATGTTTTGGGATTAACATTATTGAATCTAAATTGATTGTTTTAATGAGATTGGATCAGTTATACCATCTATTTTCTTTTATTATAATTGAAGTCATTGCTCATTTATTAGGTCTCACTGCATTGCATGCCTGTTTGTATCCTCAACCAGTTTCCTATTTAAAGTTGATCCTGCCAATTGGTGGTCCTGATCATTCTAATTGCCTGCAGACATTGGGTGTTTGAATTAATGTTCACTTTTTGTTTATCTGATGAAGATGCTGTGATTCTGATAGATTGTAGGAGCAGAAAATCCAGTTCTAATGTCTACAGCTGAGCAAATCTTCAGTGCTGGTGGGAAGAGAATGAGACCAGCTTTGGTGTTCTTGGTGTCAAGGGCAACAGCAGAGCTACTTGGCTTTAAGTAAGTATGAAGTTCTCTCTCTCAATCATGCAGGCGTGCCTGCCCCGCACACAAGCATTCACAAACACAATCACTTTTTGTTATAGACATTCTTTTCCTGTTCTGGAAATTCTGTGCAAATGACAATAAAAGAGTTGAAAGATTAGTCTTGAAATGCATGGCTCTAGGGACCTCACTGTAAAGCATCGATGTTTAGCAGAGATAATTGAAATGATTCATACTGCAAGTTTGATACATGATGAGCTACTAGATGAGAGTGACCTATGACGAGGTAAACCTGTGATTATCTATTGTATTTGACAAGATGCATGCTATGAAACAATTTTTCTAACATTGCACTAGATTTATGATTATGTACAGTACTTGACAAGATGCATGCTATGAAGCAATTTTGCTCATACAGTAAGGCTGTTTTGGTTTTAAGATGGGCTAATCAATTGTAATTTATTTGATCAACTATTCACTCTATACCAGTGTTTTAAATTGCGGTTGTGGTCGAGGTTGCGATTGCAAAAAATATGACTGTTGCAATGCGCATTACAGTTGATGTGGTATGAAATTTTGCGTGTCTTCAAATTGAAAGAGAGCTCATTGCAGTCCGTTGTGAACCTGATGCGGTCCAATGCGGTTCATTGTGGTCTGATGCGGCCCTGATGCGGTTGCGTTACGGTTAAATTGCGGTCAATTTATGTAAAAATGTATCACACCGCAATTGCGGCCACATCACGTGATACGGCCCACAATTTAAAACCTTGCTCTATACCTTCTCACATGTGTCAAAGCAGTGATCCTTTTGTGCTGCATTTTGCTTGGAATTTGCTATCGAAAAGTCCTTGATCTTTGTCTACTTATTGATGGTTGGTTTTCTATGTGGTGAGAACATGTTTGCATATTGATTTGGAAAAATTAAATCTCAAGGAGGAGAGACAGAGAGAAAGGGAAAAAAAAGAGAGAACTAAACTATATTCTGATGCTGGAAGAGTAAAAGTGTACCAGTAGAATCTTCTTCATTTTTTATGATGTCATGAAAAGGACTTGCTATGTATTCATGTTAATGAGGAATAAAAAGTTCAATCTATGTCACTTTAGTTTTCTATCATCTAATGGGCGACTACCTGCTTGGGTCCCTCCAACCAGTTAAAAAAGGAAATAAAATAAAATGGATAAAAGAATGAAACTGCAATCGGACAACCGAAAACTTTAGATTAACTCTGCTTCTATGAAGTGTCTTGAAACAGTTATAGGCAAACCTAAATAGCATAACACAATGCAAGCTCTAGTACAATCTTCCCTTTTGATTGCCTGCTAGTGCCACTCTATAGAATAGGAATGAGAACTAATCGATAATAGGTTTCTCAATATCTGTGTGTCATGAAATCACGTCTGCTTCTTTCTAAGGGAATTAAAGTGAAAATGATAAGGGAACTATTCTAACCCCATATTGATATGGACACGCAACTCTTTGGAAGAATAGAGAGAAGATATGAAGAGAAAATTAGTGAAGAATAAAAAAGGATATGGGTCTCATACGAGGTGTCTAGGTGTTTGAAATATTGGAATGTTGAAAAAACACTCCTCAAATGAAAAATGATGGGTTCTTCAAATATTCACATTGGATTGATCTTCAACAAAATTGATTGGATTGAACTTGAAGATCCAGAATTTTCAGTTCCAACCTTATATATTCATGATGTTGCGCATAGGTTTTACATGCATCATTAATTTCTTATTATTTTATATAATAACAACCTTTAATATTGCATAACTGAGAATTGAACGAGAATGCTCTTTGTAAGAGTAATTACATGTCTGCGTTTGATATTAGGTCAAAGGTAACTATAACCTTCTTAAGGACTGCTGATAGTTTTGTATATTTAGCAGTTGAAGCCATATTTTTCAGTTTCATACCACACTGACTGATTTCCTGGTTTTCTTCATTTCTATCTCGTAATCTGGTTTCAGTTTCCCATAATTGGAACTTAGTTATTGGTATGTATTTATCATCAAATGTTTGGAACAAGAGTGGCATTGTTGGCTGGAGACTTCATGTTTGCACAGTCATCTTGGTATCTAGCCAACCCTGAAAATATTGAAGTCATCAAACTCATCAGCCAGGTAAGTTCCGTCATCACGCCTGTTTAAGATATTTTTATCTTTCACTTGCATACGTAAAATCATGATTCCATAAGTTCTTGGTGCCCTTGAAGCCAGTCATTTTCCAGAGAACAAGCAATAATTTTTGCAACACTCCTTGATGCTGTGTGAGGTTATCAAAGATTTCGCAAGAGGCGAAATAATGCAGGTTTCTAGCTTATTTGATTGTGACGTTAAGAGCTGCTATAAGACAGCCTCCTTGATCACCGCCAGTACAAAAGGAGCTGCAATTTTTAGTGGCACCAACGGAAGCATCACTGAGAAAATGTATGAATATGGAAAGAATCTTGGTTTATCCTTCCGAGTAGTGTATGACTGACTGGATTTTACACAATCGGTGGAGCAGTTGGGGAAGCCTGTTGGCACTGACCTGGCCAAAAAGGTAACCTGACTGCACCAGTGATTTTCGCGTAGGAGAAAGAACTGAAGTTGAGGGACATCATTGAATCCGAATTTAGTGAGACGGGTTCCCTTGATGAGGCAATCAAGTTGGTCAAGAGTTGTGAGGGCATCGAAAGGGCGCAGGAGTTGGCGAAACAGAAAGCTGATCTTGCTATTCAAAGTCTTCAAAGTCTTCAATGTCTTCCTCAGAGTGTGTTTCGTTTAGCCCTCGAGGATATGGTGGCATATAATCTTCAACGGATTGCATAAATATGTGTATGCTGAGGACACGTTATTGAAAAAGACCAGAAGAACATTCTTTGGAGCTAATATAAGGATGAGAGCCTTGAATTTTTTGTCATTTCAAGAATTCCCAGCAAATTCTTCAAATGCTTCCACTTGAGCAACTTTTGGGGTATAATATAGACATTAAGGAGCAAAGCAAACACACCTCTCATCATTCAATATATTTGCAGCTTCCTGCAAATTAAAGTACAAGGAAAATAATATATTCCATTGCTGTATCACAACACGACTGCAGTATATTCTTTCTCCCATTCTTCTTTTCTGGGGTCTAGCAAACAGTGAGGGAGGGAAGGGAAAAAGATGATAATTTGTTTTTGTTTTGGTTCCTTCTTCAATACTTTCTGAAGATAGTACATATAATTGAGCTTGCAAACTCATCACTTCTTGTCTCATTCATCACCATACCCTATGGCATCATGTAACTAGAAATAAGTTTCAAATTTTTGGCAGTTGCAATCATAACTCTTCATTATGTGAATTGATCCTCTGATTTATGATAAATTTGTTTGATGGAAAAGCACAAGTAGTAGAAGAGTACACTTCCTTTTATAATTGTTTTTGCTTAATCACTAAATCACTTATGTAGAATACCTTTTATTCAACCTAAAATGCTATCTTTTCTCAATGCAAAAGAAAGTTGTGTTTGCTTAATTAATGAATAGTAAGAATATGCCCGTGGAGGAAAGGTGAATATGATTCTAAAACCCCAAGTTCTATGTAGCAAAACTTCTATTTCATTAGGCCTAATCTAGTTTCAAGAATGTATTGACCCATTATTACTTTCATGATGTATTTGGTTGAGAGCCAAAGAGAGGTTGAAATTGCATTGATGAGTTTCATATGTGAAATTGCACATGGAGCTCATTATAAATATTTTCATCCCATTATTTCCCCCAACCAAACACACCCTTAGAACAAATTACCCTGACTTGCTCTGAAATTCAGTGTAATTATACTCGATACCATTATAGTTTACAAAATTATCATTAGAGATCCCTAAGATTTACTGAAATCATTCTAACCTCCCCCTGTAGTTTATAGATATTGGTTTGTTAATTTAAGTGACAGAAAATATATCGTGGGATAAATACATAATTATATATGAAAATTATAATATTTTGACTGTTTAACATATTGATTGAATAAAATATTTCTTTTATCATGCATAGATGAAACTTATAATTATTTGTGATAACAAAAATGTGTAATTTAGTCAAAATATAAATATTGTCAAAATGTTATAATTTTATCACTAAGAATCATATACAAATCATGTTAGTATTATTATTCTTTTGTTACTAGGGGATGCTAGCATACTTTTAGCAAATCTCGGGGTGTTCTACACTTCTAGTGATAATTTTACGATATAGAGAAGTGTCAATTATAATCACACTAAATCTCAGAAGAGTTCAGTGTAATTTATCCATATACGTTTAATTTTCACCTTTGGTTTTGTTTGAATTGTAGATTTGTTACACTTGGAAGTTGGAGTAAGATTGTTTTATAACACAATCATAAGTAAAGAGATTATCCAAAATAAAAAAAAAGTTCATCAATAAAGGAGTTCTATAAAACAAAGTAACTCTTAGTTCATAATAATTTGATTTATTCCTGAACTATGATCACTTAAATCTCGAACTTATAAGATATATAGTGATTAAATAATTCTCTTACTTATTGTTTCCACTGTAATACACTAGTTAACTTCACTAACCTTTCAAATATGTCAACTTTTAAAAGATGCTTTAAAGGATCGTTCAAGTCAAAAGCAAGCAATGGCAGATTTAGAAAATTTAGGTAATGAGAGCAAAAATAATATAGACAAGCATAATAATAAGTTCTACATAATTATTAAGGAAAATTACATTTACTTCTTCTGAGATTTGGTGAAACGTAACTCGCATTCGCTTTATTTTCAAACTTTGTATGCTAGATTCTTGAGTTTTGGAAAATCCTACACTAGCCTCCCCTACTAATGTTAGCATGTAAGCAACTTTGATGGAAAAGTACACATATGCACAACACATGCTTTTCAGAGGCTTTGTTGTAAATATTAAAAACTGTCATAACTATTGAATAACTATATTATTTTTTTACTATGTGATTAAAGCATCATCATCTACCCATTTACCTTTTTCCATAGCATAGGAAGATAATGGTTTTATCAGTTGATAAACGAATAATATGATCATTCAATAGTTATATCAATCTTTAATACTTGGGGGCTTTGTTCAATGACCTCTTTAATTGATAAATTATTTTGAAATAAATTATTTAAACCCTTCAAAATGCTTATGTTTGTGCTAGATTCTGTTGATGCGGAGGCAGCTACTTCATTCAGAGCTATTAGGTAGAAGCCCAGTTGATCCCATTGTATTGTGAGTGGCTATTTACATAGTGGCGGTGTTTTAAATTATTTTTATGGGAGAAACTAATTTACTCTATTTGATAAAAATTTCATTTTGAGCTACTTGGATTATTTGGTTAATTCAATTAGTTGATTTTTCTCAAATATAATGGTTATTAAATGACTTGATTTGGTTAAAATTATTGTTAACTCTCTTTGTTGATTTTATAATACCGTAATATTGTTATATGTTATTTCAATGTGCATTCGAAGAGTTTATGATATTTGATACTTGCAAGATTGGATTAATATGAAGATTGAATTTTATATTTGTAAATTGTGTTTGATAAAAATTTATTTAAGGAAACCATGATGGGATCTAAGATGAATTACTGCTAGCCAAAGCGAAGAGAAATAACGGCAATAATGCTCGTCATAGTAAAAAGATAAAATGATATTACCGCTTGCCATATTGAAGAGATGTAACGACCTATGTACACATAGTTTCTCTTAGTGAGATAAAGTTTGAAAGGACTTTATTTCAGAAATAATAAACTTTGTGATTGATGGGTTGAGATTACTCCCCAAATAAAATTTATGCTTCTTATGTAACCCTCATGAGTATTTGAGTATTTGATGATGAAGTAAATTTTACGTGAGAATAAGGAATTGGACAAAATAGTGAGGAAGTGTATTTAGAAATTTATTTTTGAGATTTTTATTAGAAATAAAATTTCAAAGAGTATTTATTTTCAAACTGTGGAAGAAATCTAGGAAGTATGGACTATTATATTTTTGTTATTGACTTTCAGAAATGTGTATGATTTATAGCATATCCTGTTTTATATCGCATACTCATGCATTGATTGGTTTCTTCTTCTTGTCCACTTTGTTTATAGTTCTCACTGAGTCTGGTTGACTCACCCCCTCCATTTTCCTCCAGATTTTCAGGTAGCTGAGTAGCAGGTTCCTGGGATTGCTTTTTGCCCAGGACATTATTTTTGGTAGGCCTTTGTTATCAATTGAGGCTTTTTGGTTGTTGAATCTAGTATTTTGCAACTATAGGACATAGGTTGGATATTTTGATTTATATGTAATAACACGGGGTTTAAGCATTGAGCTTTTGTATAACTAGTCCTTAGTATGTATGTAACCGGAATATACTGACTATTGAATTTGGATTATGATATTACATTATGTAACAGGTTAAATTTGATTTATGGGTTATTTAGTTTTAAGGGAGGTGCTGCCGGATTTTTTATAGCCAAAGTAGTTATATTTGAAATTTATTTTAGTGAGATATTGTCTTTAAGCTTTCCGGGTTAGGTGAATTTATCTAGCATGTGCACTGGTCACGGTCTAAGATTGGGTCGTGACAACTTACAACAAAGGCATTAAAAATCTTGTAATTGTTGACCAATTACTTTGTATTCTTGTTATTTGAAATCTAAAGCTAATTAACTGATTTTGCCAATATAAAAAAGGAATAGATATACCTATGATGATAAATCAATAAAATCTCACTAAAAGCTTTAATTTGATGATATCCAAGCTGAACCCATGAGAAGTGGAATACTTGTCACATGCAAATTAAAATTCCCATGCTTTTGGCATTAGTAGTCAAACAAAGTTTACGTTGTTTAACCAAACACCCTCTTCAAGTGTATTCAATTTTCTACAGAATCCGAGTATTGGCATCTAAAATGGAATCGTATACATCAACGTGCACCATTTAAGCTTTCCTAATGTTCTAGCTTTTCTCAAATTAAAATAGAAACAGTCTCACTTTTTGCCTTTATGTCATCTGTAAAGCCGGACAGAAGTAAATGCGGGGCCTTCGTAGTTTGTCTTTAAAAATACTTGGCCTCAGAGTTCCTGTCTGAGATTTATAGACTGTCCACAGTGCAAGCAATGACAGATTTCCAAACATTATTTCTTAACAAAGAGCATCAGATATTATAACTATTGGTGGATAACTGAAATATTAACATTATCTGAGATGCATATATAATCAATACAATCATCAGTTTGATCGAACAGAGAATATGGCAACAGTCTACACCAAAAGCATGTAAAGAATCAATTAGCCAAAGTCTGGTTTGTGGTTACCAGATACTAAAAATTACAAGGAGTCCTCCCTTGCCTTTCTCCATTTAGTTCATCCAGCATTTCTGAATTGGCTTCCCTGCAACAGTTCTCCTTTTTTCAAGAAATTTATGTATTTTCTGTTAGTCAGCTAGTGTTTTGAATCTAATGCACCATTGTCTTGGTGGTGGGTGGTGCTGTTTTGCTTCTTGCTTTCAAAACTGGGTTGATGACAACCATTAGAGGTGATCCTATTTCATCTCAATTTCCTTCATCTGGTTGGTGGTTCTGATTGGCTCTATATAGAGTAGGAAGAGGACTCGAGTGCCAGAAATCATGACCCGGAAGAAGAATTCGGAGCTCGAGCCATTTTTGACATTCTTTTATGAACCACATGAGGGCCAGTAATCATGGCTTTATGAATAATTGCTGCAAAAGAATCCGGAGCTCAAGCAATTTCCGACGTTCGCCAACATTCCACTTGTTCCAAAATGTGTTGGTATGATCAGAAGGTTTGGACATAGCAGAGTGAATCTTCCCATTAAACCTGTTTAATATTCAATCCATGAATTTCCTTTTCTTAAGAAACTCAGCAAAATGGTAAGGAACTAATGCTTTCATGGATGACAACAACAACCATCAACAACACGTTAATATTTTTCATTTGTTGACATATCTGAAAAGATGCATATGAATGACAGTATTAAGAAGCTTTAATATGGCTAAGCAAATATGATTAGCGACGAAGTAACTACATCTAACATGTACAGAAGAGAAATTCTTATGCAACATAAGAAATTAGGGGTAGTCTTAAGTAGTTGTATGTGTTTGTCAAAGACTTGAAAGAATGAGAAAAGTCTTCCAATTTACCAATATTGACCTATGAAGTTGCTAGTAAATTAATAAGATTTTCAAATATTATGCCTTGAAGTCTTCTAATTAAATTAGACAAAAGCCAATAGTTGAAGATCCTTCTATATTACAAATCAACAACAACAAATAAGAAAACATGGATTAGATAATGCCATAAAATCATGTCATAAATCATGTTTAAATTCAAAATATTCGTTAAAAACTGATCTCTTTTAATAGTTTCACTTCTGGTTTTTCTAAGCTTTCCTCTACCTCTAGCTATCAAATTCCTCTCTATCTAATCTACTGTCTTTACCAGTGCTTATTATCTTCTATATATTAAAAAGTATAAACCAATAAAAAGAAAAGTTTACGTGTGTGCTTTCACTTGCCTCTATGCTTTCTCCTTTTTACTAACAATACTATTAAGTGAAGCTCTTATATTTGTCATTTTCCTTCATCCTTGACATTGGCATCAATTGGAAGCAACCTACAAATAAGCATAATTAGTCTTCAAATGATTATGACATGAATGCAACAGTGCTCTTTTCTATATCAGGTAGCCTTGTAGTGGTTGTTCTACAATTGTTAATATTGTTTGGTTTTTGAACAGCTAGAACTTCACTATTGTAAATTGTAATTGAGATACACATAAACCTTCCCCTTGCAATTGAAATTCAACTCCTTTATCCTCTTTCAATAAAATTTCTTTTTCTATCAAGAACAATGGTAAATGGGAAATGTGCAAAATGTGGCCAATAATTATTTCTTGCGCGAAATTCTTTCTAGAATCTTGCACTTGAGATGCATCTGTTTCTTCACAATATTTAATAACATGGAAACAAATAGGGGTTGGATTACCTGACAAGCATTCCAGTCATACTATAATAACTTGGATTTGATTATTGATCATGCTCATAAATACTTGATGAACCTTCCTACTTGTTTTGTCGTGGATTGGAGTGAGTCTTCCCCTAACCCTTTTGAGCATAAAAATTGGGCTAAAAGTTGTATGAATGGGTTTTATGTGCTATTTTATACATGAAAATTATCCATGTAAATTTTACCCTTGTTTTTTATCCCTCAACCAAACGCACCCTAAATATTAAATGTTAAAAACATTAGTTATTGAATACATGCATCATAAAACCAATTTTAAAATTGTTTCCTATAAGAAATATATGGTATCGTTATAGTTACTAAAACTTAAGGGGAAAAAAAACAAAAGAAGAGGTTCATTTAATATGATTTATCTTGCTTTAGTCATTAAGGGGCTGTTTGCTTTCAATTTCCAGTTTTTAGTTTTTCGGTTTTCCAGAATGTGGAGGAAAAACTGAAAAAAACTAAAAATTGAAATTTATAGTTTTCAGAATTTTCAGTTTTCCTTCACAAATTCTGGAAAACTAAAAAACTAAAAACTAAAAACTGAAAGCTGAAAGCAAATAGCCCCTAAGCAGTTCATATATGAATTATAGCCTTACCTTGATGTAAATGTTCATTGTACGTTCAGCTTGCTGCTTTCGAAGTGAAACACTCTTCTTCGTCCCTTTCAATAATATCAATAGTGAAAATATGAATGATAAACCATGCCCGTGCATCTATTTACACAATTCAATTGAAGAAAACACTCCCTCCTCTTTGCTAATGGGGTCCTTACAACTTATGCAGAATATGGATAAAGAACACAATAATGGTATGATAAATATACAACAGTGAGCTAAAATTCTTTGCCTCAAACTAAGCAACTAAATGAGCAGATTGAATTTCTAATCAAATAAAACATTGTTGCTAGTAAAGTATATGTTGAAGTCTGGATGGTTAATTCATTGCATTTTACATAATATAAAGGATATTTGTTTGTGGGAATGCATTTGTCGTAGAGTAATTTTTCCTCTGCAAAAGGCAAAAGAAAAACTCAATCAAATACTCCATTGTTTCTGTGGTATGTTTTTAAAAACAAATAGCTCATACAAGTTCTGTCAATTAAACGGCAATACTGCTTCCATCTTTCTAAAGTGAATACAAAGCAAATTATCCTTCTTTGTTCGCTTCACTTATCACTTTCACTGTTAGCAAGGCAAGTTAGCTAGTATGTTGACAACGGGATTTAATTCAATTAATACCAAGTTTTGGGAAGTCGGAGATATTATTATATACATCTTCAATGAATTGGGGAATTGTTATAAATATATACTTTTGGTATTGATCTAAACCAGATAAAAAATATTCTAATCTACAAAAGAAGGCTTAAACTAGTGATTGAAACATACTTATGAACTGATATCTAAAAATGCCTACTGGCTAGCAACTTTCTCCGTGTGCTAGCTAACCATTTGCATTAAAATATAGAGGATTTTAAATGAAAAAATAACAATAACCTTGGAGATAAAAAATGAAGAACACCTGAATAATTATTGCACACAATTCCAGAAAGTAAGCAAACTTGGATGATCTTCAAAATTCAACTTTTTTGCAAAATGGATTCATGTGATTAGAACTGAAAAGATTAGCAAAGAGAACAGAATTTATCTTCCCACTTCAATCGTCAATGTTCAACCTGTGACTGCCCCCTGCTGCAAATGGAAAATTTGTCATGAGGTTAAAAGTTCGGAAATCCTACAGGTTTTAAAAGAAACTATTGCTTTTGTAGAATACTACACTCACATACGTATTTAGATTTATTACCAGAGGTTACAAATTTTGTTTCACTCCACATTTGACGATTGAAGTGTTGTAATTAGAATGAAGAAAATCAAACTGTAGAAAACAATTATATATTATTAATAGCATTAATGTTGCAAAATTACCTTCGGGGGAATCAATATGTTGACCCCATGTATCTGTTTGGGATGTGAGCAATCTTGGGCCAATCTTGTCCGGATTCATCCCGGCATCTATCAAGTAGAAGGGGACAATTGTCAATACTCAGTGACTGTAAATTGGTAAGGCGACGCATGGCTTCAGGCAATGACTCTAATTCAGGGCAATTCTCGATCGAAATATGCATGAGGGATTGGAGGCCACTGATCTCCTCTGGTAATGCCTTCATATTTTGACAATGCCTGAAAGAAATTTCCTGCAGAGAACGGAGGCAGTGAAAAGGGGTTTGGCGTTGCATGTTGTTATTCTCCTCATATTCCCACAGCCAAAGCTTGCCATTTTTTATACTCCTAATTTCCAGTTTCTGAAGTTGAGCAGGTAGATATTGCAAGTGCCCTATATGCTGAATAATCGATGATCCCCCAAAAGAGAGACAATCGAGAGATGTGAGGTTTTGCATCCATTTTTCTGCCATTGCTTCTACGTTTGTAACTTCAGCAATCTCCAAGTGCCTGAGCGAATGAAGAGGAGAAAAGGAGGAAGGCTCAAGCTGAACTGAAAATGTTTCAATCAACGGCTTCATGCTACTACAAAGCAACTCCAACTTCCCATCAAGGTGCGGGAAAGTAGGCATGCAAGTCAAATTTGGACAATGCCAAATCTGTAAAGAAGAAAGACAAGGAAAAGGGGGCAGCGAAAGATGGTTGCAAGTGTCATCTGGCTCGTTATCATCTCGCAACCTCTGCCATCCTCTCAAATTCTTGCAGTATCTGATGATGAGTATCTCCAAAGACGGGAAGAACACATCAGAAATCTCGTCGCAATGGATGCACTGTAGTTCTTCCATCCACTGAATCCAGAGCTTCTTAAGGCATGGGAGTCTTTCTAACGGTGGGACACGTTGGCAACTATTAGAATAAAGGAGAGTGACATCAACAACATTGGTGAGTGTAGAAAGCCAACATGAAAACCTCACTCCTGGATACCCCTCAACTATCAACTCTTCCAAATTTTGATGAGGACAAAGCTGATCCAATAATTGCAAGCTGTCACTGTTTTTGTGTATTGTGCTTATTGGCCAATTCAACGTTAGGCGCTGAAGGTGTCTCTTTGCTTTTAAATTTGCTTCTTGGGCTTCTGAAGCCACATCTTCTACTAAATGTAATCTAGAGATTTTCAAATCGCCTCTTAAATTATTAAGCTCCTTCAATTCATTCAGTTTGCCACTTTTTCTCTCCACACTACCTCCCACCTTAAAATCTGATAAGTACCGCAATGACGTCAATTTTTCCAATCCAGTTGGCATCATTTCTTTGAAGGATTTACATTCATGGATGTCAAGATGTCTCAAATTGATTAACTTCGTGATAACTTCAGTAGAAAAAACAAGCTTGGAACACCATCTTAATTTTAGTGTTTGTAAGCAAACAAGATTGCCAATGGACTTGGGCAGACTAATAAGTTCATGACACCATGACAGATCAAGATATCTTAAATGCTTGATTTTGTCAACAGACTCGGGCAATTGAGTTATAGAAGAATTCGATAAATTTAAAACGCGCAAGTACTTCAACTTCTGTATTAAAGATGGGTTGGTCTTTAATCTAGGTGCTGGATGGTGAAAAATAATTGTCCGTAGTCTGCTTGCATCTAACATATCCAATGAACAAATAATTTTAGGGTCGTGAAATGCGACATGCATGGGTCTTCCAATGATTCCTTTTCCCTCGGGAACCAAGTAACAATCACTTCCAGCAGCCAACATTGCAAGATCATGCATCAAATCATGCAATTTGAAACCACTTATTTCATCATATCCATCCATAGATGCATCCTGGAAAAATGATCTCATCAACAAAGTCTTGACATATTGATTGCCCACATCTTCCATAGATTGCGTTCCAATTGAACTTGATAAGTAACCTTGAGCCATCCATAATCGAATCAATTCATCCTTTCGAATTTGCCAATCTTTCGGATATAAAGAACAATATGCAAAACATTGTCTTAATTCAAGTGACAAGTTTTGGTAACTAAGATTCAGCATAGGCATAATACTCCGTCTTTCTTTACACAATCTCCAAATATCATCATTTAAAACATTTGACCATTGATCGCACTCTAAATTTGTATTTCGTAAGAAGCCTCCCATGGTTTTGATTGCCAACGGTACTCCACCACACTTTTCTGCAATTCTTTCACCAATTGATTGAAGACTTTGGTTCAGTCTGCTAGTATCATCACCAAATGTCACTTTTTTAAGCAAAGTCCATGATTGCTCTTTTGTCAAACCATTTAAAATGTAGGAAACATTTATTCCCATAGTTTGTGATGCCTTTGTACTACGAGTTGTCACTAATATTTTGCTGCCTTGACCTCCACACATCAAATAAGTTCTCAAGGCACTCCACTTTAGTTCATCTTCATTCCACACGTCATCAAGGACAAGGATATACCTATGCCCATTTAATTCTTCTTGAAGCATCTTTTGTAGCTGGTCTAATTCTAAGTCACCAACATCCGTGTTTTTTAAGGATTTTAACATTTTTTTCAGCAGTAACTTTACTTCAAAATCCTCTGACACACACACCCACATTCTTTTATGGAAAAGCTTCTGCACATCAGCATCATTGTACACCAATTGAGCAAGAGCGGTCTTTCCTAAGCCCCCAATACCAACAATAGCAACCAGGGAAACATTTTGGCTGGCATGTGTTTGCTTCAGCAAGTCAACAATGTCATTTTTGTCTTTTTCCCTTCCAATTATGTCTGACTTTAAAACAAAAGAACTTGTTTCCCTCCAGTCACTCTCACTTTGTCTAACAACTAACAGACTTGGGTTCAGTTTCAACTTAGACATATCTTCAGCTACATCATTAAAACTCTTTTGAATCTTCTCAATCTTACGAGCTAACTTAGCACGAAAAATAAGTGAATTTTCAGATGAAAAGAAGCTGCGCACCTTACTGGCACCTTTGCTACCACCGTCAACTTTGCATCGCAAGTCTTTGATGGCCAAGGCATCAAGTAAGTCATCAGCATCATGTAGTACTTGTTTGAACCTGCTTATCCAGTGCATGATTACATGATCTTCACTTTGCTTCTGCTCAGCATCTGAGAGCACAATATGGATAGACTCAAGAGTTTTCTTAAGATCTTCCAACTTATCAGAGACTCCATAAATGCGTCCAATTTCAAGGAAAGCCAGTGAAGCCAGTCTGTTGATGAGGCTAGTAGCAACACCATAGGGAATCTGTTCAGCCATCCCTCAAATGAAAAAGGGAACGATGAAAACAAAGAGCGGATGGGTTGCAAGAAAGAAAGGAGGTGTAGGAAATTAGTGGATATCAGTACGCAATAGCTATCTGGTTGTAGGAGGTGGGCAACAAAAGTCACCAAAAGCTTTATATAATAGCAATATGGACTGGGAAAAAGGTTCTCCAGAAAGCTCTCTCCTTTTCCCATGCACCTTCCGGGAATCTATCAAAAAAGGAATCAAATGAATATTTAACGTTGTTCAATATATGCTTTGCTTTGCTATTAGTTAATAATAGGTTCGTGAATCTCTATGAGGACCTTTCAGCTGTAATTGTCCCCTTGTAGTGTTTTGTTTTTGGGTTCTATTGTTGTTTAGTAAGTTTGGTTATGCCCGTTATGAAAAGGATTCCCACTCCTCATTAGCCCTAGGAATTGAGAAGCGAAATTGATTAATTGAGTTTTGAATCAACCAAAATATTCTGTCCCATCATTCTATAGACTATAGGCAAATCTATTTTCAATTTTGCCATTAGTATATAGTTTTATAAGACCACCTATGAGATTTACTTTGAAAAAGAAAAGAAAAAAGGAGGGTTCTCACATGGGAAGGGTGGACTTATAGAGCCTGATGGTTCAGGGGGTTACTACAATTTTACGGAAGTAGGCATGTGGAACAACAATAGAGATCAAAGCACGAACGAAATACATCAGCCCATTTTTTTTTTCCTACCAACAAAAACCAAATAACGACAAAGAGTAATATAACACCGTTAACCAAATACAAAAAAAATTTTAGACCAACTAAAAATTCTAAAAATATTTCATTAAATTAACAAAAAATTGCTACGTCTTTTTCATTTGACAAAAATTACAATATTTAACATTTTTAAAAAAAAATCATGTTCAACATTTATGTAATACCCCAAATATAGAATTTATCAGTATCTAAGTTATTATTATTATTATCATCATCATCATCATCATCGCTAGCATTATTATTACTTATTATTATTGATGTTATATATATATATAGTAGCATGCACGGCAGCATGATTAGTATTATTATATATATATGTAATCCATTACACGAGGAGTAGTTAGGTAAATCATATTATTATTATTATTTATATATATATATATATATAGGTGTGGGTGTGTGTGTTGTGTCTCCAGAGTGTGAGTGAAAGTGAGAGAGAGGATGTGATAACCGTAAAAAAAAAAAAAATCATTTTGAGTGAAAACCATCGTGCACCTTAAGTGGTATAGATCACCATAGGTTTCTCTCTTTTCTTTTAATTCTCTCTTCCTCTTCTCCTGTATCATTTCTAGAACCCCCTTCCCTTTCTTCTCTTCCTTTCCTTCTTTCTTCTTCTCTTCTTCTCCCGTAGCTCTCCCCCTCACATCCTCTTCCTATTCTTTTTTATTTTTGTTGCTTTCCTCTTCAAGAAATAATACCACCACCTCCATCATCATCATCTCCTCCTCCTCTCCATCACTTTCTCTCTCTTTCCCTCTCCTCTATCTCACTTTCTCTCTCTAACCTCCATTAGGGAGTTGAAGATTTTAGAAGTTTTGGGAGTGATTTTCTTCACTAATTCTACTCTCCAAGTGGTAAGTAAGCTTCTACCATGCTCTATTTAAATTATTGAAATTTCTAATTATTTTAGGATATTGTTAGGGTTCTTAAACCCATGAATTTGGGGATTTTAGTGAATTGGCGTTAATTGATGTTAATTGATAGCATAATTAGCTCACAAATATTCATATTGTCTTGTTCCTAGAGTGATAGAGCAATTGGAGGACAATACTTGAGTTGGTGGCATCAAAGGCGTTGTTCTTCGGTTATTTGAACCAGTATTTGTGAGTAGATAGTGTATCTGTAGGTTACTTTATGCATGATAAACAATATAAAATTATATAAAGAGCTGAAAGTATGTTGATATAGAAGAAAATAATTTATTTATTGAAAATGAGGCTTTATGTTTGAAGTGAAAATATTTAATTGGAGGCCATTATGTGATTGTTAGTCTTATTAAAATATTTTTGGTTGAAATGTGATAAATATTGCATTTTAGAACATTTTATATCAATTATTGAATTTGAGTATATTTTATGTCTAATGAATTTCATATAACATGAGAATGAATTTTGTGTTGGAAAATATTCTGGAAGTGGAATGTGCATGATTTTGAGTTAATTTGGGGGAAAATTCCTAGTTAGAACCTGTAGTTAACGGCAGGGACGTTAGCCTCGGTGCACCGTGAGAAACTCTAGTTAGCAGGAGGGATGCTAACCCACACATAGTCAGCAGATATGTCTGGATTTGTATTAGGCCATGGGCCAACTCTAGTTAGCAGGAGGGATGCTAACCCGCACATGACTTTTGTCATGTCTGAACTTGTATGGCTATGGGCCAATCCCAGTTAGCAGGTGTGGTGCTAACCCACACATGACCTTGGGTTATGTCTGGAATTATTATTGTTCTGCTTCGGATAACTCCCCATTATACTTGAAATCATGTGATTATGTAAAGTTGTGTTTTCAAGATATCTCATGTTATAGCTATATATATGTTCTATGAGTATATATACATTATTATGTTTATATTGTTCTATGATTGTATTTAGTAAACTATGGATATCCTATCTCTCGCTGAGTTGCAAAACTCACCTCGTTGTTATCCATTTTTTTTAGATACAGGTGCTGGTGCTGGTTCTAGTTCTATTCCTCCAGCTCAGCCATAAGTGTATTTCAAGTTGGTGAGCCTTCTTGAGAAGGCCTTTATGTTAGAACCTTATTTTGTCTAGTTTGTCAGTTGCTCCATGTGTCACAGGCAGGGTCCTCGGATCTATGTTATGTGTAGGTTGAGAATCTATGAATTAGATATTTAAATTATGTTATAAAAAGGGATTTGTAAACTTAATTTAGTTTATAATTGGATTATATAATGCACTATGTTTAATAGAATGGTAAAACTAATTTGGTATTATGTTTGAAACATATGTTGAAATATTGTGTTATGCTGAAAGGGCGCATTCTGAGAATGCTTGATGCCCATTTGCTGGAATTTAAATTGTAAATATTGCAGGTTATATTTCAATTTGGGGAATGTTTGAAAAACAGAGGAAACTCTGTCCGTTTTTTTTGGAAAATTTGGTGTTTTAAGGCTTGTTAGGGAAGGTGTTCCCTATGCGCCGGTCATGGCCGAAGTTGGGTCATGATAGAGGAGATATAATGTGAGTGGGATAAGAGTGGAGAGAGGAAGAGAAGTTAAAAGAGAGAGAGAAGAATAAGGAACTACTTACCCGCAATATTCAAACTTCCCAAAGGTCAAGTTGTTAGTATACTCCTTGTTATCAAGGTGAGTGGGTTTAAACTCATTAGCATATTTTTGGTCATTATTACTATATTTTCGTATTATATAAATTATTTATGAAATTTTAGAATGATTTATCTCAAGAGAATATATTGTTATGAATTATGCCTGTTTTAGAAATATTATAACTTTTACAGTTATCATGAGAATTAATTATTTTGGAAAACTCATAGAATCATACTTGCTGTATGAATTATTTAGATTTATTTATCAGTTAGAAAATATTATGAATCTCAGTTTTGTATGAAATTATTACTATTACTTTTTAGCCAATAAATAATGAGAAACAGATGAACGAGTTAATGGCTGCAGGATTGATCGTTAACCTAGTACCAAGTGGTCTGCTAGAGGACTAGCTCACCCACAATGAGGAACCTAATGAGGTGTCCATTTATGGGACCTAGTTAAGTACCCATCAGATTAACCATTAGCTCAGATTTAACTATTTAGCTCAGATATTTATGTACAGAATAATTCCTGTTTCTTTACTAGTTATTGCCACGGATTCAGTTAATTTATTATTTTAGTACAGTCATATGTATATATATATATAATATTTCACATTAGTTGCATGTATATGTTATGTATTTTGTTGTTGTCCCGTGTGGGTTGTTAGTGGAGGCTTACTCATTAAGTTTTGATGAACTCATCTCTCTCTTTTCCTTCCCCTACAGATACAACTACAAGTCCAGTTGTACCACATGATCCTCCGCAGTAATGCTATAGCTTCCTTGGTGAGCTTCGCTTTTGAGTGGAGCTTATTGTCAATTACGTCAGTTTAGTAGTGCTCCAATAATTATGTAGGCAGATCCCGGACATGCATTTTATTATTGTGACTACTTTTAGAATTTCAGTCATTTATTTAATTATGTTTGGATTTGGTCCAAATTATGAATTTATACAGTTTTATGTTCAGAATTTATGTTTTAGAACATTTCCAGAATATGGAATTTTAGTTAAACATGAAATATTTTGAATATATTGGAATTATTTATGCATATTAGTCAATCATGTGATAAGAGGCTTCCGTGGGGACACAATTCCTCATGTGTCGATTACGCTCCGTAGGCGGGTCGTGACAATTTAATAAGAAATATATTTTATTAAACCTAAAAATTAATCATCAATTCTAACAAGTATACTACCCTAAAATATAAAAGCCACTAAGGATCATTGTCCATACAAGCGCACTAACAACAATTGTTTTAACGTTACAATTATTTTCTTTTGGTGAAAAAAAACATGAGTCCTAAATATAGAAGGTTTAATAATATAAATCTATTAATATTTTAATATTATATAATGTTCTGTATATAATAATGTATATATATTAACATGTTACATCAAATACACACAAGAACTTTTAAATGATTGTAATCAATAAAAAAAAAAATTTCTACTTTTATTGTCATTAGATTGAGTAAAATCATTTTTTGGGAAAATTCACTACAAGAAAAGTAAGCATTGTTAATATTTCTCGACAATTAAAGTATCAATAAAAGTACTGTTATATAAAAAAGTAATTTTGACATAAAATGAACTTTTATTGACAATTAATACATGTTGAAAATACACAAAAAAAATCTTTTGGGTATTTTCGACATGTATTAATTATCGATAAAAGTTTAAAAGTATTTTCAACACTCACTTTATGTCAAAATTATTTTTTTAATAATGTGTGATATCCCAAATAAAGAAATTATAATTATTATGAATTATTATTATTATTATTATTATTATTATTATTATTATCAAGTGCACCTAACACTAATATTATTTAACATTATAATTACTAAGTGTGGTTAGCATTAATATTAGTTATTACTATTATTAAGTCTAGATATATGCCACTAATATTAATAATAATTAATATTACTAAGTGTAGCTAGCATTAGCATTATTATTATTAAGTGTTCCTAGCATTATTATTATTTAACATTATTATTACTAAGTGTAGCTAGCATTAGCATTATTATTATTAAGTGTACCTAGCATTATTATTATTTAACATTATAATTACTAAGTGTAGCTAGCATTATAATTATAATTACTAAGTGTAGTTAGCATTAATAATATTTATTATTATTATTAAGTGTAGACAAATAGCACTAATATTATTCATGATTATTATATTTGTGTATAAATATATGAGTGTAGGAGTGTGTATGTGTAAGAAATGTTTAGTTTCATTTTGCTAAGTTTTGCTTCTACCTCCTCTAAGTCAAACCTCCTCTAAACCAAACATCTTCTTGACCGAACTCATCTCTTGTCAAGCTCATGATCTTCATGGCCGAGCTTCAGTGAGCCTAGCTAATCCTCTCTTAGGACGTTATGACGCTCCTTTCTTTTAATATGTGAGATTGGTTATTTGTACCATTCCAATACTTCAGAGTAAAGTTATTAGTAAAAACACACTCACGACTACCAACGGTGAGTGAGATTAAGCTCATAATCATATTTTTGGTCATTATTAATATTTTTCCATATTATATAAATTATTTATGAAATTTTAAAATGATTTATGTCAAGAGAATATATTGTTATAATTATGCATGTTTTAGAAATATTATTACTTTTACAGTTATCATAAAAATTAATCATTTTAGAAAAACTTATGGGACCATAATTGATACCTTGCGTGTTATAGAATATCTTTTTCCTAGTTTATGAAATTGTGAGACCTCAGTTTAATGTTTACAGTAGAAATATTGATTATCATGTTTTCAGACTATGTATTTCCTGTGAAGATTTTAGAATATTAGATATGATTTATTGAAAGTATTGAATAAAGTATAATTCATAACAATTGTCAGATACATATTCTATTGATTACTGAAATCACTATGTCTACGAGCTGGTGATCCCTTGGGCATAATTTTAGAATCTCAGTTATGCTACAGTCAATTTGTTAGAATTATATGAATTCAGAGCTTTTATATTTATTTGGTTTATGAACAAATTATTTCATATTAATTAGTGAGAAACAGATCAGCGAGTTAACGGCTGCAGGATTGATCGTTAACCTTGGTACCAAGTGGTCCGCTAGAGGACTAGCTCACCCACAATAAGGAACCTAGTGAGGTGTCCATTTATGGGACCTAGTTAGGTGCCCATCAGATTAGCCATTGGCTCAGATTTAGCTATTCAGCTCAGATAATTATGTACAGAATAATTAATGTTTCTCTACTAGTTATTGTCATAGATTCAGTTAATTTATATGTAATTATATATGTAATATATTTCACATCAGTTGCATGTATATGTTATGTATTTTGTTATTGTCCCATGTGGGTTGTGAGTGGAGGCTCGCTCACTGAGTTTTAATGAACTCACCCCTCTCTTTTCCTTTCCCTACAGATACAGCTATAGTTTCAGTTGTACCATAGAATCCTCAGTACTTGTGCTACAGCTTCCTTGGTGAGCTTCGCTTTGGAGTGGAGCTTATTGTCAATTATGTCAGTCTAGTAGTGCTCCAATAAATTGTGTAGGCAGGATTCCCGGACATGCATGATATATTTTCAGAATTTCTGTTAATTGTTTTGTTATGTTTGGCTTTGGCCTAGAATATGGATTTTATGCAAATTTATGTTCAGAATTTATGTTTTGGGAACAATCTCATATTATTGAAGTTTTAGTTGAACTTGAGATATTTTGAATAAATTTGGATTATTTATGCATATTAGTCAATTACGTTACCAGAGGCTTCAGTGGGGACCCAAATTCTCATGTGCTGGACACACTCCATAGGTGGGTCGTGACATAATGCTTTTATTGACATTTTAATTTTAAAGAATCGCTGAAAATGCTCATTTTTTATTGCAGTCAAAATACAATTTTTGCCCTTCCAAAAAATTATGCCGCGGACAAAATAACTGTTAAAATTAAAGAAACCAAATTTGCCCGTAGCTTTCAAATGATCCACTTCATTTGACAAATTCATCCAAAGGTCAATTGACTTCCATTTTTATTAACAAAATTGAATATATTTTATGTTTTATTACAAATTCGCACTTAAATTCATCACTTTAGTCCCAAAAGATCATATCTTTGAAAAAAGCTAATTTTATGCCAAATTGACTTTGTAAAACAATCTATCTCTTAAAAATTATATATTTATTCTCTAAAAGAATTATTTTTATCAACAAAAACAAAAATTAGTTAATGTTCTAGTGAATTTATCAAATAGAATGGATCTTTATGGAGCCATAAATAAATGCATTTTCTTTTAGGTGTCATTTTGTTAGTGATCTAATTTTTCAAGGGATAAAATGATGATTTTCTCTATTTTTTTTAAAATTTTATATAATATAAGCAAGTTATAAAATATATCATGTGCTCTCAAAAGTAACTCTTGTAATATCCGTTTAGACAGAAATTAATTATGTAGTTTTATACATGAAGCACAACGAGTTACATTAAGTAAAAAGATTACAAACATAAAGTTATAGCATGACAACTTAATGTCATTAGGTACAAACTAAAAATTTCAACATAAAATCACACATTAATTAAACATAAGTCCATAAACTTATAGCAGCTGCCTTCCATTCGATACTACTTGGCTAATCTGAAACCACCAGAAATAAAATAAAGGAAAATGAGAATTTAAAAAAATTCTCAGTAGGAATGAATGGTTTTAAAATAGTTGAACTATGGTTGGTTTCAGCCGTGTCTGCACGGAAAATACACATGGGTACAATAGTGTTATATGAACATAAGCATTTTTTTATATATAAAATATGTCATGTATAACATGTCATACAAATCTTATTAAATCCGTAATTTCTTTACTTTAATTTATCTTTCATTTGTATGCTTGTCTCACACATAGTTGAAGACCTTAACTTAGGGAATTTCCATTCTTTATTCTTTACATCGTGATGACAAAGCAAACCTCTTACGCTATTCTAATCAAGACAGGTAACTTAAAAGGATCTTATGTGTATCCCTCTGCCTTATCTGTGGTTAGCGGTAAATTTTAATTAATCATATTAATTTAATAGTTATTATTCATAATTTCATAATAAGAAAAATCATACAATTAATCTATAATAAGAGCTCATAAATTAATTTAAATAGTGAAATATCAATGCATAACATTTATAAATTCATGCATAAATAAATTGAACCAAATAAATTAATGCCTTAATAAAATTTATTAACCCATAGAGTTATCAATTTAATTATTAACATGAATATTGACAACTCAAATTAATATATTATTATATAAATAATATAATAAATTCTAAAATGGAATTATGATAAATTAATGTACAACAGATAGCAATATAAATAAAAAGGAATATTTAACTCACTTGAATTAAATAGCAATTTGCATACATGTAAAGAAACATTAAAATAAATAAAGAAATTGGAACGGCAGTACTCCGCACTAGACCGATGGGGAGAGAAGAGAATATTTATAATTTAGTGATAAAAAGAAACCGAAGCACGGTGAATCGACGGGACCGGTAAAGAGAGAAGGGAACATTTATAATTAAATATTAAAAAGAAACCAGAGCGCGGTGAACTGACGGAACCGGTAGAGAGAAAAGGGAATTTTATTAATATTATTTTAACCAATATTCAAATCCATAATTATAAAAGAATAAAAATAATAAATAATAATGAGTATCTATAATGTAAAATGACAGTATATAAAATGAGTAATAGTAATAATAATTGTAACCATGGTTTTATTTTGCATAAATAAATTCATTCCTACCTTAAATTTGACTGACAGGTGGAGATTATGTGGACTAGTTGAACTCTATCCTTGCTATCTTTCTCTTTCTTCTCTCTTCTTTTCTCTCTCCTCTCTCTTCTCTCTCTTCCTCCCCGTCACTTTCTCTCTGTCACTCTCCTCTTTTTCTTTCTTTCCTTGTTTTACACACACACATACTCACATATATATATATATAGGAAGACACAGCCAACATAATTCATTTCTGTGGCTGAAATGTTGTGGGTGAGTGGCGATGCCTATGTGCGCCGCCCCCCACTATTCTTTTATATATATATATATTGTATACATTATTTTTCTTATATAAAAATTATACACCTTAACTATTAATACTTAACATATTATTACCTATTACTCTTAATACATTTTATTCTTAACTTAGTATAATATATATATATATATATAAAGGGATGTTACAACTCTAACTTTTACAAGTTGAGCAAAAAACACATCAAATTTTCTGCTTACCAAATAGAAACAAAATTTCTTATGTTTTTATAATTAGAAGCACCTCTTAGAAAATATCAAGGTTAAGAAAATCGGACTGGGCATCGAACCGGTCAAGATACTGGTTCAAAGGTTTAGAGGTCCAACCGGTTCAACCGGGGTTCAACCGGAATATAATAAAATATATATATAAATATATATGTATAATTAATTAGAACATAAAAAATATATTAAATCATTAACATTAACATAATTAACACAAAAAAATATATATATTCATAGATTTACAAAAATAAACCTAATCCATATAAAATTTTTCTAGTTTTAGTCGCACAATATGGTTATAAAAGTATTTGAAAACAATATTTGTTGGATGACTAGCGAATTTTATGATGAGCAGCTCGTGGATATTAGTATTTTTTTTCATATATAAAATAAATATAACCCATTTTTTTCATTTTTGCTTTGTAATTGCTACAAAATATTAGTATTTAAGCTTTGAAACTAAAAAAAAATAAAAAAAAAAAATCAAAGCTTGACCCGGTTGGAGCGGTCCTGTTCACGGCTTTCGGTTTTGACCTGCTTACGAAATGCCCCGGTTTTCCCCACTCAACCGGACCGGCCAGGTGGCCGGTTCCCGGTTAACCCGGTCGGACCGGCCGGTCCAGTCCGATTTTCTTAACAATGGAAAATATTATACAAAACCAAATCCAATTGGTATCACAATTACTAATACTGGCAAATTGAGAGGCACCTGCGTGCCAGTCAATTTATATTTTTTGTTTTTTTGAAATATTTAAAAAATAAATAATAGATTCAAAAATAATTTAAAAATGAGAAGTTAGAGGACTTATTATAAATGGTAACTATTTTTGAATTTGTAAATGTGAAAGTAATTGTTGTGGTAGGTTTAAGAGAGGTGTTTTTGAAATTATAAAAGCAAGGCACCAAATACATAATTATTGTCTCCTTTATATATACATATGTATATGGATTCATTATCAATTTATTTAAACCATTGAACAGTAATATTATAATACTCATTTAAGAAATAAAATTTGGGATCAAATGTAACTTTATCATTTTTATTCTATTCATTTTGGGTTATTAATGCAAATTCCACAACTTTACCAATAGTTTAATGATACAAACTTCAACCCTTATTTTTCACGAATCATCATGATCGTTGCCCATGTAAGAAAGAGCCTGATTTCTGTGTTTGTGTGTGTTTTTGTTGATTTCTATCTGTGTGTGTACCACCCTATTTGATGATTAGCAATATATATATATTGCCAATTAAGTATGTGGATCCATTATTGATTTTTCCGGATATGTATGACTGGGAACGCTTATGATCTGATTGATGGATTTTGTCCCAATTTGTTGTGATTTTGCTAATATGCGATCCCCCAATCTTTTTTATTTTTCATTTTTGTCCAAGGTTCTGCTCACATCTTCCCTTTCTTTTTCTTTCCTTTTTATTTTGTAAGGTTTTGTGTCAACAGACCAACAAAAGCATGGGCCTGGAAAAAAGAATTAAAATGGGTTGGTTTTGATTATCTGGGATGGACAAGAGACTTAGACTAAAAGACTGGCTCTTACCACTTGACACAATCCCAATTAAATAAAAAAAAACTTTTTTATTGTTATTTAAAAATTAATTAAAAGTCCAAACATGTGAAGTTTAAGCATAAATTAAAATAAATAGCCTTCAATTTCTATAGATGAAAAGCAGAGTTGATAATCTTTCGATGTTTCCGCCACTTCTTACCTTCATAATTCGTGAATTTGGTGCCCAATAATTTGATAAGGGGGCTCAACTTAGGTTTTTCAGAGTCATTGATCCTGTTAAAGATTTCTTTGATGTGATCAGGGTTTGTGATGATGACCTTTGGTGTGGGGCCTTTCCATAGAAAAAAATTCTTGCCTACGTATGATTAGTGATAGTTTGTGATATATAATTTCCAATCAACTACTTTAAGAAGGATTAACACAGATGGCTACGGACATAACATAAATACATTGGAGTACAGAAGGATCATATATAAATAAGCAGGGAAGATGCATTTAGGCAATATAAATTCACAACTTCATTCCAAGCATTGACTATTTAAGATGTAGCCAGATAAGCCGTAATATGATTAGAATGTACGAACACTTAATTAAACCAATTAAAATAAAAAAAATTGAAAAATTGATCACTTTACTTCACTTTTTAATTTTCGTTTGTGAAACTAAATCAAGCTAAAGAAAACTTGATTAAATTAATTTCACATTTTTTGTAACTTACTTATCTATTATTGAATTTCAACATATTATGGTTTTAATCAGACCTTTTAGATTAGTTTGTTATTTATCTCAATTGATTATACATTTTTTAAGACTAAGTTATTTTTTTTAAAAGAAAGTATAAGTGTTGCTAAGACTTTTTTGGGTCTGAGTTTAGTTAAGTTTGTTTTTTTTTTTTTTGGGAAAAAAAAGGTAATTAAAAAGTCAAGACTGAGCTAAACTAAACTAATATAAAAGAGAAAGTTAAGTGGATTAAGTGCCTCAAACAAGTAAAATACATCCCTACCAACTTTTCTATCACCTCAAAAGTTTATCCAGTCTACAATTTAAGTGGTCAAGGATCAAGACAATCCCCAGTATTGTGTAAGCACAGTAAACTCTCTCCGCTCAAAGGGGGAGGGTTAAGCTCTTTTTTTTTTTTTTTTTGGTTCTGTGGGTCAGTGACTAATGTCACTAATCTTTCCTTTTTTTTATTTATTTTTTTGGTCGAAACTAATGTCACTAATTTCAAACCATATTATTAGCATTTTAAGGGATGGATTGCACGCAGAAGATTTATGTTAAGGGATGGATTGCACGCAGAAGATTTATGTTTTTTTTTTTTTTTTGGTCTGGACTGACAAAACACATCTTCCGCGTAAAATTTATTTGATAGTCTCCATGCTAAGAAGGAAAAATTTATTATATGACAGTACTAGGATTGAAATGGTAAGAAGGGAGCTCAAGATGTACTCGGCCACGGGTCTTTTTTTTTATTTTTTTTCCTGGACGCACAAAAAACACGATATTAGTGTTGATAGTAATATAATACAGTATAATAGGCAGCAGTTATTGTCACTTTTTTTTATCTACTGCCACTCCATTTTTAATACTTTTAGTTTAGTATTCCTAAATTATCCTTAGTTAAATGTTTAGAAAAATTATTTTTTAACTACTTTCATATTTTAAATTATAGTTGGTAATTACAATATTTAATATTAAATATATTACATGGTTCATTTTAATTTTTAATTTTAAAATAAGATCAATCTACTATTCTTTGAGTGTTTTAAAATTTTGGTAAAAAAAGAAAAAACAATGTTCCATTTATCATTTAACACACATAAATAAGAGGTAACTTTGTGATTTTTTAAATTTGAAAAATTCAGCAATTCGATGTCAAAATATAATAGTAAATGAAGTTTTAATAAACAAGTATTTAAATTTATTAATTATGAAATAAATAAATTAACCAAATTTATCTTTACAATAAAAATAAAACAAATTAGAGAAATTAATGCGTAAAACTATAGTTTTTTTTTTGTGCGTCGTAAAAGTATAGTTTATCATAATACCCTAAATTCATAATACCATAAATAGATTTTTTTTAATCAAAAATTGGTTAACAAAATGTAAATAATTATTTCCATGAAAAAATGTAAATAATTATGGTACAAGATTACAATAAATTGAGTGTATTTATATTTAAAATATTTAAATTTATTGTATTTTCTTCTTTTTCTTTTTTTTAAGAAATGGATAATTTAATTGTAAATTAAAATTTATTTTTACATTAAATTTAATCTGTCCCAAAAAATTTTTTTACAAGAGTTCTCAAAATATTACAAAATACGTGTGTTTATCTCTTGCTTGCATCAAAGTTTAAAAGAAACATATATATTTTTCTTTTTGTCCAAATTATTAAAGCTCTTAAAGAATAATATGTTGATTTTATTTTTAAATTGATAAATTAAAAAGAATTGATTTTTATATAATATTAATTAGTGTAATCATTAAATATAATTTAAAATACCAGAGTAATAATGGAAAAAAAAGTTAAATACAATATTTAACTAAGGACGAGTGCATTCTGGGTGTTTTTGCCCAGTAAATCGC
Source organism: Dalbergia cultrata (assembly GCA_031216105.1). NCBI lineage: Eukaryota > Viridiplantae > Streptophyta > Magnoliopsida > Fabales > Fabaceae > Dalbergia > Dalbergia cultrata. The sequence goes on from CM062350.1 coordinate 17,525,365, forward strand.
ACAGTACTAGCTTGATCAGGGAGCTAAAGTTTTTGGGCCAAATTTATTTGGCTTTAGGCTTTTTAGAACTCCCTTGAAGTGGGTTGAGTTTTGTTAGAATATACTTACTTGAACTTAACCCACCTCAGACCAAAAACAAAACCCAGCCCACCCAGTGAAACCCTTAGCTATCATTGGTTCTTTTTTTCGGTAAATAAAAATAATGGAAAGTTATGACCAAATAATAATAATAATAATAATAATAATAATAAAAGAAAGAATGGAAAGTCTAACTTTGATGATTGAGTAAATACCTTCTTTAGTATTTACATTTTGAAGTTAAATTCAGTATGGTCTTAGAAATTTTGAGAACAGTTTAATCTTAATACATTAAATTTGAACCTCAATTTTATCATTTTCCGTCAAAATACTTAGTAATTTTCATTAGATTTCATTTTAATTGACAAATTAATGCACTGTTGTGTTATTTATTTGTTTTCTTGATTGCTGAGGAAGATAGTTTCTATTTGTTAACTCAAAATTACTTATTAACCGTAATCAAGATTTTTAAGACAAAATTTAATGTTAAAATTTCTTTGAACATCGGATTAATATTAACTTCTTTTTATTTTGGTCATAAATTAATATTAACTTCTAAATATTAGAATTAAGAGGAGGGGGGGATGATACTTGCTCCGAAGACTTCACTAGATGGGCTCAATCATGAATGAATATAAACGTTGAGAAGTAAGGGAAACAGAAGAGCTGCATATACCAAATTTGTGGACACCGTGGCGGACAAAAGAGAAGACATGTGGTGCTACATCCTTGTCATCGGATAGATTCATGGGTTGTTGAAACTTGGCACCTTCCTTGATCATCCTGAACATCTCCATGGAGTCACCAACCAAAAGCCTGTACAGATTGCCTTGAAGTCCCTGCGATCTCAGCAGCCTCTCCAGCCTCTTTGGCCTCAGCCACAGCCAGTTCAGCAGCTTCCATGCCCATGGCAGAACAACGGGGAACACCACTATGGTCAGAGAGCATATTGCAGTTTTGGAAGACACATCCATGTGTCTTGAGGGGAGAGGAAGGAAGGGGACGGAAGAGAAGAGAAGCGAAGCAAAAGCAAAAGGAAAAGGATTGGAGAGTACTAGCAGGGGACAAGCACTTAAATTCTAGTCTATGAGGTTGGTTGATATTTATTCATTTTTTTTTGTTAATGTGGGCGTTGTGGTACCTAAGTGGCATTTTCTCAGTTGCTAAATCATCTGCGCCCTCCAATCTCTTCATTCACACTCAACAATACTCACAGTATATTCACTTTTTTTTTTTTTTTTCTCTATCAATCTGACACCGCAGTAGGGCAATAAAACATATCAAATTTGGGGGGCTTTGTGGGTTTGAGGGGCGGCGCTTTACAGAGAAGGAGATGCCCAGAGCAGCGGCATGACGAAAAGCACGTGAGGCGGAGTAAGGTGTGACGGTTGTCCATGGCACTGCCTCCCCATCGGAATGACTGCAAGCACACGACGACGACGGAGTTAGGTGCGGCAGTCGGTGATGGTTGTTACACACCATATTTCTTTACTTTGCATCCGAACAGGTTCAATCTGGTTCGCGAGTTGACGATTCGGTGGTGGTGGCTCACAAAGTGGCTGTTCGTGGTGATGGCGAGGGTAGCTTGCAGAGGCTGTGGTGATTGGCGGTTCAATACTGATTGGTAAGGCAGACATTTTTTTTTTATGTTAACACAATTAGGATTTGTGAAATTCTTTTTGCTCTATACATAACAACTTTTTTTTTCTTATGTCTTTTGCAGAAGAAGATGCTAAGAACCCGATTCGTTCAGGAGCACTATAGGTGGTAACCCTCCTCAAATCAAGCCTCATTTTTTTTTTCTTCTTTTGGTTTTTTTGTTAATTTATTTCATTCATATTTTTGGTGTTTTCATTCATGATTGACAATGCGGAATGGAGTCTTGCTCATAGGACTGATGGTTACTGGGAAAAATCAATAAGTTTTTATTTTGAAATTTTTTCTTACCCAATAAAACTTAATATTACCTGATTAATTTCTATTCTTTTCAACTTTGATCAACCTTCTTTTGGGCAGCTTGGATGGTCTCCAATGGTCAGTTTATCACCACCACTCATGGTTTCCAAAATCCTAGGCATTTTGCCTCATTGCTTGAGAGAAGAAAATGGTCTGCAATATTCTTCCCCTTTCCTTTTCCATTTTTCACCAATTTCACTATGACTCTTTATTATTATTATTATTATTATTATATCATTTTTTATTTTATGCTTAATTCAATATTTGCATGTGGTGGGGTTGGGAAACAGTAATGGAATTTGGTAAATTGTGCGCTGTGCTATTCTTTTGATCAACCATTTCTTAGCGAATTATAGCTTTTATTTTTGTATTTATGTGTTATCTCTCTCTCTCTCTTTTTCATATGCTTAAAACTATGTCTGATGATAGCACTGTTCATTTCTTTCATAGAACAATCAACACACAATACAAGAAATTAGCTCAAAGGCAACGCTTTTGTTTCTTTCATAGAACAATTAACACACACTACAAGAAATTAGCTCAAAGAAACGTTGCCTAAAGATAGAAAAAATATTGCCTTTTCTAAAAGGCAACATTTTCTGGGGGTTGCTTATATTGGCGTTACCTTTTCTCTAAGGTAACGGTTAACAAAAAAAGGGCAACGACTTGTGAAAAAAAGCATTGCCTTTATTGCATCAAAGGCAACGCTTTTATTGCCAATGAAAGACAACGGTTCTTACACTCTTTATGTGTTGCGTTTTATTCCGATTTAAGGCAAAGCGTTGCCTTTTCCCCGGTTAAAGACAATGATTTTTCTCATTGCATTTCCTTATTGTTTAGGCAACTTATGAAAAGTGTTGCCTTTACTTTGGTTAAAGGCAATGCTTATATAGTTAAAGGCAACGGTTTAAAAGTGTTGCCTTAATATATATATATATATATATAACCTTTTCAATATATCAAATTAAATATAACCTTTTTAATATAAATTAGAAACCACATTAATTTTGAACAAAAAAAAATTAATCAATTGAGATTCATAAAAAAATAAACCATTATTAAATAATCAATTAAGCAAACAACCCAGATGCAAGCATCTCATAATCTCTACTAAAATCTATACAAAGCATAGCATCATCATGCATCATGAATACTTCCTGCAAGTTCATAGAATCAAAAGATGCCTTAGGCAAAAATGTGGTACACTGAGAATTCCCCTTCATAAAGCACAAAGATAAATAGTATTAATGTACAAATAGCTTGCTCCCAAAGGTAAATATGTATTGTTCAAATTGATAGTTTTAAATTTCTTATTAGAAAATGTGCATATGCTTACTGGAGACAGAGAGATTAAGATCATTAAATCATTACTTCTCATCAGGAAAGAAAAGACTATCGCACTGGTAAAAGGTGTAATTCGTGTAATACATTACAAATGAACATCCAAGCATACATATGTACATATACTACTGGTCCATGGAAGTTTTGGAAGATTTATCATCAACAATTGACTAAAGAGCATCTTGCACTAGCAGCAATCTAGGCCTCGACCTGCTGGCTTTTTTTGACAAATAGGGTTGTAAGACCGTAATAAGTGGCTTTAACTAAAGCGGTTATTGGAAGATTACAAACTCTCTTTAAAACAACATTAATACACTCCAACGGATTAATTGTCATATGACCATACCTACGACCTTCATCTTTGTGTTGTGTCCGCTTTTACAGTGGAATTCTTTTCACCCATGTGTCAAACTTTGGGTGGAAACTCTCTACGAAGCCATATTAATGATCAAACTTTGCCCGTGTCTTGAATATGCTGCATTGAGTAAAGCTCACTTTGCATATCCTTGAATTTAAGTGCAAAGTTTGAAGCAACGTATCAAATACAATAAACATGGTATGCATGTGGAGGATCCCACCCACTACCATCCGCATTTGAAGTGGCAACAACAAGCCTATTAGAAATTATCAGAATTTCATCTTGTGGTGTTACATGGCACCGAAGATTAGTCAGAAAAAATGACTAGGCATCTCTCGTCTCCTCTTCAATCAAAGCAAATGGAATGGCCAAAATGTTTGAATTATCATTTTATGCAATCACTATGAGTAGTATACCCCCATATTTTCCATACAAATGCCCCTCGTCGACTGAAACAAGATGCTTGTAGTATTCAACTTATTCTATGTTTTTTTGTTCTTGTTTTGCCTCATTTCCCTTTTATCACATTATAAAAAAATTTCATCAACCACTTATGTTATAATAACAGATTATCCTAACATTAAATTCCAAATACAAGTAATTAATTAGAAATTGTACATCATTAACCATTTATTTCATGATAACTTTTTACTACTACCTTAATCACTAAACAAGTAAATATCATCATAAATTGAGTGTTATAAAAGAAGTGTGCAATAATTTATATATATGTATATGGCTACCAGATGGCAGAAGCTAAGCATATCGACTTTCAACTCGTCTTAATGACATGCTATTCATTGATGTTACTTCAATCAAAGTTCTAGCTTCTTAAGAATTCAACCATTTGACATAATTCAGAGGAGGTAGTTCCTTTATAAATACAAACATGTAAACCGACAAAAAAAAAAAAGGAATCCTAGACGAATGGAAATAATGCTCAACAAAGCCTTCTAATCGATGATGTTATAATCTGTGTAAGATGACATGAGCCCCATATTTTGGATTAAGAGTAAGCATGGTGGATGGAGCATGAGTATAGGTCGGGGAAAGCTCAAATGAGAAACGTTGTAAAAGCAATGACAAAACCATCTTTGCTTCCAATATAGCGAAGTTTTGCCCAATGCACACTCTAGGGCCCCATCCAAACGGGAAAAATGAGACTTGCCCTTTTGTTGCTTTTGCAACTCCCTCAGAAAACCTTTCTGGTTTGAACTCAGTTGCATAATCTCCCCAGATGTCACGATCATGATGAATCAAGAGTATTGGCAAGGAAATTTGTACTCCTGCTGGCAAGGAAAGGTTTCCAAGTTTCACATCATTGTGGACAGCACGGTTGAAGTAAACAGCCGGGGGGTATAACCTTAGAACCTCGTATAAAATCATGGTCACCTATTGCAAAGAAATATATATTAGGAGTAAGCACCAAAAAGGACTTGCAATTAGTAATCATCACCATATTTAAGCCATGTGATACTTACAACTTTAAGGTGACTCAACCCCTCAATGTTTGGTTTTTGGTCGCCGAAAACTTGCAAGACTTCTTCTCTAGCATGTGCTTGCCAATTAGGATACCTACTCAACAATACCAATGTCCAAACTAGTAGAACCGAAGTGGTTTCTTGGCCTGCTAGGTAGAATGCAATGCATTCCTCAATTACTTCTTGGCTAGTCATTCCAACAGCTTTATTATTTCCATGTTCTTGGATTTCCCAATGGTTTGATTCCAATAGTATGCCTAGTAAGTCTTTGTTCATGACTTCCCTAGCCTTCATTGCTTTCTCTCTTTTGCTGACAATAAACTTAAGTGAAGCTTGTATATCTCTATCAATCTCTGTCATCCTCTTGTGTGTAGCTGTTGGTAGCAACCTAAAAATGGTACAACCTTTCTGGTTAATCAAATAGAAAATTAAAGAAGACTACATCAGTATAGAAATTCACATAGGTTGATAGTACAATACACAACTCCCTCTCACTAAACATATTTCCATTGTGTGAAATCTCTTGAATTTTCATGGTTGATGAAAATAGGATATCAAATATGGAAGTATGAGTTGCCCGAGTTCAATTTATCCCTCCGTCAAAAAATTTGCAATAACTATCTCTCCTTTGTATGCTCAAAGACAACGTACCACCATCCTGGAATGTAAACGTTTCGTAGTTTCATAATAAGTCCAGCTTGCTCTTTCAAAAGATCAAATATTTTTTTCCCTTCTTCATAGCTGCTTCCAAATGCTGTTCTAGAAATAACATTACATGTCAAATTTTGAAGAAAAGGCCACACATCGACTTCACATTCTCCGTTTGAAGACAACATCCCTTCCCATTTGATGATCATTTCTTCGCAGCATGTGAAAAATGTTGGTAACATGACCTATAACATTGTTAAAACTTAAAACATACATAATAAGAGTGAGAAAAAATACTAATAACTATGGACTATGTATCAGGAAAACACACTAGAAACAAAATAAATAAATAAAGCACAGTTTTAAATGCATTTTTTTTCTTATAGGTATTTTTTGTCGATAACAATCTAGTTCGAGACATGGTCGGACACTAAAAGTGGACACCTCTCTCAACTCAGATTTAAACCATGATTCACTATATGTAAAATGATTGGCTCTTACCACTTGACACAATCCCAATTAAATAAAAAAAAATACTTTTTTATTGTTATTTAGAAATTAATTAAAAGTCCAAACATGTGAATTTTAAGCATAAATTAAAGTAAATAACCTTCAATTTCTCTATATGGAAAGCAGGGTTGATAATCTTTCGATGTTTCCGCCACTTCTCCCCCTCATAATTCACAAGTCCAGTGCCTAATAATTTGACAAGGGGGTTCAGCTTAGGTTTCTCAAAGTCATTGATCCTGTTAAAAACTTCTTTGATGTGATCAGGGTTTGTGATGATGACCTTTGGTGTGGGGCCTTCCCATAGAAAAGAATTCTTGCCTACATATGATTAGTGATGGGTTGTGATATATAACTCTCAATCAACTACTTAAGAAGGATTTACACAAATGGCTACGAACATAACATACATTGGATTACAGAAGGATTATATATAAATAAGCAGGGAAGATGCATTTAGGCAAATATAAATTCAGAACTTCATCCCAAGCATTAACTATTTAAGATGTAGTCAGCTAAAGCCGTACTACAATCAGAATGTACGAAGACTTAATTAAACCAATTGACATAAAAAAAATTGAAAAATTGATCAATATACTTCACTTTTTAATTTTCATTTGTGAAACTAAATCAAACTAAAGCAAACTTGATTAAATTAATTACACATTTTTTATAACTTACTTATCTATTATTGAATTTCAACATATTATGGCTTTAATCAGACCTTTTAGATTTGTTTGTTTTTTTATCTCAACTGATTATACATTTTTTAAGACTGGGTTATTAGAAAAAATATATGTAAGTTTTGCTAAGACTTTTTTGGGTCTGCGTTTAGTTAAGTTTGTGGTTTTTTTTTTTAAAAGAAAAAATAATAAAAAAAGTTACTAGACTGAGCTAAACTAAACTAATATCAAAGAGAAAGTTAAATGGATTAAGTGCCTCGAACTACATCCCTACCTACTTTTCTAGCCCTCAAAGTTTGTCCAGGCTACAATTTAAGTGGTCAAGAATCAAGACAACCCCCAATATTGTGTAAACACAGTAAACTATCTCCTATCAAGGGGAAAGTTAAGTTTTTTTTTTTGGTTCTGTGGATCAATGACTAATGTCACTAATTCTTTTCCCTTTTTTTTTTGTCGAAACTAATGTCACTAATTTCAAACCATATGATTTGCATTTTAAGGGATGGATTACACGCAGAAGATTTGTGGTTGTTTTTTTTTGGTCTGGAATGACAAAACAAATCTTCTGCATGCAATTTTTTGGGCCAAAGTTTTTTGATAGTGTCTACCGTAAGAAAGAAGTGTTTTTAGATAATAGTACTAGGAGAGCGATGCTAAGAAGAGAGCTCAAGATTTTTTGGGCCAAGGGATATATTTGGTCTTGACGCACAATAAGAAAACCCAATATTGGGGTTAATAGTAATATAATACATTCTGGGTATTTTTGCCCAATAAATTGCACGGTGTAATGCATTATGTGATAGTACTAGCTCCCTTCTTAGCATTATGGTCAGGAAGCTAAAGTTTTTGGGCCAAATTTATTGGGCTTTAGGATTTTTAGAAGTCCTTTGAAGTAGGTTGGGTTTTGTTAGAACATACTTACGTCAACTCAGCCCACCTAGTGAAACCCTTGTCTAACGTTGATGGGTTGAGTAAAATACCTTTATTGGTTTTTGACATTTTGATGTTAAATTCAGTACAGTCTTATAAATTTTGAGAACTGTATAATCTTAATACATTAAATTTTAACGTCAATTTTATTATTTTTTGTCAAAATATTTAGTAATTTTTATTAGATGTCATTTTAATTGACAAGTTAATGCACTGTTGTGTTATTTATTTGTTTTCTTGATTGATGAGGAAATCTAGTTTCTATCTGTTAACTCAAAATTACTGATGAATCGTAATCAAGATATTAAGACTAAATTTAATGTTAAAATTTCTTTGAACGTCAGATTAATATTAATTTCTAAATATTAGAATTAAGGGAAAAAAAAATTGACATTTGGTCCGAAGATTTCACTAGGTGGGCTCAATCATCAATGAATACAAACACTGAGAAGTGAGAGAAACAGAAGAGTTGCATATACCAAATTTGCGGACAGTGTGATGGACAAAAGAGAAGACATGTGGTGCTACATCCTTGTCATCGGATAGATTCATGGGTTGTTGAAACTTGGCACCTTCCTTGATCATCCTGAACATCTCCATGGAGTCACCAACCAAAAGCCTGTACGGATTGCCTTGAAGTCCCTGCGATCTCAGCAGCCTCTCCAGCCTCTTTGGCCTCAGCCACAGCCAGTTCAGCAGCTTCCATGCCCATAGCAGAACCACAGGGACCACCACTACGATCAGAGAGCATATTGCAGTTTTGGAAGACACATCCATGTTTCTGTAGGGGAGAGTAAGGAAGGGGACGGAAGAGATGAGAAGCAAAAGGAAAAGGAGAAGGAAAAGGAATAGAGAGTACTAGCAGGTGACAAGCACTTAAAATTCAAGTCTACGAGGTTTGTTGATATTTATTCATTTCTTTTCTTTTTTTTCTTATGTGGGCGTTGTGGTACCTAAGTGGCATGTATGCCATTGGGTGATTTAGTATTTTCACCTAAATAATTTTGACAAATGCTCGGATCTTACCAAATGAGATTCTCTTTATATTACTTTATTATTATTATTTGTACCTCTTGATTAATAATTAATGGACATAGCTGTATCCGATTAATGATTAATGATTAATGATGGTATCATTTTCCAGCGTCAAGAAACCCATGAAGTGTGGAGGTCTCGATAAGTCCGAAGCAGCTCATTAATAATAGTAACAAATAGGAGAAAAATGGTAAACAATCACCATCACATTTATATTATATATTTATATTAAATTAAAAATTATAAATTAATATATAAAAAATTATAAATCAATATATAAAATATTTTTACATACTTATTTATAGCATTTTATATATTAATTTATAATATTTTACATAAAAATTTATAATTTTTAACTTATACAAATTTATGGTGTAAGGTTAATGATGGTTATGTATAACTCCTCCCAATTGAATGATTGCCTTCTCAACTCTCGAGGATTAATGGTGGTGCATTTAACCTTATCTAGTTTTAGCTCCATTACCAAAAAAAAAATAAACTTATCTAGTGCAATGCAATTTTCCAAAACAATGAAACGTACACAGGCAAGTGATTTATTTATTTTTTATTTTCCTTCAAGATCAAGTGCCATCTCTCTCTCTCTCTCGCCAACCCTTCTATTTTCTTTGTCTGTTCTGAAGTTCTAATTCCTCTCTATTTCTCAGTTGCTAAATCATCTGCGCCCTCCAATCTCTTTATTCACACTCAACAATACTCAGAATATATTCACTTTTTTATTTTCTCTATCAATCTGACACCGCAGTAGTAGAGCAATAAAACATATCAAATTTGGGGGCTTTGTGGGTTTGAGGGGCGGCGCTTTACAGAGAAGGAGATGCCCAGAGTGCAACCTCGCTAGCGGCATGATGAAAAGCACGTGAGGCAGAGTAAGGTACGACGGTTGTCCATGGCACTACCTCGCCATCGGAATGACTGCAAGCGCGCGACAACGACAGAGTTAGGTGCGGCAGTCGGTGATGGTTGTGACACATCATATTTCTTTACTTTGCATCGGAACAAGTTCAAGCTGGTTCGCAAGCTGACGATTCGGTGGTGGTGGCTCACAAAGTGCCAGTTCGTGGTGATGGCGAGGGTAGCTTGCAGAGGCTGTACTGGTGATTGGCAGTTCAATACTGATTGGTAAGGCAAACAGATTTTTCTTTTGTATTAACAAAATTAAGATTTGTGAAATTCTTTTTGCTCCATACATAACAATTTTTTTTTCCCTTATGTTTTTTGCAGAAGAAGATGCTAAGAACTTACTTCGTTCAGGAGCACTATAGGTGGTAACCCTCCTCTAATCAAACCTCATTTTTATTTTTTCTTCTTTTGATTTTTTTTTTTAATTTGTTTCATTCATATTTTTGGTGTTTCATGACAATGCAAAATGGAGTCTTGCTCATAAGACTGATGGTTACTCGAGAAAATCAATAAGCTTTTATTTTGAAATTTTTTCTTACCCAATAAAACTTAATTTACCTTATTAATTTCTATTCTTTTCAACTTGGATCAACCTTCTTTTGGGCAGCTTGGATGGTCTCCAATGGTCAGTTTATGACCACCACTCATGGTTTCCAATATCTTAGGCATTTTGCCTCAGTGCTGGAGAGAAGAGAATGGTCTGCAATACTCTTCCCCTTTACTTTTCCATTTTTCACCAATTTTCACTATGACTCTTTTTTTATTATTATTATATCTTTTATGCATAATTCAATGTTTACATGTGGTGGGGTTGGGGAACACTAATGAAATTTGGTAAATTGTGTGCTGTGCTATTCTTTTGATCAACCATTTCTTAGGGAATTATAGCTTTTATTTTGTATTTATATGTTATCTTTTTCTTTTTTTTTCATATGCTTAAAACTATGTCTGATGGTAGCAATGTTTATTTCTTTCATAGAACAATCAACACGTATACCACTGGTCCATGGAAGTTTTGAAAGATTTATCATCAACAATTGACTGAAGAGCATCTTGCACTAGCAGCAATCTAGGCCTCGACCTGCTGGCCTTTTCTGACAAATAGGGCAACAAGACGATAATAAGTGATCTTAATTAAAGCGGTTATTGAAAGATTATAGGCCCCCTTTAAAACAATATTAATACAATTCGACTGATTAGTTGTCATGTGACCATACCTACGACTCTCATCTTTGTGTTGTGTCCACTTTTCCAATGGAATTCTTTTCACCAATGCATCGAACTCCGGGAGGAAACTCTCTACGAAACCATACTGATGATCAAACTTTGCCCGTGTCTTTGAATATGCTGCATTTGACTAAAGCTCGCTTTGCATCTTTATTCTTAAATTTAAGTGCATAGTTTGAAGCAATGTGTCGAATACAATAAATATGGTACGCATATGGAGGATGTCATCCACTACCATATGCATCTAAAGCGCCTTTAATTACAGCATGCCTATTAGAAATTATCAAATTTCCATCTTGTGGTGTTACATGGTGCTGAAGATTAGTTAGAAAAAATGACTAGGCATCCCTCGTTTCCTCTTCAATCATAGCAAATGTAATGGGCAAAATGTTTAAATTACCATCTTGTGCAATAACCATAAGTAATGTCCTCCCATATTTTCCATACAAATGCATCCAATCGATTGAAACAAGATGCTTGCAGTATTCAACTTGTTCTATGTTTTTTGGTTCTTGTTTTGCCTCATTTCCCTTTTATCACATTATCAAAAAATGTCATCAACCACTTATGTTATAATAACAAATTATCCTAACGTTAACTTCCAAATACAAGTAATAAATTAGAAATTGTACATCATTAACCATTTATTTCATGATATTTTTTTTACTATTATGTTAATCACTAAATAAGTAGATTTCATTATAAATTGAGTGTTATGAAAGAAGTGTGCAATACATATATATATATATAAACAAATGTACGTCGGCTAGCAGATGGCAGAAGCCAAGCATATTGACTTTGGACTCGTCTTAATGACATGGCATGCATAGATGTTACTTAAATCTAAGTTCTAGCTTCTTAAGAATTCAATAGTTTGACATAATTCAGAGGAGGTAGTTCGTTTATAAATACAAACATAACCAAAAAAAAGAAGGAATCCTAGACGCATGGAAATAATGTTCCATAAAGTCTTCTAATCGACGATGTTATAATTTATGTAAGATGACATGAGCCCCATATTTTGGATTAAGAGTAAGCACGGTGGATGGAGCATGTGTATAGGTTGGGGAAAGCTCAAATGAGAAACGTTGTAAAAGCAATGACAAAACCATCTTTGCTTCCAATATAGCAAAGTTTTGCCCAATGCACACTCTAGGGCCCCATCCAAATGGGAAAAATGAGACTTGGCCTTTTGTTGCTTTTGCAACTCCCTCAGAAAACCTTTCTGGTTTGAACTCAGTTGCATCATCACCCCAGATGTCACGGTCATGATGAATCAAGAGTATTGGCAAGGAAACTTGTACTCCTGCTGGCAAGGAAAAGTTTCCAAGTTTCACATCTTTGTGGATAGCACGGTTGAAGTAAACAACAGGGGGGTATAACCTCAGAACCTCATACAAAATCATGTTCACCTATTGCAAACAAATTTATATTAGGAGTAAGCACCAAGAAATACTTGCAATTAATAATCATCACCATATTTAAGCCATGTGATACTAACAATTTTAAGGTGACTCAACCCCTCATTGTCTGGTTTTTGGTCGCCAAAAACTTGCAAGACTTCTTCTCTAGCACGCGCTTGCCAATTAGGATACCTACTCAACAATACCAATGTCCAAACTAGTAGAACTGAAGTGGTTTCTTGGCCTGCTAGGTAGAATGCATTGCATTCCTCAATTACTTCGTGGCTAGTCATTCCAACAGCTTTATTATTTCCATGTTCTTGTATTTCCCTATGGTTTGATTCCAAAAGTATGCCTAGTAAGTCTCTGTTCATGACTTCCCCAGCCTTCATTGCTTTCTCTCTTTTGCTGACAATAAACTTAAGTGAAGCTTGTATATCTCTATCAATCTCTGTCATCCTCTTGTGTGTAGCTGTTGGTAGCAACCTAAAAATCGTACAACCTTTCTGGTTAATCAATTAGAAAATTAAAGAAGACTATATCAGTATAGAAATTCACATAGGTTGATAGTACAATACACAACTCCCTTTCACTAAACATGTTTCCATTGTGTGAAATCTCTTGAATTTTCATGGTTGATGAAAATAGGATACCAAATATGGAAGTATGAGTTGCCCGAATTCAATTTATCCTTCCGTCAAAAAATTTGCAATGTCTATATCTCCTTTGTATGCTCAAAGACAACTTACCACCATCCTGGAATGTAAACATTTCGTAGTTTCATAATAAGCGCAGCTTGCTCCTTCAAAAGATCAAATATTTTTTTCCCTTCTTCGTAGCTACTTCCAAATGCTGTTCTAGAAATAACATCACATGTCAAATTTTGAAGAAAAGGCCACACATCGACTTCGCATTCTCCATTTGAAGACAACATCCCTTCCCATTTGGTAATCATTTCTTCACAGCATGTGAAAAGTGTTGGTGACATGACCTATAACATTGTTAAAACTTAAAACATACATAATAAGGGTGAGAAAAAATACTAATCACTATGGACTATGTATTAGGAAAACACACTAGAAACAAATTAAATAAATAAATAAAACACAATTTTAAATGCTTATTTTTTTTCTTATAGGTGTTCTTCGTCGATGACAATCTGGGTCAAGACATGGTCGGACACTAGAAGTGGACACCTCTCTCAACTTAGATTTAAACCATGATTCACCATATGTAAAATGATTGGCTCTTACCACTTGACACAATCCCAATTAAATAAAAAAAAAACTTGTTTATTGTTATTTAGAAATTAATTAACAGTCCAAACATGTGAAGTTTAAGCATAGATTAAAGTAAATAACCTTCAATTTCTCTAGATGGAAAGCGGGGTTGATAATCTTTCGATGTTTCTGCCACTTCTCGCCTTCATAATTCGCGAGTCCAGTGCCCAATAATTTGATAAGTGGGCTTAACTTAGGTTTCTCAAAGTCATTGATCCTGTTAAAGACTTCTTTGATGTGATCAGGGTTTGTGATGATGACCTTTGGTGTGGGGCCTTCCCATAGAAAAGAATTCTTGCCTACACATGATTAATTAGTGATGGTTTGTGATATATAACTTACAAAGGATTAACACAAATGGCTATGGACATAACATAAATACATTGGAGTACAGAAGGATTATATATAAATATCAAGGAAGATGCATTTAGGCAGTATAAATTCACAACTTCATCCCAAGCACTAACTATTTAAGATGTAGTAAGATAAAGCCGTACTACAATTAGAATGTACGAAGACTTAATTAAACCGATTGAAATGAAAGAAAATTGAAAAATTGATCAGTTTACTTCACTTTTTAATTTCCATTTGTGAAACTAAATCCAACTATAGCAAACTTGATTAAGTTAATTACACATTTTCTATAGCTTACTTATCTATTATTGAATTTCAACATATTATGGTTTTGATCAGACCTTTTAGATTCAATTGACTATACATTTTTTAAGACTGGGTTATTATATGTATATATAAGTTGTGCTAAGACTTGTTTGGGTCTGAGTTTACTTAAGTTTTTTTTTTAATTTTTTTTTAAAAACAAGTAATAAAAAGTTACTGGACTGAGCTAAACTAAACTAATATCAAAGAGAAAGTTAAGTAGATTAAGTTCCTCAAACAAGTACAATACATCCCTGCCTACTTTTCTATCACCTCAAAGTTTGTCCAGGCTACAGTTTAAGTGGTCAAGAATCAAGACAACCCAGAGTATTGTGTAAACACAGTGAACTATCTCCGCTCAAAGGGGAATTTTTTTTTTTTTTCGTTCTGTGGGTCAATGACTAATGTCACTAATCTTTTCCTTTCAGTTTTTTAATTGGTCGAAACTAACGTCACTAATTTCAAACCATATTATTGGCATTTTAAGGGATGGATTGCACGCAGGTGATTTGTTTTGTTTTTTTATTTTGTCGTCTGGACTGACAAAACAAATCTTCTGGGTGCAATTTATTGGGCCAAATTTATTTGATAGTCTCCATGCTAAGAAAGAAAAATTTATTATATGATAGTAGTAGGATAGTAATGCTAAGAAGGGAGCTCAAGATTTATTAGGCCAAGTTTTTTTCTTTGGTCTGGACGCACAAAAAAGAGAAAAACTATTTCGGTAAATAAAAATGAAGGTAAAGTCATGAAAAAAAAAGAAGAAAGAATGGAAAGTTTAACTTGATGATTGAGTAAATACCTTTTTTGCTTTTTACATTTTTAAGTTAAATTCAGTATAGTCTTAGAAATTTTGAGAACAGTTTAATCGTAATACATTAAATTTTAATGTCAATTTTATCATTTTTCGTCAAAATATTTAGTAATTTTCATTAGATTTCAATTTAATTGACAAGTTAATGCACAGTTGGGTTATTAATTTGTTTTCTTGATTGATAAGGAAAGATAGTTTCTATCTGTTAAATCAAAATTACTGATGAACCGTAGTGAAGATTTTAAGACTAAATTTAATGTTAAAATTTCTTCGAACATCAGATTAATATTAACTTCTTTTTATTTTGGTCATAAATTAATATTAACTTCTAAAATATTAGAATTAAGGGAAAAGAAAATGACATTTGGTCCGAAGATTTCACTAGGTGGGGCTCAATCATCAATGAATAAAAACGACGAGAAGTGAGAGAAACAAAAGAGGTGCACATACCAAATTTGTGGACAGTGTGATGGATAAAAGAGAAGACGTGTGGTGCTACGTCCTTGTCATCGGATAGACTCATGGGCTGTTGAGACTTGGCACCTTCCTTGATCATCCTGAACATCTCCATGGAGTCACCAACCAAAAGCCTGTACGGATTACCTTGAATTCCCTGCGATCTCAGCAGCCTCTCCAGCCCCTTTGGCCTCAGCCACAGCCAATTCAGCAGCTTCCATGCCCATAGCAGAACAACAGGGACCACCACTGTGATCAGAGAGCATATTGCAGTTTTGGAAGACACATCCATGTGTCTTTAGGGGAGAGGAAGAAGGAGAGGGGACGGAAGAGAAGAGAAGCAAAAGGAAAAGGATTGGAAGGTACTAGCAGGGGACAAGCACTGATGTTGGTTGATGTTTCTATGTGGGGGTTCGGGACTTTGTGGTACTTGAGTGGCTTTTATAACTTTTAAAAGGGGGGATGACCTTCTTATTGCAAAACAAAAAGAGAAAAGACAGAGAAAAGAAAAAGGATAGATATTAATTACTATCTTTTTGTGAGAAAACATTCACATCTGAATTGTGTAGTATAACAGCAAAAGTTGATATATATTGGCGGTATTAATTTTTTTTATATATTTAAAATAATAATATATATAATTATTTAAATAGTAAATTAGAGATTTAATTATATTTATTGATATGATAAGATGCGATTAGATGGTAATATAAAAAAAATTTATATTATTAATGTAGTAAAATTAAATTCTCATTTTTTTATTAATTGCTACACAAGTAATATTTTAAAATAATTAACTTGATAGTAGATTTTTTTTAATGATATAATAGTTTACAATTATATAATAATATTAAATAATAATATATAATCTTGGACCGTTTTGTTTTGATCTGGATAAGATCTTAAAGTATAAAGAATATATTTAATTTATATAATAATTAAAATTATAATGTATAAAAAATTATCATTAACTATAAGGATTTAATTTTTATACGTTGATAATATAATTTTTTATATAAATATTCAATCATACAATATCATACTAATAAATACGATTAACTTTCAGCTTTATAATTAAAAAAAATATGAAAATAGAAAGATTTAATTTAATGATAGTATAAAGCCCTTTATCAAAATTTATTTCTTAAAATTAATATTTAAATGAAAATCTAAATTCGGTTCTTTCCTCTTTTGTCATTTGCGCCGAATGCTGATCTCCCTTTTGGTTTTTTTGCAAAGCCATATTTGTTGCGAAATGCAGTGCTACGTTCCTTTTCTGTCATTTTGCACGGATGTGTTCCCATTGCTTTGTCTCTGCTTTTCTTTTGGTGTTAATTGCCTTTCATAAACAAAACTGCGATATATCATTATGTTATGTCTTTTGCAGAAAAAACTAGTTTGCCTGCGTAACCCACCTTGTTTTCAATTCGTCGCTTTCGGAATCTGATGAATACCTTGCGTATCCGCGACGTTTAGTCACTTCATTGCTTGGTTGAACTTGCATGAATTATTTGGATTAGCATCCTCTAAATTAAGATGATTATGAAGTGTATAATTGCTATCATATGTAGTTCATATCAGATGATTAAATTGTTTATAGATTTAAATTTTGTAAATAGAAGTTAAATGGGTGAAAATAAATTGTGTACAAACAATGTTTAAGAAACTAAATTGAAGATTGAACTAATAGGACTTTTAATATGATTTTGATTAATTTTATTGGATAAACTTATGATTGAATTGAAAAATATTTATAATGAGTTAGATTTCAGTTTAATCAAAGTGAAAATAATACATCTTTTTAAATTAGTATGCCTAAATTATTCTAATTTAAAATTTTATAAAAATAAGAAACATTAGATACTATGTAAATTATGACTCATCATTGTAAATAACATTTTGAATTCAAAAATTGTTGGACTAACTGTTTAAAGATATATATCATCACTTAAAAGAAATAGCAGAAGTACAACTTCAAAACAACAACAACAATCAGCAAAACATAAGAAACCAATATACTACTCAGACCATACTTCAAATGTGCAGTTTAATTATCAGAAAAATTCCGAAATAAGAAAGTTTTTATCACTTCCAAAGCAAATGAAAATTTATATGATAGATTATTTTTCCAAGTGAAATTCCTCGATCTGATAAGTATTAATATAAATGCTGCTCGTGTTCATCATCGCGTTCGATCACCTGGGAAGTATTAATATTGCGGGGTTAAAATTGAGAGCGGAAGGACACGAGTCAGCGTCTTGAAGCTTCCTTGAAGTGTGCCTTCTAGAAGAAAATATATCATGATAATTTGGTGATGCACACAATATGTTTAATTCATAGTTCAAACATTTTATTTTCTTTGTAGGAGTCTTCAAAGATACGCAACTAAACAAGTGTCACTTCACTTTAATTAATGTCGGATATTTCTTCTAAAAGCAAATCTATCTCTATTCAAAATGATCCATCAGTTTCAGTTGGGATCAGAGATGGTTGCTGTGTCTGTTGAAAGATAACAACTTCGTCGACAAAGAAATTTGAAAGGCAAAATACATAACAAGATCCTTCAATTTAGGAATTATCTACTGACTGCTAAAGAAACACTCAACGGCAAGCATGAAGAAAAACCAATCATTTAATTTGGTTTTACTTCTCTATAAAGTTTTTGAAAAATTATGCTTGTAAGATTTATAATGCTTTTATTTATTATAATCTTAAAAATTTTAAATAAACATTATCAATGAATTTTATTAAAGAAAATAGAATTTCACTCCCTATTGAACTATAACTTATATGCACTTTAATTACTCTTGATTCAAAACACATAAATGGACCCTCTAACTTTTTTTAAATGTATAAATTGATCATTCTGTTAACTTTTTCATCTATCATTAATCAAAATAACTCACATTTAAAAAAGTTTAGAGAATTAAGTTGTTTGTTATTTATTAGTTTAACGTATTGGGTTGATGACTTATAGTTTATGGAGGCAGTGTATACCTATTTTTCATTATAATGAGCAAAAATTCTATCTAATAGAAAGGATAAAGTACAGATTAAAGTTCAAGGTTTGCTTTGCATTATTTTAAAAATTTGACAATAAAGTATAGAAGATCTACCGTTCAAGTGATAAAGTGAATTTTTTTTTTTCTCATTTTATTACTCTTGAGTTTTTAACTAGATGCACGAATTTGAACTTTGCACCGAATCGAATTTGTGTCCAATGTGTTTTATGTATTGGTTTTTGGAGAGTTCTTACCTGAGTGAGTGTGATTTTCTTATGCCATGGTTATTAGGTCAATATTCTATTAAATAATATTCATATAAATAATAATAAAGCACACAGTCTTGCCTCATCATCATATCTTTAGTCAAGAGTAGGACAACCATGTAACCAATTAACAAATACAAATTGAATATGGCAAAAGCAAATTGCACCGAAACATTACATCCAACAACTGATACACTTAGTCACTTAGATACACACATGTAACAACCTGTACAGCTCTTTATTAGGTAAAGATTACCAGTCATTTGCTCCATTTGTTAGACGAGGAACAATCACAATGGTAGCTAGAAGAGCATGCAACAGCAATCTCACGAAGATTGGTGTTATTACAAGACAAAGTCAGGTAAATTATCGAGCATCATGGACGAACAGCACCGAAAATTGAAATATTTTCAAATTGTTCAAACCCCAATCTAGTATTGGAATCATGACTTAATAGAGGGATCACCTTATCCCTTTTTATAATTAATGGGTTACGATATGACTCTTGAATTCTAATCTATCAATTTATCTCTAATATAAATAAAGGCGGTGTGCCTCTTATATGCGAAGCAGCCGTCAACCACAAAAGGAAATTACTAGTCTCGAAAATCAAATCTAAGTTTAACATGCAAAATGTTTTGATTATTGCAACCTGAGTAAGACTATTGACATGCGTACACTCACTTGAACAGTACTAAGAACACTACTTGGCCAACTGTTTAACAATTTTCAAAAGGATATTATGAAGTAATTCACACAAATATCCTTCAAGCAACAGGCATGAATTTAAAGAATGAACAAAACAGCAATAGAAGAAACTTTTATATACCAGTTTCTTTTCTTTTTGTTGGTGAAGACCCTTTGTACCAATTTTATTGGTACTAGGGTGCATACCGTTGTTTGATGTCAAAAGGATAACGAAGCAACAAATAATACATGCCCAATCGAGTGAACCCTAAATATATGATTAAGTAATCAATTTGAATTTCACTGTTACAAAACAAAGATTATGAATTAATGATGTATATAGCATTAAAAACAACACATCAACATATAGGAAGATGAGGAAGAACAAAATTGATATAAAGGCAACAATAAGTAATCATTGAAAACATCAATTAGTCTAACATTATCACAAATGTTGACTTGAATATACACGACTCAGGTAGAGGAACTCATTAATTGACTCCAAAATGTTCAACAACAAAAGACACAAAAACCCAAAAAAAAGTCGGAGGCGACAAGAAGTCAAGTCCACAAGGTGTTTTATCAAGATTAAAAAGAAGAGTATACCATACCCACAAATTCCTTCTTTGTTCTAATTGAGAATGAAACCCAAATGACCCTTTGGTGAAGTAACAACCCTTCTTAGAGGACGTATCATGGACTTACATCTAAGTCAAGACATGAAACTTGTTTCCACACATTCAACCCTCTCTTGAGAGGACGCTAGTCCTTACCGCATCCCCGATGGGAAGCAAAGAGATGATGAACCACAAGACCTCATCAGGAAGGTGACTAAAGAAATCTCGTGGATCCCTGAGATCTCTAGGCCTTTTGGCCCTTGCTCTCTTCAATACTCTCCTCATTTTTTTTTTCCGCGGAGGGCGGGGGTGCGTTTATTTCTATCTTCAATAAACAACTATGGTTTTGGGATGAGAATTTGACAGCAATTAGGAGTAGTGATCATTATGTAGTGAGGAGTTTGATGAGAGATAAGTGTGACAACTAGTGGACAGTGAAAAACAGTAATACGTGGGAGGAAGAAAGATGGCATGGCATGTTATTACCACCTTCCATATTCACAGTTTTACTTCTTATTATTTTTCTGAATGCATGCATTGCTTGTCATTTCTGGATTTGAACAGATTTGATGGGTTGTTACCACTTCACTACTTGGCGTTAATCCTCCTCATTATTTGTTGTGGATTATAATTTTTTTAAATGGGCAAGTTATTAATTGATTAGAAATTTTTATTTAGATTTTCATTTATTGTGTTCTAGTATGATATATTAACATATATAATCGAGGATAATTTAAGAAATTGTAATAAAAACTATTTAATAGGGAGTAGAAATAAAAAATATATATATAATAATGACGCTACCACTTCTTGAATTTTTGATAGAATGTGAGACTTTAATATATAACTTAAATGTGAGCTTTACATTAATATTTTTTATTATAATTCCTCAAATTATTTTCAATTAAAAGATCGAAACATTTTTTCCAATTAAAGAACAAATGACTGAAAACATTAATGTTTAACCTTAAGAGTATATTTGGTTGGAGGTGAAAATGAGGGATTTTTTTATAATTAACCTTTATATCTAAATTAATCATGAAAAATTTATCTCTATTTTTAATTGTTAAACCAAACATACTCTAAGTAGAAATATTTAAGCAAAAATAGCCAAAAAATTATAATTTAAATAGTCAAATACCTTTTTGGGTAAAATAAACCCCATTGAGAGATGGAATTATTACATCCCCCCCCCCCTCTTCTTTTCTCTATTTATAAACATCCACTCCTCTCCCCTATAAAATTAAGATGAGCTATATTTTGATCCATTTGCAAATTTTATATTAATTCTTTATTTTTTTTCATGTTTATTATTTATTTTTGACTAAGATACCCTTTATTAATTAAAATATATTATAATAATTCATTATTTTTTCGTGCTTATTATTTTATTTTCAACTAAAATACCATTTCCTCTCTCTCGCTCAACCACCATGAGGATGTAGCTCATGACAATGTTTACAGGCATTGTTTTCCACTCCGATACCTCCTCTGATACCCCCACCATATTGATATCGCAGCTCCGTCTCCGTTTCCTATTTCCTTCCTGACTCGTCTCTGTTTCCTGTTGCGCATTGGCCCTTCTCCGTTTCTCTCTGGTTATGCCCAGATCGCTTGTAGCTCGTCTCCCCTACCAATCTTTGTTCTATTGTAACAAGCTTAAAACTCAATGAGCTTTAGCTTGAGGAAAGAGTGTTAAGAATAAATAGGCTATGTTTCTTTGTAATTGTTACATATCACAATGCCAAAATATAAATATTATTAATATGTTTTATGTGTGTTCCTGTTTTTTTATTACGTCCTATTTATAGGTCTAAAGTAATAAGGACAATTAGCCAATGCCAAATCAAAACATAATAACAAAATTAAACTAATATTAACCTAAATCAACTTAAATAAATCTAAGATAATTTTAAAACCCTAAATTAGCCAATAAACAAATCAAAACCCTAAATCTAAGATAATTTTTTTTTTCTCCCTTAACAATGGGAATGTATCAACTTATATGATGCACATTTTAAACCTTTACAGTAAATGACACTAAAAATATAAATAATTAATAAATAAAATTTATTTAAAAAATATTAATATAAGTTATAATTAATAAATTTAAAATAATTTTTATAGAGGAGAATATTGGGGGCAACAATTAAAAGTGGGTCAAGATGCTGACCCATTGCCTCTGTCTCAGTGTTTTCCATGACCCGTTGTAGGCCCAGTAAGCCCAACAAGAGCAGAAGACCCACACTCACTATATGATCTTCTGTCCCCTGTAGCGCACAAGGCTCATTATGAGTCCCCAGTAAGAATAAAAACGCATGGTCACCGGCCAAAAAGGGAGTTTGAAGTTTAAAATTTTGAACAAAATGCCGACCAAAACAATGTTTTAAGGAACAATTGCATTGAAAAAACAATTTAGGACCATTTTGCCTTGTGTTATGGTCATTTGGAGAACAGATTCCCAAAAACAAAAGAAATCACTTGGAGAACATTTGATCTGTTGTGAGCAGGGGGCCAATCTCTTAAAAAATTGAATCCCAGTTCTTAAAAATTCAAGAAAAATATAATAAGAAATTACTTAACTTACATATAAACATGATGTGCAAAAAACTACAATAAGCAAACCTCATCTAATAAAAAAGACTTTTATTATTTATGCGAAAAATAACCAATTACAAGAGGAAAACAATGTCCATAAAAGGAGAGAAATTTGCATCCTTAAACATTTATGTAGCTCTATAACCCCTTGTGATTTAGTTATATTAATTTCAAAATTTTAATATGGGATTATAATTCACCGGGCTGCTATGACTAAATCTTTAGATTGCTATTTGCTACTCCAAAGGGAACAATCTCTCCCGAGCCCCAGCCAGGGAACCAGTGATGAGGGCATGTAGCATAAATTTTCAGATCCTGCTGAACATTGCTCAATGAGATAAACAAACAAGCATGTAGAATGAAAATGATCCGTATTTAGATCTAATTATACATTTCAAGCTCATTATAATACCACTTTCATGCACGAGACCCCCTCAATGGATTTGGTGAGAAACCACTATAGCTGATCTAATAACACATCATGACTCAATCTTAAGGCAGTAAATCTATAGGTCTTCACATTTGTCTAGTCCTCGCTTCATTCCTAGCCAATCTGAAATCCCATCACTCACTTGAAATTCTACCAATGCAATTCTAACAATGCAGTAGGTAGCTTATGTCATGATTGTTAACTCAATATTCTAGAAAATAATATTCATATAAATAATAATAATAAAGCACAAAGTCTTGCCTCATCATCATATGTTTAGTCAGGAGCACGACAATCATGTAACCAATAAACAAATACATATTGCATATGGTGGCAGTTTTCAATGAATATGGCAAAAGTACATTGCACCCAAACATTGCTTCCAACAACTGATACACTAACACACTCATGTAGCAACCTGTACAGCTCCTTAGGTAAGGATTACCAGTCATCTGCTCCTTTTGTCACACCAAGAATAATCGCAATGGTAGCCACAACAGCCTGCAACAACAGTCTCACAAAATCAGTGTTATTACAGTACAAAGTGAGGTAACTTCTCTTGAGCATTGTGGACGAATGGCAAGAGTAATCAGAACATCTTCAAAGTGTTCAAACCCCAATCCAATTATATATTACGAGCTCATTTTGTGGTTTCACAAATCTAGAAGCAAATAACATCACAAAAGTTTGAGTGATGAGCAGACAAACAGCACCAAGAGGTTTAGTACAGTTAACCAATAAGACACAGAATAATTCCCCATGGAGACATCTCATAAAGCTCGAACAAGTAATGGCACAGCTACAAGAATATACAAAACTTAAGAACTGAATATATATATATATATATATATATATATATATATATATATATATATATCTTAAATGTTAAAAAAAAGGACAGAATCACTTACAGCAACTATACATGCGATGAATCCGGGTTTCTCGCGATAGTCTACTCTGGAACATAGCATAATTATTGCTCCAACATACCATGGAATACCAGCAAGCAAGAAGCCTAATATAAACCTTCAAAACGGAAAATGACAGATGTGAGAATTAACATTGGATGATATAAAAGGCAACAACATAAATGGGTTCAGCATGCACATATAAAAGGAAAATAATGGATACTTCTATTTTCCTTTTAACAACATGAGGGAGAAGGTGGGACGGGCATTTCAATAATAAAGAAAAGTTGTAGACACCAATAGACGCAAACTGCTGAAAATTCAAAGCAGGCTGCCTGGAAGGTGACCATTTACAAAATCAGAAGCATTGATATTTGAGAAGGGTCTCACGAAATGGCAAATCCTATGCCATTTCCCTCTCCTCCCCCTCTCACATTGTAATAATCTTCAAAGTACATTCCTTAAAATGCAAGCACAATGAGAAAGCTCAGATATTCCAATCCCAACAAGCTAATTAGCTATAATAACAATATTATATTAGCTAATTTCTGTAGTCAATTACATTAGGCAGAGCAAAGAGCCACTGTCACAACTAAATTAAGAATGCATTTATCATTTCGATATACTCTTGGTAGTTGATACATGTAACCTCGTCAAATAAGATAAGAGATCAAAGTAATTAACATTAGAAATCAAAAACAGTATTCTCGTGCACCAAAAGAGTTGAGAACCAAATTCATCCAAAATAAATGAAATGAATATTCATCAATGAAAATGTTAACAGTGAAACAAGATTTAATTAAGAAGACTTGAAGCAATAATCCACAAACAGAAATTGATGTTAAGATATATGGTAGTTCAAACCATTGAAAGTTAAAACAATAGTGAAGTCTAAATTTGGTTTTTGGAACCTTCTCATATCTAATTATTTACAAGTTATTATTGTGACGGAATCTGCTACCAGTCTACCACACAGGAAAATTACTTACAGGCACCAGCCGCAGCCAAGACCACAGCAACCAAGGCGGTGTTCTCTTACAGGTCTTCCTTCAGCAACTGCATATCCTGAATCGACATCAAAGAGGAAAATCATATCAAAATCTAGTAGCAGCAAGCAGGAAAAAGGAGTCTGCTACACTAAAAAGTGATATTATCATCAAACTCGCATCCATCAGAATCTCAATCGTAAAAATAACAACTACTCATAACTGCCTTCTAATGTAACAAACTTTGCTTCAGTAGAATGGATACCATGTGATTTCCTATTAAATCATTTCAATGCAACAACAAGGATTGCCAACCGCCCACACCCGAATGTGCACAACAGACCTCTTAAGTGAAGCAGCATATACAAGTCCCCACAAGAATGGTAAAAGATCTACATGTAGATCTAGCCTTTCAAGAAAGTCTATATCAACTAGCCAATCATCCAATCACTCAAGTGTGCCGCTTTGATCATGGCGACACATAGAGTTTTTAAGATCGCGATGGCAAGGGATAATAACCACCGATTAAAGCAAAACCACGGACCACTAGCCATCAAACTCATCATATTCTACAACACCAAATAATCAACAACATACCCAGATCATTCCCATAACCAAGCTCAAATCCATATTCAACCTTGAACAATCAACTATATTTAAATAAATAAAAACAACAACACTCAATGACAAAATCGAAGTCAACCCAAGTTCAGAACTCTTTTCCCCACTTCAAACCCAAATTTCACAAGAATAAAACTAACCTCCCAGTAACTATTTTTCAGCTAAACTCACAGAGTTAGACAACAATCAGAAACAGAACATGGAAAAAACCAAAACCAGAATTGAACTGAAAAAAAGAAAAAGAAAACACATCTCGAAAGTTCCAACCTTTGATCCGACCCATCACACAAATCAACCACTAAATCATTCTAGGAACGAAATATCGCACCCAACATCACCAAACTTTTCATTCCAACCTCAAATCAAACCCCAAAAAAAAGATTACAAAAAAAGAAGGAAAAACAGAAGCTGGGTGAGAGGGATTGATTACCGGCAACTGCTTGGTAGCCATGAGGGTAATACGGCGGAGGAGGGGCGGAGGCCTCGACGGCGCCGGGCGGAGGGACGGGGTGGGGGAACCCGATGGCGGGATGGGGCTCCCCCGGAGGAGGAGGGTAGTTTGACACGCCTTGGAAAGTGCCGTACTGAGGAGGTGGGTAGGGCTGCGGCTGCGGCGGAGGCTGATTGTCGTGGTGGTGGTGGTGGTGGCCGGTGACGGCTGAGGGTTTGTCTTCTTCGGTCATCTCTATCTTCTGTTTCTAGTTTCTATGCGACTTTGACTGGTGAATTTGGTGGATGGTGGTATTTGTGAGAAAAAATGCCTCAATCAAAGCTACTAGTATGGTACGAGTGGTGTTGTAAATATGTGATTCATGTGTTTTGTTTTGTTTCTACCGTTTTGGTTGGTTTGGTCACTGGAGTGTGCGGAAATGGGAAAATAGGACCATTCTATGTTTTGTGGGCCAATGAGAATTTGTGTGACTTAATATCTAAAATGAAATGTAACCAAAAAAAAATTATTATGAAAAATTTGACCCAAAAAAAAAATCTAACAAGAAAACTGATACGGATTCTGATAAAATAATTTCCAAAAAAAATATAATCATCAAAGATCAATTCTTTTTGCCAATTCGTTCAAATATCAATTGTTCTTCATTTCTAGTGAATATAAGTGATTACGTGTCATGTTTTGTGTCAAATTAATACAATTTAGTCTAGAAGATCATTTTGTTGACAAAAATAACTCTTGAAAGAATCATTTTGATCAACAGAAACACAACTCAGTTGACAAATCGGGCCACCAGAGGATATAATTTTTTTAAGACTATTTTATGTACGATATAATCTTTCGAAATCAAAATAGTAATTTTCATTTAATTAGACA
Source organism: Dalbergia cultrata (assembly GCA_031216105.1). Lineage (NCBI taxonomy): Eukaryota > Viridiplantae > Streptophyta > Magnoliopsida > Fabales > Fabaceae > Dalbergia > Dalbergia cultrata. The sequence continues at coordinate 17,552,579 of CM062350.1, forward strand.
ATAGGCTTTGATTATGTTCTAGTAAAATGCTAAATGGGGCGAGCACCACGGGAAACAATTGGAAATGACTAAGGGGTTGTTTTTTTGTTCTTAAATTTTTTAAAACTGTTTTAGAAAACAAATTTAAGTTCAATTTTTAAAAATAAAAGAACAAAAAAACATGTTTGGCAATTTAACTTCAAAAACAGTTTTTATAATGGTGAAAAACAGAAAATCTGTTTGGATAATTTTTTTAAAAAATAACTTTTAAAATTAATAAAACAAAAAACTGTTTGACAAATTATTCATTACTACAAAAAAAAAATAATGACATTCACATCAAGCAACTCCTTCCCTCCCCCACATCTATCACCATTATCAGTATTATGTTCTTATTATCATCTTCATTTTCTTCCTAAGCAAGAAAAAAACACACACACAGACATAGGCACAATATGAAACCATTCTTTCATAGCCCTCCTCACTTGAGTTCACTAACAACATTCCTCCATCACAACAAACCACCATCATTCTTCATCCATCACCAATAGCCATCAGCATCCCATTTCGTCACCATCATCAAAGCCAAAACAAAAACCATTCCCTCACCATCAGCATCCCATTCCATCACCATCACCAACAGCCATTAGCATATCATTCCGTCACCATTAGCATCCCCTTACCACAACCAAAACAGAAACCAAAAACCAAAGCCACAAGTCCGAAGTCATCAAAAACCAAAGAACAAGAAAAAAATCAAAACCACCATCATCATCAACCTCAGCTAGTGGCAGAAACCACCACTTGTCCCCCTTCATCCACCGATCTCCTCCGTAAAGCCATAATCCCCTATGCCGTGGAATCTGCCATCATCGCGGGAAGGCCCACACTGAGTTGCGGCCACAACTACCATGAACTCCAGCACTTTGTTGCAAGCTACATCTGCCCGCGTGCATCGGAAAAGTTGGATGGCGTGTGCCAGCAAAGGCAGCAAATCCAAGGGGATCGCATTCGTCGGCAAAGCGAGTCTTGTGCAGGCCCGAAGCTGGAACGCGTGTGCCTACGAAGGGTCGCGTGCGGTGGGGAAGGTAGCGGATCTGGGTTGCAAAAGCCGACGAAAGACTTCTCGTGCATCGCCGGATCAGGGGCATCACTGCCGACTAAGCTGGGTCGAGTTCACCAGCGGAGCTGGGAGGTTCGCCATTGGATCTCTTGTGGAAAGATGGGTCAAGTCCGGATGTTGTTTGGAAGCATGAATGAAAGCTGTGGTTGGGATGGTTTGTTTTAGAAGAATAGCATATCAATAAGACTGAAATATCACAAAATTGCCACTGTGTCTTCCTTATTTTTAAAAACAGAAATCTTCAAAACATCTCTAAACTGTTTTTTATTTTTTGTTTTTAAAACCCATTTTGTGTTTTTCAATTTTTAAAACCAACATAAAAAAAATTACTTGCCTAACAGCTTCTTTTGTTCTTTTTTTTTTAAAAATAAAAAATTGTTTTCAAAAAATAGTTGCCAAACAATCCCTAACTTTTCCATGTTTTGGAGTTGATAATATTTTCTTTCTCGTCCTTCAAATTTTCAACACATTCCTAATTGGCTGGTTTTTGCTTTATAACTTCTGTAATTCATACTGTCAAGCATTGCTCTATGAATATTTGTTAGTTTAATTATAAATTAGGTTTTGTTAATCAAGGTCCTAAGCAGTGACGGATCCAGAAAATTTAGCCACTGGGGGCAAAGATAATATATGAAGATTATAACAGGAAGTTTTGCATAATATTTAGACATCTAAAAATATACTGATCAAATTTCAAATTTAGTGATTAACACATCAAAAATTTATAATAATCCAAAATGATAAAGATCAATTTACAATTGTCCCCTTCTCGTTTTCATATTTTGAAAACGTTGAATGATCTTTTCATTATCAATACCATCTAATGTCTCCCTTTCTATGTATGTTACCAAACAATCATTCAACCATTCATCTCTCATACCATTACGAAGTCGATTCTTTATGATATTCATGGCAGAGAAAGTTCTTTTCAACTGATGCGGTTGCTACAGGTAAGACCAAAGCTAACTTTAGAAGTAGAAACACCAATGGATAAATGATATGTTTTCTAGTTGCCACCAATTTTTGAGAAAGATCACTAATCCCATTTGCATTTGAGAATTGATCATCAGAACGCACATCCACTATAAAATTCTCAAGTTGACTATCAAGTGCCAAAAGTTGAGTTGAAGAGAAATCAGAAGGATAAAATAGAGCTAAGTGGATCAACTTCTCCTTATCAAATGCAGAAAATGAATCTCTTGGATTTAAACAAGCCACACAAAGAAGTAGCTCAGTATTGACCTCTGTAAAACGATTGTTAAGCTCCTGAAGTTGTCTATCAATCACTTGATAGAATAATTCAACTTGAAAATGGTGCAAATTTGAAATCTTTTGAACTTTGCGCCTTGATCTTCCTTGTGTCACAAATATATCATCCATATTTGGAATGAGAATATTGTGCTTGTCACAAAATAATGAAACTTCATTGAATAAAGGATGCCAACCATCATCTCTTATACTTTGCAATCGTTGCTTGGACACTTTAACCAATGCCATAGCATTTACAATGTCTTGATCACTTCTTTGAAGTGCTTGGGATAGCTCATTAGTGACTCCCAATATATTTTTCATCAAGTGCAAGTTGAAAATAAATTCAAAAGATTGAATGAGATTCAATAAGTAACATGCTTCGCCTCTTTGTTCTGAATTATTTCCATCTTCCTCAACAAATTCAAGAACATCAATAATCGAAGAAAACATAGAAATCAAGCTAAGTATTGTACCATAATGTGAGCCCCATCTAGTATCTCTTGCCCTTTTTAATGTTTTTTCTTGATTGTAACCGCGTCCATTAGAAATCTCTCCACTTTGTAATGCCTCAATTGTTCTAAGCATTTGACTTTCACGTAGCATATCTCTACGTTTACAAGAAACTCCAATAACATTGCACAAATTGGTGAGCAAATTAAAAAGCAAAGCAATTTCAACTTGTTTTTTTGCAACTGCAACAAGTGATAATTGAAGTTGATGAGCAAAGCAATGAACATAGAAAGCACAAGCATTTTCTTTCAAGATCAAACTTTTCAAGCCATTGAATTCTCCTTGCATATTACTAGCTCCATCATAGCCTTGTCCACATATTCTTGCTAAGCTTAAATTATATGTTGTCAATAATGATTCCAACACTAATTTTAGTGACAAAGCACTTGTATTAGAAACATGAACAAGGCTAAGAAAGCGCTCCGTAACATATCCTTTCTTATTCACATACCGTAAGCAAACAGACATTTGCTCCTTAATAGAAATGTCTCGAGCTTCATCAACCAGAATAGCAAATATGTCATTTCCAAGATCATCAACAATAGCTTTAATAGTTTCACCTGCAGCAGCTCTTACAATATCTTTTTTAATTGTAGGTGCTACTAGTTTAAGGTTCCCATGAGCTTTCTTTAAAACATTGTCAATCTCATTATTATGTTGTGCAAGAAACTTCAGAAGCTCCAAAAAATTCCCTTGATTATTTGAATCCTCTGATTCATTATTACCACAAAAAGCTAATACTTGCCGCAATAGAAATCTAATGGAATCAATTGTTGCCACCAAGTGAATTCGATAATCTCTTTTAACTTGCTCAGATTGCTTTTGAATGGCAACTTCAATATGTTGTTTTTGCTTCATGAGTGCTTCACATTTTCTCCAAGCTTGATTATGAGCACTATAATAATTTCCAACATAAGTTTGTAATCTTTCCTTCTTTTTCCAATTTGAAAAGCCCTCTGTTACAAAGGCATCCCCACCTTCCCCTTCGACTTTCATAAGATAACAACAAAGACAAAAAATAGCATCTTTTGATATGCTATACTCCAGCCAATTACTAAAGTCATCAAACCATTTAGGATTAAATCTACGAAGAGAAGAGCCACAATTGGTTCTCAAAAAATCATGGTCTCTTGGTTGACAAGGACCTTTTTGCAAATAAGCCCGCCTAATTTCATCTCTGTCATTTGGATGATAGCTTAAAATATTAGGACGTTGCCCAGGATCTACAGGAAGGCTTTCCACATTGAATTCTAAAAACCTCTTTTTACTAGAAGAAGCCAATTGGGTGGTCTGAGACTCTAATGGTGGTTTTCTTTTGAGGAATTTGTCCATTGCTAAAAACAACAAAATTTATGGATTTAAATTAGTAATTGGTTGTATTATTAAATTAATAACACAATACACATTAACACCACAAGTGGAAATACAAAAGAAAAAAAGAAGTAAATGAATAGCATGATGCGGCATAAGCATAAAAGTTCTGTAACAAATAAACAAAGCATAGAAGTTCAAAAGCCACTCATCCTCTAGGCTCTAGCACCAATGGTTTAGTTGTCTTGCAACATTAATCATCACACTTAAGTTTCAAGGGTGCATTCCCTCCATTCATTCATATCCAAGCAGAAAAATTCAAAAAGGCAAAAAGAAGTAAATATAAAAGTATTTTCACATACCTCAACACTCAACAGAGTGACGGACCCACAACCACAAGGCAACAAGATTTGTCTCTTGTGAACTAGTGATAACTCTCAACGTGTAGAAAAGGGTGAAGGAATAGTGCATCTAGGGTTACAGTGGGAGTGGGATTGGGAACGTTGAAAGAGAGAGAGAATGTGAAGAAAAGAGTGAAGGAATAGTGCATTTGGGGTTACAGTGGGAGTGGGCTTGGGAACGTGGGGGGGGGGGGGGGTGTTGGATGGTGAAAAAAAGAAAAAGGAAAGATAAAGTAACAGAGTCAAGTGGCTCTATAAAAAAAAATAAAGTCAAGTGGGTCGGATCCAAGAATGTGATTTGGTTGTTAAATAAATTATAAATTAATAGTAATAAAACATGATACTTTAAGGAAAGTGAGTTAATTTCTTTTAACTAATTTTTATTTTAGTATTAAGTCAAATTTAATAAAATAATTTTTATTTATGTGGGGTCAAACTAAATCATATAATAGACATTCACTTTTTAGTGTTAGAATTGTGATATCCCAAATAAAGAAATTATAATTATTTTGAATTATTATTGTTATTATTATTTATTATTATCAAGTGCACCTAACACTAATATTATTTAACATTATAATTACTAAGTGTGGTTAGCATTAATATTAGTTATTACTATTATTAAGTCTAGATATATGCCACTAATATTAATAATTATTATTATTATTAAGTGTAGCTAGCATTATCATTATTATTATTAAGTGTACTTAGCATTATTATTATTTAACATTATTATTACTATGTGTAGCTAGCATTATCATTATTATTATTAAGTGTACCTAGCATTATTATTATTTAACATTATAATTACTAAGTGTAGCTAGCATTAGCATTATTATTATTAAGTGTACCTAGTATTATTATTATTTAACATTATTATTACTAAGTGTAGTTAGTATTATTATTATTTAACATTATAATTACTAAGTGTAATTAGCATTATTAATATTTATTATTATTATTAAGTGTAGACAAATAGCACTAATATTATTCATGATTATTATATTTGTGTATAAATATATGAGTGTAGGAGTGTGTATGTGTAAGAAATGTTTAGTTTCATTTTGCTAAGTTTTGCTTACACCTCCTCTAAGTCACACCTCCTCTAAACCAAACTTCTTCTTGGCCGAACTCATCTCTTGTTAAGCTCATGATCTTCATGGCCGAGCTTCAGTGAGCCTAGCTAATCCTCTCTTGGGATGTTGTGATGCTCCTTTCTTTTAATCTGTGAGATTGGTTATTTGTACCATTCAAATACTTCAGAGTAAAGTTATTAGTAGAAGCACACTCATGACTACCAACGGTGAGTGGGATTAAGCTCATAATCATACTTTTGGTCATTATTAATATTTTTCCATATTATATAAATTATTTATGAAATTTTAGAATGATTTATGTCAAGAGAATATATTGTTATAATTATGCCTGTTTTAGAAATATTATTACTTTTACAGTTATCATGAAAATTAATCATTTTAGCAAAACTCATGGGACCATAATTGATACCTTGCGTGTTATAGAATATCTTTTTCCTAGTTTATGAAATTGTGAGACCTTAGTTTAATGTTTACAGTAGAAATATTGATTATCATGTTTTCAGACTATGTATTTCCTATGAAGATTTTAGAATATTAGATATGATTTATTGAAAGTATTGAATAAAGTATAATTCATAACAATTGTCAGATACATATTCTATTGATTACTGAAATCACTATGTCTACAAGCTGGTGATCCCTTGGGCATGATTTTAGAATCTCAGTTATGCTACAGTCAAATTGTTAGAATTATATGAATTCAGAGCTTTTATATTTATTTGGTTTATGAACAAATTATTTTATATTAATTAGTGAGAAACAGATCAGCGAGTTAACGGCTGCAAGATTGATCGTTAACCTTGGTACCAAGTGGTCCGCTAGAGGACTAGCTCACCCACAATAAGGAACCTAGTGAGGTATCCATTTATGGGACCTAGTTAGGTACCCACCAGATTAGCCATTGGCTCAGATTTAGCTATTCAGCTCAGATAATTATGTATAGAATAATTCATGTTTCTCTACTAGTTATTGCCATAGATTCAGTTAATTTATATGTAATTATATATGTAATATATTTCACATCAGTTGCATGTATATGTTATGTATTTTGTTATTGTCCCGTGTGGGTTGTGAGTGGAGGCTCGCTCACTGAGTTTTGATGAACTCACCCCTCTCTTTTCCTTTTCCTACAGATACAGCTACAGTTTCAGTTGTACCACAGGATCCTCAGTAGTTGTGCTACAGCTTCCTTGGTGAGCTTCACTTTGAAGTGGAGCTTATTGTTAATTATGTCAGTCTAGTAGTGCTCCAATAAATTGTGTAGGCAGGATCCCCGAACATGCATGATATATTTTCAGAATTTCTGTTAATTGTTTTGTTATGTTTGGCTTTGGCCTAGAATATGGATTTTATGCAAATTTATGTTCAGAATTTATGTTTTGAGAACAATTTCATATTATTGAAGTTTTAGTTGAACTTGAGATATTTTGAATAAATTTGGATTATTTATATTAGTCAGTTACGTTACCAGAGGCTTCCGTGGGGACCAAAATCCTCACGTGCCGGTCACACTCCATAGATGGGTCGTGACAAAGTGGTATCAGAGCAATAGGTTTCCCTACATATTATTGGAGCAAGTGTCCACAAATAACATGGCATCTACGTAAATGGAAGCGCGCCCATTTGCATTGATGTGGTGCTATTTGAGGCCTTTAGGAAAGAGTCAGTTTTGTCTAGGTTCGATAAGAGTTTGTCTTTTCTTGGCACTCATGATCTTGTCATATGTCCTCAATTTCACAATATAACCATGCTACCTGTACACTCATCACGCCTTCGACGTCGCCGTAGGAGCGACACATCGGGTAATAGTGCTCGCCTTAGAGCTTTTGAACAAATGGTAACAAATTTGACAGATGTGATGGCCAGACAGCTAGAAGCGACTACACAACCACCTCCAGTCAGAGATACAGATGACTCAGCCTTAGAGCGTTTCAAGAGAATGGACCCGCCCACTTTCAACGGGCGTCTGACAAGTGAGGATCCCCAGGAATTCCTTAGGCAGGTAGAGAAGATAGTTGGTGTCATCCATTGTTCTTCGGAAAGAGAGGTGGAGTTAGCTGGTTTCCAGCTCGGAGGCCAAGCAGAGTTATGGTATCAGGAGTTCCGACAGAGGTATGGAACTGCTAGCTCTCCATCTTGGGAACAATTCAAGGAAGCCTTCATGCGAAGATTCATATCAGAAAGCCGTCAAACACAAATGATTGTGGAGTTTTTGAAGCTCCGTTTAACTCCAGACATGACAATTACTGAGTATGATGAGCATTTCACTTATCTTGCACAGGCAGCCTTTAGCATGATACCGACAGAGACAGCTAGGGTGAGATGTTTCGTTCAGGGTCTACCAAGAGACTTATTCCTCAGCTTGCAGCCTCACGTCGGGACCATGGACTATGCTCAGGTAGTAGACACAGCAATTGGTCTTGAGAATGGTCTAGCAGAGCGAAAAGAGATGTCAGAGGCCAACAAAAAGGCCAAGGTTCATGCCTCTTTCTCGAGCGGAGCAGGTTCGAGCAAGGGTCACCATCAGCAAGGACAACAGTGGAGTCAGTCAGGTAAGGCCACCTTCTCAGAGCCCATCCCGGCACGTTCAACTATATCACAGACTCTGAGTAGAGGGGGTAGTCAGTATAGTGGACAGGGTTCATGGCGCCATATCCAAGATGCCCGACTTGCGAAAAGAGACATCAGGGTCAATGTTGGTTTGGCTCTTCAGTATGTTATGGATGTGGCCAGCTGGGTCATAAGCACACAGAATGCCCGATGTTTCAAAGAGCTCCTAGCCAGAGGTCAACTAACCCCTCCACATCAATTCAATCTCTTCAGTCAACAACCCAGGGCGGTGTCATCGCAACGGCAGGCCGTGGGGTCGTGAGTAGAGGTCTTGTTGGCAGAGGTACAGGCGGAAGAGGAGCAAATAGTAGAAGCCAGGGTAGTGGAGGACAACCCCGTCTATTTGCGATAACCTGTCAGGATGCGCAGGCTTCAAATGAAGTAGTAACAGGTATGACAATAGTATGTTCCTTCGATGCTATGACGTTATTTGACTCGGGGTTTACCCACTCTTATGTATCCCCATTCTTTGCTGTACGGTTTGGAAGATCCCCTGAGGATCTTGACGAGCCGTTTTTAGTTGGGGTACCTTCGGGAAAGCCCATCCTTATTCAGAAAGTAAATAGATCATGCGCAATCAAAGTTGGTGACATGGAAGCACTAGCAGATTTGAAAGTGTTGGACATGTCTGACTTTGACGTTATTTTAGGCATAGATTAGTTATCCCTATGTCATGCCTTGATAGATTGTTATAGAAAGGTAGTGAGATTCGAGATCCTAGGTGATGAACCAACAGAGTTTCTTGGCACAAGATGCTCGACACCAACGAACTTAATATCAGCTATGAATGTGCTACGGTTGATAGATAGAGGTGGTTATGGGTTTTTAGCTGCAGTCAGGGATGTAAAGGTAGAGATACCAAGTTTGGAAACGATTCCGGTGGTTAATGAGTTTCCAGATGTATTTTCAGATGATTTGCTGGGCATGCCACCAGAGAGAGAAATAGAGTTTGGGACAGAGCTTGAACCAGAAGTTAGGCCTATCTCTATACCCCCGTATCGCATGGCTCTAGCAGAGTTAAAAGAACTGAAAGAGCAATTACAGGAGTTGTTGGACAAAGGGTTTATACGGCCAAGTACTTCTCCATGGGGTGCTCCAGTGTTATTCGTTAAGAAGAAAGACGGATCGATGAGGATGTGTATAGATTATAGACAGCTAAACAAAGTGACGATTAAGAACCGATACCCCTTGCCCAGTATATATGATCTTTTTGATCAGCTTCAAGGGGCAACATGTTTTTCCAAGATCGATCTTCGATCTGGTTACCATCAGCTAAAGATTAAGGATGAAGATATACCTAAGACGGCTTTCAGGACTCGCTATGGACATTATGAGTTCTTAGTGATGTCCTTTGGGTTGACCAATGCCCCAAAGACCTTCATGGATTTAATGAATAGGGTGTTTAAACCATTTCTGGATCACTTTGTGATTGTCTTCATCGATGACATCTTAGTGTATTCCAGAAGTAAGGAGGAACATGAACAACACCTGAGAATAGTTTTACAAACCTTGAGGGAGAATCGGTTGTATGCCAAGTTCTCCAAGTGTGAATTTTGGCTAGATCAAGTGGCATTCCTTGGACACATAGTGTCGAAGGATGGCATCATGGTAGATCCAAAGAAGGTGGAAGCAGTGCAGCAATGGCCTAGACCTACAACAGTTTCAGAAGTTCGTAGTTTCTTGGGCTTGGCAGGATATTACGCATTTATCTGCTCATTCTCGAGGATTGCAGCACCTATGACCAAGTTGACACAGAAGAATATCAAGTTTCAATGGACAGAAGAGTGTAAGGAAAGTTTCCAGAGGCTCAAAACATGCTTGACCACGGCACCGGTTCTTGTATTACCTTCAAGTTAAGGAGGTTTTTCAGTATTATGTGATGCTTCTAGAATTGGACTTGGCTGTGTCTTGATGCAGCATGGTTAGGTTATAGCGTATGCCTCGCGGCAACTTAAGAAGCATGAGCAAAATTATCCTATCCATGATTTGGAGATGGCAGCAGTGATTTTTGCCTTGAAGATTTGGAGACATTACCTGTACGGAGAGACTTGTGAGATTTTCACAGACCACAAGAGCTTGAAGTATATCTTTCAACAGAAGGATCTGAACCTAAGGCAGCGTAGATGGGTTGAGTTGTTAAAAGATTATGACTGTATGATCTCGTACCACCCAGAGAAGGCGAATGTAGTGGCAGATGCTTTAAGCAGGAAGTCAGCAGGCAGTTTGGCCCACATAGTGCTAGTAAAACAACCGTTAGTAGAAGATATCCACAAGTTAGAAGCTGAAGGAGTTCAGTTCGGCCTTAGTGAATCAGGGGCTTTTCTAGCTCACATCAAAGCTCAGTCAACCTTGGTAGGACAGATCAAAGCACAGCAAGGTGAAGATCCGAAAATAGCTAAGTTAGTTGAGGATGTTCGTAAAGGTGAGAATATAGAGTTCTCAGTTGATACTGAGGGTGTATTGCACCTTGGAAATCGATTATGCGTGCACATGTTGAGTTGAGGAGAAAAGTAATGGAAGAAGCCCATGGTGCAGCATACTCAGTACACCCAGGATCAGCTAAGATGTATCAGGATCTAAAACAGTTATTCTGGTGGGATAGGATGAAGAGAGATATCGGTGACTTTGTGGCTAGATGCTTGGTATGCCAACAAGTCAAGGCTGAACACCAAAGGCCGGCAGGGTTACTTCAGCAGATAGATATTCCATAATGGAAGTGGGAGAGGATAACCATGGACTTCGTAGTCGGATTACCTCGAACCACCAAAGGGTTTGACTCCATATGGGTAATACTAGATAGAATGACCAAGTCAGCACACTTTTTGCCAGTAAAAGCTACCTTTAGTGTAGCACAGTATGCTCAGTTATATATCGAAGAGATAGTCAGACTACATGGTGTCCCAGTATCTATCATATCCGACAGAGGGCCCCAGTTCACTTCACGATTCTGGAGGGCATTTCAAGAGGCTCTTGGGACACGTGTGGATTTAACCACAGGTTTTCATCCCCAAACAGATGGTCAGTCAGAAAGGACAATACAAACCTTAGAAGATATGCTCAGAGCCTGCATACTAGATTTCGGAGGAAGCTGGTGTGATCACCTACCCTTGATAGAGTTTTCATACAACAATAGTTACCAGGCTAGTATCCAGATGGCACCATTTGAAGCCTTGTATGGGAGGCGGTGCAGGTCTCCCATTGGGTGGTTTGAACTTGGCGAAGCTAAGTCTTTAGTCCCGGACCTAGTTCAGGAAACCTTAGAAAAGGTCCAATTGATTAGAGAACGTCTCCTAGCAGCACAATCCAGGCAGAAGTCATATGCAGATAATCATTTACGTAACTTGGAGTTTGCGATTGGGGACCACGTGTTTTTGAGAATATCCCCCATGAAAGGAGTAGTGAGGTTCGGTAAGCAAGGAAAGTTAAGCCCTCGTTTTATTGGTCCGTTTGAAATCTTAGAAAGAGTTGGAGCGGTGGCTTATAAGTTGGCACTGCCTCCCAGATTATCAGCCATACACCCAGTGTTTCATGTTGGTATGCTTAGAAAATATATGCCTAACCAATCTCATGTGCTCACTTCACAAATCGTCCAAATTGATGAGAACTTGTCGTATAAAGAGGAACCAGTTGCCATTGTAGATAGACAGATTAAGAAACTTCGCTCAAAGGAGATAGCCTCAGTAAAAGTTATCTGGAGGAACCATTCCGGTGAAGAAGCAACTTGGGAAGCTGAGGAAGCTATGAAAATCAAATATCCCCATCTATTTCCATCTCAGGGTACGTTGTTTAGATTTGGGGACCAAATCTCTTTTAAGGGGGGTAGTATGTGATATCCCAAATAAAGAAATTATAATTATTTTGAATTATTATTATTATTATTATCAAGTGCACCTAACACTAATATTATTTAACATTATAATTACTAAGTGTGGTTAGCATTAATATTAGTTATTACTATTATTAAGTCTAGATATATGCCACTAATATTAATAATTATTATTATTACTAAGTGTAGCTAGCATTATCATTATTATTATTAAGTGTACTTAGCATTATTATTATTTAACATTATTATTACTAAGTGTAGCTAGCATTATCATTATTATTATTAAGTGTACTTAGCATTATTATTATTTAACATTATTATTACTAAGTGTAGCTAGCATTATCATTATTATTATTAAGTGTACCTAGCATTATTATTATTTAACATTATAATTACTAAGTGTAGCTAGCATTAGCATTATTATTATTAAGTGTACCTAGCATTATTATTATTTAACATTATTATTACTAAGTGTAGTTAGCATTATTATTATTTAACATTATAATTACTAAGTGTAGTTAGCATTATTAATATTTATTATTATTATTATTATTAAGTGTAGACAAATAGCACTAATATTATTCATGATTATTATATTTGTGTATAAATATATGAGTGTAGGAGTGTGTATGTGTAAGAAATGTTTAGTTTCATTTTGCTAAGTTTTGCTTACACCTCCTCTAAACCAAACTTCTTCTTGGCCGAACTCATCTCTTGTCAAGCTTATGATCTTCATGGCCAAACTTCAGTGAGCCTAGCTAATCCTCTCTTGGGATGTTGTGATGCTCCTTTCTTTTAATCTGTGAGATTGGTTATTTGTACCATTCAAATACTTCAGAGTAAAGTTATTGATAGAAGCACACTCACGACTACCAACGGTGAGTGGGATTAAGCTCATAATCATACTTTTGGTCATTATTAATATTTTTCCATATTATATAAATTATTTATGAAATTTTAGAATGGTTTATGTCAAGAGAATATATTGTTATAATTATGCCTGTTTTAGAAATATTATTACTTTTACAGTTATCATGAAAATTAATCATTTTAGCAAAACTCATGGGACCATAATTGATACCTTGCGTGTTATAGAATATCTTTTTCCTAGTTTATGAAATTGTGAGACCTTAGTTTAATGTTTACAGTAGAAATATTGATTATCATGTTTTCAGACTATGTATTTCCTATGAAGATTTTAGAATATTAGATATGATTTATTGAAAGTATTGAATAAAGTATAATTCATAACAATTGTCAGATACATATTCTATTGATTACTGAAATCACTATGTCTACAAGCTGGTGATCCCTTGGGCATGATTTTAGAATCTCAGTTATGCTACAGTCAAATTGTTAGAATTATATGAATTCAGAGCTTTTATATTTATTTGGTTTATGAACAAATTATTTTATATTAATTAGTGAGAAACAGATCAGCGAGTTAACGGCTGCAAGATTGATCGTTAACCTTGGTACCAAGTGGTCCGCTAGAGGACTAGCTCACCCACAATAAGGAACCTAGTGAGGTGTTCATTTATGGGACCTAGTTAGGTGCCCATCAGATTAGCCATTGGCTCAGATTTAGCTATTCAGCTCAGATAATTATGTATAGAATAATTCATATTTCTCTACTAGTTATTGCCATAGATTTAGTTAATTTATATGTAATTATATATGTAATATATTTCACAACAGTTGCATGTATATGTTATGTATTTTGTTATTGTCCCGTGTGGGTTGTGAGTGGAGGCTCGCTCACTGAGTTTTGATGAACTCACCCCTCTCTTTTCCTTTGCCTACAGATACAACTACAGTTTCAGTTGTACTACAGGATCCTCAGTAGTTGTGCTACAGCTTCCTTGGTGAGCTTCGTTTTGGAGTGGAGCTTATTGTCAATTATGTCAGTCTAGTAGTGCTCCAATAAATTGTGTAGGCAGGATTCCCGGACATGCATGATATATTTTTAATTTACATTAATTGTTTTGTTATGTTTGGCTTTGGCCTAGAATATGGATTTTATGCAAATTTATGTTCAGAATTTATGTTTTGAGAACAATTTCATATTATTTAAGTTTTAGTTGAACTTGAGATATTTTGAATAAATTTGGATTATTTATATTAGTCGATTCGTTACTGAGGCTTAGTAGGACCCAAATCCTCACATGCTGGTCACACTCCATAGGTGGATCGTGACAAGAATAGTATTTTGGGAGGGGGGCAAAACATATAGTGGGGGCAAACTTAATATATAATAGGGGCAAAATATGTATTTATTAATATTTTCTATAAAAAAAATTAAAATCTCACTGGGGGCATGTGCCCCCATTTGCCTCAACGTAAATTCGTCCTTGGTCCTAAGGGCACTGGTTAAAAACACTCAAAATGGTAAGTTTCTAAACTTTGTAATGCTTTCATGTGTTGAAAAAATCAAAAACACATATTCCCAAAGTAAACATTTCCTTTTTTGCTACCTTAATCAATGTCCTTAGAACACTTGTTAGATAAATCCTTATAATCTTAATTAGCCTAATTTAAATTTGTTATTGATTTAATGTTGGGTAGTCTAACTTTTAAAGTTTTAACATGTGCAAATTTTGTTAGTAACGAATGAACATTTTTTATATGGGAACACTAACTTTAATTGAACACATACAATTCGTAAATGCACATGAAAGAAGGGAAAAAAACTTAGGTGATGTGAAGAATCCATGTAACTTACATCATCTCATTCATTAGTAGCCTGGGGGGATTAGCGGGCCATAAATACCTAGACATTCATTCACTCTTGAAACCCCCTCATAAACACCTCAAATCAAGCCTGATTGCCTAAGTTGGCCGAACCAAAGTAAACCCTGCCCCTAATGTCATCATAGTGACACCCCCAACCAGCTAGTAATCCACCCAAGGGCGGACAACCATCTCCTTGCTCCTCCCTAACATCACTACTTATGCCTAAACAAAAAACGCCCCTAAGTATGGAAAAATGCAAAAACCAAAGTCAAAACCCCTAAAGAACACACAATCAAAACTTACCACATAAGAAAAAAAATCCCAGAACCATGTACTATGTATCAACAACCCACAACACGCATCAATAAGACCAAATGATAGAAAATATGTACATTACAACTAAGATAGAGGACACTTACAAGATTATAGAGATGAAGATATAACACCACTACTACAGGTCACTTCCCCTTAAGAAATAAAATATCATCACCACACTCCACCACTTGCACCCTATGCTATACCAACCTCAAAGGCATCACATACAATGAATGGAAAACAAATTATGCACATACCATAAGCAATGAGCAAGGGAGTAACAAACACATAGGAGCAACTAGGGGTTCCCAATGTACATTAGAAGCTTTGAGAATGATACTATCCTTAAGAAAGGCTAGACACTCGAAGTAAACAAATGAGTAATTAGTTTCATCGACCTTGCTTTGAGCTCCCGATGAGTAATTAGTCTCATTGACCTTGTTGTGAGCCTCTTTGCTCACGCTCAAGCTTTCGAGGCTAGAAGGTACCACACATTAGGCATTTTGGGCATGTTTATAAAGTGCAGCTAAAAACATTTAAAAGCATAGTGAATAAATTTAGTCACACTTTATAAATGTGGCTAAATACTTGGTGTGTGATACACCACATTTCATCTAGTGTATCTTAGACAAAATCATTACGAAAATGTTTTAGTCAATCATATAGTACACTTGATAAAGTCAAGTGCACCGAAACATCTTATTGATCTAAACCGTTTAATGTATAAAGAATGAGAATCCATGGCTAAAAATAGCACAACATTAATACACCCATTTAGTATAGTGTGCTTTAAACAATTCATTACCCTCTTCAACCTTTCTCCTCGCCCCCCATCCCCCCCCCCCCCAAAAAAAAAACATTGGCAATGGAGGATTAATAAACTATGTAGTAGCATCACCCAGTTCATTATCTCAAGTCTTAATCTCCAAATCAAGAAAATTAAAATCAATTTTTGCTATTTCTTTTCCCAAATTTTCCAATATTTTATCTCATTATTCTTTGAAAGATTCTCCCCTCTGTTGTGATTTGGATCTAAGGAGCTTTTTTTCAATTATCTACTTCTATTCACTTCAAAGAGGCATTCTATTTTTCCTCATTTTTCTATATATTCAATTCTCTTACACTTTAATATAAAACTTTGGTCTTTTGATTTTATAATTACCAGGAAGTTATGTTTTTTCCTTAAAAAGGAAGACAAATTATATTGTTTTCTCTTAACATCATCTATTGCTTGGAGTTGTTTTTAAAATGGTTGGGAGGGTCGACAAAATATATTGGTAGCAATCCATTTTTGTGTTGATGGTGGGGGAGAACATGGGTATACACATTACCACTTTTTGGGTTGTGACCAAGTTATGAGTTTGTTAAAAGTAAATTGGTGTGGTTGTTGGTGATTTGCAAGTGGCTATGATGGTTTGGGATGGCTATTGCTTGGTTTGGGTGGTTGAAGGTGACACAGTGTGAAGATGGAGACAGAGATGTAATATTCTATTGTTTTGTCATAGTTGTTATTTTAGGTACCTGATTAAAAAGATTTATATAATATAGGGATTTGATTACAAATTTTTAAACTACAGAAACCTAATTAAAAATTGAGTAAAACTATGGAGACCTACAAAAAACAATTAAACTTGAAAAGAACTCAACTCAAATTTAAGTATTAAATTATAAAATTTCGATAACATTTTTTTGATACTATAAATTTTTATAAAGTTCATTCTCGGGTGTTGCAAAAAAATTGAAGGTATGGTTCTGTATTGAGGTGGCTTGAGGGCAACTTGATAGTTGGAGTAGTTGACCACAATGTGGAAATCCTTAATGTGTATTAGTCCCTCCATTTTCTTTAAAAGACATTTATTTAGTCATTTCATTGGCACCCAACATAGCCCTCACCTCCATCCTCTTTCCAATTTCTACCACTATCCCCTTCCATCTCCACCATTGAAATTTGGTAGCTCCTCCATGTGGTAGCATCATTGAATCCACATCATTAAAACATAAAAATTAAAGAACTTGGATTTTTAAAACTAATCAGCTTATCAATTTTATTAATAATTTTACAATAACTTGATTTCTTGTTAAATATAAGCATCAACTTATTCTTTTCATTATTTTGGCTGTGACCAGTCATTGTTTGAATTGTATCATGTTTTTTATATTCGCCCTTTTCTTTAGATTACCTTACATTTTATGAATCTTCAAAGGTTGTGCATCTTTATGGAAGAAATGACCACAAAATTTTTAGGGTAAAACATTGATGATTTAGATTACCTGTTGTTTGATCTCATTCATCTGATTAAGTTTAATTAGTACATCAACAATACAAAAAAATGTAGATCCCATACCTTTCCATTCTTAGAGAGAGCCTCACAATCCCCAAGCACTTGTGCAACATCAACGCCACAACAATCCTACCAACGACAACCTCTTTAGCACTTCCCACAAAAGGTTCACTAGCAACCCAAATGAATCTGAATCCAGATCTAGATTCGGATTGGGAAATGCATCTCTAGCCTCGTCGATAGGATCTGGTGGAAAATCCAAACTAACAACAGTGATAGTGGTGTCATCGAATGATAGAGCACAACTAAGATGAGGCAGCAACTAATGCATCATCACAAATGCGATAGAAAAAGTGGCAGAAACGGCGAATGAGAAGGTGGAAAGAGAAAACATCAACACTGCCATGCTTCTTTTAATGTTGTATGTCGAAACCTGCCGCCATGGAGTCGTCGCCATTGTTTGTGGTGAAGGTGGTAGTCGGGATATGTGTAGGAGGTAGAAGAGTTGCGTGAAGTGTAGAAAAAAAAGTTTGATAACTCCCTAATCTGCCCTTCTATAATCTATATTATACATAAAGGGAATAGTCCCTTTGGTGTCTAAAATTCCTATTTTCTAAATATCCTTGATGCATAGGGAGTTAGAGGAAGTTAAAATAATCCCTTTTGTGTCCAAAATTTCTATTTTCTAAAATAGCCTTGATGCATAGAGAGTTGGAGGAAGTTACAAAAACAAATGAAATAAGTTAAAGAAATTTAAAGAAATTACAAAAATAAAAAAATGTGGATTGATGTACAAGTAAATGTCTGTCAATTCACTAGTTTCTCCTAAAAGAAATGTGATCTAAACCAATCACCAATTAATATTTAACAACCCAACTTGATAAAGGACACTTATCACACAAAAACTTGAATCTGGTCCACACATCTGAATCACTGTTTGCCATGTATTCAATTCATTATTCCTTACAAAAAGCAAGCGACATCCTAGAACGCACTTTTTTTTACAATAGAAGGGTCATTTTATTGTGCATGATGCTATTTGGAAGGAATAATGAAGTATATATGTGGCAGGTTGAGGGGTAGACGCATAGCACCAGTAATGTTGTACCAAAAGTATCATATCAACATTGCCCTTCTCCTTCTTCACTGGTATTGTAAAAGGAAAATAAAACAAGGAAGCACTAGCTCCTTTGTGATGCCCGGTGATGAGGGCAGAGAGTGATTACCGATGCAAGGAGGCACAGACAATGAACAGCTCTTAGTAGACTTCTAAGCAGAGGGGTATATGAATGAACCGATTACACACCCGAATGAGAGAGATCCTAAGACTGTGTAAGTATGAGACTATACAGTTGATGATAGATTATATGAATTGATTGGTACTATCTATATTAACAAGATGCATCTTATTTTCGGTAGCCCATCACTAAAGAACTCCATGGTTAAGCGTGTTTAACTTGGAGAAATTTTTGGATGGATACTCCCTGGAAAGTTTTTCTAGAAAGCATGTGAATGGGGACAAAGCATGCTGAAAAGATCCGTGTTGGTTTGTGCTGAAAAGTCACATCCTTCATGCCTAGATCTGCCATCATAGCCCCCACCATACACTACCATGCCCATCACCACTAATCGTCGAACCCAGATTCTATCCCAACTACACCATGCACCCAAGAATTGTGCAACATTGTGGTCCACTACCATTATGCCATCATGCCGGCCCCCTTCTGTGAGCTGCCGTAGACAACCTCCACCGCCCCATCATCATTAACACCCCGTTAGAAACAAAAAATACCACGCAAAATTAAAAACAAATAAAAATTAAAACTTTTAAATCACAATACCTAAAAGTCTGAAACAAAAAAGAAAAAAAAAACACATACGGACATACACAAAATCAAAGCCACAAATCAAGATCACCAAGGAAAAGCAAAAAAACACAAAAAAGAGATAAGGAAGTAAGAGCCAAGCAAAGCCACCACAGCAGTGCCACCATCGCCATCCCCGTGTTCCGTTAGTTGCCGACTAAAGCCTTAATCACCTTCTTCTGAGCCACTCCAAACAGTAAGTTTTTTTTTTTCTGAGGAGGATTCAGATGGAAGCTTCTCGAAGCTCAATAAGGGTTTCAACAAAGATGAGGAAGATGGATACTATGATGGCGAGGAGGGTTTGGTGAGTTCGAGGTTTAGGGGTTCGAACCGAAAGAAGACGAGAAGGGTTAATATTGTCCCTGTGATATCGAGGCAAGGGCCTTTCACTGTAGTGCTATTCTTTAAGCTAGAACAGGTTCAAAAGTTGTTCAGGGAATTCTAAGTGTAAGATGGATCTGTCTATGATGACGATGATGAAAATGATGTTTCTTTTCGCGTTTGAGTTCTATTTTAAATTTAATTTTTTCTGAGCTGTGATGTTCTACTTAAGGAAGAGCAGTCTTACATTATCAGTTCAATCAATGAAATCCAACGTTGTGGGAGCTGGTTAATTGAAACTTTGAGAGACTGTAAATCAGTTTTTAACAGCCACGGTGTGATCAGGTGGAGTGGTTGTTGATCTGAGAAGGAGAAAGGCGAAGTTGGTTTGATATTTTTGGTGCAAATTACCAGTGCCAATCGTCTACCCCTCAACTTGCCACTTACATACTTTATTATTCCTTCCAAATAGCATCATGCATAGTAGAATGACCCATAATAGAATACAAATGAAAGCTAAGATGTAAGCAACATAACAATGATGTGGATTGTTGAGGACGCACAACAACAAACTAGCTAGATAGTCGTAACGCCACCTTGTTACCGCCAGTATGCTACTAGCCGCCACGAGTTGAGCTCCTTGCCATGCTAGCTTCCTTCTAGCATGATAATGTTAGTTGATTCTGTGTTTGTAGAATTAATTCTATACATAATTGATTCTGTCATAATTGATTTAGTTCGAATTGATTTTAAAGTTGAATGATTTATGTTTAGTAGTTTTCTTGTAAGTGATTTTGACAAAAAATAATAAATTTTTACATCTAGAATTGATTTTAATCACTACAAGCCAAACAACATGAAAAGTGATAGAATCAATGTTAGGGTCCTAGAATTGATTCCAGATGCACCAAACGTACATCCAAACACACACTATGTAAAACAGCATTCGGTACCAATCTATGAAAGAAAAATATTGCCATGTTCCAATTTGTTTCCTTGTCAATTAGTTCGCTTCCTCCCTCTTATTCAATTTGAATTTATTCATGTTATTCCAACTTACAAAATAAATTGGTTACTCTTTCTATACCCTATACCCAATTTCATGTGTGAAAGAGATAGTTAAGTGTCTTGTTTAACCAATTGGATTTATCTAGTGAGTGCTCTAAGGGCACTGTGTAAGGACTCAAAAAAGAAAATTTTGATATTGGAAAATTAACTTTGTGTGTTTTAAAGCATAGATCCTGCTAAAAGTTTTGAAATTTGCTTGCTTCAGTATCCTTAGCCAATACCCTTAAGATACTGGTTAGAAAAGCTCTATAAAATTTTAGACTACTTGATTGCTTTCTTTACGGTCTCTTATGTTATTTCACATATTACATAACATGTGTTCAGCCTTTGTTAGGCCTAAGTCTTTGTTGTCTTGGCCTGTTAGCCTATTAAAATTCTTTTATAGATTAAAGGTTTCATAAACAGGCTTCATGCTAAAATTACATTTGAGTCTAGTTTTCAAACTTCAATAATTCAATAAGAATTCACTACTCTGATTATTCCATATTGATTTACAATGAGGTAATAATCTTATTTATAGCCTTAAGTAACTAGAGAACCTAACTACCTAATGTGATGTAAAACTTCAAGTTAAGATAGACTTTTGAATAGATTAGATTTAAGTTTAAATAAAAAAGTTTATAAATAGGCCATAAGTTGAGCTCAGACCGAGAAGTTACAATAGTAGCTTGTTAAAATGAAAATGGGTCTAGTTTAGTCCATCGCCACCCCTGATTAGAATGGATTAACCGATGCCCAAGCCTAATTTGAGACTCACAAGTTCACAACACAATGAATTAAAAAAAAAAAAAAAAACTATTCCAATTACTCAAATACATGAAAGCATTGAATCATTTTCTTTAAAATATTGGGAAATTCAGAAGGACAGCGAGGAGAGCTTTTGTCTTCCACGCTTCACACATATCCTTCTTGCAGTCCATTCTTCGCTCTGGATTCCATGTGCTTGCAAGTTGCTCTTCTGAGTGTCGTTTTCAAGCATTCATGATTACCAACTGTTGATGTCTCTATTCAATTTCTTTAGCCACAAGAGGCAAATCATGACAACGATAGGAATATGATGGTCGTCTTACCCTTCCTTGGTGTAAGAAGTGAATATGCAGTTTCACTTTGAATTATCATTATTGTTGACTGACATAGAGTAAGAAAAAGAATAAAAATTGTCAAAATATCGAGAAAATGTTATATAAATGTGGGTTATTTTAATTTTAATCTCTCTTTTTTCAAAAAAAAATTTCTAGTTTCTGTCATTTCAAATTAAAGTTTCTACGAATATTTTAGAGTGTATATTTATTTTCTAGGAGTATTACAAAGTTTATTTCTCACTCATAAATATTTTTAAAAATATTTTTAAATTCTTATAAATATCATTATTTAATAGTGTTGATTAACAGTACCAACAAAAAATATAATATTAGAAACAATAATCTAAAGTTATAAAAGAAAAAAAAAGGTTATAACAACTTATATCCATAAAGAGGGAAAATATATTTAGGCTAAAAATACTTTACTTTTATAACTAGTGAATCAATTGACAGGCACTTAATTAAATGCTCATCAATCCACTCCTTAACGTTTTTATAACTTCTTTCAACCCCCTCCCCCCCCCCCCCCCCCCTCTTTGTTATAGATATTTTGTGAATATTACATTTGTGTATCAAAATGTAATTAAAAGAGCCAATATATATATATATAACTAACCCAACTCACCTCAGATTTTTAAATCCAACAAACTTCAAAGAAATTCTTTCCTATTCCCCGAAAAAATAAAAATCTATACAATTTAGACATTAATATATTAGCTTCGTGAAACATCATTATCTATCATTTTTAATATATATTTTTAATATAAGAACTAATGTGTTAAAATATGCATAATATGTAGTATCGCCTTTTCTTAATTTCAAAAACATCTAAAATTATATCTTTTCTAAGCCCTACTCCAATTGGTTACTTCTAAAAATTAGCCTTCAATTTATAACAAGACTTAACATCAGTAACTAAATATAACAGAACACAAAAAACATAATCACTTCAGTCTGTTACGTTTTACAGATAGATTACACTGAGGCCCACAATCATCATTTTATTTGTTTACATTTTCCATTTTTCTCTTCAACTCAATGGCCAATTCACATTTTTTCTTTTTAACTTGCAAGTTCTTCGCATGAATGACAAAACTAAGTCACTGTCAGAAAAGGCTTAAGAATGCTCAGATTGCCTTGGATTGGATTCCACAAACCAAATTAGCCGGGACAGCAACATCGATCATTTTTGGATATGACAGGTTAAGATCTGATGCACAAATCAAACATACCATTAGAAGTTGTCAATGCAAGCACTTCGAGTAAATTATCAAACTAGTCCCGGAAATTCTGAAAACTCCAAGTCCCTGAAGCTGGCAAAAGCCAATCAAGATACTCCTTCGACATCGGTGAGCAATGTTTTTGCAACTTCAGGGACCTCGGTGAGGTTTCTAAACAATAGGGACTAATGAGTAATATGTAATCAGTTGCCAACTTCAAGAATTAAAATGATGGTTCACTCCCAAAACTTCATAGCGAATATGAATGAGCAAAACAATACTTTTGACCATGCATGTGAAAAATAAATTTCACCAACATTTTTTAAAGAGTTTAGCTAGCACTTACTTGCCATGATGTTCTTGAAAGTTTCCTGGAGAAGAGGGACAAGCAATTTCACTGGTGAGTACTACATGAGTTGGGGCTAACCAGCAGTATATACAAACGAAATTTGCACATATTGTTACTATTTTTAGCTAGTTGTTATAAATCCAAATTTTCTCACCAAAAATAAAGATTATACTTCTATTGAACTCATTGCAGAAAAGAAAAAAAGATAAAGATGCCTCTTTCCCATTTCATAATAAACAAATAGCATCTCATAGCAGATAGTTCAATAGTGATAGGCGAATATGTAATACTAAGCCCATAACTCTCTTTAACAACGATGAAAATTTGTCGATTACAGTCTAGACCTATATGTGTACTATATGGTATGGTATGAACAAACCTTTTCATGAATATGGACCACGTTCTATCTACTACAGAATTAATGTAATGTTCGTTCTATTACATTTCTCAATCATCTGTATCTGTACCATATAGTATAAATTGTTCATGGATATGGACCAAGTTTCTATCTAAGAATCCAGAAGTGATGTTCTTTATATTATCTATGTCAAGAGCTTAGCTTACCCAAAGAACATTACTTATCATGAGAAAGTAGCTTCGCTGTAAATTGGATCCTAGTTTTAAGCATTCTACATCATGATGCCATTTATGACCCTTAAAAAAAATTTTCCCTCATAATTCACAACTTATTAGTCTCAATTAGCGGATTGGGCTCCTAAAATATGGAAATCATCAAACATCACCTCATCCTTTGTTAGCCTTGGATTGTATTGCATCTCCTCTCCAACAGTGCTTACCTGAAATCAGTATTTTGTATAAGCAACTCTTTAAGAAATTGGTTTGGCACTCTAAAAGCAAAGGGTTGTTGCCTTACAGTGAATCCTTTGTAGTCGTGAGCTGGGTAGATTAATGTATCCTTGGGCAGTGCAAATATCTGTTTCCAAAAAGATGCAAGTGAGTGATTATACCCAACTTTTAAGAAACCGGATATATCTTATCTCTTTTAGGTCTTGGTCTACTTGTCTAAGCTTATCTTTAACATAATACATGATCACTCTCAAGTTCATGCCTGTGAATGAACTGATTTGTAAAGCTGCTCCGAACTCCCTCCCTGCATAATAATTACTGCATTAGATACCATTGCATATAGTTCATTGTGTCAAGATGTTATTGGAAACTGCTACCAGTAAGACCACATTGCCAACCCCTATATCAATCAATAAAACAGAGGCAACTTATCATTGCTTGTGTATAACTTCGAATGCCCTTAAGAAGCAGAAACCAAAGAAAAGAGGAATTTAGGAGTACAGTATATACCTGAAAGTCTGTCCTTCCGCATCCACGTATTAACAGGGCATCTCCTGTGAATGCCATCCTGGGTTGAGGTTGATCAGATGCATCTCCTGTAACATAGGTAACGCAACCCAAGGTATGACCAGGAGTAGCACGAACCTACAGCGATCAAGACAATAATAAAACATCTTACAGAGTATGTGGTACAAAAAATCCTTCAATAAGCCATCCACATCTTTGCACAAAAGAAAATAAGATCCGCTTGACAAATAAATGATAAGGAAATAGATCCTTGATACTCAACATTGAGGAATTCCGAAAGAAGGAGTTCTGGTTCTTTGCATGGATAACCTTTTTATAATATCCCAATTATATGAGGAGTAAGAACACTCTTAAAAAATTCTTCAGTTACAAAAAGGACTCCGATCCTCTCTATTCCTTACTAACATGAGAGTGTCATGTTGAAACAGACACAAAAGTAAAATTAATAGATCAATACAAATAATGGCAGGTCCTATTATAATGAAAAATTGTATCTTTCTGTCATAACACACACAATTTAGTTTGAAATTATAACACAATCATAATTTAGCTCAAAATTAAGCTACAAATAATGACATCAATGATGTATCTATCTGCCTGACTAGTTCTTACTATCTAGAATAAAAATAAATGCATCTTCAAGATGTTGTTATACGAGGCTGCATCTAATTATGTTTTATCACATTCTCCCAAAAATTAGACTTTTGTAGGCTTCGCTTTAAACTTATCAAAAACTGTAACACCATGAACACTCCAAGCAACCAAGATAACAACTCTATGCAGTAACATTACATCAAACCAAAATATGCAGTGACATCAAACCAGCCCCGCAGCTGCAGAATTACCTCTAGAAAAAGATCACCAAATTGGACTTTATCACCTGGCTCTACATAAAGATCAGCAGTTGCACCACTTGCTTTTGAAATAACAGATTTTACACCCGGAGCTTTGCTCTATGCAAAATAAGTGAACAAAAACAAACAACCTAAGATGCTACCGCAGCAAAGAAATTACAGACAATTATCAAATTGAATGAACCACAAGAATGATTTAGCAGCTGCACACCTTGATTAGGCCAGTGCCAGTCACATGATCCGCATGTACATGTGTGTTCATGGCATACACAAGCTTCAACCCCAGCTCTTGAATAAGGGATAAGTCTCTATCCACTGTGCTATCTACAGGGTCTATCAACTGAAAAAAAAATTTATTTCTCATCAAAAAGAAAAATTCCCATGAGTTACCAGAAACAGAGAAAACCCATTATCCAATCCACCAAATGCTTCCCACCCACATCAACAATTCCCACAAACATTGAAATTCACACTTCAAAAATCAAATTTTTATTCCAAATAACGAAACCCCATTTTCTCTACATGTAAAATATCACAGAAAAAAAGTTGGGGGAACTTACCAGTGCTGGTTTATCAGGGTGTAAGGCATCAGCAAGAAGGTAGGTATAGGTGGATGATTCCTTCTCAAAAAGCTGGCGGAATAAGAGCTTGGAGGAAGAGGAAGAGGAAGAAGAAGAAGAAAAAGAACCCATTTGTGATCTAAGTGTGATTGCTCTTTTGGGAATTATTGGCGTTGAAATCGAAAGAGGGGTGAGGGGAAAGGTTGAGACTTTAGATGCAAAGAGAAAAGAAGAGAGTCTGATGAAGTGGAAACGAAGCATTTTAGTCGCATAAATAATAGTTGTCAACGGGTTGAATATAGTGATAGAAAGATGTTGTTGTTGTTGCTCTTGCTGGTGATGATGATGAGGATGATGATGTTGGAGTTGTTGGCTTTGTGAATAAGATAATGATAAGAAAAACAACTAAGGAATCATGGAGACGATGATTACGATCAAGTGGGCATTGGGAAAGTCGCCAATGCCCAATGGAATAATTAGGGGGTAGAGGATTTTCACCTTAATTGGAGAAGGAGGAGGAAGAAGAAGAAGAAGGAGCTTGCTGCGTTTGTTTTCCACTGCTTTTTCCATTTTCGGGCCAATCAGTATGGGTAAGAAAAATGGTTAGTGGCCATTATGAATATGCCACTTGTTTTTATCGGTATCTTTCCTTTCTCGTCCTTCGGTTTCCCTTGTTTTTTTCTAGACTTGACGGAGCAAGTGTGGATTCTTTTTTTTTTTTTTTTTGGGGGTCATTTTTTAGTTTTTAGTGTACCCTCAATAATAATAAATTAATGGCGTAACAAATTGTGCTTGTTAATGAAAATCAACGTTGAAGAGACGAATATGTTAATGAGTAGAGATGCTTAAAAAAATATTGGATTAATTGTAAATGCATTAAAGAGAAAGTAAAAGTAAGGAATATTTAATCACGGCAATTAGTAAAGTTGATAGCTAATTGAGTTTATTAAATATTTAATTAGGCTATAATTTTTATCAATGTGTATGAAAAAGATCTGAAAATTAAAGACAAAGTTTGTTCTATATCTGAGAAGATTAGTCATTGATTCTATTGTTAGATATCCTAGGTTCTAAAAAAAAAAAAGAGCAAAGTCTATTTTAAAATAAAAATGATAAAATTTTGTTTTAGAGATTTTTTTTTTTCATGTGAAGAAGACAAGTAGAAACTTTGAGGGTATGTTTATTTAGAGAGTAAAAATGAGATATAAATTTTCATGAGTGATATATCTGTATAAAATTACATATAAAGCTCATCTATAAAAATATATCCGTATTTTTACTCTTTAATCAAACATATCACAAAAAAGAAAACAAACCAGATGGAAAATAATTCAACAACTAAAGGTAGAAGAGGTCTTAGGAAAAAAATATATTAAAAGAGAGAGATTTACATCCTGTTTGGTAAGTATTTTTAAAAGTTTTTTTGATTTTTAAAAGTAAAAATATAAAAAACTTGTTTGGATGGATAATTTCTAAAAACATGTTTTAAGAATCAAAAACTAAAACTCTCATTTAAAAAATAGAAAAACAAAAACAATTTTAACATGTTTTTCAAAACAAAACTTTATAACATGTTTTTCATTTTGTAACTTTGAAGAAGAAAAAGGAAGAAACAACCATCACCACCGCCAACGTCGGCGCTGCCACCGTGAGCACCGCAAGCTCCACGACCTCTTCTCTTCGTGAACCACCTTCAACCCCTTTCCCCTTCAGATTTGCCTTCAGAACCACCACAAGCAACCGCGAGCTTCGGGATGAGATTCGTCGCCGCCTCTGCCTCTATCCATCTCTTTCTCTGCTTCTTACTCCCTCTCACTGTTGTGGTTAATCTTTGTTAATTTTACTATTGATACTAAGTTATAAATTGATCTCACTATTGTTGTTTGTTGATCTTTGTTGTGGTTGTTTATGATTGTTGGTCTTTGTTGTGGTTGACCGTGGTTGCTGTTTTTTATTGTTATAATCTTTGCCAAACAATTTTTTTTATCCGTTTAAATTTTTTTTTTTAAATAATTACCTAAACAAGTTTTGTTGTTTTTTCATTTTTAAAAAATGAACTTAAACTTATTTTTTAAAACAGTTTTAGAAAACAAAAATATAAAAACACTTCCAAACAACACCAGATTTTAATATTTTTTTTTGGTAACATAGATTTTAATAGTTTAAATGTAAATATTATTTATAATAAAATATTACCACGTTGTATGATTTATGGAAAAATGACCAGCGTGTTTTTATAATTTAATAATACTTGTTGAATGAAATAATATAATAAAAACTAATTATTTCATATGTCACGATATTTTTTATTATTGAATTGTTGGTTCAATTAAAAGTAACAAATATGTTAAATTATTCTAACCTCTCACAACAATTCAAGTCTTACAGTATTTTTTTCATCTGAGTGTACTTTGTTTCAAATCTCACTAAAAATAAATTACATGACCACAGTAAAAATCTAATCCTAATCGAGTTTTTCTTTCAATTTTTCATCTCATGTAAAATACTGACATAGGATTTACCTTGAGTGGAAAGATGCCTGTGAAAAAACCGGGACAGTAAAATAAACAGCCGTTTTGACCGTGGTCATTTTTTTTTTTTTGGGGGTCAAGAGTTTTGACCCAAGTCAATATATTTTTCGGTCATGGACCATGATCTGAACTACTCACATTAGTACATTTTTGGTTTTGTTCGGGTCATATAAGTTTCTTCGTTTTTGATCAGAGGGTCATATTAACTTTTTTGTTGCAGTCCCATTATGTGAAGGACTTATAAAATATCATACGGGCCTTATGTTGGGCCTTATCATTGAATGGGTTAGCTATGACAAAATCTTGTACAATAAAGTAGGTGAAATGTCAGACCAAAACAAAGGTGAAATCTTACATGGGACTTTGAGTTTGTCACCATCATTGTTAAAAAATAAATGCTAAGCATTTATGTTACCATCGAACAGTTGAGATTATATTTTGTCTGCAGCGTATGAAATTAGAAAATTTGACACCAAGAAAGATGGAAATCAAAATATGGAAATTGCATTGTCAGCCATCCTTTAATTTAAGCATCTGTTTCTGAGATAATAATTGCCATTAATTATTTGGAGGTTTATCATATACATTAACTTTTCAATGCATTTAAATTGTATAATTTTTGGATAGTGACTATTAGGTGACAGATAATTTGATCCTATGACTTTCATATTATCATATGGTCCTTTATTTATGACCATTAGATATTATTTCAATTGATTAGATTTGAAGATTAAATAATTTTATAAAATTATAAAAAAAAATAACATTTTTGAAGGGGAAAATAATAATTTGAAAGTTACTCAATTAACCTTCTATGAATTCTTATTCTTTATTTACAAAATTAATCTTATTTTGTTTCGAATGTTATTGCACATTGTGTGCAATATATTAATCAACTCGTTGGGCACAAATAATATTTTGTAACCTTCAATCTACCATTGTTGATTGATTGAAAGTGATTAACTTTCATTGTTGATCGATTGAAAGTAATCAACTCCATGATGTGATAACCATTACTCGTTGGCATGTGATAACTTTCAATCTAGCCATTCACGCCTGTGTACTAAATAATATTTTGTTTTTTATTTGCTGTCATAGTATTGCATGCATGTCTAAAGTCCAGCCGGCGGAGGGCGGTGATGGTGGTGACTGCTAGTGGAGGAAGACAGTGACAGTGGTGGTGGCTGAGAAAAAATGACCGCAAGAAAACTATGTGAATGTTGAGGAAGGAAATAAAAATGAAAAGATGATTAATTTAGTAATTTTGAGATGAAAATATAATGGCCCGTTTGTTTTGTATTTTTTTAATTTTTAATTTTTTTTTCATAAAAACTAAAAATTAGAAACTAAAAAATGCAAAGCAAACAGGCTAAGGTTCATGAAATGGAGAGCAATAGAGTTGGCTTCGTCTGATAACATTATTATTGTCAGTCAAGGCAAACGTCATGCCATTATTCCTTAACGGACGTGGTTTCTTTAAACAGCAGAAAGCGAGACATATGTAACGCAGTAATGTTATCGTAACATGCATTGCTTGCATTGATTGAATGCATCAAAATAAACTAAGAATGTTTAATTTGACCAAACTATAATTAAGAGCAGGCGTATAAAATAGAATAATAGTCATTACCCCAAAAAATAGAATAATAGTAAGCATTTTAGGGAGAACCACCATTCGTGACTCTCCAAATATCTACCTTATATGATAATTTCATCAAAACGTAATTCTTCTAGTGTTATTTTCAGTATTTTGTCAAATATATAATCTTTTGATGGGTAAAATAGTTATTCTACAATGTCAACTTAATGTCAAATGGACTTTTTTAAAAAAAAATGATATTTTAGAACTAAAATAATAATTTTACATTATGAACTCTATATAAAACAAAAAAAAAATCACTTATATTAATAAAAATGGAAGTTAGTGACCTTTAAATGAATTTATTAAATGAATTGAATCTTTTAAGAGTAACGGATAAATATAATTTTTTCTTTAAAAATTATTTTATCAATAATATAATCTTTCACGCGTCAAAATGCTAATTCACTCGCATCTTTAAACAAATCATGTGAATCAACACAAGAACCGGAGATGAGGTCGGTTTCCCAAATTATTTTTCTGGACGTTGTTCCTCCTACTGGTACGGAGATCACAGGTGATCCACTTACGTAGCTTGAGCTTAATATTAAAAGCAATCACTTTCGGTGCGAAATACATGAATATACGATTATTATACGTGTTACGCGTTCCTTTCACAAAATGCCACGTTAAATTATTATTATAATTTGTTACATCTTCATATTCCATGTGAATATCCAATATCCGAATCCGACAAATCCTTATCCAATACGGATTGATCAAAAGCACCTGCTGCCGTTAGCATATCAAAATAATAATCTAACAAAAGACCAATGGTATATTATAATGATCCACCGTCTACGGTACCTGTTAATTAGAAGATGAATGCGAAATTAAGAACAAATACTTTGTTAATCATTTTTATTTTTCATCGTAATATCTTCATATTTTACATAAACATAATATATTAATTTAGACATTATATGGAGAAAATAAAATAAAACTACAAAAAATGAAACATGTCCAATTATTTAACTTTTGAGCTTGCATTTTATTATTGTTAATGATATAAATAATTTTAATATTTTTTACTTTGTAGAATAATGTTTAATGCAGTTTTTAATATCCCGCTTAGTATAATTAAGCTTCAATTTTTTTCTTATTAAAAAAAAAAACATATACACTTGAATTTTTATTTATATTGCCCGGCCTGCGATCTTCCCAACATCAACAGGATTGTCCTCATTTCGATGTATGATGGCCATGTGGTCGCTAGAATATTAATCCAACAGTATTATGGGCGTAATGAAAAAGCTAGCACAATTTGTGAATTTTAAAAACTCAAACAATTCTTTAATTGGTTTTATTTTTGACGTGGTTGTTGTTTCCCGAATTTTTTCGCGAAATCTTTGGTACCAATTTTCATTGGTGCTAATACAGGCGGTTTTTCATGATCCAATAGGTGTATGCTTTGTTAGTATTGTTTGATGATGTAGATAGTGGTTGGTCTTCCTTTTGTATCTACTTTTTGGATGAACGATAATATGATCCTATATATCTTTCGGATCATTATCTAGTCCTTCGTTTATAACTATTAGATATTGTTTCAATAGATTAGAGTTAAAGATCAAATAATTTTATAAAATTATAAAACAAAAAAATATTTTTAAATTGAAAATAATAATTTGAAAGTTACTAAATTAACCTTCCCTCAATTCTTATTTTTTATTTACAAAATTAATCCTATTTTAATTTTTTAATTTAATTTTTCTTCCAATGCCTTGTCTTCTTCCAACCCCTTCATCTCATCACTCTTCCACCATTCCCCATCTTCGGTGCATCCATTGCTTAATTACCAAAACGTGTACTGCAGGACAACCACCATCATTATTAAAACCTAATGTTGCACAAAACTACAAAAGAATGAATATCATTGCTCATCATCACTACAGGCATTACTATTTGGGGCTAATGAATACTAACAAGAAATTCTTTTTCTTTCTGAGAAAAAAAATAGAAGAACCTAAGATAGAGCTCCTTGCAAACAAAGTGATCCAATCTCAAACATAAAATTGGTTATTGAAATTTCATTCATACCCATTCATGCGAGTTCCATAACAAAGTTTCAAGTTTTGTAATAAAACATGTCATGCGATATTGAAGCTCAACAGATTTTTATTTTTTATTTGTAAAAAAACTATAGGATTTCTCGAACTGGATCACTAGCTACCACCATAAATTAAAGGGGACGGGGAAAGGGAAGGGGCCATCGAGTATGTGAGACTAGCCGAGGAAGAAAGCTAGGTTCTAGGGCTTTGTGTTGGGTTATGCTAAAAAGGGGATGGTGGTGGAAATGGTAAAGATGGGTTGTGTACAATGCATGTCTAGAAGCTTGGATTTGTCGTGGTGATGCGATAACATTCAAAACAAAAGTGGGGGTTGGGGGGGGGGGGTGGGGGATGATGAGACGAATTAGCAGTGGCAATCAGGTTGATGGAGGACAGTGGCGGTGGTGATTTCTAGTGAGGGAGGGCAATGGCGGTAGTGGTTGCTGAGAAAATATGGCTAAAGGAAAACGATGTGAATGTTGAGAAATTAGGAAATAAAAATTAAAAGATAGTTAATTTAGTAATTTTAAGATGAAAAAGTGAGATCATGTAATGGCCCAACTCTTGTGAGGACCAAATTATTTTTCACCTAACTTTTTGTAATATGTACGTGTTATGTGAAGTGAGACTCCTTTGTGGTAAAAATATTGGTGAGGTTAAAGTTAGGCTTTAACATGAATGAAAGTTTGACGTTAACTTAAATTACTAATTTCAAGCATGCAATTTGACCCTAAGCCTAATATTTGGCAATTGGTATATATATTTTGTAAGGAATATAATTTTGATGCATTAGTCATGTAAAATAATTTTATACTACTATTTAATTATATATAATCACATTAATACATAAATATGTAACATAAAATTGCACTGATACTATCTTCCATTGTATGGACAATTGACTATATGGTGTTCTTCCTCTCCTCGTAGTGTGTCCGGATTGTCAGGAATGGGTACCTACATGGGGCTCCGATGCCCAATAGTGTATGTGTGTCAAAGAGGGGAGATTAATCAAAATGCGTTGCCTACCTTGGAGGCCTCTCTTATTTATAGCCTTCAGATACGTTCAAAGGATAGATCCTAGGTATTAGGGTACCATTACTAGGTGGTGTCAAAGTTGCTGGCTCCTTTCTCTTTTTAGTCCCCTAGGTTCGTACAAGACCCACACTCATGATGCAATCCTCCTATCCCTATGATTGTGCCTCTTAGCCTTCTCTCGAGGTAGGCTCCTAGTTCCAGGGTAGGAGTGTCCTTCTTCTCAGAACCCTGAGGCCTAGATGGTCCTCTTGATTCAGGCAATCCTCGGACTATGATTAGGGGTAAGGTCAGGAGGTGTCACCAACTGTGCCCCTGAGGTGGTCCCGTCATGATGCTTGAGTAGTCCTGAGATGCCCTTCTCCTAAGGCTAGTGTTAACATGGTCCGCTGTAGTTTTGGACCTTATCATGATCTATGATTTATCACCGTTCGATTTTGATTCAATGAATCAGATTTTAAACTACAACAATTATATAAAAATAATAATCATTTTATAAAAATAATAAAATAAAATAATTACTTTACATTTACAAAATTAGCCCCTTTTAATTTTTAATCTACTATTCAGCCACTTACCTTTCTTCCCTTTTGACCCCCACTCAACACCACCGTACATAGTCCACTAGAGAGAGAGTCACCACCTTCATACTATGGAGCTTCTTCTGCAATGCCTTTTCACCATCCTCCAACCATGATTCTCCTTTGAACCCAACAAGGATGTTTTGCCACTATTGACATAGCCTTGTGCAGTGAAAGCATTGAACAATGAAAGAAACTTAACGAGGAATGGGTACTCTTCTTGCTAATCAAAAGAACCCAAACAGAGAAATCACTTTCTAACCACTAAAAGTTCGTTTGATTTTCATCTTTTAGCTTTATTCTGAAAATTAATTTTTGTTCAATCCTTCCTCTCTGTCATTTATCAAAAGCTGCTCAAAACCACAATTAATAAAGCAAGAGATTTTAAATTTCAAACTCTGGATATGTTGCCTTTGGGGAAGGAGATTTGGGCCTCTCTCGAGGACTGTGAGGTGTCTTTACTGGTGGGAGGAGGTGGTCAAAGGTCGCTCGAAGATGAGGAGCGGTGGTCGCATCTAGGTGGAAAACATGGCTCGCTGGTGGCTGTCACAAATGGTTAAATGATGATGAAGTCGCAGATGATGAAGTTGTAGTGACACTGCTTGGAGTTGGATGTGGTGGTGGTGGTGACTGGTAAGGTGGTTGAACAAGAACAATGATGTGGGGCTGAATGAAAGAATTAAAAATTAAAAGGGATAATTTGGTAATCTTATAGAAAGTAAAGATGGACCATGATAAGGTCCAGAACTACCGTCGGTCCATGTTAAAACGACCCCCTTCTCCTAATGCCCCAGGGGTCTTTCAATGTGGAGACCCTCTTCCATGGGATCTCGATCGGGGTGCCATTCTTTTCCCCATGGTCCCTAGTTCTCAAGCCTGAGTTGTAAGAAAATATAATTGACTTTCATCTTTACTATTTAAATGATCATGCGTGATCATGCGTTTGATTGAATGAAGACGATAATATTTTAATTATAAGTGTATCAAAATTAAACTTTAAAATCAATTTAGAAACTTGATAAGACCTTTAAATAAGAAAGAAAAAATATTTGCAAATTAGGTCAAAAGGCTTTAAATACTTGTTTGTTTTACATTTTGTTAAGGCCAAACTTACTCTTACTCACCTAAAAATGAATTTTTGTTTCCGTAGGAGCTTTTTAAATAGGCTAAAAAGCTATTTCTAAATATACTAAACAAAAATTTTAACTAGGTAAAAAAAAATTTAAAATAAAATTATAATAACAATATAAACATGTCAGAATTTCAAGCTCAATAGACTTTTATTTTCACAACCTATAGACCGGCCTTTTTGGTTGATTTTTCTAAGATACTTTGACCTAGTTTATTTACTAAATAGGTTAGACCAATATAAGCTTAATACAGGCCAAGCCAAAGACCCTAATAGATATTTATCTAGCCTGTTTCCATCCTTAAGATCTTATATATGGTTTGGAAAGTTTTGTTAAACTTATCACAAAAATAAAGTGGGTCTACACGACAAGAGATTAGTGGCAAAACCATAAAAAAAGAGAAAATTACAAGTCATACACCTTTCACATATATTAATTAGTGGGTTTAATTTTTATGTACTGATATTGTCATTTATTCGTATATTATCATATCATCTTATATATGTAAGTGGTCGAGTTTCACTTATACTACATGAAAATTAAAGTCATGCAAATTGAGTAATTTAAACAGATGATAGTATAAAATATTGCATTAAACTTAAACTCTATATTAATTTATTTTTAAACATATACATGTGTAAGTGTTCTAACCCAAAGAATGTGCCTTGGTGTGTAAATTATCTTTTCCGAGCCTAGAACATCGTCAATATGAATTTACATTTGACACTCAATTCAGAGAGAATTCTAAGAATTACTTAATTTGTTAAAAACTGTCCAGATGCATATTTAGGTATGTAAGAGCCCTTCCCATGGTTTTTAAGAGTAGATGAGGTCCTGTCATGGATTGCCTTAATTGTGAGAGGGATAAAGAAAGAATAATCAAACGCCATAAATGGGAGGCTCCTTAATTGTTAGGGCTTATGCATAGCTCGCCATGCTGGTAGGAGTTACGCTACTTTGAGGGCGGTCAGACCGTGTTATAAGCCGTATAGAATCTACTCCAATTAACGCAAGAAGGAATCATAGATGTCACAAGGAAAAAGAGCCATAGTTTGGACATAACCCGTCAATTGTAAAAATATGACATATAGATCATTGATTTACTTGCAATATGTTAAATGCTAACGTGAACTTTAATTATTTATATACGTGACATCCACTATTTCCAATCAACGTTAACTAAAACACAGTTTTTTTTTTCATTTTTGGAAATTCCTACTCTAACGTTTCAGTATTTCACCGTACCCATTATTATAAAAAAAGAAACTCTTGATCCCAAAAGAGTTGTTTGGTAAAGTACAATGATTATATATTACAAAACAATACAATACCACCATAGTTGGTATGAGATGTTCTATTGAATTTTAAAATATTTAGTGAAGGACTCATATAAATGAAATGGTGTATTTTAGTAAATTGGGATTAGTAGGTGCTACATAGATCAATAATTAAAGTCTACCTTAGCATTTAGTAGGTTGCAGTACAGTGAAGAACTTATAATGTCTTATTTTTACAATTGTGAGATATCTCAATACTATTTTTTTTTAATAATAGATGAATTTTTCTATCAATGAAATTATTAAGGATCTATAGTATCCTATTTTTACAATTATGAGGGATCTCAATACTAATATTTTTTTATTAGGTTCCAGTTTGTCCATTAATGAAATTGTTAGGGATTTATAGTGTCCTATTTTTGCAATTGTGAAGGATCTCAACACAAATTTTTTATTGTCAAGGATCAATTGTTCCATCAACAAAATTGTCAAAGAACTATAATGCTCGATTTTACAATTATGAAGGATCTCAACACTAATATTTTTTGTCAGGAACTAATTTGTCTATCAATGAAGTTATCAGGAACAATTTGGATGTCAACTCTTTATTTGTGTGATTATCTTCACTTAAAGATTTAATGCTATCTCCGAGTAAAAATATGTTTTTACAGGTACAAATTAACTCCAACTATAGGGACTTGGTTTGATATTGTTGTAATTTGACAAGTAGTTGAGCTAGCCAAGTGCTTTTGTTGAGCTATTCTTAAAAAACTAATGCAGTATTTTTTTTGGTAAAATAGTATAAAAATTGCTCTTAATAAAAAGAAAATAGAGTGCTTGTGAAATCCATCATAAAGTTACTCTTAAATTATAAAATTATTGTTTGGACATAAATATTAAAGATAATATTATTTTTCAGAAATCGGAACCCTTGATTAGTAAAAGGTTACATTAGTTGTGTTAATTTTTAATAGTGAAAGCCAACTCTAAAATTATATCTCATGAGAGCTGTCAAAAGCACCCGGAATTCTTAAATACCATGAATAAAAAGCATTTCAACTATTTAACTTACAGAAAACAAAAAAATGATTTATACTTTTTACAAGAGTTTCCTCAATAAGAGAAAAATACACCACAAACCTGTGATATTATTTAAACATTCAATAATAAATTACTCAAGACTAGTGAAAGTGATCATCTCATCCAATTTTAATAGAACGAGATTCCCTTAGATGTTAAGAAAACAAAGTTGAAACTTATCCCCAGATAGTGATTTGCGTGTCAAATGTCAAACAGTTCGGCGTTCACGTTGCAGGTACGTTAAAGCCCAAAGTGGCAGTTGGGAACTCGATTTCTTAGATTGATACCATAAGCATCTCTTTCAAACGTTAATTTAGTATGACCGGAAAAACAATAAACATTAATTTGGCGGGCCCCATTGTGAAGTTTCAAATCCAATATATTTATCTACTCTATTTTATTATTTATATATACATCTGCCTATGATCCCAACCAAATCAAATCGACACCCATTCTTTTTGGCCCGCGAATTTACCACGGTTTGGACACGGTTGTCCTATATATATATATATATATAAAGTCAGTCTCTTTATAGTAGTAAGTAACACAGAGTAAGAATACACGAAAATAGAAAGTGAATGAGTTCAAGTCAACCCCTTTTTTTAACGCAATCCAAGAATAGACGCAAAACGAAATTGAGTGAGTTGGACAGGCGCATTCTGCTATGCATCGAGTCAACCGTGGCGTGTACACCTGTCTTTACCCATGTTCTGAAAATGTGGATAAACGCACTAGAATGTAGCTAAATGCATTGGTTTAGAACACTCCCCCTGCACATCGTGCCAGTACTCCTCGCCATGCTACATCTACCGGCCACCATCTCCATCGCCGGAGCCCCTCCCTCTGTCAGCTCGTAGTGAGCAATGTGAGGTGGAGTCACGCGGTGGTCAGACGGCATAGTGGCTGTGGAGGAAGAATTGATGTTGAGAGAGAGATGGTGGAGCAAACACACGCAGTCCATTGTAGACTCTACTTTTCTTAATTGGTGCAGCATGCATCATATTTGATCTAGTGCATTACAGAACTGACAAAGTTTGATATGGTTTTAGTTCTTATAATAAAATAATATGTCGTTTTTGCATAAGTCATATTGACCTTTCGGTAAAAGTGATAAAATTCATGGCAACTCCCCTTTAATTTATATATAAAATTTGTTCAGTGGGTAATCTATGAAGTTATGAGATTATTACTCCTTTCTTCCCCAAATTTAAGAAATTATTACACCGAGCATTCTTTTCTGAGTTTGTGAAATCATTATATTGATCTCCCTTTTATTGCATATTACAAGATAATCAGGATGAATTTTTATCAAATTTAGGCGAGACCATAATTTGCTCATTGTTTTTGGTTTTTATTTTATTAAGAATTAAATTTTGATATAATGACAATGTGAAAGAGTTGTACGCTATCAATCAATTCAAGCCTTGCTTATTTTATTGCTTAGAAAATTATGTAAATTGAAGAATTTAATTAAATGATATAACAAACAAAAATTAGACTATTTGTGCATCAAACATGCCTTTTTCTTATGTTAAACAAACATGCTTAATTTGTTTTTGATTTAAAAGAAAAACGCACAAAATTAATTATACCAGCCATGATTTAAAAATTAAATTAATTTATTTTTAGAAAAATAAAGATACAATTTAACTTAAAAATATAATAAGCAAACAAAACCAGAACATAATATTCATTAAAAAAAAAAACTGACCATAACAAATTTAAGCAAATATAAATTATCCTATTGGAATAAGATAAAACTTTGAATTTTAAAAATATCAAAGGGGAAAAAAAGTTTTATAAGGGAAAAGACGGGTTGTCTACTATATTAAGGTGGGCGAGTTTGGAATGCTTTTAGACCTCACCCACTTATTTATAGTTATTTATGAGTTGGGGTGAGTTAAATAAATTTTTCGTTTGATGGATCTAATGGTATGTGTCGGGTTCAGTTGAATCATGAGTTCAATATGTATTACAA
This sequence comes from Dalbergia cultrata, assembly GCA_031216105.1. Taxonomy (NCBI): domain Eukaryota; kingdom Viridiplantae; phylum Streptophyta; class Magnoliopsida; order Fabales; family Fabaceae; genus Dalbergia; species Dalbergia cultrata. The sequence goes on from CM062350.1 coordinate 17,591,970, forward strand.
AATTCAAATTATGTCAAGAAATATAAGCAAACATAATCAATCTAAACATATATACTATAAGTTTTGGTGTTAATTCAAATCTTTTAACAACCACAACAACGATAACTCTCGATATACATAAATTTAAGAAAATATACATAAATTCAATAAAAACATACAAAGGACAAGCCCAAAATCCATCTTGGTTATCCAAATATAATTTTATTACAAAATGGGATGCTTGGTTTTGTGGTAGAACACTTTTTCAGAATCCCCGTTTAAGTCACCATGATTTTTAAACAAATTAAAATATTTAACTATATATCACCAAAAAAAATTTAATGACAAATTATCCACTTTATCCTCATTTGCATTAGGGTAAGAGTTCATCTATGGAATACTGCAGAACTATGCGCTACCCTTTGAAAGGTCAACTCTAAGCTAGAAAAAGGTAGCATATAGCCTAAGAGATGCACATATACAGGGGCGCACTGAATTGCTCGCATGCTACACCGTGGGGAGAGTCACTACACCACACAACGCAAGAAAAGCCAAAATGGGGGAATGCACTACAGGGCGCTACTTAGTGCACATTGACATTGTTCAGCGCCAAAAACGTTACTTTCAATCTATTGGTATAAATATAACACATCATAACACCTCAAACATTCGCCCAAGAAACCCTAGCTGCTCCCTACTATTCTTTCAAGAGGATACATACATTCTCATGAATCTCACTGGTCCTTCCCTTCCTAATTCCAACTCTAGTATGGATTCCTTCTTCATTTTTCACCGTTGTGCTATGCGGTTAGTTGCTCACTGAGGTCAACTCAGTAAGGTCTCTTATTCTCGTTCCATTCCATGTCATGTGTGGTATATTTTTCTTTATTCCATGTCAGTTGGGAATGTCATTCCAGTCCCCTAGGATTGCGTGAGTAGTGACAACGCATCCCCAATGAGATACAATGAGTTGATGAGTGGACAGTTGTTCATGACTATAGTTTAGCCATTATTTTAAAAATTATTATACTATGTATATATGCTATTTTATGGATTCAAAACCTCAAAAATAGTTTACACACAATTTATTTATGAATCATGAAAAAAATATGGTTTTGTTATGGTACCAGTATCCTTTTAAATTCAAAGGTTGTGATTCAATTATGAGTATTTAAATTATTAATAAATTTAATTAGTGAGACATATGGTAAATTTTGAGCCAAAAGTTATTTAAAATGTACTGGTACTCATGAATTTTATAGGGTACCTCAGAAATCCCCTAAAAATATTGTTCTTGAAATTCTCATTGGGCCATTATTATTGTAATTGTTAATTTATGCTTGTTCAAATGTTATGCCAATAAATTGGTGGAATATGTTTATCATGTATATTATCAACTTGACAAGCATAGTTTCATATAAATGCAACTTACTTGTAAATCATGTATATGTACGCTATGAATTGTTTGGAATATAGCTATGAGTTAATGCAAGATGATTATTAACTTTGGTATATCAAGTTGCCCGCTCAAGAGGCTATCTCTAGCTATACACCTGTTTTACTTTGGGTCTCTCAATCTACCATAAAATGTTCGCCCAAGGGATACAATCCATCCAAGTTTGTATATGTGTGTGTGTGTGCACGTGCACGCCAAGATAAATTTGTTTGTCCCATGTGAGTTGCGGGTTATTATCTCTCATTGAGTTAGATGACTAGCCCATTTTCTTCCCTTTCAAATCGTGCAGCTAATCATGAGAACAATGCTCCTCATCCCCAAGAAATTTTCAGTTATCCTTTCAGTAGTAAGCTTCGCTTTGTAGTTAGCCTAGGTCTTTTTGTTGTCAATTTATTTTGTAGCGAATCAGAGTGCTTTTATAGTGTGTAGGCAATATTTCAATCATGTTAGATGCACATAGATTAATTGTTATGTTACTTTGTTTGATTTTACATATTATGGTTTATTTCATTTTAATTGCTTTCAGTTATTGACAATTTGATTTATGAAGTTTATGAATTAACAATTTCTTTTATTTAAGGCAATTATTATTTTCGTAGATTATTTATTTGCATGAAAATGATGATTTTTAATGATAGAACCACATTCTTGGGACCAAAAGTCCCCGTAATTGCTCTCTAAAGGAAAATAAATTGAAGAGTGATTTTTAATGAATTTGATGAAACCTCTAGACGTTTTGTTTTTATCCCACAAGTTTAGAAAATTGTAAGAATTCCCAAAATTGAACAAGAACTCAGAAATTGGATTTTGATTGGTTGTGGTTTTGATTTTTTTAATATTTTATTTGGATCCAAATGGGGGGTATTCCCTTATTTACATTTATGTTTTAAAGTTAATGGAGAATAAAATAAATGAGGACATTAACTTAGAAATGTAAATAATGCTGTTGGGTATTGCTGCTGCATAATTCTATAAAACAGTCTCGCTGCAACAAATAGACAGGTCAGGAGGCTCGCTCTAGCTAGTTGTTGTTTCTCCAGGTTCACTGCAGCGAGTGGATCTAATGTCAGCATAGTACAAAATGATGCAGTTTTGATTAACGCTCGCTGCAGTGAGTGGATCCAATGTCAGCACAGTACAAAACGATCCAGTTTTGATTAATGAGACACCCACCCTTTTAAAACCCCTCAAGCCTCAGGTTCTCATTCTAGAACTGAGGACACCTTTCCCCTAAACCCCCATTTCTCTCTTTCTCTCAATCTCACTCTAATCTATCATCCCGAATCATCAAGACAAATATATATTGTTAGATTTTGTTCCCATTCTTGTCACGACCCTCCTTAGGCACGTGACCGGCACGTGAGAGATCCCATTCCCACGTAAGCCTGGTGACCTGTACTGTCTCTACTCATGCATTTCAATTAAGAAAATCCATAAAATAAATCCTTAATGTTACATGAAATCACCTGTTATTGAAAACCAAGTTTAGAAAAAAAACCAGAACTTATTTCCATCCCTTCCTAAAAGCAAATATGCAACGTCGCTAAATATGCCTATAGACCTTTACATACAACGTGTTTATAAAAGTCATAGTTATACAATCCCAAAAAGTATATAAAATAGCAAAACTATGCACAATGTGATCATGCTCTACGGTCCGGGGTCCTGCCTGCATCACACTGGAGCACGTCTAGAGCACAATATCAGACACCTCACCTAACGGGCTCAGCAACTGAATCTAATGCTGCTGGGTAGAGGATGGTGTAGAGGTACCCTCAGCAGCTACGGTATCTGTAAAATATGGAGGAAACAGATGGGTGAGTTTTGAATCCCAAAAATCAGTGAGTGAGCTCTCATCTGGAACCCCTCTTCATGGGACACCAAAGAAGGTACACAACACCAAAAATAATAATAATAATAATAACAGCACTAACATCAAGTAGTTCATAGTTATAATCAAGACCTCAATCTTAGTTCTTTACAGTCCGACCTAACAAAGAGTCTAATAGAGAAACAAAGTGATCTCTCGAATACAAAGGTTTGGTCATATCTGGCGCATGTCGCCGTCCCCAGTATGACACTAAGTCTCTGAGTATCTGTGGTCACATCTGGGCGTTACGTATCGCCGTCCCCAGTGTGCCAATAAGTCTCTGAATATCTACAGTCACATCTGGGCGTTACGTATCGCCGTCCCCAGTGTGACAATAAATCTCTGAATCTCTGACCCGGGCTACTTGGTACCAAGGTTAACGGATTAACTGCCGTTAACATACAGCCTGTTTCTCTACAGTTACTATCAGGTCAACTAAACTCATTCTCTCCTCTATCATTTTCCAAGTCCTCTATCCTAAGGTTCAAAATCTCTTTTATACAACAGTAAACAATATCAAGACCATATAATCATAAAACCAGCTTTAAATGATTAATTTTGCCACATAACTGTATAAAAACTCATCATTAACAATAGGTGTCCCATGGTTTTCAACAAAACACCTTCCTTTAGTAAACCAATAGTTCACAACATAACACTCCACAGAAAGCTCAGCAGTTTACAAAATAAGTTCTAAAATCATATATACTCTCAGGTTTTAGGTGAAGATCCATATGATGATTAAAGTAGAAGCTACAGATGTGAACCCACTCACCTGGAGTGGCAGTAGGCACAGGAATAGTACCAATAGAGTTGTGAGAGGTGAGAACAGCACCAGTATCTATCAATAAAGCAACAGAACCCTAGATTAACGGCTAAAACCTCTATATCACTCAAATATACTCTTAACACATTGAAAGAATTCTACCTCCTTGAGAGGTAGGAAAACTTTATGCCAACCCCCCAAAACCAAAGAGAAATGGAGAGAATAGAAGAGAAATCACTAGAATAACATACCTTGAAGCCTTAGAAGTGAAGTATTGAAGTTGATTTTAAGAGAAAATGGAAGAAATGGAGTTAGGAGTGAATTTTTGGGAAGAGAGCAAAGTTTTCGTGGTTCTTTGGGGGAGAGAGCATATTTTTGGTGAGTGAAGGTTCTGGACCCCGGAATGGGGGTTTTTAATGCTCTGGTGACCACTGCAATAACGAAATGCAAATGCCACCGTGAGAGCATAATTTGCACCGACTTACTTTCTGTTGAGCGCTGCAGCGCTAACCCGAGAGCATAAACTTCACTTTCAGCCACCGACTTACTTTCTGATGAGCGCTGCAGCGCTCTTAGCGTTGCAGCACTCAACAGAGAGTTTTTTTTTTTTTTAGCCTAAGATATTACAATTCTCTCCATCCTTTCATGATCCTAGGTTGGGCTTTGTCATTTCCTTCTTGATTGTCAAGTGGGAATGCTTCCCCAATGTTGTTAGTGTATGTTTAGAGTAATCTAGAGCTTCCCATAGATTGTTTATGAGTGTTGTTGTTTCAATGGCAGAAATTTGTGCCATCTCTACTCCTCGGAGTTAGTCCTTCACGTTCCACCCCTCTAGGTGAGTGAGTTTGATCTCATGGTATTAGTTTAGTTATTGTATTATTATTTTCAAACATTATGAAATATTTAGATAATTGTCAACAGATTTTTGCACGATATGATTTATATATATAACTGTGCTTTAGTTAAGAATAGTTCATTTGAACTCATACATGAATATTATGATTTTAGAATATGCATGGGACCATATTTGTTTTATAAAGGTTTTATATGATTTAATTTATATCTTTACATCGATTTGAAAATTTAAACTATTTATGATTGATTAAATGATCTGCCATTGCCTTATGTTTATTATGGAAACTGAGATATATTGAACTTAGAATTGATAGAACCCTATTTTTGACTTCAGTTTATATTAGACTAGGGAATTACTAAGAGGAACAGAGTTATAAATTAACGACAGTTAATTTGTTAACCTTGGTACCAAGGCTCGTGATGGGCACTTTATCCAATGTTAGATAAGTCCACAAGGGTTGCGGTTCATGAGGGATCTTTAAGATCACAGTTAAGGGCTTTTGTTCATGAGGGACTAAGCATCTGCTTTTAGTTTGTGGATAGTCTGTTCTTTTAGTAATTCTTGAGAAAATAAATAAGATTCCTATGTTTATTGTAAATTTAGGAATTTATAGCTACTATACAATTATTTATAGAAATGAATTATCAGATTGCATTACTATTTATATATTTACTAATTGTCCCATGCATGGTTATGAGTGAGGGTCCACTCATTGAGTTTTGTAATAAAACTCACCTTTTTTTTTTTTTTCCTTTTTCTTATAGATTTAGCAGCTCCCTCGAATCCTCCTCCTACTTAGCAGCACTAGTGTTTTCAGCTTTGTGGTGAACTTCACATTTATGTAAGTTTGATTGTTTTGTATATAGTGCTCCAGCGACGGTGTAGATAGGTTTTCGAACCATGCATTTATTTTATTTTGCGTATCATGATTCTTTTGTATTAAGATGGCTTAGCATTCATGGTTCTTTTTGTAAACGAGAAACTCTGATGGGTTTACGTTATAGCTTTATTTATGAGAAAAAGAAAATGAGTTATTTCATGATTATTTTGATTTATTTATATAAATTGTTTTAATATTTGAAAGGGGTTTTATGGATAAAGTATGCATATAATACGGCGCAGTAATTATAGGCAGATTCCTCATTTGCTGATCACGATCCAAGTCGGGTTGTGACAAATATATATTGTTTATAATTTAATTTAGATGCACTATTAATGTAAAATTTTTTACGTAGACATTCAATTATATATTATCATATATCATAAAAAAATTTTGATTTACAATGCAAAATTTTTTTACTAACAATGCATCAAAAATAATTTTTTTTTATTGTGAGTGATTATTCACTATGATTTGACAATTTTTCAGCCTATATTGACTAAAGTTGTTAAGTTGTTTTAGAGTTGGAACATATAAGTTAATCGCTTTAGATAAAGCAATATGAAACAGGCGTTCTTTTTTGTGATTGTATACTTAAAATTGATTTTGATCAATATTAGTCAAACAATACTAGTTTTATTAAAATCACTTTTCAGACCAAGCTATCAAACCTAAAGTACTTTTCCTTCAAATCTATTCTAACAAATATCAATTATACTAAAATCAATTTAATCTAAATCAATTTTATAAATACAAAATTAAATACGCTAAAAATTATAGCAAATTATAATTATTACAGTAAGAATTTACTTAACATAATTACATGTTTCAAACTTTTTATTAACTTATTTGGCGTACAAAATTTTTATTAATTAACTAATTAATAAAATAAAATTATTATCAAATCAAACTCCCGTTAAAACTTAAGAATATCCAAAAGTAAATTCTTTCTTTATAAACCAAAATCGACAGCGTTGTCGAGAATCAAACTCACTTTGGTCCTTCGGATTGGAACGCAATTTCGGTTCAATAAACTCGGTGCCGACACGTATCATTAGCACACGTGTCTGACACGTGGCAGATAACAGACAACCAAATCTAGACAGGTTACAGGTTACAATGCCTCATTCGTTTCCTCAAATCCTCTGTTAACTTTGCAGCAACCGAAGAAGCGGTTACCTCTTCCGTTTTCCTTTTTTTAATTTTATTTATTTATTTGTTCTGCAAAACTCTTGTATTGGCCTTGTTCTTACTTCGGGATTACGGCACCGTTTCACTGTTCTCAATCGGTCTCAATCCCTGGACCCTCTACTGGGACATTCATTCAAAAAGCTTACCCCCACCACTATTGCATGACATGATGTCATAGACATTGTTCATTGTTTATCTTATTATTTCCATGTTCCTTTCATTTGTTGAATCTCTTATCATCTTTGACCCCTGTACATTTGCTCCATTTTTTCTCTTCCCTGTTGATGCCACAACAGTTTCAAAACCATTTCAATAATATTTGTATCTTTTTGGCAAGTGGGGGTGCAGGCCAAAGACTTGATTTTTTATTGTCTAAGATTTGAGGGGTCCCCTTTTGGGCATGCATTTTTGAGGTTATGAATGGATTTGGATTAATGGGGTTTGTGTGAAGTTTGAAACTTTGTTGCAAGGAGTGGTGGTTTTGGGAGGTTTTGTTTTGAAGAGATGGATATAACGGAAATCTCAATCCTCCATCATGCTGGGCTCATGCTTATGGGGATCTGGTTGCTTTCTGCATTGAACTGCTGCTACCCGATCACTTATTTTGTAGCTCTGATCTATCTTTACATGGTGAGCGAGGATCATGGCTTTCAATTTGCAGCTGTTGGAGAATCTATAACTGCTTTACCTTTTGTATTAGCTTTTGGTTTTTGATTGGTTGGTCTGATGATGTGGGAAACTAAAAAATGAGCACGTATTCTGAGTGCTTGGAATCGAATTTGTAATATAGATTTTTGTCCTTTTGGCTTTATTTGTGTAAAGGACAAAGAAAAGGATGGGGGATATTATGTTTGCTGACTTTGATATGTTTCTTTGGTCTTTGTAAAGGTACATGAGCGTTATGTTACGAGGCTGCGGAAGAAGTTGCAATTTGAAGAGAGGAAACAAGCTAATCAAAGAAGGGTAATTCTGATGGTTTTATTGTCATTTTGATTGTATGGATTCATGAAGTTTCATGTGTATCAACAAAGGTGAAAGAAGAAAAAGAAACTATGTGAAATAGATTCTCTTTTATTAAGAGTTAAAAACCATTCTTTAGGTCTTAACTCTGGAAGAATAGTCACATAATCTGACCATTTTTTGCTGGGTTGCTTGCTTTTATTTGTTCATGAGGAATGAGAGTAAAATAGTTTTGGTATGTTAGTATGTTACAGGTATATGATGTACCCAACGAAAAAATTACAGTTAAATGAATAAAGGGCAGTGAAGAAAAGGAAACTATGTAATGGATTCTATCCTAAAAGGCAAATCTCAAAATAGATTCTGGCACTGAGAGAAGAAATAAATTCAGATTCCACATCCAAGTTATCCCCCTTGCTGCTTTTAAATGGATTATTAAACTTTGTTCCACTAGGTGAAGTTGGCTATGCGCCTATGCCTATATGGATTAGACAACTCCATGGCGTCTAGTGAAAAAAAATAACACTACTACAGGAAAACTAGGAGAAAAATTATAAGAACTAAAAAAACGATACTCCTTAAAAGTAGGGTTTTTATTTCCAAGTTAATTTTTAGTGGCCAAATTTCTTAGTATCTGTGTTAAAATTGCAAGTATTAATATAATTTGAGATGTGGTATTCAAATTACAAAGGGGTTATGGTGATTTACTGATTTAACTTGCATAATGGCCTTCATTTACATCAGGTGCTTTCTGATTCTGAAACAGTCCGGTGGCTGAACCATGCTGTTGAAAACATATGGCCTATATGCATGGAACAGATTGCCTCTCAGAAGATTTTGCTCCCCATCATTCCGTGGTTCTTAGAGAAATACAAGCCTTGGACTGCTGTATGACTTGTCCTGTTCAGTTATTTATCTTTCATAGTGCTTGATCAAACAATTTGAATTTTGATCATTTGCTTGAAAAGTATGTTAAATGTTAATATATGAAATGAGTTTCATATTATCATTTAGACATTGACCTAGAATCATGTAATTTTTCACTTTTTGTCGCTTACTTTGGTTATTTTTATGTTTGTTTTGAAGTATAAAATTGTTGCTTTCACTTTTGGGTGTGATAAGATACTGATGACCATATATATTTGCAGAAAGAAGCTGTCGTACAGCACCTGTACTTGGGAAGAAATCCCCCTCTGTTTACTGAAATGAGGGTACTTCGCCAGAATAATGATGACCATTTGGTATGTGAATATTTGAAATTAGAGTGCGGCATATCTATACAATGTCTTGTTCATCATTTGCGGCTGAAATTTTATCCTGTTGATTTAGATATTGCAGTGTGATCAATGCAGGTTCTTGAGTTAGGAATGAATTTTCTCACAGCTGAAGATATGAGTGCCATACTTGCTGTGAAACTAAGAAAAAGATTGGGATTTGGAATGACAGCAAAGCTTCACATAACGGGAATGCATGTTGAAGGGAAGGTATGACTTTGGAATTTCAATTATACATCAACTCATTTGTTGAATATATATATTCTTTTACCTTCTATCTACTCATTAAAGAAGGTTAATGGATTTAAGGTTGCCATATTCAGGGATGTGTGCATGTCCCTTAATTGTTTGAGAGAAACTTCAAATAATTCTTACTTGTAATTTGACTATTAAAAATTGTTGTTTGTATTGAGGAAAGACTTGATAGTTATGTGTTGAAGAGGGATAATGGTGATGTGCAGTGTACAAGTTACCTCAAATAATTTAGTATCTTAATTTAGGAGAAGATATAACTAGATAATGAGATGGTGGGAGAAAGTTAAGTTTTTATTGCTTCATTACATATCCCACCATGCTCCTTTAAGCATTACTACGTAGCGTATATTTATGCCTTTAAATTACTTGTCTCTCCTGTATTGTTCCAAATAACTTTCTCCTTTGTCATATTTTAGTTAGCAATATTTGAAAACACTGTTGACTAGTTCATTATTAGATTTGCGTAGTTCAATTCTACTTTGTTATGATCAATTGGAGATTTCATATGGATCTTTTTAGGAGGTTAGGATTGAAAAGGGAATAAAGTAAAATTTATTTATTTATTTTTTGTCTTTGTGTCTTGTTTCTCTTATACAGGTCTTGGTTGGGGTAAAATTTCTCCGCACATGGCCTTTTATTGGCCGCCTGCGCGTATGCTTTGTTGAACCTCCATACTTTCAGATGACTGTCAAACCTATATTTACTCATGGGCTTGATGTGACAGAGCTTCCAGGGATTGCTGGGTGGCTAGTATGTATTCGGTGCTTTTATATAGGATAATTGTTTTATTTTCATTTTCTTTGTTCCTTCCCTCTCTATGTCTGTCTCTCACACACACTTCTTTTTTTCCTTGTTCATGCTGTTATTTACTTTTATTAACTTCTTATTATGTCAGGATAAGCTTCTGTCAATTGCTTTTGAACAGACTCTTGTTGAGGTGAAATTTCTTCACTTTGTGATGTTCTCATCTCATCGTCTTTTATGTATATTTTCAGAGTTTTGGCTTAATGAGATCAGATGTTAAAATGGTGTGATAAAAATTTGAATGTTTTAGAATTCTTTATTTCTTTTAGCAGTTTTGAATTTTGTAATTTTTCCTATATTTACGCGTTAAAAATTTGCAGCCTAATATGCTGGTTGTTGATGTTGAGAAATTCGTCTCACCACAGCAAGGTAAAGATAAGTCTCCTGCAGCTTATAGACTTTTGTAATAACGTCTTTGCTCGGGAAGCATAGGTGATTGTTCTTTTAAATAATAAATATTAGAATATTCCGTCAGGCTACAAGTTTTTGGCAACCAATGCATAGACAGTTCGAATGAAGTATAAATGTTAGTTTCTAGTCTGTGTTGCCAAACCTTGAACCATATTACCTAATTGATCTCATAAGAACTGATTTGTGTGATAAAAAAAATAGTTTTTCTTTTTTGCATGGCGATGTCTCAGTTTCTGAAATTAGGCACTATGCTTTAACTCTATATATTGGATATTTGGATTTTGGAGTTGGTCATGATTTCATTTAAAAAAGGATGAGAGTTAATGATTTCAGAGAAATTGTGTAATTGTCATCAAAGGCCTTGTTCTTCTATCATCAGTCGTCACATATCTTCGGTGAATAAAGCACATCATGACCATCTTCCGAATCCCTATAATACAAATCTTTTAGTTGTAAACTTTACAATTGATGCATGATAGAAATGTTATGCTTTACTCAATTTGCTCTGCATTATCAAATACTCATCTATCCATAAACCTTCATGCTGTAGAGCCTTGGTTCTCAGTGGATGAAAAGGAACCTGTTGCTTATGCCAAAGTAGAAGTTATTGAAGCATCTGACATGAAACCATCAGATCTAAATGGTAATATCTTTATCTATGATCATTTATTGTTAGCCTCATTTCTATTATTTCTCTTGTGTATAACCAATTATACTGTGTTTCAGGACTCGCAGATCCTTATGTGAAAGGTCAATTAGGTTCATATAGATTCAGGACAAAGGTACAAAGGAAAACACTTAGTCCCAAATGGCAAGAGGAATTTAAAATTCCCATCATTACATGGGAGTCTAACAATGTGCTGACTGTTGAAGTTCGTGACAAGGACCATTTCTATGATGACAGCCTCGGGTTTGCTTTCTATATCCCTTTCTATCTCTTCTATGACTTTGCATGGTCATTGGTTGTCTTGCTGTTAGGGCTTTCCTTTATTCATTGTGCTTGTTTCCCATGATTTTCCCGTCAGCTGTTCTCTCTCTGGTGTATTCTGTATAAGACCAACTGGATGTTGTGCTGTTTTCAGGGCTGTTCTTTCTCTGGTGTATTCTTTATCAGACTAACTGGATGTTGTACTGTTTTCAGGGACTGTTCTGTGAACATTGGTGATCTTAGGGATGGGCAAAAACATGATATGTGGCTACCACTTCTGAATGTAAAAATGGGGAGGTTGCATCTAGCAATAACTGTTCTTGAAGATAACGAAAAGGTTACTTCTCTCTCATTTAAATTGTTATGTAGCAATATTAAATGAAGAGAAGCATTCTAATGAAAAGAAGCAGAATACAGATGAAATGAAGAAGTGTTGCTAGTCTTCATGAAGGAAAATAAGTTGCTCCTACATTTTTTGGTCTATGGTTGATGTGTGATTATAATTCAGAAATTTTATCTTTACAGGAGGTTGATATTACGTGTGACCAGGAACCAGTTGACATTGAAGAAAGACAAGATTCCTTTGCAAATGAGACCGCTAATAAATATTCCTTCTCATCTGCTGCATCTGAAAAACCTCCAAAAGTAGAGGATAACTATGAGCCTATAGATATTGAAGGGCAAAAGGACACAGGAATTTGGGTTCATCACCCCGGAAGTGAAGTTTCCCGCATTTGGAAGCCAAGAAAAGGTAGGAATCGACGCCTTGATACTGAAATTCAAGGGGCGCATAACGGTTTATCTGGCAACTCTAAGTCAACGGTATCTGAACCCGTGAACAATGACTCCAGCAGTACTGATGAAAATTCGGAGCAGAAGCATCGAATAAGGAGGGGACTGCACAAGATTGGTTCAGTATTTCGCAGGAGTCAGAAAAAGGAGGATCGTTCAGGTTCTTTCCGAGAGGAGGTTCTTCCATCTCCACATGAAAACATTAGGTCAGTCGACGAGAAGGGTGTTGGTCTGAGGTTTGTCATGGAGGATAACATTTCTGGGTTTCCCACTGGCAAGGTTCAGGTAGAAAAGGTTCAGGTAGAAGGGGGATCAACCGAAGGGAGTGGTCCTGATAGCCCAAACAAGGGACATGTCAAGGGTATGGCGAAGAATATTTTCAAACATGCTGAGAAGTCGGCTCGCAGCTTAAAGCATGCTCTTTCTTATAAATCAAGGAAAGATACAGGCGAGTCACCGGCAGTTCAAGAAATGGTAGGTGAATCCAATTCTTCTGATGATGAGACTCTCTCAGTTCAGTCATCCAGGGATGGCAGGATTCCAGTTGCTTCCCAGCCTATGGCCACTTCAAGCAATGACTCCCCAAAACCCAAGGTAATTGTGGTTCAGACAGTAGCATCTACCACCCCTGTGGACAATGAAGCCCCACTCAACAAGGTAATTGTTGAAGAAGGCCCTAAAAAGGTGAGCAGCAGCCCTGATAGGCTTGATGAAGAACTAGTTAAACACATTGAACCAAACCTTATTAAGAATGAAGTGATGGCAGATAAAACAGATATCGGTTTGTCCAACTGAAGAATGCCTTCGCCATTGTATTTACTTTGCGGCATTCCATAGTTTTGTGTTCTCTTGCTTGTACAGCAACCTTCCTCGTTATTTCTTTTAGTTGCTTTGGGGATCGTGATAGGTCTTGTTACATAAACATTTTCATGTTTCGTGTTCGTGAGTGTTTTGAACGGAACAGAAATTTGTAAGCGTGTAAAGAACATCACATAAACACCCCAGAAAAGAAGGGATTTAAAATTTAATATTGTCATCTTATAGCATTTTAGAGAACTGATCTTAACCGATTTTTTGAATCGACAGCAGCAACCTAAAGTCTTGTGCACATTGATTATTTGCAATTTTGTAGGACACAACGTGATTCCAGATTTAGCCCTTTCACGTGCCTCAAACAATAATATAATACATTTCTCAACTACATGTTAGCTATGAGTTAAACCGTTTATCACTGTAAAAAATCCTCTCAAAGACTAAAGAAGAGATTGGACTAAATTTTGTGACAGAGCCAACAGTCCCACTTGCTTCTGCATGCAATCATCAGCAGCACTAGGCACCTCCTGAAATGAGACAGCACGGAGCAGAATCATAGTATACTTCGATGTGTGCTTCATGTAGAGTGGACATTCATTCACACGTCAAAATTCCACGTAACTTTTGTCGAATCCGTATGCTTGGAAATAGTCTCTTTGCTTAATAGGATAATTCTGCATTCATCTACTCTCTCGAGACTTCATCAGATGAGAATCTCATGTAGTTGGCCGGCTTTTATTTCTTTTTGTCAAAAATGTGAGACCTGAAAGTTTCTCATCAATGGAGTAAGGTAAGATGCATTCCATCCTTCATAGGTTAGTTGGGAATGGCACAATCTCTTCCAACCATAGTGACTGGTCTGTTCTTTCTCCGGACACCCAACAAGAGTAAGAACCCATATTTCCCATATCACAGATATCTCAGAGTGCTATAAAAGGACTGTAATCTCATCAATCTCATCACATTAACCCTCCAACACACCATCAAAAGAAACACCAAAGGAACTTCCATCTTGGGAAACCAAACACCTCACAATCTGCCTCCACATCCCCATTTTAGGCACAAACCCCTGCCTCACCATCTGCCTCAAAGCCCAATCAACCTCCTTCACCATACCAATCTTGCACATCCCCTTAACCAACTCCCTATAAGACACAAAGCCAGGCCTAAAACCCTCCAAAACCATCCTCTCCATTACCTCCTTAGCTTCCACAAACCTCCCAGCATCAATCAACCCATAAACCACCTCCTGATAAGACCCTTCATTGGGACAACACCCTTTCTCCTTCATCACCCTCTCCAACACCCTTTTCCCTTCATCCACCCTCCCTTTCTTCCTCAACCCACAAATCAACACATTAAACACCACAACATCAGCACCAACCCCATTCCTCTCCATTCTCTCCAACAACCCAAAAGCACCATCCACATCACCCTTCTCACACAACCCATGCATCAAAGTAGCAAAAGTCCTCACATTCGGCTCACACCCTAATTTAGGAAATTCATCGAACACCTCGAGAGCAGCGTCCAATTTCCCACAACCACACAAACCCTTAATCAAAATATTCAAACAGCACGCATCAACCTCAACACCCAACCTCGGAGCAGAAACATAAACCTCGTGGGCAACCTCGTAGAGCTTCGAATTGACCAAGACATTGAGTACGAAGTTGAATGTTTTGGTGCTGGGGAAGAGGTTGAATATTTTGGGCATTGCGAAGAGGGTTTCGACGGCCTTGTCGATGCGGTTGAAGGAGTGGGCGTAGGCTTTGATGAGGTGGAAGAAGAAGGTGTCGGAGAAGGATGAGAGGTTAAGGGTTTTGAGGAAGGGTGGGAGCGCGTGGGGGAGGTTAGCGCGTGAGAGGGAGGTGAGGATGGAGATGGAGAAAGGCTCGGTGGGGTGGTAGTCGGGGCGGGAGGAGTAGAGGGAGAGGAGGGTGAGGGCGGAGGATGGGTTGGTTAGGGAGTTGGCGAGGGTGGTGGCTTCTTTTGGGGTCAGCCAGTCTTTGTGGCGGAGACGGGCGAGGATGGCGGCGTCTGGGTGCGGCGGCGGTGGTGGTGAGGGGAGGGGTTTTATGTGGAATGGGGTGCGAGGGAGGGATCGTGAGATGATTCTTGACATTGGGGGTTGGCGCGAGGGAGAGTGTGTCAGCGAGAGGAGGAACTACGGAGTGAAGCAAACTGAAGTTTGCAGTTCTTAAATACTTGGAAGTTTGGTAAGGAGGGAATGAGAATGTTAAGGGTGGATATTGAACTTGCAGAATCTATCAGAGTTTACGGGTAAGAAATAAAATTAAAAGAGATATTTTATATTACATATTTTTAAATAAATCATGGGTGTAAAATAATATCAAATTATTTATAATATATTAATTGAAGAATAAAATTTTATAATTTATTATATTATTATAAAAAAATTTAATATTCATTTTAGCTCATAATTTTTTATTTGTAAATCATTTTAGTCTCTAATTTTTAAGATTAGTTAAATTTGTTTGTAACATTATAAAATGTGAGTCAAGTTAATTTTTTATTTTACTTTTATTTAATATTTTATCAATTAAATGATGATATGTAATATTAAGTGATATCTTATCATATTGTGTCATCTAAAATATAATGGATTTTGGAATAGCTTATTTTAATATTTAAAATTGTATAAAATGAATTATTTTATTATTTAGAATGAATATTTAAATGACTCATTTTGTATAATTTTAAACACAAAAATGAGTCATTTTTAACTTGATATGGTATATTAAGGTATCACTTAATATTACTTATCATCATTTAATTGATAGAATGTTAAGTAAAAATGGGTTGAGAGACTAATATGACGCACATTTTGTAATGTCAGGGACTAATTTGACTCATTTTAGAAATCAAAGACTAAAATAACTCATGAATAAAAAATGAGGGACTAAAATAAATATTAACTCTATTAAAAAGTATGTCTAAATATTTATTTTACTTCAAATCGAGTCAATTCAAAATATAATCAGTCTAATCTAAAAAATTTATCGGGTCAAATTTAATAACCTAAATCCAAATCATTAAGTTTTGGGCTGGACCAGATTTATGGTCCGGATCGGGTAATGAACACCTATGCTTTAAAAGAGTGGGTCTTATCATTATATCATAAAACACAATTTATTGAGTGGTAGTCTCCTTCGAGCATGTAAGAAATTTTCGTTTGTTTAGGAGTCATTTTATAAAATCTTTTTGTTATTTATATTTATGTTCAAGTAGTAAATATAAAAATATCCTACCAAAAAGAAAAAGATTTCTACAAAAAAAAAAAAATAAATATAACAATTAATCATGTTTATTGATGTAACACCATATGAAAGAATGATAAATATAAATCTCTTTATAAGTGTTAGTGCATTAAAATTAATCCTTAATTTGGTCTATAAAGTAATTTCTATAAAAATATTATTAAACGAATTATTATTTTAGGAATTAAAATTTCCAATATGGCAGAGAAGAATTTAATCTTGATGCGTTACTTTTATTGTGCTATCCAAGCAAGTTATTTTATTTGCATGAGCTTTTAAATAGTTTACGAAGGAGTCGTCTAAATTTGATGCACTGTTTTATTTTATTTACATGAGCTTTGTGCGTGGTAATTTAGTATTGTTTTTGGTGTTGACCAGTGGTCTTCACATGAAGCAAATATTGTATTAATCCCTTCGACTCATTTAACAGATCAATGAGAAAAAATGATTTCCTCCTTCTACATTTATGACTTTGTATACTCACATGAATATGCAGCTATACATACAGTAACTTTTTTATCTAGTTCCTAGAGTTATCCTGTATAATCTTAAAGATATTATTTCTTGACTGTACAAAAACAAGTACAAAGAATCATGATCAAGGCCTGTGCTTCTTCTTTTTCACTGCAAGAATTGGTTGAATTTGCAGGTGCCTTTTGAATGCCTCATTGAAAAGGATACGAGCATGGAAGGCTTTAATGATTGGTAGCCAAGCCAAGATAGCAATAGGTGCAAAAAGAACTATTCCCATTCCATAATCAAATTCTCTAGCAATTGCACGGGTGAAGTCCCACAATCCAGTATGCTCTATCTTTGGCCTCACAGCTTGTGCAATCTGAACCAGCAAAAATATCACTTGGATTAGGTGCGTTCGTTTCGGCTTTTAAAAAAGTGATCATGAAACTTAAATTTTAAATATAATTGAAAATGGTGAAAGGTATTACTTTTCAGGAACTAATTTTTTAACTTTTACTAAAAGCTAAATATAGATTTTTTTTGGGTGAAAAAAAAAGAGGTGATTTTAATCCCAAAAATGCCATCCAAACGCCCTCTAGAGTCTAGGGAAAATGTATTCAACAAAGGTGGTCACAATTTTTGTTCAAATAAAATTTGCTAAAGGTTATTACCATTATCAATCCCCATGCAGTTGGCATGAATGCCAGACAGCAAACAAAAAGGTCCATCAGTGATAGTTCACATATAACTGAAAGTGTAATGATGATGGATATAACAGCCACGAACAGGAATGCTTTGAAGAATCTGAATCCAAGCTGATAATTAGCACTAAATAGTTGCCTTCCCATGTTGACAGCCTGCATAGATGTTCAAATTATGGTATTAACACGCAGTGGTAACATAAGAGAAACATTATTTGGTTTATAAGCTTGAATTTTATGACAACTAAGTCCCGTTCCACTAGATGAAATTAGTTCATGGACTTGTCGAGTGACAACGATATAATATCCTATTATAAATCATGTTTAGAGTCAAACCATTGAAATGTGAATCTCTTTGGTGATTTATTCTCTTTACTTGAGCTTCTATAACCACCTAAGACGAGATTCTATTATTTTTCTACAATAGGTGTTACACCAATTCTGCTGAATGAAATTTTTGAAAAGAATGAAGAGAGGCCAAAGAGAGTTTACCTTGACCAAGAGGAAAACTGCAACAATGACAATCCAGGAAAGGACATAAACAAGAAAGTTTTTGCTGTGCTGAGAGATGTCCAGGTGATAGACCAGACCATACTGATAGATGAAGAAACGAAGGGAAAGCAATATTTCAGTCAGCCTGGAAATAAGACCCGACTGGCGAAGATGGGCTTGCTCATCATCCCACCAAGAATGCCAACTTTTATCCTGCTGAATTCCTATGCCACCCTGTTGCCTGATCCATTTATTCCACTCTTTCCAGTCATCTACTGCTTTGGTCCAACTGAAACCAGCAGGGTTGAAAAGAAAAGGTGCACACAACCAAGTTAATGACATGAACCAAATGGCATAAGTTATCAACACATATGCCATGTTACTCTGGTATGACCTCCTGAACATATTGTAAACAATCAACAGCAGCATCAGCTCAAATCCCTTGACAAAGTGGCTTCTTGAATATAATCTGTAATTTTCAGCGAAGCTGGCATGAAAGACAACAACTTTGCGTCCTGTTGGTCTGTACTTTGCACCGCCATGCAAAATTGTTCGTCCGTAGTAATGTGTTTTTGTTCCAAGGGAGAATGTGAAGAAAACAGCAGCCAGCTGCAGTTGCATAAGGACAAAATCTTTGAGGGCTGTGAGGAAACCTTTTTCAAGGCCTATTTCCATCATCATTGGCAAGCCAGTCAGAAGACCAAGCTGTATAAATGACTGTGAAGCAAGAGCTGTGTCCAAGGACTGTACATTCTTGATTCTAGCCCTAACAATAAGTTCTCTTTCCAAACCACTAAGCACCAGGTATAGCTGCCCGTAAAGAAATACATATATTCCTATCACTGAAATCTGTGGAGCAACCCAATAAGAATTTGAATCAGTCAATCATACGAAGAAAAAAAATGATTTTGTTCATATTTTTTGCATTGCATCAACTGTTGTGAACATTTTATGCTTTTAGAGAATGACATTTTATCCATTCCTTACTATCATACCTTATGTCTCAATGTGTAAAGGGAAAAGGATACAATAATAGGATTGTTATTTTCTTGTTATGAAAACATGTCAATACACTATCTAAGCAACATGGTATTGCACATAAAAAAGAGTAAAGGGAGAAAAATATGATGATTCAGTAGAATTACCAAGCTGCTGAAGTAAAATCCAATGGTAGTGAAATAACAAGACAGCATCCGGAAAAAATCGAATTGACGACCAAGGCGGAAAATGTCACGGCTTATAGTTTGCTCACTGTTTCCATTTGCTACCTTGGCCTCAAATTTTGAGATCTGGTTTAGACCTACATCACGACCTTTGCCAACTTGCAAGTATTCATGGTAGGAAATACATCCCCGTCTTAAAGTAGAATTGAATCCTGCATGATATCAAACATGAGTACTTTCCTCTAGTATCATAAAAAATATGTGGTCTTCATAATGTTTAAGTTATCAATTCCTACCAGCAAAAACATCCTCACTCAAGTTAATTGTTTTGGATGCCTTGCTTACTCCCCCTCTTGTGATATGAAAGACCCTGTCGAATACATCCGGATGGCCATAGTGGAACCGCACCCTGAATGTGAGAATACATTAGGAATAATAAGCATCTGTTGATGTTTAAAAACACATATGAAAAGAATAGGTGAAGATCATATGCTTGCAAGATAAATGTTTCTTGTTTATACATCTAGCAAAACTCAAGTATATAAAAAACATCAATTTAACACAACATGAGGTTTTCCAAATGACACTGGACAACTTAATGAACATTTGCTATCTCTTAAACACAGGAAAAAGGGGAAAAAGATTTGCAGGTATTACCTGAGAGGATTAGCCAGAAGCCTTTGACCAATAGTGACAAAGCTGGTCTCTTGATATGACATGAACCATCCCAGAGAAGACACACTGAAGTGAAAAGAGAATGTAAGGCATCCTGTTAGCATATTGAACTTCATTCTAACAATATAGAAGACATTATACTTATGGAATGAAAATAATGAGTAGTAGGAAAAGGCAAATAGAAACTAAGGAATTTGCCAAATATTGATGGATAGTTACATATCATAATTTGGCACATTCTTAGATTTATATTGGTTTGCAGTGTAAATTTATTTTTCGTTATCACCGTATAAAAATTATTCTGAAATAGAAAAAGGAATGATGGAAGAAAGAGAAGAGAAAAAGGCAGAATTGTCATGCATTATCCTCGTATAGCACGTTTATCATCTATAGACATTTGGCCATATGTATTTTCCATATTTAGGGGCAGTTATAGGATGGCATACTATCTCGTAAGCCTGGAACCATGTTCATGTATTCAAGGAAAGTGTGAATCGATGGATCTTGCTTTGTTTTCCCAATTGTCATCACAAATTCAAAATTCTGTCATCTTAATTTATGGTAGGGCTAACCTTCCTGTGAAAATGTGTTCCCTTAAACCAAGTATTGCAGGAGGACGCCGTCCTTGGCGCCTAAGAAATTCCTGGAGAAGGTTTCTCATTTTTAGAGCTTCTTCCAAGTAATTATCCTGTAAAAGCAGATACTCACAAGAACAAAATATAAATGATCAAGCTTTCTGTATAATGATTGTAAGTGGTTAATTTATTAAGAAAAAAGGGTAGCTAGAAAATAAGCATACTTGGTTCATATCAATGGTTTGGAGGGCTTCACCACGAGTATATATTATTGCACTGTTTTGATTTTCAGGCTTCCCTTCCCCAAGATCTGGAGGACCTGGAAGCTTTATTTCGTATATTGTCTATACAAGAAAACCAAGAGTCTTATAAGGTCATCATTTGATGTATCTGGATGAATCTTTTCATATTGCAATAAAAATACCTGTTCAAAACCATTGACAACTTTAACAAGTTTAGATGAATACACTTTAGGTCTACCCTGAACTATCTCTTCCTTTTCCTCAACATAAGCAACACGGAGAGATGGATACCTGCAGGCATTATATGCATGCAAATGTTAGTGGCTACTTATTCCGTTTCAGGATGCAAGACGTTTTTCTATTTCCTATTATAAACTTACCTTGTCATCAGGTCGATGATATCTTTACAATGGGGATCATTCATAGTCTTTTGTGATGCAAATGATTGACAGGAAATGACATAGGTGTATTTCATATCTGCTAGTGCTTCTAGATGAGCAAATAATGCACGGTTACCTCTTTCAGCAGTCTCATAACCCTCAAGAATATCTGCATTCACAGAATCAGCAACTTGATGAATTGGTTTTATTAAATTTATTTGCCATATTTTACTGCACCATAGACAAGCACTAGCAGCTATTTAATGCCACTTAGTTACATACCTTCATCTTCAGCCATGTCAAGAAATGCTTGTAATTTCAAGGCCTCTCTATAGTACATCATCCCTCTAACTGCGACAAACATGATTGAAATGATCATGCAATGCCTTAAAATTGCATTAACATCCCATTTTGAGAATAATAAACTGAACCTGTTCTGCTTAGCGTCTGGCCCCGGAATGAAGCCCACTGTCTAATATATTCTGTCTTGTGTTCCTCTTCTAAACTCTTCCAGTTTTCACAGCCCACACGTTCCAGAAAGTTTGCCCACTCATCTATTGAAATTGGTGTGACAAGGTATGAAGATGAGTTCAAATAGAAAGACTTGGAAATAGAGAACAGAACAGAGAGAAATGGTATCAGAAAAGAATGGTTCTGCTCATATTCCTTACTTCTTTTGTCAGATGCAATACAAATATATATATACAATAAAGGGCCCACCTAATAAATGCAAGATGATATCTATTCATCATAATAAATGCTAAAGACAAATACAATAAATGATAAAGTCAAAAAAGACAAGAAAACAATAAATGAAGAAAAGACAAAATGTCAGATATGTCAACACTCCCCCTCAAGCTGGTGAATGGATATCTATCATTCCCAGCTTGCATGTAAGCTCTTGAAACCGCTCTTTGGGTAGGCCTTTAGTCAACACATCTGCCAATTGTAGTTCAGAAGGAACATGTATTGTGGCTATGAGTCCACTATCCAACTTCTCCTTGATGAAGTGTCGGTCAATTTCAATATGCTTTGTCCTATCATGTTGGACAGGGTTATGAGCGATGCTAATGGCTGATTTATTGTCACCTAACATCTTCATAGGAGCCTCATATTTTATTTTCAAATCATCTAAGATAATTTTCAACCACAGTAGCTCGCAGATTCCTTGTGACATGGCTCGAAATTCTGCCTCTGCACTTGATCGAGCAACAACATTTTGCTTTTTGCTTCTCCAAGTCACCAAATTTCCTCCCAAAAACATACAATATCCTGATGTTGATCTTCTGTCACAAATAGAGCCTGCATAATCAGCATCAGTGTAGACTTCTAGAGAGAGTTTCTCACCACTTTTGAATAGCACTCCTCTACCGGGTGTGGCTTTAAGATATCGTAATATTCTCTCTACTGCTTGCATGTGTCTCACTTTAGGATCATGCATGAATTGGCTGACCACACTTACAGCATAAGCCAAATCGGGCCTAGTATGGGACAAGTATATGAGTTTTCCCACCAGTCTTTGGTATTGTGTTTTATCAACACTAGAGCTCTCTTCTTCACTTCCCATTCGATGGTTTTGTTCAATAGGAACACTAGCAGCTTTGCACCCAAGTTTCCCAGTCTCTTTAAGTAGATCCAGGATATATTTCCTTTGAGAGATAAAGATGCCTTGCTTAGAGTATGCCACCTCTATTCCAAGGAAGTATCTTAATTTTCCTAGATTCTTCATTTCAAATTCAGAAGCTAACTTCTCCTCCAAGAGCTTCTTCTCAACTAGATCATTCCCTGATACAATGATGTCATCCACATATACTAGGAGAACCGTAAGTTTTCCTTCAACTATATGTTTAAGGAAAAGGGTATGGTCCCCTTGACTCTGCTTGTATCCAAGTGACATCATAGTTTTTGCAAATCTCCCAAACCATGCACGAGGGGATTGTTTCAACCCATACAAGGCCTTTTTTAGCCTGCATACTTTGTTCCTTCCATCGATGACATCATATTCCGGAGGAATTTCCATATAAACTTCTTCCTCTAAGTCTCCATGTAGGAACGCATTCTTTACATCGAATTGATGCAAATCCCATCCAAAATGAGCTGCAAGAGAAAGCAAGACTCTGACTGTATTCATCTTTGCTACCGGAGCAAACGTCTCCTCATAGTCGATTCCATATGTCTGTGTGTATCCTTTTGCAACTAGTCTTGCTTTATATCAATCTAATGCACCATCTGACCGATACTTGACAGTGTATATCCACCTACATCCCACTGGCCTTTTATCTCTTGGCTTCTCAACAATCTCCCAGGTTCCATTCTTCTCTAACGCCCTCATTTCCTCATTCATGGCTTGAACCCAATTCTTATCTTTTAATGCCTCCTGTACTGAGTTTGGGATTTGTATGGAATCAATAGCTGCAATGAAACTCTGATGCTGAAAAGAAAGGTGTTTAGAGGAGACAAAAAAAGAAATAGGATGTTTAGTAGAATTCCTTTTTTCTTTTCTCAAGGCAATCAGTAAGTCATCTAGGTTCGGTTCATAAATATTGGAAGAGTGAGTTTCTTCAGTACTTACCACAGGTTCAGACTCTTGAAGTTGCTGTTGGATCATTTCAGGTTTCTTTCTCCTTTCATATAAAAAAGTGGTTTCTTCTGAGTTTCTTTATGTGGTGTAGTGGAAGACACTAACTCTTGGGAACTAGGAGGAGCTAATTCTTGTGGTGATGGGAGAGGGAGAAAGGATTGAAGAGAAAAGGTTGAGGTCTCTGCTTCTACTATACTCTCCCCCTGAAGCGGAGGACTAAAAAACGACTCAGTTTCAGAAAATGTAACATCCAAAGAGACAAAGAAACGACGACTGGATGGGTGAAAGCATTTGTACCCTTTCTTGTTAGGAGCATAACCTATGAAAACACATTTGATGGCCCTAGGATCAAGTTTAGTACGATGTTGACGATGCACATGGACAAAGGCTACACATCCAAAAACCCGAGGTTGTAAACTTTGCATAATTGAAACAGAGGGAAAGTGAGACAACATAGATTGAACAGGACTGACATTACCAAGTACTCGAGAAGGCACCCTATTAATCAGGTAGGCAGCTGTTAAGACCGCTTCACCCCAATAAGAGCTAGGGACAGACATTTGAAAAAGAAGAGCGCGGGTAACCTCTAGTAAACGCCTATTCTTCCGCTCTGCCACACCATTTTGTTGAGGAGTATCAACACAGGTAAGTTCATGAATAATGCCATGTTCTTTTGTGAAGGTACAAAATTGTTGATTCACATATTCCCTGCCA
Organism: Dalbergia cultrata; assembly: GCA_031216105.1. Lineage (NCBI taxonomy): Eukaryota > Viridiplantae > Streptophyta > Magnoliopsida > Fabales > Fabaceae > Dalbergia > Dalbergia cultrata. Next base: position 17,616,465 of record CM062350.1, read on the forward strand.
TTATCTGAACGTAAACGTTTAATAGATTTTCCAAACTGTGTTTGAATCATATGATAAAAGCTGAACAAAGAGTTGAAAAACTTCAGATTTATCTTTCATAAGAAAAAGCCAAGTCACGCGTGTGCAATCATCAATAAAAGACACAAACCATTTTGTACCAGTGATATTAGGAATAGATGCAGGACCCCAGACGTCAGAATGAATAAGAGCAAAAGGTTCACTACTTTTATTAAAACTAGATGGAAATGACACACGGTGGTGTTTAGCAAATTGGCAGACTTCACAAGAAAAAGACTCAACTGACTCTTTTAAAAACAGAGACGGATACATGGACTTTATTAATTGAAATGGAGGATGTCCTAGACGTCGATGATGTAACCAAATTTGTGATGCCTGAGACTCTGTATTTGCAGTATAACATGAGTGTGGTGTCCTCTGTCTATCATTACTTTCAGTCAGTGCATTAAGGAGACAATATAACCCTCTTTGTTCCTTAGCAACTCCAATCGTCCTCCCCGTGGCAAGATCCTGAACAACACAATGCGAATGGAAAAAGGTTACAGCACAGTTAAGTTCTTTGGTAAGCTTATGAACAGAGATAAGGTTACTGGCAAGTTGAGGAACGTGAAGAACATCATTTAAGTGTAAGGAAGGGTGAAAAGAAATGCTACCAGATCCTGCAACTGAGGTTTAGGAGCCATCAGCTACAGTGATATGGCGTTTTTCAAAAATGGGAAGGTAGGAAGAAAAATGAGGAATTCTAGAGGTCATATGATCAGTTGCACCAGAGTCAATGATCCATAAATCCTTACGTTCAGTACTAGATACATGAAAAGATTGAGAACAAGGAACCTTACCAGACGAGGTTAGAGAGTAAGAGCCAGATGGCTTACTAATAGAGCTTATGAGAGATCGCAAGTGTGTAAGTTCATCCTTACTAAGGGCAGGAATTTCATCATCCACTTGGGGAGTGAGGGCAGTGTCTGATGCAGTCATTGAGGCTTGACTATTTGACAAGCCTCGAAATCCTCCTGTTCGGCTGAGAACTTTGTTTTTTCCATGATATTTGAAGCAAGTTTCTTTAGTATGCCCAGACTTCTTACAATAGGAGCACCAACGACTATCTCGGGAAGGCCTTGAAAAGGAAGAAGAGGGTCCTGGCTTGGCTGTCTTGCCAGTGACCAAAGCTGAACCACTACTAGGTTTGTCATCAAGCATAACCGCTCTACGACTTTCCTCTCCTCGCACGATGTAGAACACCTCTGATATAGATGGGAGTCGCTCTTTACCCAGAATTTGAACTCGAATGGAATCATATTCTGGATTTAAGCCAGAGAGAAACTCAAAAATCCTGTCCCTGTTAATGAAGTCTGCCAAAGTAGAAGTATCCTTGCTACATTCCATCTGCAAGTTTTGATATTGGTCCAACTCAGTCCACAGACCAGTGAGAACACCATAATAATCTGTTACTGACATTACTCCTTGCTTGGTGGAGAATATTTTTGTCTTCAACTCATAACAAGTAGCAATATCTTGCTTCTTGGAGAAAGTTTTGCTAAGTACATCCCAAACTGCATGAGAGGAAGTAAGAAACATACAATTCCGACTGATTTCAGGAATCATAGAGCTCCATAACCATGTCATAATAAGAGAATCCTCATTATCCCAAGCTTCAAAAGTAGAGTCGTCCTTCTCAGGAGGATTTCCCTCAATGTGGGACAATTTCCGACGACCTTTAAGAGTATGCCGGATAACTTGAGCCCACTGCAAGTAATTTTTTCCGTTCAAGTGGTAGATTGGGTGCAAAACAGGAAGATCATTAGGATTTAAAGGTGTAGGTGTCATAGCTACAGAGATTTTTGGTTCTACCATGGTATAGGGTGGTTGGAGGATGGAGAAAGGTTTTTAGGTCAATCCAAGCTTGTCTCCTACAATCTGTGTTCTTCAACACAACTTACTTTCAAGTCTCAGGAACACCTGCTATCAATTTTGTGGGAGAAGTATTATGTGAGGTTCGTGGGAGTGAAAAACATGGTGGTCAAGCTGGAAGAAATGGGTCGGAATGGTTCAGAAAGGTCGGATAAAAGGAGCGCGGTTGGCGGTTGTGCTCCACGCGCCTTCACGCGCTACAGATGTGGCGGCGCGTGAGGCTACGCGCAGAAGACTTGGCGGCGCGTGGTGGCGCGTGAATGCAGCGTTGGAGGCGCGGTTGGTGGGGGTAGGCCGCGGAAGGTGAGGCGGTTCTGATGGAGTGGCTGGGTGGTCGGAAAAGTGGCCGGAAGGGTGGCCGGCGGCTGTAACAGTGGCAGAGACGGGAAAACAAGGGAAAAAGAAACCGGGAAGAAAGTTCTTCTGTTTGAAACAGTTCAAACTGTTTAAGAACAAGTTGGAGCTTCAGCTGAGCACAAACAAAGAGAAGGCTGCACCTCTTTTGGTTGATGATGCTCTAAATGAAAGAAAGAAAAATGGAGAAATGGCTACAGCAATTAAGGCTTCAAATAAGGTATTGCAATGAAGACTTGAACCTGACCAGTGCTAGTTGTGAAGGCTGAAAAACAAAACCAGCAATGAAGGCTGGAAAAACACTCATACAACCCAGCAATGAAGGCTGGAAAACAACAGCGGAAAGTGATCAGGCTCCCAGATCGGGAGCTCTGATACCAACTTGGAAATAGAGAACAGAACAGAGAGAAATGGTATCAGAAAAGAATGGTTCTGCTCATATTCCTTACTTCTTTTGTCAGATGCAATACAAATATATATATACAATAAAGGGCCCACCTAATAAATGCAAGATGATATCTATTCATCATAATAAATGCTAAAGACAAATACAATAAATGATAAAGTCAAAAAAGACAAGAAAACAATAAATGAAGAAAAGACAAAATGTCAGATATGTCAACAGAAAGTATGAGATACATAAACATATTGATCCTTTCATAGCTACCTGGAAATATCTTTTGCAAGTAAAAGATGATGGAATCCTCCTCCTTATCTGAACCAAGCTCCTTCAGTGAAAAATTAATGTCCTCGACATAGTGTGGAGTTATAACACTACACCAACCCCGCTATATATCAGACACAGTTTTGTGAAAGAACTATGAGCTAATATTCATTAAATGCTTATTTAGAAGTTAAGCATCATTTATCCCTGAAAGATTTGCTTCTTAGTTTGATGTCTCTATCAATGTATAAGGAAATTCTCATAAATGTATAGGAATAAATGAATATGAACAAGATAAGCAGCATGTGCAACATTATATGCTTTTAGAAAGGAAGCACCAAAAGTAAATCCTATGCTGAGCGAACTGATAGACCTCTTTTACTAAGTGGTTAATCCCATAAGGTTGGTTAGTTCAACTTGATTATGACTTATAGAGTAGTCGCATGGATACCACTTTGAAAACATAATGCATTCTAGAGTCATCTTTTCAAACCAAATGAAATACACATGGACATATAACTAACCTGAATGGCAGCATATTGCGCACTTTTGGAGCATCAGGCATATCCGTAAACAAAGAAGTAGCAAAGAATGATATGCGCCTCCGAGCATCTAAGTTTGCAGGCATGTCCATTGCTGTATCTTTGACAGTAAGCAACAGATGAAAACGCTTGATCTGCCATGAATAGGCTGATTATTGATTTTGTATGTGCCTACGTTTATATGTTTTCCTTGATGAAAAGAGAATGACAGTAACCATCATTGAGTTAATAAATATTACCTTTTCGATCAGAGGACCACTTTCTGGCAAGGGAAAATGGATAGAGTTCTCATTGGCAAATAATAAAGCTTCAACATCGCTATTCATTCCCTCAGTGGCAAATAGTTGTTCAATATCTTTGGTAAAATAAACAAATGTGTTCTCGTCTAGCTGAGGACTGGGGGTCGGATCCAATATTCTGTGAAAGTTTAGTAAGTAAATTAAAAGATGAAGCATATTAATGTGGTAAAGGACAACAAATTCTTAAGCACCAATACCTGGAATCAACCATCATATCATTTTTTACCAGTTCAAACATATCTTGCAAAGCTATCACAACTTTGTACCGATGTTCTTTCTCTCCCTCAATCTTATCATGTTTCACATAAAAAGATGTTAGGAGTCAGTTAGTGGTCATACACATTTGTCCATATAAATATTGTAGCCAAGTTTAGGTCTAGGAAGCAATTACCAGAAGTTCAGCTAGCTCAATGATCTTAGCTTGTAGAGCTGGGAGAACTTTCAACTTGAATTTCTTAAGAAAACATGATCCCTGAATGCTTTCTTCAATTTCACTTATTATGTCACATATGATCCTAAAGATGCATAAATAACCAGAGTCAACACTGATGTCAAAACTTTTGTAGGTTTGAAATAGAGAAAAGCAAGTGACCTCCACTAGGAGCTACAAAAGCTAAGATTCTACAGCATACAAGATTGGTTGAAGTTGGGGAGATTGTGTCAGAAAAATATTCCATGTTTTACCTTTTCTCCAGGTTGCCCACAACAAGAATCTCAAGGACGTATTTCAGTGATTCATAGCACTCTCTTACAGCATAAAACATGTACTTGTCTTTTGTAATTTTTCTGCCTAGAACCCCATCCTTTCCCTTAAAATCTTTAGCAATGGTCAAAGCTGTAGAAAACTAGAATATATGGCAAGAAAATATTACTAATCAAATGATGTACAGGTAATAATTCATTAATTCTACTGAAGCAGTGTCATAATATTTAGGTTAAAAGTACATTACCTTATTTGCTAAGAGGAAAACCGGCCACCGGACTTTGCCAGAAAACAATTCTGAAGACATAGGCATCATCATCAAATCCATCTCTCTGTTGCAAAAATTATTGTCACGTGTTGATCAAAAAATATAGAAATGTAGGAAACGTACAGCATCAACCTCACCTGTTAGTAATCAAGTCTTCGAGACGAAGATGATTCATAATCTGATTCCATACCACAACAAATTTGGCTTTGGCATTTTTTTCAGCAGGCATCTGTGACACACAATATTGTTGGTTAGTGCAACAGAACATATATATTAGAACAATATTGTCTCACCATTGCTATTTTAACACACCTTTTGAAATATATTGCTGAGGAGGCCTTTTCTTTTCTTTTTACCACGTTTGGAGGATGGTGGGATCAGACAGACATTAAATGCAGAAGGCAAGGAATCAAATCTGCTTCTCAGCATTCCTAGTGTCCTTATCTATTTTCAATAAGAGAGGTGAGTCGATCATTTCATCTTGGCTCGAAAAGAAAGAAAGAAGCAATGAAAAAACATAGCTTACCTCACCAAGGTGATGTAAAATTCCATAAAGCCCACCAAATATTGTACAGAAAACAGAATACCATATTTGTGTATCCATAAAATATACCTGTAGTAAAAATAGAAAATGGTTTTGTCAAAGAAAGAATCATTACATGAGGAACTTCATCTAATACATGAAGACTAGATAGACCACTTGTACAGATTCCTACTTCAATCAAGCATTTCTATTTTAGTTTTATAGAACTCAAATGTAGATATAATTACGATCACAACACAAGAGAGGGTATCTTCCAATTCTGACTCACAATTACTACAGGGGTCCATACAGCAACAATTGCACCAGCATTACTTTTAACTGCAGCACAAGCAAACCTTGTCAGCGACCTTAACTGATCCAATCTCTTAAGATGTGACAGAAAAAAAAAAAGAAAAGAAATGCAGCATACCTTTCGGGAAAAGTTCATGCCACTCATACCAATTTACACCAATTCTCATAATTTGTCTGGTTGGTGCTATGAGTGGTTTTATCTGCACATATTGATGTTACACTTGCCATTAAAAGTAAGTTTCTAATACAAAACCCAATTAACGTAACCTTATAATTGATGTTCTCTTACTGTTTACCTCAAAACAGTAGCTGAACAGAAATTTACTAGATAGCACCAATATCCAAAACAATGTGTACCTGCAAAGGAAGAAAATCAGCATGTTCGTATAGATTGTAATGGAAGTGCATAAATAATTGATTGAAAACAATATGAACAAGCTATCAAGGTAATAGGATTATACTTCAGAACTGAAACCTGGTCTTCTTGCATCCCCCTTCCAACGTAGATTCTAGGCTGTATGATAAATAAATGTGATGCTCAGGTTACAACATTTAATACCTTGAATGAATGTTATAGTCAATTACACGCTGATATAAATCAATGGTAAAACATTATACTTGTGAACTTTGATAATGACTTCCATGTGATGGAAAGTTGTAAACTTCAAACAGATACGGTCCAACATGAAGGAACAGAGAGCATAGTTTTGACCAAATCTTCATTGCGGTGAAAGATAAATATACTCACTATGACTGAAGCGATATCACTAAGATCATACTAAAAACTATCGCATTACCTAGTACACAGACTCCAAAAAAAAAAAAAAAAAAGAAAAATAAACTGACAAAAGTAGATACTATAGCCATGCTTATGCCCAAATGCTTCTGCCTGCCCCTTGATATAGTAGAAGTTTTCCAAAGGTCCAAACTGCAGGCTGGAAAACTTCATTGTGGTCTTACCCTTTCTATATACTTAGAAAGTGGATAACATATTGATTATGCCTTGGAATCATCCGAAAAAAGGGCAATGAACAATCATAACTTATGTCCTTGTTAAGACATTCTGTAACTGGAGCATTGTACTTGAATCGTTACTAAGATCTAGTTTGAATCAAAAGTTTATTCAAGTAACAGAATGATCGAACAATGATTGCCAATCTAACACAGTAGTAGGAAACATAGAAGTAAGATGAATTACCTGAGTCCACCAAGACAAAACTCTGCATATCTGGTAATTAGATACCTCCATGTACTTGGCAACAGCAGGGACAAAAAATAACACAACGTCAATTGCGTTACTTGTCAAGTATATTGCAGCTGCAACCATATAGGAAGTAAAGCACCATTCTTCAACCAAGCTTGCATACTTTGTGGAATAACAAGTATATTTTCTTCTTGAATTAGCATAGCACACTGGAAGAACAATTGTCCATATAAGAGCAAAGGCCAGCTTCAACAGAAGTTTCACTTTCTGAGAATATTCCATTGTATATCTAGCTTTCCATGTAAAGGTGATATCTAATATTGCTGCGAAAAAAACAAAAATTTTCTTATCATGACTATATGAGAGAGGAAGGAGAAGGGGCATACTGTCTATAGATAATGTCTAGAATATTAATATAGAATTTGAAGAATAAAATAAAGAATCACATATAAAAATGTTGCTATTTTTCTTGAAAATTTGTCCATCATTGACAAAGTATTGAATACTGCATTGCTAAGTGTAACGTAACATCAAGAATAACTGTCATGTATATATGTCCACCCGAAATTCCACCTATGAGTAAAATAGATAAATTCTATCAGTTATAGAAGTTGTACGATGTTAGTATTAATTCTATGTAGAGCTGTTATCCAAACAAAATGCTTGACATTGAGGGAGTTTTGGATTTCCAAAGGGGTCTATCATGGAGTAATTTCTCTTCGTTTGATGAATGAATAAGAAAATGGAGAAGTTATTAATAGCAACGGGAATATACGCCAGACCAATTAAAATTATAAGACAAATGAAGATAATCAAGAAAAACCCAAAGGGAATTTCATAAAGAAGCTTCTCACTCAATTAGACTTCTTAAGAATGAAAAGTTCCAAGTAATTACGGAACCCTGAATATGTAGAAGCCTTATTTGGGCAATGATGGGGAAAGGAAAGATACTAGAGGCAAAGAAAGGCCTCAAAATCCAAGGATCCTCCCAAAATCTATTATGAGGACACTACCTTCTAAGAGAAATCAGCTTACTAAAGAAAGTATCCACAAAAGATAATGTTCAAGAACTCAAGTGAGTGGAAGCAGTCACTGGGGTATTCCATTTCTACTCATTATAGCTTGGTCCCATATGGATCAAATGAAATGCCACAGCCACTAACAGACCAAAGCAACCGTTTTGAACATCAAAACACCAAAGCTCAAACTTCCCTCCTTGTTAATCAAGCAGCAAATGAAAAGCTTTCAAAACATTAGAAGTAGTTCACTGTAACATTGTACTATATTGACCACATAAATTAACTCCTTTCTGGTACGTCCAATTAAACTAACTTTAATGCCAAGACAGGGCATCAATGAGCAACATACCTTGAATAAGTTTAAGAAATGCAGAAGTAATGAAGATGCTGATTATGTCCTCAAAGACTGTGGCATCAAACAACTGAAGTGGAGATCCCAAGTCATGGCAAGCAATGATTATGATAGCCTGGCAACCAACAAATAACCAAATTTCTGGACAATCCAACATAAGAGACAAATTTTTAAATCATCTGTACAAGATTGGAGCAAACCTGAAGGGATAGAATAAAAAAACTCCACATTCTATCAAAGCTTCTAAACATCTGCCAAAATGAACGAATTTCTACAAAATTTGTCTTTCCCAGCCATTGTGGCTCATGGTCATGGATATCCTGTACTGTCTCCTGTACAAGTACAAACAAAACACGTAAAAGAGTGGTGGTCTCTTGCAGGTAGTAGAACTAGTCCACCATTTCTTCCTGACAGCTGAAACACGTAATACAATCAAAATGAAATAATAGACTTTCATTCAAGAATATGCCAAATGTTAGTGTACAGATTCAATCACTAGAAGTTGTGCTGAACTTTTTCTTTCAATCAGAGGTTATAAGGCTATAAATTTCAAAGAGAATGATCCATTCTGTCTTTTAGGTAACAAAAAAAATACAGAATGACTTCCTTCTAGCATATGGTTCCAAAGGAAATAAGAAAGAAGTAGTGCAGCATCTTTACTAATCAAGCTAAGTATTTTAAATTCTTGCTCCTAAATAGGAAAGGAGTATGGAACTACTCATGTGTGACAAGGTCAAGCTTGCAATTAGACTGGACAAGATAAAAAGCTATCATTGAATTTCAACTCTTTGATTAGAGTATCAGATAATGACATGGACGTACTAGAAAATATGTCAAGCCAAACAAAAAAGAACCACTGTACACAACATGTTGGGGGTACAACGATCACTTTCATAAAAAAAAAGGAACTTATTTCCATCATAACGGTTCAAGACATAGCAGCATCATTGGAGTTAGCACAGTCCAAACTTAGCAGTTACTTGTCATCTAGATCCTGCCATTCAAAACAATTTCTGAAGCAAATTTCACTTCATACAAATGCAGAAGGGCAACACTATCTTGAGTTGTAAACTAATAAGCAGCCAGAGTTCTAGAAATATATAAAAGCAGCACTAAACGATGAAATAAAACAAGTTAAAATTTAATTTGAAATTTCACTTAGCTTTAGTAATATGTTTTGTCATCACTAATACAAAATCATAAATACAATGATCATGAGAAACACAGAAGTACCTCCGGTTCTTCATCTTTCTTTTCTGTCTTTTCCTTTTCTTTTGTCTTATCAGGAGTTTTCTGATTGGGTTCATTTTCAGATTGAACAAAGAAAAAATCATGGTCCAGACGCATAGGCCAACCAATTCCAAAACAATCAGGAGACCTGCAGTATACAACAGCAATAAGAACTTGATAATATGGAAAGAAAGCCATATGAAAGCACATGGAGTAAGGATATAACTTAAAGATAACACTGACCAAAAATACTCATTCAGATCATCATAGTTTCTCCACATAGCATGCTCTGCTGTACCACCTTTGCTTTTTTTTACTTCCTTTGGTTTTGAAATAAATTAGCTAAATTGAAGAAGAAAATCCCAAAAAATAAAAATAAGATCAAATTAGATAGTACCTTTCTAATAACTGTGTATATGGGGGTGACAACATTTTTAAGGAAAGACTCAGGTTCTCCTCCATATGCAGGCATGACCTTTTCCCATGTTGTTAAGCTGATAGCACCACTTAAAATTCCATGCAATTCACATGCCATCTTCAAAGCACACAAAAAAGTCATGAAAAAAAAGTAGAGAAAATTAGAAGAATCATATTTGAAAATGTCGATCAATCATGAAAATAGAGGAGCTCATGGTTGGCTCCACCAAAGCAGTTACATAATTTTATCATGTATGTCTACCCAAATTTTTTGTGTGTAGAAGAATATGTATAGGCTTAATCAAGATTCAATCTATGCAAAAACCTTCAAATGTTAATACATAGCATGGCTGGACTTGAAATGCTGAATATGCCATAATACACTCCTCATATTGCAGAAAAAGAAAAGGTTCCTTTTATAAATTAAATAGGGCACCTGCAGAGTATAATATTTCTAATTTTATGTTAAAAAAGGTATTTAATTATTTTCAACATACATGATGAAAGATATAGCAGAGACATTCTGGCATGAACCGCAAATTAGCTGCCTCCCCCCATATGAGGAGGTAAAGCCCTATGTATAATATTTTGTATTGTTGGGCTTCCTGTTTCACAAAAGGTAAGCTGCAACACAAGTAAAATAGAATGTTAGAGAACAGAGAGAATGTACTAGGCTCATCCGAGCTTAAATGAAACAAACAAAGCAGTGCAAAAAACATGAAGGAATGAAAAAATTCAACAAACTGATGAAAGTATATAAAACAATAATTATCTCCCAGGTACACACACAAAGGAAGAAAGAAGTATACCACCCTGTCATTTCAATCAAATGAAGAAATAAAAGTAATCTATTGAAAGTGACAAGAGAGTTAGATCAATTAACATACCGGATATTGCTTTTTCTTCCCAAAAACTTGCACCAGTTTGTATAATTTTTGAAAAATTTTCTCATCAATTCATCCACACCTCCTTCTCCTAACTGGTATAACAAAAATTACATATCTTACATTGTCAAATATGATAAACTAAGGGCAAAAGATGCATACTTAACAACAAATCCACCTTCAAAATAGATGTCTGGTTGTGAGTTTGTCGAGTTTGCATGTTGGCTAGGAGTAGAATCAGATGCTCCCTTTGGTTGGCCACATTGGCTTCCTAGTGTAAGACACATAATATAAAATAAGAATTCCTGAAAGCCTAGTTAGAGCAATTTTGACTTCATCATTCCCAAACAATTGTATACAATGATCAGAATTGTACAGAAATGGAAGTTTGACTCCAATTGAATGTTGAATAATTGACCTGGAATCCAAAACAATGCTGAAGGAAATCAAACAAATCTACAAAGCCTCCTTGCTTCTTGAATTCTTGGGCCGGGGGTAAACCTCGAACATTGCGGACAACTGCGATGGCGGCCTTAATCTGTATCAATGTATTAGTACACTCAGTCTATCATATTGCAATTGATTCTTCTCTGACTCTAACATTGATACGGTATCTATAAAAGAGGAAATCTGAAACATCTGAGCAGTACCATACCTCAGGTTGCTGCATAATTGCATGCTGAATGCCTCCTTGCTCAAGGGGTAAGATGTTAAACTCAGATTTCTTGTGGATTGCATTTCCATCAATAAGTGCCTACTTCGAGCAGAATGAGAAACTCTAAGGAAAAGAATATCCTAAATTGATATTTTCTTATGACTGATTAGCCTATTTATGAGAAAATTATAGAAACAGAAGTCGAAGATATATGAATAAAGGAAGAAATAAATGAGATCACCTGAGGACCAGCTGCATTTGTAACTGTTTTTAACACCTCAAACAGAACAGAAGCAATATTTCGTGCATTAATCAATTTCTCCCTGTGACTGTTTGATAGAACATCACAAAAGTTGGTTTAACAGGCCATAAAGGTTTCTTAAAATTTATGTCCAAAAGTAAAATGGTGAATAATGAGTCTAAGGATAGTCACCTTTGTTCTAGATCAAATGCTTTCTCATGTCTCATAAAATAGTCCCTGTATGCATGGTAAACACGCTTAAGCTCACGAATATCACTCTTTTCCTTCCTTTTACTGATTGTAACTTGCTCATCCTGTTTGCCACAATTCACAATAACAATGCAAATGATCAACATTCGGATTTGAAGCTAGCCAATGTATTAAGCATTAATCCCATTGCTGTTGATGGACATGTAGAAATTTAACAGACAAAACAGCAATGCCATTTCACATATTTTTCTCAGATACACTGATACATTGCAACCCAAACTTCGACTTAATCATGACTGAAAAACCTGGTGGCTTTTTTTTTGAAAAAGAAATTAACTACAAATCTAATATTCATTATGTTACCGTTGCATCAAGTTATGAAAGACAATGCTATCAAAAGGACCACTATTCTTGACAGCATAAGCTTCAACATCCTTATTTACCTGTTCAAGTCGCTGAAGAAGTGCAGTTTTGAATTGTCTAACACCCCTTCCACTAGAATTTTTGTCCAGATTGTGTGAAATTTCAAAGGCGTGAAAACGGCCTGCATAGTGAAATCACTTGTACAGTGTGAAATGATTGTAATAATAATCAACAGAGAATCAAATTTTTTGGGATAAGCGTAGGCCCAAGTATAGGATAATTAAGAAACAGGAAAATATCAAATTTGAATAAGATACTTCATGGATTATAATTTGCGGTGATCAGTTGAGAAATAACTCAATTTTTCTATGTATCCATACACAAATGAAGTCTGTATTTCAACAAGTCAAAAGCGAACACGTAAGAGTAGAAATTAACATTGCACAAATTCGAGCACTACATAGTAACATCTTGAAATTGAAACCTACCAAACCTGTTTCCCTAGTGAGCATAGAACTGCACTGATGATGCGATTCTCTTTGCCCCCTTTATTTTAAACATTTATTATGAAAATTTTGTTCTTCATGAAATTCCTTGACTGATATTATATTAAGGAAATTGGAAAAATTGAGCCTCCATTTTTAACTTCACTTTTCTTTGGTTTATCAAAAAGCACCCAAAAAAGCTCTTAGTAGCCAAGCAAGTAACAACCCACTACCTCGTAATCCTTCTTCAACCTACACACGACCCAAAAAGGAAATAGAAAAAACCTCAAATACCTCCAACAAAGACAGGCAACTGAAGTTGTTGGGTCTTTCAAGACCCACTGAAAATTCTGAAGTGCTAAGAAAAAGTGTTGTCATGTACTATTCAGTATTCATCATCTAATCTCTGTAGATCATTATTGCCTTTAACTATACATTTAGTGAAATAATTTGTGAAATAAGCACTAAACGATAGATAAAAAACACTTTTTAAAAATTTTTTCCTCTTGTTCCTTGAGCTCTCACTTCTCTTTAAGATGTGTATGATCAAGGGATAAAAATAGAGGAAAAATTTTCATTGATGAGGTGCATGTATAATTTTACACACTGAAAAAGTTTCTTCCATCTCTACCCTCGAACAAAACACAACCTGAACAAAAAAATAATGAGTCTTAACACTCTAAAACAAAACAACTTAAGTTACACAGGGACCTCTAAAATACACATCTACATACACACCCGTTTTCCCAGCAATCAATCAAGCAACACTTAAAAAACCAAAAATGCAAAAAAGAGAGGCCCCAGAAAGCAAAGTAGACTCACAAAGATATGCAACGCGAGGCTCCTCCCTTCCAAGCAAGTTAGCCACACGAAGGAACCTTTGTATCTCCGAAGCAAAAACACTCGGCAACCTTTCACTGTCAAAGGGTCCTGGAACATCATTCTCGCCATTGCTGCTGCTGCTGCTGCCACTTCCTCTTCCATCAGTAATGGCCCACGGAAACTCAAACTGGGGTCTAGCCGTTGATGTCTCTCCTCGCTCGAAATGGACTATTACTTCATCAATGGGCTCAGCAGGGACAATCTCTGCCATTGCTCTGTGCTGTGTGCTCTCTCCTCAAGAACCTTGGGAACCAGCAAGAAGGTGACACGTCTGCAGAGTATATATGAGGGATCTTCTCTTCCATGTTGTTGCGTTTGCTTAGTGAGGTAAGCTAGCTTTGTGTGTGCTTGCTTTGTGCACTGATTGGAAAGCTTAATGCGTTGCACTCTTTTGCTTTTACTTTTGAGGCTGTGTTTTTCGTTTTAGCTTTTCTTTGCTTTATGTGTGTGTGTGTGTGTGTTTGTGCAAAAAGAAAGAAGAGGGTGTCTATGGCTATGAAAGTTCTGATGCATGGTGGTTTTGTTTGTTTTTACAATTTTTTAATGTTGTTATCGGTGAATGCTGTGTTTACGTGTGAGACTTTTGTATTTGATGTATTATGCATGTGAGAGACAGAAAAGAGGGAAGGTCCATATCTTAACATTCTTTAATTAATCCCCACTCAATGCCTTTTTGGGTCTTGCAATTATTGATACCTTTGTTTTGCAGGTTTCTGTATCTTCTTTATTTGTTCATTTATTATTATTTTTTTATTAACTTCTTGTTCATTGCTTTCGTGGATTTTGATTCAGAGTTTTGCCACTTGGACATGTAAGCTGAAGCAAAACTAGGTGAGGATTTTCATTATGCAGGATGTTGATAATTAGACGTGGCTTCCATTTTAGAGTTGCTATTCATGCATATTGGATAGAAGAAGAAGAACATTGAAAGAAATTGCATCTTGTTGCAGCAACCATTTTATTTTCTCCCATAGAAGGTGGTATAACGAATGACATTTTTCTTTTGTACTACAAATTCAAAGGTTTCCTTCTTGGATAGTTAAAAATGGAGAGGAAATTGAAATCAATAGTGCATTCATGGATGCACCTTGTCCAGAAATTAGAATGTCAAATTTCATTCCCCTCGTGCATCGCTTTCTCTTTTTTTTACTATGAAAACATGCTAATCAAATTCACATTATAATCTGAAAGCAGGTACCTTTTGAACTTGTTTAAAGTATCCAATGAAATCTACTACTAAGAACTTTACCACGTTGAATAATATTAAGTAGCATTATATTCATGAACTCAATTTATTTTGTGAAAAATGACATGGTATATGAACAGAAATGTTATTGCATAAAAGTTAGTAGCACAACTTTATTGATTGATACTTTTTCTTTATTTGACTGATACAACCACGCAAGTTCATTTGACAAATTGGCATAACCCAAAACAAACATAAACAGCTTATATTAAAAAACACAAAAGGCAAATGAGAAAGCAACGTTTGATGTAGAAAGCTTCATACACTTGAAATGGAACGACTAAGGCAGAATTAACAAGGTAGACACACGTTATTGTCTCATTAATTGGTTTCTTTTCCCAAGTGCGTTTGACAGAGCACTTTAACTTCCTTATTCCAGATGCAGGGTTGCAGTTGCAGCTACAAAGACAACAAAGTCACTAATTGTGTACATTAAAAACAAGGTGTAATTTCTTATTGCTTGAGATTTGAGAATATACGATAGTTTACATAATATAAGCCCAATGAACTCGGCCAAACTTTACATACTATGTTGCTTTACTGAAATTTTGATAAATAATAAAAGTCACAGCAGTCTTGCGTATAGCAAACGGAAGAGGTGAAGTCGAGATTTAGGAGGTATAATTTCATAGTATAACCAAGTAGTTATTCAAAACACCGGAAGGGCATGAACCGTAAAATTGTGGCTTCCTTGCGAAGAAGCCAGTCTGAACTTTTGCATTATATAAGAGAGTGGGATTGAACCGCATAATCTCATGGATCTTCAATTCATTAGATTAAAAATTACATTTAACACAAAAAGATTAAAAGTAATGGTTGACCACATAGCCTAGTGAATGTGCTTGTCTTCTACATTCTTTTGAGTGTGAAGGTTGGTGCATCATGCACCATGTCCGTCACATGGACAAGAAATGATGGTGTATCCCATGCGAATTGTTGGGCTCATAGACTGATTCACAGTGTAATTAAATGTTGCCAATGTGTGGCAATGAGCCCCAAAAATAAATATGATAGAATTAAATCTACCAATCGACGCAGCGCAGCGAAAATATGAATCAGGATGGATAGTAAATTTTTCTACAGTGGGGCCCACTAGTCACTATTCACGTGGGCCCGTGATACTATGCACAAATAGTACTATTCACACCAGTATCAAAAAATTTGCACACCAAATATTTAACGTGGAAACCCCCAAATATCGGAGGAAAAACCACGGGACAAACTCCGAAAAATATTCCACTATATTCAGGATAATTACAAAATATCCTTTCTACACTCTCCAACCCAATAGGTAAATATAGTGTATCCCAGTGAGAACCCTCATATTCAAACACTACAATTTTACAGTACCAAGGAGCAATAGAGATGATACCTAAAAATATTCCCGGTGTATATACCCACACTCTACACTCTTTGGGATTTACTCACACTCTCTATTATTCTCTCTCACTCTTAGAAAAATAATACTCTCTGTATATTTTTCTCTCTGCAGCTCTTTAACTCTCGCTGCTTGTTATTGTCATGAATGAACTGAATCCCTCCTTTATTTATAGAGGCCTTCAGCAGTGTGAATATGCACTGCCTATTACTGCACGGAAGGAAAAAATGCGTATACGGTGTTCATTTTCCAATTTTCTAACTGTAGCAATGATGGCTTTTCTTCCTTCAATGTTTTCAGCTTCTTCTTTCTCGACTCCTGCTTTCTCTTCTTTTATTTTCAAATTTTCAATAGTGATGAGGCCCATAGGCTGGACCCCACACGAATCACTCTAAACTTAATTTTCTTCCCTTAGACTTTCATGACAATGAAAGTCCAGAATCTGGGTCTTCACAAAGACATAACATTGGACGGGAAAGAATGAAAAGCCCACAAGTTAGAATAAGAAGAGAGGCATTACTTAAACACAAAAAAATGGGTGTTCCAATGGATAACCACTTTAAAGCCATTAGATGTAATCATAATTCACACACAACTCATCGATCACATCACATTTAATAGCTCTAAAGTAAGTGTCCTAATAGACACATATTTTTTGGATGTGTAAATAATATTTTTGAAATAAAAAATGGGAGATATCACAACTTAAACTTAGGCCGTGACCTCAAATCACATAGAGGCTAAACCCAAACTCATTTTACTTGGCAAGTTTAATAATAGAACTCCACAAATAATCTAATAGTAGGGCTACCAAAATAATGCACTAGAGTTTCTCCTAAAAACTGAACCAAGCACATTTCAAAAGCTTTATTCAATATCAAGTATCATTATCCAAAATAAAAAAATAGAATAGAATATTTCAAAAGGACAGAATATTTTCAAAGTATTAGGGATAAATTTCGAAAGGACCAGCTGTAAAAAAGAGCATATTAAACTCTGTGGTCATATACATAGTCTAGAGAAGTGAGACTATGCTTTATAGTTGCCAAGCATGATTCTCTATTATCAATGGAGAACTATCAACAGATAACTCCTAGGAGCAACAGCGAATTCCCAAAACCCGCTAATTCAGCAACCTGCAAAAATATGAAGGAAATGAATGAGGTGAGTCACACAGACTTGTTGATGGCATCGCAAAGAAAGTAGCCAAGAAGGAGAAATAAGTAAGCAACACGAGTTTTTAAAAATAATAGGAAATAACTTAGAAATCATACAATAATAAATGATGCTTTGTAGAAATAATGGTTCATTATTCATACATTCTCAATATTTTTCACAAAAATAAACTCATTCAAATCTTGGTCAAATACTCAAATACTCCTTGGGGATTACATAAGGGGAATTGACTGTTGTGAGAAGCTGTGTCAACACATCTCTTTTCTAATAGCGAACGGTACAGTCATATTTCTTCGTTAATGGTGAATGGCATTTAAATTTAGAGCTTATCGTGTTTTTCTCATCAAAACATAAAGCTCATTCCATGGACTCTCTGATACCCCATCAGGAAAAAAAAAGAAAAAAGAGAGGACCACATATGAACATTAAATTGTGTGACTGTCATAAACCTCTCCCTCACTTTTTATTTCCTTCCCTTCCCCCTTCCATACAGTAACATACGCCTTTTCTTTCTTTCTTCCCCTCTATTCTTTTCTTCTTCTGGTGTCTCCCTATATCTCATCTTCCTTTCATTTTTTCTTCTTCATCTTTTTTCTAACCTTCACTAATCAACACCACCACCTCCATCATCATCATCTCCCCTTCCTTCTCAACATCACAATTGCCACCCCCTCTCTCTCCATCTCCTCTACCCCAACTTTCTCTCTCCAATCTCCATTAGAGAGCTTGGAGGTTTTAGGGGGCTGTTGAAGTGTATCCAAGTGGTAAGAAACTTTCAAAACCACTCTATTTAAATTATTACACGTTCTAGTTAGTTCCGGATTAATTTTAGTGTCTCTTGAACCCTATAATTTGGGGGGTTTTGGTGATTTGAGGCTAATTTATATAAATTTATGACATTGTTAGCTCACAAATATTAATATTGTCTTGTTCCTAGAGCGATAGAGCAATTAGGTATCAACACTTGAATTGGTGACATCAGTGGAGTTGTTCTTCAATTTTTTGAATCACTAATTATGAGTAGATAGTGTATATGTAGTTTACTATTTGCATGATAAATTTTAATTATAAACAAAAGATTATATGAAGAGTTGAAAGTATGTTGATATATGACAGAATAATTTATTTATCAAAATAGAAGCTTTGATTTGGAGGCTAGAGCTTACTTATTATACTTATATAATTATTTTTGGTTGAACTGCAGCGTGTGTTGAATTTTAAAATATCTTATGTTAATTATTAAATTTAATTTCATCTTATATACACTATATCTTGTATAATTTGATAATGAATTTTATATTGGATGAATGTCATAGAATTGGAACGTCCTAATGGTGATTTAATTTGGGAAAAATTCCATAGTTAGAACATGTAGTTAACGGTAAGGGCGTTAACCTCGGTATACCATCAACAACTCCAATTAGTATGTAAGGTAGTACTAACTCGTATATAGCTGTAGCTATGTCTAGACTTATATTTGGTTATAGGTCAACTCTAGTTAGTAGGTATGGTGATAACCCGCACATGACATTGGGTTATGTCTGGACTTGTTATTATCTACTTTAGATAACTCCCCATTATGTTTGGATTTATGTGATTTTGTAGAGATGTTTTTTGAGAAATCTCGAATCATGACTAGAACCATATTCATTTAAGTATGTATATATTATTATATTTATCTTGTTTTATGATTGCATTTAGTAAATTATGGATATCTATCTCTCACTGAGTTGCAACACTCACCCCATTGTCTTTCCACCTTTTTTAGATACAGGTGCTGGTGCTGGTGCTAGTTCTGGTGTTCCTTTGACACAACCTTAGTGAATTCTAAGTTGTGAGCCTTTTCGTAAAGGTCTTTTTTGTTGTCCCACATATTTTGTTTTAACCTGTAGTTGTCAGTTGCTCCATACATCACAGACAGGGTTCTTGGATTTATATTATGTTTATGTTGAGAAATTATGACGTAGATATTTATATTATGTTATAGGACGGGTTTATAAACTTAATTTGGTTTTATGTTTGAACTATATGTCGTATTATGTTTAATAAAGTTTGAAAACTAATTTGGTATTATGGCTGGATCATGCTGAGATATTGTTATATGCTGGAAGGGCGCATTCTAAGAATGCTTGATGCCCAAGTTTTGTGAATTTAATTGGGAATATTGAAGATTGTATTATATTTGGAGAATATCCGATAAATAAAGGAAACTCAATATTTTTCCTAGAAAATTGTGTGTGTTAAGGCTTGTTAGGGAAGGTATTCCTCATACGCCAATCATAACCTAAGTTGGGTCGTAACATAATCAACATCAATAAAATCATGTTGAAACTCGTATAAATCATCTTAGTACAAATTGAAAAATTAGGGGTGCGTTTGCTTTACTATTTCCAATTTTTAGTTTTCAATTTCCAGTTTTTAATTTTCAATTTTTATGAAAAAAAATTGAAAAAATTGAAAACGAAAAATTGAAACCAAACGCGCCGTAGGTGTTTAATCCAGAGGAAACTAATGCAAGCGAATTGACACAAAGCCAGCTGCCTAGATGACATTTTTGTTGTGGCTCTTTACTTTTTTCTTCATAGGTGTCAAGCTCCTGAGTCGACTGGGACCGTTTCTTTATTTACACATTGGTGGTATTTAATGTGGTGGCATCTACGGGGTCAACTTAGTCTTTGGTGGCAATGCCTAAGAGGACTAAGTTTAGCCTGGTTTATGTGATTTTAATTAGTAGAACTATAGGTGGCTTTGATGTTTTTCTCGACTTTTAGTCGTTAGTTTTGATTTTTTTTTTTAATTTCTTTTTGTACTCTTTGTGCTCCTCATTGTGCCCTTGTGAGTGTAGAGCTTTATCAATAACTTATCGAAAAAATAGCACAAATTGAAATAAGATAGAATAACATCATGAGGTTTAAAAAATAACTATGAAGGCTAACTTCAAAATTTAAGTATCATCATAGAAGGAAAATGTAATTGATAAAAATTAACTTAACCAAATAAATCAAATAACAAGGTAAAATTATTGGTTTAATTAATATATTAGTTTGTCTCATTGAAAATAATTTTTAAAACATCACCACCATATAAGATATTCACTCACAACTTTGAAGAATCAACACAATTGCTCTCCACCCGCTCCTGGAGAAGTAACTGGATCAATATGCATAGATTCTGACAATCAGAGACAAATTTGACCCATTTAGATAATTTATTTGCACACAAAGAAAATTAGCAAGCCTAAAATAATTTGTTTGACTCATTCATTACCTTTTCAGCGAATATATTTCCAATAGTGGTATTAAGGTCACCATCCCAACGGTGTTCCTCTTCAGAACTTTGCTCCCGAAATGTGGTTACCATTGTAAGGCTTGGGGCTGTTAAGTTTCCATTACAGAAAGTTTCCATCATGAGACATTGGAATATACGTACTGTCTGCAGTGACGGAAACATGAAGCTGTAATTTCCTCCGCAAAAGCTTTTGAGCCTGCACAAGCATTCCAATTCCAATAACTCCAATTTCATGAAAGCAATCTCAATCGGAGCGCCACCATCATTCTCGCTTGCAACGATTTCCTCTATATTGTCACAGAAAGATATCTTCAAAACTCGTAGTTCTGATAAGCTTGTTGCCATTGATAAGGTCATGATATTGACTACTTCATTACACTTACGCACATGTAACTCATTAAGATTCTGAAACACCAGGCAGTATGGGACTATATTCTTCAATCTATGACATCGACTTAACCACAAGTTTTCAAGATAAACACGCTTAATTCCTTCACTGTCACCTTTCTCAACAATGTTCTCTATCCCACAGTTGTACATGCGAAGGTTTTCGAGTTGCTGAAGGTCCTCAGCCACAGAGATTGGAAAGACATGATCAAGGCTTCTGCATTCATGAACTTGAACTGTGCAGAGTTTCTGAAACCTAAGGATTCCATGAGGATCTTTACTCCATATGTATTTTAGCTTTGGTAGGAGATCCAAAGTGAGTGCTCTCAAACGAGTTGATAGCCCCTGCTCGTTGGTAGCGATTGTACTTGGCTCTGGTATTTCAAATATAACTCGTAATTCATCACACTCGCTAACATCCAGTGTTTCCAAATTATGAAGGTTGTTCAACAAATAAGGTGGAAATACATTCAACAACTTGGGGCATTTTGAAATTTCTATTTTACTCAGATTGGAGAAGGAATCCGGAGCCTGTTGAATGTGACATAGCGACTTCAAGTTTTCTAAATTGGAGATTAGCAATGTATTCATGTTTGGGAGTATAACCTGCGATCAATATTTATGTATGTCTCAATAAATACGGAAGTATTAGATCCCAAATAACCAGTCCAATTGTTTACTCAATAAAAAGGAAAAAGTCAAATTATAGCTGAAGTGACAATGGAGTACATCAATGCCCACCTGTTCAAGGGAAGTATCTTCTTCGACGAATATGTTAAGATTCAATTTTGCCAAAAGCTAATATTAAGATATTTTAGTTTTACCATTGCTCTAGCCACTAAAGATGGGAATAAACTTGCTAAGCTATCACATTCATTTGGGGCGTGTGGTTCGTTGAAACTCTTTACATTCTTGGGAATCCCCTTTTCAGAAAAATTATTTTCAGGAATAGCTTTTCTGGAAATAAACATAGAGGCATTTGGTATGTCAAGTGGTGTTCCCTGGAATGTAATGTATTTTTTCCAAAATTATTGATGGCAAAATGGCGTCGACTAGCAATGAACCGGCAGAGGTACAGGAGAGGTTCAACAGTAGTCCGACGAAGTCCAGTTGGGGTAATCTGATCTTTTCATTTTCCGAGACATTCTCTTCCCATAGGAATTTAACATTCCTATGGTGTAGAGTGGAATGAAAATGGGGCATTTTTATTTCCGATAAAAAAATTTCACAAAAATATATTTTCGCGAATCATTCATCAAAACTTTATGTTTCCCCCTAAGATTCCCAATAAAACATTCCACAAATCACAAACCTAACTATCATACTCATTAAGTTTTTAATGCAGGAATGGGCAGGGGCAGGAAGATTAACGTTCCATACCTTACACATGTTGATCCCAGACAACTCCACGGTTCCAAGGCTGGGCGATGCAACCTGTTCACATAAAACAATCTCGTCGATAATTAATGTTAGGAAATTCTTGGGTACCATATAAAATTCATAGGCATCAATATTTTCTAGATAATTTATGGTTGAAAATTTACCATGTACCTCACTAACTAAATTTATTAATATTTTAAATATTAATAATTAAATTACAATACTTGGATTTAAAAGGGTACTGGGATCCTTGAGCACCATAACAAAAAAAACTTAATGTTATTCTACATAATTCATGGGGAGAGAAGATTTGTGTGAGGTGCTCATACTAAAATAGGAAATCAAATTTATTGCACATTGAAATAAAATATACGCAACATGACTATATATTTTGTTACAACTTACAACCACTGTTTTTGGTATACAAATAGGATTTGAATATTTTAGTTTGCAATAGAATAATAATTTTAATCTTGAAGAAGCATTCATAAATTAAGTTTTTACCTTTTCGTCAATTAGTGCCAGAGGAAAGGGTCCCGTGTTGAATGTGAAGGGCACCGAACAGAAACTAAGAAGCATAGGTAGGCATTCAGCGATAGGGAATGCAATTTAGGGAGGACAAAAACATCTATCTCATGTATTTCCTCTTGAATATCCTCAGCTATGATCTCTGTCATAGATTGGCATTCAGAAATTTTCATCTCATGAAGTTGAGAAAGGTGCCTTATGTGGGAACACAGCAATAAATGCTTCAACTTATTGCAGCTGTTAACTTCAATTACTTTCAACATGTCAAAAGATTGTGCAGGAAGTGGACCGTGGCATATTTCTTCCATATTTTTCAAACTGGATAGAACCAAAGTCTCTAAATCAGGGAATGCATGATTGAGATCATGCCGCTCTGAGCTTGAGTTAATAATGTGCAGCAATTCAATACTATTTTCAATATGCAGGTATCTTAATTTCATAAAGCCATCCCCATTCAATTCAGGAAAGATATTTCTAACACACTCTAGTTCGCCTAAGTACAGGCTTTCAACTGTTGGCAACAACAATTGAACCACGTCATTGAAAAGAACGTTACTATGTGAAGAATCCCTAAGCTCAAGTCTTCTTGAAAGTTTCAGAACACCAGCAAACCTCTTTCCAATAGATAAATTGTATCTTTCTAGCTTTGGAAAGTTATGCAAGTTCTTTTGAAAAACTAATCGATTTTCGGGCATTAATTTCGAAGTTGTCAGCTGATGCCAATTCCTTAGCTCACCTAGACTTGCTTTTGCATCGTTGTTGTGGTTGTTGCTTCCCTCAACCTCCCACTCGATAGGGCAATTCTCCATATACAACTCCTCCAAGCACTTTAAGCTTGATAGAAGATTTTTGGGAATGAGTCTTAGGCTTGGACAGTTGCTGACATTGAGCATCCGCAGACAAATGAGATGAAGAATTTCTTTCGGGAGCTCTACAATATTCTCAATTCCTTTGAGGATGAGAATTTCTAACCTCGTGAGTTCTCCTACTATTGCTATGTCTTCAGCATAACTTCTAGACAGATTTAATGATCGAAGGTTTGCCAGGAGATGGAGAGATGGAGGTGGTGATTTGGTAAACATCATCCCATCGAAATGAAGAACCGTTACTTTCCTCATCCCTGAGAAAAAGTTATCAGGAACAGTCAGATAGAACTTATGTTGAAGTACTAGTAGCTTCAAATCTGGGCAATCCACCATCTCAGGAAGCCCGCTAATATTAGGAGGCAAAATAATATAATGACAGTTCGGAAGTTGATCTATTTTGTGCCGATCTTTTATTTCAGTGAACCTTTGCACTGCATTGGTAGGACCTGATATAGTACAACAAACCACAGAAAAGATTAAGTTCATTAGGGAAAAGTTACTCATTGCACAGAGCAGACAGAAAAGTTATGCTGATAAAAGAAGGAGGCCTTTAGTGTTTAAAGAAGGGGACCATGTCTTCCTTAGAGTCACTCCCACTACTGGAGTTGGCAGAGCCCTTAAATTCAAAAAGCTAAGCCCAAAATTCATAGGTCCATTCCAAATTCTTAGACAAATAGGACCTGTTGCATATCAAATCGCACTTCCACCCAGTCTTTCAAATCTTCATAATGTCTTTCATGTCTCTCAACTCAGAAAGTATTGTTTTGACCCTTCACATATCATAGAATATGAGATAATGCAAGTACAAGATAATTTAACGTATGAAGCTAAACCAATGCAAATCATAGATAGATCTGTCAAAAACTTAAGAGGAAAAGAAATTCCTTTGATCAAAGTGGTTTGGAAAGGGTTATCACCTGAAGAGGCAACGTGAGAACTAGAAGATGAGATTAAGAAGATCTATCCAGAATTATGCCAAACAGGTCAGTGAATTTTGGGGGCAAAATTACTAAAAGGAGGGGAGAATTGTAATATCCTTTCTTTTAAAATGATAATAAATAATAAAATAGTCTATGTGTAATAATTGTAAGTCATGTATCAAATTTAAATATTTTATTAGTCTTAATAATTTTATATTACTATCTATTTTAAATATTAGATTAAAATGTTAAAATACAGATATTAATTATTTAAAGTGAGACCATAAACTATTAGCAATAGACTCAAAATATATTGTGCCAAATTAAGAATAAAATTTATTAAGAGTAATAAGTAATAATATGTTAAGTATTAATAATTAGGTATATAATTTTTACACAAACAAAATATATAGAATAATTAAAAAAAAAAGGAAAAGAGGGCGCCGATTTATGCACAATAACCAACTTCCTGTTGGTTTGATGGCTGTGCATTTTCTATATATATGTGCTGTGTGTGCATACGTGAAAGGAAAAAGAAGGAAAAGAAAGAGAAAGAAAGAAAAGAAAGAAGGGAAAGTGACAGAGAGGGAGAGAGAACGTGAGAATAGAGAGAGAGAAAGGAAAAAGAGAAGAGAGAAAAGAGAGAAGAAAGAGAGAAAAGAGAGGATAAAGCTCAACTAGTCCACATAATCTCCATCTGTCAGTCAAACTTGAGGTAGGAATGAATTTATTTTATGCAAAATAAAACCATGGTTACAATTATTATTACTATTACTCATTTTATATATTGTCATTGTACATTATAGATACTCATTGTTATTTATTATTGTTATTCTTTTATAATTATGGGCTTGAATATTGGTAAAAATAATATTAATAAAATTCCATTCTCTCTCTACCGGTCCCGTCGGTTTACCGCGCTCCGGTTTCTTATTAATTATAAAGATTTCATTCTCTCTTCACCGGTCCCGTCGGTTCACCGCGCTCCGGTTTCTTTTAATCACTAAATTATAAATATTTTCTTCTCTCCCCATTGGTCCAGTGCGGAGTACCGTCATTCCGATTTCTTTATTCATTTTAACGTTTCTTTACATTTATGCAAATTGTTATTTAATTCAAGTGAGTTAAATATTCCTTTATGTTGCTATCTATTGTGCATTAATTTATCATTCTTCCATTTTAGAATTTATTATATTATCTATATAATAATATATTAATTTGAGTTATCAATATTTATATTAATAATTAAATTGGTAACTCTATGGTTTAATGAATTTTATTAAGGCATTAATTTATTTGGTTTTAATTTATTTATGCATGAATTTATAAATGTTATGCATTGATGTTTCACTATTTAAATTAATTTATGAGCTCTTATTATAGATTAATTATATGATTTCCTTATTATGAAATTATGAACAATAATTTTTAAATTAATTTAAAAAGAATATGACTAATTAAAGTGTGCCGCTAATCACAGATAAGGCAGAGGGATACACATAAGATCCTTTTAAGTTACCTGCCTTGGTTAGAATGGCTAGGAGGTTTGCTTTGTCGTCACAATGTAAAGAATAAAGAATGAGAATTTCCTAAGTTAAGGCCTTCAAGTATGTGTGAGACAAGCAAACAAACGAAAGAGAAAATTAAAGTAAAGAAATCACAAATTTGATAAGATATGTATGACATGTTCTACATGGCATATTTTAATTTATTATGTTCATATAATGTTATTGTAACCATGTGTATTTTCCGTGCATACATGGCTGAAACCAACCATAGTTCAACTATTTTAAAACTATTCATTTCTACTGAGAATTTTCTTAAATTCTCATTTTTCTTTATTTTATTTCTGGTGGTTTCAGATTAGCCAAGTAGCATCGAATGGACGGCAGCTGCTATAAGTTTATGGATTTATGTTTAATTAATGTGTGATTTTATGTTGTAATTTTTAGTTTGTACCTAATGACATTAAGTTGTCACGATAGAACATTATGTTTGTAATCTTTTTACTTGATGTAAATCGTTGTGCTTCATGTGTACACTCATATTATTAACCTATGAATAAACTGGTATTACATTGACAAGTATGGGGTAACTGAAAATTTTTGTCTAAAAGGGAGGTGTAAAAAAAAAAAAACGAAAGAGAAACTACTATGAAAGAAAGAACGCGCTTACCTGTTTCCGTTTCAGCTGGTGTATCAGTCACTGGTAGATATATTCTTCTCTCTGATTAATTTCCCCTTGTTGTATGCGCTACCATAGAAGCAAGAATTGCTAAGATCCTTTCGAGGTACATGTAAGAGTAGGACATTAAGCAAATACAACTATACTTGGAGTAAAGCGATCAAGACACTTCACAATTGAAGCGTTGAAAATTAAAAGAGACAAGTATTTTAATAATTAGGGATTTCTCCTATATACTTATAAAATTTAAGGATATTGATACTTTTTAATTAATTTATAACTAAAAATTTATAATTAAATTATAATCATTAAATTTAAGAGGGTACAGGTCCTCTTAAATATCGAAACAAATACCGAATAGTTAATATTATGACAATGAGGTTAAACGTCTTCTTCCAGTGATAATTTCTTGGATTAAATATGCAATCAACTTGTCTACTGCGATTTGCAAATCATGTCGAAGCCAGCCACCCGTTGAAAGAATGAAGGGTACACTAGCAACAAGTGGGTAAATTACTAAATTCAAAAATGCAAATACTACAAGGCGTTTATGTCGGCAGAAATCAGCGCAGTTATTGCTACATTTGGAGAAGTATTGTCTCCATACACAGCAAAATAATAACAGTATGTGGCGAATAAACAATAGAGTGAATACTTGGCTCAACTGAACTCATTTTTTTTCCAAGAAAAGTTTGGTGTTTAAGAAAAATAATGCAGAGAGCTTTACTTTACACAATAAGCTGACTTAAATGACGAGTCAGGGTTTAATAGATTCTAAATACGAGTGATTAGGAAGAGAGAGAGAGAGAGAAAAACAAAACAAAACAAGTGCGTGAAACTTTAAAAACCATAGAATCAGAGTACTCATCAATTCTAGATATTATGTTAATTACCAGAATATAAGGCCATGGTGTATAAACAGTATATGTTATTGACATGAGTTGCCAACGCAGCTTTGCGGCTTGATACATTTTCTTTATTTGACCGATACAACCAAGCAAGTTCATTTGACAAATTGGCATTGTTGGCATCAAATTTAACTAAATGTGAATTTTTTGAATTAATATACGACTATGACAGATTAGATAAAGGCCCGATGAAGATTGGTAGTTATGAGATTGACAAACTTTCTGTTTGACAAAGTTATGTCAAGAGGCCAGTTGATTGGTACCCAGTTTGGCAAGTTGACTTAAACAATTCTATTATTTAATGTTTGACAAGTCAAATTTATAGTTTGTCATTTTCATGTTTGACTTTTGACAAGTCGAAGTTAAAGTGTGTCATTTGATTCGAGATGGGAAATCGTCAGTCGAAGTTGAAGTTCAACAGGTCGAAGTCATGATTTGTCATTCAATACTTAGAAAATTTCGAAGAATCTGGAAGAGACCATCTTATTGACTCCAAGACAGATGTTCATCAAATAGCGGTTATTGACGGTTACCAACAGTTATTGGCAGAAATGTGACAAGAACATGGCAAAGTAGTGGCAGAGGACAAATGACAAAGAAAATAACTGTCAAAGCCACGTGGACAACATCCAAGGGCAGTCAGAAGACAAGTGTCAAAATCCTAGAGTTCTAGGCTGTCTATAAATACTAGTTCTGTGCAAATTGTAAGGGTTGGAATTTTCACTCATATACTCACTCTAAAAACGTCTCCAATGACTACACAGAGTCCAGAGTTCACTGAGTATTGTTCTCAACCCTCTCTTTCGTTTTCTTAGGATTAGATTTCCTTTTCTTTATAATTTCAGCATTTCATCTTCAGTTTGTCATTTCTGTACTTTACCTTCAGTTTGTTAATCAATTTACTTTCTGCATTTCTTCTTCTTCGTTTAATTTCTCAATTTCACATTACATTCACAACACACACGAATTATAATATGAATCATCCTACGTTCCATCTTTATTACATAAAAACAAGTTTGACACTAGATTTCTTCGGTGGAGAACCCAAGAGGAGTAGCTTTTCGCTCCCCGAATTGAGATCTTGAAAAGCAAAGGCTGTCATCCAAACTCCTGGAGTTTGTCGATATACGCCTGGTTTAGCACAATTTGGTCTCCTGCACAAGGAAATTGTCAATTATTTGTTGTTGACAATACAAGTGTCAAAATCTACAATATATAGGCATAAATCAAAACAAACATTACAGCTTATTACCAGCTTATTAAAAATCCCAAAAGGCAAATCAGGAAGCAGTTGACGCAGAAAACTTCATACTATACACTTGAACTTACAGATTGGAACAGCTGAGGCAGAATTAAGGTAGGGGTGGACACACGCTCTTGTCCGATTGGTTTCTTTTCCCATGTGCGTATGGCAGAGCACTTTAACTTACCTTAGTTCCTTATTCCTCAATTACCTCAAAAAGAGCTTTGTACAGTAGTATTAAGGTCGCCATCCCAATGAACGTCTTCTCCCAAGGTTACACTTGTAAGGCTTGGCGCTATTAAGTTTCCATGACAGAAAGTCTCCATCATGTCACATTTCCACACACTTACCTTTTTCAATGACGGAAAGTTAAAGCTGTAATTTCCTCTGCAAAAGCTCTCGAGCCTCGGCAAGTCTCCAAGTTCCATTTTCTCCAGTGTCACGAAGGTAGTGTCACTCAGAGCATCACCATCATTGTCACTTGCAACAATTTCCTCTGTACTTGCACAAGAAGATAACTTCAAAACGCGTAGTCTTGATAAACTTGTTGCCGTTGTTGGCGACATTATATTGACTGCTCCATGACAATCGAACATGTTGACTTGAGAACATTTAAATGATGACAACCATAATTGTATAAGCTGTTTTAATGTGTTTATTAGTGTTTTTTCATAAATACATCAAATAGTAAATATCTCCTGAATTCACAGGAGACATTCGTGGCCTGATTCAAAATATTATAAACAAGACATAAGCCAAGGTACTGTATTCTAAGGCTGACAAAATTGAAAGATAGCAATACTGTTGTCAGGTTACGTTTTTCTTTTAAGTGGAGGGCTGTTTTGTCTTTTCTTAGGTTTTAAAAAAGAAAAAAAAAAAAAGCAGACACAGAAGGGGGTGTGGATTAAAACCATGAACCCCCTCCTTCCCTCCTACCCTTACTCTCTCATCTCACACTTTCCCTTCCTCTCTATTCGCTTCTTCTTCGTTCTTCTTCTCTTTTTTTTTTTTTTTCATTTTTTCCACTTTCAACCACCAAATCACATAGTGGTTAATTTTTGTCATCAAAACTTCATACCACCAGCTTCAAAAATTTAAGGTAAGTCTCTAATCTCAATCTCATTTATTTTCTTTGTTACTCTAGGGCATATCATAAAATTAGCGAGCTCTCAAAAATGATAGATGAATATATGTTTGATATTTTAAGTATAAATATAGTGATTAGAAGTTCTAATATTAATGGTTGTAGTGGGTAGTGTCGAAACTTGAGCTTTCTCTAGTCCTTAAGAACCCTAAGTTCCATAAATTGGGGATTTTGTTTAATGGGCTCTCTAATTGATAAATTGTTCTGAAATAAATTATTTAAACCCTTCAAAATGCTTATATTTGCTAGATTTGGTTGACATAAAGTGAGACACTACCTCCGGAGCTGTCGGGAAGAGGCCCAGTTGATCCCGTTGTACTGTGAGTGGCTATTTACATAGTGGCACTGTTTTAAATTATTTTTATGGGAGAAACTATATTAATATATTTGATAAAATTTTTATTCTCAACGACTTGGATTATTTGGTTAGCTTGATTGGATGATTTCCTTAAATGTAATGCTATTATATATGATTTGATGACTTGAGTGAGATTATTAGTAGCTTTCTTTGTTGATTTTGCCTTATGTTATTTCAATGTGCATTGGGAAAATTTATTATATTGATACTTGCAAGATTGGATTAATATGAAGATTGAATTTTATGTTTGATAAAACTTTATTTAAGAAAAACCATGATGGGTTCTAAGATAGAATTACCGCTAGCCATAGCGAAGAGAAGTAATGGCAATACCACCCGCCATAGCGAAGAGATATAATGGCAATACCGCTCGCCATAGTGAAGAGATATAATGACATTACCGCTTGTCATAACGAAGAGATGTAACGGCCTATGTACACATAGTTTCTCTTAGTAAGATAAAGTCTTAAGGAACTTTATGTGAGAAATAATAAATCTTGTGATTGATGGGTTGAGAATACTCCCCCAATTAAAATTTATGCTTCTTATATAACCCTCATGAGAAATTTAGTATTTGATGTTGAAGTTAATTCTTATTTGACAAATGAGCAATCAGCAAGAATAGTGAGAAAGTGTATTTAGTAACTATTTTGAGATTTTACTTAGAAATGAAAATTCGAAAGGTATTTCTGTTAAAACTATAGAAGAAATATGGAAATTGTGAACTATTATTCTTATTCATGAGTTTTAGAAATTTGTATGATTTACAAGCTATTTCATTTTATTTTAAATGCTTGTGCGTTGATTGGTTTCTCCTTCTTGTTCACTTTGTTTATAGTCCTCACCGGGTCTGTTTGACTCACCCCTCCCTTTTCCTCCAGATTTTCAAGTAGCTGAGTAGCAGGTCCTGGGATTGCTATTGGCCCATGATATTATTTTTGGTAGGCCTCTATGGTCAATTGAGGCTTTTTGATTGTTGACTCTAGTATATTTTGCAGCTATAGGACCTAGGTTGGGTATTTTGATTATGTGTATGAGCAAGAGCCAAGCATGATTCTTTTTGTATAATTGGTCCTTATTATGTCAATAACTAAAAATACTGGAATGTACTGACTGATGAAATTGGATTATGATATTACAGTGTTTAACAGGTTAAATTTGATTTATGGATTGTTCAGTTGAGGTGCTGCCGAATTTTCGGTAGCCAAATTAGTTAAGTTTGAGATTTATTTTAGTGAGACCATGTCTTTAAGCTTACTGGGCTAGGTGAGTTCATCTAGCCTGTGTGCCGGTCACGGCCTAAGATTGGGTCATGACAACTGTACAAATAAAAGTTATACTCTCTGAAGTTGTGGGACCCATGAATATAGAAAAAGCTCACATTTATAAGGTCAAGCAAGAAAGAGAAAGTGTGCTTAACAAGCTAAAGTACATGGGGGAAGTAAACAAAAGGACATCAACCCTTTTCTCTATGACAACACACAGTAAAAGGATAGCAACAATATGGAGTGCAGAGAGCTCAATAAATAGTCATATTTTTTCTCCAACTTGGGAATTGCTTTGCTGAAACACTTCTGCTACACCAATGTTACACTACAGCAAGCACTCCTCAAATTTCTTCATCTTTCTCTCTTGTGGATGCATTACAGATTGCGCCTATATATGATCAAAACAGAGCCAATCTACAATAACGCAGACTCATCAAGAAAAGGGAAAAAGAGAGCTCATTGTTGCATATCCTTTTGAAGAAATACTTCCTATCTTCTTCTTCTCTTCTCCTGTTGCAGAATATTGTTCAAGCACTGTCAAGTGTTGTTTTCATAACAAGTTTGTGAGTTTGAGTATATTAAGCACATTAGAAAATCCCTGTAACAAAGGCAGATTTATTTGTGAGCTTGTAAGTAACAAAAGCCAAATTTGTGTGAGCATTTGGTTAAGGAACTTGGTTCTTTTTATTTGTGAGAGAAACAGAAAGTCATTGTGAAAAGGGAATTTATCAAGGTTAAGAAAACCGGACCGGACCGGCCGGTCCGACCGGGTTAACCGGGAACCGGTCACCTGGCCGGTCCGGTTGAGTAGCCAAAACCGGAGGATTTCAGAACCGGTCAAAACCGGTCAGAACCGGGAAAAACTGGGAAAACCGGCGAACCGGACCGGTTGGACCGGTTGGACCGGTCCGGAGCTTAAATTTTTTTTTTTTTAGTTTCAAATCTTAAATTCTAATATTTTATAGTAGTCATAGAGTAAAAATGAAAAAAAATAGATTATATTTATTTTATATATGAAAAAAATACTAATATCTACAGATTGTTCACCATAAAACTCGCTAATCACCAACAAATTATTTTCAAATACTTTTGTAACCATATTGTGAGACTGGAACTAGAGAAATTTTATATGGATTATGTTTATTTTTATAAACCTATGAATATATATATATATATATATATTTTTTGTGTTAATTATGTTAATGTTAATAATTTAATATATTTTTTATGTTCTAATTAATTATATATATATATATATATTATTATAATCCGGTTGAACCCCGGTTGAACCGGTTGGACCTCTAAACCTTTGAACCAGTACCTTGATCGGTTCGATGCCTGGTCCGATTTTCTTAACCTTGGAATTTATTGAGGCTTTGTAAGTGAATCTTGTGAGAGCTTGAAGAGGCTACTATAAAAAACTACTCTTTGGGGTGAGCTTGGAGAGGCTCTTGCTAAAACTACTCTTGGTTGTAGCTTGGAAAGCTTTGTATTCTTGATTTGGAATTAGTATCTGGACTTGGAAATTAGTGAAACTCTCACCAACATTGGTGAAGACTGAAGTAGACTTTACATTGAAGTTGAAACAGTATAAAAGTGCTTGGTGCACTTTTTTTAACTCTATCTCTTTAATTTTCTTTTTCATTTGCAACAAGGTTTTATTTTGTACTGCTGAAATATATTTATCCTCATTGATATACTATCTAGAAGGAAAACAAACATATAAACTTTGCATTCAAAACTTATTCAGAAAATTACATTATGTTATATGAATATCTTCTAAATTTACAGGAGACATCTGGGTAAACTTGTTAACTATTTAAGTGTGTAGAAAATTTTAAAGGATCACTTGATTCAAACCCCTCCTTTCTCAAGTGATCTGATACCATCAAAACACATGTAACTCATTCAGATTCTGAAATACCACAGAGGGTGGGACTATGTTCTTCAATCGATTACAAAATTGTACCTTCAATTTTTCAAGGGAAAAATGCTTAACTTCATTACTGTCATTCTTCTCAAAGATGTTCTCTATCCCACAGCAATAATAGCAACTCCAACTCATCCAACTGGGAGATTAGCAGTGTCTCCATGTTTGGAAGTATAACCTGCAATAATAACATATTTATAGATGCTTCAATTAAATATGCAAGTATAAGATACTAAATCAGAAGAAAAAGTCAAACTGTAATTATAGTTACAATGGTGTCCAGCAGTGCTCACCTCCTCTACAGAAATATCTTCCTGGAGAAATACCGTCTCGAGTCTTTTGCAATTGTCAATTTTAAGATGTTTCAGTTCTGCTAGTGCTCTGGTCACTGAGGATGGGAATAAACTTGTTAAGCTACTACAGTAGGCAATGTTCAAAGTCCTCAAGTTTCTAACGTCAGAATGTGCATCAAGATTATCTTCCCATATCTTACATGTCGTGATCCCACACAACTCCAAGGTTTCAAGGTTGGGTATATTTGAAACCTATTGGCGTAAACAATCTAGTCAAAATGGTTATTTTACATATTAATTGATTGGGAAAGATCATATATTTAAGCAACTTGTCCGATCATATATAATTACCTAAATTACCAGCAAGTGTGCTACGTGGTCATATAAAAATGGGAAATTCAGTCTAAACACATTAAAATATATGTGAGATAACTGTAACATGATTATAACAAAGTACACAATATTTTGTTACATACACTGCTTTTCTCTTCTTTTTTTTCTTTTTTTTTTTTGTCGGGGGAGTGGGTGAATAGGAATGAAATATTTTAGTGAGCATTAAATAATATTAATATTGTAGAAGGATTCATAGATCAACACTTACCTTTTTTACTAATTGTGTGAGAGGAAGGAGTCCCATATCAACTGTCAAGAGTCTTAACCAACGCAATTGAGGGAGCACAAGACATCTTAATTTCATGAAATCATCCTCAACAACACACTCTCAGTCCACTAACTCCAAACCCTCAACCCCAGTCAACAACACTTCAACCCCAACATTTGAAAAAAGGGTTAAAATTGAAGAGCCACTGAGTCTAAGTGCTCTTGAAAAGTTAGAGCCACGTTTACTACTCCTCAACTGACCAATAGATATGTTGTATCTTTCTAGATTTTCAAAACCATCTTCGATGACCAAGTGCAAATCTGTCAGCTTATCCAATTCCTTAGGTCACCTAAACTTGCAATGTTGTTGTTGCTTCCCTCAACCTTCCATTTGATAGGGCAATTCTCCATATACAACTCTCCATATACAACTCTTCCAAGCATTCTAAGCTTGATAGAAAATTTTCGGTAATGAATGTTAGGCGTAGGCATCCATTAACATTGAACACCCGCACGAGTAAGGTCTCCTCTTTTTTTGGCGAGCTTAACAAGTTCTTTAGCTCTTTCTAGGATGAGAATTTCTAAACTCTTGAGTTCTCCTATCATTGATATGTCTTTCAACTAGCTGTTAGACATATTTAATGATTGAAGACCTACCAAACAACGAAGAGATAGAGGTGGTGGGTTAATAAGCTTCGAAGATGTTGAAAGACCTAGCTAAATATACGTACTTTATTTCCCTTTTCTTTCTGTTTACATCAGATATTGATTTTCTTACTAGATAGTCATGGATAAAAGTTGGATGCTTGAACCACGGTCTTCTAGTAGGTACTTGGATGGGTTAAAACTCTTTCATGATTTTGCATTTCATAATGCTGCCCAAGGAAGTCAAATTCTATGTCCTTGTAAGAACTGTAATAATTGTTCTTGGGGTGATCGAGAGGAAGTTTTTGAGCATCTAGCTTGTGATGGATTTGACAAAGGCTACAATAAGTGGGTTTTTCATGGAGAAGGTGGTTCTTCCAAAAATAATAATAATGTGAAAGACAAAGATGAAACGAAAATACATGATAACTTGGATGGGTTGTTGGAAGAGACATTCATGTTGTCGCAACAATTTGAAAATTGTGAATTAGATGGCATCCTAGATGAAGATGAAGAAGATCTTGATGCTGAAACTGAAAAAATTTATAAATTAATACGTGATGCTCACCAAGAAGTGTACCCTGGTTGTACAACTTTCACAAAGTTATCAACCATTGTTCGTTTGCCATATAAAGAACCTTCATGGGTGGAGCAACGTATCATTTAATATGTTGTTGCAACTTCTTAAAGAATTGCTTCCTAAACACTCTTGTTTACCATCAACATATGAAGACTGTAAGTACATCATTAAGGACTTGGATTTCAATTATGAAAAAACTGAATTATTATTAGTAATGACAAAAAGTTCTTCCAGCATGAACAAGTACCCTGTAGCCGCCTTGTTTTTAATCCAGTTGTTATTATTATCATCATCATCACGGAACAATAATATTCTCCATAATTTTTTTAACATTTAAATAAATAAGCTAATTGTTCTCTTCCTTTTGTTTATTCCTGCCTCAGTAATCTACATTTGAACATGTACAATTGAGATAATTAACAAAAAGAATATACATGCTGTTTAAAAAAAGATAATTAGACATGTCCCAATATACATGCGGCTTATAAAAAGATAAAATCCTATGTGCTAAAGCATTTTTGGCAACTCACTTGGTTGCTAACTTTGTTGACTTGACATTGCAGGTAAAGAAACATGACCAACACAAAAAAAGAGCAAAGAAGAAGAAAATGAGATGCAAAGACTAAAAAGGTCCAGCCCCATTAGACCTTAATTAATTTTTACTTTAGATTTTGACTTTTTCAACAAAGTAATGAGTTGCTGAAGTGTTTGACTAGCCCTTAATTAACGTCTATCCTTGTTATTTCAAAATGGTTCATTTTAGGGAAAGAGTAAAGTTTGGAAGCAGGGTGAAATAGCTAGAAGTGCTTAGACTGGAAACTTGCAATCACCAACCTTTAACTGGGAGCATCATTCTTAAGACACAAGAAGCATCGGTGACTCTTTAACAAGCTAACCGCAAGGGGGAAATGAGAACCATGTAGATTTTTCATATAAAAATTGTGACTACAATACATTTATTTGGTTTAAATGATACATGGACAAAATTGCAAGAAGCAGCCCACAGCAAGTGATAAACCTGTCCTTATTAGCACATTGTGACCTAAAATTTCTGTTTTTAGTTTTATAATCAATAATATGTTGTCGATTGAAGGTTAAAAAGGTTGTTAAGTCAATTTTGCTTCTTTAGCATTGCTTTCTTATTGTATAATGCGTTCTTACTGTTATTATTTATCATTTTAGACTTTCTAGCACTTAAAATGCTGATATTTTAACATTAAAATTGGTAATATTTTTAAAATGTTGTAAAAAGATAGTAAGAGGTAACATTTTTTAAATGTTACAAAATAGGAAATTAGTAACATTTTAGAAATGTTGTGATATATGTATTTTTGCAACATTTGAAAAATGTTACAAAATTGCATGTATTGTAACATTTTTAAAATGTTGCAAAATAGTAAATTAGTAACATTTTAAAAGTGTTGTGATATGTGTTTTTGCAACATTTGAAAAATGTTACAAAATGCGTCAATTGTAACACTTTTAAAATGTTAGTAAAAATATAGAAAATGTTGCTAAAACTCTTTTGCGACGTAGAGTAAATACAACATTTGTTAAAGTGTTAGTAAAAGAAATAGCAACATTTTTTTATGATTTCGCAACATTTATTAAATGTTAGTAAAAATCAAATTTCTAGTAGTGTTCATTCCACTTAAATAAAGAACGTTTACTTCTCTCATTTCTGAGAAAAAATTATCTGGGATTTCCAAATAGTTCATTCCAGTGAAACGAAACAAAAGTAGTTCCAACTTTGGGCACCCCAACTTCTCGAGAAGCTCACTTACACAATAATCACGCACGATAATGTGATGATAATTTTGAAGTTGATCGTTCCTTGGCCATTCATTTATTTTGGTTAATCTTTCCCTTGTATAGGTGCAACAAGTCTCAGATGCAATTAATTTTGCCACATCATGAACAAGTCTCAGATGCAATTAATTTTGCCACATCATGAACAAGATCATGCATTCTAACCCATTTGGTTTCACCCACTACTAGAAAAATTGCTATTACCGATGGATTTTACATACATATTTTTTCAGTTATTGATGGAAAATTTTGTTACTGTAGGATTTTGTCCTACTATAATAATGTCGTCCAAAAGTCTTACCAATCGAAAAAATCCATCGAAAATATCTATCAATGGATTTTCCAATGGATTTATGCAAAAACCGTCAATAATGAGCTTCAAAATAATCGACAGCAAATACGTCGACATTAATTTTTATCGACGGATTTTTTTAATTACTGATAGATTTTCAGTAGGTAAAATTTGAATTTAATTTATTTTTAAAAAAATTTATAAAATTTACCGACGGATTTTCCATAGGTAATTTGTCAATTTTTTATTATTTTTTTAAAAAATATTTTACTGATAAAAAAACCATTGGTAATTGCAAATTATAAAATTTATTTATTTTATTGTTACCGACTGAAAATCCATCAGTAATATTTTATATTTTATTTTCCTTTTCTATTTTACCGACGGATTTTCTGTCAGTAATATTAATAGTAAAAAAATTTTAAAATAATTACCGAAGTATTTTCCATCAGTAACTGATGGAGGCTGTCACCTACCTCCAGAAATTAGAAATTTATTTTGATGCTGAGTTGCACAAAAAATATAGTAAAAGACATAACATAGGCCGTCTCTCAAGGAGGCTTCAATATTTAGTTGGAAAAATTAGAGGTTTTGAATAATAAAATTTAAAATAATTAAAAATTAAAGATAATAGCAACAAGGAAGGAGGCACTAGTGCAAGGTATTCCTAGGATTGGAAATTAATTATCATTGACCAATATTAAATCCATTAGTGGATATTATTAATTAATTACTGGCAATTCTACTAGTGATCAATCGATCCCTAGAATCTGATCAATGAAAATAACCAATAAACGATATCTCAATTTAATTGGAAATTACAATGATTTAAGGAACCAATTGCTATAACCTAACTGTCAATCGAAATGTTAATTCTATTGTTCTCCCTCAAACATAAACCAATAGATCTATCGATTTATGCCCAAAGGGTTTCCCCAAACCACAATCACCAATTTGGTTATTCCAATAAAATTTACAGCAATCACCACAATAATTATAAGAATAAAAAATGAAAAACAATGAGAAAACTGATGCATTCAATATAAACAAAAGGTCTAAAAAATCATTCCAATCCATCTGAAAATCCCTACACTAGTAAAAAAATCTACTGCTCCATCTATGGAGGATTACAACAATGAAGATAAAAGAGAACCTGAAAATAATAGCAATAATCTTACCACAATCTCTAAGACAAAGTACCTTCACCATTGGAATCCTTAGAGAGAATAAGAGAGATATGTAGAGAGAGAATAATAGCAACCTAAAATGTAGATCTAAAAGTGAGTTAAAAGCTATGATAAAAGTTTGTAACATTCCTATATATATTTCTCTCTAAAAATGGGACAAAGTGGGCCCAAAAACAGATTAAATGAGTTGTTTCACATCATCGCACGAGCGTTACAGTGCTCAGTAGTGAGCTATGCTGATAAAAATCAATTTTTCAGGTGATGTTGAGCACTACAGCGCTTAACAAAATGGAATCTGTCCTTGGCACTAGACATAGCGATTGTAGCACTTTGAATAAGTTTTCCAACGCCACCAAAATCACCTCAATTGGACAACTGTAGATCCAGATATTACGAAGATACCAACTGAAGGTCAAGTTGGACAGTATCAGAATATCAGCAACCTTTAATCCTACAACTCGATTTTCACCAGGATCCTCTTTGAACTGGATTTTGAGCTGAACATAAAAGTTTTAGAGGACTTCTTAAGCTTTCCAATTTATTTGTCTCAATCCGATCTCTGTAGAGAGAGATAAGAATTTTCCATTACAATGTTTTCTTCAAATGAGCTCAAGAACTTTTCTATTTTGCTCTCAAATTCTTTCCAATAATTTTCAACCTTGTTCTTGACATTTTGCAGTTGATCTAAGGCTCCTATGCATAAACCCATACATAAAGGGACAAGTCAAACGCAAAAAGGTGTAATTACAAATTATTCCAAAATCAATGCAAAAGCCAATATTATATTAAAATCACACAATGAGGAGTAAATCAAAATCCTTATTAATTGCATCAACAGCACAATAAACTTCATGCAAAAAGCTAAGGTTTGGTAGTAAGATAAGTGGCATAAATGCCCCTATCAGTAACTCTGTGCACCATATTTTGCAGAATTTGGAGTGCATGTTACCGATGGAAAATCCATCCGTAAAGACCTAAACCAGATAACAAATATTTATTGATAGGAAATCCGTCGATAATTCCTAAATTTCTCGATTTTCTTAACAAAAGTTACCAATGGAAAATCCATCGATAATAAATTTTTTCTAATAAATATTCTGTAATTTTAATATTACCTGATTATTTAAGAGCTTATTTTTTATTTAACACCAATTATAAATATATAAATATATCTAATAATGACAAATTATAAAAAAATACTCAATAAATAATAAATACAAGAAATTTAAATTTGAAATGTAAAATAAATATAAATTCAACAAAGTCTACAAGCATAAACATAAAGAAGTCAACACATAACAAATAAAGAAAAAAAAATAGTAACTCAAATCAGGAAAAGTCAGCAGCATCATCATCAGCATCACCATTGTCGTCGCCATCACCACCACCATCATCGTCATTAGTGTCTGGTGGTGCAGAAGAGCCTGCCTGTATCTTCCTCCACAAAGATATCATTTCCTTTTTCATCTGCTTTCGTAATCCCGTCTCCACAGCCTTTTCCTTGTCTTGCATATTCCTTTTTACCTCCTGCAACTCTTGTTGAGTCTCCACGTCCTTCTCTTGCATACAATGAAGTTCTGCATTGAGCAAGTGAACTTGCTCGCAGACCCCATCATCATCAACGGTGGACTAGGTTGTGATAGAAATCCTTTGGAACAAAACTAGGTTGTGGACTAATCTCATCCATCAATGTTGCCCACTAGTCAAACGAATTTTGACTTTTGTTAGCTTCTGACTTTATAGTTAACATCCTAACCGCTAGAGACAACTCCGAGTATACACAGCCTTCCCATAGAGGGGCCTTTACAACCTCTAATGTAGAGAAACATTTCGACCTCAGGATTAGGAGCCTCGATAGAAGGTTCATAGTCTACATGAATTTGAGGACCAATTGCATCATAAATCATTTCCTCATATCGTCTAGAGTTATCCTCCTAATCAACATTTCTCGTAACAGGCTCACCAATATTAACTCTACTTGAATTACCTCTAACATGGGCATTTTCAACACCAGTACATTCAAAATTTTGTGTGGCAACTTCCCCATGCATAGTCCAAACCCAATAATCCATCACAAAACCATCCTTATACAAGTGATACTTAATGGTGTTCATATCAAAATATTTCCTACATTTGCACCTAGCATAGGGACACCTAACTTTCTGCTCATTATTAAATTAAACTATCTGAAAAGCCAACCTTATAAATTGTTTAACTCAAGCATAAAATTCAGGTTTGATTCCTCCTTGTACCCTGTCATACCGTGTCACAACCCAACTTAGGCCATGACCGGGGCATAAGGAACAACTTCCCCAGCAAGCCTTAATACACACAATTTCTAGGAAAACGGACAGAGTTTCCCCTGTTTATTGGACACTTCATAATACAAAAATTACCCTGCAATATCCCAAAAAAAAAAAAACACAGTACTTGGGCATCAACCATTTTCAGAATACGCCCTTCCAGAATATAATAATATCATAATATGGACCAACATGTATTAACCATAATCCCGTTTAGTTTTCAAACTCTATTAAACACAATACCATATATAGCTCAAGCAAAAAGCTGAATTAAGTTTATAAATCCTTTCTATATTATCTATATAGTTAATTAATCAAATCTCAACATAAGTATAACCTAAGTCCAAGGATCCTGCCTGTGACATATGGGCCAACTGACATACTAAAGATACTATTTTAAAAAGGATCTCGGCGATAAAAGAATCCCTTTTCAAGAAGGCTTACCATTTTAGCATCGATTAATAGCTAAACCGGAAGAACAAAACCGATACTAGCACCTGTATCTGAAAAAAAATGAAGGACAACGGGGTGAGTTTTGCAACTCAGTAAGAGATAGGATATCCGTAGTTTACTAGATGCAAGCAAAAAACAATATAAACAAAATAACATATATGTATTCTTCGAAATTTTATTTCTAAGCAAACGCTCAAAAATAATTACTAAATCCCCTTTATCACATTTTCTCCAATTCCTTATTCTCACATAAAATTAACTTCATCATCAAATACTCAAATACTCATGAGGGTTACATAAGAAGCATAAATCTTATTTGGGGAGTAATCTCAACCCATAAATCACAAGGTTTGTTATTTCTCAAATAAGGTCTCTTCAAACTTTATCCCATTAAGAGAAACTATGTGCACATAGGCTGTTATATCTCTTCGCCACGGCAAGCGGTGTTGCCATTATATCTCTTCGCTATGGCGAGCGGTATTCCCATTAATTCTATTCGCTATAGCTAGCGGTAATTCCATCTTAGAACCCATCATGGTTTTCGTAAGTAAGCTTTTGTCAAACTCAATTTACAAATCTAAAATTCAATATGATATTTTCAGAGTTCTTCACTATCATAATTATAGACATAACAGTTATAAAAAAATGCAATCATTCACATACAGAGTTTCATAATAAAATATGAAAGAATATGTTTCATCAAATTAAGAACTCCTTTCTTTTACATTCTTCGTTTATTTTGCTTCCCAAATCAAAGTCTAATAATGACTCCACAACTTAACGTAATTTAAATACATATATAATATCTTATAACCAAACACGAGAACTTTAAAACCTTTACACTTCATTTCATAAACAATTTTTAATACCAATTTATAATTTATCCACCAAATCCATGACTATTTATAAATAACATCCACTAAGCAAAAACATAAAACACCTTAATAGCATATATATTCATAA
Source organism: Dalbergia cultrata (assembly GCA_031216105.1). Taxonomy (NCBI): domain Eukaryota; kingdom Viridiplantae; phylum Streptophyta; class Magnoliopsida; order Fabales; family Fabaceae; genus Dalbergia; species Dalbergia cultrata. The sequence goes on from CM062350.1 coordinate 17,659,330, forward strand.
TTAAAATTTACTATGCAAAAAGTAAACTATAGATATACTATCTACTCACAAATGGTTCTTAGGAATCGAAGATCAACTCCGGAGTGTCACCAATCCGATGGTAAATGCTCAATTGCTTTAAGACTCTTAGAACAAGACAAAAGGAATATGTGTGAGCCAACAATATCATCAATTTACATCAATTAGCCCGAAAATATAAAACCCCCATTTCTAAGCACCTAGGGTTCCAAAAACTCCCAAATCCTCCATAATAATCCATAGGAAGCTCCAATAGACTAATAAAGAGGTATTGCGACTTACCTATACTATCAAAAGGAAGAAAAAGGGGAAGCATCACCTCAATCTTTGAGGTTGCAGTGGTTTCCCTTCTCTAGAGAGAGAAATCACGAACAATGGAGCAAGGGAAGAGAGGGACATAGCGGTGGCTGTAGGAGGGGAAGCTGACACAAAAATGATGGTGGCGCAGCAGTAGATGGCGCGGCAGCGGTTCCATGGAAGAGAGTGTGTGTCAAGAGAAGGAAAGACAGAAAATGTAAAGAAGGAAAAGAGAAGAATGAAGCTTACGGGAATGAGAAGGAGAAGAGAAGAAAGAAGAGGAAAAAAAAGAAGAAAAGGGAGTACCTATTGTAGTCAATATCACTTAAGGCGCATAGATAGTCTACATTCCATCTTTTTTTTTTCTCAGCTATTACATACCGCCACCATTTGTTTGTGGGGATCATGGTCTTGGATGTGTAATTTAACCTAACAAATTCATTTAAAGTTTCAGAAATTAACTTTTTTTAATTATAATAACTATCTTTCAATAGACTATCTTTTAAAAGTAAAAGCCTTTTAAGTAAATAGATTATACTCTTCAACTTAAAAAAATTTCGGCAGAACCTCTCCTTATATTAATATTTCACTCTTTAAATTAAAAAAAATCGACAGAACCTCCCTTTAAACAAGGCATCCCAAGAAATTTATTTAATACATACATACATCAATCCAGTCAAATAAAGTTCACAAACAATCATTTAAAGATCCTAAAACTATTCTAGAGCACACTCCCTTATAACATTACAACATGCATTTCCTGCAATCTCCCCATATACAATCAATCTCCACAGCAAATAATACAAACAAGTCAAGGAATGATCTCTATGCCCTTCCCTCTAGTCATGCAATCCCAATTTCCTACAACTCTGTCTGAAAAGTCATAAGTCTTTATCCTGATAAAAAATGTAATAAAATAAGGAGAAGAAACAATTACTTGTCTTAATGTTGGCAAAAGAAATATAGGCTCCGCCAAAGAAATGCTCCAACCGAATTTGACGTTCTCTAACAAAACCAATTATATAAATTAATAAATCAATTAATCAAAAATCTGTCGAATATAACCGACATTTCTCATACATTATACAAATGAGTAGATTATACAATTTTTAAAGAAGAGTAGCACCAATTTTGAATAATCCCCTTTTCTTTTTGCTTTTATCTTTTCTCCATTCACAAATTAACAAAGACCGCCACGGTAAAAAAAAAGGGGGGGGGAACTTGTAAAGTTTGCTCTTCCTTGAAAGTTAAGTGTGCTTCCAAGACTGTGTTTGGTATACAAGTAAACTTAAAGGTGAAAACTTTGTAGGATTGATTATTTTTTGGTTATGGGTTACCAAATAAGGAAAATTTGTAAGATTCCTTATCTCATTTACAAGAGAAAGAGAGCAAAACCTTGAGAAATTTCTAAATCCATAACTGAAATCAAATAAGGAAGGAGGAGGAAGATGTGGTGGAGCTTTCAATCAAGTGTAAAATAGCATTTCAACCAATGAGATCCAAATCAAATAGCTAACCCATAAGAAAACTCCCATCTATGCCATTGGAGCTTAAACACTAAAAAGAAAAAACAGGAAAAGATACTCACTGATGCAAGGGGAGGAGAGAGCGACAGGACTAAAAATTTGGGCGGTAGCGATTTCTTTGGCGGCAGTGCCAGCAGCCAGGCATGGGGGTAGCGTCTTTGTAGGCACGAGCAGTCTGCGGCATTGGAAGCAGCGGGCACGGTCGGCTGGCGGTAAGGCTCATACGGTGGCATGCGTTCGCCGGGGCTCAGGCAGAGGGGCGTAGTCGGCAGGGCTCATGTAGAATTAGAAAGAAAAGCTAAAAGGAGAGATAAGAGAGAGCTGAAAGGAGAGATGAATGAGGATGGGGAGATGGTACAAATCTTATCTAAATACATTACTGACGAATTTTCAAATTACTAATGGATTTTCCATTCATAAAATTAAATTATTAATTAAATTTTTAAAAAAATTACTGACAAAAAATCTGTCTATAAAATTAAATTCTAAATTAAATTTTTCACATAATTACTGATGGATTTTCCATCAGTAAATATAATTTTGAAAAATTTTTTTAAAAATACCGACAGAAATCTGTTAGTAAACACAATTTTTACAAATTTATATTTTGAATTATTTACCGATGAAAAATCCATCGGTAAAATTAAATTCTGAATTAATTTTTTCATATAATTACCGATGGAAAATCCGTCAATAAAAATTAATTTCAAAAAAACTTTAAAAATAATTACCAATGGATTTTCCATCAATAACTCGCGCGCCATATTTTGAGCTATTTGGCACGAATTTTACTAGTGGATTACCAACGGAAATTTGTCACTAATGATTGAAACCCAAAAAAAATGGTTTTTGGCTCGAATTTTTTATTTTCCATCAGTAAATATCCGTCGGTAACCCACGTTTTCTTGTAATGACCATCAAGTAACAATGTTGAGGCCCTAAGGTCTTTTATCAATGTATGTTGTCTATTTCTTGCCTGTGCCAATGTGCTCACATCTTTATACATGCCCATCCCCAGCAAACTTGAAGTAGTTCTTTATCAATGCTCACATCTTTGCTAACAGATTTATCGATAGGTATAGTAAATATAATTTTAAATTAATTTTTTTATTCTTTTATCTCGGTTTAACTATGGGCAAATTGACGGTAAGAATTAAATTTATTTTTATGTTTTAACTTCTTTATTTGTTATTTAATTTTTTATTAAAATTAATGACGGATTTTAAATTATTTTTCAATTTTTTATTTTTAATAAACTATTTCTATTTATTTTCTATTACTGTTCGGTATATCGACAGATTTTTGAAGCCATACCCATCAATAATTAGCAGAATGCGAAACGCACCGTGTCATTTAATGATTAATCGTCAGTATTTGCATGTTATGCATTGATCCTTCAATGTTAATATCCCCTTTTTTTGTTTTTATTTTTCAATTCTTATGGACTTAGTCGATGACATGGTTTAGATAACTTTTTATTTGACAATTAAATATTTAGTAAAATAATAGCATGAGAGGTCTTTCAATAATGTAGAGTGGGTGAAACACTCTACTTTTATTCTTCTAGAATTAATTTGAATAAATCATACCTTGATTTTATGTGACATGAAAGCTAAACCTTACCAATAGATTAAACTGTGGCTGCATGTACAAAATGATGTTGGATAGAGGGCTTTCTACTTGAAAACTCATGAGTATTATTTTTTGTCATCTGTTTTTTTTTTTTTTTTTGGTCAAGGATTCCATGTTGTAAGTCAACAATGTTCAAGTGTATCACCATCCCTTGATGAACCTCCACCATAGAAATTAGTTACGCTATTATTCATAATAGTTAGAGTTAGTTATTTTTTTGTTAGTTTGTTATAGTAATTAATCTTCCTTTGTAAGTAACCAATACCACTATAAGTAATGATGAAACAGTTTCGTGTAAGTAGATGTGTAATTCATAATTCTGTAATCATCAATACTTGAATACAATATTCTTGCTTCCTCTCATCTTTCTTGCTCTCTCTCTTTCTCTATGATATGCCAACCATGAAGGTTTGATATGATATCAGATTAAGATCCTGCTTCCGCTACAATTCTTTCTTGCTTCATTCTCTATAATCTCAACAATGGGAAATGCCACAACCAACCCCTCAAGTCCCTATTTCATACATCCAAATGAAAACCTAGGGGTTTCGATCATCTCTTCCATACTTGTTGGACACTCGAACTATCATACTTGGGCTCGTGAAGTCTTTATGGCACTCAAACTCAAGAAAAAGCTCCAATTCATCAATGGCACAATCTTGAAAGTTGTTCCATCTAATGTGATATATGAAGCTTGGTCAAGATGCAATACTCTAGTCCTGTCTTGGATCAACCGTTCCCTTAACCAAGAAATTGCCATGAGCATGCTATGGCACACAGTGGTATCGGATGTATGGAATGCTCTCTGAGCACGTTACTACCAAGGTGATGATTATCATGTTTCTTCTTTGCTTAAAGATTTCTACTCTCTCAAACAATGTGATAGAACCATTTCCTCCTATTTTACACATCTTCAAAGTGTATGGGAAGAACTTGAAACATTTTGTCCTATTCCACCTTGCACATGTGCTGTAACCTGTTCTTGCTCCCTTATTCCCACCATGCAATGTTATCGTGATAAGGAATTTGTAATTAAATCTCTTAAAGGATTAAATAATCAGTTCTCCTCAAGTCATTCTCAAATCATGTTATTGAAACCATTTCCTGATATCAATCAAGCTTTGTCATTGGTACTTCAACAAGAAAGGGAAATCATTGGTGAACCAATTCCAACTCTTGTTGCATCTATAGATTCTACACCTCAAGGTAGAGGTCATGGTCGATCATGTGGTGGAAGAACTCAAGAATATGCTGGATTCTCTTCAAGCCGTGGTAGACCATATTGCACATATTGCCATTGATATGGTCATACCATTGACCAATGTTATCACCAGAACGGGGTTCCACCAAACCTACAACTTAACACTGGTTCAGCACATGCAATCACCTCTGAGACCAATGATGACAGAAGCACTTCAATGGCCCTCCAACCTTCGAATGCAAATCTTGTGGATCCACATGAGTTCTTAACTCCTGAACTTCAACAAAAGCTACTAGGTTTCCTTCAATAGTCTAACTCAACCATAATCAACAATGTCTCAACCTCTCAACTTGTGAACAACCCTATAGGTAACCCTTGGTCTCATTCTTGTAACACATATCACCCTAGCTGGATCTTGGACTTAGGTGCAACAAACCATGTTTGTTATTCTTTGTCCAAATTCAGCAGCTACAAGCAAGTGAAACCAACTCTTATTAAACTCCCTAATGGTACCATCATAGCTTTTGAAATAATTGGCACTGTCTTCTTTTCTCCTACATTATTCATTACCAATGTCTTGTTCATACCTTACTTCAATTTTAATTTTATCTCTATATCTAAACTTACCAAAACTTTACAGTGTCAATTAACTTTCACTTATTATAACTGTGAAATTCAAGACAAGACATCTTTGAAGAAGATTGGTAGTGCTAGATTGGAAAGGAACCTGTACATGCTTGATCTACCAAAGTATGACCTCTTAGAATCAAAGACTTTTCACTACATCAATTGTACACAACATTCCTTTATACCACCTTTGAATAAGTGGCATGCTAGACTAGGTCACTTGTTTCATGAAAAATTACTTGTATTAGCTCAATATTTTCCTTATATCAGTTGCATCAATTTGAATAAACATTGTTCCACATGTCATTTTGCAAAACAAAAACATTTGCCTTTTTCTATAAGCAACACAATATCTGATATATGCTTTGATCTAATTCACATGGATATATGGGGACCATTTCACATTCCTTCAATGTTCGGTCACAAATATTTTCTAACAGTGGTTAATGATAAATCAAGGTTCACTTGGTTATTTTTAATGAAAACAAAATCAGAAACAAGAACTCTTGTCAAAAACTTTACTGAACTAATTCAAACTCAATTTAATGTCAAAATCAAAACAATAAGAACAGACAATGGATAAGAATTCAATATGCCTCACTTTTATAATTCATTAGGCATAATTCATCAAACTTCTTGTGTTGAAACTCCACAACAAAATGGTGTTGTAGAGAGAAAACATCAACACCTCTTGTCCATTGCAAGATCACTTCTGTTTTATTCTAACCTTCCACCCATTTTCTGGAATTTTGCTGTATCACATGTAGCATATCTAATAAATAGGAATCCATCTAAACCACTATCAAACAAAACACCTTTTGAAATTTTATTCAACCAACAACCATCACTTTTTGAACTGAAAATATTTGGCTCCCTATGCTATGCATCCACTCTTTTGGCTGATAGAAGAAAATTTGATTCAAGAGTAAGGCAATGTGTTTTTCTTGGTTATCAATCAGGTACAAAAGGCTATGTTTTATTTGATCTAACCACTAGAGAAACCTTTGTCTCGAGACATGTAATATTTCATGAGCATATCTTTCCATTTCACAAAAATTCGAACATCCACACTCCTGCATTCCATCATTCACTCATTAATATTACACTTGACTTTACTTCAACATCATTTAGTAACCTAATCCCATTGTCACACCTACACCAATTTCTGATCATATTCTTCCAGTCATAGACATATCTAGCAACAACACCACACCCCAAAATAGCAGTCAACAAACAACATCTAACTTACCTTAACAAACTATGTCCACTAAAACCAATAGCCACAGAATACACACATCTGTATTAATTCCAGACAATTTTGTATCTAACCACCTTGCACCCACCAATCACATAACTTCAACACATACACCTACACATGTGAGAAGATCCGAGGGACAAAAGAGGTCACCATCATACTTACAAGATTACCATTGTGCATTAACCTCCACCAATCAGCACCAATCTCCTTCCAAAGTTGCATATCCTTTACCACATGTTATGAGCTATGAAAACCTTAAACCCAAATACAAAGCTTTTTCCTGGCCATTTCCTTTCAAGCAGAACCTAAAACCTACAAACAAGCTAGCCTACATGATTGTTGGAAAAAAGTAATGGATGTTGAGTTGAAAGCACTTGAGCAGAATAACACATGGATTCTCACAGAATTGCCTCAAGGAAAAAGAGCTATTGGATGTAAGTGGGTTTTCAAGATTAAACACAATTCAAATGACTCAATTAATAGGTATAAAGCCAAATTAGTAGCCAAAGGCTTTACACAAATAGAAGGAGTTGACTACATGGAAACCTTTAGTCCTGTAGCCGAAATGACAACCATAAGACTTGTTCTTGCCATAACTGTTGCCAACAAATGGTTCCTTAAGCAATTAGATGTAAACACTGCCTTTCTCCATGGAGACTTACCTGAAGAAGTTTACATGCTTCCACCACCCGGATTATCTACTGTATTGCTTGGTCAAGTTTGCAAATTGTAGAGATCACTATATGGATTGAAGCAGGCTAGCAGACAGTGGAACCAGAAACTGACTCAGGTATTGCTTGAATGTAAATACATTCAATCAAAGGCTGATTACTCAATGTTTGTCAAGAAATCTAGCTCCCTCATCACTATAATCCTAGTATATGTCGATGATTTGCTACTCACTGGCAATGATATATCTGAAATCAATTCAGTTAAACATAAACGGATGTCTTATTCAAAATTAAGGATCTGGGTAACTTAAAATACGTCTTAGGGATGGAGGTAGCCAGATCAGAAAAGGGAATTGCTCTATTCCAAAGAAAATATGCTCTTGAACTCATCCAAGATGTAGGACTTTTGGCAGCAAAACCAACTTCTACTCCATTAGATCCCTCTATTAAACTTCAAAAGGACGGATCTAAACTCCTCAAAGATCCTGAAAGCTACAGAAGATTAATTGGTAGACTGGTTTATCTTACCAATACTAGACCAGATATTTCACTTGCAATAAGTCAATTAAGCCAATATCTATCTGCCCCCACCGTAGAACATGAGCACTTCGAGTTCTCAAGTACCTGAAAGGTGCTCCAGCAAAGTGTTTATTCTTTCCTTCTACCCCTAACATGAATCTTAGTGCCTTCAGTGGTTTTGATTGGGGCTCATGCCTAGATACTCGCAGGTTAGTATCTGGTTTCTGCTTCTTTTTTGGCAAAGCTCTTATCTCATGGAAAAGTAAGAAACAACAAACAGTGGCACACAGCTCATTTGAAGCTGAATATCGAGCTCTAGCTCATGCATGTTGTGAAGCACAATGGTTGAAGTATCTAATTGATGATCTGCATGTTACCAACAGTGACCCTATTCCTCTTTTCTGTGACAATAAATCAGCAATCCATATTCCCACAAATCCAATATTTCATGAGAGAACAAAACATATTGAAATGGATTGCCACACTGTGAGAGAAAAACTCCAAGCAGGACTGATTCATCTACTGCCCATCAACACTAAAGCTCAAACTACTGACATCTTCACCAAATGTCTCCAACCAGGACCATTCCAGCTAATGTTGTCCAAGCTTGGCCTACTTGACTTATATAGGCTAGCTTGTTGGGGGTATCACCATCCCTTGATAAACTCCACCATAGAAATTAGTTACGCCATTATTCATAACAGTTAGAGTTAGTTATTTTTTTGTTAGTTTGTTATAGTAATTAATCTTCCTATGTAAGTAACCAATACCACTATAAGTAATGATGAAACAGCTCCGTGTAAGTAGATGTGTAATTCATAATTCTGTAATCATCAATACTTGAATACAATATTCTTGCTTCCTCTCATCTTTCTTGCTCTCTCTCTTTCTCTTTGATATGCCAACCATGAAGGTTTGATAAAGTGCGTCCATTGTAAAAATGCTATTATACAAAAGGATCAATCTGTCTATTGTTTTAAATTTGAGGGATAAATATAGAATTTTCAAAATTTAAAAAACTAATTTATCTCTCGATACACTTTTATGGGATCATTTTGGATATTTAGTAAAAATAATGCTGACAAAATACCCAAATTGATTGGTTATACACGTGTTGGGGATGAATTGATCCCTTATATTTTGAAAGTGCTAACTTAGTCCCTCACATTTTAAAGAAAGGGGACAAATTTGTCCCTTATACAATTTCATACAATGTGTTTTTAATTGTATAGACTTATACGAAAGGACAAATTTGTTTCTTATACAATTTCATAAAGTGAGTTTTCAATTGTATGAACTTATACAAAGGGATCACATTATTCCCTTTTTAAAAGGTAAGTGATCAATTTAGGACTTTTAAAATCTAAGGGCGTAAGGGACTAATTTGAATGTTTAAAAAAAAAAAAAAATGCATGCAAGACAAAAAAGTTAGTTGATGTACCTTTGATACTTATTCTTTATTGACCGATACAACCACTTTAATCTTATTTGGCATATTCGCATAACCAAAACAAACATTACAGCTTATTAAAATCACAAAAGGCAAATCAGGAAGTAACTTTGACGCAGAAAGCTTCATACACTCTTCGAAGTGGAACGACTAAGGTAGAATTAGGGTAGGGATAGACAGACACATGTTCTGGTCTCATTGGTTCCTTTTTCCCAAACGGGCATTGCAGAGAACTTCAACTTCCTTATTCCATATGCAAGTTACAACTACAAAGACAACAAAGTCACAAATTGTGAAAAAAAATAAACAAGGTCTAATTTCTTATTGCATGAGAATATACAATAGTTTACATAGTATATATAAAGCCAATAAATGAACTCGGCGAAACTTCACATGCCATTTGGTTGACTGCAATGTTGAATAAAACACATCAGATGAAGTTCAGATTTAAGAGACATAATCATTTCACAGCTAAACCTAGCTAGCAACTAATTAAAACACCAAACATGTGGTTAAAGAGTGATTTTGCCAAGCAAAAGAGCACTTTGAACCTTTGGTAGAGTGTGAACAACATATTTTATTTTCAATTTACTTATTTTATTTCTATCTTTGTGCGTATTTGAAATTTAAATTCAATCACAGCTGACTCAAAAATAAAATCAAATCAAAATCCTAAGTGACTTAATAAAATCAAATCAGATTCATAACTGACTCAACCAAAATCTCACCACTCCACTCTCCATATAACAATGATCCTATCATAGAAAAAAAAAATTCTAAAAACAGTCACGGATACACTCACTGGTACACTCAATTTATCATCACAACTCCCTCCCTAAAAGAAAAAAAATCACAGCCACTTACCATAATCACCCAAACTATTCACATCATCATCTTACTGACTCAATAACCACTACCACTTTCAACCACCATTATAACCCACAGATAGCATCCTCATCCTTTCAACCTATTACAAACACTACAACATGTGGCCTTCATCACCATAGCCATCATCATCTTCATCATCATTAGAACCAACCAACGTGAAGACTGCTGCACAGACAGCACCTCCATTGCACCGCCAGCGAAGTCGATCATGAAGCCGCCACTGCTACAGTGGTCGATCTTCACACTAACTCTTCGCCATAGTCCTTTGCTTGCTTCCGTTTTCATTGATTTATTAACAATCAGGTTTGCTCTTTTTTTTTTTTTTTCATTTTAAGTTATTTTCTTTTATTTTAAATATTTTGTTTTCTTTAATCCTTCTTGGTCAGGACCTGTTTTATTCTTTCATTAAGATTTATGGGTTAATCTTTTAATTTTTTTTTATTTCAGGCTAGTTCTTTAATTCGGGTTGTATTTGTTTCCTCTTTTTTTTTTTAAAAAAAAAGGTTTTGTGTATTTAATTTATTTTGGGTCTTCTCTTCTTTTTAAAAAATATAAAAGCAAAAAATATTTTTTATCCGTACAACAGTCTACCGTCATGATTGAGAGGTGGATGCTTCCTTCATGTATTGTTAAATTGTAATGATTTATTGCATAACTTAGTGCTAACTTGAATCCTGTGCAAAAGTGGATTCCCTTTTTTTTTTTAAATAATTCATCAATCAAAATTCTTTTTATAAATAAAATCAACCAACACATTTGTATTTTGTTTTTATTTCTTAATTAAAACCCGTTAACATATATTTATTTTCTACAAGAACGACGTGACTTTGAGTTCCTCCTTACATAATAAGCTTTAAGGTAACCGTATTTATACGGATGTGTTAGGGGTGTAGTGGGAGTTTTCACCCTTCCCTAATCATAATCAGACTTCCGGATTCAAATCTTTGCAAAAGACCAGTTTTGATCAAATTAGAGATTTTCCAATTTTAGCTAAAATTAAAATTGGTGTCGACTCTTTTTTTAAAAATTTATTTCCTTTTTTAGGAATCAATTTTTGTTGTCATTCTATTATGATGTCCTTTTTTAGGTCTGGTATTAATTTTTGTTGTCAAAAAAAAAAAAAGTAACTAACACAGAATCACAGGTGAAAGAACAATAAAACAAGGGTGAAAAAAAGAATTAAAAAACTAATACCAGACCTAAATATATCAGGTGAGCAAAGAGAAAATCCCTTCATCTTCAGACTCTTCATCTTCAGACTCTTCATCTTCAGGCGCTTATGACGGCAGACTTATCTCAATAAACACTGAGCAGTGGAGAGGTAAGAATGTAATGCAAAAAAGTTAGAATAAGAATGGGAGAGTAAGAAGTAAATTTGTTGACATATTCATTACCTTTGTTAGTAAAAATATTTGCTATAGTAGTATTAAGGTCACCATCCCAACGTTCTTCGTGAACGAGCTTTGGCCATGGTATGGTTACTGCTGTGAGACTCGGCGCGGTTAACTTTCCATTACAGAAAGTTTCCATCATGGGACAATTAAGTACATGTACTCTTTTCAGCGAAGGAAACTTGAAGCTGTAGTTTCTTCCTCTGCAAAAGCTTGTGAGCCTCAACAAGTTATTCAATTCCAGTTCCTCCAATTTCATGAAAGCAACCTCACTCGTGGCATCACCATCATCATTATCACTTGCAACGATTTTCTCTACTCCACAGTCCCGGATATCTTCAGTAGTGCTCACCTCTTCACTAGAAAAATCTTCCTGCACAAATATCTTCTCAAGATTTTTGCAGGAGCCAATACGAAGATATTTCAATTTTCCTAGTGCTGTAGACACTGAAGATGGGAATAAACTTGTTAAGCGAGCACAATAGGAAACCTCCAATCTCGTCAAGTTTTGAATGCAAGAATAGGTTGGAAGATTATCGTCCCATATCTTGCATGTGTTGATCCTGTACAGCTTCATGGTTTCAAGGTTGGGCATTGAAACCTATCGGCATAAACAATTTTGTCAAAAATGATATTAAACGTATTATTTGACTGGTAAAGAATCGTAATAAACTAAACTTCTAGCAAGTGTGTTAGGTGCTCATATAAAAATTGGAAACTCAATCTGCAACACATCAAAGCATGTGCAACGTACGTGACTGCAGCATGATTATAACAAAGTACAAAACATTTTGTTACATCCACTGTTTTTGAGGAAAAGAAAATAGGAATTGAATATTTTAGGAAGCATAAAAGAATATTAATATTGAAGAAGCGCTCATAAATCGACATTTTACCTTTTCATCATCAAAAAGTGCTAGAGGAACGGGCCCTGTATCGTCTGACGAGGGCATCAAGCAGAAACTAAGAAGCTTAGGTAAGGAATACAGCGAGAGAGAACGAAAAGGGAGCTCAACAACTTCTGTCTCTTGAATTTCCTCAGCTATGATCTCTGTCATAGATTTGCATCCAAAAATTTTCATCTTATGAAGTTGAGAAAGGTGTCTTATGTGGGAATACAGCAATAAATGCTTCAACTTATTGCAGCTGTTAACTTTAATTACTTTCAACTTGCCAAAAGATTGTGCAGGAAGTGGACCGTGGCATATTTCTTCCATATTTGCCAAATTGGACAGAACCAAAGTCTCTAAATCACGGAATGCCTGACTGAGATCATGCCACTCTGAGCTTGAGTTAATAATGTGCAGCAATTCAATACTACTTTCAAGATTCAGGTATCTTAATTTCATAAAACCATCCCCATTCAATTCAGGAAAGATATTTCTAACACACTCTAGTTCGACTAAGTACAGCCTTTCAACTGTTGTCAACAACTTCTTAACCCAATCACTGAAAACAATGTCTGTATGGGAAGAATCCTTGAGCGCAAGTGTTCTTGAAAATTCAGGAACATGAAGGCCCCGACCGAAATATATCTTGTATCCTTTTAGCTTTTCAAAGTTACAGACATATATCTTGTATCTTTCTAGCTTTTCAAAGTTGTGCAGGTCACGTGGAAAAATTGAACCATCTTCGATCGTCAGGCCCAAAGCTGTCAGCTGATCCAAATTCCCTAGCTCACCTAAACTTGCCATTCCGTCAGCCTCCCATTCGATAGGACAACCCATCAAGTACAACTCCTCCAACCACTTGAAGCTTGATAGTATATTTTTTGGAACGAGTCTTAGGCTTGGGCAGTAGCTGACATTGAGCATCCGCAGTTGAGTGAGATTCACTATTTCTTCAGGGAGTTCTGCAATATTCTCAGATCCTTCAAGGATGAAAATTTCTAGACTCGTGAGTTTTCCTATTATTGCTATGTCTTCTACCACAATTCCAGACAGGTTTAATGATCGAAGCTTTACCAAGTGACCGAGAGATTGAAGTGATGATCCGATAAGCATCATTCCACATAAGTGAAGAACCTTTACTTCGCTCATCCCTGAGAAAAAGTTATGTGGGACATCCAACAAGTTTTGATGTAATAAGTGTTGTGGGAATTGCAAGAATTTTTGAAGTAATAGTAGCTTCAGCTCTGGACAATCCATCTTGTCAGGAAGCTTATCAATAGAACAACGGGGCACAATAATGTAATGGCATTTTTTAAGTTGATCAATCTTTGGCCATTCTTCTATTTGAGTGTACCTTTTGACTGCAAAGGTAGGATGAGTCCCAGATGCAATTGACTTAGCGAGATCATGAACAAGATCATGCATTCTAAGCCATCCGGTTTCTCGTTCAAGCAACAATGAAGAGGCCCTAAGGTCACCAATTAGAGTATAGTGTCTGTTTCTCGCTTCTGCCAAAGTGTCACCTTCATATAAGCCCAACCCCCAACAAAGTGGAAACAATTCTTCAGTGTTGACACCATCTAGTTCAAAACAAGCAATGAGCAAGAAAAATGACTTCAATTCCTCACTTTCTAAACAATCGTAACTAAACTTCAATCGATTGTAGGCTTGTTTTATAAGCGATCCTTTATGATCAAGTTTCTTTAATTTTTTTAAGGAATCCTTCCAAGCCCGGACATCGTTCTTTTGTCTCAAACCCTTTGCCACAGTAACTATTGAAAGCGGCAAACCAGCACAACACTTGGCCACATCAACTGCAACAGCTTTTATACTGTGCTGTTTAACAACATCACCGGCCATCTTCTCAAACAAGTTCCAACTTTCCTCTTCAGATAATACTTCAAGAGCAAAATTTTTCTGAGTATTCATTCTGTTGTTCAGCACATTACTTCCTCTAGATGTCAGCACCAACTTGCATCCTTTGTGGTCATCACCATGAGGAACCCCCAACTCTGTCAAATCCAGCTCATCCCAAATGTCATCAAGAATAATAAGAATACTCTTCTTACTGCTTATCCTTCCACGTAATTCTCCTGCTCTTCCTTCTTCTGTCTCTGTTTCTAATTTTAGACCCAACCCATCAGCAAGTTGGCCTTGGATTCTTCTCAAATTCGGAGTATTGGTTACAGTAGCCTTAACCACAACCTCAAATGAGCCCTCTTTCTTTGCTTGCCAAGCTAACTCTTTCACTAGTATTGTCTTACCGACACCGCTCATCCCATACACTCCAATGATGTAGATATTAGGGTCCTTCAGTGCCTGCTTAATCTCATTCAATGTTGATGTTCTAGACTCCATGGCTTCATAATCTCTAGCAAATGGAGAGGTTGTCATTTGAGTAGAAGCAATTAGAGATCTTCCTTCATCTACGATTCTAGAAACAGTTTGTGCCATCCGTTCTGCTTCCTTGCTCAGCTTAAGCCTTAGGCACACATTGGGAAATGGCCACATATTCAAGCATCTAACTTCTCCATGGCCTTCATTGTCTTCATTAATTAGCTTATTTGCGTGAGCAATAATGTCTCCCACTCTATTCAACCAGTCCTGGAATTCTTGATGATCTCTCCGGCCATCTCCAACAATGTGTTGCTCATCCTCCTTTAGCTTCTGAACCTCAATTTCAAGATTCTCGACATTGCTCTTGTAGGAGGTTAAATAACCATATTCTTGTACAAGGTATGTCCTAGCATGTGGAAATATGAACCCTCCAATGCTTCTAAGAATTGTAAGAATGTCCATCTCCTTACTTCTCAACTATCTGTCCTGGGCCGCAGTACATGAAACAATACATTAAATGCATTTCAAATTGGAAGTAGCATAAAAGGGTTAATTGTTTAAGTTGAACTGCATGTGATCTTCATTTGCCTAGTTAATGTATATAGCCACAGAGAAATTTGTATACGGCACTGTAAAAAAAACGCTATAGGAATTAGCGGTTAGCACTTCACACATCAACTATAATGCGTTAAAAAGAAGTAGGGAAATTGAAGACAATGATTCCTACAAGATTATTGTGCCAAGTGTTGAAATGTATTGAGCAAGATAAATTTGTTTGTTGCTTTGAGAGCTAGCATGACACAAATATCATAGTATACCGTGCTAGTATTTATAACGTGAAAAAGGCCTAGATAGCCTGAAATTTTACTCAAATTTAGTTTTCAAAATAACACGTGGTACTTATTAGTTCTTGGATGAATAAATAGACTATTAACTATACCTACTTATTTATTTAACGAACATTATGTCAAAGATTATATTTTGACAATTTTTTTTTTTTGGCTGTGCAATATGACTTCTATATCTTATGGAAATTTAAATAATTGAATTTTTTACATCACTATAAAATTTTCGTGTTTATACGATCATAGCTTTTGATCCATTACCATAATAAAAATACATCCAACCCTAAAAAGAATAAACATCTAAAATAGTTAGACAAACCTTTTAATAACGTGGATCAGAAAAAAAATGTTCATCATTAGAAGTGAATCACCATTAAATTTAATACATAAACATATGTAATAATTTTCCATAGAGGAAGGAATTTTGTTGACATTGGTACAAGATTTAACACACCGATACTTAAAATATTTAAAAAGATAAATAATATTTTCAATCTTTTTAACAAATAAACACACAATCTAACATATTTATAGGAGTCCGCTTAGCATGTCTGATAAGATAAGGTTTGATTGATAAAACTTTAATATTGTATAGTGTTCGGCATGATAACAAATATTATATTTATATTATATAATACTAGCCTTTCTTCAAATTTAAATGGTTTAATTATTCTGCAAATAATTATAGTTTCATTCAATTTTCAGTTAAGTCTCTCTGGTTTGAACATTTGTAATTAGATTTTTACAATGTATAAGATTTTTTAATCAGATCTTTCTTGTTATAAAAATGGAATATTTTAATAATACTTCATTTGCATCTCTCTCTTTACCCTCCCATGGAGATAGAATATTCAATAAATATTCCATTTTTAATAACGACATGGAAATTATTGGAAAATCTCATACAACATAGAATTTAATTATAAAATTTTAAACTATAGGGACTTAATAAAAAATCGAGTAAAACTATAGGAACATACAGAATAATTAATCCAATATAAATCTAATTGTAATTAAATATTAAATATAAATAAAATGAAAATGAAATAATGAATTTTATTTAGTTATTTAAATATAAACTTAAAATATGTATTATTATTCAAATATGTATTAATTAAATTATATTTATTATCAATACTTATTAATTTATATTATTTTAAATTTTAATTTATATTAAATCTCATTTATTATTTATTTCAATTATTGTGATTCAATCTTTTTTTATATATATTTTAATAAACTGGGCCAATAGGACACGTGACAAAATCTTAGCCATAGATAATTGCAAAGTATCAATACCCTTGAATTTTTTATATAAGGGTACTAAAGAAACCCTCATAGAAGTACTCTTGTTTTCAATAATTGTGATTGAATCTTTATTTTTCTATATTTTAATAAATTAAACTAGTGGAACATATAGCACAATCTCAAGTACAAATAACTATAAAATACCGGCACTCTTAAATTTTATCAGAATACCGGAGAACCCCATACAAATTTATACTAATAAAGCTGCCCATACGCAACACTAGTCAATGATACAATTTAAATACAAAATATATTTATAATAACTATAGTTTATGTTGTAATATTTAAAGAAAGGAATTCAAAATAATTTAAATCAATAATATTTTTAATTAGTTATTATAAAATTAAAATTAGTTATTATGGATTTTTTTTTAAAAAAAAAGTTATTATAATAGGTGCAAATATACGAGTCCCACAATATTTCCAACAATTGCAGTGACAATTTCCATCTCTTTCCTTCTCAGTTATCTTCTCTGCCCATTGTACAGGAAATATGACATTAAAAGCATTTCAAATTAGAACTTGCAAGTACAAAAGTAATGAAATGGATATATATATATATATAGAAAGAGAGAAATAAAACTTTGACCACATCCACCGTCAATATCTTCATAACGTAGTAGGTTTAATTTTGATGTATAAATAATAATAATAATATTAATATGTCGAAAAATGAATTGCTGCTTGTAGTTAAGTTAATTTTGATATACCACATAAAATACTGATCTGATTTTGATACATATTAGTGTAAAATATTTACAGAGATATAATTGTCAATTGTCATATAAGTGAATTGTTTGACCCAACTACCTATTATATTAAAAATCTTCTCATAATAATATATAATTAAATAACAGCGTAAAATATTTTCATACTAATAATATATAAAAATTAATCTTATTTTATACCAGTGAACTGATAGGTAGCTACATGCCTAACAATCCACTTTTTATTTTTGTAATTTCTTTTTTATTTTTTAACTTCTTTCATTGCTTTTGTAGCTTCTCCAAACTCTCTATGCATCAAAAATATTTTAGGAAATAAAAAATTTAGACACCAAAGATAGTTAAAGGGACTATTCCTTACTTTCTCATATATATATATATATATATATAACTTACTCTAAAAGTAAGTCTTGGTATACTTACTCCATCTAATAACTTTTTTCAGGTATGAAATTGCATCAATCCAACGTTGAATTTAAAGTTTCTACCAATAAATCAAGCATATAAAACTTCATACAATTTGAAAATGATTTGATAGTCCATTATTTCATTTTATTTTGATAGATAATATATTTTTGAAAATACAATTTAACATTGATTAATAGATTTCATAGCTATTGTTATTTTTGAAATTTGACATGCTTGATCATCAATATAATATAATAAAAATTAACGATCGAATTGATTAAATTCAATATGGATGAAAAGTTATAAAATAGAACAAGTGCGCAAGACCTACTTCTGGAGTAAATGGATCCCTACTATATATATATAAGTTAAGATCAAGTTACACTGGTGTAACTTTAAGCAAAATTATACCACTTATAATTTTCAATGAAATAATTTTTTTATCGATCCAATCGTTAAATTACAAGTACCCATCATAAAAATAATTTGTGTCAAATTTCATAAAAATTGAACATCAATATCAATACAATTATGTATCTCTTATTCTTATTTATTTTTAGTATATATATTATGTTAATTTTGATGTATATTAAAACTATGCTAAATACGTTTAGATTAATTTGAAATTTTACAAACTTGATCTATACGATATGAATTTCTAATCCAACGATAAATTTTGTAAAAATTCACTCCAATAAAAAGTTATTCAATCGTGTAATATTTTCTAAAATTACTCTAATGTAACTTGATATATATATATATATATATATATATATATATATATATATATATATATATATATATATATATATATATATTACGAATATTAAAGTTGTAGTTATAGTGAAATAATTTTAAGGGAATGTTCGAAAATCTCCCTTCAATTTTACTTGATTTGCACTTCGATAATGTTTGTTTGAAAAAAACACAAATTGGTTCAGATACTTTCCTACTTGTGGGGATCCCTATATTTTGCTAACAGGATCAATTTGCAGGTTTCCACTTTGGCTTCTTTTTCAGAGTTATTATTATGGGAAAGATTTTGATTTATTTTCACAGTTCCATTTTGTCAAATTTTGCTATTCCTTACATTTTCTTTCCTCATCACCCAAAAATGAAACGATCTTGACGCCAACCCTGCCTCGCACCCACGAACCAATGCCACCATTGAAACCAGAAGTTATCATATTTTCTAAAAAAAAAAAACAAATACAAGGAGAGGTTATCAAATCTTTTGACCATTGTGAATTTAACCTATGAAACACAGAGAGAGACACGGAGATGGGATAGGACATAATACAAACACATTAAAATTAAAAAATTATACGGCAAGAATATAACTGTATATAATTAAATTTTTAAAAAATAACATATTATTCAAAGGGTTTCTATTTCATAGATTTAAACTTTTGGAACATTTACAGTTTTACACTTGTTTCTACACAGGGACGACAAAACTGACAACTGACACTTGAGTTCATCTTAATCTGTGTGATTGTAGGAGAGTGAAAAATAGGATAAAAATTTTTTAAATAAATTTTATATGTAAAATTATAAATAAAATTCATTTAGAAAATTTTTATTTTATATTTTTACTTCCCGATAAAATACACTCTTAACAATCTTTTTTTGAAAAAAAAAAGGGCAAAAAAAAAACCTATCATGGAAGAAATATAAGAGGGGCGCGCGTACCTATTTGAGTTTCAGCTTTGAGCAGATGTATCAGTGATTGATAGATATTCTTCTCTCTGATGCGCCACCGGAAAAAAAGAATCTGCCAAGATCCTTGATAACTAACAGGTGTAATAATTGAACTACTGAAGACACTTGTAAACTGAAGTGAAGGCGCAACAATGGACCTAGAGCAATATCTGTCTATCAAGTAATCAAGTAAAATAAAGCGATTTGGCGGAGACCAATGAAAGCACTTTCAATCAAGACTTAAAAGTTCCCCAAAAAAGTTCCCTAGAACAACAATGAAGTTTCACTTTTATTTCATGTGTGAAATGACAAATGGTCAACAAGGGTAATGCCAAGTGGGTCCGGCCATTTAGAAATACACATGCGGTCCAGCTGTTAAACACTTTGACAAATGAAAAAGAATGCAAGGTTATACAGGTAAGAGGGGGGAACAAAAAAGGCGCAAACCCCTACGTTTGTCAGTAAAGTTTCTTTTTTATTTTGGGTGTAAAATGACAAATTGTGAATAAAATTAATGCCAGGCGGTGCTGGCCATTAATTAAACAAGAAATACACCCGGGTCCAGCTGTTAAACACTGACAAATGAAAAAAGGATGCAAGATTATATATGTAAGAGGAAAAAAAATAAACATATATTTAAGATTTGAGATTTTAAGAAAGAAAAAAAATATTTATAGTATAAAATTATATTATAAATTTTTCCTTCATATTCTCTCCTTTTTAAAATTCTAATTTATAAATATACCCTAATTTAGTCTCTGATAATTTTAGCATTGAACAAGTTAATCTCTGATAATTGTAAAGTATTAACTTAATCTTTTATAATATCAAAATTCAGACACTTAATAGTCATTGAATAAAAAATATTAATACGATAATTTTATTATGAGATAAATTGATTTCTAACATCATTTACACGTTAAAAAAATATCTCATATCTCCAACCTCCATCTACTTCCTTTCTTCACCCTCTCCATCCTCATCATCATCACCAACACGAGGTTTCTTTTACCCAAAAAATTTTAAAAAAATTGATTATTTATTGATGTTCATGATTTTCAACTTTATTTACCAATGTATATTGTTTTTCTATTAAAAATAATATATTTGACTATCAAATATTTTGACTCACATAATAGGCTTTTTACCCAAAAAAAAAAAAACGTATTTACCAATCTCCATCTGTTCAGAGATTATTTACCTATATACACCATTTTTATAGTTAAAGCAAAACGGCTTACACATTAACGGTTTATAAAGCATAAAATGTTTAACCGTGAACCATTTTACCTGTGGCCACGTTTAGCTGTTGGCTGAATTCACACAACAAGTGGCTACATGTCAGTGATAATTCGGCTGGCTATTGGCCGATTTATGGTATCCATGGTCAGGCTTGTCGAGCATAAAATGGCTCAATGCTAGCCATCTTATGAGTTCAATGCTAGCTGTTTTATGAGTGAGGGACAGGGGCCAACGTGGTGAGCAGTGAAATAAGAGAAGACAATTGCAATATTCCTCTTTAACATTTATTTACACATATTGAAGGAGCACTAATTTGTATCTGTTTCTTTAGACTTTTCTTTTATTAGTATACTTATCATTTTTGTTTTCAATTGTTAAGATGGAAAAAAACAAAAGGTGCCTTCAGTAGAAAAAGTTTGTGAATTGAACATGTTGTTAGTTACATATTTGAATGAAAAATTAATAGGTGATTTACTTACGCAGATTGATATATAACAAATGCAAATAAATTACTCAGTTTATGAATTAATTCACAAAATAAATGGAAGGGGATAACAAATAATTAATTGTTAATGACCTCTAATAAAGTTAATACTAAAGGATAGAGTCAGAGTTTTGATTTCTTGCGATGTGTATGAAGAGGGTCTCATTGTCGGAAGCAAAATTCATGTTTGTGAACTCTAGACTTCAAATGGATTAGTCACTAATTCTAGCAATGATGAATACACTAGGTTCATCTAAAAATATTAATACTTTTTAGAAGATGGTATTAATCACTGTTAGAAGACTTGGACACCCATTATATTGATGAATTAGTGGTCATAACAACATTTAAAATGTGCAAAACGAAAAAAATTGATCAAAATTTTTTGGGTCCATGTTGGTAAATGGTGGAGAAATGTTGGTGATTCATGTTAAAGTTGTTGGTAAGTATTCCAAAATGCTGGTATATTTTCAGTTTTTGTAATACTTAAAAGGGATTGAGTCTTCTTGGAAAATTGAGATTGAGGACTATGTAGAAGACTTAGAGGCCCATTATATTGATGAATTGGTGGTTACAACAACATCCAAAATGTGCAAAACGAAAAAAATTGACCAAAATTTTTCTGATAAATGTTGGTAACTCAGTAAGAAATGTTGGTGATTCATGTTAAAATTATTGGTGAGTAATAAAAAAAGTTGGTATATTTTCAGTTTTGGAAATACTAAGAAGGAGTTGCATTTTCATGGGAAACTGAGCTTAGGACTATTGTAGAGAACTTATGGGCCCTTGGAATTGATGAATTAGTAGTCACAACAGTATCCAACATGTGCAAAACGAAAAAAAACTAACCAAAATTTTTCTAATACATGTTGGTAAGTGAATAAGAAATGTTGGTGATTTATGTTAAAATTGTTGGTGAGTAGTCGAAAATGTTGGTATATCTTCAATTTTGGAAATACTGAAAATGGGTTGCGTTGTCTTGGGAAATTGAGCTTCAGGACATAAAGGACTTAAGAGTCATTGGAATTGATGACTTAGTAGTCACAACAGCATCCAACATGTGCAAAATGAAGAAAACTGACCAAAATTTTTCTGACACATGTTGGTAAGTCAGTAAAAAATGTTGGTGACTAACATAGGTTAGTGATTCCTTATCAATTTGTTAGTGAGGTTTTAAAAATGTTGATATCTAATCAGTTTTTTGTTTGTATTAAAAGAGATATGAACTTTTATGAAAAATTGAGTTAGAAAACTAGTTTATAGAACTCATTGATTCTATAGATTGATAAATCAAGTCTCAATACCATATTTAATTTGTGTTCCAGCATCAAAGTAAGTTGGTTTTTTTTTTTAATTACACATGTTGGTCTAAGTCCTTGTTGGTGATTTTTTAAAAATGTTGGTATTTTATCCATTTTTATTTATATTAATGCTATATAGTTTAATTTCCAATTTGGTAAATATTTGCTATTAAAGTTGATAAACTTAAGTGGGCAATTCCTCACATAATAGCTTTAATAGCTACTTTACAACATTTCTCTATACAAACAAATAATCGCCAAACATCCTACAAAGAGCTCCTGTACAAATTACAGGATTTTCTTAATTTAACTCTATCAACAAGGCAATAGAATTCTAAGTACAAAAAAAGAGGAAATATTAAATACAACCAGTGACTATTCATGTGGGCAAGACTTATAATACATGATTCTCTACACATCTATGAATTATATAATGAAATTACATTTAGGCTAAGAAGTTTCGCACATTCTTTTCCCCTACAACCTTTGGTTCCCCACCAGTTATGATAACTATAATTTGTTTGGCTCTTTCATTAGTTCTTTTATGGTCCTCAAATACAGCTTCTCAAAAAGCTTTGGGTACAACAAGATCAGGCTCTTTTGATAACAAATTTTGTAGGAGTTTTGGCTCTTTAAATTGAGCATGCAGTTGGAACAAACTCTCAACATCCTCACTTGGGTAGGAAATAAGTCATGATCAGAGTTTAAGCTTGATGAACGTTGCTCTGTCAATTGAAATTGATGTTGGTTCGATTGATGCAGTTTAGTATCGAACAAAATATGCAAGAAATCAGTACTGAGAGTAACAAACTAATAACAATATAATAACAACGCTCAACTGATCATAACAGTAAATAATAGTTTCTGATCTGTTCCAATAACAACACTAGACTAGTAGTAATCCTTCTAGGATCAGCCACCATAGTTTATGTTTCCTTGAGTGTTTGGAGTTAAATGGTTTGTATTGGCAACAACATCACATCCAATTTGTAATCCAAGATTAAAGTTATTCGAATTTTTTTCCTGATACAAGTTAGCAATGTTGTTTGGTAATTGATCACTGGATTTAGGAACTTCTTTTACTTTTTTAATTCAACCTACAACTTATTTGAGTTGGAGGAAAGAATATGTGGACAAAAACATGAATGAATGAATAAATGGGATGCTAAATTAATTTGAATCAAACAAATGAAACTGCTAAACCAAATCATGCTAATAATTAAGACAAGACAAGGTCCCCTACCTCTTCCCCAATCAAGCTTACAAAAAGGTTGACCCTTAAAGCCTTAGCCCACAAAATGACAAACCAAGCTCCTCTCTTAGCTTGATGAAAGCTGCAAGAAAAAAAAATGAGGAAACAAAACTACAATTAGTGAACCAACCATTTCCAACGATTATTGTTATATCCCCTATGTTAAGAGCACATACAAAAAGAAAAAAAAAAAAAACTCATGCCCCACCTAGTGAGCACCAATGTCGAAACTGAAATAGGAATTAGGGTCGTAGGAAAAGAAATTTCTTGTGCATCACCTAAGAGACCCAACATACATACCACTTGTACTCATCTAACTCTTTTCATGGAAAAAGAGCAAACAACCCCTAACCTTTTGCTTCATCTCAAATGACCACAAAACAACAATAGAGAAAGAGATTAAAAAAAAAAAAAAAGAGGGCTTGAAGAAAGATTTGGTTATACTATGACATACTATAATTCATTCCTACACAAGCAAATTCTTGTTCCTGAAGCACTTTAAAATAAATTTCAAGGACAATAAATCATAATTAAGGTTTTTGAAAATAAAACCAAGGCTAAGAACAATAGTAAAAACCCTACCAAGAATAATAAGTCATAACTAACTTATTTGTTCTGAGGATTTCAACTTCTAATTTGTATGTTAATAAAGTCAAGCATATTTTTTTTTTGTAAAGTACTAAATAAGGTGGAAGCCACACACCTAAACTAGGGATCTCAAGTTACTTTCTTTTTCTTTTTTTTTTCCTGCTTCACATGTCGACTGGTGTAAGGAGTATGATTGTAAGGAGTATATTTTTTTTTTTGCTTCACATGTCATTTTCTGGTTCATTTGAACTGTGCATCACAATAACATTCCTCCAAATTTTTCTATCCTTTTTTTTTTATTCTAAGACAAATTTGAGGCATGATAAAAACAAGGTTTGTCCCCTTAAATCTACACTGCCTTCAAGCCACACATTGCTCCCTAATTTGCAAAGCAATCTAGCTTCTTGGTACCTTTACCATAGCATCAGCTTAGCCGTTCTGTGAAACTAAAAGAAATGGTTGTACCCCCATTACATATCCCCTCATTCTGGCTCCTATATTATCTAATTACTTCATCAATATCTAATTCCTTTATTGTTTTCTTTTTCATTTTTTCAATCCATAGGTTACGTAATTAAACATGCATTCAATCAAATCCTAAGACTCAAGTTGGTGGCTGAGCAGGGGAGTGATAGGGCACCAAAAAAACATTGTTTTTGAGTCAAGCAAAGTCTTAGACAACAACTAGTGGTTCCCGTGATTAAGAATATAATTAATGGGAGTATGTTCACAATTATATTATAGATATGGAATTTCAACATGTTCTGTGAGTGATGTAGGCTTTCATATGTTTACAGCTGGCTCATGTCTTTTAGACCTCTTCTACTTTAGGGATTGAGCCAATAATAATATTTATTGGAAAAAAAAAATTAGAATTTCAACATGCAACATCATGTATATATGTTTTTTGCCCAAAAATCAAGCTTGAATGTAACGAGAGAGAGGCAAAGAGATCGATGGGTGTTCTGAAATGACAAATGCGCACTCAACAAACCCCAAGAGAGGGGTGAAAGAGAGAGGATAGGTTACCTTGCAAGGAATGGAGAACATATGAACATCAAGGGTGGTGCAGCGTACAGGACCGTCATGCGGTAGTGGAGTGCGGCACATCTGGCTGGCTCTGGCGGAGCGACAATGCACGACACTGGGACTGGACAGAATGAGATGCACGAGACCGAGACTGGATAGAGTGAGAAACTTCGAGGGTAGCGGGGAAGAAGAAGCTAAGGCTGAGAAAGTGGGATGAAGAAGGGTAGGGCTGTAGAGATGAGGGGAATTGTTTGAGGGAGAAGGAGTAGGGGCTGCTGGTGGGTGAGAGTTTGAGAGTTCTGGATGTGTGTGCACAATAAACCCTCCATCAATCCGTACGTATGCGTTGCGCATGCGTCCATCTAAGTGCGTCAACATAACATATCATTTTTTAAAATCATCAACCTGGAACATTTTTCTTGGTTTTAATTTTTAGTATACATACGCAAAAACAAAAAATTGTATAGATACTACTTTTACAATAGTACATTGCACGGATTACCTTGTAAAAAATAATATAATAAAATAATCATTAATCCATGTCTTGGCCAAGTTTTCATCCATTCTTCAATGAACAACTAATACCTTACCCGTGTGGTTGCACGGATAATTAAAATATTAAAAATACATATAATTTTGAATTTTATATTAATCATTAAAAATAACATAGTATATTTAATTGTACACAAATTGTACCTTAATTATTATTCAAATTATGATGCACCTCAACCTACATTTCTAAATATTCCTTTCGTATATATTATTATTAATTTCATTAGTGTTTTCAAAATTTCTATGATAAATTAAAATATTCAATTTTGTCCGATGGATGTAACCTGTGAAATTGTAGCATTATATTGACAATAATTGAAAACCGACTTCTTTCAAAAGCAAGCCAACATTTGATAAAGGAATGTAATGCTAGATTGTATGTGTGAAAAATTCAAAGCCAACAAATTAAGGGATTATACCTTAAACCATTGTAACTCAAGGCACATTTGGAAAGCTGCTCTAGAAACTAATTCAAGTCTACTTGGTGGTGCTAACTTTGTAGTCAAGTTCAATAAAGTGTTATTGTCAATCCTATCTTCATATGTCACTATAATATCATTTTGAGCCGTAATTTCATGTCTGGGATTGTAAATGCTAGCATGATGATTCATAACAGCTATGTGAATTATACTTCAATTTCTCTGGTCCGACTACCATATCAAGCTTGGATAAGCACTAATAAGCTCCGGCAAGGACTCAATTTCCAATTTCTACATCAACAAATAGCAGTAGAGAAGGTTCATTTATGATTTTCGTGATCTCCGATTTTACTCTGTTGATGAGAGAATTGTGCTCCAAAGAAATATAACAAGTTGAAGATCCATTTGTTGCTCTATTCCTAGAATCATAGTTGTAAAAATCAGCTTGGACCGGCCGATTCGACCAGAAAATCGGTGAACCGGTCCGAGCCACTGTTTGGATCGGTCTCGCATAAAAATCGGTGCGACCCGGTTTGACTCGGCCGTATTTGGATCAAAACCGGTGACTCGATCGGTTGAACCGGACCGGGTCGGGTCTTTTTTTGGTTTTTTTTTTCTTTTTTGGGATAAATGATATTTTTTCTAAACCTTAAAAAAAATTATAATTTGATTTTTAGAAAAATACAATAAATTTATTTATATTGTCATGACTTGTGAGTTTGTGATGCAAAACTTTGTGAGTTTACTTGTGCAATTATGTTTTGAACTTA
The DNA here is from genome assembly GCA_031216105.1 of Dalbergia cultrata. NCBI lineage: Eukaryota > Viridiplantae > Streptophyta > Magnoliopsida > Fabales > Fabaceae > Dalbergia > Dalbergia cultrata. Next base: position 17,686,659 of record CM062350.1, read on the forward strand.
TTAATTGTGATTTATGATTGTGAAATGAAACAATATTTCGAAATTTATATTATTTAATTATGTTTTTATATTTGGACCACTTAAAGAGTGTCAAATTATTAATTAGTTGTTATTTTATTATATTTTATTTAAATTTTTATATAGTTATATATATATATATATAAATCCAGTTTAACCGGTTTAACCAGTAACCCATCAGTTGAACCAGTGACCCAGTGATCCGGTGCTTCGACCGAGTTGATCATCTTTTCGAGTTTTAAAACTATGCCTAGAATATAAACTTTCATTACTTGAAATGAAATACACATTAATATCTTTATAATAGACAAATAAAATTTCAATTGTGCCTTAATTTTCCAAATAAATGGTGAATATACAATGATTTACTGGGGTTGGTTTGGATGGAAAAGTGAAGCTTTGGACTTTGACCACAAGAATACAAAGGCTTTTGAGCCAAGAGATGCAAAGCTGTCTCATATTCATGCTCACTGTTTGTCATAGAAACCAGCTCTGGCTTTTCTGAAGCCATTTTCACTGCTAAGGCTGCAAAATAATGAGATAAATGTTATAATTAGACATGAGAATAAAGAAAGTTTCATACGTCTTTATATGTAAATGAGTTATGTTATTTGTACTCACAATAAATAGAAAACCATGTCGACTTATGTCTCATCCACTGTTGGATGAGGTATAGACTTCATTCAAGTAGGGTCTCCACCTTATCTAATAGTGGATAGGATGTGAGTCGATACAGTGTCCCATGCCCTCTGAGTACAAGTAATATTTTTATATGCAAATAGACCCATAACTGTACATACATAATAACTAATAAGATTTTGGATTGAAAGTCGATTATTACAAAACTCTGTTGTGGCTCCCTAGTTTCTAACAATCAATATATTTGTCTATTTCCTTTTTATTAAAACAAAATACTTTAAAACATCTCTACCTCCATTAATACAAGTAAAATGCTAGACAACTAGGAATTTTGTGGATGTATCGTAATTGTTAGTTTTTAGATGAATTAGTAAGTCATATTATTTTATTTTATCCAACAATCATTATGATTTCTACCACAAATTTTATACATATTAATCTAAATGTGTAGCAATATTGTTAATACAATACATGCCATAGTTGCCGGTGTTGATACAAGTGAAGAACAGTCGCTCCCAGTCCGGGTCTTCTCATGCTTGTTTGGTCAAGTCATATAGATGGTCAGCCATTTCACAGCTTCCTTGCAATGCAGCAAACTGTAACTCCACCTCCACCCCTAGTTCTTGACAGGAATGGAACTCTCTGCCGCATTAACTCAACAACTGGCATGTTCGCAGCTGCAGCAGCAAAGCAAAAATCAGTGTTGCCTTTGTGGTCTTCCAGTGCTATGTGTTCATCGCGTAACACTGCCAGCAGCTCTTGCACAAAGTGAACATGGGTTTCACTTGAATCTGCACCTGCTGCAACATGCAGAACTATACCCCATCCCCTTGTTATAGCTGCATGCTTCAGCTTAGGATCTTTGTCTAAGGTGCGCTTGGCTTCTGGCCAATTCCCTTCCAATGCAAACTTGTGAAGGGGCACACATAGTTTGAAGAAATTGTTCAATGCTTCTCCTGGTATAAAGTAAAAATATATCACATATATTTAGGAAAAGTATTATTTGAACTCATTTCACACCTGATATTGTGTCGACTTAATATTATCCACTATTAAAAATAATTAAAAATGTTTAAAACAAACAAATTATCAACCATCGATGAGAGATAAGTCAATAGGATATTCCAAGAACAATGAGTACACCTAATATTTCTTGCTATTTTAACTTTTATATGGTCAAAAAGCTAGTATTCTCATTTTTGCAAGTGACTTAGAGAGTAAATATAGAAGGTAAATTTCTATAGATAAAATTCATCTATACATTTAAAAAATTTACACATATAGCTCATTTATAAAAACTATCTCCTATTTTTATCTTCTAATCAAATATACTTTAAGAGAATTGCTAAGAAAAATAATTATTTCACTGTTAAAGGGTAAGACCAACTTTTAAGATAAGTTTGAGAGAAAGAGAGAGGGAGAGATAGAGGTCAGAGTACCGAACTAGTTTCCTCCATGAAATCAAGATCAGGACCATCATGTTGGTGTGAAATGGCCCTTGTGAGATCTGTTGGTGGAGCTGTGGAGCTCTCGTCGTCAATTGTCATTTCGCTGTCAAAGCTAATGAATTTGCAAAATGGCATGCAAAATTTAGTATGTACACATTAGAAATAAATCTCCTTATAATCTAATCTAAAATAAAGTACTTTATAATGTACTATTTATCGTTTAGTAACAAGGCTAAGACAAAGGAGAATAAATTCGTACTTAATTTGACTAGCTATCAATAATCAATATTTAAAATTTTGAATGCAGAAAACACAATTCTTTACTTTTCAAGCTCATCCCATAATTGTTTGGCTGTTTGGCAATTCGAAATCTTTTTAAGAGCCTCTGGATTCATAGCACAATATAAGATATTCTTTGCTTTCGAATTTTGCCCTACATTCTTCTTCATGTCTTCATCATCAAATTCATGCTCCGATTTTTCCACTTCTTGACCCTCTACTAGTTTCTTTGGAATATTTAATCCATTTTTAATCACGAGCCAAAGTTTGAAGTCCACAATGTGTATAAATATCTTCATATGTTCCTTCCATTGTATGTAATTTGTACCATCAACGTATGGTGGCCTCGAGATAGATTTTCCTTCCATAACGGTTGTATTCATCAAGTTTTCAACCATTGAATTGGTAAAGATGTTTGTTAGACACGGCTGCGGGTGGTATTCTCGCTACCTTCATCCTTTTTGCATATATAGGTATCTAGCTAATAATTCCAATGACATTTTAAGATATAAGAATTAGTATTACAGAATGATATATATGTAACAATGAGGATAATTAAGGTCTCAGCAAAGAAAACGAAGATGAACTATTTATGGCACTCAGGAGGAGGGAAGTAGCAACAATCACAAGGCTTTGAGTAAAGTGTCGCTTTACTCATGAAATTGTAAGTGTGCTTCACGTTAATTCTTGAAATTTTGAAATTAACTTTTTAATCCCTAAAATTTAACTCTATAGGTCATTTTAGTTCATAATCAAACAGATATTACTCAACCGTTACTTTTTACTAACATGAGACATTAAGTGACACATGACATCTCATGTGTCAGTGACATGACATCCTGATATAGCACCAAATCAAAATAGGTTTAGATCCGTCCTTGAAATTTTTAAATATGTCAAAACAATCCTGAAATTTTCTAAAATTTGTCAAAAAAGTTCAAATCTCAAAATTTCTCCTATTTTATTTCAATAAAATCTAAATCTTGAATATTTCTAAAACCGACTTATTTATCTCTTATTTTTACACCTTACTTAAAGAAGATCACTTTCACATAGAATAATAATGAGCAGATAATGTATCACCAATAATAAGGTTTCATAGGCTATTGATGAACTCTGTTCACGCTTGATAATATAATGTTCCCATTGCATCCTATTTTTCATATTTTAAATGCCAATTTATTCCAAGAATGTAATGTAATAGCTAATAAATTAATTATATTAGCTAAGCATTGATGGTCTCAATTTGGATTAATTAAACTCTTAATTATTTTTAGGATATTTAAAAACGTGAGCTATTTAAATAGGGTGTAAAAATGATAGAGAAATAAGAGGATTCAAGAATAATTGATGATTTAGATTATATAAACCAAAAGGGGATAAATTCAGGATTTAGTACCTTTTTGACACATTTTAGAAAATTGCAAAGACTATTTTGACACATTTGCAAATTTCAGGACCAATCTGAATCTATTTTGATTTGGTGCCATGTCAGCGTGCTATGTGGTCAACATGAGATGTCATCAATATGTGGTATACCACGTGTCACTTAACGTGCTACGTTAGCAAAAAGTAATGATTGACTAACGTTTTTTTACCAAGGACTAAAGTGACTTACGGAATAAAGAAATTTTAACGACTAAAGAGTTAATTTCAAAATTTTAAGGACTAAAATGAAGCATGTTTACACTTTTAGAGACTTTACTCATAAATTCCTAAATATGATGCAATGGGCTATAGTGAGGCGGATTTCATTTTTAAGGCTATTTATGTCTTTTCCGTTTGTAAGTTAATGGAAGGTTGGCTCTATTAAAGGTAAGGTCCAAACATAGCCGACACTCACGAATTATTAATTATGGTTGCTTCTATCTTCAAATTCAATTTTGATCACTTAATTATTTGGTCCTTAGGTGGGCATATTGTCTGGTCTGATGCCCCACTGATGCCAGCATTAGTGGGTGCATTATGTTTTTTAAGACCATATTTTCCTCACCCACTCCCAGCTGATGCCATGGCATATTGCTTCCATATTTTCCATATTGAATAGTTGGTAAGTCTCCAAATAAGCGAATGCATGAAGGAGACGATGCCACTTCGAGCCTAAGTTAATTATGTGCAGCAATGCAGTACTATTTTCCATATGCAGTATCCTAATTTAGTAAAACCATCCCCATTCAAATCAGGAAGGATATTTCTAACACACTCCAGCTCACTCCTGCCATTTAGTTAGTACTAAAGATAATGATCAGATATAGTAAGATAATAATAGGATATTATAAGATATATAAAGATCCTATTTAGGAGATATCCTCAACTAAATCTGGGGTAAATCTGCTGGGATGTTATGCTGTGCAAGCAAGTTGTGGGACCCTTTGAGAGAGTCCTCTAAGCTGGGTCAAGGTCTGGGACTCATGTTCGAGGTCTTGTCATTTGGGCCGAGGTATAAGCCATATTTTATAGTCTAGTACAATTATAGTAGTCATAACTACTACACTAAATGAGCCCTCTTTCTTTACTTGCCAAGCTAGCTTGTTCACTAGTGTTGTCTTACCAATACCACCCATGCCATACAGCCCAATCATGTAGACAGGGGCAGAGGCAGAAATCTTGAAAAAGGGAGCCAAATTAGTGAATATAAAATAAAATAAATTATCATATAGAAAGTATAAAATGAGTCTTTATATAATATTTTTCATACAAGTTATTGGTAAATTAGAGTTTATTTTATCATTTATTCTTTCTTTTCTCTTAACAAAAAGGTAAATAATTTTTTTTCTTAAATATCTCTTAAGATTCAACATAAAAAATATATATGTATCAATGCATTATTTAATATCAAAATAGAGCATTGATTATAAATAACTAACTAGTAAGTAAAAATTCCACTAAGTGGATAAAATGAGTTAAAAAGATAAAAATCTTAAAAAATATATTCTAGAAATATTTATATATTTAATACTTTTATATCATATGTGCTACTATATCAAAAAAAATTTATTATTTATTATGCATATTATGTTTAGAGATGACAATTTTTTAGAGGACCATAATATAAAATATACATATAATGTGCAAAATTTTGGGAGGGACCGTGGCCCTCTTGTCCCCCCTCCCTCCGCCTCTTCATGTAGATGTTAGGATACTTCAATGCCTGCTTAATTTCATTCAACGTTGATGTTCTAGACTTCAAGGCTTCATAACCTCTAGCAGATGAAGAGGTTGTCGTTTGGAGAGTGACAGGGAAAGAAACTCTCTTAAATGGTCTTCCATCACCAATGATTTCAGAAATTTTTTTTGCCATCCTTTAGCCTCCATGCTTAGCTTGAACCTTATGCAGAGATTTGGAAATGGCCTATTCAAGCATCTAACTTCTCCATGGCCATCATTGTCTTCATTGATCAGCTTATTGACTTCAGCAATAGCCTCTTCCACTCTATCCAACTGGTCCTGGACAGCTGTAGCAATATCTTCTCCTTTTCTTTGAGCATCTTCAACAGTGCGTTGCATATCAATTCCGTTGACCTTCAGCTTCCGAAGTTGGGTTCTGAGTTTGTCAAGGTTGCTCTTGTACGAGGTAAGGTAGCCAAATTGTGGCCCAAAAAGTGAAAATATTAACCAGAATTTTTAGCAATTTCAGTAACAATTTCCATCTCCTTTCTTCACAATTATATATAGCCTCAGGCCACTGTACATGAAAAATTGTATTACATTAAAAGCATTTCAAATTGGTAGTAACAGAATAGAAAAGGATTAGTTGTTTGGAGTGGCTTGCATGGGCACTCGATTTGTCTAGTTGATATAGGTGTCAACAGCTACAAAAGCATCTAAAGGCAGAAATATAATGAAAAAAAAAACAGAAAAAAAAAAACATGGCTTTGTATTAACGGGGGAAAAAAATTGCTGGGAAAACGGAAAGAATATCGCCAAATTATTCTGCCACAGCTTTGAAATAAATTTTGGTCTATTATCATAATAAAATAAAAGTATTATTTAATCAATGCAAAGCAACACTAAAAAAGGGAAGTCGTATAAAAAAAGACACTAATTCTAGCAATTAAGATATTTTTCTTTCCGTTATCAAGCAATGCCCTCGGACTCTAATGTCTCCCTTGCCGTCAACATGCCTATGTTACTCCCTCTCCGTCAAACAATAGTGGTCAAAAGTCAATGTATCTATATATGCTAGATACATTGACGTGTTGACGACCATCATGAATTTTAATCCTTTGAACATGTATACTAGTGTCCTTTACAACAAATTGACAAATATATTGACAACTATGGGTTCACTGTAAATTTTTGTTCAGAAGAAAAATAAAAAAGACAGACAAAACTAGCATGAAAGAACACAAGAGGGGCGCGCTTGCCTGTTTCCGTTTCAGCTGGTATATCAGTGACTGGTAGATATACTCTTCCCTCTGATTGATCCCCTCTTGTTATATGCGCTACCATAGAAGCATGCATGAATTATTGCTAAGATCCTTTCAAGGTACAGGTGGTAAGAGTAGGACATTAAGCAAATAAAACTATTTGGAGTAAGCCGATCAAGACACACCACTGTCGTAGCATTAAAAATTAAAAGCGACAGAGTATTTTAAATAATATTATGACAATAAGGTCAAATATTTGCATAATTATATTTCAACACCTACATAGGTGTGAGAATAGTGAGGGAGAAAGAATAAGTTAGGAAAAAAAATTAAGTGATAGGACCATGTATTTTATGAGTATAGTGTTTGAGTATTTAAAAATGTTGAGTGTTAAAATAGTAAAGCTGTACTTCTTTTAGTGACAATTAAATATGCAATCAATAATTGTCTGTGAGACCGTGTTTTTCTTTTAGGGAGGAAGATGGAAAAATAATTTTAAGTGAGGGTAGTTTTGACATTTTATTTCCAATCTTTTTAAAACAAAAGAAAAATAAATAAAAGGGGGGAGGTGGCTTAAGTCACCGTAACCCCTCCCCACAAAAGAAAAAAAAAGAAACTCTCTCATGCTCTCTCCCCCTCTCTGTCCGCTTCTTCTTCTTCGTTCTTCTTCTCTCTTTTTTTTTCATTTTTTTTCCACTTTCAACCACCAAATCACATAGTGGTTAATTTTTGTCATCAAAACTTGATACCCTCTAGCTCCCAAGATTTAAGGTAAGTCTCCAATCTCAATCTCATCTTTTTTTTTTTTTTTGTTACTCTAGGGTATGTCTTAAGAACTAGTGAGTTCTCAAAAATGGTAGATGAGTATATGTTGATATTTTAAGTACAAATCTAGTGAGTTAGAAGCTTTAATGTTAATAGGTTGTAGTGGGTAATGTGTAGAGTTGATTTTTTTTTTCTCTAATCCTTAGGAACCCTAGGTTCCATAAATTGGGGATTTTGTTCAATGGGCTCTCTAATTGATAAATTGTTTTGAAATAAATTATTTAAACCCTTCAAAATGCTTATATTTGCTAGATTCTGTTGACGTGGAGCGAACTACTCCTTTCGGAGCTGTCAGGGAGAGGCCCAGTTGATTCCGTTGTACTGTGAGTGGCTATTTACATAGTGGCACTGTTTCAAATTATTTTTATGGGAGAAACTATATTAATATATTTGATAAAAATTTTATTCTAAGCTACTTGGATTATTTGGTTAGCTTGATTTGGATGATTTCTTTAAATGCAATGGTTATTAAATATGACTTGATGACTTGGTTGAGATTATTACTAGCTCTCTTTGTTGATTTTATTAATGCCATAATTTTTGCTATATATATTGTTTCAATGTGCATTGGAAAAATTTATTATATTGATACTTGCAAGATTGAATTAATATGAGGATTGAGTTTTAGATTTATAAATTGTATTTAGTAAAACTCTATTTAAGAAAAACCATGATGGGTTCTAAGATAGAATTACCGCTTGCCATAGCGAAGAGAAGTAATGGCAATACCGCTCGTCATAGCAAAGAGATATAATGGCATTACCGCTTGCCATAGCGAAGAGATATAATGGCTTTACTGCTTGCCATAGCGAAGAGATATAACGGCCTATGTGCACATAGATTCTCTTAGTGAGATATTTGAGAAATGATAAATCTTATGATTAATGGGTTGAGAATACTCCCCAATTAAAATTTATGCTTCTTATGTAAGCCTCATGAGAAATTGAGTATTTGATGTTGAAGTTAATTCTTATTTGACAAATGAGTAATTGACAAGAATAGTGAGAAAATGTATTTAGTAACTATTTTGAGTTTTCACTTAGGAATGAAAATTCGAAAGGTACTTCGGTTAAGACTATGGAAGGAATATGGAAATTGTGAATTATTATTCTTATTCATGAGTTTTAGAAATGTGTATGATTTACAATCTATCTCGTTTCATTTTAAATGCTCGTGCCTTAATTGGTTTCTCCTTCTTGTCCACTTTATTTATAGTCCTCACAGGGTCTGTTTGACTCACCCCTCCCTTTTTCCTCCAGATTTTCAAGTAGCTGAGTAGCAGGTCCTGGGATTGCTGTTGGCCCAGGATATTCTTTTTGGTAGGCCTCTATGATCAGTTGAGGCTTTTTGATTGTTGACTCTAGTATATTTTACAGCTATAAGACCTAGGTTGGGTATTTTGATTTTGTGTATGAACTAGAGCTAAGTATGATTCTTTTGTATAACTGGTCCTTATTATGTCAATAACTGAAAATACTGGAATGTACTGGCTGTTGAAATTGGATCATGATATTACATTGTTTAACAGGTTAAATTTGATTTATGGATTGTTCAGTTTTTAGGGGAGATGCTGCCGGATTTTCGATAGGCAAATTAGTTAAGTTTGAGATTTATTTTAATGAGATCATGTCTTTAGGCTTGCTGGGCTAGGTGGGTTCATCTAGCTCAGATGCCGGCCACTACCGAGATTGGGTCGTGACAAAGTTGGTATCAGAGCCTGGTTTGTAAGTCCTGTCATCCTAATGGCTGCAAATATTTGGGCAATTATGGAATCTTGCTTGTAATTTGTGTACCTGGGCACAACGTACAAGTAGGAGGCTATAGGTGTCCATTGTTAAACTAGAGTCTCTTTTTCTGGTTGTCATATTCTGTTTGGTGTTGTCTTTGCAATTCTCCTATGATGATTACACCTATTTTCTAATATCTATTTATGTCCTACGTGATAATGCCACCCAAGAAAAAGCCTGCTAGGAGGCCGACTATTGATGAGGCTTCCACTCAACCTCATGCAGCTGCCATGAGAGGTGGTGGGCATGTTGGCCGCCGTGCTAGACATAAACGGGGTGGTGCAATGCCCCAATTCCAGGTCCCTAGAGCTACACGCGGGGATCCTACACTAACTAGGCTAGTTGTGGGTATGGATAATGTTCAACAATCAATTCAGTAATTGGTGAATGCTCTTGGAGGAAATCGACAGCCTTATGTAGATCAAAATCAAGAGGGTTTAGAATCTAGTCAGGAGGTGGCAAATGTTGAGCAGCCAATAGTACACCGTCAAGGGCCCGTGGTTTCTTTATCTTCATTTACAAGGCATAACCCTCCAGTATTCAATGGTTCTGACTCTAGTGAGGACCCCGAGAGATTCTTAGATGACGTGGCTTGGATATGTAGAGCTTTGGGATGTTCTCCTACTTGGATGGTTGAGTTGGCAGCCTTCCAACTACGAGATGTGGCAAGAGGTTGGTATGAGACTATGCTTTATGCGAGGCCTGGAGGATCACCGCCTTTGGTTTGGAATGAGTTTACTCAATTATTCTTAACTCATTTCCTACCAAAGAGCATTCGGGTTAGCAGGAGACAGCAGTTTGAGTCTCTTGTGCAGACAGATCAGATAACTGTGATGGAATATAGCACCCAATTTGAAAAGTTGGCCAGATATGCATCGCACATGGTTGCTATTGAGGAGTTGCGAGTTGATCGCTTTATTGATGGTTTGAGGCCCTATATATATAAGGTACTAGCAGGTTCTGAGATGACATATGAGCAAGCTTTGAATAGGGCTTTGGCTATTGACCGAGGAGGCAAGGATAAAGGTGGAGCATCACGTGACTTACGCAAGAGGTCACGATCAGAGGGCGCTCTTGGGGGCCATCAGGGTCGTAGCAGTGGGGTTTTAGAGATGATATTAGTCAGGGCCGTCGGGGCCAACAGAGAGCTCCTCAGTCACAGACTTTCCCTGGTAGTTAGACTGCTAGTAGTGCTCCTAATCGGGGCTTTCCACCACATCAGAGGCATTCTGATCGAGCCCCTCCTACTTGTACTACATGTGGGAAAGCGCATTTGGACCATGCAGACAGGGCTTTACAGGTTGTTATCAGTGTGGGCAGGTGGGACACTTTGCTAGGAGTTATCCTATGATGCATTCTCAACCTTCTACTACTGGAGCTCCGGCATCTACGTTACCAGGCCGACAGGGAAATGGTTCATATGGGCGAGGATTTAGTAGTACTCAGTGGAGTGGTCGAGGATCAGGTGCCAGAGGTTAGGGGTAGGCTGGAAGAGGACAAGCTCGTGTTTTTGCTATGACCAGACAGGATGCTCAGGCATCTAATGCTATTGTAACAGGTATACTCTTAGTATGTTCTCATGATGCACATGTTTTGATTGACTCAGGAGCTACCCATTCTACCCATTCTTTTGTATCACCTTCCTTTGCATCTTGTTTTGGAAGGGACCCTACACTCCTTGAGGAACCTTTGATAGTAGTTACGCCAAAGGGTACCTTGTTAGCCACTTTGGTGTTTAGAGCATGTAAAATTTCAGTGGATGGTAAACTTTTAGCAGTTGACCTCAGAGTTCTTAACATGGTAGATTTTGATGTGATATTGGGCATGGATTGGTTAGCTTCTTGTCATGCTAATGTAGATTGCTACAATAAAGTGGTGAATTTTAGCATTCCAGGTGAAGTGCCATTCACATTTCAAGGTGATCGAGATTGGTTACCAAGTAACTTGATTACTTTCATGGTGGCTCAAAAATTGTTGAGAAAGGGTTGTCATCGGTACCTAGCGATGGTGATAGATACTAGTTTGTCACAGGGGAGGTTGGAACATATCCCTATGGTATGTGAGTATCCCAATGTTTTCCCAGAAGAGTTACCAGGGTTACCACCTGACAGGGAGATAGAGTTTTGCATAGATTTGCTTCCAGATACCCAGCCAATATCTATACCTCCATACAGAATGGCTCCAGCCGAACTTAAAGAATTGAAGGAACAGTTGAAGGAGTTGCTTGATAAGGGCTTCATTTGCCCAAATTGTTCTCCTTGGGGCGCACCGGTGTTGTTTGTTAAAAAGAAGGATGGTTCACTCCGTTTGTGTATTGACTATCGGCAGTTAAACAAAATAACAGTGAAGAATAGGTATCCTCTTCCTCGTATCGATGATCTATTTGACCAGCTTTAGGGATCTCAATGTTTCTCAAAGATTGACTTGCGATCTGGATATCACCAGTTGAAGATAAGGGGTGAAGATGTTCCTAAGACAGTTTTTCGTACTCGTTATGGCCATTATGAATTCTTGGTTATGTCCTTTGGGCTTACCAATGCACTGGCAGCCTTTATGGATTTGATGAACCGAGTCTTCAAGCCATTCTTGGATCACTTTGTTATAGTCTTTATTGATGACATCTTAGTGTATTCCAAGAGTAAGGAAGAGCATGAACAACATTTGAGGTTGGCCTTGCAAACTTTAAGAGAACATAAGCTTTATGCCAAGTTCTCCAAATGTGAATTTTGGTTGGACAACGTGACTTTCTTAGGTCATGTTGTATCTAAAGATGGGATAAGTGTTGATTCTAAGAAAGTGGAAGCAGTTCAGAATTGGCCAAGACCCACCTCTGTGACAGAGATTCGCAGTTTCCTTAGACTTCCAGGATATTATCGCCGATTTGTTAAGGATTTCTCTAAGCTAGCAGCACCTTTGACAAAGCTGACATAGAAGCAAGTTAAATTCCAGTGGAGTGATGCGTGTGAGCAAAGTTTTCAACAGTTGAAGAGTTGTCTGACATCAGCTCCAGTGCTAGCACTGCCTACTTCAGGTGGTGGTTATGCAGTTTATTGTGATGCTTCTAGAGTTGGTCTTGGTTGTGTGTTGATGCAACAGGGGAGGGTGATTTCTTATGCATCTAGACAGCTTAAGAAGCATGAGCAAAATTATCCCACACATGATTTGGAAATGGCAGCGGTGGTCTTTGCTCTCAAGATTTGGAGGCATTACTTATATGGTGAGATATGTGAAATTTACACTGATCATAAAAGCCTTAAGTATATTTTTCAACAGAAGGACTTGAATTTAAGGCAAAGGAGGTGGATGGAGTTCTTAAAAGACTATGATTGCACGATTATGTTTCATCCAGGAAAGGCAAATGTGGTGGCTGATGCCTTGAGTAGAAAGTCTATGGGAAGTCTTGCACATATAGCTGAGGTTAGAAGACCAATGGTGAGAGAGTTCCAAGAACTTGTTGATGGAGGAGTGCGATTTGAAGTCACAGGTGCACAATCCTTATTAGCTCATGTTCAAGTCCATTCTACCTTATTGGATGATATTAAGGGTAATCAAAGAGAATATCCCTATTTAAAGAAAGTTATGGAGGAGGTCCAAACAGGCAAAGCTTCAAAGTTCGTGGTTGATTCTGATGGTGTTTTGCGTCTTGGCAAACGCTTATGTGTTCCTAATGTAGCGGATTTGAAAAAGAAGATATTAGAGGAAGCGCATTATTCTTCTTATACTATTCATCCAGGTTCTACAAAAATGTATCAAGACTTGAAAGAGTTTTATTGGTGGGAAGGGATGAAAAAGGAGGTAGCGGAGTTTGTTTCTAAATGTTTAGTATGTCAACAAGTGAAGGCTGAACATCAAAAGCCTGCAGGGTTACTCCAACAAATTGAAATACCAGAGTGGAAGTGGGAGAGAATCACAATGGATTTTGTGACGGGGTTGCCTAAAACCGTGAGGGGTTATGATTTAACTTGGGTGATTGTAGACCGATTGACAAAGTCTGTACACTTTTTACCTGTGAAAACTACCTACACAGCAGCTCAGTATGCCAAACTTTATTTGGAGAAGATTGTATCTTTGCATGGAGTGCCAATATCTATCATATATGATCGAGGGTCTCAATTCACTGCTCACTTCTGGAAATCCTTTCAGTCAGCGTTGGGAACTAGGTTGGACTTGAGCACCACTATTCATCCTCAAACGGATGGTCAGTCTGAGAGGACAATACAAATCTTAGAAGATATGCTCCGTGGTTGTGTCTTAGATTTCAAAGGTAGTTGGGACCAATATCTCCCATTAATGGAGTTTGCTTACAATAACAGTTATCAATCTAGTATCCAGATGGCTCCGTTTGAAGCTTTATATGGAAGACGTTGCAGGTCACCTATTGGTTGGTTTGAGACTGGAGAGTCCAAATTGGTTAGCCCAGATTTAATTCAGGAAGCCATTGAGAAGGTTCAATTAATTTGAGAACGCTTAGTGCCAGCTCAGAGCAGGCAAAAATCTTATGCAGATCGGAGACGTCGACCTTTAGAGTTTGGCGTAGGGGAACACGTGTTCTTACGAGTTTCTCCCATGAAAAGCTTGTTGAGATTTGGCAGGAGAGGGAAGCTAAGCCCAAGGTTCATTGGACCTTTTGAAATATTAGAAAAAGTGGGGCAAGTAGCTTATCACCTAGCTCTTCCACCAGACTTTTCAGGGGTCCATCCAGTTTTTCATGTTTCGATGCTTCGGAAATATGTCCATGACCCTTCTCACATCACACAACACCAATCAGTTGAGCTTGATGAGAACCTAAGTTATAGTGAGGAACTTGTGGCACTATTAGACAAGCGAGTGAAGCGTTTACGATCCAAGGATGTTGCATCTGTGAAGGTTCTTTGGCGGGAAAAATCTGGTGAAGAGACCACATTGGAACCTGAAGCCATTATTCGAGAAAAATATCCACATCTATTTGAAGCTCAAGGTTAGTAAGTAGATTGAAATTCGAGGATGAATTTCTTTTGAGGGGGGAGATATTGTGAGACCGTGTTTTTCTTTTAGGGAGGAAGATGGAAAAATAATTTTAAGTGAGGGTAGTTTTGACATTTTATTTCCAATCTTTTTAAACAAAAGAAAAATAAATAAAAGGGGGGAGGTGGCTTAAGTCACCGTAACCCCTCCCCCACAAAAGAAAAAAAAAGAAACTCTCTCATGCTCTCTCCCCCTCTCTGTCCGCTTCTTCTTCTTCGTTCTTCTTCTCTCTTTTTTTTCATTTTTTTTCCACTTTCAACCACCAAATCACATAGTGGTTAATTTTTGTCATCAAAACTTGATACCCTCTAGCTCCCAAGATTTAAGGTAAGTCTCCAATCTCAATCTCATCTCTTTTTTTTTTGTTACTCTAGGGTATGTCTTAAGAACTAGTGAGCTCTCAAAAATGGTAGATGAGTATATGTTGATATTTTAAGTACAAATCTAGTGAGTTAGAAGCTTTAATGTTAATAGGTTGTAGTGGGTAATGTGTAGAGTTGATTTTTTTTTTCTCTAATCCTTAGGAACCCTAGGTTCCATAAATTGGGGATTTTGTTCAATGGGCTCTCTAATTGATAAATTGTTTTGAAATAAATTATTTAAACCCTTCAAAATGCTTATATTTGCTAGATTCTGTTGACGTGGAGCGAGCTACTCCTTTCGGAGCTGTCAGGGAGAGGCCCAGTTGATTCCGTTGTACTGTGAGTGGCTATTTACATAGTGGCACTGTTTCAAATTATTTTTATGGGAGAAACTATATTAATATATTTGATAAAAATTTTATTCTAAGCTACTTGGATTATTTGGTTAGCTTGATTTGGATGATTTCTTTAAATGCAATGGTTATTAAATATGACTTGATGACTTGGTTGAGATTATTACTAGCTCTCTTTGTTGATTTTATTAATGCCATAATTTTTTCTATATATATTGTTTCAATGTGCATTGGAAAAATTTATTATATTGATACTTGCAAGATTGAATTAATATGAGGATTGAGTTTTAGATTTATAAATTGTATTTAATAAAACTCTATTTAAGAAAAATCGTGATGGGTTCTAAGATGGAATTACCGATTGCCATAGCGAAGAGAAGTAATGGCAATACCGCTCGCCATAGCGAAGAGATATAATGGCATTACCGCTTGCCATAGCGAAGAGATATAATGGCAATACCGCTCGCCATAGCGAAGAGATATAATGGCTTTACCGCTTGCCGTAGCGAAGAGATATAACGGCCTATGTGCACATAGATTCTCTTAATGAGATATTTGGGAAATGATAAATCTTATGATTAATGGGTTGAGAATACTCCTCAATTGAAATTTATGCTTCTTATGTAAGCCTCATGAGAAATTGAGTATTTGATGTTGAAGTTAATTCTTATTTGACAAATGAGCAATTGGCAAGAATAGTGAGAAAATGTATTTAGTAACTATTTTGAGTTTTTACTTGGGAATGAAAATTCGAAAGGTACTTCGGTTAAGACTATGGAAGGAATATGGAAATTGTGAACTATTATTCTTATTCATGAGTTTTAGAAATGTGTATGATTTACAATCTATCTCGTTTCATTTTAAATGCTCATGCGTTAATTGGTTTCTCCTTCTTGTCCACTTTGTTTATAGTCCTCACTGGGTCTGTTTGACTCACCTCTCCCTTTTTCCTCCAGATTTTCAGGTAGCTGAGTAGCAGGTCCTGGGATTGCTGTTGGCCCAGGATATTCTTTTTGATTGTTAACTCTAGTATATTTTGCAGCTATAGGACCTAGGTTGGGTATTTTGATTTTGTGTATGAACTAGAACTAAGTATGATTCTTTTGTATAACTGGTCCTTATTATATCAATAACTGAAAATACTGGAATGTACTGGCTGTTGAAATTGGATCATGATATTACATTGTTTAACAGGTTAAATTTGATTTATGGATTGTTCAGTTTTTAGGGGAAATGCTGCCGGATTTTCGGTAGCCAAATTAGTTAAGTTTGAGATTTATTTTAATGAAATCATGTCTTTAGGTTTGTTGGGCTAGGTGGGTTCATCTAGCCTGTGCGCCAGTCACGGCCTGAGATTGGGTCGTGACATTGTCTATTGCAATTTGCAAATCACGCGGGAGCGGGCCGGTCGTTGAAAGAATGAAAGTAAAAATAGCAACAAGTGGTTGTTAAATTACTAAATTCAAACTGCAAATGTTACAAGACGTTTATGTGGCAGAAATCAGCGCAATTAATGCTACATTTGGTGAAGAATTGTCTCCATACACAACAAGCTGACTTAAATGACGAGAAAGGGTTTAATAGATAATAAAGACAAGTGATTAGGAAGGGAAAAAAAAAGTGTGACTTTAAAAAACACAGAATCAGAGTACTCATAAAATTTTGGATATTATCTTTAGTATTATAATTACCAGAATATAAGGACATGGTATATAATCAGAAATGTTGTGACATACATGAATTGGTAACGCAACTTTACGTAATGATACTTTTTTCTTTATTTGACTGATACAACCACGCAAGTTCATTTGACAGATTGGCATAAATCAAAATAAACATTGCAGCTTATTAATAGCTTACTAACAATCACAATAGGCAAATCAGGAAGTAATTGGCGCAGAATGCTTCATACACTTGAACATATAAAATGGAACGACTGAGGCAGAATTAAGGTAAGGGGAGACACATGTTCTCGTCTCATTGGTTTCTTTTCCGAAGTGCGTATGGCAGAGCACTTTAACTTCCTTATACCAAATGGAGTTGCAGCCACACAGACAGCAAAGTCACAAATTGTGTACTGATAACCATTCGGCAAGTGAACCGAATCATTCAAGTAGTAAAACACGATGAGTGAGTATCATCTCATGAGGATTGAGTTTACCAAGCAACAGTTCACTAGTTTAATTCCTATTTAGAATATTGTAAACTTTTTTATAACAAAGAATGTTAAATATATGAACAAAAAAAACGAAGAAATAAATATAGTCAGGAGTCAAATTTCACTTGTCTCTTTCTATGAAACTTTAGCCTCTTAGTTAACCAATTTCTAATTCCTCACTTGATGTTAAATATCCAATTTGATCAATAACTAATTCCTTAGCTTATTAATCTTCCTCTATCTTCTTGAAATTCCTTAATTCCTTAGATCAGTTCCAATAAGTAAAGGATCCAATAGGCAAAATGAAATTATCAAATAACCACACTATCAACATAATCTATTCCTAGATAGATACTAATAATAGTGTTCATCACATGACCTAGCACACATCTGAATTTCCCAATCCAATAGATGAGTCCTAAATCAAGGTATGACTTTCCACTTCATACAAATTATGAAACGAGTGATAATCACTCAAATGTAGAAAAAGAAACTTGAATCGAGAAAAGAAACAAAGATAACATCATCCAAGACAAGTTACATCATCACCCCAACAGAATGTTTAACTATACATGATAGAAAAGAAAACAAAATAGAGAAATAAAGAGAAGAGTGCACTGGAAACCCAAGATTTGGAGTGATGATTCCTTAATCTCTCCTCCTCTAATTGTTCTTTGTCTTCTCTCTGGAGTTGGAGAGTGTTTTTCCCTAATTCGAACCTCACTAATCCCTCCCTCCAGAAACCTTATCTATAACTCTTTAATACTCCAACAGGCACAAACACGAGTCGTGGGCGTTGGGACGCCAAGTTTTGACGCTGGCAACATAAAGTTACGTGATCCTGTGGGCGTTGTGACGCCAGAATACATATGAGGATGCTCTTCTACCGGCTCTGGAACGCCACTTCTGGAGTTACGACGCTAGAATTATGTTGCTTCTGCTCCATTTTGGAACTTATCCCTTAGTCCTAAAAATGAAATGAAAAATCATACTAAAACCAATATAAGTTCTAAAATATACTAAACAAACCACAAAACATACTAAAACTCTTAAAACTCCAACAAAAGATAATCATCAATGGCTAATTTGGATGCTTAAAACACTTTAAATATCAACATATTGATGGAACATCATGTACATTATAAACAAGGTGTAACTTCTTATTGCTTGAGATGAAAATATACTATAGTTTACAAAAACAAAGAGTAATAATATGTGTACAACTTTCTTAGAATAAAGGTACAAAATAAAGAAGGTGGTGAGCTCAAAAAAAAAAAAAATGAAATGAATCTACCACTTTTTTTTTTTTTGGCCTTTGCTATAATAGCAAAATACTTTAAATGCTCTTACAACAAAAAATACATTTACTTTGTTCCATATTGAACGACATATTAGCTTTATAAATCATTCTTATCTCTCATTTTTTTTCTGCATATTTAATATAACATGTAGTATACTATTTATTAAATAGGACAGAATAAATGCATTCTCATTTTCGAAGCACCCAAGAATTTCTCATTATAAGAAATGTTGTACAAAGATATTGTACACATACATTACAAAAAAAAAGGGTGAATTGTGATAGTTAGATTTGTAAATTAGGGCAGTTTTTTACTGCCGTTTTTCACAGTAACGACGCTTTTGGAAACCACTGTAATTACCAATGCCATTCCGTTAATTATGGCAGTTTCCTTTTAACCGCCACAATTTACATGGATAATTACGGCAGTTTGAAATCGCCATAATTTTCAGTCAAATTAAAAGGTAAATTAATTATGGCGGTTTAGAACCATTGCAATTTGCAACAATAATTAAAAAAAAAAATTCAATTATGGCGGTTTCAACCGCCATAATTTGCATTGCAATTGAAAAAAAAAAATAATTCATCTATTTACTCTTCATCTTCTCTAACACTTCTCAACATTTTAATCAATAAAAAGATTATAACAACAACTGAAAGATGGAGATAGAGACTATCAAATCCCTAGTTGGCTACTAACAAAGTGCAATTCTTCTCAAATTTAATCAACTTCTTCCATCTTGCTTCCTTCAGCTTCAGCATCAGCTTCCTCCAATGGGCGCATGTCAGCATCAACCTTACCAGCCTTGGTCATGCCCATACCACTGTCAACAACGGAGATAGTTGAAAAATCACACAAATGAACAAGAATATATTCTACCAAGACTTGAAAGAACCATATTTTTTTCTTACCAGCCTTGGTCATGCCAATACCACTGTCAACAATGGTGAGTGTGTTGTTTGTCTTGTCCGAGATAATGAGGATAAACAACTTAGGCTGAGCATCGAGCTTGACTTGCCTGTCAAACTCTCAAATTGAATCTTGTCCAAAGCCTATATCACATAGTGACAGTAACAATCACACACATTGCATATATAAGAACAAGAATAAATGATTTTATCAATAAACCCATTATCAACAAAGTAGCAAATTCCACAAATTAATACTTGTGACACAAACAAAAACACACCACATAAAACTTTGTCCATGTAAAATATATCAAAACACATTCATAAGCTGCATAAGAAGGATTATTGATACTTGTGACAGAAGCTCGATAAATGGAAATGGTAATATAAGCCAATCAATATGTAAATTTGAAAAATAAAGCAATATCAGACAATATACCTTTATGGAGAGTTGGTAGGACTCTTGACCTCCCTACCAACACTGTATTCTCAAACCACCTTGGTCTCAAAATTCATAGCAATACAAGATACTTGATATTTTCTTCCATTTCCTCTTATTTTTTTATTCTAGTTCTATCACATGTAAAATGATAATTTAAGTTTGACCAACCAGGTCAAAGCTTATTAGTTTACTCTAAAATGGGTAAGTAAATTTGAGAAAGGAAGTCTATCTTGCTCAACTAGTAATAGCCAACATACAGTCATCAGTATCAAAGATAATACAGTTCCTGCAGAGGTATACAACATATCTTGCCTATTATAGCACTCCATTAGTGTTCTCTGAATTTCACGATTTGTACTTGTCCCCTTACTAAAACAATAGCCGCCAATGACATCAATCTCATCCATAAAAATGATGCAAAGCTAAACAAACAATGCAGAGATTTAGAAATACTTTCAATTTGATATAAACTATAGGAAGAAAACTTAAACAAGAATCCCACCTGATGATCACATGCATATCTAAACAACCTATACTTATCAATTATGGCACTTGAAACAACCTATATTAGAATGATGGGAATGTAAAATATATTTTATGATGAAGGAAACCTGAACACAGATTTGAGAAATTAAACAAAATCTGACCTTTAAGATGTTAGCATCTATATTGCTAGCAATTGCTCTAGCTAACAATGTTTTACCGGTACCAAGAGGCCCATAAGGCAGAACACCCTAAAATGACAATTGAGATGTTATTTAAAACCATGGCTCCTTAAAATACACTTCCAATAAATACATAAAGATGTAGACGACAATGCAGCTAAAAATGAAGATTTACTTTAAAACAGAACACCAATGATATGCATCATCACATAGGAACAAAAATTTGAGAATCTTGACTAGTTCACATTTTTCAAGAACACTTGTAATCTAATTCACCAAGAAGTCTAGCAAGAAATCTTGGAATCAATGTAGCAGTGGTACCATTGATGTATATTGACTTTAATATACCTTAACAAATGCAGTGCCAATGATAGCCAAAAAATAAAAAATAAAAATGATAAACAAAAAATAGAACAAAAGTAAAACAAAATAAAACCAGAATAATAATGATAAAAAGAAAAATGAGTGAACCAGGGGATGGTGATTTGGTGATTCACTTCAACTCTATCATATTTTAAAGATTCCAAACTTGTTAGTGTGAAGATTTTCCTTGTAGGTGGAGCTTCACCAGCTACTCAAATATATATCACAACTATCTGTTCACAACTATCTGCATGCAACATTTTTTTTTTCCTTTGTTTACTCCAGCAGGCATTTCAATTTCAGTCAACACACAAACCCAAGATCTTAGAACAAGCAGTATTCCCAGAAAAAGTAGGAATAGCAGGGCGATTCTATCTTGAACCACAAGGACAAAAAAAGCATCATTTTCATAAAATTCTTACAAAGCTATTTTTTTTCTTTTCCTTTTTTGTGGGTGGAGCTTCATAAGCTACTCAAATATGTATCACAACTATGTTATCTACATGCAACATTTTTTGTTTCTATCTTTACTCTAGCAGTCATTTCAATTTCATTCAACACACCAAAAACTCTCCAAGGGCAAACAATATTAGTTCTTCAAAATGAAAATTCCTTAACGGCTAATTGAGAACTTTTGCAATTGAAAGTGGGGGTGGAGGTGCAAGAGAGGAAGAAACTAAGGGCATTGAGTACGGCAGAAGAACCATATTCTGTAACTATTGTATTCCTCTTTGACCTTGAGTTGCACATCCTTCCACGAAGCATGCACATTAATAGGACCCAGAAACATCCTCAGAAAGCTTCTTGAAATGACCAACATGTTGGTATATGAAAACCACCAATTCGTATTCCTCTTAACACAAACAATTAACCAAAATGAATGAAGTCAATTTGGATCCAAAAATAACAATAACCTTGAGTGTGACCAGAGAGGAGCGAGGCAGCGTCATCAACGAAGCATACGCATTAATCTGTGATGACCTTAAAAAAAAAAATGAAGTGAGGACCACCGTGCACCTTAAGTGGTATAGACCACCTTAAGTGGATCGGACATGCACAAGAACTGTTACAAACCAGTTTGACTCGACGGTTTTATACGAAAATCGACCACCTAATGAACCACCGGTTTGCAATCTTCAGCCATCTCAGAAGAAAAAGAAAAAGGAAAAAATGGATTGTACTTTGCCACCATACCACGTTGCTACACCATCGCTGTCTCGTGCCGTTGTTGTGCTTCGCCGCCACTAGACCATGCTGCTTTAAGGAAGGGCTTGAAAAAGAGAGGAGCTTAAGATGGAGAGAGGTGGAGAACATGAAAGAGAAAGAGAAAAGAGAGTGGTGTGCAACTGTGCAAGGGAACAAGAAAACTCAAAGGAAGGGGATCTGTCATCTGTTTTGTGCGGTGCTGGAAGTGTGGGTGTGGGTGAGTGAGAAAGAGGTCAATGGCTTAAGATATTAGGTCTTTTGTGGGTCATAGGTTTTTTGGGTTGTGCTTCATAATGTGGGCTGAACAAAAATTACTCTGAGAGGTAATACATAACACTTAACGTAAGTCATGATAATAAAAAGCCACAATTTCAAGACCACACAAAAAAGGCCATAATAATAATAAAATAATACATAACACTAAGCTATTATGACCAAAACAAAAAAATAACAATAAAAACTATTGAGCAACAAATATCCTAATCTATATATATATATAAGTATATGAATTTTTAAGATGTTAAATTATTAATTAATTAATTATGTTATTTTATTGTATTTATTTAATTTTTAATTTTTTTTATATATTCATCTAATTATATCCGGTTCGATCGGTTCAACTCGTGACCTACCGGTTGAACCATTAACTGACCATTTAATTATATATACCTATACTCTACATTCTCTATGATTTATTCACACTTGCAATTTTTGCTCTCACTAGTAGAGAATAACACACTCTTTTGTGTACTCTCTTCACTTTGCAGCTCTCAACTTCGCTGCTTCGATCTGTGTTGTTGAACGAACAAAGGACCTCTATTTATAGAGGTGCATGTAGTGTAAACGCACACTGCAAAAGGTTGGCTGTGGAAGAAAATTTCTTCATGAGTGCATCGAATCCGACCCCTCTTCATTGTGCACTTTTGAAAATTTCGTTTCTTTGTTGTTCCAACATGTCGGCTCTCTCTCTCTTTTTCACATGGTAGGATCTATCGGCTGAACCCCACACAGACGAGGGTTGAACCACTAGTGGGTTTTAATTCATTTGATTGAAAATAACATTTAAAACGACAAGAAATGAAAGTAACTAAAACAGCATCAATGGTTAAAAGAAAAATAAAACCACGGCGAAAAAAAAAAGGTTAAAAGATAATACCAGTCCTAAATATATCAGGTGAGCAACGAGTAGCTTCCTTCATGTTTAGGCAGGCTCTAATGACGAGAGACTTGACCCTTGTTTGGAAATCTGGGATCGAGCGTTGAAAGGATAAGAGACTATATTGCAGAAAAATTAGAATAAGAATGGATGATTATGAAAATTGGTTGATACATTAGTTACCTTTTCAGAAAAAATACTTCGTATAGTGGCATTAAGGTCACCATCCCAGCGACCGACTTCTCCGGACCAATGTGTGGTTAGGCTTCCATTACAGAAAGTCTCCATCTTGTCACATTCCCACACACCTATCTTTTTCAGTGATGGAAAGTTAAAGCTGTAATTTCCTCTGCAAAAGCTCTCAAGCCTCGGAAAGTTTCCCAATGTCAGTTCCTCCAGTTTCATGAAAGTAATCTCACTCGGAGCATCACCAGCGTCATTCTCACTCGCAACAATTTCCTCGATCCTTTCACACCCACATACCGTCAAAACTCGTAGTTTTGATAAACTTGTTGCGGTTGTTGGGGACATTACATTGACTGCTCCATTACAACCCCGCACATGTAACTCGTTCAAATTCTGAAACACTACAGAGGGTGGGACTATGTTCTTCAATCTATCACAATACAATACCGTCAATTTTTCAAGGGAAAAAAGCTTAACTTCATTACTATCATTCTTCTCAAAGATGTTCTCTATCTCATCACAGAGGAAAATATATAGCACTCGGAGTTGCTGAAGGTTCTCAACCAAAGAGAATGGAAAGGCGTAATCTAGGCTTCCACAACCCTCAACTTGCACCATGCAGAGGTTCTGAAACCTGAGTATTCCATGAGGATCTTTGCTCCATATGTGCTTTAGTATTGGTAGCGCAAACAAAGTCAGCATTCTCAAACGAGTTGATAGCCCCTGCTTGTTGGTAGCGATTGCACTTGGCTCTGGTATTTCAAATATAACTCGTAATTCACCACACATGCTAACATCTAGTGTTTCCAAATTATGTAGGCTGTTCAACACATAAGATGGAAATACATTCAACAACTTGGGGCAACGTGAAACTTCCATTTTATTCAGTTTACAGAATGAGTTCGGAGCCAAATGACTGGGCCATAGCAACTCCAACTGATCCAATCCGGAGATTAGCAGTGTCTCCAAGTTTGGAAGTATAGCCTGCAATAATAACAAATATATATATGCTTTAATTCAATACGCAAGTATAAGATACTAAATAAGAAGAAAAAGTCAAACTGTAATTATAGTTTCAATGGCGTTCTGCAGTGCTCACCTCCTCCATAGAAATATCTTCCTGGACAAATATCGTCTTGAGTCTTTTGCAATAGCCAATTTCAAGATGTTTCAGTTGTGCTAGTGCTCTGGCCACTGAGGATGGGAATAAACTTGCTAACCCACTACAGTTGGTAATGTTCAAAGCCCTCAAGTTTCGAATGTAAGAATGTGCATCAAGATTATCTTCCCATATCTTACGTGTCCCCATCCAAGACAACTCCAAGGTTTCAAGGTTGGGCATATCTGAAACCTATTGGCATAAACAATCTAGTCAAAATGGTTATTTTACATATTAATTGATTGGGAAGGATTATATATTTAAGCAACTTGTCCTATCATAATTATGTAAATTACCAGCAAGTGTGCTACATCCTCGTATAAAAATGGGAAATTCAGTCTAAACACATTAAAATATATGTGACATAACTTTAACATGATTATAACATAGTACACAATATTTTGTTACATCCGCTTTTTTTTTTTTTTGTGGGGGGAGGGGGTGAATAGGAATGAAATATTTTAGTGAGCATAAAAGAATATTAATATGGTAGAAGCATTCATAAATCAACTTTTACCTTTCTGGCTAATAGTGTGAGAGGAGTAGAGAGTCTCGTAAAAACTCTTTTGAGCCTTAAGTAACGCAATTGAAGAAGCTCAAGAGGTCTTAATTTCATGAAATCATCCTCAACAAAACACTCTCCGTCCGCTAACTCCAATCCCTCAACTTTAGTCAACAACAATTCAACCCCAACATTTGAAAAAAGTGTTAAAATTGAAGAGCCCCTGAGCCTAAGTACTCTTGAAAAGTTAGGGTCACGTCTGCAGCTCCACAATGAACCAATAGATATGTTGTATCTTTCTAGATTTGCAAAGTTGTGCAGGTCCCCTGGCAAAGTTGAACCATCTTTGATCTTCAAGTGCAAATCTGTCAGCTTATCCAAATTCCTTAGCTCACCTAAACTTGCAATGCTTTTGTTGCTTCCCTCAACCTTCCATTTGATAGGGCAATCCACCATATACAACTCTTCCAAGCATTCTAAGCTTGATAGAAGATTTTCGGGAATGACTGTTAGGTCTATGCATTCATTAACACTGAGCACCCGCAAACGAGTAAGATCTCCTATTTTTCTAGGGAGCTTAACAAGTTTCTTAGCTCTTTCTAGGATGAGAATTTCTAAACTCGTGAGTTCTCCTATTATTGATATGTCTTCCAACTCACTGTTAGACAGATTTAATGATCGAAGGCCTGCCAAACAACGAAGAGATAGAGGTGGTGGGTTGGTAAGCTTCATTCCACTTAAATAAAGGACCTTTACTTCTTTCATTTCTGAGAAAAAATTATTTGAGATTTCCAATTTCCAATAGAATTGTCCAGTGAAATGAAGTAAAAGTACTTCCACCTTTGGGCATTCCAACTTCTCAGGAAGCTCACGGATACGATAATCACGCAAGATAATGTGATGATAATTTTGAAGTTGATTTGTCGTTGGCCATTCATTTATTTTGGTTAATCTTTCCCCTGTATAGGTGCAACGAGTCTCAGATGCAATTAATTTAGCCACATCATGAACAAGATCATGCATTCTAACCCATTCAGTTTTACCATCAAGCAACAATGAAGAGGCCCTAAGGTCTTTTATCAATTTATGTTGTCTATCTCTTGCCTGTGCCAACGTGCTCACATTTTCATAAATGTCCAATCCCCAGCAGACTTGAAGTAGTTCTTCAGTATGGATGCCAGTACCAACTTGTCCAAAAGAACCCATAAGCAAGAATAGTGACTTGAGCTCCTTACGTTTTAGACGTTCGTAACTCAACTTCAAAATGCAGTTGACTTTATCATCACCACCGTTTGATTGTAATCTTGTTAAAGTATCTTTCCAGACACGGACATCCGGCTCTTTTTTCAGATACTTTGCGACAATATCTATCAAAAGGGGCAAACCAGCACAACATTTGACCACATCAACTGCAATAGAGTTTA
Organism: Dalbergia cultrata; assembly: GCA_031216105.1. Lineage (NCBI taxonomy): Eukaryota > Viridiplantae > Streptophyta > Magnoliopsida > Fabales > Fabaceae > Dalbergia > Dalbergia cultrata. Next base: position 17,713,214 of record CM062350.1, read on the forward strand.
TACTTGGGTGTTTAACTACATCGCCTACTATCTTCTCGAACAACTTCTGACTCTCTCCTTCAGAAAAAGCTTCAAGAGAAAAATCTTTTTGGGTATTCATCTTTTTGCTCAACACATCACGATCTCTAGATGTCAAGACCAACTTGCACTCTTTGCTGTTAGCACAGTAAGTAACCCCCAACTGTCCCAACTTCAGCTCATCCCAAATGTCATCAAGAATGATAAGAATACTCTTCACACTCCTTATCATTCCACGTAATTCTCCTGCTCTTCCTTCCTGTGTCTCTTTTTTTAATTCCAGACCCAACCCATCAGCAAGTTGGCCTTGGATTCTTCTAAAATCCGGAGTATTGGTTATAGAAGTAACCATAACCACAACCTCAAATAACCTCTCTGTCTTTGCTTGGCAAGCTAACTCTTCCATCAGTGTCGTCTTACCAACACCGCCCATCCCATACACGCCAATCATGTTGATGTTAGGATCCTTCAATGCATGCTTAATCCCGTTCAGTGTTGACGTTCTAGACTCCAGGGCTTCATAACCTCCAGCAGATGAAGAATTTGTCATTTGAGGAGGGACAGGGAAAGAAAGTATTGGATGAGATCTCCCTTCATCAATGAGAGCAGAAACATTTTGAGCCATCTTTTCAGCATCCTTGCTAAGCCTGCGCCTTACACGAAGATTTGGAAATGGCCGCCCCAAGAATCTAACTTCTCCCTCGCCTTCATTGTCTTTATTAATCAGTCCATTCGCCTCAGCAATAGTAACTTCCGCTCTATTCAGCCAGTCCTCGACAGCAGCTGCAATATCTTCATTGTTTCTTTTGGCCTCTCCAACAATGCGTTTCTTATCAGTCCAATCGTCTGTCAGCTTCTGAACCTCAGCTCTGAGTTTGTCTACGTTGGTCTTGTAGGAGAATGGGTAACCAATTTCTTGTCCAACAGGTGCAGATATGAGCCCCACAATATTTTCAACAATTGTAGTGACAAATTCCATCTCTTTCCTTCTCAGTTATCTTCTCCGGACCATTGTACATAGAATATTGCATTAGAAGCAACTTGGAAGTATATATATATATATGTAAGAATAATTTTATTTTTATATCTACCATGCACAAAAGAAATGGATACTATATTGAGAGAAATAAGACTTTGATCAGATCCATAGTCAATAAATACTTTGTGTCTCTCTTCATAATGTGGTGGGTTTAACTTTGGTGTATAAATAATATTATTATTATGCTGAAAAATGAATAGTTGGTTGAAGTTAACATATTAACGTTGATACAATATACAAAATATTGATTAAATTTTAATAAAATGTTAGTGTAAAATAATTATATAGGCATTTAATGATCTATTCTATACAATTAAAATTGTTTGACTCAACTACTTATTATATTAAAAATCTTACTAATTGCAATATATAATTGAATAATAATGAAATTTTTTTTTAAATTGTTAGTGCATAAAATTAATCTCCTTTTATGTTATCTTCCCTGTCAAAAAAAAAAAATCAATTATATCTTAATTGTATGTGACTTTTAATAGAGTCTGTATAATAATTTTAAGAGAAAACTCCAAAAATCTCCTTTCAATTTTACTCAATTTGTAATATAGTCATGTTACTTTAAAAATATGTAAATTGGTTCAGATACTTTTTATTTTATTCAGATACCTATATTTTGCTAACACCATGACCAATTTGCACGTTTTAAATTTGCCTTCTTTTTCGTAGCCTTTTTTTTTTACCTCGTATTGCTCCTTTCTTTTTGTAAAGCAAACCGATACCCGCAATTGAAGAAGTTGTATTTGCTCTTTTGGTAAAGATTTATTTTCACAGTTTCATTTTGCCAACTTTTGCTATTTTTATTGTTAGAAGTGTGGCTTGTCTTTTTGTCACAGTAGTCAACAAAGGATGCCACCGAAAGCTGTTGCACTAAATGCACAGTTGTATCACCGCATTGTGTACAGTAACATGCATAGTAACTCTTATAAACTCTATAAATAGAGGGGATGCAAATGGTGAAGAGCATCCTGAGCTGAGAAGTATTTCCTCAGTTGTATAGGAAGAAGCAGGGTAGGCTTCTTGTAGTGAGAGAAAAATAGAGAGTGTGTCTAAGAAAATTCCAAGAGTGTAGTGTGAGTATACACTGGGGGTTTTGGATATATTCTCTAGATCTCTGTAATACTACTAATTGTAGTAGATAAGAGTCTCATTGGGGATACACTATATTGTAATTACTCTTTAAATATAGTGGAGTATTTTTCGGAGTTTGGCCCGTAGTTTTTCCCTCAAAATTACAGGAGGGTTTTCCACGTTAAAATATTAGTGTGCAGTTATCTTGATCTATTTTGTTGGTGTGAATAGTAATGAGTACTATTCATAAATAGTGAATTAGGTCCCACTATATAGTACTATTCACGTGAATAGTGACATGGGCCCCACTGCAAATTACTATTACCATACTCCATTTTTCCGTCTCATCAATTTAGACGCGCTTCCGCTCACATCCATAAAGTGTTTATTACACTTGGGGTGTACCCAACTCTGATGATATCATAACATTTATTTCCTTCATCTTCACCCAAAAATGATCTTAACAACAGCCCTTTTCCACACCAACAACCCAATGCCACCATTGAAATGAGAAGTTATCATATTTCCCAAAAATTGAAAAAAAAGAAGTTATTAAATCTTTATGAGGAAGTGGCTATTACCACTTCTATATAGCTAGCTATTGCCACTTCCATATTAATGATTTTTATTTGCTTTTCCCAAAATGCTAACAAACATTAGTCCTCCATTATCACAGGGTTTTCTTATTACTAGAGTTTTCCTACTAGGCCAAAGGAGGAAGGATTACGAACCGCTTTGTGATAAAAGACGTTTTAGTAAAACACTTGCAACGATATACAAACACTTATCTCAATTACTTGTAATGACTTTTTTTTCACTTTAATTTCCAATTATTAGTCTAATTAAAATTAATTTTATTATTTAAAAATATTAACATTTCTGTTAATTTTCAAATTTTATAATAGGTCAATGTGTATTAGAAATATTGAAAATTAATTTTATTTAAAATGATTATTTTGACCAAAGTCTTGGATTTTTTTAAAATTTTGTTAGTACTATTACTACAAAAAAAAAAAAAACCAGTGAATTGTGGTGGTGATATTAGGGCGGTTCCCAAAAACCGCTACAATATTCAGCAAATTACAGCGGTTTTAGTGACCGTCATAATCTTAGTGAAAGGAATGGCCATAAAATTATGACAGTTCTTTAAAATCACCACAAAGCTTAGTAAATTATGGCGGTTTGGTAAATATAATTATGGTGGTTAGAACCGTCTTTATTTACCATTAACTATTTTTATTTTTACTTTTTTAATAAAGTAGGGAAAAAATGAGCAATTCCACTCTTTAACATTTTAGTTAGTTTTAAATAGATATCTTAACTTGTAAATATTCTAATTAGATGCTTAAACTACACTAATCTTAAAAATTACTCATTTTATTCAATTTTGGGTTTAGCTAGATAAGTGATGTGGTAAAATATCTAATGATATGTGTGTGTGTGTGTGTGTGTGTGCGCGCGCGCCACAATTTCTTTTAATTTTTTAATATTTTCTTTATTTATATTATTTAATATTTGTAAAAAATACATATCAATAAAAAATGGAAAAAATATTAACTAAAATGTTGTCATTCGATGCTCAGAAAATGAGGATGAGAAGCTCAAATTAAATGTTAACTCTTCTAAGAGAATGTGTTATCTTTTGATTTTTTTTTAATCTTATAATAAAAATAATGAACTATGGTAAATAGAACACATTTTCTATTTTTTTTTATTTCAATTGAATTTAGAACTTGTTTTGTTACTACAATTGTAGTTGTATTCCCTTGAAAATGGACACAAAATTTGAATAGTGGATAAAACTAGAGCAAATTTTTCATCGAGCATATATATATATATATACACACACATAGCACACATATTTTATAAATCATTTTTTCATTGTGGAACTTTTAGATTCTAACTCAAATTTTATTTTTCTTTGCTATACACGAACTTTCAAAATTTTAAAAATGGATCATTTTAAAAAATGTGCTAGTTAAATGATTTAATTAAAAATTTAAATAATATAGAAAGAAGAAAAGGAAAAAAAAAAAGAAAATATATTTTTGAAAAAATAAACTTGTCAATCTAAGAAAAGAGAATTCTTTTATAGTTAAACCTAAGATAAAAATGAGATCTATAATATAGAAAGAAGTAAGGAAAAAATAAGAGCCCAACACTAAGAAAACCTTTTCCTTCACGGGAAAACCCATCTATTTCACTCATAGTATGTTTGTGAGTTTGGATTTTGGAAGGGAATAAAGGGCAGTGAAGAATTTGTAATATAATTTTGCACTACAAGTCCTCCTCTTCCCTCCCTTCTCCTCTAAAATCTAAACTCACAAACATCATCATTCTTCACTCCCCTTTCATTCTTCATGCGCTGGGATCGAGCAAAGCAGGTAGAGAAAAGCTCACAGAGAAAGCCCTTCCCCTTTCTTTCACTCCCTTTCATTCTTGGCGCCACTCAACCTTCCCCTTTCAATCTCACTTGTGCTCACTGAGAAACCCTTCACTAAACCAGAGAAAGTTCTTGAACCATATAGCCACTCATCCCGTGCGTGACCCTTGCCTCACCAGAGAAAAGCTCTGCCCAACCCTGTGTCACGACCTCAGCTCCAGTGACCCAACCTCCGCATCGCAGCCTCTGCTAACCCGCACTGTTGCTTCTTCATCAGACTGCTCATGGTCGTTCGAAGGCTCCACTAGTCACGGTTGTGGTCCCCACACTCCGTCGGTCAGTCACTGCTTCATCTCTTTTGCCTTGTCCTTCAAACATCTCACCTTAAAATTTGAAGCTTTTGTCTTTCTTCGAATTTCAATGGTGCCTTGATCTCTATGTGAATGTGATTATTTTGTGTTCTAATGATTGGGCTTTTTATGACTAATTAGGCGTTGGGATTTATTACGATTGTGAGTTTGTTTAGGTTCAATCTGTGTGTGTATTGTTTGTATGATTTAAATGTTGTTGAGAGTCTTTTGATGATGGTGTTCTTGTGCCATGTGAAGGATAAGTGACAGGTTGTTAAATGTTGGCTTTGTGGGTGTTGTAGAGTGGTGAGTGATGCTACTTGGCTACCAGGGCTACTGGGTTTGTAGTGGGAAATCGTCTATGCCAGAATGATCTATGTTTTGTTCACCGTATCTGCCAAGATTAGGTTGGGTCTATTGATTGCGTATTGGCTGAGCTTCTTCTTGGATAGGTTGGTGTCTATTGATATTTTGCAATTTGGCATGTATAATAATGAAATTTGTTTGTTTTTCATTTTTCAGCCTTTGTTCCCTAGTGAGAGTGGAGTTTATCAACTTGTTGAGATCATCAAAGTAATCTTTCTGATCAATTAATTTATTATTGCTGCTATGTATTCCTTATTTACTTTGAATCCTACTTTGAAATTAGTATACTTGGATGCTTCCATTAACTTAATTGTAAGTTGCAACATCGTAATACAATGGATAATGATATGTCATTGATTCACAGCTCAATTTGATAGGCAGACTTGCTAATTTACAGGGTCAGCATCTTTAGCGTGTAAATTTTTTATTTGTGGTTGTTTTGAGAGGTTTTGGGCACTCCAACAAGGGAAGAGATTAAGTGCATGAACCCTAACTATACAAAATTTAAATTCCCATAGATTAAAGCATATCCATGGCACAAGGTATAACAAATAAATTTAATAGCATTTCCGTTTTATAACAAATAAGTTTTTGTCTAGAACTGCCACAAATAATCTGCAACAGTTGAAAGCCGCCGCAAGTCACCAATATGGGCCATACTGTCAAGAGTAAAATAGTGGTTGACTACAATTTACTAAGTATAATGGGTGGTGTTGTTAAGGGAAAAACGGTGGTGAAAAATGGCAGTTCCAAAACTGTCATAATTTTCATTGAAAAAAACGGTGGTTGTTAGCATTCATTACAATGGCCTTTTTTTAACCACTATAATTTATCGAATGGCATTAGTAATTATAGCAGTATAAGGAACTGCCCTTCTTTAAAATAAAGGCAGTTAAAACCGCCCTAATTTCCCAAAAAATCCGCCGCAATTCAATGGGTTTTTTTGTAGTGTATAATTGTTGAGAGAATATAGCATAATGGCTATTCTTTGAAAAATAGTAATAAGCAGCAATAAGGACGTACTCTGTAAGTAACAATATGCAACATATATTAATTTCTTACAAAATTTAATTTTCATACACTAACATCTAATAAAACTTGAGAAAAACAACAAATTGTGATGAGTAACTACTCATCATGATTCATGATAACTACTAACTATAACATATCATTTTTTTGGAATTCTATTTGATGACATTTTAAAGCTATTTTATGATGTCAATATGTAGAAACTAATTTTGTTAAATATATAGTGTTAATACAATTAAAAATATTAAATACACACGTGATAAAGATTTATCAAACCAATTAAAGTTTATTGTAGCTTTTTTCTTTAATTCTATTCATAAAAATTAAGGCCACTTGATATGTTAATTTAGATATACTTACCTATATTAAAAACAATTTAAAAAGATTAAATTATTTCCTTGATCATGCATTACATTATATAAAGACTAAAATATTTATTTTCTTTTAGCCATGATATTACTTTCCAACTAAATACATGCTTAATATTTGTTTTAAAAAAACGAAAATAGAAAACGAACTGCCATGAAAGAACATAAGAGAAGTGCGCGTACCGATTTGAGTTTCAGGTTGAGCTGATGTATCGGTGATTGATAGATATTCTTCTCTCCAATGCGTCACCAGAATCGTGAGTTTGCTAAGATCCTTGATAACAACCAGAGGTAATAACTGAACTACTAAATAAGAGTTCTATCATAAAATCTACCTAATAATAAAGTAGCTAAGGTACCTTTACTCATTGTTACGTTTTCTGTGTTAGACTGATACCTTTACTCATTGTTACGTTTTCTTTACTAGACTAATACAGCCGCTTAAACATTGTCATAAAACCCACCCTGCCAAAGAATAAAATTGCTAAGGTACTTTTACTCATTGTTACGTTTTCTTTGGTATCAAGAGATGAGTCTTTAAGTGAGGAGTAGCTACCCTTGCACAAGTTGGTGACAAAGAATAAAGTGAGCAATTCTTAATATTAATTCTTCAATTATCCCTTGTCCCCACTCAATGATTTTGGTCTTGCAATTCTTGATACCTTAAAGAGATGAGTCTTTAACCGAAGAGTAGCTACCCTTGCACAACTTGGTGACAACATTTTTGCTATCATATTTTGTGGTCATGCTCACGCATACTACAAAGCAGAGCAGTTGAAAAAAATCACGTCTATATATGTGCTGACATTTTTTTAGGAGGAGGTTTCTTTTGTTCTGCGTGATGTGATCAAAGGTTAAATAGAAACTACATAAACTTTCATTCTTGGTTGTCAGTTTTTTTAAGCTTTGGCTAGAACATCTAAAAATGGAGAGTGAAGAGAAAATTTAAATTAGTATATTATTATTCATCGATGATCCATGTCTAGATTGTGCAATTTCGTTCCACTCTTGTACAGCTTCTCTTTTCACAAATAAATCATGTGGACCATTATTCGCTCATAATCATACAGATACAGTACACGAGAATATCTAGCAGTAAGAACTTCATCAAGTTTAACACTTGATACCAAGATATTCATGAGCTTTAATGTTCTTGTAAAATGAAAACATATATGACAGAAATGGTATTGCCGTCATAAGCGTTTTACTGTAATGATGAATACTTCTTTCATTTGACCGATACAACCACTCAATCTGAGTTGACAAGTTTATATCTTTATATAAACATTACAAATTTATACAGTCAATATTGAAAGAAATTGCATCTTTCTAGTAGCATTCTGTTTTTTTCCTTGCAATTAAAGGGTAACGGATGGCCTTTTTCATTTGTTCTTACCTATTCTAAAAGATGCACAAACTTTCATTTCAAAATGGAGAGAAAATTAAATCAGGAGCGCAATATATCATGGTGGCACCATGACTAGAATGTCAGATTTCATTCCCCTCATGCACAGCTTTCTCTTTTTCCCTATCAGACCATGCGAATCATTTATAGTCCCATTATAATCTCAAATTCGATAACTTTTGATCTTGTTTACAGATAAAGTATCCAAGAACTTTACCACTTTTAACTTCAGTTAGCTATCATGACATTCATGAATTCAATTGATTTTTTTTTTTTTGGTGTATAAATAGACATGGTAATGTAAACAAGTTGTAATACTTGATGTACACGTAACAGTAGTCAAGTCCCGTACGGCCTCAGGATCTCCCGGGGACCACCCATGTTGTCAGGTCCTGATGAGTTTCACTAAGTCTGGATCCTACATATTCTTAAAGGGCTATATGATATAACCATATTCTTTAGATCAAAAGTCCTAATAATTATTCCTAAGAGGAAAATAAGTTAAACAACGAGTTTTAATTAATTTTATGAAATCTTTAAACGTTTCGATTTTAGCTCATAAGTTTAGAACATCTTGAAAATTCCCAAATTTGAATTACAACCCAAAATTTAGATTTTGATTTGTTAGGATTTTGATTTTTATGATGTTTTATTTTAATCCAAATTAGGGTTATTTCCTTATTTACATTTATGTTTTAAAGTTAATGGAGAGTAAAATAAATGGTGACATCAACTAAGTAAGTGTTGAGACAACCTAGATGCAGTGGGGTGCTGTTACTGTAAGATTTTGCAGAACAGCCTTGCTACGGCGAGCAGGAGGGCCAGGAGGCTCACTGCAACGAGCGATTATTTATCTAGGCTCGCTATAGCGAGATTTGCTCGCTGGAGTGAGCATATATGATGTTAGTACAATACAAAATGGCGTAGTTTTGATTAATGAGACACCTACCTTTTTAAAACCCCTCAAGCCTCGGGTTCTCATTCTAGAATCAAGCAAACCTTTCCCTCAAACCCCAAATTCTCTCTTTCTCTCAATCTCACCCAAATCCATCATCCCCAATATCAAGGTGAGTATATGTTGTTAGATTTTGTCTTCATTCTCTCCATTTTTTCATGATCTTAGGTTGGGCTCTGTTATTTCTCTCATTTTATCAAGTGGGGATGCTCCCCCAATGTTGTTAGAGTTAGTTTAGGGTAATCTAGAGCTACCCACAGATCTTTGATGAGTTTTATGGTTGTAATGGCATACATTGGTGTCATCCCTCCTCCTTGGTCCTTCACGTTCCACCCCTCCAGGTTAGTGGGTTCAATCTCATGACCTTAGTTTGGTCATTATAGTATTATTTTCTAACATTACGAAGTATTTAGATAATTGAAAATAGACAATTGCCTAATATGATTTATGTATATAACTGTTCTTTAGTTAAGAATGGTTCTTTTGAACTCATACATGAAAATTATGATTTTTGAACATGCAAAGGACAATATTTGCTTTATAAAGGTTTTATATGATCTAACCTATGTCTTTGTATCGATTTGAATATCTGGATTATTTACGATTAATGAAACGAACTGCCAGACTTTATGCTTATTATGGAAACTGAGACATGTTGAACTTAGAATTGATGGAATCTTATTTTATGACTTTAGTTTACTTTAGACCAGGGAATTACTGAGAGGAACAGAGCTGTAAGTTAACAACAGTTAATTCATTAACTTTGGTACCAAGGCCCGCAAAGGGCATTATATCCATATGTTAGATCAGTCCACAAAGGACGTAGTTCATGAGGGACCGTTAAGATCACAGTTAGGGGCTCTTGTTCGTGAGACCACCCACTTTTAGTTTATGAATAGTCTGTTTTTTTAGTAGTTCTTGGGAAAATATAGATGATTTTTATGCTTCCCACAATTTTATGAATGAATTATTAGCTATTATATAAATTATATAGAAATGATTTATGAGATTGCATGATTATTTATATTTATTTCCTTCTCGTCCCATGTATGGTTATGACTGAGGATCCACTCACTAAGTTTTATAGCAACACTCACCCCTCTTCTCTTCTTTTTCTCCCAAATACAGGCATAGCTCAGGATCCTCCTCTTTCTCCCCCTTAGCAGTAGCATATTTAAGTTTGGTGAGCTTCACGTTGTTGTGAAGTATTTTGGATTCCTTTGTAGAGTGCTCCAGTGATATGACAAGCAGGGTCCCAGACCACATGCATTTACTTTATTTTGTGTACCATGATTCTTTTGTATTAAGATGACTTAACATTCATGGTTCTTTTTATAAATAAGCAACTCAAATGGATTTAGGTTACAACATCATTTATGAGAAAGAAGGGGTTACTTCATGATTATTTTGATTTATTTATGTAAATTGTTTTAATATGTGAAAGGGGTTTTATGAATAAAGTATGCATATAGTATGGCACAACGATCACGAGGCTTACGTGGGAATAGATTCCTCATGTGCCGGTCACGATCTAAGTCCAGTCGTGACGCAAGTCCCTAACGTATCCTTACTAATTGATGCTTTTTCTTTATTTAATTCATACAACCACCCAAATGCATTAAGTAAAGTGTCACTTTGGTCCCTAAAATTGTAAGCGTGCTTCACTTTAGTCCCTGAAATTTCGAAATTAACTCTTTAATCCCTGAAATTACATTTTGTAGGTCACGTTAGTCCCTAGTCAAACAATCGTAAGTCAACCGTAATATTTTACTGACGTGACACGTTAAGTGACACGTGGCATGTCACATATCAATGACATGTTGATGACGTGTTATGTTGATTCCACGTGGCACATATCAAAATAGATTCAGATTAGTTTCTGAAAATTTTTAAAATATGTAAAAACAAATCCCTAAAATTTTAAATGTGTCAAAATAGTCAATGAAGTTTCCTAAAATGTGTCCAAAAAAGTCCCGAATTCCAAATTTCTCCTCTTTTAGTTCATAAAATCTAAATCCTCGACAATTCTTAAACCTACTTAGTTTCCTCTCATTTCACACCCTGTTTAAATAATCCAAATGTTTAAATATCCTAAACATAATTAAGATTTTGTTTAGTCCAAATTTGAAACCCTCCATGTTTAGCTAACATAATTAATTTATTAGCTATTACATTACATTTCTTGGAATAAAATGAGTTTTAAAATATTAAAAATAAAATTCAAGGGAAACATTATATTATCAAGCATGGATATAGTTTATCAAGTGCTTCTTTGGAATATTTTAGTTACATTTATATTTTCACATGATTAACAAAGAAATTTAACAAATTGATTTTGTTAATTTTAAATATAGTTTTCAAATTGATTCTTTTTTTAGGGGAAAAAAAAGATAACACGCTCATAAAAAAACCCCCCAAATAAGGGAGGTGGGAAAAAAGCCCGAAGGTTCCATATAATCAAGTAAAATAAATAAGCAAGGAAAAAGAGCCTGATAAAGTTATGAAAAAATAATAGCTAATTCTCCCACTATTTATCACCTATACTCATATCATATTATATTTATCACCACCTTATTAATCTAACAATGTATTGAATTAATACTTGTACAATTAATCCAAATAACATGTCATAGCCTCAAAATTAGGAACGATCCCTTTTCAAACTTTAGCTAAGTGAATCCATTGAGAGTCAAAATGAGGAACCATGAAGTATTCCTCTCATATGTGTTGTATTTCTTATATTATATGAAACTATAATTTAATATATTTAATTGAGAAATTTACCAAACATGAAATACCATATTGTGAAAGCAAAAATTTTGATTAAATATATTAATTGTTTTAAGTACCAATAAAATTAGGTATAAGATTAGATTATATTAGAAGGGCATTTTGGAATAATTGAACAAAAGTTCAGTAAATAAGGAGTGACAATAGCCAAAATGGAGTGGCAATAGCAATAATAGAGTGGCAATAGTCACTCTCCTTTATGAGAGATTAAATTGTTTACCACTTGTTTAATGACAATAACTTATTGATGATACATTATCTTCTCATTGTTGTTCTATGCTAAAGAGATATTTATTTAAGTAGGGTGTGAAAATAAAAGATAAATAAGTGAATTTAATAAATATTAAGAATTTAAATTTTATGATATAGAATAGGAAAAATTTGAGATTTGGGAATTTTTTGACACATTTTAGAAAATTTCATAGATTATTTTAACACATTTAAAATTTCATGAACTAATTTGAACTTATTTGTATCCGATGTCATATCAACATGTCATATGTCACTTAATGTGCCACGTCAGCAAAATATAATGGTTGATCGACGGTTGTTTGACCAAGACTAACGTGATCTATAGAATACAATTTCAATGATTAAAGAGTTAATTTTAAAATTTTAGGGACTAAAATGAAACACACTTACAATTTCAGGAACAAAAGTGACATTTTACTCCAAATGCACTTGACAAATTCACATAAACCAAAACAAACATCACAGCTTATTAAAATTCACAAAAGGCGAATCAAGAACTAACGTTGATTCAGAAACCTTCATACACTTGAAATGAAACAACTAAGGCAGAATTAAGGTACGGGTAGACAAATCCCACAGGTTCTTGTCTGATTGGTTTCTTTTCCCCAAGTGCGTATGCATGGCAGAGCACTTTAACTTTTTCCTTATTCGGTTATTCCATATGCAGAGCTGCAATTACAAAGTCAACGAAGTCACAAATTGTGAGCATAATATATAAACAAGGTCTAATTTCTTACTGCTTGAGTTAAGGTCACCATCCCAACGGTGTTCCTCTTCAGAACTTGGCACCTGAAATGTGGTTACCATTGTAAGGCTTGGTGCGGTTAAGTTTCTATTACACAGAGTCTCCATCATGAGACATTCGAATATACGTACTGTCTGCAATGATGGAAACATGAAGCTGTAATTTCCTCAGCAAAATCTTTTGCGCCTGCACAAGCATTCCAATTCCAATAACTCCAATTTCATGATAGCAATCTCACTCGAACCATCACCATCATTCTCACTTGCAACGATTTCCTCTATATTGTCACACAAAGATATATTCAAAACTCGTAGTTCTGATAAACTTGTTGCCATTGATAACTATTAGAATATCAATGAGTGAAGAACTAAGGTGAGGTTTCAGTGATCATGGTGTTGAATATATATATACATGGAGTGAATGAAATATTAGTTACCATTTGTAACTAACTGTAATAGATAACAATAATAAGTTAACCAACTAACTATAATGACTTAACTAACTAACTAACTGACATGTGATTACTAGCTAACTAATAATGATTACATTATTAATCTTCAATATCCCCCTCAAGTTGGAAGCTATATATTTAGAATTCCCCACTGGGAGCATAAAAATCTGAACTGAGATGGAGGTAAAGGCTTTGTTAAGATGTCAACTAGTTTATGTTGGCTTTTAACATGTATTAGTTTCAAAATTCTAGCAGCTACTTTCTCCCTTATGAAGTGACAGTCAATGTCTATATACTTGGATCTTTCATGGAAGGTTGGATTGGAGGAGAGGTGTATGGTTGATTGGTTGTTGTAGAATACTAAAGCGGGGGAAATATTTAATCCAAATTCTTTGAGAATTTGTTGTATCCAAGTTAATTCACAGGACACACATGAGAGTGTCGTGTATTCTGCTTCAACTGAAGATTTACTTACTGTAGGTTGTTTCTTTGCCTTCCATGATAATAGAGAATTGCCTAAGAATACAAGGAAGCCTATTGTTGATCTTCTAGTGTCAATGCAATTGGCCCAATCAGCATCTGAAAAGGTGCTTAATGTGAGGGAAGAAGTAGCAGTGAAAAGTACCCTTTGTCTTGGACAAGACTTGATGTATCGAAGTAAATGGTGAAGGGCTTGTTCATGAGGTATCCTAGGGTCAGACAATGTTAAATTAGCTCTAAATATATTTTAAAAATTTAGAAACTGAAAAATAATTATTTGGTAGCGTTACATAATTTTAACAAAATTACATTGTTTATGTTAGCTTTTGATATTGATTTTGAAAAATTATTTTATCTCTCCTATGGACTTGAGGAAAGGACTTGAGAACTTGTGATCAGAGCCATTTGTGGAGTTACTGAGAATTGATTTGATATAATACACAAAATCTTTATTGTATGTTTTGGGAAGAACATTTGACAGGATCTGTAGTTAATGACAATAGGAGTTAGCCTTGGTACATCTTAACTATATTTGATTAGGACCACACAATGAATCCTTCTGTTCTACGACTACTCATATGGGTATGACCATTCTTTCTTAGAATCACATGAACGAATGACCACCTGAATGTGAATCCTTCTGTTTATCCTGATTTTGACAATTCCCACTTATTTTATAAAATGTTGGTTGTTTCAAAAATCATTTCCTTAAATAAAGGAATTTGTTGAATTTATATGAACTATGAAGTTATTATTATTTTACTTATGGATTACATATTATGTCATATGGATTATAGGCATCCTGTCTACCACTGAGTTGCAAAACTCAATTCATTATTTTCCCTTCTTTTCCAGATATAGGTGCAGCTTTAGGTTCCAATCCTGCAACTCCTCAATAGCCGAGTTGAGTTGGTGAGCCTTCTTAAGAAGGCCATATTGGAACCTAGTTTTCCTTTTTAGTAGTGCCGAGTTAGAATTGTCCATAATGCTCCATATGTCATAGACAAGGTCCTCATATTAGTTTTACGCTTATGTTAATGCTTATGCTTATATATATGTAGTTAAGAGACACACACATATTATATATATATATTATGGAAATGATTTGTAGACTTAATTTAGAATTATATTTTGAACTACGCTTTTAGGTACATCAGGAATTTGGGTTTGATTTAAATTAAATAATAGAACTTGAATTGAAATTTATATGTTGAGATAATTTTCTTAATTATGTTGAGTTAATTGTTCGGTTGTGGGGGTGCATTCTAAGAATGCTTCAAGCCCAATTATGTATTTTATCTTTATTTTCATATATGTTGTATTTTTAAATTTGGGGATGTCCGAAAAATAGAGGAAACTCTACTTTTTTTCTATAAAAGCTTGCATGTTAAGATTTATAGGGGAACATATTCCCTACATGCCGGCCATGACCCAAATTGGATCGTGCCATATTTTTTTTAAAATAACTACGTGACTTTCAATTTCCCATTGTACTAGACGATATGTAAGACCAAATATTTTTTTGTCAAGCAAAAATTAATTTTTTTAAATATTTTTTAGACTTTAATTTTTAGGGGAAAAATAAGTTATTTTAATTTTGCAAAACAAGTTTCAGGTAACCGTCGTGAGATGAATGTGTTAGGAGTGTTGTGATTAAGTTTCCACCATTCCCTAATCATAATTAGACTCTCGAACCCAATTTTATCTTACAAGACCAGTCTTGCTAGATTAAAAGGGTTTTTCAATTTTAGGCCAAGTGGGAGAATGTTAAATATTACCAAGTTGTAACTTCTGTTAATGGCCTAAAATGATGAAAATAATAATTGCCCACTATTAGTTTTAATTTCAAATTAAGTAAAATTATAAGGATAATACTTGCCCACTATCAGCTTTAATTTCAAATTAAGTTAATCTCATCAGTTAAAAATGATGCTTGATGGGCGCATTAGATTGACAGTTGTTATACATATAAATTGGTCATCTCTCTGTCCAAAAGATACATGTTCAGTTTTTTTTAATTCACATAGAAGAAACTTCCATTAATAATCTATACCATTATATAAAGAGGATTCCAAAATAAATTACTTTTTAATATCTCCTAACCAAAATGAAATTTGATTTGAAGTTTGAGTACTATTTTTAATTTATTTCTTCCATTCCGCCTTAGAATCACTGGATCAATAAACAACTGTTTTGAAAATAAAAAATTGTTTTTTAAAAATAAAACCTCTGGTAACCGCACACCCATCCATGTTCATCTCACTTCATCTCAATTGAACCACAGTCACACGTTCATCTCATTTTCCCTCAACAATATCTCCCTCTACCTCCCAACCATTCAAACATTCTCCACCCACACCAAATAAAAAAAAAGAAGAGATCCATTCTACCAAGGCGCAACTGATCTATTCTGGTTCTGGCCATGTCCTCCTCCACGACGACGGAGGCACACCCGTCGCCGGACAGGACTCCGCAGGCGGAAGATCCACAAATCTTAACTTTTCCACCCACCCCACTTACACTAACATATCACACACCCCAAGTTTTCATCTCCTTCTCACCGCTCACCCCACTTCCACTATCATATCACACACCCACACATTACACAGATTTGAAATTTTCCACCCACATCCAATGTAAAGAGGAAGAGATCCATTCTTCCAAATCAACACCAAACATGTCACGACCCAACCTAGGCTATGACCGGCGCATAGAGAACATTTTCTCTAGCCAGCCTTAACACACAATATTTTATAGAAAAACGGACAAAGTCTCCTCTGTTTTTCGAACATTCCCCAAATACAATATAACCTGCAACATTTTCAATTAAAATTCCAGCAAATGGGCATCAAGCATTCTCAGAATGCGCCCTTCCAGTATATAACAACATTTAACGTAGTTCAAAATATAATATCAATTTAAGTTTACAAATCATTTACATAACATAATCTATATGGCTAAATCATAAATTCTCAATCATATCATAATACAAGTCCGAGAACCCTGCCTGTGACATATGGAGCAACTAATAAACTAGACACATAAAGCTCTAACATAAAGGCCTTCTCAAGAAGGCTCACCAACTTAAAACGCACTTATGGCTGAGCCGGAGGAATAGAACTAGAACCAGCACCAGCACCTGTATCTGAAAAAATGGATAACAACAGGGTGAGTTTTGCAACTCAGCGAGAGATAGGATATCCGTAGTTTACTAAATACAATCTTAAAACAATATAAACATAATAATGTACATATACTCATAAAACATATATATATAGCTATAACATGAGATATCTTGAAAACATAACTTTACATAATCACATAATTCCAAGTATAATGGGGAGATTATCCTAAGTAGAACAATAACAAGTCCAGACATGACTCAAGGTCATGTGCGGGTTAGCACCACACCTGCTAACTGGAGTTGGCCCGTAGCCATACAAGTCCGCATACGACAAAAGTCATGTGCGGGTTAGCACCTCACCTGCTAACTGGAGTTGGCCCGTAGCCATATACAAGTCCAGACATAGCTGCAGACTATGCGTGGGTTAGCACCACTCCTGCTATCTGGGATTTCTCACGGTGCACCGAGGCTAACGTCCCCGCTGCTAACTACGTGTTCTAACTATGGAATTTCCCCAAATTACTCTAAATCATGCATATTCCACTTCTAAGATATTTTACAACATAAAAACCATCCTCATGTATAATATGCATAATAGACATAAAATAACTCAATTTTAGTAATTAACATAATATGCTCTAAAAATATAAAATTTGTTGCAATTCAACTAAAAGTATTTAAATAAGCATAATAATCATATTATGGCATCCAAATACAGATTTTTCATTTTAAACATAAAGCCTCATTTTCACTAAATAATTATTTTCTTCTATGTCAATATACTTTCAGCTCTTCATATAATTTTATATTGTTTATCATGCATAAAGTAACCTACAGATACACTATCTACTCACAAATACTGGTTCAAAGAACCGAAGATCAACGCCTTTAATGTCACCAACGCAAGTGTTGTTGTCCGATTGCTCTATCGCTCTAGGAATAAGACAATATGAATATTTGTGAGCTAACTACACTATCAATTAACATCAATTTACGCTAATTCACTAAAAACCCCAAATTCAAGGGTTTAGGAAACCTAACAATATCTCTAAAAATTTAGAAATTTCAATAATTTAAATGGAGCATGGTAGAAGCTTACTTACCACTTGGAGAGTAGAATTAGTGAAGAAAATCACTCCCAAAGCTTCTAAAATCTTCAACTCTCTAATGGAGGTTAGAGAGAGAAAGTGAGATAGAGGAGAGGGAAAGAGAGAGAAAGTGATGGAGAGGAGGAGGAGATGATGATGATGGAGGAGGTGGTGTTATTTCTTGAAGAAGGAAGCAAAAAAAAATTGAAAAAGAATTAGAGGAAAGGAGAAGAGAAGCCACGGGGAAGGAAGAAAGAAAAGAAGAGAAGAAGAGAAGAAAGGGATGAAGGGGGTTTGGAATCATACGGGAGGAGGGGGAGAGAATTAAAAGAAAAGAGAGAAACCTATGGTGGTCTATACCACTTAAGGTGCACGGTGGTCCTTACTTTTTTTTTTTTTTTTTCGGTCATCACAATCTTCCCCCCTTAAGAAATTCGGTCCCCGAATTTCCAATAATTCGAAAATAAAACACATATCTCAAGAATTAAACAAATGCGGATATCTGACCCGCATAGCCTCTTCCGCTTCCCAAGTCGCTTCCTCTTTAGAATGGTTATTCCAAACCACCTTCACTGACACCACCTCCTTAGATCTAAGCTTTTTCACCTGGCGGTCAACAATAGCCACTGGCTCCTCCTCATAGGACAATTTCTCATCAAGTTGGATCACTTGAGGAGAGATTACATGAGACGAATCAGGAATATACTTTCGAAGCATAGAGACATGAAACACTGGATGAACCAGGGATAATTCAGGGGTAATGCTAGATGGTATGCCACTGCACCAACCCTATCCAAAACTTCAAAAGGGCCGATGAAACGAGGGTTGAGCTTTCCTCGCTTGCCAAATCTTATAACTCCTTTCATAGGGAAACTCAAGAAAGACATGTTCTCCCACAAAGAACACTAAGGCACGCCTTCTATGATCAGCATAGGATTTCTGCCTACTCGAAAGCGCTTAAGAGTCGCTCTCGGATCAAACGAACCTTATCAAGAGACTCTTGTACAAGGTCAGGACCTAGCATCTTTGCTTCACCAACTTCAAACCAACCTATGGGAGATCTACAACGCCTCCCATACAGGGCCTCAAAAGGTGCCATCTGAATACTGGCTTGATAGCTATTGTTATATGAAAACTCTATAAGAGGTAGATAACTACTCCAATTTCCACCAAAGTCCAATACACATGATCGGAGCATATCCTCCAAAATCTGGATGGTTCTTTCAGATTGTCCATCCGTTTGAGGATGAAAAGCTGTACTAAGATCAAGTCGAGTTCCTAAAGCTTCTTGAAAAGCTCTCCAGAATCGAGCCGTAAATTGGGCCCCATGATCAGATATAATGGAAATCGGAATTCCATGGAGTTTGACAATTTCATCAATATACAACTGAGCATACTGAGGAGCCCGATAGGTGGTCTTCACTGGAAGAAAATGAGCTGATTTGGTCATACGGTCCACTATGACCCATATAGAGTCAAACCCTTTTATGGTGCGAGGTAACCCTGTCACAAAGTCCATAGTGATCCGTTCCCACTTCCATTCAGGTATTTCTATCTGTTGAAGCAATCCTGCAGGCCTTTGATGTTCAGCTTTAACTTGCTGACACACCAAACAACGGGACACAAAATCACCAATATCTCTTTTCATGCCTTCCCACCAATATAATTGCCGCAGATCCTGATACATCTTAGCTGAGCCAGGATGTATAGAGTATCGAGAATTATGGGCTTCCTCCAAAATGGTCTTTCTAAGATTTCCAACATCGGGTACACACAACCGATTTCCAAATCGAAGCACTCCTTCTTGATCCATCACAAACTCAGTGGTTGCCCCACTTCTAACATCATCTTGTAGCTTGAGTAATCTAGGATCTTCGTTCTGAAGCTTCTTAATTTGCTCCATGAGGGATGACTGGGCTCTTATATGAGCCAAGAGTATCCTGCACTCCCCATATCAAACTGAATACCATTCGCCTCAAGCTTATGAACTTCATCCACCAATGGTCTCCTTACAGGAGCAATATGAGCCAAACTACCCATAGACTTCCTACTCAAGGCATCTGCCACAACATTAGCTTTTCCAGGATGGTACAAGATAGTGCAATCATAATCCTTAAGCAACTCCATCCACCTTCGTTGCCTTAGATTTAAGTCCCTTTGTTGGAATATGTACTTTAAACTTTTATGGTCGGTGTAAATCTCACATGTTTCACCATAAAGATAGTGCCTCCAAATCTTCAAAGCAAAAATTACTCCCGCCATCTCCAGATCATGAGTGGGATAGTTTTGTTCATGCTTCTTAAGCTGCCGAGAAGCATAAGCAATGACTCGGCCGTGTTGCATCAAAACACAACCAAATCCTATTCGAGAAGCATCACAATAGACTGAGAAACCTCCAGAACTAGAAGGTAAGACAAGCACAGGTGCTGAGGTTAGACAGTCTTTGAGTTTTTGGAAGCTTTCCTCACATGCATCTGACCATTGAAACTTCACATTCTTTTGAGTCAACTTAGTCAATGGCGCAGAAATTCTCGAGAAATCTTTAACAAACCGACGGTAGTAACCTGCCAATCCTAGAAAACTTCGAATCTCTCAGAATCAAGTAGGTCGTGGCCATCGTTGGATAGCTTCAATCTTTTTTGGATCCACCATAATTCCATCCTTGGATACGATGTGACCAAGAAAAGCCACTTGATCAAGCCAAAATTCACATTTAGAGAACTTGGCATAAAGCTTGTGATCCCTCAAAGTTTGTAGCACAATTCTTAGATGGCACTCATGCTCTTCCATACCCTTGGAATATACCAAGATATCATCTATAAAGACAATCACAAAGTGATCCAGGAAGGGTTTAAACACACGGTTCATCAAGTCCATGAAAGTACTGGAGCATTCACAACCCGAAGGACATCACCAAAAATTCATAATGCCCATAGCGGGTACGAAAGGCTGTCTTAGGAATATCCTCATCTCTGACTCTCAATTGATGATACCCAGACCGGAGATCAATTTTAGAAAAATAAGAAGCTCCTTGAAGTTGATCGAACAAATCATCAATTCGTGGTAATGGGTACTTATTACGCACAGTGAGTTTATTGAGTTGCCGATAGTCCACACATAGTCGCATTGAACCATCTTTCTTCTTCACGAAAAGTACCGGAGCTCCCCACGGGGATGTGCTCGGACGGATGAAACCTTTCTCTAACATATCTTGTAATTGATCCTTTAACTCCTTTAATTCTGCAAGGGCCAAACGGTAAGGAGGAATGGATACGGGTTGAACTTCTGGAACCAAGTCTATACTAAATTCTATCTCTCTTTCAGGAGGCAATCCTGGTAATTCATCAGGAAATACATCTGGGAACTCTCTGACCACAGAGACTTGATCAATGTTAGGCACTTCAGCCTCAACATCCTTAACCACCGCAAGAAATGCTTGATTGCCTTTATTCATCAAGTGTAAAGCACTCATGGATGAGATCAATGCAGCTGGAGTAAGATAATTATTTCCTTTAAACACAAAATATGGGCCATCTGGAATATTAAACCTCACTACCTTGGAATAACAATCGACATTGGCATGATAAGGAGATAACCAATCCATGCCTAAAATAACATCAAAGTCAACCATCTCCAGTAGTTTCAGATCAGCTAAGGTATCTACACCATTCACACTAACGACACAAGATCGAAATACCAATTGGATCCACAAAAATTCACCCGTTGGAGTACTAACCCAAAATGGATTTTCCAACAACCCAGGTTGTTCGCCAAAGCGAGATGCAAAATACGGAGATACATATGAATGTGTAGAGCCTGAATCAATTAAAACATGTGCATCAAAAGAGCAAACTTTGAGTATACCTGTAACCACTGCATTAGATGCCTGAGCATCCTGTCGTGTCATAGCAAATACACGTGCTTGACCTCTACCTCTTTGACCTGTCCCTCGGCCATGTGGGCCTCTACCACCTGTTGCTCTACCACCCGGACCAAAGAAACTCTCTTGAGAATGGGCTGAATGAGATGATGTTGGCACAGCCTGATAAGTTGAATTCTGACTTTGGAATTCCTTTGAGCGTGGGCAATCTCTCAAGAAGTGGCCTATTTGTCCACACCCATAGCATGCCCTTCTGTTCTCATGACAAACTCCAAAATGATGCTTCCCGCATGTTCTGCATAGTGGCCTCATAGGGCCTGATTGCCCGGATCCCTGCATATTCCCTTGAGTCTGGTTAACCGAATAAGCTCTGGAGCCCGATGCACTCACAGGAGTAGGCCCATAGGAGGTGGCCCTACCTGAGTGCTCCTGATGTTGCCTTGGAGTCGTGTAGCCTCCTCCTGAGCTAGAACCTCCAAAGAAAGTTCCTTTTACCTTAGGTTTCTTAATCATTTCCCTTGTAGCTCTATTTTCTTCTCTTGTAGTCTCCATAGCACATGCGACATCTACCACTTTAGGAAAAGACATCCTTCCTACTTCAGGAAGCAAGTTAGTGCATAGTGGTTCTCTCAACCCTTTGATGAATCTCCGTACTTTCATTACTTCATTCACAGTTAAATGTGGTGCAAATCTAGATAGTCTGGTGAACTTGGCGTAATATTCATTCATCGACATTCCCGTAGTTTGTTTCAAATTCTCAAATTCACTAGCAAGTTTCTCTTTTCTATTGTCTGGAAAGAATCTATCCTTAAAGGCTTGAGAAAATTCTTCCCATACTGGGGGCGGTCTCCTATCAGCTGTACATTCTTCTAACAAAGATTCATACCAGTGTGCTGCGGTACCTTGAAGATTATATGATACAAAATCCACTGCTCTGGCACCTTCACATCTAAGGACCCTAAGGGCTCTTTTTGATCTATCCAAAAACTCCTGCGGATCTTCATCTATAGAGTCCCCTGTGAAAGTAGGTGGGTTTAGCCGGAGATATGCTTCAATAGTCACTTGCTCATGTCCAAAAGGCTGGGCATTTCTTTGAGTGACAGGGGCAGGTTCAGCTTGTGGTTGAGCCCTATCCCTTGCCTGTTGGGTTAAGGCTGCCACCAAATTGTCAATGGATTGTTGCATACCCAACATTCTTGCATCAAGATCAATTGGTTGCCCTTGTGGGCCTGCTGCATCACCCTGCTCGGATTCGGGTTCGGGTTCAAGTTCTGGTTCAGGTTCTGGTTCAGGTTCAGGTCTGGTAGTCCTTCTGCGACTTGCACCCCAGCCACTACCAATTCGTCCAGCACCCCGGCCTTGACCTCTACGGCCTCCAGCCTGGCCTTGCCCTCTCTGTCTAGGTGGAAGAGAAGGAGCTTGGTTAGATTCCGCACCATAGGTATCATAATCTACTAGCCTTACATTGCGCCTTACATTGCGTTGGCGTTTTTTAGGAGGCATTGTACCTGAATAGTTGAACTAAGGATCAGATACATGTAAAGTTTGAAAAGAGAATACATAAGACCAGACAACTCAAGACAATACTCAAGAAGACATTCCTAAAGGCCTCTTATAGGGTCACGCTTTGTGAAAATGGGCCGGCAACCATTTACACAATCGAGACTCTACTAAAGGACACTTGCTCCATAATACACAAGGAAACCTAAAGCTCTGATACCAACTTTGTCACGACCCAACCTAGGCTATGACCGGCGCATAGAGAACATTTTCTCTAGCCAGCCTTAACACACAATATTTTATAGAAAAACGGACAGAGTCTCCTCTGTTTTTCGAACATTCCCCAAATACAATATAACCTGCAACATTTTCAATTAAAATTCCAGCAAATGGGCATCAAGCATTCTCAATCGCGCCTTCCAAAGATATAACAACATTTAACGTAGTTCAAAACATAATATCAATTTAAGTTTACAAATCATTTACATAACATAATCTATATGGCTAAATCATAAATTCTCAATCATATCATAATACAAGTCCGAGAACCCTGCCTGTGACATATGGAGCAACTAATAAACTAGACACATAAAGCTCTAACATAAAGGCCTTCTCAAGAAGGCTCACCAACTTAAAACGCACTTATGGCTGAGCCGGAGGAATAGAACTAGAACCAAAGACCAGACTGTGATCTCGAAAAAATTGGATAACAACAGGGTGAGTTTTGCAACTCAGCGAGAGATAGGATATCCGTAGTTTACTAAATACAATCTTAAAACAATATAAACATAATAATGTACATATGCTCATAAAACATATATATATAGCTATAACATGAGATATCTTGAAAACATAACTTTACATAATCACATAATTCCAAGTATAATGGCGAGATTATCCTAAGTAGAACAATAACAAGTCCAGACATGACTCAAGGTCATGTGCGGGTTAGCACCACACCTGCTAACTGGAGTTGGCCCGTAGCCATACAAGTCCGCATACCCACAAAAGTCATGTGCGGGTTAGCACCTCACCGCTAATCGGAGTTGGCCCGTAGCCATATACAAGTCCGCACATAGCTGCAGACTATGCGTGGGTTAGCACCACTCCTCGCTAATCGAGATTTCTCACACGGTGCACCGAGGCTAACGTCCCCCGCTGCTAACTACAGGTTCTAACTATGGAATTTCCCCAAATTACTCTAAATCATGCATATTCCACTTCTAAGATATTTTACAACATAAAAACCATCCTCATGTATAATATGCATAATAGACATAAAATAACTCAATTTTAGTAATTAACATAATATGCTCTAAAAATATAAAATTTGTTGCAATTCAACTAAAAGTATTTAAATAAGCATAATAATCATATTATGGCATCCAAATACAGATTTTTCATTTTAAACATAAAGCCTCATTTTCACTAAATAATTATTTTCTTCTATGTCAATATACTTTCAGCTCTTCATATAATTTTATATTGTTTATCATGCATAAAGTAACCTCTGAGATACACTATCTACTCACAAATCTTGGTTCAAAGAACCAAGATCAACGCCTTTAATGTCACCAACGCAAGTGTTGTTGTCCGATTGCTCTATCGCTCTAGGAATAAGACAATATGAATATTTGTGAGCTAACTACACTATCAATTAACATCAATTTACGCTAATTCACTAAAAACCCCAAATTCAAGGGTTTAGGAAACCTAACAATATCTCTAAAAATTTAGAAATTTCAATAATTTAAATGGAGCATGGTAGAAGCTTACTTACCACTTGGAGAGTAGAATTAGTGAAGAAAATCACTCCCAAAGCTTCTAAAATCTTCAACTCTCTAATGGAGGTTAGAGAGAGAAAGTGAGATAGAGGAGAGGGAAAGAGAGAGAAAGTGATGGAGAGGAGGAGGAGATGATGATGATGGAGGAGGTGGTGTTATTTCTTGAAGAAGGAAGCAAAAAAAAAATTGAAAAAGAATTAGAGGAAAGGAGAAGAGAAGCCACGGGGAAGGAAGAAAGAAAAGAAGAGAAGAAGAGAAGAAAGGGATGAAGGGGGTTTGGAATCATACGGGAGGAGGGGGAGAGAATTAAAAGAAAAGAGAGAAACCTATGGTGGTCTATACCACTTAAGGTGCACGGTGGTCCTTACTTTTTTTTTTTTTTTTTCGGTCATCACAAAACACAAGGCGGACAGTACAGGGCTCCGCATCGCAACGCCGTTGGCGCGGAAGAGGACTGGCGCGTGTGGCGAGATCTCGGACGGTTGCGGATCGGGCGGCAGAGGTCACTAAACAGACACCAACAAGGAGACACCAAGCAGGGAGATCTTCCTCCACTAACTCATCAGCAACTTAAACCCTAACCCAGTTTGTTTCTCGAGAAAATCAAACAAAGGGGAAAAGAACTCTCAGATTTCAATTTGATTATCTGAATCCGTTAACGATTTTTTTTTTTGTCATTTTGATTTTGCACGCTTTGGATAAGAACCGATTCCAGAGTTTAACCGATGTTGCTAAGTGTTTCTTCTATTTTATTTTTTTCCTCATGCTTTTCCTACAGTGCGTGGCATCTCACCCGATACAAGGATGCTATTCCTCAATGGTAATGTTGCTTATTCATCTAAAAGACCCTGAACTTCTGTCTGCTTTTGTAAGGGGATTGATTTGACATTCCTATACCCGTGTCAGCATGGCTTTTGCTCATTAAAAGATGACACCTAACGATCTATTTATTCTTTGTATGTATGTTTTCTCCTTTGCAGCCCATATATCTCTATGTCTGTATCCCTTCCTCAATACAACATTTTTTATGGAAAATCATGAAGGAAGCAAAAGAATGGTATTATGCGAAGATTAGGAGATAAGGTCTTAGTTTGGTATAGTTTTGCTGATCAGATGCAAAAAATTGGTGTAGCAGCAGGGTAAGCACATAGGAGGCTGACTTGCTACTAAGTGGTCAGGTTATTATTTATCAGTTGATATGAATTTTTTTATGGCGGTATTGACTTAATAAATCAATCTTAGGCTTGGCAGCAGGTATTCTATGGAGATTTTCATTTGGACCTCTGAGGGGTTTTTACGATGTTGGGAGAAATTGCAATTACTTTCATTTTGAAAGGTTGTATTTTGTTGATGGATAAAAATTGGAGAGGGATTTTTCATAGATTAACTTCATATATGATTTTGTATATAAAATTCTTCCATAAAAATTAACTTATTCCCCATTTTTACCCACAAACAAAATACACACCTTAATTGTGAAATTGATCATATTCAGACTTAATTTGGTCTATTATTTCACTACAAATAGTCATATGTTATTTTAAACTTTTAACCAGTTATAATACGAACATTACTTCTCATACTCATATGACTTTCTACCAGGTTATTGAATTTACAGATTTGCTCATTTGCGAATAAGGCTATGGAACACCATGTAACTAAGGGATGCAACACACTAGATATTTAGTCGCATTGAGTGAAGTCACAATATAATGATATTGGCTAAAGAAGTGAACAAAAATATCTGATTATTGGAAGTATGAGATTAGATGTTACTAGGTTATTTAGTAAGTTTTGTATTATTGGATGTAGTTTGCTTCTGATGTATTATTTTGTGATTGTTTATGTTCCTATATGATGTTGCTCTTTCATGTTGACAGTCGTTAGAAATCTTCCATGTATAGAAGAAGGTTTAGCAGCTAGACATCAAAAGGTTTCTGAATAATCAAAAAGTATTTTTTTTATCTATCTCTTTTTTAGGTACCTGAGACCAAAGAAATTATGATTAACTTTAGAAGCTCCTACTTCGTGAGAGGTGATCATGGTAACATATATACATTTCCTTGATTGATGAGTTGATATTCATTATCTCCTTTTAATATGTTATTCTTCGATTATCTTGTTGATTGATGAGTTGATATTCATTATCTCCTTTTAATATGTTATTCTTCGATTATCTTGCTTCTGCTATCTAAAGGTCATAGATGTAGGATGATGTCGTTTGGATGGATTCATGCTGCTTGGTGAGAACAAAATATGCCACAAGGGAAGGGGAAATGTTGCAATGGAGAATCATCTATGGTGTTTGCATGGTTGATAAGAGTGAATAAGCATGGCTGAATATTGCTAAAAAAATGGTGTAGTATATGTTTGTAAATGATGAATGGCAGAAAGCATATAATCTCTGAATATGAATGAATTTTGACATGAGGAACTCAAGACTTGGCATGGGAGTCCGAATTAGGACATTATCTCATGAGACTGATGTATTACATTCCAGTCTCAAAAGCTGATAATTACTGTAGATAGAGATAAATTGATTTGTTGAATTGAAATATACTTGAGAATTAATTTATATAGGAAAAGTGTTTATTGATTGAAAGGCCAATTTCATTATAGTGGTATGCAACGGAGTACTCTGGTTCTTGATCGTGGTTTGTTGCCATTGTGTCTGTAACTCATATCTTAATGCAATCCAAATAGGTGGTGGTTGTGTAGATTGCCATTTTGAATTATCGACAAAAAAATGATGAGGTTCATTAATAGCAGTTTTTTTCTTTTGTTATTATTTTCTCTTTGCTTTGTGATGTGAGAAGGTTCCTTATATCCAACATACTTGGGGGCTTTAATCTGTTTAAATTTGAATACTTGATTTGTTTACATTTTTATTTATCATTTTTAGGTTATCTGGCATTGTAGAGGTAATATATTATTACCTATAATAATTTATTTATATGTATTATTATAATTAGCTTATTTTCCATAAATTAAAAGAGTATTGTATTTTTATTTTTTTTGGTTAGTCCCTTTGCCAATTTAGTATAAACTTAATTGATATAATTTTTTAAAATTTATTTGTCGTAACCGACTAAAAAAAAGAGTGAGGTGCACATGCACCTTAAGTGGTGTGAACCACACTAGTTTCCCCTCCCTCTTTTATTTTCACTTCCTTCTCTTGGCAGAAACGTTCTCTGCTTCTTCCCCTTCACTTCTTTCTCTCTTCCTCTCACGTTTCCTTCTTTCCCTCTTACTTTCGTCCATTCTTTTGCATCTTCTTTGTTTTCTTCTTCAACAAATATCACCACCACCTCCATCATCATCATCTCCTCTTCCCTTTCAACCCCCTAACCGCCCCTTTCTCTCTCTCCCTCTCCTCTAATCCACTTTCTCTCTCTAAACCCCATTAGAGAGTTGAAGATTTTAGAAGCTTTGGGAGTGATTTTCTTCATCAATTTTATTCTCCAAGTGGTAAATATATTTCTAAACTGCTCTATTTGAATTGTTAAAGTTTTTAAATTTTTTGAGATATTCAGGTTTCCTAAACCCTTGAATTTGGGGTTTTTAGGGATTTGGGGTTAATTAATGTTAATTGATGGTGTAGTTAGCTCACAAATATTAATATTGTCTTGTGTCTAGAGCGGTAGAGCAATCGGACTTCAACACTTGAATTGGTACCGGCAGTGGAGTGGTCTTTGGTTCTTTGAACCAATATTTGTGAGTGGATAGTGTATCTGTAGGTTACTTTATGTATCATAAATATTGATTATAAATTTAGAATTATATGAAGAGTTTAAAGTATGTTGACATATGAGAAAATAATTTAATTATCAAAAAGTGTGCCTTATGTTTGAAATGAGAAAATTTCAATTGGAGAGTAGAATTTGGTTGTCAAGTTTATTTAAATATTTTTAGTGAAATTGTAACGAATATTGAAGTTTAGAACATCTTATATAAAATATCAAATTTGACTTTATCCTATATGTCTCATAACTTGAGAATGAATTTTATATTGTAAGAATATCCTGAATTTGGAGTTGCGTTGGAAATATGAATAAATATATTTGTGAGAATTGTTAAGTCAATCATTATGATATTGAACACAGATTATGAAACTATAAGATTGAAATTGATTGAAAATTTTTTAGGAGTGAACGAAAGTAGAATCTATAGCTAACAGCAGGGACGTTAGCCTTGGTGCACCATGGAACTTCAGTTAGAAGGTGAGGTGTTAACTCGCACATAGCTGCAGCTATATCTGGACTTGTACTTGGCTATAGGCCAACTCCAGTTAGCAGGTGAGGTGCTAACCCACACATGACGTTTGTCATGTCTGGACTTGTATAGCTACGGGCCAACTCCAGTTAGTAGGTGTGATGCTAACCCGCACATGACTTCGGGTCATGTCTGGACTTGTTATTGTTCTGCTTCGAATAACTCCCCTTTATATTTGGATTTATGTGATTCCGTAAAGCTATATTATCAAGAATTCTCATGTTATGGCTAGATCCATATTTTTATGAGTACGTACACATTATTATGTTTATATTGTTTTATGATTGCATTTAGTAAACTATGGATATCCTATCTCTCACTGAGTTGCAAAACTCACCCAGTTGTCTTTCCCTTTTTTTTTTCAGATACAGTTACTGGTGCTGGATTTGGTGTTCCTCCGGCACAATTTTAGTGAATCCTAAGTTGGTGAAATTTTTTGTAAAGGCCATTTTTGTTGTCTCTTATATTTGTATAGCCTGTAGTTTCAAGTTGCTCCATATATTACAGGCAGGGTCCTTGGATCTATGTTATGTCTATATTGAAAATTTGTTACTTAGTTATGTAAATTATGTATAAAAAGGATTTATAAACTTAATTTAGTTTATGTTTGAATTATATAATGCATTATGTTTAATAGAGTTGGAAAGCTAATTTGGTATCTGGAATATGCTGAAATATTGTTATATGCTGGATAGGCGCATTCTGAGAATGCTTGATGCCCATTTATTGGAATTTTAATTGAACATATTGCAGGTTATATTTTTTTTTATTTGGGGAATGTTTGAAAAACAAAGGAAAATCTATCTGTTTTTCTAGAAAATTTGGTGTTTTAAGGCTTGCTAGGTAAGGTGTTTCCTATGCGCCGGTCATGACATAAGTTGGGTCGTGATATTATTCACTTTGATTTTATTCTCAATGCCAAAAGGCTATGATATACATAGCTTAGCAATGCATATTGGATTTAGAGAATTCAGGAAAAATTATAACATCAAATTATATTTATATGTTGCATTATATTTATTAAATAGAATGAATGATATCATATATTTAAATTTTCATTGTGTTCAATTACAAAAAAATGTTTTAATAAGCAATGTTATTTATTTATTTTTATTGATAGAAATATCGTAGATGTAATGGTGTAATGAATTGATGAATTAATATGAATAATTGAGTTTGAATAACAAATTATTATTGAGTCTGTTTAATACATATACGTAGATGCCAAAAATTGATATAGTTTTGCTTATTTTTTAAGTTCTTAATTATGCAAAACAGGATATTTGTATTCTCCATATGAATAATTTATTCTGCTACATATACTATGTTAACATGTAAAGTCTATATATTTTGTTCATTGTTTCTAATTCATTTATTATTTCTGATATGTAATTTATTTTGTAGTTTTTCAAAACATAACAATTCATCGATAATGAGATGTATAAATAGTTAACTAGAATCCTTAAAAGGTGAAAAGTTTTAGATATGTAAAGAGTAGTTGAAATGACATTTGAAGAAAACATGTTACATAACTTTAGAAAATATATTATTTTGAGTGTGTGAAATTAATACTCATTTCTTTTACTCTTTTTTGTTTGATATTTGGACATGTTATGTTACATTTACATATTTATTTTTATTTTGATAAAGTTGTCATATGTAATATTTAACGCTAAACTATAATAATTCCTAAAAAATAAATCAGCGAATTGACAATTATCTCCGTATTCCTCTTTCCATTTTCATGAGTCAACACCAATAGAAAAGGTGACTCGTCGCTAGTGTGTATGAAAGTGATGTAGAAGAGACAAAAACCAATTTATCTCAACTCTATTCAAGGCTCTTAAAGATTATGGCTTCTTCATCTTATCGGGGTGTGGAAAATTACAACTTTCAAGATCGTGTATGTTTGTATGCTTCTGCTCATGAAATTTTCAATCCCAAGTGATGGCAAGCAAGCCAAATTTGCACTAGAATGGAGCAAACCGGAAGGGATAGAATAGAGAAACTCCACATTCTATTCATGCTTCTGAAAATTTGCAAAAGTGAACGAATTTCGGCAACATTTTTGTTTCCCAGGCATTGTGGTTCATGTGTTTCCTCTACTGTGTCCTGCGCAAGCAAAAGAAAAAAAAAAAAAAGCGGTAATAGAGTACCAGTCTCTCGCTGTTGGTAGAACTAGTCCATCATTCCCTACTGACAACTGAAACACATAATGCAACAGAAATGGAACAATAGACTTTCATTCAACAATATGTCAAATGTTACGGATTCAATCATCAGAACACTGAAATTTTAATTTTATTTTCAGGTAAGGGGTTATAAGCCTATTAAAAAAAATACAGAATGATTTCCGTTTAAGGAAAACAAAAATACAGAATGACTTCAATTTGTTTTCACATTTTTTTTATATTGTTATTGGTGAACATTGTGTTTACGTGTGGGACTTTTGTGATGTATGCATGGGAGAAACAACAGACAGAGGGAGGTCCGTTCTTAACATTCTTTAATTAATCCCCACTCAATGCTTCTTTGGTCTTGCAATTATTGTTACCTTTGTTTTGCTGGTTTCGGTATCTTCTTTATTTTTAAAAACTTTTTATGCATTCCTATGATAGATTTTGATTCAGAGTTTTCTTAGACTACTAAGTGAGGATTTTCATCATGAAGACTGCTGATAATTAGATGTGGCTTCAATTTTAGTGTTTCTATTCATGCATATTGGAGGGAAGAACAACTTCATCGAAAGAAATGGTTTGCATCTTTTTGCTAGAATTTTTTGTTTTTTTTTTTCCTCCATAAAAGGTGGTATAACGAGTGACGTTTTTCTTTTGTACTACAAATTCAAAGGTTTCGTTCTTGGATAGTTAAAAATGGAGAGGAGATTAAAATCAGTAGTGCAATTATGGATGCACCATGTCCAGAAGCTAGAATATCAAATTTCACTCCCCTCGTGCAGTCTTAGCTTTCTCTTTTTTCCTATGAAAACGTGGAAATCTAATTCACATTATAATCTTAAAGTAGGTACCTTTTGATCTTGTTTAAAGTATCCAAGAATATATAGCACAGAGAACTTTATCACGTTTAACATAGTTAATATTAGTTATCATGGTATTCATGAGCTCATTATATTTTATTTTGTGTAAAATGATATGGTCTATGAACAGAAATGTAATTACATCAGTTGCTACCGCAACTTTACTGATTGATACTTTTTCTTTATTTGACTGATACAACCACGCAAGTTCATTTGACAAATTGGCATAAAGCCCAACACAAACATTACAGCTTATTAAAAAACACAGAAGGCAAAGTAGGAAGCAGTTGATGCAGAAAGCTTCATACAAATGAACACTTTGAAGTGGAACGACTAAAGCAGGATTAAGGTAGGGCCATAGACACATTGTTCTTGTCACATTGGTTCGCCTTCCCAATCGCGCATAGCAGACCACTTCAACTTCCTTTACAAATGCAGAGTTGCAACTACAAAGACAACGAAGTCACAAATTGTGAGCATAGCAAACAAGGTCTAATTTCTTATTGTTTGAGAATGTATGATAGTTTTACATAATTTAAAGCCAAATGAACTCAGCCAAACTTTTCACATACTGGGGTGTGCAAGGGATTGGTTGGGCTGGACAAAACCTGAACCCGCCCGATTTTTAGATCAGGTCAATTTTCGAAGTCCGAACCCGACTCGATAATGACCGGACTATATCTTGAGTCGTACCGAGTTAACCCGACATTCGAATAATATACGAAAATTTAGATATTGTACATACTAAAATTATAAACTTTTACAAGTAAGAAACAAAATTTTAGAGATATTTTACAATATAAATTTCAAAATAAACTATATCAATGTGGAAATAACACTAAGCTATGAAAAATATATTAATTGAACTTTAAAATCTTATAATTTCTCATAAATTATTATATATATATCTTAAGGAATTATTTGACATTGGGCCGGGTCGGACCAACCTAACGTATGACCCAAACCCCCCGAAAAATGTATCGGGTCAAATTTCCAAACCCGAACCCGTCCCAATGAGTTTCGAGCCGGGCCAGGTTGGTGGGACAGCACGGGTTATGAACACCCCTATCACATACTAACTATTTGGCTGACTGAAATTTTCATAATAAGAAGTTCCACAGCAGTCTTGCATGTTACAGCAACGGAAGATGTCAATTTGAGATTTAGGAGGTATAATTTCAAAGCTTCACCAAGTAATTATTTGAAACAAAAATGCATGAACGGTAAAGCAGTGCCTTCCTTAAGAAAAAGCCACTCTGAACCTTTTGCATTATATAACCATAATCACATAATCCAACGGATCTTCAATTCATTAAATTGAAAATAACATTTAAAACGAATGTAAAAAGTTACTAACACAGCTTATTAAAAGTTATAGAGAAGTAACTGAAAGTACACCGGTGAATGTGAAAATGAAATCAAGGGTGAAAATTAAAGTGCAAAATAATACCAAACCTAAATATATCAGGGACGGCGCGAAGATGAGCTTCCTTCGTCCTCAAACGTTGATGATTGTAGACTTGACTGTTGTTTGTATCTCTGCTTCCGTTTCTCCTTATAGATCGAGCATTAGAGGGGTTAGAATATAATTCAAAATATTTAGAATAAGAAAGGAAGATTTCGAGATTTGGTTGACATGTTCATTACCTCTTCAGCAAAAATATTTCTTATGGTGGTATTAAGGTCACCATCCCAACGACCTTGTTCTTGATACCCTGTGGATACATATTTGAGGCTTGGCGCAGCTAAGTTTTTCTCACAGAAAGTTTTCATCATGTAACATGCAACCACTCGTACTGTTTTCAGTGACGGAAAATTGAAGCTGCAATTTGCTCCGCAAAAGCTTGCGAGCCTCGACAAATAGTCCAATGTCAATAGCTCCAATTTCATGAAAGTAATTTCAATCGTAGCGTCATCTTCACTTGCAAAAATTTTCTCCATACTGTCACAAAAAGATGTAGTATTTTAGTAACATTATTTTCTTTCAAAGTTAAAATTTAATTTAGTTAATTATTATATTATTATTATTTGTTTTAAGTTTTATTTTAACGAAGCTTAAGTTTGCTTTTGACCAAGTCTTGTGAACTATGACTATATCTGTATAGCAACAGGAACGTTGAAGCACTTTAACCATTTTCCTATTTTACAGCCTTAAAGCTCTGAACCTTTGCACCCAATATCACACGAACTTTGACTAATTGCAATTGTGCAAGTGTTTTACGGTTCATTTTATGAGTAAGAGCAAGCTCACTTTCATTTTGCTCACTTTCGCAACAGTTTTTTCTCCTCATCTGAAAGTTAAAACTTCTCAGTGCTATATATATTTCTTTTCCACTGTGTCAAAAAACTTACAAAAAATCATTGGTTTGAGCTGTAACTTTCAATGGTTCCTCGAGCAATCCAAAAGAGTTGTTCCTGTAGCCTCACTAGTTCAAGTGCAGAGTTAGTGGAAAGTGGCTGTTGTATTCTGGGGAGTATTAGCTGTGAAACCCAGAGTTAAGAAAACCGGACCAGACTGGCCGGTCCGATCGGGTTAACTGGGAACCGGTCGCCTGGCCAGTCCGGTTGAGTGGGGAAAATCGGGGCATTTCAGAACCGGTCAAAATCGGTCAAAACCGGGAAAACTGGTAAACCGGACCGGTCCAACTGGTTCGGAGCTTTTGATTTTTTTTTTTTTTTGTTTCAAAGATTAAATACTAATATTTTTTAGCAGTTACAAAGCAAAAATGAAAAAAATGGGTTATATTTAGTTTATATATGAAAAAAATACTAATATCCACGAGCTGCTCATCATAAAATTCGCTAGTCAACCAACAAATATTGTTTTTAAATACTTTTGTAACCATATTGTGTGACTAAAACTAGAGAAATTTTATATGGATTAGGTTTATTTTTATTTTTATAAACCTATGAATATATATATATTTTTGTGTTAATTATGTTAATGTTAATGATTTAATATATTTTTTATGTTCTAATTAATTATACATATATATTTATTTATATATATTTTATTATATTCCGGTTGAACCCCGGTTGAACTGGTTGGACCTCTAAATCTTTGAACCAGTACCTTGACCGGTTCGATGTCCGGTCCGATTTTCTTAACCTTGGTGAAACCATTTGTACCGGCCTTTAAGCTCGTGGTGGCAAAATACTCTTAAGTCCAGTAGCTAGCACGCCTCAGCCATTGATAACAATAAACCATCTCTTTTGTTCTTTGTTATTTTTTATTTATTTGATTCTTCATTTTTGTATTCTTGTACTGAATTGATTTATTATTTACAATTAATTATTGTTTCTATCTATCTATCTATTAATAAAGTGATATTTCAGGTTAAGTTTACCAACAAAACATGCCTTCAAAAACTTGTAGTTTTGATAAGCTTTTTGCAGCTGATGAGGTCAGATTGTTGGGTTATGCAATATATAAGATGGAATAACATTAAACTACCTGGGGCATTGTGAAATTTTCACACTGTTCAGCTTGCAAAAGGAACCCGAACCTAGTTGACCGCGCCATAGCAACTTCAAGTTATCCAATTTGTTGATGACCAATGTCTCCAAGTTTGGGAGTATAACCTAGCAACAATAACATCTTTATATACTTTTTCAGTTAAATACACAAGCGGAAGATCCAAATGACTGGTCAATCTGTTTGCCAAACAAAAAGAAAAGGTCAAACTGTATAATAATTACAACTCACCGGTTTATTAGAAAGTAGGTTAAGAGATGACCAATGACTAACCTGATCCTGATTTTCATCTTGGACAACTATCTGCTCTAGAGTTTGGCAACTGAAAATGTCAAGATATTGCAGTTTTTCTAGAGCTCTAGCCACTGAGGGTGGGAATAAACTAGTTGTGCCAACACATTGATAAAGTATCAATTGGGTCAGGTTTTGAGTGCAGGAATGGGCTGGAACATTATCGCCCCATATCTTACTTGTGTTGATCTCATACAACTTCAAGCATTCAACTGTTGTCAACAACAACCGAACACCATCATTGGAAACAATGTTTGCACATGAAGAATCCCGGAGGATAAGTGTTCTTGAAAATTTAGGAACATCAACAGGCTCTCGACCGATAGATATATTGTATCTTTCTAGGTTCGCAAAGTTATTCAAGCCCCATGGAAAATCGGAACTACATGGGCATAGTAATTCCAAAGTTGTCAACTGTTCTAAACTCCTTAACTCAACTAGACTTGAACATATATATGGTGTTTTCCTCTTGTTTATCTGACATGGGGTATGATAATTCCACATATACAACTCTTCCAAGCACTTTAAGCCTGATAAAACATTTGTGGCAATGAATTTTAGGTTTTGACATTTGCTAAAATTGAGCACGCGCAGACGAGTGAGATGTCCTATTTCTTCTGGGAGCATAAGAAGATCCCGAGCTCCAAAAAGGATTAGAATTTCTAAACTCGTGAGTTCCCCAACCATTGCTATGTCTTTCAAAACACTTCTAGACAAATCCAGTAGTCGAAGCTTTGCCAAGAGTCGGAGAGATAGAGGAAGGGTTTTGGTAAAATTCATTCCACTTAAACGAAGAACCTTTGCTTCTCTCATCCCTGAGAAGAAGTTTTCTGGAACTCCCAAGGGGTGAAAATCACTATTTTGAACTAACAATAGCTTCAACTCTCGGCAATCCATTTGCTCAGGAAGCTCACCAACATAACCTCGAGGGACAATAACATAATGGCACTTTTGAAGTTGATCTGTCTTTGGCTGATCTTCTCTTTCAGTGTTCCTTTGCACTGGATAGGTAGGATGAGTCCTAAATCCAATTGACCTAGCGAAATCATGAACGAGATCATGCATTCTAACCCAGTCGGTCTCGCGTTCAAGCAACAACGAGCAGGCCCTAAGATCATTTATTAATGTATAATGCCTGTCTCTTGCTCTTGCAAATGTACCGACACCTTCATATAGGCCCAAACCCCAACAGATTGAAAGAAATTCTTCAGCGTCGACACCATCTCTTTCAAAACAACCAATGAGCAAGAATAGTGACTTTAGTTCCTCACTTTCTAAATAATCATAACTCAGCTTCAGACCGTTGAGGACTTCTTCAGTGAGTGAACCTCCATGATCAGATTTCTCTAATCTTGTTAAGGAATCATTCCAAGCACTGACACCCTTTCCTCGCAAAGCCTTGGCAACGGTAACTATCAGAAGAGGCAAACCAGCACAGCGTTTGGCCACCTTTCCCGCAATAGCCTTTATACTGTTGTCTTTAACAGCATGACTTGCTTTCTTCTCAAACAAATTCCAACTTTCTTCTTCAGACAGCTCCTCAAGAATAAAATCTTTCTGAGTGCCCATCTTACTATTTAGCACATTGCGATTTCTAGATGTCAGCACCATCTTGCATCCTCTGTGGTCATCACCATGAGGAACCCCCAACTCTGTAAAATCCAGCTCATCCCAAATGTTATCCAGAATAACAAGAATACTCTTCTCTTGGTTTATCCTCCCCCGTAATTCTCCCGCTCTTCCTTCTTCTGTCTCTTTTTCTAACTTCAGACCCAACCCATCAGCAAGTTGGCCTTGGATTCTTCTCAAATTTGGAGTATGCCGAGTATCAGTTATAGTAGCCATTACAACAACATCAAAGAACGCCTCTTTCTCTGCTTGCCAAGCCAACTCTTTCTTTGCTTGCCAAGCCAACTCTTTAACTAGTGTTGTCTTGCCGACACCGCCCATCCCATACACCCCAATCATGTAGATGTTAGGATCCTTTAATGCCTGCTTAATCTGATTCAACGTTGATGTTCGAGACTCCAAGGCTTCATAACCTCTAGCATATGAAGAGGTTATCGTTTGAGGAGGGACAGGGAAAGAAACTCTCTTAAATGATCTTCCATCATCAATGAGTTCATAAATTTTTTGTGCCATCTCTTTAGCCTCCCTGCTTAGCTTGAACCTTATACACAGATTTGGAAATGGCCAATTCAAGCATCTAACTTCTCCATGGCCATCATTGTCTTCATTAATCAGTTTATTGGCGCCAGCAATAGTGACCTCCGCTCCATCCAACCAGCCCTGGACAGCAGCTGCAATATTTTCCCCATTTTTTCGAGCATTTTCAACAGTTTGCTGCATATCAATCCTGTCGGCTGTCAGCTTCCGAAGTTGGGTTCTGAGTTTGTCAAGGTTGCTCTTGTACGAGGTAAGGTAGCCAAATTGTGACCCAACCAGTGAAAATATGCACCCAGAATTGTTAGCAATTGCAGTAACAATTTCCATCTCCTTCCTTTAAACAACTATAGGCTTAGGCAACTGTACAAGAAGTGTTGCATTACATTAAAAGCATTTCAAATTGGAAGTAATACAATATAAAATGACTAGTTTTTGAGTAATTTACATTCACCTCCCCGTGACATTTAGTGTAATTACACTCAGTATCCCTTTATTTTACAAAACTATCACTGACCTCCCTTTAAGTTTATTAAAATGACACTGACTTTCCTATAGATATTAATTTGTTAATTTAAATAACAAAAAAGATAACATAGAATACATTCATAATTATTAATTAAAAAATTATAATATTTTGATAATATTTAATACATCAGTTGAATAAAATATTTTTTATCACATAAAAAAAAACTTATAATTATAACTTATGATAAAAAAAGGTACTTTTTTATCATATGAAAAAAAAACTTATAATTATAACTTATAATAAAAAAATATATTATAGTAAATATATATGCCTAATTATGTTAAAATATTATAATTTCATTATTAATAATTATGTATATATCATATTATCTTTTTTATAATTTAAATTAGCGAACTAATATATACATGGGAGGTCAGTGTAATTTTAATAAACCTTAAGAGATATCAATTATAGTTTTACAAAATAAAAGAGTATTGAGTGTAATTACACTAAACCTTGAGGGAGGTTAGTGTAATTTTCTCTTAGTTTTTGGTGTGAATAGCATGGGCACTCGATTTGTCTTGTTGATATACGCTTCAACAGCTACAAAAGCATCTAAAGACAGAGATATAATGAAAATAAAACAGAAGAAGAAAGAAAACCAAACTATATATGGTCTTGTATTCACGCAAAAACAAATTGTTGGGAAAATGGAAAGAGTATCACCAAATTATACTGCCACAACTTTGGAATTAATTTTGGTCTATTATCATAACAAAAGTATAAAGTAATCAATGCAATGCAACACTTAAAAAAAATCATGAAATATGACGCTAATTCTAGTAATTAACTTATTTTTCTTCTCCTCTTCTTCAAGCAACACCCTCCGATCCTAATGCCATCCCTTGCTCTCCATAAGACAATGCTACCATTGAAGTGAGAAGTCATCAAACAAATCTTTCTGACCATTATGAATTTAAACCTTTGAAACATCTATGCAAGTGTCCTTAAAGAGAAAACAAATTGACAAATAAGAGTACATGTGGATTAAATTGTTTTGGCACAAAATTACTTTTTTATATCTCAAAAACTTAATTTTTATATATTTGGATAATTTTTAAAAAATAATCAGATTTTTTTATTTTTTTAGTGAAAAAATCACTTTTAAGCTCTTCTTAGTTATGTATCAAATTTAAGTTTCATAATAATTTTTTTTTTATCCTGTTGATCAATTTTTTTAAAATACAAAACAAAAGCAACTTGACAACTATGGGTTAACTGGAAATTTGTGTCTAAATGGGAGGGGAAAATAAAAAAGAGAAACTACTATGAAAGAAAGATCGCGCTTACCTGTTTTCGTTTCAACTGGTGTATCCGTCACTGGTAGATATATTCTTCTCTCTGATTAATTCCCTCTTGTTGTATGCGCTACCATAGAAGCAAGAACTGCTAAGATCCTTTCGAGGTACATGTAAGAGTACGACATTAAGCAAATAAAAATATATTTGGACTAAGCCGATCAGCACACTTCACTGTGGTAGCGTTGAAAATTGAAAAAATTATATTGAACTCCTTATATTCATCGATATTACTCTTATTCCCTTCTAATTTTAATCTTATATCAATCCACTTTTTAATTTTTATAATTTCTTTTAATTTTTTAACTTCTTTCATTATTTTTGTAACTTCTACTAACTCCTCATACATCAAGGGTATTTTAAAAAATAAAAAATTTGAACACCAAAGATAGTTAAAGAAACTATTCATTTTATATATAGTATAGATTATCTTCCTCATAAGTCTTGGATATCAAAGTAAGTCTTGATCTACTTACTCTATCTAATAACTTTTTTTAACATGAAATTACATCAATCCAACCATTAAATTTAAAGTTTTTACCAAACAAATCAACTATATAAAGTTTCATATAATTTGAAAATGCTTTAATCGTTCATCATTTCATTTTATTTTCACTGATAATATGTTTTTGCAAATACAAGTAAATATCGATTAATAGATTGCATAGTTATTATTGTCCAATTTTTCTGAAATTTGATATGCGTGATCATCAATATAATATAGCATAAATCAATGGTCGGATTGATTAAATTCAATGGGAAGGAAGAGTTATAGAATGGAGTAAGTGTGTAAGATTTACTCCCGTAATAAATTGATCCCACTCTTATATTAAAGTTGTAGTTATAGTGAAATAATTTTAAGGAATGTTCGAAAATCTCCCTTCAATTCTACTTGATTTGTTCTTTGATCATGTTCGTTTTGGATACTTTTCTATTTGTAGGGACCCCTACTTGATTTGCAATTTGATCATATTCCTTTAAAAATATGCAAATTGGTTTGGATACTTTTCTATTTGTGGGGATCCCTATATTTTGCTAACAGATCAATTTGCAAGTTTCCACTTTGGCTTCTTTTTCAGAGTTATTATTATGGGAAAGTTTTATTTTTACAGTTTCATTTTGTAAATTTTTGCTGTTCCTTACATTTTCTTCCCTCTTCACCTAAAAATTAAATGATCTTGATGCCAACCCCGCCCCACACCCACAAACCAATGTCATCATTGAAACGAGAAGTTATCATACTTCCTTAAAAAATGACAAAAAAGAAGAAGGGAGAAGTGGTTGTTGGAACATTTACAGTTTCATACTCGTTTCTTCACAGGGAAAATGTAAAATTATAAATGACTCATTTAAAAAAAATTTATTGTTATTTTTACTTCTCTACAAAATACACCTTTAATAATTTTTTTTAAAGAAAAAAGACAGAAGAAACAAACTATCATGGAAGAACACAAGAGGAGGGCGCGTACCTATTTGAGTTTCAGCTTGAGTTGATGTATCAGTGATTGATAGATATATTCTTCTCTCTAATGCGCCACCAGAAACAAGAATCTGCTAAGATCCTTGATAACTAACAGAGGTAATAATTGAACTACTGAAGGAACTTGTAAATTGAAGTGAAGGCACAACAATGGATCTACAGATATATCTGTCTATCAAGTAAGCGAGTAAATAAAACTATTTGGCGGAAACCAATTAAAGCACTTTCAATCAGGACTTAAAAGTTCCCTTAAAAAATTTTTTCCTTAGGATAACAATTAAGTTTCTTTTTTATTTCGAGTGTGAAATGACAAATTGTCAATAAAGTTAATGCCAAGCAGGTCCGGCCGTTGATTAAACAAAAAATACACACGCGGTCCAGCTGTTAAACACTTTGACAAATGAACAAGAAATACATAAGCGGTCCAGCTGCTAAACACTTTGACAAATGAAAAAGGGGAATGGCAATTGTAACGAAAAAGTTGAATTAACTCTTGTTTATTGTCATTATATATTTCACATTATATTTAATAAATATTTTTATTAATATTAAAAATAAAAATTAACTATTTTTTAATTTATTAATAGCAAAATAAAAGAAAGTCTATATTATGCATGATTTTTACAAATTAAACTGAAGTGTTTTATATTAGATATTTACATGAGCTTATCTATATTAGATATATGTTTCCAAATTAATTAAATCAAGTATCGCATTAATATATTTTTTTGGCTATATTTTTGTGATATTGCAGTAGCTAGCAAATATTCCATGAAAACTTCAAGTGACTTATTTGAATTTTTTTTTTTTGAAGTTACAACATAATAAAATATTGATGTATTATTCATGTACAAATATAACATGAAGAGATTGCTATATTTTTGTTTGATTAAATCTCACAAATGATTTAAATGTGTAACGCTCGTGCAACTATTTAAATTTGCTATATAATGTTTGTAATATTGAAATAGATGACACTCATCATAATTTTTATCTAATATTATATTATGGTAATATTTTCATTATCATAACGAAAATTTTTGAATGAAAAATGAAGAAATATTTTTTTCTTATGGTAAATACTAAGTACTAGCTACAGTAATGTTATAAATAGTGGATTGTGTGTTGAGTAAATTCTTCTTTTATATCCAAGTTTCCTGGTCATGTCCTTTATAAAAATAAAAGAATATATTAAGACACACCACAATTTCAACAAGTGAGTGGGGAAGAGAGGCCAGCGCATTCGATTCGAATGAACATGCCAATCCCGGCCTGTGCACTTTGATTTTTTTTTCTAGAAAAGAAGCTTTTTTATATGCTAAATTTACTCTTGTTTAGAGAAAATTTGTTTAGCAAAATTTAAGTTGTTTTCCAAGGGAAAAAAGCTGATAACTGAAACTCTTTTTTTTTAGAGTAAATGGTGAAAGTTGAGCATGAGGATGAACAAAAGATTGAACTTAAATATAGGTGAGAATAAACAAGAGTTAACACAACTTTTGATTAACGGTAGATTAGAAATATTAGAATAAAAGCAATAAAATGGGAGTGACAATAGATAAAAATGAGTAGCAATAGCCACTCCCCACGAAAAAGAATGCAAGATTATTCACATAAAGAGAAAAAAATAAAAAAAAAAGTGCAAACCCCTAACTTGGTCTTTGATAATTTTAGCGTCGAACAATTTGGTCCCTGACAATTGAAAAGTGTCAACTTAGTCCTTGATAATCTCAAAAGTCAAACACTTAATGGTTCCT
Source organism: Dalbergia cultrata (assembly GCA_031216105.1). Classification (NCBI taxonomy): domain Eukaryota; kingdom Viridiplantae; phylum Streptophyta; class Magnoliopsida; order Fabales; family Fabaceae; genus Dalbergia; species Dalbergia cultrata. The sequence goes on from CM062350.1 coordinate 17,756,603, forward strand.
GGACAAAAAATATTAATGTGACAATTTCATTATCCGACTGTCGCAACCGGGATCGCGACGGGACGACGAAAAAGAATGATTTAAAATGGAGTCGCCACTAAGTTTATTTAATTGGTAAAAATAGGGAAAAATCATTGTATTTTAAAAGAATAGATCTTTGAAACTAGATTTGAGTTTGGGAGTCGATTATGCACAGGGAAGGGCAAAAAGTTCATTTTTGCAGCACCCTTGATACATCCGTATTGCTACGGTTACCTTAATTGAATTGTGCAAATTATTAATAACCTTTCGAAATATTATTATTATTTTTTACCATTTTTATTATAAGAAAATTACAAAAAAGAATCTCAAAAGAAGGAAATTTCAGAGTACAAAACTGTTACAGTTCCAATAACCAAAACACCGAGTTAACAAGCCGTCCCGGCTAAGTTAACATTTTTATTCAAAATGAAAATATTTACATTTCAATGATTAACTCAAATTAATATAAAAAAGATAATAATAAATATTTACAAGAATAATAATAATAATAATAATGATAAAATATTTACATGCAAAACAAAATAAAACAATATAAAATTTGAAACATCAAGTTATCACAACTTAGATGTTCAAAATACTTAATTAATAAGCCGTCTCGGCTAAATTAATATTTTATTCAAAATAAAATATTTAACTAATAATTAATTAATTTAAATTTTAAAGAATAAGGTGCATAAAAAATATTTACAAGTAAAATAAAAATTATGAAAATTTAACTTTGGCTTGACAGGGAGTACCTGCTCCTACGTATCCCTGATACAATGGGAAACACAAAGTCACGTAGTTCTATAGAAATAATTATGGGTTGATTGGTTTCAAAAAAGAATTTAGAATATCAAGCTATCACAATTAAAATATTCAGAACATAAAATTAATAAGCCGTTACGGCTTAATTAATCTTATTTTCAAATTGTAATAAAATTTATTTTAAACATAAATTAAATAATATTTTTAGATAACTTTAGATTTAAACTAAATGCAAAAGAATTTTAGAATATCAAGCTGTCATAGCTAAAATATTCTGGGATCTAGAATTAATAAGCCGTCACGGCTCAATTAATCCTATTGTCAAAATACAATCTATTTATTTGAAATTTCTTTTTAAATAAAAGTAAAATATCTAAAGATTCATTTAAACATAAATCAAATGAACTATTTTTTTTTTTGTAGACCTGTCCTAATTCCAAAGGACAACAAAAATATCAAAACATAAAATAAATTAATAAAGTTTTCGAACTTTGAAAGAAAAATGAAACCTGAATCCATTTTTTTACGTTGACTTGGTATTAACAAACAACATAGACCAAAACTCTTAAAAAATAAATAAAATAAAATGAAACAAAAAACTCCTAAATAAACCCAAGACTTTTAACTAAAATGATTTCAATTTAATGGCAGACAAATAACAAAAATGAAAAAAACTCAATTGCTCAACGTAAAAAGAAAATAAGAAGTTCAGCCCAAATGAAACAAAAAAAATGTCCCAACGAAATTGAAAGTCCGAACCCAGCCTAAACACTAAACAAATATCACTTTGACGCTCAAAAATATAAACAAATAAACAAATCCCTAACTCTTGCTTACTGTAAAACGAAACGGAAACAGAAGTAGCAAGATGCAGCAGTGGACTGGGCGAAGGGGAGGATTGGCGGCGCTCCGGCGGGACGGCGGCGAGGAAGCTGGCTGTGGTGGTGCGCGATGGGCTGGCAGGCGACACGGTCCTCGCAGTGGCTTCGATGCGCAGCACCTGTGCTGGGAATGGCTCCAGACCGCGGCCTAGAGAGATGGCGGAGATGCTTGGCTTTGCGGGTTACGTCGGAGAGGAGAAGCCGAGATGGTAGTGCGGGGTGAGCTGGAAAGGCTTCGCAGCTTCCGAGATGGTAGTGCGGGGTGAGCTGGAAAGGCTTCGCAGCTTCGTTTTCGCAGCGCTTTCTGGTGGCGAGAAGGAGCTGCTGGGGGTTTTGCAGCTACTGCTCCCTTCCTCCTTGATGATCTTGTCTTGGAGTTTTATTTAGTTTTAGCACACACTGCTGTTCTCCATGTTTGAACCTCTTCACTTCTGTGATTTTCTCTCAAACTCTTTCCAAATCTTTAGAATAAAAATTTGTTTTAAATATAAAGATGGTGATATGAGAGTTCTCTCTATCTCCTCCTCTTCTATCCGTGAACTTTGATCCCCTTTTATCAATGTTCTGAAAATCGGACTGGACATCGAATTGGTCAGGGCAAGGGTTTAGAGGTTCAACCGGTTTAATCGAAGGTTGAATAGGTATAAAATAAAACATGTATTTATATAAGTATATAAAAATATAAAATAAAATATATGTCATAAATAACTTAAAATCAAATTAGGCATCAATAAAACCTATAGAATATAATATAATTCATCTCTTAATCAAAATAAATATTATCCATATAGTTCAAATCTCTCAAATTACTAATTCTCATACCAGAAAATGAAAAGAATTAGGAAAAATGATATTTTAGACTTTTTTATAAAAAAAACCTCAAAATGATGTTTTTTTTCATCTTTTTCATAAATAAAAAAAACCGGTTCGGCCGGCCGGGTTGATTTGCCCAGTTTTCCCGGTTCCCAGTCGGCTCGAAGCGGTTCGAAGCCGATTCATTCCTAGTCGGTTATAGGGGTTAACCCGGACCGGACAAAGAGTTTGCCTGCTCAACTGTCCAACTCGGCTTGGTCTGGTTCGATTCTCTGAACACTGCCTTTTATACACGCGTGAGGTTGTGTTTTTTGAAACATAGTTGGTGAAATTTTGATCTGATTGAAAAATTTATCCCCGGATGTTTGCTTGATTTTAGGGATTCACTTGACTTCCTCTGATTTGCAGTCGCTGTTCTTGATTTTTCCTCACTCTATTCGGTGACCTGCTTCTTTTTTCTTGATTTCCAGAGGTACTGTCAAAAACAGGCGTTTCACTCTCTCATTTTCAATAATCAACAGCAACCACAGAGGTCAACAACAAAAATTTATTATTATTTTTTAGAAGAGTGCAGTCGGTGCTCCTCTTCATTTTCTTTCTTTCTTTTTTTTTATCTATTAATGATTAACGGTGAATGTAATCAAAAATTAGAATGGGTTAGTATCTAGACTCTTTTTTTTTTTTTCTAAAGATAACATGAAACGAGCTTAACAAAAAAATTGAAACAGGCTTAAATTTTTTTTATGTAATCAAATAAAGTAAAATAAAATAAAATGCATTAGGAATTTTTTTGTTGTTTTGGATCGGACAAAATCAGGTGTTCATAGTTGCCCCTCTTTACTCATTTCTTATAAGAGAATATGAAAAATATAAGTTCTTCATATTGGCTACATAAGAAATGAGTAAAGACATGAACATCGATTTTGGTTTGGTAATGCATGAAATGTAAAGACTTCTAAACCAAAACTGTACAACAATATCAACATTCCTAAAATCTATATGCAAATGATGCAATTTGGAAATTGACATGAAATATAAAGGCAATCTGATACCAACTGGACATGTAAAAGCAATCTGAGGCTGACAGGAAAGGTAAATTGGAAATCTGAGGCTGACCGAAAATTAAATTGGCAATCTGAGGCCGACGGGAAAAGTAAACTGACGATCTGGGCCGACTGAAAAGTAAATTGACAATCTGAGGTCGACTGAAAATGAAATTGGCAATCTGAGGCCAGCTGAAAAGTAAATTGGCAATCTAAAACGACTGAAAATGAAATTGGCAATCTGAGGTCAGCTGAAAATTAAATTGACAATCTGAGGCCGATAGGAATAGTAAATTGGCAATCTGAGGCCGACAGAAAATTAAATTGGCAATCTGAGGCCAGCTAGAAAGTAAATTGGCAATCTGAGACCGACTCAAAATTAAATTGGCAATCTGAGGCCGACAGGAAAAGTAAATTGGCAATCTGAGGCCAGTTGAAAAGTAAAATTGAAACTAATGATTTGAAAACCCTTTTTTTTTTAACATTTTTGTGAAACAACTTATACCTGGATTGAGCAGCCCTCAAGGAAGACTTTAACCGATCAAACTTGTAGCTCTTGCATTAGACTTTCTAGCACAAATGAGAATTTTTCTTTTCTTCTGCACCTTTGCTTCACTTCATCCCCCGTTCTTTCTTCTTTTTCCCATTTTTGTTTAAGAAATAAAGATTGCTTTTCTGTCAAGCTTAGCTAAACTTCTGAATTCCCTTGGTATGATACTAGTCATTGATGTATTGATGCAAAGATTGTTAGGTTGTACAATTTATACTTAAGTTTATGCTTACTCAATACATCATAAATAAACATGCTTTTGAAAGGAGAAAGGAAAAGATGAGAATCTTTATTGCTTTGTATATCCGAACACATGAGAACAACGACAAATGCAAGGGTCTAGAACAAAACAAAGGGAAAGACAATGTCACGAAAGACATAAAAATTCTGATAACACATGGGAACAATGACAATGCAAGGCCTTGGAACAAACCAAAAGGATAAATGACATCAGGGATGACATGGAAATTTGCCCCATTTTTTATTCTTCGTTACTTATTCAATTGGTTCCTTGCGGTTGAATGTTATAATCATTGCTTATGATGATATGTCCTCCAATCCTTTCCTTTTCTTGATTTTCCCAAAAATTTGCCCCATTTTCAAACTGCTTGGCCCATAAGACTAATTCAACACTAAAAAATTGCCCTAGAAAGTAAATTGGCAATCTGAGGCCGACTCAAAATTAAATTGGCAATCTGAGGCCAACTGAAAATTAAATTGGCAATCTGAGGCTGACAGGAAAAGTAAATTGGCAATATGAGGCTAGTTGAAAAGTAAAATTGAAACTAATGATTTGAAAACCCTTTCTTTTTTTAAACATTTTTGTGAAACAACTTATACATGGATTGAGCAGCCCTCAAGGAAGACTGTAACCGATCAAACTTGTAGCTCTTGCATTAGACTTTCTAGCACAAATGAGAATTTTTCTTTTCTTCTGCACCTTTGCTTCACTTCATCCCCCGTTCTTTCTTCTTTTTCCCATTTTTGTTTAAGAAATAATGATTGCTTTTCTGTCAAGCTTAGCTAAACTTCTGAATTCCCTTGGTATGATACTAGTCATTGATGTATTGATGCAAAGATTGTTAGGTTGTACAATTTATACTTAAGTTTATGCTTACTCAATACATCATAAATAAACATGCTTTTGAAAGGAGAAAGGAAAAGATGAGAATCTTTATTGCTTTGTATATCCGAACACATGAGAACAATGACAAATGCAAGGGTCTAGAACAAAACAAAGGGAAAGACAATGTCACGAAAGACATAAAATTTTTGATAACACATGGGAATAATGACAATGCAAGGCCTTGGAACAAACCAAAAGGATAAATGACATCAGGGATGACATGGAAATTTGCCCCATTTTTTATTCTTCGTTACTTATTCAATTGGTTCCTTGCGGTTGAATGTTATAATCATTGCTTATGATGATATGTTCTCCAATCTTTTCCTTTTCTTGATTTTCCCAAAAATTTGCCCCATTTTCAAACTGCTTGGCCAATAAGACTAATTCAACACTAAAAAATTGCCCCAGAAAGTAAATTGGCAATTTGAGGCCGACTCAAAATTAAATTGGCAATCTGAGGCCAGCTGAAAATTAAATTGGCAATCTGAGGCCGACAGAAAAAGTAAATTGGCAATCTGAGGCCAGTTGAAAAGTAAAATTGAAACTAATGATTTGAAAACCCTTTTTTTTTTTTTTTAACATTTTTGTGAAACAACTTATACCTGGATTGAGCAGCCCTCAAGGAAGACTTTAACCGATCAAACTTGTAGCTCTTGCATTAGACTTTCTAGCACAAATGAGAATTTTTCTTTTCTTCTGCACCTTTTCTTCTTTTTCCCATTTTTGTTTAAGAAATAATGATTGCTTTTCTGTCAAGGTTAGCTAAAACTTCTGAATTCCCTTGGTATGATACTAGTCATTGATGTATTACTGCAAAGATTGTTAGGTTGTACAGTTTATACTTAAGTTTATGCTTACTCAAGACATCATAAATAAACATGCTTTTGAAAGGAGAAAGGAAAAGATGAGAATCTTTATCGCTTTGTATATCCGAACACATGAGAACAACGACAAATGCAAAGGTCTAGAACAAAACAAAGGGAAAGACAATGTCACGAAAGACATAAAAATTCTGATAACACATGGGAACAATGACAATGCAAGGCCTTGGAACAAAACAAAAGGAAAAATGACATCAGGGATGACATGGAAATTTGCCCCATTTTTTATTCTTCGTTACTTATTCAATTGGTTGCTTGTGGTTGAATGTTATAATCATTGCTTATGATGATATGTCCTCCAATCCTTTCCTTTTCTTGATTTTCCCAAAAATTTGCCCCATTTTCAAACTGCTTGGCCCATAAGACTAATTCAACACTAAAAAATTGCCCTAAAAAGGAAATTGGCAATCTGAGGCCGACTAAAAATTAAATTGGCAATCTGAGACCAGCTGAAAATTAAATTGGCAATCTGAGGCCGACAGGAAAAGTAAATTGGCAATCTGAGGCCAATGAAAAATTAAATTGGCAATCTAAGGCCAGTTGAAAAGTAAAATTGAAACTAATGATTTGAAAACTCTTTTTTTTTTTAACATTTTTGTGAAACAACTTATACCTAGATTGAGCAGCCTTCAAGGAAGACTTTAACCGATCAAACTTGTAGCTCTTGCATTAGACTTTCTAGCACAAATGAGAATTTTTCTTTTCTTCTGCACCTTTGCTTCACTTCATCCCCCGTTCATTCTTCATTTTCCCATTTTTGTTTAAGAAATAATGATTGCTTTTCTGTCAAGCTTAGCTAAAACTTCTGAATTCCCTTGGTATGATACTAGTCATTGATGTATTACTGCAAAGATTGTTAGGTTGTACAGTTTATACTTAAGTTTTTGCTTACTCAAGACATCATAAATAAACATGCTTTTGAAAGGAGAAAGGAAAAGATGAGAATCTTTATCGCTTTGTATATCCGAACACATGAGAACAACGACAAATGCAAGGGTCTAGAACAAAACAAAGGGAAAGACAATGTCACGAAAGACATAAAAATTCTGATAACACATGGGAACAATGACAATGCAAGGCCTTGGAACAAAAGAAAAGGATAAATGACATCAGGGATGACATGGAAATTTGCCCCATTTTTTATTCTTCGTTACTTATTCAATTGGTTCCTTGCGGTTGAATGTTATAATCATTGCTTATGATGATATGTCCTCCAATCCTTTCCTTTTCTTGATTTTCCCAAAAATTTGCCCCATTTTTAAACTGCTTGGCCCATAAGACTAATTCAACACTAAAAAATTGCCCTAGAAAGTAAATTGACAATCTGAGGCCGACTCAAAATTAAATTGGCAATCTAAGGCCAGCTGAAAATTAAATTGGCAATATGAGGCCAACAGGAAAAGTAAATTGGCAATCTGAGGCCAATGAAAAATTAAATTGGCAATCTGAGGCCAGTTGAAATGTAAAATTGAAACTAATGATTTGAAAACCCTTTTTTTTTTTTTAACATTTTTGTGAAACAACTTATACCTGGATTGAGCAGCCTTCAAGGAAGACTTTAGCCGATCAAACTTGTAGCTCTTGCATTAGACTCTCTAGCACAAATGAGAATTTTTCTTTTCTTCTGCACCTTTGCTTCACTTCATCCCGCAATCTTTCTTCATTTTCCCATTTTTGTTTAAGAAATAATGATTGCTTTTCTGTCAAGCTTAGCAAAAACTTCTGAATTCCCTTGGTATGATCCTAGTCATTGATGTATTACTGCAAAGATTGTTAGGTTGTACAGTTTATACTTAAGTTTTTGCTTACTCAAGACATCATAAATAAACATGCTTTTGAAAGGAGAAAGGAAAAGATGAGAATCTTTATCGCTTTGTATATCCAAACACATGAGAACAACGACAAATGCAAGGGTCTAGAACAAAACAAAGGGAAAGACAATGTCACGAAAGACATAAAAATTCTGATAACACATGGGAACAATGACAATGCAAGGCCTTGGAACAAAACAAAAGGATAAATGACATCAGGGATGACATGGAAATTTGCCCCATTTTTTATTCTTCGTTACTTATTCAATTGGTTCCTTGCGGTTGAATGTTATAATCATTGCTTATGATGATATGTTCTCCAATCTTTTCCTTTTCTTGATTTTCCGAAAAATTTGCCCCATTTTCAAACTACTTGGCCAATAAGACTAATTCAACACTAAAAAATTGCCCCAGAAAGTAAATTGGCAATTTGAGGCCGACTCAAAATTAAATTGGCAATCTGAGGCCAGCTCAAAATTAAATTGGCAATCTGAGGCCGACAGGAAAAGTAAATTGGCAATCTGAGGCCAATGAAAAATTAAATTGGCAATTTGAGGCCAGTTGAAAAGTAAAATTGAAACTAATGATTTGAAAACCCTTTTTTTTTTTTTTAACATTTTTGTGAAACAACTTATACCTGGATTGAGCAGCCTTCAAGGAAGACTTTAACCGATCAAACTTGTAGCTCTTGCATTAGACTTTCTAGCACAAATGAGAATTTTTCTTTTCTTCTGCACCTTTGCTTCACTTCATCCCCCGTTCTTTCTTCATTTTCCCATTTTTGGTTAAGAAATAATGATTGCTTTTCTGTCTTAGCTAAACTTCTGAATTCCCTTGGTATGATACTAGTCATTGATGTATTACTGCAAAGATTGTTAGGTTGTACAGTTTATACTTAAGTTATGCTTACTCAAGACATCATAAATAAACATGCTTTTGAAAGGAGAAAGGAAAAGATGAGAATCTTTATCGCTTTGTATATCCAAACACATGAGAACAACGACAAATGCAAGGGTCTAGAACAAAACAAAGGGAAAGACAATGTCACGAAAGACATAAAAATTCTGATAACACATGGGAACAATGACAATGCAAGGCCTTGGAACAAAACAAAAGGATAAATGACATCAGGGATGACATGGAAATTTGCCCCATTTTTTATTCTTCGTTACTTATTCAATTGGTTCCTTGCGGTTGAATGTTATAATCATTGCTTATGATGATATGTTCTCCAATCTTTTCCTTTTCTTGATTTTCCGAAAAATTTGCCCCATTTTCAAACTACTTGGCCAATAAGACTAATTCAACACTAAAAAATTGCCCCAGAAAGTAAATTGGCAATCTGAGGCCGACTCAAAATTAAATTGGCAATCTGAGGCCAGCTCAAAATTAAATTGGCAATCTGAGGCCGACAGGAAAAGTAAATTGGCAATCTGAGGCCAATGAAAAATTAAATTGGCAATTTGAGGCCAGTTGAAAAGTAAAATTGAAACTAATGATTTGAAAACCCTTTTTTTTTTTTTTAACATTTTTGTGAAACAACTTATACCTGGATTGAGCAGCCTTCAAGGAAGACTTTAACCGATCAAACTTGTAGCTCTTGCATTAGACTTTCTAGCACAAATGAGAATTTTTCTTTTCTTCTGCACCTTTGCTTCACTTCATCCCCCGTTCTTTCTTCATTTTCCCATTTTTGGTTAAGAAATAATGATTGCTTTTCTGTCTTAGCTAAACTTCTGAATTCCCTTGGTATGATACTAGTCATTGATGTATTGATGCAAAGATTGTTAGGTTGTACAATTTATACTTAAGTTTATGCTTAGTCAATACATCATAAATAAACATGCTTTTGAAAGGAGAAAGGAAAAGATGAGAATCTTTATTGCTTTGTATATCCGAACACATGAGAACAACGACAAATGCAAGGGTCTAGAACAAAACAAAGGGGAAGACAATGTCACGAAAGACATAAAAATTCTGATAACACATGGGAACAATGACAATGCAAGGCCTTGGAACAAACCAAAAGGATAAATGACATCAGGGATGACATGGAAATTTGCCCCATTTTTTATTCTTCGTTACTTATTCAATTGGTTCCTTGCAGTTGAATGTTATAATCATTGCTTATGATGATATGTCCTCCAATCCTTTCCTTTTCTTGATTTTCCCAAAAATTTGCCCCATTTTCAAACTGCTTGGCCCATAAGACTAATTCAACACTAAAAAATTGCCCTAGAAAGTAAATTGGCAATCTGAGGCCGACTCAAAATTAAATTGGCAATCTAAGGCCAGCTGAAAATTAAATTGGCAATCTGAGGCCGACAGGAAAAGTAAATTGGCAATCTGAGGCCAATGAAAAATTAAATTGGCAATCTGAGGCCAGTTGAAAAGTAAAATTGAAACTAATGATTTGAAAATCCTTTTTTTTTTTTTAACATTTTTGTGAAACAACTTATACCTGGATTGTAGCTCTTGCATTAGAATTTCTAGCACAAATGAGAATTTTTCTTTTCTTCTGCACCTTTGCTTCACTTCATCCCCCGTTCTTTCTTCATTTTCCCATTTTTGTTTAAGAAATAATGATTGCTTTTCTGTCAAGCTTAGCTAAAACTTCTGAATTCCCTTGGTATGATACTAGTCATTGATGTATTACTGCAAAGATTGTTAGGTTGTACAGTTTATACTTAAGTTTTTGCTTACTCAAGACATTATAAATAAACATGCTTTTGAAAGGAGAAAGGAAAAGATGAGAATCTTTATCGCTTTGTATATCCGAACACATGAGAACAACGACAAATGCAAGGGTCTAGAACAAAACAAAGGGAAAGACAATGTCACGAAAGACATAAAAATTCTGATAACACATGGGAACAATGACAATGCAAGGCCTTGGAACAAACCAAAAGGATAAATGACATCAGGGATGACATGGAAATTTGCCCCATTTTTTATTCTTCGTTGCTTATTCAATTGGTTCCTTGCGGTTGAATGTTATAATCATTGCTTATGACGATATGTCCTCCAATGCTTTCCTTTTCTTGATTTTCCCAAAAATTTTGCCCTATTTTCAAACTGCTTGGCCCATAAGACTAATTCAACACTAAAAAATTGCCCCAGAAAGTAAATTGGCAATCTGAGGCCGACTCAAAATTAAATTGACAATCTGAGGCCAGCTGAAAATTAAATTGGCAATCTGGGGCCGACAGAAAAAGTAAATTGGCAATCTGAGGCCAGTTGAAAAGCAAAATTGAAACTAATGATTTGAAAACCCTTTTTTTTTTTTTTAACATTTTTGTGAAACAACTTATACCTGGATTGAGTAGCCCTCAAGGAAGACTTTAACCGATCAAACTTGTAGCTCTTACATTAGACTTTCTAGCACAAATGAGAATTTTTCTTTTCTTCTGCACCTTTTCTTCTTTTTCCCATTTTTGTTTAAGAAATAATGATTGCTTTTCTGTCAAGGTTAGCTAAAACTTCTGAATTCCCTTGGTATGATACTAGTCATTGATGTATTACTGCAAAGATTGTTAGGTTGTACAGTTTATACTTAAGTTTATGCTTACTCAAGACATCATAAATAAACATGCTTTTGAAAGGAGAAAGGAAAAGATGAGAATCTTTATCGCTTTGTATATCCGAACACATTAGAACAACGACAAATGCAAGGGTCTAGAACAAAACAAAGGGAAAGACAATGTCACGAAAGACATAAAAATTCTGATAACACATGGGAACAATGACAATGCAAGGCCTTGGAACAAAACAAAAGGATAAATGACATCAGGGATGACATGGAAATTTGCCCCATTTTTTATTCCTCATTACTTATTCAATTGGTTCCTTGCGGTTGAATGTTATAATCATTGCTTATGATGATATGTTCTCCAATCTTTTCCTTTTCTTGATTTTTCGAAAAATTTGCCCCATTTTCAAACTACTTGGCCAATAAGACTAATTCAACACTAAAAAATTGCCCTAGAAAGTAAATTGGCAATCTGAGGCTGACTCAAAATTAAATTGGCAATCTGAGGCCAGCTGAAAATTAAATTGGCAATCTGAGGCCGCAGAAAAAGTAAATTGGCAATCTGAGGCCAGTTAAAAAGTAAAATTGAAACTAATGATTTGAAAACCCTTTTTTTTTTTTAACATTTTTGTGAAACAACTTATACCTGGATTGAGCAGCCCTCAAGGAAGACTTTAACCGATCAAACTTGTAGCTCTTGCATTAGACTTTCTAGCACAAATGAGAATTTTTCTTTTCTTCTGCACCTTTGCTTCACTTCATCCCCCGTTCTTTCTTCTTTTTCCCATTTTTGTTTAAGAAATAATGATTGCTTTTATGTCAAGCTTAGCTAAAACTTCTGAATTCCCTTGGTATGATACTAGTCATTGATGTATTACTGCAAAGATTGTTAGGTTGTACAGTTTATACTTAAGTTTTTGCTTACTCAAGACATCATAAATAAACATGCTTTTGAAAGGAGAAAGGAAAAGATGAGAATCTTTATTGCTTTGTATATCCGAACACATGAGAACAACGACAAATGCAAGGGTCTAGAACAAAACAAAGGGAAAGACAATGTCACGAAAGACATAAAAATTCTGATAACACATGGGAACAATGACAATGCAAGGCCTTGGAACAAAACAAAAGGATAAATGACATCAGGGATGACATGGAAATTTGCCCCATTTTTTATTCTTCGTTACTTATTCAATTGGTTCATTGCGGTTGAATGTTATAATCATTACTTATGATGATATGTTCTCCAATCTTTTCCTTTTCTTGATTTTCCCAAAAATTTGCCCCATTTTCAAACTGCTTGGCCAATAAGACTAATTCAACACTAAAAAATTGCCCCAGAAAGTAAATTGGCAATCTGAGGCCGACTCAAAATTAAATTGGCAATCTGAGGCCAGCTGAAAATTAAATTGGCAATCTGAGGCCGACAGAAAAAGTAAATTGGCAATCTGAGGCCAGTTGAAAAGTAAAATTGAAACTAATGATTTGAAAACCCTTTTTTTTTTTAACGTTTTTGTGAAACAACTTATACCTGGATTGAGCAGCCCTCAAGGAAGACTTTAACCGATCAAACTTGTAGCTCTTGCATTAGACTTTCTAGCACAAATGAGAATTTTTCTTTTCTTCTGCACCTTTTCTTCTTTTTCCCATTTTTGTTTAAGAAATAATGATTGCTTTTCTATCAAGGTTAGCTAAAACTTCTGAATTCCCTTGGTATGATACTAGTCATTGATGTATTACTGCAAAGATTGTTAGGTTGTACAGTTTATACTTAAGTTATGCTTACTCAAGACATCATAAATAAACATGCTTTTGAAAGGAGAAAGGAAAAGATGAGAATCTTTATCACTTTGTATATCCGAAGACATTAGAACAACGACAAATGCAAGGGTCTAGAACAAAACAAAGGGAAAGACAATGTCACGAAAGACATAAAAATTCTGATAACACATGGGAACAATGACAATGCATGGCCTTGGAACAAAACAAAAGGATAAATGACATCAGGGATGACATGGAAATTTGCCCCATTTTTTATTCTTCGTTACTTATTCAATTGGTTCCTTGCGGTTGAATGTTATAATCATTGCTTATGATGATATGTTCTCCAATCTTTTCCTTTTCTTGATTTTCCAAAAAATTTGCCCCATTTTCAAACTACTTGGCCAATAAGACTAATTCAACACTAAAAAATTGCCCCAGAAAGTAAATTGGCAATCTGAGGCTGACTCAAAATTAAATTGGCAATCTGAGGTCAGCTGAAAATTAAATTGGCAATCTGAGGCCGCAGAAAAAGTAAATTGGCAATCTGAGGCCAGTTGAAAAGTAAAATTGAAACTAATGATTTGCAAACCCATTTTTTTTTTAACATTTTTGTGAAACAACTTATACCTGGATTGAGCAGCCCTCAAGGAAGACTTTAACCGATCAAACTTGTAGCTCTTGCATTAGACTTTCTAGCACAAATGAGAATTTTTCTTTTCTTCTGGAACTTTGCTTCACTTCATCCCCCGTTCTTTCTTCTTTTTCCCATTTTTGTTTAAAAAATAATGAGTGCTTTTCTGTCAAGCTTAGCTAAAACTTCTGAATTCCCTTGGTATGATACTAGTCATTGATGTATTGCTGCAAAGATTGTTAGGTTGTACAGTTTTTACTTAAGTTTATGCTTACTCAATACATCATAAATAAACATGCTTTTGATACGAGAAAGGAAAAGATGAAAATCTTTATTGCTTTGTATATCCGAACACATGAGAACAACGACAAATGCAAGGGTCTAGAACAAAAGAAAGGGAAAGACAATGTCATGAAAGACATAAAAGTTCTGATAACACATGGGAACAATGACAATGCAAGGCCTTGGAACAAACCAAAAGGATAAATGACATCAGGGATGACATGGAAATTTGCCCCATTTTTTATTCTTCGTTACTTATTCAATTGGTTCCTTGCGGTTGAATGTTATAATCATTGGTTATGATGATATGTCCTCCAATCCTTTCCTTTGCTTGATTTTCCCAAAAATTTGCCCCGTTTTCAAACTGCTTGGCCCACAAGACTAATTCAACACTAAAAAATTGCCCCAGAAAGTAAATTGGCAATCTGAGGCCGACTCAAAATTAAATTGGCAATCTGAGGCCGACAGGAAAAGTAAATTGGCAATCTCAGGCCAGTTGAAAAGTAAAATTGAAACTAATGATTTGAAAACCCTTTTTTTTTTAACATTTTTGTGAAACAACTTATACCTGGATTGAGCAGCCCTCAAGGAAGACTTTAACCGATCAAACTTGTAGCTCTTGCATTAGACTTTCTAGCACAAATGAGAATTTTTCTTTTCTTCTGCACCTTTGCTTCACATCATCCCCAGTTCTTACTTATTTTTCCCATTTTTGTTTAAGAAATAATGATTGCTTTTCTGTCAAGCTTAGCTAAAACTTCTGAATTCCCTTGGTATGATACTAGTCATTGATGTATTGCTGCAAAGATTGTTAGGTTGTATAGTTTATACTTAAGTTTATGCTTACTCAAGACATCATAAATAAACATGCTTTTGAAAGGAGAAAGGAAAAGATGAGAATCTTTATTGCTTTGTATATCCGAACACATGAGAACAACGACAAATGCAAGGGTCTAGAACAAAACAAAAGGAAAGACAATGTCACGAAAGACATAAAAATTCTGATAACACATGGGAACAATGACAATGCAAGGCCTTGGAACAAACCAAAAGGATAAATGACATCAGGGATGACATGGAAATTTGCCCCATTTTTTATTCTTCGTTACTTATTCAATTGGTTCCTTGCGGTTGAATGTTATAATCATTGGTTATGATGATATGTCCTCCAATCCTTTCCTTTTCTTGATTTTCCCAAAAATTTGCCCCATTTTCAAACTGCTTGGCCCATAAGACTAATTCAACACTAAAAAATTGCCCCAGAAAGTAAATTGGCAATCTAAGGCCGACTCAAAATTAAATTGGCAATCTGAGGCCAGCTGAAAATTAAATTGGCAATCAGAGGCTGACAGGAAAAGTAAATTGGCAATCTCAGGCCAGTTGAAAAGTAAAATTGAAACTAATGTTTTGAAAAACCTTTTTTTTTTTAACATTTTTGTGAAACAACTTATACCTGGAATGAGCAGCCCACAAGGAAGACTTTAACGGATGAAACTTGTAGCTCTTGCATTAGACTTTCTAGCACAAATGAGAATTTTTCTTTTCTTCTGCACCTTTGCTTCACTTCATCCCCCGTTCTTGCTTCTTTTTCCCATTTTTGTTTAAGAAAAAATGATTGCTTTTCTGTCAAGCTTAGCTAAAACTTCTTAATTCCTTTGGTATGATACTAGTCATTGATGTATTGCTGCAAAGATTGTTAGGTCGTATAGTTTATACTTAAGTTTATGCTTACTCAATACATCATAAATAAACATGCTTTTGAAAGGAGAAAGGAAAAGATGAAAATCTTTATTGCTTTGTATATCCGAACACATGAGAACAATGACAAATGCAAGGGTCTAGAACAAAACAAAGGGAAAGACAATGTCACGAAAGACATAAAAATTCTGATAACACATGGGAACAATGACAATGCAAGGCCTAGGAACAAAACAAAAGGATAAATGACATCAGGGATGACATGGAAATTTGCCCCATTTTTTATTCTTCGTTACTTATTCAATTGGTTCCTTGCGGTTGAATGTTATAATCATTGCTTATGATGATTTGTCCTCCAATCCTTTCTTTTTCTTTATTTTCCCAAAAATTTGCCCCATTTTCAAACTGCTTGGCCCATAAGACTAATTCAACACTAAAAAATTTCCCCAGAAAGTAAATTGGCAATCTGAGGCCGACTCAAAATTAAATTGGCAATCTGAGGCCAGCTGAAAATTAAATTGGCAATCTGAGGCCGACAGGAAAAGTAAATTGGCAATCTGAGGCCAGTTGAAAAGTAAAATTGAAACTAATGATTTGAAAACCCTTTTTTTTTTAACATTTTTGTGAAACAACTTATACCTGGATTGAGCAGCCCTCAAGGAAGACTTTAACGGATCAAACTTGTAGCTCTTGCATTAGACTTTCTAGCACAAATGAGAATTTTTCTTTTCTTCTGCACCTTTTCTTCTTTTTCCCATTTTTGTTTAAGAAATAATGATTGCTTTTCTGTCAAGCTTAGCTAAAACTTCTTAATTCCCTTGGTATGATACTAGTCATTGATGTATTGCTGCAAGGATTGTTAGGTTGTATAGTTTATACTTAAGTTTATGCTTACTCAATACATCATAAATAAACATGCTTTTGAAAGGAGAAAGGAAAAGATGAAATTCTTTATTGCTTTGTATATCCGAACACATGAGAACAACGACAAATGCAAGGGTCTAGAACAAAACAAAGGGAAAGACAATGTCACAAAAGACATAAAAATTCTGATAACACATGGGAACAATGACAATGCAAGGCCTTGGAACAAAACAAAAGGATAAATGACATCAGGGATGACATGGAAATTTGCCCCATTTTTTATTCTTCATTACTTATTCAATTGGTTCCTTGCGGTTGAATGTTATAATCATTGCTTATGATGATATGTCCTCCAATCCTTTCTTTTTCTTGATTTTCCCAAAAATTTGCCCCATTTTCAAACTGCTTGGCCCATAAGACTAATTCAACACTAAAAAATTTCCCAGAAAGTAAATTGGCAATCTGAGGCTGACTCAAAATTAAATTGGCAATCTGAGGCCGATAGGAAAAGTAAATTGGCAATCTGAGGCCAGTTGAAAAGTAAAATTGAAACTAATGATTTGAAAACCCTTTTTTTTTTTAACATTTTTGTGAAACAACTTATACCTGGATTGAGCAGCCCTCAAGGAAGACTTTAACCGATCAAACTTGTAGCTCTTGCATTAGACTTTCTAGCACAAATGAGAATTTTTCTTTTCTTCTGCACCTTTGCTTCACTTCATCCCCCGTTCTTTCTTCTTTTTCCCATTTTTGTTTAAGAAATAATGATTGCTTTTATGTCAAGCTTAGCTAAAACTTCTAAATTCCCTTGGTATGATACTAGTCATTGATGTATTGCTGCAAAGATTGTTAGGTTGTATAGTTTATACTTAAGTTTATGCTTACTCAATACATCATAAATAAACATGCTTTTGAAAGGAGAAAGGAAAAGATGAAAATCTTTATTGCTTTGTATATCCGAAACACATGAGAACAACGACAAATGCAAGGGTCTAGAACAAAACAAAGGGAAAGACAATGTCACGAAAGACATAAAAATTCTGATAACACATGGGAACAATGACAATGCAAGGCCTTGGAACAATAGAAAAGGATAAATAACATCATGGATGACATGGAAATTTGCCCCATTTTTTATTCTTCGTTACTTATTCAATTGGTTCCTTGCGGTTGAATGTTATAATCATTGCTTATGATGATATGTCCTCCAATCCTTTCCTTTTCTTGATTTTCCCAAAAATTTGCCCCATTTTCAAACTGCTTGGCCCATAAGACTAATTCAACACTAAAAAATTGCCCCAGAAAGTAAATTGGCAATCTGAGGCCGACTCAAAATTAAATTGGCAATCTGAGGCCAGCTGAAAATTAAATTGGCAATCTGAGGCCGACAGGAAAAGTAAATTGGCAATCTGAGGCCAGTTGAAAATTGAAATTGAAACTAATGATTTGAAAACCCTTTTTTTTTTTTTTTGCATTTTTGTGAAACAACTTATACCTGGATTGAGTAGCCCTCAAGGAAGACTTTGACCGATCAAACTTGTAGCTCTTGCATTAGACTTTCTAGCACAAATGAGAATTTTTCTTTTCTTCTGCACCTTTGCTTCACTTCATCCCCCGTTCTTTCTTCTTTTTCCCATTTTTGTTTAAGAAATAATGATTTCTTTTCTGTCAAGCTTTGCTAAAACTTCTGAATTCCCTTGGTATGATACTAGTCATTGATGTATTGCTACAAAGATTGTTAGGTTGTATAGTTTATACTTAAGTTTATGCTTACTCAATACATCATAAATAAACATGCTTTTGAAAGGAGAAAGGAAAAGATGAAAATCTTTATTGCTTTGTATATCCGAACACATGAGAACAATGACAAATGCAAGGGTCTAGAACAATACAAAGGGAAAGACAATGTCACGAAAGACATAAAAATTCTGATAACACATGGGAACAATGACAATGCAAGGCCTTGGAACAAAAGAAAAGGATAAATGACATCAGGGATGACATGGAAATTTGCCCCATTTTTTATTCTTCGTTACTTATTCAATTGGTTCCTTGCGGTTGAATGTTATAATCATTGCTTATGATGATATGTCCTCCAATCCTTTCCTTTTCTTGATTTTCCCAAAAATTTGCCCCATTTTCAAACTGCTTGGCCCATAAGACTAATTCAACACTAAAAAATTGCCCTAGTGTAGGTTGCTTCAGTTGATGCTTATTATTTTGCTCTAACTTTTGCCTAGGCTGCCCTTTCGGGTTTTCGACCTAACGAGCCACCTTTTTTTTTTTAACCTTAACTTTTGCTTAGGGCTCTCTTTTGAGTTCTCGACCTAACAGGTTTTTTTTTTTTGGCATATCTTCAAGCATAAAATCTTTCTGCTGCATCAATGTTGATTGGTTTAGGCAATTCTTGTCCATCCATGTTTTGCAAAATCAACGCCCCACTTGAGAATGCTTGCTCGACAACGTAGGGACCTTCATAACTTAGAGCCCATTTTCCTCGTGAGTCCTCTTGATTAGGGAGAATTTTCTTTAAAACCAAATCTCCAGGATAAAGATTTTTTGGCCGAACTTTCTTATTAAAAGCTTTAGTCATTCTGCTTTGATACAACTGGCCATGACAAATAGCTGCTAGCCTTTTCTCTTCAATCGTGTTTAACTATTCATATCGAGCCTTCATCCATTCAGATTCTTCCAACTCAGCTTCCATCAGAACTCTTAATGATGGGATTTCCACTTCTATGGGAGACACAGCTTCCATTCCATATACCAATGAAAAAGGAGTTGTCCCTGTGCTTGACCTTATGTTGGTACGATATGCGTGCAAAGCATATGGCAGCATTTCATGCCAGTCTTTGTAGCTCACCACCATTTTGGCGATAATTTTCTTGATGTTCTTATTTGTAGCTTCAACCGCACCATTTATTTGTTGCCTATAAGGAGCTGAGTTATGATGCTTGATTTTGAAGGTTTCAATGTGTGATATCCCAAATAAAGAAATTATAATTATTATGAATTATTATTATTATTAAGTGTACCTAGCATTATTATTATTTAACATTATTATTACTAAGTGTAGCTAGCATTAGCATTATTATTATTAAGTGTAGTTAGCATTATTATTATTTAACATTATAATTACTAAGTGTAGTAAGCATTAATAATATTTATTATTATTATTAAGTGTAGACAAATAGCACTAATATTATTCATGATTATTATATTTGTGTATAAATATATGAGTGTAGGAGTGTGTATGTGTAAGAAATGTTTAGTTTCATTTTGCTAAGTTTTGCTTCCACCTCCTCTAAGTCAAACCTCCTCTAAACCAAACATCTTCTTAGCCGAACTCATCTCTTGTCAAGCTCATGATCTTCATGGCCGAGCTTCAGTGAGCCTAGCTAATCCTCTCTTGGGATGTTGTGATGCTCTTTTCTTTTAATCTGTGAGATGGGTTATTTGTACCATTCCAATACTTCAAAGTAAAGTTATTAGTAGAAGCACACTCACGACTATCAACGGTGAGTGGGTTTAAGCTCACGATCATAGTTTTGGTCATTATTAATATTTTTTCATATTATATAAATTATTTATGAAATTTTAAAATGATTTATATCAAGAGAATATATTGTTATAATTATGTCTGTTTTAGAAATATTATTACTTTTACAATTATCATGAAAATTAATCATTTCAGCAAAACACATGGGACCATAATTGATACCTTGCGTGTTATAGAATATCTTTTTCGTAGTTTATGAAATTGTGAGACCTTAGTTTAATGTTTACAGTAGATATATTAATTATCATGTTTTCATACTATGTATTTCCTATGAAAATTTTAGAATATTAGATATGATTTATTGAAAGTATTGAATAAAGTATAATTCATAACAATTGTCAGATACATATTCTATTGATTACTGAAATCATTATGTCTATAAGCTGGTGATCCCTTGGGCATGATTTTAGAATCTCAGTTATGCTACAGTCAAATTGTTAGAATTATATGAATTCAGAGATTTTATATTTATTTGGTTTATGAACAAATTATTTTATATTAATTAGTGAGAAACAGATCAACGAGTTAACGGCTGCAGGATTGATCGTTAACCTTGGTACCAAGTGGTCTGCTAGAGGACTAGCTCACCCACAATAAGGAACCTAGTGAGGTGTCCATTTATGGGACCTAGTTAGGTGCCCATTAGATTAGCCATTGGCTCAGATTTAGCTATTCAGCTCAGATAATTATGTATAGAATAATTCATGTTTCTCTACTAGTTATTGCCATAGATTCAGTTAATTTATATGTAATTATATATGTAATATATTTCACATCAGTTGCATGTATATGTTATGTATTTTGTTATTGTTTCGTGTGGGTTGTGAGTGGAGGCTCACTCACCGAGTTTTGATGAACTCACCCCTCTCTTTTCCTTTCCCTACAGATACAGCTACAGTTTCAGTTGTACCACAGGATCCTCAGTAGTTGTGCTACAGCCTTCCTTGGTGAGCTTCGCTTTGGAGTGGAGCTTCTTGTCAATTATGTCACTAGTAGTGCTCCAATAAATTATGTAGGCGGGATCCCTGACATGCATGATATATTTTCAGAATTTCTGTTAATTGTTTTGTTATGTTTGGCTTTGGCCTAGAATATGGATTTTATGCAAATTTATGTTTAGAATTTATGTTTTGAGAACAATTTCATATTATTGAAGTTTTAGTTGAACTTGAGATATTTTGAATAAATTTGGATTATTTATGCATATTAGTCAGTTACGTTACTAGAGGCTTCCGTGGGGACCCAAATCCTCACATGCCGGTCACACTCCGTAGGTGGGTCATGGCACAAAGAACTTCTGAACTTCAGCACCATTGAGGTTTGGAGCATTATCTGTGATAATTCTTTCTGGAATCCCATACCTACAGATAATGTCTCTTTTGATGAATCTGATAAACACCTTTTGTGTGATATTGGCATATGAAATAGCTTCCACCCATTTAGTGAAATAGTCAATTGCCACCAAAATGAAACGATGATCATTGGATGCTTTGGGAATGATTGGGTCGATGACATCCATGCCCCACATCGAGAAAGGCCAGGGAGATACCATGTTGTGCAATGGAACTGGAGGAGCATTGACTCGGTCTGCATATATTTGGCACTTGTGACACTTCTGAACATAATTGATACAGTCTTTCTCCATGGTAGACCAGTAATAACCACTCCTTAGGATTTTGCGTGTCATCATGTGCCCATTAGCATGAGTTCAACAGATCTCATCATGGACTTCTGTCACGATTATACGGGCTTCATGAGCATCTATACATCTAAGGAGGGTTCCATCATAATTCCTTTTGTAAAGGACTTCACCATTCAAGAAAAAGGCCATAGCCAATCGACGAATCATCTTTTTATTCACCTCATTTGCTCCGACAGGGTATTCTCCTTTTTGGATATACTGCTTGATGTCATGATACCATGGCTGGCCATCCGGCTCGATCTCTACATTGTCACAGTATATCGGTTCACTTTGCACCTCTACATGGATGGGCTGGACATTGGTGTGGACTTCCAACTTGGTCATTGCAGCCAAACTAGCATGAAAGAACACAAGGGGCGCGCTTACCTGTTTCCGTTTCAGTTGGTCTATCAGTGACTTATAGATATACTCTTCTCTCTTATTGATTCCTTCTTGTTATATGCGCTACCATAGAAGCATGCATAAGTTATTGCTAAGATCCTTTCAAGGTACAGGTGGCAAGAGTAGGACATTAAGCAAACAAAACTATTTAGAGTAAGCCGATCAAGACACTTCACTGTCGTAGCATTGAAAATTAAAAGCAACAAAGTATTTTAAATAATATTATGACAAAGACAAAGTATTTTAAATAATATTATGACAATAAGGTGAAACGTCTGCATAATTATATTTCAATACCCACATGAGTGTGAAAGGAGTGATGGAGAAAGAATAAGTTACGAGAAAAACTAAGTGATGAATGCTTGAGTATTTGAGAATATTAGGTGTTGAAATAGTAAAGTTGTAAACTTCTTTTAGTGACATTAAATATCAACAATTGTCTATTGCAATTTGCAAATCATGTGCGAGTCGGCCGGTTGTGGAAAGAATGAAAGTAAAAATAGTAACAAGTGGTTGTTAAATTACTAAATTCAAACTGAAAATATTACAAGGAGAGTTGTTACGTGCACAATTGGGAGGGACAACTTGTGCACACCGTATGCCAACGTGTCTCAAGAAGACAAAAGAGGGAATGGGGTGGAGCGTGGACATTAAAAAACTATGGCGAGATTTGACTCTTGTAGAAGAACTTCGTCCTTATAAGTAGGCTGATTGTTATGACTCCAGTCTCTGCGTTTTTGTGAAGAAATTGTTGGGGATTGGTGATAAGCTTGAGTACCCTTTGTCATTGTATATGAAGCCGATTGCAACACACAGGTACTCTATTATATGATGGGTCATGATACTAGGTTTTTTCATCCTTGTTGAATAGAGGAGTGATTGTTCTTGAGATTTATTTGGGAGAATAACTAGTAGCTAATAGTTGTTGTGAAACTTCTAAAAATAGGAGAATAAGCAGCATTTTTTTACATTCCTTAGGGTTTATATGCTATGTTTTGTCATGTATTTAGTATATATGCTATGTTCATAGTGGGATTTAGATGTGATTGTGTTGGCTTAGTGTCTTGATTGTGACATATGTTCATAGTTAGTATATATGACTTAGTGTTTTTCTTTAATTTTTGTACTATCATAATAGGTGATGGGTACAGAAAGCATAGAGGATGAAAGGACCTTCAAATTTAGTGAATACTTAATTTTATTCATGTTATGCTCAATTCTATGGGTTATCTCAACTTTTGAAAGTTTGAGCCTCTAAAAAATTAGATACAGTGAAGGGAAGAAATCAAGGTATGTCACAAAGGTGATACAATGTGGACTATGTTGTTTTCTTTTTATCTGTGTGAGATAGGGATGTGATTGTGTATGATATTTTTATCAGACAAGTGTTGTGATCTGTTGTTATTTATTATCACAGTTATAGAAAATGTAGAATTACAACCTTAGTGATATGCTTATGTTCACTTATAAGTAGAGTTATAGGCATATATGCAGTTCTTATATATTAACATGGACAGAACATGGCCATGATATGATATCCATAGTCTATTTACGTGAAAGACAAGTGTATCCTGTTTAATGACACGAATGATATAAGTGATGCGAATAATAATTTTTTTGCTGACTGGGTTTAGGTGATTTCAGGGTATACAATTGCATTCCATGGAAGGGCCTAGCAACTATGAGCTAACTGTTGGCATGCAATTTAGTATGCTAGATGTTGTTAAAGCATTCTATGGTGATTATGCAACTGAGAGTGGCTTTGGATGGAGGGTATGAAATTCAAAAAAAGGAGTAGATGGAGAAGTAAATTATAGCATTTTTTATTGTTTACGAGAAGGAAACCGGTAGTAAAAATTGCAACAAGTGTGAAGACACTCCCCAGGAGTGCATTGAAATGTGAAGCAAAGATCATTGTATCAAAGGGAGAGGATAATTTGTGGTACATTAATAAAGTGACTTTGGAGCATTCCCATGATCTCAGCCCAACGAAAAGGAGATTGTTTAATAAAAATAGGAGGCTTAACATGCACGTGCAAAGAACCATAGATGTGAATGATGAGGTGGGAGTTAGGATCAAGAAGAAGTTTCGATCTCTTGTCGAAGATGTTGGGGGGTATGAAAATTTGTCATTTGTTGAACGAGATGTAAAGAATTATATCAACAAGGAAGTCGTGTCATAGGAAAAGAAGGGGATCGAAGGCATTGATTAGCTTTGTTGAACGAGATGTAAGGAATTATATCAACAAGGAAAGGCGTGTCATAGGAAAAGATGGGGATCGAAGGCATTGATTAGCTACTTCTGCAGAATGAAAGAATAAAATAGAAACTTTTGTTATGATATTGACTTGGATGAGGAGTTTCGCGTGAGAAATGTGTTTTGGGTTTATGCTAGAAGCAGGGCAGCATACAAAGCATTTGGAGATGTTGTTAGCTTTGAGACAACTTACTTGACAAACAAATATGACATGCCCTTTGTTGTTTTTGTAGGCATAAATCACCATGGGCAATCAATTTTACTTGGATGTGGTCAACTTTCATCTGAAAATACGGAGTCATTATCAGATGCATGCCTGGAAAGCCATCGAGTGGGATTGTGACAGATCCATATAGGGCCATGCAAAAGGGTATTAAGATAGTTTTACCTAACACTCGGCACAAGTGGTGTCTATGACACATCATGAAAAAGATCCCAAAGAAGTTTAGGGGATATGGTGCGTATAAGGGGATCAAGTGTGCTATGAAAGATGTCATTTATGAATCTCACATAAAGGAGGAATTTGAAGATAAGTGGGTTTCGTTTGTGAAACTGCAGTTTGATATTGACAAAAACGATTGGTTGAGTGGTCTTTTCTTTGAAAGGCATAAATGGGTTCCAATATTCCTTACAGTGGTGGCTCATGGATGACTGAGTGAGGGAGGTGCTGTGGGAGGGATTTTCTGTTGAGCGTGACTGGAGAGGGTTTGAAAGCGACAGGGTTTGAGAGCAATATGTGGGTTTGAGAGCACGTTTTTGTTTTTCAAAAGAGGGATCAACTGTGTGCTCGTTTTTATTAAAGTCCATGATGCACCATAAGCTCTCTTGTCCTTTAGCACCACCATGGCATACGGTGTGGACTAGTTGTGCAAACCAATTGTTCCCCTATCATTTTCCTATTACAGGATGTTTATGTGGCAGAAATCAGCACAATTAATGCTATATTTGGTGAAGTATTGTCTCCATACACAACAAGCTGATTCAAATGACAAGAAAGGGTTTAATAGATAATAAATGCAAGTGATTAGGAAGGAAAAAAAAAAAGTGAGACTTTAAAAAACAAACAATCAGAGTAATCATAAAATTTTAGATACTATCTTTAGTATGATAATTACCAGAATATAAGGACATGGTATATAATCAGAAATGTTGACATACATGAGTTGGTAACGCAACTTTACGTATTGATACTTTTTTCTTTATTAGACTGATACAACCAGTCAAGTTCATTTGACAGATTGGCATAAATCAAAACAAACATTACAGCTTATTAATAGCTTATTAAAAATCACAATAGGCAAATCAGGAAGCAATTGATGCAGAATGCTCCATACACTTGAACATATAAAATGTAACGACTGAGGCAGAATGAAGGTAAGGGTAGACACACATTCTCGTCTCATTGGTTTCTTTTCCCAAGTGCGTATGGCAGAGCACTTTAACTTCCTTATTCCAAATGGAGTTGCAGCCACAGAGACAACAAAGTCACAAATTGGGTACATTATAAACAGGGTGTAATTTCTTATTGCTTGAGATGAGAATACACGATAGTTTACAAAAACAAAGAGTAATAATACGTGTACAACTTTCTTAGAACAAAGGAACAAAATAAAGAAGGTGGTGAGCTCAAAAAATTAAAATTGAAATGAATCTACCACCTTTTTTTTTTTTTTTGCCTTTGCTGTAAGAGAAAAATACTTTAGATGCTCTCAGAATAGGAAATAAATTACTTTGTTTTATTTATTGAATGACACATTAGCTTTATAAATCATTCTTATCTCTTTTTTATTTTTTGCATATTTAATATAATATTTAGTGTGTTATTTATTAAATAGAACATAGTAAATATATTCTCATATTCTTAGAGCACCCAAGAATTCCTCATTATAAGAAATGTTGTACGAAGATATTGTACATATATATATATATATATATATATATATATATATATATATATATATATACTCTTTACAAAATTTAAAGCTCAATGAACTCAGCCAAACTTTACATACTATTTTAGTTTATTGAAATTTTGATAAATAATAACAAGTCATAGCAGTCTTGCGTATACCAAAGTATGAGGGGAAGTTGAAATTTAGCATACATAATTTCACAGCTTAACCAGATAGTTGTTTAAAACACCGAAACGGCACGAAGGATAAAATAGTGGTTTCTTTACGGAAAAAAGCCACTCTGAATCTTTTGCATCACATAACCAGACGAGGGTTGAACCACATAATCCAGTGGTTTTCAATTCATTCGATTGAAAATCGAAGATAATTAAGAGTAACTAACACAGCATCAATGGTTAAAAGAAAAATAAAACCATCGGTGAAAAAAAAATTAGGTTAAAATATAATACCAGTCCTAAATATATCAGGTGAGCAACGAGTAGCTTCCTTCATCTTTAGGCCAGCTCTAATGACGAGAGACTTGACCCTTGTTTGGAAATCTGGGATCGAGCGTTGAAAGGATAAGAGACTATATTGCAGAAAAATTGGAATAAGAATGGATGATTATGAAAATTGGTTGATACATTAGTTACCTTTTCAGAAAAAATACTTCGTATAGTGGCATTAAGGTCACCATCCCAGCGACCGACTTCTCCGGACCAATGTGTGGTTACGACTGTGAGGCTTGGTGTGGTTAGGTTTCCATTACAGAAAGTCTCCATCTTGTCACATTCCCACACACCTATCTTTTTCAGTGATGGAAAGTTAAAGCTGTAATTTCCTCTGCAAAAGCTCTCAAGCCTCGGAAAGTTTCCCAATGTCAGTTCCTCCAGTTTCATGAGAGCAATCTCACTCGGAGCATCACCAGAGTCATTCTCACTTGCAACGATTTCCTCGATCCTTTCACACCCACATACCGTCAAAACTCGCAGTTTTGATAAACTTGTTGCCGTTGTTGGGGACATTACATTGACTGCTCCATTACAACCCCGCACATGTAACTCATTCAAATTCTGAAATACTACAGAGAGTGGGACTATGTTCTTCAATCTATCACAATACAATACCGTCAATTTTTCAAGGGAAAAAAGCTTAACTTCATTACTATCATTCTTCTCAAAGATGTTCTCTATCTCATCACAGAGGAAAATATATAGCACTCGGAGTTGCTGAAGGTTCTCAACCAAAGAGAATGGAAAGGCGTAATCTAGGCTTCCACAACCCTCAACTTGCACCATGCAGAGGTTCTGAAACCTGAGTATTCCATGAGGATCTTTGCTCCATATGTGCTTTAGTATTGGTAGCGCAAACAAAGTCAGCATTCTCAAACGAGTTGATAGCCCCTGCTTGTTGGTAGCGATTGCACTTGGCTCTGGTATTTCAAATATAACTCGTAATTCACCACACATGCTAACATCTAGTGTTTCCAAATTATGTAGGCTGTTCAACACATAAGATGGAAATACATTCAACAACTTGGGGCAACGTGAAACTTCCATTTTATTCAGTTTACAGAATGAGTTCGGAGCCAAATGACTGGGCCATAGCAACTCCAACTGATCCAATCCGGAGATTAGCAGTGTCTCCAAGTTTGGAAGTATAGCCTGCAATAATAACAAATATATATATGCTTTAATTCAATACGCAAGTATAAGATACTAAATAAGAAGAAAAAGTCAAACTGTAATTATAGTTTCAATGGCGTTCTGCAGTGCTGACCTCCTCCATAGAAATATCTTCCTGGACAAATATCGTCTTGAGTCTTTTGCAATAGCCAATTTCAAGATGTTTCAGTTGTGTTAGTGCTCTGGCCACTGAGGATGGGAATAAACTTGTTAACCCACTACAGTTGGTAATGTTCAAAGCCCTCAAGTTTCGAATGTAAGAATGTGCATCAAGATTATCTTCCCATATCTTACGTGTCCCGATCCAAGACAACTCCAAGGTTTCAAGGTTGGGCATATCTGAAACCTATTGGCATAAACAATCTAGTCAAAATGGTTATTTTACATATTAATTGATTGGGAAGGATTATATATTTAAGCAACTTGTCCTATCATAATTATGTAAATTACCAGCAAGTGTGCTACATGCTCGTATAAAAATGGGAAATTCAGTCTAAACACATTAAAATATATGTGACATAACTTTAACATGATTATAACATAGTACACAATATTTTGTTACATCCGCATTTTTTTTTTTTTTTTGTGGGGGGAGGGGGTGAATAGGAATGAAATATTTTAGTGAGCATAAAAGAATATTAATATGGTAGAAGCATTCATAAATCAACTTTTACCTTTCTGGCTAATAGTGTGAGAGGAGTAGAGAGTCTCGTAAAAACTCTTTTGAGCCTTAAGTAACGCAATTGAAGAAGCTCAAGAGGTCTTAATTTCATGAAATCATCCTCAACAAAACGCTCTCCGTCCGCTAACTCCAATCCCTCAACTTTAGTCAACAACAATTCAACCCCAACATTTGAAAAAAGTGTTAAAATTGAAGAGCCCCTGAGCCTAAGTACTCTTGAAAAGTTAGGGTCACGTCTGCAGCTCCACAATGAACCAATAGATATGTTGTATCTTTCTAGATTTTCAAAGTTGTGCAGGTCCCCTGGCAAAGTTGAACCATCTTTGATCTTCAAGTGCAAATCTGTCAGCTTATCCAAATTCCTTAGCTCACCTAAACTTGCAATGCTTTTGTTGCTTCCCTCAACCTTCCATTTGATAGGGCAATCCACCATATACAACTCTTCCAAGCATTCTAAGCTTGATAGAAGATTTTCGGGAATGACTGTTAGGTCTATGCATTCATTAACATTGAGCACCCGCAAACGAGTAAGATCTCCTATTTTTCTAGGGAGCTTAACAAGTTTCTTAGCTCTTTCTAGGATGAGAATTTCTAAACTCGTGAGTTCTCCTATTATTGATATGTCTTCCAACTCACTGTTAGACAGATTTAATGATCGAAGGCCTGCCAAACAACGAAGAGATAGAGGTGGTGGGTTGGTAAGCTTCATTCCACTTAAATAAAGGACCTTTACTTCTTTCATTTCTGAGAAAAATTATTTGAGATTTCCAATTTCCAATAGAATTGTCCAGTGAAATGAAGTAAAAGTACTTCCACCTTTGGGCATTCCAACTTCTCAGGAAGCTCACGGATACGATAATCACGCAAGATAATGTGATGATAATTTTGAAGTTGATTTGTCGTTGGCCATTCATTTATTTTGGTTAATCTTTCCCCTGTATAGGTGCAACGAGTCTCAGATGCAATTAATTTAGCCACATCATGAACAAGATCATGCATTCTAACCCATTCAGTTTTACCATCAAGCAACAATGAAGAGGCCCTAAGGTCTTTTATCAATTTATGTTGTCTATCTCTTGCCTGTGCCAACGTGCTCACATTTTCATAAATGTCCAATCCCCAGCAGACTTGAAGTAGTTCTTCAGTATGGATGCCAGTACCAACTTGTCCAAAAGAACCCATAAGCAAGAATAGTGACTTGAGCTCCTTACGTTTTAGACGTTCGTAACTCAACTTCAAAATGCAGTTGACTTTATCATCACCACCGTTTGATTGTAATCTTGTTAAAGTATCTTTCCAGACACGGACATCCGGCTCTTTTTTCAGATACTTTGCGACAATATCTATCAAAAGGGGCAAACCAGCACAACATTTGACCACATCAACTGCAATAGAGTTTATACTTGGGTGTTTAACTACATCGCCTACTATCTTCTCGAACAACTTCTGACTCTCTCCTTCAGAAAAAGCTTCAAGAGAAAAATCTTTTTGGGTATTCATCTTTTTGCTCAACACATCACGATCTCTAGATGTCAAGACCAACTTGCACTCTTTGCTGTTAGCACAGTAAGTAACCCCCAACTGTCCCAACTTCAGCTCATCCCAAATGTCATCAAGAATGATAAGAATACTCTTCACACTCCTTATCATTCCACGTAATTCTCCTGCTCTTCCTTCCTGTGTCTCTTTTTTCAATTCCAGACCCAACCCATCAGCGAGTTGGCCTTGGATTCTTCTAAAATCCGGAGTATTGGTTACAGAAGTAACCATAACCACAACCTCAAATAACCTCTCTGTCTTTGCTTGGCAAGCTAACTCTTCCATCAGTGTCGTCTTACCAACACCGCCCATCCCATACACGCCAATCATGTTGATGTTAGGATCCTTCAATGCATGCTTAATCCCGTTCAGTGTTGACGTTCTAGACTCCAGGGCTTCATAACCTCCAGCAGATGAAGAATTTGTCATTTGAGGAGGGACAGGGAAAGAAAGTATTGGATGAGATCTCCCTTCATCAATGAGAGCAGAA
Organism: Dalbergia cultrata; assembly: GCA_031216105.1. Taxonomy (NCBI): domain Eukaryota; kingdom Viridiplantae; phylum Streptophyta; class Magnoliopsida; order Fabales; family Fabaceae; genus Dalbergia; species Dalbergia cultrata. The sequence goes on from CM062350.1 coordinate 17,787,452, forward strand.
ACATTTTGAGCCATCTTTTCAGCATCCTTGCTAAGCCTGCGCCTCACACGAAGATTTGGAAATGGCCGCCCCAAGAATCTAACTTCTCCCTGGCCTTCATTGTCTTTATTAATCAGTCCATTCGCCTCAGCAATAGCAACTGCCGCTCTATTCAGCCAGTCCTCGACAGCAGCTGCAATATCTTCATTGTTTCTTTTGGCCTCTGCAACAATGCGTTTCTTATCAGTCCAATCGTCTGTCAGCTTCTGAACCTCAGCTCTGAGTTTGTCTACGTTGCTATTGTAGGAGAATGGGTAACCAATTTCTTGTCCAACAGGTGCAGATATGAGCCCCACAATATTTTCAACAATTGTAGTGACAAATTCCATCTCTTTCCTTCTCAGTTATCTTCTCCGGACCATTGTACATGGAATATTGCATTAGAAGCAACTTGGAAGTATATATATATATATATATAAGAATAATTTTATTTTTATATCTACCATGCACAAAAGAAATGGATACTATATTGAGAGAAATAAGACTTTGATCAGATCCATAGTCAATAAATGCTTTGCGTCTCTCTTCATAATGTGGTAGGTTTAACTTTGGTGTATAAATAATATTATTATTATGCTGAAAAATGAATAGTTAGTTGAAGTTAACATATTAACGTTGATACAATATACAAAATATTGATTAAATTTTAATAAAATGTTAGTGTAAAATAATTATATAGGCATTTAATGATCTATTCTATACAATTAAAATTGTTTGACTCAACTACTTATTATATTAAAAATCTTACTAATTGCAATATATAATTGAATAATAATGAAATTTTTTTTTAAATTCTTAGTGCATAAAATTAATCTCCTTTTATGTTATCTTCCCTGTCAAAAAAGAAAAAAAATCAACTATATCTTAATTATATGTGACTTTTAATAGTTACTGTGAAATAATTTTAAGAGAAAACTCCAAAAATCTCCTTTCAATTTTACTCAATTTGTAATATAGTCATGTTACTTTAAAAATATGTAAATTGGTTCAGATACTTTTTATTTTATTCAGATATCTATATTTTGCTAACAACATGGCCAATTTGCACGTTTTAAATTTGGCTTCCTTTTCGTAGTCTATTTTTTTTTTACTTGTATTTCTCTTTTCTTTTTCTTTTCTTTTTTTGATCAATGAAACTATTCGTTAATAAAGCAAACGATACCTGCAATTGAAGAAATTGTATTTGCTCTTTTGGGAAGGATTTATTTCCACAGTTTCATTTTGCCAATTTTTGCTATTCTTATTTCCTTCATCTCCACCCAAAAACGATCTTAACAACAACCCTTGTCCGCACCAACAACCCAATGCCACCATTGAAATGAGAAGTTATCATATTTCCCAAAAAATTTAAAAAAAAGAAGAGAAGTTATTAAATCTTTTTGAGGGAGTGACTATTGTCATTTCTATGTTAATGATTTTTGTTTGCTTTTCCCAAAATGCTAACAAACATTAGTCCTCTATTATCACAGGGTTTTCTTATTACTAGAGTTTTCTTACTAGGCCAAAGGAGGAAGGATTACGAACGCTTTGTGATAAAAGACGTTTTAGTAAAACACTTGCAACGATATACACACACCTATCTCAAAGCATTTTATCATCTAATAATTACTTGTAATGACTTTTGTTTCATTTTAATTTCCAATTATTAGTCTAATTAAAATTAATTTTATTATTTAAAAATATTAACATTTCTATTAATTTTCAAATTTTATAATAGGTCAATGTGTATTACAAATATTGAAAATTAATTTTATTTAAAATAATTATTTTGACCAAAGTCTTGGATTTTTTAAAATTTTGTTAGTACTATTACTACCAAAAAAATCAGTGAATTATGGTGGTGAAATTAGGGTGATTTCCAAAAATCGCTACAATATTCAACAAATTACGACGCTTTTAGTAACTGCCATAATCTTAGAGAAAGGAATGACCACGAAATTATAGTAGATCTTTAAAACCGCCACAAAGCTTAGTAAATTATGGCGGTTTGGTAAATTATGGCGGTTAGAACCACCTTTATTTATCACTAACTATTTTTATTTTTACTTTTTTAATAAAGTATGGAAAAAATGAGCATTTCCGCTCTTTAGCATTTTAGCTAGTTTTAAATAGGCACCTTAACTTCTAAATCTTCTAATTAGATGCTTAAACTACACTAATCTTAAAAATTAGTCATTTTATTCAACTTTGGGTTTAGTTAGATAGGTGACATGGTAAAATATCTAAGGTGTATATATATATATGTGTGTGTGTGTGTGTGTGTCACAATTTCTTTTAATTTTTTAATATTTTCTTTATTTATATTATTTAATATTTGTAAAAAACACATATCAATCAAAAATGACAAAAAAATATTAACTAAAATTTTGCCATTCGTTGCCCAAAAAATGAGGATGAGAAATTCAAATTAAACATCAACTCTTCTAAGAGAATGCGTTATCTTTTGATTTTTTAATCTTATAGTAAAAATAATTAACTATGGTAAATAGAACACATTTTGTGCTTTTTTTTTAATTTCAATTGAATTTGGAATTTGTTTCGTTACTACAATTGTAGTTCCTGGAAAATGGAAACAAAATTTGAATAGTGGATAAAACTCGAACAAATATTTCATCGAGCATATATATATATATATCACATAGCACACATATTTTATAAATCATTTGTTAATTGTGGAACTTTTAGATTTTAACTAAAATTTTATTTTATTTTGCCATACACAAACTTTCAAAATTTTAAAAGTGACTAATTTTAAAAAAGGTGTTAGTTAAATGATTTAATTAAAATTTTAAATAATATAGAAAGAAGAAAAGTAAAAAAAAGAAAATATATTTTTGAAAAAATAAATTTGTCAATATAAGAAAAGAGAACTCTTTTATAATTAAACCTGAGATAAAAATGAGATCTATAATATAGAAAGAAGTAAGGAAAAAATTAAGAACCCAATACTAAGAAAACCTTTTCCTTCATGAGAAAACCCATCTATTTCACCAAAGCGTCATTCTTCACTCCCTTTTCATTGTTTGCCCACTGGGATGGAGCAAACCAGGTAGAGAAAAGTTCACTGAGAAAACCCTTCCCTTTTTTTTTCACCCTTTTTCATTCTTGGCACCACTCAACTCCCCTTTAAATCTCACTTATGCTCACTGAGAAACCCTTCACTGAACCAGAGAAAGTGCCTGAACCATACAGCCACTCAACCTACGTGCAACCTCTGCCTCACCAAAGAAAAGGATCACCCAACCCCGCGTCACAACCTCAGCTCCAGCGACCTAACCTCCACCCAGCCAACCTCCGCATCGTGACTTCTACTCACCCACGCCGTGACCTCTGCTCATCCGTGCCGCGACCTCTGCTCACCCGTGCCATTGCTTCTTTATCAAACTACTCACGGTTGTTTGAAGCCTCCGCTAGTCACGGTTGTGGTCCCCACACTCCACCGGTCAGTCATTGTTTCATCTCCCTTTTGCCTTGTCCTTCAAATATCTCACCTTCAAATTTGAAGCTTTTGTCTTTCTTTGAATTTCGATGGTGCCTTGCGCTCTCTATGAATGTGATTATTTTGTGTTTTGATGACTGGGCTCTTTATGAATAATTAGGCGTCATGATTTACTAGGGTTATGAGTTTGCTTAGGTTCAATTTGTGTATGTATTGTTTGTATGATTTAAATGTTGTTGAGAGTCTTTTAATGATGATGTTCTTGTACCATGTGAAGGATAAATGACAGGTTGTTAAATGTTGGCTTTGTGGGTGTTATACAGTGGTGAGTGATGCTACTTGGCTACCAGGGCTACTGGTTTATAGTGGGAGATGGTCTATGCCAGAATGATTTATTTTTTGTTTATCGTATCTGCCAAGATTAGGTTGGGTCTGTTGGTTGCGTATTGGCTGAGCTTCTTTTTGGATAGGTTGATGTCTGTTGATATTTTGCAATTTGGCATGTATAATAAAGAAATTTGTTTCTTTTTCATTTTTCAACCTTTGTTCCCTAGTGAGAGTGGAGTTATAAAGCTTGTTGAGATCATCAAAGTAATCTTTCTAATCAATTTGTTTATTATTGCTGCTATGTTTTCCTTATTTACTTTGAATCCTACTTTGAAATTGGTATACTTGGCTGCTTCCATTAACTTAAGTGTAAGTTGCAACATTGTAATACAATGGATGATGATATGTCATTGATTCACAGCTCAATTTAATAGGCAGCCTTGCTAATTAATAGTGTCAGCATCTTTAGCATGTAAATTTTTTATTTGTGGTTGTTTTGATAGGTTCTAAGCATCCAAGAAGGGAAGAGATTAAGTACATGAACCCTAACTATACAGAATTTTTTAAATTCCCACATATCAAAGCACATCCATGGCACAAGATATAACAAATAAATTTAATAGCATTTTCGTTTTATAACAAATAAATTTCTATCCAGAATTGCCACAAATAATGATGGGCCATACTATCAAGAGTAAAATGGCGGTTTTAACCCGTCATAATTCACATGGAAAAAGTGGCGGTTGAAAACCGCCGCAATTTACCAAGTATAATAGGTGATGTTGTTAAGGGAAAAACAACTGTCAAAAAATGGCGATTCCAAAACCGCCATAATTTTCACTGAAAAAAGCAGTAGTTCTTGGCATTCATTGTGGCGACTTTTTTTTAACCATTGTAATTTACCGAATGGTATTGATAATTACGGCAGTTAAAACCGCCCTATTTTCCCAAGAAAACTGCCGCCATTCACTAGTTTTTTTTGTAGTGTTGTATAATTGTTGAGAGAATATAGCATAATGGCTATTCTTTGAAAAATAGTAATAAGCAGCAATATGGACGTACTCTGTAAGTAACAATATACAACATACATTAATTTCTTACAAAATTTAATTTTCATACACTAACATCTAATAAAACTTGAGAAAAACAACAAATTGTGATGAGTAACTACTCATCATGATTCATGATAACTACTAACTATAACTTATCTTTTTTTTTGGAATTCTATTAGATGACATTTTGAAGTTATTTTATGATGTCAATATGTAGAAACTAATTTTGTTAAATATATACTGTAAATACAATTAAAAATATTAAATAAACAAGTGATAAAGATTTATCAAACCAATTAAAGTTTATTGTAGCTTTTTCCTTTAATTCTATTCATAAAAAATTAAGGCCACTTGATATGTTAATTTAGATATGCTTACCTACATTAAAAAAAAAATTAAAAAGATTAAATTATTTCCTTTATCATGCATTACATTATATAAAGACTAAAATATTTATTTTCTTTTAAATAAGTTATTGTTTATATACTTCTATATGACTAATTTAATGAATTAAATTATCTTAATATTCACTTTCAATTTGTTTATGTAACTATTATATTAAGAAAATTTTGAATAGAATAATTTAACACATAAATTTAAATATTTATATCAAACTTTAATTACTAGTATTTGTTCTATTTATTGATTATATAAAAGTTAGAAAATGGAATTAATAATAAAGGTTTAAAAATAAAATAAATACTATTCAAATAATAAGAATAGTTGTAATTTTAGATAAAATATAATTAGTTATAATAAATAATTTTAAAATTATTATTTTAATTAACAAAGAGAAGTCAGAAGACATTTTAGAGACAAATAAATAAAAGACATTAAAGTGAAAGTGGTATTCAGAACCTAATTACACATGAAACTATATATAACATGGGATCATTAGATAAATTCTATGTATAAAATTATACATAAAACTAATCTAAAGAGTTTTTACCCATGATATTTCTTTTCAACTAAATACACGTACGCTTAATATTTGTTTTAAAAAAACGAACTTCCATGAAAGAACATAAGAGAAGTGCGCGTACCGATTTGAGTTTCAGGTTGAGCTGATGTATCAGCGATTGATAGATATTCTTCTCTCTAATGCGCCACCAGAATCGTGAGTTTGCTAAGATCCTTGATTACAAACAAAGGTAATAGCTGAACTACTGATTAAGAGGTTTATCATAAAATCTGCGTAATAATAAAGTAGCTAAGGTACGTTTACTCGTTGTTACGTTTTCTTTATTAGATTGATACCTTTACTCATTGTTACGTTTTCTTTACTAGACTGATACCTTTACTCATACAGCAGCTTTAACATTGTCATAAAACCCACCCTGCCAAAGAATAAAGTTGCTAAGGTACCTTCACTCATTGTTACGTTTTCTTTATTAGATTGATACAGCCACTTTTTTGTTTCTTTTAGGTCTTGCAATTCTTGATACCTTCAAGAGATGAGCCTTTAACCGAGGAGTAGCTACCTTGTACAAGTTGGTGACAAAGAATAAAGTGAACAGTTCTTAATATTAATTCTTCAATTATCCCCGGTCCCCACTCAATGATTTTGGTCTCGCAATTCTTGATACCTTCAAGAGATGAGTCTTTAACAGAAGAGTAGCTACCTTTGCACAATGTCATGACCCAACTTAGACCATGACTGGTGCTTAGGAAACAATTTCCCCAACAAACCTTAACACACAATTTCTTAGGAAAACGGACAGAGTTTCCTCTGTTTCTCGGATATTCCCAAACAAAATTTTCAACATGCAATATCCCCCAAATAAAACCACAGCACTTGGGCATTAAACATTCTCAAAATGTGTCATTCCAGAATATAACAATATCTCAGTATAAACCAATATGTATTAACCACAATCTAGATTAACACTCCAACTGTAATACCAAATTAAGTTTATAAATCATTTCTATAACATAGTATATATATTTAAGTAATAAAATCTCAACAAAAGCATAACCTGAGTCAAAGGACCTTGCTAGTGACATATGGAGCAATTGATATACTAAAAGATAAAAAGGATCTTGACGATAAAGAATGCCTTCTCAAGAAGGCTCACCATATTAGCATCGATTAACAGCTACGTCTGAAGAACAGAACCGGTACTAGCACCTGTATCTGGGAAAAAAAATGAAGGACAATGGAGTGAGTTTTGTAATTCAATAAGAGATAAAATATCCATAGTTTACTGATTACAAGTATAAAATAATATAAACATAATAATATATGTACTCATAAGAATATAGTTTTAATCTTAACATGAGATTTCTTGCAAACATAACTTTATATAAACCCATAAAATCAATAGAGAGTTATCCAAAGCATAACAATAACAAGTCCAGATATAACCCAAGTACACACTACCACAAATGAGGAGCTCCACGACACTCTTGTCACGGCGGTTCCCAGGAAGGGTCATCGGTGACTATAACTTGAGGTGTTTCCCTGCGGTTCCATGAACCGCCGCCGCTTGCCTCCCTCAATCTTACTGAAATTTGGCGCCTAGCTCTCACTCTCTCCCGCTTCACTCTTTTCCTTTCCCCGTGATTGCTCTCCCTCACCCCTTAGCGCGATTTTGGTTCTGTTGTGAAACCCTAATTGCTAATCTGTCAAACCCCACCCGTGCAAACCCCAATCTCTCAATCGCTACTCTGTCTAGCTCACTCCCCTATTTTAAATCCCAAATCCCCTCAATGAGTTAAACCACAGTCTCTGGTTCTTGAGCATCGAGTTAGACCCTAATCTCTCTAGCTTCGCGGTTCTTGAAACCTCATTCTTTGGTTCTTGAGCACCGATTCAAACCCCATACCGTGACAACCTGAAATGCTCTGGTTCTTTGGTTCAAAGCCCACGCCGTGACAACTTGAAACCCCATTCTCTGGTTCTTGAGCTCGCGAACTCGACACAGTCGCGCGCTGCTCTCCGTTGTCGACGTTGTGGAGGAAAACTCCATAATCTTCAGAATCTCAGGCGAAATGAGGGAGTCCAAGGCGGCGAAGGCGGAGAGGACCTGGTCGTTGGAAACGAGGGAGTCAGGATCGTCGAGGGACTTGATGGCGAAACAGCAGAAGCAGTCACTCAAGGTCTCTCTTTCCTCTATTTTTCTTCTCAAATTGCATATAATTTGTTGAATCAAATTGCACATACCTGAAATGCCTAATGGATTTTTCTCTATTTGTTGAATCTCACCTCCTTAATGCATTTTTTTTGTCCTTTTCTTGAAAGCTTAAGAGAACCCTTCACTGTTTCATGTTGGACGCCACCATTCATCGAAGCATTCAATTCAATCTATTCTTGATGCTGAAATCCCTTGAAGTCCGTCGAGGTATTCACCTGTCTCCACTAGAAAATCATCCCTGCCACTGGATCCAACACCGTCTTCTGATGTTATTCCCTCGTAAGCTCTGATTTCTTTCCTTTTTTTTTTTTTGCTTGTTATGCCTATGTTTGAGTGTAGTTGAAATGTTAATGTTGTTATGGCGATATATGTGCTTATTTGGGTTTGTTTGCATTCTTAGTGTTTGATTCTAACATAGACAGCTACATTGTCTTTTGCAATTGAGATTCTACCATATTTTCCGCTAATTTGGTTGTAGTGTTAATGATAGTGTAGTTTGGCTGCGGAGGGTGCAGATCTTTTGAAAGTGCCTCAATTAAAGGTGATTGAAATGAATATGTTTTTGGAGATTCTTAATTGAAGCATCTGGATACATAAATTTTCAAATATTTCTTTTCCACTTTTTAGGCAAGGAAAAAGCGTTTACGATTTCAAAGGAGCAAGATACATGACTGGGATCTTGTTGCCATGGAGCCAATAGAGGCAGAAGACTTTGTGATCGAATATGTTGGGGAACTAATTCGTCCTCAGGTATAATAATTAACTATTGTTACTAAGATGCACATGCCATGTCATATCACTCCGTATCTACAAAGTGCATGTTGAATTAGATCTATATGTGTGTGTGTGTGTCTGTGAAGTCAATTAAGTCAGGTAATCTTTACAGTGCTTCCAAATTTTTATACACAAGTATTTCATTGCAAATGAATGCTTCTATTTTGGGTGCAATACTTTTTCAAGCTGTTTATCTAGTGGAGATTTTCTTTATATTGAATACTTAAGAAAGTTATTGTGGACCAAAAAATTAATAAGTTGTGTAATGTGCTTGAAGAAATCCTTTCTCGTTTCATATTTACACTGAAGTTATACTGATATAAGTCAATATTATTCTTTTATGCAATTGCTTTTTCACTGGATCAATTTACTTATATGATTTTTCTGTTTATGTAAACGTCAATATGAAAAGATAGGAATTGGAATCAGTTACCTTTTTAGACTTGATGATGGTTATGTGGTTAGTACTTAACACTGGCTATTTTTTAATATTTGACAAGTTTCATTTATCTTACTTCAAGATAGCAATGGTGTCATTGCATCTTATAAATCAGATATTTTCCCTATCTTGATATCGAATGATATTGTTACTGGTTTTTACAATTAAGCATTATTAAGTTTAAGGACCAAGCTATATTCATAGTAAAACCTCAAGGATTGTGTCAAGTTTTGGAGTTTTTAAAGTTGATGAGGATTAATGTTGATCTAATCGTGTGCCTAATATGGTTAGACATTGGAGATGTATGAGCTTTAACTAGAATCTTGGACACCAGAACTCAAAGCTGATTTACACTGTGCTACGAGGGGTTTGGATTCAATAATTTCATAAAGACTATATTCTAAGTTCTAATGGATAGGCCAGTGGGATTGTTAGCTCAGGAGGTTGTTGTGGCTTTCTTAATCTGATCTTGGGGCATCATCAACCATTGTCACGACTTGACCTTGACAGCAGAAGTTCCCAGTGATATAACATGCATGGCTTATTTGGCTTGCACAAGTTCCTTTTGTAAGATGATCTAAACAAATGATAAATTGTCATATTAGGTTATTCCGCTAGATAAGCTTAAATAAGGCCTAATCTAGAAAGCTTATCTCAACAAAGGCCAAATTATATGTACCTTTACACGCCTCCTAATTATGATTCTCTAATTGTTCATATTTCGATAAATTTTAAGTGACAGCCATTGAAATAATGGATTTGCTTTTCCTGTCCGAATGTGTCGGTTGATGCAACAAAGAGAGGTGGGATTGCAAGATTTATTAACCATTCTTGTGAGGTACTTGCATAGTAGTATTCTTATACTTTGAAATGAGCGCATTTTTCTTTTCTTTTCCTTCCTTTTTTTATCCTTTCAGATGTGTTACTTCTGATCTGCGTTTGACATTCTTCCTAATTTGAACTGAATTTTGTCAGCCCAACTGCTACACAAAGGTTATTTCTTTTGAGAGTCAAAAGAAGATTTTCGTATATGCAAAATTGCACATTGCTACTGGTGAAGAAATTACATATAATTATAAGTTCCCCTTGGAGGAGAAAAAGATTCCCCATAACTGTGGCTCCAAAAAGTAAGATTACTGGACCTAAATGTTTTAGCATATCTTTAGGCCTATAATTGGTTGAATTCCTTTGTTTAATTAAGAAGCACTATGAATTAGTATATCTATTAATGAGTTGCAAACATGTTGCTATTCACACGTTTCTAGAATCACCACCTTTTTGGTTTGTGACTTGGTCTGAACAATACTAATTAGCCTCCATGCTCTGTTCTTTTAATCCTTTCAATTTATTGCCCACTAAACTAAGCGTTGATAGCTTTGACAGGTTTAAATCTATTCCATTAAATCTTCAGAAAGCATATTTTAAGTCCATAAACTAGCATGCATGGTGTTGATTTCAAATGGAAGTACATTCCTGCTATTTATACTGATAAGTTTTCAATTCCCATCAAAATTTAATAGCTGAATTTATCATATATTACAAGTGGCACACGTGTAATAAAGACAATAACTGGTGGAGACAAGTGGGATAAGATAAAGGCAAGTGAATAGAGAAAATGGGGTATGCTTATTAGATTTGTTTGTTTGTTTTATTGTAATCTTATGTGTACAATGATGTAGCAATAACTCGTGTATGCATTGATGAGTATCCAAAGATTTGCTTAAACTTTTGCTTAAACTTTTTGGTATGCATCAATGATTGACTTAGTCCACACCTTTTTGGTTTTTACTTCAATATGAACATATGAATTGAACACATTCAATAACCGGTGCCTTAATGCATGCTTTTTGCAAAGGATATAATCCTAGTTGACGAGTTAGAGAAGAGGTAAGTGCAAAATTTCAGTGGTGGGGAGAAACAAAGGGTTTTCCATTATGTAGAAACATTAATTAGATGGAGCATGTGGTATTAAAATTTAGCACGACACTAGGTAGCAATGTTTTGGAGGTAAAACTTGCTATATTAGCTATTAGCGGCAGTTTAAAAAAGGCCAATGTTGATTTTTTCAATTTTGTTTTTTTTTTTTATTTATTTTGCGGCGTTTCAACACCGCTGTTAAGTTATTCAAGTGATTATGGGGTATGTTTATTTGCGGCGGTTCCAAACCGCCGTTATAGTTTTAAAATGACAACTTTTGCCAGATTTTTTATGGCGGTTAGAAACCGCCGCAATTTTTAAAGGGTCAATTTTCATTAGGCATTTGCGGCAGTTCTAAACCGCCGCCAAAGGAATATGGCCTTTTGTGGCGGTTATTCCAGCGGTTGGTGTTGACCGTCACAATAGGGGCTGGCGATGGTTGATATGGCGGTGGTTGGGGAACCGCCGCGGTTGTGATTTAGCAGCGGTTGGAATCGCCGCGAAAGGTGAAAATAACCGCCGCAAAAAGCATTTTTCCTAGTAGTGTCATTTGCAAGTTAGCACTACACCTGCTAACTGGAGTTGACCCATAGCTATATACAAGTTCAGACGTGACAAAAGTTATGTGCGGGTTAGCACCTTAACTGCTAACATCTGGAGTTGGCTCATAGCCAAATACAAGTCCAGACATAGCTGCAGCTATGTGTAGGTTAGCACCTCACCTGCTAATTGGAGTTCCATGATACACCAAGGCTAAAACCCCTACCATTAGCTATAGTTTCTACTTAGGTTCACTCCCAAAACATCTTCAATCACAAAATCCAATTTCAATATTATATTTTCATTATTCTTTAATATCATAGTCTAACAGTTTTCATAAATACAATAATTGGTGTTTCCAACACGATTTCAATTCCATGACATTCTTACAATATAAAATCCAAATGTAATAATTAACATAAGATATTATAAAATTCAACATACATTATAGTTTAACTAAGAATAATTAAACAAGTATAATAATTAAATTCAAGCCTCCAAATTAAGGCTGCCATTTAAAACATAGTCTCATTTTCGATAGATAAATTATTTTCTTCTATATTAACATATTTTCAACTCTTCATATAATCTTATAGTTATAATTAAAATTTATCATGTAAAAAGTAAACTACAGATACACTATCTACTCACAACAGTGATTCTTAAAGGAAGCGAAGATTACTCCTTCAGCTGCCAAAATCTCCAGTTGGCATCCATTAGCTCTAAAACTCTAGAGACAAGACAATAATAGCATATGTGAACTAACAATATGACCAATCAACATGAATTAGCTCTAATTCCTAAAATCCCCAAAAAATCTACAACCTAGGGTTCCAAAGAATGACAATATACTCATAGGAGTACAAATAAAGCTCAATAGGACTAAAAGAACAAGATGAAAGCTTACCCATTGTTCTAAGGAGAAGATTAAAGGGAGTAGATACATCAAATCTCACAATTGCAACAAACTCTTTTCCTAGAGAAAGATAATCGCGACCACCACAACAGGGGAGACAGAGCATGCGAATGGGCAGAAGGAAAGAGCGGCTTACCGTTGATGGCGGCATGACAACAGTGAAGGTGGTGGTGGTGATGCAATGGTGGGTGGCGCGGTTATCTTGCAAAGCCTTCACCCCAAACCCCTTCTCTCTCTCCGCCATCGGGCCTGCTTGTGAGGGTCGTGGGGGTCGCGCTGCCATCTCACGAATCGGCCTATCGCAGTGTGTTGGCCAACTTATGGAGATGAACAGAGGAAGGGAGGTGTGCGAAAGAGAGAGTGGACAAGAGAAAGGGAAAAAGAATGGAAGAAGAAGACCATGGCTCGGGCTGTCCCAACGGGGATTTAAGTTCTAAAAGGTGCGCCTATGGTACACCCCCTTATGGGTGCACCCATCTTTTTTTTGTTTTTTGTGGGTTACTACACACAACTTGGTGACAACATTTTTTCTATCGTATTTTATGGTCATGCTCACGCATACTTCAAAGCAGAGCAGTTGAAAAAAATTGCATCTATATATGTATGTGCTGACATTTTTTAGGCGGAGGTTTCTTTTGTTCTATGTGATGTGATCAAAGGTTAAATAGAAACTGTATAAACTTTCATTCTTGGTTGTCAGCTTTTAAGCTTTGGCTAGAACATCTAAAATTGGAGAGTGAAGACTGAAGAGCAAATTTAAATCAGTGTATTACTATTCATTGATGAACCATGTCTAAAATGTGCAAATTCGTTCCACTCTTGTATGGCTTCTCTTTTCACAAATAAATCATGTGGACCATTATTCCTACATAATCATACGGATACAATATCCGAGAATACCTAGCACTAAGAACTTCATCAAGTTTAACACTAGATACCAAGATATTCATGAGCTTTAATGTTCTTGTAAAATGAAAACAGATATGACAGAAATGGTATTGTCATCATAATAAGCGTTTTACTGTACTGATGAATACTTTTTTCATTTGGCCGATACAACCACTCAATCTGACTTGACAAGTCTATATCTTTATATAAACATTACAAATTTATACAGTCAATATTGAAAGAAATTGCATCTTTCTAGTAGTATTCTTTTTTTTTTCTTGCAATTAAAGGGTAATGGATGGCCTTTTTCATTTGTTCTTACATATTCTAAGGTTTAATAGAAACTGCACAAACTCTCATTTTGAAATGGAGAGAAAATTAAAATCAGGAGTGTAGTATATCACGGTGGCAACCTGACTAGAATGTCAGATTTCATTCCCCTCATGCATAGCTTTCTCTTTTTCTCTATCAGAACATGCGAATCATTTATAGTCCCATTATAATCTCAAAGTTGATAGCTTTTGATCTTATTTTACATATAAAGTATCCAAGAACATTACCATATTTAACTTCAGTTAGCTAACATGACGTAACATAATGGGAAGAAAAACTTAAGTGGGGGGCATTTAGTTTTTAAAACCACATAACCCCTCCCTTTCCCTCAATCTCTCACGCTCTCTCTCGTCTCTGCTTCTGTTTCTTCTTCTTCTTCATTTTTTTTTTTCATTTTCTTCCCTACTTCCAACCACTAAATCACCTAGTTGTTAACTTTTATCATCAAAACTTGATACCCACTAGCTTCTAAAATTTGGGGTAAGTGTCCAATCTCAATCTCAATCTCATCTTTTTTTTGTTACTCTAGAGTTTATCTTAAGAACTAGTGAGCTCAAAAAAATGATGGATGAGTATATGTTTAGTATTTTAAGTATAAATCTAGTGAGTTAGAAGCTCTAATATTAATAGGTTGTAGTGGGTAGTGTCAAGATTTGATTTTTCTCTAATTCTTAGGAACCCTAGGTTCCATAAATTGAGGTTTTGATCAATGGGCATTCTAATTGATAAATTGTTTTGAAATAAATTATTTAAACCCTTCAAAATGCTTATGTTTGTTAGATTATGTTGACGTGGAGCAAGCTACTGCCTCCGGAGTTGTCAGGGAGAGGCTCAGTTGATCCCATTATACAGTGAGTGACTATTTACATAGTGATGATGTTTTAAAATATTTTTATGGGAGAAACTATATTATTAGATTTGATAAAAATTTTATTCTAAGCTACTTGGATTATTTGGTTAGCTTGATTGGATGAGTTCCTTAAATATAATGGTTATTAAATATGACTTGATGACTTAGTTGAGATTATTGCTAGCTTTCTTTGTTGATTTTGCCATATGTTATTTCAAGGTGCATTGGAAAAATTTATGATATTTGATACCTGCAAGATTATATTAATATGAAGATTGAGTTTTAAATTTGTAAATTGGGTTTGATAAAAAAAAATTTTACTTAAGAAAACCATGATGAGTTTTAAGATGGAATTACCACTAGCCACAGCGAAAAGATATAATAGCAATACCACTAGCCATAGCGAAGAGATATATTGGCAATACTGCTCGCCATAGCAAAGAGATATAACGACCTATGTGCACATAGTTTCTCTTAGTGAGTTAAAGCTTGAAAGAACCTTATTTGAGAAATAATAAACCTTGTGATTGATGAGTTGAGATTACTCCCCAAATAAGATTTATGTTTTTTATGTAACCCTTATGAGTATTTGAATGTTTGATGATGAAAATGATTTTATGTGAGAATAAGGAATTGGAGAATATATTAAGAAAGTGTATTTAACAATTTATTTTTGAGATTTTACTTATAAATAAAATTTCGAAGAATAATTATTTTTAAATTGTGGAAGGAGTATAGAAAGTACGGACTATTCCAAATTTTTATTATTGGCTTTTAGAAATGTGTATGATTTATAGCCTATCCCGTTTTATCACATGCTCATGTGTTGATTGGTTTCTTCTTCTTGTCCACTTTGTTTATAGTCCTCAGTGGGTCTGTTTGACTCACCATCTCCCATTTCCTCCAGATTTTCAGGTAGCTGAGTAGCAGGTTCCTAGGATTGCTATTTGCCCAGGACATTCTTTTTGGTAGGCCTCTGTTGTTAGTTCAGGCTTTCTAGTTATCGACGCTAGTGTTTTGTCGCTATAGGATAATAGGTTGGATATTTTAATTTATATGTAACAAGTCCTTAGTATGTATATGACTGGAATGTACTGGTTGTTGAATCTAGACTATGATATTACATTGTGTATCCAGTTAAATTTGATTTATGGGTTGTTCAATTTTTAGGGGAAGTGTTGCCAAATTTTCAATAACCAAAGTAGTTGAGTTTGAAATTTACTTTAGTGAGATCATGTCTTTAGGCTTGCTGGGCTACGTGAGTTCATCTAGCCTGTGCGCCGGTCACAGTTGAAGGTTGGGTCATGATAAAGTTGGTATCAGAGCTTTGGTTAGTAGGTCTTCTTGTCCTAATGGCTGGAAATAATTTGGGCAATTATGGAATCTTGCTTTTAATTTGTGTACCCGAGCACAACGTACAAGTAGGAGGCTATAGGTGTCCAATGTTGAACTGGAGTCTCTTTTTCTGGTTGTCATATTCTATTTGGTGTTTTCTTTGCAATTCTTCTATGATGATTACACCTATTTTCTTATCTCTATTATGTTCTAGGTGATGATGCCACCCAGGAAAAAGCCTACTAGGAGTCCGACTACTGATGAGGCTTCCACTTAACCTCATGCAGCTGCCATGAGAGGTGGTGGGCATGTCGGCCGCCGTGCTAGACATACATGGGGTGGTGCAATGCCCCAATTCCAGGTTCCTAGAGCTACATGTGGGGATCCTACATTGGCTAGACTAGCTGCGGGTATGGATAATGTTCAACAATCAATTCAACAATTGGTGAATGCCCTTGGAGGAAATCGACAGCCTTAAGTAGTTCAAAATCAAGAGGGTTCAGAATCTAGTCAAGAGGTGGCAAATGTTGAGCAGCCACTAGTACACCGTCAGGGGCCAGTGGTTTCTTAGTCTTCATTTACAAGGCACAACCCTCCAATATTTAGTAGTTCTGACTCTAGCGAGGACCTCGAGAGGTTCTTAGATGATGTGGCTTGGATATGTAGAGCTTTGGGATGTTATCTTACTTGGATGGTTGACTTGGTAGCCTTCCAACTACAGGATGTGATAAGAGGTTGGTATGAGACTATGGTTCATGCGAGGCCTGGAGGATCACCGCCTTTGGTTTGGAATAAGTTTACCTAATTATTCTTAACTCAGTTCTTACCAAAGAGCATTCGGGTTAGCAGGAGACAATAGTTTGAGTCTCTTGTGCAGACAGATCAAATGACTGTGATGGAATATAGCACCCAATTTGAAAAGTTGGCTAGATATTCATCGCACATGATTGCTATTAAGGAGTTGCGAGTTTATCGCTTTATTGAATGTTTAAGGCCCTATATATATAGGGTACTAGCAAGTTCTGAGATGACATATGAGCAAGCTTTGAATAGGGCTTTGGCCATTGAGCGGGGAGGCAAAGATAAAGGTGGAGCATCATGTGACTCACGCAAGAGGTCACGATCAGAGGGTGCTCTTGGGGGCCATCAAGGCCACAGTGGGGATTCTAGAGATAATATCAGTCAAGGCCGTCAGGGTCAATAGAGAGCCCCTCAGTTACAAGTCTTCCATGGTAGCCAGACTGCTAGCAGTGCTCTTGGTCGAGGCTTTCCATTGCATCAAAGGCCTTCCGATCGAGTCCCTCCTACTTGTACTACATGTGGGAAAACACATTTTGACCATGCAAACAAGGCTTTATAGGTTGTTATCAGTGTTGGCAGGTGGGACACTTTACTAGAAGTTGTCCTATAATGCATTCTCAGCTTTTTACTAGTGGAGCTACAACATCTGAGTTTCCAGGCCGACAGGGAAATGGATCAAATGGATGAGGATCTGGCAGTACTCAGTGGAGTGGTAGAGGATCAAGTGCCAGAGGTCAGGGCCAGACTGGTAAAGGACAAGCTCTTGTTTTTGCTATGACCAGACAGGATGCTCAAGCATCTAATGCTGTTGTGATAGGTATGCTCTCAGTATGTTCTCATGATGCACATGTTTTGATTGATTCAGGAGCTACCCATTCTTTTGTATCACCTTCCTTTGCATCTTGTTTTGGATGGGACCCTACACCTCTTAAGGACCCTTTGTGGTAGTTACGCCACAGGTGTCACGACCCGACTTGGGAGCGTGACCGGCACGTGGGGAATCCTATCCCCACGTCAGCCTTCTGGGTGACGTATCTCTCCATATGCATAAAATAGTATAATATCATGCTTAAAATGAAATTTTCTTGCAAATCTATATCATTTGCTCTAATTAAAATATAATATTCAAATCCATAAAAACTGAAGTATTCACATATATAAACCTAAAACATTTTTTGTCATGCTTTAAAATCTAAGATTTGAAGACTGAGTCATAAACTCACTTTCATTAACTTTCACATAAATCTCTAATCATAGCCCATATTTTAAAATATATTATAGAGCTCTAAAGCATTATAGGGAAAATACATAATCTCTTAAATTATCAATAACATCTCAAAATACATGCGTGGCTTGGATCCTGCTAGCAAAACTACTGGAGCGCTCTAAACTAACAGAAATCCTAAACTAAGCCTTACAACAATGCAAAGCTCACCAAGGGATGACTGCAGCTACTGGGCCGGTGGCTGAACGACGTCTGTACCTGCAACTATGAGAGGAAGGGAGAGGGGTGAGTCAACGGACTCGATGAGTGAGCTCTCACTCATCACCCACATGGGACGACCAAGAATATACATAATATAATATATATGCAGCAATAATGATTCATTTCATATTTAAATACATAGTTAGCTCTAGGAAAACACTTTTCATTCCATGTATTTATAAATAAACATTTCTAACTCAAAATCAAGCATGAAATCATTTTAACTGAGGGTGCGGCAGAGCGTCAGGAAACAGTATGCTGAATATAATAAATATATTATAACAACAAAAGCTATAAAATTTTAAACTATGAAGTGAGACTCTGTCCCTGGCGAATCAGAGCTCCTGCTGAATCTGTAATAGTCCCTCTCGGACAAACTGTGGGCACCTAACTAGGTCCCTTTTCATGCTTCTTTGGGGGTGAAACTGTCCTCTAACTGACAACTTGGTACCAAGGTTAACGATCTCTTCACAAAGTTAACTAGCTATGCATTTCCTTATCTCTACCGGCTAAACTAGTTTGACAAAAAGAAAACTATAGTTGAAAAGTGGGTACTCTGTCCCTGGCGAAGCAGAGCCCCTAAGTTCTTAGCACTCTAAGAGTTCTGAACTCATATAACTCTAACAATCTGACTTTAGCATAACTGTGGCTATGAAAATCGAGCCCAAGGGTTCACCACTTGTAGGCATTCCGATTTCAAGCTCACAGAATATGTATCTGGCAGTTGCTAAAAATCATACTGAATTCTGTACCTCTTGGTACCATAAAACTAAATTTCTAAATTCATATCTTTACTAACATATTTCTCTATATACATGATAATACTAAAATCATAATCCAAATGCTGGAGTTTTAACCATAATACTCTCAAATCAAATAACAAGATTTATTCCAAGCTAGATCATACTCTTGTTCACTTTTTCTTTTAATATATATTTCAACTGAATACTCTAAAACCATATTTATAAATCTCAAGTCATGAAACTAAATCATGTGGCTCTAAAATCACATAACATATCTGATGAAATAATAATTTATAAATCATATATTCCTGTGATAAAACTCCTAAAGTTGCATATAAACATTTCCATACACATACAATCCAATTCATGGTCCCATGGTTTTGCAAAATTCATTGTTTTATGCTATCACAATAAACCATAATTTTCTAGCTTGACGTAAGAATGTAAAATTCATAATATATATATTTTATCTCATCTCAAATTCCATATTTGCCAATCATTATGCAAGAAATATAACTCTAATGGGGAAACTAAGGCAATGAGGTCAAACCCACTCACCTGGAGGGGGAGGAAAAAGTGGCGTCAACTCCAACTGAGCTCCGGGGAGCCGGGAGGGCACCAACGTCAACTATTATAATTATAAAAACTCTAGATTAAACTCCAACAATCTCTAAATAACTCTAATCTAGCTTTAACAACATTGGGGGAGTACCCCCATTTGACAACAATGAGAGAAAACAACAACCTAAACCATAGAATATAAAAGGAAGGAGACAAAGAGATCAAAATCTATTAAGAAACACATACCTTGATGATTTAGGGGAGCAAAACTTGAGTGGGATTTGAGAAAAAGAGAGAAATGGGAGGAGGAGGGTTTCTGGTTCGTCAAACTGAGAGAGGAAGGAGGCTGATGGCCTTTTAAAGGTCAAGAAATGAAACGGCGTCGTTTTTGTACTAATTGGGCTCTTGGGGGACCGCTATAGCGGTATATGACCGCTATAGCAGTCAAGCCATATTCCGCCCGCGTCCCGCTTGTACTACTGTGCACTTATGACCGCTATAGCGGTCCTAGACCGCTATAGCGGTCTCCAGAGGCCAAAAAACGTGATGCAGTCAAATTTGTGTCCGCTATAGCGGTCCTAGACCGCTATAGCGGTGACAGTAAACATATATCAGCAGAATTTGTGCTGTCTTGACAATAGCTTACTCATATACTCACTTACTTATTTCCATCTCATTATTCTAAGTTAAATCATTTATTAACTTCCTATTAACTTTAAAACATAAATGTAAATAAGAAAATACCCCCCATTTGGATTCAAATAAAATATCTAAAAATTCAAAACCCCAACCAATCAAAATCTCATTTTTGAGTTCTAGTTCAAATTCCAGAATTCCAGCGATTTTCTAAACTTGGGGGCTAAAAACGAAGTATCTAGATGCTTTCAAAAATTCCTTAAAAATCACTCTTCAACTTGTTTCTCTCTGGGGAACACCTACCGGGACTTTTGATCCCATGATTGTGGCTCAAACATATAGCCCTCCATTGAGGTGTAGGGCTCCAGACTTAGCAAAAACCCAGACCCGGCAACAGCGGTGGGTCCCAGGGGACCTTGAGGTCATGCGAAACTCATCTACTGACACGCGTACCCCAGGTATTACAACAGGGCACCTTGTTAGCTACTTTGGTGTTTAAAGCATGTGAAATTTTGGTGGGTGGTAAACTTTTAGTAGTTGACCTTAGAATTCTTAACATGGTAGATTTTGACGTGATATTAGGCATGGATTGGTTAGGTTATTGTCGTGCTAATGTAGATTGCTACAATAAAGCGGTGAATTTTAGCATTCTAGGTGAACCATCATTCATATTTCATGGTGATCGCGATTGGTTGCCAAGTAACTTGATTACTTTCTTGGTGGCTTAAAAATTGTTGAGAAAGGGTTGTCATGGGTACTTAGCGATGGTGAGAGATACTAGTTTATCACATGATGAGAGATTGGAACATATCCCTATGGTATGCGAGTATTCTGATGTTTTCCCGAAAGAGTTTCCAAGGTTACCACCTGACAGGGAGATAGATTTTTGCATTGATTTGCTTCCAGATACCTAGCTAATATCTATACCTCCATGCAGGATGGCTCCAGCCGAACTTAAAGAATTGAAGGGACAATTGAACGAGTTGCTTGATAAGGGCTTCATTCACCCAAGTTGTTCTCCTTGGGGTGCATCGGTGTTGTTCGTTACGAAGAAGGATGGTTCACTCCGATTGTGTATTGACTATCAGTAGTTGAACAAAATAACAATGAAGAATAAATGCCCTCTTCCTTGTATTGATGATTTATTTGATCAGCTTCAAGGATCCCCATGTTTATCAAAGATTGACTTACGATATGGATATCACCAGTTGAAGATAAAAGGTGAAGATATTCCTAAGATGGCATTTCGTACTCGTTATGGTCATTATGAATTCTTGGTTATGTCTTTTGGGCTTACCAATGCACTAGCAACCTTTATGAATTTGATGAACCAAGTCTTCAAGCCATTCTTGGATCACTTTGTTATAGTCTTTATTAATGACATCTTAGTGTATTCCAAGAGTAAAGAAGAGCATGAACAACACCTGAGGTTGGCATTGCAAACCTTAAGAGAACATAAGTTGTATGCTAAGTTCTCTAAATGTGAATTTTGGTTGGACAATGTAACTTTTTTAGGTCATGTTGTGTCTAAAGAGGGGATAAGTGTTGATTATAAGAAAGTGGAAGCAATGCAGAATTGGCCAAGACCTACTTCTGTGACAAAGATTCGCAGTTTCCTTGGACTTGCAGGATATTATCGCCGATTTGTTAAGGATTTCTCTAAGCTAGCAGCACATTTGACAAAGCTGACACAGTAGCAAGTTAAATTCCTGTGGAGTGATACATGTGAGCAAAGTTTTCAATAGTTGAAGAGTTGTCTGACATCTGCCCCAGTGTTAGCATTGCCTACTTCAGGGGGTGGTTATGCAGTTTACTATGATGCTTCTAGAGTTGGTCTTGGTTATGTGTTGATGCAACAGGGAAGGGTGATTGCTTATGCATTTAGACAGTTTAAGAAGCATGAGCAAAATTATTCCACACATGATTTAGAAATGGCGGTGATGGTATTTGCTCTCAAGATTTGGAGGCATTATTTATATGACGAGACATGTGAAATTTACGCCAATCATAAAAGCCTTAAGTATATTTTTCAGCAAAAGGACTTGAATTTAAGGCAAAGGAAGTGGATAGAGCTCTTAAACTACTATGATTGCATGATTATGTACCATCTAGGAAAAGCAAATGTGGTGGCTAATGCCTTGAGTAGAAAATCAATGGGAAGTCTTGCATATATAGTTGAGGTTAGAAGTCCAATGGTGAGAGAGTTCCAAGAACTTGTTGATAGCGGAGTGCAATTTGAAGTTGTAGGTGCATCGTCCTTATTAGCTCATGTTCAAGTCCATTCTACATTGTTGGATAATATTAAGGGTAATCAAGGAAAAGATCCTTACTTGAAAAAGGTTATGGAAAAGGTCCAAACAGGAAAAGCTTCAAAGTTTATGGTTGATTCTGATGGCATTTTGCATCTTGGCAAATGCATATGTGTTCCTAATGTAGCACATTTGAAAAAGAAGATATTAGAGGAAACGCATCATTCTTCTTATACTATTCATCCAGGTTCTACAAAAATGTATCAAAACTTGAAAGAGTTTTATTGGTGGGAAGGGATGAAAAAAAGAGGTAGCTAAGTTTGTTTCTAAATGTTTAGTATGTCAACAAGTAAAGGCAGAACATCAAAAGCCTATAGGGTTGCTCTAACAGATTGAAATACAAGAGTGGAAATAGGACAGAATCACAATGGATTTTGTGACGGGACTGCTTAAAACCGCGAGGGGTTATGATTCAGCTTGGGTGATTGTAGGTCGATTGATGAAGTCAGCACACTTTTTACCTGTGAAGACTATCTACACAGCAGCTCCGTAGGCCAAGCTTTATTTGGAGAAGATTGTGTCTCTACATGGAGTGCCAATATCTATTATATCTTATCAAGGGTCTCAATTCACTACTCTATCACGACCCGACTTGAGCACGTGATCGGCACTTGGGAAGTTTTGTTCCCACATAAGCCTTGTGGCCTGTTAGTTGTCTCTAAATGCTTGCTCTATTCATAAAGTCTATTTAAATCATTATATTTCCTGCGGACCATCCACATTTTCTGTAAAATTAGAATAATTAAATCTAGAAACTTGTAACAAACTTTTCGGGTTCTAACTCCTAGAGTCATTTATATATAAATCAACATACACTTATCCCAAATGTCCAAGTTATTGTATACAAATCGAATGTAATTATAATATACCAAATGCAACTTAAAATGTGCTATAGGTCTAGGATCCTACCTGCAATGTACTGGAGCACTCTAAACAGAATGGGAATGCTTTACTTACCGGCTATATGCTAATGTTGTGGGGACATTAATGGCTAGGAGAACAGCAGCTATAATACCTGTAATAGAGAGGAAAGCACAAGAGTGAGTTTTGTTACCAAAACTCAATGAGTGAGTCCTCATCTGAAACCCCCTTTCATGGGACGCCAAAGAAACAATGCATAAATGCAATAACATAAATAATACTTGAAAATCTCCCATAATCAAACATACAGATATTTCTAAAAGTCCTTTATAATGATCATGTTATGACTCAAAAACAATTTTCTCAATTCACTTCCATACCTGAAACCATACAAGCTCACAACATAGTAGCTCCTAGAGAAATAGTAATCTCTGCTATGGTTACGCACAATGTTTGTGACGTAATGAAACTCTAAATATATATCTCTAGTAACATCTGGGCGTTATGTATCGTCATCCCCAATGTGATAATAAATTCTCTATTATCTCTAGCCCGGGCTATTTCGTACCAAGGTTAATGGATTAACTGCCATTATGTCACGACCCGATTTAGGCATGTGACCGGCACGTGAGAAGCCTTATCCCCACATAAGCCTCGTGACCTGAACTTGCTCTATATGCACCATTAGAGATGAAATTATTTAAAATATATTTTCATTTTCTACATACAAATCACCTGTTTGCTGAATCATACTGGTCTAAACTGTAATTATATAATTCAAATTCTATTATCTGTATATCATAATACAAAACCCATATGTATATCGCTGCTCTGATTTGAAATGTTCACAAGTGTTAAACTATTTAATACGAAACAAAATAGTATAATAATATGCAAAACATGATCATGCTCTATTGTTCAGGGTCCTGCCTGCAATGTATTGGAGCACTCTAGACAAAAATATAAACACCTCATTCAAGTGAAGCTCACCACTGGGACTCTAGTGCTGCTGAGATGGGGATAGTGGGGAAGGACCCGTAGCCACGTCTGTATCTGTAAATAGAGGAAGGAAGAGATGGGTGAGTTTTTGTGGAAAAACTCAGTGAGTAAGTCCTCACCTGAAACCCCTTCCATGGGACACCAAGGAACAATGCAGGAAATCATAATAACATTAATAATATTCAAAGATTTACATAATCAAATAAAGCACATGTATATATACGTACGTATAAACATAATCAAATAATCACTTTATAACCTCAAAAGAGAACATGTTCCTCCAGTTACTTTTCTACCCAAAATCATATAAACTTATACTAGCATCTATCAATCATGGTATAATCATGTCTCTACTATGATCTGGGATGTTCCACCAGTGCCAGACACGAGCCTCACTAGGGAGCTCAAGGGGGTGTTCAGTGAGCGTAGGACGTACCTGCCATATGACACTGAACAATCATATCTCTGCTCTGATTTTTGCAGGTGGGACAGACTCCGAGCACCTCTGCTTATATCTATACTCTGATCTTGCAGGGTGGGACAAACTCCGAGCACCTCTGCTTTATGAGCTGTGAATCTATCTAATTCTAACAGTCTGACCTTAGTATACCGGTGGCTATAGAACCATGCCCATACACTCACTCTGTGTGGACATTGTGATTCTAAGCCTCCACAAGGTATGTAGCCGCCAGCTGTTATGAACATCATAAACATTCATGCTCTAAAATCCTTGTGTTTAACATCTCTAAAACATAATCCAACCATCAAGCTTTTCTTACTAGAAAAATTCAATATCATATTTCCAAAATAGCAAGGTTTGCAATCACAACTCTATTCTTTTATCTAAATAACATCTTTAAGTATATAACTATACTATATACATAATCCATATCTAGAGTTCAATTTAATATTCATATAAAAGCTTTCCATATTCAAAATTATCATCAAATACATTTAAAATCAATTCAATAGACATGGTCCTATGAGTTTTCTCAAAGATATATTTCATGCACTAAAATCAACAGTTCTAAAACCTATAAACCATCAATGACATCAAACCTTTATACAGAAATCTCTAAAATCAATCAATAATTCATATTTTTATGAAAATAATGCTAATGCAGAACTTAGAGGTCACAGATGAAAACCCACTCACTTGAAGGGGTAAATAATCCAGAACTAATACCAACAGCACCCTAGGAAGTAGAGCTGATAGCAGAATCTGATATAACAACCATAGAACTCTAAATCAACCTCTAAAGCCTTTGAATAATCAAAATCCATTTCTAACCAGGTAGAAAACCTCCCTCCCTTGAAGAACTTAGAGAATCACTCTAATAACCCAAAGAAAAGGGAGAAAGGAGAGCAGA
The DNA here is from genome assembly GCA_031216105.1 of Dalbergia cultrata. Lineage (NCBI taxonomy): Eukaryota > Viridiplantae > Streptophyta > Magnoliopsida > Fabales > Fabaceae > Dalbergia > Dalbergia cultrata. The sequence goes on from CM062350.1 coordinate 17,813,201, forward strand.
ACTGGGAGAATAACGTACCTTAAAGCCTTAGGAATCAAAGATTGAAGTTAGAATTGAGAGAAATGGAGTTTGGGAGTGAATTGGGGGTGGAGAGAGAAGTTTCTCGTGTTTTTGGGGGGAAGGAAATCGTGTTTTTGGTGTTCTGAAGATTCTGGACCTCGAAAGGGGGTTTTTAAGACTCTGATGACCGCCTAGGCGGTCTCCAGTGAAGTTCCCGCACCGACTTACTTTCTGATGATCGCCTGGGCGGTTATATGATAGGCTAGGCGGTCTCTAGGGAGGCGTTTTAATATCTTCGGGGCTCTGTTTACTGCCTGGGCGGTCATGTGACCACTGGGGTCGTCTCTAGTGAGGTATTCTGGTGTCTTCAGGGATGGGTACTAGTATGTATTGAACTACACTGTCTCAATACTCACTTATTTTACTCATTTATTTTACTCTCCATTAACTTTAAAACATAAATATAAATAAGGGAATACCCCCATTTGGATTCAAATAAATTATTAGGAAAATCAAAATCTCAACAAATCAAAATCTAAATTTTGGGTTTTAGTTCAAATTCGAAGATTTTCCTGGTTTTACAAACTTAGATGCTGAAAACGGAGCGTTTATGGGTTTCAAAAAATTCCTTAAAAATTGCTCTTTAACTTGTTTTTCTCTAAGGAACAATTACTTGGAGTTTTGGTCCCAAAAATATGACCCTAACATATAGCCCTCCAAGCGAGCATAGGGTCTAGACTTAGAAAAATTCAGGACCCGAAATGACAGATAAAGGTAACGAATACCCAACTTAACTCAAAAATGTTTTCTAATTCTTTTATTTAAAATCGGGGTATTACACATTAACACACAGCCTGTTTCTCTATAGCTACCTTCTAAACTAACTAAATACATTCATTAAAGATAAAACCTTTAAACCTTTTTAATTCTCTGAGAGCTTTGAATGTGTCTGACTCTAACAGTCTGACTTTAGCATAACTGTGGCTGTGGAATCATGCCCAAGGGATTACCCTTTGCAGACATTTGTGATTTCATAAGCTTACAGAATATATATCCGCCAGCTATTTTGAATCTCGTGAAGATTCAAGCTCTAAAATCTTTTGATTTATTCTCTAAAACATAATTCCAACCATCAAGCTTTTCATAACTAGAAATCTCAATATCACTTTTCAAAACAGCCAAGTTCACAATCACAATTCCATTCTCATCTCTAAATTGCATGTATGGCATAAAACTACTTCATATACATATATAAACCAGTTCCAAAATCCATTAAAAAAATCACAAAAGTCTCTAACCATTGCACATATTATCAATTCTACATAAAATCAACATAACAAACATGGTCCCGTGAGTTTTCTCCATAAACAAGTTTCATGCTCTAAAATCAACAGTTGAAACATATAATCCAACAGTAAACTTCAAATCCTTGTACAATATTTCTCTAAAATCAAGCAGTAAATCATATTTTCATGAAAATAACTCTAATGCAAAATATAGATATCACAAGTATGAACTCACTTACATGGATGGGTGAATAGTGAAGAGTTAACACCAACAATACACTAGGAAGTAGAACTAACAGTAACATTTGATATAGAAGCAATAGAACTCTAAATCAACCTCTAAAACCTCTAAATAATCAAGATTCATCTCTAGTAAGGTTGGGAACTTCTCCTCCTTGAGAAGCATAGAGAATCACTCTAATAACAAGGAGGAAATGGAGAAAGGAGAGCAGAACCAAGAGAATAACATACCTTAAAACCTTATGAATGAAAGATTGGAGTTAGAATTGAGAAAAAGTAGGAGAAAATGGAGTTTTGGGGGTGAGAATCACGTTTTGGGTGAGAGAGCTTGGGGATAGAAGTGAAAGTGGTGAGAGAGTTTTCTGGAAACCCAAAATGGGAAGTTCTTTTAAAACTGCTGATCGCCTCGCAATAATGTTATTGCCGCAAAGATCGCCTTACCCTCTGTTTGCCGCCTGGGTGGTCACATAACCGCTGAGGCGATCTCAATTATTTATATTTCTTAATTTTAAGTTAATATCCTCATTTATTTTACTCTCCATTAACTTTTGAACATAAATGTAAATAGGAGAATACCCCCTATTTGGATTCAAATAAAATATTAGAAAAATAAAAATCCCAACAAATCAAAATGTAAATTTTGGATTTTAGTTTAAATCCGGAAATTCTTACAGTTTTATAAACTTGTACACTAGAAATAGGGCGTTTAAAGGTTTAAAAAAATTCATTAAAAATCACTCTTTAACTTATTTTTACAGGGGAACAATTACCAGGACTTTTGGTCCCAAGAATATGACTCTATTATATAGCCTTCCAAGGGAGTATATGGTCCAAACTTAGTGAAATTCAGAACCTGGAATGACAGATAAGGATAACTGGCACCCGTCTTAGCCCAAAAATATTTTCTAACCCCTTTTATTTAAAATTGGGGTATTACATGCTCACTTCTGGAAATCCTTTCAGTCAGCGTTGGGAACTAGGTTAGACTTGAGCACCACTTTTCATCCTCAGATAGACGATTAATCTGAGAAGATAATACAAATCTTAGAGGATATGCTTCGTGCTTGTCTTAGATTTCAAAGGTAGTTAGGACTAATATCTCCCATTGATGGAGTTTGCTTACAATAACAGCTATCAATCTAGTATCCAAATGGCTCCATTTGAAGCTTTATATGGAAGACATTGCAGGTCACTTATTGGTTGGTTTGAGATTGGAAAGTCCAAACTGGTTGGCCTAGATTTAATTCAGGAAGCCATTGAGAAGGTTCAATTAATCCAAGAATGCTTAGTGATATCTCAGAGAAGGCAAAAATCTTATGCAGATCGGAGTCGTCAACCTTTAGAGTTTGGTGTAGGGGAACAGGTGTTGTTATGAGTTTCTCCCATGAAAGGCCTGTTGAGATTTGGCAAGAGGGGGAAGTTAAGCCCAAGGTTCATTGGACCTTTTGAGATATTGGAAAAGGTAGGGCAAGTAGCTTATCGTCTAGCTCTTCCACCAGACCTTTTAGGAGTTCATCCAGTTTTTCATGTTTTGATGCTTTGAAAATATGTCCATGACCCTTCTCACATCATTCAACATCAATCAGTTGAGCTTGATGAGAACTTAAGCTATAATGAGCAACCTGTGGCAATATTAGACAAGCGAGTGAAGCGTCTACCATTCAAGGATGTTGCATCTATGAAGGTTCTTTGGCAGGGACAATCATGTGAAGAAACCACATGGGAACTTGTAACTGTTATGCAAGAAAAATATCCATATCTTTTTGAAGTACAAGGTTAGTAAACAGTTTGAAATTTGAGGACAAATTTCTTTTAAGGGGGAGGTATTGGAACATAACGGGAAGAAAAACTTAAGTGGGGGGCATTTTGGTAATTTTGGTTGGGCCAAAAAAGAAAAAAAAAAGAAGGGGTGGATTAAAGCCACGGACCACCCCCTCACTCGAAAAAGAAATTCATAGCACTTCTTTCTCTCCCTCTCTACTTCGGTTTTTCTTTTTCTTCCTCTTCTTCAATTTTTTTTTCATTTCTTCCTCCACCTTCAACCAATAATCACATAGTTGTTAATTTTTATGATCAAAACTTGATACCCTCTAACTCCTAAGATTTAAGGTAAGTCTCCAATCTCAATCTCATCATCTTTTTGGCTACTCTAGAGTTTATCTTAAGAAGTAGTGAGCTCTCAAAAATGGTGGATGAGTATATGTTTGATATTTTAAGTATAAATCTAGTGAGTTAGAAGCTCTAATATCAATAGGTTGTAGTGGGTAGTGTCATGATGTGATTTTTTTCTAATTCTTAGGAACCCTAAGTTCCATAAATTAGGGGTTTTGTTCAATGGGCTCTCTAATTGATAAATTGTTTAAACCCTTCAAAATACTTATGTTATCTAGATTCTGTTGACGTAGATCGAGCTACTCCCTCTGAAGCTGTTAGAGAGAGGTCCAATTGATCCCGTTGTACTGTGAGTGGTTATTTACATAATGGTGGTGTTTTAAATTATTTTTATGGGAGAAAAAATATTAGTAGATTTGATAAAAATTTTATTCTAAGCTACTTGGATTATTTGGTTAGCTTGATTGGATGATTCCTTAAATATAATGGTTATTAAATATGACTTGATGACTTCGTTGAGATTATTGCTATCTTTCTTTGTTGATTTTGCCATATGTTATTTCAATGTGCATTGGAAAAATTTATAATATTTGATACCTGCAAGGTTAGATTAATATGAAGATTGAGTTTTAGATTTGTAAATTGGGTTTGATAAAAAAAGTTTACTTAAGAAAACCATGATGGGTTCTAAGAAAGAATTATCGCTAGTCATAGCGAAGAGAAATAATGGCAATACTGCTCAACAAAGTGAAGAGATGTAATGGCAATACCGCTCGCCACAACGAAGAGATATAATGACAATACTGTTTGTCGTAGCTAAGAGATATAATGGTATTATCACTTGCCGTAGTGAACAGATGTAACAATCTATGTGCACATAGTTTCTCTTTATGAGAAAAAGCTTGAAAGAACTTTATCTGAGAAATAATAAACCTTGTGATTGATGGGTTGAGATTACTTTCTAAATAAAATTTTTGCTTCTTATGTAACCCTCATAAGTATTTGAGTATTTGATGATGAAGTCAATTTTATGTGAGAATAAGAAATTGGAGAAAATAATGAGAAAGTGTATTTAATAATTTATTTTTGAGATTTTGTTTAGAAATAAAATTTCGAAAAGTATGTCTTTACCAACTATGGAAGAAGTCTACGAAGCATGGACAAATATATTTTTGTTATTAACTTTTAGAAATGTGTATGATTTATAGCCTATCTCGTTTTATATCACATTCTCATGCATTAATCGGTTTCTTCTTCTTGTCCACTTTGTTTATACTCCTCACTGGGTCTGTTTGACTCACCCCCCTTTTCCTCCAGATTTTCAGGTAGCTGAATAACAGGTTCCTGGGATTGTTATTTGCCCAGGATATTCTTTTTTGGTAGGCCTCTGTTGTCAGTTGAGGCCTTTTGGTTGTTGACCCTAATATTTTGCAGCTATAGGACATAGGTCGGATATTTTGATTATGTGTATGAGCAAGAGTTTAAGCATGATTTTTTTGTACAACTAGTCCTTATGATGTCAATAACTGGAAATATTGGAATGTAATGGTTGTTGAAATTGGATTATGTCATTGCATTGTATAACATGGTAAACTTGATATATGGGTTATTCAATTTTTAGGGCAGGTGCTATCGGATTTTCGGTAGCCAAAGTAGTTAAGTTTGAAATTTATTTTAGTGAGATCATATCTTTAGGCTTGTCGGGTTAGGTGAGTTCATCTAGCCTGTGCGCCGGTCATGGCTTAAGATTGAGTCGTGACATACCCCCCATTTGGATTCAAATAAAATATAAAAAAATTAAAATCCTAACAAATCAGAATCAAAATTTTGGGTTTTAGTTCAAATTCGAAAATCCTTACGATTTTTCAAACATGGGAGCTAACAACGAAATGTTTAAATGTTTCATAAAATTCATTAAAAATTATCCTTTGACTTATTTTCCTCTTGGAAACAATTATCGAGACTTTTGGTTCCAAAAATATGATTCTACCATATAGCCCTCTAAGGACGTATAGGATCCAGACTTACTGAAATTTTGGACCCGGAATGACAAGTAAGGGTGACTGGCACCCTTTCTAGTTCTAAAAAGTTTTCCAACCTTTTTATTTAAACTAGAGTATTACATATAAATGTATTGGGGATAAATTAAAAACACTAACTTGATCCTTCACATTTAAAAAAAAGGGACAAATTGGTTCACTATACTCATATAATAAGTTTTAATCATATAGACTTATAGGAAGGGATCAAATTATTCTCTTTTTAAAGTGTGAGTGATCTAGGACCTTCAAAATCTAAGAGTTTAAAGGATCAATTTTGGCATTGACTGGAAAAAATGCAATACAATAAAGTTACTTAATGTACGTTTAATACTTATTCTTTATTGACCGATACAACCACTTTAAGCTCATTTGGCACATTCGCATAACCAAAACAATCATTACAGCTTATTAAAAATCACAAAAGGCGCATTCCAAAAGAAAAACAATCACAAAAGGCAAATCAGGAAGTAACTTTGATGCAGAAAGCTTCATACACACTTAGAAGTGGAACGACTAAGGTAGAATTAAGGCAGCGATAGATAGACACATGTTCTTGTCTCATTGGTTCCTTTTCCCAAACGGGTACGGCGGAGAACTTCAACTTCCTCATTCCATATGCAGAGTTTCAACTACAGAGACAACAAAGTCACAAATTGTGAACAAAATAAACAAGGTCTAATTTCTTATTGCGTGAGAATATACAGTAGTTTACAAAATATATATAAAGGCTAATAAATGAACTCGGCCAAACTTCACATGCTATTTGGTTGACTGCAATGTTGAATAAAAAAGATCAGGTGAAGTTGAGATTTAAGAGGTATAATCATTTCACAGCTAAACCTAGCTAGTAATTAATTAAAACACCAAACATGTGGTTAAACAGTGATTTTGCTAAGAAAAAGACCACTATGAACCTTTGGCATAGTATAATCATAACAGTATAAGCCATGTGGATATGTAATTCATAAAATTAAAAATAACATTTAAAACGACAAAAAATACGTAACTAACACAGAATCACAGGTGAAAGAACAATAAAATCACGGGTGGAAAAAAGAATTAAAGTTACAAAAAAGCTACCAGACCTAAATACATCAGGTGGTGAGCAGAGAGCAACTTCCTTCAGCTTCAGGCTCTGATAACGGCATGCTCATCTAAATAAACACCAAGCGTTGGAGAGGTAAGAATGTAATGCAAAAAAGTTAGAATAAGAATCGGAGAATAAGAAGTAGATTTGTTGACATATTAATTACCTTTGTTAGTAAAAATATTTGCTATAGTAGTATTAAGGTCACCATCCCAACGTTCTTCGTCTCTGACCGTTGGCCATGGTATGGTTACTCCTGTGAGACTTGGCGCGGTTAACTTTCCATTACAGAAAGTTTCCATCACGGGACAACTATACACATGTACTATTTTCAGCAACGGAAACTTGAAGCTGTAGTTTCTTCCTCTGCAAAAGCTTCTGAGCCTCAACAAGTGTCTCAATTTCAATTCCTCCAATTTCGTGAAAGCAATCTCACTCGTAGCATCACCATCATCATTATCACTTGCAACGATTTCCTCTATATTGTCACAAAGAGATATATTCAAAACTCGTAATTTTGATAAATTCGTTGCCGCTGATGAGGCCATAATATTGGCTACTTCATGACAATAGGACACATATAACTCATGCAGATTTTGAAACACCACGGAGGATGGAACTATATTCTTCAATCTATGACATCCACTTAACATCAACTTTTCAAGGTAGACGTGCTTGATTTCATCACGTTCACTCTTCTCAACAATGTTCTCTATCCCAGAGTCCCGAATGTCAAGCTCCTGGAGTTACTGAAGCCCCTCAGCCAGAGAGATTGGAAAAACATGATTTAGGCTTCCGGAATAATGAACTTGCACTCTGCAGAGGCTCTGAAACCTAAGGATTCCATGCAGATCTTTGCTCCATATGTATTTTAGCTTTGGTAGGTCACGCATAGTTAGTGTTCTCAAACGAGTTGCTAGCCCCTGCTGGTTGGTAGCATGTTAGATCTAGTAATAATTGTAAGGGTTTTCTAACTAATTGTGAGTGTTTTGTAACTAACTCTGCCACCTGGGCAGAGAGAGAATACTCTAGTTAGTTAGAGATAGCCTATATAGGTAAGGTGAGGGATATTGAGGGCATCATCTGGGAATTGGTTAGGAAATTGGGAGAGTTTCAGAGTCTCTTTACCACTCTGAGGTATTTTACATTTCTGTTGGTTCTCTATACACACTTAATACACACTCTTATTCTTCTGTGAATGGCTTGGTACCTATCAATTGGTATCAGAGCCTTTCACCATGACTTCCCAGCTGCAAACGAGTGGCGCAGGTGGTGACGCCGGCATTGCAGTGTTCGCCCAGGACTGGTCAAAGTGCTAGTGCACAGCCAGCCAGCGTGGGCGCCGGGGCTGCGGAGCGTGGTGGGATGTTAGGATCCAATTGCAAGGTATGGGACTTGGAGTCCCACATTGAAAGTATGGGATTCTAGTGTGGGGTTTATAAGGCCTTGGACTCTCCAACTACAATAGCTAGCTTTTAGGGGGGGAGTATTGTTAGGTCTAGTAATAATTGTAAGGGTTTTCTAACTAATTGTGAGTGTTTTGTAACTAACTCTGCCACCTGGGCAGAGAGAGAATACTCTAGTTTGTTAGAGATAGCCTATATAGGTAAGGTGAGGGATATTGAGGGCATCATCTGGGAATTGGTTAGGAAATTGGGAGAGTTTCAGAGTCTCTTTACCACTCTGAGTTATTTTACATTTCTGTTGGTTCTCTATACACACTTAATACACACTCTTATTCTTCTGTGAATGGCTTGGTACCTATCAAATGGTATCAGAGCTCCCGATCTTGGGAGCCCTGTGCCAGGGCCAATGCCAGCTGCTACTCATTGCCGTGGAGTCAGAGAAGAAGATGAAGCAGATGCGGAGGATGGAGCAAAATCTGACGAAAATTCAAAATCTCGTCAGAAGCAGGTACCATCGGCGACGTCGTCTACCTGTGTGGGAAGGCGATGAAGATTGGTGGTGGAGGAGAAGAAGGAGATCTTCCATGGCTGATTGGCCTCCCAATGTTCGTGAGTTTTTTAGAATCATGCAAAATGAAGCGGGGGAAGAGGATGCAGATGTTGAAGCCAAGATCGTTCACCATTGTTCACACTCTAATTTGGTTGCGATGGAAGAAACAGAGACAGATGCACCTGAATCTGAGGAAGAAATGGAGCTGGAGCCAGCAAACGAAGAGGAGGAGCAGAAGGGAGAAGATCGCAAGGCCACTGAAGAGCCGCCAGTGCCGCTGGAACCACCAGATCTGGTGGCTATGGAGTCCGGCGAGGAAGTTACAGAGGTTTCAAGGATGGCAACCAAGCTTCTATCGTTGGAAACTCGACATCCCAGGGCCAAGCCGAGAATGACGGCGGAAGCACGGCCGGCGACGGTGGCCGGGCGAACTGTCACGAGCAGCGACATGAGGGAGAAGAAGGAAGAAGACCTAACCCAGGTTCCGCCGCCGCCACACAAGCCACCCAAACTGACGCCATCGAGGACAGCAAGGAAGTCACGAGCATCGGTTGAGTTTGGGCTTTCGAGAGTGCTGATTGAGCTTCCTCCGCCAGAACCACCCAAACGGCAAGATCTAGGGGTAACGTCGACTGTTACAGCAGTGGTGACAGCCAATGACAGGAGGAAGAAGCTTAGGGGGGAGGAGAACGCAACTGATGTGGAGCATGGTGTTTCGACGACGCCGGCCGACCAACCCCCATCGCCAAAGCCACCGGACCCAGCTTCATCTGGGGCGACAGGGAAGACATATGTCGCGAGGAGGGTCAAACCCTCATGTGCACCGCCTCTACTTCCGCCGACAGAATCGCTGGAGCCACCGAGTCCTAAGGCCGCGATGACCGTCGCCAAGAGGATAGGGGCGGAGATGCTGGCCGTCAAGTCACTTCCGATAGGGAACTAAGAAGAACCGCCTGCATGCGAGGGCGCAACCAAGCTGGGCGTGAATCATGGGAAGAAAGAAGTGGAAGTAGGTTGGGTAAGCTTGAAATTGGGTTATGAAGTTGGCCCAATGGCTCAGGCCCAAAACCAATCAAAGGAAAGAAAAGCTTCAGATAAAGAAGAACATGGTGTAACATTACGGAAGTAAGCCCAACTCAAGGAAAGGAAGGATTGGGATGCTGATGGAGGGAGTTCACTATTGGGCCAGGCCCAAATATGTAAGGTACCACTCATTCACCTTGCTGAAACAAACAGAAGAATTGGGCCTCAAATCCTTGTGAATGCGGAAATAGGAATAACCAGTCCAAAGAAGAATCACTACTCACCGAGTCCGTAAAAGGCTGCCAAGGGGGACCCGTGGAAGCAGGAGACCAGGCGCAACAAGCAAAAGAGAGGTATCAATGAGGAACTACAAGAGAATTCACACAAATGGTTCTATTTTGGAACACTGTTGCATCTTGAGGAGAAGTTGCAATGCCCAAATTTAGACAAAGGTATCATTCTTGTCCTAGAAAGAGTAACTATGAATGATTCATTAGGTTTCAGATTTTCCCAACCCATTGAACCTATTCTCAGAAGATGCATAGATGAGGGGGTGAACAATATGGGAGAAGGGGAGAATCAAATGCTGGAAAAATTAAAGCTTCAGCTAAGGAGGCCCAGCATTGCCAAGCATATCGAAACAAAAGAGAGTTGAATGGCAGAGAAAGAGACATGGGAAATTTGAAATCTCAGACTATGGGAATCAATCAGAAGCAAAGTCCAAGGCATTATGAGACACATGAGGTGAATACAAAGATAAGGGGGAGTGCATTCTTTTTCAAGATATGGGACCCAGGAGGAAGTCTTTAATTTTTCAGCACTTTTGTTTTCCTTTATGTACATCACCTTGAGGACAAGGTGATTTTTTAGGGGGGGAGTATTGTTAGGTCTAATAATAATTGTAAGGGTTTTCTAACTAATTGTGAGTGTTTTGTAACTAACTCTGCCACCTGGGCAGAGAGAGAATACTCTAGTTAGTTAGAGATAGCCTATATAGGTAAGGTGAGGGATATTGAGGGCATCATCTGGGAATTGGTTAGGAAATTGGGAGAGTTTCAGAGTCTCTTTACCACTCTGAGTTATTTTACATTTCTGTTAGTTCTCTATACACACTTAATACACACTCTTATTCTTCTGTGAATGGCTTGGTACCTATCATAGCAACTGTACTATGCTCCTCTATTTCAAAAATAACTTCTAATTCATCACACTCCCTAACATATAGCGTCTCCAGATTCTGTAGGTTGTTCAACACATAAGACGGAAATACGTTCAACAACTTGGGGCAGTTTGAAATTTCCATTTCATTCATCTCACAATATGAATTTGGAGCTAGTTGACTAGGCCATAGCGACTCCAAGTTATCCAAATTGAAGAGACGCAGTGTCTCCAAGTTTGGGAGTATAACCTATTATCAATAACATTTATACGTGTTTCAATTAAATGCACAAGTATAAGATAACTAGTCCAACAGTATGCCAAATAAAAAGTAAAAGTCAAATAACTATAGTTACAATGGTATTCAGTAGTGCTCACCTCTTCACTAGAAATATCTTCGCGGACAAATATCTTCTTAAGATTTTTGCATAAGCCAATATCAAGATATTTCAATTTTGCTAGTGCCCTAGACACTGAGGATGGGAATAAACTTGTTAAGCGATCACACCGGTAAACCTCCAAACTGGTCAAGTTTTGATTGCAAGAATAGGTTGGAAGATTATCATCCCATAGCTTACATGTGTTGATCCCAAACAAGTTCATTGTTTCAAGGTTGGGCATTGAAACCTATTGGCATAAACAATTTTGTCAAAAATGATATTATACGTATTATTTGATTGGGAAAGAATCGTAGTTAATCAAACTGCTGCAAGTGTATGTTAGGTGCTCATATTAAAATTGGAAACTCAATCTGCAACACATTAGAACATGTGCAACATACGCGACTGTAACATGATTATAACAAAGTACACAACATTTTGTTACATCTACTGCCTTTGAGAAGAAAAAAAATAGGAATTGAATATTTTGGTAAGCATAAAAGAATATTAATATTGAAGAAGCCTTCATAAATCGACTTTTTTACCTTTTCATCAAAAAGTGCTAGAGGACCGAGTCGTGTATTATCTGTCGAGGGCATCAAACAGAAACTAAGAAGCTTAGGTAAGTATTTCAGCGAGAGAGAACGCAATTTAGGGAGCACAACAACTTCTGTCTCATGTATTTCCTCAGCTATGATCTCCGTCATCGATTGGCAATCAAAAATTTCTATCTCATGAAGTTGAGAAAGGTGTCTTATGTGGGAACTCAGCACTAAATGCTTCAACTTTTTGCAGCTGTCAACTTCAATTACTGTCAAGTGTCAACATGTGAAAAGATTGTGCTGGAAGTGGACCATGGCATATTTCTTCCATATTTTCCAAATTGGACAGAACCAAAGTCTCTAAATCTGGGAATGCACGATTGAGATCATGCCGCTCTGAGCTTGAGTTAATAATGTGCAGCAATTCGATACTATCTTCAATATGCAGGTATCTTAATTTCATAAAACCACCCCCATTCAATTCAGGAAAGATATTTCTAACCCACTTTAGTTCGCCTAACTACAGGCTTTCAACTGTTGACAACAACAACATAACCCAATCATTGAAAATAAAGTTTGTATGGGAAGAATCCCTGAGCTTAAGTGTTCTTGAAAGTTTAGGACCACCACCGCCGCCAAACCCTGTACCGACAAATATCTTGTATCTTTCTAGCTTTTCAAAGTTGTGCAGGTCACTTGGAAAAATTGAACCATCTTCGATTCCCAAGTCCAAAGCTGTCAGCTCATGCAAACTCCTCAGCTCACCTAAACTTGCAATGTTGTTTTGGTTGTTGCTTCCCTCAACTTCCCATTCGATAGGGCAAAGCTCCATATACAACTCTTCCAAGCACTTTAAGCTTGATAGGAGATTTTTGGGAATGAGTCTTAGCTTCAGGCATCCGTTTACATTGAGGACCCGCAGACAAGTAAGATCTCCTATTTCCTTAGGGAGCTCTTCAATATTCATAGCTCCTTCAAGGATGAGAATTTCTAAACTCGTGAGTTCTCCTATTATTGCTATGTCTTCCAACACACTTCCTGTCAAATTTAATGATTGAAGGCCTACCAAACAACAAAAAGATGGAGGTGGTGGGTTGGTAAGCTTCATTCCACTTAAATAAAGAACCTTCACCTTTTCTCCCATCTCTGAGAAAAAATTATCTGGGATTTCCAAATAGTTTATTCCAGAGAAACGAAGTAGTTCCAAGTTTGGGCACTCCAACTTCTCCGGAAGTTCATTGATACGATAATCACACAAGATAATGTGATGATAATTTTGAAGTTGATTGTTCCTTGGCCATTCATTTATTTTGGTTAATCTTTCCCCTATATAGGTGCAATGAGTCTCAGACGCAATTGATTTAGCAACATCATGAACAAGATCATGCATTCTAACCCATTCGCTTTCACCATCAAGCAACAATGAAGAGGCCCTAAGGTCTTTTAGCAATGTATGTTGTCTATTTCTTGCCTGCGCCAACGTGCACACATCTTTATATATGCCTAATCCCCAGCAGACTTGAAGTAGTTCTTCAGTGCAGATACCAATACCAACTTGTCCAAAAGAACCAACAAGCAAGAATAGTGACTTGAGCTCCTCACGTTTTAGACAATCATAACTCAACTTCAAAATGTTGTTGACTTTATCTTTATCATCACCACTTTTTGATTTTAATCTTGTAAATGTATCATTCCAGACTCTGTCATCTTGCTCTTTCCTCAGAGATTTTCCCACAATATCTATCAAAAGGGGCAAACCTGCACAACATTTGACCACATGAACTGCAATAGATTTTATAGTTTGGAGTTTAACTACATCGCCTACGATCTTCTCAAACAAATTCCAACTCTCTCCTTCAGAAAAAACTTCAAGAGAAAAATCTTTTTGGGTATTCATCTTTCTACTCAACACATAGAGATCTCTAGATGTTAGGACCAACTTGCATCCTTTGTGGTCAGCACCATAAGGAACCCCCAACTCTTCCAAATTCAGCTCATCCCGAATGTCATCAAGAATAATAAGAATACTCTTCTCACTACTTATCCTTCTACATAATTCTCTTGCTCTTCCTTCCTCTGTCTCTGGTTTTAATTCCAGACCTAACCCATCAGCAAGTTGGCCTTGGATTCTTCTAAAATCCGGAGTATTGGTTATAGAAGTAACCATAACCACAGCTTCAAATAACCTCTCTGTCTTTGCTTGGCGAGCTAACTCTTTCATCAGTGTCGTCTTACCGACACCGCCCATCCCATACACCCCAATCCTGTTGATGTTGGGATCCTTCAATGCCTGCTTAATCTCGTTCAATGTTGACGTTCTAGATTCTAGGGCTTCATAACGTCTAGCATCTGATGAGGTTGTCGTTTGAGGAGGGACGAGGAAAGAAGGTACTTGATGAGATCTTCCTTCAAGAATGAGAGCAGAAATGTTTTTAGCCATCACTTCAGCACCCTTGCTCAGCCTGCGCCTCACACAGAGATTTGGAAATGGCCGCTTCAAGCATCTAGCTTCTCCATGGCCTTCATTGTCTTTGTTAACCAGTTCCACTCTATTCAACCAGCTCTCGACAGCATCTGCAATATCTCGATTGTTTCTTTTGGTATCTTCAACAATGCATTGCTTATCATTCTTGTCGTCTATCAGCTTCTCAACCTCGGTTCTGAGTTTGTCTATGTTGCTCTTGTAGGAGAATGGGTAGCCAATTTTTCGCCTGACAGGTGCAAATATTAGCCCCACAATATTGCCAGCAATTGTAGTGACAATTTGAATCTGTTTCCTTTTCAATTATCTTCTCTAGGCCATTGTACGTGAAATATTACATAAAAGGCATTTCAGATTAGAACATGGAAGAGTAAGAGTAATGTTATTTTAATGCGTACCATGCACATAAGAAACGAATACTATGTATAGAGAGAAATAAAACTTTGAGCACGTCCACCGTCAGTAAATACTTTGTGTCTCTCTTCGTAATGTAGTAGGTTTACTTTTGATATATAAATAATATTATTATGCCGAAAAATGAATAGTTGTTTGAAGTCGAGACATTAATTTTGGTACATTATATAAAATAATGATTTAATTTTGTTACAATATTAGTGTTAAAAATATAGTCCAGACATTCAATTATTTATTGTCATATAATTAAATTTTTTTGACTTAGCTACCTATTATATTTATCAAAAGTCTTACTGATAGCAATATGTGATTGCATAATAGTATAAAACTTTTTAAGACTAGTAGTGCATAAAAATTAATCTCATTTTATCTTCCTCATAAAAAAAATACACTTATATCTTAATTTTATATGACTTTTAATGTTGCAGTTACAGTGAAATAATGTTAAAGGAAAACTCTGAAATTCTTCCTTCAATTTTACTCGATTTTCACTTTGGCTATTTTACTTTAAAAATATGCAAATTGTGTTAAATACTTTTCTATATGTGCTGGTCACTACATTTTGCTCACAACATACCAATTTGCACGTTTTGAAATTGGCTTCTTTTTGTCAATCTGTTTTTGTCCTCCTATTATTCTTTTGGGAAAGTTTTATTTTCACCGTTTCATTTTGTCAATTTTTCTTATTTTCGTTTCCTTCCTCTTCACCAAAAATCGATCCTAACACCAACCCCTGCCCCGGATCCACAGCCCAATGCCACAATTGAAACGAGAAGCTATCATATTTCCGGAAAAAAAAAATACCAACGAGAAGTTATCAAATATTTCTGACCAATGAGAATTCAAACTTTTGGAACATTTACGCACGTTTCTTCACAGTGACAATTAAAACAAGTAAATTGACAACTGACCCTTGAATACACTCGGAAGTTTATAATTCACACGTTACTTGTAACCGTGGTTTCTTTTGATCTTCTTTCTTATGGGGTGAATTTTAGATTTTAGTTGATTTCTTCTTAATGCCTTTCATTTTATAGTTTAATCAAAATAATAATCTAATAATAATTGTTTACTATTAATCATAATTTGATCTTAATTTATTATTGCTACTAGTCGTTTGACCCATGCGATGTACAGGTTGATAATAAAAAATAATTTATTTAAATATATCTTATAGAAAATTGTGTATATAAATTCTTTTGAAAATAAGTTAACAGATAAATAGTTAAATAAATAAATAAAATATAAATATGTCATTTTATTTTATATCTTATTTTAAATATCATATTTATAAAATTGAAAAATTCTCAGTAGATAACCTTTAACTAATAATAAATATCCTATTTTATGAAAATTTTACATGTTTTAAAAGTTGAAATTGTTGAATAATAAAAAGAATAAGTGGACAATTTTACTATATTATGAGTCATATATAGGGATGACAATGGGTATCTATTAGAGATGAATATGCTTCCGCCCCCGTCCCCATACTCATCCATGTCACAGGTCCTCATTTCCCATTTCCCATGGGAATTTGAATCCTTGTGGGTATTCATCGATATTAAAAAAAATTTCAAAAAGATAAAAGTTTTTAAAATACTTTGAAATTTGAAAACATGGGAATAGCTATTGCCACTCCGCATTGTCTAATGTCACTCCCTAATAAATGAGATTTTATTCAATTGTACTAAAATACTCTTTATTACTTTATTGTTATTTCTTTTTTGTTTTGTCACCTTTTATTTTACTAAAATTCTTTAATTTTTCCCTTGACTACATTTAATGCTTTGATTCGCTTAGTTATTGAATTATATGATTTTATATTCTTATACGATTAGTCTAACTAATGATTTTATTTTTCCTGTCTTTTTTCAATTTAGTTGCAGGAAAAAATTTAACAAAATTGTGTGTGGTTTAAAAAAGGATTATAAGAAGGTAAATTACCTTAATATTTTTAAATTAATCTTTTTTAATTTTGGATTCATTTTCTGAATGATCAAGTATATTAAATTTATATTTTCACATAAATAATAAAAAATATAGCAAACCAATTTGGTTAATCTTAATATCTCATAAAACATCTTAAATGTTACAGGAAAATATATCATCAAATATTAGTACAAAATCTTTATCCCAAAAAATTATAATTATTAAGTAAACAACAAAATTTAATATATTATATTACCTTGCTGTTTAGAAACAATTTAGGTAAATAAATCCCCTTTAATATACAATGATTTTTTTTGTATTTATTTATTTATTGCAAAAAGAATTTTGTAATAATTTTATATGAATTTTATATTAACTGATAATTAATGTAATGTCAAAATGTTTAATATGGGTTAGATTTTTATTTTTATATGGTCACTAAATATTATAAGTATATATCTTAATTAATTCATTTAATATAACTATTTAGATATAAACATCAAATTACTTTGAAATTTTGATAATGTAATAATTCTCTACCACTGTTCAGAACATAGTAGTATGTTAGGTAAAAATAAAAAAAAAATGTGAATAAACAAAATATAGTATGCAATATTCATAATTCCCAATAAAAATTTTCTGTGTTTATATAATTCAATCTAATATTAAATAAAATTAATATGTTAACGTTTGCTGTGTTGATTTCTCAATTTTTATTCTTAAAAAGTAAGGAAACATATATAATATATTAAATTAGTTATTTACATATATAACATATTAGTTAATTATTTTCTTCAACTAAATCAAAAAAGGACAAAGAAAAATAAAATCATGTGCATAAAGATTTAAAATCACAAAATCCAATATGCAAGTAGAACAAAACATTAAATATAGTCAAGGGAAAAAAAAAATCAAAGAACTGTAATAGAATAAAAGATGACAAAAAAAACAAAAGAAATAACAATAAAGTAATAAGGGTATTTCAGAACAATTGAATAAAAACTCATTTAAGAGGGAGTAGCATTAGACATTAAGGAGTAGCAATAGCCACTCTCTCGAAACATATATTTTCTTAATAACAAATATTATTAATGCAATATAATCCAAATTAAAGATAAATATATATACATAATTCAAATCCAATAAAGAGACTTAATAAAAATGATGAAATGGATATTTAAATAATTTATAAAAATGGAAAATTGGCGGGATTCCATAGGACGAAGGTTTCATTCCCTGTCCTTCACCCATTTAACAAATGGGGACTGCACCTTGTTCCCATGAAGATTAAACATATGGTCATTCTCATCCCTATTACGAGCAATTCTGTGAGTACCCGATTCAGCGGTTTTTCTTATCATCTAAAGTCATTTACATCTTTTTAATAAGTCAACTTGAAAATATATGTTACGCTTAGTGTGTTATAATTAGTAAAAAAAAAGTCATAAATAATAACAATTTATGTAGTTTTTTAACATTAGGAACCATCTATTTCAAGGTTTGAAATTGTGTTCTCAAGAATCACATTCCCAAGTATGATATTCTTGTAGATTTTATTCCTGTATATTTTAAACAAATTATTTGTTTAACATTAAATATTCCAGGGATTATTTATTGTGATTCCCAGAAATAAAAAAACTTATTTATTTTGTAATATATAATTCCGGGAATATATGAAATAATTTTCAAAATACCCCTAACAAATTTATTATTATTACAATCCAAAATGAAAAATTACACTTCTAGAAAAAAATATAAAATTAACAATTAATTTTTTAAAATTTGTTCATCTCAATTAATATAAAAATTAACAAAAATTTTTAAATTAAGAGTGTAATGGATTTATGAAATCAGGTAAGTGCAGGTAAATGAAAATTGTAAGGGAAAAGTCAAATAATTGAGGGATATTTTTGTATTTATGCTTAATAACTATCATTCCCAAATTATAGGAATTTTTTATTCCCACCTTTTATTGTAGGTATGATATTTCACTAAATCGTGAGAAAATCTTTTTCCAAGAAATAATTGATGCCCGAGAGTAATTTTGTTTAACTTGTAATAAATATGGGAACACATCATTCCCAAGTAGTTATTTCCGATAATAAATAAATATACCTTGAAACTGCCATCTTACATATGGGTTGTAGTTTTAGTTCATTATCAACTTATAAAACATATTATAATAGTTTTTTATATAATTATATCATAGTTACACATGGTCAATAAATATTTTGTTAATTATAATTTTTTTATGGTAACGTAATTATAATAGTTTTCTTACCATTAATTAATACTATAATAATTATGCATATAAAAATTTAATGATATAATAATACATTTAATTATCATTTTGTTTATATTATTTGTTATTATTTTCTAGTTAAATAATTTTGATTGAGGTATTTTATACAGTATTTTTATTGTGGTGATGGAAAAGAGATGGGAAGGATTGATTGAAAAAAATTAATTAATAATTAGAAGATAAATTGAATTAAAAAACTTGCTTTAAATATTAAGATTTATGAAAATGATGAGGCATAATAGTTTTCTCTATGAATGAAATGTAAAAAACTTTTCATGTAATGCATTTTAAATATTAATATTATTATAGATAGATTTAGGTTATATATTATATATAAATTAGTAAAAATAAATAAATAATCCCAATTTATGTAGTTTTTTAACATCACATGAGTTGTAATTTTAGTTCATTATGAACTTAGAAAACATAGTATAGTAGCTTTTTATATAATTATATAATAGTTACACATGGTTAATAAAATTATTGTTAATTATAATAGTCTTTTTTTGTGGTAACATAATTGTAATAGTTTTGTTATCGTCAATTAATACTATAATAATTATACATATAAAATTTTAACGATATAATAATACGTTCAATTATTATTATTTTATATTATTTGTTATTATTTTCATATTAAATAATTTTGAATGAGATATTTTGTAGAGTATTTTTATTGTGTTTATATGAAGGTATGATTGGAAAAAAATTAATCAATAATTAGAAGGTAAATTAAATTCAAAAGCTTACTTTAATTATTAAGATTATGAAAATAGTAGGCTATAATTTTCTCTATGAATGACACATGAAAAACTTTCCATGTAATGAATCTTAAATATTAGTATTATAGATAATAGATTGATTATAGATTATAAATCAATAAAAAAAAAATAATCCTAATTTATGTAGTTTTTTAACATCACATATGGATTGTAGTTTTATTTCATCATCAACTTAGAAAACATATTATAATAACTTTTTATATAATTATATAATAGTTACACATAATCAATAGAATTATCATTAATTATGATAGTCTTTTTCTCTTGTAACATAATTATGATAGTTTTGTTATTATTAATTAATACTATAATAATTATACATATAAAATTTGAACAATATAATAATATGTTCAATTATTATTTTATTTATACTAGCGGCATAATAGGTACTGTCATGCCTGTTAAGCCACCTTTTTATTTTTTGGGTATCGCTGTAATTAAATATGCACATATTTAATTTTATATTGCATCGATATTCAATTTGTAACACCTAACAACAATACAGGTACTATCATGACTGTCAACTTGAGGATATTATTTTTTGGCTTTTAATATAAAGAATTGTTCAAAACTACTCTTTTCTTTTGGAAGTTCACATCATCCTATAAGTTGAATGATAATTTTATATATAAATAATTGAAAATTTAAAAGAAATAGATAACAAAAGTTGTAAAAAGAAGGATGAACATATAATATATGTTTCTAAATATACCTATTATATTTACATATATCATACAAAAAATGACGTATTTGACAAAAATTTACAAAGATGATTTACTTAGCTGATTCAATCAATAATGGCTTTAATTGGGAGGCAAAAATACTCATTCATAATTTTTGCATCTTTTATTTCCCTGCATATTGTCAAAATAAATTACCATGCTTATTATTTATTTCAATCATAAATCTTTATAGTATTTTCAATTAAATCGAACTTATGACTTGGCAAGGATTCTTCTCAATTCTTTATACATTTCGTCATCAATGAGTTGTTGAGTTTTGAAAAACTGCAAAAATAACTTATATATATTAATTAAATAAAAGTTCATGTCGAATATACAAACTAATACAATTATCTTGACAATTGAAGAATATTCTTAAACTTGTAGCATGAAGAGATCTTGTTTTGCACGGAATTTCCTATGTGTAGCATAGTACAACATTGAATTCATTATTTTTAACAAAAAAAATAAGCCTTGAAATTTTGATCATAATTGAGTCACAAAATAATAGTTACCTCCAATTATGAATAACACTATTCTCACTTACTTTGTGGTTTTCAAGTTTACTACATATGAAGAATAATAGTTACCTATAATATATTAGTTATTTACATTTTGTTTTTGCCATAAATGTCTCGATATATAACTTATTATAAGTATCAACAGGCAATATTAATGATAATGTACTATGCAAAAAAGTTGGATATGCAAATTGAATTACTGTTAATTTTTTGGTGACAACAACTCTTTTTTTATCATCTTCCAAAACTGAGTTTTATCAGCTAATATCGTTGCTCCCCATCCAAAAGAATAAATTTTGAGACAATGAACCTATTCAAATCAAATATAAAAGATTAGAAAATATAATATGGGCAAATATAAAATGAATATATGGATGTATCATTCAAATATACCTTGTTGTCAATTTTTTTGATTGACGCAAGTGACTGTTCATCTTTCCAAATATTCTAGAGGTTTTCAAATTCTCCCTCCTATAAACTATATGTGAAGTTATATAATTGTTTTTAAATTATTAATTAAACACATAAAACATAAATATAACTTAGCACTTACCTGTCTAGAAAAGTACATATCCAATTTTTTTGTCCTTAGCTCCTAACATAGTTGTAAGAGCTCCTTGAATTTCAATTTGGCTGTATATAAAAGTTAATATATAATGTAACAATCATTTAACAATAAAAAAAAACAATGTATGGATGAGCAACTACAGAGTATACATGAAGAAGTTAATATATAAGGCCACTTGGTCATGATTAACTTGTCTATAGCTTCTAGCTCTAGAATGACTGTTTGTGGCATCATGTAATGGCAATCTTATTGTATTATGTAATGCCCGGGGACGAGGACGAGGAGTGATCGCCGGTGCAAAGAGGGCACGGACAAGGAGCGACTCCTCGCAAGGTCCTCTAAGCGGAGGGGTACATGAATGAACCGAATACACACCCGAATGAGAGGGATCCTGAGACTGTATAGGTATGGGACTATACAGTTGAGGAGGGCTTATATGAATTGATTCGCACTACCTATACCAACAAGATGCATCTTCTTTTCGGTAGCTCAAACTGAAAGAACTCCATAGTTAAGCGTGCTTGACCTGGGGTAATTTTGGGATGGGTGACCTCCTGGGAAGTTTTCCTAGGAAGCGTGTGAGTGAGGACAAAGCATGCTGAAAAGACCCGTGTTGGTTTGTGGGGACAGTCGTCAATCCATAAAGCAGTAAGTGATGTTACATATTACATGATTCCTTCATTTGTTTCTCCCGTTGAATGCGTGCTTGATAGTCTTCTCGCCTTCTAGCTAAGTATTGTTCCCTCTGATCTATGGTCATCATGCGTCTTCTTTGTCTGGCATATTCCTTCCAACTTGGTTGTTGTTGCTGCCGTGAATCATGATTTCTCTTATTATCCATGTTCTATTGTATAACTAAAAACATTAAGCAAACATTGTAATGATAAAATGTCATAAACAATTTTAGTATAAGAATATGTAAACAACATATGAAAAAAATGGAAAAAAAATTAATGTTAATTTAATCTATCTATTTAAATCTATTAGCACCATTTGAATCTTGTATGGCTATTTATAAATATATATTTAAAATTGTACCATCACGTTGTATAGCTTCAGTTAATAAAATGTGAATCTAATATCTGTATTAGAAAAGAGTTTTTACTTTGTCAAGTTATTATAAGAATATTCTAAGATAAAGTTCAACAACAAAATATTATTATAGAAAAATCTATTATGATTTCCGGGTAATGTAATACATATGAAGCTTTAGGTTGTTTGATTAAATAGGTAAATTGAATATAAGTTTATAAATTTGTTGTCATTTTCTCTCAAACATTTGAAACTAAACCTTGTAAACTAAAATAAATACATAGGGGACATAAGGTTCGTGGACCAAAAACAAACTATTTTTGAGAATAAAATATATCAGAGCATGTTTTTTTAAAAGTATGACATTTAAAATTTATATGGCTATTTTACTAATTTTTATAGTGCTACGTAATTGTAATTTGAATAGTTTATAATGTAACGTAATTTTTAAAAGTTTATGTATGAATACATCAAAATAAAATTTGTAATAAAGTTTTAAAAAGATTGACAGATTTAATTAAAAATTGAAAAGAAAAATAAAAGGGGGAAAAAGTTAATTCGTATTTGATAAAAGTTAATGAAATAGATGCTAAAAGTCGTTTAATTTAAGCAATGCTAAGAAACCCAAAATTAAATCACTTGGACTTAACTTGAATTGAGAAAAAAATTAAAAATTTTATCATGGGCGCCAAGGTTTCAAACCCATAGCATATATGTGTTTAATAATTTTTTAGCATATGAATGTTACTATGGTATTTTCTTGGAGTAAAAAGACACCTATCTTTGAAATTGCTTGAATTCTTTCCTAAAGCCAATATCGTTATAATCAAATAGTTTTACCTGCAACGGAAAAAGCCAATAATTCATTAAATATAAACATGTGTAACAGGCAACAATGATAAATGGTTTTACAATGTCCCTATCAAGTTATTATTTTAGCCACATTATTCACAACGAAGTCATGACAAATTTTTTTGTCTTTGCAATATTATGTTAAGTTAAAAAAAAGCAATAACAGGTTATCACCCAGAGGAGTAAAATTATTTATGTTACTGGATTTTTAATATAAATTATTGGTGCTTCCCTTTTTACTGGATTTTATGACAAAACATGTGAAACCACCTTACATTTGTGTTCCTTTTTACTCGCTTTCAATAATCCATTATCCCTATTCCCTTAAATGAAACCTTCCCTTTTGTTTAAAACAATATTCCAAGTTTCCAATGCAGTATTGTTGGACTTCATCAACTAAGTAGCGTACGAACAACATACAAAATTAGTGATAAACTATAGGAAACTATACTAACTTTAAAATCTATTATTGCACCTAAATGTATTTTGTAAACACTTTCTTTTTCTTTTCCTTTTTTTTTCAAACAGTAATATGTGATTTATTTTATAATTACATATCTATTTCTACTAAACCAATCAGCGTACTTTATCCTTATATTTCTCTTTTTATCTGCATGAACTAACACAAATAAAAAAATTGCAAAGAGTAAAAAGGAAGCACCAACTACATTTTGGAATTAAATATTTTTATAGTATTTTGAGGAAGAGAAGGAGTATGAGTTGGAGAACTTACACAACCATAATGGGCAACATTTGTAGATGACATTGTGACAAACAACGATATGATAGAAGAAGAAAAAAATTCTTTTTCACCCAATTCGTGCTTTTTCCACATTCTTCACACTAATTAAATAAAGAATGAATGATCATCCTGTCACTGAATGGATAAACGAAGGACCTGTAAGTTTGCATTGTAGCCATTTTCAATAATAAATTACGAACTCTCCTTTAATACAAAGCAAAGAAAAATTATCAGAATATTGAAAGAAGGAAAAGTGAAGGAGGTTAAACGAATAATGAAGTTCTAAAACTATCTTAGAAAGTGGAATAACCTATCAAGTTAATTTATAATTTTAACATTATTAAAATGCTGTTTAAAGGATTTATATTAATGGCAAAATTGGAAAGTAAAATTGGATTTATACGCTGCACTATAATCATGTTACAAATATTATCCTGCAATATACGTAAATAAATGTAGTGAAATCAATATACATATTATTGGATTTGAGGTTTTAGAACAAAATAACTTAAAATAAATGTAGCACAACCAATATACGTATCAAAGCTAAAACTCAAATCCAATATAATATAATCAAATCCAATATACGTAAATATAATGTTACTTTACCATTTCCAGCAATTTTGAAGAAATCCTATTGGTAAATCATGCTATTTCCTCCAGTCTACTGCATCAGGCATGGGTTCGTTAGCATTTTGTAGCCTATATATATCCCTGCCATTGTTTGCTTTCTCTTGCCAATGCTAAACCTGATGTCGTTTCTGTTTTTTATGGTCGTAAGATACACAGAAGAAAAATAAGCCATCTGATTTTGTGTTTAGATAGATTAGCAAAAAGCAAAAGCAGATAGTTGGAACTGAGGGAAATGGGAATGTACGGGAGTTGGAGATATTGAGAGTTAAAAGCAGTTCAGTGAATGATGGAAAAAGAAAAGTGGTGAAAACTGAAAAAAAAAAAAAAAATGAAAGAAGAATGAGGGAAGTTTAATAACTGTTATAGAAAGTGGAGTAATCGATCTATTGGACACCACACAAAGGCAATTGCAATTTATTTGTAAGGGCAATAATGGAAAGGAAAAGTTGGACACCAAATCCAAGTTATTCCCTTTATCTATTGTTATCGATGATGTTACTGATAGGTTTTCCAACGAGTTTTATTTATAGTAATTTGAATTATTGGAATGTTGCGCGCAACTTTTGAGATTCCAATCCATGTCAATAAACCCATCGATAATTCGTGAGTTTGAAATGCACTGTATCATTAACTAATTACATTGCCGTGATCGGTTGAGAAATCACTCAATTTTTCTATGTACCCATACACAAATGAAGTTTGTATTTCAACAAGTCAAAAGCGAACACCTAAAAGTAGCAATTAACATTGCACAAATTCGAGCACTACATAGTAATATCTTGGAATTGAAACCTACGAAACTTGTTTCCCTAGTGAGCATAGAACTGCACTGATGCAATTCTCTTTGCCCCCTTTATTTTAAACATTTATTATGAAAATTTTGTTCTTCATGAAATTCCTTGACTGATATTATATTAAGGAAATTGGAAAAATTGAGCCTCCATTTTTAACTTCACTTTTCTTTTGTTTATCAAAAAGCCCCCAAAAAAGCTCTTAGTAGCCAAGCACGTAACAACCCACCACCTCGTAATCCTTCTTCAACCTACACACGACATCCCAAAAAGGAAATATAAAAAACCTCAAATACCTCCAACAAAGACAGAAGTTGTTGGGTCTTCCAAGACCCATTGAAAATTCTGAAGTGCTAAGAAAAAGTGTTGTCATGTACTATTCAGTATTCATCATCTAATCTCTGTAAATCATTATTGCCTTTAACTATGCATTTAGTGCAATAATTTGTGTAATAAGCACTAAATGATAGATAAAAAACACTTTTTTAAAAAAATTTTCCTCTTGTTCCTTGAGCTCTCACTTCTCTTTAAGATGTATATGATTAAAGAGATAAAAATAAAGGAAAAATTTTCATTGATGAGCTACATATATAATTTTACAAATAGAAAAATATTCTTCTGTCTCTACCCTCTAGCAAAACACAACTTGAACAAAAAAATAATGAGTCTTAACACTTGTTTCAATACAGTTCGTTTGAACACTACGAGCCGGAAAGGTATCGATCCCCACCTCCTTTCTCTTTCCTCCTATGTATATTCCTTTTTTCCCGATCCTCCAGTCCTTTCAATGCTTCCTCAAGTTCCGTTTTGTTTCAATCACTTTTTCGTATGTCACATCCCCTTTTTGGGGCAGCGACCGCTTAGTAAGTCAGACCGTCATCCCTTCAATCTTGTTAGTCTTTTCTCTTCTTTCCCCATCTTGTCAATGTCCAATCCGCCCTATTGTTTTCTCCTGTTTCTATAAGTCACTAGCCCGTCCTCTTTCCTCGCTCTCCACTTCATCCGATTCCTCTTTTGATGTACCCCCTTGTATTTGTCTCCCAAACATTAGCCCCTTACTCAATGTGGGGTGGGGAATCCATTCGGCATTGAGCATTACCTTTGTGTTCCTCACCTTTACTATCTGCGCTCTACTTCGGTCCGTCGCGTCCGTGGTTACTCAGGCAGTTGTTTTACATGCGGACCTTATTCACCATCTTATTACACTGCTCGATCGTCCTCATTCTAATGCGTACCCCTTTTCATGCCCGCGGTATTCTTGCCTTTCACCCCAGGTGGGGAAGGAGGGATCTGCCATCTCTTGTTAGGCATATCAGTTTTCATTACGCTCGTGTATTCGCGTATTGGCTTTTGTTCTCTATTTCCAATATTCTATTTGCTTCGAATTTGAGTAACATCCTTTCATCTTCTTCTCAAGTGACCATGTGGCATTTCCCGCTCTTTTGTTCTTTTCACCTCCTTGTCGACTCCTCTGCTTCCCCATTCCCCTTCTTATTCTTTCAAAATCTCGTTGCAGCCATTCTCTTTTTCTGTTCACCAGTCACTTCTTTCCTTTACACCTCACTTCTTTTTCCCTCATCCACCCCGGCTCCCTCTTCCTCCATTCCCCTCCATCGTCGTGTTCTTTCCTTATGTTCTATTATCATGGCTTCCCCAAATGCCGAAGTTAGTGTGTCCCGAGGGTATTCCCCTTCTCCTGATCCTACCATGGGCGCCCGTGAGGGCTCGCCTTGATGCCGGATCTGCGGCAATTCGTACGATTTCGTTCTTTGACCCTTCGTAGCAATCTCCCCTCGGGCCTTAACTACGAACTCCTCGCGAGTACTCCCACTCCCTGGTCTTCCGATCTTCGAGGCAAGCGTCAAGTTCTAGAGGCAGAGTCCAATCCTCCAATTTTTGACATTCCTAATTCGGGGGAGGATCTTTTCAGCTACCGCCCCATCTCCCGACCTAAGGACAACACCATTTTGCGTAATCAGTTCTCAATGCCGGAAGCCCCCAACACCAACTTGGGGAACTCCGTCCGTCTTACACGTCTCAAGGGGGGCGAGTTCCCTTGGAGTCCATTAAACTTCGTGTGTCGCTCCGGCTAGACGGAGAACTGGAGTGAATGGGTGGACGACTTCTTTGCTCGATAGGGAGATATGGTGGCGCGTTTGGAAACTGTGGGTATAAAGGAGGCCATTTACCAGTCATCCCGCTTGGGCATCATCAAGCGCGCAGGTGACATCGAATTGTTGGTGCAGCGGTGGAGTCATCTTACCCACACGTTTGTCACTGCCTGGGGTGAATTCACTCCTACCTTCAAGGATGCTCACATTATGTGGAGGTTGCCATGTTTTGGTGACTTTGATTTCTTTGAGGATTCTGTGCCATCTGATATTGCTCTCTCAGCGAAATATTTAAAGGATGAAGTGGCTAAGAGCGCAGGTTATGCGGCTGATTTGGCTCCGCGGAGGCTTAAATCTCAGGCGAAGCAAACATACGCAGGTTACATCCGCTACGTTTTTGGTTATTTTGAGCATGTGGAATCGGGCGGAGACAGTGCTATGGAGCATCGTGCGGGCTTTCACTATGACTCTATTATAGAACTTCAAGCATTAATAGCATTTTGGTTAGACCGCTACGTTTTCTCGACTCCTCTACCGAATCAGTTAGTCTAGGGGTTTATTTGTTTGCTGTTATGCTGGTGGCGGGCGTTCGTCTTCCCCTGACATCCATGTTGGAGATTTCTCGCGGTCGCTTCTCCCTTAACAGCTTTTTAGATACCACGTTCTCATTCTTATTTCTTTTCGAGCGCTTTAAGGAATACATCCCGCCCCAGTGGTCCTCTCGTGCTTTCCGCAATGATGATCCCAATTTCTTGGCTCCTCGTATGTGGGTCTAGCTGGGGGTTAATGAGAAGGGTGGTAGAGCAACGGTCCTCTTGAGTCATGTATTAGATGATGAGAAAAGTTTTATCTTTTGCCCCTACCTGGTCTCCTTTAGTGGTTTCGGGTGCCCATCACGGGTTTATGATCAGTCTTGTGCTAATAAGCGCAACCGCTTCGACCCCCCGTCTGAAGGCGATTACGATTTTTGGCATCTCGCTTGTGAAATGGGGTCGCTTTTGGGGTACGTTACACGAGATTATTTTCAGTGACATAGGTGGTTATGCCTTCTCCTTCCTATACCGCCCCGACCGCATTGTTCGTCAACTTGGGTGGGATTTAATGCCTTCACACACAGCTATTGATCTTTAGCTGCCTGAGTCTATCATACACTTGCTTTATTTGAACGACCCCCCTGAGACTAATGACCTAGATCTTAACTTGGTCCCTTATTCCAGTAGTGAGGTGGGCGCTTCTGAGGAATGGTATACGTATTGGTGTGCTTTAATGCAAGATCTACGTGATGTGGAGCGGCCTTCCTCCGGCTGCCTCCTCTCTATGTTGAGGTCTGATCCATATTATTCTTTGCTTCCTGTAGGGAAGGGTAAATGGGCTTTAGGCACTGCTCCTGAACAGGGCTCAAAGCGTATTAAGGTGAGGATTCCTTCCACCCCTACCTGAGGGGCTGCTCAGGTTCCTCCTCCCCCGCCAAAGCCCATTTCGTCTCGCACGCGTGCCTCTACTCAAGCTTCTGCTCAAGTCGGGCAACCACCTAAGACTATTTTTCCTTTTTTTTTCCTACCAAGGTGCACTTCTCTTGCCTTTACTGCCCGTCATTTTGCCAGTAAGTATTTTATTTATTTAGATTTGGTATGCCTTTGTTATTTATTTATCGCATCTTTGCTGACTGAATCTCCCCCCTTTTTTGCATTGTTTCTGTATCGCATCCATACGGCTCAGTTGCGGAGCATAGCTCTCCTCAAGCAGTCAGGCATAACTCTCCTTAGGCAGTAGTTTTTGAGAGTTGCGATGTCCCTAGTGCCATGGTGGGTGAGACCTGTGTGCCTTCAAATCCACCACTCATTCCTGGGGCTCTCAGCAGTACATATTCCGGAGGTGAGGGGGAGGGCGTGTTTGTTGAGAGAGTCAGCCCCCAGGCGGCTGTTGGGGAGGAACACACTAGCTTCCGCTCGGCTGCGAGGGGTGAGCAAGCGAGCCCCCAAGCGGCTACGAGGGTTCCTCCTTTTAGTGGCGGCTTGACAGGGTCTTCTCAAGCTACAGCCACAGGTTTTGTAGAACCTACTCATGCAGTTGTTTCCTCCTCCTCCTTTCTAGCGACTGATGATCTGCTTACTGTTGCTGCCGATCCTGGTTTTGTTAGCTTAGAAGTTGCTGCTGCCATTACCCAGCCAGGAGAAGGTGTTTTGGCTTCAGTGGATCCAGGTATATTGGTACCCCATCATTGCTCCCCCCCTCCTTTTTTTTTTTTTTTACCTTTTTGCCATTATTTTTAGGAGAAGAGGATCATGTGCAAATCTCTGAGATCGAGGGTCATTTAGATGAATTCCAGCCTCGGCTTTTGTCGGAGTCCCATGACGTTCTCCTACCATTCTTTTCCACATACCCTCGGATGTTCCTTTCTACTACTCTCCTCCACCGCAGGGCAGCTTATACTGTCCTTACAAAGTTCTTGTTATGGATGAAGCAGAATTTTGTTCGTGCTCTTGCTTCTTCATTGCGGGCGGAGTTTTCATCATGGTTGGCCACTCTTCATGATTTCTCTTTCGACGCGAGTTGGCTTGATTGGGTAGGGCAGAGAATTTTACACCCTTCCCTAAATTCTCCGCTTGTAGCTTTGGCTCGTGTTGCTATGGAAAAGGATTCTATTTATGCCGAAGCAGCTAAGGTAGCTGTGGAGATTGCATGGTTGAAGGAGTTTTTGTTTGCTCTAGAGGACTTTCATCGTTCCTTATTGGATAAGTATTCTGTTTTGGTTGAAGATGAGGCCCATCTTGCCTCTATTGTCGATGTCCTTTTTACTATACAGGGTGCGAATGCTTGTATATACTTATTTTGGGTCTTATATATGAAAGCAACTTGTAAAGATGTTGATTTATATGCATGTCTTGGGTTGCATATATATATATATATATATATATATATATATATATATATATATATATATATATATATATATATATATATATATATATATATATATATATATATATATATTCTTTCACCAAACTCGCTTTGTATAATGTTCTCCGATGTAGCTCTAATTAATTTTTCTAGTGATGATTTCTTGGTGCAGTAGTTTTCAAAGATTGTTCAGTAATTGGGCGAAGATTAATCTAAACGCACGTGATCTTAAGGTATATAATAACACGAACGAAGCAACAAAAGGGAATAACTTAAAGCTTAATCATAAAATATCTATCTTTGACTTAAGTTGTTAGAAATATCACGTCTCGGTGACAACTTTCACACAATTGGGTTGTTTCAATAACTCAAAACCTTGGTTTATATCTGCCAATGAGGCCTCATGGGTGAATTGTTATTGAAGAGGGGATTCCTCCCTCTGGCATTTGTCAGCTATAGTGGAAACGTCTGATATGGCTTTTAGCCCTCCAAAAATAGCACCCCTCAAAGTCCTCCCTAAAAAAAATGCAGCATAACTCAATGGCACAACAGGTTCATTTCTTAAGCCAACTACGATTGTTTTACCTATTCCCATTTTTGTGGCTTCTAAGGACTCAATAAGTAAAGGGCCAACTCCAGTGCGTTCAAAAGAATAATCTACACCCATTCCACCACTTAGTTCCTTTGCCAGTTGTGAAGGTGACTCGTCACCCAGATTTATAAAGTTAGTCATTCCAAAAGCTTCCTCAATTTCTCTCTTCAACTCATTCTTGTCAATCCCTATTATCTTGGTTGCCCCTGGTATTTTTTATCCACTTTCACCCCCCAATCCAGTAGCACCGAGGACAAATAGTTTACTTGGTCCTAGTTGGTGGCGATACTTACCGCACCCTTCTTCCTGCGGTGGTAGGGTGGTATTTGTGTCTTTGTTCTGTGCGCGGCAACAGGGGGCTTGGGCTGGCGGTAATTGTGACTTCGCTCCCCGCGCCGCTACGGAGGCTCGCGGGGGCATTAATTGAGACTTTGCTCTCCACAAGGCTACTGAGGCTCGCACGGGCGGTATTTGTGACTTGGCTCTCCGCATGGCTACAGAGGCTCGCGCGGGCGATATTGTGACTTCGCTCTCCGCATGGCTACGGAGGCTCGCGCGGGCGGTATTTGTGACTTCGTTTTCTGGATGCATTGATTGTTGATCAAATTCTGAAAACATGCCAAGCATAAATGAACAGGAATGATCGCTCTCAAAATAGTGCAATTTGGCCGATGCCATAATAGTGAAATTTGGTCGCAATTCATGTCATTCATTACATGGCTTCAAAGCAATTGCATATCATCACAAAAAACGATAATGACTAAGTTTAAGCACAGTACTTTTTAATGAACTGGAAATTTAAAGGACCTGTCTTCTTGTTATCATGTGGGTTGACCAGGGTGCAATATCCATTGGGTTTGACTGTTTCCACAATGTATGGGCCTTCCCATTTGGGTGCCCATTTGGAGACGCGCTAGTTGCGCATGACCGCATCTATCGCCTGCAGCAATAAATCCCCTTCTCCAAACATCCTTGGTTTCACCAATTTTTCGTAAGCTGCCACCATCCTCCTTCTATATGTCTGTTCTACGACACCCGCTCCTTCCCTTTTCTGGTCCGCTAGTTTCGCTGCTAAGATGTGGTCTTCCCTTTCTCCTAACTTCATCCTTGCTGATGGGACCAGGATTTCTACAGGCAGGACTGCTTCCTCCCCATATACCAAAAAGAAAGGAGTAGCTCGGGTTGTTCCATGTCTCATGGTTTGGTACGCCCACAATGCCAATGGCAAGTATTCACTCCAGTCTGTATTAGCATCTTGAACCATTTTGGTTAGGATCTTGATCAGCAATTTCTTAGTGGCCTCCGCCTGCCTATTGGATTGAGGGTAGTAGGGTGTGGATTTGTCATGCAAGATATTATAATGGCAGAGGAGATCCACCACGCGGTGATTAACAAAGGGAGTCCCATTATCTGACACAATTCACCTTGGGAGAACAAAACGACAAATAATGTTGTCTCTTAAGAATTGCACTACCATCTCGGCCTTAGCATCCTTAACCACAGTGGCTTCTACCCACTTTGTAAACTGCTCCGTCCCCACCAAAATCCATCTCTTCCCCCTGGATGGCGGGCTAACTGGGCCCACAAAGTCAAAGCACCAAGCGTGAAATGGGCATGGTGAGATCATGGGTTGGAGACTGACTGCAGGGGCGTGAATTCTATCCACATGCTTTTGACACAACACGCAGTTTTTGGTCATGGTTGTGGAATCCAGGTCGATGGTGGGCTAGAAGTAGCCCATCCTCAAGATTTCCGCGGCTAATGCTTTCCCACCCTGATGTCTTCCACTTTCTCCTTCATGCACGGCCTTAAGCACACCTTCTCGCTTTCTTCCCATCCTAGGCACTGCATCAGTTCCCCCAAAAACTTTGTTTTGTACAGCTCACCTTGGATAAGTGTGTACCACCCCGCCTTTCTTCGAAGTTCCTTCACTTCCATCGGGCCTTCAGGTATTGCTCCATGTCCCAGAAAGTCTAGCAATGGCCGCCTCCAATCTTCGCCTCTGTCCACAAAGTTCACCGCTTCCGCTTCCTTCTCTTCACTGCATTCTGGGCATGCCCGTTGCATTTCATCGCCATCCTTCTTCATACCCGGCCAATAGTAACCCATTCTCTGTATTTTCCTGTACAAGCTACCTTTTTGTATTCCACATATTTCATCGTGCACCATTCTCAGCTTTTCTCTCCCTTATGAAATCCCCACACACTTCATCAACAATCATTCTCCTTCCCTCTTGTACAGCTTCCCTATATACATGAAGAACCCTTGCGCTGCCTTAACACATAGCGCTCCGCCTCTCTGAACCTGTTGAAGTAGGGGTGCCGCTAGTCCCCTGGATCTGCTTTCATCTCTCCATTCCCTCTGTGCGAAGGTCTATCATTTTTTTGGATCAGAACTGTCTGGCCTGCCTTCGCTCTAGCACTTAAAGTTGCTAGCGCATCCGCTTCCCTATTCCTCGCTCTTGGGACGTGCATGTACTCCATTTGCAAAAATTTGTCTATCAATTCTAGTGCCTTTTCTCGATAAGCTACTAGCAGAAGCTCTTTAACACCATAGTCACCCTGCACCTGTTTTAATATTAAGTTAGAGTCTCCCCTGACCTGCAGACATTGCACCCCCAAATCGATGCTCGCTTGGCACCCCTGAATCAGAGCCTCATATTTTGCCTCGTTGTTGGTGCAGGGGAAATCGAGCTTGTAGCTGACAATTATCTCCCTGCCATCGTCTAATCTCACTTTGACACCAACTCCACCTTTAGGCTGTGATGGGGCGCCATCAAAATGCAAGATTGCTTTCGAAGGTACTTCGCAGACATCTTCTTCCATGGAGTCTTCAACCAGGTTTATTTTTGTCAGCACATTCTGCTCTTCGGGAAGGAGTGCCATTAGATCTACGAGCGCCTGGCTTCGTATAGCACGAGGGGGTATGACTTCGATATCGAATTCACTAAGCAAGAGCACCTATCTGCCCATCCTCCGGGACATGCTCTGATGGTGTAGCAGGTATCGAAACACCGGGGCATTGGAGATAAGTTGAATCTGGTGACCAATGAAATAGTGCCTGAATTTTTGAGCCGCATAGGCTAGAGCAAGGCAAAGCTTCTCATGCCGAGGGTATTTTTCTTCAGGGTCTTTCAAGCTTCTATTGATATAGTACACCGGTTTCTTCATCCCTTCTTTCTCCTATGCAACTAGACCACTAATGGAGACTTCTGTGGCTGCCAGATAGAGCAATAATGGTTTCTCCGGTATGGGTGATATCATGACCTGGCTAGAGGTCAGTACGTCCTTAATTTTGATGAAGGCTTCTTGGTGTTGTGACTGCCAAGCAAAGGTGGTCGTTCTTCTTATCAATTCCCTGATAGTGGCTATGAGCTCTGCTAAGGTGGGTATGAAACGCCTCACGTACCCCACTTTTCCCAGGAATCTTTGTAACTCTTTCAGGTCTTTCGGGCTCTGCATCTCTCTTATCACTTTCACCATGCTTTCTTCCGCCGATATACCCCCTTTGTGCACCTGAAACCCTAGGAACTTGCCCGATGCCACTGCAAAGGTGCGTTTGAGCGGGTTCATTTTCAACTTGAACATCCTGCATATCTCGAATACCCTTGTCAAATCGCCGACATGGTTTTCTTTTCTTCTTAATTTGGCTACCAAGTCATCTACGTAATCTTCTATGATCTTGTGTAGCATGTTGTGGAAGATGGCTGTCATCGCGTGTTGGTACATCGCTCCTGCGTTTTTCAACCCAAATGGCATTACCACGTAGAAAAAGTTGCCGAAAGGAGTTCGGAAGGCGGTCTATTCTGCGTTTTCTTCTGCCATGCGGATCTACTTGTAGCCACTAAAACCATCCATAAAGGAGAAACGTTCATTGCCTGCTGTGGCATCGACTAAGCTGTCGATGTTTGGCAGTGGAAAGTCATCTTTCGGGCATGCCTTGTTCAAATCTCTAAAATTGACACAACATCGAATCTGGCCATTCTTTTTCTTTACTAGGACTATATTGGACAGTCATTCCGGATGCTGGATGGGCCTTATGAAGCCTGTACCTAGCAACTTTTCTGCTTTTGTCTTTATTTGCAGCTCCACCTCCAGGTGGAATTTTCGATTCCCCTGTTTTACGGCAGTCACTTCGGGTTTTAATGCCAAATTGTAAGTCACCAATAAGGTGTCGAGGCCTGGCATCTCATTGTATTCCCACGCAAACACATCCTTGTATTTCCACAATAGATTTATTAACTCCGTTCTTTTTTCTGCCTGGAGTCCCATGCTGATGAATACCGGGCGCGGTTGCATCCCATTCGAGGGCTCCAAAAACACTTCTTCTAGGTCCTCCCCTTGTGTTCTCGGCAGATCTTGCAGTGCATGAGGCGCTTCTTCTAGTTCTTCCCTAGCATCCCTTTCCGCACGGCCTTCGTCGTACTCGGGGTCAGGTAGGCTTAATGACTTCATTGTTGCTAACCCTGTGAGTCTCTAGAAGATCTTCCAGCATACCGCGCCACTATGGGTCACGATCATCTCCACGTTCTTTCTTTTGCTTCCCGAATCCTTATCCGACCACTTGTTTCTTGTTTGGGTTCGGTGATTTGCTCCACTCTGTCTTCCTTCCCCCGTTCATCATCTTTCCTTTTGGTTGTTGCTCGGTTCATCTCGCTCTTTCCTTTTCAAGAAGGCAGGGTGATTCCATTGAACCTATCGATGTTGTTGGTGCCCGGCACAGCCCAACCGTCATAGAAAGCAGCCTCTACTAGGTGAGTCTCATCTTCATCAAAAGGAAATTCAGTTGCCACGATCTCCACATCCCTTCCTTTATAGCATGCTTTAACACATTAGTGCAGGGTTAACGATACGCAACCGTGGCTGTGGATCCACAATCGCCCCAGCAGTTTGTGGTAACTGGGTGCGCCACTTACAACTTGGAAATCATCCACAGATTTCATAGGGCCAACCTGCAGGGCTGCTCTCAAAACACCCATTCCCCTCACAGGTTTTCCTTGGAAGGTATTTAACAACAGATCTGTTGGGCACATTTTTTCCTTCAACATCTCGAGTGCTTCGAAGACACTGATTGGCATTATATTGAAGCCTAAACCGCTGTCTATTAAGGCCCTCCTGACTCTCCTTCCGTCCACTATTGCTTCCACATATAATGGTCTATTATGCAACTTGATCTCCTTCATTCTTTTATTCTCTTTAAACAAAATGGCGTTGACGTGTGCCTCCGCCGATCAGGTGAGTGGGGCGCTCCATAGCCCAACCATGCCTTTTTGCTCAGCTATGCGCACCAATGCTCTGGCGGCTTCTTCTTGCGCTTCCTCATCAAATCCTAGCTGCTTTAGGCAGGTAGCCATCGCCTTCATCTTTAATAACCCTCCTGCCAGCAACTCCTGCATTGTATGACCCTGGTCTATCGCCATTCCATCCTCGCAATGCATGGGTTCTACTGCAACGTCACCTCCTGTCACCATGTTCACCACATGCCGTGGCAATGGTTGGCGATATATGCTACCATTTTCTCATGGCAAGATTATCCTGCCAGCTCCCCTTTCTCTCTGGAATGTTCTTCTCACCTGTCTACAATCCATTAACCCGTGTGTGTGGGAATCATGGACGTAAAAATAATTGGCGTTCCTCTTTTCTTTCCTCGTGATGGGCTTATGCGTTGTTGTGAGCCTGATAAGTCCCTCTTCTACCCAGGCGTCTACTAATTCACATACTTTCTCTAAGGGTAAGGGTATCTTTGGGAGGGTAGGCGATTCCCTCTCATTTCCTTGCCACGAGTGCCGAGGCCCTGCGTATGGTCATTGCTCTGCCTTTCTCCTCATGTAATCACTCATGTCCCTTTCATGTCTGAAACCCGCTTTCCTCTCCTCACTCTGTCCTCTGACTGCTCGAACTTCATATATCGCTTCTTCCCCTTTTGGTTTCTTGCCCTGGTATTTAAGGGATTCTACCACATTACTTCCCTTTCTCAGCAGTTCGGCGAACGTGGTAATCTTGCTCATTTGGAGGAATACTCGAGACCCATCTTCTATATTTTTAATACATCCGTACACCAGATCAGCTTCAGACAAAACTTCCTTACACTGTGAAGCCTTGTCTCTGTACCTTTTTATGAACGCCGTCAAGGGTTCCCTTCCCCGCTGTTTGAGCCTTCCTAGGTCCATCACATGCACCTCTCCCTCTTCTTCCAGGAACTTACTACAAAAGCTTGCTGCCATTTCCTCCCACGAGCGTAGTGACCCCGGTCGGAGTTTGGCATGCCAGGTAAAAGCCCTCCTCGTGAGAGATTTTGAAAATTCCTTCATACGTAGTTCTTTGCTCTCCCTGTACACTCCCAGATCGTTTGTGAAAGCCATCAGGTGCTCTCGGGCTCTTCTGGATCCGTCGAACTTGCAGAAGGTGGGCAGTTGATATCCAGCCGGGTAAGGTGAGTATGCAATGTATGTGGGATAAGGCGGATCTAGATCGTAACCCCCCAACCCTACCACTCTTCTGTTCTTCTAGTAGTCTGAGCACCTCCTCATGCATCACCCATTTTCCTGCTTCTGCCTGCCTCCTCATGTGATATGCTCTGGTGGTACTTGCCTCCTTGCTGTGCGTCGTTTCATTTTCCTCCATCCCTCTTCAGCTCACAGTGGCAGTGCACCTCATGCCTCTCTTCTCTTGATTCCCGCTTCCTACGGCTGCGAGCAAATGGTCCCAGACTTGTTTTGGGACAGACACTCGAGATGATCCTTCTTTATGCCCTTTGCTACTCTCCTCATAAGATGAGTCGCGGAGGGACCTATGTTCGTAACTGTATCCTTCTGATGCCAAACGCTCCTCTTCGTCGCTAGAAAAGGTGCTTCCAAAATGGAGGGAAAAGGAAGACTCCGCCATTCGTCCTTAGTTCCCTTTGCCGGCTCCCCAGTGGAGTCACCAAATGTTTCAATACAGTTCGTTTGAACACTACGAGCCGGAAGGGTACCGATCCCCACCTCTTTTCTCTTTCCTCCTATTTATATTCCTTTTTTGCCGATCCTCCAGTCCTTTCAATGCTTCCTCGAGTTCCGTTTTGTTTCAGTCACTTTTTCGTACGTCACATCCCCTTTTTGGGGCGGTGACCGCTCAATAAGTTAGACTGTCATCCCTTCAATCTGGTTAGTCTTTTCTCTCTTTTCCCCATCTTGTCAATGTCCAATCCGCCCTATTGTTTTCTCCTATTTATATAAGTCACTAGCCCGTCCTCTCTCCTCGCTCTCCACTTCATCCGATTCCTCTTCTAATGTACCCCCTTGTATTTGTCTCCCAAACAACACTCTAAAACAAAACAACTTCAGTTACACAGGGACCTCTAAAATACACATCTACATACACACCCGTTTCCCAGCAATCAATCAAGCAACACTTAAAAAACCAAAAATAAAAAAAGGAGAGGCCCAGAAAGCAAAGTAGACTCACAAAGATATGCAACACGAGGCTCCTCCCTTCCAAGCAAGTTAGTGACACGAAGGAACCTTTGTATCTCCGAACCAAAAACACTCGGCAACCTTTCACTGTCAAAGGGTCCTGGAACAACATTCTCGCCATTGCTGTTGCTGCTGCCACTTCCTCTTCCATCAGTAATGGCCCACGGGAACTCAAACTGAGGTCTCGCCGTGGATGTATCTCCTCACTCGAAATGGACTACTACGTCATCAATGGGCTCAGTAGGGACAATCTCTGCCATCGCTGTGTGCTGTGTGCTCTCTCCTCAGGAACCTTGGGAACCAACAATAGCGTGACACATCTGCAGAGTATATATGAGGGATCTTCTCTTCCATGTTGTTGCCTTTGCTTAGTGAGGTAAGCTAGCTTTGTGTGTGCTTGCTCTGTGCACTGATTGGAAAGCTTAATGCGTTGCTTTCTTTTGCTTTTGCTTTTGGAGGCTGTGTTTTTTGTTTTAGCTTTTCTTTGCTTTATGTGTGTGTGTGTGTGTGTTTGTGGAAAAGAAATAATACGGTGTCTATGACTATGAAAGTGCTGAGCATGGTGGTTTTGTTTGTTTTTACGATTTTTTAATGTTGTTATTGGTGAATGCTGTGTTTTCGTGTGAGAGTTTTGTATTTGATGTATTATACATGTGAGAGACAGAAAAGAGGGAAGGTCCATATCTTAACATTCTTTAATTAATCCCCACTCAATGCTTTTTTGATCTTGCAATTATTGATACCTTTGTTTTGCAGGTTTCTGTATCTTCTTTATTTATTTATTTATTTTTAAGCTTTTTGTGCATTGCTTTGATGGATTTTGATTCAGAGTTTTGTGAGTTGGACATGTAAGCGGAAGCAAAAATAAGGATTTTCATCATTCTGAATGTTGATGATTTGATTAGATGTGGCTTCAATTTTAGAGTTGCTATTCTTGCATATTGGATAGAAGAAGAACAACATTGAAAGAAATTGCATCTTGTTTTCTCCATAGAAGGTGGTATAACGAATGATGTTTTGCTTTTGTACTACAAATTCAAAGGTTTCGTTATTGGGTAGTTAAAAATGGAGACGAAATTAAAATCAGTAGTGCATTCATGGATGCACCATGTCCAGAAATTAGAATGTCAAATTTCATTCCCCTCGTGCATTGCTTTCTCTTTTTTCAGACGATGAAAACATGCGAATCAAATTCACGTTATAATCTTAAAGTAGGTACCTTTTGAACTTGTTTAAAGTATCCAACGATATCTAGTACTAAGAACTTTACCACGTTTAACATTAAGGAGCATTATATTCATGAACTCAATTTATTTTGTGAAAAAATGACATGGTATATGAATAGAAATGTTATTGCATAAAAGTTAGTAACACAACTTAATTGATTGATACTTTTCCTTACCAAAAAAAATTGATTGATACTTTTTCTTTATTTGACTGATCCAACCACGCAAGTTCATTTGACAAATTGGCATAACCCAAAACAAACGTTACACAGCTTATCAAAAAACACACAAAGCAAACGACAAAGCAACGTTGATGCAGAAAGCTTCATACACTTGAAATGGATTGACTACGGCAGAATTAATGAGGTAGACACAGGTTATTTTTCTTTTCCCAAGTGCGTTTGGCAGAGCACTTTAACTTCCTTATTCCAGATGCAGGGTTGCAGTTGCAGCTACAAAGACAACAAAGTCACAAATTGTGTACATTATAAACAATGTGTAATTTCTTATTGCTTGAGATTTGAGAATATACGATAGTTTACATAATATAAAGCCCAATGGCCAAACTTCACATATTATGTTGCTTTATAAATAATAAAAGTCAGAGCAGTTTTGCGTCTAGCACCGGAAGAGGTGAAGTTAAGATTTAGGAGGTATAATTTCATAGTGTAACCAAGTAGTTATTTAAAACACCGGAAGGGCATTAACTGTAAAACAGTGGCTTCCTTGTGAAGAAGCTATAACAGAGATTTATTTGTGAAAAAAATTAACATAGAAAAAGATTTAAAAGAGAGAAATGCATTTTGCATTAAGAGTTAGGAGAGCACCGAGCTACTCAGTAAACATTTACAATTTAATAGTGATGAAGAAAACATCAGCTTCTCAGTCATAATTATTGATCATCGCACGGATAAACATTTAATTCTTTTCTTAAAGGAAAGACTTAACCAAATCAAATTAAAAGAGAAAACAAAAAGGGGGTTAGTCCAAACTGCAGAAGATAAGCCCAAACAAGTTTCAATCCAATAAACAAAATTTTCACCAATTCTTTCGAAATAAAACAAACAAGCTAATGCTTCACAATTGACAAATTTAAAAGACAAAGAAAAGATGCCACCCTCGTGAATTATAAGGACAACAATTATTGTCTTGAAAAGAGAACAAACCCAGATAAATGCACAACCAAAAACTAGTTCAAGATCAAAAGTTGCAAAAATAAAAACAAAGGCAAAGAATACTTAAAAGAAAGAAAATCTAAACCACATGATGTCACGACCCAACTTATGTCATGACCGGCGCATAAGGACCCCATTCCTCAGCAAGCCTTAAAACACCAAAATTTCTAGAAAAACGGACAGTTTTCTCTGTTTTTTGGACATTCCCCAAATAAAATACAACCTGCAACATTTATAGTTTAAATTCCAGCATATGGGCATCAAGCATTATCACAATGCGCCCTTTCAGCATAAAACAATATTTCAACACATGTTTCAAACATAATGCCAAATTAAGTTTACAAATCATTTCCATAACATAGTTTGTATAGCTAAGTCATTGCTTCTTAAACATAAACATAATATAAGTCCGAGGACCCTGCCTGTGACACATGGAGCATCCGACAAACTAACAAATTAAAACAAAATGAAACTCTAACATAAATGCCTTCACAAGAAGGCTCACCAACTTTAAATACACCTAAGGCTGAGCCGGAGGAACAGAACTAGATCCAGCACCAGCGCCTGTATCTGTAAGAAAAATGGAATACAATGGGGTGAGTTTTGCAACTCAGCGAGAGATAGGATATCTATAGTTTACTAAATACAATCATAGAACAATATAAACATAATAATGTATATGTACTCATAAAACATATATATAGCTATAACATGAGATATCTTGAAAACATAACTTTACATAATTACATAATTTCAAGTATAATGGGGAGTTATCCAAAGCAGAACAATAATAAGTCCATACATGATTGGCCCGTAGCCATACAAGTTCAAACATGACAAAAGTCATGTACGGGTTACCATCCCTCCTGCTAACTAGAGTTGGCCCTAAGCCATATACAAGTCCAGACATAACAAAAGTCATGTGTGGGTTAG
Organism: Dalbergia cultrata; assembly: GCA_031216105.1. Lineage (NCBI taxonomy): Eukaryota > Viridiplantae > Streptophyta > Magnoliopsida > Fabales > Fabaceae > Dalbergia > Dalbergia cultrata. Next base: position 17,855,188 of record CM062350.1, read on the forward strand.
CATCCCACCTACTAACTAGAGTTTCTCATGATGCACTGAGGCTAACGTCCCTGCCGTTAACTACAGGTTCTAACTAGGAATTTTCCCCCAAATTAACTCAAAATCATGCACATTCCACTTCCAGAAGATTTTCCAACACAAAATCCATTCTCATGTTATATGAAATACATTAGACATAAAATATACTCAAATTTAATAATTAATATAAAATGTTCTAAAATTCAATATTTATTACATTCCAACTCAAAAATATTTAAATAAGAATAACAATCACATTATGGCCTTAATAGTTCTCATAAATACAATCATTGATAGTTCTAACACAATTCCTATTCCAAGATACTTTTACAATACCAAAAATCCATCCTCATGTTATATAAGATACCATGAGCATAAAATAAACTCAAACTTAATAATTTATATAAAATGATTTAAAAATTTAATATTCATTACAATTTAACTAAGATTATTTAAATATGCATAATAATCATATTCTGGTCTCTAAATATATATTTTTCACTTCAAACATAATCCTCCTTTTTGACAAATAAATTATTTTCTTCTATATCAACATACTTTTGGCTCTTTATATAATTTTATATTGTTTATCATACATAAAGTAACCTACAGATATACTATCTACTCACAATTACTGGTTCAATGAACCGAAGAACAATGCCTTTGATGCCACCAACTCAAGTATTGTCGTCCAATTGCTCTATCGCTCTAGGAACAAGACAATATTAATATTTGTGAGCTAACTACGCTATCAATTAACATCAATTAGCCCCAAATCATAAAAAACCCCCAAATTCATGGGTTTAAGAACCCTAACAATATCCTAAAACAATTAGAAATTTCAATAATTTAAATGGAGTATGGTAGAAGCTTACTTACCACTTGGAGAGTATAATTGGTAAAGGAAATCACTTCAATATCTTCCTAATCTTCAATTCTCTCTAATGGAGTTAGAGAGAAAAAATGGAGTAAGGAGAGGAAAAGAGAGAAAAGATGATGAAGAGGAAGAGGAGATGATGATGATAGAGGTGGTGGTGATATTTATTTGTGAATTTAAGAAGAAGAAAGGAAGGAGTGAACAGAGGGAGAAGAGAAGAGAGAAAGGAGTGAAGAGAGAAAGAAGAAAGGAGGTCTTTGGAGTTCTACGGAGGGGAGAAGGAGAAGAGAAAATAAAGAAAAGAGAGAAGTCTACCATGGTCTATACCACTTAAGGTGCATGGTGGTCCTCACTTCAATTTTTTTTTTTTTGAAACACGGTCATCAAACATGAGACCTAACAGTAACAACACGCTAACGAAGTGGATCCTGGGGTTGTGCGGCATCCATGCTTGGACAACCAAAAGCACAGCAGCAGGGATTTTGGGTCGGTGCTGCAGTGCTACGATCAAGAGCGGAATGTGGCCGTGCACGAAGACAGGGACGTCGATGAGGATGGGGTGATGGTGTTGGTGGTGGATGAGGCAGTATTATGATGGGCTTGATGAAGAATTGTGACGATGGATCTTGATGGTAATGCTGTTGGGTTTAGACGAAAGAGTGGGTGTTGGTTGAGGATGGTTGATTAGGTGAGGTCTTGATGGTTGGTGCGGCGAGTTTATTGTGAGAGGAGGGAAGAATTGTAAAGATGTGTTGTGGAGCGGTGGAGCTTGAAGAAAAAGTTTAGGGGGCCAAGGAATTACCATATGTTAATTAAATAGCAAAACTCAATTCAAATTAAAATTAATTCCACATCTATATATAAATTTTATAGTAAATAATTAACATGATAAATACTAATGCATAGCTTAAAAGTAATTTTTAAATGATTTTTTTTTGTTTGGATTATATAAAAATAATTACTTTTATATGATAAATTACTAAAAAATGTGTCAAATGATTTTTCTATATTTTGTAATATTTGCTACTTAGGATTGTTTCGATAAAAGTATTGAATGATAAAATAATTTATTTTTTCTTATAATAAAAAAAATTAAAAATCTATTTTTCACTTATAAGTGAATTTTAGAATGAAAATTATTTTTTTACCTAATCATGTAAATTCATTTCATATTTAGATGAAAAAATATTTTCTTTTTATATTATATTCCCAAACATACATCTAATAATGTCAAAATTGTATAAGTATTCGTAAGAATCAAAGTAGAGGATATAGTTAACAAATTCATTATCTACATTGAATATGCGCTCTTATTATAATTGCTTATCCAATGTAAAATAAAAAACTAAAATGATGTTTAATTATGATGCAATCTTTTTGCTTTTAATTAAAATTTAATGGATTTTAAGTTGAAAAAAAATGTTTATATAGAATAACATGATCTATATAGGATAACATATTACACTTCCCATTTATCATACATATTTAACTCTCACACTAACTACTTAAAAAATTATACATATAAAAAAGATATAATTGGATGATATTATATAAGTTTTTTATATTTTTATACTACATCAAAATTTAAATTTATTTTCTTTATATATATATATATATTTGGGGGGGGGGGCATGGCCCCCCATTGCCCCAAAGAATCTCCGCCCCTGGTGCTGTGGGTGATCGCCGTGATGACGGAACTATGCCGCTATCTGTCTCTCTCACTTATTGCGGTTGGCCCCTGTATGTACATCACACTGATAAAAAAAAAAAAAGATATGATGCAAATCAATTTTAAAAAGAAAAATTATGCTAATAAAAAAGAAAAATATTTATCTTTTGTTTTTTTATTTTTTATTTTCATTTTCTCTTTTTATTTTCTTTATATATAAAAAAAATAGCTGGACAAAATATGATGTTCACATCTACTAACTAAGCACCAGAATATTGGAATTAAGCAAAATATGCTTAAAGAAAGTTCTGCATACTTGTGGCATAAACATTGGGTCACATTTCAAGGAAAGGTTAAAAAGATTAGCAAAGGATGAGAATTAACAAAATTTAGATTTTATTGATCTAGTTGGTGTGTAGATTGCATTAAGAGAAAGCAAATTAGACACAACAAGAAATCCGACACAAGAAGCAGCCAACTTCTTGAAGCTATACACATTCATAACATTGATGTATGTGAAACCTTTGATACTCCATTCTCTCTTGGTGGAGAAAATATTTTAGCATCTTTATCGATTACTTTTCACGTCTCACGTTATGGGTATGTATATTTGCTTAAAGAAAAATTTCAAGCAGTTGATGCTCTTGAGATATATATTAATGAAGTTGAAAGACAAATAGACAAAAGTGTGAAAGTTGTAAGGTTTGATAGGAGTGGTGAATATTATGGAAAACATGGTGAAATGGGGACAATGTCCAAGTCCATTTGCAAAACTTCTAGAAAGACATGACACATACGCACAATACATGATGCCATACACACAACAACAAAATGGTATATGACAGAAAGACGGAATTGGATATTGATGGATATGGTTAGAAGTATGATAAGTAATTCATCTTTACCCAAATTCTTGTGGATGTATGCAATAAAGACTGCTATGTGTTTGCTCAATAGGATTCCTAGCAAGGTACTTCCTCAAACTCCTTTTGATTTGTGGACTAATAGGAAACCTAGTTTAATGCATCTACATGTTTGGGGTTATATAGCAGAAGCAAGAGTACAAAATCCACTTGAAAAGAAGTTAGTTTCTTGAACAATAAGTGGCTATTTTATTGGCTATCCAGAGAAGTTTAAAGGGTATATATTTTATTTTCCTAACCATAGCCCAAGAATTGTATAAACCGGTAATGCAACATTCCTTGAAAATGCTGAAGTCAATGGGAGTGGGGAACATCAAAATGTGGATACAAAGGAAATTAAAGTAAATGTTTATATACGTACAATTGTTCCTTAGCCATAGTTTCTCAAAGTTGTTCCAACCATTGCCAAAATCTCTAGTAGTAATAAATGAAATTTGGATAATAACACACCTAATGAATAAGAAACCAACTCACAAAGGTTTGAAAGAAATGAATCTCAATAAATGTCCTTGAGGAGATCTCAAAGAGTAAGAAAATAAGCTATTCCAAGCTATTATGAGTCTTATTTGCAAGAACAGACATTGGAATTAATGAAAATCCAATTTCATTTTCACAAGCCATAAATAGCATGGAGTCATTAAAATAGAACGATGCCATAAAAGAAGCGTTAAAATCCATGGGAGAAAACAAGGTTTGGGACATCATGGAATTGCCAAAAGGTGCTAAATGGGTTAGCTATAAATGAGTCTTTCAGATTAAGTGAGACTCGAATGGCAATATCGAACAGTATAAAGCCTGACTTGTTGCTAAAGGACATACTCAAAAGGATATGTTGATTATGAAGAAACATTTTCACGTATCTCAAAAGAAAGATTCATTGCATATCATTATGGCACCAGTGGCTCATTATGACTTAGAGCTACACTAAATGGATGTGAAAGCCACCTTTCAAGATGGTAATCTTAAACAGGAAGTTTATATGGATCAACCTGAAGTTTTTCCAATTGCAAGAGCCACATGGTTTGTAAACTTAAATCAATATATGGACTGAAACAAATGTCAGGACAATGGTACATTAAGTTTAATGATACCATTACTTCTTTCGGTTTTGAAGAAAATGTCATTGACAAATGCATATACTGGAATGTCAATGGAAGTAGGTTCATGTTTCTGGTTCTATATGTTGATGATATCTTGCTTGCATCTGATGATTCTGGTATGTCGCGTAAGTTGAAAGAATATCTCTCGAAGAACTTTGAAATGAAAGATATCAAAAAGGCATCCTATGTGATAGGTCACAAGGATTGTTAGGATTGTCTCAAAAGGCCTATATTAATAAAATTCTAGAGAGATTTAACACAGCAAATTATTTTGCAAGAATTGTACCAATTCAAAAGGAGGACAAATTCAATCTTATGCAATTCCCAAAGAATGATATGGAGCAGAAACAAATAGAATCAATTCCATACAATTCTATAGTGGGTGGTCTTGTGTATATGCAAACTTGCTTAAGTCTGGATATTTGGTTTGCAGTTGGAATGCTAGGTAGGCATCAAAGTAGCCCCAGAATCGATCATTGGAAGGTTGCAAAGAAAGTTTTGAGGTACCTTCAAGGCACAAAGGATTATATACTCATGTACAAAGATTTAGCCAATTAGAAGTAATTGGATATTCAGATTCAGATTTTGGTGGATGTGGTAACACAAGGAAGCCTATATTTGGCTACTTATTCCTATTTAGAGAAGCAGCAATATCATGGAAAAGTTCTAAGGAAAGTATTGTCGCTTCATCTATCATTGAGGCAGAGTTTGTAACACATTTTGAAGCTATAGCTTAGGCATTATGACTGCGAAACCTTATTTCAAGGCTTGTAGTTGTTGACACTATTGCTAAGCCGCTGAAAATTTACTGTGATAGTTCTACAGCAGTATTTTTCTCCAAAAATGACAAATACTCAAGAGGTTCCAAGAACATGGAATTAAAGTATTTTGCCATTGAGGAGGAAGTTCAGAAACAAATTAAAAAGTGTCTATAAAACATGTTAGAACAGACCTTATGATTGTTGATCCATTGACTAAAGGATTGCAACCTACATAGAATGGGTCTTGGTTCAACTTTTGAATGATGTATGTAATGATGTCAATACTCTAAACTCATTATGCTTATGCATTTCTAAATATTGATAGTTTATTTGTTTCTAATTAATCTGCACATGATATTACTTTATGAATTATAACACAAATGCCCTAGAAACATTCATAGGACTGGTATAAAATTTTGTGTGTTGTTTATGTACCTTGTGTAGTGAAACATTAGTGTTTTGGTATATGAAAGGAAGTGTGTTAGTAAATTAATGCATGATCACCATAACTTGCATGTGATGCTTGATTATATTGAGGTAATTGTTATGTATTTATAAGAATGAGATTTTATTTTAGGTCAAATTGGAGAATATTAGAGTTTACCAAGTTGTAACTTCTGTTAGTGGCCTAAAACGATAAAAATAATAGCTGCCCACTATCAGTTTCAATTTCAAATTAAGTAAAATGATAAAGATAATAATTGCCCACTATTAGTTTTAATTTCAAATTAAATGATGCTCGATGGATGCATTAGATTTGAAGTTGTTACACATATAAATTGGTCCTCTTTGTCCAAAAAATACATGTTCAGTTTTTTATTCACAACACAGAAGAAACTTCCATCATAATGTGTGTATGAAAGTGGGGAAGAAGGGAGAGAAACCAATTTATCTCAACTCTATTCAAGGCTCTTGAAGATCATGGCTTCTTCTTCATCTTATCTGGGTGTGGAAAATTGCAACTTTCAAGATCCTATATGTTTATATGCTTCGGCTCATGAATTTTTCAAACCCAAGTGATACCCAGCAAGCTAAATTTGCACTAGAATAGAGCAAACCTGAAGGGATAGAATAGAGAAACTCCACATTCTATTAATGCTTCTGAAAATTGCAAAAGTGAATGAATTTCTACAACATTTGTGTTTCCCAGGCATTGTGATTCATGTATTTCCTCTACTGTGTCCTGCACAACAAAAGAAATTAAATAAAAGCGGTAATAGAGTAGCATTCTCTTGCTGATAGTAGAACTAGTCCATCATTTCCTAATGACAACTGAAACACATAATGCAACAGAAATGGAATAATAGAATTTCATTCCAGAATATGTCAGATGTTACAGATTCAATTATTAGAAGTTGTACTGAAATTTTAATTTTATTTTTCAGTGAAGAGGTTATAAGCCTATAACAAAAAATAGAGAATGACTTCCCTTTACATCATGGATCCTAAGGGGGAAAAAAAATTACAGAATGACTTCAATTTGTTTTTACATTTTTTTTAATATTGTTATTGGTGAATATTGTGTTTATATGTGGGACTTTGGTGATGTATGCATGTGAGAAACAACAGACAGAGGGAGGTCCGTTCTGAACGTTCCTTAATTAATCCCTACTCAATGCTTCTTTGGTCTTGCAATTATTGATACCTTTGTTTTGCTGGTTTCTGTATCTTCTTTATTTTTTAAAACTTTTTATGCATTGCTTTGATGGATTTTGATTCAGAGTTTTCTTAGACTACTAACTGAGGATTTTCATTATGAAGACTGCAGATAATTAGATGTGGCTTCAATTTTATTGTTTCTGTTCGTGCGTATTGGAGGGAAGAACAACTTCATTGAAAGAAATCGTTGTTTTTTCCCTCCATAAAAGGTAGTATAACGAATGACGTTTTTCTTTTGTACTACAAATTCAAAGGTTTCGTTCATGGATAGTTAAAGTTGGAGAGGAAATTAAAATCAGTGGTGCAATCATGGATGCACCATGTCCAGAAACTAGAATATCAAATTTCACTCCCCTCGTGCATTTTTAGCTTTCTTTTTTTTCCTATGAAAACTTGGAAATCTAATTCACGTTATAACCTGAAAGTAGGTACCTTTTGATCTTGTCTAAAGTATCCAAGAATATCTAGCACAGAGAACTTTATCACACTTAACATAGTTATCATGATATTCATGAGCTCATTTTATTTTGTGTAAAATGACATGGTCTAACAACAGAAATGTAATTACATAAGTTGCTACCGCAACTTTACTGATTGATACTTTTGCTTTATTTGACTGATACAACCACGCAAGTTCATTTGACAAATTGGCATAAACCCAAAACAAACATTACAGCTTATTAAAAAACACAAAATGCAAAGTAGTGAGCAGTTGATGCAGAAAGCTTCATACAAATGAACACTTTGAAGTGGAACGACTAAAGCAGAATTAAGGTAGGGACACATTGTTCTTGTCACATTGGTTCCTCTTCCCAATCGCGTAGAGCAGACCACTTCAACTTCCTTTACAAATGCGGAGTTGCAACTACAAAGACAACGAAGTCACAAATTGTGAGCATAGCAAACAAGGTCTAATTTCTTATTGCTTGAGCATGTACGATAGTTTTACATGATATAAAGCCCAATGAACTCAGCCAAACTTCACATACTAACTATTTGGCTGACTGAAATTTTCATAATAAGAAGTTCCACAGCAGTCTTGCATGTTATAGCAACGGAAGAAGTCAATTTGAGATTTAGGAGGTATAATTTCAAAGCTTCACCAAGTAGTTATTTGAAACAAAAATGCATGAACGGTAAAGCAGTGCCTTCCTTAAGAAAAAGCCACTCTGAACCTTTTGCATTATATAACCATAATCACATAATCCAACGGATCTTCAATTCATTAAATTGAAAATAACATTTAAAACGAATGTGAAAAGTTACTAACACAGCTTATTAAAATTATAGAGAAGTAACTGAAAGAACACCGGTGAATGTAAAAATGAAATCAAGGGTGAAAATTAAAGTGCAAAATAATACGAAACCTAAATATATCAGGGACGGCGCGAAGATGAGCTTCCTTCGTCCTCAAACGTTGATGATTGTAGACTTGACTGTTGTTTGTATCTCTGCTTCCGTTTCTCCTTATAGATCGAGCATTAGAGGGGTTAGAATATAATGCAAAATATTTAGAATAAGAAGGGGAGATTTTGACATTTGGTTGACATGTTCATTACCTCTTCAGCAAAAATATTTCTTATGGTGGTATTAAGGTCACCATCCCAACGACCTTGTTCTCCATACTCTCTGGATACATAGTTGAGGCTTGGCGCAGTTAAGTTTTTCTCACAGAAAGTTTTCATCATGTGACATCTAACAACTCGTACTGTTTTCAGTGATGGAAAATTGAAGCTGCAATTTCCTCCGCAAAAGCTTGTGAGCCTCGACAAATATTCCAATTCCAATTGCTCCAATTTCATGAAAGTAATCTCAATCGTAGCATCATCCTCACTCGCAAAAATTTTCTCCATACTGTCACAAGAAGATACCTTCAAAAACTTGTAGTTTTGATAAACGTTTTGCAGCTGATGAGGTCAGATTGTGTGGGTTATTTAATATATAAGGTTGAATAACATTAAACTACCTGGGGCATTCTGAAATTTTCACTCTGTTCAGCTTGCAAAAGGAACCTGAACCTAGTTGACCGTGCCATAGCAACTTCAAGTTATCCAATTCGGAGATGAGCAATGTCTCCAAGTTTGGGAGTATAACCTAGCAACAATAACATATTTATATAATTTTTCAGTTAAATATACAAGTGTAAGATCCAAATGACTGGTCAATCTGTTCGCCAAACAAAAAGAAAACGACTAACCTGATCCTGATTTTCATCTTGGACAAATATCTGCTCTAGAGTTTGGCACTTGCGAATGCTAAGATATTGCAGTTTTTCTAGAGCTCTAGCCACTGAGGGTGGGAATAAACTTGTTAAGCCAACACATCCACGAAGGATCAATTGGGTCAGGTTTTGAATGCAGGAATGGGCTGGAACATTTTCGTCCCATATCTTACATGCGTTGATCTCATACAAGATCATGGTTTCAAGGTTCGGCATTGCAACCTGTTGACATAGACTAATTCGTCAAATTGTTATTGTACATATCAATTGATGGGCAAAAGATTCAAATGCTTCAGTAACTTCTCCTGCCATAATTATCTAAACTAGCACCTGGTTTGTTAGGTGTTCATGTAAAATGGTAATTCAAATCAGTAACACATTGAAATTGACGAAATTGAAGCATAATTGTAACATGATTCTAACAAGTTAAACAATATTTTGTTACATCCATTGTTGTTGAGAATACAAACTCAAAATTTTAGTTTGAATTAAAGGAATTTTAATGTTGCTGAAGCATTCATAAATCATGTTTTTACCTTTTCATCAAATAGTGCCATAGCCTTGGGAACATGTAACTCCGAACAGAAGCCAAGAAGCGCAGGTAAGAGTCTCAGGAAGAGCGAATGCAATTTAGGGAGCACAAGAGCTTGCATCTCGTGTATTTCCTCTCTATCCTGAGCTATGATCGCTCTTATTGATTGACATTCAGTAATTTTCATCTTTTGAAGTTGGGGAAGGTGTTTTAAGTGGGAACACAAGAATATATTCTGCATCTGATGGCATTCATCAACACTAATAACTTTCAACATGCCAAAAGGTTGTGGAGGAAGTGGACCATGACATATTTCTACCATATTTCGCAGACCGAATCGTTCCGAAGTCTCCAAATTCTCAAAACGGCCCTCCTTCACTTCAGGAAGGATATTTTTAACAGCCCTTAATCTAGCCAAGTACAAGCTTTCAACTTTTTTCAACAACAACTGAACACCATCATCGGAAAGAATGTTTGTACATGAAGAATCCCCGAGGTTAAGTGTTCTTGAAAATTCAGTAAAACCAACAGGCTCCCCACCGATATATATCTTGTATCTTTCTAGCTTTAAGTTATTCAAGTTCCTTGGAAAAATCGAACTATCTCGGCATCTTAATTCCAAAGTTGTCAACTGTTCTAAACTCCTTAACGCACCGTCCCTTTCATCAACCGTCCATAGGTCCCACTCATTCATCATATACAACTCTTCCAAGCACGTTAATCTTGATAAAGTATTTTTGGCAATGAATCTTAGGTCTCGACAGTTCCTAAAATTGAGCATCCGCAGATCAGTGAGATCTCCTATTTCTCTTGGGAGCTTTACAAGTTTCTGAACTCCTTCAAGGATGAGAATTTGTAAATTCGTGAGTTTTCCTATTATTGCTATGTCTTTCAACACACTCCCGGCCAAATTTAATGATCGAAGGCCTACCAAACAATGAAGAGACGGAGGTGGTGAGTTGGTAGGCTCCATTCTAGTTAAATGAAGAACCTTTACTTTTTCTCCCATCTTTGAGAAAAAATTATCTGGGATTTTCAAATTGTTCATTCCATTGAAATGAAGTAGTTCCAAATTCGGGCACTCCAACTTCTCCGGAAGCTCACTGATATGATAATCACGCAAGATAATGCGATGATAATTTTGAAGTTGATTGTTCCTTGGCCATTCATTTATGTTGGTTAATCTTTCTCCAATATAGGTGCAATGAGCCTCAGATGCAATTGATTTAGCCACATCATGAACAAGATCATGCATTCTTACCCATTCGATTTCACCATCAAGCAATAGTGAAGAGGCCCTAAGGTCTTTTATCAATGCATGTTGTCTATCTCTTGCCTGTGCCAACGTGCGCACATCTTTATACACTCCCGATCCCCAGCAGACTTGAAGTAGTTCTTCAGTGTGGATACCACTACCAACTTGTCCACAAGAACCAATAAGCAAGAATAGTGACTTGAGCTCCTCACGTTTTAGACGTTCGTAACTCAACTTCAAAACGTACTTGACTTTATCTTCATAATGGCTATTGCTTGATTGTAATCTTCTTAAAGTATCTCTCCAGACAAGGACATCCAGCTCTCTTCTCAGATCCTTTGCCACAATATCTATCAAAAGGGGCAAACCGGCACAGCATTTGACCACATCAACTGCAATAGATTTTATATTTTGGTGTTTAACTACATCGCCTGCGATCTTCTCAAACAAATTCCAACTCTCTCCTTCAGAAAAAACTTCGAGAGAAAAATCTTTTTGGGTTTTCATCTTTTTCCGCAACACATTGAGATCTCTAGAAGTTAGGACCAACTTGCATCCTTTGTGGCCATAAGGAACCCCCAACTTTTCCAACTTCAGCTCATCCCAAATGTCATCAAGAATAATAAGAATACTCTTCTCACTGCTTATCCTTCTACGCAATTCTCCTGCCCTTCCCTCCTGTGTCCCTGTTTCTAATTTCAGACCCAACTCGCCAGCAAGTTGGTCTTGGATTCTTCCAAAATCCGGAGTATTGGTTATAGGAGTAACCATAACCACAACTTCAAATGACCACTCTGTCTTTGCTTGGCAAGCCAACTCTTCCATTAGTTTCGTCTTACCGACACCGCCCATCCCATACACCCCAATCATGTAGATGTTAGGATCCTTCAATGCCTGCTTAATCTCATTCAACGTTGATGTTCTAGACTCCAAGGCTTCATAACCTCTAGCCGATGAAGAGGTTGTCGTCCGGGGAGGGACAGGGAAATAAACTCTCTGAAACGGTCTTACATCATCAATGATTCCAGAAATTTTTTGTGCCATCTCCTTAGCCTTCTTGCTTAGCTTGAACCTTATGCACAAATTTGGAAATGGCCAATTTAGGCATCTAACTTCCCCATGGCCATCATTGTCATCATTAATCAGTTTATTGGCGTCATCAATAGTGTCCTTCACTGTATCCAACCAGTCCCGGAGACGATTTGCAATTTCTCCTCCTTGTTTTCGAACATCTTCAACAGTTCGTTGCATATCACTCCTGCTGGCCTCCAGCTTCTGAACTTGGGTTCTGAGTGTGTCAAGGTTGCTCTTGTACGAGGTAAGGTGGCCAAATTGTGGCCCAACAAGTGAATATATGGACCCAGAATATTTAGCAATTGCAGTAACAATTTCCATCTCCTTCCTTTAAACAACTATAGGCTCAGGCAACTGTACATGAAGTATTACATTACATTAAAAGCATTTCAAATTGGAAGTAATAGAATATAAAACGATTAGTTTTTTGGTGTGAATTGCATAGGCACTCGATTTGCCTTGTTAATATACGTGTCAACGGCTACAAAAGCATCTAAAGGCGGAAAATATAATGAAAATAAAACAGAAAAAGAAAGAAAAACAAACTATATATGGAAAGAGTATCACCAAATTATACTGGCACAACTTTGAAATTAACTTTGGTCTATTATCATAATAAAAGTAAAAAGTAATCAATGCAATGCAACACTCTGGGGGAAAAAAAAAAGGTCATGAAAACTAACGCTAATTCTAGTAATTAACTTATTTTTCTTCTCCTCTTCTTCAAGCAACACCCTCTGATCCTAATACCATCCCTTGCCCTCCACAAGACAATGCTACCATTGAAATGAGGAGTCGTCAAACAAATCTTTCTAACCATTATGAATTTAAACCTTTCAAACATCTTAAGAGAAAACAAATTGACAAACCATGTGACAAGAAGGATTTTTATACGGCTTATTATAGAGAAGCTGCATTAATAATAACAAATTTTGAGCGAAGGAAAAATAATGTATATAAATATTAATAATTTATCAAAACTAAATCCTTATAAATTTACGTTGAATATATGGTGAGAGTAACTCTGTATGGTTTGATTTGAACTCACACCAACAAATAGGGACACTAAAAAGCACTGTCTGTCCATGTCGGAGCCTTGTATATATATATTGCTTACTCATCTAAGTATATAGTTTTTACTAATAAACTTTCAGTGAGTACTGCATACTCCTATAATTAAGTTCTCCTCCATATACAATTAAACATATGTGCAATGTGCCTTAATTAAGCTGCCGATGTATCTACACATCAATACATCTGACGCAATACTTAATCGGAAACTCATGTGACCATTTTAAGTAATTATATTACACTTTAAAAATATTTAATTGTAATGATTTGTATATGATTATACGGTTCAAATTCAATTCTCTCACTCTCATTTAAAATCACTTATTTTATTAGATACATTCTCTCTCTCTCTCTCTCTCTATATATATATATATATATGAAATGATTCAAGTGAGAGGGATATTTTATTATGAGAGTGAGAGGAGTGCCAGTGGGTGGTCAAGATTAAAACATAAGATCCCATAATATTTTTAAATGATAATGTCATCATTAATTATAATAAATAAATTTCAATCATGATTATCTATATAAATTAGGATCTATTTATGCTAGGTATAAGTCTTATACAGTTACATCCGTCAATAATTCTTTATAGAAATTTAATTTGATTTATCTAACCATTTAATTATGTAATATTATATTGAGGATCAATCATATTAAAATCTCAGAAAAATCAGGTAAAATAGACATATATTTTAATGATTAACATTTACTAGTATTTTTAAAAATATTATTCATCAACATAATGTAGTAAGATGAAATATCAAATCTGTTTCAAACTTTATGATATTTAATATACTTAATTAATTAAAAGTTTTAAGTTCAATAATTAGATTAATAAAATTTTATATCCATAAAATATTATTAAATAGCATGTATGTCTATATATATATTCTCCATGTATTCATGCGATGGTTAGCGGTCTTCACATTTTCTTTTAGTATGTGTTAGGTGTATGACATCGGTAATATTGTAATTTTACATCTCAGATCATCTTCTTTCTCCCCTCCCAAGCGATGTCTCTGCCTCTCGCCTCTCAGGGCACACACGATACCACAACTCTCTAAAACTTTGCGTTTACATCCCTTTTTCTCCCAAACTCTGTTCAAACATTTTTGGCTTTCCCTTCTTCTTGAGTTTTGGTTCCTTTCCATCACAACCCGATGCTCAACCAAGCCCCATCATGCACTCAAGGCCACATCACCCACTCCCACACTCTAGGCCACATCCCAAATTCCAAGCTATCGTTCTCCACCTCCAACCTCAATCCTTCCTCCTTTCACTTCAACATTCACGCCTCCACCTGTAACATCCTTTCTTTTAAAATAATAGTAAATAATAAAATAGTCTATGTGTAATAATTGTAAGTCATGTATCAAATTTAAATATTTTATTGGTCTTACTTAATAATTTTATATTAATATCTATTTTAAATATTAGATTAAAATGTTAAAATACAAATATTAATTATTTAAAGTGAGACCATAAACTATTAGCAATAGACTCAAAATATATTGTGCCAAGTTAAGAATAAAATTTATTAAGAGTAATAAGTAATAATGTGTTAAGTATTAATAATTAGGTGTATAATTTTTACACAAACAAAATATATAGAATAATAATAATAAAAAAAAAAAGGGGCGCCGATTTACGCACAGCAACCAACTTACTGTTGGTTTGATGGCTGTGCGTTTCTATATATATAGGTGCTGTGTGTGCAGAGAGGAAAGGAAGGAAAAGAAAGAGAAAGAAAGAAAAGAAAGAAAGGAAAGTGACGGAGAGGGAGAGAGAGAACGTGAGAGAAAGGAAGAAGAGAAGAGAGAGAAAAGAGAGAAGAAAGAGAGAAAAGAGAAGAAAAAGCTCAATTAGTCCACATAATCTCCATCCATCACCAAACTTGAGGTAGGAATGAATTTATTTTATGCAAAATAAAACCATGGTTACAATTATTATTACTATTACTCATTTTTTATACTGTCATTGTACATTGTAGATACTCATTGTTATTTATTATTGTTATTCTTTTATAATTAAGGGCTTGAATATTGGTAAAAATAATATTAATAAAATTCCATTCTCTCTCTACCGGTCCCGTCGGTTTACCGCGCTCCGGTTTCTTATTAATTATAAAGATTCCATTCTCTCTTCATGGCCCCGCTTGGGTTCACCGTGACTCCTAGTTTCTTTTTATCACTAAATTATAAATATTTTCTTCTCTCCCTATTTCGGTCACAAGTGAGTACCGCCATTTCGATTTCTTTATTTATTTTAACGTTTCTTTACATTTATGCAAATTGTTATTTAATTCAAAGTGAGTTAAATATTCCTTTATGTTGTTATCTATTGTACATTAATTTATCATTCTTCTATTTTAGAATTTATTATATTATCTATATAATAATATATTAATTTGAGTTATCAATATTTATATTAATAATTAAATTGGTAACTCTATGGTTTAATGAATTTTATTAAGGCATTAATTTATTTGGTTTTAATTTATTTATGCATGAATTTATAAATGTTATGCATTGATGTTTCACTATTTAAATTAATTTATGAGCTCTTATTATAGATTAATTGTATGATTTCCTTATTATGAAATTATGAACAATAAATTTTAAATTAATTTAAAAAGAATATGACTAATTAAAGTGTCACTAATCACAGATAAGGCAGAGGGATACACATAAGATCCTTTTAAGTTACCTGCCTTGGTTAGAATGGCTAGAAGGTTTGCTTTATTGTCACAATGTAAAGAATAAAGAATGAGAATTTCCTAAGTTAAGGCCTTCAAGTATGTGTGAGACAAGCAAACAAACGAAAGAGAAAATTAAAGTAAAGAAATCACAAATTTGATAAGATATGTATGACATGTTCTACATGGCATATTTTAATTTATTATGTTCATATAATGTTATTGTAACCATGTGTATTTTCCGTGCAGACACGGCTGAAACCAACCATAGTTCAACTATTTTAAAACTATTCATTTCTACTGAGAATTTTCTTAAATTCTCATTTTTCTTTATTTGATTTACGGTGGTTTCAGATTAGCCAAGTAGCATCGAATGGACAGCAGCTGCTATAAGTTTATGGATTTATGTTTAATTAATGTGTGATTTTATGTTGAAATTTTTAGTTTGTACCTAATGACATTAAGTTGTCATGATAGAACATTATGTTTGTAATCTTTTTACTTAATGTAAATCGTTGTGCTTCATGTGTACACTCATATTATTAACCTATGAATAAACTGGTATTACATTTATGGTATCAGAGCCCCGTTCTCTGGCTATTATAGAAGTTATGTGTAGAATGAGTCTCTTTTATTTGCATGTCATGACCCTAGTTTCTCTCTGCATGCCTTATAGTATTCTCAATGCACTAAATATACAATATTGAGCCTGATCAACTCAATATTGGGTTATTTATGTACTTGTAGGACTATATGGCATCAGGAGATCAAGGAATCCCAGAAGATCAGAATGCACCAAATGTCACTCCATCAGGGATGATGGGAGCCATGATGAGTCTAGCTGAAGCTGTCAAAGCCCAGACAGAATCAAATAAGATACTTTTTCAACAAATGCAAGAGACTCAACATAGGAATAACCATCATAATGGGGAAAATAGTGGAAACTTTACTGGGGGAACACTAGTAACTAATCACAATTACCATGAGCTATCAGAGTTTAGGAAAGCTTCACCACCTTCATTCCATGGGGAATACGACCCAATTCTTCTTTGAAAAATGGGTCATGCAATTAGAAAAGATCTTTAGTGTTTTAGGGTGTATAGGCATACAAAAAGTAGTCTTTGCCACCTATATGTTAGAAGGGGAAGCAGAACACTGGTGGAGGGGTGCCAAAAGTTTATTAGAATCTAGCAAAATTGAAATTACTTGGGAAGTATTCTTGACCACTTTCTTTGATAAGTATTTCCCTGATAATGTTAAGGATGAGAAAGAAGGTGAGTTTATACAACTCAAGCAGGGGAATATGACCATAGGTCAGTATGTGGCTAGATTCGATGAACTATCCAAATTTTCTTCTTATCTGAAAAGTAACCTGGATGGGCGATGGAAGGCAACAAAATTTGAGTTAGGTCTAAGGCCTGAGATTAGAGACAAGGTATCTACCCTAGAGATTAAAGACTATGCCACTCTAGTCAACAAATGTAGGATAGCCGAAAAGAGCTACCTAGACCTAGAGTCAGAAAAAGAAAGGCAAAATTTTCTCAAAAGAAAGAGGATGATGGAAGCTCAAAAGAAAAATAATTTTAAGAGTGGAGTAAACCCAGGGAAGGGAAAACAATTTCTGACTAGGGAACCTTTACCTACATGCAATAAGTGTGGAAAATATCATGGATCCAAACCTTGCCTTTTTGGACAAAATGTTTGCTACCGATGCGGAAAGTCAGGACACTATATTAAGGACTGCACTAATGGGAAACCATTGAACAACCTTACACCAAGACCACAAACTAAAGGGAGAGTATTTACTCTTAATGGTGAAGAGGCAGTTCATTCTTCTAAGATGATCAAAGGTATATGCTTCATAAAAATTATCCCTTAAGCGCATTGTTTGACTCAGGAGCTACACATTCCTTCATATCTATTGACTGTGTCAAGAAGTTAAAATTGTCTCTATCTTATTTGCCTTTTGATCTGTTAGTTTCCACTCCCACGGGAGCAAAAGTTTCTACCTCTTATGCCTATTTACACTGTCCTATTTTAATTAAAGGAATACCTTTTATTATTGATCTTATTTGTTTACCTTTGTCTGGTGTTGATATCATAATTGGAATGGACTGGATGTCTTCTAATAATATTCTTCTATATTGTCCCAAAAAGCTTGCTTACTTTTACAATAACCCAGTCAAAAAACAAAATTCCTTTGACACCTTCTCCCTAAATGCCACTCAAGTAGAGAAGTGTCTCTTATATGAAGTTCAAGGGGGTATCCTTTATTATTTAAATCTGAGGTTGAAAAACATATAAACAAAGATACCTTTAGTGAGAGACTTTCCGTAAGTGTTTCCTAAGGATATAGTGAACTGCCACCGAGAAGAGAAGTTGAGTTTTCCATTGATCTAATACCTGGAGCAGGACCTCTATCCTTTGCACCTTATAGAATGCCACTTCTAGAGCTTAATGAACTTAAGAAACAAATTGAGGATTTGTTGTCCAAAGGATTTATCAGGCCTAGTGTATCACCATGGGGTGCACCAGTTTTGCTGGTCAAGAAAAAGGATGGAAGCATGAGGTTGTGCATAGATTATAGACAGTTGAATAAGGTCACAATTAAAAATAAGTACCCACTCCCTAGAATAGATGACCTATTAGATCAACTTTTAGGAGCATCAATTTTCTCAAAAATTGATTTGAGATCAGGATATCATCAAATAAGAGTAAAGCAAGAAGATATATCTAAGACAGCCTTTAGGACTAGGTATGGTCACTATGAATATCTTGTTATGCCTTTTGGACTTACCAATGCTCCTGCAGTATTTATGGATTACATGAATAGGATTTTTAGGCCTTATCTAGACAAATTTGTGGTAGTCTTTATAGATGATATTCTTATCTATTCAAAGACTAAGGAGGAACATGAACAACATCTTAGAATAGTGTTGCAGACTTTGAAGGACAAGCAGTTGTATGCTAAGCTAGAAAAATGTGAGTTTTGGATGCAGGAGGTAAAGTTTCTAGGTCATGTGATCACTCAAGGAGGAGTGGTCAGTAGATCCAAGCAAGGTTGAAGCCGTAGTTCATCGGGAAAGGCCAAAAAGCAGTCCAGAGATTAGGAGTTTTCTTGGATTAGCTGGTTATTACAGGAGGTTCATTAAAGGATTTTCCCAACTAGTTTTACCATTGACTAGGTTAACTAGGAAAAACCAAGCCTTTGAATGGAACTCGATTTGCGAGACTAGCTTTCAAGAGTTGAAAGATAGGCTTACCTCTACCCCAGTGTTAATAATTCCAGACCCTAGGAAAAACTTTGTAGTATATTGTGATGCATCAAAAAAAGGACTAGGTTGTGTTTTGATGCAAGAAGGGAGAGTGGTGGCTTATGTTTCTAGGCAACTTAGGTCTCATGAAGAGAACTACCCAACCCATGACCTAGAGTTAGCTGCTGTAGTATTTGCCTTGAAGATTTGGAGACATTATTTATATGGGGTAAAATTTGAAGTGTATAGTGACCATAAGAGTTTGAAATATCTTTTTGATCAGAAGGAATTAAACATGAGACAAAGGAGATGGGTTGAATTTTTAAAGGACTATGATTTTGAATTAAAATATCATGCTGGCAAAGCTAATGTAGTAGCTGATGCCTTGAGCAGAAAGTCCTTACATATGTCTCTAATGATGATAGAAGAGCATAAGTTACTGGAGGAATTTAGGAATTTGAAAATTTCAGTATCCCTACAACCCCATTGCTTATATGCTAATGAACTTAGAATAGAATCTCATTTGAATGATCAAGTCAGGAATGCCCAAAACAATGATGAGTTTCTAAGGTCCCTCAAGAACAAGATTCAAGTAGAACAACTTGAGCATTTCCAACTTGATGAAAGGGGAGCTGTAATATATGAGGGAAGGTTATGTGTGCCTAACAATGAAGAAGTGAGAAATCAGATTTTGGCAGAGGCACATTGTAGTAAATTCACCATGCATCCAGGAACAACAAAGATGTATCAGGACATCAAGAAATGGTTTTGGTGGAATGGCATGAAAAGAGACATAGCTAATTTTGTGGCTAAGTGTCTTACTTGTCAAAGGATTAAGATAGAACACCAAAAACCTGCAGGATTATTACAGCCTCTAGACATTCCTGAGTGGAAATGGGATAGTATATCAATGGATTTTGTTGTAGGATTACCTAGAACTCCTTCAGGCTATGATCTTTGCATGGGTAATTGTTGATAGATTAACCAAGTCCACCCATATCCTTCCAATCAAGATTAGTTGGCCATTGTATAGGTTAGCTCAGAGCTACATCCAGGAAATTGTAAGGTTACATGGGGTACCAACTAGCATAGTCTCGGACAGAGATCCTAGATTCACATCAAAGTTTTGGATAGCCTTACAAGATGCCTTAGGTACTAAACTTCGTTTTAGTACAGCTTACCACCCTCAAACTGATGGTCAAACTGAGAGAACTATCCAAACCTTGGAGGACATGCTTAGAGCCTGTGTGCTAGAGTTGCGAGGAAGTTGGGATACCCATCTACCATTAATAGAGTTTGCCTACAACAATAGTTATCATTCAAGTATAGGCATGGCACCATTTGAAGCTCTATATGGTAGAAAGTGCAGGTCACCTTTGTCTTTGGTTTGAAGTAGGAGAAAAGAGTTTACTAGGACTGATATAGTACAACAAACCACGAGAAAGATTAAGTTCATTAGGGAAAAGTTACTCACTTTGCACAGCAGGCATGAAAAGTTATCTTTGATAAAAGAAGAAGGCCTTTAGTGTTTAAAGAAAGGGACCATGTCTTCCTTAGAGTCACTCCCACTCTTTGGAGTTGGCGAGCCCTTAAACCCAAAAAGCTAAGTCCAAAATTCATAGGTCCATTCCAAATTCTTAAACAAATAGGACCTGTTGCATATCAAATCGCACTTCCACCCAGTCTTTCAAATCTTCATAATGTCTTTCATGTCTCTCAACTCAGAAAGTATTGTTTTGACCCTTCACATATCATAGAATATGAGATAATGCAAGTACAAGATAATTTAACGTATGAAGCTAAACCAATGCAAATCATAGATAGATCTGTCAAAAACTTAAGAGGAAAAGAAATTCCTTTGATCAAAGTGGTTTGGAAAGGGTTATCACCTGAAGAGGCAACGTGGGAACTAGAAGATGAGATTAAGAAGACCTATCCAGAATTATACCAAACAGGTCAGTGAATTTTGGGGGCAAAATTCCTAAAAGGAGGGGAGAATTGTAACATCCTTTCTTTTAAAATAATAGTAAATAATAAAATAGTCTATGTGTAATAATTGTAAGTCATGTATCAAATTTAAATATTTTATTGGTCTTACTTAATAATTTTATATTAATATCTATTTTAAATATTAGATTAAAATGTTAAAATACAAATATTAATTATTTAAAGTGAGACCATAAACTATTAGCAATAGACTCAAAATATATTGTGCCAAGTTAAGAATAAAATTTATTAAGAGTAATAAGTAATAATGTGTTAAGTATTAATAATTAGGTGTATAATTTTTACACAAACAAAATATATAGAATAATAATAATAAAAAAAAAAAGGCTGGATTTACGCAACAACCAACTTCCTGTTGGTTTGATGGCTGTGCGTTTCTATATATATAGGTGCTGTGTGTGTGCAGAGAGGAAAAGAAGGAAAAGAAAGAGAAAGAAAGAAAAGAAAGAAAGGAAAGTGACGGAGAGGGAGAGAGAGAACGTGAGAGAAAGGAAAAAGAGAAGAGAGAGAAAAGAGAGAAGAAAGAGAGAAAAGAGAAGAAAAAGCTCAATTAGTCCACATAATCTCCATCTGTCAGTCAAACTTGAGGTAGGAATGAATTTATTTTATGCAAAATAAAACCATGGTTACAATTATTATTACTATTACTCATTTTTTATACTGTCATTGTACATTGTAGATACTCATTGTTATTTATTATTGTTATTCTTTTATAATTAAGGGCTTGAATATTGGTAAAAATAATATTAATAAAATTCCATTCTCTCTCTACCGGTCCCGTCGGTTTACCGCGCTCCGGTTTCTTATTAATTATAAAGATTCCATTCTCTCTTCACCGGTCCCGTCGGTTCACCGCGCTCCGGTTTCTTTTTATCACTAAATTATAAATATTTTCTTCTCTCCCTATCGGTCCAGTGCGGAGTACCGCCATTCCGATTTCTTTATTTATTTTAACGTTTCTTTACATTTATGCAAATTGTTATTTAATTCAAAGTGAGTTAAATATTCCTTTATGTTGTTATCTATTGTACATTAATTTATCATTCTTCTATTTTAGAATTTATTATATTATCTATATAATAATATATTAATTTGAGTTATCAATATTTATATTAATAATTAAATTGGTAACTCTATGGTTTAATGAATTTTATTAAGGCATTAATTTATTTGGTTTTAATTTATTTATGCATGAATTTATAAATGTTATGCATTGATGTTTCACTATTTAAATTAATTTATGAGCTCTTATTATAGATTAATTGTATGATTTCCTTATTATGAAATTATGAACAATAAATTTTAAATTAATTTAAAAAGAATATGACTAATTAAAGTGTGCCGCTAATCACAGATAAGGCAGAGGGATACACATAAGATCCTTTTAAGTTACCTGCCTTGGTTAGAATGGCTAGAAGGTTTGCTTTATCGTCACAATGTAAAGAATAAAGAATGAGAATTTCCTAAGTTAAGGCCTTCAAGTATGTGTGAGACAAGCAAACAAACGAAAGAGAAAATTAAAGTAAAGAAATCACAAATTTGATAAGATATGTATGACATGTTCTACATGGCATATTTTAATTTATTATGTTCATATAATGTTATTGTAACCATGTGTATTTTCCGTGCAGACACGGCTGAAACCAACCATAGTTCAACTATTTTAAAACTATTCATTTCTACTGAGAATTTTCTTAAATTCTCATTTTTCTTTATTTGATTTCTGGTGGTTTCAGATTAGCCAAGTAGCATCGAATGGACAGCAGCTGCTATAAGTTTATGGATTTATGTTTAATTAATGTGTGATTTTATGTTGAAATTTTTAGTTTGTACCTAATGACATTAAGTTGTCATGATAGAATATTATGTTTGTAATCTTTTTACTTAATGTAAATCGTTGTGCTTCATGTGTACACTCATATTATTAACCTATGAATAAACTGGTATTACACCACCAACACTCCTGCACCTGTCAACATCTGATTTGAGCGGGGCGGCGATTGGCGTTGATGCGGTGACGGAGGCGGAGATAAGGGAGAACAGGTTCCGGAGCGCATGGCGGATAAAGGTGGTGTGCACGGTGAGGCCGCGCAACGTGGGGGTTCGCGGACCTGGAGGCCCTGGCGGTGAGAGGGATGAAAAATCGCACAGGGATGAGGAACGTGGCACCGATGAACATGTGCACAGTCTCGTTACTCTAAATTCCTAACTAAATGTTTGGTTAATCTTGAAATTACAAGCAAGCTTTATTTTATTCCTTAAAATTTTAAAATTAAATCTTTTATCTTTGAAGTTTTATTTTATAGATTTAATTAGTTCTTAATCAAATAAATATTAGTTAATTGTTACTTTTTGATATGACACCACGTCAAAATAAACTCAAATAGGTCCTGAAATCATCAAATGTGCCAAGATAATTCTTGAAATTTTCTAAAATGTTATCAAGTGTGGATGAAAATTATCAAGGATCTTATTATTGGATGAAAATTTTATCTTTGAAGTTTTATATGATAGAAATCTTTATTTAAGTAGGGCGTGAATTACAGCAAAAATAAGTCGATTTAAGAAATGTTGAGATTTTAGATTTTATTGAAATAAGATAGAAGAAATTGTGGGATTTGGGACTTCTTTGACACATTTCAGAAAATTTCAAGGACTATTTTAACACATTTGAAAATTTTAAAGACTAATCCAAAACCTATTTTGATTTGGTACCACATAGGTATACCTTATGGGATCAACATGATAGTCGTCAAGTTGTGGTATGTCATGTGTCACTTAACATGTTACGTCAATAAAAAGTAACAGTTGATTAATATTTACTTGACCAATGACTAGAATCACCTATGGAATAAAATTTCAGGGAATAAAGAATTAGTTCCAAAATTCAATGACTAAATGAAGTACACTTATAATTTTAAGGACTAAATTGATAATTTACTAGTAAGTAAAATGATACTTACAGAATTTTTTTATAACAAAAAATATTAATATAAACTCAAATTTATAATAAATCCTACCTATAGCACTATCTCAACAAATATTTTTATAATATGAATATATTTCTAATTTTAAATTATGATTTGAATAGATAATATGTTATCATATACTAGATTTACTGCAAATCCAAGACCATACAATATTACTCTTTTATAATATATTTATAATATAGGAAAAATTATAATATAGGAAAAAATAAATAAGTGATGTACTCATAACTAAAAATTGGAATAGGTCTACTATCTTATTTATCTTTTGTTGATATTTTAAATGTTTTATAAAACGATTATAAACAAATCATTATTTCAAAAGTAATGTAAACATATCAAAATGGAAACATGGGAATGCACAAGCCGATAGCTAATTAACGACGAAATACAAGACACGGTACACACATTCGACAGCATACCAAACTTTTCATTTTATTAAGTACATCTTCAACTCAGTAAATGAATACCCGAAGAGTAATAAAGTTTTTTCTGGGTCCGACCTGAAAAGTGAAAACAAAGTTTGAACGTACGACAGCCTTTTCTATTTACCCTCTTGCCTTCTATGATGACAAATAATTTCAAAAGTAGGGCTGAGGCAGAAAAAATAAAATAAAATAAAAACAAAATGTTTCAAAATTGTACGGGACCATACTTAAATTTTCACCCAACTGATGGGATTCTTGACCGAGGTAAATTAGAAGACAGAAGAAAAAAACGAGGTCGAAACAAAGTGCAGGCTAGAATTACATACCACAATTAAGAGGGGGTGGAAGTTAAAACAAAAACCTGAAGAAGAAGAAGAAGATGATGATGATGATGATGATGATGAAGTTAGCATATAGCATATGATAAAGGAAGGAGAAGGAAGAAAGAATAGCAGGAAGAATACAGAGTCGTGCACGAAGAAGGTTCACCTCATGTGCCAATACATAGAACTAAGGTTGCTTTATACATATTCTTTTCTAGTGCCGTCGATTTAAGTTGGGACATCGCACTCTCCCAAAGATAAGCCAGCTCCAACGCCACACACTTTCTTGAGTTCCCGCAATGTGCTTGCAGCCTTAACTCTATGTTGTCCGGATACGAATATGGTACCTGTATTTGATACAAGGTACACAGTACAAAAAATTTATAAAAAGTTAGATATGGATATACTAATAGTATATAAAAAAATCATAAATTTCATATGATAAAATCAATCATTTCAAATAATGTGATATTTGATTTTATTTAATCTTATTCAACTTAAGTCAAGTTAACTGAAGCTCAATATACTACAAATACTGCTATTTTTTTTTTTTTGTTACATACTGCTAGTTTATATAAAAAAACAAATTATTCTTCAATTATTAGTGGAGAAAAAAAATAAGAAAATGGAGAAAGGTACAAACATGGCAAGTATCTAACGATAAAAGGAAAGACCCCAGCGCCCATATCATGCATTGGCAGCACTTTTTTGCTGTGAGGCTATCGAAGAAAGAGAGAAAAGAAAACACCATTATTCCACACATCACTGCTCACATTCTCACTCAAGCCCCTGCAGTACCCCAAAGCCTAAATGGCGCTCTCTCTCTCTCTGGAAGGAAGATGTTGAGCACCGATCCTGAGCACCGGGAATAGGAGGAGGCCCCCACCGCCGGTGATGACGAGGACAACGGAGCTCAAGTCGCTCTCATCGTCAAGCTCGAGAAGGTTGCTGTCACCACCGGCAAAGAGGACAAAGAGGGCCGCTGTCGCCGTAGCTCGTAGTGTCACTGCTGCGTTCCGTAGCTCGAGCCTCGTTGTCGTGTTCCGTAGCTCATCGAGCCACTACAAGGTGGTGTCGTGTGAGATGGTCTGCACAGCCGTTCCACCGTCCGTCAGCGTCGCTGCCGTGTTGTGTCACCGGCAATAGAGAAAGGATTTTCGGAGTCGTGCTGTTGTGAGGAAAAAATAGGGCCGACACAGCAAAGGGATTGGGTAATCAATGGGTCAACAACTGTGTTTAAAAAATAACAAACCCAAAGCGACGTGCCCACTACCAGATACGCGTACCGTACCCTTTTTTTTTTTTCCAAAAACAATAAAGATAGTGGGTATGTACCCACACGTACCTACGCGTACTCGTATCCAAAACACACCTGGTTTGAGTACTTTTCGATTTTAGTCGTACCTGTGCATACTAATAATGGAAGACTTAGGCTATCAGCCCAGAGTTTATCAGTCAATTTAAAATACATTGAGTCAACTTCTAACCTAATGCACGTTGGTCCTCGAATGGGTCTAAGGAAATAAACCTACTAGGACTAATCCTAACCTTGAACACGTCTCCAATTGAGTATAACAGACCCGATGGGCCTAAGGATCATTTTGGATGCATGCCAAGGGCATTAAAACAAACAAGGGATTAGTCACTCAGGGAGTCTTCTACCTTAAAAGGATTAGTCACCGGAGTGGATAAAATAAAAAATACAAAGAAGCCTCTTCACACAAAAACCAAAACAGAAGCCTAATTACAACTCTACAAGACCTAGCACAAATACTAGCTAGTTGGATCAGGAGTTTGACATCGGTTGTCAAGTTGCTCTTTTAGGAGAATGGGTAACCAATTTCTTGTCTGACAAGTGCAAATATGAGCCCCACAATATTTCCAGCAATTGTAGTGACAATTTGCATCTCTTTCCTTTTCAATTATCTTCTCTAGGCCATTGTACAGGAAAAGCATTTCGGATTAGAACTTGGAAGTGTAAAAGTAATGTTACTTTTACGTCTACCATGCACATAAGAAATGGATACTATATAGAGAGAAATAAAACTTTGAGCACATCCACCGTCAGCAAATACTTTGTGTCTCTCTTCATAATGTAGTAAGTTTACTTTTCATATATAAATTATATTATTGTGTCGAAAAATGAATAGTTGTTTGAAGTCAAGACATTAATTTTGGCACATTATATAAAAATTGATTGAATTTTGTTACAGTTTAGTGTTAAAAAAATTATCTAGACATTTAATCATCAATTGTCACAGAACTAAAATTTTTTGATTCAACTACCTATTATATTTATTGAAAGTCTTACTAATAGCAATATGTGATTGAATCAGAACAGTATAAAACTCTTTAAGGCTAGTAATGCATAAAAATTAATCTCATTTTATATTATCTTCCTCATAAAAAAATACAATTATATCTTAATTCTATATGACTTTTAAAGTTACAGTTACAGTGAAATAATTTTAGGGGAAAACTCTGAAATTCTTTCTTCAGTTTTACTCGATTTTCACTTTGGCTATTTCCCTTTAAAAATATGCAAATTGTGTCAAATACTTTTCCATATGTGCTGGTCACTACATTTTGCTCACAACATACCAGTTTGCACGTTTTAAAATTGGCTTCTTTTTGTCAAATCTGTTTTTATCCTACTACTATTCCTTTGGGAAAGTTTTATTTTCATGGTTTCATTTTGTCAATTTTTCTTATTTTCTTTTCCCTCCTCTTCACCCATAAACGATCTTAACACCAAACCCTGCCCCGCAACTACAGCCCAATGCCACCATTGAAACGAAAAGCTATCATATTTCCAAAAAGAAAAAAAAAAAAACTAACAACTAGAAGTTATCAAATATTTCTCACCATTGAGAATTCAAACTTTTGGACATTTACACACGTTTCTTCACAGGGACAATGAAAACAAGTAAATTGACAATTGACCCTTGAATACACTTGGAAGTTTATAATTCACACGTTACTTGTAACCGTGGTTTGTTTTGGTCTTCTTTCTTATCGGGTGAAAATAAAGAAAAAAAAAATCTTTTTTCCTATCTCCAATATGTTATAGTTTTTGTCTGCAGCTGCTAAAACTTAATTTTCTTTTTCTTTCAAGTTTATGC
This sequence comes from Dalbergia cultrata, assembly GCA_031216105.1. Taxonomy (NCBI): domain Eukaryota; kingdom Viridiplantae; phylum Streptophyta; class Magnoliopsida; order Fabales; family Fabaceae; genus Dalbergia; species Dalbergia cultrata. The sequence goes on from CM062350.1 coordinate 17,883,167, forward strand.
TCCAGTCCACCTTGCCCATTGCCTCTATCTATCTTAACATCATCATGTCCACAAAAACACTGTTGCCCCATTATGTATTCCAAATCTCAAAGGTTAGCACCCAACAACGCAACAAATTATCTTGGGAATGATTTGGAAGAATTGTTGTAGGCTTATCTTTAGAGAAGTGTCACTCCAAAATCACTTTAACCCCAGTAGATTTTAGTTGATTTCTTCCTAATGCCTTTCTTTTTATATTTTAATCAAAATAATAGTCTAATATTACTTGTTTATTATTAATCATAATTTGATCTTAATTTATTATTGTTATTAGTTCAATTAAAAATAGTAGTTTTATTATATATCTTGTTATTCATTAATGTATGTTAAAAATAATAAATACCACTTCACATCAAATTGGAGAGATTAAAATAAATAATACAAAAAAAAAACCTTGACCTACACAGAGTTTACAGCTTGCCAAGTGAAATATGTGTGTTGTTTGTGAAATTTTAACTACAACTAGTTGGAGTAGTCACATTAAAGACAGTCCATCTTGCTATTTTAATCTCTTTTGAACTAAAAATCAAATGCTATAGCTATTCTCACATAATTTTTTGGTGAAGAGTATTATTTTCAGTAGAGATAAATTTATCAATTTAATCACGTATAAAATTTTATATATATATATATATATATATATATATATAATATTATATTTATTTTAAATCTTTTAACATTTTTACTTCTATTTTTCATGATATACTATATAAAAATATTACATTTAAATAATTTTATTAATTATTTAAATTCAATGGGATAAAATACAATTTTGAGAAAGAATACGGTGGAATATAATTTAGGAAAATATCTAAGGTGATTTATGTCATTTACCCTTTATATTTTTATACTTTTATTTTATAAAATAAAAAATATCCAGGCATCTGAGTCTTTTAATTTCTGATCAAAACTTTTTGGTCGTCCCAATATATCCTTGTATATGTTATTTTTTTATCATCCTTGTGTGAATTATAAAGTCCAAAAAGTAAGAAGGAGTGAATGGGGTGAGTGAAAAATATCATCATATCCAAAGTAACATTTTTCAAGTGTTCAAATACTCAACTAGTCCGACAGCCTATTTCGAAATGAAAATGAAATTTCTGTGCTAGAGATTTGGGTTTTGAAAAATTGAATTTGGTCTTATTTTGGATGGACTCCACATGCCGGAGTCAAAGCCCAATGTCACATACATAATTCTTTAAAAACTAGTGATAAATTATATCATTTTAAATTTATTTACTATATTTTAAATAATATGAAATTATTTACCAAAAAATAATATCAAATTATTTAAGTATTGATACAAATAATTTTATTTTTAACAGGTATATATTATAGAATATCTTTCAAATTTGTTAGTTATTTTTAAAATTTATAATTTAATCATCCATAATGTTACTTCAAACCTATATATACGAAGCAGATGAGAATTCTTTTCAGGTTGAAAAACATTTAAAGATACAAATATAAAATTTAATTATTGAAAAAGGCAAGAAAGAAAATAAAAACTAGAATTTACATAGTGTATCATGAACTTGTATAAATGAGCTTTGAAGGAATGATCTAACTGTATCAAAATTAGTTAACCAAACTCGAGATACAAAATATCATGTAATTATTTACGTATTCATCTCAGGCATGGGTTCCACTAAAAACAACACACAGTTAGCACTTAGCACCGATGGATCATACCTTCAATCCGAGACAAATTAACAACTCCGATTCTACATTGATCTACCCCATATGCTTCTCCCCCTCACATTCTCTTCCCCTTTTTGAATTTTCACGTATTCTGAAGCTTCGGCCCTGCAAAGTGCAAAGTTCATTCTATAAGATGAAATGAATTTATGACATTTTTTTAAGCAATATTACTTCTAGATACCCTTTTTTAAAATTTGTATAAAACTGCAACAGTTATGAAAGATCCAAACCTTTATATTTCGATTATGATGACCCTAAGTTATGATCTGCCTTTATTTCATGATCGCTGGGGAGGCAAAGGCAAGAAAACTGAAGAGTGGACAAGTAGTGATATGCAATATGATGAATGAGATCCTGTGCAAAAGAAGCCAAGCTGGAAATGTGAACGGTTGGAAAAAATGAGAGCATGAGGACGAAACAAATAGGAAGACGCGGTTTCTGACAACCTCCATTATTGTTACCGACACTGCATCGATATGGGTGAAAATTTAAACAACGAGCAACAGTAACACGTACGACGGAGTGATATGGGAGGCACACTTTGTGCCTTATCCCGTGTGAAATCCGCCTACCGGTGGAATAATCATATCCACCAATGATATCGATTTTCTCTCATACAATCTAATCTTATCTTCAACAAAAGTGAAAATTTTCTATTTTGTGATCTTCACAGCAAATTTTCACTACCGTATACCTTTGTCTTGAAGCCAATATCACAAAAATGAAATAATTTTCAATACATAAATTTATCATAAATGATATATTTTCAACAGTATTACGCGTGAGAATTCCTTTCCATAAATTTAGGAGTCTTTTTTATTAAAAATCATTCTTTCAATCTTCATGATATGTGGTAGCTTTCCCTAACCCACCACCTTCAAAAGTTATTGACAAAAAATCCTTCTCAAAGTACGCAGATTGACATAAGAGACTGTTATCCGCAATCCTAGACTCATTGCATATTTATGTTTTTTTATTAACAAACCATAACTCCTATTATAATCAATTGACATTGCGATCTTATCACCCATCGGTGTATGTTATGTGATCTAAACTACTTTCAATCTCCTTCACTATTTTTCCACTTCTTAACGTTTTATTATATTTTTGCTTCATACTATTAATTTTTGTTGTATGATTTTAATTCTCTCTTATCTTATGTATTTATATACTTTGTTAGCAAATGTTCTATGAACTTGAAAAATCATGAAAGAGTGATGGAGATAGAAAGCACTTTGTGCTTCTCCACTTTGATGAGATTTAAATCTCTCCTCTTGATAGATTATTTGGTTCACTATATTGTGTGATTTTTACATTTAGAACAAATAAAAAAGTAACAAAGTATTGTATTGTTCAATACTTGGAATTAAGTTTATGAAGAATACAGGCAATCTAGTAATTTATTTTATTTTCTTAAATTAAGAAATTACATTATTTATAAATATTTCATCAATAATAACTAATTTGTGTTTATACTTATTTAAAATGTTGCAGAGCTCCTATTAAGTTTTATATAAATTTATGGCCATTAATTTGATGATATGATCTATGTAATTGACTATAAAGATAATTGCTTTCAATTAAAATTTAGTAAAAAATGAACAAAAGTATATCTAAACAAGGGGTTATCTGAATTGAACATTTTTAGATACCCTTTTTTAAGCAATATTACTTTTAGATACCTTTTTTAAAAATTTGTATAAAACTGCAAACCTTTATATTTGGATTATGATGACCCTAAGTTATGATATGCCTTTATTTCATGACCGCGCAAAGGCAAGAAACTGAACAGTGGACAAGCAGTGATATGCAATTTGGTGAATGAGATCCTGTGCAAGAGAAGCTAAGCTGAAAATGTGAACTGATGGAAAAAATGACAGAATCAGGACAAAACAAATAGGAATACGCGGTTTCTGACAACCTCCATTATTGTTACCTATACTGCATCGGTATGGGTGAAAATTTAACCAAGATTTATTATCATGTTGCAGCGACTTTGTGTCGTGGTGTGCAGGACAATTGCAGTTCGGTATTAATAGTATAGTAAACCGTGCATATGCGGATATAAATCATCCAACACTCTATGATATATAATTAAATTATATAATAAATAAATAAAATATATAATATATATTTATTATATAATTTAATTATATAATTAATATTATTATAAATCATATCATATTAAGGAAAAAAAATAACGCGATATAATTTTCAACTTAATCTAAATGTATTTTCAATGCCAATTTTATTTTTCAAGCAACTAAACCATGTTGCATAAAAAAAGAAGTGATATGTGAGGCACACTTGGTACCTTATCCCACGTGAAATCCACCTCGTGGTAGAATAATTTCATCCACCAATGATATTGATTCTCTCTCATGCAATCTTATTTTACCTTCAACAAAAGTGAAAAGTTTCGATTTTATTATTTTGGTAACAAATTTTCACTACTGCAAACCTTTATCTTAAAGCCAACAATACAAGGACAAAATAATTTCCAATACACAAATTTACTACAAATGATCTATTTTTAACATTCATGCACGTGGGAATTCCTTTCCATACCATACACTCTACTCACTTCATTGCTAGTCTTTTTATTAAAATTCATTCCTTCAATCTCCATTATATGTGGTAGCTTTTCTTGACCCGCCACCATCAAAAATTGGTTTTCTCAAAAGTTGCAGACAAAAAATCCTTCTCTACTAAGCACACAGATTGACTCCTTCTCTATAAAGACTGTCATTCATAATCCTGGACTCATTGGATATTCATTTTTTTTATTAACGAACTATATTTCCTATTATAATCAATTGACATTGCCATCATATTACCCATCATTATATGTTATGTAATCTAAACTACTTACAATCTCCTTTGCTATTTTCCACTTCTTAATGTTTTATTTTCAATCCATACTATTAATTTTTGTTGCATGATTTTAATTTCCTATTATATTGTGCATTCATATACTTGGTTAGCATATGTTTTATCAGCTTGAAAAATCATGAAAGAGTGATGGAGACAAAAAACACTTTGTGCTTCTCCACTTTGATAGATTATTTGATCCACTATATTGTGTGATTTTTACATTTAGAAAAGAAAAAAAAAGTAAAAAAGTATTGTTTTGTTCAATACTTGGAAGTAAGTTTATGAAGAATACAAGCAATCTAGTAATTTACTTTATTTTCTTAAATTAAGAAATTGCATTATTGACAATTATTTTATCAATAATAACTAAGTTATGTCTATACTCATTTAGAATGTTGCAGACCTCCCATTAAGCTTTGTAGAAGCTCATGGCCATGAATTTGATGACTTGATCTATACAATTGACCGTAAAGACAATTGCTTTCAATTGAAATTCAGTCAAGGACGAACAAAAGCATATATAAACAAAGGGTTATCTAAATTGAAACAATTTTACAATCTACATCATCAATATGGTCTAAATTTGTATTTTGTGTATCGTGGTATGTTTTATTTGGATATTGTTGATCACATGCAGTATCCTTTACATTTTAGAGTTAATCTTTCTAGACACATAAAAAATATACTCCCAAAAATACTATATCATATCAAAAAACAAGATTACATGAATATCGTGGGAGGTGAAGTTCCCACTTCGGATTCATCATCTTCAGATGAGGATATTGATTATCATTGTAATTAAAATGTCATCACTGTTGAAAGGTATATACTATTTTTTATATCTAATTTTTATAGTGGAACTAAATGCAAACAATAGCAGTTTCTCTTTTATAGACATGATTCTCTCCCAAATCCACCTAATATTGAGCATGGTGAAAACTCAAATAGGTCAAATCATATTATGGAATTTATGCATTATTTAACTAAAACACTATATTAATTAATAACTCTTTTTTAAATTCATATATTATCATTCACCAAACTAACAATTATGATTATCCACCTACATCATATAACACTTGAATTGATTACCAATCATTTTATAAATCATGGAAAACATGAGGTTTAACTTTTCATTTATTCTTCAGGCCTACAACTCCTCAAATCCAAACTGCCAACCAAGCAACTACCTCAAATATTAGGTAAATACATTATATGATTATGTATTATCATTTTATTTAACAAATTTTCTCAACTTCAACAAATTTATAACATCATCTATTTGAACAGGGATTTTACCAAACGTTTGACACATTTATGAAACTACTGAAAATCAAGTGGTAAATATAATTATACAAAATCATTTCATATTGTTCTGCCTACAAAATCTATTCATTGATAACATTATTTGATTAAGTGATATAGCAACCTTTATCTCTTTTTTTCCTTTAAAACTTTAGGTGTAGATTTGTCGAGAGAATTATTCAAATTTGGCACTATGGGAAACTGGACCTTGCAGCTCACAATGTGCACTATACTCAGCAATTTGTTTACAAACTGGTGAAGTCAAGAAACAAACAAACCAAATTTGGAACAGGATGGAAGGAACTATGCAAAACAAACAACCTAAAAAGAGATGATGAGTTAACTATTAAGATTGTTGATGATGCAAATCGATTGATAGATATTTATTTTAAAAACATATGAAACCTTAGTTGTTTTTATCCTATGTTTCCAAGATTGTGGATACAACAGCAAATATGTTTGTTATCATACTAGGTTATCTGAGCAAGACAGTGATACATTTATGTTTAGTATTTAACCTTCACTGCCTATAATATTTTCATATTACTGGTTTTCTGTATACTTACTATATCTATCGTCTTGAACACAACAATGCTTTAAGTTCTTTTTACCAATCCTTAGTTAATGTTATCCTTCCTATCCCAAACTTTAACAAGTGTGATTTGATTTTAAAGAAGGTTGTTTTGATAAAGCAGTGCGTAGCACGGGTTATTAAACTAGTTATTCTATATGAAAAAGATCTAATCTGCTTATAAAAAAAAAAAAAAAAACTAATCTAGGAAGTATGAAATGTGAAAGAAATTAGTTGATGTAAGAAAACTTAAATGCTTGAAGTTTATCGAGGAAGAGAGAAGAAATTTGAGAATTAGGGATGTTTGTGACAAATTTTAGAAAATTTTAAGGATTTTTTTTATATATTTAATAATTTTATAAACTAATTTGAACCTATTTAAAATTGATATCACATTACAAGGACACATGTATCTAATATGACATGTTTGTAAAAAGTGGTATGCAATGTGTCATTTAATATGACACACTAGTAAAACAATAACGATTGACTTATTCATAAATCAACAACAACAATCTAATAGAGAAACAGGGATATCTAGTTATGCACAATTCATGTGACATAACAAAATCTTTGAACTCTGGGGCACCAAACTAGGTCTCATCTCTAATTTCTATGGCCCTGGGGTAACTTGGTATACCAAGGTTAATAGAACAACTGTCGTTAACTTGTAGTCTGTTTCTTTACAGCTACTATCTTGTTCAACATCATAAATCCAATCCTTTCTCTAAACTCTGTATCTAAATTCCAATCTAAGTTCAAAAGCCATTTCATATACATAAACCACTTTCATAATTTCGTCTAATAGTCATAAAAACCTCTAATAATCACATTTATCGTCAACTGTATATAAAATTAGTTTCACAATAATGGTCCCATGAGTTTTATCAAAAACATATTTTATGCTCTTAAACCATAAGCTCACAACAAGATAAACTAGCAGTAATCTCAAACCTTTTTGCAGTAATATCTAAAATCACGCTATAAACCATATTTTCATGAAAATAACTCTAATGAATAACATAGAGATCACATGTTTGATCCCACTTACTTAGAGAGGTGGAATATACAAGATCAACACTAACATGACTCTGAGAGCTAGAAATGGCATCAATATTTGCCACAACAGCCATAGTGCTCTAGATTAACTTCTATAAATCAATAAATTACTCAGATTTGACTTTAACACAAAACAAGGGCATAATCTCTTAGGAAACATGAAGGAATAGCAAAATCAATCTCAAGAACAAAGGAAGAATGGAAGAAAATGAGTGAAAATATCAATACCTCTTACCTTAAAACTTTGGAAGTGAAAGATTTGAGTTAGATTTGAGAGAAAAATGGAGTTTTGGGGTAAGAATAGGGTAGGAGGGCGAAGTTCTGCATGTTTAGGGATAAAGGGGGTGTGTGTGTATATTCTAGCCTCGAAAATGAGAGTTTTATAAAAAATTTGAGGGCAACACCGCCAACGCTTACCAGAGAGCTTTTTTTCCTTGTTTTGCACCGCATTACTCTTTATGACCACTGTAGCACTCTCCAGAGTAGTTTTTCCTAAAATTTTAGGTTATTGATTATGTAGAGCCTTCCAACAACACAAGTAGATCCCGGGAAACCCCAAGGTAGTATTAAGCTTGCCTAGGGACACGTATACCTAAAGCATTATAATAAAATAACTCTGAGGGTATTTGAGGAATAATACAAATTAAGACAATTAATATGGAGTGATAATAGATAAATAGGAGTGGCAATAGTCGCTCCTTTAACCTTAAAACAATATTGTTATATAACCAATGGGATCGAGGTGAAATGGTAAAGACTTTCTCCTTCTTTGATCAAATATCGAGGTGTCACAACTAGACATGGGAATGTGACCAACAAGTGAGGAATCTCATCCTCACATAAGCCTCATGACCTTTGAATCTCTCTACATGCTTAATTTATCAATAAATATAATACTTAAAATATGATCTCTTCTAAATATTTAGCATTTTTCTCTAATTAAAACACAATATTTAATTTCATAAACTGAAAGTATTTAATATCTCAAGCTCTAACAACACCTTATCCAAATCGACTGATCTAGAAATCATAACTGTTTCAGTACATATTATTAATCTTAAACTTGAAAATCTTGACATTTGAAAACTGACTTACAAATACATTTCTAGTTTATTATATAAATCTCTAACCATAGTTTACATTTCAATTACATACTTAATCTCTAAAAATACTATAATATATCGACATACATGGGTGGCTAGGATCCTACCGACACATCTACTGGAGTACGCTACTCTAATATAGTCCTACCCTAGACCTTACTGTAGAGTAAAACTCACCACTGGAAATAATTGCGTCCATGGAACCGAAATCTGAACTGCCTCTAAACCTGTAACTATAAGAGGAAGGGAGAGGGATAAGTCAACGGATTTAGCAGGTGAGCTCTCACCCATCACCCACATGGGACAATCAATGAATATAATACAATATACATGCAACAATGATAAACCATTTGATATTCATATCCATAGCATATATAGAAAAGATATCTCTGTATTTATAAATTTATAGAAAAATATCTCTAAATTCTTACTCTAACGAGAAATCATTTTCCACATATATATAATAGCTCTTAAATAAAATATTCTCTGAAAATATAATTTAATAGTACTCTAATAGAGAAACATGCATGGATATCTAGTTATGCATTACATAATGATATATTCTCTGGCTATGCATATCAACCATGGCATAGCAAATTTTCTGATCTCTAGGATCCCTCAAGGATTAGAATCCGACACCTAATTAGGTTCCATATATTCTCTGTGAGATTACCCCTAAGGACAATTTGGTACCAATGTTAACGATCATTTTTCCTAGTTGTTAACTCATTATTTGTTTCTCTATAGTATCGTCGAGTCTCTAAATAAAAAAATTAATTATTTCTCTAAAACTTTGTTTGGGCTCTTCTCTGCGTTTAAAACTCTATATAATTATTCTACTCTTGAAATTATAAAATCTTTGGATATATATAAAATCATTTAAATCTGAAGGGTAGGGCTCAGTCTCTGGTGAACAAGAGCCCCTAAATTCTTAGTACTCTGAGAGTTCTGGACTCATATAACTCTAACAATTTGACTTTAGCATAACTGTGGTGGTGAAAACCAAGCCTAAGGGTTCACCACTTGTAGGCATTTCAATTTCAAGGCCACAGAATATGTATCTAATAGTTGCTAGGAATCATACTGAATTTCGTACCTTTTGATACCAAAAAACTGAAATTCTAAATTCATTTCTTACATTAAATATTCTTATATACTTGGTAACTTTAATATCTTAGTTCAAACACTGGGGTTCACAATTATAAAACTTGGAAACCATATAACATATTTATTCCAAAAGCTCAATCACATTCTTGTTCATATTTTTCCAATATGTATCTTAACTGAATACTCTAAAATCGTATTTTCAAATCTTAAGTCTTGAAGTATAAAGATATCATAAAATCTTAAAACATGTTTGATAAAATAATAACTTATTATATCATATATTCTTGCAATAAATCTCTTAGAATTGCACATAAAACGTTTTCATAACATAGAATCTATCAATCATGGTCCCATGGTTTTCTAAATTTCATTTTCATGCTATATATTTTAAATCATAGCTTTGTAAAATCATATATATTCATATTTTCATCTCCAATACCATATTTAACAATCATCATGCATAAAACATAGTTATAATGACGATACTAAGGTCATGAGTTTGAATTCACTCATCGTTTGGAGCTGAGCTTATGTGGGCACCACTAACTTGACCTTGAGAGCTTGGAATGAGACCAACAACTGTCATAGAGCAACATAGACTCATCAATGATCTATGGGTACTCTTAGATTACCCTAAAACAACTCTAACAACATTGAGGAAGCAACCCTACTTGACAACAATGGAGAATAACAACAAACCAAACCATAGAATGTGAAAGAATGGGAAGAAAAGAGACAAAATCTATTAACAAACACATATATTGATGATTTGGGGGAGCTATTTTTGAAGGGAATTAAGAGAGAAGAGAGAAAATAGGGTTAATGGGGTGAGGATGTGTTTTTGCTTCTGTTTGGGAAATGGGATATGGGGTTTTATAAGAAAAGAGGGCTGAAAGTGAAATGACGCCGTTTAACGGTACTATTCGTGTTTCAGGGGACTGCTATAGCGGTGAAGGAGTATGCGCTTTGCAAAACTGGTCACTTACGACCCCTATATAGTGATCCTCAGATCACCAAAAGATGTGCAACCCAACCCTATGACCGCTATAGCAGTGACAACAACCCCCCCTCTCAAGTTCTTCTTTTTTCTGTCATATGGCATCTGGTTGTCTCAATACTCACTTTTTTACATTTTAATGTCCTCATTTATTTTATTCTTCATTAACTTTAAAATATAATTGTAAATAAAGAAATACCCCCCATTTGGATTCAAATAAAATATCAAAAAAATTAAAATTCCAACCAATCAAAATCCAAATTTTGAGTTTTAGTTCAAATCTGGAAATCTTCAAGATTTTCTAAACTTGTGAACTAAAAATGAAACGTTTAATGGTTTCCTAAAATTCGTTAAAAATCACTCTTTAACTTATTTTCCTCTTAGAAACAATTATAGAGACTTTTGATCTCAAGAATATTGCTCTATCATACAACCCTCCAAGAAGGTGTACGATCCAAACTTAGTGAAATTCAAGACCCGACAATAAAGATGGATCCTAGGGCCATACAAAACTTGTCTACTGACACGTGTACACGGGTTTTACACGAGAACTCGATTCTTGCCTTGGAAAAAAAATTGTTATTTTAATTGAATAGATTATTTTGACTCAACTTAAATTTACAGGACTAAAATTTGATTTTAGCTATAGTTCAGGATTAGTTTTAGCCAATAAATACAAGTGACCGACGTTTTTAATTTTAGACATAAAAATAAACTTTTCTAAGTAAAGTGTTACTTTGATCCCTGAAATTGTAAGCGTACTTCATTTTAGTTCTTGAAATTTCAAAATTAAATCTTTAGTCCCTAAAATTACATTTTATAGGTCACTTTAGTCCTTGGTTAAACAACCATTACATTTTCCTGACGTGGCATGTTAAGTGACATGTCATCAAAATGTAACGCTTATTTGACTTGGGAATAAAATGACCTACGAAATACAATTTCAGGGACTAAAGAGTTAATTTTGAAATTTCAAAAACTAAAATGAAGCACAATTATAATTTTAGGGACAAAGTGTTACTTTACTCAAAGTTTTCTTCCTTATTATTGAGTGGAGGATTCGATCTCCATTTCTCCTGTTCTTACTCCTCCAATCAGATTATGATATTGATATCTGTTAGGTACGTGATGCCCACTCAACCGATCATTTTGTTCCTCAGCGTAAGGTATCAGACCTATGATGAAGGGAATGAAGAACTGAGAGTGCAGAGCACTATGCGAGAAGAGGAGACAAGTGTTTGCAAGAGGAAAAATGATTCATTCAGATTGATTGATGATTACATAGGGCTAGCTCTTTATATACATGTCACTGCCTTGCATCAAGGGCTGGAGATGAGTGTGAACTCTCCTAACAGATTAACTGACACAAACTAATACTGCTATAACAAACTAACTGCCACAACTAATTTAGTTAGTTAGTCTATATCCCTTTCACTTAGGAACTATTTGACATTGATATCTTCGCATTTCTTTTCTAGCATTGTAACAATGTGGTGTCCAAACATAGCCGAAACTTTCACGAATTATTAATTATGGTTGCTTCTATTTTCAAATTCAATTATTTTGATCACTTAATTATTGGTCCTTAGGTGGGCACTTTGTCTGGTGTGATGCCCCACTGATGCCACCATTAGTGGCTGCATTATTTTTTCTAATACCATATTTTGCTCACCTAGAACTATGCCTAATGTTGCTCGACAAATAGACATCAATGGGTCAAAGCTTAAATAATTTTTTTCTAGCACAATTATATGAATCTTATCTCCATTTAATAATTTATTAGATTCACATGATTGATTGGTTTATACTTAATAGTGGCTACAAGCCATTCTTTTTAGGTTGAGGGGAAAGCTTAATGCAGTACAAGGATTATGACACATATCTCCTGACCCGTCAAATGTTTATATATATATATATATCTATATATCTACCAACAGAGAAAAAAAAATTTGATAATCGAATTCAATTCATTATGAATTATAATTATGCGTGAACAGAATATCAATCAAGTGGGTCAACCCTTAACATAGTAGCAGCAATCTATAGCAACCCATACTCGTGTTTAGTGTATACCATGTAATTGCCTATATAAGGGTACCTTTCTCACCATTCAAAACCAAGTTATTGTGCCTTCCACTGCTGTTAGGTCTCTCACTTTAGCAATCTCGATAAAAAAGTGATCAACTTTTCCTTCATTTCAAGAATTTAAGAATGGCTTCCTCTGATAGTGTCTTTGAATTAGGAATTGAGTTATCAGAAGCCAACAATGTGCTTCTCATGTCTCTAATGGAAGAGACACGTGAAGAAGAGCACTATGGGGATGATAGACTTGTAAACATAATTAAGTCATTGGAGGCAGAGATTGGTGACTCTCTATCGGGTCAAATGTATGAGATAGGACACGTGGATAGTCAATATTGCTCCACATCGATCAGTGACCCTGATCATTGGGTTGATAAAGAGTTGATCTCTTCTTCTCCATTTGATGAGATGAATGCATCGATCCTTTGTGGAGATGAGATGGAGGATACAACAATGGAATATGAAGGTAGAAATGACATTGATGATTTTCAGCTATATTATGGAGTTTTCTTGGAGCAACAACACAGAGAGACTTACTTGTCACAAGGACCAAGTAATGATGCAATATTTTGAAATTTGTTAATAGTAATATTGTACAACAAAACAGAAACAATAATCACTTGTGCCAAAAAAGAAACAATCACTGAATGTGATGGATTAATCATAACAGTTGCAATGAAACCCTTAAAAGCATAGTATCAAACCTTTTGATTTTACATTTCGTTTACTTTTTTTTTTCTCTCCTTATTTACTTGGGATTAATTATGTTAAATTCGCAATTTGAATCCCTAGAGCTGAGATAATAAATATTAAACAGTAGGTTGAAGAAATCAATCCAGAGCTCCTATAGGTTTATGTAACACCCTACTAAGCTCTAATTTTTCCATCCTAATTTTTAATATTATAATGGGTAGTTACTAATTTGTAACTTGAAATTTGAGAAAAAAATTTTTTTTACTGCTATGATTATTTCTTATTCATAGTTATATACCAGAATAATGTGTATTAACTGTAAATCATGTATTTGGTAGACTCATAGGAGAGAGAGGTGGGTCACAATGGACACGCTTAAATACCAAGTCTTTCCTTAGCCAGAACATTTCCAAATTACATTCTCACAGTAATACACTTTCTTCCAGTAACCTAAAGGTATTTTTTTTTAATAACAAAGAATGCTTTTTCTTTAACATAATATTAATATTTGTTAATCGATAATTCCCACAGTTTAGACAACTATCATATATAGAAAACATACTTCACTACCAATATTAATTCATAGGGTACAGTAGTACATATTACACATTCAAGATACATGAAGGAAAACTTTAATATCACAATACAACATAATCAAAGTCTAGTAACAGATAGTAAAGATTCTATCTAGCACACATAATAGAATCTGATTATTTAGAAGTTAAGTCCATGGCTATATCCATTTCATTACTGATGACGATCCATGCTATCTAGAAACATAAAAGAAAATGGGTGAGAGAAGTCTCCTGTCACGACCCGACTTAGGCACGTGACTGGTACATGAGAAATCTCATTCTCACGCAAGCGTTATGACCTGTTTACTAATTTTGCATGCATGTTCTGTTCTGACATCCATAAAAGATAGAGAGTTTCTCTTTTTCTACATAAAAATCAACTGTTCTCTAGAATCAAAATCGTTACACTTAAAATTTCATAACAGCCTTTCGGATCTCAAAAATCATGAATTGTGTATATATATAAATCAAAATACACTTTGTCCAATGTCCCGATCTAATTATATACAATTCAAAATGTAATTGTATTATGTCAAATGCAAAAATAAAATATATTTTAGGTCCGGGATCCTGCCTGCAATGTAGTGGAGCACTCTAACCAAAATATTATATACTTCACCTATAGACTCACCGACTGGAATCTATGATTGCCGAAGGTTCACAACAGCTGCTCTTATCTGTAAAAATAGGAAAAGGAAGATAGGGATGAGTTTTGTAACTAAAACTCAGTGAGTAAATTCTCACCTGAAACCCCCTTTCTTGGGACACCAAGGAAACAATGCACAAAAAACATAATAATATTACTAATACTAAGAAATTTTTCACATAAATCAGTATACATATATATTTCTAAAAGTCCTTTATAACAATTACCTTATAACTTAAAAACAATCTTCTCAATTCATTTTCATACAAGCACACAACATAGTAGCTCCTAGAGAAACAGTAATCTCTGCTCTGTGATTCTTATAGAACCGAAATTTGGACACCTAAATAGGTTCCATTCTCTGCTCTGCTCTGGTTACGCACAGTGTCTGTGACGTAACAAAACTTTAAATATAAACTCTGAATATAATATCTCTGAATATCTCTGGCCCAGGCTACTTGGTATCAAGGTTAACGGATTTACTGCCATTAACACCCAACCTGTTTCTCTATAGCTACAGTCTAACTAAATAAACAAATAAATATAAGAATCTTTAACACTCTGATGACAGCCTACGCAGTTTCCAGTGCAGTTGCACACCGCCTTACTCTCTGATGACCGCCTAGGCAGTTATATGACTGCCTGGGCAGTTTCCAGGGAGGTGTTTTAGTGCCTCCAAGGCTCTATTAACCGCCTGGGCAGTCATGTGACTGCTGGGGCGGTCTCCAAGAAGATGTTCTGGTGTCTCCAGGGCTCTAGTACTAGTATGTATTGGACTGGGTTGTCTCAATAGTCACTTATTTACATTTCTAATGTCCTTATTTATTTTACTCTCCATTAACTTTAAAACATAAATGTAAATAAGGGAATACTCCCCATTTGGATTCAAAAAAAATACAAGGAAAATCAAAATCTCAACAAATCAAAATCTAAATTTTGGGTTTTAGTTCAAATTCAAAGATTTTCCCAGTTTTACAAACTTGGACACTAGAAACGGAGCGTTTATTAGTTTTGAAAATTTCATTAAAAATCGCTCTTTAACTTGTTTTTCTCTAAAGAACAATTACCGGGACTTTTGGTCCCAAAAATATGACTCTAACATATAGCCCTCCAAGGGCATGTAGGGTCCAGACTTAGAAAAATTCAGGACCCGAAACAACAGGTAAGGGTGACTGACGCCCTTTTTTGCTCAAAAAATTTTCTAACTCTTTTATTTAAAATTTGGGGTATTACATCTCCTAGTAGAGTGATGTTTCCAGGGGAGTCCTATTTCATCCCAAAAATACTAAGAATAATGCGGGAGTGCAGGAAAATGCACAAATTATGTTTTGCTAGTGTCAAGCAAGATGGAAATGCATAATATCAATCATAATAAAAGTACAGTAAAAGAAATATAGTAAATAATCTTGAATGTATTATAAACTCCCTTTTTTAATATCTTGTTCCCTTCTAATGGCTATAGCTACAAGATTTGTTTTATATTAGATCTGTGAGAGCTCTCATTGCTAAGGCGTCCCCTAGTCAGATCAGTGAATGTCATGTCCTTGTCCGCTAGCATGGTGGGGTCCAAGGCATCACTAAAACATCCACCAAGTCCTTTTCCACTACAAGGCGGGGCCCAAGGTGTCAATTATTTATTTATCCATTTTACACTGTACATATAATATGCATAAAATTTGAAAATTACAGAAAATTTCCACAATTGCTTTCATATTCACATGTAGAGCACAAGATTTTTCATATTTGCACATAAAGCCCAAACAACATAGAATTTCTAAAAACAACCATATTTCTTTATTATTATTGAAGCACCAAATCACACTATTATGTTAAATTCATTTTCTTTACTAATTTCATAAGCCTAAATACATCTAAAATTATTTCAAATCTATCTTTAGAAAATACGTAGGTAAATTATCTTTACATGTTCAACATAGGAAAAATATATTTTATGCATATAAGGATATAATCTTTGAGCAAATAAAAGAATCATAGAATCTTTCAAGAAATATAAAAAGAATTAGTCAAAATTATACCCAACCTTTAGAAAATCACTTCAAGCAAGAAACTAGCTAGTTTACATGTCATGTTCCTAATGGGACCTTAAATTTAAATATTTGTAAATAATATGCCTTAATATTAATAAATGTATAAGTCAAATATTTATAGTTAAAGGTTCATAGTTCAAGATTCATAATCCAAGGTCCATAGTCCAAGGTTTATAATCCAAGGTCTATAGTTCAAGGTTCATAATTCAGGATCCATAGTTCAAGGTTCATAACAAAGGTTATGATTAACATAAATGTATTTTAATGTCCTTTATATTTTATTAAGTCTTAATGGTCCCAAGAGAAATATAACACATAAACCAAGCTAAATATCACATGCTCAAAGGTTTAGAATCCATTCATTGTAGTGAATTAAATAAAGCACTTTTCTTGAATAAATTTTTTTTTCACAAACAAATACATAATGAGATCAAAACTATGTCACCTTAAAACTTTATAATTTAAGGACAAAGCTTTATCAAACAAAACATACATGGTTTAACATATTAAAAACAACTTCATAAAATATTTAAATATTTGAAGAAGGCATAATCAAAATTCAAAATGATCTTAAATCACAATTTTCAACCATAGAAGTAGACAAATAAATATACATCATATACACATAGATTTAGTGTTTTATGGTACCATCCTTAAATCAGCCAAAGATATTAAAAACAATAAACATAAACTTTGAATATTTTATAGCACAACATCATACAATCATACATGAAGCTTAGAAGTGAAAGAAAACCCCTACTTGTTCTTGGAGCTTTAGGAACTTTGCTACACCAAGGCTAGACCAGCAACTTCTTCAATTTTTCTAAACCTTTTCTAAGGGCTAAAATTCATGTATAAAGGCTGGGAAATGTTGATAGTAGATGGTGATAAGAAGAGATGATAATTTGGGAGTGTTTTGGTAAACTTTTGTAAGTGTTTTTAGTATGAAAATGAAGTAAATAAAGAGAAATAATGACTACATATTTTTGATAGTTTTTGGGCAGAAAAATGAAGTGTGGAATTGTGTTTAGAGGTGTGCTATTTATAGAAAAAGTCTAGGATTAAAATATTATTAATTTTATAATTTATTTGTCATATTTAGTTAGTTTCATTAGTAAAATATTAAAACTAATACTAAATAATTTAATAAGTTCTTAATTATCACTTAAAGGCATACTAAAATGTTAATGACGTGATTTAAAGACATTTAGTAAATTTTAATATTTTTACATATAATTTAATAATGAATTATTCAAAATAAGGCAAAATTACTTAAACTAGTCAATCTTAATTAAGCTAATTAATTAGTAAATGATTTAATTTTATTTTTAAATATCTTCATTTGATTATTAGAGATATAATACAAGGATTCACAAAATTTATATAATTTTTTATAATTATTTGCATTTTATTTGGTATTTTACATTATTACTAGTATTATTAGGAATTAATTAATAAATAATTTATTTAAATATTTTAAAATTATTCTTATCTTATCTTGGCAGCCTATAAGTCTGAATGTTATCTCTAATAAAGTTATGGTAGGTGGCAAGGTGTCTTAAATGATTATGACAAATTTTGTATATTTAAAATTTTATCTTAAAGTTACATATACTGGGTAATTAATTAAATAATCATATAAAAATTATATTTCCTTAATCTACTATCAAAAACATGTTTCTACTTTATTTATATGTTATCTATAATTTTTATACGAATTTTCTATAATTTTTAGTAATTTTAATATATTTTTACCTTAATTGGGTCTAATTTGAGTTAATTAAAATAATTAATTATCTATAATAAAAAATATATATATTTTTTACAGCAGCCCTTGTCAATTTTTTGAGCTGTCCAATATGATAAGGAGACAAGATCTCCATGTTTGAAATTTTAGTCAAAGTTTGGTAGGTTTTTTGAAAAATTGTGATATGAAAGTTTGACAATTTAATTCATTTTTCAAACATATTTTTCTTTTTATTCCAAGTGGCTGATCTAGGTGTGGATTAACTGATACAATATTATTAGATAGATTAATCAAGGTTTAGGAAAATTATCTTAAAGCTTAAGTGATTATTTAAGCTTTAATTAAATTAAAATTAATTAATTAATTAAATATCAAAAAAATGATTTTTAACTCTATCCATGGTCTAATAAAGAGTCCTATTTCGTGGTCCTCTTTGTCTAATATTATAAGTTAGTTAAAAAAATTTAATGTGACCTAGAGTTGTTTTCTAGAATTTTTCAGTATTTATTTTATACCCTATGTTGGGTTTTTTTTTTGTAATTATACAAATTTACTTAATATTGATATTCATCATCAAAATTATATTTGAATTGTATTTATAATTTTTCATCATAATTTTTGACATTTTTTTGAGTTTATCTAAGACTTATGTTGGCTTTTTCTTTAGCTAATTATGTTATAAGCTTATTTTCTATTATTTAGTAGCATTTTTTCTACTTTTTAAGAAAATCAAAGTGAATAATTAAATATTTTACATTTTGATGCTAAGTCTTGTATATTTTAATTAGACATTTTTTTTATATCTATCTCTAAATATTTCTTACCTAAACAAAATCCTCATACTTTCTAAATAAAAAAACTATAATAAAGTAACACTATATTAAGAAAAATTGGGGATGTTACAGTTTACATTTTTTTTTGGCTTCCATGGAAGTTCCATAAACATCCATGTGACGAAGCTTGGGATGTCCTCCTGCTTGGCATGAAGAATCCCCTTGTGCCTACTTTGATGAGATCCCTTATGTAAAGGACACAAAGATAAGATTAAAGTGGGGGTTTTTTACATGATTAAAATAAAAACAAATTTCATATTACAGCAATCACCTGGTTTAGATTCGTTTACATATATGTCCTATTTCATATATAATAGAAGTCGACTAAAATCGACTTCCATTGAAGGGAGTTTTCACCATCCGAAGGACTTATAATAGAAGTCGATTATAGTTGTCTTTATCATGAACTAGAAGTCGACTATAATAGACTATAGAAGTCGACTATAATAGACTTTATTGCATAACTGAAGTCTATTATAGTAGATTCCACTCACAAGCTCACACACACCTTTACAATAAAACCATACTAATTTAAAAATATAAAAATACCATTCAAGAATAATGACCATTACTAATAATTCAACTAACTTATCATTTTTCAATTTAGTTTTAATTTATTATTCATTTCTTAATTTTTTACAAAATAAAATATAAATTTAACTGCCACTAAAAATCCTACAAATTATCAAAGCAAATAACTTGCCCCCAGTGACCTATTAACTTGACCCCATACTAAGATAAAAATCATGTTATTTTTATAATAATATTTGTTATGTTATTTTTATAACCTTGACCCCATTTTTTCATAAAAATTATAGTTTTCCCCCATTGTCCTATAAGGCTTTTTTGTATATATTAATATTTGTTGTAATAAATAAATAATTCTAGTAAAAGGTAAGTGAACATTTAGTTTAACAGGTTGAATTTCAGTAAGTTTAAATTTAGTTTTGTGTTTATCTATTGTGGGCGATTTTTAATTTACTTTCACAATGTAGTAATTATCTTAATCTTATTTTAGTTTCATGGTTGATGTATGATTTGCTTTGATAATTTGTAGGATTTTTAGTGGCAGTCAAATTTATATTTTATTTTGTAAAAAATTTAGAAATGAATAATAAATTAAAACTAAATTGAAAAATGATAAGTTAGTTGAATTATTAGTAATGGTCATTATTCTTGAATGGTATTTTTATACTTTTAAATTAGTATGGTTTTATTGTAAAGGTGTGTGTGAGTTTGTGAGTGAAATCTACTATAGTAGACTTTAGTTATGCAATAAAGTCTATTATAGTCGACTTCTATAGTCTATTATAGTTTACTTTTGGTTTATGATAAAGACAACTATAATCAACTTCTATTATAATTCCTTCGGATGGTGAAACTCCCTTCAGTGGAAGTCGATTTTAGTCGACTTCTATTATATATGAAACAAGGCATATATGTAAACAAATCTAAATCAGGTGATTGCCGTAATATGAATTTTTTTTATTTTAATAATGTAAAAAACCCGATTAAAGTGTCATGTGATAATTGAGTTTTTGAAAAAATAAATGTCCAACATTATTGTGAGTGGGTTTGAGAATCAGCGAAGGAAAGGGCGGCCTTTTCCATTAGCAATGGCGATCTGCGAATTGAATTAGGTTTCTTGTAAGAACTTTGTTGTCGCGGAGAAGGTGAGGGTATAGTTTTTTAACCGTGGTTTGGTTTCATTGATTAATTTTTTTAATTTCATTCAGTTATATATTTGATCCACAATGTTGCTATGGGTTTAGGGTTTAAAGCATGAGAGGGATAATAGTGGTTTAAAGAATAAGAGAGATTTGCTCTCATAGCATACAGGAATATCTGCATAGGGTCATTAATAGTCCACCTCAACAATTAATAGGCCACAAATGCATCCTTGTTAATTTTAAAATTGAGGATTATTAGGTTGAGAGGTGAAAATAGGATGGAAATTTTCAAAGATGACTTTTATATATAATTTTACATATCAAACTTATTCATAAAAATTTTCACTCTTTTTTTATCCTCCAATACACCCCAAAAGTTGGCCCAAAGACTAATAATAGTTGACGTACATTTGTGTTTGTCAAGGACCATAAGATTAACATTTTGGTCAAGGATAATTATCCATTGAGTTAATTATCGAAGATTTGCAGTTGAGGGTTTAGTCTTTCAAAAACAAATTTTATTGGGGGAGGATTCGTTAGTTCATTTTTAATATGAAATGGTCATGTTTTCATCTTTGTCCTTAATTGTGTTGACCAAAAAAAAAAATGATGATGTAAAAAAGAAATATAACTAATGACGAGCATTTAATATGACCATATTATGTCAAAAAATGATATGAAAGGATCCACCTTCAATTGTTATATGACGTTTATACTTGTCAGAAATCAATAGAGTCCTGGGCTTATTAAGTATATAGTTAAGGATTCGATTTTTGACAATGTGTATAGGTAGGATCTGTGGCCATAAATAAAACAAAATGTAATGGTTGACTAATATTTATTTGATTAGGGGCTAAAGCGACCTACGGAATGAAATTTCAAGGGCTAAAAAGTTAATTTCAAATTTTCAAGGACAAAAATAAAGTATGCTTATAATTTCAAGAACAAAAATGACACTTTATTCTAAATTCCTAAATATGATGCAATGGGTTGTAGTGAGATGGCTTTCATTTTTAAGGCTATTTATGTCTTTTCAATTTGTAAGATAATGGAAGGTTGACTCTTTTAAAGGTAAGGTAAGGGGAGGTGAGTGACATTTTAAAATTGAGAGAGGGTAAGTGTAATTATGAAACATCTTAGAGGAGATTTCTATAATTTGCCTAAAAAAATATATTTAGGAAATAATTAGGACGATTAAAATTACAACATTATCCATATTATGCACCTGACACATATTAAAAAAACTAGGTATTTTTATGCCAACTACTAAAATGTGGAAAATGCTAATCTCCATATGAATAATGTATGAAGGATAGCAATCTCACACACACACACACACACACACATATACACACACACACATACTACATTGTGAAATTTAATCATTACTGAACTTCATAAAAAATGTTCATTTAAGAGACATAATTACTTAGAATTAGAAGAAGCATTGACATCACACAATATATGCAAATACTTTTTTAAGTGGACTGATTATTTTCAAGAATTGAATCCTTGATCTCTCAATTACAAGATAACAATCTTAATCTTGAGATTCAACCATCAACGATGGTAATTCTAGATGAATATCAATTCATAGAGTAAATATATTTCATGATCTCTTAAAATAAATTAAATAAGACATAAAAATATTGAATTTATGGCAGTCAATATTCTTTGCTTGAATTTTTAATGCTCTATTTATTGTTGGATGAAATGCAATATTGGAGTGAATGTTATTTTAGTCATCAAAATCATAGGCATATAGTATTTTAGTCATTAAAATTAAGGACTAATTTTAAATAAAATGTGAGTTAGATTATTTTTAGAACATAAATAAATCAAATTAGTCTTTTAAATATACTTTATCAAATAAAATTAGTCCTTTAAACTTAAAACAATATTGTTGTTTAACCAATGGGGTTGAGGTGAAATGGTAGAGACTTTCTCCTTCTTTAATTAAGTATTGAAGACTAGATTCTTGCATTGGAAAAGTGTCAGGTCGCGTTTTTCTTTAGGGAGGGAGAAGGAAAAAAAATTTTAAGTGGGGGGCATTTTAGTAATTTTGTTAGGCTTTTTTTTAAAAAAAGGAAAATGAAACAGAGAGGGGCTGTGGTTAAAACCACAAAACCCCTCCCTTCCTCTCAATCTCTCACACTCTCTCTCGCCTCTGCTTCTGTTCCGTCTTCTTCTTCTTCTTCTCCTTCTTCATTTTTAATTTTTTTTCTTTCTCACTTTCAACCAAAAATCACATAGTTATTAATTTTTATCATCAAAACTTTATACCCTTTAGCTTCCAAGATTCAAGGTAAGTCTTTAATCTCAATCTCATTTCTTTTCTTTGTTACTTTAGAGTATATCATAAAACTAGTGAGTTCTAAAAAATGATAGATGAATATATGTTTGATATTTTAAGTATAAATATAGTAAGTTAGAGGCTCTAATATTAATAGGTTGTAGTAGGTAATGTCAAGAGTTGATTTTTTTTCTAATCCTTAGGAACCCTAGATTCCATAAATTAGGGATATTGTTCAATAGGCTCTCTAATTGATAAATTGTTTTGAAATAAATTGTTTAAACCCTTCAAAATGCTTATATTTACTAGATTCTGTTGACGTGGAGCAAGCTACTCCTTCCGAAGCTATCAAGGAGAGGCCCAGTTAATTCCGTTGTACTGTGAGTGGCTATTTACATAGTGGCACTGTTTTAAATTATTTTTATGGGAGAAACTATATTAATATATTTGATAAAAATTTTATGCTAAGCTACTTGGATTATTTAGTTAGTTTGATTGGATGATTTCCTTAAATATAATGGTTATTAAATATGACTTGATGACTTGGTTGAGATTATTGCTAGTTCTCTTTGTTGATTTTATTAATGCCATAATTTTTACTATATATTGTTTCAATGTGCATTGGAAAAATTTATTATATTGATACTTGCAAGTTTGGATTAATATGAAGATTGAATTTTAGATTTCTGGATTATGTTTGATAAAACTTTATTTAAGAAAAACCATGGTGGGTTCAAAGATGGAATTATTGCTAGGCATAGTAAAGAGAAGTAATGGCGATACCACTTGTCATAGCGAAGAGATATAATGGCAATACTGCTAGCCATAGCGAAGAGAAGTAATGACAATACCGTTCGCCATAGGGAAGAGATATAATGGCAATACCGCTCGCTATAATGAAAAGATATAATGGCATTACCATTTGCCGTAGTGAAGAGATATAATGGCCTATGTGCACATAGTTTCTCTTAGTGAGATAAAGTCTGAAGGAACCTTATGTGAGAAATAATAAATCTTGTGATTGATGGGTTGAGAATACTCCCCAATTGAAATTTATGATTCTTATGTAACCCTCATGAGAAATTGAGTATTTGATGTTGAAGTTAATTCTTACTTGACAAATGAGCAATTGGCAAGAATAGTGAGAAAGTGTATTTAGTAACTACTTTGAGATTTCACTTAAAAATGAAAATTCAAAAGGTACTTTTGTTAAAACTATAGAAGAAATATTGAAATTTTGAACTATTATTCTTATTTATGAGTTTTAGAAATTTGTATGATTTATAAGCTATTTCGTTTTATTTTAAATACTCATGCACTGATTGGTTTCTCCTTCTTGTCCACTTGTTTATAATCCTCACTGGGTCTGTTTGACTCCCCCTCCGTTTTCCTCCAGATTTTTAGGTAGCTGAGTAGCAAGTCCTGGAATTGCTGTTGGCCCGGGATATTCATTTTGGTAGGCCTCTATGATCAGTGGAGGCTTTTTGATTATTGAGTCTAGTATTACAGGACTTAGGTTGAATATTTTGATTATGTATAGGAGCAAGAGTTAAGCATGATTCTTTTGTATAACTAGTCCTTATTATGCCAATAACTGAAAATACTGGAATGTATTGGCTATTGAAATTGGATTATGACATTACATTATTTAATAGGTTAAATTTGATTTATGGATTGTTTAGTTTTTAGGGGAGGTGCTGCCGGATTTTTGGTAGCCAAATTAGTTAAGTTTGAGATTTATTTTAGTGAGATCATGTCTTTAGACTAGTCGGGCTAGATGCGTTCATCTAGTCTATGCGCCAGTCACAACCTGAGATTGGGTCGTGACAAAGTTAGTATCAGAGGTATGGTTAGTAAGTCCCGTCGTCCTAATGGCTGCAAATATTTTGAAAATTATGGAATCGTGCTTGTAATTTGTGTACCCGGGCACAACATACAAGTAGTAGGCTAGAGGTGTCCATTGTTAAACTAGAGTCTTTTTTTTTTTTTTCTGGTATTCATATTCTATTTGGTATTGTCTTTGTAATTCTTCTATGATGATTACACCTATTTTCTGATCTCTATTTATGTCCTAGGTGACAATGCCACCAAGGAAAAAGCCTGCTAGGAGGCCGACTACTGATGAGGCTTCCACTCAACCTCATACAGATGCCATGAGAGGTGGTGGGTGTGTTGGCCGCCGTGCTAGACGTACACGGGGCGGTGCAATGCCCCAATTCCAAGTCCTTAGAGCTACACGTGGGGATCCTACACTAGCTAGGCTAGCTGCAGGTATGGATAATGTTCAACAATCAATTCAACAATTGGTAAATGTCCTTGGAGGAAATTGACAACCTCATGTAGATCAAAATCAAGAGGGTTCAGAATCAAGTCAAGAGGTGGCAAATGTTGAGCAGCGCTCGTGTTTTTGCTATGACCAAGTGGGATGCTCAGGCATCTAATGCTGTTATGATAGGTATACTCTCGGTATGTTCTCATGATGCACATGTTTTGATTGACTCAGGAGCTACCCATTCTTATGTATCACCTTCCTTTGCATCTTGTTTTGGCAGAGACCCTACAACCGTGGAGGAACCTTTGGTAGTAGTTACGCCAAAGGGTACATTGTTAGCCACTTTGGTGTTTAAGGCATATGAAATTTTGGTGGGTGGTAAACTTTTTGTAGTTGACCTCATACTTCTTAACATGGTAGATTTTGATGTGATATTGGGCATGGATTGGTTAGCTTCTTGTCATGCGAATATAGATTGCTACAACAAAGCGGTGAATTTTAGTATTCCAGGTGAAGCGCCATTTACGTTTCAAGGCAATCGAGATTGGTTACCAAGTAACTTGATTACTTTCATGGTGACTCAAAAATTGTTGAGAAAGGGTTGTTATGGGTACCTAGCGATGGTAAGAGATACTAATTTATCACAGGAGAGGTTGAAACATATACCTGTAGTATGCGAGTATCCTGATGTTTTCCCGGAAGAGTTATCAGAGTTACCACTTGACAGGGAGATAGAGTTTTGCATATATTTGCTCCCAGATACCCGGCCAATATCTATACCTCCATACAGAATGGCTCCAATTGAACTTAAAAAATTGAAGGAACAGTTGAAGGAGTTACTTGATAAGTGCTTCATTCTCCTAAGTTGTTCTCCTTGGGGCGCACCGGTGTTGTTTGTTAAGAAGAATGATGGTTCACTCCGTTTGTGTATTGACTATCGGTAGTTGAACAAAATAATAGTAAAGAACAAGTATCCCTTTCCTCGTATCGATGACATATTTGATCAGTTCCAAGGATCCCAATGTTTCTCAAAGATTGACTTATGATCTGGATATCACCAGTTAAAGATCAAGGGTGAAGATATTCCTAAAGCGGCTTTTCGTTCTCGTTATGGTCATTATGAATACTTGGTTATGTCTTTTGGGCTTTTCGTTCTCGTTATGGTCACTAAGAGTAAGGAAGAGCATGAACAATATTTGAGGTTGGCATTGCAAACTTTAAAAGAACATAAGCTATATGCCAAGTTCTCCAAATGTGAATTTTGTTTGGACAACGTGACTTTCTTAGGTCATGTTGTATCTAAAGAGGGGATAAGTGTTGATTATAAGAAAGTAGAAGTAGTTCAGAATTGGCCAAGACCCATATCTGTGATAGAGATTCGCAGTTTCCTTGGACTTGTAGGATATTATCGCCAATTTGTTAAGGATTTCTCTAAGCTAGCAGCACCTTTGACAAAGCCGACACAGAAGCAAGTTAAATTTCAGTGGAGTGATGCATGTGAGCAAAGTTTTCAACAGTTGAAGAGTTGTCTGACATCCGCTCCAGTGCTAGCACTGCCTACTTTAGGTGGTGGTTATGCAGTTTATTGTGATGCTTCTAAAGTTGGTCTTGGTTATGTGTTGATGCAACAGGGGAGGATGATTGCTTATGCATCTAGACAACTTAAGAAGTATGAGCAAAATTATCCTACACATGATTTAGAAATAGCGGCGGTGGTGTTTGCTCTCAAAATTTGGAGGCATTATTTATATGGCGAGACATGTGAAATTTACATTGACCATAAAAGTCTTAAGTATATCTTTTAGCGGAAAGACTTGAATTTAAGGCAAAGGAGATGGATGGAGCTTTTAAAAGATTATGATTGTACGATTATGTACCATCCAGGAAAGGCAAATGTGGTGGCGGATGCCTTGAGTAGAAAGTCTATGGGAAGTCTTGCACATATAGCTAAGGTTAGAAGGCCAATGGTGAGAGAGTTCCAAGAACTTGTTGATAGAGGAGTGCGTTTCGAAGTTGTAGGTGCACCGTCCCTATTAGCTCATGTTCAAGTCCGTTCTACCTTGTTGGAGGATATTAAGGGTAATCAAGAAGAAGATCCCTATTTACGGAAGAGGTCCAAACAGGCAAAGCTTCAAAGTTTGTGGTTGATTTTGATGGCGTTTTGCATCTTGGCAAACGCTTATGTGTTCCTAATATAGCGGATTTGAGAAAGAAGATATTAGAGGAAGCGCATCATTCTTCTTATACTATTCATCCAGGTTTTACAAAAATGTATCAAGACTTGAAAGAGTTTTATTGGTGGAAAGGGATGAAAAAGGAGGTAGCTGAGTTTGTTTCTAGATGTTTAGTATGTTAACAAGTGAAGACAGAACATCAAAAGCCTACGGGTTTGCTCTAATAGATTGAAATACCAGAGTGGAAGTGGGAGAGTATCATAATGGATTTTGTGACAGGATTACCTAAAACCGTGAAATGTTATGATTTAGCTTGGGTGATTATAGATCGATTGATGAAGTTTGCATACTTTTTACTTGTGAAGACTACCTACACAGCAGCTCAGTATGCCAAGCTTTATTTGGAGAAGATTGTGTCTCTGCATGGAGTGCCAATATCTATTATATCTGATCGAGTGTCTCAATTCACTGCTCACTTTTGGAAATCCTTTCATACAGCATTAGGAACTAGATTGGACTTGAGCACTACTTTTCACCCTCAAATGGATGGTCAGTCTGAGAGGACAATACAAATCTTAGAGGATATGCTTCGTGCTTGTGTCTTAGATTTCAAAGGTAGTTGGGACCAATATCTCCCATTGATGGAGGTTGCTTACAATAACAGTTATCAGTCTAGTATTCAAATGGCCCCATTTGAAGCTTTATATGGAAGACGTTGTAGGTCGCCTATTGGGTGGTTTGAGATTGGAGAGTTCAAATTGGTTGGCCCAGATTTAATTTAGGAAGCCATTGAGAAGGTTCAATTAATTTGAGAATGCTTAGTGAAAGCTTAGAGCAAGCAAAAATCTTATGCAGATCAAAGACGTCGGCCTTTAGAGTTTGGTGTAGGGGAACACATGTTCTTACGAGTTTCTCCTATGAAAGGCTTATTGAGATTTGGCAGGAGAGGTAAGTTAAGCCCAAGGTTCATTGGATCTTTTGAGATACTAGAAAAGGTGGGCCAAGTAGCTTATCGTCTAGCTCTTCCATCAGACCTTTCAGGAGTCCATCTAGTTTTTCAAGTTTCAATGCTTTGAAAATATGTCCATGACCCTTCTCACATCATACAACATCAATCGGTTGAGCTTGATGAGAACCTAAGTTATAGTGAGCAACCTGTGGCACTATTAGACAAGCGAGTGAAGCATCTACGATCTAAGGATGTTACATCTGTGAAGGTTCTTTGGCTGGGTCAATCTGGGGAAGAAACCACATGGGAACCTGAAGCAATTATTCGAGAAAAATATCCACATCTATTTGAAGTACAATGTTAGTAGTTAGATTGAAAATTTGAGGACGAATTTCTTTTGAGGGGGGGAGATATTGTCAGGTCGCGTTTTTCTTTAGGGAGGGAGAATGAAGAAAAATTTTAAGTGGGGGGCATTTTAGTAATTTTGTTAGGTTTTTTTTTTGAAAAAAAGAAAATGAAACAAAGAGGGGCTGTGGTTAAAACCACGAAACCCTTCCCTTTTCCTCAATCTCTCACACTCTCTCTCGCCTCTACTTCTGTTCCGTCTTCGTCTTCTTTTCCCCTTCTCCTTCTTCATTTTTTATCATCAAAACTTGATACCCTCTAGCCCCCAAGATTCAAGGTAAGTCTCTATTCTCAATCTCATTTCTTTTCTTTATTACTCCAGGGTATATCATAAAACTAGTAAGCTCTAAAAAATGATAGATGAATATATGTTTAATATTTTAAGTATAAATATAGTGAGTTAGAGGCTCTAATATTAATAGATTGTAGTTGGTAGTGTCAATAGTTGGTTTTTTTTTTATCTAATCCTTAGGAACCCTAGATTCCATAAATTATGGATGTTGTTCAATGAGCTCTCTAATTTATAAATTCTTTTGAAATAAATTGTTTAAACCCTTCAAAATGCTTATATTTGCTAGATTCTGTTGACGTGGAGTGAGCTACTCCCTCTGGAGCTGTCAGGGAGAGGCCCAGCTGATTCCGTTGTACTGTGAGTGGCTATTTATATAGTGGCACTGTTTTAAATTATTTTTATGGGAGAAACTATATTAATATATTTGATAAAAATTTTATGCTAAGCTACTTGGATTATTTAGTTAGCTTGATTGGATGATTTCTTTAAATATAATGGTTATTAAATATGACTTGATGACTTGGTTGAGATTATTGCTAGCTCTCGTTGTTGATTTTATTAATGCCATAATTTTTGCTATATATTGTTTCAATGTGCATTGGAAAAATTTATTATATTGATACTTGCAAGTTTGGATTAATATGAAGATTGAATTTTAAATTTTTAGATTATGTTTGATACAACTTTATTTAAGAAAAACTATGATGGGTTCTTAAATGGAATTACCACTAGCCATAGCGAAGAGAATTAATGACAATACCGCTCGTCACAGCGAAGAGATATAATGGCAATACCGCTAGCCATAGCGGAGAGAAGTAATGGCAATACCACTCACCATAACGAAGAGATATAATAACAATACCGCTCACCATAGCGAAAAGATATAATGGCAATACGCTAGCCATAACAAAGAGAAGTAATGGCAATACCGCTCGCCATAGCGAAGAGATATAATGGCATTACTGCTTGCCGTAGCGAAGAGATGTAACGGCCTATGTGCACATAGTTTCTCTTATTGAGATAAAGTCTGAAGGAACCTTATGTGAGAAATAATAAATCTTGTGATTGATGGGTTGAGAATACTCCCCAATTAAAATTGATGCTTCTTATGTAACCCTCATGAGAAATTGAGCATGTTGAAGTTAATTCTTACTTGACAAATGAGCAATTGGCAAGAATAGTGAGAAAGTGTATTTAGTAACTACTTTGAGATTTCACTTAGAAATGAAAATTCAAAAGGTACTTTTGTTAAAACTATAGAAAAAATATTGAAATTTTGAACTATTATTCTTATTCATGAGTTTTAGAAATTTGTATGATTTATAAGCTATTTCGTTTCATTTTAAATGCTCGTGCGCTGATTGGTTTCTCCTTCTTATCCACTTGTTTATAATCCTCTCTGGATTTGTTTGATTCACCCCTCCATTTTCCTCCAGATTTTTAGGTAGTTGTGTAGCAGGTCCTAGGATTGCTGTTGGCCCAGGATATTCTTTTTGGCAGGCCTCTATGATCAGTTGAGGCTTTTTGATTGTTGACTCTAGTATATTTTGTAGCTACAAGACTTAGGTTTAATATTTTGATTATGTATATGAGCAAGAGCTAAGCATGATTCTTTTGTATAACTGGTCCTTATTTTGTCAATAACTGAAAATACTGGAATGTACTGGCTGTTGAAATTGGATTATGATATTACATTGTTTAACAGGTTAAATTTGATTTATGGATTGTTCAACTTTTAAGGGAGGTGCTGCCGGATTTTCGGTAGCCAAATTAGTTAAGTTTGAGATTTATTTTAGTGAGATCATGTCTTTAGGCTTGCCAGGCTAAATGAGTTCATCTAGTCTGTACGCCGGTGACGGCTTGAGATTGGGTTGTGACAAAAAGAAATATTGTTATTTTAATTTACTAAATTATTTTAACTCAATTTAAAATTAAAGGACTAAAAATTGATTTAGCTATAGTGCAGGACTAATTTTAGACAAGAATACAACAGCTTGTTTGGCTGAAGTTTTTAAAAATTATTTTTGACTTTTAAAAATAAAAAAACTAAAACACTTGTTTGGTGGAAAGATTTCTCAACTTACATTTTAAAAACCAAAAAACAAAACTTGGTTTTTAAAAACAGAAGACAGGAAACAACTTTGATATGTTTTTTGTGTTTTGAGTTTTAAAAACTGATGAAAACACGGTGGCATTATTGAAAATAAATCAAACTCTTGTTCTTTGCCATGGTTCGAATCTAACTTCAACAATTCATGTGTTTTTTTCATGCATTTCTTTCACCTAATCGCTCAGCCACTCACTCATCAGTAGCACAATCCATCATTCACCCACACAACAAAAGTTCCCCTTTCACCTAACCCACTGTGTCACCCTTCCAACACTCCGGCGACCTGTGAAGCCCGGCGAAAGGTCTCCGTTTGGCCACCTGTTCGCGGAGGTGCGCGAGATGAAGGCAGTGAGTTGCAGATCGGCGTTCTTGGTGCGGGTTCGGCTGGCTTTGCTGGCTGGGTTCTCCGACGGGCGACGACGTTAGTGGATTGGGCAGATCAGCGTGGCTTCGCGGAAGAGGGGGTGCTGTAGTGGTTGCAGATCACGGCCTGGTTCGTGCAGTCTGTTTGCGTGGTCGAGCGAGGGGTGGCGGTGGGTGGCAGGTGTGTCGCAGGTCTGAGGAAGGGCAATGGAGGCAGATCTACGTAGTGCTGTTCGCGGCGATGTACGAGCGAATGTTGGCCGGCGGCTTCTCAGCTGCTTTCCCCTTCCTCTTAATGATCCTGGGTTAGAGTTTTATTTAGCTACAATAATATCACTGTAAGTATGGATTTTTTACTGGTTTGGATGGTGGTTGTGATATCTTTTTTTTTTTTTTGTTATTTTGGCTTATGATGGGATTGGGTGAGGGTTATGGTGGGTTCTGATTTGGGTTTGGGATGAAGATGGCTAATACTTGTGTTGTGTTTTTGGTACATGAAAGTGATGATAGTGTATAGGTTTGTGACGGTGATGACTTCGTTGTTGATGATGAGGATGTTTTTTTGGTGATGAGTGGCTCAAAGTTGAAGACGATAGTGACCATGTTGGAGGATGAAGTGAGTTTTTTTTTGTGATGATGATGAATCAATGTGCAGGCGAGCTTGAATATTTTTCAGATTCTATTCCCTTAGCTCCTTCCCTTGCTTCTATTGCTGCTGATGTATATATGGTTATAAATGTAAATTGATGTAAGTTGTGTTAAGATAAATTTTTAGAATAGGAAGTTGTATTAAGACCTTATTTATTAACTGTGTATGGAAAATATAATAGTTAAAATTTGTCAATTTATAATAATGCAATTTGCCAAACAATTTTTTGTTTTATTAGTTTTAAAAGTTATTTTTAAAAATAATTTTCTAAGCAGATTTTCTGTTTTATTTATTATAAAATTATTTTTGAAGTTAAATTGTCAAACAAATTTTTTTTATTTCTAAAACTTGAACTTAAACTTGTTTTTTAAAACAGTTTTTAAAAACTTCAGAATAAAAATACTTCCAAACAACCCCCAAGTGACTGAGGTTTTTTAATTTTAGAGATAAAAATCAACTTTTCTTCCTTATTGTTGAGTGGAGGATTCGATCTCCATTTCTCCTGTTCTTACTCCTCTAGTCGGATTATAATATTGGCATCTGTTAGGTACATGATGCCCGCTCAATCGATAATTTTGTTCCTCAGGAACTATTTGACATTGATGTTTCTTATAATCACATGTCTTTGCATTTCTTTTCTAGCATTGTCACAGTATGGTTTCCAAACATAGCCGACACTCTCACTAATTATTAATTATGGTTGTGGTTGCTTCTATCTTCAATTTCAATTATTTTGATCACCTTAATTAGTGGTCCTTAGGTGGGCATATTGTCTGGTCTGATGCCCCACTGATGCCACCATTAGTGGCTGCATTATGTTTTCTAATACCATATTTTGTTCACCCACTCCCAGCTGATGCCATGGCATAGTGCTTCCATATTTTCCAGATTGAATAGTTCATAAGTCTCCAAATAAGGGAATGCACGAAGGAGATGATGCCACTTCGAGCCCAAGTTAATTATGTGCAGCAATCCAGTACTATTTTCCATATGTAGATGTCTTAATTTAGTAAAACCATCCCCATTCAAATCAGGAAGGATATTTATAACACACTCCAGCTCACTTAAGTACAAGCTTTCAACTGTTGTCAACAACAACTGAACCACGTCATTGAAACAAACTTTACTGTGTGAAGAATCCCTGAGCTCAAGTCTTCTTGATAGTTTCGGAGCACCAGCAAACCTCATACCAATAGATACACTGTATTTTTCTGGCTTTGGAAAGTTATGCAAGTTCCTTTGAAAAACTAATCCATCTTCGGGCATTAATTTCGAAGTTGTCAGCTGATGCCGATTCCTTAGCCCACCTAGACTTGCGTTTGCATCGTTGTTGTGGTTGTTGCTTCCCTCAACCTCCCACTCGATAGGGCAATTCTCCATATACAACTCTTCCAAGCACTTTAAGCTTGATAGAAGATTTTTGGGAATGAGTCTTAGGCTTGGGCAGTAGCTGACATTGAGCATTCGCAGACAAATGAGATGAACTATTTCTTTCGGGAGCTCTAGAATATTATCAATTCCTTTGAGGATGAGAATTTCTAACCTCGTGATTCCTCCTACTATTGCTATGTCTTCAACATAACTTCTTGACAGATTTAATGATCGAAGGTTTGCTAGGAGATGGAGAGATGGAGGTGGTGATTTAGTAAACATCATTCCATCGAAATGAAGAACCTTTACTTTTCTCATCCCTGAGAAAAAATTATCTAGAACAGTCAGATAGAACTTGTGTTGAAGTGTTAGTAGCTTCAAATCTGGGCAATCCACCTTCTCAGGAAGCCCACTAATATTAGGAGGCAAAATAATATAATGACAGTTTGGAAGTTGATTTATTTTTTGTCAATCTTCTTTTTTTTTTCGGTGAACCTTTGCACTTTATTGGTAGGGTGAGTTGTAGATGTAATTGACTTAGTGACTTCATGAACAAGATTATGCATTCTAACCCAATTGGGAAGCTATTCGATCTTTTGCTCAAGCAACAATGAAGCGGCCCTAAGGTTATTTATTAATGTATAATGTCTTTTTCTTGCTTCTGCCAATGTGCCAACATGTTTATGTAAGTCCGACCCCCAACAGATGGAAAGCAGATCTTCAACGAGGATATCATCTAGTTCAAAACAACCAATGAGCAAGAATAGTGACTTCAGTTCCTCACTTTCTAAATAATCATACCAAGCTTCAAGCAATGGTGGACTTTATCAGTGAACAAATCTTCATAATCAAATTTCTATAATCTTTTCAAGGAATCCTCCCAAGTCATGACATCCTCCTGTTTTCTCATAGCCTTTGCCACAATAACTATCAAAAGGGGCAAGCCAACACAACACTCGGCCACCTGAACTGCAATAGGTTTTATACTATGGAGGTTAACAACATTTCCTGCTATCCTCTGAAGTAGATTCCAACTTTCTACTTCAAACATATTTTCAAGAGAGAAGTTTTTTTTGAGTATCCATTTTACTGCTCAACACATTAGGATCTCTAGATGTCAGTGTCACGACCCAACTTAGGCCATGACCGGCGCATAGGGAACACCTTCCCTAGCAAGCCTTAAAACACCAAATTTTCTAGAAAAACGAACAGAGTCTCCTCTATTTCTTCAACATTTCCCAAATACAATTATAAACTGCAACATTTACAATTTAAATTCCAGCAAATGGGTATCAAGCATTCTCAGAATGTGCCCTTCCAGTATATAATGATATCTTAACATATGTTTCCAACATAATATCACATTAAGTTCACAATTCACTTCTTTAACATAGTTTGTATAACTAAGTCATTAGTTCTTAAACATAAACATAATATAAGTCCGAGGACCCTGCCTGTGACATATGGAGCAACTAACAAACTAGACAACATAAGGTTCTAACGTAAAGGCCTTCTCAAGAAGGCTCACCAACTTGAAATGCACTTAAGGCTGAGCCGGAGGAATAGAACTAGATCCAGCACTAGCACCTGTATCTGTAAAAAAAAATGGAATACAACGGGGTGAGTTTTGCAACTTAGCGAGAGATAGGATATCCGTAGTTTACTAAATACAATCATAGAACAATATAAACATAATAATGTACATATACTCATAGAACATATATATAGCTATAACATGAGATATCTTGAAAACATAATTTTACATAATCACATGATTTCAAGTATAATGGGGAGTTATCCGAAGCAGAACAATAATAATTCCAGACATAACCCAAGGTCATGTGTGGGTTAGCACCACACCTGCTAACTGGGATTGGCCCGTAGCCATACAAGTTTAGACATGACAAAAGTCATCTGCGGGTTAGCATCCCTCCTGCTAACTAGAGTTGGCCCATGGCCTAATACAAATCCAGACATAGCTGCAGCTATGTGTGGGTTAACATCCCTCCTGCTAACTAGAGTTTCTCACGGTGCACCGAGGCTAACATCCCTGCTGTTAACTACAGGTTCTAACTAGGAATTTTCCCTCAAAATAACTCAAAATCATGCACATTCCACTTCCAGAACATTTTCCAACACAAAATTCATTCTCATGTTATATGAAATTCATTAGACATAAAATATACTCAAATTCAATAATTGATATAAAATGTTCTAAAATGCAACATTTATCACATTTCAACCAAAAAATATTTTAATAAGACTAACAATCACATAATGGCCTCCAATTAAATATTTTTCACTTCAAACATAAAGCCTCATTTTCAATAAATAAATTATTTTCTTCTATATCAACCTACTTTCAGCTCTTTATATAATTTTATATCGTTTATCATGCATTAAGTAACCTACAGATACACTATTCACTCACAAATACTGGTTCAAATAATCGAAGAACAACGCCTTTGATGCCACCAACTAAAGTGTTGTCGTCCGATTGCTCTATTGCTCTAGGAACAAGAGAATATTAATATTTGTGAGCTAACTACGCTATCAATTAACATAAATTAATGCTAATTCACTAAAAACCCCAAATTCAAGGGTTCTAAAAACCTAAATTAATTCTAAAATAATTAAAATTTTCAATAATTTAAATGGAGTATGATAGAAGCTTACTTACCACTTGAAGAGTATAATTGACGAAGAAAATCACTCCAAAAGCTTCCAAAATCTTCAACTCTCTAATGGAGGTTAAAGAGAGAAAGTGAGATAGAGGAGAGGGAAAGAGAGAGAAAGTGATGGAGAAGAGGAAGAGATGATGATGATGGAGGTGGTGGTAATATTTCTTGAAGAAGGAAGCTAAAAAAAATGAAGAAGAATTATGGGAAGGGAGAAGAGAAAGCTACGGGGAAGGAAGAAAGAAAAGAAGAAAAGAAAGAGAAGAAAGGGACGAAGGAGGGGAGGGGTTCTGGAAATGATACGGGAGGAGAGGAAGAGAGAATTAAAAGAAAAGAGAGAAACCTATGGTGGTCTATACTACTTAAGGTGCATGGTGGTCCTCACTTCATTTTTTTTTTTAACGGTCATCACAATCTTCCCCCTTTAAGAAATTCGGTCCCCGAATTTCCAACAATTCAGAGATAAGACGCATCTCAAGTCGCTTCCTCTTTAGAATGGTTATTCCAAACCACCTTCACTGACACCACCTCCTTTGATCTAAGCTTTTTCACCTGGCAGTCAACAATAGCCACTGGCTCCTCCTCATAGGACAATTTCTCATCAAGTTGGATCACTTGAGGAGAGATTACATGAGACGGGTCGGGAATATATTTCCGAAGCATAGAAACATGAAACACTGGATGAACTATGGATAATTCAGGGAGTAATGCTAGATGGTATGCCACTGCACTAACCCTATCCAAAACTTCAAAAGGGCCGATGAAACGAGGGTTGAGCTTTCCTCGCTTGCCAAATCTTATAACTCCTTTCATAGGGGAAACTCGAAGAAAGACATGTTCTCCCACAGAGAACTCTAAGGCACGCCTTCTATGATCCGCATAGGATTTCTGCCTACTCTGAGCAGTTAAGAGTCGTTCTCGGATCAAACGAACCTTATCAAGAGATTCTTGTACAAGGTCAGGACCTAGTATCTTTACTTCACCAACTTCAAACCAACCTATGGGAGATCTACAATGCCTCCCATACAAGGCCTCAAAAGGTGCCATTTGAATGCTGGCTTGGTAGCTATTATTATACGAAAACTCTATAAGAGGTATATAACTACTCCAATTCCCACCAAAGTCCAATACACATAACCGGAGCATATCCTCCAGAATCTGGATGGTTCTTTCAGATTGCCCATCTGTTTGAGGATGAAAAGCTGTACTAAGATCAAGTCGAGTTCCTAGAGCTTCTTGGAAAGCTCTCCAGAATCGAGC
The DNA here is from genome assembly GCA_031216105.1 of Dalbergia cultrata. Lineage (NCBI taxonomy): Eukaryota > Viridiplantae > Streptophyta > Magnoliopsida > Fabales > Fabaceae > Dalbergia > Dalbergia cultrata. Next base: position 17,921,033 of record CM062350.1, read on the forward strand.
CGTAAATTGGGCCGCATGATCAAATATGATAGAAATCGGAATTCCATGGAGTCTAACAATTTCATCAATATACAACTGAGCATACTGAGGAGCCCGATAGGTGGTCTTCACTGGAAGAAAATGAGCTAATTTGGTCATACGGTCCACTATGACCCATATAGAGTCAAACCCTTTTATGGTGCGAGGTAGCCCTGTCACAAAGTCCATAGTGATCTGTTCCCATTTCCATTCAGGTATTTCTATCTGTTGAAGCAATCCTACAGGTCTTTGATGGTTAGCCTAACTTGCTGGCACACCAAACAACGAGACACGAAATCACCAATATCTCTTTTCATACCTTCCCACCAATATAATTGCCGTAAATCTTGATACATCTTGGCTAAGCCTGGATGTATAGAGTACCGAGAATTGTGAGCTTCCTCTAAAAAGGTCTTTCTAAGATTTCCAGCATTAGGTACACATAGCCGATTACCAAATCGAAGCACTTTTTCTTGATTTATTGTAAACTTAGAGGTTGCCCCATTTTTGACATCATCTCGCTGCTTAAGCAATCTAGGATCTTCGTTTTGAAGCTTTTTAATTTGTTCAACGAGGGATGATTGGGCTCTTATATGAGCTAAGAGTATCCCAGATTCCCCCATGTCAAACTGAATACCACTCGCCTTAAGCTTGTGAACTTCATCCACTAACGATCTCCTTACCGGAGCAATATGAGCCAAACTACCCATAGACTTCCTACTCAAGGCATCTGTGACAACATTAGCTTTACCAGGATGGTACAAGATGGTGCAATCGTAATCCTTATGTAACTCCATCCATCTTCATTGCCTCATGTTCAAGTCCCTTTGTTGGAATATGTACTTTAGACTTTTATGATCGGTGTAAATCTCACAAGTCTCACCATAAAGATAATGTCTCCAAATCTTCAAAGCAAAGATTACTACTGCCATCTCCAAATCATAAGTGGGATAGTTTTGTTCATGCTTCTTAAGCTGTCGAGAAGCATAAGCAATGACTCGACCATGTTGCATCAAAACACAACCAAGTCCTATTCGAGAAGCATCATAATAGACTGAGTAACCTCCAGAACTAGAAGGTAAGACAAGCACAGTCTTTGAGGTTAAGCGCTTTTAGTTTTTGGAAGCTTTCCTCACATGCATCTAACCATTGAAACTTCACATTCTTTTGAGTCAACTTAGTCAATGGTGCAGAAATTCTTGAGAAATCTTTAACAAACCGACAGTAGTAGCCTGCTAACCCCAGAAAACTACGAATCTCGGTACTTGAAGTGGGTCGTGGCCATTTCTGAATAGCTTCAATCTTATCTGGATCCACCTTAATCCCATCCTTGGATACAATATGACCAAGAAAAGCCACTTGATCAAGCCAAAATTCGCATTTAGAGAACTTGGCATAAAGCTTGTGATCCATCAAAGTTTGTAGCACAATTCTTAGATGGCATTCATGCTCTTCCATACTCTTGGAATATACCAAGATATCATCGATAAAGACAATCACAAAGTGATCCAGGAAAGGTTTGAACACACGATTCATTAAATCCATAAAAGCAGCTGGAGCATTCGTCAATCCGAAAGACATCACCAAAAATTCGTAATGCCCATAGCGGGTACGAAAGGCTGTCTTGGGAATATCCTCATCCTTGACTCTCAATTGATGATACCCAGAGTGAAGATCAATTTTTGAGAAACAAGAAGCTCCTTTAAGCTGATCAAATAAATTATCAATTCGTGGTAATAGGTAGTTATTACGCACAATAAGTTTATTGAGTTGCCGATAGTCCACACACAATCGCATTGAACTATCTTTCTTCTTCACGAAAAGTACTGGAGCTCCCCACGGGGATGTGCTCGGACGGATGAAACCTTTCTCTAACATATCTTGTAATTGATCCTTTAACTCCCTTAATTCTGCAAGAGCCAAACAGTAAGGAGGAATGGTTACAGGTTGAACTTCTGGGACCAAGTCTATACTAAACTCTATCTCTTTTTCAGGAGGCAATTCTGGTAATTCATCTGGAAACACATCTAGAAACTCTCTGAAAATAGGGAGTTGATCAATGTTAGGCACTTCAGCCTCAACATCCTTGACCATCGCAAGGAAGGCCTGATTGCCTTTATTCATCAAGTGTAAAGCACTCATGGATGAGATCAATGCAGCTGGAGTAATATAATTATTCCTTTTAAACACAAAAAATGGATTATCTGGAATATTAAACCTTACTACCTTGGAATAACAATCGACATTGGCATGATAAGGAGATAACCAATCCATACCTAAAATAACATCAAAATCAACCATCTCAAGTAGTTTCAGGTCAGCTAAGGTATCTACACCATTCACACTGACAACACAAGATCGGAATACTGACTGGATCCATAAAAATTCACCCGTTGGAGTACTAACCCAAAATGGATTTTCCAACAACCCAGGTTCCTGTCACGACCCGATTTGGGAGCGTGACCGGCACGTGAGGAATCCCATCTCCACGTAAGCCTTTTAGATGACGTATCTTTCTAAATGTATAAAATCGTATAATATCATACTTAAAATGAAATTTTTCTTACAAATCTATATCATTTTCTCTAATTAAAATATAATAGTCAAATCCATAAAAACTGAAATATTCATATATATAAATCTAATACATTTTGTTTTTGTCATGCTTTAAAATCTAAGATTTGAAGACTGAATCATAAACTCATTATCATTAGCTTTCATATAAATCTCTAACCATAGCCTATATTTTCAAAATACATTATAGAGCTCTAAAACATATAGGGAAAATACATAATCTCTTAAATTATCAATAACATCTCAAAATACATGTGTGGCTTGGATCCTGCTTGCAAAACTACTGGAGCACTCTAAACTAACAGAAATCCTAAACTAAGCCTTACAACAATGCAAAGCTCACCCAGCTACTGGGCCGGTGGCTGAACGACTTCTGTACCTGCAACTATGAGAGGAAGGGAGAGGGGTGAGTCAACGGACTCAGTGAGTGAGCTCTCACTCATCACCCACATGGGACAACCAAGAATATACATACTATAATATACATGCAGCAATAATGATTCATTTCATATTTAAATACATAGCTAGCTCTAGGAAAACACTTTTCATTCCATGTATTTATAAATAAACATTTCTAACTCAAAATCAAGCATGAAATCAATTTAACTGAGGGTGCGGCAGAGCTTGGAAACAATATGCTGAATATAATAAATATATCATAACAATAAAAGCTATAAAATTTTAAACTATGAAGTGAGACTCTGTCCCTGGCGAATCAGAGCTCCTGCTAAATCTGTAATAGTCCCTCTTGGACAAACTGTGGGCACCTAACTAGGTCCCATTTTCTGTAACTGCTGGGGGCGAAACTGTCCTCTAACGGACAACTTGGTACCAAGGTTAACGATCTCTTCACAGCCGTTAACTAACTGTCTGTTTCCTTATCTCTACTGGCTAAATTAGTTTGACAAAAAGAAAATTATAGTTGAAAAGTGGATACTCTATTCCTGGCGAAGCAGAGCCCCTAAGTTCTTAGTACTCTAAGAGTTCTGAACTCATATAACTCTAACAATCTGACTTTAGCATAACTGTGGCTATGAAAATCGAGCCCAAGGGTTCACCACTTGTAGGCATTCCGATTTCAAGCCCACAGAATATGTATCTGGCAGTTGCTAAAAATCATACTGAATTCTGTACCTCTTGGTACCATAAAACTAAATTTCTAAATTCTTATCTTTACTAACATATTTCTCTATTTACATGATAATACTAAAATCATAATCCAAATGCTGGAGTTTTTAACCATAATACTCTCAAATCAAATAACAAAATTTATTCCAAGCTAGATCACACTCTTGTTCACTTTTTCTTTTAATATATATTTCAACTGAATACTCTAAAACCATATTTATAAATCTCAAGTCATGAAACTAAATCATGTGGCTCTAAAATCACATAACATATCTGATGAAATAATAATTTATAAATCATATATTCCTGTGATAAAACTCTTAGAGTTGCATATAAAACATTTCCATACACACAATCCAATTCATGGTCCCATGGTTTTCTAAAATTACATTTTTTCATGCCATTATCATAAAACCATAGTTTCACTATTTCAACATAACGGTTAAAATCATAATCTCATGTCTATCATATTTAATAATCATAATGCAAAGAAAATAATCATAATGGGGAAAACTAAGACAATGAGTTCAAACCCACTCACCTGGAGAGGGAGGAAAAAGTGGCGTCAACTCCAACTGAGCTCCGGGGAGTCGGGAAGGCACCAATGTCAACTATTATAACCATAAAACTCATTAACAATCTATGGGTAGCTCTAGATTTTTCATAAACTAATTCTAATAACATTGGGGGAGCACCCCCACTTGATAACAATGAGAGAAAACAACAATCCAAATCATAGAATATGAAAGGAATGAGACAAAGAGACCAAAATCTATCAAGAAACACATACCTTAAAGATTTGGGGGAGCAAGACTTGAGTGGGATAGAGAGAAAAGAGAGAAATTGGAGGAGAAGGGTTTCTGGTTCGTTAAAATGAGAGAGGAAGGGAGCTGATGGCCTTTTAAAGGCCAAAAAATGAAACGGCAACGTTTTTCCTATTGTTTGGGGTCTTGGGGGACCGCTATTGTGGTTTCCAGAGGCAAAAAACATGTTGCAGTCAAGCTGTGACCGCTATAGCGGTCCTAGACCGCTATAGCGGTCTAGACAATAAACATATATCAGCAGAATTTGTGCTGTTTTGACAATAGCTTACTCATATACTCACTTACTTATTTCCATCTCGTTATTCTAAGTTAAATCATTTATTAACTTCCTATTAACTTTAAAACATAAATGTAAATAAGAAAATACCCCCCATTTGGATTCAAATAAAATATCTAAAAATTCAAAACTCCAACCAATCAAAATCTCATTTTTGAGTTCTAGTTCAAATTTTGAAATTTCGGCAATTTTCTAAACTTGGGGGCTAAAAATGAAATATTTAGAGGGTTCTAAAAACTCATTAAAAATCACTCTTCACTTCATTTTCCTTTGGAGAGCAATTACCGGGACTTTTGATCCCAAGATTGTGGCTCTAACATATAGCCTTCCAAGGAGGTGTAGGGCTTCAGACTTAGTGAAAACCCGGACCCGACAGCAGGGGTGGGTCCTGGGGGACCTTAAGGTTAAACGAAAGCTCATCTACTGACACGTGTACACCGGGTATTACAGTTCCTCACCAAAGTGAGATGCAAAATATGAAGATACATATGAATGTGTAGAACCTGAATCAAATAAAACCTGTGCATCAAAAGAGCAAACTTTGAATATACCTGTAACCACTGCATTAGATGCCTGAGCATCCTGTTGTGTCATAGCAAATACATGTGTTTGACCTCTACCTCTTTGGCCTAACCCTCTGCCACCTGGGCCTCTACCACTATAACCAAAAGAACCCCTTGAGGAATGGGCTAATTGAGATGATCCTGGTATTGCTTGATGGGTTAAATGCGGACCTTGAACCTTTCTTGAGCGTGGGCAATCTCTCAAGAAGTGACCTGTTTGTCCACAACCGTAACATGCCCATCTATTCTCACGACAAATTCCAAAGTGGTGCTTTCCACATGTTTTGCACAATGGCCTTATTGGACCTGATTTCCCAGAGCCTTGGATGCTCCCTTGAGACTGATTAACAAAATAAGATCTAGAGCCAGATGCGTTGATAGGAGTGGGTACATAAGAAGTGGCTCTACCTGAGTACTCCTGATGTTGTCTTGAAGCGGTGTAACCTCTTCTTGAGCTAGAACCTCCTGAAAAAGTTCCTTTCATCTTAGGTTTCTTAGCTAATTCCCTTGTAGCTCTATTTTCTTCTCTTGTCGTCTCCATAGCACAGGCAACGTCTACCACTTGAGCAAAAGACATTCTTCCTACTTCAGGAAGCAAGTTAGTGCATAGTAGTTCTCTCAACCCTTTGATGAATCTTCGTACTTTTATTACATCACTTACAATTAAATGTGGTGCAAATCTAGATAGCCTAGTAAACTCAGTAGCATATTCATTTATTGACATTCCAGGAGTTTGTTTCAATTTCTCAAATTCATTGGCAAGTCTCTCTTTTTTATTGTCTGGAAAGAATCTGTCCCTAAAGGCTTGCGAAAATTCTTCCCATGTTGGTGGCGGTCTCCCATTAGCTACATATTCTTCTAACAGAGATTCATACCAGTGTGCTGCGGTGCCTTGAAGATTATAAGATACAAAAGCCATTGCTCTGCTATCTTCATATCGGAGAACCCTAAGGGCTCTCCTTGATCTGTCTAAAAACTCTTGTGGATCTTCATCTACAGAGTCTCCTGTGAAAGTAGGTGGGTTTAGCCGAAGGTATGCTTCAATACTCACTTCCTCACATCCAAAAGGCTGGGCATTTCTTTGAGCACCAGGGGTAGGTTCAGCATGTAGTTGGGCTCTATCTCTTGCCTGTTGGGTTAAAGCTACCACCAAGTTGTCAATGGCTTGCTGCATGCCCAACATTCGTGCATCAAAATCAACTGGTTGCCCTTGAAGGCCTGCTGCCTCATTCTGCTCCGGTTCAGGTTTAGATTCGGACTCGGATTCAGGTTCAAGTTCAGGTCTGGCCGTCCTTCTACGACTTCCACCCCAACCAGTACCTGTACGTCCACCACCCCAGCCTTGGCCTCTACGGCCTCCCGCCGGACCTTGACCTCTACGGCCTCCAACTTGGCCTTGACCTCTACGGCCTCCAGCTTGGCCTCGCATTCTCTGTCCAGGTAGAAGATGAGATTGATCAGGTTCTACATCAGAGGCATCATAATCTACTAGTCTTACATTGCGTTGACGCTTTCTAGGAGGCATCGTACCTAATAGATTGAACACATGAAGGAATTTTAGAATAAAAATGACATAAGGCTAGACAATTCAAAAATAGACTCAAAAGACATTCCTATTAGGCTTTCGATAGGGTCGCGTTTTGTGAAAATGGGCCGGCAACCATTTACACAATCGTGACTCTACTAAAGGACACTTGCTCCATATTATACAGGGAAACCTAAAGCTCTGACACCAACTTTGTCACGACCCAACTTAGGCCATGACCGGTGCATAGGGAACACCTTCCCTAGCAAGCCTTAAAACACTAAATTTTCCAGAAAAACGGACAGAGTCTCCTCTATTTCTTCAACATTTCCCAAATACAATTATAAACTACAACATTTACAATTTAAATTTCAGCAAATGGGCATCAAGCATTCTTAGAATGCGCCCTTCCAGCATATAATGATATCTTAACATATGTTTCCAACATAATACCACATTAAGTTCACAATTCATTTCTTTAACATAGTTTGTATAACTAAGTCATTAGTTCTTAAACATAAACATAATATAAGTCCGAGGACCCTGCCTGTGACATATGGAGCAACTAACAAACTAGACAACATAAAGTTCTAACGTAAAGGCCTTCTCAAGAAGGCTCACCAACTTGAAATGCACTTAAGGCTGAGCCGGAGGAATAGAACTAGATCTAGCACTAGCACTTGTATCTGTAAAAAAAAGTGGAATACAATGGCGTGAGTTTTGCAACTTAGCAAGAGATAGGATATCCGTAGTTTACTAAATACAATCATAGAACAATATAAACATAATAATGTACATATACTCATAGAACATATATATAGTTATAACATGAGATATCTTGAAAACATAACTTTACATAATCACATGATTTCAAGTATAATGGGGAGTTATCCGAAGCAGAACAATAATAATTCCAGACATAACCCAAGGTCATGTGTGGGTTAGCACCACACCTGCTAACTGGGATTGGCGCGTAGCCATACAAGTTTAGACATGACAAAAGTCATGTGCGGGTTAGCATCCCTCCTGCTAACTAGAGTTGGCCCATGGCCTAATACAAATCCAGACATAACTGCAGCTATGTGTGGGTTAGCATCCCTCCTGCTAACTAGAGTTTCTCACGGTGCACCAAGACTAACGTCCCTGCCGTTAACTACAGGTTCTAACTAGGAATTTTCCCCCAAATTAACTCAAAACCATGCACATTCCACTTCCAGAACATTTTCCAACACAAAATTCATTCTCATGTTATATGAAATTCATTAGACATAAAATATACTCAAATTCAATAATTGATATAAAATGTTCTAAAATGCAATATTTATCACATTTCAACCAAAAAATATTTTAATAAGACTAACAATCACATAATGGCCTCCAATTAAATATTTTTCACTTCAAACATAAAGCCTCATTTTCAATAAATAAATTATTTTCTTCTATATCAACCTACTTTCAGCTCTTTATATAATTTTATATCATTTATCATGCATTAAGTAGCCTACAGATACACTATCTACTCACAAATACTGGTTCAAAGAACCGAAAAACAACGCCTTTGATGCCACCAACTAAAGTGTAGTCGTTCGATTACTCTATCGCTCTAGGAACAAGAGAATATTAATATTTGTGAGCTAACTACGCTATCAATTAACATAAATTAATGCTAATTCACTAAAAACCCCAAATTCAAGGGTTCTAAAAACCTAAATTAATTCTAAAATAATTAAAAATTTCAATAATTTAAATGGAGTATGGTAGAAGCTTACTTACCACTTGGAGAGTATAATTGACGAAGAAAATCACTCCAAAAGCTTCCAAAATCTTCAACTCTCTAATGAAGTTTAGAGAGAGAAAGTGAGATAGAGGAGAGGGAAAGAGAGAGAAAGTGATGGAGAAGAGGAAGAGATGATGATGATGGAGGTGGTGGTAATATTTCTTAAAGAAGGAAGCTAAAAAAAATGAAGAAGAATTATGGGAAGGGAGAAGAGAAAGCTACGGGGAAGGAAGAAAGAAAAGAAGAAAAGAAAAAGAAGAAAGGGACGAAGGAGGGGAGAGGTTTTGGAAATAATACAGGAGGAGAGGAAGAGAGAATTAAAAGAAAAGAAAGAAACCTATGATGGTCTATACTACTTAAGGTACACGGTGATCCTCACTTCATTTTTTTTTTTTTTTTTGGTTAACGGTCATCACAGTCAGCACCAACATGCATCCTTTGTGGTCATCACCAATATGAGGAACCCCTTAGTCTGTCAAATCTAGCTCACCCCAAATGTCATCAAGAATAACAAGAATACTCTTCTCTAGGCTTATCCTCCCACGTGATTCTCCTGCTCTTCCTTCTTCTCTCTCTTTTTCCAAGTTGAGATCCAACCTATCAGCAAGTTGGCCTTGGATCCTTCTCACATTTGGAGTATTGGTTATAGTAGTCATAACTTCTACACTAAGTGAGCCCTCTTTCTTTACTTGCCAAGCTAACTCTTTCACCAGTGTTATCTTACCAACACCACCCATGCCATACACGCCAATCATGTAGATGTTAGGATCCTTCAATGCCTACTTAATCTCATTCAACGTTGATGTTCTAGACTTCAAGGCTTCATAACCTCTAGCAGATGAAGAGGTTGTCGTTTGGGGAGGGACAAGGAAAGAAACTCTCTTAAATGGTCTCCCATCATCAATGACTTCAGAAATTTTTTGTGCCATCTCTTTAGCCTCCATGCTAAATTAGCTTGAACCTTATGCACAGATTTGGAAATGGCCAATTCAAGCATCTAACTTCTCCATGGCCATCATTGTCTTCATTGATCAGTTTGTTGGCTTCAGCAATAGTCTCTTCCACTCTATCCAACCAGTCCTGGACAGCAGTAGCAATATCTTCCACCTTTTTTTTGAGCATCTTCAACAGTTCGTTGAATATCAATCCTGTCGGCCTTCAGGGCGCCACTGTACATGAAAAATTATGTTACATTAAAAGCGTTTCAAATAGGAAGTAATAGAATAGAAGAGGATTAGTTTTTTGGAGTGAATTGCATGGGCACTCGATTTGTCTAGTGGATATAGGTGTCAACGGCTACAAAAGCATCTAAAGGCAGAAATACAATGAAAAAAAAAAATATGGCCTTGTATTAAACGGAAAAAAAAATTGCTGGGAAAACGGAAAGAATATCGCCAAATTATACTGCCATAGCTTTGAAATTAATTTTGGTCTATTATCATAATAAAATAAAAGTATCATTTAATCAATGCAATGCAACACTAAAAAAAGGGAAGTCATAAAAGATATGACACTAATTATAGCAATTAAGATATTTTTCTTTCCCTCTTCAAGCAACACCCTCGTATCCTAATGCCTTCCTTGCCCTCAACAAGACAATGTTATTCTCTCTCCCTCCGTCCAGAATAACGGTCAAAAAGTCAATGTATCTGTATATGCTACATTGACGTGTTGACCACAAATATGAATTTTAAACCTTTGGAACATGAATACTAGTGTCCTTAACAACAAATTGATAAACATATTGACATCTATGGGTTCACAGTAAATTTTTGTTCAAAAGAGAAATAAAAAGACAGACAAAACTAGCATGAAAGAACACGAGGGGCGCGGTTACCTGTTTCCGTTTCAGCTGGTATATCAGTAACTGATAGATATACTCTTCTCTCTGATTGATTCCCTCTTGTTATATGCGCTGCCATAGAAGCATGCATGAATTATTGCTAAGATCCTTTCAAGGTAGAGGTGGTAAGAGTAGGACATTAACCAAATAAAACTCTTTGGAGTAAGCCGATCAAGGCACTTCACCGTCGTAGCATTGAAATTTACAAGCCACAAAGTATTTTAAATAAATTATGACAATAAAGTCAAACGTATGCGTAATTATATTTCAACATTTATATGGATGTGAGAGGAGTGATGGAGAAAGAATAAGTTAGGAGAAAACTAAGTAATGAGACTTATATATTTTATGAGTATAGTTTTTGAGTATTTGAGAATGTTGAGTGTTGAAATAGTAAAGTTGTAAACTAGTGACAATTTCTTGGATTAAATATGGAATCAACAATTGTCTATTGCAGTTTGCAATCATGTGGGAGCCGGCCGGTCGTTGAAAGAACGAAAGTGAAAATGGCAACAAGTGGTTGTTAAATTACTAAATTCATACTGCAAATATTACAAGACGTTTATGTCGCAGAAATCAGCGCAATTAATGCAAAATTTGGTGAAGTAATTTATGTCTCCATACACAACAAGCTGACTTCAATGACGACAAAGGGTTTAATAGATAATAAATACAAGTGATTAGGAAGGAAAAAAAAAGTGTGACTTTAAAAAACATAGAATCAGAGTACTCATAAAATTTTAGATATTATCTTTAGTACGTAAGGATATAGTATATAATCAGAATGTTGTTGTGACATACATGAGTTGGTAACGCAACTTTACGTGTTGATACTTTTTTCTTTATTTGACTGATACAACCAGGCAAGTGCATTTGACGGATTGGCATAAATCAAAACAAACATTACAGCTTATTAATAGCTTATTAACAATCACAATAGGCAAATCAGGAAGCAATTGGCGCAGGATGCTTCATACACTCGAACATATAAAATGGAACGACTGAGGCAGAATTAAGGTAAGGGGAGACACATGTTCTCGTCTCATTGGTTTCTTTTCCCAAGTGCGTATGGCAGAGCACTTTAACTTCCTTATTCAAACGGAGTTGCAGCCACCGAGACAATAAAGTCACAAATTGTGTACATTATAAACAAGGTGTAATTTCTTATTGCTTGAGATGAAAATATACGATAGTTTACAAAAACAAAGACTAATAATATGTGTACAACTTTCTTAGAGCAAAGGTACAAAATAAAGAAGGCGATGGGCTTAAAAAAAAAAATTGAAATGAATCTGTCATCTTTTTTTTTTGCCTTTGCTGTAAGAGAGAAATACTTTAGATGCTCTTAGATCAGAAAATACATTTACTTTGTTTCATTTATTGAATGACATATTAACTTTATAAATCATTTTTATCTCCTATTTTTTCTGTATATTTAATACAATATTTAGTGTGTTATTTATTAAATAGAACAAAATAAATGTATTATCTTATTTTTTGAGCACCCAAGAATTTCTCATTATAAGAAATGTTGTAAAAAGATATTGTACATATATATTTACTCTTTACAAAATTTAATGCTCAATGAACTGAGCCAACCTTTACATACTATTTTAGTTGACTGAAATTTTGATAAATAATAAAAAGTCATAGTAGTCTTGCGTATACCAAAGGATGAGGGGAAGTTGAGATTTAGTATACATAATTTCACAGCTTAACCAGATAGTTATTTAAAACACCGAAATGGCATGAAGGATAAAATAGTGGCTTCCTTATGAAAAAAGCCCACTCTGAATCTTTTGCATCATACAACCAGACGAGGGTTGAACCACGTAATCTAGTGGTTTTCAATTCATCCTATCAAAAATCGAAAAGAATTAAAAGTGACTAACACAGCGTCAATGGTTAAAAGAAAAATAAAACCATTGGTGAAAAAAAATAAGGTTAAAAGACAATACCAGTCCTAAATGTACCAGGTGATCAACTAGTAGCTTCCTTCATCTTTAGGCAGGCTCTAATGACGAGAGACTTGACCCTTGTTTGGAAATCTGGGATCGAGCATTGAAAGGATAAGAGACTATAATGCAGAAAAATTAGAATAAGAATGGGTGATTATGAAAATTGGTTGACATATTAGTTACCTTTTCGGAAAAAATACTTCGTATAGTGGCATTAAGGTCACCATCCCAGCGACCGACTTCTCCAGACCAATGTGTGGTTACGACTGTGAGGCTTGGTATGGTTAGGTTTCCATTACAGAAAGTCTCCATCTTGTCACATTCCCACACACCTATCTTTTTCAGTGATGGAAAGTTAAAGCTGTAATTTCCTCTGCAAAAGCTCTCAAGCTGTCACGACCCAACCTAGGTCATGACCGGCGCATAGAGAACATTTTCCCTAGCCAGCCTTAACACACAACATTTTATAGAAAAACGGACAGAGTCTCCTCTGTTTTTCGGACATTTCCCAAATACAATATAACCTGCACATTTTCAATTAAAATTCCAGCAAATGGGCATCAAGCATTCTCAGAATGCGCCCTTCCATTATATAACAACATTTAACGTAATTCAAAACACAATATCAATTTAAGTTTATAAATCATTTACATAACATAATCTATATAGCTAAGTCATAAATTCTCTATCATATTATAATATAAGTCCGAGAATCCTGCCTGTGACATATGGAGCAACTAACAAACTAGACAACATAAAGTTCTAACATAAAAGCCTTCTCAAGAAGGCTCACCAACTTGAAACGCACTTATGGCTGAGCCGGAGGAATAGAACTAGAACTAGCACCAGCAACTGTATCTGAAAAAAAAATGGATAACAACAGGGTGAGTTTTGCAACTCAGCGAGAGATAGGATATCCGTAGTTTACTAAATACAATCGTAAAACAATATAAACATAACAATATGTATATAACTATAACATGATATTTCTTGAAACATAGCTTTACATAATCACATAATTTCAAGTATAATGGGGAGTTATCCGAAGCAGAACAATAATAAGTCCAGACATGACCCGAGGTCATATGTGGGTTAGCACCACACCTGCTAACTGGTATTGGCCCGTAGCCATATATTTTCAGACATGACAAAACTCATTACATGTTAGCATCCCTCCTACTAACTAGAGTTGACCCATAGCCAAATACATTTCCAGACATAACAAAAGTTATGTGTGGGTTAGCATCCCTCCTGCTAACTAGAGTTTCTCACGGTGCCAGAGGCTAACGTCCTGCAGTTAACTACGGGTTCTATCTAGGAATATTTCCCCAAATTAACTCAAAGTAATACTTATTCCACTTCCAGAACATTTTCCAACACATAATCCTTTCTCATGTTATATGAAATACATTAGACATAAAATATAGTCAAATTTAATAATTGATATAAAATGTTCTAAAATGCAATATTTGTTACATTTCAACCAAAAATATATGAATAAGACTAACAATCACATTATAGGCTCCAATTAAATATTTTTCACTTCAAACATAATGCCTCATTTTCAATAAATAAATTATTTTCTTATATATCAACATACTTTCAACTCTTTATATAATTTTATATTGTTTATCATGCATAAAGAATGCTACTGAATACACTATCTACTCACAATTACTGGTTCAAAGAACCGAAGATCAATCCCTTTGAGGCCACCAACTCAAGTGTTGACGTCCGATTGCTCTATCGCTCTAGGCATAAGACAATATTAATAATTGTGAGCTAACTACGCCATCAATTAACATCAATTAACACTAATTCACTAAAATCCCCAAATTCAAGGATTTAAGAAACCTAATTTAATCCAAAAAGATTTATAAATTTCAATAATTTAAATGGAGTATGGTAGAAGCTTACTTACCACTTGGGGAGTATAATTGGTGAAGAAAATTACTCCCAAAGCTTCTAAAATCTTCAACTCTCTAATGGAGGTTAGAGAGAGAAAGTGAGGTAGAGAAGAGAGGGGATGTTATGATGGAGGGGATGATGGGGAGGTGATGATGATGGAGGTGGAGGTGATATATATGTTTTTTTTTTTTTTAAAGCTAAGAAGAAGAAGAAGAAAGAGAGGAACCGAAGGAGAAGAGAAGAGAGAAAGAATGAAAAAGGGGAAGAAGAGAAGAGGGGATTCGGGAATGTCACGAAGGAGAAGGGAAAAAGAAAAGATAAGGAAAAAGGAAGGACTATGGTGATTCACACCACTTAATGTCCATAGTGGTCCATTTTTTTTTTTTTTCTCGGTCACCACACAAGCCTCGGAAAGTTTCCCAATGTCAGTTCCTCCAGTTTCATGAAAGTAATCTCACTCGGAGCATCACCAGAGTCATTCTCACTTGCAACGATTTCCTCGATCCTTTCACACCCACATACCGTCAAAACTCGTAGTTTTGATAAACTTGTTGCCGTTGTTGGGGACATTACACTGACTGCTCCATTACAACCCCGCACATGTAACTCATTCAAATTCTGAAATACTACAGAGGGTGGGACTATGTTCTTCAATCTAGGACAATACAATACCGTCAATTTTTCAAGGGAAAAAAGCTTAACTTCATTACTGTCATTCTTCTCAAAGATGTTCTCTATCTCATCACAGAGGAAAATATAAAGCACTCGGAGTTGCAGAAGGTTCTCAACCACAGAGAATGGAAAGCCGTAATCTAGGCTTCCACAACCCTCAGCTTGCACCATGCAGAGGTTCTGAAACCTGAGTATTCCATGAGGATCTTTGCTCCATATGTGCTTTAGCATTGGTAGCGCAAACAAAGTCAGCATTCTCAAACGAGTTGATAGCCCCTGCTTGTTGGTAGCGATTGCACTTGGCTCTGGTATTTCAAATATAACTCGTAATTCACCACACATGCTAACATCTAGTGTTTCCAAATTATGTAGGCTGTTCAACACATAAGATGGAAATACATTCAACAACTTGGGGCAACGTGAAACTTCCATTTTATTCAGTTTACAGAATGAGTTCGGAGCCAAATGACTGGGCCATAGCAACTCCAACTGATCCAATCCGGAGATTAGCAGTGTCTCCAAGTTTGGAAGTATAGCCTGCAATAATAACAAATCTATATATGCTTTAATTCAATACGCAAGTATAAGATACTAAAAAAGAAGAAAAAGTCAAACTGAAATTATAGTTAAAATGGCGTTCTGCAGTGCTCACCTCCTCCATAGAAGTATCTTCCTGGACAAATATCGTCTTGAGTCTTTTGCAATAGCCAATTTCAAGATGTTTCAGTTGTGCTAGTGCTCTCGCCACTGAGGATGGGAATAAACTTGTTAACCCACTACAGTTGGTAATGTTCAAAGCCCTCAAGTTTCGAATGTAAGAATGTGCATCAAGATTATCTTCCCATATCTTACGTGTCCCGATCCAAGACAACTCCAAGGTTTCAAGTTTGGGCATATCTGAAACCTATTGGCATAAACAATCTAGTCAAAATGGTTATTTTACATATTAATTGATTCGGAAGGATTATATATTTAAGCAACTTGTCCTATCATAATTATGTAAATTACCAGCAAGTGTGCTACATGCTCGTATAAAAATGGGAAATTCAGTCTAAACACATTAAAATATATGTGACATAACTGTAACATGATTATAACATAGTACACAATATTTTGTTACATCCACTTTTTTTTTTTTTTTTGTGGGGGGAGGGGTGAATAGGAATGAAATATTTTAGTGAGCATAAAAGAATATTAATATGGTAGAAGCATTCATAAATCAACTTTTACCTTTCTGGCTAATAGTGTGAGAGGAGTAGAGAGTCTCGTAAAAACTCTTTTGAGCCTTAAGTAACGCAATTGAAGAAGCTCAAGAGGTCTTAATTTCATGAAATCATCCTCAACAAAACACTCTCCGTCCGCTAACTCCAATCCCTCAACTTTAGTCAACAACAATTCAACCCCAACATTTGAAAAAAGTGTTAAAATTGAAGAGCCCCTGAGCCTAAGTACTCTTGAAAAGTTAGGGTCACGTCTGCAGCTCCACAATGAACCAATAGATATGTTGTATCTTTCTAGATTTTCAAAGTTGTGCAGGTCCCCTGGCAAAGTTGAACCATCTTTGATCTTCAAGTGCAAATCTGTCAGCTTATCCAAATTCCTTAGCTCACCTAAACTTGCAATGCTTTTGTTGCTTCCCTCAACCTTCCATTTGATAGGGCAATCCACCATATGCAACTCTTCCAAGCATTCTAAGCTTGATAGAAGATTTTCGGGAATGACTGTTAGGTCTATGCATTCATTAACATTGAGCACCCGCAAACGAGTAAGATCTCCTATTTTTCTAGGGAGCTTAACAAGTTTCTTAGCTCTTTCTAGGATGAGAATTTCTAAACTCGTGAGTTCTCCTATTATTGATATGTCTTCCAACTCACTGTTAGACAGATTTAATGATCGAAGGCCTGCCAAACAACGAAGAGATAGAGGTGGTGGGTTGGTAAGCTTCATTCCACTTAAATAAAGGACCTTTACTTCTTTCATTTCTGAGAAAAAATTATCTGAGATTTCCAATTTCCAATAGAATTGTCCAGTGAAATGAAGTAAAAGTACTTCCAACTTTGGGCATTCCAACTTCTCAGGAAGCTCACGGATACGATAATCACGCAAGATAATGTGATGATAATTTTGAAGTTGATTTGTCGTTGGCCATTCATTTATTTTGGTTAAACTTTCCCCTGTATAGGTGCAACGAGTCTCAGATGCAATTAATTTAGCCACATCATGAACAAGATCATGCATTCTAACCCATTCAGTTTTACCATCAAGCAACAATGAAGAGGCCCTAAGGTCTTTTATCAATTTATGTTGTCTATCTCTTGCCTGTGCCAACGTGCTCACATTTTCATAAATTTCCAATGCCCAGCAGACTTGAAGTAGTTCTTCAGTATGGATGCCAGTACCAACTTGTCCAAAAGAACCCATAAGCAAGAATAGTGACTTGAGCTCCTTACGTTTTAGACCTTCGTAACTCAACTTCAAAATGCAGTTGACTTTATCATCACCACCGTTTGATTGTAATATTGTTAAAGTATCTTTCCAGACACGGACATCCAGCTCTTTTTTCAGATACTTTGCGACAATATCTATCAAAAGGGGCAAACCAGCACAACATTTGACCACATCAACTGCAATAGAGTTTATACTTGGGTGTTTAACTACATCGCCTACTATCTTCTCGAACAACTTCTGACTCTCTCCTTCAGAAAAAGCATCAAGAGAAAAATCTTTTTGGGTATTCATCTTTTTGCTCAAAACATCACGATCTCTAGATGTCAAGACCAACTTGCACTCTTTGCTGTTAGCACAGTAAGTAACCCCCAACTGTCCCAACTTCAGCTCATCCCAAATGTCATCAAGAATGATAAGAATACTCTTCACACTCCTTATCATTCCACGTAATTCTCCTGCTCTTCCTTCCTGTGTCTCTTTTTTTAATTCCAGACCCAACCCATCAGCGAGTTGGCCTTGGATTCTTCTAAAATCCGGAGTATTGGTTACAGAAGTAACCATAACCACAACCTCAAATAACCTCTCTGTCTTTGCTTGGCAAGCTAACTCTTCCATCAGTGTCGTCTTACCAACACCGCCCATCCCATACACGCCAATCATGTTGATGTTAGGATCCTTCAATGCATGCTTAATCCCGTTCAGTGTTGACGTTCTAGACTCCAGGGCTTCATAACCTCCAGCAGATGAAGAATTTGTCATTTGAGGAGGGACAGGGAAAGAAAGTAGTGGATGAGATCTCCCTTCATCAATGAGAGCAGAAACATTTTGAGCCATCTTTTCAGCATCCTTGCTAAGCCTGTGCCTTACACGAAGATTTGGAAATGGCCGCCCCAAGAATCTAACTTCTCCCTGGCCTTCATTGTCTTTATTAATCAGTCCATTCGCCTCAGCAATAGTAACTTCCGCTCTATTCAGCCAGTCCTCGACAGCAGCTGCAATATCTTCATTGTTTCTTTTGGCCTCTCCAACAATGCGTTTCTTATCAGTCCAATCGTCTGTCAGCTTCTGAACCTCAGCTCTGAGTTTGTCTACGTTGCTCTTGTAGGAGAATGGGTAACCAATTTCTTGTCCAACAGGTGCAGATATGAGCCCCACAATATTTTCAACAATTGTAGTGACAAATTCCATCTCTTTCCTTCTCAGTTATCTTCTCCGGACCATTGTACATAGAATATTGCATTAGAAGCAACTTGGAAGTATATATATATATAAGAATAATTTTATTTTTATATCTACCATGCACAAAAGAAATGGATACTATATTGAGAGAAATAAGACTTTGATCAGATCCATAGTCAATAAATGCTTTGCGTCTCTCTTCATAATGTGGTAGGTTTAACTTTGGTGTATAAATAATATTATTATTATGCTGAAAAATGAATAGTTGGTTGAAGTTAACATATTAACGTTGATACAATATACAAAATATTGATTAAATTTTAATAAAATGTTAGTGTAAAATAATTATATAGGCATTTAATGATCTATTCTATACAATTAAAATTGTTTGACTCAACTACTTATTATATTAAAAATCTTACTAATTGCAATATATAATTGAATAATAATGAAAACTTTTTTAAATTGTTAGTGCATAAAATTAATCTCCTTTTATGTCATCTTCCCTGTCAAAAAAGAAAAAAAAATCAATTATATCTTAATTATATGTGACTTTTAATAGTTACTGTGAAATAATTTTAAGAGAAAACTGCAAAAATCTCCTTTCAATTTTACTCAATTTGTAATATAGTCATGTTACTTTAAAAATATGTAAATTGGTTCAGATACTTTTTATTTTATTCAGATATCTATATTTTGCTAACAACATGGCCAATTTGCATGTTTTAAATTTGGCTTCTTTTTCGTAGTCTATTTTTTTTTTTACTTGTATTTCTCTTTTCTTTTTCTTTTTTTTTTTTATCAATGAAAGTATTCGTTAATAAAGCAAACGATACCTGCAATTGAAGAAATTGTATTTGCTCTTTTGGGAAGGATTTATTTTCACATACAGTTTCATTTTGCCAATTTTTACTATTTTTATTTCCTTCATCTCCACCCAAAAACGATCTTAACAACAACCCTTGTCCGCACCAACAACCCAATGCCACCATTGAAATGAGAAGTTATCATATATTTCCCAAAAAATTAAAAAAGAGAAGAAGAGAAGTTATTAAATCTTTTTGAGGGAGTGACTATTGTCATTTCTATATTAATGATTTTTGTTTGCTTTTTCCAAAATGCTAACAAACATTAGTCCTCTATTATCACAGGGTCTTCTTATTACCAGAGTTTTCTTACTAGGCCAAAGGAGGAAGGATTACGAACGCTTTGTGATAAAAGACGTTTCAGTAAAACACTTGCAACGATATACACAGACTTATCTCAAAGCGTTTTATCATCTAATAATTACTTGTAATGACTTTTGTTTCATTTTAATTTCCAATTATTAGTCTAATTAAAATTAATTTTATTATTTAAAAATATTAACATTTCTGTTAATTTTCAAATTTTATAATAGGTCAATGTGTATTACAAATATTGAAAATTAATTTTATTTAAAATAATTATTTTGACCAAAGTCTTGGATTTTTTAAAATTTTGTTAGTACTATTACTACAAAAAAAATCAGTGAATTATCGCGGTAAAATTAGAGTGGTTTCCAAAAATCGCTACAATATTCAACAAATTATGACGGTTTTAGTAACAACCATAATCTTAATGAAAGGAATGACCACGAAATTATAGTAGGCCTTTAAAACCGCCACAAAGCTTAGTAAATTATGGTGGTTTGGTAAATTATGGCGGTTAGAACCGCCTTTATTTACCACTAATTATTTTTATTTTTCCTTTTTTAATAAAGTATGGAAAAAATGAGCATTTCCACTCTTTAGCATTTTAGCTAGTTTTAAATAGGCACCTTAACTTCTAAATCTTCTAATTAGATGCTTAAATTACACTAATCTTAAAAATTAGTCATTTTATTCAACTTTGGGTTTAGCTAGATAGGTGACATGGTAAAATATCTAATGATATATATATGTGTGTGTGTGTGTGTGTCAAAATTTCTTTTAATTTTTTAATATTTTCTTTATTCATATTATTTAATATTTGTAAAAAATACATATCTTAAAAAATGGTAAAAAAATATTAACTAAAATTTTGTCATTTGCTGCCCAAAAAATGAGGATGAGAAGCTCAAATTAAATGTCAACTCTTCTAAGAGAATGCGTTATCTTTTGATTTTTTAATCTTATAGTAAAATTAATGAACTATAGTAAATAGAACACATTTTGTGCTTTCTTTTTTTTATTATTTCAATTGAATTTGGAATTTGTTTTGTTACTACAATTGTAGTTCCTTGAAAATGGAAACAAAATTTGAATAGTGGATAAAACTCGAGCAAATATTTCATCGAGCATATATATATATATATCACGTAGCACACATATTTTATAAATCATTTGTTAATTGTGAAACTTTTAGGTTCTAACTCAAATTTTATTTTATTTTGCCATACACAAACTTTCAAAATTTTAAAAATGACTAATTTTAAAAAAGGTATTAGTTAAATGATTTAATTAAAATTTTAAATAATATAAAAAGAAGAAAAGGAAAAAAAAAGAAAATATATTGTTGAAAAAATAAACTTGTCAATAAAAGAAAAGAGAATTCTTTTATAATTAAACCTGAGATAAAAATGAGATCTATAATATAGAAAGAAGTAAGGAAAAAATTAAGAACCCAATACTGAGAAAACCTTTTTCTTCACGAGAAAACGCATCTATTTCACTTAAGCGTCATTCTTCACTCCCATTTCATTGTTTGCCCACTGGGATAGAGCAAACCAGGCAGAGAAAAGCTCACTGAGAAAACCCTTCCCTTTTTTTTCACTCTTTTTCATTCTTGGCGCCACTCAACTCCCCTTTTAATCTCACTTGTGCTCACTGAGAAACCCTTCACTGAACCAGAGAAAGTGCCTGAACCATACAGCCACTCAACCTGCGTGCAACCTCTGCCTCACCAAAGAAAAGGTCTGCCCAACCCCGCGTCGCGACCTCAGCTCTAGTGACCAACATCCACCCAGCCAACCTCCGCATCACGACTTCTTCTCACCCGCGCTGCGACCTCTGCTCATCCGTGTCATTGCTTATTTATCGGACTACTCACGGTTGTTCGAAGCCTTCGCTAGTCACGATTGTGGTCCCCATACTCCACCGGTCAGTCACTGCTTCATCTCCCTTTTGCCTTGTCCTTCAAATATCTCACCTTCAAATTTGAAGCTTTTGTCTTTCTTTCAATTTCGATGGTGCCTTGCGCTCTCTATGAATGTGATTATTTTGTGTTTTGATGACTGGGCTCTTTATGAATAATTAGGCATTGGGATTTATTACGGTTATGAGTTTGTTTAGGTTCAATCTGTGTGTGTATTGTTTGTATGATTTAAATGTTGTTGAGAGTCTTTTGATGATAATATTCTTATGCCATGTGAAGGATAAATGACAGGTTGTTAAATGTTGGCTTTGTGGGTGTTGTAGAGTGGTGAGGGATGCTACTTGGCTACCAGGGCTACTGGGTTTATAGTGGGAGATGGTCTATGCCAGAATGATCTATTTTTTGTTCACCGTATCTGCCAAGATTAGGTTGGGTCTGTTGGTTGCGTATTGGCTAATCTTCTTCTTGGATAGGTTGGTGTCTGTTGATATTTTGCAATTTGCCATGTATAATAAAGAAATTTGTTTGTTTTTCATTTTTCAACCTTTGTTCCCTAGTGAGAGTGGAGTTGATAAGCTTGTTGAGATCATCAAAGTAATATTTCTGATAAATTTATTTATTATTGCTGCTATGTTTTCCTTATTTACTTCGAATCCTACTTTGAAATTAGTATACTTGGATGCTTCCATTAACTT
Source organism: Dalbergia cultrata (assembly GCA_031216105.1). NCBI lineage: Eukaryota > Viridiplantae > Streptophyta > Magnoliopsida > Fabales > Fabaceae > Dalbergia > Dalbergia cultrata. Next base: position 17,943,515 of record CM062350.1, read on the forward strand.
AAGTGTAAGTTGCAACATCATAATACAATGGATGATGATATGTCATTGATTCACAGCTCAATTTAATAGGCAGCCTGGCTAATTAACAGTGTCAACATCTTTAGCGTGTAAATTTTTCATTTGTGGTTGTTTTGATAGGTTATGGGCATCCAATAAGGGAAGAGATTAAGTACATGAACCCTAACTATACAGAATTTAAATTCCCACATATCAAAGCACATCCATGGCACAAGATATAACAAATAAATTTCTATCTAGAACTGCCACAAATAATGACGGGCCATACTGTCAAGAGTAAAATGGCGGTTTTAACCCATCGTAATTCACATAAAAAAGTGGCGGTTGAAAACTGCCGCAATTTACTAAGTATAATGGGTGGTGTTGTTAAGGGAAAAACAACTGAAACAAAATGGCGATTCCAAAACCGTCGTAATTTTCATTGAAAAAAGTGGCAGTTCTTGGCATTCATTGTAGTGGCTTTTTTTTAACTGCTGTAATTTACCAAATGGCATTGGTAATTACAGCGGTTAAAACCGCCCTATTTTCCCAAGAAAATCGCCGCAATTCACTAGTTTTTTTTGTAGTGTATAATTGTTGAGAGAATATAGCATAATGGCTATTCTTTGAAAAATAGTAATAAGCAGCAATAAGGACGTACTCTGTAAGTAACAATATACAACATATATTAATTTCTTACAAAATTTAATTTTCATACACTAACATCTAATAAAACTTGAGAAAAACAACAAATTGTGATGAGTAACTACTCATCATGATTCATGATAACTACTAACTATAACTTAAACTTTTTTTTTGGAATTCTATTTGATGACATTTTAAAGTTATTTTATGATGTCAATATGTAGAAACTAATTTTGTTAAATATATACTGTAAATACAATTAAAAATATTAAATAAACAAGTGATAAAGATTTATCAAACCAATTAAAGTGTATTGTAGCTTTTTTCTTTAATTCTATTCATAAAAAATTAAGGCCACTTGATATGTTAATTTAGATATGCTTACCTACATTAAAAACAATTTAAAAAGATTAAATTATTTCCTTTATCATGCATTACATTATATAAAGACTAAAATATTTATTTTCTTTTAAATAAGTTATTCTTTATACACTTCTATATGACTAATTTAATGAATTAAATTATCTTAATATTCACTTTCAATTTGTTTATGTAACTATTATATTAAGAAAAATTTGAATAGAATAATTTAACGCATAAATTTAAATATTTATATCAAACTTTAATTACTAGTATTTGTTCTATTTAGTGATTATATAAAAGTTAGAAAATGGAATTAATAATAAAGGTTTAAAAATAAAATAAATACTATTCAAATAATAAGAATAGTTGTAATTTTAGATAAAATATAATTAGCTATAATAAATAATTTTAAAATTATTATTTTAATTAACAAAGAGAAGTCAGAAGACATTTTAGAGACAAATAAATAAAAGACATTAAAGCGAAAGTGGTATTCAGAACCTAATTACACATGAAACTATATATAACATGGGATCATTAGATAAATTCTATGTATAAAATTACACATAAAACTAATCTAAAGAGTTTTACCCATGATATTTCTTTTCAACTAAATACACGCTTAATATTTGTTTTAAAAAAACGAAAAAAAAAAAAAGAACTTCCATGAAAGAACATAAAAGAAGTGCGCGTACCGATTTGAGTTTCAGGTTGAGCTGATGTATCAGTGATTGATAGATATTCTTCTCTCTAATGCGCCACCAGAATCGTGAGTTTGCTAAGATCCTTGATTACAAACAAAGGTAATAACTGAACTACTGATTAAGAGGTTTATCATAAAATCTACGTAATAATAAAGTAGCTAAGGTACGTTTACTCGTTGTTACGTTTTCTTTATTAGACTGATACCTTTACTCGTTGTTACGTTTTCTTTCCTAGACTGATACCTTTACTCATACAGCAGCTTTAACATTGTCATAAAACCCACCCTGCCAAAGAATAAAGTTGCTAAGGTACCTTCACTCATTGTTACGTTTTCTTTATTTGATTGATACAGCCACGTTTTTGGTTTCTTTTAGGTCTTGCAATTCTTGATACCTTCAAGAGATGAGTCTTTAACCGAGGAGTAGCTACCTTGTACAAGTTGGTGGCAAAGAATAAAGTGAACAGTTCTTAATATTAATTCTTCAATTATCCCCGGTCCCCACTCAATGATTTTGGTCTCGCAATTCTTGATACCTTCAAGAGATGAGTCTTTAACATAAGAGTAGCTACCTTTGCACAATGTCATGACCCAACTTAGACCATGACTGGTGCTTAGGAAACAATTTCCCCAACAAGCCTTAACACAATTTCTTAGGAAAACGGACAGAGTTTCCTCTGTTTCTCGGATATTCCCAAACAAAATTTCAACATGCAATATCCCACAAATAAAACCACAGCACTTGGGCATTAAACATTTTCAAAATGCATCATTCCAGAATATAATAATATCTCAGTATAAACCAATATGTATTAACCACAATCTAGATTAACACTTCAACTGTAATACCAAATTAAGTTTATAAATCCTTTCTGTAACATAGGATATATATTTAAGTAATAAAATCTCAACAAAAGTATAACCTGAGTCAAAGGACCTTGCTAGTGACATATGGAGCAATTGATATACTAAAAGATAAAAAGAATCTTGACAATAAAGAATGCCTTCTCAAGAAGGCTCATCATATTAGCATCGATTAACAGCTACGTCTGAAGAACAGAACCGGTACTAGCACCTGTATTTGGGAAAAAAATGAAGGACAATGGAGTGAGTTTTGTAATTCAATAAGAGATAGAATATCCATAGTTTATTGATTACAAGTATAAAATAATATAAACATAATAATATATGTACTCATAAGAATATGGTTTTAATCTTAACATGAGATTTCTTGCAAACATAACTTTATATAAACCAATAAAATCAATAGAGAGTTATCCAAAGCAGAACAATAACAAGTCCAGATATGGCCCAAGGTCATTTGCGAGTTAGCACTACACCTGCTAACTGGAGTTGGCCCATAGCCATATACAAGTCCAGACATGACAAAAGTTATGTGCGGGTTAGCACCTTAACTGCTAACATCTGGAGTTGGCTCATAGCCAAATACAAGTCCAGACATAGCTGCAGCTATGTGTAGGTTAGCACCTCACCTGCTAATTGGAGTTCCATGATACACAAAGGCTAAAACCCCTACCGTTAGCTATAGTTTCTACTTTGGTTCACTCCCAAAACATCTTCAATCACAAAATCCAATTTCAATCTTATATTTTCATTATTCTTTAATACCATAGTCTAACAGTTTTCATAAATACAATAATTGGTGTTTCCAACACGATTTCAATTCCATGACATTCTTACAATATAAAATCCAAATTTAATAATTAACATAAGATATTATAAAATTCAACATACATTATAGTTTAACTAAGAATAATTAAATAAGTATAATAATTAAATTCAAGCCTCCAAATTAAGGCTTCCATTTAAAACATAGTCTCATTTTCGATAGATAAATTATTTTATTCTATATTAACATATTTTCAACTCTTCATATAATCTTATAGTTATAATTAAAATTTATCATGCAAAAAGTAAACTACAGATACACTATCTACTCACAACAGTGATTCCTAAAGGAAGCGAAGATTACTCCTTCAGCTGCCAAAATCTCCAGTTGGCATCCATTAGCTCTAAAACTCTAGAGACAAGACAATAATAGCATATGTGAACTAACAATATTACCAATCAACATGAATTAGCTCTAATTCCTAAAATACCCAAAAAATCTACAACCTAGGGTTCCAAAGAACGACAAAATACTCATAGGAGTACAAATAGAGCTCAATAGGACTAAAAGAACAAGATGAAAGCTTACCCATTGTTCTAAGGAGAAGATTAGAGGGAGTAGATACATCAAATCTCACAATTGCAACAAACTTTTTTCCTAGAGAAAGATAATCGCGACCACCACAACAGGGGAGATAGAGCATGCGAATGGGCAGAAGGAAAGGGGCGGCTTGCCGTTGATGGCGGCATGACAACAGTGAAGGTGGTGGTGGTGATGCAATGGTGGGTGGCGCGGTTATCTTGCAAAGCCTTCACCCCAAACCCCTTCTCTCTCTCCGCCATCGGGCCTGCTTGTGAGGGCCGTGGGGGTCGCGCTGCCATCGCACGAATCGGCCCATCGCAGTGTGTTGGCCAACTTATGGAGATGAACAGAGGAAGGGAGGTGTGTGAAAGAGAGAGTGGACATGAGAAAGGGAAAAAGAATGGAAGAAGAAGACCATGGCTCGGGCTGTCCCAACGGGGATTTAAGTTCCAAAGGGTGCGCCTATGGTACACCCCCCTTATGGGTGCACCCATCTTTTTTTTGTTTTTTGTGGGTTACTGCACACAACTTGGTGACAACATTTTTTCTATCATATTTTATGGTCATGCTCACGCATACTTCAAAGCAGAGCAGTTGAACAAAATTGCGTCTATATATGTATGTGCTGACATTTTTTAGGCGGAGGTTTCTTTTGTTCTATGTGATGTGATCAAAGGTTAAATAGAAACTGCATAAACTTTCATTCTTGGTTGTCAGTTTTTAAGCTTTGGCTAGAACATCTAAAACTGGAGAGTGAAGACTGAAGAGCAAATTTAAATCAGTGTATTATTATTCATCGATGAACCATGTCTAGAATGTGAAAATTCGTTCCACTCTTGTACGGCTTCTCTTTTCACAAATAAATCATGTGGACCATTATTCCTACATAATCATATGGATACAATATCCGAGAATACCTAGCACTAAGAACTTCATCAAGTTTAACACTAGATACCAAGATATTCATGAGCTTTAATGTTCTTGTAAAATGAAAACAGATATGACAGAAATGGTATTGTCATCATAATAAGCGTTTTACTGTACTGATGAATACTTTTTTCATTTGGCCGATACAACCACTCAATCTGACTTGACAGGTTTATATCTTTATATAAACATTACAAATTTATACAGTCAATATTGAAAGAAATTGCATCTTTCTAGTAGCATTCTTTTTTTTTTTTCTTGCAATTAAAGGGTAACAGATGGCCTTTTTCATTTGTTCTTACATATTCTAAGGTTTAATAGAAACTGCACAAACTCTCATTTTGAAATGGAGAGAAAATTAAAATCAGGAGTGTAGTATATCACGGTGGCACCCTGACTAGAATGTCAGATTTCATTCCCCTCATGCATAGCTTTCTCTTTTTCTCTATCAGAACATGCGAATCATTTATAGTTCCATTATAATCTCAAAGTCGATAGCTTTTGATCTTGTTTTACAGATAAAGTATCCAAGACATTACCATATTTAACTTCAGTTAGCTAACATGATGTAACATAATGGGAAGAAAAACTTAAGTGGGGGGCATTTAGTTTTTAAAACCATAGAACCCCTCCCTTCCCCTCAATCTCTCACGCTCTCTCTCTCGTCTCTGCTTCTGTTTCTTCTTCTTCTTCTTCATTTTTTTTTTTCATTTTCTTCCTTACTTCCAACCACTAAATCACCTAGTTGTTAACTTTTATCATCAAAACTTGATACCCACTAGCTTCTAAAATTTGGGGTAAGTGTCCAATCTCAATCTCATCTTTTTTTTGTTACTCTAGAGTTTATCTTAAGAAATAGTGAGCTCAAAAAAATGATGGATGAGTATATGTTTGGTGTTTTAAGTATAAATCTAGTGAGTTAGAAGCTCTAATATTAATAGGTTGTAGTGGGTAGTGTCAAGATTTGATTTTTCTCTAATTCTTAGGAACCCTAGGTTCCATAAATTGAGGTTTTGCTCAATGGGCATTCTAATTGATAAATTGTTTTGAAATAAATTGTTTAAACCCTTCAAAATGCTTATGTTTGTTAGATTATGTTGACGTGGAGCAAGCTACTGCCTCCGGAGTTGTCAGCGAGAGGCCCAGTTGATCCCATTGTACAGTGAGTGACTATTTACATAGTGATGATGTTTTAAAATATTTTTATGGGAGAAACTATATTATTAGATTTGATAAAAAATTTATTCTAAGCTACTTGGATTATTTGGTTAGCTTGATTGGATGAGTTCCTTAAATATAACTAGCTTTCTTTGTTGATTTTGCCATATGTTATTTCAAGGTGCATTGGAAAAATTTATGATATTTGATACCTACAAGATTATATTAATATGAAGATTGAGTTTTAAATTTGTAAATTGGGTTTGATAAAAAAAAAATTTACTTAAGAAAACCATGATGGGTTTTAAGATGGAATTATCACTAGCCACAGCGAAAAGATATAATGGCAATACCACTAGCCATAGCGAAGAGATATATTGGCAATACTGCTTGCCATAGCAAAAAGATATAATGACATTATCGCTTGCCGTAGTGAAGAGATATAACGACCTATGTGCACATAGTTTCTCTTAGTGAGTTAAAGCTTGAAAGAACCTTATTTGAGAAATAATAAACCTTATGATTGATGAGTTGAGATTACTCCCTAAATAAGATTTATGCTTTTTATGTAACCCTTATGAGTATTTGAATGTTTGATGATGAAAATGATTTTTATGTGAGAATAAGGAATTGGAGAATATATTAAGAAAGTGTATTTAACAATTTATTTTTGAGATTTTACTTATAAATAAAATTTCGAAGAATAATTATTTTTAAATTGTGGAAGGAGTATAGAAAGTAAGGACTATTCCAAATTTTTATTATTGGCTTTTAGAAATGTGTATGATTTATAGCCTATCCCGTTTTATCACATGCTCATGTGTTGATTGGTTTCTTCTTCTTGTCCACTTTGTTTATAGTCCTCAGTGGGTCTGTTTGACTCACCATTTCCCATTTCCTCCAGATTTTCAGGTAGCTGAGTAGCAGGTTCCTAGGATTGCTATTTGCCCAGGACATTCTTTTTGGTAGGCCTCTGTTGTTAGTTCAGGCTTTCTAGTTGTCGACGCTAGTGTTTTGTAGCTATAGGATAATAGGTTGGATATTTTGATTTATATGTAACAACTAGTCCTTAGTATGTATATGACTGGAATGTACTGGTTGTTGAATCTAGATTATGATATTACATTGTGTAACCAGTTAAATTTGATTTATGGGTTGTTCAATTTTTAGGGGAGGTGTTGCCAAATTTTCGATAACCAAATAGTTAAGTTTGAAATTTACTTTAGTGAGATCATGTCTTTAGGCTTGCTGGGCTACGTGAGTTCATCTAGCCTGTGCGCCGGTCACAGTTGAAGGTTGGGTCATGATAAAGTTGGTATCAGAGCTTTGGTTAGTAGGTCTTCTTGTCCTAATGGCTGTAAATATTTGGGCAATTATGGAATCTTGCTTTTGATTTGTGTACCCGAGCACAACGTACAAGTAGGAGGCTATAGGTGTCCAATGTTAAACTAGAGTCTCTTTTTCTGGTTGTCATATTCTATTTGGTGTTTTCTTTGCAATTCTTCTATGATGATTGCACCTATTTTCTTATCTCTATTTATGTTCTAGGTGATGATGCCACCCAGGAAAAAGCCTACTAGGAGGCCGACTACTGATGAGGCTTCCACTTAACCTCATGCAGCTGCCATGAGAGGTGGTGGGCATGTCGACCGCCGTGCTAGACATACACGGGGTGGTGCAGTGCCCCCAATTCCAGGTTCCTAGAGCTACATGTGGGGATCCTACATTGGCTAGACTAGCTGCGGGCATGGATAATGTTCAACAATCAATTCAACAATTGGTGAACGCCCTTGGAGGAAATCGATAGCCTTAAGTAGTTCAAAATCAAGAGGGTTCAGAATCTAGTCAAGAGGTGGCAAATGTTGAGCAGCCACTAGTACACCGTCAGGGGCCAGTGGTTTCTTAGTCTTTATTTACAAGGCATAACCCTCCAATATTTAGTAGTTCTGACTCTAGTGAGGACCTCGAGAGGTTCTTAGATGATGTGGCTTGGATATGTAGAGCTTTGGGATGTTCTCTTACTTGGATCGTTGATTTGGTAGCCTTCCAACTACAGGATGTGATAAGAGGTTGGTATGAGACTATGGTTCATGCGAGGCCTGGAGGATCACCGCCTTTGGTTTGGAATAAGTTTCCCTAATTATTCTTAACTCAGTTCTTACCAAAGAGCATTCGGGTTAGCAGGAGACAACAGTTTGAGTCTCTTGTGCAGACAGATCAAATGACTGTGATGGAATATAGCACCCAATTTGAAAAGTTTGCTAGATATTCATCGCACATGATTGCTATTGAGGAGTTGCGAGTTGATCACTTTATTGAATGTTTAAGGCCCTATATATATAGGGTACTAGCAGGTTCTGAGATGACATATGAGCAAGCTTTGAATAGGGCTTTGGCCATTGAACAGGGAGGCAAAGATAAAGGTGGAGCATCATGTGACTCACGCAAGAGGTCACGATCAGAGGGTGCTCTTGGGGGCCATCAAGGCCGCAGTGGGGATTCTAGAGATAATATCAGTCAAGGCCGTCGGGGTCAACAGAGAGCCCCTCAGTTACAAGCCTTCCATGGTAGCCAGACTGCTAGCAGTGCTCCTGGTCGAGGCTTTCCATTGCATCAGAGGTCTTCCGATCGAGTCCCTTCTACTTGTACTACATGTGGGAAAACACATTTTGACCATGCAGACAAGGCTTTATAGGTTGTTATCAGTGTTGGCAGGTGGGACACTTTACTAGAAGTTGTCCTATAATGCATTCTCAGCCTTCTACTAGTGGAGCTACAACATCTAAGTTTCCAGGCCGACAGGGAAATGGATCAAATGGATGAGGATCTGGCAGTACTCAGTGGAGTGGTAGAGGATCAAGTGCCAGAGGTCAGGGGCAGACTGGTAAAGGACAAGCTCGTGTTTTTGCTATGACCAGACAGGATGCTCAAGCATCTAATGCTGTTGTGATAGGTATGCTCTCAGTATGTTCTCATGATGCACATGTTTTGATTGATTCAGGAGCTACCCATTCTTTTGTATCACCTTCCTTTGCATCTTGTTTTGGATGGGACCCTACACCTCTTAAGGAACCTTTGATGGTAGTTACGCCACAGGGCACCTTGTTAGCTACTTTGGTGTTTAAAGCATGTGAAATTTTGGTGGGTGGTAAACTTTTAGTAGTTGACCTTAGAATTCTTAACATGGTAGATTTTGACGTGATATTAGGCATGGATTGGTTAGCTTATTGTCATGCTAATGTAGATTGCTACAATAAAGCAGTGAATTTTAGCATTCTAGGTGAAGCATCATTCATATTTCAAGGTGATCGAGATTGGTTACCAAGTAACTTGATTACTTTCTTGGTGGCTTAAAAATTGTTGAGAAAGGGTTGTCATGGGTACTTAGCGATGGTGAGAGATACTAGTTTATCACATGATGAGAGATTGGAACATATCCCTATGGTATGTGAGTATTCTGATGTTTTCCCGAAAGAGTTACCAGGGTTACCACCTGACAGGGAGATAGATTTTTGCATTGATTTGCTTCCAGATACCTAGCTAATATCGATACCTCCATACAGGATGGCTCCAGCCGAACTTAAAGAATTGAAGGGACAGTTGAACGAGTTGCTTGATAAGGGCTTCATTGGCCCAAGTTGTTCTCCTTGTGGTGCACCGGTGTTGTTCGTTACGAAGAATGATGGTTCACTCCGATTGTGTATTGACTATCAGCAGTTGAACAAAATAACAGTGAAGAATAAGTGCCCTCTTCCTTGTATTGATGATTTATTTGATCAGCTTCAGGGATCCCAATGTTTATCAAAGATTGACTTACGATATGGATATCATCAGTTGAAGATAAAGGGTGAAGATATTCCTAAGATGGCATTTCGTACTCGTTATGGTCATTATGAATTCTTGGTTATGTCTTTTGGGCTTACCAATGCACTAGCAACCTTTATGGATTTGATGAACCGAGTCTTCAAGCCATTCTTGGATCACTTTGTTATAGTCTTTATTAAATGACATCTTAGTGTATTCCAAGAGTAAAGAAGAGCATGAACAACACCTGAGGTTGGCATTGCAAACCTTAAGAGAACATAAGTTGTATGCTAAGTTCTCTAAATGTGAATTTTGGTTGGACAATGTAACTTTTTTAGGTCATGTTGTGTCTAAAGAGGGGATAAGTGTTGATTCTAAGAAAGTGGAAGCAATGCAGAATTGGCCAAGACCTACTTCTGTGACAGAGATTCGCAGTTTCCTTGGACTTGCAGGATATTATCGCCGATTTGCTAAGGATTTCTCTAAGCTAGCAGCACCTTTGACAAAGCTGACACAGAAGCAAGTTAAATTCCTGTGGAGTGATACATGTGAGCAAAGTTTTCAATAGTTGAAGAGTTGTCTGACATCTGCCCCAGTGTTAGCATTGCCTACTTCAGGTGGTGGTTATGCAGTTTACTATGATGTTTCTAGAGTTGGTCTTGGTTATGTGTTGATGCAACATGGGAGGGTGATTGCTTATGCATTTAGACAGTTTAAGAAGCATGAGCAAAATTATTCCACACATGATTTAGAAATGGCGGTGATGGTATTTGCTCTCAAGATTTGGATGCATTATTTATATGACGAGACATGTGAAATTTACGCCAATCATAAAAGCCTTAAGTATATTTTTCAGCAAAAGGACTTGAATTTAAGGTAAAGGAAGTGGATGGAACTCTTAAACGACTATGATTGCACGATTATGTACCATCTAGGAAAAGCAAATGTGGTGGCTAATGCCTTGAGTAGAAAATCAATGGGAAGTCTTGCATATATAGTTGAGGTTAGAAGTCCAATGGTGAGAGAGTTCCAAGAACTTGTTGATAGAGGAGTGCGATTTGAAGTTGCAGGTGCATCGTCCTTATTAGCTCATGTTCAAGTCCATTCTACGTTGTTGGATAATATTAAGGGTAATCAAGGAGAAGATCCTTACTTGAAAAAGGTTATGGAAAAGGTCCAAACAGGAAAAGCTTCAAAGTTTATGGTTGATTCTGATGGCATTTTGCATCTTGGCAAATGCATATGCGTTCCTAATGTAGCACATTTGAAAAAGAAGATATTAGAGGAAGCGCATCATTCTTCTTATACTATTCATCCAGGTTCTACAAAAATGTATCAAAACTTGAAAGAGTTTTATTGGTGGGAAGGGATTAAAAAAGAGGTAGCTGAGTTTGTTTCTAAATGTTTAGTATGTCAACAAGTAAAGGCAGAACATCAAAAGCCTATAGGGTTGCTCCAACATATTGAAATACAAGAGTGGAAATGGGACAGAATCACAATGGATTTTGTGACGGGACCGCTTAAAACTGCGAGGGGTTATGATTCAGCTTGGGTGATTGTAGGTCAATTGACGAAGTCAGCACACTTTTTACCTGTGAAGACTATCTACACAGCAGCTCCGTATGCCAAGCTTTATTTGGAGAAGATTGTGTCTCTGCATGGAGTGCTAATATCTATTATATCTTATCAAGGGTCTCAATTCACTACTCTATCACGACCCGACTTGAGCACATGATCGGCACTTGGGAAGTTTTGTTCCCACATAAGCCTTGTGGCCTGTTAGTTGTCTCTAAATGCTTGCTTTATTCATAAAGTCTATTTAAATCGTTATATTTCCTGCGGACCATCCACATTTTCTGTAAAATTAGAATAATTAAATCTAGAAACTTGTAATAAATTTTTCGGGTTCTAACTCCTGGAGTCATTTATATATAAATCAACATACACTTATCCCAAATGTCCAAGTTATTGTATACAAATCGAATGTAAATATAATATACCAAATGCAACTTAAAATATGCTATAGGTCTGGGATCCTGCCTGCAATATACTAGAGCACTCTAAACAAAATGGGAATGCTTTACTTACCGGCTATATGCTAATGTTGTAGGGACATTAATGGCTAGGAGAACAGCAGCTATAATACCTGTAATAGAGAGGAAAGCACAGGAGTAAGTTTTGTTACCAAAACTCAGTGAGTGAGTCCTCATCTGAAACCCCCTTTCATGAGACGCTAAAGAAACAATGCATAAATGCAATAACATAAATAATACTTGAAAATCTCCCATAATCAAACATACAGATATTTCTAAAAGTCCTTTATAATGATCATGTTATGACTCAAAAATAATTTTCTCAATTCACTTCCATACCTGAAACCATACAAGCTCACAACATAGTAGCTCCTAGAGAAATAGTAATCTCTGCATTGGTTACGCACAATGTTTGTGACGTAATGAAACTCTGAATATATATCTCTAGTAATATCTGGGCGTTATGTATCGTCATCCCCAATGTGATAATAAATTCTCTATTATCTCTAGCCCGGGCTATTTCGTACCAAGGTTAATGGATTAGTTGCCATTATGTCACGACCCGATTTAGGCACGTGACCGGCACGTGAGAAGCCTCATCCCCATGTAAGCCTCGTGACCTGAACTTGCTCTATATGCACCATTAGAGATGAAATTATTTAAAATATATTTTCATTTTCTACATACAAATCACCTGTTTGCTGAATCATACTGGTCTAAACTGTAATTATATAATTGAAATCCTATTATCTGTATATCATAATACAAAACCCATATGTATATCACTGCTCTGATTTGAAATGTTCACAAGTGTTAAACTATTTGATACGAAACAAAATAGTATAATAATATGCAAAACATGATCATGCTCTATTGTTCAGGGTCCTGCCAGCAATGTACTGGAGCACTCTAGACAAAAATATAAACACCTCATTCAAGTGAAGCTCACCACTGGGACTCTAGTGCTGCTGAGATGGGGATAGCGGGGAAGGACCTATAGCCACGTCTGTATCTATAAATAGAGGAAGGAAGAGAGGGGTGAGTTTTTGTGGAAAAACTCAGTGAGTAAGTCCTCACCTGAAACCCCTTCCATGGGACACCAAGGAACAATGTAGGAAATCATAATAACATTAATAATATTCAAAGATTTACATAATCAAATAAAGCACATGTATATATACATACGTATAAACATAATCAAATAATCACTTTATAACCTCAAAAGAGAACACGTTCTTCCAGTTACTTTTCTACCCAAAATCATATAAACTTATACTAGCATCTATCAATCATGGTATAATCATGTCTCTACTCTGATCTGGGATGTTCCACCAGTGCCAGACACGGGCCTCACTGGGGAGCTCAAGGGGGTGTTCAGTGAGCGTAGGCTGTACCTGCCATATGATACTAAACAATCGTATCTCTGCTCTGATTTTTGCAGGTGGGACAGACTCCGAGCACCTCTGCTTTATGAGCTGTGAATCCATCTAATTCTAACAGTCTGACCTTAGCATACCGGCGGCTATAGAACCATGCCCATACACTCACTCTGTGTGGACATTGTGATTCTAAGCCTCCACAAGGTATGTAGTCGCCAGCTGTTATGAACATCATAAAGATTCATGCTCTAAAATCCTTGTGTTTAACATCTCTAAAACATAATCCAACCATCAAGCTTTTCTTACTAGAAAATTCAATATCATATTTCCAAAATAACAAGGTTTGCAATCACAACTCTATTCTTTTATCTAAATAACATCTTTAAGTATATAACTATACTATATACATAATCCATATCTAGAGTTCAATTTAATATTCATATAAAAGCTTTCCATATTCAAAATTATCATCAAATACATTTAAAATCAATTCAATAGACATGGTCCTATGAGTTTTCTCAAAGATATATTTCATGCACTAAAATCAACAGTTCTAAAACCTATAAACCATCAGTGACATCAAACCTTTATATAGAAATCTCTAAAATCAATCAATAATTCATATTTTTATGAAAATAATGCTAATGCAGAACTTAGAGGTCACAGATGAAAACCCACTCACTTGAAGGGGTAAATAATCCAGAACTAACACCAACAGCACCCTAGGAAGCAGAACTAATAGCAGAATCTGATATAACAACCATAGAACTCTAAATCAACCTCTAAAGCCTCTGAATAATCAAAATCCATTTCTAACCAAGTAGAAAAACTCTCTCCCTTGAGGAACTTAGAGAATCACCCTAATAACCCAAAGAAAAGGGAGAAAGGAGAGCAGAACTGGGAGAATAATGTACCTTAAAGCCTTAGGAATCAAAGATTGAAGTTAGAATTGAGAGAAATGGAGTTTAGGAGTGAATTGGGGGTGGAGAGAGAAGTTTCTCGTGTTTTTGGGGGGGAGGAAATCGTGTTTTTGGTGTTCTGAAGATTTTGGACACTGAAAGGGGGTTTTTAATACTCTGATGACCGCCTAGGCGATCTCCAGTGAAGTTCCCGCACCGACTTACTTTCTGATGATCGCCTGGGCGGTTATATGACCGCCTAAGCGGTCTCCAAGGAGGCGTTTTAATATCTTCGGGGCTCTGTTTACCGCTTGGGCGGTCATGTGACCACTGGGGTGGTCTCTAGTGAGGTATTCTGGTGTCTTCAGGGATGGGTACTAGTATGTATTGAACTACACTGTCTCAATACTCACTTATTTTACTCATTTATTTTACTCTCCATTAACTTTAAAACATAAATGTAAATAAGGGAATACTCCCATTTGGATTCAAATGAAATATTAGGAAAATCAAAATCTCAACAAATCAAAATCTAAATTTTGGGTTTTAGTTCAAATTCGAAGATTTTCCTGGTTTTACAAACTTAGATGCTGAAAACGGAGTGTTTATGGGTTTCAAAAAATTCCTTAAAAATTGCTCTTTAACTTGTTTTTCTCTAAGGAACAATTACTGGGATTTTTGGTCCCAAAAATATGACCCTAACATATAGCCCTCCAAGCAAGCATAGGGTCCAGACTTAGAAACATTCAGAACCCGAAATGACAGATAAAGGTAACGAATACCCAACTTAACTCAAAACTATTTTCTAATTTTTTTATTTAAAATCGGGGTATTACACATTAACACACAGCCTGTTTCTCTATAGCTACCTTCTAAACTAACTAAATACATTCATTAAAGATAAAAACCTTTAAACCTTTTTCATTCTCTGAGAGATCTGAATGTGTCTGACTCTAACAGTCTGACCTTAGCATAACTATAGCTGTCGAATCATGCCCAAGGGATTACCCTTTGGAGACATTTGTGATTTCATAAGCTTACAGAATATATATCCGCCAGCTATTTTGAATCTCGTGAAGATTCAAGCTCTAAAACCTTTTGATTTATTCTCTAAAACATAATTCCAACCATCAAGCTTTTCATAACTAGAAATCTCAATATCACTTTTCAAAACAGCCAAGTTCACAATCACAATTCCATTCTCATCTCTAAATTGCATGTATGGCATAAAACTACTTCATATACATATATAAACCAGTTCCAAAATCCATTAAAACAATCACAAATGTCTCTAACCATTGCACATATTATCAATTCTACATAAAATCAGCATAATAAACATGGTCCCGTGAGTTTTCTCATAAATAAGTTTCATGCTCTAAAATCAATAGTTCAAACATACAATCCAACAGTAAACTTCAAATCCTTGTACAATATTTCTCTAAAATCAAGCAGTAAATCATATTTTCATGAAAATAACTCTAATGCAAAATATAGATATCACAAGTATGAACTCACTCACATGGATGGGTGAATAATGAAGAGTTAACACCAACAATACACTAGGAAGTAGAACTAACAATAACATTTGATATAGAAGCAATAGAACTCTAAATCAACCTCTAAAACCTCTAAATAATCAAGATTCATCTCTAGTAAGGTTGGAAACTTCTCCTCCTTGAGAAGCATAGAGAATCACTCTAATAACAAGGAGGAAATGGAGAAAGGAGAGCAAAACCAAGAGAATAACATACCTTAAAACCTTATGAATGAAATATTGAAGTTAGAATTGAGAAAAAGTAGAGAAAATGGAGTTTTGGGGGTAAGAATCATGTTTTGGGTGAGAGAGCTTGGGGATAGAAGTGAAAGTGGTGAGAGAGTTTTCTGGAAACCCAAAATGAGAAGTTCTTATAAAACTGTTGACTGCCTGGGCGGTCAATGTTATTGCTGCAGCACTGCCTTATCCTCTGTTTGCCGCCTGGGTGGTCACATAACCGCTGAGGCGATCTCAGTTATTTATATTTCTTAATTTTAAGTTAATATCCTCATTTATTTTACTCTCCATTAACTTTTGAACATAAATGTAAATAGGGGAATACCCCCTATTTGGATTCAAATAAAATATTAGAAAAATAAAAATCCCAACAAATCAAAATCTAAATTTTGGATTTTAGTTTAAATCTGGAAATTCTCACAGTTTTATAAACTTGTACACTAGAAATAGGGCGTTTAAAGGTTTAAAACAATTCATTAAAAATCACTCTTTAACTTATTTTTCTCCAGGGAACAATTACCAGGACTTTTGGTTCCAAGAATATGACTTTATTATATAGCCCTTCAAGGGAGTATAGGGTCCAAACTTAGTGAAATTCAGAACCTGGAATGACAGATAAGGATAACTTGTTAACGTTGAAGCTGTTCCACCTTCTTAGGATAGTTTATTTGAATTTGAATAATTGTTATTATCTTTTAGTTCCTATACTTTTGCTTCTGATCCTTATCTTTGTAACTGCATTATTTTATAAATAAGAGAGGACCTACGACTACTCAATTAATCTAGAGTAGCCTTTCCACTAAAATCTTCTTTATGGTATCGGTCTAGCCATAGGAAAATCCCACCTCATATCACCATGGCCAACTCTTCTGCTATCCCAAACAACAACAATGCCCGCCCTTCCCCTTATCCATACCCTGCCACCTTAAATATCAGTAACTTTGTTTCACTTGACCTCACTCCTTCCAACTATACTCTATGGCGTGCTCAGATGCGCAACCTTATTGAGAGTCAAGACTTTGGTGGTTTTATTTCCGGAGGAACTCCAGCACCACTGCCATTGATTTCCTCCCCAGGATCTCCACGACCTGGCATGAGGTTCGATCAACCAAATCCGGACTATCATAATTGGCAAAAATCTGATCGCCTTGTTCGTGCTTGGATCACGAGTCGTTTATCTGAAGAGGCACTTGGCTTAGTTCTTGATCTTGAAACATCTCATGAGGTTTGGACAGCACTACAGGAGGCATATGCTCAAACTTCTGTGGAACGTGAGTTTTTAATCAAACAGAAGCTTTCTCTTCTTTCAAAGGAACCCACACAATCCATTCATGATTACATCAGGTACTTCAAGTCACTTTGTGATGATTTGTCTCTCATTGGCAAACCTTTACCTGACCACGATAAAGTCTTTCATCTTCTCCATGGTCTTGGTTCTGACTACAATCCTTTTACTACCACCATGCTTCGTCCCCCTATTCCTTCTTATCAATCTCTTATTCCACAACTCATCAATTACGACACCCGAACCACAGAACTATCAAAATCTATCGCTCCGGCCTTTTATGCCCATCATGACACCAAAAAATCCCACAAATGATCTTCCTCTCAGCCCAAACCTCACTCATCACGTCCACCCTTCTCCTCAAAAGGACGTGGCTTTACTCCTCACTCCTCCTCTCGTAACACTTCAACTCGTTCATCATCCACCGCTGTTAAGTGCCAGATTTGCAAAGCCAATGCTCATGATGCTCTTCACTGCCCTCAGCGCTTTAATCATGCTTTTCAGCCTAACAATCTTTCACCTGCTCTTGCTGCACTCACCTTGCAGGACTCAGACGATGTTAAGGCTTGGATACCCGATTCAGGTGCAGGAGCCCATATGACTAATGATGCAGGTAGTCTTTTTAATCTTCGATCTTATAAAGGCAACACATGTGTAGCAGTTGGTAATGGTGATATTCTCAATGTGTCACATGTTGGTGATACTTCTATCAATCTCTTATCTGGCTCTTCCTTACCTGTTAAACATGTATTAGTTGTTCCTGGAATTCAACGTAATCTTCTTTCTATCAGTAAAATAACATCTAAGTATCCATGCACGTGTAAGTTCTCGAATGACAGTTTTGTGATTAAGGACAAGATGACGGGACAGATTTTGACCAAGGGGACGAGGATGGGGGATATTTACAGCATTCCAAAGAAGATTAGTGCTCATTTCTCTATCAGATTTCAACTAGCAGATGCTCGAACTTGGCATGCTCGACTCGGTCATCCTCATATTCGTTTAGTGCATCATCTCCACAATAAAGGAGCTATCAAGCTAAAGAATAAGGAGTCTTTACCTTTTATTTGTGATTCATGTACAATGGCAAAGGACACTGAACTTCCCTTTGTCCAAATTAATGAAAGAAGAACATTCCCATTTGAATTAATTCATTTTGATTTATGGGGACCATCTCCTGTTACTTCTACTTCTGGTTATCGATTCTATGCCTGTGTGGTTGGTGATTTTACTCGGTTTACTTGGTTGTTCATGTTAAAAGCTAAATCAGAATTTTATTAGCACTATCTTCTATTTGAGAAGTTTGTCAATCGCCAATTCAATGCCACAATAAAAAATATTCAATGTGATGGCGGAGGAGAATTTATAAATCAGCCTTTCTTATCTCATCTTGCATCAGAAGGCATTCGGTTGCAAATCTCTTGTCCAGGAACCCCACAACAAAACGGTGTAGCTGAACGTAAGCATCGCCACCTTAGGGAACTTGGTATGTCTTTGTTATTTGCTAGCAAAGTTCCTCTGCAATATTGGCCAGAAGCTTTCCAAACTGCATGTTTCTTGCTCAATCGCCTGCCTTCATCAATTCGAAGCTTCAACACTCATTTTTCTTTGCTTCACAATGCGGATCCTAATTATCATTGCCTTTGAGTCTTTGGATCACGTTGTTTTCCTCTTTTGAAGGACTCCACTTTAAATAAGTTGGCTCCTAAATCACTTCCATGTGTGTTCTTGGGGTACTCAGATAGACACAAAGGCTATCGATGTCTTTATCCATCTACTGGTCGTATTTATATCTCACGGAGTGTGGCTTTTGATGAACTCCATTTTCCATTTCATGATCTTTCCACTCTACATACACCTTCCGCTGACCCTACACCCACAATTACTCATTTCTCAACCTCAATTCCCAAACCTGCTACACCACTTCGTCATCCACCACGCCTTGAGCATACACATGATAACTCACCTCCTTCCATCACATCCTTACCCACTCAACAACTACACACGTCTCCTTCTCCCCACCCTATTTTCACTAATCATCCTTCCCTCTCTACAGTTTCTACTTTACCCACCCCTTCTCCATCATGTCCTCCACTCCATAATTCCCACCCCATGACCACTCGCTTAAAAGATGGAATCACATGTCCTAATCCCAAATATTTACTTAATTTTGAGGCAATACCCAAGGAACCAAAGACTATAAAAACAGCTCTTCGACATCCAGGATGGAAGAAAGCTATGGAAGATGAACTGCAGGCTTTAATTGATCAAAACACTTTTCAGTTGGTTCCCAAGTTCCCCGCCATGCGTGTTTTAGGTACTAAGTGGGTGTGGCGCACTAAATTGAAGGCTGATGGTTCTCTTGATAAACTCAAGGCTCTCTATGTCACCAAAGGTTTTAATCAAATTGCGGGAGTTGACTTTCTAGAGACCTTTTCTCCAGTGATAAAACATGCCACTGTGCGGCTTGTTCTTTCAATTGCTTCCATGAATGGCTGGCACTTACGTCAACTAGATGTCAAGAATGCTTTCCTCCATGGTCCCTTAGATGAGCCAGTTTATGTTGCTCAACCTCCTGGATTTGAAAATCCTCATTTTCCTCATCATGTTTGGAAGCTCAACAAAGCTTTATATGGACTTAAGCAAGCACCACGTATGTGGTTCAATCGTTTTAGTTCATTTCTGGTCTCATATGGGTTTGTTTGCAGTAAAGCTGATCCTTCCATGTTTGTTTATCGAAGCAATGATACTGTGATGATATTGTTATTATATGTCAATGATATCATTCTTACAGCCAACCAGGAATCAACTTTATCATCCTTTATCAAGGCTATGGGACATACGTTCAACATCAAGGACATGGGAAAATTACATTTCTTTCTTGGCGTGGAAGTGCAACACATGTCTCATGGTTTATTTCTCACTCAATCCAAATATGCCCGTGATATTCTTCAACGAGCCCACATGTCTGAATGCAATCCTATTGCTACACCTTTGTCAACTCAGCAAATTGCCTTGGATGCCTCGCTCTTCTCAAATCCTCAGCTTTATCGCAGTATTGTTGGAGCTCTTCAATATTTAACATTGACCAGACCTGACCTTACCTATGCCGTTAATCATCTTTGTCAGCACATGAAAGCTCCCACAAACACTCATTTTCATGAAATGAAGCGGGTCCTCCGTTACGTAAAAGGTACAGTGGATTTTGGAATGACAATCAACTCAAACTCTTCTTCCAATTTATATGCCTTTGCAGATGCAAATTGGGCCAGGTGTCCTGAAACCCGGAGATCCACTACTGGGTACTGTACATTCTTTGGTAGCAACTGCATTTCCTGGAGTGCTAAGAAACAACCCACGGTTGCTCGCTCCACCACTGAAGCTGAATATCGTGCAATGGCATCTGCTACTGCCGAGTTAACTTGGCTCAGCTTCCTCTTGAAGGACATTGGAATTTTGTTACTTGATCCTCCTCGGCTGTATTGTGACAACCTTAGTGCTCTCCACTTGTCTGTCAATCCTGTTTTTCACTCTCACACTAAGCACATCCAATTGGATTATCATTTTGTTCGCGAAAAGGTTGCTCAAGGATCACTTCTCACATGCTATGTTCCGTCGCGTGATCAGCTTGCGGACATATTCACTAAGCCACTTTCTCGGGACAACTTCACTGCCTTACGGTTCAAACTTGGTCTTCACAACCCCATCCCAAGTTTGAGGGGGTCTGTTAACACTGAAGCTGTTCCACCTTCTTAGGATAGTTTATTTGAATTTGAATAATTGTTATTATCTTTTAGTTCCTATACTTTTGCTTCTGATCCTTATCTTTGTAACTGCATTATTTTATAAATAAGAGAGGACCTACGGCTACTCAATTAATCTAGAGTAGCCTTTCCACTAAAATCTTCTTTATAACTGGCACCCATCTTAGCCCAAAAATATTTTCTAACCCCTTTTATTTAAAATTGGGGTATTACATGCTCACTTCTGGAAATCCTTTCAGTCAGCGTTGGAAACTAGGTTAGACTTGAGCACCAATTTTCATCCTCAGATAGACGATTAATCTGAGAAGATAATACAAATCTTAGAGGATATGCTCCGTGCTTGTCTTAGATTTCAAAGGTAGTTAGGACTAATATCTCCCATTGATGGAATTTGCTTACAATAACAGTTATCAATCTAGTATCCAAATGGCTCCATTTGAAGCTTTATATGGAAGACATTGCAGGTAGTACTGGGTATACGGACCGGTCCGCAACGGACCAATTTTAAACGGGCCGGACCGGACCGGTCCGTTTAATAAATGGACTGCGTTTTGCCTAGTCCAGGCCCGGTCCGCTTAAGCCCGCAAGTCATGGACGGTCCGCGGACTAGGCTTTTTTTTTCTTTCATTTTTTTTTTTACCTTTTTTAATATCCTATATTATATATTTATATTTATGCAATATATTTAATAATTTACATCACAAAATATATATACACATTCTTTTTTACAGTATACAATTTAAATTTTAAACAAATAACAGTACTAATTACTGAATACTGCAAATATTAAAATTTAAGTGTTAATTTTTTCAAAGCAATAACATACAAATTAATTACAAACCAATTAAATATGCATAACTTCTTCAAGTATAAAAAATATTTAAACTACTAAAGAATATAAATTAACAATTACTAACTATCAAAAGCTGGAGCTTAGTCTCTATGTCTACAGTATAATCTGGGTTAAGCGGGTTGGTCCGCGGACCAGTGGGCCGTTGCTTAGCGGGCTAGGCGGACCGGATCAAAAAAGTCACGGGTTGGCGGGTTAAAAATTTTCTGGTCCATTTTCATGGGGATTGCGAGTTAAACGGGTTGGTCCGCGGACCACGGTCCATATACCCAGCTCTAATTGCAGGTCACTTATTGGTTGGTTTGAGATTGGAAAGTCCAAACTGGTTGGCCTAGATTTAATTCAGGAAGCCATTGAGAAGGTTCAATTAATTCAAGAATGCTTAGTGATATCTCAGAGCAGGCAAAAATCTTATGCAAATCGGAGACGTCAACCTTTAGAGTTTGGTGTAGGGGAACAGGTGTTGTTATGAGTTTCTCCCATGAAAGGCTTGTTGAGATTTGGCAAGAGGGGGAAGTTAAGCCCAAGGTTCATTGGACCTTTTGAGATATTGGAAAAGGTAGGGCAAGTAACTTATCGCCTAGCTCTTCCACCAGACCTTTTAGGAGTTCATCCAGTTTTTCATGTTTTGATGCTTTGAAAATATGTCCATGATCCTTCTCACATCATTCAACATTAATCAGTTGAGCTTGATGAGAACTTAAGCTATAGTGAGCAACCTATGGCAATATTAGACAAGTGAGTGAAGCGTCTACCATTCAAGGACATTGCATCCATGAAGGTTCTTTGGCAGGGACAATCATGTGAAGAAACCACATGGGAACCTGTAACTGTTATGCAAGAAAAATATCCATATCTTTTTGAAGTACAAGGTTAGTAAACAGTTTGAAATTTGAGGACGAATTTCTTTTAAGGGGTAGGTATTGGAACATAACGGGAAGAAAAACTTAAGTGGGGGGCAGTTTGGTAATTTTGGTTGGGCCAAAAAAGAAGAAAAAAAGAAGGGGTGGATTAAAGCCACGGACCACCCCCTCACTCGAAAAAGAAATTCATAGCACTTCTTTCTCTCCCTCTCTACTTCGGTTTTTCTTTTTCTTCCTCTTCTTCAATTTTTTTTTTCATTTCTTCCTCCACCTTCAACCAATAATCACATAGTTGTTAATTTTTATGATCAAAACTTGATACCCTCTAACTCCTAAGATTTAAGGTAAGTCTCCAATCTCAATCTCATCCTCTTTTTGGCTACTCTAGAGTTTATCTTAAGAACTAGTGAGCTCTCAAAAATGGTGGATGAGTATATGTTTGGTATTTTAAGTATAAATCTAGTGAGTTATAAGCTCTAATATTAATAGGTTGTAGTGGGTAGTGTCATGATGTGATTTTTTTCTAATTCTTAGGAACCCTAAGTTCCATAAATTAGGGGTTTTGTTCAATGGGCTCTCTAATTGATAAATTGTTTAAACCCTTCAAAATGCTTATGTTTGCTAGATTTTGTTGACGTAGATCGAGCTACTCCCTCTGAAGTTGTTAGAGAGAGGCCCAATTGATCCCGTTGTACTGTGAGTGGTTATTTACATAATGGTGGTGTTTTAAGTTATTTTTATGGGAGAAACTATATTAGTAGATTTGATAAAAATTTTATTCTAAGCTACTTGGATTATTTGGTTAGCTTGATTGGATGATTTCCTTAAATATAATGGTTATTAAATATGACTTGATGACTTCGTTGAGATTATTGCTATCTTTCTTTGTTGATTTTGCCATATGTTATTTCAATGTGCATTGGAAAAATTTATAATATTTGATACCTGCAAGGTTAGGTTAATATGAAGATTGAGTTTTAGATTTGTAAATTGGGTTTGATAAAAAAAATTTACTTAAGAAAACCATGATGGGTTCTAAGATGGAATTATCGCTAGTCATAGCGAAGAGAAATAATGACAATACCGCTCAACAAAGCAAAGAGATGTAATGGCAATACCGCTCGCCACAACGAAGAGATATAATGGCAATACCGTTTGTCGTAGCTAAGAGATATAATGGTATTACCACTTGCCGTAGTGAACAGATGTAACAATCTATGTACACATAGTTTCCCTTTATGAGAAAAAGCTTGAAAGAACTTTATCTGAGAAATAATAAACCTTGTGATTGATGGGTTGAGATTACTTCCTAAATAAAATTTTTCCTTCTTATGTAACCCTCATAAGTATTTGAGTATTTGATGCTGAAGTCAATTTTATGTAAGAATAAGAAATTGGAGAAAATAATGAGAAAGTGTATTTAATAATTTATTTTTGAGATTTTGTTTAGAAATAAAATTTCAAAAAGTATGTATTTACAAACTATGGAAGAAGTCTATGAAGCATGGACAAATATATTTTTGTTATTAACTTTTAGAAATGTGTATGATTTATAGCCTATCCCGTTTTATATCACATTCTCATGCATTAATCGGTTTCTCCTTCTTGTCCACTTTGTTTATACTCCTCACTGGGCCTGTTTGACTCACCCCCCTTTTCCTCTAGATTTTCAGGTAGCTGAGTAACAGGTTCCTGGGGTTGTTATTTGCCCAGGATATTCTTTTTTGGTAGGCCTCTGTTGTTAGTTGAGGCTTTTTGGTTGTTGACCCTAATATTTTGCAGCTATAGGACATAGATTGGATATTTTGATTATGTGTATGAGCAAGAGTTTAAGCATATTTTTTTGTACAACTAGTCCTTATGATGTCAATAACTGGAAATATTGGAATGTACTGGTTGTTGAAATTGGATTATGTCATTGCATTGTATAACATGTTAAACTTGATATATGGGTTATTCAATTTTTAGGGCAGGTGCTATCGGATTTTCGATAGCCAAAGTAGTTAAGTTTAAAATTTATTTTAGTGAGATCATATCTTTAGGCTTGTCGGGTTAGGTGAGTTCATCTAGCCTGTGTGCCGGTCATGGCTTAAGATTGGGTCTTGACATACCCCCCATTTAGATTCAAATAAAATATAAAAAAAAAATTAAAATCCCAACAAATCAGAATCAAAATTTTGGGTTTTAGTTCAAATTAAAAAATCCTTACGATTTTTCAAACATGGGGGCTAACAACGAAATGTTTAAATGTTTCATAAAATTCATTAAAAATTATCCTTTGACTTATTTTCCTCTTGGAAACAATTATCGAGACTTTTGGTTCCAAAAATATGATTGTACCATATAGCCCTCTAAGGACGTATAGGATCCAGACTTACTGAAATTTTGGACCCGGAATGACAAGTAAGGGTGATTGGCACCCTTTCTAGTTCTAAAAAGTTTTCCAATCTTTTTATTTAAATTAGAGTATTACATATAAATGTATTGGGGATAAATTAATCCCTCAGATTTTAAAAACACTAACTTGATCCTTCACATTTAAAAAAAAGGGACAAATTGGTTCCCTATACTCATGTAATATGTTTTAATCATATAGACTTATAGGAAGGGATCAAATTATTCTCTTTTTAAAGTGTGAGTGATCTAGGACCTTCAAAATCTAAGAGTTTAAAGGATCAATTTGGGTATTGACGGGGAAAAATGCAATACAATAAAGTTACTTAATGTACGTTTAATACTTATTCTTTATTGACCGATACAACCACTTTAAGCTCATTTGGCACATTCGCATAACCAAAACAATCATTACAGCTTATTAAAAATCACAAAAGGCGCATACCAAAAGAAAAACAATCGCAAAAGGCAAATCAGGAAGTAACTTTGATGCAGAAAGCTTCATACACACTTAGAAGTGGAACGACTAAGGTAGAATTAAGGCAGCGATAGATAGACACATGTTCTTGTCTCATTGGTTCCTTTTCCCAAACGGGTACGGCGGAGAACTTCAACTTCCTCATTCCATATGCAGAGTTTCAACTACAGAGACAACAAAGTCACAAATTGTGAACAAAATAAACAAGGTCTAATTTCTTATTGCGTGAGAATATAAAGGCTAATAAATGAACTCGGCCAAACTTCACATGCTATTTGGTTGACTGCAATGTTGAATAAAAAAGATCAGGTGAAGTTGAGATTTAAGAGGTATAATCATTTCACAGCTAAACCTAGCTAGTAATTAATTAAAACACCAAACATGTGGTTAAACAGTGATTTTGCTAAGAAAAAGACCACTATGAACCTTTGGCATAGTATAATCATAACAGTATAAGCCATGTGGATATGTAATTCATAAAATTAAAAATAACATTTAAAACGACAAAAAATAAGTAACTAACACAGAATCACAGGTGAAAGAACAACAAAATCAAGGGTGAAAAAAAGAATTAAAGTTACAAAAAAACTACCAGACCTAAATACATCAGGTGGTGAGCAGAGAGCAACTTCCTTCAGCTTCAGGCTCTGATAACGGCATGCTCATCTAAATAAACACCGAGCGTTGGAGAGGTAAGAATGTAATGCAAAAAAGTTAGAATAAGGATCGGAGAATAAGAAGTAGATTTGTTGACATATTAATTACCTTTGTTAGTAAAAATATTTGCTATAGTAGTATTAAGGTCACCATCCCAACGTTCTTCGTCTCTGACCGTTGGCCATGGTATGGTTACTCCTGTGAGACTTGGCGCGGTTAACTTTCCATTACAGAAAGTTTCCATCACGGGACAACTATACACATGTACTATTTTCAGCAACGGAAACTTGAAGCTGTAGTTTCTTCCTCTGCAAAAGCTTCTGAGCCTCAACAAGTGTCTCAATTTCAATTCCTCCAATTTCATGAAAGCAATCTCACTCGTAGCATCACCATCATCATTATCACTTGCAACGATTTCCTCTATATTGTCACAAAGAGATATATTCAAAACTCGTAATTTTGATAAATTCGTTGCCGCTGATGAGGCCATAATATTGGCTACTTCATGACAATAGGACACATATAACTCATGCAGATTTTGAAACACCACGGAGGATGGAACTATATTCTTCAATCTATGACATCCACTTAACATCAACTTTTGAAGGTAGACGTGCTTGATTTCATCACGTTCACTGTTCTCAACAATGTTCTCTATCCCAGAGTCCCGAATGTCAAGCTCCTGGAGTTGCTGAAGCCCCTCAGCCAGAGAGATTGGAAAAACATGATTTAGGCTTCCGGAATAATGAACTTGCACTCTGCAGAGGCTCTGAAACCTAAGGATTCCATGCGGATCTTTGCTCCATATGTATTTTAGCTTTGGTAGGTCACGCATAGTTAGTGTTCTCAAACGAGTTTCTAGCCCCTGCTGGTTGGTAGCAACTGTACTATTCTCCTCTATTTCAAATATAACTTCTAATTCATCACACTCCCTAACATATAGCGTCTCCAGATTCTGTAGGTTGTTCAACACATAAGACGGAAATACGTTCAACAACTTGGGGCAGTTTGAAATTTCCATTTCATTCATCTCACAATATGAATTTGGAGCTAGTTGACTAGGCCATAGCGACTCCAAGTTATCCAAATTGAAGAGACGCAGTGTCTCCAAGTTTGGGAGTATAACCTATTATCAATAACATTTATACGTGTTTCAATTAAATGCACAAGTATAAGATAACTAGTCCAACAGTATGCCAAATAAAAAGTAAAAGTCAAATAACTATAGTTACAATGGTATTCAGTAGTGCTCACCTCTTCACTCGAAATATCTTCGCGGACAAATATCTTCTTAAGATTTTTGCATAAGCCAATATCAAGATATTTCAATTTTGCTAGTGCCCTAGACACTGACGATGGGAATAAACTTGTTAAGCGATCACACCGGTAAACCTCCAAACTGGTCAAGTTTTGAATGCAAGAATAGGTTGGAAGATTATCATCCCATATCTTACATGTGTTGATCCCAAACAAGTTCATGGTTTCAAGGTTGGGCATTGAAACCTATTGGCATAAACAATTTTGTCAAAAATGATATTATACGTATTATTTGATTGGGAAAGAATCGTAGTTAATCAAACTTCTGCAAGTGTGTTAGGTGCTCATATTAAAATTGGAAACTCAATCTGCAACACATTAGAACATGTGCAACATACGCGACTGTAACATGATTATAACAAAGTACACAACATTTTGTTACATCTACTGCCTTTGAGAAGAAAAAAAATAGGAATTGAATATTTTGGTAAGCATAAAAGAATATTAATATTGAAGAAGCCTTCATAAATCGACTTTTTTACCTTTTCATCAAAAAGTGCTAGAGGACCGAGTCGTGTATTATCTGTCGAGGGCATCAAACAGAAACTAAGAAGCTTAGGTAAGTATTTCAGCGAGAGAGAACGCAATTTAGGGAGCACAACAACTTCTGTCTCATGTATTTCCTCAGCTATGATCTCCGTCATCGATTGGCAATCAAAAATTTCTATCTCATGAAGTTGAGAAAGGTGTCTTATGTGGGAACGCAGCACTAAATGCTTCAACTTTTTGCAGCTGTCAACTTCAATTACTTTCAACATGTCAAAAGATTGTGCAGGAAGTGGACCGTGGCATATTTCTTCCATATTTTCCAAATTGGACAGAACCAAAGTCTCTAAATCAGGGAATGCACGATTGAGATCATGCCGCTCTGAGCTTGAGTTAATAATGTGCAGCAATTCGATACTATCTTCAATATGCAGGTATCTTAATTTCATAAAACCACCCCCATTCAATTCAGGAAAGATATTTCTAACACACTTTAGTTCGCATAAGTACAGGCTTTCAACTGTTGTCAACAACAACATAACCCAATCATTGAAAATAAAGTTTGTATGGGAAGAATCCCTGAGCTTAAGTGTTCTTGAAAGTTTAGGACCACCACCGCCGCCAAACCCCGTACCGACAAATATCTTGTATCTTTCTAGCTTTTCAAAGTTGTGCAGGTCACTTGGAAAAATTGAACCATCTTCGATTCCCAAGACCAAAGCTGTCAGCTCATGCAAACTCCTCAGCTCACCTAAACTTGCAATGTTGTTTTGGTTGTTGCTTCCCTCAACTTCCCATTCGATAGGGCAAAGCTCCATATACAACTCTTCCAAGCACTTTAAGCGTGATAGGAGATTTTTGGGAATGAGTCTTAGCTTTAGACATCCGTTAACATTGAGGACCCGCAGACAAGTAAGATCTCCTATTTCCATAGGGAGCTCTTCAATATTCATAGCTCCTTCAAGGATGAGAATTTCTAAACTCGTGAGTTCTCCTATTATTGCTATGTCTTCCAACACACTTCCTGTCAAATTTAATGATCGAAGGCCTACCAAACAACGGAAAGATGGAGGTGGTGGGTTGGTAAGCTTCATTCCACTTAAATAAAGAACCTTTGCCTTTTCTCCCATCTCTGAGAAAAAAATATCCGGGATTTCCAAATAGTTTATTCCAGAGAAACAAAGTAGTTCCAAGTTTGGGCACTCCAACTTCTCCGGAAGTTCATTGATACGATAATCACGCAAGATAATGCGATGATAATTTTGAAGTTGATTCTTCCTTGGCCATTCATTTATTTTGGTTAATCTTTCCCCTATATAGGTGCAATGAGTCTCAGACGCAATTGATTTAGCGACATCATGAAGAAGATCATGCATTCTAACCCATTCGGTTTCACCATCAAGCAACAATGAAGAGGCCCTAAGGTCTTTTAGTAATGTATGTTGTCTATTTCTTGCCTGCGCCAACGTGCACACATCTTTATATATGCCTAATCCCCAGCAGACTTGAAGTAGTTCTTCACTGCAGATACCAATACCAACTTGTCCAAAAGAACCAACAAGCAAGAATAGTGACTTGAGCTCCTCACGTTTTAGACAATCATAACTCAACTTCAAAATGTTGTTGACTTTCTCTTTATCATCACCACTTTTTGATTTTAATCTTGTAAATGTATCATTCCAGACTCTGTCATCTTGCTCTTTTCTCAGAGATTTTCCCACAATATCTATCAAAAGGGGCAAACCTCCACAACATTTGACCACATGAACTGCAATAGATTTTATATTTTGGCGTTTAACTGCATCGCCTACGATCTTCTCAAACAAATTCCAACTCTCTCCTTCAGAGAAAACTTCAAGAGAAAAATCTTTTTGGGTATTCATCTTTCTACTCAACACATAGAGATCTCTAGATGTTAGGACCAACTTGCATCCTTTGTGGTCAGCACCATAAGGAACCCCCAACTCTTCCAAATTCAGCTCATCCCGAATGTCATCAAGAATAATAAGAATACTCTTCTCACTACTTATCCTTCTACATAATTCTCTTGCTCTTCCTTCCTCTGTCTCTGGTTTTAATTCCAGACCTAACCCATCAGCAAGTTGGCCTTGGATTCTCCTAAAATCCGGAGTATTGGTTATAGAAGTAACCATAACCACAGCTTCAAATAACCTCTCTGTCTTTGCTTGGCGAGCTAACTCTTTCATCAGTGTCGTCTTACCGACACCGCCCATCCCATACACCCCAATCCTGTTGATGTTGGGATCCTTCAATGCCTGCTTAATCTCGTTCAATGTTGACGTTCTAGATTCTAGGGCTTCATAACGTCCAGCATCTGATGAGGTTGTCGTTTGAGGAGGGACGAGGAAAGAAGGTACTTGATGAGATCTTCCTTCAAGAATGAGAGCAGAAATGTTTTTAGCCATCACTTCAGCACCCTTGCTCAGCCTGCGCCTTACACAGAGATTTGGAAATGGCCGCTTCAAGCATCTAGCTTCTCCATGGCCTTCATTGTCTTTGTTAACCAGTTCATTCGCCTCAAAAATAGTGACTTCCACTCTATTCAACCAGCTCTCAATAGCATCCGCAATATCTCGATTGTTTCTTTTGGCATCTTCAACAATGCGTTGCTTATCATTCTTGTCGTCTATCAGCTTCTGAACCTCGGTTCTGAGTTTGTCTATGTTGCTCTTGTAGGAGAATGGGTAGCCAATTTCTCGTCTGACAGGTGCAAATATGAGCCCCACAATATTGCCAGCAATTGTTGTGACAATTTCCATCTCTTTCCTTTTCAATTATCTTCTCTAGGCCATTGTACATGAAATATTTCATAAAAAGAATTTCAGATTAGAACTTGGAAGCGTATTTTTATGTGTACCATGCACATAAGAAATGAATACTATATATAGAGAGAAATAAAACTTTGAGCACGTCCACCGTCAGTAAATACTTTGTGTCTCTCTTCATAATGTAGTAGGTTTACTTTTGATATGTAAATAATATTATTTTGCCGAAAATGAATAGTTGTTTGAAGTCGAGACATTAATTTTGGTGTATTATATAAAATAATGATTTAATTTTGTTACAATATTAGTGTTAAAAATATTACGCAGACATTTAATCATCATTGTCATATAATTAATTTTTTTTCACTCAACTACCTATTGTATTTATCAAAAGTCTTACTAATAGTAATATGTGATTGCATAACGGTATAAAACTTTTTAAGACTAGTAATGCATATAAATTAATCTCATTTTGTATTATCTTCCTCATAAAAAAATACAATTATATCTTACTTTTATATGACTTTTAATGTTGCAGTTACAGTGAAACAATTTTAAAGGAAAACTATGAAATTCTTCCTTCAATTTTACTCGATTTTCACTTTGGCTATTTTACTACAAAAATATGCAAATTCTGTCAAATACTTTTCCATATGCGCTGGTCACTACATTTTGCCCACAACATACCAATTTGCACGTTTTGAAATTGGCTTCTTTTTGTCAATCTGTTTTTGACCTCCTATTATTCTTTTGGGAAGGTTTTATTTTCACCGTTTCATTTTGTCAATTTTTCTTATTTTCATTTCCTTCCTCTTCACCAAAAAACGATCCTAACACCAACACCTGCCCCGGATCCACAGCCCAATGCCACCATTGAAACGAGAAGCTATCATATTTCCAAAAAAAAAAAAAAATACGAACGAGAAGTTTTGAAATATTTCTGACCAATGAGAATTCAAACTTTTGGAACATTTACACACGTTTCTTCACACGGACAATGAAAACAAGTAAATTGACAATTGACCCTTGAATACACTCGGAAGTTTATAATTCACACGTTACTTGTAACCGTGGTTTCTTTTTATCTTCTTTCTTATGGGGTCAAAATAAAAGAAAAAAAATATATTTTCTCTTAACTCCGTTAGATTTTAGTTGATTTCTTCTTAATGCCTTTCTTTTTATAGTCTAATCAAAATAATAATCCGATAATAATTGTTTATTATTAATCATAATTTGATCTTAATTTATTATTATTATTAGTCGTTTGACCCGTGTAATGTACAGGTTGATAATGAAAAATAATTTATTAACCATTACTGAAAATAAATAATAATTTATTTAAATATATCTTATAAAAAATTATGTATATAAATTTCTTTTGAAAATAAGTTAATAGATAAATAGTTAAATAAGTAAACAAAATATAAATGTTTCATTTTATTTTATATCTTATTTTGAATATCATATTTATAAGATTAAAAAAATCTCGATAGACAACCTTTAACTAATAATAAATATCCTATTTTATGAAAATTTTACATGTTTTGAAAGTTGAAATTATTGAATAATAAAAGAGAATAAGTGGATAATTTTACTATATCATGAGTCATGTATAGGGATGACAATGGGTATCTATTAGAGATGGACATGCTCCCGCCCCCATCCCCATCTTCATCCATGTCACGGGTCCCCATTTCCCATTCCCCATGGGAATTTGAATCCTTATGGGTATTTGCCGATATAAAATTTCAAAAAGATAAAAGTTTTTAAAATACTTTGAAATTCGAAACATATATGTCGTTAATAACAAATATTAATAATGCAATATAATCCAAATTAAAGATAAATATATATACATAATTCAAATGCAATAAAGATTCTTAATAAAAATGATGAAATGGATATTTAAATAATTTATAAAAATAGAAAATTGGCAGGATTCCATGGGATGAAAGTCTCATTCCCCGTCCCTCACCCATTTAACAAATGTGAACTGCACCCCATCCCCATAAAGATTAAACATATCCTCATTCTCATCCCCATTACTAGCAATTCTGCGATTACCTGATTCAGCGGTATTTTTTTGGTCATCCCAAGCCATTTACGTCTTTTTAATAAGTTAATTTTAAATATATGTTACGCTTAGTGTGTTATAATTAGTAAAAAATTCATAAATAATAACAATTTATGTAGTTTTTTTAACATTAGGAAGCATTTGTTTCAAGGTTTAAAATTCTATTATCGGGAATCACATTCCCGGGTATGATATTCTTGCATATTTTATTCATGTATATTTTAAATAAATTATTTATTTAACATCAAATATTTCTAGGATTATTTGTTGTAATTCCTAGAAATAAATTTAAAACTTGTTTATTTTGTAATATATAATTCTGGGAATATATGTAATAATTTTCAAAATACCCCCAACAAATTTATTATTATTACAATCCAAAATAAAAATTACACTTCCGAAAAAATATAAAATTAACAAATAATTTTTTAAAATTTGTTCATCTCAATTAATATAACAATTAACAAAAAATTTTAAATTAAGATAGATTTATGAAGTCAGGTGAGTGCAGGTAAATAAAAATTGTAGGGGGAAAGTCAAATAATTGAGGCACACTTTTGTAATTGTGCTTAATAACTTCCATTCCCAAGTTATAGGAATTTTTTATTCTCACCTTTCATTATAGGTATGAGATTTCACTAAATCATGAGAAAATCTTTTTCCAAGAAATAATTGATGCCCAAGAGTAATTTTGTTTAACTTGTAACAAATATGAAAATACATCATTCCCAAGTAGTTACTCCTGAAAATAAGTAAATATACCTTGAAACTGCCACCTTACATACTGGTTGTAGTTTTAGTTCATTATCAACTTAAAAAAACATATTATAATAGTTTTTTTATATAATTATATAATAGTTACATATGGTCAATAATTTTTTTAATGGTAACATAATTATAATAGTTTTTTTATCATTAATTAATACTATAATAATTATACATATAAAAAATTAATGATATAATAATATGTTTAATTATCATTTTGTTTATATTATTTGTTATTATTTTCTTGTTAAATAATTTTGATTGAGATATTTTATAAAGTATTTTTATTGTGCTAATGGAAGAGAGATGTGAAGGATTGATTGAAAAAAATTAATTAATAATTAGAAGATAAATTAAATTAAAAAACTTGCTTTAAATATTAAGATTTATGAAAATGATGAGGCATAGTAGTTTTCTCTATGAATGAAATGTAGAAAACTTTTCATGTAATGAGTTTTAAATATTAGTATTATTATAGATAGATTATAGGTTATAGATTATATATAAATTAGTACAAAAAAAATCCCAATTTATGTAGTTTTTTAATAGCATTTATGAGTTGTAATTTTAGTTCATTATCAACTTAGGAAACATAGTATAATAGCTTTTTATATAATTATATAATAGTTACACATAGCCATTAAAATTATTGTTAATTATAGTATTTTTTTTGTGGTAACATAATTATAATAGCTTTGTTATCATCAATTAATACCATAATAATTATACATATAAAATTTTAACGATATAATAATACGTTCAATTATTATTTTATTTATATTATTTGTTGTTATTTTCATATTAAAATAATTTTGAATGAGATATTTTGTAGAGTATTTTTATTGTGTTTATATGAAGGTATGATTGGAAAAAAATAAACCAATAATTAGAAGTGAAATTAAATTCAAAAACTTACTTTAATTATTAAGATTAACAAAATAGTGGGCCATAATTTTCTCAACGAATGACACATGAAAAACTTTTCATATAATGAATATTAAATATTAGAATTATAGATTATAGATTGATTATGGATTATAAATTAGGAAAATAAATAAATAATCCTAATTTATGTAGTCTTTTAACATCACATATGGATTGTAGTTTTAGTTCATCATCAACTTAGAAAACATATTATAATAATTGTTTTATATAATTATATAATAGTTACACATGGTTAATAAAATTATTGTTAATTATAATAGTCTTTTTTTTTGGTAACATAATTATAATAGTTTTGTTATCATTAATCAATACTATAATAATTATACATATAAAATTTTAACGATGTTATAATACGTTCAATTATCATTTTATTTATATTATTTGTTATTATTTTCATATTAAATAATTTTGAATGAGATATTTTTGTAGTATTTTTATTCTGTTAATGAAAAAAATATATGAACGTATGATTGGAAAAAATTAATCAATAATTAGAAGGTAAATTAAATTCAAAAACTTACTTTAATTATTAATATTGTGAAAATGGTAGGTCATAATTTTCTCTATGAATAACATATGGAAAACTTTCCATGTAATGAGTCTTAAATATTAGTATTATTATAGATTGATTGATTATAAATTAGTAAAAATATAAATAATCCTAATTTATCTAGTTTTTAACATCACTTATGGGTTATAGTTTTAGTTCATTATCAACTTAGAAAACATATTATAATAGCTTTTTATATAAGTATATAATAGTTATACATGGTCAATAAAATTATCATTGATTATAATATTTTTTTTGTGGTAACATAATTATAATAGTTTTGTTACTATTAATTAATACTATAATAATTATACATATAAAATTTTAAAAATATAATAATAGGTTAAATTATTATTTTATTTATATTATTTGTTATTATTTTCATATTAAATAATTTTGAATGAGATATTTTGTAGAGTATTTTTATTGTGTTAATGAAAAAGAGATATGAAGATATGATTGGAAAAAATTAATCAATAATTAGAAAGTAAATTAAATTCAGAAACTTACTTTAATTATTAAGATAATGAAAATAGTGGACCACAGTTTTTTCTATGAATGATATATGAAAACTTTTCACATAATGAGTCTTAAATATTAGTAGTATTATAAGTAAATTAGTTCAATTAAAAATAATAGTTTTATTATATGTCTTGTTATTCATTAATGTATGTTAAACAATAATAAATGCCACTTCACATCAAATAGGAGAGATTAAAATAAATAATAAAAAAAACCTTGACCTACACACAGTTTACAGCTTGCCAAGTGAAATACGTGTGTTGTTGTTTGTGAAATTTTAACTACAAATAGTTGGAGTAGTCACATTAAAGGCAGTCCATCTTGCTATTTTAATTTCTTTTGAACTAAAAATCAAATGCTATAGCTATTCTCACATAATTTATTCACAAATTGAACAAATATTTATTTTTCATAGACGCAGTTCACTTTTAATTCATTATATTGTTTTAGTAAAAATATGTTTCTAAAACAACTATCAAAATGCCTATATCCAGTTAAAGTTTAGTTAGTTCAATTACCTTTTTTTTTTAACTTATTCCCTTAAATAATTTAATTGTTTTTAATTGAAATAGTAACAATAATAAATTAAGATCAAATTATGATTAATAATGAATAATTAGTATTGAACTATTATTTTTATTAAAATATAAGAAGAAGGCAATTATGAAGAAATCAATTAAAATTTAATGGGAGTGGGAGTGACAATAAGCATTTAGGAGTGCCAATAGCCTATCCATCTTTAAATGATGACACTTCAAAGATTGGATTCTCTTATCCTTAATTAGTTGCCAGAATTAGTAGCAGTCGATGACACATTTGCAAAGGCATTACTAACCAATTCATTTGAATGATACAAATATAACAAGGACAATCCGATTGCATGCTCCTGAGGAAAAAAAAAAAATGGTAAAAACTACTAGAAATCCTTGGTATACTGACGGATGGGAAATTATCAATGTGTTTTTCATCCGTTGATAATATCGACGAGTGTACCAACTGGTTGAAGGAATTTTTATGCATGAAAATTTTAAAAACAATTT
The DNA here is from genome assembly GCA_031216105.1 of Dalbergia cultrata. Classification (NCBI taxonomy): domain Eukaryota; kingdom Viridiplantae; phylum Streptophyta; class Magnoliopsida; order Fabales; family Fabaceae; genus Dalbergia; species Dalbergia cultrata. Next base: position 17,980,185 of record CM062350.1, read on the forward strand.
CTCGATGGTGTACCGACTGGTTGACAGAATTTTTATGCATGAAAATATTTGGTGCTAATAGGCGCCATTTGGCGTGCAACATATACCGATGGGTTTTCCAACTACTTGTATATTTAGTGGCGTCCATCAGTAAAACCATTGGGAAAGTTTATGCACTACGTGGCATGTAAAGGTTATTGACATGTGCTTTTTTAAAAAATTTTTAAATATGCATTTTACCAATGAGGATGGGTATAACTAATTTATTTTTTTATTTTCTTAAATGATGTTACCAATAGGTTTTCCAACGAGTGTTTTTGTTATAGAAATTTGAATTATTGGAATGTTAGTGCGCAACTCTTGAGATTCCAATACATGTCAATAAACCCATCAATAATTAGTGAATATGAAACGCATTGTATCATTAACTAATTACAGATGGGTAAACCATTCAGTAAACTGTTGGTAATCAGCATATATGTCATTCGCAGAGCCCCTCTTCTTCCTCATTATGTAACTTCTATCTCTCTTCCCTTTCTTTGTCATCACTATTGTCTTGCCACTGTTGGCCACTGTCGGAGCCTCCATTTGTGAAACCAAGCTATGATGTCTCTGGTCCATGTATCCTTGGCAAAGCCTAGCATATCTTTTAAGTATCTCGAAAACCTCCAGATTTCAAAAAAACATGTTTTGCTTAAGTCTGCATTTTTCGATGCAAAAATGTTTGCTGCAGCGAATATTTCTAGCTACAGCCAGTAGAAGGCGAGGCAGGTTCACCGCAGCTAGTTTTTTTCACTGCAGTAAGGACTCCTGATATTAGCTCGCGTCAAAATGATGCAGTTTCATTAAAACGCCCCAAACACTATATAAACCCATCCCCATGATTGGGTTAGACACCCTAGCCGCTGTCAACACTCTCTGTGCCTTTCCCTCACATTTCCCTTCTATTCTTCCGCTTCCCTAAGCTTTCGATAAAAGATTTTCATGGAATTTAGCTAATTTCTTCCCTTTTTTTTATCTAGTTTATGAGTTAGGGCATTATCAGACATGTTTTTCTCACAACATTCTTCCTCCCTAACATTCCAAGTTCAGTCTTGGCAACAATATAAAATTGTTTATATTTTCATTGTATTGTTTGGCAGTTGCCCGTACCAATCCTAATCCCTAGAATCAAGTTGCTAGTGGCACACTACTGACTACCAACAGTGAGTGGGTTTAAGCTCATGACCATACTTTTTATCATTATTACTATTTCCAGTATTGTATAAATTATTTATGAAATTCTTGAATGATTTATGCTAAGAAAATATGATTTCATGAATTATACAAACTTTAGAAAATGATTGTTTTATCATGAAAATATTATTTTTACAAAACTTATGGGACTATATTCATTATATGTATGTTCTAGAATTATTCATCGGTTAGAAAAATGGCATGAAACCCAGTTAGCATGAACAACAGGCATAGTGAAATATTTGGAATATTAGTTTTTAGCCAATGATTAGAAAGAAATAGAACAACGAGCTAACAACTGCAAGATCGATTGTTAACCTTGGTATCAAGTGGTCCACTAGAGGACCAGCTCAACCCCAATTACATTAAGGAACCCAGTGTGGTATCCATTTATAAGACCTAGTTAGGTGCCCATCAATTTTAGTCATCGGCTTAGTACGATAATATATATATATATATATAATATTTAATTCAACCCCTGTTTCTTTGCTAATTATTATATTATGAATTTTAGTTGAACTATGGTTTTCATTATAGATATGTATTTAAAGATTAAAATGTTTCACATCAGCTGCATGTATATTATGTGCATTATCCTTTTGATGTCCTATATGGGTTGTGAGTGGAGACTCACTTACTGAGTTTTGATGAATTCACCCCTCTCTTTTCCTCCCCTACAAATATAACTACAAGCTCAATTGCACCATAGAATCCTTTTTAGTAGTGTTGTAGCTTCTTTTGGTGAGTTTCGCTTCGGAGTGAAGCTTTTTATAGATTTATGTTAGTTAGTGGTGCTCTAGTGATTGTGTAGACAGGATCCCAAACATGCATAGTAATATTTTATTATTTTTTGAATTTCAGTTATTTTATCAATTATGTTTGGCCTCGGCCCAGATTATGATTATTATGCAGTTTTATATTCAAGATTTATGTTTCAAAAAACATTTTCAGAATTATGGGATTTAGCTAAATCTAAGATATTTGGAACATATTTTTATTATTTATGTATATTAATCAATCACGTTACCAGAGGCTTCTATGGAGGGACCCAAATCCCTCACGTGCCGGTCACGTTCCCTCAATGTGTCATGACAAAGTGGTATTAGAGCCATAAGTTTCCCTACATATTACAGGAGCAAGTGTTCACAAATAATATGGCATCTATGTAATGGAAGCGCGTCCATTTGCATTGATGTGGGGTTATTTAAAGCCTTTAGGAAATAGTCAATCATGTCTAGATTTAGTAAGAGTTTGTCCCTTTTTGGCACTCATAATCTTGTTATATGTCCTCCCTGTTCACAAGTGTGACCATGCCACCTATACACCCTTGACACCTTCACTGTCGCAGTAGGAACGACTCATCCAGTGATAGTGCTCGCCTCAGAACCTTTGAATAGATGGTAGCGACTCATCCAGTAGATAGCTTGAGGTGACGACACAACCACCTTCAATCCAAGGCACAAGTGACTCAGCCTTGGAATGTTTAAAGAGGATGGACCCACCTACCTTTAATGGGCGTCTGATGACCAAGGATCCTTAGGTTGGTAGATAAGATAGTTGGTATCATCCACTATTCTTCAGAGAAAACAGTAGAGTTGGCTGGCTTCCAACTGGGAGGCCAACCAGATTTGTGCCATCAGGAGTTCCAACAGAGGCATGGGACCTCTAGCCGTCCTTCATGGGAACAATTCAAGGAAGCCTTTATGCGAAGATTCCTTTCAGAGAGCCGACGGGCACATATGATTGAAGATTTCTTAAATCTCCGATTAACTCCAAGCATGACAGTTATAGAGTATGATGAGCACTTCACCTATCTGGCCCAGCCAGCCTCTAGCATATTACCAAGATAGACAGCTAGGGTGAAACATTTTGTTCAGGGTCTACCCAAGGACATGTTCCTCAGTTTGCAGCCTCACATCGGGACCATGGACTATGCTCAGGTTGTGGACCTAGCAATGGATCTTGAGAGCAGATTGGCAGAGTGCAAGATGAAGTCAGAGGCCAACAAGAAAGCCAAGGTTCAAGGCTCTTTCTTAAGTGGAGCAAGTTCAAGCAAAAGTCACCATTAGCAAGGCTAGCAGTAAGGTCAGTCAGGTAGGGCCATCTTCTCAGAGCCCATCCTAGCAAGTCCAACTACATCTCAGACTCAGAGTAGAGGGGGTAATCAATACAGTGGACAAGGCTCATGGCCGACGTATCCAATATGCCCGACTTGCAAGAAAAGACATTTGGGTCAATGCTTATTAGGTTCCATAGTATGCTTAGGGGTGTTGCCAGTCGGGTAACAAGCGTAAAAAGCGTTCGATGTTTTAGGGAGCTTCCAACCAGGGGCCAACTAACCGCTTCATGTTTGTTTAGTCTCTCTAGTCGACAGCCTAGGGTGGCTCTGTCACTTCAACAGGTCATGGAGCCAAGAGCAGGGAACCTGGTGGGAAAGGTGCAAATGGTAGAGGAGCAGGCGGTAGAGGCCAAGGAAGTGTTCGCTATGACCCATTAGGATGTTCAGGCTTTAAACAAAGTGATAACAGGTATATCAATAGTATGTTCTTCTGATGCCATGACAATGTTCAACCTAGGGTCTACCTACTTTTATGTGTCCTTGTTTTTTGTCGTACTATTTGGGAGATTCCCTAAGGATCTTGAGGAGCCATTCTTAGTTGGGGTACCTTCGAGAAAGCCCTTCCTTATTCAAACAATGTATAGATCGTGTGGAGTCAAAGTTTCTAACATTGAGGCACAAGCAGATTTAATAGTATTGGACATTTGGCTTTCACATCATTCTACATATGGATTGGTTAGCCTTATGCCATGCCATGGTAGATTGTTATAGCAAGGTAATGAAATCCAAAGTCCCAGGTGATTAACCAAGAGAGTTTATGGGTAGAGGGTGTTCAACACCAACAAGCTTGATATCAGCTATGAGTGCACTACAGTTGATGGAAAAAGGAAGTTGTGGGTTCCTAGCTACAGTCAAAGACGTAGAGGTAGAGACACCAAGTTTGGGCACAGTTCTGATGGCAAATAAGTTTGCATATATGTTTACAAATGAATTGCCAAGTATGCCAATGGAGAGTGAAGTAGAGTTTAGGATATAGCTTAAGCCAAGAGTTAGGCCCATGACCAAGTTAACATAGAAGAATATCATGTTCCAGTGGATAGAATAGTGTGAAGAGAGTTTCTAGAAAGTCAAGACATGTTTGACTACACATCAGTTTTGATGTTGCCTCTAAGAACAGTAGGTTTTTCGGTATTTTGTGATGCTTTGATTGTTAGACTTGGCTGTGTCCTGATGCAGCATAGCTGAGATGTAGCGTATGCCTCACGACAGCTCAAGAAGCATGAGTAGAACTACCCTATGCATGACTTAGAAATGGCAGTAGTGATTTTTTCCTTGAAGATTTGGAGGCACTACCTATACCGAGAGACTGATGAGATCTTCACAGACCACAAAAGCTTGAAGTACATTTTTCAACAGAAGGATATGAATCTAAGGCAGTGTAGATGGCTTGAGTTGTTGAAGGACTATGACTGTATGATCTCATAGTACCCAGGGAAAGCAAATATAGTAGCAAATGCTTTGAGTGGGAAGTTCGTGGGTAGTTTGGCCCATATAGTGCCAATAAAGTAGCCGCTAGTAGAGGATATCCACAAGTTTGAAGATGAGGGAGTTCATTTTGGTCTCAGTGACACAGGGGTTTTCCTCACTCATATCACGACTCAATTGACCTTGGTAGAACAGATTAAGGCACAGCAGGGGGAAGATCCAAAGCTAGTTAAGTTGTTTGAGGATGTTCATAAGGGTGAGAATGCAGAGTTTTCGGTTGATGCTAAGGGCGTGTTGCACTTTGGGAAACCAGTTGTGTGTGACAGTAATGGGCTAGCTAAGAGTAAAAATGACGAAAGAAGCCCATAGTGCAACATACTCCATGCATCCAGGGTCAACTAAGATGCATCAAGACCTTAAGTAGTTCTTTTGGTAGGGCGGCATGAAGAGAGATGTTGGTGACTTTGTGGCAAGGTGTTTGGTGTGCTAGCAAGTCAAAGCTGAGGACTAAAGGCCAGTAAGGTTACTCCAACAAATAGATATTCCAGAGTAGAAGTGGGAGAGGATAACTATGGACTTCGTGGTTGACTTACCTTGGACCACCAAGGCGTTTGACTCCATATGGGTAATAATAGACAAGATGACCAAGTCAGCACATTTCCTACTTGTGAAGACTACCTTTAGTATAGTACAGTATGCCCAATTGTACAACGATGAGATAGTCAGACTTCATGGTGTCCCAATATCCGTCATATCAGACAAAGGGTCCCAGTTCACTCGTAGTTTTGGAGGGCATCTCAGGAGGCCCTTAGGACAACCTTTCACCCCTAGACAAATGGTCAGTTAGAGAGGACAATACAAACCTTAGAATATATGCTTAGAGCTTGTGTGTTAGATTTTGGAGGGAGTTGGTGTGATCACCTACCCTGATCGAGTTCTCATACAATAACAATTACTAGGAAAATATCCAGATGGCACCATTTGAAGCCTTGTATGAAAGGCATTGCAGGTCTTCCATCGGGTGGTTTAAGCTTGAGGAAGCTAAGCCCTAGGCCTGGACCTAGTTTCGGTGTAATAGCCCAGGTTGCCTTATGGATTGACAACTTTCCCCACAAATCAATACAAGATCTTTTCTGCGTGTTTTGTCCTCACTCACACGCTGCCTGGGGAAACTTCCCAGGAGGTTACCCATCCCAAAATTTCTCCAAGTCAAGCATGCTTAACTATGGACTTTTTTAGTGATGGGCTACCGAAAAAAATATGCATTTTATTGGTATAGGTAGTACAAATCAATTGATATAAATCATCCTTAACTGTATAGTCTCATACCTATACAGTCTTAGGACTCTTCTCATTCTGGTGTGTAATTAGTTCATTCATTTACTCTTCCGCTTAGAAGCCTGCCAGGCCCACAGACCAGACAAACTTATTATTATGATAATTCAAACCAAACATTATTGTTTCTCTAAAAGCTACTACACAACAAGTCTATATGATTTCAGGTATGAAAGTAACTTAGAGGAAAATGTTTTTATGATATTATGAAACAATGATTTGGATATATATATATATATGCTTATGTATAACTTTTGAGTGTTATTGATGTTATTATGATTTTATGCATTGCTTCTTGGATGTCCCATGAAAGGGGGTTTTAGGTGAGGGCTTACTTACTGAGTTTTTGAATAAAAGCTCACCCTTCTCTTCTTTTCCTCCATTATAGATACAACAGCTACTGCAGGTTCCTCACGGCCTCCTTCTGCCTAGCAGTAGTAGAGTTTAGTTGGTACACTTCACTTGAGCAAAGCATTCTTATCTTGTTTAGAGTATTGCAGTATAATGTAGGCAGGATCCTAACCATAGAGCATGTTTTGCATTTTGTTTCCTATGACTTAATTGTATTAGTTTTATGCTTGTTTTGAAACAAAGCAAACTTAGAGTATATATGTTGTATTATGATATATGAACTTTGAATTTGCCATATGAGTCACCAATGATGGTTACTTATAGATTTTTAAAGAATATGTGATTTGTATGTAGAAAAGAGAATTTCTATTTTAACTGGATTTTTATGAACACAGTATGCATGTAGAAACGGTCAATAAGTCACGAGACTTACATGAGAATAGGATTTCTCACGTGCCGGTCACGTTCCCAAATCGTGTCATGACATAATCTGAAATTTTTGGGGCTCAAAATAGGCTTGAAAGTGGATAAAGTGATATCTGACTGAGTACCAGATCACCATTGCGGTAAAAAACCGTTACAATGGTCACTAGAGAGAAAAAATTGATACTAGAGCATTGTAGCAGTCTATGAGCACTGTAGTGATTCTCCGATGACAACATTAGTTCATAAAATAGCACTTTTTTTTTTATTATTTTGGGCTCGCTCTTGACACTGTGATGATGTAATATATATACATACTTAGCCTTGGTTAATAAAAAGCCCCTCACCATATCTAGGGTTGCCTTCGTTTCACCTTCTACTCTCTATCTACTCTCTCTCTACTTTCTCTCTCTAGGATGTTTAGCCATTTTAGTCTTCATTTTAATTCCTGTTTGTGATTTTGATTGCTTTTTTCAATACTTTTGCTGTAATTCCCCACTTATGGAAGAGTAGTTTTTTTATCTAGTGCAAGGATTACCAAGAATCGAAGGATTATGGTTGAGGTTATTTTATGTTAATTTAATTTATGGTTTGGCTTTTCAGTTCTCATTCTTTGTCTCTCTCTTTTATATTTTTGTGTTGATTAATACAATTATATTTTTAGAGCCAGCTTTGATTATTCATATGATGGCGACTGTGAATGCCATGCATAGTTAGGGCTCCAATTGGACATAATTTAATTGATAGTTTAAAGTATATTTAATTGGTAAGGGGAATTGGAATTAATTCTGATAGAGAATTAGGTTGTTATGATTGGCTTTCTAGTTAGCGTAAGCATATATAGATATTACGATTGTAATTTTCTAGTGTTTATCGTCGTCAAACTCTTGCTTAGATGTGTGATTGTGTAACTGCCGAATAAAATTACATCATTGTTCTGTGATTGTATGATTGATTAAAACAGTCGCCTTCGTGAACTATTCATTTAAACTAATGATAACATAATCCTAGATCCGCATGACTCCTTATGCAAGTAGCTTTTATTTATTGAATTTCCTCATTTTATTTAATTTTTGCAATTGCTAAATCAAACCCTCAATTTCTTGATTAAGTGATAACGCTTTCTTGTGAGATGACTTGAGTTGTGCCCCTATTACATTTTTTGCGCAACTGAGTACTTTATGAATTTTAATTTGTTTGTGGATCGTGAAAGGTCACATCAATACCTTATCACTATTATTATTTATTTTATCAGTTTGTTTATTTACCATTTCATTGCTTCCTTATTTCATATAATTGTAGTTTATAATTAAATAATTATATAAATAAAAAGATATATATATATTAAATAATTGGATAATTTATTTAAATACTTCACATATAGCACTTTAATTTATCCTAAAAAAATATTAATGGCGGGTAAACCTGTCGAAAGTAAATGAGCATTTTAATCACAAAAAAATTAATTTAAAGTTAAACACGTCAGTAATAAATAAATAAAATAATGTTTTTAATTTTCATAATATGTTGATAAAATTAAAACAACCTATCAGTAAAATTAATTTTTTGACAACCATATTGACGCCTTTTTTTACCCTAGTACCGCATGTTTTTTATTTTCTTACCCGTTGACAAACCGATTGTAAATTACTGACAGTGGAAACTACTCGTTGATAATTATCTATGGACAAACGAAAAATTGACACCCCATATCTGTTGGTATACCTGTCGGTATCCCATGCATTTAATTTTTGTAGTGACAACACGGAAGATATTTCATGAGACCTATGTTAACCCAGTTTGCAACACAATTTGCTTTCATTTTTATCTAAATTTGAACTATGACCCGGAAAATAGCTAAGTAAACTTACATTTCTATCTAACTACCAACTGTGAACTTTTATGCCCCTGTTATTGATTGTTGGGGATCAAAAGCTTCTTTTATTAGATTAAAATTGCAGCACCCAACCAAGAAGAATAGAAGAGACGACAAGCAGGAAGAAAGAGAGGGTAAGTGGCGTCGGGGGTGCTAATTAGTTGTTCAAGTTGTTATTCACCGAAAAAATAAAAAGTTGTTCAGGTTGTTGCGCAATTTTTAGAAATTTACTTTTAACTGTTATTTAAAATATTAAATATAAATTTATATAAAGAAGCGGACAAAGAATTGAATGAGTTCAATTATTGGTATGCCAACACATCAAATGACTCATTCGGGATAGTTCTGTCTTAATACCTGTGCTCTTCGATAAAATTCAGCTAAGCTAGTATATTTTACTAGAAACTAACTTTGCATGATCTATTCTAACCTGAAAATGACCTTGCGCTAGGTGGATCAACCTCAAATGAGTCGTGCCGATTATTTTGACAGCTCCACTTTTCTCCTTACCCAAAACCCTACGATCCTAACGCCCCTGCAACTCAAAACCACCATTAAATGATAATTTATGAAAACATCTTTTTGACCACTCTGAGTTTAGATTTTAGATGGGAGGAGAAGAAAGGAAAAATTGTGTAATATAGGCTTTTAAAATTTCACACAAGCTCTATCATTCTTTCTCTATAAAATCTAAACTCACGAACATATACTTATGAAAACTTATACACATTTCTTCGGAGAGAACAAAAATAAATAAACTGGTCACAACTGACTCTATGAGCTCGCCCTAAAATTTTGTTAAAAGAACAAAGGAAAAACTACCATGAAGGAAGCTAGAGGGGCGCGTGTACCTATTTCAATTTCAGCTGGGCTGGTGTATCAGTGATCGATAGATATTCTTCTTTTTTCTAAATTCCGTCTTGCTATATGCTGCGCCACCAGAAACATGAATTTTCTGAGACCCTGAGTAACTGAACTACTTCAGGAAGTTGTAAATTGAAGTGAAGGCAAAACAATAGATCGATACATATCTGTGAAATAAATAAGACTATTTGGAGTAAGCCAATCAAGGCAGGTTGGTGACAATTAAACGCCAAATTTTTGGAAATACTCTTCTAAATAATTGTTCATTTAAAAAATAATTTTGTCTAGAATAATTATCCATTTAAAAAATCTAAATAATACTAATTATTTTTTCAATAATATTTCTATTAAATACTATTGACTTTTTAGTCGAGAAAGAGAGAATATTAGAGTATTGAAAAAATAAGGCAATTTACTGAATTGTTGCTTACTTTTGCTAATATTAATAATTTTTTAATTTTTTTTTAGTTTCAATGAGTATTTAAAACTTGATAATTATTTAAGAAGGGAGATACTACAAGCGATCAAACTGCTCATTGTCCATTTGATTTGCCACAAAATTCAAAGCACACCTTATTCTTTCTACCCTCTCTGGTCATCAATATAAGTCATTTTTTTGTTTTTTTAATTTAAAATATAAGTCATTTTCACATTTTAATGATTTATTAATTATTTTCTCTCTATTTATATCGATAATCAAAGTGAGTATCTATTTTTATTTCATGTCTTTTTAAGATTTTGACTCATAAACGAAAAATTATTAAAAAATTTCGAATATAGAGATCATTATCTCAATTAAATTAAATTATATTTTTCCCTTTTTTTTTCTCTTTTTTCCATTAAATATTCTCTTTTATTAAAGATAAAAGTAAAATAATTAAGTAATAATTCGTTACAAAGTGATCCAAGTCGTTTGGGTGCTACTATTCGTTAAAATAATTAAGTAATAATTTCCTTTTTTTTTAGCTGCTCATTTTTTTCTTTCATAAATTTTATTAAATAAACACATAAAAATGAAAATGAAACCCATAATTGATGAGTGAATAACTTGGATCAGGCGGCTGAATGAATTGAAACAGAAAATGACTTTAAGCGGTTCAGCCATTGGATGCGCGAAAGAGGAAAATGACACAAAGGGGTCCGGACATTGAATGAGAGAAAGGACGAAGACCAGAAGCGGGTCGAGCTTTGGATGCGCAACGGATGAAAGCATTAATGCAAGACAATTATAAGACAGTGCGTTCCATGGTGCAACTTGCTTGTTACGAGGAATACTGCAATAGGCAAGTGTGAAACTATTTAAGGTTAAGAAACGTGAATGGAACCAGTCAATGATAGGAGAATTTTTGGGTGGTCTGCATGAGCTAAAGGCCATGCTACTCTCATTTGTCCTCCGTTTCCCTCACCACAGCTGACCCCTCACCTCAAACTCCGATGGACTTCCCCTTGCAATCTGCCTTAGTTCCTTTCGTTCCACCTGAGAGCAACTTCCCGGACTCACGGGTTCAGCCAATCGCCCCCACGTTCCACCTCACCAAGCCCGATCTCGACAAGCTCGCCGGAAAATCCATCTTTGCCGTGAAACTCTGCCTGAAAATCTCGACCTACACCGGCTGGAGAGGCACCACCTGCGGCGTCAACTCCGGGAAACTCTTCGGGAAAGTTTCCATGCCGCTAAACCAGTTGGCGGGAACGGTGGCCAAGTCCAGTGTTCCACAACGGGTGAAGGATTCCAAGAAGAGGCGATTCGCTGGAGGCCATGATAGTCTCGATGGACAGAGTCAGCGACGACGTTCTAGGCACGGTGGTGCGCTTCGTGGACGAATACGGGCGACAATTGGTGTGACGTAATTAGCTGCTGGTTGGGAAAGAAGGAGTATGATAGTCTTCAATTCATAAAGAGCATCTTAAAATTCTTGTTAATGATATTAAAATAATCAATAATGTCTCCATGTGTTTTGTATTGATTTGTTGAAGTCCCATTGGCACCATTCCTTATCTAATTTCCCAGCACCCAAGAACGCACCTTATAAGATAAGACCGGAAAATGTCGATATCGGTCAAGTTCATCACAGTTAATGCTCGGTCGCACCTTAACAAGAACTTGAAAGAAACAAGAAAGAACAGAGACAGAAGAGCGCTATGAGAGAGAGAGAGAAATCTTTAGAAAGTAAGAATTAGTTTTCTGAGCTACATGCCGTAGGTTTATATACAGGAAGCAAGCAATAACAAAACTTAATCACCGATTAACAACCTGACAACTACTCGTAGTTTAAAGCATTTGGTAAGGGAGACGGGAGGTGCGGGGATAGAAATACAGAGACAGTGGAGATGGAGACATAAAAAATATTGTCTCTGTATTATGTTTGGTTGTAGAGATGGGGATAGATATTGACCGGCGGTAGTCGGTGGCCGAACCATCACTGCAAATTTGTGTCCCCGTGTCCAGTCCCTATTGTCCCCACTTTTTGGATGGATAGAAATACAGGAAATTTTTGTCTCTGGGACGGAAAATTTTTCCGTCCCGTACCCCGTCCCCCTTACCAAACAACATATAGGACAGACTGTCCCTGTATTTGTGTCTCCGTCTCCTAAACCAAACACTACCTAAAGCTACCGGAAGCTAGGTATATAAATGTTGGACATAGTTTTTTACTTTTTCTTCTTTTTGTAAAAGACATAAGAGACCATTAGAGATTGTTAAAATGGACTAACCCGGCCATTTAGATCGATCACATCAAAATAAAATAGATTGAAACAGTCAACTTAGTCTATTTTAGGACGGGCTAGAAGGTTAAGTGATGATTTTTTTAAAAAAAAACAAGTTTTTAAAAATATTTTTTATTTATGTACATCTAATTTTTTAAGGTCCATAAGAACTATACATCAATTTTAACTAAAAAATGTTATTGTTAATAGTGTTGTTTATAAGTTATAACATTGCTTTATTTTTAAGTTTTAACTTTGAGTGAATATTATCAACTGTATAATATTTCTGTATTGATGAGTGTATACATTTCTTACTTTTTTTTTTTTGTCACACATTTCTTACTTTTTTTACCAGTAAATTGTGAATTTTTTCTTAAAAGAAAAGGCTTGGGCTGCAAGCCCAAGCCCGCCTCAACCCACCTAAACTCGCAAGTTAAGCCAAGCGGGTTAGGCATGTTGGAATTTTTTTGTGGGCACAAAACTTCAACAGAGAGATTGTTAAAATTGATAGTTTTTGTGGACCAACTTGATGGGCTCTATCACGACTTACCTCGTAACCTGGATTCCTATATATGTACAGTACATCACAAAATAATTTAAATTATAAAATCCTTTCTACATACAAATCACCTGCCTTTAAAACATATCGCTGGATGGATAAATCCTGAGAGACCTTGAGGCCATATAGAACTTGTCTATTGACATGTGTACATCGGGTATTACAGTTTCAATTTATGCTTTATGGAATAAGGGAGACCAATGGGGTTTTGAAAAGAGAGGGTTCATAAGTGAAACGACATCATTTTGGTACTGTTCACGCTCCAGGGGGACTGCTATAGCGGTCAAGGCGTCCTCACACCCAGGACCATGTCACTTAGGATCGCTATTGCTGTCCTCAGTCCACTCAGACCGTGGCTTCAGGGGGCATTGGTATAGTGGTCTATGACTGCTATAGTGGTCTGGGGGTATTATAGCAGTGGGCAAAACACCCAAATACGCCGAATCTTCCCTTGTGACCGCTATAGCGGTCTTGGACCCCTATAGCGGTGACAGTAATACCAGATTTACCATTTAAGGGTCTTTTAAACATATGAGACTTTCCCGACAACATGGGTGGGTCCTGCGAGACCTGGAGTTGTACGAAACTTATCCTAGGACATGTGTACCTCGGGTATCACACCCTCCCTAACAATGGAGTGGTGGTCGGAGAAGGGAACATTTGAGTACTACGTTGAACTGGTCGACCACAACCTCTTCCTCCACGGCCACAAGCTATTGGAGATGGACGCTGGACTTGCCTTCTCCAATAGCAACTCCACATTTCAAATCAGCTACCTAATTAGATTGTTTGATCATGGAGTACCTTTCTTTGAATGATAACTCGAGTTTCCATTTGGATTTCGTTGTTTTTGGGACTAATTCAACTTGTGCTTTTGCTTTGAACCTTGTCGTATTCTTGCTTGTTGGGAAGACTTCTGCTTTGACAATGAATGTTGCTAGAGTTGTTAAGGATTGGATCCTACCTTGATTACATTCTCTTGGTCAATGATCAAGGATATTGTGAGACCATGAATCTGATTGGGTTTGGTTGGCCTTCTTCGACTACTAAGGAGGTCGTGGTATTGGTGGTGGTATAGATGGGGGGAGTGGTGGAGGAGGTGGGGGAGGGAGGAGGGAGACTGTGAGAATGGTAGTGTGTGTATGTGGTTGTTTAGCCACATGTTTAGTTGCATTTAACCACAATTGCATTTAACCACATTTTCAAAATGTGGTTATTTGCAACTACAGCAGATCGTATTGAACATCAACTATTGGTGAGTATCCGCCAAAGCTAAACCTTACCAGTGGATTAAATTGTGGATGCAAGTACAAAATGATGTTGGATGGTGAGGTTTCTACTTGAAAACTGATGAGCATTATTTTCTACCATCTATTTTTTTTTTTTTAAGGATTCCATGATGTAATTAGTCAAGAATGTTCAAGTGCATCCATTGTAAAAATGCTATTATATGGAAGAACCAATTTTTCCATTTTCTTAAATTTGAGAGACTAATATCGAACATTCAAAATCTAATAAACTAATTTACCTCTTGATACACTCCAGCAAGACCATTTTACGTATTTAGTCAAAAAATTACTGATTAAAATACCCAAATTGGTTCATTATAAATGTACATGGGATAAATTAATTCCTCAGATTTTGAAAATGCCAACTTGGTCCTTCATATTTTAAAAAAAGGGGGACAAATTGGTTTCTTATACAATTTCATAGTGCTTTTAATCGTATGGACCTATGCGGATAGATCAAATTATTCCCTCTTTAAAATTTAAGTGACCAATTTAGCTCTTAAAAAATCTAAGAGTCTAAGGGACCAATTTGGGTATTTACTGGAAAAAAAAAATAAAAAGAAAGAAGAAGTTACTTTATGCACCTTTGATACATATTCTTTATTGACCGATACAAACCAGTTTAAGCTCATTTGGCATATTCACGTAACCAAAGCAAACATTACAGCTTATTAAAAATCACAAAAGGCAAATCAGGAAGTAACTTTGATGCAGAAAGCTTCCTACACTCTTAGAAGTGGAACAACTAAGGTAGAATTAAGGCAGCGATAGATAGACACATGTTCTTGTCTCATTGGTTCCTTTTCCCAAACGCGTATGGCAGAGAACTTCAACTTCCTTATCCCATACGCGGAGTTGCAACTACAAAGACGACAAAGTCACAAATTGTGAACAAAATAAACAAGGTCTAATTTCTTATTGGGCGAGAGTATACAATAGTTTGCATAATATATATAAAGCCCAATAAATGAACTCGGCCAAACTTCACATGCTATTTGGTTGACTGCAACGTTGAATAAAACATATCAGGTGAAGTTCATAATTAAGAGATATAATCATTTAACAGCCAAGCTTAGCTAGTAATATATTAATTAAAACACCAAATATGTGGTTAAATAGTGGTTTTGCCAAGAAAAAAAGACCACTTTGAACCTTTGGCATAGTATAATCATAACCTCATAACCCACTAGAATATGTAATTCATTAAATTGAAAACAACAATTAAAACGACAAAAAAAATAAGAAACTAACACAGAATCACAGATGAAAGAACAATAAAATCAAGGGTGGAAAAAAGAATTAAAAAAATAATACCAGGCCTAAATACATCAGGTAAGCAGAGAGCAACTTCATTCATCTTCATGCTCTGATGATGGCGGGCTCGTCTCAATAAACACTGAGCATTGGAGACGTAAGAATGTAATGCAAAAAAGTTATAATAAGAATGGGAGAGTAAGAAGTAAATTTGTTGACATACTCATTACCTCTGTCATTAAAAATATTTGCTATAGTAGTATTAAGGTCACCATCCCAACGGTAGTTTATGAGCGTTGGCGATGATATGGTTACTTCTGGGAGACTTGGCGCGGTCAAGTTTCCATTACAGAAAGTTTCCATCATGGGACACTTATACACATCTACTGTTTTCAGCGACGGAAAGTTGAAGTTGTAGTTCCTTCCTCTGCAAAAGCTTGTGAGCCTCAACAATTCACTCAATTCCAGTTCCTCCAAGTTCATGAAAGCAATCTCACTCGATGCAACACTATCATCATTATCACTCGCAACGATTTCATCTATATTGTCACAGAAATATATCTTCAAAACTCGTAATTCTGGTAAATTCGTTGCCGCTGATGAGGCCATAATATTGGCTACTTCATTACAACGGCACACTTCTAACTCATGCAGATTTTGAAACACCACGGAGGATGGAACTATACTCCTCAATCTATGACAGCGTTCTAAATCCAACTTTTCAAGGTAGACGTGCGTGATTTCATCACTTTCACTGTTCTCGACAATGTTCTCTATCCCGGAGTCATAAATGTCAAGCACTTGGAGTTGCTGAAGCCCCTCAGCCACCGAGATTGGAAAAACATGATTTAGGCTTTCGCAATAAGAAACTTCCACTTGGCGGAGGCTCTGAAACCTAAGGATTCCATGCGGATCTCTGCTCCATATGTATCTTAGCTCTGGTAGCTTATGCATAATTAGTTTTCTCAAACGAGTTGCTAGCCCCTGCTGGTTGGTAGCAACTGTAATACGCTCCTGTATTTCAAATATAACTTCTAATTCATCACACTCCTCAACATATAGTGTCTCCAGATTCTGTAGGTTGTTCAACACATGAGACGGAAATACATTCAACAACTTGGGGCATTTTTCCACTTCCATTTTATTCATCTCACAATATGAATTTGGAGCCAGTTGACTGGGCCATAGCGACGTCAAGTTATCCAAATCGAAGAGATGCAGTGTCTCCAAGTTTGGGAGTATAACCTGTGATCAATAACATTTATACATGTTTCAATTAAATGCACAAGTATACGATAACTAGTCCAAAAGTTCGCCAAATAAAAAGTCAAAGTTAAATAACCATAGTTACAATGGTATTCAGTAGTGCTCACCTCTTCACTAGAAGTATCTTCTTGCTCAAATATATCCTGAAGATTTCTGCATGAGCGAATTTCAAGAGGTTTCAAGTTTGCCAGTGCTCTAAACACAGACGATGGGAATAAACTTCTTAAGTGATCACACTGGTAAACCTTCAACGTCGTCAGGTTTTGAAGGCAAGAATAGGTTGGAAGATTATCGTCCCCAGACAACTGCATGGTTTCAAGGTTGGGCAATGAAACCTATTGGCACAAACAATGTTGTCAAAAATGATATTATACGTAGTATTTGATTGGGAAAGAATCGTAATTAACTAAACTTCTAGCAAGTGTGTTATGTTCTCATATTAAAATTGGAAACTCCATCTGCAACACATTAAAACATGTGCAACGTACGCGACTGTAACATGATTATAACAAAGTACACAACATTTTGTTACACCCTTATTTTTGAGATAAAAAAAAAAAAAGGAATGGAATATGTTAGTAAGCATAAAAGCAGATCTTCCAACAATTGCAGTAACAATTTCCATCTCTTTCCTTCTCAATTACCTTTTACGGGCCACCGTACATGAAATATTTACATTAAAAACATTTCAAATTGGAAGGAGCAGAGAAGGGTCAGTTGTTTAGGGTGGACTTGCGTGCGATGCTGATTTGTTTAGTTAATGCATGTTCCAACAACGAAAGCATCTAATGCAAAAACAGAATGAAAATATGGTGAATTAAATTGTGCCCTTGTTTGAACCCAAATAGAACTTTTTGGAAGAACAAAAATAGTATCACCAAAGAGAAATAATTTATCCTCCTAACAAATCCTCATAAACTTCCTCCTATTTACTGCGTGAAGGAAGAATTGATGTGTTTTAGGAGGTTATAGAATCACTTATCACGGAATTGAATTTGACTCTTTAAAGTATTGAATGTGCTACACTTTGAATAATGTGTATAATTTTAAGAGTAAACCCTCATGCTTGTCCTAGACCATTTTATCGTTGAACAACCTATCCTTTAATGCCTAGTTGATCATTGAAAATATCAAATGCTAGACACTTATAATTCTTGTACGGAAAATGATAATGATGTTAAAGGTAATTTTATCTTTGAATAAATTGGTCGCTGACATCATCCTCTTTATGCGTAATTTGCTTTTATTAGGAACCAAACTGTTCATATAGGTGATATTATTATTAGTGACTAATTTAGGGATTTATTAATAAATTAATGATACAAACATACACCTAATTTTTGTCGTGTTAGTATTTATATCTCATAAACAATTAAATAATTAGATGCATTTTCATTATTATAAAACATTCGTATTTATTTTTTAACGATAAAATGTTAGTTTTTATACACGCATAACTTTCTTTTTAACAAGAAAATTTAATTTTGGTTTATTATCATAATAGAAATATATGCAGCTATCCAAATATTCCCTGTACAATTATTCTTGATTGTTTCGAATAGTTTGATACTTATATGGAAATGGAATTGATTGATATATAAATTAAATCTTGTATTTGGATCCTAGAAAAAAAAAACCATGAGAATAAAAAACAAAATTTTATTTGCTAAATTCACGAGATTTGTTTTCTTTTGTTTTGAAATATTATCAAATTTAATAGGATTTGAGTGGAATTAATTTGAATTTAAAGCTCAAACACAAATAAGTCAAATCAGTTCAATTCATATTTTAACCATTCCAACCACAATCTTAGATATTAAGTTTGTTATGTGAAATAAGAGAATTAGAATTAGGAGAACTTCTCCCCATATATAGTTGGCCAATTTGTCTCAAACCAATTGATAGTTAAATAGACTTTAGATACCAGTAGTTCAAGCAAAAAGAAAAAATTGGATTCAACATGTTATTAGAATTAAAACAAAGTATCAATTTGGTCCTTCAAGCATACACATACCATCAGTTTAGTACTTAAAAGCCTTTTCACATTAGTTTAGTTCTTGAATTAAAATGCATCATTTTGGACCCTAAGAAATATATGCAACATATTTGATTCCTTTCTCTACAAATTTATGAACTTTTTGATGTCACATGTAGTTTCCAAAAGCCAAAGTTATATCACACGCATTTTTCTTATATTAAACTGATATAAAAAAATCTTTCAATAACTAAATTGATGTAATATGTAGTTTCCAAAGAATTATATTGATGCAAAAAGAAAAAAAAAACTTTCAAAGATTAAAATTATATCACATGTATATTTGAGGAACTAAATTATTAATTATGGTCTTAAAATTACATAGTAAACCTCACTCCAGCATTTGAAACTTAGAGGCTATTGGTTTTATTGTTCATTTTTTGTTTTGATTTTATGTGGTTTATGTTTTTATAATTTGTAAAAGAATTAATGAGAACATGATATGAAAATAAAAAATGACATTTTATTGGTTTTAGTATTTTCTTCAAAAAATAATAAAAATATGAAATACAGAAAATGAAAACAGTAATCAAAGGGAAATGAAGGAAAGGGAAGAAAGATTTTAAAGGATTTCAATAAACTTTATTCACGAATTAAAGTTAACAAAGGAAAGAAAATAGAGGGCTTATAATATATTTTTATAATTTAATTCTTCATTAAATTAATTTAGTATAGTTAATATCCTTTATATTAATTGGCATTTTCATATTTTAATAGGGATAATACAGTAAATCAAATAATAATCAGTTTAAAACCCTCTAAGCTAGGAGAAATACAAAATAGGAATTTTTGTGGGTTTTGAGTGGCAAGTAAAATTCCTCAAATATCTTCCCCTCCTAAAAATAAAACTAATGAACACATTTAAAACCCCATAAATCTTTCCCTTCTCTCTCTTTTCTTTCTAAATCAAACTTATGAACACACCCTTCGCTATTCTCTACATATGGGTATTCAAAATTGAATTGTTCCAAGCAAAAAATTAAAATACGACCAAAAAAAATCTAAAAGTTAATTAATTAAATTATTTTTTTGTTTCATTTTTTCAAAAAGCAAAAACTAGCCATTTTGGTTTAATTTTCAGCTGGGAAGGCAAAATCAAACAAAGTCAATTTGAATTGAATTGAATATACACAATTAAAATCTTGTTATACGTTAATTTTTTATATTGACAAAATTAATTAAAGATAAGAGGTTAAAAAACACTGTTATTTTAAAATTGTAAATGAAAATTAGAATACAGCATTTTTTGTGTGGGAGTCTACCTGAAACTATTATATATATATATAAAACTGCAATCCTGATTCTTGTCAGTTTAATTCAGGCTTCATATAGAATTATTATACAATATTAAGTTTTTGCATTGTCAAACTAATTTTTTTCATAATAAATTAAGTAAAATATATTTTATTTTAAAAATAAAAAAATAAAAAATATCAATAAAGTATATCAATGAAATCACAGGTTCAAGGAAAATATTATTTAAACATCTAAAAGTGAATATCTCATTATCATCTATGAATGTGATAAAAAAAAATGGATGAGTGAGAACTACCATCACTATTTCTAATATTTCTCTAGTTAAATATAAGATAATTGGATGTTTAAATAATATTACTTCAAATATAATTACTAATATTTCTCAAATTGAATATAGTTTGAAGAGTAAAAAGAACGGTAAATATTTTATGGGTACCACCTTTTCAAACTCTTGGCTTGATGGCTTCTATACGATGATGTCAATTCTAGATCAAGACTAAACCATTGGAATATTTATACAATTTTGCTAAAAGAGACAACAAATAAATAAATTGACAACTATACCAGTTCACTTTAAAAAAAAAAAAATTCGCGAAAAACAAGATATAAAACTACCATGATGAAAGGGCAAAATTGCCAAATAATTACAGAAACATGAACACCAGACAGTTAATTAACACTGGTGCTTTCTTAAGTGACCATGGAACTGAAGAACAAAAGAGGTGCATGTCCACGTACCTATTTCAGTTTCGACTGGTGTACCCCTGATTGATAGAACAAGAGTAATTAAGATGTAAATTGAATTTGAAGCACAACAAGGGGTCGTTATATAAGAGCAGTATGAAAGGGTAGAGGTAGGCAACAACAAGCAAATAATAATTAATATTCGGAGAAATCAACAGTTCATAGGCGTAATGACATAAGACACCAAACAAAATAAGAATGAAAAAAAGGCACGAAGTTGACAATAATACAGGTTAATGTTTCCAAGTGCCACTTTGCATGCAGTAACCAATCAACTTGTCCACTGTCAATGTAATGTGCCCCGTAATTCAAAACCTTATCTTAATTCTTGACCCGGTTTGGTGATTGCTAGTTTTTTAAGTGACAGATCAGCTTGTGAATTAATAGCAATGTTATTTTATAAATCGATTATAGACATTAAGAGTGAATATTTAAAAGACAGAACGATGCAAAGTGTTAGGCTTCACCTACTTTGTCAAATGCTTGATGTTACTCTCCCTTTCAAACATCGAATTTTTATATCCATAACCTATACACAAATGACAGGAATTTCTGTCATATTTGTATAAAATTCAAATGTATCTATACTATAAAGTTATTTGTAGTTAAGAATTAGGTCGTTATATACTAGTAGTATGAAAGGGTAGAGGTAGGCAACAACAAGCAAATAATAATTAATATTCGGAGAAATCAACAGTTCATAGTCGTAATGACACAAGACACCAAACAAAATAAGAATGAAAAAAGGTACAAAGTTGACAATAATACAGGTTAATGTTTCCAAGTGCCACTTTGCATGCAGTAACCAATCAACTTGTCCACTGTCAATGTAATGTGCCCCGTAATTCAAAACCTTATCTTAATTCTTGACCAGGTTTGGTGATTGCTAGTTTTTTAAGTGACAGATCAGCTTGTGAATTAATAGCAATGTTATTTTTATAAATAGATTATAGATATTAAGAGTGAATATTGAAAAGAGAGAACGATGCGAAGTGTTAGGCTTCACCTACTTTGTCAAATGCTTGATGTTACTCTCCCTTTCAAACATCTAATTTTTCATATCCATAACCTATGTACCAAGGTAGCTAAGATCGAGATCTTACCTGGGATCGAATGAGAGATGCAAGATCGTAAAAAGTGGGATCGTAACACGGATCGTAAGATCCTACCAGAACTAACATACACATATATATATTTCATATAACATGACATAAAATCATAAATAAGCAAAAATAGCCACAACTAACATATTTAACTTCAATTTAAAATGCAAATAGCCAAGAGCCATAAGTCATACACTCATAATTCATAAATCATATAAACTAAAAACATTATAGAAAACAACCAAACTAATGCAATCTCATCTAAAGCAAATCATCAAGGTTATGGTCATCATATTCATCATCTGCTATCTGGTCCCCACCATCTTCATTGTCATCTCTCCGAAGAAGCTCATCAAAGTCATCCTCATCTAGAGGAGGAATCTCCAAATCATCCAAAGGGCCACCAACACCACTACCACCTTCTCCAATAGCCAAGTTAATATCATCTGGGATATCCAAATCCTCTAAGCTTCCAATACATCCTCATTTTCCACAATCCACTCTTCATCAGAGTCCAAATCATCAACATTATAGTCAAGAGGATTTCTTGATTGCTTCTTCTTAGATAATCTTGAATTGGTCATCACAAAAACAACATCATTCATAGTTTTTTGCTTTAAACGATTTCTTCTCTTTGTGTGAACCTAAACAAATATAATAGGAATCAACCCATAGCAATTGGCAACTAACTCTAATATTCTAAAAGTAAAATATAATACAAATCATAGTTATGGGTTAAAACTTAAAATATTTACCATTTCAAAGGCACTCCAATTCCGCTCACATCCAGAGGAACTACATGTCAAGCTCAAGACACGGATAGCAAACCTTTGAAGCTCGGGATGCTCATCTCCATAAGAATCCCACCATTGTGCTGGTGTTTTCATATTTAGAGCTCCCTACCAAAAAACTTAGCTCGACTCTTGAAATCTTCGAGTTGAGCATCAATCTTGGTAATTTCAGCTGGATCCCCCACAATTCTCTCCAAACAATCATAAAGTCCTTTCTTAACCTCATAATCACTCTTAAATGTAGGACTATAATGCAATTGTGGGTTAAGGTAGTAGCCTGTAGCATGCAATGGTCTATGGAGTTGACTATCCCATCTTGCATCAATAGTCTCCCATAAAGGCATATAGCTATAGAAAAGAAAAATTGAACAATTAACCACTAAAGTATGTAAACTAAACTACATTATGTAGGAATGACAAATTAAATTGTTTACCTCCTTTCAACACCTTGAAAAGCCTTTTGTATTTTCTCCTTAGCACGATCCATTTTCTCATAAATGTACCCCATTGCTGGCTTCTCATCTGAATCCACTAAATGCAGCACATGAATGAGAGGATAAGCACCCCTCAGGCAAAGGACAATGTCTCTCCAAAATAATTTATCTAAAACAACAGCTTCAATAAACTTTCCATCCCTTGTCTTGGAACATTTACTTGATTTCCATTCATCCGAAGTAAACATTCTTATCAATGCACTCTTCTTCTCATTAAGGCTACCCAAAGTGAGGTAAGATGTAGCAAAACAAGTCATGCCCGGTCTCACCAAATCTTTTCCTTTGGTATGGTATTGTAATAGGGAAATGAGAGAAGTCCTTGAATAAATGTAAGTGGTAATTTTTCTTCCCTTGGCAATTGTCTCATTATGAAGCTCCAACTTTTTCTCAAAATCCTCCAACATTAAATCAATGCAATGAGCTGCACAAGGGGTCCAATAGAGCTTCTTCCTCTTTTCCATCAACATTTGTCCTGCAGCTTTGTAGTTTGCTGCATTATCTGTCACAACTTGCACAACATTCTCCTCACCCACCTCCTCAACAACATCATCTATCATCTTAAATATTTTATCAGCTGTTTTGCAAATATGTGAAGCATCAATAGACTTCAAGAAAACAGTCCCCTTAGGACTATTCACTAGAAAATTTAATATAGTTCTCCTCCTCTTATCTGTCCAACCATCTGTCATAATTGTGCAACCTGTTTTCTTCCAATAAGCTCTATGTTCCTCTAACATCTCCATGGTTGAGTCCACCTTTTTCTTCAAATATTTAAGTCTCAACTCATTGTAAGAAGGTGGTTTGAATCCTATTCCATGTCGGGCAACCTTTTCAAAACATCTTCTCATATTCTTCACTCCTTGCCACATTAAAGGCTATGGCATTGTTGTAGAAAAATGAAGCAATTTCTTCACATGCTTCCTCCCTTAAGTTCTTCTTAAATATAGTGTTAATTGTGGCTTGAGTGCTAATTCCTCGTTTCTTGAAGAGGCTTGCAGGAGTCTCTACTTCTTTTCCCTTCCTTTTTTCACCAACTAAAGAATCAACACTTTGTCCATCATTATCTTCTGCTAATGCTTCCTCATTACTCCTTGTTTTCATGATCAAATTTTTTTGTAAACCAACCACAATTTCCCACATTTGTTTTCTTATCTCATCACTAACAGCAGTACATGCTCCCACATCTTTTTGAGTCCCAGCCAAATGATGTTTTAATCTATAAACTCCCCCAGTAATCTCCTTAAGACAGTATTTACATTTGATTCTTCTAGTATTTCCATCAACAGAAATTCCATGTTGCCAACCTATATCACTTCTATTTCCAGGTGCATTTTTATGAATTATTTTTCCTCTCTTTCCAGCAACACTTCCACTTTCAGAGAGATTAGTGGAAGCAGAACCTCCATTGTCCCCTCCACCAGAACCTCCATTGCCCCCCACACTAGCATTATCTGTTGACATTGTCTCCCACACTACCAATACCTAACAAAAAATCCAACAGAGAAATACTCCCAATCAAGAAATTAAAATTAGAAAAAGCATGCATTCTGGAGATTGGAGAAAGGGAGCAGAAAGCATGTATTTTGGAAAAAAAAAATTAGAGCTCACTCACCTTGTGAGCTCTGACCGAACTGAGAAGCAAGCAAGGGAGGGAGGGCGGCGCCGGCGAGTCTCGTGCCGAGGCATGCAGAGAGAAGAGAGGAAGGGGGACTCCGCAAAAAGCAGTGCGCAGGGAAGAAGCAGGAGCCCAGGAGCAGTCAAAGCAGAGACCGAGGGGCGGTGCGACGGCGCGGTGCGGTGCAGCTGTGCGGTTGCGGCAGCCCAGCGACGAAGATCGAAGAGAGTGAGAGGGGAAAGCGGGAGACAGAGCAGATCGAGTGATGAGAGTGAGAGTTGCTCACTTAGGGTTGACATTGGGGCTGGAAATGGGCTCGGTTTTTGGGCCATTTGGGCCGCGTATGGGGAGCAGCGGGTGGGCTCGGCCGGCGCGCTAGAATCGCCCTATTCAACCGATCCTACGATCTTGCCCGGCGATCTCACTCTGCAGCGGCGCAAGCGAGCTCAGCGTGGGATCGGGATCGCTGAGAGGGGGTGGGAGCGTGGGATCGCGCGATCCTACGAGGTAGATCGCGATCCCAGCTACCATGCTATGTACAGATGATAGGGAATTTCTGTCGTATTTGTATAAAATATTCAAAAATATCTATACTATTTAATTATTTGTAATTAAGAATTACCCGAATAATTCATTTGTCCACTTATATTGTGAATGATAGAGCACCGCTAAAATCCCAAAAAATGAAAACATATGCTTTATTAGTTTAATTATTTTGTTTTGTACATACCCCTTTTATTATGTTTTTGCAATGAACTCCTTCCTTAATAATTTTATGTGGTTTATGTTTTTATAATGTAAAAGAGTTAAAAAATACGTGATATGGAAATAAAAAATGAGATTTTATTGTTTTCAGTATTTTATTTATAATATACTAAAAACATAAAATACAGAAAATGCAAATAGTAACTAGACATCATCCTTAGCTATCCTCGACACTGAATATGGGAATTCAAAATTGAATTGCTCCAAACAAAAAATTAAATAAGGTCAAAAAAATCTAAAAACTAATTAAATTATTTTTGTTGTTTCATTTTTTTTTAAAGGAGAAAACTAGCCATTTTAGTTTGATATTTAGCTGGGAACGCAAAATCAAACAAAGTCAAATTGAATTGAATTGAATTGAATATACATAATTAGCATGTTATTATACCTTAATTTTTTTATATTGACAAAATAATTAAAGCTAAGAGGTTAGAAAACACCGTTATTTTAAAACTGTAAACGAATAATTAGACTACAGGCTTTTTTATGTGGGAGTTTACCTGAAATTATTATATATGTAATTAAATCTATCATATATAACTGCAATCCTTATTCACGTCAGTTCAATTCAGGTTTTATATAGAATTAATATACAATATTAAATTTTTACATTGCCAAACAAACTTTTTTATAATAAATTAATTAAAATTTATTTTATTTTGAAACTAAATAAAAATAATAAAAAAATCAATGAAATAAATCAAAACAGATTGTGAACATCACAGGCATAAGTAACATGTTATTTGAACATCTAAACATAGATATTTTATTATCACCTTTGGATTTGATAAAAAAGTGGGATGAGTGAAGACTACCACCACTAGTTCTAGTATTTCTATAATTAAATCTAGGATGATTAGATCTTCAAATAACATTACTATGAGTACAATTACTAGTATTTCTTTAATTGAATATGTTGAAATAATGCCTTGAATGGCTTGACTTTTCAAGTTTTTGGTTAACTTTTTAAGAACATTTCCAACAAGGTGGCTGCAACTTCTTCTTTTCTTTCGGTACCAACCAAAGAAATTTATAGATTTGGTTTGAAAATTAAAATGATTGCATTGAAAAAATGTGCACCCTAAACTTTATAAATTGATTAGCTTCCATTCAAGCTCTAAATGCATCAACAAGAGAAACAAAATCGTCTCATCCTTTTGGTGATAGAGTAGAACTATATGTTTCTTGTGATGAGTTATTTTCTTCTGTGAGTTGAGAAGTATGCACCGATGAGCAAAATACTGTGAAGTATTCTAGGTGTATTTGGGATTTGGATTGAGTGGGGTGTGTCAACCTTTTATATCTTAATTATATTTCCATAGTGAAATATTTGATTGTCACCTTTGCCTATGGACATAGGCTTTAAGTCGAACTATGTAAATTTCGGGTGTCATTTATTTTATACTTTCTTATATTTATTTTGCACTACTCTATTTGTGCCTTTTTGGCCCCACCATTATTCTATAACAAACTAGTATCATAGCCCTTATAGAGTTATAGGCTAATTTGTTTAAAAAAGTCTACTACATAATTTGATATTCAACAGTTTGATGGGCACATCAATTTCGGAATGTAGAAAGTTTGTATGATGGCTATTCTTGTACAAAAAGGTGTAAAAATAGCACTTTCTGGCAAGATGCTGATCAAAAGATTCTTTCTATTATTCAATTATGCACTATAGACGATGTACTGCAAGAGGTCCTTTCACAAAAAATAGCAGAATCGCTGTGGACCAAGTTGGAGTCATTATATATGAGTAAGACGGTGGCTAATTGGCTCAATGTTTTGCAACGTCTGTCTATGCTTCATTTGACAGAAAGGATATCATTCTAGTCTCATATAGTTGAGTTCATGTCACTTGTCATAGATTTAAAAATATGGATGAGACATTTTTTTTAGCGAGCAACAGGCAATGATGTTGCTTTGTTCCTTACCTCATTCTTACAAGTGCATTCATGAAATGCTCATATATGGTTACGAAAGCCTCAAAATTGATGAGGTTAAATCCGTACTTTTAAGTTGTGACAAAATGAAACATGATACTAGTAGTCATGATGATATTGCATCTGGCGTGATTGCCAGAGGGAGGTCAAAGGAAATTAGATCGAGTAGTAGTAGAGGAAAGTCTGGATCAAAGTCTAAACATCGTAAAGGCAGGTGTCGATGTTGCAAGAAGAAAAGGGCACTAGAAAGTTGAATGTTCGAGGCTCAAAGACAAAAAGGGTAAGGATTCAAGTGATGCAGCAAGTGTAACTAAAAGTACTGATAATGTGTATCAACCAATTTAGTTGATGATACCTAAATACTTGATTCAGGTTGTTCCTATTGCATGTGTTGTAATCGGGACTGGTTTAAAAATTATCAAACAATTGATGGGGATGTAGTTCTTATGGGAAATTATATGCCTTGTAAGGTTATTGGCATTGGAATAGTCCAAACCAAGATACATGATGGAATTGTGAGAATACTGACTAATGTTCAGTACATGCCGATCTTGAAGAAAAATCTTATACATTCTTGGCCATAATCAATTATCAAGGTTATAAGTATTTTGTTGAAGATGGAGTGTTAAAAATTTGCAAATGTGCTCTTGTTGTGATTAAAGATAAGTTGGTTATTTACTTCAAGGAAGTACAGTTGTTAGTACTGCCTTAGTATCATCTTCATCAGATTCTGATTCAAATACTACTCATTTGTGGCATATGCATCTAAGGCATATGAGCAAAACAAGAATGTCAATTTTGAGCAAGTATAGTTTGCTAGGTGACCACAAAATTGGGAAGGTTGACTTTTGTGAACATTGTGTCTACGAGAATCAGACTATATATAGTCAAGTTTAACACTGCTATCTACAGGACTAGGGGCACAGTGGATTTTATCCACTTTGACTTGTGGGGACCAACACTTGTTTGTCAAAAGGAGGTGTTAGATACCTATTGATGTTCATTGATGATTTCTCGAGGAAGATATGGGTTTATTTTCTGAAACACAAGAATGATGTAGTCCATACTTTCAAGAAATGGAAAGTGCTTAGTGAGAATCAGACCGATGAGCACCTCTGAACAGATAATTGTTTGGAGTTTTGTGAAGTTGGTTTAACAAGTTATGTGATAATGAAAACATAGTAAGACATCAAACTATATGAAAGACTCCACAATAAAATGGAGTAGCAGAACATATGAACAGAACTCTTTTGGAGAGGGCTCACTGCCTGCTTTTTAATGCAAGTTTGTAAAAGAATTTTAGGCTGGAGCTATTAATATGGCTTGCTATTTGGTGAATCGGTCTTTGTCAATTGCAATCGATTTGAAGACTGCTATTAAGGTATGGTATGGTGCTCCTACTGATTGTTTGAATATGAGAGTTGTCCTACATATGCTCATATTGATGATGGAATGCTTGAGCAAAAGGCACTAAAATGCATATTTCTCATATATGCAATTGGGTGAAAGGTTACAGATAATGGTGTACAGAGCCAAAATCAGCCAAATTCATAATTAATAGAGCTGCAAAGTTTAATCAATCATCCATACTTCATCCATAAAAGGAGTTTGGCGATGTAGAAAAAGATCAAGATGCTAGCAAGCAAGTGGAGTTTGAAGCTAAACCACAAAGGCAGATGGAAGAATATGCCTTTGATTAGTCCATTTAAGAAGAAGAACAAGATACTATTGGTGTTAAAGATCCGTGACAACAACTGCAGCAATATAGCCTTACTAAAGACAGAGAAAAATGGCAAATAAAACCACCAGAGCTATAGTCATGCTGATATAGTCTCTTTTGCATTATCAATAGCAGAAGATATGGAATCAAAAGATCCTACCACATATCATAAGGCTATCTCAAGTGATGAATCTGCACAATGGATTGCTACGATGAGTGAAGAGATAAAGTCTCTTCATAAGAACCAAACTTAGGAGTTGGTGAAACCGCCTAAAGTTCATAAAGTCATTGGCTACAAATGGATTTTCAAGAAAAAAAGAATCCCGTGGAGTTGAATCTGCTCGATGCAAAGAACGCTTAGTTGTAAAAGGTTTTAGCCAAAGGGAAGGAATAAACTTCAATGAAGTATTCTGTCATGTTGTGAGACATAGCTCCATTCGTGTGTTGCTTGTTATGTCGCATTATTTGACTTAGAGCTTAAGCAACTCGATATCCAAACAACTTTCTTCATGGTGAGCTTCAAGAATAGATCTACATGCAATAACCAAAAGGTTTCATTGTTCAAAGTAAGGAGGAATGTGTTTGTCTCTTAAAGAATTCATTATATGGCTTAAAGTAATCTCTTCGCCGGCCAGTGGTATAAGAAATTTGATACTTTCATGTTAAGTCGTGGTTACTTGAAAAGTGACTATGACTATTGTGTTTACCATTGGAAGCTCTCAGATGATTCGTTTGTCTACTTGGTACTCTATGTTGATGTCTTGATGACATGCTAATTGTTGCTAAGAGTATGTCTGAGATCAAGAAGCTGAAGGAGGAACTCAGTGGTGAATTTGAAATGAAAACTACGGTGCAGCTAAGAAGATTTTGGGCATGGAAATTCACAAGGATCAGTATGCTAGCAAATTATATTTTTTGCAAAAAAAAGTATATTGAAAAAGTACTTGAGCACTTTGGAATGCAAAATGCAAAGCTTATAAGTACTCTGTTGGTAGCCTATTTCAGATTATTATCCGCACATTCACCGCAGTCCATTGAAGATGAGGAATAGATGTCACACACATTCTTTGCACTAGTGCAGTTGGAAGCATAAGGTATGCTATGGTATGCACTCAATCAGATATTTCACATGTTGTTACTATTGTTAGCAGATATATAAGACATCCTGGCAAAATGCATCGACGGAAAATGAAATGGATACTTCAATATCTTCATGGTACGATGGATGCTGGCTTAGTATATGATAGGAGTTCTAATATTGGTGGTAGTATTATTGGTTACGTTGACTCTTATTCTATTAGAGATGTTGATAAAAGAAGATCTCTAATATGATACGTCTTCATGCTCTTGATGTCACGACCCGCCTACGGAATATGACCGGCACATGAGGATTTGGGTCCCCATAAAAGCCTCTGGTAACGTGACTGACTAATATGCATAAATAAATGCGAATTTATCCAAAAATATCTCATGTTTAACTAAAACTCGATAATATGAAATTTTTCTCAAAACATAAATTCTGAACATAAATCTACATAAAATCCATAATCTGAGCCAAAGTCAAACATAATTAAACAAATAACAGAAATTCTGAAAATAATCAAAACAATATAATGCATGTCTGGGATCATGCCTACACAATTATTGGAGCACTATTAGCACTATTAATCTGACATAATTGACAATAAGCTCTACTCCAAAGCGAAGCCTACCAAGGAAGCTGTAACATTATTGCGGAGGATCCTGTGATACATATGGACCTGTAGTTGTATCTGTAGGGAAATGAAAAGAGAGGGGGTGAATTCATCAAAACTCAGTGAGCGAGCCTCCACTCACAACCCACATGGGACATCAACAAAATACATAGCATATACATGCAACTAGTGTGAAACATTATATATATGATTACATATGACTGTACTAAAATAATAAATTAATTGAATCCATGACAATAACTAGTAGAGAAACAAGAATAAATATGTGAGCTGAATAGCTAATCTGAGGCAATGGCTAATCTGATGGGCACTTATCTAATTCCCATAAATGACATCTCACTAGGTTTCTTATTGTGGGTGAGCTAGTTTTCTAGCGGACCACTTACTACCAAGGTTAACGATCAATTCTGCAGCCGTTAACTCGCTGATCTGTTTCTTACTATTTATTGGCAAAACACTAATAGCAACAAAATTCACTATTCTTATTGTTCATACAAAACTAGGATTCATAATATTTTTTGACTGATAAATAAATCCAAATCATTCATACAATAAGTATGGTCCCATTAGTTTTCTAAAATAATTAATTTTCATGATAACTATACAAGTAATTATGTTTCTAAAACCGGCATAACAACATATTCTCTTGACATAAATCATTCTAAAATTTTATAAATAATTTATATAATCTGAGAAAATATTAATAATGATCAAAAGTATGGTCATGAGTTTAAACTCACTCATTGTTGGTAGTCGGGAGTGCGCTTCGACTAATGACTTGACTATAAGGAGCTAGAATGGCACTAATAGTTGTCAAACAATATAATGAAAATATAAATAATTTGACTTTATCACCCCAAACTGAGTTTGAGATGCTAGGGAGAAAAAATGTTGAGAGAAAATTATGTCTAACAGCACCCAAATCCACAATTTAGATAAAAAAAAAAAAAGGAGAAACTGGTTAAATTCTACGAAGATTACTTACTAGAATAGATTAATTGGAGAAAATTAAGAGAACTACGTTTTTTCTCTCTAGGGAAAAATTACTCCAACGACTAAAGTTCTTAGAAAAATATTTAAAAGTATTATGATTTGCTAAAAATATGCTAAGTACAAAAGAAAAACCAAAACTACAAAGCATAAGCGAAACTGAGTGTTCCACGCCTTGCTACTTATATATATATATATATATAAAATAATATATATGCAATCCCATGTGCCTCATGCAACACGCGTTGCCCTACTATCTATATAATAATAATATATATAAATAATAATATTAACATATGCAATCCCGTGTGCCTCATGCAACACGGGTTGCATTACTACCAATATAATATAATAATAATACTAATCATGCTACCGTGGATGCTACTATATATATATATATATATATATATATATATATAATATTAATAACATCAATAATAATAATATTACATGTAATAATAAGTACTAATAATGTTAGCAATGATGATGATAAATAATTTATAATAACAACACAAATAATAATGACAATAATAATACTAAAATAAGTAAATATGATAATAATTCATATACTAATTGATTCTGTATTTGGAGTATTACACTTGAATAGTGCAATTAGTTAGAAAACGACTTTATCGTCTACTATTGCACTATCCACCACAAAAGTTGAATACATCGCAACAGCAGAAGTAGTGAAGGAAGCTATTTGGCTTAGCACTTTGTTAGGTAATTTGGATTTGGAATAAGATATTACAACTATTTATTGTGATAGCCAAAATGCTAAATGTATCATGAGAGAACCACATATATTGACGTCAGATATCATTTCATTCAAGTGATTATATTTCTCAAGGTGCCATTACAATGAAGAAGATTGATACCTTAGACAATCTAGTAGATAAGTTGACAAAGTCAATCACTATTGCTAAGTTCAAGCATTACTTGGAATTAGTTGATATTCACAATATTTGATTTTGCCGTTATGGGCATTTTGGAAAAGGAGACTTCAAAAAGTTGATCAAAATCAAGCCAAAGTATATAGATTTGTTGAAATAAACGCTTGGATGGCTTGACTTTTCAAGTTATTGATAAACTTTTGAACAACATTCCCAACGAGTTGGCTACAACTTCTTCTTCTTTTCTCTTGGTGCCAACCAAAAAAATTGATAGATTTAGTTTGAAAATTAAAATGATTGTATTGACAAAGTGTGCACCCCAAATTCTATAAATTGAGCTTTCATTCGAGCTCTAAATGCATCAATAAGAAAAACAAAATCCTCTCCTCCTTTGAGTGAAAGAGTAGAACCATTTGTTCTTTGTGAGTTCTTCTCTTTTATGAGTTATGAGCATACATCAGCGAACAAAATACTGAGGTATTCTGATGTATTTTGGATTTGGATTGAATGGAATGTGTTCATCTTTTGTATTTTTATTATATTTCCATATTGAAAAATTTGATTGTCGTTTTTGTCTGTGGACATAAGTTTTAAGCCAAACCATATAAATTTTTGGTGTAATTTATTTTATATTTTCTTATATTTATTTTGCACTACTCTATTTATGCCTTTTGGCGCCACCATTCTGTAATATAATCTAGGTTGAAGAGTAAAAATAAGGATAAATATTTGATGGATACCACATTTTCAAACTCTTGGCTTGATGGCCGATGATATCAATTCTAGTTCACGCTATCTAATACCTTTCCATCTTCCCCAAGGCCAAACCCTCTGATTCTTATGCTAACGCTGCCGCTAAAATGAAGAGTTATGGAAATGGAAACAACTTTCAGACTTAAACTATTGGAACATTTATACTATGGACTCATGATGCACGAGTAAAGCCACTTTG
The DNA here is from genome assembly GCA_031216105.1 of Dalbergia cultrata. Lineage (NCBI taxonomy): Eukaryota > Viridiplantae > Streptophyta > Magnoliopsida > Fabales > Fabaceae > Dalbergia > Dalbergia cultrata. The sequence continues at coordinate 18,013,887 of CM062350.1, forward strand.
TCCCAAGAAAGAATTAAAAAGGGGGGACAACAGAAAGCTAAGCAATTGTTCAGTGGATTAAAATATTGACACCATGCAAAATGCAAGGAAGCTATCGCTGGCAAATAATTGTTAATTGCGCCATGCTAAACGCGAGGAAGGGAATAAAGGGGAGTTGCTCAACTGTAAATGGAGCTCTCCCCCATCAGTTCATTTATCCAATTTTTAGTGTGTGTGTCTATATATATATATATATAATATCTTATAAGAGTTTCTCGTTTTTTTATAGAGAGAAGTGTAGTTTCCTAGTATAAGAGAGAGTGCTATTGTTCTCTCTTTATAATTAGAGAGAAGTGCAATTTTTTCTTCTACATAGTACAAATTTTTCTCAGTCTTACATGTGGTTTTCCCTCATCATTAGGGGGCTTTTCACGTAAATATTTTGTGTCAATTCTATTATTCTTAACTCAATTTTAACTGTGTTAGTCTATTTTCATAACTCTAGTTTCCAACAGTGATATCAAAGCCACTAGTTTTAGACAACTGTAGTCCATGACATGGTTTTAGACAACTTTTTATTTGGCAATTAAATATTTAGTAAATAATAGCATGAGAGGTATTTCAATAATGTAGAGTGAGTGAAATACTCCAGTTTTATACTTCCAGAATTAATTTGATTAAATCATATCTCAGTTTTATGTGACATCAAACCTAAACCTTACCAATGGTTAAACTATGGATGCAAGTACAAAATGATGTTGGATGGAGGGGTTTCTATTTGAAAACTCATGAGTATTATTTTCTACCATTTGTTATTTTTTGTTAAGGATTCCATAGTGTAAGTCAAGAATGTTCAGTGCATCCACTGTAAAAATACTATTAAACAAAATAGCTAATTTGTCCATTTTTTAAAATTTGAAAGACTAGTATAGAACTTTCAAAATCTACTTTATCTTTTGATACATTTCTATGGGACTATTTTTGGTATTTAGTAGAAAAAAAAAGCTAATAAAAATACCTAAATTGATATGTTATAAATGTATCGGGGACAAATTAATCCCTTAAATTTTGAAATTGCAAACTTGGTCCCTCACATTTTAAAAAAGGAGGACAAATTGGTCTTATAAAAAATTTCATACAATGTGTTTTTGATGTAATGGACTTTTATAGAGGGATCAAATTATTCTCTTTTTAAAATATAAATAGCCAATTTAGGCCTTTCAAAATCTATGAGTCTAATTGTCTAAGGGACTAATTTGGATATTTATGGGAAAAAAATGCAAGACAATAAAGTTACTTAACGTAGCTTTGATACTTATTCTTTATTTACCGATACAAACACTTTAAGCTCATTTGGCATATTCGCATAACCAAAACAAACATTACAGCTTATTAAAAATCACAAAAAGTGCATACCAAAAGACAAAAACAGAAAAAAAATCACGAAAGGCAAATTGGGAAGTAACTTGGATGCGGAAAGCTTCATACACTCTTAGAAGGGGAACGACTAAGGTAGAATTACGGCAGCGGTAGATAGACACATGTTCTTGTCTCATTGGTTCCTTTTCCCCAACGCGTAAGGCAGACAACTTTAACTTCCTCATTCCATATGCAGGGTTTCAACTTTCAACTACAGAAACAACAAAGTCACAAATTGTGAACAAAATAAACAAGGTCTAATTTCTTATTGCGTGAGAATATACAATAGTTTACGAAATATATGTAAAGCCCAATAAATGAACTGGGCCAAACTTCACATGCTATTTGGTTGACTGAAATGTTGAATAAAACAAATCAGGTGAAGTTCAGATTCAAGAGATACAATCATTTCGCAGCTAAACGTAGCTAGTAATTGATTAAAATGCCAAACATGTGGTTAAACAGTAATTTTGCTAAGAAAAAGACCACTTTGAACCTTTGGTATAGTATAATCATAGACTCATAATCCACGTGGATATGCAATTCATTAAATTTAAGATAACATTTAAAACGAAAAAAAAAAATAACTAACACAGAATCACAGTTGAAAGAACAATAAAATCAAAGGTGAAAATAAGAATTAAATAAATAATACCTGACCTAAATACACCAGGTGAGCAGAGAGCAACTTCTTCATCTTACAGACTCTTCATCTTCAGGCTCTTCATCTTCAGACTCTGATGACGGCAGGCTCACCTCAATAAACAATGAGCGTTGGAGAGGTAAGAATGTAATGCAAAAAAGTTAGAATAAGAATGGGAGAGTAAGAAGTAAATTTGTTGACATACTCATTACCTTTGTTAGTAAAAATATTTGCTATGGTAGTATTAAGGTCGCCATCCCAACGTTCGTCTTTGTTTTTGGGCCCTGGCCATGGTATGGTTACTGCTGTGAGACTTGGCGCGGTTAACTTTCCATTACAGAAAGTTTCCATCATGGGACAATTAAACACATGTAGTGTTTTCAGCGACGGAAACTTGAAGCTGTAGTTTCTTCCTCTGCAAAAGCTTCTGAGCCTCAACAAGTCTCTCAATTTCAGTTCCTCCAATTTCATGAAAGCAATCTCACTCGTGGCATCACCATCATCATTATCACTTGCAACGATTTCCTCTACATCGTCACAAAGAGATATCTCCAAAACTCGTAATTTTGATAAATTGGTTGCCGCTGAAGAGGCCATAATATTGGCTACTTCATGAAAACGGGCCACACGTAACTCATGCAGATTTTGAAATACCACGGAGGATGGAACTATATTCTTCAATCTATGACATCCAACTAACGACAAATCTTCAAGGTAGACGTGCTTGATTTCACCACTTTCACTCTTCTCAACAATGTTCTCTATCCCAGAGTCCGAAATGTCAAGTCTTTGGAGTTTCTGAAGCCCCACAGCCACAGAGATTGGAAACACATGATTTAGGTTTTTGGAGTCACGAACTACCACTTCGCAGAGGCTCTGAAACCTAAGGATTCCATGCGGATCTTTGCTCCATATGTATTTTAGCTTTGGTAGGGAACACAGAGTTAGATCTCGCAAACGAGTTGCTAGCCCCTGCTGGTTGGTAGCAACTGTACTATGCTCCTGTATTTCAAATATAACTTCTAATTCATTACAGTCGTCAACATATAGTGTCTCCAGATTCTGCAGGTTGTTCAACACATAAGACGGAAATGCATTCAACAACTTGGGGCATTCTGCAATAGACATGTCATTCAGCTTGCGATATGAATTTGGAGCCAGTTGATTGGGCCATAGCGACTTCAAGTTATCCAAACCGTAGAGACGCAGTGTCTCCAAGTTTGGGAATATAACCTATGTTCAATAACATTTATACATTTTTCAATTAAATACACAAGTATAGGATCCAAAAAACTAGTCCAACTGTTCGCCAAATAAAAAGTAAAAGTCAAACTATATAGTTACAATGGTATTCAGTAGTGCTCACCTCTTCACTAGAAATATCTTCCTGCACAAGTATCGTCTTAAGGTCGTCGCAATTGCCAATATAAAGATATTTCAATTTTGCTAGTGCTCTAGACACTGAGGATGGGAATAAACTTGTTAAGCGTTTACAAAACCAAACCTGCAGTTTCGTCAAGTTTTGAATGCAAGAATAGGTTCGAAGATTATCGTCCCATATTTTACATTTGTTGATCCAAGACAACTTCATGGTTTCAAGGTTGGGCATTGAAACCTATTGGCATAAATAATTTTGTCAAAAAAGATATTATACGTATTATTTGATTGGGAAAGAATCATAATGAACTGAACTTCTAGCAAGTGCGTTAGGTGCTCAAATTAAAATTGGAAACTCAATCTGCAACACATCAAAACATGTCCAACGTACGTGACTGTAACATGATTATAACAAAGTACACAACATTTTGTTACATCCACTGTTTTTGAGGGGGGAAAAATAGGAATTGAATATTATACCAAGCATAAAAGAATATTAATATCGAAGAAGCGCTCATAAATGGACATTTTACCTTTTTATCATCAAAAAGTGTTAGAGGAACGAGTCCTGTACCATCTGTCGAGGGCATCAAACAGAAACTAAGAAGCTTAGGTAAGCGACGCAGCCAAAGAGAGCGCAATCTACGGAGCACAACAGCTTCTGCCCCTTGAATTTCCTCAGCTATGATCTCTGTCATAGATTCGCATCCACAAATTTTCATCTTATGAAGTTGAGAAAGGTGTCTTATGTGGGAATACAGCAATAAATGCTTCAACTTACTGCAGCTTTTAACTTTAATTACTTTCAACATGCCAAAAGATTGTGCAGGGAGTGGACCACGGCATATTTCTTCCATATTTTCCAAATTGGACAGAACCAAAGTCTCTAAATCGGGGAATGCGTGATTGACATCAAGCGGCTCTGAGCTTGAGTTAAAAATGTGCAGCAATCCAATACTATTTTCAATATGCAGGTATCTTAATTTCATAAAACCATCCCCGTTCAATTCAGGAAAGATATTTCTAACACACTCGAGTTCGCCTAAGTACAGGCTTTCAACTGTTGTCAGCAACAACTTAACCCAATCCTTGAAAACAATGTTTGTATGGGAAGAATCCCTGAGCATAAGTGCTCTTGAAAATTTAGGATCACCAACAAACCACCTACCGACAAATATCTTGTATCTTTCTAGCTTTTCAAAGTTGTGCAGGTCACTTGGAAAAATTGAACCATCTTCGATCAGCAAGCCCAAAGCTGTCAGCCGATCCAAATTCCTTAGCTCACCTAGACTTGCCGTGTTGTTGTGGTTGTTTCCTCCCTCAGCCTCCCATTTGATAGGGCAATGTAAATACAACTCCTCCAAGCACTTTAAGCTTGACAGAAGATTTTTGGGAATGAGTCTTAGACTTATGCAGCTGCTAAATTTGAGCATCCGCAGCTGAGTGAGATGCGTTATTTCTTTTGGGAGCTCCAAAATATTCTTAGCACTTTCAACTATGAGAATTTCTAAACTCGTGAGTTCTCCTACTATTGCTATGTCTTCTACCTCAATATCACAGAGCTTTAATGATCGAAGCTTTGCCAAGTGACGGAGAGATTGAAGTGGTGATCTGATAAACATCATAAAACATAAGTGAAGAACCTTTACTTCTCTCATCCCTGCGAAAAAGTCATGTGGGACTGTCAAGTTACCCATAGAGTTTTCAAGTAATAGTAGCTTCAACTCTAGACATTCCATCTTCTCAGGAAGCTCATCAATATAACAATAAGGCACAATAATATAATGGCATTTTTTAAGTTGATCAATCTTTGGCCATTCCTTTATTTTAGTGTACCTTTTCACTGCATAGGTAGGATGAGTCCGAGATGCAATTGACTTAGCGACATCATGAACAAGGTCATGCATTTCAACCCTTTCGGTATTTCGTCCAAGCAACAATGAAGAGGCCCTAAGGTCATCAATTAGAGTATAATGCCTGTTTCTCGCTTCTGCCAGAGTGTCAACTTCATATAATCCCAACCCCCAACATATTGGAAACAATTCTTCAGGGTCGACACCATCTAGTTCAAAGCAACCAATGAGCAAGAATAATGACTTCAATTCCCCACTTTCTAAACAATCGTAACTAAACTTCAATCTGTTGTAGGCTTGTTCCATAAGCGATCCTTTATGATCAAGTTGCTTTAATTTTTTTAAGGAATCCTTCCAAGCCCAGACTTCATTCTTTTTTCTCAAACCCTTTGCCACAATAACTATCGAAAGTGGCAAACCAGCACAACACTTGGCCACCTCAACTGCAACAGGTTTTATACTGTGTTGTTTAACGACATTGCCGGCCATCTTCTCAAACAAGTTCCAACTTTCCCCTTCTGACAAAACTTCAAGAGCAAAATTTGGCCGAGTATTCATTCTGTTTAGCACATTACAATCTCTAGATGTCAGCACCAACTTGCATCCTCTGTGGTCATCACCATAAGGAACCCCCAACTCTGTCAAATCCAGCTCACCCCAAATGTCATCAAGAATAACAAGAATACTCTTCTTACTGCTTATCCTTGTACGTAATTCTCCTGCTCTTCCTTTTTCTGACTCTCTTTCGAATTTTAGACCCAACCCATCAGCAAGTTGGTCTTGGATTCTTCTTAAATCAGGAGTATTGGTTATAGAAGTAACCATAACCACAACTCCAAATGACCCCTCTTTCTCTACCTGCCAAGCTAACTCTTCCACCAGTGTTGACTTACCCGCACCGCCCATCCCATACACCCCAATCATGTAGATATTAGGATCCTTCAATGCCTGCTTAATCTCATTCAATGTTGATGTCCTAGACTCCATGGCTTCATAATCTCTAGCAAATGGAGACGTTGTCATTTGAGTAGAAGCAATTAGAGATCTTCCTTCATCTATGATTCTAGAAACAGTTTGTGTCATCCTTTCTGCTTCCTTGCTCAGCTTAAGCCTTAGACACACATTGGGCAATGGCCATATATTCAAGCATCTAACTTCTCCATGGCCTTCATTGTCTTCATTAATTAGCTTATTTGCGTGAGCAATAATGCCTCCCACCTTTTCCAACCAGTCCTGGAATTCTTGATGATCTCTCCGGGCATCTCCAGCAATGTGTTGCTCATCCTCCTTTAGCTTCTGAACCTCAATTTCAAGGTTCTCAACATTGCTCTTGTAGGAGGTTAAATAAGCATATTCTTGTACAAGGTATGTCCTAGCATGTGAAAATATGAACCCTCCAGTGCTTTTTGCAATTGTAATAAGAATGTCCATCTGCTTACTTCTCAATTATCTGTCCTGGGCCGCTGTACATGAAACAATACATTTGCATGTGATCTTGATTTGCCTAGTTAATGTATATACCCACAAAAAAATTTGTATAAGATACTTGTAAGGTATGTTTGTGAGTTTGGGTTTTGAAAAGAAAGGGAGAGATAAGAGAACTTGTAAAAAAATTGTATACTACAAATATTTTTCTTATCTCTCTTTTCTTTTAAAATTCAAACATACAAATATACCCTAAGAAAAAAGCTATAGGATTTAGCGGTTAGCATTTCACACATCAACTATAATGCGTTAAAAAGAAAGTAGGGAAATTGAAGATAATGATGCCTACAAAACTATTGTGACAAGTGTTGAAATGTATTGAGCAAGATAAATTTGTCTCTTGCTTTGAGAGCTAGCATGACACAAATATCATAGTATACCGTGCTAGTATTTATAACGTGAAAAAAGAAAGGCTTACATAGCCTGAAATTTTACTCAAATCTAGTTTTCAAAATAACATGCGGTACTTATTAACTCGGATGAATAAATGGACCATACCTACTTATTTATTTAACGACCATTATGTCAAAGATTGTATTTTGACAATTTTTTTTTCGGCTGCAATATTACTTCTATATCTTATGAAAATTTAAATAATTGAATTTTTTTCATGATTGTAAAACTTTCGTGTTTATACGATCATAGCTTTTGATCCATTACCATAATAAAAATACACCCAACCTAAAAAAAAATCAACATCTAAAATAGTTATACAAACCTTTTAATAACGTGGATGAGAAAAAAATGTTCATCATTAGAAGTGAATCACCATTAAACTTAATACATAAACATATGTAATAATTTTCCATAGAGGAGGGAATTTTGTTCACATTGGTATAAGATTTAACACTATGATTCTTAAAATATTTAAAAAGACAAATAATATTTTCAATCTTTTTAAAACACACAATCTAACATATTTATAGGGGTCCACTTAGCATGTATGATAGGATAAGGTTTAATAAAGTAAGATTTAATAGTACAAGAACTGATAAACTTTTAATATTATATATATAGTGTTTGACATGATAACCAATATTATATTTATATTATATAATATTAGCATTTTTTTCAAATTTAAATGGTTTAATTATTCCGCAAATCCTTATAATTTCACTCAATTTTCAATTAAGTCTCTCTAATTTGAACATTTGTGATTAGATTTTTACAATGTATGAGATTTTTTAATCAGATTCTTTTTATTATAAAAATAGAATATTCTAAGAATATTTCATTTGCCCCTCTCCCTTCACCCTCCGATGGAGATAGGATATTCAATAAATATTCCATTTTTAATATCGACATGGAAATTGTTGGAAAATCTCATACAACATAGAAATTTAATTATAAAATTTTAAATTATAGCAACTTAATAAAAAATTAAGTGAAATTATAAGGACATGCAGAATATTTCAACCAAAACAAATCTAATCATAAATAAATATCAAATATAAATAAAATGGAAACGAAATAATAACTTTTTTTAGTTATTTAAATATAAACTTAAAATATGTATTATTATTCAAATATGTATTAACTAAATTATATTTATTATCAATACTTATTAATTTATATTATTTTAAATTTTAATTTATATTAAATCTCATTTATTATTTATCTCAATAGTTGTGATTCAATCTTTTTTTTATATATGTTAATAAATTAGGTTAGTAAGACACATGACAAAATCTTAGCTATAGATAATTGTAAAGTACAAATACCCTTGAATTTTATATATAAGGGTACTAGAAAAACTCCTATACAAGTACTCTTGTTTTCAATAATTGTGATTGAATCTTTATTTTTCTATATTTTAATAAATTTAGTTAGTGAAACACAGCGCAATCTCAGGCACAAATAACTATAAAATACTGATACTCTTAAATTTTATCAAAATATAGGAGAGCTCCTGTCACGGCCCAATCCGAGCCGTGACCGACGCATAGGGAGCCTGTTCCCTAGCTAGCCTTAAGACACAAAATTTCTCAGAAAAATGGACAGAGTTTCCTCTGTTTTTCAAAAATTTCCCAAACACAAAACCTGTAAAAATACATTATTATAATAACCAAAACCACAGCGCAGCCAGAATACTATAATCATATGCATGTTTATATGTCTCAAAACAAGGTTTTTTTCTCATCATCTTCACCATTTTAAGTTCAAGGCATACATTACTGTAAAACTTATCAACATAAGTCCAAGACATAACACATCCCTGACTCTACCTGTGACAAAAAGGAGCAACATCTATCATTACAAACACTGGACACTTCCCTCAATGTGGCCCACAGATGAAGTGGGCTTACCAAAACAAGGGGTCCGAAAATTATTAGATCGGAGTGGGATTTGAACTCAAACTAGCACCTTAATCTGAAAAAAAGGAGGATAACAGAGTGAGTTTGACAACTCAGTGAGTAGATAAAGCATCCATAACCCACATGAGACAATAACAAAAAGTTAGACCAATAATATTAGAAAGCTATATAAATAATATGGTAAAAACATATTCATAAAAAAAATAGATACATATGAGGAAGTGGTCTCGAATAGGAAATTCCATCAGGATTACACACTCAGGCGGCCAATCCCTCGTGTGATCCCTCCTTTTATTAGGAACCACAAATATGTGGACCTACACTCATCCATCATGTACCATTATTATATAAATTCTCATATAAAATCAACTTCATCATCCAATACTCAAATACTTATGAGAGTTACATAAGAAAAATGAATTTTATTTGGGGAGTATTCTCAACCCATTTAATCTCATTTTTAAGGTGTCTCAAATAGGCTGATCTCATTCATTCATCTAAATGAAAAATACTATGTGCACATAGGCCATTATATCTCTTCACTATGGCAAACGAAATTACCGTTATATCTCTTCGCTACGGCTAGCGGTAATGCCATTATATCTCTTCGCTATACCGAGCGGTACTGCCCATAAATAAATTTTCAGTTCTAAAATCCATATACCTATTATATATAGATCATTCTTCTTGAAACATTATGTAAGATAGTTTATTTGTCTCATGCGGTCATTAAAACATGTTTATTTTCAATCATTTTCAATTAACAGCAATATATAAATTTTCTTTGATACTTAAATAGTATAAATTTTGTAAACAGGGAATGACAGAGATTCAATAACATTCATAAATAATATATAGATTAAGAAATTAACTATAGATACTAAATCTACTCACAACAATGGTTCCCAAGGAACCGGAGAGCACTCTTCAAGCTAACAAAAATTCCCAATTGGTGTCCAATTGTTCTACAACTCTAGGAACAAGACAATAGCAATATATGTGAGCTAATAATACCATCAATTGACAAAAGTGAGCTCTATACCAAAACCCCCCAAATTTTCACATTTAGGGTTCCTAAAACCCCAAATCCACCATGAACAAAATCATAGGGAGTTCAATATGATCAATAGAAGGATTTTAGCACTTACCCATTGCATCAAGAGGAAGGAAGGGGAAGGGAATGCACCAAGTCTTGCTCTTGTAGTGGGTTCCCTTCCAAAAGTGAGAGAGAATCGCGAACAGAGAGGAGAAACCGAGAATAACGTGGTTAATTGAAAGGAGGAGGAGGATGCACTGACAGCGAAGCGGTAGACGCGGCGGCGGCGGTGGTGGTGATGGTGACAGTGGTGCTGGCATGGTGGACCAAGAGAGAGAGAGAGTCACATGAAGAAATGGAAAAGGAGAAAGAAAGAAAGAAAGAAGAAGAAGTTACGGGAAGGAGGAGGAAAGAAAGGGAAAAGAAAGAAAAGGAGGGAGACACTATGGTGGTCTCACCACTTAAGTGCATGTGTGTTCCTCTCTATTTTTTTTTTTTTTTGGTTATCACAGCTCCATATAAATTTATACTAATAAAGCTACCCATTCAAAACATGAGTCAATGATACAGTTTAAATACAAAATATATTTATAATAACTATAGTTTATGTTGTACTATTTAAAGAAAGGAATTGAAAATAATTTAAATCAATAATATTTTTAATTATTTATTATAAAATTAAAATTAGTTATTATGGATTTTTTTTTTAAAAAAAAGTTCTTATAATAGGTGCAAATATGAGCCCCATAATATCTCCAACAATTGTAGTGACAATTTCCATCTCTTTCCTTCTCAATTATCTTCTCTGCCCATTGTACATAATATATATATATATATATATGTGTGTGTGTGTGTGTGTGTGTGTAAAGAGAGAAATAAAGCTTTGACCACGGTCCTTTGACCACGTCCAACGTCAATATCTTCATAACGTAAAAGGTTTAATTTTGATGTATAAATAATAATAATAATAATATTATTATTATTATTATTACTACGTCAAAAAATGAATTGCTACTTGTAGTAAGAAGCTAATTTTGATATACCACATAAAATACTGACCTAATTTTGATACAATATTATTATAAAATATTTACTGAGGTCTAATTGTCAATTGTCATGTAAGTGAATTGTTTGAGAAAAGTATCCAAACCAATATGCATTTTTTTCAAACGAACATGATCAAAGTCCAAATAAAGTAAAATTGAAGGGAGATTTTCGAACATTACTTTGAAATTATTTCACTATAACGACAACTTTAATATTCGTAAAGAATATATATATATGGTCAAGATACATGGGAGTAATTTTAAGAAAACATTATACTATAGAATAATTTTTTATTGGTGTAAATTTTTACCAAACTTACCATTAGATTAAAAACTCACATCATATTGATCAAGTTTGTAAAATTTTAAACTAATCTAAAATTGTTTGGAATAATTTTTTATATACATAAAAATTAACATAATATATATACTTAGAATAAGAGCTATATGATTGCATTGCTTCAATTTTTATGAAATTGGATACAAATGATTTTTATAATGGGTACTTGTAATTCAATGACTGGATCGATAAAAAAATTATTTCATTAAAAGTTATAAGTGTTATAACTTTGCTTAAAATTATTTTGGTGTAACTTGATCCTAACCTATATAAATATTATGAGAAAGATACTCTATACTATATATAAGAGGAATAATCCCTTTACCTATCTTTGGTGACTAAATTTTCTATTTCTTAAAATACCCTTTATGCATATGGAGATTGGAGAAGTTACAAAAATAATGAAAGAAGTTAAAAAAAATAAAAGAAATTATAAAAATAAAAAAGTGGATTGATAGGCACTTAACTGCCTATCAATTCACTAGTATAAAATAAGATTAATTATATACTACCAATATGAAAATATTTTACACTATTATTTAATTATATATTACTATTAGAAGATTTTTAATATAATAGGTAGTTGTGTCAAACAATGGAGAAATTGATGTTGATATGGAGTGTGATGATGTTTAACATTTTAATATGGGAGTTAAAGAAAAATTTATATTGAGTGGAAAAACAAACAGAATCTGCTGATAACGGATTATAACACCGAAATAATAAAAGAAATAAAAAAATGTATACTATCCGCTGAAAGCGGATTCCTCTTGTGCATTATAAAAGAGCCAACTTATACCATTTATATTGTTTTTGGTAGTACATGTGGTGACAGATTTACCGATTTTTTAGAGGGTCATTTTTTTTTATATGGAATTCAAGTGTAGAAAATACTCAAATATTATCTTTTTAGAAAAATTACTGTGGTGAGATTATTGGTAAGCAATCCACTTTCAGTGAATACCATTAGTATCGAACAAAAATAAAATAATTATGGGAATGTAATCCACTATCAACAAATTTTGTACCAAAATAAATAAAAAATAAAAGAATGGAGAAATTGATGTTGATATGGAGTGCGATGATGTTTAACATTTTAATATGGGAGTTAAAGAAAAATTTATATTGAGTGGAAAAACGAACAGAATCTGCTGATAACGGATTATAACACCGAAATAAAAAAAGAAATAAAAAAATGTACACTATCCGCCGAAAGCGGATTCCTCTTGTGCATTATAAAAGAGCCAACTTATACCATTTATATGTTTTTGGTAGTACATGTGGTGACAGATTTACCGATTTTTTAGAGGGTCATTTTTTTTTTATATGGAATTCAAGTGTAGAAAATACTCAAATATTATCTTTTTAAAAAATTACTGTGGTGAGATTATTGGTAAGCAATCCACTTTCAGTGAATACCATTAGTATCGAACAAAAATAAAATAATTATGGGAACGTAATCCGCTATCAACAAATTTTGTACCAAAATAAATAAAAAATAAAAGAACTAAACCCGCTGAAAACGGATTCTGTTCCATAGAACCAAAAAAAAAATTGAATGAACCAAAAAAATGAGGTACAGCAGTACCAAGTCACACGCCAAATGCACACTGTTTAAATTTGTGGGGATCCCTATATTTTGCTAATAGGATCAATTTGCAAGTTTCCACTTTGGCTTGTTTTTTAGAGTTATTATTATGGGAAAGTTTTTAATTTATTTTCACTGTTTTATTTTGCAAATTTTTGCTATTTCTTACATTTTCTTCCCTCATCACCCAAAAATTAAACGATCTTGAGGCCAACCCTGCCCCACACCCACAAACCAATGCCAACATTGAAATGAGAAGTTATCATCTTTCCTAAAGAAATAAAAAAATAGAAGTTATCAAATCTTTTGACCATTGTGAATTTAACCTATGAAACAAATGCATGGATACAAACATGAGATACGACGTAATACAGACATACTAAAATTGAAAATTATAGAGCACGAACACAATTATATATAACTAAATTTAGAAAAAAAAAATATTATTCAAAATATTATTCAAAGTATTCCTACTTCATAGATTTAAACTTTTGGAACATTTACAGTTCTACACTCGTTACTACACAGGGACAACAAAATCAAGTAAATTGACAACTGACACCTGAGTTCACCTTAATATGTGTGATTGTAGAAGAGTGAAAAATAGGATATAAGTTTTCTAAATAAAATTTATATATAAAATTATAAATAAAGTTCATCTAAAAAATTATTATTATTATTTTTACTCTTTTATAAAGTACACCTTTAATAATTTTTTTGAAAAAACGAAGAAGGAAAAAAAAAACTATCATGGAAGAGCATAAGAGGAGCGCGCGTACCTATTTGGGTTTCAGCTTGAGCAGATGTGTCAGTGATTGATAGATATTCTTCTCTCTAACGCGCCACCAGAACAAGAATCCGCTAAGATCCTTGATAACTAGCAGATGTAATAATTGAACTACTTAAGATACTTGTAAATTGAAGTGAAGGCACAACAATGGACCTAGAGATATATGTGTCTATCAAGTAATCAAGTAAAACTATTTGGCGGAAACCAATGAAAGCACTTTCAATCAAGACTTAAAGGTTCCCTAATAATGTTCCCTAAGATAACAATGAAGTTTCATTTTTGTTTCAAGTGTGAAATGACAAATTGTCACTAAGGTTAATGCCAAGCGGGTCCGGCCATTGAGTAAACAAGAAATACATATGCGGTCCAGCTGTTAAACACTCTGACAAATGAAAAAGAATGCAAGATTATACACGTAAGAGGAAAAGAAATGAAAAAGGCGCAAACCCCTACGTTGTCAATAAAGTTTCTTTTTAATTTTTAGTGTAAAATGACAAATTGTGAATAAAATTAATGCCAAGCGGCGCCGGCCATTGATTAAACAAGAAATACACCCGCGGCCTAGCTGTGAAACACTGACAAATGAAAAAAGAATGCAAAATTATATATACGTTAGAGGAAAAAATTAAAAAAACATAAACATGTGTTTGCAATTTGACTGTCAAATATTTTGACTCACATGATACATTTAATTATCAAATATGTTGTATAAATTTAAATATTAGTACCGACAATAGTCAACTTATATTTTCAGCCACTGTACACTGTGTTACAAACAAAAGCTAGCACCCAGTCGTATTCAATGCAAAAATTTTCACCCGCCTCTAGCACTGTTGTGAGCACGAGGGATGTGTTAAGATTGTGTTAAGATTTGGTAGCCAGCCTGAGGGATGTGCAGAAGCATGGTTTACTGGTGTCATGGTGTCCTTTTCCTTTTCTTTTTCTGTTCGATTTTCTCTTTCTCTAATATTGTTCTTTTGTGACCATTCTGGGCCTGAAATTTTTTAAAGAGCAATGATACTTACACATAACTAGAGTTATATCATACTCTTTCACCATGCTTCACGATAAAATAAGTGTATTGATATGGCATGGAATACAAAGGATAAAATGGAAAAAGAAAAGATAGAAGAAAAAATAACATACAAAACTTCTCTCACCTTTTGTCTTGTTTCTCTTTCTCACTCACCATTTTTTAAAAGCTTTCATTTTCTTTCTTTTATCACATTTCTCTATCTCATTGTTCATGGTTTACAAGAAGAAGGAGAATTAAGATTTGTTAACAGTACACAAAATTAATCCTTATACATGAAGACTTAACTCATTCTATTTTAATTTTTTTTATATGTTTGTAGTTTATATCCTAGGACATGGATATTTTTTTCTTTCAGCAACAAAACGAACTGAAAATGGCTCTACTCGAAGTTGAGATTTTCTATTATTGTTGGAAACTAAAGTTAGAAAATTGTAAATTGTGTTATGAAAAGTTTTAAACTAATATACAAAAAGTTATAAAACCAATATGTAAAAATTTATAAATCAATACGCAAAAGTTGTAAATCAATTGAGAACACATACTAAACAGGTTCAGGATTAAATGTGAAACCAATATGTAAAAAGTTGTAAACCTGTTCGCAAAAAGTTGTAAACTTGTACGCAAAAAATTATAAACCGATTGACAATTAAACAAGATGTAGGATAATAATATAAAATTGGTTGTTTCAAATTTTATATATATTGTAAGAATGTTTTATGAAGTAGATTTATTTACTGCTACTTTTAAAATTACTTTAATTTGAGTTCTTAATCAAGGTTATTAAGACATAAGTTGACAAAAATCATGAAATTTGATTTTTCATGTGTTTGTGGTTTATGTCCCAAAATATGAATGATTATTTTTTTTTCAATTTTTCAGTAATAAAATGAATTGAAAATGGCTCTGTTAGAATTTGAGATTTGCTTTTAATGTTGGAAACTGGAGTTAGAAAATTATAAATGCGTGTTATAAAAAATTGTAAACCAATACTCAAAAATTTGTAAACCTGTATGTAAAAAGTTATAAAGCAGTACACAAAAGTTGTAAACTAATTGAGGACACATACTAAACAGGTTCAGGATTAAATGTGAAACCATATATAGAAAAGTTATAAACCTGTATGCAAAAAGTTATAAACTTGTACGCAAAAAGTTGTAAACCGATTTAAAATTATTATTAAACCTATGAACAAACTTTGTGATGGTGATAATCTTGACATAAGGGATCATTCTTTTAACAAATTCAATTTCAAGATTTTTGTCAACTTATGTTTTAACAGCGTTGGTTGAAGAACTCAAATTGAAGTAATTTTAAAAGTAGCAGTAAATAAATCTAATCCACAAAATATTCTTAAAATATATATAAAATTCGGAACATCCAATTTTATATTATTAACATGTATCTTGTTTAATTGTAAATCTGTTTATAACTTTTTGCATACAAGTTTATAACTTTTCTACATATAGTTTCACATTTAATTCTGACTTTTGTATACTGGTTTACAACCTTTTACATAATAGTTTACAACTTTTTGTAACATGTATTTACAATTTTCTAACTCTAGTTTCTAACAATAACAGCAAATCTCAACTTCTAGTAGAGTTATTTTCAGTTCGTTTTGTTGCTAAAAAATTGAGGAAAAAAGAATAATCGTCATGTTTTGGGACATAAACCAAAAAATATATGAAAAATCAAAATGGAATGAGTTAAGTTTTCATGTGTAAGGATTAATTCTGTATGTTGCCAATAGATCTTGATTCTCCTTTTTCTTCTTCCTGTAAACCATGAAGAATGAGAAAGAGAAACATGAAAAAAGAGAGAGAATGAAAGCTTTTGAGAAATGGTGAGTGAGAGAAAGCAAGAAGACAAAGAGAGAGAGAGAAAGTGAGAGAAAAAAAAAGACAAAAAGAGAGAATAAGTTTTGTATGTTACTTTTTCCCTTATCTTTTCTCTTTCTATTTTCTTCTTTGTATCCCATACGATATGTATATTTTTATTTTGTTGTGTAGCATGGTGGAAGAGTATGGTATAACCCTAGTTATGTGCAAGTATCATTCCTCTTTTTGGAACATTTTTCTCGATTTTAATTTTTAGTATACACACATCGGCAAAAACAACAAGTTGTATAGATACTAGTTGTACAATTGTACATTGCACTGATTACATTATACAAAATAATATAATAAAATAATCATTAATCCGTATCTTGGCCAATTTTTCATCCATTCTTCAACAAACAACTAGTATCTTACTCATGTAGTTGCACAGATAGTTTAAATATAAAAAATACATATAATTTTGAATTTTATATTTATCATAAAAAATAACATAGACCCAATTCCATCTCCATTGTCGCTGTTGTGGGTGCTTGGGGAAGGATACCAAGTCAAAAAGGATGAAAAAGGAACATGCATCGGCACTAGTCGTGGCAGAGTGGTTAAGGAGGTAGTGGCGATTTGCAGAAACGATGGAGGAGGGGGTGGCGGAGATTTGCTCCATCAATGAAATGGATTTGAATTTAAATAATGTTTCCTTTTGTTAGATTGTGTTCACTACAAAGACCATTGGGGACCCAAAGTTAATTTAGACCCCATCATATGTGACTGGAACAAATGGTTGCCGGTACTTGTGGTTTAGATATGTCATACTTGTAGTCAAATTTTTTCTTTTAATTTTTGAGAAAAGAAACTAGATAATAGCAACTATAGAAAAAATGTTAAATATTTCATCATTCTCTGGGTGGTGGAGCAGCCATCATCGACTCAGTGTTTGGGTGGTGGTGGTTTTTCTTTTTTCCATCAAAGGGTCCTCTATGTTGTGAAGAGAGAGAATAGGGAGGAAGGGTGGCAGGTTGGGATAAAAGTAAAATCAAGGATAAAAGAGTAATTTAATATTTGTATTTCTATTATAATAATAATAAGTACCGCTGGGACCCAAACTTAATTTGCCTCACCATGGAAGTCGCCCGTGTTAACATTTGGTAGCAAGCCCGAGGGATGTGCATAAGCATGACTTTCTGGTGTCATGATGTCTTTTTCCTTTTCTTTTTCTCTTCGATTTCTCTTTCTCTAATATTGTTCTTTTGTGACCTTTTCGGGCCTGAAATTTTTTAAAATCACCAGCCTGGAACATTTTTCTTGGTTTTAAATTTTAGTATACATACGCAAAAATAAAAAATTGTATACTAGTCATAGAATTGTATATTGCACGGATTACATTGTAAAAAATAATATAATAAAATAATCATTAATCCGTGTCTTAGCCAATTTTTCATCCATTCTTCAACGAACAACAAATATCTTACCCGTGTAGTTGCACAGATAATTAAAATATAAAAGTTACATATAATTTTGAATTTTATATTTATCATAAAAAAAACAACATAGTATATTTAATTGTACATACATTGTAAGTATATTTAATTATACATACATTGCACCTTAATTATTATTCAAATTATGATGTACCTCCACCATCTTCTCAGCACCAATAGATTTCAGTGGGTAAGCTTCACCTGAGTGAAACCTTCTTATCTTATTTAGAGTGCTCCAGTACATTGTAGGTAGGGTCCCAGACCTTAGACCATGTTTGCATTTTGCATACTATGATGGCATACGTGAATTTTGTGTTTAATGACTTAATAGTATTAGATTCATATATATATATATATATATATATTTGTGACCGCAAACTTTAAAGACATATTATAAAATACTATATTTGGGTATTTTGACCATTTTGAAATTTAAGGAACAAGTGATTTGTACGTAGAAAAAGAAGTTTTGTTTTAAATAATTTTTTGTAATTAACAATGCATATAGAGAAACCCAGGTCACAAGGCTTACATGAAAATCGGATTTCTCACGTGCCCAATTCAGGGTGTGACAAATTATGACATAAATGAAAATAATAATAAAAATTACGTAAAAATATGTGTAAATTCAAACTTGCATAGGTCGCCTCGGAGTGAGGATCTACGCAGACCTCTCCAGACTCCCTCCTTTGCTCACCCTTTCGGGTGTGGGTTTCCCGAAATAGCTTGTCCTGTGTTGGAAGGCAGCTCAACTCCCTCACCTGCACAAACAAGAATAATAAAGTCATAAAAATATAGTATTTGCCCCAATTCAAATATAGTAAATAAAGAATTACAAAACGCTTGCGGGTCCCCTCCTAAGTGCTCAACCCACCCGTGTGCAGCAACCCGCCTTCCTGTGAGGCTCGATTTGTCTTTCCCTTATCTAACCTATCCTTGAAGCTCGGGTCATTGGCCTAGTGGCGCTGGAGCTTGCTCAGGGTGGCATCATTTAGCCATGAGTGGTTCATATGTCCCTTATAGACATCATGAAATATATCCCATAGTCGCTTGGAGGACATAATCCTCCAAGCCCTCTTCACTATGGGCTCATGCTCTAGCTGAATGTAGAAGGATTTTTGCATATACAAATTAACAGCATATAAGTTATTATATAAAAGCACATAATTATGACATGTAAACATATATTTTAACAAAAGCGAATAAATCATAGAATTACCTTCTAGTCATTCCACCACGACTCCTTGACATCAGCAAGGATGTTAGTCCATGTGAGACATGAATGGTTATACCGACTCTGTATAACCTCAGTGATCCTATGGTGAGCCGCCGCAAAGGGATGGAAACTATTACATAGATAAAATAAATAAAAAAACAATCAAAATATAAAAATATCATAAGCCATGTAAAATTATAATGTAATAAAAAAATATGTTTCAACTTATTTATCTCGACCATTCAACCTAATCTACCGGAGAGGTCTACCATCACACCCAAGTGGTCTGCCATTTGGGCCAAGGGGCCTCCCATTCGCATCCCATGATTGTGGCTTAGTGGAGGAAGGACGATTCTGATCAAATACATGGCTGGGAGTCGAGGTAGTGCTAAGGTTAGGGGCAGTGATAGGGCTAAGGGTTGTGGTAGGGCTAGGGGTGGGATTGCTAATGCGAGTGGGCTATGGGTGTGAATACGGAGGGGTAGAGGCCTAGCATACCCAGGAGTGGGCATCATCCTAAAGCCTGTGGTGTTAATGGTAAAGACTGAGGTGGAGGTAGTGGACAGGGAGGTGGTGGGAGGGGCGGTGGCTGAGATAGTGGTGGGTAAATCAACCTTTCAAGGTTGGCCTTTGCCTCTACCAGTCATACTGAAATAATTAAAAAGAAACCTGAATTCTACGTAACATGTGGTATGTAGCCTACTCAAGCCACTAAGTTTGACATAATCAAATCCCTAAAGTGAATAAAATTTTGAAATCAAATAGTTTAACCTAACATTTGTTACAAAAATATGAAATTAGCTAAAATATTTCTTAATTTCATCTATTAGCAACTCCATATGAATTGACTTGAATCCTTTATAGATCAAAAAGTCAATAATGTTGTCAAACTATTTCTAAAACTTTTTCCATGTGTACTAATATGAAAACAAGTGTTGAACCACTTGAATCAACCAAGAGTTGATATGATGATGGTATGAGTAAGATAGTCATGATCGAGCAGGGACTAATCAAATTAAGGAAGTTAACTTAATTACTTAACCTAGGATGCAAATTTTAAGTTCACAGTTGCTTTAGAAAAGCTTCATAAACACATTATTTTACATGGAACTATTACATACTCATTTTTTTACATGTCTACTCATATAAGAAGAAATCAATTGAATATTCTCATTGAATGTCATATTTTTGTAATGATAGTTAGGTTCAAGAATTTCATTATAAATTTTTATTTACTATAGAGACTTAAATAAGGAATTTTATTCACTATAACGACCTAACTATCAATCTTTAAATTATAGAGACTTAATTGAAAAAATTATAAAAGTATAGGCACCTACAAGTTAATTAAACCCAAATAATATAATTAAATAATATTTTTTTATACTTAAGTGAAATTTTAAGTTTAGAAGGATATAAAAAATAAATAAATTATTTTAAAAAAACTCATTGTTATTAAGGGAATGGATCCTCTTTATTTGAAATTTTCAACTGATAATTGCCCAATGTTAAATCTCACCATTAAATTGAGTATCTTATGAGTCCCATGTATGATCTTGCTTTCTCCATCAATGTTAAAACTCAACATTTGACATTGCCAATTGAGAAAATTCATTTTCAGGGTATTTTGGTTAATTAACATACTTGATTTTTGTCAATATGTAAACTAGAGCTAAATTATTTATTTTACTAAGTCTTTAAAACACGTTCAATTAGGTTTTAAGTTTTATTTAAACTAGTCAATTGATAGGCACTTGCGTGCCCACCAATTCACATTTTTATTAAAAAAATATTGTTTATTTATTTATTTATTATATCTTTTAAATTTATTACATTTTAAATATTTTTATAACTTCCTTCAATTGCTTTAACTTTCTTTAACTTCTATAATATGGGCATTTTGAAAAATTTAAAATTTGGACACCAAAAGGGAGGAATTTCCTTTATATATAGTATAGATTATTATTTTTTAAACAAATTCAACTAGCTTTTAAGTCTTTTTAAATATAGTTACTTTTTTTAATTTATTATAAGCTCCCATCATCAGATATTTAAGTTAATTCAACAATTATAGATACTATTATAAAAATCACAACAGAATAGATATAGTGAAACAGTTACATGTTAATAATTACATATAATTCATATAATCCTAAAAACTGTTCTATTGTGCATCCCCTTATAACTCCACAACATGCATCATGTAATCTCCGCGAGCACAAAGAATCCCACAGCAAACAAATCAAACAAGTCGACGAAGGACCTCTACACCCTTTCCCCTAGTCATGCAATCCCTATTTTCTATAACTCTATCCTAGAAAACATAAATCTCTATATATCCTATATATATATTAAACCAATATAAATAACAAGGATTAAGTTACTAACCTCTATAGTAGTAAAAAAATGTAAAATGTACGAAACCTGAATGTGTCCAATTAATTCCAATCCTGAAAATACAACAATATTAATCCTTAATGTAACAAAACACAACACTATGGGTACCTCTAAACAAATAGAAAAAGTAAACCAAATCAAAAAATTAACCGATTAAAATGTTCACCAAAGTCCCTAGATCATAATGGTTGCCTCCATTTATTGAACAAAGCTCCGGCAGCGGCGAATGGAGGCAGAACATGGCGGCGACTGTGATCTTAGAAAGAGAGAAAGAGGTTTTAGAGAAAGATAGAGGGAGTTCAGAGACTGAGAAGGAAGAAAGTCACGGTGGTGATAAATCTGTGCATTACCGACGGATATACCGACGGAGGATGTGAAATTTGCACTGCAACTTGTGAACTTTCAAATACCCGTCGATAATAGATAATAATTAAATTTTTTAAAACTAAGTACCCGTCGGTAACATAAATAATAAATATAATTATAATTATAATAATTACCCATTGGTTAACCTCGATAAATTTAAAAAATATAAAAAATAAAATCAAAATGTTAAACATACCTGTCGGTAATACCATAACTATAATTATAGTTAATACCCATCGGCTTATATAATAAAATAAAAAAATAAAACATTGTTGAATTTACCCGTCGATAAACTTGTCAGACATAATAGGCGCCATGTGGCGCATACTGGCGCCAGCATTTACCAACTATATTACCAACAGATATGTCATATACACCAATGACAACTATAATTATTTTCCATAACACGACAACCTGTTAGAGATAGATTCGGTAACTTCCCGCCGTTTGAACCCGTCGATAGTTTTCGTCGATATCCCGCATTTTTTTAGTAGTGTGTATAAATATCTTCATATGTTCTTCCCATTGGATGTAATCTGTACCATCAAAGTATGGTGACCTCGAGATAGATTTTCCTTCCATAACGGTTGTATTCATCAAGTTTTCAACCATTGAATTGGTAAAGATCTTTGTTAGCCACAACAGCGCATGGTATTCTTGCTGCCTTCATCCCTTAGGCATATATAGGTATCTAGCTAATAATTCCAATGACATTTTAAATATAAGAATTAGTATTACAGAATGATATATACGTAACAATGAAGATAATTAAGCTCTCAGAAAAGAAAGTGAAGATGAGCCAATTATGGCAATCACAAGGAGGGAAGTAGCAACAATCAGTATAGTCATTCAAATTTCAAAATTAATTCTTTAATCCCTTAAATTTCATTCTGTAAATCATTTTAGTCTCTGGCGAACAAACATTAGTTAACCGTTACTTTTTGTTGACATGGTACATTAAGTGACACGTAACATGCTTTTATGGCATCAAATCAAAACAGGTTTAAATTAATTCTTGAAATTTTCTAAAATGTGTAAAAAAAGTTGAAATCCCAAAATTTCTCTTATTTTACTTCAATAAAATCTAAATCATCAATATTTCTTAAACTAACTTATTTCTTTTTTATTTCTACACCCTATTTAAACAAAGATCACTCTCACGTGGAATAATAATAAGAAGAGAATGTATCGCTAATAATAAGGTTTTAAATAGGCCCTTGATGAACTCCATTTACGCTTGATAATATAATATTTCCCTTGCATCCTATTTATCATATTTTAAAACCCAATTTATTTCAAGAAATGTAATATAATAGCTAATAAATTGAATACATTAGCCAAGCATAGATGGTCTCAAATTTGGACTAATCATTCTCTTAATTATATTTAGGATATTTAAAAATGTGGATTATTTAAATAGGGTGTGAAAATGAGAGAGAAATAAATGAATTCGGGAATTATTAATGATTTAGATTTTATGAATCAAAAGAGGATAAATTTGAGATTCATAACCTTTTTGACACATTTTAGAAAATTTTAGGGACTATTTTGACATATTTGAAAATTTTTGGGACTAATCTGAATGTATTTTAATTTGGTACCACGTCAACATGCCACATGAGATCAACATGGCACGTCATCAACACATGACATGCCACGTGTCACTTAACATGCCAGTAAAAAGTAGTTGTTGACTAACATTTGTTTGACAATAACTAAAGTGACCTGTGTAATAAAATTTTAGGGACTAAAAAGTTTATTTCAAACTTTTAAGGATTAAAATGAAGCACATTTATATTTTCGAAGACTAAAGTGACACTTTACTCATAAATTCCTAAATATGATACAATGGGATGTAGTGAGATGGTTTTCATTTTTAAAGCTATTTATGTCTTTTCCATTTGTAAGTTAATGGAAGGTTGACTTTGTTAAAGAAAAGGTAAGGGAGGTGAGTGATATTTTAAAATCCAAAAAGAATAAGTGTAATTATGAAACAGCTTAGGGAATGTTCCTATAATTTGTCCGAAAAAATATTTTTAGGAAATAATTAGGATGATTAAAATTACAATATTATCCTTATTATGCATTTGACACTTATCAAAAGAACTAGTGTGTGTGTGTATGTGTGTGTGTATTGCAAAATATAAAATTTAGTCATTACTGAACTTCATAAAAATTTTCATTTAAGAGATTATTTGTTAGAACAAGAAGAAGCGGTGACATCACACAATATATGCAAGTTTACTTTTTTAAATGGAGCGATTACTTTCAAGATTTGAATCCTTGATTTCTCTATTATAAGATAACAATCTTAATGTTGAGATTCAGCCATCAACTATTGTAATTCTTGATGAATATTAATTCATAGAGTAAATATCAAGGTTCTAAAAACCGAACCGGATATTGAACCGGTCAAGGCAAGGGTTCAACTAAAATATAACTGGTATATAATGAAATCTATATTCATATAAAAATATAAAATAAAATATATGTCATAAATAACTAAAAATGAAATTAGGCATCAACAAAACCCATAAAATATAACATAATTCATCTCTTAATCAAAATAAATATTATCCATATGAATCAAATCTCTCAACTTACTAATTCTTATACTAGAAAAGGAAAAGAATTAGGAAAAATGAGATTTTAGACTCTTTTGAAAAAAAAACCCCAAAATGATGTCATTTTGCATCTTTTTTATTTAAAAAAAAACCGCTTTGCCCGGTTTTTCTGATTCCTAGCTGGTTCGAAATGGCTCTCAACTAATTCTTTCTTAGTCGGTTTTAAAGGCCAACCCGAATCGACAAAGAGTTTGCCTCCTGCTCAACCTGGCCGACTGACTGCCTAGTCTGATTCTCAGAACATTGGTAAATATAGTTGAGTTAGTAAATATCAAGGTTCTGAAAACTAGACCGGACATCAAACCGGTCAGGGCAAGGGTTCAGAGGTTCAACCAGGGGTCCAACCGGAATATAATAAAACCTATATTTATATAAATATATAAAAATATAAAATAAAATATATTTAAACAATAACTAAAAATTAAATTAGACATCAACAAAACCCATAGAATATCACATAATTCATCTCTTAATCAAAATAAAGATTATCTATATGGATAAGATCTCTCAAGTTACTAATTTTCATACCAGAAAAAGGAAAAGAATTAGGAAAAATGAGATTTTAGACTTTTTTTTAAAAAAAAAACCTCAAAATGATGTCATTTTGCATCTTCTCTGTAAAAAGAAAAAAAAAACTGGTTTGACCGGCCGGGCCAGTTTGCCTGGTTCCCGACCGATTCGAAGCGGTTTGACACCGGTTCTTTGTTAGCCAATTTTAGGGGTCAATCCGAACCGGACAGAAAGCTGGTTCCCGGTTCAACTGGTCCGATTTTCTGAACCATGATAAATATAGTTCATGATCTCTAAAAGTAAATTAAATAAGACATAAAAATATTGAATTTACAGCAATCGATATTCTTTGCTTGAGCATTTTTAATGGTCCATTTATCATTGGATCAAATGCAACATTGGAGTAAATGTTTATTTTATTCATCAAAATCATAGGCATGTATTATTTCAGTCATTAAAATTAAGGACTAATTTTTAATAAAATA
Organism: Dalbergia cultrata; assembly: GCA_031216105.1. NCBI lineage: Eukaryota > Viridiplantae > Streptophyta > Magnoliopsida > Fabales > Fabaceae > Dalbergia > Dalbergia cultrata. The sequence goes on from CM062350.1 coordinate 18,039,705, forward strand.
TGAGTTAGATTAGTTCTTAAAATATAAATGAATTAAATTAGTCTTTTAAATACACTTTATCAAATAAAATTAGTCCTTTAAACTTAAAATAAACAATATTGTTATTTAACCAATGAGGTCGAAGTGAAATAGTAAAAACTCTCTCTTTCTTTAATCTAATATCAAGGACTCGATTTTTACCTTAGAAAAAATATTATTATTTTAATTTAATATATTCTTTTGACTCAATTTAAAATTAAGGGACTAAAATTTGATTTAGCTATAGTTCAGGACTAATTTTAGCCAAGAATATCAGTGACCGTCGTTTTTAATTTTAGAGATAAATTAAAAATAAACTTTTCTTCCTTATTGTTGAGTGGAGGATTCAATCTCCATTTCTCCTTTTCTTATTCCTCCAATCGGATTATGATACTGATATCTGTTAGGTACATGATGCCCACTCCATCGATAGTTTTGTTCCTCAGGAACTATTTGACATTGATGTTTGTTATAATAATCATATATCTTCGCATTTTTCTTTTCTAGCATTGTCACAATGTGGTTTACAAACATAGCCGACACTCTCACGAATTATTAATTGTGGTTGCTTCTATCTTCAAATTCAATTATTTTGATAATTTAATTATTGGGTGGGCATATTGTCTGGTCTGATGCCCCACTGATGCCACCATTGGCGGGTGCATTATTTTAGAACCATATTTTGCTCGCCTGGAACTAAGCCCAATGTTGCTCGACAAATAGACATCGATCAATGGGTCAAAGCTTAAATAATTTTTCTAGCACAATTATGTGAATCTTATCTCCATTTAATAATTTATTAGATTCACATGATTGATTGGTTTATACTTTATTGTGGCTACAAGCTATTTTTTCAGGTAATTGAGAGAAAAACTTAATGCACTACAATGATTATGACATATATTTCCTGACACATTAAATATTTATAAAAATATATACTTATAAATTATGAGAATGGCCATTGCCACTCCTGTTTTTACTATTATTATTCCTAATCAACTATAATATTTTAGTTGTCCTAAAACACCCTTCTGCCTCTTTCACTGTTAAACTCTCTCAATGATTCAAAGTTCAAAGCCACCATTTCTAAGCATCATACACAATCTCACGGTCAGCAACATCATCAATAACCATTTCCAACCAATTCAATCTCAAAGTCACACTCACAGTAAACAAAATCAAAAGCTCGACCAACACATCCATCAAACAAACAACTCCAACCACAACTCCTAGAACTAAAAAACCAAAGGCAAAGACCAAAAAACCAAATTCAGAAAACAAAAATAAGAACAAAAAAAAGAGAAGGAGGGAGAAGCCACGGCGGTCCTGCGCCAACACCACCCTCGGAGCCATTCATCATCGCAAAGGCTCGTGACCTCATCGGACTCCCAGCCACTACGAATCCCAGCACCACCACCATGAGATCTCGTCTCGAACAACTGCAAGAGAAACTGGTAAGAGAGAGAAACTCCTTCCCTGTGCCACTGCCTCATCTCGAATCAACGCCTAATCGCACACCCGACGGCAGCACCGCCACAGTCGCATCGTAGGTGCCACGTGCAGGAGGACCATCAGACGGTGCCTCCGCAAAGCCTCCTCTCCCACTGCCACGTGCGGTGTCTCTGCCCCTTTGTAGTCATCACCAGCGCCGCCGCGAATCCCAGCGTGAGAAGCCTGAGCCGGCTGTCCTCCGTTGTCAATGAGCCACCCATGCTGGAGAGCCCGCCACTAGTTCCTACTGGATTGCCATTGCTGCTCCACCCCAGATTGGTTTCGCATTGGATCTGCCTTCTCGTCTCCTCATTTTGTTTCCAGCAGTCCAAGACCAACATGGTGTTGGGTTTGCAGTCCAAGACCAACATTGTTTCAGATTTGTAACACCAACGGGATCAGCCTTCTTCCTCCTTTTCTCCTTCCAACTAGTGCCAACACTGATCCTAGGAGACTGAAGCAACAGTCAAGGTTCTTGGCTACCTTGTATTCTCTGTTACAAGTTTATTCCTCTTTGGCTCTTTGTTGTCAAGATAAAAGGGTAATTTAGGATAACTAGAAAAAAAGTTGGTGAGGGAGAGTGGCAATAACCAAAAAGCAGTGCCAATAGCCGCTCCCATAAATTATATACTAGCAGAAAAAATCTAATAATCGAATTCAATTCATTATGAATCATAATTATGCCTGAACAGAAATTCAGTCATATGGGTCAACCCTTAACATAGTAGCAGCAATCTATAGCAACCCCTACTCGTGTTTAGTGTACCACGTAACGGTCTATATAAGGGTTCCTTTCTCACCATTCAAAGCCAAGTTATTGTGCCTTCCACACCTGTTAGGTCTCTCACTTCAGCAATCTCGGTAAAGAAGTGATCAACTTTTTCTTCATTGCGCAAGAATTTAAGAATGGCTTCCTCTGAGAGCGTCTTTGAATTGGGAATTGAGTTCTCAGAAGCCAACAATGTGCTTCTCATGTCTCTGATGGAAGAGACACGTGAAGAAGAGCACTATGGGGATTATAGACTGGTAAGCATAATTAAGTCATTGGAGGCAGGGATTGGTGACCCTCTGTCGTGTCAAATGTATGAGATAGGACACGTGGATGGTCAAGATTGCTCTACGTCGATCAGTGACCCTGATCACTGGGTTGATACGGAGTTGGTCTCTTCCTCACCGTTTGATGAGCCGAATGCATGGATCCCTTATGGATATGAGATGGAGCATGCAGCAGCAACGGAATATGAAGGTAGAAATGACATTGATGATTTTCAGTCATATAATGGAGCTTTCTTGGAGCAACAACACAGAGAGGCTTACTTGTCACAAGGACCAAGTGGTGATGCAGTATTTTGAAATTGTTAATAGTACTATTGCACAACAAAACAGAAACAATCACTTGTACCAAAAAAGAAACAATCACTGAACATGATGGATTAATCATAACAGTTGCAATTAATGAAATCCTTAAAAACATGGTATCAAACCTTTTGATTTTATATTTCGTTTACTTTTTTTTTTCCTCCCCCTATTTACTTTTAATTAATTATGTTAAATTCGCAATTTGAATCCCTAGAGCTGAGATAATAAATATTAAACAGTTGGTTGAAGAAACCGATAGTTTTGTATTCATAAAAAACTCTTAATGAGCCCGATCCACAACTCCTGTATGTTTACTTAGCTTTTTTTTTTTTTTTTTTATCCTTTTGCTACAATGGAGGTTCCATAAACGTCCATCTGATGAAGCTTGGGGTTTCCTTATGCTTGGCATTGAGAATCCCCTTGTGCCTACTTTGGTGAGATCCCTTATGAAAAGGGCACAAAGAGATGAGATTAAAGTGTCATGTGATAATTGAGTTTCTGAAGCAAAAAGAAATGTCCAACATTGTGAGTGGGTTTGAGAATCAGCGAAGGAAACAGCGGCTTTTTCCACTAACAATGGCGACCTACGAATTGAATTAGGTTTCTTGTAAGAACTATGTTGTTGTTTAGAAGGTAAGGGTATAGTTTTTTAACCATGGTTGGTTTCTTTTATTTGTTTTTTTAATTGAATTTGATTATAGTTGATCCTCGATGGGAGAAAATAATGGACCAAAGCATGAGAGAGATTTGCTCTCATAGCATACATCAATATCTCCATGGGTTCATTGATAGTCCAGCTCAGCAATTAACCGGCCACAAATGCATCCTTGTTAATTTTCAAATTGAGGATTATTTGGTTGAAAGGTGAAAATAGGATGGAAATTTTCATAGATAACTTATAATTTTACATATCAAATTTATCCATAAAATTTTCACTATATTTTTATTCTCCAATAAACTCCAAAAGTTGGCCCAACCACTAGCAGTAATTGACGTACATTTGTATTTATTAGGGACCATAAGATTAACATTTTTGGTCAGGGATAGTTATCCATTGAGTTAAGTACCAAAGATTTGCAGTTGAGGGTTTAGTCATTCAAAAACAAACTTTATAGGAGGCGGATTCTCTCAAGTTCATTTTTAATATGAAATGGTCATGTTTTCACCTTTGTCCTTAATTGTGTTAAAAAAAATTGATGATATAAAAAAAGAGATATAACTAGTGATGAGGATTTAATATGACCATATCTTGTAAAAAATGATGAGAGATTCACATTCAATTGTTATATGACATTTATACTTGGCAGAGATCATTAAACTCTTGGACTTATATATTAAACATCTAGTCAGGAATTTGATTTTCAACGGTGTATATAGAAAATGTTTCATGGTCATAAGTAAAATAAAATCTCACGTCTATGAGCTCTACACTTCAAAGATACTAGTCACTACTTTCAATGGTGAATATTCTATGTTCATTTGAAAATAAAATCATTAAACTATTATTTTCTATAAAAATAACCTCGTCCATCATATAAATTATGAGGTTTGAGAATTTTGTGTGTACATATATATATGATACTAATTTTTATATACTAAAATTATTTTACATAGTGAGTACTTAAAAATTATTCTCTTACTATATACATTACATATACCCCATAATGCGCTAGCTGCTGTGGCCAAGCTAGCTTATTATTCTGATTGCATAGTTAGGTCACACCACTAGGCCGACTTGAATGTGCAAAGCACATATTGATCCTGCCATAGAAGACTAACGAACAAATGAGTGGCATGATTATTGCTGCAAGACGATATATCCATAATCATTTTATAAACTTTTGACTGGTTTATATTCTAGTGGAAAGCAAAGTTATCCATTTACATAAAGAATAATTCTATATAAACAGTTAAACAAATATTTGATAATTGTCAAAAGAAATGAAATGGAATAAATTATAGTTTAGAATTAATAAATATATCATATAATTTTATTATCTCCATTCTTAAATAACTGTCTAATTTTTAAATACGCACATTGATTAAGAAAATGATATTAATATTAATAAAGTTTAATTAGATATTATTAATTAATTATTTTCACTTGCTCTCTTTCCTCTACCTCTCTACTCTCCTCTTCCACTATTCTCTTTCATTCATTTTATAATAGCATAAATTGAAAAAAGATATTATCTAAATTTCTTAAATGAACAGTTATTTATAAAAAAAAATTTAAAAGTGAATAATTATCTGAGAGTGGAGATATTTCTAATCAGTGGTAGAAGATACGGTGGCAAGAGAATTGGACTTTAAATATTAGCATTGGTTATCTGTCAACATTGAATTAAATAAGATCAAATGCATGCTTAAATTAACTCCCCAATGATGAATTGTAGCAAAAGGTGTTGGAGGTGGCCCATATAGGAAGCATATCACATGGCACTCGATTCACTCACCATCCATTATTTTAAAGTTATCATTCATGGCATCTAATCTAAATCTTAATTAAATCTCACAAAAAAATGTTGTAGTGGCAACATCTGTATCAAAATGTGAGTTGGATGGTCACAAACATGGGCATCAAGCTCTCGTTAATTTAAATTGGGTCCACTAGGTTTCATGATGCGTTTTCATTTGGGCATATCTTTTCAATACCCCTTCGTATACACAATGTAAAAGTTGGCCATAATCTTTGAAAGAGCCCCACTATCCAGATTTTCAGTACTTTCAATTCCAACACAAGATGTTATGGGAATTTTTCCCACCCACTTTCTAAAGACTTGCCAATTGTCAATACGAGTGGCCCAAATTTATTCTGAATTATATTTGAGCCTCGTCTAAAATTAAAGAATTTAAAGTAGCGAGAAAAAAAAATCCCCATACATTGTATGGCTGCATGTCTCCACAAAGAATTATATATCATAGAGATGCTAAATAGTGATTATAAAGTTTACAGCCAACTTCGAGAATAAAAAGTAGACATCAAGACTTATAAAAAAAAAATTCTCTTATAAAAAAATAGTAAACATCTAGGTTAATCTCTAAAACAAACTATATTGAACAATTTAATCTCTTAATAAGAAAGAAAAAAAAACTAACGCAACTTGTTAAGAATTAAAATGTAGGACAAGTTAATCATTAACTTATATTGTCCATTAAACATTAACGACACGAGACACATGGCCTGTTAACTTCATGAACAATACGACGTCATTTCAGTATTTATTCTTCTCCTAAAACTAAACAACATCGCGTGGGGGAAGTAATTTCTTGAAGAGGACTAGTAATTTCCTGAACGATCCATCCTTCGTGAACGACATCAATTGGATGTGCATATCAATGTATATATCCTTTATGAATGTTAATATATAAAAATAATCATTTTATGAATGTTGTAATGTGTCATGTGTCTCGTTCTCTTAATGGAGACTTAACATGGGACAAACTTATCTTATATTTTAATTTTTTAGAGATCACTGCTAAAGGAGTTCCTTTTTTCTTTTTTCTGTTCCTCTTAAAGCACCAAATTGTCTGATATAATTACTTTAGATACTAAGTTAAGAGTATACTCTAAAAACATAGCTACTTCCTTTTTATTTATCATCACTTTTAATTTAATGAGTTTTTAGTTTACTGTCCTAAAATATCGTTCTTTCGGTTTTATAGTTAAATTAATAATTTTTTATTTTAATATTATTCATACTGCTTTTTTTTACTTATTCAAACTTATTATTATTAATATTGTCAAATAAATCTTATCTTAATATATCATTATTTGCGATTTTAAATTTTTTACTTTACGAAAAAGTGGTCATAATAATTTTTATATGAATTTTGAAATGATAATTAATTTAATTTTAAAATGTTTAGTATGGGACCACTAAATATTATAAGTATTTTTAATTAATTTGTTTAAAATAACTGTTTATAGGTAAATATCAAATTACGTTGTAAAATTTATAATGTAATAATTATCTATAATAATTAGTAGCAAGTATGTTAGATGCAAAATAATTAAATAAGTGAGCAAATAAATTATAATATACAATACACATACCCAATTCTTTTTCCATATTTTGTTTATATATTTTATTTCAGTATTAAATAAACACATATCAAATGTATAAAAAAAATTAAACATATATTAGCATTTTCTTCACCGATCTCCCAATTTTTGTCATAGTTTACGTTTCATTTTTATTCTCAAAATTTAACATAATACAATGAATTGGTCATATACTTGATAATTGTATACTCTCTACTAGAATGAAGGTTTTGTACTAATATTTGATAATTTTTTTTACATCTTTTAAGGTGTTTTTGAATAATATATAGAATACTAAACTCATTAAATTAAATGATAAATTATAATCGAATAATAGTAATTTTTATATTCATAGTGAAAATTTAATTTCAAAATTAGTATCACTAATAATTTTATTTAATTCTAAATTTGTTAATACTATTATAATTCAACTTTTTTATACTTTTTATCATGATAAATATTTCAAGATTTTTATTACAACGTTGATAGTGATAGTCCATTTCATACCGTATATTTATATAACATTGAAACAAAAAGTATAAAAAAATATTTGTTATCATAAAAAATCTTGATAGATTTTTCAACGTTGTGGTGGTAATTTATGAGAAAAAGTATTAAATGAAAAGAAAATAGTTGTTATAGAATTTTTTTTTTATCTATTACATGAAGAGAAATGAGTTGGTCCATTACAACTCATTATTAATGTTAAATATTCTTCATCATCGTGGTGGTAGTTTGTAAGAACTCAATATGAAGAGAAATGTTTGGTCTATTACATGAAGAAAAATGAGTTGTTACATATATGGTTTTTTTTTTTTTTGGTATTATATGAGAGAAATATAAATTCAATATATTTAATGAGAAAAATTAGTCAAAAAAAGAAAAGATTCTAAAAAAAATTACAAAAATGTTGTGAAATGACATATTCAAAAGACACAAACAGAATAACACAAAATAAATATGCGGAAGCATAAAATAAATGAAATAAGAAATTTACATGGTTCGGCTTAAAGCCTATGTCCACAGGCAAATGCGACAACCAAATATTTCATTATGGAAATATGATAAAGATGCAAAAGGTGGACACACTCCACTCACCCAAATCTCAAAATAATAGGGATACCGAAATTGTAAGATCCCACTCGAAATCAAGTCCTAAATATACCCAAAACACCTGGTAGTATTTTCTCTATTGGTACATACACTCAACACATAAAGAGAAGTAATAATAGAATCAAACCAAATCTCTCTAGTGACCTTAGCTTGGAATGACCACTCATGGTGGTGGTGATATATAAAGAGAAGATAAACAAAAGAAGTCAAAATTCTCTTTGACTACCTAGATGCTAACACCGAATGTATCTGGGAGTCCTCCTGGCTTGCTTTCTGTCCACTAAGTGCTGCCAATAACGTTCTATATATATATATAGCTTTATGTTGCAAAGCAAGCATTTAATGCTTGCACCTCCGTGCTCTGTCTGCTTCCTAAGCATTTAATGCTCCTTCTATATTTAATGCTTTTCGCATTTATTGGTTCTCTTAAGGTTAATTTTGGTGGTTGTGACATAAAATTCAAGCCACCTACTTTAGCCTATAAAAAAGTTTGAAGAAAAATGTTGATATTATTAAATATTTATTAAACTAGAAATAACAATTCAATACTAGAATAACAGTAGAAATAATTAGTTTAATCACATGAAAGAGAATGAAGGATATTTTAGGACAATTAACTAAAAACTCATTAAATTAACATTGGCGATAGACAAAAGCAAGTAACAATATTGACTTCCCTAAAAACAACATAAACTTATAGCTAGGAGATTATTGACTTTAAGGACCATTCAGTTAAAAATATTTAAAATAAGAGCACTGCTATTTTATCAATCAAAAGATTTGTTACAAAGAATCAATGAATACACAAGAAGTAATTTGATTGGAAACATAAATGAATTCAACAACATAAAAAAAAAATTGAACAAAAAAAAAAAAGGGAAGTGCCCAATTCAGTTAGGTGGACATAGACTCTGAATTAGAAACTTGGGACAGACGATCTCCATCCACCATATATGGAAATTAAGTATCCCAAATCATAAATTTTTCTCAATCTCACCAATCATTTTTTGCAATGTGAATGATGAGTATTTAAAAATATTTAACATTTTAAAATAGTTACTAAATATATATTTCACATCTTTCAAGAGATAAGAAGTAATTAATGGGGCATAAAAAAAAATATAATTTTAGGACAGATGATTTTCATCCTAATTACTATAGCTATAGAAAAAAATTGTCATTAACTTAGCCCTACAATTATCATGGGTGGATCTGAAATTTGGATCCAAATGATCAGTCCATGGCTTTTGGAAAGATAAAATTGTTCTCTAATAAAAGTCATTATGGTAAAAGATAGCCGAAGATATGGTTTTGGTTGGTCAAATTAAGAAGCACTAGCACCAAAAAAATTAAGAAGCATTAAACCACTTACTATTTTATTTTATTTAAAACAAAAACATTAGATGGAAACGAGTAAAAAACAATGTAATACAAGGCTATTGTAGTCATCTTAAGAGTTAAAATTTTTTAATATAAATAATTTGAGACTCATGCAAGTGTTTTATTATATGAAGTAGTTTTTAAGAGTAAAAATTTATTAAGCTACACGATGTAGGACTCGAGTATTCTATATTTTCTAACCCCTTATTTATTTTACGTGATACTTTTCATCTATTCCATAACATATAATTAATCATAAATATGTTTAATATATATATATATATAATTTTATTATACTCTAGTTAAACTTTTGGTTAAATCTGTTGATTTAATGTCCAATCCAATTTTTGAAATTTTAGCAGCTATACAAAATATTATCAAATTGGTCATTTATTATCATAACTTAGCACTGCAATAGAATTTTGATAAAAACTATTACAATATAAAACCATTCATATGTCTCTACCTATTAACTTAAGCTTTTGAAAGAAATAATTTCATAACATGGTAATAGAGTTATCATGACCAAATGGTCAAGGGTTCTAATACCATTTTGATAAAAATATTCATGCTCAAATCGAAAAAGAAGTATTCGCATGAGAGGCATATCAGAGTATATAGCTATTTATATGCCTTTACTTATCAACTTAAGCTTTCGGGAGAGATAATTTTATAACAAAAATCTCATTTAAAAGTCCCGGTCCCTTGGTATTTAAAAAGGGGAGACATTAGCCCTTCTATTAACTCATCATAATAGAGGAGCATGCATGCTTGTTAAATTGATAATAGGGTAAAATCTCATAAACTTTAGGTCATGTGTAGTTCACACATTGACTTTTAAAACATGTATTGCAACACCCTAGACTTTTTAAACAATACAAAGAGTTATGTTATTTGTATTCATGGGATGTGAGACACCTTACTGACTCACATTCCATCCACCACTAGATGGAGAGTAGATCCCATTTAAGTAGAGTCCACACCCTATTCAATGGTGGATGGGGTATAAGTCGACACGTTGTCCTATAATCTATGAGTACGCAATTAACATTTCTCCAATACAAAACATCCCATTCATTTAAGTCGATATCCATTTCCATCATTTAATATATAGTCTTGTGTATATCACATGCATAATTAAATAAATAAAAATATTATTCTTTTTCATCAAATTTCCCAACTCTAGACCATCCTTACTAAAAAAATAGATAAAAATACCCTTTAGATACTAGAGTTTGATTGTAACAAAAGGGTATTTTGTCCATTTCTAAATGGAGGAGGGTTAAGAATAGGGAAATTTCATTAAAACAGAGAGTATTTTTATCCATTTAATTATCCACGTGATATGTATATGACTTACTTAATGTTGGAAATAGATGTCAACTTAATTGAAGGGAGTGTTTTGCATTATTTGAAAAATCTAGGGTGTTGTGATGCACGTTTTGAAAAATCAGGATGTAAACTACACATAATCTTAATTAAGCTTAGAGGGTAATAAAATTTAATAATATGACTCAATTAAACTCCATAATAGCACTAGATAATATTATTTTGACTTGAGATGGAAGAAATATTAACTATTTTTATATTGAAAGAATATTAAATATTTTTTATAAAACGAAGATTTATTATATGCACATGTTTGAAAACCATATATAAACCATACTAACTCCCCCACTTTCATACAGGAGAGAAGAAAGGCCATCTTCTTCTTTCCATTTTCCTTTTTATTTTGGTAATTATTATCATTTTGAAACAACGATGACCATTGATTCTCATATGCTTTCTAACATTTTTAATGTATTTGTTGATAATGTTAATTAATAATTATAAATAGTATAAAATAATTTTTGTTCTCATCCAAGAAAATTTATTCGATGCCACACTATTTGACGTGAAGTTTCCTTTATGTATTCAATATTATCCATCTCCATTCAGCTCTCATGCTTTTCTAACACAAGTAGAGTGCTAACAAGTCAGCCTATATTATTATACACACTATTCCCTCCTTTATTGCAACTTGAAGTTTCAGCCACTGAAAGCTTGGTCTTTTCATGTTTCCTTGTCCCAACCTAAGTTGAGGATTTGGGTCAGATTCTATGATGTATACAAAATCTTGCTTACTTGAAGCCGCACTTATTGCTGAGGCACACGGGTTAGCATAGACATATTCTTTAATTCACAGTGGAACTTTCCTCTATGCCACATTGCTATCTTGCACCATCAAATCCATAAAATTAGTTTCCTTTTGTGCACATGTGCACATGGCTGTCTGGGTCATGATGGTTGTTACATCCCATTCTTGAGGTTACATGACACCTCATGTGTGCCTATATAAAGCCCCGAACTTTCATCATAGAACCAGTGCACTTGTTCTAGTTCTCACCCTCAATCTATATATTCCCTATTTCTCTTTACCATTGCTTACCCTTTTTCTCCTCTATTGCAAAGAGAACACACCCAATTTAATTTGTGCCAAAATATTATGGCCTCTCAAGTTTGTGAAACCTTGGCCTTCATCAACGGTGATGATGAGGTCAAAGGGATGGAAGTCTTGGAAACCAACGGTGCTCTTCTCAAGTCACTAATGGAAGAATCACCAAGTGATGAGAGTGATGATGATAGATTAAATAGCTTGATCAGATCATTCGAGGCTGAAATAAGTGCAAGCAAGATGGAAGGCCATGATTCATCATCATCATCATCCTCCAATGGATCAGAATTGGCCAGGAATATTGGAGAGGATACTCAATCTTGGAACATGGGACACGTGGAGGGCCAGGATTACTTGGCTTCATCAAGTGAATTTGGGGTGGAATGGGTGGATATGGATTTTATGCCATCCTCACCATGTGATGACAAGAGCTGGTGTATTATTGATCCATATGGGGTTGAGAGTATTGATGGGATGGGTACCTGCTTGAAGGAGTATGATGGGTTTGCAATGGAAGAGCATGAATCCAATTCCTTTTGGCAAGACAGTTATTATAATTATAACTTAGTGAGATGAGGTTGAGGCACCGTTAATTTGGTATATTACTCATGGAAATTCATGATGTAATTCTCAAACTCGTTTTAGATACTAGCGCAGTACCCATTGCGCAGCACAGAATTATAAAGGCCTGTTATTTGCTATTTTTAAGAGGGCTTTTCCGATTAGAGCCCCCTTATATTGAAGGATTTCACAAATAAAAAGTTTGTATGCTTTTTTTATGGATCGCACGTCTTGGAAATATTGTAATCACACTTTATAATGTAAAACTTGCTTTTTTTTTCTTGAAAAAAAATCTTTAACCGGTAACTTTACAGCATATGTTAGAAAAACTCTTTTTAAAATACTTGAAAATGGAGATAAAAGACATGAAGGAGGAAAAAAAACGTATATATTTTATGTTTTATTGTTTGAGCGAAGATAAAATGAGAAAAAAAAACCCAGACAAAAATAATGAAAAATATGTATTGAATAGGATTTTCAATATATCCCTTATTTTTAATCTATTTTTTAGTTTCGCTCATTAGATTTTAGTTTTCTCAATTTGACTCTCCTATTACAAATCATTTTCAATTTGTATTTAAATCACTAACGGGAAATGTTGACCTGAAACACACGCTACATCTAACATGAATTGTGTCACATTAGTACTCCCCATAAATTATATGACAGAATAATAATTTTGGGCCAAATTAAAATAATTTAAAATATAAGGGACTACATTAAAAAAATAAAAAGTAAAAGATTTGATTAAAAAATAAGGAATTAAAAAACCTTTTTTTACCAATTCTCTACCGTCAATCTAATCCTTTTAAAAAAACTATATCATATATTTGAATAATTTTTAGAAAATAATAAAAATCGTAAAACATAAATTTTTAGCTTTTTTTTTTTGGTAAAATTTGAAAGTAATAACTTCTCAAAAAATTAATTTTCAATTTTTTCAATTATGTATACAATTTGAGTTTCATAATCACTTTTTTTTTTAATCTCACACAAACACACCCTCAATCCATTTCACATACTTATTTATACACTTTTATTCCTTCGGTCTCCTTGTTTGGTTTGTATTTTATTTTTCCTATTTTTAGTTTTCATATTTTATAAAATAAAAATAAAAATAAAAAACACAGAAATTAAAATACAAAATCAAAATAGAAAGCAAACAATATCTGATAGGATATATTTAAAACCTCTTTTTCTCCGCACCGAAAGAAAAAGAATTTTCATTTTCTGAAATTTGGGCCGGATAATCAATGCACATTTTCTGTCAGAGTTATGAGCCCAACCCATTTTTACAAACAATTTATTTATATGTATATATCCGCAGAAGCCGTCCTAAACAAGAATAGGGTCGCCGACCAACCTCATTGGCACAGAGAACACAACTCGCCCCTGTTTTCCTTTCTTTCTCGTCTTTAACTTCATTTGCTTTCACTGCCAAATCTTGTTTTCCGTTGCAAGAGGGAAAAAAACCACAATGAAGAATAAAGCCACGTGGCAGATCCGGGTGTCATGACTGCCCAGCTTTTACCGCTGCTGGCGGTTTCTCTTGCGCCGGATTTGATGCGAATTACGCCTTACTCATCTGAGAGACCTTTCCCTTACCACTCTTTTTCATAATTTTGCCAGAAATCTCTTCTTATCTTTGCTTACAAAATGGATTTTATTTGTTGTTCGTTTTAAATCTTAATATCTGGTTCAGCTCAAATTATTTTTTTTATTATAATTTGTTTTTTTGCAAATAATGAAATTAAGGTAAATTGATTGTGTCTGCGTGGACAGTTTTGGGAAAGTGATGATTTGAAGCAGGTACTTCTGATGGTTTGACACGTTTCCAGCATTTTTCGCTCCTGGTGCAGCCACAACACTTCAATGTAGCTGTGCCGAGCGTTCTGGGTTATTTATGTGTCTGAATGATTACACAAATGTTTCTGCTCCCTGATTTTATCCATTGTCCATGTTGTTCCTAATGCAGATATGCTGTCAAATTTATTTTTTTTTTATTTATTCCCGCTTGTGCCATTATCAAAGTACCAAGTTGGTTTTTGTTTTTGGTACACATTTGAGCTAAAATTATAAGCTCATTGTCATTTTTTTTTTTGGAAGTTTAGATTATGATTTTAAGTTTTTAACAATGCTGCAACTGTATCAGTCTACATTGCAGATGAGGTGACTTGTAATTTCACTATTAATTTTTTAGATTAGTAATTTATCCTGACTTTGAAATAAGAATAGATTACTTTTTTGTAGCAGTAAAAAAGGTTTTTTTTTTTTTTTAATGAGTATTATTGTTGAGGAATTAAAGGGTCAGTTTGGTATTAAAAAAATAATTAAATTTTTTAGTTTTCAATGCATTCATCACTTAAAACTTGCAAGCTTTCATTCCATTTGTTAGAAAAAACCAAATAATGATAATAATTTTACTTGAACAGTGTCATTGCAATGGTTACCATTGTCATTGAAAGTTGCCTAACATTTTGCTTTTGCTGATTGACTTTGCAAGAATTCCCTGTCTAATTATTGTTGGTGCTGCTGCTAGAGATGAGTTTGTTTTATAGATTGGGCCCTTACGCTGAATGGAACGATGGGTTCCAAATTTTGATTATAACATAATGAGGAATCATAGGGAATTCTACATAAAGTACGCATATACATGCGTATTCTGCTGACTGATGCACACAAGATGTCCTGTGAGAAAGCCTTTCAGCGTAGTACATTCTTTGAAACATAGTTTAGTGGTAGGAATCTGAGCCTGTAATGACAAATAACAATGTTCATTAGTAAGAATAAGATTTGAGATGATTATAAGCAGATCCCTTATTATACTACTTTCCTCATGCCTCCTTCCCCACTTTACTTGACCATGTATGGTTTGAATTTTCACTATTAATTAAGAAGGTAGACCCAAATCTGGATTACACAAGACAGAGTGTAATCTATGATGGCAATATCACGTGAAATTCCCACACAAGAGGATCCATTTTCTCGATAATAACATCATTTTATCTGTGAGAAAATTCAGGTATGTCCAAATTTTAGGGAAATAAACAATCTATTCAGCCTTGGGTATGGCTGAGAGCAGGGAAGAGTAAACAATCTATCCAACTGTCTTTTTAGGTTCAACAGGTAAAGACATTGCAATGTCCTAATAAGATCAACTTCCTACCTGATGATCTCTTCCTTCTGTAGTTTATATTTGCCCAATTTTTCAGCTTAACGACCTGATCCTAGAGTTCATTTCTAAAGTGAATGAAGAATTAAAAATAAAGCAAAGGGCAAATGGCAAATGAATCTTTACAAAAAGAGCATCAGTTAAAAAGAAGCACATAGAGTGGATATCAGTATCACCCTAACCCCACAAACATCAGAGTTCGTGAATGTTGCCAACATAAAGGAGTCCTTCGAGAGAGGTGGAATGATGTGGAGATTTCTATTATGATAGCTGGAACTAGAATTAAGTGGAACAAGGATTGATAATAATGTATAAGAATTTGCTGCTGCTTCAACTTACATTTGAATGGTTAATAGACATCTTGCATTTGAAGAGCCAGAATCACATTGGCTCCCCAATGTGGCAAAAACTTTTTTAGTTAAAATCAACACAACTTTATGTCAAAGTGCCTTATTACCCTAAACATGTAGAGAGTACACAGTACAAAGAAGGGTTAATTAGAAGCTACAGTTTATTCAATCAACCAAAAGGATCCAATATTCATCTTAAGGCATTGACTTCCAAGTTTCAACTGTTATGGATTCTCTGTAGCTTTCTTCACTACCAAAAATGTATAGGAAAGGAATTAGCACAAGATGGGTCGGGTTTTAATTTCATAATGAATCCAAAAATATCAAAACCCTCACTTCTTTGCCTGAGTGTTTCCACCTGATACAGTAAGTATATCAGAACAGCTCTAATTATGGAAAAAATTTGGGCACAACTACCTGGAGTAAGTAGACAATTGAAGCTAAAAAGTTTTTAAACTTTGCAGTTGAATCTGAAAATTGTTTTGGAATTTCTTAATGTCTTCTCCTGGGTCCGATTTTCATTTATATATATTAAGTGTTGTGTGAAAGTTGGATTTGTGTCATCAAATATAACCACTGAGAGTGATTTGTTCTTGGTTTTGACTTTACCACAGTAAGCCTACCTGATATATATATATATATATATATACAAAGATTGAATCTTGTTTATTGGAAAGAATAAGAATTGGCATAGGAAAGAAAAGCCGAATATACACTATACCTACAATTTCACTTCAACATGTATTCCTGTAAAGTTAGCCAACTAACAAAGATTAATGAAAGGTACATATATAATCATCTTTGAAGCTGATTATATGGACTTAGACTGAAAATTTCTCCCCATTATGGATGATAATACTCCATAAAACCATCTTAACTAAAGATCATATGCATGACTCGAGGGATATATAAGATATTAGAATATTATACCAGAAGACCAAAAGGGTTGAAGTCACACAATTTTAGCATGAACATATCAATCTACTCCAGCATAAGCAAATGATATAATCCAGTGGATTATAGTAAGGAGATATAAAGATATATGCTGCACTGAATTAGCACCTGGTATCGAAGTATTCCAAATTCCAATAGTCGAGCATATTAAAATCTTCTTCTATGTTCATGCATACCCAAGGACATACTAAGAAAAAGATCATTAATTGTTCAATTAATATGTCAATTTATGAGACATTGCAGATGATCAAACACTCAACAACAACATTGAGAAATTAGTTCCAAACTTACTGGCTATGATATAAATTAGATACATACTGCAGATGTGGTCAGTATTGTTTCACAGTATGTTGCACCAGAAGCTGAAGTTAGAGAGAACAAGGGCTTGGTTGTTTGAAATTTTATTTGTTTACTATTCAAAGGGAAAAGCGCCTTTTGGATTAGAAGATCTTTATAAAAATGCTTTTTAAACAAACACATCCTATATGAGACCCATGCTAGGACCCTAGTTTCTAATGATGCAGATTTCGATATAATTTTCTTTTGTTTTAGCTGCTATGCCTCTGCTTCTGGTTGTGTTAGGTTGATCATATTACAACAAGGCCAGCCCCAGGTTTTGGTATAGGCCAATGTCTTTTGACACAAATTTGTTACTTGTATTTATAAATTATAAAACGTTATACATTCCAAGGAACACAGGATTGATCACTTCTTATTCATGGTGTGACAATCATAATCTTTACTTGAGGTGAGACTTTTTTTGCTTGATTTTCTTCCCACACCTCATATAATAACTAGTTCATTTATTTCTGTGACAGGTATATGAGCAATCTTGGACCAATGTTCCCCTTTCTGGTTTTTATACCTTTCTTCTAGCATGGGACACTTGCTGATTCTCAATAGGGAAAGAGAGGGAGGCAGTGTGTCTTCCGGCAAGGACTTAAGTAATGGACAACCATGGATCCCAAGCTCTTTGAGAGAGGTGAGGTGCTGAAGCCCTTCTTTTGGCAATGACTCGAGCGTCGGAGAACTTAGGATCCTTAGCATTTTCAGAGAGATCAGGTGCCGAAGCCTGTCTCCTTCTAAAAGCTTCATATCAGGAGAATAGATGGTCAAAGACACAAGTGTTATAGGCAACAATGCTTCCTTCAGCAAGGCCTTAACAAGGGCATTGCATTTACCTTCGATATGGACACTAGAGAGAGCAGTGTGCTGTTGCAGATCCCAATTAGCTATTCCCACATGAGATACTCTCCCACAATCATAGGCAAAGATTGATTGTAAGTTTGGAGACAAACCTCCTTGAGGAAATGACTCAAGGTTCGGAAGCCTGCTCATGCTCAAGGACTCAAGTGCAGTGAGTGTGTCCATTTTTTCAGGTAATGATCTCAGTGCCTTTCAGTAGTCCAAATGAACCAAACGAAGACGCGATGAATGCTGAGCAGAAGCTTCCGAAATGCAAAGGGATTGAAGGTTGGTGCAGCCACCAAGGGAAACACTTTCAAGAGCAGGAAAACAATTCAAATAAAAGGACACAAGTGAGTCACAACTGTACAAAATTTTCAGAGTCACGAGTGAGGTGTAATTGCACCATGTTTCAAGGGGCAAGAATGCTAGAGTTTCACAGTAGGAGATATGGAGTGATCTCAGTGAAGTAGGGAGGCCGCTAGCAGGGAAGGCAATAAGAGATGGAATGCTACAAAGGTTTAATGCTTGGAGACAATTGCTGCTGAGAATCATTTTAGGTAATGTGGCCAGGCAATCAGAGTGTTGGATCCTTGCACTAAGTTGATAACAACCCAATATCTCTATTCCAGTCAATGAAGGAAGATGGTTAGGCAAATGTCCCTTCAGCTTGGGACACTTGAGTAAGCACAGACTTTTAAGATGAGGAAAAGCAAAATGGTTGCCTTCACTTGCAAGTGGTAGCAGCCACTCCTTCCAATTAGGCATGTCCTCAAACTTCAGATACTGCAATGATGGAAATGGTTCAATTGAGTAGGAACCTCCTTCTGTCTTCTTTCCATATAAATCAGGACCAACAGTCTCCAACTTCATGCCAAGAATAAAGAGCTCCTTGAGACAAGGTAGTTGTCCAAGTGGTGGAAGTGATCTGCAATAATCACAATTACCTATACAGATGGACACCATGTTATAATATGAGTGATCTCCAATCCAACTAGGAAAGCTAGTCCCACTATAAGAGCTGATGGTCAGTTTCCTCAGGTTTTTGGACGGTTGCAGCTGCTCGAGAACATCCTTCTCAAATTTTGAATCTTCAGTATATTTGCCCCATTCAAACATTAACTCCTCAATTCTTTCCTTGCACTTCAGGTTGGCATCAAAGGCATCCATGGCATCAACAACATTTTGGAGGCCTAAAATGGAAAGCTTGCCACGTAGATGAGGAAACTTTCTGAGCTCCCTAACCTTTGAACCTTCCTCTTGCCTGCTGACAACAAAAGTTGTCAATGATTGAAGATTTCGCAGTCCACCAATTTGCATAGGCATGTGCTTTAAGTTGGTTCCACTCACATCAAGATAACGTAAATTTAGCAGCTTGTCAATGTCTTCTGGTAATTGAGTGAGAAAATGACGTTCTGTTAAAATCAAGGATTGCAAATTGTAAAGCTTACATACTGCATCTGGCAATCTTTTGATTTCAGTGTGAGAGATGTCTATATAACGCAAGTGCACTAAACTACCAATTGAATTGGGCAACATGGTGATATTTTTGTACTTTGACAAGGACAAAACTCGCAACCATCTAAGTTTTGGCAGCAAATCTTCAAGCACATTTCTAGCCAAGTAACTGGTCCACCCTTTGCTGCTCAGTGGCATAAAGCTTCTCAAGTACTTTAATTTGTGGAGGTCCTCAAACCTCTTTGAATGGTCATGACACTCTTGATTGTATGATACATGGCGAGTAGTTTCTGGGATTTCACCACATTCAATCCTGAAACTACATTTTGCCGATATTACTCTTGCTAAATCATTAACAAGATCATGCATGACAAACATTTCTCCACTACCATCTTCAAAATGTTGAATTAACGATCTCCAGAGCAATTCCATGAAATAGGCATCACCTCTCTCTTCAATTGTTCTCTCACCTGGTGGTTGTTGAATCAATCCTTCTGCCATCCACAACAGAACCAACTGCTTCCTATCTAATGGATAACCCTTTGGAAAAATCGAACAGTAGGCAAAACATCTTTTCAGATGAGCAGGAAGATGGAGATAACTCAAACGCAAAGCTGGTAAAACATCATCATTTGGCGAGTCCCATATGTTGCTGCTCAAAACCCTTTCCCACTCCTTTAGATCTACTTTGGAACGCAAAAGACCCCCCAAAGTTTTAGCGGCTATTGGCAAACCGTCACACTTTTTTGCAATCTTCCTTCCAACAACATGCAGATCCGGATACATACTCAAGTGATTTCCACTTCCAAATGCATGCTTTGCAAGTAAAGACCAACATTCTTCATCTGCTAGAGGTTCCAACTTGTAAATAGGAAGTGTATGTGTGACCTCTGCAACCCTTTGTTGGCGTGTCGTTATGATAACCTTGCTTCCAACTTTCCCATCACCAAATGGGATTCGTAGGTCATCCCAATCACTGTATTTCTCATTCCAAAGGTCATCCAACACAAAGAAGAATTTCTTACCAGTCAGCCTTTGCTTCAGCTCAACTCGAAGAAAATCTAGATTGTTGCTATCATAAACCTCTGAGGTGACAGACTCAAGAAGAGTCTTGGTTACACTAACAACATGAAAATCCTGTGACACACAAGCCCAGGCTTTCAAGTCAAAATGTTCCTGCACTTGCTTATTATTGTAAACTAGTTGAGCAAGGGTTATTTTTCCGACACCCCCCATGCCAAAAATTGTGACCACTCCAACATTATCATAACTTGCATCCTCGTCACACATTAGCATCTTCATCAGTTCCTCCTTTTCTTCACTCCTACCAACAATAATGGACTCATTGACCAATGAGCATGTTGGTTTCCTACACGAAACTCTCCCTCTTGCAACTTGCAATCCTAGGATATCCTTTTGTTTCTCAAAACCCAATAGCTTTCTAGACGTGTTCTCCATCTTGGAATTAACATCTCTGTAGAATTGGTCAAAAGGATACGAAAGGAACTTCCAAACCTGATTCTTCATGCTTTGAGGCCGTGACTCTTCTACCTTGCATCGCAAGGAATCAGTGCTAACTTGGTCTAACAAGTCCTCGGTGTCGAATACTGCATCTTGTAGCTTATCCAGCCATTCTTTCACTGCAGCGTTGGTCACTTGCTTCTCCTCAGCATCATCAAGCACAGCATTGAGAGTCAACAGGGTTGTGTGAAGCTCATCCAACAGTGAGACATTCAGGTTTCTGTTGGTAAAGTATTGTCGGAACTCCGTTGAGGTGATGTTGTCTAGTATGGTCTGTACTGTGCCAGAAAGAAAAGCACCTCCCACCAGAGTTGCAGCCATATATGTCAATGTGTATGCTGTTTCTTGGTTTTGAGTTAGTCCTTTGGAAGCTATATACAGATGTTGGATTGAATGGACTATGTTCTAATAACAGCACTGATATGGAGAGTGGTTCAGCAATGGAACTGTCACTCACCAATCCACCATGAAAGTTGATAGCAGTGGAGAATAAAGTTGAGAGATATGGAAGGGAATTCTAGTAATATTATAATAGCCATAATGCTAACTGGATGATTCACGTTTCTTTCGGCTAAAAGAGAGCACTTTAGCTAAAAGTGGCTAGCACATCAGAATATTTTCTCAAAACTATGGTTACAAGTTCAAATTTCGAGGGGAAAGAGATAATGAGGAGAGAATTTTAGTACTGTAATGAGGTAACCCATCTCAATTGAGTCACGAGGGTAAAACTATTTTAGTACTATTGTTTTTTCATCTGTAAAACTATAATCCCATACCATGATGTATTTAGGATAATATTTACTAGTGAAACAAAAATAATTGTACAAACCATCAAAAGTAATTCCACCCCAAATGGTTAAAAGATGAAAATCTTGGTAATATCCTGAACTATTTCATCATCACAACAAATAGGATAAAATGGTTTATAGCTCCCACATAAATAAGTAGTTGTGCAGGAGCTACAAAATGAGAGTTTGCTAAAATATAGAATATACAAACAAGAATCAATCCTAAAGAAAAAGCAAAAAAGAAGGAAAAATCTTGGTAAGAGTAGTGCTAGACATTCCGAAGGAATATCCGGCCGAATCAAACCTGCTAGACACAGGTGGCAAAGTAATTAGTATTGCCTCGTCAGTGTTAATTAAATATTAGTATTTATTATATATAAAAAATATTATTAGTATTTGAAGTTCATTAACATTTATTTTAATCTAGTTTAAGTTGAATTAATCTATTATAAAAACAATTTTTTTGCATTAAATTTTTTATTCACTAAATACAAACTTCTATCTTACTTGAAAAAAATTGATCCACCGAAATCAACCAAACATTAATGTAACTTACACTGAATGTATCTGTGAGTTTAAAACATGATAGCGAAGAATAGTAGAATAAAATGAAAAATTACGAAATATTTGCATTTGTTATAGCTCTTTTTATATATATAAAAAAGTGTTTTTAAATATAAAAATTATATTTAATTTTTAAATAAAAATTTATATAAATAACTTTTATAAAAAGTGATTTATTTTAAGAATTTTGTTTTAATATATTATAATGTAAAATATTTTTATATTTTTATTCAATTATTTGTTGTTACATAAGTAAATATAATTGACTTTCATATTTATGCAGTGGCGAAGCTTAAAGAAAAATTTTGAGGGGGCCAAAATATTTTATATATCAATTAAATCATAAGAATCAAATCAAATTAAAATTAATTGCACATCTATATATAAATTTTATAGCAAATAACTAACTAGATAAATATTGATGCATATTTGGATTAATTGTGAGATTAAAGTTATTTCAATAACTAAATGCATTTATAATTGATTTTTTTTGTAATTGATTATTTCAAAATTAATTTTCTGTTTGGTTGTACTAGCTAAAAAATAATTTTTAAATGGTGTTTTTTTGTTTGAATTATCTTAAATAATGAATTTTATATGACAAATTACTAAAAAAGTATCAAATGATTTTCTACATTTTATAATATTTGCAACTTAGGATTATTTTAATAAAAGCATTAAAATGCTAAAGTAATTATTTTTGCTTATAATAAAAAAATTAAAAAACCTGTTTTCACTTATGAGTGAATTTCAAAATGAAAATTAGTTTATTTTTTTATTCAAACATGTAAAGTCATTTTAAATTCAAATAAAAAATTTTCTTTCTATATTATATTTCCAAACATACAAAAATTTTATAAATATTCTTAAGCATCTAAGTAAAGCACAAAGTTAACAAATTCATTGTCTCCATTGAATCTGTTCTTATAATTACTTATTTAATGTATTTAAAAAACTAAAATAATACTTAATTATGATATGATCTTTTTCTTTTTAATTAAAAAGATAAGTTAATGAATTTTAAGTTGATAAAACTCATTTATATAGAATAACATAATCTATATAGTATAACATATCACACTTTTTATTTCTTATACATATTTCACTCTCATACTAACTATTTGAAAAATTATACATGTATGAAAAGATATAATTAAATGACATTATATAAGTTTCTTGCATTTTTATTACATTTAAATTTAAATTTGTTATATATATATATATGTAATTTTTTGAAAATTTTTTTTTTTGGGGGGGATGGCCCCCATTGTCCCTATGAAGCTCTAGCACCGTATTTATGAGTTATGTTATTTATACACATAATACATGGGATACTATTTCGATTCATTTCTCATACACCGTTGGATTGGGTGTGAACCTCATTCGAGTAGGGTCCACATCTCATCTAATAGTGGATGAGATGTAAGTTGACACAGTGTCATATACCTTATGAATACAAATAATATTTTCCATATATATCATTTAAAAAATTATATAAACATAAAAATTTGATTAGATGCAAGTGAGTCCATGATGTGATAAACTTCTGCATGTCTCAATTAATTATAGAAAGTTGTAAGTATCACCCTCACCTCCTTTCCTCTAATAATATTCTAGCTTAAAAAAATTGATTAGATGATATGGTCGCGGGAAAATTAATAAATCAGAATTAACATTTTCTGAAATAAAAAAAAATGCTGAAATAATTCCAACTACTTATATTCTATATCACTTGTTGATGCACAAATAAAGGAATAGGAGAAATTTAGGGGATGTTATTCCCTTCCTATAAGAGGTGGCGACCATACATAACGATATAGGAGTAACTCACGTCCCCAATCCCACTCAAACAAGGTAATAATAATAATAACCAAAGAGAACCCTCTTGTATATGTTTTATTTGTCGCCCTTCAATCATTTCGTGTTTTTTTTCTTCTTTCATTTGGATGAATATACAAGCTGGTGTATGTGTCTGTGTGCAAAGCATAAATTGCACGCCAGCTGTTTGGTAAAAGTTTAGTTTGCTGAATTGAGCAATCCCACCTCTAAAAAACCCAACCTTGCAATCTGCTATTGAGGTTCTGCTGTTTATCTTCAACCCTTTTATTGTTTTTTTTTTCCTTTTTTGTTTTTCTGTGTTATTATGTTATGCCATTGACTATTGAGGATAGAAAGATATACTGATGAAGCGAGAGCACTGAAGCAAGAGGCAGCGACGCGACCTTGCTGAGCGGCGGAACGGCCTACGAACGCGGCAGCGGCGCGACCTTGTAGTGGCGCTCCAGCTACGGAACGGCGGAGCAGCGCAACGATCTACGGTCTCCGGCGACTCCCTCGGCCTCGGTCGTGGCGACAGCGGCTCTCTCTCCGGCGATCCAGAGGTATGGATGTCGTTGTCTCTCTCTCAGATTGGTAACTGTGAAATGTTATCTTCCTGTGATCATGATCGGAACATCAGATCATAACTATGATGGTTAACTAAGACAAATCAATAGAGTCTATGTACAGATAATGGTTGTGAATCTGATTATCGTTTTTCTGTTTCCCCTTCTATCCCTGCTGTTTTGTTGTTTTATTTTTTGGCCTGAAATCTGAATTAAATTTGTGATGATTTGGTGCCGCTTTAGCAGTATGGTAATATTTTGATTTGTTTTTTCAATTCAAATCGAAGCTGTGTTAGTATAAATAAATTGAAACCAGATCAGCTTGCTGCCTTCATATGAATGTTTCTGTGGCCTAGTTTGGAATTGCCATCAAACTTTACAGTCCCCTTTGAAGTTGTGATCTGTTTTATGATGGTTGTTTGAATTATGATTTGGACATTTCAAACTGCATGCGGTCGGGCTGGCTGTGTAAATTGAGTTTCATTTCGTCCGTACAAATTTAATTGGAAATATTTTTGCATTCATTTTAATGTGTTGTTGCTGCCTTCTTGAAATTGCTAGTCTTTCAATTGATGAGCCTGATTTAGAGACTGTTCTTTTTACTGCTAATGAGGAAGGAAATGATGAGATTGAAACTGTTAGAGTTTGATGGTTTTATCATATGAAATTGTTAGACTGGTTTTATCATATCAATTTGGAGTTATTTTATATTGAAATTGCTGGTTTTATCATATCAATTTAGAGTTATTTTATGTTGAAATTGCTGGTTTTATCATATGAAATTTATTTTTTATTTTTTTATTTTTTTTTTTAGTATTGGCGTGCCCGTACCCCACTTTTTACAAAATTGCCATATCCTGTCCCCTTACCCATACTGGGTACGGGTACCGTACCCGTATCCGGGCAACATAGAGTGAGAGAGACCAAGGAAAAAAAAAATCATCAGGAAAGATTTAGATTTAAATGGTTTATAGCCTAAAGTCTTAGACATGATTTATGATTAGACACTGGTATTGCTTGTTTCAGATCCCACCTAATGAAAAATGCTTAGTTGTTTCTATTATGATTCATGGGTTTTGGTTATTTTACTATCGCCCTGAAAATACAGACTACTTGATAGTTGTCTTACCATGAAATTTTTTTATTCTGCTGCTGCTCTGGGCATGGACTTGTTGTAGATGTAGATGTCTTCTAACAATGATAATTTTGGATAAATATCTAAATGTTCAGTGGGGCTATCTCCTTTGTCATGTTCAGGAATTTATATGTCCCAGGATTTTACATAATGATTCACTCAACATACCAGAATGGTGGATTGGATTGCCAAAATTATGGCTTATATAAAAGTGGGTCAAAATGCCTTGACCTCCTTAACCTGAGGGTTAAGCTGGTTCTGGCCGGCCAACCCGTTTTTTTCTTTCATTTTAGCTCACTCACTCACTATTGGCATACAACGCACATAAAGTGCAAATACTGGGTGGGCCTGGGGGCAATTTTCATACATTTTTTTCAAACAAAATAAAACCCATTGACCATTTGACTAACTCTTAAAACTATAGGCACAAAACAAAACAAAAAAACCCTGACTTCTCTATTGTTCTTGTTGCTGCCACCACCACATGCTTCTGTTTACCTTGGTTCTGCCATCTCTTCTACTCTCTGGTCTCCACGCTTTCCCCTCCTCCTTCACCTCCGCTTGTTCATCTTCTTCTTGTCCCCTGCTTCTTCTGTTTGCCGTTCTGCACTTCAGCAATTCTTGTTTGCCCTTCAGTATCCACAACTGCATCTCCTCCTCCGATTCAGGCTGCTGCACCTCCTCCTCCTCCACCACCGCGTCTGTGTTCTGCTTCTACTATTAGGGTAGTTGGTCTGCGTCCTCCTTCTTCTCCTTTTCATTTGTGGGTTCTGATGTATGGATAGTTGGTCCTGCATTCTTCTGCTGTTAGGGTAGCTAGTACTATATTTTTTCTCATTTTTACATGTTTTTATTTTTATTTGGTAAAATATTTAGATTTTATTAATGAATTTTAGGTTTTTTAATTATCTTTTGGAATTTGTAATTATTTTTTATGGTTTCAGATTTTATTTTTTATTTTTTGGCTGGTCAAGCCGGTTAAGCCACCAACTCAGGTGGGTTGAGCAATGTTGGCATTTTCTTGACTTGCTAGTAAAGTGAGCCAGCCCGGATTCGTCATTCTAACCTGCAACTCATTTGGGTTGGCTACTTTGACAGCTCTATCAACATTGTTCTTTATAATTTGATTTTCGGAAAGTAATATTCATTTTATAGTGTGAATTGCTTTCAATTTTCAATGAACTTCTCAGTTATTATTATTAACGACATACATGTTACTTTTGCCAGTTTTCTCTTGTAAGGAATGAGTTCCCTTAAAAGGAAGCGGCAAGAGTTGGCTTTAGTATCTGATACTCTGACAGATGGAGAGCGTGTACTCTATAATCTCATTCATAGCAAGAAAGATATGGGGATCTGGACAGGAGATATGAAAAGAGAAACAAACCTCCCTGACAGTGTGGTCAAGAAATCTCTAAAGTTGCTTCAATCCAAGAATCTGATCAAGGAGGTTGTTAACATCCAAAACAAAGGGAGAAAGCACTACATGGCAGCAGAGTTTGAACCATCTAAGGAAATCACTGGTGGGGACTGGTATAGTGAAGGAAATCTTGATACAGATGTCATAAACCTCATGAAGGACGTTTGCGTGAAGTACATTTCTAGGCAGAAAGTTGTCACGCGTGATGGAGTCTTGGATGGGATCAGAAAGGGCGGGTTCTTCTCTGCTGAAGTCTCAACACAGCAAGTAGAAGAGATTTTGAAAACTTTGGTTTTGGATGATGAGATCATGGAGGTGAAGAGCACTGGATTCGGGGATTACGCAAATGTTCCTGTTGGCAGAGTTTGTTACAGATGCAAAAGCAAAGGTGGTGTTAGAGGGGAACGAAAACCTGGTGCCATGGCTTCGATTCCATGTGGAGTTTGTCCTCGAATAAACTACTGTACACCAGATGGCATCATCTCCCCAAGAACTTGTGTATATTACGAGCAATGGCTGGACTTCTAAATGAGTCATCAAAGACCAATTCTTAGTCTTGATATGAACCTCCCATATTTTCACGTTCATCTCTTAGGTAATCTGTTTAGCTTCTTATTACTCAATGCACCAAATGTTATCTTCCTGTTGCATTAAAATGAAAGATTGCAATGCTGGTTGGTTCAACTGATTCAAAGTTCCATCCTGCCTTGGTGGTCATCCTTGTTAGAATAGCCTATCTTGGTTGCCATTTTGTGAATCCACAATAAACAAAAATGAAATCTATTTGCTGAGCATATGCACTTTCAACTTGGTTGTCAAGTAGACTGAAAATGTGTTTAAATTGTCTCAGAAGACTTTTATTGCTTTCTAAGAATCTACTTTCTAAGATATAATATGCTGTTGAACTTGTTCCGGTTGCTATGAGAGTTGTATTTCTTGTATCACCTTGGGCAATCTTCCGAGTTTTATGTGGGTTATGCATATTTGTTGTACCCTGAAGAAGAATCTCACTTGATCAATGGCAGTAATTAGTTCTCGGCAAGTCCTCTCAGATATAACTTTTATAAACGAAAACAAATTACCGACGAGCAAGCAGAGATAGGTATAAGGCCACTTTAATTGCAAGAGGTCAGCAGAAGTGGTAATAATGCTTGGTCTATTTCTTTTTTGATATGAAACTTAGTCTATTTCTTCTCTAGTAGGATGCCATATATAATGAATGGCCTATTTCATCCATTCACCTGTCAAATAACAAAAAATCTCTGCATTTTAACCTGACAAGTGACATTTCTTTTTAATAATGGAGTTATCTCAAATGCATGAAAAATGAAGTTATCCCAAATGATTGAGATTGAACAAACTACCAGAATAGCTCCCGAAGTACGAAAATTATTGATGCAATAAAGAACAGATTCAAACCACAAGGTTTATTATAGGTAGTAGCTAGTTGGGTTTCGTAAGCATCTAGTCAGATATTTGATTCCTGACAATATTTATGGAAATGATCTAATGTCTAGGAGTTTATCAGGAGAATTCTCACCTTAAATTAATTAGTTAGAGCCATTGGTGGTAGATATTTTAAGAAATGAAAAAAAAGAGTTTCAAATAAAAGATTGAGGAAGGAAAATAAAATAAATGTAAGAGCAAGATATATTTACTTCAATGAAACCCTCCTAGATTTTGAGATATACGTGTTAGTCATAAATATTCTAATATTGTCTCTGTCTCCTCTCCTAAGTGGTTACATATTTTCCATTTTCTTGATTAAATAACATTTTAGCTTAAGATAAGATGGCTTTATACTTTGGTTACACTAGAATTCCACGGCACATTTCGGGTGAAGTAAAGCCAAATAACAATAATCTATACAATAATGAAGGGGTGGGGTACAACAACTACATTTTGGTGCCCAACTTCTTTTTTCCCTCATTTTACCCTTGCAACTCCTCTCTTCCCAAATCCTTTTTTCGTTTTTCCCTCTTTCAACTTTTATTTCCTTTTTCAGGCAATTATTTTTTAAAAAAAAATAATAATTCATGACTGAATATTTATATTAAAAAATTTATATTGATGATGCATTTAAATATATGCTTTCATGACGCATATAAATTTCTAATTTTAAAGTGTGATTGTAATAAATATACAAATTTGATATTTGTGGAATCTATGGGCACTAGCAGTGGCGGAGCTTGGCAAGAAATTTTAGGGGGGGCAAATAACATGTAACATAGATGATATTAACAAAATTAAAATTAATTATCAATGTTCAGAAAATCGGACTAGACCGGTTGAACTAGGAACCAGCTTGTTATCCGATCCAAGTTGAACCCCAAAACTAGCCACCTGAGAATTAGTATAGACTGGCCGGAAACCGTCAAAACCGGCCAAACCGGTCCTTTTTTTATATATAAAAGATGAAAAAAGCATTATTTTGGAGTTTTTAAAAAAAATCTAAAATCTCTTTTTTTTTTTTTGATAATTCTTTTCCTTTTCTAGTATGGAAATTAGTAACTTGAAAAATTTGATCCATATGGATAATATTTATTTTGATTAAGGGATGAATTATGTTATATTCTAGGGGATTTTGTTGGTACCTAATTTAATTTTTAGTTATTTTTTACATATATTTCATTTTATATTTTTATATTTTTATATAAATACAAATTTTATTATATACCGGTTATATTCCGATTGAACCTCTGAACCTTTAAACCCTTACCCTGACCGGTTCAATGTCCGGTCTGATTTTCAAAACCTTGTTAATTATACATCACAGACATAAATTTTTTGAATATATTGAATAAAAGAAATATTTTTATATGAGAGATAAAAGGAGCAAATCTTAAGCTACTACAATTGGTCTAGTCATCAAATATGTGAATAATTTACAATAAAAATTGCATTGATCACTTACAAACTTAAATAATTATACGTTTTACTTTTAGTCATTTTTTAGATCTAATGACTAAGTTTGCTCCTCTCACTCCATAAATACTTTGTAAGTTTTAAATAAATCACTAGTAAGAGATTTTTTTTTAACCTTATAATGTTGCTCTATGTTTTTTTAATGATTTGAAACTTGAAAGCGTCAACAATTTAATCAATATTTTAGCATTCGACAATTTTCCTTCTGTAGTGTATTTGGTATGATAATAAAAGTCAAGAAAAAAATTATTAATTTCATATGTAAAATCACACATGAAGCTCATGAAAAAAAATACTCCCATTTTCACCCTATCAAATACATCCTTAATATAAAGAATCATACTATTTATAAAAAAAAAGCTCATGTTTATTATATTTATTGCATGATAACACATCATTTTTTTTCCAATTAGAAAATAAACTAACAAACTCTAAGTTTAAAAAAATAACAATTTTTTTCGATAAATAGCACAGCTCTAAACTTTAAATTGTATGAGTAATTGGAAGGAGACACAACTACAACAAAACAAAAAAACCAAAACATCCCCCCCCAAAGTAATAAAGTGATCCCATAATCTAGAATCTAAGCACAACGCTAATCTGTCTGTGATGACAAATAAAACTCCATATGTTCAAGCATTTAAAACTACACATGGCAACAAGTTGCATATTAAAATTTACAACACATGTATCTCTCCTCTACTGATTGCATCGCTATCCAACCATCATGAACCCAAAATTCACTTACCAAAAAATCACATTTATATAGAGTAATATTTATTATGAAATCTATTTATTACACAAAGTATATATATAAATTATTCAAAAAAAATTTGGGGGGACCATGGCCCCCCATTGTCCAAACAAAGCTCCGCCCCTGGGCACTAGGGCACTCATTAGAAATACTCATCATAAAATATTTGTAGGCTCCATTTGATATATAGAATAAGACTTAATTGTATTAGTGAATAGTATAAACCCAATTTTTATAACATATTTGGTGTCAAATATGGTAATATAATATTATACAATCAAACCATTTTCATCATATGACTATGGGATCAAGTTATCAGGTCCTCTTAATAACACCTGATAATATTATTTTTAATAGTCAATCCTAAATTAACCATAGCTTACTCTTGTATGTCAATACCCATCCCCCACCCATCGCCGGTCACCACTTGTTGGTCACCGCCTGCCCCTGGTCATGTGATGAACCAACCATTGGATAGGATAAAAACATATAAATTTGATTCCTTATACTATACTATCAAATATTATATTATCATGTATAATATTATTCAGTTTTATCCTATATGATGCAACAAATAAGGTCTTAAATCTTGGTTCTTATTTGTAAAATTTTATAACTTTACATTGTATATAATATCAAAATCGACATATATTTTTTGAATGTTTGGTTGACTCGGTTCAATTCGATCACTAGCTAAATCGTTATCGGCTCAGTTTTGGATTTCATAAATGGACTTGATATAAACATGAGTTCAATTAGAGTTTGTTCTTACTTGACCCAACCTGTCTTTCTACACCCATATCACATACCATTATCTCTAACAAAGCACCCAATTAATCTGTTCTTTGAGTGAGTTAAATTGTAAAATAAAATTATAGCACCAACAGAACTAAACTTATTAATGAAAAATATTAAAAATTACCCTTTATTCTAGAGAAGAGCAAGAAACAAAATTTATTATATCATAAACAAATTTTTACCAGATTGGGTTGAATCTCTAAAACAGCAAAAATTTCAATGCACCCAGCAAAACTCGCAAGTTGGGGCAAGTTTGGCCACGGTGGGAGTCATGCTTTTTTTTTGGTCTAAGGAGTCCTCTTTTTAAAATAATAAAAGAACATTAAATGGGCTATATGTTACAATCAATGGCGCACTTCCACATGACACACACCATCACTAAACCCACTAATACTGTCACACACGCTAGACCAAAAAAAAAAATAGAGGAATGATAGATAGCCACCACCAAACGTACACTAGCTACATCCACCGAGGAAAAGGACAAACGAGGGGTATTGCATTGGTATGTATACGAAGGGAAAAACTTGACAAAAGAGAAAAGGAAAAAAAAATGTGCACACATGGCTATCAACAAGGAAAAAAGGAATGTCACTTCTCTTTGCTTCTCTCTCTCTTCCATTTTTTTCTTCAACGTCACTTCTCTTTGTCTCTCTCTCTCTCTCTTCCATTTTTTCTTTCTCTAGTCTCTTCATCTTTACAGGAAGAAGAAGGAGAACGAAGATCTAGAGATAGCGGACATCCTTACGCATAAATCTCATAGCACAAAAAAGGAAAAAGTTGAAAAAAAAAAAAAATCTCAACTTCTAACAAAGTCATTCTCAGTTCATTTTATTGTTGAAAAAATTGAAAAAAAAATCATGAAGAACTGGAGAGAGAAACATGAAAAAGAGAGAGAGAATGAAAGTTTCTTATGCTTTGGGTTTCATGTGTAAGGATGTGCGCTATCTCTATATCTTTATTCTCCTTCTTCTTCTTTTTCTTCATGTAGAAATGAAGAATCAGAGAAAGAAAAAAATGAAAAAGAGAGAGAATGGAAGATTTTTTTCTTTTTTTTTCTTTTGTGTGCTTTGAGATTTATGCATAAGAATGTCCGCTATCCCCAGATTTTTGTTCTCCTTCTTCTTCCTGTAAAGATGAAGAAACTAAGAAAGAATAAAAAATGGAAGAGAGAGAGAAGTAAAAAGAAGTGACGTTCTTTTTTTCCTTGTTGATAGCCACATATGCACCTTTCTTTTTTCTCTTTTCTCTTCTCTCTTTTGTCAAGTTTGCCCCTCCGTATACATACCAATGCAATACCTCTCTTTTGTTCTTTTCCTTGATGGATGTAGCTGGTGACGTTTGGTGGTGGCTATCTATCATTCCTCAAAAAAATAACACACTATCACACACTAGAAAAACTCGTCTCTAACTATGAAAAAAGTGCCAGTGAAGGGAGAGGATCGCAAATTCGACGTGACAATATCATGTGCACATCTTTACCATTAGTTCTAAAAAGTGAAAAATTAATAAGATAAAAAAAATCAATTGTGGAGATGCACACATGTTCAATCTTCATATGAGAGGATCCTCTCTCAACTAAAGAGACCAATCAATTAGGGATGCAAGGTTCACTCTTTTCCTCTCACAGTCTTGGAATATCGTTGTCACTCTCATGGCATCAGCAACAAGCTTCTCAAGGAGTTGGCTTGGCATCAACTGTCATCAACTTCGCAGTTAGTAGCTCTCCCTTTTCCTCTTCTTGTTGGTCGGCTGGGTGGTCTCTCTCTGTCCTTTCACTTTACTACCATTTCGGATACATGTAGTTTTTTTTTATTTTATCTCAGAATAAGATTGGGTATTTCTTTCTTTTTTTTTCCTTTGTCTGAGACTATTAAGGTAGAATATTATGGGATGGATAAACTTAGTTATGAATTGATAGACTTAGTAAAGCAAATTGTGTGATGGATCTCTTGTAATTAAAAAACATATTCATCTTTTTTAAATAAGGCAACAAAAAAAGATGTTTACAGAAAAAGGACTCCTAGCCTTAAAGGAGGGGGAGTTTTGAACATCAACTGGCGGCTCATCCTTATTTAGCCGCGCCCTCCACCACCGGTGCTTCTATCACCATTTTCGCACCTCAATTCATGCACCGCAATGTAAGCATATTCCAACTTTTTCTTGTTATGGGGCGAGTTACCGCAGCAGATGCCTTGGGGATAGAAAATACAGACAGGGAGGATGGAAATGTATTTGAAAAAACAAAAAATGAGTGAAGATAAAAAATTTAAAATTTCTCTAACCCAGTATAAATTTTGAGTGAATTTCATACCTCCTTAAAGAAAAGAAGCTCGAGATATATCTTTCGAACATAAATTTAAAATATTTTTTTCCTACGATATGCTTTAATCATTTTATTTTCTATATGTATATTTCTCACTTTTTAATTTTTCTTCAAATTATGAATTAATCTTCTTCTCTTTTATCAATCATCATGTCTCGAATGCTACTACCATACCCAATTATGTCTCCATCTCTATTTCTACTGTCTTATTATTATGCTTTTTCTGTCTCGAGCTAAGTACCAAACACAATACAAGGTATGAGATGCTATGTCAATTCATACCATATCTACTATTGAATAAGTCATGGACCCCATTTAAGTACAAGTGTAAGCTGATTCAATATCTCATATCTCGTAAGTACATTTAATATTTCTCTTGATGAGGCACTCCTAACAAGAAATGTGTAAAAAGTCTCTAAATGAAAGTACAAACGTCAGAATTATGGCTGCCCTGTCGTTCCCCCATAAATTTCTATCAACTTAACTGGTTAATGTCCAAGTTTATTTTGGCTAGCTTTAAAAATCTAAAATAATTCATGTCTTCGTTCTCAATGTACAGCTCAATTTTATTTCCCTGTCCCATATGAACTATGGGTAATTATTACCAAAGACCATGATGCATTTAATTAGTCCAGTTTTAAATACTATTTAGTTTGTTAGTTCATGATTGTAATACCCCAATTTTAAATAATAGAATTAGAAAATGTTGTGAATTAAAAATAAGTTGAAGTATGATTTTTAAATGAATTTTATGAAATTTTAAATTATTTCAGTGGCTACCAAGAAGACTCTTAGTGTCAGAAAATGATCAAGTGAATAAAGAAGCGGTTTAGGGGCAATTTTTGCACTCTCTGGTGAGCGTTGCAGCGCTCAACAGAACACATAAAATCCCTTGTTCGGGGTCCAGAACCTTCACAATTGCCAAAACTCGACCCCTCCACCCTAAGACGCCAGAAACCTCGTTCCCTAACCTCTCTCCACCCTCGCAATCCCATTTTCTTCCATTTCTCTCAATTCTAACTCCAATCCTTCATTCCTAAGGCTTTAAGGTATGCTATTCTCTTGATTTCTCTCTCTATTCTCTATTCCCTCTTTGTTATTTGGATGGTTCTTTATGCTTCTCAAGGAGAGAAGTCTTCTAGTATATTAGAGAGGAAGTTCTTGGATATTTAGAGGTTTAAGAGATTGATCTAGAGTCCTATGGCTTCTGTATCAGATACTGCTATCAATTCTGCTTCCTAGAGTTCTGTTGGTGCTATTCCCTTATTGTTCACCCCTCCAAGTGAGTGGGTTCGCACTTGTAGTCTCTATGTTATGCATTAGAGTTATTTTCATTAAAAACACGATTTACTACTTGATTCTAGATATTACTGTACAAGGATTGAGATTTCTGTTAGATTATATGTTTTAGAACTGTTGATTTTAGTGCATGAAATATGTTTTTCATAAAACTCATGGGACCATTATTGTTGAACTGGTTTTAGATAGAAGTGATGATAGATATATATATTGTTAAAGACTTTTACGGTTGGTTGAATGGATTCTGGAATTGATTTATGCGTATGATATAGTTATATGTCTAGAAATGCCATTTAGAGAAGAGGATGATGGAATTGTTATTATGAACTTGGTTGTTTCGGAATATGATGATGAGAATTCTATCTATGTAAAGTGTGATGATTTGAGATATGGTTAGAGAATTAAATGTAAAGCGCTTTAGAGCTTGAATCTTCATGAGATTCAGAACAGTTGACGGATACATATTCTGAGGATATATGAGATCATGAATGTCTGCAAAAAGGGTAACCTCTTAGGCATGATTTCATAGCCATGGTTATGCTAAAGTCAGATTGTTAGAGTTGTATACTCATAACAACTGCCAGCTACATATTCTATGGTTTGAAATCACAGTGCCTTTAAGTTGGTGATCCCTTAGACATGATATCATAGCCGCAGTTATGCTAAGGTCAGACTGTTAGAATCAGATAGATTCAGAGCTCACAAGAGAAAATGACCCACGAGGGGCAAATTTACGCAGAGAAACGATCAAACAACGAGAAACTATTAAACATAGCCCACGAGGGGCAATTCAGAGACTTAGTCCACGAGGGACAATTTATTCAGAGAAACTACGAAACTACGTGAAACTATTAAACTTAGCCCACGAGGGGCGATTATGAAACTTAGCCCACGAGGGGCGATTATGAAACTTAGTCCACGAGGGACGTTATTCACGATAAACTGAACACTCACAAAACAGAACCGAGATAGAGAATGAAATGAAATAGAAGTAGAGATTATAGTTTCTTTGATAGTTACTATATGATGAGCTGATATGGTTTTGGATATGAATGTAAATAGAGGAGAATTGTTTTGAGTTGGAAAGTAATGACTAGTATGTATATATGTATATGTATATTTGATTATGTGAGACTTTAAAGTATTATTAATATTGTTATGATTTCATGCATTATTCTTTGGATGTCCCATGAAAGGGGATTATAGGTGGGGATTCACTCACTGAGTTTTGATTACAAAACTCACCCCGCTGCTTTATTTCATTTTTACAGATAAGGTAGCTGCTGTAGACTCTTCTCAGCCATTCTCTCAGCAATAGCATTAGAGTATCAGCTGGTAAGCTTCACATAGGTGAAGCCCTTGTGTATAGAGTAGTATGCTCCAGTGTAGATGCAGGCAGGATCCCGGACCATAGTGCATAATGTGTAGTTTGCATATATAAAATGTTTTGATGGACTGTATTATAAGACTTTATCATAGAGATTATGTATATTGTGAACTTTTATGATACTTGATGGTATTATGAGAATAGAATTCAGAGTAGAGAATATGAGACTACAGTTTTAAAGAATACTGGTTATATGTTTTAAAGGCAAGGAAATTGTATGTAGAAAAGGTTTTATGGTTCAATTATTTTTGTGATATACTGTGCATACATAGGAATCCAGGTCATGAGGCTTACGTGGGACAGGATTTCTCACGTGCCGGTCACGTGCCCTAAATCGGGTCGTGACAATGATAGCATATTTTTTTGTTATTTTAATTTTAAGAATTATTCTACTTTATTTTTTACGAAATATAAATTTTAATTAAAAGCAAACAAATATAAAAAAAATTTCTAGAAAAAATGAAATCATTAGGTTGAAAAAAAGAAACCACCTTAATATTTTTCAAGAACAAATAGTTTCTTTTGACATTTTATTTAAATTGCACATCATAATATTAATACTTTATATGCAAATTTTATAATTTTGAAATTCAAATATTACATTAACCTATTAGGTTATGAAATCATAACCTTTGTGATTTAAGATTTTAATAACTAATTTGATTGAAAACTTTTAAAAATATAAACTTAAAGTTACTTTTAAAGTAGACAAATAAAATATTTTTACTCTTATATTATATGTAATACCCCGAATTTTTAATAAAAGAGTTAGGAAATTTTTTTGAATCAGGAAGGGTGTTGATTACTCTTATTTGTCATTTCGAGTTCCGAATTCAGCTAAGTCTGGACCCTACTCCTCATTGGAGGGCCATATAATAGAGTCATATTCTTGGGACTAATTGTTCCTTAGGGAATAATAATCCAAAAAATGATTTTTAATGAATTTTATGGAACCTTTAAATACTCCGTTTTTTATCCACAAGTTTATAAAACCGTGAAAATTTTTCGGATTTGAACTAAAACCCAAAATTTAGATTTTAAATGGGTTGGATTTTGATTTTTTAGACATTTTATTTGAGTCCAAATAGGGGGTATTCCCTTATTTACATTTATGTTTAAAAGTAAGTTAATAGGAAAATAAATGATTTAACTTTAATTAAGAAATGTAATAAGTGAGTTCTAGGGAGTGAGAGACCATCCTGGAGAGTGAGATAGACCATCCTGGAGAGTGAGAGAGACCATCCTAGTGAGCGCTGCGGTTGGCAGAGCAATAAGTTGGTGTAAGAAGTAGTCAATAGAAAAGTAAGTCGGTGCGAGAGACACTCTTTGATGAGCACTATAGCGGTCAACTGAGTTATAAAAACCCCTGTTTCGGGTCCAGAATCTTCCCACAGCCAAAACACTCCTCTCCACCTTTTTCCTCTACAGAAAAATGTGATCCTTCCCCTCCACACCTCATTTCTTCACCTTTTCATCAATTAAACTCCATTTTTCTTTCTTCTAAGGATCTAAGGTATGTTATTATCTTGATTTCTCTCTTTTTTCTCTAGTTCTTCCTTATTATTGGGGTGATTCTCCATGCTTCTCAAAGGAGAGAAGTCTTTTAGTATGTTAGAGATGGATTCTAGGATATTTAGAGGTTTTAGAGGTTAATTTGGAATTCTGTTGCCTTTATGTCAGATATTACTGTCATTTCTCCTCTTAAGAGTCCTATTGGTGCTGTATCTGTGCATCTTACCCCTCCAAGTGAGTGGGTTTTCATCTGTGATCTCTATGTTATGCATTAGAGTTATTTTTCATGAAACTATGATTTAAAGTATGATTCTTTAGAGATTGTGGTGCAAGGTTTGAGATTTCTGCTAAGATATGAAATTATGTCTACAAAGGGTGATCCCTTGGATATGATTCAAAAGCCACAGTTATGCTATGGTCAGACTATTAGAATCAAATAGATTCACAGCTCGTAAAACAGAAAAGATGCATTTCTGTAATACTCGAGGATGAGGACGAGGAGTGATCGTCGGTGTAAAGAGGACACGGACAAGGAGCAGCTCCTCGCAAGGTCCTCTAAGCGGAGGGGTACATGAATAAACCGATTACACACCCGAATGAGAGGGATCCTAAGACTGTATAAGTATAGGACTATACAGTTGAGGAGGGCTTATATGAATTGATTCGTACTACCTATATCAACAAGATGCATCTTCTTTTCGGTAGCCTAAACTAAAAGAACTCCATAGTTAAGCATGCTTGACTTGGGTAATTTTGGGATGGGTGACTTCCTGGGAAGTTTTGCTAGGAAGAATGTGAGTGAGGACAAAGCATGCTGAAAAGACCCGTATTGATTTGTGGGGACAGTCGTCAATCCATAAAGCAGCAGAGGATGTTACAATTTCCCCCGTCGGAGTTGATCCAAGGGAAAAGCGAAACCCTAAGGGCACGAGACCCATAGAGAACAATATCTGCAGAGGTGCTCGGAGTCTGTCCCACCCTGCAAGACATGTTTTGAATCTAAACACTTTAGAGCACGAATCCTCATATGACTTAGGATAGTTGGTAGCTACATATCCTGTGGATTGAAACCATGATGTCCATTGCTAATGATGGCTTGGACAGGGTTTCATTACCACAGCTATGCTAAGGTCGAACTATCAGAGTTAGAGAGATTCAAGGCTCTTAGAAGGTTTAGAGACATTGCAAATTATTCAGAGAAACCATGAAAGGCCTACGAGGGGCAATCTATTCAGAGAAACCATGAAAAGCCCACGAGGGGCAATTTATTTAGAGAAATCATGAAACTTAGTCCACGAGGGACACAACTTACGAGAAACTATGAAACTACGTGAAACTATAAAACTTAGTCCACGAGGGACAACTTATTTAGAGAAAACCACGCGAAACCATTGAACTTCGTCCACGATGGGCGTTATTCACGAGAACTGAGCACACACAAAATAGAACAGAGATGAGACTATTGTTCTTTTAGTAGTGATTACATGATAAACCAATATGGTTTTAGATATGAACATGAATTAAGGAAATTGTTTTAAGCTTGGAAAATGATGACTAGTATGCATATATATATATATATATATATATATATATATATATATATATATATATATATATATATATATATTTATTTATTTATTTATTTGATTATGTAAATCTTTGAATATTATTAATTATTATGATTTCATGCATTGTTCCTTCGATGTCCCATGAAGGGGGATTCTAGGTGGGAATTCACTCACTGAGTTTTGATTACAAAACTCACCCCACTATTTTATTTCATTTTTATAGATAAAGTAGCTGTTGCAGACTCTTCTCGGCCCTTTTTACTCGCAGTAGCATTAGAGTATCAGCTGGTAAGCTTCACATAGGTGAAGCCCTTATGTATAGAGTAGTGTGCTCCAGTGTAAATGCAGGCAGGATCCCGGACCATAATGCATGATTTATGTTTGCATGTATACTATTATGTTAGACAGTATTATATGATTCTGCTACTTATAGAGGTTTTGCATATGAAAAGACTTTTATTACACTTGTTGATATTATGAAAATAGACTCCAGAGTAGAGGATATGAGATTGCAGTTTGAAAGAATACTAGCTATATGTTTTAAAGGCAAGGAAATTGTACGTGGAAAAGATTTTATGATTAAATTATTTAGAATATACTGTGCATTTATAGGAATTCAGGTCACGAGACTTACGTGAGACCGAATTTTTCACGTGCCTAAATCGGATTGTGACAATTATTTATCAAGTAAAGATTATGATGCATTTAATTGGACAATAATATATGACATAAAGGTGGGCATAAGTTAAAATTAGGTTTTTATTTTGATACATTAGGGTATCGATACCCTTTTAAATTCAAGAATTGTGATTTAATTATGAGTGTTTAAAATATTAATAAATTTAGTTAGTACGATATGTGGTAGATTTCCAGTCAAAGATCTAGAAGGTATCGATATCCACAAATTTTGTATGGTACTGGAGAATTATTAATATCATGTAAAACAATTTAGAAAAATTGAATATATTATTTTTTTCGAAAAATATTAGCAGATCCATGCTACCCACGGAGATAATCTCTTTATTATTACTATTTGAAGTTCAATAAGATTTTGATGTGAAAATTTCGTTAATCTCTTCTTTCTTTCTTTCATTTCTTTTTCTCTCAATTCACCACTGGTAACAATCAATCAGTAACTCTCCGACCAGTAAAAATAAAAAAGGTAGCATCGATCAAATAAATTTAAAAAATGGAACGACGGTTGCAGGACCCATTAATTTCAGCAAACAGAAAAAGCCCGTTGTTGTGGCGAACGATGTCGACGGGGGGCTCAGCCGCAGGCGGCGGCGGCTGCGGCAGAGAAGGGCCGGCGAAGTCGATAGTGGCGGAGCAGATGTCCCAGGCGGTGCAGTCCACCGCCAACCTCCTCCACCTCATGCAGAACTCTTCTCCTGCCCAGGTACCTACCACTCCTCCTCCTCTTCTCTTCCTTAGTTGAATTCAATTTTTTTTTTTCTGAAAATTTGAACAAAACCCTAGGAAAGTAATTTTTTTTTAAAAAAAAAAAAGAAGGAAAAAATTGGTTTTGAATGAAAAATTGTTGTTTGATATAAGCCATGGAGCATGTTTGGTTTTGAGTAATTTTTGGGTAAAATTGTTTTTGTGCCAAAAGCTATGAGAGTGCGATTCTGATTACAAGCTGTATTGAATTTGGAAACAAAATAAGCTGATTCAAATACAAATTGTTGTTGTTGCTGATCTCAGGTTTCTGACTCTTTTTTTTGGTGGCATGATTTGCAGGCCCAGCTTAATAAGCTTCCTAAGAATCTTTTGGCAAAGGTTTCCACCATCAAGAATACAGAACTGGTATGTATATATATTTGATTGATTTGATGTTGGGTACTGGCAATGTATGTGTGTGAAAACAAGTATGCAAGGTGTGGAAATGATGGCTGTTTTCTGTTTCTGTGATCTGTTTCAGGTCTTGGAGCAGATGCCTCGGGTGATATCGTCTCTGGATGCATATATGGAAAATGGTTTACAAAAGTTAGAACCCTTATCTTTTCTGATTAAACATTGGACTGTGCTTCATTGTTGTGCTGAAATGCTAATAATGCATGTTGAGCCTGACCTAATTATGCTTAGTGATTGGAGGAAATGACATTCTTTTTGTGTATCAAAATTTCATGTTTTGCTGTACATAATCGTGTGTGTGTGATGATATGTCATCTGTTTTGATCATGCTTGACTTCGAGTTACAATTGTGCAGCATTCCACACCTGAAGACTGTGGTTCAGTTACTTGCAAACATGGAAAGTAGCCAGCTTAATTCACTCTCCAGTGCTCTTCCTCTCGAGAAGGTAATATAATAATTTTGTCACAGATACAGTCATGAAAGTTCCCTTTGAAATTTAGACATGCACTTTCATGCTCCTTAGCATGTTAAGTTCCAATGGAGAAGTCCTAGAAAATAGGTATGGCAAGCCCATAAGACAATGACACCAGACCCTTTTTTTGGTGAAGGCATGACACAAAAGTCTTTGTTTATGCGATGCTATCTACACTATGCCTTTCTTCACTAGGGGCAAAAAGAAAGAGAGAGAAGATAATGAAAAAAAGCCTGTGTGTGATATGAATGAATTTGGTGCTATGTGTGATTGATTATTTTAAATCCTTTTCCACTATCAGGAACTTGAACCAGGGAACCATCCGCAAGGGATAGATTAAGGGAATGCCTGCATGTTGCTTGGGAGAGTTTCACCTCTGGTCAACTGATGCTTTGGAAGGTTTGGAATTGAAAATTTCATCCTTAATTTGATAGTACCAGCGAAGTTCCCTCTTGGAGTCTTCTTGCAAATCAAATTACAAAATGCTCTTCCCATCTTCTTGTATGGTGCAAGGTTATTCAACTGAAGAAATCCATTAACACTAATGACAATGTACCCAAATCTCACGCTGTGAATCCTGCACAAAGAATTGTTAGATTAGGCTATTGATGAGTAATTGAGTAGCAATTTCCTGTGCATAATATGCATGTAAACATTTTCAGCTTGTGTTTTTTGTTCTTTCATCTTTGTCGTCTAATTTAAATCAATTTTCTTTACCCTTGACCCAATAGTAACAACACATTT
Organism: Dalbergia cultrata; assembly: GCA_031216105.1. NCBI lineage: Eukaryota > Viridiplantae > Streptophyta > Magnoliopsida > Fabales > Fabaceae > Dalbergia > Dalbergia cultrata. Next base: position 18,082,674 of record CM062350.1, read on the forward strand.
GGCGCAAGGATCAAGGGAGGTGCCACTTGAGATAGAGTACATTAGCAAATTAAATTTCTAGACACATTAAAAGCATCGTCTCATAATGTTCTATAGTCTTAGTTCAGCATTGCCAAATTCAAAAATCACTGGGTTCTAGCCTCTAGTTTTCCATACTTATTCTGAACCTTTCAATTCTGCATGTCAGAAACAGACAAACTGGCGGAGGGTGAGACCATGAGTTGAGTGAATTTCATCAGGTTCTTTTATTATTCTTGTCAAGTATCAATAGTCACCAAGGGTGTGTTTGGTATGGATTGAAAATGTGTAAAATTTCATGGATGAACTCTCCTTATGATTTTACATATGAAATTCATATGTGAAATTTTACACTTCATTTTTATCCATGCCAAACACACACCAAAGTGTGTGAGCTTTAGACACACCCCAAGTAACCATCTCACCAAGAACTGCTGTGTCCATTATAAGAGGCATGATTTAGTTATGGCATTTGGGAGAGTGATACATCAGAGACTTAGGCAAGTAGGTTTCAAACCCTCATCCTGGATACTGTGAATATAGCTTTTCATCAGTTCCACTCAGAAGTGTTGTGAACAGAAGAACCGCAAACTTACAAGCAGCTTAACAGCATGCTTGGTCTTGCTTTTAACAGTGTTGGATGTATATTTTTCCATTAACAGGACGGACCAAAATTAGTAAGAGATTGAACAGGAAGGAAAGGAAGGGAACAAATGTTGCACGTAAGAAAATTTTGTAGAAACTATAGTGCAAGTATGGGTAGATATATTAGGCCGGAACAACAACGCTCTCAAATCCAAGTTCCATATATTCACTATAAATATATAAAAAATAAATATTTTTTAATGGGAAAAATAAATCTTTCTATAATTAAGTATTAGGCAATTTTAAATCATTTTAGTTACTAGTAGACTCGTGTTGACACTTCATACCAATAAAACAAATATTGTTAAAAGAATTATTATATGGTCAATCGGGTTTTCCGCCTCCTGATTTTCTGTCAGTTTTTGCTCAACCGTAGACATTTCATAGTCCCTTTGCTCTTTCAAAGTTCGAAATTGGAGACTTGTGGTTCGTCCAAGTTCCTTACTTGCTAAAGCTTATCTTCATCGCTCATATTAATGACAAGTATCACCCTTCTCTCCTATAAAAATAATGTTTAGTATACATCATATAATAAATGCACATAACATATCTTATAATTATTGAATGTGATATATGATCCACACTCATTCCACTTACTCATTAATAATAAAGTGTATAATGTACATTTGTTGTGCAATTTTATTGTATATCAAAATATTACTCAAAAAATATGATAGTAGGGGATTAGGTGAGACAGATTCATCTTAACCTAAACACAAGACTTATCCTCTCTTCCTCTACCTCAAGCTGAGAAGGAACAATCATCTTCCTAATTTTTTTTTATTAGAAAATTAACAACGACCAAAAATTCAGTCATAAGGAAAGATTCCGTGGTCCAATTTCTTATAAAAGGACATGAATGACCTCACTATGTAGGTTGCATTATCGTATTCTTTCGCACCCACATTACTAAGGGATTGCTATAGATCTGAAAGTTGTAAATCGTATGATAAATTTGGAGAATCTTGTTCAGAACATGATAGAGAAGGCACCTAAAGCTAGCCTAACCTCTAGTGAAAACATCCAAACACCTGACCCAAGCACTAACATTACAAATATCTCATGGAGGCTATGCATATATAGGGACAAAGAAACGTCATGTACCATGCACCCTTTTATTTTTGTTCCAAGTACGTGACCTATTGAAAGACTTGAAAACAAAATATCATTACTAATAATAAGAGAAGACTTGTCTCTTGTATGTTCCAGTGGTCAAAATCGATTTTAACTAAGGGATGTGAGGCTCTTTTCTTGTAACAAGCCTCGGAAATCGAAATTTTGTCATTAGAGCGTGTGTTTTCATGTTTCCATTGCAAAACAAACAAGGTATGGGTGGTCTAATTTCTTATAAAAAGCATAAAAAGAGTTACATATTTCTCCTATACGGGTATACCGATATTGGTAAGAGGAGTAAATACTTGGATTGATATTTGAAGTTTTGTATGCAAATCACTTTAATCCCACAATTAAACAATTATTTTTTAGCCTTTAAAGTTGTTAAGTATGAATCACGTTACTCTCTGACCTCTTTTTTGTTATTATTTTGTCATATTTTTACTAGTGTGTTAATGTTAATAGACATGGAGATGATGGTTTGACATCCCACTTAGCTTTTGTCTCATAAAGTACATAAAAATAAGTATGATTGGAAACAATAATATACATTTTACATGTAAGCAATATTATTAATATATTTTATATTTGCTAGCAATTGAAATGTTTTATTCAACTTTACCATCTCAAAAGTCAAATAGGATGCTTAAATGTCATTTGAGTTTATACATTAGCAAAACATGAAGTCACACTGACGAAAGCAGAGTCAAGAACAAATATGATTGATATTTTGTAACTCATGGGATAAAAAAAAGTTAATTTTTGAATTTTATAAATTAAAATTTAAAGTGAACATTTGCTCTAGAAAAAGATTTTGAATTCTCACTATGACATACACAAGTACAACTTGTTTTCAAATGAACTACGGAATTAAACTCATGATGATTTGAATGATCTTGCTCAGATATTGATCTTTCAACCTTGCCATATGAATTATATCACGTATTCACGTTTTCAATTATCCTAAATGAAGTATACCTAACACGTAACTAATTAAATAAAACTTTACTTGCATGCGAGTCCCTTGCCAGTATTTGATAGGTGGAATAAGTGTTTGATGAGTGTGAAAATACAATTCTAGAGTGGGACAATTTTTCCTATCAACTTAAACTATTCCGTGCCAGGAAAAACATAAGCTTAATTTCGCAGCTATACTATCTTTCAATTACAGATTCTTTGCTGTAGTATATAAGAGATTTATGTGGCATATAATTATTATTATGCATAGATAATTCTGTAATTGATTATATACAATACTAAAACTGAAAATAAAAAAAATATTCATGTTATGTAATTCTTGTTCAAGATTATCATAAATTCAATATTCCAGTCTCAACTCATTAGATATATGTATATTTTACATAATATTTGGCAATTAAAGTTGACAATTTCTTCAAGTATCAGATTTTTGCAACATACTACTGATTGTTCAAGCAAATGAAAAATCACTGTGATGCCAGGGTCGTTAAAATCAGTTCAGTTTACACAAATATTCAATACCTTGCCGGTAGATTATTATCATGCTAGTTTTTGGCCTTTTGCCTTGTGCATGATTTCTTTCAAAAGAGAAAGAAGTATAATATGTACTGAAATAGTAATTATCTGGCAGATACTAAACTCGTTATCACAGTCTAAAACCCCAGATCTGCATCTAATCTAATCTATATTCATGCACACTTCAATCAACCACCGTAAATAATGGTTTAATTTATTTACACCTACATGACACAAGGGTACAAGAATTTTATAATGATGCAAAAATTAATAAAAATATTCTTTGTACATAATACGTACGGACACATGTTAACATACTTTTTTACTCGTAGCATGTTTGGATTCACAGTTAGATGGATCAAAATAGATTCCGACCCCTAAAATTGGTTTTCCAATTTTTTTAATATTATTTTGTTTCTAAATTTCAAAATCAATTACAACTTTTAGAATTGACTATAGAAGAAGTAAAATATTATTATTTAATGTCAGAATCAATTCTAAATGAACTTCTAAACATAAATTAATTTATTTTAAAATTAATTCTATCTAAAATCTAAAATCAATTGTGATCCAAACACACTATAAAAAATTATTATTATCCTCTGAGATGTAATTTTCTTTTTATTTTCTTAAATTTTTTCATTTCCCAGCTTCCAATTTTCTTAGCACTGACATTGTAATATTCGGAGCAAAAAAGGACTGTCACGGCTCTCTCACAGCACATGCCACAGATCACAAAAGTCGAATATTATAATAATTTCTTTATGACCATTCAAAATTCCCACTCTGACCAACAATTATGCTCCTATTAATACCATCACCAGTACACGTGGCACACCGCTGTAAATCATTGGGAACATCATCCAAGTGGGTCCCACCCCACACAACCCACCTGGGTCCCCTCATCCTACGGTCCATTAAAAAACCCTATAATATAACGGTGTGATCTTGACACGTGTAACGGTCTTATTTAGCCTCTTTCTGATGAGCCACAGGGTAACATTCCCCTGCAAACGTTAAAAAAAGGGTAATAATGGTACACCACGTTTTTTTTTTTTCTTCGTTCCTTCTGAAGTGAAGAAGAAGAGAGTGAAGAGGGAATCAATCAAGGAATCTGTTTTAAGGAAGAAGAGGGTGAGTGAAGAAGAGGTGAAGTGTTGGTGGGTTTTGCTCAGATTTCTTCCCTGTGTTGAAGGTAATGCTCAAAAAAGGTTCTAACTTGCATTGCATTGCTTTTGTTTCTGAGCTTTTCATTGTACTTGAATCTGCGATTGGAACATCGCTATATATGACTATGAAATATCTTTTCTGGGTTGTCTCATTTCTCAGACATACATAGAAAGTTTTTTTTTTTTTTTTTTTGGGTGAACTAGTGAGTTTTGGTGGTGCTGAAATTGTGTATTTGAAATATGTAAAAAAATTGTTATCGTTATTATTATTTTTTATTGGGGGTTGTTTCAGTTTCTCTGGTTTCTTTTAGTGAAAGCATCTTTTTAGGTGGAGTGCTATGTCGCATTCTCTCTGCACAATTGTGAAATTTTGGTGTTTTCCTTAAATGGGTGTGTTTGTTGAATATAAAATTGGAGCTGTGGGCACACCAATGGAAGAGGGTAAGGTATGGTGTTTGTTTTTATTTTATGTGGCCATTGCTTTGGTTCTGTGCAATGATTGGTCTTTCACTGTTGACATCTTTTGGTGTGGTGGTGAGAGGGTATTTTAATTAGAGGCTTTTGTGTGCCTTGTTTTGTTGGACTGGTTGATGTGGCTGTCAAATTTCTTGTCATTTGTCAAACTTGAAAAGCATTTGTCTCATTTGTTCTTGAAACTGGATTTGTTGTTTCTTCTCTCAGTAAGTTTGAGATTCTGTCAAATCATGCTGGAAGTGGCACTGCATTGTAAAATGAACAAGCTTTGGTTTTCTTTTTTCCTTGCATCTCTTTGATGAATTAGCTAATTCTGTGCTATGAAAAAAAGGAGCAAGCCAGGATACTGTCTGGTTATATACATGGTAGGTAGGTGATTAGGTTATGTACAACGAAAGAGAAGCAGCACAGCTTAACGGTTTCCACTTTCCAATGTTTATTTGATCTAACTTAAATAAAACAATATAATTTATTTGAAGTTTTACTTAAGTTGTCTGATGAAAAGTAAACAACTTGAGGCCTCTATTCGTTTGTTCCATTCTAAAAGGACAGGAAATACTGTATTATTTAATGTCTAAGACAAAGCGCTTTGGTGAAAATTATGGGTCTACTTCATATTATAGGTAAAGCTCTTATGGAAGTACAAAAAAGTCATAGGTTGAGCACTTGATTTACTATTGATAAAGCATAGTCCGTGAAATTGAAGTGGCAGAAACTCGGCAGGTTGAATGTTGGGCTGTGGCTTATGCTGCGCTTGAAGTTGCTGGCTTCCCAGATGTCATTTACTTGGATATTCAGTGATCAATGATTGTATACTGATAAGAGTTTGGGAGGAAACTGGACATGAGTATGCTGGTGGGGATATGCTCGAACCGCGTGAATCTGATATACCTGTCCTGTTTCTGGTCCTGGTTGTACTTCCTTTGGTGGCTTATATCTTGCTTGGAAAATGGAGTGAGACTTCTAAGAAAAGAGATCGGATAAGTTTGCTTGCCCAATTGGCTGCTGAAGAAGCTCTGAAAGCAGAAGAAATGGCTGTTGCTGATGTAATTCCTCCAGTGTCTTCTTTGAAGATCGACCTTCATCATAAGTGTGCTAGGTGCTCTGCTCCAGCCAAAACTCGTTGCTCCAGATGCAAATCTGCCAGATATTGGTAATTCGTTTGACTAATTGTATCTATAAATCTGTTTTTTCTTTTTCCCTTGCCAGTTTTTAACTAGATTTATGTGGAAGCATGCTTTGAATACTCAACTAGATGTATGCACTCAAATAGTTTTTATACAGGTTGTTTAGTGAGTAGTGACACTTAGCTGATTTAGTGCTTTGTTGAAACAGCTTTAGGTTTTATTTTTTCATAGCATTTTGCTATGTTAGTTTTCAAGGGCTTAACTAATCTAAAAGAAATGGAACTGGAGAATCTTGTTATTCATGTTACTCTATTTGTCTTCCAAGTCTTTCGAATAGGTGGTGTGGGGGTAGGTGGACTACTCTCCTATCTGTTCTTTTAAATGATTTGAAAATATCATCTTTGAAGAAAATGTTCTGTTTTACCTAAGATTATTTCTCGAAATTTAAGCTGTAAGTGGTTTGCAGCTCTGGGAATTGTCAAATAATCCACTGGAGGCAAATTCACAAGGAAGAATGCCAGCAATTGGAAACACAAAAATCAAGCTCGTTTCCTCTGGCTGTTTCACCTGATGAATTCAGTCAGGAGAGTGGCTTTTATGGAAATTTGAACACCCAGTTCTTTGGTCACAATTTGAAGCATACTCTAAGGGAGGGTGTGCCTTTGGATAATATGGTTCACCCTCTGACAGGCACTGTTGCTCCTGCTACATCTGACTTTTCCATATATAATAATTCTCAACCCTCCACTTTGGAGAGAAGAAGTTCCTCTAAACCCAACAGAGAATCAAGGAGAAGAGATAATGGATCTATATATAAATCATCTGTTGAGTCATCTGAATATAAGCCTACTAGTTCTTCCTCTTCGAGTGTGATATCAAAGGAGACATTTATGCGACAGAAGGTTTACTTGTTTTACTTTGGTATCCAACTGGCATACATTTTATAAACTAATCAATATCAAATCTCTTATTATGATCTTAAACTGTTGCTGCAGTCTATAAATAATGAGTATGCCGCATTGGAGGAAGAAACTTCAAAAGAGGTCAATGCTGGTGGCTTCGGAGTTTATATTAACGGACAAGATGCATCAAGAACCACAATGCATGAGGATAATAACTATCAAAGTCAATATGGAAATGCATTTGTACCAAGAAACAACTATGGACACTCAAGCGTGTCGAGTGCAGCTAACAGCGATAAAAGTGTAGATGAATTTGAAAAAGACATTGCTAACAATGGAGGAAATGTAATCAAAGGGGAAAATTATCATGCTGATGAAGCAACACAATATAAATGCTCTTCTGAAATGATAATAAAAGGAAGCGTGAAGGCTAAAAAAACAACGCATCCTTCAAAGACCAAATGTTCTAAATCACCAAAGTCAACATCAAAGATATCAACAGAGTTTTGTGGCTCAGAATTAGAAGGGAAAATCACAGATGAACAAAGTCAGTGCAAAGAATAATTTATTTTCCTGTACTAATTGTATTAATGTAAACAATCATATAATATGAGTTCAGTGGTGATTTCATCTTCAGGTATTATCCTTTTGTCATTATAATTCTTTTGAAACTACAAATCGATGTTCATTATGCAGAAACAACTGCAATCAGAGATACCCTCCCTTCACATGGTAGCAATGGGGCTGCAAGCACTGGAATTATTAAAATGATGGGCTTTAGGAAATCAACAAAGCCTACTACATTGGCCTCTTCTGAAGGTGTAGTAAGGAGTAAGAAGATAAAGAAGATGAAGGTTACTTTTATCTAGATGAATACAAAATTTTTCCTTTTCTATGACCACTAGTTAGAAATTGATGCCCTTACTAACTTTTTAATGTCATGATCATGTCTCAGATGTTGTTTCCATATGAGGAATTTGTAAAGATTTTTCAGAGTGAAGTCTTTGGCATATGCCCCAGAGGACTTTTAAATTGTGGGAACAGGTAATACCAGCATATTCCATAATATCTTGGAACTGTAATAAAAAATAGAAAGAAATTTGATCATTTATAGATCAGGTTAAATATTTGCAAAAAGAGCCTCGTTTGCACTTGAAGAAATTTTATGGGTAATTTTGTCATTGGTCCTTTTCAATACGTCTTGTATCATGGTTAATTTTATTTCTTTATTTTGCAGTTGCTATGCCAATGCTGTCTTGCAGTGCTTGACTTCAACAAAGCCTCTTGTTGTCTATTTGTTTTATAGATCACATTCAAAAGCCTGTATTTCCAATATCTCTCCATCTTTTCACCAAAAGATGTCAAGACTTAATTTGCTTTCAAGATATTTTTTCTAAACTTTGTCTTCTTTTTCATTGAATGCCAGGTTGCGCCAAAGATTGGTGTCTTATGTGTGAGTTAGAGCAACACATAATGATTTTGAGAGAGAATGGGGCTCCTCTATCTCCTAGTAGGATACTTTGGCATATGCGGAGCATCAATTGCCACATGGGTGATGGAAGTCAGGAAGATGCCCATGAATTTTTAAGGTCTGACATTATCTTGCCAATTTGTCTGTAGAATTATTGATTTTCCAGATACTCTGTTTTCCTCTTTGAATATCTTTTCTTCCTTCAGAGCGATTTCCTTTGTATTTATTTTGTTGTTTATAATTCTCTATTTCTATGATGAAATACAATTGTGCTTATTTTGAAACTTATGCTTAGTTAATGTTAAATTAAATGTGTTGTTTATATAGACTTCTAATTGCGTCAATGCAATCTATATGCCTGGATGAACTTGGTGGTGAGAAAAAGGTTGAACCTAGACTACAAGAAACAACTTTCATACAACATACTTTTGGTGGACGACTTCAATCTAAGGTGTGATCACTTGTTTCTTTTATCTCTGGCCATAAGTCTTTGATTATAGCGCCGTTATTTATTGTCTTTTATCCTTACTTTTGCATGTTTGATAGCATAGTGAAATTTAATGTCTACAGGTTAACTGTTTGAATTGTAATCATGAGTCAGAAAGGTATGAGAATATTATGGATCTAACGTTGGAGATATTCGGTTGGGTTGAGTCACTGGAAGATGCACTCACGCAGTTTACTTCTCCTGAAGATTTGGATGGAGAAAACATGTACAGATGTGGAAGGTTTGAAGATCTTATTTTTGTTTTAACTGCCAAAACTCAAGATTATATGCAATTTAGTTGGTTAATTTAGTTGTAATCAAATGATATTGGAATAGGGAGAAATTTTTAACTTCTTTCACTCTCCACTGAAGAGACTCTCACCTATCTTTGTACATTTTAAACTAGGTGCACTGCATATGTTCGAGCTAGAAAGAAACTGAGCATACATGAGGCTCCTAACATCCTAACTATTGTTTTGAAGAGATTTCAGGTATCACATAGCTCTTGTAATGTACTTTGTTCTGCTTTGTTGTTTGTCCAACAAGTTGCTGACTGGCCTGATGTTACTATTATTGGCTTTCCAGATTATGGAGGTTGTTTGACAAAAACAAGAACCATGAACTTTATCTAGGTTTTGCCATATAATAATACTATTATATGAAATTACAATATTCTATGATGATATAAATGAACTTCGAAAGAAAAAATATTATTATGATATATATTTCTTGATTTTTTATTTTATTTTATAACTTGATTTTTCCCTTTTCTTTTCACTTTGTTCTTTTGTTTCTGAGATGATGATTTTTTACACATACTCTTGCCATGCATCTGTTTGGGGAAAGGGGGTGGGGGGCAATCTTCTAGAATATGTTACAAATAATTCTGGTGATGAAAAACTTCACATTTAATTTGGCCATTACCAACATATTGTGGCCTATGTTAAGTGGATTTATAAGACTCATTGTCAAGTTGCTTGAAATTATCAGTCTTTCATTATCTCATTTTTTTGTTGTGCCCTTTTGTAATCATCCTATGTTTGAATCCTATTCTTTTAGGTTCCTGATTTGTCAAATTTCTTCATTTTCCATATGTTGATCCATTGGGTATCTTGTTTATGGTTCTGCATTGCCAGGAAGGAAGATATGGGAAAATTAACAAGTACATAACTTTCCCTGAAATGCTGGATATGATTCCTTTTATGACTGGGACGGGTGATATTCCTCCACTCTATATGCTTTATGCTGTTGTTGTGCACCTGGACACACTAAATGCATCTTTCTCTGGACATTACATTTCATATGTGAAAGACCAGCAAGGCAATTGGTTCCGGATAGATGATACTGAGGTGAATCTGTTGTCTAATTTGTGAGCTTTTCATGTAATTTGCGATTTACTGTATGCTACTTTTTTTGTTGCTTAACAATTTGAATTCATGTCCTATGTATTTTGTGGAGATTAAAGAATTTGGAGAGCAACTCTTACAATTAAATTGTTGCTTTATAAATCTGTGCTTCTGTCACACTGCCCCTGCTTGGGAAATACTTGCCTTAGGTACCAATGTTTCCTAAATTTTCAAATTGAAATTATTAATCATGTCATGTGGTCTGTGGACAATGCTGTATGTTTCATCTATAGCTTATAATGACTTAATTTTTTGCTAGATGGTGCTACTGAAGTCTGTCTTTCTCGGCTGTTGATAGCTTTTTATAGAATGTCCTCATTACTAACTTACATATTGGAATGGAGGGTTGCACAGTGTCATTTCAAGATTGGTATATTAAAAGAATAATTGCTCCTTCCCTTGTCTTGTCTACATAGGAAGATTGTGGCTTTCATTTATTATTTAGTTGGGCACCATAGTGAACAATACATTTTCTTGTTTTCAAAGATTTACCACTGACCTTTTGACAAATTTCTTTCCTTTGATGAAGAAGAGTTTCATTTGGCAATATAAACTACTTTAATGTGGTTCAGGACAAACTTAAGAGAGTAAGACCTATCTAAAAATACTTATTATGGCTGTAATGTTTTGAAGTGCTTAACTACAATCACGTTCACATCCATCTTAACTGATGTGACTCTTGACTCCTTGGATCCTTTTTTTCACAAAGCTAAATTTTTTTTTTAATTAATAGAAAATTTAATGCCTATTGGCCACAGGCGGAAGGGTTTCTTTTGCATTTAGTTCCTGTTATATTTTCCAAGTTATGTCTTGTTAATATGGCTTCCATCTATAAGGATATAATCAAATGGCAGATATTCATTCTTAGTCATCTTATTCAGATTTCAAAATAATAATTTGCTTTCTAGTGCAATTTGCTTTCAAATATTAATGATTATGCTCTGTTAACAGGTTCAGCCCGTGCTAATTAATCAGGTGATGTCAGAAGGAGCATATATTTTATTCTACATGAGGTAGAGATTTAGTTGCTATTGCTGATATTTATAATTTTGTTTCCTTAATCTTTGAGTTCATTAGCTCGTAGTATGTTCATCATCATATGCTGTGTTCTTTAGTTGTATTTGTAATAATGTCATTGTTCAAGCAAACTATGCTTCGTCAATTGAGGAAAATTGACTCATCTTTCCATATCGAAGATGAAATTGCTGTGGTCGACAGCATATGGAACGTTGTCATTTTATCTGGTTGCATATATTTGACTGTAGATAACTATCTAATAAAAGCTGCTCTCTTATTATAATGGACTGGTTAAAAGTAAATTAGATTGATCCTATTTTAGCATTCTTATCCTGCATGTGATAAGTGGATACATGGTTTTTATGCTATACTATAAGTTTATTCTTCATTGATCTCATGTCTGATCCTATTATTTGGTTTGTCCGTTGGACAGTGTAATCTTCATCTCTTATGGATGTTAATGTATCAATTATATTGCATGCTGTTTTCATTTTAACTTAGGCATTAACTATTCTGTCATTCATAGATCTTGCCCCCGCTCTCCCGTAGAAATCACCGGGAAAGCGAGTCAGCAATCAGTTCCTAGTTCTTCAAAGCTAAACCCAGTAGAAGTGCAAATGCCTTCTAAATCTGTACAAAGCAGGCAAGACAGCGGTCAATTTGTTGTCCCGGAGCCTTCAGCAGATACTAGACCAGTGGTTGCTGCTCGACCTATTGACACCCCTAATGGCTCCCTAAGAAGAAGCACCAACAGAAATGTCCTGCCAGTAACACAAACTTATGTTGAGAACATCCTGCCCGAGTTTTCGGATGCTGCATCAAGCGATTGGTCTGTTTTCACAAGCTCAGATGAGGCTTCTTTCACAACTGAGAGTACTAGGGACTCCTTCAGTACAGTAGATTATGGTGATAATATGGATCCATTTTCATCCATCTTCAATTTCACTCCAAAAAACTCCTACAGGAAATTTTCAAATAGTAGGCCACTCACCAGGTTCTTCCCTGAGAAGGATCATATTGAAAGAGTACACAGAATTGATGAGTCTAATAGGGCTAGCCATTCTTCAATTGAACATCCACCAAATGGTAACTGTGGCATGTATGTATATTATAGGAATAGTCCTGTGTGTGGTATTTCCAGGACATCTAGGTAGTGTGAACTCTAGTCCTTTGGGAATCCTAACTGGTTTGAACTGGTGATTTAGATGGAAGTAGGTGCTGTGCCTCAAAGTTTTCAATATTTAGTTGATTGAGGCATATAGCTCTTAAGCACAGATGTATTTTTATATTTATTTTTATTGATAATTGTAAAGATGACAGCCATGTTCCTTTGGTTTTCTGTTAATCCATCATAATCTTTTCCTTATAGTGAACACAAGTGTGTTATCATGGAATTTGCATCTAGAGTGCGTTATCAAAATAAATGGGGTCACCGGAAAAAGGGGTAACTTTAATTTAAAATTTACAAGTTAAGTGAAAAGTGAAAACTGTCATCTTGCCAGTTTGCTTTGTAGTTAAGCTGGCTCATGCGTTGTATTGCACTATTGCTGACTTTAAAGTTGACGAAGGCCAATAGATTTGTTCTGAAAACCGAATCGGCTGACGGGAAACAGGTCTATTGTCCGGTCCAAGTTGGACTTGAAAATCGTCTAATAAAGAACCGGTCAAGAATTGATTCGAACCGCTCGGGAACCAATAAATTGAGCAAACTGGCCCTGTCGGACCAAACCGGTCATGCAGTTTTTTTTATTTTATAAAAAAACAAAAGCAAAATGATATCATTTTGGATTTAAAAAAAAAAAGCTTCAAATCTCATTTTTTCTAATTCTTTTCCTTTTTTGGTATGAGAATTAGTAACTTGAAAAATTTGATCCATATGAATAATGTTTGTTTTCATTAAAAGATGAATTATATTATATTTTATGGGTTTTGTTGATGGCTAATTTAATTTGTAGTTATTTATAACATTTTATTTTATATTTTTTTATATTTATATAAATATAGGTTTTATTATATGCCGATTATATTCCAGTTTGACTCCCAATTAAACTTCTGAACCCTTACCTTGACCTGTTCAATGTTCGGTCTGATTTTCAGAATCTTGGTTGCAGTAATCAATAGCATGACAATAAGGGATATGTCTAGACACAACGGTAAAATTGTTGCGGTAACAGTTCAAATTTTGGAAGTAGATTTTTTGCCTTTTAGTATCTCATTTACACGCGCACTAAATAGGAGCTTTGTGCATTAGCCATTATTTAATCAATAGCATCGTGAGTGGTGCTAAACTTTTTACCACATAGATTTTGGGCACGTGAAATTTTTCAATTGACTGAATTTGTTCCCGTTCTGAGTAGTTGAGTGGCTTTAATCAGAAAAGTTTCTTTAATAACACTAGTGAAATTTGATACAAGACTGGTCAACTCAAAAACATTCTTGAACACTTTATTCCTTCAATTTGACAATTTCAGATGCTCTTAATACCTCAGACAGACTGCATTCTGCTCATTGCAATCCTTATTTAGTTTAGGGTCCATGTAAAGTAATGAAAATGGTTCATGTCTTCTCACATTTCACATTACATGCTGTTAATTTTTCATTTCAAACAAGAACCATATCTCATTCACCCTATTATCATATTCAAAAGGGTCATTGTACTGGGCTACAGTGTAAACAGAAGCATGACCATCTCGGTGGCTTTTCTTAATTGCATCAGACCAAACCGTGCCAGCAATACTAGCTTGCAATTCTGCAGCTTCCTCCCCAACATTTAAATCAGTCACAAATCCACCAAACTGTCTGGCTGCGACATACACAGTTTTCCATCTTTGGACATCCAGACCCTTTGCAGGAGGAGGGTCTGCTTGGTTCTCTTTTGGAACAAAGAAGCTCACAACAAATGTGGATTCACAGAAGGGTCCATCACTAGGTGAGACTTCAGTTATCACTGGTGCTGTCATCTCAATTTTTTGCTTGTAGTTGTTCTTTCCCTGAATATAATCAAATAGCCTGCAAAAAATAAAGAGGGTACTCAAGCTTTTTTATAAGCTTTCTTCAAAGAAGACACCCCAACAGAGGTCACTTATTGATGTTGGAGAAAGCATGTGTGGGGACATAAAAGTCTCACAATGGGAAAGTGGAAGGAATGAAAAATGTTTATAAGGCTTGTATTGGAGAAGGTCTAGATGTTCCTTTTGGAAGCCATCTCAAATATATCATCCTCCAATATCAAGTCCAATGCAAAAGTTACAACATGATATCAGAGTTTAAATGACCTTAGATTGTCAATATAAAGTCCACACAGGTTATTGAGCTGACAACGAAATAAACACACATATAATCAGTGAATGAATTCCACAAATGAAGAATCAGTCATGAAAGCAAGCCAAGTAGGGAACATATGGACAATCTGAATGCAGCCAACGTAGGGATTAAGTGCAAGTATAGAGGTACCCAATGAGAGTAAGCCTGCAAGGTTGTTGTCTGGTGGCTTGAATGCTACGATATCAAATCCTAGAAATAGCTTCTCCACTTGTAGAATTAAGACCGTACACATCTAATCCTCCTAAACCCAACCAAGTGGGAGCTTTGTGCGGTGAGAAGAATGTTGGAGGGAGCACATGTGCTTGGGATATAAAAGCCAGATCCCATGTTGAACAAGTTGAAAGAATGAAATAGTTTTACAAGACTTGTATCGGAGAAAATAAGAGATTAGCCCCTTGGTCCAGTGATCTAATCTGAGTCCAAGTCCAAAAATTTCGTCCAAGCCTAACACTGCACATTTCATCCCCCAATGGTAGAATACAAAAAATAAAAAAGGGGCGAACTCAATAATTTAGTTTCTTCAGTAAATGATTTATACTTAAATTTTTTTTTTCTACGAAAACACAGAAGCTGAATCATATATGTGTAATTGTTAGTATGACCTACAGTTAAATTTTCAAAGCTAATGTAAGGAACAACATTTATGATTATGGTGGAAGAACCAAGTAGAGTGGGAAAATCACTATTGCACTAGGATTTAATTTTCATACACTACAGTCATCTAGTTATATACTCTTAGTCATATCAAATATGATGAATACTTACGATCACTAATTGAAAGGTTATACAGACAGAAAAATTTACTCCACATGTCATTGCATTAAAATTAAACTCACAACACTCTTGACATATATTGCATCCAGGCAAAAGCAGTTAAAGTAGCATATATATATATATATATATATATATGGAAAAGAAAGTTAACCTCCTGAAGCCAGTTCTTGTAGCTTCAACAAGAGAGATTTCTTGGATGGGAGAGTTCGACATCCACACGGTTGAATTATTGTAGCGGCGGATTTCATAACCGTCACCCATTTGAATGACATCATAGGTGGGGCACTCAATGCGCTTGCATGTTGGAGGAAATGTCCCTGCTGCATTTTGAAGGGTATTACTACCATTATTATTATTATTATTATTGTTATTATTATTGTTATTATTATGTGACCTCACACCAAAGAGTGAAAGTGATGAGAGGAGGAGGCTCGAGATTAGCGAGAACTTGAGTGTTGTTATGGTGATGCTATCAGCCATGGCCAACACAGTTGCTGAATGATATCTAACAACACAGGGAAGGAAAGGGATGAAAAGATAAAGTTTTTGGTTATTATTATTATTATATGGTTAAAAAGCAACAACGTTGGTGTTCATGGTTCACATAATTAATTAAAGGACCTTTCCATTTTTATTTTTATTTTTTTCATGAATTATGTGAATCGATGAAATTATATGAGTCAAATTCATAATTTCAGAGTCTCAACGCCCGGCCCAAAACTTGGAATAAGAGGTTAGCTATGCGGTGAAGCTTAGGGACCGAAGAAAAAAGCCACTCTGGGAATTTATTGGGCCTTGGTATTGGACTATCCATTGGCCCCAACTCGCTAAGGTTTCGACAAAAAAAAAAACACACACACACTCCCCAAGGTTATGATTACGGCGATATATTGTTTCATGGTAGATTGGAAAGCCAACTTGTGAGCTATTTCTAATTTAATTAGTTAGTAATTCAATAAACCCAGAGTCGAGCTTGAGTTAAATGTTTGAAATGGTTTATTAAATGAGTTAAACTTTGTTTTAACTTTTCATATGTTCAACTCAAAGGGTGAAAAGGGAAATAATTTTCTATTATTAAATTTTATGTGTAAAATTACATATAAAATTTAATCATGAAAAATTTATCCTTATTTTTACCCTCTAATCAAATATAACTTCATCCTTAAAAGGCTTAATTTGTATATATTTCAAACTATCTCTCTCCTTCAGCATGAGCTACTCATAAGTTCAAATGACTTGTGAGTTAGCTCATGCTCGATGAGATTTTGATGAGTTGGTATTAATTCATATTATGACTTTATGTCTAAATATCATATTTTATTAATCTTAAAAAGGTTTAGGGTGCGTTTGATTGCAGTATTTCATTTTTCAGTTTCTAGTTTCCAGTTTTCAATTTTTGTAAAGGAAAAACTGAAAAGTATACATTGAAAACTGAAAAACACAAATCAAACGCACCCTTAATTTTTATCCATTTCAAACCATCTCTCTTCTCCAACATGAGCTACTCATAAGTTCAAATGACCTGTGAATTGGCTCATGCTCGATGAGTTTTTGGTGAGCTAGGCTTTATCTTATAAATTAACTTCATCTCTTATTGAGTTCAAGCTCAATCAAGTCAAATCCATTGCTATCGACTTGACCCCAAACATTAATTGACAAGCTCAACTCACTTTCAACCTTACTTGATGGTTTACTACTAAAAAAAAGAAAACCATTACATAATGATTTTTGCATACGCCATGCATAGTTGGTTACCTTTTAACAAGTTGGCAAGGACAGGCCGACTAAGTGTCTCGTGAGTGTACATATAAGAAATCATAGATAGATAATGTAACGGGTTGTACAATTAGAAATATTAAGAGGTTAAATATACATAAATCATATCTTAATTAATTGTCAAAATCATGCTAAGGGGTCTTTTACACTTTAAAAAGTTCATTATGTAAACTGTAATTGGCCTAAAATTTAGAAGATAAAATACATTTTATCCTATATATATTTGTTTATATTTATATGTTTAAAAATATTTATATTTTACATAGAATATATGTTTATAGGACAAAATACCTAAATTAGTCTCTCAAAAATATATTGAAAGTCTCAAATTAGTCTCTCATATTTGAATGTCTCAAATTGTTATATGAAGAACCCAATTTGTCCCTCTTTTCATTGTATAGAACTGTATTTAGAGACTAATTTGTCCTTTTTTTAAAAAATATGGGGAACAAATTTGAAACTTTTAAATTTTAAAATATTAATTTGTCTTTCAATATATTAATGGAGGATTAATTTGGATATTCAGTCTATTTATAATTATAAATTGTTCAAGTGTGCCTATCAAACTTCACAAGACTTCCACGTGGCCTATTAAGAAAAATAATTTTTCAAATAAGCTTGAATCTCATTCAATTTATAAATAGGCCAAGCCAAAATCTAGTTTCGTCTTACCTATTTTCCCCTTAATAGCCACTGACCCTTTTCACTACTTGAACAATTTCCAGTGCATTTATCAAGTAGCCTTGTGTGCATAGCACTAGCAAATGGGCAAGGTCTTCTCTTTTTGCCCTTTTTGGGTTTTTTATTTTATTTTTATTCAAATTTTGATTTTCTTTTATTCAAATCTTCCCCAAATCTTTTCTAAATCGATCTTCTTTCAAGTATCTTCAAATATCTTTATTTATCTTCTTTTTATTTCCTAATCGTTGGTGTTATATTTATCTTGCAATGAAATAAATCAAGCGAATATCCTTATCAACAAAAACAAATTAACCATTAAGACTGCACTACTGATTACAGACTTAAATAGTTAGCATTAGGTTATAAGTTCAAACATCATATATCATCTTTCAAAATTTTAATAATAATGCCAAAAAAATCATATTTCCAATAATAGCACACAATCAAAGCACAATATGAGAATATATGACATTTTTCATAAGTTATCACTTACTCTTACGCCACATTTTATTGATCTTTCTTCTTTCTCTTGTTAATTAACCTTGATTAATTTCTTCCCCTTTGTTTCTCCTTTAATCCATTAATAGTCCATTAAAATATATTTCTTTCGTCGAGCTCAAGTGATTAGTTGTTTACTATATGTGTAATCTACAAAAATAAACCACTTAGTTGTTTACTATATTTCCGTCCACACCCAGCACATTAGGATCCTAACCGTAATAGTGACCTACCCTGATCCCTACTAATAATTCTATCCGTTCACCTAATTAGTGGACTCAACAAATACTCTCGTTAAAGGCCAAATCCCACTATACCCCTATAAAAAGGGTAATTAGGAGGGAAAAGGACCAACTTCAACCCAAGAATTATATCTCATACCTTCTACCTAGAGCGGAGATGGCAACAATTATAGTTTTATTTTACATAATGCGGTGCGGGACTTGTTTTATCTTCCATTTATCTTCCGCACCTCTTATCCTCATACACTTATTAATTTTCTATATAATGCTGATACCAACATATCATCATTGAAAAGTAGGCACAAGCATACCTAATCCAATCAATTTTAATCAAAAGAATTCCATTGCATTATAAGCCTTAGAGAACCCACAACTTGAGCTAACAATAGGCCTACACCATTCAATTTGTGAGGCACGAGTGCATTATCCGGATTTCAATTCCAAACATGACTTTGGTTTTAATTTCTCATGCTGACCAAAACGAAACCCACTAATGCACCTTTCTTTTTATTTGAATTCCAAAATCAACTATATAATTATGATGAAAAGTCCTCCTTAGGGACTACAAGCATATAGTAATCATAGACTTCTGAGTTTGGCATGCAATGGCTTTGAGGAGATCATAGAAAACCGTGAATAGTCCTGTCAAGTAGGTATTGGCATGATTATTGGCGTTGAGATGCCACTTTATGTCAAGGGTCGTGTAGAAAGCATAAGTCTATTTATCAATTTCACACATAGTTGCGTCTTCATCCAAGTTTATTATGATAGATATACCCTTTAAAAAGCATCACGATTTTCCTAATCATCTTTCAATAATGCTTGCACTTGTGACTGCATGATTGAGACTTCTGTTTGCTAATAGGTTGTGAGTCTTTTGACAATCGAAGATCTTAAGCATGCCAATGAATATAATATATTAATAATTTAATATTTAATATAATATATATTCATGTGTGTGTATATGCTGCATTTTCTGATTGAACCTGTCTCTGGGAACCTGCAGGACCGGCAGTGTCAAAATCCAGAAGAGTCTTGTTTGTAGAAAATGGGCGCTTAAAATAAGGGCTCACGTGGCTTTGTCTACAAATATGACACCTTCATTGTCAAAAAGAGTGCGACCAAGTTGATGAAAAAATATTAAAAAAAAAATTGAAACCAGAGGACTGAAAATATCATAAAGTTGTACCACGACTTCTGTGTTAATTAATTAAGCCTTTAGAATTTGAACAAATAATTGAGACTTAACCCCAATTATATGATCGAGACTGCCAGTTGAAATAATTAAGAAGTAAAAATTATTGTTGCATGTCGGTATGATATATAAAGAGGAATTTAACAACATTATTTCCATTCCACCTCAAATAGACATTATCTTCCATCGTCTCACTTTTTTCACATGTAAAATCTTGAAAAATCAACCTCTCTCAGCTTTTTCCTCCCATATCCTTGATTTTTCACATATTCCAGCACATATTGATTAGAAGTTGTGCAAAATTTCTTCATACGAATACCATTGATGCCTAGGAATTAAATTAGAAGTCGTTTAATTAAAGAATCAGATGAAATGATGAAGACAACATTTATAAAAATGGCAATAATGTTCTTTTCATTTGTACGTGGTCTTGCTCCATGAAAACCCTTTTTATTCCGTACTCAAAGTATATCGGTCTCCTTGTGCATCTAACAGTTATAATTTTATTATTGAGTTCATGGATTTTAATAACTTGAAATTAATTAATGAGATATTTGGCCCATTTTTATCCGTAAATAAATAGAAAATATCAATATCTTTTAATTTTATAAAAGCATATAAGAAATTTCTACTTTGTATATTTTCATTCTCGAATTTATTAGAAATAAAATTATTTATATCTCTCAACCCAACGGTTTAAATTTTTAAGAGAAATAATTTATATGACTAAGTAATTTAGAATTTGAT
Organism: Dalbergia cultrata; assembly: GCA_031216105.1. Lineage (NCBI taxonomy): Eukaryota > Viridiplantae > Streptophyta > Magnoliopsida > Fabales > Fabaceae > Dalbergia > Dalbergia cultrata. The sequence continues at coordinate 18,103,234 of CM062350.1, forward strand.
ATTTATTGATTTAATTTTTAAATAAAAATAATTAAATTTTAATACAATATAAAGTGAGCTTGTGCATTATTTATACTTTAAATCCAAAAGAAACATGTACATAAAAAAATATATTAAATATAAAATCATCGATATATCTCAATTCAATAATTTAGGTTTATAAAAGAGATTTTATATCATGAATCGAGGAACAGTGTACAAGTCAAAAAAGGGGTTTTCATCTCAACACTGTTTGTCACTCAGAACATCGCATGCACATGGGGCCATATGAATTGAGCGCATGGACAGTGAAAAATGATGACCAACATTGAAGAAAGAAAGAAAGAAGAAGAAAAATAAAAATCTGCTTCTACAAAACCAACTATTCCAAAGTTAGAATGACCGAGTTGATGATGTGATGTGTTGAAACAATCGCACACTTATAAGGAACAGTTACTTCCCACGTTGTAGTTTTTTTATGTCTTAATTAATTTATCATCATCACTGTAGGATCAGGATTCAGGGCCATTAAGAAGACGTGGCATGTCAATTGCGGATGGAGCACATTCAATCTTCGCGGAAGGTATGATTTGGTCACGAGAAAGAGATGGGAAAATAATGTGGCGGGCTGGTCTGATCTGATAGATGCTGTTGCTGCTGTATGCTGTGGTGAGTTAGAGAGCACGCCGCCATGAATAATAGCACTAGCTTGATGTGATGCCATGGCAATCGACCTTTCTTTTCAAACTCACAGAGCCTCTTTCATTTGGGCACGCATGTCGGCATTTTTCTTCTCTTCTTGTGAAGCTATATTATTAGTTTGACATCAAGTTTTTTAAATTTGGATTTACTTTTGTTATTTAAAATATCCAGTTTGGTCTTGAGAAATACTTTGGGGGGATATATTGTATAGACTACAGATGAAGCATCTAGTTAGGGGTTCAATTCCTAACAGTATATATAGAAAAATGTTTTATGATTAGAGGCAAGACCCACTTATATGAGTTTTACGCTTTGAGCGGATTAGTAATTACTTCCGATGGTGGATACCATTGATTTATTTAAGAAAAAAAAGACTACTGAGGAAGTAATTTGCTTTCTGATCAGAATGATGAGAGATTTTTTTTTGGGTAGATAGCAAAATAAAAAAGCAAAAGAAAGAAAAAACGTCAATATATTTAAATTTTGAATGTTAAATTGTAAAATTATTCATATATTTCATATATTTTTATCTAAAAATTTAAATTTTTTAGAAAGATAGCATTGTGACACAATATTAAAATCCTCATGACCAAAATGGCTTGAGGTTTAAACCCATGTTCGATTAAATTGTTCATGTGTTGGACACAAATATATATATATAATGAGACTTATTAGAGTTTACAATTATTTATGTATTTTTATTTATCAATTTAAATTTTTGTGAGAAATTATTTTATGATATTGAGGGATCAATTTGTTTCTCAAAATATTTATGAATAATTAAAATGGATATTTAGTCGCTTGTTCGTTTTGCAAACCAATTTTCTTTTTTTTCCTTTTCTTTTGTATGCCATGCTATTTTTTTTATAATTAATAAACAATTAACTCTCAAAAAAAAAAGAAATTAAAGGGAATAACTAGTATTTAACAATGCAACATAAACTGAAAACAAGACTCAATAATATTGCCTAAAGCTAATAAATTTCCACCCAACACCAACATAAGTTATGGAAGGAACCTCACAAAATTAAAGGCAGCTTGAACCAAACAACTTAATCAAATGAAAGGGAGACACAAACAGAAGCAACACACACCTAACCCTTAGCTTGTGTGGTTTAATATCAAACAAGGGGGAAGAAAAGAAAATAAATAGAAAATATGTTTTTTTCTCTTGTTTAAATGATAAGAAAAAATGGAAAGGAAAAAAATCTATGTTAATCTCATTCAAAAAGTTTTCTTCTTTAACTTAAAGTGGGAAGAAAATGCGAAAAAAAAGGAGGATTAGTGTGGCTAAGACACAATTATACTCTTATAATATAATTTTCTTTCTACTATGAACATAAAGAATAAAAATATAATTTACATATAACTTTATTTTGTCCTCTCATTTTTATACTCAACCAAATAATAAGAAAGAAAATATATCTTTTTATTTATTTTTTCTTTTTCCATTTTTTTCTTATATTTTCTCTCTTAATATATATATATATATATATATATATATATATATATATATAGGTTTAGATTTTTTTTGTATCTATAAATATTGAACCTTACAGTTTTTGTATCTTTCTTTAATGTTTGCTTAGTTAATTTCTAGTTCTTTATTTTCAAAACGTGAGAGTTGTATTCATGATATTAAAAATATTTTCTTAAAACAATATTAAAATATTTTCTATGATAAATAAAGCATTAAGAATAATCTTTTAAAAAAATTTCTAATGCATTGAATTGAGAATATCTTTATTAAAATTTCAAACTACTTGTGTAATTTGAGAAGTAGTCAAAAAACAAAAGCAAAAGTCTCAAACCACCAGTCCAACCCCTAGCACAACCTCATGACCACCTTCCCCAGATCACCACTAAACTTTTATTCTCCATTATATAGTTCTCCGACCCTAAACAATTAAAACAACCATTTTAAACTTGCAGCACAGTACCATTCTTGCTTATACCCCAATCAACTCCAAAATCAACAACTTCCGAAACCAAAGAACAAACCCATGCCAATCCCCTTGAACCAAAATGAAATTGAATAAAACCATTGCACCAACCATCATCACAATTGAACAAACCCACCCACACACCCCCCCCCCCCAACCCAAAAAGAAAAAAGAGGGAAAAAAAACCACACACACACAAAAATGATAAAAACATGAAGAACATAGGTAAGGCCTAATATCATCAGACTCAGACCGGAGAAACCAACACCAAACCACCATTGTTCAAGTATGATTTATGTAAACGTATTTAATTGCAGTGAAAGTGCATGTGATATCAAATGAATTTTACATGCAATTTCAGGAGTTTTGAATCTTAGAATCACCATTTTAGAGCATATATATCTTCAGTGTGAAATTATATGTACATTTATTAAGATAAAAAGCACCTTATTTATGTTTAATTCTTTAAATGATATATATAGATTATTGTAATTTAGAAATTAGATAAATAAAAATTATATTTCATAAAAAGTTGATGATCAAATAATTAATGTAGTGTGTCATGTCTTGTATTAATGTCAATATATATATATATATATATATATATATATATATAGTTAAGATAATGCTATATTGATGTAATTTTAATTAATTTGTATTAATGTAAATTTTATCAAATTCATCCTCGAATTATAAATTTACATTTTATAAGTCTTATGTGTAAAATTTTATATTAATTTAAAATAATTTGATTTTCCTTTAATAAACTGACACTTTTTCAGGACAGAACCAGAAGGGTTTACATGCCTGTCTTTTTCTTTGTGCATGTATATAAAGAACTATACGGGCATTAAGTCATGAGTCAGCACATCACAATCATGAGTGACACGCACAAAAAACTAAATGTGTTTTACACATATTTTAAGTATGCAGCCAACCATGACTACTATGTCCATTGTATGTGTGAACCATAAAACATATAAACACAAATATCATCAATGACATAAATATTCCGGAAAGAAAACTCTAACACCTTCATGAGATTCTATTGAAAAGAGACTTGCCGAGTGGAACAAGATACGGTTTCATATATGATATATTGCAAATTTAAACTCTAGTCATCTTTTTGGATGATATAAATGTAAATTTTTTTTATAATTGTTCTTTGAATTTAAAACACAGAACTTATGAAAACATTATTTTCATTATTGATTTTCCAACCAAACACAGTCATAATATATATATATATATATATATATATATATATATATATGGTTGATATTAAGCTATTCTATTGCAATTGTGATTGGTTAGGAAAGATAATGTTGTGTAAAGTGTCTAGTGTGAATGGTCTCCGTATTAAATGTGTAGGGCATCACTATCCTAATTTATGCAACTGATTTCATAGTTAAATAGAAATGAAAAATCGCAACAGTTGTCATTTTTTTCCGTGAAAATAAACCGTACGATATGTATATATTTATGGGAAACAGTAAGATACTTTAGGTAAGGACTAACTGCGCACAAAATGATCCCTACATAACTCATACCTTAAAATGAAAAATCATGCATGGACCAATATTGTGCCAGAAGGGTAACATGACATATGATCAGAGCTTGTGTTTCTGCGTCAACCACGATTTACATATATTTTTTATGTCAGGTCTATAAACTTAGTATCGTGGCATGAATGTAACTCACAAGTTGTGAATGAATGATAGGCCTAGCTTAGCTTTTTCATTATGTTGACTAGACATGCCTCGGACCCTCTCAAATCAAAGATCTCAAATCACCTTTTTCTTGGTATCCCTTGTGAGTGCCACATTTGGTTGCGTTCCGGACAAACCAACTGTGTGTGCCAGTTGAATATGTGTGGCCTTCAATTTTTAAGTACAGTAAGGAAGCAACTCATGCAAGACCCGGAGGATAAAACTGCAGAAGACGTAGTAGTTTAACCAAGCTTCACTTTTGCAAGGAAAAGCACGTACTACCCAAAAATCATGCAATCATACACAATTTTTTTTTTTTTTTGGAACACGATATAATGACCGTATGGCGGCATGGTTAGGATTAAGGCTAAGGCCAAGGCCAGCATAGGAAAGGGAAGCGTATCTACCAATCCAACCCGAATAGTCACATGACATGAAAGAATCACGTATAGATTTTTATTATTTATTAAGAAAGTAGATTTTTTCGGTTTTGCATAATATTTATCATATTACGTACTGGCTAATTTCTTTGCATAGCTCGTATAAGGAGCTAGATGCTGACTGCTGGTTTCAAACCAAATTCGTTTTCAAAATAAAAATTGGAATATCAATATTAATTTATGAAAAATATGACCTTTATCGTCCCACTTCAGCCCTATAATTAAGATGAAAGTAGATTTTACCATAGATCCATAGGACAATCTAATTAATATCTACTCGTAATAAGAGAATGTATAACTTTTTACTTGAAAGGGTCAACTGTCTTTGAAAAATACACTTGGACTAATTACGTAGTCGGACTAATTAGTGCAACCCAAGCCCTAGTACATAGTTATTTTTATTTGAAAGATACACTTGGAGACTTGTCATCTTGTTAATACCCTAAAGAGTAATGGAATAATCTTCTCAAAAAACCGAAAAAATCTGAGATCGATATTCTTGGAAGAAAATTATTTCTAATAATTTATTGTACATCAATTTATTAGATTCGAGTCTTAAAATTTAATCTGATATACTTTTCAAGCTTGGCTCAGGCCATATGTCGAGTTGATTTGCCTCAATTCAAAGTTAAATACTTCATTAAAAGATTTTTTTTTTATAATCATTTGTGAAAAATTATAAGATTTTAAAGTTCAATTAATATATTTTACATAATTTGATATTATTTTTATTTTTATATAGTTTATTTTGATACTTATATTGTAAAATATTAATTAAATTTTTTTCAAACTTATAAAATTTTATAATTATACTATTTATATGGTTCAAAATTTCCATATATTGTTTGAAGATTGAGTTGATTCGGTATAACTCAGTACATAGTTGAGTCATTATCGGATCAGATTTGGATTTAAAAAATTGATCTAATCTAAAAATCAAGATGGATTCGAGTTTTGTCTAACACAAACCAATCTGTCCCCTGTATACCCCTAGCATAAACTATGTACTCATATTTCTTAATTATATATATAGCGTTTTACATGAGAAAGATTGCTTATTATGAGAGTAAAATGAGCAAATCTGAGCCGTATAATCATACATAGATAGTCAACATTTAAAGATAATTAATGACAATTAATGCTCACATGCTCGTTTAAAAAGGTCATTTAAAAAGGTCATGTGATTTTACACTTTAATTTTAACTATTCATATAAGATTCAATGGTCAAAGTTCACTTCTTTCACTCTTACAATAAATTACTTTTCTCATATAATATGCTCCTTTTATATATATATATATATATATATAAGCTGTGACTTCAAATCTATTTGTTTAGACTTTGAACGTATATTTATTTATTTAATTCAAAAATTAATTAAACAAAGTCTCTCCTTAAATTAGGATTCTCTAAAAAAACTATTTAATTATATACCAAAAAAAATTAATTCAAATCTTAATTACACAAAGCCTCCCCTCAAATTGTGAGGCTCTAAAAAATTTTATTTAATTTGAATCTTAGTTGTACACTGTCTCATCTTAAATCAGGAGTTTCCTCTTTTAATTAACAAAATTTCGACAAAGCTTCTCCTTAAATTAGGATGTCCCACAAAATTCATTGCAACCAACATATGAAAATTCAGTCGTCCAATATACCATTAGTCAAACAAACAATTCAACCAATACCAAAATCATTGTAGAGCACACCTCTACATCATGCACATCCTATCATCTTTCAAAGACAATGAAACTCTACAACAAACAACGAGAAGGAATCCTGAGCTTTCCCTACAAAAGCATGCAATCCCCAACTCCAACCCTACAAATCTATCCTAAAATTATAAGTCTTTAACCTAACATAAAACTTAATTAATATAGGACACACAATACGAACCTTTAAGTTGGCAAAAAGAGGGAGGAAAAATACTACACTCCAGGAAATACTCCAACCTGTAAGATCTTTTATTTTATTCATATTTTTTATTCATTTCTATATACTTATTTATTTATTTTTATGAATTTTTAATTTCTAAGCAATTTTAAGGCTAACAATTATTACGAGATAGAACAATTTTATTTGTGATGAAATGTGTTTTATTAAAGTAAACATCACTGTTTAATTAAGTTAATTGAAAAATTATAAAAGAGAAATTTGAGTTAAATTAATAAAATCCTAACGTTTCGATTCAAACTGAAGAAAAAAAATAATATATGTGTATTTCAAAAACGTTGAAATTGATATCCCTGATACTTTGTTTAACGTTATTCAAAATAAAAATCTTTAAAAAGTTTACAGGTGAATTTATATAAATCGCAATGGTATAAAGTCGAAAAATTGCAGAGTCAACAATGGCTTCTAATTTAGAAGGAGACATTTCGAATCCACGAATCTTTCCCAATAAAACTTGATAGGGGTGCCATCACCTAGCTAGCTAGACTGAGAGTATCCAGACCTCGAAAAGAGTAATGATGAAAGATGAGCTTCAAGGGACCCACTTGATGGTGGCAAAGCTGGATTGGCTATCTACATAATAAGAAAGCGATGGTATGAAGACATCTCATAATAATATTCTGCAAATATAATCCAAGTAAGAGAAAGTGATTGTATGAACAAAAAGATTCATTTCCAAATTTTGTTTTACGTACTTTTTTACTTCACAACTTTTTCTTATCAAATATCTCTATTGCCAATAGAGTAAAGGTTAATCTTAGTACTTAGTTTGCATTTTAATTTTTAAAATTTAATTAGAACTTAATGTGTTAGTCTTTCAAAATATAAAATATAAGTCAAGTTAATTTTTAGTTTTATTTTTATTACTATATATGCTTCCATTTTTTCACAAACAAGTCATGTTAAGTGACACACCAATGATTGATTAACATCTTACTTAGCCTAGAAAGTAGCATAGTTGAATAATATAATCTAATTATTAGCATATATCAAATATATTAACAATATTATTTATATACAAATTCATCTTTTAGTATTTAATTATTCTTATCTTCATACAATTTAATTGACAAAAACCAAGTAGAATGTTAGTATATCACTAATATGTCAATTAACATGAAACATTACAAAAAAAATGTGAAGGCACGGAAATAAGGTGAGGGATTAGTGTAACTCATATTTACAATTTTAAGGATTAAAAATTTTATTTCTAAATTTCAAAAATTAAAATGACTCGCACATATAATTTCATAAATGAAGTAGAACAATTTTAGGAGCTGCATTTTTTAAATAAAGAATTAAAATTTAAACCCCTAGATAAGTCACTTGTTAGGGAACGTTCTTATAATCTTAACACTGTACGAGTTAATTTGGCAAATAATAGTTGCAAAAATATCCTAGCCAAGGTTCAAAATAAGGAGTAATAAGGAAGCATTAGCAAAAAAAAAAAAATGATGGACAAAGTTATGATTCTTCAGTTGGTAAGAAAATGAAGGGAAAAGAAGTAGAGACTCCGACAAGCCTATTCAAGAAAAGAGGAATTAACGCTCAAGCCACAATTAACACTATATTTAAGAAGAACTTAAGGGAAGATTCATGTGATGAAATTGCTTCATTTTTTTACAACAATGCCATAGCCTTTAATATTGTGGCAAGGAGTGAAGAATATGGGTATTATATTTTAATCCATAACTATGATTTGTATTATATTTTAGTTTTCTAATATTAGAGTTAGTTGCTAATTGCTATAGGTCAATTTCTATTGCATTTATTTAGGTTCACACAAAGAGGAGAAATTGTTTGAAGCAAAAAACTATGAATGATGTTTTTGTGATGACCAATTCAAGATTGTTTAAGAATAAGCAATCAAGAAACCCTATTGAGTATAACGTTGATGATTTGGACTTCGATAAAGAATGGATTATAGAAAATGAGGATGTATTGGAAAACGTAGAGGATTTGAATATCCCAGATGATTTTAACTTGGCCACTGTTGGAGAAGATGGTGGTAGAGTTGGTGGCCCTTTGGATAATTTTGAGATTCCTCCTTTAAATGAGGATGACTTTGATGAGCTTCTTCGAAGAGATGGCAATGAAGATGGTGGAAACCAAATAGCAAATGATGAACATGATGATTATAACCTCAATGATTTGCTTTAGATGAGATTATATTAGTTTGATTGTTTTCTTTAATATTTTTAGTTTTTATGATATCAAAAACTTGTAGGTTTATTGCACTTTATGCTATGATTTATAGATTATGAGTGTATGACTTATGGCTCTTCGACTATTTGCATTTTAAATTGAAGTTATGTTAGTTGTGGTTATTTTTGCTTATTTATGTTATGTTATGTGAAATATACGTGTATGTTAGTTCTAGTAAAATCTTACAATCCGTATTATGATTTCACATTTTACAATTTCATATCTCCCGTCCAATTCTAGGTAAGATCTCGAAATTAGCTACTTTGATTCTAGCAATAGAAATGATTTCCCAACATTTGTGAAAAATCGCCACCATATAACCATTTTTCATAATGACAATTTTGTTGCTGTGAAAAAGTTGTTAGGAAATTCTTCATTTCTAGTAGTGGCACCATGGGCAAGGGCGAAAATAAAAATATTATTTGTACATTTAAGAGGGGGTGTCCCATCTAACACAATTGTATGTGATAGATGAACGAGATCAAACAAGAAAAATATCTTTGCCACTCTCTTATTATTGGGACCGAAAAAAAAAAATTAGCAGAGGCGATCAATCCATCATTGTAACAATTAACAAAGATGTATATGATAAAGATCAACCCAAATTATCAAAAAGGATTTTAATGAAAAAATTGAGCATTAAACACTCCACCTGTTTACTAGCTTTTTTTTCTTACGAGAGAAAAAAAAAATTTACCTAGTTGAAAAAATGGAATAAATATAAGACTTTGAACGTTTCATAACATTACTCTCTTTTTTACGTGGTTTCGTAACATTACTATGATTTTGCATTAAAAAAAGAGAAACATTATATACAGTGATCTTTTTTTTTTTAAAATAAATCAAGGGTATTCACCGTCATAAGTAATAATTAATCCCCTCGAGGTATAGAACTCACATAAATGGATCTTGTCTCTGATCATAAAACATTCTCCATATACCCCGCTAGAAATTGAACCCCTAACTAAATGCCTAAGGAGTTACTCTTATATTTATATATAGTGGTGATTTGAGGATAATAACATAGCCGTGCCTAGGCATAACTGTACCATGAGTGTGACAAATGTGAGCCAATTCGTACATCGCAAACCTTGATAATCGGGGACCATAGAAAATTCTTCTCCCTTCTGATCGGAATAGGACTGATGAAAAGAGAAGCTTAAAGGGTCGTTGAATGAGGGTCAGCATCAAAGTTGGAACCAATAATGCAACCAACTAGCTATACTAGTAGTGGATGACTTCTTGAGTGCCCTAATAATTACTGAGGTGGTGTACCGTACCATGCATCTAATTGAAAAAATTCTCAATTTTCTATTATTTACATCATCCATTTATTTCCCTCCTATAATTGTATACTTTTTCTATTCTTAAAAATTAGCGAAAACAGGAGGAATAAAAAATGATAAAGCTTCACAGATACTACATCACAAGACGAGGACTATTAAGTACTAAAAGTAGTGTTAGATAATTAAATAACAAGCCAACTTAGTAAGGAAAGCTATACGTATAGCAGTTTGTGGGCACCATGCCTATCTAAATTTGACCTCCACAATATGTGATTCCTAATGCAAATACAATGTACTCACACAACAATAGTGATGGGGATTGGAAAGAACTTGAGTTAGCCGTGGGTTTGGTTTGGTCTAATAAGCTACTAGATACCAAACAAGGAACAATTCAATCTCCACTAGAGCATGTGAGTAAAGCGATATATGATACCTACTTAAGAAAAAAAGAAGAAATGCAAGAAATCTTATCTTGTTTGTGTAAACGATGGAATTGACAATTGTCACACATATAAAATTATCTATTGTGATTATTTACTTAATGGTAGTTTTAATTAATAGGCATTTTGGTTGAGTGTTTGACGCAATGATGGCTCATGCATGTATGTCAAGTAAATTGAATCTCTATCCATTGTATTGACTTGAGATCGGTTTTCTAGAAATTTTAAGCGGAAAATTAAAAAATCACTTAAATATTACCATATCACAGTAAGGTTTAATTAAAGTAATAAAACTTGGAAGAATTTGTAACAGTTATTATTTATGTAAATTGAATTAAAGATGGGTTAAATGAACACCTCAATTAAACATCAATATTATAGGACAACATTAATTTGCATGTCGAAAAATTCTAACTTTTCTCTCTTAGCTTTCTTTTTTTTTTTTTCACCGTAATCATATGATACTCAAGAAGTTGTTCCATAATATATAACGTTTGAAAAAATAAAATAAAAAGTCTTTATGGTGAATTTATCACGTTGTTGTAATTATGAGTATGTTCAGGGTTGGTGGCTTAGTGTGACAGCGACACGGTGTGAGGGTGGCGCTGTTTGGCCAACCTGGCGTGTATATGACACCATAACCACTATTTAATATTTATAGCTTCCTGCGCAATAATAGAGGATAAAATTGAAGGCGTTTCAGAATAAGGAATTTCTTGTAGTATATTATTTAATGTTTTATATTAAATAGTAAAAACTTTAAGTTTGTCACTTTCCATCTAAATCTTTCTCTTTCACTCACAAAAAGAAAAAAAAGAAAGAAAAACAAATATCCCTCCCTCTGATCTCGAAAGATAAGTGAGAGAATACTCTAAAATTAAATACTGTTATATATTTTGATTATATTCTTAAATTTTCAAATTATGTATGTAATACGTTTTTTAAATTAAAAATTGTCGCAATCAAATTTTCAAAACATAACCAAAAATTGTGACAATCAATTTTCGCAATTATCTTTTATCAATTTTCTGTCGATTTTCTTAGCCAGAAAAGTTTAGGTTTCCTTTATTTCTATTTTCATTTTTTTTATTATGTATTATGTATTTTGTGTTTTCATTTTTTATATATTGTATTTTAAGAAAAACAGTAAAAATGGTAAAATATTATTTCCTATTTTCAAACTAAGTACATGTATTATAATGCAAACCAAACAGGCCTTGATCTTCCCTTTCTAACTTAAATTATATTTGACTTTGATTTTGAAACTCACAAGATATAACAATTTTTATGAGTATCAGAAAAAAAAAATGTAATATAACACTAAGTACATATAATATAAAATTTAAAAATCATGTTTCGTTTTTTCAAATTTAATCGAGTACTAAAATGCATATAATACCAAATTAAAGGTGCTAAGTTAAAATTTTTCTTTTTAATTGTATGATAATTATTGTTTTTTATTCTGACTATTTATGTACAATGTTAGATCAGATAATACATTTAGGGCGAAGATTTTGTTTTTTCCATGTGAAATATGAATTTATTCAAATGCCAGTCTCAAAGGCAAGACTATCTCAAATATAAGTCACTCACTGATCAAAACCTATAAAAAGAGTAACTTATAAAAAAATAATTTTTAACTTTTTAATTAAATATAAAATTTAAGTTTTATAATTTTTTTAAAATCTGAAAAAAGCCCCCTAAATTATAACATCTGGACACATACTGGGCTTAAAAAGAAACTTAGGAAGCCAATTTCTATATTTTAGAGAATAAAAAATCCCCACTCAGATTCCACAATGTTATTTATATTATTAATAGAGATTTCTATAGTAATGGTACCTTCAATTTTTTTCCAAAAACTACCGATATCTCATAAGAATTATATTGTTATTAGTTCATAGCATTTCAAAATAGTCAATTTAGAGTTAAATAATAACTATTTATTGTCAATATAGGCTTAAACCTCATTCTCTTTCAGAGATACCAAAGAAATAATAATCACTATTTTTATTGGTAATCTCAAAATAATTATGGATACAAAGAATTCCCTAATTAATATTTTGTTTAGTTTATCAAAATAAATGAATGAATAAATAATTTTTTAAATTATAATTCACTTTGATGAAATTTATTTTTTTTAAAAATTATTACTATTAAGTTATATTTAAATTCACGGATGAAATTAATGCATAAAAAAACAAAAGTACAATTAATCGTGCCTTGCTATAGTTTTTCTCTGTGCTATTTTCGGGGTTTCTTTATGCTTTATTAGGGTTTCCTAAAAGAGTTTTTTTTCTTCTTACCAACCATTGGTGAGAGTGCGCTAATAGAAGTTTGTAGTTATCAATTCTATGTCTCATGGAGCATCCTACTGATCAACCACGTAATTCTATAGAGGAAGAACTTTGTTATATGAAAGAGGAAGATGTTGTTTTCTTTGAGAAGGAAGATATTCAACCTGATTTAAAGGATTGTCAGAAAAACTTTGTCGAACAAATCGTTGGAAACCATTCATTCTCATTAGGATGGTGGAGATTACTCTAAGTGCAATTTGGAATAATCATCTAGAAAAAATTGAATATGGAAACAATATCTTCCAAATTTTCTTTGTCAAAGATGTTGATGCAACGTGTGTAGAATTTTAGGTATTCAAAAATTATATCTTTGTAATTTATATATATATTCCATTATTAGGTTCGTGTGTGAAAAACATGGACGACTAAGCTGAGTTAATAGTTTAAGGTCATCAATCACTTCATGTCTTTTGAAGTGGTTCTAGTTTTGATATATTGATAGTATATAAGAATTTACATGATTTTTTTTATTGATATCATTACATAATTATAATTATTTGATTTTCACAATAACTTTATCAAAAGTTATTACATACATAATAATATTAAATTAATTGATAATATGAAAAAAATTTATACCTATAATACATTAAAATTAAATCCTAAAATCCTTTTAAGTTTCCCTATCACGTCCCTTAATTAAGTTACAATCGTTGAGATAGACAAGGACTCAATATCAATAATGCATCATATGGGTCTATTTTTGTCCCTCAACTTACTTTAAAGTTCCACTTTCGTGTCAAAGTTTGATTTCGTTTCATAATAGTTATATATGTTTCGTTTAAAAGTGTGATAATATTTTATTAAGAAATTACATAAGAATATTTTACTTTATCCCACTCTCTTTTAGCACATTGGAAGTAATGAGGATGGAGTCCATCATTCCTTTTTATGCAACATTATATGAGGGTGGCTATATATGGAGTCCATGCAAGATTACAGTTGTCAATTACCACTTCGGCTTGTTATGGCTTCTAGTTTTGAGTTTTTTATGAGGCTTTCTGGGGCTTGTGATTCTTGCGGTGCTAATACTATATCTATACGATATGACTTCAATCTAGGTTATATAAGATTTAATTGAGTCAATTAAAACAATGGGTGACTCATGGCGGAGGAGTAATTTAGTATGATAATCAAATGAGTAAATTTGAATTATCTAATCATACATAAAATGATTACAATTAAAAATTATTTAATAATAATATAATTACTTAAAAAAATTACAAGACTTTATATTTTAATTTTGATTATTTGTGTAAGATTAAGAAATATCAATTTACCCTCCTACTCTTATAATTATAAACCACTTCTCTCACCTTAATTGCTCATAAATATTTTATGTAATTAATATATCAGTTTCTTTTATTGCAGCCTTCTTTAACATTAAAATATAATATATATAATTAAGCCTTGAGATATGAAATTTGGTAGTATGATTAAACAGTATTATAATAAAAAAATAAATTAATAATATTAGTTGAAAAATGACTTGTACTTATAAATATTTTTTAAAATTTTTTAATTATAAGTAGAAGTGGATTATTTTAAAATTTTAATATTTTACCACATTAATTAACCATAAGTATCATATATAGATATATTATAATATGGACAAATCAATTTATATATTTTTAATAATTTTGTATGGCAAACTTTTTAATAATTTACTCTATAAAAGTAATTTTTTCAGACAATCTTTCTCAACCATACACTTAATATTTTTTTTATTTTCTTTTATATTTGAACATCAACGTAACCATCGTCTTAATGTCTCATTGATGATTTTTTTTTTCTTTTTTGGTAAACAATGAACTATGTTTTTGAAGTCAAGATAATTAGCTTATTTTGATTCTGACAGGCGTAAAAAATATTCAACAAAAAATAAATGATTTAAAACTCACTAAAAATTAAATTATACATAAAAATAAAAGAGGACGTAGGCTAAATAATTTTTCGAAAGATATTTATATCACCAAGAATCATTTCATGAACTGTTTGATGAAAGGAAAAATCGTTCATAACCAACAACTGTAATACCAAGGTAGGAAATTGCAGACTTCCCCAAAATAAAAATAATAATAATAGAAAAATGCAGAAAGCATGAAATAATTTTCGTAAAAAAATTGTAAAGCGTAAAATTATTCTTTTTAATTATGTTCTGGTTATATAAACATCTTTTTCCCTCTCACACATATACCTTATATCTTTCTTCTAATTAACTGAAAATTTATTTGCAAAACTTCATTCCTATCACATATGGAGTACTCATCAAAATGTTATCTATAAAATCGCTTTATTATTATTATTATTATTATTATTATTATTATTGCTCTTTGCATTTACTTCTTTTGATAATTATTAAAAAACATAATTTAATGCATGATTTTTTTCTTTGTTTCTTAATTAAACAAAAAATTATTTGCAGTATTTCAGACGTATATGCAGCATTGACCATAAATATAACATAGTGAATTACTTAGCTCAATAGCTCTTTCCTGTTTACATAAATAGCTCCATAGTTCTTTTATCACTCTTTCTTCATGACTCATTTTCATGCAAAATTGACACTCTTTTCGCGTCGAATAGATGCAATTCAAATACCACTTCATAATTATCATTTTCAATGCATAGGTCTCTCTCAATCTCAACCTCAACCTCCTTTCATGGCTAGTGAGTGCCCCCACCACTGGATTTAACACATATGACTTATACCACTGACTGTCTTTTTCATTTATAACCAAAATTATTTTTTCCCCCTTTTTTAGGATTTTATGTATCATTCAATATAATCTAACTTCACACGCCATAAATAAGGACAGATAATAATCTATTTAAGTGCGCATTACGTTCAAGTATGACCTTCACTTTAAATAGCTAAAAAAAAAATTAATTGAAACGTGCAATGTAGTATTTCAACAACCACTCTCAAAAAAAAAAAAAACAAATAAACACCCAAAAAGGTTTATGCATATTATTATAAGATTAACACGAACAAGATATGTAACAATTAATTAATAAATCAAAGAAAGAATCTTGGAGAAAGATGATTGATTTGGAATAAGAGGATGCATGGTCCCCTCATTAAGACATGTGGAAGAGAGACAGATGGAGAATGTCTGGTAAAATCTTGAAAAAGCAAGTCAAGGCAGGATAGGATTGCATCAATTTTTTTTAAAAAAAACTAATAATAATAATAATAATAATAATAAATAATTAATATTCAACGGCAAATAACAAATTGAATTGGCATGCATGCATGGATGGTCCCCTCACAGTCCCCCAGGACCCCCCACTCCCAAAACAGAAAGATCTTTCATGTATGTAGACTCCGTGTGCCGCGGTAGCATGCTGCGTTGTTCTTCTTTTACGATTCAATCACTCTCAATCCTTTTCTCTTAGATGCTGTTAATATCTCTCCCTTTCTTATTTGACAATTACTAATAACTTACACTATATCAATGTTTTCACATCTCTCACCTACATTTTTCATCAGCAAAAATTTAGGTTAAAAGAAAAAACTCATCACCCTAATTAACGGGGGTAATAATTATCATGGTGTAATAATTTTACTACTTGGTTATTGCCTCATAAGAAAAGAGAGTAAACATAATTTTTCTAGAAAAAAAAAATCTACTGAGATAATTAAAGAATAATTTTCATATATTGTAAATATAAAATAGGAAATTAATTAAAATATGTTAACAGTATAAAAATATTTTATAAATACTATAAAAATACTTTATATGGTTACTAAATAGAACATTGACAACTCATCACTTTAAATAGTTTTTAAAATTTGAACTGTCCATGATCTTATAATGGATACACACCGCAGCTTCTTTTTTTTTCCTTCTAAAATTATAGTTATGGTATAGTTGTAAGTTAGCTATTTTTCCAAAAAGAGGACAGATATTCAAATCTAAAGAAGGTAAATGTTGAAAGGAAAGGACAGACCCATATCAAGATGCTGGAAGAATTTGCCCTCACTAATTTTTAAAAAAAAATATATAAATATATACATATTTATTATTTCACTAAATTAACTCCATTTAAAACAAAAAGTTATATGTATTATCTTCGACTTTATTAGTTAGGGTGGGTTTGTTTCACATTTACATATAATGGAAAAAATGAAAACTAATTTTTTAGAAGCTATTTTTTTAACTTCTGAAATAAACTAAAAATTAATTTTTTTTAGATTATGATTATATTTTATTAAAAAATTATTTTGAAGTAAAAAATTATTTTCATCCAAAAAAATCTCATCCGTCCACTTAAATTTTTTGCATTCATCATGACTGTTAAAATAGCCTACTAATTATTTTTTTTTGGGATATTAAGGGCCTCCTAATTATAACAACAGTACTTTAGAATAAAATTATATTAAAGAATAAAAATATTTTTAAAATATAATAATAGATATTCTTTTTATGCTTATAATAATTTTAAGGGTACTAAGTGCATGTTTGGGAAGTGACAAAAACAGCTATTTTTCCAATCCAAGCTGTTTTCAAAAGATAATTTGGCTTGGGAGATCGATTTCATTGAAAAAAAAATTTAAGCCTTTTCTATTAAAAGAAAATTGTTTCTAAGAAAAAAAGTTGAAGAGCTAAAATTTGGGCTCTTTTTCTGAGAAAAAAAAGATGTTCTACTATAATCCAAAAATATTTTTTAAAAATTATTTTTTTAACAATCCAAACAATACAGATTGACTTAAATATATTTTTAAGTTAAAGTATCCAAAAACAAATTGATTTCCAAATAAGTGATTATTAAAATAAATATAATCTTGCAGCTTTTTTAAACATTCTCTAATACCTATTGTCAATAAATAGGTACTATCAAACCATAAATTTCATTATTCTTAAATTTTTTTAATTTAATTATTTTTTTCATAAGATTATACATGTGACTTAATTTTAACGATCAATTTCTATAACGGTATCCTTAAAAAATTGAGGTTTTTCACTTTGGCAAATTTTAAGTGCATTGATTGTATTATTAATTCAAGATTCAACTTTTGATTCCTTTTCAAATGCCACCGCCTGGTTTATCCGTCACCGTCAATCTTTTTGGTCACAAACTTCTTTCTCATCCGAACCGATTATTGGTTGCCGAAAAACAAAAAGAAGATGCAAGTGGTGGCACGCTTTTATAGTATTCCTCTGCACGTGAGTTTAATTCGGAGATTGTTTGAAGATATATATCTGACATAAATCAAGATGCCCAATACTCTAAAAATTGCATGAATTCGGTGCTCTTATACTGCTCAAGAACTGTGTGGTAAGATTTGCGCGACCCAAATGAATGATTCTACTTCATTTTCAAAGAATCACAATATTTTATGCCGATAATATTCTTTTCAAACCTGCTCACGTTTGAACATTATACACATTTCATGCAAATCGAGAAGCTTCTACTACATGTGATGTGATGAAATTAGAATGATGACACGGAAGCTTCATAAAATAGGAAATCAACTTTTGAAGAAAAGGTAAAAAAAAAAAAAAAAAAAAAAGGAAGTATAAGAAAAAGAAAGGTGCAACAAGACTGAAGGGTCAAAAGATATGGTAGCAGTTGGGGTGACTCACCCATCCACTGTATCTCACTCTTTTTTTTTTTTAAATTTCTCTCTCTATATATAAGGGAAAAATCTGGGTCACACATAAAAATCACATGTATCTTTTTCATTAGAGACAATTATTTTTTGAGTTAATCTGTTTGATTTACTATTTTATGTTTAGTTTTCAATTTTTAATTTTTGTGAAAGGAAAATTGAAAAAACTGAAAACTAACATGTCCTAAAGCAACCAACTTCTTTCTCCCAAGTTTGAACTAAATGTAATTGTCTTAATAAATTTTTTCTTTAATTTTGATGTACTAATATTTGTATTAAAAAAAATACAATCATTTAATTTAATATATTGTTGTCTTCAATAAAATATTTAACTCTGCACTCACTAACTCAAAAATATCATATATAATTGCATAAAATTGAATAACAATATAAAAATGTAAAAAAAAAGTAATAGCAAAAATTCTTTTAATACTAATTGTATATTAAAATTAATTTTTTATCTTACCAAATTTATTTCACATCTTTAGAATTCAGGTTCATCTTTAACTTGGCATATGCTCAGAGTGTCTCTCCCCAATTGTTTATCCCGGAGAAGTTTCTGTATGGATACAATTTCATTACCTCATTTTTATAATATTTATAATAAAAATATGTTTCATTAATTTCATTTATGATAAACTCATTTATTTACGGGTCTATAGACTTTATTGTGAACATGTGTAAAAATTAAATGAATTGTTGAAATTGTACTCGTCACCTAGAATTTGAAATAATTCTCAACATTAAAAATTATTTTATATTTTTAAAATATTATATATGTAATTGTATACATAAATCTTATCCATAAAATTTGTATACTCACTTTTACTCATCAAAGTGGACGTAAAATTTCAATGAATAAGTTTCACTTACAAAATTATACATAAAATTTATCCAAAAAAAATTATCATATTTTAATTTTACACAAATCAAACACATCCTCAAAGTAAAAAAATAAAAAAATATATATATACATATATATAATTTTTTAAATGATTTTAAATTTTATAATATATTTTTAATAATTCATCAAAATTTATTCTTCTCATCCTCGTAATTCAACGTAGCATATTACATTGAAATCTCGTTTGGATTTGGATAACGAGGAACCTATAGTATAATATCATTGTCCATCCCTTTTACCCCAATTAGAATGCCTCCATATATCTTATTTGGTTGTGACAGCTTATACAAAATTAAACACAAAAAACACATCTTTATCATTAAATTGTATATAAATAATTGAAATTAAAATATAAAATTATATAAATTCTTAAGTAATTAATTATATATTTTTAAATAATTTTTAATTTTATGATATAATTAATATTTAATAATTAATCAAAATTTATTCTTCCCACCCTCCTAATTCAGTGTAGCATATTGCATTTGAAAATTCTTTTGGATTTGGATAACGAGGAACCTAGTTTCTAGGGATGAATAATGTAACATAGCTAAATGATGATAGCATTTGAAGATTATATCATTGTCCTTCCCTTTTACCCCAATTAGAATGCTTCCACGCATGTTATTATTTGGTTGTCACTCAGTGTATACAAAATTAAACACAGAACTGCATCAAACCTCATATCAAAGAGATGATTTATTATGAAAGTGATTAGAAAAATACACATCTTTATCATTAAATTATATATAGGTAATTAAAATTAAAAAAATAAAATCACGTGAATTCTTAAGCAATTCTATAATTTTTAAATAATTTTTAATTTTACAATATAATATTTTTTAATAATTAATTAAAATTTATTTTTCTCACTCTCCTAATTCAGTGTAGCAGACTGTATTTGAAAACTCGTTTGGATTTGGATAAGGAGGAACCTAGTTTCTAGGGGTGAATAATGTAATACTATAGCAAATGATGATACCATTTGAAGATTATATCATTGTCCTTGCATTTTACTCCAATTAGAATGCTTCCATGGATGTTATATGGCGGTGACTCGGTTTATACAAAAATTAAACACCGAACCTGCATCAAAACTAAAACGTGAATGGATGCATGCATGATATGGTATAGTCGGTCCTTCAATTATGATTTTCCATTTTTTTTTTTTAAGTGTTTACTACAAAAAATATGCCATCCACCGGTTTTGGATGAGCATTATCTACAATGTAAACAGTAAAAAATGGAAAAAAAGAAAAAGAAAAGGTTAACATTCAAAAAGAACAATGAAACACATAATGAACACCTTATCAAAGGAATCTCATCGACGCGACTACCTCCTTTCTTCGGTGTGATAAAGTTGTCACGTATATTTTAGTGGAAGGAAATCCAAGTAAATAATGCTTGGGTAGGTGATGACCGAACTTCCTTTTTTTCAACAAGATTGTGATCGCCATTAATAATTTATTCATATGTTAAAAATGAACAGAGGTGATAATTTTGGGTACTGTGAACAAAGGTGATATCATTAAAAGACACATAAAAACACTTGATATTATTCATTATCATTAAATAATTTGTGTCTATTTTCTCATATATATATATATATATATATGTGTATTTAATATTGCTTTTTAATATATGAATAAGATTATTCAAAATCATAATATTTAAGAAAAGGTCGGTTGCAAAAATTGGAAAATATATATATATAATAAAAATATCTCCCATTTCACATAAATATAATATTGTTACTTGTAAATTTTTTTAACAAAGTTAGCTCTTCTAGTTAGTTTTTGTATGCGTATTTTGTTGTTGGAAAAGACTCGTCATTTAGAATTTTTTTCTGAAAATAAATACCAAAATGAAATGGTGTGATTGATAACTTTTAAATTACTAAGTGAGTTTTATGATCACATTTAATCCAACCATCATCATATATTTTGCATAAAATTCTGATTATATTATTCTGTATATATAACATTACTCTTTGTTATTATCTTAATTTGATTCTAGAATTCTTATAAGTTATTTATAGATTTTTTTTATGTTTATTGACTCTGAATAATTGAATTGATATCCATGTTAGTTCCTGAAATTATGTGCTGATCATTTTGGTCTCTAAGATTCAAAAATTAAATTTTTGGTCTCTAAAATCGCAAAATGTGATTCACGTTAATCCATAATCCTATTTCTGTTATTGTGTCATCCCACGTTTTCTGATATGTCGCATTAATTTACAAATTAGTGATAAACTGGTATTTTACTTGGGATCAATTAGACTACATGGAGATACACATAATTCAATACTATATTATGAATTTTACATAAAAGTGATGTAATCATATGCTAATAATTTGAACCTATTCTTCAACCATATTACCTTTAAAATCAAATAATATTTTAATTTATTACCAATATGTCATTTAATATGTTACATTAGCCAAAACATGAATGCAAAGTAATAAAGTTGGAATTAGGGGCTCGCTTAACTCATTTTGCAGTGTGAGTAACTAAAATATTAATTTCTAAATTCCACGTATCAAAATTATTCATGCACATCACGTCGGTTGTTGACTAATCACTCCTAGATAAATGTTCTATTGTTAGATGAAAAGGGCATGTTTGGGTACAACCCTTCTAATTTACGAAATAAAATATTCTATATTTTTTTGAAAGCTCTCTTAGGATGCTGTGTTCATAAATTGTACTGAACTCAAAATGAGTTTACCCAAGTACACATGTGGCATTAGATTAAGATGAGTTTTTTTCCTTTATTGAAATTTATTTATTTTATTAAAATATCCTCTAAGTTAAAAAAGCATACATTGAATCATCCTATCTTTTTAATCTCTCTCTCCCTCTCCACTCCTCTCTCTCTCTCTCTCTCTCATTTTCCCTGACCCACCAATTTGTGTATAAATAGCCAAGAGGCCAACCGTTTTATTCAAGCTTCCTTTGCTAGGCCTTATCAACTCTGCTCTTCCGTTCGTTCTTCCTTACTCTCCCAAAAGAAAAACCCTTCAAATATCTCTCTCTTCTTTCCATTCACTTCACTCGTCAAACCTCTCCTAAAAGAAAAACAGAGCAGAAACAGAACAAGCACCGAACTTCTTCCATTCATCTCGCCCAAAAAAACAGAGCAAAAACAGGACAATCACCAAACAAAAGCCAAAAAAAATGGTGGTTTGTGGCAAGCCAACAGCAGAGCAATGCTCCTACGCAAGGAGAGGAACCACATTCTCTCCTCCTTCTGTGATTCCTCTCGTTGACCTGTCCAAACCCGACTCGAAGGCCCTCATAGTGAAGGCTTGCGAGGAGTTTGGATTCTTCAAGGTCATCAACCATGGTGTCCCCATGGAAGCCATAACCAAGTTGGAGTCAGAGGCCACAAAATTCTTTTCTCTTCCACTCTCTGAGAAAGAGAAAGCAGGGCCTCCAAACCCTCTTGGCTATGGCAACAAAAGCATTGGTTGCAATGGTGATGTTGGTTGGATCGAGTACCTTCTCCTCAAAACCATTCCACAACACAACACTCTAACACTCCCCTCTGTTCCTGAACAGAACCCAGAACAATTCAGGTAACAGAGTTTGAACAGAGTCAATCCCCCCCAACAAAAATAAAATACAATAAAGTTTGTTTTAATCAATGTTTTTACTATTATTAATGATTTATTTTTTTCAGGAGGGTGTTGAATGATTACATGCAAGCGGTGAGAAGGATGGCATGTGAGATTCTTGATTTGATGGTGGAAGGGCTGAACATAGAGCCGAGGAATGTGTTGAGCAAGATGGTGATGGACGAACAGAGTGACTCTGCTTTCAGGGTGAACCACTACCCTGCTTGCCCTGACCTGGCTCCCAATGGGGAGAACATGATTGGCTTTGGAGAGCACACAGACCCACAAATCATTTCCCTCTTGAGGTCCAACAACACCTCTGGCCTCCAGATTTCTCTTGGCGATGGGAGCTGGATTTCAGTCCCACCTGATCACAGCTCCTTCTTCATCAATGTTGGTGACTCTCTCCAGGTACCTTTTTGTTACTAACTCATGCCTAGTATCTTAAAAAAGCATGTTTTGTTTGAAAACATAAGCCTATACAGGAGTGAATGAAATTAAATTTATATGTTTACATTTTTATTTTCTCTATGTCAATGGATAACTATCGTGAAATAGTACTCTGCATGTGGATAAACTCCTCCTTTTTGGTAGCCTTTTTGCGGAATATGAGTGTGCCCATTTTTGTTGACTTTCTAATTATTGCACCTTCTCATTCTATTTCTAACTCCTCCTTTCCAAGACCACATAAAATGAAATTATTATTATTATTATTATTAGTTTTTACATGAATAGAGAATCATTCATTGAAAAAGGAGCAAAAAGTTTTGCTTTCACGTTATGCCTGTACGGCATGTAGTAATATATTCAAGTGGGGTTTGTCTTGTGATTTCAATGTGATTACCTTTGCTGCTGTTGGCTAGCACTCTAACGTGGATTTTTCTCTTTTTTTTTTTCCTTCGTGGTTTGGTCGGTGGTGTCGACGTATATAGGTTATGACTAATGGACGTTTCCGAAGTGTGAGGCACAGAGTTCTTGCAAATGGTAGCAAATCCAGGCTCTCAATGATTTACTTTGTTGGTCCACCTCTTAGCGAGAAAATTGCACCATTGCCTTCACTCATGCTAGGGAAGGAGAGCTTGTACAAGGAGTTCACTTGGTTTGAATACAAGAACTCAACTTACAATTCAAGATTGGCTGACAATAGGCTTGTACACTATGAGAGGATTGCTGCCTCGTAATGCAAGAGGGGACATAAAGGGGCCACTTGTCAATACAATATGTTAAAAGGGGAGAATTAGGGGGTTAATATTAATATAGAATATACTACAAGTTGTTTCTACTTTTTTTTTTTCATTTTTCTTTTGGTGCTTTCATGTTATTTGCCAATGATGATGAGTCATAGATGGGATAGTATCTATTCCCTGCCCTTTTTGCTTCAATACTGTTATGTAAGTGACTTTCTAAGTAAATGACATGTGTTATATTAACTATTTAGACTTTATATTCATTTATGACCTAAATGATCAAAAAGCAAAAGATATAGGTATGGCCCGGGTTGTTTTAAGGACACCGATTAAGATTTTTAATAAAAATAAATTCATAAATTTGGTGGTTGATCTTACCTACTGAAACTTAAAAAATCACACATTCCCAATTAGAACTTATCATTTTAAAATCCTTAACTAGTTAGCAAAGTCAAGAAACGTATAGCTTACAAAATGATTTTACATTCCTGAGAATTATATTATCGAAAAAGTTATTCCCAAGAATAGCTTTCTTGAGAATGCAATATAAAGACTTTTGATATACCAAGTGGCATTCTCAAGAATATATAGTGTAATTTTCCAAAAATACCCATCACAGATGGTGGTCTGGCAAGCTCTTGTGATAGCTTGATAGTGTTGGTGTTTCACTTTTGGCAGCCTAGTCTTTTCATTTCTTAAAACATTCATTTTTTCAAGAATGAATCTTTCTCAATTATACTTTTTGTTATCCACGAATTAAATATTGGAACCTTGCACCCCCGTTCAAATTTCTAGAAGTGTAAAAACATTCTATGAAGCACATGTGACTTATAAATATATATTTCATGCCGGAAGGAAGGTTTATTTGTATGCACAGTTAATGTAACTTTCATGGTTGAGTAGAGAAAAACGGTTTAACAATAAAAGGTGCTTACCAACCTCCCAACACTTACCATGACAAATTAAAGATATACTGAAAAGCGCAGGATCGAGATGGCACATGGTATTTGATCAGACTATCTTGTGGGCTCATATACTAGGGACCATCCTTTGTACATCGCAAGTTAGAAAATAAAAACCATCGGTCATGTAGCACTAGGCCCAAAACGAACCGCGTAAGAAGAGAGGGACTTCACACAACCGTTCATAGAGTGATGACATGTTCAACTCATTGGCAACACAAACACAATTGGCCAAAGTAGTGCTGTACAGGATAGGAGGCCTGTTGTGGTTTGTATTGATAAGGTGAAGCGAATAGTTGCTTATGAAATATCTATTATATTGTACTTTATATTTGATAATAAAATGGAATTTTAATTTTTTTTAAAAATGTAAAGCTAGTGATAGGTTTTACTCTACAAGTCATTTTACCTGTGTTCTATGAATATCTTATAATTTTTCGTTTTGATATGACCTGATACGAAGTCAGTGGAAATATCAATACATTTTAATGATAGATTCGCCCCCTTCAATATATATTGAGAGATATATGGGTTGTGCTAGAAGAAAAGCCACCTCTTCTTCCTTTGTTATGATATATGAGAGATCTTTTCGACTCACATTTTATCTATTATTGGATAAGATATATACTTTACTTGAATGTGATGCACATTACATCCAATGGTGGATGGGATGTGTGTCGGCATGATATTCCACACATCATGAGTACAAATAATATTTTTTAAAGTTAAGTTAAAATAAGATATATGACACTAAAATCAAGTCCTTAAAATAACACCAAGTTGTTAATTTGAAAGTAGTTGCTTAGGCCAATTTTCTGTGTTGGTTCTAGCAGTGACAGAGATTTCAACAACAGATGAGAAACCGCTTGTAGCAGTTGATGTTATATAATACTCAAGTTTTATTAAAAGCTTTAGGATGTGGGGCTATTTTTAATGGGCATTTGATCAATTGTCTAAAATTTCGTTGACAGCTGAATAGTGCATAGTTTTAGTTATCCATATAAGACCACATTAAGGTTTGGCAATTTATCATTTGAATATTCTTTTTTGAAAAATATTAAGAATTAATTTATGCATTCTTTGCTCCTGCATGCTTGGCTGCTTTTAATTTATTAACTCATTATTCTCTCCTAGTTTTAGATATAAAAAGAAAAGTTGTCTAGAATTCATCAGTGAGTGTTAATGTCAGACATGTGGTCACTGATGGGTCTACAAACACCAACTTGTCTTTCTATTTTGTTAGTACATGTGTTGTGATGGTTGAGATTTCTTATGTAAATCAAAATCAATCTTATATTGATGAATATTTTTGATGTATAAGTCATTTTAATTTATTTTGATTCTCCTAAAAATTTTATTTTGATTTTGACTCCTCTTTTTCCCATCATTATGTTTTTGGTCCCTATCATCTTATAAATTTAATGTTAAATGATGATATTTACAAGGATCAAAAGAAAATTGTTAAAATATTTAAAGGATAAAAATAAAATTTTTAATATTTGTAACAATTAAATATATTTTTAAAAATTTATTAAGACCAAAATTCAGAAGAATAAAGACAAAAAACAAAGGAAAAAAAGGACTAAAACCAAATAAAAAACTTTAAAGGAATCAAAATCAAAATGACATATATTTATAGGAATTAAAAATATATTTAAGCCATATTTTTATAAAGAAACCTGTAATATTTGGAAAGTAGGAATTATCAATCAATTTTTTTTATAAGTATACACTTTTGCTCTAAATAAATAAATTATCATTACATTTTTAATTTATCCAACTAACAATTATTTAAAGTCACATTAGTAACCCACCAAAAAAATCACGTTAATAAATTTATTTTACTCTTGTTATTACTACATCTAAAAAAGATAGAAATATAATGATATATTCTTTAATTATTGTCTGTTTTTTTTTTTATCTACAAATGTATTAAAAATAGACTGCTAACGATAAAGTATGATATAATTTTCTTAGAATTGTAACTCGAATATATATATACACACATTTTGGGTAGATTCATATACTCGAAGAATATGTTACAGTACACTTACTCCCCTCATTAACCTTTTATTGATATAAAATATCATCAATACAACTATCGAACTAAAAGCTTTTGTGAAACAGATCAAACCTTTAAAATTTCATACAATATAAAAATAATTTGAAAACTCCATTAATATTTTATTTTATTTTAATGAATAATATATTTTTTAAAATATAAATAAATATCTATTCTTATTTTGCATACCAAATGTCTAATTTTTTTAAAAAATTTGGCATGCTTATTATCAATATAATTTAATATAATAGTTGGATCAATTAAATTTAATTATCACTATAAGAAAAATAATTTTAACATAAAATAATTGTTAAAAGTACTTATAAATTTTTATCGATAATTAGTACATGTCAAAAATACTTAAAAGATATATTTTTGTAAGAAAAGTTCTCCAGAAAAAAGTGCTCCGGTTACTAGGACTTAGGTCGGCGGTGAATAATCAATTATTTTACTCTCGACATGGATTGGGTTGTGGACCAGTGGTGTACTATCCCTCTCTTCCAACAGATACATTAGACACGTCGCAGCATAAACGTGACTCTTTCCCTTTTATTTTTTCTTGGGATAATGTAGCTCTGATCAAATCTCCCTCTCTCTTATCCTTTGCTTCATAACGGCCCATTCACACCTCGGGGACTCTAACCTGACCAATGGCCGCTTTGAGCACATGTAAATCGGTGCCACCACCTTCGCAAGACAGCGACTGCTCTATCTCTTTATGCTCTGCTTCACTTAATTAAAAACGATTGCCGTGGAGGCAGGTGTTTAAATTCGATTCAAAAAGATGAAAGTTGATTAAAACCAAAATTAATTGGTTTAGATTTATTTTTAATTTGTGAGCATTGAATCAAACTCATTGATTTTCGGTTCTTATTTTTAGAATTGAACAAAAATCAAACCGAAACAATAATATATTATATTAATAATTTTATTTATTAATTAGATATATTATGTATTAAAATTTTCTATCCATATATAAATTTATCTCATATTTTAACTCAATATTTAGGATTTTCTATTATATAATAATTCTTTTAATTTAATTAACATAGTTTTTGTTCAAATTTTTTATCATTTGTTTAACTTATTAGTTAATAGTATGACATATTCGCATAAATTCTAAAAATTAACTTAGATCTTGTAATCAGATAGTTTTATAATAAAGATTACTCTAATTTAATGTTGTTTATAACTTTTTTTCGCATTTTATAAACTTTATATTAAAAATTGAAAACTGAACCAATCCAAATCGATTTAAATTGGTTTGGTTTGGTTCGGTTTGTAATAGCCTTAATTTTAAATAAAAAGGGTTAGAAAATTTTTTGAACAAAAAATGGTGTCAGTTGTCTTTACCTGTTATTCCGGGTCCTGAATTTTACAAAGTCTGGACCTTATACATCCTTGAAGGGCTATATGGTAGAACTATATTCGTAGGACCAAAAGTCTTCGTAATTGTTCCTTAGAGAAAAATAAATTAAAGAGTGATTTTTAATGAATTTTATAAAACTTTTAAACTATTTATTTTTAGCCCACGAGTTTGTAAAATCATAAGAATTTTCAGATTTGAACTAAAATCTAAAATTTGGATTTTGATTTGTTAGGATTTTGATTTTTTTGATATTTTATTTGAATCCAAATGAGGGTATTTCCTTATTTACATTTATGTTTTAAAGTTA
This sequence comes from Dalbergia cultrata, assembly GCA_031216105.1. Taxonomy (NCBI): domain Eukaryota; kingdom Viridiplantae; phylum Streptophyta; class Magnoliopsida; order Fabales; family Fabaceae; genus Dalbergia; species Dalbergia cultrata. Next base: position 18,132,272 of record CM062350.1, read on the forward strand.
ATGAAGAATAAAATAAATGAGGATATTAACTTACTGTAAATGTAAATAAGTGAGTTTTGGTGAGTGAGAGACCATTCTGAAAAGTCAAAAACCATTCTGGTGAGCGCTGCAGTGATCAAGTGAACAGTAAGGCGGTGCAGGGGATGAATTTTATGCTCTCTGATGAGCGCTGCAGCGATTAAAATCTTTATAAAAACCCCCCATTTCAGGTTCTAAACACAACAACTGACTTCAAACACTCCCCAAACTCTTCTCAACCGCGAAAATACCTCTCCCAACCCCGTTTCACTCATAAAACTCCATTTTCTTCCAATTCTTTCAAATTTAACTTGAAATCTTCTATCTTCCAAGCTTAAAGGTATGTTATTTTACTAATTTTGCTTCATTTCCTTTCAGTTTTCCTGGTTTAGAGATGGATTATTGGGTATTTAGAGGTTGATTTAGAGTTCTATTACTTCTATATCAAATACTGCTGTTAATTCTGTTTCCTAGTGTGATGTTGGTGTTAGATCTTCATTGTTCACCCTTCTAGGTGAGTGGGTTCGTACATGTGATCTCTATGTTATGCATTAAATGTTATTTTCATAAAAATACAACTTACTATTTGATTTCAGATATTACTATATAAGGATTTGAAGTTACTATTGGTTTATATGTTTTAGAACTCCTGATTTTAGAGCATGAAATATGTTTTTGATAAAATTCATGGGACCATGTTTGTTATATTGATTTTACCTAGAATTGAGGGTATGTGTAATGGTTAAAGACTTTTGTGATTGTTTCAATAGATTCTGAAACTAGTTGTGTAAGTTTTATACCAAACATGCAATTTGGAGAAGAAAATAGAATTGTGATTGTAAATTTTGCTATTTTGAGAATATGATATTGAGAGTTTTGGTTATGAAAAGCTGATAGTTTAAACTATGTTTTAGATGATTAATCAAAAGGTTTTAGGGCTTGAATCTTCATAAGATTCAGAACAGTTGACGACTACATATTCTATGGAGGTATGAAATCACAAATGCCTTTACAGGGTGATCTCTTAGGCATGATTTCACAATCACATTTATGCTAAGGTCGAACTATTATAATTAGATAGATTCAGAGCTCATAGAGAACTAAAAGGTTTTAAAGGTTTTTAGATTTACCTAGATTTATTTAATTGGTTTAAACAATAGCTATAGAGAAACAGTTAGCAAGTTAACGGCTGGTATTAATCGTTAACCTTGGTACCAAGGCCCACGAGGGGCAATTCATTTAGAGAATAAATCAGTCCATGAGGAATGTGGCTCACAAGGAACCATTATAATTTCAATTAGAGGCTTTTGTTCATGAGGAACTGGGCACCTACATGTCAGAGCAGAGATTACTGTTTCTCTAATAGTTACAACATGATGAACTAGTATGGTTTTAGATATGAAAATAAATTAAGGAAATTGTGTTGAGTTTGAAAAAGATTACTAGTATATATATCTGTGTGTGTACTTGATTATGTAAGACTTTGAAAATTATTATTGTTATTATGATTTTATGCATTGTTTCTATGGTGTCCCATGAAAGGAGATTTTAGGTGAAGACCCACTCATTGAGTTTTGGTTACAAAACTCACCCCTCTACTTCTTCTCATATTTTACAAATATAGAAGCGATTGTGAGTCTTTCCCAGCCACCATTGTCTTAGCAGCGCTAGAGTTCCAATGGTGTGCCTCACTTAAGTGAAGTACTTATAGTTTTATTCTAGAGTGCTCCAGTGTAGATGCATGCTGGATCTCAGACCATAGTGCATGATTTATGCTTTGCATATATGATGTTACATTGGACTGTATTATATGTTTTTACTACTTATAGATGTTTTGCATATGATAGACTTTCACTACACTTGCTGACACCATGAATTCAGACTTAAGAGAAAAGAATATGAGATTAGAGTTTAGAAAATACTAGCTATATGTTTTAAAGCCAGGTGGTTTGTATGTAGAAAAGATTTTATGACTTAAAATGTTTTGTGATGTACTATGCATATATAGGAACCTAGGTCACAAGATTTATGTGGGAACAAAACTCCTCACATGCCGATCACGTGCCTAGATCAAATCTGATACGGTTCTTCAAAAGTAATCCAACCAAACCAAACTAAACTGCAAACATCCCTAGTCATGGATAAGAAGCCATTTTTTTGAAAAGCTAAAATATGTTTGATTAGAAAAAAGAGATAAAATATAGATTGCCCTATCAACTTCAATTCATGAAAGTTTTGTTTTTTGAGATTTTAAAAGTGAAAATTTTCTCTTGAAATTTATTGACAGAGTATAAAATTCTTTTGCTTTAAATACCATTAAGATAAGTAGTTGCATTCTATATTTAAGGTGTTAATTAGTGACAGATAATTATTCATTTTTTTTAATGATCGGTAAAGCTCAACTCTTAAAACAAAAAAAAAAAAATGCATATCACACTATTTTAAAAAGGATTTTTTAAAATCACCAGAAGAAAAAAATATTTTTGTAGTTACTGCCATGAAAACACTGGTTAATAATACTTTGAAAGACAAGTTCTTAAATTTTGTAATGGGCTTCATATATTGAAAACATCTCTTCAAGAGAAAAATGTCTTGTTTCACTCCCTTAATCAGTGCCCAATGCACTAATTAGATAAAAAGTTATGTTATTTATATTCACTTGACATGAATATCATGCTGACTCATTTCTTATCTACAATGTATTAAGCGTAAACCCTATTTATATAAGGCCCACATCATATTCAATGATAAATGAAAAATGAGTCGACAAGATATCTTAAATGAATACAAATACTATTTTTCATATAAATTCTAAATGGAAAAACATACCAACCCAAATACGAAATGTCATGCCCAAAATTAAAAGCATGTAACACGACAACATGTATAACAGGAACTGCGGCACTTGGAGGTCAGCTCAAATGGCAAAGCATGATGTACCTCCTTGATAAGTGCATCAGTTCGAGCCCATGCTCGAAAATATCCCCCCTCTGACCAAACATATAAAAAAAAAAAAGGAACCGCGAATCATCTTAAGTGTCACCACAAGCAAACCTTCGAGTAGCAAACACAAAGCATACTCCTACACCGAAACATGAACTACCATGGAAGATAGAGCCTCTCGCACCCTCGCATGGGTGCATGGGTAGAAAACACCTTGCAAAGTGCAAATCAAAACCACCAAAGTAGAAAGTTCGAAGGACATATGGTTGTTCATAATTCTTTTAAATTAGGTGATCTCTACTATTATTTGAGTCTAATTGTTACCAGATAAACTATTAATAACATGGTCTTCACTTAAACTACAAGCATATCTTTCTTATGACAATCATGTCAATTAAAATTGATCACTGTATCTATTCATAATTACTTGGTACTAAATTTTAAAAAGGCGATGGATAACTGAGATAAAATTTGAAGTCAAAGGACTTTTAACCTCCAATAAGGAATTTTAACTTAATGTGCAGATTACACCTTCTAAAACCTCAAAGAGTAAAGTATGCATATGGATTAAAGTTGAAATAGGCCAACTATATTTTAGCCTCTTATAAATAATATATAAAGGTATTTTCAAGCAAACATTATCACATAAAAAAAATAATGAAAACCTTATTATAACCAAAAATGTTAGAGAGTCATAATTTTTGTCTAAACTTATTTAGTAGAATAATGGGTAAATGAGCCATAGTACGCCATCTCATTCCAACAACAGCTCAACACATTCCACTTCTATTTTTCGTTAACAATTTTGATAATTTTTATGACTAGGTAGCGTTGCTCTTATCAAGACTAACCGTTCAAATATATAATAATGTGATAAAAAGATTCTACAGCTATCATTTTGTGACTAAATTTTAATCCACTTTTATGAGATTAGAGAAACTTAGTTATATCACTACGCACACTCCTCTTTGTTGGATAAGTAACCATAATTAGTTTACACTTCTTACCCCCAGTGGTGACAAAAATAGAGTAAATTAAAATATCTTCGTGATTTTCATAAGAAGTGCATAATGCTTTGGCATTGAGGATATCCCTTCATTCTTTCACCTCTAATACTACAGAAATAGAAGTTGACGTATTATACTGCTCTTATCTCTCCACTTTTGTTGATTACTATTAGGTGCCCAGTCATATGCCCTTTCTTTCGTGCAAATAAATGTACTTGAGAATATCTTGAGACTTGTTTTATATATACACAGATAAGGAAAAAGACATAATCAACAGATCGAATTTTAGCTTGAATTGAACTTTATGTGAAGCTACAGCCCTGTATGTGAAAGTAACTTGTGATTTTAGTCGCACGCCTATTCGAGACGTGTGGCCAATAATCAGTCTAGTATAACAGTAATGATGAAATTGCCCTTTTTTTTAAAAAGTAATATTATTTCAACACTTACTTTTATATATTCTATCCAGACACTAATTCCATCACTGTTAAATGTAATGGATAAGTAGTGTGAGTGTAAATCACAATTTCATCCAATAATAGGAAAGTAAGGGTCTGGATGAGACACTAAAAAATTATTAAAATAGCATTATTATTCTTTTAAACATGAGTGAGTTATTACTGATCACTATATATGATAAGATATCTCAATAAAATTGATTATAATAAGGAATCAAATAAATTTTTTCTATAAAAGGATTGAAATAATTAGTGTATAAGATTAAATAATATCGGCATTTTTTTTAGGTTAATTTGTTTCTTGACAATAATTAATTTAATATTATATGATAAGACAATTATAAATACTATACATTATAAATCTTTGTCGACAAACCTTATGACACGTTTTGATTTTAAAATGAGGAACTTTCTTTTCTTTTAAATTTCTCTATGATTGCAAAAACGAAAATAATGCTAGCACACGAGTGGATAAAATAAATGATAGTGCCAAGAAATGCAATGATGAGTTAGCGATAAAAAGAAGAATGATGTAGTATGATAAAATAGTGTTTGAGAAGATAATCATCATATTACACTTGAGATATTGATAAGATGATGGGACAATGATCAGTTAGTTGGAAATATCAAGTGGTCATGGCACTAAGATGACTAAATGATGTTATAATAATTCCTGCTTGAGGACATATAATGAGTTGGTTCTAATATATTTAATTAGTTAATCATTATTATAGGTGCAATAAAATTAAAGGAGTTTTTGCCTGATCATTTTCTTTTGAAGCATATTTATATATCAAATGTCGGAAGTAGCTCTTCAAGGGAGTACCAAAAGTTTCGTTATACATGAGAATGGTACAGAACATTATGTGAAAATGGATATATAATAGGCTCAATAAAATGAAAGGCACTGCTTTACACCACAGAACCAAAAAAAAAAAAAAACCAAAAAGGAAATGCTAGTTTTCAGGTGATAGCAGAAGTATTGGCTACGAGAAATACTTAAGTGCATAGATAGTATAACAAAACACTTAATTTGATCTACTTATTAAGTGATACATAAATTTTGTGAGTCATCATTGTCTCTCACTTTTCTTATACTATTAATACAGTACCTGATACGTCAATCAATAAATAAAGCAAATCAAATACTTTTTCTAGCTCTAGAAACACCAAACAATTTCTCTCCACACTGCGCTGTCCAAACAGAATTGTGGAGAACGCTAGTACAATGGACATTAGGCGGCGGTAGCAACTGCGGAGAATTTTGAGCTGGCCCTGATGACAAAATTACTTTTCAGGCTTTAATGGTATGAAATGTTATTTGAAATTAGCTTCATCGTGTTATCTAAACTAAATGTCTAAATGGCCTCTTTTAATCAAAGAAGAGTGTACAGCTAGTTACTGAGAATGACGAAAGGAACACGAAACAAACCAGTTTACATGCGCACTATTGCATATCAAATTGTGAATGCGTAAAAAACAATGCTATGTTATTCTAGCGCACTCAATTTATCACTATTAATGGGATAAGGTGATGAATGGGATAACCACAGACTACCATCTCATCCAATAATGATAAAGTTAATGTTCAAATGAAATACTCATTTTTAGATGTCAGTATAACATTATTGATACACAAATTAGCAAAAGGCAAAATATTATGGCAAGAGAGCTCATAATCTAGCAGCAAACTCCGACATTTCTCCATAAGCTATAGGAAGTCACAAGTTCAATTTTCATTCCCATCCCTAATTCCCCTAATGTCTTAGACAAAAAAGGGCAAAATTGATGTGATTAATTATGATGCATTGTTGTTGCAAAAAAGTTTTACACTATCATCTAATCATGCACTTTCCTTAATAGTTATTAAAACTGATTCAGACAAGTGGCCGGTTTAGTATTTTATTTGGATTGCTTATGCATTCGAACCAATTAAATCCAACATCAATTAGGTGAGTTTAGCATGAATTAGTGGAGATACATTGACCTGGTTACGAGGCTAGAGTTTGTTTGATCCCAAAAATTCTAACATAAGATTTAAGGTGTGCTTGAAGGGATTTTGGAGGCTCAAAATCAATATTTTTAACCAAAAAATCACTTTTTATATATTTAGATAATTTTTTAAAAATAATAATAATATAAAAAATTAGGTTTTAATTTTTTTGTAGAAGCTAAAAGTAGTAGTTTTTGGGGGAAAAAACAATTTTTAGCTTTTTCAATTATACATAAAATTTCAGCTTTATAATCTTTTTTTTCAAATCTCGTAGTTGCTGAAATATGAAGTTTTATTTGAAAATTATGCTTGTGATAGGTGATAATCTATGACATTTGTTGGTGGTTTTTTTGGGATTCATTTTACTTTGTGTTTAGCCTAAAGGCAGATGGCCTCTTTTGTTTGTCTAAGTTTATTATTGTGCATGTTAGTCTCTGTGCTGTTTCTAGTTCTGTTTCTCTTGCTAGATTTATTTAGCTGCTTTTAGTTTCTATTTTTCTTTTGTTACTTGGATTACTTAGTAGCTTCATTGCTTTGGGTTGAGCCTGTTATTATTAAAAAGAAGGGGATGCTACTAGTGAACTCTAATGGGTACCCATAATGCTACTATATATGTTATATTGGTATCTAGTTAAGCTTCATACAAGTTATAAGGAAAGAAGTTTATTCAATCCAAATATATAAATAAAGATTAATCATATAGGGTAAAAACTCAGAGTTACTGTAGAGTTAGTTAACTTGTTTGCATTCTTTGGCTTAATGAATTGATGACATTAGATGAACCTTGTTGGGTACTTGCAGATGGACTCCAATAGAAGCAAACACTAGACCATGGAATGACATTTCATTGGGTTGTTAGAGTCTCTTTGTCACTTAGCATGTATGAGTGATTTAGTTTGCTGATGAGCATCAACCAACTGTGGATTATCCCTAAACTTGTGATATTTTTATCTTGCAGGTGGTTGACCTACTAATTAATGAATGAATACTTGCCAAATTTGTTGACAAAAAAAAAAAAACCAAAAAATCATGTTGACTAAAAAAATGACAAAACCACTTAAATTGGTTTCTCTTAAATTTACATCGGACAAACTAGTTCTTAAAATAAAAATGCCCAAAGAAGTCACTGCTAATTAAAAATGCAGACAAGTTAGTCCACTTGTAAAAAGATTAATTTAAACTATTCATGAATTCTAAGGGACTAATTTGTCTGATGTTTTTAACTGATATGGACTTCTTTAAGTAATTTTTTATTTCCATAAAGACCAATTTGTTCGATATAAAATTTAAGAGAGACTAATTTGAAGATTTTGTAAAAAGAAAAACCAATCCAAAGTTCAAAACCTAGGATCAATTTTTTTAAAATTATAAAATGTCCAAACTGATTAGATTTTGAGTTGGCCAATTCTTTGATACAATTGTTATCTAATATTGTTGGTACTGTTCTAGAGAGAAACCACTGCCAACACCACCAAATCCAAATCTTCATATCTTCCAAGAATGAAGCCTCCCAAAAATCCACCCACACAGATAACCTTAGAAACACTTTGAATCGTCACATCCTCAACAAAGAAAAAGGCATGGCAAAATGCCTTCCATCTTCCCTTTTGCCATCATCAGGGTTTGTCAACCACCACCACCTATTATGTTATCTTATTAATATTATAGTTATTATTCTTTTATTTCAAAATTAAATATATTAATTAATGAAGCTATACGCAAAATGATGGCTACGTTGCCTTCATTGTTAGTTTACTATTTGCTATATATTATATTAATATGTGTTACAGGATTATTTCAACTTCAAGTTTGATTTGGCCAAAGTAGCAATTTGAAAAGTTTAAGAAAGAAATGTGGTGTCGTCAGGTAACATGTTAGTTTTGGGAATGCACGTTACGGATTGGTTTTGATCATAGAGAAATATCCGCCACTTTCTCTCGTTCATATCTTCAATTTGTTTTCAAAACGTTCAGTACCAGTCATTTAAGTGAGATATTGGTTCCTAAGATTAAGTGAGAAGAAATTTTCTTTCGAGGCTAAAGGGAGCATTTTCAGTGGAATTTTAACTTTAAAAGGACTTATCAATAGTGTGACTTTTATATAGACAGCTGAAAACCTTAAAATTACTAAAAAAATTAGGTTCTCACAATTAATCTCTTCATCTTATCATTTTCATTTATTTTATTAAACTTGCTTTATGAATTTGGGTTAAACTGAAAGGAAAAAAAACTTGCTAGTTCTAGAGATCCCAATATACCGGAAAAGCCTGCTGTATCCTGGAGGAATGTTTGGAATATTCCTTGAGCCTAGTGCATTTGCATGCCCCAGGCTTTATTGTTTTGTTTATTTTCTTATCTGTGCAGGTACAGTACACTAACAATCTCAAGGAATATGGCTGATAACAATTCCAATAATGTTGGTGATAGGGACAACAATGGCACTCCAGTCAATGATACTCCTCCTGTTGTTGTTCCCAATGTCATCTATGCCAAACCACTGCTGGAAGTGTCCAAGATTGAGGTATTCAATGGAAATGGTAGCAACTATTGCTGTTGGCAAGAGAAGATCTATTCCATCCTTGATATGCATGGGGTGGCCAAGGCTTTCACCAATGCTCATCTAACATTAACATCCCCTAAATCTTTAGAAGATTAAATTGCTGCCAACAAAGTTCGCCGTCACACAATTATCTCAACTTTGTCAAATAAGTTGATTGATGTCTATTGCACCTACAAAGAGGCTCACAAAATATCAGAGTCAATGTTGCTCAAATATACTGCTAAAGATGGTGCTCGCCAGAAGTTTGTCATTGGACATTATTACCGATGGGTAATGACTGATGATAAGGACATCCGTACTCAGATCAATGAATACCATAAGCTGTTGGAGAATCTAAAAGCAGAAAACATCTTATTGTCGGACGAGTTTGTGGCCAGAATATTAATAGAGAAGCTGCTTGAATCGTGGAAGGACTACCAAAACCAACTAAAGCATAAGAACAAGCAATTTTCACTAGTTGAACTAATCAAACATATTATCATTGAAGACACTACCTGCAAGGAGATTGCAGAAGCAAGGGCTAAAGCATTGGCATCCAAGGCTTACTTGTTGCAAGGTCATAAAAAGAGGCATGGCAATAACAAAAGGTCTAAATCTAACTTTGGTTACAATTCCTTTGCCAACTATCAAAGAGAAAATAATCCCACTTTTAAAAGAAGTGGAGAGTGTTATGTATGTGGTAGACCAGGTCACAAAGCATCACAATATCGAAGGAGAGTCACCATGACAGGAAATCCTCCAAAGCCAAAGCCAAAAGCAACTTTGGTTGAAGGAGATGAAATAGTTGCTGTAGTCATCTCTCAGGCAATGCTTGTCGCCAATGTCAATGACTGGGTGGTTGATTCTGGAGCTACTAGGCACATCTGTGCTAATAGGAATGCATTTGCCTTCTATACTATTATAGGGGATGAAGAAGAAGGATAAGTTTATCTGGGTGACTTCAGAACTGCACCAGTGCAAGGAAAAGGAAAAATTATGTTAAAGCTGACATCTGGGAAGACTTTGGCGGTCGAAGATGTTTTACATGTGCCTAGTATTAGGGCAAATTTGATTTCTGTAGTATTGCTGGGGAAAGCTGGGGTAAAGGTTTCCTTTGAGTCTGACAAGATTGTCATGGCAAAAAATAATGTTTTAGTTGAGAAGGGTTATTATAATCATGGACTTTTTGTTCTCAATGTTTTCGAAATAATGAATGTTTCTAATTCTGCTTATATGATTGACTCTATGGATATTTGCCATGCTACATTAGGACATGTTAGTATACCATTGCAATATTTGTGTATGATTTCTAGCATAACTAGTTCAAATTTAGATAAATATGAAATATGTGTGGAATTAAAATTAACTAAAAAAATCATGTCCTTCTATACATAGAGAAACTGATTTGTTAGAATTAATTCATTTTGATCTTGGTGTCTTAAAACAAACTATGACTAGAGGTGGTAAAAAATATTATGTGACTTTTATTGATGATTTTTCTAGATATACTAATGTTTATTTAATAAGAAATAAAGATAATGCGTTTGATATGTTTTTATTTTATAAAACTGAAGTTGAAAATCAATTAAGGAGGAGAGTATATTTTATTTAATGAATTTTGTGAAAAAAAAAGAATAGTGCATGAAGTAACTCCAACTTATTCACCTGAATCTAATGATGTAGCAGAAAGGAAAAATAGAACATTAAAAGAACTGATGAATGCATTGTTAACAAGTTCTAATGCACCTATTAATTTATGGGGAGAAGCAATCTTAAATGCATGTAATATACAAAATAAAATATCTTACAGGAAAACAAATAAATCACCTTATGAAATGTGGAAAGGATACAAACCAAAACTAAATTACATAAAACTATAAAAGTGTGGGAGTGCTTGGCAAAAGTTATGTTACCTGATCCTAAGAGAAAGAAATTAGGATCCAAGACCTCATATTGCATGTATGTTGGATATGCTGAATATAGTTTTGTTTATAGATTTTTAGTATTACAACGTGAAACTCTTGAACAAAATAGAATATTGAAACAAAGAATGTAGAATTCTTTGAACATATATATATCCATTAAGATAAAATATCTAGGATGTCTTCTCAAACTAATCAAGATAACACATATGAAGATTTGAGAAGTAGTAAAAGACAAGGAGTGGAGAAATCATTTGGAAATGATTTTTATGCATATATTATAGAAGATGATCCAACAATATTCTTTGAAGCTATTAACTCATCTGATGAACAATTATGGAAAGACGCAATAAAATCCAAAATTGACTCAATTAAAAAAAATCTAATACATGGGTTCTAGTTGATTTACCACCTAGAGCAAAATCTATTGGATGTAAATGGATATTTAAAAGAAAATGTAATCTTGATGGAACAATACAAAATATATAAAGTAAGACTGGTTTCTAAAGATTTCAGTCAAAAATAAAATGTTGATTATTTTGATACTTTTACACCAGTAATAAGGATTGCATCTATATGAGTTCTAATTGCGTTAGCTTCAATTTATAAATTAATAATTCACCAAATGGATGTCAAAACAGCTTTCTTAAATGATGATTTGGAAGGAGAAATATATATGGCATAACCTAAAGGATGTGTGGAGCCTGGACAAGAAAACAAAATATACAAATTGATTAAATCTCTTTATAGTTTAAAACAGGTACCTAAACAGTGGCATAAAAAATTTGATCAAGTACTAATTTTTGATGGTTTCTCTTCTGTAGAAGTAGACAAATGTGTTTATACTAAATTGATTGGAGATGATTGCGTAATTATTTGCCTGTATGTTGATAATATGCTTATTTTTTGCACTAATCTTAATGTTGTAATTGAAACTAAGAAGTTTCTAGCTTCAAATTTTGATAAGAAGGATATGGGCAAAGCTAGTTTGAATTTGGGTATTAAAGTCATAATGAAGTGTGACAATATTATGTTGTCACAAGAACAATATGTGGAGAAACTTCTAAAGAAGTTTGGGCATTTGATGTTAAACCTGTAAGTACCCCTTGTGATGCTAATGCTCAATTAAAGAAGAATAGGGGTGACCCTGTGGCCTAGTCTGAGTATGCATAGCTAGATTATTGGAAGTTTGTTGCACTTAATAAATTTCACTAGACTTGACATAGCCTATGTTATGTGCAAATTGAGTAGATATATACATAGTCCAAACAATAATCATTGGGTTGCATTGGCTAGATTGATGAAATATTTGAGAAGTACTATGAACTATGGTAATGAGTATAGTGGATTTCCCACTGTATTAGAAGGATACAATAATGCTAACTAGATATTAGATTCTGATAAGATTAAATTCACTACTGGATATGTGTTTACCTTGGGAGGTGGTGTTGTTACTTGGTGATGTAATACCCTAGTTTTAAATAAAAGATTTAGAAAAAAATTTCGAACTAAAAAGGGTGTCAGTTAGCCTTACCTGTCATTCCGGGTCCTGAATTTCGCTAAGTCTGGACCCCACACGTCCTTGGAGGCCTATATGATACAGCTATATTTTTGGAACCAAAGGTCTTGGTAATTGTTTCTTAGAGAAAAATAAGTGAAAGAGTTATTTTTAATGAATTTTATGAAACCCTTAAACATTTCGTTTTTAGCCTAGAAGTTTATAAAATCGTAAGAATTCCTGGATATGAACTAAAATCCAAAATTTGGATTTTGATTTGTTGGGATTTTGATTTTTTTTATATGTTATTTGAATCCAAATGGGGGGTATTTCCTTATTTACATTTATGTTTTAAAGTTAATAGATATTAAAATAAATGAGGATATTAACTTGAGAGTATTGAGATAACCTAGTCTAATACATGCTAGTACTTGAATTATTGCTCAAAGATCTGAGAAAAACCATTTTGGTGAATGTTGCAGTGGTCCTGGAATAATAAGGTGGTGCACACCAGAAAAGCCATGCTCTCTGGTGAACGTTACAGGGCTAAATGATTGCTGCAGCACACAAAATTTTATAAAAACCCCCTGTTTCGAGGTCTAGAGCACACACACATACACACATATTTCTCACCTCTCCAAACTTGAGAACTCTCGCCCTTTCACCCTTTTTCACCATAAAACTCCATTTTCCTCCATTTTCTATCAAAATCAACTTTAATCTTTCACTTCTAAGGCTTTATGGTATGTTGTCCACTTGGTTTTACTCTCTTTTCTCCATTTCCTTCTTGTTTTAGGGAGAGTCTTAATGGTGCTTCAAAAGGTTTAAGAAAGGAAGATCTTCTAGTATGATAGGTGTGGATTTGAGATATTTAGAGGTTTTAGAAGTTGATTTAGAGTTCTATTACCTCTATGTCAAATATCACTATCGTTTCTACTTCTAAGAGTCTTGCTGGTGCTATGCTGTGCATCCTACCCCTCAAGGTGAGTAGGTTCATATATGTGATCTTTATATTCTGCATTAGATGTTATTTTCATGAAAACATGATTTACTGCTTGATTTTAGAGATTACTATACGAGGATTTAAAGTTACTATTGGTTCATATGTTTTAGAACCTATGGTTTTAGAGCATGAAACTTGTTTTTGAGAAAACTCATGGGATCATATTTTTTATATTGATTTTACATAGAATTGATAATTTGTGTAATGGTTAGAGACTCTTGTGATTGTCTCAATGGATTCTAGAACTGGTTTAGGTAAATGAAATAGTTTTATACTAGACATGCAATTTGGACAAGAAAATAGAATTGGGATTGCAAACTTTGCTATTGGAAAATATGACACTGAGATTTCTAGTTATGAAAAGCTTAATGGTTTGAATTATGTTTTAGATGATTAATCAAAAGGTTTTAGAGCTTGAATTTTCATGAGATTTAGAACAGTTGAGAGTTACATATTCTGTGGAGTTTATAAAATCACAAATGTCTACAAAGGGTATGATTTCATGGCCACAGTTATACTAAGATCAGACTGTTGGAATCTGATAGATTCATAGTCCACAGATAATTAAAAAGGTGTTAAAGGCTCTCATACTTAGATGGATCGTTAACCTTTACCTAAAAGCAATCTCATAGATCAGAGCAGAGAATGGAACATATTTATGTATCCAAATTTGGTTATTTAAGAATCACAGATCAGAGCAGAGATACAATTATATCATGATTAATAGACATAATCACATATTAGAGTAGAGACACGATTATACCATGATTGATAGGCATTGTTGTTCTTCTAAGAGCTACGATACTATAAGTTTATATGATTTCTAGCACAAAAGTAACTTGAGGAAAATATTTTCTTTATGATTTTATAGAATGATGATTGAATATACATATGTATGTATGTATGTGTGATTATGCATAACCTGTGAGTTTTATTGTGATTATTATGATTTTATGCATTGTTTCTTGGTGTCCTATGAAAGGGGATTTTAAGTGAGAGCTTGCTCATTGAGTTTTTACATAAAAATTACCCCTCTTCTCTTCCTGTCATTTACAGAAATAGAAGCGACTGTGGGCCCCTCTCAACCATCAACGTCCCAACAGTAGTAGAGTTTAATTGGTAAGCTTTACTTGAGTGAATCATTTTCATTTCATTTAGAAAGCTCTAGTACAGTGTAGGCAGGATCCTGGACCTTACGTCATGTTTTGCATTTTATATACTATGATAGCATATTCATGTTTTGTATTCAGTGACTTAATTGTATTAAGCTCATGGCTATTTTTGAAACGGAGCAGTTTATATTTATAGGTTGTATTATGACTTCAGACCTTAGAGACAATTTATGAAACTTCAAATTGGGTTGTTTTTATTATTTTGATTATTTTGAATTTGAGGAACATGTGATTTGTATGTAGAAAAAAATGACCTATTTTAAATAATTTTATAATTAACGGTGTATATAGAGAAACCCAAGTCACAAAGCTTACATGAGAACCAAATTTCTCATGTGCCCAAATTGGGTCATGACAAGTGATTAGCTAAGCAAACAATAATTACAAAGTCCATCATGGAATTAGAGTTCAGAGGGCTAGAACAAGCTAGTAATGAGGCTCAGTGGTTAAAAAATTTCTTGAGCAATATTCAATTAGGAATAAAGCCTATTCCTTCCATGTCTGTACATTGTGATAATAAAGCAGCAATAGCTATTGTAAATAACAAAACATGTAGTTGTAAAAGCAAACACATTAGCTTGAGACATGAAGTGGTAAAACAGCTGCTAAAAGATGGAATAATATCCATTGATTGTGTGAAGCCAGAGTTGAATCTAGCTAATCCTTTGACTAAGCTTCTTGGGAGGAATTTTGTAAGTGCCACATCGAGGGGAATGAGACTTCAGCAAATTTGAAATTAACAGTGATAGGAACCCAACCTTTGTGAGTGGATATCCCATGAAAAAGGTTCATATGAGTAATAACAAGTCACTTGTTAGTTCTGGTTAGCACATTTTATGTCCCTACCTATGGTGTGAGAAATGGGTTGTGCTAGACTGCATCATTGTGAGGGTAAACTTGATGCTTTTAATGAATTTCATAACCCTTAATGGGTTGTGATAAAGTGTAGTATAAACTTAATGAAATTCACCTATATGAGTGTAGGAGTGGGGCCGCTCCTATGAGAAAATGCCTAAATCTCTAGAGCACTCATGAATACTAGGCACGCGTGTGGGCTAAAAGCGGAACACAGTGATAACAACAAGGAATAAGTGAGGGTGTAAATGTGATTAGATAGGATTCTAATTTACATTAAAAAATGTGTTGGTTCATAGAAGTTTTACTTTACCAATTGCATTATAATTTAAAGTTCTATCTATCTAGGTTTGGTTTATAGTCCAAAAGTCACCAGATTCAATGCATCTACATTCATGTTTAACCCAAATATTTTATATTAATAAATTTTATTTTGAAATAAGTGAGGGATTGTTATATTATTTTATTAATATTATAGTTAATATTCTTTTATTTCAAAATCAAATATATTAATTAATAAGGCTATACGCAAAATGATGGCTACATTACCGTCATGGTTAGTTTACTATTTGCTATATATTATATTAATGTGTTACAGGATTATGTCAACTTCAATTTGATTTGGTCAAAGTAGCAATTTGAAAAGTTTAGGAAGGAAATTTGGTGTTGTTAGGTAACGTGTTAGTTTTGGGATTGTATGTTACGAATTGGTTTTGATTATAGAGAAATATCTGCCACTCGCCCTTGTTCATAACTTCAATTTAAAACGTTCAGTACCAGTCATTTAAGTGAGATATTGGTTCTTAAAATCAAGTGAAAAGAAATTTTTCTTCCAAGGTTAAAGGGAGCATTTTTAATGGAATGTTAACTTTAAAAAGACTTCTCAATAGTGTGATTTTTATACATACAGCTGAAAACCTGAAAATTACTGAAAAAATTAAGTTCTCACAATTCATCTCTTCATCTTTTTATTTTCATTTATTTTATTCAACTTGCTTTATAAATTTGGGTTAAACTGAGAGGAAAAAAAAAACTTGCTAGTTCTATAGATACCAGTATATCGGAAGAGTCTGCTGTATTCTAGAGGAATTTCGATTACACTGGAATATTTCTTGAGGCCAGTACATTTGCACGCCCCAAGCTTTATTGTTTTGTTTATTTTCTTATATGTGCAGGTACGGTTGACTAACACGACCAACACGCCCTACTAATACCGGTGTTATGATCGAATATGCTGTAGCACGATGGTGGTGGTCATAGGTTTAGTGGGAGACGGTGAGCTTGAACTCGCGGTGGCAGAGAAGGTCCCAGTTCAAATGTAGTGATGGCGGTGACCAAATGAAAAGGCTCACAGCGACGACTATGGTTTCGTGGTAGCAGGAATTGTGCTGGTTCCGGTCGTGGTGGCTGTGTTGTTTGCATGTGGAGTTTGCAAAGGTGAGAGGATGTGTTGTTAATCACATTTGTCAAATGTTGTTAAACGCACCTACATCAACAACTGCAGCTAAGTAAGCCCCTCGTAAGTTTACTTACAGTTGAATAAAACCAAACCTGCATAATATAGGTTAACCAATTTGCTCCAAACCATATCCATGTTGCAAACACAACAAAAAACCATGAGGTTAAAAACGACGGCGTTGGTCGAGCAGATGGTGTTTTTGTATGTCCCATCCTTCTTCACGGCTTCAGCTTGCAAGTCTTCTCAATCTATCCAACCTACTTCACTCACTCGTCCCTTGCGCCTCTTCAATTTATTACCATCTAAGACGAAAATAATAAATATGGTTTTTTTGTTAAAAATAAAATTAAAAATTAGGATAACCAAACGAAATAGCCATGCACATCCATACGTGAAAATCAAGCTCGACCCTGATTGATTTGGATATCAAATTTTATTATTTTTAGCCATGTGTTTTAAATCTCCAATATTCCCCATAAAAAAATAGTGCAGTATAAATTAGTTTTTTGAGAAAAAATATATTTAAAAAGACAGAATAAATAATATTTTGATAGACTTATTTGCTATATTTATGTTTTCGTTAAGGATAATTTGACCTTTTTATAAATTACTAGGAATCAATTTAACTTTGGTTTTTCGGTCTTAAAAAAAAACTGTAAAGAACCATAAAAATATATTTTTGTTAAAGGATTGATTTGTCTGAATGGTGGGTTATTAGTTTTTTTGGGGTCTGGTCTAAATTGTGGTGAACCCTTGATTTTAAGTTTCAATCCCCTTAGGCCTGAGCCCAACCCTTCCTTCTTCCATCATTGGCCCAAACCCCACTCTGTTCTCATTCAGTTCGCCGCCGCAAGCCCAACCCCAATTCCCTTCTGTAGCCGCCACGCCAGCCCTCATCTTTTATTCTCCTCTCTCAATTTTGTGATTTGTTTTCTCTTTTGGCCTCCATTGGGGAAGATTGATTCTGAACCCACTTTAAACCCTTCCTCTCTCTGATTTTAATTTGTTCTCCTTCTTTTCTTTTCCCCTTTGAAATTCCAATTGTGAAAGTTCGGTTGTTTTGTACTGTAGTGTAGTGACGGTACACAAAGAAGACAAGAGGCAGAGAGAGAGAGAGAGAGAGAGAGAGAGAGAGATTAACAAGAAGGAGAGGGAATTATCATTGTCGTTATCTTTTTTAATTTTTAATTGTTTGAAGAAGAAGAGGAAGAAGGAGAATGGGAGAGAGGAAGGTGCTGAACAAGTACTACCCACCGGACTTCGATCCGGCGAAGCTGCCTCGGGCTCGTCGGCCGAAGAACCAGCAGATCAAGGTGCGGATGATGCTTCCGATGAGCATTCGCTGCAACACGTGCGGCAATTACATCTACAAGGGCACCAAGTTCAACTCCCGCAAGGAAGATGTCATTGGCGAGGTCCAATTTCACTTTTATTCTTTATTTGTTTATCTATTTATGTGTGATTTTGAAAAATCGGTCTCTTTTAAAAGGGATTTGTTCTGTTTCAGTGCCTTGTTTGTTTGTTTGTTTTTTTATTATCGGCAAAACAATATTAATATTATTAACAATATACATGGCTTATGAATTAGTAGGACTCAATGTCGTCATAGTTTGATTCATGTAGGATTCCTTAAGCATCTAGTCAGGAATTCGAACTTGGCATGGTGTGTATGGAGAGGGTCTTGTGGCAAGAGGTTTACCCCTTAAGGGAGCTCCTGCGTCAAAGTGATTAGTCACTACTGTTTGTTGAGAGTGGATATCCTGGGCAACCAACAAAAATCACTTTCCCTAAATTTCGTCCCCTTCCTTGTCCCTCTAATAATTAATTGTCACTGGGAAGATGATATTATATATTTAGTAATTGTTTCAGATTCTTAGATCTTTTTTATTCTTATCTTCCATGTGGTAATAAATGATTAGAGGAACAGGGAAAGAGGCACAATTTGGGGACATGTGGTTTTCTTTGATAGATGAGAGCTCACCTCCTGGGAAAAAGGCTTAGTTGTTGCATTGGGTCCTTAATGGGCGCGTGCTAAAGTTGTGTCTTTTTGGGTTTTGTTATCTTTATTTGTGTGTGATTTGAGATGGGTCTTAAATGGGCATGCTTGAGTTTGTGTCCTTTTGCGATTGCAATTATTTTTTGGTGCCTTGGATTTTATGATTTGGTTGCCTTACTGTATGCTTGTATGTTGCCTTTTAAACTAAATGGTTCATGGAATTTGCCATTTCAAGGGATTTGCATCTAGCATGCTCTTAATTGCCTTTCATTGCTTCTTGAGTTATGTGTGACATTGGGTTTGTTTGTTTTGATCATTGTGCAGACGTACCTGGGGATTCAAATATTCAGGTTCTACTTTAAGTGCACCAAGTGCTCAGCCGAGCTTACCATGAAGACCGATCCTCAGAACTCAGATTATGTGGTTGAATCTGGCGCCACCAGGAATTTTGAACCATGGCGTGCTGAGGATGAGGAAGCTGATAAAGAGACGCAGAAGAGGCAAGCTGAAGAGATGGGAGATGCAATGAAATCTTTGGAGAATAGAACCCTGGATTCTAAAAGAGAGATGGACATCATGGCTGCATTGGATGAGATGAAGTCAATGAAGGTGCTACTTGTTTCTATAAACTTCATCACGTATAACTACGCACAAAATTTGGACCCTGCACATAAATGATTGTCTAGTGATCTGGTCATTATAAGTTTAGAATACTGCATATGCCTACATGTAGCCTTGAAAATGTGACACGTATATTTTTGGGTCATTTGCTTTAGCATATACTCTTTGCATTTGTGGATGAATTTCCTATGGTAAATTGCTGACTCAACTCTCTTTCATTTTCCAGTCTAGGCATGCAACGGTCACTGTTGATGAAATGCTGGAGGCCTTGCAACGGACATCAGATCAGAAGGTATGATAGAACTTGCTATTCAGTAGATTAGCTTTGTACTGGAGCTTTCCTATTATCAGATTTTTTTTTTATATTGATTTGACAAGAAAATATATACCATAGCAAGTCAATGCTTAAATAAGAAAAATATAATTGACATGTAACTAGTCTATAACCATCCCTTGGTTCTGCAAGTCTTTAGTTGTGAACTCTAGTTCCAAGCTTTTAAATTTTTTACTGATAATAAGCTGAATTTATGGTTGAGTTGAATATGTGTGTTTGATTCCAATAGTTGATTGATAAGTGGTTAGCTAAGCATATTTTTATAGGTTATCTAAGTTGCACATCAAAATGATACAGAACTCTTGGACAAATTTTCTTGGAAATTAGCTGCAGTGCATAGGTTCTATTTTTTTGCAAGGCATAGCAAGACTGTCATATCGTGGTAGCTGCAGCATCGTCTAATTACCTGTTTGAAACTTTGAATAATCCTAAAATCAGCTTTTGATTTAATGGCTAGTATATCCTTGTGTACCCTGAACCCTCAATTCACAAAATCAGCTTTTGATTTAATGGTTAGTATGTCAGTGATTTTGGAACATATGACCCAGTTATCTTGATGGGGAACTTGGACTGCAAACACAGAATGGATTGCAAACCCTGAATTTTAGCGTTGTAGGACAATCAAAGTAAATCGTGAATGTCTATTATTTCAAAATTTGGGTTGTGCCCATGAGTACAGTGTAATTTTTAAGCATTCATTAATCCTTCTTATTTTATGTGTTTAGGAGAAAAGGCTAGAAGAAGAAGATGAAGCACTAATAAAAACAGTTGTCTTCCATGTAAGTATTTATATCCTACACTCCAGTCCTCATCCCTACTTTCTCCTACTTTTGATATCAATCTATTTCCTTATGTTTGAAATTGATCTATATGGTTTGCTTTGTACTATCCTCAACAGAATTCACAAGATTATGTCAGAAGAATTCGGGATGAAGATATTGAAACTGAGGAGCTGTTGGTTCTGCATTCAAATGGACATGGTGAAACTTCTAGTCCAAAGGTATGAAGATGTCACATACACACATAAAGTAATGGATTTTTCTTAAATGTCTGGACTTAATAAATCATAGCTTCATCACTATTCTGCATCTCACTTGAAATTAACCTTCTGCCTTATAAATGCCCGTTGAACGTTTACATCCCATGTTTTCAGTCACAACTGTCCTGAAATCCTTGCTTTAACACGCTTGCTCTCTTGCTTTGTTGGCTGGTTGGTTAGTTTTGTGAAGCTTCCGATTTAAATATTATGGTGTAGATACTGAGCTGTAGGATGATAAATGAGTAAAATGTAGATAGAAAAAGAAGTTTCTTGGTCAGGAAAGATGCGAAAGGGAAGGTACGTTGAAGTTTAACAATGCCTGAAACATCAGAACTGCTGCTTGAGGATTTCTGTTAGTGCCAAAAAATGAAGTTGCATGGAGGATTTACGCAATACTCTCTTGTTCCCTTTCTGAAAATTAACAACTTGTGTAAATGGCTGAATTGATGACATTCAACATTCCCCCAAACTAAAATGCAATATTTGCAGTTTTCTTTTTCTTTTCTTTTCGTTTCATTTGTTTTACCCGTTCTTTTGAAATTTGAAATATGGAAGAAAAATGTTTATTAAGATGATCAAATGTTTCAAAATGAATATATGGTTTAAGATGTTGAAATTATGCAGTCACTATTCGAGCTTATGTTTGTTGTTATGCAGTCACTATTCGAGCTTATGTTTGTTGTATCTGTCTGCAGCGGCAAAAAATTTCTGAAGATCTTCCTGGCAAAGCAACTGACACTCCAACAAAAGCGAGTTTGGATGATTCTGGCAAACAAGGTATGTACCACTTTGGGATATGTTTCATACCTTCCATACAGGGAGAGATTAAACGAAAAAATGTTTTTACTAGTGTGTTTGGATTTTTGTTTATGGGATCTAGAATTGATTTTGGACCCCCAAAATTGATTCCACTAGTTTTTAGTGATATTTGGTTTTGAGATATCAGAGGGTCTGTTTGGTTTATCTTTTAGTGGAACTACTTTTGAAAAAATTAAGTTGAAAGAAATTACTTATAGATAAATTACTTTCAAAAAATTAACTTGTGTTTTGTTTGAGCGTATCAAAAGTAAGTTCAAGAGAATGAATTTTGTTTAGATAGGATAAAGTAAAATTACTTTTAATTATTAATTTAAGAATAATAGTAATATTTTATCTCAAAAGTACTTTTCCTCGAATGAAGAGTATCATTCCATTTACTTCGATTAAACTTACTTTTAACAACCATAGAATGAACTTTCAACAAGATGTTAAACCAAACATAATCTCAATATTGTAAAATCTCATTCTAATTCTATAGAAAGACTCTTGGCTTGCTCAAAATGCAAACCAAACACGCACATAATTGATTCATAACTCTAGAATTGATACATGCCTCTAGAATTGACTATGGTAGAAGTAAAAATTTATTACTTTTATGTCAGAATCGCTTTTAAAGTAATTATTAAATATAAATTACTTTACTTTAAAATCAGTTCTAACAGAGACAATTCTACCTAGTTCTCAATTATACAAAAATAGAACTAAACACATTATAAGTGTAGTTGGCTGTAGTGTGCCTTATTTATTTGTTTGATATTTTTCTTGAAGACATGTTTAACGATACTATTAGCTTGGAAATGTAACACATCATGCAATGTGTTGGTCATTTGCAGGCAATTCACGCGGGCTTAATCCTTTAGTGAGGATTTCTGTTATTAAGAAGAAACCTGTGACTTCAGATGTCAAAAGTTCTGAAGAACCAGAGCAAAAGAATAAAGAGGAAGATGGTAATGCAAATACTACCGGTGGACTGCTATCTTTGTGTCAAAGTTATGGAAGTAGTGATGAGGATTAGCAGTCATAAGTATTGTGGTTGTCTATCTCTTTTACAGTTGCTCCCATGTCATTACAGGATTGTATATTGTATTTGTGCTGGGAGTGGGTGTCTACTGTTTCATACACTTCTCCATTAAGACTCTTGCCCAAGAGTTACCTTATTTGTACATAACTTGTGTAAGACACCGTGTCAATTCACACCAAATTTACTAAGTTTCCTACATGAAAAGATTAAGCATATTCACTGGGGATTATTTATATTAAACAGCAATGAGTAAACGTTTATAGTTGACACAGACTTGTTATGTGAAATCCAAAAAGAATTATGTTGTTGGAAAAGAATGATAAAACACCACTTTACAGCAAGATTAATGGTGATAAGTAGTAAGTTGCCTTTCATGAATGAAACAACCGAGACAAGTCTTTCAATCTCATCCCCCAAAGTAATGTGTACATTTCATATTGGTGCTTGGTTTATGCACCATGGAATCAGGGAAAATTGCATTTGTTAACCTTCCTGCATACTATACCGCTGAAAGTTTATCTGTAGCTCTTTCCAAGACACTTGCAATGAACGGAGGTAGAGCTTGTTCTGTTCAAAAAATATTGAGAAGCCCCATTTTTTTTTCCCGTTTGCAATGATCTCCAGAAAGGCTAATAATCATTTAAGAAAGTCGTGTGATTTTATATACTAATCTTAACTATTGATGCATGATTTAATAACCAAACTTTGTTGTTCTCACTTGATATGTGCTTACTTTCAGAGATTATCATCCCTACACCTCTATAAAGTTGATACTGCCAAACATTACGCATAAAGTTTTAGATATTATTAAGAAGGTTGAATTCTAGAATCACACTGAAGTGAATCCAAGACGATGGATTATGTTATACAGATATCAATCACCTCATAGCAGTGCAGATTAGAGAATCTCAGTGAGAAGGGAAAATATCATAAACCATCTCGGAGGTTCACATCACTAGCTTGCACAGCTCATGCAATAGTAGTAGTAATTATAGTCCAAATGCCTTAATAATACCCACAAATGACTAAACAAGATACCAGAAATATGCACAACAGTAAGCAACTGTTTTGCAGCCTCTGCTACCACCAAAACATGATCACAGTTAAGAGTACTACTAATTTCACATACTGAACATTGTGAAGAAAATCACTTATGGCTCTTCTTTTTCCATAAATCTCCAAACATTCTGATCCCAGAACCCTTCCTCTTTACAGTTCCAAAACCATCATCCAAGTCATCAGCCATGCCTGGAGAACCAACATATCCATTGTACCTTCCAGCAGGTGTCTCAAAATTGCCACCAAAGTGCTTATCCATTGAGCCACACCTCTCTGGGATCCTGGCACTCATGTCCACACCCCCAGCAAGCACTGCAGCTGCAGCATCTGCTGCTTTCCTCCACTGTTCTGTCTGCACCCTCAGCTTCTTCATCTCTGATTCCAACGCCTCCTTTTCAGCCTCCACGGATCTCAACTTCTCATTCAGCTTGTCTGTATTTGCCTTAGTAGCTTCCAACTCCTCTCCCAATTTGTTCAACTGAAGGGTCAGTCCTTCTTCCTTGGTTTGAGAAGCTGATACTTTCAAAATAGCTTCGGCCAATTGGCTTTTCAAATTCTTATTCTCATTGCTCATTGACTCCAATTGCTTCCCTTTCTCCTCCAGACTGGACTTCAATGATGCAATCTCATCATTCTTTAGAGCCAGTTCATCCACAGAAGACTTCTTTGGCTCTATTGCTTGTGGAGTTGAGTCTTGTTCAAATGGTTTGGTTTCCTTCTCTACTTGATCTTCAGTTTTGCTTATCTCAATTTCCACCTTTTCGACTGGAACTTCAAATACATCAGTCTCTTGTTGGTTTTCATCTGGTATGACAACATCTTCAGGTTCGGTTTCAGTTTTGTTATTATTAGATTGTTGTTGAGCATTCTTGGATGTGCACTTCTCTTGGAACTTCTCTGCCACTGGTACTACTAACTGCTCAGCTTTCTTCACTAGTTCATCTTGAGCTTCTCTTTTTGCAGCTTCCGCAGAAGCAAGCTGGTTCTTTAACATCTTTAGCTCCTCTTGTGCTTGACCAAGCTGAGATTCCAAATCTGCAATGCGAGTTCCTAGCTTCTTCTGATTTAGTCCCTCTGACTGAGCAGTGCCTCTTGGAGAACGCCGGTCCCCCAGCTTTGGACTTCGGTCGGTGATTGGCCGATGATGCAATGGATCTGAGTCAGAACTTGATGTCCGAAGTTGATGTGGACCTCGTGGAGACTGCCTTTGAGGCAAATCTGATCCCCTGTATAGAAAACAAGTACATAGATATAGAACTTCATTAAAAACTACAAGTGAAAACAACCACTACAACAACAATTAAGTCTTGTCCCACTAGATGGAATCAGCTATATGGATCAAACAATGATATATGGAGATTGCCTGTCTCATCATTGGTAGTAACTTCCATTTTCCACATCTAGATTGTGTTACTTCAATAACACTATTTTCTTTCATAGCATGATTACTAGCATGGATAACAAGGAATACAAAAGGCAGAAGCTTTCAGAGAACAATTATATGCCAGCAAAAATTTCTCAATATGGCAAGCACTAATGAGTGTTTTTTTACCCCTAATATGGCAACAATAACTTGTGCAGAGTTCATCAATCTTGGTGTAGCAAGAATCAAACTTCTAACATTTTCATCAAAGAGGTTCAAATATCACTCTAACCAATTTAAACTAAAATCTGATAAGTGTTACTCCAAGAGCAGTTTACATCATTAACAAATATGATATATTTCCATTCATCATAAAGAATTTACTCATCCGAGAATATAGAAAGCTAAAACAATAAAGTGTGGATAGGAGAATAACTTTGGAACTACGGGGAACACCAAATCTAAACATGCAGAAATGCTTGAAAAAATTAATTCACAACTCCACAAGCAATTCTTCAATGCAGCATAAGCACCTTCATGCAGCACCAAGTGTAACATGCATTGCTTCATTAACGAAGAGGGAAGACAAAAATAATGTTAAAAACTAACATTAACAGCAATCATAGGATATGGATAAGGTTATCATACCTTGATCTTGGCATTTGTTATGTTTGGCTATCGCAGATCAGAGAAAAGCACTTCGAAGGATTTGTTACCTAAAAGTGTATCACCTGCTAAAAGTAACAAAAATCAATGTTCAAATGAATGATCAAGTGAACTCCATTCAAGCTAGCACACATAAGAAACATGAAGATGCAGTTACATATATATATATATACACTAAAGCTCATCGAAGAACCTGCCTTAGATTGATATAATAAATGGCACAAGAGAAACAATGTACCATTTATAACAAAAGGGAAAAAGTAGGAGCATGGAACTTCATTTGCAATTTTGGTATACCAGCCTTTTCCATAACAGAAGAGAAAGGACTATGAGAAAACATTCTTGGAGATTACTAAATTTCTTTAAAGCCAACGAATAAGCAAATGGAACATTTTTGAAGCTAATGGAAGTTGGGCTTTAATAAGCAATATTTGCACGCTCCTGAAGTATATTTAATGCATGCTTCATAAGCATGCACAACCACTCATTATAGGGTTTTTGTATAATTTTTAAATATTACAAATTAAAATGAATGGTTGTGAATGTTCTTGAAGCATGCATACGAGAATTTCTCCCATCTATCCTCATCCTCTCCCAAACCAAAATTAGGTAAGAGATGATAGAATGACAAAGAAAAAACACCAACGGCTACGTATATTTATGGCCTTGAACCCACACCATAAAGTAGCCAACTCACTACAACCGTGACTATCAAACTAAAAGGCAGTTGTTTTAAAATCAAGACATCTATATATCTTCCATTACAAACTAGAAAGGTTTATGATCCCTTCGGAAAAATCAAGAAGAGATTAAAAAATAAAAAAGATGATTAAAGCAGCCCTACATCACACTGGTCCTGTGCTCAAACAATGACATGCTATAAAAGTGTGGCTTTAATACCAACCCCAAGAGAAAAGCATTGCAGAGTCTCAGTCTACTTTATTCAGTAGTACTTTTTGCTTTTGTTTAAAAGCTAGTAAGAGCAGTAAATGTTGCATTTTGTTTTTTCAACACAGACTAGGCTATAAGGAGTAAATGCAACTTTGTGCAAACAATGGTCCACACTCCACAAGTTCATTCAATTACAAATTAATCCAAATCACCCCATTAAGGGAAAAAAGAAATTCGAGTGACCCCATGCATATGAGCCACATGATACTGCTAGCAAAGTAAACTCTTTCACATTCTCATTAATTGCATTAGGCCCACAATACATTCAAGTTATAATGGAGTAGACCGAGGGAACAACTTCAATAGTACTCATATTGATGCTTTTTACCTTGGCTTCTTTGTTGGTAGTTTAAATAAGTTTGTTCACGTGCCTCTTTTTTGAATCAGGAGCTTAGCATTGATGCACCTAATAGAAACACCAAATTTTAGTTCAAGTAGCTAACATTGTAAGAAACATGAATAATTATATATCTAGCAACCTTAATAGGAAAAAAATCACTAGAATTTACAAAGTCCATGTAACTTATTGATGCAAGTGTTGGTGTAGGGCATGTGGATTTCCAGTAGGTAAGCAACTCAATTATTGTAAGAAATAAGTGTCAAGATCTTGTGTCACTTTGAAAATTGTAGGGACTGACCCATCACAGTCCATGAAAAAGATAAAGCAATGTTGGAGCCCACAGTGATTAGGTAAATATCTTATAGTTTCTTTCACTTGTTTTTTTAATTTTTCATCTAATTTGATTTGCTTCACATTTATACTTCATGGAAGTGAGAAAGATCAGTAAAGGGTAGAATATCCTTTCCCTCTCAAATTGTCTCTCCCTTTTAGGAAATCGAACCCATTAAGACCCCATTTCATAAATAAAAGGAGGGGTACCGCTAGCACATAGTGGCCCTACAAATACATGTCAATATAGAGGTTCAAATCCTTGTGTTATAGTAGTGATTTTATATCATCAGAGAAAGTATATCTACCTTCATCCTTTTTATGTGCCAACAAGACAACTTTTCACAATCTATGAAATTAAAACTTGAAACTGTGATTGCAATGGCATATGATTCTTTCACACTTGATTTATAAGATGTAAAAATTCATGCAATGTTCAAAAAAATAACACCCTCGATACATCTATGAAGTATACAATTTTCAAGAAAAGAAAATACCATTATATAGCACATATAAATTTATAAATTTAGATCATTTTATTCTTTGACACACATTTAGACAGAAGTTGCAAAAGATGATAAAAAGTAACTTTTTTGTTAAAATCTTGTGAATCTAGCATGATAAAGGGGGAAAAAAAAAGTATATGGTAGAGTACACCCTTTCACATAAAACATGCTTAGAGGAAACTAATTGGAAAGGGCACATTCAAACAATGGAACTAAGTAACATTCATGGAAATAGTTCATAGTGAAGTATATTTGTACATAAGATAAGTAATTTATGCTATGTTTGGTAGAATGGATTTAAGGAGAAGAGAAATCCATGGAACCAAACATAACGTAAGACAAAGAAGTGGAATTGCAAGATTCTGCAGATGCGCATGCATGTACTTGAAGAAGGTAACCAGTCACGCGCTACCATGCGCGTGAAATAAGAAACAAAAGTTTGATCACACTTTCTTTGGTGAAAAAAATTAACCGAAGTTGCAAAAATGAAAACGGGACCAAATGCACCAAAATGAATTATGAAAAGATCACTTTTTTTTTAAAGAAAAAAAGGTATATACACATTGAAAAAATTGCATATCCAACCAGCGTCTACCTGAAATCGGATTTCAACTGACAGGTTAGAAGGGAAAAAAAATTATGTTTAGCTACATCTAAAGCAAATAAATATTTGAAAAATTGTTTACCAGAAAAAAAATTACTTGAAAAATTTATGTTTTTAACCAATTATCAATTAATAATATTAATGATTGTTAAATTATTACAGCAGTTTCAGTAGACCCCAAAAAAAAATTATTACATCAATTTCAGAGTTTAATAGGTATCATAAAAAGCTTAAAGCATTATTAAAGATTTTAAAAGCAACATTTATTAGGTATCATAAAATACTTTCTACAAAAGATATGAATGGAATGATTTGACCAATAATAAAGAAAATACTATAAACAAGACAGCCATTTCGAAAGACAAGGGTCAATGGTCACTCGAATCTGCAGAAGAAAATTTATGGGGATAAGATTTTGATGGCATAGCGTTGATTCCATATTGTATATGCATTTATGCGTTTGATAGGCAAGAAAAAATAACTAAAAGTGAAAAAAATAAAAAAAGGAGAAGAAAGTCAGAAACTTTGGGGATGATTATATGTTACAAGTGTTCATTTCCCTCGGGAAGGGGAAAAAAAACTGCATAAAAAATATGTTGGCTAGAGATTTTGAAAAGCATTGAAGAAATATCAGCAGAATATGTTTCATGGGATTATGAACACATTATTGCTATCACCAGCAGAGAAGAGGTTGAAGCACTCACCCTGATGACTGTATTTCACATAAGCATACAAAAGGGTGTGATAATCAGCTAACAGTGTTGTTGAAGGATCTGAAAGCAGCACAACATAAGTAAAGCAAACTTTCTCAGCAAATGGAAAGAGAAAACTCCAAGTATAAGCTAAAATACGAAAAGGGTAAGGCCTTAAAAATGGCTATCATTTATTTTAAAAAAAAAAAGAGAGAGATCATGAATTGAAAAAAGCATACCCCAGAAGAACAAGAATCAAAGGAGGAAGCAAAGAGACTACAGGGAAGCACAAAAGAGAGGGTATAGAGTTTGAAAGTTTGAATTAAAGCTGTTATGAACTGTGACACTAGCTAGTGGTTATTTATGAGTTTCAAAGTCTGCAGGAAGAGTACAAAAACAAAAGGGTCATTTTGGGGAAAATAATTCCAAATAATTAATGTGTTAAGGGGGCTTGGCCCTCTTGGAAATCCAACTAGTATCTCTCACACTAGTGCTCTTGTCTTTTTGTCAGTTTACTCCACAATTCAAAAACCTTTCCTCAGTTTTTTATTTAGCATTTTGCTCTTGTTTTTATTGCAACGGTGCATGCCTTGAGCTCTCTATTTGAAAAATTGTGGTAGCAATATTTTAATGCTGGAGTATCGAACAAAGTGATTTTGGCATGCAATGAAAGAATGGATTTTGCTTTTCCGTTTGGGCAAGTGTTTTGAACTTTGTATGAGTGGACAAAAATCTCTCAACCAAATTGTCCACGTGCCTGACATAAGAATCATCTAAGAACAGTGCAGGTTACGTATATTAGTGATTAATTAAATAATTAATTACTTCCCTACTCAATGAAAACACTGTCTTCTTTATGCATAAAATTCAATATATACTGGCCCACTCAAGTTATGGGGATGATTTAGTTTGGTTTAATAATATTGTGACTTTCAGAAAATTACTGAGTTTCTTGGATTCTTAAAATATTACTTTAAAAGCCCATAGTAACTATTATTACATGACAAAGCTATGCAATAAAACATTTTCCATGAAACTATTATTACATGAAAAAGGTATGCAATAAAACATTATTCCATTTATTTTTTTTAATATTGAAAAGTTTTGGGTGTGTGTGGTTTAGAATATAATTTTTAATTTTATTTCCTATTTTCAGTTAGTTTTCAACCTTTTTAAGATTTTATGGAGAAAATAGTGAGAATTAAAAAATTATATTTTTAATTTTTACTATTTCCTTTGCAGAATCCTGAAAACAAAAAACAAATTGAGAATAAAAAAAATTATTTTCTGAAATCAAATAGAATTTATTTTATTCAATTTAGAATTAAAACATGCCTTCAAACTTATAAGATGTTTACAGAGTTATACTTGTAGATCATTTATAATGAGAAAATCTAAGAATCAAACACAAATCATAGAGAAAGAAGAATAATGTGAACCAAATTTTATACACATCTTGTTGCTTTCCAATAGGAGTTAGAGGTAGCAGAGCAATATACAAGTCTTATTAAGGAAGCATTATAATTTATGTAAGAACCCTTTTAATTTCACTTTTGATACATAGAAACCTTCCATGCCAAATCAATTTTGTCTTTTTCTTATAAGAGGATCCATTTCTATTAATAAGTAAACTAAAAAGTATTCACATTTGTCTTAATTTAATTGTATTCAAAATAACACTTTTTTCTTTCAAAATATATTCAGTATTATTCAAATTTTGGAAAAGACATTTTTAGGAAAGCATTATTGTTCCTATCTCAATTAGAAATAGAGAAAGAGGGTCTCTTGGTTGAGATAAAACTAACTCAACCCATCCTATGCTATCGTATTTATAAGGAATATACGATTTTCTTTGTGTAGTGAAGTGGATCTAAAGGGCTGATGGGTGTGGCCTAGTAGGAAACCCGAACAAACCTGTTGGGTTGGGCTCCCTTCCTATGTGGAGAAAAGCTCAAAACTGAGCTAGCCCACTTACCTAATGAAAGAAGTCAGCTAGGGTTATTAGAGAGTGCTCATTTGTGTAAAAATTGGCAGCCACATAAAGAGAGAAGAAGATGAAGAAAGAACTCGGCCACCCCACTCCTTATTTTTTTGTCATGAACAGTCACCGTAGATCGGTGTTTACAAATTCATCCACTGTTGGATCGGGTTGAAATTTCAACAGCTGGTTCCTAACAGGTGGCTCTTCATTCTGAATAGTCAAATCATTGAGTAGAGGTCTGGAGTGCGAGATATCAATCTCACCGCAGTGGTTCTATTCTTGTTCGGAGAACCAGTTTTCTTATGCAATCTGTCACTATAAATCGATGCTTGTGAAGTTGTTCATCGTTGGATCGGGTTGAAACTTTGACAATAGGTTCTTGATATCTGGTTCTTCAATTTTAAAGGTTAGATCATCAAGACAAGGTCTGGAGTGTGAGATATCTATCTCACACATTGGTTCTATTCTTCTTTGGAGAATCATCTTTCTAATGCATCACTGTAAATCGGAGTTTGTGAATTCGTTCACTGTTGGATTGGCCTGAAACTTTGACAGAAGGTTCTGGATGTCTGGTTTTTCATTCTGAACGGTTGATTGTTAAGACAAGGCTCGGAGTATGAGGTACTAGTCTCGGACAGCAGCTCCATTTTTGGGGTATTTCTCATCCTCTTTATTCTCAATTTTAAGTATTGGTGTTTGGTTGGTTTAGGTTGTTGTTATCACGATTTATGCACTTATTTGAGACTCTCTTGTACATGTTTTTTTTACCATAATGGAGCTATTTTATTGGTTTGGATGACCCGTGATTTTTATCTTTCACATTGAGGGAGTTTTCCACGTTAAAAATCTTGGTGCATTGTTCCTATGATTATTTCTGGTTTATTGTGTGTTGATTACTGCCATTATTTCATTGCGATAGTTGCTCTTCTTATTCTTGCAAGTAGGGAATTGCGTGTTTGTTTCCTAACATTTGGCATCAGAGCTCGTTTTTTGCCATTATTGATTGTAGCTTGCTTGAATAATGAAGGCAAATACAAATAGAATGGTGTGCTTGAATGGTACTAATTTATCATATATGGAAAGGCAAGATGAAAAATTTGTTATTTGTTAAAAATCTGCATATGTCTGTGTTTACTACACAAAAACCAAAGTCAAAACTGAAGAAGAATGGGAATTTGAGCATAAACAAGATTGTGGTTTTATTCGGCAATGGGTAGAAGATAATGTTTATAATCACATTGCTAATAAGAGTCATGCTAGAACTATGTGGGAAAAGATTGAATCCTTGTATGCTTCGAAGTCCGGGAACAACAAGTTGTATTTGTTGAATATGTTGATGAATCTGAGATACAAGGAAGGGTCTTCTATATCTAATTATTTGAATGAGTTTCAAGAAGTTTTAGATCAGTTGTCAGGCATGGGAATCAAGTTTGAAGATGAGGGTTAAGGACTTTGGTTGCTAAATACTCTACTAGATTCTTAGGAGACATTTTGTATCTCACTTACTAATTTTGCTCCTAATGGTGTGGTAACCATGCAACTTGTCAAAGGTGGTGTCTTGAATGAAGAAGTGATAAGGAAGACTCAAGGTTCTTCATCTCACCCAGAGATGTTGGTTATAGAAAATAGGGGGAGAAGTCAGAACAAAGGCACAAAGGGTAGAGGTAAAGCAGAAGTAAGTCCAGGTCAAGGTACAAAAATGTTAAATGCCATTACTGTCATAAAACAGGGCACATCCAAAAGTATTGCTTTCTTCGAAAAAGGAGAATAAAGGTAAGCAAGAAAAGAAAGAACACAATAATGATCGTGTGTTTACTGCTACGTCAGATGATCTTCTCATTGTAGGCTATGAGAATATGATTAATGTAGCATTTGATGAGTCTGACTGGGTAATTGACAATGGTGCCTCAATACATGTCACGTCAAGGAATGAGTCACATCTTACACTTCAGGTGACTATGGAGTGCTAAAGATAGGCAATGATGGCTTGCCAAGGTGATTGGTATGGGAGATGCTTGTTTAGAAACTAATGTTGGAATGAAGTTTTTGTTGAAGGATGATAAACATGCTCTAGATGTCTGCTTGAACTTAATTTCAGTCAGAAAACTTGATGATGAAGGTTATGTTAGCACCTTTGATAGTAGTCAATGAAAGCTTACTAAAGGCAATTTGGTAGTGGCTTGAGGAAAGAAGACCTCAAGTTTGTACGTGATGAAATCCACAATTGTTAAAGGTAATGTGAATGCAGTTGAAAGCAAAGAAGCTTCTGAATTATGGCACGGAAGGCTTGATCACATAAGTGAAAAAGGACTCAATTGTTTGGCTAAAAAGGATATACTTTCTAGTTTGAAAAATGCAGAGTTGGAGAAATATTCTCATTGCATGGTCGGAAAACAAGAAGATTATCCTTCAAAAAGCATCCTCCTTCAAGGAAATTAGATTTCTTAGAGTTGGTGCACTCTGATATTTGTGGTCCATTGAAGAAAAAGTCATTTGGTGGTGCTCTTTACTTTGTGACATTCATTTATGACCACTCAAGGAAGCTTTGGGCTTATGCTTTGAAGTCTAAGAACCAAGTCTTGGAGAAATTCAAACAATTCTAAGTATTGGTTGAGAGGTAACCAGGTATAAAGCTTAAATGCATTCGTACTGATAATTATGGTGAATATTATGGACCATTTGATGAGTATTGTAAAGAGCAAGGCATTAGACAAGAGAAGACACTTCCTAAAACACCTCAACTAAATGGTTTAGCGGAGAGAATGAATAGGACGCTAATTGAAAGAGTTGGGTGTGTGCTTACTGAAGCAAAACTGCCTAAGAATTTATTGGGAGAAGCATTATTTATAGCGGTACATGTGATTGATCTGAGTCCTACAGTTGCTTTAGATAATAATGCTTCAGATAATATGTGGTTTGGAAAAGATGTCTCTTATGATCAATTAAGAGTTTTTAGGTGCAAGGCATTTGTTCATGCTCCAAAGGATGAGAGATCTAAGTTGGATGTGAAGACAAAGCAATGCATCTTTATTGGGTATGGTTAGGATGAGCTTAATTATAAGCTCTATGACCCAATTGATAAGAAGCTTGTGAGAAGCCATGATGTAGTATTTGTAGAAGACCAAACTATTGAAGATATTGAAAAAGTGGAGAAGACTAAATCCCAGCCAAGTAATGGCTTAATCAATGCAGATCCAGTCCAGCCACCACATGCAAAAGAACTAATAAAGAATCAGGCCCAGGATCATATGTAAGAAGATGACTAGCAGATAGAAGATCATTTAGATGCTCCAACTGATGATGTTGTTGGTAATCGGCATGAAATACCTACAGATCCGCTTGTTGTACTTAGGAGGTCTACTAGAAAGATACAACCTTCAACAAGGAATCCTTCTGATGAGTATGACCTTGACTGATGGGGGAGAACCTAAATGTTATGAGGAGGCTATGGATAGTGACCAAAAGCAAAAATGGCTTGATGCTATGCAAGATGAAATGTAGTCCTTGTATGATAATCAGACATTTGAGCTTGTGAAATTACCTAATGGCAAGAGAGCTTTGCAAAGTAGGTGGATATATAGGCTGAAACATGAAGGAAATTCTTCTTCCTAAGGTGTAAAGCTAGATTGGTGGTTAAAGGTTTTAGGCAGAAAAAAAGGCATTGATTACGATGAGATTTTTTCTCCTGTTGTCAAGATGTCCTCTATTAGGACCGTTTTGAGTTTGGCTGCAGGTCTTGATTTAGAGATAGAGTATATGGATATAAAAACTGCTTTCCTCCATGGTGATCATGAGGAAGAAATCTACATGGAGCAGCCTAAAGGTTTTAAAGTAAAAGGAAAAGAAGATTATGTGTGTAAACTAAAGAAGAACTTGTATGGCTTGAAGCAAGCTCCTAGGCAATGGTATAAAAAGTTTTAGCCTGTAATGGGGGAGGGAGCAAGGCTATAAGAAGACTACTTCAAATCATTGTGTTTTCATTAAATAGTTTGCTAGTAATCACTTTATTATCTTTTGGTTACATGTTGATGACATGCTTATTATTGGTCAAAATGCTTCTATAATTTATAGGTTGAAGAAGCAACTTGGGATGTCATTTGCAATGAAGGATCTCGGAC
The DNA here is from genome assembly GCA_031216105.1 of Dalbergia cultrata. Lineage (NCBI taxonomy): Eukaryota > Viridiplantae > Streptophyta > Magnoliopsida > Fabales > Fabaceae > Dalbergia > Dalbergia cultrata. Next base: position 18,167,578 of record CM062350.1, read on the forward strand.
CGGCAAAACAAATTCTTGATATAAGAATCATCCGGGATAGAAAGGAGAAGAAACTTTGGTTATCACAAGAGAAATACATTGAAGTCATGTTGCAAAGGTTTCAAATGGAGAGCGCTAAGGCTGTTAGTACTCCTCTTGCTACACACTTCAAATTGAGTTGCACGCAAAGTCTATCAAATGAAGAATAGAAGAAAGACATAGAGAAAGTTCCACATGCTTCATCCGTGGGTAGTTTGATGTATGCACTACAAGAAATTTGACATTTAGTGACGGTAAAAAATTGTAGGTGAAAGTATAAAAACCATGGGTATAGCCTCAAAAAACCTATACCCACGGACAGTCGGCTCTATCAATTATGTGATGCCTTTACCCATAGTTTTTTTGCCGTTAGTATAACATTTAGTGACGATACACATCACCATCAAAAAATATCTTGACTTATACCCACAATTTTGACATTGTCACTATAGGTTTCAGAAACACCTTTTTTTTCTATGGGTATAGGTTCTAGCCACACTTTTGTTCACTTTTAATTTTCCGTGGATATAGCTTTTAGCCACACCTTGTGTACTTTTAATTTTGTGGGTATAGCTTATAGTGATTTTTTTTTGGTAAATATAACTCAATGATAAATAATAATCATAATAATAATAATAATAATTATTATTATTATTATTATTATTTGAAACTCAATTTATATAAGGATAACAATTATGTAAAAAAAAAAAAAAAGACTCTAATTGTATTAGAAAGAAAATCAAGTCTTAAAATAGTTGGTATCAACATTACAAAGAAATGAAATCAAGTCAATCTAAAGAAGTTCATATGCTATGCTCCCATAAAGTCAAAATGGTGCATACAAAAAACAATTCTAAAGCATAATAAGAATGAATTATCAATTCTTGACAATGATGAGCACCTTAACTTCTAGTCTTCACCTGCAAATTACAATGAAACATTAACATTAGTGTATGTCATTAATCTCAATGAGAATTAACCATACCCACAGTTTTTAGATGTCAGAAACAAGAAGTAGAGACTTGCAACACAATAGTTAAAGTGAGGTCATTTATACCAAATATCTAACTCTACCACAAGGAATCATTCATCTATAGAATTCATCAATTCAAAAAGAAAGATAGCAAAAAGTGATTCAATATGCATACAAGATAGCACATCAAGCTTTAAAGGATTCTTTGGACATGCAGATAGTTACATATTACTAAGCCTCATAAAAATTTCAAAAAGTAGGTACATTGATTTGCTCAAGTGCTCAAACTTGATGAAGACAAATTTGATAGAGCCAATCTGGTTTGTGAGGCTAATTGAACACTTAATGACAACTATTTTCAAATGAAAAACATGTTAGAAAAGCTTGACTCTCAGAATCCAAAATTCTGTACAATTTCTAAGACTTGATTAAATTCTTCTATTATTGATAACATACGTGGAAGAAAGCATATTGGATGCCTTAAAAATGTGTAGAAAGGCTTGACTCTCAGAATCCAAAATTCTATACAATTTCTTTGCTGATTTATTGTCAGCAGGAAGATGGATGTACGAATTCATTATGCCTGAAAGTAAAGATTTCAATTTAGTAGCTTTTCAATAATCTGAAATTTAGTTTCTTTTTAGTCAAAGGAATGTCAAATTTGACTCATCACAAAAGTAACAGGGTCTCCCATTTCATACATTCAAATGAGAAGTTGAGACAAGAAATAAAGAGTGAGTAGAAGACTATGTGAACACCAATACAGTGTGCTTTATAACTCAAGGGAATCTACACAGACCACATTGACAGATATGATAAATACATCTAATAACGCAGCTAACACATAATACGAAGAAACATAATCACCAGTAATCTTTTCCATGAAGTCTAGTCATTGGCATAACAAAGAATGATATAATAGAAAAAGATAAATCTATTAAGAGAAGTGATAAAAGTTATGTCAGCTTTCAAAATGAGTTTGAAACAACCTAAGTAATAATAATTCCTAGTAAATCATATTGCCATGGAGTAAAGTGAGATTAACCAAAAGTTCCTTAGACTATAGCGACTTTTTGTCAAAAGTTTACAACCTAAAAAACAATAGCCATGGTCTTCTTGTTGTTAACCAATTATGAAGCCATTCACAATAGACAAGACCAAGATTATACAAAATTTATTTAGTAAACTACTTTTTTTCTCTTGAGATAAACTCACCCAAATCAGTGGTAAATATTTTCCATAATCAAAGTGAACAGAGTAAACTCAATTCTTCATGAGTGAGCAGAATATGAAATCATAATACTCGATAAACTCTCTCTAATTTCCATAATGAAGAAAAAAAACTAAAGTAATGATACACTATATTTTTGCTTCAAAAAGTAACTTAAACAACTAAACAGATACAATATCACTCACATGGCTCAGAAAGCATAAAATCATTCAGTCAAACAATGCAAAAATAAGAAAAATAAAAAGTATTGAAAGAGGAACAATCTTGAGAGACAGCTTCTTTTTCTGTTCAGATAATACCTTGATAGACTTCAGGGGAGTTCAGGGGGACTTTACAACTGAGGATTCCAGTGAGCGATGGCATCAAGCGTAAAATGGTGAAAAAGATGAGGTGTTCTCCTGAGCTTTGAAGAAAAGGAAAAATAAAATCCATTAGGGATTTGAGATTCAACAACTGAGATGCAATTTGGTGACATTGATTGATGAAATCAAATAACAAAACACAATATATACAAATACATTAGGGATCTAGAAAAAAATGAGATTCAATCGAGGAATTAAGGTCAGGGATTTGAAGTACATGACTCAAATCATGAGATATGAACATGAGAGAGATGGAGAACGTGACCAAATGAGAACTGAAAGCCCAACGATGGTGAAAGACAACCTTGCTCTGGTTTTGCCATTGGTAGGGCACAGAAGAAAGATTGAAAGAGAGAACGAGGTGCTTTGCTGACGGCTTGTGGTATGAGCAGTGGCGGTGGTACCATAGTGGTGGATTATGGCTGAGCTTGAAATGGAGGAAAACGAGGTCGCAATTCAGCTTCGAGTTTTGGGTGGTGGTTGTGGGTTGTGTAGGGGAAGATGGCTCGCGTGGTGGTGGTGGTCACGATAGATAAAAACAGGGAGGGAGACAACAATTTTGATGGTAGTGGTTAAGTTCAGAAGAGTGGTAGTGGTGCACTTCTATGCCTTTTTCTCTCAAATGGCCTCTGCACGTTTGGGGAAGAAGGCCATGAGCAAGGAAGATAAGGAGGAGGAGAATTGAGGGGAAATAAAAATTCAGTGAAAAATTTTTTAGATTGGCACCTGAAGCTTCTAGTGACCTAACCATATTTTCGTGGGAATATGGTTCCTATAGCTACAATTTTTATGCGTGTCACTAAAAGAAACTATAGGTATATGAGAATTTTCTTGTAGTGATGCTATAATATGCACTAGATCAGACTTAGTTCATGTTGTTGGTAGTGTTAGTCATTTTCTTTCAAATACAAGGAGAGAGTATTGGAATGCAGTGAAGTAGATTATGAAATATCTCTGTGGTACTTCTAGCTTGAAGTTATGTTTTGGAAATGAGAAGTCTTTTCTAGTTGGTTATACTGACTCAAACATAGCAGGAGATGTTGACTCTAGAAGGTCTACTTCAGGTTATTTGATTACATTTAGAGGTGGAGCTGTAGCTTGGCAATCTAAGTTGTAAAAGTGTGTTGCTTTATCACTACAGAGGCTGAGTTCATTGCCATTACCGAAGCATGCAAGGAGATGCTTTGGATGAAGAACTTCTTACAAGAGCTTAGTTTTACTCAAGAGAAATATGTGCTATTTTGTGATAGTCAAAGTGATATACATCTCGGTAAAAACTCAACATTTCATTCAAGGTCCAAACATATTGATGTGAGGTATTACTGGATACGCGATACTTTGAATGCTAAGTTGTTGGAACTTGAAAAGGTTCACATTGATGAGAATGGTTCGGATATGATGAAAAAATCTTTACAAAGATGGAGGTTTGAAGCTTGTTGTTTCATTGTCGGTTTGAAGGTTACCTCCACATAGTCGTGAAGGGGAGATCTGTTGGGTTGGGCTCCCTTCCCATGTGGGAAAAAGCTCAAAACTGAGCCAGCCCACTTACCTAATGAGAGAAGTCAACTAGGGTTATTAGATAGTGCTCATTTGTATAAAAATTGGCAGCCACATAGAGAGAAAAGAATAGAGAACTCGGCCACCCCACTCCTCATTTTTCTGTCATGAACAGTCGTCGTAGATTGGCATTTGCAAATTCGTCCACCATTGGGTCATGCTGAAATTTCAATAGCTGGTTCTTGACAGGTGGTTCTTCATTCAGAACGGTCCAATCATCGAGCAAAGGTCTGAAGTGTGAGATATCAATCTCACCACAGTGGTTCTATTCTTGTTCGGAGAACCAGTTTTCTTATGCAATCTGTCACTGTAAATCGGTGTTTGTGAAGTTGTTCACCATTGCATTGGGCTGAAACTCTGACAGTAGGTTTCTTAATATCTGGTTCTTCAGTTTTAACGGTTAGATCATCAAAACAAGGTCTGGAGTGCGAGACATCAATCTCACACATTGGTTCTATTCTTGTTTGGAGAATTATCTTTCTAATACAACCTGTCACTGTAAATGGCGTTTGTGAATTCATTCACTGTTGGATCGAGCTGAAACTTTGAAAGAAGGTTCTGGATATCTGGTTCTTCATTCTGAACGGCTAATCGTTGAGACAAGGTTCGGAGTGTAAGGTACTAGTCTCGGACAACAGCTCCATTTTTGGATATTTCTCATCTTCTTTGTTCTCAATTTTGAGTATTGGTGTTTGGTTAGTTTAGACTATTGTTAGCATGATTTGTGCACTTATTTGATACTCTCTTGTACCTGTTTTTGATCATAGTGGAGCTATTTCATTGGCCTAGACGACCCATGATTTTTATCTCTCACATTGAGGGAGTTTTCCACGTTAAAAATCTTGGTGCATTGTTCCTATTATTATTTTTAGTTTATTATGTGTTGATTGCTGCCATTATTTCGCTACGATAATTGCTCATCTTATTCTTGTAAGTAGGAAATTGTGTGTTTATTTCCCAACAAGACCAAGATTGGACAAATTAAACGGATCACAAAACCCTCATCTTCAAATCTAAAAGGTGAAGAGGCTGAAGAATTGCCTGGAGCATTAATTCAGTGAAAACTTGACAAACCAATTCTAGTTATCACATATACAATGTTTAAGGAGTTAAGTTGTTCAAACCCATAAAAAAAAAAAAGGAAGTTAAGCTATTTGGTATGCTCTAGAAACGTCAATTTGTAGTTTCTGGAAGCAAATTTTCCATCAAACAAGCGATCAATATGTAATCCAAACATACTGATATAATGATATTTGAATAATCAAATATTAATGAATACATTTAATTTAATCCTATTATTTTAATTTATAGCCTTGATTACTTGATTCTCCCTTTAATTATGGAGCTACTCAACCTCTAAAAAAATGATATTTTCTTTCGGATGGAGAAAATGTTTTGGTTTGAAGAATTGGAATATACATCATTTTATACTAATATTTGGCATGTTTTATATGCTGAAAAAAATTACATAGGAAGTGGTAACATATGCCAAAGTTCTGCGCCATCGAAAAAATAGGTCAAAGTTCTAATGTGAAAGAGTCGTATAACTAATTCTTTTGTGTTGATTGAAGAATAAATCCAGATTGTCAATCTTAATTTCCTTATTCTTCGCTTAGATAGTATTTGGTAAATGTTTCAAGACAAAAAACACAAAATTATTTCCATCTCATCAAAATTGACTCTAGTTATTAGTTATATGAAATCTGCCCCAACTTCCATATATGAACAAATCACAAATAAAGTTGTCGAGGTATGTTATATAAACCCACATATCAATGCATTTTTCACTCGATGCACTTCTTAAACAATATTTGTATTTGTTAGTAACTATTTGTGTTTCTTAAAAATATTTAATTAGATATTCAATTCTTGACATTACAAAGAGAAGGTTTTATGGTAAAAAATAAAATCCACATCTATAAGCTCTATATTTTGAGAGGATTAATCACTATATCTACTAGTGGATACCCTATTTTTATAGGAAAATGAAATATCTATGTTTATTTATAAGCTTTTTTCAAGTGCCACCCTATTTTCTTCGAAAAATAAAATATCAATGTTTATTTATATTTTTATTTTTCAAGTGCCACCCATCAAATCAGACAGCTACCAAGCCCGTGCATATGTATAATGGATCCAAATCTCATGTCCCCTCTCCATGTCCCCCTCCATGTCCCTCCAATCAAGTTTTGTCATGTATCTAAAACATTAGTAGTTGAAGGATAGTAATTGAATAAAAAATCGTGGATGATGTCACTATTATACACGTGTTAGAATTTATTGAGGGGACAGAAAATGAGACAGGAAGTGGGGACAGAAGATTTGGATCCACATATCACACCCTTGCATGCAAGTATAATTTCTCTAAATTGGCACTTCATACCTATTCAAATCAAAAGTGAAGAAAGATAAAATAAGATACATATAATGATATAATCATGCTATTCAATACAGGCTATGTGACAAAATCTTAAGACAATAAATTTATTAATCGAATCATATCATCTTATGTACTCTTCATTTAATTTATTTTAAATCAATGTGGAACTTTCTCTTCTCACTCTTAAAACTCAAACATAAACACAAAAGAAAATGCTTAACTTACCAACACACTTGTAATATGCCCTTTACCCCTCTTTATATGATATAAATGATCCAAACTAGTGTTTTGTTACATTTTCTGACTCATCATTTAGCCTGATCCCTATGCTAGAACCAATTGGCTCCATGGTAAAGGCAACAACCTACCATTTGCTTCTTGTCTTGCTAGGTTGCTCCATTTCATTATGTTACTTATGCACGTGATCAGTCTTGATCACAAGTCACTACATTTTTGTGGTGGAGCTTTTGTTGAGAAATTTATTTACAATTATGATTTGCCGTTGTACTCTAACTCTTAATTTCATGACAATCTCAACATAGGATATGTACTACTACAATGATACTTTATGTTTCCTAGGGTAGTCCTACATTATTAAAATAGTACTACTCTTTATTTATTTATCTTTTTCTGGTACTATCACAGCTCCTGATATGAGGTGCAAGTCCTAGGATCTTGGCTACATTTGTGGCTAATTCTGTTGAGTGCCTGTTTGTTCTACCATTTGCACTAATTGGCAAACTTGCAAATGTATTTTTATCAAATTTAGGTTATGGTTGATTAAGGGTAAAGATAGGGTCTGAAACTGAGCATAGAATTAGAGTTTGAAATTTGAATTGGACGTTCCAATTTCAATTTTTTTGTTTGGAGTAATGTATAAAATTGGAATCATAATTGCACAATACAGCTGCATGGAATTTGAAAACAACTACAATAGACTCATTTGAATTTACAACCTATACCCAATGAATTCTGTAATACCCGGTGTATACGTGTCAGTAGATCAACTCAGTATGGCCTCAAAGGTCCCCCAAGACCCACCTATGCTGTTGGGTCCTGGATTTCGCTAAGTATGGACCCTACACTTCCTTGGAGGCCATATGTTAGAACCACTTTCTTGAGATCAAAACTCCCGGTAATTGATTTTCAAAGGAAAACAAACTGAAAAGTAATTTTTATTGAATTTTAGAAAACATTTAGATGATTCATTTTTAACCCCCTTAGAAAATCGTGAGAATTCTGAAATTTGAACTAGATCTCAAAAATTAGATTTTGATTGGTTAGAGTTTTGATTTTTTAGATATTTTATTTAAATCCAAATGGAGGGTATTTCCTTATTTACATTTATATTTTAAAGTTAATGGATACATTAACTTCAAATTAGTAAATGTAAATAAGTGAGTGCTGAGACAACCTAGATGCAGTTAGGTGCTGTTGTTGTAAGATTCTGCAGAATAGCCCTTGCTGCAACGAGTTATTCTCGCTGTAGTGAGCAGACGGGCCAAGAGGATCATTGTAACGATATTTACTCACTCTAATGAGCACCCCGTATCAGAACAGTATTAGAAATGACATAGTTTCATTTAATGAGCTCCACAACCTTTTAAAACACCCCATACTCAGGATTTTCTCCCCCAAACAGAAACCCTTGGTTCCCAAACCCTCCCCAACCTTTTCTTTCTCAATCCCTCTTAATCTTCATATACTAAGGATCAAATATATGAGTTTTATGGATTTTTGTCATCTCCTTCCTTTCCATTTCATATTCTTAGGTTTGGGTAGTTATTGTTCTCTATTATTGTCAAATGGGAGTGCTCCCCCAATGTTGTTAAAGTTATTTTAAGGTAATCTAAAGCTACCCATAGATCTTTGATGAGTTTTATGTTGTTATAGTCGATGTGGTGTCTCTCTCGGCTCCCCAGAGCTCAGTTGGTGTCAACGTTATCTCTCCTTTCCTTCCAGGTGAGTGGGTTTGATCTCATAGCCCTAGTTTCCATATTATAATATTATGTTCTTGCATTATGGTTGTTAAATATGAAGTTAGAGACAAAATTAAGTATATATTATGATTTTACATGATTATGTCAAGCTAGAAAAATTGTCATTGATGGTGATAGCATGAAAAAAATGCATTTTAGAAAACCATGAGACCATAATTGATATATTGTATGTTATAAAAATGTTTTATGCTCAACTCTAAGAGATTTATGCAAGAGTATATGATTTAATAGTTATTATTTCATCATATATGTTTTAAGAGTTTATGATATTTCTATACGTTAAGACTTGAGATTTCAAAATATGGTTTTAGAGTATTAGTTATGATATTATGGCAAGAGTGTCAAACAGAGTATGGTTAAGTTTTATGAATAGAAATGTTATTATAAATTTTAGAATTTCATGATTATGAACCCCAGTGTTTTGAACTATGATATTAGAGATTTTAAGTATATGAAAAGATATGTTAGCTTAATAAATGGATTTAGAACTTCAGTTTATGGTACCAAGAGGTACGAAATTCAGTATGATTCTTAGCAATTATTAGATACATGCTTTGTGGGCTTGAAATCAAAATGCCTATAAGTGGTGATTCCTTAGGTATGATTTCACAGCTACAGTTATGCTAAAGTCAAATTGTTAGAGTTATGTGAATCCAGAACTCTCCAATTACTAAGAATTTAAGGACTCGCATTCGCCAAGGACGGAGTACCCACCCTTTAGTTATGGAATTTCATTGTTTTTGTTTTATCTATTTTCAGTTAATTACATAAATGATGAATGATAAACAGCCATGGAGGCAATATAGTAAACAGTAAATAGCCATAGAGACAACATAGTAAACAGTCATGGAGGCAAACCTAGTAAACAACCCATGGTGGCAACCCTTTAAACAGCCATGGTGGCATATACAGAAAACGGAACATATTTAGGTGTCCACATTCAAACCCCAGTGGAGCCTGTGTCTAGCACTGGTAGAGTATAGTAGACGCGTTCAGTGTGGTGGAGCTCGTGTCTGGCACCCACTGGAACAAAACCTCGAGCACCCCAGTGCTTTTAATATTTTATGTGTATTTATCATGTTCAGTAAATGATTTCATGATTGATTATGAGTTTAGAAATGATATTATGAATTCATGAAATGGAAAATGTTTTGTTATATAGCTAAGTATGTAGATCTCAAATGGTTTATGATTACTGCATGTATATTATTTATTATATATTCTTGGTTTGCCATTGGTTGTTTTGCTGTGGCGGCGATGCATGGTTAAAGGCTGCTCTTCTCCTGTTAGATCCTTAGGCTATACTAAAGTTAATTTTCTGCTTCTGAGATTGTAATGCTTTTCAGGTGACTACTTGATTCCTATGGAGGTGAAAGGTTTGGTTTCTCAGTCTTAGTAGAAGGTATAATACTTGATTTCTTTGTTCTTTTGTTTTTTCAATTGGCTTGTTTAATTTATTTAGTTGAATACTCATCCCCTAGGTGGGATATGGCCCCATTGATTTGTTTTTTTTTTTTTTATCATGACATATGTGACATACTTTCAATGTTTGCTATTAAGGACATGGCCCAATTCTATAATTTGCTTCACAGGATCACAGCCAAAAGTTAAGTAAAAAAAAAGGAAAGTGACTTTATATAAATGTGTTTGAGTGGAGGTGTGTATGTGGAAGTTAGCTTTAGTTAGTGATATGCCTAACTATGGGATAGAAATGATTCTGCTGGTCTAGATTATATTTTGTGGCTTGAATCTCTAATAAACATATATATGCTTAATTGTGCTTGACATCCCCTTGACAACCTATTACCTAGTAAAATATAATGAAGGCAGAGACAAAGAAGTGGAGAGAAAAGAAAAATAAGAACTAGAAATTTCAAAATTTATCTAATCAATCTCGAATTATGAAAGAAAGCCTTACACTAGGTGTTTGGGAAGAAAAAAAAACATAACTGCATTGGATAAAAGAATGCACAATCATCAAATGGTGATAAATTGTCCGTGCTTGTAATTGAAACCTTGTATGAGACAACCTGATTAGATGATCAAAACGGTACATGCATTTGTTTTTGCCCTGTATAAGGGTGCTTGTCTTGGTTGAGAGGACTATGTGTTTTGAGAGTTGTGGAGAAGTCAAACACATGAATAGGCTGTAAGAACTATTATCTTCTTGGATGTTCAAATACATTATATTAGTAGTTCTTGTACAGCTGAACCATGAGGTCTCTTTTAAGAGTATGTTGTTGGAAGTTAAGTAGAAATCATTAATATTTAGAGTAGCTTGATATTGTGGTTATTCTGACATTCCCATTTTTGAGTTGCTCTGACTAAAATGAACTTTTGACTTGGTTTGACAATGTATTAGGTCTCCTATTGCTGGTTGAAACTTGGAAGTGATCATCATCAATAGAGCAAGGAATTACATCTCTCATATTTTTAGTAGTGATTCCCTAACTAAGCTCACATTCCTTTCCACTTTTTTAGCATGTCCTAATTTCATCTAGAAAGTCAAAACTTGAAGTGATACTTTTGGTTTGCTCATCAAATGATAATTGTTTTGCAGGTGAAGAATCCTACAGCAAGAATTCAGCACAAAACTAGTGCAGCCAAAATTGGTAAAGGGGATAGTAGAAATATGAAAATCCAAAGAGAAACTTGTAAACCATCTTAACCTTCTTAGAGTTCTAAATTCTAGCATTCATTTTAGTTCTCAATATTTGAATTGATCTCTGCTTGATTCCTTTAATTTACCTTATTATATTGATATAATTTCATTATCTTGACCGTCACACTAGTTTTTTTCTTAGTGGAAAGCTTTAAATCAACTTCATTTGGGGTCTGCAGTTTTGCTGCTCCTGCTACTTTTTACATTATTGCAAATATCATGTCATAAAATTGTTGAGTTTTACTTTCTATAATCATATCCTCTGCTTTCCACTATGCTATTTGTTTTGGATTATCGATGTGTAATGTTATTGAATGCTAATCTTTTATGAGGTCAAGATCAAATAAATCTTGTTATTGTTCTGTTTTGCCCTTTTTGTATACAACTTTTATATCATGGATGGATGCAATTGTAAAATAGATCGACCAGTTCCCCTGGTCAATGATGCTGGAGCAATCACCAATAAAACTGCTCAGGGATGAATAAGCACATTTTTTTATTTTGTATTTTTTTTATATAAGATGAAATGAAGAGTTGTATTCCAAAACTTGAGATTACTTTGTCATTATATGAATAAGGAATATGGAGTTCAACAAGGATGTATACTGTGTATGACAATGTGATAAAACAACAAATATAATTGCTAAGGATATATTAAAGTTTGATTTATGTATTGCGTTAAGTTTTTTGTTGCATCATGTGCCTATGTTTTGGTTTAGTTGATTTAAAATACGAACTTTGTAAAGCTAGAATATCCTGAATTTTGAGTATATGAATTAGCAACATTTTTTAAGTGTTGCAAAAATAGTAAATTTGCAACATTTATGAAATGTTACGAAAATCGTACATTAATAACATTTTCAAAATGTTACTATATATCCTCTATTTAGTAACACTTGAAAAATGTTGCAAAAAGGTATATATGGTAACATTTTGTAAAATGTTACTAAAAATGTAAAAAAGTGTAGTTAAAACCCTTTAGCGACAGGACGTAAATACAACATTGATGAAAATGTTGCTAATGTAAATGCTAACATTTTTTTGTTGTTTGGTAACATTTTTCAAATGTTAGTAAAGGCCAATTTTCTTGTAGTGGTTGTGCCATGTGGGTGATGGATAAGAGCTCACTCATTGAGTCCGTTGATTCGGCCTTCTCCCTTCCTCTCATAGTTGCAGGTCCAGAGATGATTTAGACGCCTGCTCCGTAGATGCAGTTATTCTCAGTGATAAGTCTTACTTTGGAGTAAGACTTAGTTTAGAGTTTTGTTAGCGTAGAGTGCTCCAATAGATATGCAGGCAGGATCCAAGTCACGCATTATTTTCAAACTATGTATTTAAATGGTTTTATGACATGCTGTCAAATCCATGACCAAATGGTCAAAGGGCTAGTTCTTATTATACCACAAAATGAAAATATAGTTCACAGTCAAGCTCAAAAGAAGTGTTCACCTGAGAACATATTAAATATAAAATCAATCATGTGCTCGTATGAAAAGAAGTGGAAATAGGATTGACTCATTTTCATTTCTTTATTTTATTTGAACGAAACATACTGTTTGTTAATGATCATGCATGTGAAAGGGAAATGGAATGCATGATATTTCTTATATATTTTGAGAATTTGAGACAATGCACGTGAAGCTTAGATGCTTATGATATCTCTTCAACCACTCCATTGGCCCAGCCTCATTAATTGTTGACCGTGTGGCCATGCCTCTATACCCGATAAACCTAATCGGTGACCATCATAGTATTTCTTCCCTGCTTTCTTTCTTTTGTTATTTTGTTATTTTTAATTTTTGGACACTAGCTATCGTAGTATATATATTGGATCAATCATAGTATACACATGGGATCATTGAAAATTTATTCTACCTTTGAAAAGAGGATAGCTCTAAACAATGAATAGATCCAAAGCATAGCTTTATGGTAAAATTATTAAGGTAGTAAGCAAAATCATAATACATAATTTTCCAATGATGCTTGACTGTTTTTTCTTTCAATGTATTATACGACTTTTGTTTTCTTTTTGAGCAGTGCTAAAATTCTACAAATTTTATTAACAAAATCATTTCAAGAGTTTTTTTGTAAAAAAATGAAACAAATAAATATTAAAAAAAAACTGCTTCATGACCTTTTAAGTTTCCAGAATTTGATATGACCAACTGATGTGTGTTGATATGATTCGTTACTCTTTTAATATTCTCTTTCCCACGTTTAGTGTTCTTTTCATCTCACCAATAAATTATCACCACATGTGTCTGGGAAAGCCAATCTGGTCTTGTATCATTGCTCAAAAAAATATTTATGGTGCTATTAAACCCGAATCGTTTGCCTAAAAATTGTTGCCAAGTTCAATTGGCATAGATGTGAAAAGTTTTGAGAGGTTTCATGAAATTTATGGATGGTTAAAAACAATATATACGAAGTAGGTCTCTCATATTTTAACACAAAAATCTGGTTGAGTTTTCCAATAACTTTTTCTAGGTGAGAAGTATTTTACTTTTTATATATATATATATATATATATGTCTGGCAAGTCTCAATTGTAAAACTTTTCTGTAACCACCAAAAAAAAATTGTAAACCTTTTTTTTGGAAGGATATGTTTGTGAATTTGGATTCTTCAAAATCCAAACTCATATATAATCATATTCAAAATCTGTTGATTCTTATTAGCAATCAACTCTCTTAATGTGATTATCCTCAACTTCCCTTCCCATCACTTTATATTAAAATTACTTTTATTGACATTTTCAATGTTTGAATTGTTAAAAATACTAATTTTTCTTGTAGTGAATTTCATTCAATGTGTATATTAATTCTGTTACTTTAAAAATGTATAAATTGGTTCCGATATTTTTTATTTAATTGTGCAGATCATTATATTTTGTTAACAAACATTTGTTTTTTTTCAATTAAAAAAAGCATATGAGACTCATGTGCCATCTAAAAAAACTTTCATGTAAGAAGCACATAAAGACAAGAGTGAAAAATAACATTTCAATTACACGCTTCTTTCCATTCAAAAATCAATATATATTTTCTAACAAAATGTAGTGATCCATACATATAAAAAAGTTTTAGGATCACTTTGCATGTTTTTAAAGTAACAAAATCAAAGAGTAGATCAAATAAAATTTAAGGGAATTCTTTGGACTTTCCCCTAATTTCTGACATGATAAATTAATCACGGCAGAAATATTTTTTTATGACACATTATATTATTGTCAAATGAAATTTCGCAAGATAGTTTCTTTATTTTTCTTTTATAGTGAGACAAAATGTATGGTTTTGATTTGTTGTGGCTATTAGAAAATTAAAAGTTTTCTTTCCATCTACGAATAAATTAATGAGTGCCCTATAAAAAAATTTCCAGTTTAATCGAGTTTAATTTGTATCATAAAAGTCATGCTAAGAAAGTATCATATTTCCAGTTGGTGCCCGTACGCCAAAGCAAAATTAAGTTATTTTGCTATTCATTAAATAAATTCACGTGATTCATAGCTTCTACAAGCGGTAACCATTCTTCTTTGCCGAATCTGGATGGATTGTCAGTGATGAATTGATTTCAATTGACTCAGCTACACATCATTCAAAATGCCACCATCTGCAAGAATTCCAACATGCAACGTTTACCCATGCATGCTCATTTTCTGATCTTAGGATAAGAGAAGAGTATCGTTTATGATTATTAGGAATGACAAAAAAAAAATGCTTAAGTTAGTACCCAAAGAGATTACTCACAACTCCTTCATTTTTAAATTGTTTTATTAGATTTACATTATATATTTTCACTTTGAAGTTGGACTATGTTATACTAGTAATATTTATTTTTATGGATACTTATATTTTACATTTTAGATTATTTAATTTTTTTTCTTTTTTTGGATTTTTTTTATTTTTTTAAACAACATTTGGATATCCATGGAAATTCATATCTCCACGGAGAATAAAAAATAATGATCTATAACAGGGATGGAGATGGGCATTGAGAGGTGTGGGATGACATAATTTTGAATGAAGGCTAGCGCGGGAGTTGAGCCTTTAAAATGGGCCTAGCTCGATAGATCAGTCCAAATAACTTGAAAAAATGGACGAGATAGATTGAAAAAATTAGAATAAAAATAAAAGTTGGTCCGATTTAGCCCGACCTGAATGGGCCTAGTCTACTATGGCCTGAGTCGGCATGATGGTCTGGACACTAGTTTTTTTTATTAAATAATCAAGTACATATATATTATTGATTTTTTTTTTACACAAAAAAGCAATTATATACATGAGCTATTACTACTTGAATTTATATTGTGTGACCCTTTTTTCACTTGAAAATGTTTAAACTAAAAATGAATATTGACAAAAATATTAAAATTGTCCTAATTCACTTTTCTTTATTAACATTAAATCAAGTTAAGTTGATAAAATTTAATTATTGAAAAAAAAAAGTTACAATCTCAATGTCACAAAAACCAAGAAAAAGATCAGTACTTATTCATAATTTATATTTTTATTCATTAATTTGTATATTAACTATAAAGTTTCTTAAAAAATTTGAACAACCAAAAATAAAATAAAATAAAATTGTTGGCCCAACCTGTGACTTGAATAAATTGGGTTAGGCCAGCATATTCTGACCCGAAACTAACATAGCTTAAAGTGGCTTGATTTAAAATGGTTCAACTCATTTTGACAGCTCTAATCCTCACCGTTGGATAACCATTCACATCCCTATTTAAGATGCTCTCTATGTTTTCATGGATCCAATATTCGCATTCATCAAATATAATATATATGATCTATATTATAGGGGAAAGAAAACTGAATGAACATGAAACAATGGTAGGCAAATGAAATAAACCCGTCGAGGCTAATATTGGTCCTACACTTTAGAATAATTGTTATCTGGGTTTTACTAATTGGTACCCTTAATCAAGAAGAGGACACCTTTAAATGAAAATACAATTTTTTTTCAAACTTTGTAATGTATTGAATACAACGAAGACAATCAAACTTTTTTATTTTTAATTCATCAATCAATGCTTTTAGGACACTAATTAGTAAAATTCCTGTTATGTTTGGATTGAATTCTTTTAAGTGACGAGGTTGGTGAGAAAATGAAAGGCTAATTACTTTTTATATCAATAACTTTTATCGTATGAGTCCCATAAAATGATCTAAATATAATAATAATTCGTTTTGTTCATTTTATCAACCTTTTTCACTTTAGATTAATCAAATTCTTTAAGAATGAAAAAAAATAGAAAGAAAATTATGCGATTTCAAAGTCACAGTATGCCATGAGTTTCAGGAAAGATTATAGTTGATGGTAATTAGACCTACAAAAGAGAATTGGACAAAATTTGTGAGTAATCACGTGAAAAGGAAAGTCTTCTATCTCTAGAGAGGGGAGCTGGGTGTTTTAATCCCTAAATTGTATTATTTGTACTCCTGAATATAAAATACCATATTGATTCACACAACTTACATTAATGGATAAGATGTGAACTTCATTTAATAATAAATGAGATGTGAATCGACAAAGTACGTCGAAATCTATGAGTACAAACAACACTTTTGAACCCGCGCGCATTTTCTTTTCTCTTGATCAACGGTTCTGACCCCTACAATGAGAGAGTCGAATCCTACTAAAGCAGCTTGACAACGTACACCCCTACCCGAGGCATTGCCTTGTGCCGCAAGGCCTTCTCTTTTATCTACCTTTTTGCCCGATCAGCCACCACAAAGTTTCATTGCTTCATCCAAAAAAAAAAAAAAAAAAGGTCCCACGGTGGAAAGTAAGAAACTTGGTTATGAAGCATTCTTCCTACCCCATGGAGGAAGAAATTCCTTCCTCCATGTACACGACACCATGGTCACAAATCATTGTGGATACAAGAAATTTTCATTGGTTATGGCTCTTAAAACATCATCAGACTCGGCCATGCAGAGAAAAATTCTCCGAGTAATTAATGCTTATGTTCTATTATTCTGCTCTGGTTGAGGCCCGTAGTACACTGATAAGATCCTTACTTTGAGTAGTAACCACAGTAAAGAAGGCGTGAGTTCGAATCCGGGAGTTCTATTCTGCCTCAGGTGCCGGTAGTCTGACCTGTTGAAATATGCACCTTCATGAACTAATGCATTCCTGATAGAAACGCCACCAGTCTGATAATAATAATAATAACCATCATCATCATCATCTAGAACCTAAATGGCGCAATTGTTGTAGGTTGCTACTCACAAGTCAAAAAGTTAATCTGGAATTGTATTAATCGGTACCGCCACATCATACTCATGATTTGGCAATCATCATCGTATTCATTGATTAACCTAACCACTCTTTATGATGTTTTCAGGTCAAACAACTATCATTTCATCATGAATTTTCAGCTGGTTAAACATAAAAAATGAGTTTAATTTCTATTGTGTTAGTTAGGGATAAAAATAGAGGGTAAATTTTCATGAATGAGCTTTATGTGTAAAATTAGACACGAACATCATTCATAGAAAATTTATCTTCATTTTTACTCCTCAATCTATGGAGGTAAAAATTACCCAGATGAATTTTATGTGTTATTTTATATATAAAGCTCATCAAAGTAATTTTTATTTTTATTTTTACTCCCCAACCAAACACACTCTTTGTGTAAATTTTTTACATTGTAATATGACAATTATGTATTGTCACATCAGTAAAATTGGTCAAATCTTACACTCATTGCTTAGAAAGTCAAGCAAATAGGGTGCATTGATTGAATAACAATGAAAAAAAAAAATTCACATTATCGGTGTATAAAAATTAAACTATTAATTTTAATATATTGGTAATATAAAAAAAGTTTAATTTGAATACGTGTAAAACATTTTTACATCAATATTCAATCATATATTTCCCATATCAACTAAAGTATTTAATTCAAACACCCACTTCCTTAAAAGTGCCTTTACAAATAGATGCGTATGATTGATTAAGAGTGTATTTTTTCTTCCCCCTCTAATGCCGGTGTTTCAAGTTACCCGTGTTGGTTGCTACGGCTTCCAAAACCATCCATTCATTGTGCATCGCAATCAACTTACCGTCACAGAAAGGGCAACCATACGATTTTAGTACCTTACCAACACAGCACGGCACACGTTGTTACTCTAGCATTGATGCCTTAGGGGCAATGCAAATTACAGAAGATGCAGTTGCCTGCCAAATCTTATCTATGCCACCCACAGAAGATGATGATGATGATGATCTCCCACTTTATGAAATTTAAACTAGTACGTAACCTTATTCCCATAAGCGGTAAAGTTGTTTATAAAATTTCAAGACGTGACTTTCAAAGTTACAAGGTATTAACTTTAGTGGAAATAAAAAGGGGAAATAACCATAGATGATTGAGGAAATAAACGGGGGAAGAGAAAAAGGAAGGAAGCATTAGATGGATGAGATAAGTCACTAAACAGAAAATAAATTAACAGGACTACTGTAACAAGATGTCTCAAATGTTGTGGTAGTCAATTCATCAACTCTGCATATGGACAAAATTCCACGGTCGACAGAGAAAACTGCTTTACAAGAAGGCTATACAACTTGTCATCAATTTGGTTGTTGAATTAAAGAAATTTGATGAGAATTAAAGCTAATCAAAGCAGAAAATTGGGGGGAAGGGTGGGGTAAGGGGATGGAGGAACATCATCGAGAATCCTAATTCCAAATCCAATCCCTTATTGGGGCCAAAAATTGCTGCCAAATCCAATCCAACAACACTATAACTTCAGTGAAGTAAGAATGCACGAGCAAAAAAAAAACAAAGTGAAGTAAGAATGCATTTCTAGCATCCAAAAACAGTGTTGCTCTATATAAGTTCATAATTAGTTCAGACGATTTCCCTACTAAGTGCCCAGATAGTTTGAGTGCCACACCTTGTGGGCATAACTTAAAATCAATGGATAGAATGAGATAAATTTTACCTGACATAGAAATTTAATTCCTTTCTTGCTCAGTATACGTCTAAAATGTGCCATGTATTACTATAAGAATGAAAAGATATCTATCAAAATCTATTGAAAATTTGTAACGCTATTTACAGAAAAGAAATGAGATGGGCAGGGAGAAGACGACAAACACAATTTTTCTTTCGTAAAAAATGGCATTAAGCAGCAAGCTTTGATCAACTAGAATCAATAGTTTTCTTTTGACATCTATATACATACATACATTGGTGTGGGAAGAGAATTACTACCTGATCCATGAACAAATTGCAAATGTGTGAACTTTGCTTAAACTCCCAACCCAGGACCCAGCTGGCCAAATTAGCCATTGCAAGCATCATCAATTTATGAAAGATTAACCAGTATCTCAACCAAAAACTACTGCCAAGAAGCAGTCTGTCCACTTGACATGGCTTGAGCTTCAGCTAAAGACACAGCCATAGCTAGCATCATCTGCTCCTCAAAACTCCCAGGAACAATGGGGTCTGTGGCACTCTGAAGGCTTCCATCAATGTCACCACACCGTGGCAAAGATAGTTCACCACCATCTTCAGTTGCAGCAGAGCTTACATAGCTAGTTGCTGTTTCGGGCACTTGTCCATGGACTATGTCCCATTCACCATGACCCCTAGTCATCGCCATAGTATGGTTTGGTGGCACCTCATTGAGGTTGTCTGTATGTGTGTAACTAACCATATCTCTACCCACCCTGTTATAAAATCTTCTGGAACCTTGTTGCATGTTGAATGATGATGTATTTTCACTGGGGGAGATCATAGATGAATCTCCAGTTATTTGCTGACGTTCAGCAAGAGCGGCAATGGCACAAGCAAGACCCCCAGATGGGGATGAAGATGATCCCGTTTGTGGATCCATGACAGAGAGAGCATAGCGACCATCAGCAACATATGGTCCAGAAGTAGCATCTGCAAAAGATGAATTCCTCTGCCTGCCTTTCTCCTGTAGTGTCATGTATACAGTTGGAGTCAACCAGAATCATCAAATAACCAGGACAACACAATCCAAAAAAATATTCGAAAAAAAAGAAAGGGGAAAGAACTGGATTGCATGGCAATGCCTTTTACCGGAAACCATATAATAATAGAAGATAGGCCTTTGGTTTGGACTTTGGAGAACTATTGCAAGCTGACAAGATGCTAACTTGTATTCATATTTAATGGAAAAGAATTGATAATCACTCAAGCATGTGTAACAGTTATTTTTTTCCCAAACAGATTAAGCATGAACGACCAAGTTCAGCTTGGTATGTAATGGAACTAGACTCACAACTGTGTGTGTCTTATAATTATTATTGCTTATAACCATGGATTTACATTAAAGACAATCAAATAATTAAGAGGACAGATTTGATGTACGTGCACAAGAAGGTTCTTCAATTATTTTTTATGAAAGGTCTGCTGAATGCCATGGTGTATAGACACAGGCATATAAATGAGAATGAGAGAGAGGCATAATGTCAAACGGGCATAGTAGACAACAGAAGCTAAAACGTAAGTGCCCCACACAAAATGGACATAAAGAAATAATATTTAACTTCATGAATCAAGGTTATTAAGTTTCCTCATAAGATTGCACGATTTAAGCTTTTCCATAGGAATTTTGATCCTGAATATACCCACTAACTCCGTTTGGTGAGATCACTGTAGGATTGTCTAAGCAAGCTTGTTAAATCACAGAAATCAGATAATTTTATCCCGACCTGGGCAAGCCACCGTTTAAGTGACAGAGCAACCCATTATTTCAGAAAGAAAAAAAGACAAATCCACCAAATCATAGATCCCCAACCCCATGTCTTTCTGGCTGCTTCCCCACATCTGTTCCTCTTCAATCTGAGATTCTGAGTTATGCCTTTCTTATGTATGATGAATTGTAAATGGAATTTGAGTTATGAGTTTCTTAGGTATTTTTAGTTAGATTTTATTACATTTTAGTTATGATTTTAAGGTTATTTTGTATGTTTCTGTTATTTTATGTGGGTGTGTGTGTGTATATGTTCGTTCATGTTATTTTTTTGGTTCAGGATGATTCCTCGTCTTAACTTCTTGTAATTCCTTCTCTTCATCTCATTCTCAATAGAATTCCTCTTCCATTTTTATATGACCATGTGAATATGACTTCAAAGTTAGGAAGGATCCTACACAATCTCACTATCCTCCCCCTACAATCCTAAATAGGATCTTGAACTAGGCAACCTTAAGCATTTATATAACAAGTATGAATGATGCTACCTAATAATATTCATGGGAAATTGTTTTAAAAGGAAAACAAAAAATACAAAACAATAGGATTTAATTTTGATGTACTCATCAAATCAACTCCTCTCATCTCCCATGTGCATTACTCTTTAAGTAGTGAGTGTGAAAGTCAAGCATAGTTGCTTATATGATAATATATAATTGAATGATAGTGTAAAAAAAGTTTTACACTATCAATATATTTAAATTAAACCAAAAAAAGTTAAATGTAAAGGAATCTTTTCTGCTATTACTTAGGAGTTTCCATTTTTGAAAATACTCACAAGCTGCAAACCAACCTCAGTTATGAATATTCACGTCTTTCTTTCACCCCAAAATCACTCTTCAAAGGCATAATGTAAAGAATATTATGCAAAAAAGCCCAAATAAATTTAATCATCAATAGCTTATAGGTAAGCATATTCAACCAAAAATCCTTACCTGAATGGAAAGCCAGATTGCTTCCATGACCATTATGTCCTCAAGATCGACATCAAATTCATCATCTCTGCAGTTTCCAGCATTTGGGAAGCAAAATAGTATAAGTCCACAAAGCAATTTCCAAAATACAATGTGTTAGGACTGAAATTGACTGTAGGTGTTTATTGCTGAGACCCTTTGCAATACACCAAGAATCCCTAAGGAATGGTTATGAGTATGAACCCTAGGAGAGTATAGAGTGTCCAATCTCTCAAACCAGTTAAAAATGAATTGACTAGACACACTAACCAACATCCACTTCTCTTTATTTATACTTGCTAATCCCCAAACTAATGGGGTCCTAACAATATGAAAGAACTGATGCAAACCAAAAGCAGGTATTCAATACTTGTCAAAATAAGACATCAGCCTAAACGGCCCAATATCAGGAGATGGGGCTCCCGCCTTTGATGCATCACATAGGTAAGGGTATTCAATACAACACTGGTATGACACGAAGATACAACATTTCCTAAGAAGTTAAGGTATGGACATGACAGAATACGATAGAACATGTGAATCGAAGATTATATATATAATCACATATGACATCCAAAAATAGATAAATCATCATACACAAATACAAACAAAATAGTTGCCCAACACATAATTGAGAGGGAAAAGCAAAGGAAAAAAGTTTCTATTTTCAGGTCAGCTAAAAATTTTAATGTGTGTGGGAGTAACATTAAGAGCATTAACTTGGATATCGCTTTTGCATTGGTTACTGTAGCTTGGAAGTAAAAACTTGTAGAGAATTGCCTCAACCGAACATCTTTTAGCAAGTATAGGTTTGGCAGTTAATGCAAGTGATGCCAATAATGGTATTTACAATCCTAACCTATAGACCCAAGCAACAACAAGTGTTTCATTAATTTCTGATTTGAATCCAGCTTAGACAAGGACTAATGCCCTTCACATAATTAAACTTAATCGTGTTATGATTGTAGTGGGTTGAGACATAGAAGGTATGCTCCTCTTAAAATAACCTTAATCGTTGAGAACACTAATCCTTCATAGGCATAAATGGTTGACTCAATTATGTATTAGACTAGAACATGATAGTGTCTCATTTATAATGGACTCAATATTTGATGACATCATGGACATAGTATTCATGGAAAAAAGCAACGCACAGAAGGATCAAGATCAGTATGAAGAAACATTAAATCATCATACTAGCCAATGAGCTGCAGCTCATATGCCACCACTCTTGGTCTAAGTGACTAAAAGCTTGTTGGTATTGGGTCACGGGTTCTATCCTCATTTGCCCATCTCCTTCCCAAATTCCCCCTTAGCTCCACTAAGAGCTCCTTAGAACCAAAAAAACAAAAATCATCATACTAATTTTAAGCAATTAGACATGTCCACTTCATTTTTTTTCTCCTCAATGATTTTTGGATGTTTATTACCATATCTTGGCAAGTAGAGGGGTCCCTTAGGGTTGGGTCAACCCACGAACTTGATTTTACCCCAAACCAGCCCACAAAATACGGATTGCGTTGAGTTGAAAAATCTTCAACCCACAAGATATAGGGTGGGTTGTGAGTGTGAATTTTCAACCCACACAACCAAAGCCAGCTCATCTATTTGTTTGTTTTCTTATTTGAGTGATCTCAAATTTGTGTAAAATATGTGCAGTGCAATGGGCTTATTTTGTTGGACTTAAAGAACTATTTCAAAAAACATATTAAGGATTTTATGACTTATCTATGGTTTCTTGAAACCTTTTATGGCTTATGGATATTTTCTTAAATTTATAAATATTGAGACTTGTATTTGTCATGCTAGTTAAAAGATATATTTATATTTAAAATTGTTGTATAAGTTTATATACATATATTTATTATATTCCATTACATATTTTTGACATGTTTTAATAAGTAAATATTTTTCAAAATGTATACCGCGCCCACAGGTTTAAGTGGGTTAAGTAAAAGAAGCACCCCAAACCCACCCAAGTCAACACAGTGACACCCCTATTAGCAAGAAACAACAGAAACAGAAACATTGAAAGAGATAATATGAGAAAAGTTGGGAAGTTGGGGGTGGGAAGCAATGCAAGCTAGCATACCTATTGGTCCTGGCAGCTGGAGGTGGTCTACACATTGAGGTGGCACTTGAGTCTTGAGATGAGACAATTTCCTCACGTTCAACAGCAGAAATTGAAGATGCAGCCACTACAAAATTGGAAAGCGAAAAAAGAAAGAATAATTTGTATTAGTAAAATCAATCAGACAGACACATCCAGATGAAATCCAGAACTGTGTCAAACATATACCTGCATTTGAGCTGCAGTCAACATCTGTAACTCCTGCATTCACATTTGCAGACCTTATTTCTTTTCTTTTATGCATTCTTTCCTCTTCGTCCTGAAGTTCCTGCTGTCGCATCCTAATTTTGGCTTCTATAACGCGTTGCTCTTCCTGAATAATTATGAGTTTGTGAGTAAAACTTGATTCAATGCAAATATGTTGTAGAAAATGCATTCTTAGACAATAATTGCAGCAGATAACTTACAATCTGCTCTAATCCCTTTTCTTCTTTTGATTTTACTCCACGATACTCCACGGCATAATTTGCCGTTTTGCAGAAGGGACATCTTGTGTTTGTTAAGCCAAACAATTATTCTAATACTAAAGCAACAACCCATGGAAGTTTCCTTAATGATGAGCTATGAATTCATAATTTCATATTAAAGAAAAACAACTAGTGATGAAGGATACTGTGTAGGCCGAGTTGAATTTGGAACTTTCATCTGCAAAAAGCACTCTGATAAAGGGAGACTAATCAGATTGCCACAAATAGTAATAACAGAATATATGACCAGAAAAAATAATCACATAATACCTGTACAAATGCTCTTCGTGCAACATCTTGATCGGTTTAGACTTGGATAATACTGAATTAAAAAGATTAAAAAATTGTCAAATTGGATTATTAGAAAAAGACATACACAAAGATTGAAATTTGGGGGAAAAATGAAAAAAAAAATACTTATATGTGTGTGTTTGTGTGTATTCAGATTAGGAAATTTGTGACAAAGAACTTGAAATGTTACATCCTCCATCATTTGGTTCTGAGGAAGGTCGATAAATTAAATGGCTAAACCCAAACAAAGGTGATCCCAAGGCCATATTTACAGTTTGAAATAGTTGCGCATAGATTAAGTGATTAATTTGTTCATTTTTTCAAAGAAAACTTATGCTGGTATCCCCTGAGATTTGGCAAAATCCACTCCAACTCCCTTAGGTGACACTGACCTCCCTTGGAGACATTGTGCAGTGTGCAATTAAGGGAAGGCAGTGTAATGATTTCACACACTCAAGGGAGAGAGGTGTTATGATTTCACAAACTTAAGGGCCTCCTAACCAAATTTTACAAATAGAATAGAGGAGAGTCGAGATGAACTTCATCAAATCTCAAAAGAAGTCGGTGTAATTTCCCCTTTTTCTGAAAAAATTTACCGTAACATATTATGTTCAAAGAAATATATATTGAAAGCATATGATAGGAACCAGACCAGAAAGCAAATTGGGCATTCTTCCCGATCATTTGCACTTTCTTCGTCCCCAGGATAGCAAGGTGCAAGTTTCGATTCGAGTATAAGCTTCCTCAGCTTCTTATGATCCACATCTTTATGATTATACAGGCCTTGTGGCCTTGTGTATTTTTCATCTACCACTTGTCTCCTCCTCCCAAGTTTATTACCCATCCAACGAAATTCAGTTCCACTGGTTTGCTGACTGTGTCGAACTCTTCAACAACCTAAATAACAAACCATTCTCTACAAAAGTTAGTCAATTTTCCACATAACAAAAATATTTGGATTTTGGACAAAAAATTAGACTGTATGAATGACATACTCAACCAACAATAATCATAGAACCTAATCCCCTAGATAGGATACAATCAACAGACCCAAAAATGTCTTTATGCTTAATTCACTAAGGTTGTTGGAGATGCACATACCGAAATCCCTGCAACGGTTTATGAGAAATGCAGACACATAAGCAAAAACACCCAAATTCAAAAACAACAACCAAACAAACGCAAGTCCACACTTCGCAACAGAATCACTCAAACTCAAACTTTCTTCGAATTCCCCAAAATTCATCGCCCAACCACATTGCTGCCATAACAATTATAAACAAAACAATTATATATATAATCCTAGAGTTCGCAATTCAAGTGATTGCATTTTCAATGTACAGACTCCAGAGAATCGTTAGCGATTAGTTAACAATTGCAAGGGAGCGAGCTCATTCCAAAACCAATTCGAATTGGCAAATCAATGACGGCGGCAACACCAAGAACCCTAATTGCAGCTCCGCGGAGCTCCAATTGGGGTAGAACAAGCATTGGAAAGAACAAATTAAAGAACGAGAAACCCGATCGAGAAGGTGAAATCAAAAAAAAAAGAGCACCAATTAAAAGTGCCAGAACCAGCACAGTGAAAGTGAAGAACAAGAACAAGAAGAAGAAGAAGAACAAAGAAGAAGGTTCTTTGCAAAAGCATTGCGCAGTGAAAGCGAAGCACTTACAGAGAAGAGGAGAGGAAAAAAAATGGAAGAGCAAGCGCGAAATTGGGAATCGGGAACGAACCTCTGAAATCTTGGTCAGAATAAAGCGAGAGAGAGAGCAGATTTTAGAGAGAGAAAGGAATAGAGAGAGATGGAGACAAGGTCGAAGGAGTAGTAGACGAGGAAAGCTTCATTTCGCTCAGACAGCACGCTCCTATTGCACAATCACACCCTCAACTGCTTTCACGCGCTCCCCTTTCGTCGTGAACTTTACTCTCGCGCACTCCTTTTTATGGGCCAAAATCTAATTGTATGTTTAGATTGAGTTTTTAATTTTTCAGTTCTTTAAAATAAAATTTATGAATGGAAAATTAAAAATCTTAAAAATTATAGGTCTATTTGATTTATTATTTTTAATTTTAAATTTTTATGAAGAAAAAATAAAAAAAATTAAAAATAATAAATCAAATAGATTTTATAAATTTTAATTTTTAAAATTTTCAATTTTTTCTTATAAAAAACTGAAAAAATAAAAATAAAAATTAAAAATTAAAAAGTTAAATCTAATAGGACCTAGTATTCATTTCCTTCTTCTCTGTTGCATAATAAATAATGAATTTAGATAAGGTTGTTGTCACAAATAAAGAAGAAATTGGATGAATTACAATAATCTTTAAAAGGAGAAAGTATAGTTTACCAAAAAGAAAATTAAAATGCCCCTACTCAGTGAAAATTTCGAGAAAATTGGTCTATTTAAAAACAGAGTAATGATTATGCAAAAAAATAATAATGATATAATTTTAGATTTGGAGTGAACTCAAAATGTGCCAATTAATAAACTTTCACTTTACATTTTTATCTTTAAAAAAAAAATACTTATTGTTTCAAGTAAATTGCCTTAAACTGAATGAATTTCTCACCAAATTAAAATTGCGTTTAAGAAATTAATCGTTGCTGTTTTTTTTTTAACTCCAATTTTAAAAAAACATTAGGTGGAGGACAAATTTTCTGATAAGATCTGAATAAAAACAAAATTGCATTCATTCATCTGTGACCATGCTTCATGCACGTCTTGGGTGCCCTCGTTTGTTTTTGTTTTTCCTTTTTGTTTTTCTTTTCTTCTTATTGGTTAGGTTAACGATTGGATATCCTTGATTAAAGTTTTCGAGGAAAAAGAAGTCAACACCTTGATAAATCTAGTATTGTGCATTGTTGAGCATCACGAAAATCTATCATATATACTTGATATATACAGAGACGAATGTACGTAGAAAATGTTGGGATGTAATGATACATACATCCATCAAGACTTGAGAATTTTTTCTAAAAGTGTATATATATATATATATATATATATATATATATAGTCTCGTTATTTTATATATATATATATATAGTCTCGTTATTTTTTATTTAATTTAACTTTGCATTAATATAAATATTAAATTTTCTTTCATCACTTAATTTTTTTAAATCTGCCACTTGATATATATGGAAGACTAAAGTTGAGTTGGAGATTGCTTTACCATCTTTCATGAGAGGATTATCATTTTCAATTATTTATAATTCACATTTAGGTTCGTTTGGGGTAAATAATTTACATAAATATTTATATAAAAATAAGTTCTGAATAAGTTATTCAATATTTAATTATATCATAACAAAAGTATTTGTTTTGAATATTTTAATAAATACTTATTTGGGAAGTTAAATATTTTAACTTCTTAAAAAAACACAAAAATTGATTTTTCAAAAGTAATAAATCTTTTGGTTAAAACCTTCCTTTTTTTCAATAAACAAAAGACTCAAACTACCTGAAGAAGTGAGCATAGTACACACGTCCAACACAAAAGAAAGTCATATCCAAACAAAAACAAATAACAAACATCAACGAGGAATATAAGAAGCTCAATCCCAAATGGAACAAAAAACAACTTTCCTTTTTTTGGTTACAAGTAATTAGTTGTATACTCAAATGGAACAAAAAAAAAAAGAATATCACTTGTGATTTCTAAAATTTTAAAAGAAGTAAAAAATTGCGTTATACAAATGAATCCTTAGTTGTGTATTTTATTTTACTAAATTAAAATAAGTATAAATTTCATTAAAAGTTTATAAATATGATTTGTTTGCAATTATTTGAGATAGATCAATAAATATAAGTTATTTTCTTTTGAAAGAATAAACATTCAAGCTTGAAAAACACCACCTATAAAGAAGACTTAATTAATCGCATTGTTTTATGTAAGAGCGATTGAAGGGATTGTGTTCACATTCGAAAAGGGTATAAATTCTGTAACAAAAACAAAAAACAAAAAAAAAAAAACCATATTCGTAGCTTCTCAGACAGAACGAGTATGAAGTGCCTAAACCACCGTCATTCAATATACCTTTCTCCTCGAACAAGTTAATCTGTGGGTGCTCGAAGTATTTTAATAATTTTATCATCTAAACATTTGAAAAGGAAAATAGGAAAAGTAGAAAACACTGATCACGTGATTAGAGGATGTTCTAAGCTTTGATAGTGCTCTTTGGGGGACATATAACTCTTTTTTTCATGAAAAATTTAAGTCATTTATTTGTGTTCGAGAAGCTATTTACTCAAATACTACTTTTCTCAAATTATTTACCAAATTACTCCCATTTTATCGGGTGCGACATTGATCCTAATGGAATAGGCGATTTCAGCAAGAAATCGTCTAATCAGTCAACGACTTTTTCACGTAGGCCCTAAATATGAAGGTGTCTTTGTGTATAATTAGTCAAACGTCGCATTGGCATCTCGCTAATCATGCCCTATTTGCCAGCTACCACCCTTCCTTTCTCACCACTCTTATCATTTTTCAGTCTCTCTCGGCACTTCAATCCTCTCTCTATACTCACATTTCTCTCAAATCATACTCACCTCTTCTCTCAGCGAAATTCTCAAAAAATCAAGAGGCATCTCATAATCATAAGTTTGAATTTACAATTATTTTATGTTAGTCTTCAATCGGTTCTTTTATAATTATATTTTGATACATTGATTTTTTAAAATGGAAGAATTTATATATATATATATATGTTCTTTTATAATTATATTTTGATACATTGATTTTTTAAAATGGAAGAATTTATATATATATATATATATATATATATATATATATATATATATATATATATATATATATAGACCTTCTTTATTGCTTTGAATAGAAGGAAAAAAAAAACTATATTTTCCTCCCTTATTACATTGTGTTATTTAAACAATTGTTAATACCGGAGGGTTAATTGGATTTAGTTCAACCAACATGGGTATTCAGTTGGGGATGGTCCCCGTGTAACAATGGTTTTGTTGTGCGTTTATCCAGAGCTTCTTACTTCTTAGTCGTGTGTTGCTTGTCTTTTGTCTCGTGGAAACCTAACCAAAGCAACGAGTACCCCTCATTTTGTCTTAAGTTTCCTAATCTCTAGGGCACCATATTTGTCTTGATTTTAGGACGTAGAAATTAAGCTCAAGTTGCAGTAATAATTGGCCTATGCCACCTTCTCAAATACTACTGCGTTATCACACAACTGTCCAATTTTAAATGGGGAATGAATAAAGAAAATGAATAAAAAATCCTCAATTAATCTTAAAATAATTTAGATGTATCTTATAAGATTATCTTCATTACTACTTAATTATTTTCATTTACTCTCTCTTCCTTTAATCTCTTTTTCTGTTACACTATTATCTGTCTTTCATTTATTCCATAAGAGTGTAACTGAAAAAATAATAATATTATCTAGCTTTTTTTAAATGAACATATATAGTTATTTGAAAAAAATAAAATTAAAAAAAAAGGCAATTATTTGAGAATGGAAATAATCCGAGATACTTTGAAAAGCATATACACCACGAAGTTCTGATTTGTCCTACACTACTTGATTATCCGTAGAGTGACCCATAAATATTGGTTTGTCGAGAAATTCCTAAATACATTTAGTGTTAAAACTATATATTATATCATTTAAAGTGTATTTGGTTGAGGTAAAATTAAGGTAAAATATTTTATAGATGTATCTCATGTATAAAATTACACTTGAAGTTTTTCAATTGAAATTTCCACCTATTTTTTACTCTTAACCAAACATACCTTAGCATCAATTAATTAATAAACATTAAAATCGAAGGTAACGTATCGGCAATGATGACTATTTTATAAAATTATTGCTCTCAAGATACTTAAACATTTCTTGCCCTACGTGTGGTAATTTTGATGAGTCATAAGGTTACAACATGTTTGGTTCAATTCTCCACATGACGGATAATCATGTGCAAGCTGAGCTCGATTCATTCGTCGCTTGATGACTGCATATATGTTGTGGATGGTCAACCAATTGTGCAACCAACACGGTCACCTAGACTTCTTAAATCAAGTTGGTGTCCTCTTTGGCAAGTGGAAACTTTGGAAGAATTGAAACTCTTACGCCAAGGTCAAGATATCTGCATGAAAGCTTCGTTAGTTACAACAACTTAATTTAAAAGGTAGGTGTATATATGTTTAACATGATCGATATGCATATAGAAATGAGACACAATATACTCAATGTGAATATAATAATAAGCATTAAAATAAGCGTGTATGAAAATAAAAGAATATATATTATATATTTACGTGATGATGTATGCAACTCTTCAAAAGTATTCTTGGTACCTCTACTTTGTTTTGATGCTGTCAATATCTTCGGTTAGGAATGTTAGGCATTTTGGCTTATAACTGATATTGAAAGTGCATAAATATAGGCTTGATTGCTTGCTGCTCTTTCACTTCTATAAAAGTAAATATATAATAATTGAGATCAACTTTGATACATTTTTAAATGTCTTACCCTTTTAGTCAATTATATAACACTGTGTTTGACTGAGATCAAAATATGGATAAAATTTATATGAATGAGAAGAATGTATAAAATAAAACATAGAACTCATTTATATCATTTTACCTTAATTTTTACTGTGAAATCGATCACACCCTAAATGTATAACTTTTTAAGGTAGTTATTTTCAAATGGGATGTGTTATATGTACTCACCAATTCGTCTCATATATCCGACTACACAATTCAAGCTAACAAGCGTTTTCATTATTTTTTTTATTAAAACAGTTAACACTCAACAGGGGGCGTCGAGCACATGAGTGTACAACTTCCTTTTCCCTTATCAAATCACTTATTTTTAATGCCATAAATGATAAAATCTCATTAGTCTGCTAGTTGAGTTAGTTACCTATTAGGTATGTCAAACCTTCCCAACACAAGTTCTAGTACAACTTTGACTCCATTGCTATTGAAAATATTTAGAAAGGGAAAATGGTAGTAGAGAAGAGATTGGAAGAGAATAAAGAGAATGAAGAAGAAGATACTGCTAGACTAAAGGCAATTCAATCACAATTGAAGATTTGATATAAGAGGAAATGTCATGACTCAACTTTGGTCATAATTAGCGCATAGAGAATATGTTCCCTTACGAGCCTTAGTCTACTAACTTTACAAGAAAAATGGGCAAATTTTCTCCTATTTATGAGACATTTCCTCAAATTACAAATACTCCTTTCATAGACAATAGATATGACCATAATTAAAGTTAGGCCTCAAGCATTCTTAGAATGTGCCTTCAACTAGCAATACAGATATTTCAGCACAAGTTCAATAAATCAATCAAAATATAGGACTGAATAAATCCAGTTTGAGTTTTAGATATAAAATCAAATTAAGCCACAAGCTCCTTTTAATAACATAAATTATGAAGCCAAATATACATATATAACTTCTATACAGCCATGCATATAAAATTTAAGCACCATGCACTAACATACTAACAATCATTGTTTCAAAGAGGTTTCATAATAAAAGAATACCTTCTCAAGAAGGTAGACCATTTCAAGGATCAACTACCATTGAGTCGAGGGAATATGTTCACAGTCATCAAAAGAAGAGGGACAATACGAGGTGAGTTTTGCAACTTAGTGAAAGACAAAGCATTAATAGCCTTTACAAAATAAAGATATGATAGAGCGAAAATACATAAGTAGTAGTTTAAAATTTGTGAAAATACATGAGGGCCACTAAAATATAGGATAAATAGTAGGATCACAGTTGGTGACCATTCCTTTATGTGACCTCGTAATACATCATGCACCAGTGTGCAGTGGCCATGTAAGCAAACATCTTGTACCATTATGTTGTGGTCATGCAAACAATCAAGTCAAGATGCACTTAGGCTAACGCCTACTGCCGTTAGATACAAATCATCATGTTAGCGACTTTCCCAAAAATCATTTCTTTATACTCATGTATGTATCTTCATAACCATTTCTACAAAATCATTAGCACTTCAAAAATCAATAGAATTAATAATAATCCAATTTAAGAAAACATTTTCATCAAAAATCCTTTTACAAGTCAAAAAAACATGGAAAGTCACCTATTAGTTTAGGAGATATTCTTGCCAAAAGTTTCCGTGCATTTCAGAAAAATGTTCTTCTTTGATAATAGAAACATAGTACTAAATATGCCTGAAGTCTTCATCTTTTTCACAATTCCAAATCTGACTCTTTTATGAGAACATGCCAAAAGGCTTCAAAGATAGAATTTTAAACCAAAAATATATCATTAAATCACAAAATCATATCAAATTATTTTTAACTATGTTTTAAATTATTGTGAACATAATAGAGCTAATTAGAGACATTGTGTCTACTCACAACTAGTTCTAAAGAACCAAAGATCAACTCTAATAATGTCATCAATTCAATTGTTGACACCCAGAAGCTCTATAACTCTAGGAATATGACAACAACAATATTTATGAGCTAAAAATGTCACCAATTTAACATAATTTAGCCCAAAACACAAAACCCCAAATTCTAAATCCTAGGGTTCTAGAAAGCCCAATTCCTTCATTAACAACTCAAAGGAAGCTAAATAGAATTAATAGAACAAGATTGAGGCTTACTTATTGCTCCAAGAGGGAGAAAAGAGGGAAGGAATGACATGACCTATATGACCTTCATTGGTTCCTTTCCTAGAGAGAATCACAAACAATAGAAAAGGGAGAGAAGGGGAGAAAAAGAATCACGATTGATATAAGGGGGAGACACACCAGTGATGGCACGTGCAACCATGGTGTGGCGAATCAACTGGTCTA
This sequence comes from Dalbergia cultrata, assembly GCA_031216105.1. NCBI lineage: Eukaryota > Viridiplantae > Streptophyta > Magnoliopsida > Fabales > Fabaceae > Dalbergia > Dalbergia cultrata. The sequence continues at coordinate 18,201,168 of CM062350.1, forward strand.
GCTGGAGGTGTGTATGGAGGGGGAAGAGAGAGCATTGAAGAGGAACATAGAGCTATATGTTCCCAAGGAAGAAAGAAAAAGAATGGGGAAGAGAGAAAGGAAAAGGAAGAACAAAAAAGCAAGTGGGAAGGAAAAAGAAAAGAAAAAGAAAGTGGTTCCGCCTATTAAATATTGTGCTAGCAAAATTGCCTATTTTAGACTATGGCAAACACAATTCCCATTTATTTTTATTTTCCATATTGACAATTGATTTAAAGGTACAAACAAAACAAAACTATTAGTTTATCACAATAAGGTTGATGTTTATTTTTAATTTATCATACTCACCATTAATTATTATTATTAGTTTTAGGACATGAACTAATTTAAGATATAGGCTTATCACACAAGGAATGATCTATACTACAGGCAATTTGTGTGTTGAGTTGTTGGGCCTTTGTTGTGGTTTGAATCTTGCTTTAAGTATGGGTTACGAACATGTTCTATGTGAGATAGGCTATTGCCTTGAAGCTATATGTCTTATTGAGGCCCTTCGTCCTTTTTTTCACCTGTATGCATAGAAGAGAAAATCAGACCTCCCGATCCTACCGGGTTAACAGGGGACCGGACCCTCTTCATGTCTGGTCAAGGGTCGAAAACTGCTCATCCACAAAACCGATCAACAACAGGAAAAATAAGTGAAAAATTGCTAAACCACCCAAATCGGAGGCAGTTCAACGACCCACCAATTCAATGAAAAAAGAAAAAAGGAAAAAGAAAGAGAAGGTGAATAGATGAGGTTATCGTGTTCACCGCTACAAGAAAGCTTTATGAGGTATCCATAACTGTAGTTGAATATTGCTCAAACCAACATGGATAGAAAGAAGACCACGACTTTATTATTTATGTTAGCAAGGAGGATCTGCTGCAGCTGGTTTAGGTGTTAGTAGACTTCCAAATCTTTGTTGAAAGTCATGGTTAGTGTGGGACGCTACTCTTTGAACTTTGAAGAGAGGGAGCTGTGGCAGTTTGAAGAAAGAAGAGAGCAGGAGTAGGTTTTTTAAGTTGGAGAAGTATCGGGTTAGGTTATCTAGTGGACTTGGTTGACTTTGGGCCAACCACTTTTTCTTTATTTTATAAACTAGTAATTTTGAACCCAGAATAAAACATTCCATTAGTTTTTGGGTTTTGGTAGCAAATTCTATTGTGGTAGTACTAATAAAATATATTTTATTTTTAAGTTGTTAAAAAATTGAAATTTTATAAATAGTTATATATAAATTTATATAAACATATATTTTATATATATTTTATTATATTCCGATCGAATCCCAGCTAAACTGATTGGACCTTCTTGATTAGTTTGATATCCGATCCGATTTTCTCGTCCTTGCATGTATGAGCCTCTTATGGTGGATCAAAGCTCATGACTTTGTTTAGTGTCTGCAAAGTGAGCCATGTTTATAGTTAAGGAAACCAAGTTGCTTATTTTTCTTGCCAAATTTGATTCTTCCTCTTTTGAATTTGATCGAGTTGATGCATTGCATCCTCTGAAAAGGATTGATTTGATTCCTTTGGAGATACCATTGGGGCAACTTTTTTTTAGATGATTTTCACTTTTTTTCTTCATTTTTTAGCCTATATACCACAAAAGAAAAATAAAAATACCACAGATAGTTAGTTTGGGACATACACTTCAAATTGAATGAGAGGATTTTTTAGAAGGTAATGTATTTTTGAGAGGATTTGAAATAACTTGTCATGAAATTCCTTATTTGGATATTAACATAGAGGAATTTCAAAATTCCAAGTATTTGAATGAAGTATTCTCAAAACTTGAAAATAGTGGATTTCAAATTCCTTCTCTGTAGAGAAAATTTTCTTTATCTCATAACTCTCACTCTCACAAATCTAATATCATTCATCAAAACCACTACTTGCTCATTATCAATAAGCCAGCTACCCATCATAATCCTTACTTGTCACTTTGCTTGATGCTCGCTGTCGATCAGTGTCAACGCTAGCCACCCATTGCGCACCACCCATCCCTGGTCTTTGGCCATCGCTGCCAGTGTCCAACCGCCCATTGTCGTTGTTCCTTGGCATCCATCACTGCTCTCCCATCATTAAATATCATTCGATGCTCATCATCTACTTTTACCTATTGAGAAGATGATATAATTTCATTGCGCAAACAAAATATTTTATAAAAAAAGTCATACAATTACCTTATCCAAATAAAATAATTTTAAAATAAAGGAAATTCAATTGAAGCAATTAAAATTTATTATATTTAAATTCTCTGAAATTTAAGAAGACACAACCTAACTATTTACCAGCAGTGGCTATAGGGAAGAGAAGAAGAAAACAAATAATCCAACTACAACTGACAAATATAAAAGTGAGAAATCTAAATATTGTAAAGCAAAAGCCTTATTATGTGGTTTTACATCTAAGCAGATATACAAATATTGGAACCGCAACCAAACAAAAAAAATTACAAGTATCAAAACTAAAATTCACTTATTTTTTAGAGACAAAAAATATAAGCCTTATTAATTTTCATTATTTTAAATTATAATTTACATTAAATGTAATTTAGTATTTACATTAATCTTTAATATTCATTAATTAATTTAGTCAAGTATAAAAATTTTACAAATAGTATTTATTGTATTTAAATATTTCACTTTTTTATTTGTATTAAAATAATAAACCTTACTAGTTATTTAAATTTAATGGGATGGGGTATAACTTTTTAATAAGAATGGGTCAAACCTCAAGAATGGTTCGTGTTATTATTTTTTTTCTTTTCAAACATAACTGATTCTTAATTTTATTATTGAGTTATTAAGAGATTCTTCTAGACTTTTAATAGCTGCCTAAACAATTATACATAAATGATAAGTTGACCATATTAAATACTTTACACTTAAAATGTATAGAAATAATCTCTCTGACTGATCCTAAACCTTCGCATATACTTTAAATCTAATGTGAATTCTAAAAATAAATTATTTGTTAAAAATTTAATTTAAATATGTAAGTAATATTAAAAAATAATGTTAGAAGTCTTTGCATAGTTTTATATGTAGTGGTAGGATTATTGAATTTGATTGCAGTGTTTGAAGTTATTCAGATATGTACTTGAAAAAGAAATTCAAATATAATTTATATACACCAAAAATAATTACTAACACAATTTTCTTTATATATTGCATAGATTCTATTTCTTTATTGTTGGCTAAACAAATAGCTAAGGACCTCTTAGTTTTGTGATTTGACCATTTCAAAGTTACGTACACATAGACTATTTTCCAAATCAAGGATATACATGAGATCCCTCATTTAGTTTTCCATTCTCCTACTTTATTCGTCAAATATTCAAAATTTTTTATTTATTTATTTTTTATGCTTATAAATATCATCGAAGACTGCCTATCTTCAATAGCAATTCACACTATTGAAAAGCTTGACATTATTGTTTCCTAAATCAAGACAATGAAGACCCTCTTTTATTTTTCAATTCTTCTGCTTGTTCTTTTCATTGGTTTTGGTACGTTTTCAACTAATTCCAGATATTAGATTCTAATTTGTGAAAACTGAATATTCTTAGTTTGGTTATTCTTTGACTCAAGATTCATGTATATGTTGCTGAATAATGTACCATGGATGTGGTGCTGGAAATCAAGTGCAGGCAACAAATATATGTACCTCACCAATAGAGGGCAATGGCACTTATTGTTCTCCATCACAATCACCACCAGATCTGGCTTGCGAGAATTATTGCAAGTTCTTTCAAGGAGATAATTTAATTAGAGGAATATGTGATTCGTCGCAATGCATTTGTTATTACAATTGTTGAATTAGTTACATCACTTATCAATATCTATAACAGCCAATTAATTATCACCTTTTGAGTGTGTTGTATGTGAAAAATTGGGTGAAGTTGAATAACAAATAAATGAAATGGAAGCATTATTAGTGGCAACTTTCGTCTCTCCTTCCTCCCTTTTTATTTTTCCGTTTGCAGTTGTGTTGGTTTAACACTGAATATTTCTTTGAGTTCTTGAGTTGTTCTGGTTTTGGTTTTGGGCTGTCCTCTAAAGTTTTGTTTTAGTTTTGATTTTTTTTTTCCATGTTTATGTTTTTAGTCCCTCTTGCATTTATTCCATGTTAAGTTATAATACTTATGAGGGTCAAAAGAAGATTTTTAAAATATTTATAAGACAAAAAATAATTTTTTCAATATTTGTAACCAAAAAAATAGCATTGAAGAATATTTATTGAGACCAAAATTTAAAACAATACGGAACAGAAATAAAGAAAGGGAAAAAAAGGAACGAAATCAAAGCAAAAAAAATTTAGAAGGACAAAACCAAAAAATTTATAATGACTAAAAATGTATTTAAATATTTTAAATACTATTTTTTTGAATAATTATAATATGAATTTAAATTTAAATTTTCAATTCAATCTTATTGTATAAAGACGTGATTCAAATTTAATAACAATTATTATAAACAATGTTTGATATAAAAAATAATTGTAACTTTATTTATATTTATAATTATATTGGTTAAAAATTTAATGTAAAAATATTTAAATTTTCAATAAATATTTACATAAATATCAGTAAAAAATTATAATACATGGTTATAATTAAAAATATAAATGATATAAGAATTAAAAATATTAATATAAAATAAACGAATTGTTTGGTGAATTTTTTTAAGTATAAAGAAAATATGTTTCTGTCTTTAATTAATAATTAAAAATGTAATATTTTTTTAAAAAGATTTCAAAAATCATAGAAGATTGTCTTGTATTTTATTATTATTATTATTATTTTTTCATTTATGTTTTTAAATTATTTTTAACAATTTCAAGCCAAGATAATTATAGTTAATTATTAAAAAATAATATTCTTTAAATATATTTTTTATTTTTTATTTCACGAGCTCTTCTTTTTTTTTTCATTATTTTATAACTTTTAAGTTTCTATAATCAAAGTTTCTTTATTGATGTACTCAGACTTATGGTTTTTCTCTCTTCATTGAAACTATAACTCATTGGGGTCGTTTAATTAAATTTTGAGAGAAGTAATTCTTCAAATTATTTAGAAATAGAAGCAGAAAATTTGTATACATTTAAATGTAACTATAGAAGCACTTTTAATTATAATCAGAAGTTGTTAAATTATTTAGAGAGAATGGATATATAAGTATTTTTTTAACAGAATAAATAATTCTTTCATATTTTATATTTGTTTTTATTATGCAATATTTATTGGGCTTATTAAACTAATTATATATTTATTATTATTGAGTTATGTTTTATTGAATTATAAAATAATACAAAGGTAACACAGAATAATTAAATCACAATGGATGTGATAGTGAAAATAGGGTGAGGGGGTCAAAATGATTTAGTGGAAGATTATTTTTTGTTTTTTATAAAATTTATAAGAATAAATTTAGAATCTGAATAATTTCAAAAATTATCCAAGAACACTATTTCTTTTAGTGTTTTTGCTTTTATTAGAAGCATGTAGGGGTCTACTTCTAAAAAAAGTATAAAAATTAATTATTTTTTACTTTTTTCCTAAAAACTTATCCAAACGGGCTCATTTTGTTCACTTTCTTAGTTCAATTGTACATTCATTACATCAAAATAAAATTAATATAGTTAGATATTGCTACAACTATACACGAGTAAAAGTCTTACATTCATGCATGTTATTTGACACTCTCTCTAAAAAATTGTCTACAAACTAATTTAATACATTTTCTATTGAAAATGAAGGGCTTACAACAAATTAAACTTCTTATCCCTTTTGACTAGATTAAACCTTTTATAGTAAAAAATTTCCCCTAGCGTATTAATTTTAAACATAAATTATTAAATAAGAATGTTGAATATTTAAAAAGATCATTAATGCTTCATTCTTTGAGTTATTTATAATATTATCTTATAAAATATTGATATTTCTTTTCTTTTTATGCTTATAAATACTTACGATCTCTCTTCAATATTGTATCACGCAATTGAAAGCTATACATTGCTTCCCACGTCGACAAAATGAAGACTCTCTTTTATTTTTCGATCATCTTGCTTGCTCTTTCCACTAGCTTTGGTATTTATTTATTTATTTTTAAACAAGTTCGAGATATTTTGCTCTATTTTGTGCACAATAATAAACTTCTGAGTTTGGTTCTTCGGGTGAAGATTTACATGTGATGATTGAACATGCCATGCAGGAAATCAAGTGCGGGTCCTGAATGCAAGTGACTGTGTGTTACCAATAGATGATAGCACTTGTCCCGCGCCTGAAACTTGCAACAAAGATTGCAGGTTCTATTTTGGAGCAACAGCATAGGGAGAATGCGAATCGTCACAATGTGTTTGTTTTTACAAGTGCTGAACTATTAATTATTATCTATAGATAATACAGAGTTTTCACTTTAGTTTTGAGCGTGTTGGATGCATAAAATGGTGAAATAGAACAAATAAGTAAAGTGACTGCACTATTGGTCAAAACATCTCTCTCTCTCTCTCTCTCTCTCTCTGTGATGTTAGGTTAACGTTGAATATGTCTAGGAGTCTTTTTTTTTTTTTTTTTGAAAGATTTTATAGGATCAATGTTAAATTTGTATAGTTAACAAGAGACAATGAACGCATATCAATATGGAATTGAAATTAAAGTACAACGTTTTATTTTTTTTATTCCAATTTTTTTCATTATTGGAATTGGTTTAGATATTCTAAATATTATATTTGAACTTGTTAAAGAATTGGGATAATGATTGTAATTAAAAATTGAATTTATCTGAGTCTAGAATTGGAGTTTCAAATTGGAATTAAACATCTCAATTTTAATTTTCTATGTTTGGGCCAACATATAGTCAGTAATATTGATACAGTATGAAATTGTCATTGCAATAATCTTTTATTAATTTTATATTTTGAATCAAACCATTAAATAATAGAATTAAAAATAAATTAAATTTTAATTCATGTTCTAATTATTTAGGTACCCAAAAAATAATAATAATCTAAATTTCCAATACTAAATTTTTAAAGTAATTGCAATTAAAACTAAAATTTTATATCAGAATTTCAATTCTAACATTCAAATCGACCCTTAATTTCATTGTTTGAAGCTGTGGTTCAAATTTTGAGATTAAAAAAATTATTAATACAATAATAATTTTTATGTGTAAAACAAGTTTTCAATGTGAACCAATAGAATTTTACTGAAATAATAAATTATATAAAATTAGTTAATAACCATCCATTATTATACCCACCCATTATGATTTGTCATTTTAGTAAAATTTTATTGATTGACAATGTAACAATATTTTATATTATTAATATATAAAAATTAAACTCTTTTATTATTATAAGTAATTTTTGTAAAGTTTATTTATAGAAACATATTTGGGTCCAGCAAATTTTATATATTACAATGATTTAACAAGGAATTCTTAAAAGCCTAATTGCTACAGCAAATAAATAAGAAAGATGAAAAATCAAAGAGACATGAATCAGGAGACAAAAGCCACTCTAAATTTTGAGTTTTAAAAATGAAAATCCTTATATTTCGTTTGCTTTCTATTAATTGAGTATGAATATAATATAAAATTGAAATGTTATACATCATACTAACACATTAGATCCAATGATAGAAAAATGAATGTCTCAATGACATACCCATTCTTGGATGTTTAAATAATGTTACCCATTCTATGAAATTGATAAAAGGAATGAAATCATAACAACATACTTAGTGCTCTTTATTTTTTGGTTCTTAAAGATACCCACAGGATATCGGCATCATTTGTGTAATTAACTGTTGTGATTTGATAGATTTTAAAAAAATTTGATTAGTGGAACACGTAAGTTATTTTTAATCACAAATAAGTAAAATATACAGGTAGTATTGAATTTTATAGAAGTATCAGAAAGAATCCCTCATTATTATTACTAGTTTGTTTGAGTCGTGCAATGCACGAGATGATAATAAAAATAATTTATTGATCACTATAAAAAATGAATAATTTATTTAAATATATCTTATAGAAAAGTAAGTATATAAATTTATTTTGAAAATGAGTTAATAGTTAAATAATTAAATAAATTGACAAAATATAAATGTGTCATTCCATTCTATATTTTATTTTGAATATTATGTTTATAAGGTTAAAAAAATCTCGATAGAGACCTATAACAATAAATAGCCTATTTTATTACAATTAGGATTTTCAATTATACATTAATTCTTTTAATTTAATCAAAATGATTTTTGATCAAATTTTTTTATCATTTGTTTAGCTTATTAATTAATTGTATGACATATTAGAATAAATTTTAAAAATAAGCTTAGATCATATAATTATATAATTTTATAATAACGATTACTCTACTTTAATATTGTTTATGATTACTTTTTTACATTTTATAAATTTTATAGCAAAAACCGAAAACCAATCTAAATCGAACTGGACTGGACTGGACTGGACCGAACCTGACTGGACCAAATCGGACCGAACACGACTGGCCCAAACTGGACTAGACCAGACTCAATCGGATCGAACCGGACCGAACTGAATCGGACCGGACCAGATCGAACTGAACCGAACCAAATTGGACCAGACTGAACCAAAATGAATCAACCGCACTAGACCGCACTGCACTGCATCGATCAATCAACCATACTAGACCAGACCAAACCGAACCAAACAGAACTAAATCAGACCGGACCAGACCGGACCGAACCAGAGCAAACCGAACCAAACCAAATAGGACCGGTTTAGACCAGATCGGATCGAACCGGATCAAACCAGACTAGGCCAAATCAAATCTAATCGAACCGTACTAGACCAGACCGGACCGAACCAAATCGGACTGAACCAGACTGGACCGAATCAGATCGGATCGGATAGGACTTGACCGAACTGGATCGGACTGAATTGAATCGAACTAGACTAGACCAAAACGGACCGGACCAAACTGAACCGGATCGGATCGGACTAAACCATACCGAACCGAACCACTGGACCAGACCAAGTGAAACCAAACCAGATTAAACTAGACTTAATCGGACTGGACCAAATCAAACCGGACCGGACCAGATTGGACTGGACCGGACTGAACCAAACCAGATTGAACCGAACTGGACCAGGGCAGATCATAATGAACTGAATTGAATTGAATTGGACTGGACCAAACTAAACCAGAGCGGACCGAATCAAACCGGACCAAACCAAATCGAACCAGACTAGACCAGACTGGACCAAACCGAATTGGACTGAACCGAACTGGACCAAACTAGACTAGACCGAACTGAATCGAACTAGACCAGACCAGACCAGACCTTACTGATATTCATAGGTTTATTAAAAAAAATTCAAAAAGTCAAAAAAGTTTGAAAATTCTTTGAAATTCAAATAACAAATATCCATAATAACAAATACTACTAATGCCACATAATTCAAATTTGAAAAAACAAATACATACATGATGCAAATTGAACCCAATAAAGATAATTAAAAAATAAAAGTGTGCTAAGATTTTCTTGTTATCATTAATTATTATAATTATAATAGTTTTGTTATCATTAATATTATAATTATAATAATTAATTATAATATTTTTTGGTAACATAATTATAACAGCTTTGTTATCTTTAACACTATAATAATATATATATAATTTTAATGGTATAATACATTCAATTATCATTTTGTTTATATTATTTGTTGTTTGTTAAATAATTTTAATTGAACTATTTTGTTAAATAATTTTAATGAAGACATATATGAAGGTATGATTGAAAAAATAGTTAATAATTATAATGTAAATTAAATCCAAAAAGTTAAGTTAAATATTAAAATTATGAAAAGGTAGGGCATAATACCATAATTTTCTCTATGAATGACACATGAAAAACTATCTATGTAATAAATCTTAATTATTAGTATTATAGATGGATTATAGATTATATTAAATCATTTGAAAATACATTAACTATGATATTAAGTTTTATTAAAATATCAAAACTAATATAGTATAGTGTGTATTATTATATATTTTTTTATTATCAATATCATTACAATACAATGTAGAAAATTTTATATATTGTAATAATTTTTAATAAATTATATATCATAATAATTAAATCTGACATGAAAAAATAAAATGATATGTAATTAATATTATTCTTTGAGATTTAAATTTAAATTTGAGAGTGAGTGATTAATTAGAGAGTGACTGATTGATCATATTTATGTGTTAATTTGCGGTATTAAATGTTTAGTTATAATTTGTTAGATATGATAATATTTTCTCTAATTTTAATTAATAAAATAATTTTAAATTAATATAAATATTATCTCAATCATAGCACAAATTTAAGGTTGACTCAGTAATATCAATTTGACATATCTTCTCTAAATTTATGGACTTATTCGAAGCTAACATAGATTATGATTGAAAGATGTATATATGTCATTAATTTTTACAGTATATTGTTCCAAGGATTTAACTTTAATGCATTATTAATATAAATAGATATTTTACATTGATATTAAATTATATAAAAATAAAATATTCAACCAGTAATTACCATATTTAAATGCAATTTGAATATAATAAACAAAAAATATTTAATACGTATTGAAAACCCTAAAAAACCTCATGAATCCCATTTAAAATAATTGAATAACTTCTATACTTGAAAATTTCATATTAAAATTGAATGATAATAGAGTATATGTCAGTATATAAAAAATGCTCAAGAATTAAATAAAGAAAATTCTCTAAATTTAAGTCAAAATAAATATATTATAGTAAATATTTTATATTTTCAAAAGTAAAAATATATTTCAAAAGGAAAAATAAATTATTTAAATTAGTAGTGAATTAATTCAAGAAGATTTTAATTTATTTATCTTGATAGGCATGTTTTCAAAGAAAATATATAATTTTAAAATATCCATCTATTAGTTATGATTGACATCATTGTGATAGATTATATTAATTAGAAATTGATAATTACATATTGATTGAAAACTATCATGTAAGCTATATTTCAAATTATGCATTCATTGATAATATATAAATCACATGTTCCATATAGAACTATAATACATGTGAAAGAAACTATGACTATATATTAAGCTAAATAATTTTTTGATAAATAAGCCAAATAATATAATCATAAAATTTTTTTAACTTTGTTAGAATGAAAAAAATAATATTTCATAAATTCAAAATATATAATAAAACTTTACAAAATCAACCAATATATTAACTATTAAGATACCCACAGGATATCAGCATCGTTTGTATAATTAACTATTGTGATTTGATAGATTTTAAAATTTTTTTATTAATGAGATATGTGAGTTATTCTTAATCACAAATAAATAAAATATATGGATAGTATTAAATTTTATAGAAGTATCAGGAAGGAAGAGTCCCTTATTATTATTATTATTATTATTATTATTATCATCGTGAGAAACTTGTAAAGCTTTCGTCGCGGACTCTGCTCTTCCGCCAATGGGTCGAAACCTGAAGAAAATGGTTGGTCTTCAATTGATTTTTTGAGAGTCCGAGAGCCAACATCATTTAAGCACAATTGGGCCCCTTTATCATTAGCTATCCTCTCCCCACTCCTTTCTTTTTGGGCCATTGTTTGTTCCTTAGAGTTCGTCCCAGTGGAACAACTAATCTTAAAGGTAAGCGTTTCGGACCCAAAAATATATTTGTAACTTGGACCCAAGAAGACACTGTATATTTGATTAGAGAATAAAAATGAAAGAAAATTCAAAAAAAAGAAAAATATGGTATAATATTTATTTTTGGTGAAATATAGGAATAACTTTTTATAAATTATGAATGAACATTATGTGTAATTTTACACATTCAGTTATTCTGTAAAAATTTGTCTCCATGTTTTTTTCACCTCTATCCACACTTGACATATCCTCCCATGATCTCTTGTCGTATGAACATTTCTAGTCTGACCTTATTTTTATACATTCAAGGTGGCAAATCCAGAAAATTTAGGTAGTGAGGCAACTATAATACATAACCAAAGCTGCAATATAATAAAGTTTCACATAATTTTTATATTATACTGTGGGTCAAATTTAAAAAATAATAGGACAACAAAAATATGACTATTAATAAAATTTTCAATTTTGAGTGGGGCATGCGATGCCACGCTTCTATACTTGCATCCGTATATCTTCTCAACTCATCAAATACATACCTAACATTTCCTTTTCCTGATTCTAATACTCCCTAGTTCCTCCATATCTTCTTTTGTTCCATGCCCGTATTCAATCCATCACATTAGAGACGAAACATAACTCATGATAACAACCTCTCAACAATACTGCAAATATCCATATGAGACAAAAGAACTCCTCCATTCATACCAACCATTCCAGGTTCTCATAATCTTCACCGCCCCATGTGACACCATTGTCTTTTATGCCCCTCTCTCAAGTCCAATATCCAAACACCTCCTTAACCGCGTACAATTTTGAGAGATTCCTCCCTTTCATTTGCGTGCCTGCCACTGCCTTCATTTTTTCTATCCTCATTATTCATTTGGCTTTTTGCATATGCAGCTGGTTTGACTCTGACCTTACAACCCTCTAGTGTCCGTACCATCCAAGTTTCTATCATACAATTCCAATTCCAACATCTAAGTAGTCTTCTTGATTCCTGCTCACCGGCGGGAACATAGAAAAGTGTCGTGCCTCCTCTTTCTAACATCAAGAAATCGTCCTTTACTGCGCCGTTAAGACTAACTGGCGAGATGTTTTTCTTACCATTTGTAGACATAAAAATGATATTTGAACCTCATCTTATTGAGACAATTAGATACTCAATAGAAAAAAGTGGAGATTTGGAAAGAGAAGCCATAGGTAAAAAAGATGAAATTACAGGTGGAAATGGGTTGGTTTGGATTGGATTTGGAAAAAACCAAATCCAATTCAATCTATGTTTGATATTTCGAACCAAACCAATGGGTTGGTTTGGATTGAATCAATAAATTTGGCCTTTTTTTTATTTATCATTACAATTTCTATCCAAAAATTTAATAAAAAAAATATCGTAAAAAAGACATAAGTATGAAGAAAATTTCACTCCTGATTCCACAATACAGCTCCATAACTCAAACAATTCCAATATTAAAAAAATGTCAATATCAACTTATGAGATATCAACAACTCATAATAATGGAAACTGGAAACCCAAATAGAATTGAGGTTTGTGACTTGTGTTACTAGCAAGTTAGCAATTAGCATAATAGGAATAAAAATAAAATAAGGTTTGAATATGCTTTTAGTAATTGTAAATATAGGTTGTTTTGATTTTGGTCCGTCCTAAGTTTTTGCTTTGATTTTGGTCCCCTCTTTTTTCGTTTTCTTTGTTTTTGGTCCCTAATGCTATATATTTTGATCCCACTAAATATTTTTAAATATACATTCAGTCATATAAATATTGAAAATTTTATTATTGTCCTCAAACATTTTAAGGATCTTTTTTGGGTCCTCATAATTATCATCATTTAACATTGAATTTATGTGAAAGGGACTGAAAATATAACAATGGAAAAAGAATGGACTAACATCAAAACAAAATATAATTTTAGAGAGATCAAAACCAAAATTATGCTTATTTATTAGAACTAAAAACATATTTAAGCCAAAAAATAATTCTATGGGGTTGGGTGCATGGTTCAATTCATATTCGGTTTTGGAGATAAAAATCCAATATGCGATCAATATATAATTGGTTCTAGTTGGATCTGAACCGATTGACTCGATCATTTGACCCCAATTAACTAGTCTGATTTCATTGATTTGATTTGAGTCTACCGGCTTCGTTGGATCGATCCAATCCACTTACATCCCTAGATGAAATATTGGTAGGTTCCATATATTTTTGTGTATTGGATATTAGGTGTATTAAGTTTTGTGAAATTCAAGTAACATTCTTGTTTGTGGATATGTTTAAAGTAATATATATGAAACGGGATTCTTTTTAAATATTGGTCAAGCAGATCTCAACTTTTTAATCAACCAATCTTTAAGAAATACTTCGAATGTAGACTCTAGCATATCCTAAAATTAATACAAATAACATTTCTACTCCTGGGAATAATCAATTGCCAAAGCCAACGCTTATACATATAGTGCTGTAAATTTTGGGTGCCTAGCATATTAATCAATAACACATGTTAATTGTTTAATCTAAATTAATTGGATATCAAAATATTTAGAAACGATTATTTAAATCTAATATTATATTTGTGATCACTATTCACCATTGTTAGACTTATGATTGTTATGGATATTATTGTGTTCGTGTACAAGTTTTACTGTATTGGTAGGAATTGTCATTGGTCCTTGATGGATTTTGCCATAATTGGGATGCTCGGTTCCTCTTCTAGGTAGTGACATAAGAAAGAGACTCTACTCTTACCCATATAACAAAGCTAGGTTAAAAGAGATGATAGAATGCAAACTACGAATTTTTCAAACCCCAGATACACAATGTGATTGCAGTTATTGTTGTATATGCTATAGATTCCGGACTAAATTTGTGTTTGGTCGGGGGATTAAATTGATCAGAAATTATCCCAAACAAGTCTACATGCAAGTTATCCATAAAATCCTTTTTACCCTTGACCTAACAAACACATACAACTTAAAATTTCCTTTATTTTTTTTGGGGTAAAACAATTTAAAATTTCCTGCACATAGATCAAGGTATAATTGTCTCTAAAGAGAGTGAAGCTATTCCGACGCCTTGACTTCTCGCATTGAGTTATTGTGTTCCCATTTCAGTTCCAAAGCTGTATCCTGGATGGGATACTCGTTCCGTTCAGACCGTAGCATGAATCACTCTCCCCCCGCCTCTGACTCCTCTCTTGTTTTCTCTCCATTCGGTCTAGTTGGTCGCTGTTACGCTATGAGACACAAAACAGCTCAACCAACAAAACAAAACGGCAGATATTGAGTTGAATAATAAATAAAATCTCGTCTAGTTAGTCGGGACTAATTAACTTCAATTAATATCTGGCCCTCAATATTCAATTATTGAGCGATGCTAGATAACCAGCCACGAATTGATGTGGCATCAGAAACTTGGCACTTCAGCCAACGGATGTTAACTGAAAAAAAAAAAAAAAAGAGGAAAATTCAGGTGTTAAATGATCTTTACTTTTCTGGGCCATGTGTGAGCCTCGATCTAAATTGAAGTATTAGCGTTAATTGATCGCTGCTTTTCTAGGTCAGTTCCATATATCAATCGCTCAATGAGAGTATTAATATTGACTCAGAGCTCAAACCCAAGAGACTAGTATATTAAATTGAAGAACATCTAAATTTAAGTATCATATTCAAATGATATGACTTTGCAATGCGGGACTCATAACACAATATCATGAGTGGCGTTAGGTGTACAATTAAATTGCACAATAAATGCACATCACATATCTTATTACCATTGGATTTGATAAATGAGTATGATGAGCGCAAACCACACATCACATCCAATTGTAATAAAGTGTGTGGTGTGTATTTATTGTGCAATTTAGTTGTACACCAAATATTAGTACAATATCATTACTAGTTCATTGTCTACAATCACTAATCCAAGAAAAATTCAAAGTTCAATGTTGTTGATTAAATCATAGTTTTGTTTGTCTTCCCCATTGTCTTGTCTCTGATCCACCCTTGAATTGTCATTATGTTAACAATCTATAGTATAGAAAGAGACGTATAATATAATTTTCCTTTAGCCTAAAGCCCTAAACTAATTGTAATTTCAAGCATTGACAGATAAATAGAGTAGAATTAACCAATGAATAGAGGCATTGTTGAAACAATATTCAGCTTATTATACAAGCGATACAGGTAGACAATTAAGCTCTATGTGTACATATACACAACCCCTCTCGATCGAAACAACAAGAAGCTAAGGAACAAAAATGTATCTGTGGTACAAACTGAAATTGAATCAATCAAATACATACAACCAAATAAGTGCATATATACGTAGGAGTTATATATTGGAGTTAGTTTATCAATACATGCCCCTAGATCATGTACCTTTATATGTCGTATCAATCATTCCTTGTCAAGTAGAAGATGAGTACTATATTTTAAAATATAAAATATTATTAAATACTCATTTTCTGCGTGATAAAAAAATAATTGCTGGAACAAGTAAAGAAACATAATTTAGGGACAAGTACCTTCAGTCCATTAATCAGATCACCAAAGGTCGTTTATAGGGGGCATCTGGCTGAGCAACCTATCAAACTCCTTAAACGATTCATCTCTCATGAAAAACGGGTAGCCAAAGCTACCACCACCTGATGCAGTAGCAGGCACCTCAACCACACATCCATTATTATTCTTATTCTGCTTTTCTCTCTCAGCAGCTTCTGCAGCTGCTTCTGCTATTGCCGAGTGCTCAGATTCCTTACCAGTCAGTTTCTGCACCACAGACTTGAAGCTCGTGGCATCAGTCTCCACATATTGTGTATTGATGATCACAATCTTCACAGGACCCTTGCTGCATCCACCACCAGACATTGAAGAAGAAACTAGGTGATTTTTTTATTTGTCAAATTAAAGGGTATAATAATTTGGTGATGTAAGAGAAGCAGTTAATTGCTATATGTGGGTATCTGGGAGGTCTTCTTGTGGGATTAGTATATATTGTGGTTCATGGCTTGGCGTTTTCTATGTACTTTATATATATAATAATTATAATAATAATAATACTGGTTTGGTTTGACGGCTGAGAAAGGTGAAAGGTATAGATGAAATAAGTTGACCGTTGCTGTTAATGTGAAATGATGCGGAATGTGTCCAATTATAAAAAGGTTTGATATGGTCAAGCCACGCAATCTTGGGAGATACTCAATGTCAAGTTCCATATATTAGAGTTCATCATGTCCTTTAATTATATGACCACGTAGAGGATTCACAAAGTCAGAATAGATGGCACGCGGATTAGATAGGTATGGAAAAACTTTGTTTCCAATTAGTGTCCTCTCCCTTATTTTCTAAATTATTTATCAACATATAAAGATATGTAATACATATTTAGTGATATATTAATCTTTAAATTTATTTTAATTTTTATCTTTAAACGTGCTAATAAATAATCGAAATGATATGGAAGAAAATATTATTGCAGAACAAAAGATTCCTACATAATCAATTAGATATCATTCTCTCGTATTCCTACAATTTTTTTTTAAAATTTAAGTTTCATATGTTGGTGATTTTTTTACAGTATTATCTAATTAAATTCTTTTATTTACATAAATATTTACATCATATATGTAAAGTCAACTATTATTGATAAAGAAAAAATCAACTATCATAATTTATATAAAAATATATAATTTTTTCGCACTTTCAATACATCAAAATTAATTTTTTTAACCTTACTATGTTATATGAATAGAGACATATATAAATACTTTAAATAAGTGAAACTTTTAAAAATTTTACCAGATCATTTTAAATATTACTTTTTTTGGGGGCAATTTTTTTGCCATTGACCATAAGGCTCTATTAAAAAATACTATGAGGAATTGAACCCTAATTAAACACTTAAGCAGGGCAGTTAACTAAAGATTATGCTAGATTTCGTTTTTAGACCGATTTAAATGTTTATGTCTACCCGTTTTGTTTACGTCACCTGTTTACTATTTATTTTGATCATGAGAAAATCAATTATTCGCCCACAAAGGTTGTTTTTGTTGGATTAGACTATTAGGATTGAACAAGAACAATTGAGCTACTTATCACTGATTTGATTAAAATCTACATGGAATCAAAGTAAAAAACACGTGTCAATAATGGTTGGTGGAAAGAAAATAGAGCTAAATAACAATTTTTTTTATTAAGATTTCAAAGTAAAAAAGGCTTGTCAATGATGGGCGGTGAAGAAGGCATTGCAGTTATGACGTTTATGCGTACAGAGAAAAATAAATCCGTATACATACGGAAGGACTTAATCATAAAGATTTGTAGTCAGATTCTTAATTAGTGCGTGTCGACAGCAAGCATTTTTTCCCTTTTTTTTTTTTAATTATTCAATATATATAGCTAGGTTTCTCTTTGATAAAATCAAAGAGCTAACTTATGTTATACACAGATATATTCTTCGATTTATGGGTAGAATCATGAATGACACAAAACATAGTTGTCGGATTATTCAATTATGAGTGTTGGATGGAAGCATGTATCATGCCATCAATCTTTTCTGTGTGAAACCGTCAAAATTAAACACCGGCTGTCCTCTAGCTTAAATAGAAGAACATATGGAAGAATTCACCAAAAATAAATTAAAAAAAAAAAGATATGAAAGAAGGAAAATGTTAGATAGCTACAAAATTTATCCGAGTTTAATTGTTAGAAAATGTGATAATATATTTATCAAAATAAAAATGGACTGTAGCTCATCACTTTGTTCAACAATTTAGGGATGACAATTGTTACTCTAGCCATGGACACCCACCTTGGTTGGGTTGGGTTTTAAAATCACCCAACACCAAGATGAGTAGGTGAAAGGCAAGTTTTATTCATAAGTCTAGGTGGATTAATAAATTACGATTTAGGATGAACCCACAACCCTACCAACCCGACATCCTATCAAACAATTAATGATTAGAAAGAGCTGTGAGATAAGACATAAACTGATGATATATTTATCGTAAATGATTATATTAAGCTTATTTGGAATTTAGTCTGTTGTTTTCTTGCTTTTATTTTTCTTAAATCTCTAATTCTTTTATATGTTTATTAGGTTTTACAATAATTTTACAGTTTCTTATTTGAAAAAAAAAAGAAGATAGGTGTCATAGGACAAAGGTAGGTTTAAATTAAAACTTGTGGATAGGGGTGGGGCTGATAATTAAAATCCTCCCATTGCCATTCTTAGAAAACAATCACTATTATTTCTATTAAAGATTTGGACTTTTTTTTTGGGCTATATAACAATATTCATGGAAGAAAGAGATTTTTTATTTTGTAAGTTATATTATAAAGCATTTTATACACTTTCTTTTAGCAGGTAAAAGGATCGAGTCTAAATCCCCAGTACACCCCCATGATCATACCGTATAAACAATATGGTTTGAATTATTTGAAATGTGACATATTTGGACACTAATGAATGGATTAAACAATCAGACAGTAGCTGTTGTTAATTTATCATTTATGACCACTTTTTTTTTTGGTTATAGAAGAAAGTAAGACAAAGAGAGCTAACAGGCTCTAAACACGCAAATACTCACTCCCTATAGCATTCTCATGCAAGTTATGCAATAAAAATGTAGGAGGAGTCTGCCAAAATCTAACAGCATCATTATTGGTATTTCCCAATTTAGCCATACCATCAGCACAAGAATTAATCTCGCGTAAACCATGGGACAAATGAACGACCCAGTCTCTCGCCAATAAATGAGCAACCTCTGTAAGCACAACAGCACATGAATGATGTTTGGTCCAAGAATTAGCTGTAAGCAAAGTAATGGCATGAAGTGAGTCACTTTCACATCACATTAACCGATAGCCCTTCTCCCAAACTCTTTCAAGTCCAACCCTTATCGCCATGAGTTCCGCAAACAAAACAGAATTCGCCCCAATGAATCCAAAGAACCCTTCAATCCACATCCCATTCGAGTCGCGCAAGACCCCACCAAACCCTGCACGTACCACATCAGCAACCCTACAATGACTACCATCTGTATTCAACTTGACTTCTCCTTCCTGAGGCCGGACCCAATGCACCTCACGCAGAATGACGTTTTGTTGCTGATCCGAAGACAAATGTGTATGGATGGATTGAATATCTGCAATAAGAAAAACTAGCACCTTATCTACACTCTACAAAGATGGCTCAAATATTTGTTTATTACGCCAACACCAAACCCACCACAAGGTAACCACAAAAGGCAGACTAAAAGAGAATCTCAAATACACATTAACCCATTCAAATAAAGGGAGATTGAAGAACCATGGATCTTGTCCAAAGCCTAGAGAGAGCCAAACAATCTTGGAGTGAGAACAGTCACAAAGACAATGCAAGATGTCCTCCTCCCTAAGTCCACATCGCACACACATTGGCGATGTGGCAACATGTCTAATAAATCTAAACTCAGTAGTGGGGAGGGCTGAGTGGTATAACTGCCAGATCAAGAATTTAAACTTTTCAGGAACCTTCAATTTCCAAATCCACAGCCAAGATCCGGCCATATCCTCAGAAGGCCAAGCCCTAATTAACCATTGGTAGCAGAGTATTCACCACTTTCCTACCCTAGCCACTGCCAAGCCGCATCACACTCACCCTAGCGTGGCAGACAAAGATCAACTAGGAGGCGACGAGCTTCGACAGGCAAAGGAGTACACATGTTATTAAAGTGCCATTGTCCATCCCACCAAATGTCACGAATACGAAGCTCCATATCGGAAATATGGACGTAATCCACCATACTAGCTGGTTGCCCCTCATCCAACCAATAATCAAACCATAAAGAGACGTTTCCTGAGCCAAGAGAGAATTGGAATCCATCTTTTAGTTTCTCAGCAGCTTTACTAATCCCTCTCCAAATATACGACCAAGAACCATGAGGTGTTGGGTGGAAACAAGAACCATGTTTGAGATAATTATCCCTTAAGACTTGCACCCAAACTTTAGATGAATTATTCAAAATGTGCCAAACTAACTTACCAAGTAAGGCCATGTTCATGTGACGAGTTCTCCTAATGCCAAGTCCCCCATTCCCCTTAGGTCGAGTCAAGACATCCCAAGCGACATGATGGAATCCATGGCTATTGGGTTGCTTACCACAAATGAAGTCCCTCACAGTTCTATCAATACGGTCACAAACTCCCTCCGGTAGCCATAGAGATTGCATAGTGTAGACAGGAATTGATGTCAACACAGACTTGGCTAGACATACTCTCCCTACTTTGTTAAGAAGACATTTTTGCTAAGATGCCAGGTGTTTCTCCAGCTTCTCAAGAAGAGGATTGAAAACAACTTTGGTGACACGGCCTTGAAGAAGAGGAACACCTAGGTAGCAACCCAAATTACCGGTAAATCTAATTGAAGTACAGCAAGATAAAGCTTCTTTCCTCCTATTGGGCATCAACCGTGAGGTCATAGCTCTAGATGTGTCAAGATTCATTTTTAGCCCAGACATGGTGCAAAACTTATACATAACATTCATGACACCCTGAACTTGAGACTTTTTCCGGTTACAAAAGAGAATCACATCATCAGTAAAGAAGGAATTTGAAATGCCCGGTCCCTCTCGAGAGATATGAACAGGCTTTCATGTGCCACTATTTACCTCTGTTTGAATCATGACTGATAATTTCTCCATGCAAAGAACAAACAAATATGGAGACATAGGGTAAGCACCCTAATAGTTTCGTATGACCACTTTAAGAAACCAAACACAGTTTTCCAATTAATTGTAAATATATTTGAATAAGAACTTGTATAAGCGTTTTAATTTTTCTTCTTCCTTCAAACTATAGAGCTGTAAAATAATTAAGGTTCTGGATCCAAATTTGCTTCTAGATGCGATCAGCAGGATCGGGTAAGCACTTGCATAATAAACCTAAGTCGTATGTATGACGTTCGGAAGAATACCAGTATTTGTCAAACTTTACGTCCCCGAAACAGAAACAGTGACATAAGGCACAAAATAAATAAATAAACAATAAAATAGTATAAATTTATTTATTAATTTTTTTTTGGGTGATTGAGTAGATTTCTTCATCTACTATCACCGAAAAAAGAAACTTCACCTATAAATTAATTCTAGATTCATTTTTTTTTTCTTGTGATTACCATGCATGTTTGACTTGATTGGCTTTTGTTTTGTATTATCGGAACGTACAAATCGTTACTTTTTAATTCTTGGCTCCGGACACACCGTTGACTTAAAGAGATTGATTGTATAGAGGGTTTCAACCCTGTTTCCTTTTTAAAAAAATATCTTAGAACGACCTGCAGGAAGAAATGTCAATCCTGAAATAAAATTATTCTTAAAAAAAAATCAGTTGAAATATTCTTATTTAATTATAATAACAATAGAAAAGGACCCTGCCAAATAAAAAAAAAAATAGAAAAGGAAAGAAATGACAAAGGTAAATTAATTAATGGAACAATGTAACTAAACTCACTTGGTCTACGTTTTGCCCATGACAATATTATAACTTCAATTTGACTGAATCCAGATTTCTTCCAATTGTAGACAATATAATTTCATTGTAAATCGGTGAGAGTTTATGTTATAACCCAAGGAGAAAGGAAGTTAGGATCTTGGATTAAGGGGTCTCCAAGTTTGGTAAAGGATTAAGTAAATTGATCTTATCAAGTTGTAATAAAATTAAAATTGCAAGCAATAATTTATTTATATATTAATAAATAATCATGAACACATTTGCCAAAAAATTTATCCCGAACACCTTAATTTATTTTAAGATCTAGAATTTTGTACTTTTCACACAAATTAGAAAGAGTGTGTCGTTCTCCATGGACTTCAATGAGCAAACAATTTCTTAGATGAACAAAATACATATGATAGTGATTTCTCCTTCCTTACCCCTTCTTTAATAGTACAACGGTGATGAAAACAATGAGCTTTTTGCAGCATGTTTGGATTTCCGTTTCACTGCATCTACAATTGATTCTATGTACCATAATTGATTCTATGAGTAAATCAACATGTGTGGTTTCCCATAGTTCTTAAAATTTCAAAATCGATTAAGGTCTTAAAATCAATTCAAGTTGAAGTGGAAATTCATCACTTTTAGAATTTTACTCCTTCAATCTTGATCAAAATCATTTCTCAGATCAAATTAGTAAACATAAATCATTTTATCTTGGAATCAATTATTATAACAAAATTAATTCTACAAAAGCAGAACTAAACATGCTATTCTTGGTAGAGAGGGAATAACATCCTTAATTTATATAAACATAACGAGACAGTTCCATGATTTCATCAAAGCACCTTCAATAATCATATATTTACATATTATATAGTCATATCTTTGTATATATGAATTGGTGATTATTTATAATGATAATTTTTAATATAACTATTCATAAGGATCAATTCTTTAATAATAAAACAATTTTTAGTATAACTATTCATAAGGCTCATTATATCAGGCATAATTTTTCCAAAAATAGTTATCAAAACGCATGTAAATAGGGTCAATGGTTGTGTAGGATAAGAATAGTGATATGTGAACCATGAAACTATGAAAGCCAATAGAAGGCTTAGATGTATATTTATAAAAAGTCCTTTTTACATAAGAATTTAATTAAGCTTTTTATCCAATCCGAGCTTTAATATGATTTAGTACTTTATTGAAATTTTTTACTGGTTGATATTGATCAACATATAAAAATTAAATTCTTTAATTCATGGAATATAAAATATCTCAAATGTACACTATTAATTGACCTTCTTGTTGAACTTGGATTGAATCCACTAATGGTGTTAATTAGAGCTCCACGTCATCTGATTGATACAATCAATCTGCGTCATATATCGTTCACCTTATATATTAAGTAAGACTTATTATTGCTCATGATTCATTAATGCCTTAATATTCAGTTGGATTGAACATCTGAACATTTCTGTGTTTATCTGAAATAGATTAACCGGGTAACTTGATAGCACGACCTGAACAAGTAATTCGTTTGTTTTTAATTATAGGAAAAAAAGTTATATTGCATTAACAAAAGCTAATATATATGTTATTTTTAATTTCGGTTTCCTACTTGGGTAAGATGAAAGTGAATTTTGTGCTTTCAATTTTGCATTTTTAGGGTGCGCTTACTAAGGAGTAAAAAATGTGAGGAAATTTTTTATGTATAAAAGATAAAATATCCATTTTAATTTGTACAAAAAAAAAACCCATTTTAATCACTAAAATAAATACTAAGAGATAAATTAGTTCCTCAAGATTTAGAAATTTTCTATTGGTTCCTCACCATTTGAATAAACAAATAAGTTGATCCCTTTATATAGTTTCTGTTGTGATATGGTGGGTCCAAAGACACAAACAGAGTGACGTAAAATAAATATGCGGAAGCGTAAAATAAATGACACCAGAAATTTACGTAGTTCAACTTAAAGCCTACGTCCACGGACAAAGACGACAACAAAATATTTCACTATAGAAATATGATAGAGATACAAATGGTGAACACACTCTACTCAAACCCAAATCCCCAAATACACCCTAAAATACCTTACAGTATTTTTCTCACAAGTATATATGCTCAACATACAAAAGAGAAGTAACAAAAATACTAGAACAAACTTCTCTAATACCAAAAGAGCCAATGGACTTGAAATACCTTGAAACTCTAATGCATGCTCTATTTATAGAGTCCAAATGCACCACTTTCAAAGCTTCAATGCCTAACATTGCCTAACTTTCATCTACCTTCACCTACTTTCATCTAACATTGCCAAACTTCATCTAACTTTGAGGGTTGTTAGCCACTAAGTTTGAAGGTTGTTAGCCACCAACTTGGAAGGTTGTTCAAAGTTTACCAATAGCTTGAAAAATCAAGCCATCAAAACCAATTTTTCAACAAATCTCCACCTTGGCTTTAATTTTTCAAGCTTCAAATTTTCAAAATCGTCTTCTCCAATATACCAATAGGCATACTCAAATATGCAAACTACCTCTTGATGGGATAGGCACTGAGTTCCACAAATTAGAATCAACACCCTTAGTCCTATAAATGGTAGTACTAAATCTAATACTAGTTTGCTTCCCACAAACACGTTGTTTACAAAAGTCAGGAATAACGAATTTTTGATCACTAAGCAAACCATGCTTGCTCACCATAGGCATTCCTGCCTCACACAAGCGAGTAGTATCTAAATCAGATGAAGATGATCCTGATGTAGCACTAATAACCGTGCTATCTCGAAGTAGATAAAGATCATTAACCAATCTACCTTTGATCACTACAAGAGCACCTTTGGAGACTTTCAAAACTCCACCTTCAATAGAATACTTATGCCCTTGAGAATCAAGAGTACTCAAAGAAATAAGATTTTTCTTTAAGTCAGGAATATGCCGAACATTAGACAAAGTTCTCACGGTTCCATCATGTGACTTGATTTAGATTGTACCAATACCGACAACCTTACAGGATGTATTATTTCCCATATGAACAATACCACTATTAATTGACCAGTAAGTTGTAAACCAATTCCGGTTCCGACACATGTGGTAAGAGCAGCCTGAATCAAGCATCCAAGTATCACCAACTGAACCGGTTGATACTGCGAGAACATTTCCGGCATCTTCAGCAACACCTGCTGCATCACTTAAATCTTTCTTATCTTTGAGCTTTGGACAATCTGCTTTCCAATGCCCTTCTTTCTTACAATATTTACACCTGCCTTTGTTTCTGCTACTACTTGAACTAATATTCTTCCAATTACCTCTAGCTACCAAGCCAGATGCGGTACCATTAAGATCACCACTATCATGCTCCATCCTTTCACGACACAAAAGTGAAGACTTGACTTCATCAATATCAAGACGCTCACGTCCATAGATGAGTGTTTCACGAAAATGCCTATAGGAATGAGGTAAAGAACAAAGCAACATCATTGCTTGTTACTCACTAGAAAATGTCTCATCCATATTTTTCAACTCCATCACAAGTGATGTGAACTCAGCTATGTGAGTTCTCATAGATGTCCCTTCTGCCATACGAAGCATATACAGATGTTGCAAAACACCAAGACGATTAGCCACCGTCTTAGTCATATACAATGACTCCAACTTGGTCCACAGTGATTCTGCTGTTTTCTCCGAAAGGACCTTCTGCAGCACATCGTCTGTAATGCATAACTGAATAATGGAAAGAGCCTTTTGATCGGCATCTTCCCATTCAGTTTCTTTCATTGCCTCGGGCCTCTTTTCTTTGTTAGAAAGTGCTACTTTCAAGCCTTGCTGTACAAGAACAGCCATCATCCACACCTTCCACATCCCAAAGTTGATGCGACCATCGAATTGTTGAATATCAAATTTCATGGATGACATCTTCGAACAAATTTGCCCAGAACTCTATAAGAGCTCTGATATCAGTTTGTTGTGATATGGTGGGTCCAAAGACACAAACAGAGTGGCGTAAAATAAATATGCGGAAGCGTAAAATAAATGACACCAGAAATTTACGTGGTTCAGCTTAAAACCTACGTCCACGGGCAAAGACGACAACAAAATATTTTACTATAGAAATATGATAGAGATACAAATGGTGAACACACTCTACTCAAACCCAAATCCCCAAATACATCCTAAAATACCTTACAGTATTTTTCTCACAAGTGTATATGCTCAACATACAAAAGAGAAGTAACAAAAATACTAGAACAAACTTCTCTAACACCAAAAGAGCCAATGGACTTGGAATACCTTGAAGCTCTAATGCATGCTCTATTTATAGAGTCCAAATGCACCACTTTCAAAGCTTCAATGCCTAACATTGCCTAACTTTCATCTACCTTCACCTACTTTCATCTAACATTGCCAAACTTCACCTAACTTTGAGGGTTGTTAGCCACTAAGTTTGAAGGTTGTTAGCCACCAACTTGGAAGGTTGTTCAAAGTTTACCAATAGTTTGAAAAATCAAGCCATCAAAACTAATTTTTCAACAGTTTCATATAAAGTTTATTTTTTTTTAACAATACATATTTGTATAGAGGTATCAATTTATCCCTTCATTGAACAGTGATACTTTTAAATTTTGACTAACTAATTTATCTCTTGAAATATTTTTCAATGACTATATTAGAGATTTTTTATATATATAAAATTGCACATGGAATTTGTCCATTAAGAATTTTCTTTGTTTTTTTTTCTCCAAAATATGCCTTTAAAAAAATTAAGAATTTTTAATCTATAAAATGTTAGATATATAATTCTTTGTAACCTCCAAATCATCCATACACCTGAACATTCATAAAAATCAATTTTGGGTATGTGGTTCATGATTTTTCAAGTTGATACATGTTATTTTAGAGATGGCAATTATCTATTTTCTGACGAAGGGATGTTAAGGAGAATCATACATATAACTTGGAATCATAACTTTTTATATTTATTCTAACCCTGCTTTATTTCTAATCCAACCTATCATAAAATTAGAAAACTAGGTTATATGGTCTCATATCTAACAAGATGATTTCGGCCCAATTAATTTAACATCATTATATCACTTTAATTTGAGTCAAATTTATGACAACACATAATATACAGTTTTATATACATAAGTCTACAAATTCTAAAATAAAATGCTTTGTAAAATAGGCAAACTTATAGCAACAGTGTAATTCAAGAATCATATATATATACAGAGAGAGAGAGAGAGAGAGAGAGAAATTGTCACATCACTGATAGTCGGTTCTGCCTTGGGCAATCAATGAATCTAGAATACACTAGAATACATTTAGCAACACTAATTATTTGAATAACTTCTTTTCTCACTTAACAATAATTAAATAATCATGTTGGAAAGCAGGGAAAGTAGAAAAATTCTCAAAGTGTTCTTATAGTAAGAAAAAATATTTATTCTATTTAATTTATTAATTAATAAATTTATTAATTAAAAAATTTTAAAATATTCTTATAGTAAGAAAAAATATTTATTCTATTTAATTTATTAATTAATAAATTTATAAATTTTATAAATTATTATTGTCTCTCATTTTATAATACAATATCTAATATATTAGTTAATAAATAAAACATGATAAATATTTTTTCTTATTCAAAGAGTGTCTAAATATTCTAGGAGAAAGTATTAGGTAGTAGGTAAAGGTAGCTGCAGTAATTAAAAGATGCAGCCGTTGAATGTAAAGTGTTTTTAATTTGAAGAGAGAAGACTATTTATTTATTTTTATTAACAGAGAAAAGACTATTTTGTGCATACGCTACAACGATGGAAAGAAATTAAAAGAAAGTAACAAGCGAAAAACTTTGAATCAACTGTAACAATAGTTGGTAAGGCTTAAAAAGTTTCCAGAAGCTGAATTCAGGAACAGTATTTTTTTATGAAAATACTCCAATGATGTGCAACTATCAAGAAAAAAAAATGCATGGTATGCACCTTTGATAAGAACTCAGGAGATTGATTCTGGTTCTTTGTTTTCGTAGTAGCCAATAGAAGAGCATAATCAGACGTCTGAACGTGTTTGATTAACTGTGAAGACCCTAAAATAAAGAAATTTTGACTTTTGTATCCAACTAATCGGCTATTAAATAGTATGAATTATGGTATCCATAATTCAAACTGTATTAATCAAGGTGCCGTGGTTTGGAATCTAATGCATTGCTGTGTTGATGTATGTGACGAGCATTAGTACTTGTGCTCGATCTTTTCGCGGTAAGTTCAATTTGTTTTTCAAAAGACTATAAAATCACCCTAAACTTTTATCTTTTTGCAAAAACCACTATAAACTTTTAAAAGCTTCTCAATTAATGTCCAATCTTCGAGTCTCTAATCTTTGACTAATATATAAATAGACCCCTTTGTTTTAAATTGGTTCGTATAATAATAATATCGTATAAAACCATATTAACTATTTGTTTTACATTAAATTTAGATCATTGACTAATTTATTTCCCATTCAAATCTTATTATTTTAATTTGAATTGCTAAATCAATGGATAAAAATTTAAAATAAAAAATAAATAAAAAATATATGTTAATAAAGAATGATAAGTATAAACAATTTGATTAAAAATATTATAAATTAATCAATAGTTTATATTAATGAATGAAAAAGCTTATCATTTGTTATAATTATTAGTAATTTAACAGATTCTCTTGTAAAAGGATCTATTGAGACACAAGTTAAAGTTTGAGGTCCAAATAGGAAAATTTAAAGTTCATAATGGCACTTTATCACGGGTTTGTATACTCTTTCCTTTTTTGTACATGCAGTAAGTTCATTTATTAATTTGTTTCAAAAGGCGTTTACCAAATAAATTGTTTCAAAAGGCTCATTTAAAGAAAAAGAGCTATATGGTAGAAATGTATAATATGGATTTGACTCCTCTAAAATGAGGAGATTGCTAAAGTATAGAAATGAGGGATTAATCACCATTAGATCACTTAGTGAAATCCTCACATAATGTATATATGATGAAAGTTATTGATTCAAAGATGAATAATCACTCACTTATACACTTTACCAATTACTTTAGAGGAGCAAATCCATATAACACAGTATCTCATAATGGACTCGACAATTTTTTGTGAGAGTGTGCTATGGATAATAAATTTTCATGTGCCAAAAAAATGATATTAGACCGAGTCAATGATGCCAGGTTGAGAAAGATGAGAGCACCCAAAAACCAAAAACAAGTCCATTTTTAGGGTTAGGATGTAATGGAAGCCTTGTCACGATATAGGGGATATACATAGTGTGTAGCAATTTCTTGACAGCACAATAAAATTCCTACTTTATATACACAAATTAATCTTGAAATCAAATATGCCATGTGCAACAACGTAAGAAGTTTGGGTATTTGGGTTATTTGGAATTATTGAGAAGGAAGTGTAATCCATAGCCATCTATTGAGAGAAGAGAAGATTTTTTCAAATAGAGGAACACAACATAGAGAGTGAGAAACCCAACAGAGAACTTTAGGAGAGAAATTGTTCTTATCCCAGCATAGATTTCAAGTGTCAATCTCAACTGGTCAACCAAACACACCCTATATATGGCTAGGAACAGTCAGTTGAGTCATTCTACTATAACAAAGTCCATACATAAGAACGTATAATAATATTCACAATGAGTAGTGCTTAACAATAATAAGTCCAATAACAATAGTGATAACTAATTTTGAGCTAAAACAAATCAGCTCTAAATATTTTGACATCCAATTATTTTTTGTCTAAAATTAAATTTAATAATTATTTATGTTACTCCACAAAATTATTTCAACATAATGGAGATTTCTTCGATATCCATAATAATATTAGAGATGCCAATACCCATTATCAATGAGTGGGTTAATATTTAATGATAAGTTCTATTACATTCAAATATATCTTTTTATAGTATTTTTTTGACAATTATACATGTAATTTAATCTAAACCATTAATTTCTACAAAGAAAGGGTATCCTTGGAAAAATTAAACACACCGTATAAATCCCATGATATAGGACTAAATGTGAGGAAATGCAGATTAATGATTAAAGTGAAGGCAACGGTGCGAAAACATATGGTTGTCATTATAAAGGGAAAGTATCTATTGGTGTTTAATGATGATGACATCGTCCTGAACACGGTGCAAAACTCCATCATCATTGACCAACAGCAGTATTGCCCAAATGAATGGGTCCGCCCATATAATTTTTCTGATTGTGACTCAGATAGTTTCAAACTTTCAATATTCGACACATTTGTTTAAATGTGTTCATACATACCCACTTCAACTTTGTTTCAGTAAGCAACAAGTTTAGCAATGAATCTGTGGTTTTTGCTGGAACTCGATTTGCTTAAGCATCATCAAAAGACTCAGCAGTTCTCGAGAGTTTTATCAAAAAAAGGCTCTTATAAGAGTATATAAATTTTATTTTATTGAGTGATGTCCCAAGCCAACAAAGCTCCCTCTAAACCTCGAAGTCATAACTCCAATGGGATGCGTGATTCGCAAAATGACTTTTCATTATTTCAAATGCTATTATCAGGAATAGCTTTCTCGAGAAAGCATTTGAGAAATGTTTGATACGCAAATTAATTCACAATGGTATTATTGCGGCAAGGGATCAATTGCGAGTAGTAGGGGTCCACCTATTGGGGATGCGCAGCAAAATATATTCGTGTGAATGTAATAAACCAAATATAAATACAAAAATACCAAACAAAAGATATCATCAAGATCAACATGAATATAGAGATACAAAAATTTGTGGTTCAACAAGTTTCATGCCTACATCTATTCTAGAGAATAAAACCTTGTATTGAAAGTCAAACACAAATGGTTTATTGATTTTCCTGATATTATTTTTTGTATGTAGTTTGTTTTTAAGGGTTTTATTTTTTTTCAATTCTTTTGGTTTTAGTGTTGACCCTTGAAATGTTTTATTTTTATGTCAATTTTTTCTTTGGGAAAAAGCAAAAAAAATCAACAACTCAGTCTAGTCAATCCAACCCAACTTAAAAAAGTCGAGTTATATTGGTTCGAGTTGATAACAAAATTTTGAGAAACCAACCAAATCAAACTCGACCTTAATTAATTGGATTGATTTCTTCTTTTTCCTATACCCAACCCACACCCCAACTCACCCGCACATAGCTTGGGTTTCTTTCTTCTGGTCCCATGCCATAGTTTTGAAGACTACTTCATCTTTTGGGTCGACTTTATCTTCTACTTAATCAATTTATGTCGACTTTGTCTTCCCTTTCAACTTAAGGAGAAAAAATAAAAAATCCCAAACATATCTTACAAGAACCTTCATAGCATGTTTTCACATCGAGAATTTTTTTTTCTAATACAGCTCATATATCCCCCCTCTCTCCTCTCCTTTTTGTTTTCCTTTTTAATAGAATACAACTCATACATATATATATATATATATATTAGCATCCTTTCTTTTTTTGTCTGATCTATTAGCATCCTAACATAGATAAAAAGCATCTAGAGATTGGAATAAATTCTAGGTTGAGTGGGAATCCAAGATGTGGAGGACTACGCCAAAAGGAACCATGCGCTTAGAAAGATATCACAAAGGATTGATGCTTAAAATCATATAATATAAAACTTGATAAAAAGGTGTTATGTAGGGATTTTTATCCACATTCTGTAGGGGACCTTTCCCTTTGTCTATCTTCTAAGCTCAATATGTGGCAGAAACGCAATAGTGTTCTTTAATCGATGTTTTCACTGGTCCAGTCAAATCTCCATACATGTGCCTCTATTCTGAATGAGTATATAGATTCGGCCATACCATAAGATTATATTTGATCCAGCAATGACACACTCCAATTTGATCCAGAGCTATGTTACAGCATTTATAGTTAGCAAAACTTGGCACAAGAATCATGGACTGAGATAAGGCAGCAGCAGCACAACCATATCTATAATTTTGATTTATGAATCCTTCTAGAGTTATGGTTCCATCATCCTTTACATATTTCAATTTGTATGCACATTTTAGTTTCAGAAAACAATTTTCAATTTTTCTATTTTTGGAATTTTGTGAATAAATAATGAAAATTTTAAATATAAACTGGAATTTATATTTTTCATAATTTTTAATATTTCTTTCACAAAATTTAAAAAACAGAAAATAAAACTAAAAATAATTTTCCGAAACCAAATGCAGCTTTCCAATTACCCACACATCTCTTCACTAGATTGAATTGGTGCCCCATTCTGAAGGGGTAACATGTTGGATTCACAGCACTACATAGCTTTAACCGCGTCAAAGATGAGTAATGTTACTATAATCTTGAGTCCATAATAAACTCTACATGCAACAATATATCAACCATTCAGGATATAATTTTAAGTTATTACTATACAGAATAAAATCAACGGTTGATATCATGCCTCATGTAAAGTTAATCATAACTCGAGTCCATATTAACATCTTTCATTGAGAATTCAAGTTAATTAAAGTATGATTGGTGCTTGCTCCAAATAACAAAATAAGTGAAACTAGCCACGCCAACGAAGACATGGTAAAATATTTTTAAGATCAAGACTGGCCGCTAGAAAGTGTCACTAGAGCAGAACAATATAGGCCACGGCAAAGAGAGGGAAAAAAAATACAGAAAATAAAGTAACTTATGTGACAGAAAAGATGGAAATATTGAAACAAAGGGAAGTTTCACCACCCCTTCCACACACGTCTCAACAGGAAAGTTGACTGAATCTTCTCAAGTCGTGGACCATGTTAATCAGTTAATGTGAAGTTGGACGAGCAACCCTTGACCTAACAGGAGTCTTTGAAGGACTGACCCTACAGAATGGGAAGGAAAACCAAGCATGATCAAGTTAAATATAGTTGAAACTCGCACAACAGAAACTATCCTCCGGTGAAGGGACCAAACCTGATAGGCTGGGTTCCCAGGGGCATCCCACTACAATTGAGTGCAATAATAGCACTTTCTGCCTAATCAATAAGAAAGAAACAACTAATCAAGATAATTGTTCCTCTTGTGGAAGTTAACATAATTATTCTACATGCAACACATCACAAAAGAGATCATTCCATTCTTTAACAGTGTGTATGTCTTAAATTTGGCAAAAACAGAGGAGAGAAAATCTTAATGATACCATATAGTCACCAACATTTTCATCTATCTAAGAAAACAATTGAATGTAATTGATGCATCCTTCTGATGCTTCTCAGTTAGACACTATTTTCCGTGTTTGTTTATGATCTCTCTCCTGCTATATCTTGTCCCAACAGTTCCTCCAACTCAAGTAATTCCTCCTATTGCTCTTTGAAAAGGCATGCGTTCCATGCGTAATCCTCATCCTCCCTTTATGCCTTTCGTAGTTAAAATCATTTTTCTCCTCAATATTATACGTTTGTTTTTGAGTTTTTTCTCCGTTTCCAATCCCAAATCCACAAGTAAAGCATTTTCTCATCTCCGTTGGTGCGAAGAAATTATTGATGAGGTGTATGCCTTACATTCCAATAGCACATGGAATCTAGTTTTCCTCCTGTTGTTGGGAGTTTAGAATGAAGGTTAGGCCTAATGGAAGTTGATTTGTTGAATGCCCGGTTGGTTGCTAAAGGCTATACTCATATATAGTCTCCATTACGATGACACTTCAACTAAAAGTATAAGTTAAAGGTGGATCCTGATTGAAATGCTACTTTATTATTAGATATGGAGCCCACTTGGTGCTCCAGAAGCATGTAAGAATTTCTCTTCATGGAGACCTAGAGGAAGAAGTCTACATGGAGGTTCTACCAGGCTACGAGCAGAATCTTAATGCCAATGTTGAGTGTAAATTGAAGAAGGCCTTGTATAGTCTTAAACCATTGTCATGTGCATGGTTGGGAAGATTTGTGATAGTAACCTATTTTTTAGCACAAGAATTGGAAGAAAACAAACATTTGTACATTACTAATAAGAGCCTGAATTCCAGTGGGGAATCAACTTGAGAAACATGTATACAAGTAAACAAAATAGAAAAGAAGATGTCCTGGGCAATTGAGGAGACCTTCACCTTCCCAAGTCCTTTACAAATTTCTACCTAGCCTTCATCCTCACACTCCCTACTACATATACTCTCTCCCCCATCCCACCAAATCCTCCCACTCTCTCTCTCTCTCTCTCTCTTCCCCCGCCATCTTAGCATAGCTACAAAAGAGCCACCCTTTCATCCTCTCTCAACTCTAATCTCAGCTTGTACATAGATTACCCATTGATGTAATACTCTACATCAATGAAATCCCTATTTTTCTGCATTATGGATGCCAAGAAGAACAATAGCAAATAGAAGCATATAGAACCCCTAAAATAATCAAAATAGGTTTAATAAGATGCTTGTCATGTTCATTCAGTTATTCTTATAAATTACGAAAGTGGATTGCAGTCAATTAGCAGAGCTTCAACTGGTAGATTCGATAACATAGCATGTACTAGGAGCATCTTTGCAATTAATAAAGCATCAACATACCAATGCAAATTCAACAAAAGCAATTCGAGTTGAATGCACTTGGTCCCCTAAAAGCCTCAAGCGCGTAACCTGCAAAACAGAAGGGCAACATCAACCACCATTCAACTTCTCAAATAAATATGTTATAGGTTCCAGTAAATAGCATGAAACAATTATATGTTCTGACCTCGCCACAAGCTGTTTCAAAAAAATTCTTCACTTCAGCTTGAGAAATCTGCGCTCAGATATTTGAGAGAAGTTTAACAAAGCATAAATAGATTCAACTCAGATATTCATGTATGCAAATCATAGGATACATCATGATATATATTATAAGTTATCCTGGTAAACACATTGAAAATGATCAGTTAAGTCCACAGGTCCATATTCATTAACCATTCTCTGAACATTGTTAACCAACTGAGGCTCAATCGTTCCTTCTTGGACTAAAAATACTTATACCAAAGAAAATTCCTTTTTGATGATGCTTATACCAAAGAAAATCCTTTTTGATACTTATACCAAAGAAAACTTTTTCATACTTATGAAAAAGAAACTCCTTTTTGAAATTTTCCAAAAAACTGATATACCTTTTTATCAATATTTGTACAGTAGACAGTCCTGGTGCACATTTCCCGCTCATCATCCGACTGCATATTGCAAAAAAGAGGACAATTCAATGGACTAATGATTTTGAAGCATTGCTTACAGATCAGATTAGACATACACAATGCAAAGAACAATAATCAAATAAGTACAGCAGGTTTCTTGCTTTAAGGAGATTCTCATTGAAAAGAGAAAAGTGAAATATATAAAGAAGTTCCCAAGATATGAAAAATTATGCTCCAAAACAATACACAAAGATGATAAACGTGACATGTTCAAATCATTTCATTTCAAAGATGCTGAACAACTGGAGGTGTAACATAGACCTCCAAAAAAGCCCTCAGCTAAACACCAAAGATTAGTCACATCAATTCTCTTATCACATAATAGGTAGATCCTTTCAATCCAAATATAGCGGACATATAGAAAAGATCGGAAAGTATTTATACCCTAGGGAGAAATGTAGGATTCACAGGAAGGATAGCAGTTTTTGAAGGAAGGACCCTGACTGGATAGTAACCAAGCATGGTACCACCAAGGTTTAAAGCTGCCCTCGCACCATCTGTTGACATAAATTCCATGAAAAATGCATGATATGGGTAGAAGAAATAATAGTCTGTGTGTGCCAACATGTCTTATGCAAGTAGTTGAAAAGAATTGGATATGCATAACAGAAACTTACACTCATCTGCAAACTCGACAAAAGCAAAACGAAGAACTGAATGCGGATCACCACAAATTCGACAATCAATTACCTTCAATTCAAATGGTACAACAAAATGTCATAATTAACTAGGGCGATAGTTTATACTAAACAATTTATCTTTCAAATTTAAATCCTGGATATTCTATAGGAGGAGTTATTAATGTACCAACAAAATGCATAAGATATTAGGACATGAAGGACATTCAAATCTCTTATAAATCATGCCAAGTGACTACTGCTGCTAGTGAAGATCACTGATTTGCTGAGCAAAAGGACAATTTACGATTAAAAATTAGCCAGGTTGAATGCCAGTCAATATTTAGAAAAGATGGAACCTCTTTAATTGATCAAAGGGAAATTTACTTAACTATAACAACCAAGCCTGATACCATAATGTGCGGTAAGCTATATGAAAAAAAAAAAAAACCAATGAGCGATATAAAAAATCAAAGTTTTCTTTGGCTTACCTCCATTTCTTTTAATAGGGGTATGTTTTATGAGCAGGAATTCTAACTAAATAAAGAAAAATGTATGATGAAAAACTTAAAAAGGAATCATGCTCAGATTAATAACATCAATGAAAACAATAAATAACAAAATTCCTTCAGATGAACTGATGAACAGATCCCCAATAAGCAACATAAACCAGTCAATCAGATAATGTCGTAGTGTCCTATTGTAAATCATCACTTCTTGCTCATTTGACGCTTTACTTTAGCTATACAGCATGTTGCTTACGGGCAGCGACCAACATTAGCACCACCACATCACAGATCACCATTTAAAGATTTGACAAAATTTATGTTGGCTATCGACTGCTTTACACAACCCTCCTTTATCCAGACTTGGGACTGGGGTATGTAAAAATTTGCATTCAAGCACAACATGAGCAGAGTTTTCCAGAAAAAATAAATAAACCCTAGTTTAAAATTGTTTAAGCATTGTAATTATCTCCATGCAATTACAACCCACATTAGTGACCAGTCAAGACTCATAACTTACTTGTCCACAGTTGCTGAATAAGCCGGCAAGCCGCTCCTCGGTAACCTACACCAAGACAAAAGACATCATATAATGCAGTTTTCTATAATGTAATGGTTGCACCTATACAAACAACATCATCAAGATTAGATTTATATTTGAGCCATTCACAATTCACTTACATGCTGATCAATATCAGAAACATACACTGTTCTTCTAACACTATCTTCTCTCTGAGCCTTCAGTGATCTTCCATTCAACCTTCTTCTCCCTGGGTTAAAATTATTTCTTCGCTGTAAGACAACACAACACAGATTGTCAGCAAACGTAAAATATAGTGATGACGTCAGGACTGACTAATGCATGAAATTGCTACATAAATGATGTCATCATCATCATGTCAACTGAAACTCCAAATTTCGCATACATAGTTAAAGGATCATTGCATGATTTGCTGCATAATCAAAGTTGGAGATAACCGTGCAACAAGAGGACAGATAACAGATTATCATATCACAAAACCTATAGTTAGCTATACCAAATCTGAAAGGTATCCTAAACTGTAAATTAAATTGAAAGAAGAGAAAGACACAAGTTTGTCCTTGATGAAATGGAAAAATATCACATGGAAAGACTAAATCCACCTAACATGCATCCATATAAGTATGATCAAACACCACATATTCTCAATTTAGTTCATATCATTTTACAATTTACAGACAAAAAAACCAGTCACTTTTCTGAATATTTGAATTCTCTGATTTTAAGGCTGTATTAACATTCTGCTATGGTGCCGATCACTTTCAAGTGGTACGCTTGGATTTTCCCCTTTGTCTTTTTTTTTCCTCTCTCCCCCTCTCTGGGTTAATAGCTCTTGATACTTGGTCACAGAGAGTAATTTTCAACAAAGTAACAATTTTTCATACACAAAATTCACTAAACAAATATTATGAGAAGATTAAATCACAATCCAGCTGATGATGGTAGAAACTCAGTAAAATCCATCACTAAAAACTAGCAGAACACACCCACAAAAAAAAAAAGGTTTAAAAACAAGGCATCAAAATGAGAGATCAAAGACAAAACAATCATACCCTTCTGTTGTCAGAGAAATTATTATCATTGGGTGATGAGGGCTTAATGTTGACCAGAAAATTGATTGGTGAGAGCTGATTATCATAACCCTGATGGTTATTGTTGTTGTGAGGGTATGATGAAGGGAAGAACTCCTTGGCCAAAGGATTCAACTTTGTGAACATGTCAACCAGCTTCTGAACACTGAATTCAGATTCTGGTGTTTTTGGCTTTGACTCCATTTTGTTGATGTTGGCATCAGCTGAAATCTCAGCAACCGCAGCCATGCAAACAGAAAAAAACACAAAAATCCAACACACCCCACAAGAGCACTCAACAATTGTGCAACACTTGAGTGTTGAGAGCTCAAAAAATGTGATTTTTTTAGGCCAGAAAAATTTAGAGAGAGAGAGAGAGGGAGAGAGATAAATTCAAGGGAATTTTGAAGAGATTCTCTTGTTCTACAGCAACCCACCACCCCCAGGGAAAATTTTTAAAGGAGAATGCAGAATTTTGTAGAAATGTGATCAGTTTTTATTTCTTAATTTTATTTTTTATTTTAAGAAAAGCCCCATTTAAACAATGCTCATAATAAATTGCTTAGGAAAACAGGAAAAAAGAGCAAAGACCCAGAAATGGAAACAAAGGGGGAACTAGGGTTTTGGAATGAATTATCGTGCAGAAGTGAAGAGAGAGACAGAGAATGGAAGTGCTGTTTGGAATAGCAAAGGCTCTTGGCGTTCGCTAAGCTTCTTTGTTTTGTGTGTGAGCTTTTTTATTTGTTTATTTATGTATTGTCACAAACTCAAACCCAATCAAAAAAAATTAAATAAAACACAACAGAGAAAGAATAATGCTATTAAGAAAAATTATACGTGAAAGATACAATATCATTACATTCTTATTTATTATTAGATAAATATAATATCTAAATTAAATAAAATTTATTCTCATTTAAAAGTAAATAAAACTATATTAATATAATATTAATATAATATGAATGTAAATAATATTTTTAAGAAGAAAAATAAAAGAGTGGTAAAGGAGAGAGCATGCTAATAATGATACTATATAAAGATGATGATTGAATGTTATTTTTTTAATTAAAAAAAGATGACTCAAGACCATGCTTTTGTTACTTTCTGATTTTCTGTGCTCGAATTGATTGGATAGGGCCATCCTAACAGCTACCATTGCAATTGTTTTTGGCCTGTTGGGATTCTAAATTTCATTTTATCCTTTTTTTTTATTTACTGCTTCTATCAATTGTTGTTATCTTTTTCCTCACTCAAAAGAAAAATATATCATTTTATTTGAGAGAATAAAGGAGTGATTTATTACTATAGTTAGAGAAGTAAATTTGATCATTAAATTTTATACAAATAATTAAAATTAAAATATTAAATTACATTATATGATATTTAAGTGATTATGAGATAAGATTATACGTTTAAAAATTACTTTTTTCACTCTTATAATAAATTACTTTTCTCGCTTAAATCATATATGTATATAACTGATTTATAAATGATATTCAGTTAAATTCTTTCTTTGTTTACGGCGTACTATTTTTAAATAAAAATATAATAATAAAAAAAGTAGTTAAAGGGTACATATATTAATTTTTATTATAAATATGTTTTATTAACTTTGGGAATTTTCCATTTTTACGAGAGAGGTTTTTCATTTTACTTTTATACTATTTTAATTTTAGATTAATTTTTATGAATTGAACAATTTTATACATCTAGCCAATATAAATTGAAAAAATTGTTAAATCATTGTAAGTAATTATCTATCATAACCATGGTTAAGAACATCAGACCAGTCTGGTTGGTTGAATCAATTCGATTGAGAACTAAACTCGAGGCTGATCTGATCATCCTCCTTAAATTGTTTGTCCTCAAAATTGGTGAAGAACTAGCCATAAGTGCGCAAAATCATGGAATCGGTGCAAGTTGGGCCTATTTATGCCGATTGAACCACTTCAATTACTTTTATTTTTCTTTATAAAAGATATTGGTCAAAACATTGTTATTTTTAAGTTTAATTAATTCGTCAATCCCTATAGTTTAATCAAATTTTTAATTGGGTCTCTACATTTTAAAAGTTTCCAATTGGGTCCCTATAGTATATTAGATTTTTTAATTAGGTCCCTATCGTTATAAAAAAAACATAATATTTAATTGGAATATGGAATATTCCATTGGAATGTCACTGTTCATATACGGCAGGGACCTAACTGAAATTTT
This sequence comes from Dalbergia cultrata, assembly GCA_031216105.1. NCBI lineage: Eukaryota > Viridiplantae > Streptophyta > Magnoliopsida > Fabales > Fabaceae > Dalbergia > Dalbergia cultrata. The sequence goes on from CM062350.1 coordinate 18,241,523, forward strand.
TTTATATATTATAAAGACTTAATTAAAAATTAGAGACCTGAAGAATAATTAAATCTTCAAAACATGCATTTTACTTTCTTTTAATGCATTTGATTAAAGTAAAAAAAACATCTACACATTGAGTGCTCAAAATAAGCAAAAGAAAAATTATTTTATTTCATTTTTCAAAATAATAAGTAAAAAAAGTATTATTTCTCTCCTAATGATATGATCAAATAAGTAAAAATATTTTTAAGTACTTATTATCAAAATAAAGTATTATTTAATTTATATCTTAATAATTACATTCAAATAGGTTGATCATGTTGAATAATTAAAAAATAATAAATTCTCATTATATTCAAATTTTATTATTATCACAACTTCTTTTAAAAGTATTTCTATTGAAAATAATTATCACAAATTATTAATAAATTCATGCAACACAGTAAAAATATCTTTAGGTGATGTTCAACCGACTTAAAAAATTTATTAAATATTTAACTTTAACTTATTGATCTATATAATTATGTTATACACACTTTATGGTATTCAATTAATTTATATTGTGTTTAGTAATTTTTAATGCTGATCTAATGTGTATAATAATATTATTATGTGTCCACAAATTATACTTTTGTTTATAGATTGATTTTGATATATTATTATATGAAAATTTTAAAAGAAATATATAATATAAATAATTAATTATAACGAGGATATATTGTTTACCTTAAAATTAATAACAAATTCTAAGACATGATTTCTTTAATAGGGACATTTGAGGCTACTGACTGTTGTGTATGAAGTATCTAATTAAGCCTCACAAGTACGTAGTTGGTGTTTCACTAACAATTAAAAATAATAATAGTAACGATAATGTATAATGCACTAATTTTACTCGTGGCATGACTTCACCACCGAAAAGGAATATCATACTAATAAACAAACAATATCATATCACATTTTATTTTATTTTTCATTATGGGAGTATTCAAATTGTTTTTAATTTTATGGGTCAAATGTAAATATGGGGTTAATTAATTAATATTTTGTGATAATTATTTTCAATAAAAATACTTTTAAAAGAAGTTGTGATAATAATAAAATTTGAATATAATGAGAATTTTTTATTTTTTAATTATTCAACATGATCAACCTACTTGAATGTAATTATTAGGATAGAAATTAAATAATACTTTATATTGATAATAAGTACTTAAAAAATATTTTTACTTATTTGATCATATCATTAGGAGAGAAATAATAATTTTTTTACTTATTATTTTGAAAAAATGAAATAAAATAATTTTTCTTTTGCTTATTTTGAGCACTCAATGTGTAGATATTTTTTTATTTTAATCAAATGCATTAAAAGAAAGTAAAATACATATTTTGAAGATTTAATTATTCTTCAGGTCTCTAATTTTTAATTAAGTCCTTATAGTGTATAAAAAATTTTCAGTTAAGTCCCCACCGTATATGAACAGTGACATTTCAAAGGAATATTCCATATTTCAATGGAATATTATTTTTTTAAAAATAGCAGGGACTTGATCGAAAAATCTAATATATTATAGGGACCCAATTGGAAACTTTTAAAATGTAGGGACCCAATTAAAAATTTGGTGAAACTATAGGGACTGGCGGATTAATTAAACCTTATTTTTATTTGGATTATGTTTACTTAGATAGATCTATGAACGTTACTTGTGATGGTTATATAATGTTAATCACTTAATATATGTTTTTGTCATTCTAATTAATCATATGTATATATATTATAGTTGAACTCTTGATTGAACTAGTTACGTTTCTAAACTCTTAAATCAATATCTTGACTAGTTCAATGTTTGGTATGATTTTCTTGGCCATGATTATAATAACTACTTGTAATAATTTGAAAACTTTACAAATCTCTATTAATTGGTAATGTAAAATTACTTTCAAATATTAATACATAAAAATTATTATTTTTATTTATAAATCTTTTACTTTCAAGAGAACTGTGTAAAAGTTTAGGAATTAACATTAAATATTGGGGGTCTCCACTTAAATGTTTGAATGTACTCTCAGAGATTCGATCATCTATCAAATAAGGAAATACTCTAAGAAGGGGGACAAAAAAAAAGCCATTAAATATTGGAGGGCACAATAAAGACAGAAGTGTGGGGCTAGTAGGCTAGTGGGGGTTAAAGACTCCTTGTCCTTATGTGTAGTTTTAAGTGCACGTGTTGATATTGCTTTCCTCGCGATCGTTATATTAAACTCTCGTGCTCCTTGTTTGTTGGCAAGTTCAATGATTTCAATAGTTTCTTCAAATTTTCTAAACTAATTTTAAGACGTATTTTAAAATTTTATTTTTTATATAGCAGGTTTAAAGCAACATAATTACATATTACACACATATATCGATAAGTTTAAACAAATATTACACAATTTAATAAATTTTTGTTAATATAATTTTTTTACAGAATTCATCATTGAATTAGAAGCTCGCATTATACAAATTATATCTATAAACTTTTAAATTATTCTAAACTCATTTGGTATAACTTCTATATACATTAACATCAATGTAATATATATATATAAAGGACAATGGGAGTTAGTTCACCTAGTTGGTATTCCACTCATATATCACTATAATTTGAATTTGATTCTCAAATTCTATTTTTAAACAAGAGCGGGTCTTTCTCTCATCTTAAATTTTAAATTTAAAAAATTACATATCTTCAAATTTTAAAGCAAAAAAAAAGAAAGCGATATCATACAAACATTTTAATTGCCAATTTTTTTTCCTAAGAGTTTAATTTCGATGGATTGATAATATATAAAAATTTTATACTGTTATCTAATCATATACTATCATATCAATAAAAATGATCTAGTCTCACAACTATTATTTAAAAAGTTAGACAAATTATAAAATTTGATTGGATGGCAATCTAAATGTATCACAATTTAAATTTTTTTCTTATGTATAAAATCACATTATATAAATAAAAATAAAATGATAATTTTTATTAATTATTCAATTTAATTGTAAAATATATAATATTACTGTCATTTGCTTACATATGACTCTAACTATAAATAATTATTGAATAAAATAAAACTGATAGTTTTACTAATTATTTAAATATAATTTTAAAAATTTATTATTATTTAAATTTTTAATTTGTATTAAATGTTATTTACTTTTATTTTAATATTTTATAACTATTTATTTTCTCAATAAATTATGAAAATGTAAACTCTTCCCTTTATATAATTTAATATTTTTCATAGTACCTTTTATCAAAATTATTTAAATTAATGTAATAATAAATATTAAATTAAAATATTTTTATTATTAATTCTTACTTTTATATATCACGCATTATGTATAATGTATTTATATATTTTATTAGTATATAATTTATAATTTATTTTGATATTAAACATTATTAATCATATATTTAAATATTTATTTATTATATTATTTAATTTTGGCAAAATGCATAACTGCCCCTTGGGATTTGTCAAAATGACACCTAGCTCCAATCATTTCTCAATATTGCACTGTATCCCACCATAATGACAGCAATCTTTAATTAGGAAAAATTACATTAAACTTTCTTGAGGTTTAGTGAAATTCACTTCACATCTCTATTTATAAAAATTTTTTTAGTAATTTTTGAGTTTGTGAAATTATTACACCAATCATTCTTAAGTTTGTAAAATCATTACACTACCCTTCCCTTTATCACTTAGTGCACTCATGAAAGGGGGTTAACATTGCTTGAACAAATAGAGGTAAGCTAAGTAAAATTCACAAAATCTAGGTCAACGTAATTTCCCCAATAACTTAACAATAATTTTTTTTTCCAAAGAGTGTTAAACTTTAACACTAAACGCTCCTACCATTGCCTTCTCGTCTCAGGCTGTCCTACGATCCCTACCATTTTCGCCTCCCATGTACCATTTGCAAGACTCTTTCAGGGTCTCTCCTCAAGAAGAATTCCTTCACAAAACAATATCTCCCTCTTTTCTCGATCATATTGTCTGCAACAAAATTCAAGGCTAAACCACATGCAATTCAAAAGAATTTTCAAGCTTTTATGTTCAGAAATGCTTTTTGTATGCAATAGTTTGACGCACTCCCCATGGACACACCCTTGAGATTGGTTGAAAAAAAATCAAATGAAAAGTTTCAGAAAAAAAAAAGTACTTAAACGGTTGAGATTTATATGCGTTGATGGTTGCGTCGACTTGTGCGTACAAATACCACACTCCTTTTATGTTTTCAATATAATAAAGAAAGAACATGATCTTGGAATAAGCAAGCGCATGACTTGACAACTTCAAAGTTGAACCCACTTGGAATTCAATGAATTAGGGTTCTTAAATTTAATATGATTGAGTTGTTCTTAAGGACAGCAGAGTTCATTTGGTGCACATAATTGGAATTGAAGATTAAAATTCTAAATTCAATTCCATTTCTATCAAAATTGAAATTAGTTCAAAATCTTAAATTTTATATTTAGCTCTTACAAAGAATTAGAATCTAGAACTAGAATTTTAACTTCAATTCTAATTCTATTGCTTGACTATGTAATCTACAAGATCAAAATATTTCAATTCCAATTCTCTATTGGTTGACTATGTAGTCTATAACTTCAAAATATTTTCACTATATTAAGTTTGTGATAGCGAACAACTAGAAAAGTGTGGTAGGTAACTAGCAACTGACGTCGATGAGGGACGGTCGGGCAGTTGACGACCGGCAGCAAGAGGTCTGATAGGCGGTCAACAACTAGTACCGAGCGATCGGTCACCTGGGGAGGGCGGTCGACCATCGATGACGGGCGATGAGAGTTTATCACAGTTGGAGAATGATAAAAATTATGAGATATGAAATTGGGAAAATTTAAGGTATGAGTTAAGAATTAGAAAATGATCGGACTAGTTATTTTTTAATTCCATGAAATTGTTGTATGGAATTATCATAATGCCCCTAATTTTAAATTTAAAAGGACTAGAAATTTTTCCGAATAGAAAGGGTGTCAGTCACTATTACTCATCGTTTCGAGTTCTGAATTCTACTAAGTCTGGGCCCTACACCTCCTTGGAGGGCCATATGATAGAGTTATATTTTTGAGACTAAAAATCCCAGTAATTGTTCCTTAGAGAAAACTGAGTTAAAGGGTGATTTTTAAAGAATTTTTCGAAACCTTTAAACGCCCCATTTCTAACGTCTAAGTTTATAAAACTGTGGAAATTGCCGAATTTCAGCTAAAACCCAAAATTTGGTTTCTGATTTGTTAGGATTTTGATTTTTTCTAACAGTTTCCAAATGGGGGATATTCCCTTATTTACATTTATGTTTAAAAGTTAATAGGAAATGTAAATAAGTGAGTTCTGAAGAGTGAGAAGCGCTGCAGTGGTCGACAGTGATTATAAAAATCCCTGTTTGGGGTCCAGAACCTTCATTCACATAACATACTTCTTCCCCCTCCCTCTCAAGCACGAAAAACCGCCTTCCAACCCTGTTTCATTCCAAAAATTCCATTCTCTTCCAATACTATCAAGTTTAACTTGGATTTTCCATCTCCTAAGCTTAAAGATATGTCATTTTAGTAGTTTTGTTTCCTTTTTTCCTTCCTTCTCTCATGTTCTTAGGGTATTGGTCCTATGTTATCATGGTTTTCATGCCATAGTGCTTTTCTACCATGGTTAGAGTTAAAATTTAGTTAGTTAGAGGATTTAGAGATTAATCCAGCCTATTATGATTATTATAGCAAATGTCAATGTCATTCTTGCTCCCTAGAGTTTTGGTTGGTGTCATTCCTTCACTGTTCACTCCTCCAGGTGAGTGGGTTCACACCCGTAACCTCTATGTTGTGCATTAGAAGCTATTTTCATGAAAATATAACTTACTGTTTGATTTTAAAGATTTTTGTATAAGGATTTAAGATTTGCTGTTGGTTATTGTGTTGTAAACTGATGATTTAAGAGCATGAAACCTAGTTTTGATGAAAACTCATGGGACCATAGTTGTTATGCTGATTTTATGTAGAACTGATGATATATATATATAGTTAGAGGTTTTATGATTATCTCAATGGATTTTGGAACTGCTTTATATATGTGTGAAGTAGTTTTATATTAGATATGCAATTTAGAAGAGGCAATAAAGTTATGATTATAGACCTTGCTGTTTGAAATTATGAAATGGAGTTTTCTAGTTATAAAAAACTTGATTGTTTGAATTATATCTCAGATGACTAATTAAATGATTTTAGAGTTTGAATCTTTATCAGATTCAGGACAGTTGACGGCTACATACCCATGGAGGCTTGTAATCACAATGTCCAGGTGAGTGACCATTTGGGCGTGATTTCATAGCCACTGGTATGTTAAGGCCAAACTGTTAGAATCAGATAGATTCACAGCTCAAAAAGCAGAGGTGTACGGAGCCAGTCCAACACCAAGGTTGGCAGAGCCAGTCTCCAACCTTGTAGACGCATTTATATGATTATGCTATGATTGATGGACGTAAATGTTTTCTCTAGAAATTATTACATCATGAGTTTGTATGATTTGAGGTATGATAAGAAATTGAAATTTTGGTTATTAATGTGGTGGCATGATGAATTGAGCATATATATATATACATGTGTGTGTGTGTGTGTGTGTGTGTAATCTAAATATTAGACATAATCAGAAATTACTACTTTTCTATTGGAGTATTGTTGATCTTAATTAAGGGAAATGATGAGTTTGATTATATATATGTATACATGAAATGATTTATAAGTGGTATAATTTTATTATGATTTTATGCATTGTTCTTAACGTCCCATGAATGGGGGCTATAGGTGGGGATTCACTTACTGAGTTTTGGTTACAAAACTCATCCCTCTTTTCTTTCTCTTATTTTTACAGATAGAGCAGCTGCTTTGAACCTTCAGCAGTCATAGATTCCAGTCGGTGAGTCTGTAGGTAAGGCATATAATATTTTGTTTAGAGTGCTCCAGTACACTGCAGGCATGGTCCCGGACCTCAAAGCATATCTTGCATTTTGCATCCCACTGTAATAGCGTATTTATGTTTTGTTCTTGATAACTTAATGGTATTAGCTCATGGAACATTTTGAAAAGAGAATGTTATATGTAAAGATTGAATTATCACTGCGGAGTTTAAAGATAGATTAAGAAACTGCAGACTGGATTATTCTTGATCATTATGATTATGTCGAATTTAAAGAACAGGTGAATTATACGTAGAAAAGAGAATTTCCATTATAGATGAATTTTTATGAACAGAGCATGCCTATAAAGACAGATAATAGGTCACGAGGCTTGCGTGAGAATGAGATTTTTCACGTGCCGGTTACGTGCCCAAGTTGGGTCGTGACAATTATGATTCTAATTCTAAAAGGGATACAAAACATAAAATTTGGAACTGGGTAGTTCAATTCAAATTCCGAGCTCCAATTCCATACTCAATTCCATGAGCCAAACTTGTATAAAAGAAAATAGAGGTGGATTTGTGGAACAAGGGGGACGAAATGCCACGAATGCATGGTATGGTGTGGCTTAAGACTTGAGGAGACACAAAAAGAATGTTTAGAGTTGAGAGTTGATATTACCATACTATGAATGGAAATTTTTATTTATATTGGAGTTGGTTGCTAAGAAAAACACTTGACCATCCTAAGAAGTTTTGTGACGACCAGCATATGGCTTTAGTGTGAATCGCAAATAAGACAAAATAATTATGTGCAAGTTTTATTTCTCTTGAATTATTCGTCATATAATATTTAGTTTCATATAAGTAATTTAGTCCCATATTACTTAGGTTAACAAATGTAAGGAAGTCTCCTCGTATATAAATAAATGGTTTTGGTGCGTATTCAAATCATCTTTGGGGAGAATTAAATAGTTTTATTAGAGATTTATTCTCTTTTTAGTGCAAGTTTACACTGTGTGTAGGTTCTGCCGTATGTGGGCTCTTATTTATTTAAAATTTACGCTTTCTCGCTACATCAGTTGCTATCAACTACATCAGTTACTATCAAACCAAAGATTGAAGGAAGGGGAGCCGGCAGGCATGGCGGAGGTCCTTGTGATGATGATCAAAGGCCTGAGACTCCTTTGAGTGAAGGGGTAGCATTGAGGGCTATGGAGCTGTCACGGCCCAATTTAGGCACGTGAGAAATCCTGTCTCACGTAAGCCTCGTGACCTGGATTCCTATGTATGCTTAGTATATCATAAAATAAGTTAACCATAAAACCTTTTCTACATACAATTTCCTTGCCTTTAAAACATATAACCAGTATTCTTTAAAACTATAGTCCCATATTCTCTGCTCTGAATTCTATTCTCATAGTATCATTAAGTATCATAAAAGTTTATAATATACATAATCTCTATGATAAAGTCTTATAATACAGTCCATCAAAAACATTTTATATATGCAAACTACGCATTATGCACTATGGTCCGGGATCCTACCTGCATCTACACTGGAGCATACTACTCTATACACAAGGGCTTCACCTATGTGAAGCTTACCAGCTGACACTCTAATGCTACTGCTGAAAGAATGGCTGAGAAGAGTCTACAGCAACTACCTTATCTGTAAAAATGAAATAAAGCAGCGGGGTGAGTTTTGTAATCAAAACTCAGTGAGTGAATCCCCACCTATAATCCCCTTTCATGGGACATCCATGGAATAATACATGAAATCATAATAATATTAATAATACTCTAAAGTCTCACATAATCAAATATACATATACATATATACATACTAGTCATTATTTTCCAACTCAAAACCATTCTCCTCTGTTCACATTCATATCCAAAACCATATCAGCTCATCATATAGTAACTATCAAAGAAACTATAATCTCTACTTCTGTTTCATTTCATTCTCTATCTCGGTTCTGTTTTGTGAGTGTTCAGTTTCTCGTGAATAACGTCCCTCGTGGGCTAAGTTTCATAATCGCCCCTCGTGGGCTAAGTTTCATAATCGCCCCTCGTGAGCTAAGTTTAATAGTTTCACGTAGTTTCATAGTTTCTCTGAATAAATTGTCCTTCGTGGACTAAGTCTCTGAATTGCCCCTCGTGGGCTAAGTTTCATGGTTTCTCGTTGTTTGATCATTTCTCTGCGTAAATTTGCCCCTCGTGGGTCATTTTCTCTTGTGAACTCTGAATCTATCTGATTCTAACAGTCTGATCTTAGCATAACTGTGGCTATGATATCATGTCTAAGGGATCACCAACTTAAAGGCACTGTGATTTCAAACCATAGAATATGTAGCTGGCAGTTCTTATAAGTATACAACTCTAACAATCTGACTTTAGCATAACCATGGCTATGAAATCATGCCTAAGAGGTTACCCTTTTTAGATATCTGTGATTTCATAAACTCACAGAATATGTAGCCGTCAACTGTTTTGGATCTCATGAAGATTCAAGCTCTAAAACTCCTTTCTGTTTAATTCTCTAACTATATCTTAAATCATCACACTTTACATAGATAGAATTCTCAACATCATAATCACAATTCCATTCTCTTCCCTAAATAGCATTTCTAGACATATAACTATATCATACGCATAAATCAATTTCGGAATCCATTCAACCAACCATAAAAGTCTTTAACAATACATATATATCATCACTTCTATTTAAAACCAGTCCAACAATAATGGTCCCATGAGTTTTATGAAAAACATATTTCATGCTTTAAAATCAAAGTTTCTAAAATATATAAACCATCAGCCACTCAAATTCTTGTACAGTAATCTCTAAAATCAAATAGTAATTCATGTTTTTAATGAAAATAACTCTAATGCATAACATAGAGACTACAAGTGCGAACCCACTCACCTGGAAGGGTGAACAGTGAAGGAATAGCACCAACAGAACTCTAGGAAGCAGAATTGATAGCAGTATCTGATACAGAAGCCATAGGACTCTAGATTAATCTCTTAAACCTCTAAATATCCAAGAATCCATCTCTAACATACTAGAACACTTCTCTCCTTGAGAAGCATGAAGTATCACTCTAATAACAAAGAAGGAATGGAGAAGAGAGAGAAAAATCAAGAGAATAGCATACCTTAAATCCTTAGAAGGAGGAAAAATGGAGTTTAGATGATGAAATGATGAAGAAATGAGGTATAGGGGGAAAGAATCGCGTTCCTCTGCGAAGATAATGGTGGAAGGGAGTGGTTTTGGCTGTGGGAAGGTTCTGGACCCCAAACAGGGGATTTTATGTGTTCTGTTGAGCGTTGCAGCGCTCACCAGAGAGCGCAAAAATTGCCCTAAACCGCCTTACTGTTCACTTGACCACTGCAGCACTAAGAGTGCTACAGCGCTCACCAGAATGATTTAAAATTTCATAAAATTCATTTAAAAATCACACTTTAACTTATTTTTAATTCACAACATTTTCTAATTCTATTATTTAAAATTAGGGTATTACAGGAGCAACGGCTCAATTTGTCCGACAGCTAGTTCAATCAATTCAAGAAGGGGTTTGATTAATTGGAGGGGTGTTTCGATGATCTAATCACTTGGATGGATGTTCTTGGCCTACTTGCAAATAAAGAGTAGGACAACGATGGGAGACATGTTTGGGATGAGAATGCTCATAGAAGGTTCTGTTATACCTAGTGTACACGTGTCAGTAGATAAGTTCCGTATGGCCTTGGGGTCCCCTGGGACCCACCCGTGTTGCTGTTGGACCTTGCTGTCCATGACTGGGAATTTCATAGAGGTAGTGCTGTTGGATTTTGCTGTCCACAGCTGAGAATTTCATAGAGGTAGTGCAAGTGTTTGATGACAACAAAATTTTGTTGTTGGACTTTGCTGTCCATGGCTAGGAATTTTATAGAGGTTGTGCAAGTGTTGGATGATAGCAAAATAACAGCAAAATGCCTGATAACAGCAAAATGTTGGCATTGGACTTTGCTGTCCACGGCTGGGAATGAGATTCCACAGCTGGGGATGTAATTCCATTGCTGGGGATGAGATTCCACGGCTGGGGATGCAATTCCATGGTTGGGGATGAGCTTTCATGGCTGGGATCATAAGTGCATAGTACTTGGGGTAGAGCACCCCTGAAACGTGAACGTACGCATGAAAAACCCTTCCCCCTTATTTCTTTCCCATTTCTTCGAACCAGAAGCCCTTTCCCACCATTTTTCTCTTTTTTCTTCAACCTCGTTCCATTCTAGCTCCTCTAGATCACCAAGGTGAGTTTATGTTGCAAGATTTTGTCTCCATTGTCACCATTTTTTTACATTCTTGACATGGGCACTGTCATTTCTTTTTTTTTTTTTTGGTCAAGTGAGGGTGCTTCCCCAATATTGTTAAAGTTATATTAGAGTTATTTAGAGGTTGGTATATTTTAATACTGGGTTTTGCGATTGTTATATTTGATGTTGATGCCCTCCCTACTCCTCGAAGCTTAGTTGGTGTCCACGTCACCTCTCCCTCCCCTCCAGGTGAATAGGTTTGATCTCATGACCTTATTTTGATCATTCTATAAATTAATTTTTTAGCATTATAAAATAATTAGAGATACTTGCTTAAGTTTTATCATGAACTAAAATACTTGATTGCATTCCAGCATGAATTAAGAGAATATGTTTTGAAACTTAGCATAAAAATTCATGTTTATTAAAATGCATGGGACTACACTTGGAATATAATTGCTATCACATGATTTAGTTATGATTTTCAAACTAGTTTATTTTATGAGGAAATGATAAATGTGAAATGGTATGATTGTTTTATAAAGAATTGAGACATGTTGAACTTAGAATTGATAGAACCCCATTTTATGACTTCAGTTTAAATTAGGCTAGGGAATTACTACGAGGAACAGAACTGTAAGTTAACGACAGTTAATTTGCTAACCTTGGTACCAAGGCTTGCAAGGGGCACTTTATCCACACGTCAGATCAGTCCACGAGGGATGCGGTTCGCGAGGGACCGTTAAATATCACTGTTAGGGCCTCTTGTTCGTGAAGGACTGAGCACCCACTTTCAGTTTATGGATTATCTGTTCTTTTAGTAATTCTTAAAAAAAATAAATAAGATTTCCATGTTTATTTCAAATTTAAGATTTAGTAGCTATTGTACAATTTATTTATAGAAATTGAATTATAAGAATTGCATTACTATTTATATATTTTCTTCTTATCCCATGCATGGTTATGGGTGAAGATCCACTCACTGAGTTTTGTGATAAAACTCACCCCTCTTTTCTTCCTTTTTCTCACAGATTCAAGTGTACCTCAGGATCCTCCTCTTCCTCCCCCTACTCAGCAGCATTAGTGTTTTTGACTTTGGAGTGAGCTTCACAATTATGTGAAGTTTGATTTTTTGTATAGAGTGCTCTAGTGACAGTATGGGCAGAGTCCCAGACTATGCATTTATTTTATTTTGCATATGATGATTTTTTTGTATTAAGATGACTTAGCATCCATGGTGATTTTTTTTTTTTTTTTGTAAATGAGCAACTCTTATAGGTTTACGTTATATTTTGATTTATGAGAAAAAGGAGATTATTTTAAGATTATTTTAAATTATTCATGGAAATGGCTTAATATTTGAAAGGGGTTTTATAGATAAAGTATGCATATAGTATGACGCATCAATCATAAGGCTTACATGGGGATGAGATTCCTTACGTGCTGGTCACGATCCAAGTCGAGTCGTGATAGGTTCATTGGCAGACCTGGTCCTTCATATGGGGATAGGCAAGAAGCCTATTTTGAAGAGTCAAAGGAAGACGGGGAGTACAAAGAGGAGCTATGGGGAAATCCAAGATCGGAGATATGTGATCGCGACAGAGATCACCATGCATATAGATTAAAGATAGATATCCCTATTTTTTATAGTGATTTCAACATAAAAGAAATTACGAATTGGTTTGTAGATGTAGGAAGATTCTTTGAATTCATGGATGTGCCTGAAGAGTTAAGCTAGTAGCTTGTAGACTAAAAGGAAAAGCGTCAGCTTGGTGAGAAAGCAAGTGACAAATGTAGACTCTGTTATGAGAGGGGGTGTACAAGGGGCGTTGGGTTGGGTATGTGTCATGACTCGAATTGGGAAAGTGACCAACACTTGGGAAATCTCATCCCCACGTAAACCTCATGTTTGCTAAGTCGTACTATATGTATAATTTAAAAACCATTTTAAGTTTCAAAACATAACCATCATATATAAATCAACATAATCATCCAATTTCGGAATCATAGTCTGAGTTTATGCATATCATACCAATTCTCAATATTTCCACAAATGGGCTATGCCCACAATCCTCAAGTCCATAATAGTGGTTAATTACTTTCAATTTTTCAATTCCATAAAATCGAATATTTCTTTAGACAATTCAAAATTTTCAAATCACATCATATTGTCCCATGTGTCAAATTTTATAAAACATAGCTAACATAGTATATTCAAATTCCTCGAGTACATATAACATTGCCAAATTAATATTTTTCAGCTTCTAAATTATTAAAATATATTTTAATACAATGTAGCATTAAAAAAAAAAACAATTATAGACATAATGTTTACTTACAAACTGGTTCCAAATAATCAAAGACCAACATCCAAGTGTCACCAATCTAGCGGTTGATACTTAATCGTTTTATAACTCTAGGAACAAGACAACAACAAGATTTATGAGCTAACAATGTTGACAATATAACTTAATTTATCCCAAAACATAAAAGCCCCAAACGTTAGGGTTCCTAGAGCTTCTAACAATTGCCCAAAATTAAATAGAGACTTTGATAAATTCAAACGAGTAAATTTGGGCACCACTTACTACTCCAAGAAGAGGAAAAGAGAGAGAAATTATACATAAACTCTTGACTAAGCTCTCATGGTCATCAATGGAGGTCTGGGTGAGAGAAAGAAGAAAATGATGGTCTTGGGTTAGAAGAAAAGAGGAATCTAAAAATGAAAGAGACCAAAGGATGGAGATTATGGTTTGGAATGAGAATTAAACAGAAAAGAATGGAAGGGCAGAAATAAAGGGGGGAGAGAGCACTGTTTTTAGAGAGGGGAATGGGAAGGAATGTGAAATGAAGGAAGGGGAGGAAGGACGAAAAAAATGGAGATGAAAAGAAGAGTGCGTCCCACTCTATTAAGTGTCATGTCATCAAACACTTGTCTATCTCAATCCATATTAAGACAAGGTTCACAATTATTTTATTTCTATCATACAATCCATCTTTTTAAGGCATGAACTAATTTAAATTTCTAGGCCATCACAAACACCTGTAAATATCTTTAAGGACACATGGCAGACTCTTAGAGCCATTGGTGCCCTCGATTTCTCATCTTGTGACTCTGATAATTTTACTGCTCTAAACATTTGAATCCACACACACGCCTCAAAGCTGAGAATTGAGACTGAACTAGGAACAACAGCAACACTTCGTATATTAATTTATCTTTAAAATGAAAAAATTAAGCAACTATGAATAAACCGGTTGATGTAGTTTTTAAAATTCAAGAAACTAAATGTGCAGTATTAATATAATAATAACAACAATAATAATTAACCATAGAAGTAATTAATTTTTTTAGGTGATCTAGAATATCCATCATCATAAGTAACACTAATCTTTTTGAGATGTATAGCTCATAAATGAAGTTTTTGCCTCTGGTCATGAGAGAGCAATCAAATTTTTCAAAAAATTACTTTTAGAAATATAACTTTTTTTGGGTCATGTATGTAGAAAAATAATTTAGTGATACTTTTTCTTCACTACTGTGAGATATTCTCTAGTCCGGTCTTCGTTTGTTCCGCCTACTAGATTTGTTTTTGGTCAGAACCTATATTTTTGTATTTTTATGTGGCACTTTCTGTTTTTGGGGCAAAGGATGTTTTTGGTCGAAATCCAAGTATATAGTTTAACATTTAGATAGCCCAAGTTTATGACCAAAAAAAGAGAAGAAAGTAGGCCACGTTTGCAAGGACAAGAGTTAGAGCCTCTAGGGCTCGTATAATGCTTGTCCCGTTTAACAAAAATCAACGTTGCTCCTACATTTTTTGGACAAAGTTTAAATAATCTTTTTGGGGTACCTCGCCTCTTCTCTTTTACCTGAACACCAAAAAACAAAAACAAAAATAAAACTCTCAATCCTCTCCTGCCCCAAAAAGGAAACCCTATTTGTTGTTGTTGTTAGTTTTTTAAAAAAAAAAATTAAGAAAATAGGGAATATGGGGTCGGGGTAAGAGTCGAAATTGCAACTTTTCATAGTTCATTGAGACATACAGGAGTCTATGTATCATTAAACTGTGAGCTCATTTACACATTTTGAATACCTCATTGTTGTCAACAATAAAAAAGAACACATTGTTCATAATAATCATTTGGATGAACTACTATATGCAGTGTTTTTCGTTAACAAAAATTGGAATAGATGACACTTACACATGTTATCTTTATATGCTGTAAACAGGAATCGATCACTTGAACCATTCAAAAAATAAATAAATTGGTTCGCATGAAAATTTACGTAGGATACCATTTCAAATGCTCGATGGGTCCATTTGGAATTTATGAAAAAATAATGATTAATAGCATAAGATTTAATAGGATAAAAACTAATAATATAAGATCTAATAGATTTTTAACATTATACAGTGTTTGGTATAATATTATATAAGATATTACATTTATAAATAAAATAAAATAAGAAATTTTTATTAATTATTTAAATATAATTTTCAAATATTATATTATGAAAATATTTATTAGTTAAAAATTAATTTTTATCACATGTTATTATTTATTATAATATTCTATAACTATTTATTATTTCAACAAATCATAAAAATATAAAATATAAACTTTTATATATTTTAATATTGTCCAATTTTAATCATAATTATTTAAATTTAAATTTTAAAATAAATTTCAAACAAAAATAATTTTATGATTAATCCTTAATTTTATGTGATACATATTATTTATTATTTATTTTTATATTTATTATTTTATAATTTATAATTTATTTTATATTGTATTATTTACCATTTATTTAAAACATTTCTTTGTTACAAAATATTTATTTTTATTTTATTTATTAATTATTATTTATCAATTATAATTATTTTTATTTTTATTATATATAAATAAATTGATATTATATATTATTTTTAATAGTATTTATTTATTATGAAATAATTCTATTAAGAGTTATTTTATTTTGATAACCTTATACATTAAAAATTACTTAGGCTTAATTTGGCCTAACCATGTTAGATTAAGTTATACAATATTTTGATATATAAGGGAATTATGATGGATACAATATATGTTTTATTCATCAAATAATAGATAGGGCACAACATATAATATTAGCTTATTTTATTATGTCTAATACATCATACTAAACACACCCTACTGTACATGGCTTTGTCTTATCTCCTAAATATAACAAATTTAAAGATTACATAATTCAAAGAATATGGACTCAAAGAAATCAAGTTTGGCATGAGAAACCTACTACCTCACATCCATTGCAGCTCTTCCATTAAGTCACCTCGAGTCTTCGCAGCTTCAGAGTGGCTTAGAATCAAGGAAGGTCCTTCCAAGTGCTTCCATTGCTGCAGGAAAAGTTGGAGGCGCCTCCATTCAGTTTATACAAAGTAAAACCTAGACATTGCCCTCTTCGAAGAAAAAAGGTGCGATTGGCATCAATGTCGTTGTGCAAGACTAGAGGGGGTGTATTTGTTGCTGTGTAATTGAAGCTTATCTGGCGGAGATTTTAGTGGAACACGCACAACATAAAATTTTGCACAGGCCACAGGCATCAGGACACCAATACTATGTGTTGAAATGCTAGAACTCCACCTGAAAGCTCATATTGCAGGCGTTGGGATGCCAAGTCTAGGTGTTGGGGCACCTACTTCTAGCGTTGAGACGCTAGAATTCTCATGCTTCTACTCCATTTTGTAATTTATATCTTAAACGTGAAAATAAAAGAAAATTTATACTAAAAACAAGATAAGTTCTAAAACATACTAAACTAGCGACACGACATATTTACATGCTTAAAACACTAACAAAAAAAAAACCCATAAACAGTTGAAATTATGCAAAAATTGAGTGTTCTAGACTCTTAGACATCCATAAAATGTGGAACATCATGTACGTGTAAGGGCTCCACCAACAAGTAAGAAAAGGCTCAAAGAGGGAGTATGCAAGTGTGTAATACCCGGTGTACACGTGTCAGTAGACAAGTTCTATATGACCTCAAGGTCCCCTGGGACGCACCCATGTTGCTGGGTCCAGGATTTCACTAAGTTTGAAACCCTACACCTCCTTGGAGAGCTATATGTTACAGTCACATTCGTAGGGTCCAAAGTCCCAGAAATTGCTCTCCAAGGGAAAATAAATTGAAGAATAATTTTTAATGAATTTTAGGAAACCTCTAGATGTTTCGTGTTTAGCCCACAAGTTTAGACAATCATGAGAATTCCCGAATTTGAATTAGAACTCAAAAATTGGATTTTGATTGGTTGGGATTTTGATATTTTTGATATTTTATTTGAATCCAAATGAGAGATTATTTTCTTTTTTACATTTATGTTTTAAAGTTAATGGGGAGTAAAATTAAGAAATATAGATAAGTGGGTATTGAGATAACCTTGATATTAAGATGATAGAAAAATTTTAGAACTTGGTTTTCAGTCACCACTATAGCGGTTACAAAAATGATTTTGTATGTTTCAGCATGCTAAAAAGACCGCTATAGCGGTCCTGTCCAAGACCGCTATAGTGGTCAAAAGTGACTTAGATGGACACGGGAAATGGCCTAGACCGTTATAGCGGTGTCAGTTTGGCTAAAATAGTACCAAACGATGTCATTTTCATTGCTGATGCCTCCCCACTTTATAAAAACCCTCCCCAACTCCTTCCTCTCCCATCCTTGCAAACCAGAACCCTTCCCCCACCATTTTCTCTCTTTTTCTTCATTCTCATTCCAATCTAGTTCTCCCAAATCATCAAGGTATGTTTATGTTGATAATTTTTGTCTTCGTTCTTCTCATTCTTTCACATTCTTGGTATAAGTATTTATTTTCTCTCATTGTTGTCAAGTGTGGGTGCTCCTCCAATGTTGTTAGAATTGTTTTAGTGTTATCTAGAGGTGATTAGAGTTTAATCTAGAGTCAATGTTGCTCTATGGTAGTTGTTGGTGCCATTCCAAGCTCTCAAGGTCAAGTTGGTGATGCCCACATACTTCTGGCTCTAAACGGTGAGTGGGTTCAAACTCATGACCTTAGTTTCATCATTGTAGTAATGTTTTATGCATGGTGATTATTAAATATGGTATTGAGATGAAAATATGAATATATATGATTTTGCGAAGCTTTGATTTAGAATATATAGCATGAAAATGAAATTTAGAAAACTACGAGACCATGATTGCTATATTGCATGTTATGGAAATGTTTTATGTGCTCAAGTTTAAGAGATTAATTGGAAAAATATGACTTAGCAAATTTATTAAAATTTTAGAATGCATTTTACAGTTCTACAATATTACTACATTAAAGAGATTTCAAAATATCAAGTTTAATTATTATAAATAAATATAGAATAGAGGATGATTAGCTTTGAATAATCATGTTATTTGATTTCAGAGTTATATGATTTAGAACCCTAGCATTTTGAACTATAATATTAGAGTTATCAAGTATATGGAAATATAGTAGCACAAGATATGAATTTAGAACTTCAGTTTTATAATGCCAAGAGGTACAGAATTCAGTATGATTTTTAGCAACTGCCAGATACATATTCTGTGGGGTTGAAATTGGAATGGCTACAAGTGGTGAACACCCTTGGGCTCGATTTTCATAGCCACAGTTATGCTACAGTCAGATTTTTAGAGTTATATGAGTTCAGAACTCTTAGAATACTAAGATTTAAGGGCTCGCATTCGCGAGGGACAAAGTACCCACCTTTTAAGTTTAAATGATTTTATATGTATCGAAGAATTTTATGATTTTTCAAGAGTAGAATAATTATATAGAGTTTTAAACTCAGAGAAGAGACAGAACAGAGTTTTATAGAAATTATTAGTTTTTATGATTTAGAGATTAGACCGTAGCTATAGAGAAATAAACAGTGAGTTAACGGTTGGGAAAAACGATCATTAACCTTAGTACCAAGTTGTCCTAAAGGGCAATCTCACAGAGCTGAGATGAAACCTAGTTAGGTGTACAATAATCCTTGAGGGATCCCAAAGATAAGAAAATTTGCTATGCCATGATTGACATGTATAACTAGAGAATATATTATAATGCAATGCATAACTAGAGATCCATATTTCTCTATTAGAGTATTGTTGTTATGTTTTAAGAGATTATTGATGCTTTTAGGAAATCTTTAATTTAAGAGCTATTATGTATACGTATAGAAAATGACTCTTGCTAGAGTAAGAAATTAGAGATGTTTTTTTATGAATTTATAAATATAGAGATACCTTTTCTATATATATAGCTATGGATGTAAATATCAAATGATTCATGCTTGTTGCATGTAGATTATATTATATTCCTTGGTTGTTCTGTGAGGGTGATGGGTAAAAGCTCACTTACTGAGTCCGTTGACTCACCCTTCTCCCTTCCTTTCATAGTTGTAGGTATAGTTTCAGTTTCAACTCAAATTGAAAGACACGGTTCTTCCCATTGGTGAGCCTTATTTTGGAGTAAGATTTAGTATAGGTTCAAGTTAGTATTAGAGTGTTCCAGTAGATATGCAGGCAGGATCCAAGCCATGCTTTATTTTTCCGATTTAGTATTAAATTTCATTAGTTGAAACATTATGTACGTGTTGCCAGTTTACAAGTATGGATTTGAAATGATAAAGTTTGATTTGAGTTTCTATAACATGCCCAAGGGGTGTTATTTGTGATTCAGTTTTCCAATGTTAAGTGGATTTAAAATATACCTAAGGTCCTTGGAGGTACTTACAGATGTGGCCTCGGAGGTGGTTACCGTGATTGGGAAGTCAATCGTGTTCCCCATGCTGTGATCCCATGTTCTCTTGTATGTGGGTGAAGTAGGAAGAGGGGAACCTGACCTTGGTAACTGTTGTCACTTGGAGGGTCTCTTGAGGATTGAGTGGGGCTAGTTCCCAGACCTGGATCTCAGAAGGCCTCGGCCTGTCGAATTGGACTTGAAGTAACGCCCACCTCCTGTTCTTGTCCATTACAGCACCGACATTGGTCTTCAACCATGAAGAGAGGCAAATTGGTTAAAGTATTCAGATTGGGGGCAACTTCTTGTGAATCTCAACGAAATAGAGGAGGCAAGGAAAATGATGATTTGAGAAGAGAGACTTGTGAGGAAGAGAGCAACTACAAGCAAATAAAGCCATTATGCTTATTTGTTCCTTTCCTGATTGCTGATCATTGAGTATGTAAGAGAGGTGTGCGGACATGGATAAATTAAAGAGGAGACAACTTTGTTGAAAATCGAGAGATTGAGAGCACGATTGTATGAAAACTCATAGTAGGGCAATGGTTAAAAAGTTCAAGGTTGATGGTAGGACTTTGATATTATGTTGAATTTCATGGTTGATTAGAGAAAAAACAATATAAAAAAGAAGGACTTCACTAGTATGATTAAAATTTTTTTTTTCAAAAAAACAAGAGTAAAAAGGTGAGTACAATGGACCTATAGTAGAATAGTCAGAATTTTTGTGGTTAGAAAGGCGGGTGGAGGAGAATGACTCTATGAATTATGAGCTATGTTGTTTGCAAGATTTTGAAAACCGGACCGGACATCGAATCGGTCAAGGCAAGAATTTAGAGGTTAAACCGGTTCAATTGGGGTCCAACCGGAATATAATCGGTATATAATAAAACTTGTATTTATATTAATATAAAAAAATATGAAATAAAATACATGTCATAAATAACTAAAAATTAAATTGGGCATTAACAAAACCCATAGAATATAACATAATTCATCTCTTAATCAAATAAAAATTATTCATATGTATCAAATATCTTAAGTTACTAATTCCCATACCAAAAAAGGAAAAGAATTAGGAAAAATGAGATTTTAGGTTTTTTTTTTAAAAAAAAACCCCCTAAAATGTCCAAAATGATGACATTTTGCATTTTTTTTTAAAAAAAGGTTTGGCCCGACCAGGCCTGTCTTCCAAGTTTACCTGTTCCTGGCCGGTTCGAAGCGGTTCTTAACCGGTTCTTTCTCAGCCAGTTTTAAGGGCCAACCCGGATAGGATAGCATGTCGATTCCTGGTTTAATCGATCCGACCGGCCGGTCCGGTTTTTAGAACTTTGGTTATTTGTACACATGGTACATGGGGTATTGTGTCGACTCACATATTATCCATCATTGGATGAGATGTAGACCTTACTTGAATATGGTTTACATCACATCCAATAGTGGATGAGATGTGAGTTGACATAGTGTCTCATAAATTATGAGTATAAATAACATTTTTCATAAACTATAATAAGAGATGTGAAATGTGATGTAACAACTTTCGTAACCCTAATCAACTTGTAATGGATCTAATCAATCTATAGCAAACTAATAAAACTCTACATAAACGTTTACAAATAATTTTAATATGTTGCAAAAGTATATGTGAGACAAAATTGTATCACTCAAGAAGCATGTTTCATAACACATATTTTAATAATTCTTGCCAACATCACCATTCATGCATATGTGCATAGAAATAGAAATGGACATTGTGTGATGCTTTTTGTTGCGCATATATTTTAATTCCATACGAATCACTTTCTTCAGTACAATGAACCCGTTTGCCTTCACTTTGGTGGAGAAAAAAGTACTTCTATTAAAAAAATTACTTTTAAAAATGTAATTGATTATTTGCCTGTATTTTTAAATAAAATATAATAAAATAATAAGTTTTATGTGAGAAACAAATAAGGATTTGCTTATGCCAAAAGTGAAAATAGTAGAAAAGAGCATAGACGCAATAAATATATTCAATAATTACAAAATCATTCATTTTATTAATCTTTTTTTTTCAAAAAGACCATCAATCTCTCTTTCCACCACCATTATTAACTCTCAAGTTAACTTGGGTGAAAACTTGGACCTAAATAAACTCATCTAAACTCTTATAAACTCGGATGAATTCATGAGTTAACATTTTTATTAAAACTTTATTCTCATGCAACAAAACATGCTTGAAATTTCCCAATAAGTAATTATAATTAGACATTTCAAACTTAAAGTTACAATATATTGACTTAAGTTAATTTAACTATTTAAATTCTAAAGTCCTGATTTGTTATATTTCCTAAAATTTTAATTTGTATATATATATATATATTTACTAGTATTTGCTTCATACTATTGATGTTGTAATTGAATTTTTTATAGATTTTTTATCTTAAATTTATTTCATTATTATTGCATGTTACAAATATTTGTAATATTATTTTTAAAATAAGTAAATTTGTACAAGTTTATGATTTGAATTTATTTTGACTCCCTAAATTTAGGCAAATTCGTGAGTTTGATAATATTGCTTCATATTTTGACAACAATAATTCCTTAACGAAAAAATGTTTATATTTTTCGCATCCAAATAATATATTTAACTTCAAATTATGATAAAAATTAATTTTATGATTGCATTTAGATAATAATTTTGATATACTATTGATATAAAAAAATTAATACTTTCATCTAATCAAAGTATATTTATATTTATAAGACTTTAGGGAGTTAGTTAAGTTAAATATTTTGTTGGTATGTAATACATGATTAGATGTTTGTAAATTTTTTTATTAATATTTGCAAAAACAACTTTTCTTATTCACACTATAAATAAAGTAAGTTATTATATTTCTACGCAACATAGCTTTCTATTTCTACTTCCAATCCCGATTCCACTTTTGAAAAATAAAAAACTATTTTGTTTTTTATAAACTTAACAAAAAAATGGTCAATAACTTTTTTAAAGTTACCAGCGTATACGAAAGTTAAAATTAATTAAATGATGATTTTAAAATGCGGTGGTTGATAAATTATTAACGGTGAAATAGTCATCATCCAACATTCATAGAACTTGATAAAAAAGCAACTTTTTAGTCCATAATAATCACGATGAAGTTACAAATGTGAAAAGTCTTCTTCCCCGTGGTTTTCTATTGAGAGATCATATCTTATATCATGTCATGTATCAATACTAAATTCCAATTCCATTTGTCATTTTCTACAAAACTTTCCACAGCCAATTACGAATGTCTTTACATGGCGGTGCATTAAAAGTTGGGTCAAAGCAAGCAGGTAAAGTAAAGCCAAAGCCAAAGCCAAGGCCAAATCAAAGAAAACCAAAACGAAAGGTTACATCCATTTTGATTTGATGATTCATCTATCTGTTTTTCTTCGCTCCTAAGGACACCGTAATATTTTGATAAAATTAAAATTATATAATAAATATATGTTATATATTTTATTATTATTAGATAAAATGAATAGATAAAATGGATGAATCATATTTAATAATAATAATAATTTATTAAATTTAATAATAATAAAATATATAATATATATTTATTATGTAATTTTATTATTTCTATTAAAAAAACAAATATTTTCAATGTGTTGTCGTCTTGTCAAACAAAGAGAAGTGAGGCATGTTCACCTTTTTTGTATGGTCGTTGAAGTCGGTGATGGATATTCGGACACGTGGCTAAATAAGAGTGGGTGGTGACAAAATATGCGACACGGTTTTACGAGGATATCTTCTATTGGACAACGTGTCGTGTTACCGACGGCCTTTAATCCTTTGATGGCGGTTTGAAGTTATGAAAGCATTTTTGTTGGCTTGGTTTTTGCAAAAGTTTTGACGCAAAATATTGCCATTTTGTCAATCTTCACCATTTGACGTAGACGTGGACATTTCACGCTCTGAAAATTTTCAAATCATGCCTTTTTCAAGTAATTTTTTATCATCCGCCTTCGATAACAACTACAACACAGTATGCCTATGGGCACCGTGAAAAAAAAGCGTATGATTTTTATGCTTCAATTGAAGTACGTACTACTCTTAATCCAAATGATGACGGAGTCAATTTGGTCTGTGTTTAGGATAATATTTGTTTGTTGGTACAGTGTTTAGGAAAATCTATAAGAAAACTAAATTACTTTATTAAAATAGTTTGACATGATTTTTTTATTGTTGTTTTCAACCAAGTCAAGTTAAAGTAATCTATAACTATGATTGATCAATTTGATTTGAGTTATTAGGTTAGAATTGTTGGGCAGCGAAAGCACAAAAGATATAAAATTTTGTAAGAAAAATATCGATGGAGATAGTTGTTACAAACAGTATTTGGCAGAACTTTTAATTAAGGGGAATATTTGTTGAGATTGGATCTAAAGTCCGATATCGAGTAAAATTAAATATTTTGCAAGTGTTTTGCCTTATAAACAGAGTCTTTACTTATTTGATCTAAACATCTCCGAAAGTGGAGGTGATGCATTTGGGTAATCTTTAGAAACTATTCATGTAATGAAATATTTGTAAAGATGATTTGTAGCTTTAGCTATTTAAAAATTATAGATAGTAAAAGATTTTAAAACTCGTAATTGGGATCGTGGATGTAGGTAATTAAAGTCGAATTACATTAAATTTTGTTTTATTTATATTATTTTTCTTTTTGTGTTATTTCCTCTGATGAGAGAGATTTGTTTATTGTATTTCTTTTGCTTCTCCTATCCAACAATAATAAAATGTACAAGTTTTGTTTTTATTTTTTATTTTTTTAACAGCTAGTAATGCCACTAACTAGGATATAAGACACATGATAATAGTTTGGACAAGTGAAAACATAAAATGAATGAGAGAAACAAAAAGAAAATGTGACTTAATCACTAAAGTCTAACGTACAGCCTAAAAAATTTAGAATATATTTTTAGAAAAATTTTATCGGGTGATCAAATTGATATTAAGATTTTGGCTTGAAAAAGGTATAAACTTGATATTGCTGAACTAAACTAATATTCTAAAACATCCCACAACCAAAACAATTTGTTTTTTGGGGGTAAAATCAACCAATTCGAATAGTTCGCCGTTTTAGTTTATTAGATATAGCGAGTCAATTCAATATCATAAAAACCCCCCAAATTCTTATGCAAATTACTGTTAAGAAGATCTTTTAGACATTGTATGCCTTACAGTACTGATTTACTATGTCGGAAAGAATCCCAAATAGGTTATAATTGTGTGATGTGTGATTGGTCTATCAGTTTTCTTCGTTACTTCCTTGATAGCTCAGTTAGTGGATGTTATTAAACTATTTTGGGAGTGTTTGTAGAATTAATTATAAATTAGAGTGATATATATTTGGTAATTTAATATGAAAAGTTATTTTGACAAAAATTAATAGATTAAAAATCTAAAAGTAACAATTTATCACTTCTATTATAATCAATTTTGAAGCCCAAAATTAATTTTGGAGTTGGATCCAACCTAGAAACCAAACAAGTTAAAAATATACAAAATCAATTCAGGCACTTCAAAATCAATTATAGCATGTCCAAAGGTCTTTCCAAACACGCTCTTTACTATCGAGGGTCCACTTGAAAGTATGCAGATAATATACATGTATCACAAGAATTATTAGGGGCAAAAAGAATTGCACTTAGGGTGCATTTGATCAGGGGTTAAAAAATTATAAAAATTTTATAGATGAATTTTATATATAATTTTACACATTAAGTTTATCTATGAAAAAATTATCTCCAATTTTACCCCTCAATCACATACCCAGTGTAATAAGTTTGCTAAATTTTGAATATTGGTAGAGCTTAGTAAACAGACCGGCCCGGTCCGTTTGGCCCGGTCCGCTTCATAAATGGACTGGCCTTTTGCCTAGTCTGGGCCTGGTCTGCCTAAACCTGCAAGTCTGCGGACTGGTCCGCATTTTTGGCCCAATAAGAAGCTCACAAGACCAAATCGCATCAGCCTACTGACTCACCTCATGACTACCTTTTTTTTTTTTTTTCCTTTTCATTTTTTTTATTTTTTTTAGTACCCTATATTATATATTTATATAATTATAATTATACTATATATTTTACCTTACAAAATATATATACACATTTTTTTTTGACAAAATTCAATTTAAATTTTAAACAAATAACAATATTAATTAATAAATACTACAAATATTAAAATTCAATTGTTAATTTTTTCAAAATAACATATAAGTTACAAATCAATTAAATATGCATAACTCATCCAATCATAAAAAATATTTAAACTACTAAAGAATATAAATTAACAACTCTTAACTATCAAATACCAAATACAAATACCCAAAATTGTAAAATAAACCAAATCACCAAAACAAAAGTCTTTAACACATCAAATTTAAATTATTACAAAGTCCATCTATCATCATCAAGCACATAAATAAAGTTCATCCATAAAAATACAAATAAAAATATAATGTCCTTACAAAATCCATCCATTAAAAAGGAAAGATAAAGAACACAAATGTTTCCAAAGTCCATGAAAAGTTTAAAACTATTACAAATCATTATTCTCTACTCCACTGAAACTCCACTATTAGGTGCTCTTGAATTAGTGCCTTCTTTATCTGAACTTGAATCTTCTTCTTGCTCTATAACTCACAATACAAACAATACAAAACAATTACCATAACATTTATTCAAAATATTACAACAGGAAAAAAACAAGAATTGAAAATAACAAATAATAAATAACATTTTAAGTAAACTCTTAAACCACACACAATAATAAATAACAAAGTACAATGGCAAATTTCAAGTAAAATCAAACCATCATCACTCTCATCATCTCATAAGGAGAAAAAATGTCAAAATTCCCCACACTCCAGGATTTTCCTTATTTATAACAACCCTCTAAATCTACCAAAAACCTACCCAAACTTCCACTCCCCAATATTCAGACTTCAACCATTCATATTGTCTATCTAAGCTTGCAATGGATAAGTGAACTTTATTACTCACTTACTAGTCACAATGGAAGGCTGCACTTTATTTAGTCATGCTTTTCTTTGTCATTATGTATTTAATATCCTTCTCAATTTGAACTAACAAATATACAGTTCCAAACCCAAAAAAAAAAAAACAAACAAACAAACATACAGTTGCTATTAATTTGTAGTAAAATTTTCTTCATTTTGCTAGATGCAAGTTGGAGTATTTATAAATTATAAATTAAGTGAAAAAATTTTCTTCATTCTGCACATAAACTGAACATTTCAAAATTACAAATTAAGTGAAAAAAATAACTTAACAAACTAGATGCAAGTTGGAGTATTTATCTAAACATTGAACAAAGTAATCATTGAACATAGACCAACTTCAGCAAATTAATCAACAAAAATCCATAGATCATGAAAGTTTTCTCTAGAAATATGATATTTGGCCCCATCAAAATAATAAAACATCACTATCCATGTAAATAGCAAACAGTAATTACAGATCTCAAACCTTACCTAGCGGTTGGTAGGCAAAGGCCGCGAGCAGTAGAAAGCCGGGCAGAGGCACGACGTGAGCAGGAGGCGCGGACAGAGGCGAGCAGGAGGCTCCGACCGACGCGACGGCGAGGGAACGGGGCAGCACGCGGCGACCAATGAGGGAGCGAGCAGCGAAAGAGTGAGGTAGGGACCATGTGAGAAGATCACCGCACGGCGGCCAGCGAGTCAGTGAGCGACGCGAGAGCGAGGCAGGGAGTGCGCCAGCAGCTAAGGAATCGAGAAGCTCGGGAACTGGACAATGGCCGCCGCTGTTGCAGCTTGCTTTTGAGAAACCTTAGTTTCTTTGCACAATGGCACTTTGGTCTGGCTTTTGGTTTTGGAGTCTCGGACTCTTGGTTTAGGTATTTAGGAGTGGCTGAGTGGGCTTCTCTGTTTGTGGGAATGTGGGCTGCCTTGTTTGGAGTCTTGGTAGTGAAGTGTTTTATGGGTTGGAGGATTGGACTAGAATATTTTAATTTTTATGCGGGTTAGGCGGGCTGGTCCACGGACCCCGCGGGCTAGGCCCGTGGGCTTGGCGGAGCAGACCAGAAAAGTCCGCGAGTTGGCAGGTTTAAAATTTTCTAATCCATTTTCATGCGGATTGCGAGTTAAACGGATTGGTCCGCGGACCGCGGTCCATATACCCAGCTCTAAATAGTGGTTGTTTTCGAACTGGATAGAGTCTAATTGTGGTGCATGAACCCTTCCTCCTCCCCATAAAGGTGCGCGTGTGTTTGACCAAAAGAAAAAAAGTCTTGCTATTCTTTCAAATCAATTGTGTATTCAACGGATTAAAATAAATAACGTCTTGGCCTCAATTTGTGAAAGTGTTATTCTTTACGTTACGTGGTTGTAGATTACGAATCCAAAGTCTAATCTACTCATGTGATTGAGCCTCTAGTTAGTCTGAAGGATTTTCAACCTGTTTGGATAGACATGTTTTTGATGTTATGGCCAAAAGAATTGAGGTAGAAAAAAGTGATGTTTGTTTTGCATATTTGCTTTTGGAGATAATGTTACACTTTCAAAAGAATTGATTTTAGTGAAAGCTAACGGCCTATTTGGTTTAGGGTGCGTTTGATTTCAGTTTTTCAGTTTTTAATTTTTGTAAAGGAAAAACTAAAAAAACTGAAAACTGAAAATTGAATACCGAAAAACCTAAACTAAATAGGCCCTAAAATTTTTAGTTTTTACTTTTCTATTTCATGTTAATTATTCTAAACTCACTTTTTAACATGTTTTCCAAAAATAAATCAATTCCTTCAACATTATTTATTTCAAAAGCAATTCTATCAAAATTTAAACATGCTCTTTAACATTTGGAAGTGTGTTGCATCAATAAAAGAATATTAGAAATTGCACAAGAGGCATAGATTAGATAGTAGAATTGTCTATCTCTACAGAGGTGCATCCAGGTTTGAGCCAGCCAGTAGAGCTGGTAGTGGCTATGGTAGTGGCTATTGTGGGAACCCATCGCCCCAAACCAAAGAAAAAAAAAAGAATAATGAAAATTGTACATAAAAAAGAATAATAAAAAAATGTGTTATACAACCAAAAATAAAAGTGTGTTGTACTATCCACTCATTTTTTTAGACTACATTTTATTGAACTCCTTTGAAATTTAGTGCAATTAATACTGGCACCTCTTTGTCATCAAGATATCATTTGGTAAATGTCTCGGGACAGAAAATATATAGATATTGGCGACAAAAATATGTTTGGAGAAGCGAATAGAGATAGAAATCCCAATATTGTCTTCGTCTTGAGATGATTTTTTAGCCAATTTCTATACCTCGAAAAATGAGAAACGTTGGAGACATATCTCTAGAACATAAATTTAAAATATATTTTTTCAAGAATATCCCTTTAAACATTTTTCTATTTCGTCTTTGCCCTTCTCAATTTTCAATTTTTTTTTATCAAATTATAATTTAATCTTTTTTTATTATTTTTAATCAATCATTATGTCTTGTACATCACTACCAAACACAGCTCCATCTTTGTCTAAGTATTATTTTTGTCTTTACTGTCTCACTATCTCCGTTTCTGTCTTACGATAAGAAACAAATGTAGCCCAAAGGTTCTTGAAATTTGCTAAAATTACATTGATCTGCCTGTAGCTACTAACTCCTTAATTTAAGTGACAAAATAAGTATAATATGTTACACGTATATAATTATTAATGACAAAATTATAATATTTAACATATAAATTATTTGTTGAAATACTATTTTTAAAATTGTAAGCTTCACCTTCACACAATAAAAAGGGGCATTTTAGTCAATTTATCTATCAAATATTATCAAAATATTATTATAATTCCATCAATTAATAATTATGTATAAATAATCACATTATATTTTTTTGTCAATTAGAATAACAAATCAGTAATTGCGGGGGAAACCAATGTAATTTTAATGAACCCTCAGAATCTTTGGTGTTAATTTTGCAAATAGAAGAATGTCAAATATAATTATACTAAACCTCAAGGGTGATCTATGTAACTATATAACTCTCTCTTTTGTTTATTTCAACATATATGTTTTCTCATTACGATAAAAAGAAATAAAAGAGTAAATATATATTTTAGTCCCTAAATCCTAAATCATCATACTCGCGTTATTAGTCCTCCAAATGTTGATTTTGAACATTTCCGAAAAAATCTATTTTAGCATATTAAGAGTGCATTAGGATAAAATGCTTTCGGGTAGAAATAAATTTTTCATGAAAGATTAAAATGCACGTTTTCGTATATTTTTATTTTTTTAAAAATATAGTTAGAATCTAAAAAGATAAATCTATTTTCAGTTTTTTTAAGTTAAAATGAGCGGCTTGGAAAAAAAAAATCATGTTTTTATATTTTTATTTTACATAAAAATTTCGGTGACGGTAAGCACCAGTGTGTTTTCAACTTTTTTCAGTTATGTTGTAATTTAAGTTTCAAAATATTTTGTTTAAAATCTTAAAAAAATTCACCTTAATCTTTAGTTCCTAAAAGATTTAACTTTTAATATATTAATCTTTAATTTTAGGAATTAATTTGTATATTATATTTTTATTAGGAGATTAGTATGTTATAATGTTAAATCTTTTTAAAAGTATACATTTAATATTTCAAGGATTAAAATGTTAAATGCACTAATTTGGACTAATAATTTTGCACTAATCTATGGCTAGTAATTTTTAATAAGATTTTCTGAAGTTTATTAATTAATTGAAATTGATGTATTTTATGAGTTTAATTTTTATGCATTGGTAATAATTGATGATACTGCAAAATGACATTACATTGTTAAGTAATAGAATTGAAGAAGTGTGGCAAATCAAGGTAAATTACAATCCACTATTAGTGTGATGACCACTCACCACAAACACTACCCCACCCCCCTTCCAATCCCTCCTGCCACCCCATAAACACTAAAAACATAAAT
Source organism: Dalbergia cultrata (assembly GCA_031216105.1). Classification (NCBI taxonomy): domain Eukaryota; kingdom Viridiplantae; phylum Streptophyta; class Magnoliopsida; order Fabales; family Fabaceae; genus Dalbergia; species Dalbergia cultrata. The sequence goes on from CM062350.1 coordinate 18,272,504, forward strand.
AATTAGAAGAATGTCCCCAAATGAAATGCGATCAACAAAGGATATATAAAAATAGAATTATGCTATACAAGTTATGAGAAAGAATGTAGGAGGGGACGTGGGACAAGAGACCAAGCCAATACAAATGTTAATTAGGAGGAAATGGGAGAAGATCAAGAATATGGAGGAGTCATCATATACTAATTTCGCGAACAACCTACCAACAGCTCTATGAAGAAAGGTTGACTCCAACATAAGTTCGAGTCTGCCTATACATTGCAAACTAGTTGGTGGTAATAGGGAGCTAATTAAAACCTCGCGGACAAATACATGTTTCCACAAAATAACGAATGCCGGAGGGTTCCTGATATAATGGGCTCACAATGACTGTGGTTTCTTCCTGTAAGAAATTAAATGAGGATGTTTTGTTAGAAATCATGTTCTTTATAATCCTAAGACTAAATGCGGAAGCGTATCTGAATCCATAGGAATAAACTGATATTTTGGGTCTGTGGTTCTTGGCCTTCCAAATTGATACACATTCTTCAGAGATGATGGCTCTCCCTTTTCTGATGATGGGATGCCATGAAAAGAGACGTGCGTATAACTTAGGGACCATAACCTTTTATAACTCTATAAACTCTAATTTCTAATTCAGCCTATCATAAAATTAGTTACTGGGTAATCATGGTATCTACACATAATAAGCCCACACTTAATGAGATGATTTAGGCCCATTAACTTGTCCTTATCAGATCACTTTAATTTGGGCCAAACTTTATAATAGCACACAATATACAATTATATATACAAGTCCACATACAAATTCTTACAAATGTTTGATTATGATGAATCTTCATTGGAGGATTCTTTGACAGTAGGGGGTGATGAAGGAGTGCTAACAGCCTAGGATTTGCTAGAAAAGGTTTTCAGAGTTGAAGTTGTAGCCTATATTGATTCTGGAGTGGAACCATAAGAAAGATTGATGGAGCTCAAGGAAGAAAGTTTTCCATAAGGAATGGCTGAAGAACTAAAGTTTTAGGAGTTAAAACCTTTAAAAGACATGTTTTCGGATAGAACAAAAAAGATTGGAGTGTTGGAATAATCAAGTAGAGAATTAGTTTGAAAGATGAAAAAAAGAGATTTGAACACTCGAGTTAGGTAGAGAAAAAGGAGGAATAGTAACAACCCAATTTCAAATTTAATACATCTCTCTCAGCTAATTGAATGAGGCTTGTTAATTGCAATAGGTATTGGGCATATGTTGGGCATTAAGAATTCGGGCCATAACGGCGACACAATTAGAAACTTGCGGAACTCATATGAATTTTACAGATGGATTTTTCCATGTCTAATATAGACAGATTTACAAATAGGTAAATGAAAACGTGAAACTTTTTTTTTTGTCAAAGTCTATAAATCTGTTTGTAATTGTTGGTGCAAACTTGCTCCATATGCACGTAACTATTATAGACAGAGCTTTAAGATGGAAAAATAAAATAATTTTTTTAAAAAGTATATAGATGAATTTATGGATTATTTTTCATTTAATTTTTTATTCCAAAAAGTTCAAGTCATTGTAGACGGTAAAATCCATCTATAATTTGAATTTTCAAGTGCGTATCTTACGTGCGATTTATAAACGGTAAAATCTGTCTATAATAGGTAAAATGAAATGTTGCGTTTCATTTATCGAGTTACAGATGGAAAAAATTTATCTGTAATGCCTTAAATGAAACACATCATTTTAGTTTAGACTCATACAGACAAATTTTTCTATCTGTGAATAATGTGTCTTATTTACGGTATTACAAACAGATTTTCCTATATGTATTGCGGTAAATGAAATGCAGCATTTCACTAAACATGTTATAGATTGGAAAATTTATTTGCAAAACGTGAACTAAGCTTAAACGCGCACCCTCTTCCTTTTTCGCTATTTTCCATCTTTGTTTCTCTCTCATCTCCCCCTCTTTAGCTCCACTGCTACTCTTTTGACTGTCGTTGATAACTGAGCCTCCATTTTGCAAACGGTTTGTAGTGTTGTGTTCGTGATATTGTTCTCCACATTTTAATTGGTTTACTTTTTATTTTCAGCTTTTTTTGTGCTGTCTATCGGGTAATGAATTTAGTTTTTAGTCTTAGTAATTGAAAGAAATTTCAATTGTTTATGATTTTGGAGCACATTTAGAGCATTGGATATTAGAGCAATTTGGAGCACATTTTGATTGCGGGTTTGTGAAGCATAGGTTGTCACGACTCAACTTGGAATGTGACCAACACGTGAGGAATTCCATCTCCACATAAGCCTTTTGGGTAACATGTTTCTCTAAATGCATAATTGGTGTAATAGCACAATCAAAATATGATTTTCCTCTAAATCATTATCATTTTCTATAGTTAACACATTATATTCAAAACTCATAAAATTGAGGTATTTAATGTACAAAACTTTGGAAACATCTTACTCATACTCTACAAATCTGTCTAACTCTTGAAAATCAAATCATAAATTCATCTCTAGCTCATTCCATGAATCTTTAACTATAGTCTATATTTCAAATGCATACTTGTACTTTAAAAACATATAGAGAAGTACACAAACTCTGAAAAGAACTGTAATATCTCAAAATATACGTGTAGGTCGCATTCTGCCTATAAGACTATTGGAGCACTCTAACTCTAACATAAGCCTACTATAAGCCTTTAGCAATGTAAAGCACACCAAAGGACATTTGTCGCTACTGAACAGGAGGCGAAACGATATCTGTTCCTACAACTATGAGGAAAGAAGGAGAATGGTGAGCCAATGGACTCAGTGAATGAATTCTTACCCACCACCCACATAGGACAACAACCACCATTCATAGTATATACATGCAACTGGGAAAACATTTTATATTGACATACATACATCCGACTAGGAAAAACACTTTTCATTCCATAAATTCATAAACAAGCATCTCTAAGTCTATAGTCTATCTTGAAATCATTTTAACTGATGGTGCGGAAATTCCTAGGGAAACAACAATCTCTGGTTGTATATATATATAGCAATACTAATAATATCCCTGAATTTCTTTTATCTTTAATTATGCATGTCAACCACGACATAATAAATTCTCTGTTCTGTGATCCTTTGAAGATCAAAATTGGATACCTAACTAGGTTCCATATCTACTTTATGAGATTTCCCTTATGGATAACTTGGTACCATTGTTACTTTATCCGCTAACTCATTGTCTATTTCTCTATAGCTACTGTCTAACCTAGTTTGCTCTTAATTCAAATATTTTGAAAACCCTTAAAATCTCTTAAAGCTTTGAAAACTATGAAACTCTGGATTCATACAACTAGAATAATCTGACTTTAACATAACTGTAGCTATGAAATTATGCCCAAACGATCACCACTTGTAGGCACCGTGATTTTAAAAGCCCCCAAAATATATATTTGGCAGTTATAATGAATTTTACTGAACTCCATATTTCTAACTGATTTCTCAAACTAACATCCTTTCATAAACTTGGTAACTCTAATATCATTCTTCCAACAATACACTACAAAAAATCAGTGATCGATCACTGATTTTGTGAAACCGCTTGCTAAATCTGGTAATGATCGATTTAATGACCGAAATCTGAAGTAGCTAAAACCATGGGGGCTAAAAAATTAGTAATTGAAAATCAGTCACTAAATCTTGTGAAAGATTTATGTAATACCCGGTGTACACATGTCCGTAGACAAGTTTTATATGGCCTCAAGGTCTCCTGGGACCCACCCATGCTGTTGGGTCCGGGATTTTGTTAAGTCTAAAGCCCTACACCTCCTTGGAGGGCTATATGTTAGAGCCACTTTCTTGGGATCAAAAGTCCCGGTAATTGCTCTCTAGATGGATATGAATTGATTTTTGATTTTTAATGAATTTTAGAAAACCTTTAGATGTTTCATTTCTAGCCCCCAAGTTTAGAAAATCTCCGGAATTTCGGATTTTGAACTAAAACTCAAAAATGAGATTTTAATTGGTTGGGTTTTTGATTTTTTTGATATTTTATTTGAATCTAAATGGGGGGTATTTCCTTATTTACATTTATGTTTTAAAGTTAATAGGAAAGAAAGTTAAAGAAATGTAAATAACCATGACAGTATGTGTCTAGTGTTATATCGATGTCGAGACATCCCAAGAATGGTTATCGATACGAGTCTGAAGCTATGGCCGCAACGTTCTTTGTCCATGGCTGGGTTTCATGCAAGCAAAACTGTTGGTGCTGCTGGCCACGGCAGGGATTCCTTTGTTGTTCACGGCTAAAGACTCCATAAAGGAGGCAGTGTTGGATTTGCTGTCCACGGCTAGCCACTTTGCTGTCCACGGCTGGCTAGTTTGCTGTCCACGGCTAGCCATTTAGCTGTCCATGGCTAGAGAGTTTGTTATCCATGGCTAGGAATTTTAGAGATGTAGTGCTAGTGCATGATGACAGCAAAATGGCAGCAATGTGCTTCATGACAACAACATTTTGCTGTCATAGAGTTCTTTTCACAGCTATGAAGGAGTTTTCACAGCTGTGAAGAAGTTTTCATAACTGAGAATGAGTTTCCACAGCTGAGAATGAGTTCTCACAGCTAGGAATGAGTTCTCTCAGCTGGGAATGAGTTCTCTCAGTTGAGAATGAGTTCCCACAGCTGAGAATGAATTCTCACAGCTGAGAATGAGTTCCCACAGCTGAGAATGAGTTCTCACAGCTGAGAATGAATTCTCACAGTTGGGAATGAGTTCCCACAGCTGAGAATGAGTTCCCATAGCTGAGTTTGAGTTTCTCACAACTGGGGATGAGTTGTCCACAGCTGAGGGTAAGTTTCCACAGCTGATAATGGGTTTCCAAGGCTAATTCCACAGCTGTGACAAGTTTGTCAAGCTGAGACCTTTAGTGCACAGTAACCCATAAGTGCACAGTACCCCCGTCATAAAAACGTGAATGAAGGGGAAAAACCTTTCCCCCCTCATTTTTCTTCTTTTTCTTCAAACCAGAAACCTCCCCCTCTCTTTTTCTCTCATTTTTCTTCAACCCCATTCCAATCTAGCTCCCATAAATCATTAAGGTGAGTATATATTACAAGATCTTGTCTCCTTTTTGTCATTCTTGCACATTCTCGAAATGGGCATTTTTATTTCTTTCTTTTTGTCATGTGGGGGTGTCCCCCCATTTTTGTTAGAGCTAGATTAGAATTATTTAGGTGTTGATAAATTCTAATACTGAGTTTATTGGCTGTTTTAGTCAATGTGGTGCCTCCCCCTGCTCTTCGGAGCTTAGTTAGAGTTGACGTTACCCTTCCCTCCCCTCCAGGTGAGTGGGTTTGACCTCATAACCTTAGATTTCCTCATTATTGATATGTGCATGCATTATGATTATGTTAAATATGAAGTTAAAGATAAGACTAAGTATATATTATGATTTTACATGCTTATGTAAGCTAGAGGAATATATGATTTATGATGGTAGCATGAAAAATGTATTTTAGAAAACCATGGGACCATGATTGATAGATTGTGCGTTATTAAGATGTTTATTGTTCAACTCTAAGAGATTTGTGCAAGAGTATATGATTTAATAGTTATTATTTCATCAAATATATTTTAAGAGTTTATGATATGTTTATGATTCAAGACGTGAGATATTATTATGATGCTAGAGATTTTTATATGATTTAGAACCCCAATAATTTGAATTATGATTTTAGATATATTAAGTATATTAAAATGTTTTAGCTGAGAAATGGATTTAGAACTTCGGTTTGTAGTACCAAGAGGTACGAAATTCAGTATGATTCCTAGCGACTGTCAGATACATATTCTGTGGGCTTGAAATCGGAATGCCTATAAGCGGTGATCCCTTGGGCTCGATTTTCATAGCCATAGTTATGCTAAAGTCAGATTGTTAGAGTTGTATGAGTCCAGAACTCTCAGATTATTAAGAATTTAGGGGCTCTTATTCGCCAGTGACTGAGCACCCACTTTTCAGATTTAAAATGATTTTATTAAAAGAGCTAGAATATGATTATGACTTGATTTAGAGATTTTATGAATTACCACAATGATTTTAAGAGTAAAGTAATTTATGTATTATGGAGTTTTAAACTCCAGAGCAAAGTCTAACCCAGGGTTTTAGATAAATGATATATTTTGTGATTTAGAGACTAAATGGTAGCTATAGAGAAATAAACAGTGAGTTAACGGCTGGGAAAAACGATCGTTAACCTTGGTACCAAGTTGTCCTGAGAGGATAATCTCACAGAGCAAAAAATGGAACCTGGTTAGGTGTCCAAATTGGATCCAAAAGGATCCCAGAGATCAGAGAAATTGTTATGTCATGGTTGACATGCATAATTAGAGAATTTATATTTTGTTATGCGAGGCATAACCAGAGATCCTTGTTTCTCTATGAGATTACTGTTCTTTATGTTTTACTAGAGATTTCCAGCTTTATTGTCCTTATGTTTATAGATAAATATGTTTTCAGAGATTATTTGCTATTTCAGAGAATATTTGATTTAAGAGCTATTATGTATATATATGGAAAATGATTTCTCTTTAGAGTAAGAACTTAGAGAGGATCTCCTATGAATTTTTGAATGTGTGTTTATGAATATATAAAGTGAAAAGTGTTTTGTTATACAATTACGTATATAGATATTAAATGTTTATGGGTGATGCATGCATATTACATTATCGTATATTCTTGGTTATCCCATGTGGGTGATGGGTGAGAGCTCACTCACTGAGTCCATCGACTCACCCCTCTCCCTTCCTCTCATAGTCGCAGGTCCAGAGACGGTTAGACTTCGTTTCCAGAGATGCTGTCAATTTACCTGTGGTAAGTCTTACTTTGGAGTAAGGCTTAGTTTAGAGTTTCATTAGAGTAGAGTGCTCTAATAGATGTGCAGGTAGGATCCAGCCACGCATTGTTTTTCAGACTATGTACATGAATTTAGAGACTTAATTATTTATGTATATGTTCTCAAAATATGTGCATAAGATTTAATGTAAAGTATGGACAAAAAGTTTTGTAAACAGCTAGAGATGTGATGTATTGATGATTTAGTTTACATGTATTAAACAGATTTTCAGAGATTGAATTAAAGGATTTCTAAAGCTTTAAATATTAAGGCATTTCAGAGTTTTGATTTCAGAAATTCAGTTCCGGATGAGAATTTAAATAAAGATCTAAAGGAAACTATGTTTCAAGAATGAATATTTTCATAAATTATGCATTTAGAGAGCCACGACACCTAGAAGGCTTACGTGGGGGATGGGATTCCTCACGTGCTGGTCACATTCCCTAGTCGAGTCGTGACAATTTAGGATTGATTTTCGTATCCATACGACCAATTTTGGATGATGGCTTGGTGTGATATTAACGATTGATAAATCAATAACTAACTTTGTGATTAATTTTGTGGACATAAAGTGAAATTTTTAGCAACTGATAAATCGATCACTAATTTTATGACTGATATATCGGTCACTAATTTGTACCAAAAAAAAAAGGAAAAAATGAAAATCAGGAGGATATACTCCATCCAATTTTTGGTTCATTCAAAAGTCATAATGTAGTCACAACAATTTTGAACCTGGACATCTTCATCCCATGTCCACCAATAAACCAAAAATCTATCCCACCATAACTACATAAATCAAACACACAACAACCATTGAAATCTTAAGCACAAAACAACCCACAAATCACAGCAAACACCGTATAAATCATCATGTGAGCCACCTCAGAACAAGTTTATCCTAGCATTGCATACAAAAACAATAAACCAAAACAAACAAAAACTTTTTTCTACCTTTTTTTATTTATCAAAAGGCTTACTAGAAAAAAGGATATCAAAAAATAAATCCAAAAAGAACAAAACAAAAAAAAAGGGAAAAAAAGGTGAACCAGTGGTGGTAGTTAGAGAAGGTGTTGAGGGGAATGACTGTGCGAAGGGGAATGGGCTGCATCACGAGCGGATCAACAGTGTCACGAGTGGAGCAGCCTAGAACAGAGCGTGGGAGCACGGACCACAAGCACCGAGCAAAGATCGCGGAGTAGAAATGCCCAGATAAGAGCATGGAAGAAGAGGCACAACACAAGGAAAGGCTGTGGGATGTGCTGATGGGAAGCAGAGTGTTGCGGGGTAGAGCTAAGGGTGGCGGTGCTAGGACAGCTGCACTAGGGATTTCAAAGGTTGAAAGAAAGGCTTTTGTGTGTTCATTGTGTCAATAATGTATAGTGTTGTTAGTTGTTACAGGATGAGGTAGAGTATTGGAAGAGAAAAAGGTAAGGGTGGCTTGTGGTTGGAAAGGTAGAATAATGGGAGATAAGAGACAAAGTAAAACGGGGGATTTGAGACATTTAGGGTTTTTCTTTCTATTTATATATTATAAAACCAGTGACCAAAAATTCAGTCACTAAATTTTCAATTAGTGACTGATTTAATGATGGAAGTTGTTAGGAATAAAATCTATCCTAAAAAACAATGTCAATCACAAAAACAGTCACTAATTGAAATATCAGTGACTGATTTATTGTGCAAAAAGGGATTCCTAATATAAGAAATACCGGCTACCAAATCAGTCACAAATCGAAATAGTAGTGACTAATTTAGAGACAAATTTTTATACAAGTAAGGACTTTTAGTATAAATAAACACCAGTCACTAAATCGATCACTAATTGAAATATTAGTGATCGATTTAGAGACCGATTTTTATGCAAACAGGGATTTCTGGTATAAATAAATCAACCACTAAATCGATCACTTATTAACATATTAGTGATTAATTTAGCAACCAATTTTTATGCAAGCTAGATTTCTCGTGTGAATAAATATTGGTCACTAATTGAAATATCAGTGACCAATTTAGAGACTGATTTTTATACAAGCAAGGATATCTTGTATGAATAAATATCGGTCACTAAATATGTCACTAATAAAAATATTAGTGATCGATTTTTGTACAAACAAGGATTTTTGGTATGAATTTAGAAACCGATTTAGAGAAAGATTTTTAAGCAAGCAAGAATATCTTGTATGAATAAATATCGGTCACAAATTGAACTGATTTAGATACCAATTTTTATGCGAGTAAGGGATTTTTTCTATGTATAAATATTGGTCGCTAAATCCATCACTAATTTTATATAGTGACCGATTTAGTAACTGGATTTTTCCAGTTAAATCGATGGCTAATTTGGTCACAAATTCATCATTTTAGTGACCAATTTATTTCGATAAGAAAATCAGTCTCTATTTAACTTATTTCTAGTAGTGATAGGGTTGATAATCATGATAGGTTTGAAACCAAAATAACATATTCATTATATTCAAAAACAAAATCATACTTTGCTATATATCTTTCTCTTATATCTTAACTGGACATTCTAAAATATAGTTTGAAATATCAAATCTCAAAAATATAATAAAGTCATAAATTCATCAGAGCATATTTTACAACTTGGAATCTTGCTAAATATAAGATTCACCATAAATCTTTTCTTGAGCGTATAAAACATTTTCAAGACACACAATCTAATCATATTCCCATGGTTTTCTAAAATACATTTGTCATGCAATAGTAAAAAATCATACTCTTTGCTCACTTGCCATGATTTACATAATCATATTTATACATACTTTCATCCATAACTTCATGTTGAACAATCCTCATGTGTAAAACATACTCATAATGATAGAAAATAAGGTCATGAGTTTGAACCCATTCATTGTTTAGAGTTGAGAGTATGTGGGCATCATCATCAACTTGATCTTGAAAGCTTAGAATGACACCAACAACTACCATAGAGTAACATAGACTCATGATTAATCTCTAATAACATATATGTAGTACCCTAGTTTTAAATACAAATGTTAGAAAAAAAATTTCGAACTAGGAAGTGTGCCGATTATCGTTACTTAACATTCTGGGTCCTAAATTTCATTAAGTCTGGATCCTATGTGTCCTTTGAGGGCTATATGTTAGAATCTTATTCTTAGAATCAAAAGCCCTGGTAATAGTTTTCAAAGGGAAAATAAGTTAAGGAATGATTTTTTATAAATTTTATGAGACCTTTAAATATATCATTTTTAACCCAAAATTTATGAAATCTTAAAAATTCTCGAATTCAAACTAAAACCCAAAATTTTGATTTTGATTTGTTGAAATTTCAATTTTTTTATATTTTATTTGAATTCAAATGGGGTTATTTCATTATTTACATTTATGTTTTAAAGTTAATAAATAGTAAAATAAATTATGACATCAACTTGAATTATTGCTCAACGATCTTAAAAAAAACATTCTGGCAGTGATTCTAGAGTAATAAGCCAGTCCATGCTAGAAAAAATCATGCCTTAAAAAATTTAATAAAACCCCTATTTTCAGGTTCCAAACCATTCCACATGAACCTCACCCCCTCCTCAGCAAAGAGACACAAACTCCTTACCTCCGAAATCCATTTCTTTAACTTTTCTCAATCCAACTCCACTTTTCTTCCGCCCAAAGGCTTAAGGTATGTCTAGCTTATGGTTGTGCTTCTTTTTGTCTTCAATCTCTCATGATTCTAGAGGTTAGATTTAGCATTCTCCTTGTGTAAACCATGTTGTTCCTCCATAGATCCTAAAACTAAAGTTGAGATTTAAAGTTCAATTGCCTCTATGTCAGATATTGCTATCGTTTCTATTTCCAAGTGTCCTATTGGTGTTATTCCTGTGCATTCTACCTTTCCAGGTGAATGGGTTCAAACCTGTAACCTCTGTATTTGTCATAATAGTTATTTTCATCAAAAATCTACTTTTCTACATGATTTTAAAGTTAATTGTTTAAAGATTTATGACTTCTGATGATTTATGACATTATGATTTCAAGATAGCATGAATTATATGTTTTATGCAAAACCATGGTTCTATTATCATTAACATGAGTTTATGAAGAATTGCATTCTGATTGTAATTGTTTAGAGCTATTGTGATGATTGTGTGAATTTTAATGATAAACATCACTGTATGATGGAGCCTTGAACCCTAAGATAGAGACCTTTACAAAGATTTAGAGAAAGACATGTTAACTTACGATATGATTTGGGAATTTTAGTATGAAAAATTAAGAACATGGTTATCCTTTGATTCAAAACAATTGACGGCTAGATATTCTGCGAGCTTGTGAAATCACAATGTCTACAAAGGGTGATCTCTTGGACATGATTCTATGGTCACAGTTATGCTAAGGTCATACTGTCAGAGTTTCAATGATTCGGATGCTCTTAGAATACTAAGAATACTAAGAGTTTATTGTTAATTTTATCCCTTCTTAATTAAATTGTATATGATTTACATTTAGAAAGTAGTAACCTTAGTTATCTAACTATCAAGGAGGCGGTGTATCAAGAGGCCATGGAGGTAATCTTATGAAATGTAAATCTTCGTATATCTAACAACCACAGAGGCAATCCCTTAAGCGGCCATGGAGGCAATCCCTTAAACCTTAACCTTGGCATACTTGGCTATAATGGAGGCAGTATGTCAAGCTGCCATGGAGATAGACTTTTCAGAAACCAGATAAGTTGGGGACCTAGTGAGGTGTCCATAGAGAATATGGATATTTACAAACAATTATTGTAACTTTTATTTGTATATAATTATCATGTTCCAAGTACTACGTGTTATGACTCATAGTAGTTTAAGGTTGTTTTAAAATGTTGTGTGTATAAACGTATATGGAACTACTTTGAAGTTTATTTATTTGTTATCATTATTATTATTATTATTATTATTATTATTATTATTTTATGCATTTTCCCCTTGATGTCCTAAGAAAATGGTTCCAGATAAGCACTCACTCACTAGGTTTTGGCAACAAAACTCACCCCTCTTTTCCTTCTTGTATTTATAGATACAGTAACTGCTAAGGATACCTTGCAACCACCTTAATTCTTCCCAGCAGCGTTAGGTTCTAGTTGCTGAGTTCAATAGGTGAAGTGTCTAATATTTTACTTTAGATGTTCTCAAGTGTAGATCCAGGCAGGATCCTGGACTGTAGGCATATTTCATATTTTGTTTAACATGATATTAATTTGAGATGTGTTTATATGACTTTACCTGTGAATGTTTTTTGTATATGATGGACTTTATGTATTTATTAGTATTATAATCATAGACTTTAGAGTTGGTTATGAAATAGTTGCTATAATTATACAATGGTTTCTAGAAAAAGGTGATTTGTATATAGAAAAAGGAAAATTTTTGTTTTACATGGACTTATTTTAATGAATAGAGCATGCATGTAGAAAGCGTTGATAGGTCACAAGGTTTACGTGGGGATGAGACTTCTCAAGTGACGGTCACATTCTTATATCAAGTCGTGACAATCTAAATAACTCTAAAACAACTTTAGTAACATTGGGCGAGCATCCCACTTGACAACATTGGAGAATAACAACAACCTAAACTCAAGAACATGGAATGGAGGAAAGAAATGTGATATAGATTAGCATAGATCTCTTATCTTGAAGCTTGGAGGAGGTAAGACTACATGGTGTTGAGAGTGGGGAAGGAGGAAGAGAGATTTAGGGGTTAGGGACTTGGAAATGGGGTTTATGTCCCGAGTTGAGGGTTTATATAGGGGGTGGAGAGCTCATTAAACGAAACCACATTGTTTCGCACTGTTCTGATATCGAGGGGGCATCGTTATAGTCGTCGTGGATTGGTATAGTACTCGATTGCACACCAACCATCGTGAAAACCATGCCCATGACTGCTAAAGCAATTTTGGACCTCTGCAGCGATCACCCACTTGGCAAGAATGACGTTCTTACTCTTTTCCACTACTATAGCGGCCTTTGAATTGACTTTCACTGTCACGACCCAATTTAGGCACGTGACCGGCACGTGAGAAATCTCATTCTCACGCAAGCCTTTTCGACCTGTTTACTAATTCTGCATGCATACTTTACTCTAACATTCATGAATGATAGAAAAATTTTCTCTTTTCCTGCATATAATCTATCTGTTCTCTGGAATAAAAATCATTATATCTAAAATCTTGTAATAGTCTCTCGAATATCGAAATCATGAATTATTTATACATACAAATCATATAACTTTGTTAAATGTTTGGGTCATTATATACAAATCAAAATATAATCTTAATATGCTGAATGCGAAAACAACCATGCTCTAGGTCCGGGACCACACACGCAATGTCTTTGGAGCACTCTAACTCAAACATTATATGCTTCACCTATAGACTCACCGACTGGAATCTATGACTGCTGGGAGGTCTACAACAGCTGCTCTATCTGTAAAAATAAGAGAAGGAAGAGATGGGTGAGTTTTGCAACTAAAACTCAGTGAGTGAATCCTTACCTGAAACCCCCTTTCATGGGACAAGAGAAAAAATGCACAAAATCATAATAACACTATAACAGTCTTAAAACATTTCATATATGCATATACATAATCAAATTGTCATTTTCATAAATAAAGTCAACAATAGACTAGTTACGTTTGATATTTAGATATACATATATATATATACTTAATTCATCATGTCACAAATTCTATAATCAGATTCTCAATTTACTTTTATACCTAAAATCATATAAATTCATAGTATAGAAACTCTTAGAGAAACAGAAAGGTCTGATTTGTTCTAGTGGGTGCCAGACACGGGCCTCACCATATTGAACGGTCTACTATGCTCCACCAGTGCTAGACACGGGCCTCACTGGGGACTTACTGTGGACACCTAACTAGGTTCCATTCTGCAGTGCCTCTGTGAGATTGCCCTTAGGCAACTTGGTACCAAGGTTAACGATCATGCAGCCGTTAACTCGCTGTCTGTTTCTCTATAGCTACTACCTAAACTAGATTAACAATTAAATATAAGAATCCTTAAAATCTTTTAACTCTGTGAACTCTGAATCTATTGGATTCTAATGGTCCGACTTTAGCATAACTGTGGTTATCAAATCGTGTCTAAAGGATCACCAGTTCAAAGGCATTGTGACTTCAAAGCCATAGAATATGTAGCTGGCAGTTGTTACGAGTATACAACTCTAACAATCTGACTTTAGCATAACCATGGCTATGAAATCATGCCTAAGAGATTACCCTGTATAGACATTCATGATTTCATAAACTCACAGAGTATGTATCCGCCAGCTGTTTTGAATCTCATCAGATTCAAGCTCTAAAACTGTTTTTGTTTAATTATCTAAAATATAATTCAACCATCAAGTTTTCATACTAAAACTCTCAACAGCATATCTCAAAATAGCTATGTTCACAATCTCAATTTCATTATCTTCTCTAAATAGCATATTCAAGTATTAAACATTCATAGAAGCTTTCCATAATCATCATTATCATCCAATACATTTAAAATCAATAGCTCTAAAATATATAATCCAATAGTAGTTTCAGTCCTTGTACAGTATTTCTTCTAAAATCAATCATTAAATCATACTTTCATGAAAATAACTCTAGTGCAGAACATAGAAGTCACAGCTGAGAATCCACTCACCTGGAGGGGTGAACAGTGAAGAATCCACACTGACAGAGCTCCTTGGAGCAGGAACAACATTAATATCTGACATAGGAGCCATAATACTCTAGATTAACCTCTAGAAAGCACTAAATAACCCATATCTAACTCTAACACCAAGGAGGAACTCCACCTCTTGGATAATATGGAGGAATAGCAAAACTAACCTCAAGAACAAAGAGGAAATGGAAGAAAATGAGAGGAAACATCAAGATCTCTTACCTTGAAGCCTTGGAAGTGAAAGATTGATGCTAGATTGATGAAAATGGGAGGGAGAGAGATTAGGGACGAGAGTTTCGCGTTTCCTAGGGGGGGTGAGTGGTGTTTTGGGTGAAATGAATGTTCTAGACCCCAAACAGGGGTTTTTAAGTCATCAGTCGAGCGCTGCAGCGCTCACCAGAGCGCACCGCCTTACTGTTTTGTTGAGCGCTGCGGCGCTCACCAAAGAGCATCCCCACATTGCTTGATTGTTCTGCTGAGCGCTGCAGCGCTAACCAGAAAGGCTTTTCATCCTCCAGGATGGCCTGTCACTACCCAGAATGGTTTCTCACTCTCCAGAACTCACTTATTTACATTTCTTAATTTTAAATTAATGTCAACTTTAAAACATAAATGTATATAAGGGAATACCCCCCATTTGGATTCAAATAAAATATTAGAAAAATCAAAATCTCAACCATAGTTTTAAAACTCGGACCGGTGATCGACTCGGTCGAAACCTTTGAATCATTTCCTTTGGTTCAACCGGTAGGTTACTGGTTGAACCGGATTTTATTAAATTAGTATATAAAATGAAACTAAGTATTGTATATATATATATAATATGGAACATAAGTTATTAAAAGCAAAGCTAGCCCAAGTGGTGGGGGAGCTCTTTGCGATCCAAGAGGTGCTGAGTTCGACCCCCCGTGTTGAACTTTTGGGTATTTTATTTCACATTTCCAAGCATTGGCGCAGCGTGCGTTGAGAGGACCATGGACATGCTGGCACACTGACACAGAGGAGCATAGGCACATGGGCATGCTGGCACGCTGACGCAGAGGAGCATAGGCACATGCTGACACGCGCGGTTAACTCGGTTTGCGCGCGGTTGGCTCGCACCGGTTTGATGTTGGCCCGCCCGGTTCGCTCTGGGTTTGACCAAAGTTGACCGGTTTAGGTGCGGATCCGGTCCATTCACAGAACCGGACCGGCCAGGTGGCTGGTTCACCGGTTTTTCGGTTGAACCGGCCGGTCCGGTCCTGTTTTTAATACACTGATCTCAACAACTTAAAATCTAAATTTTGGGTTTTAGTTCAAATTCCAGAATTCCGACGATTTTCTAAACTTGTGGGCTAGAAGTGAAACTTCTAGAGGTTTCCTAAAATTCGTTAAAAATCACTCTTCAATTCATTTCCCCTTGGAGAGCAATTACTGGGACTTTTGATCCCACAAATATGATTCTATCATATAGCCCTCCATTGACGTGTATGGTTTCAGACTTAGTGAAATTTCAGACCCGGAATGACAGATAAGGGTACTAGTACCCGCCTTAGCTGGAAAATATTTTCTATTCTTTTTATTTAAAAGCAGGGTATTACATTCACGCACTCTGGGCCTTGCCAACAATACGGGTGGGTCCCTAATGCCATACTAGCCTCGTCTTGGATACGTGTACCCAAGGTATTACATTGGCAAATTTTTATGATTGATAATATTTTTTTTGTTTAGTGTTTAGGAATTAAAAAGTGTTAGTGAATTTATGTGTGTTTTTATGTGTGTTTAGGTTGTAGATCTACTCAATTGGTTATTGCCTCAATTTGTCAACTAGGATATAAAACATGTTAGTGATTTTTTTCCCTAATTTTATTGTGAATTAAAAAGTTTGTATTTCTAATTAAGTGTATTTGTTAATTTTTTATTTTCAGGATTGGGCCACGTACCGTCAACATTGATTGTTTATCGTGCATTGTTGTATAAGTTAAATTAGTAATGAAATCTTTGTTATTGATATGCTTTAATATAGGTAGGATAGATGCTTATGATTTCTCGAATAAAATTGAAGGACCGGAGATTGCATGACCTAGGGGGGGGGCATAGACGTCCTTATCCAACTTGTTTCCATTGTTTCCTATGGAAATTGATTGTATATATGGATATTGTAGAATATGCATGTTGCGAAGAAATAAGGGGGTGCACACTAGAAAAATTTAATTTTAGGATTGTGATGTGTAATATGTTGATTAATATTTTGTTGTGGAATTAATTGTTTGTATAATTGTAATGAAATTATGACTTATTAAATTATTGTTAAATACATATTTTACAAGATATTCTTAAATCAGGGGAAATTTTGTTGAAATTTTTTCAACTCCAATACCAAATTCACTTCATTTGAAGAACAACAAACATCTTTAAGCCTTTACAAAATTAGTATTTCAATGTAGCCTTGATTATTTGTCAAAATTCTTAAAAGCTGGAAACACAATATTCTAAAATAGTTTAATTTAAATACACAAACAATATAAATAAAATCTTATAATCTCATATAATCATATAATTCTATTTATAAAATTTTCAAGACAGTGAATGATTGAATCTAATTCTTTTACTCATGTAATAATACATGGTTGAATGGTTGTGTAAATTCTATTATACCATGGCATATATAAATTAAATTATTTTAAAATTTGCAAAATCACGTAGAATATATACTTGTCATTTTTTGGCACGTTATATTATATCAATAAATATCCACGGTAAAAAATTATAATTAAGAAATAATATTTAATGTAAGTTAAATTTAAATATGTAATAAATATTTTGAATCACTGTATGTACAACTAACCAAATTTTAAATAGGATAATTCATTTGTAAATTTATAAATACATGATTAATAAAAGTAATGGAAATCAAACGAGATTAACTTCGAAAATGCTTAAACTCCACAGTTTATACATCGGAATAACATAATTGTTTGATGGTTAAATTAGTCTTTTTTCATTTTCACTGACTTAATAAAACTCGTTGCAACAGGTTATATGGGTGTGGCACATTGAATGTTCCATATTTATGAGAAACATTGTAAATGCGACCTAATCGCTTGAATTAATGTAATGATTAGGGATTTAGATTGGATAGATTCAATATTTAACTTATTGAATTTAAATCCAAGCGAAATTCTTCATGTTTGATTTCTTTCTTCGTGTTTCATCATCGAACGAGACCCCAGATGAAAATCAATATTCACGTGGGTGCACTGGATTGTCCTGCTACTGCATGTTTGATTCAAAGCAAAACGCAGAATGCGGTTGAATCAGTGCTTATCTTTCGGCAAGGTGGGGTCCACTGATATAGCATAGGTTCCTATCAACTTTAATTTATTTCATAAAAATAAATAAATAAATGTTCCTTCCCCAATAATCTTTTCCCAAATTACATATTTTAAGATTTTGACCATATGTCATAACTTTCTTTTGTTTTGAAGTTTAAGAGAATCAAACCAAGATTACGTGATCAGTTTAGGCAATTAATTTAAGTAAACATTGTCCACGAAACCATAAATTAAAGATAAGTTAGGCATGATATGTTTTTTTGACGAGTAACTATATTGTTAGGTATAAAAGATAAATTAATATCCGATGAATCAAAATCATGCAGCAATATTGACTAGTATAAGTAAGAGTTATTCGAAGAGCAATAGAAACATAAGGTCTACATCTATATAACAAATAGTAAACTATTTTAAGTTTGAGCCAATGTTTATTCCCTTCTTCAAACTTCTTTTAGATGTAGATGCCAAAATTTTGAGATATGGTAGGTATTATGTATATTTTATACACGTTCGACTTGCACTTCATATGCTTTGGTCATAGATATAATAATTTGACAAAACAAATATATTTCCTCATCCTCAAATCAAATTTACGAGATCCTCTCTTAGTTAATTTAGTTGCAACATTTTAGTCAAAGACTCAACGATTCTTAAATTAGGCGTAGAATCATGTTTACTGTTTTGTAGTGTTTGATAATTTTCAAGGTAATCATTTAGCAGCCTGAAACATGCCCCCAAACGAATCATACATTAGAGAAAGGTGACGTGATGAAAGTTGTTTATAATCAATGTCATGTGCATGCAAGTTAAATAAATAAGTACCAACCAAAACTAGACTCTTCGTTTTGAATTTTGGTCTCAGAAGACCAGCCTAACTTCCAATTGGAAAGGAGATTTGGTACGAGAACTTCATATGTTACAATATGCCTCTTATCTCTTTAACTGTCGTATTTATTTGTATGTTGAATCAGTTTATCAATTTCATACGGTAGTATAACTTCTTCCTAGTTTATTCCGACTTCATTCAGTTATAAAATATTATTGGGGAATATTGCAATTAATAGTGTTTTCCAAATTATCTATGTCGTGATTGTCTAAGAGCAATTTAACAGTCTGCTTGATTCAGACTTTAAAAATTAATTTTCCAATTCTTGATTTAGCTGAAAAGAATGACTACATTTAAATGGTATATTATCAATAAAAACACTAAAATTGATATAACTTGAATTTTTAAGATGTAGTATGATACATTTAAATTATAATTTGTTGTCATGAGATGTGGAACACCATACTGACTAATACTCCATCCATCACAGGATGCATGGGGTGTGAACTCTATACAAATAGGGTTCACATAATACAATTAACATTTATTTTGCATTTATTAATAAGCAGTAAACATGATGCCATTAGCAGCAAATGCTTGAGCAAGATGTTCTTATCGGATTCTCTTTTTTTGGCCCTGAAACCACATGCATCCCCTTATTAGGGGTAACTGTTTGAGATGGGCAGGACTATTAGGATGATCTCCGTCTTTTCAAATTTTAACACAAATAAGCTAATCTACCTACTCGTCTAAAAACAAACCAAATATATTTTTTATTGTGCTAAGCATTTGTACCCACCGCAAACGACGTTCTAGCTTTCTAGGTAGTTGAAAATGTAAAAATAAGTTTTGATTAAAAAAAAAGTAAAACTAAGTTAATACCAAGAAGAATGAAAAAAAATATAAAACTAACGTAATTATGTTTAAATTTGACTATTTATTAAAGAACAACTATTTTTTTAAAATATTTTTCATAATTAAAAAATAATAATATTTTGCTATAACTCATTTGATAGTAAAATAACTTAATTTAAACATATGTTAAGGACAATATTTTTTAACAAAATCATAAATGCCATTACTCACAATTTCAATAAGTCAAAATTTTAAATTTACTTTAGGGAGGAAAGGATTAAATTTGAGAAAGAATTTGTTCACATTAATGAATGATTTGACATGGGGTGAAAATATACTAGACAACTCGTTGGGGGCAATTCATTGCTGGTGGCCTTTGGCCAAACTTAGGCTTAATTCGGTTTAATGTAATAAACAAGTTAGGCTAAACTTTTTTAAAAGAGCATTTTTAACCAAAAAGGCCAAGTTATTATAGGCAATGGAAAAAGCCAACTAAGGCTGTTATACTGCCCTATTTATACATCATCATCATAAAAAAGAAGAAAAGACTTATGACAATAGAAGGATTTTGATCTATTTAAAAATATATTTCTTAACCTATTTAGGGAGGCTTTTATTCTATTCATAAAATATTTTTTTGTACATATTTTAAAGTTTTTTAGTCTATTTACGAATAGGGTTTTTATTTATTTAAAAGCTTCCTTATCAAATAAGTCTCTACATAAAATTTCAAGCCATGTTAGGTTTTTAAAAAGATTAGAGTAACAACCTCACACAATTGGTCCAAGCTCAATTTTTTATATATATAATTAATAATAAAAAGCTCGACACTCAAAACAGGAGAATATGGAAAGGAGAACAAGAGAACTGGAGTCATGTAAAACATAAAACCTATCGAATTTGGAGAGAGAAAAGTTAGCAATTTTATCCTTAGATCAATAGAATAAAGAAGGTCCCATCATTTTTAATTTTATTGATCCCAAAATAAAATTTTTTTATTTTATTCTCTAAAGTTAAATCCTCACTCTAGGGAATCATTGTCCATACCTATATCTTGTTATAACACCACATCAGCATTAGATTATATCACACCACTTATTACCCCACTCAATCCGTCCTCCCATGACTCTATCTCATCCCCTTGGCCATTGTCATCGAGGATAGGACATGATATAAAGCTTAATAGTGATTATGATATCACGTCCACACAACCTCCATGATATAGTCTCCACAATTCGGATGAGATCAAAAAGCACCTGAACGATATTAAGTGTGCCAAATGACATTTCCACTAAATCTTTCCAGGCCATTTTCCAAGATCTTGTATATTTATTTCTGAAAGATAATTTCAGCCGATCTAACACCCGTTGACAGTTTTTTTGGTTTGGTGTGTGGCGGGGGGTATTGATGTAACCAAGAGACCGGCACGTTGAATTGGGTCATAACATGCAAATTTCAAGCTCCATTTGCGAATTGGCTAAAACTACATCAATCAAACTAACTTTTACACAATCAGCCTCTATAGTTAAAAAGCTACCAATTTTATAAGGAGCCTTCTATATAAAAGTGATGGTTGGGATTAAGAGTTTGCAATGTAAAATAAAAATTTCATAATGATCTAAATTTATATTTTAATCTTTATAAAATATTATTTTAACATTTTACACCTTCACTCCTCTTTCTTCCTCTCCCTGTTAGTTCCCTTGGGTAGTGTTTGGTAGCTGATACAGAACCATGGAAACAGAGATAGTTGAGACAGAGACATAAAAAACAGTCTCTGTGTCCTATTTGATTGTGGAGTATAAGACATGATAACTGTCTATGTATTTTGTTTGATAATATGGGGACAAGGCAGCAAATATACGATAAAAGACATTATGTACCCCTGCCAGACGATGACCGGCCAGTCGCCGAACTGCCGCTGCGACACTCATGGTTGTGAGAACACACAAGGAAATATTAAATGTTTTTCTTTGTGTCATGTCTTTACTGTTCCCATTTTTTTAGCCCATATTCCTATCTCCACCACCAAACATGTTTGTGTCTCCAATGTCTCCATATTTCTATCTCTATATCAGCTACCAAATGCCACCTTACTTCTTGACGTTTTCCCTCCTATCTCTCGCTCCCACTCTCACTCTTTACCTAGTGACCCTCTTATACCCTTTGCATATCAATATTTGAGAAGTAAAAGCGCTTTTGAAGAGATAGGAGCACTTAATAATCAAATTAAAAAAAATTGAGTCAATTTTTCATTGAATGCAATCCATTTTCTCGCTAATGGCATCACCATGGTAGCATCAGTGTGAATAGCTTTTGTTAAGTGAGGATGATTAGGTGATTAATGGAATGAATAGGTTTTGTATTAAAATTTGCACATATATGTGCCTCCGATTTTGTAAAGCCCATGGATGATGAATGAGAAAAATGAAAAAAAAAATGCATGTTGAATAATTATATTTCCTCAAAGAATTAAATAAAAAAATCTACTGAAACAAAAAAGAAGGGGGAAAAGGGCAAGAAGGGCAAGGTTTGAGAGATGGAGAGGGAAAGGAGAGAAGATGAATAGAAAAAAAAGAAAATAAAGATCGAAAAGATAATTTGACTAATTTTTTATTACAAAGGCCACAAGAGCCATCATAGAAACCATCACAACAATGACCATGTGAGAAGGAGCCATTGTATAAGCTTGATTTTCCACAAAAAATTCCGCAAATAACGACTACAAATATTTCCTTTCTTCCTGTACAAGATGAAAAGCAATTTGTTAAGAGGGTATTTCAAATTCAACCTGGTGATGACCACCAATGGAAAGAAAACCAATTCCTTATTCTTCACCTATCTCAAAGTTATTTCATTACAGCTCAACCACACATATTTTATAATTGGATAAATTACACTTACCTCCCCTGAGGTTTATTGAAATTCAATTCACATCCCCTCAATTGTTCGAACTACACTAACCTCCCCTGATTAGCCCATTTTTTAGATGATTTACCAAAAATGTCCCTGCCTTTACCCGTGTCCTTTCTCACTCACTCTCCTCTTTTCTCTTCTCCCATATCTCCTAATCCAAGCCAGAATAATTTTTATGGTTATTCTTTTACAAAACACAAAATTTATCGATGATATAAATATAATTATTAAGCAAACAATGTAGATCAAACTGATATTTAGAAAATAAGTTGATCCATACTCTACATTTGGGAAAATTGAACCCCCAAATACATAAATATGTGTGCTTGTTGAAGGGATTGGCTAATATTATAATATCATGCAAAGTGCTTGTAATTGAAAAAAAAAATTAACAAAATGCTATGCAACATCAACCAAACATTGCTATAATCCACAACAAATTATAAACGACTTTCGAAATGAGACATCAAGAGAACACATAGTTTTGTGAGTTCCCTTCTCATAGACAATAGTACTAAATGATTACAAGATGTTTCTTATGCTTGAACATAGAAGTAAACAGAATAAATCAAATTCAACTATTACACCTTTGACAAATTTGAAAGAGCAAATGAAAAAGGGAAAAAGGAAATATCTTTGTACTATCTACAATGGAAAACTAGAAAACATAGGAAAGACATGGTCTAATTCAATGGAAAGGTATTTAGAGAGAGGAATGGAGGGAAAGGATGTTCTGGTTTGGATGGGGAGAAAAAGGAGGAAAGAAGAAGAGAATGGGTGAGAGGGGATGGGGGTGAGGGTACTTTTAGTAACTCATCTAAAAAATAGGTAAATTAGGGGAGGTTAGTATAGGTTGGACAACTAGAGGGGAGGTGAGTATAATTTACCTTTTTATAATTTCCACTATTTTAACCCATGAAACATGTTTGTTTTTAAAGATAATTTGATTCTTGTATACCCACAAAGACCATATAGTACAAAACAATAATGAACACCACAAATTCTTTTACTCCCTTCATACCTACAATCCACTCATGTTTCAAGCAGTCCTTTTATATCATGTGGAATCACCCAAGACATATCCTACCATTCTTGAAACAGGCACCAAATTTTCTATAAGAAATCACATTTGAGAATAGGTGATTAACAATTTCATTAGCCTTACTGCATAGAACAGGCCCAGAATTTCTTTCATGAATGGCATTCATTTTGACAAGCCAATATTTTGTTTTTAGCTTGTCGCGAGTAGCAAACCAAACTAGCAATTCCACTCTTGGTTGAGCCACACCTTTCCATATGTTTATGAAGGTATTTTGAGACTTCGCCTGCATCATTTTCTTGTTGTCCAATGCTTGCAAGAAAGATTTAGCGGTATAGTTTCTTGTTTGGTGGTGTTTCCGGACCACTCTATTGTCCTTGATCTCCATGTTGAAAATGGCTTTTGAAAGTAACACTTGGCAATCATGAAACAAAGACCTCTCCACTCAAAAAATTGACGCCTCCATTGGAAGCGCCAAACCCAGTCAAACTCGTCCCAAAACCTATACTAATAAATTTTATATTTTATTCTTGAGGTCACAACAAATAACCTAGGAAATGACTTCATCATACATTGGGCCCCAATCCAGTGGTTTTCCTAGAAATGCATGAATCTACCATCACCAACCATCCCATTATTTACCACCATACCTCTTAATTTAATTTGCTAATGTTATAGATGGCCCCCTAAGGGCTATTATTTTTTATAATATCAAATTATATGACTTGATTATCATCATCAATATTATTGCATGAGTTTACAATCCTTTTCCATAAAGGCTGGTCTTCAGACAAAAAACACCAACACCATTTGTATAACATGTTGTGTTTTTCACAAGAGTCTCCAACACCTAAAAACCCCCTCAGCTGCCTTTGGTAATTGAGTAATACTCCATTTTACCACTACGATGGCCTTATTGCCATTTTTCTCACTCCAAAAGAACTTTGGCGAAAGTGAGATTATATTCTAAGCCACCATCTTAGGCATTTGGAAGAGCCCTAAATTGTAAATCGAAAGACAATTCAAAACAGACTTAAAAATCACTAGCTTTCTAGCTTGTGATATAACGCCTCTTTTCCAACCCTCAACTTCATCTCAACCTTTCTTATCATTGTTCTCCAAGTTCCAATCCTTTTAGGATTTGCTCCAAAGATTATGTCTAGATAAGTAATAGGCTTAAAAGCTACTACACATCCTAATCCAATCCTAGCTTTCTACACCCATTCCTCCAATCATTTAAATAGAATAATTGTTGATTTCTCATAATTTATAGCTAAATCTAACATAATTCCAAAACAGTCAAGAATCCTTCTGTAATTTTCAACACCTTCTCCTTTGTTGGATAAAACAAAATGGTATTATTGGCAAATTGTAGATAAGATAAATCAATATTATTTCACCTAACCTTAAGACTCTCAACAAAGCCTCCCTCCTTAACCCTCTCTAGTAATTTGTTTAGGACTTTAGCCACTATTACAAAAAGGAAGAGGGATAGTGAGTCCCCATGTCGTAAACCTCTCTTCTTCATAAATGGTTTTAATGGACCTCTATTCATCAATAAGGCTTCCCTACAGTCGACAAACAATGTCTTAATTATACATACTCTCCATTTTAGAGTTCATGAAAGAATTGTGAAATTTGTGTATGTTCTAGCTCTAGGGATAAACAATATAATTCTCAAGGCTAAGAAATTTATTTTGTAATTTAGTGAATTTTTGGATTAGAATTGTGAGGTGTAACCCTTTTTTTGTTCAAGCATAATTGACGAATCAGTATGTTAGAGTGAAAAAGGAGAATTGATTTACCAAGGAATTGAGGTCAATTATTCACAATCTTTTCTTTAAGATGTTAATATCCAATTCAAGTAATAAGAATTCATTGCTTTCATGAACAGGTTCAGATTAACCTAAACCTCTAATCTTACTTAAATTTATTTGGTTTAATTATATCGTAGGTCCTTATAGTTACCCTCAATTTTCAATTTAGTCCCTATAGTTTAAAAGTTTTTAAGTAGGTCCTTATAGTGTATGACGACATTTTTCAATCAGGTCCTTACCATTATAAAAGTAGAATACTCTATGGAATATGGAATATTCCATTTCCATCTCTCTCTTCACATAATGCAGGGACTTGATTGAAAATTCTCATACCCTATAGGGACTTAATTAAAAATTAAGTGAAACTATAGGGACCTGAAGAATAATTAAACCTTCTAACTATGTATTTATCTTTCAAATGATACCTCGGTTTCAAGAGAGGCGCAATTTTAGTTTCTTGGTGGAGTATAAATTTTTTATTGTATATTTTACATTACTTTTGGTATTGGATCTATTTGTCCCTCTAGAATTATGTTTTTAGTTTATTATATTTGTTTAATTTTAGTATATGTCTCATCTCATTCTAATTATTTTATCTTTGCAATTTTGAGGTTATATTATGCTAATTTCCTGCCATATCACCCAATCTTTTCCTTGTGTGTCTATATTGCCTTCCGTTACTATTAAATTAAAATTGGCTAAGGTTTATATTATTAAATTTTAGTCATCTTCATTACTTCCTTACAATGTAGTCCTTCTTTGTAGTGATAAGTTATGCCGTTATCTATTGTGTACATTGTGTAGAATTTCCTCAAGAATTTGAGCATGATAAAGACTATGCTGTTTCAAGTTACTATCTTTTCTATTGTTAACCTCTTTTGAAATTTAGATTTTGAAGGTACCAGCCTTTCTTTGAGTAATTCCTTGTGGAATTTATTTCTTCCATGCTTAAGGAAGGAAAAGACAATGTAATGATATTATAAACTTAGAGAATGGTAGAACAATGATTTTTAAAACTCAGCATATAGGGACAAACAGATCCAATACTAAAAGTAATGTAAAATATACAATAAAAAATTTGTACTCTTCTAAGAAACTAAAATTGCACATTTCTTGAAACTGAGGCAATAGTTGAAAAATAAATGCATATTTTGAATGTTTAATTATTCTTCAGGTCCCTATAGTTTCACTCAATTTTCAATTAAGTCCCTATAATGTATAAGAATTTTCAATCGGGTCCCTACCATTATGTGAAGAGGGAAATGAATTTTTTTTTTTATAACGATAAAGACCTGATTGAAAAATCTCATACACTATAGAGATCTACTTAAAGAGTTGAAAACTATAGGACCTAATTGAAAATTGAATACAACTATAGGGACTTGTGATATAATTAAACCAATTTATTTTTTAAGTTAAATTTATTTTTTATCCCCAAAACTGAAACATTATATTTCATACTCTATATAGAAATTCAATTAGTAGACCGTTGTTTTATAGCACCAATCCTTGTGGGATGATACTCACTCACCGAGTTTTACTAGTTAAACGATTTGGTACCTTTGCCAATTGGTTATCAATAATAACCTTAGTTTGTTATTTTAACATTTGTTAGTTAATAGTTTGTTACAGCTGGTTAAGAGTTAATTAGCTGGTCATCACGAACCCTTGTATATAAATAGTTCTCTCGTATGTCAAGTTTCAATTCAATGAAGACAATTCGATCTTCTCTTCCATCTTTTTATAATAATATTTCTCACATGAGTTGATCATCTTATTATCTCATGGATTAACCATCAAGCTCTATTTGAAAACATTCTACTCGACATAGCAAAAACACCAACAAACAAGACATACGTGGTTTAGCCAATGTTATCGTCGCAAAACAAGGGGAAAAATAAAGAGATGGAAGGACGGTTGATTGACGCATGAGAGATAAAACAGACATTGACCCCCATGGGTTTGTGTTGCGTGACAAGCATGTTATATATATGGCCCCACGGAGAGCGGATAGAAAAGGATAGGTGTGCTGGGTTTTTGTCTGCACCAAAAGTTGACACTGGAAGACACAATTTTACAAGTGTCTGCTTACAAGGGGTCCTTGTGTATCATGATTGGAATGGCATCCACAGTAATGTTCTTGTACCTCCACTAAGTATTATGCCCCTATCAGTCCTTTCTATCTACTCTAAATGGAAAGAAAGGTCCCTTGAGGGGGTGGGTGGGGAAAGTTTGTCCCCCCTCCATTTCTCACCTTGCTTCGCCTTTGATCTCTTTCGGTTGTAGGAGATTCATTTGAATGGAAAGATGAAACAGTAATATTATTTGAATATTTTAAAGTAAATATGCCATTTAAACATTCGCTCTATTACCATTAAATGAGATGAATGAGTTGGGTTGAGTAGTCGGAGTGAAAATTATCATCTCATCAAATTAAAATATCTAGGACAAGTATACATATGAGACATTCATTCTTGGATGTTCAAATAATATTATTGAAAATAAAATGATGGATCCAATATAACGCACACCAACCTCCTTTCAAACCTATTATCCTTGTTCTATGTATGTGTGCTCATGGAATTACCCCTGGAAACATGAATTGTTGGCACAATTGTACAATTTTATCTTGATGCCTAACCTTTGAACAGATATGATACTTACGTAAGTGTGTTTTAAATTATCTTTGGCCTTTGTGTTCCCTTTCTGAGTTGGAACTTATTTGGAACCATTTTCTTTTGGAATTAATGGCAGACCTGAAGAGATAAGCACATGCCATGTTTTGATTTTTATGTGAGGAAAAGACGGAAAAAATTGGTGTGCATGTGTCCGTATGCCCGAGTGCACAATAGCTCCACGAAGTGGATTATTAAACAAGTGAATGCTCTAATGCAGATAAATATCGATGCATTTGATGTCACAACAAATGAAAAAAAAAAAAAATTGTCCATCTTGTGGAGAAAAGTTTGTTTCACCATATTCTTATGAGGTAAATTATTATTCGAAATGCACGGAAATGTTAATTGTCTTTGAGAATTAGGCTATTAACTATTTTGTGGGGTTGTGGATATTAATTATAGAAAAGAGAACACATGGCATGTGCCATTGCATTGTTGGGTTTTGAGTTTGCACGAGATCTACATACATTTGGCATGTCCTAGTCTGAAGGGAGACTTCAATTATCTGAAAGTGCTATCATTATTGGCAGCAAATTCAACGAATAAAACCTCTCGAGGTGAGCGCGGATGAATGCTATTCCTTCGCTCCACTTCTATTTAGTAATTTTATTCTAATATTATTATTTGTGATTTGTGAGTTTTAATGACATTATTTATTTAATTTATCCTTAATAAGGAAAAATTAAGAGAGAAAGAAACAATAAAGATAAAAAGAGATAATCCATAGTTATTAAACCCGGCTCAGTAATTGACTTAACCAATGTATTGGGTTGCTGGTTACTAATTTTCAACCGGTTAAATCGGACATAATTAAATAAAAAATATATTAAAATTAAAATAAATATAATAAAATGACAAATAATTAGAAATTTAACATTTTTTTGGTATGATATATATATATATATATAATTGGAATTACATAAAACAATATCACACATGATTTGGTGGTAATGGTGTGGTTTGCCTAACTTAAGGTCATCGACTGGTTCACACTAGTTCATGTCCATGCTGGTTCTCGCCGGTCCGCTTTAGGTCAAATGCTGAATTGATCCATAACAAAGCTTGGACCGGTTGCATGTCTGATTTACTAGTTCATCAGCTGGTCCGAGTCGATTATGATAACACTGATTTAATCTAACTATGATAACTTTTTGATAAATATAATTCACCATCATGTTTTTCTCATCCATACTTTTTGGTTTTATCCTTTTCTTTTGCGCATTAATAAAATTTGTACTCTAATAGTATGCTTGTAAGTTTGGATTTTAGAAGAGAAGAGAGATAAATAAAAGGACTTGTAATAAAAGCTCATTTTCTTTCTTTCAAAAATTAAAGTCACAATTATACCCTAATGGTTTTGTGCCATATACGTGCTGATAATTTTTTTTTTATCATATTTGAATCATTAATATTTTTTTACTCTGTATGTCAAAATTAATTTTAAAAGACAAATAAAAACAGATAAATTTTATATTCTCTTAATTAGTATGTCTAAAAATCTTCTTAATTCAAAATTTCATTCATATATACTAAATGATCTATACATGTTATATAAATTACAACTCATGCCATTATCAATAAATATTAGATTAGAAGAATTTTAAGATTAATGGTTAGGAGAATATATCAACACTTATAAAAGTAGATGAAAAGGGTAAAAGAGAACCCTAAATCTTCCTAGGTGGTCTCCTAATTTAAAACTTCACTCACATTTATTGAATAATTCGTAAATATTGTGGAATGGTATATTTTGAAATGTAAACATAATTTTAATTATTATGAGAGAATTAATAATTTAAATTTTATAAATTAAATATTTATATGACAAATGATATATATGTTATAATTTGTCTATTAATTTTCCCATCAATAATTAAAATGTGTACTTTATTTTTTCTACACTTTCAAAGAATCAAATCTCTAATTATTAGAGATTGTTGAGTTTTCGGAAGTCTACTAAGAGACATCATAATTGAATCTGACCTCAACTTTACTTTAATCTGATAAAAATAAGATGTTGACTTGTAAATAAGACAATAAAGAAATTAAGAAAACAATTATGAGATATTTCAAACTGATGATTTTACACTTTTAGTGTTGTGTTAAGACCAAAATAGATATTTTAATTTCCAAGTAAATTAATTCTGATGCATGTAGGTTTATAAATGCTTTTATTTATAACTTTTTTAGTGTTTCTTTCTTATGTAGGTTTATATATATATAAATATTTGGTACATATATCATATGTATAACATGTGTGATTAAATGAAAATACAAAATTTATTAAATAATATAAAACTTTTATACTAAGAATAAGTTAAAAGTAATCTCCACATCGATAATAAAAATATAAGCTAATTCTAATACTTTGTTAATATAAAAGAGTTTTCATACTGTAATCCAATTATATGTGTTCATTTGTAGGACTTTTCAAATAATAAATAGTTGAGCTATACACTTTAACTTATATGAAAATACATAATTAAACATTTACATTAAATTATTTTTAATTAGCATTTTATGAAAATTAAATTTATAAAAATATTATACAAACGTAATATCTTTCACATATCCTGCATATATCACTACCATTCATTACCCCTTTGTTTCACCCGTATTCTTCCTCAATACCACTTATTGGGTTGATGAGGAATATGTGAGAAATGTTATTCATGTCTGTATTTAATATTGTTGGGATATCTATTTTGTTATTGTGGGATGTGATGAATGGTCATTCATCACATTTAATGATGATGGAATATATATCACATTTGAATTTTTGTTTTAAAATGTTGGAATAGTATTTTATTTAATTAACATTTATCTTACCATAGCTTTTTTTTTTTTCTCCGTCAATTTCCTTATTATGGCTTAACATGATGATTTCCGCAAAGGTTATAGCATGGTTTTAGATAAAAGTCTAATTAACAATACATCCGGTCATCCCAACTCGCATAAACATGTTTTGCTTAAAAGTGTTTCCTATGTAATATTACTTGTATCCATTCTTTGGATTTATCATAGACTTGTAGAGAAAAAAAAAATTACAAAAATGAGGGGTATATCATTTTTTTTTTATGGTGATCACTTTTTCTTTTCTAACATCTATGTCGTTGGCCAATATGAGTGAGTTGACTTGGTTGATCTTTTACTCATGCGTTATCTAAACTTGGGTTTAATTTTCATATTACTTCTATTATTAAATAATCTATAAATACTTCGATAAACATTGATTCTAAGGCACGTCCTAATTTAGATTGGGGGCAAACTTCCCCCTCCATCTAAATATTTTTCTAAAGAAAAAAAAAATCCATTTTGTTGTGTTACGTTTGTCTCACCTATCGCGTAGTTAGAATGAGATAATGAGTTCATCAAATAAATACAGTAACATCGCTTAACGTGAAGATAGGCAGCATTAACATGGCATATTGCATATGGAGTCGGCCAATGGGATCCTGCCAGTTCCAACACTCTACTCATTACTGATGAACAGAAACTGAACATTATTTGGCAAATTGGCTCCAATCCAAGCAAGCCATTTGCTCACTGTTTGGTGCTCTCCCAGAGATGTCCACACTATATATTGTCTTCCAGCGCTTCCAATTCCAAATTTTTTCCAAACATAATTAAGAAACAAAGTGGCTTGTTTTGCAGCTTTTAGCTCTTTGGAGTACATGCGTTATGACTTATGAACTATAACCTAAGCTCTAAGGCTATGGAGACAGTCAAATAGACATTAAACAAGTCACCCATAGAGCCAAACTTGTACAGTGTGGGTAAAAAGAAATGTGGGCCCCCAGACAAAAAGGGTTAATGGGCCCACACAAAGACAATAAACCCGTCTCAGTTCATATTTCCATCATCCTGAAACCCTATTGCCCCAATTATGTGGGAGCAAAATCATTGAAATTCCTCTTTTGCTTTGAACTTAGTTTCAATTTTTTTTCTCTTTTTATATTAGTTTATTCTTTAGCATAGGTCAACTCTGTTCC
Organism: Dalbergia cultrata; assembly: GCA_031216105.1. NCBI lineage: Eukaryota > Viridiplantae > Streptophyta > Magnoliopsida > Fabales > Fabaceae > Dalbergia > Dalbergia cultrata. Next base: position 18,304,503 of record CM062350.1, read on the forward strand.
TTAATTGTAAATACTAGTAAACTAAACCTTGTTAATGAGTGTTTGAAAGATTTTAAATTGGAAATATTTAATATAGTTTTAGTGATTATTTTTATCTGGGTTTTTGCTTTTATTGAATATTTTTAAATTCTTAATGTATTGAATGATTTTAATTTTATATTAATTTTTCCCAAAAACAGTGGCCAAAGAATACTTACTAGTATTGGCATAGTAGCATTTGTCATACTTCATTATCGAATGACCTGATAGAATCCCTGCCAATGAGTGAGCACTCAAATATATGATTAATAATATCTGATCTGATCGTTTAGTTAGTGGTGAGGGTTTTCAAAACCTTTACTATGGTTCTGGATTATTCTCAAAAAGAAGCGACCTTGTTTAGACTAATATTACTTTAATTAGTTGTTTGTAAATCATTATGTTTGTAATATGCGAGGATTTTAAAATCGCATATGCTTAATATTTTGCAAACTTTTTTTTATAACAAATGAATTCTTTTAATTTTGTAATTAAAATCTTTCAAATATATAAAGGGCTAGGCAATACACACGAGGGTGTACTTTTTGTGCCATATTAGTAAATCGGACCAAATTAAAGAGGGGTTATACTATACAATAAGATTTTTTTTGTACTGCAAAAGAAAAAAAGATTAAAACACGCATGTTTAATTTACCCTCGCACTACTCAATATATCCATATTCAAAGAATGGGAAAATACCGTGTCAAAGTTTTTTTTGAGTGTAAAGAAATTTTATATTGTTATACTTAATCATGTTTTATTTATGAAACTTTTAAGATAATTACTGATTGAATTAAATACTTTCCTTTATGCATTTATCAACAAAAAAAATTCCTTTATGTAACAATACATATATTGGATGTCTTTGTAAAACTTTTTTTTATACTACATCAAAATTAAATTTTATACAATAATCAACCATTATGGTATGCTTGGTTGAGGTAAATATGGGGTGACAAATTTTATAAACTTCATGTATAATTTTACATTTGAAATTTATCCATAAAATTTCAACCTTATTTTTGTCTCTTTCCAAAACAAACTCTTAAGGGCATATTTGGTTGAGAGGTAAAATTGAGAATAAATTTTTCATGAAAAAACTTTATATGTAAAATTATATATAGAATTCATCCATGAAAAATTATCCCTCCTCCATTTTTACCCCCCAAATAAAAATGGGATGTAACTTTTCATGAATGAATTTATATATAAAATTACACATAAAACTCATTTATAAAAAAATCATCCTCATTTTTTACTTCCATTCAAACATACCATAAAAGTAATAACAATTTGATTTGGTTATATGGATTTGTTGAATATAATAATATGTAATGGAAGCATTTCTTACTATTCAGATTGGATTAAAAACATTTTCTTTTCTGCTAATGTTACCCTATTATTATTAAAACTCATCTGAAATATATTATATTATATTATATATGCCTTGTATATATTTATCACAACAAATTAATGTGGAAAAACACTCGGAAGAGAGCAATTATGATGGCTCACATATCTACATGTAGAGTCCATTGACATAGCCTAGTACTAAGGTGGGGTTTCGGTTCCCCAGAAGCATAAGAGAAATAGAGCATGTATATGATGCCGAACTTGAAGGTTTTGTCCATTAATCATTCCAAGGAAAGGAATCTTCACCATGTGGCATAAGCCATGTTTGAATTTCAGTGGACTCTCCCAAAGAGGGGCCTTTGGTGGCCTGTGACAAATCGCCACCTGCAGCAGTATATGTTTCCACGCAGAGGGCTTCTACGACTTGGTTCATTCTTCCAGAAAGTCTAATGTAGTGTGAAAAAATAAATAAAAGAGGGATTGACATTGCTATTATGCTACATACTCAATCTCTCTATCACATCATCACATTCAATTATGTTGGCTTTTGATAAAAATCACTCTCACATCTTTTCCTTTCAGGTGAGTGATTGAAACCGGACACGTGGCATACACTTAGGGGCCACGAACGGTCCGTATTCATCCAATTACCGTGAATAACCCTTGACAAATAAGGACAGAGTGTTCTCATACCAAAACAAAAAAGAAAAAAAAACAAAAAGAAAAAACACGATGTTTTTGTGCTTTGCGATCCCCATCATATGCTATATTAGCATTCCATTAGCTTTATAGTGAAAGCTTAAATCATAACGATAATTTGGAATGTTCATAACATGTTTAGCTTCACTTTTAGAAAATTCTGAATTATAACTTAGAAAAAATGCAATACATAATTGTATATGATAAAATATAAGTTTTGACAAATATAACTCCATATAATTCAGTAATTAACTTGACTCTTATCTTCTATCATTGCATGCGTAGCACACTTTTATTATGGAGATGATAATTGCTTTCTTCTTAAAACAAAAGGCCCCTTTGAATTATTTGGTTTCAAAACTATTCGTGAGATATGAACTTTTGCGGTAACATCACTTCATGTAATTATTGTTGTTTCTCTATCTTTATTTTTGTGAGATATGATTATATTATAACGATAAGAAATAATATTATTATCTGATTTTTCAATAATGTGCGTGAATTTTTCACTCATTTGTGCGTGAAGGTTTAATAATGGTAAGTAATAATATTGTCATTCCGATTCCTGGATTATAGTATACATGACTCCTCATTGTCGGTGGGCACCACTATGTACAAATAACAAAAGTTAATCAATTTAGCCTTCTGTTTGTTTGCTTGCTACTTTTTTTTTATGAATGAAGGGTATCCATCACTGAAAGCAATGACTAATTTACTCGAGGCGTAGAGCTCACATATGTAGATCTTACCTCTGGTCATGGAACCTTCTTCATACACATCACCAGAAATCGAATCCTTGACTAAATGTTTAAGGAGCTCAGCTAGGTACCAACTGTGCTAGGCCTCATGGTTATCAATTTAGCCTTCTACATGCATGAGTATATCTCTAAACAATTTGAGTTAAAATTAAAAAAATGATATTTCTTCTTACTTTAAAAGATTGTTCATAGACATAAGGTATTACACGCACAAATAATAGACAGTTCACGTTGAGGGGAAGGGGATAAATGGTATTTGTAATGCATCTATATATGGGGATTGATTTTTTTTTAACATTTTTCTGTGTTGCATTTACAAATACCGCTTAAAACTTTTGATGAATTTTTTTATGGGATTATAATATTATAATATTTTTATGATTATTTTTATAGTAGTATGACTTGAAAAAAAAAAACTGTTATATGCTATATTTGTTTAAATTTGCAAATTATTTAAATTTTATTTCACTGCACTTCTTAATTCAAGTTAAATATTATATTTAGGGTAGGGAATTTTTTTTGTAATGCTAGAAGTTTAGTTATAGTTAAGTTTATGTTTAATATTAATTAGTATAATTGTTGAATATAAATTTAAAATATTATACTAGCAATATATTAATTACAAATATAAAATACATTTTTAATTAAATACACTTAGAAATATCAAAATAAGAATAATAGATAAGAAGTTTTAATAGATAGGTGAGATTTATTATAAAAAAAAAGATAGTTGAGATTCTAATATATAATTCTTAATTTAGTCTAGAAAATATAACCAAAAAAAAAAAACTAACTATTAAAATAACATTGAGGGCAATTTAGGTATAATGAAAATGAAGGCAATTAACATGGAATGACAAGGAACAAATGGAAGTTAAAATAGCCACTCCAAAATTATAATGTCACATAATTCTACTTTTACTTATATTCCACTCTATAATTAAAAGAAAAAGTTCATAGTTATTTACTCTGAATTCAATCTACAGTTGCGCCCATAGTTCCCATTCATCAAGAAATCAATAATTTTATAGCGCACACAGAACATGGAATGATATGTTTACATATGCAAACAACTAGGTGACGTTGTTGCTCACTTTATTTTCTCCTCATCTGTTAGGTATTCTATTTTGTAATATAAAAAAAATGTCTAATTTGAAAAGACTACCCCACATTCATGTTTCCAACGCCGCTGATTGTGCCATCCATGTGCCCCCAATAAACTCCCTTCTGGAGCTAAATGGGCCATGCAAGCAGGTACACCCTCTTCCTAAACCTTACAAACTTTAAGTAGATTAATATAATCTCTTTTATCTTTCTTCATTAAGAGCCTATCTCTTTGTATAATATTTCTCCGTTTTTTATAAGGTTCTAAATGGGTCATATATTGGTATAATTCATGCTAATTTGCAGACCTTCCGGATGCCCGCTTGTGCAAATGCATGAACAAGATCATGTGAAAGGGCTCCAATTTCTTTCTTGAAGCTTGTAGCCTTCCATGTGAATGTAGGGCACAAAACAAGCATGATTGGCGGAGTTTATATTAATCCAAATGGGTGTGTCATTAATTTGTTAGTTGGTAAAGACAGTTAGTAGTTTTTTCTGTTAATCGGTTGCTTGGACCAGGAATCCATCATAATTCTTTGGATAATTTTTCCGTCACAAGTGGAGGCACCAAAGTTTCATACTATCTACGCCTAAGCATAGAGATATTTATAAATAAATAGCAAGTTGAAGGCTTGAAGCCTAAGATGATCAAACCTTGAAAAGCATTTTGGATTAGTATTTTAGTTAGTGAAGAAAAATATTAGGAATACAACATTTCCTTATAATAAGTTTATACTTCTATAATATAAAAACACACAACAACAAAAATAAGTGTGGGGCCCAATAAAGTGTTTTGTCATTTTGTATATATCTATATATATTTCATATGCTTTTATACTAGTGTAAACTTATTATAGACATAACATTTCTCATATAGTGATTAGATGGATGGTTATGTGCTCATACATGTGACCCCAGTATTTGCATCCTTTTATCTATATCTTTTTAAATTGTAGCATGATCGTTTGGCAACAATGGATTTAAAAAGGTAACAAAAAACAAATGAAAGGATAGGCATATATTAATATAAAATTTGTTGAAAACAAAGTTTGAAGAATATTTCACGATGCGGATCCCAACTGCCATACAGTGGTTGGGGGTGTTGCAGTTACCCATGTTTGGATTAGACTAATCTTCCATCAAGGGCGCAATGGAATTATTAAATCTCTATTGGAGGGGACTAAGCAGTTGTTACTTTTGGATTAAACTTTTGTTTCTATTCCCTAACAAGCGTTTATCTATAAAATTTTATTTTTTTACTATTATTTATTTTTTAAGGATTCTAGATAATATTAATTATTTTTTTTCATAATATCCTTGTAAGATAGAGAGTTAGTGAATAGATTAAATATCTAAAATAGTATTGAAATAGGTGATAATAAAAATAGTGTTGTGAAATATACTTAAATTTATCTAACTTTAAGACCATTCAATCATTTTTTTTTAATATATGTGTATAATTAAAGATGATCGGAGATAACATATGCATAGCCACCCAATAAGGATATCTATATTGAACTAAATTTGACGATAATGAGTGCGGGCTGCGTTGTTTAATTTTAATTTTAATTAGGAAGCGGGTCGATAGCGATGCGTCTTTTCTCTAGAAAGATTTAAAAACAAAAAATCAAGTCCTGAAATATCTTCATGGCCACGGGGATAAGAAAAAAATCTGCATTTAAAATAATTATGCAGTTTAAAATAGTTCAACCGATTATGTTTCTTCATTAACATAAGATTCTTGTTTAAATAAATATAATTACCATTGAATTATTTATTCTTTCATATAAACCCCGCCTCTCACTAATAGAAGATGATTTGAACTTAGACTTTCAAGTTGAATCAATCATATATCTTTCAGAAGTAGTCCATGGTTAATTAATAGGAGTATTACTAGGAATACATAAAATTGAGGATTAATTGGTAGTACATCTATTTTGATGAATAAGTAATGGAGTAATTAAGGAATATCATTAATGATCCATAAATGTGAATCAAACTCTAAAATTTCATTCATAATTCAAAATCGCATTCATATATATATATATATATATATATATATATATATATATATATATATATATATATATATATCCTACAAACCACCTATATTCAATTACTTGTAGTTAAGCAACTGGTATATGATTGATCAATTGGGTGAAGGTAAATCAAATAGCTAGTATTACTCATGAATAGCACCAAACAACATTACTTCATAAACAATAAAGTATCACATAGTACTCCATAATCGTCATCACTATAAATATATCAGATTTCAAATAAGTGTTAAAAGCTGAGGGTCTGTTTGATTTTGATTTTTAGTTTTCAATTTTCATTTTCAGTTTTTCAGTTTTCAGGATTTTACGAAGGAAATACTGAAAAACTGAAAATGAAAATTAAAAATTGGAACTTTTAGGGCCTGTTTGCTTTAGGATTTCCAGTTTTCAGTTTTCAGTTTCCAGTTTTCAATTTTTGTGAAGAAAAAATTGAAAAAACTGAAAACTAGAAACAACAAAGCAAACAGTCCCTAAAGTTTTCAAAATTTTCAATATTTCCTTCATAAAATTAAAAAAAAATTAAAAAACTGAAAATGAAAATTGAAAACTCAAACCAAATATATTTTAATCTTTTCACCAAACAAAAAATTATGCCAATAATCAATTAGTGCTCTAATCTCCCTTATTTTTTACTTTTCCAATCATTGTTCGTGTTCCATATGACTATTATTGCAGATGAATCGCGGCGAGAGCACATAAGGGAAATATATACATGTTAGATTAAGTGTTAACCATGTTCAACCATGTGCACACATGGAAGATCTCTGTTTTCGCAAATGATAAAGCGCAAATGATTCATGATGGTCCCTCCCATGTGTTGGTCAATCCCAGCACAAGGGTTCATGCAATTTATGTGATCTGATCAGGTAATTAATTGTTGAACTCCACTTGACCCATTTATTAATTGGATGTTTAGCATGATCTGACAACATTAATTGCGTTTGAAGTTCAATCATTGATTTCTCTTTCCGTTACACCGATTCTTCCAAACAAGGATTTGATTCTCAATGAAAGCATTTATTTTGTTATCTTATAATTTTTATTCCCATGAAACAATGGCAGTGCATTTCATGTGCAGGATGCTACATCCAATAGTCATATTTTGTGTGTTGTTCTACCATTATTATTGCATTTACTTAAATAGGTGCCTACTTTGCTTATTACTTTCTCCATTCATTATTAATAATCATAGTGAAAAATTGCGCTATAGGTATTAATAAGAAATTGATGGAGTAATTGCTTGGTTTAATTACTCATGATCTAACAAGCTTACATATGTTACCAATCACATGAATTACCCCTTCTTGTGGGTCGAAGCATAGGATTTATTTTTCCCATTGTCCTTACCAAATGCCCTATATGTTGTTCTGTTGCGTCCCTCGGGGTTTATACACTAATTTGGTCCAACATATCGATGGAAATATTCTGAGAAGAAATATATATATTTTATAATATCTATAGTACTTGCAAATTAAGTCAAGCAATGAACTTCTACTATCTTCTGCTTCTATATGCAATATTGTTGTTTTATATTCTTCATATTTATCTTACCTATTCGAATTACTATTTATCTTGCATGTGGCTGATATATTAAATGTAAGAGCGTATAAGGGACGGGTTGGGTAAAGCTAGATCAAATCTAAACCCAACCTGATTTTTAAATCAGGTCAATTTTTAGAACCCAAACCCGACCCAATAATAACAAAACTAATGGTCATGTAGAACTGGGTCAACTTGAACTTCAAATAACATGTGAAACTTTGGATATTATACATAGTAAAATAATTAAATTTTATAAGTAAGAAACAAAATTTAAGATCTCTTAATATTCTTAATTTCTAGAAGAATTTTGTTCAAATATAGTAAATCAAATAGGGAATTACCAAAAAAAAGAAAAAAAGAGAGAATACATACATAGTATTCGACTAGGTTACAAGACATGAGACTGCTACGTTGATCTCTCCTGTTCCTTGCTCCGAAGGGTGAACAAGGACTTTGATACTCAAGTTAAGAAATAATCAACAGATTTAAATAATTTAGGAAACAAACATACCTTTTTTCTTCTATTTAACCATCTATTTAAAGGTTATTTATAGATTTATGAGAGCATTTTATGTCTCTATTCCAGTGAGTTTTATTTTTATTTTCTAGGATTTATTTAAGCTTTAAAACTATTGCCTAGGCCATTTAGTATTTGGTCTTAGATCATATAGTCGTTATAAAACTTACAATAATGGTATTTTAACATTTAATTTTTTTAAATATCTAAACATCTTACGCATAAAATACATATATCCATTACTTACTTTTTGTCCTAACTTATTCTCTCTCTATTACTCCTCTTAATCCACTATGGGTGTTTAGCTATGTGAGTGTTGAAGTACCTTTTTCCTGAAATTTATTCATCCAATTAGCGGTATTCACTTGGAGGGTTGAAGTACTTGTACTGTTGTACATAAGAACTTTCCATACCATATGTCATTCTGCACTGCAGGATGTGACTGCGATTGTATATGTCTCCCAAAATATGCAGCCCACCTGCTATTTCCATTTTGTTTGAGCCGTTTCTTGTGGAATTCTGATCATAAAATGCATTATGCATGAACACCTAAACAAATAAGTGGGTCGGTTTGGTGAGTACGTAAGGAGAGCATTTGAGAGAGCCGTATACGCGTTTGAGCAGCGAGAATCAATATATATATATATATATATATATATATATATATATATAAGTGTTACGATGTACATTAACAACAATAATCTGATGAGAATGTGGGAACCTACTACTCACCATAGAGCCTCATACCACATTATCATCACATGCTTGTGGAGAAAGGACACGTCAATGTTTTGTGTATGGATTAGTGGGGAGCTAGTGTGCTAATCTTTCAATTACTTAATTAATTAATCCTAAAGTTAATTATGATTCGTCTTGACCATCTTTATATGTGGCTTTCTGTGTGAGATCATTAACAAACCTGCCGACTTTCCTGTTCCTTCAAAATTCTTAAAACAAATGCATCTCTAGTTAGTTTGGTCAGACTATAAGGTTCGTACATAAGGCAATATTTTCTTTTTCGACAAAAATAATGCTCGAAACATGTAGAATAAAATTCATTTTTTCCATTAGAAATAAAAGATAAAAGAGAAAGTATTATTAAATTTCACAGAAGTTGCGATAAGTGCGCTGGGTAGTTAAACCCATAAACTTCCTTTCCATTGGTATAAAAAAATAAAAATAATTTTTAACTTTGGACAAAATAAAGAGCTTGTTAATTAATCATTTGGAAAAATAGAGATTAGATCGTGGACTTCGTAACATGCACGAGCACCTGACACGTTAGCCGCTTAAGAATGTTCTATTAGTTCGTGCATTATATAATATGAAAAAAAAAATACTCATCTTTATCAAAATCAGTCATATATATTATATAAAATCCGTTAAACTATTTTAAATTCTACCTTTGGTAGAGTTTTAAGTTCATCCATGACATTAAAGGGATTTCAGTATTCATTCCATTTTATCAATTAAAGCGTTTTAAATTATTTAACTTATTACGCACAACACAAAGGAAAGATATGGTTGCTAGCACTCTTGACAAGCCGAAAGCCACTAGTGATGGAGAAATATTTTGTGCACCCAATATATATATATATATATAATAAACAGGAATTTTAATTGTATATTTCTTGATTAATATAAAAAATGTGATAAGATAACTAATAATGTATGCAAAGTTCTTTGATTATATTTATCACTGAGATATGTAAAGATCTATTTGATTTCTTCTTTAATTTTTTTTATTTGTATATTTATTTATTTTAATGCTTTCGTGAAGAAACTAATGAAAACAGAGAAGAAACATAATTTTCTTGATTTTCTCGTATCATTCATAAAATTTTGAAAATTAAATTAAAAATATGAATACAAATGAGAAACAAAAACAGAAAATAAAAATTAAACAGACCCCTTCAATATGTTTCTTAATTTTTAAGATTTCATTAAGGAAATGGTAAAATCAAAAAATATTTCCTTCGTAAAGAATCAAAAACAACAAATAGACTGAAAATTATAAGGATAATTTTGTAAGTATTATTAAATTTGAAAAACATTTTTAAAAGTTAAATAAATGTTGAGACGTGAGTTTAGATAGTTTACCATGAACTTATAATTTTAAATCTCACTACCTTTGGATGTAAAAAAAAAAATTGCAATTATGAACGCACTATTCTCTCTATTATCTCACACATCATCAATTTATAATAATATAGTTAAAATTCTAAGTTATTAATATATGATTTAACAAGTGTCCTAATCTAGCGAATAGATACCAATAATCTCTCCTCACAACAAAAATGATTATAATATGAAACGCGAATAATATACTGTGCTTGACGAGAAGAAAATCTTTCTCCATTGGATACGTTAGCATAAAAAAATAATAGCAGGGGACCTAACCATTGTTTGTCTCCCAAACAAGGTGTAAACTATTAATTTTATGGAAGGTATATAGTGACTAATAATTGTCAGCTCATATCAGAAAGTAAAAATATATGCTATTTATGTCACCAACTTTTCAATGTTCAAATAATGGAGCCTAGTTTTTTTAACTGCCCTCTTCTGTGGCTGGTTTTCAAGAATTGATATAAGCTAGTCAACTTTAGAACTTAGAAACAGAAGTAGAAGAGAGAGACAAAAGGAACAAAGGCAAGTATAATGAAGAACCTTGAAATAACATATAGTAATATTGAGGGGGGCAAGATCGTGATTAGAATAGTAAAGATTTCAGAGGCCCCGTCGTTTATCTCATTAAATTAAATTTGACCATCGTCCAAAAAATATAAATGTTGAATGAAACGGCTCAATGAGTTTTATAATACCTAAGACAAACGAAAAAGTTTGTAGTAGCATTATAAAGTGAAATTTCCCAAACACTAAAAGTTTCCCTGAGACACATGTTTGGCTTTCTTTGGGCTAACATGGTTATTATAACAATCAAATGGAACTTTAGTATATTGAACAAAATAGCAAAAAAAGAGAGTATATCTTAAGTCATAATCCAACGACAAGATAAGGGAAGGAACTTTAACCTTTGCAACTCAACTTTGAAGGTTAATATATATCTCTCTCAATTAATTCCCGATCGTCCAATCTTGCTATATATATGTTTGATGCCTATCGACTTTACTTCCTTTCTTTGCAAATGGAGTTCTGACAACGCTAAACTTCCATTATAACCTGGTCCACTGTGGTAGATGCTACCAGAGCTCGTGTGTGTTGTGAACATGATGTATTTATCCATTGGCCATTGGATTATGAAGAAAGAAGAAATATCTCTTCTCAGATGTTGTTATGGTTTTGTTGCATCATGCATTACATCATTTTATTTATTCCTTTTATTACTATGGTTTTAGACGGATGCAAATTTATCCGAATTAATTGAGAGGAAATCAAAATATCATATATCATCTAATGTATAGCCTTTGTGACTCCTTTCAGAAGGACAATGGGTTGAGCGTAATCCATGTTCAATCAAAATATAGCCTTACACGTAGCTACGGTCAATTTTTGTCAACATTAATCCAGCCAAAACACAAGAACACTGTTTGCACAGAAGACTTCGAAAAAGTTAAGGAATAGGAACGATGGGTATAATTTTCCGCTGATGCATCAAACTTGATAACCGTGTTATTTTTAATTATCTGTCACTGCCTCAGGATTTTGGATAAGCTTTCAAACAGTTGCCCCCCTCCCCCTTCAATTCTTTTTATCTTCTCTTTTAATTATAACAACATCCCAATTTTACCGATAAAAAAAAATCCAATTTTTAAGTAATTAAGTGATTAATAAGAAATTAATTTTAATATATTATCTATATTTTTATTCGGTTAATTAACTGCATCTTTTTACATTTGTAACTTTGAGAGTAATTATTGCTAAAGTAAAACATTTGTAAATAATTATGTAAAAATTCTATACTAACGGTATATCAAAATTAAATTTTTAATAAAAAGCAATCGTTTTGTTATTCTACTGTAAGTTGTTGTGAATCTTCGGCAAAATTGTATAACTATGATATTAAAAGGATTGTCACTTTTAGAAATAAAACAACTAGTTTTTACTGTAGTCATTATACCATCAAAATAATTATCTCAACGATACTTTGAAATAAAAATACCCTTTAATTTTAATGCGTACTTGTAATGTCCAGTACTATATAAGTCGGCACACAGGTATACGTACGCACGTAAGTCTAATTGGAGCACATAGAAAAAACCGTTAGAATTTTTTTTCCATTTTGATTGCGATCGCCGGTTGAACATATAATAATGAATTTTAGATTCAATAATTAGAAAAACGGTTGCCTTTTTGTGACATGGAATTTTCAAATTAAACGTCCATTAGAGATAGTTATTAGAACCCATGATAATAATAATAATAATAATAATACTACAATGTGCACAAGACTTGGGAGAGAAATGAAAGAAGGAAGGAAGGAAGGAAGGATGGTTGGTAAGAGTCGAAGGGGAGGCAAGCGTGTGGGGCAGACGATGTGATGTGACCAAGATTTTGAAGGCGAAAGAAGAGGGACACCAAGAAAATTGGCCACGTGTTATTGGGAGTGACTCACTCACTCACAAAGAGGGGGGAACGCGGGGTTCGACGTGCGCAAAAGAACAACCGAATTTGGCTTGCCCACTCACTCTCACCGCTCTCCTCTCTTCTCACGGAGGCAAATTAGGCAACGCCGTTGAATCGAAAGGCCCAAAACTCGATCCCCCATTAGTTCCTCTCTCACCCTAATGGGCCAATAGTGAACCATCGTCAAAACAACGATAACACTCTTTTGTTTTGCCGCTTTCATTTTCCATTTTTTTTTTTTTTCCTCCCTCCCTATTGTTTTTATTGTCATCAATTGCCATGTGTGATTGCTCTCAATTTAAGGAACTTTCCCCATATTCTAATCCCATTCCTATTCCCCCCTATTATTATTTCCACATTACAACGTTTATGGGCGCATAAAATAAAGCTTTTCTTGTATTCTAGAGAGAGAAAGGGAAATAGGGGTGTTCGTGGCATTGTATCATGCAGCCATGCCCCATTCACAACCCCACTTTGTCTTTGATCACTTATTGGCAATCCAACTTCTTTTTTTTTCTATTCTTTCATTAGTCCCCATTTTCTTAATCCTACACGTGGTCTTCTCTTACATGTCTGAGTTGAACCTCCATGCCTTCCCCCTTCACCTCAACTATATATATACCCCTTCTCTCACTCCCCACATCCCTCAACTCTCTCTCACTCACTCACTCACTCACATACACAATACACCATTCAAAAAAAAAATTAAACACCAATCCAAACTCTAACATCCCCAAAAAAAATAGACACAACACCGCCACTTTCAATCTCTTCTTCCCTCTTTCCTCAAAAAAAGCAACCAAATTTCTACACTTCAAACGACTGCAACAAAAAGTGACACGAGTACACACTACCTTATTCCTGCTCTTTTCCAAAGGCAAACTAAAACCATGGCATCCTCAAACACATGGATTAACACCAAACTCCCATCATCATGCTCCTCTTCCCCTTTTAAAGACTTGGCCTCAATATCACCCCAAACAACAATCTCAATCACCTTGAAGAAGAACAAGAGGCCAAACAACATCAAATGCTCCCTCCAAACACTCCCTTTCCCCAAACAGTTACAACCGACTCCAACAACCACAACAACAAAAACCACCACAACCACCCCAAAGGAACACACCACCACCACCACCACCAACAACAACAAATCAGCACAAAACTGGAACCTTCTTCAAAAGGCAGCAGCCATGGCCATAGACTTGGCAGAATCAGCCTTAGCCTCCCACGAGCGCCAACACCCACTCCCAAAGACCGCCGACCCACGCGTCCAGATCGCCGGGAACTTCGCCCCAGTGTCAGAGCACCCCGTCACCCACTCCCTCCCAATGACCGGAAAACTCCCAAGTTGCATTGACGGCGTCTACGTCCGCAACGGCGCCAACCCACTCTACGAGCCCCTCGCAGGGCACCACCTCTTCGACGGAGACGGCATGGTTCACGCCGTCAAATTCCAAAACGGCACCGCCTCATACTCCTGCCGGTTCACCGAAACGAACCGTCTGGTCCAAGAAAAGGCCCTCGGCAAACCGGTCTTCCCAAAAGCCATAGGCGAACTCCATGGCCACTCAGGAATCGCGCGCCTCTTGCTTTTTTACGCACGTGGGCTATTTGGCCTGGTTGACGGAAGCCACGGAATGGGCGTGGCCAACGCCGGTCTCGTTTACTTCAACAACCGCCTCTTAGCTATGTCGGAAGATGACTTGCCTTACCACGTTCGCGTCACCCCAGCCGGCGATTTGAAAACTGTTGGCCGTTACGATTTCAACGGGCAGCTGAACAGCACGATGATCGCGCACCCAAAGGTTGATCCGGTTTCCGGTGAGCTTTTCGCCCTCAGCTACGACGTCGTCTCGAGGCCTTATCTGAAATACTTCAAGTTCGATAAAGAAGGTAATAAGTCCCCTGACGTGGAGATTCCCGTTAAGGAGCCTACCATGATGCACGATTTCGCGATGACCAAGAGTTTCGTGGTGGTCCCGGACCAGCAGGTAGTGTTCAAGCTTTCGGAGATGATGAGGGGAGGTTCTCCTGTCGTCTACGACAAGGAGAAGGTGTCGAGGTTCGGAATCTTGGACAAGAATGCCGAGGATGCTTCAGGGATGAGGTGGATTGAGGCCCCTGATTGTTTCTGCTTCCATCTCTGGAATGCTTGGGAGGAGCCTGAGAGTGATGAGGTTGTTGTGATTGGGTCCTGCATGACCCCTGCTGACTCCATTTTCAATGAGTGTGATGAGAGCTTGAAGAGCGTGCTGTCTGAGATAAGGCTGAATTTGAAGACAGGGAAGTCAACAAGGAGGGCTATTATTGCCGATGATGAACAGGTTAACCTTGAGGCAGGGATGGTGAACAGGAACAAGCTTGGGAGGAAGACACAGTTTGCTTACCTGGCACTTGCTGAGCCATGGCCTAAGGTCTCAGGTTTTGCTAAGGTGGACCTCTTCAGTGGCAAGGTGAGGAAGTATATCTATGGGGACCAGAGGTTTGGTGGGGAGCCTATGTTCCTTCCTAGGGACATCAACTCTGAGAGGGAAGATGATGGGTACATTCTTGCATTCGTGCATGATGAGAAGGAATGGAGGTCTGAGCTCCAGGTCGTGAATGCCACCACGCTGGAGCTCGAGGCTTCCATTCAGCTCCCATCAAGGGTCCCTTATGGTTTCCATGGAACATTCATACAGTCTAAGGATTTGAGGAAGCAGGCTTGAATTTGGAATGAAGGGTGGTTCTCGTTCAGCTTGGTGTGTGCATTGGGGGGGTCCATTTTTTTACCTTTTTGGTGAAATTTGTGGGGTGGGAAGTTTTTTACCTGAGGGATTGTTGCAGAAAGGTCCCCGGAGAATCTTCCTCCTCTGTTGTTTTACAGCAGCAGATGTTTTATCTGCATTATTTTTTTTTCATCACCAATTTTCTTTCTTTTTTTAATTTTAAGTTGGGGGGTTTTAATTATATGAGTGAGAGGTTTTGGGGGACCAGCTTGTAGCTTTTGGGTGTAGTTAGCAATGAAGCTCAGCTGGTCTCTGCATATTCTTTCACTTGATGTGCATGACAGTGTTGAGAAGAAAAAAGTATAGATGTATCACAGTATAGAATGTGATATAGTTTGTGTTTAAATTTCTATTCAGCACAGTTCCTGTTGTAAATACCAGAAATAATATTTATTTCACTTTTTCTATATATTTGTGTCCAAATATAATATCTTGAAATCCTTTTGTCTTTCTAATGATGTGTAAGATGCTGTAAAATAAATAAATAAGAGGGAAAAAAAAGAAAAAGAAAAGCGGATGCAGAATTCACTAGTTCGGTGCCTTTTTGCTTGATATAGCCTATATTCCAGGAAGAATATATTAAAAAAATGAGTCCACAGTTTAATGCTTCTGAGAATCTATTTGTTTTGTGCGATTATAAAATCCTTAAATGAAAACTCAGGCTGTGTAATCATTTTAAGGGCAACTTTATCAGTTGAAATGTTATCTCACACTAAAATCAGGAAATTCCATCAAGTATAAATATTGAAATGTCTTCATCATCAGTTTTCAGTTTTTTGTAGATATTGCAAAAGATGGTAGCACTAATGGGGAGGGATTGGTTGCGTAGCACATGTTGAAATCATGACTAACCAATCACATCCAAACACCTGGCGAAGAGCAACCTATACCACCACCCTTCAAACCCTCCCGACACACACACACACACACACTCACACACACACAAACGTACACAAACACAAACAAAACAATAAAAACAAGTTGAAACTTTGAGCATGAAGATACACATGGCAATATTAATAACTGTCAAATCGAAACCAAAGAATATCATCTCATACCAAGTCAACTTTGCAAGTGATGCAATTTTGGAAATTCCCAAGCCAGATTTTTAACAAGAACACATGAAACTTTGATATTTATTGCTTTATCAAATCGTCATTAGATAGGTGAAACAAATGAGGGAAAAAGAGCTTAAAAAAGTCAAGGAAATTCTGTAGATTTCTATTGGCAGATTATTATTGTGGGGGGAAAGAAAAAAAAGTTGACATAGCTATAGAACAGCAATTATTGAGGAGAGGGCTAAAAAACCATGTCATAGTGCCAAGGTGCTTGGAGGGTCCAACCAATTAATGCAAACTATTCTCATCTTAAAAATGAGAACTTCTCCATCATTTCAAGCAACTTGTGTAACTTGAAAGTCTCTCTAATTTGATTAGTCAATACAAGATTATGGGCAATTCTGTTAGTATGTGTTTTGCAGCAATGTGATTCGGTATGTGAAGCATGTCTTTGCTAATGTCTTGAGTGGTTTTGCAATTTGCAATGTGGTTTCCTTCACATAGTGCAGGTTGTCATGGTCACTTTTTGTTTTTATCTGGATAGGGAATGCCCAATTGTGCTTTGTACAGTGATGTCAAAGCCAACTTGAACTTTGAGGGGCTTAGAGTGGGGGAACATAGATTGCTATATAATTAATTAATATATAAATGTGAAAAACACAGTTGATCTTTCTTCTATGGACACAATTCTAGGGAAATCATATAAATCTCAATCAAAATCAACCACCTACCAGACAAAAAAGAAAATAATAAAAATTAGGACTGAAGAATCAATAATGAAGTGAAAATATGCTTTATGGCTTCTTGTTGTTAATGAATCTTTGGTTTTGGTCCATGGAATGGGATATGCCTGTGGAAGGCAAGGGAACCAACAATAATCATATCAATGCTAAAGTTGACTCCTTCTATTTATGGTTGAGCACATGGCAACCACCAATTTGTCTATATGAAAGGTAGTTATCCATCTATTTCTGTTTTACAAGACAAAAATTCGGTCTATTTATTAATATATTTGTCCTGTTTTATTTCTTTATACATAAAGATTAATGATTTCCCACCCTCAGATAGATGTGATGATAAACTAAGGGAAAGAAATGACAATGAGATACTTCACAAATTAAATTCTAGAGCTTTCTAAGAAGGAATAAAGTATTTTTTTTCTCTTTAGAAATAAGATAACAGCTGTGTTCTGTACACTGAGCTTCATTCCAGCCTGCATTGTTTTCAAATGCATGTTTCATTTTGATATGCGTTTTGACATGTTGTGTTTTATATAGTTATCAACAAAAAATGGCTTGCGGTTGTGCACAAAATAGTTAGCTATTTCAATTTAGTATAACTTTCTTCTTGTGTATAAGAAATATTGTTTATGTGTGGAAAGAACTCCTTTGGTATCCCTTTTCAAGTAAGTGAAGTCTCCTCAAATCTTATTCACATTCAACTCCGTGATTACTATCTTTTATTATCTTATTCACATTCTCACTAACTAATCTTGACTAATGCATAACAACTTGTAAATAAAGTGACTAACAGGACAACAACTGTTCTAATCTAAACCAGTCTATCCCTTGTACATAAAAGTGTCATTGCATTGACCAAAGTTCAAATTAAAGATGCACCAAAATCTTCCAAGCTATCTAAAATCTAACCTCCATTAAGTTATTCTTCAACCCATTTGTTTGATTATTTGTTGAGTTCAAGTAAACAATAGAAGTAAAGTTATACTTAATAAGAGGGGGAAAATTGCTTAACTTTTGCAATTCTTGTTGGCTACACCAGGGAAGGTATGCAAGAGATTGCAGCATGTAGAAAGCAATGTTTCATTATTTCACCCAATTCTATTGTTTGCAATTTACTTTTAATTTTATGTTAGTATTACTGCCTCAATAAGATATAGAGTGGGTTAGTGTTCAGGCATGTAATGATTTTTCCTTACCCCCAAGAAGAGGAGTATATAAGACTAATACATTTTAATAAAATGATCATGATTGGGGCATTAGTTATAGGATTTGAGTGAGAAATCACACCCACGATAGGGGGATGAGATTCCCCACATGGAAATTATGGCTCATTGAGGGAGGGGAGCCAAATGATCCAAAAACTAGAAGATAGAGATATTGTCGACTTATATTGGGGGAATGGGCGGTAGTCAGGACTTGACTAGTCTCTCGGGTTCAAAAGCTCTTTTAAGGGTATGTTTGGTTAGAGAGTAAAAGTGAGAGTAAAATTTCCCTAGATGAAATTCATGTATAAAATTACACATAATGCTTATTTGGAAAATTTTTACTCCCATTATTACTCTCTAACCAAACACACCCTAAGAGTAAAGGGACTAAGTGCATGTGGGGGAAAGGGGTTGGGAGGTGTTTGGCCAGGAGTCAATTGATCCACAAACCTTCCAATGCCGAGCTCTTTTAAGAAAGGAGTTAAGGTGCGCGTTGGCATAAGGGAAGGTCAACCAAAAGTCTATGGGTCCAATTAAAATTAAAATTACTGGTGCATGACAAGGCAGTGTTTATAGAAGTGATAATGACATTCATTTGCCTGGATCATCTTCCTAGCAACTTCTGTGTGGAAATATGCAAGCATCAGAACACAAAATGACAATTTATTTTCAAATATTGCAAATATTGGCCTTTTTCTTTATAGTTTAATTATTTTATGCGGGGCATTATCCAATTATGTGTTGCCATTTTAGTAAAGATAATTGAGTCTCACACTTAACACTTGAAAAATGTTGATATATTTGTACACTTTAATGAGATTATATTCAATTAGATCAAACAGAGTGGAGCTTAAATTAATTTTTTTTTATCTTCAATTTTGAGAAATTTTGATATTCTAAATTTTTTATTTTCATAAAAAGTAACATGTTTATCATGTTACATAAATTGACAATGGTTATGGAATTAGGTAAATTCTATTCATACAGATAAATGATAAAAGATATAAGTGAGTTCACAGTTTAGTTATATATTTCTACATGTCTCAATGAGATAAAGGAGTTATAAGTTTGACTTTCATCTCTATTCCTATTCCCTGATATCTTAACTAAAAAATTAAAGAAAAAAAAATGACAACGTATCGATGGGTGTAGTCTCGATAAGACTAAGCAGGAGAGTTTTAAAATGATTACAAACTCATTAAAAGAAAGAATTTTAGACTGACTAATCATAGAAATTTATTGCCATAAAACTCGAGATTTACAATTTCAATTTGACAAGTAACCACATAGTCTTAGAAGTTGGCATCCAACATTTAAATCCGTAAGTCGGGATCCAACATTTAACTCACCGAATCAATCGTTTTTAAAAATTAAAAAAAAAATTAGGTTAAAAAAAAGTTTGTCCCAATTTAGCTATATTTAAGTTCATCGAATACTTAATAAAGATACATACAATAAATTTAAAAATCAAATTCAAATCATAACAATTCATGAATAAAAATCTATCAAGTAAATCAAACTAGTCTAAAGTAAAGTGTGATGTATACTTTTATTTATACAATTTGAGGCAGTAACAAGTTGACACCTTGCATAAGTTTACAAAGTTAAAATGCCAGTTTTCAAACTTCCGATTTGGCAAGTAACCATTTTTTAATATTATTATAACTTGGCATCCAGTCTCAGTGTATAACTCATATTTAACACTTTTTTCTTCATGAAATTTTCCTCATTCTGGTCAACAAAAACAATCTTTATTATTCTGTCATGTCATCTAACCAACATGTGCAATCCGTTGTCTTATGTTCCTAAATTGAAAATTTACAATGAGGAGACAAAGTTCCCTTCTAGCAGCATCTATCTTTCTCTGACACGGTGCCACAAATGCACAATCTGAAATATTTTTATGTTTTTGGTGATACATACATGTAACCATTTGCAGCTAATTCCAAATCAGTAGAAGATTGCAACACAATTTCCAATGTGTCCCTGAGCCCACAAAAGCTACTGCTCCTTATATAAAGAACTTCTGGTGAGTGATTCAATTCAATACCATACTTTATCATATACTACTTGATAATTCTATTTAGCCACACGATTAGTTTACCATCTCATATGGGAAAATTATAAACAATAATATGAAGTGTTCAGAATTCAAGTGTTTAGAAAAGAATTGAAATTTAGTCATCATTTAATGAAATGAGATATGTCAAAAGAAAAAAAAAAATTCTTTATGCAGACTTTTATATTACATAAAGAAAGATTGAATAGATTCGACATCGAATATGCCTCCAAGATTTATAAAACTTCTTAAGTGATTGGTCACAAGCAATTAATAGGAATCGAAACCATTTTCTTGTAGAATATTGACCAACTATATGATCTATGTCACAACCCATTTTGGCTTCAGATGCATATATGAAGTACAAAAATATATATATGATAACCTATTGAGAAATGTTATTTTGATTCATATTTTGTGGGATATCGTATCGACACACTCACATCCACCATTGGATTGGATGTAAACCCCACTTAGTTTGGGTCTCACACCCAATCCAATGATGAATGTGAGTGTGTCGACACGGTGTCCCACAAAGTGTAAGTCAAAATAACATTAAGCTAATTCCATGTCGATATAGAAGAGTGCAGCACAATTTCCAATGTGTCCCTGAACCCATAAATGCTTCTACTCATGATCGTCTGAGACCCATATAAATAACTTCTAGCTGTGCTTCAATTGCCTTCAATTCAATCCCATACTTCATCAAATACCCAAGAAGTCTATTTAGCCACACAATCAGTGAACCATTCCACATGGGAAAACCAAAATTATGCACAATAGTATGAAAGGCATTGTTCACAATTCAAGTGTTTAAGAAAAAGAAGACATAGGATTTAATCGTTATTTATCTAATGATTCAAAATGTGAGAAATGTTAAAAAGGAAAAAAAAAAAAAAACTTCGTGCAAATTATGGGGCAGTAAAATTAACAAATAAATAAAAAAAAATTAAACATGCAGGTTAGATTACAAAAGATGCAACTTTGATTTCAGGAACTTCTGGTGTGGAGGCTTTCAAGGTTTGAGTAGAAAAAACATTGTTAAGTAATAATGTGACATAGAGTGTAAGATGGCGTCACCTGTGATGCACATGACAACTAACCCTTGGACTACAATTTCAACCACACATAAACTAAATCCTTCTGCTAGGATAAGGTATCCGTAGCTAGCTAGCTAGCTTCCTTCCATCCTATACAATGACCAGTTGTGTCTACGAAGCAACCTTTGTGGCCAAGATTGCACCAAAAATTTAGCCGAAGAAACAAACCAGACAGAGGAACAGCTCGTATTACCTCAAAATTTGAAGACCCATAATTACACAATAAACTGTCTTCCATATTAAATTGTTAAAATACTATTAGAAACAACTAGAAGCATAGGAATATATAATTGCATTATTTATTCACATAAATTAAGAAATGCTAGAAACCAAACTAATTCAGTCCAATTCGACTGAGGTTCTTAAAAGGGAAAAGCTTCCTAGGATTGAAATATGAGGAGGTAACACGTTAGTATATGTGGCACCAAATACTAATCCCAAAGGCCTGAAAATTTAACAAGTAACTTGCATTGCCAATCAAATCATAGGAATGAAATGTTGGGCCATAGCTATCTAAATTAAATTTGCAGTTAGTGGCCATTCAAGCTTTACACAAGGCCAAGATTCCCAGAATTGAACTTGTTTACAAAGAAGGTAGCATTCAGGATATTGAAAGGTGCCACATGTCATGGGTTTCACCCGTCAGGCATTTTTGGTCCACGTCAAAAGGGGCAATTATTGGAAGTCACTTTTGAGAGATTTCGACCTTAGTATTTTTAGATGAGATATAGATATGCTTTGCTCTTTTGTATGATAGAAGAATATCTGCTACTGTTTCTCTGGGCATTTCAGAAACGACATTAGATTTTCGGGATATTCATTTAAGGAAAGATAATACTATGCAATCTTAAATTGTAGCCGATGTATATTGTATTTATAAAATTTTAAAATTGTGCAAATTAACCTTTAATATTTCTTAATTATACAAATCAAATATTTTGATAAATTTTTTATCTATTATTAACAAAAAATATTATATGTTTAAAAAAGTTTAATATATCATTATTTATTAATTTAAAGTGTCATGTTGTATATGACTTAAAATTTAGAGTATAATTTAATATATTCATATTTCATTAATAATAAGTAAAAATTGTACCCAAAAAAAAGACTAAAGTGCTCATTCAAAAAAGTTCAAAAATCAATCCTACCTTTTTAAAATTCGAAGGATGAAGTCTAGAAGATCTATAATTCAAAATGATAAATTGTATCTTTTCCTTTTATTTTACACTAATGTCCTCTCAATAGGCCCCATCTCCACATAATCTTGTTCTTTATATCAAGTGCTCACCCACAAAGGGTTGTAGAGAAAATGTAACATAGAAAGTACATTGTTAAAATTTAACTCACTCAGTTGCTTATTAATGAACTCAATTGAATATAACATATGGTAATTGAAATGAATTCAACTAGTCCAAGAATGTGAAATGGAAGTTTGCAAATTTCACCAGGAGTTTCATTGTCACGGCTACGTGCAGCCAAAAGTGAGATATTAATGCTTCATTTTTGCAAAGCTCTCACGGCCACAAGTTGTAAGAATCTGCAATGAGCCCGCAACACAACACAACACAACAAAACACAACACATCACAAGGCCTCAAAATATGCCTTTCTTGAATGAACTCCCAACCAGAGTCTTCTCCTATAAGGCGCACTGACAGAATTGACTAATATTTGCTATACCCACCGAGAACGCCGCTTTCTAGAGCCAGAAACGTCTGAAAGCTCACTCTTTCCCCTGCACATGCACCGAGGAACATTGGAATTGACCCACTGATTGCTACGTGAAATTGAATATGAATGTGTGAGCCCAACAAACCCATTAAAAAAAAAATTTAAACAAGAAAAAGAAAAACTTAAACTGTAATAATAACCCAACAGATTCTTTTAGCACAAGTTTTGCATCTTTTAATCTACGAAAACTCCCTTGCATTAGCAACACTGGGATCAATTGCTTTATATTCAAATATATCATGCTCTGCTCATAGAACGCGGATCTACCCCATGAAATGTACTAGTGTATGGTCTCAATTGTTGACCAGAAAATCAACTACACACGTATTTTCACATATCTGATATGTTTATTTTGTCGTAAGATTCTTATTTTTTTCATATGCACTTTAGTGAAAAATTGATGTTTGTACATAGGTTTTTTTTTTACATAGATTAACAACAGTGCTTTCACATTGATTAATGAGAAATCGAATAATTGTGGTGACAAGTTAAAATGTTGTTATCCTATTATTCACTCATCTATGTGAATCTCTCACTTATTGACACATAAATCCCTAGAAAATAACATAATTATCACTTATTACTATAGTTTTCTGATTATTATTACATGCATTATTGACACCTAGAAAAATTATCTAAATGCAAAAAAATATCCTAACTCTTACATTCTGAAATTCATTTTAGCATGTACTCACATACATATATAGTAATAATACTGTGGCTAGGTAATAATTGAGTTTTTTTCTTTTATATGAGAATGCTAGTGAGCAATTATTATAGAGATTATACAACTGTATTCTTGTAATTAAACAGAAATTTATTCTATGTGCAATTTTAAATGATGAACTGAATATGTAAAAGGTTGTTACACTAGACATAGAAAAGAAAAAGTAAAACCAAGGTATTTTACCCAAATAAAATATAAAAAATGATTTAATACCAATTTACACCGGTTTGAAGATTAATTATCGATATATACTGATTTTATTAAAAGCAAAACGTGAAAGGGTGTAACGTAAAATGAACACAATACGTCACACTTAGTCACGTATTCTGTGCAATTCCTCCTGATAATGCGTGAAATCATCTCACATTTTATGGGCTCCAATTTCCGAGCCCCTTTGCATGCATAGACAGAACACAGAGTACCAGATAGAATACATGAGGGTATTTCACGTATTCTGTGTATGCGAAGTATAAAAACTCGAAGGGGGACCACATGTCCCACGTATTATATGAGAAAGAGTGGAAAGTGAGAAAAGTTAAGAGAAAGTGCAAAGGAGATTTCTAGTAGCAGTGAAAAGTTTAAGTATGGCTGAGATAATAATATCCATCAAAGAGATCAATGCGGACACATCGCAGGAAATCTGCAGACACATGTAAGTTTTCACATTGTTATCGTTAAATGATTTAATTTTGTGTATTTTATAGTAATTAGTTAGAAAAGTTAGGTTTAGACTTATGTATAATTTTAATCTTAGCTTGTTTAAACATAGAATTTTTATTTGTTGAAAAAATTATTTAATTAAGTTTAAGCTAATTAAATAATTAAGATCTATTTAGCGTTGCCATTTAGAGACTCTAACTTTGTATATTGAAAGTTTAGGATAGAAATTTTTGTTATTTATTCTTTTCACCCATGCGTCATATTGCAATTTGAAACTCTCCACCAACCCATAATGGTGGTCAAATTCTGCCTGAGTCTTTGAATATGCTGCATTTACTAGAGCTCGCTTAGCTTCTTTGTCCTTCAATTTTAGTGCAAAATTAGAAGCAATGTGCCGAATACATAAGCATAGTAGGCTTGTGGTAGATGCCATCCACTGCCTTCCGTATCTAAAGCAGCTTTGATGGCAGCATGCCTATCAGAGATTATAACAACCCCTTATTATGGTGTCATATGCCGTTGAAGATTATTTAGAAAAAATGACCAGGCATCTATCATCTCTCCTTCAATCACAACAAATGCAATTGGCAGAATGTTTGAATTACCATATTGTGCAATTACCGTAAGTAATGTACCCCCATACTTTCGATACAAATATGTCCTATCGACTGAAATAAATCGCTTGCAATATTTAAACGCCTCAACATAAGGCAAAATTGTCCAAAATACACGATGAAACATCATATATGTGGGGTCAACCAAATTTCCCTCTTAGTAAGGGAGAGTTGTAATTTCAAACATTGTACCTGAAATGAATTTTAAAAAAAGGAAAATGATTAATTAATTGAATAATTTGAAAAATAAAATAAAATAAGGGGTGAAAATGTATCTTGCATAAAAGACTGCAAACCAGGTAGCCATTTTGGAAGCTCATTGTAAGAATCTTCCCAATCTCCATAAATCCGAGCAATGACTTTTTGTTTTGCAAGCCATACCTTCCTATATGAAACCGAAAATCTATACTTTTCATGCACTGAGGCTTACAACACTTTAATAGGAACCATTAGGTTAGCTTCCACCAAAGAAAATATGCAAGAAGTAATGACATCAACATCCAAGTGGGAATTGTGTTGGGAAACTCCTCTAGCTAAGCAAGTATACTCTCTATTGTATTTTTGAACCTCCCATACCCCCTCTTTCATCTATATGTGACGTAGATGCTCCAATTACACCCATTCCCAAAGTGCTTACATTTGCCGTGACATTTTGTTTGATTTGACTCATGGACCTTGTACTTAATACCCTTTCAGATGCTATAATTTTTTACTACAAGTAGCACGGACTCTTTATTGAGAAATTGTTGCCCCTTTTGCAAAGGGGACTCTCTAGATAATTGCACAGTGTATCCACCACCACACTGCCCTCCATGGTCACCTGCACTTCTTCTATATTCAAACTTGAATAGTGACTAACCCGTTGACTCTCAGAACATATAAGAGTTTGTGTAAATGACTGGGACTGAATGGGGGCATTATCTCATCATCATCATCATCTTGCGGTACTTCAAAGTTTCAAGTAATATGAAAATATGGTAACATTAATCAATAATTGTAAATAATCAATTATAATAAATGATAAAGATAAATTCTTCTATAGGTCTAAATAATTTCACTCGGCTTCTACTATGTCACTATATTTTAAAAGTTTATAACTTGGTCCTTATATTGCAATATTCCAATTATTTTACCAATTAATCCTTTATTGAAAAAATCTGATGCCATATAGCAACCTAATTAAAACCTTTTATTTAGTAAGACTTAGTTGAAAATTGCATTACATAATAGGAACTTGCACAATAATTAAACCAATAACAAATTAATCACATACATCACAGTAATAATAAATAGCATAAAAAATGAATTCCTAATTAAGCAATATAGTTAACCACATTCTTAAAATATATATATAACACAATAATCCATGGATGAGAATTTGTGAACTCAAGAGAAAAATTTAACAAATAGCTCTAGTTAAATTAAAAAAATATTTCCCCAGTTCATGAATAAGACGCAAAAAATATTAAAAATTATGTCAACTACAAAATCCTAAAATATACAAAAACTCTAAACATTGAAATTAATTCTTACCATCGTTCGGTTCCTCTTCAGAAATCACTTCATTATAACGTTCATATCCTGCAATTGGACCATCCAGTTGAAGTTCTCTACCACCCTTGACTACAGGTTCTCTCAAGATCAAGCCACTACTCTTTTCTTCCAAATTTACTTGTCCAACATTTTCATTTTGTAGTGGACTTTGCCTTGAAATTATTTGAGGAGGCTGAGTTAGTGACATCCCATCAAAAGTTTGAAGGGGATTTAATCCTTCATAACTCAATTGCAACTCTTCCATAACTACAAATACCTTCATAACATGAAGGTTAGGAAACTGACTATGACAATCAAACATCATCATCAAATCATCGTCAGTATCAATGTTGTAACTTCCATACTGCACTGCACTTTGATTAATTAATATAGGTAGCTGATACATCATATGAGTGATTTTCTTGTTTTCTTCCTGTAATTTGTGAAGAATTTTACTGTGAACCGTAGAAAGACTCATTGAAGAATACACATTTATAAGTATTAAATTCTGACCACAAAACTTCATCCCATCTTGTGAATTTTGAATGATTTCACAGTTATAATAAATAAGTAAAAACTATCTCCTAGGCATTTTTTTTAAGATGAGAAAAAATATACCTCACTCACTCACGGTAGATTGTGTGTAATTTGAGTTGAGAGAGTTTTGCAATGGAGAGTTTTTATAGAGGGAGAAAGATAATATGTGGGATCTTGTCATGTATTTCCTACAGAATACGTGGGATCCTGTCACGTATTTTTTGTGCTTAGTCCAAGGAATACATGACATGCTGCTATCTATTGTATCTAATAATACGTTACACATCTTCGCGTATTGCTTTAAAAATAGTAAACAATGTACATCGGTAATTAATCTTCCAACTAATGTAAATGTGTATTAAATCATTTTTTATATTTTATTTAGGTAAAATACCCACAAAACCATGCCTTGCGCTTATATATATATATATATATATATATATATATATATATATATATATAGTTGTTTTATTTGTACTCATGAACTGTGAGACATTATGTCGACTCACAATTCATTCACGATTAGATAAGATATGAACCTCATTCAAATAGGGTCCATACATCCCTTTCAATGGTGGATCAAATGTAAGTCAACACGGTGTCCCAGATTTCATGAGTACAAACAATATTTCTTGCACATATATGTGTGTGGCGGCAGTGTGATGATTGGTTCTGATAAGGTGTCAGCTTCTGCGAGAGTGGCCATCGGATAAAGAGAGATCAGGAAGTGGAATAAAAGGATTTAAAATTGCAGAAAGCCAAAAAAAAAATGGGGGGAGAAAACTGATCAGTTAGTTTTCCAGAGCAATGGAGGGTGACGAATGGCATGATGTATTAGATTACCTTATGTCCATTAGATAAGTGCATATAAAACTTATAAAAAGTACCAACTGAATTTCTCAAGCCTCCAAAGAGAGCCCCACTTACTTTCCTAAGTTAGTATGAGGACTTCTTCAGAAAGGAAATAGAATTAACTAGAGTCATTTTGCCATGCTGAAAGTGCTATTTAAACAATAAAAATATAGCTTCAAGATAGATACACTTGAGTTTATTAAACTCCAGGAAGACCCATCTGATCACGTAACACCAGTCTCTGGCTGCTTGTGACTGCCACAAAAGGCACCATTATAAAGCTTGAGGATTCGATTTAGAATTGTTAAAGCTCTATTTATATATAAAACCGCGTCGTATCATCAACCGTCCTCATATATAGGCCTAATGAAAACTGCCTGATACTTTTTCTGCCCACATTCAACATCCTCAATAGGTCTTCTTTTCATATCTTAAATTTTACCCGCAAAGATAATGTACAAAATTAAGCACCAAAAGGATGTCATGCACATGACACTTTCTTAAACACCACTAATTAACTTTAAGTATCTTTTAGGGATTCAACGATTTTAATCCAACACACGGTGTATATAAAGCCTACGATTCTGAATTGCAGTCTGGAACCGCATCGCAGGGGTAATTGTAATCGGTTCAACAATATTATTTTTTGCGATTTTTCATATTATAATACAACTGCAATTGCAACGACTGAGGATAAATCTACTTAGGCAATATTGGAGGCATGTGACCCCACAAAAATCACAGAAATTTTTTAGTAGTCTATATATATATATATATATTATTTTACTCTATTATTCTGTTAATCTTGATCTCATATTAAAATAAAAAATTATATTAAATTTGGTGTTATGTAAGCGTATTATTTTTGTCTCCATTATCTAAAATTTATGAATCCGTCACAGGCGATCACAACCATAATTTAAAACCATGATAAAGCCTATTACATCATCAGCATTACAACCCTAAACTGCAGCCTTATGCTAGTAACAGCGTGTTATCAAGTGTGAGAATACTGCTGAAGTCACTGGAATTGCTATAGTGGCGTCTTCTTGATTCGAGAAGTTCATGTACCTTACAGACTCTGCACTTAAATTCACGCCTAGCTGCTAGATTTATGCTTAGCCATTGCCCCTTCATGTGTGCGTTTTCTTTTTAGTCCCCTTTTTGTGCATGCCCGTTCATGGATTGAGGAGCCAATTTCGTGGCCCAACATTTTCCCGAGATATCATGGAGAATTAGGACAATATTCCCAATCAAACTTGAAGGACAAGCCTTGAATTTATGCAAATTTTGATGACTGGAATCGCGGATTCAAACAAATGTGTATGCAATTGTAGAACTATTCTAGAGTTTAGCTTAGTCTCTCATGTGGCCCAAACTTGACCACAAATGAAAGACATGGACTGTATGTTCTCCCTGTTATCTGCAGCATGCACAACATATCATCTGTCCATACCAAACACTAGAAACACTTGAGTTTGCAAATTGTTGGCTACGTACATCATCGTTGCTCTCATCACCTCTAGTGAGTAGCCACTTCTCTAAGTAAATCACCACTTCGTCCATTCAATCGGGTCTGTCATAAAAAATGAAATATTTATGGAATTTTTCGTTTCCATGAGATTGAAAGGGAGACGGAAATAAAATATTTATAAAATATTCCATTTTTCATAAGTATAAGGATCTGATTAAAAAAGGTTATACACTACAGGGACCTAAACACAAATTTTTAAACTATAATGGTGTAATTGAAAATTGAGTAAAACTATAAAGACCTGTAGAATAATTAGATCTTTCTTAAAATATTATTTGTATTTAACCAAACTAGCAATCTATTTTAAATTATTTAGGTTCAAATAAGCCACTATGAATGGACTAGTGTAGTGAGGGGTTTATATAGTTTGTATGATATTATAGGTTAAAACTTCATTATCACTAATGTATCAAAAAAGAAAAATTATTTAGGTTCAAATATGCTTTTGATCTCTAAAAAATAAGTAAATTTTTGTTTTGGTTCTTGAAATTTTTTTATTTGATTTCGGTCCAAACATTTCTAAAACTGTTTGGTTTTAGTCTCTATCACATATGGTTATTCGTTGTCATGTAGGATTGAATAATAACATGACCTTCCATTTGTGAATAGAACATTTAGCGTAGATAGTTTAGTGATAACATGGACTTTAACCAAATATTTTAGAAATATTTGGTTGGAAATCGAATAGAAAACTTTTTAGGGGTTAAAATCGAAAGTCATTTTTTAGGCGACAAATATGTAAGCCTAATTATTTATTATATATCATAAGTTTATTCAAATATATTCTTATTAATGTAATTAAAATTATAATGATTCCCCATCTCTCCAATTTCTATTGAAAATTCGAAGTGATTTTCCTTTAATTTATTTGGCAAATTTGATGTTCAGATTCTTATTGGATTTCACTGTTGGTTTATCTGGAAAAGTTGGTGTGTGCTTTGTTAAGATGTTTTTGAAATCTCTAATATTATTTATTGGATTTCACTGTTGGATTTCACTGTTCTCGTTGTGCTTTGTGTCTTTCTCATGAAGATTGGGATTATTATACTACTGCTATGCACATTCGCCATATGATGCATGATGTGACTCGTGCTTTTCCGGCCTTCCCGGCGGAATTGCGCCCTCCGCGCCTAGTTCGTTGGGTCCGACCCCCATTGGAAGTTGTTTGTTTGAATATTGATGGCAGCGTCCAGAAGCATGGTCATGAGGCGGGGTTCGGTGGTTTACTTCGTAATGATAAGGGTGATTGGCTTGTTGGCTTCTCTGGGTCTCTGGGCACTTCCACTATTCTCCATGCTGAATTAAAGGCTATTGAGGTTGGTTTAAGCTTGGCGTGGTCTCATGGTTTTCGTCATATAGTTTGTTACTCGGACTCCCTGGTTGCTGTGAATTTGATTCACAGCACAGATACTCGGTTTCATCCTCTTGGGGGAGTTCTTGATGGTATTAGACATTATATGGAATGTGACTGGTCAGTTTCTGTTCTTCATATTTTGAGGGAGGGGAATATGTGTGCGGACTGGCTTGCTAAGGAGGGTTGTAGGTCGGGGAACCAGTTCCGGAAGTGGGAGCAACCTTCTACTGGTCTCCTTCATATGCTTCGAGAGGATGCTTTAGACGTTCTTCACCCTCGTGTTTAGTTGTTCTTTTAATTTCTGCTGTACCAAAAAAAAAATATGTACTTACAATTAATTCACAATTTAACATGATTATTAGTATTTAAATATCAAGTTATTTTCTATAATTTTTTCAGCATACAACAACGATTTGTTTATTTAATATTATATTATCGGTATTTTTTTTACATAATAATGCAATAATATATTATCATATCATTAAATTAAAGATATATGAATTATAATAGCCATTTTAAAAGCCACACATAAAATGATATGTGATTAATTGACCATATAGAACATTTTAATCTCATATAATTGTTTATATAATATAGCAATTAACGAGCATGTTATATATAAAAAAAGGGGGGAATAATACTTCACTCCATTGAATTATACCTCACGTGCACTTTTACACTTTACCTCCAAAATTTTGAAAACGAGCAAATTAGCCCTTGATATTTCTTTCTTTCTTTTCGTTCTTTCTCAGTTTTTATTCTTAATGAATTAAGATCATTGATTCTGAAGGGAGGAGAGAATGCGAAAGGTGTGAGCGAGGCGAAAAGCGGTTTTGACAATAGGAGTCCTTACGACCAAACTATGAAGTGTTAAGAAAAATGATGTAGAAGATGATCAAGAATTTGAATATTGTTGTGATTTCAAGGCACGAATTGCTTCACTTTCTTTGGAGAGATATTCACTTCTACAGGTAATTGCTATCTATTGATGATGATATTCTCTCAAGATACAATGCAATAACAAGAAATTTTATCACTTGAAGTTAAAATTTAAGAAGACTAAACTCGCACAATGTATAAAGTAAAAGTGAGTAAAATATCAAATAATGAGGGACATCTATAGTTTCTGAGAAATACATTACGAAGCACTGGCAGTATGCATAAACCAATGAGTTTTCTGAATCAACTTCATTACATAGGATTACAACTTTTACGTAGCCTCATACTATTATGAAAAGTCATGTCTCTTATCTACGACTAGAAATTCATATCCTTTCATGCTAGTACAAGCTCTATTAATCAAGAATGGTATCCGAAACTATTTCAAAATAAAGCAATTGTTACTTCCCTTACTATTTTTTTTCATATATACATAGGCAGAGAAGAAAAAGGAAAGACAACAACAAATCAAAACTTATCTCAGGTGGAGAGTTCCAACAGAATTCCCAAGGAGAATATTATGCATACCTCGCAAAGGTTTGTGCCAAACCATATCATGAACGTCCAAGGAGGCACCTAGCTTACCAAGAAAGTCAGCAGCTAGGTTACACTCTGTCACATAGGGAACTGACCGCACTGAAGCCATAGCATCACATGTTATGCTTCAAAACTTCAAACTAAACAAAAGTTAAATAAAATTGGATAAAATTTTCTCATATTTCATAAACTGATCCATAGACAATATTCAAATAAAATAGTTGCTCAAAAAATCAAGTCATAAATATGTTAAACATAATTATATAATTACTCAAAAGAAATATAAACTAATATAAATAATGCATGGTCCATGAATCCTATCTACAAATGTACTAGGACACTAGCTAAACATAAACTAGACTTCACTTCATTCCAAGGTAAAGCTCATCAAAGTGCAATACTATTAGCTATTCAAGATGTATCTAGGAGGATTTTGGAATAGCAGTTGTATCTATAAAAGGGAAGAAAGAAGGTTGGGTTTTATCTAAAACTTAGTAAATAGATTCTCATCCATAGCCATACATAGGATATCAAAGGAAGATACGTAAATAATAATGCAGCAACCAAAAACCAATTCTTTCATAATACATAATTAAAATATAATGTGAACAATTTCATATATACCATAAGAAAACATAATTAACTTTACTAGGGAATTAAAAGAGAAACAAAATGCTAAATAAGTCATAAGATACTTAGTCTTTCACGAACAAGAGCATCAAAATTAGAATGTAATGGTCCCTCGCAAACCACATCCTTGATGGACAAGAGCATCTAATTCAGACCATAACTCGGTCCATCATAGACTAATCTGAGTAAAGGATAACTGCCCCTTGTGGGTGTCATAGTATACCAAGGTTAACAAATTTACTGTCGTTAACTCATAACTCTATTTCTCTCTAATTTCTATCCAAACTTCACTCACAATCATATGCTAAAAGGTTAACAGCTATCTCAAATTAGTGCTTTCCAAAAGCTCTACAATTCATATTCAAATTTTCTGAAGTAAATACTTTCATCTAATAATTTATTGGAATCTATTAGATAAACATGATAATGGAAATGACTTACAGCAGTCAATAATGGTCTCATGTATTTTCTAAAAGTCATGCATTTTTATGGAAGGCTGTAAAATCATAAGTTTTTTTCTGACTTGGCATAGTTTGTAAAACATGTTCATCATGTAATTAAATTTCTAGATTTTTGAATAGTATCTAAGATGCATTGAAACTATTCATAATAGCAAAAAATAAACCCATGAGTTTAAACCCACTCACTTGGAGGGGTCAGGACAGAGGTGCACCAACAAAGTTTCAGGGAAGGGGAATGTTACCAACGCCTACCATAAGAATAACAAAAACCATAAATGATCACTTCTATATACTAATAGGACAGATTTAAGGACTCTAGTAGAGCATCCAAACATGACCAAACTCATGCACATTGGTACCCATAATTGTATATGTGAAGAAGTGGGGAGGAACTATGCAAAACATTATAAATTCCATACCTTGGAGCTTGAAGGAGGAAGAAAATGGAGGAGGATGAGTGAAAAGGGGTGGAAGATAGGTTGGGTGCTACTATGTTTTGAAATTGGGGGTTTCTCATTAGTTATGTTGTGTTTATATAAGGGTAGGGGCTTACTAATCGAAACTGCACTATTTTGGGAGTTTATTAGCGTTGGGCATCTCATCGCAACGAGCCTATTGGCATAAAGCTACAAACCTTGGTATCTTGGTGCATTTTAGCAAACAGGCGGTTTCCAAGATACCTAAATGTCGTGTTAGACTTGACTAAGGAACATGGACTTAAGACATCACACCCTCGGGCAACAAATGGCAAAAGTGCAACTTAAGTCACAAAGAAACATTTGCTTAATGTCCAAGATCAAACCACTATAGATATAGAAGGAAAAGTCCACCTGGACAAAATGGACAATTTCTAGGTAGTCCATTTAACAAATGACTTCACAATAGCCAGCATCCCATGCAAGACGTAGCCCTCGCACGCTAGGCCAAAAGCTCAATGTAGAGATTGTCTACATGCCCAACAAAGTTAGAAAATCCTACAATCTAAGCACCTTGATTATCACACAGAAGGCCTCCAAACCCGACCCTCCCACGATTCCTAAAAGATGAACCATCAGCATTGAGTGTAACAAAAGAAGATAGGGGAGGAGACCACCCAACCAGAATAGAGCATTGGCAACGAGTATAAGATAAGAAAATACCATTATAGATATGTGCCAACTAAGAAATCTGCCTAAGCAAAGTCGAAGGCTAGGATGAACCCCATCAAACACAAATGCATTCTAAGCACACCAAATGTGCCATAAAGAAGCTAGGAAAAGATGAGAATTGTGTCTTGTACCAAAGGTGTATAGCCAAGACGAGATGTCTAGACCAAAGAAATCCATCTTCAAATGAAAACCAAGGGCATGCCAATCCTCATTGCAAAAGTGCAGTCACTCACTCAAGCAATGGGTGATCCAAAACAAACAGATGGTGATGAGCCCAAAAAAGTTTGACAAATTTTTTTTATGAAAACTTTTAAATATCCAAAACAAACAGACATGTATTATCCAAAAACTTCTAACAAAATTAAATATTTTATGAAAATTAATTAATAATTAAAAAATTAAAAAAGTTTGAATGCACTTGAACTTTTAAATAAATAAATAAATAATAACAAATATAAAAAATTATTTCTAAAATATTAAATAAAATAAGTTGAAAATGGAGTGATGGCAATGGCCTCTCCCACCTTTCAAAGGCTAGGAAAGTTCTTAAGCTCTCAAGAGGTAAGGTTTTTTCCTGAATATTCATGGGATCCATAATTTTTGGACACCGCCGAATGTATTGGAGAATACAATATAATATGCTTAGCTGAAGCATTAGGCTCGCGAGGGCAACAACAATGGATATGGTGTGGTCCAAAAACTCATCCCAAATTCCTTGCGGGAAATCCTCTCTCCAAATTATTGTCTTAAGAACGCGGAAGCACTAGGTGGAGGAGATAAACCATGTGTCACTCTCTTTAAGAATTTGTGCTTGTGTGTAGCAAACTATATCAATGTTAAAATTGGGGTGAAAGAGGGCATCAAAAAAAAGTTTGAACAATATTCAAATATATCCCTAGAGA
Organism: Dalbergia cultrata; assembly: GCA_031216105.1. Classification (NCBI taxonomy): domain Eukaryota; kingdom Viridiplantae; phylum Streptophyta; class Magnoliopsida; order Fabales; family Fabaceae; genus Dalbergia; species Dalbergia cultrata. The sequence goes on from CM062350.1 coordinate 18,340,230, forward strand.
AGTTGTCTGCTCCGGTACTAGACATATACACAGAAACTTGGAGAAGATACATATAACATATAGGTCACTCCAAACATTTTTGTTTGTTTGAGCAGACATGCATGCCTATGCAAAACGAGAAGATTTTGAAGCATACACCAACATTTGGTGATTGACATAATGTGACACGTGTCCAAAGGTGCATATGATTGACAAGCAATCACATACATCGTTAACTTCTTGAACATACATTTAAATAAGGGTTTATCTAACCAATGCCCTCAGTGAAAAAAGGAAATGTTTTCCTTGAAAATATGTATTTTATTTTTTCAACATATAGGACCCACCATAGAGTTTAGAAACTTATCCATTTTAATATCCTAGTTAACAAAATCCTTTGAATAATGCCACAAACATTTTGATCAGGATTTGACATTCTGCAACTGAGAAGATTGATAAAAAGTAAAAGTAAATGGTTAATTACTTTTAAATTATTTAATGAGACTCACACAATAGAAATTTTTTATTTAAGAGTGGTTAACTTCCTCACTTTTAAAAATGCAAGTCCATTCTCACATATGCATTGCTCATGCAATCATGCTTGGTCATTAAATGAATGTTCATTCGATCTTCACTTCGTTTTTCATAAAATTTTCCCTTCCAATTTTATTTCCTTTATGAAAAATGTTATTTGTACTCATAGTGTGTGAGACACCGTGTAGATCGATTCACACGTGACTCAAAATGAATACAAATAACACAACTCTTCTTTTATAAATACAGTACTTGTATTCTTGTTTCGAAGTTGTTGTCTTACCATGGTTTAAGAGATTCGTTTGTTTGTTGTCTTTAGAATAAAGTCTTTGAATTCAATACTTGCTAACAAAAAACAAATTAGTATTAGGATAATCTTATTTTTTAGTAAGCTAATCGACTAAATTAACTAGGATCTAATAAATTAATTTTAAAATAAAAATCTGTGTACCTGAAGGAGAAAAAAAAAAGAAGCTATTTTGGCTTACTTTAACAGCTCCCATATATGTATGGACTATGAACTATGAAGTATGGATACTTTAAAATAGTCATGTTATTCATATTCGATATATATCATGTTGGTTACTTTGTAGATACACTCAGGCATTTTTAATTATAGTTTATTTTATTTATTATACAATAGCAAATGGAAATTTTATATCGATTAAATAGATAAATGATCTTGTTATATTTACAGTAATTTTCTTTAACTTTCAAAATGTTATTTCTCTTTTAGTTTACTATTTATACGGTTGTGTCAATTTTATATACTATACTATAGTCAATATTAGAATTTGTCAAATCCACGGATTCGTGTCATATTCTATTCATATTGGGCTTAATTAAATATTGGCAATATGGACTTTGAATCTTAGCTCAGGAGTCCTTCTTAGATTCTACAAGAATATAATAGTGATTGAATGTTTATTTGACACCTTTTGTATATTCGTTATCGAAAATGTTTTCTTTCAGCCATTAGCCACCCGAGGGAGCAACCCCAGATCGAAGTGTTTACACTGAAGGGAAATACCAGTATATACCTCAGTATGGGACTCAAATTAAACCTGACCCATGAATAGTATAGAAGAAAACATTTCCATTACCGCGGAAGCATTGAAAAATTTTGGCATATACGAAGACAAAAGAATCTCCATGCCACCGCGACCCCACCAAATCCGGTACACCACAACACGCTTCTCAGCAATCTCCTTCCTCATTGGGCTAAAATCATAATCAATCTTATGTCAATGTCCAATGATAAGCACATTTTGTTAATAGTTTGCAACACCCTGAGTGGCTAGATGCTTTGTCAAGAATATTTACATTAATTATCTTTTGGGTATGTTTTGTTAAGGCATAAAATTGACGAAAATATTCTATGAATATTTTACTTACATAAAACTACACACGGAGTTCATACCAATAACTATTGCTTAGGTAGACCTTAACTAAGATATTAGGAAATAGGGGGTGTGATGGAAGTCGAACTCATAACCTCCCTTAACTTATTGAGACATGTAGGAGTCTATCTCTAAACCCTGAACTCACTTGCCTTCAAGACTGCTACTTGTAGTGCCTGTGACAAGCAAATGCATGTGTATTTTCGTAAAAACCAGACGTTACATTACAAATTCAAACAAAAATGGAGGAGTATTTGTCAATCAATGTAGTGGTCAGCATCCTTTTCGCGGATTTCTATGGAGGAAATTTCTTGTCAATTAATGCTTCGTACATTTGTTGTTATGTTGCCACAGTGATATACAGAATTCTACTCTTGATCTATGTAATTTTGCCTCGGGTAGTTAGAATTAAGGAGTAGGTTGTTGTGGATTTTATCAAAGTTTATTGTTTGGATTGTTCGTCAATTAATGAAATTAGTTTTTGATTTCTTCGCTCTATAACATTTTTCAAGTGGGTTATTGTGTCCTGGATGACGTGGATTTTGGCTTCAGAATACTTTATCATCATATACAATCCTTTATATGAATAACACATGAATTCAATCTCTATGTACTAATTGCGTAAAAAAAATTATATGATTGTCCAATAATATATTTTCATATTAGTAAAAGTGGCAGAGTATCACTGTAGAATTTATTTCTATGCAAATGGAACAAATTTGAATGATCTTCTATAAAAATGTCTGTATCATGTATTTGTTTTGTGACTTGTGTCTTCTATCTTTCTTTTTAGTGTTCAAATGCTATTTAATTGGAATGACACTTGAACGTCCGTTATTGAATTATGGGAGTTTTATTTCTTTAGCTATCCGACATGGCTGAGTTTTTTGAAGTCGACCCCTAATTTAGGGTTTCTCAATTATTGAATCACAAATTCCACAAAGTCATTAAGATTCAATGACCCAAACAAAAATAGGGAACGGATAGGTATTTGATCAAATGCTAACAGACAGAAATAAAACGACACGAAAAAACCTGTCTCCAAGCACGACCAGTGAAACAAAAAAGTGTCAGTAGAAATAAAAGTAGCATAAGTGTCTGAAAAATTACAATAAAAAATCAATTTTGTATACATATCCAACCCTATGTTCCTGTATACAAGCAAGGGCGATTTTCTATGATTGTAATCATCCAACTTTGAAGAAAATAATAATCGCGTTTTCAATAGTCGATATTCTTCTAAAGTATCTCCTTCCTGAAAGTTCAATCATCCAACTTTGGAAGAAAATAAGATCTTGTGTTCAATAATAATATTCTTCTAAGTATCTCCTTCGTGAAAGTTCAATCTCTTATTTTTCACGTTCCCATAATTTAGTTAAAGACCATTTGAAATATAAAATATGGTCTACTTTTAACTCTCTAAGAGGATTGTGTATTAAAAATACATCTGACCAAAGATTCATTATTTCTGATCTCATTACCTTAAATATATACTCTTTTTGAGTAACCATGATTTAAAATAATACACTCACGTATTAATGCCAAAATAAATCATCTTTGCCCAAAAAAGCATTACACGTGTAGATTGATGAGGCTGCCAACGCAGTGATATGTGTAACGTACTCCCCTAACCCTTAAAAAAGAACATAATCGTTCACATTCTTGAGCAAGTCCTTGTGCTTGATTAATACCAAAAGAGAAAGAATATCATACTAATTGAAAAATCAATTACTAATTCCCTAAACGCTTTGGTTCCATTCTCATTATTATGAAATAAATTTCACCAATACTAGATTAGTATAAGTAATTCTTTCTCCTCCCGCTTATATGATATTTCATATTCTAGTATTGCAAATCATTCTTTTGAAAAAATTATGATAAAAAACTTAAACTTTCATAGCGAAATAAACACAAATTAAATTAATTGAAGTCCAATAAACTCAACATATTAATAGTCTAAGTCAAGAAATAAGTAGAATACTGATCCCGAGTGAATTGAACCGCAAAATTTTTTAGATTTTATTAGCTTAGAATAAAAAAGGACATCACTCTGTCTCATTAACCACACTACGGCATCCGTACCCGTTATACAATTGGACTTGCCGCTGCAAGTAAAATAAATTCCAAATTTTGCATTTCACCAAAGGGGAAAAATACCGTTCTCAAGTAAGTAGCCGTTCCTCTAGAGACCATATCCTGGAGGAGGGAAAAAAAGAAAGGGCAGCACAGTCAGCTATCTACACTTGGGGTACAAAAGACATGATTTGCTAGTACCTATATTTTAACACCTATGCATGTATGAGATTATGCCTAATATATATAGTCTTACTACCAAAACACCTTGAATTCAAGATTCCTAATCGGTAAAAAGTAACTACAGGTGTCTTTTTACTGGGGGTTAAAATAGGGGGAAATGAGCTCCATGGGTAGTTATATGCCTCGATTTTTACCCTTCAATCAAATACATTCAAGGAGAGAAGAAAAAATCTTTTTTGATGGTTTCTGACTGAAGAGGAGCATAGAAACCTTAAATCATCACACATTTCATAACATTGACCTATCAATGTAAGAATTCAAGATATGACAAACTGAATATACCGGCATGCCAAATGCACCCTTGAATTCAACCTTGTATGCCCCATTTAAAACTACATACCTGAATTGTCCATGGGGGTGCCAGCAGGTACCGGCTCAGGTTCCTTGATCTCAACAACCACACAGTCTGACATTAAGAAGGTTTTGGCCACAGAAGCTGCATGTTCAAGGCAACATCTGACCACCTGCACATAAATAATAGGATGCTTAAGTTACCATGTTTCATATCAAGCTAAAAACAAAAAGAAAAGTTGGCACTTCACTACAGTAACTTCAACTTTCCTAGACTGAATACTAAATAAGAAAATTAAAGGCAAATTACACTGGCTTCCTACAAGATTTGGTGAAATTCACACGCTATCCTCAATCTGTCAAGAAGAAACCAACCTCCCGTGGATGCATTGTGCAAGAAAGGGGGGAGGGGTTGTAACGATTTTCCAAACAGAGGGAAGTCGGTATAATGGTTTCATAAACTTGGGAATCTCTTAGCAAATTTTGCAATACTGCCATCAGGAATCCTTATTTTTCATTAGACACAATAATACATAACTCTTCATTGTTTTAATTTATTTCCCGGTTACTTTTGTTGGTGTCATTGCAGTTTGGTATAGAACAATTGAATTGCCATGCTCCCCTCATTTCTGAAGATGTTAACACTCAAAGCCTAAAAACTAGGATATCAGTGTAAAAATGCCACGAACGTAGCCGGCAAATCACAAAAAGGTAAATTAAAAACTCAAGCAATACCCAAACAGCTATTCACCTTTGTCGGATCAATGATTCCAGCAGCCATTAAATCTTCATAATTTCCAGTGGCAGCATTATATCCATATCTTGGATTGTCGCTAGAAAGAACCTAAAAACAACAAACCAAATCATATCATAACAAGCACATTGACAGGGCAAAGAGGAATTCAAAAGTCAGCAAATTTTAGTACCTTCTCACTGACAACACTGCCATTTACACCAGCATTCTTGGCAATTAATTTCAGAGGGTAACTAAGAGCTCTTCTCACGATATCTGCTCCAACCTGCAATACACATCAAACACAATAATTTTGAAAAGCCATACTCATGGTTGGAAAGCTAAGAAATTAAAATTTGATGTTTTCGAAAAGAAAAAAAATCCAGTCAGTAACATTCCAAAGCACCCAAAACAAATATATCTAGCCCAATCAAATAAATAGCTCACTTTTTCCTCATCATTATCAAGGCTATCCTTGATAGCATCCACCTTTGATGCAAGTCTTAGCAAGGTGCACCCACCACCAACTACAATACCTTCCTCAACAGCTGCCTGAGAGTCAAAAAAGATTATTAGCAAAACCAAAACAGAATCCCAAAAAAGATTAATCAATAATCTATGTTATCAGAAAGGTAATGGCACCTTTGTAGCATTAAGAGCATCTTCAACTCTCAATTTCTTTTCTTTGAGCTCCGTCTCAGTTTGTGCTCCAACCTACGCATGTATATAACAAAATTGCATAATTTGATATGGCTTTTACAGAGTGAAAAACTAGCAATATTATCATATTGCAGCAAGTTAGATACCTGTATCACTGCAACTCCACCAGACAATTTTGCAATTCTTTCATTGAGTTTCTCCTTTTCATACTCTTGTTCTGCAGCCTGTATTAAAATATAAAATTTTGTTAGAACCATGAGAAGAATGAGCTTCTTTACTGTCAAAAAGAACCTTGCCCTTCTTGGGAGTTTCAAGAGGCATGCATGCTTCACAATGTCTCCAAGGAACCTTGCACATGCCATGTTTGTATCTGCAAAGAGCTTGGAGCAGGCAGAGGCAGACAGGATGATGAACAAACCTCAATTTGGTTCCTAATTTGTGCAACTCTTTTGTTCACTGCTTCTTGGGTACTTCCATCACCAACAATTGTTGTTGTATCCTTTGTGAGCACCACCTTGGAGGCATGGCCCAAAACCTCCTTCCCAGCTTTGTCTAAAGTAAGGCCAACCTCCTCTCTGATTACAGTGCCTGTAAGTCAATTGGGAAGATATATACTGCGTCAACACTTCAACAGTTGAAAAGAAAGACCACACACACACACACACACACACATATATATACATGAACTACTAAATTTACAAACCTCCTGTCAGTATGGCGATATCATCAAGGTACTGGCTCTTGCGTTCTCCAAATCCAGGGGCCTTGAGTGCTGCAATCTTCAGTGATCCTCTAAGTCTGTTCACCACAAGAGTTGCTAAGGCTTCTTGTTCAATATCCTCTGCAATAATCAAAATAGGGAATCCACTTCTAATTGCATCCTCCAAAATGTTAACTAGATCCCTTGCATTGGTAATCTTTTTATCAACTAACAGCAACTGCACAATATACACACCAGACAAGATTATAATGAAATGTAAAGGATGTTAAAAATTATAAGTTACCAACAGAAAAATAAAATTTAAAATAAAACAAAAAAAACACCTTGCAATTCTCATATTCAACAGCCATTTTCTCACTGTCTGTAACAAAGTATGGCGAAATATAGCCTCGGTCAAATTGCATCCCCTCAACAACATATAGGCTGTTATCTGCACTCCTTCCCTCCTCAAGTGTCACAACACCCTTTCTACCAACCTTGCTCATTGCTTCAGCTATCATATTTCCTACTTCGTAACTGTTGCCTGCACTGACTGCGGCTACATCTGCCAACTCACTATCTTCAACCTGCAATCCATGCAACTACAACTTCTTTAAGGATGTATGAAAAGATTTCCAACAATTACTCCAAAATAAAATGCTAGAAAAATATTAAAATTTGAGTGCCCTGCTCCCCCGTGCAATTAACATTCTTAAAAACAACAAATATAATGAGGGGTTAGGGGGAAGAAGCAGAAAAATACATCACCTCTTTTGACATCTGCTTAAGCTCAGATACAAGAGCTTTTGCTGTCTTCTCAATGCCACGGGTGATTAGCACAGGATTAGCACCAGCTGCAACAACCTGTCAAATTTAACCGGCAATGAGGCCTAACTGTGATAATAAGTAAAATCAAGCGAAAGTAAACCAAACCAAGTAGTTTCTATTCTACATTTTCTATGGAAGGAGCAAAACCTACCTTGACACCTTCAGCAATGAGACCCTGAGCAAGAACAACAGAAGTGGTGGTTCCATCACCAGCCAAGTCGTTTGTCTTGGCCGCTGCCTGCCTCACCAACTTGGCTCCAATATTCTCAACTGGGTCCTCCAACTCAACCTTTTCAAGCCAAAGGTAATAACAACAAAGAATTAAAAAAAAATTGCCCATATCCACGGAATGCACTAAATCACTCAAACATGTAACTTAAATAATACTCAGTCATATTTACAATATTCCGAACAACGAAATTCAATAAAAATTGGTCTAACTATTCTAAAATACATAAAAAACAGAAGTATCAGGAAATTCAAAAGCAGCTCTAAACTATATTATGAAAAAAAAAAAAACTAAAGAGAAAGAAATATATAGAACACTACACACCTCTTTGGCAACAGTGACACCATCATTAACAATCTTAGGTGAGCCATACTTGCTTTCCAGAACAACATTCCTTCCTTTAGGACCAAGTGTGACCCCAACCAAATCCGCAAGCTTGTTCACACCACTCTGCAACAACACGAGTAGAAACCAACCCACATTAAAAATAAATTAAAAAAAATTACTGTTACCGGCATAAGCAAAGTGCAATTTTCATAAGGAAACAACAAACCCCAGAATCTCAAAACGCTCTTTTTATAGCATCACTCACTCACACACAGTCACTTTCACTGTTACTACTACAACTACCGGTAGTAGTGTACCTGAAGCTTCTTGATAGCTGAGCCATCCTGGTTGAAATGCAACTCCTTGGCCATAGCGGAGACCTTGGCGTTGCGGTTCCTCCTCTGGAAAGCGACGCCGTTTCGGTGTCTTCTGCCGCCGGGGAAGGGAACGGAGGAAATGGAGGCGGAGGAGGAGAGCTTGTGGGGCAGCGCGGCGAGTGAGCCGGCGGTGGAAGACACTGCTGAGAAGGTTGATGACGCCATGTCTGAATTGAATTGAATTTGGGGATTGAATGGGATTAGGGTTTAAGGAGTGTTGAGGATTGAAGTGGGGGTTTTGGATAACGCTGCGACACTGCGTTTTGGCGCTGTTGTTGGAGCTGATGGAGTGAGAGTGAACAACGGATTAGGTTTTTATCCTTTTTGGCTTACTATTACATTGTGCAATGTAGCAGTGAGGAGATGAATGAGTGGTGAGAGATTTTATCTTGAAGCTTCTGTTTCATCTGGGCCGTTGGGTTCTCAGCGGGTGCCTATCACGCTCTTTTTGTCTTGCTGGGGAATGCTCTAGAACTTTTTGGTATACTCCTACATGTGGAAGTTGGACGTCAATGTGTTAGTGGTTCAGTTTGGTTTTGTTTTGAGATAAAAAAAATAATACATCTAATTAATAAATTTTATTTTGATTTTGTTTTACTCGATTTTACTATATTTAAAGCATCGAACCGAACCAAACCATTTAAATTGGTTTTCATTGATTCGATTTTCAATTTTTACTATAAAATATATAAAAAAATTATAAATAAAATTAATTGGAGTGATCGTTATTATAAAAATATATAATTATAAGATTTAAGTTAATTTTTAAAATTTATACTAATATGTTATACTATTAACTAAAAAATTAACCAATAATAAAAGATTTGAACAAAAAATGTTGAGTAAATTAAAAGAATTAATGCATAATTGAAAATCATATTAAAATATTATGCAAATTTACATATGGATAGAAAATTTTAATAAGTAATACATCTAATTAATAAATAAAATTATTAATGTAATACGTTATTGGCTCAATTTGGTTTGATTTAGTTTTGAAAATAAGAACAAAAAATTGATCGATTTAATTTGATTTTTGTAAATTAATAACCAATTCAAACCATTAATTTTGATTGTGATTAATTTTCAATTTTTTTTTATCGTTTTTCAATTTTAATTTGATTTATATTGGTTTTGAACACGCCTAGTTAAACATAGCGATGACAAGGGTAAGTGATTCATTCACCAAGTCATTTTCGATCAGGTTCGATAGAGCATCTCAAGTAGGAAGTCTAGTGAGGGAGAAAAAAAAGTTTGGTGATAGGAAAGCTGAAATTTAATCCTAATGTTTAGTTTAGTTTTGTTTGTTTGTTAGAGAATAATATTTCCTTCTGCTAAAGATGTAATTACAAGTTAAGTGTTTTATATCTCAACTTGTTCTAGCTAATCCAACTTGCAGACAATAAGTTCTTGGTTGTATTTGTTCTCCCTATTGTAAAGTTGGCTTAGCTTGTTTCCTCAACAATAAAATTATTATTCATGACAAGAAAAAAAGTGGTAAGTGTAGTATAAAATCACAAACCTTAATAGCACTCAAGATCAAGATACGTGATATTAGAACACCAATACCTCTTGAAGACATGTTAAACTATAAGAGAGACTTCATGTTTTTGGAGTTGTCACGAGAAAGCATACTCTTGTACACTATAAGATGCATGACTTTCCTCGCTAAACTCCATAAGAACTTGTTGGGTAGTATGAGGTAGTTCTTATAAACTCTTGTTCTGTCATTTGACCCTTCGGAGACACATTTATAGTGGGAGTGTTGAGGGGACATGTACCTTCGTGAAAGGTTGTCTTGTTCCACTCACCATGAATCAAGCAACTGGGTCGGCACATGTCTAAGCCCACCAACATATTTGGGTTTAAAGCCCAACATGTGATTTCCAAATGATCCATTTGATTCCAACTTAATGAATGCTAACTGTTGTGCATCTCTCTTTCGCTGCTCTGTTGTGCGCCTCTGCCAATATTTATTTATGTGGTCCTTCTTTGAACCTCCTTAGATCCATAGCCATCACCACTTGCCCACCACTTTCATCCTCCTCTATGCTCAAACAACTCAGCCACATCTTGCACAAGAAAGAGAAACAAAAATTATAGCAACCACTCAAGGTACAAGATCCCTTAGGCTATGATTGGAAGTTTTGTTGATGATGGAAGAGAGTGGCTAATAATGCAATGAAAAAGAAAAGTGAAGAATGGAGTGGAAGATACTATGTCACTCTCTTATTTGGAAGTTACTTTCATTCACTCCTTAACCGCTCCAATTTAGAGGATAAAAAAAGCTTAGTTTTGAGTGTAAAGAGAGGGACACATTGTTCCTTATTAATCATGTCACTCTACCCCCTAAAATTATGTCCAAATAATGGTTGCTTAACTTTAGCATTGTCATTCCTTGTCATTCCCTCCATTTTAATTCTCCCAATCATATCCTTAACCTTTCAACCTCTCTTCACTAAAACCTATCTTTACCAACATTGCATCGTCCATTCTTTTTATCCCCATCACCAATCTCTCTCCTCCACCATGGCTGTGTCGTCCAACACCAAGAACCACCACCTACACTGCCACCTCAGCCACCTGTAGCCTCGCCACACACCTTACCTCTGTCTTGTTCCAGGATTTCATGCATCACACTTTTCTGTCTCGCCTTCTTTTTCGAGCTGTCTCATATCTAAGTTTCAAAACCCAAACCTTGCTTCCCAGAACCTTCTAATGTTAAGTGGGTTTATGTGTTTTGCTGATTTCATCCTTCTACTCTTTGGCTGCCCCTTGCTTCTTCTTTTTTCATTTTTATTTTGAATTACCATCTTATTAATGTTTTGGTCGGTTGTTTTGTTTGAGCAAACTGCAAGATGATAATTATGTCATTATCAAGGGAACTGGATACTTTAAGCAACATTTTCAGGATAAGTGAATTTGTTTCCACAAATCGTTGGAAACCACCACCTTTTGTAACTGGGAATTGCATTCTGATCCTATTTGATTCTAAACGAGCACAATGTTCCAGGGGTTTGTTCATTGTATTTTCTGCAAGGCTTGAAAAGCAATTGTGCCTAATTTCTGGCATATGTTCAACCGTTTGGCCTGCTTATAGCTTGGCCTATGGCCAGTTTTTTCAAAATTATAAGCTTTTTAAACAGCCTTGAGGTCAAATTTATAGACAGGCCAGGCTGGGCAATGAACCCTATATTTATGATACAAGCCTAGCCTGTTATGGGCAATGAACCCTATATTTATGATATAAGCCTAACCTGTTATGGGCAGAACCTGACCTGTTCCCACCCTTAGTCACGTCCTGCCCTAACCTTCAAAAAAGAACATAATCGTTCGTATTCTTGAACAAGTCCTTGTGCTTGAATTCGATCAAAAGAGAAAGGATATACGATTCTAATCCTCCAAACGCTTAATTCCATTCTAATTATTATAAAATAAATTTCACCAATACTAGATTATGTAAGTAATTATTTCCCCTTCCCCTAATAAGATATTTCATATTCTAGTATTGCAGATTATTCTTTTGAAAAAATAATGATATAAAAAACTTCTATTTTCATAGTTAACTAAACTCAAATTAAATAAAGTCCAATAAACTCAACATATTAATAGTCCAAATCAAAAAATATGTAGGATACAGATCCCGAGGGAAGTGAACCGCAAAATTTTTTAGATTTTATTAGCTTAAAGTAAAAAAGGACATCACTCTCTCTAGTTAGCCACACTACAGCAGCCGTATCCGTTATACAATTGAACTTGTTGCTACAAATAAGCTAACTTCCAAATTTCGTATTTCACCAAAGGGGAAAAATACCGTTCTCAAGTAAGTATCCGTTCCTCTAGAGACCATATCCTGGAAAAATTGAAAAAAAAAAAAAAAACAGAAAAAAAGAAGTGCAGCAGAGTCAGATAACTACACTTGGGGAACAAAAGTCATGATTTGGTAGTACCTACATTTTAACAGCTATGTATGTATGAGATGCCTAATATATAGTCTTACTACCAAAACACCTTGAATTCAAGATTCCTAATTGGCAAAAGATAACTACAAGTGTCTTTTTAGAGGGTAAAAATAATGGGAAAATTTCACAGATGTTTTTATCTTCCAACCAAACACACTCAAGGAGAAAGACAAGAAGAGAACAACTTTCTTTATGGCTTCCAATTAACGAGGAACATATAAACCGTAAATTATCACACATTTCATAATTTTGACCTATCAATGTAAGAATTCAAGATATGACACATTGAATATACTGGCATGCCAAATGCACCCTTGAATTCAACCTTGTATGCTCCATTTTAAAATACATACCTGAATTGTCCATGGGGTTGCCAGCAGGTACAGGCTCAGGTTCCTTGATCTCAACAACCACACAGTCTGACATTAAGAAGGTTTTGGCCACAGAAGCTGCATGTTCAAGGCAACATCTGACCACCTACACACAAATAATAGGATGCTTAAGTTACCATGTTTCATATCAAGCAAACAAAAACAAGAAAAGTTGGCACTTTACTACAGTAACCTCAACTTCCCTAGACTGAATACTAAATAAGAAAATTAAGGGCAAATTACACTGACTTTACCTGAAATTTGGTGAAATTCACTTAACCTACCCTCGACCTGTTAGGAAGAAACCGACCTCCCATGGATGCATTATGCAAGGGAGAAAGAAAAAGAAGAAAAAAGGAGGGGGGGGTGACTTTTCCAAACTGAGAGCAAGTGGTTATAATAGTTTCATTAGTTTAGGGACCTCTTAAGCAAATTTTGCAAATAGAGGAGGGTTGGGAGTTTAAGAGCAGTTAGTGTAATTTGCTCATAAATTTAATGCACATTTGTTCCAGCAGTTCTGCATCTCTGAGTCCAGTTATATTGTTAACTAATCTAGCAATGGAATTTGCCTATTTTACCCTGTTTATAGAGGGGGACTAGATAATACAATGGCAATCTTGCAATGGCATACAAGATACTCCATTAATAATACCCCAATATGAAACACACAACACATGTTGGTGTGACAATGGTAAGAGTCCACCTAGGAATAAAAAGCAGTCTTATGATAAGATGCCTAACAGGAAATGTGAGGGGGAAAAAAAAGAGAAAGGGAATATAATCAAATCTGCCACATTGGCAGATTAGATATGAAATTTAATTAATTGATGGGCGAGAGGTGAATATACGGCTGGGAGAGTGTGGAGGAGTGCCCTGAGGGGTTTCACTCAGGAAAAAAAAATAGAGACTGGAATTGGGAGAGTAGGCAGTCTCTTGAAGAGCTACCACTATTGTCATTAGGAATCCTTATTTTTCATTATACACAATAGTACATAATTCTTCATTGTTTTAATTTATTTCCCCATTACTGTTGTTGGTGTCATTGCAGTTTGGCATAGAAGAATTGAAGTATCAAGCTCCCCTAATTTCTGATGATGTTAGCAGAAAAAGCTTGAAATCTAGGATACCAGTGTAAAGATGCCACGAACATAGCCGGGAAATCACAAGCAGATAAATTAAAAACTCATGCAATACCCAAACAGCTATTCACCTTTGTCGGATCAATGATTCCAGCAGCCATTAAATCTTCATAATTTCCAGTGGCAGCATTATATCCATATTTTGGATTGTTGCTAGAAAGAACCTAACCACAACACACCAAATCATATCATAACAAGCACATTGACAGGGCAATGAGGAATTCAAAAGTCAGCAAATTTTAGTACCTTCTCACTGACAACACTGCCATTTACACCTGCATTCTTGGCAATTAATTTCAGAGGGTAACTAAGAGCTCTTCTCATGATCTCTGCTCCAACCTGCAATACACATCAAACACAATAATTTGAAAAGCCATACTTATGGTCAGAAAGCCAAGAAATTAACATTTGATGTTTTTGAAAAGAAAAAAACCCCAGTCAGGAACATTACAAACCGCCCAAAAACAAATATATCTAGCCCAATCAAATAAATAGCTCACTTTTTCCTCATCATTATCAAGGCTATCCTTGATAGCATCCACCTTTGATGCAAGTCTTAGCAAGGTGCACCCACCACCAACTACAATTCCTTCCTCAACAGCAGCCTGCAAGTCAAAAAAGATTATTAGCAAACCAAAACAGAATCCAAAAAAAGATTAATCAATAATCAACATTATAGGAAAGGAAATGGCACCTTTGTAGCATTAAGAGCATCTTCAACTCTCAATTTCTTTTCTTTGAGCTCTGTCTCAGTTTGTGCTCCAACCTACACATGTATATAACAAAATTGCATAATTTGATATGGCTTTTACAGAGTGAAAAACTAGCAACATTATCATACTGCAGCAAGATAGTTACCTGTATCACCGCGACTCCACCAGACAATTTTGCAATTCTTTCATTAAGTTTCTCCTTTTCATACTCTTGCTCTGCAGCCTGTATTAAAATATAAAATTTTGTTAGAACCAGGAGAAGAATGAGCTTCTCTACTGTCAAACAGAACCTTGCCCTCCGTGGGAGTTTCAATAGACATGCATGCTTTACGATGTCTCCAAGAAACCTTGCACATGCCATGTTTGCATCTGCAAACAGCTTGGAACATGCAGAGACAGACAGGAAGATGACAAACCTCAATTTGGTTCCTAATTTGTGCAACTCTCTTGTTCACTGCTTCTTGGGTACTTCCATCACCAACAATTGTCGTTGTATCCTTTGTAAGCACCACCTTGGAGGCATGGCCCAAAACCTCTTTCCCAGCTTTGTCTAAAGTAAGGCCAACCTCATCTCTGATTACAGTGCCTGTAAGCCAATTGGGAAATATATACTGGGTCAACACTTCAATAGTTGGAAACAAAAACCAGATAGAAAAGAAGATACACACACACAATATATATATATACACACACACACACGCATGTCAGAGTCAACGAACTATTAAATTTCCAAACCTCCCGTCAATATGGCAATATCATCAAGGTACTGGCTCTTGCGTTCTCCAAATCCAGGGGCCTTGAGTGCTGCAATCTTCAGTGATCCTCTAAGTCTGTTCACCACAAGAGTTGCTAAGGCTTCTTGTTCAATATCCTCTGCAATAATCAAAATAGGGAATCCACTTCTAATTGCATCCTCCAAAATGTTAACTAGATCCCTTGCATTGGTAATCTTTTTATCGACTAACAACAACTGCACAATACACACACCAGATAAGATTAAAATGAAATTTAAAGGATGTTAAAAATTATAATAAGTTACCAACAGAAAAATAAAATAAAGATAAAAAAAAAACACACCTTGCAATTCTCATATTCAACAGCCATTTTCTCACTGTCTGTAACAAAGTATGGCGAAATATAGCCACGGTCAAACTGCATCCCCTCAACAACATATAGGCTGTTATCTGCACTCTTTCCCTCCTCAAGTGTCACAACACCCTTTCTACCAACCTTGCTCATTGCTTCAGCTATCATATTTCCTACTTCATAATTGTTGCCTGCACTGACCGCGGCTACATCTGCCAACTCACTATCTTCAACCTGCAATCCATGCAACCCCAACTTCTTTTAAGTATGTATGAAAAGATTTCCAACAATTAATCCAAAATAAAATGCTAGAAAAATATTAAAATTTGAGTGCCCTTTCCCCCGTGCAATTAACATTCTTAAAACCAACAAATATAATGAGGGGTTAGGGGGAAGAAGCAGAAAAATACATCACCTCTTTTGACATCTGCTTAAGCTCAGATACAAGGACTCTGGCTGTCTTCTCAATGCCGCGGGTGATTAGCACAGGATTAGCACCAGCTGCAACAACCTGTCAAATTTAACCGGAAATGAGGCCTAACTGTGACAATAAGTAAAATCAAACGAAACTAAACCAAACCAAGTAGTTATTATTTTACATTTCTTTGCAAGGCGTGAAACCTACCTTGACACCTTCAGCAATGAGACCCTGAGCAAGAACAACAGAAGTGGTGGTCCCATCACCAGCTAAGTCGTTTGTCTTGGCAGCTGCCTGTCTCACCAACTTGGCTCCAATATTCTCAACTGGGTCCTCCAACTCAACCTTTTCAAGCCAAAGGTGATAACAACAAAGAATCAAAAAACAAAAATTGCCCATATCCACGGAATGTACTAAATCACTCAAACATGTAATTTAAATAATACTCAGTCATATTTACAATATTCTGAACAACGAAATTCAATAAATATTGTTCTAATTATTCTAAAATATATGAAAACCAAAAGTATCAGGATATTCAAAAGCAGCTCTAAACTTGATTGGAGAAAAAAAAAATAAAGAGAAAGCAATAGATAGAATACTACACACCTCCTTGGCAACAGTGACACCATCATTAACAATCTTAGGTGAGCCATACTTGCTTTCCAGAACAACATTCCTTCCTTTAGGACCAAGTGTGACCCCAACCAAATCCGCAAGCTTGTTCACACCACTCTGCAACAACACGAGTAAAAGCCAACCCACATGAAAAATAAATAAATAAATAAAAATTACCATGATGGGCATCAACATAATGCAATTTTCATAAGGAAACAAGAAGCCCCAGAATCTCAAATCGCTTGTTTTATAGCATCACACACAGTCACTTTCACTGTTACTACTACCACTACTACTACCGGTAGTAGTGTACCTGAAGCTTCTTGATAGCTGAGCCATCCTTGTTAAAATGCAACTCCTTGGCCATAGCGGAGACCTTGGCGTTACGGTTCCTCCTCTGGAAAGCGACGCCGTTTCGGTTTCTTCTGCCGCCGGCGAAGGGAACGGAGGAAATGGCGGCGGAAGAGGAGAGTTTGTGGGGCGGCGCGGCAAGTGAGCCGGCGGTGGAAGACACTGCTGAGAAGGTTGATGACGCCATGGCTGAATTGAATTGGGGATTGAATGGGATTAGGGTTTAAGGAGTATTGAGGATTGAAGTGGGGATTTTGGATTTGGTGCTGCTGTTGTTGGAGGCGATGGAGTGAGAATGAGCGAGGAATTAGGTTTTTATTTATCTTTTCTTTTTTCTGTTTTTTTGGGCTTACTATTACAGTAATGAGGAGATGAATGAGCGGTGAGAGATTTTATCTTGAAGCTTCTGTTTGATCTGAGCCGTTGGGTTCCCAGCGAGGGCCCATCAGGTTCTTTTTGTCTTGCTGTGGAATGTTCTAGAACTTTATGTTGGATCCATTAATTGAACTAGTTTTTTGACCCGTGCAATAGGATGATAATAAAAATAGTTTATTAATCATTATAAAAAATAAATAATTTATTTAAATATATCTTATAAAAAAATTAGTATATAAATTTATTTTAAAAATGAGTTAATAATTAAATAAATTGACAAAATATAAATATGTTATTCTATTTTATATCTTATTTTGAATATTATGTTTATAAGGTCAAAAAAATCTCACTAGATGACCTATAATAATAAAGAGCCTATTATACATTAATTCTTTTAATTTAATCAACATGATTTTTGTTCAAATTTTTTATCATTTGTTTAGCTTATTAATTAATTATATCACATATTAGCATAAATTTTAAAAATCATAGCTTAGATCATATAACTATATAGCTTTATAATAACGATTACTCTAATTTAATATTATTTATAATTTTTTTTTACATTTTATAAATTTTATAGCAAAAACCAAAAACTAAACTAAATCGAACTGAATCAGACTAGACCGAACTAGACCAGACCGAATCTGATCGAATCTAACCAGACCGGACCAAACTAGATTGGACCAAACCGAACTAGACCAAACCGAACCAGTTCGAACTAGACCGAATCGGATCAGACCAAACTAGACCAGACCGGACCTGAGTGGAACTGTTCGAACCGAACCGGATCAAACCGAACCACTAGATCAGACCGAACAGAACCATCGAAGCAGACTGAACCGAACCGGATTGAAGCATACTAGACCAGACCGAACCAAATCGGACCGGACTGGACTGGACCGGACTAGATCGGACCGGACGGGACTAGACTGGATCAGACCGAACCAGATCAGACCAAACTAGACCGAACCAAACCAAACCAAACCCAAACCGAACCAGACCGAACCACCAGACTAAACCAAACCATTGGAGTAGACTGAACCGAATCAGATTGGACCGGACCGGTCCAAATTAGACCAGACCGAACCGAACCGGATTGAACTGCACTGCATATAACCGAATCAACCAAACTGCACTCCAACCGGATGGACTAGACTAGACTGGATCCCATTGAACCCAACCAAATCAGACTAAACCAAACCGTATCCCACCGAGCCTAACCAATCCAAACCAGACTGGACCGAACCGAACTGGACTGAACCAAACCAAACTGGACGAACCGGACCCGACCCTACCTAACCCAATCGGACCGGACCCTACCGAACTAAACAAAACCGAACTCCATTAAATCAAACCCCATTGAGCAGGACCAGACTGAACTGAATAGAACCAAGCCAAACCAAATCAAGCCAAACCGAATCGAGACCAAATCAAACCGAACTGAAGTTGAAATTATTGAATAATTAAAGAGAATAAGTGGATAATTTTATTATATCATGAGCTGTTTATAGGAATGACAATGGGTATCCACGACAGAAAAGGCATGTTCTTTACCGCCATCCCCATTTAGAATTTCACATTTCATCCCCATCCTCATCCCACAGGGATCTGAATCCATGCACATACTCAATTATTATGATTTATAATTGACATTTCATAATTAATAATTAATTATGATTTATGTGATTGATATTTATCAATTAAGTATAATAAATATAGATTGAGAATTCAAATTGCAAATGGAAATTATGAGCCCTAAATTACTCTAGAAGCGACACCTATAAAATTTTCCCTTATAAGAGTCTAAAATATTAGTATTATAGATAGATTATAGATTACTTGCCCATTATTATTTTTTTCCAATTTCTACCCAACAAATCTAATAATATTTCCTAGTCCATATTTAATGTTTTTGTTTTATCAAAAGTGATGTGTTATTTGTACTCACGAGATGTGAGATACCATACTAATCTCACCTAATTCACCATTGAATGTGATGCGTACCACATTTAATGGTTGATATTGTGGCTATTGGTACTTTGGTTTCTGGGGTTGGGGTTTTGCAAACCAGCTGAAAATGTTAATGAAAGCATATTTGAATCTTTTTTTTCCGTCACAGCCCAAATACTTTATAATGTAAACTTTCTATTTAAAATATTAATAAAAAAAAGTTTGGATCAATCCCTTTTGTTGGACTAATAATAAGTTCGTGGCAAGAAGAAAAATGATGTTCGCTTCTTTATTTCACATATCTTGATCTTAGCTAATGAGAACTAATTGATTATTGACTTTCATTATCCTGTCCTAAAGTAAGCAACAACTCAATATTGCCTCCGTTTATATTTTATGTTAAAAGATATTCAGTTACAAGAGCAATCCCATAGTGCCATCAACCAATAACCTGCTGCCAAACAGTGGGAGCATGGTCATTCCACCATAGTTCAAAGCTAGGCGTTTGTTGTTGGACCTCATTCTAGCCATTTTTACCATCCATATTTCTTCTCAGCCTTTCCTCATTCGATATGGACTGGTTGGCTTACCCCAAAATCAATATCCCACTAATCCCAGTCACCAACGGTATCTACTTAACCCAAAATCAATATCCCACTGATCCTAGTCACCAATGGTATCTACAAGTATGATAGTGGTAAAAGGTTAAATATACCCACAGAGACTTCCTTATGTTGCTAATGAGCGATGATTATGTTATTACCTTATTTTGTAGCATAGAGGGTGAGGCATGATTTTGCCTCGACTAAATTGGTGGAGGAAGCTTCATCATGGAAGTTGACGATCAAAAGTGGAAGCAAATCGAATATCCTGACATTAGTATTCGAGTAGATGCCTCATACTCCACCCCAATATAGAGGGCTCAAATTGTTACATGCATGAGAAATGGTGTTTGTACATCGAGAGGGCTCTATCATATATATATATATATATATATATATATATATATATATATATATATATAATTTTCATTTTAAAATTACTGATGTCTAAATCCCCTTTGATTATTTTCCCTATAGTTTTCTTCGGTCTTTCTCTACCTTAGATATATAATATTCATGTTAAAATTATTGACATCTAAATCCCCTTTGATTATTTCCCCTATAGTTTTCTTTGATTTTTCTCTACCTCTTTTTATGGTACTATTTTCCATTTTGTCAACCTTATTTACTAGGCCTCTACGGGTCTCCTCCAAACATGTCCAAACCACTTGTAACAAGATTCTACATCTTCTCTATAATAGACGCCGCCTCAATTTTCTCTTTAATGCATTTGTTTCTTATTTTATTATGTCTTGAGTAGCCACTCATCCAATATCACAACATCCTCATCTCTGCCATATGTAGCTTATTTTTACATTGACCTTTTACCATCTAACATTTAATCACATACAACAAAGCCAATCTGATCGATGTTCAGTAGAATTTACAACTAAGCTTTAGTGGTACTTTTTTTAATCACAAATAAGATCCAAATCCCTTCTCCACGTTGACCATCCTGCTTAGATCTTATGGTTAACATCTCCATCACTTTAAATAATCAAGCCCAAATATATAAATTTTGTGACTCATGGTATGATATTATCCCCAAGCTTTAGTTTGAAGTTAGAATGAGTTTGTCCCTTGGTAAACTTTCACTCATATACTTTGTCTTACTTATATTTATACGAAACCCACATGCCTTCAAAGGTTTCCTCTACAATCCTAATTTTCTGTTTATTTCTTCTATTAATTCTGCTATTAGGACTATATCGTCTGCAAATAACATACACTATAATACTAGATCTTGAATGAGTTTCATAACCATATATCCATGACCATTGTGAAAAGATATGGACTCAATAATATTCTTTTTCAAAAATATGTTTTCAGAAAATGAAAATGTCATTCAACGATGGATTGCATAGAATGTCGACTAAATCTATCGATATCTTTGGTTCATATAACATATCTTCTGGCACATTGTTTCTAGAATCTTGCATATGATGTTATTAGATAATTCACCTCGTTCCCGGGAATGAATCCTCTCATGCTAAAATTTCACATAAGAAGGTTATGTCTGATCTCCCAATTGATTCTAAATATGGGACCCATACAAAACATGTGACACAAAAGAATTAAAGGTAAAAGATTGGATGTGATATTGTCATGTGGAATCCATTCCCCCTCGTCACTATACAATGCTTTTCTATCTACCCTTTTATCTTATGACGATTTTACACACTTGTATCTATCTATAAATAGAGAGTAAAATGAATGAAGATAATTAGCTCGATCTTAATACTGTCTTTCCGTGTTTCATCTTGTAATATCTCTTCTAAGATGTTCGCAAAATGGCATCAAATGACTTCCGGAATTAACCTTAAACATTATCATCATACAAAAATCATGTATAACCTTATCGCTATGTGATGATAGATGATTAGTCATCAATCAGCACGTACGTTGAAACCACACAACCATCCTATAGATGCACAATCAAATCGAAAGTTTCATATAATTAATGCTTCGATTATTCTCAAAGCATTCCTCTCTCCAGTCATTGATCGATGCAGAGAATCAGACCAATGTAGCATGCACCAGTGATGCTTTTAGGCGTATCATCATAACTCAACAGTAGCTATGTATGTATTTTGGTGAAAAAGAATATACAATGAAGGGATGCAGCAGCAGTAGCCACAAAAGTATGATCATCATAATCCTTACACAATAAAAAGCATGTAGTACGTAGTAGTAGTTTTTCCAAATAAAATGATGACGAGTACTCTCAAAAGAAAAAGGGAAAAGTAAGATAATACATGAGAAACATAAGAACTAGTGTTTCCTTCACACCATGCACGTTGTTCTTCTTACTTCAAATGATGAGAGGGTGCAATTAAGGCCTTTTTTGCGCTCTTCATAATCTTGGGAGTGCACGAGGCTGAGTGCGAGGGAGGTCCCATTCAGTGACAATGTGGTCACGAGTGATCTCCTTGAGTGAGCGGCAACCACTTAAGGCCATGGTTAACTCGAACTCATCGCGAAGCATTTGCAGCACTTTTCTCACTCCAGCCTCTCCTTCAGAAGCCAAGGAAAACACCACAGGGCGTCCAATCTGCAGGAGGCACGAATTCAAAGCTTGTCAACCATAGTTTAGTTTGCATGTAGTCAAGACGGCAAAGGATATATGTAAAGGGGATGGTCTCTGATTTTATTCTAGTTGTGTTTCGTGTGTTTTAGAGTTTTGCTATTTTAACACTCAACTTTCTTAAACACTCAAACATCCCACTCAAAATACACATAAATCTCACCACTTACTTTTTTTCCTCAACTTATTGTCTCTCCATCACTCCTCTCCTATATCATATGAGACCCACATTGGTATCTACACCAATGTGGTTGTTAAAATATCATTTTTCTATGTTTTATGCTTTCAAAATTTTGTGAAAAAAAAATGTATATAAGAATATGACATGAAAACAGAAAATAGGATTGTATTGATCTCACCGTTTGATTTTTACTCTTTTTTTTTTTTTTGTAAAGTTCAAAAAACAGAAAACATATAGAATGAAAACACATCTTGTTTTTTGAGTACCAGACATCTGATGAGTTGTTGAGTATTTACTAGTTATTAGTAATCACAGTGAATGAAGAAATCTTTGAAGTATATATAAGCAAAACCAACATGCTAGCTACACAACTAATCTCAAGGTATTGGAGGAATTTCCCATCGTAAGAAAACTATGGCTTAAACATATTTTTTATTCTTAAAAAATAAATGAATTTCGACTTTGATTCATACTTTTTTTTTTAATTTTGATTCAAATATTTTTAAAATTGTTGTGCTTTAGTCTCTATCTTGTATAATTGCTATTTTGTCATGTAGGGCTGTATGACGTATGTGACTGTACATTAAATAGTATAGCATTTAATATAGGCAATCTAATAACAGGAATTAAAATCAACAAGCAATTTTTATAAATATTTGGACTAAAGAAAAAAAATTCAAGGAACACAATAAAAAGTTAATTTATTTTTTCAAAACAGAAAACATATTTAAGAAATTTTTTTTAGCACATTCGTGATAGTTCCACAAACACATAACACAACCTCTTTATATTTTTCAAGACAATGGATTAAATTTGAGAAGTGTTACTCAATTAGAAAATATTTATCAAAATCCTTGATAAAAATCAGAAAGGTTGTTAGATTAGATAAAATCGCAGCACCTGCTTAGTAATCTAAGAATTAATACCATGTCACATACCGATTTAATTCTAGCGGAAAATTTTGAGACTAACATTTTTTAAGGATTTTGACCAAAAAAAAAAGAAATTTAAAGATTGTTCATGCATCGCTTTTTTCGTTGTAAGTTTGAAATGATAAAAAAAAACTAGTGACAATTTGATTTCTAAATTTGTGTTTAAATCTTTCCATGATAAAAAATGTAGGATTTAGTAGGATTTATGAACTTTGTGTTTGAAATCTTATGAACTTCCCCACCCTTTTTTTACATATTCTATCCAATTTGGTAGGATTTATTGAGAATTAATTTTCTTTAAATTTGACTTTATACGTTCAGCGATTTACCCGCACTAAATAGCTTTTTAAAGAAAATAAAATAATTTTTTATTAATATTTTTCAAATATAAATTTAAGTTTGTACTAAGTCAAATCAAATCATTTTTTTTTTCAATCATCATAAAAACAATGTTAAAGGCTATAAAAGACTTTAGGCCATTCATTTTATTATTTTTGTCTTTCCTATGTGAAAATGCTGCCCCACTATTCAAAACCAAGAACTTATATTTAATTAACAGAACCAACAACTTATATTTAAAAAGCCATAGCTTTAGGAAGAGGATATGATCCACTCACAAATATGCCAGAGGCACCTAGTGCCAATGCCTTGAAGACATCAGTTCCACGACGCACACCACCATCCAAGAACACAGGAACGCGACCTTGAGCAGCTTTAACAACCTTAATTTTCACAATACAAGCATATACGTAAAGATCCTTAATTAGAATGGTTTTGTAGAACTACATTTCAAGTAGGCTAAGGATCTGTTTGGTCTGAGTTTCTAGTTTTTCCAGATTTTGTAAAAGAAATACTGAAAATTCTAAAAATTAGAAACTCTAATTTTCAGTTTTCATTATTTCCTTCACATAATCCTAAAAACTGAAAATCGAAACCAAACATACCCTAAGGGCCTGTTTGCTTTGCTGGAAACAGTTTTCAGTTTTTGTGAAGGAAAAACTGAAAAATACAAATTTCAGTTTTCAGTTTTTTTAGTTTTTCTTTCGCAAAAATTGAAAACTGAAAACTGAAAACTGTTTTCAGCAAAGCAAACAGGCCCTAAGATTTTGCATGAAGTTGATCTACGTACCTCTTCTAAGGCTGATATAGTGGCAGGGACATAATCAAGTTGACGTGCACCATGATTGGACACAATTATTCCTGCTGCACCATTTTGTATTGCTATCCTTGCTGCCAGATTAACATTAAATTAAGTATCGATAAAATGTTCATAGAGGAATATAATGACAGATGAATAAGGTTTTGTTTTCCTTACTGTCCTCAGCAGTCAGAACACCCTTCACCAGAATTGGCATTTGAGTGATTGTTTGAAGCCACTTCACATCCTGTACAATTAACAAGGATTAATTAAAGTGGGGGCCTCCATTTTGTGGAACCTTGAAAACTTAGTGGATACAACAACAGCTGAGCATTGTCTCATTAGATGAGATCGGCTAATAGATAAAGTGATGTCATGGTATTCTACGGTAAATTGTTTGACTTTGCAACTTATTATGTTTCAACAAGTCTTTTTTAGTACTTTTTGATAAGTTAAAATATTAACTTATCAAAAAGTACTTTTTACTTTTTCAAACAATCAAAACAAACATTTTTGTGTTTGCTACTTATCTAACAATAGACTAAATTTTTCTTAAGTTACTTTGTCAAAATTCCTTTCACATAAGTGCCGAATAAACAATTCACCTAAATAGTTCCAAATCTTTGTTAATACTGAGAAACCAAATACGGGCTTAGATTAATCAAACTGCACTCTACAATCCTGTATGAGGGATACATGAGTATTCTTTGAATAATCAGCACCATGCATGCAACTAATGAAGCAAATTAGTGAATTGGTCAAGTAAATTTGTCACTTGAATTCCACTTGAATCAAATATTGTCTGTTATAGGAATTGGATGACTACAAAGAGAAAAAGAAAATGTTTTGTTATATTTTGTGACATACCTTCCAGCTTAGAGTACGATCAATTTGTCCAGCAACATATGAAGCAAGTCCAGAGTCATCAGCCTGAAAGGACAAAGGTAACAATTAATGATAAAAGTATGAGCATCAACCTACAGACATAATTTTGTAGCAACTGATCTTACTTTGTCCATCTTTCCAAGGTCCAATCCTTCAAAGTTCTTCAATGTCAAAAATGGTGGCAAAGTGAATCTGTAAGAGACAATTCAAAAACATGTTTAGTTACAAGATTTGAATCTGCAAAGCTTATCAAATTCTAAGAAAAGCTAATCATATCTGATACCTGTTCTTGATATCAGCTTCTCTGCGTCCAAGCCTTGGGGTGTCAACAGTGAGGGCAATAGCTTTGAATCCAGCCCTTTCAGCTCTTCTCACAAGCTGAGCAACCACATTCCTGTCCTTGTACACCTAAAGAAAATGACAAAAGAAGAACAGGGTCATGGAAAAAGTAGATGGCAAATGCACCAAGATAATTCAAATGAGCAATAAATGGAGGTGAAAGAAAGCTTTTTCAAGCTTACATAGAGTTGGAAAAAGCGAATGCCAGGTCCTGTTGAAGCCACCTCTTCAACACTTGATGTAGCCCATGAGGACAAAGTCTGAAAGAACCAAAAGCCTACTCATAAATAACAAAACATAGAAACAGTAATCTCATAGCTCATTGGGCACAAAGGAAAATGCTAGACGACTAGAAATTTTATCAAAATTTTATATCTAGAATCATGTGTAATAATTGTTAGCCTTTAAGTGAATTAGTGAGTCATATAATTTTATTTTGTATAACAATCACCATGATTTCTGTCGAAAACTCTATATATTTTTCTGAATGTATAACATTACTCGGGCACAAATATGATAAACAAACAAATAAGTTCACAAGACTATAATCTATTGAGGCTTATTGAGCGATCATGAATGGAATCTTCTGCATTAAGTAACAAGGGCCTGATTTTGAAGGGCAACAGTGCAAATCCCTTAATTGCAAGTCATGAAATTGTATATTGAATCATGTTTGATCAATCATCACGTAAATAACCTCTAGATCCCTAATTATGCGGAGTAATCATGAAAGAGAAGTACCATAATTGTTCCAGCTGCTGATGCAGCTCTTGCTGTTGCATATTCTCCTGCATAAGGGAGAATAAAAATCATCCCTTGGTAATTGGTTTAGCAGTGTAAAGGGGACATGGAGTTAAACTATTTCACATGAAAAAAGGGTCAGCAAATTTAAATTTCATATTACTACCTTATTTTACATTTTTTCTTAATAATAAACTAGCATAAATTTTGTAATCTTCCATTTATCAGAACTAGATGACAAGAATATCGTCTGAATTACTGATTGAGTCCTTAATAATAGACTTGCAGTCAGTCACATAACATAACTAGGAACCAAGTTACAATTATCAAGACATTACAATTGATGGCACTGCATGTTTGGTGTGTGATTGACCTATATGTGATGTGTGATTGACCAAAACATTAAAAAAATGCTGTTTTAAATATATTTTTCTCAAAGCAAAAAAAAAAAAAAAAAACTAGTAAGTATTGAATGTGAGTCAAGTCATTTTGTTGATCAGTTTTTGTAGCATTTGTCATTTAATGAGTATGCATAAAAGCATGGATTTATTAGAAAGTAAGG
Source organism: Dalbergia cultrata (assembly GCA_031216105.1). Taxonomy (NCBI): domain Eukaryota; kingdom Viridiplantae; phylum Streptophyta; class Magnoliopsida; order Fabales; family Fabaceae; genus Dalbergia; species Dalbergia cultrata. The sequence goes on from CM062350.1 coordinate 18,367,554, forward strand.
AATATCTTCGTTCAGCCTTTTCTTCACTCATAATATCAACCTTCTATAAGAAGTTCTCAAGTTCAATGGTTGTTCTGTGCAAAATTCAAGGCTTAGTAATCATATTCACACACTCTATCAGACACCAGGACTATAACATAATCTTTATGCTATCTCTTTAAGCTGTCCGTTGTTTAGGAAGCAACAAAATTACATATTCTTGCTCCATAATATCATATTATACATAATTTCTCATGAAATCTTTCCACTAGGCTAAATGGACAAGATATTGCACAACCACAGCTAGGCATGTCCACTACTCTTAGTGAATGTAAAGGGAAAACAATTATACCCTCAGGATGAGCCATTTTCTGCATGGCTGTTGGGGCAATCATGATTGGCATGGAAATTTTGAAGCCCAGGACAGTAGTTGTCATGTCTATCTTGCTCACATCAATGAGAATACGTGGTCGAAACCTGTATGTTTGTCAATTATATTTTTCAGGACAATAATATTTGAGTTCTTTAGAAATACATGTATATAAAAATATCAAAAGGCTACACAGTATGGCAACTAAATACTGTAAAAATATAAAGGAAAAAAAAAATCTCACAAGATTCTGGAAAAGGCATTTCTGTTTTCTTGCAGAGTCCACTGGTCTTCTGCACCAGATGCATAGTAGTCATACACCATCTTTGGCAATTTCTGCTTTGCAATAGCCTCATACTCACTGACATTGGTTATCTCCATTTTCTCAGTTGAATGTTAATGCTTCCTTCAGTAATCCTGCAGGTTATCAATATAGTTTGCTTAAAGAGCATGAGTTTTCATTTCAGTTCTTTCTTCATAATCTGTAGGAATGCAGGTACAAAAGGTGAAGAAATGCATCCCAGGAAACTACTATGCAAACCGAAGTTTTGAAATGGTCATAATTTTTCAAAAATGAAAAGGAAGACATTAGGAAACTTTTTCTTTCTGCTAAACTTTCTTAGATTTTGGACATCAAAGACTGAACTGGATAAACATTATGGATGGAGCAATATTGAGTTTCAAATGGAATAAAACTCTAAAGCAAAAATATTAGCAGTAGAAGAAAGAAAACAGTTACATGTCTTAGAATTATAATGAAAAGAGTGCTGCTAGACAGCTAGAAAAAATCATGCTAGAAAATCCGCCAGATACAGTTAGTATAGATGTGACAAATTTTTAGTGGCTAGACAGAAATCATGAGTGGTTGAAAAATTTAAAGTTTTCCAATACTATTTTTTCTACATAATTCGAATAACAAAATTTTGACATATTTTCTGGATGTCAAACATTATCCTAATGAAAATTATTTTGTGTAGAAAACTAAGGGCTTGTTTGCTTTGCTGGAAACAATTTTCAGTTTCCAATTTTCAGTTTTTGTAAAGGAAAAACTGAAAACTGAAATTTATGGTTTTCAGTTTTTTCAGTTTTTCCTTCAATAAAACTGGAAACTGGAAACTGAAAACTGAAAACTGTTTCCAACAAAGTAAACAGGCCCTAAAGTTTCATGTTCCAGTTTTGCTCTAATAATTTGGCATAGTTTTCCTCCCATCATTGCAAGGTTGAAGTTTACTTTAAAAGCTTAAAAACCAAACCAAGCCAAATGAGTTAACTTACCAGCGAAGTCTCACAATATAAAAGTTTCCTCAACCTTCTCAAATATGAAAGTATGCATACATATAAGAAGGAAGAACAACAAAATCAGAAGCAAAGAATATTTATGCTATGAGCCATATTCCAATCACAAAACTTAATTGAGCAAATAAAAACTGAGCCCAAAACTCATGCACAAACTCAGTTTTCCAAACAAAACCGAGGCTTAAAAAATCCATGCATACACACAAACACCACTCTTCAATCTTCATTTCTGCTAGCTAGAGTATGTCAAAAAACGAAGCATGGTTACAAAGTGTACATGAAGTGCTGATATTATAGAGCATGTAAAAACAAAAGTCAGACCTTGGTTTCCAAAACTATGCACTTGTGTGCATGAAGAGAGGAACCACTGGAGAGGAGCTTCCTATTGAGGAAGATAAACCGAACTAAAAGTGAGGAAAAACAGCAAGATTTGATAAATACAAACGTAGCATGGAGACAAAGCTAGGTGGGCCTCAAACTTGTTATCATGTGTATATATGTGAAAAAAAGGAGAATTAGAATTTTCAAGTGGATGAGCTTTTGGAGGTGAGCATTATTTTGAACCAAATCTAATCAAGAAACTGAGGTGGCTCTCAGCCACAAACAATTTGTGTGTTTCACAACACACTTTTTTCTTCCTACATTATCATTCTCATCTGAAAGAATAACCATTTAAAAAAAACATTGGAAAACTAATACTGGAGCCTTGAAAATTCGAGAACAGTGCCTCTCTCTCTCTCTCTCTCTCTCTAATCGAGTCGGATAACTGCACAACCGGGCTATGTCAATGCAATGATAAATGTGATATGTAAAAATGCAGTGTCATTTGTCATCTAAATCTTTGTCACCACTCGAATTTTTCCCCTTTTAAAAGGAACTACATAGAGAGTGTTATGTACAAGGAAAATTATGCTATGTTGTGATGTTATGATATAAACATAGATTTTCTATGCACCTAAAGTGTTTTCTAAAGGAAAAGTCACATGTTAGCAAAGTGTTTCAAGATAATGTTTAGTACATAACTAAGTAGTTACGACTTTTAAGTTGATTGGATTTCAGCCACACATGTCAATTTTCTCTGACTTATGTTTCACAGCAACTTTCTGTGTAATCTCCTCCCCTACTGTCAATGTTTGATTGGAAATTAGAGAAATGAATAAAAGTTCACAATTTAGAAAGTTTAAAGTTTAAGCATAAAAATGGATATGAATTTAATATTAATTTTAAAACTGTTTTATATCAATAGTATACCTAATTCAATTCAAGTTTAGTTAATTTGTCATGTATGTTCAGTGTTTACCACTACCAATATTTATTACCATATTCTCAAAGGAATGTGCACGTTATTATTTTTTGTTCCCGACATAATTTCATTTCATTGATAAAAAAACGAGGATAAAACTAATTACAACATAAGTGTTGATATATCAGAATTTAATAAAACTCAATCTAAGATTGTAATCAATGAAAGCTATATAATACTAAATATTGTGTATTAAGCAAAGGACAATTTTGTCTACTACTCCTTTTGAATGGGAGATTGCGTATTTGATATCGATCTTCCTCTTTCCCCCAACCCCCACCCCAAAAAAGAATTCTTAGTTTTAATGCCTGCGTTAAAAAAAAAAATAGACAATTTCGTATCACACAGGAGATCGAGATATGCAAGTAGTCTTAATAATGGGTTACTATATTGTTGAGTCGAATCAAAGTCAAAATTAGATTAAACTTTGGTCCAACAAATTATTAGCTTAGCTGAACTTTATGCCACGTTGAATGCTACTTGGGATAGTAGACTAGCCTAATGTTTTTTCAATTATATAATTTTTATTGAAAAATGATTATTTCACATAAATTACTTAATTAGTAATTTTATAATTCAAAATTGTTATTCTAGTTTTAGGATCAGATGGCCCAAAATGGACTAAGCCACATCAAACCAAATCAATTAATAATCAATGGGCCTGGGTTAAGTTTAGCCTGATTTTGTATGGGCCAATATTTAAATTGTCCAAATGTTAACTCCTATGCTTCACTAGCATTTTTTTCACCAAAAGTTGATAAGGCGTTTATATATTGCGAGGTGCATTATGCATCCGGGTCTGAAAAATTCTCCTACAACTCCAAATGAATCATGATGAATGAGTTACACCTACTTTGTAATCCATAAATTCCAGTTCATGCTTACATTTTATTCAACTATATAAATGTTTTTTAGTAGGTTGCCTAGTTATCTTTATTTTGGTTATAGTTTATAGTTTTTATAATTAAGCTAACTTCTGCTAGTCCAACTATAGTGCTAACTAACTGTTTGTATAATTGCCTCAGAGGGGGAAAAGGGCATTTGAGAAAACAAAGAAGGCACGAGTAACATAGGTTGTTGTAATACAATACAAGTTTGTTATGGCAAATAGGAGCATTAACTTGTTGTGTAATACAATGTTGCCCCATGAACCTATATCTTGTCTAGTGAGACCTGCAAGTGCATTGCCAAGCTTTCATTCCTTTTCTGCAACGTTGGCCATCACCAATAGAGCACTTCAAATTTCCCCAGAAAGGTGGAGCTGCGGTCGGAGTTGTAGTAGTAGTTGTTGTTGTTGTGTCTGTTTTAGGGGATGCAGCTGCAAGTTGAAAAGGCTTGTCAGAAGCTGTTCCACCAGTGAGTTTGTTATTGCCAGTGATGAAAGTTATGGCAATAAGCAGGTTGTTAGTCTCACTCCACGCTTATATGACTATGTCCTGAAAAATGTTAGGGAACCTGAGGTGAGGAACACACACCAATTTGTCTCGTTGATTTGTTAAACATGAAAAAGATATACCTTTTTTGTTGGGTCTGATACTAGCTGGGTTTGTTGAGTTGCCCTTTATGCTTATTGTAAAGTGGTTGCATTTCAGATTCTACGGCAACTGCGGGAGGAGACGGCCTCTATGCATGGAAGTCAGATGCAGGTGTTTGCTTTTAATTCATTCTTATGGAAATTTACTTTCATAGCTTCCTAATAGAATTGTTTTATTGACTTCATGATTAAACATTGTGTCCTCAGTGTGCAAGCAAGGGTTGTCCTTTTGGTTTTATGTCAGTAGTCAGTAGGGTAGCACAAATTATACGTATTATTCAGGTTTTTTTTTTTCCAGTTGATCCTATACATAATTAATAATTTGTGCTAACTTGTTGACGCTGAAAATATCCTATATCAAGAAATTAGTTAATTTGAATGATTGGACTTAGTCCCAAAGATGTTGGTGTGCTTGTAAGAGTGAATATAGAAATAATGCTCCTTGATAGCTTCGAAATCTTATAAAAAAGTTTAGTTTTTACTTGACTACTGCTAGGTTATTAATTTGTAATTGATGAGATAAAATTATGTTTTCTACAAGTAACCTATTTGCATCTCCTTTTTTTTTTTTCAACATGATAGACTTTGATCACGTTATCAGAAGAAAGAAAAAATTTTAACCTAATATTTTTTGCCCAAAGAACAAGCAGCTTCTTGTGTATGGACACATACTGGTTTTTGATTATCAATTTAACTTATAGTACTAGAGTGTTTATATCTTGCCCACGGTCAAGTTTGAAATTGGTGAAATTTAACAAAAGAAATACAGAACTGTGCTGAACAGAATGCGTAGTAGTTTCTCTTACCTGCTATATTGTCTGTCATGTTTCACATTGTAATCAGACTTACCTACCATGAAGTAGATGTTCACAATGCATTTTCTTCTTAATAGGTGTCTCCTGATCAGGCACAACTGCTTGCGATGCTTGTGCAGACTCTTGGAGCAGAACGGTGCATTGAAGTTGGTGTTTATACTGTATGTCCTTCATTTTCAAACAGTACAAACTAGGTTTCTTCATGTTGCATAATAGATGATGCCATTTTACATGCTAAACTCCGTTGAGAACTGGTTTTTTCTAATGGTGAATCTTTTTAAGTGTTGGGCTTGTTTGATGATATATTAGTACATTGAGGCTTTCTTGTATTACATTACTTCTTGTCTATTTGGGCGAATTTTTCTCAGAGAACAGACGGACAAAAAGTTTATGTATTGTGACTGTTTTCATTTTTAACAAAGAACAGAAGGACAATAAATACAGCAAACTTTTGTATACTTTTTATGGGCAGATATTATGCCAAACAACCTTAGTAGTTATCATGAGTGGTGGCAGGTCATTAATATCCTAAACAGGAAAAAAAAAATGCCTATATATATATATATATATGATTTTATGCATTCATCATGCAACCCATATGGCACAGCGTGTCTTGTACTTCTTAAAGTTAATAATCACTGGAAGTATGAATTGTCATCTACTTGGACGCAAATCGCAAAAAACATTCAATGAACATTGCATATGGTTCATCCCATACTAGTCAGAGAAATATTTTTGCTTATGGTATGTCGGTTTAAGTATCCTCCTTTAGGTCACATCATGTTCCTGGTTAAATTGCTTCGTGAACCAGAGCTCTGCCTTTTTCTTTTCTCCTCCAAAAGGTTTTGAGAAATATTCATCGAGTGATGGGTGATAAGGACACAAGGTATGGGAGAGAATATGAGAGAAAGAAGAGGCAGTTAGGAGAGAATGATAGGATGCGACAGCTGTATAGTTAGTTAGTTTGAGGGGGAAAACAGTTACAGTAACAGAATAAGAAGTATAAAAGGAGGGAAAGTAGGAGGGAGTGAGGAGTAGTTCATTTTTGTACATTGAGAGAGTGAAGGAGTCTTGATTCCTCTATTTTGCTGTAACCATTTCTAGGGTTCTTGGAGATTGCCAAGTTTCCTCAATTCAATAATATCACCCGTATTCATTCATAGATACTTGATCTATCAATGGGAGAATCTGAATTCAAAAATTTATTTTGAGTTTTACATTTTTGACCTACTTTATTTTTGGGACATTGCCATGATAACTGTTAATGGCAGCCATGGCATGGTGGATTTTGGTCCCCCCCCCCCCCCGCGGGAACCACCATGTGAGAATTGTGCATGGTGGCAGCCATGGCAGCATTTCATGGTGGATTTTTGGTGGACTGCCATGAGCTGCCATCCACTACTGACAACTATGCAATCTATAGGTATCTTTCAGTTGCATTGCCTGGACACTTTTAAGCTGGTTCTCTTCCATTAACTAATGAGGTATTATATTGTTAATTTGACCTAGGGTTACTCATCACTGGCCATAGCATTTGTCCTACCAGAATCAGGCCGTTTGGTTGCCTGTGAAAGAGACGCCAAATCTCTTGACGTTGCCAAGAAATATCATCAGCTAGCTGGAGTTTCACATAAGGTATATGCAACTCTTACGCTTTTGATTTGGAAAGGTGCCAAATTTCTGGGATGACAATATGCCACAAAATGATGTTGAATATTTTTGTATTATGTTCCGCCTCGAGTTTCTTAAGTTTTAATGTTGATGACACTAGGTGGATGTAAAACTGGGACTTGCAGTGGATTCCCTAGAATCTTTAATTCTGAATGGTGAATCAGGAAGGTACATGAATTCTCAACATCATGATGATATGATTTGATATTTCTCATTCTGGTTAGAGTTTGGAGAGTTATTGTTAGCTAAGGATTTTTCTAAATGAAGTGAACATTCTCAGAGAACTAGTGAAATAAAGACATATTTCTTTTTCACGCAGCTATGATTTTGCTTTTATTGATGCTGAGAAAAGGATGACTGAGAAATATTTTGAACTGCTACTACAACTGGTAAGAACATAATGAAACGGTATCAGCGGGAGCCTCTTATCCCTGCTTAATTATAAGATTTTTCTTGAACTTTCTCATTGGGTTTTCAATTTCATGTATATTATTGTTATTCTTACGATGCACTGAAAAACTTGCTTTTTGCAGGTGAGGGTAGGAGGTCTTATTGTAATTGATAATGTCCTTTGGCATGGAAAAGTTGCTGATCCACTGGTGAATAATAGATTCTTCAATGTTTTCCTTTATTTCTGGTTGAATAAGCTTGACTTCTAATGTTGTTTGTGCAGGTAAATGACTCTAAAACTATCAGCATTAGAAATTTCAATCAAAAGTTAATGGAAGACAAGCGTGTAAGCATTAGCATGGTAGGTTCATACCAACTTCGCTCATCACTAATAGAATTTCAGAGAGATTCTTTCAAATTGATTTTCGGTGCATTTAATTCTTATTTTTTTAACACAACTAAAAAAAAAATCATTTTTCATATAAACTATTCATATCAGCTTTTACTCAAAAGCCAAAAGTAGCTTAAAACAATATGCTTTTAGCTTTTAAAAAGAAGTTGATATGAATAACTTCTATGAAAAGTTATTTTTTTTTTAAACTTGAAAAAATCATTTTTCTGTCAAAAAAATAAAAAATAAAAATCTGAAACACACCCTCATATTGTTTTTAACTCTTTTGGAGACTCTCAGGTACCTATTGGAGACGGGATGACAATATGCCGAAAAAGATAACCCATTATTTATGGCATTATTGGTTAGTTCTGTGCAATTGAACTTTACTCCGTTTGGGTTTGTGCTTCTGTGGAAAGCAACGCTATTTGATTTGCATGAAATCAATTAATGTACTTACTTTGGGAGGAACCTGAAAACTACATACTGAAGAATAGCATTTTGGCTCCATAGGGAATGCAGAAAAATGGATATGTGTGATCTTTTTTGCTGCAAATATCACACCCTTGAAGGTAGCAGCTTTAGTAACAACCACTATGTTAGCCGGGAATTCAGTGAACGCTCTTAGAAACCACTCTTAGAAACCCTAGTAACAACCACTCTTAGAAACTGAGAGATTGTAGTTTTTGTAATGTAACCAGGAGAACTGAACGCTCTATTCTTTTTGTAATGTAAATTTCAAGCATGATTAATGAATTTCTATAGCGTTTGGTTTCTATCCCGGAACATAAAATACGAAGACATTAGAGACATAAAGTTATTTGGTTGTAGACAAAGTAATAGAAGGCAGAGAAATTTTCTATATTGGGACATAAAATACAGAAAATTTATGTATTTCCAAAATCAAGAGACAGTGAAAACAGTATGCGGAAATAAAAATTTAATATTTTTTTCAATAATATCTCTATACATATTTAATATTTTCCTATTTATCTTCACTACCCTAGATAGGTCCGCAGCAGTGGTGTTAATTTATATATATTGACAATTATTTTAAATTTTAATAAAAAAGAAGACCTAACAATAACTATGTTAATTTATTTATATATAAATCACACACTCACACACATACATATATGTTTTAAATATTGGTCAACATGATTACATATAATTAATTATATTGATATAAAGATGATCACAATGTATAATTTGTTTTAAAATTAATTAGGTATACTATGACAAAAAGTCTAATACTATTATAATAAAAATTATTGCACATATTTAATTAAAAAATTATAAACAATTAATTATTGCAGTTAATAAGCTTGTAATTGAACCTTGCGTTAGGTTAATCGATTCTTTGAGCTACTTTTAGGGTGGACAAGCTATTAAATAGAAACATTAATCTTGTTAAAATTCTATTGTGTTGACCACTTGCCAAAGTTGGCTCAGGTGGTGCGAACTCTTTTCAAGATTATTCTCGGGTTCTACCCAATTGTTTATAATTTTCTATCAAACTATTTGCATTAATTTTCAGTATAATAATATTAGACTTTTTGTTATATAGTACTAAAATGTACCTTTTTTTGAAGAAAAAACAAATTATACATTGCTATAATCTTTGTATACCAACATAATTAATTATATACAATCACATTTACGAATCTAATTTTATATATATATATATATGTGTGTGTGTGTGTGTGTGTGTGTGTGTGTGATTTATACATAAATAAATTGTAATACCCCAAATTTAAATAAAAGAGTTAGGAAATTTTTTTGAACTAAAAAGGGTGTCGATTACTGTTATCTGTCATTTCAGGTTCTGGATTTCACTAAGTCTGGACCATACACCTTCTTGGAGGGCCATATAATAGAATTATATTCTTGGGACCAAAAGTCCCGGTAATTATTCCTTAGAGAAGTATAAGTTAAAGAGTGATTTTTTATAAATTTTTTGAAACTTTTAAACGTTTTGTTTCTAGAGTATAAGTTTATAAAACCATGAAAATTTCCAGATTTGAACTAAAACCCAAAATTTAGATTTTGATTGGGTTGGAGTTTGATTTTTTAGACATTTTATTTTAATCCAAATAGAGGGTATTCCTTTTAACTTTTATTTTCTATTAACTTTAATTAAGAAATGTAATAAGTGAGCTTTAGAGAATGAGAGACTACAAAGACCATCCTGGGGAGTAAGAGACCATCCTGGAGGGTGACAAACCTTGCTGGTAAGCGCAGTAGCGGTCAACTAAAGCGAGCAGACCATTTTTATGCTCTCTGGTGAGCACCGCAGCGCTAAGAGCGTTGCAGCGTTCAATAAAACAGTAAGGCGGTACGCGATATGCTCTTGGGTGAGTGCCGCAGCGCAAAGAGCGCTGCAGCGCTCGATAGATGACTTAAAAACCTGTGTTCGGGGTCCAGAATCTTCCCACAGCCAAAAACACACCCCAACCCCTCCTTTCAGTAAAGAAACGCAACTCCTTCCCCTCTCCACTTCATTTCTTCACATTTTTATCATTTAAACTCCATTTTTCTTCCTTTTAAGGATTTAAGGTATGTAATCTTACTAGTTTTGCTTAATTTCCTTAAAGTTTTCTTTGGTTAGAGGGGGGTTCTCTATGATACTTAAGGAAAAGGAGCTCCCTACCATGTTAGAGATGGATTCTTGGGTATTTGGAGGTTTTAGAGGTTGATTAAGAGTTTTATGGCTTTTATGTCAGATATTACTGTCAGTTCTGCTTCTAAGAGTCCTGTTGGTGCTATGCTTGTGCATCTTACCCCTCCAGGTGAGTGGTTTTTCATCTGTGACTTCTATGTTCTGCATTAGTGTTATTTTCATAAAGATGTGTTTGATCTTAGAGATTTCTGCAAAAAGGATTGAGTTTACTATTGAATATATGTTATAGAACTGTTGATTTTAGAGCATGAAACCTGTTTTTGAGAAAACTCATGGGACCATGTTTGTTGAATTAATTTTAAATGTATTTGTTGATAATGGTGATTATGGAAAGCTTCTATGAATGTTTAATACTTGAAAATGGTATTTAGAGAAGAGAATGGAATTGAGATTGTGAACATAGCCATTTTGAAATATGATATTAAGATTTTTAGTATAAAAATTTGATGGTTTGAATTATATTTTAGAGAATAAACAAAAACAGTCTTAGAGCTTGAATCTTTGTGAGATTCAAAACAATTGACGAATACATATTCTGTGAGTTTATGAAATCACAAATGTCTACAAAGGGTGATCTCTTGGGCATAATTTCATAGTCACAGTTATGCTAAGGTCAAACTGTTAGAATCAGATAGATTCAGAGCCCCCAGAAAGTTAAATGTTTTAAAGGTTCTTACATTTATTTATTTATCTAGTTTAGGCAATAGCTATAGATAAACAGACAGCGAGTTAACAGCTGAATGATAGTTAACCTTGGTACCAAGTTGCCTAAGGGCAATCTCATAGAGCAGAGCAGAGAATTGAACCTAGTTGGGTATCCAAATTCGGTTATATAAGAACCATAGAGCAGAGAAACATTTATATCATAACTGATATGCATAATTACATAGCAGAGACTACTGTTTCTCTAGGAGCTACTATATTGTGTTATTTGTATGATTTTGGTCGTGAAGATAAATTTAGAGAAATTGGTTTTAAGTGATAACCTGATGGTTATGAATGTTATTTTTAGAAATATACGTATGTATGGTTATGTGAAATTATCAGTATTATTCATATTTTTATGATATTATACATTATTTTCTTGATGTCTCATGGAAGGGGGTTTCAGGTGAGAATTCACTCACTGAGTTTTGGTTACAAAACTCACCCATCTCCTTTCTCCCTTTTCACAGATAGAATAACGGCTACAGAGTGTTCTCAATCATCATCCCTACCAGCACTAGAATTTCAGTGGTAAGCTTCACTTGGGTGAAGTGGTTATAGTTGTCTAGAGTGCTCCAGTATATTGCAGGCAGGATCCCAGACCTAGAGCATGTTTTGTTTTTGCATTCAGCATATTAAGATTATATTTTGATTTGTATATAATGACCCACACATTTGACAAAGTTTACATGATTTGTATGTATAGATAATTCATGATTTTGAGATTTGAGAGACTATTATAAGATTTTAGATATAATGATTTTGATTCCAGAGAACAGATGATTTATACGCAGAAAAAGAGAAAATTTTCTATCTTTCATGAATGTTAGAGCAAAGTATGCATGTAAAATTAGTAAACAGGTCAAAAAGGCTTGCGTGAGAATGAGATTTCTCACGTGCCAGTCACGTGCCCAAATTGGGTCGTGACATAAATTAACAATGCTAGGACATTTTTTGTTTTTATTTATTGAAAATTTACAATGTCAAAAATTGAAAAAGAGATTTGAAAAGTGGATCAACATACAAATCAATTGTCGCATCATAACACAATGAGTTTTGCTATATCCTCCTACTGTATCTAAAGACGTGCCTAAATACTAAATGAGGTAAAGGGATGATAGCATCAATGTCTTAGAATTTTAAAAAGTAAAGCATTGTTACTTCATATAATATGTAGGAGAATATTTAAGAGAATAAAGTAGGAGGATAAGTTATTTTTCTAACATAATTTCTCTTGACTATTCACAACTAAAAGAAATACAATAATATATTAGCAAAACACGAATAAAACATCGAGATGAGATTTAGTTGTTAACCTTTACTTGAAAATGGAGTGTACATGCCAAATAAAATAGAAAATTACATATATTATACAATTATACGGATTTCATTACATTCTTCAATGAAATCAAAGACATACACATTAATTAGTGTGTCTGCTTTTGTTAGGATCTCCAACAAATTCTCCTAATAAACAAAATATGGTGTATTTTTTGTAATTAATATTCAAATCTTTTATTTATGTAAATAAAGATATTTTATTTTATAAAAGTAATAAATCCAATCAAACTCCCTTCATTCCTATTAAGCTATTATTATTATTATTATAAATTTAATTAGGATACACTGATAGTGTAAAAAAATTTTATACATTCATCCTATTATATAATGACACATAATCAAATATGGTTATTTTTTCACCTCATTATATAAAAAGTCATATAAAAGAAGAAATTTAATTGAATGATAATGTAAAAGAATGTTAGATTATCAGTACATTAAAATTAAATCGTATTATTACCACCTTACAAAAAGTATGAAAAAAAATTAAATAAATGCAGTGAACATCATCAACCCTTTGATAAATCATGGAAAGTAACTTTCAATTAATAACATTTCAAGCCCAAATCCCTTATATGTACCGTCCGTAACATACTTTCTCTTTCCATAAAAGAAAGCATACTTCTTTTTTATTTCATCATCTTCCTCTTCCCATGCTTGGATAGTCCCAAAAACCGACCCGTTTCAGCTTCTCGGGTTTCAGATGCAGATTTGACAGGAAAAAAAAAGGTCAACACTGAAGCAGAAGAACAAAGAACAAAGAAGCTGAAAACAAACAACGAAAGGAGCCCTTTGTATTTGTGTGTGTGTGTGTTTGTGTGTTTCTGTTTGTGTTTTGCTGGCAATCAACAATGGCGGATCCGAAGAAGCAGGGCATCCTTACCTACGCTTACCTTCTTCTCTACATTGCCCTCTCCAGCGGCCAAATCTTCTTCAACAAGGTTTTCAAAATATCCATGCTCTTACCAATAATGAATGCCCTGTTTGTTTCCCGGGAAAATGCGGGAAAAATTATTATTATTATTATTATTATTAGTATTTGTTGTTGCTACCAAAGAGATCAGGAAAATGGGTCTTTTAGATTAAAATGGTTTGTGCTGATTTCCGCATAGGATTTGTTTTGGATGTTAGGTTGAGCTTTTGATGTGTGTGTGCAATTTGATAATTGGAAGTGGATATGAATGAAGATAAGGGATTTTTTATTATGTGGTAGTAGTTGAGCATTTTGTTCAATTGTAACGGAAAGCGTTGTATATCTTGTCTGTTTGTGACCTGAGATAGGGTTTGATGGAAGTAAGAGAAATCGAAGCAAATGAGCAAAGTTTCTATAGACCCCCCTTTTACGCGGAATTTTTCATGGTTGTGTCTCGTTTGTTGTGGAATGCTTCTGTGTCAGCTTGTTGTTTGGACTTTGATGTTGTTCTTGTTTGGTTTGGCTACCTTTTGGAATGATTGTTGAGAGTTGGAAAAAGTGTTATTGTCTGCTTTTTGGTCCTAGATTTATCCCTGAATTTTTAATAGCTATGGTTTATGATAGGACATAATGATGTTATTTGATGCATGTAGCTCACCTCACCTAGTGGGAAAAAAAGGCTTAATTGATGTTGTCAAATTGTTGTGTTAGTTTTCCATGTTTAGAGAGGTTGCATGACTTGAGAAGGGAATCAGGGATTGAATGCATAATAAGGTGCTGTGTTGTTATTGTGTGGCTGATGTTGTTTTGTTTTGTTTTGTTCAATTTGTTGGTTGCAGTGGGTTTTGTCGTCTAAGGAAATAAACTTTCCTTATCCTCTGGGGTTGACCCTACTTCACATGGTCTTCTCCTCTGTTTTGTGTTTTGTATTAACCAAAATTCTAAAGGTATGTACACACTTGTGTTTTTGCGTAATATTTTATTTAATCAATTATGAATATACAATCCAGATTTATCTGTTTCTTGCAGGTTATGAAGGTTGAGGAGGGAATGACTCCAGAAATGTGAGTTAATAAAGAAGCTTTTTGTTGGTTATAGATGATTTATAACGTCTTATGTATGGAACATTTTGGTTTGTCATAATTTCTCTGGCTATTGGTTACTAAAGATATTAGCAAGCTGTAAGTGAAATTGTAAAAGTGACGTGACAGGAAGGTTACTGATTGAGAAAGAATATAAGCTAAAAGTTTTAGTGTATGACTGTATCCCTTTCCGCTTTGATCAATTATCCACTCAAGAAAAGGAATTGAGGAAAAAAGGAATTCATGGAAAATATGTCCCTTTAAGAGGTATAATCTGATGATATTTGGAAAGTGATTAATTAATATCGAGTGTAGAGCAATCTAAGGATCAGGCCGTGGTTTTGATTGTCCTCATTCTCTTTCCCTCATAATTAAGTGTCTTGAATCCTGCTTGGTCAGTTTCAAACTATCACTAAAATAGTTTGTTGCCTACGTTGACTGTGGAAGATCATGAAACAGTTAAATAATACACAATGCTAGTTCCTTCTTAGTGATCTGAGGCTCTTTAATCACACTTCTCAAGCTTTCTTGATGAAAGCTGACAGTCTATGTTACATCTCCTGTGTCACCAAGGTACTTGGGATGTAACATTGTTAATTTTTTATTGACCATCATGAAGGCCATTGTTCCCTGGTGGGACATTAGTATGAGACTCAACTTCCAATTAACTAATGCAAAATGCGTAGTGACTGCTTCAGTTTGTTATGCTGGCTATTTCTAGACAGGGATTCAAGCCATTCATTTGATGGCTGTTCCATGAGTGAACTTTTATGGTTTAGAAGTTCGACTGGCATATTTTGATAACAAAACTAACACTAGTGTTGATCAAGTTACAAAGTGACTGCCCTGGCTTGGCTCTTGAAATTTTCGATTCTTCATCTTATTGATATTATTGTCTTCTTTTATTTGCTTTGGTTTTGTAAGAATGGTCAGTTGGGATGCTTATACATTATGTGTTTGTGTGTCTTTGTTATTTTTTAATTTATAAGACAAGATTATCAAACATCAAGGCTAGTGTCTTCATGATTGATTTCATTAAATACTTATGATGTCTCCAAATTCAAGTTGTAACCAAATCATAATTATTTCAGATATGCTACTTCAGTAGTGCCAATTGGGGCTATGTTTGCAATGACTCTTTGGCTGGGGAATACTGCCTACCTGTATATTTCTGTTGCATTTGCACAAATGCTCAAGGCAATCAGTAAGTTGGTAGTGAACCTGTTGGTTATTCATAATTGCTTGGTAATTGTTATCTTTAGCCATGTTTATAGTATGTATCAGGCTGAGTCCATCAACTCTCTACAGTTGTACAGTGTACTGTTATTGTATGCCAGTTCCAAAATACTTTTCCTTCAAGAAGGAAACTAATTGTATATTTGTTCTGATTGTTTGAATGTCAATGACAGTGCCTGTGGCTGTTTTTGGGCTTGGAGTGGCTGCAGGACTTGAGGCAATGAGTTGCAAAATGCTTTTGATCATGTCAGTGATTAGTTTTGGTGTTCTAGTAGCTTCTTATGGAGAGATAAATATAAACTGGGTTGGGGTAGTTTACCAGATGGGAGGTGTTGTTGGTGAAGCTCTAAGACTTATCTTCATGGAGATTTTTGTTAAGAGAAGGGGTCTTAAGTTGAATCCTATATCCGTCATGTATTATGTTAGTCCCTGCAGGCAAGTGTTTCTAGTCAGAATTTTATTTTCTTTTGCACAATTTTCTAACTAAACTTTGTACACGGTAAATTAATTCCTGTAAAAACAATTTCGGATTGTTCTGCAGTGCAATTTGTTTGTTCCTTCCATGGATTTTTCTAGAGAAGTCAAAGATGGATGAACATGGACCATGGAACTTCCCACCTCTTTTGCTTGTCCTCAACTGCCTCTGTACTTTTGCTCTAAACTTGTCAGTTTTCCTTGTGATTACTCACACAAGTGCTTTGACCATTCGTGTTGCTGGAGTTGTCAAGGATTGGGTGGTTGTCTTACTGTCTGCTGTTTTGTTTGCTGATACAAAGTTGACAATCATAAATTTGTTTGGTTATGGAATTGGTAAGTAACAGATCATAAACTTGTCTTGCAAATGCCATATTGTACTTGCACATACTCCACAGTCCAGAACAACTGATAAGCCAGTACTGGGTGCTCCCTAGAAGCCTGTATGCATATTAAACTTTTCTAAGTCCTTCATTTGTGGCATTGTTATGAGCAAATGTAAGATAAATTAACAGTCAGGTTTTCAAAAGAGTTGGAGATTAACTAGTAGTATGTTATCCAAGTGCAAAAGTTTCTCTGTTTTCTTATCTCATTTATTTTTTATGGGCGAAGGCGAGGGTGGTATGGCATATTCTTTCTATTGTTTCTGGTTATTTTCGACTAATTTATACTCACTGATAGTCTGATGTACTAATTTGGATTGTGGAGACAAGAAGTTGATTGAGCTGATTCAAACATGTGCTATGACTGATATTTGGCAGAATATTCCTTGGAAACTACAAAGCTTGTACTTAAAATAAAAGTTAACAAAAAGCTATAATAATTCAATTTGGTATGAAGCAGTTATGAATCTTTGATAAATGTGAAGAAGAAAAGGTAGCAGCTTTCATAACCATTATTGTAATTTTCATGCAGCCATTGCTGGGGTAGCAGCATACAATAATTACAAGCTGAAGAAAGAAGCTACAAGAGAGACCTCAAATGCTCCTGAAAATGGTGAATCTTCCCAAAGGCTAGAGTCACAGCCTTTAACAAGTAGATAAATAGCAGTCTTTGAGCAACACTAGAGGTATGTGTATAGTGAATTTGAACACATCATTTTTCTTCCGATAATTTTGTTTCCTCTTATAATATATTTCCCCTTTTTTCAATCTCTTGTCCAGTTGTTTATGCCCTTTCCAGTTGATAAGAACATATAGTAGATAATGACATTTCTCACATAATGTGGCAAGAGGCTATCAAATGTTCATGTAAGATATAAAAGTATAAAGCAAGCATCGTTGTCGAGTTTCTTCAATCTGATAGACAGTTGCAGCTGATCACAGAGCTGAGAAATTAATGTGCAGATGTAATATATACTCAATTTCTCCTTTCAAATAGAGATGCTAGCTAGGCATTTGAATTTTGAGGAATTTGAAGTGAGTCACAGTGATTGTTTCTCTGAAGCAATTACCAGTTTCAATCTTAGCGGCTCACTATTTCAAGTTGAAAGTTCAAAGATTAGAAGTCTGAGGCATCCACCATTTGTTATAGTTGTACTATGTGCTGGTGGCCAGGGGCTTATACCACCACATTTTGTTACACAGATGAAACCTTGTAGAATTATTGTTTATTTAAAATGTACTTTAATATTATTTGATACCCTTAGAGAGATTGATTCAATGTTGGGGGATCTTTCTACCACCAGTGTAATCTTCTCTGATCCGTATTGCTTTCTATGTAATTTATGTCATTGGTTCAAAACGGCCCATTAGAGTTATAGGGAAACAGAGAGTGATTCAGTGTTGCTCAAAGAACCGAATGTTTCATAGCTGAGTTTTGGTATCACTGATTCATTGTTTGGCTTTTAAACCCCTATATAATTTGCAGAAATGATTCATAAATCATAACTTGTTCAGCTAAATATGCCAATGCCATCGAGATATTCGTATATTCTGGAGTAGACAATTATACAGTTCCAATAGGTCTGTCTCTTTGGGCTCTTGGGGGAGGAGGAGATTAGAAATTTGACATCAAAAACTAGAGGATATTTAACATTGTTATTAGTTTTCAATGTGCACACTTAGGCTATGTTTGGTTATGAGGTAGATATTAGATGTAAATTTTTATGGATGAATTCTAAGTGCAAAATTGTATACGAAATTTATTTATGAAAAATTTCACCCTATTTATACTCCCCACCAAACACATCCTTGAAATCCTTAAAGTTATTCAGGCTTACTGAATTACAGAATGAATTCTTTGTCCCCTAACCCAACCTTTGCTATGACATATTATTGGCTAGTACCGTGCAATGTGTTTTTGGTTGTTGCTAATATTGTGCATTGGGGTTTTGCTTTTCTTCTTGATTACCTCTACTTGGGAGTCTTGCATGGTTGATATCCTCTGAATCTGCACCGAAGCCAACCACAACTAAATTCTTTCCTGGTTCATCCACAGCAACTTTTAAGTCTCCGGGTCAACGAGAACTATCTTTTAGTTTTTTATTTGGTCCTCAAACAAATTGATTTGTACATATTCGTCCCCCATCTACTACCGAAGAGATCTTGGTGGAATTGTTGCATATGAAATTGAGCACAGTTCTGAAAAAAAAAAAGCAGTAATAATAATAATAATAAAAAACCCATTGTTTCACACACAAGATAAGCACACTCAATTTCATTTGCTTGAGCAGCTAACCTAGCCCCTTGTTGTTTGAAGACACCCACAAGTTTTTTAGGTCAAAGAAATCCATTTCATTGGATAACAACCATGAGTATGGCACATCCATCTATTACAGTAGGAACATATATATATATATATATATAACAGCCGCTTAAGTGCACAAAATGATTAGGCAAACATACAAGCCTACCCAACTACGACCCCATCCACAACATTAACCATCGAACGAAGCTTTTCTAAAACATTAATAATCTTAATTCCAGAAACTTTTACAGGCTTTATATGAACAATCTAGCCCAAAAAGAAATTCACACAAGTAAATTACTTGGTAGGAATTCTAAGTTATTCCTGTGATTAATTTTTCTCTCGTGTTGGATTAAAAGAGCTATTGCCCCAAACTTATTGTTTCACATCATAAAACCATATTCCCAAAGCGTGATGAACACAAATGAAAAATATAAATAGAAGTCTCAAGTAACCACCACTTACATAGCATGTTGATTTATCATCTGCCATGATGCATTACTTCAAAGTTATTAGATGTGTGAGCAATTGCAAGAAAATCAAGATATAACCTTTATTTAACTGTTCGCGATTCAAATATTGCTGCTATCAAGAGAAAGTGACCAAAAGGGAAATCAAAACAATCCTAATGTAGAGAGGAGACGAGGAAAAAAAGACATCTAAAAAGAATGAAAAAGGAGGAAGGGGTCACCATATCACTACATGGAGGGGGTGAACCGGATCGGCTCTCCCCTTGGCCTAAAGCGAGTGCTGTTTGGAGAAAGAAGGAAAAGGTCAGTGTAAAGATGCTTCTTGGTCTCTGAAAATTGTATGCCTATTTCACTTCAGTTTTAGAAATTAAAAAAAAGTATCAATTTAATCCCCTAGAATTATAAAAAGTGTATTTAGTCTTTTTGATGATTTAACTTAGTTTTGGCAAACACTAATACAAGGATTAATTTGAATTGTCTTTTATAATTTCAAGACTAATGTGATATTTTCTTTAACTTTAGGAATTAAAATAAAGCACACATATAATTTTATAATTTTAATGACTAAAATCAATCTTTACTGGAAAAGATCATTTGTTTATTGTGGGCCTCCTTGTGGCCCAGTTAACACTTCAGCACAATGAATCAACAATTTCAGGGCCATTAATAGGTCTCACAAACAAACATATAACTAACAAATCCATCCATAGCCAGAAATACATACGGCAGGGGTTGAAGACTAGGGAACCAAGTCTTCCCACTGCCCAAATCACAGGCTTGCAAGCCCTTCAGGCCACAGAAAAGGCGGTATCAGTGTCTCAATACTTAGTGGTGGGAGATACGACCCTTTCTTCTGGGGGTGGCATTCTTGGTGGGGCACCCTCTCCCTCTCATCTCCAATTTCTTCCACATTAAGATATGCAACGTGTAGGACTTATACTGGTGAATCAACAAAAGTTAACCCACCTACAAAACTTTATGAATAAAATTTAAATTCACTTGTTTATGCAGTTTGATATTGCAAGTAGAATTAACAAAAAATAAAATGAAAATTTCAGGTAGAATTTGTTTTGGCCTTTTGCTTGTTTCTTTGCTTTCCGTTGTATTGTATTGTATGCATGTTCACTTTGTTAGTTTAATTTCTATGATAGATGGTAGAACAATTTTATACTATATCCACGAGCTGTGATATAGTGGCACCTCATCTTATTCCTTAATAATGTGATCACTGGTTGCTTCCTCAGGAGAGTTTTCACGACGAGTGAATTAGCTATTGCCACCGATAGTAGATACCCTAATTTCGATTAAAAAAAAAACTATTTTATACTATCAAAATTTTAATAAAGTGTTAACAAAGTGAAAAAATGGCACTTTTTTAAAATTGTATTAGTGGATAATGCAAAAGTAAAATTATTTAATTAGACATTTATATAAATATTACTTTATTGTATGCATGTTCACATTGATAGTTTAATTTCTAAAACAATTTTATACCACCAGAATTTTAAACAAGTGTTAACAAAGTGAAAAATGATACTTTCTTTGAAATTGTATTAGTTGATAATGCAGAAATAAAATTATTTTACACCATCATCAATGAATATCAACTAAACTTTTATATAAATATTATTTTATTTATTTTGTTTATTATTTTTAAGATTTTGCTAATTTTTTTTATTACTTCTCGCATACAATTTTAATGTCATAAAAAGTAGAATTTTTTAGTTTAAAATAAACCAAACAACCCAGCACACGTTCATTCTTGTTCACTATTACTACTGGCTTCACTCTCATTTCATTTCACATATATATATTATTAAATATTGTTATTTCTTGGTTAGAAGAAGGCGCTAGAAGGAAAAAAAAAAAATCACCAGAAAAAAAATCTGAAAAGAACCCCCCCAATAGAGAGAGAGAGCTCGCGCGCGCAATGCGATTGCGGTGCTCACTGCTCACCTCTTCTTCTTCTTCTTGTCCGGCGGCGCTGTCCAATGCACCGGCGGCGAGTTCCTCCGTCCGCCGCCGCCGTTTCCGTTGTTGATGGCCCTGCAGATGACGTGGCAGCCGAATCTCCTCAGCCAGAAGCGCAAGAACGGTCCCCCTTTAGGTCTCCGCAACCTCGGCAACTCCTGCTACCTCAACAGCGTCCTCCAGTGCCTCACCTACACTCCTCCTCTCGCCAATTTCTGCCTCAAGTTCCAACACTCCTCCCTCTGTATCTACAAAACCCTAACTTCCAACATCTTCCTTTCAATTTCTCTCTGAAACCCTAATTTCCACTGATTTTCACTACCTGACGTCGTTTTCCTCTGATTCAGGTGACTCTGCTGCTTCGTCTTCGTCGAATTGTCCATTCTGTATCTTGGAGAAGCAGATTGCGCGCTCACTGCGCGTGGATCTCGTTCACGACACGCCGTCCAAGATCCAGAGCTGTCTCCGGATCTTCGCGGAGCATTTCCGGTGCGGGAGGCAGGAGGACGCGCACGAGTTCCTCCGGTACGTGATTGACGCCTGCCATAACACCTGCCTCCGCCTCAAGAAGCTCCGCCGTAAGGGTGGCGGCGGCGGCGGAGGAGGTGAGGACGGTGGTGGTGGCGGGACGAGTAGTACGGTGGTGAAGGATATCTTCGGAGGTGCGCTGCAGAGCCAGTTGAAGTGCCTGTGCTGCGGGTACGAGTCGAATAAGGTTGATGAGATTATGGATATAAGCCTTGACGTCTTTCATAGTAACTCGCTTAGGGATTCGATGCAAAAATTTTTCCAGCCTGAGATTTTGGATGGGAACAATAAGTACAAGTGTGATAGGTATGAGCATGAGTGTTGTGTGTTTTTTAATTGGTTTTGTAAAATTGGTTTCTGAGTTTTTGTTAAATGCATGAATTTGTTGTTATTGTTGTTGTCTAGTTGTAAGAAATTGGTGCGGGCAAAGAAGCAGATGAGTATACTTCAAGCTCCTAATATTCTTGTGATACAGCTCAAGGTTGGTTAATTGGTGGTTTATTTTTTTCGGTGTTTTGTGTCTTTTTTTTATTTATTTATTTATTTATTTTTTGTGGGGGGGGGGGGGGGGATCTTGGGATGTGCTTGGATTAGGGCATGCTTGTTTTGTATTTTAATTTCCTGTTTTCATTGTATGTGTTTATTGCGCGAAAGAAACAGTAAAAACAGGAAATGGACTGTTTTCTGTTTTCTTCATAGGATGCTGTAAACAGCGAAAATGAAAACAGAAACTAAACATGCCCTGGGACACTTTTTTTATTTTTTCTTTGGAATGATGGTGTGTTACTGAATTTGGATTGATGCAGAGATTTGAGGGCATATTGGGTGGGAAGATTGATAAGGCTGTTGCATTTGAAGAGGTTTTGGTGCTTTCTAACTTCATGTGCAAAGCTAGCCAGGTATGTACGATGTTTGTTTTAAAGTAGTTGCTGCAATTTAGAATTTATGGATATAGAAAGGTGACACAGATATTATGGGTCAATTAGGATATGTCCGTGAGTTTGAATATTGGAGGGAAAGGGAGGAGACGACAAGGCTTGTAGTGTAAGATTTTAAAATCTTACACTACACATCTTTCTCTCCCCTCCCTTCCCGTCAAAGATGCTACCTCACAAATATACCCTTAGTTTCATGTTTGATTTTGGATTAGGGACGTTAAAAATAGTGAATAGACATTGAGTATAACCCCTAGCCTTCCAAGCTGATGTTGTGGGTTCGTAATCTATTATTCTATTTTAATCTTTATTTTTGTACTATGGAATTTAGTAGTAAATTTGTTAATTGTTCATTTGAATTTCTGTATTAAATGTTCACCAATCCGACTAATATTGAACTTGTTAAGAAAAGTAGGTTTAATGACTGAAAAAAAAAAGATCATGAAAGAATATTCTTTAAATGCTTAAATTATGTATTGAAATATTGAAATTGATTCTTCTACCCCATTATTCAGAATTTTTTTTTTTTTAAATTATGCTGAAGAAATGAAATAAAAGATAGAGTAGATCTAGAACAGCTATTGTATGAGGTCTACCTACTCAATGCTAGATACAAAAGCCTGGCACACATGGACATGATACTTAGTGGTTAAGCTAAAGCCATGTTATGTGGACATTTATGACTGGTTCTTTCTTTGTGTTTGTAAGCCTGTAATCTTCCAAACTTTGTTATTTCACTTCCCAAAATAGCCAAATAAATTTGACGGGGGAAAAGTCTTGGGTAAGCCTTCTAATGATTCACTTTGTTTATTTTTGCTAAATTTGTTTCACCAAGAACACAAGATTGATTTTACCGTGTTGAATTCACTTTATTATTTTTATATATACACACACACCATGCTTTGGGAGATGAAGGAAAGCAAATTTTTGGACATGTGAGCCATATAGGGTAGTAGTTGACAGATTTTGAAGTGAAATGGGAAATACCTTGGGTGAACTGTGATTTCATAATTTATAACTGCAAGAGATTGGTCTGAATTTCTTGAAAGCTGCAATGGTTTTAAATTGGGCTATGCAACTGCAACTATGGCCACATATTTCATATTTAGAATGTCATATTGTCTATGCAATCACATGGCAGCTGCAATTTTCCACAGTCACAGTAATTGCATTGCAACCTCAATTTAAAACCACCCAAAGGTTACAAATCATAGATTCAGCATATGACATGGAAAGGTTTCTTAGAAATGGCGTGTGTGCTTTATAAGTCTTCATGTAATTAACTTTAAAGATAAGAAAAGGAGCATAATCCTCTTAAGGGATTGAGTTTAATTTGAATAGTAATACTTTAGCTATGACTTCGATTGTTGTCAAAGTGTGTTGATCTGAAAAAAGAGTTAGTATATAGGAAGATGATAACTTTGTATATGCTAGTTAGTTGGTTACTTGATTTTGAGTATTGGGTGGAAAATTGTTGCATTACTGTTAAGCTTTCTGGTGGGTTGCTATATTTGTTGCCTTTGGTCTATTTGTGGGATAAGATTGGGATAATGGATGTTGTTTGGTGATTATAGGAATCATTTGGAGGTATTTAGAAACATTATTGTATGGCTGAACGGTGAACCTCTCACCCACTCACAGTGAAAAGTTAAGTTTGAAATACTCAATAGTTTGTAGTCCATGGGAAGTATGGAAGATATTGATGATATAGGTTTGGAACACATGAAAATTCTAAACTCGTGCCTGCCTTGTGCCGAGGGTTTGATTGTAAAAGGGGTGGCTAGGTTAGGACTTTATACTAACTGAGACTTCAAAGAGACTACATATCAAAGAAAACTCATATAGTACAAAGCAGAAGTTCTTGGTGAAGGCTGTTTAGTAATTTTCCAACCTAGGCTGATCTGTTGATGACTGGTGTTACTTGGCCGATATTATATTATTATTATTATTATTATTTTTATTTTGCAATTTTCCTCCATTCTACTTTTATATGTAGCTTCTTCCAATCCTAATAGTTATGCTGATTCAGGATCCACTGCCAGAATATAAGCTCTTTGGTACTATTGTGCATTCAGGCTATTCCCCGGAGTCTGGTCACTATTATGCTTACATAAAGGTTTGTGAAGTGTAGTTAATCTGTGTGCAGATTATGTAGCCAGTACATAATTCTCAAATAACTTCCAGTTGTAGCCAGCTTCTGATTTTCTATTATGTTCACAGGATGCAATGGGTCGGTGGTATTGTTGTGACGATTCTTGTGTAACAGTTGCAACCTTGCAAGAAGTTTTGTCAGAAAAGGTTTATATTCTTTTTTTCTCTCGAACTAACCAAAGACCAGTGTCAGTTAGTAATTCTCTTGCTTCAAATGGAGTAAAGCCACATTATTCCAATGGGAGTCAGGCTACTGAGTTCCCAAAGGTTGATGTACCACTGAAAGCAGTGCATCCAAAACCAAATTCTGAGCAATCTACTTGGAAGGATATGCCAAGGGTATCTAAGATTAGTAAAGGGCCTTCCAGCTCACGAGTTAAGTTTGACATTAATGGACATTCTACTTCCAAGAGAAATCCTGCTTCTGCAAATGTCAACGGGAAAGTTGACGTTTCTAAGAATCAGTCCGTGGTAATAAATGGGCATGTGAAGGAGACAGTTTCTTTGGAGATTGGCAAGAAAGACCCTTCATCATTACCAACCAGGAATGGCTCTGAGAAAGATAAAGTTGACCTTTCTGAAAAATCAAAAAGAAAGGATTCAACATTAACAAACGGATACACTGATATTCAGTCAGTTAATATCGCAAAATCAGATTCTAGGGAAGACACTAATGGAAGCACAATAATAACGGGTAGGGGGCTTGACAACTTAAAGCAAGAAAGCAATGGCTTCAATGAACCTAAAATACTGGGGAAGAGAAAAGAGCAGGAGGGTCTTCTGAGCATGTTGCGTGCACATGATGGTCAGTCTCGAACAAGAGTTGAAGAATTCAAGGACATGTATGATTGGCCAGAACTCAACCCTTTTTGAATTTTTCCCTTAGTTCTTACTAATTTTATTTCCTAATTAAAATTAAATGAAGATTTGTTTTTAATGAGGCCTAGCTATGATTTGTGTTTTCTGATATATATGAAAATGTGTCAGTTCATACTCTTGACAATGTGCTTTTCATAACAAAGATGGAAAGTTGATAGCTTGGTTTATACTGTCAAAGTTAGTTAACATTTAACATTGTCCCACTAAAATCTTAGTTTTCTTGAGGCTTTGATATTGTTTTGATAGCCTGATTGGTGGGGAAGGGAATACTAGAATCTGATACCTGTCTTTTGGTATCCAAGTTTTCTAGCCATTTCAGCCTGATGGAAGCAGGGTGAATCAATAATGCTAGTGGATACTCCACAATAAAATTTTCCTCTTCCTTTCATAATTGTATGCCCCTCCCCCCTTCCTCTTTTTCTCTCCCCCTCCTCTTTTTTTTTCCCCCTCCTCTCTCTCTCTCTATTCAATATCTGGTGTGTTAAAAAATGTTGATGTTACTTTTTTCTTTTTTCTTCACGATGTCTTAGTGATTCATATTGTATTGAAACTTTCATGCTTGTTAGCATGTTTTTCTTTTGCAATTTTTTACACACTTGTTAACATTCATTTACCTCTTTCCTTTGACAATCAGTTGGATACCTTTTGATTCTAAAATATTTATTATATGCTGATTCAGATGCTGTTTTCTTTCTAAATTATTCAAATTATTCATTGTATGCTTTATTCTGATACTTTGTTTTCAAAACATCACTCAGTCTTGGGAAAGAAGCGAAGTCTGCTCTGAGGTCATGTGGCTGGACAGATAAAGTCTGTGATTTCATGCGTTCTAGAAAGAGGTTACGGGCACAAGAAGCTGGACATCTAACAAGTGCAGATGAAACAAGGTAAGTTTGATCAGATTCTACACTGCTTTATGTATTGAGCCTTTGGTATTACACAAACATAGCTGTAGCACAATTCTGTGAATAATTTTGTATTCCATTTTCACTACTACTTTCTGAGTATGTAGGAGATTTATTTCAAACTATGACTATAGGTGCTAGATGAGAGTTCTTAAATCATTCTTATGTGGTTATGCTTACTATGATGGACTCTGGAAAATTGACATTGACCATCAGATGATGGAGGAAACCACGATTTAGAGAAGTTAAGGATGATTTCATGTATAGTCGTCTATGGTGGATTCTGTTTGCTTGTTATGTTATGAAGAAATGTACAGTATAAGATTAAGAAATGTGATGTGGGTTAACTTAGAAATGTGGAGATATATTTGCAGAGTTGAGGAATTTTAGTTATAAAATGGCTTAATGTATTGAATTAGTGTTCAAAGTAAAGTCAAAATTTCGTTTCTTTTATTTATTTTTTAGTTTTCTTTTTGGGGTTGGCTGTGGGGAGTGGCCTTTTTGCAACTTGCCATCATTGGTAATTAATTGATTGTGATAACTGGATTTGAGCATGATTCCCATACAGTGTAGTGGACCAATATTGTTCTAGTGAGCCATTCTTGACAGATGATTAGATGAACAGTCCACGCAGTTGGGACTGAAGGCTGTTTGCATGCCCATGGTGTTGTTTAGGGTAATGGTTCACATGATATGTCCAAGGCCTAAGCATAACCTTTCTAAGCTTTTAGCTTGTTTAGTAGTTCCTAAGCAGTTGTAGGTTTGTTGGTAGTCTTTTTTTTTTTTTTTTTTTAAAGAATATATAGGTGCATGTCTATTTCTGGTCATCTTGGTGCAGTTGGCAGCATTAGTTCATATAGTGTGGCTCTTTGCCTTGACAACCTAGCTTTTACCAGTTGGCCACAGCTCAATATACTGATCAGATTCAGAGTCTCAATTATCAAATTTGGAAAAAGGATTAAGAAACTAAATTGTCAAATCTGATTTTTTTTTTTTCAATTAATGGTTTCTTATATTGTTATTTCTTTGATAATTTAAGTAGTATGCTCTGAAAAGTTTGTCACATTTCTTGATGTATGGTGATTGCGATTTGACTCTGGTTATAATCCCTGACATGGATGTGCATTGCATGTGATGCAGGAAGCTGTTAATAGGAGATGCCAAGGAAGCTTTCTTATCAAAGATTCCTGAGTCATTGAGAAAGGATCTGATTGAACGTCTCCGGTCATTTAGCCAAGAAAAATGTACAATTTGAATGGCCGTGATCAGAACAAGGTATGATGTTAATCAGGTGGGCTTTTGTTTTAGTCTACATATTTTGAGTTCAATAAGCCCTTAATTTGGTTAGAGATTTGTGTACAAAAGGTTGTTTGATAATTTCTAATTTATTTCCAAAATGTTGCAGCATGCTGACAATGCTAATGAGGCTTGGTGTGTATAGTCTGTATTGCTAATTATTGTAGTGATGATGGTGGTACTCGTAGTGGATGCTCAGTCTGGGATTGTTACATAACTGACTTTTGAGGTAGTTCTGGCCACAAAGGCAGGAGAATATGGAGACTGTTTCATTCAAGCCTTCCCTACAGTGGCTTTACTATGCTTCTAATTGCCTCACACATAATTTGATTCAGATTTCATGTCCTACCATGAGTTTTCTTTCACGGTGGAGGCTATGCAGTTCTTGTGAATCTTGCGGAGAGGATTTCAGGAATTCTATTCATTTTGTACAATATCTGGTTTAGTCTTGTATTGGAGCAAAATCTTCTTTTTCTATAGAATTGCTCAACAAATTTTGCATTGAAGATGAGGCAGTGTTATGGCTTGTGGGTAAATGTTTTTTAACAATGACTGTACTCTTTTGGTATAAAATGAGAAATTCCAAGTTCTAGGTAGTAGATGCAAATGTTTTGGTACGCAAGAATATTTAGTTTGGTACTCCTAAGACTCGTAACTCATCAAAGATCTCTATTTTTATTTACAACTGACGTAGTTGTCAAATAAAAATAGTTTAATGAACAATTCAAATGTGCTGTAAAGTAGCTAGTTTGCATTATGGGCTGCAAAGATTGTTGTGAGGCAATTAGCGCGCCATTCAGGGACGAGGAATAAGGAAGCAATTGTGTTGCAGCACGTTGTTTCTCCGTCTATTTTCTTGATTCTAAGTGTTCAAAGTGCTTTTATGAATTCTATAATCAAGGTTAGCATAGCAGGAAGAGAATAACGCCACCTAGTTCAAAGATGCAAATCCAATATAAATTTGGGTCCGTAGGACGCAAATATATGTTCTACAGGAGGAGAATAGCTCTTTCTATTAAACTTTATTTTCAACAACTTGTCTTTGAAGTATGTATCTAAGGATGTATTGAATCCTAAGTTATTTTAGAGGTTAAAGTTCGTGATATAGTTTAAATTAATTTTTGGTATATACATATTCACTTTTTTTTTTTTTTTTTTTGGTTGGATCAAGCATCTTCTCTTATTTTAAGACCAAACGCAATTTTAAATACCTTATTCAGAACGATAGATCATCACAGTTTGACAATATTAGTGTAGAATTATGAAATTTTATGGCAGACATCTATTTTCCTTTTGGAAATAATTCTGCATGCCACAAAGCCAATACGCTTGGGATGCATCACACACTTCCATTGGGCTGGTTGTGTCGAAAAGGTATGTGAAATGAATCAACTCGGATCATGCTTTCCAAAGTTGAATTCATTTCTAAAAGCATGTAAATGAGTTGTTGCTGTCCGAGGTAGCATTTGGGTAAGGTTGCCTACGTATTGATTGTCTATCCCGGTAACAAAGACGGCCAGTTCGGAGTTGTTGATGTTAATATACGGGGAAGTTGTTGAAGTTATACTGATCGATCACAAAAATAAAGACTAGATCCCAACTGACTAAGCTTTGTTTACGGGTGGAGTAAAGTTATTTAAAGATTGAAAATGGAAATTAAGGGTATGTTTGGTTAGGTGGGTAAAAATTGGGTGTAAATTTTCATGGATGAGCTCATATGTAAAATTACACATGAACCTCATTCATGAAAAATTTACCCCCACTTCTACTTCCCAACCAAACATACTTCATTGACAGAGACACAGCCATTTGTCAAATTGGACTATTAGAACAAAAATTGAAGAGGTGATAGGAAAAAGGAAAAAAAAAAAAAATCGTGTTTTGCAACAAAGGCTTCCGCTCGATCTTTCTTAGTCTAACTGTCTAATTTTGTACATTTGATATATATTTTTTTCCATTTTTTCTTGGTATGTTACATTTGAGAATTTCCGAATAAGTTCTTTAGTTTAAAAACAATAAACGGTCCCATAGCATTAGAATGAACATTTTTAATTGGATGACTCAAGGCCCAAAAGCTTAACTGAATGAAGCTATAAAACCAAGAAGAGGTTAACGTCATTTAGTACAAGGGAGGCAAGCATAATGCGCTCTAATTTTAAACACTGTTATGACACAAGAAATGGTTAGGAATAGTAGCACAGAAAGAGTTAGTTCATTTGATCGATTTTTTGTTCATGCATCGTATAATTTAGATTAAAATCAAAGAGTATTTTTTTTATTGATCGGTGATTTATAAGTACCTATTTAAGCATTTAGTGGGCCAAAAACATACTTAAACCCAGACGGGACCGGATTTCTTTCCCCTTACCTGAACTTTTTCGACAAAAATAGTATCTCACATGCTAGAGGAAAATAAAAGAATTCAAACCTAGCGTTTTTAGGTTTTGCTACAATTTAGTAGCACATAATCCAATCTGCTGTTTCCTTTTAAATTTCGGGAGAATGCTCCAGCAGTCGTTTGGGGACAAAAGTAGCACATATATATATTAATGTTTGAAACTCTTATTGTTACAATCATATATTGTCAATCATCTTGTCAAGCAAGAAGAATGAACTAAGCAGTAGAGATTGGACACACTGAACAACACCAAGCTAAATAACATAGAGCAAACCCCCCACATCAAAACATAACAAAACACATTGGAATATAAACCACTAAATTAGTATAAACACACAACACTTTGTGTGGTTGTTGATGATACTAAGCTTTAGGCTTGCGAAGAAGAACAACTGAGTTGATCACATCATTTGTGGGATGAAAGATGGTAAGCAACTCAAAATCCACCATGTCATCCTCCTCAACAATAGGGTACAAGAAGGCTCTAGCCCCTTTTGCACTCCTCACAAGCAAAGCACCTCCCTCCTTCATGTACTTCCTTATGTGCCCCAAAATCTTCACTTTTGCTTCTCTGCTCATTCCCACAAGTGCTGCCAAAAATATGCAATCATATTCCCCCAACCTCTCTTTAACATCCATGATGTCTTGTGTTTCAAACTTCATCCTCTTGTCAAGTTCTTTATCTGAGGCAACGATTTTCCTAGCCACCTCATTTGCCTTCTCATCAATGTCAAAGTTATCAAAGTGAGTGTTTTCCATGTGGTGAATGGCCATTATGATTGAAGTGAGTGGCAATGGCCCTGACCCAACAAAAGCTACTTTCTTTGGGTGCAACACACCATTGTCTTTGAGTATCTTGTTCTCCAAGTTTGCTAGTTTGACATAGTTTCCGTAGTAAGGGAAGAGAGTGAGGTTGTTCAAAGGGTTTGGTGTATGGCTTATGAAAGTTGAGAATTCAAGCTCTAAGAGCCCTTCAGCACGGCCACAAAGATTAATGAGGCTCTCACGAATGCTCTTCACATCTTGGGGTAAGGCCTCAATGTCAATGGAGGAAGGGAGGGTGCAAAGCTTCACTAGGTAAGTGAAGAGGCTATTGACTTGCTTAGAGGGCCTAAGGGATTCTAGGTTAGAAATGCTTGCATGAAGTTGCATGATTTGAGCTATGAGGAGCTCTGATGGGATTTGGGTATCGAAGCTGAAGCTTTGGAATGAAGCCATTGAATTGGTTGTGAGTTAAAAATTTTGAGAGAGCAAAAACAAAACTAGACCGAAGTACACAAGCTTTTGTGTGTGTGCCTTGTGGAAAAAGCAGAGAAGCCTTCAGCTATTTATACTTGCATTGGTTGAGCTTGGATTTGATGAAACTGCAGTTATTGGAAAAAACATTATTTAGTGATGTTGACACTTGACATGATTCTGAAATCTTCTCTGGTCAACAACAAATGTGGTGCTTCATGCCTTCAAGATTAACAGTCTAATGTGACTGTGTCACCCACTCATAATATAGGCCAAATCAGTTTTATTGATAATTATTTTAATATTGAAATAGTATAAAATATAAATCACAAAGATATTGCGCAATGACAAATATTACAAAAATAATTGTCTTTTTGCGGGTGTGGACCTTCAAGCTTGTGGAAGTTGGGACTCTAATTAGTAATATAAAATTGATGGAAATGAACATAGTTGGCATCTCAAATTCAATTTGATTCTTTTCACACCCTATATATGTAGAATAGGGAGGTGGAAGCATATACTGTTTATGCAATATGTTCACACTAACATGAGAAAGAATATAGGGCTTGAAGTCCCACACCGGCATGGAGCTTGCCATGCAAGTCAAGACTACAAGATCTTTCGAAGAATGATTAAATCACAGAGTAAAAAATAAAAAGTCAGATGAAACCCCCTTTTTTCATCACTTGCTAATGCTAGTATTATTAAGCTTGAGGTTAATATTTGTATCACCTTTTGAAAATACTTTCAAGAGACATCTAATATAGGTGTGTGTTCTAATATGCTAGCTGGTAGAACAAAATCGAAATATAATCAGGTGTGGAGCTTGACTATTTTTGTTGGAGGACCAAAACTTAGTGGCATAGTTATTATAACAGGACCGGACAAACCCGAGTTGAACCGGTCGAGCTACCTCTAAACCATGCACCCGAGCCTGCACAAGTGACAATCCATGATAAATCCATGACAATCCAAGAATTATCAAAGGCCGGACTCAAACTTGCACCCACCTAGAAAGGTAAGCAATTCACCACCACTGAGCCAATATTCTCTTTGTTATATATTATGCGGTTAATTGTATATACAATATATTTAAATACGTTAACTTCTTTATATATGGATAAAAAATATCATCCACAGGAGTCAAACTAAGGACATACACACTAGCATGCATTGGGCAAGCATGGCTACCACTGGGCCATGTGTCTAGTTGTTTATTAATGTATCATTATATATATATATATTACATATTAAATTACATTAAACTATAATTTTTTAAATTTATTTAATTAGATTCAATTCAACTGATTGAACCAATGACCCGATGCCTTGATTAAGTTGATTACTAGGTCAAGTCTGATAATTATGCTTGATGGTTAATTTTATGTAAAGAATAATACTTATTCGTTTTTCTTTTACTCTAACCTATAAATTTGAATACAAATTATAATATATAAAAGAATATAAATTTCACCATCAAAATTTAAAAAACGTATGTACAATCATAACATACATATATACATAAACTTTCAAGTATTAAAACTTTAAAAATTTAAGTTATCAATGAAAAATAAAAATTAACATAAAACTTATCACACAATAGTTGATTGTCATTGAGCATTAACTTTAATTATTATTTTTTTCTTATTCAATATAAAAGCCTATTTATAGTAATATTAATAATATATACATTCCTTTTATTAATTTAAATGAATAATAATTATAATGAAGGTAAAATATTATACATGTACTATATATTAGGGGTATAGATAGATTGAGTCAACCTGGCGAACCCGAAACAAACCAATCAAACTGGTTCGGGATTGATTCGGTAATCGGGTCACATTGAATAGAAACAAATTAAAGCAATAATAATCGATTTTGGTATCGGATTTCAAAAATTTCAACCTAAGATAATGCGACTTGATCAAATATTATATATATATATATATATATATATATATATATTAATTTTTCTGCATATAATAATTTAGTTAATAAATCATACTTTAGTTATATATGTCTGTTAATTTTATTAAGATATATACGAATATGAAATTAATAAATCTTTAGGAGATTTAAAGTTTGTGAATTTTTTTAAAAAAATTGTAATTTTTTTCATTTTAATTGAGATAAATATAAAATAATAATAATCGGATAACCCGACCACTAATCAACCCGATTATTATTCCCTTTAAAAATCTAAAATACTATTTTTGTGAATCCATTTTAATTACATGTTATTCCCCCCAATCTCACGGCCATTAGTTTTTGAAAAGAATCATCTGCCTACATTGGTGTGTGTTCTTAACCATATGTCTCGAGCAAAATTACTTTTTTTTTTAAATCAAAAAATGAAACCACACATTAAAACTGAGAACATGCTTCGAATCCTTCCTGTCAACACTTTGGCAGCATTGTTGCGACATGTTAGCTAGCATTCTTTCAGCTAAAAAATTTAAAATTTTTCCACTTGAAGCAACCCCATATTTCTTATAGTGAAGCCCAGTACTATAGCAAGAGACGTCAAAGGCCTGCCTCTTGAGGAGGAAACGAGCGTCCTCCATGCTTCTCTTCTAAGTCGACGAGCACGCTATTGCGTGTTGAAACTTCATACTTTGCAGGGGCTTTTGTATTATTCAGATATTAATAATAAAAAATTCTTAATGCTATGATTTGTTTAAAAATGGCTGGAGTAAATTTTATTGGAGATATCTTATTACAATGTGTTTGTGTCTCAAACCTAAAGTTTGGCAAGAGCTAATTGAGATATGTTAACAAAGGGTAAAATGGTAAACATATACTATCGACATCCTATTCCCTTTTTTTGTTAATTTTAAATTTGTGAATAAGATTAGTTAAATCCTTCAAAATCCTTTTTTCCCTTTCTCTTTATTCTCCTTTTGATATCCTTTCTTCCTTTTCCTTCAAAACTCGTGAATATGTAACTTTAGTTTTCACTTTAGGTGGACTTGTTGTAATTTTTGGAAGAGCCAAAATTACTTTTGAAGTAATAATTTATCTTTTATTTTGAAGAAAAGTGTATTGGGAAGTGCATTTTTTTAAATTATTTTGCTGCATGGAAAATGTAAACCAAACGAGCACTTTACCTGTTGGAGTCATTCAAGAAAACAACAAGTGAAGAAAAAAAAAAAGCTATTTGGTTCTTGGTCATTTTGTCTTATATATTATAAGATATTTTGTTAATTGTGATGATCAACTGCTGGTACAGGTATAACTTGGAGTGAATATTCACTTTAGTTGCATTGAAATCGCGCACTAGTTATATTGATTCATAAAATTGAAAAATGTAACTTTTTAATCTCTACTGTTGTAAAACACAAATCAAATTATTCAATAAAATACAAATAAATTAAATTAGTCTCTT
This sequence comes from Dalbergia cultrata, assembly GCA_031216105.1. Lineage (NCBI taxonomy): Eukaryota > Viridiplantae > Streptophyta > Magnoliopsida > Fabales > Fabaceae > Dalbergia > Dalbergia cultrata. Next base: position 18,402,579 of record CM062350.1, read on the forward strand.
AAATACATTTTATCAAATCAAATTCGTCCTTCAAACTTAAAGCAACGCTGATATTTTTAGGGATTACTTTTTGACTTAGAATTTAAAATGTGAGAGACTACTTTAATTTATTTGTACTTCAAGAACCAAATTGACTTACCCTTTACACGTTAAAAAAAAAAAAAAACAAAGAAAAGACTTGATCACCTTTTGTAGTTTTAATAAAAAAAGATTAATGTTTTAATTTAAGGTGCCAAAGGGACTTATGCTTTATTTTCGGGCCAGAATTAAACATTCACTCAGAACTTGAGGTAAGGTGTAGTAGTGAATTCATGTTGCTCTCATTCAATCCTTTCGTGTTTGAGAGAGATGTGAGCCACTGTCTCCCTTAGTTATTATTGAAAATAAAAATGCTTTTTCAAAAAATATTTTGGTTTATCTCAAGAAAAAAATGTTTCAAACTAGAATTTGAATTTAAAAAGTTGTTGTCTCCAACTTGAATAGGAGAAATGATTCTTTATAGGAATACAAATGTGGACACCCACTATTTCTATTTTAGCTTTTTTTAAAAAATTATTTGGAGAACCAACCTGTTTAACCCATCATTTGAGATGGGTTGAGTTGGATTGGAAATTTCTTAGCTCGTTATTGAGAGCGTTTGTTTTAAGGTTTGAAAATACGATCTCAGGAATCACGTTTCCAATAATGATATTCGTAGGAGTTTTATTCCTAGATATCTTAAATAAATTGTTTGTTTAACATTAAATATTTCTAGGATTATTTTTTGAAATTTAGTAATAAATTTAAAAATTGTTTGTTTTATAATATTTATTCCTCGAAATATATGTCATAATGTCACGACCTGATTTGGGAACGTGACCAACATGTAGAAAATCTCATTCCCACATAAGCCTCATGGTTGTCGAGTCATATTATATGCATAATTTGAAATATCATTTTTAAATTTTCAAAACATAATCAATATATATGCTTTTTCATTTCATAACTCTAATCTAAAATCCATAATCATTAGATAAAATATAAACAGAGTTGCACTATACAAAACATGAAATCATATAAGTTTAAATACATTACAAATTTGAATCATAATAGCAAAATACTATAATCGTGCATGGTCTAGGATCCTGTCTGCAAAAACACTATATAGCACTCTATGAAAGACATGATGATGCTTCACTATGAAGTGAAACATACCCAAATGAAAAAATACTACTACTAAAAAGGAAGCTTAGAAGGATCTGGAGCAGTATGTAGTTGTATGAATAAGGGGGAGGAAAAGAGGGGAGACTATAATACCCCTAATTTTAAATTTAAAAGGGTTAGAAAATTTTTCAAACAAAAAGGGCATCAGTCACCCTTACCTGTCATTTCGAGTCCCGAATTCTGCTAAGTTTGGACACTACTCCTTATTGGAGAGCCATATGATAAAGTCATATTTTAGGGACCAAAAGTTCCGGTAATTATTCCCTAGAGAAAAATGAGTTAAAGACAGATTTTTAACGGATTTTATGAAGTCTTTAAATAGGTCATTTTTAAATCACAAGTTTACGGATTCGTAAGAATTCCCCGATTTGAACTAAAACTCAAAATCTAGACTTTTAATTGTTGAGATTTTGATTTTTCTAATATTTTATTTAAATCCAAATGGGGGGCTATTCCCTTATTTACATTTATGTTTAAAAGTAACTTTTATTTCCTATTAACTTTAACTAAGAAATGTAATAAGCGAGTTCTAGGGAGTAAGAGACCATTCTGAAGAGTGAGAGACTAGTTTGTAAAGGGAGAAACCATTCTGGTGAGCACTACAGCGCGCTGTAGTGGTCAACAAAAGATTAAGTCGGTGTAAGAAGTGGATTTTATGCCCTCTGGTGAGCCATTGCCCAGCTCTTAGCTACCAAACGGTCCTTGAGAAAAGTAAGTCGGTGCGAGAGACACTCTCTGGTGAGCGTTGCAGTGCTTTTTAGTGCTATAGCGGTCAACCGAGTTTATAAAAACCCTATTTCGGGTTCTAGACCATCCTACACCCCTTTCAACTTTCTCCTTTACAAAGAAGCGTGACTCCTCCCCCTCTACACCTTATTTCTTCACCTTTTCATAATCTAAACTCCATTTTTCTTCCTTCTAAGGATCTAAGGTATGCTTAGCTTATGGATTTATCTCCTCCTCTTTCAATTTCTTACGTTCTAAGAGGTTAACTCTAGGGTTCTCAATAGTTTTGTGCCATAAGGTTCTTCTACCATGGATATGGTGAAGTTAGAATATTTAGAGATTTATGTAGAGTTATATTGCTTCTATGTCAGATATTACTGTCGTTTCTTTTTCCAAGGGTCCTGTTGGTGTTACTCCTGCTCATCCTACGACTCCAAGTGAGTGGGTTTACACCTGTAACCTCTATGTTGTGCATTAGAAGATATTTTCATGAAAATATAACTTACTGTTTGATTTTAAAGATTTCTGTATAAGGATTTGAGATTTGCTGTTGGTTATTATGTTGTAAACTAATGATTTAAGAGCATGAAACCTAGTTTTGATGAAAACTCATGGGACCATAGTCGCTATGCTGATTTTATGTAAAATTGATGATATATATATATATAGTTAGAGGTTTTATGATTATCTCAATGGATTTTGAAACTGCTTTATATATATGTGAAGTAGTTTTATATTAGACATGCAATTTAGAATAGGCAATAAAGTTGTGATTATAGACCTTGCTGTTTGAAATTATGAAATAGAGTTTTCTAGTTATGAAAAACCGGATTGTTTGAATTATATCTCAGATGATTAACTAAATGATTTTAGAGTGTGAATCTTCATCAGATTCAAAACAGTTGACGGCTACATACTCGTGGAGGTTTGTAATCACAATGTCCATGTGAGTGACCATTTGGGCGTGATTTCATAGCCACCGGTATGCTAAGGTCAGAATGTTAGAATCAGATAGATTCATAGCTCAAAAAGCAGAGGTGTACGGAGCCAGTCCGACACCAAGGTTGGCATAGCCAGTCTCCAATCTTGTAGATGTATTCATATGATTACACTATGATTGATGGATGTCAATGCTTTCTCTAGAAATTAGTACATCATGAGTTGGTATGATTTGAGCTATGATAATAAATTGAAAATTTGGTTATTAATGTGGTGGCATGATGAATTGAGCATATATATAGGTGTTGTGCATGTGCGCGTGTACATCTAAATATTAGACATAATCAGAAATTACTACTTTTCTATTGGAGTATTGTTGATTTTAATTATGGGAAATGATGAGTTTGATTATATATATGTAAACATGAAATGTTTGATGAGTGTTATAGTTTTATTTTGAATTTATGCATTGTTCTTAATGTCCCATGAAGAGGGCTACCGGTGGGGATTCACTCACTAAGTTTTGGTTACAAAACTCACCCCTGTCTTCCTTCTCTTATTTTTACAGATAGAGCAGCTGTTGTGAACCTCCTAGCAGTCAGAGATTCCAGTCGGTGAGTCTGTAGGTGAAGCATATAATGTTTGGGTTAAAGTGCCCCAGTACACTGCAGGCAGGGTCCCATACCTTAGATCATGTCTTGCATTTTTTCATCCCACTTTAATAACATATTTATGTTTTGTTCTTGATAACTTAATGGTATTAGCTCATGGAACATGTTGAAAAGAGAATGTTATATGTAAAGATTGAATTATGACTCTAGACTTCAGAGATAGATTAAGAAACTACAGACTTGATTATTTTACCATTATGATTATGTTGAATTTAAGGAACAGGTGAATTATATGTAGAAAAGAGAATCTATGTTATAAATAAGCTTGTATGAACAGAACATGCATGTAGAGACAGTTATCAGGTCACGAGGCTTGCATGAGAATAAAATTTCTCACGTGCCGGTCACATGCCCAGGTCGGGTCGTGACAGAGAGTTTCATCCAAAACTTAGTGAGTGGATTCTCACTCATAACCACACATGGGACAACAAGAAAGGTACATAAATAGTAACGCAACAACCAAAAATCCTTTCTATCCATAATACTGTAATGCCCCCAATTTTAAATAGAAGGGTTAGGAAATTTTTTCGAATCAGGAAGGGTGTTGATTACCCTTATCTGTTATTTCGAGTCTCGAATTCTGCTAAGTCTGGACCCTATTCCTCCTTGGAGACCCATATGATAGAGTCATATTCTTGGGACCAAAAGTCTTGGTAGAGAAGAATAAGTCAAAGAGTAATTTTTAATAAATTTTATGAAATATTTAAACACTCCATTTTTTATCTACAAGTTTATAAAACCGTGAGAATTGCTAGAATTGAACTAAAACCCAAAATTTGGTTTTTGATTTGTTAGGATTTTGATTTTTCTAATATTTTATTTGAATCCAAATGGGAGGTATTCCTTTATTTACATTTGTGTTTAAAAGTTAATAGGAAGTTTAACTTTAAATTAAGAAATATAAATAAGTAAGTTCTGAAGAGTGAGAGACCATTTTGGGGAGTGAGAAACCATCCTGGAAGGTGAAAAATCATTTTGGTGAGTGCTGCAGGGCTAACAAGCGCTGTAGCGGTCAAGTGAACAGTAAGACAGTACGGGAGATGAATTTTTATGCTATCTGGTGAGCGCTGCAACGCTCTTTAGCGCTACAACGGTCAACGAAGTTATAAAAACCCATGTTTCGGGGTCTAGAACCTTCAAAATCACCAAAACAAATTCCCCACCCTTCTTTTCAGTAGAAAACGTGACTCTTCCCCATCTCCACCTCATTTCTTCACCTTTTCACCATTAAAACTCCATTTTTTTCTTCCTTCTAAGGATCTAAGGTATGTTATCTTACTAGTTTTGCTTCATTTCCTTTAAGTTTTCCTTGTTTAGAAGGGGGGGTTCTCTATGATTCTCAAGGGAAAGGTGCTTTCTACCTTGTTAGAGAGGGATTCTTGGGTATTTAGAGGTTTTAGAGGTTAATTTAGAGCTCTATTGGCTCTATGTCAAATATTACTATCATTTCTGCTTCCAAGAGTCCTGTTGGTATTATGTCTATGCATTCTACCCCTCCAGATGAGTGGGTTCACACTTGTGATCTCTATGTTCTGCATTAGAGTTATTTTTCATAAAACTATGGGGGGTTAAAGTATGATTTTTTAGATATTGTTGTATAAGATTTGAAGTTTATATTGATTTATGAAGTTATGGCTTTTTGCATAGCATGAACTATGTTTTTTATAAAACTCATGGGACGATCGTTGATATATGATTCTATTTAGAGTTGGTTTTGATTGTGATTATTAGAAATTTACAATTGTTGAAATGCTTATTTTATGTTGAATATGGATTATGCAAGTGATTGGTAGAGAACCTTGAGCTTTTGAGGAATGTTATTATGATTTTAGAATTTTCAAACTTACGAAAGAATGTTTTTGAGAATTGGTTTAGAAACTCAGACATAAAAATGATTTTAGAAGTTGTATCTTCATGAGATTCAGAACAGTTGACAGATACATATTCCGAGGATATATGAAATCACAAATGTCTGTAAAAAGGTAATCCTTTAGGCATGATTTCATAACTATGGTTATGCTAAAGTAAGATTGTTACAGTTGCATGCTCATAACAACTGCCAGCTACATATTCTATGACTTTTGAAATCACAATACCTTAGAACTGGTGATCTCTTGGATATGATTTCATAGCCACAGTTATACTAAAGTCACACTGTTAGAATCAGATAGATTCAGAGCTCACAAGAGAACAAAAAGGGCCCACGAGGGGCAATTCATTCAGAGAAACCATGAAACTTAGTCCACGAGGGACACAACTCATGAGAAACCAGTAAACTTAGTCCACAAGGGACGTCGTTCATGAGAGAAACTGAGCACTCATAAAAAAGAACAGAATTACAGATTATTGTTTCTTTAGTAGCTACTACACGATAAGCTAACATGGTTTCAGATACGAAAATGAATTGAGGAAATTGTTTTGAGTTGGAAAAATGATGACTAGTAATTATAAAAATGTATATGTATGTATATTTGATTATGTAAGACTTTAGAGTATTATTAATATTATTATGATTTTACGCATTATTTCTTTGATGTTCCATGAAGGGGGATTACAGGTGGGGATTCACTCACTGAGTTTTGGTTACAAAACTCATCACGCTGTTTTATTTCATTTTTATAGATAAAGTAGCTATTGCAGTCTCTTCTCAGCCTTTTCCCTCACAGTAGCATTAGAGTATCTGCTGGTAAGCTTCACATAGGTGAAACCCTTACATATAAGTAGCGTGCTCTAGTGTAGATGCAGGTAAGATCTCGGATCATAGTGCATGATTTATGTTTTGCATGTATAATGTTATCTGCTACTCATAGAGATTTTGTTTATGAAAGACTTTTATTACACTTGTTGACACTGTGAATTTAGACTTAAGACTAATATGAAACTACAGTTTGAAAGAATACTAGCTATATGTTTTAAAATCAAAGAATTTGTATGTAGAAAAGATGTTATGGTTAAATTATTTTGGAATATACTGTGCATATATAAGAATCCAGGTCACGAGACTTATGTGGGACCGAATTTATCATATTTAGTACCTAAATCGGGTTGTGAAAAATGCATAATGATCACAATAATATTGGTTTCATATGAGGCATAAGAAAACATAAGTATTTTTCTAAGGAATTAATAGAGAGACAAAATACTAAATGATTGTAAGGCAGTGCTCAATCCTTTGCTAACAAAAGCACCTGACTAAGATTTAATGATACCTCGTGGACTAATTTGAGTATGGGTAATTGCCCCTCATGGGCAACTTAGTATACCAAGGTTAACAAACTAACTGTCGTTGTCATAAACTCACAGTTCTGGTTCTTACTAATTCCTATTCAAACATCACTCACAGTTAACATGTTAAAATCTCAATGCTAAAATATCAGTTTAGTATCTTTCATCACTTCTACAGTTCATATCTTATATCCTGGGAAAAATACTCTATTTTCGTTAATTTCTAGATGCACTTTAAAAAGCATGATATGTAAATGGCATACAAGCATCAACAATTATCTAAATTCATGGAAGTCATATAATTGGTCCCATTTATTTTCTAAAAGTCATGTAATTTCATGAAAGATGTAAAATCATAATCTTTCTTTCTACCTTTACATAATTTAAAAGCATGATCATAACATAATAGAATTTCTAAATTCATGGAAGGAACCCGTGTTCCATGAAAATACTCATAATTGTCAAAATTAAAGCCATGAACTTAAATCCACTCACCTGAAGGGGTGAAATGTGAAATGCCAGCACCTAGAGAGCTCTGGGGAGCGAGAATGACACTAATGTCTGTCATAGAAACAACATAAGCACATAGATAACTATAACTCACGAGAACAACTCTATAAACATTGGGAGAGTATCCAAACTTGACAACAATCGAGAACAACAATAACCCAAGACATGGAAAGGAAGAAAAGAAAGTAAACCTAACATAAACCATCAACAATCTCTTACCTTGAAGCTTGGATGAGGTAGGATTGAGAGAGGATGAGAGTAATAAGAGGGTGGAAATAGGAAGAATGAAGGTTAGGGTTGAAGTTTTGAAGGAGGAAGCTGAATAGGGGTGTTTTATAGGGTTGGGGTGTCATTTGGTGAAACTACATCATTTTGGAATCCATATCAGTATTGGGGATCCTCGCTGTAGCGAGCCTGCCAACCCACCTTCTTGCTACATCAAACTTGATTGGCTTGCCTACTTATTGCAGCAAGGATTTTTGGCTACAACGAGCATGTTCTACATAAAATAACAAACTTAATCAATATCATGGTTTTTAGCGAACTAGGGATTTTTGGGATACCTAGAGGCTGTGTTAAGCTTAGCTGAGGACACCTTGACCTAAGACATCACACGTAGTTTTCAAAATATCTCTAACACATTTATTACTATTATCATCCAAAATAAAAATTACACTTCCAGAAAAATAATATAAATTTAGAGATATTTCTCGGTCAATTTAAACTTAACAATTTTTTTTTAATTTGTTCATATCATCTAGATCTAATAATTAAATAAAATATTAAAAAAATAACTACGTCAAATGAAAATTAATCTTAAAAAAATAAAAAATAAAAATCATAAATTCAAGATTATTTTATGATCAATATAAAATTAACAATTAATTTTTTAAAATTTGTTTATCTCGTCTAAATCTAATAATTAAATAAAGGGAGAAAAAAAATAACAACTACATCAAATTAAAATTACACTTTAAAAACAAGAAAAAAAAAGCAATCATAAAATTCAGAAAATCCATTTGATAAAATAATTATAGGTGTGAGAGTGTAATGGATATATGAAATGCATATGAGCGTAGATAAATGAAAATTATTGGGGGGGGGGGGGGAAAGTTAGATAGTTGAGGGATATTTTCGTATTTTTGTTTAGTAATTGTCATTCCCAAGTCATGAAAATTTTTTATTTCTACCTTTCATTGTGAGAATGAGATTTCACTAACTCATGGAAAAATCTTTTTCCAGGGTATAATTGATGCCCAGGAATAATTTTGCAAAACTTGTAACAAGCATGGAAACACATCATTCCCAAATTGTTATTCTCAAGAATAATTAACTATACCTTGAAATAAATGCCGGTAGAATATTATCTCTTAAATGAAGGAAAAATAATTTAAATTGATTAAAAAACAAAACTAGTCTATATGTTTTAAATCATTTAATTTTAGTTTAAAATGAGATTTTGTTGTGTTCAGTTTTGTGAAAAACCTACCTATAAGTTTTTTTTTCCACTATTAATGAGTTATGGATCAAGTAACATCTCTGATCTTGAACTATGCAACAAGAAGATTAATAGCTTTGGATTAGGGGTTGGATCCCCATCTACCTTTCTCTTTCGCATTTTTCCTAGCTTAGCAAGGAATGAGCCTCCAATAATAATAATTAAAAAAAGTTCGTTTATGAATTGTGCTATTGGAGATTTATATTTTGTCACAACCCGATCTAGGAACGTGATCAGCACATGAAAAATCTTATTTCCACATAAACCTCGTGACCTGTTGACTATTTTTACATGTATGCTCTATTCATAAAAATCCATTTAAAATAGAAATGTTCTTCTCTATGTACAAATCACTTGTTATAGAAATACACACACACACACACACACGCACGCACACACACATAGATATATATATATATATATATATATATATATATATATATATATATCATAATTGACATCTATATAAGTCAACTTTAGAGTCCACAAACCATGATACAAATATATAAATATAAAGCTGCTTTGTTTCAAAGTAACCATTAAATCAATACATACAAGTCATAGAAACTAAAATGAAAAACATGCTCTACAGCCGAGACGCTGCTTGTATTATACTAGAGCATTCTAAGCAAAAAAGAATGCTTCACTCAAGTGAAGCTTACCAGCTGAATCCTATTGTTGCTAGGAAGTTGATGGCTGAAAAGAACCTGCAGCAGCTATCGTATCTATAATGGAGAAAGAAAAAGGGGGTGAGTTTTGTGTAAAACTCAGTGAGTAAGCCCTTACCTCGAACCCTACTTCATGGGACACCAAAGAAGCAATACATAAAATTATAATAATATCAACAATATTCAGTAGTCATGCACAATTACATATACATACATATTCAAATCATCATTTCATAATCCTCAATTTACTTTCATGCCTGAAATCGTGTAAACTCATATTGTAGTATCTTATAGAGAAACAGTAATGTGTGGGGTCATACATAGTGAAAATATCATAACAATAAAACTATCTAGTCTATGGATTTCTTAAGAATCAGAATCAAACACCTAACTAAGTTCCATGTCTAATCTGTGAGATTGTCCTGAGAACAACTTGGTACCAATGTTAACGATTATTTTTACAGTTATTAACTCACTGTCTATTTCTCTGTGGCTACCATCTAAGCTAATTAAATAAATTCATCTAAATATGAAAATCTTTAAAACTTTTCAGTTCTCCGAGAGCTCTTAATATATCAAATTTTAACAGTTTGACTTTAGCATAACTATGACTATGAAATCATGCCCAAGAGATCACCCTTTGTAGACCTTGTGATTTTCAAAAACCCATAAAGTATATAGCTATCAACTTTCCTGAATCTCATGATGATTCATGCTATAAAATCTTTTTGAAAAATTATCTAAAACATATTTCAAATTGTCTAGCTTTTCATTATAAACTAGAACATACTTCGAAATAATGGGTTTAAGCCTATAATTCTAATATTTTTTTTTCTCTAAACTGTGTATCTGGGTGTAAAACCACATCATATGCATAAACCATTTCTAGAATTCATTCTAATACTAATAAAAGTCTACAATATTTACAATATCATCAACTTTACACAAAATCAGTTCAATAATAATGGTCTTATAAGTTTTATCTAAAACATGTTTCATGCTCTAAAATCAGCAGTTCAAGACATATAACCCAACAATAACCCTCAAATCTTTGGACAAAAATCTCTAAAATCAGACAATAAGCTGTATTTTCATGAAAATAACTCTAATGAATAACATAGAGATTACAAATGCGAACTCACTCACTTGGAAGAGTGGAATTTGCATAAACAATAGAAACAGAACTCCAGGGAAAAGAAATGGCACTAGTATCTGCCATTAAAGCAATAGAACTCTAGTTTAATCTCTGATATTCTTTAAATACTCAAAATCCACCTCTAACTACTAGAAAAACTCCTCTCCCTTGAGAAGCATAGAGAACCATGATACCAGCCCCCAAAACAAGGAAAACTTGAAGGAAATGAACCAAAACTAACAAGACAACATACTTTTAAACTTTAAAGATGAAAAATCCAAGTTCAACTTGAAAGAAATGGAAGAAAAATGAAGATTTGGGGGTGAAAAGGCATCCCTGGGCGAGAAAGTTCATATTTTTAGGGTGAAGTGTGTGTATGTGGTATGAAAAACTCGAAATGATGAAGGGGTTTTATAAAACTTTAAGTACTTGAAATGAGCACTACAACGCTCACCTGAGTACTCGAAATCTCCATATGTATTGCCTTATTGTTCCTTAATGGAGTGCTGAACTACTTTCTAGAGTGATATTTCTCAAACCTTTGAGCTATAATTCAAATGGGGCCTACTAGTAATACATGTGAGTTCTGAGGAACCATATGGTGGTCCCGGATTTGCCTAAAAACACGTATACACGGGGCATTACATATTTTCATTGTTATTATATTTAATAAGAATAAAATTGAAAATTAAGAAATGCGAGACCCTACATAAAACATTACCTTGCAACCAATGATATTTGTAAATTAAATGCTAGCGAGGTGATGATCTACATTTATTTTAAAAAATAAACGATATTGTGATTATCACTAATAATGATGCTTTTTCACCCATCTAAAATAGAAAAATGATTAAGTACATAAATGCTGAAAAATATCCTTAATTACAAAATTTACAAACTTTTCATATTTTAGGGAAAATCACTGTAACTTACAGTGATTATGAAATTAACTAGAAATCACTGATAGCGATTTCAAACACAAAAATGATGTAAGGGTGTTAGGGTTGGTAATTAGTTATTTCATAATATTTATTTAGAGTTTTTAAGTAATGAAATTTAGGGTTTTAGTTGTTGGAATTTGGGTTTTAACTTTTAAAGTACTTAAATTAGTATCTAGGGTTGAATAATTATTTATTGATAATTAGATTTAGGATATAAGGATAAATATTCATTTAGGTAGTTTTTGATAGAATAATGATATATATATATGGATAATTATTGTGCATAATAATTTATTTTTGTTAGGTTTTAATTTTTAAATTAAAAATTACGTGAGATTGAGTTTGTAGTTAATAATTAGGCTTCCTTAATAATTAAGTTAGTTTATGTTCAGAGCAGTGGTGCTCTCTTTAATAATTATTAACGCTATTTTACATTAACTTAATAATTATTATTTAGCATGATAACTAACTTTTTTTTTTTTTTATATGCAAACTCATACAGCCTGATTGAATGTTGCATCCCAGGCATGCTGGCCTGTAGCGCCACCACATCCAGCTGATTTTTGGGAGGGTATGCAGATTTTTGGTGAAGGATGAGTTATATAACTAAACGAACCAGAAGTTGCTGTAGCTTATAACGATTGCACATAAGCTGGAAATCGCTATAAGTTACAGTGATTGTGTATTACCTGGAAATCGACGTAAGTGATTACAAAATTGCTGTAACTACTGTTTCGCCTAAGTGAGGAACGCTTTGTGTTCTCGCAATTAAAGATGTGTTTTGCATTCATGTAATTAATCATTTTTTATTTTATAAGAGTGAAAAGGCCCTAATACGGATAAGGTTATTATATTCATTTTATAATAATTAGTGACTTGTCGGGCACTATCGTGCCCATCAAGTTGCATTTTTATTTTTTTTTACTAATACAATTAAATATAGTTGAAAAAATTATTATAAAAATTAAAAATTTTAAATCTATGCATCGTAATGAAGGGGATTCTCTTACGAAAAGCTATTTTTGGCGTTCAACTTTTTATACTAATTTTAACCCTATATTTTCGATGTATTTTTTTACTATTGTATAGGTCAAGTCGTATTTTTTTTTTTGGTAATAATACAATTAAATAAGGTAGTAAAAAAAATGCTATTAAGTAAGCATATTAAAATGCATCAGAATGATAATAAATGATGGTGTTGAGAAATGACATGAAAATATATATCAAATTAAATTTATTAATAAATTGAGAGAGTCTGAGGGTTACTTTTACCATACAAATTAAGAAAATAGACATAAACTAATATAATGAAAAACACAATGACGTGTTAACATAAGCAAATGTCAACTTGAAAACTGATTATTGAAAATGTTTGCATTCCATATATATAGATGTTCTCTGGTGAAAGTTCATACACCATTAAGAAAAGAATAATGAGACAAACCATTGGCAACTAAAAGGTTTCTTATTTTATTGATCCTTTTAGTTCTATACTCACATTCTTAATTAGTGTTGCACTTCTTTCTCTTACTTGCTCTGTTCTTATGTCTTTGGAAAATAGACCACAGAAAGAACAAAAACAAAAATAAAGAAAATTGTAGATGAAAGTTGGATAATAAGCAATTTGAAGTTACATTTTCAACCTCAATGAAAGTTGTTAAATAAATTGCATGTAGGGGTAAAATTTTGAATTTTGATCCTCACTTTACTTTTTAAAATAAGGATCTCACTTTAGAGGATCAAAATCATTTGCATATATCCCTTTGTAGTGAGAAAGTAAAATAAAGGAAAATAGCAACTCATATATTGAAGTCTTTGTGATTCAAACAGCCACTCTCATGCAATGATGATCCAACCTCTTCCAAAATTCACCCCTATCTCAACTTGGCCATGTTGGCCAAAATATGTGCTCCCAGTTGTGGAATAGAGAAACATCCCATCTGCTACTTCATTCTCCTGTCCATTGATCACAGGCACTTTATCATATACCTAAAACTCATCATCACTTTGCCTCTCCCCCTCCCTCCATGCCTGATCCCGCTCCCAATGCCCTCATTCCTTACTTAAAAAACCTTCCAAAAGGCACAAAATTTGAAACATATATCATCACCCAAACATACACAACCATTGTTTTCTATTGAGTGATAGTAAATGGATATTTTAATGAAAAAAAATCCACTTAAATGAAAAAATCACTCAATCAAAATCCATGTGAGACATGTAATGTCAAAAATTTCCATGCATTTAAATACATAAAAAATAAAATTAACATTTCGCCTTACATGACTTTCGTCGCTGCTTTTCTGTCCTTTTATGATCTAAAATTTTGAAATCATGTTAAATCCATGTAAGCCAAAAACATCATGGTAACTCTTACTGCTACAAATCCTGCAAGTTATATCACAGATGAGAGAATTAAAGTAACAAAAGAATCAAAATAGCAAAGGAACTTACATATATAGATTCGAAAGTATCACATGTACCCGTTTCTTGTTTTGGTGAATAATCCAGTAAAGAGCAGATTTCGAAGGGAAAAATTGCACCGTAAGGGGAATTCAAAATATGTGCCTTCAAGCAGTTTATTTGCAATGAGAGTGTGTTCAATACATGGGTACAAAACTGTAACTGCCAAGTATTAATTTGTAATTACAAATTCAACCTTTGATCAATTGATTATAAAACTAAAATGATGGCAAAATTGGAAACTCAAATTTGGACACCAAATGACAGTTTTTTTTTTTATAGAATTCCTTTTATAATAGTAATAGATGTATTATTTACGGTATTGCTTAAATTAAAGACTAGTTTTATTTAAAACAAACTTTTGATTTCAATTATTTTCTTAACATAAATAAAAATCTGTACCAAATTCAAAAGAATTTCTGAACCTTTTTTTTAAAAACTTGTTCTAAACATTTTTTTATGTGCTCAAAACATGAGTTGAAGTCATACGAGATATGTGATGCTAAGAAAAGGGAGAAAAAGCCCGTCAAGAAGATCTTATTAGAGGGATATTATTAGCATTGCCAAATTTTATATACATTTTCTCTTAGTTTTCCACTCGATTTAAGGGAGTAAAACTATTGGGTGGATCCTACATAATCTTTTTAACTATTCAATCTTTCCTTTTGTATTTTCCTTCCTATCAAACAGAAGAAAATATTCTTTCTTCCAATTTCCTTCATTTCCCTCCTCTTTCTTATAATTTCCTTCCAATGAAACAATACCTAGACTTGATTTCTCTAATTAGTGTAATTTGATTGTGTTGTGAAATAGTGGGCCCAAAAGGCACAAACAGAATGGCGTAAAATAAATATGCGGAAACGTAAAATAAATGACACCAGAAATTTAAGTGGTTCAGCTTAAAGCCTACGTCCACGGACAAAGACGACAACAAAATATTTCAGTATAGAAATATGATAGAGATACAAATGGTGAACACACTCTACTCAAACCCAAATCCCCAAATACACCCTAAAATACTTTACAGTATTTTTCTCACAAGTGTATATGCTCAACATACAAAAGAGAAATAACAAAAATACTAGAACAAACTTCTCTAACACCAAAAGAGCCAATGGACTTGGAAATACCTTGAAGCTCTAATGCATGCTCTATTTATAGAGTCCAAATGCACCACTTTCAAAGCTTCAATGCCTAACATTGCCTAACTTTCATCTACCTTCACCTACTTTCATCTAACATTGCCAAACTTCACCTAACTTTGAGGGTTGTTAGCCACTAAGTTTGAAGGTTGTTAGTCACCAACTTCGAAGGTTGTTCAAAGTTTACCATTAGCTTGAAAAATCAAGCCATCAAAACCAATTTTTCAACAAATCTCCACCTTGGCTTGAATTTTATCAAGCTTCAAATTTTCAAAATTGTCTTCTCCAATATGCCAATAGGCATACTCAAATATGCAAACTACCTCTTGATGGGATAGGCACTGGGTTCCACAAATTAGAATCAACACCCTTAGTCCTATAAATGGTAGTACTAAATCTAATACTAGTTTGCTTCCCACAAGCACGTTGTTTACAAAAGTCAGGAATAACAAATTTTTGATCACTAAGCAAGCCATGCTTGCTCACCATAGGCATTCCTGCCTCACACAAGCGAGTAGTATCTAAATCAGATGAAGGTGATCCTGATGTAGCACTAATAACCGTGCTACCTTGAAGTAGATAAAGATCATTAACCAATCTACCTCTGATCACTACAAGAGCACCTTTGGAGACTTTCAAAACTCCACCTTCAGCAGAATACTTATACTCTTGAGAATCAAGAGTACTCAAAGAAATAAGATTTTTCTTTAAGTCAGGAATATGCCGAACATTAGACAAAGTTCTCACGGTTCCATCATGTGACTTGATTCGGATTGTACCAGACCGACAACCTTACAGGATATATTATTTCCCATAAGAACAATACCACTATTAATTGACCGGTAAGTTGTAAACCAATTCCGGTTCCGACACATGTGGTAAGAGCAAATGAATCAAGCATCCAAGTATCACCAACTGAACCGGTTGATACTGCGAGAACATTTCCGGCATCTTCAGCAACACCTGCTGCATCATTTAAATCTTTCTTATCTTTGAGCTTTGGACAATCTGCTTTCCAATGCCCTTCTTTCTTACAATATCTACACCTGCCTTTGTTTCTGCTACTACTTGAACTAATATTCTTCCAATTACCTCTAGCTACCAAGCCAGATGCGGTACCATTAAGATCACCACTATCATGCTCCATCCTTTCACGACACAAAAGTGAGGACTTGACTTCATCAATATCAAGACGCTCACGTCCATAGATGAGTGTTTCACGAAAATGCCTGTAGGAATGAGGTAAAGAACAAAGCAACATCATTGCTTGTTGCTCACTAGAGAATGTCTCATCCATATTTTTCAACTCCATCACAAGTGATGTGAACTCAGCTATGTGAGTTCTCATAGATATCCCTTCTGCCATACAAAGCATATACAGACGTTGCAAAACACCGAGACGATTAGCCACCGTCTTAGTCATATACAATGACTCCAACTTGGTCCACAGTGATTCTGCTGTTTTCTCCGAAAGGACCTCCTGCAGCACATCGTCTGTAATGCATAACTGAATAATGGAAAGAGCCTTTTGATCAGCATCTTCCCATTCAGATTCCTTCATTGCCTCGGGCCTCTTTTCTTTGTTAGAAAGTGCTACTTTCAAGCCTTGCTGTACAAGAATAGCCATCATCTGCACCTTCCACATCCCAAAGTTGATGCGACCATCGAATTGTTGAATATCAAATTTCATGGATGACATCTTCGAACAAATTTGCCCAGAACTCTATAAGAGCTCTGATACCAGTTTGTTGTATTATGGTGGGTCCAAAGACACAAACAGAGCATAAAATAAATATGCGGAAGCGTAAAATAAATGACACCAGAAATTTACGTGGTTCAGCTTAAAGCCTACGTCCACGGGCAAAGACGACAACAAAATATTTCAGTATAGAAATATGATAGAGATACAAATGGTGAACACACTCTACTCAAACCCAAATCCCCAAATACACCCTAAAATACCTTACAGTATTTTTCTCACAAGTGTATATGCTCAACATACAAAAGAGAAGTAACAAAAATACTAGAACAAACTTTTCTAACAACAAAAGAGCCAATGGACTTGGAAATACCTTGAAGCTCTAATGCATGCTCTATTTATAGAGTCCAAATGCACCACTTTCAAAGCTTCAATGCCTAACATTGCCTAACTTTCATCTACCTTCACCTACTTTCATTTAACATTGCCAAACTTCACCTAACTTTGAGGGTTGTTAGCCACTAAGTTTGAAGGTTGTTAGCCACCAACTTGGAAGGTTGTTCAAAGTTTACCAATAGCTTGAAAAATCAAGCCATCAAAACCAATTTTTCAACAGATTGATTTGACATAACAACTAACATCCCTATTTCACCTGATCGACCTAATCACCTTGCCAACTGTGTCCTTGATTGGTCTGCAGTATAACCCCAACCAACATCTCTAATTATTAAAAGTCAAATCAAGAGAAACTTCATAATCATCTTCCACTTCTTTAATAAAGTGGTGCTTGATCTCTGTGTGTTTTGTTCTACCATTGAGAATTGGTGTTTTGGCCATTGGGATTTCATATTTGTTATCACACAAAATGATAGGAGCTTTGTCTTTAATATGCTTTAACTTGCTAGATAAGACATTCCTCACCCAAAGGGCGGAAATTTACGACACATAAAGCAGATATATATTCCACCTATACTGTAGACTGAGCAACTGTATGTGTTGCTTCTTAATCTTACAGCACCAACGGATCACATTTGAGCCAAGTTGAAAGGAATAGTTTGTACTGCTCTTCATGTTATCTAAACCTCTTCCCCAATCACAATCATAGTAGCCCATTAGTTCAAATTATTTGACTTTTTGTATAACAATCCCGAGCTTGGAGTTCCTTTAAAATATTGCAAGACTTCTGTTTTTTAAGGAATACTTAGATACACAAAGAGTAAGAGAAAATACTTATTCTGATATATTTGCTAAATGACATATAAGTTTTAAAGGTTATTATTGTCTTCCACTTTGCTTATATTTTAATACAATAGCTGACTTATCAATCAACAAATAAAATAGAGTAAATACTTTCTTAGTTCAAGAGCACCAAAGAATTTCTTCTTTTTTGGCCAAGTAGTTATGAAATGTAAAACACTTGTGGCATTTGATAGCTATACCTGAGATAAAAATACAGAAACACTTAAAATATAAACTTTTTTTGTGATAGAGACAGAGAATGGGACCTCATGACAGAAAATTTATCTCTCTCCAATAAATGGAGACAATAGGGACAAAATATATAAACATGAATTTAATATTTTTTACTTTCAATAATACTCTTATACATATTTATTATTTTCCAATGTATCCTCACAAAAGATGGTGGTATTGTGGCAGTCTATGATGGTCCAATAGGGGTACACATGTTTTTTATTATGTATTTATTATATTGTTTTCGTGTTTCCAAATAAAAATACAGAAATAGTTATTATGTTTTACATTCTATAATCAAACATGATACAGAGATAATATATTTTATATCTCCATCTTTATTATAAGGTCTTTAATATCGAGAGACAGTTACCAAACGCTGATGCATAAATCTTGAAAGTAATCGTCTTGCAAATTGAATAAATATCTGATGGTTGTCGACCGGACTGGTTCTGGGCCCTCATCAAGCAAATGTAATCAATCTAGCCCTTTAAGGCTCGCAAGGGCGTTAGGGTCTTAGGGAACATTTCATGTCACCCGACCTCGAGAAACATAGCTAGAGCACTAGGAGATACACATAAAAGTAAAACTACATAGTACAAATATGATTACACGTACATATATGAGGACTTGTGAGCGAATTATCTTAATTAAAAGTTGTTGTTAGTTTTGTCTACTGTAGAAGCTAAATATAAACTACATCCTTTCAGAATATTTATTTACTTTTAGATAATTTTATATTTCAAAATGTCTATATACTTTTAGATGACTTCACATTTTAATAGAATATATATTTATTTTTTTAATAATATCTGTAAATAATTTTACTCACTAATAACCATTAGTTTTCTAAAAATATTTTATTTAATGAGAATATATTAGTTTATTCATTATATTTTATTTTATTCTCAATATATTTATTATTTTTCTTGATATTTGTATTTATTGAAAAGTTACAGATATTTTGAAAGTGAGGGAGGATAGAAAGCCACATAAACTTGTAATGAAGAAATTCGGATTGAAAGGTTAGTGTTGGAATTCTGTCCCAAACAATAGAAGGTTCATGCGTATTGCAACAGTCAAAAGTGTCTTTCACATTATAAAAAACTCGCCCTTTCGTTCAATGGAAATAATACATACGTATTTAATATTATTTTGTTCAAGTAGTAGAAAATAGAAATGCAAATATTTAAAATACAACCTGACATATGTGATGACAAAACCATTCGGCTCTAACAAATTGTTGAAATCTAAAGACATTTTTTTAATGGCTTTGAAAATGTCAATGCAATTAAATGTTGAACGTAACATCAAATAGTTGAGAAGCAAAATTTGTTTTGAATGCATTTAGGGCTTGAATAAAAATTTCTTCTCCATCAAGGGAAATGAAGAGAACATACATTTTTGGATTTATCTAATTAGTATCCTTAAATATCCTAAAGGCACTGATTAAAGAAATAAAAGAGAAAATCTTTATCTTGAAAATAAATTTTTTTATATTTTCAATACTTTGCTCCCACCATTAAGTTTGAAAATTTATCCATTTAAGTATCCTTAATATCCTAAGGTACTAGTTAGCAAAACTATTAAGATATTATTTTAAAAAAATATAGAGATTATGTGCAACAAAATGAGAGTTTTTTTTTTAAATATCTGCATATAATCTGGTTAATTAGGTAATGTATGGTTATGACATCTCGTTAAGATATTTTTTGAAATAGAAGTTATAATGTATTTTTATATCATTTTTATTTTAAAAAATAAGTTTGTTTTTTCAATTGTTTAATCAGTATTATTAAGATATTAATTTTAAAATCAAATAGAAAATAGAAAATATTGTTTATATTTGTAAAATACTATTAAGTCAAATTTTTTCGATAATTACTGTTAAGTTAAATTGAAACAAAAAAATAAAAATGAATGTAACAATATCTAAAAAAAATGAAAATAACCATTGATTTTTTTTTGGGATAAGTACATATTTAACACATCATATTTAATCATAATCATTATAGAATGAACGAAACTCAAAAATAAATAAACATATATTAGATACAATTGATGATCGAATAAAAAAAATTGATGAGAGCTATTCATTTTATGGATTATATATAGATGTAAAATGTTAAAATCACATCTATATACAAAAATCCTTGTTCGTTGATTATCTTATCGGCTAGAAATTAAAGTTACAATGGATCGGATACCATTACGTAATTAAATGCAAGACATTTCACAGAAAAACAAAAAAAAACAAACATAATATTTAGTTTTGACATACTAACCTTATGAAATATTGTCAACTAATAAAAAAATTTTAAATTTTTTATGTTACTGTCTAGCTCAGAGTAGATGATAGGCTAGTGTATGGGCTAGGAATGATATACTTTCTTCTTCTGGGGATAAGGTGTATATATCGGATCGAGCACTGACGAGGGAACCGTTATCGGGCCCTATTCCGAGGGCCATTACCAGGCGTTGATGTGGGAGCAGTTGGGGATCGCGGGAGAGATGTTGGAATTTTCTTGGCGAGATTTAAGATGGTCAGGCTGATTGGGACTATTATCCCTTGTTTCCATGTTAGGCTAGTGTTCATTGGGCCGAATGGGGGGAAATGTTCGTGGGTTCTATGAGCCAAGGTGGCTTAGGTGTGGCACAGATTTGGGAGTGCCGATGGGATGTGTTACCGTCAGGTTCACAAGCCTCTCAATCTCGAGACCTAGAGTGCAAAGAGACTCAAATATGCTGGTCGAGTTGAAGGGCATGGGTCGGGCTAGAGCTGACCAGTTCATAAGCTCCATAATCTTGAGGCTTGGAGCTGAGGAGACTTAAAAATGCGGGCTGAGTTGAAGGATATGGGTCGAGTTGGTGCCAATTGATCAATTTTATTTGGATAACTTTCCAAGCAATGTGTATAAAAGTTAATTATCATAATTAAATATGATAATATATAATTGGATAACTAGGTAAAATATTTTTATATTATTGTCGTATGAAAATTAAATTAAAAAAGATAAGATTTAAATTGAAAATTGAAACAATATAAATATAAAAATTAAGCATAAAAAACAATAATTGGAGAAAATGAGAGAAGATCATCATCGGTAATTACAGTTTACGTTGAAGTTGACCCCGATTATGTAATTGATTGCATCACACTCCATACAAAGTGTTTTTTTGACTTTTTTCCATACCCACGTATGGAAGAAGTGTTCCCCATACAAAGAAAAAAGTAAAAGAACAGAAGGGTTTTGCTGACTTAAGCCGTGACATACTGACATATGGTTGTGGGCCTTGTGGCTCGAATCTTGTTAACATTGTCCTTTAATTTCGAAGGTCCCAGAGACATAACGGGCCTGCTACAAATCCGGAGAGAAGAGAAACCTAGAATATGCCATAACAAAGAAGCAACACAAAACACCGAAACGTGTCAAGCAGAAATAAATGTAAAAAAAAAAAAAAAGCTAGAAGGTTGTGGACCTGTGGTGCATCGGTTGCAAAGTTGCACTTGGCTTGCCCTCAATTGACTCGTATGGTCACCAATTTCATATTCCAAAGTCCACATTCTTCAATCTTCATATCAATTTTCACTCTATAAATTGAGGGGCCTTGGCCTAGTCTTGCAACTGCAAAACACTTCTACTACTACTCTCTTCTTCAAGCTTTGATAACTTCTTCAAATTTGTGTGTGTTGTACTTTTAAACTCAGCAATGGCAGATGAGGTGGTTCTGCTTGATTTCTGGCCTAGTCCTTTTGGCATGAGGATCAGGATTGCGCTTGCTGAAAAGGGTATCAAGTGTGAGTACAAAGAGGAGGACTTGAGGAACAAGAGCCCACTGCTCCTTCAAATGAACCCGGTTCACAAGAAAATCCCGGTTCTCATCCACAATGGCAAGCCTGTTTGTGAGTCCCTCATTGCTGTCCAGTACATTGATGAGGTGTGGAAGGATAGGTCTCCCTTGCTGCCTTCTGATCCTTACCTGAGAGCTCAGGCTAGATTCTGGGCTGACTATGTTGACAAGAAGGTACCCTTTTGTGCTTCATTGCTGTGATTGTTACTTGTACTTTCTTTGCCATTGTTTTAGAATGAAATGATATAATTTAGCTATTACCTTGTTGCTGTCTATTTTTTATTCTGACCCTTTGGATTTACTCTGGAACATGTGAGATGAGCATGTGAAAGGAAAATGCTACCCCTAGAAAAAAGGTCTTTTCAAGATTCTCCTCATCCTATCTTTTTTCAAATAGTTGAACTACTTTATCTGTTTTGAAGTTTTCTGCTTTTGCACTTTTTTAATTGAGTAATGTTATTTCCATAGTTTTTGGGGACACTTTTTGAACGATATCTTAGGTGTCTTATTTGTTTTTTTCAATCATTTGTTGAGAGAAAATTAGATTCGCTGTTAATTAGTGTTTAAGGTGTCGGGTCAACTAGTGTTAAGGTCTCATTAAGTGACATCTTAGAATCTTCAAAGATATCTTAAAAGAGGTACAAACACAATTTCTTTTTTATATTCATTTTCCTTCTTTATTAGTATTTGGTAAAAGATCCTGTTTGTCAGAGATTAGGCAATAAGTGGATATTATCCAAAACAAATTGCTAAACAACAACTATTTGATTATCTTTTACATCCCATTTAGTATTATCGTGGTAGGCATTGGATTTTAGTGTTCTTTGCCCTTTATTATTCTTTCTTTTCCCTTTATAATTCTTACATTTTGTGATCTAATTTTGAGATTGTTAATTCTTAATGTCAAATAGATTTATGATGCTGGAAGGAAGATTTGGACAACAAAAGGAGAAGAGCAAGAAGCTGGCAAGAAGGAATTCCTGGATGCCATTAAACTGTTGGAAGAGCAGCTTGGGGACAAGGCTTATTTTGGAGGAGACAATCTTGGCTTTGTAGATGTAGCACTTATTCCATTCTATACTTGGTTTAAGGCCTATGAGACCTTTGGCAACTTCAAGATAGAGAATGAGAGCCCCAAGTTTTTTGCTTGGGCCAATAGGTGCCTGCAGAAGGAAAGTGTTTCTAAGTCTCTCCCTGACCAGCAGAAGGTCTATGGGTTCATTGTAGAGATGAGAAAGAAGTTTGGCATAGAGTAGAGTATGTTTGAGGCCAAATTGCCATAGGGAATTTTGTTGCTGCACCTTTTAGATAATTTTGTAATAAAATGGCACTTATATGTGCCAAATTTCATGCTTTCAGTAGGAATTTGTGAGTTTTAAAATACTTTGAGATGTGTCGTTGATGTTTGTTGGTATTATAATCGAATATTTTCTGGTTTAATATATATTTTTACTTGCTGATGAGTGATATAAAACTGGGTTACCACATAATTGATGTTAGCTTTCTGGTACAATAGAAACAACAGGACATGTTTATAAAAAATTTAAGTATTTTATAGATATCATATAGTAAAGACGAAAAGATAAGTCTTGTTTTCTTTGTGTACTTTTTAAATTACCATGTACTGTACAAATAGCATTTCGTGACATGATTTATATGGGACAAAGAAATAACTTGCGAGTTGGCAAATTCAAAGTACAATAGAGGAACAAAAAATTAGCTGAAACATATATGCATTGTGCCACGGTCCTATTTAAGACTTCCAACACCTTTATTTTATTTTACTTTTTTATTTATTTATTTTAGGGAAGACTTCCAACACATTGGATGTTGCTAGCTAGTGGATATTGCTCCGTTATTTCCTTGTTTACTATTATAACTTGGGCTGAGCATCAAAACTTGATTGATTCTTGTAGTCGACAAGACATCGTGGACGAAGAAAAACTTGAACAGTTTTCTTTGACAGTTCAATTTGACAAATTCTACTTGGATGATTTGTCATACTTCCTTTTTCTGTTTCTTGACAACTGGCGTGTGTTTGATCTTGCAAATTATAGGTTGGTCTATAAAAAAGTAAGATTTAAAAAATCATGTAACAATATATATAATTTTATCTTATATATTACAATGAGTTAGAAACTCGGTTCACACCCTTCAAACTAGGATTTCCTTAAGGTAAATCAAACAAATACTTTATCATGCTCAAAGTGTGTTTTTTTTGGTCAGTTTTCTCCAACAGGCATGTGGTCACAAGCTGATACTATTGACCGTATATTCATATTTTGTTCCTGAGTTTTATGTGAGCATGTGTTAATTGGCTCAAATCATTATTAATCCATATTCAACTCATAAGACAGGAGAAGATTGATTTCATGGCTTTGTGCATTTGGAAGTGAAGAAACTAGTTTTCTCTTTGAAAAATCAAACACCAAATGCTATATTTGTGGTGTGGTAACTAAATGTAAGGCTTACAATCTCTGAACAAGCACAAGCATGGAAGAAATCCAATCAAGTAGTGATACCTCCAGATTAACAACAACCTTGGAACCCTCCTACGTTTGACCAATTCTTTGTGCTATTGTTTGTATTTATTCATGTCTTTGCCTTTGTTTGTTGCTTCTGCTTTGTTAATCCTTGGTGTGTGTTTGGTGGAAGAGTGAAAATTACGTGAATGAGTTTCATATACAATTGTAAAATAACACATGAAACTTTGTTCATGTAATTTTTATCCTCATTATTACCCTTTAATCAAACATATTGCAAGATGCGATGGCCAAAAAAAAAAAGAGAAAAAGATAATAATTCAAACAATATCTTATCAGCCGTCTGAATCAGGTGCTATCATCAAGAAAAGTCACAAATATGATTTCCAAACGAAACAATTTCCACAGAAACATCCGCGGCAAAGACATAGGTTGTCACTCCTTTTTTCAATGCTGGAATAGTTTATTGCGATTTCATCAGGTCCCATCCTAGTCCACAGCCACATTCTCTGCAAATTGAGTGGCCAAACACTTAAGTCACTCACGTCAGCATCCAACTTTACTTTTCTTTTGTTGGGGTGTTCTTCTTTCTGAGCAATGGCAGATGAGGCGATTCTGTTGGATTTCTGGCGAAGTCCTTATGGGATGAGGGTCCGGATTGCACTAGAGGAAAAGGGCATCAAGTATGAGTGGAGGGATGAGGACTTGAGCAACAAGAGCCCTTTACTCCTGCAAATGAACCCAGTTCATAAGAAAATACCAGTTCTCATACACAATGGCAAACCTGTATGTGAGTCACTCATTGCTGTTGAGTATATTGATGAGATTTGGAATGATAAGTTTCCTCCGTTGTTGCCTTCTGATCCTTACCAGAGAGCACAAGCTAGATTCTGGGCTGATTATGTTAACAAGAAGGTACTTTCTCTGGTGCTTCACTATTACTCCCTCCGTTGATTTATAAATGTACTTAAAAAGTGAAACGGACATTTAATCTGGAACCAATGGAGTATGATTTATGATCATGATTGTAATTATTTCTGTTTTTCTTTAATTATCCAATAGCCTTTGCTTTAGTACCAAGGAAAAAATGGAATGACATTTTTCATGGATAAGCCCGACATATAATTTTATATATTGAGCTAATTCATGAAAACTTGCCCCTCAATTTTAGATATATGGAAATGCTTTGTTGTCTGTGAAAACTGGAGGAGAGGAAGAGAAAGAAGCTGCCAAGAAAGAATTGCTTGAGTGTCTTAAATTGTTGGAAGAAGAGCTGGGAGACAAGCCTTATTTTGGTGGAGACAACCTTGGCTTTGTGGATGTGGCGCTTGTTCCTATGTTCTGTTGGTTTTATACGTACAATCTCTCTGGCAGGTTCGATTTCATCAACGAAACCACACTTCCCAAGATCATTGCTTGGGCCAAGAGGTGCACTGAAAGAGAAAGTGTGTCCAAGAGCTTTCCTGAAGAACACAGGGTCAAAGAGTATTTCCAGAAGAGAAAGGTCTCGGACAGAGAGTAGAGATGGAGGCAGAGTGCACATAGGAAAGTACTGTGTTTACTTGCTTGTCTTGTGTGTGTGCTGAATAATTGGCTAATAGCATAACAAAATGGCACTTTGATGCGCCCTTTGTTTTGCTACAGTCACAGAGACGAAAAAGGTGACTAAAAATTTGACAAAATTTAAATTATATGGAGTCGCAGCCAATTTTTCTTGATTTGTATTGAACTATTTCAAGCCATACAACATTTCTCTCATTATATATACGGATTGGTGCTTTGTATCTTGTATCATCACACCACATAGTCATAATATATTGTATCAATATGTTTTCATATTATAGAGAATCGTGATTCTCTTGTTTCTTCCTTTTTCTGCTTAAAATCCATAATCTCAACAAAAATATACTAAGCTTAAGCCACAACATAAATTTGTGCATTAAAAGAGCATGACACTTGCAAGCCCAGAAGTAACCATCTGGTTAACTGTGATTGTTCACTCAATTATTTATTCAATGCAATTTGATAAAACTAAATGCTCATTACTTATCCATATTTAACACATAAGGCAGGAGAAGATTGATTTCATGGCTGGCCTATAAGGCTTGATGCATTAGGAAGTAAAGAAACGAGTATCTCTTTGAAAATCAATAGCCAAATGCAATGGTTCAATTTGTTGTGGTGGTAACTAGATATAAGACTAGCAATTAATCTCTGAACAAGCATGTCACGACCCAACCTAGGCCATGACCGGCGCATAGAGAACATTTTCTCTAGCCAGCCTTAACACACAATATTTTATAGAAAAACGGACAGAGTCTCCTCTGTTTTTCGGACATTCCCCAAATACAATATAACCTGCAACATTTTCAATTAAAATTCCAACAAATGGGCATCAAGCATTCTCAGAATGCGCCCTTCCAGTATATAACAACATTTAACGTAGTTCAAAACATAATATCAATTTAAGTTTACAAATCATTTATATAACATAATCTATATGGCTAAGTCATAAATTCTCAATCATATCATAATACAAGTCCGAGAACCCTGCCTGTGACATATGGAGCAACTAATAAACTAGACAACATAAAGCTCTAACATAAAGGCCTTCTCAAGAAGGCTCACCAACTTGAAACGCACTTATGGCTGAGCCGGAGGAATAGAACTAGAACCAAAGACATCACTTTGTATCTGAAAAAAAATGGATAATAACAGGGTGAGTTTTGCAACTCAGCGAGAGATAGGATATCCGTAGTTTACTAAATACAATCTTAAAACAATATAAACATAATAATGTACATATACTCATAAAACATATATATATAGCTATAACATGAGATATCTTGAAAACATAACTTTACATAATCACATAATTCCAAGTATAATGGGGAGATTATCCTAAGTAGAACAATAACAAGTCCAGACATGACTCAAGGTCATGTGCGGGTTAGCACCACACCTGCTAACTGGAGTTGGCCCGTAGCCATACAAGTCCAGACACGACAAAAGTCATGTGCGGGTTAGCACCTCACCTGCTAACTGGAGTTGGCCCGTAGCCATATACAAGTCCAGACATAGTCAGAGACTATGTGTGGGTTAGCACCACTCCTGCTAACTGGGATTTCTCACGGTGCACCGAGGCTAACGTCCCTGCCGTTAACTACAGGTTCTAACTATGGAATTTCCCCAAATTACTCTAAATCATGCATATTCCACTTCTACGATATTTTACAACATAAAAACCATCCTCATGTATAATATGCATAATAGACATAAAATAACTCAATTTTAGTAATTAACATAATATGCTCTAAAAATATAAAATTTGTTGCAATTCAACTAAAAGTATTTAAATAAGCATAATAATCATATTATGGCATCCAAATACAGATTTTTCATTTTAAACATAAAGCCTCATTTTCACTAAATAATTATTTTCTTCTATGTCAATATACTTTCAGCTCTTCATATAATTTTATATTGTTTATCATGCATAAAGTAACCTACAGATACACTATCTACTCACAAATACTGGTTCAAAGAACCGAAGATCAACGCCTTTAATGTCACCAACGCAAGTGTTGTTGTCCGATTGCTCTATCGCTCTAGGAATAAGACAATATGAATATTTGTGAGCTAACTACACTATCAATTAACATCAATTTACGCTAATACACTAAAAACCCCAAATTCAAGGGTTCTAAAAACCTAAATTAATCCTAAAAATTTAGAAATTTCAATAATTAAAATGGAGTATGATAGAAGCTTACTTACCACTTGGAGAGTATAATTGGTGAAGAAAATCACTTCCAAAGCTTCTAAAATCTTCAACTCTCTAATGGAGGTTAGAGAGAGAAAGTGAGATAGAGGAGAAGAAAAGAGAGAGAAAGTGATGGAGAGGAGGAGAAGATGATGATGGTGGAGGTGGTGGTATTATTTCTTGAAGAGGAAAGCAACAAAAATAAAAAGAATGGGAAGAGAATGTGAGGGGGAGTGCTACGGGAGAAGAAGAGAAGAAGAAAGAAGGAAAGGAAGAGAAGAAAGGGAAGGGGTTCTGGGAATGATACGGGAAGGGAGAAGGAGAAGAGAAAATAAAGAAAAGAGAAAAGTCTACCGTGGTCTATACCACTTAAGGTGCACGGTGGTCCTCACTCAAAATTTTTTTTTTTTTCGGTCATCACAATCTTCCCCCCTTAAGAAATTCGGTCCCCGAATTTCCAATAATTCAAAAATAAAACACATATCTCAAGAATCAAACAAATGCGGATATCTGACCCGCATAGCCTCTTCCGCTTCCCAAGTCACTTCCTCTTTAGAATGGTTATTCCAAACCACCTTCACTGACACCACCTCCTTTGATCGAAGCTTTTTCACTTGGCGGTCTATAATGGCCACCGGCTCCTCCTCATAGGACATATTGTCATCAAGTTGGACCACTTGAGGAGAGATTACATGAGATGGATCGGGAATATACTTTCGAAGCATAAAGACATGAAACACTGGATGAACCAGGGATAATTCAGGGGGTAATGCTAGATGGTAAGCCACTGCACCAACCCTATCCAAAACTTCAAAAGGGCCGATGAAACAAGGGTTGAGCTTTCCTCGCTTGCCAAATCTTATAACTCCTTTCATAGGGGAAACTCGAAGAAAGACATGTTCTCCCACAGAGAACTCTAAGGCACGCCTTCTATGATCCGCATAGGATTTCTGCCTACTCTGAGCAGTTAAGAGTCGCTCTCGGATCAAACGAACCTTATCAAGAGACTCTTGTACAAGGTCAGGACCTAGCATCTTTGCTTCATCAACTTCAAACCAACCTATGGGAGATCTACAATGCCTCCCATACAGGGCCTCAAAAGGTGCCATCTGAATACTGGCTTGATAGCTATTGTTATATGAAAACTCTATAAGAGGTAGATAACTACTCCAATTTCCACCAAAGTCCAATACACATGATCGGAGCATATCCTCCAAAATCTGGATGGTTCTTTCAGATTGTCCATCCGTTTGAGGATGAAAAGCTGTACTAAGATCAAGTCGAGTTCCTAAAGCTTCTTGAAAAGCTCTCCAAAATCGAGCCGTAAATTGAGCCCCACGATCAGATATGATGGAAATCGGAATTCCATGGAGTTTGACAATTTCATCAATATACAACTGAGCATACTGAGGAGCTCGATAAGTGGTCTTCACTGGAAGAAAATGAGCTGATTTGGTCATACGGTCCACTATGACCCATATAGAGTCAAACCCTTTTATGGTGCGGGGTAACCATGTCACAAAGTCCATAGTGATCCGTTCCCACTTCCATTCAGGTATTTCTATCTGTTGAAGCAATCCTGCAGGTCTTTGATGTTCAGCTTTAACTTGCTGACACACCAAACAACGGGACACAAAATCACCAATATCTCTTTTCATGCCTTCCCACCAATATAATTGCCGCAGATCCTGATACATCTTAGCTGAGCCAGGATGTATAGAGTATCGAGAATTATGGGCTTCCTCCAAAATGGTCTTTCTAAGATTTCCAACATCGGGTACACACAACCGATTTCCAAATCGAAGCACTCCTTCTTGATCCATCACAAACTCAGTGGTTGCCCCACTTCTAACATCATCCTGTAGCTTGAGTAATCTAGGATCTTCGTTCTGAAGCTTCTTAATTTGCTCCATGAGGGATGACTGGGCTCTTATATGAGCCAAGAGTATCCCAGACTCCCCCATATCAAACTGAATACCATTCGCCTCAAGCTTATGAACTTCATCCACTAATGGTCTCCTTACAGGAGCAATATGAGCCAAACTACCCATCAATGTACTGAAAACCGGACCGGACCGGCCGGTCGGACCGGTTCAACCGAACCTCGTCCGTCAGGTTGGACCTCATAACCGGGAAAAGAACCGGCGACACCGCCGAAGCCGAACCGAAAGCAAACCGCCAAGCCGAACCGGTTTTTTTTTTTTTTTTTTTACGAAAAAAATGCAAAATAATTCATTTTGAGGGTTTTTTTTTTAAAAAAAAAGTCTAAAATATCATTTTTTTTCTTAATTCTTTTTATTTTCTGGTATGAGAATTAGTAATTTGAGAGATTTAATCTATATGGATAATATTTATTTTAATTAAGAGATGAATTATATTATATTTCATGTTTTGTTGATGTCTAATTTAATATTTAGTTATTTATGACATATATTTTATTTTATATTTTTATATATTTATATAAATACAGGTTTTATTATATACCGGTTATATACCGGTTCGACCCCCGGTTAAACCGGTTGAACCTCTGAACCTCTGAACCCTTACCCTGACCGGTTCGATGTCCGGTCCGGTTTTCAGAACCTTGCTACCCATAGACTTCCTACTCAAGGCATCTGCCACAACATTAGCTTTTCCAGGATGGTACAAGATAGTGCAATCATAATCCTTAAGCAACTCCATCCACCTTCGTTGCCTCAAATTTAAGTCCCTTTGTTGGAATATGTACTTTAGACTTTTATGGTCAGTGTAAATCTCACATGTTTCACCATAAAGATAGTGCCTCCAAATCTTCAAAGCAAAAATTACTGCTGCCATTTCTAGATCATGAGTGGGATAGTTTTGTTCGTGCTTCTTAAGCTGCCGAGAAGCATAAGCAATGACTCGGCCGTGTTGCATCAAAACACAACCAAGTCCTATTCGAGAAGCATCACAATAGACTGAGAAACCTCCAGAACTAGAAGGTAAGACAAGCACAGGTGCTGAGGTTAGACAGTCTTTGAGTTTTTGGAAGCTTTCCTCACATGCATCTGACCATTGAAACTTCACATTCTTTTGAGTCAACTTAGTCAATGGCGCAGAAATTCTCGAGAAATCTTTAACAAACCGACGGTAGTAACCTGCCAATCCTAGAAAACTTTGAATCTCTGTAACTGAAGTAGGTCGTGGCCATTGTTGGATAGCTTCAATCTTTTTCGGATCCACCATAATTCCATCCTTGGATACGTTGTGACCAAGAAAAGCCACTTGATCAAGCCAAAATTCACATTTAGAGAACTTGGCATAAAGCTTGTGATCCCTCAAAGTTTGTAGCACAATTCTTAGATGGCACTCATGCTCTTCCATACCCTTGGAATATACCAAGATATCATCTATAAAGACAATCACAAAGTGATCCAGGAAGGGTTTAAACACGGTTCATCAAGTCCATGAAAGCAGCTGGAGCATTCGTCAACCCAAAGGACATCACCAAAAATTCATAATGCCCATAGCGGGTATGAAAGGCTGTCTTAGGAATATCCTCATCTTTGACTCTCAATTGATGATACCCAGAGCGAAGATCAATTTTAGAGAAATAAGAAGCTCCTTGAAGTTGATCGAACAAATCATCAATTAGTGGTAATGGGTACTTATTACGCACAGTGAGTTTATTGAGTTGCCGATAGTCCACACATAGTCGCATTGAACCATCTTTCTTCTTCACGAAAAGTACCGGAGCTCCCCACGGGGATGTGCTCGGACGGATGAAACCTTTCTCTAACATATCTTGTAATTGATCCTTTAACTCCTTTAATTCTGCAAGGGCCAAACGGTAAGGAGGAATGGATACGGGTTGAACTTCTGGAACCAAGTCTATACTAAATTCTATCTCTCTTTCAGGAGGCAATCCTGGTAATTCATCAGGAAATACATCTGGGAACTCTCTGACCACAGAGACTTGATCAATGTTAGGCACTTCAGCCTCAACATCCTTAACCACCGCAAGGAATGCTTGATTGCCTTTATTCATCAAGTGTAAAGCACTCATGGATGAGATCAATGCAGCTGGAGTAAGATAATTATTTCCTTTAAACACAAAATATGGGCCATCTGGAATATTAAACCTCACTACCTTGGAATAACAATCGACATTGGCATGATAAGGAGATAACCAATCCATGCCTAGAATAACATCAAAATCAACCATCTCCAGTAGTTTCAGATCAGCTAAGGTATCTACACCATTCACACTAACGACACAAGATCGGAATACCAATTGGATCCACAAAAATTCACCCGTTGGAGTACTAACCCAAAATGGATTTTCCAACAACCCAGGTTGTTCGCCAAAGCGAGATGCAAAATACGGAGATACATATGAATGCGTAGAACCTGAATCAATTAAAACATGTGCATCAAAAGAGCAAACTTTGAGTATACCTGTAACCACTGCATTAGATGCCTGAGCATCCTGTCGTGTCATAGAAAATACACGTGCCTGACCTCTGCCTCTTTGACCTATCCCTCGGCCATGTGGGCCTCTACCACCTGTTGCTCTACCACCCGGACCAAAGAAACTCTCTTGAGAATGGGCTGAATGAGATGATGTTGGCACAGTCTGATAAGTTGAATTCTGACTTTGGAATTCCTTTGAGCGTGGGCAATCCCTCAAGAAGTGGCCTATTTGTCCACACCCATAACATGCCCATCTATTCTCATGACAAACTCCAAAATGATGCTTCCCGCATGTTCTGCACAGTGGCCTCATAGGGCCTGATTGCCCGGATCCCTGCATATTCCCTTGAGTCTGGCTAACCGAATAAGCTCTGGAGCCCGATGCACTCACAGGAGTAGGCCCATAGGAGGTGGCCCTACCTGAGTGCTCCTGATGTTGCCTTGGAGTCGTGTAGCCTCCTCCTGAGCTAGAACCTCCAAAGAAAGTTCCTTTTACCTTAGGTTTCTTAATCAATTCCCTTGTAGCTCTATTTTCTTCTCTTGTAGTCTTCATAGCACATGCGACATCTACCACTTTAGGAAAAGACATCCTTCCTACTTCAGGAAGCAAGTTAGTGCATAGTGGTTCTCTCAACCCTTTGATGAATCTCCGTACTTTCATTACTTCATTCACAATTAAATGTGGTGCAAATCTAGACAGTCTAGTGAACTTGGCAGAATATTCTGTTACTGACATTCCCGTAGTTTGTTTCAAATTCTCAAATTCACTAGCAAGTCTCTCTTTTCTATTGTCTGGAAAGAATCTATCCTTAAAGGCTTGAGAAAATTCTTCCCATACTGGGGGCGGTCTCCTATCAGCTGTACATTCTTCTAACAAAGATTCATACCAGTGTGCTGCGGTACCTTGAAGATTATATGATACAAAATCCACTGCTCTGGCACCTTCACATCTAAGGACCCTAAGGGCTCTTTTTGATCTATCCAAAAACTCCTGCGGATCTTCATCTATAGAGTCCCCTGTGAAAGTAGGTGGGTTTAGCCGGAGATATGCTTCAATAGTCACTTGCTCATGTCCAAAAGGCTGGGCATTTCTTTGAGTGACAGGGGCAGGTTCAGCTTGTGGTTGAGCCCTATCCCTTGCTTGTTGGGTTAAGACTGCCACCAAATTATCAATGGATTGTTGCATACCCAACATTCTTGCATCAAGATCAATCGGTTGCCCTTGTGGGCCTGCTGCATCACCCTGCTCGGATTCGGGTTCGGGTTCAAGTTCTAGTTCAGTTAGTTACGGTTCAGTCTGGTAGTCCTTCTCGACTTGCACCCACCCACTACCAATTGGGCCCAAAGAAATGCCTTGACCTCTTCGGCCTCCAGCCTGGCCCTTCCCTCTCTGTCTAGGTGGAAGAGAAGGAGCTTGGTTAGATTCCGCACCATAGGTATCATAATCTACTAGCCTTACATTGCTCCTTACATTGCGTTGGCGTTTTTTAGGAGGCATTGTACCTGAATAGTTGAACTAAGGATCAGATACATGTAAAGTTTGAAAAGAGAATACATAAGACCAAACAACTCAAGACAATACTCAAGAAGACATTCCTAAAGGCCTCTTGTAGGGTCACGCTTTGTGAAAATGGGCCGGCAACCATTTACACAATCGAGACTCTACTAAAGGACACTTGCTCCATAATACACATGGAAACCTAAAGCTCTGATACCAACTTTGTCACGACCCAACCTAGGCCATGACCGGCGCATAGAGAACATTTTCTCTAGCCAGCCTTAACACACAATATTTTATAGAAAAACGGACAGAGTCTCCTCTGTTTTTCGGACATTCCCCAAATACAATATAACCTGCAACATTTTCAATTAAAATTCCAGCAAATGGGCATCAAGCATTCTCAGAATGCGCCCTTCCAGTATATAACAACATTTA
Organism: Dalbergia cultrata; assembly: GCA_031216105.1. Classification (NCBI taxonomy): domain Eukaryota; kingdom Viridiplantae; phylum Streptophyta; class Magnoliopsida; order Fabales; family Fabaceae; genus Dalbergia; species Dalbergia cultrata. The sequence continues at coordinate 18,437,340 of CM062350.1, forward strand.
ACGTAGTTCAAAACATAATATCAATTTAAGTTTACAAATCATTTATATAACATAATCTATATGGCTAAGTCATAAATTCTCAATCATATCATAATACAAGTCCGAGAACCCTGCCTGTGACATATGGAGCAACTAATAAACTAGACAACATAAAGCTCTAACATAAAGGCTTTCTCAAGAAGGCTCACCAACTTGAAACGCACTTATGGCTGAGCCGGAGGAATAGAACTAGAACCAGCACCAAAGACTGTGATTCGAAAAAAATGGATAATAACAGGGTGAGTTTTGCAACTCAGCGAGAGATAGGATATCCGTAGTTTACTAAATACAATCTTAAAATAATATAAACATAATAATGTACATATACTCATAAAACATATATATATAGCTATAACATGAGATATTTTGAAAACATAACTTTACATAATCACATAATTCCAAGTATAATGGGGAGATTATCCTAAGTAGAACAATAACAAGTCCAGACATGACTCAAGGTCATGTGCGGGTTAGCACCACACTGCTAACTGGAGTTGGCCCGTAGCCATACAAGACCAGACACGACAAAAGACATGTGCGGGTTAGCACCTCACCTGCTAACTAGAGTTGGCCCGTAGCCATATACAAGTCCGCACATAGTCGCAGACTATGTGTGGGTTAGCACCACTCGCTAATCGGGATTTCTCACGGTGCACCGAGGCTAACGTCCTGCCGTTAACTACAGGTTCTAACTATGGAATTTCCCCAAATTACTCTAAATCATGCATATTCCACTTCTACGATATTTTACAACATAAAAACCATCCTCATGTATAATATGCATAATAGACATAAAATAACTCAATTTTAGTAATTAACATAATATGCTCTAAAAATATAAAATTTGTTGCAATTCAACTAAAAGTATTTAAATAAGCATAATAATCATATTATGGCATCCAAATACAGATTTTTTCATTTTAAACATAAAGCCTCATTTTCACTAAATAATTATTTTCTTCTATGTCAATATACTTTCAGCTCTTCATATAATTTTATATTGTTTATCATGCATAAAGTAACCTCTGAGATACACTATCTACTCACAAATACTGGTTCAAAGAACCGAAGATCAACGCCTTTAATGTCACCAACGCAAGTGTTGTTATCCGATTGCTCTATCGCTCTAGGAATAAGACAATATGAATATTTGTGAGCTAACTACACTATCAATTAACATCAATTTACGCTAATACACTAAAAACCCCAAATTCAAGGGTTCTAAAAACCTAAATTAATCCTAAAAATTTAGAAATTTCAATAATTAAAATGGAGTATGATAGAAGCTTACTTACCACTTGGAGAGTATAATTGGTGAAGAAAATCACTTCCAAAGCTTCTAAAATCTTCAACTCTCTAATGGAGGTTAGAGAGAGAAAGTGAGATAGAGGAGAAGAAAAGAGAGAGAAAGTGATGGAGAGGAGGAGGAGATGATGATGGTGGAGGTGGTGGTATTATTTCTTGAAGAGGAAAGCAACAAAAATAAAAAGAATGGGAAGAGAATGTGAGGGGGAGTGCTACGGGAGAAGAAGAGAAGAAGAAAGAAGGAAAGGAAGAGAAGAAAGGGAAGGGGTTCTGGGAATGATACGGGAAGGGAGAAGGAGAAGAGAAAATAAAGAAAAGAGAAAAGTCTACCGTGGTCTATACCACTTAAGGTGCACGGTGGTCCTCACTCAAAATTTTTTTTTTTTTTTTCGGTCATCACAAAGCATAAGCACTGAAGGAATCCAATCAAGTGGCGGTACCTCCAGGCCAACAACAACCCTAGTCCCCTCCTACATTTGACCAATACTTTATGCTATTGTTTGTAGTTCTCCATTTCTTTGTCTTTGTTGTTTCTTTTCTTTTGTGTCCCTTGATGTGATGGCCAAACGGATAAAAAAGTGAAAAAAAATGAATGATTCAAACCAGTATGTTATTACTTATTAGCCTTTTGAATCAAATCATATAATATCAATATAAGGCACAAATGATTAGCAAAAGGTGTTTTCTTTTCTAGAATACTTGATTGCCATTTGATGTTCTATTCTATCACTTCATACTCTCTACAAATTGAGCAACCAAACAAACACATGTGTCACTCAAATTAGTATTCTTTTGTTGAGGGTCATCCTCTGTCTGAAAAATGGCAGATGAGGTGATTCTGTTGGATTTCTGGCTGAGCCCTTATGGGATGAGGATCCGGATTGCACTAGAGGAAAAGGGCATCAAGTATGAGTGGAGGGATGAGGACTTGAGCAACAAGAGCCCCTTACTCCTACAAATGAACCCAGTTCACAAGAAAACACCAGTTCTCATCCACAGTGGCAAATCCGTATGTGAGTCACTCATTGCTGTTAAGCATATTGATGAGGTTTGGAATGATAAGTCTCCAACCTTGTTGCCTTCTTATCCTTACCAGAGAGCACAAGCTAGATTCTGAGCTGATTTTATTGACAAGAAGATGTTTTTTTTGGTGCTGCATTATTATGATCATGATTGTGATTTTTTTATTTGTCAATAGGGTTAAATATATTTTTTATCTCTAAAAAAATTAGAGAATTTTTGGTTTAATTTGGTTCCTAAAAATATTGTGCCTAGATTTGGTCCAACATTTCTAAAATTTCGTGGTTTTATTTTCCATCATGTATGATCGTGGATCATCATGTAAGATTGAATGACGAGAACCTCTATTAGCCACTTCAGCATTTAACATAAACAGTTTTAACGATAGTTTAGTCATGTAAAATTTTCTTATGTTTTCGTCGACCAAAAACGTAATTAAGCCATATCTTTATTTATCCAATAACCTTTGTTAGCAAAATGTGAAATCTTTTACTGAACTTCCGCTATGAAACAGATATATGGAATAGCTGTGACCTTGTGGCTTTGGAAAAGCGGAGGAGAAGAAGAGAAAGAAGCTGTGAACAAAGAATTGCTCAAGTCTCTTAAATTGTTGGAAGAGGAGCTGGGAGACGAGCCTTATTTTGGAGGAGACAACCTCGGCCTTGTGGATGTGGCACTAGTTCCTATGTTCTGTTGGTTTTATACCAACAATGACTCAGGCAGGCACAGCTTCCTCAACGAAACCACACTCCCCAAGATCATTGCTTGGGCCAAGAGGTGCACTGCATGAGAGAGTGTGTCAAAGAGTTTTCCTGAGGAACACAGGGTGAAAGAGTATTTCAAGACAAGAACTGACTGAAAGGTCTTAGAAATTGAGTAGATTGGAAGCAGGCTGTACATAAAGAAGTCCTGCTTTACTTGCTTTTCTACTGTATGTACTGAATAATGGCATGACAAAACTGCCACTATATGCCTTGTGATATTTAGAAGCCAGTGGAATCTGTTCTTCTGTTTCCATCTTACCTTCTAATTCTCTTTAGCACATTAATCATAATATTGGCTATGTAGTGAAAGTCATACAAATTCGTAAAACAATATGCACAAAACCACAAAGTGTATGAAAGAAATCTATCTATCTATCTATTTACCGATAAAAGTTGAGGTTTTGTTTCTCACTCATCACTAAACTCAGTAGAGAAAGAGAAGACACCATGGACAACAAAGTTTGCAAGATGCTCAACAGCTTCGATCACAATGGAAATTTACCATGTGGTTAACTCTTACTGTTCACTCAATAATTTATCCATTGCAATTGGTTAGCACCAACTGAAACTAAATGGTCAATTCCACATCCATCATAAATTTGTTCTTACAATCTAAAGCAGACACATAAACTTCCTTTCCATCTGGAAGAGTTTTAGATACGCTCTCCCTCCGTATGCATTGGTTAGCCCATGAGAAGAGTTTGGATGCACTGCCTCCACTTTGAACTTGCCAAACATCACTTTTATTTGTGAAATTGTAAGCGTCATCCATTTTATTTTCTGAAATTTTGAAATTAACTCTTTAGTCTCTAATCAAATAACCATCTATCAACCGTTACATTTTGCTGACATGGCGCATTAGGTGACATGTGGCTTGCTATGTGGCATGAAATTATAAATAACACATGGCAAGCCATGTGTCTTTTAGCATGTCATGCCAGTAAAATGTAACGGTTGACTTATGCTTGTTTGTTCAGGGACTAAAGAGTGAATTTCAAAATTTCAAGGACTTAAAAGCAAGTACGTTTATAATTTTAGGGAACAAAATTACACTTTTCTCAAAAGAGATAAGAGCTATTTTTTGTTTTAAATTTTATTCTTCCAAATTGAGCATATTCTTATAAGCTAAATAAATGAACAAGTTGTTTTTACAGGCACAACTGCATTCATCCTTCCTCAGCTCCAAATCTTATTATAGACTCGCCCAACTGTCTATGAAACCATCAGTATCACGAGCCAAGTTGGATGATTTTCCATATGTCCACTTTTGTTTTCCCGATAATTGTCGCGAGCTTGCATATCTGTAATCCTATTATTGAACAAGATAATCCATAATTGCAAATGCCACTGTCTATAATTTTAGGTGCATCTTTACATGAAGATCAGTCATACGTTCATGGTCAAGGAGGTGTTTGATCTTGCAAATTAGAGTTTGGTCTAATTAAAAAGTAACTCGTTTTTCTTAAGAGACTAAAATCATGTAAAAATTTACTTTTTAAGCTATAAATTGGACTTCCTGAATGCCAAATCAACCACACACTTTACCAATGTCAAACCATTACTAATCCATATTTGACGCATGGAACAGGAGAAGATTGATTCCATGGCTGGCCTATATGGCTTTGTGCACTTGGGAAGTGAAGAAACGAGCTTTCACTTTGAAAACCAAACACCAAATTCAATGGTTGTGGCGGTATACACAAGACTAGCAATCTCTGATCAAGTATAAGCATAGAAGGAATCCAAGCACTGATTTACCAAATTATCCCTCCTCTATTTTAACTAAAAGCATACCTAATATAAGATAATTAATAATACTATTAAAAGTTATCATTATAAACTCAATTAAAAATTAATTTAACTACATAAAAGTATTTATTATCTATCTTATTTTTAATATTCACGTAATTACTAGATATTATAAGTATTAATAATTTATTTGTTATAGTGATTTATTCAAGTATTAAATTGCTTTAAATTTTGTATAAAGAAATATCTAAATAATATAATGCTGAATATTTTTAATAAAATAATAATTAAAAATGAGTAATAACAAAGACATGATAGTAAATTATAGTGTATAATTACTTACATATTTTATAACATCCAGCATTTATATAAATAAAAAATGGTAAATAAACAAAATGATATGTAGTTTATTTCTATTGGATTGACAATTAATTTTTATTATAGTTTTTATTTATTCATATTATTAAAAATTGAGGTAATTTTATAAGTTAAATCAATTACTTATTTGCATCAAGAAGAGTTTAAAAGGGTTAATTTTTTTCGATGCATGGCTATAGTATTTGTTTTTCATTAAATAACATATATATATATATATAGTTTACATTTTTTAAATAAATTTCAAAATAAAAATTAAAAAAATAGAGAATGACAAGTATATATGTGTCTTTAAGCCATTAAAAGTGAGTGATTGTAAAAAATAAAAGTCTTAATATAATAAGTTTATTTAATATTTTTAAATTATATAAACATTGGATGTTAAAATTAAATAATAAAATATGCATTGTATAGTTAGATTCAGTATGTATCGTTTTTATTAATTATTAATCATTACTTTTCTTTTTTCTAAAATATTTAGGTAATTATTACCTTAACAAAATTTTAAAGGAAATAATTCAATATATAAAATATTAATTATTACATCAAATAAGTTAATGTAAAATACTTGTAACTAAAATAATGAAAATAATATTAAATATTTTAATAATTAAATTATTTTTATTAAATTTCGTTATAATGACTAATAAACAATAAATATCAACTATGTATTAGTTTAATTTGATTATTTTCTTTAAGTAATGTGAGGGGGAAAAAAATCAAATTAGATAGATGATTGTACTCATTTTCTATGATGTAAATATATTTGTCATGTCATGGTAATAACATTTAGAACTAGATATTATATTATAATCATTGTATATATTAGATTTATTTGATTAAAATAAAAGATAAGTAATTTAGTGAAACTAGATAACAATTAATATAAGTGGGAGTGACAATAGTCATTTAAGAATGACTATATACAATTTTTAATTTAGTAAAATATACAATAGACTAGTTATTAAAATAAGCTTAAGGGTATTTTAGGAAAAGTACAAATAGATACAATTAATGAAGAGTGACAATAGGTAAATGGGATTGACAATAGCCTCGAATACTCGTAATTATATTTTACATGTTATTGGTATATACCATATTCTCCAACCATAATTGCATCGTACCGTAACAATTCTTCCTTTCTTTGTCTTTGTTGCTTCAGCTTTGCAATACCATGATGTGAATGCCAAATTAAGAGAAAAAGGAATTGAAACCAATATCTTATTAGCCGCATGAATCAAGTGCTATCATCAATAAAAGACGCAAAGATGATTTCCAAAGGAATCAATATATTATGCATAGAAACAACCGCGGCAAGGACACAGGTTGTTTATTTTTCTTTTCTTTTTGATGGAATATTCTATTGCCATTTTAGGTTCCATCCTAGTCCACCTCTACAAATTGAGTGGCCAAACACCTGTGCTTCTCAACTTTAGTTTTCTTTTGTTGAGTTCTTTTCTTTCTGAGCAATGGCAGATGAGGTGATTCTGTTGGATTTCTGGCTAAGCCCTTATGGGATGAGGGTCCGGATTGCATTAGAGGAGAAGGGCATCAAGTATGAGTGGAGGAATGAGGACTTGAGCAACAAGAGCCCATTACTCCTACAAATGAACCCAGTTCACAAGAAAATACCAGTTCTCATCCACAATGACAAACCCATCTGTGAGTCACTCATTGCTATTGAGTATATTGATGAGGTTTGGAATGATAAGTCTCCTACCTTTTTGCCTTCTGATCCTCACCGGAGAGCACATGCTAGATTTTGGGCTGATTATGTTGACAAGAAGGTACTTTTTCTGGTGCTTCATTATTATGATCATGACTGTGATCATTTCCATTTTTTGTATATTTATCCAATAATGTTTGTTAGCAAGGGCTCAAAATTTAAACTGATCTTTTTATGGGGTCCAGCCGTTGGGTCCCACTATTGAAAATTTGAAGAAAATTTTCCACGCATGAACAGTAAATCACTATTCAGGTAGATTTTACAGAGGTGGACCTCAAATTTACAAATGGCCCCGATTATAACCAGCCTATCTTTTCAGGTAGATTTTACAGAGGTGGACCTCAAATTTTTAGGACCCTCATAGATCATTTATTTTTAGATCTTAGATGAATAATATTTTTGTTAGATAATTGATTCAATAGCAAATAATAGAAGAGTTATAATTGATCTAATGATAAGAGATCTATGGTAAAATCAACCCTAAACGACAATAGAACCAAAAGCAAAACCTTGATATGTTAATGTCAATAAATATCACAAAACTTGACGATATATATGGCCTAAAAATGTTAATGCATCGTACTGTAATATAAATTGAAACTAATTTTGTTATGGTGACAGTTTAAAAGAGCTGAATCAATTGTTATAAGGGTAAAACTTTCACCAAATTTGTTTTGTTTATTCACAAAATTTTACCTCAAAATCTTGCTCACCAGTTACAAGTAAAGAATTCCGGTCACTTGAACCAATTAAAGATGCATTAGCGTATAAACAAAAGTTAATTTTGCTTTTCCCTTAATGACATTGAACAGTAAGCATGATTAGATTATAGAAACTACGTGCTTTACGTGGAAAAATTGAGCTGGGGAAAGCAGAACAGAAGCAGATGTTTCAACGCTGAAACTTTAGGGACAAGCCATTGAGCTAGGCAGTATATAACTGCATTTGGACAGTCTTATCCAAACACTTGTGCTAGCAACTAAGCTGGGAAATTATTCACTATTGAGACAATTTTTCTGTTTACCTAAGTTTATTTATTGTTTATTATTTGCTAGGTCTACAGCTCATGTACGAAAGATTTGTAAATTATTTTGTTTCAATTTTTTAATACATGTTAGACATATATAGTTGACAGTCTAATCTAATGCGCTGGCTCTTAACAGGATTCTTGGGTTGTGCTTTTTTTTTTCCCTGTCTACGTTTGCCTCTCCATTTCAATGTCTATAATTGTAAGTTTATGATTTCTTAGAATTCTATCTACATCTAGTATCAAGTTGTGTCTGTTAGCTAGGTGAATTCACTTGTACTAGCTATATTTGTTTATCAGAAATTGGCAACTCAAACAAAGCGCTGAATTTATGCAATTCAAGTACTACTAGTGTAGTTGAGAGTTTAATAGGCAATTCCTGATTTGGATGGTGGCCTTCTGACCATCTAGTACACATCCAAAGTATCCTTGTTGCGTAAGGATTATCCTCGAATTAGTTATCTAAAGTTGTAATTATTGTCTTATTTTGTTCGCTTACATTTTGAATATATCATGTACTTAATATCTCTGCTGATAGATTTTGTTGGCGCCAAATGGAATAGCAACCATTTTGGCAATCATACAGTTTATACCATGCACCTATATCTCTGCCAGAATAAGAATCATTATGTAATGAAAAATGTTTTTTTTTTTTTTTTTGTATTCACAATACATGGAATACCATGAGATATGAATTCACAATGAAAATATTTTTTTGTATTCACAATGCATTTACCACAGTTCGCTGAAGAGGAGAAACAGATGTCACACGTTTCTTACGCTAGTGCAGTTGGAAGCATCATGTATGCTATGGTATGCACTCGACCAAATGTTTCACATGCCATTAGTGTTGTTAGCAGATATATGGGGCGTCCTGGCAAGATGCATTGACAAGCAGTGAAATAGATACTTCGATATCTTCGAAGAACTGCAGAGGTTGGCTTGGTATGTGACAAGAGTTCTAACTCTGGTGATAATGTTATTGGTTACGTTGACTCTGATTATGCTGAAGATGTTGACAAAAGGAGATCTCTGGCAGAATATGTCTTCACACTCTCAAGTAGTGCAATCAGTTGGAAAGTGACTTTATAGTCTACTATTGCACTATCCATCACAGAAACCGAATACATGGCAGCAGCAGAAGCAGTGAAGGAAGCCATTTGGCTCAAAAGTTTGGTAAGCAATTTGGGCTTGGAATAAAATGTTACAATTATTTATTGTGATAGCCAAGGTGCCATACATTTGGTCACAAATGTTAAAGAGTGCATTTATTGCTTACACTTTGGTCAAAGGCCAATAAATGCAGCACTTAAATGAAGCATGAATGCATTTATTGCAATGATGGAGCATTTATGATGGATGACTCTATATATAGCTTCAATTGCAGCACTTCAAAACCAAGAGAAAACGGAGAAACATCAACAAAAAAAAAAAATCTAAATTTCTCCACTTCAGTGTAATAGAGTAGAACTATTTGTTCTTTATGAGTTCTTATCTTTTGTGAGTTGAGAGTATTCACCAGTGAGAAAAATATTATGAGGAATTCTAGGGTGTATTTGGGATTTGTGTTGAGTGGAGTGTGTCTACCTTTTGTATATTCATCATAGTTCTATAGTGAAATGTTTGGTTGTCGCCTTTACCTGTAAACATAGGTTTTAAGCCGAACAATATAAATTCTTGGTGTCATTTAATTTTACGCTTCTGCATATTTATTTTGCGCCGCCCTATTTTTTCCTTGTGGGCTCACCAGTACACAACAAATTATTTATTTGATGCCATGCTTTTATAATTTCAAAAAATACCTCTCTTAAACCTATCACAATAATTACTTTCACATTTACAAATTCAAATATAGTTACCATTTATAATAAGTCCTCTAACTTCTCATTTTTAAATTATTCTTGAATTTATTATTTATTTTTTAAATATTTTAGAAAAACAAAAAATATAAATTGACCGACATGCGAGTGCCTCTCAATTTGCCAGTATTAGTAATTGTGATACCAATTAGATTTTGTTTGGTATAATATTTTCTAAGAGGTTCTTCTAATAATAATAAAAACATAAGACAATTTGTTCTATTTGGTAAGCAGAAAATTTGATGTGTTTTTAGCTCAACTTGAAAAAGTCAAAGTTACTTTTGAGAGCACATGATATATTTTAGGATTGGCTTATATTATGTAAAATTTTAAAAACATAGAGAGAATAATCATTTTATCCCTTGAAAAATTACATCACTAACAAAATGACACTAAAAAGAAAATGCATTTACTTATGGCTCTTTAAAGATCCATTCCATTTGATAAAAATTCACTAGAATGTTAACTGGTTTTTGTTTTTATTAATAAAAATAATTCTTTTAGAGACTATTTTATTAAATATATTATATTTTAAGGGATAGATTGTTTTACAAAGTCAATTTGGTATAAAATGAGCTATTTTTTCAATGATATGATCTTTTAGAACTAAAGTGATGAATTTAATTGTGAACTTGGCATAAAATATAAAATATATTCACTTTTGTTAATAAAAATGGAAGTCAGTTGACCTTTGGATAAATTTGTCAAATGAAGTGGATCATTTGAATGCTAGGGACAAATATAGTTTCTTTTAACAGTTATTTTGTCAGCGTCATAATTTTTGAAAAGGTTAAAATTGTAGTTCGATTACAATAAAAATGAGCATTTTCAGCAATTCTTGACAATTAAAGTATCAATAAAACCATTGTAAACAAAAAAGTAATTTTGATATAAATTGAGTATTGAAAGTACTTGTAAACTTTCATCGATAATTAGTACATGTCGAAAATACCCAAAAGATCTCTTTTGTGTATTTTCAGCATGTATTAATTGTCAATAAAAATTTATTAGTATTTTTAACGGTCATTTTATGTCAAAATTACTTTTTTATATAACACTTTTATTGGTATTTTAATTGTCGAGAACTATTAAAAATGCTTATTTTTCTTGTAGTGAATTCTCCCAAAAAAACGTAATATGATTTTACTCTATCTAATGACAATAAAAGTAGAATTTTTTTTTATTGATTACAATCATTTAAAAGTGCTTGCGTGTATTTTATGTAACATTGTTAAAATATATACGTTATTATATACAGAACACTATATGACATTAAAATATTAATTGATTTATACTATCAAACCTTATAGGTTTAGGACTCATGTTTTTTTTCCACCAAAAGAAAATAATTGTAATGTTAAAACAATTGTTGTTAGTGCGCTTGTAGGGACAATGATCCTTAATGACTTTGATATTTTTGGGTAGTATACTTGCCAGAATTGATGATTAATTTTTAAGTTTAATAAAATATATTTCTTATTCAATGTGGAACATGATTTTTTTTATAAATGTTAAATATTGTAATTTTTGTTAAATGAAAAGACGTAGTAACTTTTTTTATTTAATGAAATACTTTTAGAATTTTTAGTTGGTCTAAGATTATTTTTGTATTTGATTAATTAACGGTGTTATATTACTCTTTGCCGTTATTTGGTTTTTGTTGGTAGAAAAAAAAATGGGCTGATGTATTTCGTTCGTACTTTGATCTCTAGTGTTGTACCAGATGCCTCCAACTTCTGTAAAATTGCACTTTTTTTTTTTTTTTTTGGTACAAGGAGAAAGAAAGAAAAAACAGGACAACAATACCTAGCTGTTCAAGTTATTAGTTATGAACAAATTAACAGTACCCCTTAAAAGGTTGAAACCACTCAACTAAGGATTCACACTCCATCACACCAGTCCTAGCCAAAGAGTCAGCCACCTTATTAGCTGAACGGAGGACATGACGGAGAGAGACTACCTAATCATGCTGTATAAGATCTTTAATTTGATGAAGGAGACTCTGCAAAGCAGAAGCTCAAAAGCTCTGAGAATTAGAGATTAGATTTACAGTCTCCAGAGAATCTGATTCACAAAACACCTTCCTCCATCCACAATTCCAAGCAAAAGCAATCCTTCCTTAATAGCTAACAACTCCACCCAAGTGACATCGACGAACCCCACCTTGCACGAGAACCCTCTGAGCCAGTTCCCGTTTGAGTCTTTGATCACCCCCCCCAAAAAAAATCCACTGTGCCCCTCCATGAGCCGCACACTAGCATTCATATTAAGTTTAACACTGCCAACTGGAGGGCGAGTCCACATGTCCAACTGCTCCAATTGAGCCGGGGCAACAAGAGGGGACGATGCAAACTTAGCAATATCCACCATGGAACCCCAAATTTTACAAGAAATCTGCATAGGATGCCAAGTCTCATTGTTAAGAACTGTCTGGTTACGCGCTCGCCATATCCACCAAAGTATTGTGTCGAATTATTACTTCTCACCAATGAAGTCATCCACTCATCAATACATAAATTGGCCCATGCTCTGTAAAATTGCTCTGTAAGTCCACCCTTCCCATGTGAGAACCTTCCTTTTTTTTGTTCGAAGTAAATCTCAGAGGTGGTCTTATAAAACTATATATACTAATGGCAAAATTGAAAATTGATTTGCCTATAGTCTATAGAATGATGGGACAGAATATTTTGGTTGATTCAAAACTCAATTAATCAATTTCGCTTCTCAACTCCGAGGGCTAACGAAGAGTGGGAATCCTTGTCATAACAGGCATAACCAAACTAAATGACAATAGAACCCAAAAACAAAACACTACAAGGGGACGAATACAGCTGTAAAGTCCTCATAGAGATTCACGAACCTATTATTAACTAATAGCAAAGCATGTATTGAACAACGTTAAATATTCATTTGGTTCCCTTTTGATAGATTCCCGGAAGGTGCATGAGAAAAGCAGTGAGCATTTTGGAGAACCTTTTTCCTAGTCCATATCCATATTGCTATTATCAGTGTTTTAAATTGCGGTTGTGGTCGCAGATGCGGTCGTGGTTGCGGTTGTTGCGGTTGCGGATAATGCGGCCGTCGCGACGCGTGTTGCGGCTAATGCGGTGTGAAATTTTTGCGCATTTGCAACTTGAAAAAAGAACCTGTTGCGGCCTGTTGCGGCCCTGATGCGGTCCCATTGCGGTTACGTTGCGGTCAACGGGTGTGAAAATGCATCACACCGCGATTGCGGTCCGATGCGGTTGCGCTGCGGACCGCAACCGCAATATTGCGGCCGCATCACGTGATGCGGTCCGCAATTTAAAACCCTGGCTATTATATAAAGCATTTGGTGACTTTTATTGCCCACCTCCTACAACCAGATAGCTATTCAGTACTGATATCCAGTAATTTCCTACACTTCCTTTCTTTCTTGCAACCCACCCGCTCTTTGTTTTCATCGTTCCCCTTTTTCATTTGAGGGATGGCTGAACAAATACCCTATGGTGTTGCTGCTAGCCTCATCAACAAACTGGCTTCACTGGCTTTCCTTGAAATTGGACGCATTTATGGAGTCTCTGATAAGTTGGAAGATCTTAAGAAAACTCTTGAGTCTATCCATATTGTGCTCTCAGATGCTGAGCAGAGGCAAAGTGAAGATCCTGTAATCAAGCACTGGATAAGCAGGTTCAAACAAGTGCTACATGATGCTGATGACTTACTCGATGGCTTGGCTATCAAAGACTTGCGATGCAAAGTAGACGGTGGTAGCAAAGATGCCAGTAAGGTGCGCAGCTTCTTTTCATCTGAAAATCCACTTATTTTTCGTGCTAAGTTAGCTCATAAGATTGAGAAGATTCAAAAGAGTTTCAAGAAGGTAGCCGAAGATATGTCTAACTTAAAACTGAACCCAAGTCCGATAGTTCCTAGACAAAATGAGAATGACTGGAGGGAAACAGGATCTTTTGTTTTACAGTCAGACATAATTGGAAGGGAAAAAGACAAAAATGACATTGTTGACTTGCTGAAGCAAACACATGCCAGCCAAAATGTTTCCCTGGTTGCTATTGTTGGTATTGGGGGCTTAGGAAAGACCGCTCTTGCTCAATTAGTGTACAATGATGCTGATGTGCAGAAGCTTTTCCATAAAAAAATGTGGGTGTGTGTGTCCGAGGATTTTGAAGTAAAGTTATTGTTGAAAAAAATGTTAAAATCCTTAAAAATCACAGATGATGATCATGACACAAAAATCAAAGATGTGGATGGCTTAGAATTAGACCAGCTACAGATGATGCTTCCAAAAAAATTAAATGGGCATAGGTATATCCTTGTCCTTGATGACGTGTGGAATGAAGATGAACACGAGTGGAGTAAATTAAGAACTTATTTGATGTGTGGAGGTCAAGGCAGCAAAATATTAGTGACAACTCGTCATACAAAGGTATCACAAACTATGGGAATAAATGATCCCTATGTTTTACAAGGTTTGACAAAAGAGCAATCATGGGCTTTTCTTAAAAAGGTGACATTTGGTGACGATACTAGCAGAATGAGCCAAAGTCGTGAATCAATTGGTGAAAGAATTGCAGAAAAGTGTTGTGGAGTACCGCTGGCAATCAAAACCATGGGAGGCTTCTTACGAGATACAAATTTAGAGTGGTCAGATGTTTTAAATGATGATATTTGGACATTGTGTAAAGAAAGAGGGAGTATTATGCCTGTGCTGAATCTTAGTTACCAAAACTTGTCACTTGAATTAAGACAATGTTTTGCATATTTTTCTTTATATCCAAAAGATTGGGAAATTTCAAAGGACGGATTGATTCAATTATGGATGGCTCAAGGTTACCTAGCAAGTTCAATTGGAAGGCAATCTATGGAAGATGTGGGCAATCAATATGTCAAGACTTTGTTGATGAGATCATTTTTCCAGGATGCAGAGACGGATGAATATGGTGAAATAACATATATCAAAATGCATGATTTGATGCATGATCTTGCAATTTTGGTAGCTGGAAGTGATTGTTGCTTGGTTCTCGAGGGAAAAGGAATCATTGGAAGACCCATGCATGTCACACTTGAGGACTCTAAAATTGTTTGTTCATTGGATATGTTAGATGCAAGCATATTGGATATGTTAGATGCAAGCAGACTAAGGACATTTTGTCTTTTGACAATTGGTTCTGACAATCCAACTTCTAGATTATTGACCAACGCATCTTTAATACAAAAGTTGAAGTACTTGCGTGTTTTAGATTTATCATGTTCTTCTATAACCCAATTGCCCGAGTCCATCGACAAAATCAAGCATTTAAGATATCTTGATCTATCAGGTTGTGATAAACTGATTAGTCTTCCCAAGTCCATTGGCAATCTTGTTTGCTTACAAACACTAAGATTAGGAAACTGTTCCAAGCTTGTTTTTTCTACTGAAGTTATCACAAAGTTGATTGATCTGAGATGGCTTGACATCCGTGATTGTAAATCCTTTAATGAAATGATGCCAACTGGATTGGAAAAATTGACATCATTGCAGTACTTATCAAATTTTAATGTGGGAGACAATGTGAAGAGAAAAAGTGGCAAACTGAATGAATTGAAGGAGCTTAATAATATAAGAGGTAGTCTGGAAATCTTTGGATTACATTTAGTAGAAGAAGTGGCTTCAGAAGCCCAAGAAGCAAATTTAAAAGCAAAAAGACACCTTCGGCGCCTGGGGTTGACTTGGTTAGCAGGAGCAATAAACAAAAATAGCGACAGCTTGCAGTTATTGGATCACCTTTGTCCTCATCAAAATTTGAAAGAGCTGAGAGTTTCTGGGTATCCAGGAGTGAAGTTTTCAAGTTGGCTTTCAAGTGAGGTCATCAATATTGTTAAAATTGAGCTCTCCGTTTTTCATAGTTGCCAACGTATCCCACCTTTAGAAAGACTCCCTTGCCTTAAGACGCTCGAGATTCGGGAGATGGAAGAACTACAGTGCATCCATTGCAACGAGATTTCTGATGTGTTCTTCCCGTCTTTGGAGACACTCATCTTCGGGAAGTGCAAGAATCTGAGGGGATGGCAGAGGCTGGGAGATGATGACAAGCCAGATGACACTTGCAACCATCTTTCGCTGCCCCCCTTTCCTCGTCTTTCTTCTTTAGAGATTGACTGTTGTCCAAATTTGACTTGCATGCCTACTTTCCCGCACCTCGTTGAGCAGTTGAAGTTGCGTTGTAGTAGCATGAAGCCGCTGATTGAAACATGTTCAGTTCAACGTGAGCCTTCCTCCTTGTATCCCCTTCATGAGCTCAGGCATTTGCGGATTGGTGAAGTTACAGACATAGAAGCAATGGCAGAAAACTGGATGCAAAACCTCACATCTCTCGATCGTCTCTCTCTTAGGGGATTGTCAATTATTCAGCATATGTTAGGGCACTTGCAATATCTACCTACTCAACTTCAAGAGCTGGAAATTATAGATATAAAAGATGACAAGCTTTGTCTGTGGGAATATCAGGAGAATAACAGCATGCAATGCCAAACCCCCTTTCACTGCCTCCGTTCTTTGCAGGCAATCTCTTTCTGGGGTTGCCGAAATATGAAGGCATTACCAGAGGAGATCAGTGACCTCCAATCACTCACGTATATTTCGATCTGGAATTGCCCCGAATTAGAGTCATTGCCTGAAGCCATGGTTCGCCTTACCAATTTGCAGTCACTAAGTATCTACCAGTGTCCCCTTCTACTTGATAGATGCCGAGATGAATCCAGACAAGATTGGCCCAAGATTGATCACATCCCAAACAGAACCATACGTTGAAATTGATTCCCCCAAAGGTAATTTTCCAGCATTGATGCTATTAATAATATATAATTGTTTTCTACTATTTGATTTTCTTCATTCTAATTACAACACTTAAATCGTCAAATGTGGAATTAAAAAAAAAAAAGTGTAACAACTAGTAAAAAATCTAAATTCATATGTCAGTGTAGTATTCCACAAAAGCAGTAATGTCATTTTAATTCTTTTTGATTTCCCAATTTTAAACTTATGGCTGATTTTCAAATTGCATCAGGGTGGAAGTCATGGTTTGAACAATGACAGTTGAAATGGAGGATTTGCTGTGTTGGCTTTGCAATTCCTCTTATCACATCAATCCATCTTGCAAACAGTTAAATACTGAAGATCATCATAAAAATTTCTGAAGTTCCAAATTTTTGTGCAATAATTATTCAGGTGTTCTTCATTTTATATCTCATTGGTTTTTTTTAATTGAAAATTCTCAATATTTTCATGTAAATGGTCAGCTAGCACACAGAAAGTTGCTAGCCAGTAGTCATTTTCAAATATCAGTTTATAAGTATGTTTCATTCACTAGTTTAACCCTTCCTTTGTACGTAAGAATTTTTTTATCTGGCTTAGCTCGTTACCAAAAGTGTATATAACAATTTCTCAATTCATCAAAGATGTATATAATAATATCTCTCACTTCCCAAAACTTGGTATTAATTTAATTAAATCC
The DNA here is from genome assembly GCA_031216105.1 of Dalbergia cultrata. Classification (NCBI taxonomy): domain Eukaryota; kingdom Viridiplantae; phylum Streptophyta; class Magnoliopsida; order Fabales; family Fabaceae; genus Dalbergia; species Dalbergia cultrata. Next base: position 18,454,694 of record CM062350.1, read on the forward strand.
CCTTTTCAACATACTAGGTAACTTGTCTTGCTAACCGTGAAAGTGATAAGTGAAGCAAACAAAGAAGGATTATTTGCTTTGCATTCACTTCAGAAAGGTGGAAGTAGTATTACCCTTTAACTGACAGAACTTGAATGAGCTATTTGTGTTTTAAAACCATACCACAAAAACAATGGGGTATTTGATTGAGGTTTTCTCTTCCTTTTTGCATGGGAAAGATTACTCTGTTACAAATACTTTCCCACAAACAAATATACCTTTATATTGTGTAAAATGCAATGAATTAGCCATCAAGACTTCAACGTATACTTTACTGGCAACAATGTAGTTTTATTTTATAAGAAACTCAATCTCCTTGTTTAGTTGCTTAGTTTGAGGTGGAGAATCTTAGCTCACAGTTGTATATTTGTCATACCATTGATTGTATTATTTATCCATATTCTGCAGAAGTTGTAGTACCATATATTCCTTATATAGGAAACAACTTTAAAATTGGTTTTATAATTCGTGTATCCTATCAACTAATGGTTTTAACATTCAATATTTATGATGTGTTTGGTTAAGGGGTAAAAAAGGAGGGTAGAACTTACATGAATAAGTTTCTTGTGTAAAATAACACATAAAACTCATTCATCTAACTTTTAGCCTAATTTTTACACCAAAACCAAATACACCCTTAGGGTTAGGCGAAGGCTCACTACAATCCAAGAAATAACATGTAGGAAGGTTCATCAAGTATTTATGAGGATGAGCAAGAATCAAATCCAAGTTATAACAAAGTATGAGTGGAATGCTTGTCAGGCAATCCAACACCAAACACCCATTTGTTTCCAAGTTATTAAGTATTGTGAAAAGAAAGATGCATCTCAAGTGCAAGCTTCTAGAAATAATTTTGTACAAGAAATAATTATTGGCAGCATTTTACACATTTCCCATTTACTATTGTTTCTGATAAAAAAAAAATTTATTGAAAGAGAACAAAGGTGTAGAATTTCAATTGCACGTGTATCTCAACTGCAATTTACAACTGTGAAGTTCTAGCTGTTCAAAAATCAAACAATATTAACAATTGCAGAACTACTACTAGAAGGCTACCTGATATAGAAAAGGACATAGTTACATTCGTCATAATAATCTCGAGACTGATTATGCTTATTTGTAGGTTGCTTCCGACTGGTGCCGATGTCAAGGATGAAGGAAAATGACAAATATACAAGCTTCACTTAATAGTATTATTAGTAAAAAAGAGAAAGCATAGAAGACAAGTGAAACCACACATGTAAACATATTTCTTTTTATTGGTTTGTACCTTGTAATATACATAATATAAGCACTAGTACAGGCAGTGGATTAGATAGAAAGTAATATTTTGAATGTAAGCATGATTTATGACCTGATTCTATGGCATTATCTAATCCATATTGTCTTATTTGTTGTTGTTGATTTGTAATATAGAAGAATCTTCAACTATTGGCTATTGTCTACTTCAATTAGAAATTTAGAAGACTTCAAAGCTTAATTTGTAAAATTTTGTCAATTTTGCTAGCAACTTCATTGGTCAATATTGGTAAATTGAAAGATTTTTCTGATTCTTTCAAGTCTTTGACAAAAGCATACAACTACTTAAGACTATCCCTACTTAATGTAGATGTAGCTACTTCATGGTTAATCATATTTGCTTAGGCATGAAAGCTTCTTAATGCTGTCATTCATATGCATCTTTTCATATGTACGTGTCAACAAATAAAAAATATTAAGGTGTGCTTGATGTTTGTTGTTGTCTTCCGTGAAACCATTAATTCCTTACATTTTTTCTGAGTTTCACATTTTTTAACTTCATGACAAAAGGAAATTCACGGATTGAATATCAAACAGGTTTAATAGGAAAATTCACTGTGCTGTGTCCAAACCTTCTGATCATATTGGAACAAGTGAAATGAGAATGATAGAAATTGCTTGTAACGCCCGGGGACGAGGACGAGGAGTGATCGCCGGTGCAAAGAGGGCACGGACAAGGAGCGGCTCCTCGCAAGGTCCTCTAAGCGGAGGGGTACATGAATGAACTGATTACACACCTGAATGAGAGGGATCCTGAGACTATATAGGTATGGGACTATACAGTTGAGGAGGGCTTATATAAATTGATTTGTACTACCTATACCAACAAGATGCATCTTCTTTTCGGTAGCCTAAACTGAAAGAACTCCACAGTTAAGCGTGCTTGACTTGGGGTAATTTTGGGATGGGTGACCTCCTGGGAAGTTTTCACAGGAAGCATGTGAATGAGGACAAAGCATGCTGAAAAGACCCGTGTTGGTTTGTAGGGACAGTCGTCAATCTATAAAGCAGCAGGGGATGTTACATTGCTTGAGCTCTAGATTCTTGTGTAGTAGTGATTCATGAAAGCATGATTACTGGCCTTCATGTGGTTCATAAAAGAATGTCAAATATTGCTCGAGTTTTGGATTATGATTTTTGGGTTTCAAGTCCTCTTTCTATTCTATATCGAACCAAACATGACCAGCAACTAGATGAAGGTAATTGAGATAAAATAGGATCACCTCCAATGATTATCATCAACCCAGTTTTGAAAGTAAGAAGTACAAGAGCACAATATTTGGAGCCATACAACATTGTATCAGTACAATAAGGGAAATTTTGTTTGGCTCGAAATATTGTATCTTGTATCTTCACACCACATAATCATTATATATTGTATCAATATATTTTCATATTATCAACATTAATATGCTAAGGTCAAGCCGCAACGTAAATTTGTGCATTAAAAGAACATGACACTTGTAAGCCCAGAAGTAACCATCTGGTTAACTGTTCTTGTTCACACAATTATTTATCCCATGCAATTTGATAAAACTATTCATTTCCTTATCATCCAAATTTACTGATGACTTAACTATAGCTAATGTGCTATTGCTTTGATACATGTCTTCAAATCATTACTAGTCCATATTTAACACATAAGGCAGGAGAACATTGATTTCATGGCTGGCCTATATAGCTTGATGCTTTAGAAAGGAAAGAAACGGGTATCTTTTTGAAAAACAATCATCAAATGCAATTGTTTAATTTGTTGTAGTGATAACTAGATATAAGACTAGCAATTAATCTCTGAACAAGCATAAGCACTGAAGGAATCCAACCAAGTGGCGGTACCTCCAGGCCAACTACAACCCTGGTCCCCTGCTACATTTGACCAATACTTTATGCTATTGTTTGTAGTTATTCATTTCTCTGTCTTTGTTGTTTCTGTTCTTTTTATCCCTTGACGTGATGGCCAAACACAAAAAAGTGAAAAAAAAAAATTCAAACCAATATGTTATTACTTATTAGCCTTTTGAATTAGATCATATAATATCAATAAAAGACACACATGATTCGCAAAGGGTGTTTTCTTTGCTAGAATACTTTATTGCCATTTGATGTTCCATTCTATCTCTTCATACTCTCTACAAATTGAGTAACCAAACAAACACATGTGCTACTCAAATTAGTATTCTTTTGTTGAGGGTCATCTTGTTTCTAAACAATGGTAGATGAGGTGATTCTGTTGGATTTTTGGCTAAGCCCTTATGGGATAAGGGTCCAGATTGCACTAGAGGAAAAGGGCATCAAGTGTGAGTGGAGGGATGAGGTCTTGAGCAACAAGAACCCCATACTCCTACAAATGAACCCAGTTCACAAGAAAACACCAGTTCTCATCCACAATGGCAAATCCATATGTGAGTCACTCATTGCTGTTGAGTATATTGATGAGGTTTGCAATGACAAGTCTCTAACCTTGTTCTCTTCTGATCTTTACCAGAGAGCACAAGCGAGATTCTGTGCTGATTTTATTGACAAGAAGGTATTTTTTCTAGTGCTGCATTATTATGACGATGATTATGATTTTTTTTATTTATCAATAGGCTTAAATATATTGTTTTGATCTCTAACAGATTAGAGAATTTTTGTTTTAACTTGGTTCCTAAAAACATTGTGTTTGGATTTGGTCCAATATTTCTAAAATTTCTTGGTTTTATTTTCCATCATATATGATTATTGGTCATCATATAAGACTGAATGACAAGACCGTCTATTAGCCATTTCAGCATTTAACATAAACAAGTACAATTTAGTCATGTAAAATTTTCTTATGTTTTCATAGACCAAAAACATATTTTAAGCCCTATCTTTACTTATCCAATAACCTTTGTTAGCAAAATGTGAAATATTTTCACTGAACTTCCACTATGAAACATATATATGGAATAGTCGTGGCCTTGAGGCTTTGGAAAACCGGAGGAGAAGAAGAGAAAGAAGCTGTGAAGAAAGAATTGCTCAAGTGTCTTAAATTGTTAGAAGAGGAGTTGGGAGACAAGCCTTATTTTGAAGGAGACAACCTTGGCCTTGTGGATGTGACACTGGTTCCTATGTTCTGTTTGTTTTATACTTGCAATTACTCAGGTAGGTACAGTTTTCTCAACGAAACCACACACCCTAAGATCATTGCTTGGGCCAAGAGATGCATTGAAAGAGAGAGTTTGTCAAAGAGTTTTCTTGAGGAACACAGGGTCAAAGAGTATTTCAAGACAAGAATGGACTGAAAGGTCTCAAAAATTGAGTAGATTGAAGGTAGGGTGTACATAGGGAAGTCCTGCCTTTACTTGCTTTTCTACTATTATGTACTGAATAATGGCATGACAACATTGCCACCTATATGCCTGTTGATACTTAGGGTCTGTTTGCAAGATGGATTTAGGAGGGGAAGGAAAGAAAGGGAAAGGTTTTGAAGGATAGAATTGTGTTTGTGAGTTTTGTTAATTGAGGAGGTAGGTGTTTGAAGGATTTTTAAAACCCTTTCTAATCTTCCATTCACTCCCATTTTGAGTTCCTCCATTTTAGGGGATTTTAGTGAGATATAAACTAAAAATACCATTTTACCCTTATTAGTTTTCAAAAATTACCACACAATGCATCTCTCTCACAGAGACACACATGAAGATACATCTCTCTTGCGTAGACACACAATTAGATGCATCTAGAACCCTAATCCCAATTTCCCCCATTCTTGTTCCTCGAACCCTAATCCCGATCTTGATATGTTGGATACCAAATCTTGAGGCGTTCACATTGCAATCCAAGAGGAGCTTCTAAACCTTTCTCTGTTTCAGAATCTCTGTTTCTGAAACCCTTCACGTCGCAAGGTGAAGTTCGGATGCAGTCACGAGATTCCATTCGCCGGTCGTGCCTTCGACTTCGTGTTCTCTAGTGAGGGCTCCCTAGAACAATCGCCACGGCCGTTGGAGTTTGCCACTAAAATTGCCAGAAGGCTCAAACTTGAAGGGTTCGCGGGCGTTCCATTTGTTAAGCCCTAACGACATTATAGCTTTAATTCATTCCTTGATTTGCAAAAGGAAAATCAGCTTATGCTTGGTTACTAATGGTATGGGAGAGATTTTTATTATTACTCTAAGCATACCTAAGTATATTTCCATAAAACTGAGCCATCTTGATGTCATTTTGTATTTGTTTTGGTTCTGTCAGAAAATTAGCCATGCTAAAATCATTTTAGTTAAGTAATTCTTTTCTGTTGGTTAGGAAAATAGAATTTATATCAAAATGCATATAATTTTAGTTGTGGGAACAAGCACAAATGGCAGTGGTGGTGGGGTTAAAGGTCTCGAGCAATTGGTGTGGCTCTTGGAACGCATTGGTCCTTGATTGCATAAGATTGGGAAAAAAAGAAAATGGGGCATTATTAGCACTACTAGTGTCTTGAGGGAATAATAATCTAGTGTTGGAATTTGTTGGAGTTTCTTTAGTGTTGTTGCTGTTGGTGTTAGGAGCTTTGCAGCTTCGAACGATGGCAGAGAGATCCCAATCTTCATGACCCATTTTGAGAGAGAGAAAAGAGAGGGGTTTGTGTTTGGTTTGGTTTCTGGGTGTATATGCCTAGAAACTCTCACAGAACCAACCACACAGTGTTGTTTGGTGCCAATCAGGGATTTAAATTGCGGTCCGCAACAGGTAATGCGGCCGTAATATTGCGGTTGTGCTAGTGTCCGCAACCGCATTGGACCGCAATTGCGTGGTGATATGAAATCACAGAGAAAATTGCATCGCAACGGTCTTGCGGCCGCAACGGCCACAATGGCATGCAACTGACCTGAAAATTAAGTTCCCATTCTCGTTCATCCATTTCTATTCTTGCAAGACCTCATTAATCATGTGATAGTGGAAGATAGAGTGGAGATTTGGGGGATGCAGTAGCTTCTTGTACAGGTTGGCGGCGCGCACAACGAACAACAGACAACGAATAAGGACAATGAACAGGGACAGCGAACAGAGGGGAGAATCCGAGAAGGGGAAGGTACATAAGGGTGGATTTGAGGGAAGTTTAGATATGGGGTGAAGTAATGCTGATGAAGGCTTAAAATGAAGCTCTATGTGGGTGTGGGGTGCTACACCTTGAACGAAAATTACAGAACAAAGAAAAGAAAGAAGAAGATGAAGTGTCAAGAAAAGTGGGGTGGGTAGGTGATTTGTTGTTGGGGTTACGTTGGGGTTAGGGTGGGGTCACTCAATTTGTGTGTTTTTTTCTTTTGGGTTTTGGGATCGTGAGATTTGGGTTGGGGTGGTTTTATTTTTTCCTTTTTCTTTTTTGGATGCTTGGGTGGGTTGTTGATAGTCCAGGCAATGGTTTTTCTTTTTTTACTAAAGTGGGTTATAGTTTTCAAACAAAAGAAAAATGGATTATAGTTTTATCTAAAAATATATAATTAAATATTAAAATATGTGTTAAATTTATTAATTGTTGTTCATTTTTGTGAGTAGGTGTTGTAAAATCACTACAAGAAAATAGCGAGTTACCGATGGATTTTTTCGACGGATTTATTGACGGAAATCATGAAATGTGGAAAATTTGGGTTTCATTCATTACCGACGGAAAAATCCGTCGGTAATTCCATCAGTAATATTTGCGCCAACTAGTCTAGATGAGGCGCGCACATTACCGGTGGATTTTTCCGTCGGTAATAATTTTGAAATATTTTTTTATTTTAGAAATTAATTTTATCGATGGATTTTTCCGTTGGTATTGTTACCGATGGATTTTTTCGACGGAAAATCCGTCGGTAATAATAATGAAAAATTTTCAGAAAGGGAACCGTTGCATTTAATTACCGACGGATTTTTTTCCGTCGGAAATTTGAAAATCCGTCGGTAATTGCACAGATATCATTTTTATTATCTCTCTCTCTTACTCTCATACCCTAATACCCTCATACCCTCTTGCTTGCTCTCTCTCTCTGTGCCCGCCCCAATCGCCCACCCACCCGCCGTCGCCGCTCAGCTGCTCTCGTGTTAGATCCGCCCAGCCATCTTTATCTCCGCGCTGTTCTCCGCCCAGCCATCTCTGTCTCTGCGCTGTTCTCTACCCAGCCATCTCTGTGCTGTTCTCCGCCCAGCCTCGCATGTTCGTGATCCTATCTGCTGTTCTCGACTCTCAGCTCCTTCCTTCCTCGCGTTAGATCCGCGACCTGGACCTGGGCACCGTGTTCGCGCAAGGTAAGCATTCCACTCCCATTTTTGTCTATGTTTTCTTTCTGTTTAGTTATATGCTTCTGTTTCTGTTTGGTAAGCACAACCACAAGCATCAGCTTAGCTTAACAGAAAAAATGAAAAAGGAACAATGAACTGTGTAATTTCCAACTATATGTTGCTGACTTGAACTGACTTGAACTATGTAAGTATATTGGTATAAGTATATTGGTTCCTTTTGAACTATGTAATTTTTTCCATTGAATGGATTGCCATTGTAGGCTGGCTTTTCTTAGAAATTAGTTGCTGACTTGATTTAAAATATACAATGTTACTTGCAGAACTTTTGATTTTCCAATTTCCAACTTTCAAGTTATCATGTACGAAAATGTACCAGATTTGAGAATGGAATGACATGGAAGTAAAGGAATTTGATGCATGTCTTCTCCTCTGCTGTGAAATTCTGAATTTAGGTTTTATTTTACTATGCTAATCAAATTTGTTTTTTCATTTTCTAATTTGTGCAGAGGGCATCTGTTGTTAGGCAAGAGCTTGCCAAGTTGAAGAAGGCCGTGTTATTTCATACCTGCAATTTTATGAAGAGGGCATCTGTTCTTTAATTTTTGTGATAGATTGTTTCATTTAGTAGTACACTGTCACGACCCGATCTGGGCACGTGACCGGCATGTGAGGAATCCTATTCCACGTAAGCCTCATGACCTGGATTTCTATAAATGCACAGTATATTCCAAAATAATTTAATCATAAAATCTGTTCCACATACAAATTCCTTGCCTTTAAAACATAGAACTTGTATTCTTTAAAACTGTAGTCTCATATTCTCTGCTCTGAATTCTATTCTCATAATATCATCAACTATCATAAAAGTTTATAATATACATAATCTCTATGATAAAGTCTTATAACACAGTCCATCAAAAACATTATATATGCAAACTACATATTATGCACTATGGTCCAGGATCCTGCCTGCATCTACACTGAAGCATACTACTCTATACACAGGGGCTTCACCTATGTGAAGCTTACCAGCTGATACTCTAATGCTACTGCTGAGAGAATGGCTGAGAAGAGTCTACAGCAGCTACCTTATCTGTAAAAATGAAATAAAGCAGCGGTGTGAGGTTTGTAATCAAAACTCAGTGAGTGAATCCCCACCTATAATCCCCTTTCATGGGACATCCAAAGAATAATGCATGAAATCATAATAATATTAATAATACTTTAAAGTCTCACATAATCAAATATACATATACATATATACATACTAGTCATTATTTTCTAACTCAAAACAATTCTCTTCTGTTCACATTCATATCCAAAACCATATCAGCTCATCATATAGTAACTATCAAAGAAACTATAATCTCTACTTCTGTTTCATTTCATTCTCTATCTCGGATCTGTTTTGTGAGTATTCAATTTCTCGTGAATAACATCCCTCGTGGACTAAGTTTCATAATCGCCCCTCGTGGGCTAAGTTTAATAGTTTCACGTAGTTTCGTAGTTTCTCTGAATAAATTGTCCCTCATGGACTAAGTCTCTGAATTGCCCCTCGTGTGCTAAGTTTAATAGTTTCACGTAGTTTCGTAGTTTCTCTGAATAAATTGTCCCTAAACCGCCTTACTGTTCACTTTGATCAGCTGCGGACTAAGAGTGTCAGATTGCTCACCAGAATGATTTAAAATTTCATAAAATTCATTTAAAAATCATACGTTAACTTATTTTTAATTCACAACATTTTCTAATTCTATTATTTAAAATTGGGGTATTACACACTCCCCCCTCAAAAAGATTTGGTCCCCAAATCTAAACTGTTGTAATTGAAAGTATAAGGAGGTAGGATACTTTATGGATTCTATGGTATTCTAGCGGTGTTAATCACTACTGTGGGAGGCATGTTTGAAAAATCATATACTACTATAACTAACTCTAACTTGGCTCTGCTCTATCATACTCTAAGCCTTAAATTAGTGACTATCATCGTACCTGATATAATTGTACTGGGTGCTACCGCCTCCTGACGTGTCATAGCAAAAGATGGGACTGTCCCCTACTGCTCTGGCCTCTGCTATTTTGACCTTTTCCCCATAGGTCTCTACCTCCAGCTTCTCTAGCCACTGAGGTTGCAAAACTCTCTCGATTACTTGATTGGTGTTATGGTACTAATGTGGAAAGATTTGCCGACTCTTGGCTGGAAACTTCCCTTAGCAAAGGACAATCTCTTTTGAAATGGCCTTGCTGACCACAAGAATAGCATGTAGTTGATCCTTGCATGCATTGACCTAGGTGTCTTTTCCCACACCTAAAGCAGTTTGGATAGGGGTGTTCTGAACTCTGAACTGATGCTGGACTAAAATACTAACCACTTCCCCTACTCTGACTAGAAGCTACATGTCGTACTGGAGTGGGATCTGAAAAGGTAATTCTACTTGATTGGACCTGTTGCTGGCCCTGTTGAATAGGCTCTCTACTAATACTAGCTCTTCCCAAAAACATACCATAGGTCCTAACTTTCTTACTGGACTTAGAAGCAGCTCTTCTCTCTGCTAAGCCTGCTTCTAATCCGATGGCCGTATCAACCATCCGGGCATAATCCATAGTAGCAACATGGGGTTGAAGGCTAAGGAACATATCCTTAGGCAGTCCCTGAACAAACCGCCTAACTTTCTCTGTTTCTGATTGCAGCATGCCTACAGCTGCCTGTGCTAAGTATGTAAATTTCTCATCATATTCAGCTACAGTCATCCCGGGGGTCATTTGGAGTCTCAAAAACTCCTCTACCATCTGAGCCAGCCGACTTTCTGGAAAAAATCTACTTAGAAAAGCCGCTCTAAACTCTTCCCAGGTAGGCGGCCTTGAGTCACTGTACCCCTGTAAGAACTCATCATACCAAATCCCTACTTGGCCTCTCAATTGGAAGCCAGCTAACTCTGCTGCTCTCTCAGAAGAACAATGGACCACTCTAGTAATCTTTTCTATCTCTCGGAGGAATGCTTGAGGATCCTCCATAGTCAAATACCCTTGGAAAATGGGTGGATCCATTCTACGAAAACGCTCTAAAGCTGAATCATTAGAATCTCTAACTGGAGCTTGAACTGGGGGTGGTTGTAATCTAGCCTCTATCTGGTTAGCTATCACATCAGAAAGTGTGGCCAGAGCTTGTTCCAAAGCTTTAAGGCGGCCACTAGAACTAGAAGAACCGCTACTACGGCGGCGACGTGTGGCAAAGTGACGAAGAGGGGGCATATTGAGTCCAACTGAAAGACATGAGCATATAGGGTAAGAAGTGCTGGTCATAAGATAAGGCATGACTCTATCTCTGAATCTAAACACAACTGACCATCCTAAAGGCCTCAAGCAATGCTTCATTAATGCAAATAGGCTCGTTTCTATTTACATAAACGATGCACCACCTGTGGACACTTGCTCCGGTGATATGCAGGAAAACCTATGCTCTGATACCACTCTGTCACGCCCCGATCTGGGCACGTGATCGGCACATGAGGAATCCTATTCCCACGTAAGCCTCATGACCTGGATTTCTATAAATGCACAGTATATTCCAAAATAATTTAATCATAAAATCTGTTCCACATACAAATTCCTTGCCTTTAAAACATAGAACTTGTATTCTTTAAAACTGTAGTCTCATATTCTCTACTCTGAATTCTATTCTCATAATATCATCAACTATCATAAAAGTTTATAATATACATAATCTCTATGATAAAGTCTTATAACACAGTCCATCAAAAACATTATATATGCAAACTACATATTATGCACTATGGTCCGGGATCCTGCCTGCATCTACACTGGAGCATACTACTCTATACACAAGGGTTTCACCTATGTGAAGCTTACTAGCTGATACTCTAATGCTACTGCTGAGAGAATGGCTGAGAAGAGTCTACAGCAGCTACCTTATCTGTAAAAATGAAATAAAGCAGCGGGGTGAGTTTTGTAATCAAAACTCAGTGAGTGAATCCCCACCTATAATCCCCTTTCATGGGACATCCAAAGAATAATGCATGAAATCATAATAATATTAATAATACTTTAAAGTCTCACATAATCAAATATACATATACATATATACATACTAGTCATAATTTTCTAACTCAAAACAATTCTCCTCTGTTCACATTCATATCCAAAACCATATCAGCTCATCATATAGTAACTATCAAAGAAACTATAATCTCTACTTCTGTTTCATTTCATTCTCTATCTCGGTTCTGTTTTGTGAGTATTCAGTTTCTCGTGAATAACGTCCCTCGTGGACTAAGTTTCATAATCGCCCCTCGTGGGCTAAGTTTCATAATCGCCCCTCGTGGGCTAAGTTTAATAGTTTCACGTAGTTTCGTAGTTTCTCTGAATAAATTGTCCCTCATGGACTAAGTCTCTGAATTGCCCCTCGTGGGCTAAGTTTAATAGTTTCACGTAGTTTCGTAGTTTCTCTGAATAAATTGTCCCTAAACCGCCTTACTGTTCACTTGACTGCCGCAGCCCTAAAAGTGCTGCAGCGCTCACCAGAATGATTTAAAATTTCATAAAATTCATTTAAAAATCACATTTTAACTTATTTTTAATTCACAACATTTTCTAATTCTATTATTTAAAATTGGGGTATTACATACACCTTGATCGTTATGTGATATAATATATGTTGAGTATCACCTGTCCAAGTTTATTGAGTGAGTAGGTCATAAACATGTCCTTATTCATATCAATGATTACATGAGAAATTTTTTAAAGCAATCAAAACAACTTTAAACAGCTTTTTTTGAGCCCAGAAGCACCGCCAACCAGCTTTGCAGTTGCACCGTCGATGCTCTCGTCTGGGGCTTTCCGTTGATATGCATTAATAACCATTCTGATACCCGAGTCAAAAGTTATGTCTGTTTCAAGTTTACCCCCACAACAAAACTTGTTTATGGCCAATACACATGAAGTTTGCTTATTTATTTGAAGTTTGTGCTTATTTATCAATGCATTTGTATCTAAAGGTGCTTTTTTTCTCGTCTTGGTGCTTATTCTGACCTGGTTTATATCAATGCATTTAGTGTTTAATAAGACACTTGCTCTCTTTATCTATATATCATGATGGGTGTGTTTCTTGCAGAACAATTATCATTGTTGCATACCAAAACGGATAAATAGCGTCAAATAAATCCAGTTGGAGCATCATTTTAGCACCAAGGTTAAGGTTAAGGTTAGTAAATAGCGTCAAATAAACTATTTGTCATTATTTGACGCTCCAACTATTTACTAAAGAGTGGAATTACATAGGACAAACTATTTACTTAAATAACTTCTTTTAAATAAAATTTTAATTTGAGCAACTTTAAATGAATTTGTTAGGTTAAATTACACATTCAAGAACCATGAGCTCTACAAATAGACTATGGATGTATGACAGGGTGCACTCTAGTTGAGGGGGAATCAAACCTGAATTTTATGCGGGAGTTGAACAGTTTGTAAATGTGGCTTGTCAAACAGTGCAATTTATGAATGAGCAAAAAGTTAGGTGTCCCTGGGCTAGGTGTAAATGTAGGAAATATTTTGAGATGGACACCATTAGATATCACTTGTATAAGGATGGTTTTATGGCGGATTATTGGGTTTGGACTATGCATGGGGAAGTTGCCACACAAAATTTCGAACATGAAAGTGTTGAAAATACATATGTTGGAGGTTGTGCAAGTAGAGTTAATATTGGTGAACATGTCACAGGAAACATTAATTGGGAGGATAACTCTAGACGATATGAGGAAATGATTTATGATGCAGTTGGTCCTCAAATTCATGCAGATTATGAACCTTCTATTGAGGCTCCTAATGCCGAGACTGAAAATTTTTACTCTGTATTAGAGGCTGTAAAGGCTCTTTTATGGGAAGGGTGTATACACTCGAAGTTGTCTTTAGCGGTTAGGATGTTAGCTATAAAGTCAGAAGCTAACCAAAGTCAAAATTCATTTGACCAATGGGCAACATTGATGAGTGAGATTAGTCCATAACCTAGTTCTGTTCCAAAGGATTTCTATCAAGCCAAGAAACTAGTGGCAAAACTCGGGCTCAAATCAGAAAAAATAGATTGTTGTTTGAAGGGATGTATGTTGTACTACAAAGATGATGCAAACCTAACCCAATGCAAATTTTGTGAGAGTCCTAGATTCAAACCTAACACTTGCCCTTACACTTGGCATACGAAGCACGGGTGTGTGGGCTGGTCCAATATAGATGGATGTATCCATTTGAAAGAAATATTGGAAGTTTCAAGAGAACTGTGAAAAATAGGGCTCAAGTAGAAGGTTCCATATGTGAGGCATATATCTCCAAAGAGACATCTTTCTTTTGTTCTTTTACTTTGAGCCGCATGTTCATTCCAGACGAACAAGGGTTGGTCGGAATGACGATGGGGGTGAAAGTTCAATTCAAAATATGTTTTCCGTATTCAATCAGCCAGGACGTGCTGCTGGAAAATGTAAACCACATTGGCTATCAGAGAAAGAGAAACATGCTGCGCATTTGCATATCTTAATCAACTGTGATGAAGTACAGCCATTTAAAACGTAAGTGATATCAATATACCACTTTCAATTGTTGATACAATGTCATAAATCAAATCTTATTATATCTGCAATGTTTAATTTACAGGTATTTTGAACAAGTTGATGAGCGACACACCCTTGACCAATTTCCAGCATGGTTTAGAACTTTTGTATGTGACTTCTAGTTTGATCCAAAATCACACACATATTCTAGTTGTCCTCCTCTATGTTAATGTTTGAATTTTAATTATTCATGTAGGTGTTTGATAAAAACAATAATGTATCATGTCCTTATTTGCAAAGTTTGGCTTGGGGTCCTACTAACAAAGCAAATAGTTGGCCAATGTACTATGTGAATGGATATAAGTTTCACATAGTTGAGTGGGCCCACGGAAGAGCAACAAACAATAGTGGGGTTTGTGTAAGAGGGGATGCAGGCAATGGGAAGGGTGATTGGTATGGAGTAATCAAACAAATACTTGAGATTGAATATGTGGGTGATGGACCTAAAAAAGTGGTAATATTATTCAGTTGTGATTGGTACGACCCAAGGCGTCCTGATGGAACACGTATACACAACCAATATAAAATTATCGAGGTCAATCATACTAAGAGATACCGTGCATATGATCCTTTCATTATTGCTCAGAATGCAAGACAGGTATATTATGCATCATACCCTGGAAAGTGCAGAAAAGATTGGAAAATGGTCATGAAAACTAAACCTAGGGTCGGGTTGAGGTCGAAGAACTATCTGACAATGCTTATCAAGTGAATGATCCAATCCCCTATCGGGTAGTCATTGATACAGGAACATTGCCAAGTTTACGATCCGATTCGGGTGAGGTTGAGATAATTCACTCTTCCAATGATCAATTTTTGAGTGAACACAACGAAAGTGATGGTAATGATGATGACAAAGAGGAAGAGGAAGAGGAAGATGATTTCGAGGATGATGTTGAGACTGAGAATAATGAAGATAGTCCTCAACTTTCTGATTAAATATGATGTGTCTAAAATTATTTGGTTTGATTGTCCTCAACTTTCTCATACTTATTACATCATTTTGTTTAAAATTATCAATTTATTTGGTTTTTCATACATTATTGTATATTTTTCAGATATGGCACCTAAAGTGAAAAACAAGGGCAAGGGCAAGGACAAGGGTGTCCCAATTAATCAGACAATCTCCCCTCCCACTCAGGCATCTACCACAGCCGCTCACATATCCACTTCTAGCCCTTCCATGCCACCACCCCGTACCCATCAAGAGTTTACCATGGTCCCTACTCCTGGGAATGTGCCCGGAGTGGTGCCTTCACCTCCACCACCATCGACCGATCCTGTCCCTACCCCTACACATGAATCAGAAGGGGGTGCAGAAAGCGGGGCAGTTGGTGGCTCCTCGACAGGGCAATTAGGACATGGGTCCACAGGGGAGCAACGGGTATCCCTTATACCTCTTGGTAAGAACAGGTAAGTAATTTAATTGTTCAATTTATGAATCTTATTGTAATAATTTGAACAATATATAATAGCATTATATTTTACTTCACTATTTGCTATGTAGTTGGCATCTAGCCACACGGGCCATGCATGAGGTGACACACACCATCCAAAAACTGTATGAATGGCCGATTGAGTCATTCGGAAAGTTGTCGAAAGATGAGAAGTTGCGCTGGTATAATGAATGGAAGGTAAAATGAAATATTTTTTTAAAAAACGTGTGATTTGCTTTATAAACTGCTTTTGCTTTCAATTACATTTTTTTTCCATGTGTAGAGCCACTTCATCATCCATCCCAAAGATGAAGATTATATGTTTAAGCTCTTTAAATCCAAGGCAGCTCATAGGCTGCAAGACATGTACATCGACATCCGAGAACGGGACGAGACCCCCAGGTGGATGACTCAGTCTAGCCTAGACTATTTGTGGCAATACTGGAGAAGTGAGACATTTAAAGAGAAGTCTCTCAAGACTAAGGCAAGCAGAGCGTTGCAAAAGGGTGGATCCGTTCATTGTGATGGTTCAGCTACTATAGAGTCTACGCGTCGCCAGATGGTTTAGTTATTATTTTAAATATCTTTTATTCCTCTTGTTAAATTTATATTTTCACTTACTAATATTATCAATTTTCGCTCAAAATGCAGGCCAATGAGTTGAAGAGACCACCTACACAGAGTGAGTTGTTCAGAAAAACTCACACGCGCAAGACAGATAAGACATGGGTCGATACTCGCTCGGAGAATGTTTGGGTATATATGTTCTTAGCACTCATTGTTTGTATATATATTTAATTTATTACTTAACATATTTGGTAGACGTTTAATTAATTTTATTTTCTTATAGAATGCCTATGAGCAGCGATATCAGGAGGCTACGACCCAACGAGAGCAGAGGATTACAGCTGGTGAGGAGTGCCCATCGATTGATGAGGATCGGTTATGGCAAAGGTAGTTGGCGGTCCTTACAAGAATCGCATCTATGGCATGGGGTCATTCTATGCTAGTAGTTTGTCCTCTCCCTCTGTCACTGGGGCATCTACAGGCACTGGATCCACTGCAGAGGATAATGAGGTCCGTGAGCAAGTTCACCTCCTCAACGCAGAACTTCATCGTATGAAAGAGCAAGATGCAGAGAGACAGCGCCAGTTGCAAGAGATGCAAAAGAAGATGGAGGACAAGGAAAAAGCCTTGCAGACAGAAATAAGAAAGCAGATGAGGGAGAAGGAGATAAGACTAAGAAAGCAGATGAAGAAAGAGATGGTGTCTTTTTGGAAGAAGATGCAAGCAGGCTCCTCTACACTACTAGACACAGATGATGATGATGATGATGGTGGTGGTGGTGGTAGTAGTGGTGATGATGCTGCTGACGATGATGATGATGCTGCTGACTTCTCTTGACTTGAGTTATTATTTTTTATTTATTTGGCTGTAGTTAAACTATTTTTCTTTTAGCTGGACTATTTATATATATACTTCATAGGCTTTCTGACATTTTAATCTATTTTACATTTTGGATCTAAATCTATTGCATTTAGTTTTTATTAAGTAATTTTTTAGAATTTTTCATTATTAAATATCCAGGGAATTAATGAATTACAAAATGAACTATTGGCAACAAGTTCAAATTATCGACGGATTTTTCCGTTGGTAAAATATACAAAAACAAATAAAATCTGTGTTACCAACGGATTTTTCCATCGGTAATCTATAAATTAAAAATTTAAAAAAATGGTGAAAATTATTGACGGATTTTTCCGTTGGTAAAGTGAAAAATAAATTAAATTATAAATTAAATTTTGAAAATTACCGACGGATTTTTCCGTCGATAATATATAAATTAAAAATTTAAAAAAGATCGTGAAAATTACCGACGGATTTATCCGTCGGTAAAGTGAAAAATAAATAAAATTATAAACGAAAATTTGAAAATTACCGACGGATTTTTCCGTCAGTAATTTTCTAATTTTTAACAACGGAAAAATCCGTCGGTAATTTACTAAAAATCCGTCGGTAATCCTTTCGCCCTGACGAATTTGGTGACGAATTTCGTCATCTATTTATCGACGGAATTTTCAGATAAAATTCCATCGGTAATTCCGTCGATAAATTTTATCGACGGATTTTTTCCGCCTGTAATAATTACCAACTCCGTTATTACCGGTTAACAAAATCCGTCGATGACTGAAATTTCTGTCAGTAACACTAAAAAATCCGTCGATAACAACGTTTTTTCTTGTAGTGAATTGTTAATATGATTGGATAAATAGTGGCTTGGTCACAATTGTAGCAGCTTAAAACATAGAAAGTTTTGAATTTGAATATGTTGGAGAAACAAATTTGTGTCAAATATGTTGAAAACTTATTATTTTGGTGCTACAATTGATGTACTTTTATTTATGGTGCATTTTGTGAAAAAAATAAAAAAAATCACACCGCAACGGCTGCAATCCGCATCGCAGTATCCGCAATGCCCACAATCGCAGTAACCGCAATCGCGACCGCAACCGTGACCGCAACTGCTGTTTAGAACACTGGTGCCAATGGAAGCAACTAGGCAGAGAGAGCAAAGACTTGGACCAGGGATTTAAATTGTGATTGCGCCAGTGCCCGCAACCGCATTGGACCGCAATTGCGTGGTGATCTGAAATCACAAAGAAAACCGCATCGCAACGGTGTTGCGGCTGCAACGGCCGCAATAGAACACAACTAACCTAAAAATTAAGTACCCATTCTCGTTCATCCATTTCTATTCTTACATGACCTCATTAATCATGTGATGGTGGAAGATAGAGTGGAGATTTGGGGGATGCAGTAGCTTCTTGTACAAGTTGGCGGCGTGCATAGCGAACAACAGACAACGAACAGGGACAGTGAACAGGGACAACGAACAGAGGGGAGAATCCGAGAAGGGGAAGGTACATAAGGGTGGATTTGAGGGAAGTTTAGATATAGGGTAAAATAATGTTGATGAAGGCTTAAAGTTTGAAGCTTTATGTGGGTGTGGGGTGCTACACCTTGAACGAAAATTACATAACAAAGAAAAGAAAGAAGAAGATGAAGTGTCTAGAAAAGTGGGAAGGGTACGTGATTTGTGGTTGGGGTTACGTTGGGGTTGGGGGTGGGGTCACTCAATTTGTGTGTTTTTTTCTTTTGGGTCGTGGGATTGTGAAATTTGGGTTAGGGTGGTTTTATTTTTCCTTTTTCTTTTTTTGGATGCTTGGGTGGGTTGTTGATAGTCCAAGCAATGGTTTTTTTTTTTTCTAAAGTGGGTTATAGTTTTCAAACAAAAGAAAAATGGATTATAGTTTTATCTGAAAATATATAATTAAATATTAAAATATGTGTTAAATTTATTAATTGTTGTTCATTTTTGTGAGTAGCTGTTGTAAAATTGTTAATGGGATTGGACAAATAGTGGCTTGATCACAATTGTAGCAGCTTAAAACATAGAAAGTTTTGAATTTGAATATGTTGGAGAAACAAATTTGTGTCAAATATGTTGAAAACTTATTATTTTTGTGTTACAATTTATGTAGTTTTATTTATGGTGCATTTTGTGAAAAAAATAAAAAAATCACACCGCAATGGCCGCAATCCGCATTGCAGTAGCGGCAATGCCTGCAATCGCAATAACCGCAATCACGACCGCAACTACAATTTAGAACACTGACTCGGATAGTGGGTGAAAAATGGGGGCATAAAGGTTGGCGTTGACTTTTTGGGATGAAATGAGAAAAAAAAAACTTTGTTTAAGAAGAGAGAAAAGGGCGGGCAGTAATGTGATGGTGCAGTTGTAGTTACTATCTGGGAAATGACAACTCCATTGAAACAGACTAGTTATGCACAAATCACCAAAGAGAAGCAGTATTCACAATCATATGCCAAGTCAGGCATAGGGGTGAAGAGATGCCCTTGAAAATGTGGGAGTTTTGCATCTACTAGTACATCAATACTTAACCTTTATGTTGGTAAAGGGGACGGTAAACGAAATTTTTAAGGATGATGAGTGATGACAGCCTTCCTTTTTTTCCTTCTATTTTTAAGGACTTTCTTTTGCATGACATCTTTAATCATAGTTATGCTTCCTTCCAAGCTTTAAACAGATTTGATAAAGACACACAGGGCCATTTAGTTTCCTTACACCCTCTCTGAAGCCATCTTATGTAATTTGAAATTGATCTTTTATATTGGTCTGGAAAGCAGTTAGCTTGATAGATGTATTCTTTTTGTGTACAGGTTGGTGTACTTGTTGGAAAGTCTGGATATACTATAAGATATCTGCAGTATAATTCCGGAGCAAAGATTCAAATCACGAGGGATGCTGAAGCAGATCCTCACTCTACAACAAGGTCTGTGGAACTAATTGGGAGTTTGGAAAGTATAGATAAGGCAGAAAAGCTAGTAAGTGCGGTGATTGCAGAGGTCAGATACGAAATCCAATCTTTATCTCACTTTTGTTCTCCTGTTCATGATTCCGTCTTACATTTCCTTTTTGTTTTGTTTTGATATTCGGTAGGCTGATGCTGAGGGTTATCCTTCACTTGTAGCTCGCGGCCTCTCTCCTGCTCAAGCTACTGTGGGCTCTGAACAAATTCAGATACAAGTTCCAAATGAAAAGGTGATAAACAGATAATGTCTTTGTTCATATTGTACTTAAAAAATTCTGTGTTAATTTTTACATCTTAATGCGTATTCCATCCTTGGACCTTGGGTCACATAATTTCGTTTTATACAGGTAGGATTAATCATAGGCAGAGGTGGCGAAACAATTAAAGGTCTGCAGACAAAATCTGGTGCACGCATCCAGGTAGTTGTTATCGTTTACCATGTATCTTTTTTTACCATGCTTGTGCGGTCCTGATGGGATCTAAATGGAAAATGATTAACTTCCTAATATTTAGCTTTATGTAGGTTAAAAATTCGACAATATCATTCTATCAATATCAATTGTTGTCATCCCCTCTTCCCATTTAGGTGAGTTTGCTATAAAATATTTAGTTTCGCTGTACTTGATTAGTTTGAGTATCTCGATAGGCTGGTTTGGCATGCTTGTATATGAAATATTTAGTGGTTGCAGTTTGTATGTGATAATTTATTGACTGTAGAAATTTGTTTCTTGATAATTTATAGATGGATGATCAAGGAGGAAACATAAACCTTACACTGCTAAGTTGGAGACAAAAATATAGGATGATTGTTGTCCAAGTCATATGTTTTGTAGTAATCGGTTGTCCTCAAGACAAATGTAAGAGGTTGTTATTTGAGATAGTGTTTGGTCCTTGTGGCCCTTCTTGATGTAACTTTTAAATAGATTCTGATCTAATTGTTGGACTATTTAGTATTTAGGTTGATTTAATACTTGACATTGTTGGACTATTTGAGTTTTAATTAATAGTTCTTTTTTCCTTGTGTATTGTTATGAAAAAATTGCCAAAGTGTTGGATTGATAGTATTTGTTTTTTTTTTCTTTTTGCAAGTTGCAATTGTATAGTTATATTTCTTTTTTGTCCTTTGTTATAGTTTTTTTTTGTAAATATAAATTTTTTGCATGGTATTATTATTTCTTTAATAAATATGAATTTTTAAAAAAATTTATTAAAAAAATTTTTGATAGACTTTTTAAAAATATTGATGAGAAAATTCATTTTTAAAGATAAAAAATAAAGAGATATTGTTTTAAAATGATCTATTATGTAGAGTACAAAATTTGAGGGAGTAGTTTTTCAAAAAATATTTCAAAATAATTTATTATTAAACAATAAAATAATTCAATATATTGTTAAGGGATAAAAGTGTAAAAAAATAATTTTTTATTTCTTTTTTTTATCAGTAGAAATGTGTTTTTAACTAAAAAAATTAATTCTATAAAAATAAAATAATTAAATATTGTAAGAAAGGATAAAATTGTAAAACTAGATTAAAAAATCCCCCAATTCCCTTCTCTCTATATATCTTACACTCTTAAACAAATGGAGAATTATTTCTCTAAACTCCTTCCTTTCCTCACATTTCCTTCCCCTCCATTGTCTTCCCTTTCCTTTCCCTCCAAACTCCCAAACAAAGCCTAAAAAGCAAGCGGAATCTGTCATTCTGTTTCCATCTATCCATCTAATTCTCTTTAATACATTAATCATATTATTGGCTATGTAGTGAAAGTCATACAAATTCGTAAAACAATATGCACAGAACCACGAAGTGTTTGAAAGAAATCTATCTATCTGTTTACCTTTAAAAGTTGAGGTTTTGTTTCTCACTCTCATCACTAAACTCAGTAGAGAAAGAGAAGACAGCATGGACAACAAAGTTTGCAAGAAACTCAACAACTTGGATCACAACGGAAATTTACCATGTGGTTAACACTTTTTGTTCACTAAATAATTTATCCAATGCAATTGGGTAGCACCAACTTAAACTAAATGCTCAATTCCATACCGATCATAAATTTGTTCTTACAATCCAAAACAGACTCATAAACTTCCTTTCCATCTGCAAGAGTTTTAGATATGCTCTCCCTCCGCATGCGTCGGTTAGCCCATGAGACGGGTTTTGGATGCACTGCCTCAACTTTGAACCTGCCAAACATCTCATATAAGTATGAAACCAGCAATAGAAATTAAAGGGATAAGAGCAATTTTTTGCTTTTAATTTTATTCTGCCAAATTGAGCATATTCTTATAAGCTAAATAAGTGAACATCTTGTTTTTACAGGCACAACTGCATTCATCCTTCCTCAGCTCCAAATCTTATTATAGACACGCCCAACTGTCCATCAAACCATGAGTATCACAAGCCTAATTGGATGATTTTCTATGTTTCCACTTTTTGTTTGCTTGATAATTGTCGCGAGCCTTTATATTTGTAATCCTATTGTTGAACAAGATAATCCATAATTGCAAATGCTACTGTCTATAATTGTGTGTGCATGTTCACACGAAGGTCCATGATAAAGGGGGTGTTTGATCTTGCAAATTAGAGTTTCGTCTAATTAAAAAGTAACTTTTTTATCTTGACAAAGAGTATGTTTGGTTTGAGTTTTCAATTTTCAGTTTTTCAAGTTTTGTGAAGAAAATTTTGAAAACTACAAATTTCAATTTTTAGTTTGTATTTTTAGTTTTTAGTGTTTCCTTCACCAAATCTTGAAAAACTGAAAATAAATACTGAAAACTGAAACCAGATAAACCCTAAGAGTGTATTTGGATTGACTTTTTTAAAAAATACATTTCTTACTTAACTTTTTCAGTAATTATTTTTGGAAAAAGTTATTTTGGTTTGGATAAACAATCTGACAAATACTTTTAATAATTAAAAGTACTTATAAATATATTTAGATAAACAAAAATAAAAACTCATTTTTTAGATTGAAATACATAAAAGGATAAGCATAAAAGTTCAACAATATAAAAATACCAATGACGCATCTTGTTGGTAACTAATTTCATATACTATTCCTCAATTCTTCCATCACGGACACCCAATACATTAGTAATTATATATAATTTCCAACATTGTTTATTAGCAGTACATTGATAGTTATATGGGCCCAATACAATCGTTAAAATAAGGCCAATATTATTTTTCCTCCCTAATATAGTTTGAGAGATCTTGAAAAAAACAATAATGTGGGGAACAGAGTTAGAGTATAGGTTTATCAAAGGTGTATGAGTGAGTGACGCTGAGGAGATGACGTGTATGTGTATGTGTGTGTGTGTGTGTGTGTGTGTGAGCAATGGGAAGGAAGAAGTCTTTATAAAGATTTGCCAATAAATAAAATTGTTATTATAAATAATACTAAGAGGTAATTTTAAGATGTAAATTTATTAACAACCACTGCTTCTATTTTTTGAAAAGTTGGGTATCGCTACTTTTTAAAAAAAATGATAAAACCACGTTTTTAAGTTGAAGTGTTTTTGTTTTTAAAGACAATACAAACACCTTAAAAAATATATTGAAGCACTTTTTTAAAAAATAAGTGTTTTTTCTCATAAAAAAGTCAATCCAAAAGCACTCTAAAATAATCTAAAAGTATACTTTTAATATAATTTTACCATTTTAAAATGAGTTGAAATTCAATTTACGCTTTTTAAGCTATAACTTGAAATTCCTTAGTGTCAAATCAGCCACACATTTAGCACGTTCAAACCATTACTAATCTATATTTGGCGCATAGAACAGGAGAAGATCGATTCCATGGCTGGCCTATTTGGCTTTGTGCACTTGGGAAGTAAAGAAACGAGTTTTCACTTTGAAAACCAAACATCAAATGCAATGGTTGTGGCAGTAAACATAAGAATAGCAATCTCTGAACAAGCATAAACATAGAAGGAATCCAAGCACTGATTCCTCCGGGCCAAAAACAAGCCTGAACCCCTCTAATGTTTGCCCAATTCTTTGTGCATGAATACTTCAAAATAGTCAATGTACTATAATGAGCATATATCATATAAGATGCTTCATAAGTACTTTTAGATACTCCTAGTTATTTTACATATTCTTAATTTGATTTATACCATATTCTCCTACCATAATTGCATCGATACAACAATTCTTCATTTCTCTGTCTTTGTTGCTTCTGCTTTGCTATACCATGATGTGATGGCCAAACTAAGATAAAGGGAGGAAGGGAATTGAAACCAATATCTTATTAGCCGTTTGAATCAAGTGCTATCATCAATAGAAGACACACAGATGATTTCCGAAGGAATCAATATATTATGCATAGAAACAACCGCGGCAAGGACACATGTTGTTTATTTTTCTTTTCTTTTTGATGGAATATTCTATTGCCATTTCAGGTTCCATCCTAGTTCACATTTTCTACAAATTGAATGGCCAAACACCTGTGCCTTTCAACTTTAGTTTTCTTTTGTTGAGTTCTTTTCTTTCTGAGCAATGGCAGATGAGGTGATTCTGTTGGATTTCTGGCTAAGCCCTTATGGGATGAGGGTCCGAATTGCATTAGAGGAAAAGGGCATCAAGTATGAGTGGAGGAATGAGGACTTGAGCAACAAGAGCCCTTTACTCCTACAAATGAACCCAATTAACAAGAAAATACCAGTTCTCATCCACAAAGACAAACCCATCTGTGAGTCACTTATTGCTATGGAGTATATTGATGAGGTTTGGAATGACAAGTCTCCTACCTTTTTGCCTTCTGATCCTCACCAGAGAGCACATGCTAGATTCTGGGCTGATTATGTTGACAAGAAGGTACTTTTTTTCTGGTGCTTCATTATCATGATCATTTCTATTTTTTGTATATGTATCCAATAATTTTTGTTAGCAAGGTTTCAAAATTTAAACTGAACTTTCCACTATGAAATAGATATATGGAATTGCCATCAGGTTTTGGAAAACTGAAGGAGATGAAGAGAAAGAAGCTGCAAAGAAAGAATTGCTCGACTGTCTTAAGTTGTTGGAAGAAGAGCTGGGAGACAAGCCTTATTTTGGTGGAGACAACCTTGGCCTTGTGGATGTGGCACTTGTTCCTATGTTCTGTTGGTTTTATACTTACAATCTCTCTGTCAGGTTCGATTTCATCAACAAATCCCAGTTCCCAAATATCATTGCTTGGGCCAAGAGGTGCACTCAAAGAGAAAGTGTGTCAAGGAGTTTTCCTGAGGAACACAAAGTCAAAGAGTTTTTGCACAAGAAAAAGGTCTCGGACAATGAGTAGTTTGGAGGCAGTGTGCACATCAGAAAGTGCTTGCCATTACTTGCTTTTCTACTGTATGTTCTGAATAATGGCAATTACAAAATGGCACTTTGATGTGCCCTTTGTTTTGCTACTTGTATGTCTAATGTCTCTTAAGTTGATATTTGAAACCCAATAGAACCTGTTGTTATGTTTCCTGCCAATTGTCTTTAAATGTCACATAATCACCATATTAGCTAGGAAGTCAAAGTTACACAAATTCATAAAACAATATCACAAAACAACAAAGTCACTGAAGAAATCGTACTGGAAATACACTAGTCTTGAAGTCACAACATAAATTTGTGCATTGGAACAACATGACACTCGCAAGCCCAGAATCATGTAGCATCAATTCAAAACAAAATGCTTAGTTCCATATCATCCAAATTTACTCATGGCTTAACCATAGATAAGTTGCTATACTTTGATACTGGCTCACAGTGTCCCCTTAGTCCGTCATATATTTCTTCTTGTAAGCCAAAACAGACTCATAAACTTCCTTCCCATCTGCAAGAGTTTTAGATACACTTTCCCTCTGCAAGCACCTGTTGGCCCATGAGATGAGTTTTGGACACACTGCCTCCACTTTGAACTTGCCAAACATCTCATAAGTATAAAACCAGCAATAGAAAGGAATAAGAGCAACATCAACAAACCCAAATGTGTCACCCCCAAAATAAGGCTTGTCTCCAAGAAATTCCTCCAATTGCTTCAAGTCCTCTATGAAGCCCTTCTTTGCCAACTCTTGCTCATCTCCCTTAGAAGTCCATATCCTTCTAGAATCATGATACACCTGTATCACGTGATTTGTTATTAGCAACTTGTCATAAATTTTCTAGGAAGTACAAGTTGTGATTTCTTATATTCATCGTCTAAAAATTGTGCAGCTAAAAATTGGCATGTACCTTCTGATCTACAAAATCAGCCCAGAATCTAGCTTGAGCTTTGGCATAGGGATCAGAGGGAAGCAATGGAACATTGTTGCTCCAAACCATGTCAATATACTCAACAATTATGAGGGACTCACAGATGGGTCTCCCATTATGAATGAGAACTGGGATCTTCTTATGAATTGGATTCATTTCTAGCAGCAAGGAGCTCTTAGTGTTAAGATCCTGCTCCATGAACTCATATCTGATTCCTTTCTCTGCCAAAGCTATCCTAGCTCTCATTCCAAACATACTGAACCCGAAGT
The DNA here is from genome assembly GCA_031216105.1 of Dalbergia cultrata. Taxonomy (NCBI): domain Eukaryota; kingdom Viridiplantae; phylum Streptophyta; class Magnoliopsida; order Fabales; family Fabaceae; genus Dalbergia; species Dalbergia cultrata. The sequence goes on from CM062350.1 coordinate 18,481,205, forward strand.
CCAACAAAACCACCTCGGCCCTGTCCACCATTGTCAGAGCCAACAAGTGAACTGAAATAAGTGAACTAGTGAAGTAAAAACAAGGACAAAAAAGAAAAGGAACAAGATATTTTCGGAGTTCTCAAGTAATTGCATAAGCAATACGAAAGTATGAAAAAGGTCAGCAAAGGCGGCTGCCTTCTTAGGCAAATAGACTCTCTCTCTCTATGTCATGTTTTTTTCTTTTCTTTCCAGACATGTGTTATTTGTATACTTGGGGTGTGATATGATGTCAATTCATTCCTAATTTATTATTAGATAAATTATGATCCTCTTTTAAATAGGATTTTTATATCATTTAATAATAGATGAGATATAAATCGATATAATGTTTTACATTTTATAAGTATAAATAATATTTTTTTTATTCAATAAACTAAATATATACACAGTCTTATAGTAACAAGACTTATCTTCTCGAGACGTAGAATTTATAAATATAGATATTGTCTCTAGTCATGATACATTGTTTATATGTACTATTAATTATTAAACTTATAACTAGATAGTAAGGAATTTAACTAGTTAACAATTACATTAGCTCTCATGGTTAAACTATTTACTGCGCAAATAAAAGCATAAATCAAATGTAAAATATAATTAAAAAAATCTAAGCGCTATCAGCACCAAAGTATATTCCAATATGATATATATCCTGGACGAGGACAAATCATCTCACTTATACTATAATACATGGATTTTCTTTGGTCCATAATTTTTCTGGCATTTTGTCGTCATCATTCCTTTATAAATGATGATGCAATTTTTCAAATTAAGTTTACAAATTTCAGACGCTACATATGAGAAAGTAAAAAGCTCGAGAGCCTGTGGGTATACATATTTTTTCAACTCTGCTTGAATTGAACACTAGAAAGCGGTAAAGGGCATGTAACAAGTCATTTTCAGATTAACCAAATCAACACGGCACTTATTTGACTCAAATAACTTTTTTTTTTCAAAAAAATACAACATTGTGAGTACCAATTATTCAATTAAGCAATTTCAGAAATAATTGTGAGTGCCAATTATTTCTTCTTTCAAAGTGATATAAGACGGCCGTTTGGATTTTTTTTTTTTAAAAAAAAAGAACCTTTTTTGGGGGGGAAAAAACTACTTTTGTAAGTTTTTATTGTATTTAAATACAACCTTAAATAAAAAATAAAAAAAGTTAATTTCTCACTTTTAAGTTATTAACATCCAATTTTTAAAAAATAACAATAATTTCAAGTGTGTCTCATTTGTTAAAATATGTTTCAAATTATTTATTTAAATTTAAAATAATATTATGAACCAAAAAAACTATCAAAATTTGTTTAGAAAGGTCCTTTTTGAAAAAGATTTATCCAAACACAACCACGAAATTAAAGCTGAGCCTTGAGGTTTTAAATGAGAAAAATTGTTTCTAATTTTATTGTTCCAAGTAGAGCAGATTCTTATAAGCTAAATAACAGAGAGCGTTTTATTGATCAAAGGTGCACTCTGCACAACTAGTACAAGCACAAAAGCATTTATCCCTCCTCAGCTTCAAATGTTTTAGACACACCCAAGTGTCAATTAAAGCAATAGTACAAAAATACATGGCCTAGCAAACACAATACAAAGTACATAAGATAAAATTACAAAATAACACTCACTACCATACTTAGCTAGCAAATCTTTAATGGTTTGTTTCAGAAGTCCCTTTTATTTTCCAACAAATTCTTTCTTCAGTTCAATAATATAATCATACACCGTACCTTTTTCTCATCAGGAAGTGTCTTGGACACAGTCTCTCTTTGCATGCACCTCTTGACCCAAGCCATCAGTTTAGGACACTCAGATTCCATTTTGAAGTTGCCATAAGTCTCAAAAGTATAGAACCAGCTGTAAAAAGGGATCAGACCAAGATCAAGAAACGCAAATGTGTCACCCCCATAAAAGGCTTTGTCACCCAATGTCTCCTCTAGTAGCTTAAAAATGGAGGTAAACTCCTTCTTCCATGCCTCATGCTCTTCCCCTTCTGAGAGCCACATTTTCCTCCAAGTATCATAAATCTGCATTAAAGACCACACAAGCCATTAACTCATTATTGATATTAAAATCGGATATTTAAAAAAAAAAATCCAACATTCAATACTCCATCGACCAAAACATTTAAAAAACTGAAAAAAAAAAGTGAACTCCCAATTTGACTCTGAAAAATAAAACAAAATACAGACAAATTAATCCATAAAAAACAAAAATAAATTTTGTGATTCATTAAAATTAAAAATATCAGACAAATTAATATCTTGGATATGTTAATAAATTTATTTATCTTATTCATATTTTTATTAAAAATTGATTTAAATTATTTCATAAATTGAAATATTATATGTCCTTTGTTTGAAGACAAAGATCTCGGGCAACGAGTAGTTTGAAGGAAATGTGCACGCAAGAAAGTGCTTGCCATTACTTGCTTTTCTACTCCATGTTCTGAACAATGGCAATTGCAAAATGGCACTTTGATGTGCCCTTTGCTTTGCCCCTTGCTTTCCTGCCAATTGTCTTTAAATGTCACATAATCACCATATTAGTTAGGAAGTCAAAGTTACACAAATTCATAAAACAATATCACAAAATAACAAAGTCACTGAAGATTTAGTTTGGAACCTCATGATTTTGATTATTTCTGTTTTTCTTTAATTATCTAATAACCTTTGCTTTAGTACCGAGGCATAAACGGATTGATGTTTTTCGTGAATGAGCTCAATGTATAGTTTGGAATGGAGGGAGTATGATTTATGATCATAGTTTTGCTCCATCTTCATAGCACCCAGGACTTTGCCACCATGACCCTGTTATATTCAAGCTTATCACAGATGAAAATTAAAAAAATGCAAAAAAAAAAAAAATGACACTAACTAGTTGCAACTCCAAAAACAATAAAGGTAGAGTGGTGGGTTTTATGGTGGACTTCATATATTTGGACCTATTGTGGACCCTTATTTATTGTTCAATGGATCAAATTATTCAACAAAAATAATATTCATCTAATAACTAATAATAAAGGGTTCATGATGGATCTAAACATATGATGTATACCTTACAATTTACCAGGTGGGATTACTTTGGAATTTCATGACTGTTTCACTTTTACTAGTTTAATAGGCAGTAGGTCCTTCAAGCTGACACAATTTAGAATTTAATGCCAATGCAATGGTTATAAAACGGGTTCATGGTAGTCCTATGCACAAATGGCCCCAGATTATAACCAGCCTATCATTTCAGGTAGATTGTATAGAGGTCGATCTCAAATTTTTAGGTCCCTCGTAATCATAGATAATTTATTTTTAGTTATTAGATGAATAATATTTTTGTTAGATAATTGATTCAATAGCTAATAATAGAAGAATTATAATGGACCTAATGATAAGAGATCTATGATAAAATCAACCCTAAACGGCAATAAAACCCTGCTATGTTAATGTCAATAAATATCACAAAACCTGACGATATATATGGCTTAAAAATGTTAATGCATGATATTGTAATATAAATTGAAACTAATTTTGTTATCGTGATAGTTTAAAAGAGCCGAATCAATTGTTATAAGGGTAAGACTTTCGCCAAATTTGTTTTGTTCATTCACAAAATTTTACCTCAAAATCTTGCTCACCAATTACAAGTAACGAATTCCGGTCACTTAAACCAATTAAAGATACATTAGCGTATAAACAAAAGTTAATTTTGCTTTTCCCTTAGCGACATTGAACAGTGAGCATGATTAGATTATTGAAACTACGTGCTTTACATGGAAAAGTTGAGTTGGGGAAAGCAGAACAGAAGCAGATGTTTCAATACTGAAACTTGAAGGACAAGCAACTGAGCTAGGCAGTATATAACTGCATTTCGACAGTCTTATCCAAACACTTGTGCTAGCAACTAAACTGGAAAATCATTCACTATTGAGACAATTTTTCAGTTTACCTAAGTTTATTTATTGTTTATTATTTGCTAGCTTCTATAGCTCATGTACAAAAGATTTGTAAATTATTGTGTTTCAATTTTTTAATACATGTTAGACATATACAGCTGACAATCTAATCTAATGCGCTGGCTCTTGACAGGATTCTTGGGTTGTGCTTTTTTTTTTGGTTCCTGTCTACGTTTGCCTCTCCATTTCAATGTCTATAATTGTAAGTTTATGATTTCCTAGATTTCTATCTACAGCTAATATCAAGTTGTGTCTGTTAGCTTGGTGAATTCACTTGTATTAGCTATATTTGTTTCTCAGAAATTGGCAATTCAAATAAAGCATTGGATTTATGCAATTCAAATAGTACTATATTGGTTTAGGTACTGTAGTTGAGAGTTTAATAGGCAATTCCTGATTTAGATGGCAGCCTTCTGACCATCTAGTACACATCCAAATGGTCCTTGTTGCATAAGGATTATTCTAGATTAGTTATCTGAAAAGTTGTAATTATTATCTTATTTTGTTGGCTTACATTTTGAATATATCATGTACGTAACATATCTGCTAGATTTTTTTTGGTGCCAGATGGAATAGCGACCATTTTGGCAATCATACAGTTTATACCATGCACTTATATCTCTGCTAGAATAGGAATCATTATGCAATGAAAAATGTTATTATTTGTATTCAGAATGCATGGAATACCATGAGATATGAATTGGTAAAAAACTCTTATATTGTGAGTACAAAATAAGAAAACTCTTATGCAATTTATTTTAAGAGGACTTTGCAGAACCTTTGATATTGCCATAAAACTTCCCAAGTTCCACAAAGCTTCCAAATTTGGAATGAAACGTATTTGAGTGTAAAGTTAATTGGTTTGAAAAAAAAGACTAGTGAGAGGAGAATAGCCTTCTATATGGAATGAAATGTGCATGATCCGTCGTGTATTCCTTTGATTTTTAAAATTTACTTAATAAAAAAAAATTAGATATCTCAATACAAATTCATCATCCAATGCATATCTCGTGTGTTGATGTTATTTTGCTTGAGTCATCTTCCTAAAAATAAACAATAATATCCTTAACCACCAGATTTTATGAAAATTCCTAAAACTCTCTTATTAGCTTCAAGTTCAACCCATCTAATTTATGTTGATCATTTCCCATTTTGCATTTGAGGGATGAATGAAAAAAATCCCAACGTTATTGCTATTAGCCTCATCAAAAGCGAAAAATATGAGCATATCAGTAATATTTTGATTTATAGTAATTGAAGTTACGAGTAAACTTCCACTATGGTCACTCATCAAAATATCGAGGAATGAAATTGTTTTCAAAGGCTTGAAAGCAGGTTTGAGATATCTCACTGTTCAAAATGTGGGACATTTTAATCTTTAAACATGTAAAATAGGACATTTTAACTTGCTGCCAATTTTCATGTTTAGGGACCAAATTTTCTCATACTTTAAAAGAGAAAGATCTTAAGTGGACTTTTAAGTCCCAAATTGTTAGTTTGTTCCCCCAATATTTTTGTCACAACCCGACTTGGAAGCGTGACCAGCACGTGAAGAATTCTATCCCCATGCAAGCCTCATAATCGCTAAATCTCTCTCTATTCTTAATTTATCAATAAATATAATAATTAAATATGCTCTATTTGGAATATAACATTTTTTTTCTAATTAAAAAATAATATTCAGTTTCATAAACTGAAAATATTCAATAATTTAATCTCTAAAAACTCTTATTCAAATATACTAGTCTATGATTCATAACTGTCTCATCACAAAGGATTTGTCTTAAACAAAATAATCAATGATAATTGAAAACTAAATTATAAATTTATCTCTAATTCATCACATAATTCTCTAATCACAATTTATATTTCATTTACATGCTTAATATCTGAAAATACTAGAGTATATCAAACTTCATGCATGGATAGGATTTTGGCTGCACATCTACTGGAGCACTCTACTTTAACAAAACTCTAAACTAAGCCTTATTCCAAAGTAAGACTTACCACTAAGAATAACTACATCTACAAAACTGGAGGCGGAAGGACACCTGTACCTGCGACTATGAGAGGAAGGGAGAGGGGTAAGTCAACAGACTCAATGAGTGAGCTCTCACCCATCACCCACATAGGACAATCAAGAATGTAAAATAAATAATATACATGCAGTAGTCGTAATCCATTTGGTATTCATATCCGTAACTATATATATATAGAAAAGATATCTCTGTATTTATAAATCCATAGAAAAATATCTCTAAATTCTTATTCTAACGAGAAATCATTTTCCATATATAAACATAATAGCTCTTAAATCAAATATTTTTTGAAAACATATCTATCTCTAGTAAAGCATAAAAAACAGTAATCTTTTAGAGAAACAGAGATCTCTGGTTATGCCTCACATAACAAAAATATATATTTTCTAGTTATGCACGTCATTCATGACATAACAATTTCTCTAATATTTGGAATACTTGTGGGATCCAAATTTAGACACCTAACTAGATTCTATTATCTGCTCTGTGAGATTGTCCTCTTAGGACAACTTAGTACCAAGGTTAACGATCGGGGTTCAGCCGTTAACTCACTATCGATTTTTCTATAGCTATTGTCTAGTCTCTAATTTATAAAATATATCATTTTCTCTAAAACTCTGCTCTGGATTTAAAACTCTATAATACATAATTACTTTACTCTTAAAACCACCGGGGAAATTTATAAAATCTCTAAATCATATCATAATCATACTCTAGCTCTTTTAAAAAAATCATTTTAAATCTGAAGGGTGGGTACTTCGTCCCTCATGAATATGAGCCCCTAGATCTTAGTACTCTGAGAGTTCTGGACTCATATAACTCTAACATTCTGATTTTAGCATAACCGTGGCTGTGAAAATCGAGCTAGCCCAAGTTCATGATAAGAGGCATTTATGCCACTTATTTTACTTCTAATTCTTAGCTTTTTACATGAGTTTTTCTATGTTATTGATGTGATTAATTAGATATTTGATTTATTCCTCATTGTGTACTTTTGATAGAACTATTGGCTTTTGCATTGATTTTGGGAATAATTTGTAATTACAAGCTGTTGCGTTTAACTTGTCTCTTTGAGTATGGTTTTATGCACAGGAGCTTTGGATCAAGTGCAAAATGTCAAGAACAAGGGATCAGATTGAGATGAAAAAGGATGTTTTGGAAAGCTCAAGAAGTCTTCTATAACTTTTATGTTTAGCTCAAAACCCAGTTCTAAGAGTATCTTGGTGAAAACTAAGTTGCGAGATTAAAGGTTGCTAATGTTCTCATGCTGTCAAACTTGACCTCTAGTCAGTATTTTTGCAATATCTGGAGCTATAGATCTCCGATTGAGGTGATTTTGGTGGCGTTGGAAAGCTTATTCAAAGGGCTACAATCATTATTTCTGGTGTCGAGGGCAAATTCTATTCTGTCTACCGCTGCAGCGCTATTTAGCGCTGCAGCGCTCAACAGCACTCGGAAAATTGACTGTCATCAGCATTGCTCACTGGTGAGCCTTGTGCGCTCTTAGCGCCGCAGCGCTCGTGTGATGACGCAGAAGACCTTATTTTATCTGTTTTTGGGCCCACTTTGGCCTATTTTTAGAAGGCAGTATATATAGGAATGTTGCAGACTTTTACCCTAGTTTTTGAGTTTTCAGAGTTTTTTAGTTTTTAGTTTTGGAGTTTCAGTTTGGAGAACTCTCTCTCTCTCTCTACATATTTCTCCATCTTATCTCTACATCTTCTTCTTCTCTATTCTTCTCTCTCTTGGGATTTCATTGGTGAAGGTGATTTGTCTTGGAGATCGTGGCAATGATCATTGCTATTATTTCCAGGTTCTTTTATCTTTATTGTTGTAATCCTCCAGAGATGGAGGAGTAGATTTCTTTACTAGTGTAAGGGTTTCCGGATGGATTGGGATGATGTTTGAGACCTCTTTTGATATTAAATGCATTGGTTTTCTTAATGTTCTGCAGTTTCTATTCCTGTAATTATTGTGGTGATTGCTATAATCTTTATTGGGATAACTAAATTGGCGATCGTCATTTAGGGAAACCCTTTGGGTATAAATTGATAGATCTATTGGTTTATGTTTGAGGGAGAACATTAGAATTAACTTTCCGATTGGCAGTTAGGCTATAGCAATTGGTTTATTAAATTGATGTGATTTCTAAATAAATTGGCGATTGTCGTTTATTGGTTATTTGCATTGATTAAATTCTAGAGGTCGATTGATCACTAGTAGAATTGCCAGTAATTTATTACTAATAGCCACCAATGGGTTTAATATTTGGTCAATGATAATTAATTTCCAATCCTAGGAATACCTTGCACTAGTGCTTTCTTTATTGTTGCTATTACCTTGTTGCTATTATCTTTTAATTTAAATTGCTTTAATCTTAATTCTCCAAACCCCTAATTTCTAATTGACTAGTAACACTTCCTTGTGAGACGACCTGAGTTGTGCCCTTTACTACATTTTTGGTGCAACTTAGCACTTTTATAAATTTTAATTTGTTGTGAGTCGCGACAGCTCGCATCAGTTCACCACTTGTAGGTGTTCCAATTTCAAACCCACATAGTATGTATCTGTCAGTTGTTAGGAATCATACTGAATTCCATACCTTTTGGTACCATAAACCGAAGTTTTAAATCCACTTTTTAACTAACATATTTTTAATATACTTAATATATCTAATATCATAGTTCAAAACATTGGGGGTTCTAAATCATATAAAATCTCAATTCATGAAACTAAATCATGTAGCTCTGAAATTACATAACATATTTATTCAAAGGTTCACATTCTTCCAATATATATATATATATATATATATATATATATATATACTTCAACTGAATACTCTAAAATCATATTTATAAATTTCAAGCCTTGAATCAATAACATATCATAAACTCTTAAAACATATCTGATAAAATAATAACTTATTAAATCATATATTCTTGCATAAATCTCTTAGAGTTGAACATAAAACATTTTTATAACATACAATTTATCAATCATGGTCCCATGATTTTCCAAATTTCATTTTCATTGTATATATTCAAACTCATAGCTTTGCAAAATCATATATATATATATATATATACATATCTTCATCTCTAATACCATATTTAATAATTATCATGCATAAAACATAATTATAATGATAAAACTAAGGTCATAAGTTTAAACACACTCACCTGAAGGGAGAGGATAGAGGATGTCATCACCAACTAAGCTCTGGGGAGCCGGGAGGACATCAATGTCAACTATAACCATCATAAAACTCAAGATCAAACTGTATCAACCTCTAAATAACTCTAATCTAGCTCTAATAACATTGGGGGAACATCCACACTTGACAACAATGAGAGAAAATAATGACCCACATTAAGAACATGAAGGAAATGGGAGAAAAGAGACCGAAATCTATCAACATAAACATACCTTGATGATTTGGGGGAGCAAGACTTGAATGGGATTGAGAAAGAAAAGAGAAAATGAGGGTTTGGGGAAGGAGCTTCGGTTCTGGTTCTGTTTTGGGAGGGGGAGACCCCGAATGGGTTTACAAAGGGGAAGAAAAAATGAAATGCATCGTTTTAAACTGTTTGGGCCCTTGGGGGACCGCTATAGCAGTGTATGACTGATATAGCGATCATTAGTTGATCCGCGCCCCTGACCATCCCTAACCATATCACTTATGACCGTTATAGGGGTTCCGGACTGCTATAACGGTTTCCAGAATCCCCAAACGGTGAATTTGAAATGTTGTGACTGCTATAGCGGTCCTAGACTGCTATAGCAGTGACAATAAAGTCCAATAACATCATTTTACTGTCATCAGCACTTGGTTTACCTCTATACTCACTTATTTACATTTCTTAATTTAAAGTGAATGTCCTTATTTATTTTATTTTCTATTAATTTTAAAACATAAATGATAAATAAGGAAATACAACCCATTTGAATTCAAATAAAATATCTAAAAAAAAATCAAAACTCCAATCAATCAAAATCTAATTTTTGAGTTCTAGTTCAAATTTTGAAATTCCTATGATTTTCTAAACTTAGGGGCTAAAAACGAAACGTCTAGAGGTTTCCTAAAATTCGTTAAAAATCACTCTTCAATTCATTTCCATTTGGAGAGCTATTACCGAGACTTTTGATCCCAAGAAAATGGCTCTAACATATAGCCCTTCAAGGACCTGTAGGGCTCTAGGCTTAGCGAAATCCCGGACCTGACAACATGGGTGGGTCCTAGGGGACCTTAAGGCTATACAAAACTTGTGTACTGACACGTGTATACTAGGTATTATAATTTTGATTAGGTACCAAATTGATTTTTTTCCCCCCCAAAATTAGCTGAACTCAAGATATGATGTTTGACAAAGAAACTTCAAAGTATAAAAATAATTCACTAAGATATATGTTAATGATCTTCATTTTAGAAAGCTAAAATATTAAGTAGTTAAAATTTTTTGCAATTGTAAAAAAATTATTATTTTTAATAATATTAATTAAAAATAAGATATTAAAGATGACCAAAATAATAAAAATAGGAAAGAAAATTATAGTAAACGATTAATATGCATATAGATTTTTTTGGGGTGAAATATGCGTATAGATTTATATAGGACGTAATATGTTATTGAATATTTACCTACATAATAATATCGATAGTAGTAAAATTTAATTGTATTATAAATGAATTTAGGGATGCAAATTATATTAATATTTTTCTAATGTTACTTAATGTTTTGAAGTGTAATTTTGGTATTTGATTTATATACTAAAACAAGTAAACTTTATAAATAATTTTTTGCATTAAATTATGAAATATACTTTTGAACATAAAATTAAGAACATTAAAAATATAAATATAGTAAAAACTTGTTTTGATAATTTTATGAAGGTAATTTCTCCTAAACAAATGATAATAATAACATTTTTCATCACAAAAAAATGAAAAAAATTAATATTTTACTTAAATAAATAAAAATAGAAATGTGATTATACGATTAATATCTTGATTTGTATTTATAAAACATAATTGGGCAATAAATATGATAATTAAATCATAAATATTAAAGTATTAATAATAAAAAATAATTATTGAAGCGATAATTTCATGAACTTCAATTAAAAGAAACTAGATGGTACCCGTGCCCTGCAAGGAAAAATAATTTTTTAGAATGATTAAGTTTAAATTAATTAAATTTGTTAAGCACTTTGTGTTATAAGACATTCAAATAATTTTGACAATGTATAAATTAATAAAAATAAGAAGGTAATATATTATAATTTTTATAGTATATAAGTTATTTATTTCATTTTAGAGTTGTTGATATTTGATCACATGAAGATGATTTATTAACAACTTGACCTTTCATCAATTAATGAAAAAAAAAACTATTACATGTCATTTAGAGCTCATTGATAATGCAATATATACAACCTTCCCATATTTTGCGATGAAGTTAACTACTTTAAATTGCTAAAACTTTATTCACATACCAAAAAGAGATGAAAGAATGAAAACGTAGAAGCCCAATAAGAACTTAACTTGCATAATATCATAAGTTCCAATGAAGTTAGCATCTAAACATCAATGCTAATATTAATCCAACGCATTACATCACTCTTTTTCAACTTTAATTTGCTTTTGAAGCTTGGTGGTGGACATCTGTAATACCCCAAATTTTAAATAAAAGAGTTAGAATATTTTTCGGGCCAAAAAGGTATCAGTTACTGTTATCTGTCACTCCGAGTCCTGAAATTTTTCTAAGTCTGGACCCTACTCCTCATTGGAGAACCATATAATAGACTCATATTCTTGTGACCAAAAGTCCCGGTAATGGTTCCCTAGAGAATAAAAAGTCAAAGAGTGATTTTTAATGAATTTTATGGAACCTTTAAATACTTCGTTTTTTATCCACAAGTTTATAAAACCGTGAAAATTTTTGAATTTGAACTAAAACCCAAAACCTAGACTTTTAATTGTTGAGATTTTGATTTTTTTAATATTTTATTTGAATCCAAATAGGGGGTATTCCCTTATTTACATTTATGTTTAAAAGTTTATTTAACTTTAATTAAGAAATGTAATAAGTGAGTTTCAGAGAGTGAGAGACTATAGAGACCCTCCTAGGGAGTAAGAGACCATCCTGGAGAGTGGCAAACCTTGTCTTTGAGTGGCCAGCATAAAGAGCGCCAAGCTAATCAAGTGAGCAGACCATTTTTATGCTCTCTGGTGAGCGCCGCAGCGCTAAGAGCACTGCAGTGCTCAACAGAACAGTAAGGCGGTGCGCGATATGCTCTCGGGTGAGCACCGCAGCGCTAAGAGCACTGCAGCGCTCAACAAATGACTTAAAAACCCCTGTTCGAGGTCCAGAACATTCATTTCATCCAAAACACACTCCCCACCCCTCTTTCAGCAGAGAAACACGACTCCTCCCCTCCACACTCCATTTTCTTCATCATTTCATCATCTAAACTCCATTTTCCTTCCTTCTAAGGATCCAAGGTATGTGTAGCTTATTGATTTGTCTCCTTCTCTTCCTATTTCTCAAGCTCTAAGGGGTTAAACCTAGGGTCCTTCTGGTTTTTCATGCCATGGTGTTTTTCTACCATGGTTAGAGTTAAAATCTTGTTAGTTAGAGACTTTAGAGATTAATTTAGTGTATATTGATCGTTATAGCAGATATCAGTGTCATTCATGCTTCCTAGAGTTCCTGTTGGTGCTATTCCTTCACTGTTCACCCCTCCAGGTGAGTGGGTTTTCATCTGTGACTTCTAAGTTCTGTATTAGAGTTATTTTCATGAAAGTATGATTTAATGATTGATTTTAGAGAATTACTGTACAAGGATTTGAAACTACTGTTAGATTATATGTTTTAGAGCTATTGATTTTAGAGCATGAAATGTATTTTTGAGAAAACTCATAGGACCATGTTTGTTGAATTGATTTTAAATGTATTTAATGATAATGATGATTATGGAAAGCTCTTATGAGTGTTTAATACTTGAATATGGTATTTAGAGAAGAGAATGGGATTGAGATTATGACCATAGCTATTTTGAAATATGATATTGAGAGTTTTAGATGGTTTGAATTATATTTTGGAGAATTAAACAAAGGCAGTTTTAGAGCTTGGAAATCCTTGTGAGATTCAGAACAATTGGCGGATACATATTCTGTGAGCTTATGAAATCACAAATGTCTACAAAGGGTGATCCCTTGGACATGATTCATAGCCACAGTTATGCTAATGTCAAACTGTTAGAATCAGACAGATTCAGAGCTCTAGAGAATTAAAAAGGTTCAAAGGATTGGTTTTAGGAGATTTATTTGATTAGTTTAAAGGGTAGCTATAGAGAAACAGGCTGTGTGTTAACGACAGTAAATCCGTTAACCTTGGTACCAAGTAGCCCGGGCTAGAGATATTCAGAGATTTATTGTCACACTGGGGACGGCGATACGTAATGCCCAGATGTGACCAGAGACATTCAGAGATTTACTGTCATACTAGGGACGGCAATACGTAACGCCCATATATGACTATAGTTTATATTCAGAGATTACTGTTTCTCTAGGAGCTACTATATTATATTGTTTGTATGATTTCAGGTTTGAAAATAACATGATGATGATACAGGACTTTTAGAAATGTAATTATACTTGGTTATGTGAGATATTTTCTTATATTATTCATGTTTTTATGATATTATGCATTGTTTCCTTGATGTCCCATGGAAGGGGGTTTCAGGTGAGGATTCACTCACTGAGTTTTGTTTACAAAACTCACCCCTCTCCTTTCTCCTTTTCCACAAATAAAGCAACTGCTGCAGAGTGTTCTCAATCATCATCCCCTACCAGCTCTAGAGTTTCAGTGGTAAGCTTCACTTGGGTGAAGTGGTTATAGTTGCCTAGAGTGCTCCAGTACATTGCAGGCAGGATCCCGGACTTAGAGCATGTTTTATTTTTGCATTGGGCATATTATGATTATATTTTGATTTGTATATAATGATTTGGACATTCGATAAAGTATATTTTGATTATATGTATGAGTAATTCTTGAATTTTGAGACCCGAAAGGTTATTACAAGATCTTAAGTATAATGATTTTGACTCTAGAGAACAGGTGATTTATATGTAGAAAGAGGGAAATTTTCTATCTTTCATGAATATTAGAGCAGAGTATGCATGTAAATTTAGTAAACAGGTCAAAAAGGCTTGCGTGAGAATGAGGTTTCTCACGTGCCGGTTACGTGCCTAAACTGGGTCATGACAACATCTTGGTTTCAACATGAGGCCTATCAAAAGAGCATCCTCAGATTCATTTATTATATCCCTAATGCTTCGCTTGCCAGGTGTCAAGCCTTCTTTAGAATGCAAGTTATCTCCAAGATCAGAAATTGAATCCTATTTGAAATGGAAAAACTTAGTTAGAATACGAAATGCCAGAACATATACTAATCATATTAAAATTTATCATTACCTTATCCAAATTATCGGATAACTTAATAAACTAAGACACTCCAGGAGACCCAAATATCTCAGAGTTATCCTATGAAGAAATATAGAATTATCGTTATGAAGACTAATAAAAAAATTTACATAGTGAGGTTTGAAGAAGAAATAGCGTTTGACAATACCGTCCCAGAAAAGGAAGACAATAAATGCTCATCACATGACATCTTCATGATTGTAAATGAGGATTCAGTCCTTTTAAATTCATTTTTTTTGAGTTGTATTTTGAAAAGGTACTTCTTGCCAATAAACATTTTCAGATCATCAGGAATTTTCTGCTTATCACCAGGCTGTGAAAACAAATGAAAAATATCAAAAAATAAAATATAAAAAGTCCCAACATAACATAGAAGAGTAACAAAGTTGAAAGAATCTCACTGCAGCAACTTCATCATAAAGATCAAAAGCTTTCTTCACTAAAAACTTTTGAACAATGCTATTAAAAACAACAAAAGTAGTGTTTTCCCCCTCATCATCAACTACTTTCAAATGAACCATATAGCTGTTTCATCATTAAGGGAAAAAAAATTAGTATGTATAAGAAAAAACAGCAAAATATAAGGAGTTGGATTTCATAAGTTTTACTACATATACATAGTCTCACTCTCATTCATCCATTTCAAACACTTTTTACAAAAGTAACCATCACCATCTTCTTGAACCTTTAATGCACATTTTTTGCATGATATATAATACCATGGCAACTTAGTGTCCAAGTCTTGGACTAAACAAAGAGTCATAAAGGTCCCACCCTTTAAGTGAAAAAATAAAAGAATTAGTCTAAAATGAACATATAAAATTAGTTGGACTCCTAATACAAAGAAACTACCTCTATAAGTTGTTTTATCTTATTGAGACTACTCCTCTTAGTTATACAAAGTAAGTCACCGTACAAAGAAAGGATGCTGCCAGAATTGTCTAGCAGAATGGGAGGACTTTGAATAGATAATCTGCATGCAAATTAAGGGTATAGAGATAATCATACCAATTACAATCAATGTGATAGTAAAGGATGAAACATACTTACCCTTTTCTAAATTCAATAGATTCAGGAATGTTAGAGTGGATGAATAATCTAGTCACATGAAGGGAGTTAGACAACTTTTTATACTTTGAATTCCTTGTGAAAAAAAAAATGAAGACCAATGACATACAAAACTATGGGAAAAAAAAGTTCGCCAGAAATAACTAAAATAGTTTAATAATAATAATATAAATTACCTTGATCATCCTTAATTTTGCACCATTGCAAAAGGAGTACTACAGGGCCATCATTTCTTTTTGAAAGATATGCATTAACAGTTTTAGTATATTCATCCCAAAGTGTGCAAGAAAGCATGCATGCACTGTGAGAAAAAAGATAATAGAAATAGAACATAGAACATCTCATCACAAAGACACAAACTATCAGATGATAAAATTAGGATAATTAAGTGGACCAAATAACACATATTCGAGATCTTGAAGATATAAAATCTTTCCTTCTTGCAAAGTCTTAATGAAATAGTTGATAAAATAACTCTTGACATGACCATGAATCCTCACACCCTTTGAAAAAATTATCAAACAATTAAAAAACAATTGAAAGGCAATAACCCAAACGTGGAACCACCAAAAAAAAAAAAATCATCCATTTCAAATAAAAGAACATAATAAGGTTTTTAAGGTTAAAAAAAAAATTGATTTTACCTTTTTGTCTTCCAACACCACTTCAATGCTGTTAATTTCACCATGGTAATTGTAACCTAGAGTAGTCCATAATCTAATGACACGAACAATAATTTTCCATGATTTTTTTTGAGGAAAAATATTAAGAACAGAGTCAAGTGAAGTGGTAGCCAATATAGTAAACATTATGCCAAATACTTGAAAAGGAAACGTACAATAATAGGAAAGATAATTAAGAAATATCTTGCTTAAGAAATTGTAGGATCATCTCATATTTATAGATGGAAAACACTGAATTTTTTTGGAAAGATTTATTGTGGCAATTTTATTGTGGCAATGATACAACGAATTTGGAATTAGGAACACATGGGGAAGAGTTACGGGACTAATACATGACTATTATTGGATAAAAGAAAAAAAAAAAGAGAAAAGGAGATAGTCTTCTTGGAAGTAGAGATGGTCTTTAATAGACTCTGAGAAAAATAAAAGATAGTCTTATTGTATGTGACAATTTAACATTAAAAAATTAACCTTTCAAATTCTATTACTATTATTGACTCTTCAAATTCTGTTATAGTATTACTTTTAATTATAGATATATAATATGATATGATTTGAATAATAAATGAGAATGTTAATCATTTTTCATTTATACAAAAAATCGTGTGACTTGCTTTCCTATTTTAGTGTAACAACGAAGACTAACCATTGTTGCTAACCGTTGTTTGAGTCATCAAGAAAAAAGGGCAGAAGAATGTATGGTGCTGAGGGAATTTATCTTTTGGATAAGATGGAATATGCGTTGCCATGTTGCTAACCATTGTTTGAGTCATCAAGGAAAAAGGTGATGTACTGAGAGAGAGAGAGAGAGAATGGTGGGACAGGATGTAAAGATTAAAGTCTTCTTAGCGAATTTACTAACCTATTGCCATTATTGACTAATGTGAGAAGCCGCCATTATTGACTAATAACGAAGCATTTGTGGAATAACGATAGATATTTCATTTCAAGCTCTTACTTGCTCCTTTTTGTATAGATTCTCGGAAGGTGCCAGAGCAAAGCACTGAGCTTTTTGGATAATCTTTTTCCTTGTCCATATTTCTATTATTGACTGCATTTGGTGACTTTTATTACCCACCTCCTCCTACAACCAGATAGCTATTGAGTACTCATATCCACTAATTTTCTCTACACCTCCTTTCTTTCTTGCAACCCACCCGCTCTTTGTTTTCATCGTTCCCCTTCCGTTTGAGGGATGGCTGAACAAATTCCCTATGGTGTTGCTGCTAGCCTCATCAACAAACTGGCTTCACTGGCTTTCGTTGAAATTGGACGCATTTATGGAGTCTCTGATAAGTTGGAAGATCTTAAGAAAACTCTTGAGTCTATCCATATTGTGCTCTCAGATGCTGAGCAGAGGCAAAGTGAAGATCCTGTAATCAAGCACTGGATAAGCAAGTTCAAACAAGTACTGCATGATGCTGATGACTTACTTGATGGCTTGGCTATCAAAGACTTGCGATGCAAAGGTGCCAGTAAGGTGCGCAGCTTCTTTTCATCTGAAAATTCACTTATTTTCCGTGCTAAGTTAGCTCATAAGATTGAGAAGATTCGAAAGAGTTTTAATGACGTAGCTGGAGATATGTCTAAGTTGAAACTGAACCCAAGTCTGATAGTTCTTAGACAAAATGAGAATGGCTGGAGGGAAACAAGTTCTTTTGTTTTACAGTCAGACATAATTGGAAGGGAAAAAGACAAAAATGACATTGTTGACTTGCTGAAGCAAACACATGTCAGCCAAAATGTTTCCCTGCTTGCTATTGTTGGTATGGGGGGCTTAGGAAAGACCACTCTTGCTCAATTAGTGTACAATGATGCTGATGTGAAGAAGCTTTTCCATAAAAAAATGTGGGTGTGTGTGTCCGATGATTTTGAAGTAAAGTTATTGTTGAAAAAAATGTTAAGATCCTTAAAGAACACAGATGTTGCTGACTTAGAATTAGACCAGCTACAAAATATGCTTCAAGAAGAATTAAATGGGCATAGGTATATTCTTGTCCTTGATGACGTGTGGAATGAAGATGATCTAAAGTGGAGTGACTTAAGAACTTATTTGATGTGTGGAGGTCAAGGCAGCAAAATACTAGTGACAACTCGTAGTACAGAGGTATCACAAACTATGGGAATAAACGTTCCCTATGTTTTAAATGGTTTGACAGAAGAGCAATCATGGACTTTTCTTAAAAACGTGACATTTGGTTATGATACTAGCAGCATGAGCCCAAGTCTTCAATCAATCGGTGAAAGAATTGCAAACAAGTGTGGTGGAGTACCATTGGCAATCAAAACCATGGGAGGCTTCTTACGAAATACAAATTTAGAGTGTGATCAGTGGTCAAATGTTTTAAATGATGATATTTGGAGATTGTGTAAAGAAAGACGGAGTATTATGCCTGTGCTGAATCTTAGTTACCAAAACTTGTCACTTGAATTAAGACAATGTTTTGCATATTGTTCTTTATATCCAAAAGATTGGGAAATTTCAAAGGATGAACTGATTCAACTATGGATGGCTCAAGGTTACCTAGCAAGTTCAATTGGAACACAATCTATGGAAGATGTGGGCAATCAATATGTCAAGACGTTGTTGATGAGATCATTTTTCCAGGATGCATGTATGGATGAATATGGTGAAACAACAAGTTTTAAATTGCATGATTTGATGCATGATCTTGCACTGCTCGCAGCTGGAAGTGATTGTTACTTGGTTCTCGAGGGAAAAGGAATCATTGGAAGACCCATGCATGTTGCATTTCACGACTCTGAAACTATTTGTCCATTGGATATGTTAGATGCAAGCAAACTACGAACAATGATTTTTCACTTTGCAGCACCTAGATTAATGACCAACCCATCTTCAATACAAAAGTTGAAGTACTTACGTGTTTTAGATTTATCATATTCTTCTATAACCCAATTGTCTGAGTCCATCGACAAAATCAAGCATTTAAGATATCTTGATCTGTCAGATTGTGATGAACTGATTAGTCTGCCCAAGTCCATTGGCAATCTTGTTTGCTTGCAAACACTAAAATTAAGACGGTGTTCCAAGCTTGTTTTTTCTATTGAAGTTATCACGAAGTTGATCAATTTGAGACACCTTGACATCAGGGGTTGTAAATCCTTTGAAGAAATGATGCCAACTGGATTGGAAAAATTGACGTCATTGCAGTACTTATCAGATTTTAAGGTGGGAGGTAGTGTGAAAAGAAAAAGTGGCAAACTGAATGAATTGAAGGAGCTTAATAATATTAGAGGTTATCTGCGAATCTCTGGATTACATTTAGTAAAAGAAGTGGCTTCAGAAGCCCAAGAAGCAAATTTAAAAGCAAAGAGACATCTTCAGCGCCTCGCGTTGACTTGGTCAGAAGATGAAATAAACAAAAATAGTGACAGCTTGCAATTATTGGATCACCTTTGTCCTCATCAAAATTTGAAAGAGCTGAAAGTTCGACGGTATCCAGGAGTGAGGTTTTCAAGTTGGCTTTCTACACTCACCAACATTGTTAAAATCGAGCTCTCCAATTTTCATAGTTGCCAACGTGTTCCACCATTAGAAAGACTCCCTTGCCTTGAGATGCTCAACATTCGGTACATGGAAGAGCTGCAATGCATCCTTTGCGATGAGATTTCTGATGTGTTCTTCTTGTCTTTGGAGACACTCTTCCTTGGAGACTGCAAGAATCTGAGGGGATGGCAGAGGCTGGGAGATGATAGCAAGCCAGATGATGCTTGCAACCATCTTTCGCTGCCTCCTTTACTTCGTCTTTCTTCTTTACACATTAAGTCCTGTCCAAATTTGACTTGCATGCCTCCTTTCCCGCACCTCGTTGAGAGGTTGGAATTGCTTTCTAGCAGCATGAAGCCATTGATTGAAACATGTTCAGTTCAGCTCGAGCCTTCCTCCTTGTCTCCTCTTCATGCACTCAGGCACTTGATTATTGGTCGTGAAGTTACAAACGTAGAAGCAATGGCAGAAGACTGTTTTCATAGTTGCCAACATGTCCCACCGTTAGAAAGACTCCCTTGCCTTAAGACCCTCGAGATTTGGGGCATGGAAGAACTGCAGTGCATCTATTGCGACGAGATTTTTGATGTGTTCTTCCCATCTTTGGAGACTCTCATCTTCAGATACTGCAAGAATCTGAGGGGATGGCAGAGGTTGGGAGATGATAACAAGCCAGATGATACTTGCAACCATCTTTCACTGCCCCCTTTTCCTCGCCTTTCTTGTTTACAGATTGACTCTTGTCCAAATTTGACTTGCATGCCTCCTTTCCCGCACCTTGAAAAGTTGGAGTTGTATTTTGGTAGCATGAAGCCATTGATTGAAACGTGTTCAGTTCAGCTTGAGCCTTCCTCCTTGTCTCCTCTTCATGAGCTCAGGCGCTTGGACATTGGTGAAGTTACAGACATAGAAGCAATGGCAGAAGATTGGATGCAAAACCTCCCATCTCTCTCCAGTCTCTTTTTTTGGGGATCGTCAAATATTCAGCATAAGTTAGGGCACTTGCAATATCTACCTGCTCAACTTCAGCAACTTATGATTAGAGATATAAAAGATGACAAGCTTTGTCTGGGGGAATATGAGGAGAATAACAACATGCAATGCCAAACCCCCTTTCACTGCCTCCATTCTCTATGGAAAATCTCTTTCATCAATTGCAGAAATATGAAGGCATTACCAGAGCAGATCAGTGACCTCCAATCCCTCACGCATATTTTGATCAAGCATTGCCCTGAATTAGAGTCATTGCCTGAAGCCATGTGTCGCCTTACCAATTTACAGTCACTTGAGATCATCGATTGTCCTGGTCTATATGGTAGATGCCGGGATGAAGCCGGACAAGATTGGCCTAAGATTGCTCACATCCCAACCAAAAAAATATCGCGATATTGATTCCCCCAAAGGTAAATTTCCAACATTGATGCTATTAATAATATATAATCGTTTTCTACTGTTTGATTTTCTTCATTCTAAGTACAACACTTCAATTGTCAAATGTGGAGTGAAAAATTTTTGTAAGCTCTGGTAATAAATCTAAATGAGTATGTGAGTGTAGTATTTCACAAAAGAAATAGTTTCTTTTAAATTTTTTAGGATTTTTGAACTTTTAACCCCGTGACAAATTTTCCATTTGCAGCAGGGGGAAGTCACAGGTTGAATGTGATAACCGTATATTTTTTAAAAAAGGAAGGCTAAGGGCCACCGTGCACCTTAAGTGGTATAGACCACCATAGATTTCTCTCTTTCTTTTAATTCTCTCTTCCTCTCCTTCCTGTATCATTTCCAGAACCTCTCTTCTCTTCTTCCTCTTCGTTTCTTTCTTTCTTTTCTTCTCCCTCCATTCCTTTCTTACTTCTTCTTCTCCTCAAATTCACAAACAAATATCACCATCACCTCCATCATCATCATCTCTTCCTCCACTTCATCACCTTCACTCTCTTTCCCTCTCCATACTTCATTTTTATCTCTAACTCCATTAGAGAGAACTGAATATTAGGAAGGTGTTAAAGTGATTTTCTTCACTAATTATACTCTCCAAGTGGTAAGTAAGCTTCTACTATACTCTATTTAAATTACTGAAATTTCTAATTATTTTAGGATTAATTTAGGTTTATTGAACCCTTGAATTTGGGGGTTTTTAGTGAATTAGCGTTAATTGATATTAATTGATAGTGCAGTTAGCTCACAAATATTAATATTGTCTTGTTCCTAGAGCGACAGAACAATCGGATGACAACACTTGAGTTGGTGGCATCAAAGGTGTTGTTCTTCGGTTATTTGAACTAGTATTTGTGAGTAGATAATGTATCTATAGGTTACTTTATGCATGATAAACAATATAAAATTATATAAAGAGCTAAAAGTATGTTGATATAGAAGAAAATAATTTATTTATTGAAAAGGAGGCTTTATGTTTAAAATGAAAAATATTTATTTGGAGGTCATAATGTGATTGTTATGCTTATTTAAATATTTTTGGTTGAAATATAATAAGTATTGAATTTTAGAACATTTTATATTAATTATTAAATTTGAGTATATTTTATATCTAATGTATTTCATATAACATGAAAATGGATTTTGTGTTGGAAAATATTTTGGAAGTGGAATGTGCATGATTTTGAGTTAAATTGGGGGAAAATTCCTAGTTAGAACCTGTAGTTAACGGCAGGGATGTTAGCCTCGGTGCACCGTGAGAAACTCTAGTTAGCAAGAGGGATGCTAACCCATACATGACTTTTGTTATATCTAGACTTGTATATGGCTTAGGGCCAACTCTAGTTAGCAGGAGGGATGCTAACCCGTACATGACCATTGTCATGTCTGAACTTGTATGGCTACGGGCCAATCCCAGTTAGCAGGTGTGGTGTTAACCCACATGTGACCTTGGGTCATGTATGGACTTATTATTGTTCTGCTTTGGATAACTCCCCATTATATTTGAAATTCTGTGATTATGTAAAGTTATGTTTTCAAGATATCTCATGTTATAGCTATATATATGTTTTATGAGTACATATACATTATTATGTTTATATTGTTCTATGATTGTATTTAGTAAACTATGGATATCCTATCTCTCGCTGAGTTGCAAAACTCACCCCGTTGTATTCCATTTTTTTTTTACAGATACAAAGCTGTGTCGATCTAGTTCTGCTCCTTCTGGCCACCTCTTTAGGTGCATTTCAAGTTGGTGAGCCTTCTTGTGAAGGCCTTTATGTTAGAGTTTCATTTTGTTTTAGTATGTTAGTTTGTCAGATGCTTCATGTGTCACAGGCAAGGTCCTCGGACTTATATTATGTTTATGTTTAAGAACTAATGACTTTGCTATACAAACTATGTTATGGAAATGATTTGTAAACTTAATTTGGTATTATGTTTGGAACATATGTTGAAATATTATTTTATGCTGAAAGGGTGCATTCTGAGAATGCTTTATGCCGATTTGCTGGAATTTAAATCGTAAATATTGTAGGTTATATTTTCAATTTGGGGAATGTTCAAAAAATAGAGGAAACTCTATCCATTTTTTGAAAAATTTGGTGTTTTAAGGCTTGTTAGGGAAGGTGTTCCCTATGCACCGGTCATGGTCTAAGTTAGGTCGTGACATTGAACACTGACTATTAAAGTGGGAAGATAAACTTTGTTCTCTTTGCTAATCTTCTGAGTTCTGATCACATGAATCCCTTTTGCAAAAAGTTGAATTTTGAAGATCATCCAAGTTTGCTTACTTTCTGGAATTGTGTGCAATAATTATTGAGGTGTTCTTCATTTTTTATCTCGCACATTTTTCGTTATTTTTTCATATAAAATTCTCTATATTTTATTGCAAATAGTTAGCTAGCACACGGAGAAAGTTGCTAGCCAGTAGGCATTTTCAGATATCAGTTTATTAGTATGTTTCATTCACTAGTTTAACCCTTCTTTTGTAGATAAAATTTTTTTTATCTGGTTCCGATCAATACCAAAAGTACATATAACAATTCCTCAATTCATTGAAGATGTATATAATAATATCTCTGACTTCCCAAAACTTGGTATTAATTGAATTAAATCTTGTTGTCAACATACAAGCTAACTTGCCTTGCTGATAGTGAAAGTGATAAGTGAAGCAAACAAAGAAGGATAATTTGCTTTGCAATCACTTTAGAAAGATGGAAGTAGTATTACCCTTTAATTGACAGAACTTGTATGAGCTATTTGTTTCTAAAATCATATCACAAAAACAATGGAGTATTTGATCGAGTTTTTCTTTTCCCTTTTGTATAGGAAAAATTACTCTACGACAAATGCATTCCCACAAACAAATATACTTTTATATTGTGCAAAATGCAATGAATTAACTATCAAGACTTCAACTTGTGCTTTACTAGCAACAATGTAGTTTTATTTGATAAGAAACTCAATCTGCTTATTTGGTTAGTTTGAGGCAAAGAATTTTAGCTCACTGTTGTATATTTGTCATACCATTTATTGTGTTATTTATCCATATTCTGCAGAAGTTGTAAGGACTCCATTAGTAAATGGAAGGGAGCGTTTTCTTCAGTTGAATTGTGTAAATAGATGCATGAGAATGGTCTATCATTCATATTTTCACCTATGACATTATGGAAAGGGACAAAGAAGAGTATTTCACCTCAAAAGCAGAAAGCTGAACTTACAATGAAGATTTAAATCAAGGTAAGGCCAGAATTCATATCTGAACTGCTTAATGACTAAAGCAAGATAAAGCATATTAAACAAGCCACTTCTTTTGTTTTTTTCCCCCTAAGTTTTAGTAACTATAATGATACCATATATTTCTTATAGGAAACAATTTTGAAATTGGTTTTATGATGCATGTATCCAATTAACTAATGTTTTTAACATTCAATATTTAGGGTGTGTTTGATTGAGGGGTTAAAAAATGAGGGTAAAATTTACATGAATAAGGTTCATGTATAAAAATAGCATATAAAACTCATTCATACAATTTTTAGACCAATTTTTATGCTAAAACCAAACACGCCCGTAGGGTTAGGGGAAGGCTCACTCCAATCCAAGACAAAACATGTAGGAAGGTTTGTCAAGTATTTATGAGCATGATCAAAAATCAAATCCAAGTTATAATGAAGTATGAGTGGAATGCTTGTCAGGTAATCCAATGCCCATTTGTTTCCAAGTTATTAAATATTGTGAAGAAAAAGATGCATCTCAAGTGCAAGATTCTAGAACCAATTTCGTACAAGAAATAATTATTGGCCCCATTTTACCTATTTCCCATTTACTATTGTTTGTGATAGGAAAAGAAATTTTATTGAAAGAGAATAAAGGAGTAGAATTTCAATTGCACGGGCAAGATGTGTATCTCAATTGCAATTTACAATAGTGAAGTTCTAGCTGTTCAAAAACCAAACAATATTAACAACTGTAGAACAGCCACTACAAGGCTACCTGATACAGAAGAGGGCACTGTTACACTCATGTCATAATAATTAGAAGACTAATTATGCTTATTTGCAGGTTGCTTCCGACTGATGCCAATTTTCAGGATGAAGGAAAATGACAAATATAGGAGCTTCACTTTAATAGTATTGTTAGTATAAAGGAGATAGCTTCGAGGCAAGTGAAACCACGGACTTAAACTTTTCTTTTTATTGGTTTATACTTTGTAATATATAGAATATAAGCACTAGTAAAGACAATAGATTAGATAGAGAGAAATTTGATAGCTGGAGGTAGATGAAAGCTTGTGTCGTAACCGAGAGAGAGAAAACAAAAAAAAATGAAGTGAGGTGCATGGTGCACCTTAAGTGCTACATATCACCATAAAACTCTCCCTTTTCTTTTTATTTCTCTTCCTCCCCTTCCCCTTACAGAACTCTCGTGAACTCTCCCTTTCTTCTTCTTCTTTACGTTTCTTTCCTTCCCCCTCACTTTCTCCCATTGTTCTTCATCTCCTTTGCTTTGTTCTTCAAGAAACATCATCACATCCTCCATCATCACCACCTCCTCTTCCCTTCCAACCCAATAACCGCGCCCCTCTCTCTACCTCTCCTCTACTCCACTTCTCTCTCTAACTCCATTAGAGAGAGCTTGAGGCTTGGAAGGTGTTGGAGTGAATTTCTCCATCAATTTTACTCTCCAAGTGGTAAATATGATTTCTAACTACTCTATTTAAATTATTGAAATTCTAATTATTTTCTGAGATATTGTTAGCTTTCCTAAACCCTTGAATTTGGGGTTTTTAGGGATTTGGGATAAATTAATGTTAATTGATAGCGTAGTCAGCTCACAAATATTAATATTGTCTTGTGCCTAGAGCGGTAGAGTAATTGGACGTCAACTCTTGAGTTGGTGGCATCAAAGGAATTGTCCTTCGGTTCTTTGACCCAATAGCTGTGAGTAGATAGTGTATCTGTAGGTTACTTTATACATCATAAATATCGATTATAAATTTGGAATTATATGAGGAGTTAAAGTATGTTGATATATGAGAAAATAATTTAATTATCAAAAAGTGTGCTCTATGTTTGAAATGAGAAAATTTCAAATGAAGACTAGAATTGGTCGTCACGTTTATTTAAATAATTTTAGTCAAATTGTAATGAATATTAAATTTTAGAACATCTTATATAAAATATCAATTTTGACTTTATATTATATGTCTCATAACTTGAGAATGAATTTTATATTGTGAGAATATCCCGAATTTGGAGTTGTGTTGGAAATATGAATAAATGTATTTGTGAGAATTGTTAAGTTGATAATTATGATATTGAACAGAGATTATGAAACTATAAGATTGAAATTGATTGAAAAGGTTTTGAGAGTGAACAAAAGTAGAAACTGTAGTTAACGGCAGGGACGTTAACCTTGGTGCACCATGAAACTCCAGTTAGCAAGTGAGGTGCTAACCCGCACATAGCTGCAGCTATGTCTGGACTTGTATTTGGCTATAGGCCAACTCCAATTAGCAGGTGAGGTGCTAACCCGCACGTGACTTTTGTCACGTCTGGACTTGTATGGCTACGAGCCAACTCCAGTTAGCAGGTGTGGTGCTAACCCGCACATGACTTCGGGTCATGTCTGGACTTGTTATTATTCTGCTTCGGATAACTCCCCAGTATGTTTTGTGATTTATGTGATTTTATAGAGATATGTTTGAAAAATCTGGAATCATGACTAGCAACATATTCATGAGTTTATATATACGTTATTATATTTATCTTGATTTATGGTTGCATTTAGTAAACTATGGATATCCTACCTCTCACTGAGTTGCAAAACTCATCCCGTTATCTTTCTATTTTTTTTCAGATACAGGTGCTGGTACTGGATCTGGTGTTCCTCCAGCACAACTTTAGTGAGTCCTAATTTGGTGAACCTTTTTGTAAAGGCCATTTTTGGTTATCTCTCATATTTTGCTTAGCCTGTTAGTTTTTAGTCGCTCCATATATCACAGGCAGGGTCGTTGGATCCACGTTATGTCTATATTGAAATTTTGATACGTAGCTATGTAAATTATGTAATGAAAAGGATTTGTAAACTTAATTTAGTTTATGTTTGAATTATATAATGCATTATGTTTAATAGAGCTGAAAAGCTAATTTGGTATCTGGAATATTGTTATATGCTGGACGGGCGCATTCTGAGAATGCTTGATGCCCATTGCTGGAATTTAAACTGTAAATGTTGCAGGTTGTATTTCATTTTGGGGAATGTCCGAAAAACAGAGGAAACTCTGTCCGTTTTTCTAGAAATTTTGGGTGTTTTAAGGCTTGCTGAGGAAGGTGTTCCCTATGCGCCGATCACGACATAAGTTGGGTCATGACGGCTTAGAAAAACCAGAAGTGGAACTATTAAAAGAGATTAGTTTTTAATTAATATTTTGAATTTAAGCATGATTTATGACATGATTCTATGGCATTATCTAATCCATGTTGTCTTATTTGTTGTCGTTGATTTGTAATATAGAAGGATCTTCAACTCTTGGCTTTTGTCTAATTTAATTAGAAGACTTCAAAGCTTAACATGTGAAAAACTTATTAATTTACCAGCAACTTCATAGGTCAATATTGGTAAATTGAAAGACTTTCTGATTCTTTCAAGTCTTTGACAAACACATAAAACTACTTAAGACTATCCCTAATTTCTTATGTTGCATAAGAATTCCTCTTCTGTACATGTAGATGTAGTTACTTCATGGTTAATCATATTTACTTGGCCATTAAAGCTTCTTAATACTGTCATTCATGTGCATCTTTTCGTATATGTCAACAAATGGAAAATATTGAGGTGTTGTTGATGTTTGTTGTTGTCTTCCATGAAAGCACTAGTCCCTTACCATTTTTCTGAGTTTCACATTTTTTAACTTCTTGAGAAAAGGAAATTCACGGATTGAATATTAAACGGGCATAATGGGAAGATTCACTCTGCTGTGTTCAAACCTTCTAATCATATCAACACATTTGGGAACAAGTGGAATGTCGGAGAATGTCAGAAATTGCTTGAGCTCTGGAATCCTTTGCAGCAATGATTCATAAAGCCATGATTACTGGCCTTTATGTGGTTCATAAAAGAATGTCAAAAATGGCTCGTGTTCTGGATTCTTCTTCTGCGTCATGATTTCTATCACTCAAGTCCTCTTCCTATTCTATATAGAGCCAATCAGGACCACCAACCAAATGAAGGAAATTGAGATGAAATAGGATCACCTTAATGGTTTTCATCAACCTAGTTTTGAAAGCAAGAATCACGACAATACCACCCTCCACCAAGGCAATGGCTGCATTAGATTCAAAACACTAGCTGACTAACAGAAATGACACAAATTTCTGAAAAATGGAGAAATGTTGCAGGGAAGCCAATTCAGAAATGCTGGATGAACTGAATAGAGAAAGGCAAGGAAGGACTCCTTGTAATTTTTAGTATCTGGTAACCACAAACCAGACTTTGGCTAATCGATTCTTTATATGCTTTTGCTGTTGACTGTTGCCATATTCACTATTCGATCAAACTGATGATTGTATTGATTGTATATGCATCTCAGATAATGTTAATATTTCTGTTATCTGATGTTGTTTGTTAAGAGATAATGTTTGGAAATTGGTCGCTCCCAAAGGGAGAGTGACACTAGCAAGTATACTAGGTCGTCAAGTAATAGAGTAAAAGGAGGGGTTGTCGTACCCACAGGGATAATTCAAGTACCGATTCTAGCTAATTAGATAACAAGTTAAACAATTGAAATGAAATGATATCAAAGGAATTTGAAGACTAAAGTGCTAAAGCAATGTAAAAGCTATTTAAGAATTGATGGAATTAAATGCTAGGGTGATTTACTTCAACTATATGTGATTAATATGCAACATGAACATCAATATGCCTTGTCCACATTTCATTGAGTGATGGTGGGATCTCTATGTTCATTAAAAGTCTTTCTCAAGATCATCTAATGCTACTCAATTAGAGTTGAACACCTAATCTCTTAGCATGCCTAACTCTAACTAAGTGATTTAATTATCAAGTCCTTAAATACCACATGAATCATGTTTGCCTATCTCTAGGTGTCATCCAACTCATGGCATTGCATTCATAGGCATGGCTCTTACTCATTCTCTCAAATTTGTAAAAACCTCTATAATCCTAAATTGGTGATCAAGCAATTCAAGATAAATAAGATCAAATACAATGCTCACTATCAAATAAGAACAAGACATAAATTCATTCACATTAGCATTTTATCAAACACATAGCCTCCATAAATCACCCTAAGCAAAGAAGGTTTAGTTACAAGTCATGGGAGACAAAATAAAATCAACATCAAATGAAAAAGTCATAAACAAGAAAATACTCAAAGAGTTGAAGAGCAATCCCAAGAGAAGTCTCCTTCCCAAGTGCTTGATCTTCAATCTCCTTTCTCTCCAAGCTCTAGCCTTTCCTTTCTCCCATTTCGTGCTTCCCCCCTCACTTCCTGCCCCAATGTGTTTTTATATCAATTATGGGCTGTCAGAGTAAGTAATGAGGCCCAATTTACATGGCAGGTTCTTGCACCCACGCTGTAGCGTGGGTATGGCCACGCTGGAGCGTAACTTAAGTGAAAATATCATAACTATGACAGCAACTCACGCTGTAGCGTAGGTTGCCACGCTACAGCGTGGCTTCGCCAGACCCAAAGATGTCGGTTAGATTTCTATGCTCCAGCATGGATTTCTATGCTCCAGCATGGATTTCTATGCTCCAGCATGGATTTCTGACATCCCTTCAGCTCCATTTCTTGCTCCTTTGCATGCCTAGCTCAAATGCTTCCCTAATTCTTCTTCCAAAAAAGCTATAATCCAATGGAAAACACAACTAGAATGCAAGGTTAATGTCAGTGTAATCATGCAAGAATTTGAACTAAATGATGTAAAAGAGGCACCAATGGAAACTAAAACAAATTATCAATAAACTAAAAGTTCCAAGAAAACTAAAGAAAAACATAACTCCTAAGGGAGTTATCAGAAATCTATCATTGCTTGCACCATGGACAGTCTCTAAGTCTCAGACAGGAACTCTGAGGCCAAGTATTTTTAAAGACAGACTACAAAGCCCTCGCATTTACTTGTGTCCGGCTTAACAGATGACACAAAGGCAAAAAGTGTGACTGTTTCTATTTTAATTTGAGAAAGCTAGAACATTAAGGAAGTTTAAATGGCGCACATTGATGTTTACGATTCCATTTTATATGCCAACACTCGGATTCTGTAAAAAATTGAACACACTTGAAGAGGGTGTTTGGTTAAATGACGCATAAATGTTATCCCCTTGAATCCAAGCATACCCCTTTGGCACCTGTGTAAAAAAGAGATTATAAATTGACTAAGAAATCAAACTTACACAAGTTAAAAGAATAATAAGGTAATTAACAGCAGCAAAGCAAACTAGCAAAGAACCTGTAAACCATAAATTTAAAGCAGAGAGAGAGAGAGAAAGCAGATAAAGAAAGAGATGGTGTCTTTATGGAAGAAGATGCAGGCAGGATCCCTATAATGCTAGACACCGATGATGATGATGTTTGATGTGAGCTGTCACTATCCACAACAAATTAAAAGGTATTAAAATGACTAAATTACATCAAAAATGCAATTAGGGTGCAATCCAGGTCTTCTCACAAGGAAGTATTAGGGCCTGTTTGCTTTGCTGGAAATAGTTTTCAGTTTTCAGTTTCCAGTTTTCAGTTTTCAGTTTTTGTGAAGGAAAAACTGAAAAAACTGAAAACCACAAATTTTAGTTTTCAGTTTTTCCTTCACAAAAACTGAAAACTGAAAACTGAAAACTGAAAATCCTAAAGCAAACAGGCCCTTAGTAGCCAATTAGAAATTAGGGGGTTTTGAAGTTGTTGAAAGCAAAATTAAATTGAGAAAATATAATGGGAATAAATTACCTGCACAAGGATTCCTTCAGATTAAGAGTTGTTCAATCATTGGTTCAAAAGATAAATTCATGGTGGTGGTTACTTTCATTAGTCATGCTATCACACAACAATGACACAATTCTACTTAATGGTCATACAATCGCACTCCCACCAAAGATTTGATTAACATATGCATTAGTAATCCATAATCATAGTTCTATGAACCTATGCCAATTTAGTTATCAATTGCAACAACCTAATCCCCAAACAGAGTTAATTCCAATCCCTTACCAATTGGAGGTAAATTAATCAATCAACTAAATACCCCAATGGAATCCCAATTTTGCATACAAATGAACACACAATCTACAATCCTAAAAAATATAATTGTAATAATCATCACAACCAATATTAAAGAGAAAAGATAAGAGGGAAAGAAAAATCAACCACAAATTGCAATTAAAAATTGGGAACCTCAAGAACAATCTTAATCTTGGAAGCGGATGATATATTCTTGGAAGCCTTGAAGCTCCTCCCAAGCCTCACATTTGCAAAGCAAGCAACTTCCAATGGGAAGGGATGTGTTTTCCCAAAAGAAGTCTTCTATCGTGACATATTGCCACCAAGTTTCCCAAAAGTTCCCGCCACCTCACCATACAGTGTACATAAAGCTTGGAGCTAGGCATCAGTTTCCAGAATAGCATACTCAATTTGCTCTAGAAGGTGCTCAGGGAAAGGAAGTTCCAAATTCAATAAAAATGGGTGGCCCTTCGGAGGTGATGGTTGGGCACATGGCACAACCTCTGTAGCTGATATCTTAAGTATGGAATCTTCCTTTACAGTATCAACAGTCTAGTAATTATCAGTCAACTCTACCATATGAGCAAAGTCCTTAAAAATAGAAGGTGAACTCTCCAGATCTTCAACATGAGTAAGGTGTGGAGATTCCCCAACCAAAATTTGGAAAGGGATTATGTTTGAGTTAGAATCACTCACATTGTTAACATCAAGACTGTTTGTATGTTCACTAAAATCATGGTCATCAGAACAGGCAAGTGGAATGCAAGGAATATCAAATGTCTCATCAATCAATTCCTCTTATGGTGTTTCATCCATATGAATTGTGTCTTGTTGAGATGTACCACTGCCCTGCTAAAAACTTGACAGCACATCTAGAATCTGAGATGAACTCGATTGTTGGAACCATGAGTTTTCCAACTTAATTATGTCATTCGCCATCTCCAGCAAAGCATCACTGGTTCTCTTTTGACTCTCCATTGTTGTTCTCATAATTTCTTGCCATAGAGATTCAGCCATACTAGGAGGAACAAACAATACTGGAGGCTGCTGATACTACAAGTCATAAGTCTCTTGTTGTTGGAGTGGTTGCAAATTCTGCTGATATAGTGGAGGTGATGGCTGGAATTGTTGCTGGAAATACGAGTGTTGAGATGACTCAACACTCCCATATCCGTTATACATACAATCATACTAATGAGATTGGGACATGCCAGAGTAAGTATCATATCCATGTTGTGATGGCTGAGCATGGCTCCTCATGGCATATTGCCTCAATAAATATTTCATCTCATCCAACTGGCACTCCATTCCTTGATGTAGGTTATCATCAGCAACCTGTGTACCTGCAACATTACAAGAGCTGTATGTCTGGGAACTAATGTATATGTTAGTAAACATGAAAAATCACATAAGAAAAGAAAATAATAAAGTAAAATAAATAAACAAAAATAAAATTTTTAGCAAAAAATAAAAAAGGAAACAGAAAATAAATAAAATATATAAAAATTAAAATAAAAAATATTTATAAAAAATATGAATAAAAAAATTGAATATATTTTTATTTCTTTTTTTTAATTTCAAATAAAAAATAAAAATAAAAACAAAAAAATAAAAATAAAGATTATTTATAAAAAAATTAACTAGCACCACTTCCCCGACAACGACACTAAAATTTGATGCGAGTTGTTGTTATCCGCAACAAATTAAAAAGTATTAAAATGACTAAATTACACAAAAAATGCAGTTAGGGTGCAATCCAGGTTGTCTTACAAGGAAATGTTACTAGCCAATTAGAAATTAGGGGGTTTTGAAGTTGTTGAAAGTAATATTAAATTGAGAAAATATAATGGGAATAATTACCTGTACAAGGATTCCCTCAGATTAAGAGTTATTCAATCATCAGTTCAAAAGATAAATTTATGGTGGTGGTTACTTTGATTAGCCATGCTATCACACAACAATGATGCAATTCTACTTAATGGTCATACAATCATACTCCCACAAACGGTTTGATTAACATATGCACTAGTAATCTATAGTCACGGTTCTATGAACCTATGTCAATTTAATTATCAATTGCAGCAACCTAATCCCCAAATAGAGTTAATTCCAATCCCTTACCAATTGGATGTAAATTAATCAATCAACTAAATACCCTAATAGAATTCCAATTATGCATACAAATGAACAAACAATCCAGCAATCCTCAAAAATATAATTGTAATAATCATCACAACCAATATTAAACAGAAAAGATAAAAGGGAAAGAAAAACCAACCACAAATTGCAAGTAAAAATTGGGAACCTCAAAAACAATCTTAATCTTCAGTTATCCTTGCACAAGGTAAAAGGATTACTCCTCCATAAGGGGAGTTTCATAATCTGTAATACCCAGTATACATGTGTCAGTAGACGAGTTTTTGTATGGCCTTCAGGTCCCTCGGAACCCACCCGTGCTATCGAGTCCGGGATTTTGCTAAGTCTGAAGCCCTATACCTCCTTGGAGAGCTATATGTTAGAGCCACAATCTTGGGATCAAAAGTCTCGGTAATTGTTCCCTACAGAGAAACAAGTTGAAGAGTGATTTTTAAGGAATTTTTGGAACCCTCTAGATATTTCATTTTTAGCCCCCAAGTTTAGAAAATCGCTGGAATTCTGAAGTTTGAACTATAACTCAAAAATTAAATTTTGATTGGTTGGAGTTTTGAATTTTTAGATATTTTATTTGAATCCAAATGGGGAGTATTTTTTTATTTACATTTATGTTTTAAAGTTAAATATTAACTTAGAATAAAGAAATGGAAATAAGTGAGTGAGTATGGAGATAAGCCATATGTCTGTGACAGCAGAATTCTGAGTCTAAAGTTTGCTGTCACCACTATAGCGGTCCAGGATTACTATAGCGGTCACAGGAAGTGTGCAGCATGGTATTTAGCCTCTAGAGACCGCTATAGCAGTCCAGGACCGCTATAGCGATGATAAGTGATCAGGCACAGGGTAGGGGAGCGGCCGGACCGCTATAGCGGTCATATAGCGGTGTCAGTTTTGCAAAAATATTGCAAAACGCATCGTTTCACTTGCTGAGACCTTCCTCCTTATATTTAAACCCTTCCCCACTTCCTCTACCCCCATTTCACGAACCAAAACCTTCCCCCACCACCATTTTCTCTCTTCCACTCCCGCCACTCACATCCTCCATCAAATCTTCTTCCTCCAAGTTTCAAGGTATGTAATGTTGTTAGATTTGTTCCCATTCTCTCCATTCTTTCATAATCTTGAGTTGGGTATTATCATTTCTCTCATTGTTGTCAAGTGGAGGTGCTCCCCCAATGTTATTAGAGTTAGTTTATGAAAATCTAGAGCTACCCATAGATTGTTAATGAGTTTTATGGTTATAATAGTTGACGTTGGTATCCTCCCGGCTCCCCGGAGCTCAGTTGGTGTTGACGTCATCTCTTCCTCCCCCTCCAGGTGAGTGGGTTTGACCTCATAACCTTAGATTCCTCATTATTGATATATTCTTGCATTATGATTATGTTAAATATGAAGTTAGAGACAAAATTAAATATATATTATGATTATGTCCAGCTAGAAAAATTATTATTTATGACAATAGCATGAAAGAAACGTATTTTAGAAAACCATGGGACTATGATTGATATGTTGTGTGTTATGAAAAATGTTTTATGTGCTAATGAAATGATTTTTTTTTTAATAATGCATGATTTAGAAAGTTGCAAATTTATGCAAGAGTATATGATATGTTATTGATTCAAGCCTTGAGATTTATAAATATGATTTTAGAGTATTCAATTGATGTATGTATATATATTGGAAGAATTTTTGATAGAGTATGATTTAATTTGATGAATAGAAATGTATATTTTGGTTTCACAGGTTTTGTGATTATGAACTCTTTTATTTTGAAGTATAATAACAAAGTTATTTAAGTTATGAAAATATGTAGTTAAGAAATGGATTTAAAACTTCAGTTTTATGGTACCAAGAGGTACGGAATTCAATATGATTCTTAGCAACTGCCAGATACATATTCTGTGGGTTTGAAATCGGAATGCCTACAAGTGGTGAACCCTTGGGCTTGATTCTCACAGCCATAATTATGCTAAAGTCAGATTGTTAGACTTATATGAGTCCAGAAATCTTAGAGTACTAAGAATTTAGGGGCTCGCGTTCACGAGGGACGGAGCATCCACCTTTTAGAAATATTGATTTTATTTATTTTTGTTAAGTTATATATATGATGATTAGTAGACGACCATGGAAGCAATATTAAATAAACAGTCATGGAGGCAATATTATTAGACGGCCATGGAGACAATATTACTTAACAGCCATGGTGGCATATGCAGAAAATGGGACCTAATTAGGTGCCCATAGCTGTCCGCGAGGGACTAGTATGATTATATCAAGCGCTCTTGTTCACGAGAAACTAAGCAACCATAAGAAAAATTATGATTTTACAGCTTTAAATATTGTATATGTAATTATCATGTTCAACAAATGATCTTATGACTGATTATGAGTTACAAAGGCTTGTTTATAAAATTACAGAATAAAAAGTGTTTTCCTAGCTAATTATGTATTTTAAATATCAAATGATTTATGATTGATACATGCATATTATATTATTGTACATTCTTGGTTATCCCATGTGGGTGATGGGTGAGAGCTCACTCACTGAGTTCATTGACTCACCCCTCTCCCTTCCTCTCATAGTTGCAGCTTCAGAGATGGTTTAAACTCCGATTCCAGAGATGCCGTTATTTTTCCTTTGGTAAGTCTTACTTTGGAGTAAGGCTTAGTTTAGAGTTTTATTAGAGTAGCATGCTCCAATAGATGTGCAGGTAGGATCCAGCAGCGCATTATTTTCAGACTATGTATATGTTCTCAAAGTATGAGTATGAAATTTAAATGTAAAAGTATGGGCGAAGAATTTTGTAAATAGCTAGAGATGTGTTGATGATTTAGTTTACAAGTATTAAACAAATTTTCAGAAATTGAATTAAAGGATTCTAGAGCTTTAAATATTAAAGTATTTCAGAGTTTTGATTTCAGAAATTCGGTCCCGGATGAGAATTTAAATAAAGATTTAAAGGAAATTATGTTTTAAGAATGAATATTTTCATAAATTATGCATTTAGAAAGCCACGTCACCCAGATGGCTTATGTGGGGATGGGATTCCCCATGTGCCAGTCACGCTCCCCAAGTCGGGTCGTGACATAATCGTTGTTGAAAGAAAAGTGCCAAAATCCAAAGTAAGAACTAAAACAATGACTGAGAGCTCCTAAACCCTAGAGAGTAATGAGAGAGAGAGAGAGAGAGAGAGAGAGAGAGAGAGAGAGTGAGAGAGAGAATTCTAAAGTTAAAAACTAAAATTAAAAATTAGAAATTAATTCCCTCTCGTGCTTCAAAACGGAGTTAACTTGTAAAAGGCTCAAAATGCAGAAGAAAGTCGCATGGTTGTGCCAAAGCAAAAACACTTATGACTGCTATAGCAGTCCTACTTTCCAAATGTCCCTGATGAAAAAATCACGCTCCCTGCCAACCGCTATAGTGGTTTAGACCATGATATTCCATGTTGTTTTCATTAGGAGAAGGTCCTAAGTTACTTTCTTTGCTTTGGTACACCAATGGGGAGTCCTTATTAGTAAAAAATGCTCATACAAAAGGTTAAAAGCACAGGTAGCTTCCAATTTCAATTATTTACTTCAAAATAGTGCTACTAACCATGAAATTACTCAACAATGCAAAATGAGGACAAAGTACAAACTCATCAATTAAGTATAATTCAATTGCAAAATATTCAAAGTTAAGATGAGAAATGGGTGCATAAATGCAACCCATCAATGTTGACGGTGATGCTGACGATGATGATGATGCTGCTAACTTCTCCTGACTTGAGTTATTGTTTTTTCTTTATTTGTTATATGTTAAACTATTTATATTTCTGATTTGTAGATTTTATGACATTTGTATCTATTTTATATTTTGGACTTAAATGTATTGCACTTACTATTTATTAAGGAGTTTTTTTATAATTTTTCATTATTAAGTATATTTACATATTTGTAATTAGCTTTAAATAAAATATAGACTTGTAAATATTCAGGGAACATTCAAATTACTAAACAATCTATCAAAAAAAAATTACATTCCGTCAGTAAAATAAAAAATAAAAATAAAAAAATTACTGATGGATTTTTCCATTGGTAAAATTGTGAAAAATTAAAAAATTAAAATTAAACTTATCAACGGATTATTCCGTATGTAAAAAAATCCAAATTTTTAAAACAAAATTTATTATAAAAATTACCAACAGATTTTTTTTGTCGGTAAAATAAAAAACAAAAATTGAAAAAATAAAAAATTACTGACGGATTTTTTCGCCAATAAAATTTAAAAATTAAAATTATTGACGGATTATTCTGTCGATAAAAAAATCCAAATTTTTAGAATAAAATTTGTTTTAAAAATTACTGACAGAAAATTCTGTCGATAAATTTAAAAAATCCATCGTTAAAGATTTCATTCTGATGAATTTGTTGATGAATTTTTCTAGCTCATTACCAACGGATTTTGTAAAAAAATCCATCAATAACAATTATCAACGGATTTTTTCCACCGATAATATTTACTGACTACGTTATTACCGTTTGACGAAATCCGTCGATAATTTCGTAGGTAACACCTTAATATCCATTGGTAACAGCATTATTTCCTATAGTGATGATGAAAGAATTGTGATCATAATGATTGAATGCTGAGTAACATGTTGTTATCAGAGTTTGCTTGATATCTTCATTCTAAGCATACTTTCTAATATCCTATGCTACTTTTTGAAGACTTGTGCATTGGTTTCTTGTTCTTGATTTGATATTCTTTAGTCCGTAAGGCATATATACATACTTTACATGATATAATGTTTACTTCCATTTGGTTCAATCTCTTAATACGAGTAAAATCATGTTTGCAAATGTAATAGTTAAATTATTCTCACTCAAGTCCATGTTATGCAATTCAAAAATACCAGTTATTCTTTGTCAAGAAACTCAAGGTAGGCATTAGTCATTTTTCAAAGTATTTTCTTTAAATTGATTTTGTTGTCATTCAAAACACATGACTCTAATGTTTTCTGAAGGGTTCTGGAGCTTATAAGGATATGTTGGTTAGGGTGTAAAAAATAAGGTGTAAGTTTTCATGAATGAGCTCTATATGTAAAATTACACATGAACCTCATTCATGGAAAGCTTATCCTCATTTTTACTTCCTAACCAAATATACCCTAAAAGCAAGCGAATAATATGCTGCTGGGCCACCTGATTTTATAAAACTTACTAAAGCTCTCTTACTAGATTCAAGTTCAACACACCTAATTTGTGTTGATCATTTTCCCTTTTGCATATGAGGGATGACTGAAAAAAATTCCCAACGTTGTTGCTCTTAGCCTCATCAAAACCAGAAAATATGAGCATATCAGTAATATTTTGATTTATAGTAATTGAAATTACGACTAAACTCCCAATATGGTTGTTCATCAAAATATTGTGGGATGAAATTGTTTTTTATGGCTTGAAAGCATGTTTGAGATCTCTCACTATTCAAAATGTGGGACATTTTAATCTTTAAACATGTAAAATAGGGCACTTTAGCCTGCTCCTAATTTTCATGTTTAGGGAACAAATTGTCTCATATTTTAAAAGGTAAAGATCTTAAGTGGACTTTTAAGTACCAAATTGTTAGTTTATTCCCCCAATATTTTGATTAGGCACCAAATTGATTTTTTTTTTCTAAAATTAACTGAGCTGAAGATATGATATTTGATAAAGAAACTTCAAAATATAAAAATAATTCACTTAGATATATATATTAATGATCTTTATTTTAGAAAGCTAAAATATTAAGTAATCAAATTTGTTTTTAATTATAAATAATATTATTATTTTTTATTAATATTGATTAAAATTTAGATATTAAGATCACCAAAATAATAAAAATAGGAAATAAAATTATAATAAACGATTAATATGCATGTGGATTTATTTTTTTGGTGAAATATGCATACAGATTTATATAGGAGATAAAATGTTAATGAAATATTTACCTTCATAATAATATTGATAGTACTAAAACTTAATTGTATTATAAATGAATTTATGGATGTAAATTATATTAATATTTTTCTAATGTTAGTTAATGTTTTGAAGTTTAATTTTGATATTTGATTTATATACTAAAAAAATGTAAACTTTAAAAATAATTTTTGTATTAAATTATGAAATATACTTTTGAACATAAAATTAAGAATATTAAAATATAAATATAATAAAAAATTGTTTTTGATAATTTTATGAAAGTAATTTACTCATAAAAATATTATAATAATAATATTTTTCATCACAAAAAATAAATAAACTCATATTTTACTTAAATAAATAAAAAGATAAAAAAGAAAATAATAAAAATAGAAAATATAATTATATGATTAACATCTTGATTTGTATTTATAAAACATAAGTGCACAATAAATATGATAATTAAATAATAGATATTAAAGTATTAATAATAAAAAAAATATTCATTGAAGCAATATTTTATGAACTTGGGCATTTATATTCCAACACCCAAAAGTAGATATCCAAATGAGACACTCATTCTACTACCCTTGGATGTAATGGACAAATAAATGAAATGGGATTACCATTATATCTAACAGTAAAAAAGTGGGTGTTGGAAACTTCAATTAAAAGAAATTTGAATAAATAAATGAGAAGATCATTTATATATGGCGTATAGTCAAAGAATTTTAAAAAAAAAATCGTGACTTGCTTTCTTATTTTAGTGTAACAACGATGACTAAGTGGAGGAGATTGTGCAGTGCTAACTGAATTCATCTTTTGGATAAGATGGAAGAAAATAGAATAATAGTGTTCATAATGATCTTAAGAAAAATATATGCGTTGCCAGGTTCATAATGATTTTATTATTGTGATGATCACGCGCAACGAATCCCTCAAACGTCAGCGAATATTCTTACTAGTTGCTATTTTATAAAGCATTTGATGACTTTTATTGCCCACCTCCTACAACAAGATAGCTGTTGAGTACTGATATGCAGTAATTTCCTACACCTCCTCTCTTTCTTGCAACCCACCTGCTCTTTGTTTTCATCGTTCCCTTTTCTCATTTATGGGATGGCTGAACAAGTTCCCTACAGTGTTGCTCGTAGCCTCATCAACGAACTGACTTCACTGGCTTTTGTTGAAATTGGACGCATTTATGGAGTCTCTGATAAGTTCGAAGATCTTAAGAAAACTCTTGAGTCTATCCATATTGTGCTCTCAGATGCTGAGCAGAGGCAAAGTGAAGATCCTGTAATTAAGCACTGGATAAGCAGGTTCAAACAAGTACTACATGATGCTGATGACGTACTTGATGGCTTGGCTATCAAAGACTTGCGATGCAAAGGTGCCAGTAAGGTGCGCAGCTTCTTTTCATCTGAAAATTCACTTATTTTCCGTGCTAAGTTAGCTCATAAGATTGAGAAGATTCGAAAGAGTTTTAATGACGTAGCTGGAGATATGTCTAAGTTGAAACTGAACCCAAGTCTGATAGTTCTTAGACAAAATGAGAATGGCTGGAGGGAAACAAGTTCTTTTGTTTTACAGTCAGACATAATTGGAAGGGAAAAAGACAAAAATGACATTGTTGACTTGCTGAAGCAAACACATGTCAGCCAAAATGTTTCCCTGCTTGCTATTGTTGGTATGGGGGGCTTAGGAAAGACCACTCTTGCTCAATTAGTGTACAATGATGCTGATGTGAAGAAGCTTTTCCATAAAAAAATGTGGGTGTGTGTGTCCGATGATTTTGAAGTAAAGTTATTGTTGAAAAAAATGTTAAGATCCTTAAAGAACACAGATGTTGCTGACTTAGAATTAGACCAGCTACAAAAGATGCTTCAAGAAGAATTAAATGGGCATAGGTATATTCTTGTCCTTGATGACGTGTGGAATGAAGATGATCTAAAGCGGAGTGACTTAAGAACTTATTTGATGTGTGGAGGTCAAGGCAGCAAAATACTAGTGACAACTCGTAGTACAGAGGTATCACAAACTATGGGAATAAACGTTCCCTATGTTTTAAATGGTTTGACAAAAGAGCAATCATGGACTTTTCTTAAAAACGTGACATTTGGTTATGATACTAGCAGCATGAGCCCAAGTCTTCAATCAATCGGTGAAAGAATTGCGAAAAAGTGTGGTGGAGTACTGTTGGCAATCAAAACCATGGGAGGCTTCTTACGAAATACAAATTTAGAGTGTGATAAGTGGTCAAATGTTTTAAATGA
Source organism: Dalbergia cultrata (assembly GCA_031216105.1). Taxonomy (NCBI): domain Eukaryota; kingdom Viridiplantae; phylum Streptophyta; class Magnoliopsida; order Fabales; family Fabaceae; genus Dalbergia; species Dalbergia cultrata. Next base: position 18,523,030 of record CM062350.1, read on the forward strand.
TGATATTTGGAGATTGTGTAAAGAAAGACGGAGTATTATGCCTGTGCTGAATCTTAGTTACCAAAACTTGTTACTTGAATTAAGACAAGGTTTTGCATATTGTTCTTTATATCCAAAAGATTGGGAAATTTCAAAGGATGAATTGATTCAAGTAACAATATGTCAATATGGAAGATGTGGGCAATCAATATGTCAAGACGTTGTTGATGAGATCATTTTTCCAGGATGCATGTATGGATGAATATGGTGAAACAACAAGTTTTAAATTGCATGATTTGATGCATAATCTTGCACTGCTTGCAGCTGGAAGTGATTGTTACTTGGTTCCCGAGGGAAAAGGAATCATTGGAAGACCCATGCATGTCGCATTTCACGACTCTGAAACTATTTGTCCTTTGGATATGTTAGATGCAAGCAGACTATGGACAATGATTCTTCACTATCCAGCAGCTAGATTAATGACCAACTCATCTTTAATACAAAAGTTGAAGTACTTATGTGTTTTAGCTTTATCATATTCTTCTATAACCCAATTGCCTGAGTCCATTGACAAAATCAAGCATTTAAGATATCTTGATTTGTCATGTTGTGAAGAACTGATTAGTCTGCCCAAGTCCATTGGCAATCTTGTTTGCTTACAAACACTTAAATTAAGAGAGTGTTATGAGCTTGTTTTTTCTACTGAAGTTATCACAAAGTTGATCAATTTGAGACACCTTGACATCCGTGATTGTAAATCCTTTAATGAAATTATGTCAACTGGATTGGAAAAATTGACATCCTCGCAATACTTACCAAATTTTGAGGTAGGAGGTAGTGTGGAGAGAAGGAGTGGCAAATTGAATGACTTGAAAGAGCTTAATAATTTAAGAGGTGAATTGAGAATCTCTGGATTACATTTAGTAGAAGAAGTGGCTTCAGAAGCCTAAGAAGCAAATTTAAAAGCAAAGAGACACCTTCAGTGCCTAGAGTTGACTTGGTCAAAAGATGAAATAAACAACAACAGTGACAGCTTGCAATTATTGGATCAACTTTGTCCTCATCAAAATTTGAAAGAGCTGGGAGTTTTTGGGTATCCAGGAGTGAGGTTTTCAAGTTGGCTTTCTACACTCACCAATATTGTTAAAATCGAGCTCTTATGGTTTCATAGTTGCCAACGTGTCCCACCGTTAGAAAGACTCCCTTGCCTTAAGACGCTCGAGATTTGGGACATGGAAGAACTGCAATGCATTGATTGCGACAAGATTTCTGATGTGTTCTTCCTGTCTTTGGAGACACTCATCCTTCGACGCTGCAAGAATCTGAGGGGATGGTAGAGGTTGGGAGATGATAACAGGCCAAATGATACTTGTAACCATTTTTCGCTGCCCCCTTTTCCTCTTCTTTCTTCTTTAGAGATTGACTTGTCCAAATTTGACTTGCATGCCTCCTTTCCCGCACCTTGTTGAGAAGTTAAAGTTGCTTTTTGGTAGCATAAAGCCGTTGATTGAAACATGTTCAGTTCAGCTTGAGCCTTCCTCCTTGTCTCCTCTTCATGAGCTCAGGCGCTTGGACGTTAGTGAAGTTACAGACATAGAAGCAATGGCAGAAGACTGGATGCAAAACCTCACATCTTTCTCGACTCTCTCTTTTTGGGGATCATCAATTATTCAGCATATGTTAGGGCACTTGCAATATCTACCTGCTCAACTTCAGCAACTTATTATTGGAGATATAAAAGATGACAAGCTTTGTCTAGGGGAATATGATGAGGAGAATAACAACATGCAATGCCAAACCTCTTTTCACTGCCTTCGTTCTCTGCAGAAAATCTCTTTCAGTAGATGCAGAAATATGAAGGCATTACCAGAGCAGATCAGTGACCTCCAACCCCTCACGCATATTTCGATCTTCGATTGCCCTAAATTAGAGTCATTGCCTGAAGCCATGTGTCGCCTTACTAATTTACATGTCACGACCCAACTTATGTTATGACCAGCGCATAGGAAACACCTTCCCTAACAAGCCTTAAAACACCAAATTTTCTAGAAAAACGAATAGAGTTTTCTCTGTTTTTCGGATATTCCCCAAACACTACGAGGAAAAATACCTTTAGTGGCGGTTTTTATTTCCTTTCGCGGCGGTTATAACCGCCGCTAAATCACCTTCGCAGCGGTTCGTTAACCGCCGCCATATCATCCGTCGCCAACCCCTATCACAGCAGTTAACGCCAACCGCTGAAATAACTGCCGCCAAAGGTCACATTCCAATCGCGGCGGTTCTTAACCGCCACAAAATGTCAAATGTCAAGTGAAGCTGAAAATTGCAGCGATTTCAAACCGTCACCAAAATTTCCAAAAAAAATAATATGCTGTAATCATTGCGGCGGTTAGATAGTCCATAATCTCATGAATAATATAACGGCGGTCTGTAATCGCCGCAAATGAAATAGCCCATAATCTCATGAATAAGATAACGGCAGTTAGAGACCGCCGCAAAATAGAAAAGATAAGTAAGTTGCGTTTGTGATTGCGGCGGTTTAAACCATCGCTAATTGGTAATATAAAATTTTTTACCCTTTTGTTTTCTTTCTCATAAACCTGGTCAATATAACTTCCTTTCTATTAGAAATACTTTCAACCATCCACAAAATTTACATATAAAGCAAATATTAAAATTACAATAATTCATTACTTATAATAGAAAGTATCTTATAATTGATAATATATCATAATGTCTTATGTCTTAAACATTTAAAGTTTTTACAAAATCATAAAATAAAACAACAAGTACTTATAATCATGTAACGTCATAGAAAGTGAAGTTCCATAATTCTAAGATTGATGAACAAAGACACAATAATATACTAATTGTTGGACGGTCCCTCATTTGCTGGGTCATGGCTAGCAGAAGAGGAGGGTCGTCTTGTTGGCCAGGGTGATTCCAAGTCTTCAACCTGAAATTGAAAAGAAAAATATTTAGCCATAATCTTAAAACCATGCGACAATGTAAATTGATGCTTATTTATCATCAAGTTGCTTGTCATGTCCTATGGTTGTGTTTTGCTTTGGCAGCTCAACAATTTATCACATCACAATTGAAATTAAAGTGTTAAAAAATTCTTAAGGCTTTGATAGCATATTCATTTAATGCTAAGTTCAATCAAATTTTGAAATGCTTCATTTAAATCTACCTTGGGGTCATAGCTTTTAAGTTGTAGTCTGCACAAAATCCTAAATAACCAATTTCTTTCTCTTTTCCTATAGAATTTAAATTTGTTGAATATGCTTACAGTGTAAATTATAAGGAATTTGAATCTTAAACTGATATATTATTTTTGTCAAGGTATGGTCCACAAATGTTTGAATGAATGTATAAGGTAAATGGCGGTATTAATACTTTCATAATATGATATGCATGACTATATGCAAAATGAATGTATAGGGTAAATGGTGGTATTAATACTTTCATAATATGACTATATGCAAAATGAATGAAAATAAGCTCAGAGCCGCCACGTGCAGTGCTCTACATAAGGACTTAACTCCTTTCCACTATTGGACCAAAAGAACATTCAAGCATTAATCATTGTTGTGTGTTCTTCTTCTACTTTTCCACACACAAAAACTAGCTTGCAAAAGAAATTAATTCAACTATATATGGCTACATTAGAGACCAAGATCCTGTTCATTGGAGGCACTGGATACATAGGAAACACTACCAGGAAAAATACCAGTGTGTTGTTGCTATAATTTAGTTAGTCTTCAGGGTGCTGCCGCTTTAATTTAGTTAGTCTTCCCTGTTTTCCAATTTTCTCATATACATTATGCTCATTTTTCTCTTATGACAGTTTTCTAACTCCACAGTCTCCTAAAAGATCTAAAACTCCAACAGGTGCATGACCATATTAGAGACAGGTCCATCTAGTTTCAGAAGCAGTTAAAGTGTAAGGAAATCCAAACTGGGGTCATTTCAAGATCTTTTAGGAAACATGTAATGTAATTAAATAAAATCAATGTTATCCATCTTCAACATGCTATAAATAATCCCAAAACTGAATCAAATAAAAACAAATGAAACTCCCGAATCTCAAAAACTCAAAAAGAAAGCATAAGCTAAGAGAACCTAACCATGACTAAAATACTAGTTAGACCACCTTAACCAAATAAATCTACAGCTTACATATGTTATAATTAACAATAATAATGATCCTAATAAGGGACTAGTAATATACACAAGTAAACAAGGTGAATATGTAACCACTTCAACAAAACCAAAAGGCAAATTCAAAGCATGTGTATAATAAGCATGTTCTCAAAGAAGACAGCATACTATGCATTATAGCTAATTCAAGTATAAGTAAAAAGTTTATCTCATAGGGTAAATAGATTTAGCTACCCTGTTCTCTCCAACAGTAGGAAAATCAGATGGCACCGCACCACCCAAGTAGTGTGTGATAAAGTAGCTCAGTTGGGCTTGAAGCACTGAAACTACTACTTTGTTCTCTTTCAATTCTGCTTCTATTTGTTGAATTTTAGTAGAATCTGAGCCATGATTGCATGAAGACGTCCCTCCACAATGGCTGGAAGCAGAACTAAAGACATGAGTTGGGCAGACCCCAAATCCCATACCTCGCACACGACCAGGGTGCTCCTTCCCAAATAACTTGGTAAAAGCATCGTCATTTGAAGTATGTTGGGAAGAAGCCCCTTCCCTCTCAAGGATAGCCAATTGCTCCTACATATACAAATTGATCATTTTTAGTATTTGTTCACAATATATATGTTAGAATTGATAACTTTACAATATAAACTAGAAAAAAAAATATAACATTTCGTACACTTTTTTCTCTAGCATCATCATTAACATAAGATCCATCCTTCTTTTTATGGCTAATTGGGTACATCTGACTCCTAGTGTAGGTCCGCTTATTTGTAACTTCCTATAATATTTCGTAAGGTTAGTAACATGTCTAAATTAGTTTAGTATTAAAAATCAATAAAGATTAGTCAATGTTAATTACATACCAGCTCATGTTGTTTCCTAGCCATTGACTTAGACCCGAGGGTATGAGGAATCATTTGTTTTTGTCGGTTGGCAGCATTTTTATCACATATTCCCTGTAGCATTACAAAAAAGAGAGCAAGTTGAAAATAGGCAAAATAAGTACTATTAAGCATTTTAACATATACTCAATTACCAGAGTTTTATCCTTCATTCGATAGTCTATAAACGATGCCCAGTGGTCCAACGGGATTCCTTCTGGACATGACTGAAGGTTAATTTAGTGTATATTGATGTTATAGCAGATATCAGTGTCATTCCTGCTTCCTAGAGTTCCGATTGGTGCTATTCCTTCACTGTTCACCCCTCCAGGTGAGTGGGTTTTCATTTGTGACTTCTATGTTCTGCATTAGAGTTATTTTCATGAAAGTATGATTTAATGATTGATTTTAGAGAATTACTATACAAGGATTTGAAACTACTATTAGATTATATGTTTTAGAGCTATTGATTTTAGAGCATGAAATGTATTTTTGAGAAAACTCATGGGACCATGTTTGTTGAATTGATTTTAAATGTATTTAATGATAATGATGATTATGGAAAGCTCTTATGAGTGTTTAATACTTGAATATGGTATTTAGAGAAGATAATGGGATTGAGATTATGAACATAGCTATTTTGAAATATGATATTCAGAGTTTTAGATGGTTTGAATTATATTTTAGAGAATTAAACAAAGGCAGTTTTAGAGCTTGGAAATCCTTGTGAGATTCAGAACAATTGGCGGATACATATTCTGTGAGTTTATAAAATCACAAATGTCTACAAAGGGTGATCCCTTGGACATGATTCATAGCCACAGTTATGCTAAGGTCAAACTGTTAGAATCAGACAGATTCATAGCTCTAGAGAATTAAAAAGGTTCAAAGGATTGGTTTTAAGAGATTTATTTGATTAGTTTAAAGGGTAGCTATAGAGAAACAGGCTGTGTGTTAACTATAAAGAACTGCTAACCTTGGTACCAAATAGCCCGGGCTAGAGATATTCAGAGATTTATTGTCACACTGGGGACGGCGATACGTAATGCCCAGATGTCACCAGAGACATTTAGAGATTTACTGTCATACTAGGGATGGCGATACGTAACGCCCATATATGACTACAGTTTATATTCAGAGATTACTGTTTCTCTAGGAGCTACTATATTATATTGTTTGTATGATTTCAGGTTTGAAAATAAATTCAGAGAAATTGTTTTAAGTTATAACATGATGATGATACAAGACTTTTAGAAATGTAATTATACTTGGTTATGTGAGATATTTTCTTATATTATTCATGTTTTTATGATATTATGCATTGTTTCCTTGATGCCCCATGGAAGGGGGTTTCAGGTGAGAATTCACTCACTGAGTTTTGTTTACAAAACTCACCCCCCCTCCTGTCTCCTTTTCCACAAATAAAGCAACTGCTGTAGAGTGTTCTCAATCATCATCCCCTACCAGCTCTAGAGTTTCAGTGGTAAGCTTCACTTGGGTGAAGTGGTTATAGTTGCCTAGAGTGCTCCAGTACATTGCAGGCAGGATCCCGGACCTAGAGCATGTTTTATTTTTGCATTGGGCATATTATGATTATACTTTGATTTGTATATAATGATTTGGACATTTGATAAAGTATATTTTGATTATATGTATGAGTAATTCTTGAATTTTGAGACCCGAAAGGTTATTACAAGATTTTAAGTATAATGATTTTGACTCTAGAGAACAGGTGATTTATATGTAGAAAAAGGGAAATTTTCTATCTTTCATGAATATTAGAGCAGAGTATGCATGTAAATTTAGTAAACAGGTCAAAAAGGCTTGCGTGAGAATGAGGTTTCTCACGTGCCGGTCACGTGCCTAAACTGGGTCGTGACAACATCTTGGTTTCAACATGAGGCCTATCAAAAGAGCATCCCTCAGATTCATTTATTATATCCCTAATGCTTCGCTTGCCAGGTGTCAAGCCTTCTTTAGAATGCAACTTATCTCCAAGATCAGAAATTGAATCCTATTTGAAATGGAAAAACTTAGTTAGAATACAAAATGCCAGAACATATACTAATCATATTAAAATTTATCATTACCTTATCCAAATTATCGGATAACTTAATAAACTAAGACACTCCAGGAGACCCAAATATCTCAGAGTTATCCTATTAAGAAATATAGAATTATCGTTATGAAGACGAATAAAAAAATTTACATAGTGAGGTTTGAAGAAGAAATAGCGTTTGACAATACCGTCCCAGAAAAGGAAGACAATAAATGCTCATCACATGACATCTTCATGACTGTAAATGAGGATTCAGTCCTTTTAAATTCATTCTTTTTGAGTTGTATTTTGAAAAGGTACTTCTTGCCAATAAACATTTTCAGATCATCAGGAATTTTCTGCTTATCACCAGGCTGTGAAAACAAATGACAAATATCAAAAAATACAATATAAAAAGTCCCAACATAACATAGAAGAGTAACAAAGTTGAAAGAATCTCACTGCATCAACTTCATCATAAAGATCAAAAACTTTCTTCACTAAAAACTTTTGAACAATGCTATTAAAAACAACAACAGTAGTGTTTTCCCCCTCATCATCAACTACTTTCAAATGAACCATATAGCTGTTTCATCATTAAGGAAAAAAAAATTAGTATGTATAAGAAAAAACAGCAAAATATAAGGAGTTGGATTTCATAAGTTTTACTACATATACATAGTCTCACTCTCATTCATCCATTTCAAACACTTTTTACAAAAGTAACCATCACCATCTTCTTGAACCTTTAATGCACATTTTTTGCATGATATATAATACCATGGCAACTTAGTGTCCAAGTCTTGGACTAAACAAAGAGTCATAAAGGTCCCACCCTTTAAGTGAAAAAATAAAAGAATTAGTTTAAAATGAACATATAAAATTAGTTGGATTCCTAATACAAAGAAACTACCTCTATAAGTTGTTTTATCTCATTGAGACTACTCCTCTTAGTTATACAAAGTAAGTCACCGTACAAAGAAAGGATGCTGCCAGAATTGTCTAGCAGAATGGGAGGACTTTGAGTAGATAATCTGCATGCAAATTAAGGGGAGAGATAATCATACCAATTACAATCAATGTGACAATAAAGGATGAAACATACTTACCCTTTTCTAAATTCAATAGATTCAGGAATGTTAGAGTTAATGAATAATCTAGTCACATGAAGGGAGTTAGACAACTTTCTATACTTTGAATTCCCTGTGAAAAAAAAAATGAAGACCAATGACATACAAAACTATGGGAAAAAAAAAAGTTCACCAGAAATAACTAAAATAGTTTAATAATAATAATATAAATTACCTTGATCATCCTTAATTTTGCACCATTGCAAAAGGAGTACTACAGGGCCATCATTTCTTTTTGAAAGATATGCATTAACAATTTCAGTATATTCATCCCAAAGTGTGCAAGAAAGCATGCGTGCACTGTGAGAAAAAAGATAATAGAAATAGAACATAGAACATCTCATCACAAAGACACAAACTATCAGATGATAAAATTAGGATAATTAAGTGGACCAAATAACACATATTCGAGATCTTGAAGATATAAAACCTTTCCTTCTTGCAAAGTCTTAATGAAGTAGTTGATAAAATAACGCTTGACATGACCATGAATCCTCACACCCTTTGAAAAAATTATCAAACAATTAAAAAACAATTGAAAGGCAATAACCCAAACGTGGAACCACCAAAAAAAAAAAAGAAATCATCCATTTCAAATAAAAGAACATAATAAGGTTTTTAAGGTTAAAAAAAAAATTGATTTTACCTTTTTGTCTTCCAACACCACTTCAATGCTGTTAATTTCACCATGGTAATTGTAACCTAGAGTAGTCCATAATCTAATGACACGAACAATAATTTTCCATGATTTTTTTGGAGGAGAAATATTAAGAACAGAGTCAAGTGAAATGGTAGCCAATATAGTAAATATTATGCCAAATACTTGAAAAGGAAACGTACAATAATAGGAAAGATAATTAAGAAATATCTTGCCTAAGAAATTGGAGGATCATCTCATATTTATAGATGGAAAACATTGAATTTGTTTGGAAAGATTTATTGTGGCAATGATACAACGAATTTGGAATTAGGAACACATGGGGAAGAGTTACGGGACTAATACATGACTATTATTGGATAAAAGAAAAAAAAAACAGAAAAGGAGATAGTCTTCTTGGAAGTAGAGATGGTCTTTAATAGACTCTGGAAAAAATAAAAGATAGTCTTATTGTATGTGACAATTTAACATTAAAAAATTAACCTTTTAAATTCTATTACTATTATTGACTCTTTAAATTCTGTTATAGTATTACTTTTAGTTATAGATATATGATATGATATGATATGATTTGAATAATAAATGAGAATGTTAATCATTTTTCATTTATACAAAAAATCGTGTGACTTGCTTTCCTATTTTAGTGTAACAACGAAGACTAACCATTGTTGCTAGCCGTTGTTTGAGTCATCAAGAAAAAAGGGAAGAAGAATGTATGGTGCTGAGGGAATTTATCTTTTGGATAAGATGGAATATACATTGCCATGTTGCTAACCATTGTTTGAGGAAAAATTATACTTTTTTGGTGTTCAAATATCATTACCTTGAGTCATCAAGAAAAAAGGTGATATACTGAGAGAGAGAGAGAGAATGGTGGGACAGGATGTAAAGATTAAAGTCTTCTTAGCGAATTTACTAACCTATTGCCATTATTGACTAATGTGAGAAGCCGCCATTATTGACTAATAACGAAGCATTTGTGGAATAACGATAGATATTTCATTTCAAGCTCTTACTTGCTCCTTTTTTTATAGATTCCCGGAAGGTGCCAGAGCAAAGCACTGAGCTTTTTGGATAATCTTTTTCCTTGTCCATATTTCTATTATTGACTGCATTTGGTGACTTTTATTACCCACCTCCTCCTACAACCAGATAGCTATTGAGTACTCATATCCACTAATTTTCTCTACACCTCCTTTCTTTCTTGCAACCCACCCGCTCTTTGTTTTCATCGTTCCCCTTCCGTTTGAGGGATGGCTGAACAAATTCCCTATGGTGTTGCTGCTAGCCTCATCAACAAACTGACTTCACTGGCTTTCGTTGAAATTGGACGCATTTATGGAGTCTCTGATAAGTTGGAAGATCTTAAGAAAACTCTTGAGTCTATCCATATTGTGCTCTCAGATGCTGAGCAGAGGCAAAGTGAAGATCCTGTAATCAAGCACTGGATAAGCAGGTTCAAACAAGTACTGCATGATGCTGATGACTTACTTGATGGCTTGGCTATCAAAGACTTGCGAGGCAAAGCAGATGGTGGCAGCACAGGTGCTATTAAGGTGCGCACCTTCTTTTCATCTGAAAATTCACTTATTTTTCGTGCTAAGTTAGCTCGTAAGATTGAGAAGATTGAGAAGAGTTTTAAGGATATAGCTAGAGATATGTCTAACTTGAAACTGAACCCAAGCCCAATAGTTCTTAAACAAAACGAGAATGACTGGAGGGAGACGAGTTCTCTTGTTCTACAATCAGACATAATTGGAAGGGAAAAAGACAAAAATTTCATTGTTGACTTGCTGAAGCAAACACATGCCAGCCAAAATGTTTCCCTGCTTGCTATTGTTGGTATTGGGGGCTTAGGAAAAACCTCTCTTGCTCAATTAGTGTACAGTGATGCTGATGTGCAGAAGCATTTCCATAAAAAAATGTGGGTATGTGTGTCCGAGGATTTTGAAGTAAAGTTATTGTTGAGAAAAATGTTAAAATCCTTAAAAGACGAGGATGTTCCTGACTTAGAATTAGACCAGCTACAAAAGATGCTTCGGAAAGAATTAAATGGGCATAGGTATATCCTTGTCCTTGATGACGTGTGGAATGAAGATGAACTAAAGTGGAGTGACTTAAGAACTTATTTGATGTGTGGAGGTCAAGGCAGCAAAATATTGGTGACAACTCGTAGTACAAAGGTATCACAAACTATGGGAATAAATGTTCCCTATGTTTTAAATGATTTGACAAAAGAGCAATCATGGACTCTTCTTAAAAGGGTGACATTTGGTGATGATACTAGCAGGATGAGCCAAAGTCTTCAATCAATTGGAGAAAGAATTGCAGAAAAGTGTGGTGGAGTACCGCTGGCAATCAAAACCATGGGAGGCTTCTTACGAAATACAAATTTAGAGTGTGATCAATGGTCAAATGTTTTAAATGATGATATTTGGATATTGTGTAAAGAAAGAAGGAGTATTATGCCTGTGCTGAATCTTAGTTACCAAAACTTGTCACTTGAATTAAGACAATGTTTTGCATACTGTTCCTTATATCCAAAAGATCGAATAATTTCAAAGGATGTATTGATTCAATTATGGATGGCTCAAGGTTATCTAGCAAGTTCAATTGGAACGCAATCTATGGAAGATGTGGGCAATCAATATGTCAAGACTTTGTTGATGAGATCATTTCTCCAGGCTGCAGAAGTGGATGGATATGGTGAAATAACATATATAAAAATGCATGATTTGATGCATGATCTAGCGATGTTGGCAGCTGGAAGTGATTGTTACTTGGTTCCCGCGAGAAAAGGAATCGTTGGAAGACCCATGCATGTTGCATTTCATGACTTTCAAATTATTTGTTCATCAGATATGTTAGGTGCAAGCAGACTAAGGACAATTATTTTTCGCTATCTAGCAACTGGATTAATGACCAACCCATCTTTAATACAAAAGTTGAAGTACTTGCGTGTTTTAGATTTATCAAATTCTTCTATAACCCAATTGCCCGAGTCCATTGACAAAATCAAGCATTTAAGATATCTTGATCTGTCAAAATGTTATCAACTGATTAGTCTGCCCAAGTCCATTGGCAATCTTGTTTGCCTACAAACACTAAAATTAAGAGGGTGTTCCAAGCTTGTTTTTTCTACTGAAGTTATCACGAAGTTGATCAATTTGAGACATCTTGACATCAGCGGTTGTAAATCCTTTGAAGAAATGATGCCAACTGGATTGGAAAAATTGACGTCATTGCAGTACTTATCAAATTTTATGGTGGGAAGTAGTGTGGAGAGCAAAAGTGGCAAACTCAATGAATTGAAGGAGCTTAATAATATAAGAGGTGATCTGGAAATCGATGGATTACATTTAGTAGAATATGTGGCTTCAGAAGCCCAAGAAGCAAATTTAAAAGCAAAGAGACACCTTCAGCGCCTTGCGTTGACTTGGTCAGAAGATGAAATAAACAAAAACAGTGACAGCTTGCAGTTATTGGATCACCTTTGTCCTCATCAAAACTTGAAAGAGCTGGAAGTTTATGGATATCCAGGAGTGAGGTTTTCAAGTTGGCTTTCTACACTCACCAATATTGTTAAAATCCAGCTCTCCTTTTTTCATAGTTGCCAACGTGTCCCACCTTTAGAAAGACTCCCTTGCCTTACGACACTCGAGATTTGGGGCATGGAAGAACTACAGTGCATCCATTGCGACGAGATTTCTGATGTGTTCTTCCCGTCTTTGGAGACACTCATCTTCTGGAAGTGCAAGAATCTGAGGGGATGGCAGAGGCTGGGAGATGATGACAAGCCATATGACACTTGCAACCATCTTTCGCTGCCCCCTTTTCCTCGTCTTTCTTCTTTGAAGATTAGGTCTTGTCCAAATTTGACTTGCATGCCTACTTTCCCGCACCTCGTTGAGCAGTTGAAGTTGCGTTGTAGTAGCATGAAGCCGCTGATTGAAACATGTTCAGTTCAACTTGAGCCTTCCTCCTTGTATCCTCTTCATGAGCTTAGGCACTTGGGGATTGGTGAAGTTACAGACATAGAAGCAATGGCAGAAAACTGGATGCAAAACCTCACATCTCTCGATCGTCTCTCTCTTTGGGGATCATCAACTATTCAGCATATGTTACGGCACTTGCAATATCTACCTGCTGAACTTCAAGGACTGGAAATTATTGATATAAAAGATGACAAGCTTTGTCTGGGGAAATATGAGGAGAATAACAACATCCAATTCCGAACCCCCTTTCACTGCCTCCGTTCTCTGCAGAAAATCTCTTTCAGGAATTGCGAAAATATGAAGGCAGTACCAGAGGATATCAGTGACCTCCAATCACTCACGTATATTTCAATCTACGATTGCCCCAAATTAGAGTCATTGGCTGAAGCCATGTCTCGCCTTACCAATTTGCAGTCACTAATAATCATGGATTGTCCCCTTTTACTTGATAGATGCCGAGATAAATCCGGACAAGAATTGCTCAAGATTGCTCACATCCCAAACAGAAAAATATGGTGATATTGAATCCCCCAAAGGTAATTTTCTACCATTGATGCTATTAATAATATATAATTGTTTTCTACTATTTGATTCTCTTCATTCTAATTACAATACTTAAGTCGTCAAATGTGGAATAAAAAAAAGTGGTGTAACACCTGGTAAAATATCTAAATTCATGTGTGAGTGTAGTATTCCACAGAAGCAGTAGCGTCTTTTTAATTCTTTTCAATTTCCCAATTTTAACCTCATGGCTATTTTTAAATTGTATCAGGGTGAAAGTCATGGTTTGAACAATGAGAGTTGAAATGGAGGATTCGCTGTGTTGGCTATGCAATTCCTCTGATTGCATCTATCCATCTTGCAAACAGTTAAATACTAAAGATCGTCATAAAAATTTCTCAATTTCCAAATTTGTGTGCAATAATTATTCAGGTGTTCTTCATTTTATATCTCATTGGTTTTTTTTTTTAATTGAAAATTCTCAATATTTTCATGCAAATGGTTAGCTAGCACACAGAAAGTCGCTAGCCAGTAGTCATTTTCAAATATCAGTTTATAAGTATGTTTCATTCACTAGTTTAACCCTTCTTTTGTAGGTAAGAATTTTTTTTATCTGGCTTAGCTCATTACCAAAAGTGTATATAACAATTCCTCAATTCATCGAAGATGTATATAATAATATCTCTTACTTCCCAAAATTTGGTATTAATTAAATTAAATCCCCTTGTCAACATACTAGCTAACTTGTCTTGCTAACCGTGAAAGTGATAAGTGAAGCAAACAAAGAAGGATTATTTGCTTTGCAATTGTATTCACTTTAGAAAGATGGAAGTGATATTACCCTTTAACTAACACAACTTGTATGAGCTATTTGTGTTTTAAAAACATACACAAAAACAATGGGGTATTTGATTGAGGTTTTCTTTTCCGTTTTGCTTAGGAAAGATTACTCTATTACAAATACTTTCCCACAAACAAATATACCTTTATATTGTGTAAAATGCAATGAATTAGCCATCAAGACTTCAACATATACTTTACTGGAATCAATGTAGTTTTATTTGATAAGAAACTCAATCTCCTTGTTTAGTTGCTTAGTTTGAGGCCGAGAATCTTATCTCACGGTTGTATATTTGTCATACCATTGATTGTATTATTTATCCATATTATGTAGAAGTTGTAGTCCATTAGCAAATGGGAGGGAGTGTTTTCGTCAGTTGAATCATATAAATAGATGCATGAGTATGGTCGATCATTCATATTTTCACAATTGACATTATGGAAAAGGAAGAAGAGTATTTCACTTCAAAAGCAGCAAGCTGAACTTACAACAAAAATTTACATCAAGGTAAGGCTACAATTCATATCTGAATTGCTTAATGACTAAAGCAGGATAAAGCTTATTAAACGAGTCTCTTCCCTTTTTTTTTCTCTCAAGTTTTAGTAACTATCATGATACCATATATTTCTTATATAGGAAACAACTTTAAGATTGGTTTTATGATGCGTGTATCCAATCAACTAATGTTTTTAACATCCAACATTTAGAGTGTGTTTGGTTGAGCGGTAAAAAATGAGGGTAGAGTTTACATGAATAAGTTTTTTTATGTAAAATAACATATAAAACTCATTCATCTAATTTTTAGTCCAATTTTTACACTTAAACCAGACACACCCTTAGGGTTAGGCAAAGACTCACTCCAATCCAAGACAAAACATGTAGGAAGGTTCATCAAGTATTTATGAGGATGATCAATAATCAAATACAAGTTATAACAAAGTATGAGTGGAATGTTTGTCCGGTAATCCAACACCAAACACCTATTTGTTTCCAAGTTATTAAGTATTGTGAAAAGAAAGATGCATCTCAAGTGCAAGATTCTAGAAATAATTATTGGCAGCATTTTACACATTTCCATTTACTATTGTTTTTTATAGAAAAAAAAATTATTGAAAGAGAATAAAGGTGTAGAATTTCAACTGCACGGGAAGATGTGTTTCTCAATTGTAATTTACAATTGTGAAGTTCTAGCTGTTCAAAAATTAAACAATATTAACAATTGCATTCCAAATCATCCAAATTTTCTTATGATTTAACTATATCTAATGTGCTATTGCTTTGATACATGGCTTCAAATCGTTACTAGTCCATATTTGACACATAAGGCAGGAGAAGATTGATTTCATGGCTGGCCTATATGGCTTGGTGCATTAGAAAGGAAAGAAATATGTATCTCTTTGAAAATCAATCACCAAATGCAATTGTTGAATTTGTTGTGGTGGTAACTAGATATAAGACTAGCAATTAATCTCTGAACAAGCATAAGCACTGAAGGAATCCAATCAAGCGGTGGTACCTCCAGGCCAACAACAACCCTGATCCCCTCCTACATTTGACCAATACTTTATGCTATTTTGTTTGTAGTTCTTCATTTCTTTGTCTTTGTTGTTTCTGTTCTTTTTTGTCCCTTGATGTGATGGCCGCCAAACACAAAAAAGTGACAAACACAAATAAGTGAAAAACAAATAATTCAAACCAATATGTTATTACTTATTATGCTTTTGAATAAGATCGTATAATAATATCAATAAAAGACACAAATGATTGGCAAAGGGGGTTTTCTTTGCTAGAATACTTTATTGCCATTTGATGTTCCATTCTATCACTTCATACTCTCTACAAATTGAGTAACCAAACAAACACACATGCTACTCAAATTAGTATTCTTTTGTTGAGGGTCATCTTCTTTCTGAACAATGGCAGATGAGTTGATTCTATTGGATTTCTGGCTAAGCCCTTATGGGATGAGGATCCGGATTGCACTAGAGGAAAAGGGCATCAAGTATGAGTGAAGGGATGAGAACTTGAGCAACAAGAGCCCCTTACTCCTACAAATGAACCCAGTTCACAAGAAAACACCAGTTCTCATCCACAATGGCAAATCCATATGCGAGTCACTCATTGTTGTTGAGTATATTGATAAGGTTTGGAATGACAAGTCTCCAACCTTGTTGCCTTCTGATCCTTACCAGCGAGCACAAGCTAGATTCTGAGCTGATTTTATTGACAAGAAGGTATGTTTTCTGGTGCTGCATTATTATGATCATGATTGTGATTTTTTTTATTTATCAATGGGCTTAAATATATTATTTTTATCTGTAAAAAATTAGAGAATTTTTGTTTTAATTTGGTTCCTAAAATTAGTGTGTTTGGATTTGGTCTAACATTTCTAAAATTTCTTGGTTTTATTTTTCATCATATATGATTATTGGTCATCATATAAGACTGAATGACAGACCCTCTATTAGCCAGAGTTTAACATAAATAGTACAGTTTGGTCATGTAAAATTTTCTTATATTTTCGTAGAGCAAAAACATATTTTAAGCCTTATCTATACTTATCCAATAACCTTTGTTAGCAAAATGTGAAATTTTTTCACTGAACTTCCACTATGAAACAGATGTATCGAATAGCCGTGGCCTTGAGGCTTTGGAAAACCGGAGGAGGAGAAGAAGAGAAAGAAGCTGTGAAGAAAAAATTGCTCAAGTGTCTTAAATTGTTAGAAGAGGAGTTGGGAGACGAGCCTTATTTTGGAGGAGACAACCTTGGCCTTGTGGATGTGACACTAGTTCCTATGTTCTGTTGGTTTTATACCTACAATTACTCAGGCAGGTACAGTTTTCTCAAGGAAACCACACTCCCCAAGATCATTGCTTGGGCCAAGAGATGCATTGAAAGAGAGAGTGTGTCAAAGAGTTTTCCTGAGGAACACAGGGTCAAAGAGTATTTCAAGACAAGAACGGACTGAAAGGTCTCAGAAATTGAGTAGATCGGGGGCAGGGTGTACACAAGGAAGTCCTGCCTTTACTTGCTTTGCTACTATTATGTACTAAATAATGGCATGACAACATTGTCACCTATATGCCTATTGATATTTAAAAGCCACTGGAATCTGTTCTTCTGTTTCCATCTTACCATCTAATTCTCTTTAGTACATTACTTATAATATTGGCTATGTAATGAAAGTCATACAAATTCGTAAAACAATATGCACAAAACCACAAAGTGTATGAAAGAAATTTATCTATCTATCTATCTATTTACCTTTAAAAGTTGAGGTTTTGTGTCTCACTCTCATCACTAAACTCAGTAGAGAAAGAGAAGATAGCATGGACAACAAAGTTTGCAAGAAACTCAACAACTTGGATCACAATGGAAATTTACCATGTGGTTAACACTTATTGTTCACTCAATAATTTATCCAATGCAATTGGGTAGCACCAACTTAAACTAAATGCTCAATTCCATATCCATCATAAATTTGTTCTTACAATCCAAAACAGACTCATAAACTTTCTTTCCATCTGCAAGAGTTTTAGATACGCTCTCCCTCCGCATGCATCGGTTAGCCCATGAGACAAGTTTTGGATGCACAGCCGCCACTTTGAACCTGCCAAACATCTCATATAAGCATGAAACTAGCAATAGAAATTAAAGGGATAAGAGCAATTTTTTGTTTTTAATTTTATTCTGCCAAATTGAGCATATTCTTATAAGCTAAATAAGTGAACATCTTGTTTTTACTGGCACAACTGCATTCATCCTGCCTCAGCTCCAAATCTTATTATAGACACGCCCAAGTGTCTATCAAATCGTAAGTATCACAAGCCTAATTGGATGATTTTCCATGTTTCCACTTTTTGTTTTCTTGATAATTGTCGCGAGCCTTCATATTTGTAATCCTATCGTTGAACAACATAATCCATAATTGCAAATGCTACTATCTATAATTGTGTGTGCATGTTCCCATGAAGGTCAGTCATATAATCATGATAAAGGGGGTGTATGATCTTGCAAATTAGAGTTTGGTGTAATTAAAAAGTAACTTTTTTTTTCTTAAGAGACAAAGAGTATGTTTGGTCTGAGTTTTCAATTTTCAGTTTTTATTTTCAGTTTTTCACTTTGTATTTCTAGTTTTTAGTATTTCCTTCACAAATCTTGAAAAGTTAAAAATTGAAAACTGAAACAAAACAAACCCTAAAAGTGCATTTGGATTGACATTTTTAAAAAGTACATTTCTTACTTTTTCAGTAATTTTTTTCAGAAAGTTATTTTGGTTTGGATAAACAATCTGACAAATACTTTTAATAATTAAAAATACGTATAAATATATTTGGATAAACAAAGATAAAAACACATTTTTTTAGACTTAAATACAGAAAAAGACAAGCATAAAAGTTTGACAATGTAAAAACACCAATGACGCATCTTGTTGGTAACTAATCCCTTACACTATTCCTCAATTCTTCCATCACATACATCCAATACATTAGTAATTATATATCCTTTCCAACATTGCTTATTAGCAGTAATGGAAAGTTATATGAGTGTTATCTATAGGCCCAATACAATCATTAAAATAAGGCCAATATCATTCTTCCTCCCAAATGTAGTTTGAGATATCTTGAAAAAATAATAAAGCCAGGAACAGAGTTAGAGTGTATGCTTATCAAAGGTGTATTAGTCAGCGACGTTGAGGAGATGACGTGTGTGTGTGTGTAAGAGTGACTGCAAGGAATGGGAAGGAAGAAGTGTTTATAAAGATTTGCCAATAAATAAAGTTGTAATTATAAATAATACTAAGAGATAATTTTAGAATGTAAATTTATTATGGGTATCACTAGTTTTAAAAAAAATGATAAAACCATGTTTTTAATTTGAAGGTTTTTTTTTTAAGACAATACAAACACCTTAAAAAATATATTGAAGCACTTGTTTAAAAAAAATAAGTGTTTTTTTTTCTCATAAAAAAGTCAATCCAAAAGCACTCTAAAATCATCTAAAAATATACTTTTAATATAATTTTACCATTTTTAAATGAGTTGAAATTCAATTTACGCTTTTTAAGCTATAACTTGAAATTCTTAATTGTCAAAACAACCACACACTTTTAGCATGTTCAAATCATTACCAATCCATATTTGACGCATAGAACAGGAGAAGATCGATTCCATGGCTGGCCTATATGGCCTTGTGCACCTGGGAAGTAAAGAAACGAGTTTTCACTTTGAAAACCAAACACCAAATGCAATGGTTGTGGCGGTAAACATAAGACTAGCAATCTCTGAACAAGCATAAGCATAGAATGAAACCAAGCACTGATTCCTCCGGGCCAAAAACAAGTCTGAACCCCTCTAACATTTGCCCAATTCTTTGTGCACGAATACTTCAACCCACAGTGAACATATATCATATAAGATGCTTCATAAGTACTTTTAGATACTCCTAGTTATTTTACATATTCTTAATTTGATTTATACCATATTCTCCTACCATAATTGCATCGATACAACAATTCTTCATTTCTTTGTCTTTGTTGCTTCTGCTTTGCTATACCATGATGTGATGGCCAAATTAAGATAAAGGGAGGAAAGGAATTGAAACCAATATCTTATTAGCCGTTTGAATCAAGTGCTATCATCAATAGAAGACACACAAATGATTTCCGAAGGAATCAATACATTATGCATAGAAATAACCGCGGCAAGGACACATATTGTTTATTTTTCTTTTCTTTTTTATGCAATATTCTATTGCCGTTTCAGGTTCCATCCTAGTTCACATTTTCTACAAACTGAATGGCCAAACACCTGTGCCTTTCAACTTTAGTTTTCTTTTGTTGAGTTCTTTTCTTTCTGATCAGTGGTAGATGAGGTGATTTTGTTGGATTTCTGGCTAAGCCCTCATGGGATGAGGGTCCAAATTGCATTAGAGTAAAAGGGCATCAAGTATGAGTGGAGGAATGAGGACTTGAGCAACAAGAGCCCTTTACTCCAACAAATGAACCCAATTCACAAGAAAATACCAGTTCTCATCCACAAAGACAAACCCATCTCTGAGTCACTCATTGCTATTGAGTATATTGATGAGGTTTGGAATGATAAGTTTACTGCCTTTTTGCCTTTTTGCCTTCTGATCCTCACCAGAGAGCACATGCTAGATTCTGGGCTGATTATGTTGACAAGAAGGTCCTTTTTTTCTGGTGCTTCGTTATCATGATCATTTCTAGTTTTTGTATATTTATCCAATAACTTTTGTTAGCAAGGTTTCAAAATTTAAACTGAACTTTCCACTATGAAATAGATATATGGAATAGCCATCAGGTTTTGGAAGCCTGAAGGAGATGAAGAGAAAGAAGCTGCAAAGAAAGAATTGCTCGAGTCTCTTAAGTTGTTGGAAGAAGAGCTGGGAGACAAGCCTTATTTTGTCGGAGACAACCTTGGCCTTGTGGATGTGGCACTTGTTCCTATGTTCTGTTGGTTTTATACTTACAATCTCTCTGGCAGTTTCGATTTCATCAACAAATCCCAGTTCCCCAATATCATTGCTTGGGCCAAGAGGTGCACTCAAAGAGAAAGCGTGTCAAAGAGTTTTCCTGAGGAACACAAAGTTAAAGAGTTTTTGCACTAGAAAAAGGTCTCGGATATTGAGTAGTTTGGAGGCAGTGTGCACATCAGAAAGTGCTTGCCATTACTTGCTTTTCTACTTTATGTTCTGAATAAAGGCAATTACAAAATGGCACTTTGATGTGCCCTTTGTTTTGCTACTGATATGTCTAATGTCTCTTAAGTTGATATTTGAAACCCAATAGAACCTGTTGTTATGTTTCCTGCCAATTGTCTTTAAATGTCACATAATCACCGTATTAACTAGGAGGTCAAAGTTACACAAATTCATAAAACAATATCACAAAACAACGAAGTCACTGAAGAAATCATACTGGAAATATACTAGTCTTGAAGCCACAACATAAATTTGTGCATTGGAAGAACATGACACTTGCAAGCCCAGAACCATGTAGCACCAACTCAAACAAAATGCTTAGTTTCACCTCATCCAAATTTACTCATGGCTTAACGATAGATAATTTGCTATACTTTGATACTGGCTCACAGTGTCCCCTTAGTCCATCATATATTTCTTCTTGTAAGCCAAAACAGACTCATAAACTTCCCTCCCATCTGCAAGAGTTTGAGATACACTTTCCCTCTGCAAGCACCTGTTGGCCCATGAGATGAGTTTTGGACACACTGCCTCCACTTTGAACTTGCCAAACATCTCATAAGTATAAAACCAGCAATAGAAAGGAATAAGAGCAACATCAACAAACCCAAATGTGTCACCCCCAAAATAAGGCTTGTCTCCAAGAAATTCCTCCAATCGCTTCAAGTCCTCTATGAAGCCCTTCTTTGTCAACTCTTGCTCATCTCCCTTAGAAGTCCATATCCTTCTAGAATCATGATACACCTGTATCACATGATTTGTTATTTGCAACTTGTCAGTGTTACAACGTAATTGGAGGGCGCCATAACAAAATAACAACAAAAAATTTATTCCAAAAAAAGAAATATATTTTAAAATGGAGTCGCCACCAATTTTAATTTTGGCTAAAAATTGGAAAACCTTTTGATTTATAAAACTGGTCTATTAAAAAAAAGATTTGAGTCCGGGAGTCTAATTATGATTAGGGAAGGGTAAAAATTTAATCCCACTGCACCCCTAATACATCCGTATAAATACGGTTACCCTAAAGTTCATTCTGCAAATTAATTTATAACTTTAATAGTATTTATTTTTTCCCAAAAAATATAATAATTATATACAAATAAATAAATGAATAAATAACAAAAAAAACGAAAATAATGAAAAAAGAAAAAATTTAAAGAAAAATTAATTTTGGCTTGATAGTTGTGGGCTACGCAGACGTATCCTCTAGTGCAATGAGGAATTCAAAGCCACGTCGTTCTTGTAGAAAATAAGTATGTGTTGGCGGATTTTATTTAAAAAAAAATAAAAAATTAAAATTAAAATATGTTGATTGATTTTATTAAAAACAAAATAAAGTTTTCCACTTTTGCACAGGGTTTAGGATAGTATAAACTATACAATAAACCCTTGCACTCTTGTGAAACTTGAGGATGATAAATCATACATCAACATCACAAGTTGTTGCGTGGATTAAATATTTGACCCAAAAATTCTAAAATAATTAAATCCCTTTTTGTCAAAAAATGTAAATGGCCTAGACTAAATAAGTAATTCAAATATCCTATATACAAATGACAAGACCTGAATTCTCAAATTGAAACACTCAAATGGAATAAAGAAATAAAAGAAAAGGACTTGACACCAAAACAAGCGTAAATGAAAAAAAAATGAAAGAAAAAAATAAACAAAACAAAAAAAAACACAAAGAACTTGAGACAACAATGTAAATGAACCAAAATAAAAAAACAAGAACTTGACACACTAAATTAAAAACAAATAATAAAATAATAAAAACCTGATGCCTAAAGAATTAAATGACAAAAACAATAAAATAATGTAGAGAGAAAGAAAATAAAAAAGATGACACACTAATCTAAAAACAAATAAAATAATAAAAAGCTAAATCCTTAAATTGACACTTTGTAACTAATTCAAACAGGGAAGAAAACATGGATAAGGAACATAGCAACAATGACGTGAATGTTGGGTTACAATGATGATGGTAGCTGGCTTTCAGATCTCATGAACTTCACGTCTGTAATAACATCACTGCGACGACATTATATTGGGTTCATGGTGGATTGATTTGAGATGGAGGGAGTGGATAATGGATTGATTTCATTGATGAATGATGATGGTGATGTTGATACTGTTAGTAGCGAAAAAAAAAAAAACTCCAACCTTACCTTGTTAAACCCCTCTGATCTAAAATGAAAGCTCACTTCTCTATTACTTTATGATATTATGCACCTCCTTTCTCTCTAGCTGAACCTTTTTGTGCCTTTGTTACTCTTGAAGCTCCCCCCTTTTTTCTGATGGGAATGATTATTATATAGAGTGTAGAGGGGAGAGAGATTGGGAGTCAGTTAGAGTTGTGTCAGTTAAGATTTTGTTGAGCCAATTAAAGTTTTGATTTGATTTGATTTTTTTTTATCAGATGAAATTAAATTTAAATTCAAATACACAACTAATAATACTAATAATAATAATAATAACAATAAATTGAAAACAAAAATATAGTATTAACAGTAATAAATTTTCTAGGAGGTACAAGTTGTGATTTCTTATATTCATAGTCTAAAAATTGTGCTGCAAAAAATTGGCATGTACCTTCTGATCTACAAAATCAGCCCAGAATCTAGCTTGAGCTTTGGCATAGGGATCAGAGGGAAGCAATGGAACATTGTTGCTCCAAACCACGTCAATATACTCAACAATTATGAGGGACTCACAGATGGGTCTCCCGTTATGAATGAGAACTGGGATCTTCTTATGAATTGGATTCATTTCTTGCAGCAAGGAGCTCTTGTTGTTAAGATCCTGCTCCATGAACTCATATTTGATTCCTTTCTCTGCCAAAGCTATCCTAGCTCTCATTCCAAACATACTGAACCCGAAGTCCAACAAAACCACCTCGGCCTTGTCCACCATTGTCAGAGCCAACAAGTGAACTGAAATAAGTGAACTAGTGAAGGAAGAACAAGGACAAAAACGAAAAGGAATAGGACATTTTCGGAGTTCTCAAGTAATTGCATAAGCAATACGAAAGTATGAAAAAGGTCAGCAAGGGCGGCTGCCTTCTTAGGCAAATAGACAATCCCTCTATGTCATTTTCTTTCTTTCCACCCGGTGGTGTATTTTGTATTAGTGGGTGTGGATATTGGGTCAATTCATATCTCATTTATTATCGTTTGAAATATAGATCTCATTTAAATAGAATTCACATAACATTCAATCATAGATGAGATATGAGTCGATACGATATCTCACATTTCATGAGTATAAATAATATTTTTCTTTATTCAATAAACTGAATATATACACACTCTTATAGTAACAAGACTTACTGAGTTCATAAACAAAGGTATTGTCTCTATTCATGATATATTCTTCATATATTCTACTTATTATCAAACTTATAACTAAATGCTTAAAAAATTTAATTAATTAACAATTATATTAGTTCTCGTTATAAGACTATCTAGTGTGCAAAAAAAAGCATAAATAAAAAATGTAATTAAAAATATCTAAACGGTATCAGCACCAAAGTCTGGATGAGGACAAATCATCTCACTTATATTATAATAGATAGAATTTCTTTGGTACATAATTTTTCTGGCATTTTGTCGTCATCATTCCTTCATAAATGATGATGGCAATTTTTCAAAGGAAGTTTACAAATTTCAGACATTATATATGAGAAAGTAAAAAGCTCGAGAGCCTGTGAGTGTACGTTTTTCTCAACTCTGCTTGAATTGAAGACTAGAAAGCGGCAAAGGGTATGTAACAAGTCATTTTCAGATTAACCAAATCAACACGGCGCTTGTTTGACTCAAATACTTTATTTTTTTAAAACAAAAAAAACATTGTGAGGACCAATTATTCAACTAACCAATTTCAGAAATAATTGTGAGTGCTAATTATTTCTTCTTTCAAAGTGATATAAGACGGCCGTTTGGATTATTTGAAAAAAAAAAAGAACCTTTTTTGGGGGGTTAAAAACTACTTTTTTAAGTTTTTAGTGTATTTAAATACAACCTTAAATAAAAATTAAAAAGTTAATTTATCACTTTTAAGTTATTAACATCCAATTTTTGAAAAATAACTATAATTTCAAGTGTGTCTCATTTGTTAAAATATGTTTCAAATTATCTATTTAAACGTAAAATAATATTATGAACCGAAAAAATTATCAAAAATTGTTTAAAAAGGTCCTTTTTGAAAAACGTTTATCCAAACACAACCACGAAATTAACGATGAGCCTAGAGGCTTTGAATGAGAAAATTTCTTTTTAATTTTATTGTTCCAAATAGAGCAGATTCTTATAAGCCAAATAACATGAGCGTTTTATTGATCAAAGGTGCACTCTGCACAACTAGTACAAGCATAACAGCATTCATCCCTTCTCAGCTTCAAATCTTTTAGACACACCCAAGTGTCAATCAAACCATTAGTACAAAGATACATGGCCTAGCAAACACAATACAAAGTACATAAGATAAAATTACAAAATAACACTCACTACCATACTTAGCTAGCAAATCTTTAATGGTTTGTTTCAGAAGTCCCTTTTATTTTCCAACAAATACTTTCTTCAGTTCAACAATATAATCATACACCTTTTTCTCATCAGGAAGTGTCTTGGACACAGTCTCTCTTTGCATGCACCTCTTGACCCAAGCCATCAGTTTAGGACACTCAGATTCCATTTTGAAGTTGCCATAAGTCTCAAAAGTATAGAACCAGCTGTAAAAAGGGATCAGACCAAGATCAAGAAACCCAAATGTGTCACCCCCATAAAAGGCTTTGTCACCCAATGTCTCCTCTAGTAGCTTAAAAATAGAGACAAGCTCCTTCTTCCATGTCTCATGCTCTTCCCCTTCTGAGAGCCACATTTTCTTCCAAGTATCATAAATCTGCATTAAAGACCACACAAGTCATTAACTCATTATTGGTATTAAAATCGGATATTAAAAAAAAAAGATCCAACATTCATTACTCCACCGACCAAAACATTTAAAAACTGAAAAAAAAAAAAGTGAACTACCAATTTGACTCTGAAAAATAAAATAAAATACAGACAAATTAATCCATAAAAAAAAATAAATTTTGTGATTCATTATAATTAAAAAATATAAGACAAATTAATTTCTTTAATATGTTAATAAATTTATTTATCTTATTCATATTATTATTAAAAATTGATTTAAATTATTTCATAAATTAAAATAGTATAGGAAAACTAACTTATCCTACATTTTTATTTGTAAAGGGTCATAAAATATGTTCTTTTTCTTGAAGGACCATTTTGCGTGCATTATTTTTTTTCCCAAAAACAACTTGAATATTCAATCTAAAAGAAAAAAAGTTAAAAATCTATCATACATGAAAAATCATTCATATACTTCTATTCAACTCATCATAAATCATCTATAGAGAAAAGGTTATCCAATTCATAGATTTTTTTTCCCCTAACAGTTACAAAATATTTTTTTCTAAAGCTGAAATTGTTAAAGTAGAGAGACATATATAAATAGTGTCTTGAAAAAAAATTGATGTAGAATTATTTTTTTTCTTTTTGAAAAATAATCTATAGAAAGTAATAATGGAAATCATATCACAACAAAGCAAATTAAAGAAGCTACCTTCTTGTCAATGTAATCCACCCAGAATCTGGCTTGAGCTCTCTGGTAAGGATCAGAGGGCATGATTGGATTTTTGTCCTTCCAAACCTCATCTATGTACTGCACAATAATTGCAGATTCACAGATGGGTTTACCATTATGGATGAGAACGGGTATCTTCTGATGAATTGGATTCATCTTCAAAAGCAAAGGGCTCTTGTTCCCTAGATTCTCTTCCCTGTACTCATACTTGACACCCTTTTCAGCCAATGCAATCCTGACCCTCATGCCAAACATGCTGGCCCAGGTATCCAACAGGACAACCTCGTCTGCCATTATTGCAAAGGAATCTAGGAAAATTCAAAAAGTGAAGTTTGTGAACTAGCTAGATCTATGGTTCTGAGGTGCCACCCCAACCATTACACTTGTTGACTTCAAGATATAAGGATAGCCTTTTATAGGGAAGAAATGAAAGCCCTAGAGAATTTTCAAATGTTTAAAGAGGGCTAAATGGGAAATTTGGTAGATTGCGTTTGCGCTTACGTCTTTCTCGGAGGAAATATTGTGCACGAATAATGTTTGGATTCAATAATTTAATAAATGAGAAATAATAATTATACTCATAAAGTATGAGATGTCATTCTCACTCACCTATCACCTACTATTGAATAGGATGTGAACTACTAAACTCTATTTAAATGAGGTCCACATCTTATCTAATGATAAATTGGGTGGGGTGAGTCGACATAATATTTTACACTTTAGAAGTATAAATATTACTACTTTTTAATAAATATTCTATAAAAAAAACAATTTAATAAGTCAGTGTTATAAAAATATATATAATAGGTATAACTGAAACAATATTAATCTGTCCAGCCACTCCGCGAAGGGGTGTGGAAAAGAGCTAGGTTTGAAGAGAGAGACGTTTATGTGAGAGATATTATTGCACGTTACTCAAGCATATTTACTATTAATCAATGCCATGCATCGCATAGAAAATAAACTAGTTTTTGTTTTATGGATGAGGGAATTATGATGTATAAAACTTATATAATTTATTATTTGTATTAAACAATGAATAAAAACTTATACACTATATATTATTTGTATCAAATAATGAATAAGAACCTAACATATAGTATAAGCTTATATTATTATGTCTAATATATTGTATCAAACACACCTTAAGTTATATATGGTATAGCAAGCTAAGTAATCCCAGCGTGTAGCATGTTTGGAAACCAAGAGTAAACAACTTTTTTTTAGGGAAAAAAGATATTCTGGACAATATAAATCATGGTTAGTAAAACCATGATAATATATTATAATAAAAAGTTAATAATTTTAAGTTGCCAAACAGTATATAATCATAAGTAGCTTTTTGAATTTTTTGGACATAAGTAAAACTTAGAGCTAAGAATACAGGTCGTGATCTACTAACCAATCCGTTTAACTCGTAATCTATACAAAAATGGATTAGAAAATATTACCTTACTTGAAAAGAGAAAATCATATAGCATCCCACTAGCCAATGTGCCCAAACTCAACCCAAGCATTGTCGTTGACCCAAAAACAAAAAAGCACCAAGCATTGTATTGCTAGCTGTACTCATTACCCAATTAGAGAGATAACATGAAGCAAGATACATAAAGCCCTTAGTTGGAATGGGCCTTTGCCCATTTTCTATGAATTAATCATTCAACCCAAAAAAAAAAAAAAGTCGATCTCTCAACTCCAAAGTGTCACGACCCGATCTGGGCACGCGACTGGCACGTAGGGAGTCTTATCCCCACGTAAGCCTCAAGACCTGTGTAAAGTTCTACATGCATATTTAAACAGGAGAATCCACGTAAACAATATTTCAATTTCAATCTATAGATTTCCTGTTTCCTGAAATCAAGATCTTGATAACTAAAATATCATCATCAACATCAAAAGTCTGAAATCATCCATTATCCATACACAAAATACAAATATACATATCAATTACTTTTGTCCAAAAACAGCTAGTCCATTAAATACAAACCATAGTATAATCAAATATGCAAAATGCAAAATGAGCTCTATATGAATCAGGACTCCTACCTGCAATAACACTGGAGCACTCTATAGAATCAAAATGCTTCACTTAAGTGAAGCTCACCAGCTGACCCTCTATTGCTGCTGGGAAGTGGAAGGCTGGGAAGAACCCGCAGCAGCTGTTGTATCTGTAAATAGGAGGAAAGGAGATGGGTGAGTTTTTAAACAAAAACTCAGTGAGTGAATTTTCACCTGAGACCCCCTTCATAGGACAAGGAAAAGAGATTCATAATGCACAGTATAAAACATTTATATAAATTTCACATAATAGGTGCGTATTTCATGTATTATAAGCTCATAATATAATAGTTATAAAATCATAAATTTTATTGGAAACATAAAATCCATAATATTTCTCAAGGTACTACCAAGAGAACAAACTAATCATGAACTGTAAAATGGCGCTCAGTCCCTGGCGAACCGCGTCCCTGGCGGATTGATCTAGATAAT
This sequence comes from Dalbergia cultrata, assembly GCA_031216105.1. NCBI lineage: Eukaryota > Viridiplantae > Streptophyta > Magnoliopsida > Fabales > Fabaceae > Dalbergia > Dalbergia cultrata. The sequence continues at coordinate 18,552,083 of CM062350.1, forward strand.
GATAAGCTTGCCCCTGGCAGGCCTTGGTATACCAAGGTTAACGGAATAGCTGCCGTTAACTCACAGCTCTGTTTCTCTCAGTAGTTCCTGATTCTAAAACCAATTTTTCCACAACATTTCATAAAGTCTTCTATCCTAGAGTTCAAAACTCAATCATATAAAACAATATTCCAGTCCAAAGATCATATAGCCAATACAACAGTTTCTAAATATATAAAATCACGACTTAAATCTTTCCATTTCAATAATGGTAGTCCCATGGTTTTCATAAATCATATAGTGCATGCTATTGCAAAATCCATGAATTTCAAATCAATCACAATCAGTTAGAATTCCATATTTTCTTGCTAAAAACCGCTAAAATCATGCATTTGATTCACATCTAATGAAAATAAGTCTAATGTTGAACTTAGAGGTGACAAGTTTAGACCCACTCACCTGGAGTGGTAGAATAGATAGGATTGACACCAACAGAACCTTGGGAGGTAGGAACGTCACCACTATTTGCCAGTAAAGCTATAAAACCCTAGATCAATCTCAGAAAAACTCTACTCTACCCTCCATCAATGGTAGAAGAGCATTATATCATGAGAGCAAGGAGGACACAAAATCTAACCCCAAGAGCAAGGAAGAATAGAAGAAATAGGAAACAAAACTAGTAAAATCTCTTACCTTTGAGCCTTGGAAGTGAAAGGTTGATGTTAGATTGACAAAAATGGAAGAGAGAGAGGTTGGGGACGAGAGTTTCGTGTTTCTGAAGGGGGTGGATGGAGTTTTTGCACAAATGAAGCTTCTGGACCCCGAGATGGGGTTTTAAAGTCATCTCATCCAGGCCGCAGCTAAATGTAACAAAGAAGGCGGTGTGCGATAAGCTCTCTGGTTAGCGCTGTAGTGCTCACCAGAGAGCGTAAAAGTCACTTCTTATTATTCTGTTGACCGCTCACCAGAAAGGTTTTTCCTTCTTCAGGAAAGTCTCTAACTCTCCAAAATGGTCTTTCACCTCCCATAACTCACTTATTAACTTTTTAATCATTTATTTTATTTCCTATTAACTTTTAAACATAAATGTAAATAAGGATTACCACTGATTTGGATTCAAATAAAATATCTAAAAAATCAAAATCCTAAGGAATCAAAATCTAAATTTTGGGTTTTAGTTCAAATCCGGAAATTCTTACGACTTTTAAAACTTGGGGGCTAAAAACCAACTATTTAAAGCTTTCATAAAATTCATTAAAAATTCTCCTTCAACTCATTTTCCTCTTAGGAACCATTACCGAGACTTTTGATCCCAAAATTATGGTTCTATCATATAGCCCTCCAATGGCGTGTAGGGTCTCAAACTTAGAAAAATTTAGGACCCGGTTTTATTTACAGACACGTGTGCTGCTCTACACTTTTCTAGGTAACAATATATCTAAGGTATTACACAAAACATGCATTCTTCTTCTTTCATCAACGTAACATTTTTACTGTGTGCATCACTGTGTCCCTCATCGTGAGCGACTGCCACATCATCCTCTTGTCACCGCCATCGACCAATGCGTTTTGATAGCCTGCAAGTGGAGACACTGCCGTTGTCAAGATGTCGTCGCGCAATAGCACTACCACATCGATCTTCCTATGTTTATTCAGTGTTTTTATTTTGTCTTTTTTAAATCCTTTTTTGTTCATTTTATGAGATGCTGATTTTTATTTGTGGGTGTTCAGATGTGAGGTTGTTTAACTTTGTTTTTTGATTTTTGTGATTTGGTTATAAGCCTACAAGGTTATAAGGTCATGACTTCTTAGTTTTGAATTTATTTTTTTTTTACTGTTAGTTCTGCAAGGTGGACGCAGACCAATGGATATTGAAGTCCATTTAGAAAACAAACAAACCTGATCCGGCCCGTTTAACTATAACCCGTTGTAGATTGAGTTAAGCGGATCGGGCCAGCCCGCATACCCAGCTTTAGTAGAACTATAGAAGCTAATTATTTTATAATTAGGGAAAATTACAGTTTGCCCTCTTGAAACATTAGGTTATATGTATTTTAGACCCTAAACTTTAAAAATATACAATTCAACCTTTGAAATTCCTTGAATTTGCAAATTGACCATTTGTTTTTCTTTTTATCAATTTTTAATAAAAATATCACAAATTTAAGACATTTTAGGATATCAGGTTGCACATTTAGGAAAGTTGGGGTCAATTGCTCCAAAATTCAATAGCCATAGTACAATTATTACTATGGATAAAATGCACATTTGTCAAAATTCAAGGGACCCATTGCATATTTTTAAAATTTAGGGCTAAAATGCATATAGCCTATAATTCAGGAAATCAAATAAAGTGAAAATTTCTTTCATAATTATAGTATTTTTACCAAATTAACCATAAGGACCATATGGTATTAAAAAAAAAATTCATACTATCTTTAATAATTATCGTACAAAATAATTTTTTCATATAATTTAAACCAAACATATTATCTTGCATTCACTTTTTGGTTGAAGTATCCTCATATAATTGATTTTATAAAAGATAATTATGTAAATAAACAATTATTGAAATGGTTTCAATCTCCCAATCTTCCCAAACACAAACTATATCCAACTCTAACATTGAAGAGCAAGAAATTCTTAAATACTTACATATTAAGAAAAAAATCACAATTGTACAAGTCAATATAATTTTATGGATTATTATTTTTTATTTTTATTATTTTTTAATGGAATAATAACTAAATTTTCAAATTACAAATAAGATAAAACAAGATTTTTTTTATTATGAAAACACCTAAAATTCTTAACAGAAATACTAGAAGTTAAAGCGGGAAAAGGTATTTACCAAGTCATTTTCACAAATCATGATGTCACCAAATGGTGGACTGATCAAAAGGCTTTCTTTATATTAACAATTTTGTGTCAATTGAACGGTTTTATAATTAAAAGGGCATTTTAGTATTTTACCCTTCTCATACTTTATCAATATTTCGATTTAGTTTTAAAAATATTTTTTATTCTATTTACATTTCTAACATTTTCAAACAAAAATAATACTCAAATTATGAACATAAATTTGACATTTTATATTTTTTTTATTACTTTTTAATATCATAATTTAATTTTTACATCAATTTTTTTATTTATAATTTGAATATTATTTATTAAAAGGAAAAATATTTTGAGAATATTAGAGACGTAAACGAAAAAAATAGTACTAAATTAAAATTTTATTAATAAAATATGAGGGAATAAATAAAATTTTACCCTAATTAAAAATATCTTATTTTCTTCTTTTAAAGTGATCCTATTATCTTTTATAATATTTGTTAGGCTTAGCTTGGTTTGATACTCTTACTTCAAACTCTACGCAATCAACTTAGTATAGTATCAATTGGAAAACACACATATAAATGCTTGATGACAATTATGGAGCAATCATGATCCTACAACATATAATTAAATCAACGAGACTCCTTCTTGTATTTGAATTATTCTAACTTTTAAGACTAGTCTTTAAAGAAATTCATCTTTCACATTTAAAAAAAAAATCAAGATTTAATTGCTCTTAAAGTCTTTATAGTGTTACTCAATTTTCAATTAGGTTACTTTTTATAGTTTAAAAATTTATAATTAAATCCCTATATTTTATCAAAATTTTCAATTGAGTTCTTGCAATTTAATAATTTGTGATCAAGTCCTTGCAGTTTAACAATTTATGATTAAGTCCTTATTGTTTTATATATTAATTTGATTGAAAATTTTCATGCAATATAAAAACCTACTTGTAAGTTTTTGTATACTTTTTAAATTATAGGAACTTGATTAAAAATGTGTATCTAGTATAGGAACTTGATTATAAACATTTAACTTATAAGAAATTAATTAAAAATGAGGTGAAAGTATAAGTCTCTCTACAGTAATTAAACCAAAAATCAACTAGGATTAGTTTAGATAAGGCGCTGAGCACAGAAGTTCGAAATGCGAAAATCTGTTTTTAATCTTATCCTTCAAAATTGAGCAGTTTCTTTAACTCGTAGCCATTTACTAGCCAGCTCAAACGAATGAGAATGTTGAAATGATACAATAATCAAATAAAATATTATAAGCGAAATAACAAAGAACTTATGCAAGGATAAAAGCTCCCAAGCGCAGCAAATACAATACAAAATAGATGCCTATATCGAACACAACACAAAATGCAAAAGACAAATTTACACAAGGCTATATCTTTAATGTTTTGTTTCATGATTCATGAATTCCCTTTATTTTCCAACAAGTACTTTCATCATGGTCACAGCTTCATCATACACCTCCTTCTCATCAGGAAGTGTCTTGGACACAGTCTCTCTTTGCATACATCTCTTGACCCAAGCAATCAGTTTAGGACACTCAGCTTCCATTTTGAAGTTGCCACACCTCTCGTAAGTATAAAAGCAGCTGGAAAAGGAGATCAGACCAATATCAAGAAACCCAAATGTGTCACCCCCATAAAAGGCTTTGTCACCCAATGTCTCCTCTAGTAGCTTAAAAATAGAGATCAACTCCTTCTTCCATGCCTCACGCTCTTCTCCTTCTGAAAGCAACATTTTCGTTGAAGTATCATACACCTGAATATTCAAGATCACAAGTTAATATTGAATTATGATGATAAAGAGTTTAATTTTTATACACTGATAATATAAAAAGAGTGATTAAGTCTCTCATGCATCACTTGAACAGTCATTAAAATAACATAATTTAATAAGATAATAATGTGAAATTTTTAAACATTATTAGGGAAATTAAATTCTTAAAACAATCCAAAATCCAGTGCTCCTCCCACCAAAACATTGAAAAAAAAAAATACTATATGAAAGCAATTCATGCATCTCTCTACCTGATTCATAACTAATTTTCCCCAAAAGCTGTCAATTCAGAAATTATTTTTTTTCTAAAATCATCATAAATAAATTCTCTAAATGAGGAAATTATTAAATGGAGACCCTGAGACGCATATATAGCTTTTATATCTTAGAAGATTTGGGGTAGACAAGACTTTTTCTTTCTCTCTTATTCAAAACAAGTAGATAATGGCAAGGATGAAAAGCAAATCTTCAAATTTTCACAATTTTTTTTTCCTATGGAGCAAACTGAAAATTAAAAATTGTTTTTAGGAATCAAATGAATCATTAATTTCGAGTTGAACCCACACAAAATTAAGGAGACAAGAGTATGGAATTCACATCACAACAAAGCAAATTAAAGAAGCTACCTTCTTGTCTATGTAATCTACCCAGAATCTAGCTTGAGCTTTCAGGTACGGATCAGAGGGCATGAGTGGATTTTTGTCTTTCCAAACCTCATCTATGTACTGCACAATAATTGCAGATTCACAGATGGGTTTTCCATTATGGATGAGAACTGGTATCTTCTGATGAATTGGGTTCATCTTCAAAAGCAAAGGGCTCTTGTTCCTTAGATTCTCTTCCTTGTACTCATACTTGACACCCTTTTCAGCCAATGCAATCCTGACCCTTACGCCAAACATGCTGGCCCAGGTATCCAGCAGAACAACCTCGTCTGCCATCGATCGTTGCAAAAGGGATCCTCCACCAGAATCAAAGTGAAGTTGTGAACTAGCTAATTAAGTTACTGTTCTGAGGCACCAGTACAATCAAAGTGAAGTTGATTCAAAAGGACAAGGACAGCCTTTTTATAAGGAAATAAAGATAAAAAGAAAATGGGGACTTTCGTGGCCCTCCCAAAATCATTCAACTGTCGCTGAATCTACTTTCATTGACAAGTTAGATGTTATTGACGCGAATCATGTGTTTAATTAAATTATATAATAAATATATATTATATATTTTATTGTTATTGAATTCAATGAATAAGTGGGTTGAGTGAGAACCACATATCATATTCAATAATAGTAAAGTGTTTGGTATGTATTTATTGTATAATTTAATTATATACCAAATATTATTCTATTAACGAATAGAAGATGGGAGATGATGTCAATATAATAAATTTTTACAATATTCTTACAACTTGGTTAAAAAACATATAAACAAACGAGTTAGTGAATTTAGGAAAATAAAAAATTAAAATCGATCAGCCACCTTATTTATTTTTGTGTGGATATTTATAAGAATGTTATATAAATTTATTTTACACGTTATTATTCCTGTTCTCCCGAGACTTTTTAGCACACAATATTTGAAAGATGATAAGCCACACAACCACTCCATGAAATGCTGTGGAAATAGTTAAAGGTTTGAAGGAGAGGTCAATCAATAAAAAAAAAAAGTTTGAAGGAGAGGTTCCTGACTAAAGGCGTCAAGAAAAAGATAACACCTACGCAAACAAATAATTACTATAATATTTAACTTAATCATGGTTAAGCATCTAATAATTTTTTAAAAAATAATCTGAAAAAACAGAATAAACTCATACTATTTATATGAAAATAACTAATGGAATAAAAAAAAAAAAAAAAGACTTGTTTCTGTGAAGGTATTCTCAAAGAAAAATGCAACCATGAAAGCGGTCCAATCCATCCCACCTATCTGATGTCAGTTTCAAAATCGCGTTAACGGATGAGAAAGGTGAAACGTTACATTACTAAATCAAATGAAATATTTATTGCAAGCCAAACAACATGGGCATCTTATTGATCATGAGTGGACCACTTAATTATACGAACATAAACGCTTTAATTTCATCCCTCCTAGGCTTCAAGGCTTACAGAGCCACCGCCCAAATGTTTATCAATCCATTAGTATTTCAATTGTTCCGTTACATTTCAATTTTCTACTTTTTTTTATTTTGTTTCCATTTATCTGTTTATTTATTGAATTAAGAAAGTTTTAATTTTTCTTTATAAGTTATACTCTTATTATAAGTGTATATTATTTATTTTTATTTCTTTAAAAGCATAATAAAATTAAATAAAAATAATTTTATCAATTAACACACTTTTATACTATTATCAATATTTATTTATTACTTTCTTAACCTATGTGTTTTTTTTTTTCTCTTCTCTTTTTGAATAGTTGAGACTTGAGATACAACTTAAGGATTTCAATACAAGATAGATGCCTATCAAACACAGTACAAATATAGAAAAGACAACTACACAGGAGAATGCCATACTATATATTTAACTTGAAAAATATTGAATGGTTTGTTTCTGGAATTCCCTTTATTTTGCTGGAGCTTTCTTCATGGCCACAACTTCAGCATACACCCTCTTCTCATCAGGAAGTGCCTTGGAGTCTATCTCTGCATGCATCTCTTGACCCAAGCCATTGGTTTAGGACACTCAGCTTCCATTTTGAAGTTGCCATACTTCTCATAAGTATAAAACCAGCTGTAAAAGAGGATCAGACCAACATCAAGAAACCCAAATGTGTCACCCCCATAAAAGGCTTTGTCACTCAATGCCCCCTTTAGTAGCTTAAAAATAGATATAAATTCCTTCTTCCATGCCTATGCTCTTCCCCTTGTGAAAGCCACATTTTAGACCACAAATTATTTATTGGTATTAAAATCATCAGATACTACCAAAAAAAAAAAATCCAAAACTAATTACTAAAAATCTTAGTTTAAGTATATTTTTAACCCTTATAAATATAAATCAGTTTGATATCAGATCTTCTATTTTTGTTTTTGATTTTTTGTTTCTTTTTTTCAACGTTTTGATTTGATATTATCATTCTAAATTTTGGGCTTTATAAATATTTAAGAATATATGTTTAAGACTTACAAATATTGAGTTTTCTATAATTTTTTAATAGTTTTTTATGATCCTTAGAAGTATCACCATGAACATTAAAAAAATACTAAACAAAAGCTAAGAAAATTTTTAAGGGATTAAAATCAAAGCAGCCTGAATTTATGGGAATAAAAATATATTTAAACTGAAAATCTGTTACATATAGAAGTCATTGGTATACCTTTATCTAATTCGTAAACCACTTCTTCCAAAAACCTTACTTAATTCACAAATTATCTTTTTTAAAACTTCACAAATATTATTTTCCTAGAACCTTAATTTGTAAAATAAAAACGCACAAATGGCTTTTATATCTAATAAAGTTGGTTTTAGACTATAGGATTTTTTTCTCTCTCTTTCATTTAAGTAGATAATATTCAAGGATAAAAAGAAAATCTTCAAAAATATGCATAATATATATAGAGGAACCATTTACTCTAAAATTAAATTTTGGTATACTCACTCTATTAATTAATTTTTTATAGATACTGAATTTCATCAATCCAATTGTTAAATTGTAAGTTTTCACCATATATATCAAGTGTATAAAATTTCATAAAATTTTCAAAATAGTTTGATACCTTATCATCTCTTTTTAATTGGAGGTATAACATAATTTTGAAAATACATTTAAATCTTGAGTATTAGATAATATATCTATCAATATCCAATTTTTTTTAAACTTAGTATGCTTGATCATCAAGCATTACTAGAAATCTGTGGGATACCGATGAGTATTATCAATGGGTTGACACGTTTTTTTATTATTTAGATTTTTAACAAAAAATAGACAAGCCGCCGATATACCCATCGGTAGTGCTTGATGTCATCATGCACCATATGGCACATACAATTTTTATACAATGGGTTTACCGATAGGGTGGATATTTATGCTACACTCGTCGGTATTTGCAAGCACACCATGTGGCATGAATGATGTATCGGCGAGTGCATTGACAAGTATATATATAGGGAACAGGGGCCGTTAAACGAAACTATGTCGTTTTAGGCCTGTTTTGACATTTGGGGCACCATTATAGCGGTTTATGACCACTGTAGTGGTTGACAAAAACAACCATGGTGACACACACATACTTATGACACGCACATATTTACTCTAGAGACCGCGACACCACTAGACAAACAGCTTGATTGCTACAGCAATCTCAGATATGCATGATTTGCATTTTTGCTATACTCATGCATCAATGGCCTTCCCAGTAGTTCAGGTGGTTTCTGCGAGACCCTTAAACTATATTAGACTTTCCTGTGGTTCAAATCTAAGGACTCATAAATCTGAGATATTACATCAAATCCACGCATTAGTCAAACACACACACACACAGATAGATATATATATATATAATTGGCTCGTTGAAGTAAGAAAACCTTTTGTTTTGTGATTTACAGGTAATTCATGAATTTTTAGCTTTAAATAAGACACAATGTTTGTGATATGACTTGCGTCAAGCTCAAGATTCACAACAAGGGAACAACATGCATGAGATTAGTGTTAATGAATATCTCTCTAATATTTTGGATACTTTGACGAAATGTTTGGTAATTTGGATAGATTGGCCACATTTCGGATATTTAAGGTGTATCTGAATTTTTTTTGTTTTATATAGTTTTAGATTTAGTGTAACTTTCTTTTTTCTGTCAAAAGATTTAGTGCAGTTGTCTTGATATGTTTCAAGTGTTCTTTTTTTAGTATCGTACAAGATTTACTTTCAATTATTGGAGGCTAAGGAAAAGAGAAGGAAAAAAGAGAGGGTTTTTTTTTTGGGGGGGGGGGGGGGGTGTGGAGGTGTTGTGCCGTGTGTGTACCTATTTGAGTTGTTAATGTAAAGAAATTGTTTTCAACAATTTTGAATACTTGCTTATAGTGAATTTTCAAATAATTTTGAACCATTCCGGAACCAAGTAGAAATTAATCATGCAATCTCCATATTAGCTGCACATGTTGAACAGCAGGAAATGTGGCCAATTGATTTTCTAAATGTGAATAGTTGACAAATTTTTGTTATAGTGTCTTTGCGTTACAAAATCTTAAGAGGATATATTAGGAAAAATGAGATTAAGGTCCCTGGTAGTTCTACAAAAAAAAAAAAATGCATTTAGTTCAAAATTTGAAATTCCATTTCGAAAAATTTATACCCAAAAATATTATTTCCAAATATTTTATAAGTCTTATTTGTTTACCATTAAATATTTGTAGGATTATTTGAGATTTTTGACAATAAATTCAAAATTTATTTATTTTATAACATATATTCTTAGGAATATATGTCATAAATTTCAAATATCTCTAACATATTTAATAATATTATAATTGAAGAGAGAAGTAAAATAATTGAGTAGTATTTTAATATTTTTATTTAATAATTGTCATTCTAAAATCATGAAAATCCATTATCATCGAACGAAAGCTCATTAAAATATGAGAATATATTTTTTCTAAGAATAATTGATATTCAAAAATAAATTTAAAAAACTGGTAACAAACATAAGGAATAAATTAATAAACCTTGAAACAAACACACTCTAAAATTTTAATCTTTTCATTTTATTCTAAAGTACTTTTTTATTAAAAGAAATAATCACTTTCCACCCTTATAAACAGTATTAGCAGGAGGCGCATATATATCCCAACCAAAAAAAAAAAAAAAAGAAGAAGAAAAAATATTAGGAGCTACATATCAAAATCCAAAGAGAAACAACCTCTAATCAAGAACCACACCAACATATATACAGCTCCAAAAGAGAATGTATTAGGGATCCAACTCCATGGATGTGAATCCCACAAAAGCTTAATTACTAGTCAATAAAGGTACCATGAAACAATCTTCCTTATTTATCTTGCACAAGGATTCATCACATGCACATCACTCACTATTTTATTTTTTCCAACTCTTACTCAATTTTAAACCTTTTCTTAATCTCCAACACGAAGTCACAGACCTTAAATGGGTCAGGAAGAGTCCTGGAAACACTCTCCCTCTGGCCACATCTTCTGGCCCATTCCATGAACCTTGGACACTCTTCCTCCACACTAAATTTGCTGAACATCTCGTACGTATAAAACCTGCATGTGATTGGAATCAAGGCTATATCCAAAAGGCCAAAATAATCACCTCCAAAATAAGACTTGTCCCCTAGTTCATTTTCCAAGAGTTTCAAGCACTCCACAAACTCTTTCTTTGCACCCTGTTGATCTTCTCCCTTGCTTGCCCACATCCTCCTCCCACAGTCAGCTATCTGCATGAATAAAAATTTGACATCCAATAATGTCCCCACTTGTTTTCTCATAAGCAAGTATGAAATTTGTATTAGCTTATAACTAAAAATGGTTATTCAGTGAAATATTAAACTGCTGCATCACCTTTGGTTAGCAGATTATGAAGATCAAAGTTTAAATCAAAATTTTCATGAATTAATTAATTTATTTTTTAATTAACGTTTAGGGAAAAGGAAGTTGGTTATCCTATTTCAAGATTCCGGCTTACCACAATAAAATAAGCCTTATTATACTAGGAGGGGCCAGTTACTTGGATCAAATAACGTTATAAGGCTCTCATTTTTGTAAAAATAATAATAATAAAAAAAGTTGAATGCATATCCATATAACATGTATATATGGGACCTAGAGCAATTTAAACAGTTCATAAATAAATTTGACCAAATGTGAGAGAGAAATGGTGACCTTCTTGTCAAAGAAATCAATCCAGAACCTGGCTTTGGCTCGGTAGTAAGGATCATCAGAGAAGAGCTGTTTCTTTTGCTTCCAAAGCTCATCAATGTATTCAAGAAGGTTGAGGGACTCACAGATGGGCTTGCCATTATGAATCAGAACTGGAACCTTCTTGTGAATAGGATTTGATTTAAGGAGTAAATCACTCTTGTTTTGGTTTTCAAATATGTCCTTTTCTTCCTTGTATCGGAATTGAATTCCCTTCTCTAACAAGGCAATCTTCACTCTCATAAGATAAGGGCTGGACCAGAATCCCAGAAGAATTACTTCTTCCATTTTTATTTTTTTTTGGAGCAAATCACAAATTGTCTACTGCTCCTTGTTCATTTATATAGCACTTCAATAAAGGGGCCTGTTCAATATGTATCTAGACTTGATAAATGCATTTAAAATATTGAATATCGACTTTTCCTTTACCAAAACAATATTAAATGAGGAATTATATATGCACACTTTCACTTCTATCGTATACTAACATCATAGACTAGATAAATGCATTTAAAATATTGTCCGCGCAAAGTGTCAGTATTTGACAAGAATTTTTTTTTTTTTTTTTGGATACTTATTTGACAAGAAAACTTTGACTAATATGGAATATCAACTTTCCCTTTACCAAAACAATATTAAATGAGGAATTATGCACACTTTCACGCTTCCATCGTATACTTACATCAGAGACTAGATAAATGCATTTAAAATATTGTCCACGCAAAGTATCAGTATTTGACAAGAAAACTTTGACTAATATGGAATATCAACTTTCCCTTTGCCAAAGCAATATTAAATGAGGAATATGCACACTTTGACACTTGTACTTACATCATATTAAAGGACAAAAATTGAGTATTTCATATGGAAGGACAAAATGGGGAGAGAAAAAAGAAAAAAGCTTCTCTATTAGAAGTTGAGATTTATTGTTATTACTAGAAATTGGAGTTAAAAAGTTGTAAATACGTGTTACGAAATTGTAAATCAGTATGCAAAAAATTGTAAACTATATTCATAAAATATATAAACCAATTCTGAAAAATCATAAACCAATTAAGGATAAATAATAAATAGATTTATGCCTAAAATATAAAACTATGTGTAGAAAAGTTGTAAATCATGTTCATACAACATGTAAATAAGTTCTAAAAAATTATAAACTAATTGAGGACAAGTACTAAACAGATTCAGGATAAAAAATGAAACCATATGCAAAAAAGTTTATCTCAAATTGGTTTATAATTTTTCAGAATTGATTTACATATTTTATGAATAGTTTACAATTTTTTGTGTATTAATTTACAATTTTTATGCAAATGATTTTACATTTTATCCTGAACCTATTTAGTATTAGTCCTCAATTAATTTAGAATTTTTCAGAACTGGTTTACATGTTTATGAACATGGTTTATAACTTTTACATACTAATTTACAACTTTTTGTAACACTAATTTACAACTTTCTAACTTCAGTTTTTAACAATAACAGCAAATCTCAACTTCTAACAGACTCATTCTAAATTTGTTTTGTTATTGAAAATTTCTAAAAAAAGAAATCATTCATTTATTGGGACATAAACTACAAACATATGAAAAATCACATGGAATGAGCTAAGTCTTCATATGTGTGCGCTGCCAATAGAACTTGATCCTGCTTCTTCTTTTTCCTGTGAGCAACGACACACGAAAGTTGTGAGCTATGAGAGGTTGTTCTTTTTGTGAGAGAGTGAAAGAGAAAAATAAGACAGAGTGAGAAAGAATGAAAGCTTTTGAAAAGATGATAGATGAGAGAAACTTTTTTTTTCTCTTTCTTCATTTTGTCCTTTGGTATGAAATTCTAATGTGGTGTAAGTGTATGATAGAAGCATAAAAGTGTGTAAATATCATTCCTTATATTAAACATACTAAACTTTGATTGTGGAAGGTTCATAATATTTTAAGTGATGGAACTCTCACACACGTAACTTACATATTTTCTTTATAATTTATTTTGTCACATAAAAGTTAGATTCAACATTTTGAAGGATCTAAATTAATTATTCATACATCTAATCATATGATGGAAATCTTTAAATTAATATTAGTTATTCACTTTCATTCATAATTTCATCGTAATTCTTAATAATAATAATAATAATAATAATAATAATAATAATAATCATCATCATCATCATAATAATAATATTATTATTATTATAAATTAAATTAATTATTTAAAATATTCGATATTTATCTAATTTTTAAAATTTAATATTATCACTTGATATTCAAAGTATTGCTATTAATTTATTCGATATAATTCTTTAGATTTAAATACTGAGTTACATTTTTTAAACTTTATTAATAAAATAATTATATAAACATTGTAAGAATGACTATTTCTGTAAAGAAATATGAAGTAAAAATGAATACTAATAAGAGTTTACCTTTTATACATTAACTATGAAAAATTTTTTATTATCAACTAATATAATTTTAAGAAAAATGTCAAATAATTTTTTATAACTACCTGTTATGGATTTTGATAGATTTGAATGAAAATGAATAACTGATATTAAATTATTTTTTTGATTGATATATAAAAAGAAGGGTTTTTTAAAGAATCAAGTAAAAGTCATTGAAAGTATGAGTGTCAATAGCCATTTAGGAGTGGCACGTAAAAATAAATAGTAATAAGACTTTACTTTTTATACATTAACTATGAAAAAAAGTTATATTATCAACTAATATAATTTTAACAAAAATGTCAAATAATTTTTTATAACTACCTATTATGGATTTTGATAGATTTGAATGAAAGTGAATAACTGATATTAAACTATTGTTTTGATTGATATATAAAAAAGAAGGGCATTTTAGAGAATCAAGTAAAAGTAATTGAAAATATGAGTGTCAATAGTCGTTTAGGAGTGGCAATAGTCACTCCCGTAAAAATGAATAGTAATAAGAGTTTACCTTTTGTACATTAACTATGAAAAAAATTATATTATCAATTAATATAATTTTAAGAAAAATGTCAAATAATTTTAGATAATTGCCTGTTATGGATTTTGATAATTTGAATGAAATGAATAACTGATATTAAACTATCGTTTTGATTGATATATAAAAAGAAAGGCATTTTAGAGGATCAAGTAAAAGTCATTGAAAATGGGAGTCACAATAGCCGTTTAGGAGTGGCTAGCAATAGCCACTCCCTAATAATAGTACAAAAAATGTTATTTGTTTATAATCACTCCAAATTGCCTAATGCCACTTTATATTAATAGCTTATATTTATCTACTTCCTAAAATACCCTCAAGTTATTAACCTATTTTACTTTATTTTCAAAATTAAGGATACGCAAAATTCCAAGGGAAAAAGAAGACTCTATCACTGGACCCAATCCCCTCTTCCTCCTCCTAATCTTACCACAATGACCCCTTACCTGGATCCTGGCAAAGCAGCCAATTTCAATGCCATCTCCCCCTCCTCCTAGTTTTAGGATTAAAATGAAATCCTAGTTTTAGGAACCAAAATATGGTTAGCAGCAGCAATTGTAGCTACGTTAAGTGCATTTTGTCATAATGTTCTTGGCAACAACTTCTTAATACTAAAACAATAAAGAAATTAGAAATAGAAGAATTATGAAATCAGTGAGAAGACTTACTTTCAGGGAGAAGACTTACTTTCACATTTCATATAATCTCAATTACAATCCTAAATACTCCTATTGATACTATTATCTACCTAGCTTTCTATCTGGGCCCATGCCATACATGTTACAAAAACTATTACAACATACAACAAAAACAAAATTAACAGTGAGAGAGGAATGAAGCTAACTTTGGACCATCTTTTAAAGAGCTTCGATGGCAAGTGTATGGGTCGTGACAAATATATGATTTTATGTTGTCACAATGTACCTGGAGGGCGTGATAACATAAATGGCCTTGAAAATAAATTGGGAGTCGTCACCAATTTTAATTCTGAAAAAATTGGAAAACCTTTGAATTTAGCAGAACTGGTATTTTAAGAATTTTGAGTCCGGGGGTCTGATTATGATTAGAGAAGGGTGGAAACTTAATCCCACTGCACCTCTAATACATCCGTATAAATACGGTTACCCTAGAGCTAATTATGCAAATTCATTTATAACTTTAGAATACTTAATTTTCCCCTAAATGTAACAATTATATAAAAAATAAGATAAAATAAAATAAAATAAATTAAGTTAAAAGAGAACATAATTTAATGAAAAATTAATTTTGGTTTGATAGTTGTTGACTACGTCGATGTATCCTCTGGTGCAATGAGGAACTCAAAACCACGTCGTTCTGTAGAAAATATTTGTGAGTTGATTGATTTTAATTAATTAATAATAAAGAATTTTAGAATATCAAGATGTCGCAGTTAAAATATCCTTTGAATATAGAATTAAGAAGCTGTCACAGCTAAATTAATTATATTCTTCAAAGAAAAATATTAATCAATCATAAAAAAAAAGAAATTTAAAGGGAAAAATTTCAAAAAAAAAAGGGTAATTTTTTTTCTTAAAGGAAAGAAGATCCAAGAATTAAAATGCTTAGGACATTTTTATTTTCAGCAATCCCTAGCTAAAATAAACTCTAACCCAAATCCCTTTATTTGTTCTAATGCCTTTTTCGGACTGAAGCAGTCCAAATAGTCAAGCTATGTTACCAAAAAAAAAAATACTAAAAGACATGACACAAATAAACAAATAATAACCCAAAAGCAAAAGGAAACAAGCACTAGGAAATAAACTTATTCTAAAAAATAACAACGTGGACAAAGCAAACAACAAGTCAATCAATGAAGGATTAAAAAAATGAAAAGAAAAGGAATCCTATGTTTAACAATGCTTTCACATACAAACAAAACTGAAAACTCATTTTATTTGCACACAGAACTACACTTGCAATTTGCAAAGAGAGAGAGAAAACGGGAATTCCTATGTTGACTCTCCTTTTATCTTTTTTTTTATTCTTTTCGAATGGGTGAAGGATTAAAACGCACAGAGAGAGATGATGGTGAGCAAAAAAGAACAAGGGGAAGGAAAGGTAAGTGGCGATGGGTGCATATGGAGGGTGGATTCGTGACAACCATGAAGGTAGCGGCATCAGCTGCAGGATGGGTGACGGTTTAAGTGATGATGGTGGCTGCTGTAAGATGATGGTGAAATATGTTAGGATGATAGTTTGGGCTGTATTTGTAGTCTGTATTGCTAACTGGGGTCAAGGATGAGGTTTGGTTGCTATTTGGATGAGGGTGGTGGTGAAAGTTGTGTGATTTGGGTTTTGATTTTCAGTTGCGATGATAATGGATTTGGGGCAAGTGATGGTGAGGATGGAAAAATTACCTAAGTATATTAATTATTGTTTCTGCTTGCTTGATTTCTCAATGTATCTCTCTCTTTTAATTTCTGAAATCTCAACGTGTATGTGCTAACCAATCCCTTCTGTATCTTGCTGAATTAGTTCCGTGTCTGTGTGTGTTCTCTCTGCCTCTGTGTGTCCTCTGGAAATTGGCTCCTCCATGAATTTATACACAATTATGCCTTGAATTTCCAGATCTTATGCTGACTTTCCGGGATTAGATTACTGATCATTTATGACTTTAGACACCTTCTCTGCAAATTTTCTCATCGCGCTCCACTTCTCTGACTCCTTTGTTCTTCATTTTCAAAACAGAGCTTATTTTTTTGAAAAATGGTAAGTTGAATTTGTTGTTTCGAGGGAAGCAGTGCTGGAGAAAGCTGGCACCCTTTTTTTATTTTTATTTTTTATTTTTAATCACAAATAGACAAAAGGAAATCAATACTGACCAACAAGTAATGACACAATGAAATAACATTTTTAATCAAAATAACAATAAAGAGACGAGCTGGACATCTTTTTTTTCAAATGGGTTAATGAAACGATTTTTTTGTTTTTTCTTTTTTTTTGAGCTGGACAAACGAAAGGATTTTTTATTATTTTTATTTTTTTTAAATGGGCTGAAAAGTAGAATAAACCTAGTACTGTTAGTCTTGGAAAAAAAATTTGAGTTTATTTTGAAATGAATTGGACAAAATCGGGTGTTCACAGTTGCCACTCTTTACTTGTTCTTTATTGGAAAATGTAAAAGCCATGACTTTAATGTTTTGCTGTAAAGAACAAGTAAAGATATGAACACACATTTTGTCCGAATGCATGATGCATGAGAATGATATTGATGATGATAGGTATATAATGGGAATGAATGAATGTTCATTGTAAAAACTTTAACAGATACTGCCAAAGAATCAATGCACAATGACAACGAATGCATGATGACAATATGAAATGATGTGTATAGATGACTTCATGAAGGTGTTGAATGCATGATGCTGATTCTTTTAATGAGTGATGCCAGATGATCTTGTGATGAATGCATATTGCTAATGTCAAGTAGGGAATGAAACCTATATGCATGCAAAATTTGATAGAAACTGGAAGAGAATGAGGAATTCAAAAGCTTGTGAATGTGGAACACGTGTGAGATGTGAAGTACGTGAAAATGAGAAAGTGAATGTGAAGGCAGCAAAAGTGAGTGTGAAAGTAATGATAGCCTATGAAATGTGAAAATTTAAAATCTGTGAAAACATGTAAATGTGAAAGCTTGTAAATATGAAAGAATATAAATGTGAAAGCTGTAAATGTGAAAGCAAGTAAAAGTTTGTAAAAGCAAGTGAAAATCTGTGAAAGTAACTAAATGTTTATGAAAGCATGTAAAAGTCTGTGAAAAAGCAGTAAATGTATGTGAAAGCAGTAAATTGGAGAAAGTTGTAAATTGTGAAATCAATAAATTGTGAAAGCAGTAAATTGGAGAAAACAATAGATTGGAGAAAGCAGTAAATTGTGAAATCAGTAAATTGTGAAAACTGTAGATTGGAGAAAATAGTAAATTGGAGAAAGCAGTAAATTGTGAAAGCAGTAAACTGGAGAAAACAGAAAATTGTAAAAGCAGTAAATTGGAGAAAGCAGTAGATTGGAGAAGTTAGTAAATTGGTGAAAGCAGTAGATTGGAGAAAATAGTAGATTGGAGAAAGCAGTAAATTGTGAAATCAGTAAATTGTGAAAGCAGTAGATTGGAGAAAGCAATACATTGGTGAAAGCAATAGATTGGAGAAAGTAGAAAATTGTGAAAGCAGTAAATTGAAGAAAATAGTAAATTGGAGAAAGCTGTAAGTTGGAGAAAGCAGTAAATTGGAGAAAGCAATAAATGTGAAAGCAGTAAATTGGAGAAAACTGTAAATTGGAGAAAGTAGTAAATTGTGAAATCAGTAAATTGGAGAAAACTATAAGTTGGAGAAAGCAGTAAATTGGAGAAAACAGTAAATTGTGAAAGTAGTAAATTGGTGAAAGCAGTAGATTGGAGAAAGCAGTAAATTCTGAAAGCAGTAGATTGGAAAAAATAGTAAATTGGAGAAAGCAATAAATTGTGAAAGCAGTAAATTGTGAAAGTAGTAAATTAGTGAAAGCAGTAGATTGGAGAAAGCAGTAAATTGTGAAAACAGTAGATTGGAGAAAATAGTAAATTGGATAAAGCAATAAATTGTGAAAGCAGTAAATTGGAGAAAGTAGTAAATTGGAGAAAGCAGTAAATTGGAGAAAACAATCAATTGTGAAATTTAAAAGACTTGTGAAATGTAAAGAACTGTGATATCAAGACTTTGTGAAGGTGTTTGAAAGTTGTATGCAAATGCATGACTGGCAACTTTGATGAAATGATAATACAAGATTCGTGTGATGATGCTGTAGATGATGCGAAATTGATGTCATGATGACATGAATGATCTAACTGAAGATGAATGAATTGATGCAAAACTGATGTATTGATGATATGATGAATAAATCGTTGATGTAATGATAGTATGACGAATTGCTATAAAAATGCTGTAATGATGACATTATGGAAACGACGTTCATAAAAAATAATAATAATAATTAAAAAAAATTTTGCCCTAGTTTGAGGTGTCTCCTCATCGTCCTTCAAGAAAGCTTTTGTCTGCCCCAATTGGAGGTGTTTCTTTAGTTGAGCGGCTCTGTGAGCATCTTCATTGCAATTTTAAAATATATCTTTGGCTGGTGACGCTTCAGTGTCCTTTTTTGCCCTTTGTCTTCATTGTTCTCGCTTTTGCTTTGATCGTTAGTCTAGGTTTTCGATCAAATGATTCATTTGGTCCACCTACTCCCACATTCGGGCTATCACCCCCTAACTTTTGGCCGAGTAAGTTGCCTCTTTTCCTTTACCAGTCAATCTTGAGTCCCTTATTTGACTTACTATTCATGAGTTTTGTTTAGCAAATTAGTCCTTTATTGTATTCAATCACAATTATGCACGGTTTCAAAAGGAATAAAGTGACAAAGATTATGACAGGAGAGAACAGGTAAACAAAAGACATAGAGGAAAGGCGATTTTATTGTATTTTGAACTGGAAAATATTTACAGAATCTCGACAATTGTTAAAAGATAAGGAAAGAAGGAAGACAAGGCTGATAGTGCTATTTTCATATAATTAACCCATTTCATTGATTCACTAGTTACGTCGAACTCGAATTCTTTGACAGCAAGTTCAACCCTTCATATGTGCTTAAACAAAATACCATGACCCACCAATCTCGAATTGCCCCAGTTTCGGTGTCCCATATAATTTCTTGGTTATTGATCCGATTTCCACTATTGCAATAGGCCGCCCTTTCGGGTTTTCAACCTAGCAATTAAAAGTTACTCTTACTTTTGCCTAAGTTGCCCTTCTGGGTTTTCAACCTAGCGAGCATTTTCTTTTCTCTTCTTTCTTTCTTTTTTTTTGGTGCTCTAATTTTTTTTGGCCTGGGTCGCCCTTTCTGGTTTTCAACCTAGCGAGCATTTTTAATCTTCAGGTAAAGTATTTCTTCACAGCATCTGAATTGACTGGCTTAGCAAGTTCTTGGCCCTCCATATCAATCAAGATCAAAGCTCCTCCAGAAAAAGCATCTTTGACAATATAAGGTCCATCATATGTGGGTGCCCATTTGCCTCTATTATCTTCTTGATTTGGCAAAATCTTCTTCAGAACCAAATCGCCTGGTCAAAATGTTCGAGGGCGAACATTCTTGTTAAATGCTTTTGCCATCCTTTTTTGGTATAACTGACCGTGGCAAACTGCAGTTAACCATTTTTCTTCAAGCATGTTCAATTGCTCGTATCTTGTTTTGACCCACTCAGCTTCCTCCAATTCAGCTTCTACCAAGACCCTTAAAGATGGTATTTCTACTTCTATAGGTGTGACTGCTTCCATTCCATACACCAGTGAATATGGAGTTGCCCTAGTTGAGGATCTAACAGAAGTGCGGTAAGCGTGTAATGCGTAAGGCAGCATATCACTCCAATCCTTGTATGTGACCACCATTTTCCCCAAGATCTTCTTGATGTTTTTGTTTGCAGCTTCCACAGCCCCATTCATCTTTGGTCGGTAGGGAGCTGAATTGTGATGTTTGATCCTGAATTGCTCACACAATTTCTGTACTTCTGTATTATTGAAATTAGTTTCATTGTCTGTGATGAGCTTTGCTGGCAACCCGTATCTGCAAATGAGATTATTCTTTAGGAATTTCACCACCACTTTCCGTGTTACATTGGCATAGGATGCTGCTTCTACCCATTTAGTAAAGTAATCGATGGCAACTAGAATGAATCAATGCTCATTGGAAGCTTTGGGACTAATCGGTCCTATGATATCCATGCCCCACATTGCAAATGGCTAAGGTGATGTCAGAGTGTGTAGTGGCACAGGAGGAGAATGGATTCGATCAGCATAGATTTGGCATTTGTGGCACTTTTTGACGAAATCTATGCAATCTTTCTCCATAGTGAGCCAATAGTATCCCTGTCTAAGGATTTGTCGGGATAATGTGTGTCCGTTAGCATGGGTTCCACAAACACCCTCATAGACTTCTGATATGATGGAGTTAGCTTCCACAACGTCGACATATCTTAATAGGATTCCGTCATAGTTTCTTTTATACAACACATCACCCGAGAGGAAGAATGACATTGACAGTCGTCTGAGTGTATTTCTGTCATTCTCATTTGTTGCTGCTGGATATTCTTCTCCTTAATGAACCTTTTGATGTCGTAGAACCATGGTCGACCGTCAGGCTCTTCATCAATGTTAGAACATAATGCTGGTTCTTTTCTGACAACCACTTGCAAAGGTCGCACTTCTACTTTCAGATCGAACTTGGTCATTACCGCCAAGGTAGCTAAAGCATCTGCAAAAATATTCTATTCACGGGGTAGGTAGTGGAAACTTACATCCTTAAATTCATCTTTGAAGCTCATGAGATGTTCATAATATGACAGTAACATGTGCTCCTTAACTCGCCATTCTCCATTGACCTGAAAAATGATTAAGGCTGAATCCCCATAGACCTCCAGGTATTCCACCCCTAGGGATATTGCTGCTTTTAGACCTGTTATACATTCTTCATATTTAGATGTGTTGTTGGTACAATCAAATGCCAATTTAACAGCGACTGGGAATTGCTTTCCATTGGGGGACACTAAGACTGCTCCAACTCCGTTCCTATGAATGTTCACGGCACCATCAAAGTACATTTCCCATATTAAGTTTCTTTCTTCCCTGTTCTCATTATCCTCTTCTACAGCTGCTAGAACTTCTTCATTAGGAAATTTGAACTCCATTGGCTGATATTCTTTAAGTGGATTCTCGGCCAGGTGGTCTGCTATCACGCTTCATTTTATGGACTTTCTGGTCACATACTTGATGTCAAATTCTACTAAAGCCACTTGCCATTTGGACATTCTTATGGAGATATGTGGGCTTTCAAAAATGTACTTTATGGCGTCCATCCGTGATATAAGCAAAGTTGTGTAATGGAGCATGTATTGTCGTAACCTCTTCGCTGTCCATACCAGTGCACAACAAGTCTTTTCAATAGCCAAATACTTAGATTCGCAATCGTTGATCTTCTTGCTCAAGTAGTAAATGGCTTGTGCTTTCCGACCGGTCTCATCATGCTGTCCTAACACCGCTCCCATCGACCCGTACAACACCGTGAGGTAGAGTATCAACGGTCGTCCTGTTGTGGGTGGAATCAAGAGAGGTGGATTTGACAAGTAGTTCTTGATTTTGTCAAAGGCTTCTTAGCATCTATCATCCCATCTACTTGGATTATCCTTCCTCAATAGTTTGAATATTGGGTCACAAGTATTGGTCAAGTTGGAGATGAATCTTGCTATGTAATTCAAACAACCTAAGAAACCTCAAACTTCCTTTTCTGTCTTGGGTACTGACATGCCTTGAATGGCTTTAATCTTGTCTGGGTCAACCTCAATACCTTTCTTACTAACAATGAACCCCAACAACTTTACAGTCGATGCTCCAAATGTGCATTTTGCTAGATTCAATCGAAGCTTGTAAATCCTCAATCTCTCAAACAATTTTCTAAGCAATGCAACATGACTTTCTCCTTCTTGTGACTTTGCTACCATATCATCTACATACACCTCTAGTTCCTTGTGGATCATGTCATGGAAAAGGGTCACCATTGCTCGCTGATATGATGCTCCAGCATTTTTCAGTCCGAACGACATCACTCGATAGCAAAATACTCCCCACTGAGTGATGAACGATGTCTTCTCCTTGTCTTCTTCTGCCATCAAGATCTGATTGTAGCTTGAATAACCATCCATGAAGGAGAATCGGTGACTTCTTATTATGCTATCAACTAGGACATCTATATGGGGAAGCGGAAAATTGTCTTTTGGGCTAGCTTTGTTCAAATCCCGATAGTCCACCCACATTCTGACTTTTCCATCTTTCTTCGGCACTGGTACTATATTGGCTATCCATTTTGGATATAGCGGGACTTTTAGAAAGCCTGCATCAAGTTGCTTTGTGACTTCTTCCTTGATCTTGAGTGACATTTCTGGACTCATCCTTCGCAACTTCTGTCATTTAGGTTCTATCCCCTCAATTAATGGGAGTTTATGAGCCACTATTTTTGGGTCCAAACCAGGCATATCTTTTTATAAGACCAAGCAAAAACATCTAGGAATTCATGGAACAATGCAATCATCTCTTCTCTTTCTAGGTTGTCAACTATTTTCACCTCTTTCTTATCCTCATCAGTACCCAGATTCACAGTTTCGACAATCTCGTCATATGGATTTATCCCCTTTTCCATTGAATCTATGATTTGGGCAAATTGTTGGCACAACTCAAGATCTTCATCTTCATTTTCATTCAAGTCCGTTGTAACACAATAATTAGTTAATGGATTTTCACAATCATTTGCACAAGATAGAGATTATGAAAGAGATGAGTCCCTAGAATTGAGACGAAACTCGAAATAAATAAGAGGAAAATAATAAAAGAAGAAAATTACAAAAAGAGAATGGAAAAGAAGAGAAAAAAAACACATGCATAATTATTTAATTAAAATTGAAGTACAAAAAAGGTGACTAAAATGTTCATTACTCAAGATACAACAAATCATCTAAGGGCACAGAATCCCAATTGTTCAATGGCTCGCAGCTTGGGTAGACTAGCAGAGGCATCTCCTTGGCTCCTTCGAGAGTGCTGATGGTTTCAGACCCTTCTATCATTACCACTGCTGCAGGCGTAGGAAATGTGTCCTTGATATGTGGAGTTTTCTTCTTGGCAAATTGGAGTTCTCTTGTAGCTTCATATCCTAGGCCAAGCTTCCCAGGATTATTGGAGAGGGAGATTGGATCCTTGATTTCTTGCAACTGACTTCCTAGCCCTTTTACTTCTTTGAATCCGCTCTTTTGCATGATTCGAGCAGCCACTGGAAGTGTATCACTGTCACGACCCAATTCGGGCACATGACCGGCACGTGAGAAATTCCACTCTCACGTAAGCCTCGTGACCTGGAATGCTCTGTAAATATGATGCTCAAAGCTTATTTAGTATAACATTCCATTTAAAACATATAAATCATCTGTTTTAAAATCATCACATCTGTCTAAAAACCTTATAAACTGCCTCTAAAGTCTGAGGCTGTATCACACTATAAACATAAGTTCTCTGTGTCAAAATATCCATAATTAATACAGTTAAGTGGTTAAGTACAAAGTCTGAATATACTGTCAAATTATACAATACATGAGACATGCTCTAAGGTCCGAGACCCTGCCTGCAATGTACTGGAGCACTCTAGACGAAATGAAAGTGCTTTACTCAAATGGAGCTTACCACTGAATCTCTAATGCTGCTGGAAGAATACCTGTAATGGAGATGAAAGTAGAAGGGGTGAGTTTGGCAACCAAAACTCAGTGAGTGAATCCTCACCTGAAACCCCCTTTCATGGAACATCAAGGAAACAGTGCATAATATCATAATAACACTATAACGGTCTTAAAACATTTCATATATGCATATACATAATCAAATTGTCATTTTCATAAATAAGGTCAACAATAGTCTAGTAAACGGGAGTCTCTGGTTATGTCTGATATGTAGATATACATATATAAATATATATATATATATATATATATATATACTCAATTCATCATGTCACAAATTCTATAATCAGCTTCTCAATTTACTTTTATACCTAAAATCATATAAGTTCATAGTATAATAGCTCTTAGAGAACCAGAAAGGTCTGATTTGTTCTAGTGGGTGCCAGACACGGGCCTCACCACACTGAACGGTCTACTAGCTCCACCAGTGCCAGACACGGGCCTCACTGGGGACTTAATGTGGACACCTAAATAGGTTCCATTCTCTGGTCTGCTCTGAGAGATTGCCCTTAAGCAACTTGGTACCAAGGTTAACGATCATGCAGCCGTTAACTCGCTGTTTGTTTCTCTATAGCTACTGCCTAACTAGATAAACAATTAAATATAAGAGTCCTTAAAATCTTTTAACGCTGTGAACTCTGAATCTATTGGATTCTAACGGTCCGACCTTAGCATAACTGTGGTTATCAAATCGTGTCTAAAGGGTCACCAGTTCAAAGGCATTGTGACTTCAAAGCCATAGAATATGTAGCTGGCAGTTGTTACGAGTATACAACTCTAACAATCTGACTTTAGCATAACCATGGCTATGAAATCATGCCTAAGAGATTACCCTGTATAGACATTCATGATTTCATAAACTCACAGAGTATGTATCCGTCAGCTGTTTTGAAATCTCATCAGATTCAAGCTCTAAAACTGTTTTTGTTTAATTCTCTAAAATATAATTCAAACCATCAAGTTTTCATACTAAAACTCTCAATATCATATTTCAAAATAGTTATATTCAAAATCTCAATTTCATTCTCTTTTCTAAATAGTATATTCAAGTATTAAACATTCATAAAAGTTTTCCATAATCATCATTATCATCCAACACATTTAAAATTAATTCAACAAACATGGTCCCATGAGTTTTCTCAAAAATACATTTCATGCTCTAAAATCAATAGCTCTAAAATATATAATCCAACAGTAGTTTCAGTCCTTGTACAGTATTTCTTCTAAAATCAATCATTAAATCATACTTTCATGAAAATAACTCTAATGCAGAATATAGAAGTCACAGCTGAGAACCCACTCACCTGGAGGGGTGAACAGAGAAGTGCTAACACCAACAGCCTAATAGGAGGCAGAACTGACAGCAGTATCTGATACAGGAGCAATGGAACTCTAAATCAACCTCTAAAACCTCTAAATACTCAAGAATCCATCTCTAATAAGGTAGAGAACTTCTCTCCCTCCAAAAGCATGGAGAAACACTCTAATAACAAGAAGGAACTGAAGAAAAGAAAGCAGAACCAAGAGAACAACATACCTTAAAGCCTTAGGAATGAAAGATTGGAGTTAGAATTGAGAGAAATGGAAGGAAATGGAGTTGGAGGGTGAAAATTCGCATTTCTTTGCTGAAGAAGAGGGTGGGGGGTGATTTTCGTGTTTTGAAGCTTCTAGACCCCGAGATTGGGTTTTTAAATCATCTGTTGAGCGCTGCGGCGCTCACCCGAGAGCATATCGCGCACCGCCTTACTGTTCTGTTGAGCGCTGCAGCGCTCTCAGCGCTGCGGCGCTAACCAGAGAGCATAAAAATGGTCTGCGCGCCTCAGTTGACCGCTGCAGCGTTCGTTAGCGCTGCAGCGCTCACCAGCAAGGTTTATCACTGTCCAGGATGGTGTCTATTAACTTTTAAACATAAATGTAAATAAGGGAATACCCCTTATTTGGATTCAAATAAAATGTCTAAAAAATCAAAATCCAACTCAATCCCAATCTACATTTTTGGGTTTTAGTTCAAATCAGAAAATTTTCACGGTTTTATAAACTTAGACATTAGAAACGGGTTGTTTAAAGATTTCAAAAAATTCCTTAAAAATCACTCTTTAACTCAGTTTTCTCTAAGGAACAATTATCGGGACTTTTGGTTCCAAGAATATTGCTCTATCATGTGGCTCTCCAGTGAAGAGTAGGGTCCAGACTTAGAAAAATCTCAGGACCCGAAGTGACAGATAACAAAGAATCGCCACCTTTTTGGCCCGAGAAATATTCTAACTCTTTTATTTAAAATTTGGGGTATTACACACTCCCCCCCTCAAAAAGATTTGGTCCTCAAATCTGAACTGAACTTACGTGAGGTTCAAGGACGTATCCAATTGTTTGGCATCCCCTGACATACTACTCTGATACACTCTGCCATGATATTCTGATATTTTTTTTTATATTATACT
The DNA here is from genome assembly GCA_031216105.1 of Dalbergia cultrata. Lineage (NCBI taxonomy): Eukaryota > Viridiplantae > Streptophyta > Magnoliopsida > Fabales > Fabaceae > Dalbergia > Dalbergia cultrata. Next base: position 18,579,303 of record CM062350.1, read on the forward strand.
CTGATATACTTGATAGGGTACTCTGGTATACTTTGTCACGATATTCTAAAAGACAGGACTACTCTAAAGATCATTGTTTTGATACTCCAACTGAGGATTCCTCTTATTATCACTAGGCAGCTCCATCTCTAAAGATATCTGTATTTCGCAGTTTCATGTATGTGTGTGTGAGTTCTTGAAATGGGGGCTTAACATTACTCTTGCCCTTGCCCTAGTTCTCTTTTCTTATTTCTGACATTAGATAACACAATGAGGATTCCTAGTCCATATGTTATTCGTCTTATTCTGTATGTTCGTGTCATGCATGAACAGCAAACTACTCTGCCTATTTATGTGAAAATATAAAAACAAGCATGGCATTCATATGCATAGTCCTTAGTATACATAATACCATATATCACATGCATCTTTAGAACACTTCACACACTTCATACACACTATTTATGACATTAAAGTTACAAAAACATCGTTTCACTAAGCATCTATAAGCGTAATATATTTGATTATGTCTATCTACTGGCTCTAAGTCACTAGTAGGGGAACCTTCATCAGTTGAGGTAACTGTATCACCCCGAACTGCGGGGTAGAGAGGCTGTGATGGTTCATTAGGTTGTCCTGGCCTTTGACTAACTATTTCTCGTAGTAGTGGGCAATCCTTCTTCTTATGCCCTTCCTGCCCGCATTCAAAGCATGCAGATGAGCCCTTTAGGCATTGGCCCTTATGCCGTCTCCCACATGTTTGACAGGATGGGGGTGGCCAATGGGTTTGTACTGAACTATTGCCCTCTGGCTGATTATTTTCTTGACTCCCAGGTTGGGCGACAATAGGGCGCATCAGAGAAGGCGCTAGGGAGGTGGCCCTGACCAATGGTCCCCGTCGTTGACCCCTGCTTGAGCCAGCCACACCTGGCTGTGCTCCTGATTGACTCACTCCAACTCTAATATGCTCACTAACCACCCCTGCTAAGCTCAGAACGGCCTGCTCGAGGCGCCAAATGTAACTGACGTTGCTACGGTAACGATGACGACGGTGGGTCACGGGTGGCATAGCTCAACTAAGAAAGCAAAACATAGGATAAGACAAGGATTCTAGACATCATTAACTCTCCCTATAGGCCTCAAATAACATCACGTTAGTGTGAATGGCCGCGGTTCCATTCACATAAACGTCATGTCATTTGTGGACACTTGCTCCAGTACTATGCAGGGAAACTACTGCTCTGATACCACTCTGTCACGACCCAATTCGGGCACATGACCGGCACGTGAGAAATTCCACTCTCACGTAAGCCTCGTGACCTGGAATGCTCTGTAAATATGATGCTCAAAGCTTATTTAGTATAACATTCCATTTAAAACATATAAATCATCTGTTTTTAAATCATCACATCTGTCTAAAAACCTTATAAACTGCCTCTAAAGTCTGAGGCTGTATCACACTATAAACATAAGTTCTCTGTGTCAAAATATCCATAATTAATACAGTTAAGTGGTTAAGTACAAAGTCTGAATATACTGTCAAATTATACAATACATGAGACATGCTCTAAGGTCCGAGACCCTGCCTGCAATGTACTGGAGCACTCTAGACGAAATGAAAGTGCTTTACTCAAATGGAGCTTACCACTGAATCTCTAATGCTGCTGGAAGAATACCTGTAATGGAGATGAAAGTAGAGGGGGTGAGTTTGGCAACCAAAACTCAGTGAGTGAATCCTCACCTGAAACCCCCTTTCATGGAACATCAAGGAAACAGTGCATAATATCATAATAACACTATAACGGTCTTAAAACATTTCATATATGCATATACATAATCAAATTGTCATTTTCATAAATAAGGTCAACAATAGTCTAGTAAACGGGAGTCTCTGGTTATGTCTGATATGTAGATATACATATATACATATATATATATATATATATATATATATATATATATATATATTTATATATATACTCAATTCATCATTCATCATGTCACAAATTCTATAATCAGCTTCTCAATTTACTTTTATACCTAAAATCATATAAGTTCATAGTATAATAGCTCTTAGAGAACCAGAAAGGTCTGATTTGTTCTAGTGGGTGCCAGACACGGGCCTCACCACACTGAACGGTCTACTAGCTCCACCAAAGGCTGCACACGGGCCTCACTGGGACTTAATGTGGACACCTAAATAGGTTCCATTCTGCAGTCTCAGCTTCGAGAGATTGCCCTTAGGCAACTTGGTACCAAGGTTAACGATCATGCAGCCGTTAACTCGCTATCTGTTTCTTTATAGCTACTGCCTAACTAGATAAACAATTAAATATAAGAGTCCTTAAAATCTTTTAACGCTGTGAACTCTGAATCTATTGGATTCTAACGGTCCGACCTTAGCATAACTGTGGTTATCAAATCGTGTCTAAAGGGTCACCAGTTCAAAGGCATTGTGACTTCAAAGCCATAGAATATGTAGCTGGCAGTTGTTACGAGTATACAACTCTAACAATCTGACTTTAGCATAACCATGGCTATGAAATCATGTCTAAGAGATTACCCTGTATAGACATTCGTGATTTCATAAACTCACAAAGTATGTATCCGTCAGCTGTTTTGAAATCTCATCAAATTCAAGCTCTAAAACTGTTTTTGTTTAATTCTCTAAAATATAATTCAAACCATCAAGTTTTCATACTAAAACTCTCAATATCATATTTCAAATAGTTATATTCAAAATCTCAATTTCATTCTCTTCTCTAAATAGTATATTCAAGTATTAAACATTCATAAAAGTTTTCCATAATCATCATTATCATCCAACACATTTAAAATTAATTCAACAAACATGGTCCCATGAGTTTTCTCAAAAATACATTTCATGCTCTAAAATCAATAGCTCTAAAATATATAATCCAACAGTAGTTTCAGTCCTTGTACAGTATTTCTTCTAAAATCAATCATTAAATCATACTTTCATGAAAATAACTCTAATGCAGAATATAGAAGTCACAGCTGAGAACCCACTCACCTGGAGGGGTGAACAGAGAAGTGCTAACACCAACAACCTAATAGGAGGCAGAACTGACAGCAGTATCTGATACAGGAGCAATGGAACTCTAAATCAACCTCTAAAACCTCTAAATACTCAAGAATCCATCTCTAATAAGGTAGAGAACTTCTCTCCCTCCAAAAGCATGGAGAAACACTCTAATAACAAGAAGGAACTGAAGAAAAGAAAGCATAACCAAGAGAACAACATACCTTAAAGCTTTAGGAATGAAAGATTGGAGTTAGAATTGAGAGAAATGGAAGGGAATGGAGTTGGAGGGTGAAAATAAGCATTTCTTTGCTGAAGAAGAGGGTGGGGGGTGATTTTCGTGTTTTGAAGCTTCTAGACCCCGAGATTGGGTTTTTAAATCATCTGTTGAGCGCTGCAGCGCTCTTAGCGCTGCGGCGCTCACCCGAGAGCATATCGCGCACCGCCTTACTGTTCTGTTGAGCGCTGCAGCGCTCTCAGCGCTGCGGCGCTAACCAGAGAGCATAAAAATGGTCTGCGCGCCTCAGTTGACCGCTGCAGCGTTCGTTAGCGCTGCAGCGCTCACCAGCAAAGTTTATCACTGTCCAGGATGGTGTCTATAGCCTCCAGGATGGTGTCTATTAACTTTTAAATATAAATGTAAATAAGGAAATACCCCTTATTTGGATTCAAATAAAATGTCTAAAAAATCAAAATCCAACTCAATCCCAATCTACATTTTTGGGTTTTAGTTCAAATCAGAAAATTTTCACGGTTTTATAAACTTAGACATTAGAAACGGGTTGTTTAAAGATTTCGAAAAATTCCTTAAAAATCACTCTTTAACTCAGTTTTCTCTAAGGAACAATTACCGGGACTTTTGGTTCCAAGAATATTGCTCTATCATGTGGCTCTCCAGTGAAGAGTAGGGTCCAGACTTAGAAAAATCTCAGGACCCGAAGTGACAGATAACAGTAACTGTCACCCTTTTGGCCCGAGAAATATTCTAACTCTTTTATTTAAAATTTGGGGTATTACAATCACCTCTTTGTTCCTCTGGTTCAGTTATCTCGAGATTTTGAAATGAGACCTCAAGAGTGTTTTCAGCACAATTAATATACGGCACCGCCACTAGTTTGGTCACCAACAACTCCTCTTCTCCTTTTACTGTAATGAGCTTTCCACAATCTATGAATTTCACCCTCTGATGAAGAGTAGAGGGAACTGCACCTGCCACATGAATCCAAGGTCTTCCTAACAGCATTGTATACCCTGGTTCAATGTCCATCACCTGAAATCTAGTCAAGAATGTGGTTGGCCCAATTTCCAACTGAAGGTCAATGGTACCCATGATTTCCCGCAATGATCGGTCAAATGCTTTGACGATTGTCTCGCTCGGTGCAATTGTGGAAGGATCAACCGGTAATTGCTGCAAAGTGGAGTAAGGAAGCACATTGAAAGCTGACCCCCTATCAATCAATACTTTCGTGATGTTGCAACCCTGACATTTTAGGGTAATATGGAGCGCCTTCCGGCGTCCCATTGCATGAGGAGAAACTTCATCCTCCTTGAAGATGATGGTATTTGTAGTTCTGATTGCACCCACAATCCCTTCAATTTTATCTGGGGTCACATCTTTAGGTACATATGCTTGATCCAATACTTTCTTGATCGCATTGCGATGAGCCTCTGAAGATAAGATCAATGAATAAAGTGAGATCTTTGCTGGTGTTTTCTTCAGCTGATCCACCACATCATACTCACTTTGTTTCATTATTTTCAGAAATTCTTCTTCTTCGTCTACGTGCCCTTTTCCTTTGCTTTCAGGTATCACTCGAGGGTCTTTTAATATTTTCCCTGGAGTATAACACCTACCACTCCGAGTGATCCCTCCTATTCCTGTGACATTGGTTATGGGTTCTGATGCAAGGAGTTTTGAGCATACTTCACGATCTGGTTCTTCAATTGCTTCTGGTTGATCAGGTTTTGCATGGATTGTGAGATGAGAAGGCAATCTAGATACTTTGAAGACAGGTACTGCCCCTTGTTTAGGGGTTATTTCTTCGGACATTACAAAACAGGGCTCTATGACAGTTTCATATTTCCACGGAACCATGTGATTGCTCTCATAGGAAAATGGCTTAGGTACTTTGAAAACAAGTGCCGTCTCAAGTTTATAAACCTTAAAAACAGGGGGCGCTTGTTGAACCATGTTGATGCTTTGTTTAATGCCTTTTGGTATCTCGAGCACCCCTAGTTTGACCATTCTTTCAACAAAGAGCTTCAGCTCTGGACACTCTTCTATGTGATGTTTCTTTCCGGAACACTCACAAAATACATCACTTTCATCTCCCTTCACTGTTCTTCTTCCTTTCCTTCCTTCGACTTCCATCTCATAGCCCGCTTTTCTCAGGGCTTCTAGGATCTCATTCATTAGGAGTCTAACATTCTCTACTCCCTGATTTGCACAGTTCTCACTGGAAATGGAATTTACCTGTCCTCCACCGTGATTGGGGAATGGATTATTCCTTATGTGTGGCCTCGGTTCTTTTTCCAACTTGATGGCACTGCGATCAATCAAGCGCCATACTGCAATCTTGAACCCATAACAGTCCTCGATAGAATTTCCAGGAGAGTTGGAATAGTAGTCACATGTCTGGTTCGGATTGTACCATCTAAGATATGGTGGCATGAAGGTCTTTCCTAGTCATGGGGTTAGCAAGTTATCTCCACACAGGCATTTGAACAGTTCAGCATTACTCATATAGAAATTAGGTAATGGTCGATTTTCTGTTGGGGGTCTGTTATTGGTGGTGAATGGTGGGATTGTTGTGGAGGGGTTGGTTGTCTGGCGAGTCAGAGGTGGTGTTTGGTTGGGTCTAGGTGTTGTTGGTATATAAGGTCGTGGTTGGGAGACATGGTTAATCTGGTGTGGTTGAGGTGTATATGGTGTTTGGGCTTGAGTTGGGATGATTCTTGGAGGTGGGTATTGTTGGTGTGAATAGGACGGGGATTGTGTGTGTGAGTAAGAAGGGTAATGGTTTGGCCGAGGAGTGGATTGATGAGATTGGGGGTGGATGTAATTGACAGCATTCTCTTTCTTCTTGAAATGGGAGCCTTTCTTAGATTCGCTTGTTTCTCCCGTTGTTAGCTCCACCTTTTCTTCTTGTATAGTGGTTTCAATTCTTCCTCCTATCTCAACCAAATCCACAAACTCTTTCACGTGAGTCCCAAGCATGTTCTTGAAAAAAGGACCTTCTAATGTACGGATGAAGTAAGAGCACATTTCTTGCTTTAACATCGGTGGAACAACCCTTCCAGCCATAGCCCTTCACCTTTTAGCATATTCCTTGAAAGACTCGTTTTCTTTCTTCTTCATTCCTTTCAACTGATCTCTGGTAGGTGCAGCATTCAGATTAAATTTGTATTGGTTAGTGAAAGCTTAAGCCAAATCTTCCCAACACCGAATCTGTGTTCGGTCCATCTACATATACCACTCCCATGCAGCGCCCTCCAAGCTCTCAGGGAAAAAACTGATTAAGAATTTCTCATCCTTGGACCACATTCCCATCTTTGTGCAATACATCCGTAAATGCATGAGGGGATTGGTGCTGCCATCGAACTTGATAAGCTCAGGCATCTTGAAGTCTTTGGGAATGACCACACTAGGGGCCAAACACAGATCGCTGATGCTCATTGAGCCATACGGGCTAGGCCCACGCAGCATTTGGAATTGCTCTTGCATGCTTTCTTACAGTTCCTGTTTAAGCTTCAATCGTTCTGCTTCCTTATTGACATGGTTATGGGAGGCTGCATTGTTGGCATCGTTGTGCGGGGTTCCGTTGTTGTCATCTGAGTTATATCCTGGTCGCTCAACATTTTCCTCATTTTCTTTGGCCATATTCACAGTGTCCACGATGAACTTTTTGAATTCTGGTCCAAACACAGATTTCATCATGGCCTTGAGTTCATCAATTTCTTGAATTAGATTCCTTTCCTCATTATTGCCTTCTGTAGCCATGGTATGTTCCTTGTCTTTACCCTTCTCAGTCTTCTTCTTCTCAACTCTAGATCGAAGTTTGTACGGCTCTCTAGCAGGTACACTACTATCAGACAAAGCTTTCTTTGAAGGAGCAATGTTTGAAGACCTCTTGGACCAAGCTTTCTTTTGAGGACTAATAAAGATTCCCCTGCAAGACAGAACATGGTTTAGTCTTTTTTAATTATTTTTTAGTTTTCTAAGTTTTTTTTTTGTTGTTTTGTTTTGTTTTGTTTTTTTTTTTGCACAAGGGATGTCATCAGCACGTGTGAAAATGGAAGTATCCTCCCATACATATTATTACGGGCACCCTACCTTGTAACTTAAGTGTGGTTGATAGCGATCGTGAAGGGAATATTTACTTCCTCATCACACGCCATTTTAATAAACACTAGCAATGCAATTTCTTGGAGCTGGACTTTATTTCTCGTAAGAAAGTCATATGAACACATCCTTGTACTCAAATAGTAAATGGAAGACTTGAAAATTTCATTCCTTTAAATAAGATGCAATTCAATACATCATAAGCTACTAAGTCTAGTACATCAAAAGCTTGGTTTTCTGTTTCTTGAATTTCCTTGCATAGCCTTCACATTTCTTCATGAACTTGGTTACCCCCTGTGGCAGGTCAAGCAGTGGTCCTTCCCCTATTTGTTCTTTTGCTTCTTCAAAGCATTGTATGACCTCATGACTGTGATAATTGGCCTCCTTGATGAGTCGGGCATACTTTGTCTTCCATTCTTCAGCCTCTTCCACACTATCCAAAGCTTTATTTTTCCAAAACTTCCTGTGTTCTGTTGCCGTGACATAGAGATGTTGGTATTGATTTGATGACTTCCATGCATGAACGCAATCATCTTTTGTTTGTGCTAGGACTTCCAACAGGTTTTGGACTCTGCCTTCCAGTTCTCTCCTTGCTTGTCGTTCCATGTCGATAGCCTTCTGCAACTCCATATTCATCCTCTTTTCATTGGCAATCTTTGCTTCTAGGTCTCTCATAATCTCTTCTTTCTTGCTAAGCTCAATTTCTAATCTTGCTTTGGTCTTATCTTGGAGTTTAATTTCCTTTTCGAAGGATTTCTTTTCTCTCAAAAGACCATGGAATTCCTCTTCTAGTTTTCAGAGTTTAGCAACTGCTGTGCTTCTTGGGACATCTAGGGAGTTCGCATGCTTGTCTTTCAATATCTCAATTTCCCTAGCCATTTTGTAACACCGGTCTTGGAGAATAACAATCTGGACATCAGCCTCTTGCTTATTTTCTTCTAGGAGTCTTATTTGTGTCTTCAATATCTCGATATGAGAGATCAATGATTGAAGTTGTCCTCCATTAACCTGTGGAACTTCTATTTTGAGGTCGACTGGCCCCATTCATATTTTTCTCCATTCTTCATATTCTGGTGATGGGATTGGCATTTGTTTTCCCAACCTTTGTCTTCCTACCATTTTGATGTCTTCCCAAGCCTTCTTAATCTCCATCTCTTGCTTCTTTGTATCTTGATGTTGTTGGTAGAGGAAAGTAAATCCTTACAATTGCTTTTCTTGAGGCTTAGTTTGTGTCCAGCGAAGCTGCCTAAGTACCAAAGTAGGAGAGTATGATGCATAACCCCTTGGGCCCATTAACGGAACATAAGGAAAGGCCCCACAGCTGTAGATAATGCTTTCACCATTGTACCATGGGCAAACCCATTTAAAAGTGTCGGATTCAATAGTATAGAACTCTTGCATCCACTTGTGTGCATGTTGTTTATTTACTGGTATGCGATGAGAGTGTTTCAATGGGTCTGGTAGATGTCCCAAGTGATTTCCGGCCTGTATATGTGTTATTACCCACACGTATAGCATGTGCGAGCAACACCGCAATCTCCCTCCTTTTCTCGATGGCATATCTCCATAGAGAGGAATGTATTTGCCAGAATAGCAGGAACTGGATTCGCCCTGTAAGTGCAAAACCTGAAGAAGACATCCATGGATGCTTGATCAACGATATCTGGTGTAAAAGGAAAGAGCACCAACCCATAAATTATCAATGCCAAAGTTCGGTTAAACAAGTCCCATTTTCTTTGTTGGGCTAGCATCTCGAGGTGAGACTCAAGGAAGACTCTGCTCAATCCTCAAGTCGACCTTCTTTCCTCCATCATCATCTGGTCAACATGGACCCCAATTAGCTTAGCAACTTTTGCTTCTGTTACATAACTCCCTTGATAGAGGTACACGCCTGCCTTTTCACGGATAGGTAGTCTTATCATTCTGGTGTACTCTTCTATCGTTGGAGTTATGTCAATCTTTGGCAATTCAAAGCAATGTAAAGGAAATTTCCAGAACTGTGTAAGGGCACTGAGCACAGGTTCCTCGATAGGGATGTACAAAAGGTCCATTATATGTCCATATGTGTTCTTGAAATCAAGTTTGGTATCATGCGGCATCAACCGACATAATTCTTCTACTCTTTGGAGTTCACTTTGGACTATAGTGACCTTGATACTTCTTTTTGCGTTGCTAGTGTTATTTTGGGTTGCTTCCATTGTCTTGAGTGATGATAAACCTTGTATCCTATTCAAAAAGGAATATAAAATTAAATGACATCAGCAATATTAAATATATATGAGTAATGGATGCATGCTATGCATGAAATAATCTCATTTATTTTTTATGCATCATGCATGGAACTCCTATCTTGAAAATGAAAATTCTGCATGTTATGCATTTATGGGAGGAATGTATGAATGAGTTTTTTTTTTTTTTACAACGAATGCACGAATGATATGCTTTTGAAAACATCTTTTAATTTTTGAGAACAAAAATAAAAGAAAACATGCATGTATGATGAGACATGTTTAATGATTGAGTGAGAAAAGAAAATGGATGTTCATTTGTGTCCTAAGAAGGTTAACTCTAGGGGTGGATTTTTCTAAGGTTCAAACCTTAATGGGGTAGTCACAAAGTTCAATCTATTAGTGCACAATTATTGGGACAGCTCTAGACATCTAAAGGCCATGGCTCCCAGATTGCCTTCATCCATAGGATAAAGACCCAGTTCATGAAATGACCATAAGTAGGGATGAACCCTCTCAGTATGATCAATCCATGAGACTAGTAACAATCTGAGTGGTGTTCCGGCAAATGCCAAGTGGGCATGAAGCCCCTCAGTGACAATGTCGAAACTCCTCCTAATCCTTGGGTCGCACAAGCTCGGGTGTAGAGCCAAAAAGTGTGTGAGATTATGTGAAAGTGCGTAGTGTGTGAGGAGCATACCAACCTTGTAATCCTAAAACTACCCTTTCCTGAAAAAGAAAACAACAAAACAATATATATTCAAGAAAGATATTCGACTATCCTAAGGTTCCAAGAAAAATAAAATAAAATCTTCTACCCTAAGGTTCTAAATATATAAAAAAATCATCTATCCTAAGGTTTGAATAAGAAATATTTACAGATAAAAATAAACAATTATGTAAGAAAAAAAATTTACAAAACTAATATGAGGGGAAAAATAAATACAATAAAGTTATAATTGTTTGCGTAATTAACTCTAATGAGCTTGACTCTCTAGTGTCCCCAGTGGAGTCGCCAAACTGTCACAGCGTACCTAGAGGGCGCCATAGCATAAATGGCCTTGAAAATAAATTGGGAGTCGCCACCAATTTTAATTCTGAAAAAATTGGAAAACCTTTGAATTTAGTAGAACTGGTCTTTTAAGAATTTTGAGTCCGGGAGTCTGATTATGATTAGAGAAGGGTGGAAACTTAATCCCACTGCACCTCTAATACATCCGTATAAATTCGGTTACCCTAGAGCTAATTATGCAAATTCATTTATAACTTTAGAATACTTATTTTTCCTCTAAATGTAACAATTATATAAAAAATAAGATAAAATAAAATAAAATAAATTAAGTTAAAAGAGAACATAATTTAATGAAAAATTAATTTTGATTTGATAGTTGTTAGCTACGCCGACGTACCTCTGGTGCAATGAGGAACTCAAAACCACGTCGTTCTGTAGAAAATATTTGTGAGTTGATTGATTTTAATTAATTAATAATAAAGAATTTTAAAATATCAAGATGTCGCAGTTAAAATATCCTTTGAATATAGAATTAAGAAGTCATCACAATAAATTAATTATATTCTTCAAAGAAAAATATTAATCAATCATAAAAAAAAGAAATTTAAACGATCGGAAAAATTTCCAAAAAAAAAGAAGGTAATTTTTGTTCTTAAAGGAAAGAAGATCCAAGAATTAAAATGCTTAGGACATTTTTATTTTCAGCAATCCCTAGCTAAAATAAACTCTAACCCAAATCCCTTTATTTGTTCTAATGCCTTTTTCGGACTGAAGCAGTCCAAATAGTCAAGCTATGTTACCAAAAAAAAAAAAAACTAAAAGACATGACACAAATAAACAAATAATAACCCAAAAGCAAAAGGAAACAAGCACTAGCAAACAAACTTATTCTAAAAAATAACAACGTGGACAAAGCAAACAACAAGTCAATCAATGAAGGATTAAAAAAATGAAAAGAAAAGGAATCCTATGTTTAACAATGTTTTCACATACAAACAAAACTGAAAACTCATTTTATTTGCACACAGAACTACACTTGCAATTTGCAAAGAGAGAGAGAAAACGGGAATTCCTATGTTGACTCTCCTTTTATCTTTTTCTTTTTATTCTTTTCAAATGGGTGAAGGATTAAAACGCACAGAGAGAGATGACGGTGAGCAAAAAAGAACAAGGGGAAGGAAAGGTAAGTGGCGATGGGTGCATATGGAGGGTGGATTCGTGACAACCATGAAGGTAGCGGCATCAGCTGCAGGATGGGTGACAGTTTAAGTGATGATGGTGGCTGCTGTAAGATGATGGTGAAATATGTTAGGATGATAGTTTGGGCTGTATTTCTGGTCTGTATTGCTAACTGAGGTCAAGGATGAGGTTTGGTTGCTATTTGGATGAGGGTGGTGGTGAAAGTTTTGTGATTTGGGTTTTGATTTTCGGTTGAGATGATAATGGATTTGCGGCAAGTGATGGTGAGGATGGAAAAATTACCTGAGTAAACTGGTTATTGTTTCTGCTTGCTTGATTTCTCAATGCATCTCTCTCTGTTAATTTCTGAAATCTCAACGTGTATGTGCTAACCAATCCCTTCTGTATCTTGCTGAATTAGTTCCATGTCTGTGTGTGTTCTCTCTGCCTCTGTGTGTCCTCTGGAAATTGGCTCCTCCATGAATTTATACACAATTATGCCTTGAATTTCTAGATCTTATGCTGACTTTCCGGGATTAGATTGCTGATCATTTATGACTTTAGACACCTTCTCTGCAAATTTTCTCATCGCGCTCCACTTCTCCGACTCCTCTGTTCTTCATTTTCAAAACAGAGCTTATTTTTCTGAAAAATGGTAAGTTGAATTTGTTGTTTCGAGGGAAACGGTGCTAGAGAAAGGTGGCACCCTTATTTTATTTTTATTTTTTATTTTTAATCATAAACAGACAAAAGGAAATCAATACTGACCAACAAGTAATGACACAATGAAATAACATTTTTAATCAAAATAACAATAAAGACACGGGCTGGACATATTTTTTTTCAAATGGGTTAATGAAACGAATTTTTATTATTTTTGTTTTTTTTAAATGGGCTGAAAAGTAGAATAAACCTAGTACTGTTAGTCTTGGAAAAAAAAACTTGAGTTTATTTTGAAATGAATCAGACAAAATTGGGTTTTCACATACGTTAATTAAATTAAGTCAATAAAATAAATTATTTAAATAAAATTTAAAATGAAATGAAAATGCACCGTGGAACATGTTATGTTATGTACGGTTGTGCAGGGGTGTGAGGAGATTCTGTTTTCGGGCTGACGTAACTAGGGGTTGGATGAGATTAGGAGGAGGAAGAAGCGATTAGGTGTAGTAATAGAGTCTTCTTCCCTTGAAATTTTTAGTATTCTTAATTTTGAAAATAAAGCAAAATAGGTTAATAATTTGAGGACATTTTAGTAACTAGATAAATATAAGTCATTCATGTGGAGTGGTATTAGACAATTGACCTATAACTTGTTAGGGTTAGTGGGCTAATTCGTACTCTATTTACCATTGAATACGATGTGAACTTTATTTGAGTAGATACATTGTCCCATTTGATAATGGATAGAATGTGAATTAAGATAGCATCTTACCCAAACAACATGAATCTAGTAGTAATGTGAATGTGTAGAGAGGTGGTGGTGTGTGAGAAGCATTATTCTATAAATTCAACACCAGTTGTGTCAAAACACAATTGTGACAAGACAATTCTCAATCACAACGTCTGTCCCAAAATCAAATCATAGGAAAGCATAATTTTGCGAAATCATTGCATTTCTTGCATTCATTATTTGGTATCTATATCCGTAGATAATTTAGAAATGTCAATCTCCTTTTGAGTTTCTAAAATTTCTTGTTCACATGTTTTATGATGATGATGTCTTATTTTATGACTAGGGGTTCAAAATAAAAGTGAAAAAAGAAAGATCACGTATGTTATGATGCACTACACTGATTTTCTAGTCCATCTTCATTGTCATTCCTTCCTTCCCTGTTTACCACAAATGGCATGAGGCTCTAATCCAACCCAAAAATATAATGTTTCTTGTTGAGAATAATGTTGTCCAACTCAACTACTGCCTAAAGAAAATTATGACTTTGAATATCTTTAAACATTGTGAAAATATATACAAGGCTAAGCAAAATGGTATGTATGCAAAATTCTTATTTTACTACCGAAAATCAGAAGGGGTGGCACAGAAATTTACAATTTATATTTCGCCAGATTGTGTAAAATCATAAAGATAATGATCATTACAATTCAAGGCAGAATAGACCTAATAGCTGGAACAACTTTTGTATGTTCAAACTCACTAGCACAGGCATGAAACAAATGATGCCTTTGTAGGAGATGAGTGAGGTTTGCTAAAACTAAATGGAGTCATAATACATCTAAAGGTGTAATAGATTAGAGTGGTTTGATACTGTTAGGATGGAAAGTTTTCACAGAAAACTCAGGAGATTGATTTGCTTCACATGAAGGACACCTGATTGGGTTAAAACACTGCATCTTATTCTCAGGAACCGACTATACACTCTTCTTGGAGGATAGTTGAGCCTACAACTTACAAATCAAGACCATCTGCACAAACCATAACAATCCAATTAGTTTTCTGAAATGTCAAGGAATTGATCAAAAGAGGAAGTTTTAATAGAATTTCTGTTCAAAGATGTATTAAAAGGAAACTTAAGGACAAATACATAGCATAAAGTTGGCATTGCAATTTCCATATTCAGACTTTAAAATCTTCAAACTTCGCTTAAATTCCCCTTGGATAGTCACTTTCCTATTAATATCATAGTTATAAAAACCTGCTCGGACCATCAGTTGGACTAGTAAACCGGTGAACTAGCTAACTAACTAGTCCAAGTCAAGCAATAGATCGGTTATGCAATCAAACCGGTGTGATTCGATGTGAACTGGCCGAAAACTGCATACTATAAGATAGGAAATATGACAATTTTTCTGTTTAGAAAGGTATAGTCTAGCCAATATATCCAAGGGAAAGCATAAGAGGGCCTCATAATTTAACAGGACTTGCTATGAGAAGTTAAGAACTAAAATTCAAAGGTTCATAAGTGAGTTTAGAGAAAGAAAATTCAGTCCTATTGAATTCTTGTTTGTGTGTATACACTTAGATAAATGGTTTCGGTCAATTAACTGCTTTGGCTTTAAATAAGACAAATATTAAACATTAGATCAGGAAACTGAAATTGTATGAGGTGATTTGATCCTTAAAGGACTTGGCCCATAAAATTTTCAGGTAACAAATTAATATGGAAAGATAGCTCTTTTATTATCAATTACTAAAAATAATTATGAACATCTAAGCTTTCTAACCTTTTGAAGAAGCACCTTCATCTAGTGGAGATTCCGATGTAGGAGTGGATGGTGAATTGCTGACATATTCCCTAGCATCAATCAACATTGCGATGACCTCTCTCATTGTAGGCCTATTAAGAGGAGATGTGCTGGTGCAAAACAGAGCAATTTTGAGAAGAAGAGACATCTCTTCAATTGTTTTTTGCGCACTCATATCCAATCGCTTGTCAAACAGTTCGGCTGTTGGTACTGCAGCTTGGATTGATCTTCTCACCCAAGTCACCAGATCCCCACCCTGTTCCAAAGGTTGAACAGGCGACCTTCCAGTGACTAGTTCCAGCAAAACTACCCCAAAGCTATAGATGTCACATTTCTCAGTCACCTTCATGGTATAGGCATATTCTGAAAAAAAAAAAAAAAATCAATCAACCATAAGAACACTGATGGATCACTATGATTATAAGCTCGCAGATGAAAACATCTACTTAGAATACTGCTAAATGCTATCATAAACTTTTGATAATATGTGTTGTCCTGTCTGATGAAAATGTATATTGGAAAGTAATTTACTAATCAGCAACGCCATAGTTGCAGCAGCTATATAGTGAACTTATCCTTACCTGGAGCAATGTAACCATATGAACCTGCCACAGCAGACATGGATTTTGAATACGAAAAGTCAACAAGCTTCGCCAGGCCAAAGTCTCCGACATGAGCCTCAAACAATTCATCAAGTAATATGTTGTTCGACTTGATATCGCGATGGATGATCTGCGGTTTACAATCATAATGAAGATAGCACAGGCCTTCTGCTGCTCCCAAAGCAATCTTATACCGAATACTCCAATCCAGTACACACATGCTTGTACTTGAATGAAGTTGTTCCCCAAGGCTCCCATTTTCCATGTACTCATACAAGAGAAGATTAGAATCCTCATGGTAACAAAATCCATACAGCTTCACAATGTTCCTGTGCCTGATCTTTCCAAGGGTTGAAATCTCAGCACGGAAGCTTCGGTCAACATTTGCTCCTTCTCCGCGCGAATTCAGCTTTTTCACAGCAATCACTTCACCATCATTCATAATAGCCTTGTAGACAGTACCACAAGCTCCTCTTCCAATGACTGCTGCTTCTGAAAAATTGCCGGTGGCTTCCAAGAGATCCTGGTATGTAAAGCCTTCTTTTGGAAAGTAATAGTTATCCATGACATGAGGTTTTGTTTGCCCTTCAAGTGAAACAAAAGCAGGTCTACGTCGCCTCATCGCCCAACATATACAGACTATGAAAATAAGAGAAACAAATCCGACTACCCCAGAAGCAATGCTCACTATCTTTTCCCTTGATGAACCTTCTCTGATCCAGCTTGGTTTTCCAGCATGGTTTGAAGATATAGATGGATGACAATGATTAGTACCTAGTCGGCACAGCCCATTGTTCCCAGCAAAATTTGAGAAATCCATCTTTCTAAATGCAGGTGTGTCTGGAACAGTTCCTTCCAGCTTGTTGTCAGATACATTGCATACTATAAGACTAGGCAGGCTACCAATTGATCCAGGAATTTCACCAAGAAGTTGATTGTCATTCAAGTAAAGGGATTCCAACATTTGTAAGTTCCCCAGGCCATCTGGAATCGTGCCAGAAAGTTTGTTGTGACTCAGGTTAAGCGCAATCTGAAGAGCAGCGAGTTTTCCCAAATGGAAAGGGATGTTTCCTGAGAATTGGTTGCCACCAAGCTCAAGCTCCGTGAGACGAATAAGATCCCCCAGAGTGTCTGGTATTTCTCCAGAGAGGCTATTATCAGAAACTTTCAATAGTTCCAAGTTCACCAGCTTGCCAATTTCATTAGGAAGCTCACCAGTGAATTGGTTCCGGCTAAGATCAAGCCTCTGAAGCTTAACACAGTTTCCCAACTCATGAGGAATACTTCCAGTGAAACCATTAGAGGAAACATTGAATGTGACAAGTTGTGCCAAATTTCCAATCTCAGAAGGGAGATTACCAACAAAATAATTATCTGACAAGAGAAGCCTCTCTAGATTCGTTAGTTGACCTATCCCGGGGCTTATTAGCCCTGAGAATTGATTCTGATAAAGTTCAAGTGCAGTAAGATTGTGAAGTTCATACAATTCAACAGGTAGGCTTCCTGTCAACTGGTTGTCCCCGAGCATTAGCTGCACAAGAGACTTGCAAGTCCTCAGCCTATAAGGAATATTCCCAGACAACCTATTTGACCCTAGGCTCAGGAACTGCAGCTTCTGATATTTACAAAGATGAGCAGGTATTGCACCAAGAAGATTATTTGCAGATATATCAAGAATTGTAAGGTTTCTAATGGCTCCAAGATGAGGAGGAATCACGCCCTCAAGTTTGTTGTCAAATAGCTGCAAATCCTCCATCAATGTAAGATTTTGAAACTCCATTGGGATTGTTCCTGTCAAATTATTCATTGACAGGTCTAGATTTCTTAGCTGCCTCAACTGCCCAAGCTCCCGAGGAATATGACCCTGCAGATGGTTCTCAAACAGATGAAGCAAGCTAAGGTTAGAGATCTTACCCAACTCTTTGGGAATGCTCCCAATCAAACGGTTTTCAGATAAATCTATCTCAATTGCATTTGTGCAGTTCCCTAGCTCTGGTGGAATTGTTCCATTCAACTGGTTGGTGTATATGTACAACCTTGTCAACTGGGACAGCTTTCCCAGCTCCTTAGGGACATCACCACTAAACAAATTTTGATGCAAAGCAAGCAGTTCCAGGCTACTAATGTTTCCAATCTCAGGAGGAATCTCCCCAGATAGAGAGTTTTGCCACAGAATCAAATTGATAAGGTTCTGAAGCTTTTGAAGCTCCTTTGGAATGGAACCTTCTAGCTGATTCTGTGCCAAACCCAAGATCTCCAAGCTCCCGCACTCGCCAATTTCGACAGGTATGGGCCCTGAGAGGCCATTGAGGCCTGCTCTAATAACTCTAAGCTGCTTCAACTTACTGATTGATGTGGGAATTCTTCCAGTTAAGTTATTGCTATAAATGACTAGCTCCTCAAGTGAGGTTAAATTCCCAAGCTCTTCTGTCACTTCACCATACATATAATTTTCACAAAGGTAAAGCTTTCTAAGAGTTGTGATTTTCCAAATATGGGTCAGAAGTTCTCCATGGAGCCTATTTGTACAAAGGTCTAGTCTCTCTAAGCTATGACAATCAACAAAACCCTCAGGAATGGGGCCAGAAATGAAATTCTTTGACAGATTCAGCTCAAGCAGCCAAGGAAGATTACAGATGCTAGGAGACAAAGTACCAGACAGGTTAAGATGATAAAGTTTCACAGAAGTTACCACTGAATGAGTACATTGCACACCAGTCCAACTGCAAGGAGTCATATCAGAAGAATCCCAGTTATGAAGATTGTTCTGTGGATCCGTCAGGGAGCTTTTGAACTGCAAAAGACTAGAACCCTCTTCATTGATGGAACTCACAAAGACCATGCCAAGGCAAAACAGCATCATCATCATCATCATCATAATCATGCAAGACCCACTTTGGTAGTGGAAATTCCACTCCAATGCCATTTTTCTCTTAGAAAAACCAAAAGAAAAAGAATCAAGGGGTGGCCTTATTTTGTTAGGCCACAAAGAACAGCAGTTAAAAAACGATCAAAGCCACTTACAGATCAGAAGGCATGTGAGAAATGGAAGAACTGCAATCAGAAAAAGAGAAAAAAGGAAAAAGGCCTATAAGAACAATATGTCAAACTTCACAGGAGCAGGAAAAAAAAAAACACCAGTGTGAACACTGAACAAATTCAGATTATTTCAGAAGCTTCAAGACAAAGCAGAAGATGACAGAGGAAAAACGGGAAAATTTTTTTTATATATATATATATATTAAAAAAAAATACTACCGTGTTGTGAAAGGAAGCGTAAGCGGTGAGAGCAAGTTGAAGAAGCAAACACGGAAAACGAAAAAACTAACTTTTGAAATAACCCTTTTGGTTTCAGAGAAAAATAAATAGACCCACCAAAGCATTCAATACAAAAACGCAGGGATAAGAGAGAGAGAGACATACACACAACGCACAATAACACAACACAAAACAGTGACAGAGACATACCCTTTATGCACATAACAATGGTGAGAAAGAGAGAGAGAGAGCAAAAGAGAGTAACATTGATTGATGAGGGCATGAAAGTGGAGCTGAAACCGTGAAAGCGGGGAGATAGTTGAAGTTTCTGAGTCAACGCTTAAATGTTATGTGGTTAATAGCACTTTACAGCAAAGTGGGAAGGCTAGTTGTTGTTGCTGTGTTGTGTTCAGTTCCTATTTTTGTTTTTCTTTTCTTTTCTTTTTGCTTTTTTTTCTCTTTCCTTTCTCTTTGTTCATGCTTCATATCTGTTGTTGGTTCTTGTTTCTGGTGGCAATCCACTGCCACCTTATGGTGTGGTCTCTTCCATTCCATGCACTGTTATTATCATATCTGCGTTTGACAGATGATTGAGTTGACACGTTAACAATAAACGGTGCAGATTGAGAGTGCCCTGAGACGTGTACATCTCTTAGGATCACAATCCCCGCCATTGTTGCTGGGCCTGCCAATATGGGGGAAAAAAAATAAAAAATAAGAAAAAAAAATTGTGGCAAATTTTTGCTGTGCTTTCAAGTTTCAATGTGTGTGTTCAGTCTATAGTGTAATGATTTCCCTTACGGACTACTTTCTCTGTGTACACCACTCAGTGCGTTGGTGCCTAATCTTCAAGAGTCCAATTTTCTACCTCTCGTTTCCCTTTGCTTACTGGGGACACACTTGGATTTCTGGTACATGAGGAATAGTATTCGCATGTTGGTCAATATAAGTTTTTTTTTTTTTTTTTGGTTTATTATTTATCATTTTGTCATTGTATCATTATTATATCAAAAAAATTATTTATAGTATAGGACACTATCTCAACTCACATCTTATTTACTATTGGATGGGGTGTGAATCTTATTTGAATGAGATCCGCACCTTATCCAATGTTGAATGAGATGTGAATTAACATAGTGTCTCATGTACTCTGAGTACAAATAACATAACTCTTATTATATATAATGGGAGATTTGTTCGATATCCTATAAAATTTATGGATATTGGTATCTTTTAGATAATTTACTATTGAAAATTTATCATATGTTTCACTATCAAAATTTATTAATATTTTAAATATTTATAATTAAATCACAATTAAATTCAGAAAGGTTTATGATACCATAAGAAAATTCTATATCATAATAATACAAGATAAGATAAGATGATGAACAGCTAGTACAACAGTTGCAGAATATTCTATTCTCCTTGGCTGAATTGACACCTACCAAATGCAAAGTTTGTGAAGTTTGGTTTTTGTTGATTTTTTTTAGTAACAGTACTACTTGATTACTGGATCTACTAAGGTGGATAAATATTGGTGATCTTTGGTTGATAACAGAAATACTTGATTTCAGGATCTACTTAAAACTGATTTGCCTTGAAATTAAGGCCTCTTTCTTTCACTTTGCGCAATTTAGATGAGAAAATAGATTTGAATTTTGGAATAATATAGGGAAGAATTAATTATAGAGTTTAATTTTTAAACACTAACATCGTCCTATCAAAATATTTTATTTACATAATTTTAAATAGTGAATAAATTATGACTGATAATATATAATTGAATTAATGTGTAAAAATTATTCACAGTGCATAGTAATTATTAGTGGGCTAAATGTATTAAGTCGATTACGGGTATCAAAAGTGTTCCCTTAAGTTAATGCATCGTCACCAAAACCCCACACACACACAGATGTTCATTTTAATATAGAATCAAGCAAGATATACATATGCGTCCTCATTTATCAAATGCTTACAAAAGTACAAATAGGTTATGCATCCAAACAAAAATTTAAGAAGACCAATCAGCAAATTGCTTATTTTATTTGCTTCACTTATACAAGGTAGGGTAGTTATTCTTTTAGTAAAAAACTATCATTTTTGGATAATATTTGACTCAAATTTTTGCATTATATTTCAAATAACTTGAGTTTTCTACTAATATTTTTTTATATAAAAACAGTTGTGCTATTTGCTAATGAAAAAAGCACTTTTAAATTAATCAAAAGTATCCAAGTTCGGCTTCTAATATATTAGATACACGGCAATGTATAAAGTTGTCGTTACTGTCATTATTGTCTTCACTGTTGTGGTTGATAATAGCATAGTCAAGATGTCATCCCTTGTGCCAAAAATAGATGTCCCCCTCATTCTGCCTACCTCTTGTATAAAGATGGTAAAATGCAAATTCCTCATTGGATGTCTCGTATTGTTTTTCATAAAGTTCTTCTGCTTTGGTCATAATCACAATTGGCAACATTTCTATTTTCTATAGGGGCGTTATGGTTTCAACTTTCTACTTGTGATTTTGTTGGCCATATATTAGGTCAATGAATTCATTTCAAATAAAAACACTCAATCCATCAACTACCACGATGATCATTCATTTTAATTAGCAGCGTGATTGGTTGGAAGTTAATTAAATTGGAGAGAGAAATTTCATATATAAATTCCATATATGAGATGGTAAAATTAACACAATGTTTTTGTTTGTTTATTTTGTTTGTAACCATTGTTATTCAAGGTATATTTGGGAGTTTTCTAAATAATAAAAATAAATTATTATTAATGGAATGAAGAAGAAAAGTGAGGAGTTAATAGAATAGAGTATGCCACACCGTTACGTAGAAGTTTATAATATAAGCTAATGGTATGAGAAGGAATGTAAATTTTGTTTTCCACTTTCATTCTTTGATTTGATAAGTATAATTTCTGTAGATATGAAATTTAAGGGTTAAATCAGTATAAGGGAGGGTCACAACACAAGTCTCCCTCCTCAACCTCCCAATTTGGAGGGAACACCAATTTCATTGTGCATCTTGGCTAAGAAGGGCCTTCCTCTCCTTTGCTAGTCCTTTCCCTTCCATCTCATAAAGAACATCTAAACACATGTTTAAATCAAATGTCCCTTTCATATTTTGCTACTCCTCCTATTTTTTTACTTCCAATCATAGCCTTAGAATTTACTAGATTTCAATTAATTTTATTTGAGCTGGATTTAATTTGTTATAGGATGAAGTTCTTTTACTGCTGGTTCCTTTTTTTAATTTTTTGAGAGAAGAAGGTATTCTCAGTTTGTGATCCAATTTTTTATTCCTTTTTTGGTTAAATGCTAGTTCTTTTTATATTCAAAAGGTTTAAACACAAAATTTTATGTGAAAAAATAGCAAATCATTTGAGTCAATAAAGCATTAAATTGATTGTTTTTAGTATTACAAAGGAACCAATGGGCAAAATTTGTAGACGCTTGAACCATTTCATAATTGTTGGTTTTAAATAACACATTTTATTCCTCAGAGAAATTATCATGTGCGCTTAAAATAACAGAAAAATCTTACTTTATATCATTCATCAATCAATATATTATTTATTCCATTAAAAATATTATGAAATCAAAACATAATAATGGTCCACAAATTAAAATTAAATGTGCTAATTACTCCTTCTATTTTAGAACTATCGATTTTTTACTTTTTCATATTTCAGATTATCTATCAATTTATAATATCAAGTGGTATTAATTTTTTCCTTCCATGTATACTCTTAGTAGAAATATTTAGTTAAGTAATCAATAAATAATAATTATTATAGAATGATAATTTTATCAATTTATATAATTTTTTACATTTATCAAGGCATTTCATTGTTTTTTCTTAATATATATATATTGATTTGAGGGCTATGTTTATTAAACACAGGAAATATATGTAGATGAGGAGTTTGACAACAAAATCAAATGTGCAACTAGAACAACTACTATATATATATCGAGCTAAATAACAATAACTAAAGCAAATGAAACTCTCACCCAAAAAAGGAACGACATGTTTAATTTTGTGTGTAGATAAATGGTCAAGAAACTATATTTTTTGTTTAAGGAACTGCTCATGCCTTTTCAGCAGTGGTGATTATTAGGTAAAATACTCTCTCTTTTTTTTATTGCTCAATGATATTCCCTAGCTAACAGACGGAGACTAATCCCTTCGAAACTCCTAACACATGCTTAAAGGATCCAGCCACCTACCAATTGTGTCAGGCTTTGTTGGTCGGTAAAATAGTCTCTAAAGTGGCTGGATGTGGTGGTTAGATAAATTTTTCTAAAATAAATAACATCTATTCCATTATTACAATATTAACATAAGATTTAAGGAGGGGGTACACTTAAAAAACAATTTGATAATTTTTATCCTTCATTTTTTGAGCATGAGTGGATTAAAAAAGTTTTGCGTGAAACCAAAACTCGAAATTTTCTTTCTTGACCAATTTCTTCAACAACTAAATATGGGCGAAAATTCCAAAATTCACTATTTTCTTTCTCCTTTCTTTCTTTCTATTCCATCAAAGCTTCTTTCTTTCTATTTCCATCACAGCAAGCGATGGAGTAAGGCTTGTTTTCGTGGCAAGATATTAGTCAGTAATAACCATATTGCGCACGAGTTTTTTTCTGCAATGAGAAATAGAATTTTTTTTTATTCTTTGCCATTTGTTTAATCGTTTGGCATTATTTCTCCTCTAGTGAAATTTCAGAGTTCTATGATTGTGGAGCTGCTGAAGTAGTGAATGCACAACTTTCACAAGCCTATGATGAGCTTCATATTACATCTTGCAATAATAACTGCTTCCAAATTACCAGCTGACTTATTCCTGGAAATGGAATCACAGAGAAGTTTATGACTCTCTTTCTTTATACAGTGACAAATTTCTTAATTAAATGAAGTCTAAAACAGAAATAGATTGGAACAAACCATATAACATGAATTAAACTGTGAAAAAAATGTAATAATAAAAAGGGAAAAGCTATAATCTTTTTTCTTTTTTTTTTTAGTGGTTCATGATCAGGGAATTCACCATTGAGCATAGTGACTAATCCTTTCACTAGTTTTCGAGGCACCTTAAAGGATGAGATAACTAATCCGGAGATTTAAGGTTTCTCCATATCCGAAGTCAGGGATCAAATCACTGACATTTGATTGGATGAATGAATCTTTAATACTCAACTACCCCTCAAAAATTGAAAAGGTTATATAAATAAGTAGCGTAAGAATGCAAATTTTGGTAAATATCATTACTTTGGAAAAAAATCTTTTAAAGAGAGCCGACGAATCTTAATAGGGCCCATTTTTAATTGTAGACATTGTCAAACATATGTTGGGTTCATGCAGTGTAGAACTATACCCATTACATTGATTTAAGCCCAATCATGTTTAACCAAGAAGGAGCCTAATCTTGTTGAACAACAATATCACAACTTCAGACCAAAACCAAAATTCACCACTCATTTTAAATGAAAGATACGTCCAAGAAAACAAAAGATGAAAAGTGAAACATATCAGCCCAAAATATTCAACGAAGACATCATGACGAAGCAACTATATCTTGGAGGGGAAAAGAAAAAGCACTCCAGCTTCCTTTCTTTTTTAAATAAAAGTAATATAAATTTTGTTATAGTTGTTAAATACATGTGAAACAAAAATTGGGATCAAATTGGTACACTTTCCATTGGATAGAAAATTTCACTTCAAATCCAAATTTATTTTTTATGAGACATTACTGATGTATTATATGGAGGGACCAAAAATGGGATCTAGATTGGGTCTTCTCATTGGGGTAATTCTTAGGGACCCCTTTCCTCCCTCCCTTGTCTATAGACCAAAAATAAAATGATTTTTCTTTTGACAAATTATATTGATCTCCTCTAAATTTTGAGAAAATTCACGACACCTCAGCTTTATTTGTGAAATTTGTTCAGAAGATTATTGGGTTTGTGAAATTACTATATCGATCTCTTCTAAATTTGTAAAATTATTACGTCGATCTCTCCTCTCAATCCCACAATGACCAGTGCATCCAAATAGGTCTGTATCACTCGAACAAATAGAGGAATTGAGGTAAATTTTGCCAAACCTTAACATAAGTGTAATTTACCATTTTTTTTTATCTAATTCTACTAGTATTAAGAATTCAACTTATTCAAATTGACCGCAGAATCTCAACCCAATAGACAAGTGAAACAATTGACGGCTAACCCATTTT
Organism: Dalbergia cultrata; assembly: GCA_031216105.1. NCBI lineage: Eukaryota > Viridiplantae > Streptophyta > Magnoliopsida > Fabales > Fabaceae > Dalbergia > Dalbergia cultrata. The sequence continues at coordinate 18,604,405 of CM062350.1, forward strand.
GGTCACAGCGAAAGAAATTGCACCATGTTTGTTTCACCATTTATGCGCCGTTCGAGAGGTGCCAACATAACGGAAAAGCATATTTCTTGTTTGACTGGTTCCCGCCGACAAAACAATCAAGCCATTCATAAAATATTATATGGAGAAAAAAAAAAAGAGTTACAAAGATGGAAAATTGAGGCAAAACGATGAATCATGAATCTGTTTTATGTATCATTATGATTCATAGACAACAGTTAATCTCTGTCACGAAAAACTACACACACCCAAAATTGAAAACTATGGTCACACTATCCTTATGTCTCCAATGTTTACAAACTCCATTCAAAACTGTTTAAAAGGAAAAGAAAAAAAAAAAAATGGGCGCGGCACATCACCCAACCTTATAACTATTAACATAATGATAACAATTACCATTACTATAGTTGGAAAGCAAATTATACTTCACCCCCTTCTTCCTCATGACAAACTCAAGCCCTTTCCACCACCATCTCCTCCTCTTGTTATGCGTCACGTGACTCACGTGCTGCGACCTGCTCTTCCTCAACAAACCCCTCACCTCCGGTGCCCTATACGTCCTAATCAACGGCCACTTGATCCCATCAAAAAACGGGTGCCGTTTAACATCCGTTGCACCCCTGGCGCACCCTAGCCTCCTCCTAGGATCCTTCACCAACAACTTCTCTATCAAATCCATAGCCTCAACCATCCCTGCTTCCTCCCTCCCCGCCACGTGTTGGAACCTCACGTCCTTGCTCGATGCTATGTTGCGCAGTGTGCTCTCCTTACTACACCCCTTAAACGGCGTCGTCCCGTATAACAACTCATAAACAAACACCCCAAAAGCCCACCAATCAACGCCGTTACCGTGACCGTTACCCGAAACAAGCTCCGGCGCCAAGTACTCATGAGTCCCGACACACGACCGTGAAAACGCCGCCGTCGGTTCCGCAACGAACTCAGCAACCACCCGCTCCGTAAATCTCGGGCGGTTATAACAGAAACAACGGTTTCTCGAAGCTAGTTTCGGCGAGCGGGCCCTACGCTCGAACCTTGGTGCCACGTCGGATTTAAAGCACAGATCGAAATCCGAGAGCATGACGTGGCCATCCTCGCGCAACAGAACGTTCTCAGGTTTTAGATCGCGGTACACGATTCCGAGCGCGTGGAGGTACTCGAGGGCGACGAGGACCTCCGCGGCGAAGAATCGGACCGCCTGGACTGGTAGTCGGTTACCGGGTTGTTTATGGAGGAGGGAGTGGAGGTCGCCGCCTGGGCAGTAGTCGATGAGGAGGCACGTGTAGTGTGACGCGTCGATGCGCGCGTAGAGCGTGGGGAGGAAGGGATGGTCGAGCGAGTGGAGGATCTCAGCCTCGGTTTCCACGTGGGACAGCTTCTTGGAGCTGAGGAGGTCCTTGTCGATGACCTTGAGGGCGAAGCTGGCGCCGTCGTAGTCGCGGAGGCGGCAGAGGAAGACGCGGCCGAGGTTTCCGGTGCCGAGGTGGCGGAGCAGCTTGAGGTGGCGGAGGTGTAGGCGGCCGTCGGAGGAGAGCGTGGTGGCGGCCTTGATGGCGGACCAGTGGGGGTCGGAGCTGCGGTGGGGATGGCCGGTTGAGGCGGCGGAGACGGCTGCGGAAGCGGCGGCGGAGAGGCGGTCGTTGAAGCTGAGAGTGAGGCTGCTTGTGCGGGCGAGGCTGGTGCGGGCGGAGGAAGAGGTGGTTGTGAAGGTGCGGTCGGTGGTGGTGCTGGTGAAGCTGAGGTCCAGGTCCGTGTCCGGCGGAAACATGAATGTGTCTTCGTCCATTTTGCTGTTGTCTTGTTTTGAAGAATGAATGATCTTGTGGTTTTGGAGCGGCTAATGTTAATGGTGATGGTATATGGTGTTGGCAATGTGTGTATGTGATGAGAGATTTAAGTAACGTTGGTGTTTATGGTTTTGGTATATAAAAGGGTGGGAGGTGAATATGATGAAGGGAGAAGGTGGGTCCGAAGATTCATGAAGTTGACCCAACTGGAGGGACATGGACATATGGACAGTCGACAGATGCAGAGGTGAGGTTAGGTTGACCAACTGGGGCTTGCATAGAATAATGTTAGAACGCTGCATTGTGGTATTATTTTATGATGATGATATTATATTATTATTGCGTTTATATTGAATTGTTTAGGGATGATGCGACATAAATCTCGTGATGGGTGGGTTGATTGGGGGTTGTGTGTGAGTGAGAAATGATGGGGTAGTAAACAATCGATGGGGGAAGAAACAGGGGCTCGGTTGAGTGTGTTGGGTTTGGGCAGCACAACTTAATTACGGTAAAAAATAGACTAAGGCCTAAGCCATCTCCCTTGTCTAAGAGTTACCATTAGCTTGTACTAATTGGTTAACCTTGACTCACTTGGTTAAGTAGGTGATATAGCTTGTAAGTACTTTACGATAAATTCGAGGTAGGGGTGTAATTGAATTGGTTTGATTCGAGTTTGAAGGGAAAATGAATCCAAACCAATCTATTTAGGTTTAGGTCGGTTTAGTTTGAGTCTCCACTTCCTTTTGATATGACTCGAAGTGAACAAATTGATTAAATTCGGTGTAGTTCAAGTCTACAGGTACCCAATTGAGTTTTTTCAGAAAAAATAAAAATTATTAAATAATATAATTAGACAAACAAAGTTTTTTGGCTTTTATTGTTTTACACTCCCAACAAACAAACAAAATAGAAAAAAGAATGTGATTTGAGAAACAAAGGTGAAATTGAGAAAAAGGAAAATATCTCCAACTAGCTTCACTTAATGGCATATTGCACATACTTACAACTCAATACAATGCGATGCACATCCTAAGGAAACTAGAACGCCAGAATAGATCGAAACAGATCTTAAGTAGGGAATAATGGAGCTAGAGCTGCAGAGGAGGTGGAGGATGGAAGGCTGACTGTAATGGAGGATTGAGCTGTAGTGGTTGAAGGCACGATCTGTGTTGTGGTGGGCGCGGCCAAGTAGCGGCGGCTGGATTGGCTTATGGGAAGCACACGACAGATAGTAACAGAGGGCCGTGATGTTACGTTGAGTTTTGAGGGTTGGTGTTGTGTGTTGTCGTGTAAGCCTACTGTAAGAAACAAATCAAGAGTGTGAGAAACACTAGAGTGTTAGTAATAGTGAATTTTTTTTTAAAAAAAGTTGTTTAACTACTTATGTTTCAGGAAAAAAAATATAGAGGTCAAGCTAGGCCGTCGGGTTTGACGACGAAATGAATATTCGAACCAATTAATATCCGGTTTAATCGGTTTGTACTTGAAGAGACTCAATGATTCTAATCAAACATCTCAATAATTGATTTGGATTGGTCAAAGCGATTGAATCGATTCACTTATATACCACTATTTCAAAGACATATGAATTGGAACAAGCTTGTTTATATTAAACTAAACTTTAGCATATATTAAAAAATTAATTGGATAAACTTTAAAAAAGTCATTCAAGATAATGTAAAAAATATATTTTTTAGTCTTACATCAGCTGCTCTTTGTAATTTTTTTCTGGTTTTTGTTTTTGGGACTATTTTTCTCTTCTTCTAGTTGTTCTTATAATTTTAGGGTAGGAGTAATGATTTAGTAAAATACTCTAAAGCAACCACTTCGGTTTAGATTAGATGACATTACAAATAGAATTTGTTTGGAGCGCAAGTGATTTTGCAGTTGTTCCTTAAAGTATATAATCTCCCAAAGGTCTTTACTTTCATAGTAGGCTGATCTTGGTCGGACTTAGATCGTTTGGCATTTTGTAGTTTTTGAATACTGATGATTTAGACCAAAACAAGTGTAAATTATATCATCTTATTATGAGGTTGGACTATATTATGCTCGATTTATTAGGTGATATATTACATATAATATCTGTTGTTGCCTGGTTCAAGATAGAGGGTAGGCTAGGCTAGAGAATGGATCATTTTCCCTCTGCAGGGGGTATATATACCAGTATTAATGAAGGGGGGATTGTAAAGCATTAATAGGAGAGCTCGTGATTGTGTCTCTTGTCCTTACATGCCCTCATGTGTTGAGTCATTGCCCGTAGGGCTAGATGAGGGTGTGTTTGGGACTGGTCCACATTTGGATGCAAATCAATCTAGTATCGACCGATTCACAAGCCCACTCGTCTTGATCCCCAGAGGGTCGAAGAAACTCAATCATGAATGCCAGAAATTTGAGTGTGTGGGTCAAGTTAATGCCAACTGGTCCACTTCTCATTATATATATGAACTTCTAATAAATGGTTATTTTCAGGTTTTAAGATTTAAAAGATTCTTATTAAAGCAGTTCAAGTTTGTATAACAACTATCATTAAAATAAAAATCACTTTTTGAATACATACAAGCTAAAAGAAATGTTAATTTAAGAGAGTCTAATCCATTTCTAATGTTGTTATCCCGGAGAAAGTTCGACACACAGAAGCTACAATTACTTTCAGGCATTGCGTCTTATCAATTATATTGATTATATTGATCCATATATTAAGAAAACTTATGTAGATGTTTTGCATGGATTTTATGATTTCTTGTGCCTACTAGTGCTAGCTAGGTGCAGGCCATTTAGCAAACCAAGACTTTGCTACCAGGAAACAGGGAAGCTGCATAGTATTTTGTATCGTCATGCAATTCTGCAGAATTACATACAGGGAAGATAACGGCTAGCGCGGATAAGAAGCTGGTATCATGTTGGAGTTAGGGGATTTTAACATTTAGCTATTGAACATTATACTAGTTGTTAAGACTTGTGTTATTAATTATACTTTCCTTTCGAACTTGTCATCTGAGATTTTGACTCTTGCAACGATAATATTGCTAGTTGAAAAAGATATCAATGCATAATATGCATTGAGGTTAACTTACGATGACTTAGTTACAGATTGTTTTATGAATAGATAACCCAATATAATTCGTTTTATGAAATCCATTTGTTAAATATATTTTATGAAGTTCAAGAAAATATCAATAAATTAAAGATATTAGCTTTAGTTTTGTTGTTCAACAAAAACCATTGGAAGCCAAGGCCCCTCTAATAGTAACTCTGGTTGTTGTAACAAGACTAGTCCTATTCCCACTATCCATTTGTAGGTTAAGTAATGCTACATATGCAGAAAAATATGTATAAATTTTTTTGGAAAAAATAATAGAGATTGTTGAATAAAATATGTATAATAATTATACTAACTCATTTTACATAAGTCTTTAATTGTCTAATATTTCCCTTAGTAGGTATTAATCATTCTTCAATTGTAAAACTGCACATTAAGGAGCAAAAACAAGATATGGTCGTAATTGATTGTGTTATTTTGTGACTACGTATAAGGTTGAAGTGAAAAAATCAACGAGGAAACTTGAGGGCGGACATGATCCCATGTGATGTGAAGGCTTGGGACCTACTTAGGAGGGAAGGGGTAAGTGATGCTGTCTACCACGTGGTCAACATTGGCCCTACATGGTTGCGTACACAATTCATTATACCAAAATTTTCACCCTCTTTCCAAATATATTATCACTCGACCGCAAGCTATAGACTATAGTATAATCATACATAATTCGTCACTGATTAATAATGGGCTTCACCTTCCGTAGCTAGCAAGAGTGGTATTCAGTGCGTCTGATAATAATGGAGGCTGCATCAAAATTATGAACTTCCTCGTGATAAGAGAGATCCAACTGCTCTTCTTTAATGAGGAAATGTTGAATTTAAGAAAGTGTTTTGTAATATTCAAATGAAGCAATAATGAAGAAGGCATGGGTGATGTTCCGTTGCTACTTCTCAGCAGCAGACTCTAGTCAACTCCAATTTATATAGGGAATCTGATCCGATCCCAAATTGACCCAAAAAAAAATGAACTATTTGTACAACTTATTTGCACAATTAATATGGTTGTGTCTCGATTTTGTGGGAAAATGTGGAACAGAATAATGTTCTCAGAGTGATGCTTCGTAAGTCATTTTTTATTTTTATTTTTAATTTAAAATATAAGTCATTTTCATATTTTAAGAAAATATTAATTATTTTTTATTGATTTTACTCTTATATTTAAAATGAGTAAGAATGAGTATTATTTAACGGAAAGATAATTTATGATGAGTGATAAAATATATTTTCATCTTTTATTTGTATTTTTTAAAAGATCAATGAAATCCAATCATCACCTTAATACTCTGCATAGCATTAAATGACTTATATTATGGATCGAAGGAAGTATATTAGTTTGGTCATGATGAAACTAAATAAATTCGTGCATGCTTCTAAAGCACGTTTAATGTGCGTGCTCCAAAGATAATCACAACCATTCATTTGTGTTTATAAAGTTTAAAAGTTATATATATTAGGAGAAGATGACTAAAATATTCTGGGGACCAAACATATATATATATATATCATCCTAACTATCAATTTTCCTAATTTAAAATTAAACTTAATATAATATGAGTTTAATTTCAAATTAAGAAATGTTATACACAATAGTTAAAAAGATTTATCATTCTTGATAAATATATTAACCACAGTCTAGTAGTTAATTCCTGTATGTTTCAATGAGTTGCAAAATGTGACGAGTTCAGCTCTCATCCCCACCCTATCCTCTTAAATCTTAGCCAAAATAATAAAAATAAATTTTAAAATACTAATATGCAACTAAAATGTCTTGATGATAATATAGAGAACATAGAAGAAGTTTTAATGAGATTTCTCTTTTTCCTCATATATTAGAGAACAAAAAAGTTTTTAACTTTTTTATTATATATTTGTGGGTTTATTCTTTCATGTAATAAGAAAAATTAATTATATACTTAATTCTCTCTCTCTCTCTCTCTCAAGCGCACAGGCACACACACACATATATATTTTTAAAAACTTTGGGTGGCAGCTTGTCACAAACGGCCTTCCTTAAGGGGTTAATTCATGAAATATTTTAGAAGATTTTAGAAGACTCTAGAATAATGTAGAATATTGTGGGACAATGTATATTGGTCTAGAGAATGAGGGTTTTGACAAATAGTATTACTAGTGTTATATCTGTGCATTGTAGGGTCCATTAAATGAGTCAAATATAAAAATAATAAATGTATTGAATTAATTTAATATCATTTTATAATTATAAAAATATTTAAAAACATCTTTTAAAATACTCATCATTTTAGCTTCAAATTATTAAATTAGTTTTTTTATCATAAATAAACATGATTACTTTATAAAACCAAAGTTTTGTATTTTTTGAGTGACAAATGATTAAAAAAATAATTAATAACAATCTAAATTGTTTATATTTTATTATCTATATTTTAAAAATTATTTTAATTGATAATAATTATTAAATTTAACAATATATATATAAATGTTATTTGCTAAATTAATAATTTAATATAAAATCAATAAAAGTTTATTAAATTTGTGTAGCATATTAGCTCCTCGCTTTATACAAATTATGTGACTTTGGTGCTCTTTATTCATACCTAACATAAACTATTTAACTTTCCTATACTCATCCTCCCTACTTTATACAAAATGTATACATTTTCACTCCCTCCCTCCTTACACAATTAATTCTATAATATTTTTGCTTCTCATCTCAACTCCATGCAATTTTTTTTTCGTCCTTGTACCCAATCTTGGTCTCGAGGGCTTTGAAGAATAAAATAACAAAAATTATAAAATTATATTTTTAGATTAAAAATAATTGTTAATAATACACGTATGATGCTTATATATTTTTTTAATCACAACTTGAAAATCATTAGTGCAAAGTTTTCAAAACCGGACCAATGATTAACTTGGTCAAGATATTGAGTCACTGATTCAACAAGTGAGTCACGGGGTTGAACCGGATATAGTTAAATTAATATATAAAAATATAATTTAATGTAACAAAGTATATGTTATATGTTAAAAAAGATGAAACATATATATGACACTAAAAGTTAACTAACCTAATGGTAGAAAGTGGTGCTATCCTTCCCCTTTCAGTAGAGAAGGGGTTCGAACTCCACACTTGATCTTTTTGAGGAAATTCTAAATTTCCTTGGAGGCATGAGTGTTTTGACCCGTGATTTGCCGGGGTTGAGCCCTTTTTTTACCACTAGGCTAGTCAACTTTTAGTGTTATGTTTCATTATATATAACACACATATTTTGTTATATATTAATTTAAATTAAGTAGAAATTAATAATATTAATTATAATAAATTAACACTAAACAAGACTTAAAATTATAATTTCACATATACTAACATTAAGTTTTTTCTTCTTTAAAGAAAACTTTGTTTTTAAGTCATAAACAATTTCTCGAAGTTGGTGTGCTAAATGATTTGGCAAAGGACCCTTAAGTATGGCACGGTAATTAATTTTCAATTATATGTCTTTACTTTATTTAGTTTTAACTATTACATATATTCAGAGCTCTCAAAGTGAGCTAAAACTCGGTTGACCCACTAAAATGGTGGTTTAGGTTGGTAAAGTATTAGCTCATTTAAAAATGGGTCAATTTGACTTGATAGGTAAAATCTATAGGTTAAGTGAATTGATTCGGTTCATTAATATTTAAATTAAAAAATTTCACTTCATGCTTATTATTCTTGTTTTCTTCTATGTTAGTGTAACATCCCCTGCTGCTTTATGGATTGACTACTGTCCCCACAAACCAACACGGGTCCTTTCAGCATGCTTTGTCCTCACTCGCACGCTTCCTAGGAAAACTTCCCAGGAGGTCACCCATCCCAAAATTACCCCAGGTCAAGCACGCTTAGCGTGGAGTTCTTTCGATTTGGGCTACAGAAAGAAGATGCATCTTGTTGGTATAGGTAGTACAAATCAATTCATATAAGCCCTCCTCAACTGTATAGTCCCATACCTATACAGTCTCAGGATCCCTCTCATTCGGGTGTGTAATCGGTTCATTCATGTACCCCTCCGCTTAGAGGACCTTGCGAGGAGCCGCTCCTTGTCCGTGCCCTCTTTGCACCGGCGATCACTCCTCGTCCTCGTCCCCGGGCGTTACAGTTAGGGTTGTGACAAAAGATTTGAGCTTATGATTTTGAGATTTGATATTTAGAGTTTGCATATTTGTGTTGAGGTTTTTGTTGTTACCATTTTATAATTTTTTTTGGCTATGTTTAGAGTTTTCAGACTTTGGTTTGAAGGTTTAAAATATTTTATTTTTAGTTTTAATAAGTGGGCCAACTTGTTTGACATATCAACTTCGGTAAGTTAAGCCAAGTTGATATTTTTCTAGCTCGGGTCGGTTGAGCCGGGTGGGTATTGTTCTAGCTTGTCATTAAAATCAACCATCCTGTTTTTCCTATTCTAACCGATAGTAATCGGTGGTGGGGTAACTCGGGTGAGTCAGGCTAGCTCATTTTAACAGCTCTAAATATATTATTTAAAATGCATAAAACATTATATGATGAGATATGGCTCTGATTAAATTGAAAATTTATTTAATGATTAAAGTTTGAATTGTGAGAAATTTAACAAATCAGTATTTTTATTTTTTCTTTTAATTGAAAATTTAAATTGTTGTCATATTAAGAACAATTTGATTGAATATTTGCCTAAATTAGGTGCATTAAAATAATTATTCGATATCAAATAGTTAAGAGCAACACTAATTATTTGAATTTTATAGTAGATTTCATATTAAATTGATATCAATCAAAGATAAATAAAATTGATATCAAATAAGAGATAATATCAAATTGATGCATGTGGTAATATTTAGATTTAAATTAATCCCATTTTTTTTATTAGGAGTTGAATTTATTTAGGCCTGTATATATCATCATCCAACCTAGCTAGAAATAATGAATTTATTTTTAAAATTTATCAAGAATCAATCCAATGTAAGTCCATGTCTTTTTTATTGATTACTTGTTTTTTCTGGTTATAGTGGGATCTTGACTAAATCCAATCAAATATTTTTCATATTGTTAAATTGATGTTCAATTCCTATTCTAGCATTTTTTGCTGAGATTTTATGTCATGACCCGATTTGAGAATGTGATCAACACATGAGGAATCCTATCCCCACGCAAGCCTCGTGACCTCTGAGTCTCTCTATATACATAATTTAATAATAAATTCCATTTACAAAATATTATTTCATCTCTAACAATTATTTAGTTCATTTGAAATCATGCTCTTCATCAATAACATATTATATTTAAACTCTAAATATATCTCTGTGATACAAAATATATGAGTTGCTCTCTATACAATAAATCCATGAACCAAAATCATGTGAATACAAAATAATAATGATAAATCAATGCAAATATCACTATGGTCCAGGACCCTATCCGCAATATACATTGCAGCACTCTATCACTATACAAAATACAAAAGGTATTTCACTCCAAGTGAAGCTCACCTGAACAACTCTACTACTGGGGAGAAGGTGGCTGAGAAGGACCCGCAGCAGCTAATGTATCTGTAATAGAAAAAGGGAGAGGGGTGAATTTCATCTAAAACTCAGTGAGTAGGTCCTCACCCATAACCCCCTCATGAGATAACAATAAGGATAAATATATAAATATATATAAAATCATCAAAACTGATTAATACATTAACTCTGATCATATTCGTATATACAACATCATAAAGGAAATAAAATTAGAAATTCTTTGGTAAAGCATAAATAATAAAAATCTATTAGAGAAACAAGAATCTTTGGTTATGCCTCGCATAACAAAATATAATTTATTTGGTTATGCATGTCAACCATGACATAACAATTTCTCTAATCTCTGAGATCTAAATTAGACACCTAACTAGGTTCCATTCTTTGCTCTGTGAGATTGTCCTTTTGGACAACTTGCTACCAAGGTTAACAATCGAGGTCCAGTCATTAACTCGCTGTCTATTTCTATATAGTTATCATCTGGTCTCTAATTTATAAAATATATGATTTTCTCTAAATCTCTGCTTTGGGCTTTTCTCTAAGCATAAAACTCTATAATATATAATTAAATAAATCTTAGAATCAATGGGAAAGATTTATAAAGTCTCTAAATCATTCCATAATCATACTCTAGCTCTTTAATAAAATCATTTTAACAAATATGGTCCCATGAGTTTCCAATAAAACAATTATTTCATGCTCATGTTATAAAAAAACATCCTTCTCAATAATTTTGATAACCAATCAAAATCTCAAATCTCTTAAATCATTCTCTAAAACCATAAAATCATGTTATGATTTAAAGAAATTAACTCTAATGACCAACATAAGGCCCATAGGATCTGAATCCACTCACCTAAAGGAGAAGGAGAGATGACGTCAACTTCAATTGAGCTTCGGGGAGCTGGGAGGGCACCAACATCAACTACAAAAATCATAAAACTCAATATCAAACTCTATCACCCTCTAAATAACTCTAATATAGCTTTAACAATATTGGGGGAGCACCCCCACTTGACAAAAATGAGAGAAACGATAGTGCCCATGTCAAGAATGTGAAAGAATGGCAAAAATGGAGACAAGATCTTATAACATATACTCACCTTGATGATTTATGGGAGCTAGGTTGGAATGGGGTTGAAGAAAAATAGAGGAAATAGTGGGGAAGAGTTTCTAGTTTGGGGAAAAATGGGAAAGAAAAGAAGGGGAAGGGCTTTTATCCTCTTTGTTCGCATTTCAGGGGTGCTTCGCCTCAAGTATTGTGCACTTAAGACCCTAGCCGTGGAAAACTCATCCCAACTGTTCCCAGCCGTGGGAAACTCATTCCCAACAGTGGAAACTCATTCCCAGCTGTGGGAACTCGTTTCCAACTGTGGACAGACCTTTATGACAATAACATTTTACTGTCATTAAACATTTTCACTACTTTTCTGAAATTCCTAGCCGTGGACAGCAAGGTCCAACAGTCAGTTGTGGACAACAAGGTCCAACAGCCAGCCATGGATAGCAACACCTTGCTGTCATGGTATCAGCTTATATCAACAACATTTTGCTGATATAACAGCAGGCATATTGCTGTCATGGTTATTTACATTTACATTTCTTTAGTCTAAGTTAAATCATTTATTTTACTTCCTATTAACTTTAAAACATAAATGTAAATAAAGAAATAGCCTCCATTTGAATTCAAATAAAATATCAAAAAAATCAAAACCCTAACTAATCAAAATCTCATTTTTGAGTTCTGGTTCAAATTCCAGAATTCTGGCGATTTTTTAAACTTGGGGGCTAGAAAGGGAACACCTAGAGGTTTCCTGAAATTCGTTAAAAATCACTTTGAAATTCATCTACTTCTAGAGAGTAATTACCAGGGCTTTTGACCCCAAAAAAGGGGCTCTAACATATAGCCCTGCAAGGAGGTATATGGCTCTGGACTTAGCAAAAACCTGGACTCGGTAACGTGAGTGGGTCCCCGGGGACCCTAGGACCATATGGAACTTATCTAGTGACACGTGTATACTAGGTATTACATTTTAGTTTGAAATTTAAATCTTGAACAATCTTTTTCATTAATAACAATATAATGTTAAGTGATAGTGTTTCATTAATTGCCGATATCTATATATATATATCATATGTGTTTACATATACATCACAATAACAGAAAATATTTATTCTCAAATATAACTTTCAGTATTGGAATTCACTTTTAATTAATCCTCCATAATAAACCACTACATGTGCATTCCAAAATGGCAACAATTTTGTTGCTGCTTGGCTAGAGATAGAGTGTCACGACTCAACTTGGGCACGTGAGAAGTTCCGTTCTCACGTAAGCCTCGGGACTTGTTGATTATCTCTAAATGCATGTTCATAAAGTCTATTTAAATTATTATATTTTCTGCAACTCAATCACATAGTCTCTAAAATCACAATAATTACCTCTGAAATCTTATAACAAATCTTTCAAGTTTAACTCTTGAAATTTGTCTATATAAGTCAACATACACTTATCTGATTGTCCAAGTCCTTATATACAAAACAAATGTGACTATAATGTATCAAATGCAAATTACAACATGCTCTAGGTCCGGGATCCTGCCTGCATCTACACTGGAGCACATTAAACCCATGAACATCATGCTCACCTCTGGAATAAATAGCTGGGCGATACCCTCAGCAACTACAGTATCTGTAAAAATAGGAGAAGAATAAAGGGGTGAGTTTTGTAACCAAAACTCAGTGAGTGAGCCCTCACCTAAAACCCCCAATCATGGGACACCAAGGAAATAATGCATGAAATCATAATAACATAAATAGTACTCTAATACACGTATACATAAATAAATACTAGTCATTATTTTCTAAACTCAAACAATTTTCTCAAATCACTTTTCACATCTGAAACCATATTAGCTTTCGTGAGTGCTCAGTTTCTCATTAATCAAGTCCCTCGTGGACTAATGCTTAATAGTTTCTCATAGTTTATCAGTTTCTCTGAATAAATTGTCCCTCATAGACTAAGTCTCTGAATTGCCACTTGTGGGCTATGTTTAATAGTTTCACGTAGTTTCGTAGTTTCTCTGAATATATTGTCCCTCATGGACTAAGTTTCATAATTGCCCCTCGTGGGCTAAGTTTTGTGGTTTCTCGTTGTTTGATGGTTTCTCTGCGTAAATTTGCCCCTCATGGGCCATTTTCTCTTGTGAGCTGTGAATCTATCTGATTCTAACAGTCTGACCTTAGCATAACTGCGGCTATGACATCATGTCTAAGGGATCACCAACTTAAAGGCACTGTGATTTCAAGCCATAGAATATGTAGCTGGCAGTTGTTATGAGTTCGCAACTCTAACAATCTGACTTTAGCATAATCATGGCTATGAAATCATGCCTAAGGGTTTACCCTTTTTGTAGACATTCATGATTTCATATATCCTCAGAATATGTATCCGTCAACTGTTTTGAATCTCATGAAGATTCAAGCTCTAAAACTGTTTTTGTTTAATTCTCTAAAACATGTCTCAAATCATCAAACTTTACATAAATAGAAATCTTAACATCACATTTCAAAATAGCTAAGTTCACAGTCACAATTCTATTCTCTTATCTAAATCGCATTTCTAGACATATAACTATATCATTTGCATAAATAATTCCAGAATCCATTCAACCAATCATAAAAGTCTTTAACAATACATATATATCATGACTTCTATCTAAAACCAGTTCAACAATAATGGTCCCATGAGTTTTATGAAAAGCAGGTTTCATGCTTTAAAATCCACAATTCAAAACATATAAATCAACAATAGACTTCAAATCCTGTACAGAAATCTCTAAAATCAAGCAGTAAATCCTATTTTTCATGAAAATAACTCTAATGTAAAACTTAGAGATACCAGATGAAAACCCACTCACCTGGAGGGGTGAACAAAGCAAAACTAACACCAACAGCACCCTAGAAAGTAGAACTGACAACAGAATCTGATACAGAAGCCATAGAATGCTAAATCATTGTCTAAAACCTCTGAATATTCAAGAATATATCTCTAATAAGGTAGAAAACCTCTCCCCCTTGAGGAGCTTAGAATATCACCCTAAAAACCCAGAGAAAAGAGAGAAAGGAGAGTAATACTAAGAGAATAACGTACCTTAAAGTCTTAGGAACGAGAGATTGGAGTTAGACTGCTGAAAATGGAGCTTAGAAGGTGTCAAAATGATGGAGAAATTGAGTTAGGGAGTGAGAGCTCGAGTTTGAAGGTGAAAATGGTGTGTGGGAAGGTTCTGGACCCGAAATGGGGTATTTTAAGTGCTCTGATAACCGCCTGGGTGGTTTTCAGTGAAGTTCCCCCACCAACTTACTTTCTGATGACTGTCTGGGCGGTCACAATGACCGCCTGGGTGATCTCCTGAATTTATTTTTTTTTAGCCTAAGGTATTACATAGAGGATGGCTGTATTTTACTGAGTGCTGCACAGGTCGACCATGAAAATGGTGGGTTGTGTGCAGCTTGCAAGTTTCTTCATGTATAATGGGAAAAGTTTTACCTTTTTTCCACAAATGGCGCCAAAATGTTGCCGCCTGACTAGAGATAGAGGATGAGTGTGTTTTGCTAGAGCCTGAGCCCCCACTCCCTTTGCAAGAAGGGTATATATTGTCCGAGTATTAATGAGGAGAGGCTATGTGGCATTAATGGGGAAGATCATATCTTTCATCCTCACGTGTTGGGTCAGTGCCTTGGACTAGGTGTGCTTAGGGCTGGTCCACCTAAGGATGTAGATCGGTCTACGACTAACCAGTCCAAATTCAAATCACAAGAATCTCGTTCAACTTTATTCTGTTTAGAGATGTATGGACAATGGTAAGAAGAATTCAAGGTATAAGTAAATTCAACAACTTAATACATACTCAAAATAAAATTATCTGATAGCAAATGAAATTGTATATATAACTTGAAAACAACATTTGATTAGACAACCCTATTAAGAAAAATTATTAGGCAATGTTGCTGTCTAGAACTTCCGTTACTAACCCCAAATGAAGAAAAAATATATATCGATAATTCAAATTTTAAATCTCATATCCATTCAGCATTCACTACAAAAAAATTTGGTAAAAAACAATGCTTATTTTTTAGAACATTTAAAAAGTGTTACTTTTTATACATATAGATAACACTTTTTTAAAATGTGTTACCTTTAATATCTAAAAAATATTGTCTTCTCTACTTAAAAGTGTTGCCTTAAACAATTGGCCACACTTGCTATAGCAATACTATGAAAAGTGATGCATTGGTTTAAAAATGTATCCTTAGGTTAAAAAATATTATCTTTGACAATTGGCTACATGTGATATAGCAACTCTTCAAAAAATGATGCATTAACTTAAAAAAGTGCAACCTTTGCTATATCAAAAGTAACATATTTAAAAAAAGTGTTGTCTAAGTGTGTATAAACAATACTTTTTATGTGTATATAAAATTATATGTTTTTTTAGGCATAAATTTCTTATAGTGATTAGAGGAGCAAGAGTGCATATTGAGAATAAGTAGGCCACAGTAGAAAAACAACATAAAAATAATGACAACACACGTGGGTGATCAAAATGTATATTAAAAACTCCATCTCCATGCTACATTAGAAAAAAAAATCTTTTTAATCTTGCATTGGCTAATTTCGTATGCAAGCAAAAGAAGAAAAAAGAAAACACTTTTTGGACTACACATTGTAACTTAGTGAGTATCCAACATAAGATCACTTCACTCCATATTATCGGCAATTCCATAATTACGTTGAAAATATTAGTTGTTGATCTCCATAAGTGTGACCAACGATCTTTAGGCCTTAAAAGCCTCCTCTCGTCTCCCTTGCATATGTAATCTCGTTGATTAATCTATTTTATTGAAAAGACTTCTCAATAGAATAAAAAGTCCACTATTGAAATCAACATGAATTCAAGCCAATAAAACATGAAATAACTAAAATGGAAAATCAATGAAAATAAGAAATATAAATATATAATGGTGAAGAAAAATTAATGAGATAAAAAAATATCTATTGATAGAAGCAGATATTCTATAGCAATTGAACCACAATCTCCCTGCATCAAAATAAACAATGACTCAATGAGCAATTGAATTGAATTTGAGGATGAAAAAAGATAAATTGCGTGATGAGAAAAAAAGAAAACGAATGAAAAAACGAAAAAAAGGAATAGCAGCAAGAGTATAAATAAAAGAATCGGCTTACCTTGGGAGAGAAGAAGTGTTATATATATATATATATCTAAAAAAATAATCAATTAGTGTCTGATATTAATGTCTATTAATGTTTATCAATATATCAATAGATTTTAAATGTCAAGATTGATTCTTATATAAAAAAATCCTCTTATTGTTATCAATTTGCGTTCCATTTATCCCCATATTATGCCCACGTAAAATCAAATCCATTAATATCATTAAATATAAATGGAATAATGACTTTCAAATTTTAGGGAAGTACAAAGAGATATTATAGTACAATATATATTTAATATCTTTATTTTTTTGGCACAGATTCTAATATTTAATTTTTGTAATCTTTAATTTTATTTTATATAAAAAATAATTAATAATTAAAATATAAATTAAATTTAAAAAGTTACTTTAAATATGAAGATTGATAAAGTGATCGGGCTAACTAGCTCTACAAATAACGTGTATAAAAGTTTTTCTAAAATAAGTTTGAATTATTACTATAATAGATAGATGATATAACACTTAGGATACTACTAACCAATTCAATATTTAGGAGAGATAGTAATACTAAAGATGAAAATATATTTAAACCATAACATTTTATAAGCCAAATCGCTGAATTGTAACCATCTACAATGTTAATCATTTATGCCAACTTTTCAAAACTAAATTTCAATAAAAGCCATCAAACAATTCTTATCTACATTGATTTCAAATTAAAACATAATTTAACTGCAGGTCTTATAAAACATTTCTTTGATAAAAAGTCATTTGTAGTGTGTAAAAGTTGTATTTATTAACTTATACGATTCCTTTCATACACAGCATACACACATATTTATGTAATTATTTAATTATATAAACAAATTTAACTCTTTTAGTTACTTTTTTAAAAGACACATATCATAATAAATAAAATTGGATAACAATACAAAATTCCTTTCTACTAATACATCTAATTAAAGTAGTCTCTACGGCTTACTTTAATCTGAAAAAAAAGGTAAAAGAACTATATATTATTACTTTTCTTTTGTACTCTACTACTTAAATATGGCAGAAAAAACTACTCAATTGCTTTGTCCAAATTTTATCTTTCTGGCTCTCAACTTAATTACTTGTACTTGCTTATAATTTATTAATACGCGTGTTCACTCTTAATCCTGGAAAACAAAATATATCTGAATACTTCTGAAGCAAATTAACCATAAATATGGTTACTTTTGTTAGAATAAACTTTTGGTTTAGTTAGCATCCATGATCCATTATACATTCATACAGAAGATTTGATAACAGATGTGTATATACTTATGGAAATTAGTACCATATATTTTTTTCCCCCATCCTTTCTCTTTAGTTACACTTACATAAATAATACATATTTAGAGAACCAAACTTGTCCCTTTCTTTAACAGTGTTTTAATGAGATAACATCGGATTCTTCTTTGGAGCAGAGTCTTCCGAATACTAGGAATAATATCTCTCCTGTATAGGGCGCAATATCTGTTTGTAACAGTGCCTATGCATCTTAAATGTGCTTAGCCATGTGATTGACATGCCCATACGTATAATTTATGTATGAAAGATGCATATTAATAGCTCAACTTGCCTAATCTTGCTGGTATCCAAGGCAAATTTTCATGTATGCGTGGATAAGGGACTTCAAATATTTTCCTTCATGTGAAGTGAAACCAAGGAATCCAAATCAAATTAAACTTGAGTGCTAACACTAATTCAGAATTAAGTAGATAAAAAAAATGAAATTAAAATATATATAATTACGATCTTTTTTTCTTTCTTACTTCGATTGACATTCCTACATGATCATCTATGCAGGGTCCATTAAATGAGTCAAACATAAAAATAATAAACATATTGAATTAATTTAATATTATTTTATAATTATAAAAATATTTAAACATTTTTTAAAATACTCATCATTTGCTGCTTCAAGTTATGAAATTAGCATTTTTTTCAATCATAAATAAACGTGATTACTTTATAAAACCAAAGTTTTGTATTTTTTGAGTGACATATGATTAAAAAATAATTAATAACAAATTAAATTATTTATATTTTATCATCTATATTTTAAAAATTATTTTAATTGATAATAATTATTAAATTTAACAATATATATAAATTTTATTTGCTAAATTAATAATTTAATATAAAATCAATGAAAGCTGATTAAATTTGTGTAGCATATTTGCTCCTCACTTTATACAAATTATGTAACTTCCGTGCTCTTTATTCATACCCAACATAAACTATTTAACTTTCCTATACTCATCCTCCCCACTTTATACAAAATGTATAACATTTTCACTCCTCTCCATTTTTTTCGCAATTAATTATATAATATTTTTGCTTCTCACCTCAACGCCAAGTAATTTTTTTTGGTTCTCGTCCCCAATCTTGGTCTCGAGGGATTTGAAGAATAAAATGACATAAATTTCACAATTATATTTTTTGATTAAAAATAATTGTTAATAGTACACGTATGATTCTTTTTCTTTTTTTAATCACAACTTGAAAATTATTAGTTATATGATTAAAAGCAAAGTTTTCATGACCAGATCGATGATTGACTCAGTCAAGACATTGGGTCACTAGTTCAACCGATGAGTCACGGGGTTGAACCGAATATAGTTAAATTAATATATAAAAATACAATTTAATGTAACAAAGTATATGCTATATGTTAAAAAAAAAAACTGAAACATGACACTAAAAGTTAGCTAACCTAGTGGTACAAAAGGGTCAACTCCGACGATCCATGGGTGAACACACTAATGCCTCCAAGCAAATTTAGAATTTCCTCAAAAACATTAAGTGTAGTCTAAATTTGTTTGGAGGCATGAGTGTGTTGACCCGTGGTTCGCCAAAGTTGACCTGTCCTACCATTAGGCTAGCTAACTTTTAGTATTATGTTTTATTTTTTTAATATATAACATATATTTTGCTACATATTAATTTAAATTAAGTAGAAATTAATAATAATAATTACAATAAATTAACATTATATAAGACTTAAAATTATAATTTCACATATACTAACATTAAGTTTTTTTTTTTCTTTAAAGAAAACATTGTTTTTAAGTCATAAACAATTTCTTGAAGTTGATGTGCTAAAATGATTTGGCCAAGGACCCTTAAGTATGGCAAGGTAATTAATTTTCAATTATATGCATTACTTTATTTAGTTTTAACTATTACATATATTTAGAGCTCTCAAAGTGAGCTAACACCCGATTCAACCAACTAAAATGGTGGTTTAGGTTGGTAAAGTATTAGCTCATTTAAAAATAGGTCAATTTGACTTGATATGTATAACCTGTGGCTTAAGTGAGTTGATTTGGTTCATTGATATTTAAATTAAAAAAAACTTCACTTCATGCTTATTATTCTTGTTTTCTTCTATTTTGGGGTTGTGACAAAAGATTTGAGCTTATGATTGTGAGATTTGATATTTAGAGTTTGAATATTTGTGTTGAGGTTTTTATCATTATCATTTTACAATTTTTTTTTGCTAGGTTTAGAGTTTTCATACTTTGGTTTGAAGGCTTAAAATATTTTATTTTTAGTTTTAATGAGTAAGTGAATCAATTTGTTTAACGTATCAACTTTGGTATGTTAAGTCAGGTTGGTATTTTTCTAGCTCAGGTGGGTATTTTTCTGGCTCGATATTAAAATCAACCATCTTGTTTTTCCTATTCTAACCCATAGTTAACCCGTGGTGGGGCAACTTGGGTGAGTCAATGATACAAGCTTAGGAAGACAAAATGGACATTTCAGAACTTGAAGAAAAATATTATTATTAGTAAGTTTGCATTGATAAATATTCTAGCCATGTTGGACCAAGTCTGGTTTATTTATTTTATTTTATTAGTTTTTATTTTAAAATGTTTAAGACTTATTTTATTTTATGTTTGTTAAGCCCAATTGGTAGTGTAGTAATTTGGGCCTAGTCTGGTAGGGTTAAGAAATAGATTTAACCTAAATAAGAGGTATAAACACCTCCAAACTTGGCAGACACAGGTTTTTAGCTTTTGATTGAATGAAATTTCTTGGTTTCTTTTAAGAAACTTTGTGCGTACAAGTGAGGTAGAGTGATTCCCTTGGCTTGTTGTATCAGGAAGCTAAATAGAGGATTACAAGGTAGAGTGATTCCCTTGTGATATTTATTTAGTTTTCAATCCTATCATCTTTCTTAATTGTGTGTTGGGGTTTCTGGGTCTTAATATCCACGGGGTTTCACATCTTTTGGTATCAGTTTCAAGTAGTTGATAAATTCTTATTTATCTGATATAAGTTTTGTTTTAATTTCCGTTTCTTATTAATAAAAAAAATCCTCAAATTTTCTTCATCTGCATCGTCGTGTTGTTCATTTTTTATTTCTCTCCTGTCCTTATTGTGTTAGTCCCTCTTTCCATTTCACGTTGTTTCTTTCTTTTATTTTCAATCTTGTCAATTTGTTTCCAATCTAGTCAATTTGTTTTTGTTCGTTTACTTTCTAGTTCAAAAAAAAAAACCAAAAAGAATAGAGGCGCTTTTGAAAACAAAGAAGCAACGCCAAAAAAAAAAAAGGAAAAGGGCGCTGAACCAAAAAAAAAAACGAAGAATAGCGCAAGCTTCAGGTGCTTACGAGAAAAAAAAAAGTCAGGCACAAAAAAAAACCAAAAAAAAAATCCAGATTCTTATATCTATATTTCAGATCTTTTTATTTTTCTTTTCTTCCTTTTTTTTTATTTTGGGTCCTTCATATTTTTATTTTCTTTTATTCCTTACGGTCATCTTTTTTTTTCCCCTTTCTTTTGTTTGATCTTGTTATTTTATTAGTCCTTTGGTTATTCCTTGTGCCATTTACATATTACTTGGGACTTTATCTTGTTTGAGTTTATTTGATTTCTGACGTGCAACATTTATAAGGGGTCCAGAGTGGTAAAAGGCAAGAGTGGTGAGTATAAAAGAGGGTAAAAGCCATGTTGAGTGCAAACACAAGTGTCCACTTTTGAGTGAAACACGTGATTGAGTGCTTTGTGAGATTTTCTCTTTTATTACTTTGCAGGTTGTTCAAATGGCTACTAACATATCTAGGAGTGATAAAGATGCTGATAGAGCGAATGCCATAAAGGTCTTTCTACGCCAATGTCAGCAAATAAATAGTAGATTAGATGATATGGAAGTGCGACTATAGAAGGTGTCCCAATCTAGGTCCAAGGGTAGTGTCAAGGTTATTCCACGAAACCGATATCGTCACAATGATTCTTATCATGAGCAATTTGAGGAGGGGTTTGATGCTAATTCTGTTTGGCATAGAAGAGTTGGAGATAACATGAATAAGAAGTATCTGAAATCACACCGTGACAAAGGTACCTCTAATTTATCTTCTCCTACTACCACTTCGAGGTATACTGATATTATGTGCTCTCAATGCTTGAGATTGGGTCCTTGTGCATATGATTGCCCAATTAAAAGAACATTGGATGTTAAGAAAGATAAAGTTGTGTGTGATTCTGATGATGGTTATGAGTTTGTTGATAATGCTACTCTGCCATCTTTGGAGGATTGCTCTGATAACAATGAACATGTTGACATTGTTGAGCATGGTGAACCTCTTGCTACTACGCCTGTATTGGATTTGCAAGTTCATGTGGACAACCTAGAGCATAGTGAACATATTGTTATGCCATTATCTCCCAATGAGGTGTATCTTGATCAAATCAAAATTGAACAATATTTTTTTGGGAATTCAGAGCAAGAAGTACTAGAAAAGGAAAATCAAATAGAGGTCGAAAGCGAAAAGAATGTAGAAAAAGGCTTCTTGGTGAGTGTAAAGGAAGAACAGAGTGTGAAAAATAAGCAGGGTGACAAAGTTGAAGGGATACCATGTTTTTCTGCAAAAGATAAATATTTGCAGTGTGGTTTGTTCGACTGGAGAGCTTTTGTTCCGATTTGGTTCAACGAAGTTTCACTCTTTGCAATTGCATTTACCCCAAATTTTCCATGTCATTTTGTCTTTTTGTTGCAAGAATTTGAAGATGTTGTATTTGACCCTGGACCATGTTCGGTGCTAACAATGACAAATAGAAACACCTACAAGATTCGAGGACGAATCTTTTTTGAGGAAAGAGGGAATTATACAAGCTTAGGAAAGCAAAATAGACATTTCAGAACTTGAAGAAAAATATTATTATTAGTAAGTTTGCATTGATAAATATTCTGGCCATGTTGGGTCAAGTCTGGTTTATTTATTTTATTTTATTAGTTTTTATTTTACAATGTTTAAGACTTGTTTTATTTTATGTTTGTTAAGCCCAATTGGTTGTGTAGTAATTTGGGCCTAGTCTGGTAGGGTTAGGAAATAGATTTAACATAAATAAGAGGTATAAACACCTCCAAACTTGGCAGACACAGGTTTTTAGCTTTTGATTGAATGAAATTTCTTGGTTTCTTTTAAGAAACTTTGTGCGTACAAGTGAGGTAGAGTGATTCTCTTGGCTTGTTGCATCAGGAAGCTGAATAGAGGATTACAAGGTAGAGTGATTCCCTTGTGATATTTATTTGGTTTTCAATCCTATCATTTTTATCAATTATGTGTTAGGGTTTCTGGGTCTTAATATCCATGGGATTTCACATCAGTCAAGCTAGCTCATTTTAACATCTCTAAATATATTATTTAAAATGTATAAGACATTATATGATGAGATTTGGCTTTAATTAAATTGAAAATTTATTTAAAGATTAAAGTTTGAATCATGAGAAATTTAACAAATTAGTATTTTTTTTCTTTTAATTGAAAATTTAAATTGTTGCCATACTAAGAACAATTCGATTGAATATTTGCTTAAATTAGGCGCATCAAAATAATTATTTGATATCAAATAGTTAAGAGCAACACTAACTATTGGAATTTTATAGTAGATTTCATATCAAATTGATATCAATCAAAGATAAATAAAATTGATATCAAATAAGAGACAATATCAAATTGATGCATGTTGTAATAATTAAATTTAAATTAATCCCATTTTTTTATTAGGAGTTAAATTTATTTAGGCTTGTATATATCATCATTCAACCTAGCTAGAAATAATGTATTTATTTTCAAAATTTATCAATGATCAATCCGAGTTAAGTCCATGTCTTTTTATTGATTAGTTGTTTTTTCTGGTTATAGTGGGATCTTGACTAAATCCAATAGAATATTTTCATATAGCTCAATTGATGTTCAATTCATATTCTAGCATTTTTTGCTGAGATTTTAGTTTGAAATTGGAATCTTGAACAATCTTTTTTCATTAATAACAATATAATGTTAAGTGATAGTGTTTTACATATACATTACAATAGCAGAAAATATTTATTCTCAAATATAACTTTATTGGAATTCATTTTTAATTAATCCTTCATAATAAACCACTACATGTGCATTCCAAAATGGCAACAATTCTGTTGCTGTCTAGCTAGAGATAGAGGATGGGTGTGTTTTACTATGTGCTGCGCGCGTTGACCATGAAGATGGCGGGTTGTATGTAGCTTGCAGGTTTCTTCATGTATAATGGAAAAATTTTACCTTTTTCCACAAATGGCACCAAAATGTTGCCCCCTAGAGGTAGCGTATGTGTGTGTTTTGCTAGAGCCTGAGCCCCCACTCCCTTTGCAAGAGGGGTATATATATTGTTCAGGCATTAATGAGGAAGGGCTGCATGGCATTAATGGGGAAGATTATGTCTTCTATTCTCACATATTGGGTCAGCGCTCTTGGGCTAGGTGTGCCCGAAGCTAGTCCATTTGAGGATGTAGGTCGACTGGTCCAAATTTAAATCACAAGAATCTTGTTCAACTTTATTATGTCTAAAGATGCATGGACAGTGGTAAGAAGAATTCAAGGTATAAGTAAACTCAACAACTTAATACATACTCAAAATAAAATTATCTGATAGCAAATGAAATTGTATATATAACTTGAAAACAACATTTGATTAGACAATCCTATTAAGAAAAATTATTAGACAATGTTGCTGCCCGGAACTTCCTACTTACCCCAAATGAAGGAAAAATTTGTATCGATAATTCAAATTTGAAATCTCATATCTATTCAGCATAAGAGGAGCAAAAGTGCATATTGAGAATAAGTAGGCCGCAGTAGAAAAACCATATAAAAATTATGACAACACACGTGGATGATCAAAATGTATATTAAAAACTCCATGCTACATTAGGTAAAAAAAAAAAATCTTTTTAATCTTGCATTCGCTAATTTCGTATGCAAGCAAAAGAAGAAAAAAGGAAAACACTTTTTGGACAACACATTGTAAATTAGTGAGTATCCAACATAAGATCACTTCACTCCATATAATCGGCAATTCCATAATTACGTTGAAAATATTAATTGTTGATCTCCATAAGTATTACCAACGATCTTTAGACTTAAAAGCCTCCTCGTCTCCCTTGCATATGTAATCTCGTTGCTTAATCTATTTTATTGAAAAGACTTCTCAATAGAATAAAAAGTCCACCATTGAAATCAACATGAATTCAAGCCAATAAAACATGAAATAACTAAAATAGAAAATCAATGAATATAAGAAATATAAATATATAATGGTGAAGAAAAATTAATGAGATAACAAAAAAATCTATTGATAGAAGCAGATATTCTATCGCAATTGAACCACAATCTCCCTGCATCAAAATAAACAATGACTCAATGAGCAATTGAATTGAATTTGAGGATGAAAAAAGAAAATTTGCGTGATGAGAAAAAAAGAAAACGAATGAAACAAAGAAAAAAAGGAATAGCAGTAAGAGTATAAATAAAAGAATCGGCTGACATTGGGAGAGAAGAAGGAATAAGTTTTATATATATGTATTAATGTCTAATATTAATGTCTGTTAATGTTTATCAATATATCAATAGATTTTAAATGTCAAGGTTGATTCTTATATGAAAAATTATCTTATTGTTATCAATTTGCATTCTATTTATGCCCTAATTACGCCCACGTAAAATCAAATCCATTAATATCATTAAATATAAATGGAATAATGATTTTTGAATTTTAGGGAAAGTACAAAGAGATATTATAGTATAATATATATTTAATATCTTTATTTTTTTGGCACAGATTCTAATATTTAATTTTTGTAATCTTTAATTTTATTTCATATAAAAAATAATTAATAATTAAAATATAAATTAAATTCAAAATATTACTTTAAATATAAAAATTGAGGAAGTGGTAGGGCTAAATAGCTCTACAAATACCATGTATAAAAGTTTTTCTGAAATAAGTTTAAATTATTACTATAATAGATAGATGATATAACACGTAGGATACTACTAACCAATTCAAGATTTAAGAGAGATAGTAATACCAGGGATGAAAATACATTTAAACCATAAAATTTGATAAGTCAAATCGCTGAATTGTAACTATCTACAATGTTAATCATTTATGCCAACTTTTTCAAAACTAAACTTCAATAAAAGCCATCAAACAATTCTTATATACATTGATTTCAAATTAAAACATAATCTAACAGCAGGTCTTATAAAACATTTCTTTGATAAAAAGTCATTTATAGTGTAAAAATTGTATTTATTAACTTATATGATTCCTTTCATACAAAGCATACAAATATATTTATGTAATTATTTAATTATATATAAAAATTTAACTCTTTTAGTTACTTTTTTAAAAGACTACAAAATTGTTTTCTACTAATATATCTAGTTAAATTTGTCTCTACGGCTTACTTTTTCTGGAAAAAAGGTAAAAGAACTATATATTACTTAATATGGCAGAAAAAACTACTTAATTGCTATGTCCAAATTATTTCTTTCTCGCTCTCATCTTAACTACTTGTACTTGCTTATAATTTATCAATAAGTGTTCACTCGTAATCCTGGAAAATAAAATATATCTCAATACTTCTGAAGCAAATTAACCATAAATATGGTTACTTTTGTTAGAATAAACTTTTGGTTAAGTTTGCATCCATGATCCATTATACATTCATACAGAAGATTTGATAACAGATGTGTATACACTTATGGAAATTAGTACTATATATATTTTTTCCCCACCCTTTCTCTTTAATTACACTTATGTAAATAATAAATATTTAGAGAACCAAACTCGTCCCTTTCTTTAACAGTGTTTTAATGAGATAACATCGGATTCTTCTTTGGAGCAGAGTCTTCCGAATACTAGGAATAATATCTCTCCTGTATAGGGCACAATATCTGTTTATAACAGTGCCTATGCATCTTAAATGTGCTTGCCCATGTGAATGACATGCCCATACGTATAATTTATGTATGAAAGATGCATATTAATAGCTCAACTTGCCTAATCTTGCTGGTATCCAAGGCAAATTTTCATGTATGCGTGGATAAGGGATTTCAAATATTTTCCTTCATGTGAAGTGAAGCTAAGGAGTCCAAATCAAATTAAACTTGAGTGCTAACACTAGTTCAGAATTGAGTAGATAGAAAAAGAAATTAAAATATATATAATTACGATCTTTTTTTCTTTCTTACTTCGATTGACATTCCTACATGATCAGCTATTTACATCGCAAATTTTTAATTGACTTTAAATCAGCTTAAACTCAATTGCATTGAATAGAAAACTATAAAATATAATTATCAATAATAATAGTAATAATAACTATTATAAGGTTTCAATAATGTCAATGCACATCACTTGAGAGCTAAGCTAATGTGTTTTGAGTTTTGACTGATCTTATACAAATCGCGTGGCCCATTACCAATGACTAAAAATCGATCAATAGAATCAACTAATGGGATGACATTGGAGCAAACGAACTAATCCAAATTTACTCTGGCCTACAAAGATATATGGTGTCATCTATTATCTCCATTAATTTGCTGATGAGTAGTTGATAACTTAGGTGCTCTGATACGTGGGCGATAAATCTTCAACTTAATCAAAGAACTTATAATATTAAAGTATAAAAACATTCCCGCAGATGTCTTGATCAATAGAAGTTTTATAAAGAGATGGTTTGTTACGATAATTAATAACTTTATCTTTGTACATGATGAGCAATACAAATTTCATAGAAAAAAACCTTAATTATATATCCATGTAATTCTATATATTGGTTATTGTATTTTATTCGATCATTAGCTACACAGAAATACATTAAATTAAAACCCTCAAACCCTAACTTGGTAAGCGCATATATATGATGAAAGGGCAATCGATATTATGCATGATGATGCATCCTCCTTATTCGTGATAGCTAGAATATCCCAAGCATTTGATAGATAGGTACGCGCGCTATAGTCCAGCTATACTGCATCATCGATCTTTGATGTTGTACTCAATGCCCAACAATTTATTTTGATTCATATAAACGGAATTAAATTTGAAGAAATGTGGGCAAGGTTAAATGTACGTGTTTTTTTTTTTCTACTAAAAAAGTTTGGATGGAGATAAGTACTGATATTCAATTAGAAAGTTCTTAGATTTAAGAGCTTAAATAAACTTGTAAAGTCATGATAAATTTGAATCGTAAACTCGACTTGTAAGCCCATAAGAGTTTACGTATTTAAAAATATTGCTTACAAAAATATCTTAGTAATTGAGTATAATTAAATAAAATTTTACAATTAATATTGAAGGATTTTAACCTTATAACAACATAAATGAAATAAATACCATAAATTATACTCCAGTAAATGTCTTAACTTTTATATCATATTTTATTCCATGTTTGTATTATTTTGTAGCTAACAACAATAATCAAATAATAATATATAGACAAAATAAGCTAAATAAAATACATAAGTATTGCATAAGAAAAACAAGTAAGCTAATTTACCCAACAAAGTGATAAATAATTTGCATTAGATTAGCAAAATCAAGCATAAATTTAAACTCACAAACTCATTAATAGACTCGAAAATTTATCGATTTTGTTAGAATTTACTTAAACTCGTACGAGTTTGATAGAAAAAGAGTTTATGCACGAGTTAAGTTGAGAGTTTGTAAACCTTGTTGACCAGAGAATTAAGACCTCCAACTTATTTGAGGATTTTGGGAGGGATTACATATGTCACTCCACCAATAAGGTCCTTTTATATTAGTTAGTGGATTCAAACCGAATCCTTCTAAAATATAAGTCAAACCTTAATTAACTGCGCCCACGAATCTTTGCGGACAAACATACCTATTTAATTGTGATCATGAAACTGATTTGTTTGAATATACTATATAATCTTACAAAGTTTAACTTAATTTTATACGATGATGTGAGATTCTTAATTAATTAGCTTGTGTCAAAAGCCGAATGTTGAGAAAAAGTATATGCATGACCATATCAAAGACACACTCGAACGAAAAAACAAAAAAGTATCTATTAAGAAAAAGTAAACAAAAACGATTAAACTAAGTTTTAAATTAATCAAATTTTACATTAGGTGAATATGGCCAGGAGTACAACCTAAGGCAGACATGCTCCCTGGCCTTTCAGGCTTCATAAGGATTGATACATTGTATTTGGCTATTCTCCTATAAAGCTCCAATTATAATTGTTAGTTCATGATTCTAAACATACACCTGACCTTTCTTCTATTTCTTTAATTTTTCCCATTTGTTCTACTCCCACAAAGTCACATGCATCAACTTCCTATATTGCCTACTATATATGCACCCAATTAGAAGCTTTCAATCATTAACTTAGATCCCTTTATATTATTTAATTTATCAGTGAATTAAAAAAAATTCTTGAGAGGGAAAATTAAGGACTCAATCATGGCCCTCAACTAATTAAGGATACCCATCTGAAACTCATACGAATTGGTCTGATCGATGACCCCATAAACTTGTTTCTATTATTACAGTTGGCTAGAGGCTCTTATTGTTTGGTGAACCAGTAGGTGTTATCATGCAGAATCAAAGAAAATTATATATGCGAGAAGATGCTCAAAGTTGTCAAAGTTAACTAAGTTCAATGATTATTCCATAGAACCATGAAACTGCAAGTTGCTTGTAGTTATTTCAGTTAGAAACCACCTGTCTCGGGTGCAGACAATACACAAAATGAAATTAACCAAAAAAAAAAAAAACTTGTTGGCATCACTCAAACGAATTTTCATTTATATCCATGTGTATGCAAGAATCAATAAAAGCGAAAGATAAATTATGATAAGGACGGTTGCTTATATAATAGCTATTTTCTGATGATAACCCATCATACAGGCTATTTAAAAGATTAAAATTTGTTTTGTAATGTCTCTCATATAGATCAATTGATTCATTCTCTACACTGACCCCGCCCCATCCCTTCATGTTGAACTACCCTCTTAAATTGGCAGGCACCTAATGCTATAATTTGAATATATGTTGGCATGTAGCGCCCGCGCCCCAATCTGTTAAATATAGGCTACAAAATCATACATATATATTTTTTTTCTTTTCGGAACCGAGAAATAAAATAATAACTTTCAACTTAAATTAGTCGTCCAAGCAGTTTCACTATATCAAATTAGATATCAAAAGATAATTTCAAGTTAGTCCAAGTATTAGCCACCTAAAAAACACTAACTAGTGTCTCACTATACCATATTTGATTTTTAGAGACATTTATCAGTAGAAAAAATGTTAAAATATTTTGAGGACTAAATATGATGTTCCACAATTCTTTCAAGCTAGGATATAAAGCTAAGTTGACATCTTTTTGTTTTGGTCTTGAAGTTGTTGCACCACTAGGAGAAATTGATTTACTTGATGGAGTGAGATTGTGGTTGTTGTCCTACAAGATTTGGTGGAATGGAATAGAGTTTGTGTTATGGTTGCAACTTGCAAGTTATTGCAATGGAAGGGAATGTTGATTTTACCGAGCCCTATAGCCGAAGCTAATGTTCGAACATGTTCGCATGAGGTCAAGCAGACCCATATATGTCTGAACTCTTGACGACACTGATGATGCGAGACATGCAAAGGGCTCCAACACACAAGTTAGTGATAATATTTTGTGGATATTCTGAAATGGTTGTATTACTTAACTAGATCAAAGACAAAGAGGGCCATGGGTATTTGAAATCGGGAGGGAAGGCTAGTTGTTATAAGTTTGGTGATCTTGTTCCAAGTATCTTTGGTAGGTCATAAAATAAAGGGAGCATTCAAATCCAAACACATGCAATACACTCCCTTTCCAATTTGGCGAATTCTCATGTACAATTGTCCACATTATATAAATATGTTTAACTATAAAAATAATGTGACTAAATGATCTCTGTCCTCCTCTCTTCTTCCACCGCATTGGCCCCACCTTTGCCACGCCTCTCCCTCCTCCGACAAAACCCCTCCATATCCCTACTATTTTGTGAGCCAAACCTCAACTCAAATAATCAAACTTCAAACCCCCAACCAACAAATCAAACAACGAAAGCAATCAGAATTTACTTTTTTTTTTTAAAAGAAAAAGCAATTACACGAAAACTTGATGTTTCATAAACCCTAAAATTCGCATCATTATCATCAACTAAAGAACTCACTAATCACATTGAAAAGAAACCAAACAGAGCACAAACGTGGAAACCCAATTCGAAGAGCAATTGTGCATCCTCGGCCTCGTGCACGGTCGCCTTGTCCTCCATGGCCGTGAAGAACCTATCCCTGGCGGCAGAGTTGAACCTCATAAGGTTGGCTTCCTTGTCTAGACGGTAGCAGAGAAGCTCCTTCGGCTGTGGACGACGTTCACCATGGCTAGGAACTCGTCACAGCCAACTGAGAGAGCGAGCTTGTCGGACGGGTGGAGGGCGAGGTCGTTGGCAGCGTGGCTGTAGATGGAAAGGAGGGTCTTGAGATGGACAAAGCCATCGGCGTCAAAGAGGGAGAGGAAGTTGTTGACATCGGCGGAGAGAAGGGTGCGGGGGAATGGGAGGGAGGGAGGGGCATAGAAGGAGAGGGAGGTGACAATGGTGGAGTGGTGGTGGAAGAAGCCGAGGGAGGCGGAAAAGGATAGGTTGTAGATGGATGGTGTCGTCGGTGCCGACGGAGGCCACGACGAAACCAGAGACGACGAAGCATTGTATGAGGGAGAGGTGGGACGGTAGAAGATGAGCAGGGCAAAGACCGTGAGCTATGATTGTGTTTAGCTACGTCTTCCAATTCGTGTAACGACATTTACAAAATGTAGCTAAAAGCAACCACGCCCGCCACACACTGAGCGCCCATGTTGTTCCACCAAAGTGATTGACCATCGATTGTATTGTACCAAGGACCTTCCAATTTCAGTGGTAAAAGTCTTTTATTTTATTTTATTTTAGTTTTCGTACTAAAGTGGTAAAGTTATTGAAGATTTTTTTTCTTGGCATGAGCATGGGCGCCCAAGCTTACGAGCCCAAGAATTATTACAAACCATATTTAATTATAAATTTAAACTAAATGTCATCATTTAAAATTTTTATGTTTAATTATAATAATTATTATTAATATATAGTAACTTTTAATATATAAATTGAAAATAATATTAAATATTTTTTATTTTAATATTTTTCAAAAATAATTTTTATTTAAATATTTTATATGATATTAAATAATTAATTTCATATCGAATATTAATTATTATGAAAAATTTTGTTTCAAAATAAATATTTATTTATTATGGTAATTTTATTATTTTCATTTATAAATATTTATTTATTCAATAATTACGTTTATAACAATAAAATGTACAAATATCAAAGATTGAAAAAAAATATTATGCATTAAAATCTAGGCTTTATCCAACCACTTTATAATTGATCAAGTTATGCATCAAAATGGTGGATAAAGAGATTTTAGTAGATAAACTTATAAAATACATCGTTGCATAATTAAGCACATAAAGAGATAATGTATTAAAACAGATTTTTTTTTCAACAAAATTGAAACAAAAATAAAACAGTACTTTTTATGCCAAAACAACTTATTGCCTAGAAGAACAGAGAAAAGTAAAGAAAGCAAATACAAACAAATAGGGAGAACAAACAAAAGGGATATGATCCAAAAACCAGGTGTTTCATTGGGGGGAACCAAAAAAAAGGGGAAGGACAAAACCCACCTAACAACAGAGCCAAAAAGAGCTGCAGATTTTAATGAAGAGAGACAACAAATCGAAGGACAACGACCCAATGATCTTTCAGTTTATGGTTCAACAAGATTAGAAATAAACAGATACTAGGATGATGCAGTCCAGGAAAAGGGGCTATGAAGAGGGGCTAGTGTGGCCTTAGATCCTAGCTAGTGGGCTCTTTGGGCCTTGTTGTTTGCAGCTTGGGGCTACTTGTTCTGATGTTCATGTTTTCCCCTAGTTAGGCCGGTTGTTTGGGCTTTGCTCTTATTTTTATGAAATCAACTTTGACCAAATTAAATAAATAAAAAGTAAAAACATCAAATTGATAAAAATACTACTGGCTACACAACACACAAACCACACTATGCATTCCATTCACATTTCCCTCACGTTTCACACAAATACTAAAGAAACAGTAATCTTTAGATGTATGCATATACGCAGTATGAATAATTTCTGAAAATTCCTTTGATCTCTATGGGTTCTCATAAAATCCTTTATTGAACACCTAATTAGGCTCTACCTTTGATTTCTCTAATAGGATGAGATTATTCTGTGATGAACAACTTAGTACCAAAGTTAATGATATCTCACAGTCGTTAATTCACTGTTCGTTTATTTATAGTTACCATCTAAAACTAAAATACACACATCAAGTAAATTTGAAAACTTTTAAAATTCTTAAAACTCTAAATACTCTAAAAGCCCTGGATTTGTATAACTCTAACAATCTAACTTTAATATAACTATGGCTATACAATTATGCCCAACAGATCACCAAATTATAGAAATTGCGATTTCAAAAATCCACAGAATATGTATCTAACAATTGTTATGAATCATATTGAGTTCCATACCTTTAATATCATAAAACTAAAATTTTAAAAATGAATTTCAAACTAACATACTTTCACAACTTGATTATTCTAAAATCTTCTTTCAAAATAACGTAATTCATAATCGTGATAACTCTAAAATTATAATAACATCTCTGTTCATGAAGCTAAGTCATTGTTTAACATTTTTCCAATATAGCTTAACTAGATATTCCAAAGCATAGTCTGAAATCTCAAATATTAAAAACGTGATAATATCATAAATCTATAAAAACGTGTTTGACAACTTGGCAAACTTGCTAAAACTATATATTTAGGGGTGGAAATAGGTTAGGTTAGGCTAGACTTTTTAGTTAACAAGTCTAGCCTAAGTTACACCCCTATGGCTTGAGCTTGGATTATGGCCTATTATAGGCATTTTTTTAAGCCTAAGCCTGGCATGTTCAAAAGTCTGACCTAACTTGAAACCTGTTTATGTAGCATGTAAAAATTTTCATTGCAAACGAGATTTTTATTTTTACTCTTTTCACAGTATTCTATGTTAAACCCTTTCTAGAATCATTGGAATGTGTGTGAACCTATAAATGATAAAGTTAAAAATCAAATAACATGTAATTTTTGTTTTGTTTAATAATCAATAGGATGAAATCAAACATGACAATAGAACAATAGTTCAATAATCTCATATACCTTTATCAGTGAAAAGTCAAAACTAAAGATCTAATCCACGATGAATTGACAACTCATCTATAATTTCATAAAAGAAAAATAAAATCACATTAAACGAAAAATGGATACAAATATGAAATAGAGAGTGTTGAAATAGCTAGGCGAAATTGAAGTGAATGGATTCTAAAACAAATACAGGTCTGTACTTTGTTGAGGCGAAAAAAGTCGGAAACAAAAGAGTACTGGCAAGTTGGCTATGACACAACTTTGGCAAGCGACAATCTGGCACTGAAGGGGCGGCGACGCTTTGACGCAATGAATGGTGGTCATAAATGACGAGCAGCAGTTCGACGGGATGAGGGAAAGATGGTGGCTAGAAAAGGAAATCGAACTAAGAAACATGGTATGACTATAATAGGTTGGTTGTTTTTGTAAGAGAATGTGGGTGAGCTTCTTTTTTGTTAGAAGCAGCAAAATGAAATGAAGCAGGTGAATGAGGGTTGAGTAGCCGCATAGTTATAAAAAGAAAGGAGGTGGTTTTTATTTTCTGAATTTTAAAAACGATAAAATGAGCTTATAAAACTAAATATCAAGCATAATAGTACCACAAGCCCAAGGCGGACTTATGGTAGTTTTGCCTTTGTGTTTTGTTAAACGATGATGGCTCCAATCCACACTTTCATACTTTTGTAAACTTAATATTAAGATGTACGAAATCTTAAGAGGCCAGCTTACTTTGGATTAAGCCTAAGGCAAGCCTACGAAGGTGAACAAGCTCCAAAGTAGGCCTGAGCTTGGCCTTATTTTTTCAATAAAGTAAGTTAGGCCCTAGACCCTTGGCAAGCCACCTGACCTATTTTTATCCTTATATATATTTTTGAATAAATCTTTTCATAGCATATAACATACCAATCATGGTTTCATGGTCTTCTAAAAGATATTTTCATGATTTATTCAAAGATTCCTAGCTCTTTCAAATTTGGCATAATTTGTAAAATCATATTCATAAGATATCTCTACTTGTAAATTGATATTTAGCAATCAAAATGCTATAAACATAACCATAATAACTGAAAATAAGGTCATGAATTTAAACCAACTCACTTTGAAGGGCTAAGTAAGAGTTGTCACTATTAACTTAACTTTGGGAGTTAGGAATGACATCTATAACTGTCATGGAAGTAACAAAACCAATTAATACTATATGATAACGCTAAAACAACTCTATAGACATTGGGGAGTACCCAAACTTGACAATCACTAAGAACAGAAACTCCCCAAACACATAGACATGGAGGGAAGGAGAGAAAGAGAGCACAAACCATGAACAATCCTCACCTTGAAGCTTGGAGGAAGTAGGATTGATGGAGGATAAGAGTGAGGAGATAAGAGAAGGAGAAAAGGCCGTTAGAGTTCAAAATTTTGGGATAAAATGTGTAGGGAGGGGTTTATATAGGGAGAGGGGAAGTTTTAGTGAAATTACGTCATTTTGGATATCTGTTAGCGTCAACGGTTCTCACTGCACCAAAACTAGGCTCATTGCAGCAAACCTGCTATTCCACCTGATTGCTGCAGCAAGCCTGATCTGCATAAAATGCAAACTTTTGTAATCTAATGATTTTTTGCAATCAGATGGTTCTCGGGATATCCAAAGGCAGTGCTAGACTTGTCCAATAACATGTGGATATAAGGCAACACAATTTTTTACATGGACCAATTTGTCCTGCTTGAAATTTCAGAGCTTGGAATGGCACCAACAATTGTCATAGTGCAATATAGACTCATAAATAATCTATGGGTATCTCCAAATAACCCTAGATTTACTCTAACAATATTGGGGTAACACCTCCACTTGACAACAATGAGGAATAACAACAACCCATAACATGGGGGGCGGAAAAACATGGAAGAACTAACATAAACCAACAACAATCACTTACCTTAGACTTTGAAGGAAAAGGATTTGATGTTGGATTGAGTGGAAGAGAGTGGAGAAGGGTTTGGAAGGGGGGGTCTCGGATTTTAATTAAGTCCCAAGTCTGGGGGTATAATTAGGGAGAAGAAGGTCTGTTAAGTGAAACTATGTCGTTTAACACTGTTTCCGCCAAACTGACACCATTGGTCAAGCCATCACTTACAACCTCTATAACAATCTATGACTACTATAGCAGTCTAGCCAAATTCCCATGCCCGCCTGATTCACCTTGGACCGCTATAGCGGTGCTTTGAACATTGATACGTGAAGCCACCCCCTGTGACCACTATAGCATTGACAGTAAATCCCAACCTTTGCATTTTCTCTATCATCTTGGTATAGGATTATCTCAACAGTCACTTATTTACATTTCTTAATTTTAAGTTAATGTCCTCATTTATTTTACTTTCCATTAACTTTAAAACATAAATGTAAATAAGAAAATACCCCCCATTTGGATTCAAATAAAATATATAAAAAAAATCAAAACCCTAACCAATTAAAATCTAATTTTTGAGTTCTAGTTCAAATTCAAGAATTCTTACGATTTTCTAAACTTGTGCGTTAAAAACGAATCGTTTAATGTTTTTATAAAATTTGTCAAAAATCACTCTTTAACTTCTTTTTCTTTTGGGAGCAATTACCAGGACTTTTGATTCCAAGAAAGTAGCCTTATCAAATAGCCCTCCAAGAAGGTGTAGGCTCTAGACTTAGTGAAATTCTAGACCCGGCAACATGGGTGGGTCAAATCCTACTCCAATGCCAATGGTTCCTTCCTTCGATATGTGTGTGTGTGTATATGTGTGCATGTGTGTGTGTATGGGCTGTTCCATGTGTGAGTGTGTGGATCCATTAATTCTAGTAGTAAATGTTGTGCATTTTACTCCATTCGAAAGGATTTAATTTAATCTAATCGATTAGTATGACCATTAAAAAATTATATTGATGATTAAATATGTCAAGTCTTAAAAAGAATTGGATAGACATGTTATCTAATTGTTGATATTTACTAATATTTTTGAAAGCATGTTATATGTTATACATGTTATCTGTAAGTTATATAATGTTCAACTTTAAGTAATTATAGAAATTTGTTAGCTTATGATATCGTAATTTTTGTAATTTAAATTTAAATTTCTTATATTTTAAAATATAAAGTCATATTTATTTAAAGTTGAAAAAAGAAAATTATTTTACTTTTATTTTTTTTAAAGGTTAAGAATATAATGACTTTTACTAGTAAATAACAGAAAATAATAAGCTAACTATTAAGTTTCAATACATAATAGACTAAAAAAGGAAATCAGGTAACTATTAATCCAAACACCATAACTTTACACATATTTTATCTTTAGTCTTCTTTACATTTTACTTATTTTATCCTTATATATAAATATTACATATACTCAACCTTTTTATAATTGGGATGATGTTTAAAAGGAGTTATTAGGAGGGTTTGTTAAGAGGATAAATCATTTCTCTTGTTGAGTTGAGTAATCAATTGATATTGAGATATTGCTTGAGCATTTAATAATTAACAAAGATATTTGAATTTCCTTTTTTGTAAGGATGGCAAGAAACCCCACTAAAATGGATATCCGCAAGATTGTCCACAATGGGGACGGAGATATGGGATAAGTTTAGTCTCCATAGGGTGAGGGCGGAGTCCCCATTGATTAAATGGTGCAGAGATAAGGAATGAGATCCCCATCTCATGACGACCAGCCAATTCCCTATCTAGATTAATATGTTTCAAGAAAATCTTAGCATACCTTTATTTTTAAGTTATCTTCATTGGATTTGTATTATATATATATTCATTTTTAATTTAGATTATGTTGTATTAGTAATATTTGTAATATTTTTCTATTTTGGATATTTTAAAATTCTTTTAATAAATGTGCAGATACTTGTGAGGTTTCAAATCCTTGCAAAGTTTGGGGAATAGAGACCTGTGATAAAGATGAGAGGTAAATTTTAAATGAAGATGGAGAGAGGGACATGTCCCTAACTACTCTTTTTGAACCCGAAAAACCCTAAGGGCCTATTTGGTTTATGTTTTCAATTTTTCAATTTTTCAGATCTTGTGAAGGAAATACTGAAAATCTGAAAATTACAAATTTTAGCTTTCAATTTTATTTCTAATTTTTATTATTTCCTTCATAAAATTTTGAAAACTGAAAACTTAAACCAAAGAGTCCTAAATTCCCATTCTCGCTCAAAACCAACTCGGACAAACCAAGCAGCCA
Organism: Dalbergia cultrata; assembly: GCA_031216105.1. NCBI lineage: Eukaryota > Viridiplantae > Streptophyta > Magnoliopsida > Fabales > Fabaceae > Dalbergia > Dalbergia cultrata. Next base: position 18,642,890 of record CM062350.1, read on the forward strand.
CTATGTTTGTTTCACTATACTCTACTGTGTATGTTGTGTGAAAATCTACAAAATATTAATATTTCTTTCAAATATACTGAAATAATTAAGGGAGAACCTTTGCAATATCATCGTCTGCACCGTTTTATCCAGATCTATTCTTGCGAGTTGCGACCCTTGCTGTCTCGAAATGGCTTGTTCCCTTCTTCGAATTGAGCACACTTCGCTTAAGCAAAAACCAAATTTGCTTTGATGTGTGTTAGCTGCCCTATAAGTAGTTTTGATTTGGCAATTGTTGCCACTCCCACCTCTGTCTCAATAAAAAAAACTAAGTTTGTGCTTGTCAGGTCATATAAAAAATGGAAACAATTCAGTGGCATCAAACTAGGCACAAGACCACCTTTGTGGGGTGGAATTAATTTCTTCGCGAATTCTGTCTATTTTTTTTTCCACCCTAATCGTAATTTACTATTTGAAAGACAATATATAACTGGTCGATTACTGTCTTATATATTTTTAAGTGACTATTTTTTAAATAGCATAAAATGGGAAAAGAGATAGTGCTTGAGATCAGATGATTTCCATATATGCTTTGTAGCCATATTAAAAACCTAATGTTGAGGGTTCAAATTAGTTCAGCCAAGTCAAGCTATCAAAGTTAGCTTATGAAAAAAAAAATGTTGTTTAAACTTGAATTATACTTAATTCAGTAAATGTAAAAATTCAGCTTCGCTTATTTTGAAATATAAAACTTGAATTTGAGTTGTTTTAGCTTATTTAGGAATTTGAGTTTAACTAGCTTTCAAGCTTGAATTTGCCAGTTTATGTAAACAGATGAGCTTAATCAAATATTTTGAATTTGACAGTTTATTTAAACAGATGAGCTTAATCAAATATTTAATAAGTTAATTTCAAAATATTTATGAACGGTTTAATTAATTTACACTCTATCCTACATGATTTAGATTGAAAGATGGGCATGAGTTATAACTTGTAGTTTCTTTTTCCCAGTTATTAGAGAGAGAAACTATTTAATATGATAAGAATCATTAAATGATTAACATTGTAACAAGTATTAATATGAAAACGTGTAGTTTCTTGTTCTCAATTATTAGAGAGAGAAACTATTTAGTATGATAAGAATCATTAAATTATTAACATGGTAACAATTATTAATATGATGAAAGATGGGCATGAAAAAGGAAAAAATGAAAAACACGTTGGGTTACCAAAACAGGGAAAAAAAATAAAAAGACAAATGTAGAAATTAAAATAATAGGTCCAATTATTACAAAAAGACAAACACTGGTGAAAAGTACTACCAGCTTTTCCATTTCCAACAAACCTTTCGTCGTCTTAACTACAGATAGAGAAAGCAAAATGTTTGAGTTTTAAATCAATAAACCAGCCTAGCTACCACCATTTCCCATGCTATGATATTTTTAAGGGCGAGAGAGGACTCATCATAAATCATAAATGGTAAACATTTGTCAATGAGTGAAAAGTGGTCAAGAAATTAATGGTCAGACTAAGGAGAAATGAGACTTTTCCCTAAAGCTTGAATATCCAGAAAAATAAAAGGAAATCCAATAATTCCAAACTTCGAACACTGACAAACTCGTTGCATGTATGGAGAAGGTCTATATTTTTAAACATTAATTGAATTTTGGATTTTCAAATTAGCAAAAAGTTGCTCCATTTAATAAACACTTTGGTCTTCCCTTGCATTGAAAATTATTTGCTACAAAAAGAATGAATTCTAGTGTGGTGAAGGATAAGCTATCTGCGAGACGTTATTGCCCTTCCCATTTCAGTGTTATTTTTGTGGTAGTAGTACCCTCATTACTTTGTCGGGACAAGGAGGTAGGAGTAGGCACTTTAGTACCTTGAGCGGTTGAGCACCACCATGACCATGCTCATCCCCTAGATGTTGATGATGGAGAGCACCTACATCAATGGGTTGATATAGAATGATGGGATTTGGGTTTGCAAATGGTTAGTTTGGAATGAGAGCGCGTTGGGGACATTTTGGTCAATTTGAAGGTGGAGTAATGTTGGTCCGAAGAAGGGCTAACCAACTAATCTCGGTAAGGGTGTCAAAACGATTTAGCCCGCCCTGTCAAAAACCCGTAAAAAATGGAGCCGGACGGACTAGCCCGCCAAAATAAAATGGGCTGAAACAGTTAGCCTAACCTATTTTAGGGTAGACCGGTGGATTGGCAGGTCAAACCATAAAAAAAATAAAAAAATTCCAAAAAAATATTTTTTAATATTTTCTTGAATTGTTTTTAAAATTTTTCAAATAATTTTTTTCAATTATGTATATCCAATTTTTCAAAATTCATAATAACTATACAGCAATTTTGATTAAAAAATATTATTATTAATAGTGTTGTTTGTGAGTTATGATAATCTTTTATTTCTAAATTTTAACTTTGAGTAAATATTCTTATTTTTACAGTATTATTATGTTGATGAGTGTATACATTTCTTACTTTTTTTTTTCTTTTTTAGGTCAAACATTCCTTACTTTTTTATCAATAAATTACAATTTTTTCCAAAAAAAAAAAGATTTGGCCCACGAGCTAGGCCACCCAACCCACCAAAACTCGCAGGTTAAGCGGTGCGGGTTAGGTAGATTGGAGTTTTTTTATAGACTCAAAACTTCAAGCCAGCCCACTAAAATTGACGGGTTTGATAGACCAACCTGATGGGCTCAGCTCATTTTGACATCGCTAATCCTTACCTTGCTCTTTATTGGTGACTGAAAAGAACACCAAGTCCCCCAAAAAAATTTCGGTTCTCTTAGATCTTTATGATACATAACTCTTGGGTAGAGTCTGGTATATGGACCGCGATCCGCGGATGAACTCGTTTAACTTACAACCTACATGAAAATGGATCAGAAAATTTTTAATCCGCCAACCCACAAACTTTTCTGGTCCGCTCTGCCAAACCCGCAGGCTAAACTGGGCTGGCACGTGAGGTCAGCAGACCAGCTTGCTTAACCCGCATAAAAATTCGTATGTTATTATTTTGAAAAAAATTAACAGTTGAATTTTAATATTTGCAGTATTTAGTAATTAGTATTGTTATTTATTTAAAATTTAAATTGGATTTTGTAAAGAAAAATGTGTATATATATTTTTTGAGGTAAAATATATTGTATAAATATAAATATATAATATAGGGTACTAAAAAAAGTAAAAAAAAATGAAAGGCAAAAAAAAAGTTGGTCTGCGGACCGATCCGCGAACTTGCGGGCTTAGGCAGATTAGGCACGGACTAGGCAAAACGCCAACCCATTTATCAAGCGGGCCAGTCTAATCCGACCCATTTAAAATTAATGCATCACGAACCGAGTTAAATGAACCAGACTAAACAGACTGAACCGGTCCATATACCCGGTCTTACTCTTGAGACCCATAAAAGGATAACCACTCCATCACAGGTGCGAAAACTGAATTGAGGGAGAAATTATTGATAAAATACCGTTATAACCTTTTTCTTTATTTTATTTTTTTCTGAATTGCCACATGAGTACACGGTCAACATGCTCCTCCTTTTTCTTCTCAACTACTACGTACGTTTGCTTTGCAGCATCCTCAAGTCTGTTGCAGCCACCCTCAACTCTTTACGACAGTGAACATCACATTTTTCTCATTATCCAGAAAATTGGTTACCAACCCAAAGGGGTCAACTTTTGTCTACAACCTCAACGTCATGAGATCTGAGTTTGGAATTGGACTACTCAATTTCGATTTTTGTGCTTGGAGTAACATATAGAATTAGAATTATAATTTTACAATTTAATTCTATATAATTCAAAAATAACTAAAATTGATTATTCATAATTCTTAATCTATATTATATGAATTGCCATATCTAAAACTTATTCAATATCTTTCTCCCTATTAAAGTCTAGATAATTTTTTCTCTTTCTCATTTGTTTTCTAAAAATCATGTTATAATTTTATATTAAACCCATATATAAAATTTAAATTTCTAAGTCAATTATAATTCTAAAAAAATTGGAATTAAAATTAAAATTCTACACTATAATTCTAATTTCAATATCCAAACAAACGCTTACAGCTAAGTCATCATAGTCTACTTTTTTTTTCTTTATTTCTTCCTTTTCTATTTGTTTCTTTCTTATCCCTTTCGAAATTTTTTGATGAGGATTGCGCACCTTTGTTTTTTTTCCCTAAAATTCTCTTTATTTTTTTTATAGTTTTACGTGTTAGGTGTTCGATAAAAGTTTCCTATAGATAAAAGTTCTTTCTTTCTCCTTTATTGATTTTGTTTCCTTAATTTATTGATTGTTTGTTTCTTGAATAGGCATATCATATTCGACTAATCATACGAACAAGAATAATACCTATATATACACACATTCCATAACATCCATGTGCTGTAAAATGAAGAGAAACTCACGCCTTAAACAATCTTTTTGGTTCTAGTATTTTTAATTTGATATCAATTTAATACTAATAAAAATTTTTAATATCAATTTGATACTAATAAAATTTTTGCTATCAATTTGGTCATAATATTTTTAATTTCAACATCAATATAGTCCTAATATTTTTAGTTTGATATTAACTTAGCCATTTATTTAAAGTTGAAATCTAATAAAATGACTAAAATAATGTTAAAATTAAAAATTTTAAGACTAAATTAATGCTAAAAATTCTATTAAGATTAAATTAATGTCAAAATTAAAAATATTAGGACTAAATTAAAGTTGTTTTCTCATAGGGAAACAACCTTGGAACCATACCTAACGTATTGTGTACTATTGTGCTATGCCTAATAAAATATAAAACCTAGGGCACTATGCCTAATGTATAAAGGATTATTTTGCTATAACTGATAAAATATAAAACCTAGGAGCTATGTCTAATGTATAAATCATTATTGTGTTATGCCTAATAGAATAAAAAGAAAAATGATAGGTGTTAAGGTATATAACATGCTTTCTTTTCTTTTGTTTCTCAGTGGATTCCATATTTATTTTTTTGTGAATGCATAAAATGACTTTTGTGGATAATGTCAAATTTGAAGAAGAAAAAAGAGGAAACGGTGCAGTAGTAATAATTTGTAGCACTGAAAAGAAAATTTTGACTGAGGCAAAAATCAAAGTTTGTTGCACCAAATTTCGGTGCAAGGAAGAAATTTGGAGGAGGAGAGGAGGAGAATCTCGCCTATAAACAGAGACCTCCTCTTTTAGTTCAATTATCTCATTTTAGAGAGAAAAATTATATACAAAATATCTTTTAAGAGTTTTTTTTTTATTTTTATTAAGAGAGATCTATTCTCGTAGTATAAAAGAGAGTGTTATTGTTCTCTCTTATATTTAGAGAGAGATGTAATTTTATCTTCTATATAGTGAAAATTTTTCTCAATCTTATCCATAATTTTTTCCTTATCATTAGGGGTTTTCTACATAAATATTTTATGTCAGATTTATTTTTTCAACTCTATTTTAATTATGTTGTTTTATTTCCCTAACTCTGGTACGTACCCAATATTTTTATCTTCTTGTGTAATCTATATTATGATATAGTATTATTGTCATATTTTAATTATATATCTAATATATGACCAAAAAAAAGCCATGCGTATTCAAAAGCGGAACAGCCTTGGAGCTTCAACAACCTAGCATTAATGCCCCATTTGAACATATTTTACTTTTTCCAGGGACAATAATTATCATGTTCTAATCACATGGTTGTCCGTGCTTATATAATAAACTCATATTAAAAAAGCACTAAATTAAGAAGATAATTGACACAATATTAATATTAATAAAAATTAAAAATAATTTATTAAATTATTCTTATTTCTTTTAATATACTTTAACTTTCTCTCTTATTTTATATTAATAAACTAATAGTATTTCATAGGAGTATCATTAAAAATAAATAATTAATGTTACTTATATTTTTTAAATGGAAAATTATTTTTAGATAATAAAATTTGAGATGAACAATTATTTAAAGTAAGAGATAGCACTAACACACACATTTTACTCTTTCTTCTATATTAAACTCGCTTTAAAAAAGCACTAATTATAACACCTTGGTTGCAATCTCAAAATCGGATGAAGCTTTTGACAATCAAATATTCAATTGGCTAAAAAAAAAGGGCATAATTTGAATGGCTTTTCAAAAATACTACCGGTCCAATATGAAGGATAAATTTAAAAGAAAAAAAAAAACTAAAACTAATACTCCAATTAAGATTGAGTTTTTCTAACTAGAACATTGGTCAAAGATGTAAAAATTGGAAAGTATAAAAGGTTTTGATACATTTAATTTAATGTCTCAATGTAATTTTTCCTTTTTAAAACTTTAATTAGTGTCCAAAGGAACCAATGAAGATTGTTTTTATATTTTTGGAAAAAAAAACCGATTAAGATTTACCCATTGACAAAAGGATTTTGTCCATTGACGAATGCTTTAGCCAGTGTTCATTGCGTCTGCCTCGATCTGCCCCATAGCCGTATCCCTGAGGCGGCGAGGCCCCACGTGGATCAATAAGGAAAGCGGCATCGTCACAAGCGAGTTTCACGTGCAAATATAATATTTGAGTATTGACCAGTGAGTCAGTGCTCACTCTGTGGGGGCTGTTGGAGTGCGAATTCCCATTGTTCAACAGATCTCTTTGTCGGTTGTCGCTCTCCTTTTTAACAAAAACAGTGAATTGTAATTTTAGGTGAAAAAAGAGGATTTATAATATAAAACTAGTGTTAAATCCTTGCTATGCACGGCGCTATGTAGTATTATTTGATTGTGAATTGAGGTATATATTAGTTGTAAAGTAATTGATATATATGATCTTTGGGCTGAGTAGCATAAAAAATAATATTTTTGTTATACCAAGGCAAAAAAAAACATGGGATAGAACCGTCCTTTTCTGCCTTTTTTTTAAACAAATAAAAAAAAATAAACTTTTTTGGCCGGGAACATGCTTCTTTAATTAGGTATTATGAAAATCGGATCCGAATTCCACTTTTAAAGTTGTCTTGTTGACCACAGAGCATATTTTGTTTTTTGTACAAAATTGGATGATTCAGTTAACTCAAAATAAAAGATGTGTGGGCTTAATTGATGATAAAATTTTGTTAGGACCACATTGATTTTAAAATTAAAAATATTGATGTAAAAATATTTATTAGAATCAAATTGTTGTTAAATTAAAAATTTTAGGATCAAAAAACCATTTGCTCTTATTTTTTTCTGTGTATATTACATTAATAATAATATTATTAAGATTTTTGCATCGATTCTCCTTATGTAATCAAGAGTTGTGATATGATCTTTGATTTGATATATTCAAACATTTAGATTAATATAATACATGACTTATTTTTAGTGACAAGCAATTAAAAATTACTGATATTATTGAATTTTATAAAGTTATTGAAAAAACTCCCTTAATTAAATTATGTATACAATGGTATATACACACATGAAGGAGATTTTTCTTTTTTTATCTTCTAGTTTATATTTGAAAAATCATAGTGATCAATATAAACATATTAAACGATGGTCTTAATATATTAATATAAAAAACTAAACTTATTTCAATTTAAAATTTAATTTGAAGTTTATATAAAATTAATGTCAAAATTTTTAATTTATTGAAATCAGAAAAATCAAATGAGTTTCAATGGTTTCATTTTTTGGAAACAGAAAACATGAAGTCAAAACAAACATATTTTTTTAGAACTTGAAAAATTGAAAATAAAAACTATTTTCAGGAAATAAGAACTCGATCAAAAAATTTTCGAAGACCAAAACAACCCAAAACCTTTGTGAGCGAGAGAGATGGATGAGGGGGACCGAGAAATGTCATATAGTTCCCTCCCCAAGGTTGAACTTAGAATATATCATTTATGCTCTCAAGTGGTGTATACTTTAATTTTCTAAGCTTCATTTATTTAAAATAAAAAATTGGATATCAACACATGATGACAAAGATTAATTTCATTTAATACAGGGAGCCGATCTTTCTTTTCATCTTTCCTTCTTTTTCTTCCCCATATTATCTGGCACAAATTTGAAATGCGAATTCCCATTATTTACAACACTTCTCTGTTGTTTTCCTTTTTAACAAAAACAGTTAACGTACTAAGGGTCTTGGAGGTTTGAGCTGCAGATCGGCCTAATGTTACTTTGTTACTAGAAGTTGAGCAAAAACTATGAAGGAGCAAGTGAGCATCGTCTTTTTCTTCTTTTCTTTACTTTTCTTCCAAAGGTTGCATGTGAACATCGTTTATTAGCTATTATGAAAATTTCAATGTTGATTCCATGTTTACGGTTGTCTTGTTGACCACGGAGCATATTATTTTTGTGTACACAGGTTGGGTGATTCAATTTATCTTGAAATAAAAGATGTGAGGACTTAATTGTTGTCTTAATTGAAAAATTTAAGACTGAATTGATTTAAATTTTTTTATTAGAATTACATTGATGTCAAAACAAAAAATAGAGAATTAAAATTTTCTCATCAAACTATTTAGTGTTCCAAAAAAGAAATTGAACTCATAATTCCTCAAAATTGAAAATAATGGATACATTAGTCCTTCGATTAGTTTTTCGTACAATAATGATGTGCCATTAAAACTTTGGATGCAAGCAAATTAATGTCATTATTGAAATATATTACACTCATTTTGGTGTTTCAAATTGCACAAAATGAGTTATTTTATAACTTATAATGGAGATTTAAATAACCTATTTTATGTAATTTCAAGCATAAAAATAATTCATTTTAAATTTAATTCTACTTTTAGATGACACATGTGTCAATTAACATTATGTTAATGGGTCATGCGTGCAAATTCCATTAGTATTTGAAAGATCAAATATATAGAAGAACTAATGTGTCATATTATTAAATCTTAAATGACCATAGTTTAGTTTCAACTTTTGGGGACTAAATTATCTTGCAAAATTTTATTAGGGGACTACCTTGGATATTTTCTCTAAAAAATATTAGGATCATATTGATGTAAAAAAATTTAGACAAGATCTCCCATTTTAGTCCTTCTAAAATTTCTAGTAGAACAAATTAGTCATTATAAAAGATAAACTCCCAAATTGATCCATGTAAAATTGAATTATCAGACAAATTGGTCCTTGTTAAAAAAAAACTCTCAACTTGTCTAACAATTCATTTTTACATAGACTAATTTAAGAGTTTTTTTGGCTGGGACCAATTTGTTAGACTTTTCAATTTCACAGTAACTAATTTTAGGGTTTATTTTTTACATGGGACCATTTATCCTATTTGGAATTTTAGAGGGACTAAAATGAATGTTTTGTCAAAAATTTATTAGAATCAAATTGTTGTGAAATTAAAAATGTTTGAATTAGAAAACTACTTACTCTTTTTTCTGTATATTACATGAATTAACAATAATATAATTAATTTAAAATACTTATGCATGCAATTATATACACACACACACACACATGAAGGAGACTTTTTCCTTTTTTTATTATCTATTTTATATTTAAAATATAAATACAGATCAGTGTAAACATATTAAACGATGATCTTAATTAATGTATCAATATAAAAACTAAACTCATTTCAATTTAAAATTTAATTTGAAGTTCATACAAAATTAGTTTCAAAATTTTTTATTTATTAAAATCAGACAAATCAAACGAGTTTTCAGTGTTTTCATTTTTTGAGAAACAAAAACGCAGAATCAAAACAAGCATATATTTTCTAAAACTTGACAAAATTGTAAATGAAAACTATTTTCAAAAAATAAAAAACAAATAAAAACTCAGTCAAAAGATTGGGGGGGCCGAGAAATGTAATAGTTCCTTCCCCGTGGTTGAATTTGGATTATATCGTGTATGCTCTCAAGTGGTCTACACTTTAATTTTCCAAGCTTCATTTCTTTAAAACAAAAGATTGGGTTATTTCAACACATGATGGTTGACGACAAAGACTGATTTCATGTAAGCTAAAAATTTTCTTGCATGGTGAAACACATTAAACATGTATAAAACTATTCATATAATATAAAACTGCAAGCTGGCTCGTCATTATATGTATAATCATCACTAATTTAAGTAACTTTGGCGGAGCCCTTTTCTACGCTGTGATTCTCTGTTCCCACATTCTTTTGTTGCAAAATTGCTGGGCAAGCATGATAAACGAGGGATAACTTCTGTACACTTTAATTTATTCTAATTAAAAAATAGCTCCACTATCGAGTAGGGTAATTGATTGGTGCTGCCCAATGCTTTTTTTTTTTTTTTTTTGTAAACGAGGCATTTAATTATAACATCTCCATTATAGATCATGGTTGTGCACTCATCATCATCATCTATATAAAGGCATGATTATGGTGCCAATAACAAGCAGAACAAATTCCACAAAGTCCCATCAAAATTAAACTTCCAAATAAAGTGCATAGGTTCATAACTCTTTTCCCTTTCAATTGCTAGCTAATGGATCTGCCAGCAAAAATTGCTCATTCAATCCCATCTGGATTCAACAAAATGCTTATTCCTCCGGTAAAAAGATCATCATTTTTACCCATTAGGACCTTCAATGTCCCTTGTCCAATTCAATGCAATGCATTGAATCAAGCTTCTAATGATAGTCAAGCAATACTACGTCGTCAATCTTCTAATTTCGAGCCTTCAGTTTGGCATTATGATCATATCCAATCATTGAGTAGTGAATACAAGGTATGGTTCATATTTCCATGCTTTAATTATGTGTGTGTGTGTGTGTGTAACTTCATATATGAAAGTGTTCAAGTAAATTAATATTTAATATTGCAGGAAGAAATGTATGTAGAGCAAAGCCGAGTGTTAAGGGAAGAAGTAAGAATGATGCTTTGCAAAGTGGAAAATCATCTTGATCAACTTGAACTTATTGATGTCTTGCAAAGACTTGGAGTGGCTTATCATTTTAAGAATGAAATAAGGAATATACTGGACAATATCTATAAGATGGAGGATAACTCTAAGAAGAAGAACTTGCATGCCACAGCACTCGAATTCAGGCTCTTAAGGGAACATGGTTATGATATATCAACAGGTTTTTGAACTTCTTATGACATGATATATACTACTTAGGAATATTGATATATAATTTGGTTGAGACTGACTCAAAAATAATATATATGTTGCAGATGTTTTTGTTAGCTTTCGAGATGAAATGGGTGATTTCAAGAAATACCAATCATTTGATGTTGAGGGAATGTTATCACTTTATGAAGCCTCATTTTATTCATGGGAAGGTGAAAATATATTGGATGAACTCAGAGATTTCACCTCAAAAATTCTTAAAGAATATTTAGATGATCAGAATGAAGGTGACTACTTATCACTCCTAATCAGTCATGCTTTGGAGCTTCCATTAAATTGGAGGGTTCCTAGATGGGAAGCACAATGGTTCATTTATGCATATGAAAGAAGGCAACCCATGAGTCCTGCTTTGCTTCAATTAGCTAAACTGGATTTCAACATTGTTCAAAACATCTACCAAGAGGAACTGAAGTATTCATCAAGGTGATGATAGCCACTATATTTGAAGCTTATAAATTAATTAAGTACATGCATAGTTTTACTTTGTATGCATAACGAAATTATAAACCTTCTTTATGGAGACGAGTAGATAGTGAACTGTCTTCTCCTATATTATTTTTATTAATTAGATATATATTTTTAAAAGTGTTTATTTATTACAAATCATATATATAAAAAAAGAAATGATGATGAAGTAGATGATAAAGTTAAAAACTTATCAAACCTTTCACCAGAAAAAAAAAATTGATCAAACCTAGCTAATATGACCTCCCAAGTTGGATAAAGTTATGCATCATTTTGATGTATAAGGAGATATGGTGGAAAAACTTATATCATATGTTGCAACAAATAACACATAAAGATATCATGTACAGCATGCCAAACACACTATTATTGCATCTACATTGGTGCTTTAACCTTTTGTGTGACTAAAAAATAACTATACTTTATGTTTAATTCGTGGAAATTCTAAATATTTTGTTCTCTTTTTTTTTTTTTCACAAAGATGGTGGAAAAGAATTGGCCTTGCAGAGAAATTGAGCTTTACTAGGGATAGATTGGTAGAGAGCTTCTTTTGGACTGTGGAAACAAATTTTGAACCCAATCTTGAATTTTATAGAAAGGTCATAACAAAGGTCAATTGCCTCATAGTCACAATTGATGATTGTTATGATTCATATGGAACCTTAGAAGAACTAAAGCTCTTCACAGAAGCAATTGACAGGTTAGTGATCCCTATTCTACCATTTTTTTCATGCCTACTTTATTTTTGAAATATTTGCATCGCAAATAAATATATATTAATACTTTTTTGTGATTCTAGATGGGATCCAAGGACCATTGATAATCTTCCAGACTACATGAGAATATGCTTCTTTGCAGTATATAACTTTGTCAATGACTTGGCTTTTGAATTCCTAAAAATGAATGGGTACAACATCACTCCGCACCTAAAGAACACAGTAAGAAATATTATGTCTTATTATCCCTCTTATTTTTTTTGTACTCCCTCCATTCCATGATATAGATTGTTTTGGACAAACTGGTATATTAACAAGTCAATGTAATAACAGATATTTTGACATTTTAATGTGTTGGTTTATCCAAAACGACCTATATTATCAAACAAGGGGAGTTTTTTGTATAAATTCCCAAATGTCCAATGTTGTAGTTATTATTCTAGAGTATTATCAACTCTTTATGAAAATTTCAGTGGACAGATTTATGCAAATCATATTTTATTGAGGCAAAGTGGTACTATAGTGGATATAAACCAAGCTCTGAAGAGTACATGAAGAATGCATGGAAGACCATAGGCATGACTGTTATACTTGTTCATGCTTACTTTGCACTTCCACATTCATTTAGAAAGGAGGACATGGTCTACCTAGATGAATACTGTGACATAATTCGATTGTCAGCAACAATTTCACGCCTTATTAATGACCTTGGAACAAATAAAGTAACCTTCAAAATCTCACACTTTGTTCTTTACAAACCTCTCCTGCATTCAACTTATATTTTATTCCTTTTTTTTCTCTCATATTTTCGTTTGTTATTTGTAGCGTGAGAGTGAGATGGGTGACGTTCTGAAATTGGTTCAGTGCTACATGAATGAAACTGGATCTTCTGAAGCTGATGCTCAAGAGCATATAAAATCTATGTGTATCTCAACATGGAAACAGATGAATAAAGAAGCTCATAATTCTTCTTTGTCTCGAAGTTTCATAGACTCTGCAGTGAACCTTACAAGAATGGCAATGTGCATGTACTACCATGGAGATGGCCATACTAGTCAAGATCCTCAAATTAAGAATCGCATATCATCATTGATTATTCAACCCATTTCTTATTGTATGGAGGGAGAACTTGTTAAAAATTAAGTAGAAATAGTCCAATTAATAAGACAAGGCATCATGGGGATAGGAAAAATGTTCTCATTCAACGCTGAAATTTGTGAGTGCTTTTGTGTTAGAATAAAAGGTCAAAACACTTGTTCTCCCGACCATTTGTGGTGTACTTGGTGTCAAGCTTATCTTTTTCTTTCCCCCTTCTTTATTTGTATGGTAACTCTATAACTTCTCCAGTAAATTTAGCCAAAATATTTTAAATTTGTTATTTCTAAGATAAAGTGTTCTATTTTGATTTTCCAAAAAAAAAAGGTTGATTTTTTGGATCTATTTAAAATGCTGGAGCAAATTAACAAGGATTAACTCACATAATATATAACTTTCAATTATATATTGTCATAAATTGGGTTTGATTATCAAGTTTTATTATTGGTGAAGAGTTTTCTGATCCCTTTGTCCTACACTTTTAATCATCAAAAGAGGGAGAGGAAAAAGGAAAAGAAAAACCAAGCAAGTACCCAAGAAGATTTTCTGTCGAGGTTGGAACCAAAATAATGGTGGTATACGTATTCCTTTAGTTAGGTGGACCCTAATTCTATCATTCAAAAGAATATGGAGGATTAGGTGCTGGTGATTTGATAGAGGAGAAGGTGCAAGTAATAAATATTTGTAGTCTATGAGTTGAGCACAAGTTAAGCGGTGCAATGCAAGCAAGAATGTTTAGGGTCAGGATTATGTTATTGGGGAGTGGAATGAGAGAGTTTCATCTTGAGGTGATGATAGAAGGAACCCGTGTTGTCATTGTGCAGATAAAGGCTCTACCAGACCTTTTTGGCAGTAGGAGTTTATTAGCCATCTCAGGGTTGTTTTCTTTTTCGACATGATCAATGCACTTGTTGGAGTTCTCCATTGTGGAAAAGGAGATTGAAGGCTTTAAGATGTTGTTCTCCATTAGTGGTCTAGCTTAATTTACTTGCTCTTTGCACCATCCACCACTCAAAGGATCATTGAAATTCGTGTAACTTCCTAGTGGCCGATTCGCCAGTGCTGGCCTCAGAAGTGCATTGTTTTGCTCTTCTTGGTGTTTCATTTGGTGCTGCTCAGCTATCTTTGAGTCCGCATGTTGATGTGCCAGCTTTCTTTCAATAAGAAGTTGTGCTTCCAATTCCTTGACCTTCAAAATATAGACAGATAATTGTAATACCTTAGGGAAAAAAAAACTCTCTCGTGTCTTTGCAGTGGGCTCTTAAGCAGCCGCTATCGTAAAGTAAGTGGGTGGCTGAAAGTGAATTTTATGCTCTCGTGAGCCGCAATGGCTTATCGTAAAGTAAGTCGGTCTGCGAATGAGCTCTCTGGGTGAGCTGCAATGTCACCAGAGCATTAAAAACCCCCATTCCGGGGTCTAGAACCTTCACTCACCAAAAATATACTCTCTCCACCAAAGAAACACGAAAACTTTGCTCTCCTCCCAAAAATTCACTCCTAACTCCATTTCTTCCATTTTCTCTTAAAATCAACTTCAATACTTCACTTCTAAGGCTTCAAGGTATGTTATTCTAGTGACTTCTCTTCTATTCTCTCCATTTCTCTTTGGTTTTGGGGGGTTGGCATAAAGTTTTCCTACCTCTCAAGGAGGTAGAACTCTTTCAATGTGTTAGGAGTATATTTGAGTTATATAGAGGTTTTAGCCGTTAATCTAGAATTCTGTTGCTTTATTGATAGATACTGGTGCTGCTCTCACCTCTCACAACTCTGTTGGTGCTATTCCTGTGCCTATTGCCACTCCAGGTGAGTGGGTTCACATATGTAGCTTCTACTTTAATCATCATATGTATTTTCACCTAAAACCTGAGAGTATATATGATTTTAGAACTTATTTTGTAAACTGCTGAGCTTTCTGTGGAGTGTTATGTTGTGAACTATTGGTTTACTAAAGGAATGTGTTTTGTTGAAAACCATGGGACACCTATTGTTAATGATGAGTTTTCATACAGTTATATGGCAAAATTAATCATTTAAAGCTGGTTTTATGATTATATGGTCTTGATACTGTATACTGTTATATAAAAGAGATTTTGAACCTTAGGATAGAGGACTTTGAAAATGATAGAGGACAGACTGAGGTTTGGTTGAGCTGACAGTATCTGTAGAGAAACAGGCTGTATGTTAACGGCAGTTAATCCGTTAACCTTGGTACCAAGTAGCCCGGGTCAGAGATTCAGAGACTTATTGTCACACTGGGGACGGCGATACGTAACGCCCATATGTAAACACAGATACTCAGAGACTTAGTGTCATACTGGGGACGGCGATACGTAACGCCCAGATATGACCAAACCTTTGTATTCAGAGATCACTGTTGTGTACCTTCTTTGGTGTCCCATGAAGAGGGGTTCTAGATAAGGGCTCACTCACTGAGTTTTGAATCCAAAACTCACCCCTCTGTTTCCTTCATATTTTACAGATACCATAGCTGCTGAGGGTACTTCTACACCGTCCTCCTCCCAGCAGCATTAGATTCAGTTGCTGAGCCCATTAGGTGAGGTGTCCGATATTTTGCTCTAGACATGCTCCAGTGTGATGCAGGCAGGATTCCGGTCCGTAGAGCATGATCACATTGTGCATAGTTTTATTATTTTATATCCTTTTTGGGATTGTATAACTATTACTTTTATAAACACCTTGTATGTAAAGGACTGTATGCATATTTAGCGACATTGCATATTTGTTTTTTTGAAAGGAATGGAAATATGTTTTGATTTTCTAAACTTGATTTTCAACAACAGGTGATTCCATGTGAAATTAATGATTTGTTTTATGGATTTTCTTGATTGAAATGCATACGTAGAGATGGTACAGGTCACCAGGCTTACGTGGGAATGAGATTTCTCACGTGCCGGTCACGTGCCCAAGGAGGGTCATGACAATAATGCTGAGAGAAATTCAGAAGCAAAAGTTCAGGAGCCCTTTTCTGATGGATGAGATCATTTATAAGAATGTATGTTAAAAAGAGAAGTCTAAATTCCTATTTTAATAAGAAACCTTGTCTTGTAGACTCTTATTTTTATTATCTTTTTCCTTCATCTTGGCCTCTAATCCATGGATTGTTTCCTCCATCTTCTTGATTTGTAAGTCCTTCGGCTTTACTTTTTGTTTGGTTTTCTCAGCCTAATCGAGTGAAATGTTTTACGGACTATCACAGTTAAATAGTGAAATTGTCACAACCGAAATCGTGAAGGGACGGTGAGAAAAAAGATTAAAAATGGAGTCAGAACTGTGAAAAAAAAAGGATTAAAAACAGATTCTCGACTAAGTTTTATCAAAATCTAGAAACACGTGAAAAACCCATTATTCTTTAAAAGAAATGGTTTACGGAACCAAATCCAAGTTCGGGAGTTGATTATGCATAGGGAATTGCAAAAAGTTTATTTTTGCAGCACCTTTGGTATATCCGTATTGCTACACTTACCTTTATTGAATATACTAAGTATTAATAACCCTTCAAAATATTTATTTTACCATTTTTATTACTAAAAGGAAATTACAAAAGTAGACAAACATCCCTTTTTTTTAAATAAAGCATAAAAAGAAAATTTTGGAGTATAAAGCTGTCACAACTTAAATGTCCAAAATATCAAATTAACAAACCGTCACGGCTAAGTTAACACCTTTATTCAAAATAAAATATTCGACAAATAAGTGACTAATTTAAATTAAATATAATAAAATTAAATGTCTCCTACAAAAAAAAGTTCATCAGAAAAATTATCTGCAAGTAAGACAAAAGTTATGAAATTTATGTTCGGCTTAACAAGGGTCACCTTCTCCTACATATACTTTAATATAATAGGAAATTTAAAGTCATATAGTTCTTTAGTAAACATGTGTTGGTTAATTAACTTTATTAATAGAGGTTTCAAAATATCGAGTTGTCACAGCTAAAATACTCTAGAACATAGGATTAATAAGTCATTGCGGCCAAATTAACTCTATTTGCAAAGGAGAATTATTGATCAATTATAATTTTGTTTTTTTCACATTAAAAGAGACAAGAACAATTTTTCAAGACATAGGAAAAATGGGTTTTGGCCCAAACTTTGGCCACTTTAGCAAGCCTTGACTTTATGTTTCAACTCCTCAGCCCAACAAAGCACAATTAAAACACTCTTATTTATCTATTTTCACTCCATATTAAATGTGTTTATTCATGCTATCTTGATAATTCCCTTAAACCTACGTTTAATAGTTAGCCTTTTATTTTTCAAAACTAAATTATGCAATTGGGGGAGAATTGGAGGGTGCTCCATGAACTAACCCCAAGACAATAACTTCTCCTGCTTGCTTATGCTCCAGGAGTGGCCTTATACCTATGCTAGTTTTTCTTTTATTATTCCTCTATACCCAAGAAAAAAAGACTTATAGGTTACTTGGATGTTTTTCCTCTCATCACATAATAGTTAACACATTTGACCAATACTTGCTTTATTTGTAGCCAAAATTCTTTGATCCTTTATCCTCGAGGAAATTTCTCATGACCTCCAATTCTCCTTTATTTCAATGTTTCTCTAAATTTAAAAAAAAAAAGAAAAAGATTTATCTCATTTTAACATATTTATCACAAATATACTGGATTAAGTTTCAGAAATAAATTGGTTAACAATAGATATATGAAGAAAATCATCTGTAAGTTATCATGATACAACATTTAAAATTTTTAATGAAAAGTAGCATCTTCAAACTATGTTAAGATATTTCGTGATAACTTAAGGAAAAAAATGACTAAAATAGCATAAAATATGAATAATATTTGTATTTTATTTTATTATTATATTTCAAAGGATAGAATCACATATTGGTCATGACAAATATTATAGGATATAAATTAATCTTTTAGGATTTAGAAATCTTCATGTTGTCCCTCACAATTCACAAAAGGGGACACATAATTAGTCCTAATTTTAACTTATCGTTGCTACAATTAGTAGAAAATACATATGAACCATTAATCTACTTATCTCACTCAATGATAAGCTCTATGTAGTGGCATCCAACTAATGGATGAAAAGTTACTCATTTAATTGAAAAATCACGAAAAAATATAAAGAAAAACTACATACCAAATTCAGTAAATATATTTAATTTTATGCTTATATTAATTAGTACAATTACTAAATATAAATTTAAAAGTGAATAGCATCAAAATATTATGAAATTTCTTACAAGTAAAAATAATAAATAAATTGACAATAAATAATTGAGATTCTAATGCATAGTTTTTAAACCATAAAAAAGTCTAACTATTAAAACAAACTTAATGGCACTTCTAAAAAAGTGCAAATAAAAACATTTAATATGAAGTGGTGATGCCACTCCCTTAAAACAATGCCCAAACCAATTTTCAACCCAAAACAAAAAACTTCAATAAATTTTAAGACAGGAATTGATATAAGGATAACATCAGGAGTCATTCAGCACTGAAGGTGGTTCTGGGAAAGAGGAGGGGGGGGGGTGGTGTTAGGTTTTGATATACCTTTTGGGTGCAGCCAGCAACAAGGTAGGTAGAGGGCGGTGACCATGGCGACGGCGGCGGCGAACAGGACGGCGGCGCGGTGGTGGCGCGATGAAGGAAGAGCGGTGCGAGATGACTTCGGGTGACTTGGCTTGGACGGCAG
Organism: Dalbergia cultrata; assembly: GCA_031216105.1. Lineage (NCBI taxonomy): Eukaryota > Viridiplantae > Streptophyta > Magnoliopsida > Fabales > Fabaceae > Dalbergia > Dalbergia cultrata. The sequence goes on from CM062350.1 coordinate 18,661,961, forward strand.
TGTGCAGGGGAGGAAGTGGCGGAGCTCGCGGTGTGGAGGCTCAGCGGCGTGGACTGCGAGACGGGCAAGGAGGAAGCTGAGGTGGCTTCCCGATACGGAGGAGAATGAAGCCATGGCAGATTCACGGTGGCGTTGGGATTCCCGCGGTTGTGCAGTGCGTACGGTGCAACGGAGGTGCACGGTGATCAGCGGCTGACGGAGGGAGGAAGCCGCAGCTGCTTCGCGATGATGATAGGGCGTGACGGCAGCGATGGCTGACCAGCGGCGAGAGCAGGGAGGAGCTGTGCTGAGGTTTTTGTTTTTCTGTTCCTCTTTTCTTTTTGGTTAATCTGTTCTGAGTTTGGTTTGTCGTCAGAGTGTGTGAAAGCTTGGGATTTGGTTGATGATTTGATTTTTTTGTTTGTGATGCTAGAATCTTTTTGGGTTTTCATTTTGGTTGTAATTTATGGCTGTTGGTGATGAAAGGGGTTAGGATTGAAAATGTTTCGGAAGATGAAGATGGTAGTGGGGAATGGAATACTGATAATGGTGATGGATGCAGGGGCAGGGAAGGAGTTTGTTATGGAATACAGTGCATTTGTCTTTTCTCTTCTGTTAGGTTTTGTCTAGGATTGCCATTCTTTTTCTTGCAAAAGCTGAGAAGAAAGAAAGCTTAATATGTATCTTTTCGTTTTTCTTGCACCGCTTCTGATCTTTTTTGCATATTTTTATGACATGAATCAAGATGTGAAATAAAAATAAAATAAACCGAACACTTATGGTCCGAAAGAAATTTGGGTTGAAAATGAAAAAAAAGGTAAAGTGAAGATTCAAGATGAGGTTCACGATTGACCACCACCACCCAGCAAAATATACCAAAAAGGCTCAAGAAATGGGTTATGAGCTAGCATGCTTTTTCTCATTTTTTGATTTCAAATTTTTTTTAATCTTTTAAAAGCAACAGCAAACGTTTTTGTTCTTTTCCTTTTTTTTTGGTTCAAAAGAAATAAATGAAAAGGTTATGAAAGAAGTTTTGGGCATTCATTCTAAATTATAAAATATACGGATTTTTTATTTGATGGGCCGAGCAAAATTGGGTCTTCACGTAAATGTTTATTTTACAACTGCACTACAACAATCATACCATCTGTTTGTGCCTCAGAAGTTCAATAGTGGCCAACTGCTTTTTCGCAGGGCCAAGTTCTGGGATGGTGGTGGTTGATATTGGAGTTCCGGGATGTCAAGATTTGCATGGATTTAATTTTATCCAATTGATGACGGATATAATCAGTGGCACTTACAAGCTTCATGTTGTGATTTGGAGGGGGTTGTGGTGGTGGTGGATATAGTGTTTTCCATCGCAGATTTGAGGGGGGTGGCATTGTTGAAACCAAAACTAGGAAATGAACTTGATCAGTTACGCTTTGAATATGATGGTATTGAGAATGTGCTGAATATGTGATTGTATTCCAGTGGATTGAGGTGATGTTGCTGAGTAGGTGAAAGAATGTGCGGATACCTGGTGAGGAGTGAAATTGAATATCATGATAAGTTTGAAATGAATGCACCAAATTGTTACGAAAATAAAACAAGCTAAAAGAACGAAATGTAAGCTAAGAAAGCTAGAGATAAAAATCAAGATTAGACTAGCAATTTTCTTATCTATTCATTCGAATAAAATAATTACATTATATAATAAAGTCTAGCAGTCTAGAATATTTTTCCTACCAGTAATCATTACCCTAACTCTAAAAATTCTTAGAAGATATTCCTTCTTATCATCAACTCTTAACTCTAGATATATTCCAATTGGACGTTCTTCCATAACATAATGCTAATGAATGCCACTTGGTTTACTCAGGTTCATGAGAGGACTCGGACACCAATGAATGCCACACACGCAATGCTTGTGGCTACATCTGTCATTACGTTGTTCAAAAATCTTGAGATCCTCTTCCAACTCTTCTCGGTCTCAACTCTATTATTAAATCTTTGATTGTGCTCTCCTAGATTGAGGTGATGTTGGTAAGCAGAGGAAAAGACGTAGGGATCCTATAATGGGTGAGGACTGAAATGGAACATGAAGATGAAATCAAAATAAAAGTGCTGAACTCTTACGGAAATGAATAATATTTGGTGTACAGTAATGTTACAATAATACTCATAATATTATTTTGTCTTAAAGTGCATAATATTCACTCTCACTAAAAAGATAAAATAATATTATAAGTATTGTTATAACATTATTATACAATTTTATTATATATGTAACACTAATTGATGAAAATAAAATAAGCTAAAAGATAGAAAGGTAAGCTAAAAAAAACTGGAGCGATTGATGCTACAGTCTAATGGTTATATGGTAATCTCCTATACTTTTGAGTGAGGAATCTCATTTTCAACTTCCAACTCTCCCTTCTCAATACCCTAACGGCTTTGTAAAAGAAGAGAAAAAAATGGCTTTGTAAAAGAAGAGGAAAAAAAAAAAAAGCTACGAAACTAGAGCTAAAAAATAAAGGCTAGGCTAGTAATTTTATTCTCTATTCATCATTCATGTAATTTTCTTCTCTATTCATCATTCATATAAAACTATTACCATATATACTCATTTCTAGCATTCTAGAATATTATTTCTTCTAACAATCCTTGTCCTTACTATAAAATATTCTTACTAGATTATTTTTTTTCTTATCATTAATGCTCAAGATGATGAGAGGACTCGGATACCAGTGAATGCCGCACGCGCGCACACACACAATGCTCGTGAATACACCCGTTATTGTTTTGTTCACAAATCTTGATATCCTTCCCAACCTCTTCTCAATTTCAACTCTGTTATCTTCAGGCTTGTGTCGCTAGCTCCTTTCATGCGGCCTTACTATTAAAGTAGGTGACCATGGCCAGTACATACAAAATGTGATCAAGTTACTATTCAAGTGGGCATTTGCATAGCCCCAACCATCAAGTATACTCTTCAAATTCAATTCTGGTAATTTATATGCACCATTGATTCTGTGTTGAGCCCATTTTTCTAACATGATTTTGGAAGAACACGGGGGCTTTAATACGTTCTAGCGGATTAATTATCGAAGTTTTTAGTTTTTGTCTTCATTTTATATACAATTAATGTCTATACTTTAACCACTCTTTCATTCATCATTGTTGCTGAAAAATAAAATAAAAAGCAATTAGTGGAGAAGTCAATGTTTTATGAAATTTTCTCGCAATTTAAGGAATTTAATTTAGTGTAAATTTTATCTTTTACATAATCATCAACTCATGAACTTTATAATAACTATAGCAAAAGTCACATAATGAAATTTGATTAGTTGAGAGTGTAAAAAAATTTACACCAATAATATATCAAAATAATCTCATGATTTAGAATTATACACATGCTATGAAAGGATTTGTTGATATCGTGTAACATTAACACGTATTTTACACCTTTAATAGCTTTTTATTATGATTTTTTTTCAAAATCCACTATTAAATTGAAAGTTTATATGTATATTACAAATCATGTATATAAAATTTTGCGTTACAAATCATGTAAGAGTGGGATGAGCAAATTTAAACTGTATAATTATACATAGATGGTCAAGATTGAAAGTTAATAAAAATTAATGATCATGTGATTAATTAAAAATATCACAAGATTTTATATCTTAATCTTGATAATTCATGTAAGATTTAGTGACCTAAATTCACTCATTTCACTCTCATAATAAATTACTCATCTCAACATAATAAAATTTCCTAAAAGTATGGCAATAAAACCTATTTGATCACATCCTTATAGGCAACCAATTATTTGAAATTTGGCATAGACAGTTAACATGATACATAATTATTATTATAATTCAATGATATGAATTAAACCAAAAAAAGAAGCCAATTTTTATAAAGAGTTTAATGTATTGAGTCCAACATACACACTAACGTGAACGGATCCTTCCTGGTGTGTGTGTGCGCACATGTATGTGGATCCATTATTATATCAGTAATCAAGCATGTCAAATTTAAAAAATTTGGACAACATTAAGTATGCAATCTAATCATTGATAATTACAAGTATTTTCATAGATATGTTATACGTCAAAATAAAGATGAATGATTAAGTACTAAACTGTTTTAATATTATATGAAATTTTATTGACTTGATCTCTATTCAACGAAAACTTTCAATTCAATAGTAAAATTGATGAAATTTTATGTCTATAAATAGTTATTGGGTGGAGTAATTAAGCATACCATTCAAATTATTACTTTTGGATACAGGTCTACTTAATTATAAAATCTTTTAAAAATATTAAAATGTATACTCTTAAATAAGTCGGATGACTTCTAAATATGCCAAAAATATATTTTAAATTGGTTAAAAGGCTTTTAAAATAAGTTAAAAAAGTATATTTTTAAATAGATTAAAATGTTTCTATTATCACTAGATTTCTTAAATTATAATAATACTAATAATAATATAAATAAAAATAATATAAGTCGGCCATCATGTTAGACCTAATAAGAAAAAAAAAAGTGTTGGGCCCATTTTAAATTTCTATTTCTCTTGATCCACCACCTTATTTGTTTTTGACCTATATTATATTAGCATATTATACAAAAATATTCTACACGCGTATCATTTCTTTTTCGCGCCTAAATTATATTTGCAGTGTGAATTCTCATTATTCACGGCGCCTCTCTATCGTTTTCCTTTTTAACAAAAACAGTGAACCTACGAAGGGTTTTGGAGGTAATGTCATTTTGTTACTAGAAGTTAAGCAAAAACTCATTATCTGCACAAATTTGGGGTGCGAATTCTCATTATTCATGGCACCTCTCTGTTGTTTTCCTTTTTAACAATAACAGTGAACCTACTAAGGGTCTTGGAGGTAATGTCAGTTTGTTACTAGAAGTTAAGTAAAAACTCATTATTTGCACAAATTTGGGTTGCGAATTCTCATTATTCATGGCACCTCTCTGTTGTTTTCCTTTTTAACAAAAGCAATGAACCTACTAAGGGTCTTGGAGGTAATGTTAGTTTGTTAGTAGAAGTTAAGCAAAAACTCCAAAGGGGCATTTGAGCATCGGCCTTTTATTTCTTCTTCCATTTTTTTTCTTCTTTAAAACTTCTTTTCGAAGTTTGCCTGGGAACATGCATCGTTAATTAGCTCTTATGAAAATCCGAATGCTAATTCCATGTTTAAGGTTGTCTTGTTGGCCACAGAGCATATTTTGTTTTATTTTATTTGTACACAAATTGGGTGATTAAATTGATCTCAAAATAAAAGATATCTAGGCTCAATTGATGTCAAAATTTTATTAGAACTATATTGATATCAAAATTAAAAATATTGATGTAAAAATTATTTATTAGAATCAAACTGTTGTCAAATTAAAAATGTTAGGATCAAAAAATCATTTACTCTTATTTTTTGTGTATATTACATTAATAATAATATAATTATGGTTTTTGCATCAGTCCCCTTATGTAATCAAAAGTTGTGATATGATATTTGATTTGATATATTTAAAAATTTTATATTAATGTGACATATAACTCATTCTTAGTCATAAGTAATTAAAAAATACTAATATAATTAAATTTTATAAAATTATTAGAGAAACCTCATTGATTAAGTTATGTATGCAATGATATATACACAACTGAAGGAGATTTTTCCTTTTTTATGTTTTATATTTGAAAAATCATGCTGATTAATATAAACATATTAAACGATGGTCTTAATATATTAATATAAAAGCTAAACTTATTTCAATTTAAAATTTAATTTGAAGTTTAGACAAAATTGGTTTCAAAATTTTTAATTTATTGAAATTAGACAAATCAAACGAATTTTCAGTGTTTTCATTTTTGGAAACAGAAAACATGAAGTCGAAACAAAAATATTTTTCTAAAACTTTAAAAATCGAAAATAAAAACTATTTTTAGAAAATAAGAACTCAATCAAAATGTTTTCGGAGACCAAACAACCCAAAACTTTTGCAAGTGAGAGAGATGGATAAGGGGGACCAAGAAATGTCATATGTTTCCCTCCCCAAGGTAGGTTGAACTTAGATTTCATCATTTATGCTCTCAAGTGGTGTATACTTTAATTTTCTAAGCTTCATTTCTTTAAAATAAAAAATTGGATTTCAATACACGATGACAAAGATTGATTTCATATAATACAGGGAACCTATCTTTCTTTTCATCTTTCCTTCTTTTTCTTCCCCATATTATCTGGCACAAATTTGGAATGCGAATTCCCATTATTCACGGCACCTCTATGTTGTTTTCCTCTTTAAGAAAAACAGTTAACCTACTAAGGGTCTTGGAGGTCTGAGCTGCAGATCGGCATAGCATTACTTTTTTTTTTCACCTTTCTTTTTTCGAAGTTTGCATGTGAACATCGTTTATTAGCTACTATGAAAATCCCAAGAGGAGTAAATTATGCACATCACCACAGGTCACGATACACTTACACCTCATTACAAAATAAAATAGAAGTATGGCATACATAGGGACAAAATGGGAAGGGGAAAAAGAAAAAGCTTCCCTTCCATTCTCTCTTTGTCTTGTTTCTCTCTCCCTCCCATTATCCCTCTAAAAAATTTTATTCTCTCTCTATCACATTTATCTCTCCCGTTCTTTATAGTTCACAAGAAGAAGATAAAGGAGAATCAAGATTTCTTCATCTTTAATTCTTTCTCTATCACATTTCTCTCTCTCATTCTTTATTGTTCACAAGAAGAAGATGAAGGCGAATCAAGATCTGTTGGCAATAAAACGAATTGATTTTTTTTATGTGTTTGTGGTTTATATCCTAAGATAAGGATGATTATTTTTTTTTCCAATTTTTTCAACAACAAAACATATTGAGAATAACTCTACGAAAAATTGAGATTCGTTGTTATTGTTAGAAATTGAAATTAAAAAAATTATAAATATGCATTATAAAAAGTTGTAAACTAATACACAAAATGTTATAAATCATGTTCATAAAATATATAAACCAATTCTGAAAAATTATAAATCAATTGAGGACAAATACTAAATAAGTTCAGGACAAAATATGAAACCATATACAGAAAACTTGTAAACCACATGCATTAAACAAGTAAACTAGTTTTGAAAAAATGTAAATTAATTGAGGACAAATACCAAATAAGTTTAGCATAAAATGTGAAACCAAACATAGAAACTGGTAATATTTGTGAAGGGTTCACGGAGTTTTCTGCCCACTCACATGTGCAACCTCATTGATTTTGTACATATAAATGTGAATATTAAAAATGATAAAATCTTTTTCATCCTTGGCAATGACATGTATAAAACAGCTATCTAGATTACCATATACAGAAGTTTTTTCCTTTTTGGTACCCCAATTTTGTGATGCTCCCGATATCGCCTTTCCTTTGCAAAATTTGTTTTGAATTGATTGACGTTGACAAAAATAAATAAATAAATAACGAAGCAAGTAAATTATAATAGCGTAAATTGTAGTTTATGTGTTGATTGAAATCTAGAAGTTATAAAAAATGTGCAAACGATACGGTCACGCAGAACGTTAAATATATGATGATGGAATTGTAACGCGACTTGCCCGAGAAATGCTCGTTAATAACTTGGGAAACTTTAAAACGTGAACTAAAATTGACTTGTGAAAATTGATATCATGAAATGTGAAACGTAAAAAAGTTGTAAATTAGTATATAAAAAGTTATAAATTATATTCATGAAATATGTAAACCAGTTTTGAAAAAATTATAAACTAATTGAGGACAAGCCAATTTCTACATATGATTTTACATTTTATCCTAAATCTGTTTAGTATTCATCCTCAATTGGTTTATAATTTCTCAAAACTGATTTACATGTTTTATGATCATAGCTTATAACTCTTTATAATACGTATTTACAATTTTCTAACTCCATTTTTCAACAATAACAGTAAATCTCAATTTCTAGCAAAGTCATTCTCAATTCATTTTTATGCTGAAAACAAAACAAAAAAAATCATCAATGTCTTGGGACATAAATCACAAACACATAAAAAATCAAATGGAATGAACTAAGCCTTCATTCGTGAGAATTAATTTTGTGCATTGTCAACATATCTTGATTCTCCTTCATCTTTTTCTTGTGAACGATGACGAATGAGAGAGAGAGAGAGAAATGTGACACAAAGAGAAAATAAAAGCTTTTGAAGAGATCATGAGTGAAAGAGAGAAATAACACAAAAAGAGAGATAGAATAGGAGAGAAGCTTTTTTCTTTTTCTTCTTCACAATTTATCCATGTGTATGTCATACTCATATTTTATCTTGTAGTGAGGTGTAAGTGTATAGTGACTTTATGGTGCTGGGTATATGTCATTCCTCAAATCCTAACGCTAATTTGATGTTTTAGGTTGTCTTGTTGAGCACAGAGCATATTTTATTTTTGTGTACACAGATTGCGTGATTCAATTTATCTTGAAATAAAAGATGTGAGGATTTAATTGTTGTCGAAAATAAAAAATTTAACACTGAATTGATGTAATTTTTTTTATTAAATTTACATTGATGTCAAAACAAAAAATAGAGTACTCCATTTAGTCCTATAAGATTTTCTCATTGGACTATTTAGTCTTCCAGAAAAGAAATTGAACTCATGATTCTGAAGATTGAAAATAATAGACACATTAGTCTTTCGGTTAGTTTTCTATTAGTGAACTTACACATATGGCAGCATATAATGATGATGTGCCATTAAAACGTTGGATGCAAGCAAAACAACACTATTTTGGAACATATTGTACTCACTTTGGTGTCTAAAATTACACAAAATAAGTTATTTTATGACTTATAATAAAAGCTTAAATAGCCTCTTTTGTATAATTTCAACCACTAAAGTAAGTCATTTTAAATTTTATTCTACTTTTAGATAACAAACGTGTCACTTAACATCATGTTAGCAGGTCATGCATGCAAATTCCATTAGTATTTAAAGGATCCAATATATAAAGGGACTAATATGTCATATTATTAAAATCTTAAATAACCACAAGTTTAGTTTAGCTAGTGGGGACTAAATTACTTGTTAAATTTTATTGGAGGACTATTTTGGGTATTTACTCTAAAAAATATTGCGATCAAATTGATGTAAAAAAGAAAAAGACAAAACCCCTCATTTTAGTCTCTCTAAAATTTCAAGTAAAACAAATTGCCCCTTGGAGAAAATAAACTCTCAATTAGATCCTTGTAATATTGAATCATTAGACAAATTGGTTTTTACAAAAAAAAATTCTCAACTTGCCTGGCAATTTATGTTTGCATGAACTAATTTAGGAGTTTTTTTAAAGTGACTAGTTTGCTTGAATTTTCAATTTTATGCAAAATATTTTTTACAAAGACCAATTTATCCTCCTTAAAATTTTAGAGGGACTCAAATGAGAGTTTTGCTAAAAATTTATTAGACTCAAATAGTTTAATTTTCTGGGCGTCATTTCTTTAAAACAAAAAATTGGGTTATTTCAACACATGGTGATTGACGACAAAGGTTGATTTTATGTAAGCTAAAAATTTTCTTGCATGGTGAAACACATTAAACATGTCAAGAATATCCTAAAACTATTCATATAATATAAAACTTCAAGCTGACACATCGTTATATGTCTAATCATATCACCAATTTTAGTAACTTTGGCAAAGTCCATTTCTACTTGGTGGTTCTCTGTTCCCATATTATTTTGATGCAAAATTACAGACCAAGCATGATAAACGAGGGATAACTTTAGTACACTTTAATTTATTCTAATTAAAATATAACTCCACTGTCGAGTAGGGTGATTGATTGGTGCTCCACGTGACATTTGATTATAATATCTCCATCATAGATCATGGTTTTGCACTCATCATCATATCTACATAAAGGCATGATTATGGGGCCAATAATAAGCAGAACAAATTCCACAAAGTGGCATCAAAATTAAACTTCCCAGTAAAGTGCATGGGTTCATATCTCTTTGCCCTTTCAATTGCTAGCTAATGGATCTGCCAGCGAAAATTGCTCATTCAGTCCCATCTAGATCCACCAAAATGCTTATTCCCCCGGTAACAAGATCATCATTTTTACCCATTAGGACCTTCAATTTCCCTTGTCCAATTCAATGCAACGCATTGAATCAAGTTTCTAATGATAGTCAAACAATATTACCTCGTCAATCTTCTAATTTCGAGCCTTCAGTTTGGCATTATGATCATATCCAATCATTGAGTAGTGAATACAAGGTATGGTTCATATTTCTGTTGGGCTCAGAAACTGATTCACAGTGTAATTAAATGTTGTCAATGTGTGGCAATGAGTACCAAAACTAAATATGATAGAATTAAATCTACCAATCGGCGCAGCGCAGCGAAAATATGAATCAGGATTAATAGTAAAATTTTCTATAGTGGGACCCACTAGTCACTATTCATGTGGGCTGCTGGTACTATTTTCAAAATAGTACTATTCTCAAAATAGTACTATTCACACTAGTATCAAGAAATTTGCACACTGAATATTTAACGTGGAAACCCCCAAATACCGGAGGAAAAACCACGGGACAAACTCCGAAAATATTCCACTATATTCAGGATAATTACAAAATATCCTTTCCACACTCTCCAACCCAAGAGGTAAATATAGTGTATTCCAGTGAGAGCCCTCCTATTCAAACACTACAATTTTGCAGTACCAAGGAGCAATAGAGATGATACCCAAAAAATATTCCCGGTGTATATACCCACACCCTACACTCTAAGGAATTTACTCACACTCTCTATTTTTCTCTCTCACTCTCAGAAAAATAATACACTCTCTATATATTTTTCTCTCTGCAACTCTCTAACTCTCGCTGCTTGTTGTGTCTTTTGCTGCTTCGAATGCCTTTATTTATAGAGGCTCACTGCGTATGAACGCGATCTGCATTTCATGACACCTAACACAAGTGCACAGTAAATTTCACTGTTCACTTGTTGAAAAAACTCTCCTCAGTTCCGAACTCTTCACGTATGAATAGTGATTTACTTTTCATGGGTGGAAAAATTTCCTCTCTTCATGTTTTGGTTTCAAAATTTTCAATAGTGGAACCCAACGGCTGGACCCCACAATTTCCATGCTTTAATTATGTGCGTGTATGTGTAACTTCATATATGAAAGTGTTCAAGTAAATTAATTTTTAATATTGCAGGAAGAAATGTATGTAGAGCAAAGCCGAGTGTTAAAGGAAGAAGCAAGAATGATGCTTTCCAAAGTGGAAAATCATCTTGATCAACTTGAACTTATTGATGTCTTGCAAAGACTTGGAGTGGCTTATCATTTTAAGACTGAAATAAGGAACATATTGGACAATATCTATAAGATGGATATCTCTAAGAAGAAGAAGAACTTGCATGCCACAGCACTTGAATTCAGGCTCTTAAAGGAACATGGTTATGATATATCAACAGGTTTTTGAACATCTTAATGACATTATACTACTTAGGAATATTGATATATAAGTTGGTTGAGATTGACTAAAAAATGATACATATGTTGCAGACGTTTTTGTTAGCTTCCGAGATGAAATGGGTGATTTCAAGAAACACCAATCATTTGATGTTGAGGGAATGTTATCACTTTATGAAGCCTCATTTTATTCATGGGAAGGTGAAACTATATTGGATGAACTCAGAGATTTCACCTCAAAAATTCTTAAAGAATATTTAGATGATTAGAAAAAAGGTGACTACTTATCACTCCTAATCAGTCATGCTTTGGAGCTTCCATTAAATTGGAGGCTTCCTAGATGGGAGGCACAATGGTTCATTCATGCATATGAAAGAAGGCAACCCATGAGTCCTGCTTTAATTCAGTTGGCTAGATGGGAGGAACTGAAGTATTCATCAAGGTGATGATAGCCACTATATTTAAAGCTTATAAATTAATTAAGTACATGCATAGTTTTACTTTGTATGCATAACGAAATTATATTACCTTCTTTATACACAAGAGTAGATAATGAATTATCTTCTCTTTATTATATTTATTATGTATATTTGAATTTATACTATATATTATTTTTTAAAAGCATTTATTTATTATGAAATATATATGAAAAAAAAGAACTGATGAAATAGATCATATATATTAAAAACATATCAAACCTCTATTGCATCTACATTGGTGCTTTAACCTTGAGCGACTAAAAATAGCTATACTTATGTTTAGTTTGCTGAAATTATAAATATTTTGTTATGTCTTGTTTTTTTTTTTTTGCCAAAGATGGTGGAAAAGAATTGGCCTTGTAGAGAAATTGAGCTTTACTAGGGATAGGTTGGTAGAGAGAGCTACTTTTGGACTGTGGAAACAAATTTTGAACCAGATCTTGAGTTTTATAGAGAGGTCATAACAAAGGTCAATTGCCTAATAGTCACAAATTGATGATTGTTATGATTCATATGGAACCTTAGAAGAACTAAAGCTCTTCACAGAAGCAATTGACAAGTTAGTAATCCTTATTCAACCATTTTTTCGTGCCTACTTTAATTTTGAAATGTTTACAATATAAATAAATATCTATTATTTCTTTTTTTGTGGTCCTAGATGGGATCCAAGGACCATTGATAATCTTCCAGACTATATGAGAATATGCTTCTTAGCTTTATATAACTTTGTCAATGACTTGGCTTTTGAATTCTTGAAAATGAATGGGTATAACATCACTCCGCACCTAAAGAACACAGTAAGAAATATTATGTTTTATTATCCCTCTTTTTTTTGCACTCCCTGCATTCCATGATATAGATTGTTGTGGGCAAACTGGTATATTAAAAAGCAAATATAATAGTCAGATACATTCACTTTTCAATGTGCCAATTTGTCCAACATGACCTATATTATCAAACGAGGGGAGTATTTGATATAAATTCCCAAATGCAGAATGTTGCGATTAATTATTCTAGAGTATTATCAACTCTTTATGAAAATTTCAGTGGACATATTTTATTGAGGCAAAGTGGTACCATAGTGGATATAAACCAAGCTCCAAAGAGTACATGAGGAATGCATGGAAGACCATAGGCATGACTGTTATACTTGTTCATGCTTACTTTGCACTTCCACATTCATTTAAGAAGGAGGACATGGTCCACCTAGATGAATACTATGACATAATTCGATTGTCAGCAACAATTTCACGCCTTATTAATGATCTTGGAACAAATAAAGTAACCTTCAAAATCTCACACTTTGTTCTTTACAAACCTCTCCTGCATTCAACTTATATTTTATTATTTTTTTATCTCTCATATTTTTGTTTGTTATTTGTAGTGTGAGAGTGAGATGGGTGATGTTCTGAAATTGGTTCAGTGCTACATGAATGAAACTAGATCTTCTGAAGTTGATGCTCGAGAGCATATAAAATCTATGTGTATCTCAACATGGAAACAGATGAATAGAGAAGCTCATAATTCTTCTCTATCTCAAAGTTTCATAGACTCTGCAATGAACCTTACAAGAATGGCAGTGTGCATGTACTACCATGGAGATGGCCATACTAGTCAAGATCCTATAATCAACAATCGCATATCATCATTGATTATTCAACCCATTTCCTATTATATCGGTTGAGAACTTGTTAAAGATTAACTAGAAATAGTCTAATTAATAAGACAAGGCATCATAAAGGGCAAAACACTTGTGCTCTCTACTATTTGTGGTGTACTTTGGTAGCAAGCTTATCTTTTTTATTTTTCCCTTCTTTATTTGTATGGTAAGTTTATAACTTCTCCAATATATTTAGCTAAAATATTTTAAATTTGTTATTTCTAAGATAAAGTGTTCTATTTTGATTTTCTCAAAAGAAGTGATTTTTTTAATCTATTTAAAATATCTGAACAAATCAATAGGAGATAACTCACATGATTAACTTTCAATTATATATAGTCATTATTTGGGTTTGATTATTAGATTCTCACTCAGTGAAAGCTTTCCTCTCGGCCTAAACTTTTAATCATTAAAAGAGGAAACAAACACCGACCAAGTAGCCAAGAAGATTTTCTATCCAGGTTGGAGCTAAAATAATAGTGGTATAGGTATTCCTTTAGATGGACCCCAATTCTATCATTCAAAAGAGCATGGAGGAGTGGGTGCAATAGCTATATCTTTGTAGTCTATGAGTTTAGCACAAATTAAAGGGCACAATGCATGCATAAATTATCATGAGTCATGATTATGAAACTCTAGCTAAAGAAAAATTATACACCTCATATACAAGATTTACTTGCTCCATGCCCCATTTCATGAAAAAAAAAAATTACAAAATGAGTTTCATAGTAATTTTGCACATTTTTCATGTTCCTTGAAAGCGTGACACACACAAAAGAAATCATTTCTATTTATCCACACATTACAATAAGAAAAATAAAAAATCTAAATCAATTTAATCTTCTTTTCATATTCGTCCCCTTTCCTTATCCTTTTGACTATTCTTTTGTTGGATTTCCTTGCCTCTTCTAGCACTTACCACTTGCACCCTTTGTCCTAATCTCCCTTTACTTCTAATGGATACTCTAACCTTCTCCTTTCTCATGTGTTGCTGTAATGGAGACTTCACTTGTATTTTCTTTTGTAGGCTTCTTCTTAGTATGCTACCTATCTTTTTAATACCACTTCTTACTTCTTTAGGACTCTCACAATGAATTTGTGCTGGCAGCACACTTTTGGTTTCTGATTCACCAATGACATCTTTCTGATCAGTTTGGCTTGATCGGAACTAAGTTAAGCTAGGTATCTTAGGAGTGGAATGAGAGAATTTCATCTTGAGGCGATGGCAGGAGGAACTCGTGTTGTCATTGTAACACCCTAATAAACTCTAATTCTTTCATCCTAATTTTTTTTAATATTGCAATGGTTAGCTACTAATTTGTAACTTGAAATTTGAGAATTTTTTTTTTGTTATGATTATTTCTTATTCATAGTTATATACCAAAATAATATGTATTAACTGTAAATCATGTATCTGGTAGACTCCCAGGAAAGAGAGGTGGGTCACAGTGGACACGCTTAAATACCAAATCTTTCCTTAGCCAGAACCTTTCCAAATTACATTCCACAGTAATACACTTTCTTCTAGTAACCTAAAGGTAAATTATGATTATTATTATTATTATTATTATTATTATTATTAATAACAAAAAATGCTTTTTCTCTAACAAAATATTAATGTTTGTTAATCAATAATTCCCACAGTTTAGACAACCATCATCTATAGAAAACATACTTTACTACCAATATCGATTCATAGGGTACAATAGTACATATTACACATTCAAGATACATGAAGAAAAACTTTAATATCACAATACAACATAACCAAAGTCTGGTAACATATAGTAAAGATTCTATTTAGCACACATAATAGAATCTGATTATTTAGAAATTAAGTCCATGGCTACATCCATTTCATTATTGAAAATGATCCATGCTATCTGGAAACATCAAAGAAAAGGGGTGAGAGAAGTCTCCCAGTAGGGTGATGTTTCTAGGGGAGTCCCATTTCATCCCAAAAATACTAAGAATAACACGGGAGTGCAGCAAAATGCACAAATTATATTTTGCTAGTGTCAAGCAAGATGGAAGTGTATAATATCAATCATAATAAAAGTGCAGTAAAAGAAATATAGTAAATAATTATGAATGTACTATAACTCCCTTTTATAATATCTCGTTCCCTTCTAATAGCTTTAATCTGCAAGATTTGTTCATATTGGATCTGTGAGAGCTCTCATTGCTAGGGCGTCCCTTAGTCAGATCAGTGAATGCCATGTCCTTGTCCGCTAGCATGGCGGGGCCCAAGGCATCACTAAAACATCCACCAAGTCCTTTTCAGCTACAAGGCGGGGCCCAAGGTGTCACTTATCTATTTGTCTATTTTACATTGTGTACATAGTATGCATAAAGTATGAAAATTATAGAAAGTTTCCACAATTTCTTTCATATTCACATGTAGACCACAAGATTTTCCATATTTGCACATAAAGCCCAAACAATATAAGATTCCTAAACAAAAAATCATATTTCTTTATAATTATCATTGAAGCACCAAAACATACTATTGTAATAAACTCATTTTCTTTATAATGAAATACGCTTAACTTAGTTTTTATATAATAATTCAATTTCAAGTATTCATATAATACTTTCTTTATTAATCCCATAAGTCTAAATATACCCAAAATCATTTCAAATCTATCTTTAGAAAATACTTAGGTAAATTATCTTACATAGGTAAAAAGAATATTTTTATGCATATAAGGATATAATCATAGACCAAAGAAAACATCATGAGATCTTTCAAGAAATATAAAACGAAATAGCCAAAAATATACCCAAGCATTAGAAAATCACTTCAAGCAAGAAACTAGCTAGTTTACGTGTCATGTTTCTAATGGGACCTTAAATTTAATTATTTGTAAACAATATTCCTTAT
The DNA here is from genome assembly GCA_031216105.1 of Dalbergia cultrata. Lineage (NCBI taxonomy): Eukaryota > Viridiplantae > Streptophyta > Magnoliopsida > Fabales > Fabaceae > Dalbergia > Dalbergia cultrata. Next base: position 18,678,438 of record CM062350.1, read on the forward strand.
TATTAATAAATGTATAATCAAGTCAAATATTTATAGTTCAAGGTTCATAATCCAAGTTCTGTAGTTCAAGGTCCATAGTTCAAGGTTCATAGTCCAAGTTCCGTAATTCAAAATCCATAGTTCAAGGTTCATAGTCCAAGATCCATAGTTCAAGGTCCATAGTTCAAGGTTTATAGTCCAAGGTCCATAATAAAGGTTATGATTAATATAAATATATTTTAGTGTCTTTTATATCATATTAAGTTTTAATGGTCCCAAGAGAAATACAACACACAAACCAAACTAAATATTGCATGCTCAAAGATTTAGAATCCATTCATTATAGTAAATTAAATAAAGCACTTTTCATGAATAGAAATGTTTCACAATTATAATGAGATCAAAACTATATTACCTTAAAATTCCATAACTTGTAGACAAAGCTTTTATCAAAGAAAAATACATATGGTTTAACATATTAAAACAACTTCATACAATATTTAAATATTTGAAGAAAACATAATAAAAATTTGAAATGATCTTAAATCACAATTTTCGACCATATAAGGAGACAAATAAATATGCATCATATACACATGGATTAAGTGTTTTATGACACCATCATTAAATCATTCAAAATTATTAAAAACAATAAACATAAGCTTTGAATATCACATAGCATAACATCATACAAGAAAATTATATATGAAGCTTAGAAGTGGAAGAAAACCCCTACTTGTTCTTGGAGCTTTAGAAACTTTATTATACCAAGGCTAGACCAGCAACTTCTTCAACTTTTCTAAACCTTTTCTAAGGGCTAAGATTCATGTATAAAGGCTGGAAAGTGTTGATGGTAAATGGTGATAAGAAGAGATGATAATTTGGGAGTGTTTTGGTAAAATTTTGTAAGTGTTTTTGGTATGAAAATGAAGTAAATGAAGAGAAATAATGGTTATATGTTTTTTATAGTTTTTGGGTAGAAGAATGAAGTGTGGAATTGTGTTTAGAGGTGTGCTATTTATAGAAAAAGTCTAGGATTAAAATATTATTAATTTTATAATTTATTTGTCATATTTAGTTAGTTTCATTAGTAAAATATTAAAACTAATACTAAATAATTTAATAAATTCTTAATTATCACTTAAAGACATACTAAAATGTTAATGACATGATTTAAAGACATTTAGTAAATTTTAATATTTTTACATATAATTTAATAATGAATTATTTAAAATAAGGCAAAATTACTTAAACTAGTTAATCTTAATTAAGCTAATTAATTGGTAAATGACTTAATTTATTTCTAAATATCTTCATTAGATTGTTGGAGATATAATACAAGGATTCATGAAATTTATATAATTTTTTTATAATTATTTACATTTTATTTGGTATTTTACATTATTATTAGTGTTATTAGTAATTAATTAATTAATAATCTATTTAACTATTTTTAAATTATTATTATCTTTTATTTTGCAGCCACTAGGTCTGAATCTTATCTCTAATAAAGTTATAGTGGGTTGCAAGTTGTCTTGAATGATTAATATATGAAAATGACAAATTTTGTATATTAAAATTTTATTTTAAAGTGACATATACTTTGGTAATTAATAAAATATTCATCTAAAAAAATTATATTTCATTGATATATTATCAATAACATATTTTTACCTTATTTACATGCTATCTATAATTTTTTTATGAATTTTCTATAATTTATAGTATTTTTAATATATTTTTACCTTAATTAGGCCTATTTTAAGTTAATTAAAATAATTAGTCATCTAAAAATAAAATATATATTTTTTTACAGCAAGCCATGTCAATTTTTGAGTTGTCTTTCATGATAAGGGGACAAGCTCACCATGGTTGAAATTTTTAGTCAAAAATGGTTGGCTTTGGATAATATGTCATATGAAATATCTTTTACTTTTAGAATATATATTATTATTTTTTATGAGTCCAAATTTTACATCATTTTAGGTGTCATTTAATTGATTTAAGAATACTAGTGAGTTTTATCAAGATTTTGGAAAATTATCTTAAAGCTTAGGTAATTAATTAGGTGTTTTAAGCTTTATTTAAGTCAAAATTAATTAATTAAAGGTCAATGTGATTTTTAACACTATCCATGGTTTAATAAAGAGTCCTATTTTTTGGTCCTCTTTGTCTAATATTATAATTTAGTAAAAAAAATTTAATGTGACCTAGAGTTGTTTTCTAGGATTTTTCGGTATTTATTTCATACCCTAGGTTAGGTTTTTTTTTTTTTGTGTAATTATACTAATATTATACAAATTTACTTAATATTGATATTCATCATCAAAATTATGTTTAAATTGTATTTATAATTTTTTTCATCATAATTTTTGACACTCCTCAAGTTTTTTTTTCTAAGATTTATGTAGACTTTTTTTTATATTAATTATGTTATATGCTTTTCTTCTATTATTTTGTGGTATATTCTAATTTTATTAAAATCCAAGGGAATAATTAAATATTTTACGTTTTGATGCTAAGTCTTGTATATTTTAATTTAGACATTTTTTTTTGAATATATCTAAATATTTCTTGCCTAAACAAAATCTTCATACTTTCTAAAAAACTATAATAAAGTAATACTATATTAAGAAAAATTGAGGATGTTACAGTCATTGTGCAGATATAGGCTCTACTAGACCTTTTTGGCAATAGGACTTTATTAGCCGTCTCAGGGTTGTTTTCTTTTTCTGCATGATCAATGCACTTGATGGAGTTCTCCATTATGAAAAAGGGGATTGAAGACCTTAAGATGTTGTTCTCCATTAGTGTGGTCTAGCTGAATTTTCTTATTCTTTGCATTATCCACCACTCAAAGGATCATTGAAATTCTTGTAACTTCCTAGTGGCCAATTCGCAAGTGCTGACTTCCAAAGTGCATTGTTTTGCTCTTCTTGATGTTTCATTTGGTGCTGCTCAACTATCTGAGTCCACATGTTGACGTGCCAGCTTTCTTTCAATAAGAAGTTGTTCTTCCAATTCCTCCACCTTCAAAATATAGATAAAAAAAATGCTGAGAGACGTTAAGTAAAATTTCAAGAGCCCTTTGTTGATGGAAGATATCATTTATAAGAATATGTGTTAAACAAAAGAAGTCTAAATTCCTATTTTAATAACAAACCTTGTCTTGCAAACTCTTGTTTGTACTATCTTTTTCCTTCATCTAGGACTTTAATCCGTGGATTGTTTCCTCCATCTTCTTGATTTAGAAGTCTTTCAGCTTTGCTTCTTGTTTGGTTTCCTCAGCCTAACCAAGTGAAATAATTATAACTGATATGCTATCTATGTGTGCAATTGTGCATGTGAAAAGTTGTCAAAAATCAACATATTTTAAATCTTGGATGGTGCTTTTTATTAGGATTTTTTGTTATTTTGAGTTTTGCATGTTTAGTAATTTATTTTAGGTTCATTTTCATTTTAATTATATTTACATGTTTTTAGGTAGCTTTAAAATTTTATGTTTGCTGCCCTCTAGGGAGCGTCTAGGTTCTGTGATTTCACTGCCCAGGCGCCCAAACGTGAAAAGGAGTCACTTTTGGAGAGCCACCGTTGGGCACTCAAAAGACACTGCCTAGGCGGTGACGAAAAGAAACTTGTATGTAAAAGTTCACTTAAATAAAGGAAAGACACAACTTCTAGGAGACCTAGACAGATAAACTCGAAAAAAACACAAGGAAGCACTGAGGCTATTGGAACACCTTGGAACAAGGGGAAGAGTGGAGATTGAAGATTCATCTTCCGTTTCTTGGGTTCTTCATGAGTTTTTCTTTACTTTTGCTTTCTTTGTTTTTCATTAGGATGAGTTGCTAAACTCCATAGCTAGGGGCTAGGGGCTTGATCTGAGATGGTTGCAATTGGTTTGAGTTCTTGAATTTATGATGTTGGAATTATGAGATTGATGACTTATTTTATTGTGCAAATTTATGAATTCTATTCATGGAGTGATTTGAAGGCTTTGCATAATTTGGGAAAGTTGTGTATGAACTAGATATAGAGAGATATACCGCATGATTTTCAAGATTTAGGAATTTATCTTGAATTTTGTGTGAATTATGGATTAAATTGCATACCTAATCCCTTTTTCTTAGTGAATCATAGTGAAGGAATTAACATTGTTCTATAGGAAGAGGAAAGTTGATTAACTAAGGAATTGGCATCAACTACTTAAAATCCTTTCATTAGTCTAGTAATTCCAACTCATGTGATTTATGAATTCATAAGATTGTAAAGAAAAATCAAACCATCCCAATCTCCTAGTGTTTTAGAATCTTTAATTATCTCTTTTTTAAGTTGTTACGTATTTCGTTAGTTTAGGCTCATTGCTCACTTATAGTTTATTTTTGTTATTCAGTTTTTTTGTTGAGAGTTGTCTTCAATCCAATTTAATTTGATATAATCTGAATAGAAATTTTATTAGTGAAGTGTTGTTTGATAGCATCAATCTTTGTGGAATGATATCCACTTTCCATAGTTACTACTTAAACGATTAGGTACACTTATCGAAGAGTTATCAATAACAGACTGTCACAGTTAAATAATGAAATTGTCGCAACTGAAATCACGAGGGGATGCAAGAAAGAAAGATTAAAAATGGAGTCTCCACCAAGTTTTATCTAAATCGGGAAAAATGTGAAAAACCTGTTATTTTTAAAAAGAAATGGTTTACGAAACCACATCTAAGTTTGCATGGGGAAGGACAAAAAGTTTATTTTTGCAGCACATCTGATACATCCATATTAATAGCCCTTCAAAATATTTATTTTACCATTTTTATTACTAAAAAGAAATTACAAAAGCAGACAAACATTCCTTTTTTAAATAAAGTATAAAAAGAAGATTTTGAAACATCAAGCTATACAACTCAGATGCCCAAAATATTCAGTTAATAAGCTGTCACGATTATGTTAACATCTTTACTCAAAATAAAATATTTGACAAATAAGTGTCTAATTTAAATTAAATATAATAAAATAAAATATCTCCTATAAAAAGAAAAAAATGGTTCATTAGAAAATTTATTTACAAGACAAAAATTATGAAAATCTAAGTTTGACTTGATAGGGCTAACCTGTTTTACATATCCCCTGATGCAATAGAAAACTCGAAGTCATATAGTTCTTTAGAAAACATTTGTTAGTTAATTAACTTTATTAAAAGAGGTTTCAGAACATCAAACTATTACAACGAAGATATTCTAGAATATAGAATTAATAAGCCGTCATGGCAAAATTAATAAAGTAGAATTGTTGATCAATTAGATTTTTTTTTCACATTAAAAGAGACTAGAACAATTTTTCAACACAGGAAAAATGGAATTTGGCCCAAACTTTGCCACTTTAGCAAGACTTGAGTTTATGTGTTTCTTTTAACTGCCTTAGCCCAACAAAGAACAATTAAAACAAAGCCCAAACCAATTTTCAACCCAAAACAAAAAACATCAATCAATTTTAAGATAGAAAGTTAAATAAAGAGAACATCAGGAGCCATTCAACACCTAAGAAGCATGGAGACTGTTGGACACATGTCGGTGTTTGACACCAACACGATATCTGTTGAACACGCATCTATACCTGTCCAATTGAAAAAAAAAATTTGATCGAACACTGCTGGACACTGCTCTAATTCACTGTGAACGTGGCTTGGAAACCCGCAGGTGAGTTGCTTTTTTTATTTTTTTTCAAATTTTTAATATCAACATGAGCTCAAAATCAACCCTAGTTATTTAGTTCGACTTGTACTATTGGGTCATTTTATCTTGAAAATTCTTCAATTGATCACAAAAAAAAGGAAGAATTAATTAGATTAAAAAAATTATACAAATATGACAAAAAAAAATCATAGAACAAAATAAAAAAAATTATATATATACATATGCGCCATGTCCACTTCTTGTAATTTTTTGAGTTTGGCGTATCTCCATATCCATATTCGTGTCTGTGTCGTGTCCCGTGTATTTGTCAGTGTCGCTTCATAGTTCAGCACTCAAGAAGGTTATGGGAAAGAGGGAGTTAGGTTTTGATACACCTTTTGGGTGCAGCCAGTGACAAAGGAGGTAGACGGCGATGGCGGTGGCGAACATGATGGCGGTGCGATGACGAAAGAGTGGTACAAGACTACTTCCAATGACTTGGCTTGGATGGCAATGTGCATGGGAGGAATAAGTGGCAGAGCTCGCGATATGGAGGGTCAACGGCGAGGACTGCACAACGGGCAAGGAGGAAGCCAAGGTGGCATCCTGCTACGAAGGAGAAGGAAACCATGGCAGATTCACGGCTGAGTTAGGATTCCTACGGTAGGGCTGTGCATACGGTGCAACGGAGGTGCACGGTGATCAGCGGCTGACAGAGGGAGGAAGTCGCGGCTGCTTCGCGATGATGACAGGGTGTGATGGCAGCAATGGCTAACCAGCAGGTTGTGTTGAGGCTTTTGTTCTTCTCTTCCTCTTTTCTTTTTGGTTAATCTGTTATGAATTTAGTTTGTTATCAGAGTGTGTGAAACCTGGGATTTGGTTGAGGAGTTGATTTTTTTGTTTGTGATGCTGGAATCTTTTTGGTTTTTCATTTTGGTCCCAATTGATGGCTGTTGGCTCTGTTTGGGTGATGAAAGGGGTTAGGCTTGAAAATGTTTGGGAAGATGAAGATGGTAGTGGGGAATGGACTAGTGATAATGGGGATGGATGCAGGGGAGGGAAGGAATTTGTTATGGAATACAATGCATTTTTCTTTTCCCTCTTAATGGGTTTTTTCTCATACTGCAGGATTGCCATTCTTGTTGTTGCAAAAACTAAGAAGAAAGAAAGTTTTATCTGTATCTTTTTCTTTTTATTGCACTGCCTTTGATTTCTCTGGTCGAAAGGCTCAATGGTTACAGATGACTCAGAGGAGAGGAATGGGTTGAAATGGATTGGACATTTTTATTTGCATATTTTTATGGACATAATCAAAATATGAAACAAAAATAAAATGATCCTAACACTCATGGGAAATTTGGGTTGAACACAAAAAAAGATATAGTCAAGACTCAAGACAAGGTCTATGTTTGAGCACTACCAAACAAAATTTACCAAAATGACTCAAGAAATGGGTTATAAACTAGCATGTTTTTTCTCCTTTTTTTATTTCAATTTTTAATTTTTCAAACCAAAAGATGACTTTTTTTTTCCTTTTTTTTGTTCAAAAGAAATAAATGAAAAGGCTATAAAAAAATTTTGACCATTCATTCTAAATTATAAAATATGCAAATTTTTAGGTTTTTTATTTGATAGGCCGGATAAAATCGGGTGTTCGCATAAATGTTTATAATACAATGGCACTACAACAATCATACCATCTGTTTGTGCCTTAGAAGTTCAATAGTGGCTAACTGCTTTTTCGCAGGGCCAAGTTATGGGATGATGGTGGTTGATATTGGAGTTCCGGGATGTCAAGATTTAATTTTATCCAATTGATGACGGATATAATCAATGGCACTTGCAAGCTTCATGCTGTGATTTGGAGGGGGTTCTGGTGGTGGTGGATAAAGTGTTTTCCATCACCGATTTGATGGGGTGGCATTTTTTAAACCAAAACTAGGAAATGAGCTTGATCAGTTAGGCGTTGAATGTGATTGTATTGAGAATGTGCTGTCTAGAGTAACGTCTAGCAGTCTAGCTAGAACAATTTTCCCACTAATCCTTACCCTAACCTTAAAAAAATTCTTAGAAGATATTCATTCTCAACATCAACTCTTAGCTCTAGAATATTCCTATTGGACATTCTTCCATAGCATAATGCTAATGAATGCCACTTGGTTTGCTCAGGTTCATGAGAGGACTGGGACACTACTAAATGCCACACGCAATGCTTGGCTACATCTGTCATTGCGAGGTTCACAAATCTTGAGATCCTTTTCCAACTCTTCTCAGTCTCATCTATCATTAAATCTTTGATTGTGTTCTCCTAGATTGAGGTGATGTTGGTAAGCAGATAAAAGGATGCAGAGATCCTACAATGGGTGAGAAATGAAATGGAACATGAAGATGAAATCAAAGTACTGAACTCTGATGGAAATAAAATAAGCTGAAAGATAGAAAGGTAAGCTAAAAAAAACTAACGGTTGATCCTACAATCTAATGGTTATATGATTATCTCCTACACTTTTGAATGAGTAATCGCATTTTCAACTTCCACCTCCCCTCTCCCCAATACCCTTTGGAAAAAATTAATTTTCTTCTCTATTCATCATTCATATAAAACTATTACGATATATAATCATGTCTAACATTCTAGAATATTATTTCTACTAACAATCCTTATCTTTACTCTTAAATATTAGTAGATATTCTTTCTTATCATTAACTCTCACCCTAATTTTAGAATATTTCTATTAGATATTCTTCCATTATATAATGCCAATGAAGGCCATTTGGATTGCTCAAGATGATGAGAGGACTCGGACACCAGTGAATGCCACACAAACGCGCACATATAATGTTCGTGAATGCCACACCAGTGAATGCCACACAAACGCACACATATGTTATTGCTTTGTTCACAAATCTTGATATCTTTTTCAACCTCTTCTCAATTTCAACTCTTTTATCTTCGTGCTTGTGTTACTAACTCTTTTCATGCCTTACTATTCAAGTAGGGGGCCATGGCCAGTACTTACAAAGTGTGATCAAGTTACTAATGAAGTGGGCATTTGCATAGCCCAAACCATCAAGTATACCCTATCAAATTTAATTCTGGTCATTTATATGCACCATTGATTTTGTGTTGAACCCATTTTTCTAACATGATTTTGGCAGAACACAGGGGTTTTAATACGTTCTAGGGGATTAATTATCGAAGGTTTTAGTTTTTGTCTTCATTTTATATACAATTAATGTCTATACTTTAACAACTATTTCATTCATCATTGTTGCCGAAAAATAAAATAAAGTGGAGAAGTCAATGTTTTATGAAATTTTCTCACAATTTAAGGAATTTAATTTAGTGCAAATTTTATCTTTCACATAATCATCAAATCATGAACTTTACAATAACTATAGCAAAAGCCACATAATGAAATTTGAATAGTTGAGAGTGTAAAAAACTTTACACTAATAATATATCAAAATTAATCTTATGATTTAGAATTATACACATGCTATGAAAGGATTTAATTTGTTGATACCGGTGTAATATTAACACATATTTTACACCTTTAATAACTTTTTATTAATTTTTTTAAAAAAATCCACTATTAAATTGAAAGTTTATACGTATATTACAAATCATGTCTATAAAACTTTCCATTATTAATCCAAAAGTATTGTTTAATCTATTTTATTATAAGAGTGAGATGAGTAAATATGGACCGTATAATTATACATAGATGGTCAGAATTGAAAATTAATGATCATGTGATCACTTGAAAATATCACAAGATTTTATGTCTTAATCTTGATAATACATGTAAGATTTAATGACCTAGATATTCACTTCTCTCACTTTAACAGTAAATCACTTATCTCAGCATAATAAATATGTCCTAAAAGTAGGCCAATAAAACCTATTTGATACCAACAAAGCCTGACACAGTTGGTAAGGTGGCTTGGTCCTTTAAGCATGTGTCAGAGATTTGACTCCTTCCGTGTATATAGAAAGGGGTTTTGTTGGAAGAGCAAAACTCACTTCGGTGATCTCCACGCCTCTGAGGCGGCTATTGGCCGGGAATGCCCTTGAGTAATAAAAAATAAAACCTATTTGATCACATCCTTGTAGATAATCAATTATTTGAAATTTGACATAGACAATTAACATGATACATAGTTATTATTATAATTCAATGATATGAATTAAACGAAAAAAAGAAATTGGTTTTTATAAAGAGTTTAGTGTATTGAGTCCTACATACACTAATGTGAACAGATCCTTCCTCTGTGCCTGCATGTGCACGGGTTTGTGTGCACATGTGTGTGGATCCATTAACTTAAGTAGCAAGTGTGCAATCTAATCATCAATAATTACAAGTATTTTCATAAATATGTTATACATCAAAATAAAGATAAATGATTAAGTACCAAACTGTTTTAATATTGTATAAAATTTTATTGAGTTGATCTATTTGATGAAAACTTTCAATTCAATAATCAAATTGATGAAATTTTATGTCTACAAATGGTTATTGGGTGGAGTACTTAAGCATACCATTTAAATTATTACTTTTGGATATAGGCCTACTTAATTATAAAATCTTTTAAAAATATTAAAATGTATACTCTTAATTAAGTCGAATGACTTCTAAATATGCTAAAAATATGTTTTAAATTGGTTAAAAGGCTTCTTAAATAAGTTAAAAAATATATTTTTAAATAGATTAAAATGTTTCTATTATCATTAGCATTTTTTAAATTATAATAATACTAATAATAATATAAATAAAAATAATATAATTCGGCCATCATGTTAGACCTAATAAGAAAAAAAAAAGTGTTAGGCCCATTTTAATTTTTTATTTCTCTGGATCCACCACCTTATTTATTTTCTACCTATATTATATTAGCATATTATACAAAAATATTCTACACACGTATCATTTCTTTTTCGCCCCTAAATTATCTGCATAAATTTGCGGTGCGAATTCTCATTATTTACGGCACCTCTCTATTGTTTTCCTTTTTAACAAAAACAGTGAACCTACTAAGGGTTTTGGAGGTAATGTCAGTTTGTTACTAGAAGTTAAGCGAAAACTCATTGTCTGCACAAATTTGGGGTGCGAATTCTCATTATTCACGGCACTACCTCTCTATTGTTTTCTTTTTTAATAATAACAGTGAACCTACTAAGGGTCTTGGAGGTAATGTTAGTTTGTTACTAGAATTTAAGCAAAAACTCATTTTAGAATTTTATAAACAATTTATATAATGCTGGAAAAATACTAATAATGATCAAAAGTATGGCCATGAGCTTAAACCCACTCATTGTTCATTGTCGGGAGTGCCTGACCACTGCCCACATGATACTGGGGAATTGGAATGACACTCTTAACTACCATGGAATTATAGACAAGAATCAAGAATGACTTGGAATTGAATGAGAAGAGAAAACTATACCATAATAATCTAAAGATTTGCTAAACTCATAACTAGGGGTGAGAGCACCTACCGGAAGAGATTAATCGAAGAGGATTGAGAGAAATTGCGTCTTTCTCTCTAGAGAAAAATCCTTGGGTGGCTAGGGTTCTTAAACTTCTTTTGGGAGGACCATAATGTGCCAAATATATAGCAAGAGGTGAAAGATATCACTAACATATTTTATTTTTTATTTTATTTCTATTTTTCGTTTTTCTCTTTTCATTTTTCGTTTTAACCTTTTGTAACCATTTAACTTATACTACGGTTAGAATTTGGCCTCAAGGCTAGAAATAACACTTATAGATAATTGTGTTAGCTTTCTAACGCCATAAACATCGCGTCAATCGGACATCTACAACTCAAGATATTTGCAAAATACTAAACAGGGGTCATACTTTGACAGGATAAGGATAAGATTATGTTAAAGGTCTTCTATAGATATATTCTAACTAACTGTGTGATATAGATAACAATAAGATAAGGATAATATCTAGATTAAATCTGATCATATATTTTGTAACTATTTGGATAATTCAAATTCAAACTATCCTAACACATCTCTTAATTATCTTTTGGTATCACGGATATATCTGTATATATTTATAAAAAGCTAATGAGATTTTCAAAACAAACAACATATATCCTGGTGTATTCATATTATATTCTTGTTTATCTTTTAAAATAATAATAATAATAATAATAATCATAACAACAATGACGACAACAACAACAATAACAATAATAATAATAATTTACATGATGAACAAATTTTACAGTCAATTCCAATAATTAATAACTTCCTAAAAATATCTAATAATTGTCTATAATATGTAACAATTCATATTCAGAATACATTTTAAATAAAAATAATTCTGATATCTTCAAATAAATATCATTATTATGAAAGTTATATCTGTGAAATATTCCATATATATATATATATAGACATACACACACACACACTAATAGTCAAATAGAATAATCACAATATCTGATAAAAGGAAAGGAATGAATATATATATATATATATATATATATATTCTCAAATCTTAATTGATATTTACACCATAAATATAAATGGTAGATATCTAAATAAATCTTAATGTGACCTTAGTAATTATACTAAAATCAATTTTTAAAGAGCATATATGAAAAAGGGAAATATAGTATAATTATTCTCTTGTAATTCCAACAAAATATGTAATATATAATACTGATACAAATATAAATATCAACGATAGATGATAATTATAAGCAATATTGAATCTAATAGATTTGATAAGATAATATTTTCAAAGTTAAAAAATCAAATACCATAACGCAAACTGAATATCATATTATATAAAAAGATTAAATATCAATTTCAAATAAAAGTTAGACATTGATATGGAAAAAACAATGATACACAACATTATCATTTTCTCCTTTTGGGATTGATATTTTTCTTTTAAAATTTAGATATTACATGGTTTGTTATTTCACATAAATTTAAAATAGAGATTTATATTTATTCATTATTTGATTTATTTATTTTATATATAACTTTTTTCTATTTCTTTTTTTTTAAGTATTTAAATATCTTTAGAGCTTTATCCAACCATTCCTATGCTTAGGCATATCCTTTCTAAAGGCATCCAATTTTGGGATATTACAATTATGGACCAAAGGGAGTATATTAATTTGGTCATTATGTAACTAGATAAATTCTTGCATGCTTTTGAAGCACGTTTAACGTGTGCTCTATAAATAATCACAACCATTCATTTTTGTTTATAAAATTTAAAAGTTATATATATTAGGAGAAGATGACTAAAATATTTTTGGGACCAAACATCAGGTGATTTTATATATATAAACTATCAATTTTCCTAATTTTAAATTAAACTTAATATGATATGAGTTGTGATTTTCACAACATTTCATGACAATTAAATACATGCATGTAAGAGGATTTTAAATTAAGAATTTTTATACACAATCATTAAAAAGATTTATCATTTCTTGATAAATATATTAATCACAGTCTAATACTTAATTCCTGCATGTTTCAATGAGTTGTAAAATTTGCGAGTTCAGTTCTCGTCATCACCCTATTCTCTAAAATCTTAACCAAAAAAATAAAAATAAATTTCAAAATACTAATATGCAAGTAAAATGTCTTGATGATAATATAGAGAACATAGAAAATGTTTTAATGAGATTTCTCTTTTTCCTCATAAATTTGTTACGACCCTTCTACAGAGCGTGACCGGCACGTGAGGAATTGGATCCCCACGGAAGCCTCTTATCACATGACTAATTAATATGCATAAATAAATTGAATATATATATTCAAAATATTTCAATTTTAACTAGATTTCATCAATCTGAAAAGGTTCTCAAAACATAAATTCTGAACATAAAATTCGTAATCTGAGCCATAGCCAAATGTACTTAAACAAATAACAGAAATTCTGAAAATAAACAAAACAATATAATGCATGTCCGGGATCCTACCTACACAATTATTGGAGCACTACTAAACTGACATAATTGACAATAAGATCCACTCCAAAGCGAAGCTCACCAAGGAAATTGTAGCACTACTACGGAGGATCCTGTGGTACAACTGAACCTGTAGCTATATCTGTAGGAGAAGGAAAAGAGAGGGGTGAGTTTATCAAAACTCAGTGAGTGAGCCTTCACTCACAACCCACATGGGACATCAACAAAATACATAACTTATATATGCAGCTGATATGAAATATCTTATATATATAATTACATATGATTGTACTACAATAATATATTAACTGAATTCATGACAATAACTAGTAGAGAAACAGGAATAAATATCTGAGCTGAATAGCTAATCTGAGCCAATGGCTAATCTGATGGGCACTTAACTAGTTCCCATAAATGGACACCTCACTAGGTTCCTTACTGTGGGTGAGCTAGTCCTCTAGCAGACCACTTGGTACCAAGATTAACGATCAATCATGCAGCTGTTAACTCACTGATCTGTTTCTCACTATTTATTAGCTAAACACTAATAGTAATAATTTCATACAAAATTGAGATTTGTAATACTTTCTAACTGATAAATAAATCTAAATCATACATACAACAAGTATGGTCCCATGAGTTTTCTAAAATTACTAATTTTCATGATAATTGTAAAAGCAATAATATTTCTAAAATTGACATAATTCATAATAGCATATTCTCTTGACATAAAACATTCTAAAATTTCATAAATAATTTATATAATATGGAAATATACTAATAATGACCAAAAGTATGGTCATGAGCTTAAACTCACTCACTGTTGGTAGTCGGGAGTGTGCTTCCACTAATAACTTGACTCTGAGAAACTAGAATGGCACCAATAGCTGTCAAACAATATAGAAAAAATATAAACAAATTGACTTTATTACCCAAACTGAGTTTGAAATGGTAAGGAGGAAAAATGTTGAGAGAAAACTATGCCTGACAGTATCCAAATTTACAAATTAGATAAAAAGGGAGGAATTGGCTAAATTCTGTGAAGATCACTTACCGGAAGAGATTAATTTGAGAGAGATCATGTTTCTCTTTCTAGGAAAATTCCTTCGGCGGCTAATGTTATTAGAAAAATATTTAGGAGTATTATGATGTGCCTTAAATATACTAATAGTATAAAATAAGAACACAAGTGAGACAAGGTACACACACGGTGATACACTCCACACAACCTGATTAGATTGAGTTCCTAAGCTTTCACGCTGCAAGTGATGAATTCTAACATTTATATATACATAACAATAATCATATTAAAATATAAAGCGTGCAACACGCTCTAATATAATATATATATATATATATATATATATTCTAATATGTGATAAATCACAAGAATGCATGATTGCACACATATATATAATAATATTTTTATAGATTATAATATGTAACAATGGTGCAACACGTGATTGCACCTATATATATATATATATATATATAATATTAATACTAATATTCATAATGCAATCCCATGAGCCTCGTGCAGCATGGGTTGCTTCTATATAATATAATAATAGTATTAATATAATAATAATATTATTATTAATAACATGATATCAATCATATATAATATAATAATATCAACAATAATGTTAACAACTTTGAACCCGTGTATGTTTTATATAATAATAATAATAGTAAAAATAAGTAATGATAATGATAATTTAGATACTAATAAATTCTATATTTGGGGAATTACAAAATTAGAGAACGAAAAATGTTTTAACTTTTTTATTATTTATTAGTGGGTTTCTTCTTTCATGTAATAACAAAAATTAATTATATACTTAATTACCTCTCTCTCTCTCTCTCTCACACACACACACACACAAACACACACACACACACATATATACTTTTTTAAAACTTTGGGTCGCAACTTGTCACGAATAACCTTCCTTTAGGGGTTAATTCATGAAATATTCTAGAAAATTTCAAAAGACTGTAGAATAATGTAGAATATTGCGGAACAATATATATTAATCTAGAGAATTCTAGATACTTGTGGAAACATATAGAATTATATAGAATCATGTGAAACTATCTAGAAACTTCTAGAGACATGTTAGAGTTATTTAAAGTGTCCTTAGTAGATATGTATAGATGGTTCTAGAAATATCTACAATGTTAATCATTTATGCCAAAACAATTCTTATATGCATTGATTTCAAATTAAAACATAATCTAACAGCAGGTCTTACAAAACATTTCTTTGATAAAAAGTCATTTATAGTGTAAAAATTGTATTTATTAACTTATACGATTCCTTTCATACACAGCATACACATATATTTATGTAATTATTTAATTATATATAAAAATTTAACTCTTTTAGTTACTTTTTTAAAAGACACATATAATAATATATAAAATTGGATAACAATACAAAATTCTTTTCTCCTAATACATCTAATTAAATTAGTCTCTAAGGCTTACTTTTTCTGAAAAAAAGGTAAAAGAACTATATATTATTACTTTTCTTTTTTACTCTATTACTTAAATATGGCAGAAAAAACTACTTAATTGCTATGTCCAAATTATTTCTTTCTCGCTCTCATCTTAACTACTTGTACTTGCTTATAATTTATCAATAAGTGTTCACTCGTAATCCTGGAAAATAAAATATATCTCAATACTTCTGAAGCAAATTAACCATAAATATGGTTACTTTTGTTAGAATAAACTTTTGGTTAAGTTTGCATCCATGATCCATTATACATTCATACAGAAGATTTGATAACAGATGTGTATACACTTATGGAAATTAGTACTATATATATTTTTTCCCCACCCTTTCTCTTTAATTACACTTATATAAATAATATATATTTAGAGAACCAAACTCGTCCCTTTCTTTAACAGTGTTTTAATGAGATAACATCGGATTCTTCTTTGGAGCAGAGTCTTCCGAATACTAGGAATAATATCTCTCCTGCATAGGGCACAATGTCTGTTTATAACAGTGCCTATGCATCTTAAATGTGCTTAACGATGTGAATGACATGCCCATACGTATAATTTATGTATGAAAGATGCATATTTATAGCTCAACTTGCCTAATCTTGCTGGTATCCAAGGCAAATTTTCATGTATGCGTGGATAAGGGATTTCAAATATTTTCCTTCATGTGAAGTGAAGCTAAGGAGTCCAAATCAAATTAAACTTGAGTGCTAACACTAATTCAGAATTGAGTGAATAGAAAAAGAAATTAAAATATATATAATTATGATCTTTTTTCTCTTCTTACTTCGATTGACATTCCTACATGATTATCTATTTACATCACAATTTTTTAATTGGCTTTAAATCAACTTAAACTCAATTGCATGTGAATAGAAAACTATAAAATATAATTATCAATAATAATAGTAATAATAACAATAATAAGGTTTCAATATACACACATGCAAGTGATAATATATACTCCAAAGTTGTGCCTTCAAGTAGATGGTTTATTGATTCGACAAGCCATAATATCTGTCCGCAGAATGCACATCACATGAGAGCTAAGCTAATGTGTTTTGACTGATATTCTTATACAAATCGCGTGGCCCATTACCAATGACTGAAAATCGATCAATAGAATCAACTAATGGCATGACATTGGTGCAAACGAACTAATCCAAATTTAGTCTGCCCTACAAAGATATATGGTGTCATCTATTATCTCCATTAATTTGCTGATGAATAGTTGATAACTTAGGTGCTCTGATACGTGGGCTATAAATCTTCAACTTAATCAAAGAACATATAATATTAGACTATAAAATTATTTCCGCAGGTGTCTTGATCAATAGAAGTTTTAGAAAGAGATGGTTTGTTACAATAATCAATAACTTTATCTTTGTACATAAGCAATACAAATTTCATAGGAAAAAAAAAAAAACCTTAGTTATATATCCATGTAGTTCTATATATTGGTTATTTTATTTTATTCGATCATTAGCTACACAGAAATACATTAAATTAAAACCCTCAAACCCTAACTTGGTAAGCGCATATATATGATGAAAGGGCAATCAATATTATGCATGATGATGCATCCTCCTTATTCGTGATTGCTAGAGTATCCCAAGCATTTGATAGATAGGTACGCACGCTATAGTCCAGCTATACTGCATCATCGATCTTTGATGTTGTACTCAATGCCCAACAATTTATTTTGATGCATATAAACGGAATTAAATTTGAAGAAATGTGGGCAAGGCTAAATGTACGTGTTTTTTTTTTCTACTAGAAAAGTTTGAATGGAGATAAGTACTGATATTCAATTAGAAAGTTCTTAGATTTGAGAGCTTAAATAAACTTGTAAAGTCATGATAAATTTGAATCCTAAACTTGACTCGCAAGTCCAGAAGAGTTTACGTATTTAAAAATATTGCTTAAAAAAATATCTTAGTAATTGAGTATAATTAAATAAAATTTTATAATTAATATTGAAGGATTTTAACCTTATAACAACATAAATGAAATAAATACCATAAATTATACTCCAGTAAATGTCTTAACTTTTATATCATATTTTATTCCATGCTTGTATTATTTTGTAGCTAACAACAATAATCAAATAATAATATATAGACAAAATAAGCTAAATAAAATACTTAAGTATTGCATAAGATAAACAAGTAAGCTCCAACAAGTGATAAATAATTTGCATTAGGATAGCAAAATCAAGCATAAATTTAAACTAAAAAACTCATTAGTAGACTCGAAAGTTTATCGATTTTGTTAGAATTTACTTAAACTCGTACGAGTTTGATAGAAAAAGAGTTTATGCATGAGTTAAGTTGAGAGTTTGTAAACCATGTTGGCCAGAGAATTAAGACCTCCAACTTATTTAAGGATTCTGGGAGGGATTACACATGTCACTCCACCAATGAGGTTCTTTTATATTAGTTAGTGGATTCGAACCAACATCCTTCTAGAATATAAGTCAAACCTTAATTAACTACGCCCACGGACCTTTGCGAGCAAACATACCTATTTAATTGTGATCATGAAACCGATTTGTTTGAATATACTATATAATCTTGCAAAGTTTAACTTAATTTTATATGATGATGTGAGATTCTTAATTAATTAGCTTGTGTCAAAAGCCGAATGTTGAGAAAAAGTATATGCATGACCATATCAAAGACACACTCGAACGAAAAAACAAAAAAGTATCTATTAAGAAAAAGTAAACAAAAACGATTAAACTAAGTTTTAAATTAATCAAATTTTACATTAGGTGAATATGGCCAGGAGTACAACCTAAGACAGACATGCTCCCTGGCCTTTCAGGCTTCATGAGGATTGATACATTGTATTTGGCTATTCTCCTATAAAGCTCCAATTATAATTGTTAGTTCATGGTTCTAAACATACACCGGACCTTTCTTCTATTTCTTTAATTTTTCCCATTTGTTCTACTCACACAAAGTCACATGCATCAACTTCCTATATTGCCTATTATATATGCACCCAATTAGAAGCTTTCAATCATTAACTTAGATCCCTTTATATTATTTAATTTATCAGTGAATTAAAAAAAATTCTTGAGAGGGAAAATTAAGGACTCAATCATGGCCCTCAACTAATTAAGGATACCCATCTGAAACTCATAAGAATTGGTCTGATCGATGACCCCATAAACTTGTTTCTACTATTACAGTTAGCTAGAGGCTCTTATTGTTTGGTGAACCAGTAGGTGTTATCATACAGAATCAAAGAAAATTATATATGCGAGAAGATGCTCAAAGTTGTCAAAGTAAACCAAGTTCAATGATTATTCCATAGAACCATGAAACTGCAAGTTGCTTGTAGTTATTTCAGTTAGAAACCACCTGTCTCGGGTGCAGAGAATATACAAAATGAAATTAACCAAAGGAAAAAAAAAAAAAAAACTTGTTGGCATCCCTCAAACGAATTTTCATTTATATCCATGCAAGAATCAACAAAAGCGAAAGATAAATTATGATAAGGACGGTTGCTTATATAATAGCTATTTTCTGATGATAACCCATCATACAGGCTATTTAAAAGATTAAAATTTGTTTTGTAATGTCTCTCATATAGATCAATTGATTCATTCTCTATACTGACCCCGCCCCATCCCTTCATGTTGAACTACTCTCTTAAATTGGCAGACACCTAATGCTATGATTTGAATATATGTTGGCATGTAGCGCCCGCGCCCCAATCTGTTACATATAGGCTACAAAATCATACATATATAATTTTTTCTTTTCGGAACCGAGAAATAAAATAATAACTTTCAACTTAATTTAGTCATCCAAGCAGTTTCACTATATCAAATTAGATATCAAAAGATAATTATTATGAAAATTTTTGTTTCAAAATAAACATTTATATGTTTAGGTAATTTTATTATTTTCATTTATAAATATTTATTTATTCAATAATTACGTTTATAACAATAAAATGTACAAATATCAAAGATTGAAAAAAAAATATATGCATTAAAATCTAGGCTTTATCCAACCACTCTATAATTGATCAAGTTGTGCATCAAAATGGTGGATAAAGAGATTTTAGTAGATAAACTTATAAAATTCATCGTTGCACTAATTAAGCACATAAATAGATAATGTATTAACACAGAATTTTATTTTAAAAAAATGAAACAAAGAAAAAAAAGAAGTACTTTTTATGCCAAAACAACTTATTGCCTAGAAGAACAGAGAAAAGTAAAGAAAGCAAGTACAAACAAATAGGGAGAACAAATAAAAGGGATATGATCCAAAAACCATGTGTATCATTAGGGGGAACGAAAATATAAAAAACAGACAAAACCAAAAAGAGCTTCTCATTTTAACAAAGAGAGAAAACAAATCGAAGGACAACGACCCAATGATCTTTCAGTTTACGGTTCAACAAAATTAAAAATAAAAAGATAGTAGAGCGATGCAGTCCAGGAAAAATTGAAAACCAACCTGAAAAAACAAAAAACAGGTTTTCAGCATTGAAACTGCCCAATCAAACAGGTTTTCATCCCATTGAATATTAGACCCCAGCTAGTGGACTCTTAGGGCCTTGTTGTTTGCAGCTTAGGGCTACTTGTTTTGATGTTCACGGTTTCCCCGCGTTAGGCTGGTTGTTTGGGCTTTGTTCTTGTTTTAATGAAATCAACTTTGACAAAAATAAATAAATAAATAAAACTAAAAACATCAAATTAATAAAAAATACTTCCGGTTACACAACACACAAGCCAAACTACGCATTACATTCACATTTCACTCAGGTTTGACACAAATACTAAAGAAATAGTAATCTTTGGATACACACACACACACGCGTAGCATAAATAATTTCTGAAAATTCCTTTAATCTCTATGAGTTCTTATAAAGTTCTCTATTGGACACCTAATTAGGTTCCATCTCTCATTTCTCTGATAGAATGAGATTGTCCTATAGTGAACAACTTAGTACTAAAATTAATGATATCTCATAGTCATTAATTCACTGTCCGTTTCTTTATAGTTATCATCTAAAACTAAAATACACATATCAAGTAAATCTGAAAACATTTTAAATTCTTAAAACTCTGAACGCTCTGAATTTGTATAACTCTAACAATCTGACTTCAACATAACTGTGGCTATACAATCATACCCAAGGGATCACCAACTTGTAGGAATTGTGATTTCAAAAACCCACAGAATATGTATCTGATAATTGCTATGAATCATACTGAGTTCCATATCTTTAACATCATAAAATTGAAATTTAAAATCATATTTCAAAACTGACATACTTTCATAACTTTATAATTCTAAAATCTTCTTTCAAAATAATGTGATTCATAATTATAATAACTCTAAAATTATAATAACATCTCTGTTCATAAAGCCAAGTCATACTTTGTTTAACATTTTTCCAATATAGCTTAACTTGATATTCCAAAGCATAGTCTAAAATCTCGAATCTTGAAAATGTGGTAATATTATAAACCTATAAAAATGTGTTTGACAAATTGACAAACTTGCTAAACTACATATTTAGGGGTGGGAATAGGCTAGGTCAGGCCAGACTTTTCACTTAACAAGCCTAGCCTGAGTTATACTTCTATGGCTTGACCCTGACTTGTGGCCTATTATAGGCATTCTTTTAAGTCTAAGACTAGCCTGTTCAAAAGTCTGATTTGGCCTGAAGCTTGTTTATGTAATATGCAAAAATTTTCATTGCAAATAAGATTTTTATTTTTATTTTTTTCTTCCACTATTCTATGTTAAACCCTTTCTAGAATCATTTGAATGTGTGCGAACCCGTGAATCATAAAGTTAAAAATCAAATAACATGTAATTTTTGTTTTGTTTAATAATCAATGGGATGAAATCAAACATGACAATAGAACAATAGTTCAATAATCTCATGTACCTTTATCAGTGAAAAATCAAAACTAAAGATCCAATTCACAATGAATTGACAACTCATCTATAATTTCATAAAAGAAAAATAAAATCACATTAAACAAAAAATAGATACAACTATGAAATAGAGAGTGTCGAAATAGCTAGGTGAAATTGAAGTGAATGGATTCTAAAACAAATACAGATATGTACTTTGTTGAGGCTAAAAAAGTTGGAAACAAGAGAGTAACAGCGAGGCGGCAATGACACAACTTTGGCGAGTGAAAATCTGGCACTGAAGGGGCGGCGACGCTTTGACGCAATGTGTGGTGGTTGTTGAAAAAAAAATGACTTGATTTCCATTCAACAATTGTGACTACAACCACCTTCCACATGTTGGCAAAAATTCTCAAATATAGTGGCCAACAACCTTCAACAATGGTTGGCCAACAACCTTCAACAATGGTAGGCCAACAACCTTCAACAATGGTAGGCCAACAACCTTCAACTATGGTGGCCAACAACATTCAACGATGGTAGGCCAACAACTCTCAAACAAGGTGGCTACTAAGCTCTATAAATAGAGCTTGGTTCTTCAAGCTTAAGACACAATAAGAACAATCCATTTCTCTCCTCCTTTCTAAGCATTTAGAGAGTCATCTATTTACTTTGTTTTCTCTCTATTTTGTGAGTTGAGAGTATACACCGGTGAGAAAAATACTAACAGGTATTTTGGGTGTATTTGGGATTCGGGTATTGAGTGGAGTGTGAAACATTTTGTATCTCCATCATATTTCTATACTGAAATATTTGATTGTCGTCTTTGCCCGTGGACGTAGGCTTTAAGCCGAACCACGTAAATTCCTGGTGTCATTTAGCATTACACTTCCGCATATTTATTTTGCGCTACTCTGTTTGTGTCTTTGGACCCACCATATCACAACAAACTGGTATCAGAGCTCTTATAGAGTTCTGGGCTAATTTGTTCAAAATGTCTACTGCAAAATTTGATATTTAGCAGTTTGATGGGCGCATTAATTTTGGCATGTGGAAGGTTCGTATGATGGCTGTTCTTGTACAGCAAGGTGTAAAAGTAGCACTTTCTGACAAGGAAAATAAGCCTGAGACAATGAAGGAATTTGAATGGGAAGATTCCGATTAGAAGGCTCTTTCTATTATTCAGTTATGCATTACAGACGATGTGCTGCAGGAGGTCCTTTCGGAGAAAACAGCAAAATTGTTGTGGACCAAGTTAGAATCATTGTATATGACTAAGACGGTGGCCAACCGTCTCGGTGTGTTGCAACGTCTGTACATGTTCCGTATGGCCGAAGGGACATCAATCCGATCTCACATAGCTGAGTCCACGTCGCTCGTCACAGATCTGAAAAATATGGACGAGACATTTTCAAGTGAGCAACAAGCAATAATGTTGCTTTGTTCCTTACCTCCTTCCTACAAGCACTTTCGTGAAACGCTCATATATGGTCGTGAAAGCCTCAAAATTGATGAGGTGAAATCTGCACTTTTAAGTTGTGACAAAATGGAGCATGATTCTAGCAGTCGTGATGATATTGCATTTGGCTTATTTGCTAGAGGAAGGTCAAACGAAATTGGATCGAGTAGTAGCAGAGGAAAGTCTAGATCTAAGTCTAGACATCGTAAAGGCAGGTGCCGATACTGCAAGAAAGAAGGGCACTGGAGAGCAGAATGTCCGAAGCTCAAAGACAAGAAGGACAAAGATTCAAGTGATGCAGCAAGTGTTGCTGAAGGTACTGATAATGTTCTCGCGGTATCAACCAGTTCAATTGGTGATACCTGGATGCTTGATTTTGGATGCTCTTATCACATGTGTCGGAACCGGGATTGGTTTACAACTTTCCGGTCAATAGATGGTGGTGTTGTCCTTATGGGGAATGATACGCCCTGTAAGGTCATTGGCATTGGAACAGTCCAAATCAAGATGCATGATGGAGTTGTGAGAACATTGACTGATGTTCGGTACATTCCAGACTTGAAGAAAAATCTTATATCCTTGGGTGTCTTTGATTCTCAAGGTTATAAGTATTCTGGTGAAGGTGGAGTTTTAAAAATCTCCAAAGGTGCTCTTATTGTGATTAAAGGCAAGCTGGTCAATGGCCTTTATCTACTTCAAGGAAGTACAGTTGTTGGTGCTGCCTCAGTATCATCCTCATCTGATTCTAATTCAGATACTACTCATTTGTGGCATATGCGTCTTGGGCATATGAGTGAAACAGGAATGTCAATTTTGAGCAAGCGCGGCTTATTAGGTGGTCACAAAATTGGGAAGCTTGACTTTTGTGAACACTGTGTCTATGGAAAGCAGACCAGAGTCAAGTTCAGCACTGCTATCCACGGGCACAGTGGATTACATTCACTCTGACTTGTGGGGCCCTACGCCTGTTCCGTCAAAAGGTGGTGCTAGATACCTATTGACATTTATTGATGATTTCTCAAGGAAGGTATGGGTTTATTTTCTGAAACACAAGAATGATGTGTTCCATACTTTCAAGAAATGGAAAGCGCTTATTGAGAACCAGACCAGTAAGAAAATCAAGCCCCTCCGAACAGATAATGGTTTGGAGTTCTGTGAGAGTCAGTTCAACGAGTTCTGTGAAGATGAAGGCATAGTACGGCATCGTACTGTGCGAAAGACTCCGCAACAAAATGGAGTAGCTGAACGTATGAACAAAACTCTTTTGGAGAGAGCTCGCTGTATGCTTTCTAATGCTGGTTTATCAAAAGAATTTTGGGTTGAAGCTGTCAATATGGCTTGCTACTTGGTGAATCGGTCTCCGTCAACTGCGATCGATTTGAAGACTCCTATTGAGGTATGGTCTGGTGCTCCTGCTGATTATTCAAATTTGAGAATTTTCGGTTGTCCTGCATATGCTCATATTGATGATGGAAAGCTTGAGCGAAGGGCATTAAAATGCATATTTCTCGGATATCAAACTAGGGTCAAAGGTTATAGATTATGGTGCACTGAACCTAAGATATCCAAATTCATAATCAGCAGAGATGTAAAGTTCAATGAATCATCCATGCTTCATTCGAAAAAGGAGGTTGGCGATGCAGTAAAAGACCAAGATGCTAGCAAGCAGGTGGAGTTTGAAGTTGAACCACCAAAGCAGATAGAAGAAGATGCCTCTGATCAGCCCATTCAAGAAGAAGAACAAGATAGTGATGATGTCGCAGATGCATGACAACCGTTGCAGCACTATAGCTTTACAAGAGACAGAGAAAAAAGGCAAATAAAACAACCACAGAGGTATGGTCATGCATACATAGCCTCTTTTGCATTATCAGTGGCAAAGGATATGGAATCAGAAGATCCCACCACATACCATGAGGCTATCTCAAGTGAAGAGTCTGCACAATGGATTGCTACAATGAGTGAAGAGATGAAATCTCTTCATAAGAATCAGACTTGGGAATTGGTGAAACCACCTAAAAGACATAAAGTCGTAGGCTGCAAATGGATCTTCAAGAAAAAGGAAGGATCCCCTGGAGTTGAACTGGCTCGTTACAAAGCACGTTTAGTTGCAAAAGGTTTTAGTCAAAGGGAAGGAATAGACGTCAATGAAGTTTTTTCTCCTGTTGTGAGACATAGCTCCATTCGGGTATTGCTCGCTATGGTTGCACTGTTTGACTTAGAGCTTGAACAGCTCGATGTCAAAACAGCTTTTCTTCATGGTGAGCTTGAAGAATAAATCTATATGCAGCAATCGGAAGGTTTCACTGTTCAAGGCAAGGAGGATCATGTATGTCTCCTAAAGAAGTCATTATATGGCTTAAAGCAATCTCCTCGCCAGTGGTATAAGAAATTTGACACTTTTATGTTAAGTCATGGTTACTCCACTACAAGAAAATTGTCGATTAGTGACCGAAATTTCGGTCGCTAAATGTAAAAAATCGGTCACAAAATTATTTAGTGACCGATTTTGTGACCGATTTATGTTGTAGCTATATGGAAGGTTGCTAAATTATTAGTGACCGATTTTTCGGTCACTAAATTTTGTGACCGATTTTGTGACTGATTTTGTGACCGAAATTCTCCCCTATCCAATTTGAAGAGGTTAGCTCAATAGTGACCGATTTTTCGGTCACTAAATCTAGTGACCGAAAATGCGGTCACTAAATCTAGTGACCGATTTTGTGACCGATTTCTATACTGAAACTTTGTTGAATCAATAGTGACCAATTTTTCGGTCACTAATATTTGTGACCGAAAAATCGGTCACTAATAATCGTTATAGGTACCAGCCATATTTCTTTTTTCCTGGATCCCCATTTTCACATACCTAATTGACAAATCCATATCACCAACAGACAAACATAAAATGTACTAAATAACAACGAACTAGTGCTAAATATCAATACTAAATAACATGCAAAATAACAAGTGTCAATTCAAAATACAAACAAGTCATAATAACTTGTCATCCTAATATCATATTTCTCCATCTTAGTTCCTACTAAATATCAACTTACTAAAGTCAAACATCAATACAAAATAACATATAAAGTAATTATAACTAGTTATCATCCTCCTCCTCATCATCATCATCACCCTGCTCCCCCTCTCCTAAGTCTGCAGCAGGTGATTGGATATCAGAAAATTGAAAATTCATTCGTCTCATCATTTCTTGTAGCATCTGATTATTGCGTTGAACTTCCTGATGAGTGCGTTGAAGTTCTTTCTCAGTGTTCTCTAACCTTGCTACAAGTGCACCATTTTCATCTTGCATCTTTTTCAACAATTCTTCATGCTCTCCTCTACGGACCCACTCAGCTGAATGTGAGTCTGAGCCACGATAATAATGCCTTCTATCAACTACCGTTGACTCTAAGCCAAGACCATAAATTCTGCCCTTTTTCATACCAGCAGTGTCTCGCCATACCTCTATCTCATTTGGTTCAGAACTTCCTTCCTGAGATGCTTTTTGGGTTGCCTCATCCATGGCTCGGCTGACTTCCGCCTGTAAACACGAATATGATATCAACTAACACAGAAACTAACTTAAGCATACTTATGCTATATCAATAGAATATACACTATATAGTCTAACAATATATAACTTGATATTATTTTCTAACATAATTAATTAACATGAACCAAGAATTAAACAAATTATAAGTTCCTTACATCTATATGCTCTGATCTCTTATCCACCCATGTCTGATCCTTGCGTCTATGTGTATGGCGAAATAGCTCTAAAGGTGTAGGAGGTCTCCCATTCAATTTTATCTACATATACAAGAATAATATAAATTAAGAACATTTTCTTAGTTGATTTAAAAACAACATGTCAAAAATTAACCTTTTATACAAGAAAGAAAAAGTTATTTGAAAACCTAACCAAATTAGCTCTATGTTGAGAAGTGGTAATAGAGCCATTGGTGTGGAGAAAACCTCCAAACCCTTCACAATTAGATGCTCGATTTAGCTTCCCCTGTGTACTTTTCCTCTTGAATGATTCACTTGCCCAATGCTCACACAACCTATTCCACACAGTTTCTCCAAGCCATCTTGGCCTATTCATGGTGACACGAGCCTTCTGAAGCATATTTTTTAATAAGACAGCACCTCGCATTTGAAAATTTCTTTCAGTCCAATCATAGTCCGGGGGCTCAAAATCAAACTTGATCTATAATAACCAAATTAAACGAAAGATTAAGATATCTTGAATACATAACGATTAAGATATACTTCAATGCATAAAACTTACCTTAAACTCATTAAACAACATTTCTCTTGTATTAGGTGGTATTTTTTTCCAAGATGGCCACGCTTCTTGGTAATGACTTTTGATTATATCAGTAATCCCATTAGCAGCAGTGTGTGAGGGCAAAAATCTGCAAATATTAAATATTATAAATCAAAATATATCATATATACTTAAATAAAATAAAAGTTTATCACATACCCAGCTCCATTTAGATATAAAACATTCTTTCCATTGGCTGTTGGATTGTTTGATGAATCATGGGAAGAAATCAATACATTAGGCTGTGATCTTTCATTTTGGTGAGGTGAAGCTTCTCCATGGCTTTGTGGATTTGGTGAATTTACACCTGCTATTGATGCTGGCGGTGTTGTTTGGGGAGAAGTAGCTACATTGGGAGGAAATGTAGCTGAGGGAGAAACCACCGGAGGAGATGATGTAGCTATAGGAGGTGCATTGGGTATTTGTTGAGAGCTACCAGATGACTGTGTAAATCGTAATTTTTTTGGTTGCTTCTTAGAATTCAAGATTTTTCTTGTCCCTTTTCCTTGATTTTTGTCTGACATCTACAAATAAATGCAATATTAATTAGTATATATGTTAAATTTAAAAAAAAATCAGCACATATAAAATATCATAATATCATGAAGTTACCTTTTTATATCGTACGAAAAATAAATAACTAAATGATATCATCATCATCATCAAGGAATTTATCTAATTGAATGTCTTCATTATCATTTTCAGAATCATGGTCATAATCAAATTCTTCTTCCTCATCATCACCTACATTCTCTTCCATGTCATCATCTTCCTCATCAACTTGATCATGGCCTACATTCAATTCAACTTCTTCATACGGACCTTCATCTCTCATTGGTCCAACTAAATCATCATTGGTCACAAAACTCACAGCAGTTGTTTCGTCTTGATATGCAAGCTCAAGTGTATATCGATCATCAACTGTGCCTCTTGGTTTAGTTCTGTGGACAATCCACCAATTTTTCTTTTCTTTTATATGTCTTGGATATGGGAAATAATACACTTGAATTGCATCTTTTGCAAATATGAAGGGATCATACTTTGAATACCGTCTAACATAATTAACCTCCACAAGACCATATGATTTGTGAATCTTTACACCACGATTAGGTGTGACATCAAACCATTCACAGTTAAACAATACTACTTGTTTAAGTGGTTCTCCAAGATATTCTATTTGCACAATTTCTTTAATGATCCCATAATAATAATTCTCTTCACTTCCATGCTCATCACCCTTAACACAAACTGCTGAATTGATAGTTGTCTTACCAATACTCCACTCTTCTGTGTGAAACTTAAAGCCGTTAATAAAGTACATAGGCCAGGTATGAACCTTTCTCTTGGGACCCCATGCTAAGTGGTGCAAAAACTGATTTGTTACTGAATTTTTTCTCTCATGAACCTAATAATGACAAAAATAAACTCATGATAATAATGTAAAACAGAATCAGACAAAAATGGATCCTAAGAAGAAGGTGTTAATAAACTTACATAACTCCGAAACCAAATTGGGAAGTCAGACGTAATTCTACTATCAACATCGGCACGACTTATGGGTGAATTAGCTGCCCTCAAATATTGTACAAAGTTTCTAAAATTCAAAGTATTATTAAACATATTAATTAATATAAAAGACAGTAAACAAAAATCAAATCAGTTTTCTTACTCAATGTATGGCTGAACTTCTTCACAATTAAGGAGGACATGTAAATATGCAGTAGCTAATTCCAGATCAATCAAATATCGACTCTTACAAGTTCCAGCTGAACGACCAGAATGATTAAATACTGACAGAGTGGGTTGGGTCGACTCATTAGCACCCCCATCATCATTCCGACCGACATTATTTCTCATTGATTGCACATGAGATTCAAAATAATATGAGCAGAAATGAGATGTCTCTTGGCATAAATATGCCTCACATATGGATCCTTCAACTCGTGATTTATTTTTAACCATCCGTTTCAATCTATTCAAGTTCCTATAAACACATGATAGTATGTAACTATTAGTTGCATTGATAAGATTGTTAAATCTTTAACATATGTAAAGACTTGAGATAATGAACTTTTACCTCTCAAATGGATACATCCATCGATATTGAACAGGACCTCCTACTCTTGCTTCATACGGAAGATGAATAGGTAAATGCTCCATAGAGTTGAAGAACCCAGGTGGGAAAATTCGCTCCAGCTTGCATATTATGACAATAATGTTCTGTTCCATCAATAACAAATCATCCACTCGCAATATTGTTGAGCACAAATCCCTGAAAAACTTACTCAACTCAGCTATGGGCTTCCAAACTTGATCTGGAAGTGCAGCAAATGCAATCGGCATCAAACGTTCCATAAACACATGACAGTCATGACTTTTCATCCCAAAGAGCTTGCACTCTTTCAAATGCACACATCTACGTAAATTAGATGCATATCCATCAGGCATTTTTAGTTCACTAACCCATTTGCATACCTCCCTTTTTTGATCCATAGACAAGGTGAATTTTGCTTTAGGTTTTACATACTTCCCATTGGATAATTGTTGCAATTCTAACTCCTTGCGTTGACAATACTCTTTCAAATCCATTCTAGCTTTAACATTATCCTTGGTTTTATCTTTGATGTCCATTACTGTATTGAAAACATTATCAAATACATTCTTTTCAATGTGCATCACATCAAGATTATGCCTTATCAAATTAGTTTTCCAATACGGTAACTCCCAAAATATGCTTTGTTTTGTCCAATTGTGAGTAATACCAAAACCAGGACATGTAAAAGATCCAATCTCAGTAGCTTTTGGAATATCTGAAACATCTTCCCACAAATCATTCCCAGACATTCTAAGAGGAGGTTGAGATTTCTCAACTCGTTTTTTGAAAAATGCATCTTTATTTCTTCAATATGGATGGTCCAAAGGTAAAAATTGACGGTGTGCATCAAACCCAGAACATTTGCCACCATATTTTAAAGTAAAAGCCTTTGATTGACTCATACAATAAGGACATGCCAATTTTCCCGCCGTGCTCCAACCCGACAACATCCCATATGCCGGAAAGTCATTTATAGTCCACATTAGCGCGGCTTTCATGAAGAAATTCTGTTTCTTTGAAATGTCATATGTAAGGACACCTTCATTCCACAATAATTTTAGCTCATCAACTAAAGGCTGCAAATATACATCTATTTTTCCTT
The DNA here is from genome assembly GCA_031216105.1 of Dalbergia cultrata. Classification (NCBI taxonomy): domain Eukaryota; kingdom Viridiplantae; phylum Streptophyta; class Magnoliopsida; order Fabales; family Fabaceae; genus Dalbergia; species Dalbergia cultrata. The sequence continues at coordinate 18,709,438 of CM062350.1, forward strand.
TTGGATTATGCGGCCCAGGAATTATCAAGGTCAAGAACATATAAGGAGTAGTCATGCATAATTCTGGTGGAAGATTGTAAGGGGTGACAATCACTGGCCAACAAGAATATGGTGCCGCTGACTGACTATACGGTGTAAAACCATCGGCGCATAAACCCAATCTAACATTTCTTGGTTCAGCTGCAAAGTCAGGAAAACTAAGATCAAAGTGTTTCCACGCTTCTCCATCTGATGGGTGGCACAAGACTCCTGATTATCATCTATTTTCATAGTGCCATCTCATATGTGGAGCAGAACTCATAGAAGCATATAACCTTTTTAGCCTAGGAATGAGCGGTAAGTAGTGCATTCTCTTCCTGGGTATCTCTTTGTACTTCCCCCTACCAACTTTCTTTGTGTTATACCGTGGTTCACCGCAAAAGTTACATTCTTTCAATGATTTGCACTCTTCGGAATAGAATATCATGCAGCCATTAATACAACAATCAATCTTGATTGCAGTAAGTCCAAGTTTTGAAACTATTTTTTTAGCTCCATAGTAATCTTTGGGGATTAGATTATCAGGAGGATGTGTCTCTCTCATAAGTTGGACCATCTGATTAAAAGACCGTTGAGAAATATTTCCCTCTGACTTGATTGTTAATAATCTAACAGCAAATGATAACTCAGTGTGATCAACACATCCCGACCACAAAGGCTTTTGTGCGGCACGTAACAAATCGTAAAATTTTTTAGCATCTACATTTGGTGACTCCTCAACCCCTTCATCATAATGCATTCTAGTATCTGGACCAATTGCATCATACACCATGGTCTCAACTCTACTTAATGGGTCATTATTACCTAGTTCTGTCGTAGAAGTACTAGATTGAGTGCTACATGTTGCACGCAATTCTCCATGGCATGTCCAATACCAATAATCAGGTATAAATCCTTTTTTATAAAGATGAACTTTAACTTCTTCAGGGAGAATGTAGTTCAAGTTTCTACACTTAGCACAAGGACATCTAATTTTTCCATTCGCCAGATGTGCTTGTTGACATGCAAAAGAAACAAATTCATCTACCCCTTTTAGAAATTCATCAGTAAAACCCCTTCGACCTGGCATAAGTCTATCATACATCCAACCACGATTTTGACGTATATCCATATTCCGTACCATAGTCAATACAATACAGTTATAACTACACAAGATTGAAAATTTGCTTTCAAATAACAAATAGAGTGATACAAGGCAAGAAAAAAAACACTAATATGCTAAGAATTAAAAGTCAACTCCTAATCCAACTTGAGATAATAGTAATAATAATTATTATCTTAAACACAATATGCATAAGATTTATACCTTTTCAAATATTTGCTATTTCAATGAGCTCAATTTGATCCATTCACAAAAGAGAAACTTATAACAGAGCTTATGTTTTTACTCCATCTCCATGTAGGCAAGATCATGCCTTTCAACAATCACTGCAATTAATTCTTAAAAGTAATTAAAATTGAGCTCCAAGAACAGAAGATAATATTAACTAAAAAAATAAAAGAGAAGAATAAAAAAGTAAAAATACTCACCTTATGAGAATGATATCAAATCTAACTCAACCAAGGTTTTCTTCATAAACCACAAAGCAGTGTCAATCCATGAAGAACAACCACACCTAAGAAGATTTGTATACTTCTAATCATAGACACTTACTACTTGAATACATCAAAATAAACATAATATATATGATTAAAATTAAATGAAAAAGAATAAGAGTTTTGTGATTACATTATTTTTTATATTTAATTTTTATGAATTTGGCACAATGATCTTTATGATAGAAGAATGTAATTCACAGTTGGATTGACAAAAAAATTATTTTACATAAACTTATTAAGGTTGTAACTTTGTTTCAAGTTACATCATTATTACTTATGCTAACTCATATGTTCTTGATTAAATTCATATATTTTTGTGTATTATTAGGTAAGAGTCAATTCGTATGTCTTATGTGAAAGGAGACATAATTTAAAATCAAACTCTTCTTGTTTATCCAAGGGGCATAGATGAAATAATCAACGTCCATGATATCTAGAAAAATATAATACATCGATCTGTAAGCACTCCTCCGCACTTATTGCAAATTGAGCTATAGACTATATAAAATTAATAGATAAATATGATAGGATAGTAGGATCTTGGGGAAAGTTTTGTTGTTATTGGAAATCCAAGCATAAACAAATGAATAAATCACCAAGCTAAATTGTATGCTTATGAACAAGCACATAATCAGAAATCATGTGTCTCAAGACTTGGACTTTTGTACAACGTAAAAAGGAAAAAGAGAGACAAACAAAAATGCATACACCTTTCAATTGTGGGGCAGCCCATATTCTTAGTCTTTAAAAGTGAGTCCCAATATCACAGCATGTTTTCTAAATCTTGCTAAAAAGGGCATATATTTCAATCATTTAAATACTGTTCCATGGAAGCATTCTAATTATTCCTTGAGTTTGAATCTAATTTTCCATATATTAACCCATTACCCATGGAAAATTTATTCCCCTTTTTCGCTTTATTATACAGGACCATTTTGTTTACATGCTGAAATGGATCTTAATTTAATTTTGTTTTTCATTTTAATTCTTTAACTGATATATTGTTTGTTTTGGTTTCCTAGTTTTTCATTTATATACCCATTAGAACACCTACACAACCTATCACAAGATAAAAAAAATAATCTGATGCAAGAAAAATAAAAATCACCGCGTGTGGTTCTGCTTTGCCTCTGTGCGTCTCTATCTGCTCCTCTGTGTCTGCGTCTGCTCCTCCATGGCTGCTGCTGCTGCTTCCTTCGCGGATCTCCTTCTGGCTTGCTTCTGCTCACTGCTCCCTGCTCCTTGCTCGCGGATCTACAGAAAATGATGATGGGTGCTTCTGCTTCTGCTCGCGAAATCCATTCTGCTCCCTAGTCGCGGATCTGGTTCTGGTTTGCTTCTGCTCCCTGCTTGCGGATCTGCAACTCACGATGACTGGGTGGTGCTGTTTCTGCTCCCCATTTGCTCCCTGCTCCTGCACGCAGATTTCTTTTTTCTTTTTGTGTTTGAATAAATCTGTGTTTGTGTGCAACAGTGAGTGAGTTAGTGAGTGAGTTTGTGTGTGTGTGTGTGTGTGTAAGTCACGTGAGTTTGTGGGGGAGGGAATGGGAACAAAAAAATTGGTTTAGTGTGTGAGCGGGAGTCAGTGAGGGAAGGGCGGGTTTTTGGGTGAGTGTTTATTAATTTTTTGGGTGAAAATGTAATTGTTAACTTCACATCTTTGTTGTTTTGACCGAAAATCTTATCCAGGTCCTATTGAAACTGATACAAAATTTGTCCCGGTAACACAATAGATCATAATTAAATAGCAATCTTGTTTGACCCTGGCTTATTATTATTATTTATCAAAGGATGGCTTATTTTAGTATAACTAGAACTAGGTTAGCCTCTATAATGCAATATTATCAAAATAGCAAACACTGGGATAGTTTAGAAAATTTCACGTTTATTTGATATAACAGGTAAATAGGGGGAAAGAATGTAACGTGCATGTTACATCTCTTTATAAACAACACGTTTTTATTTTCATATAAGGTTCGAGTGTGAAAATAAATTTGAAGGAAGAAAAGTGCTCCTTTTTGCTATCTTATTTTTAAAATTTGTTGACAAGTACATTAGTGCTGCATACTAAATATGGAACTTATTGCTTGCATGGCTCAAATATGTAACTATGCATTAATCTGGATGAGTAGGCAATCATTTAGCAATAGCACATTAGCGTGGTTCAACTCAACACATTTAATTTGATACTTTGTATGAAAATATAAAAATATTCTCTTTCTTTTATATAATTTGATACTTTGTAATATTTTCTGTCATAATTAATGACATTTTAATTTAACAATAATTTTTAAATTAAAATATTTTTCATTACTTGTGTGTGATGAAATTTGTTAGGGATAACAATGCAATTCAAAAATAATATTGGTCACTTATTAAAATTTAGTGATCGATTATTCAAATAAATGGAAAATATATCATTGGTCACAAAATTGGTCACTAAATTAAATATTAGAGACCAATGGTATTTTTTTATTTCCTTGAAAAATTTGTCACTAAATTTAACATTAGTGACCGATTTTGCGACCGATTTGTTAAGAAAATGGAAAAAATACAATCGGTCACAAAATCAGTCACTAAATTAAATATTAGTGACCGATTTTGTAACCGATAGTATTTTTTCCAATTTACATGAAAAATCGGTCACAAAATCGGTCACTAATTTTAACATTAGTGACCGATTGTCAATGAAATAGAAAAAATACAATCAGTCACAAAATCGGTCACTAAATTAAATATTAGTGACCGTTTTTGTCACCGATTTTTCATGTAAATGGAAAAATATGATCGGTCACAAAATTTGTCACTAATATTTAATTTAGTGACCGATTTTGTGACCGATTTCTAAAATATAAGGATAAAATACAATCGGTCACTAAATCGGTCACTAAGTTTAATGTTAGTGACCGATTTTGTGACCGAATTTTATGGTAAGGGAAAAAATATAATCTGTCACAAAATCGGTCACTAATATTACACTTAGTGACCGATTTAGTAACCGATTTTTCAAGAAAATAAAAAAAAATAATCGGACACAAAATCGGTCACTAAATTTAATATTAGTGACCGATTTTGTGACCAATTTGTAAAGTAAAAGCAAAAAATAAAATCGGTCACTAAATCGGTCACTATATAATTTTTGTGACCGATTTTTTTCACTCATTCATCCTTTTCCTTAAACTTAATTCGGTCACTAATTCGGTCACAAAATCCTTATTTTAGTGACCGATTTATTTCGGTCACTAAATCGGTCACTATTTCACACAATTCTAGTAGTGCTCAAGGAGTGACTATGACTGTTGTGTTTACCACATAAAGCTCTCAGATGGTTCATTTGTCTATTTGTTGCTCTACGTTGATGACATGCTCATTGCTGCTAAGAGTATGTCTGAGATCAAGAAGCTAAAGAAGCAACTGAGTGGTGAGTTTGAAATGAAAGATCTAGGAGCAGCTAAGAAGATTTTGGGCATGAAAATTCATAGGGATCGACGTGCTGGCAAATTATATTTGTCATAGAAGAAGTATGTTGAAAAAGTACTTCAGCGCTTTGGAATGCAAGATGCAAAGCCTGTGAGTACTCCGTTGGCAGCCCATTTCAGATTATCAGCCGCACATTCACCACAGTCCGTTGAAGAGGAGGAACAGATGTCACATGTTCCTTATGCTAGTGCAGTTGGAAGCATCATGCATGCTATGATATGCACTCGACCAGATATTTCACATGCCGTTAGTGTTGTTAGTAGATATATGGGGCATCCTGGCAAGATGCATTGGCAGGCAGTGAAATGGATACTTCGATATCTTCGAGGTACTGCAGATGTTGGCTTGGTATATGACAAAAGTTCTAACACTGGTGGTAGTGTTATTGGTTATGTTGACTCTGATTGTGCTGGAGATGTTAACAAAAGAAGATCTCTGACAGGATATGTCTTCACGCTCTTGGGTAGTGCAATTAGTTGGAAAGCGACTTTATAGTCTACTATTGCACTATCCACCACAGAAGCCGAATACATGGCAGCAGCAGAAGCAGTGAAGGAAGCCATTTGGCTCAGGAGTTTGGTAGGCAATTTGGGCTTGGAACAAGATGTCACAACTATTTATTGTGATAGCCAAAGTGCCATACATTTGACCAAAAATCAAATGTATCATGAGAGAACCAAACATATAGATGTCAGATATCATTTCATTCGGGAGATTATTTCTCAAGGTACCATTGCAATGAAGAAGATTGGTACCTTAGACAATCCAACAGATATGTTGACAAAGTCGATCACGATTGCTAAGTTCAAGCATTGCTTGGACTTAGTTGGTATTCACAGTATGTGAGTTTGCCCTTATGGGCATTGTGGAAAAGACGACTTCAGAAACATGATGAAAATCAAGCCAAGGTGGAGATTGTTGAAAAAAAAAATGACTTGATTTCCATTCAACAATTGTGACTACAACCACCTTCCACATGTTGGCAAATTTCTCAAATATGGTTGGCCAACAACCTTCAACAATGGTAGGCCAACAACCTTCAACTATGGTGGCCAACAACATTCAACCATGGTAGGCCAACAACTCTCAAACAAGGTGGCTACTAAGCTCTATAAATAGAGCTTGGTTCTTCAAGCTTAAGACACAATAAGAACAATCCATTTCTCTCATCCTTTCTAAGCATTTAGAGAGTCATCTATTTACTTTGTTTTCTCTCTATTTTGTGAGTTGAGAGTATACACCGGTGAGAAAAATACTAACAGGTATTATGGGTGTATTTGGGATTCGGGTATTGAGTGGAGTGTGAAATATTTTGTATCTCCATCATATTTCTATACTGAAATATTTTATTGTAGTCTTTGCCCGTGGACATAGGCTTTAAGCTGAACCACGTAAATTCCTGGTGTCATTTAGCATTACACTTCCGTATATTTATTTTGCGCTACTCTGTTTGTGTCTTTGGACCCACCATATCACAACAGTGGTCAAAAACAACGAGCAGCAGTTCAGCGGGATGGGGGAGAGAAAGGGAGAAATGCTGGCTAGAAAAGGAAATCGAACTAAGAAACATGGTACAACTATAAGAGGTTGGTTGTTTTTGTAAGAGAATGTGGCTGAGCTTCTTTTCTGTTAGAAGTAGCAAAATGAAATGAAGCAGGAGAATGAGGGTTGAGTGGTGGCCTAGTGATAAAAAGAAAGGAGGTATCGAAATTTAAGGTTTTTATTTTCTGAATTTTAAAAATGATAAAATGAGCTTATAAAACTAAATACCAAGCGTAATAGTACACAAGCCCAAGGCAGACATATGGTAGTTTTGCCTTTATGTCTTGTTAAACGGTGAGGGCTCAAATCCACACTTTCATACTTTTGTAAACTTAATATTAAGATGTACAAAATCTTAATAGGCCAGCTTAAGAGGCTTTGGATTAAGCCTAAGCCTAGCCCATGAAGGTGAACAAGCTCCAAAGTAAGTGATAAGAGGCATTTATGCCACTTATCTTACTTCTAAGTCTTAGGTTTTACATGAGTTTTGCTATGCTATTTATGTGATTAATTAGAATTTTGATTTATTTTTCATTGTGTACTTTTGATAGAATTATAGGTTCTTGCATTGATTTTAGAAATAATTTGTAATTACACCTTGTTGTATTTGACTTGTCTCTTTTAGTTTGATTTTATGCACATGAGCTTTGGATCAAGTGTAAAATGTCAAGAACAAGGTTGGAAACTCTCTGCATAAAGCTTGTAGCTGCAATCAATTTGGGAGCAAAATAAAAGAGTTCTTGATCTCACTTGAGCACATTTGAAGAAAGCATTGTAATGAAAAATTCGTATATCTCTCTAAAAGGATTGGATTGAGACAAATAAATATGTTTTGGAAAGATCAAGAAGTCCTCTAAAACTTTCATGTTCAACTAAAAGTCTAGTTCTAAAAGTATCTTGGTGAAAATTGAGTTCCAAGATTAAAGTTTGCTTATATTCTGATGTTGTCCAAATTGACCCTCAGCTAGTATTTTGCTAATATCTAGAGTTATAGATGTACGATTGAGGTTATTATTGCGATCTCATAAAGCTTATTCAAAGAGCTACAGTTTTTATTTCAGGTTGAAGAGCTAATTTGGACGTTTTGGGAGTCAAAATAGGCTTCTAACTATTCAATTGAGTGCCTTGGTGGTGGACAGAGACAGTGCAAGTTCCAAATTTTCTTAATTGACCGCCCTAGCGGTCGACGACCGCCCAAGCGGTCATATGCATGCAAGCAGCGTTAGAATATCATGATTTTATGAGACTGGGCCCAAACTTTGTGTTATTTTTGCTACATTATAAATAGGAATAAGTCCTCAATTGTAAAGACCTTCTTTTTTGGCTCATTATTGTTATTTTTACCATCAAGCATTTTCTCGCTCTACTCTCTCTCTTCTCTCTCTACTTTTCCTAGGTTTTGGGAGCTTCCAATCCTTGTTTTGGCTTCCTTTTAGGAATGCAATTGCAACCCCCCCTTAACAATGATTGTGATCCTCTCCTTATGGAGGACTAATCCTTTTATCGTGTGTAAGGATAACTGAAGATTAAAATTGTTCTTAAGATTCTCAATTTTAATTGCAATTCATGGTTAATTTTTCTTTCCCTCTTATCTTTTCTCTTTAATATTGGTTGTGAAGATTATTACAATTGTATTTTTGAGGATTTGGCTAGATTGTGTCTTCATTCATATGCATAATTGGGATTCCATTAAGGTATTTAGTTAATTGATTAAATTACATCCAACTAGTAAGGGATTGGAATTAACTCCGTTTAGGAACTAGGTTACTACAATTGATAATTAACTTGGCATAGGTTCATAGAACCATGATTATGGATTGCTAGTGCATGTGTTAGTCAAACGCTTAGTGGGAGTATGATTGCATGACCATTAAGTAGAATTGTATCATTGTTGTGTGGTAGCATGACTAGTGAAAGTAACCAGCACTATGAAATTATCTCCTAAATCGATGATTGAACAACTCTTAATCTGAAGGAATTCTTGTGCAGGTAATTCTTCTCATCATATTTTCTCAAATTAATTTTGCTCTTGATAATTTAAAAACTCCCAAATCTTCTGAATCAATTAGAATCCTTCCTTATGAGACGACCTGGATTACATCATAATTGCATTTTTGGTGTAATTTAGTTACTTCATTATTTTTAATTTGTTGTGGGTCGCGATAACTCGCATCAGTAGGCTTGAGCTTGGCCTTATTTTTTCAATAAAGTAGGTAGGCCCCAGGCACTTGACAAGCCGCCTGACCTATTTTTATCCCTATACATATTTTCAAATAAAATCTTTTCATAGCATATAACATATCAATCATGTCCCATGGTTTTCTAAAACATATTTTCATGATTTATTCAAAGATTCCTAACTCTTTCAAATTTGGCATAATTTGTAAAATCATATTCATAACATATCTCTACTTGTAAATTCATATTTAGCAATCATAATGCTATAAACATAATCATAATAATTGAAAATAAGGTCATGAGTTTAAACCCACTCACTTTGAAGGGCTAAGTAAGAGGTGTCACCATTAACTTGACTTTGGGAGTTAGGAATGACATCAATAACTGCCATGGAAGCAACAAAACCAATGAATACTATATGATAACTCTAAAACAACTCTATAGACATTGGGAAGTATCCAAACTTGACAATCACTAAGAAGATAAACTCCCCAAACACATAGACATGGAGGGAAGGAAGGAAGGAGAGAAAGAGAGCACAAACTATGAACAATCCTCACCTTGAAGCTTGGAGGTGGTAGGATTGATGGAGGATGAGAGTGAGGAGGTAGGAGTAGGAAAGGAGGCTGCTAGGGTTCAAAATTTTGGAGTAAAACGTATGAGGAGGGATTTATATAAGGAGAAGGGGTGTTTTATTGAAACCATGTCATTTTAGACATTTGTTAGCGTCAAGGGTTCTCACTGCAGCAAAACTAGGCTCCCTGTAACGAACCTGCTGTTCCACCTGATCGCTGTAGTGACTAATCCTAGTTGTAGCGAGCTTGATCTGCATAAAATGCAAACTTCTGTAATTTAATGATTTTTGGGAATCAGGGGGTTCTCGAGGTATCCAAAGGTAGTGCTAGATTTAGCCAATAACATGTGGACCTAAGGCATCACAATTTTTTATATGGATTAATTTATCCTACTTGAAATTTTAGAGCTTGGAATAGCACCAACAACTGCTATAGAGCAACATAGACTCATAAATAATCTATGGGTATCTCCAAATAACCCTAGATTTGCTTTAACAACATTGGGGGAGCACCTGTACTTGACAACAATGGAGAATAACAACAACCCATAACATGGGGGGAGGAAAAACATGGAAGAACTAGCATAAACCAACAACAATCACTTACCTTGGATCTTGAAGGAAGAGGATTTGATGTTGGATTGAGTGAAAGAGATTGGAGAAGGGTTTGGAAAGGGAAGGTTTCGAATTTGCAAGTAAAATCCTGAGTTTGGGGGTAAAAATATGAAGAAAAAGGTCTGTTAAGTGAAACTATGTCATTTAACACTGTTTCCGCCAAAATGACATCGCTATAGCAGTCAAGCCATCACTTACGATTGCTATAGTAGTCTATAGCCAAATTTCCGTGCTCGCTTGATTCACTTAGGAATGCTATAGCGGTCCTTAGAATACTGAAACGTGAAGCCACCCCCTGTGACTGCTATAGCAGTGACAGTAAATCCCAACCTCTGCATTTTCTTCGTCATCTTGGTACAGGATTATCTCAACACTCACTTATTTATATTTCTTAATTTTAAGTTAACATCCTTATTTACTTTACTCTTCATTAACTTTTGTAATTTTAAGTTAATGTCCTCATTTATTTTACTCTCTATTAACTTTAAAACATAAATGTAAATAAAAAAAATACCCTCCCATTTGGATTCAAATAAAATAAAAAAAAATCAAAACCCCAACCAATCAAAATCCAATTTTTGAGTTCTAGTTCAAATTCGGGAATTCTTATGATTTTTTAAACTTGTGCGCTAAAAAAGAATCGTTTAATGGTTTCATAAAATTTATCAAAAATTACTCTTTAACTTCTTTTTCTTTTGGGAACAATTACCATAACTTTTGATCCCAAAATAGTAGCTCTATCAAATAGCCTTCCAAGGAGGTGTAGGCTCTAGACTTAGCGAAATCTCGGACCTGGCAATATGGGTAGGTCTCGAGGAACCGTGAGGCCATACAGAACTTGTATACTGACAAGTGTACATCGGGTATTTCACTATACAAGAATAGTTTTGTCAACTCATATAGTTTTATACATTTATCAAGATTTTTTGTTTTTCCTAATATGTGTATTGTCTGATTTTTGAGAGTTATTATGAAATAGATAGAGTATATTTTATAAAAAATTTTAGTGTGTCAAATCCTACTCCAATGCCATTGGATCCTTCCTCTGATACATGTGTGTGTGAGCAAGTGTGTGTATGGGCTGTTCCATGCATGAGTGTGTGGATCCGTTAATTCTAGTAGTAAATGTTGTGCATTTTACTCCCTTCGAGAACTTGTTATAAAGATTTAATTTAATCTAATTGATCAGTATATATGACCATTGAAATATTATATTGATGATTAAATATGTCAAGTTTTAAAAAGAATTGGATAGATGTGTTATCTAATAGTTGATATTTACTAGTATTTTCGAAAACATGTTATATGTTATACATGTTATCCGTAAGTTATATAATGTCTAACTTTAAGTAATTACATAAATTTGTTAGCTTATGATACTTTAATTCTTGTAATTTAAATTTAAATTTCTTAAATTTTAAAATATAAAACTATATTTATTTAAAGTAGAAAAAAAGAAATTATTTTACTTTTATATTTTTTTAAAGGTTAAGAATATAGTGATTTTTACTAGTAAATAACAAAAATAATAAGCTAACTATTAAGTTTCAATGCATAATTGACTTAAAAATATGATCAAGGAACTATTAATCCAAACACCATAACTTTGCGCATATTTTATCTTTGGTCTTCTTTATCTTTTACTTATTTTATCCTTATATATAAATATTACATATATTTTTTTAATTCGGATATTGTTTAAAAGGAGTTATTAGGAGGATTTGTTAAGAGGATAAATCATTTCTCTTGTTGAGTAGAGTAATCAATTGATATTGAGATATTGCATGAGCATTTAATAATTAACAAAGATATTTGAATTCCTTTTTTGTAAGGATGGCAAGAAACCCTGCTAAAATGGATATCCGCAAGATTATCCACAATGGGGATGGAGATATGGGATAAGTTTAGTCTCCATAGGGAGAGGGCGGAGTCCCCATTGATTAAATAGTGCAGCGATAGGGAATGTGATTCCCACCCAGTGAAGACCAGCCAATTCCCCATCTAGATTAATATATTTCAAGAAAATCTTAGCATACCTTCATTTTTAAGTTATCTTAATTAGATTTGTATTATGTATATATTTTCCTTTTTAATTTAGATTATGTTGTATTAGTAATATTTATAATTCTAGATATTTATGTTTGAAATTTCAAAGTTTTTTTTTGTAATTTTTTTCTATTTTGGATATTTTAAAATTCTTTTAATAAATGTGTAGATACTTGTGGGGTTTCAAATCCTTGCAAAGAATGGGGAATGGAAACCTATGATAAAGATGAGAAGTAAATTTTAAATGAGGACGGAGATAGGGACATGTCCCTAACTACTCTTTTTAAACCCAAAAAACCCTAAGAGCCTATTTGGTTTGGATTTTCAGTTTTTAGTTTTCATTTTTAGTTTTTTAATTTTTCAGATCTTGCAAAGGAAATACTGAAAATTCTAAAAACTATAAATTCTAATTTTTAATTTTTATTTCCAATTTTTAATATTTCCTTCATAAAATTCTAAAAATTGAAAACTGAAACTAAATAGTCCCTAAATTCCCATTCTCGCTCAAAACCAACTCCAACAAACCAAGCAATCATTATGTTTGTTTCACTATGTGCGTTGTGTGAAAATCTACAAAATATAATATTTCTTTCAAATATACTGAAATAATTAAGGGAGAACGTTTGCAATATCATCGTCTGCACGGTTTTATCCAGATCTATTCTTGCGAGTTACGACCCTTGCTGTCTCGAAATGGCTTATTCCCTTCTTCGAATTGAGCACACTTTGCTTAAGCAAAAACCAAATTTGCTTTGATGTATATTAGCTGCGCTATAAGTAGTTTTGATTTGGCAATTGTTGGCACTTCCACCTCTGTCTCAATAAAGAAATAAGTTTGAGCTTGTCAGGTCATATAAAAAATGGAAACAATTAAGTGGCATCAAACTAGGCACAAGACCACCTTTGTGGGGTGGAATTAATTTCTTCGCGAATTCTGTCTATTTTTTTTTTCCACCCTAATCGTAATTTACTATTTGAAAGATAATATATAACTGGTCGATTACTGTCTTATATATTTTTAAGTGACTATTTTTTAAATAGCATAAGGTGGGAAAAGAGATAGTGCTTGAGATCAGATGATTTCCATATATGCTTTGTAGCCATATTAAAAACCTAATGTTGAGGGTTCAAATTAGTTCAGCCAAGTCAAGCTATCAAAGTTAGCTTATGAAAAAAAAAATGTTGTTTAAACTTGAATTGTACTTAATTCAGTAAATGTAAAAATTCAGCTTCGCTTATTTTGAAATATAAAACTTGAATTCGAGTTGTTTTAGCTTATTTAGGAATTTGAGTTTAACTAGCTTTCAAGCTTGAATTTGCCAGTTTATGTAAACAGATGAGCTTAATCAAATATTTTGAATTTTCCAGTTTATTTAAACAGATGAGCTTAATCAAATATTTAATAAGTTAATTTCAAAATATTTATGAACGGTTTAATTAATTTACACTGTATCCTACATGATTTAGATTGAAAGACGGGCATGAGTTATAACTTGTAGTTTCTTTTTCCCAGTTATTAGAGAGAGAAACTATTTAATATGATAAGAATCATTAAATGATTAACATTGTAACAAGTATTAATATGAAAACGTGTAGTTTCTTTTTCTCAATTATTAGAGAGAGAAACTATTTGGTATGATGAGAATCATTAAATTATTAACATGGTAACAATTATTAATATGATGAAAGATGGGCATGAATAAGGAAAAAATGAAAAACACGTTGGGTTACCAAAACAGGGAAAAAAAATAAAAAGACAAATCTAGAAATTAAAATAATAGGTCCAATTATTACAAAAATACAAACACTGATGAAAAGTACTACCAACTTTTCCATTTCCAACAAACCTTTCGTCGTCTTAAGTCTTAACTACAGATAGAGAAAGCAAAATGTTTGGGTTTTGAATCAATAAACCGGCCTAGCTACCACCATTTCCCATGCTATGATATTTTTAAGGGCGAGGGAGGACTCATCATAAATCATAAATGGTAAACATTTGTCAATGAGTGACAAGTGGTCAAGAAATTAATGGTCAGACTAAGGAGAAATGAGACTTTTCCCTAAAGCTTGAATATCCAGAAAAATAAAAGGAAATCCAATAATTCCAAAGTTCGAACACTGACAAACTCGTTGCATGTATGGAGAAAGTCTATATTTTCAAACATTAATTGAATTTTGGATTTTCAAATAAGCAAAAAGTTGCTCCATTTAATAAACATTCTGGTCTTCCCTTGCGTTGAAAATTATTTGTTAATTTTACAGGATCAAATACTAGAAATTTAGAACACCAAAATAAAAATAGGAATATCATAAACGACATGGATTGCGTACCTCTCGAAGCCATACTGCAAATTGATGTTGACGTGATAAGCGTACGCACGTGTGCTATGCGTCAGGTACAGAGAGCTTCCACTCCTTTTCTGTCTCCTGTGTCAGACAATGCTCTGATGGAGTAGCAAGGTCAAGAGATGCAGACTGAAGTGGGGACCCCATCCAAAAGCAATATATTGTAACCAGGCCCTGTCCATCACGGGCCTGAGTTACTACAGACTAACACCATTCAGCATGTTCACTATTGAGCCCAAGCCCAATAATACATGATGAATCCCAAACCCATGAATGGATCAATATTAAATGGGTCTCTAGGGAACAATTAGGCTATCCATTCAACCCGTTTTATAAAATTAAAATACACATCAATCAGTAGTAGCCCAAACCCGGAAAATTCTAACATTCTCCCACTTGGCCAATATTGATTGGGTTTTATTTTATATTTTTAAAACATTTTGAAAAAAAAAATGACTCTCGGGTTGAACAACAATGGCCACAAATATACAGCCTAAAAATATCACCACAAAAATAGATCACTCCAGTTAATAAGGCTACTTGCTACGAGTCATAGGTCAAATGATAAACTGTAAAGAGTTCTCTTTACCCATGACCACATAACCAAATAACTTCACCAACAATGATCCACAAACATGAATGCGTAGGGTGTATACACATCATAGTATAATATGTGATCCTATCAATACTACTGTGTGTAGATCCTCATTGTGTCCTCCCAAGAAAACACAACCAACCTCCAAGAAGGAAATTATAACATGTTTCTCATGAAACACCATTCCCACGAGGGAACAAAAAACTTTCCAATGAAAGACTGCTTTCCTGTAGAAAACATATTCATATCTCGAGATACATAAATAAACAGATTAGTGACACCAAAAGAAACAATTCCATAATACGCATAAGTTCATAATCCAAATTACATAAAATCCAATGTAATTACATGAACATAAAGCAAAATAACTCCCACTAACCAATTACATCAAAAGACCTCACAAGACCCATACTCTCAACATGTTTTACAAACACTATGGGCCTAAGTCCCTTAGTTAGAGGGTCCGCAAGCATATCCTCAGTGCAAATGTACTCAACAAGAATCTCTCTATTCTCAACCATCTCCCTGACCACAAGGAATTTAATTCTAATATGTTTAGAGGCAGAAGTCGTTCTGTTGTTCTTAGTGAAAAAAACAGTAGAACTATTATCACAATAAATCATCAGGGGTTTGGTAATGGAGTCTACTATCTCAAGAGAAGAAATGAAATTCCTCATCCACGCTGCATGTGATGCTGCACCATAACATGCAACAAACTCAGCCTGCATAGTAGATGAAGCAGTTAGAGTCTGTTTCACACTCTTCCATGAAACAGCTCCATCAGCTAGCATGAAAATGTATCCAGAAGTAGACTTTTCATCATCTGGACAACCAGCAAAATCTGAATCACTGTAACCAACTACATCTAGTTTCTCAACCCTTCTGTATACAAGCATGTAATCCTTTGTCTTTTGCAAATACCTCATGACTCGTTTGACTGCAACCCAATGAGCATGTCCTGGGTTAGACAAGAATCTTCCCAAAACACTAACAATAAAAGACAAATCTGGCCTGGTGTAAACCTGAGCATACATAAGACTACCCACTGCACTGGCATAAGGAACGTCCTTCATAGCCCTCCTTTCAACATCATTCTTGGGACATTGTTCTTTGCTCAACCTATCCCTTTTGGCAATAGGAGTATCAAAAGGCTTACAATATCTCATACCAAATCTATTAAGAACTCGATCAATATAAGCCTTTTGGGTCAAACCCAATAGTCTATGTGTCCTGTCCCTATGGATCTCAATCCCTAGAACAAAGGAGGCTTCCCCAAGGTCCTTCATGTCAAAACATGTTGATAACATACTCTTCGTCTCAACAAGCATATCAATACTACTACTGGAAAGCAAAATATCATCTACATAGAGAACAAGAACAATAAACCAACTCCCATTGACCTTGAGATATATACATGAATCCACTTTATTTTCCACAAAGCCCATAGATGTAACAATTTCATCAAATTTGAGGTACCATTGTCGTGAAGCCTGTTTCAAACCATAAATTGACTTCTTCAGCTTGCATACCAAGTGCTCTTTCCCATTTTCTATGAATCCTTGAGGTTGATGCATGTATACTTCCTCATCAAGATCCCCATTCAGAAAAGCTGTCTTCACATCCATTTAATGCAGCTCTAGATCAAAATGAGCCACCAAGGCCATAATGATCCTAAGGGAATCCTTAGATGAGACAGGAGAAAAGGTTTCATTATAATCAATACCTTCTCTTTAAGTAGAGCCTTTAGCCACAAGTCTAGCTTTATACCGCTCCACATTACCATTAGAGTCTTTCTTAGTCTTAAAGACCCACTTACAGCCAATGGGCTTAAAATTTTCAGGAATCTCTACAAGCTCCCACACACCATTGTTACTCATAGAAAGAATTTCATCATTCATAGCCTCAATCCACTTATCTCCAAGAGCACTAGACACAGCTTCATTAAAATTCCCTGGGTCTGGCATACATCCAATCTCTGACTCTCCAAGAAAAGTATAATAATCATCACGGTTCACTGGTCTTCTCTGCCTTTGTGATCTCCTGAGAGGAGGATCCTTAACAGGTTGTTGTGGAGGTGGTTGTAATGGATCCTGTACAACTTCCTGTTGTGGCTCCTCAAGAATCCTCTCAACCGATCGATACACTACCTTTTCTTGTACAATGGGAACTGGTACCATGACAAGCTGACTGCTAGAACTTGAACCATCATCAATGGAGACATCAATATTTCCCAGATCATTCTCAAGAAACTTAGCAGAGATTGCCTCAACTATTCTTGTTCCACGAGTAGACAGTAGAATTTATAGCCTTTGGCATTGATGGGATAGCCAACAAAATAACACCTGGTGGTTTTAGGACTTAACTTTGATGCAGCAGGGTCATAGAGTCTAACCTCAGCAGGACAACCCCATACACGAGTTTAAGGCTAGGTTTCCACCCCTTAAATAGCTCAAAAGGTGTTTTGGGAACAGATTTGGAGGGTACTCTATTTAGGATAAACATGGCTGTCTTAAGGGCTTCACCCCAAAGGGAATCTAGTAATTTGGTTTTACTCATCATAGATCTCACCATATCCATCAAAGTACGATTTATTCTCTCAACCACACCATTTTGTTCAGGAGTCCCAGGCATGGTATATTGGGAAACAATTCCACAATCCTCCAAAAATTTAGCAAAGGGTCCTTTCAATTGTCCAGTCTCTCCATGCCTACCATAATATTCACCACCCCAATCTGACCTTACAATCTTGATGGTTTTACCACATTGGTTTTCTACCTCAGTCTTAAAAATTTTGAATTTTTCCAAAGACAAAGATTTGTCATTAATCAAGTAGACATAACCAAAACGTGAAAAATCATCAATGAATGTGATAAAATATTTATTTCCGCACAATGTTGGTTTTAAAGGACCACAAATGTCAATATGAATAATTTCCAAAACGTCACTACTACGAGTACAGCCTTTCCTAGTCGTCTTGGTCATTTTTCCTCTCATGCAATCCACACATTCTTCAAGATTAGTGCAATCAAGTGAGGGTAAAATTTCATTTTTCACAAGTCTTTCAATTCGATCTTTAGAAATATGACCAAGACGCCTATGTCATAAGGAAAAAGAATTTTCTTTAATCAAAAGCCTTTTATTACCAGCTACGTGAACATGTAGGGAATTTTAGACGTTGGAATCAAGATTCATACGATATAAATAATCATATTTAATTGCTTTGCCAACAACTTGAGAATCATAAGACAAAAAACAAACTCCATTTTTAAAATTAAACGAAAAACCACAATCATCAAGTCTTGACACAGAAATCAAATTTTGTCTCATGGACGGTACATAAGCAACCCTTTTTAAATGCAAAATAAATCCTGATTCCAACTTTAGTTCGATAGATCCTATGAACGGGACGTCAACTTTTATTCCATTCCCTACGAACACGTTGACTTCATCATCACTTGGTTTTCGCTTGCTCTTGAACCCCTGCAATGTATTTGCAACATGAATAGATGTTCCAGAATCAATCCACCATGAGTTAACAGGAACATCTACTAAATTGGATTCAAAGCAAACGAAAGCTAGTGACTCACCTTTAGCCTTTTGGGCCTCAATGTAAGATTTGAAATCTTGGCAATTTGATTTCTTATGACCTATTGACTTGCAAAACCAACATTTTAGCTCACCTTTCTGAATGTAAGGCCTTGGACCAGGAGGTCTATGAGAAGGACCAGCCTTTTTATAAACATTATCATTACCCTTAGGCTTCTTTCCTTTCTTTTTAAAAAATTTCTTTTGGAGTGGCTGAAAAGCCAAATTCACACTTTCAGATGAAATATGGTTCAATTTATTCTCCTCTTGTGAACAGATGGATATCAAAGTGTTTATGTCCCATTACTCGTTAATCAATCCTGATGTGACATGAAGTGTCACCTAAATTAGTTATAAATTAACTCACCTACAGGTAGTTAATTTATTAATTAATTTGTTGTGACATGGATCTGGGATAACTTTTTGACAGGAAAATCCTTCTGTCCATAGGTGTTGGATTTTTTTAACTGTTGTTTTATATAATATATTCTCTGTCCACAGGCGAGTTTATATTATATGTTTACATCCCTATTTAGGTAATACATATTACTGTTTATTGCCCAAATAATTAATTATCTTGTTTTCAGCTCCTATGGCATTTTCCGTGAACAACACTATTAACCATGTCGAGATCCTTACCGAAAATAATTATAAGAGGTGGAAAGATGATATTGAATTGGCTTTGACACTATTGGATATCGATATCGCTATCACGGAGGATGAACCTCTTTTGACTGATGAGAGTACTGAAGAGCAAAAGGCCTATCATAAGGAGTGGGCTAAGGCAAATAGAAAAGCGTTGATATTGATCAAGCGGTCCATTGATGAAGCTCTTGTGAAGGCAATTCCCATATCAGAGAAAGCCAAAACTTTTCTTGATTCTGTTGGGGAAAGGTATGCAGTTTCTAGTAAAGCTGAAGCTGGTCAGTTGATGGACAACTTCATCAACATGAGGTATGATGGGAATGGTGGTGTTAGGCAGTATATCATGAAAATGGTAACCATAACCTCAAAACTCAAAGACCTTAAGTGCCCAGTAGATGATAAATTTCTTGTACACCATGCCCTTAGCACTTTGCCTACCAAATTTGATGCACTAAAAACTTTCCAATGAAAGACTGCTTTCCTATAGAAAACATATTCATATCTCGAGATACATAAATAAACAGATTAGTGACACCAAAAGAAACAATTCCATAATACGCATAAGTTCACAATCCAAATTACATAAAATCCAATGTAATTACATGAACATAAAGCAAAATAACTCCCACTAACCAATTACATCAAAAGACCTCACAAGACCCATACTCTCAACATGTTTTACAAACACTATGGGCCTAAGTCCCTTGGTTAGAGGGTCAGCAAGCATCTCCTCAGTGCAAATGTACTCAACAAGAATCTCTCCATTCTCAACCATCTCCCTGACCATAAGGAATTTAATTCTAATATGTTTAGAGGCAGAAATCATTCTATTGTTCTTAGTGAAAAAAACAGCAAAACTATTATCACAATAAATCATCAGGGGTTTGGTAATGGAGTCTACTATCTCAAGAGAAGAAATGAAATTCCTCATCCACACTGCATGTGATGCTGCACCATAACATGCAAAAAACTCAGCCTGCATAGTAGATGAAGCAGTTAGAGTCTGTTTCACACTCTTCCATGAAACAGCTCCATCAACTAGCATGAAAATGTATCTAGAAGTAGAATTTTCATCATCTGGACAACTAGCAAAATATTGTAACCAGGCCCTGTCCATCATGGGCCTGAGTTACTACAGACTAACACCCTTCAGCACGTTCACTATTGAGCCCAAGCCCAATAATACATGGTGAATCCCAAACCCATAAATGGATCAATATTAAATGGGTCTCTAGGGAACAATTAGGCTATCCACTCAACCCGTTTTATAAAATTAAAATACACATCAATCAATAGTAGCCCAAACCCGGAAAATTCTAACATTATTTGCTACAAAAAGAATGAATTCTACTTTGTCGGGACAAGGAGGTAGGAGTAGGCACTTTAGTACCTTGAGTGCTTGAGCACCACCATGACCATGCTCATCCCCTAGATGTTGATGATGGAGAGCACCTACATCAATGGGTTGATATAGAATGATGGGATTTGGGTTTGCAAATGGTTGGTTTGGAATGAGAGAGAGTTGGGGACATTTTGGTCAATTTGAAGGTGGAGTAATGTTGGTCCGAAGAAGGGCTAACCAACTAATCCTCAGTAGGGGTGTCAAAACGATTTAGCCCGCCCCGTCAAAAGCCCGCCATAAATGGAGCCGGACGAGCTAGCCCGCCAAAATAAAATGGGTAGAAACAGTTAACCTAGCCCATTTTAGGGCAGACTGGTGAATTGGCGGGTCAAACCATCAAAAAATAAAAAAATTCCAAAAAAAAATATTTTTTAATATTTTCTTGAATTTTTTTAAAATTTTTTAAATAATATTTTTACTTATGTATATCCAATTTTTCAAGATTCATAATAACTATACAGCAACTTTGATTAAAAAATATTATTATTAATAGTGTTGTTTGTGAGTTATGATAATCTTTTATTTCTAAATTTTAACTTTAAGTGAATATTCTCATTTGTACAGTGTTACTGTGTTGATGAGTGTATACATTTCTTACCTTTTTTTATTTTTTAGGTCACCCATTCCTTACTTTTTTATCAATAAATTATAATTTTTTTCTTAAAAAAAAACAAACTTGGCCCATGGGCTAGGCCCGCCCAACCCACCAAAACTCGCAGATTAAGCAGGTCGGGTTAGGTGGGTTGGAGTTTTTTTATAGACTCAAAACTTCAAGCTAGCCCATTAAAATTGACGAGTTTGATAGACCAACCTCATGGGCTCAACCCATTTTGACATCTCTACTCCTTACCCTGCTCTTTATTGGTGACTGAAAAGAACACCAAGTCCCCCAAAAAAATTTCGGTTCTCTTAGATCTTTATGATACATAACTCTTGGGTAGAGTTTAGTATATGGATTGCGATTCGTGAACCAACTTGTTTAACTTGTAACCCGCATGAAAATGGACCAGAAAATTTTTAATCCGCCAACCCACGAACTTTTCTGATCCGCTCCGCCAAGCCCTCGGGCTAAATTGGCCTGACCTGTGGGGTCCGCAGACTAGCCTGCTTAACTCGCATAAAAATTTGTATGTTATTATTTTGAAAAAATTTAACAGTTGAATTTAATATTAGCAGTATTTAGTAATTAGTATTGTTATTTGTTTAAAATTTAAATTGGATTTTGTAAAGAAAAATGTTTATATATATATTTTTGAGGTAAAATATATAGTATGAATATAAATATATAATATAGGGTACTAAAAAAAAGAAAAAAAAATGAAAGGAAAAAAATAAGCTAGTCTACGGACCGGTCCGCAAACTTGCTGGCTTAAGCGGATCAGGCGCAGACTAGGCAAAACGCCAATCCATTTATCAAGCGGACCGGTCTGGTCCGACCCATTTAAAATTGATGCGACATGGACCGAGTTAAACGAACCGGACTAAATGGACCGGGCCAGTCCGTATACCCAGTCCTACTCTTGGGACCCATAAAAGGATAACCTCTCCATCACAGGTGCGAAAACTGAATTGAGGGAGAAATTATTGGTAAAATACCGTTATAACCTTCTTTGTTTTTTTGTTTTTTTTTTTCTGAATTGCCACATGAGTACACGGTCAACATGCTCCTCCTTTTTCTTCTCAACTTCCACGTACGTTTGCTTTGCCGCATCCTCAAGTCTTTTGCAGCCACCCTCAACTCTTTACAACAGTGAACATCACATTTTTCTCATTATCCAGAAAATTGGTTAACAACCCAAAGGGGTCAAGTCATGGGATCTGAGTTTGGAATTGGACTACTCAATTTCGATTTTTGTGTTTGGATTAGCATATAAAATTGAAATTATAATTTCACAATCTAATTCTATATAATTTTAAAATAACTAAAATTAATTATTCATAATTCTTAATCTATATTATATGAATTGCCATATCTAAAACTTATTCAATATCTTTCTCCCCATTAAAGTCTAGATAATTCTTTCTCTTTCTCATTTGTTTTCTAAAAATCATGTTATAATTCTATATTAAACCCATATATAAAATTTAAATTTCTAAGTCCATTATAATTCTAAAAAAATTAAAATTGAAATTAAAATTCTACATTTTAATTCTAATTTCAATATCCAAACCGACCCTTACAGCTAAGTCATCATAGTCTACTTTTTTTTTCTTTATTTCTTCCTTTTCTATTTGTTTCTTTCTTATCCCTTTCGAAATTTTTTGATGAGGATTGCACCTTTGTTTTTTCCTCTAAAATTCTCTTTATTTTTTATATTTTTACGTGTTAGGTGTTCGATAAAAGTTTCCTATAGATAAAAGTTCTTTCTTTCTCCTTTATTGATTTTGTTTCCTTAATTTATTGATTGTTTGTTTCTTGAATAGGCATATCATATTCGACTAATCATATGAACAAGAATAATACTATATATACACACATTCCATAACATCCATGTGCTGTAAAATGAAGAGAAACTCATGCCTTAAACAATCTTTTTGGTTCTAGTATTTTTAATTTGATATCAATTTAATACTAATAAAAAATTTTAATATCAATTTGATGCTAATAAAATTTTTAATATCAATTTAATTATAACATTTTAAATTTTGATATCAATTTGATCCTAACAAAATTTTTGCTATCAATTTGGTCATACTATTTTTAATTTCAACATCAATTTAGTCCTAATATTTTTAATTTGATATTAACTTAGTCATTAATTTAAATTTGAAATCCAATAAAATGACTAAAATGATGTTAAAATTAAAAATTTTAAAACTAAATTAATGCTAAAAATTCTATTAAGACTAAATTAATGTCAAATTGAAAATATTAGGACTAAATTAAAGTTGTTTTCTCATAGGGAAACAACCTTGGAACCATGCCTAACGTGTTGTGTACTATTGTGCTATGCCTAATAAAATATAAAACCTAGGGCACTATATCTAATGTATAAATTAAAGGATTATTTTGCTATAACTGATAAAATATAAAACCTATGAGCTACGTCTAATGTATAAATCATTATTGTGTTATGCCTAATAGAATAAAAAGAAAGATGATAGGTGTTAAGGTATATAACATGCTTTCTTTTCTTTTGTTTCTCAGTGTTGGATTCCATATTTATTTTTTGTGAATGCATAAAACCACTTTTGTGGATAAAGTCAAATTTGAAGAAGAAAAAAGAGGAAACGGTGCAATAGTAATAATTTGTAGCATTGAAAAGAAAACTTTGACTGAGGCAAAAATCAAAGTTTGCTGCACCAAATTTCGGTGCAAGGAAGAAATTTGGAGTAGGAAAGGAGGAGAATCTCACCTACAAATAGAGGCCTCCTCCTTTAGTTCAATTATTCTACTCTAGAGAGAAAAACTATATACACAATATCTTCTAAGAGTTTTTTTTTTTATTTTTATTAAGAGAGATTTATTCCCGTAGCATAAAAGAGAGTGTTATTGTTCTCTCTTATATTTAGAGAGAGATATAATTTTATCTTCTATATAGTGAAAATCTTTCTCAATCTTATCCGTAACTTTTCCCTTATTATTAGGGGTTTTCTACGTAAATATTTTATGTCAATTTCATTTTTTTAACTCTATTTTAATTATGTTGTTTTATTTCCCTAACTCTGGTACGTACCCAATATTTTTGTCTTCTTGTGTAATCTATATTATGATATAGTATTATTGTCATATTTTAGTTATATATCTAATATATGACCAAAAAAAGCCATGCGTATTCAAAAGGGCAACAACCTTGGAGCTTCAACAACCTAGCATTAATGCCCCAGCAGAACATATTTTACTTTTTCCAGGGACAATAATTATCATGTTCTAATCACATGGTTGTCCGTGCTTATATAATAAACTCGTCTTTAAAAAGCACTAAATTAAGAAGATAATTGACACAATATTAATATTAATAAAAATTAAAAATAATTTATTAAATTATTCTTATTTCTTTTAATATACTTTAACTTTCTCTCTTATTTTATATTGATAAATTAATAGTATTTCATAGGAATATTGTTAAAAATAAATAATTAATGTTACTTATATTTTTTAAAGGAAAAATTATTTTTAGATAATAAAATTTGAGATGGACAATTATTTAAAGTAAGAGATAGCACTAACTAAGTGTAAAAAACTTGTAAACCATTACTTAACACTTAGTTTTCTTGGCTCTCTTTTGATGTGTATATAATGTTTGTATTCATGAGTTCCTTATTTGAACTTCGTTTATAATACTTGTAAACCCGTCCTTAAAACTTGTAAATCATTTTGGAAAACTTGCAAACCAATTACAACGACCTTGCAAACTGATTTTTAACATTATTTTACGAGTTTTAGAGCCATTCTACAAGTTTATTAAACAATAAATCATTCTTTCTCTGTTCAACAATTTGATTTATAAGTTTTTTACACTTGTTTTAAGACATGCCTAATTTTACAAATTATTTGCACTTCGTTTATAATATTTGTAAACTCGTCCTTAAAACTTGTAAACATAGTACAAAAAACTTGTAAACCATTTCGGAAAACTTGCAAACCAATTACAACGACCTTGCAAACTGATTTTTAACATTACTTTACGAGTTTTAGAGTCATTCTATAGGTTTATTAAATAATAAATTATTCTTTCTCTGTTCAACAATTTGATTTACAAGTTTTTTACACTTGTTTTAAGACATGCACAGTTTTACAAATTATTTACGCTTCGTTTATAATACTTGTAAACCCGTCCGTAAAACTTATAAACATAGTGTAAAAAACTCGTAAACCATTTCAGAAAACTTGCAAACCAATTACAACGACCTTGCAAACTTATTTTTAACATTACTTTACGAGTTTTAGAGCTATTTTACAGGTTTATTAAATAATAAATCATTCTTTCTCTGTTCAACAATTTGATTTACAAGTTTTTTAAATTTGTTTTACCTATTTTAAGACATGCCTAGTTTTACAAATTATTTGTACTTCGTTTATAATACTTGTAAACCCATCCTTAAAACTTGTAAATATAGTGCAAAAAACTTGTAAACTATTTCGGAAAACTTGCAAAACAATTACAACGACCTTGCAAACTGATTTTTAACATTACTTTACGAGTTTTAGAGTCATTCTATAAGTTTATTAAACAATAAATTATTCTTTCTCTGTTCAACAATCACATTTAGCTCAAATCGTGCCAATCAATAAGGAACTCATGAGTACAAACATCACATATACATAAAAAAAGAGCCAAGAAGTGAAAATGAGGAACCCATATACTTTATAAACAAGATTGTTGTAGAAAAATAGAACAGATATATGTTTGTTGCTGTTAATCTTTTATGTGGAAACTGAAAGAGAAAGATGACGAGAACTGAGAGTGGGAGCTGAGAAAGAATGAGAGAGAGGGGGAAATAAATGTTTTTCTCCTTTTACTGACCCTATACCACTATTTTGTCTTTTTCCTCTCAATTTTATACGGTGTAAGTGTGGTGTCGCACTGTTTTGATATGCAAATAACAGCACTCCTTTGTGGGCGCTGTTGGAGTGCGAATTCCCATTATTCAACATATCTCTTTGTCGGTTGTCGCTCCCCTTTTTAACAAAAACAATGAATTATAATTTTAGGAGAAAAAAGAGGATTTATAATATAAAATTATGTTATAAATTTTTTTTATTTAAAATTTAAAATTGCAACCATATTATAAGTGTCTTGGAGGTAGTGTCAGTTTATTATTTGTTTGTTATTTGAAGTTAGGCCAAAAACTCTGAAGGAGCATGTGAGCACCGTCCTTTTCTGCCTTTTTTTTAAAAAACAAATAAAAAAAATAAACTTTTTTGGCCGGGAACATGCATCTTTAATTAGGTATTATGAAAATCGGATCCGAATTCCACGTTTAAAGTTGTCTTGTTGATCACAGAGCATATTTTGTTTTTGTGTACAAAATTGGATGATTCAGTTACCTCAATAAAAGATGTCTGGGCTTAATTGATGATAAAATTTTGTTAGGACCACATTGATTTTAAAATTAAAAATATTGATGTAAAAACATTTATTAGAATCAAATTGTTGTCAAATTAAAAATTTTATGATAAAAAAATCATTTGCTCTTATTTTTTTCTGTGTATATTACATTAATAATAATATTATTAAGATTTTTGCATCGATTCTCCTTATGTAATCAAGAGTTGTGATATGATCTTTGATTTGATATATTCAAACATTTATATTAATATGGTACATGACTTATTTTTAGTGACAAGCAATTAAAAAATACTGATATTATTGAATTTTATAAAGTTATTGAAAAAACTCCATTAATTAAATTATGTATACAATGGTATATACACACATGAAGGAGATTTTTATTTTTTTATCTTCTAGTTTATATTTGAAAAATCATAGTGATCAATATAAACATATTAAACGATGGTCTTAATATATTAATATAAAAACTAAACTTATTTCAATTTAAAATTTAATTTGAAGTTTATATAAAATTAATGTCAAATTTTTTAATTTATTGAAATCAGACAAATCAAATGAGTTTCAATGGTTTCATTTTTTGGAAACAGAAAACATGAAGTCAAAACAAACATATTTTTTTAGAACTTGAAAAATTGAAAATAAAAACTATTTTCAGGAAATAAGAACTCGATCAAAATTTTTTCGAAGACCAAACAACCCAAAACCTTTGTGAGCGAGAGAGATGGATGAGGGGGACCGAGAAATGTCATATAGTTCCCTCCCCAAGGTTGAACTTAGAATATATCATTTATGCTCTCAAGTGGTGTATACTTTAATTTTCTAAGCTTCATTTATTTAAAATAAAAAATTGGATATCAACACATGATGACAAAGATTAATTTCATTTAATACAGGGAGCCGATCTTTCTTTTCATCTTTCCTTCTTTTTCTTCCCCATATTATCTGGCACAAATTTGAAATGCGAATTCCCATTATTTACAACACTTCTCTGTTGTTTTCCTTTTTAACAAAAACAGTTAACGTACTAAGGGTCTTGGAGGTTTGAGCTGCAGATCGGCATAATGTTACTTTGTTACTAGAAGTTGAGCAAAAACTCTGAAGGAGCAAGTGAGCATCGTCTTTTTCTTCTTTTCTTTACTTTTCTTCCAAAGGTTGCATGTGAACATCGTTTCTTAGCTATTATGAAAATTTCAATGTTGATTCCATGTTTACGGTTGTTTTGTTGACCACGGAGCATATTATTTTTGTGTACACAGGTTGGGTGATTCAATTTATCTTGAAATAAAAGATGTGAGGACTTAATTGTTGTCTTAATTGAAAAATTTAAGACTGAATTGATTTAAATTTTTTCATTAGAATTACATTGATGTCAAAACAAAAAATAGAGCATTAAAATTTTCTCATCAAACTATTTAGTGTTCCAAAAAAGAAATTGAACTCATAATTCCTCAAAATTGAAAATAATGGATACATTAGTCCTTCGATTAGTTTTTCGTACAATAATGATGTGCCATTAAAACTTTGGATGCAAGCAAATTAATGTCATTATTGGAATATATTACACTCATTTTGGTGTTTCAAATTGCACAAAATGAGTTATTTTATAACTTATAATGGAGATTTAAATAACCTATTTTATGTAATTTCAAGCATAAAAATAATTCATTTTAAATTTCATTCTACTTTTAGATGACACGTGTGTCACTTAACATCATGTTAATGGGTCATGCGTGCAAATTCCATTAGTATTTGAAAGATCAAATATATAGAAAAACTAATGTGTCATATTATTAAATCTTAAATGACCATAGTTTAGTTTCAGCTTTTGGGAACTAAATTATCTTGCAAAATTTTATTAGGGGACTACCTTGGATATTTTCTCTAAAAAATATTAGCATCATATTGATGTAAAAAAATTTAGACAAGATCTCCCATTTTAGTCCTTCTAAAATTTCTAGTCGAACAAATTAGTCATTATAAAAGATAAACTCCCAAATTGATCCATGTAAAATTGAATCATCAGACAAATTGGTCATTGTTAAAAAAAAAAACCTCTCAACTTGTCTGATAATTCATTTTTACATAGACTAATTTAGGAGTTTTTTTGGCTGGGACCAATTTGTTAGACTTTTCAATTTCACAGTAACTAATTTTAGGGTTTATTTTTTACATGGGACCATTTATCCTATTTGGAATTTTAGAGGGACTAAAATGAATGTTTTGTCAAAAATTTATTAGAATCAAATTGTTGTGAAATTAAAAATGTTTGAATTAGAAAACTACTTACTCTTTTTTCTGTATATTACATGAATTAACAATAATATAATTAATTTAAAATACTTATGCATGCAATTATATATATATATACACACACACACATGAAGGAGACTTTTTCCTTTTTTTATTATCTATTTTATATTTAAAATATAAATACAGATCAGTGTAAACATATTAAACGATGATCTTAATTAATGTATCAATATAAAAACTAAACTCATTTCAATTTAAAATTTAATTTGAAGTTCATACAAAATTAGTTTCAAAATTTTTTATTTATTAAAATCAGACAAATCAAACGATTTTTCAGTGTTTTCATTTTTTGAGAAACAAAAACGCAGAATCAAAACAAGCATATATTTTCTAAAACTTGACAAAATTGTAAATGAAAACTATTTTCAAAAAATAAAAAACAGAAATCAAAACTCAATCAAAATATTTTCGGAAACCAAACAACCCTAAACATTTGTGAGCTAGGGAGAGAGATGGATTTTTTTTTCCCGGGGGGGGGGGGGGGGTTCTATACTTTAATTTTCCAAGCTTCATTTCTTTAAAACAAAAGATTGGGTTATTTCAGCACATGATGATTGATATTTCAGCACATGACTGGTTTCATGTAAGCTAAAAGTTTTCTTGTATGGTGAAACACATTAAACATGTGAAGAATATCCTAAAACTATTCATATAATATTAAACTGCAAGCTGGCTCGTCGTTATACGTATAATCATCGCTAATTTAAGTAAGTTTGGCGGAGCCCTTTTCTACGCTGTGATTCTCTGTTCCCACATTCTTTTGTCGCGAAATTGCTGGCCAAGCATGATAAACGAGGGATAAATAACTTTAGTACACTTTAATTTATTCTAATTAAAAAAATAGCTCCACTATCGAGTAGGGTAATTGATTGGTGC
The DNA here is from genome assembly GCA_031216105.1 of Dalbergia cultrata. Classification (NCBI taxonomy): domain Eukaryota; kingdom Viridiplantae; phylum Streptophyta; class Magnoliopsida; order Fabales; family Fabaceae; genus Dalbergia; species Dalbergia cultrata. The sequence goes on from CM062350.1 coordinate 18,739,287, forward strand.
TGCCCAATGCTTCTTTTTTTTTTTTTTTGTAAACGAGGCATTTAATTATAACATCTCCGATCATGGTTGTGCACTCATCATCATCATCTATATAAAGGCATGATTATGGTGCCAATAACAAGCAGTACAAATTCCACAAAGTCCCATCAAAATTAAACTTCCAAATAAAGTGCATAGGTTCATATATCTTTTCCCTTTCAATTGCTAGCTAATGGATCTGCCAGCAAAAATTGCTCATTCAATCCCGTCTGGATTCAACAAAATGCTTATTCCTCCGGTAAAAAGATCATCATTTTTACCCATTAGGACCTTCAATGTCCCTTGTCCAATTCAATGCAATGCATTGAATCAAGCTTCTAATGATAGTCAAGCAATACTACATCGTCAATCTTCTAATTTTGAGCCTTCAGTTTGGCATTATGATCATATCCAGTCATTGAGTAGTGAATACAAAGTATGGTTCATATTTCCATGCTTTAATTATATGTGTGTGTGTGTGTAACTTCATATATGAAAGTGTTCAAGTAAATTAATATTTAATATTGCAGGGAGAAATGTATGTAGAGCAAAGCCGAGTGTTAAGGGAAGAAGTAAGAATGATGCTTTGCAAAGTGGAAAATCATCTTGATCAACTTGAACTTATTGATGTCTTGCAAAGACTTGGAGTGGCTTATCATTTTAAGAATGAAATAAGGAACATACTGGACAATATCTATAAGTTGGATAACTCTAAGAAGAAGAAGAACTTGCATGCCACAGCACTCGAATTCAGGCTCTTAAGGGAACATGGTTATGATATATCAACAGGTTTTTGAACTTCTTATGACATTATATATACTACTTAGGAATATTGATATATAATTTGGTTGAGACTGACTCAAAAATAATATATATGTTGCAGATGTTTTCGTTAGCTTTCGAGATGAAATGGGTGATTTCGAGAAATACCAATCATTTGATGTTGAGGGAATGTTATCACTTTATGAAGCCTCATTTTATTCATGGGAAGGTGAAAATATATTAGATGAACTCAGAGATTTCACCTCAAAAATTCTTAAAGAATATTTAGATGACCAGAATGAAGGTGACTACTTATCACTCCTAATCAGTCATGCTTTGGAGCTTCCATTAAATTGGAGGGTTCCTAGATGGGAAGCACAATGGTTCATTCATGCATATGAAAGAAGGCAACCCATGAGTCCTGCTTTGCTTCAATTAGCTAAACTGGATTTCAACATTGTTCAAAACATCTACCAAGAGGAACTGAAGTATTCATCAAGGTGATGATAGCCACTATATTTGAAGCTTATAAATTAATTAAGTACATGCATAGTTTTACTTTGTATGCATAACGAAATTATAAACCTTCTTTATGGAGACGAGTAGATAGTGAACTCTCTTCTCCTATATTATTTTTATTAATTAAATATATATAATATTTTTTTGAAAGTGTTTATTTATTATAAATCATATATATATAAAAGGAAATGATGAAATAGATGATATATGTTAAAAACTTATCAAACCTCTCACCGGAAAAAAATTTGATCAAACCTAGCTAATATCACCTCCCAAGTTGGATAAAGTTATGCATAATTTTGATGTATAATTAAGGAGTTATGGTGGAAAAACTTATATCATATGTTGCATCAAATAACGCATAAAGATATAATGTATAGCATGCCGAACACACTATTATTGCATCTACATTGATGCTTTAATAACCTTTTGTGTGACTAAAAAATAGCTATACTTATGTTTAATTTGTGGAAATTCTAAATATTTTGCTCTCTTTTTTTTTTTTCAAAGATGGTGGAAAAGAATTGGCCTTGCAGAGAAATTGAGCTTTACTAGGGATAGATTGGTAGAGAGCTTCTTTTGGACTGTGGAAACAAATTTTGAACCAAATCTTGAATTTTATAGAAAGGTTATAACAAAGCTCAATTGCCTCATAGTCACAATTGATGATTGTTATGATTCATATGGAACCTTAGAAGAACTAAAGCTCTTCACAGAAGCAATTGACAGGTTAGTGATCCCTATTCTACCATTTTTTCATGCCTACTTTATTTTTGAAATATTTGCATCATAAATAAATATATATTAATACTGTTTTGTGATTCTAGATGGGATCCAAGGACCATTGATAATCTTCCAGACTACATGAGAATATGCTTCTTTGCAGTATATAACTTTGTCAATGACTTGGCTTTTGAATTCCTAAAAATGAATGGGTACAACATCACTCCGCACCTAAAGAAGACAGTAAGAAATATTATGTCTTATTATCCCTCTTGTTTTTCTATACTCCCTCCGTTCCATGATATAGATTGTTTTGGACAAACTGGTATATTAACAAGTCAATGTAATAATAGATATTTTGACATTTTAATGTGTCAGTTTATCCAAAACAACCTATATTATCAAACAAGGGGAGTGTTTTGTATAAATTCCCAAATGTCCAATGTTGTAGTTTATTATTCTAGAATATTATCAACTCTTTTATGAAAATTTCAGTGGACAGATTTATGCAAATCATATTTTATTGAGGCAAAATGGTACCATAGTGGATATAAACCAAGCTCTGAAGAGTACATGAAGAATGCATGGAAGACCATAGGCATGACTGTCATACTTGTTCATGCTTACTTTGCACTTCCACATTCATTTAGAAAGGAGGACATGGTCTACCTAGATGAATACTGTGACATAATTCGATTGTCAGCAACAATTTCACGCCTTATTAATGACCTTGGAACAAATAAAGTAACCTTCAAAATCTCACACTTTGTTCTTTACAAACCTCTCCTGCATTCAACTTATATTTTATTCCTTTTTTTCTCATATTTTTGTTTGTTATTTGTAGCGTGAAAGTGAGATGGGTGACGTTCTGAAATTGGTTCAGTGCTACATGAATGAAACTGGATCTTCTGAAGCTGATACTCAAGAGCATATAAAATCTATGTGTATCTCAACATGGAAACAAATGAATAAAGAAGCTCATAATTCTTCTCTGTCTCGAAGTTTCATAGACTCTGCAGTGAACCTTACAAGAATGGCAATGTGCATGTACTACCATGGAGATGGCCATACTAGTCAAGATCCTCAAATCAAGAATCGCATATCATCATTGATTATTCAACCCATTTCTTATTGTATGGAGGGAGAACTTGTTAAAAATTAAGAAGAAATAGTCCAATTAATAAGACAAGCATCACGGGGATAGGAAAAATGTTCTCATTCAACGCTGAAATTTGTGAGTGCTTTTGTGTTAGAATAAAAGGTCAAAACACTTGTTCTCCCGACCATTTGTGGTGTACTTTGGTGCCAAGCTTATCTTTTTTTTTCCCCTTCTTTATTTGTATGGTAAGTCTATAACTTCTCCAATAAATTTAGCCAAAATATTTTAAATTTGTTATTCCTAAGATAAAGTGTTCTATTTTGATTTTCTAAAAAAAAAGTGATTTTTTGGATCTATTTAAAATGCTGGAGCAAATTAACAAAGGTTAACTCACATAATTAACTTTCAATCATATATTGTCATAAATTGGGTTTGATTATCAGGTTTTATTATTGGTGGAGAGTTTTCTGATCCCCTTGTCCTACACTTTTAATCATCAAAAGAGGGAGAGAAAAAAGGAGAAAAGAAACCAAGCTGAGTACCCAAGAAGATTTTCTGTCGAGGTTGGAACCAAAATAATGGTGGTATATGTATTCCTTTAGTTAGGTGGACCCTAATTCTATCATTCAAAAGAATATGGAGGATTAGGTGCTGGTGATTTGATAGAGGAGAGGGTGCAAGTAATAAATATTTGTAGTCTATGAGTTGAGCACAAGTTAAGCGGTGCAATGCAAGCAAGAATGTTTAGGGTCAGGATTATGCTATTGGGGAGTGGAATGAGAGGGTTTCGTCTTGAGGTGATGGCAGAAGGAACTCGTGCTGTCATTGTGCAGATAAAGGCTCTACCAGACCTTTTTGGCAGTAAGAGTTTATTAGCCATCTCAGGGTTGTTTTCTTTTTTGACATGATCAATGCACTTGTTGGAGTACTCCATTGTGGAAAAGGAGATTGAAGGCTTTAAGATGTTGTTCTCCATTAGTTGTGATATCCCAAAAAAAGAAATTATAATTATTATGAATTATTATTATTATTTATTATTATTATCAAGTGCACCTAACACTAATATTATTTAACATTATAATTACTAAGTGTGGTTAGCATTAATATTAGTTATTACTATTATTAAGTCTAGATATATGCCACTAATATTAATAATAATTAATATTACTAAGTGTAGCTAGCATTAGCATTATTATTATTAAGTGTACCTAGCATTATTATTATTTAACATTATTATTACTAAGTGTAGCTAGCATTATCATTATTATTATTAAGTGTACCTAGCATTATTATTATTTAACATTATAATTACTAAGTGTAGCTAGCATTATAATTATTATTACTAAGTGTAGTTAGCATTATTATTATTTAACATTACAATTACTAAGTGTAGTTAACATTAATAATATTTATTATTATTATTAAGTGTAGACAAATAACACTAATATTATTCATGATTATTATATTTGTGTATAAATATATGAGTGTAGGAGTGTGTATGTGTAAGAAATGTTTAGTTTCATTTTGCTAAGTTTTGCTTTCACCTCCTCTAAGTCAAACCTCATCTAAACCAAACCTCTTCTTGGCCGAACTCATCTCTTGTCAAGCTCATGATCTTCATGGCCGAGCTTTAGTGAGCCTAGCCAATCCTCTCTTAGAACGTTGTGACGCTCGTTTCTTTTAATCTGTGAGCTTAGTTATTTGTACCATTCCAATACTTCAGAGTAAAGTTATTAGTAAAAGCACACTCACGACTATCAACGGTGAGTGGGTTTAAGCTCATGATCATACTTTTGGTCATTATTAATATTTTTCCATATTATATAAATTATTTATGAAATTTTAGAATGATTTATGTCAAGAGAATATATTGTTATAATTATGCCTGTTTTAGAAATATTATTACTTTTACAGTTATCATGAAAATTAATCATTTTAGCAAAACACATGGGACCATAATTGATACCTTGCGTGTTATAGAATATCTTTTTCCTAGTTTATGAAATTGTGAGACCTTAGTTTAATGTTTACAGTAGATATATTAATTATCATGTTTTCAGACTATGTATTTCCTATGAAGATTTTAGAATATTAGATATGATTTATTGAAAGTATTGAATAAAGTATAATTCATAACAATTGTCAGATACATATTCTATTGATTACTGAAATCATTATGTCTACAAGCTGGTGATCCCTTGGACATGATTTTAGAATCTCAGTTATGCTACAGTCAAATTGTTAGAATTATATGAATTCAGAGCTTTTATATTTATTTGGTTTATGAACAAATTATTTTATATTAATTAGTGAGAAACAGATCAGCGATTTAACGGCTGCAGGATTAGTGAGAAACAGATCAGCGAGTTAACGGCTGCAGGATTGATCGTTAACCTTGGTACCAAGTGGTCTGCTAGAGGACTAGCTCACCCACGATAAGGAACCTAGTGAGGTGTCCATTTATGGGACCTAGTTAGGTGCCCATCAGATTAGCCATTGGCTCAGATTTAGCTATTCAAATTTCGGATAATTATGTATAGAATAATTCATGTTTCTCTACTAGTTATTGCCATAGATTGATTAATTTATATGTAATTATATATGTAATATATTTCACATCAGTTGCATGTATATGTTATGTATTTTGTTATTGTCCCGTGTGGGTTGTGAGTGGAGGCTCGCTCACTGAGTTTTGATGAACTCACCCCTCTCTTTTCCTTTCCCTACAGATACAGCTACAGTTTAGTTGTACCACAGGATCCTCAGTAGTTGTGCTACAGCTTCCTTGGTGAGCTTCGCTTTGGAGTGGAGCTTATTGTCAATTATGTCAGTCTAGTAGTGCTCCAATAAATTGTGTAAGCAGGATCCCCGGACATGCATGATATATTTTAATTTACATTAATTGTTTTGTTATGTTTGGCTTTGGCCTAGAATATGGATTTTATGCAAATTTATGTTCAGAATTTATGTTTTGAGAACAATTTCATATTAGTAAAGTTTTAGTTGAACTTGAGATATTTTGAATAAATTTGGATTATTTATGCATATTAGTCAGTTACGTTACCAGAGGCTTCCGTGGGAACCCAAATCCTCACGTGCCGGTCACACTCCGTAGGTGGGTCGTGACAAAGTGGTATTAGAGCAATAGGTTTCCCTACATATTATTGGAGCAAGTGTCCACAAATAACATGGCATCTACGTAAATGGAAGCGTGCCCATTTGCATTGATGTGGTGCTATTTGAGGCCTTTAGGAAAGAGTCAGTTTTGTCTAGGTTCAATAAGAGTTTGTCTTTTCTTGGCACTCATGATCTTGTCATATGTCCTCTATTTCACAGTATAAACCATGCTACCTGTACATTCATCACGCCTTCGTCGTCGCCGTAGGAGCGACACATCCGGTAATAGTGCTCGCCTTAGAGCTTTTGAATAGATGGTAGCAAATTTCACATATGTGATGGCTAGATAGCTAGAAGCGACTACACAGCCGCCTCCAGTAAGAGATATAGATGACTCGGCCTTAGAGCGTTTCAAGAGAATGGACCCACCCACTTTCAACGGGCGTCTGACGAGTGAGGATCCCCAGGAATTCCTTAGGCAGGTGGAGAAGATAGTTGGTGTCATCCATTGTTCTTAGGAAAGAGCGGTGGAGTTAAAGTGGTTTCGGCTGAGGCCAAGCAGAGTTATGGTATCAGGAGTTCCGACAGAGGTATGGAACTGCTAGTTCTCCATCTTGGGAACGATTCAAGGAAGCCTTCATGCAAAGATTCATATCAGAAAGCCGCCAACCACAAATGATTGAGGAGTTTTTGAAGCTCCGTTTAACTCCAGGCATGACAATTACTGAGTATGATGAGCGTTTCACTTATCTTGCACAGGCAGCCTCTAGCATGATACCGAAAGAGACAGCTAGGGTGAGACGTTTCGTTCAGGGTGTGCCAAGAGACTTATTCCTCAGCTTGCAGCCTCACGTCGGGACCATGGACTATGCTCAGGTAGTAGACACAGCAATTGGTCTTGAGAATGGTCTAGCAGAGCGAAAAGCGATGTCAGAGGCCAACAAGAAGGCCAAGGTTCATGCCTCTTTCTCGAGCGGAGCAGGTTCGAGTAAGGGTCACCATCAGCAGGGACAACAGTGGAGTCAGTTGGGTAGGGCCACCTTCTCAGAGCCCATCCCAGCACGTTCAACTATATCACAGACTCTGAGTAAAGGGGGTAGTCAGTATAGTGGACAGGGTTCATGGCAGTCATATCCAGTATGCCCGACTTGTGAAAAGAGACATCAGGGTCAATGTTGGTTTGGCTCTTCAGTATGTTATGGATGTGGCCAGCCGGGTCATAAGCGCAGAATGCCCGATGTTTCAAAGAGCTCCTAGCCAGAGGTCAACTAACCCCTCCACATCAATTCAATCTCTTCAGTCGACAACCCAGGGCGGTGTCATTGCAGTGGCAGGTCGTGGGGTCGTGAGTAGAGGTCTTGTTGGCAGAAGTACAGGCGGAAGAGGAGCAAGCAGTAGAAGCCAGGGTAGTGGAGGACAATCCCGTCTATTTGCGATAACCCGTCAGGATGCGCAGGCTTCAAATGAAGTAGTAACAGGTATGACAACAGTATGTTCCTTCGATGCTATGACGTTATTTGACTCGGGGTCTACCCACTCTTATGTATCCCCATTCTTTCCTGTACGGTTTGGAAGATCCCCTGAGGATCTTGACGAGCCGTTTTTAGTTGGGGTACCTTTGAGAAAACCCATCCTTATTCAGAAAGTATATAGATCATATGCAGTCAAAGTTGGTGACATGGAAGCGCTAGCAGATTTGAAAGTGTTGGACATATCTGACTTTGACGTTATTCTAGGCATAGATTGGTTATCCCCATGTCATGCCTTGATAGATTGTTATAAAAAGGTAGTGAGATTCGAGGTCCCAGGAGATGAGCCAAGAGAGTTTCTTGGCACAAGATACTCGACACCAATGAACTTAATATCAGCTATGAATGTGCTACGGCTGATGGGTAGAGGTAGTTACGGGTTTTTAGCTGCAGTCAAGAATGTAGAGGCAGAGATACCAAGTTTGGAAACGATTCTGGTGGCTAATGAGTTTCCAGATGTATTTCCAGATGATTTGCCGGGTATGCCACCAGAGAGAGAAATAGAGTTTGGGATAGAGCTTGAACCAGAAGTTAGGCCCATCTCTATACCCCCGTATCGCATGGCTCTAGCAGAATTAAAAGAATTGAAAGAGCAATTACAGGAGTTGTTGGACAAGGGATTCATACGGCCAAGTACCTCTCCATGGGGTGCTCCAGTGTTGTTCGTTAAGAAGAAAGACGGTTCGATGAGAATGTGTATAGACTATAGGCAGCTAAATAAGGTGACGATTAAGAACTGATACCCTTTACCCCGCATAGATTATCTTTTTGACCAGCTTCAAGGGGCAACATGTTTTTCCAAGATCGACCTTCGATCTGGTTACCATCAACTAAAGATTAAGGATGAAGATATACCTAAGACGGCTTTCAGGACTCGCTATGGACATTATGAGTTCTTAGTGATGTCCTTTGGGTTGACCAATGCCCCAGCAGCCTTCATGGATTTAATGAATAGGGTGTTTAAACCATTTCTGGATCACTTTGTGATTGTCTTCATCGATGATATCTTAGTGTATTCCAGAAGTAAGGAGGAACATGAACAACACCTGAGAATAGTTTTACAAACCTTGAGGGAGAATCGGTTGTATGCCAAGTTCTCCAAGTGTGAATTTTGGCTAGATCAAGTGGCATTCCTTGGACACGTAGTGTCGAAGGATGGCATCATGGTAGATCCAAAGAAGGTGGAAGCAGTGCAACAATGGCCTAGACCTACAACAGTTTCAGAAGTTCGTAGTTTCTTGGGCTTGGCAGGATATTACAGACGATTAGTTCAAGATTTCTCGAGGATTGCAGTATCTATGACCAAGTTGACACAGAAGAATATCAAGTTTCAATGGACAGAAGAGTGTGAGGAAAGTTTCCAGAGGCTCAAAACATGCTTGATCACGGCACCAGTTCTTGTACTACCTTTAGGTTCAGGAGGTTTTTCGATTCTCGTGACGCTTCTAGAATTGGACTTGGCGTGTCTTGATACAAAGATGGTCGGAGTTATAGCGTACGCCTCGCGGCAACTTAAGAAGCATGAGCAAAATTATCCTACCCATGATTTGGAGATGGCAACAATAATTTTTGCCTTGAAGATTTGGAGACATTACCTGTACGGAGAGACTTGTGAGATTTTCACAGACCACAAGAGCTTGCAGTATATCTTTCAACAGAAGGATCTGAACCTGAGACAGCATAGATGGCTTGAATTGTTAAAAGATTATGACTGTACGATCTCGTACCACCCAGGGAAGGCGAATGTAGTGGCAAATGCTTTAAGCAGGAAGTCGGCAGACAATTTGGCCCACATAGCGCTAGTAAAACAACCGTTAGTAGAAGATATGCACAAGTTAGAAGCTGAAGGAGTTCAGTTTGGCCTTAGTGAATCAGGGGCTTTTCTAGCTCACATCAAGGCTCAGTCAACCTTGGTAGGACAGATCAAAGCACAGCAAGGTGAAGATTCGAAACTAGCTAAGTTAGTTGAGGATGTTCGTAAAGGTGAGAATACAGAGTTCTCAGTTGATACTGAGGGTGTATTGCACCTTGGAAATCGATTATGCGTGCACTGCCATGATGAGTTGAGGAGAAAAGTAATGGAAGAAGCCCATGGCGCAGCATACTCAGTACACCCAGGATCAGCTAAGATGTATCAGGATCTAAAACATTTATTCTGATGGGATGGGATGAAGAGAGATATCGGTGACTTTGTGGCTAGATGATTGGTATGCCAACAAGTCAAGGCTGAACACCAGAGGCCGGCAGGGTTACTTCAACAGATAGATATTCCAGAATGGAAGTGGGAGAGGACAACCATGGACTTCGTAGTTGGGTTACCTCGAACCACCAAAGGGTTTGACTCCATATGGGTAATAGTAGATAGAATGACCAAGTCAGCACACTTTTACCAAGAAAACTACCTTTAGTGCAAAGACAAGATGCTCGATTATATATCGAAGAGATAGTCAGACTCCATGGTGTCCCAGTATCAATCATATCCGACAAAGGGTCCCAGTTCACCTCACGATTCTGGAGGGCATTTCAAGAGGCCCTTGGGACACGTGTGGATTTAACCACAGTTTTTCATCCCCAAACAGATGGTCAGTCAGAAAGGACAATACAAACCTTAGAAGATATGCTCAGAGCCTGCATACTAGATTTTGGAGGAAGCTGGTGTGATCACCTACCCTTGATAGAGTTTTCATACAACAATAGTTACCAGGCTAGTATCCAGATGGCACCATTTGAAGCCTTGTATGGGAGGCGGTGCAGGTCTCCCATTGGGTGGTTTGAACTTGGCGAAGCTAAGTCTTTAGGCCCGGACCAAGTTCAGGAAACCTTAGAAAAGGTCCAATTGATTAGAGAACGTCTCCTAGCAAAGACAATCCAAAGTGAAGTCATATGCAGATAATCGTCGACGTAACTTGGAGTTTGCGATTGGGGACCACGTGTTTTTGAGAATATCCCCCATGAACGGAGTAGTGAGGTTTGGTAAGCAAGGAAAGTTAAGCCCTCGTTTTATTGGTCCGTTTGAAATCTTAGAAAGAGTTGGAGCGGTGGCTTATAAGTTGGCACTGCCTCCCAGATTATCAGCCATACACCCAGTGTTTCATGTTAGTATGCTCAAAAAATATATGCCTGACCAATCTCATGTACTCACTTCACAAATCGTCCAAATTGATGAGAACTTGTCATATGAAGAGGAACCAGTTGCCATCGTAGATAGATAGATTAAGAAACTTCGCTCAAAGGAGATAGCCTCAGTAAAAGTTATCTAGAGGAACCATTCCGGTGAAGAAGCAACTTGGGAAGCTGAGGAAGCTATGAAAATCAAGTATCCCCATCTATTTCCATCTCAGGGTACGTTGTTTAGATTTGGGGACCAAATCTCTTTTAAGGGGGGTAGTATGTGATATCCCAAAAAAAGAAATTATAATTATTATGAATTATTATTATTATTTATTATTATTATCAAGTGCACCTAACACTAATATTATTTAACATTATAATTACTAAGTGTGGTTAGCATTAATATTAGTTATTACTATTATTAAGTCTAGATATATGCCATTAATATTAATAATAATTAATATTACTAAGTGTAGCTAGCATTAGCATTATTATTATTAAGTGTACCTAGCATTATTATTATTTAACATTATAATTACTAAGTGTAGCTAGCATTATAATTATTATTACTAAGTGTACCTAGCATTATTATTATTTAACATTACAATTACTAAGTGTAGTTAGCATTAATAATATTTATTATTATTATTAAGTGTAGACAAATAGCACTAATATTATTCATGATTATTATATTTGTGTATAAATATATGAGTGTAGGAGTGTGTATGTATAAGAAATGTTTAGTTTCATTTTGCTAAGTTTTGCTTCCACCTCCTCTAAGTCAAACCTCCTCTAAACCAAACCTTTTCTTGGCCGAACTCATCTCTTGTCAAGCTCATGATCTTCATGGCCGAGCTTTAGTGAGCCTAGCCAATCCTCTCTTGGGACGTTGTGACGCTCGTTTCTTTTAATCTGTGAGATTAGTTATTTGTACCATTCCAATACTTCAGAGTAAAGTTATTAGTAGAAGCACACTCACGACTACCAACGGTGAGTGGGTTTAAGCTCATGATCATACTTTTGGTCATTATTAATATTTTTCCATATTATATAAATTATTTATGAAATTTTAGAATGATTTATGTCAAGAGAATATATTGTTATAATTATGCCTATTTTAGAAATATTATTACTTTTACAGTTATCATGAAAATTAATCATTTTAGCAAAACATATGGGACCATAATTGATACCTTGCGTGTTATAGAATATCTTTTTCCTAGTTTATGAAATTGTGAGACCTTAGTTTAATGTTTACAGTAGATATATTAATTATCATGTTTTCAGACTATGTATTTCCTATGAAGATTTTAGAATATTAGATATGATTTATTGAAAGTATTGAATAAAGTATAATTCATAACAATTGTCAGATACATATTCTATTGATTACTGAAATCATTATGTCTACAAGCTGGTGATCCCTTGGGCATGATTTTAGAATCTCAGTTATGCTACAGCCAAATTGTTAGAATTATATGAATTCAGAGCTTTTATATTTATTTGGTTTATGAACAAATTATTTTATATTAATTAGTGAGAAACAGATCAGCGAGTTAACGGCTGCAGGATTGATCGTTAACCTTGGTACCAAGTGGTCCGCTAGAGGACTAGCTCACCCACAATAAGGAACCAAGTGAGGTGTCCACTTATGGGACCTAGTTAGGTGCCCATCAGATTAGCCATTGGCTCAGATTTAGCTATTCAGCTCAGATAATTATGTATAGAATAATTCATGTTTCTCTACTAGTTATTGCCATAGATTCAGTTAATTTATATGTAATTATATATGTAATATATTTCACATCAGTTGCATGTATATGTTATGTATTTTGTTATTGTCCCGTGTGGGTTGTGAGTGGAGGCTCGCCCACTGAGTTTTGATGAACTCACCCCTCTCTTTTCCTTTCCCTACAGATACAGATTCTGATTTGATTGTACCACAGGATCCTCGAGTTGTGCTACAGCTTCCTTGGTGAGCTTCGCTTTGGAGTGGAGCTTATTGTCAATTATGTCAGTCTAGTAGTGCTCCAATAAATTGTGTAGGCAGGATCCCCGGACATGCATGATATATTTTCGCATTTACATTAATTGTTTTGTTATGTTTGGCTTTGGCCTAGAATATGGATTTTATGCAAATTTATGTTCAGAATTTATGTTTTGAGAACAATTTCATATTATTAAAGTTTTAGTTGAACTTGAGATATTTTGAATAAATTTGGATTATTTATGCATATTAGTCAGTTACGTTACCAGAGGCTTCCGTGGGAACCAAATCCTCACGTGCCGGTCACACTCCGTAGGTGGGTCGTGACATTAGTGGTCTAGCTTAATTTACTTGCTCTTTGCACCATCCACCACTCAAAGGATCATTGAAATTCATGTAACTTCCTAGTGGCCGATTCACCAGTGCTGGCCTCAGAAGTGCATTGTTTTGCTCTTCTTGGTGTTTCATTTGGTGCTGCTTAGCTATCTTTGAGTCCGCATGTTGATGTGCCAGCTTTCTTTCAATAAGAAGTTGCGCTTCTAATTCCTTGACCTTCAAAATATAGACAGAAAATGCTGAGAGAAATTCAGAAGCAAAAGTTCAGGAGCCCCTTTTTTATGGATGAGATCATTTATAAGAATATATGTTAAAAAAAGAAGTCTAAATTCCTATTTTAATAAGAAACCTTGTCTTGCAGACTCTTATTTTTATTATCTTTTCCCTTCATCTTGGACTCTAATCCATGGATTGTTTCCTCCATTTTCTTGATTTGTAAGTCCTTCAGCCAGTGTTTTTAAAACCGGCTCGGACCAGCCAGTTGAACCAGTAAACCAGTTAGTAAGTCGATCCAAGCCATAGAAAAGATCGGATAAGCATATTAACCAGTATAACCGGTGCAACCATGCAGGTTTCTTCAAAAATCGGAAACCGGACGAAGTTAATCAAACCGGGCTGGTAAAAAATTTTAACTTTCCTCGACCCAATAACAAATTAGTTAAGGCCCATTTGCCAAAATGAACTTGGCTTAATCCCATCTCTACTCACAATTCTCTCTATTTATATATACAAGCACTTGCTTCCAGTTTTGCTTCCCACACGATGTGGGACTTCGCTACCACCTTCACCTTCCTATGTCAACTAGAGCATTAGGGAAAGGAAGCGGTCAATAACCTGGCATAAGCTTATTGATCTTGCCTTCGTTGAGTGCCATCTTGCGCTTTGTGACTTTCTACCATATGCACATCCCTGTGAAGCTTAACACCAAGCTCGCAAGCCCACTTCCAAGCCCGACCCCAACAATTGCCAAGACCGAAACACCCTTACTCTTGAGTGGCGGCAGGTTGCCGCTCCTGTTGGCTAGCAAGGCCATGATAGGCTCGAACGGGTGGTTATTGGAGACATCGAAGCCGGAAAGGTGGACCAGCAGGTCCAATTGCTGGGGGATGGGGCCAATGAGGAGGTTGTCATGGAGGTCGATGATGTTGAGACACGCACAATGTGAGCTGAGGGGCAATTTCTCTTTCGAGATGGTTAAAGGAGAGGTTGAGGATGGCTAGATTCACGAGGGACTGAAGGAGAGGTCGCGAGCTTCGAGGTTGGTTCAATTGGCAAGGAAAGGGGAGCTTGTCTCTATTAAGGAGTGGGGCACTCATTCTCTAATATATGCAATTCGTGAGTTGCTTGGTTGTAATTGGGAGGTGTTGACAAAGCACATTGGTAGTGGTGTAATTTCATTTTGGGTTGTAGTCCAGTTTTTTATTAAAATAAAATATTATCTAAATATTCACTAATATAAGTTATATGTGCGTGTGGGTATGCATCAGTACAAATATTAGTTATTTTATATTATATATGCATCGATAAGCTATGTAATGGCCTTTTGGATTATATAATTTTGATATTTATTTAATTATATCCGGTTTAACCGGTTCAACCAATGACTTACCGGTTGAACCAGTAACCCATTGACTCAGTACCTTAATCGAGTTGAGTTTTAAAACTATGCCTTCAGCTTTACTTCTTGTTTGGTTTTCTCAGCATAATCGAGTGCAATGGTTTTTACAGACTATCACAGTTAAATAGTGAAATTGTCACAATCGAAATCGTGAAGGGACGGTGAGAAAAAAGATTAAAAATTGTGTCAGAACCGTGAGAAAAAAAGATTAGAAACATATTCTCGACTAAGTTTTATCAAAATTGGGAAACACGTGGAAAACCCATTATTCTTTAAAAGAAATGGTTTACGAAACCATATCCGAGTTCGAGAGTTGATTATGCATAGGGAATGACAAAGAGTTTGTTTTTGCAGCACCTTTGATATATCCGTATTGCTACGGTTACCTTTACTGAATATGCTAAGTATTAATAACCCTTCAAAATATTTATTTTACCATTTTTATTACTAAAAGGAAATTACAAAAGTAGACAAACATCCCTTTTTTAAAATAAAGCATAAAAAGAAAATTTTGGAGTATCAAGCTATCACAGCTTAAATGTCCAAAATATCAAATTAACAAGTTGTCACGGCTAAGTCAACATTTTTATTCAAAATAAAATATTCGACAAATAAGTGACTAATTTAAATTAAATGTAACAAAATTAAATGTCTCCTACAAAAAAAAAGTTCATTAGAAAAATCATTTGCAAGTAAGACAAAAGCTATGAAATTTATGTTTTTAATAAGGGTCACCTTCTCCTACGTATACTTTAATGCAATAGGAAATTCAAAGTCATATAGTTCTTTAGTAAACATTTTTTGGTTAATTAACTTTATTAATAGAGGTTTCAAAACATCAAGCTATCACAACTAAGATACTCTAGAATATAGAATTAATAAGCCATTGCGGTCAAATTAACTCTATTCGCAAAGGAGAATTATTGATCAATTATAATTTTGTTTTTTTCACATTAAAAGAGATAAGAACAATTTTTCAAGACATAGGAAAAATGGGATTTGGCCCAAACTTTGGCCACTTTAGCAAGCCTTGAATTTATGTTTCAACTCCTCAGTCCAACAAAGCACAATTAAAACACTCATATTTATCTATTTCCACTCCATATTAAATGTGTTTATTCATGCTATCTTAATAATGCCCTTAAACCTATGTTTAATAGTTAGCATTTTATTTTTCGAAACTAAATTATGCAATTGGGGGAGAATTGGAGGGTGCTCCATGAACCAACCCCAAGACAGCAACTTCTCCTGCTTGTTTATGCTCCAAGAGTGGTCTTATTCCTACGCTAGTTTTTCTTTTATTATTCCTCTATACCAAAAAAAAAAAAAACTTATAGGTTACTTGAATGTTTTTCCTCTCATCACATAATAGTCATCACATAATACCCAAAATTCTTTGATCCTTGATCCCCGACGAAATTTTTCATGATCTCCAATTCTGCTTTATTTCAAATTTTCTCTAAATAAAAAAAAAAAGATTTATCTCACTTTAACATATTTATCACAAATATACTAGATTAAGTTTCAGAGATAAACTGGTTAACAATATATATATGAAGAAAATCATCTGTAAGTTATCATGATACAACATTTAAAATTTTTAATGAAAAAGTAGCATATTCAAACTATGCTAAGATATTTCGTGATAACTTAACAAAAAAAAATGGCTAAAATAGCATAAAATATGAATAATATTTGTATTTTATTTTATTATTATATTTCAAAGAGTAGAATTATAGATTGGTCATGACAAATATTATGGGATATAAATTAATCTTTTAGGATTTAGAAATCTTCATGGTGTCCCTCACAATTCACAAAAGGGAACACATAATTAGTCCTAGTTTTAACTTATCATTGCAACACTTAGTAGAAAATACATATGAACCATTAATCCACTTATCTCACCCAATGATAAGCTCCATGTAGTGGCATCCAACTAATGGATGAAAAGTTACTCATTTAATTGAAAAATCATAAGAAAATATAAAGAAAAACTACATACCAAATCCAGTAACTATATTTAATTTTATGCTTATATTAATTAGTAAAATTATTAAATATAAATTTAAAATTTAATAGTAGCAAAATATTATCAACATAAAATTTCTTACAAGTAAAAATAATAAATAAATTAACAATAAATAATTGTGATTCTAATACATAATTCTTAATTTAGTTTTTAAATTATAAAATATGTCTAACTATTAAAAGAAAGTTAAGGACGCTTCTAAAAAAGTGCAAATACAAATATTTAATATGAAGTGGTGATAGATAAATGGGAGCAGCTGCCACTCCCTTAAAACAAAGCCCAAACCAATTTTCAACGTAAAACAAAAAACTTTAATCAATTTTAAGACAGGAATTGATATGAGGATAACATCACGAGTAATTCAGCACTGAAGGTGGTTTTGATATACCTTTTGGGTGCAGCCAGCAACAAAGTAGGTAGAGGGCGGTGACCATGGCGACGGCGGCGGCGAACAGGACGGCGGCGCCGTGGTGGCGCGATGAAGGAAGAGCGGTGCGAGATGACTTCGGGTGACTTGGCTTGGACGGCAGTGTGCAGGGGAGGAAGTGGCGGAGGTCGCAGTGCGTGGACTGCGAGACGGGCAAGGAGGAAGCCGAGGTGGCTTCCCGCTACGGAGGAGAAGGAAGCCATGGCAGATTCACGGTGGCGTTGGGATTCCCGCGGTTGTGCAGTGCGTACGGTGCAACGGAGGTGCACGGTGATCAGCGGCTGACGGAGGGAGGAAGCCGCAGCTGCTTGGCGATGATGATAGGGCGTGACGGCAGCGATGGCTGACCAGCGGCGAGGGCAGGGAGGGGCTGTGCTGAGGTTTTTGTTCTTCTCTTCCTCTTTTCTTTTTGGTTAATCTGTTCTGAGTTTGGTTTGTTGTCAGAGTGTGTGAAAGCTTGGGATTTGGTTGATGAGTTGATTTTTTTTTGTTTGTGATGCTGGAATCTTTTTGGTTTTTCATTTTGGTTGTAATTTATGGCTGTTGGCTCTGTTTGGGTGATGAAAGGGGTTAGGATTGAAAATGTTTGGGAAGATGAAGATGGTAGTGGGGAATGGAATACTGATAATGGTGATGGATGCAGGGGGCGGGAAGGAGTTTGTTATGGAATACAGTGCATTTTTTCTTTTCTCTTCTGTTAGGTTTTGTCTAGGATTGCCATCCTTTTTCTTGCAAAAACTGAGAAGAAAGAAAGTTTCATATGTATCTTTTCCTTTTCCTTTTTCTTGCACTGCCTCTGATATTTTTTGCACATTTTTATGGACATGAATCTGAGAAGTGAAACAAAAATAAACCTAACACTCGTGGGCCGAAGGAAATTTGGGTTGAATATGAAAAAAAGGTATAGTCAAGATTCAAGATGAGGTTCACGATTGAGCACCACCATCAAGCAAAATATACCAAAAAGACTCAAGAAATGGGTTACGAGCTGGCATGCTTTTTCTCATTTTTTTATTTCAATTTTTTTTTTGCGTTTTTTTAATTTTTTAAAAGCAAAAGCTAACTTTTTGGTTTTTTGTTCTTCAAAAGAAATAAATGCAAAGGTTATAGTTTACCCAAAAAAAAAATGCAAAGGTTATAAAAGAAGTTTTGGCCATTCATTCTAAATTATAAAATACGTAGATGTTTATAGTACATCTGCACTACGACAATCATACCATCCGTTTGTGCCTCAGAAGTTCAATAGTGGCCAACTGCTTTTTCACAGGGCCAAGTTCTGGGATGGTGGTGGTTGATATTGGAGTTCCGGGATGTCAAGATTTGCATGGATTTAATTTTATCCAATTGATGACGGATATAATCAGTGGCACTTACAAGCTTCATGTTGTGATTTGGAGGGGGTTGTGGTGGTGGTGGATAAAGTGTTTTCCATCACAGATTTGATGGGGGTGGCATTGTTGAAACCAAAACTAGGAAATGAGCTTGATCAGTTAGGCTTTGAATATGATGGTATTGAGAATGTGCTGAATATGTGATTGTATTCCAGTGGATTGAGGTGATGTTGCTGAGTGGGTGAAAGAATGTGCGGATGCCAGGTGAGGAGTGAAATAGAATATCATGATAAGTTTGAAATGAATGCACCAAATTGTTACGAAAATAAAACAAGCTAAAAGAACGAAATGTAAGCTAAGAAAGCTAGAGATAAAAATCAAGATTAGACTAGCAATTTTCTTATCTATTCATTCGAATAAAATAATTACATTATATAATAAAGTCTAGCAGTCTAGAACATTTTTCCTACCAGTAATCATTACCCTAACTCTAAAAATTCTTAGAAGATATTCCTTCTTATCATCAACTCTTAACTCTAGAATATTCCAATTGGACGTTCTTCCATAACATAATGCTAATGAATGCCACTTGGTTTACTCAGGTTCATGAGAGGACTAGGACACCAATGAATGCCACACACGCAATGCTTGTGGCTACATCTGTCATTGCGTTGTTCACAAATCTTGAGATCCTTTTCCAACTCTTCTCAGTCTCAACTCTATTATTAAACCTTTGATTGTGCTCTCCAAGATTGAGGTGATGTTGGTAAGCACATGAAAAGACGTAGGGATCCTACAATGGGTGAGGAATGAAATGGAACATGAAGATGAAATCAAAATGAAAGTACTGAACTCTTAGGAAATGAATAGTATTTGATGTATAATGATATTATAATAATACTCACAATATTATTTTATTTTATAATACATAATATCTATTTTTATTAAAAAGATAAAATAATATTTTAAGTGTTATAATAATATTGTTATACAATTTTATTGTACATGTAATACTAATTGATGAAAATAAAATAAGCTAAAAGATAGAAAGGTAAGCTAAAATAACTAGAGCGATTGATGCTACAGTCTAATGGTTATATGGTAATCTACTATACTTTTGAGTGAGTGATCTCATTTTCAACTTCCAACTCTCCCTTCTCAATACCCTTTAGAAAAAATTTCTAGTCCTAATGGCTTTGTAAAAGAAGAAAAAAAAAAAAGAGAAGCTAAAAATAAAGGCTAGGCTAGTAATTTTGTTCTCTATTCATCATTCATATAAAACTATTACCATATATACTCATGTCTAACATTCTAGAATATTATTTCTACTAACAATCCTTGTCCTTACTATAAAATATTCTTACTAGATATATTTTTCTTATCATTAATGCTCATGCTAATTTTAGAATATTTCTATTAGATATTCTTCCATTATATAATTCCCAATGTAGGCCATTTGGATTGCTCAAGATGATGAGAGGACTCGGACACCAGTGAATGCCACGCGCGCAGACACACAATGCTCGTGAATACACCCGTTATTGTTTTGTTCACAAATCTTGATATCCTTTCCAACCTCTTCTCAATTTGAACTCTGTTATCTTCAGGCTTGTGTCGCCAACTCCTTTCATGCGGCCTTACTATTCAAGTTGGTGACCATGGCTAGTACATACAAAATGTGATCAATTTACTATTCAAGTGGGCATTTGCGTATCCCCAACCATCAAGTATACTCTTCAAATTCAATTCTGGTAATTTATATGCACCATTGATTTTGTGTTGAACCCATTTTTCTAACATGATTTTGGCAGAACACGGGGGTTTTAATACGTTCTAGCGGATTAATTATCGAAGTTTTTGGTTTTTGTATTCATTTTATATACAATTAATGTCTATACTTTAACTACTATTTCATTCATCATTGTTGCTGCAAAATAAAATAAAATAAAAAGCAATTAGTGGAGAAGTCAGTGTTTTATGAAATTTTCTCACAATTTAAGGAATTTAATTTAGTGTAAATTTTATCTTTTACATAATCATCAACTCATGAACTTTATAACAACCATAGCAAAAGTCACATAATGAAATTTGATTAGTTGAGAGTGCAAAAAAATTTACACCAATAATATATCAAAAAAATAATCTCATGATTTAGAATTATACACATGCTATGAAAGGATTTGTTGATATCGGTGTAACATTAACACATATTTTAAACCTTTAATAGCTTTTTATTATTATTATTATTTTCAAAATCCACTATTAAATTGAAAGTTTATATGTATATTACAAATCATTTATAAATTTTTTTGCATTAGTCCAAAATTATTGTTTAATGTGGTTTATTATAAGAGTGAGATGAGCAAATTTAGACCGTATAATTATATATAGATGGTCAGGATTGAAAGTTAATAAAAATTAATGATAATGTGATTACTTAAAAATATCACAAGATTTTATATCTTAACCTTGATAATTCATGTAAGATTTAATGACGTAGATTTACTCCTTTCACTCTCATAATAAATTACTCATCTCAACATAATAAATATTTCCTAAAAGTATGGCAATAAAACCTATTTGATCACATCCTTGTGGGCAACACCAATTATTTGAAATTTGACATAGATAATTAACATGATACATAATTATTATTATAATTCAATGATATGAATTAAACCAAAAAAAGAAACTAGTTTTTATAAAGAGTTTAGTGTATTGAGTCCAACATACACACTAATGTGAATGGATCCTTCCTGCAGTGGTGTGTGCGCACATGTGTGTGGATCCATTATTATATCGGTAATCAAGCATGTGAAATTTAAAAAATTTGGACAACATTAAGTATGCAATCTAATCATCGATAATTACAAGTATTTTCATAGATATGTTATACGTCAAAATAAAGATGAATGATTAAGTATTAAACTATTTTAATATTATATGAAATTTTATTGACTTGATCTATTTGACGAAAACTTTCAATTCAATAGTCAAATTGATGAAATTTTATGTCTATAAATGGTTATTGGGTGGAGTAATTAAGCATACCATTTAAATTATTACTTTTGGACACGGGTCTACTTAATTATAAAATCTTTTAAAAATATTAAAATGTATACTCTTAAATAGGTTGAATGACTTCTAAATATGCCAAAAATATATTTTAAATTGGTTAAAAGGCTTTTTAAATAAGTTAAAAAAGTATATTTTTAAATAGATTAAAATGTTTCTATTATCACTAAATTTCTTAAATTATAATAATACTAATAATAATATAAATAAAAATAATATAAGTCGGCCATCATCATGTTAGGCCTAATTAGAAAAAAAAAGTGTTGGGCCCATTTTAAATTTCTATTTCTCTTGATCCACCACCTTATTTGTTTTTTACCTATATTATATTAGCATATTATACAAAAATATTCTACACGCGTATCATTTCTTTTTCGCCCCTAAATTACCTGCATAAATTTGCAGCGTGAATTCTTATTATTCACGGCACCTCTCTATTGTTTTCCTTTTTAACAAAAACAGTGAACCTACGAAGGGTTTTGGAGGCAATGTCATTTTGTTATTAGAAGTTAAGCAAAAACTCATTATCTGCACAAATTTGGGGTGCGAATTCTCATTATTCACGGCACCTCTCTGTTGTTTTCCTTTTTAACAAAAGCAATGAACGTACTAAGGGTCTTGGAGGTAATGTCGGTTTGTTACTATAAGTTAAGCAAAAACTCCAAAGGGGCATTTGAGCATTGGCTTTGATTTCTTCTTCCATGTTTTTTCTTCTTTAAAACTTATTTTCGAAGTTTTCCTGGGAACATGCATCGTTAATTAGCTCTTATGAAAATCCGAAGCTAATTCCATGTTTAAGGTTGTCTTGTTGCCCGCAGAGCATATTTTATTTTATTTTATTTGTACACAAATTGGGTGATTAAATTGATCTCAAAATAAAAGATATCTAGGCTCAATTGATGTCAAAATTTTATAAGAACTATATTGATATCAAAATTAAAAATATTGATGTAAAAATTATTTATTAGAATCAAATTGTTGTCAAATTAAAAATGTTAGGATCAAAAAATCATTTACTCTTATTTTTTGTGTATATTACATTAATAATAATATAATTATGGTTTTTGCATCGGTTCCCCTTATGTAATCAAAAGTTATGATATGATATTTGATTTGATAGATTTAAAAAATTTATATTAATGTGACATATGACTCATTCTTAATCATAAACAATTAAAAAAATACTAATATCATTGAATTTTATAAAGTTACTAGAGAAACTTCATTGATTAAGTTATGTATGCAATGATATATACACAATTGAAGGAGATTTTTCCTTTTTTATTTTCTATTTTATATTTGAAAAATCATATTGATTAATATAAACATATTAAACGATGGTCTTAATATATTAATATAAAAACTAAACTTATTTCAATTTAAAATTTAATTTGAAGTTTAGACAAAATTGGTTTCAAAATTTTTAATTTATTGAAATTAGACAAATCAAAGGAATTTTCAGTGTTTTCGTTTTTTGGAAACAGAAATCATGAAGTCGAAACAAACATATTTTTCTAAAACTTGAAAAATTGAAAATAAAAACTATTTTTAGAAAATAAGAACTCGATCAAAATGTTTTCGGAGACCAAACAACCCAAAACTTTTGCAAGTGAGAGAGATGGATAAGGGGGACCAAGAAATGTCATATGATTCCCTCGCCAAGGTTGAACTTAGATTACATCATTTATGCTCTCAAGTGGTGTATAGTTTAATTTTCTAAGCTTCATTTCTTTAAAATAAAAAATTGGATTTCAATACACGATGACAAAGATTGATTTCATATAATACAGGGAACCTATCTTTCTTTTCATCTTTCCTTCTTTTTCTTCCCCATATTATCTGGCACAAATTTGGAATGCGAATTCCCATTATTCACGGCACCTCTATGTTGTTTTCCTCTTTAAGAAAAACAGTTAACCTACTAAGGGTCTTGGTCTCTTGGAGGTCTGAGCTGCAGATCGGCATAACATTACTTTTTTTTCACCTTTTTTTTTTTCGAAGTTTGCATGTGAACATAGTTTATTAGCTATTATGAAAATCCCAAGAGGAGTAATATATGCACATCACCACAAGTCATCATACACTTACACCTCACTGCAAGATTAAATAAAAGTATGGCATACATAGGGATGAAATGGGAAGGGGAAAAAGAAAAAGCTTCCCTTCCATTCTCTCTCTTTTTCTTGTTTCTCTCTCTTTCCCATCATCCCTCTAAAAATTTTTATTCTCTCTCTATCACATTTATCTCTCTCGTTCTTCATTGTTCACAGGTAGAAGATAAAGGAGAATCAAGATTTCTTCATCTTTAATTCTCTCTCTATCATGTTTCCCTCTCTCATTCTTTATTATTCACAGGAAGAAGATGAAAGAGAATCAAGATTTGTTGGCAATAAAACGAATTGATTTTTTATGTATTTGTGGTTTATGTCCTAAGATAAGGATGATTATTTTTTTTCCAATTTTTTCAACAACAAAACGAATTGAGAATGACTCTACGAAAAATTGAGATTCGTTGTTATTGTTAGAAATTGGAATTAAAAAATTATAAATATGTGTTATAAAAAGTTGTAAACTAATACACAAAATGTTATAAACCATGTTCATAAAATATATAAACCAATTCTAAAAAATTATAAGTTAATTGAGGACAAATACTAAATAAGTTCAGGATAAAATATGAAACTATATGCAGAAAACTTGTAAATCACATGCATAAAACATGTAAACTAGTTTTGAAAAAGTGTAAACTAATTAAGGACAAATACTAAACAAGTTTAGCATAAATTGTGAAACCATACGTAGAAACTGGTAATATTTGTGAAGGGTTCACGGAGTTTTCTGCCCACTCACATGTGCAATCTCATTGATTTTGGTACATATAAATGTGAATATTAAAAATGATAAAATCTTTTTCATCCTTGGCAATGACATGTATAAAACAGCTATCTAGATTACCATATACAGAAGTTTTTTCCTTTTTGGTACCCCAATTTTGTGATGCTCGCGATATCGCCTTTCCTTTGCAAAATTTGTTTTGAATTGATTGACGTTGACAAAAATAAATAAATAAATAACGAAGCAAGTAAATTATAATAGCGTAAATTGTAGTTTATGTGTTGATTGAAATCTAGAAGTTATAAAATATGTGCAAACGATACGGTCACGCAGAACGTTAAATATATGATGATGGAATTGTAACGCGACTTGCCCGAGAAATGCTCGTTAATAACTTGGGAAACTTTAAAACGTGAACTACAATTGATATCATGAAATGCGAAACCTTACGAAAAAAGGTTATAAATCAGTATATAAAAAGTTATAAATCATATTCATGAAATATGTAAACCAATTCTGAAAAAATTATAAACTAATTGAGAACAAACCAGTTTCTACATATGATTTTACATTTTATCATGAATCTATTTAGTATTTATCCTCAATTGGTTTATAATTTCTCAGAACTGATTTACATGTTTTATGAACATAGTTTATAACTTTATGTAATACATATTTACAATTTTTTAACTCCATTTTTCAACAATAACAGTAAATCTCAATTTCTAGCAAAGTCATTCTCAATTCATTTTGATGCTGAAAAACAAAACAAAAAAAATCATCCATGTCTTGGGATATAAATCACAAACACACAAAAAAAAATCAAATGGAATGAGCTAAACCTTCATTCATGAGAATTAATTTTGTGCGCTGCCAACATATCTTGATTCTCCTTCATCTTCTTCCTGTGAACGATGAAGAATGAGAGAGAGAGAGAGAGAAATGTGACACAAAGGGAAAATAAAAGCTTTTGAAGGGATCATGAGTGAAAGAGAGAAATAAGACAAAGAGAGAGATAGAACAGGAGAGAAGCTTTTTTCTTTTTCTTCTTCACAATTTATCCTTGTGCATGTCATACTCATATTTTATCTTGTAGTGAGGTGTAAGTGTATAGTGACTTTATGGTGGTGTGTATATGTCATTCCTCAAATCCTAACGCTAATTTGATGTTTTACGTTGTCTTGTTGAGCACAGAGCATATTTTATTTTTTTGTACACAATTGCATGATTCAATTTATCTTGAAATAAAGGATGTGAGGATTTAATTATTGTCGAAATTAAAAAATTTAACACTGAATTGATGTAAAATTTTTTATTAAATTTACATTGATGTCAAAACAAAAAATAGAGTACTCCATTTAGTCCTATAAGATTTTCTCATTGGACTATTTAGTCTTCCAAAAAAGAAATTGAACTCATGATTCTGAAGATTGAAAATAATAGACACATTAGTCGTTCGGTTAGTTTTCTATTAGTGAACTTACATATATGGCAGCATATAATGATGATGTGACATTAAAACGTTGGATGCAAGCAAAACAAAACTATTTTGGAACATATTGTACTCACTTTAGTGTCTAAACTTACACAAAATAAGTTATTTTATGACTTATAATAGAAATTTAAATAGCCTCTTTTGTGTAATTTCAACCACTAAAGTAAGTCATTTTAAATTTTATTCTACTTTTAGATGACACATGTGTCACTTAACATCATGTTAGCAGGTCATGCATGCAAATTCCATTAGTATTTAAAGGATCCAATATATAGAGGGACTAATATGTCATATTATTAAAATCTTAAATAACCACGAGTTTAGTTTAGCTAGTGGGGACTAAATTACTTGTAAAATTTTATTGGAGGACTATTTTGGGTATTTACTCTAAAAAATATTATGATCAAATTGATGTAAAAAAAAAATAGACAAAACCCCTCATTTTAGTCTCTCTAAAATTTCAAGTAAAATAAACTAGCCCTTGGAGATAATAAACTCTCAATTAGATTCATGTAATATTGAATCATTAGACAAATTGGTTTTTATAAAAAAAAATTTCTCAACTTGCCTGGCAATTTATGTTTGCACGAACTAATTTAGGAGTTTTTTTAGAGTGACTAGTTTGCTTGACTTTTCAATTTTATGCAGAATATTTTTTATAAAGACCAATTTATGCTCCTTAAAATTTTAGAGGGACTCAAATGAGAGTTTTGCTAAAAATTTATTAGACTCAAATAGTTTAATTTGCTAGGCATCATTTGTTTAAAACAAAAATTATTTCAACACATGGTGATTGACGAGGGTCATTTTTTTCCATATTGACTTTGAGAGTATAATATACATTGATATGGATTTAAGGATGAATATGTTATTGTGGTGTCAGAAAAATCTCGCCACAAGCAAGTTTTCATAAAGGTAAAAAATAGATTATTTTAATCAAAATCTCGCCACACCTAAGATTTCAGCGGAATCTTGTGACTGGAGGATTTCAGAAGAAATCTTGCCTGTGGCGAGATTTAGTAGAAAAATATTAAAATATTTGGCTCTTCCTATATAAGCCCGCTTTCGTCTTTTCCAATTCAAATTTTATTTCTCCAACCACAACATTGTTCACGTGATAGACACTAGCTTGTTGTAAATACTTGTGTATCTCCACTTTTGGTAACTTTATATATAGATGACGTGGTCGTAATAACTCTCTTTCCTGTTACAAATAATATTGTTTAATATTTGTTACAAATAACATGTATTAAACAAAATAACAGATATTAAACATAATAAATACTACTTAAAATTTAACAGGTATTAAACAAACAAATAATAGTACTTAAAATTTAACAGTTAATAAATACTAATTTTGTTAATACTCAGAACAGATATTAAACATTATTATATACTCAGAAAATAGTATTAACCAAAAAACTCAATAACGCTGTTGCAGAGATTCCGGTCATTGAAATCTCGACACTCACGAGATTCCCTCCTGAAATCTCGCCACTCACGAGATTTCTCTGCTGCTGACGGACGCAACATAAATTCACATATATGTAATATTTGCCTGAAACCCATATTAATACATATCTTTCATCCATTCCGCATATAAAAAATAATTTCCCGATTGACGACAAAGGTTGATTTTATGTAAGCTAAAAATTTTCTTGCATGGTGAAACACATTAAACATGTCAAGAATATCCTAAAACTATTCATATAATATAAAACTTCAAGCTGACACATCGTTATATGTCTAATCATATCACCAATTTTAGTAACTTTGGCAAAGTCCATTTCTACTTGGTGGTTCTCTGTTCCCATATTATTTTGATGCAAAATTACAGACCAAGCATGATAAACGAGGGATAACTTTAGTACACTTTAATTTATTCTAATTAAAATATAACTCCACTGTCGAGTAGGGTGATTGATTGGTGCTCCACGTGACATTTAATTATAATATCTCCATCATAGATCATGGTTTTGCACCACTCATCATATCTATATAAAGGCATGATTATGGGGCCAATAATAAGCAGAACAAATTCCACAAAGTGGCATCAAAATTAAACTTCCCAGTAAAGTGCATAGGTTCATATCTCTTGAGTAGTGAATACAAGGTATGGTTCATATTTCCATGCTTTAATTATATATGTGTGTGTGTGTGTAACTTCATATATGAAAGTGTTCAAGTAAATTAATATTTAATAGTTCAGGAAGAAATGTATGTAGAGCAAAGCCGAGTGTTAAAGGAAGAAGTAAGAATGATGCTTTGCAAAGTGGAAAATCATCTTGATCAACTTGAACTTATTGATGTCTTGCAAAGACTTGGAGTGGCTTATCATTTTAAGAATGAAATAAGGAACATATTGGACAATATCTATAAGATGGATATCTCTAAGAAGAAGAAGAACTTGCATGCCACAGCACTCGAATTCAGGCTCTTAAGGGAACATCGTTATGATATATCAACAGGTTTTTGAACTTCTTAATGACATTATACTACTTAGGAATATTGATATATAAGTTGGTTGAGATTGACTAAAAAATGATACATATGTTGCAGATGTTTTTGTTAGCTTTCGAGATGAAATGGGTGATTTCAAGAAACACCAATCATTTGATGTTGAGGGAATGTTATCACTTTATGAAGCCTCATTTTATTCATGGGAAGGTGAAACTATATTGGATGAACTAAGAGATTTCACCTCAAAAATTCTTAAAGAATATTTAGATGATCAGAAAAAAGGTGACTACTTATCACTCCTAATCAGTCATGCTTTGGAGCTTCCATTAAATTGGAGGGTTCCTAGATGGGAGGCACAATGGTTCATTCATGCATATGAAAGAAGGCAACCCATGAGTCCTGCTTTAATTCAGTTGGGTAAATTGGATTTCAACATTGCTCAAAGCATCTACCAGGAGGAACTGAAGTATTCATCAAGGTGATGATAGCCACTATATTTAAAGCTTATAAATTAATTAAGTACATGCATAGTTTTACTTTGTATGCATAATGAAATTATATTACCTTCTTTATACACAAGAGTAGATAATGAATTATCTTCTCTTTTATTATATTTATCATGTATATTTGAATTTATACTATATATTATTTTTTTTAAAAGCATTTATTTATTGTGAAATATATATGAAAAAAAAATGATGAAATAGATCATATATATTAAAAACTTATCAAACCTCACACCAAAAAAAAAAAAAAGAAACACTAATCAAACCTAGTATGACCTCCTAGGTTGGATAAAGTTATACATCACTTTGATGTTAGGAGTTACGGTGGAAAAATTTATATCATATATTGCACCAAATAACAAATAAAGACACAATATATAGCATGCCAAACACACCTCTATTGCATCTACATTGGTGCTTTAACCTTCAGCAACTAAAAATAGCTATACTTACGTTTAGTTTGCTGAAATTATAAGTATTTTGTTTTGTCTTTTTTTTTTCCAAAGATGGTGGAAAAGAATTGGCCTTGCAGAGAAACTGAGCTTTACTAGGGATAGGTTGGTAGAGAGCTACTTTTGGACTGTGGAAACAAATTTTGAACCAGATCTTGAGTTTTATAGAGAGGTCATAACAAAGGTCAATTGCCTAATAGTCACAATTGATGATTGTTATGATTCATATGGAACCTTAGAAGAACTAAAGCTCTTCACAGAAGCAATTGACAAGTTAGTGATCCATATTCAACCATTTTTTTCGTGCCTACTTTAATTTTGAAATGTTTGCAATATAAATAAATATCTATTATTTCTTTTTTTGTGGTCCTAGATGGGATCCAAGGACCATTGATAATCTTCCAAACTATATGAGAATATGCTTCTTAGCTTTAAATAACTTTGTCAATGACTTGGCTTTTGAATTCCTGAAAATGAATGGGTACAACATCACTCCGCACCTAAAGAACAAGGTAAGGAATATCATGTTTTATTATCCCTCTTTTTTTTTTGCACTCCCTCCATTCCATGATATAGATTGTTTTGGACAAACTGGTATATTAAAAAGTAAATATAATAGTCAGATACATTCATTTTTGAAAGTGCCAGTTTGTCTAAAATGACCTATATTATCAAACAAGGGGAGTATTTGGTATAAATTCCCAAATGCAGAATGTTGCGGTTAATTATTCTAGAGTATTATCAACTCTTTATGAAAATTTCAGTGGACAGATTTATGCAAATCATATTTTATTGAGGCAAAGTGGTACCATAGTGGATATAAACCAAGCTCCAAAGAGTACATGAGGAATGCATGGAAGACCATAGGCATGACTGTTATACTTGTTCATGCTTACTTTGCACTTCCACATTCATTTAAGAAGGAGGACATGGTCTACCTAGATGAATACTGTGACATAATTCGATTGTCAGCAACAATTTCACGCCTTATTAATGATCTTGGAACAAATAAAGTAACCTTCAAAATCTCACACTTTGTTCTTTACAAACCTCTCCTGCATTCAACTTATATTTTATTCTTTTTTTATCTCTCATATTTTTGTTTGTTATTTGTAGCGTGAGAGTGAGATGGGTGATGTTCTGAAATTGGTTCAGTGCTACATGAATGAAACTGGATCTTCTGAAGTTAATACTCAAGAGCATATAAAATCTATGTGTATCTCAACATGGAAACAGATGAATAGAGAAGCTCATAATTCTTCTCTATCTCGAAGTTTCATAGACTCTGCAATGAACCTTACAAGAATGGCAATGTGCATGTACTACCATGGAGATGGCCATACTAGTCAAGATCCTCTAATCAACAATCGCATATCATCATTGATTATTCAACCCATTTCCTATTATATCGGTTGAGAACTTGTTAAAGATTAACTAGAAATAGTCCAATTAATAAGACAAGGCATCATGAGGTTAGGAAAAATGTACTCATTCACTGCTGAAATTTTTTAGTGCTTTTGTGTTGGAATAAAGGGCAAAACACTTGTGCTCTCTACTATTTGTGGTGTACTTTGGTAGCAAGCTTATCTTTTTTATTTTTCCCTTCTTTATTTGTATGGTAAGTTTATAACTTCTCCAACATATTTAGCTAAAATATTTTAAATTTGTTATTTCTAAGATAAAGTGTTCTATTTTGATTTTCTCAAAAGAAGTATTTTTTGAATCTATTTAAAATGTCTAAACAAATCAATAGGGGATAACTCACATGATTAACTTTCAACTATATATAATCATTATTTGGGTTTGATTATTAGGTTCTCACTCAGTGAGAGCTTTCCGCTCGTCCTAAACTTTTAATTATTACAAGAGGATAAAAAAGAGGAAACAAACACCGAACAAGTAGCCAAGAAGATTTTCTATCCAGGTTGGAGCTAAAATAATAGTGGTATAGGTATTCCTTTAGATGGACCCCAATTCTATCATTCAAAAGAACATGGAGGAGTGGGTGCAATAGCTATATCTTTGTAGTATGAGTTTAGCACAAATTAAGGGGCACAATGCACGCATGAATTATCATGAGTCATGATTATGAAACTCTAGCTAAAGAAAAATTAGACACCTCATATACAAGATTTACTTGCTCCATGCCTTATTTCATGAAAAAAAAAATTACAAAATGAGTTTCATAGTAATTTGCACATTTTTCATGTTCCTTGAAAGAGTGACACACACAAAAGAAATCATTTCTATTTATCCACACATTACAATAAGAAAAATAAAAAATCTAAATCAATTTAATCTTCTTTTCATATCCATCCCTTTTCCTTATCCTTTTGACTATTCTTTTGTTGGATTTCCTTGCCTCTTCTAGCACTTACCACTTGCACCCTTTGTCCTAATCTCCCTCTACTTCTAATGGATACTCTAACCTTCTCCTTTCTCATGTGTTGCTGTAATGGAGACTTCACTTGTATTTTCTTATGTAGGCTTCTTCTTAGTATGCTACCTATCTTTTTAATACCACTTCTTACTTCTTTAGGACTCTCACAATGAATTTGTGCTGGCAGCACACTTTTGGTTTCTGATTCACCAATGACATCTTTCTGATCAATTTGGCTTGATCGGAACTAAGTTAAGCTAGGTATCTTAGGAGTGGAATGAGAGAATTTCATCTTAAGGCGATGGCAGAAGGAACTCGTGTTGTCATTGTGTAGATAGAGGCTCTACTAGACCTTTTTGGCAATAGGACTTTATCAGCCATCTCAAGGTTGTTTTCTTTTTCGGCATGATCAATGCACTTGATGGAGTTCTCCATTGTGAAAAAGGGGATTGAAGACCTTAAGATGTTGTTCTCCATTAGTGTGGTCTAGCTAAATTTTCTTATTCTTTACACTATCCACCACTCAAAGGATCATTGAAATTCTTGTAACTTCCTAGTGGCCAATTCGCAAGTGCTGACTTCCAAAGTGCATTGTTTTGCTCTTCTTGATGTTTCATTTGGTGCTGCTCAACTATCTGAGTCCACATGTTGACGTGCCAGCTTTCTTTCAATAAGAAGTTGTTCTTCCAATTCCTCGACCTTCAAAATATAGATAAAAAAATGCTGAGAGATGTTAAGAAGTAAAATTTCAAGATCCTTTTGCTAATGGAAGATATCATTTATAAGAATATGTGTTAAACAAAAGAAGTATAAATTCCTATTTTAATAGCAAACCTTGTCTTGCAAACTCTTGTTTGTACTATCTTTTTCCTTCATCTTGGACTCTAATCCATGGATTGTTTCCTCCATCTTCTTGATTTAGAAGTCTTTCAGCTTTGCTTCTTGTTTGGTTTTCTCAGCCTAACCAAGTGAAATGATTATAACTGATATGCTATCTATGTGTGCAATTGTGCATGTGAAAAGTTGTCAAAAATCAACATATTTTAAATCTTGGATGGTGCTTTTTATTAGGATTTTTTGTTATTTTGAGTTTTGCATGTTTAGTAATTTATTTTAGGTTCATTTTCATTTTAATTATATTTACATGTTTTTAGGTAGCTTAGATTAATTAAAATTTTATGTTTACTGCCCTCCAGGGAGCGCCTAGGTTCTGTGATTTCACTGCCCAGGCACCCAAATGTGAAAATGGAGTCGCCTTTGGAGAGCCACTGCTTGGGTGCTTGCGGTGACGAAAAGAAACTTGTATGTAAAAGTTCACTTAAATAAAGGAAAGACACGACTTCTGGGAGACCTAGACAGATAAACTCGAAAAAAACACAAGGAAGGGAGCACTGAGGCTATTAGAACAAGGGGAAAAGTGGAGATTGAAGATTCATCTTCCGTTTCGTGGGTTTTTCATGAGTTTTTCTTCACTTTTGCTTTCTTTGTTTTTCATTAGGATGAGTTGCTAAACTCCATAGCTAGAGGCTAGGGGTTTGGTCTGAGATGGTTGCAATTGGTTTGAATTCTTGAATTTATGATGTTGGAATTATGAGATTGATGGTTTGTTTTATTGTGCAAATTTATGAATTCTATTCATGGAGTGATTTGAAGGCTTTGCATAATTTGGGAAAGTTGTGTATGAACTAGATATAGAGAGATATACCGCATGATTTTCAAGATTTAGGAATTTATCTTGAATTGTGGAAAGTTGTGTGAATTGTGGATTGAATTTCATACCTAATCCCTTTTTCTTAGTGAATCATAGTGAAGGAATTAACATGTTCTACAGGAAGAGGAGATCAGAGTTGATTAACTAAGGAATTGGCATCAACTACTTAAAATCCTTTCATTAGTCTAGTAATTCCAACTCATGTGATTTATGAATTCATAAGATTGTAAAGAAAAATCAAACCATCGCAAGCTCCTAGTGTTTTAGAATCTTTAATTATCTTTTTTTTAAGTTGTTACGTATTTCGTTAGTTTATGCTCATTGCTCACTTATAGTTTATTTTTGTTATTCTATTTTTTGTTGAGAGTTGTCTTCAATCCAATTTAATTTGATATAATTTGAATAGAAATTTTATTAGTGGAGTGTTGTTTGATAGCATCAATTCTTGTGGTTACGATATCCACTTTCCGTAGTTACTACTTAAACGATTTGGTACACGTATCGAAGAGTTATCAATAACAAATTATCATAGTTAAATAATGAAATTGTCGCAACTGAAATCACGAGGGGATGCGAGAAAGAAAGATTAAAAATGGAGTCTCCACCAAGTTTTATCTAAATCGGGAAAAATGTGAAAAACCTATTATTTTTAAAAAGAAATGGTTTACGAAACCACATCTAAGTTTGGGAATCAATTATGCATAGGGAAGGGCAAAAAGTTTATTTTTGCAGCATCTTTGATACATCCATATTAATAACCCTTCAAAATATTTATTTTACCATTTTTATTACTAAAAAGAAATTACAAAAGCAGACAAACATATTGAAATAAAGTATAAAAAGAAGATTTTGAAATATCAAGCTGTACAACTCAGATGCCCAAAATATTCAGTTAACAAGCTGCCATGATTACATTAACATCTTTACTCAAAATAAAATATTTGACAAATAAGTGTCTAATTTAAATTAAATATAATAAAATAAAATATCTCCTATAAAAAGAAAAAAAAGTTCATTAGAAAATTTATTTACAAGACAAAAAATTATGAAAATTTAAGTTTGGCTTGACAGGGGTCACCTGTTTTACATATCCCCTGGTGCAATAGAAAACTCGAAGTCGTATAGTTCTTTAGAAAACATTTGTTAGTTAATTAACTTTATTAAAAGAGGTTTCAAAACATCAAACTATTACAACGAAGATATTCTAAAATATAGAATTAATAAGCCGTCATGGCATAATTAATAAAGGAGAATTGTTGATCAATTAGATTTTTTTTCACATTAAAAGAGACTAGAACAATTTTTCAAGATAGGAAAAATGGAATTTGGCCCAAACTTTGCCACTTTAGCAAGACTTGAGTTTATGTGTTTCTTTTAACTGCCTTAGCCCAACAAAGCACAATTAAAACAAAGCCCAAACCAATTTTCAACCCAAAACAAAAAACATCAATCAATTTTAAGATAGAAATTTAAATAAAGAGAACATCAGGAGTCGTTCAGCACCTAAGAAGCATGGAGATGGTATGTCCATGTGTTGGACACATGTCGGTATCTAACACCAACACGATATTTGTTGAACACGCATCCGTACCTGTCCAATTGGAAAAAAAAAATTGATCGAACACAGCTGGACACTGCTCTAATTTACTGTGAATGTAGCTTGGAAATCCCCAGGTGAGTTGGTTTCTTTATTTTTTTTCAAATTTTTAATATCAACATGAGTTCAAAATCAACCCTAGTTATTTGGTTGGATATGTGCTGCTGGGTCATTTTATCTTGAAAATTCTTCAATTGATCACAAAAAAAAAGAAGAATTAATTAGATAAAAAAATTATACAAACACGACAAAAAGAAATTTAGACAAAAAAAGACAAAAAAATCATAGAACAAAATAAAAAAATTATATATATATATATGCGCCATGTCCGTTTCCTGTAATATTTTGAGTTTGGTGTATCTCCATATCCATATTGGTGTTTGTGTCATGTCTCGTGTGCCTGTCAGTGTTGCTTCATAGTTCAGCACTCAAGAATGTTAAGGGAAAAGAGGGAGTTAGGTTTTGATACACCTTTTGGGTGCAGCCAGATATATATACATATGCTCCATGTCCGTTTCCTGTAATATTTTGAGTTTGGTGTATCTCCATATCCATATTGATGTTTGTGTCATGTCTCGTGTGCCTGTCAGTGTTGCTTCATAGTTTAGCACTCAAGAAGGTTATGGGAAAAGAGGGAGTTAGGTTTTGATACACCTTTTGGGTGCAGCCAGTGACAAAGGAGGTAGAGGGCAATGGCGGTGGCGAACTTGACGGCGACGCGATGATGGAAGAGTGGTACGAGACGACTTCCAATGACTTGGCTTGGATGGCAATGTGCATGGGAGGAAGTGGCGGAGCTCGCGGTATGGAGGGTCAACGGCGTGGACTGCACGACGGGCAAGGAGGAAGCCGAGGTGGCTTCCCGCTACGAAGGAGAAGGAAACCATGGAAGATTCACGGTGGAGTGAGGATTCCCACGGTAGGGCTGTGCATACGGTGCAACGGAGGTGCATACGGTGCAACGGAGGTGCACGGTGATCAGCGGCTGACGGAGGGAGGAAGTCGCGGCTACTTCGCGATGATGACAGGGTGTGACGGCAGCGATGGCTAACCAGCAGGCTGTGTTGAGGCTTTTGTTCTTCTCTTCCTCTTTTCTTTTTGGTTAATCTGTTATGAGTTTAGTTTGTTATCAGAGTGTGTGAAAGCCTGGGATTTGGTTGAGGAGTTGATTTTTTTGCTTGTGATGATGGAATCTTTTTGGTTTTTCATTTTGGTCGCAATTTATGGCTGTTGGTTCTGTTTGGGTGATGAAAGGGGTTAGGATTGAAAATGTTTGGGAAGATGAAGATGGTAGTGCGGAATGGACTACTGATAATGGGGATGGATGCAGGGGAGGGAAGGAGTTTGTTATGGAATACAATGCATTTTTCTTTTCCCTCCTGATGGGTTTTGTCTCGTCTCGTACTGCAGGATTGCCATTCTTGTTGTTGCAAAAACTAAGAAGAAAGAAAGTTTTATCTGTATCTTTTTCTTTTTATTGCACTGCCTCTGATTTCTCTGGTCGAAAGGCTCAGTGATTACAGATGAATCAGAGGAGAGGCATGGGTTGAAATGGATTGGACATTTTTATTTGCATATTTTTATGGACATAATCAAAATGTGAAACAAAAATAAAATGAACCTAACACTCATGGGAAATTTGGGTTGAACACAAAAAAAGATATAGTCATGACTCAAGACAAGGTGCATGTTTGAGCACTACCAAACAAAATTTACCAAAACGACTCAAGAAATGGGTTATAAACTAGCATGTTTTTTCTCCATTTTTTCATTTCAAATTTTTTTTGCAATTTTTAATTTTTCAAATCAAAAGCTGACTTTTTTCCTCTTTTATTTTTTGTTCAAAAGAAATAAATGAAAAGGCTATAAAAGAATTTTGACCATTCGTTCTAAATTATAAAATATACAAATTTTTAGGTTTTTTATTTGATAGATCGGACAAAATCGGGTGTTTGCATAAATGTTTATACTACAACGGAACTACAACAATCATACCATCTGTTTGTACCTTAGAAGTTCAATAGTGGCTAACTGCTTTTTCGCAGGGCCAAGTTCTGGGATGGTGGTGGTTGATATTGAAGCTCCGGGATGTCAAGATTTGCATGGATTTAATTTTATCCAATTGATGACGGATATAATCAATGGCACTTGCAAGCTTCATGTTGTGATTTGGAGGGGGTTCTGGTGGTGGTGGATAAAGTGTTTTCCATCACAGATTTGATGGGGTGGCATTTTTGAAACCAAAACTAGGAAATGAGCTTGATCAGTTAGGCGTTGAATATGATTGTATTGAGAATGTGCTGTCTGGAGTAACGTCTAGCAGTCTAGAACATTTTTCCTACTAATCCTTACCCTACCTCTAAAAAAATTCTTAGAAGATATTCATTCTCAACATCAATTCTTAATTCTAGAATATTCCTATTGGACATTCTTCCATAACTTAATTAATGCTAATGAATGCCACTTGGTTTGCTCAGGTTCATAAGAGGACTGGGACACTACTGAATGCCACACACGCAATGCTTGTGGCTACACCTGTCATTCCGAAGTTCACAAATCTTGAGATCCTTTTCCAACTCTTCTCAGTCTCAACTCTATCATTAAATCTTTGATTGTGTTCTCCTAGACTGAGGAGATATTGGTAAGCAGATAGAGATCCTACAATGGGTGAGAAATGAAATGGAACATGAAGATGAAATCAAGGTATTGAACTCTGATGGAAATAAAATAAGCTAAAAGATAGAAAGGTAAGCTAAAAAAACTAGCGATTGAACCTATGTCGCAACCGGGATCGCGACGTGGACGGCGAAAAATGAAAGATTTATTTTAAAATGGAGTCGCCACCAAATTTTATTTAATTGGGAAAAATTATGGAAAAAACCCATTTAATTCAATGAAAATTATCTTTGAAACCAGATTTGAATTCGGGAGTCGGTTATGATTAGGGAAGGGTAGGGACTTAATCCTTCAAGACACTCCCTAATACACCAGATCTTTAGACTAGTACCTTAATTAATTGTGCAAATTATTAATAACCTTTCAAAATATTTATTTACACTTTTATTTTAAGAAAATTATAAAAGAAAATCTTTTTAGAATAAGAAAATTCTGGAGTACCAAACTGTCCACAGTTGGGTATCCAAGTAATATTGAGTTAACAAGCCGTCACGGCTAAATTAACCTCTTTATTTGGAATAAAATATATACATTTCAATGATTAATTTAAATTAAGATAATAAAGAAAGAGGAAGATAATAATAATAATAACAATAATAATAATAATAAATAAATGAAAAAATAAACAAACATTTATAATTATAATAATAATAATAAACAAGAATATTTACATGCAAAACAGAATAAAATAATATCATAAATAATACTAAATAAATATTTACAATAATAATAATAATAATGAACAAAAATATTTACATGCTAAACAAAGTAAAATGACATCATAAAAATTTAATTTTAGCTTGAAAATTTGAAATACCAAAAGTTTAATTTTAGCTTGAAAGTTTGAAACATCAAGTTTGTCATGAGCCTATATGTCTAAAACATTGAGGTTAACAAGCGTCTCTAAAGCTAAATTAACATTTTATTCAAAATAAAATATTTAACAAATAACTGATTAATTTAATATTTAAAGAAATAAAAAAAAGATATTAAAGAAAATATTTACAAATAATACAAATTATAAAAATCTAATTTTTGTTTGAAAATTTAAAACATCAAGCTGTCACAGCTCAGATGTTTAACTGAGTTAATAAACCGTCACGGCTAAATTAACATCCTTATTTAAAATAATTTGATTATTAGCTAAAATTAAAAATAATACATGATACTAATAGACACTAAATATTTATAAACAAATAAAAATAACAATAACCATTTACAAATTAAAAATGGAATAACATAAAATAACCTAATAAAATCTAATTTTGACTTGACAGGAATCACCTGCTCCTACGTATCCTCTGTTGCGATGAGGAATTCAAAGTCACGTAGTTCTATAAATAATTTTGGGTTGATTGATTTTATTAAAAAAGGGTTTGAGAGCATCAAGTTGTCTCAGCTAAGATATTCTTAGAACGTAGAGTTAATAAGTCGTCGCGGCTAAACTGCTCTATTCACGAAAAGGGAGAATTATTGAGCAGTTATGAAAAAAATCAATATTTTTAAAAGACAAGAACAATTTTTTAAAAAAATTCTAACTAATAAAGAAAAACAAAAGAACATCCCCAAAACAAAAAATACCAACAACCCACTAGGCCCCAAAAAATCTTTCAACCCAACACCCAAAATGAATTTGACCTGAAATAAAAACAGCCAGCCCAATATCTCTCAAAAAAGAGAGCCTGACCGAAATAGATAAATAAAATAAAAACAAGAAGAAAAAAAAACAAACAGCAAACCAAATGCCCCAAAAATGGACTCAGTCCAACCGGAAAAAGGAAAAATACTAATGCCTGCCCAAGCATTTTCCTTATTTGGCTTTTCGAAACAACTAAGGAATTGAACAATAACATGGGTCCAAAAAGTTTTTTTAAAAAAAATAAAAAGACTTCAAGCAAAAGAAGTCTGAAACACATTATGATGGAAAGAAAAAAATAAAAAACAAAAGTCCTAACATCTAACACTCTGCAGATACACAAAGGTTGAGATTTGGGGTTTCATTTTTTCTTGAGGCTGAAACAGAGGGTATGGGTTGAGGGATACACAAAGAGGTAGCCATTAATGGAGAAGGAAGGCCCAGCGCAGGGGCGGCCGGCTACGCGATGACCATGGAGCATTGGGTCGAGTTCCGCCACGATCCGTCTTGGCAGCGGCCCATGAGATGAGTTCTGTGTGGCGGAGCTTCGTAAAGGGAGCTATGACGCGGCCGCGATGAAGAGATCTTTTTCGGTGACAATTGCGTGGAGCGCAGCACTCATAGGAGAAGCGCGGCGTGGAGGAAGAGGAAGAAAGGACGACACCTGCCAGGGGAAGTGAGAGGTGGTGATTTGCGGTGGTGCCGGATCTGAAAGCTAGGTGGGGAGTTTAGTCGCGGCAGTGGCCTCACGGCTGTGTCACGCGTCAGAGAGAGAGGTGGAAAGCGGAGGAGGTGTAGATCTAAAGGGACATAGCAGTGAGGGTGGTTTGCGGTGATGATGGTGAAGCGCGCGGTGCTAGGCGGAACACGGTGTGGGGGGAAGGCCACAGAAGGCGGAGCCGCGGTGGTAGGCAGCGGCAGCCGCGGCTTCCCTCACTTCTCTTTCATTTTTGTTCTATCTTCATCACCTTTCTTTGTTTTATGAAAGGTTGGTTTGGATTTATGAATTAGGGTTTTGATCTTGGTTGACTTTGGGATTTAGTTTGTTTTTGGGTTCAGATTGGTTATTGAGGATGAAATCTTGGCTTGTGAGGTTGTGCTCAATGCTGAGAAATGATTCTGTTTTGTGTTTTGTGATTTGAAAATGAATGAACTATGTTGAGATTTGAGAATGTGCAATATATGATTTAGGAATACTTGAAAAGGATCAAAACAGAAAATAAGAGCAAAAAAAAAGAAAAATATATACCACTGTGATGTTCACTTCCTTTTTCAGATCCCTCAACTTTAGAATTCACAATGATCTTTAATCGCTAAACCTCTGTGATTTTTTTGCTTCACCCTCTCTAAAAGTCTCTCTCAAAAACGGCTCTCCCTTCATTGATGATTATTGGATTCCTCTATATCTTGACCAAAATCATTACCCCTCTTCTTTTTACAGGTTGGCACACCGAAGGAGAATTTATCCTTTTGCAAGGAGTTAGTAATCATCATTGTGTCTGCACTTTCCTCCTTATACTTTTTGTTTTCTGTAGTTCACGTGAAGGAGTCAAAGAAACAACCCCGTGATGTTCTGTCTCTTTTTTTTATTTTTTCAATTTTGTATTTTTTCTTTTTTTTTTTAAGAATTGAAATGGTTTGAAATAAAGAACTAATAAACAAAACTTGAAACGGTTTACAATTTCACTTAACAAAAATTAAACAACAAACATGATTCTATAAATGGGTTAAACTCTACAAATATACTGATTTTTTTTTTTTTTTTATTTTATAGGCCGAATAAAATCGGGTGTTCACAACCTACAATCTAAGGGATATATGGTTATCTCCTACACTTTTGAATGAGTAATCGCATTTTCAACTTCCACCTCCCCTCTCCCCAATACCCTTTAGAAAAAAATTAATTTTGTTCTCTATTCATCATTCATATAAAACTATTATGATATATAATCATGTTTAACATTCTAGAATATTATTTCTACTAACAATCCTTATCTTTACTCTAAAATATTAGTAGATATTCTTTCTTATCATTAACTCTCACCCTAATTTTAGAATATTTCTATTAGATATTCTTCCATTATATAATGCCAATGAAGGCCATTTGGATTGCTCAAGATGATGAGAGGACTCGGACACCAGTGAACGCCACACAAACGCACACATATGTTATTGCTTTGCTCACAAATCTTGATATCCTTTTCAACCTCTTCTCAATTTCAACTCTTTTATCTTCGTGCTTGTGTCACTAACTCTTTTCATGCGGCCTTACTATTCAAGTAGGGGGCCATGGCCAGTACATTCAAAGTGTGATCAAGTTAGTATTCAAGTGGGCATTTGCATAGCCCCAACCATCAAGTATATATACTCTATCAAATTTAATTCTGGTCATTTATATGCACTATTGATTTTGTGTTGAACCCATTTTTCTAACATGATTTTGGCAGAACACAGGGGTTTTAATATGTTCTGGGGGATTAATTATCGAAGTTTTTAGTTTTTATCTTCATTTTATATACAATTAATGTCTATACTTTAACAACTATTTCATTCATCATTGTTGCTGAAAAATAAAATAAAGTGGAGAAGTCAATGTTTTATGAAATTTTCTCACAATTTAAGGAATTTAATTTAGTGCAAATTTTATCTTTCACATAATCATCAAATCATGAACTTTACAATAACTATAGCAAAAGTCACATAATGAAATTTGAATAGTTGAGAGTGTAAAAAACTTTACATTAATAATATATCAAAATTAATCTCATGATTTAGAAGTATACACATAATATAAAAGGATTTAATTTGTTGATATTGGTGTAATATTAACACGTATTTTGCACCTTTAATAATTTTTTATTATTTTTTTTCAAAATCCACTATTAAATTGAAAGTTTATACGTATATTACAAATCATGTCTATAAAACTTTCCATTATTAATCCAAAAGTATTGTTTAATCTGTTTTATTATAAAAGTGGGATGAGTAAATCTGGATTGTATAATTATACATAGATAGTCATGATTGAAAATTAATGATCACATGATCACTTAAAAATATCATAAGATTTTATGTCTTATTCTTGATAATAAATATAAGATTTAATGGCCTAGATATTCACTTCTCTCACTTTCATAATAAATCACTTATATCAGCATAATAAATATTTCTTAAAAGTAGGCTAATAAAACCTATTTGATACCAACAAAGCCTGACACAGTTGGTAAAATAGTTTGGTCCTTTAAGCGTGTGTTAGATATTTGACTCCTGCCGTGTGTATAGAAAGAGGCCTTGTTGGAAGAGGCAAAACCCGCTTCAGTGATCTCTACGCCTTTGAGGGATTAGTCTTCGACTATTGGCCAAGGATATCCTTGAGTAATAAAAAAATAAAACCTATTTGATCACATCCTTATAAATAATCAATTATGTGAAATTTGACATAGACAATTAACATGATACATCGTTATTATTATAATTCAGTGATATGAATTAAACGAAAAAAAGAAACTGGTTTTTATAAAGAGTTTAGTGTATTGAGTCCTACATACGCTAATGTGAACAGATCCTTCCTCTGTGCCTGCATGTGCACGGGTGTGTGTGCACATGTGTGTGGATCCATTAACTTAAGTAGTAAGTATGCAATCTAATCATTAATAATTATAAGTATTTTCATAAA
The DNA here is from genome assembly GCA_031216105.1 of Dalbergia cultrata. Taxonomy (NCBI): domain Eukaryota; kingdom Viridiplantae; phylum Streptophyta; class Magnoliopsida; order Fabales; family Fabaceae; genus Dalbergia; species Dalbergia cultrata. The sequence continues at coordinate 18,782,395 of CM062350.1, forward strand.
TATGTTATACATCAAAATAAAGATAAATGATTAAGTACCAAACTGTTTTAATGTTGTATGAAATTTTATTGAGTTGATCTATTTGATGAAAACTTTCAATTCAATAGTCAAATTGATGAAATTTTATGTCTATAAATGGTTATTGGGTGGAGTAATTAAGCATACCATTTAAATTTTTACTTTTGGATACAAGCCTACTCAATTTTAAAATCTTTTAAAAATATTAAAATGTATACTCTTAAATAAGTTGGATGACTTCTAAATATGCCAAAATATGTTTTAAATTGGTTGAAAGACTTCTTAAATAAGTTAAAAAGTATATTTTTAAATAGATTAAAATTTTTCTATTTTCATTAGATTTTTTTAATTATAATAACACTAATAATAATTCAAATAAAAATAATATAATTCGGTCATCATGTTAGACCTAATAAGAAAGAAAAAAAAGTGCTAGGCCCATTTTAATTTTAATTTTTTATTTCTCTGGATCCACCACCTCATTTGTTTTTTACCTATATTTTATTAGCATATTATACAAAAATATTCTACACACGTATCATTTCTTTTTCGCCCCTAAATTATCTGCATAAATTTGCGGTGCGAATTCTCATTATTTACGGCACCTCTCTATTGTTTTCCTTTTTAACAAAAACAGTGAACCTACTACGGTTTTTGGAGGCAATGTCAGTTTGTTACTAGAAGTTAAGCGAAAGTTCATTATCTGCACACACTTGGGGTGCGAATTCTCATTATTCACGGCACTACCTCTCTATTGTTTTCTTTTTTAATAATAACAGTGAACCTACTAAGGGTCTTGGAGGTAATGTCAGTTTGTTACTAGAATTTAAGCAAAAACTCATTATCTGAACAAAATTTGGGGTGCGAATTTTCATTATTCACGGCACCTCTCTGTTGTTTTCCTTTTTAACAAAAGCAATGAACCTACTAAGGGTCTTGGAGTAGGTAATGTCAGTTTGTTACTAGAAGTTAAGCAAAATCTCCAAAGGGGCATGTGAGCATCGTCCTTTTATTTCTTCTTCCATTTTTTGTCATTTAAACTTCTTTTCGAAGTTTGCCTGGGAACATGCATCGTTAATTAGCTATTATGAAAATCCGAATGCTGATTCCATGTTTAACATTGTCTTGTTGACCACAGAGCATATTTTATTTTTTTGTACACAAATTGGGTGATTAAATTGATCTCAAAATATATAAAAGATATCTGGGCTTGATGTCAAAATTTTATTAGAACTATATTAATATCAAAATTAAAATATTGATGTAAAATTATTTATTAGAATTAAATTGTTGTCAAATTAAAAATGTTAGGATCAAAAAATCATTTACTCTTTTTTGTGTGTATATTACATTAATAATAATTATAATTAAGGTTTTTACATTGGTTTCCCTTATGTAATCAAGAGTTGTGATGATCTTTAATTTGATAGATTTAAAAAATTTATATTAATGTAACACATGACTCATTCTTAGTCATAAGTAATTAAAAAATATTGATATCATTGAATTTTATAGAGTTATTGGAGAAATTCCATTAATTAAGTTATGTATGTAATGGTATATACACACATGAAGGAGATTTTTCCTTTTTTACTTTGTACTTTATATTTGAAAAACGATACTGATCAATATAAGCATATTAAACGATGATCTTAATATGATAATATAAAAACTACACTTATTTCAAGTTAAAATTTGATTTGAAGTTTATACAAAATTAGTTTCAAATTTTTTAATTTATTGAAATTAGACAAATCAAACGAGTTTTCAGTGTTTTCATTTTTTGGAAACAGAAAACATGAAGTCAAAACAAACATATTTTTCTAAAACTTGAAAAATTGAAAATAAAAACTATTTTCAGAAGATAAGAACTCAATCAAAATGTTTTCAGAGACCAAACAACCCTAAACTTTTGTGAGTGAGAGAGATGGATAAGGAGGTCCGAGAAATGTCATATAGTTCCCTCCCCAAGGTTGAACTTAGATTATATCATTTATGCTCTCAAGTGGTATATAGTTTAATTTTCTAAGCTTCATTTCTTTGAAATTAAAAAATGGATTTCAACACATGATGACAAAGATTGATTTCATATAATATAGGGAACCTATCTTTCTTTTCATCTTTCCTTCATTTTCTTCCCCACGTTATCTGGCACAAATTTGGAATGCCTATTCCCATTATTCACGGCACCTCTCTGTTGTTTTCCTTTTTAACAAAAACAGTTAACCTACTAAGGGTTTTGGAGGTTTGAGCAGCAGATCGGCATAATGTTACTTTGTTACTAGAAGTTAAGCAAAAACTATGAAGGAGCATGTGAGCATCGTCTTTTTCTTTTCTTTTTTCCCCTTTTTTAAACTTTTTTTATTTATGTTTGCATGTGAACATCATTTATTAGCTTTTAGGAAAATCCCAAGAGGAATAATATATGCATATCATCACAAGTTATCACACACTTACAGCTCACTACAAGATAAAATAGAAGTATGATATACATAGAGATGAAATGGGAAGGGGAAAAAGAAAAAGCTTCCCTTCCACTCTCTCTCTCTCTCTTGTTTATCTCTCTCATCATCCCTTCAAAAGTTTTCATTCTCTCTCTCTGTAAATTTATCTCTCCTCTTCTTCATCGTTCATGGGAAGAAGATGAAAGAAAATCAAGATCTGCTGACAACAAAATGAATTGATTTTTCATGTGTTTGTGGTTTATGTCCTAAGAAAAGGATGATTATTTTTTTTTCAGTCTTTTTAACAATAAAATGAATTGAGAATGACTCGATGAGAAGTTGAGATTTGTTATTATTGTTAGAAACTGGAGTTAGAAAATTGTAAATGTGTGTTATGAAAAGTTGTAAATCACATGCATAAAACATGTAAACTAGTTTTGAAAAAGTGTAAACTAATTGAGGACAAATACTAAATAAATTTAGTATAAAATGTGAAACCATATGTACAAACTGGTAATATTTGTGAAGGGTTCACGGAGTTTTCTGCCTACTCAGATGTGCCAGCTCATTGATTTTGTACATAAAAATGTGAATATTAAAAATGATAAAATCTTTTTCATCCTTGGCAATGACCTGTATAAAACAGTTACTAGATTACCATATACAGAAGTTTTTTCCTTTTTAGTATCCAATTTTGTGATTCTCCCTATATCCCCTTTCCTTTGCAAAATTTGTTTTGAATTGATTGACGTTGACAGAAAAAAAAATTAACGAAGCAAGTAAATTCTAATAGCGTAAATTGTAGTTTATGTGTTGATTGAAATCTAGAAGTTATAAAAAAAAATGTGCAAACGTTACGGTCACGCAGAACGTTAAATATATGATGATGGAATTGTAACGCGACTTGCCCGAGAAATGCTAGTTAACAACTTGGGAAACTTTATAATAACGTGAACTAAAATTGGCTTGTGAAAATTGATATCATAAATTGTGAAACCATATATGAAAAAGTTATAAATCAGTATACAAAAAATTATAAATCATATTCATGAAATATGTAAACTAATTCTGAAAATATTATAAATTAATTGTGGACAAACCTGTTTTTACATATAATTTTATATTTTATGATAAATATATTTAGTATTTATCCTCAATTGATTTACAATTTTTCAAAATTAGCTCTTGTAGAAGATAAACTCTCAAATTGTTTCTTGTAATATTGAATCATTAGACAAATTGGTCTTTATATATATATATATATATATATATATATATAACTCTCAACTTGTCTGACAATTTATGTTTGCAAGGACTAATTTAGGAGCTTTTTTAAAGTGACTAGTTCGTTCGACTTTTTAATTTTATAGAGAATATTTTTTATAGAGACCAATTTATCCTCAAAATTTTAGAGGAACTCAAATGAGAGTTTTGTTAAAAATTTATTAGACTCAGACAGTTTAATTTTCTGGGCATCATTTCTTTAAAACCAAAAATTGGGTTATTTCAACACATGGTGATTGATGACAAAGATTGATTTTATGTAAGCTAAAAATTTTCTTGCATGGTGAAACACATTGAACATGTCAAGAATATCCTAAAACTATTCATATAATATAAAACTGCAAGCTGACTCATCGTTATTTTAGTAACTTTGGCAAAGTCCATTTCTACGTAGTGGTTCTCTGTTCCCATATTATTTTGATGCAAAATTACAGACCAAGTGATAAACGAGGGATAACTTTAGTACACTTTAATTTATTCTAATTAAAATATAACTCCACTATCAAGTAGGGTAATTGATTGGTGCTCCACGTGGCATTTAATTATAATATCTCCATCATAGGTCATGGTTTTGCGCTCATCATCATATCTATATATAAAGGCATGATTATGGGGCCAATATAAGCAGAACAAATTCCACAAAGTGACATCAAAATTAAACTTCCAAATAAAGTGCATAGGTTCATATCTCTTTTCCCTTTCAATTGCTAGCTAATGGATCTGCCAGCGAAAATTGCTCATTCAATCCCATCTGGATTCAACAAAATACTTATTCCTCCGGTAAAAAGATCATCATTTTTACCCATTAGGACCTTCAATGTCCCTTGTCCAATTCAATGCAACGCATTGAATCAAGTTTCTAATGATAGTCAAACAACACTACGTCGCCAATCTTCTAATTTCGAGCCTTCAGTTTGGCATTATGATCATATCCAATCATTGAGTAGTCAATACAAGGTATATATTAATGGTTTCATACTTCCATGCATTAATTTTATATTTATATATACATAAATTTTCATATATGAAAAGTGTTCAAGCTAAGGCAAAGTAGTAATTAATATTTAATATTGCAGGAAGAAATGTATGTACAGCAAAGCCGAGTGTTAAGGGAAGAAGTAAGAATGATGCTTTGCAGAGTGGAAAATCACCTTGATCAACTTGAACTTATCGATGTCTTGCAAAGACTTGGGGTGGCTTATCATTTTAAGAATGAAATAAGGAACATATTGGACAATATCTATAAGATGGATAACTCTAAGAAGAAGAAGAACTTGCATGCCACAGCCCTCGAATTCAGGCTCTTAAGGGAACATGGTTATGATATATCAGCAGGTTTTTGAACTTCTTATGACATTATACTACTTAGGAATATTGATATATAATTTGGTTGAGATTGACTAAAAAATGATACATATGTTGCAGATGTTTTTGTTAGCTTTCGAGATGAAATGGGTGATTTCAAGAAATACCAATCATTTGATGTTGAGGGAATGTTATCACTTTATGAAGCCTCATTTTATTCATGGGAAGGTGAAACTATATCGGATGAACTAAGAGATTTCACCTCAAAAATTCTTAAAGAATATTTAGATGATCAGAAAAAAGGTGACTACTTATCACTCCTAATCAGTCATGCTTTGGAGCTTCCATTAAATTGGAGGGTTCCTAGATGGGAGGCACAATGGTTCATTCATGCATATGAAAGAAGGCAACCCATGAGTCGTGCTTTAATTCAGTTCGCTAAATTGGATTTCAACATTGTTCAAAACATCTACCAGGAGGAGCTGAAGTATTCATCAAGGTGATGATAGCCACTATACTTAAAGCTTATAAATTAATTAAGTATTTGCATAGTTTTACTTTGTTTGCATAATGAAATTATATTACCTTCTTTATTGAGAACAGTAAATAATGAATTATCTGCTCTTTTATTATTTTTATTATATATATTTGAATTTATACTATATATTATTTTTTAAAAAAGCATTTATTTATTGTAAAATATATATATACACAAAAAAGGAATGATGAAATAGGTCATATATATTAAAAACTTATCACACCTCTCACCAAAAAAATAATAATAATAATCAAACCTAATATAACCTCCTAGGTTGGATAAAGTTATACATCATTTTGATGTAATAGAAGTTATGGTGGAAAAACTTATATCATATATTGCACCAAATAACAAATAAAGACACAATATATAGTGTCACAACATCCCTGGAGGGTGCAGCCACGGAGAATAACAACCAATTTTTTAAAAAATAGAACTTGGATGGGAGTCGGTACCAATTTTGATTCTGCATAAAATTGGAAAATCTTTTAATTGTAAACTGCTCTTGTAAGAGTTTTAAAGTTTGGGAGTCTGATTATGATTAGAAAAGGGTGGAAACTTAATTCCACTGCACCCCTAATATATCCGTATAAATGCGATGCCCTAAAGCTCATTATACAAACTAATTATAATTTTAATAATATTCATTTTCCCCGAACATCATAATAATTTTGCAAGAATAAAATAAAAGAAAAGAAAATCAAATAAAAAGATAATAAAACTTAAAGAAAAATTAATTTTGACTTGATAGTTGTTGGCTACGCCAATATATCCTCTGGTGTAATGAGGAATGTAAAGCTACGCCATGAATTTTAATTAAAAAATAGAAATTTGTTGATTGATTTTAATTTTGAAAATGGATTTTTAATCGATAAATTATTTAAAAGAAATATGTTTTAGCACATGATTTAAGTTAGCACTGAACTACTTAATAAGCCTTTACAATTTAACAATACATGAAGAAGGCATCCACCTCCCAGTCATGACTATTGATTGTTGTACAGATAAAATATTTTAATTTTTTTTTAATAAAGAACCCCCCTCACCCACCAAAAAAAGGCAAAGACATTTTTTTTTAAGAATACCAAAACCCAAATTAAAAAAGTTACAAATGCTAGCAAAAAAAGAATTTCAACCCAAAACAAAATTATGACCCACAGACCAAAGTCTCGAAAAGGGAAAGGAACAAAACAAAGGGTGCTACTCACATGCCTAATACAACCAATACCTACGGTGCCGATGGTAACGTGGAATGGTTTATAGTTGACACGTCTAGCAGAGTGCTCCAATTAAAAGTGAAAAGCAGTTGTAGTGGCAGACAAGGCAGTGTATGGAGTGTAGATGCTGATATCATGAAAGTTGAGGAATCCACATACTAAAACCCTCCACCTTATTTTCATTATTAATGATCTCACCCTAGCTTTAGCCCCGTATTTTATTTTATCTTTATACGATACAATATTCATATATATATTGTTCAAATACACTGTAACTTTACAACATATTTACTAAACATTTTTAATTTGAGCATCAGTTTGATCTGAACTTAGTTTTTGACATTACCTTAGTTGTAATATATTTTATTTCAACACAAATTTAGTTCTAATATTTTTTATTATGATATTAATTTGGTCATCTTATTATAATTGATATTTAATAGAATGGTTGAATTAATATCAAAATTAAATTGATATAAAAAATTTTATTAAAAAATAAATGTTTTATATATAAAATAAAATCACATTTTATATAATTGTTATTCCAATCATGAGATTTAGGTCATAAATTAAATCAATTAAGACCATAATTTTAATTATATCTAATTATTAAATGTCTAAATTCGCTACAGTAATCCTACCTTTTTTTATCTTTTTCTTCTTTTTTTTTTTCAAAATTCAGATATGCCAAATCAGTGCACTCTACTGTAACCCTTTTTATTTTTTTCCTTTTTTTATCCTTTCAAAATTTGGATATTTTGAATTCAGTGCATCTGTTCTTCATAAACCACTCTACAGTGATCCTTTTTATTTTTTCCTTTCTCTCTTTTTTTTTTTCAAAATTCAGACATTCCAAAATCATTGGTTTAGATTCTTTTTATGTTTGAAGGATATATATGTGGATCTTGAGACTCACAAGAACTCAAGTTCAAGTATATAATAAAGAATAAACAATATATATACGGTAGCTCCTGCCTATCAAATTAGCACAAGATCATCACGAGAACCTTAGTGGCTGAAGGTCCTCTTCCACTGGCGCGATTCGAGGTTCCTTTGATCAGTTTCAACAACATTTTCCTCATAGATGACTTCACCAACTCCACACTCAGGCACCTTCTCATACTAAGTCACCTCAACCCTCTCATGCTCATGTGTCAATTTAAAAACATATCCCTATTCAATAATTAGGTATAATTAAGATTATGGTCTTAATTAAATTGATTCACTAATGAATTTGGAGTGTCCAAATTTTGAAATAAAAAAGAGAAAAAAAAGGATCATTGTTGGGTGGTTTTTGAAGGGAAGAAAAACATATGCACTAAATTCAGATTGTTCGAATTTTGTAAAAAAAGGAACAAAATAAAAAGGATTACCCTAAATTCGGAATGTCTGAAATTTAAAAAATAAAAAATAAAATAGGATCTGCATTGATATCAGCATCTGCACTCCATACACTACCTCGTCTGCCATTACAACTGCTTTTCACTTTTAACTATGGCACTTTGTTATACGTGTCAATTACAAACCATTCCATGTTACCATCGGCACCATAGGTATTGACCACGTTAGGCATGTGAGTAGCACCCACCAAAATAAAGACTTGGCTAAAAACTGAAAAGAATCGAAAATGCCTAAGTTACTAAAACATGAAAGTAATAAGGAACAAAGGCTAAGTAATGCACAAGGGCGCAGGGGCTGAATAGGAGAAAAAGGTAGCAGCAGCGGTTGTCTCAATAGCAGGCGCGACAAACAACGCGAGACAAGGGCGCTGTAGGGATGGCACGACGGCGACGTATGTTATTGACGGTGGCTTGCTTGCGATCAAGCTTCAATCTGTGATCTAGATGGCGCTGGGGGAGCAATAATGGAGTTATACGGTGAAAGATGTAGGGACACGGAGTTGCGGTGGCTTTGTGGTCATGGTGGTCTAGGAAGGGGAGTAGTCTCCACATGATCTGTTCACAGCTGGTCTTTGCAGCGGCCTTCACAATTTCGTGGAGGTATAGGTGCGGTGTGAGATTGGACTTTGCAGCGAATTCCCGAGGTGATGGCTCTGTATAGGGTTGCTCCTAGGCTATTCTCCTTCTCTTTTATTTTTATTATTTTTTTTATGATGATGGTAATATGTGGTTCTAATTGGTTTTTTTGTTTGGATGGGTTATGGATTTTATTGAATTGGAATGGTGATGTGATGGTGACCGCACAATATTGATGGTGGTGTAAAGATTTTGTGGTATAGAGGATGGTGAAGGTGTGGCTGTTAGATGGTGGTGTGTTCTGATAAAGTGAGGATGGCAGTGTAGTGTTTACGGTTGTGATGATGATGGTGGTTGTGGAGGTTTGGTGGTGGCAAAGGCTGTGTTGATATTGGCTGTGATGGGTGATTGATGAGGTGTTGTTTGTTCACCAAGGGGTTGTCACTACCTTATCTGGGAACATAACCGACACATGAGTAATCACATCCCCATGTAAGCATCGTGAATCTCTAAGCCATTTTATATGCATATGTTAAACATGAAAACTATTTAAATCATACATCTATTTTCTACATATAAACCACTTGTTCTTCAAAGTCTGTATAATCATAACTGAAAGTTCATAATTCAACTCTAAAGTTTGTAAACATATATATAAAGAGTTTCTCTAGTACAAAAATAACCATGAATGTCAAATCATTAAATACAATTCAAGAATATACTATCATGGTATGCAATATGCAAATATGCTTTATGGTTCGGGACTCCTACTTGTAATGATACTGGAGCACTCTAAACTATAACAAAGATGTTTCAATAAAGTGAGATTGCCCCTAAGGCAACTTGGTACCAAGGTTAATGACCCTTTTACAGCAAGTAAGTCATTGTCTGTTTCTCTGTAGCTACCATCTCAACTAGTTTTGTACTTAATTCATATAATCTGAAAACTCTTAAAATCTCTTAAAGCTTTGGAAAACTCTAAAACTCTGGATTCATACAACTCGAACAATCTGACTTTAGCATAACTGTAGCTATGAAATCATGCTGAAGGAATCACCAGTTTGAAGACATTATGATTTCAAAAGTCACATAATATATAGTTGATAGTTGTTATGAGTATACAACTCTGACAATCTGAATTTAGCATAATTGTGGCTATGAAATCATGCCCAAGGGATCGCTGCTTGCAGACAGCATGATTTCAAGAGCCTACAGAATATGAATCTGGTAGTTGCTATGAATCATATTGAATTCCATATTTTTTAATATCATGAAAATAGAATTTCTAGCTCATATCTCAAATTAACATTTTTTTTAAAATCATTCTAATAGTCATAGAAAATCTCTAATCATCACAGTGATAATCATTTTTACATAAAATCAATTTACAACAACGGTCCCGTGAGTTTTCTCAAAAATACAGTTCATGCTCTTAAAACCAACAGTTTATAGCTTGATAAACAATATGAAATCTATAATCTTTTCAAAATATCTATAAAATCATGCATTATAACACATATTAATGAAAATACCTCTAATGATCAACACAGAAATCACAAGTTCAAACCCATTCACCTAGAGAAGTGAAAGATGAAGGATCAATACCAACTAGGCTCCTTTTGAGCAGAATGACACCAATATCTACTATTGAGTAACAAAACTCTAGATCAATCTTTAGATAACCCTAATCTAAGCCTTTGAGCTTTGGAGGAGAAATATTGGAGTTAGATTTAGAGAATGAAGGAGGAAGGGGTTTAGTGGGCTTTATATAGTCAAATAATTAAACCTTGCTTAATCTTTAAGAAAAATGGTAGTAAAATTTAATTGAAATTCTTCTTTGATTAACATAGTCAAATATGGTGGCTAGATGAATACAAGTTCGACTTGAATTCTTCTTTGTTTAACTAGTCAAATATGGTGGCTAAATGAATACAAATTCGACATGAATTCTACTTCATCCAGGAGTACTCTAGAAGTAAAGTTCAACTTGAATTCTTCAATCAAGGTGTCTAGAGGTTTCCTAAGGCCATACTAGGCTTCTCTAGGGACATATGGACTTGAGGTATTACATACTCCCCCCTTAAAAAAGATTTGGTCCCCAAATCTAAACTTACATAACTAGAAGAACAAGGAAATAAAATTCTTCACCCATATGGGTTTAAAGGATGGGCCATAATTCTAGGAGCACTCTAACATGATGTTCTGGTTACTCTGGGAGACTATCATCCTGAACGCCACTGCTCCACTGCTCTGGCTAAGAAGCCCAGAGGCGACTCCGCCTCCAAGGGTAGCCTTTTCCCACCAAGGTAACAAAGGCTCATGTCATGACACTTACCCTGGGCGACTCCACCTGTAAAGGCAATCCTTTCGACAATGCAAGTCCTAGGTGGGTATCTATGCTCTCTCGCCTCGTGTGTGTGAGCTCTCGAGAATGTGGTTGCTAAGCGTCACTTCAATTCTTACTTTGTTTCTCTTTCTCTTATCTCTGACATCGATTGATAATGTGGGGAACTCAAGGTTCTCAGTTTCTGATCTGTTCTCACTAATTTCTACGCACTCATCATGCATGAAAAAATAAAACTACGCTATCATGCACATAGAAATATGCTAAAACAACCATGGCATTCATAAACATAGTCCTCAAATGTCATATTTCAACAAGTCAAGGTTGCTAAGCAACCAGGCGTCTCTACCTCTAGCATGCATGAAAGCTACATATCACACATTACTTAGGTATTCATCAACATGTTATACACACCCTTTTTTTCTCAACACAAATAATTTAAAAACCAATTCACCAAAATGCAACCAACAAGCATAACATGCTCTAGTACTTTGAAACATTTTGTCTTAATCATGTGAGCTAACTCTCTTTCCTTTAGCTTCCTAATCCTTAAATCAAATTTTCCTCAATGCATCAAACTGAATACACATGCTTTTAGTTAATCCAATCATGTTCACATGTCATACAAGTTCATGCAACTGAGGCAAAAAACATGCTTCTTATTACTTTATTGATTAAGCCCACTAACTTTTTACTATTTATGCTCTCAAGCTGCAACTTAAACATTTCATATTTCATTTAAGTCCCTTTCATTTAGCTTATATGTAATGGGTTAGGGAAAAGGAGCATGTATATTATGCATACAAGTCTCTCAACTTTATTATGTAAATTATCTACCTCCAAGATTCAAATTATCCTCTTTAAATTACTCGACTCATTTTTCTGCACTGCCAACTCAGGTAAAACCATCATTCATGCATATAATGTTCTAATTCATGTCACATAACCTCAAATTAATAACACTTTTGCACACACCACAAAAGAGAAAGTATTCTCAAATGAGAGTGCAACACACAAAAACATTTAATCTTGAATCAAGTCATTTACTATGAGCTTAAAATAAAACTCTTTAGGACTCTTGTGTCTAATTATCTTAAATCTACACAAGTAAAGCATGTTTCAAATTTCCCTTTTTCCATTTGAAGAAAACAATCATGGCAACATAGCATAATAGAATTATAACCTCTCTTCAACCATCTCAAGGCAAAGTAAACCAAACTAAAACCGTTTTTAATCCCCATTTATTCTTCACACAACATTCAATTATCATGTAATCTCATCAAACTCATCACATGTATGCAACAAGGGACATGGACAAGAAATCCTTGTGAAAACTCTACTTACCAACATTATGGAAACTTTCATTTAGATTCCCAAACATGGCCATTAAATCATTTCTCAAACCTACCTATTAGGTTTAGCATTTAGAAAACTTCAAGGCTAGGAGTCATGGTGTTTCATGGTCATGAATGCATCATCAAAAATTTATTCTACTTATCGTTCCCAAAAGGCATCCTGGAACAACCATGCATATGCATGAAACTATGTGCTTAACCAACATAAATGTATCAGTCATGCACATATATCTTTGCAACTCTATTACTTTGTCTATCAAGCTACCATCATCATAACAAAATCAATCATAGTACTTTTGGTGAAAGCACTCAATAACTTACTCATGCTAACTCTATTCATAGGCAAGAGAGCATTCATAACTTGCAACATACTCACATTGTGCTCATAACCATGAGCAAGGAGACAAAAGGCAGCTAAGGCAATTTTAATGCAATCTACACATCTAACAATTCCTAAATGACATTTAAAACTTATCTAGCAATTTTACAACATGCTATTACCTTTCCCTAGAGGCATACAATAATCATATCATGCAAAATAGCAACGCAAACATAAATCATGAAACAATGCACCTGTGGAATATGGCATGCATGAAGTTCATGGTATCAAGGATTACTTGATATTATCTAACAAATCAAAAACCATTCATGAATCCTACAAGATTCCTACATGCATGATTTGTGCTTTCATCGTGAATATTACCTGCTGGCCCTAGGTCACTCACGCACTAACCTCTATGACACCTTTTACATGTTTGACAAATTGGGTGTGACCAACAGGTCCACGCCGAACTCTGTCTGTTAGATTGACTATTCCATTTACTCCTAGGTCGGACGATGGTAGGGTGCATCTAAGAGGGCGCTAAGGAGGTGGTCCCGACCAATGGTGCCTACTGCCAACTCTTGTCTAAGTTGGTTATGCTTATCTATTTCCTCTGCTAATGTGTTCTAGCTTTTAGGTGCCCATCTACCACTTCTGCTAGATTTAGGATGACCCGTTCAAGGCATCTGACACTATTGGTGCCAACTAATGTGGTTCTACGGCAGCGTCGACAATGATAGTGGTTAACAGGTGGCATAGCTCACCTGGAAGGGAAAAAAGAAGGATAGGAAGTTGGATTAAAAGATTCAAGAAATGACAGAAACCTTTACTGAATGTAGACATGACTGACTCTTCCTATTAACATCACATTACTGCAAATGGTTGTGTTCCCATTCACATAAATGTCATGCTATTTGTAGACACTTACTCTAGTACCATGCAGGGAAACCTATGGCTCTGAAACCAACATTGTCATGACCCAATCTGGGAATGTAATCGGCATAAGAGAAATCACATCCCCATGTAAGCCTCGCAAATCTCTGAGTCATTCTATATGCATATGTTAAACATAAAAGCTTTTTAAATCATACATATATTTTCTACATAAAAACCACTTGTTCTTCAAAGTCGATATAATCATAATTGAAAGTTCATAATTCAACTCTAAAGTCTATAGACATATTACACACAGACATATATATATATATATATATATATATATATATATATATATATATATATATATATATATATATATATATATATCTGTGTGTGTGTGTGTTTAAAGAGTTGCTCTTATACAAAAATAACCATTAATGTCAAATCATTAAATACAATTCAAGAAGATATTATCATGGTATGCAATATGCGAATATGCTTTATGGTCCGAGACTCTTACCTGCAATGATAATGGAGTACTCTAAACTATAACAAAGATGCTTCAATAAAGTGAAGCTCATTAGCTAGAACTATATAATGCTGCTAGGAAGAAGGTGGCTAGAGAGAACCTACAGCAACTACTTGTGACTACAACAGGGAAAAATGGAGAGGGTGAGTTTTAGTCAAAACTCAATAGTGAATCCTCACCTGTAATCTCCTTATATGGGACACCAAGGAAGAATACACAAAAACACAATTATAATAATAAAGCTCTAAACATTTCATATCTATATACATATAGTCATAATCATATTTTTTCAAGTAACAAAACAACAGTACTCTAATAGAGAAATAGTGATTTCTAGTTATGTATTGTATAATAATGCATTATCTGGTTATGCATGCCAACCATAACATAACAAATTCTCTGCTCTTTGATCCATCAAGGATCTAAATCGGACACCTAAATAGGTTCCATTCTCTGCTCTGGGATCCATTAAGGATCTAAATCAGACACCTAAATAAGTTACATTCTTTGCTCTGTGAGATTGCCCCGAAGGCAACTTGGTACCAAAGCTAACAACCCTTTCTATAACCATTAACTCACTGTCTGTTACTCTATAATTACCGTCTAAACCAGTTTTGTACTTAATTCATATAATCTGAAAGCTCTTAAGATCTCTTAAAGCTCTGAAACTCTAGATTCATACAACTCTAACAGTCTAATTTTAGCATAACTGTTGCTATGAAATCATGCCCAAGGGATCACCAGTTTGAAGGCATTGTGATTTCAAAAGTCACAGAATATGTAGCTGTTAGTTGTTATGAGTATACAACTCTAGCAATATGAATTTAGTATAACTGTGGCTATAAGATCATGCCCAATGGATCACCACTTGCAGGTACCATGATTTCAAGAGCCCACAGAATATGTATCTGGCAGTTGCTATGAATCATACTGAATTCCATTTTTGAGTATCATGAAAATAGAATTTCTTGCTCATATCTCAAACTAACATTTTTTTAAAATCATTCTGACAGTCATAGAAAATCTCTAATCATCATAGTGATAATCATTTTTACATAAAATCAGTTTAACAATAATAGTCCCATGAGTTTTTTCAAAAATACAATTCATGCTCTTAAATCCAATAGTTCATAACCTGATAAACAATTATAAATCTCTAAACTATTCAAAATATCTCTAAAATCATGCATTATACCACATATTAATGAAAATAACTCTAATGACCAACATAGAAATCAGAAGTTCAAACCCACGCACATGGAGAGGTGGAAGGTGAAGGATCAACAACAACTAGGCTCCTTTGAGCAGGAATGACAGCAATATCTGCCATTGAAGTAACAAATAATTAGAGTTAGACTTAGAGAATGTGGGAGGAAAGGGTTTAGTGGCCTTTATATAGGCAAACAATTAAACTTTGCTTAATTTTTAAGAAAAGTGGTAGTAAAATTTAATTGAAATTCTTCTTTGGTTAACTTAGTCAAATACGGTGTCTAGATGAATACAAGTTCAACTTGAATTCTTTTTTGTTTAGCTAGTCAAATATGGTGGCTAGATGAATAAAATCCAACTCGAATTCTATTTTATCTAGGAATTTTCTAGAAGTAAAGTTCAACTTGAATTCTTCAACCCAAGTGTCTAGCGGTTTCCTAAGGCTATACTAGGCTTCTCTAGAGATATGCGGACTTGAGGTATTACAGGGGTTCCTAGCTCCGATGGATCCCAGATATGTTGCCATGTCTGTGTTTATGTTGTTGGCTAAGTGCTCCTTTTACAAGTCGTGAGGGATAGGTTACCAAATTCATGGATTTTTATTATAATAACCCATCCTCTATTTCTCCTCCTATCTACCATTGTGGGAATGCAGGGAGTAGGGATAAAGAAAGTGGATAGGAGCCCCATGATGAGGTGTTCGCCATTTCTCCTTTTTCATTCTATTTTATTTTGTTTTATTTTGAGGAATGGGCTGAAATGGACCAGTCCCCCTTTTTTAATTTTTTGATCTTTTGTATTCTATTTATTTATTTATTATTGCTTGTGCAAATAAAAATATAGCATGCTAAACACACCCTTATTGCATCTACATATTGGTACTTTAACCTTGTGCCACTGAAAATTGATATACTTATGTTTAATTTGTGGAAATTCTAAATATTTCGTTCTCTATTTTTTTTTTTCAAAGATGGTGGAAAAGAATTGGTCTTGCAGAGAAATTGAGCTTTATTAGGGATAGGTTGGTAGAGAACTACCTGTGGACTGTGGAAACCAATTTTGAACCAGATCTTAAGTTTTATAGAGAGGTCATAACAAAGGTCAATTGCTTATTAGTCACAATTGATGATTGTTATGATTCGTATGGAACCTTCGAAGAACTAGAGCTTTTCACAGAAGCAATTGACAAGTTAGTAATCCCTATTCGATCATCTTTATTCTTGCCTACTTTAATTTTGAAATGTTTGCAACATAAATAAATATTTATTATTTCCCTTTTTGTGGTCCTAGATGGGATCCAAGGACCATTGATAATCTCCCAGACTACATGAGAATATGCTTCTTTGCTTTATATAACTTTGTCAATGACTTGGCTTTTGAATTCCTGAAAATGAATGGGTACAACATCACTTCGCATCTAAAGAACACGGTAAGAAATATCATGTTTTATTATTCCTCTTATTTTTCTGTACTCCCTCCATTCCATGATATAGATTGTTTTGGACAAACTGGTATATTAAAAAGTCAATATAATAGTCAGAAACATTGACTTTTCAATGTGTCAGTTTGTCCAAATTGACCTATATTATCAAACAAGGGAGTATTTGGTATAAATTCCCAAATTCACAATGTTGTGGTTAATTATTCTAGAGTATTATCAAATCTTTTATGAAAATTTCAGTGGACAGATTTATGCAAATCATATTTTATTGAGGCAAAGTGGTACCATAGTGGATATAAACCAAGCTCTAAAGAGTACATGAAGAATGCATGGAAGACCTCAGGCATGACTGTTATACTTGTTCATGCTTACTTTGCACTTCCACATTCATTTAGAAAGGAGGACATGGTCTACCTAGATGAATACTGTGACATAATTCGATTGTCAGCAACAATTACACGCCTTATTAATGACCTTGGATCAAATAAAGTAACCTTCAAAATCTCACACTTTGTTCTTTACAAACCTCTCCTGCATTCAATTTATATTTTATTTTATTTTTCTCTCATATTTTTGTTTGTTATTTGTAGCGTGAGAGTGAGATGGGTGATGTTTTGAAATTGATTCAGTGCTACATGAATGAAACTGGATCTTCTGAAGTTGAAGCTCAAGACCATATAAAATCTATGTGTATCTCAACATGGAAACAAATGAACAAAGAAGCTCATAATTCTTCTCTGTCTCGAAGCTTCATAGACTCTGCAATGAACCTTACAAGAATGTCAATGTGCATGTACTACCATGGAGACGATGGCCATACTAGTCAAGATCCTCTAATCAACAATCGCATATCATCATTGATTATTCAACCCATTTCCTATTATATGGAGGGAGAACTTGTTAAAAACTAACTAGAAATAGTCCAATTAATAAGACAAGGCATCATGGGTTTGGAAAAAATGTACTCATTCAATGCTGAATTTTGTGAGTGCTTTTGTGTCGTAATAAAGGGCAAAACACTTGTTCTCCCTACTATTTATGGTGTACTTTGGTAGCAAGCTTATCTTTTTTTTCCCTCCTTCTTTATTTGTATGGTATGTCTATAACTTCTCCAACATATTTAGCAAAAATATTTTAAATTTGTTATTTCTAAGATAAAGTGTGCTGTTTTGATTTTGTCAAAAAAAACAAAAAGATTTTTTGGATCTATTTAAAGTGTCTGAGCAAATCAACAAGGGATAACTCACATGATTAACTTTCAAGTATTTATTATCGTTATTTGGGTTTGATTATTAGGTTCTTGCTCAATGAGAGCTTTCCCCTCATCCTAAACTTTTAATCGTTAAAAGAGAGAATAAAAAAAAAAAGAGAAACATACACCAAACAAGTAGCCAAGAAGATTTTCTATCTAGGTTGGAGCTAAAATAATGGTGGTATGGCTATTACTTTAGGTGGACCCTAATTCTATCATTCAAAAGAACATGGAGGATTAGGTGCCAGTGATTTGATGGAGGAGTGGGTGCAACAGCTATATCTTTGTAGTCAATGAGTTTAGCACAAATTAAGTGGCGCAATGCAAGCATGAATTATCATGAGTCATGATTATGAAACTCCAGCCAAAGAAAAATTATACACCTCGTATACATAACTTACTTGCTCCACACCCCATTTCATGAAAAAAATTACAAAATGAGTTTCATAGTAATTTGCATTTCCACATGAAAAATGTCATTTTTCATGTTCCTTGAAAGAGTGTCACACACAAGAAATCATTTATCTATCCACACATTACAATAAGAAAAATAAAAAAATCTAGATCAATTTAATCTTCTTTTCATATCCATCCCCTTTCCTTATCCTTTTGACTATTCTTTTGTTGGATCTCCTTGCCTCTTTTAGCACTTACCACTTGCACTCTTTGTCCCAATCTCCCTCTACTTCCAATGGATACTCTAACCTTCTCCTTTCTCATGTGTTGCTGCAGTGGAGACTTCACTTGTATTTTCTTATGTAGGCTTCTTCTTAGTATGCTACCTATCTTTTTAACACCATTTCTTACTTCTTTAGGACTCTCACAGTGAGTCTGTGCTGGCAACACACTTTTGGTTTCTAATTCACCAATGACATCTTTATGATCAACTTGGTTTGTGGTCATAGGCAACAATGGTGATTGGAACTGAGTTAAGCTAGGTATAGTAGGGAGTGGAATGAGAGAGTTTCGTCTTGAGACCATGGCAGAAGGAACTCGTGCTGTCATTGTGCAGATAGATGCTCTTCCAGGCCTTTTTGGCAGTAGGACTTTGTCGGCCATCTCAGGGTTGTTTTCTTTTTCAGCGTGATCAATGCACTTGATGGAGTTCTCCATTGTGGAAAAGGGGATTGAAGGCTTTAAGATGTTGTTCTCTATTAGTGGTCTAGCTGAATTTACTTGTTCTTTGCACCATCCACCACTCAAAGGATCATTGAAATTCTTGTAACTTCCTAGTGGCCGATTCCCCAGTGCTGGCCTCGGAAGTGCATTGTTTTGCTCTTCTTGATGTTTCATTTGGTGCTGCTCAGCTATCTTTGAGTCCACATGTTGACGTGCCAGCTTTCTTTCAATAAGAAGTTGTGCTTCCAGTTCCTTGACCTTCAAAATATAGACGGAAAATGCTGAGAAAAATTCAGAAATAAAAGTTCAAGAGGCATTTTATGATGAAAGAGATCATATATAAGAATATATGTTAGAAAAAGAAGTCTAAATTCCTGTTTTAATAGGAAACCTTGTCTTGCAGACTCTTGTTTTTATTATCTTTTTCCTTCATCTTGGACTCTAACCCATGGATTATTTCCTCCATCTTCTTGATTTGGAAGTCCTTCAGCTTTGCTTCTTGTTTGGTTTTCTCAGCCTAACCAAGCGAAATGTTTATAACAGAATATCACAGTTAAACAGTGAAATGTTTATAATACAACTGCACTACAGCAACCATACCATCTGTTTGTGCCTCAGAAGTTCAATAGTGTCCAACTGCTTTTTCGCAGGGCCAAGTTCTATTCCTCTTACTCTACTAGCAAAGTTCAGAGAGCAAATCGTCTCACTCAAATCATTTTCATTAGGACTGATCTGCACAAACATGAGTGCCTTTGAATCCCCTCCTAGAAAAACAAGTTAGGTCATCACAATTCATGATCATATTTGAATCCCTCAAACATAAATGCAAAAGAACCGAGTCAAGATAGAGTTTCTTTAAGGAACATGGATAAATTACAAAAAAAATAAGTACCTAATGAGTCTTGGAGCAAGTGTGTAAGCTTAGAGTTCCTGCACCATGAAGAACAGTAGACACTTCAGGACTGACCAACAGTACAAAAGGTGGTTCAATTCAGCAGTTGTGTTTGAAAACAAGGGCTAACATATTTATTTCCATAACCTGAAAGGGATATGTGGACTTTTTGTTGCAAGGGCTGATATGACATCCCCAAGTGCTGACAGAGACCGATTAATGTTTTGCGTCTCCTTCAGCCTATCACCTTGCACTTCTGTCTTGGCCACTCGCTCGCTGCCTGCTAAGTCCACCAGCCATAACTTGCTTCTTGTGCATTCCCCATTCAACAAATTCTCCCCCTTAACCATAACACAATGAATGCTGCGCCGAAAAAGAACATCCAATCATAAGTGACGTTTCCAGCAAATATCCTACTAAATATGGTTTAGGACTCCAATAGAAAAATTGAAACTTTACCAGTGGGATCGGCTGCTGTGTTCATTGGCATTGGTTGAGCTTACAGCCCTTGCATTGCTACCAGTTTGTAGGACTTCCCAGACTTCAGTCATATTGTTTACATGAGCCTCAACCAACCCAGGAACATGATGAATTCCTTCACCAACTTGCCTTATTTCAAGTCTACAATTAACAGCATTTGATTGAACAATCAGTTATTGTTCTTAGGAACCTCTAGCATCAGATAGCCATTTGGGTTAATAGCTTACTCAATTCCTTATGTTAAAGTAATTTATGAATATGTTATTTTATATTTAACTACACTAGAACAAAAGTACTTGTTTTTTATGTTTTAAAAA
Source organism: Dalbergia cultrata (assembly GCA_031216105.1). Taxonomy (NCBI): domain Eukaryota; kingdom Viridiplantae; phylum Streptophyta; class Magnoliopsida; order Fabales; family Fabaceae; genus Dalbergia; species Dalbergia cultrata. The sequence continues at coordinate 18,803,316 of CM062350.1, forward strand.
GTGCTTCTTGTTTACCAAAAAAAAAAAAAAAAATGCTTCTTAAAAAGTTAAATGTTTTAACTTCTCAAAAAGAACTGAAAATGACTTTTTTAGAAGTAATAAGTTGTATAGCCAAATAGGATAAGAAGTTAAAAATATAATTTTTGGCTTCTAAAATGTTATTAAAATAAAATCATAAGTTGTTTTCGACTCAAAATATATTTTCACTAGATTTTCCTTGTCTGATATTAAACCAGAATGTGTAAATTTTCTCTAAATCCAAGTATACCTTCTTGCAGTTATTCCCGGTTGGTTTCCTGGAAACAGCAAATCTCTTATCTGCTCATTGTACACTTCCAAGACACTTACAGAGACATTGTAACGATAAAACATCTGTCTCTCATTGATTATGTCAAACATTTTCTCAAGAGTCCTGAAATTAACCCCGCGAGCTTCCTTCGTGCCCTCCATTGTGAAAGTTTTTCCCGTTCCAGTCTGCCCGTATGCAAAAATGCATACATTGTACCCATCTAGAACTGAGGTTGCAAATGGTGCTGTGTCTTCAAAAACATCGGCTACAAAGAAAAACAATAAAGATCTGTCAAAATGAGCAAGTGTCTTCAACATTCAACCATCCTAAAGAATTCATAGCATCAATGCATAATTACCTTGTTCAGCTTGGGGGCCAAAGACAGCATCAAACTTAAAAGTCTTTCTAGGAGCTCCATTTGACGTTACAGTAAGCTCACCATCTTTAGCAGATTCAAAATCTATGGCCATTGTGGCTCCTGCTGCTATCTCTTCAGCATTCAGAGGCCTACACCGGCAAAAGACCCTTATGTTTCCTGTGAGGAAGAATAGTTGGTCAACCATTCTGCATATCATCACAACCAAGTCTAAGAAAACAAGATCAAATGTACAGCTTAGCCTACCTCGCAATTCCAAAACCTTATTGTAAAGTTCTTTTCGTTCCTTAGCCCCTTCAATGTATTTGAACTTGAGATCTTCATGTGATTCTAGTTTTTCATTTACTACCCAAAAAAAAAAAAGAAAGATCAAAATTATGTAAAGAAGCTTAAGGACAAACTATTAACCTATAAAAGATTGAAAGCTATATTTTAAAAATGTCTACTTACTTTTGGACTTTATGATAAGCCCCATTTCACTCATATCTGCTTGATATTTCTTGTATGCCTCTGCTTCCTCTAATAGCTTGATGTGTTCCAATTTCATAATCTATTCAAGAAATAAATTAACACATTAAGCAAGTATTTACCTCTTAATTTATTTGCCATTCAAATTTGATAGGACATAAGTACCTTCAATTTCCTCATCAAGTCTCTCAGTGATGAAAACCACCTGCTTTTCTCTTTCACTTGGCCCTCTATGGCAAATGCTGCAAGAAGAAGACATCAGCTGATCAATAAACCAAACCTTAGATGCTGAATTATAATATCTTCGGAAAGGGTTACGCATACCTAATGATCCTACGTGCATGGACTTGCGCATGAGCTCATTCTGCAGCTCTTTCAAGGAGCTCCAAGCTTCTTGGCATTCTTTATTCTTCTGTTCATTCTCCCTCTTGATCACCCCCAACTCCCTCCTTGTTTCTGCCAGCTCCTTTCTCTGACACTCAAAATCCCTTCTCAGCTTCTCATACTGCTCTTCTACCCCAACAGCCTCAGTATCCTACAAAAATTTAATTGAGAGCAATGAGAAATCACTCTCATTTTCCTGCTTGAAATATGAAATTCATCACTGTTTATAAAGAAACATACTTCTGAGGATCCCAATTCTGCCTCCTGACACACTCCACTATCTTCTAGCATTTCATTTCCTCCTGAATTCAAAAGCAAAATGTTAATGATAAGTGAAAAATTTAGATTATAACAGCAATAACACATCATGCATATGGCCTACCCTATTATTCAAATTTCAAAAACTTTGTTAACAATTAGAGATTAGAGATAACAAGATATGAACTCACTAGAGGGGTAGTCAAGGGGTGACTCATCCTTGGTCACTGGTGGTGGAAGAAGCTCAAAGGAGGCCTCAGGGGACAGCAGCACATCCTCTTGTGTAAAAGTTTGACACAAATTAGAGAATTTAACAGTAGGGGTCTTCGGGCCATTGTCAACTTCGGGACCATTAATTCCATTCTCTAGGGAAAGCTCCATAGATGACTCCAAATTCTTGCAGCACCTGTCCTTCAACAACTCTGGGGAGTCACTATAGCTCATTCCAGCAATATCTGGTGAGCCAGCACAGATCACCAAATCTGGGGAAGTCAAAGAATATCCCAATATTGATCTACCTGGAAAAAAAAAAATCACCCCATGATTCTATCAGATCAACAATAACAAGTCTTATCCCACTAACTGGAATCGGCTATATGAATTAAACGATGCTATGATTTTATCATATCTTCAAGGAAAAAAAAAATCTTCATGATTGTGCAATCAAACAAAACCCTCTTACCATCAACCACACTTTTCACGACTGTATCGTCGAATTGCACGCTGTTCCTTTCAAAGCTTCCATTTTTACTTGAGAATCCTACACCACCAACAACATCAAAATCCTTGATTAGCTCATCAAAAATCACAAAATGGGGTTCATCCAAAACAAGAAAAGATTCAACTTTTAACGAAATCCCAAACCATAATCCCGGCTGCCACCACAAGATTCAGCATCGGCCGCCATAGCTGAACAACCGGAGCTCAGTGCTGCGTGTGAATTAGCGTCTTCCAAAAATCACACAAAAAAAAAACATGAGAATTCACAAAACAAAACAAAAGGGTCCTTCAATAAATCATCAAGTTAAGAAGTTGGTGTGAAAATAGATGAAAAAGTGTGTAACCGAAGAAAAAGGAAAAAGAAAGAAAACACAATAGAGAGAGAGAGAGAGAGGCTTGTTATTACAGTTGGAGCAGTGAGTGGAAGAGGTTTCAGTTTTTTGTTGGAAAGAAACGTCGGTGAGAAGAAGTGGGTCATGTTCATAGAGACGCCATTGATTGTTGTCCTCCATTGATAAAGAAGAACGAAATTGTTTGTGTTTGTATTTGAATTCAGCAATATCAATAACAATAACAATAATAATATTGATAATAAACAAAGCATATATGAAAATAAAGATATTATTATTATGCTTTAGATAATGGTGGTGGTGATGATGATGGTGAAAAAACAAAAAGTGTTTTGTTTTTGTTCTGATGAATGGAGTTGGATTTGATTTTCGTGCGGATTGGAACTTGCCTTATGGAAAAATTGGACCGTTGTGGGGTTTTGAAATTTGAAATGTGACAAGCGGGGTGAAAGTAGGAGGAGGAAGGAACAATATTCACAGAATACAAAGTTACGCAACACAAAATATTACAACGGGATGGTGTTGATGGCTTTGGTGGGAAGTTTCTTTGCATTCTATACTTTGGATTCTCACACTTTGGATTAATCCCAAAGTAGTTGGAGCACAAGACACGTCACACCCCTTTCTGACTTTTGGATTAAAAAATGAGATAATATTGAATGAGTTTAATTTTTTGAATTATCAATGGAGGGTAATTTATCATTGACATTCATTCAGGTATTATCATATAAGTAAAAGTTATTTCTTTTTGAGATAGTAGATGTGAAAGTCAACTACTTTTACTTATATAACAACACCTAATTGAATATCAGTGTAAAACTATTTTATAATATATAGAAATTAAAATTATGAACTTTGGATAAACGAGGACAATGCAGCTATGTAAAAAAAAAGATTTAAATTTGATTTTGTTTTTTAACCCATGTTATCACTATCAAATGCAGTAATTAATTCCCTCAAAACGTAGAATTTATAGACATGAGCTTTATCTCTACTCATAAAATTCTCTCCACATATACTGTCAAAATCCTTTAAACAAATATTCATTATACATTATTCCGGTATCAAAATTGGTAAATTGTCACTCATAGAGTAAAATTCTTTTATATCAAAATTAAACTCATATAAATACAATGACATTAAATAAATTAGGGGTGTCAAACGGATTGACACAACTCGATTAAACCTAGTCCACTTAAGCCTGCAAATTAAATGATTTTAAATGGGCTGATCCTAAATAAGTCGGGCCACTATATTATTAGCTTGGCCCATTTAAGATCGACCTACAAGCCTAAATAGGGCCAACCAATTTAGTAAAATGAAAAAACATGAAAAATGGATATTGGGTTTCTAATTTGTAAAGTAACTAAGACTTAAGTTTAAAAAAGTTAATAAGTCAAACAAGCTAATCTATTTAATTCACAAGTTAAACTTATTAAGATTTTTAAAGCTCAACTCATCTAATTTTGGCAGATTAGGGGTTGGTTCGATGAATTTGACCAATTTTGATAGCCTTAGCGTTAATTGGATTTATATCAAACTATATTCATTATCATATATATTATTTAAAATTATAAATAGAATTTAATTTTAATGCACTATCAATATAAAAATATTTTACACAAACATATTATCATATGTTATCACATCTTTTTTTTTTGTGCACTGTCGATCACGATAACTAATCTCCGCATTGACTTGTTGACACCTTAATGGGTGGGACAGCTGGCTTGAAAATTTAAAATTTCTCCATACCCAAATCTAGAAATTGAACCCCTGATATTTGGGTAAGGGTGAATGAGTCCCTTCCACTCAATCACACCCCCTGGGTTTGTTATCACATCATATAAATGTTTGATTCTCACACTCACTACCTCAAAAATCTCACATTTGATTATAGTATGGAATTGAATGACAATATAAATTTTTCATATTAAAAGCATAAAATTTATGATAAAATATATTATTATATAAAAGTTATTGTAAACTTAATTTGATGGAATGCAGCGAATCTAATAGGATAAATGAAAGTTACAAAGAGACTTAGGAGAATACTAAAAAATCACGGGTGCAATGTGAATGTTTGTACTATCAATCTTGAGAGATATTCAATTGTTTCAGGAAATGATAAATACATTGCCTAACATGAAAAATATTGTATTCAGTTCTTCAAAAAAATCAAAAAACAAAACAACAAATTATGGTAGTGAGTCATTAATATGCTAAGCTATTGTTTCAACCAAAATAGATTTTTAAAATTTTAAAAATATTATGAGTTTAATTTTTTCGCACTCAATAAAATTTTACTAAAATGACAAATTGTGATGGATAATGTGATAACGGATACATATTTTCTATGATTTATCACTTTGGTAAAATTCTTTTAATTGATGGTATAAAATTACTTTATATTGTCATAGTATAAAAATTAAATTTATATTATACCGTGTCTTATAAAAAAAATTCTATTCTGAATGTTATTTACGTCATGTGTAAATATTTTTAGATTACATTAGGAATTTATTATTTATCTTGTCCAAAATGTATTTTAACAAAAATAAATTTAATTCCAAAAACCTATTAAAAGGTACAATTTAATCTAGGAAGACAAAAGAAACTGTTAAAAAAATCATTTAAATTAAATTTTATATTAGCAAAATGAATAACTAATATTATTTGATAAGCATATAGTTGATCTTATTGACCAATCCTATATGCGTGAATGTTCATTAGTAATAAATATCATATCACCGATTAGATATAAGAAAAAGTTGTTGGCAACAATTGTTGAGTTGTCTTTTGTTTGGTTAAATTGTTAACCACAATGACTATCATTGATCAATTGACCAATCATGGACAAATAATAGTCATTGACATGGTGGCAATCAAGTGGCTCTAGTGACCAAATAAGTTCAATTTACATCAAGTTAGACGGTTCTTATACCATTGAATCATATTATATTAAAATTTATTCTGTTTTTTTTTTGGGGTAAAACAAGGTGGCTTACAACCCCAAAACAGCACAGTAGAAACGTATAAATCACTGCTGATTTCTTTTAGCACCAACCACCATGCCTTTTACATTTTCAGTTGCATTTAATTAAGTCACTGGGGCAAAGGAACCAAACTGAATATATTTTTATGACCAAAATATTTACATTAGTCTACAGCTTTGGATCATCTGACTATATTTTTGTCTCAACAAAACACAGTAGAAATACAATTTTCCAGACCTCAGTGTAAGATGATGCATCCATTTTAGAGCATCATACAAAAAATGAGCAACAAAAAATTGCAATTCTTTCCTCAGCTTATATGTGGTTGTTACAAGTATTTCAGGAATCAAGGCATTGAAAGTTCTTTTTACCCTCTTTACAAAAGGAGCTGAAACTAGTATCCTTTGTTATATACACTGTTACAGCATACATAGGAACAAATCATTTTTGAACTCAGATCTTCAGCAGCCCCACCCTCAATATGAATACTTTGATGTGGAAACTGTTACCTCTTGCACAATGTCACAACATCAACTGGAGAGTGTATATCCTTTTTCTTCTGCAGGTTCACTAAATGCAATTTAGACTCTGTCAAAAAACATGATATGAACCAATCTCATAGAGGCACAGGCACATCATTGGTGATTCTATAATTCAACTCCTACTCCCTCAACAGCAGCTGCCATGGATGCCGAGGCCTCTTCAAGGGTCCGCTTCTTCTGAAACGTGTTGAAGGCTTCAAGAATGTCCCCCTCTTCCCAATCATCAAAGTCTTCTAAACCAAGTCCACACTCAAGACCAGCATTTACCTGTTCAGAAGGAAAAGAAAATGCATCTGTATTCAGCAAGTAGCTACATACAATAAAATATAGCACCAACACACAGTAAAAACAAAAAACTACGTATTCAGTATGGTTAAAGCAACCCCAAAATGCCCCAGTAAAAAAGTATCATACGCTGGCAGGAAGGTCTCTCAACTACACTAAAAAGGCAGGAAGAAAATGCTGTCACAGGTCCCAAAAGGGCATCATCAAACAAGAAGCATTCCTCATACTCGAGTCATGTTATAGAAGGCAGTATAAGTAAAACATCGATAGTTAAAATCTGATCCACTATCTGTGTAAAACGCCAACACTATCCATAAGTCAGAAAGTGCCAAATTGTTGCACTGCTTCTCTTCTTCCTCATTTTTATTTCCATGGCATCATATAGTTTATTGACATGATATAGTTTATTGACAACATAGAAGTTAGTGATGGATCAAACTGAAATTCATTTAATAGAGCCCCAGATTAGGAGAAACTGTTAAATCTAAAAAAAGACCTTGCTCTATCTAAATGGGTAAGGCTTTACAATTTTGATTTCAATAAAGCACAATGACATCAAGCAATCCATATAGCTAACCCATCTTGTGGGGCAAAGATGGTTTTATCTTATATCCTCATATGTTTCACATCTTATGTGTAGCCATTTGACACCCACATCAAAGAACAACCAACTGATTGCATTAGGGCACAAAGATGTATCCAGAGCATGAGACATCACAAAATCACAAGTGTGAGATTCAACAACAACCAACTCTTGTCCCACTAGATGAAGCTGGGACCATTAAACCAATAAGTCAAAAGTTTCTATTTCATTGTTACATTCGCTCATAATGTATGATTAAGTTCATGATTAGCTTAAGCTCTTGAGAAAGTTGATTTATAACATGATATCAAAGGCTATTTGCTTTTATATTGGGTCAATGACAAATTTCCAGTCCTGCAAACTTCATGCCCCAGATGTCTAGGCATGAAGAGGGTGTGTTGAGTCCGGCATCAATTTGGGATATGGTCATGATAGCCTTTATAATCACTTCAGCATCCCTCCCCCTATGAACTAGCTTTTAGGGCAGAGTTAGGCCCATTAACTAAAAAATGATAAGCCTCAAATGGGAATCTATATGTTTCAACTTTGGATGGTGACATAAGACTATGACCATTCTATCTGATAAACATAATCCTAAATCCATACTGCAATCAAAGTTAAATGCATTGATGTGACATAGGTAATTGCTAGAGATATACTGATTCAAGAAAAACAGTTCTGAGTCACAAGTTTGAGAATCTAACAATATTAGCCAGAGCAGCATTAAGTGACACGGACATGCCACAGGAAAAAAATCTAACGAGCTCTCAAACTTTGTTGGGTGGCTTCACATGTTCAGAGAACAACCATTCTTATAAATTAAAAGGAACAGTTCTCCAACCATTTTCACACTCACACCATGCAATTGTTGAAGTGATCTTCATGAATATAAATTGTTAAAATGGGAAGTAATAGCAGAAGTAGATCCATACCTCTTTAACAATCTCCTTGACCCGTCTCAAAGAATCAAGAATACCAACATGGACTTCTTTTCCCTTCCGAATAACTCGAATACCACAACCTTTTACAACCTTTCCCTCTGTAACCATGCATCCAGCAACACGACCACTACCACTGCTGAATGTGGCCCGTACTTCTGCTGAGCCAATTGTTACTCGTTCCTACCAAAAGATAGCAGTTAGTCTTGCAGCAGAATCTTAAGAAATCTCAAAGTTCAGAAAGAATACAAAAGCGAAAGTAAATTAGGCATGTCCTAGTATTCATTAACTCCAATCTAAAAGATCCTTGACCCATAACTGTTGGGGAAGGACCAGTTGACACAAAATGCATAGTGGACAACACATACAACTGACAGTATATTATTATCATGTGTTAAACAAAATGAAAAACAGGAATGCAATTGTAAAAACAGGAACGTAAGTGTAGTATGCATTAGAAAACAAAGTGTCTAAGATGATTTTATGTCACATAAGAGATTTTATCTACAAACTCCAATGTACTTAAATGTCATAAATAACCAGTGTACCCAAATAAAAGGGTTCACATGCATAACCTAAGCTTTACACATTTAGAGATATGTTGATTTACCTCAACAAGCTCCAGGAGCCCTTCCATTGCATTTCTCACATCGTCAATTAAGTCATAAATTACTCTATATAATCTAATCTCAACAGCTTTATTCTCTGCATAGCTTTTCACGGAGCCTGGTGTTTTGACATTAAATCCAAAAATAATGGCTTTGCTTGCAACTGCAAGATCAACATCACTTGTGCTTATATCACCTGTTGCTTCCAACAAAAACTTCAATGTGACATTATCTTGTGGTAGCACCCGCAGGGCTTGTCTAACAGCTTCAATGGATCCCTAGACATGAGTAAGAACAGTGACATTTAATTGCAGTTTCTTTGCACATTTTACACATTGGGAATACTCGACAATTGGCAAATAACCGATTTGCATATTTATTATAAATGATAAAGGATTTGATATAGTATTGTCCAGGTAGTACTATAGTAAGAGACATATAGAAGTGGAAGTCTTATCAAATAGGCTACACTCACAATCACATGTACACGAAAATGCCATCACACACATCTAACACATTACTATCAACACATGTCTTGGCAAATAGCTTGTATCAGAATGTTGGGCCAGATCATATCTGGGTAATTATTAATTGCTACATTAGTCTACTTCCGTTTACATATGCATTTATTCTGCAAGAAGTACTCATCACCCTCTTTTTGAGTTAGTAAGTCACATATTGTACATTTAAGCACTCGAGGTAAAATGGTAAGTTACATAAATTATGCTATATTTTAATGATTCAATATTATAATAGAAAATCACTGCATGATCTCACTGACAAAGTCATCAATGAGTTCAACTAGGTAAGTGGTTCAATATTTGTAACATCAACACTATGCTTTACAAATCCAGCAACACTTGTAGAAGTGACTATACCTGAAGATCAACCTTCAAGATAATATTTAGTTGGTGCAAGTCTAGTCCAGAAAGCTTTCCAGCTGAAACTGCAGAAGCTAAGGACGAAAGAGTAACCCTGCCATCCCCTGCCTTTGCTGAAATACGCTCATTTCGCAATGACTCAGCACGTAACTCTGCCTTTTCACGTGCAGTATCAAGGGAGTCAACAACCTCAAATTCATCACCAGCAATTGGAACATTATTCAATCCAATAACCTGTAAACACGCACAGAAGAAAGATATAAGAAAATTTTTAATTAGGTTGATTTTTGGCATCTATTTAGAACCTCACAATGTGCATGGCACTTAAAGTGATTGGAGATGATAACTAGGATAACTTAATGTCCATAAGTGTGTTCTGTTTTCCAACATTGCAAATCTTTTCCTGTGGAACTAATTTTTAAATCAATAGCACCAAAAGATTTTCATCTCTCAATTCTTTCATGTAGAAAGCATTTCTTTAAAGTGTTTCTGTAAAAATCGTATGCTCTCTTCTGTACTATGAATTGACAAACCTGTACAGGTATAGAAGGTGTAGCTAAATCGACACGCTTTCCAGCATCATCAAATAAAGCCCGCACCTGAGAGAAGCAAATAAAAGATTGTTAAACAATGCAGAGGAAACAAAGCAAAGCCAATTGCCCAAAATCCTATGACCAAAAGTTAAGGTCATAATAACATTGAATTTTAACTTTACATATCTACCAACCTTTCCAAAAGCTTCTCCGCAAACTACTACGTCTCCCCTTCTAAGGGTGCCATTTTGTACAATAAAGGTAGCAAATGGTCCTTTTGATTTATCTAGGCCTGCCTCAATGACTGTTCCCTTTGCACTTCTATCAGGATTTGCTTTCAGCTCTTGCAACTAAACCAAAAATACTTAGGTCAGAGTGAATACCAGGCAGCTAAAGAAAGCCAAGAAAAACAAAAAGTGTAAATCAAGCATCGCCAATTATTTGATAGACATCAAAGATGGTCCAATGTGTGCATCAAACTTCATCTATCTTTGTGCAAATATCAAGAGGTTCCAACATGTGCAAAATATCTCTGGTACTGATTTATTAGTCAGGATTGTCTATCAATGTATTATAACATAAGAACATAGAATTCATAAGTTAATCAGATAACAAGATAGAATAGTTGGAGATTTAGGTGACTTTAAGTCCCGAACTAGTCAAGACACCAACTATAAAAAAGTTACCTCGGCCACAAGCATAACAGTTTCCAAAAGATCATCTATGTTCTCCCCTTTAAGAGCACTTATCTGAACCATTGGGATGTCACCACCCCAGTCTTCTGGCATCAAGCCAATAGAAGAAAGCTCTTGCATAACTCGTTCAGGATTTGCTCCATCTTTATCTATCTGTTTCAAATAAATGCATAATAATGTGGCAACAATCCTCAAGCCATAACCAAATAAAGCACAAGAATTACAAAATGATCTCTTCTTTATTTTTAACATCCAATGAAGAGACATCATGATGACATGCCTTGTTTATAGCAATGATTATGGGTACTCCTGCTACTTTGGCATGAGCTATAGCTTCATTTGTTTGAGGACGAATACCATCATCAGCAGCCACAACAATAATAGCAATGTCTGTTACGCTTGCTCCACGAGCTCTCATTGCCCCAAATGCCTACAGGATCATATATAACAGATATCATCTAAATGAAAGAAAAGTGCAAAGTGAGTTATATTAACAATTCAGCTAAAAACAACACACTAGCATAAGTCAACAAGCCATTATGTGGATTGCAGGACCCAACCAAGATCCAGAAGAATGAAATATACAAGTAGATTTTGCATATGTATAAGGAAAAAGGTGGAAATGATAATTAGCAACTTGGTATACCTCATGCCCAGGAGTGTCAAGGAAAACACAGGGCAACTGTTTGCCATCAACAGGTACTTGTACTTTATAAGCCCCGATTCCCTGGGTAATCCCACCGGCTTCAGAAGCAGCTACCTGTTAACAATCGGTGCATCAGGCTCGAGTTGAATATGTTTGTAATATGCACTTCTGTAGGTGAAGTTACAGCAATAAAATAATTCCTCCATACTCAAATGCTACAATAAAGCACAAGAACGTGACACACAAAACCAGCATGGTAGGCACAGACAACATCTTTTACTAATTATTGATAACTAGAAAAGCAACTATCTCTTATTATCACAGTATATGTTACAACTTACAAGTTGCATTCTAGCAAGTAGCAACCCCTGTTTTTAATATTTAATAGTTCAGTATTTATTTTCATAAAGGTCCTCAAATGCTTGGATTTTTAAAGTTATGCTAATCCCTAATCAGGAATTGCATATAACTGTGTTAGAAAGTTAAGGCTATGTCCATCCTGGAAACCTACAGTGGTACAACGGTACAACCAACATAGTGAACGGTTATGTTATATGCGAGACAAATCAACAAGGAAACGTGTTCATATTAGACATCAAATATAGCATTAGCATACGTAAATTATCTTAATGACCTAATCATACCACATTAAAGTTGTCTAAGCATGGTTATAATCAATTACACAAATGATATCCACCTACGCTGTCTGTGCCTGTGCATGAAAGAAACTGAAGGAAGCATAAAGGATGTAATATTAAATTTTCATTGTACCTTGCTCTTCCGTATATAATCCAAAAGAGTAGTCTGCCAATTGATAACACCAGCAAGTATTAGAAAATGGAGGATTCAGGCTGAAAATCAGAGGCAAAGGAAGAATACAACAGTTACAGATTGATGTCATTTACCTTGCCATGATCTACATGGCCCATAATGGTAATGACAGGAGGCCTGTCTTTGAGTTTGTCAAGGTCATTTTCATCAAGAATATCCCTTTTCTTCGCTAATGATTCGACTTTGACAGGATCAGCATCTATAACTTCCACACCATACTCTTTGCAAATCATCTTCACCATATCTTTGTCAAGAGTTTGCACCCCATCTGGTTTAATCCCCTTGGCATATAGGGAACCAAGGATTTCACCTTCACTGATCGCCAAGTTGTAGGCTAACTCCTCCACCAGCATACCTTTGTCACTGACCTCTAGAATTTCTACCTTGACAGGAGCCGCATCCTTGGCAGCCTGTAGCCTTGCTGCCTTTCGGCTTGCTTTACTCCATTTTCTTCCTTTTCTCGCAGCACCGGGAATAGAGACGTTGAGTTCCGATGTGTCCTCATCAGGAATCACATCATCGTCATCCTCCATAATGCGTCTTCTTGGTCCTCCTCCAGCCGGGGCACCTTTCTTCCGGTAATCATCTTTAAACCTTCCTGGTGGAGGGGCCTTCCCAGGTTTTGGAGGTGCTAGGACTGCTTGAGCAATTAGAGGATCAACAACTGGTTTTTTCGCAGCAAACTTGTCAATCAAAATGGGGCCCTTCCTTTCTTTAGATTTAACAGACATGTCAGCTGCCCCCTTATCCTTCAAGACAACTGGTTTTTTGATGGGTGGGGGAGCTACAGAAGGTTTAGCTTGTAAAGTTGGCTGAGGTTTTGAAGGTGGCTGAGGAGCGCGAGGTTCAGATGGTACCTTCTCCCCTCCCCCATTTTGAGATTTCTCCCCTACATTCTTGTTATTAGGCTTAGGTACTTCCTTGACAACCTTCTGCACACTTGCAACTGTGTCCCCTTTACGCCATACACTCTTCAAGGTTTTAGCCTTCTGGTTTTTCCCTGAATTCAGTTTATCATTCTTTGGACTAGCATTTACATTGGACACCACTGGTTTATTTACTGACCCGTTATTTCTTTTCTCATCCAACTTAGAACTTTCCAGCTTCTCGGCCTTCTCCAAAACCTCTCCAAGTGATTCGATCACTTTACTCCTCTCTTCCACATCATCAGGGGACTCAGCATTCCTCGAAGGCCCCCAAGACTCTGAGCTCGCACCCAAAACAGGATTACCCTTATTATCTGGGGACTTCAACACAAGCTTAGGAGGAGGCTTAAGGACAAAACCACCACTACCATCATCTCCACCATTACTTCCTCTACTACTACTGCCACTACTGTTAGAATCAAGGGATACTGAATTTCCTTGGTCAGCAACAAAATCAGTAGTGGTCACTGAGTATCTACACACAGACAGTGAGACACAATGCCATCTCCTCTTGCCCTTAGAGTTCCCCCTAGAAAGAGAGACCCTCCTCACAACAGAATGGGACCTTCCAGAGGAACTCACACCAACTAGGGTCCCCAAACTCAATGGGGTAGCCATCGAACTCATTGTTCCTTGCACGTTCCCCACTAGTATAAACATATTTAGCCCCACCCCACAACACAAAAAGATAAAAAAAGAACCAAAAAAAAAAATGGTGCTCCAAATAGGCTAATACAAAGTGAAAGCTCAAAAATTCATCATTATTCCAAACACCCCAGTTGAGAATCCAACCTACCCAGAAACCAATTTCCCTTAAAAAAGTGAAAAAATGAGATTAATATTAATATTGATATTGATATTAATATTCCTGGCCCCAGTAGAAAAAGAAGGATATGGGGGTACCTGGAGTTCAGAGAGTGAAAGCGAGTGTGTCAAATTGGGGTGGAACATGTGACATTGAAAGAAGAGGAGGAGGATAAGAAGAGCAAGAAGAAGAAGAAGAAGAAGAAGAAGAGAGAAGAGTGAGGGAAGTGAGGTTGTGATTATGTATTGTATTGTATGTCGGGATAACCTTGTGGCAGTTTTGGGGGGTATGTGTGGATGGTGGTGTGCCTGGCAAATTTTGTGTACGATAAGGCTTTGGTTTTGTGTTTGGTTTTTTTTGTTTAATTTTTATTTTTCGTGGCATTTGATGATGCACATGGTCTCTCTTTTTCCTCGTACATGTCTCAAAGCAACTAAGCAATGGAAAGGTAGCGATTGTTCGAGTTTTAATTTTGATGATAGTGAATGTTTAATTCGGTAATTGAAAATGTATGTCGGAATTATTATTGGGACTTACGAATTAATTTTTTAGTCTATAATATTATGACATGCGAGTGATATTAGTCTTTAATCTTATTTTTGTTATTTTCTTTTTATGTTTCAAATTAATCGACATAGCAATGATAAAATGTCATTCTATTTTTGTTAATTAAATTACATGGAAATAAGCATCTTCAAGACTATAATACGAATTTAGCATATGAATAATATTGTTAATGTATAACAATATATATACTAATAGTTTTAATCTAGTATTCAATCATATCACTTCTTAGGCTAAATAAAATGCCAACTTATGAGCCTGCATGTCCTTTAATATGATATATTAGTGAAAATGTAAAGAAAAATAAATATAAAATGGAGTCAAGGACTAGATTTATATTTAATGAGAAAGACTAAAATGTTAATTTTTAAATCTTATAAACTAAAATGAGACATGCATATAATTTCAAAGACTAACTTGAGCATTTATTTTGATGAATTGATATTTTAAATTTTAAAATTTTATTATATTATTACTAATGTGATAATATATAGTTAGATAAGAATATAAAATTGTTTTATATTTTTAGTATATGTAAACTAAACACAAAATTTATCTCAATTGTTATATATCATCACTTAATTACATGTTATTATAGTGCTTTGTATGCGTTGCTGGTGAAAAATTCACGTGATTAATGAAAGAGATTGTCATGTGAGTTCTCAATCATATATAAATAGAATATCTGATAATTATTACTAGAAGAAAATCTCTTATTGTTTGCACACACAAATTTCTTCTTCTTTTTTTCCAGAGTACCCCTTGGGATTCCTTTCCACGGTATTTTTTTTTTCTATCGATGAATCTTGGGATTGAATATAAAACCTCGTACTTAACGGATCTAAAATTCTTTCACTCAGACCAATACATGCACATAAAATTTTCAATATAATGAATAATAAGTTTAATTTTTATACACTGATAGTGTAAAATTTTTTTAGATTATCATCTAATCAAATCACCCCACTTCAAGTAGTGGACATGAGACTTAACTATATTTACTAATATAGTACTACATGATTAAATAATAGTGTAAAAAATCAGTTCATAGAAAGTAAACTCCTGGATATTATCACTTGCCACATTAATTCCCTAATTTCCTATGTATCAGTATAAATTTTTCACTATTACAATGTGCATTCTTTGGTAATCAATCAATCCACTTCTTAAATGTGTACTAATAATATTTTTCATTATAGGCATAACTTTTAAAATAATAATTATAACAACTAAACAGTTTTTTATGTGGTATGACAATCAAACAGCTTATATCATAATAATTGACTCAATGATAATGTAAAAAATTGTATACTATATCCTAATTAAGTTTTTAAAAAAACAAATTAGTAATGCTTATTTGAGAATTAATAAAGTGGTGTTTTTTGGGTCCAGATAGATAGTTGTAGCTAGATCTTCTAGCTATTAAATATGAGAAGAAATGAAGTATACATGGTTTTCATCCTTATATAGGAGAATATTACTACATATTAAGACAATATTTTTTATGTTTTCATTTCCACTATCTTCATTGTCCCTGTATGTCCTGTACTGTCTCAGCTACCAAAAACTACTTAAGTAACAATCAGCAAAATATTTGTAGAAATAAAGAGAGGAGGAACCTTACGTGGAATGAGTGTAGTACAAAGAGTGAAGTCACATGAAAAAGGGAAACTGACCTTATATTTTAATTATTGATGCTAATTACTTCAATGTACAATCTTCAAACAATAATAAGGCGTTTTTTTTTTTAGGAGTGATACACATCCAACACTACATTTATGTCATACAATTACACCAAATTCAAAGTTGTAAATTAATATGCAAAAAGTTATAAACCAGTATACAAAAAGTTGTAAACCAATATACAAAAAGTTTTTACATACTTATTTACAATTTTTTGTATACTAGTTTACAACTTTTTATATACTGGTTTATAACTTTTAACTTGGTGTAAGTATATGGTGTAAATGTGATAGTAGATGTTTATCATTTCTCTTTTTCTTTTACTGTAAGACATTATAAAAGCACGATTCAAGTATTAAGAAGCAAAGATAAATTAAATTAGAAAAGTGTATGAAATGAAAGCTTAACAGGATATTTGTTTCAAGATTTTAAATTATGTTCCCGTGAATCATGTTATTAGGAATATTATATCCAAGAATGTCATTCCTTTATGTTTTAAAAAATTTATTTGTTTAGCTTTAAATATTTTAGAATTATTTGTTAAGATCATGGAAATAAATTTTAAATTTGTTTATTTAATTATACACAATTTTGGGAATATATATCATAATTGTCAAAATATACTTAACATATTCAATGATTTCATAATTCTGGAGAGAAGTGAACTAAATCATAGATATTTTAATATTTTTGTTTGATAATTATTATTTCAAAGTTGTGTAAATATTTTATTCTCACTCTCTATCATGAGAATAAAATATGCTCAAAACATAAAAATATCTATTTCCTATAAATAATTAATACCCAGAAATAATTTTATAAAACTTATAATAAACATAAAAATAAATCATTCCGAAACAAATATTCCCAGGAATAATTTCATAAAACTTGAAACAAATATCCCGTAAAAAGGCTAATATTGATGATATCTTTAAACATTAGACATGAGTTACCACATATGCATTTTACAAGCAAAGGAGAAGATAATTACAACTAAAATCACTCATTAATAACATCTACCATGGAAAGTCCCTCATTGTCCTCAAATACTTTCAAAAATCACTAAACTTTCATGTCTTACTTAATGATCCAATGTAAATTGACTCCAACCCTTTGTGAGTTTAGCATCCCTAGCCCTCATAGGTCTTACTTCATTGTCATATGATATGCTATTCCATTTGAAATCTTTCCCAGCATGCTTGTACATCTGCTTAGAAAAGCTTATGCTACAAATGCAATAGTAAAAGGTTGCATTCAACATTGGAGCAATATGAGATTAGAATTGTAAAACCTTAAATTAAAACAAATAAATGGATAACCAAAACATGACCTTTTGCTTGAAAAAGGCCTTTGACAAACAATACAACAAGCTCTTGTTGTAATACAACATCAACCAAAGCATGGTAAGGCACAAGGATTGGCAGGATCAACAACAACATCATCCTGTCTATCTGGATCATGAACAACATCAAGGACAACAACATCATGTGGATGATCATTGGAAACACCAACATTTATCTCAATCTCTCCAACTTGAGTAGACTATGGGTCCACGTAGACAACAATAACATTTTCTGGTTTAATAGTACTAAGATCATCAGGTGGAAGGATTAACATTCAAGTCAATCTCTTCATTTCTCAATTCAAGATTTAGACCATCAACCACCGAATCACCCTTTCCAATATTAGATTTGACTTTCCCTATTTGCAATGGGTGATTGATAAGGGGCAATTATGCACCACTTATCTTGCCTCTAATTCTTAGCTTTTTGCATGAGTTTTACTGTATTATTAATGTGATTAATTAGGATTTTAACTTATTCCTCATTGTGTGAATTTGATATTGTCCATTAATTTTGGAATAAATTGTAATTACAGCTTGTTGCGTCTTTTTAAGTATGATTGTGCATAGGAGCTTTGGATCAAGTGCAAATGTTAAGAACAAGACCAAGAACTCTTGGGAAGGAGCTTGGAGTTGAAAAGGAAGAAAAAGCATGGAGGTTGATCCTCTTGAGAATAAACCTCCGCGCGTTGGTATGTCAATCTTTCTACCTTTAGCAATTGTGTTGGCTAATCATGGACAATAGATGAATCATGTTGAGTATTTGAGCCATTAACAAAAAAATCTACCTCTACACCAGTAGGTTGAATAGAATCTTCATCCATAAGGTCTTGTCCATCTATATATGTGTGTGTGTGTGTGTTGATGTTGGAAAAGTGCATCAAAAGCATGTGTATACATCTCCATTATCAGGATGAAGAAAATCCTCATGCAAAGGTTGCTCAATAGGTTAATGTAGAAGGTCAAATAGAGAGGGAAAAAAGTGCAAAAACAATAGTATTTTGAGTAAGTGAATAGGGACAAATATGTTGAACAACATTTTCCAAATGAAGAGGGGGGATAAGACCCGTAACCAACCATCACGACATACATTAGTTGGAGTACTAGGACATGAAACCAATTTAACATCTAGATCCTTGATCTTCATTTAGAAAATATTGGCCTTTACATATTGAAGATTTAGCCTACGTACATTGGGTAGGTTGTAAAACTTCTTTACCTGCAAGAACCCAACAACAATATAGCTAATTATATCAATCCCTTAATCTAGCGAGACTTAACTTCATTGCCATGAAAGTCTTTGAATGTGAGCACTAGTCCTAACTCATGATAGTGTGCTTTGTTGAATAAAGAATAAAGCTCCCTAAGTTGTAAAGAAAGCAAAGTGGTTAATGAATAAATATTCACGAAAATAAATGATCTTATATAGTAAATTAAAATTAAAAAAATAACATTATATGGCTAGGTCTATTGTGAATCCAATTGCATGTGAAAAATACAATACTGATATTGGTAATCGTGGTTAAAGTCATTTAGTGGAAATAAAGAATGACTTCAACACAGGATATATAGGTTTAAATTAGTTTGATGGTGCAAGACAGAATGAGGATGTAAGGAAGTGACAAACAGAAGCAATTTAGTCACATATTCACACAATTTGGGGAAAGGTCCATGGTTTGGGTACCATTTATAGAACTTTGTAATCACCCACATGTGTCTAATGGGAAAAAGATACATTAATGTATGTATGGGAAGGGAAGATGAGGATCAAGAGAATTTAATGTAGTTAAGTACCAAAATAAATGGTTTTGTAAGAGGAATGAATGTAAGTGAAGTAGTTTAGTTGCTTTTTAAAGATAGTTGAGGCATTATAGGATTTTATCATTAATGGAAAATTTCAAAAATGAAATCATTATAGAAGAAGAAGCTAGGTTTGCTTATTAGATGCGAAAGAGCGTGTTCCATGCATATAAGAGAGTTTTATTCCTCCTTGTGTCAAATCATTCCATGGTTACATTGCAACAAGTTCAAATACAAGTTTTAATCAATTTCGTATCAATTATAATCCATGGAGTTGTCAACTTTCAGCAATTAGAATTGAAGAAATGTGTAAAAATAGTGCTTGATTGATGATTGAGACAAAAGGTGAAGTACCATGAATTTATAATATCTAAAAGTTAATGGTTACATTAATATTTTGTCAAGTGGTGGCTTGACTTTATGGCTAATAAGCCAAATTTAATTATCAATACAATTAATGTATATATGGTTGTGAGCATTAATTGAGATGACAAGAGCATTTGTTGTAAAGACCATTGAAAGTCAAAAACATGAATGATGAATTGTGCTTGTCTTTGACATTAGAAGCAAATCATTAAATGCATAAGAAGAAGAATAAGCATGCAGAAGTGAGAAAAGCATTACTGTGATGTGAAGGATGTGCAGGGAAACTCTATAAAAGGAGCACTTGAAGCATCACTAGAGAAAGTAGAACAAGAGACGAAGATCAACCGAAAACAACCATTCTCTCCTCAATTGTATTATAAGAGTAAATTTATTTATTCTATATCAATTCTTTTTTTTAGTGAGTTGAAGGTATATACCAGTGAAAAAAATACTGTGAGGTATTCTGGGTGTGTTTGGGATCTGGGTTGAGTAGAGTGAGTCCACTTTTGTATCTCCATCATATTTTCATAGTAAAATATTTGGTTGTCACCTTTGCTCGTGGATGTAAACTTTAAGCCAAACCACATAAATTCCTAGTGTCATTTATTTTATTTTTCCACATATTTATTTTGTGCCACTTTGATTTTGCCTTTTAGGCCCATCATTTCTCAACAAACTGGTATCAGAGCTCTTATAGAGTTTTGGGCTAATTTGTTTGAAAATGTCTACTGTAAAATTTGATATTTAGCAGTTTGATAGGTGCATTAATTTCGGAATGTGGAAGGCCCGTATGATAGCTATTCTTGTACAGCAATGTGTAAAAGTAGCACTTTCTGATAAGGAAAAAAGGACCAAGACAATGAAGGAATCTGAATAGGAAGATGCCAATCAAAAGGCTCTTTCTATTATTCAGTTATGCATTACAGACGATGTGCTGCAGGAGGTCCTTTAAGAGAAAACAGCAAAATCACCACAGACCAAGTTAGAGTCCTTGTATACGACTACGACAATGGCTAACCATCTCATGTTTTGCAATGTCTATACATGGTAGTAGGGATATCAATCCGGTCTCATATAGCTGAGTTCACGTCACTCGTCATATATTTGAAAAATATGGATGAGACATTTTCAAGTGAGTAATAGGCAATGATGTTGCCTTGCTCCTTACCTCCTTCTTACAAGCACTTTCATAAAACACTCATATATGGTCGCGAAAGCCTCAAAATTGATGAGATTAAATTTGCACTGCTAAGTCGCAATGAAATGGAGCATGATACTAGCAGTCGTGATGATACTGCAGCTGGCTTGGTTTCCAGAGGGAGGTAAAATGAGATTGGATCGAGTAGTAGTAGAGGAAAGTCTAGATCTAAGTCTAGACATCATAAAAGCAGGTGCTGATGTTGCAAGAAGGAATGACATTGGAGAGCAGAATATCCGAAGCTCAAAGACAAAAAGGACAAAGATTCAAGTGATACAACAAGTGTTACTAAAAGTATTGATAATGTTCTCGCAATATCAACCAATTTAATTAGTGATACTTGGATGCTTGATTATGGATGCTCTTACCATATGTGTTGGGACCAGGATTGGTTTACAACTATCCGGTCAATAGAAGGTGGTGTTGTCCTTATGGGGAATGATAAACCCTGTAAGGTCGCTGGCATTGAAATAGTTCAAATCAAGATCCATGATGCAATTGTGATAACGCTGATTGATGTTTGGTACATACCAAACTTAAAGAAAAATCTTATATTCTTGGGCATCTTCGATTCTCAAGGTTATAAGTATTATGGTTAAAGTAGAGTTTTAAAAATCTCCAAAGATGCTCTTATTGTGATTAAAGGCAAGTTAGTCAATGGTCTTTCTTTACTTCAAAGAAGTACAGTTATTGGTACTGCCTCAGTATCATCCTCAATTGATTCAGATTTAGATACTACTCGCTTGTGACATATGCATCCATGACATATAAGTGAAACTGGAATGTTAATTTTGAGCAAGCGCATTTGCTTGGTGATCACAAAATTAGGAAGTTTGAATTTTGTGAACATTGTGTCTATGGGAAGCAGACCAGAGTCAAGTTCAGCACTGCTATCCATAGGACCAAGAGCATAGTTTACATCCACTTTGACTTCTGGGGTCTTGCATAAGTTCTATCAAAAAGGTGGTGCTAGATACCTGTTGACATTCATTGATAATTTCTCAAGGAAGATATGGGTTTATTTTTTGAAACACAAGAATGATATGTTCCATACTTTCAAGAAATGGAAAGTGCTTATTGAGAACCAGACTAGCAAGAAAATCAAGCACCTTCGAACAGACAATGGTTTCGGGATCTGTGAAGGTCAGTTCAACGAGTTCTATGAAAATGAAGGCATAGTAAGATATCATATTGTGAGAAAGACTCCACAACAAAATGGAGTGGTAGAACGTATGAACAGAACTCTTTTGGAGAAAGCTCGCTGTATGCTCTCTAATGCTAGTTTGTCTAAAGAATTTTTGGCTGAAACTATCAATATGGCTTGCTATTCGGTGAATTGATCTTCATCAACTGCGATTGATTTGAAGACTTCTATTGAGGTATGATCAAGTGCTCCTGCTAATTATTTGAATCTGAGAATTTTCGGTTGTCCTGCATATGCTCATATTGATGATGGAAAGCTTAAGCGAAGGGCAATAAAATACATATTTCTCGGATATGCAAGAGTGAAAGGTTATAGATTATGGTGCATTGAACCTAAGTCATCTAAATTCATAATCGATAGAGATGTCAAGTTCAATGAATCATCTATACTTCATATGAACAAAGAGGAAGGCGATGCAAAAAAAGACCAAAATGCTAACAAGTAGGTGGAGTTTGAAGCTGAACCACCAAAGCAGATGGAAGAAGATGCCTCTGATTAGCCCATTCAAGAAGAAAAACAAGATATTATTGATGTCGTAGATGCACGATAATAGTTGCAGCATTATAGCCTTATAAAAGACAGAGAAAAAAGGCAAATAAAACCACAACAAATGTATGATCATGCAGACATAGTCTCTTTTGCATTATCGGTGGCAGAAGATATGGAATCAGAAGATCTTACCACATACCATGAGGCTATCTCGAGTGAAAATTATGCACGATGGATTGCTACAATGAGTGAAGAGATGGAGTCTCTTCATAAAAATTAGACTTGGGAGTTAGTGAAACCACCTCAAGGATATAAAGTCGTTGGCTGTAAATGGACCTTCAAGAAAAAGGAAGGATCCCCTGGAGTTGAACCAGCTAGGTACAAAGCACACTTAGTTGCGAAAGATTTTAGCCAAAGAGAAGGAATAGACTTCAATGAAGTATTCTCTCTTGTTATAAGACATAGCTTCATTATGGTGTTGCTCGTTATGGTTGTACTGTTTGACTTAGAGCTTGAACAGCTCTATGTCAAGACAGTTTTTCTTCATAGTGAGCTTGAAGAACAGATCTACATGTAGCAACTAGAAGGTTTCACTATTCAAGGCAAGGAGGACCATGATTGTCTCTTAAAGAAGTCATTACATGGCTTAAAGCAATCTCCAGGGCTAGTGGTATAAGAGATTTGATACTTTCATGTTAAGTTACAGCTACTTAAGGAGTGACTATGACTGTTATGTTTACCACAGAAAGCACTCAGATGGTTCGTTTGTCTATTTGTTGCTTGATGTTGATGGCATGCTTATTGCTGCTAAGAGTGTGTCTGAGATCAAGAAGTTGAAGGAACAATTCAATGGTGTATTTGAAATGAAAGACTTGGGTGCAGCTAAAAAGATTTTAGGCATAGAAATTCACAGGGATCAGCCCGCTGGAAAATTATATTTATCACAAAAGAAGTATATTGAGAAAGTACTTGAGCGCTTTAAGATGCAAGATGCAAAGCCTATGACTATTCCATTAGCAGCCCATTTCAGATTATCAGATGCGTATTTATCACAGTCACCTGAAGTGGGAAGAGATGTCATACGTTCCTTACACTAGTGTAGTTGGAAGCATAATGTATGCAATGGAATGCACTAAACCAGATATTTCACATGTCATTAGTGTTGTTAGCAGATATATGGGGCAGCTTGTCAAGATGCATTGATAAGCAGTGAAATGGATACTTTGATATCTTCGAGGTACTGCAAATGTTGGCTTAGTATATGATAAAAGTTCTAACATTGTTAGTAGTGTTATTGGTTACATTGACTTTGATTATGCTGGAGATGTTGACAAAAGGAGATCTCTGACGGGATATGTCTTCAAGCTTTTAGGCAATGCAATTAGTTGAAAGCAACTTTATAGTCTACTATTGCACTATCAACTATAGAAGTTGAATACATGGCAGCAACAGAAGCAGTAAAGGAAGCCATTTGGCTTAGAAGTTTGGTAAGGAATTTGGGCTTGGAACAAGATGTTATAACTATCTATTATGACAGCCAAAGTGTCATACATTTGACTAAAAATCAAATGTATCATGAGATAATCAAACATATTGATGTCAGATAACATTTCATTGGGGAGATTATTTCTCAAGGTGCCATTGCCATGAAGAAGATTGGCATCTCAAACAATCCAGCAGATATGTTGACAAAGTCAATCACTATTGCTAAGTTCAAGCATTGCTTGGACTTAGTTGGCATTCACAATATGCGAGTTTTCCTATATAGGCACATTGGAAAAGGCGACTTTAGAAACTTGAATATGGATTAAAAAAAAAAACAAGCCAAGGTGGAGATTTGTCAAGTGGTGGCTTGACTTTATGGCTAATAAGCCAAATTTGATTATCAATACAATTAATTCATGTAGGGCCATGAGCATTAATTGAGATGACAAGAGCATTTATTGCAAAGACCATTGAAAGTCAAAAGCGTGAATGATGAATTGTGCTTGTCTTTGACATTAGAAGCAAATCATTAAATGCATAAGAAGAAGAATAAGCACGCAGAAGTAAGAGTAGCATTAAATGCTATGATATGAAGGATGTGCAGGGAAACTCTATAAAAGGAGCACTTGAAGCAACACCAAAGAAGGTAGAACAAGAGACAAAGATCAACCGAAAACAACCATTCTCTCCTCAATTATATAATAAGAGTAGATTTATTTGTTCCATATAAATTCTTCTCTTTAGTGAGTTAAGAGTATACACCAGTGAGAAAAATACTATGAGGTATTCTGCGTATATTTGAGATCTGGATTGAGTAGAGTGAATCCACTTTTATATCTCCATTATATTTTCATAGTGAAATATTTGATTGTCACATTTGCCAGTGGACATAGACTTTAAACCAAACCATGTAAATTCCTAATATCATTTATTTTACTCTTTCACATATTTATTTTGCTCCACTCTGATTCTACCTTTTGGGCCCACCATTTCTCAACATATTTTATCAATGTTATTAATTATAATATGATCTGCTAGAAATGCATGTTTGAGAGGCCGTGAGAATATGAATAGTTTACATTATTGGTGTGGTTGGTTGGGGAGTAAAAATGAGGTAAAATTTTCATGATAATCTCTATGTGTAAAAATACATATAGAGCTCATTATGAAAACTTTTATCTCCAAACCAAACATGCCTAAGAGTACATAACACTTTTAGCCCTAACATTTTACAATTGACGTCAATTTAATTCTAAAATAATTTTTGTTATCAATTTAGTTCTTAGATTTTAAAATATGAACTCAATTTGGTTTAACCATCAAATGTCACTAAAACTATCACTAAGTATCAAAACTACAAAAATAAAAACTAATTCCCACCCCATATAATTGGTCCTATATTCTCCTAACTTCCCTGTTCATCAAGGCAAGGCCCTTGGACTTCACAGCCTCAGCTCCTTTGAAACCAAGTCCCCTAACAACCAAAACAAAACTAAAACCCTTGTTGTTTTTTCTCGATGGATTGAATACAAATATCCAACGTAAAACCCAATGGCCTTTATCAACAAAGACATCAACCTCAACCCCTTGGACTTCATGGCCTTGATTCCTCTAAAATTTCCAAAAGATGACGTTGTGAGGCATCTTGCGCAAGTGATGTGGAGTGGCTATAGTACCTATTGGAGTAGAGTGTGAATGTGAACGCTTGCAACTCTTAGGACTTCTATGGCCCTCTACTACGCTAGCCTCACTGGCCACTTTGACATTGCTCGTGTGCTTCTTGGTAAGGGCTCCATCTGCTCTGAGCACATCGCAGCCCAAGATAGGTAGAGATAGATTGGGTGGTTTGGTAGCTAGATCGATAGGGTATGATGATTGTAATACCCCATTTTATCTTATTTATGTGTTAATCGTGATTAATTGAAGTTAGTTGAGTTTAATTAAAAATTAGTTTTTTTAATTCATTAAATAATGAACAACTAATCGTTCCTAATTAATATATTTTAGCCTTTTAATAATTTAAATGCATGATTATATTAATTGTTGTTATAATTATTTTGAAAGTTAAGAGTAGTGCTTTTTGAGAAATACAACTCCTTTCGATCTAAAATTTCAAATTCCCTCTCAAAAATCTAAATTTCAAAACACTGGAGTATAATGGTATTTATTTGAATTAAAGTATTTGTAAAATTGTTATTTCATTCATATTTAGTATCATCTTAATTTTGTCTTTTATTGTGAAATTTCTAAATTACCCTCAACTACCCTCACCATATTACTCTCACACCCCGTCTGCACCAACTAAAAGGAAAAGAAACCCTACCCCCTATTCTTAGGCTATGTTTGGCAAAGGAAAGAAGATGAGAGGAAAGAAATTGAGTAGAATTTTATTTTCTACAAGTATGTTTGGATAAAAGGAAAATAAAAGGGAAGAAAATTGAAGAAGAATTAGATTTTCTTTTTTGTTTGCGTGAAAAAAGAGAGGAAAGAAGAACAAAATGATATTAAATAACAATTTTACCCTATATTATTTTATTTTAGGAGGTTATTTCAACCAATGCTATTAAATTAAATCAATACTAATTAAAATAAATAATTTAAGATTAGTTAAAATAAAATAGTATTTTAAATCTATTTGTACTATTTTTTTTTTCTTTGGTGCTTATACGTGCTAGTTTTGAAAAAAGGCAGAACTATTTAAAGGCAATGAGAGTGGCGATTCACATAAAAGAAAAGTGTGTGGTGGAGCTGGGATATGCGCGACAACATAGCTTCTCAGGAATGTTGAAGGCAGTGCAACAAGCACATAATGGATGTGACAGCAACTTGCGATCAGGCGGCGGGGTGTTGGCATGTTGCGGAGCTCATGCATCGGTTTACTATGAGAATGACACATGCGTTGGGGACAAGGTGGACATGTGCGACGTGTTAGCGCAATAGCAGATTGCGGCTGTGTAATGGGGTTCGTGGTTGTTAGTGGCGTGACAGTGATGGCGTAGTTGGTGATGGTTCAATAATGATGGTGCGCCGAAAGTTCTTCATGACGGCTTACAAGAGGTGGCTAACGCAAAGTGGCAGAAGACAGCTGTGGGATGGGTGACAATAATCGTGAGGCACACAATGTGGTGGCACTATGGCAAAGCTTCAGGTTACAAAGATTGAAGATAATTGAGATGTGCAGGGGTATTATCAAGAATATAAAAAAAATTGCATCTTCTCCTTTTCAATTTTTGCCCAAATTTGGGAGGAAAAGAAATTGGGTAGGTCCTACATCTCTTTTTCACTGTTCAATCCATCCTTGCACTTTTCCTTTCACAACCAAATGATGGAAAATTATCTTCATCCTTCCAATTTCCTTCCTTTCCCTCTCTTTCTATTTCCATCCAGCCAAACAAGCTACTAGTGAAAATCAGTGCCACTCTTCCTTCTTGATCTCTCTTTTTTTTTTTCCTCTCAAACCCATACACACCACACTCTATCTTCTTCCTCCTCCATCCTCGACCCTCGTCTTATCTCCAATTATCTCTCCATTGAACACCCAAGCCCTCCACCCATTGACTTGCCAAAGATTCAAACCCCTCACCTCCTTGGAGAGCTTGTACCCGCAGCCACCATTGGAAATGAGGAGTAGATTTTGTCTCTCCTCAACCTTTTGGAGGTTCAGGGACCTCCACCTCTAAGTCCTCCAAGCTAGGTAGGGGAACTTATCTTGTCCTAATGTTGCCTGCTCAAGAATCCATCTTTATTAATTTCTAGCTTATGTAATCTTATTTGGCTGTTATAAAAATGAGTTCTTAACACTTTGGTTCACATATTCATGCTTGAAACTTGTTGATGGTGTGAGACACAATCACAATTTTAATGGATGTTATTTTTCTCTCCTTATAGCCATTAATGACTGAAAGTGAGTGTGAAATAATTGGTTTTGTTCTTGTATAATTGCCAAGTTTTAGCACTTATAATATATGCAAGACTATGATGAAAAGCTACTGTAATGGGTGTTTTTTATGTTTAAAACTAGTTCTAATGTCTTAGAATTTTGTCTATAGAATTAATATACTAGAAGTCACAATAAAACAGAAAGTAAGGGCCTAAGTAAAAGATTAATTAAATTATTGTGCAACTATATCTTTATAACCTTTGGCCTTAAGTTATTATGAGGGTGACTAAGCACTTGTAATAATAGTCTAGATTGAACACTAAGTTAATAAAATGGGTAGCGGTCAAGTGCTGAGGTTAAATGACTAATAAGGATATTTAGTTCAATAAGCAATTAAAAGGTGCTAAGGGTTAGTGTTAAAGTCTAAGGTTTCTTGTCAAGAACGTGATAAATGGCTCCTAATGGGGTTTTGTTTTGGTGGCTGTTATTATGAAAAAGAATTGAAAGAATAAGTTTTGTTTGTTTCATTCCGAAGATTATGGAAAAAATGAGTATCATGTTCAAAGACTAAAGCTTTAGGTAACTTTAAGAGGTTCTAGAATTTTTTTTTAGTATTTATTTCTAACAGTCTAGGTCTTGTCCTGTTATAATTAAAATAAAGCAATAGAAATGTGTTGTTTCAATTTTTTTAGCAAATAAGCTCTTGTAATTATGTTGCTGGAATTTTTTTTTTTTTATGGAACCCTTTTTACGGTTTTAAGTTTGGAATCAGAGTAAGAGAGTTTCGCTTATGCACTTGTGGTATCTAGTATTAAAAAATGGATTCCAAATTGAGTTATGCTTTAGTATTAAGGAATAGCGGTGCTAGAATTTGATTTTACTGTTCTAAAATTATGAAAAGTGGTGGTTTTGGACTTGGGGGTATTGGGAATTGTACTGCCATGTTTTAGTAATTTGATAATGATTCTTATGTATGAAAATGAAATTTGAAGAGAAAAACTGACCTTTAGGTGTGTTTAGCCTAATTGTGACCTCATATGTTAATTTTGGCCTAAATACGATTTTTGGTTGGCTTGGGAAGGTCGGAGTTTCACTATCATGTTTCAGCTATTGGTTTATCATCCGTATACATAATCATAAGTCTTGGAAATGTAAAATTACGGTTTGGTAATGTCTAGCACAATTGTGTGTATACATGTGTATGTCACCCTAACTAGCTTTGTTGTGGTTTTTCACTAAAAGGAAAGAAATTCCGGTTTTATGTCTTTAGGAGAGGAGGCCTCGATTTTCATTGCATGAGAGTATAGGTTGTGTTGTTTAAAAAATTGACTTGAGCTAGTTATTTGCATGTTAAAGTGTAAATTGAAAACAAAATTTTTAGGTAAGTTATAAGTGATAATGGAGGGGTGATTAATTTTGCTTGAATTTGACATATTGGTTTGATTTCAATGATTTTTTTGTTGTTGAGAACTTGAATTGCATATTTATCGGCAATGATGAAGTTGTTGGTTTTTTTTTTTCCATTTGACCACTAGATATTTGTGATTGTGATTTACGCTTGATGGGTTCGGTCTTTTTCCCTGGTCATTGGTTTAGGTCCCATTATGCTTATGCATTAAGTTGTTCTCAAATTGAAATGTTAGATTGATGGAAAGTGTGTGATTAGATATTATGTGTATGGATAGCGTCCTATAAGCTACGTGACATAACATAACTCATTCTAATATAAAGTGTGGATCAAATTGTTAGTATGAGTTAGGGTTATGTCACATAGGCCTTGGGATGCAAACCTAAGCATGTTGAATGAAAGTTTGAAGTTTTGTCATTAAATGTATGAAGGTTGTGCTTATGTCTCCTAATAATTTATAAGGCTTTTATATCAATATATTTATATAAAATACAATTTATCCAAATAAGGAAATCCAATGTGGCAATCTCTTCTTCATTCATCCTTAATTTAATTTGATTATTAAAATGAAGTGTATTATTTAATTAATATATATGTAATAAAAGAATAGAAAATATATGATAGAATCATATTTGTGGGATCAAATAGTCTCATTTGAACTAAAACCCAAAATTTAGATTTTGAGTTGTTGAGATTTTAATTTTTCTAATATTTTATTTAAATCCAAATGGGGGGGTATTCCCTTATTTACATTTATGTTTTAAAGTTGACATTAACTTAAAAATTAAGAAATGTAAATAAATGAGTTAATTTTCACCCTCCAACTCCATTTCCTTCCATTTCTCTCAATTCTAACTCCAATCTTTCATTCCTAAGGCTTTAAGGTATGTTGTTCTCTTGGTTCCCTTCTTGTTATTAGAGTGTTTCTCCATGCTTCTCGAGGGAGAGAAGTTCTCTACCTTATTAGAGATGGATTCTTGAGTATTTAGAGGTTTTAGAGGTTGATTTAGAGTTCTATTGCTCCATTAGAGTTATTTTCATGAAAGTATGATTTAATGATTGATCTTAGAAGAAATAGTGTACAAAGACTGAAACTACTGTTGGATGATATATTTTAGAGCTATTGATTTTGGAGCATGAAATGTATTTTTGAGAAAACTCATGGGACCATGTTTGTTGAATTGATTTTAAATGTATTGGATGATAATGATAATTATGGAAAGCTTCTGTGAACGTTTAATACTTGAATATACTATTTAGAGAAGAGAATGAAATTGAGATTGTGAACATAGCTATTTTGAGATATGCTATTGAGAGTTTTAGTATGAAAACTTTATGGTTGAATTATATTTTTGAGAATTAAACAAAAAGATACATACTCTGTGAGTTTATGAAATCACGAATGTCTATAAAGGGTAATCTCTTAGGCATGATTTCATAGCCATGGTTATACTAAAATCAGATTGTTAGAGTTGTATACTTATGGCTTTGAAGTCACAATGCCTTTGAACTAGTGATCCTTTAGACACGATTTGATAACCACTAGAATCCAATAGATTCAGAGTTCATAGAGTTAAAAGATTTTAAGGATTCTTATTTTTAATTGTTAATCTAGTTTAGAGAATGGAACCTATTTAGGTGTCCACATTAAGTAATTTATATGATTTTAGGTATAAAAGTAAATTGAGAATCATTATAGAATTTGTGACATGATGAATTGAGTATATATATATATATATATATATATATATATATATATATCTTACTATACTATTGTTGACTTTATTTATGAAAATGACAATTTGATTATGTATATGCATATATGAAATGTTTTAAGACTGTTATAGTGTTATTATGATTTTATGCATTTTTTTTCTCTTGTCCCATGAAAGGGTTTCCGGTAAGCTCCATATGAGTAAAGCACTTTCATTTAGAGCATGTCTCATGTATTGTATAATATGAGAGTTTGTATTTAACCACTTAACTGTATTAATTATGGATATTTTGACACAGAGAAATTTATGTTTATAGTGTGATACAACCTCAGACTTTAGAGACAGTTTATAAGGTTTTTAGACAGATGTTATGATTTAAAAACAGATGATTTATATGTTTTAAATGGAATGTTATTTTAAATAAGCTTTGAGCATCATATTTACAGAGCATTCCAAGTCACGAGACTTACGTGAGAGTGGAATTTCTCACGTCATATATTTGATTAAAAGAAAGTAAAACAGATTATCCAAATTGATGTCATTCGTAAAATAATTATTATCTAAAATTAATGTAGGAATCACATATATTAATATATGGCCCACAGATATATTTGATATTTTTTTCCTACTAATATTGATTCTCTAATACTATCCTTTAGTCATATCATTCTTATGAATTTGATATAATTTCCAATTGTTATGAACCAAAATTGGACAACTAATATCAATTGCTCTATCATTCTTATTCACAATTAATTTGTCAATCTTATTTAATACTATCTTCAATCTTATTTAATACTAACTTTTGATATTACGATAACTTGATATGTCATATTAATATGATATCGTATTTCAATTTATATCCTAAAAATTAAGATTGTCATTATTGTTATATTCCAATTTCCATTGTTTTAATAATTGAAATATGATTCAAATATCAATTATCTATATTTATAAGGAAAATGCTACGTGACAATTCCTCCTTAGCTCATTTTTTTGCCCAAAATTCTAATTACTTTCATTTACCATTTTATTTTATTTTTTAAATTCTTGATTATTTATTTTAAAGAAAAGTAATATATGATTCAAATCTCAATTAATATATGATTTCATTCTTATTTTATATATGATTGAAAGTAAAATCCTTACAATATAAATTGATTCAATTTACAACATAAGAATAAATAAACATATTTTTATTGCTTTTATTCTTAATTTTAATTGTACTTACTATTTCCATTTTTTTTATTTCCACTTTTACGATATATGAATATCACATTTCAAATTTTAATTTTCATTTCAATATTTCAACTTAATACATATAAAAGCTAAAACATAAAACCAACATAAAATTAATCTCATTTCATTTTTTTTATTATTTATTTTAAGCAAAATTAATATATGATTCAAATCTCAATTTATATATGATCTTAATTTATCAATGGTTTAAAAACATCTTTCTATTCTTTTTCATTTTAATTATTAAATGTTTATCTATCTGTATTATTAATTTTTAATCATTATCATACTAATTAATATTATTACCTTTTTCAATTTACCTTTAATTCTAATTGATTTGATGCACTTAATTTTTTTTATAGATTTAATATGCTTAATTTTAGCATATATGCATATTTGATCATTGCATATAAATTGTAGCATAGGTAACATTTCTTCTGCACATCCTATCTACACATACATATTTGTATTATTTCCTTTGTTTTTTTCCTTTTCTTTATGGTTTTTCACTTTTTCCTATTGATTTAGTGTTTTGATTTGTTTTTCTTTCTTTCATATTTAGGTGATATGTACCAAGTTGTTTGGAGTCATTTGGTGAAACCATTGTGGTATATTCACCAATCATCTATTTTAATTTTTTATTTTTACTTTTATATAGTTGTTAGATATATGTTCAATTCAATAGAATCAAATTTAGAATAATGTGTCAGTATACTTTTCTTTAGTTTAACTTTGCCTCTTTTATTTTGCAGTAGTATTAAGGCTCTTCAATTGTATTGTTGGTAATTTTCTTCAAAATGTTTTTCTTTTATTTGATTTGAATCTTACTGCTCTTCATTCATCAAATTTTTATTTTATTTTCTTTTTTAATATTTTAATTTATATAGCTCCCATACCTTTAAATGATTTTGATTTTTGGATTAATTGTTTCTTTCAGTATTTTTTTATGAATTTATTAATTTTTACTTTTGATGTATTCTTTTTTAGTATTTAATACTATATTGATTTGAGTTTGAAATTAATCAGTGATAGTATATTGTTTTAAATAAGTTTTAAAAATTACATGATTGAAATTTAATATTATTTAAAATTAGATCATATTTCCATTTTTAAACATTTCCTTAATATTATATTTGTCTTTTAATATTACCACACTAATTATTTTAAATGATTCTTAATCTTCAATATTATACTCTTTTTTTTACAAACTTAGAATATCATAGCCACATTTCAAATAAAAAATTCAAAATATTTCTTTATAATCTTATATGCTAGGTTGATTTAATAATGAAATTAGTTATTAATATTACTTTAATTCTAAATAATTTTTATTTTATTTGATTTTAAAAGGATCAAATCAATTAAACAATTATCTATTTTTAATTATGATTTCAACTATTTTAATTAAATCTTCACTTATTCTTTTAATTGTCATATCAATAAGTAATTTATAAATTTATAAATATTCACATTAATTATTAATTTTTTTCATTTTAGTCAAATAATTCTTAATTATTAAATCATATCCGTCTTTTACAATATTAGAAAATCATATCTCCATTAATTATATTTTTTCATATTAATTTAATTCTTAAAAATTTCTCTTTCTCTTGATTTTCAACAAATGATTTCTAATAATTACTATGTAAACTAAAGATATTTTATATATATCTCATATCTTAAATCTTAATCTCGATATTAATTTCAATCTTCAAATTTAATATGTAATTTAATTTTTAAACAAAAAATTATTGATATTTGCATCCATGTCAATTTGTTATTATCATGTTATTTGATACTGATGTTTTGATATTATTATTAATTGACATAATTTTAATCTAATATTGATTATAATATCACGTCTAAGAGATTTAATTACAGATGAGAATTCTTTTCAATCAATTACAAATGATAAATGGTTATAGAGTAAAACATTTTTATCATGAACACAAAAATAATTCATTTGCTTAGTACACAAAACATATCCATTATTTATAATAAATACAAAAATTATAATAATAATCTTAGCATCAATTGAAATTAAATAAACATTCAATTTCACTGATTTTGTCATTTTTTAATAACAAAAACATAATGACATTGTTTTCCCTAATTCAAACAATCCACAACACAAGTACTGATGAATATATCTTTCATGGGTAATGAAAACATATGAATTGCACACATAACAATTAGTATACCATATATATACCAAATTCATATATTACATGAGTGCTAACAAAAATATATATTACATAGGTAATAATTTAGTTACAACCTGATTAATATCGATTTATGCTAAATTAAAATTAGTCATAAGTTACAAAAAAAATAGATACACCCACATATTGATATATAAACGTAAAATTTTGTTTAATTATTTATCTTAAAAATAGAACATATTTATCTTAGAACAAAGGCCATAATAAATTATTTTCATAATAAATTATATGAAATTAATATATTATAATTCAATTCAATTTTATAATATATCTTTTATCATTTTTTTTTAATTTATAAAAGTAAAAACCCGTGCATCACATGGGTAAAACACTAGTTATGTTGAAAAAAGAGATGTGAGAAAGATAAATTTAAAGTTTAAGTGGAGTTTTCCCCTTCTATCCTAATTTAAATCTAGCAATTGCTAGTTAAGTTGATCTCATTCTAGGTGATAAGTGATTTAGAGTATAGGTGACAGGTGATTTAACGGCCAAAAAACCTGAAGAATAATTTTCATGAATTGATCTTTTAAGAATTTTCCATTGAATTCACTACTAGAATTGTGTGAAATAGTGACCGATTTAGTGACCGAAATAAATCGGTCACTAAAATAAGGATTTTGTGACTGAATTAGTGACCGAATTAAGTTTAAGGAAAAGGATGAATGAGTGAAAAAAATCGGTCACTAAATCGGTCACAAAAATTATATAGTGACCGATTTAGTGACGATTTTATTTTTTGCTTTACAAATTGGTCATAAAATCGATCACTAATATTAAATTTAGTGACCCATTTTGTGACCGATTATTTTTTTATTTTCTTGAAAAAATGGGTTTACTAAATGGTCACTAATATGTAATATTAGTGGACCGATTTGTGCGATTATAATTTTTCCTTACCATAAAATCGAGGTCACAAATCGTCACTAACATTAAAACTTATGTAGGATTTAGTGAGATTGTATTTTATCCTTATATTTTAGAAATGGTCACTAAATTAAATATTAGTGGACTCATTTTGTGACCGATCATATTTTTTCCATTTACATGAAAAATGTCACAAAATCACTACTAATATTTAATTTAGTGACTGATTTTAGATCGATTGTATTTTTCTATTTCATTGATACCGGTTACTAAATCGGTCACTAATGTTAAAATTAGTGACGATTTTGTGACCATTTTTCATGTAAATTGGAAAAAATACCTATCACTAATATTTAATTTAGTGACCGATTTTGTGACCAGGATTGTATTTTTCCATTTTCTTAACAAATCGGTCACAAAATTCCACACTAATATTTAATTTAGTGACAAATTTTTCAAGGAAATAAAAAAATACCATTGGTCTCTAATATTTAATTTAGTGACCAATTTTGTGACGAATGACATATTTTCCATTTATTTGAATAATCGATCACTAAATTTTTATAAGTGACCAATATTATTTTTGAATTGCATTGTTATCCCTAACAAATTTCATCACACACAAGTAATGAAAAATATTTTAATTTAAAAATTATTGTTAAATTAAAATGTCATTAATTATGACAGAAAATATTACAAAGTATCAAATTATATAAAAGAAAGAGAATATTTTCATATTTTCATACAAAGTATCAAATTAAATGTGTTGAGTTGAACCACGCTAATGTGCTATTGCTAAATGATTGCCTACTCATCCAGATTAATGCATAGTTACATATTTGAGCCATGCAAGCAATAAGTTCCATATTTAGTATGCAGCACTAATGTACTTGTCAACAAATTTTAAAAATAAGATAGCAAAAAGGAGCACTTTTCTTCCTTCAAATTTATTTTCACACTCGAACCTTATATGAAAATAAAAACGTGTTGTTTATAAGGAGATGTAACATGCACGTTACATTCTTTCCCCCTATTTACATTATATCAAATAAACGTGAAATTTTCTAAACTATCCCAAAGTTTTCTATTTTGATAATATTGCATTATAGAGGCTAACCTAGTTCTAGTTATACTAAAATAAGCCATCCTTTGATAAATAATAATAATAAGCCAGGGTCAAACAAGATTGCTATTTAATTATGATCTATTGTGTTACCGGGACAAATTTTGTATCAGTTTCAATAGGACCTGGATAAGATTTTCGGTCAAAACAACAAAGATGTGAAGTTAACAATTACATTTTCACCCAAAAAATTAATAAACACTCACCCAAAAACCCGCCCTTCCCTCACTGACTCCCACTCACACACTAACTCACGTGACTTACACACACACACACACACACACACACACACACACACACACAAACTCACTCACTAACTCACTCACTATTGCACACAAACACAGATTTATTCAAACACAAAAAGAAAAAAGAAATCATGCGGGAAGCGAGGAGATCGCATCTGCGAGCAAGGAGCAAATGGGGCGGCAAAGACCACCCAAGTCATGGAGTTGCGGATCCACTTAAGTAGGGAGCGATAAACCAGGTAACCGTATCCGCGACCGGGAGCGAATGGATTTCAGCGAGCGTAATAAGCACCCATCATCATTTTCTGTAGATCCGTGAGCAAGGAGCGAGGGCGATGAAAGCGAAGCAAGCCGTATGAGATCCGCGAAGGAAACGTAAGAGCCCATGGAGTATGACCTTGCATACGCAGGAGCAGATAGAGACGCCATTGTAGGCAAAGCGTAAACGGTGATTTTTATTTTTCTTGCATCAGATTATTTTTTTTTATCTTGTGATAGGTTGTGTAGGTGTTCTAATGGGTATATAAATGAAAAATTAGGAAACCAAAACAAAACAATATATCGCTTAAAGAATTAAAATGAAAAACAAAATTAAATTAAGATCCATTTCAGCATGTAAACAAAATGGTCCTGTATAATAAAGCGAAAAAGGGGAATAAATTTTCCATGGGTAATGAGTAATATATATGGAAAATTAGATTCAAACTCAAGGAATAATTAGAATGCTTCCATGGACAAGATTTAAATGATTGAAAGATATGCCCTTTTCAGCAAGATTTAGAAAACATGCTGTGATATTGGGACTCACTTTTAGAGACTAAGAATATGGGCTGCCCCACAATTGAAAGGTGTATGCATTTTTGTTTGTCTCTCTTTTTCCTTTTTACATTGTACAAAAGTCCAAGTCTTGAGACACATGATTTACGATTATGTGCCTGATGATAAGCATACAATTTAGCTTGGTGATTTATTCATTTGTTTATGCTTGGATTTCCAATAACAACAAAACTTTCCCCAAGATCCTACTATCCTATCATATTTATCTATTAATTTTATATAGTCTATAGCTCAATTTGCAATAAGTGCGGAGGAGTGCTTACAGATCGATGTATTATATTTTTCTAGATATCATGGACGTTGATTATTTCATCTATGCCCCTTGGATAAACAAGAAGAGTTTGATTTTAAATTATGTCTCCTTTCACATAAGACATACGAATTGACTCTTACCTAATAA
Organism: Dalbergia cultrata; assembly: GCA_031216105.1. Taxonomy (NCBI): domain Eukaryota; kingdom Viridiplantae; phylum Streptophyta; class Magnoliopsida; order Fabales; family Fabaceae; genus Dalbergia; species Dalbergia cultrata. The sequence continues at coordinate 18,841,494 of CM062350.1, forward strand.
TACACAAAAATATATGAATTTAATCAAGAACATATGAGTTAGCATAAGTAATAATGATGTAACTTGAAACAAAGTTACAACCTTAATAACTTGATGTAAAATAATTTTTTGTCAATCCAACTGTGAATTACATTCTTCTATCATAAAGATCATTGTGCCAAATTCATAAAAATTAAATATAAAAAATAATGTAATCACAAAACTCTTATTCTTTTTCATTTAATTTTAATCATATATATTATGTTTATTTTGATGTATTCAAGTAGTAAGTGTCTATGATTAGAAGTATACAAATCTTCTTAGGTGTGGTTGTTCTTCATGGATTGACACTGCTTTGTAGTTTATGAAGAAAACCTTGGTTGAGTTAGATTTGATATCATTCTCATAAGGTGAGTATTTTTACTTTTTTATTCTTCTCTTTTATTTTTTAGTTAATATTATCTTCTGTTCTTGGAGCTCAATTTTAATTACTTTTAAGAATTAATTGCAGTGATTGTTGAAAGGCATGATCTTGCCTACATGGAGATGGAGTAAAAACATAAGCTCTGTTATAAGTTTCTCTTTTGTGAATGGATCAAATTGAGCTCATTGAAATAGCAAATATTTGAAAAGGTATAAATCTTATGCATATTGTGTTTAAGATAATAATTATTATTACTATTATCTCAAGTTGGATTAGGAGTTGACTTTTTAATTCTTAGCATATTAGTGTTTTTTTCTTGCCTTGTATCACTCTATTTGTTATTTGAAAGCAAATTTTCAATCTTGTGTAGTTATAAGCTGTATTGTATTGACTGTAGTGCGGAATATGGATATATACGTCAAAATCGTAGTTGGATGTATGATAGACTTATGCCAGTCGAAGGGGTTTCTTGATGAATTTCTAAAAGGGGTAGATGAATTTGTTTCTTTTGCATGTCAACAAGCACATGGCCTCAAGTAATGGAAAAATTACATGTCCTCAAGTGTAGAAACTTGAACTACATTCTCCCAAGAAGTTAAAAGTTCATCTTTATAAAAAAGGATTTATACCTGATTATTGGTATTGGACATGCCATGGGGAATTGCGTGCAACATGTAGCACTCAATCTAGTACTTCTCTGACGAACTAGGTAATAATGACCCATTAAGTAGAGTTGAGACCATGGTGTATGATGCAATTGGTCCAGGATACTAGAATGCATTATGATGAAGGGGTTGAGGAGTCACCAAATGTAGATGCTAAAAATTTTTCGACGATTTATTAGTGCTTTAAAAGCCTTTGTGGTTGGGATGTGTTGATCACACTGAGTTATCATTTGCTGTTAGATTATTAACAATCAAGTCAGAGGGAAATATTTCTCAACGGTCTTTTAATCAGATGGTCCAACTTATGAGAGAGACACATCCACCTGATAATCTAATCGCCAAAGATTACTATGGAGCTAAACAAATAGTTTCAAAACTTGGACTTACGCAATCAAGATTGATTGTTGTATTAATGGCTGCATGATATTCTATTCAAGAGTGCAAATCATTGAAAGAATGTAACTTTGCGGTGAACCACAGATAACACAAAGAAAGTTGGTAGGGGAAGTACAAAGAGATACTCCGTGAAGAGAATGCACTACTTACCGCTCATTCCTAGGCTAAAAGGTTATATGCTTCTATGAGTTCTGCTCCACATATGAGATGGCACTATGAAAATAGACGAGAATCAGGAGTCTTGTGCCACCCATCAGATGGAGAAGCGTGGAAACACTTTGATCTTAGTTTTCGACTTTGCTTTGAACCACGAAATGTTAGATTGGGTTTATGCCATGGTTTACACCAGTATAGTCGATTAGCTGGCACCATATTCTTGTTGGCCGATGATTGTCACTCCCTGCAATCTTCCACAGGCACTATGCATGACTACTCCTTATATGTTCTTGACCTTGATAATTCCTGGGCCGCATAATCCAAAAGGAAAAATAGATGTATATTTGCAGCCTTTAGTTGATGAGCTAAAATTATTGTGGAATGAAGGTGTCCTTACATATGACATTTCAAAGAAAGCAATTTCTTCATGAAAGCCGCGCTAATGTGGACTATAAATGACTTTCCGGCATATGGGATGTTGTCGGGTTGGAGCACGGCGGGAAAATTGGCATGTCCTTATTGTATGAGTCAATCAAAGGCATATACTTTAAAATATGGTGGCAAATGTTCTTGGTTTGATGCACACCGTCAATTTTTACCTTTGGACCATCTATATCGAAGAAATAAATATGCATTTTTCAAAAAATGAGTTGAGAAATCTCAACCTCCTCTTAGAATGTCTGGGGATGATTTGTGGGAAGATGTTTCAGATATTCCAAAAGCTACTGAGATTGGTTCTTTTACATGTCCTGGTTTTGGTATTACTCACAATTGGTCAAAACAAAGCATATTTTGGGAATTACAGTATTGGAAAACTAATTTGATAAGGCATAATCTTGATGTGATGCACATTGAAAGAATGTATTTGATAATGTTTTCAATACAAGAATGGACATCAAAGATAAAACCAAGGATAATGTTAAAGCTAGAATGGATTTGAAAGAGTATTGTCAACGCAAGGAGTTAGAATTGCAACAATTATCCAATGGGAAGTATGTAAAACCTAAAGCAAAATTCACCTTGTCTATGGATCAAAAAAGGGAGGTATGCAAATGGGTTAGTGAACTAAAAATGCCTGATGGATATGCATCTAATTTACGATAGATGTGTGCATTTGAAAGAGTGCAAGCTCTTTGGGATGAAAAGTCATGGATCGCCATGTGTTTATGGAACGCGTTTGATCATGATTGCATTTGTCTTTGCACTTCGATCAAGTTTGGAAGCCCATATTTGAGTTGGAGTAAGTTTTTCAGGATTTGTGCTCAACAATATTGCGAGTGGATGATTTGTTATTGATGGAACAGAACATTATTGTCATAATATGTTTTGGAGCGAATTTTCCCACCGTTCTTCAACTCTATGGAGCATTTACCTATTCATCTTAGTATGAAGCAAAGAGTAGGAGGTCCTGTTCAATATCGATGGATGTATCCATTTGAGAGGTAAAAGTTCATTATCTCAAGTCTTTACATATGTTAAAGATTTAACAATCTTATCAATGCAACTAATAGTTACATACTATCATGTGTTTATAGGTACTTGAATAGATTGAAACGGATGGTTAAAAAATAAATCACGAGTTGAAGGATCCATATGTGAGGCATATTTATGCCAAGAGACATCTCACTTCGCTTCATATTATTTTGAATCTCATGTGCAATCAATGAGAAATAATATCGGTCGGAATGATGATGGGGGGTGCTAATGAGTCGACCCAACCCACTCTGTCAGATTTAATCATTCGGGTTCATTTGGAACTTGTAAGAGTCAATATTTGATTGATCAGAATTAGCTCATCGCACATTTACATGTCCTCCTTAATTGTGAAGAAGTTCAACATACATTGAGTAAGAAAAGCGTTTGATTTTTGTTTACTGCCTTTTATATTAATTAATATGTTTAATAATACTTTGAATTTTAGAAACTTTGTACAATATTTGAGGGCAGCTAATTCACATAAAATGTGCCGATGTTGATAGTAGAATTACGCCTCGACTTCCCAATTTGGTTTCTGAAAGTTATGTAGGAGCTTATTAACACCTTCTTCTTAGGATCCATTTTTTGTACGATTATGCTTACATTATTATCATGAGTTTATTTTTGTCATTATTAGGTTCATGAGAGAAAAATTCAAGAATAAATCGCTTTTTGCACCACTTAGCATGGGGTCCCAAGAGAAAGGTTCATACCGCCTATGTACTTTATTAACGGCTTTAAGTTTCACGGAAGAGTGGAGTATTGGTAAGACAACTATCAATTCAGCAGTTTGTGTTAAGGGTGATGAGTATGGGAAGTGAAGAGAATTATTATTATGGGATCATTAAAGAAATTGTGCAAATAGAATATCTGGAGAACCACTTAAACAAGTAGTATTGTTTAGCGTGAATGCTTTGATGTCACACCTAATCGTGGTGTAAAGATTCACAAATCATATGGTCTTGTGGAGGTTAATTATGTTAGACGGTATTCAAAGTATGATCCCTTCATATTTGCAAAAGATGCAATTCAAGTGTATTATGTCCCATATCCAAGACATATAAAAAAGAAAAGAAAATTGGTGGATTGTCCACAGTAACTAAACCAAGAGGCACAGTTGATGATCGATATACACTTGAGCTTGTATATCAAGGCGAAACAACTATTTGTGAGTTTTGTGACCAATGATGATTTAGTTGGACCAATGAGAGATGAAGGTCCGTATGAAGAAGTTGAATTGAATGTAGGCCATGATCAAGTTGATGAGGAAGATGATGACATGGAAGAGAATGTAGGTGATGATGAGGAAGAAGAATTTGATTATGACCATGATTCTGAAAATGATAATGAAGACATTCAATTAGATAAATTCCTTGATGATGATGATGATGATGATGATATCATTTAGTTATTTATTTTTCGTACGATATAAAAAGGTAACTTCATGATATTATGATATTTTATATGTGCTGATTTTTTTTTAAATTTAACATATATACTAATTAATATTGCATTTATTTGTAGATGTCAGACAAAAATCAAGGAAAAGGGACAAGAAAAATCTTGAATTCTAAGAAGCAACCAAAAATAACGCATTTACAGTCATCTGGTAGCTCTCAACAAATACCCAATGCACCTCCTATAGCTACATCATCTCCTCCGGTGGTTTCTCCCTCAGCTACATTTCCTCCCAATGTAGCTACTTCTCCCCAAACAACACCTTGACATCAATAGCAGTGTAAATTCACCAAATCCACAAAGCCATGGAGAAGCTTCACCTCACCAAAATGAAGGATCACAGCCTAATGTATTGATTTCTTCCCATGATTCATCAAACAATCCAACAGCCAATGGAAAGAATGTTTTATATCTAAATGGAGCTGGGTATGTGATAAACTTTTATTTTATTTAAGTATATATGATATATTTTAACTTTGATAAATAATATTTGCAGATTTTTGCCCTCACACACCGGCCTAATGGGATTCTTGATATAATCAAAAGTCATTACCAAGAAGCGTGGCCATCTTGGAAAAAAATACCACCTAATACAAGAGAAATGTTGTTTAATGAGTTTAAGGTAAGTTTTATGCATTGAAGTATATCTTAATCGTTATGTATTCAAGTATATCTTAATCTTTCGTTTAATTTGGTTATTATAGATCAAGTTTGATTTTGAGCCCCCGGACTATGATTGGGCTGAAAGAAATTTTCAAATGCAGTCTTTGCCTTTATTAAAAATATGCTCTTGAAGGCTCGTGTCACCATGAATAGGCCAAGATGGCTTGGAGAAACTGTGTGGAATAGGTTGTGTGAGCATTGGGCAAGTGAATCATTCAAGAGGGAAAAGTACACAGGGAAGCTCATCGAGCATCTAATTGTGAAGGGTTTGGAGGTTCTCCACACCAATGGCTCTATTACCACTTCTCAACATAGAGCTAATTTGGTTAGGTTTTCAAATAACTTTTTCTTTCTTGTATAAAAGGGTAATTTTTGACATGTTGTTTTTAAATCAACTAAGAAAATGTTCTTAATTTATATTATTCTTGTATATGTAGATAAAATTGAATGGGAGACCTCCTACACCTTTAGAGCTATTTATTTAGCCATACACATAGGCATAAAGGATCAGACATGGGTGGATAAGAGATCGTGAGCATATAGATGTAAGGAACTTATAATTTGTTTAATTCTTGGTTCATGTTAATTAATTATGTTAGAAAATAATATCAAGTTATATATTGTTAGACTATATAGTGTATATTCTATTGATATAGCATAAGTATGCTTAAGTTAGTTTGTGTTAGTTGGATATCATATTCGTGTTTCTGGTGAGTGCTAAGTCAACTGGAGCCATGGATGAGGCAACCCAAAAAGCATCTCGGGAAGGAAGTTACGAACCAAATGAGATAGAGGTATGGCGAGACACTTCTTTGGTATGAAAGAGCGAGGGAATTTATGGTCTTGGCTTAGAGTCAAGCGGTAGTTGATAGAAGGCATTATTATCGTGGCTCGGACTCACATTCGAGTGGGTCCGTAGAGGAGAGCATGAAGAATTGTTGAAAAAGATGCAAGATGAAAATGGTGCACTTGTAGCAAGGTTAGAGAACACTTGAAAGAACTTCAACTCATCGTAGAAGTTCAATGCAATAATCGGATGCTACAAGAAATGATGAGATAATGAATTTTCAATTTTCGATATCCAATCACCACGTGCACTTAGGAGAGGGGGAGCAGGGTGATGATGATGATGAGGAGGAGGATGATAACTAGTTATAATTACTTTATATGTTATTTTGTATTGCTGTTTGACTTTAGTAAGTTGATATTTAGTAGGAACTAAGATGGAGAAATATGATATTAGGATGACAAGTTATTATGACTTGTTTGTATTTTGAATTGACACTTGTTATTTTGCATGTTATTTAGTATTGATATTTAGCACTAGTTCGTTGTTATTTAGTACATTTTATGTTTGTCTGATGGTGATATGGATTTGTCAAATAGGTATGTGAAAATGGGGATCCAAGAAAAAAGAAATATGGCTGGTACCTATAACGATTATTAGTGACCGATTTTTTTCACATAGCTATTAGTGACCGAAAAATTGGTCACTATTGATTCAACAAAGTTTCAAAGATAGAAATCGGTCACAAAATCGGTCACTAGATTTAGTGAGCCGAATCTAAATGATCGATTTTGGTCACTAAATCTAGTGACCGCTTTTAGGTCACTAGATTTAGTGACCGAAAAATCGGTCACTATTGAGCTAACCTCTTCAAATTGGATAGGGGAGAATTTCGGTCACAAAATCAGTCACAAAATCGGTCACAAAATTTAGTGACCGAAAAATCGGTCACTAATAATTTAGCAACCTTCCATATAGCTACAACATAAATCGGTCACAAAATCGGTCACTAAATAATTTTGTGATCGATTTTTTACATTTAGCGACCGAAATTTCGGTCACTAATCGACAATTTTCTTGTAGTGATTAGAGAGGTCACATAGCCACTTTAATTTTCAGCATTAAATAGCTTTTAAATTCCACCAAATTTTGATCTCCTGGACGTTTTCTACACAGAAGATGAACACTCTCATTCCTATCTTATATTAATATATGTAAATAAATTGATTGCACATGTAGCATTTATATCTCTGTGTAATCAAAGTAACAGTATATTAACATTTAGATTACCTAATTTAGAATATCATTTATTGTACATGGAAAACTCAATCATTAAAATTAAAATATGCCCGTTATATTTTTCTCTAATACTAATCATTAAAATTAAATTTTATTGTAATATTAGTTCTATTTTCTATCCATAAATTATGGATTTTATTAGTAAAAAACTAAAAATTTTAAAATTTCCTATTTCAATATATTTTCAAATTTTTTTTAAATTTAGATTCTGTTTTCAAATATTAACATTATATACGTATTATTCTATTTGTTAATTAAATGAACTTATAACCACTCCTCCTGCAGCACTAATGGTTTGGTCCTCTTGGGCCTATGTCCATGTTGCAGGTTCGAGATGGCACTCCAGAACCAAAAAAAAAATTAAATGAACTTATTTAATTTTATTGTATAATAAAAATATATGTTATGACCAAATTAAAATTAAAAGCCACATTTATAGGACTGATAAATGTAACACTGAGGATTGAAATTTAATTTTCTTATCATATTTAGTTCTACTTTAGGTTTATTAAACTATGGATTTTATTTTACATGAGTTTAATTATATACTTTTTACTAATGAATTATTTATAAATTACGTTATATATATCCCACTAATATGTTAACAAAGCACTGAAAATGTAACCACCCACATTAATATGATAACAATGGAAGACGAATGATATAAGCACATTTAAAATCTCTAAATACATTAATTTAAAACAGCGTAAGTGAAGCCTTATAATAATGAGAGAATGCGCTAATAGAAAATTTTACGAGAAAATGTCATAGCAAGCCTTTTTTTATTAAATTTATAAAATTTCTATCATTGAATTAATTTATATACATTTAGTATACAATAATAACAATTATAATTTAATAACTGAAGAGGTAAACATCAATTTGAATAATGAAAAATAATTGAGTTCACATCATAGACCAAACACAAATGATTCCAAGATCCCCGATAATCTTAATCAAATCTGAGTAACTAATCACATTATTGCAGTAAACAAATTTTGAATAACTTTACTGGATTATGATAAAATTGATACAACAATGATTAAAAAAAAAAAAAAACTTAGTTTTTAGGGATGGCAAGGCTTATAATCAAAATGATGCTTCAACTTAGTTTTTAGGGATGGCAAGGCTTATAATCAAAATGATGCTTCAAAAGTTTCTAGCACAAAAGCAATTTACAATCATAATTAATCAAATCCAAACATGAATTTCATCCTTCACCAGAGTTACGACGGTTACAGTAGAGTAAAAGTCCGTCACCTCACTTAAAACATAAAGTAATCCAAGGAATTTAAAATCTAGTAATGTACACTTTAAAACCATTAATTTAAAATTAAGAAACAAAGTGAATTCCAATCAATAAGTGTGTGCACAATCAGATCACACACACACATACATATATATAAAAGAGTGCAAAACAATTCATTAACACGTTATTGATATATCTTTGAATTCAATTTTGGTCGTAATATATTTTTTCTTTTGAATGATTTGATAGTCAAATTTATACAGAAAAATGACTTTACTATTCTTAAATAAAACTGATTTTATGTAACACTTTATATAGTTTTACATAACAATATTAATTATTTATCTTTAAATGTTATCATATTAATATTTAAATAATAAATTAATATGCAGCAAATTTTTAAATTAGAATTTTAATAATTCATCATGAATTATTTTAGAAAAATGTAAAATTAAATTTACTTTTAAATCAGACAAATAATATATGTTTTTATTTATATCTATATTATTTAATAGGTTAAGATTATGTTTGAAGTGAATTATGTAATAATATTATTTAATATTGTAATATTGCTGCACATAACAATATTAATATTTTTATCTTTAAGTTGATTTCATTGAAATTTAAATAATCATGTTAAAATATTAGTCCATGATAAATCAAATTTAATTTAAATTTTGACAAATAATTTGTGTGAAATTTAAATTAATTTCATCCTTAATTTATATTAAAATATTTTTGTACCCTGAGTATTTATTAGAATGAAATGAGGTACAAACTGATTCTTAGAATCATACAAATTTGGTTTCAAAACTCTTAACTACAACAATCATATATTTAGAAATATATTAATATTTTAATTTTTTATAAACAAAATTGACAAATTGATATATAAATATGTTGCATTCTTGAAAGAGCAATTCAAAGTTAAAACATCTAAAATCTTCAAAGTTAATGTTACAAGTTTCCCATCAACTATAATTAAAAGCTTCAAGATAACATAATCTTACATTGTATTATAATAAATGTATCTATTTTAGCCAATTATAACGTATTACTTTTTTCAAAATTCAACAAAAATACACTTCTAATTAGTGATGAATTATCTAAAGTATATTTGATTTGTGAAAATATTTTCTATTTTTATTTCTTAAAAATAATTTTTATTTTTAGATTTTTAAAGTTTAGGAAATATGTTTGTTTTATTAAAGTATATTTTATTTTTAGAAAATGAAAACAATAAAAATATGTTTAGTTTGTATGTTTTCAAAATGAAATTTTAATAACAATAAAATAATAATATTTTTATTGAAAGTAATAATAATTATTAAACAATAAAAAACATATATATGATTTGGATATTTGATTTATCTATAAAAATATTTATTAAAATAATAAATAATTCTATAAACTGAGGTACTTCAGATAAAAAAATTATTTCTAATTACTGATTTTGTTTAGATTATACTTGCTTTTGGAGTAATTTGCCATCGTAATAAAAGCAGATGTATAATTGAACAAAATAATTAGTATTTTTTTAACTATGATTATTATTATATTTCCATCTATCACTCTATTAAAAATTTTCTCACCTATTACTTGAAAAATATGTAAATGAATACTTTTAATTAAATAATAGTGTAAAAGAGTTTATATACACAATGTATTAAAATTAAATTCTATAATACATAACTTTATACAAAATATTTTTTTATTAAAAGACTTTCCCTTTTCCTTTAACGTAAATGTGATAAAAGGAAGTAAAAATTCACATTTAAAGAAATAATAAACTATACAAGTTAATTTATTAAGCTTTAATAGGTAATAATAAACAATAAAAAATTGAGATATGCTTAATAAACTTTTATTTTCTTACGAATGTCAAACACTGACTGACCAATTCCATGACTGCAAGGAAATGCTGTTTGCTATTAACGCCTCATACTCAAAATATATAAAATAGAATAAAATTGAAAAAAAGATCTCACAATATATGTGGGTAAAGTGTGATCTGATGGCAAGTGTTTAATTGTGTGGATGACACAAGAAAGTGTTCTTCAACAAAAGAAAAAAATATACAAATGAATCATGTTTTTGAAATATTCGACCTAAGCATAGTCAACTAAAACAAATAAATTAAAGTTTATTCATATTTACAATAATACCATTGCATTTTCAATTGAAAATGTTTTCACATGTAACAAAGGAAATGCTGGAAATGAGAAATTACCATTTACAAATTTTCATGTTTTTTCTAAAACTAGTTTCTAAAAACATTGTTAAAAAGAACAAACCAATTATATTTTGACTTTTGTATTATGTTTTTAGTAAAAATAAAAATAGAAAATAGCCAAACCAAACACCCTCCTATATTTTCACACGTTATATTTAGTTCTTAGTTATCATCACTAATCCTTTAAAGCATTCTTCTTAATTTTTTTTAAAATGAATAAACTCGTGCATCACACAGGTCTAATCTCTAATATTTACTATCTTATGATGTGACTACTGTGTTTCTTGAATTATGAGGCTATGTGGATGACTTATAAAATAATTGATTTTTATATTCGAGAATTGTTTTAATGTGTGCACTTGGTTAAATAAGGATCTATCTTTGTAGATTATGATATGATTCACGTATTTGCGTTAGTGCACGAGTCTCTTGCCATTTCAAGTTTTCAAAAAGAAATTTTACATTATTTTCCGCTAAAAGGATCTTAAAAGGAATCTTAACAAACGAAATCAAAACATAATTAACTAATAATTGACCAATTATATCTTTAGGATAAGAAGCTCATTATGGTGTGGCCACGGCTCACAAGAGTGGGGTGGATAGGGTGAGTTAGATGTAGATGGGGTCACCGTGATGTGGTGGGTTGTCGAAGCTGGGTGGAATGCTAGAGAAGCTTTTGGTGCGATTGGGGCAGACATACGGTGGTCAATAAATGAGGGGGCAACGTGGGTTGATGAACAGGGGAAGGATTTGAGCAGGGAACACAAAAGTTAGGGCTATTTTCTTTTTGTATTTTTAACCTGGTTTCTAATTTCATTTTTTAAAATCTTTTGAAGATGTTGAATTTAAGAAATAGATCTATTAACCATGTTAGCAAGACTTAAAAAGTTCGAATAATTTTATATCAAGTTTTAAAATTTTTAGAACTAAATTGACGTAAAAAATTTTCTTGGCACCAAATTGATGAGAATTATAAAATCTTATAATTAAAATGGTTATTTGCTCTTACATTAACATGCATCAAATCATTGGCGGGATTTTACAATTGATGGGAAGGAGATACATGGCCATTGTTGAGTGTATTTTGCTACCCTTGTCACCTAAATTTTAATCTCTGATAAAAGATTTATCAAGAAGTTGGATATTTTAATTTTTCAAAAAGAATTAAAAAATAATTAAAAAAACAATAAAATATATAATAAAATAAGATAAAAATAGAAAAATGTGGCTTTTAATTTTTAAAACTAAAAAATATATAAATGTGACAATGAATCCTACATCGTTTTTGCTAAGCCGGTTTAGTTAGGCTTTAATTTTAGAAAAATATTATTTGAATATTTAAAAAATGGGTGTTCCAAATTTTCCACTTTTTGAGTGGTGAAATAACTTTTTTAATTTCATCAAAACAAAGAACAATAAAAAAATGTAACTCAAATAACTAATCGGTGCGTTGAGTAACTCTGACTTTATTAAAGAGTAAGTTTGAACTTTATAGAAGTAATTTTTATACTATGTACAAAAGGTAATATTTTTATACAGATACTGTACAGCTATTACCTTCTTGCAGTTGGATATATGAAATATAAATAATAAAAAAAGAATTAATCACAAAAAAGTTATTTAATTATACTTAATTATTAAGGTGTGTTTTCTAAGTAATATTTTTCAAAGGTTTGGATGCTTAGATAGTAAAATGGAGAGTTTCACTTTTAAATTAATAGAATGAAAATGATCTCACTTTTAACTTTGTTGATGTAAGGGTAAAATCTCCCTCTTTAAAGAATCTAAGTCCATTTTTTAAAGAGGTGTATCAAGTGAAAATGATGGTTTATTATGAAAATGAGATAAATAAATATGAACTGTATAACCATATATTGATAGTAGAAATTAAAAGTTAATTAATGATAATTAATATCCATGTACTAATTTAAAAAGTCATTTGATTTTATGTTTTGATCTTACTCTCACAATAAATTACTTCCCTCACTTTATCCTCTCATTTTTTTTTAAATATATAAATTCCTATGAGTTTATGAATTAAGTTTATGCGAGTTTATATAACTTCATAAGTTTATTTAAATTTTTAAGTTTGATAACCTTGATGATCATATTGTAACAGTTGAAATTAATGCTTGATTAATTTAGGCATTTCAAACTCGATTTCGTAATCTATTTTAAGAGTTTTATATATAATAGAAACGAGTAATTTATAATGGTGTAACATGAAAAAGTAATGGGTTGAGCAAAATATATCATACCATCTTCATGTACTATAAAGCTTAATGAATGAGCAGAATATAAACGTAATTTGTTCTTGACTTTAATATATTCACAATGTTAAAAAAGAGAAATTATATTGATATTCAATTACGCATTACTTTATAATTAAATATGATTAATTGTCACATATTTTTTAACGTCTACTTAAAAATTATACACATAAAAACATTCAATACAATAATATGATTTTTTTCAATATATTAAAATTAATCTCTTTTACTCTCTCCAACGCTTTCTAATTTAGAAGGACAACAAATTAAAACTAATTTCAAACATTAATCATTTTCTAGTATCAATCTTGTCACCATTTTTGCCTGTGCGGCAAGTCATTCTCACATACATTTTTAGTAAAATAAACTATTTTTTTCATTCTTTTTCTTATATTTTGGGTATCCTACAAGTATTTTCCAATCAAAGATAATTTTGTTTGAGCATGGAAGTTCTCATAGGTTGCGTTTGGTTGTTGTTCCGGGACAGAAATATAGAGATAGTTTGTCCCTGTATCATATTTGGTGGTGGAGACGGAGTACGGGGATGAAAAATTTTTCCGTCTCAGGAATAAAAATTTCCTGTATTTTTGTCCCTTCAAAAAGTGGGGATAATGGAGATAGTGGTCTGACCACTTGTCGCCGTTGGCCAATGCCAAAAGTCAACGGTCAACGTTGGAAGTCAATGCTACTGGCCTCCGATCAACTGTAGTCAAAGGCCAATCTTTTTTCTGTCTTTATCTCCACAATCAAACATAACACATAAACAATATTTTTCTTATCTCCGTCTCTACTGTATTTCTATATCAGAAATAATAACCAAACACTATTATAGAGACCATGTCTCTCTCTCATCAATTTTCACATGTTAGGACTCAAATCCAAAAACACTACTAGTTGAAAGTAAGGAGTATCTGTCACTTCAATTTATCAAATATTAATCTTTTTTATTATTATTATTCATCCAATCTTACAAAAAAATTTGAATTTGATTCTTACCAATAAAAATATTAAGAATTTAATTTTAATGTACAATCTTTGGCATAAATTTTTAATCATATATGACAATAGTAATAAAAAATGTTTAATGTTTATCTTTAGAAATCTGGATATTGCTATACCAAAAACAAACTTATATATGGATGAGATAAAGTGGTGGTTTTAAAAGGAAAAAGAAAAATCATTGATTTTAAAATAAAAATAAAAAATAAAAAAAATCCATAAGGGGTAAAAATGTCCAAGCAGAAGTCGCGGGGCAGAAGAGCAACAACAGGTCAGAGAGCAGAAAAAGAGAGGGAAGCAGCTAAACACAATTACACAACACAAAGAAGGAATAAGAAGAAGACGATGAACGAAGACGGTGTCACCTCTGCGAATCCCAATCCCAATTCCAATTCCTCAATTCCCAAACCAACCTCTTCTCCTCCAACTCCAGCTGCTAGGTCCCACTCTCTCTCTCTCTCCTTAATTCACTTCACTTCAATTTCACACTCTGCAATTTTTTTCTAGGGTTCCTCTATTTTTCTAATTTTTGCTAAGTCTGAGTATTATTATTATTATTGTTGTTGTTGTTATTATTATTTTCTGTCTTTCAGTTCTGCGGGGGCGTCGTCGCCGGCCGTTCCGGCGAATGCCGGCGACGGAGATGGCCGCCGGAACGATAAATCAAGTGCCGATTCGCGTTCGGCTGTTGTCGCTGGCTGTTCGGTGATGCAGCCGGCTTCGAACCCTTCCTGTCGGCCCTGGGAACGGGGCGATTTGCTCCGGCGGCTCTCCACCTTCAAGCTCGCCGGAAAATTGCCCAAGGTTCGTTTTCTTCTTCTTCTTCTTCTTCTTCTTCTTCTTCTCTCTCTCTATCTGTCTCTGTTTTTTTTGGGCTGTGATCGAATTGCTTAGTTCGTGTTTTGGAATAGTTTGTTTTGAGGTTGGAAATAGTTTTTGTCAAAATCTTAGTGAGTGTGAGGGTCCAGAGAAAGAATGAAGTGGGTTTTTTCCCTCTTTTTGTTGCGAAAGTGATTGAAACGAAACGTGTGGCTACGGGTATTTGTGAAATTTTTGGAAAAGGAAATTATGCTGGAAGTAATTAGGTTAAGACAATTTGAGTTGCATTGTGAAAATTCTACTTAGGTTGGTTATTGGTTGTATTGTGGTGAAGAAAGGAAGATAGATCTGAGAGATTGGAGAGGGAACTCTGTGAGAATTGATTATTGAGAGAATTTGGAGAGAAACAAAGGCTGTGTCACATTGATCTAAGAGATGTTGGCTTCATACCAGCTATCCTTATTTCGTATCTACTGTGGTTTAACCGGCTGTAACTAACCAATATCTACTTGTTATGAACCAACTCTCCTAAAAGTTTAAGCTGGGGAGAGACACATAAATAGTTTTAGACTAAACTATCAATTTGGTCCCTTAAAAACATGTGATTTCAGTGTAGTTTTTGAAAGATTTTTTACATCAATTTAGTACTTTAAAGATAAACATAACATCGGTTAGTCCTTGAAAGAATTTTAACATCAGTTTAGTCCCTAAAAGATAAACGTGACATCATTTTTGGTCCTTGAAAATGCATGTGACATCTAGTTAATCTCTCCCTTTTCTATAAATTGATGAACCTATTTGATGTCACATCACATGCATCTTTCAGAAACTAATGTAATGTAACATGTATTTTTTAGGGACTAAACTAATATAAAGAATCTTTTAGTGACTAAACTATATTGACTATATCCTTTAGGGATTAACTTGATGTAAAATGTCCTTCAAGGACTAAACTGATGTCATGTGTATCTTTAAAGGACCAAATTGGTAGTTTAATCATGGTTTTATATCTTAAAACACCCTCTCATGCAAGAGCCTTTTGAGCTTAATGTGAGGACATTGCATCGAGCTACCGAACTTGTGCTGAATTCAATTTATTTTATTTAGCAGTGTGGGGGCAACAAGTTTGTGATACCGTGTTATGAGCCAACTCTGTTAAAAGCTTATACTATTGGGTAGAGACTCAACTTCTCTATAACAACCATATAGCATCATTCTATTCTTTTTGCAGGTTGCTGGCTCATTGGCTTGTGCCAAGAGAGGCTGGGTGAGTGTTGATGTTGCTAGGATTGAGTGTGAGTTATGTGGTGCACAGTTAGATTTTGCCTTGCCCTGGGCTAACTCTGTTGAAGGTGAGGCTATTATTATGGCTAAATTTTTGCTTTCTATGCTGGTAGATTGCTTGGTCTGCTAGGTTTTGCCCCAAGTCAAACTAGTGTATAAATATAGATTGGTATATGTCTTCCTCCTGAATGCTGGCTTTGACCGTTTTGCTAGCTCTGGTTAAGTGTTTGTGTTCAATATATCAGACGAGATATAATTTGTAAATTTCTTGTGTATCTGGGGTGATTTCTAGAACAGGTTGCAGGGAATTTTGGTTGGTAGCTCAAGCTTGGTTCTATCTTTCTAGAAACTAATCTATTCTTGGGGACAAAACTTGGCATAATAGTTGAAAATGCTTGACTTGTTCCCATTGATTTCATCACACTGCTTTTCTTCAAGGGTTGTGGAGATGTCTGTTTGATATTACAATGCCAACATGATTGAACGTATTGTAGGGTTTGATTTCACTGGTTTCATGTTAGATTATGTTGTCCATAATGTGTATTTTGGACTTATTGTAGTATCAATACCAGTTGCTATGTGATAAAAGAATCTACTATATCCTTCTTGTTTCCCTTTTTTTGTTTGTGTACTCCCCATAATTCGTCTTATCTTGATATGCTACTTGGTTCCATTTGTATTTTCTTGGCATTGATTCTTGTTTTTCATATCTCTCGTGAAGCTGATGCTTCCGGTGAAGAACTTTCTAAACAGCTTGATAGAGGGCACAAAGTCACCTGTCCTTGGAGAGGTAATAGCTGTCCAGAAAGCTTGGCGCAGTTCCCTCCTACTTCACCTTCAGCTCTAATCGGAGGTTTTAAGGATCGGTGTGATGGACTCCTGCAATTTTACTCCCTCCCTGTTGTATCTTCGTCTGCAGTTGAGCAGATGCAGGTTACACATAGCCCTCAAATTGACCGCTTTCTTTCTCAATTGCAAATTCAGACAGCCGGAGAATTGGGCTGCAGAGTAGAAAATGCATCTGGAATGAGCTTTACTGGAGAACATGCTCTTCATTCATACTCTTATGTAAGATTTTCTTAGAAACTCTTTCTTTCTTAATTATTTATTCAAGTGTAGTCTATTACTGCTTGGTTTTGTGATCTATCTTCTCCATCCTTACATTAATATTTGATGTCAATAGGCCCAAAAGCTCATAAGTCTTTGTGGATGGGAGCCAAGGTGGCTTCCTAATGTGCTTGACTGTGAAGAACACTCTGCTGAATCTGCTAAAAATGGTTTTAGCTCTTATCCAGCCAAAGGCTCTGCTCCAAGTAGGAAGGAATTTTCAACTTCGTCCAGGAAAGAGACTGGGGATAATGATGTACTTGGTTCAGAATTTAATTGTGAATCTAGGTCACCTTTGTTAGATTGTAGCCTATGTGGGGCCACAGTTAAATTGTGGGATTTCTTGAATGTCCCCCGTCCTGTTCATTTGGCTCCCTGTGGCATTGATACCCCTCAAACAAGCAAGAAAATGGCATCAACACGAGGAATAAGTGCAGCTAGTGGGATCAATGAATGGGCTGCTGCTGATGTTGACAAGGAGCCAACTGGAGACCGTGACGAGGCTACAACATCTGATAAAGGGCAACTTCTATCTAATAAAAGTTTAGATTTAAATCTTCAAATGGCAAGTGGGCCATCCCATTCACTGATAAACTTGACTTCGACCTTGGATCATGTGCAAGATGCCAATGAAGGAAGAGACTTAATGATTGGGCAGCCTTGTGGAAGTGAGGTTGGCAATCTAACAGCTTCTTATGAATCACATGGCCCTGATGCACGCAAGCGGAGGTTGGATGATGGTGTGACCACAGCTGACAAGCCACATCGAAGCAAGCAACAGGCAGACAGTGCTGAAAGGACTGCAATTGACCGTGATAATAATGAAGTCACTGGTGATCAACAGTATTCATCTGGCCCTTCTAAGCGTGCCCGTGATACTAATCCTTCAGAGACATTCCAAATTCCATCAAGGAATCCTCCTGGTTCTGTGCCTAGCCATTCATTAGATATTCAAGTAGAAGCTGACGCAAACATAGTTAACCAATTGAACCCTGAAAAGGATCACGTTGTTGGCATTCCATCTACTAGAGATTCCACCCATGCATCTTCTATTATTGCGATGAATACATTTTATCACAACTCAGATGATGAATCAATGGAAAGTGTTGATAATTTTCCTGTAGATGTTAATGATGTCAATTTTCCGTCTGCTGATTTGAATGAAACTTCGGAATTGAATAGTAGCTATCAGGCGCAGCAGAGTGCTTGCTTCCAACCACTTTTAGAAAGAGCAGGAGGTGAGACAGGTGTTAGCAGTTCAAATGCTTGTGGGGAAGTTTTGAACACAGAGATATTGACTGCACAAGCTAGGGATGGGCCTAGTTTTGGCATTAGTGGGGGAAGTGTTGGCATGGGTGCAAGCCATGAAGCGGAAATCCATGGAACTGACATCTCTGTTCATAGAGGTGATAGTTTAGGTGATGTTGAACCAATTGCTGAAGTGATTGAAAATCAGGGCCAAGGCAGTGAATTCGCACCTTGTCGAGGCGATTCTGTGCCTGAAGAAATGAGCAGAGAATATCCTCAAGGAGATAGTCAAGCTGTGGTGTCTCAATCTACAGCAAGGACTGATAGCGGCTCAAAAATTATAGTTTCAACCAAGGTTGAATCTGTTGAAAGTGGTGAGAAGACTAGTAGTAGCATGCAGATGCCAGACCATGAAAATGGTGCCCACCTATCTCTTTCTTGCAATGCTGTTGTGTGTTCTGCCTATGAAATATCCAGGGAAGAAGTTACTCAGACTAGGAAGGCATCGAATATTGATGATGGTGCATATCATGAATCAGGCTATTTAGTTGCAGATGTTGTGGGTATGTGTGATCATATTCTTTTGGTTCTTACTTCTTTAATTTTCATTCAAGCCTGAAGATGCTCTACTCTGTTTTGCTTCTCATTCACTCTGATGCTCAATGTGACTGGGAAAAACTGTTTAGTCCTTTGAATATCGAATAATTTCTTTGTAATACAATTGCTAATTTCCCTAGTGAAATAATTATGTGATGCTCAAATTCGAAGTTATCTGGCTATTGAAATATGAAAAAGGACAGTTACAAACATAACAAATAATTGTGGAATGCATCATCTAAAATTACCTGATTATTGGACTGGAAGGAATAGCTTATAGAGCTGGAGGGAAGGGACAAAATGGGAAGGGAGGCAATGATACCTTTCTCTTTGGATGTTCACTGAGGAAAGGGCTAGTGTGCTTCCATTTTTCATGTGGGAATCAAATCTTCTGTCCCCATTTCTGGACCCTTTGCCTGTCTCCCAAAGAATTAATTAATAAAAAAGTAAAGACACTCTGTTACTTGAAGTTTGTTTTTTATTGAGTTGTCAGTATTTAGTTAGTGGTATAGGGAGGGGGACAACAAAGGGGACTAAAGATTTGAACTCCTCTTCGAAGGGAAAAAGAAGACATATAATTGTTAAATTTCATTTTTAAGTCTGATTTTTCAGTATAATACTCCTTCATTTTGTTAATGTCTTTATACCTTTTAAAAAGATATAATGTTAATTTAAACTAATGGTATTATTAGTTTGCTTTAACTTATCTATGCTGCTGTTGGGCAAATGGTTGAGTGGAAGTGGAAGTAACATATCAAAAAGGGAAGACAACAATATGGGTAACATTTCAAACTGTAATTCTCAAAATTGATCTTGGTACATAATTCTAATTTTATGGGTTGATTTCCTTTACCTATCCTTGTGCTCAATTTGGATGGCTGGAATAACTAAATCTCTGTGTGTGTGTGTGTGTTGGATGGCTGGAATAACTAGCTCTCTCTTTCTGTCTCCCTGTCTGTCTCTGTCTCTGTTCTGTCTCTGTCTCTGTGTCTGTCTCTGTGTGTGTGTGTGTGTGGCTGGAATAACTAACTTGGATGGCTGGAATAACTAGATCTCTCTCTGTCTCCCTGTCTTTCTCTGTGTGTGTGACTTGGATGGCTGGAATAACTAGCTCTGTCTCTCTCTTTCTCTGTCTCTGTGTGTGTGTGTTGGATGGCTGGAATAACTAACTTGTCTGTCTGTGTGTGTGTGTGTGTCTCTATCTGTCTCGTGGAAAAACTAACTTGTATGGCTCTGTCTTCCTGTCTGTCTCTGTCTGTGTGTGTGGAATAACTAACTTGGATGGCTCTGTCTCCCTGTCTGTCTCTTTCTCTGTGTGTCTCTCTCTCTCTGTGTGGGGGGGTGTGTGTGTGTGTGTGTGTGTGTGTGCGTGCGTGTGTCCCCTTGTTAGAGCAAACCTCCCTTCATTAATGAGTCAATTGTGGATTAGCTTTTAAACAGGTTAGCCTAATTTATACCAACACGTTAGAGCAATCTCAAACCTTGTGCTGAATTCAAGTGCTGGTGATGAATTTTAACCAAAGCTTCTGCCCCCTTATGTGAAATTTTTCTTTCAGTTATAAATATTTCATATTATGCTGATTAGTTTGTGTAATACAACTTGTACATCACTATCTGCCACCATACTCTGCAGCATTGTGCTTTAACAGTAACAATTGGTTCTGATCTTCAGGGACTCCTTACAGAGAGAACAGTAATGGTGGTGTTGAATTTGACCCAATCAACCTGCATAATGACTGCTGCCCTTGGGTGAATGGGGATGTTGCTGCAGCTGGTTGTGATAGTCCTTGCTCCAGTTCCGGTGTAGGTGCTGTAGCTCTGTGTGGCTGGCTGCTGACTTTGGAGGCCCTGGATTCTTTTCAGTCTCTTGGACACCTTCCAGTGCAACCTCTGGAATCTGAGTCAGCAGCATCCATGTGCAAGGTTTGTCCTGGTTCTTTTTGTATTTTCTATGATTAAATGGAGAACACTTTAATTAGATGTTAATATTTTCGTGAATATTCCATCTTTGATATGTAATAAAAAATGGTTAAAAGGGATATATATTATATTTTATTCATGGTTGGAATATTTAGTCAGTCACAGATGAGATATGAGGAACAACAAAACATGGACATAAAGATGCTTCCGAATCAAACCATTGAAGATGTTATCATCTATCCTAAGTTGGAAACAAATTTGTTAACTGGCAGCAGAAAAGAACCCAATTTGAGCCACAGTAACCACAAAAAGAGTATGAGAGTAAAGCAGTCATAATTAGATGATAAAAAATATTTAGCCTGAAATTTTTAACCATAAATAATAACCAAGTCTTTTCCTACTTGGTGAGGATTTTTTTTTAAAGAAAGAAAAATCTATCATTGCAAATTCCATAGATAGGGTGTACACAACCAAAATATTGTAGTATCCTATTATGTACTAGCGTATTCAATCTTCTCTGATACCATAAAGATTTTGTTTGGTAGGTGAGAATTTACATTCGAAAGATGCAACTTATTTGATGTAGGTTTTCTATTTAGGTTGGATTTGGATGTAAACAATAACCAGCTCACTGTAAAATAACATATTCATGTGTTAGTAACCTTTCATAGCTTTTATAAATGTATTTATTGTTGGCTTTGGCATGAGTTTGTAGTTTCTTCTGATGCCTAGAAAGAGCTCTAAATTTCATCATAAGAAAACCACTGTGATTCTGTAATAAGGATTGCAATTTAGCAGTGCAGCATGTCAGATTATGCTGTTGGATGTGGAAGATTCTTGTTTCTTGACAAGTATGTTTCTTGCAGGGCGACCGAATGACTTCCAGCCAGAAATTTTTAGCACACAACTCCTATGTCAGAAGCCTTGGAAGAAACTGAGATCTTCTAGAGGTCGACGCAAGCTTCAGTTTCTTTTTCTCCAAGAATGAGTATTATTATTCTTGTATCCATAATCCATAATCAAGATTATGTTTCAAATCGGATGTTCGTTTCTTAAGTCAGTTTTGGTGCTATATTATATTCACCGATATTCTATTGGATTTTGGATTGTTTTTCATTTGTATAATAAAGGTATCATTGCATCTAAAGGCCTTGTTGAGCTGTAGAAGTTGGTATTGGAATTGTAGTGTCAGCGATTGGTGTAAGTAATTTCATTACACTTCCGATATAATAACATTTACACCGCTGCCTAGAAACCATGCTTTGCTCCCTATTCCTCCAGCTACATAGGTACCATTCACGAGAGATTCTTCCAAGCACGACTTCAGGAACCATAGTACTCGTGTTCTGTTGCATGGACATGGCTTGCATGAGGTCGCGCCCCTACTAGTGACGTTTACAGCATTCTCTATGATAATTTCCTAGTTCTACTAAAGTGGTAAAATTATTGCGAATCCTGATATAGTGGTACGGAAAAATATTATTTATACTTGTGAGATATGGAACATTGTCTTTTAACTCGTATTTCATTTATTTAACATCTGTGAATTCTGTTCAAATAAGTTTATATTTCATCTAATGATAGATAAGGTGCATTGGCATAATATTTTATATTTTATGAGTACAAATAATACAATTTCATTCAACATGATATGGGGCTATACAAACTCTAATTTTTGTTTCTGGTGCCATATGTTGTGACATTATTGTTACTAGTGACTTGGACTAGTCAAGTTACATTTTTATTTTAGAAATAATTTTTATATATTATCAGTATGAAATTTAATATCATTTTAAATAGAAATTAATTTTGTTTTCAATTTCTACTTTTCATATACACTCAAGAGAAGTTGGTTATATGAAAAAAAATATTAAAAAAAGATAACATGGGAAAAAGTGAACAAATGAGATAGTGAGCAGTTATTCTATTTATATATTTATATATATGGAATTAAAAAAAACTTTAATAGAGTAAGGAGAAATTAAAAGGTGGTTATTCACTCTAATCCTCTTTATTCGTAGTATAGGTTAATTATCTCTTTAAAAAGTTTAAATTGATGGGTAGAGGTATACGAATGCTTTTATATTCAATATGTCTTTCATACGAATGTCTTTTTTGAACTTGGAAGCATAAATAATTTATCATAACATGGAATAACAAGGAATCCTTGTTTGACAAAAACAGAAGAGAAAAAAGGGCATCAATTCCTTTTTGGGCCACGTGTATAAAATTAGTTCTCCAGACTTTACGATCCCAATGTTCATTTATGGTCGTGAGAATGGTGTTGGAGCGCTACATTAGGTAAGCATATGACCTATATAGTCTTAATAAGAGTTTTTTCTTTTTCTTTGGCACTTGGTATGTCAACTACCCACAAAACAAAAGATTACAAATTAGGAGGATAACCCACAGTTGGATTCCAAACAAATTACATAAGATTCCGCTACGTGCTAAAGCCTATACAAACTCTATCTAAAATAAACAATCTAAAAGAAGAAACAATATGCACATAGGTTAGCATTGCAGGACTCTCTAAGTTTGTCCTATGAACAATCTTCCACTATCTGCTCAGATTGGATCAACTTCACTCTAATTTGTAGAAAGCTTGCAAAGTGCGTGATAGACACGCAAACAAAGTGTGCCATTACAAACAGAAAAGAAATATAGATGACCCCCATTTTGTACACCATTAGCACAGATTGTCAAGCACTATCATGACCTAGACCAGTCTTCCAATGCTGCTGATATGTTTGTAATAGGGAGAATCACAAACTAGGCAACTCCAAACCATTTCTCACTAATCAAACACTATGGCCATCAAGAAAAAGTAACGGACAAATTGTCAACTGAATCACCATGTGAGGAGGAAGAGGAATACAGAAGGAAAAACAAAACGAAAAAAAACAAGAACAAAAAAGAATAAAGTAAAAGGAAAGGGTTACCAACCATCATGGAGGAGGTGAATTACCTCCATAGGACTGACTCCCCCTTCAAAGATATAAAAGGAAGAGCTTACTGGTTGGTGGACGAAAGTAGGGTAGAAAATTAAAAGGAAAAGAAGGGATGAAGGCAGTGTGGCGGCGAGACTCTCTGTTAGGGTTTCTCGCTTTATAAGAGTTTGAACAACTCTTCCTTCACGAATTAGTTTTTAGGGCGGAGTTTGCCCAAATCAATTCTAAGAATTAGCTGTTCCATTTATATAAGATTGGTCTCATTTCTTGCATATGTTACAGTCAGGTCGATGATTAGCCATAGACACAAGAAATAAACCCTTAATAGTGAAAGAACTATATACTAATACTATGCACCTTCCAGTATTAAATCAATAGCCAAATTACAATATTCAAGCCTCTTAGAATCTGGAAAAGCAATGTGTGCTACCTACATAACCCAATAGCACCAAACTGCTCAAATTATGAAGTAAAACCCTGGTTTCTAACAATTTTAGCATCGGTCAAATTAGTTTTTACCAATTGAAAAATGTTATCTTGATCCTTTGGACAAGTAGTCTGTAAACAGAATTATCATTATGCTGGTGACATGACAAGTTGACCCACCCTAAATTACTTTCCTACCCCTATTCACCCCATCATATTTTTTCATCTTCTTCGTAAACAACCCACCACCACACTCCTTCATCCCCACCATGAAAATCCCACCACTTCCAACGTTGAACCATCACTCTCCTCCTTTATTTCACCAAATCACCTCCTTCTTCTATGAGTTGCCATGAAACAGGGATCCACCACCACCATACATTGCCTAAACCAAACCCTCAACGGCGACAGTCAGAGACATGGCTGCTGTAGCTCCACACGATGGAGGAGGATGACATCAAGTTTGTGGTGGTACGATGGCAGGGGGGTTGATAGATCTAGGATGCGGCGGTAGCAGTGTCGTGGCGAAGTTCGTGATGAGGATGAAGAGAGGTGTAGTGGTTCCCGATGGTCAAGGCAAGGCCGTGGCAGTGAACGACATGGTGGAGGTGGAAAATGTTGTGATCTTCTTCCATATTTTATTTATCATTATGGTTTTGATTCAGTTTTTATTTTTCCTCCTTTGTTTTTTTTTTTAAAATTTTTTTGTTCTACTCTTGAGCTAAAGGCTTGTTGTGGTGCTATAGGGGGTTTGGGTTAATTTGGTTTGTGGTTTCTGTTACGGTTCGATTTTTCTTTTGATGGATGTTGCTGTGATTTTTTATTTGGGAAATTTTGTTTATGAATTGATGGTGTTATTGATTACTGTGATTTTTTGAGGGGTTTTGTTGAGGATGGTGGTGGTTGCGGTGGTGTAGTGGCAGCGATAGGTGTGGGTTGAGGAAGGGTTGGTGGTGGCTGTTGTTGTTGGTGGTGGGAATGAAGAGAATGAAGGAAGAGGATAAGGATAAAGGTTTGTTTTTTTCAATACTCGAGAGCAAAACAACGTCGTTTTGCTTTGAGTCACTAACACCCTTAATTTTTCGATCTAGGGACCATTAAATATCCGATTTTTGACATTGTTAGCAACTAACTAGGTACTTCTATTTTGTCAAGAACCAAGTTGTGTAAAGGCAAAATTATTAGGGACAAATTTGAGGGTTTACTCCAAGCTATATATATACATCTTACAGTGGCACACATTTGTACCCACTTTTAGCACGGCATAACCAAGAAAATATTTTAGCTATAAATATGATTTAGGATAAAATACTATGATATTATTTGATTCAGACATTCCATAACCCATTCAAATGAGACAAAACTTGGTTATGGATGTTATTATACTCAACTGAGCGAACCCTTCGTAGAAGTTCAACTAATTTTTTTCTCTTCACATAAGGAAATATCTTTATTTGAATATGAAGTTCACATGTGCTTTTCCTCTTATTCTATGATTTATGGTGCATTTAGATAAAATTCGGATTACTAAAATCACATTTTTCAAAAAAAAAATTTCACTTCTGGTACGTTTGATAATTTTTTAAAAATAATGGGACTAAAAAAAAATCACTTTTTAACACTTTCAATTATATATAAAATTCAAATTTCATAATCACTTTTTTTAAAATACAAAACAAATACAGCCTTAACTGATTGTGTAGTATGTGAACCTTGAAGGCATATTTGTGAGTTTAAGTTTCAAAGAGAGAGAGAGAGGAGTGAAGGCTTGTAATGTGAAAAGATTACACTACAAGCCCTTCTCCCAGCCTCTATTGATCTCTTCCATTTCATCTCGAATCCAAACTCATAAGAATGTTCAGTCATATAGAGGGCATTTGCAATGTTCTTCACTTCTACACATTGACTTGGTTTTGGCTCCTCTAAAATGATGGATTGGTAAAATACAGAAATGAATGATTAATCATTTTTGAATTAGTAATCTCCATCATGTGCGTATTATGCGTGGATCCCAACAAATGATCTAAAAATGGTGATTAAACCCCCATTTTTACACTTTACCAACCTCTCCATTTTAAAAGAGTCAAATCCACAAAGTTAAATCCAAAAATATTTCTATTTGTTCATGACTATTTCCAACCCAGTGAATTTGTTGTCCATTCACACCCCATATATATATTTTTTCTTCCCCATGATTTTTGTATTTCTACCCTATTTTCTTATAATTTTGACATGCCAATAGTGAAACTCAAACATAAAATCTTCAATTTTAATTCGTTGACATACCAATAGTGAAAATCAAATTCAATTTTTTTAAGACAATGTTTGATTCAACCAATGGTAAGCCTCAATGCAATAGTAAGATTGCTGTTTTTTAACTTCGGATGTCATGGGTTAAAGTCCTGGAAACAGCCTTTCCGTATAGTGGAGATAAGGCTACATACATCTATCCTCTCCAAACCCTACTAGATGGAAGCCTCGTGCAATGGACCACCTTTAACTGTTTGATTCAACCAGTTATATCTATTATTATTATTATAACAGCTAAGTGTTTCCCAACCAGGTAGAGTGAGGAAGGTAGATCAATCAATTCCATTGTGTCCTATCAAAAGAAAGGCCTATCCTCAATTCAACCCTGCATACACTATTTTCGCACAATGCCGTGGACATAATGAAGTGGATCGCCAAATTAGACCATTTGAAAGACAACACTTTTCAATTTTTCATTATTAATCTGTTGTTGTCTTCCTTTTTTTGTTTTTTTCTACCCGTTTGTAACTGTCAAATATAAAGAGAGGTGGACAAGATGAAAACACAAAAATCATAATCCCAGTAAGTTTCTACAGCAAAGCTGCAGGTCAAATCATTTGTCTTCTGCCAATATGAATACACGAATCAACTTCTTTTATTGTTGAAAACAACTAAAAGCCATACCTACTCAGGTATCAGAACAATCAGAGCCAGCACATCATCAAAAGACTGACTGCTGCTTCTTACTCATTCGAAGGAGCATCCTCTGATGGAACACTTCCCCCTTCTACAAAATTGCAAGGGAATTTGTTTAGTTAGATCATTTTGAAGATGCTAAAAGAAGGGAATCTAATCTAGTTCATTTGGTTTCTATTTTCATTTCCTGTTTTCAGTTTGTTTTCTACTTTTTAGGATTTTGTAAAAGAAATTGTGAAAGTAATGAAGACTAAAACTTGGATTTCCTAGTTTTTATTGTTCCTTTAACAATATCATAAAAAGATGGGGGAAAATAACTGAAAATGTGAAATGAAAACAGATTTTTGTTTTCTGAAACTAGACAGATCCCAAAATAAGCATCTTCACTGAACAAAGCAAGCCAT
This sequence comes from Dalbergia cultrata, assembly GCA_031216105.1. Lineage (NCBI taxonomy): Eukaryota > Viridiplantae > Streptophyta > Magnoliopsida > Fabales > Fabaceae > Dalbergia > Dalbergia cultrata. The sequence goes on from CM062350.1 coordinate 18,869,250, forward strand.
CAAAATGGAACATACCCTCTCCTGAAGGAGCATAAGGAGATTTCCGGTAACGTGTTTGCTGTTGTGTTGGCTGAAAATGGCAGGTGTGATTATTGATTAGATTCAACTTCAACCAACTATGAAAGATAGGTGATTACAAATTTGAAACTTTAACTTTTCAGCAACTGCTGGTGACAAATGTTTTACTTTTTTGATAGTGGAGGAAGCAATTTATTGAGATGAAGAGAAATTACAAAGCGCAGGGGATGATCAATCCTACTAAACAAAATAACTACGCTATTGATGTAGAATTATCTGATTTTCGTGAAAAGTCATCAAAATATGGAAGACATTATCCTCGAGAGATGTTAAAAATATAGCAAAAGCTGGTCCCAAACTGGATTTGGATTAGTTTATTTAAAGTTCAAAACAACTTCCGATAAAAAGTTTTCTAAGAAAATTTGGGGGGAAAAAAAGGTTTCTTAGAAAAAGCAATTACCAAACATGCTCTAAACGGTAGAATCCATATTTCATCGTCCAATGTGCATAATTAGCATTCCGCTTATATTGGACTAAATCTAAAATATTTGTAAGCTACACTAAGCAATTTATCAATCAGGCATAACAGCTTTGTATTACAACAGCAAATGACAGCTTAACAGGATAACTATTAGGGAAAAGAAAAAGTCAAAGGCAGTCATGCAGCACACTAGTTAACAATAGAAGACCATTATTATAAACCTTACAAAGTAACATTACTATCTTTAACTCAAACATGAGAATAACGGTTAAATACCTGCAATTTAGGCCGAAGAGCTTCAAGTGGTCCCTTAGGCTTCTCACCACCTTGCTGTTTCATGTGAATACAGAAGAGTATAAGAAAAATTCAATACATGTAACTACTACTACTACGGTGTGTTTTACAGAAGTACCTTTCCAAGTGCCCAATCAGCAGAGTCAAAATAAGCGCGCTCATGGTCCTGCCATACAAAGTTAAATTTTGAATGAAAATTAAATCTAGCACTTCTCACTGAATATTCATGGCCATTGACCATCTTGATTTCACAAATAAGTTACAAATCAATGTACTCAGAACCCCACACGCATGTACCTTAGATATGAGTGGTGGCTTTTTAGGCATCATTCCTCCATATTTTTTCTTTATAGTTTCCTCCTACAAGGTTTATGAACTCATGAACTCATAGTTTCCTCCATATTTTCACAATTAAGCATGCAAGAAGGTCGGATCTGAATACAACCTGCTTCTGGGATGATGGCATGTTATTTGATCCATCAGATGCGTCGATATCCATCTGTCCTTGTTCTTTGTTATCCTCAATGTTAGACATAAGGTCCTTTTGCGTGTAAAACTGAAGTTTGCAACAATAGACCATGTTAGCAGAAAACTCTCAACTGCATGAAATACCACATTTGTGAAGAAGTTTCAAACTCTAGCGATGAAGACAAATTGTTTTCATTGGGAAGGGGAATCTACTCAATATTGTCATACATGCAAGGCATCGTTACCAAAATTCATTGAAAGGTGGTGGATGAAAGATATAAACAAGAGTTAAGAAAAGCATAGGTAAATGCCACATCCCGAGATTCATATGATTTACCAATATCAATGATCTTAAAATATATAAAATGCACTGCACACCCCAGCCAAAGAAAAACATGTACGGACAGTACAGTACAGCAAAGAAGTATCTACTCAATCTAATTTAAAATCCTGAATACCAAACGGCTGAGAGCAGTTAGAAACCTGCAAATAAGTTCAGACCCCTGAACATCTAAGCTAATCATAAAATTTGGTTTGCAAAACCCTGTGCAGCTTACAATCAGATCAATAAAAGCTAAATAGTCCAGACCCTTGAACATCTAAATATAAAATTTGGTTTACAAAACCTTGTGCAGCTTACAGTCTGATCAATAACAACAAAGTTTTGTCTCACTAGGTGGATCAGCTACGTGGATCAGGCGATACCATACTGTTTTATCATATGTCAAGCTTACAATCAGATCAACCAGAGATAAATTCTGTGGGGAGATCCTAACGGGCTGTAATTTAACCGTAATCACGTTGTCAGGGGGAAGAAAAAAAAAAGAGAAACCAATTGAAGTTCAGAGGAAAACAGGTCCTTAGCTAGTAAAACTCAAATCTGATTTTGTTTCTCATCATTTTCTTTCACCAAATTTTGCTTTTTCATCACGGTATCCACATACCGGAGGGTAAAAAATATAGAGAAACTTATCCTAATCAAAACAAAAGGGCTTCCCAATGAACAATGCTTCCTCAAGCAAATGCCATCTAGCATACAAATGACCAACCACTATTGCAAGTAAGCAAAGATCGCAAAAGGGCACAAGAAGATGGCAAGGTCTTCCAACATGCCAAAAACCAATCAGGCAAAAGCTCAATAATTAGCAGAACCATTACATCATTAGTTCACTACAACAAGGTTGCAAAACTCATCAGCAACCTCGCTAGTCTCCACACCGATCAAATCAAGCAAGTTCCAATCTTTTCTGTAGAAAGAGACACACAAAAAAAAAAAAAAGAAGTAACAAAGAAAAAGGCTTTTGAAACTCAACCTCAAACAAATTTTAAAGCCTCCAACTCCCATAAAGCATCTGGGTCTAAATTATTACAGCTAAATCTTCACAGAGAAATGAGTATTTATCAAGACACCCAACAGAAAAATTTCATTTTTGGCTCTGAAAAAAGATTAGAACTTGACAATGGGTTGGAACAAAAGCTTCAGATTTGAAGGAGAGAAATGAAGGAAAAGGCAAAAGGGAGATGGAAGCAGTGACTGACCGGCGGAGTGTGGGGACCACAACCGTGACCAGCGGAGGCTCCGAACGACCGTGAGCGGTCCGGTCGTTGTTCACAATCACGTGTCTCTGCTCTGTCTCTCTGTCTCTCTCTCTCTGCTCTCTCTCTCACTGAGATGCCAATGCTTCTTCTCTTGGCTTTGTCTGAGTCTTGGATCCCATGGTTTTTTAAGGTTGATTTCCTCTTTTGTATTTTTTGTCTTTTTTTATTTGTTTCATTTGAATTTTGAATTCCTTCTATTTTAATTTGTTCACGATACTTGAAGAGATGTATAATAATCTATCAATCTAACCTACCAAAAAAATAAGCTATCTGTAATCTACTCCTTTTTTTTCATCTGCTCATTCTTTCATAACCTAAAATTAAATCCGATTAAAAATTGTTTTGTTCAAGATTTAATCTAAATAACTTTTTTTTTTTGGTCCGGCAATTTGTCCATAAATAATTAGCCTAACAAAATGTGGTATAAAGTAGAGGATTTTTTGGTATCCTATAAAATTTATAGGATTATCAATATTTTCTAGATAATCCAAAATTTATCATATATTTTATTAATTAAATTTATTAATATTTTAAATATTTATAATTAAATTATAATCATTTAATTTAAAAGGTTATCGGTACTCCTAGCTAGCTGTCCAAAAATGGGCCCATTTTGACCGACGCTTAACCGTCCAACTAAACTTATTATGCAGAAATGCTAGAGTGTGAAAACTTATGGCATAAAACGATGCAGGAATGTGATTTTACAACGAAATCGCCTTGCGTTTTTCGCAACAAGAACTTTCTCTCTCTTCACCATGATGGATTATTACACCTTCTTAACACACTAACGAAATTGGATTACATGAGCCTATCGTGACGATCGAGTCGCCTTTTTTGTTTTATTGAAAATTATTATAATTCACACTAAATATTACATAAAGTAATTTTATATTAATAAAATAAATATTTAAATATAATTAAATTGAGATTTATATTTTAAATGTTAAGTATTGTTTAACCGTATTTTCTATTTTTTAGATATTTATATAATTTTATTATTTTCAAAAGATTTTGAAAAGAAATGGTCAAAATAAACTTGAGTAAAATTTGAAGAAAAAGAAATAGAAGAGCAGAACAATTTTGAGATATGCGCGATCAGTAAAGTTGAAAACTGTCATGTATTTTTTAAAACAAATATAAAAAATTAGACACTATCACAGAAGATAGAAAACATAGAGAGCAAAGTGAGAAAAGAGAGAGTGCTATGAATTTTTGATAAACTAAAAAGTATTTTAATATAAATTATATTTATGGACTTAAAACTGAATTTCAATTCAATAAGAAGACACAAAAAACAGTTATCTAATAAATCCTACTTGTATAATGGTACAGATTTCAAACCCCTAACAAATTACTTCGGCAGAAAAAAATAACGAAATACATTTGTACATTGCCAAGAGTCGTGTCCTGATTTGCCTCATTGAATAATTGCCTAAGAAAAAAGTACTATCAATCATGGCACAAACAGGTATGGTTTGGTTTATCATTACTAAGAACTGGTGTTCTAATATCGTGTATTGAAGGTCTTGGATTGAAATTATTATCTCATTCAATTTATTTAAATCCCATTATGCTAGGGAAAATCAATTAGCTATATTTACATTAAAAGCTCACATAACCATTTAAAAAATTATATAACTTTATATTTAATATTAATCATTAATATAAAGTCGAATAATTTAGATTTGCTCTTCTCACTTTCACTAAAACCACTCATATATATATATATAAATTTGATGCACTAATAATGTAAAAGAATTTCACATTGTCATTCAATCAAATCTCTCTTTTGCATGACTTTTAAGATAATAGGAGTGAAACGTAACCAAATTTACTTATGTGTCATTATATATTAGATAAATATATAAAAAAAATTTTACATTATTAGTGTGTGCGTGTGTATATATTATTGTTCCAAATACAAACTCACTCTCCATGATTCGCTTTGTCCTCTTTTGTTTTTGTTTTTCTGCTTTTGCTTATTCTACATATATAGTGCTAATAGCCATTGTCTTTCAATTACGACTTTGTGCAAGTATCACTCATGTGAAAGATCCTACTCTGTTGTTGTAAGTATTGTACGATTATGAAATCTTCCATATTATGTGGTTTAAAACTCTCGTACTACATTGAAATGGTTTTGATGGATGTAAGCGTGTAAGATATTTTTTTTTATTTCAATATTTACCATACCAAACAATTGTTAAACTATATATTTGATTGATGATAATTTTGTGCTTATCTAATACACTTCATTTTAGGGAGACAAAATTCAAGTTTGGGTCCGAAAAAGTCTGGTGTTCAGGTTCCATCATCTTCTTTAGGAAGGTGAAGCATACCAATTGCCTTATTCGGTGTTGGTCTTAATGAGCAAAATTAATAACCTACAAAGCATGTATAAGTTGTGAGCGAGGAACCTAAGTTAAGAGAATCAAATCGAGTGACATCCCAAGAATGGATCCTCATTTGCTGAGTATGCTCTTCTACATGATAATGAATTAGATCAATAGTCTTATTTAATAGGTAATTAGCTTATATTCACTTAAATTCAATTTACGCTTACTTGGCAACTAGCTTTGTTTCAGTTAAGTGAGGAACAAACCTATGTTTCAAACCAGATTTTTGGAGAGGGATTAAAGAGGTAAAAGAGGGCTTTAATCTCTAGATTTGTAAGTTTATGAAGAGATGATAAAAAAATAATAAAGTTAAGAACCTCCTCTCTGGTGGTTTGGCCAGAGAACGGGTAATTTTGATTTTGTTTTCTGAAAAAAAAAAATCCTATTTGATTTTGGTACAAATATTTTTAAAATAGTTTGATTTCAGTCCGTGTCACATATGATTATTCGTTATTATACAAGATTGAAAGACTTGAACTTCCATTGGTCACTTCAACATTTAATATAATTGATTTGTGACAAGAACTAAAATCAAACAGATTTACAATTGTTTGTACTAAAACTAAACAAAAAAAAAATTATGGAACAAAATTAAAATTTGCATATTTTTCAAGGACATAAATATATTTGAGAAATATTAATTTTTATTATTTACAGTATTAATTTATATTAAATATAATTTATTTTTTACTTTAATTTTTAATAATTATTTATTAATTTAATCAAATATGCACATTAAAAAATATATAAAAATATATATATAACACTATTTCTCCTAAATATGTTAATTCTTTTACTAGTATTTTTCATCCTATGCTATATAGAAAACATATTAAAATAATATTTTGTACTATCCATTTAAATTTAATGAGGTGGAGTGCAATTTGGTATTAGTAAGAGCGGACTGAATGTAATTTTTAAATAAGAAGGAAGGCAATGCAATTTATTTTAGCCTTTACCCCAAAAAAAAAATAATCATGAAATCGAACATTCAGTTTATAGTCAAGCTAATTGAAGTGTATGATGTAGAATGATTGCCCAAAATTACACTCTTAAAAGTCAGATATAATCTTGACTAGCCCCTAGTTTTAATACACAAAAATAACTCTTTGGTATTATTCATGTAACAGTTATTAGAAAAGCCAGCTTATTCGATTGAAAATATAACTATTTACTATTTATCTCATAATTGCTCAATATCTTTTTGGTTAAATTCACCTATTAATTTCTCTCTTTTAACATATCAAAGGTTATCTAAAACATTTTGAAATTTTAATTATTCTATCAAGATAAGAAGACAATTGAATTGAACTTGGACGGCAGACAAGATCGTAGCCGCATTAAAGAATGGTCCCATGCCATGTGAATTCTATAAATTGATAATGTTGGATTCCTGAACATCACGTCATTGCCACGGGCATTAACTATCTTGTTGGATTCGTTTTCTTTTCTTATGCGAGAATTTTTGTTTTTTTTTTTACACAGCACAAATATGTCGATACACTTTCATTTATTATTGAATAGAATAAGAATTCTATATAATCCGAATTCTACTTTCTATCCAAGATGGATAATAATATGTCGACATGATATTTCATAGTTTATATGTTCAAATAACTTTACCTGTTTTGTAATTTGGATGGAATAAACAAATTATTTTGAATTTATTTAAAAACAAGCATTTATATAAAAGCGAATCTATTCCCATCCTTGCATTGGTAATGCCGTTGCCACCAATAATCCAAAAGCTTCTTTTCAACTCAAAAAAAAATTATTTCCTTCTCTCTTAATTTTTGGGGTGCATTTATTTCAACTTTTAAAAAAATTATAAAATTTAGATTTTATTCATAATTAAACAAATTGAAAATTAATTTTTCATAAAATATTCTTTTTAACTTATACAAAAAAGCTAAAAAAGTTTTTTTTGGAGATTCTAATATTTTTTAAAAATTGTATAAATATATGAAAAATAATTTTTTAAGTGTAAAAAGCGATTTTAACCCAGAAAAACCATATCAAAATGCAGCCTTAATGTATTAAAACAATCATGATTCAGAAAAGAAAGTTTTATTATGAAGTAACTCTTCATTTTCTTCGGTTGAAATCTACACCTATGCAAAAATAATTTTTGTGAATTGTACCAAAGTACTAAGTAAAGCTCACCTAAATGTGTTATTTTAAATAGAATTTAATTTTAATGTACTGATAGAAGAAATTTTTTTTTACATAGTCATTCAATTACATATTGTTATATACAATCCTAACTCTCATCCAGCCTGTTACAATAAAAAACGAAAAAAAACAAAAAAACCCTTATTCCAGAACTTAAAAAGTTGTATACATGGAATTATTTAATTAGATCACAGCATCATTGCGTTCAAATTATATACTTCTTTTGTAAAACAGATTAAATCCTTTTCAATAAAAAAATTCTTATTATGAGGAAATGCTAGATAATGGATTTCTGAACTTTCAAAATTTATTATTATTATATCCAAACATAATTTAAATTTTACTTTTTAAAAGGACTTAAAAATCTCATCCAGACAAGCAGGGGCACAGATCCCTTGCATTTTAAGGGGGGCGATGGCCGATGTATATATTTTTATGTGGCCTATCTAAAATCTTTTATTTGAATTTCTTTTATAAACTGATTTAATAATTGAATGTTTAAATGCTATAAATAGACAATACGTTATCCACATATGTATGTCTCTTAAATTTTGATTGTGAAATGTCTATCTTTTTATATACTCTGGGTTGTAATTGAAATATCAATTGATATTAAAACCTAAAATATTATTCTTTAGTAAAAGTAAACCGTTAAAGTATTTTGACCCCTACGGTAGGAATAGTCTATCTTTACCCGTCCAGACAAGTGCCTAAATTTCTTCTTCTTGCGTCATAACCATTTCATATTTTGTTTTGGGAAAGAAAGATCCATATTAAGTTTCTATTGAGGGTTTGAGTAGTTTAGATAATTGCAATGTGAAAAAAAAATCAATTTATTTTAGTGCCAAGGATTATAAGTTGAAAGATGTATCAAACCAAACCTAGAAATATCATTCCCCTAATGTCCACCAAGCAAAAATCAAGGTGTACTGGAATAATACAGGAAAAAAGAAAAGGTGTCAATAAGAAGTAGAAGAAATTGATGTAACCATAACTCAGAAAATGAATGCTGATTTATAATCAAGTCAGAAGGCAAATGAGAAATTTTTATTAGCATGTATTTACAAAGGACCAAAAGAAGTAGTCCTCCCTGGTAACCCTCAAGAAGACCCACATTCTAATACAATGCAAATGTAACACTAAACCCATAGATCATGTCTTAACCAGCTCATGCAAATGCATGAAGGACCAGATGAACAATGAGGGCAACAACTAGATACCAGGGTCTTTGCACTTTTTAATGCCTTAGTATACAGGGAATATGAGGTGTGTGGTTAAGCTTGTAAACCCTGACCCTGATATAATTCAATCCAAGGCTCTCATCTATCTTTGATAAGGCACCTTGGTCTTGAGTATTGCTAGCTATTCTTTCTTGTTTTGATTTCAGCTATTCATCACTTTTCCTTCTACAAATTGTTTCACTCCATCAATTCCGTAGGGATAGGCAGTGGCCTATGCAACTTCCCTACAGACTTCACAGCTTCAGCAAGATGTCCTTCGCCATTGCTTCTTCCCTTTCTTTTGAGGCAACTTGAAGGGACTCCAACTCTTCCTTCGTTTCGAGGTCTCACAGAAGAGACCGGATGCCAACGCCTGCTGGAGCCACAGGTCGAACGCATCTTCATCTTCATCCAACATCATTTCGGCATCCAAATCCCACGGGAATCTGCTTGAGTTGCTACGTTGGCTCTTCTCCAAGCCGACCATGTTTACATGGAAGCTCGGTCGATGAGTGTTGGGCCTACAAGCCATTCCCTGCATGAAATAACTAAGCTGTCAGGTACACTATGTGGAGTCAACAATAATCCTTCTCAATATTCCTTTTCAACCCTTCAATTCTAAAGCCTGGCAGACTCCCAACAGAAAGGAAGAGGTAAATATTGTTTCAAGTTCAACAATGGGACCCTATGGACAAAGTAAGCAAGAACTCTTTAGTTTCACTCTTCCCCAGATGACGTGGAATTCCATCATAAGGCAAATTCACCAGTAATCAAAATGCTATATCAATTCGACTCTTATCAGTTGAGATTTATTTATCGAAGACTAAATTATAGCAACTACTAAAAACTTCGAATTAGGTAAATAACCTAAGAGTATTATCAAGAACAACCCAAAAGCATCTTGCCAGATGTGTGTGCATGAGTGTTATGCTATTGGGTAGAGGCACATGAGTGGTTTTAAATCTAACAATAACATTGGTAGGGAAGCGGAAAATAGGCAAGGAATGGGAATAGCGGTGTAGAATGATTTTGTTTTCACTACAACAGGCTCATCAGATAAGGAGGAGAAAGGAGAAGACGACAATTTGGGTTTGTGTAAACTCTTAATAGTTCATTCATAGTAGACATGATTTATGACAAAGCACCATGGCACCGTCAGATCCGTATAGCCAATGCCACCTACACCTAGTGGGACTAAACTTATTTGTTGTTGTAAACTCTAAATATTTCATTCTTGTTTTATTTCATCACATTTTAATAGGAAGGCATACAATGATTCTCATTCCTCATTATCATTCCTCATTATCATTCCAACCAAGCAAACCCTACAGGCTCATGCTCCACCCTTTTCATTGCCAAGTTGTTTAAACTTCTTTTCTCTATCCTTGAAACTTCAGATGAAGCACCAAATTAGGAAAAGATGCATCATATTTACAACAATAAATATTGTCTAGCGTAGACTGACCTGACATATAGCCCATTCTGACACATCAAAAATTTTGCTCTCAGCACAAACAAAAGCACGAGGAATCTCCATCTATGAAGACAAGAACCAAGCTCAGAAACAAAATGCAAAGTTGCAGACACTAGAAAATGAAGCGGAGAAAACTATTTGCTATGAAGGAACTACCTTTTGAGGCCTGTCAAAAACCAAAGTCCCTTTATATTCAACCCATCCATCTCCATCCTTGGCTTGGTGAAACTGACAGCAATCCTGCTTCCAGAGAAGTAGTAAAATTCAGAGTAATTGACTGTAATGTGAGTATGCAATAGATAGAAAGGAGGCATTTGATAATCAGAATGTGAAGGAAAGAAATCAGACCTGACACCATCTTGCTTTGGCCTTACTCCTGTTAGTGCATACCCAAATATGTGAATTCCCACACTTGGTGCACTGTATACGTCTGGATTCTTCAGCACGATAATCAAGATTATCCTGTGAAGAATACTTGTACTGTCACTAATCACTATTTTCCCAATATCATCAGTAAGCCAAATAACACCAGGACTTAAGTAGACTCAAACGATCAATTGTACTGGCATTTTTCTGAAACATGTTATCATTAGATAGAGGCTATTTTGATAATCAGACAAATCCTCTTACCCTATTAGCCATACCAGACATATACAGGCAGTCATATCATGCAGTAGGGTTGAAATCTTGAATTATATCAAGAGGAATACAAAATTTTGGTCTTGCTCCATAAGGGAGCGAGCATGAATTGTAACAAGGTAGAGACTCATCAAACACAGATTCTAGTCGGCCATTCACAAGCATTGAGTTGGGGCAACTTTCAGTTAGTCTCATTGTAAATATAAAAGTCCACCTAAGAAGCACGGACACAGCCACACAGAAGACCAACACAGCAGCACAATAACATTCAACGCATCCCATTAGAGCTTTTAATAATTTGACTTGGCCAAATATCTGTTTTTCAGGTGTGCGTATAGATAAAGAACATTCCTGAGAGAAAGCTAAACTTTTCTTTGATTGTTCCATATGTCACTTCAGCAGAAAAAGAATTTCTACTAGAATGTAAGAATTCTATACCTTAACAGATAAAAGAACAGCTTAACTAACAGATATTATACTAAGGAATGGTTCTTTCTAATCAAGAGGAGATGGATAGAACTTCTCACTAACCCTTGTCCATAAAGTAGAAAACTACCAAAAATTCCTGATTTCCAAAACTACAACTCATAAGAGTTGTGGACTGAATATACACAGAACTCAATTATAATATTTCAAAATAATTTGATATAATATCAATAAATACCTGACGTGAACTACCATGAGATTTCTGGCAGACACTTTTAGCCATTGATTCTTCTTTTCTCAATTGCTGATCATAGTCTCCCTTCTTGACATTGTCAGAGAGAACCTGACAGGTTTGACATAACTTGTGAATGGGAGAAACCATTGCGATGGAATTTCATTTATGTTTTATACCAAATATGCATTAAATGCTTATCTATCAAGCAGAGGAGAGAAGCCCTGCAGCTAATAGTTAGAACCTTACTTCATATGCACATTGAAGCTTCTTAAATGATTCACTTGCCAAAGGACTGCCCATATTTTTATCAGGATGCACAAGCATAGCCTATATAATTCAAAACAGAATATGTAAAAATCAGAAGATATGTAAGCTAGTCCACATGACATGACAGTCAAAATGTGAATCCACGTACATTACAAAAGGTACTACTCAAACAAGCACAAGTCTTCATAAATATTCTGACTAGTAAAATAAAGCAAACAAAGGAAAGACTAAACAATACCTTTTTCCGGTATTCTTTTTTCAAAACTGCTGCATCAATCTTCTTGTAGCGGGTAAATCCAAGGGCATCATAATGATTCAGACTCTTCAATATCCTTCTCATTTCATCAGCTGAACTTGTTTGTTCTCTAACAACTTCGTAAGTTGAAAGCTCTCTCTGGTTTTCAACAACTGATGCGGTAATACTAGGTTTACTGGATGATTTACATGAATGGAAATCCTCAGATTCATCAGTAGGGATAGTGTATTCACACTCTTCAGAGAAGTCATCTTCCACAACTGTTTCTGATTGCTTCTGCTCTTCAGAATGTGAACTTTCACTCGCATTATCAAACCATTGGAGCAGAAAATTCATAACGTCATTAGAGAGGAATGCAAGGTTTATAGAGAGAAAAACACCCAGCCATCCCACTCGAACTTGAACACAATATATAGCATATATAGTTCCGATTAATACCACCAAGCGTGCATGATTTAGGGAGAATAAATAACCTGTATTTGTATAATTAACAGACAGTATCAAGATTAAGAAAAGGGGAAAATGTCCAATTAGGCTAGCCAAAGTACAAGTTCATATTCATTGTCCTCGTATAACATCAACTTAACTCAAACTCATGCCAACAATAGCCAAAAACACAATAGCAGATGGTCAAAATAAGCCAAACATCTTAATTAGGGGAACATTAGTAAAATGAGGAAATAGCAACAAGAAACATAATTGGGTATGGGTGGAAGCATAAACAAAATCGAAAAATATAGCCTTAAAAATTAACAGTTTAATAGCAGCTACACATTCCAAAAAACAATATAACAGTAGGCAGTATGCCCCCTGTCCTCTTCTATACATGTTAATAGGAGAATGCATGGTAAAGCCAAACGATGAGCATGAAAACCATACCTCCAACTATGAGTAATGTTCCTGTTATCCAGAAGTTAGCAAACATCCACAAAATAAGGATGGCAAAGAGCCCTACAATAAAAAGCCCAGGAGTATAACCCAAGTATTGAACAGCAACTCCAGCAACACCCTGAAACATTCAATTGAACTGTGAGAAGCAATGTATAAAATTCTCTCTGCAAATTCATTTGTAACTGAATTGAACTGAAGCAACCACCAAAAAGCATCGATAAAAATAAGTCCCATTTAAGTCAGTAGAGATCCATCATTATTGCAGTGCAACCTAGCTCTTAAGCTAGAATTTAAAGCAATGTCAAGTTACCAACAGAACCTAGAAGCTGAAGGGTGTGACTCACATTTACACTGTTCAAAGCCAAGTGCTTGTACACTAATATGCTTAAAGAATGCATTCCACTAAAAGGTTTAAAGAGTAGGCAATTAGGGAAATGAATATTAGAATGAAACAATGAGTGATAATCATGTTGGCTTCTAATGGAAATGGCAGGAAAACGTATGATCTCCATTTCTTTCATAACACCTCTTTTTGTCAAGTCCAACAATAGGCTATATACTACAATACTTGAAGCCTAGAGGTCTAGATAGCGGACAATTTATTAGCACAAATTAAAGTCATTAATGAACTCTTGTCAGCTGGACCGATTGCTGCAATTCATATACTGGAAAAAAAAAATACCATAATGTTCTGTACTCAAATTAGGAAAGTTATAAGTAAATAAGTTACACCACACCAAAATAAGTTTTAAAACAAAAAACTCACCTAATATAACATTATAAAACACTCAGATATTTTTCCCAAGAGATAAATTAAAATCAATACTAAATTTAGAATTTAATGGCATTGACATAGAGACAACCACCAGAAGTGAATTTTACCGGAGACTATACTGATTTTCATGTCCACACTTTGCACACCATCCTATATGTTATTACTCTCCCAAATTTTGAAATACAAAGTCTCATTTTCATAAAACTTAGCATCATTCTCATAGGCTCGACCATAAAAATTCTAGGAGCTGTTCAACATCTATAACCATTAAAGCCTAATATTGTGCTTCAGGTACCCAGCTAGACTTTCAAATGACTAATAAGGCAATTTTAAAAGAGCAATTCTAAATTCTCCAAATAATCTTCCTATTTACTAAATGAAGAACGAACTAAATGTTTTTCACGCTCCCAATATACTAAAGGCATTTACTTTTTTTATTAATACTTTCTTTATAACGTATTAGGATTAGACAATTATTAGTAGGATATAGCAACACACATAGAAAAATCCATCACAGCACTAAATGACAAGCTAACTGACTAACTGTCACTAACTATTCCAACACTTTCACAAATTGAAGCAGGTAATAATAATTATTTCAAAACAACACAAAAAAATGAAATTAATATATGGATAATAAAAATCAGAGCCCAAAATTGCAATAAAAAAGATATAGACAGGTTGAAATGAAGACATACCATACTCACAAGCACATAAACCAAGCAATGCATGGAAGTCAAACAAAGAAAGCAGCTCCACATTATAAGCAGAAGCATCACTGATCCAAATTTAATGAAGGACTGAAAGCCTCTAACAGCAGAGTCAATCCAAAAGGTCAGTGATAACTTCACTAAGCTCCACAATTTGGAGCATCCACTGCACACCAGTGGCCAATGCCGCTCAATGAACACAGCAATCTTGTCTCTGCAACAGGTCACCACAGTTCTAGCACGCCAGCAGGCGTCCTTCTGTGACCGAAGCCATTGCCAGCCTTGCTTAAACAACCCTATGTCCTCCATCACCAAGGCCTCCTCAGATTCGCCAGAAACTTGGTGAAACTTCACTCCTGTATATTTCCTACCCTATGACTATAACTGAAACATCATCCTAAGCAAGTTGCTAATGCTATTGGTGCACATCACCTTGAATCCAACAATACCCCTTATATCTAAAGGGTTCTGATGCTAAATCATCAATGCTACCCATAAACAGAATTGCTAAAAAACTAAAAAGTCACCTTGATCTGCCAAAACTCAACAGTCTATATAAGGAAAAAATATCATGAAATCACAAATTAATAAGCCATGTTACTCCAACTCCCTACACAAAAGAGCCAAGTTCACGGGGTTTCACAAGAACAATGGCTTCCAATCGAAAAAGCTCAAGGAGGGGAAAAAGAAAAGAAAAAAACAAAAAAAAGCCCTCAATAATGATAAGGATCAAAAGAGAACAGTGTGTGAGTTCATGAGAGCACTAAATACAATCACGTTCAAAAGAGAGTAAATTGCTTCCCATATAAGCTTTGAAAAAAGCAACACTGTTCACAAAAGCCGCACCAAAAAAAGGAAAAAAAAAAACAAAGAAACACTTACTAAAACAAGAAGGTAAAATGACCCCTTTTTGACAAACACAATGCTAATATTCTAATTCCACTTTTTTTTTTCCTCCTTTCAAAATGAAATTCTAGCACTACCAAGCTTGACCCTTTAACTAGCTTGAGATTTCAGCACTGCAAAAAGGGCTAAAAACCCATGAAAGGAATGAACTTTAAGATGACCCTGTAACCGTAGAAACCCTAATAACAAAGTGAAGGAGCCATATTGGGAAGCCGGGATAGGAGGATCAAAGGTTGAAACTTTGAAGCACCGACAGATAAAATGGCCAAAAGGGGTTCCACATAATGCAATGGATTGGAGAAGAATATTGGATTTGGCTGAAGGGAGAAACCCTTGGCTTTTTTTTACTTCTTAACTCTCTCTCTATCTCTTCGTCAGGGATTGCTTGTGAAAAATAGAGTGAGTTTGTTTAAAAGTTTCAAAAAGTTTTGTAAGGGGAAGGAAGAGTGAGAGAGAGTTGTGTTGTTTTTGTTGCAGAGGAAGAGAGAGAAAGGGGGAATATAAATTTGACATCATTTTTTTAATATTATTTTGTTTGCTTTGTAGATTAGGGCTGGAGTGCCGTGTAATAATAGGCAGTGGGGTCTCCATGACCCTACAATTAATATTTGTAATCTGCTCAAAATGAAAAAAAAAATGTTTATATGAATTTCCAAGGAAAATAAAATGATATGATATGTCCAATTGGAAATCCAACCAGCCAAGTTCATGTGATGTGCCTGAGTATTATTTTTGTTGCTATTTATAAATATTCTGGAATGTTTTTTTGGAGAAAATTAGAAAATTATAGCTAGGAGCGGACTCTATACCAAATTTTGCCGGAGTCGGGTTCCTTTTAATCTCGGCTTTTTCACGGATATAAAATATATATATATATACACTTATTTGTCAAATTTTAAAGTTTGAAGTTTAAGTATGCATATGAATTTTTATTTTTTTTAGACAAAATTGATTAACTAGTAGTAGACTTTCAATGGCTCAAACATAAAGAAATTAGCCAGTAAAATGAAAATTTTCCTTTTAATTTAGTCCACCGAAATTAGTTAATACCAAGTAGATTCCAGTTTTTTTTATTTTGAACTGAATTGGTTAAGTATGGTATGATCAGAAATCGATTAATAGGTAACTGATTTCTTAGTTAACAGCTCAATGATTGTGATGGTGCATTGAAGTCAGGGGTCAGAATATCAGAAGTAAGGATAATGCCCAGTAAACAAGACTCTCATCATTGACATGAGAAAAAGTTTAGGTCGTGGTTGGCACGTGAAGGAATATGACAAATTTTGGATTTTGTCTTTTGTAACATTTGAATTGAATGGAGAAAGTAAAGTACATA
The DNA here is from genome assembly GCA_031216105.1 of Dalbergia cultrata. Classification (NCBI taxonomy): domain Eukaryota; kingdom Viridiplantae; phylum Streptophyta; class Magnoliopsida; order Fabales; family Fabaceae; genus Dalbergia; species Dalbergia cultrata. Next base: position 18,885,816 of record CM062350.1, read on the forward strand.
ACAAGGAGGAATAGGTCATGCCACTGCAATATGTTTAGTTTGATTATTATCATTATGAAAATCAAACATTTTTAGTGATGAATGAATGAAACTAGAATAATACATTAAAATTATTTTTTAAAAAAATATATGAATATTGTGTACGTAAGTTAATGCACATAGTCAAAAGTAATTAATTATAATAAAATATATTATGATATCAAATAAATTTTATTAACACCATTCGAAATTCAAATATTTAAAATAATAGAGCAAATAGGATTGGGATGGAGGGTAACTCTCATAATAAGCCTCTATAGTACCTGAATCAGGACTAGTCAACCCATGGGCTAGATGTCAGGTTAGTCACCAAAATGGTTAAATGATTTAGTCTTGTACCCTAGTCTTGTACCCTTGTCGTGCACTTTGCTTTCCCCGTTCAATTCAAAAGTTGCAACAGATAAAATTCAAAGTTTGCTATATTCCTCCACGTGCCAACCATGGCCTAAACCTTTTTCCATGTCACTGATGAGAACCTTGTTCAACGAGCGTTATCTTTACTTCTAAAGCTTTGACCCTTGACTTCAATGCACCATCATGGTTATTGAGCTATAAACCAAAGAAATCGGTTAACTATTGACCAATTTCGGACACATGTTAGATACATAGAAAGCATGTCATTTTTAACCAATTTCAATTCCCAAAAAAAGGGAATCTATTTAATATCAACCATTTCAGTAGACTAAATTAAAAGGAAGATCTTCATTTTACGAACTGATTACTTTGTGTTTGGGTTATTAGAAATCTACTGCTAGTTAATCAATTTCGTCTAAATAAAAAAAATAAAGAGTGCATATGTATACTTAAACTTTAAAATGTGATTAATGCGAATATAAATTTTTTTTATTTTATATTCATAAAAAACCTTTTATCTCACCCCCCGAAAAAAAAACAATTATTGGAGAATTGTATATCACTAACTTTATCCCATTTGGTGAACTACGAAACTTTACTAGTAAAATGTTTGTAATCACTGATTCTACAAAATACTTCAATTTATGAATAATCTTTTAAATATTGAATTGTTTTTTCAGAAATTTGTGTGTGTATAAAAATCTATTCCGATTTGATTTTAAAACAAAATTGTTTCTGTTTTAGTTCAAAATATTCAAGTAAAGAATTTAATCCTTATATATATATATATATATATTGGTTTTATTTTATCCTTGTATATTTTACTTTACCTAACTTTGCTTGATAGGATGATTCTACCTACATTAATTAAGAGTGAAAATGTAAAGTTATCAAAACAAAATGGGTACTGTATATTTTTAAGATATTTTAAAAATAAGAACAATTTACATATTAATTCAAATGTTTTTGGTAAACTGAGTTCAAATATGAAAATCGACTTTAAAACTATATCAAATCAAATAAAAATTTAATAATATAAAAACAATAAATAAGTATTATTTTAAAAGATTGAGTAAAATTCAGTCAACTTATCCTTATGAATTGGGGTGAAAATTTACTATTTTTTTAAGAATGATATTAAGCTCATACTTGAACACATGTCACATCTGCGTAGTCCCTATCTAATTGGGATCGGATGGAAAATTAAAATTGAATACTTATACCTTGGTTAACCACATATTATTATGAGGAGGAGTGTTAAGAAATAATTTGGATCAAATTTCTCTTATGAAAAAAAATTTAGTTAGTTTAATTGAGGACGAATTATATACATCATAAAAATGTTCAGAAAAAGAGCCTAATGATTAATGAAGTTGAATCAAGTGATAAATCACCTTCTTTTCTTTTTTTTGGGGTCAGTAGTGATAAACCACTTGTAACTTACCATACTAACATGTGTTTGAATCACCTTTTCAAGGACTTATTTCAGTTTTGGGCTGAGGTGTGCTCAACTAAGTTGAGTTGGGATAAGCTCCTACTTGGCTCATTAAAACTTATCAACCTCAGCCAATTGGTGAGGTGACTCATTTAAATATGGATTGAGTTTTTTAATTTAATATATGAGAATGTTTTCAATAAATATGTAGCTTATTTTCAATATAATTTACAAGCTATACATTTGTTATGCAAAATGAAAAAATTATCAAGTTACATTTATTGTTCACCACACACCATAATATATATAATAATAATAAATACATACATATATATACAAATATTGAGTCAACTCATGAATCAATAAATCGAACATTGTAAATCTCAAGTTTAGCTCATTTAATAAATAAGATCAAATTGTTAACTCAAGCTCAACTCATAAGTTCAGCCTATGGAGTTGCTAACGAACCAAGCAAAAAATAACTCACGAATTGATTTAACTCACTTACTAGTTGTTCTATTCAAACACTTTTATTTTAAAAAATAAAAGTTAAAGCCATTATTCTTTTGGAACCATTATGAATTTTTTATTTGATAAACATTTTTTATGATTTTTTATTTTGATGAAACTCCATTGATTAATTATGTAAAATTATTTTATGCTGTCAGTACATAGAAATTAAATCCTAAATAAAATAGCTAAGTCTTGTATAAAAGCTATGATCCTTAATACAAATACAAATTTATATTTATTCTTGTATTTGTCGGTAAGCTTTAATACTCATTTTTTTAAAAATAATTAGTATTGCTCAGGCTTAATTAAGCTTTAATACTCATCCTTAGAAGTTAGTATTGCTTAGGCTTAATTAAGCTTTTATGAAATAATTACTTTGAAAATTCCCCAATACGTATTACAGCCATTGCAATTCATGTACTTTTAAGTTCCAACACCAAATACAAAATGTGACTCGTCTGAGTATAACAGGATAAATAAAAATAGCTGGGCTTTGATTGATAGCTTGTGTAACTAAGAATTGATCAGTTAACTTTTTTTTTTCTTTTTTTGGATGCATGAGTAATAATATCCACCATCAATCACAGTGACTAATCCCCACGTTAGCTTGTAGGTACCTCAATAGGTAGCTTGTAGGTACCTCAATAGGTAGGACAGCTGACCCGGAGATTTAAAATTTTTCCATATTCAAAATCAGGAATCAAACTCTTGACATTTGGTTAAGGGTGAATGAGTCCCTTCCACTTAACCACATTCCGGGTTAATCAATTAGCTTTTAATAAAGAGCAATCCAACATGCAGTGTGCTTGTTAATTTATGTCTACAAAGAGTACTATTATCTTATAACTAAATAAACACTGATTCGTCGACCAAAAAGAAAAAAACACTATGATTTGTACATAGCGACAATAGACACACTTTTTTATATCTATAAGATCACGTAAAAATAATTGAAGATTTTGGTTATGTAAATGACTTTACGTGTGATGAGAAACTATGTATTAACAAATGAATGTATATTTCAATTATTTAATAATAAATATAGAAAATTAAGAATTTTCTATAACATATCGATTATATTATCATATTTATTAGAAATGTAATTAAAATAGGATATGAAGCTAAAATTTTCAACTTGTTTTATACAGAAAGAAAGTTGTCTAAAATCTAAGCATAGTAATCTATTATTACTGTAGATGCACAATTCCTGAAGATGATTATATCCGCATGTTGTTGGTTGGGGTACATTTATTAAGTATTTGTTTCATAAAAAATATTAATGTTGAATTCTACTTGTGATATGATGAGCCAAAATTTTTATAATATCTATATATTATAACTTTAAATTATATTTGAAATGATTAATATATTATTGTGTGTATAAGTTTCACGATGCCTAGAACAGTTTACTCTTTGGAGGTAGTTCACATTTGGAATCTTGGGCACCTCGCTATTACTTTGCAAAGCAACTCTCATCTATATGGTATGGTTGCCATGATGCATTACAATATAAGTATACACCATCCCCAAAGTACATAAATTCTTATGTGATTTAGAAATACAAAGTTTGTTGTTTGTTCTGTTAATTGGTAAACAGAAATTATTGAAATGTTTCCAAATTATGTAGTAGTAGTAGTAGTTTTGATAATAATAATAATAAACCCCACAAAGTCAATGGGTTTTTACTATATATATATATATACTGGTTGGAAACAAACATTAAAGACACTGGTTGCAACCACTGCGCACCCAGAACAGGTGGAGAAATTTATTCTCATGGTGCTTGTCAATATTCTCTCATTGGAAGCTCTTAACAAAATTTGTCCTTGCATGTCACCCCATGTGACCTTAAGGAAAAGATTTCTCATCCCTCAGACAATAACCCCCTTTCTTTTTTCACTCTTACAGTTTTGGCTAAGCTGCTTAATTCAATAAAATGGTTGCAAAACGAACTTGCAGGTATCTTCAGATTTTGCCTGTTCTCTGTTTTTTCACCCCATGCGTAGTGTAAGAGTAATGTGGTAATTGCACAAACTTTATCCTCAAAATATCATTTTTTTCATAAAGGAAATTATTCTGACCTTTTTTAAAATTAGATGATATTACATGTGATATTTCTTGATTTCTAGAAATATACACTAAGCTTACTTGGAATTTAGATGATATTAGACTTGATACCCTTATATTTCATGAATTGTGACACTAAACATCTTTCTAAATATGACGTTGAGTACCCCTCTAAAGGGTGTTGGTGCAAGCATCATAAATCGAAGGATCTAGAGGAGGCAAGTATAATTTATTCTAATATAATATCTAAAGCTAAAGAACCAGAAACAAACTAAAGCAGAAGACCAAATTAGGAGGCACAAGCTTAACAAAGTCCTGCAAAGTCACCATATAATGATGTCATAAATGTAATGGGCCGTTTGACTCACCATATCTGTTGGTATCAGAGACACATGCTTAACAAATTCTATCTTTGTTAGTAACCATATTTTCTCTCTAATCTAAGTAATAGAAACCTTTCCTCAGAGGTCACATTTCTCCTTCAAAAAGAAACTTCTAATTTCGGTTGAATTATACATATGTGAGTTACTTTCTACATTGATGGCCTTAAAAATTTTACCAAACAACTGTTATATGGTGAAAAAAATAGGGCCACTTTGGTTACCTTTTATATTTTTTTGTTTTTTCTATTTTTAAAATTTTATGAAGAAAAGATTAACACGGTGAAAATAATAAAATTTCGTTTTCAATTTTTATTTCCTGCTTTAACTATTTTTTTTATAAAATTCTAAAAATAAAAAATCACATAAAATGAAAATAGAAAATAAAAATCAAAACCAAAGCTGGACCTTATAGTGGGGTATGTGCCAACCTTGACAGAAAGTGACTCACTGTACGAGGTGTACAAGACACGCATTAAGTCTAGTCACTAGCTGTTGCAGGCTCATATTCAAGGAACTTCACACTTGACAGGAAATTCCATCCAACAGTACCCCCAGTAGACCAGCTTGCAAAATGAGTGTACCATATTCTCCCTGGCATGGCTTGAATATGTTAGTTTCACTAGGATGCTTCAAGTTTGAAATTTCACCACCCTCAAGATAACGAATTATTTCTTTCTTGAGCTGGAACTACGAGGACAATTGAGGTACCATTATTCCTATACCTGATCACTAGTACAAAAGACAAAGGCATAGCAGCATAGGAAATGGATTGGCAGCATTATTGCTTAATTCTCAACTTCAAGTTCAAGACAAATAAACGATCTTGTATCCGAGGTGTGCAGACATTTTTGAATAAGGTATGCTTGAAAAGTTTATTATATAAAATTAGTGTTAGATAATAATAACAATAAGAAGAAGAACATAGGTTTTAGATCAGGACTCGATTGGCTAGTTCAGACCTTAAACCAGTAAACAACTCACTAGTCTGGTTCAGTTCTTTGATCAGATCTAATATGCATCAATTCTATATTTAGTTACGTTAAATTATATTTTTATATATTGATTTAATTAAATTTGGTTCAACCAATAACTCACCGACTAAATCAATAACCTAGTGTCTTGATCGAGTCAATCACTGAGTCAAGTCTGATAACTATGATTTGTAATATGAAATTTTGTTCTACTACTTAGGGTTGACTACATAAATCATAATACATTTAGTGTTTTGTCATAAGTCAATTTTTCGTTTTGGTCAGGTCATAAGTCATGTCTATATGGATTTACAGAGTTTACTTTTCTTTTTAAATTTTTTCTGGTAAAGGCTTACAAGGGTATTTTTGAGAGACAAAAAATGAAAAAGGAGCAAGAAACAGGATATACAGGAAAAAGGACAAGATGCTTCAAAATTATCATTGAATACAAGCCTGTCCATATTTACAGGACAGTAGTACATTTGTGAAAAGTTCCTAGTCATTAGGCGTTACACCAAAAACAAAAGTATCAAAAAGAAAGGAAAAATAACAAAATTTACATCAAAAAGCAAATGAAATAAAACAATTGTAAATAAAAGGAAAAAAAAAACAAAAAAAAAAGCATAAACAACGAATGTTTTCATGCTTTGCTAATATTGTGCAGTGAATGTTGGAGTAGTAACAGCAGTTGAAGCCAATGATGTCATGGTAGTGTCCTGAGAAGATGAATTGGATGCATATGTAGTCTTCATATCAACATTATTTTCCTGTTTCCTTTTAACTTTAAGGTCCATAAAATCAGAAATCAAGGCTGGTTTTGTTATCTTACAATCATCAACATCCATCTCTCCAGTGAGCATCTTGACCACAGAAGACATGGATGGCCTTAGCTTTGGAGAGTCTTGAGTGCAAAGAAGGCCAATCTTCAGAAATCGACAAGCCTGCTCGGCATCGAATTCACCATTTAGTGCTATGTCTACCAGCCCTACCAATTCATTTCGCTCATAAAGATGCCATGCCTGTAAGAAAAGAAGATGAAATAAGAGAAAAGTTCAGAAATCTCATTTAATGCCGTGGAATACGACACTTATGCAATGAAATGCCAACAAGTCCCAGAAATTGAAAAAATGTAAAGACGGTAGTTCCATATTATGAACAAGGCACAATACAAACATACATTTTCTTCCAGATAAAGGGTTTAACAGACACTGTCCTTTAACATCATGATAGCCAATGTGTTTACCAAGCATAATTAGGACTAAACATAGGCCGACAATCAACATTTTATGAAGCTTCAACATTTTCCATTTTAATTTAAAGCCTCTACTATCATTTGGATTTGTTCTTTATGTTTAAGGAACAGGAGAAATCATTAATGGTTTTGCTTATTGTATGTATTATTCTTTCACAGTTTCATTTCACATATAGCACTGAAGTGTATAAGCATCTCAAACCAAATAAGGAGGTTAACTTGTACAAAGAGGATGAGCACACACATCTTGACTTTAGAAACTTCAGTTCATGTAAAGTAATTAGAAAATGAATATGAGGAATTCTAGTTTAGTTACAATTGAAGAAGATTTGAAGACAAAGTGATTTGTAGGATTATTGCCAGTAAAGTATATGCCAACTCAACTGGGAATATGAGACATCCATACCCTTTCTAGAAGAAATTGTTCTTCTGCCGGTAATCGTGAATTCGTGTTACATGTTCCACTGACTATCTCTACAAGGAGGACACCAAAACTGTAAATGTCTGCTTTCCGTGTCAGCTTCCCTGCTATTGCATACTCAGGCGCCAAATAACCTCTGAAATAGAACACACATCAGTGAGTTTCTGACAAAGAAGTAATTGATTATAGAAGATTACATGCATATGTTATAATGTAAACAGCAAAAGAGAAGCTCTCCTCCCAGGTGATGTGTAAGTAGACATCATATATAAAACATCCTTAAGAAAATATTCACGGTTCCATTAACACATAAGAACAGTTTATCAGCACTGCCAATGATCTCAAGGATTTAGTGGAAACATATGAATTTGGAACCAGCCAGATTATGTGTACATTGCAGTTTTCAGACAACAAATTCGTGTTCAGCTCTGGCTAGTGAAACAGTGTGATGACAGATGCCTGAGAAAATATGAATATAAACTTCTATGTCATCAATTGACATCAAAATGGATTGCTACATATTATATAAGCAGAATAAAATAATTCTTGTCAACTATATTCCAGTTTTCCATTATAAAAATTATCCATGCAGTGTCAATTTCCATGCAGAACTGAAGCATTTTGAATTTAAAACTGGGAAATTGAGGCCAAGGGATCAAGTCTTCCAATTGGCAAGGCTGCTTTGCAGTTTCAAGGAGGAAAACAAAAACAAAACAGAAAGATTTTCCATTACAATACTTACAGTGTTCCTGCTACACGCGTGCTGACATGAGTCATGTTTGCTGGAATAAGCTTTGCAAGACCAAAATCCGAAATCCTGGGAGTAAGGTCTTTTTCAAGTAGAATGTTGCTTGCTTTTATATCCCTATGAACAATGTGAGGCCTCACTTCCTCATGAAGAAAGGCGAGCCCGCGTGCAACACCAATGCATATTTTAGATCGTGTTCGCCAATTGAACTGGATACTACTGTGACCTCCACCTGGAAGCAAAGAGAAAAAAAAACACAAATTGATTAAAAAATGAAGTAAAGCATTAGCAAGGTTGAGATTGAAAGACTTGCTAATAAACCAGATCCATGAAGCAAGTCCAAGTCTTTCCTCATAACTTTGGAAAGAAAGCTTTTGCAAAAGGCTTTTCACATACCATTACTGGTAAATAGAATTTAAGAGATGGGACTGCTTCCCATGTCCCATATTAAGCATTAATGAAAACACAAATAGCTACACAACTAAAAAAGAAAATGCATTTACCTAGAAGAGTTTGTGAAAGGCTGTTATTCTCAAGGTAATTGTAGACTAATATTCTGTGATTTCCTTCCACACAACAACCATATAACTTAACCAAATTTTCATGCTCTATTTCTGAGATCACATTAATCTCAGTCAAGAACTCCTTCACCCCCTGACTTGATTCAGCTGAAAGAACTTTTATAGCAGCAACTTTTCCATCTTTAAGCCGCCCCTGATCAACCAGGTTAAATTATTAAGGTTTTATTGATAATAAAAGGAATGAAAAAAAAAAATGAGCAGACCAAATGCTATGATGATGCAAGCAGTACTTGAAAGTGGTCCAGTTTACCTTATAGACAGAACCAAAACCTCCCTCTCCTATTTTGTTGGCTGGACTAAAATCCTCAGTGGCATTTCTGAGTTCTTTGTATGTATAAAGTTTAACATTTTGAATGCTTGATAAATCTGTTCACAAGTATATTCAATCAAAATCTACCATTGTAAACAGAATTTTTCAATATATAACACCACAGATATCTTCACAATACAACCATACCCTGAGAAACCAAATCAAATACAAGTAACTAGAATAATGTAATTCACTAATTTGATATAACATGTAGTTAAGCTACCTTCATCAATCTCTGGATCACGTAATTCTCGTCTTGCTGAAGAAGACACCTTACCGAAAAAGAAAGGAAAACAGGGCATGACTGACTGAACTACCAGAAAGCAGCTTTCACTGGCAAATGGTATCCTATAGCTTCAAATGAAACCCCTTCCAAGGTCAGCTGGTTGAACCATCAAAATGTGTCAAGGTTTTGAAGAATAATAAAGTGGAAAGCTCATATTAATAAATGAACATGACAAACATAATGCAAAATTTTCAGGCCATACAAGAGCACAACAAAGTACATTCATGGTTATCTACCAAAGACATCACACACAAACTGTAATAACTGATACCACAAGTCCAGTTTTGCCAATAATTTTCCGGTGATATTTTAAGAGGGTCCTTTCATAAAAGAGGTTTATTGCAAAAGGGAATGAAAGCCTAGTTATAATTAAACTAATATGAAGCACAAACAAACATCACTATCAGATTTTCTGAATAAGTTATGCAATTCAAGCCATGCCAGAAGACAACTAACGAACTGATGGAATCGATAGAAGGCACAAACGCTCTCTCTCAGTTATCAATTCAAATCAAGCATTTTCATCTTACTCTTTTATCAATATTAACTGTACGTTATCTCAACCTATCCAATTAAGGATCTTTATGAGAATTTGTTGCTTGAAAGTACACCATTTCAAAATTCAAATGGAAACCATGAGTCTTGACTATATCCCTTCTGGCAAGATCTTCATACTGATTCAGTTTTACAGTTTTTCACATCTCAAAGAAGGATAATTAGAAAGAAAATCAGAACTAAAACCAAAGCAAACAGTCGCCTTCAGATCAAAAGGGAAAAAAAGAAAGCTACCACCACAGCAGAACACTAACCACCATGATCTCTTCCTGAAGACCAAAACCAAAAAAAAAATTGCAACTTTCCCAAGGACAAAAGAGAAGCAAAAACATAACACAAAACCATAATTAAAGGGTAACCAAAAACAATTAAAAAAAAACAGAGAGCAAACTTATGATGAAACAAACCTCAAAAGCCGAAGGAAAGAAGCACACAGAGACGGTTATGGTCAAGGGAACTTCGAAAGAATGCAAAAAAATGAGAAGCCGTGATGATGGGGTTGTGAGTTTGGCGCACCCTTTGATGGGGTTTAACAATAATTGGACAATGATCAAGAAGAAACCATTAAAGGACACGTAATTGGTTTGAAACTTTTATTTTTCTTTATGTCTATGTATCATTTTCGTGTCAAACCAGGACTACAAGGCAAATTGTACATAACATTTGTTTGGATATAAAAAAAATCCATGTTGCTGTTGCATTTGCATGTGCCCATGTGTGCTTAAAAACAGGAACAGTTTTCAAAAGGCGATGGATCATAGTCAAACTTGACATCCCATTTTACCATCCCACTTCACCAGTAATCCTTTTGCCTTTTTTTTTTTTTTGATATTGTAATCCTTTTGCTTTGAAACAAGGAAAATAGTGATCAATCAACCATTATGGCACAAGGTTTTCATTAACACATTTTTCAGAATAATATTGGTTGGTATTTTCAATGTTACACAATATTGGCACATTGATAACACAAGCCGATCCTCATCCCATTATTTAAAAATGCATACACATAAGAGTAAAAATAATTTGCATTGTTAATATATTTAAATTAAATCCATACTTTATATTATAAAAATTGAATATTTATTCTTATGTGAAATAATTTTATAAAAGCTTAAGATGTGTGGTGAATTAACACTTTTTTTTTCCCATTTATTTCAAAATTTTCAGCATGCTTGGTTGTGATCCTTTCTTGTGCACGTACGGCTTGATTTAATTCTCAATTTGAAAGCAAATTGTATAGAATATAAACTTGATTAAATTTTTTGTGCAAGAGTATAAATAACCAGATTGTGAATAATGAAACCAATAAAATATTAAACAAAAAAAGTAACGATACCTTTATAGCCACCATCAGTAGAAGTATGACAAAACATAATCAAACTACAAGAAGGTGCTTAATTTATTATTAAGAATTAAGAGTGCGTTTGAATTTAATTTGGGAGGGTTGAAATCAAATTTGAGTTTTTGAACCCAAAATTGATTCTACCAATTTTTATGATGTGTGATTTTCACTAGTTACCAAAATCAATTCTTATTTCTAAAATTGGTTCTGGAAGAAATAAAAATTTATTACTTTATTTTTTAAATTACTTTGTATTAATTATTAAACATAAATTACTTTATCTTACAATTAATCTTCATTAAATCAATTCTCATATAATTCATTCTACCTTAAATTAATTATACAACCATGGAACGGAATCCGTACTAATTTGGGCAGAACTTTTTTTAATATAAAGAATAAAACTCAAAGCCATCAATATCAATATCAATATTTAATAAATACCAACATGTGGTGGATGCATACACGGGCTCATTATTGCCTTGCGAAGCTTTGTGTGAAAGGTCAAGCATGCTTAGTTGACCAAGTCAATTGCATCTTGTCGCTTTTGTAGAATTTATAGAATGCATAACTTCACAACCCATTTTTCCTTCTTTAATTCATCATTATGCCTTTTATTTTTCTTTTTTTTTTTCACGAAATCAGGTATCATGCTCGAATTGAGTGGAATTACTAGAATGGCAAAAATTATCTTCTTTTTTTTTTTAACACAATTATTTTATATTTAGAATTTGAACTCGAGATCTTTGATTCAATTAAATTAGAACAATCTCTGTCAATTGATATATACCCTCTTTGATTTTATTTTGTTGTTTGGTTTTGCTTTTAGAATCTTTCTTTGTAGTGCATTGTGCCGTACATTCCCCTTTCTTTCTGTATTTTCACACCTATTGAACGTTTCTGATCGTTCATACTTTGAGCGTAACGAAAACATCTTTGAAAAAATCATCAGAATTTTATTTATGTATTTTATTGCATACTTCTTGTTCGAAATGTTGCAGTTATCTCTGTTCTAGAATTATATTTCTTTTCCAGATTATGTACTTCATTCTCAATTTCACCTATTCAGTGGGCGCATTTGGATAAATTTTATAGAAAAAATATTTTAAAATTGGCGTATTGTTGTTTTAAAATAAAAAAGTTGATAAGATTTAATTTGTAGAAAAGGGTGAAACCATGCATAAAATATAAATCATCCTATACAAATATGTGCATACAAGTCAAAATAAAATATCCTAATTAAGTAAATGGAATTGGTATATATTATCACAACGCTTAGTTGATTAAAGTAATTAGTATGAACGTAACTTAAATGTGGTTTGACTTAATATTAAAGCTGAAAAATCTCATTTGACTTATCTATTAATAAATTAACACTCTCAGTTTAGCTGCCAAATCCTGGCGCAACCTTATGAAAGCATGAATGTGCGCTCCAATTAAAAATGTTTGCGTGTTGTATATTTTTCAATTTCAAGTGTCAAAAAGAAGAAAATTAAATGACAAATACATAATTTCGATTCTGACGTGTTTAGATCACTTTACATACACGTAGCAGATGTGATAACAAAATGCCACTATTTCCTTCGTTAGTTGATCATCATTAAAAGACAGTAACTTCCATTAAAGCAAGATCATTTTCAATCTATAGGTGAGTGTCTATTCTCTAGCGTGAAAATGAGATCCAACATAAGGTGACAGAGGCCAAACTAGAAAATTCACTATCCGCCCCCATGGATTTTGTTTCTCCGTAGGTTATTCAATACTTCCTACCATATGATTTTTATTTTTTGGTTTTTACAAAAAGATGATATCTTTTAGGGGTACATAATTACAAGGACCTTTCCCGATATCCTTCATATTTGCTCGGATCCCATTTTAGTTATTCATATTATACTTGACTCCCCTACATATAAATGGTATCAAACACGGTTAACACCCCAATTCAAATGTCAAAATTACCCCTAATAGAATGCAAACCCTAATTCCAAATCGCAACTCATCCTCAGTTATCTATTAAAATAGGGAAATCCAACTGGTGGATTCATTGACATGTCCACACGAGGATGATAGTCTCTGATTTTCATCCAAATTTGGAAATTGTATCTTTAACATATGCACCTCAAATTCCCGACTCTCCCCCCCTCCAACCCCAACTAAAGCTGCCAAATCTAAAAATTTCAAATTTCAAAATTTGATTCCAAATCAAAACTTATGTTATTCTTCTCTCATTTCTTCTCCTTCCTTTTGCCCTTTCTTCCTCTTCTCCTGCTTTCTCCTTGTTCTTCTTCTTTCATCTTACTCCTTTATTTTTCCTTCTCCTTGTCTTCATTTTCGTACTTTTAGGTTTTAAGGTGGTTCCTAAAGGGAGAAGGAAGCGATGGGGCAGTCACATGGCAGCAAAAATCAATTGGTTAGCATCTCCCTCTAGGGATTAGTCACAAAATGCAGAGGCAAAGTGTCGACATTATGGTGTTGTTGTAGATAGGAGAGCAATGTCACGACCCAGCGATTATAAGGATAGCACGATGATAGGTAACAATGCAGAGCGCAGTGAAGTGACAGTTGTTGGGCTCAAAGACTAATTCACAATGTAATTAAATGATATCAATGTGTGGCAATGAGCACCAAAATAAATCGAATAGAATTAAATTTACCAATCGACGCAATGCAGCAAAAATAAGTGTCGGTGGTGAATAATAAATTTTTTTACGGTGGCACCCGTTGGTCATTATTCACGAAACAATACTCTTCATCGAATAGTACTATTCACATCAGATCAAGAACTTTGCACATTGAATTTTTAAAGTGAAAACCCCCAAATATCGAAGGAAAAAAAAGTGGGACAAACTCCAAAAAATATTTCATTATATTTAGGATAATTACAAAATATCATTTCCACACTCTCCAACCCAAGAGGTAAATATAGTGTATCCCGGTGAGAACCCTCCTATTCAAACACTACAATTTTACAGTACCAAGGAGTAATAAAGATGATACCCAAAATATTCTCGATGTATATACCCATACCCTACACTCTTTGGGATTTACTCACACTCTTTAATTTTTTTTTCTAACTACGTAGCTCTTAACTTTGCTACTTCATTGCTCTTTGCTTTGTCTCTGAATGAACAAAATACTTCTATTTATAGAGGCTCTCTGTTGCATAGCATTAAATGCAACTCCTGTACATCAACATTTTTTCTTTGGTGGCACAGTTGTGCATTTAATGCAACAACTGTGCAAAGGAAGAAAAACGCTTCCTTCATTAATTGCATGTCACTATTTTTGGCTACTTCCTTCTCTCTCTTGCGACTAGACCTCACGACAGTTTCGAGGTTTTATTCCGCTATGGTGGTGCTTGTAGGTGGGGTTGCAATTCACACCAACAAATGTGACAACATGGTAGCATTTGTTTACTGCTCCGGGACAGGATATACAGAAACAATAGAGATGGAGATATAAAAAATCATGTCCTGTATTATATTTGGTTGTGGAGTACAAAATATCATAACTGTCTTTGTTGACCTTCGTTGACCATCACTGGAGGCCATTGACCGGCAACCTGACCACCATAAGAGATTTCTGCTCTATGCCTTGTTCTCACTATTTGGAGGGACAAAAATACAGATAATTTTTGTCTCTAGGATAGAAAAATTTTCTGTCCCCATATCCCGTCTCCACCACCAAACATGATACAAGGACAAATTGTCCTTGTATTTCTGTCATGAGACAGAAAACAAACATAGCCCATGGGATCAAAAGTGACTAATATGCGTTTTCCTTTTTTTGGTTTGTTTGTTTTTATTTTATAAGGATTTAATCTATATTGGGAATTTCAATGTGTTATTATTGAACTATTTATTTTGAGTAATTTGGGGTTGATTGGATTGATTTTTACTTGGGTTGAGAAACTAGGTTTTGTTCTTTGTTTTAACAACATAACTTGAAGACAAGTTCCTTCCTATCTACAAATTAGGATTGTGATAGTATAGTTTGTTTGTCACACTTCAACTTGGAAGTATGACCGGTACATGAGGGATTGGTCCCCTATAGAAGCATCTGATAACGTAACTAGCTAATATACATAAAATAATAAAAATATATAATCCAAATAATTTAACTTCAATTGAATTTCATAGACCTAAAATATTTTCAAATCATAAATCTTGAATTTAAAATTGTGTAATAACAATAATATAGGCTGAAGCCAAACACAGTTATTAAGATGACTGAAAGTAAAAAATAACTAAACATAATAACATGCATGTCCGGGATACTTCACTCTGAAATGAAGCTCGCCAAAAGATGTTGTAACACTACTAAGGAGGATCTTGTGGCGCAATTGAACCTATAATTGTATCTGTAGGAGAGAAAAATAGAGGGATGAGTTCATCAAAACTCAATAAGCGGGTCTCCACTCACAACCCACATGGGACATGTAATACCCTAATTTTAAATAATAGAATTAGAAAATGTTGTGAATTAAAAATAAGTTAAAGTGTGATTTTTAAATGAATTTTATGAAATTTTAAATTATTTTGGTGGCCCATTTTGCGGCACTAAAGTCTTTACTTGGTGTCAGAAACGATGAGATAAAGGCGAGTTTAAGGGCAATTTTTGCGCTCTCTAGTTGTATTTATGACCTCTTTGCTTCTGACGCTCAACAGAACACATAAAATCCCCTGTTCGGGGTCCAGAACATTCCCACAGCCAAAACCACTCCCTTCCACCATTCTCTCCGCAGAGAAACACCATTCTTTCCCCCTATACCTCATTTCTTCATCATTTCATCCTCTAAACTCCATTTTTCCTCCTTCTAAGGATTTAAGGTATGCTATTCTCTTGATTCCTCTCTCTATTCTCCATTCCTTCTTTGTTATTAGAGTGATACTTCATGCTTCTCAAGGAGAGAAGTGTTCTAGTATGTTAGAGATGGATTCTTGGATATTTAGAGGTTTAAGAGATTGATCTAGAGTTCTATGGCTTACATGTCGAGATCTGCTTTGCCAGTGCTTCCTAGGGGATTACATTAGTGCTATTCCTTCATTGTTCACCCCTCCAGGTGAGTGGGTTCGCACTTGTAGTCTCTATGTTATGCATTAGAGTTATTTCCATTAAAAACACGAATTACTACTTGATTCTAGAGATTACTGTACAAGAATTTGAGTGGCTGATGGTTTATATATTTTGGAAACTTTGATTTTAAAGCATGAAATATATTTTTCATAAAACTCATGGGACCATTATTGTTGAACTGGTTTTAGATAAAAGTGATGATATATATATATTGTTAAAGACTTTTATGGTTGGTTGAATGGATTTTGGAATATGATGTTGAGAATTCTATCTATGTAAAGTGTGATGATTTAAGATATAGTTAGAGAATTAAACAGAAAGGAGTTTTAGAGCTTGAATCTTCATGAGATTCAGAATAATTGACGGATATATATTCTGAGGATATATGAGATCATGAATGTCTACAAAAAGGGTAACCTCTTAGGCATAATCTCATAGCTATGGTTATGCTAAAGTCAGATTATTAGAGTTGTATACTCATAACAACTGCCAGCTATATATTCTATGGTTTGAAATCACAGTGCCTTTAAGTTGGTGATCCCTTATACATGATATCATAGCACTTGATTATACTAAGGTCAAGCTGTTAGAATCAGGATAGATTGAGCTCACAAGAAAATGACCCACGAGGGCAAATTTCTGCTTGAGAAATGATCAAACAACGAGAAACCATGAAACTTAGACCCACGAGGGCAATTGAGACTTAGTCCACGAGGGACAATTTATTCAAAGAAGCTACTGAAACTCACATTGAAACTATTAAACTTAGCCCCACGGCGATTATGAAACTTAGCCCACGAGGGCAATTATGAAACTTAGTCCACGAGGGGCGTTATTCACTGGCCCGAACACTCACAAAACAGAATCGAGATAGAGAATGAAATGAAACAGAAGTAGAGATTATAGTTTCTTTGATAGTTACTATATGATGAGCTGATATGGTTTTGGATATGAATGTGAACAGAGGAGAATTGTTTGAGTTGGAAAATAATGACTAGTATGTATATATGTATATGTATATTTGATTATGTAAGACTTTAGAGTATTATTAATATTATTATGATTTCATGCATTATTTCCTTGGATGTCCTATGAAAGAGGATTATAGGTGGGGATTCACTCACTGAGTTTTGATTACAAAACTCACCCCGTTGCTTTATTTCATTTTTACAGATAAGGTAGCTGTTGTAGACTCTTCTCAACCACTCTCTCAGCAGTAACATTAGAGTATCAGCTGGTAAGCTTCACATAGGTGAAGCCCTTGTGTATAGAGTAGTATGCTCCAGTGTAGATGCAGGCAGGATCCTGGACCATAGTGCATAATGTGTAGTTTGCATATATAAAATGTTTTGATGGACTGTATTATAAGACTTTATCATAGAGATTATGTATATTATAAACTTTTATGATACTTGATGATACTATGAGAATAGAATTCAGAGCAGAGAATATGGGACTATAGTTTTAAAGAATACTGGTTATATGTTTTAAAGACAAGGAAATTGTATGTAGAAAAGGTTTTATGGTTAAATTATTTTGTGATATACTGTGCATACATAGGAACCCAGGTCACGAGGCTTACGTGGGACAGGATTTCTCACGTGTCGGTCACGTTCCTAAATCGGGTCGTGACAGGACAATAACAAAAAATACATATAGTATACATACAACTGATATAAAATATTTTAATATTCAAATACATAACTATACTGAAAATAATACTTCAACTGAATTTATAACAATAAATAATAGAGAAACATGAGTTGAACTAAATAAAATAACTATACTGAGCTAATAACTGAATCTGATAGGCACCTACATAGGTTCCATGGGTGGACACCACACTGGATTCCTTATTGTAATTGGGGTTGAGCTAGTCTTCTGCCAGACCACTTGATACTAAAGTTAATGATCCTACAATTATTAACTCACTGTTCTATTTCTTACTAATTATTGGCTAAAACTAGTGTTCTACATATTTTACTACTCTTGCTATTCATGCTAAACTGGAGTTCGTGCAATGTTTCTAATTGATAACATAAATCTACATACAGCGGGTATAGACCTATGGGCTTTCTACAATAATCAATTTTCATGATAACTAAGAAGGAATAATATTTCTAAATTTCATAAACAATTTTTGTAATGTGAGGAAAGTACTAAAATGACAAAAAATATAGTCATGAGCTTAAACCCATTTATCATTGGTGGTCGGGAATGTACTTCCATTGATAATTTGACTCTGAGGAGCAAGAATGACGGTGATAATTACCAAAGAGTATAATGAAAACATAAACAACTAACAATAAACATAAGAACTAAATTTGGAATGATAGGGAGGAAGAATGTTGTGAGAAAATCATGCTTGATATAATGCCCTAGCTCAGAAACTTGATAAAAAGAGGAAGGAAATTGGCTAAAATTTATAAAAATCACTTACTAGAAGCTTGGGGAGGAGGAAAAATAGAAGAGAATCGTGAGGGAGAGATGCGGGGAGGGTTGGTAAGTGTTAAGGCGTGAATCCTGAGCCTAAGGATGTGTTTATATAGTGGAGGGAGCATTTTAATGAAGTTACATTGTTTTGACAAATACTAATATCAGGGTCAGTATTATAGTGGTCTTGGACTGCGATTGACACAGAAAAAAGCCTACCGCATAACTTACTGACTGCTATAGCAGTCTTTAGAGATCCCATAACACTTAAAGCCAAATAGCCTGACCACTATAGTGGTTCCTCCTATGGCATCCAAAACTATAGGATCATCTAGATCAATTGAACTTTTAATAATATTATTTTTCAAAAAAAATTAAGGAAGAAAATTATTCTTTGACATAATAAAAAGTATAATAAATCGACAAATAAGCTGGTAAGAGAAATAATATAAATTAAATTAAATTAATAATAAATAATTAGCAATTATTAAATTTAAATTAGCATATGATATAGAAATTCTAAAATAACTAATAAACTAATTAAACAATAAAAAAAAACGTAATGCTAGTATCCTATTCACCTAATAACTTGCCACAACCTGAAGTTTGTTGAAAAAAATTTCTGGTATAAAATTTGACCCAATACACTTTTTGAGATTGATGAGTTTAGGTCTTACTTAGTTTTGGCTTAATGTAGCCCCAATCAAATAGTTTTTTGAAAATCATATTTAAAAAAAATAAATAAAAGTTTAATTTTGATATATTAACATTATAAAAATATTTACAATATTATATGATCAAATCATTTTATTTACATAATAATTCAAATAGTGATTATGAGATTAACTATGATTACTAGTATGATAATACATAATTCGATACCAATGTGAAAATTTTTTAACTATCAATATATCAAAATTAAATCCTCAAAATAAATAGTGAAAAATAAAAAAATTTATAGTTTGATTAATATATTTTCACACAACTCAATGTTATTTTTATATTGATATAATTTATTTTAAAATATGTATTATAGTTTTTTCCAAAACAAAAAAATTGTTCTATTTCAATTTTTTTAATCTTACCATATAAAATATCTAATTTATATATATTATCTAAAAAAAATCAGTCAACCTGCTTTAGTCTGAACATTTTTTTTATGCAAATTTAATCTGAACACTAATCACGTTGCTATCGAATTAGTAGAATCAAACTAGAACAACGAGAGTGCTGAAAAAATGGAGCTGAATTTAGGTTTACGCGAAGCCGATTCAACACGTTTCCCTAACAACTAGCACTATAAACTTAGCCAACGCTGTTGGATGCTGAGAATAATCAAAAGGGGACAGCGATGCAGAGAAGGACCTTCATTCAACTGTCAAAGACAACAATGGCACCACCATGAAACCATCCACACGTTGCTCATGAAAAATTCTTCTTCAAAGAATCAAAGAAGGTATTCTCTCTTTCGAAAAATAAAAGTATACTTGGTTTCGACCTATCTTCATCTGCTGATTTCATTTCGTGTGACTTTTGTCTTCTAGATTTTGTGAATTAAATAATAAAAACAAAAAATATAGAAAATGAAATAGAAAATAAGAAAAATCAAACATGCTCTAAAAATAATTTAGTTATAAAGTTGAGGGTTTTTCTTGGCTATTAACAATCAATGACATAACAAGCAAGTAAATAAATAATTAATCGGGATGATAATTAATTTTAATATCATACGAAGGAAAATTTAAATTTCAAGAAATTAAATTATTATTAGAAATTATATGTTTTTATGTTTTACAATTAATTTGATACATATGATTAATATAGAGTTATTCAATTAAGTATTTTTATGGCATTATTGAAAATTTCATTAAAAAATTAAATATTATCCTTAAAAGCAAGTGAATTTTGATTTGCGTCTTTATTTGCTTTTTGTCAAAACATTTTTAAAATTATTTGATTTTAGTTATTGTAATTAATATGTGTTTGTTAAATGCTAAACTAACTCGTAGAAAATCATGTTACCAATCGTATATGGCAACCAATATTGTTGTGTGGAATATATATCATAATAATAATAATAATATGTGTATCAATATTATGAGATGAATTATTATGTTGAATAATAAGATATGAGTTAATAGGTTAGGTTTAACAAGTCATTCGACGAGGATTTTGATTTTTATGATCATAATATTCTATGTATCACTACTAACCACTATCCTACAAGATTGTATAATTAATATATATATATAAAATACAAAAGATCGTACATAATTAGAAGTATTATTTCAACACCAAAAATTAAGTTTTTAATTTAAACATTTACTCTATCACTATTGAAACTATCAAATCCAGTAGCAATATAGAATGTAGTGGATATTTAAATTGGACACTTACTTTTAGTTGTTAACATAACATCATTCATGAATACTTGATACTCCCTTTATCTTACAATAATTGTCAATTTTTTATTTTTTTTATATTTCAGAATATTTGTTCATTTACAATATGCATGTTATTCAATCCAAATGCTTTAGCTGCTGGTGGCACTAGGAAGGAATGTGGCTAGATTAGTATTAGTCATTTTGTTATTTCTGGTACTCATCCCGCTACAATTAGTACGTATAGATAAGATGATTAGATGAGTTAGAATATACACCAAGCTCTGCACATCTGGTATTGAGGTATCTTAAAGGTTCCCTTGCTCAGGGCTTATTATTTCCAACTCAATTTAATCTCTTATTAAAAGGTTTTGCATATTCAGATTGGGTTTCATGAGCCGATAGCCATTGATCCATATCTGGTTACTGTTACTTCCTAGGAGATGCACTCATCTCATGGAGAAGTAAGAAACAAGTGACATTCTATTGTTCCTCAGTTGAGGCTGAATATAGATCACTTGCCTAAGCTAGACGCGAAGCCCAGTGGTTAGTCCATCTCCTGCATGATCTCTAGATCCCTTCATCCAAGTTGTGCTCCATCTACTGTGACCATCAATCCGCACTCCACATAGCTGCAAATCCCTTGTTTCGTGAACGCACGAAACACATGGAAATTGACTAACATGTTGTAACGGACGAACTCGAATCTAGGGTCATTCATCTTCTTCCTATATCTACTTCTAATCAGCTCCGTTGATATACTCACGAAGGCTTTGGCTCTTGGTCCATTCTCTAGTCTTCATTCCATGTTGGGTATGATTGATTTTTTAGCTTACGAGAGGATGTTACTTGATCCAAGGGCTTCAGCAGTCGATGACACTAGGAAGTAGGAAGGAAGGTGGCTAGATTAGTATTAGTTATTCTGTTATTTTTTGTACTCATCGAGTTGTAATAAGTGAGTATGATAAGATGACTAGATGAGTTAGTTAGAGAAGGTTATGATAAAACCACTCTTGTATATAAGACAAATTGAAGTGTACATTGAAGCTAAGCTCTTACTCTTGCAATATACGATTCTAAGTTCAGAAAATCTCTCCTCTCTAGAACTCTTTTCTTTGTTCTCGTCATTGTTTTCTTCCATGGAGTTGCAGTTTTAACAATGTAGGTGGCATTAATTTTTTTTTTTTTTACTTATACCCTTACTATAAATATATTAGTTAAGTAATCAATATATTTATTAAAATGAATAATAATTACTATAGAAAAATAGTTTTATCAACTAATATAATTTTATATATTTATCAATATTTTTTATTTTGTTAATATATGTATTGTTTAATTTTCTTTCTATTATTATAAAACAGACGAAGAACATAGAATTCAAGGAACTGATCCTACTGAATACCTGGAAATAAGTCTACAAAATCTTCATACTGAAGCACTCAGAGACCATTCAATTGAATTGATCAAGATTCAAGACGTACAACGAAAATAATATCCGTACAATTTTATACTTATAGACAAACATAATCTATTTTGTTATTATCCTGAACTCTTGGGCTTCAAGAATTCCTATTACTTCACGTAAAAAAAAATAAAAGGGAATTCCAAGAAAACTTTTTTCTATTGTTCTGTTGCTTTTATGTTATGAAATTAACAGAAAATGATTTTGGTACGGATGGTGCCACTGCCACATAGAAGAATGCATCACACTGACAATATTTCTGTCATGACAACATTTTTTTGTTACTTTCGAAACCAAAAAATAATAATAATTCTAAACTAAATTGTTAAATAGTTTGTGAGGCACGACACTAAATTAAAAAAAAATAAAAATAAGAAAGTATATTGAACAAACAAGCAAATACTAAAAGAAATTATAAGATAGTATATTTGACAAACATAAATGCGAGGGACCCAAAAAAAACCAAAATTACTATAAAATAAAATATTTTATAAAAATTTAATATTTATGGTGATGTGTTATAATTATTAATCTTCGGATAAATTCATTAGTCAAACAATATTATTTCACCGTGTGTATATATATATATATATTTGAATGGATAGGATCATCGAGAAAAATAGTGGCAGCAGTCCAGCAGAAAGCAAGAATTTTCAGTTTTGCTTGATAACAATTAATGAACCGTTGAAAATGTAGGCTCATGCACTCTCTAGTCCAAGCCACTACCATGAATATTAAGTGAATACACAATTTAGTAGTAATCTTTTACATATTTTGATGAGTTAAGGTCTCATTTGGTACATAATATAAGAGTTAATAATATTAATTAGTATTATAAAATTAATTTTTATTTAACAATCCCAAATTAACTTTGACTTTTTCTTATACATCAACGCCCCACCCCCACTCATAGTGCGATTCAACAGTCGCCGCTCACCTGCCGGTCATCACTTCCCACTTGACACCTGTCGATCCCTGCCCGCCGTCACCTGATGGTCACCGCTTGTCACTCGAATGTTGCCGCCTGCCACCCAGGCCACCAGCTAGTTGCCGGCCGCCTGTTGGTCCACCACTGGTCCTGTTGGCGCACTTGTGCTATGAAGTCTTATATAATCATGCCTAATATTATCAAGTCATATCATGTACGATGCACCAAATATGGCTAAAAGGAGGTCAAAAGTTTGACTCTCTTCCCAAACCTCGATCTCTTGATATCTTACTTAAAAAAAAAAAAAAAAAGAAAAGAAAAAGAAAGCCACAACCATGACAACCGCCACTGTTATTACAACAACTTTGTCCGTCTACCACTAATCAGATTCAGAACCCATTACATTACCACAAACGAACCATGAATAGCACTGCTTTTAAGGTTGCAGTGGTGGGAAGTGGAAGTAAGCACTTCAATCTCTGTCTATTGCCAACTCATCTTATTTTATTTTTTTAAAATTATTGTTTACATTTTTTGGTTTCTAGTGAGAATCAATTGATTGGAATATGCAAACTTTATAAAATAATGATATTAATATTAATATTATTTATAACCAAAATGGAATCTTGGCAGTTTCAGGAGTTGTGTGTGCATCAACGCTTGCCAGACATGGGGTTTCAGTCACTATCTTCGAGTCAGCTAGAGGCCCTGGTGGGCGCATGTCCCAGAGAAGGTTCCTTCTTTCTTGCCCTCTTTTTTTTTCTTGATTAAATAATTTTAAATGTTAAAGGGGTTCTGTGTAATAATCACTGTTTTATTTATAATTATTTGGAATAGCATCTTGAAGTTAGTTATTCTATAATTGTTGTTACTGTCCACCAAAAAATTCTATAATTGTTACCGAATTTTCCTGTTGTTTACTTAGAGCATTAATTAAAAAAAGAGCTGATGTGGGAATTCATGGTCGTGCCAAAATTCCGTATGTTCTTGTTTGCTTTTTGAGGTAGTGCCGTTTGGTTTTGTTTGTGTCATGAAACCATTTCAGAAAGCTTAAGTTAATGGATTGAGGCACATCAATAGCTTGATACTCTAATACACCAATTACGTAGATGACTCTTTTCAGGCTTGACAGCATGTTATGAAACCTTTTTTCCCAAAAGCTTAAGCTATAGAGGTATGCAAATGATTTTATACTCTGGCAATATAAAGTATAACACAGTTAAACTCTTAGTTACTTACAAATGTTACTAGGAAATTATTTCATTGGCTTAATGGTGAATGAAAGAGGATCCTAACTTTTGTTATTTTTCTGGGAATTCAGAGAGAAAACTGAAGATGGGAAGGACCTGCATTTCGACCATGGTGCTCCGTTTTTCTCAGTTAGCAAGCCTGAAGTGTTGGGTCTGGTTCAAGAATGGGAGTCAAGGGGTCTCGTAGCTGAATGGAAAGAAAAATTTGGCTCATTTGATTTTCACGCCCTTAAATTTAGCAACACAGAACAGGTTGACAATTATTCTTCATATGATTGAAACTTGGAATTGTTTTGTGTAGTATAAATGATGGTGTTGTTATGGTTGATCTTGTTGATTGATCATGCGGTTTTTGTTGCTTTCATTTGCACCAATGGATTGTGGTGACATACTTCTGATAAAATCTTATTATCATAGTGTGACTTACTCTGAGTTGTTGGCCTCTCTCCATCATTTTTTATTATGATGTGTTAATTTGGATTGGATTTATGTGCATCTATCATTTGTATACAAAATGGAGTCTCTATAGCATGATCCTATCCCACTAACTGTCCATAGGTCTTAGTACTGTGCACATCTTCCTAAATCTGTGGCCATCTTTGGGCTTCAGGACTGTCATAGGAAAGTAGCTTTCCCTTTAAATATAGCTGCCTAATTCAAAGCATTTTGCACCTTTCTAAGCTGATTTTATCGGAACACCATGGTCTGTTTTAACCTTTTGATGATGTGGTGCACTGTTTCCTTCTTCTTGTATCTTTTTAATTGGCAGGATACTGGTTTAAGTTCTCTTTTAGGAAAATAGAAATTATCTGGCAAACCCATCATTGTTTTGTTCCAATTTGAAGATCAGTTATGTACTTGTTCAAATTATGTAGATGACATGACTTGCACCAAAAAGCCTTGTGTATCTGAGATCACTTTTACTAGAATAGTTATTTTTCTGACTGGGAAATTTTTAGGAAGGATTGAGCAAGAGATTTGTGGGTGTTCCGGGCATGAACTCTATATGTAAAGCATTATGCAATGAAAGTGGTATGTACTTAATTCTTTTTATGATTTTGCTTTGTTATTCAGAGCTGGCTGTGGATCTAGTAATGGAAAGCTGACTTATCATTTTGTCATTGTTAGGTGTGGAAAGTAAGTTTGGGGTGGGTATTGGAAAAGCTGAATGGTTGGATGATGAGAAATCATGGTCATTGACTGGTGTGGATGGACAAAATCTTGGTCAATTTAAGGGGCTTGTTGCAGCAGACAAGAATATAGTCTCTCCCAGAATTGCTCAAGTGACGGGACGGCTGCCACCAATTGGTATGAATATAGGAAAGCTTTCTTTCCTTCAGTTCTCAGTTTATTTATTCGAGTTCAAGTGATCTATGATTTATTTATCTTTTGTGGGGATAATATTGCACTCTTATTAATTCATCTTTTTGCTAGAGCATTATCTAAGACAGCTAGCTTATATTTGCAATCAAACAACTTACTGAAGGAAGTTTACCTGACAGAATACAATAATAGTGAATTAGTGATTGGAGAAGTTCAGCTGGTGTCAGCTAGTTGTCATATAAATTAACTTGTTATATGCTACCGTATTTATTTGGGTCGACAGCCATTTGCTGTCTCTTTTTCCTTGATCGCAATACAATTATTTATATAATTGACCGACTAAAGATTCCTTTACTTGCATGTGAGATGGAATTTATTTATGTAATCAAAATAAGTTAAATTTGGGATGGATTAAAAATCTAATTGAAGCCTTCAACATGACTTTGAACTTGAACTGGAAAATATAGAATATATTTTGACTGTGTTTCAAATATTCCCAATAGGAACCCTTATGAGCATCAAATTGGTTTTCAGTTTTTACCCACTGACAAAGTCACATACTCATATGATGAGAGGGATAACTGCTTGAATGATGTATGTCCAATTAACATTGTTCTACCATTTGTATAGCGATGACATAAGCTCATCTTTGGTATATGTGAGGTATGCAGATTTCAATTTGGTGCCAGAGTTGTCAGCAAAGTTGCAGAATCTTCCAGTTAGGCCATGTTTTGCTGTAATGCTGGCATTTGCTGAGCCTCTGTCATCGGTATGATATAGCTAGACAACTCTTAATCTGTCAATGAATTGTACAAGTTTGATAATGCATGAATTGACATGAGTTGGACATTTCATTGCTTATGCTTTGGTTTTTGGGAGATGATTGTTGATGACCTTTATGTGTAGCTTAGCATCCCTTTTTTTTTTTTTTGTGGTGAAAAATATGGTGAAATTTTGTTGTTTGTTATCTACTATGTAAAACAAGTGAAAATGACATCAACAGAGAAAAATGTTTAGGCAGTAGTTGTTGCAACCAAGCGAGTATAGAATGCAGAGTAGTAGACTGAGATACCAAGAAAAGCAATTTGAGATGGCTTTTCCTAATTAATTTTCAAGTTGACTTAATGCTATGTTGTAATAGTCTTTTAATTTTTCAAGAACATTTTATGTGGCTTAGAACTGAGGAGCTTATTCAAGAAAGTTCAATTTATGATTCAGGTACCTGTCAAAGGCTTCTCTTTCCAAAATTCTAAGGTTTTAAGCTGGGCTTACTGTGATAGCAGCAAACCAAGCCGTTCAGCCGCAAGGTATTTGTTTGGTGTTTCCATAGCAGGATAAGATTTTCCAAGATTCCATTGATTGTTAACTTACTGGTTGGCATCTTTACAGTGAAAGATGGGTTCTACATTCAACAGCGGAATATGCAGAGGATATAATTGCTCAAACGGGGCTTAAGAAGCCCTCAGACGCGACACTGAATAAAGTGGCTGAACAACTTTTCCAAGAATTCCAGAGTACAGGGCTTCACATATCTCAGCCCTTTTTCAAGAAAGCACATAGATGGTATGTAACTAAGAATGTATATAGGAGAGCTATAAGTGATGGAGTTAGCTTTTTGTTGAAGTCAAGTCACTTGTTATGGGATGGAAATCACTTGTCCCGAAATTATGTCCCTCTTTTTATCCTACCAATTATGGTTTGCCATGTGAAAGATGATTAATATAAATTTATTAACAATTTTAAAACTTAAGCGTTTTTAAATGCATGTTTTCCACGTTGCAATAAATTATTGTTGGGATGGAGAAGGGGACATAATTTGAGGACAATTTATTTCCACAACAGAAAAAGAAAAAATTGAAGGAAAAGTACTTGTTTCCTATGTATGTTTATTATGAGAACTCTTTTGTAATGCTGGTTGTTTTTTGCAGGGGGAGTGCATTTCCAGCTGCTAGTATTGCCCCAGAGGAAAAATGCCTTTGGGACAGAAACAAGAGACTAGCCATCTGTGGAGACTTTTGTGTTAGTCCCAATGTTGAAGGTGCCATAGAGAGTGGCTTGGCTGCGGCATTAAGGCTTAGAGACAGTGTCAGCTATTTATAATTGGGAGCCTTGGAGCATCATTTCCATATATTGATAGTTGTTCAAACATGGCATGTGTTTAGTTTATTTCCCCTGGAAAAACTCATTTAATGGTTTTGAGTCATTGGTGTATTACTAAATAAGATATTAATATGAAGGCTTCAGTACAAGATATGGTCAAAATTATGTGAACTTTGTGATCTTGTTTACTCTTTTTAGCAACCAAAAGATCTCTTAGAAAGCACCATGGTCCATAAACTTTTAATTTATCAGCGTCCTAGGTCTAATGGTATTTTTCTAACCTCTATACAAATTAATTACGGATTTTGTATAATCATGTATTTCTTTGGAGTTATATAGTGTTTGTTTGAGTGTATCTATATGAAGCAGCTTAATTTGATTTTCTTGTGTGGAGTTTTTCAGTTTCCAGAACTAGCAATTGTTGTATCTGACTGTAATTTGTAATCAGGTACTTATTTTTTCAATATATTAAAATTATAGTGACTATTAATATGGAATAGGAGCTAAATTATAGTGACTATTAATATGGAATAGGAGCAGTATGTTATTGTAACCACACTCTGAATCTGGCATCTGCGTTAGTTCTGTGATGCATGGCATGTGTCAGAAATTCTAGCAACAGTGTCAGTAATATTTATTAAGCGTTGGTGCAACTGTAATAGCTTGCCCTCTTTAACTAGTTAGAGCTGCCTAACCAATCAGTGGTATTTTTCTTTTTCTTTTTCTTTTTTTAAATCTTTTGGTGCCCCGTAAGTCTTAACTAATCAGTATAAAATAATAGACGGTACTTTTTCTTTCTTTCTTTATTTATAACTCATATTTGGTGGGGGCTTCTGGACCAAGGTAAAATAAACATCTTTCTGTTGCAGCCTTGCAGATTTTATAACATTTACCAGGAGAAAATTAAAAAAAAAGAGAAAGAAGGGGGGGGGGGGGCGGATGTAAAGTTTGTTGACTGAGACCTTTGGGAAAAACAAATTTTGAACTGGGCCTGAAGGAACCCGGGAATTTAGGCCTTTACCAATTTGGTT
Organism: Dalbergia cultrata; assembly: GCA_031216105.1. NCBI lineage: Eukaryota > Viridiplantae > Streptophyta > Magnoliopsida > Fabales > Fabaceae > Dalbergia > Dalbergia cultrata. The sequence goes on from CM062350.1 coordinate 18,915,060, forward strand.
GAGGATCTACATTGAGAAATGTAAGGAAATCATTGTGAAGGTGAGATCTTTTTAATTTGCTATATTTAGTCGGAAGTTTTGTGATTAAATCTTTAGCCCGCTCCGATGAAAAATATGAGTTGGTGGTGAGGTGTAGGTGATGGTCAGTGTAGAGTGTTCGGCGGTGGACGACGGAGGCTGTGGCAGAGAGCCGGGCAGAGAAGGAAATGTAAATGGGAAACGAGTAATGATCTATTGGATTTGTGATGAACTCTACACATGGTAATATATTAATTATTCAAAACATAATTTAAAGTTAAAAATATATAAATGTTATAAATTTACTTGTTGAAATCATATTACATGTAAAATTCATTATAAACTTGAGTATATATTAACATTTTCCATTGGGAGGGGGAGATGGGCATGCAATGCATCACATGTATTTGGAGCAATTATACACTCTTAGGATTTATTTGGCACGCCTGATAGAATAAGAACTCATAGTATAAAACTTGATAGGATAAGATCTGATAGTATAAAGTCTGATAAATATTTAATATTATACAGTGTTTGATATAACATTATATAAGATATTTTATTTTATATTATGTTATATCATTATTTATTTACAAATAATTCTAACACCTTAAGTAAATACTAAATAAAATAAGTAATAATAAAATGGGGATTTTTATTAATTATTTAAATATTATTTTCAAATATTATATTTATTTAAATATTTATCAATTAAAATTTAATTTATATCAAATGTCATTATTTATTTCAATATTTTATAATTATTTATTATTTTAATAAATTATATAAATAAAAAATATTATTTTATAATTTTTAATCATAATTATTTAAATTTAAACTATTAATCCTTACTTTTATATATTGCATATTATTTTTTATATACTTTATTATTTAATAATTTATAATTTTTATATTATATAATATTTATTATTTATCTGAAATATTTATTATTTTATTTTATTTGATTCATTATTTATCAATTATATTTATTTTTTATTTTTATTATACATAACTAACCCGATATCATATATTATTTGTATTTATTTATTATAAAATAATTTTATTAAATTTTTTTTATTTTTATACTTTATTATTGTTATTATTATTTATTTAAGAATTACTTTATTTTAATAAAACATTATTATAAAAAATAAAAATAACCTTATATATTAAAAGCTAATTAGGTTTAATTCAGCTTCCCCATATTGAATTAATTATATAACATTTTAACTATAAGATAATTATGATATATAAATTTATACAATATGTTGCCGGTATCAAATAACAAATAAAAATATAATATATAGTATTAATTTATACTCCCATATGCTTAGTACATCAAACCAAACACGTCCTTAAATTCATTGCTATTAGAGTAATAGGTGTGGTTTGGCATACCACAGAATGGGCCTATTTGCTATGATAAAATCTCTTTCCTCCAGGACCCTTTTAACTGCGTCCTGGAGAACAATTGGAACAATTGATAGTGTCCCGTCGATATTCACATATTTGTCTGTATTTCCAACTTCAAAATCCATCAACATTAACGCATTTATATCATGAAAGATTCCTTTATTTTTTGTGTTTGTGAATTAAGTATCCATTAGTATTTGAATTTTTTTATGTGGATAAAAGTATTTGAAGTTTATTTTCATATAATTGAACATGTACATAGACATAAAATTTTAATTTGATTATGCTTTTATGAAATAAAAAAGTTATTCGAAAAGCTTTACTAACAAAACTAAAATCATCACAAAGCTATATATAAAAAATATGACTAGACTAAAATACTGCTCGTGTTGAAAAATGAAAACACACAATATTTCTCCTCAAATAATAGCCTTTATATGCTTTTAATCCTAATAAATATAGTTCGTCTTTATATTAACCCCTTAAATTTTTCCCTGGTTTTTTATTACCTTTTTTTTTTTACAATTTTTTCCCCTACTATTAGTCTAACATTATTAAATCATCATATATATCATGACCAAATTTTTTTTTAATATTTATAAGAATAAAAAATAAAACTGTTAACATTTTCAAGGACATATTCTACAACACTTATATGGGTTAGGTCAAATTTAAAACAATACAAAAAATATATTTTAAAAATTGAAAAACTTAAAAAAATTAAGGTTAAAATAACCTAGATAGAGGCTAAATGTATTGAAGTCTAAATACTAACACGGTCATTTATAACAAGACATGAGCAATTCGTTACATACAAGAAAAAGCTTTGCTTTAACTATCTATATTTTTACCATCTAATTTTTGAATTACTATATAACCTACGAAGTGAATTTCTATCGAATATGTTACTGAATTGAAAATATGTTCACATGCTATGGTTTGATTTGAGAATTAAATGACAAATATGTAAGAGATACTGAAGTGCTATCTTTACATATATAATATATTAGTCAATATACTAGAGCTATTTTATTATATTTCCCCTTCGATCTTTCTTTTTTTTTTTTTTTAAGTTTTGATAATTTCATAAAAGGAAGGAATATCCATGGGTCTTGCATCAAGATGATTTTGAAGATTTTGTATGTATGTTAAATGAATCAATAGGTGAAAATTTGATCCCATCTAGATAATGTTTTGCAATACCATATCCTGCACTTGCCACATATTTCCTGCCACGTGTCACAATAGCAATCACTAGCCTTTTGGTCACTATTATTATCATAGGACCTTGTTTTGTTGCCCACACCACTGAAGCATTTTGAAGCATAAGGAGAAGCTCAGTATAGCAAGCAACCATTCTCAGTTGACATGGCATCCTCAGTCATGGCTTCAGTGAGCCTTAAACCAGCGCCTTTCACTGCTGAGCGGCCCTCAGTGAGAGGGCTTCCCTCCCTTTCAAGGGCTCCTTCCTCCTTCAGAGTTGTGGCCAAGGGCAAGAAGATCAAGACTGACAAGCCTTATGGTTAGCTAGCAACTACTTTTGAAATATATATATATATATATATATATATATATATATATATATATATATTAGGAGTTGTTTTGGTATTAATTAAGTGTAGATGGATTATATGTTTTGATGATATTTTGTATTTTTATCGGATAGTCTCATAACTTTAATTAATATTTTATGGTTGAGACTATTATTCTGTTGTTCTATGCCTTCATCCTCATTTTGGTGGTGAATAATAATTATCGGAGAAAACTTCTTATTGTTTTGTTGTTTTTCTTTGTGTGAATGATTGTAGGAATTAATGGTGGCATGGCCTTGAGGGAAGGACTTGATGCATCTGGTAGGAAAGGAAAGGTTTGTGATTGTCCTCAGTATTTCTAGAATTGATTTTGGAATTGTCAGAATTTCTTTTCGAAGAATCACCAAGCATAATCACTTTGTTTTTAAATCATTTAGAATCAATTTTACGTGTAATCAATTAGAGACACAGAATCAAACACACACTATATTATATATTGTTAACAGAATTAGAAAGTTTCTTAAGGTTTTTAACTTCAGCCTATAGACAAGCATAAAGTAATAGATTATTACAACAATCCATTCATGGTTTTTTTTTTTTTTATAATTCACTTTTGGCTTATGAACTACAAAAAAGTATATCGATTGTATATTTAATTTTCATGTTTATAATTAATTGAACATAGGTATTACTTAATTACTTGAGAGTGTGCCCCATCTATCTTTAGAGCATAGTGGACTATTTACTAAACCCTTTTTATTTTTTATTTAGAGATTCCACCCTATGTTCTAACTTCTGAACTTCAATTCAGGGAAAGGGTGTTTACCAGTTTGTGGACAAGTACGGTGCTAATGTCGATGGATATAGGTAAACAACATATTTCGGATTCTAGGTCCAACAATGTTCATTTCATGCATTCCACTTATGACAATATTGATTCTTTTTTTTTTTTTTGGGTGGTTATAATATTGCTTTACATACAAATAAGTAAGATTTATATTTATTTGAATTAATGGCTTTTAGATATCATTATGAATCACTAAGTTGTTTGCTTATCTCATGTGATGTACAGTCCTATCTTCGACACCAACGATTGGTCTCCAAGTGGTGATGTCTACACCGGTGGTAAGAGATTTTAATGCCTTACAATTAACATTCGAGAAAAAACATCGTGTAGAAGAGAGTTTATTTTAATTTTTTTAAAAAAAATTGTATTTATTTGTGGGTCCATAATTGCAGGTAGCACTGGCTTGGCTATCTGGGCTGTAACACTACTTGGTCTTCTGGCTGGTGGTGCACTTCTTGTCTACAACACAAGTGCTTTGTCACAATAGACTATGTTAATTTATGCCAAATTCCATGTAACTGTCTAAGAATGAAGCATTCAAGTACTTCATGGATATTGCTCTTCCAGTTGAATATATGTGTGTATCTGAAAATTAATGCTTCTTGTTTTCCTCTACTCTGAAACTTGTGTAACCAAACATCTTCATGCATGTGTCCAATTTTGTTAATAACACAAAGATCTCATGTAGAGCTAACATGTTGCATGGTTTCTGCACAATCGACAATTTGGCTAGCCTACGCCGTCAAATGAATAGAGCTAGCCAAATGAATAGAACTATGTACGATTGTTTCGAGGTTTAAAATTAAATTCTTATAATACAATTTCTAAGAATATTATTCTTAATTATTTTTAAAGAATTATTTATTTAACATTAAATATTCATAAAATTATTTGTTAACATTCTCAAAAATAAATTTAAAATTTGTTTATTTTATAATCTATATTTTCAAGAATATATATCATAATTTTCAAAATAATCTTAAAGCAATCATAAAAAAAATCAAATAATTGATAAATTATTTAGTAATTATACTTAATAATTATAATTTTCAAATCATTGAAATTTTTTTACTCACCCTTTAACTTGAAAATAAGATTTCGTTAAATTATAGGATTTTCTATGAAATAATTAATACTCAAAATTTTTTTTATAAAACTTGTAAAAAATGTAAAAACACATCATTTCTAACTATCTATTCCCGAAAATAATTAAATATACTTTGAAACAAACACTATACTAGTTTATCCTTCTTTGGCACCTAACTAACAGTATGCTAAGCAAACGTAACCATGATGGTGTAATATATTTCTTAACATTCAAACAAAAGCTATGCTAATTCATAAAACACATTACGAAAAGTTCATGGATCAATCAGCAGCAAGTTTAAGCCACAGCCATCAATACTCTGACTAGCAATCGTGGGAAGTTTAAAAGGAAGTTAAAACTAGTAGGTAAGGTGTCATCGGTCATCATGCTTGAAATATTTTCTTCTTTCCCTTTCCTCCCTTCAAAACTAGATTAACTAATCGACCTACACTTGCAACCTATCCAAAAATCATCATATCATCAAGTGCTTAAGGAATAAATTTCATGAAGTTTATATAGAAGCAATGGAAGTCAACTCTGAGTTAAAATTTAGATGGGAAGAATACACTTGGCCAAACAACAGTGCAACATCTGTACAAGCTACCGTGCAGATTAACTAAGTCTCCCAACTACAAGCACGTATAACAATTTCTCAAGCATCACAGGGAAATGATCAAAATGGAAACTCGAGCTTTCTGTACTTCGATGCCATCATAATTAACAACGTTCATCCCAAGCAAAAATAGGCAAACTATCCAGTTTATTTCCTAATGCTGCAACTAGTTCTTCAATGGCTACAGTGTTCCAATAAGCAGCCTATCTACTTTACTTCCAACTGCTGCAGTTCCTTCCTCGCCTGACAGTGATACAATTGAAAGTATGTAATTATTAGTTTATCATCCAATCGACAAGTAAATCGCAAATAAGGACCAAGAATAGTGCATAAAAAAAAAAAAAAATAGACATTCTTCAGCAGCAAGCATAATCCTTCTCATTTGCAGCTTCATGAGACTGTAACGGATAAAGATTTTATCAACTTTCAGAGTCAGCAAGAAATGGTAGGGAGGGATGATTAAATAAGAACACCAAAGGAAAACCGAAGTATCCATGCTCCAGGAACCAGGTAATATTTTGTCAAACCTGAACTAATACGGGAGGTTTAATACTATATCTAATAAGCTAACTGTTAAGCGAAAATGTTTCCAACTAGAGATGGTAAATTTAATTGTGAAATCAAATGCCGAAGCAGGTGCTTAGACTTCTTTAACAGTGCTTCTGTAAGAACAGATGCTGCATAAGAATATCTTATGATTTCTCACATAATGTGCCACATCATGGCTACCACCAGATATTGACTCACAAATTATCCATATCCCACTGAACCAGAAATACAGAGTCACTGAACTGAATAAACGTGTTCATTACATAACAACATAAATTAACCAAGAAAATTATGCTTGATGAGAGAAGGAATCTACCTTTTCATTCTCTGCCGCTATCTTCATCTGCACCACCTGCTTCCCTGACATCAATAGTGAAACCATACTCCTGATCACAGCCCAGGTATGAATCACACATGAAATAAAGGGTGTAGGATTTCTTTCCAGCATCGGCCGGAGCAGCAAACTCCAGTTTGGCTTTTAACTTCCGCTGAAGGGATACCCGTTTAATGGCAAGCAACAAGTTGTTTTTGGTATCACCAACAACAAGCCACCAACCCTCCTCCTTGGCCTTAGGATACCTGGGAGCATCAACAGGTCCTACTTCTGTCCTACCCTCAAGATCCCGCTCAAGAGTGACTTGTACTGTGACATCATCCCCAGCCCGCACATTGTCACCATCTAGCACCTCGTATGACAAATCAATATTAGGGAAACGATTGCAAAATCGGGCAATATCAAACAACTGTGAATCTGACATGCCCAACAATTCACGCCTCTCATCATCCTCCATCTCTAATAAATCAAACACAGTTTCTATAGCCTTCCCTGGGTTCTCCTGGCATTTCTTAGCCAGATCCTTTGTGAAGTGAGGAAGTTGTAATAACATTGAGTCACGTTCCCACATTCCCTGTGTCACCATTTGACTAACTTCCATAGCCAGAAGAGCCAAGCTCAGCCAACCATTGCTTGATATGACATCTACCATTGCCTGAAGAAGTCTATTTGCAGAGAGAAGTACCTCTCGCTGGTCCAACGCAAGGTTTCCACCTACAAATTGCCTTGAGAAGTGGGCCTGAAGCAAAGCATTAGCCTTAACATGTGGGTCCGTAACTTGAGGGTTTTCAAAGGAAAACCTTTGGTGGTTAATTAATCTACGAACCACCTCTTCCTCCCCAGGTCGTATTGGAAGCTGAGCATACTCTGAAGCTGAAGACAGAACCTCCAAGAGACCCTTCATCTTTGTCTTTGAAGTCAAAGATGATGAAAACCTTTCAATTGTCGTGTAACTAATGTAATAATATGATGCAATCATGCCAAGATTGAGAGGAGAAAGGTCCATATCATCCTCAATAAGAACACACTTGCTTGCTTCCAAATCACTCAACGTATTTTCCACGAGCTCTGAGAGGTGATCAGAAAGATGCCTGTGACTAACTCCTTGTAGATTGTAATAGTTAGGATTTTGTGTGAGCCGCCTGTACATGAATGTCCAGGTAAGATAATCCACAGCATCTTGCTTGTTCTCAATAATTCCAGCAACAATTTCAGCATTCAAGTTATCATGTAGGAAGTGGTGAAGATGGCTTTCAACAGGGAATGCTTCATACAAAAATTTCTTGTAGTACTCTTTGCGGGGTGCATGGCACAAGATAACACATTTTCCAGAATTATCTACCAAAGGGCGGCTAGCATGACCCATCATCTGCAGCAGATCAGTAACAGGATAATCTGTCTGTGCATTTTCCCGCCCATCATAATATTGTGTGCCCATCACAACTACCAAATGAGCTGACAATGTCACTCCCCAGCACATGGAACTACTCAAAACACACACCTGTATCCAGCCAGCTTCAAACAGCTGTGTCACAATGTCATGATCAAGACTGTTTAAGCCCTCGTGCAAGTATCCCACTCCTTCACGTAAAGTGACTTTCAACATTTCATCACTAATCTTGTCAAGAAAAGGTTCAAGCTCTTCTAGAGACCGCAATAAAAATGGCCTCTCTCCACTGTCTGCACCTGAGTATGTAATCAGATCCACAGCAGTCAGCCGCACATGCTTCCTCGTAGGTACAAATACAAGAGCAGGTTTCCCATTCTTCGCATGTTGAACAATTGCAGTGTATGTTGGTTTAGTCATTGCCTGCATCCTTGCCTCAAAATTGGCAATGTCTACACCTTGAATGTGGATTTCCAAAGGCACAGGACGAACACCAGGGGGAAAGTTGAAGAGGCCATGAGAGGTAGCCCCGATCCATTCTCCCAGATCCTTTGCATTTGCAAGAGAGGTAGACAAAGCCACAATACGAATTTTATTTTCAACCTGACTAGCAATATATCTCATCCTGGAAACAATAACTTCCAAAACAGGGCCTCCTTGACCTCCAATTAAGTGGAGCTCATCAACGATGAAAAGACTAACTTGCTGAACATGTTTCCTCTGTTTCCAGCGGCGGGATAAAGCATCCCACTTCTCAGGAGTACTAATGATAATCTGACCTTTCTCAAGAAGTTTCAAGTCAGTTGCTGTTTCCCCGGTCAATTGTACCACCCTCAATTTAAGACCACCCCCAAATTTCCTCTCCCAATCACGGTACCGTTCCTTGGCAAGAGCTTCAACAGGTGCAATATAAACAACACGCATGACACTATCAGGCCCTTTCTGATGATTCCTCAAAATAGCAAATTCCGCACAGATAGTCTTACCACTCCCTGTTGGGGCAGCAACCAAGACATTGTCATCAGAATTATATAGAACTGTAAATACTTGTGTCTGAACAGGATTAAAATGCTTAAAATCCTGATAGAGAGCTTCATAAGATGGATTTCTTAGCGCAGTCACAGGCAGTGGCTGCAGGTCCAATAGTTCAGTTGGTGGAGGGTACTTTTCAGGTAAGATTAGGTGCCTGAAGGAAACAGGTAAAACAGTTTGTGATCCAAGCCATCTATCCGAAACAACATGGATAAAGTATTGAGGAGGCAGAGGCTCGTATATTGGCACTGTGAAATTCAGTGTGTGATCCTCATCAATATACTGCTTTTTCAGCATAAAATACTCATGGTGAAGAATATATTCACCGTCATTATCCTCCACGATCACCCAGAATGGCTCAACATATCCATGAATTCTATCATCCCATGCAAAATCTGGAGTTATTGTGAGTTCAACCCTCAAAACTGTGCGAGTAATTGGCTGTACATGAGCTGCAAGGTTCAGTTTTGGAAATTGATGGATAAATTTATGAAGAGTCCTTCCCATCTTTGGTGCACGAATGAGTTCACCTATCTCTTGAGATGATAGGTCATAATACCTTTCCCAAGCCAAATCTTTCTTCTCCAACTTTGTTAATATATCACTAGGGATACCATTGAACTGACGAAGAGGTGTTTGGACGCTCCACATCCTCTTGGTCACCATCTTGCACAAGTTCAAAGCCTTCTCAGCCAACTGTGCCCAGCCACGCTTCAGAACAATCTCAAAAAGAGCCCTCAAAAGGCGTCCAGCACTCTAAAAGAAGAAACAAATTACTAAAATCACCGAAAAGACTTGCAAATGTAACTTCTCAATAATGAAAGTAGAGAATTCCATCAGTCTAACCTGAGTTATAAAGACCATATCAGATGTGAGTGAGAGTCCTTCAAGCTTTAGTTGTGAAATGTATGCTTGAAGTAAAACATTGATCTTCGCACTTGGCTCTTCCAAACTCTCCTTGATGGGAATGGGAACACGGTCCAAAAGCTTTGCTAGCTCCATCTTTTCATCCTGCCTTACTGTCACATACTTGAACTCTTCACTCAGCGAGAACAATCGACAAAGCTCTATGTCTCCCATTGTAGGCTTCAAATGCTCATTATAAGTGGATATGGTTCCATGAGTTATGTAGTAGTAACTTGCAATACGACCCAAGTCAGTGACCTGGAAATATCCGCTCTTCCGATCATACTTTGCCAAATTATTTCTATCCAAGATGGTCGCTGCTGTATGAATCTGCAACATTTCAATCAAAGATCAAGATTAGCAAATAAATCAGTAAAAGATGGAATGAAAGGGCAATACAAATATCCAAATCTACTACATTAATATCATTAACATTCATCTAAGAAAACACTCAAAGGAGAGAAACCAATTCCAAAAAATGAATGTCAAGAACCTATCTCTATAACTAAGAATAATTTTAATGAGATAGTGTTTCCTTTAAAAAAAATCCTAAAAACAGTGAATACAATTGAAAAAAGTGGCATTCTTTGAAGTGCTTAAAACAGGAAATTGTTTTATGAGACTAAAAAGTCCCTTAAATTTCTCAGCCATGAAAGATCTAGTTCCTTTCATGCAATTCTACCATGACACTGACAAGCATAAACACGACCATAAAGACATCATATAGGTACCATATAGAAAAAAATAAAAGTAAAGACAAAAAATAAATAAACCAAATAATAACAAACAAATCTGTTTGGATCAGTTAATAATACCATGATAAATTAGACAGTGATGATGCTTACCAAATCAGCCCTCCTTTCCTCCAATGTTATATCTCTTGTTAGGATATCATGTTCTAATCCATAAAGTGAAGGATTCCGTAGCATGCGGACATACAAGTAAGTGTATCCAAGCCAGTTACAGGCTTCTCTAGCATTCTGAACAGTGCCGAGAACAATTTCTGCATTGAGCTGATCAGCCAACTTGGACACAAACTGACTCTCAATAGGAAGTTGCTGGTTCATAAGAGAGAGGTAATACTGCAACTCACTATGGCCAGTAACAATTATTCCTTCACCATATGAGTCATATTGGGGCCTTCCAGCTCGACCCAGCATCTGCATAACATCAAGAGGACTCAGCTCAGTCCAGGCCCCCTTTTCGGGATTGTAAATCTGCGTCCCCTTAATTATCACTGTGTGAGCTGGAAGATTCACACCCCAGGCAAGGGTCGCAGTGGATACCAAAACCTGCACATGCCCATCAGCAAAGAGATCCTCAACAAGCTGACGATCGGTCCTGGTCATACCGGCATGATGAATTGCAAAACCGTATGGCAGAAGATCCTTCAGATCATTGCTTTTCACCAGATCAGTATGAGTATGAAGAATCTCCCGGCTTGCACTATCTTCTTTAAGGAACCTACCAAGAGTATCATTCGCAAGTGCAGTATCTCTTATCGCCTTAGCTGTTTTGGCGGTTTCTTTCCTTGAATGTACAAAGATAAGAACTTGATGCTTCCCTGCCACAGCCATAACTTTCTCATAACAAATGTCATTCATCAACTGGAACCTCTGAAGTGGCTTCTTTACTGTGATTCCAATGTACTGTTGAGAAAGGGGAACAGGCCTATAACTGTTATCAAAATAAAACAACCCCTTCCTCAAATCAACACGTAAAAACAATGCGACGTCTTCATAATTAGGGAGAGTAGCTGACAAGCCCACCAACCGAATATGCTCCTTTGTGGTTTCAATCTGCCTCACTGTTCTAGCAACAATACTTTCAAGAACAGGTCCTCTGTTATCATGCAGAAGATGGATCTCATCCATGATAAGGAGTTTTACAAGCTGTGTGTAAGTGCGATCTCCCGATTTCCGAGTGATAATATCCCACTTCTCAGGTGTTGTCACAATAATTTGAGTCTCTTCTATCTGTTGCCGGGTTAGTGACTGATCTCCACTGAGCTCCTTAACATTAACATCATAGTCCTTCAGCCTATTGGATAAATTCCCAACAACCTCAGCTACAAGGGCTTTCATAGGTGCAACATAAACAATTTTATAGGCACTGTGGTCAATTGAACCATCATCTGGATTTCTATGCAGAGCAATCTGTTGGAGTATTGTTAGAACCGCGACATTAGTTTTACCAGCACCAGTTGGAGCACACAGAAGAAGGTTGTCGGGCTTGAATAGAGCAGTCTCATAAACCTTGCTCTGCACCCTATTCAACTGACTCATTCCTTTAAAGGCTGGTTGTGCCCAATCCGGCATGGAAGATATTTTCACAAGCTTCTCATTCTCATCAAGCGGTTTAGCCTTCAAAGCCGGCACATGGATTTCTTCATAACCCTTGCTGAGATGCCTATAAGAACCGTCTGGGAGGTCACACTTCTTTTTCGCCATAAACAAACCCCCTTGCTGAAAAGCAAGGTTATCCAAATCAAGCATTTGGCGCTGACCCTTCACCCAGCCACTCTCTGCATCTCTATCAGCAATACCCCTCCTGCTCCTATCCCTTTCCCTATCCCCATCTCCACCAGTATCATCCTTCAACCGCCGCGCCTCTTCTCTTATACTCTTCTCCAAGTTCTTCTGCCTCTCCTTCGCAGAGGCCCTCGTAGCATGCAGCTGCTCCAGAATCGGCTGCAAATCCGTCCCCTTCATCTCCTCCTCAATCTTCTCCCTCTCCTCCTGATCCTGTGCTCTTGCCAACCTGGTACACCACACAATCTTCAGCCTGTTCCTCAAAAGGAACTTGATGAGGCTGAACTTATCAAACTCGAGATGTATCAAAAGCTTATTCTCAACTTCCCTGTCATCCCCTTCAGCCAGGATCTTGAGCACCTCTTCGGCAAGTTTCTGGCACTGCTGGGGATCAATCTGCTGCTCAAACGCCTGCGAAATCTTCCTCTGAAGCCAATAAGCATCTATATCCTGAACATTAAGGCTCATCCCTTCGTTCGCCTCCTCCATTTCCTCATCATCGATACCACCACCCATCTGCATAGCCCCGCTCCCATTCGGCTCCGCAACATCATCCTCATCCTCCTCCTCCTCCTGCACCTGATCAAGATCACTCTCCTCATCATCATCCTCATTCTCCTCAAACTCCACAGCAACACCAACATCATCATCAAGCCCATCATCACCATCCATCGCCGTAGCCGCACCATTCGCAGCAGCCTCAGCCCCTTCCTGAAAATCAGTGATCAGCTTCCCAATCGAAACAAGCTGATCAAACACCTGATTCGGAATCGGATTCAAGAGCTTCTCAATTTCCTTCTTCTTATCAGGATTCTTAAACGCATCATTCTTGAGCACAGCAAGAATCTCATCAGCCGCGCCACTAACAATGCTGAGCGGCTGCCCACCGAGCTGCTGCTGGATGACACTCAGCATTGCCTCATAGGCGGCCCTCGTCTCCTTGGTTTTCGGCTGATAGACGCCTTCTTCAGTGGCGGTGAGGACGCTCTCTTCGCCGAGGCGGCGGCGCTTGCTCTTCGGCGGGGGATCCGACAAGGGGTCACGGTCCTTCTTCTTCTTCTTGTTCCTGGCCTTCTCGAGCTTCTCGTCGAGCTCAGGGGGCCGGCCACGGTAGGCGCGGTCGCCGAAGCTTTTCGGGTCGATTTTGCCCCAGAGGGACTCCGGCTCACCGGTGGGCTCGTGGGTGTCGCGTGGGCGCGAGTCGGTGGTTAGGACAAGGCTCGAGTTGGCTCTGTACTCGTACTGCTTGAACCTCGCATGTGCCTCCGCACCACCACCAAGGTGCGCCATTTTTAATTCCTACTAATACCTCACTTTTTCTATAGTTCCGAATCTAGAAAACCTAAAAACCTGAAAGAAGAAGAAAAAAAAATTGAAATGAAATAGATTTAGAACCTGAGATTCATTCAGCTGAAAAGGGACAAACGAAAAGGAAGAAGAAAAAAATTAGTGGGATTTGAACCAATTGAAACGAAACAGCGAAAAAACAAGAAGACAGAAGCGAAACCCTAGAGATAGAGTGAGTGGGTGCAGAAGGGAACGAGAGAGAAGAGGATGAAAGCAAGCGTAATGGTGAAATGGAGAATACCTAATTGGAAGAGTGAAGAAGGTTTTGGTTTTGGTTAGGGTTTTGAATTTGAGGTGAAGTAGCCGGAAATTGAAGACGGACTTGGAGAGTGATATAAGAAGGGTTTTAAGGTCGGAAAAGACTGGACAGTGTTGAGTCGGTTTAACTGTAGAGGCAGGGGAGGCGAAAAATCCGCAGTGTTTCGGGTATAACCCGACCCAAGCAGGTTCCTTTTTTTCTTTTTTTTTTCCAATAAATATCTAAATTGGTACTATAAAAATTATAAGCGATAAATTAGTTCTTTAAATTTTAAAAGTCCCAAATTAATTTTAAAAGGAATAATTTGGTTCCTTCATAGAGCTTTATATAATTAAAAAAAATACTGTATGAAGTTATATAAATAAACCAATTTATCATCTTTTTTTAATTGTGAAAATTGATTTGAGACTTTTAAAATCTGATGGACTAATTTATTTTAAAGTATATTTATGAGAAATCAAATTGGATTTTTTTTTTTGGGTTCATCTGTGGATTAGCATTAGTGCCCCATGTGAACATTAAACTTTCCCTACGAATTGGCACAATTGATAAAACAATGGCAAATACTATAAAATTTGATAGAATAAAATTATAATATAAAATTCAATAAAGTTTTAATATTATATAGTACTAATAACTTGCGGTCGTACTTGTCAGGTTGTATTTTTTTAATTTTTATTTAGATTATTTCAATTAAATCATTTCATTTATATGATTTTTTAAGATTTAATCATTTTTACTATATGACAATACATGATTAGATGACACTGTCAGTGCATAAAAATTATACTTCTAAATATAATTGATTAATACTAAACATTTTCTTTAGGTAATTTACAACATCAGAATTGATTTTCTTTGCAAAATTACCCTTTCTTATTCTCTCTATCATCAAATCATAGAGAAAAACTTCAAATAGAGTAACTTCATGGGTCAATAGAGTGGCTTCACTTGCAGTTTGTGAAAGTTGAATACAGTCTCCTTTGTTAATCTAAGACGTTAAATCTTGAAATATGAAATATATTTAAATTAGTAAAATTAAAGTCCTTTAAATTTTTTAGTAAAATTAAAAACAAATAATAAATCAGTTTCTATGAACACCTATTAATGTTCAACAACTCTCATATTTTACGAATACGTATTTAAGACTATTGTTATTTTTGCAATGTGCGTAATTATAAACTTTTTAATCAAAAAAGAAAGTATAGAAAGAAGCAAAATGAACTAGAAGTTGATGGAAGATAATTTTAGTATAACTAGAGGTAGCAATCTCAATCGTAAAAAATAGAAGTGAATGTTTAGTTAAGCCTCTTATCTCTTTGGCAATTCTCCCCAGTTCCCTCTAGTCTCTTCTTTTCTATTCAATTTTATTCACAAATCAAATGGTGCCTTAATTTTATTGTCTACCATACTTGATTTCTATGGTAGTTTGCCGAGCTTAATAAAAGAGCAAACTAGTACTGTGAGCGATTAATATCTAGCTTTTATGGCCCATGCTCATCATTGTGATATCCCAAATAAAGAAATAATAATAATAATAATTATTATTATTATTATTATTATTATTATTATAGTTAATAGTAAACTATGAGCATACATATGCATTATAGTTAGTATATTCATTTTAGTTAGTTGTGTTGCATGCATTATAATTTAAATATGCGTTATAGTTAGTAGTGTTAATGCATTATAGTTAGAATATGAATTAAAATTACTAAGTGTAGTTAACATTAATATTAATTATTATTATTAAGTCTAGATATATGACACTAATATTAATTATAATTATTATTACTAAGTGTAGCTACCATTAGTATTATTATTATTAAGTGAACCTAACATAAATATTATTTAATATTATAATTACTAAGTGTAGTTAGCATTAATATTAATTATTATTATTATTAAGTCTAGATATATGCCACTAATATTAATTATAATTAATATTACTAAGTATATCTAGCATTAGTATTATTATTATTAAGTGTACCTAGCATTTATATTAATTATAATTAATATTGCTAAGTGTAGCTAGCATTAACATTATTATTATTTAGTGCACCTAACATTAATATTATTTAACATTATAATTATTAAGTGTAGCTAGCATTAATATTAGTTATTATTATTATTAAATCTAGATATATGGCACTAACATTAATTATAATTAATATTACTAAGTGTAGCTAGCATTAATATTATTATTATTAAAGTGTAAATAGCACAAATATTATTTAACATTATAATTACTAAGTGTAGTAGGCATTAATATTATTTATTATTATTAGTAAGTATAGACATATAGCACTAATATTATTTATGATTATTATATTTGTATATAAATATATGTGTGTAGGAGTGTGTGTGTGTGTAAGAAATGTTTAGTTTCATTTTGCTAAGTTTTGCTTCCACCTCCTCTAAACCAAAATTCCTCTAAACCAAATCTCCTTTAAGCCAAAGCTCCTCTAAGCCAAAGCTCCTCTAAGCCAAATCTCCTCTAAGCCAAACCTCTTTTTGGCCGAATTCATCTCTTGTCAAGCTCATAATCCTCGTGGCCGAACTTCAGTGGACCTAACTAATCATCTCTTAAGACGTTGTGATGCTCCCTCCCTTTAATCGACGAGTTTGGTTACTTGTACCATTCCAATTTTCCAAAATCAAGTTGTTAGTAGAAGCACACTCCCGACTATCAAAGGTGAGTGGGTTTAAGCTCATGACCATACTTTTGGTCATTATTAATATATTTTCAAATTATATGAATTATTTATGAAATTTTAGAATTATTTATGTCAAGAGAACATGTTGTTATGAATTATGTCAATTTTAGAAATATTATCATGAGAACTAATTATTTTGGAAAACTCATGGGACCATGCTTGCTGTATGAATTATTTAGATTTATTTATTAGTTAGAAAATATTTTAAATCTCAGTTTTGTATGAAATTATTACTATTATTTTTTTAGCCAATAAATAGTGAGAAACAGATTAGCGAGTTAACGGCTGTAGGATTGATCGTTAACCTTGGTACCAAGTGGTCCACTAAAGGACTAGCTCACCTACAATAAGGAACCTAGTGAGGTGTCCATTTATGGGACCTAGTTAGGTGCCCATCAGATTAGCCATTGGCTCAGATTTAGCTATTCAAATTTCAGGATAATTATGTACAGAATAATTCATGTTTCTCTACTAATTGTTGCTATAGATTCAGTTAATTTATATGTAATTATATATGTAATATATTTCACATCAATTGCATGTATATGTTATGTATTTTGTTATTGTCCCATGTGGGTTGTGAGTGGAGGCTCGCTCACTGAGTTTTGATAAACTCACCCCTCTTTTCCTTTCCCTACGCATCTGATTCTGTGTTCGGTTGTACCACAGAATCCTCCGCAGTAGTGCTCCAGCTTCCTTGGTGAGCTTCGCTTTGAAGTGGAGCTTATTGTCAATTATGTCAGCCTAGTAGTGCTCCAATAAATTGTGTAGGCAGGATCCCCGGACATGCATGATATTATTTTCTAATTTATGTTAATTGTTTTATTATGTCCGCTTTGGCCTAGAATATGGATTTTATGCGGTCTATGTTCGAATTTATGTTTTAGAAATAATTCCATATTATCAAGTTTTAGTTGAACTTGACATATCTTAAATAAATTTGGGTTATTTATGCATATTAGTCAGTCACGTTACCAGAGGCTTCTGTGGGGACCCAAATCCTCACGCGTCTGGCCACGTTCTCTAGGTGGGTCGTGACAAAGTGGTATCAGAGCAATAGGTTTCCCTACATATTATTGGAGCAAGTGACCACAAATATCATGACATCTAAGTAAATGGAAGCGCGCCCATTTGCAATGATGTGGTGCTATTTGAGGCCTTTAGGAAATGGTCAGTCTTGTTTAGGTTTTATAAGAGCTTGTCTTTCTTGGCACTCATAGTCTTGTTATATGCCCTCCCTTTCACAGTGTGACAATGCCACCTATACACTCTTCACGTCTTCACCGTCATCGTAGGAGCAATGCATCTGGTGACAATGCTCGTCTTAGAGCTTTTGAACAGATGGTAGCAAACTTAACAGATGTGATGGCCAGGCAGCTAGAGGCGACTATGCAGCCACCTCCAGTTAGAGATACAGATGACTCAGCTTTAGAGCGATTCAAGAGGATGGACCCACCTACTTTCAATGGGCGTCGGCGAGGATTCCCAGGAATTCCTTAGGCAGGTCGAGAAGATAGTCGGTGTCATCCATTGCTCTTCGGAAAGAGCGGTGGAGTTGGCTGGCTTTCAGCTCGGAGGCCAAGCAGAATTATGGTATCAAGAGTTCCGACAAGGGTATGGAACTGCTAGCTCTCCCTCTTGGGAACAATTCAAGGAATCCTTCATGCGAAGATTCATATCAGAGAGCCGCCAAGCACAGATGATTGAGGAGTTTTTGAAACTCCGTTTAACTCCAGTATGACATTCACAGTATGATGAACGTTTCACTTATCTGGCACAGGCAGCCTCTAGCATAATACCGACAGATACAGCTAGAGTGAGAAGTTTCATTCAGGGTCTGCCAAGAGATCTATTCCTCAGCTTGCAACCTCATGTCGGGACCAAGGACTATGCTCAGGTGGTAGACATTGCAATTGGTCTCGAGAATGGTTTAGCAGAACGACGGGCTATGTCAGAAGCCAATAAGAAGGCCAGGGTTCATGCCACTTTCTCGAGTGGAGTAGGTTCGAGCAAGGGTCACTATCAGCAGGGATAACAACAGAGTCAGTCGGGTAGGGCCACCTTCTCAGAGCCCATCCCAAAGACGCCTGGGCCAGTAGCACACTATTTTAGTAGAGAGCGATCGGCCAAGTGGAGCGGGGTTCATGGCAGTCATATCCAGTATGCCCGACTTGCGAAAAGAGATATCAGGGTCAATGTTTATTTGGCTCTACAGTATGTTATAGATGTGGTCAGCCGGGTCATAAGCTCGCAGAATGCTCGATGTTTCAAAGAGCTCCTAGTCAGGGGTCAACCAACCCCTCCATATCGATTCAATCTCTGCAGTCAACAGTCCAGGGCGGCGTCATCGCATCGGCAGGTCGTGGAGCAGGGGATAGGGGCCCTGTTGGCCGAGGACCAGGTGGAAGAAGAGTAGGCGGTAGAAGCCAAGGTAGTGGAAGACAACCCCGTCTATTCGCTATAACCCGTCAGGATGCGCAGGCTTCAAATGAAGTGGTAACAGGTATGACGACAGTATGTTCCTTTGATGCTGTGACATTATTTGATTCAGGGTCTACCACTCTTATGTGTCCCTGTTCTTTGCTGTACGGTTTGGAAGATCCCCTGAGGATCTTGATGAGCCGTTTTTAGTTGGGGTGCCTTCGGGGAAACCCATCCTTATTCAAACAGTGTATAGATCATGCAAAGTCAAAGTTGGTGACATGGAAGCACTAGCAGATTTGAAAGTGTTAGACATGTCTGACTTTGACGTTATTCTAGGCATAGATTGGTTATCCCCATGTCATGCCTTGATAGATTGTTATAGAAGAGTAGTGAGATTCGAGGTCCCAAGTGATAAGCCAAGAGAGTTTCTTGGCACAAGATGCTTAATGCCGACGAGCTTAATATCAGCTATGAATGCGCTACGGTTGATGGATAGAGGTAGTTACGGGATTTTAGCTGCAGTCAGGGATGTAGAGGCAGAGACACCAAGTTTGGATACAATTCCGGTGGCTAATGAGTTTCCGGACGTGTTTCCAGATGATTTACCTGGTATGCCACCAGAGAGAAATAGAGTTTGGGATAGAGCTTGAACGGAAGTTAGACTCCATCTCTATACCCCCATATCGCATGGCTCTAGCGGAGTTAAAAGAATTGAAGGAGCAATACGAGGAGTTGTTGGACAAAGGGTTTATACGACCAAGTACCTCTCCATGGGGTGCTCCAGTGTTATTCGTTAAGAAGAAAGATGGTTCGATGAGGATGTGTATAGATTATAGGCCTAAACAAGGTGACGATTAAGAATCGCTACCCTTTATCCTGCATAGATGATCTTTTTGACCCGCTTGAAGGGGCAACATGTTTTTCGAAGATCGATCTTCGATCTGGTTACCATCAGCTGAAGATTAAGGATGGAGATATACCTAAGACGGCTTTCAGGACTCGCTATGGACATTACGAGTTCTTAGTGATGTCCTTTGGGTTAACCAATGCCCCAGCAGCCTTCATGGATTTAATGAATAGGGTGTTTAAACCGTTTCTGGATCACTTTGTGATTGTCTTCATTGATGACATCTTAGTGTATTCCAAAAGTAAGGAGGAACACGAGCAACACCTGAGAATGGTTTCTGGACCTTGAGGGAAAACCAGTTGTATGCCAAGTTTTCCAAGTGTGAGTTCTGGCTAGAACAGGTGGCATTCCTTGGACACGTAGTGTCGAAGGATGGCATTCTAGTAGATCCAAAGAAGGTGGAAGCAGTGCAGCAATGGCCTAGACCTACAACAGTTTCAGAAGTTCGTAGTTTCTTGGGTTTGGCAGGATATTACAGACGATTTATCTGTTCAGATTTCTCGAGGATTGCAGCACCCATGACCAAGCTGACACAGAAGAATGTCAAGTTTCAGTGGACAGAAGAGTGTGAAGAAAGTTTTCAAAGGTTGAAAACATGCTTGACCACGGCACCAGTTCTTGTACTACCTTCAGGTTCATGAGGTTTTTCAGTATTCTGTGACGCTTCTAGAATTGGACTTGGCTGTGTCTTGATGCAGCATGGCCAAGTTATAGCATACGCCTCGCGGCAACTTAAGAAGCATGAGCAAAATTATCCTACCCATGATTTGGAGATGGTGGCAGTGATTTTTGCCTTGAAGATTTGGAGACATTACCTGTATGGAGAAACTTGTGAGATTTTCACATACCACAAGAGCTTGAAGTATATCTTTCAACAGAAGGATCTGAACCTGAGACAGCGTAGATGGCTTGAGTTATTAAAAGATTATGACTGTACGATCTCGTACCACCCAGGGAAGGCGAATGTAGTGGCGGATGCTTTAAGCAAGAAGTCAGCAGGCAGTTTGGCCCACATAACGCTAGTAAGACAAGCGTTAGTAAAAGATATCCACAAGATAGAAGCTGAAGGAGTTCAGTTTGGCCTTAGTGAATCAGGGGCTTTTCTAGCTCACATCAAGGCTCAGTCAACCTTGGTGGGACAGATCAAGGCACAACAAGGTGAGGATCCTGGGTTAGCTAAGTTGGGTGAGGATGTTCGTAAAGGTGAGAATACAGAGTTCTCAGTTGATACTGAGGGTGTATTGCACCTTGGAAATCGTTTATGCGTGCCAGCAGTGGGTGAGTTGAGGAGAAAAGTAATGGAAGAATCTCATAGTGCAGCATACTCAGTGCACCCAGGATCAACTAAGATGTATCAGGATCTAAAGCGCTTATTACGGTGGGATGGTATGAAGAGAGATATCGGTGACTTTGTAGCTAGGTGTCTGGTGTGTCAGCAAGTCAAGGCTGAGCACCAGAGGCCAGCAAGGTTACTTCAGCAGATAGACATTCCAGAATGGAAGTGGGAGAGGATAACCATGGACTTCGTAAATGGATTACCTCGAACCACCAAAGGGTTCGACTCCATATGGGTAATAGTAGACAGGATGACCAAATCAGCATACTTTTTACCAGTAAAGACTACCTTTAGTGCGGCACAGTATGCTCAATTGTACATCAATGAGATAGTTAGACTCCACGGTGTCCCAGTATCTATCATATCCGATAGAGGATCCCAGTTTACTTCACGATTCTGGAGGGCGTTTCATGAGGCCCTTGGCACACATGTGGATTTGACTACAGCTTTTCACCCTCAAACAGATGGTCAGTCAGAAAGGACGATACAAATCTTAGAAGATATGCTCAGAGCCTGCATACTAGATTTCAAAGGAAGCTGGTGTGATCACCTACCCTTGATCAAGTTCTCATACAATAATAGTTATCAGTCGAGTATCTAGATGGCACCATTCGAAGCTTTATATGGGAGGCGTTGCAGGTCTCCCATCGGGTGGTTTGAGCTTGGGGAAGTTAAGTCCTTAGGCCCAGACCTAGTTCAGGAGACCTTAGAGAAGGTTCAGTTGATTAGAGAACGTCTCTTAGCAGCACAATCCAGGCAGAAGTCGTATGCTGATAACCGTCGACGTAACTTGGAATTTGCGATTGGAGACAACGTGTTTCTGAAAGTATCCCCTGTGAAAGGAGTAGTGAGGTTCGGTAAGTAAGGAAAGTTAAGCCCTCGTTTTATTGGTCCATTTGAAATCTTAGAAAGAGTTGGAGCGGTAGCTTATAGGTTGGCACTGCCTCCCAGTTTATCAGCCATACACCCAGTATTTCATGTTAGTATGCTCAGGAAATATATGCCTGACCAATCTCATGTGATCACTCCACAAACGGTCCAAATTGATGAGAGCTTGTCATATGAAGAGGAACCAGTTGCCATCGTGGATAGACAAATTAAGAAGCTTCGCTCAAAGGAGATAGCCTTAGTAAAAGTTATCTGGAGGAACCATTCAGGCGAAGCAGCAACTTGGGAAGCTGAAGAAGCTATGAAAACCAAATATCCCCATCTCTTCCCACCTCAAGATACATTGTTTAGATTTGGGGACCAAATCTCTTTTAAGGGGAGTAGTATGTGATATCCCAAATAAAGAAATAATAATAATAATAATAATAATTATTATTATTATAGTTAATAGTAAACTATGAGCATACATATGCATTATAGTTAGTATATTCATTTTAGTTAGTTGTGTTGCATGCATTATAATTTAAATATGCATTATAGTTAGAATATGAATTAAAATTACTAAGTGTAGTTAGCATTAATATTAATTATTATTATTAAGTCTAGATATATGACACTAATATTAATTATAATTATTATTACTAAGTGTAGCTACCATTAGTATTATTATTATTAAGTGAACCTAACATAAATATTATTTAATATTATAATTACTAAGTGTAGTTAGCATTAATATTAATTATTATTATTATTAAGTCTAGATATATGCCACTAATATTAATTATAATTAATATTACTAAGTGTATCTAGCATTAGCATTATTATTATTAAGTGTACCTAGCATTTATATTAATTATAATTAATATTGCTAAGTGTAGCTAGCATTAACATTATTATTATTTAGTGCACCTAACATTAATATTATTTAACATTATAATTATTAAGTGTAGCTAGCATTAATATTAGTTATTATTATTATTAAATCTAGATATATGGCACTAACATTAATTATAATTAATATTACTAAGTGTAGCTAGCATTAGTATTATTATTATTAAAGTGTAAATAGCACAAATATTATTTAACATTATAATTACTAAGTGTAGTAGGCATTAATATTATTTATTATTATTAGTAAGTATAGACATATAGCACTAATATTATTTATTATTATTATATTTGTGTATAAATATATGTGTGTAGGAGTGTGTGTGTGTGTAAGAAATGTTTAGTTTCATTTTGCTAAGTTTTACTTCCACCTCCTCTAAACCAAAATTCCTTTAAACCAAATCTCCTCTTAGCCAAAGCTCCTCTAAGCCAAAGCTCCTCTAAGTCAAATCTCCTCTAAGCCAAACCCCTTTTTGGCCGAATTCATCTCTTGTCAAGCTCATAATCCTCGTGGCCGAACTTCAGTGGACCTAACTAATCATCTCTTAAGAAGTTGTGATGCTCCCTCCCTTTAATCGACGAGTTTGGTTACTTGTACCATTCCAATTTTCCAAAATCAAGTTGTTAGTAGAAGCACACTCCCGACTATCAAAGGTGAGTGGGTTTAAGCTCATGACCATACTTTTGGTCATTATTAATATATTTTCAAATTATATGAATTATTTATGAAATTTTAGAATAATTTATGTCAAGAGAACATGTTGTTATGAATTATGTCAATTTTAGAAATATTATCATGAGAACTAATTATTTTGGAAAACTCATGGGACCATGCTTGCTGTATGAATTATTTAGATTTATTTATTAGTTAGAAAATATTTTAAATCTCAGTTTTGTATGAAATTATTACTATTATTTTTTAGCCAATAAATAGTGAGAAAGCAGATAAAGCGAGTTAGCAATTTGCAGGATTGATCGTTAACCTTGGTACCAAGTGGTCCACTAAAGGACTAGCTCACCCACAATAAGGAACCTAGTGAGGTGTCCATTTATGGGACCTAGTTAGGTGCCCATCAGATTAGCCATTGACTCAGATTTAGCTATTCAAATTTCAAATAATTATGTCTGAGAATAATTCATGATTCTCAACTAATTGTAGCGATAGATTCAGTTAATTTATATGTAATTATATATGTAATATATTTCACATCAATTGCATGTATATGTTATGTATTTTGTTATTGTCCCATGTGGGTTGTGAGTGGAGGCTCGCTCACCGAAGTTTTGATAAACTCACCCCTCTCTTTTCCTTTCCCTACATATCTGATTCTGAGTTCGGTTGTACCACGTAATCCTCCGCAGAGTGCTACTCTGACTTCCTTGGTGAGCTTCGCTTTGAAGTGGAGCTTATTGTCAATTATGTCAGCCTAGTAGTGCTCCAATAAATTGTGTAGGCAGGATCCCCGGACATGCATGATATTATTTTCAGAATTTATGTTAATTGTTTTATTATGTCTAGCTTTGGCCTAGAATATGGATTTTATGCAGATTTATGTTCAGAATTTATGTTTTAGAAATAATTCCATATTATCAAGTTTTAGTTGAACTTGACATATCTTAAATAAATTTGGGTTATTTATGCATATTAGTCAATCACGTTACCAGAGGCTTCTGTGGGGACCCAAATCCTCACGTGCCGGTCACGTTCTCTAGGTGAGTCGTGACAATCATGTTCATATGCATGATTCTAAAAAATATTGATACATTACTTTATCAATGGATTGAAAAGGTATATAATATAAGAGAACCTCAAAACAAGGATAACATAGATAAGGATCAATAGTATCCATGCTCGTAAAAACAAATGAAAGATATGCAGAAGACTATGTCATCAAGCATGGGCTAACTCCATAATCATGAACTTAAGGGACTCCAACATCCAAATCAGCTAGCTCGTCAGAAAATGACACAAAAATAAAAGGGGTGAAAATCTACAAGGAAACTTAGTAGTTAAATAAAAACAATTCAAATATTATTGTTATTGTTTTCAGTCACTTCGATTCAATTATAAAACTGATCGAGCTTTAGTTCATTTAATCAACTCGCAAATTATGAAAGTGAGCCTGCTTTAGTACTTGAAATTTTGGGTACTTAATTATAATATTTTAGTTTTAAAACAAACAAAAAAAAAAAACTTGCTTTTAAATAAATAATGGAATTGTTTTACATTTTAAATTAATAAAAATTAATAAAAAGTGTCAAATCTCATTAAAGTGTATGGTTGATATTGTTTATCACAACAACTAAAGGATGAAAAATAAAGTATAGAACTCCAAAGAGAAGTTGAGATTATTAGTACAGGAAAAATTTTGTGCAGTGTCGTGTAACCCATTCGAGAAATATTATTTCTAATCTCATACCTTTCCTAAAAAAAAAATTGTAGGCAATTTTGTAAGATAGCTTAATAATTTTTAAAAGTTAAGTGTGACTTTTTCTTTTTAATAAGCTCATAAACTAAGTAAAAGCTAGAAACTTGCGGAAGACTAAGCTAGCCAAGTAGGATCAGATCCAAAATTAGAGTTGATTTCTTCAGAGGAAATCAATCCCAATTCCTTAATGGTAGGAGATTTTTATGCTTAATAGCCTCGATTTTAGGATTTTCACTCATCAGCTGCCCAGTCTAGATCAGTATATAACTGTGATATCAACACTTTCTCATGAATAACATTACAAGTCTTCAACCTCACATCTTGATTCGTAGTTACGCTCCAAACCTTCTCAACTTCATTTAAAAGTGAACCATGAACGAGCAACAATTGGAAGGGAACTCTCAAGTATATCACTGTTATCGCCCTGAAGGTAACCTATCTATTTTCATACGGTTTACAACACTCGAGAATTGGTACGTGATGTAATTAATTTTGTTACGATAAATATGTATATAGCAAAGATGTTAACAGTGTTCTTACCTTGACAATGAACATCAGTTTGAATCATTTTAGTTTAGTGGGAATAATGATAGTGTGAGAAAGATCTAAAATTAAGGTATTGCTATTACTCAATTCAATGTTTGCACATCAAGAGTATGATCGGTCAGGGGTGAGAAGTAGAAAATTTTATAGATAGTCTTCATGTGCAATTTGCCCCTAGCTAAACATAATCTGGAAATGTAATTCTCATGTTCTTGTAATACATGATTATTTGTAATTGCAACCGTCACAGCTTATTTGTGATCCCAACTATAGTTTAAAATCATGTGTATAACATTTAGGGTCTTTTTGATTTCTACTTTCATTTTCTGTTTTCATTTACTGTGTTTTATATTTTTACTATTTTCTTTATAAGACAATGAAAACAGAAAATGACGAAAACAGGAAATGAAAATGCAAACTAAATGGACGCTTTGATTTTTATATCTGTATCTTATTTTATGTTAGAAGAAACTCAGCGTATTTATCCTTAGGCTTTACATAGACAGACCCTTATAAGTAACAAAACTTTTGTTAATTTGATTACAATGATTGTTGCAGCAAGGGATCCACCGGCGCACAATATAGAACTATGCAACTTGCCAGATTGTGTGGTGTCTTATATCTTTTCCAAGTTAAGCATGAAGCATTTGGTTAGGACCAGCATATTGTCCAAAAAAAGGTATAAAGAATTATGGGGATTAAAGAGGGACCTCAACTTTGATCGCCTCAACATGTTTGGAAGCAATGAAGTCACAAAGTTTCCTTGGTATCAATCTCAGTTTGTGAGGTGCGTGGATAACTTTGTGCACCGTAGGAGTGCAAAGATTGGTAAATTCAGATTGAAGTTTCCGTTAGGCAATGAGCATAAACATACCCTTGATGAGTGGATCACACAAGCAATTGACATGGGTGCTGAAAGTATTGAACTGCTATTGTCGTTCAAGGAGGATGGCACTAATTTCAACCGAATAAAAGGGCCCTATGAATTTCCCTGCACTCTTTTCTCTGGTAGAGGTTCTTTGAGGTACCTGCACCTTCAAAATTGCCATATAGTGCCACCTATTGGGTTTCTGGGCTTCCAGAAATTGACCACTATTGTGTTAGACCATCTTCTTGTGGAGAAAAATCTGTTGCAATGTCTGTTCTCTAACTGTTCCCACCTTGAGGACCTTACCTTTGATTCCTGTGACTTCAGTTGTGACTTAGAGATAATTAGTCCAAAGCTTCATCACTTGAAGATATTACATTTTGGCCAAAGGAAACGTTTACTTGATCATCAACACAGGAAGATAGATATAGTTGCCTTAAATCTCTCATCTTTTGAGTACAGTGGTATCAGTAGTACCATAACATCACTTCATGCCCCCAATTTGTTGAAGTTTTGCTTGTCCTGCATTCACATGCCACTTGTTGATTTCTCTTGGCTCAAGAAGTTGAGAACTCTTGAGTTGCAAGGCCACTTTCTAGAGCAGTATTGGTTCCTATGTCTGATTTCTGAATGTTCCAATCTTGAGGAACTCACCCTCATAAGTGGTTTAGCTACTGACATACATGTCAGCAGCCCAACATTGCATCATTTGAAGGTAATTGATTGTCACCACTGGCCATCAGGGAAGCTTTATATTGATACATTGAATCTCTCATCCCTTCATTATAGAGGTAAGGCTAGGCTATGCTCTATTATTAGGGCTCCTCAATTATTGAAGACTTATTTTGATGCAACTGATATAGAAGGAATACCATGTGCCTTTGCTCTAATGGCAAATTTACAACAGCTTGAGAATCTAACTATGGTGGTGGACCGGTTACATGTAAGTCAGAATTTGAGGAATTCTTAATTAATCACTGTCTGTTATATTATCCATTATTAGTCACATAACCTCGTGTTGGTGGTTTTCGTGTCACATAGCGTTTTTGAATTATTTAACTAGTGTAAAAGTAATTTTAATAAAAAGTGCACCTTTTTTTGTATATTCTCCACAACTTTGCTCGTATCAATTGATGACTTATTGTATGTTTATGATAAAGTATATTTATTTAAGAATTACTATTCCAAATTTTTGGGATAAATGAGGCGAGCAAATTCTTATTGTTTGATTATGTGTAAATTTTTTTTTTTTCCTTGCTGGTACAGTTGCAATACTTACCAAGAGGCTTTGGTCCTTTTCAACATCTTAAACATTTAGAGTTAATTCTGGATGGAGCAGTTCCCCCTGAAATGGACTTCTTGTGGGTTTTGAAAATTGTAAAGGCTTCCCCACATCTCCAAAAACTTGTGTTGAAGGTGAGTTATCCTCTTTAAATATAAACAAAATGAACTTGTGAAAATATCTTATATTTATGATTTAGTTGCTGAAGATAGCTTTCTTCAATTATCGATTCAATGGAGTGGTCTGCAACTACCCTTATATTGATTTATGAAAAGTATGGCATGCTTTGATATATAGTGTCATGAATTCACTTGCATACATATATGTAAGGTTGTGTAAGTTTCGAAGCTCATTCCATTCTAAATCTAAGGGAGAATGCTTGTAAAGTAAGAAAGTGAAATAATAATCTTTGGATCATTTGATGATACTCACAAGTAATAGTAGTTATTGATCCAATAATGATTAACTCTTGATTATTGTTTTCTCTGCAGATTGCATTTCCATATTTGTTCCCAGATCAAAGACCAAGAAGGAAAAAATACCGAAAGTTTTCTCATAATGAACTCAAATATGTTGACTTCTATGGTTTTGCTGGAAATATGAATGAAATTGAGCTAACAAGCCAATTGTTGAAACACGTGAATTCTCTTGAGCAAATTACGTTTAGGTGTTCCGACGACAGAGTCTATGTAGGAGCTGAAACATGGATTCAAGATTGGAAAACAAAACATCGGCACAAGGAAGAGTGTAATTTTTCTCATGGCATAAGTTGGATTCTTGATTGGAAAAGTGCTAAACATTGGCACAAGAGAGAGATTGATTTTTTTCATGACATGCTTCGAGGTAAACACAATGAAAGCGGTCAGGTTATATTTTTGTAGTGTCATTAATGAAAGCAAAAAATGAGTTATTATTTTGATATGAAATGTCATATTAGTATTTTTAATCATAAATTTCAGTTTTTCTGTTTTTAAGATATATGTTCAC
Source organism: Dalbergia cultrata (assembly GCA_031216105.1). Taxonomy (NCBI): domain Eukaryota; kingdom Viridiplantae; phylum Streptophyta; class Magnoliopsida; order Fabales; family Fabaceae; genus Dalbergia; species Dalbergia cultrata. The sequence goes on from CM062350.1 coordinate 18,944,184, forward strand.
TTTTCAATATGATATTGGGTCAGGAATACCATGTTTGTTGTCTTGTTAAGACTAAATCACGTTCTCTTGTTTATGTTGCAAGTAAGCTCCAATAAAGCACTTATTTTTTGATTTAGAAAACGAAAGAAAAGAAAGTAGGAAGTAATCCTCATTTTTCACTACTACAGGGTATGACCACTACTGAAACACACCATTCTTGGTTTGCCTCTTTTGGGTAATATTGATTTTTTTGAAAGAAAAACGTAGCAAACCCCCCCCCCCCCCCAAAAAAAAAAAATCTGAAATCAAAGCTTAATTCAAAAGCAACTTAATTTTTTTACCCCAAAGTGACAAAGCTCAAAATTCTTTTTTTTTTTTCCCAACAAAATTTCACTGATTAAATATCAAAGACGAAGCTAATTATAATAGACAAAGTTATGGCATTTAATAAATATAAACGATAAACCATGGCTAAGACGATAATCAATCAAACTTATACCACACTTGACTTTGTTTTTCGTTTTTGGTTGAAATCAAGCATGACCTACCTTAACCTTACCTCACCTGTTACTCACAAACCCAAGACGCATCATAAGGTGAACCAAGCAAAACAAACCCAACCAGCGGGAACCATGACCCATAATACCTACCAACCCATGGTCCAATTCACAAAGACATATCTTCTAAGTTCTAACATGGTCTTCCACATGAGGCTCGGCTCATATGGCACAATCCTCTGCCTTTGGTAAGGTGCACCTAGGTTCGAGCCCTAGCAGAGTTGGCAGCATGCGAACCTCCCCTCCTCCCTGCCCCTTACCAAAAAAAAAATGGACTTCATCCTTTTTTTATAATTATTCTGTAAATCTTAATAATTTCATTAAATTTGTAATTAAATTTTTATAGTTTAATAATTTATAATTAAATCTATAATATATAAAACTTTTCGATCAAATTCTTACCATTATAAAAAGATAGAATGTCTGTGGAATATTCTACTTTTATTTCCCTTTTCACCCTTCCTCCCTTTCCCTTCAACCCACCACTGCATAAAACTACCACTGAAATAAAATTTATGTTCTGCTTCCTGAATACACTTAATTTGTCCCTGCTTCTTGTGACACTTAATTTTGTTAAACTAGCACAAAGATTTCCAGCCATATGATTTCCCAATGAAGAAATACGCATTGCGTTGCCACCCATATGCTTTCCATCATCATCATCATCATCGCCAATAGTTTAAACTTCCATTAATACCCTTTATGTTTCTAAGTATAAACATGGATCAGATACACCAACATGCCATCTCATTCTTATCTATTTGGCATAGACTGCTACAATACATAAATCAGAGCCAAATACGGTCAAACATAGAGCCATATAAAACTGTCCCTGAATCGCAAAACACGTCCTACCCTTGAATTTACCTTTTCTTAACAGAAATGCTTCATGTATAACAAAATAATATAACAACTTATTGTATAATAGGAGAGGATAAGAGTTGCTTCATTTATTAGGTTTGTATAGAGATGTGTAAACTTGATTAGTGTGTTATCTTTAAATTTGGTTTCAATTAAAAATTTTAAAAAATATTTTATCGTATTATATCAAATTAGGTCTTACCGTATCAAATTAGATCAGATTAATATTAATATTAGTATCAATTTGTAATTATGCCTTGTTTTATTAAATTAGAACAGATTACAAAATCAGTATCAATTTATAATCAACATGTAAATTGGTTATAAAATAGGTCATATCTTTTTTGTCTCAAGTTTTCATTTAAAATTAGTATTGAAATAAATCAACATATAACAGTCACCTAAATTAATGTAGATTTATAATTATTATGTGATCAAAATGTAATCATCTAAATTAATAATTGATCTTAATTTTTAAAAATAATTTTATAATTAAGGTTATGAAAATTTTGTCCCATAATTGCTCTAAGAGCGACACATGAAAAAGTTTTGTTTTAAAGGAAATATAAAAATTTCATACGTATTATAATATATATAAATATTAAACTGCTTACTATCACGTTACCAATAAAAATAAAAAATAAAAGTGCTGACCACATCTTTGTTTTGCTTACTATCATTCATCTTAGTGGAAATTCTACACTTACGATTATAGCTGCTTCTTTACACGTGTTATAAACAGAAATTTGAATTCAAAATTTAAAATTAATTCTTTAATATTGTAGCGCAATTCTATTACTAAATACCGATAATCTTCAATGAAATTCTAATAATATATAATAACTATGCTTATATTTTTTAAAATAATAAAATAGTTAAAGTTATAAAAATTGTGATATTTAAATTACTCTAGAAGAAGCACCATAAAAAACTTTCCTTTAAATGAGTCTTGAATATTATTATTATCATCATCATTGTATAGACAGATTTGCTGGTAGCGAAGTCCTTAAATGAAAAAAATATTTATACTAGATTATGTGAAATTTGCTACCAACGAATTCGTTGCTAACATTTCACTCAAATCCAATTTAAATTTCATTTTCACCAAAATACTTTTATCATTTAAAGCCTATGTTTTTGGCGGTGAGAATTATGATCGATTCTGCATCTCCCTCCTTTTTAGAGCGTAGAGGAGGAATCAGTTACATATTATTTTTTAAAAAGATACTAGCAATTTGTCAGGTATTACCGTATCCGTCAAGTCGCATTTTTTATTTTTTATTGATATATGGAAAAGAAAAATACTTATACTTATTGTATAAAGAATAGGCTTACTTTGTTTCAGCTAATCAATTTTCACAGTAACTCAAACCCCACATATTGGATATATACGACCTGCTTGATTATGACCGTGATTTACACATGTTTATGAGCTCGTGATTATTCTTTTGCTTTACCATGGCATGTGCATGTGTTGTATGTTTTGAATGTTCTTCATTCCTAATGTAAGGAGAAAGTAAAACAAATTGTGGGAATTGAAATGACTTGTTTAAGAATGATAAAATAATAAAAGAAAATGACAAAGAGTAGTATATTCACACATGATTATGCAATTCAAAAATATATTAACAAAAATGAAAATGCAATATATATGTTTATATATAAAATAAACCCAATATATGTTTCATTGTAAAACATATATCTAGTGGCATTAATTTTACAATAGAAGCATGTAGGGCATATATTTTTTTTAATGTCATGCCGCCCTCTTAATTACATGATTTAGGGAAATAATAAATGATAGGTAAGTATAAAACAATCCCTTCCTCTTTAATTTTAGTTTGGATTTTGGTTTATAATATATGTAATCGCAAAAATCTATCATTTTGTATATGGACAATGATTTTTAAAAGGAAAAGAAATCGATCACTGCATATGGAGACAACTTATGCAAAATGATATCTAATTTTATTTACCTTTTTTTTTGGATGAACTGAGAGCATTCACCGTCGGGAGCAATGACTAATCCCCTCAAGGTATAGAGCTCACATATGTGGGTCTTGCCTCTAGCCATGAAACATTCTCACAAAATGATATCTAATTTTATTTACCTTTGATTGATGCAAAGTTGGTTATGTTCTCTGTGTATAAAGCTATCAATTAAGGTGTAGAGCTCACAAAATGATATCTAATTTTATTTACCTTTGATTGATGCAAAGTTGGTTATGTTCTCTGTGTATAAAGCTATCAATTAAGGTGTAGAGCTCACAAAATGATATCTAATTTTATTTACCTTTGACTGATGCAAAGTTGGTTGTGTTCTCTGCGTATAAAGCTATTTGGTGTGAATATAATGAAAAGATATATTGTAATCTGCAAAATGAATATGACATGAGATGAAAAGTGGAAGGATTTAGTGTTTGAGAAAGAGATGTGAAGTAGTGAGAATAGTTTGTCTTTACATAAGAATATCAAGATAGAGAGCATCGCAAAAATAATTTTTTTTTTTACGAAATAATGTTGGTTATGTTGAACAGAGATATGTTATTTCTTTGGAGCAATTTTCTCTTTGGATTTAATTGTCATACATTGAGAGTGTAAAATTTTTTTACACAGTCATCCGATTATGTATTACCACATAAGTCATGATAATTAACTTTTATATCTGCTACTTAAAAAGTCATCCAAACAAAATATTTTGATTGGATAACAATGTAAAACTATTTTACAATGTTAATGTATCAAAATTAAACTCTTTATTTTTTTCAAAAAATGAAATATGGGTGGTTAAGAGATAATAAGTGAGTGGAGAAGAACAAACATTTCAAAGGACAAAATTTAAAACTAAAATTCGATACCAAAAGTAACTACCTCAATGTGAACTCCCTTTAAAGTATAGTATAGATTTTTTTCTATTTGTTTGGAATCAATTAAGATTCAGTTGATTGGGATTTGACGAGGGATTTGAAAGTTTTCAAATCTTTTATAAGAACACAAAGTAAAATAATATAAAATAAAAAAGATTTTATTGTTAACAGAGAAAGAAAGGAAGAAATATAATAAAATAAAAGTATGCAATAAAAAAATAATAAAACGAAAGTTACGGCAAACATATGGTGTTTACGGGCACTAATTCAATTCTGTCATAAGCTTTGCTAATTCAAATTTTTATTTTCAGTTTTTTAAGATTTTATGAAGAAAATACTGAGAATTCTTAAAATTATAAATTTATAGTTTTAGAAAATTTTGAAATTTGTAGTTTTTAAAATTTTCAACATTTCCTTTATAAAACTGAAAAATAAAAATTAAAACTAAATACTTAAACCAGAGCTTTTCTAGTTTTTTGTTTTCAAAAGTTAAAACTGTTTTGCAAAATGCTTTTCAAATGGTCCGTACTTTTTCTTGAATAAAAAATTATTTATTTTTTCTATTTTTTTGGAAATGACAAAAGGAACTAAACTAAAAAAAAAAAAAAAAATCTAGGAAGTTAGAAATTTATGGAACACTAGGTTACTACTAGGATAGAGGTCCGGAAGAAAAGCTGATTTTATGGATAGGAAATTAACCCCAATCCCTTAATAGTCGGAAACTTCTAGGCTTAATGGCCTTAATTTTAGCATCGTCACTCATACCCATTACCTCCTCCAGATCAGTATATTTGTTTGTGATCAACACAGTCTCAATGGCTATAACAAAATTATAATTAAACTAAAAAGTCTTCAACCACCCCTTTTCGATTTGTGGTTCCTCTCCAAACTCTCTCAACTTAATTCATTGGATTGTAAGAGTAAATTGAAGTGAAGCATTATGAAACAATTGGAAGGGAACTCTCAAGGACATCAATTTTATCTCCAACAAGGTACCCATCTACATGTTTTATATGGTTTGCACTCGAGAATTGATACATTACGTGATTACGTTATAAAGAGCTAAGATGTTAACAATGTTCTTATGTTTCCAATTAACATTGTTTTATTTGGATCACCTTAGTTTAGTGGGAATAGTGGGAATTACTTTCTTTTTTTTCAAATTTTGGGAGGGGGTAGGGTAAGGAATGAGGCATGAATTTTTTTGGATAATCTCCATGTAAGTTTTATGCCTTACCAAACACATTGAAAGCGAATTTCTCTTATTCTCAAAATACAGAATTGCTGTATTTTCCGCAATCACTTATAAGTAGTTGCAACAATCGTAGCTTACTCATGACTGCAACTGTACATGATTTTAATTTGAAACCATGTGTGTAACATTTACATTTCTTTATCTTGATCTGTATTTCATTTTCATGTTATAATAATCTCACCATGTTTAGTTTATGATTGGGGTTTACATAGAGGAACCCACCTTTAAAGTTAACAAAAAGTTATGTTAATTTGATTACAGTGATTGCTGCAGCAAGGGATCCATCGCAACACAAGAAAGAACTATGCTACTTGCCAGATTGTGTTGTGTCTTATATCTTTTCCAAGTTAAGCATGAAGCATTTGGTTAGGACCAGCATATTGTCCAAGAAATGGTATAATGAACTATGGGGATTAAAGAGGGACCTCAACTTTGATTCCCTCGGCATATTCGGGAGCAATAAAATCATAAAGCATCCATGGGAACAGTCTTATTTTGTTGAGTGTGTGGACAAATTCATGCTCCATTACCGGAGTGCAAAGATTGGTAAATTCAGATTGAAGTTTCCATTAGGCAGTATACACAGACATACCCTTCATAGGTGGATCACACAAGCAGTTGCCAAAGGTGCTGAAAGCATTGAATTGCTCTTGTTGTTGGAAGAGTATGGCAGTAATAATCTCATCGGAATGAAAAAGCACTATGAATTCCCCTGCACTCGATTCTCTGGGACAGGCTCTCCTTTGAAGTACCTTCATCTTCAGAGTTGCCTTCTAAAACCACCTCTTGGGTTTTTGGGGTTCAAGACACTGACCACTCTTGTGTTGGAAAAGCTTCTTGTGGAGCAAAATCTGTTGCAGTGTCTTTCTTCCAATTGTTCCCTTCTTGAAGACCTCACCTTCAAATTCTGTGACAGCAACTGTGACTTGGAGATAACTAGTCCAACACTGCATCACTTGAAAATAATAGAATCTGGCTGCATGCGTTTCCAACCTCCTAGGAAGATAGTCATAGTTGCATTAAATCTGTCATCTTTTGAGTACAGTGGTGGCAGCAATAACACACTATCATCTCTTGAGGCTCCCAATTTATTGAAGTTTTGCTTGTGCCACTCTGATATTCCACTTGTTGATTTCTCTAGGCTCAAGAAGTTGAGAACTGTGGTGTTGGAATGCCTCATTCTGGTGCAGGATCAGCTCCAACGCTTGCTTTCTGAATGCTTCAATCTTGAAAAGCTCACCATTAGGAACAGTCGTTTTATGTCTGATATGCATGTCATTAGTCCAACACTGCAGCATTTGAAGATAATTTACTGTCGCTACCTTCCCGAGCCAGGGAAGATTGGACCGGGGAAGACTCACATTGATACATTGAATCTCTTGTCCTTTGATTATAGAGCTAAGGGTATACTATGGTCTGTTAAGGCTCCTCAATTATTGAAGAGTTACTTGGATGCATTTGATGCACGAGGAACACCACGTGCCTTTGCTCAAATGGCAAATTTGCAACATCTCGAGTATGTGACTATGGTAATGGATCGTGAAAGGGTAAGTCAAAATTTGAGAAACTCTTAGTTAGATGCTTGTATAGTTAATTTATAGCAATGCTAGATGTGATGAAAAATATTTTCGTTGAAAATGTGCTAGGGACAATCACAAAGTGGTTATTTACTGTTTATAAAACAAAGTATAGAAACAAAATTCACAGCATGGATATTTTTTGTACATGACCTCATCGTGTTGATGGTTTTCCAACCACATAGCATTTTTTAACTGTGTAGCATATGTAAAAGTAATTTAAATAATAAGTGCACTTATTTTATAAGCTCCACGACTTTTCATGTTTATGATTTTGCAATTGCTAATTTGCATGTTTATGATAGACTATATTTATTTAAGAATTACTGGTCAAAACTTGTTGGGCAAGTGAAGTATACAAATTCTTAGTATTTGATTGTGTTAATTGTTGGGTTTTTTTTTTTTTTTGGTATAGATGCAAAACTTACCAAGTCGCTTTGGTCCTTTTCAACATCTTAAACATTTAGAGCTAATCGTTGATGGAGGATATAGGCCTGAAATGGACTTCTTGTGGGTTTTGAAAATTGTAAAGGCTTCCCCACATCTCCAAAAACTTGTATTCAGGGTGAGTTATTCTCTTTGAATATGAACAAGATGAACTTGTAATAATCTCTTGTATTTATCATTTAGTTGTTCAAAATGGCTTTCTTTAATTACTGGTTCAATGGAGTGACTTGCAACAACCCTTGTATGGTGTCATGAATTCTCTTGGATGCATAAGTAAATGTGTAAAGTTTAATTCGAAGCTCATTTCATTCTGAAAAGTAATTCTAGACACACACACACATTCTATCAAAACTAAACAACACATCTAAAGTAAGGAGAAGGTTCTTTTAAAATGAGGATGCTTATGAATGAGAAGGTGGGAGATTAATTATCTTTGGATCATTTGATGAAATATAAAACCCATACATAATGGTAGTTTCTAATCCAATAATGATTAATTCCCTACCTTTTTCACTTTAAAGGTATGTTTGGTTAGAAGATAAAAATATGGTGTAAATTTTCATAGACGAGCTTCATGTATAAAATTACATATAAGCCTCATTTATGGAAAATTTATCCCATTTTTACTCCCCAACTAAATACACCCTATTGATTCAAATGCAAGAAGCAAATCCCCTGTTACATCCATGTTACTTACACAAAAGTAACAGAAGACTTCTACTATTTTTGTACTTGTTAGTCTTTTGGCTTCTATTTATCTAATATGGTTAATGGATGGAAAAATGAGTTTCGTATACTCAACCCTTGATTATTGTTTTCTTTTCAGATTACACCTCCAGTCTTGTTTGCAAATCAGAGACCAAGAAGAAAAAAATATCGACGTTTTTTTCACAATGAGCTAAAATATGTTGATTTCTGTGGCTTTGCTGGAAATATACATGAAATGGAGCTAATAAGCCACTTGTTGAAAAAGGTGAATTCTCTTGAGCAAATTACTCTTAGGTGTTGGGATGGCAGAGTCTATAAAGGAGCTGGAACATGGATTAGTGATTGGAAAACTAAATATCGACCCAAGAGAGAACATAATTGCCTTCCTGACATGAGTTGGATTCGTGGTTGGAAAACTAAACATTGGCATGAGAGAGAGCTTGAATGTTTGCATAACATGCTTCAAGGTAAAGTCAATGAAAAAGGCCAAGTTAAATTTTTGTAGTGTCATTAGTTAATGCAAAATGATTTATGTATTTTGATATGAAATGTGACATGGTTTCAGCTTCTCTTTTTTAGATATATGTTCACTTTTGAGTAAGATCTTGGTTCAACAATATTATGCTTCTTGTCTTGTTAAGGCTAAGACACATTCTCTTGTTTATGTTTTAAATAAGCTCCAATAAAGTATTTATTTATTTATTTTTTTGCTAGTACAACTCCTTAAATATTTAGTTAAAAGTTTGATATCTATAAGAGATTACTCTCTCCTTAAGTATCATGGCCAAAGATTTACCCTCTTAAGGTGGCTCCATGCCCAAAAGAAAATAGTTATTGGTGCCGGCGATTGATACTTAAAAAAAAAAAACACTTATTTTTCTCGTTTACAAAAAGAGCTAAACCAAAGAAAAGAAAGTAATCTTCACAACATAGGGTATGAACACTACTGAGACACACCATTCTTGGTTTACCTCCTTTGGGTAATATTGATTTTTTTGAAAGAAAGAGGTTAAAAAAAATCTTAAATCAAAGTTTGATTTAAAAGTAACTCAACTCAATTTTTTTCCCCAGGTTGAGGTATACTTTCAACAGAGTTTCATTAATTAAATATGAAATACCAAGTTTATTACAAAAGAAAAACTGGTATTATGGCACTTGATTTTTTTTTTTCTGTTGTAATTAAAATTGTTAGTTTAACCTAACTTGACCTATTACTCACTAAGCCAAGTGTAATATCCCAAACTTCTGCATAGCCTGATTAACTAAAAGTCAACATGTCAACCCCAAAATAGTTTACCCAAAAATTTAAAACACAAAAGTCAAATATAAATTAATGTGCATAAAAAGAGTAGATATCAAATAAAATGATGACAACAAAATGATTTAAATGATAGTATTTATGTATTATTTATTAGATTTTTCTTTTATACTTTCATCTAATTAAAGGTATAATATATTTTCGGTTATGAAAGATTCATTGTTCATGATTTCATTTATTATTATTAATTATGGTATTTATTTTATTTTAAAGTAAAATGTATTTTATCCTTTGAACTTCTAGTCATGTGTAGTTTACATCATGAATTTTTAAAACGTATATCGCGACATTCTGAACTTTCTAAACAGTACAAAACACTCATTTGATCATGTTGACATCCATTTCTACTATTAAGTAGTCATTTGTATGTCGCCTGTATAATTAAATGAATAAAAATACGTTCTTTTTAATCAAATTTTAGAATGCTAAACCCTTCCCCATTCAAAAATAGACAAAAATACCATTTAGATGCTAGAGTTTGATTGTAATAAAAGGGTATTTATGTCCCTTTTTGAGTGAATGAGGGCTTAGAATTGGAAATTTTGATTAAAATAAAGAATATTTTTATTCATTTAATTATACACATGACATACATATAACTACTTAATAATAAAAATTGATATCAATTTAAGAGAATGAGATGTTTTGCATTTTTTGGAAAGTCCAAATTGTTGCAATGCACATTTTAAAAAATTAAAGTGTAGATTGCATATAACCTAAAGTTTAGGATGTGAAATGTATTTTACTATTTATTTTATATTTGGGTAAAACTAATAGAATTTTGCCAGACAAAAAGACAAAAAAAGAGCAAAGTTGAAATGAAAACAAAAACACAATAGTGACTAAATCTCTACTTGAAATCAATATAAGAATATATTCCCTCCATTGCATCTCAGATGTTCAAAAAATATTTAAAAAATAAATATTAAGAAAGTAATAAATGAATATTGATTATAGTGCAAAATTAGTTAATTGACAAGATTATTCCTATTTAATATGATTATAATATTGAAAAAAATAGATAAGGTAAAATTAATTATAATCATGGTATAATAGGCAAACAAAAATTAATGCTTCTTTAATTTGACAAATTGACAGGTGAAGTGAGAAAAAATTCAAAAAACAGGACGTAAAGATGAAACAGAGGGAGTGTAGTATTAGGGTTGCTTTAAGATTAAAACGTAGGGTATAAGAGTGTGTTTAGTTAGCAGACAAACATGACGAAAGTCTTTGATGGATGAGCTCCATGTGTCAATTTATGCATGTGGCTCATTCACCCAAAAAAAAAAATTCTTTTATTTTTTACCCCCTAACCAAACACATTATTTTTTAGTTATTTGAGTGTATTATAATCTTTGGCTTATTTGGTTAAAATTATGGGAGAAATACTTCTTCAAAAGCAGAAGTAGAAGCAAAAGCAACATTAGAAACAGAAGCTGAAAACTTGTATATGTTTGAATGTAATTGTAGAAATACTTTTTAATATAATCATAAATTATTAAAATTGTTTGGATGTGATCGATACATAAGTATATTTTTTAGGTGAAATTATAATTAAGGATATGATTTGTAATTTAAATAGAGCAAGCGGTGAGAGCTATTTAATGAAAAGTTATTTTTATCGTTTTATCAAATTTGTAAGGATAGATTTTTAATTCAATTAATATCAATAAATAACCAGTAATATTCTCTCTTCTACTACTTCTACTTTTACCAAAAGTATGTCCCTATTGCTTATAATAAAAGTAAAAAAACTGATTATTTTCTACTTCTATTTCTTTTGAGAAGCACAAATAAATATGTAACTAAATTCATGAAATACCTTTTTACTCTCAGAATTTATCTCATATTTCAAGTTTTAAAATTTAAATTAAATAATGATATTTTAATGATTTTTGTTAATTAATTAAATCAATTGGAATCAATTTATACAGAGAGATTATCAATACATTCATTACTTCCACTATTACATTAATACATTTATAATTTTTAAATGTGTTAATCACATCTGATTTGATTCGTTTAGTTTTGGCAAATATAATTTCTTATTAATTCAAATATGCTAATAATTTAAAAAAAATTTAAAACTCTAATTGATTTTGTATCAAATATTAACCTTTAAAAAATATCTGATTTAATAGAAAATATTTAAAATAATCCAAATAGTTATCTCATATTTCGAATGTTAATCTTTTAGGTTTTTTTCCCACTAAATATAATGAAACTTTCATTGATCGTAATAAGCCGCAAAGTCAGTGATTTTTTTTATGACATGCTTCAAGGCAAAGTCAGTGAAGAGGTCGAATTATATTTTTGTAATGTCATTAATCAATGCCAAAAACGAGCTATTTATTTTGATATGAAATACGACATTGGTATTTTTGTCATAAATTTCAACTTTTCTTTTTTAGATATATGTTCTCTCAGCACGATCTTTGTTCGACAATATTTTTCTTCTTGTCTATTGAGGCTAAACCTCTCTTGTTTATGTTGCAAATAAGTTTCAATAAAGCACTTTCTTTTCGGGTCTAGAAAGGGGCTAAAACCAAAGAAAATATAGTAGGAAGTAATCTTCACTGCCCCGGACATGACCACTATTGAAAGTCTGAAACACACCTTTCATGGTTTGCCACTTTTGCGTAATATTGATTTTTTAAAAATCAAAATTAAAAAAGAAAATTATGAAGCCAAAACTCAATTCCAAAGTTAACTTTCCATTTTTGTTCTTTTTTTTAATTTTGGCCAATTTCCTCTGACTTACAACTCAACTCCACTTCCTTTGTAGCTTGAGCTAGCTCAAAATCTACATGGTTTATGAATTAAAGTTGACCCTTTTTTTCTTTTTGGAAAAGCTCAATTGATTAATAAAACAAAGAGCTGAACATAAATTCAAAATATCACTCAAAGATAGCAAGAATAAAAATGACACACACTCAAATTTAGGAACTAATTTAAACATTTACTCATTTATTCTCCCATCTATTACTTTTATGGATACGTATATTAACAATGTACGTGTATTGTCACTGGCCACTAGTGTATATATTTATAATAGAGGTAAGGGCACAAAGCTAAATCTAGCTAGCTAGCTAGCTCTCAATTTTCCTAGACTCCACTGGTACGTGTTGTAAATGGTTTATGAATTGGGATCCAACCTGTGAGTTAGGTTATGAGTTGTTTTCAAAGAATCCCATTCACTTAGTATATAGAAAAGAAAGCTGGGGTTATAGTCAGACTCTGAGCTGCTCATACCTAATCCGATAGTTACTTTCAACGTTGTGTTGTAACTGTTTACACATGTCATTGACTATCGTTGTTTGACATTTGTGTATATAAACATAAATATTCGTACTAATTTGGATGAGTTATTAAATATTTGTTAGTTGTTGTTTTTAACACAAATGTCTAAAATTTTATTAAATATAAGAATTTTACTATTGAAAGCTCTAGTGTTTCTATACATCGTTCAATTTTAATATTTTAAGAAAAAAAATTTGTAATTAAATAATAAAAAAATAATAATTAAGGGTTTCGTACGGAAAATTCTCGATCTCTCTGAGATAGGTCTCTAATAATAATACTAGCAATTAATAATATTTATTTGATGAGTCACTTGAGTTGCAATGTGTTGAAAAAGGATGGTTACCGGATAAGAAAAACAGTTTCAAATCACTTCCAATCGTGTGCATTGAAAAGGATATTTACCCATAATGCTCTGATGTCAGAGTGGAAGGGCTTGACACTAATCTTCCAATAATGCATCCTTCTTCTCTTCGATGCACTATTTCTTGAAAGAGCCAAGTATTTGGTTGTTTATATGTTTTGAAAGGAGCTCGTGCCAAATATAACAAGAAAGGAAAAACCGTATCAAGCTCTTGATAAGAATGTTACATACATTCACTTCATGTTCCAAAAAAACATGCTATCAAACAGTGGAGGTAGTGGCCAGGAATGTTAATTTTTCTCATGAAGGTTTTAGTCAATTATGTTGAATGCTCTTGATCGATGCCTACCCCTGAGAAATATGGATACAAATGTGTTGAGGGAGTTTTTACACCTAACACTCGACCACTTAGAGGAGGAGCATGACTTGCTGGCGTCACATATGTCAAAATGGGTTCAACTTGTCGGATTAATCCGCTTAACTTGTCAAAATGTGTTGAGCTATACTTTAAAACCCATAAAAAAGTTTAGCCCGCCTAATCTGTCCCGCCCAACCTATGGGTTTTGGTGGATTGGGGCGGGCTTGACCGGTTGGTTGGTATCTTTATTTTAAAAAAATATGGGTATTATTTTGATATTGAGTATTAATTTATTGTTGCTAAACACAATATACTAGTATTAACTTCTATGGATGAATTGTTATTTTATTTTTATTATTATTCATGTTGGAATTTTTTTAACTATTATCTAGGTAACGTTATTCTTTTTTATTTAAATTTTTTTAAAAAATCATTAATCTATTAAGATAAAGAAATTTCTTTTTTGGCTAGCTAGTCCGCCAACCGACCCACCTAAAGATGGGTTGGGTTCACTGTCTCAGCCTATTTTACTTTGTTGGGGTGGCCCGTTTTGTCCCATTCTTTGCAGGCTTTTGGCAACACAAGTCTAAGCAGGGTGGACCGACTTTGACATCTCTAGGAAGCATGGATTGTTAGAAAAAAAAAAAGAAAGTTTTTGGTGTAAAAGAAAGAATTAATATATAAAATCACTACTTGATGGAGGCTCGTTTGTACTTGGAACTGGGTAAGAGTTCAGGGCTATATTTGGCAGATGAAGGTGTTGTTTTGGGAGAAGTAGCAGAAGCCTTGTAAATTTTTCGGGAACAACACAGCAAGAACAGCCAAACATTTGGTAACAAGTTTGTCCTTCTTCGAGGAACACAAAACATCAACGAGCGCATAAACAAGGCCCGCTTCAAGCGCCCTTTGATGAAACCTTGGAACTAAAATCAAACCACAAATCGCAGCCATCACAATATTGATTTGATGTATTATTCAAGTCGTGTGTTGAGGGTGATCATGAGTGCACAAGGTCGGTGGACAACACAGAAAATCAAGCATTCGAGGCCTGTTTGGTTTTAATTTATAGTTTTTAATTTTTATTTTCAGTTTTTCAATTTTTTAGATTTTTGTAAAGGAAATATTAAAAATTTTGAAAACTAAAATTTATTTTTCAGTTTTTTCCTTCACAAGTTTTTAAAAATTGAAAAACTGAAAACTGGAAATTGAAATAGAAGAGGCTGTGTTTTACAATGAAAAAGTTGCCGGCCAGCGAGGTGCAATGGGGTGGGAAAGGTAGGAGCACAAGGGAAAAAAAAAGGGATGGAGTGAGAATAAAAGGGTCATTTTATTGTATTTTTCATTTTAATATTGTTAGTCATTGAGGTGATGACAAACCTGTTAAGCACCATCTAAGACGTAGCCAAACAAATTCTCCCAAAAGCTCAAACTGAATAATAGAATCCATAAATGATTTTGTCTTCTAACATGAAAAAACAAGGTAGTGGTGAAGAGAGAAAAGATTTATGCTACGAAGATGAATTCCTTTAGGCACTACAGTGTTTTCCTTATAAAACCCAGTTTTTTATTTTAATTTTTTAATATATTTTGATTTTATTGAAGTGCATTTATATCATGCCATGTCTGAATTCGTAGCTTTTTGTGCAGTATCATTTTGTATTATCCAGCACTCCTCTGTTCTTCTATTCAAAATCTCATATATACTTAAAACATCAAACTTGTTTGATATAACTCTATCATATTACTAAACTCAGTCAGCTAATAGTCGAACAACTCGAACTAACCTGCCTTTCCTTAGCCCCAAGAAACAATAACAAAATGCTAAGGGATTAGAGTTTAATTTATATGCATTGATAATATAAAAATGTCATACATTTTACACTGTTATATAATCAAATTGATTTATTTGTATGATTTTTTAAATAATAAATATGAAATTTAATCATTTTTACTGATAAAATAATATACATGATTGGAAAAGACAGTATAAATTTTTTTTTCAGTGCATAAAAATTAAACTCAATATATTATGAAGCCAAAAACTCTAGTGAAATAGATAAACAGAAAAATAAAAATTATAGAAGGAAAACACCAAACGAAGTTAGCGAATCCTTAGGGTGAAGTCACAGGGATTTAGTCTCCTCTCATTGTCGCTGTCTATTCGCATTAATCAGCCCCATGAAAGTGACACTTTCAGGATTATAAACTTTGCATTGTTTTCATGTGTCTTGACATTAACTTAATATATGCCATTTTTTTAAGTAAATACTTATTTTAATTCCTAAAATTATTTGTAATTTTGTATGTGATTCATTCTATTCAATAAAACCAAGAAATTAATGATCTAATTTTTCAATATAGCAAGTGATTCAAATTAGTTTTTAGACTAAGTTGGTGTTAATTATATGAACTAATTTAAATCATGATAAAGATTAATTTAAATCACATCCTATAATTTGATAAATTAAATCATTAATTTCTTAATTTTAGTAATGAACGTAAAGTATATATGCAATCTCAATCACCGAAACAACTATTCTCTCCTTTTTTAATTTTCACCTAAACTTAAGGAGAAAGATGTTCAATAGCATTAATGCAAAGGTAGAGAAACAGATGTTCCAAGTGTCACGGTACCCTGCTCCCGATTATTTTTATTGCTACTGCTAGGGATCAAAACGTTAGAAGACAACATTATGGTTGAAGAAAAGATGTTCTGCTACCCTAACAAAATAAGAATAATTATATATTAATTAACAATCTATATATGATCAAATTAAAGGTGAAATTCAGTATTTATATTGTTTCCTTTCTTTAGTCTGAACTAATAAAATTATACCTAATACGTACATGTATTACATCAGATTGGCCCGTTAGTTGTATTAAACAAACAAAATCTCATTGTTTATAATTACATAACTATAATGATTAAGGCATTTTATGATTGTATGGATCACCAAACCTGCCATTGTTAATTTTGGCTACTACTGTTATGAACAAATAATTGCATCAGAGACTCATTATCTGCCCAAAAAAAAAATGAGCGTTATTGATTTTTTTTGTCAATTATTGTGTTGGTTGGAAGGAAGATCTTTAAAAGAATAATGGCATACATTTTTTATCCATTAAAATTTGGCTTACATGAGTGGATGATAGCTACTTCAATAAGATCAGCATTGTTTTTTTTTTTTTTTTCAAAATAAAAATCTGAGGGCACAATAAAGTTTTCTATGCATCATATGTTTCTGACATCTAGTACACATATAATCCTAATTAATTCAAATGCGGAGTTGTCACATGAAACTCCTCAATTTTGAAGTTAGAAGATGTACATGAGATCCTCTTAGTTACCAACTTACATTCACATCTCAATTTATCATCTAAATTTAGGGTACTCATATATGTGCTCACGTTTTCAGATTCGTTGTCGGATACACGGTCACAAAATTTTGTGCGTTCAATCTCTAGCAGGAGAGTATACCGTATACCCTTCAATCAATGTCCTCTCTTTTGGACAATGAAAAATAAGCTCAAGCATAATTCCTCTCTAATTTAACAAGGAGAAACAATTCATCCACTGACTAAAACTTAACTACAAATATTTATAAGTTTCAATTACAAGTCCCATTTTCCTAATATATTGGGACACATCATGGATGAGTATTTATCAATAGCAAATCAACACAAATGGGTGAAATATTTATGTAGATACTCACCATCACTTAAGAAACCAAGGGATTTCTCTTCCCCTCTTTTACTTCTTTTTTTTTATAAGAGTATGTTTGATTGAGGAGTAAAATTTGGAGCAAATTTTTCATAGATGATGTTTATATATAAATTTCATAAATAAAACTCACCCATGAAAATTTATACCCTATTTTCACCTCAAAATCAAATATACCTAAGAGGACTTAATTTGGGGAAAAGATATGCCACATTAGTAATTGTTCCACATGTTGGGCATGCCCACCTCAGATAAATAACTCTCTGAGCTTCCTTCCCCTAAGCTTGGTGACCCTTTTAGACTAGGAGTGTTATTAGGTGGGTTTCTTTCCATCTTTGAGAGCTGACTCAACACAGCTTTCAACACTTTCCTATCACAAGAAAAGGGGTCTAAGCAAGAACCCAAATTGGGAGTTCCTCCACCATATATAATTGCATTATTATTGTTGGTTGGCTCCATGGTGGTTATGTGGTTGTTGAAAATGGGGCTTGTTTGGTTTTGATGAGAGAAAATGGAGAAGCAGGGCACTTGCTCATACTCATGATCTGCTGCATGGGCTTGAGCTTGGTCAAAACTGATGTATGAATCCATCAATGCTGGAAGAGATGAAGAGCCTGTGTCATCATAGCAGCTTCCCATGCTTGGTTTGGCAGCAACTTCCCTGTTTTTGTAGAATACCCTACACAAGACCCAATCTTCCTGCAAGTAGGGGAAAAAAAAAGTGTAAATTTTATTTGAATTAGAGCATGTCATAGTATTCAATAAATGACAGGAAAAATATATTAGAAAGTGAGAGGAAGAAATATGATTCATGTTCCTGTAATGATATGCCTGCCAGCTCTCAAGGGAAAATCCCCTCAATTTCAATCTATACTTGTACAAATTTGAGATATTTTTAGATGTATTGGTAACAAGAAAAGCTTGCTGTTTTGATTTTTTTAATATTCAGTACCGCAAATGTTATGGATTATCATTATCTTCCACTTTATATATTTTTTAATATAGGTAAAAAAAAATATTAATTTTTTTTTCAATTATAAGAGCACTCACAAATGTTTACAAGGAGAATTTGGGTGCTTTCATATGCTTACATATGGCGCTTGATAAAAAATTCAAAGAGGATCTTCTTAGGTCAGCTACCCCATATATTATTGAAGTCACATTCTAGCCAATAGACAAGTGAGACAAATTTGGTTTCGGTAAGCAAAAACCATATTACAAAAAGTCAAAAGCCTAGAAAAATTTTATTTGCAATCACAAGTTCGTCCATCCCCAGATTCAAGCAAAGAAAATACATAAGACAAGGCTATTATAAAAAAGGAAAAACAATAATATACATATGCTATTATTCTATATATGAATATTATTCAAAATGGTTCCTTTTGAAAGTTGACCATTTATTGTGAATGGAAAGAACAAAAAAAATCCCCCAATACCCCTTTTTGTCCATTACACATTGAGATAAAATGTACCATAAAGTGGTTTAGATACAAGTCTTACTCATTACTTAAAATATCACATGAATTCAAAAATCTGGTAGTATGATATAATATAAAAAAAATACTTATAGACGCATATAATTGAAATATCTATAGGTAACAAATATATTAATCTATTATATTTCTTTTTTCCTTGATCAAAGATCTATTATAATAACCACACAAAATAAATTAATAAATAAATAAAAGATCTACTATAGTATATACCTTTGAAGAAGTTTTAGGAGGGCCAAGGGGGCCTTCAATGCGAAACTCATGCATGACCCACTCAGTCTTTCTCCCTTTGGGTGCCCTTCCTTGGTAGAACACCAAAGTCTTCCTCATACCAACAAGGGTGCCCTTCCGGAGGATAGGCCTGTCCTTCCCAGTGGCCTTCCAATAGCCTGAGGCAGTGGCACGGTTTGTGCGCAGCCCTGTCGCATACTTGCGGTCTCTTTGCGTGTAGAAGTACCACTCCTTCCCTCCCACACATGCCGTTTCTGAAGGAACCATTCATCAACCATTACAACACAATTTTATAACAGAAACTAATGCTCGCAAATGATGAAATAATTGCTGATTGGTCCATGGTCAAATTATATTAGCCTTCCCTAAACGTACTATCTATGAAAGATTAGTGTAATTATTTCACAAATTTAAAGGTTTTTTGAGCAAATTTTATAAATAGAAAAAAATTAAGGTGAGTTTTGTCAAACTTTAAGGGAAGTCAATAGAATTTACCCATTATTAGGTTACTATACATGTGCGATTTTCATTTTGGTAAAAAAATAAATGAGTGCAATATGCCAATGTCATATGAAGCATAGGTGTAACTGTAATTTTATTTGTGAAGTACTCTGGATTTCAGAAGATGAAGAACATGTGCCCTTTGGTCAATTAGGTGTGAATGAATTTGCGCTTTGGTCAACTATGCTTTTAGTTAAGGATAATTGACAATAACAATATTATCTCTTGGTTAATATAATCCTAAAATTAAATGCTCTTATACTTTCATTTCATTGTCTTATGAGAATTGATAATACTGAAGTGGGGCACAAGGGAAAGAAAAATTGAAAAGTCACGCTCAAGTCAATTATATTGTAGACTTGAGATTTATTTTAGAAACGCATATACTTTAGCAGAGACGGAAATACAATTAAAAATAAAAATAAATAAATATATCTTGTTGGGAAGCTATTATTATTATTTGAATGCAAATTATTCTAGTTACTATTTATATAGGTCCCATGTATAACCGTAGCTTCTTCCATTAATTGTTCTTGTTTCTTCTTATTTGCCCACCCTTGTCAGTTTCTTTCATACATGACATGCGTGGATAAAATACAAAACTAATTATGGTGATTTCATTATTATATAGTTGATATTATCTCTAAAATAATGTAAACTGAGAAAGTATAAACACATGGCCTATCACACCAAATCATTAATGTTGACCCATCATATCAGGCCTAGAAATCTCTTTTGTCCGTGTAGGTAAAAAATTATTTAAGGGATTAATATTGCTTATTTACCAAATTAAAGTACTCACTTCAACATATCCAACTAAGGACAAAAATAAAATCAATAAAAAAAGAAATAAAGTTTGAAAAAAAAAAACAGCTTGAATAATCGTAGACTTTAGAGTTCAAGGGATTCAATCACTTTAACATGCTTCCTGACATGAAGGTTAAGCATGTTCAAAGACAGGCTTGTAGTTGAAATGAAAATTAATTTTTGCATTATCATGATGAAAATCACTGTCAAGCACTTTGCTATAGGACAATTTCAATGTGTCAATTCATCCAAAAGAAGTTTGAAGGTGAAACCTATCTTGCCATGACCGTTAAGATGCTATTGCAATATTACAATATTAACCCCTTAGCCGAATATGATTTTTTTGAACTTCCCATTCAAAGCTTCTAACCTAATAAGAAGGTGTATTTGCTTGTGTACGTGTAATCCATAAAATTGATGGCAATAAAATTTTAAGTAAACAATTAAAAATCCCTATCATGGTATGGAGTCCATGGTTAATAGAATTCATAATTTCAATTATCAAAAGAACAAAATAGTAATATTAATATAAAATCTTTTATATCATCAATTAATTGCACAATTTTATATGTAAATTTTAAATTAACTATAATAAAAATATAATAAAAATTAATTAATTTTAACAACGCATATAACGGTATATTATTAAATACCTTATATAAAAATCGCAGCTAAAAAATAATAATGTTTCCAATGTAATCTTTATCATACTGTACTTGGCTGCAGCCCCACCTGGTTATTAATGATTCAATGTGAATGTGGCTGGGATTGGAATCAAATTTCTTGAATATGCAGAGGCTTATGTCAACGAATATATGCAGACTGATCATGAAAATGATCTTATTTGTGGTCCAATTATTCCACATGGAATCACATATTCACTTAACACTTACATCAAAAGAGCTACATATTATTGATCCCAGGGGACAGAATAAAAAGGAAAAGAAAAAGTATATTGGTTTCAATCTCTTTCGTTCATTGTTGGCATCAAGCATTAGATCATTGCTAGTAACTATTGGCTTCAAGGATCAAAATTTCCACGGACTAGTCTTCCACATGTCATATTTCTAAGACATCATCAAGTGTTGGGTGATCTGGCCCTAAAATGGAATTTGATTCTTACCCCACAAAAAAGAAAAAAGGAATTTGATCTAACTAATTAAGAACAATATTAATTATGTGATGAATTGATTTGAACAATGAAAGCTTTGATTTATTATGCAAGTCACACAGTTGGCAGGTATCATTTCCCTATCAAAGCAAGCACATATACACAAGTGCAGGTATAGATTGGGATCTATTATAGCCATTCCAGTTGCTATCATCATCACCCCTCAAAGCCAAAGGATGAAAAAGAAACTTTAGCCTTATCATATTTTGAAACAGAACAATAATACAACATAGATGAAAGTAACAACTCACTTGTACTTTACCAACCATAATAGCAAAGTTAAACAGATCAGACATGTACAATTTTAGTAGCATCATGTGGTGGGGTGCCCCTGAGAGTGATCGAGGAGAAAAAGAAAAGTATAGGGGAATTCATTTCTGGTTCAATTTCATAGATATCCTCCAATTAAGATATTTTTATAATGAAAAAAAGTATATTAAAATTATATGATTATATCCAAGTACTATTTTGTGTTAGTTTTGTAAAGAGATTTTTTGTTTTTTGGTCACAGATGAAAGACAAACAAACAAGGCATTAACAGGTATTAACCACGCAAATATCCACTCCCTAAAACATCCTCACAGAGGTGAGACAATACAATGGGAGAGGGAGTTTGCCAAAATGATGAGCTCTAATAAATATATGCAGAGAAATTAAGAAAATATGGCATATATACATGTATGGATGATGAGGGCAACAATTATGTATTAGAGAATAATGCATGAAAATGGGGGGAAATTAAAGACTACTGCACTGATAGTACTCACCAGGAATATCCCATGGCTCACACTTGTTAAGGTCAACATCAATCATGAGAAGGGATTCATTATGTGTCACCTTCTTCATCAAGTAATCACACACAAGCTCCTCATCTCTGGGATGAAACCTGAACCCTGGTGGCAGCTTTGCTTCTACTAAGCTTATGTTGCTCATTTTCTAATTTCAACAAAGATAGGTAGATATATAAAGAGTTATGTATGGAAGAAGAGAAAAGGGGGATAGAGAAAGATGTTGAAACTCCAAGGTGATTTATTTGAGAGATATCAGAAATGGAGGAGAAGCTAGGTGTATATATAAAGGGAGAGGGACACACAAGTGGGTTAGTCAACTTGTAATTAAGTGCAAGGAGGGAGGGTGGACTTGTAATTAACTTGTATATCACCTTAATTTGAGGAGGGGAGAGAGAGAATCGGCCTGATGACGTGGACAAACCAATCACTGCCAAATTGCTGACATGTATCTATAATTCTAAGGATCCATCTGTTATGAATTTTTGTGCATTAGATAATTAATAATTTGCAAAATAATAATAATTAATAACAATATAATAGTTACATAATAAATGGGGGAAAAGATAGCCTGATTAAAATTAGCTAGATAGTTGGCACATGAAGCAGCCAATCTCAAATCAAAAACAGAAGAAGGGGCTCACTAGGTGATGAGTGATGACATAGTCATTCATTTTAGTTTTGTCCACTTCTACTTGGTCTCTCTCTCTCTCTTCCCTATTATTTTATTATTTCTGATTCTTGGTTTATCTTCGTCATAAATTGATGGATTTTTGTATATCTTCTTGGTCCAGAAATGTGATAAACAATCTGTATTTCTTTTTTATTAGTTGTATTCAAATTGGTTGAGGATAAGCTGGCATCCACGGGATTTTTCGTGAATGACCTTTATTTAGAACAAAAATATATGGGTCATTATTTATTAATTTTGTGTTCATGGGTCAATAGTGAATGATTTTTATATTGAAAAATATGTTTATACTTGTAGTGTGTGGAACATCGTGTCAACTCACGTCCCATTTATCATTAGATGAGGTGTGAATCGTACTTGAATAGGGTCCACACCCTTATCTAATGATGGATAAGATGAAGACAATATATCTGATAATATATATATATATATATATATATATATATATATATATATATATATATATATATATAACACAACTCATTTATACCTAATGAACACAAATTAAGGATACACATAGACTACAGAGTATTTTGTGCTTGGCCAGGGGAGTTAGGTGATCAATTTCGTCATAATATTTTAAAAAAATAGGCAAGCATAAACACTTATAGTGGTTTGGATTGATTAATTAACATCACCCTATTAACCCAACAGTTAGAAAAAGGGTTGCGCCTCCTAATTATTTTTAATCCAACTATTACAAATAGAAGTTTGGGCGTATATTAATTAGTGGAGAGTAAATAATATCCCTTATGAAATCCAAACTAGGATTTTGAGCAACTCTTGGAAATAATGAGAGAGAAGTCAATCCCTATGGTTGGTTGTTTTTCTCACCTAAATTTAATAAGAGCTCCAACTTGCTGAAATATTCACCCACCAATAGATTGAATTGAATTGAAGACCTTTCGTTTCAGTTTAAAACTTAATTAAAAAAAAAAATGATGAGGTAAGATTTCAAGATTAGAATAAGTTCATCGCATATAATTTTTTAAAGGCTGTGCTATGAAAAAGTTTAAGCGTTTATATGTCTGAACTCTTTATTTACCGAATGGATAGATCATTAAAACGCTGTACTGTTTAATAATAATTTTGTACTTTTCAAAAGAATAACGGTGCCACATTAAAGCTCTTTGAGGCAGTATCTATGCTGTAATATAAAAAATTTTCTACTTGTTCCAATTTTTTTCTCAATTTTAGATTTTTAATTGAATCCTTTCAAATTGAATTTTTTTAATTTCTCATTTCCTTCACCATGGTCATCGTTTAATATTTCTTTTAAATTTATTTAAGATAGCTCAAACCACTATTGGAGTTTGATTAAATTGCCCTCTATTTCATTATTCTTAAAAAGTTGCTTGCTACCCTATTAAATTTAAATAACTAATAAAAAGTATTGTTTTAATATAATTTTCCTTTTCATATATAATATATGATGAAAATTACAAGTTAAAAGTATTCAAATATTTTAAAAAATAGAGTATTATATGATTTTAAAATTTTATATTAAATTAATAAATAATTATATCAATATATATTATAATTTTAAACAAAAAATCAATAATGGTTTTGTAATAACTATAAACACAAATAATAAGTCCTTAAATAATAATATTTATTTTTGAATTATTACATAATTAATTAATAGTGCCTTTATTTCATTATAATTTTACTTTTTTATAAATATTTACTTAAGTTTAGAATTATTTGTAAGAGTGAGAGGATAATTGTATATACATTTTATAGTATTCACATTTTAATAGGTCTAATATTATCATGTATTATTTTATTAGAATTTATTTGATTTGGCATACCGAATGTAATGACGTGTCTGTGAGTTTGAATTTTAAAAAAAAAATAAATTAAAGGCTTATACTGTAAAATTTTATTATTTTTATTTATATGATCATAATAATTAATAATAATTGGTATTAATGTATAATAATTATTAATTTATATTAATAATAATCTGAATTTTGGTATTAATATATAATAATTATTAATTTATATTAATAATAATCTGAATTATTAATTGTTACCAATTAATTATTAGTAGGATAAGTGGGATGAAGTGTAATTTTTTACAAGAATAGGTCGAAAAGTAATAATTTAGTCAAACTACAAAAGTGATTTGTTCTATTTACTTATTTATTTATATCATTGTCAAATATATTTATTTTCATTTATTTTATTTTGAACTTTTTTCTTTTCTCATTATATTTTTCTTAACTCTTAATCTTTTATAATCATTCAGATTTTGTTTATTTTTCAAAAAATATCAATTATAGTGTACTCGGCTTAAATATTAGCATTTTTTAAAAAATATATAAGTAGATTGAGATCTTGCTCAATAAGTTATCAAAATATAATTGATATTGAGTTAAGTGTACTATTTTATAAAAAGCACACTCGATTGATATTGGTGTGAGATGTAACAGACTTACACCATCTATAACTCTCTTGATAGAATATACATAGTTTCATCAATTTAACTATTGAATTATAACTACATATTATATTGATTATTTGTACCAAATTTTAAAATAACTAGACATCTATGAGGATGTGATAAAATATTTCTTAGTTTATATACATTAAAGAAAAAAAATATTAGATTGATTGTAAGTAAAAAGTATATTACACAATTTTGGATTAATGTAAAATTTTATTAACAAGATCTATAACATATGAACTTGCAATTCAATGATTGATTTTGTAAAAAAAAATTAACAAAAAATTATTGAATATATAAGATATGTGACAAATGTTACACTGATGTCAACAAATTCTTTCCAAAATAATTAAAAAAATTAGTGTGAGTGCCCATGCAATGCACAAGGTATAAACTATATGTAATATATTTAATCATACAATTCATTATAATAATTTATTGTTAAAATTTGATTGTGAAATATAAGTCTAACAAAATTGTTAAATTCATTTTAACACATGTCAAGTAATTCAAAGATTAATTATAAAAAATCATTTAGAATGCAATAATTAAAAAATAATAGTTTTAATGATAACTTTATATCAAAATTGCTTTTTTTAATAACACTTTATTGACACTTTCAATAACATTAATTGTTAAAAATACTCTTTTTTCTTGTACTGTTTAAAGAGGCATTTCTATGTGAAGAAATGATTGGTGGCGCACAAAATGAAATATGATTTGGGAATATATGATTTTGTATGTAATAAGAGTCACATGTTGTTAAAAACATAGAAATATATGATTGAATATGAATGCTATAAGGTGAGATGTTAAAAAAAGAAGTAGTTTATTTACGTAGAGAAAAAAGTAACTTACATATAAGTGTATACATTTTCTGAATATAGAACTCGATATAAACTTGGTCATCTCAGAGGGTTACACTGATCGAGCTTGCTACTGTTATGCATTTAAAGAGAAAGTAGCATGTGCATAGGAAACAAGGGAAAAAAAAATAAATCAAATCACCAATGGATTATAATCTCTTCGGAATTGACATCTTGACAATGTGTTGGGTAGGTCACATGTTCTACGAATTATATATGATGAACATATATGCCAGGTGGATACAACCACACGTGAATTATTTGATTGTCAATGCAACTTTTTATCTCACGAGTTCCTTCAAGTCAACTTAATTGACAATTTCCTGCTACCATGATTTCAAAATTCAATACATTAGCAGAGAGGGAGAGAGAGGAGAAAACTGTATCAATGTTTGTATAACTAAAGTCATCAAGAAAATAGGGATGATGGTGGATAATATTATAACAATGGTTGAAAAAGAGGCACATATTCATGAGGTGGGCTATACAACCGTGTGTACGATCATGATCATATAAAAACAATGAATAGTGGGGCCTTGAAGAACCTGACGAAACTGGTTTGGAAGAAGAGAAAAGCGGTGGCAAATTTGACTACGAATAATACTATACATCTAAAAATATATATACATAATTTGTTATAAAATTTATAGTGATTATTGAATAAAATAAAACAGTATGGTTTACTAATTTATTTATAGACTAATAATTATAATATATTATTCTGAGCTTAAAATTCTTATAAAGTTTCCAATTATCTAGCATGTTCCTTTGACAATTTCAATTTTATTCTTGTGGTTAGGTAAATACAGGAGGTTTCCTATTTTTAGGTATTGAATTTCGGTGAGGGGGTCACGTGTGGCATAAATGTCTTCATGGAAAAGGTGGAGTGTGGCGGCCGGTGCGGTTTTCTTGAGCTTAGTTTGGTGTTGAAGAGTTAAGAAGAATGGTAGGGGGTATATAATAAGAGTAATGTTAGGTATACAATTAATTTGTATAACAAATGCACACTACACACCTTATTATAATTGGATTTGATGAATGAGTGGGATAAATGGGAACCACACATCACATCCAATTATATAAAGTGTGTGATGTGTATTTATTATGCAATTTAGTTGTACACTAAACATTATTTCATAATAATTGAGTTCAAACTGTTCATTGCAATAGTGAACATGTGTTTCTCCTCTTTTTTGAGAGAGAGCAACACAACAATAGGATGTGTGAGGAGGTAATAATCATGCAGAGATCACGACGAGATTAGTGTTGGAGGGTGCTCTTTCAAGCGAAAAAGATTTGTTTTTACCAATCCTAGTCCATTGTTACGTACTGTGTCGTTACTTGTAGTTCTTGCACACCCTTTTCCATCAACGGGATTATAGAATATCCTAAGAAACTAGTGAATATATACTTTCGTTCTCTGTTGCTTTTCCTATTGAAGGATGACATGTGGAGACCCAATCAAGTTACTTTCCTGTTAGCCATGTTGAGGTGGAAAAAAATTAATTGAAAATCAGCATCCATCCTTAATAAGCTAAGTGCAGGTTAGGTTAGAGTTAGATCGAACAGAAACACTTGATGATAATTAATAGACATAAATTAAAAAAAAAATTGCACACTTACTAACCGCAATATCTTTTAAGCTAATGCTAAATGCTTTGTCTATCAAGTGACATCAAAATCAAGATATTGGATTGAATTTGGCCCGTATATAACTTATTTTCTTCAACTCAAATTCGATTTATCTATTTAAAAAGAGGAATATTATTTCAATATCTCAAAATTGTAAACACCTCGATATCACTTTCACAAAAAATATGGAACCCACGTCTCTCTTTGTCATTATCCATTTATGATCTCTATCCATATTTTTCTTTCTCTTTGTTCTAAAATGTTAGGTGTCTATATATTTTTGTGTGTCAAAATAACTTTGTCGTTTAAAGATATGATATGCATGCACTGCACTAGTACAGTAGTGCATGCTTTATATATGGCAGATCTGGCCTATTTAAGTATACACGCACGGTGGTACGTCTCATTTGAGGGACTGGCAGATCCTAGAATATTCCAGAGGGCCACCTGAGTGTAATCAAGTAAAGTGTGGCTATAAGGGGATGAGAATTTGAATAGAAATAGTTTATAAATTGTGAACAAAATACCTAGGCTTAGTTCTCTTACCTTGTTTAGGAAGTTCAATGTGTTAATTAAGAATTTTATCATCCATTGATATTCCGTATCATATCTATAGAGACTACACAAGAAACAGAACCATATTGGTCTTTCTGCTAGGTTCCACACCACTTTACACTGTTTGAGCATACTCAACATCAACGTCCTAGACCTACCAATTTGCATGCGACCATTATCAAGATGGAGTGATGAGGAACTGTGGTTCTAGTTTTTTCAAAGAAAGTAGGCCATGGCTCCATTATATTGGTGTTATATCAACAGAGAAAGAAAAGAAATTGCATTTTAAAAAAAATTGAATTTAACTTTATAATGTAATTGTAAAAATATTTTATACTGACATGTAATTATGTATTATCAATTAATAAAAGTGTTCAACTTAAGTATCCACTACCTTAAAAGAATTACAAATAAAATCATATAATTAGATGATATTATAAAATATTTTTACATAATTAATGCATTAAAATTAGCTCAAAAATTTTAAGAAATTCAACATTGTGATATATATACATATAGTGTTAGTGAAAGATTGCCCTACCACTAATTAAAGTAGCACGCATGCATCCGTATAATAAGACACTTTTGTATGCTTTTTCGGGTATTTGCTGGAAACCGTGCACCAATCGTGAGCTAGATAGCAAATCAAAAGTTACCAATATAACTAGTGGTAGAAACTAGACCACTCACATGAAAGGAGAAAGAAAGGTGAAAACGATTGAGGTCAAACTAGAAACTAATTAAGTTGAGAAAAAACAACAGTGTTGGCCAATCATAATCGGGCATCTAACGCAAAAGCATATCATGCTTTCGAGCCAAAAGAATCTAAATTGATGCATGGTGTGTCCAGAATGTGACAGAGGCAGCAATACGAGACAAATTGATCCAAATTCATATAATAATAATAATAATGGTTCAATTGCAAAGTAATCTGGGGAGTCAATGCAGTAATTGTGTATCCAACCCAAGAATAATAATCATTAAAGGTTACGACACGAAGTCTAATTTTGGAGAACAACGTGCACAATAATTACATCTGGGGAAATGATAAGAACACATATATATGGTCATGTGTCCTTATCATATAGCTTCTCTCATTTTAATCCCCTGGAGTTTTGAAAAGTCTACATGGTTCGCCTAGTGCACCATGAAAATCCATTTGTCTATAATAACACGTACGGTTAGTTTCCATTCAAACTAAAATGGTGAAATTGTTTGACCAAGTTCATGAGAGTGATGCTGTGCCTATCTGAAACCACTAAGTTTAGCTTTTTCCGAGTCTTTGCAATAGGATATTTGCATCAATAGAACTGTAGTTTCAGTCATTCTTCTTTTGGTTGATGGCAACAATTCATGTCATTTTGCCATAGGAATCACCATCAAATTGGAAGGAAGTACATGCATTATAATCCTAAATCGACAAACTTCTTTTTCCCAGGGTCACGTGGCCTTCTTATTAACTGCCACGTGTAAGGAAGCCGCCCACATCCCAAAAGGCAACAAATTAAAGGTGCTGTGCATCAATGTGGTTAGACGCGTTTGAACTTGAAACTTAGTGCAATGCCAAGATGCAGGGCTTAACTCACACTTGCCTTTCTAACATTACAACCATTATTGACAAAGCGAAAAAAAGAAATAAAAATAGTAGTTATCTCCTCTCCAAATACGGCTTTTGATAGAGAAATTACGCAGAACAAACCAAAACGGGAAATATAATAATATTTTTAAATTTGGCTTGGAGCACTTAAGCACAGATATAAGCACACATGTGGTGCTTAATCAACATGTGAACAAGAACAAATTTGACCGGCATCTTGAAGATTATTTTTATACAGCAAAATAAAAGATAAGGATATAGTAGTATTAATTTAAAATTAGAATTTTTTTTAAGTTCATCCAACACTTTCATTATAAAAATATTTATAAACCCTGTATATATATATATATATATATATATATATATATATATATATATATATATATATATATATATTAATTTAAGAGTCTAATTTGATATATTGATAGTGTAGAAAAAAAATTACATTGTTATTAGCTATTAAATCCTGTCACTTTAAAAAAATGTTAAGCAATCAGAAATTTTATTCAAATAATTTTATTAATATAATAATATCATATACTTATTAATCTTTAAATAAATAAATAAATAAGTTATATTATTTTATTTCATTTAATAATTATTATGATTCATGAAAAAGATTTTGAGAATATTTATTTGGCTGGATTACTCATGCTACTGTTAAATGACACGATGGGAGATAAGTCCCTGAAATGGACTAAAAAAAAATATTCCGAGGATTTTTAAAATTCCGTGCACGATATATTTGTAATTACAGTATCCAACTGAGGAGTTCCGTTATCTACTTCAAGTTCAACCACCAACAACCTAATAAGCAAAAATATTATTCAAACGTTTTAAAAAGACGAGTGTTTATTAAAACACTTATTTAATAATTATTAAATATAATGATAAATTTTACCTATTTCATTTATTATTTTAAATTTAATAATTCTAAGACTGGTGTCTCAATGAACATTAAATTATTAAATATTTAAATAACATAACTCATCTAATAAGTCCCTTTGCCAGGGTATCTGGTCCAATACGAATATTCCACCACCCCATGTCATACGGCAATTACCAACTCCGAGTATACAGTTTGCATAGTATAGCACTAGAGCCATTTGGTCACGTATTAAAAGCATTCGGTGCTTATAAATAAAGTTATTAGACACATTACCACGTCAAGATTATAACATGACAATTTTATTTTATTTTTTCTCATTCGCATCGTGATCTTAATCTCAAAATATCTCGTTGGAAATTTGTGATAATTGGGAATAGAATTTAGTCGTTTGAATAACATACTGGTCGTTCGAGCAATCGATAAGCATGCTAGTGATATCAATGATCCTGCTAAGGAAAATAGCGCAACAAATAAGATTTCGCCACTTATAAGGGTGATGAGGGATTTTACATGCCGTTTGGAAACCCTTAGAATTCAATTCTATCAAGAAATTGAATTGAATTCTATGGTTTGAAAGTAACTTAAGTGAAGGAATTGAAATTTCACGGGAATTGAAATCCAACAAAACTAAAGAATTGAAATCTGACTCAAAGGGGTGCGATTTGGTGTGAGAATTGAATTCCAATAAATGAAAATACCAAAATAACCTTATTTGAATATAATATTTTATTCCTAACATATTAATGAAGGATAAAATAATAAAAATACTTAAATTAATTCATTTTTAGACTCATTCCAAACTAAGGAATTGAATTCAGTTATTTAATTTACTAATGTATTCCAAACATAAGAATTCAATTCAATTTCTAATAGAATTCAACTCTTAATGGAATTCAATTCAATTCCATTTCATTAAAAGTTTCCAAACACCCTAAGCATTCCTCCTCATAGAAAGTAAAAATTGAAATTTACTAGTTTGGGTTTAAATAATACTTGATAAAATACTTAGAACTAGCGTTTGACTCTCGCCGAGGAAAAATAATTTATATATGGTATTTTGGTAGGTGATTTACAATTATATAGAATAATGAGTAAATTTATTTGTATATGGTATTTGTAGAATGTGGCGGATTCTATGTTATTTTCATTTTTTTGAATCTGCTTTTGGCGGATTCTAAACCAGCCTTCGACGGATTCTATATTTCTAAATCTGCCTTTGGTGAATTTTGAACTTGCCTTTGGAGGATTTTGTATTAATTTTTATTTTGCACTTAATTTGACTTTGACAAAATATATTTGAATATGCCTTTGACAGATTTTATATTGAAAAAAATCATATTTTGTGATTTTTTCCCAAAACACCATATTGATGTAAATACACCACTAAAATCCCATATCCAAAAAAAAAGACCCTCATGCGGATAAGTAAATTAAATAAATATAAATTTTTCAATATGGACGTGATAAAATATTTTTGTACGTAGATGTCGTGTTGTAAAATAATATGTGACAAATTATGAAAAAAATCATTTGATAGAATATAGCACTTTTTATTTTATGCATTTTAGTAGCTTTTATTTGTACTTTCACTATATAATATGTGAAATTAAAAATAAAAACATAAAGTAATATTTTTAATAAATTTTAAAAATGTAATAATTAAAATATTGGTATATATAATTTAACTGTTAAAACTTCTAGTTTTATTATATATAATTGCATTTTATAATAATTGTTTAATTGTTAATTATTATTTATCTATTTAATATAATTATTTCTTTGTACATTAAGTATTTATATTTATAAATTTCTATGTTAATAATAATAATATTATTATATATAAATTGTAAAAGGAAAGAAAAAAAATCTTGATACATGGTTGCACATTAATAAGTAGAAGTTAAAAAAATGAAAATTATTGTTCACGAACAATGTGATGAATAGTAAATAAAACACTAGTTTATTATAAATATAAATTAATATAATATAGATTAGATAATACTAATTGCTACAACTCCAATGATCGTTATAAGTATTTGAGTGGATATTAAGAATCTTCTCAAAGAAACTCTTTTCTTCAAATTATTTTGAATTTTGAAAAAACTTATAAGGAAAAAGTTATAATCAAAGTACTAGAGGACAATTGGCCCAATGAATTAGTACCATTTGCAAGGAAAAAAAATGTTAAATGAATGTCAAATGTTGTATCGTGAATATTGCTAGGTGTCTTTTACAATAGTAAGTATATTATAACAACTTTCCTTTTGGTAGCCAAGGCAATGGTACACTAGGTTAAATATAGTGTAACACATTGAAATAATTTAACCAAATTCATAAAGTATGATTAAATGCCTACAAAAGTGTAATGAAGGAAGTTTGCCACACTTTTCAATATTCGGCCACACTTTATAAATGTAAATAAATGACCTCTACAAGTATGAAAATGTATTTTAGCAATAAGTAAATTGAAATCCTGTAAACAAAACCCTCTTAAACTCTTTATCCAAAAATAAATAGGATTTAGAATATGAGTGGTAGGAGTGATGAACTTTGTCTCACGAAGTTTAAAATTATCTCTACTTCTGAAAATATAAGTGCACTTATGTAATTCTATGTAGTTTTTGTAGGAGTCACAAAAGTCCAGTCATACAGATGCATCATGCAATAAATGAAGTACATGTGCCTAAGAATCTCTCACTTCATAAACCCCATCCCTCCTCTACACTACAAGATTTAGCTTGTCAAAATTAATTCTTGAATCTTAACATCCTGCCATGAAAGCATTGAACTTTGTGAATCTCTTATCACTTTTGTTGGCAAGATAATACACTGCTTCAGCATGGTGTAATATGTCAGAAATAATTCATGCCGTGGCACAAGTCAACCATTGCTCCAATTTTGTCAACCAGAGGTTGATAGCACACCTCACAAGCTTCCTCTTTTTCTGGATGAAACCCACCAATTCCCTGGGCTCTATTATTAGGAATCCGACTAGTTAAATTTGACTTGTAGAGGTCCTAGAGAGAGCTTTAGGTCTCCTAGTGAAATTTTTTTCCATTCCCAAGACTTGAACTCGAGAAACGTGGTTAAAGGACTTGCCACTTTGACCAAATCCGACGTCGGTGCCCCACAAGTTTCTGATTCTGCAGAAATTACTAGATAGCTGAAAGGCAATCATCTCCGTTGAATTGTACCGCATTGAAAATTTGCACCAAAATTAATGGCAAACTATCAAGTTGAACTAGTGTGATCATGCATGAATCATGTGTCACGCCCCGATCTAGGCACGTGACCGGCACGTGAGAAATCCTGTCCCACGTAAGCCTCGTGACCTGGATTCTTATGTATGCACAGTATATCACAAAATAATTGAACCATAAAATCTTTTCTACATACAATTTCCTTGCCTTTAAAACATATAGCCAGTAATCTTTAAAACTGTAGTCTCATATTCTCTGCTCTGAATTCTATTCTCATAATACCATCAAGTATCATAAAAGTTTATAATATACATAATCTCTATAATAAAGTCTTATAATACAGTCCATCAAAAACATTTTATATATGCAAACTACGCATTATGCACTACTGATGCAGGATCACACTTTTGCATCTACCTTTGAAGCATACTACTCTACCTTTAGAGCATACTACTCTGTACACAAAGGGCTTCACCTATGTGAAGCTTACCAGTGACGATACTCTAATGCTATTCTTTGAGAGAATGGTGAGAAAGAGTCTCTGACTGACTACCTTATCTGTAAAAATGAAATAAAGCAGCGAGGTGAGTTTTGTAATCAAAACTCAGTGAGTGAATCCCCACCTATAATCCCCTTTCATGGGACATCCAAAGAATAATGCATGAAATCATAACAATATTAATAATACTTTAAAGTCTCACATAATCAAATATACATATACATATATACATACTAGTCATTACTTTCCAACTCAAAACAATTCTCCTCTATTGACATTCATATCCAAAACCATATCAGCTCATCATATAGTAACTATCAAAGAAACTATAATCTCTACTTCTATTTCATTTCATTCTCTATCTAGGTTACTGTTTGTGAGTGTTAGGTTTATAAGTGAATAACGTCTCTCGTGGACTAAGTTTCATAATCGCCCCTCATGGGCTAAGTTTCATAATTGCCCCTCGTGGGCTAAGTTTAATAGTTTCACGTAGTTTAAGTAGTTTCTCTGAATAAATTGTCCTCGTGGACTAAGTCTACGGTGCCCCTAAGTGGGCTATGTTTAATAGTTTCTCGTTGTTTGATTGTTTCTCTGCGTAAATTTGCCCCTCGTGGGTCATTTTCTCTTGTGAGCTCTGAATCTATCTGATTCTAGATCACGACCTTAGCATAGCTGCGGCTATGATATCATGTCTAAGGGATCCCACCAACTTAAAGGCAACCTTTGTGATTTCAAACCATAGAATATGTAGTGGCGGTTGTTATGAGTATACAACTCTAACAATCGACTTTAGCATAACCATGGCTATGAAATCATGCCTAGAGGTTACCCTTTTTGCGGACATTCATGATCTCATATATCCTCGAGTATGTATCAGTCAAGCGTGCAAGATCTCATGAAGATTCAAGCTCTAAAAGCTTCTTTACATTTAATTTTCTAACCATATCTCAAATCATCACACTTTACATAGATAGAATTCTCAACATCATATTCCAAAACAACCAAGTTCATAATCACAATTCCATTCTCTTCTCTAAATGCCATATCTAGACGTATAACTATATCATATGCATAAATCAATTCCAGAATCCATTCAGCCAACCGTAAAAGTCTTTCACAATATATATATATATCATCACTTCTATCTAAAACCAGTTCAACAATAATGGTCCCATGAGTTTTATGAAAAACATATTTCATGCACTAAAATCAACAGTTCTAAAACATATAATCCAACAGAAATCTCAATCCTTGTACAGTAATATCTAGAATCAAGTAGTAAATCGTGTTTTTAATGAAAATAACTCTAATGCATAACATAGAGAGACTACAAGTGCGAACCCACTCACCTGGAGGGGTGAACAATGAGAAAATAGCACCATGCAGGAACTCTAGGAGCGAATTGATAGCGTATCGTCACAGTCATAGGACTCTAGATCAACCTCTAAAACCTCTAAATATCCAAGAATTCCTCTCTAATATACTAGAAGACTTCTCTCTCCTTGAGAAGCATAAAGTATCACTCTAATCACCAAGAAGGAATGGAGAATAGAGAGAGGAATCAAGAGAATAGCATACCTTAGATCCTTAGAAGGAGGAAAAATGGAGTTTAGATGATGAAATGATGAAGAAATGAGGTATAGGGGGAAAGAATCGCGTTTCTCTGCGGAGAGAATGGTGGAAGGGAGTGGTTTTTGGCTGTGGGAATGTTCTGGATCCCGAACAGGGGATTTTATGTGTTCTGTTGGCCCAGCTGCCTTACCGAAGGCGCAAAAATTGCCCCTAAACCGCCTTACTGTTCACTTGACTCTTGCTGACACTAAGAGTCTTTGCGAACTCCCACAGAATGATTTTAAAATTTCATAAAATTCATTTAAAAATCACACTTTAACTTATTTTTAATTCACAACATTTTCTAATTCTATTATTTAAAATTGGGGTATTACATCATGTTTACTTTGTAATACCCCAAATTTTAAATAAAAGAGTTACAAAAATTTTCGGACTAAAATGGTGTCAGTTATCCTTACCTGTCAATCGGGTCCTGAATTTTTCCAAGTCTAAACCCTACATATGCCCTTGGAGGGCCATATGATAGAGTCATATTCTTGGGACCAAAAGTCCCGGTAATTGTTCCTTAGAGAAAACTGAGTTACAGAGTGATTTTTAATGAATTTTTCGAAACATTTAAGCGCCTCGTTTCTAGCGTCCACGTTTATAAAACAGTGAAAATTTTTGAATTTGAACTAAAATCCAAAATTTAGATTTTGATTTATTGGGATTTTGATTTTTCTAATATTTTATTTGAATCCAAATGGGGGGTATTCCCTTATTTACATTTCTTAATAAACAAAAGAGTTAGAAAAATCAAAATCCCAACAAATCAAAATCTAAATTTTGGATTTTAATTCAAATCCAGAAATTTTTACGGTTTTATAAACGTAGACGCTAGAAACGAGGCGTTTAAAGGTTTCGAAAAATTCATTAAAAATCACTTTTTAACTCAGTTTTCTCTAAGAAACAATTATCGGGGTTTTTGGTCCCAAGAATATAACTCTATCATATGGCCCTTCAAGGGTATGTAGGCTTCAGACTTAGAAAAATTCAGGATCCGATCGACAAGTAAGGATAACTGACACCATTTTAGCCCAAAAATTTTTCTAACTCTTTTATTTAAAATTTGGGGTATTACATACTTCTTGATAATTCACATATCACAACACTTACAAATATCATGTCTAATATATATAATATACCTATACACGACAACTGATATTTCAAATTTCATCACAACTAGGGCCACATGGTGTCTTATCCCGTGCCTTTAATTGAAAACTGAATAATTGCAGGAAAGTTTTCAACATCTAATAATCAGATCACAAGGACAAAAGCATAGCAAGCTGTCAATCCAATTTCTTAATTGAAAAAGATTATCAAATTCTGAATCATGCCCCCAAGCAGTATTCAAATAAATCAAAAGAGTATTATTTTCATGACTTAATAAGGCAAATTTTTTCACAGCCTTGAAGGTCTGGAAAGAGCTCAAATTAAACAAATAATCACATGATTGAAGCAGATAGTTAAATGATAATAATAACTCATCTTATACACTTTTAGCCTAGGAAAGTTGCACAAAAAGAATATGAAAGGAGGAAGAAAATGCACATTGTTTATGAGGAATTGTTTGGCAGCTCATTGGAATAAAACCACTGTTACTACTTTAACCGATGCTGCCCAGCTAATAGCAAACTTCATGACTTGTGGATGAGTGCAAACATATGGAATGAACCTAAGTACCTAAAAAAATATTAATTTGAAGACTGCTATTAAAGTGGTATGAGTGATTTAATGGATAAAATTTTAAGGGAAATAAAGATGGAAACCAATAGAGAAGAAAAAGAAAAAACAAGAATACACCAGTCACATGCAATAACAAGATATCTATAGGAAGCTGATCAAGAAGCAAACCATGCCAAAAACAACTTCCAGTGAAATCAACATTCAAAGTTAGATCAGAGCTGGGGAAAAGTGTGCCCGACATTGGACATTTTCAATAAAATCTAAGTACCTAGCTGTAGATTGCAGCATTTAACAACCATTTTCAGTTTACATTCAAACAACAACACCAATGTTCCATAACCAACATGAGTAGATAATAGAACTCCTTTCATGGTCATGGTCTATCCCATATATTTTTTTAGGACTCTTACTACTAGGTAAGACTTTCATGAGGCAGAATTGTGAATAAAAATCTAACAACAAGAATAACAGCAAGAACACTTGCAGAAGGCCCATCTGCTACAATGTGTCACAAATTTGCATTTCTTGCTCATTAAGAGATATCTCAATCCTTTTTGTTAATTAATTTGGAAACCATAAAATCCAAAATAGCTCAAAATATAGAAAACATACCATCTCACTCTAACTAGTGAATTTCTAAGGATTGTCTCTTAAAAGGCCACACTAATGAACAAATGAAGCAAGCCCTACAAACCAAAAACAAGAGAGCATTATTAAATTCTCAATCTTTACCATTACGGGCAACAAGACCTTTCATGGAAGGAAGCATGTAAATAAAGAGCATAGTTGGGGACTTTTGTAGATCAATAGCGTTCTTAGGCATTGTTTCACAATAGGAACAACAATCTTTGTTGCTTTGTTTTCGATGATACATCTCTGATATTGAACACAAAGTGAACACACAAGATAACACCAAAAAAAAAAGGAACTTCAGATAAACAGGTCGTAAATTGTAAAATTTAAGCTACAATTTTAGAATGCAAAAGGAAAGCAGCACAATTAAGTGGTGTGTGAGGGGAGGAAGCCATCAACTCACTAAAAGTATAATTTGTTCTCAGCATTCTACAACCATTGCATCAATAAGCCTTTTTCTTATAGTGAAAACCAACTTTCTTCTCACAATTTCTGAGCTGAATTCTGAAAATATGCAATACATAAATAACTAAAAATCACTCTAAAATGAGAAAGGATATATTGGTCTCTCCTATTAGGGGACCATTGTTAAGCTCAAGTATAGGGATCTTTGATTAAAAAAAAAGGATAAAATGACAAAAATAGGGCACAGTAAATACCATAATCGCAATTTGCTCAAAACAAAATCTGCCAGAGAGGCAGAGAACTCAACAACAAAACTAAACAGGATTGCAAAGAGTTACATCAAGCAGGAGCTCTATCTATAAAAAAAAAATGTCAGTTCTAACAGAAAATCTTCTTGTACATCAACAATGCCTATGCAGCCTTCTAACTTCTCTTAGCCTTTACATTCTTTGCCATGTTCGACTGAAATAATCCACTATTCTTCTTCTTCATTTTCTGTCTGGACTCTCCATCTTCACCAAATAAATTACCATTTCTACTTTGCGAGTTTTTCCTTCATTGCTTTCCTAGACACCTTTTCTCTGTTTGCTTTGCCACCTTCCTTACCTATGTCCTTAGCAGAATTCTTCGCTCATTTGACACTACTCAACTCACTCAAATCCCCATTTGCCACTTGACCCCCTTTCTTCCTCTTCTTACTCACCAATTCCCAACTACTCTTTTCATCATTCTCCAAATCCTCCTCATTCGAAACAACACTGTAATAATCACCATCACTATCCTCACTACCTAATTCCCCATCAACACAATCCTCACCAACTTCACCATCCATATACCTCATTTCAACAATCCTCCCCTTCATCTTCTGCACCCCCTTTTTTCCACCCTCTTCCTCTTTCTTCTCCTTCTTCTTACCCTCACCCTTCCCTCCCTCAATCCTCAACCTCACATCTGACACCGCGTGGTACATTGGCAACACCAACAACTCCAATAACTTCACATGAAATGACCTCACATTGCCCCATTTCTTCGGCATAACCTCAATCACCCCCTTGATCACCGCCGCCACATTTGGAACAATCTCATCCTTTGCCATCGACACCTTCGCAACCCTGACAATGCTACAAGTCCCATTCCTAACCGAAAATGCAACAAACGAACGCACCTTCTCCACCTACTCCTTCCAATTCCCTTTCCTCAGATCCAAAGGCAATGGAACCTTCTTCTTCTTCTTGAAGAAGTGCTTCCCTAGCAACGTTGGAAGAAGCGAAATGACCCTCTTGTCGACGAAGAACACATTGTGGGAATCGCAGAGCCTTCTCTTGGCCTCGAAGGGTTTGTAATCAGAGGTGAGCTTGGACAGCTTGAGGACGGTCGAAATGGCGATGTTTTCTACAGTGATCTTGGATTGGGCCTGGGCCTTGGTGGGGCTCGATTTGTTGGGCCTCTCGTCGAGGATGAGGTAGGTTTGGGAGGATGGGGAGAGGAGGGTGTGGGGTAGGGGGATCGTGTGAGGGGTGGTGACGACGTCGTTTTGGGGGTCTTTTTGAGGGTGAGGATGAGGTAGAGGAACTCGTTGTCATCATCGTCGAAGGGTTTTTGGGTGGAATTGGAGTTGCGCCATTTGAGGAGAGCGTCGATGGCTCTTTGAATTATTTCGATGGGGACCCTTTGAAGGGTTGAGGTGCATGGAAAAGCCATTGGAAGAAGAAATTGGGATTTTGGAACAAGGTGCAATTGGGGTGTCAAGTAGAGTGGGGTTTCGAGTTTTACTAGGGTTTTGGAGAAAGAAGAAGGCCAACAGAAATGAAAATGACAATGTTTTGGTTTGTGTGTGAATTTACGCTTTATAGCCTATAGTCTGTACTGTTCTTTTCTTGGGAGAGGTATTTAAGTGCTGATAGGTAGCGGTGGAAAACCGAACGGGACCAGTAAAAAAAAATATATTTGTGTATAATTAAATCGTATAATAAATGTACATTACATATCTTATTATCATTATATATGATGTGTGATTCCCACTCATTCATCAAATCCAATGGTGATAAGGTGTGTAGTGTGCATTTGTTATATAATTTAATTATACACCTAACACCACTCATAAAAAAATAGCGGGTAATTCATGAAAAATCGATGAATTGGCAGATCAATTCAAAGAACCCAACTCACCACTGATAGGTGATTGTAACTGTCGGTAATAATTTTACATCGTTTGTTGTTTTGGTAAAATTTATTGTTTGGTCATGTTTAATAATTTTATTAGGATAATTTATAAAAATTAAATTCTAAGAATATCAAATATAAAAGTTGTAACACTGGTAAAAAAATCAAACATGATAAGAATACGTCGAGACCTTTTTTTTTCTCTATTTTAAGTAAAATATGAAATTGGTTATTGAAAAAGTTGTATGAAATCAATTTAGTATTTTAAAGATTTATGACATCAAAAGTTTAATGTTAGTTTCAA
This sequence comes from Dalbergia cultrata, assembly GCA_031216105.1. NCBI lineage: Eukaryota > Viridiplantae > Streptophyta > Magnoliopsida > Fabales > Fabaceae > Dalbergia > Dalbergia cultrata. Next base: position 18,985,670 of record CM062350.1, read on the forward strand.
TTCTGTCCAAATGTTAACTTCCTTTGAAGAAATTACAAATTGTTGTTTGATATGTTGTATTATTCGATGATGTATCACATTATGTGATGATTGGCTGGTCATATGGTAGAAGCAAATCTCAAATTGGTCTATGAGAAATTTAGAGAAGTATAATTTAATCCTTTAAAGAAATGAAAATTAATTTCGAAAGATCAAATCAATATACTATAATTCTTTCAAAGACCAGCTTGTGTTTCATCTTAATAGGTAATTTGACATGTATATTATCATATAATGTGAGACATTAGGCATCTATTGATACTATTTTTATAGACTAACGATTGAAATAGAGATTAATCTTTTAGAAGTCAAATTGAATCTACAGATCTCTATAGTCGCCATCGCCCCTCCAAATTTAGCCTCCAAGCTTCTTTTTAAATATTACTTTACGAATTTATGTATTTCAATTTTTTTTCAAGGTTTAAAATTGCCCGTTTAGAGGCAATCTAAATTACCTTAGAATGTGTTTGCAAGGTGTCTTTTTAGAGGGTAATATATTTTTTTTCAGAAAATTTCAAAATATTTGATATGGAATTTATTGTTTAAATATTAACATAAAGGAATTTCAAAATTCCAAGTATTTTTATAAAGTATTTTCAAAACTTAAAAATACTGGATTTTAAATTCCCTCTAAATAGAGAGAATTACGAAATTTCTTCATATCTCTGTCTCATCACTCTTATTCTCATAAGTCAACTACCATTTACTTGTTCACCATCAACCGGACCCTAGCATCAGCTATCCACCACCACCATCTGTCGCCACCAGCCCGCCGGTCATTGATTGTCAATCGCCTGTCGCTATTGGCCGATTGCTCGATGCCGGTCGTCAATCGTAAATCTTCTGTCAATGGCATTAGCCACCTGTCATGCACCAACCTCCATTGGTCACTGGCCGCCAACAGTAATGTCTTGTCGCCCATTGCTAGTTGTCTACCTGTTATCCACCACAGCTCACTCGTCATTGCATATTATCAAGTGTCCATTATCTATTTTTACCCACAAAATAAAGAAAGTGATATGATTTCATTATGCAAACAAAACATTTTGTGAATGAAATCATATCATTACCTTATCCAAACAAAACAATTTAAAAAGAAAGGGAATTCAATTGAAGCAATTAAAACTTCTTGGTTTTAAATTCCATGAAATTCAAGAATGCTTTATCCAAACACAGCTTATGGGAATCCTGTTCCTAAATTGCTTCTAATTAGCAATTTACATAATCCTCATGAAATGCCTTTTTGGATTACTGTTTATGTGATAATCTTGAATTTTTTTATTCAATGCAAAAAATCTTTACATTTTTATGGCAACAATAATAGACACATTATCTGGCTTAAGCAAAATTAGTTATAAAAAAAAAAAGCAATAAATTAGGTTATCTATTTAGTCTTTTAAAGATGTATGTGATATTACTATAATAGCTGACAATTTTTTTTTTATATTAATTTTAGTCATTGAAAGATAAATATGACATTAGCTTAGTCTTGAAATTTTTTATGACATGAGCTTAGTCCCTAAAATATAAATGAACATCATTACAAGCTCATTCCCTCTCATTCCTTTCCCTCTAAAATCAAACTCATAAATACACCCTAGTGACATAATTTACACATGGGCCACTTATTTTGTTGGGCTTGCTAATAGGCTTTATCATGTTATACCTTTGACCTAAAACTTTCAATTGTTAGGTGATGATTTATAGATTTTCCATAGGATATATATAGTTGGTCCTTACCTTCGATCTATTACTACCCATTATTAAAAATAAATAAATAATATGACATTAAAGCTAATATTATCATGAATATAGATGATAAGATGAATAATACAACATGTGCAAGAAATAATAATAATAATAAACTATAAACAAAACAATTAAATGAATTCCAATAAGGTGCACAATTATTATCTAGGCAATAACGAGAGACAGTGATCATTGGAATATACCTCGTTATCCAAAGGGTGATTCGATTCGAGAACACAAGATGACCACAGTCTTCGTGTTTCAGGTGAAAAAAAGGGATTTAGATTTTCTAAAGTGAGAATCCTCACTTTAGGAAGTAAAATGAACACTTTCACCTTTAGATCAATAAAATGAAGAGGGCTCCATTTTTTAACTTTATTAATCCAAATGTAAAATCTCATTACTTCATTATCTAAAGTGAAATCCTCACACTAGAGGATCCTTGCCCATGAAAAAGGGGGTGTACCTTCAAGAACTCCACCAACAAATAAGCAAAACCTTAATGAGGTCTGAGTGTGCAAGTGAACATAAACTTGTACCTGAAGTCCCTAGTCATATTTGCAAAAGTGCCTTGAAGGTGGTTATCGATCAGGGATGTGAGGCTCATTGTGTTTGCCAATGTGGCGAACCCACATTCTCCAGTTTGTGGCCAAGGCACGGGGAGGGGAAGATGAACTCCGTAATCACTGCCATTTGGAGATTTTCTTTGCGCTCGGGTGGCACAAAGCTTCGGACCCAAAATCCGAAAGGTATGGGCCGATGAACTTGGCCAACGTAGTTGGGCCACTTATTGGTTCACCCTTAACCCATACTACTGTCCATAACGCTAGGTAATGATAAGAATGTGGTCCTTGTTTTGTAACATCCAAATTCTGATATTTTCCATTCAAACCCAAATTTTGAAAATTTTCCACTAATTCATGAGAGTGATGTTGTGGCTATCTGAAACCACCCAGGGGGCTTCCCGGCCTTCTCCATTGGATAAGAAACTGGACTTTGGGGTCGCTCTTCTTTCGGTTGATGGCAACAACCTTCGTGTCGTTTTGCTTGGAACAATCACCATCAAAAATCGAAGAAAGAACATCCATTCACTAACAGTACTCTACTCAAAGTGACCAAAAGCTTGAAACCACATATTTCTGCCAAGAACACGTGGCATGCATAATTAGTACCAACATTTGTATTAAAGCCACCTTATCCTGAAGGCAACAAAGGTTTTGGTCATCAATGACTAGACGTTTAAACTTTAAACTATGAGCAATGCCAAAAAATACACAGGGCTTAATCACTCTTGCATTTTCAAACTTACAACCACTGTTGACAGAGGAAAGGTTATCACCTCTGCAAATAAGGCTTTAGATGGAGAAATCACACAATAAACAAAAGGGTTTGTTTTTTACGTGTAAAAATCTTTTGCATAGTTATTCAATTGGATATTTGATGGCACTCAAAATATTGAACTCTTATGGTATTGTCTACTTTAAGAGTCGCATATATGATAATGTAAAATATTTTATATCGACTATTTATTAAAATTAATTTCTATACTAAAATGGTAATATGTTTTGGTGAAATTAATTTTGACGTACTGATAATATAAAAATTATTTAATTATAAAACTTTAAAATAGTGTTGATTAAGTCAAATATTTTTATTGATATATTAATATATGATTGAATATATATATAATTTTTTTATATTATTGATACATATAAATTAAATTCTTTTGTAATTAGTGTGGTGCAACTAACCACAAACATTGTGTGGTTGATCAACATGCGAAGCGAGTACAAACAAATTGAACATGAATGACTGAATCAAGATAAATTGATGAATTGGACAAAATGTCCTCATGATTATAACCTATACTTTTTATAGGATATATTTAAAGTCACAATAGCCAATTATCGAGTTATCTACAACAATTATCAACTGTCTTTTTCATTATCCAATAAGCTTTTATTGACTAATAATAACTTACTTAAAGAATAAGGTAAAAAAAAATTGGTATATCACGTCAACTATCAAATCAGTGGATATCAGGTCTAAAGGAAATATACCCCAAGGCATATAGCAACTCAGCCCAGGATACACGGCTCACTAGGTTAGATAGTCACGTGTTATAACATTTTGTAGTTTGTACTTCGGAAAAAGGAGAAAACAAAGAATGAGAAAACACATAACCTCATCATGATTATACAACAACTAAACTTTGTTGGTGGGCTATATGGATTAAATAATATCAAAGTGTTATATTATATCGTACCATAAAGATTCTACATAGATTAAATAATGCTAAAGTGTTATATCATATATATCATATTTACATTCATATCATAAAGATTTGACAAAAACAAGTTTATTGACTATTGAAGGCCTAATACAACCCTCCTCTTTTAATGGAGTAGATATCAATTATACTAAGTTTTGCAATAAAACTCAGCACAAGCAAAGTTTATTATACCGTGACTTGAGACTAATTATTACATTATTGACTTACACTTTGTAAAATATCATGTCATTATACTCATATTCATATTTAAACAAGGTGTGTGACTCAAATTAAGTGGCACTCAAACACAATTTAATGATAGATGAAAATATGTGTGATATCCCAAATAAAAAAATTATAATTATTATGAATTATTATTATTATTTATTATTATTATCAAGACACCTAATACTAATATTATTTAACATTATAATTACTAAGTGTAGCTAGCATTATAATTATTATTACTAAATGTAGTTAGTATTATTATTATTTAACATTATAATTACTAAGTGTAGCTAGCATTATAATTATTATTACTAAGTGTAGTTAGCATTAATAATATTTATTATTATTATTAAGTGTAGACAAATAGCACTAATATTATTCATGATTATTATATTTGTGTATAAATATATGAGTGTAGGAGTGTGTATGTGTAAGAAATGTTTAGTTTCATTTTGCTAAGTTTTGCTTCCACCTCCTCAAAGTCAAACCTCCTCTAAACCAAACCTCTTCTTGGCCGAACTCATCTCTTGTCAAGCTCATGATCTTCATGTCCGAGCTTCAGTGAGCCTAGCTAATCCTCTCTTGGGACGTTGTAACGCTCCTTTCTTTTAATCTGTGGATTTGGTTATTTGTACCATTCCAATACTTCAGAGTAAAGTTATTAGTAGAAGCACACTCACGACCACCAACGGTGAGTGGGTTTAAGCTCATGATCATACTTTTGGTCATTATTAATATTTTTCCATATTATATAAATTATTTATGAAATTTTAAAATGATTTATGTTAAGAGAATATATTGTTATAATTATGCCTGTTTTAGAAATATTATTACTTTTACAGTTATCATGAAAATTAATCATTTTAGCAAAACTCATGGGACCATAATTGATACCTTGCGTGTTATAGAATATTTTTTTCCTAGTTTATGAAATTGTGAGACCTTAGTTTATTGTTTACAGTAGAAATATTGATTATCATGTTTTCAGACTATGTATTTCCTATGAAGATTTTAGAATATTAGATATGATTCATTGAAAGTATTGAATAAAGTATAATTCATAACAATTGTCAGATACATATTCTATTGATTACTGAAATCACTATGTCTACAAGCTGGTGATCCCTTGGGCATGATTTTAGAATTTCAGTTATGCTACAGTCAAATTGTTAGAATTATATGAATTCAAAGCTTTTATATTTATTTGGTTTATGAACAAATTATTTTATATTAATTAGTGAGAAACAGATCAGTGAGTTAAGCAATTTGCAGGATTGATCGTTAACCTTGGTACCAAGTGGTCCGCTAGAGGACTAGCTCACCCACAATAAGGAACCTAGTGAGGTGTCCATTTATGGGACCTAGTTAGGTGCCCATCAGATTAGCCATTGGCTCAGATTTAGCTATTCAGCTCAAATGATTATGTACAGAATAATTCATGTTTCTCTACTAGTTATTGTCATAGATTCAGTTAATTTATATGTAATTATATATGTAATATATTTCACATCAGTTGCATGTATATGTTATGTATTTTGTTATTGTCCCGTGTGGGTTGTGAGTGGAGGCTCGCTCACTGAGTTTTGATGAACTCACCCCTCTCTTTTCCTTTCCCTACAGATACAGCTACAATTTCAGTTGTACCACAAGATCCTCAGTAGTTGTGCTACAACTTCCTTGGTGAGCTTCACTTTGGAGTGGAGCTTATTGTCAATTATGTCAGTCTAGTAGTACTCCAATAAATTGTGTAGGCAAGATCCCCGAACATGCATGATATATTTTCAGAAGTTCTGTTAATTGTTTTGTTATGTTTGGCTTTGGCCTAGAATATGGGTTTAATGCAAATTTATGTTCAGAATTTATGTTTTGAGAACAATTTCATAGTATTGAAGTTTTAGTTGAACTTGAGATATTTTGAATAAATTTGGATTATTTATGCATATTAGTCAATTACGTTACCAGAGGCTTCCGTAGGGACCCAAATCCTCACGTGCCGGTCACACTCCGTAGGTGGATCGTGACAATATGTCAACACGACGTCTTATGAAATGTGTGGCAAAATAACATTACTCATTTATTATATGCTTAGCTACAAGTTTTTTGGTGTTCGTATTCCTGCCAATTAATCGATTCAATTATGTGAATAAATAATTCTAATATCAATACACATGTTATTGTAGAATAATTAAGCTTAAGTCATAGATAATAAGAGCGACAACAATCCAATAATAACTTCATAACTAACAGCACTGACGTTGAGGGATCCATAGAAATTTTTGAACTATAGCATGGGATCACCAAAAGAGAATGAGTCAGAGAAAAGATGCCAAAATATCTCATTTGCTTGGCTAGTAGATCAAAACATGCTTAATTTCAGAAAGGTTTTAAAAAGTCTTATAAGAAAATAGTATTTTCTTAAAGGCAAAAAAAAAAAAAAGTTTGCCAATGCAGTTGCAACTTATGCAACTTGAACTTGTGTAGTACTAACTTAAAGATTAGGAATGCCTTAAAATTTCAAATAGTTAAATTGAAATTATGAAGTGATTCAACATTAGGAATAACAATGGAAAGTGAAGAACAAGAGTGGTTCAGTACAAGAAATTAGAGTTAAATAACTAAAACTTAGTCAAAAGGTATTATGGCAGATATTGGCATAATTTATCAAAGAGAGACTTACACGACATTGACAACCACTTATTATGCATGTCACGCACATTTGAATTTCAATATCAGATTACATATATATATATAACTCATTATTACGACTCTTGGAACCACGTCTTGCAGTAGATAGACAGTATCTTCCTTCTATGATGAAAATCTCGACGGAAGTGACCTGAGACGAGATTTTCATGCCCATGATTCTTTCATTATTATTATTAGCTTCAAATTTGAATTAGGTACTGAAAAAAAAAAAGGGTTTTGACTGTTCATTAATGTCGTTAATCCAGTTTGTGGTTGAATATGGAAAATAAAATAACTCCAAAGTTCATGGTACGACCAAAAAAAAAAATGAAAAAAGTATGAAGGAACAACGGCTCACAGATTTAATTGTTGATTTAAAAACTCGTCATGAAAGTGCATAATCAAATTCTAAGTCCATCCTAACTCCGTAGAGGTCACAGATTTAATTGTTGGTCCAAGGCAGGATATAAGGGATCCTTTGTTAGAATAAGCTGCAGGAAGGAAAAGGAGGATGCCACTTTTCACCGCTAGACTAGTTAACTTTTAGTGTTATGTTTTGTTTTCCTAAATATATATTATATATTTTGTTACATTAAATTGTTATTTTTATATCTTAATTCAATTATATTCAATTGAATCAATGATACAGTGACCTAGTGCCTTTGTCGAGCCGATCGCAGGTCAGGTTCTAAACACTATGGTTTACACACTAAAGTTGGATAGAAGTACAGACTTATACAATCTTTGCAGCTGCAGCTTTTAACTAATAATTTGAAAATAAGTGGAAGATTAGGGCATGTTTGGTTACGGTTTCCATCTTCAAAATTTCGTGAAACAAATACCTCTGAAAACAATGAAAATAATAAAATCTCATTTTCAGTTTTGTATCCCATTCTCACTATTTCATCCACAAAATTTCGAAAACAGAAAACACGGTAAATGAAGACAATTCTACAAGCTCAGAGCTTGGGTTAGCTCCCCAGCTAGCTTCTAGGGAATTATACATGATTTATGATAACAAAGCAATTTTTCATTATGTGGACCAACTGGACCCAACTGTGCCAAGTGAGTTACAAGGGAAGCAGTGGGATTGAAGGATGGCAGCACCATTGTGGCCCTGTTCTATGTGGGTTTGAATCCACTGAACTCACAAGAAAGTTGGGCACTGGAGTGAGGAGAAGCAATACTAGCACTTTATATAGGTTCACTGACTTAGTGATGTCATATAAGGGAAAAAATTCTAAGAAAAAGGATCTAATAAGAACCTCCACTTCAGAATTTTTAGTTCTCAATATATATATATATGTATATATATAAATAACTTTGAAAACCTTTTGATGCTGTGTCAGTTATGCTTGCTTCACGTTCATGCTTCATAACCTTTCGGGAAAAAACTAGGGTGTATCCTGCTACAGAGGAAGGCAGCAACAGAGGAAAACAAGAGGATATTAGAGGAGCTGTGATTGGATAACAGGATTAAATGACAGAGATACACACTAGTGAACAATCACACGCGCACATACAGGAACTACTTACCTCTCAGTAACAGGAGGATCTTAAATCCTGTCAGTCTTTTTCGCAATCACGGCCACATTTCTGGGGGATATGGTTGGGTCAAAAATGGGTAACAAGTAGGCTTCCAATGCACTGCCTTGCTCTTGAAGAAACAATAACCTATCAAGCAGGATAAGAGTTTCCAAAACAGGCCCCAAAGCAGCTCTGAGCGACCAATAAGGTCCTATGAGGTCCTGTACATGATTACAACACTAATCAGTACTTGGTAGTTCTCTTTCTTGGTTGGATTACGGTAAAAAAGCATATCACTTTTAGAAAACTGCATATAAAATAATATGCTCCTGCTGGAATTCTAGGTAACATTTTTTAGAATGCAGTCCGAAAAGGTTTCTCTAAATTTTGCATAAACTCTTTTTTTAAAACCAAATTATATTGACACTGTACCAAAAAGAAATTAAAAGTTACAACTTTCATACTAAAACATTAAGAGTGTCTATAATATAAATATTAAAACAAAAGTTTAGAACTTAAAATTTCTATTAAAAGGAAAGTTACAACCTGGAATAACCAACATTCTTCAGTCTATTTAATCACATTTCAATGGTCCAAAAATTCTAGCTATATATATATATAATCATACTAAATCCATCCTTACTAATCTGACAAGCCAATAAACCATACATCTTAAGGTGACTAGAAACATGAAAAACAATGTCAGGAGTGAACTGATGAATTCATTTCTAACATCATGCCCATTAAAATCCGACTAAAGCTGCTTCCAACTAAATCTGAAAATTAAGACATCAAACTGCCTAGTTGGATCAAACTAGGCAAGTGCTTAATCAATCATTCTTGGATCCTAGTGATTCTGTGGAGTAATTTTTAAAAGTTACATATAAAAAAAAAAAAAAGCAGCATAAATGAGCAACACATTTAGAAGGGGGACAAAAAAAACATTTGGAAGAAAATAAGTTACTAGACAATGCAAAAATAATATTTATGAGAACTATAATGACAAACGTTTGAACTTTCAAATAATGGAAGAAATTGAAATTGACGTACAGAGAATGGTTCTGCTTCCTTCCATATGCCTTTAAGGTTTATATCATGAGAAAGATCCATCCCAAGATGAGACAATCCAGAGTGGCAGAAATTCTGAAAAAGTGAAAATTTGTCCAGAGATTTAGTCCCTTGGCACCCAGCTCTTTCATTAGAAGGAATTTCACTAGGTAAGGCCTGTATTTCTGTTGGTGAGGCCAGAATCCGATCTGTAACAAAGTGAAAAAAGCTAAGCATGTATTGTCAGTGATTCAAAGGCACCACACAGCACCAAAACAATTACAAGTTATCTTAACTAAATATGTGTAACAACCTGACCAAAAATAAAAAAAAGAAAAAGATATGTTTAACAATAACCTATCATATATCAACTTTTGAAGTCTCTACTATTGTAGCTGCAGAATGGTTTTACCAAGCTTTTTTAGATTGAAAAAGAAAAAAATATATTAGAGCCAAGAGAAACAAGTATAAGAAAGACAAGAACGTATAGCCCTAAAAGAGAACAGAAGATATAAGAACTAGACAACAAAGACAAAATAATAAACTAAGCAAAGATAGTCAATCTCTCTTCATATCCATCAGACAAATCCCATCAAAATAGCCCTTAACTCATCATAGAGGCCAAGAAAGATTACTTCAACCCATAGTTTAAGATCATTTATTTTTTATCTCAAGTTTTTTCTTTGTTCACCTTTTCAGGTGTTGGATGGAAAGTAAACAGAAGAAAGGACTTCTAATCATAACAGCCATAAAACAGATGTGATTCAAATACCAGCTTCTGATTCTGCAGGAATAACGTGTGGGCAATCTTGCCTCGGGTGACAAGTTCTTCCTTTGAGAAGCTGCTGGGACTCTGCAGATCTCCTTTGATGTCGCCGACGCAGAGCTTTCCCTTTACGCCCAATTGAAGGAGTGCTCATCACAACTTCAGGATAATACTTACAAAGAACCTACAGGAGCAAATATAGTTAGGGGATATATCAAGTGAGAATGAAATTTTTAAATGAGAAGTGAGAATGAAAATACAAGCCATTAGCTAAAATTAGGTGGATTGAGAACTTAAAATATCATGTGACCCTACCCCATCTCAAAAGAAAAGCCACTCCCACCTTCTTCTCCAAAAATTTTGTTTTGTTATCATTTCTGCACAATCTGGTTCCTTGCTGTTCAATAATCTGGCTCATTGCTTTTCGTGCAATTACATGGATTAAAGCTTTTTCCCCGTGAGTGGGGATTGCTTACATGGATTAAACATCATTGTATCCTATTGTAAACCATGTTTATACACAAACCATTCAAATCTAAATCCTTCTTAATGGTTCTGTTTATAGTTTTTCTTGGTCTCCCTCTAACTATTGAGCTACCCTCCATCTAATCTACTCTCCTTATTAGGGCTTATATAGAACAGAATGGCAGCCATGGTGCCATGGCCCATGAAGGATTTTGCCCCATGAGAAGAGTTGTACATTATGGCTGCCATAGTGGCATGATGGTGGTCTTATGGCAGACATAAATGGTGGATTTTTAGTCTACCGCCATGAGCCACCATCCGTCATTGACAACTATAATAAAACTTCTCCACACGTGACACGATCAAGCCAAGTGATGCCCCAACTTTCACTGTAATATATTCATTTATGAATTCTAATCCTATCTTGTCTAGAGTGTCCACTCATCCAACAAGCATTTTAAAAGCAACACAACAGGTAGAAAACAAAACTAAATGATAATTCAATACCATTTGAAAAGCAGCACGAAAAGCATGCAACTCAAAATTATGAATGCCAGCATGCATATCCAGGCTCCTCCATCTATCTGCACTCTAACAAGATAAAATGCAGTTAGTACAATAAATTTTTCTCACATGACTTTAATGTTAAAACTTTAAAGAAAAAAATAATAACAAATTCATAGGATTAGATTGCAGAGATATGTCAGGACCACTAATTTCTGTTTATGTAGAAATTTGTATATGATTATGAATGAGGTATAATGTACTTTGGTACTCCTCATCTTAAACCAAGGTTCATAGATTTGGAGTCAAAATGGTTAAAAGGTCAAACTTCAAACATATGATGCACTAACTTATTGGAAACATGCATACTTATGTTCTTAGCTTGTACTGTTTTACTTTAATCATGCACTAAATTTAAGAAAAATATGTTATTCAAACGAGCTTAATGCATATTATGCACAATTATGTTCTCTATCTGACCTTCCTTTCCATATCAATCATGCAATAAGTTTTGTGCAGCCCTACTTGAACTGCACTAAATAACTGCATCAGGTGTTCAAGGTAGTGAATGGATAAAGGCATTAGGGGATTTTAATGCCTTAAAGCAGCAGGCACTGAAAATTGCAACCTCACAAAGAAAGGTGTTAACACTAGAAAAATGATAAAAAAGTAGTATATTAGATTGTTTTTCAATAATTTTCCATAACTACACAAGTACAACATTCTTAACAAAAATAAAAATATTCAGATGTTCATTTTACAAAACCTTAAGGGAGTGTTTGTGAGTTTGACTTTTAGAGAGGAAGGGAAGAATTGTAGTGTACAATCTCAAAATTTTACTCTATAAACTCTTTTCCTCCTTTTCTCTCAAAAATCAAACTCACAAACGGACCCTAAACTTCTCGTTACTAGGAGCCCCAAACAAGAAGTTATTTTCTTGAAATTCTTACTATTTAAAACCCCCCCCCCCCCCCTCCCCTTCCCCCCTTCTCTTTCTCTTCAGGGGAAAAAAAAAAGTATGCGAGTAAGGAGAGCACAAAGGATCACCTACCTGGCAGGCAAGATCGCGCGCGCTTTTTCCAAGTGATAAGCCAGAAGATCTTACAGCATGACTCATTGGAAATCCACATTGAGATTCACCATCCCTGATGCTTCCTTCAGATAATAAATTGTAACAACAACCAAGACTGATAACAGCTTTAACATCTTCGCACTCTAAGAAAGTCCTAACAAAGAAAGGATTTGGAGGATTACAGTTTTGTAGAATGGAGATTAAATAATTTTGTAGACATAGACATTGTTTACAATAGAACAGTACGGCACCATATGATCCATGTAGTTAGGACAAGGTTTATATGTTATTGTAGATTATATATAGTAAAGTAGGACCCAGTTAAAATGTTCATCTACAAAAATGTAACATTGAATGCTCCCCACAAAAAAACCTGATATAACAGGTTTATGTTCTTTATTTCTTATGTTTTTGTAATTATAATTACCTCTCCTGTAACCACTCTTTTTCAATCTCTTTTTTTTTCCCCTCCTTTTCTCACTTATGATCAACCAACTCTGGTATCATCAGCACTCAGCACATCAGCCTAAAACCAGCCAAACTCATTTCATTTCACATACAATTTCCTTATTCTTATCTATTAATCACTTATATCCAGTTTTTTTAAATACTATCATTGTCAAGTGGTTTAAAAAAGAGTATAAAATTGCACTAAATGTATGCTCCAGTGGATCTTCATGCTTTGCTCACCGATGATGCTGCTGGGGTTCTCTTGTATAGAACCTAGTTTCTTATATTATTTCTGTTGCTTTAAACTTCAACTGCACCAAAACAATGCAATTATTCTTTTATAAGGAACATTTTGTTCATCTAAAATCTAGTCTCGTTGAATAGCTAGGAGATAAAATAAAAATTAGGATTTAGTTAATAACTATTTGATAGGTGGGTCAACTTTCTCAGGAAGTGGTGGTGGGGATGGAAGCCATTCTGTTGCTACCAGGGGGTCTTCAACAGCAGCGGAGGTGGGAGAGTAGCTGGAACCGTAGAATGGTCCCTGTGTAGACTGGAAAAACTGCCAGATTGTTGCTAATAGGGGCAGCTGAAGGCAGCCGAAGTAGGAGGAGCTTCCAACTTCATTTTCACTTCTTGAGGATCAACAAACTCAGCAAACAAGAGACACCCACTATTGCAAATTATACACAACATTTCATGTCTCAATGGGTTCTTTAATGGATGAGTATTGCATCAACAAGAAACGATCATTTGAGTCTGTCCTCCTTGGGCTAGCCCTTATGGGGAAATTCACTGTTACTTCTTTTCTTTTAATATTCATATCATAATTGTAACTAAGCAAACCGGTTACTTAATGCAGTAATACTCCAATGCCAGCTATTATTATGTTAAACTAACTATCTTTTTCCTGACAATTAGATATATAGAATTTTTACATAAATGATTAATTTTTATGGTAACATCCAATGTTCCATTTTTGTAGATGAACATTATAAATGCATCCAATCAAGCAACATGCGGAAACACTGGCAAATGGCAATGCTATAAAATAGGCTATTCATTTTACATTGAGAAAAACAAAAGTGACTACAAAGAAAAAGTGAATCTTTAATGTAAGGAACAATGTAATGAATCATAGGTTAGTTAACCAAGACATCATATACCTGTTTGAAGACAAGGCCCAACACTACCTCGTCTAAATTTAAAGATATTAGAAACAGATTTATGAGTTTTAAAGGAAACAAGAAATCGGTTTGGATATCCTTGAATTTTTCTAGGCCAAATAAAAGGTATTGGTCTCTTGTTCACTCTGAGTGTTTTATTTTAAACGATACTTTCAACTCCTAACTCATACCTTGATTTGAACTTCTTTCCACCTTGATGAACCTATCTGAAAGCCCAAGGATCCCTCTAAGGTTAAATCTTTTATTTGGACATTTGTGCTTAACAGAATTAACACCAATAGTAATATGTTGCAAGTTCAAAGGCCACATAAAGCAATTTCCCCTAATGTATTTGTTATGTGTGGTGTGAGACTGCGAGTTCTGAATCTGTTCTCCATCAGTTGTTGTCCTGTTCCATCACTGACTTTTTGTGAAATACTTTGTTTGGTAATTTTGGTGAATGTTGGGTGTGCACTAGAGCCTTGGATCAATTCCTATTATTTCGTTTTGCTAGCTTTGGGAAAAGGAATTGTTGCAGTGTGCCACCTATGCCATTATTTGCTGCATTTGATTTATTCTTGCAAAGGATCTCTTGTCCTCCTATCTCTTTGTACACTCCCTCTTTTCATTTTAAATAATCTTTTTTCTTATATAAAACAAATCACAGGTTTTAAGCACAGTGGAAAAAAATAAAACCTTGATCAAATTTTGAAACTCACTTCAGCATTGTCACCGAAAGGTCACCACAGGCATGAAGCCCAGCAAGAACAGTTGAAGGTTTCTTGTTTGCACCACTGGACCAATGTAGTTTACCTTGATCTTCTTTTTCTTCTCCATTTAACTTGTCAACATCATCTCCAGGCAAAGATATGTCAACCAAGGTTTTCAATGTATCAATCGACAACACATGACATGTGATTGTCTTTGGAACATTCAAACTCTGCATACCTGATCTAGAACAACACAAATAACCACACAAATGAATTCTCATAATAATAAAACAACAATAACAATAATAACAGTAGTAGTTAGTTGTAGCAGCTATAGAGATCAAAATTACAATATGGCCAATTTTGACCAACAACTAAGGCATATTCAAATGGCAACTACCCTCCCAGAAATATACATATTAACATCCTCACATCAATTGTTTCCTAAAATTTTAAATTCATAATGTGAAAACTGATGGTTATGCTTAGAATTCCTAGTATGCAAGATTCACTTCTTTCCTTACCAAACATGTGTCAATCATTTTATACAACCTTAAGCAATCCCAAATATAAGGGAACATTGCAGTAAATAAAGAACATACCCAGATTTTAACATCTGTGATGCATAATGCTTTTTAATTCGTTCTGCCCGTGCATCAGTAACCCTTCCATGATGAGAACACGCATCAATCGCAATGACAGGGTGCTGATATTGAAAGGCAAGCACTTGTGCAAGATAACCCTAGAAATACAGCGTAAAATGATATGCAGAAATATAATGTCAATAGACAAAAAAGATATTACTTGTTTCGATAAATAAGCAAATGAAGCGTGGTAAATTCACACATGAACATTATCGATAATGAAGGCAAAATTTATTGTAACTGCTCAACCAACATACAGAACTTCCTCAGTGGGATCTAATGGAAACAACAAAGCAGCAAATCACAGACCAAATTATCACAAAAAGAATGTATTATGCTTGTCGTTTTCATAACCAAGGAAATGCAAACGAAAAAGCAGTAAATTCTCACACCAAAAGCATCACTAGATGAAGGAAGAGCTTAAGCTCAACTTTTATTTTCAACATTGAGGCAACCAGCATCACACTCTAAGCATTCAAAGAAGATAATTACTTCTAACCATCCAATGTCACTCAACTTGGAACTTGCCAAACAGACCTAGGAACAGCACTGTGCCTGTGAAAAATGTAAGCAAGAGAAAATGAGGCCACACCTGACCAGCACCAACATCAATTATGGCATGAGCTCTCACACTTTCAGCAACTGTACTTACAACGGCAGAAAGAATTTCTACCTGCACACATTAAACTCCTTTTACTGAGATATTTTATGCCAATAAATTTCTTGCTGAAAAGGAAAATAAAATCTAGGACTCAAATTCAATGGTCTAAAAACTCAGGTACAAGAGAATATCCAGTCAAATCATAAAGAAAGTAATATAAAAAATGTGATAATCAGTTACTTACTTCATGTTTCTTCTTTACATTCATGCCTTGAGCAAGAACACTGCCAAGTGAAGTCATCCGCAGGCCAGGTAATGCCTGCAAGTACAACAAATTTATAATCAAGACTAACCGATGGAAAACCCTCTCAAACAGAAGTCCCAGATACATATAGCTTGAAAACAGGAGGTATATCTAGTCTTCAAATTGCCTTTCTTATTAAGCTCAAAAAAATCCTTTGATTTTTTTTAAACCTGCACAAATTGCCACAGAGCACATAACAACTTCATAACAACAACCTTTTTTCATTTGATTTCCTGTTGTCAAGAATTTTTGTAGCTATTGGTGGAAACACATTAATAGCTCAAAATAGTGAAAACAACTTCATAAAAATTGGGAAACACATCAATAGAAAATGGAAACAAAAAACAAACCGAACACTCCCTAAAGGGCTAAATCTGATCTTAACAACAACCTTTTTCATTTGATTTCCTGTTGTCAAGAATTTTGTAGCTATTGGTGGAAACAGATTAATAGCTCAAAATAGTGAAAACAACTTCTTCATAAAAATTGGGAAACAGAAAAAATATAGAAAACAAAGTAGTATTTTTGTAGCTATTGGTGGAAACACATTAATAGAAAATGGAAACAAAAAACAAACCAAACACTCCCTAAAGGTCTAAATCTGATCTTAACAAACCAATGGAAAATATCAAAAGATAATTTGCATGAAGGATCACACATTTTGACTGGGGATTGATATAACCAAACCAATTGAATGAAAGATTAAGGCTACTTCTTGTTCTTAAGTTTTATTAGCTCAAAACGGAAAGGGCATGAGAAAATTCAGAGTAAACAAGACCAACTGAGATTATTTCACAATAAAAAAGTCCTGAAGTGCACAGGCATATAGAACCCCAACAATCATCCTTTGATTTGGTCGCATTTGATATTAGTAAGCAGTAACCAGACATAAATCGAGAATCGTTGTTCATCAGTATAATCTAATAGCTACTTTACAAACTTGATTCAATTTCAATCAACTATCTTGCCCATATTCCACAAGGATAAAGGTGAGTGAATAGGCAAAGATTACATACCATGTTTATATCAGCTTGTTCTTGACAAAATACCAAAGCCCTTAATTTTAGGATGAATTGCTTCAAAGAAGTTGGCCAGTGGTCCTGCCACCATTTTTTTTTTTCAATAAAGAGAAATATTATTAGAAAAAGGACAACATAAGCATCCAAAACTAGAAAATAAACCAAATTAACAATAAATGACAACCACTTCCTGAACCATGGAAACACACAATGCAAAAATAACAATGACTGATAATCCAATCAAGTAAAACGGTACAAATTAAAGATTTAACTTAACTTTAAAACCTGAGCTTTCCAAATGGGATTAGAAAGAAGGAATTTATTCCAACTTAGAAATCAGGTCAAGATTAAGGAAGAAACGATATTCACAAGAATAAACATGGGAATGATCCCAAGCCCAAATCTTCTGCACATTGGAAGAAATCCAAACAAAAATTGAGCAAACAAAGAAAGGATGATGGCCTAGAAGTTTCCTATTATTAGATATAAAAATGTACCTCTACTCAACATGTAAAACTTTTGGGAGAGATGGTTCATGATATAGTATCAAAGCTATTATGACTGAGTGGTTTAGAGTTTGATCATTGTCATCCCCATTCTTCTAAATAACAAAAGGTTGAATTTAGCACAAGGTAAGGTGGGCTATGCATTGTCCACACTCCAAGCCTAATGAACATTAGTGTGAGGGGCATGTTAGATATAAAATCATGAGCCTAACTCAACCCCAAAAGCTAGCTCTTGAGAATAGGGATGCCCAAGTGCTTATAAGGTTATCATGGTTCTATTCCAAATCAATATGGGACTCAACACAACCCCCTCATGCCTAGGACTAGACATCTAGAAGGTGAAGTTTGCAGGGCTTGATATCTGTGGATGACCCAATATGAAACAAATAGGCTCTGATATTATGTTAGAATTGAGTGGGCCTAACTCAACTCCAAACATTAGCTCTTGAGGGGAGGGATGCCCGAGTACTTATAAAGGCTATAGTGGCTTTATCCCAAACCGATATTGGACTCAACATCTGACATTATGATTGATGGAAATCACTTAATTGTCGCTCAAAAACATGGAGTCCATAAAACCTAGCAGACAGTCGCAGTCCACACTGTTAGGTATTTAGATCCCAAGGACCATTTTTTAACATCCCCTACAGCTCTTGCAGTACAATGGCTAACTTTTTTCTTAGGTCCCCTGCAAGGGCTAACTAAGCTGACCCAAAAGTAACCTTAGCTCTTTAAAAAGTTTGCAAAGTCTGAAGGATCACTGAGCTAAAACCTAGCTGATGGCAAGGATATAATTTTATTTTCTTGACTTAAAGCTCCTCAAAACTACATCAAGCATAAGGGATTGCACCAATTACAGACACCATAGGCTAGGATGCCAAGCCACCTAACCCAATGAAGCCAACATGAGCAAGGTAAAAGCCCCTTTTGCGCTAAAACTCAACATAAGCCGACAATAAACTAATAAATGCCCACAAATCCAATTGAGCTATTCTAGTCCAATTAAGTACTCATTCTACAAATAGAACCCCAATTCGAAAATTAAACAAAGACTAAAAAATTTTAACTGAAAAAATCAGAAAAAAAAATGAAACTAAAATTAACCTGCACTACTCCAGAAGGTATCAAGAGAAGATTCTGAACAGGCTCTCCGCGCAGGCAATCCACCCATTCCGAGTCAACGTTCTCCCACAGCCTATCCTGAAATTCAATCATACCCATTGGGTTCGTATTAAAAATAATAGTAGTAATAATAATTATTTTCTCTCGGGAATATCAATATTAGTGACACAATAGAAACTAATTTTGAGTGAAACAAAAGAAGAAACAAACGCAACGCGAACCGTGAAGAAATTGACGACGTGGGCATTGATCAAGGAGGAGAAAGGGGTGAGGAACTCGATGATGGCATTGATCCATGCCAGGGTGTTGCTCGCTGTGTCGCATGAATGCCTCCACTCTGCAGCTGCAGCACCACCCATCGCCACTGTGTTTCGTTTTTTCCCCCTTCTCCTTCTAATTTTTGTGAGTAAACTTTTCATTATTTATATTCAATTATAAATATTAAGAAAATAATTAAAAAATTAATATTATAAAAAATAAAAAGCAATTTATTGAATAATTTTTTAAATATTTTAAATTTTTCCTCTCTACTTCATTATATCTTTTTCTTCTTTCAATAGTATAAATAGAAGTATTATTTAAAAAAATACTCAATGTGATTTAAATTTTTAAAATGAGTAATTATTTTTAGAAAAAATTTTAAAATGCATAATTATTCAAGAGCAAAAAAGAGTAATCAATAATCAAATACTATAGTCTTTTTTTTAAATAAAGACTCTAGTTAGTTCCTCTAAAAGATTTTATAAGACAATTTAATCTCTCAAAAATTAAAACTAAACCCGTGGCCCTTCAAGATTTTAATAATAAGACATATTAGTCATTCTGTATATTTGATCCTTTAAGGGATATTCGTTTCAAGGTTTAAATTTATGTTCTCAGAAATCATATTCCTGTAAATAATATTATTGAGAATTTATTCTAGGGTATCTTTAAAAATTGTTTGTTTAGCATTAGATATTCATGAGATTATTTGTTAAAATTCTAAGAATAAATTTTAAATTTGTTTGTTTTATAATCTATATTCCTGAAAAGATATGTCTTAATTTTCAAAATACTCTTAGGTCAAACAATTGCAAGAAAAAGACAAATAATTGAGGAATGGTTTAATAATTATGCTTAATAATCATGATTCCCAAGTCATGGAAATTTTTTTTCCCCACCCTTCAACTTATGAGTGGGATTTCATTAAGTCATAGGAAAATATTATTCCATAGAATAATTAATACCTGGGAAAAACTTTATAAAACTTATAACAAACGTAAAAACATATTATTCCCAACTACTTATTTTCGGGAATAATTAAATATATCTCAAAACAAACGCCCTGTTAAACAATAACGAAATTGCACACATGACCCGTTAATATGGACATTAAGTGATACATGTGTCATTTGAAATAAAATAGAGTTTAAAATGACTCATTTTTATAACTGAAATTACATGAAATGAGATATTTAAATCTTTATGATAAGTCATAAAATGATCATTTTATGTAATTTTAGACACCAAAATGAGTGCAATATATTCTAAAATGGTGTCATTTTGCTTGAATCCAACATTTTGATGACATATTATCATTATATTGTGCAATGTATGTAATTTCACTAATAAATAACTAATGGAGGGGCTAATATGTCTAGCATTTATAATCTTGAGAGATCACGAGATCAATTTCTTTTCTTGAGGACTATATAGGGTGATGTAAAGATTTTGAGGGACCAAACAAGATATTCATTCTATTTTTTTCTTCATAAATACTAAACTCTATAGGAGAAAACATTTGTTTGTTTTTCTTTTTTTGCGAGTTCTATTTTTTTAGTCAAAGAGAAAAGTTTAATTGGGGATGGGAATTCTCTATCCTTAAATAGTATTTCATTTCTTGTTTTTAATTATTTATTGATATATGGAAAAATAAGAATCAAACAAAATCTAAACATTTGTAACTTATCATATATATAATATTTATCTGCTAAGTATCAATAAATAGTTGGAGGATAGAGAATAAGACACCATTTGAGGATAGAAAATTATTATTCTTAATTACGTCAGTTTGGGATGGCAGGTCTTTTGTGGCGATGCTAATAGGGTGGATTTATGGGTTCAACTAGACGTTGTTAGACTCTGTCATGGTGTTTAGGCCCGTTCATTTTAATTTTATCTTTTTATGAAATGTGCTTTTTTTTTACCAAAAAAAAAAAGAAAGCACATTTTTTATTATAAAAAGTACAAATATATGCATGAGAACTTTTGAATAATTGGATAAATATTTTGAGAAACATATAGAGGCCTGCTTATTTGATTTTTATTAAAAAAAATGAGTGTTTTGGTATTTTCTTATAAGTTATAAATAGCAGCTTCTAAAATGGTTGTAAATAAACTATATCATAAAAGGCTATAGATTTAAATAAAGTGTACAATTTTGATCAATATGAAATTGAATAATCTACTATTATAATATTTAAGAGTCATTTCGTGAAAAGTATTACAAGTGTCTTTCATACAGAGCATAAAGGTACACGTGTCATTTATATAATGATTTAGGGCCCACTTTTTTAAACATTTATATCTACAGGCTTTTTTTTACTTAATTTATAATTAAATTATTAATTATTAATAAAATCAAATATAGTATCATTAAAGATTACATAAATCAATAAAATTAGAATCATTAAGATATATTCATGGAATTACAAATCATTAAGATTACGATTTACAATTAAAATTAAGAATCATTAAGAATGAAAAACAAATATAGAATTAAGAATCATTGAAAAAATGGATTAGATATAAATGTATTGGGGTGATTAAAATATTAATGGGGCCATTACAATAAAAAATCGTGTGATATGAAAAAAAATAAAAAAGAGGAATGCATTAATCAGATCAACAAAAAACTCTCCATTACAATAAAAAATCATTTGATATAAAAAAAGGGAATGCCGATCAATAAAAAGGTCTTCTATTTGCCATGAGATTATGGCGTGTAGGATCTTTTAGGGGCAAATCTTTTTGTTTTATTTTTTATCCATTGTTATTATATTTGATTTTGTTATATCCATGGGATTCTTTGATTTGTCATGTAACCATAATATCAGGTAAAACATCACATGGCCACTATTATTGCTCATTGAATCCCTATATATATTTAATCACCGATTTAGGTGTAAAGTAAAAAAAATTTAATTGCATTTGGATCTCACTATTAATAATTGACAAGTCTAACAAAATGACAAACAGAGTCATTTGGTTAAAATAAAAGGTAGTGAACCAATTCGTGATTATCTATTCTAATTTGTCTGGTACTTAATGAAGGATTTCGTTAGGTTGATCATAGAAAATAGATGAATTTGTCTCAGAACTTTATAGAAGAGCATTTTTTTTCTATCAATCTATTTTAAATTAAAATGAAAGCAAACATTTGTCATTTCTAAAATTAAACAAAGTAAATAGCCACCTTTAAAAATATAAGGTGTCTTATGTGACTTGCAGATATGTAAAAATAACAAACCCAGTCTTTTACTCTCTTTTTTTTTTTAGCGAGACATTCATTTATACAATAATATATATCAATTGAAAAATATACACAATATTATATATATTATTATTATTATTATATATTATAAATTTGCTATATTAATATTTCATACTCATTTCATGAAAACTATTACACGTATCATTCTATGATGATTTAGATTTCATGTGTCATTCATATAGTAAATTAAGTCTCACCTTTCTTAATCTTTATGTCTAAAGATTTTTTTAAAACTTAGTTTATAATTTACTTATTAATTATTTTTATATGAACTAAAATCAAATATTACAATCATTAAAAATTATAATTTGCACCAAGAAAGAACTTATGTCAATATAATTACGACTTACAATTAAATTAAGAACCATTAATAGCATCACATTATTAAGGTAATATAAAAAATTATAAAGGAAATATTTTCAAAATAAATAAGCTTTAAAATTAGTATTTTTTTAAAAAAGAAAATAGGCATGTCAATTTGTTAACGAATTACTAATTGATTGATTTTGATATGATAATAATTTAAAATTCAATTTTTATCAAATTTATTCTTAATCAAATATTTAAGACTTATTATAATACAAATATGATAATTTATTTTTAATCAAATATGATAACAATTGATATAATACTAATATTTAAGACTCATTACATAAAAAATTTTCCATGTGTTATTCATAGAAAAATTATACCTCATCATTTCATAATCTTAATACTTAAAGTAAGTTTTTGAATTTAATTTACCTTCTAATTATCAATTATTTTTTCCAATATTACCTTTATATCTTTATACCATTAACAAAAGTAATATAAAAATAAAAAATAACATAAACAAAATTATATTTCAATATATTATACTATAAAAATTATATATATAATTATAGTATTAATGATAATAAAGTTATTGTATTTATGTTGCATTAGTAGTATTTGTTATTATGGATATTTATATTTTAAAGTTCAAAGTATTTTTAATTTTTTTTAATGAACCCATAAATATCAATAAGGATTCAAATCTTTACATGGAATGAGAAATAGAGACCTATGACGGGAATGTGGATGAGAATTGAGGCAAAATTCTAAATGATGATGGGATTAGGAAGAAATTTTCTAACTTCAAATTTAGCACTTTTGAAAATTATAATAAAAAAAATTATCTATCTACCTATATCACTATATTCTATTTAATTTTTTATAACTTGCATATTCCAATATATTAATTCTATAATTTTTTCATACTAATTTTTTTGAAAAGATACCTTTAATTTTTCCTCACTAAAATATTTTAAAAAATTAATTCCACAATTTACATTTCTTTGATAATGATACTAAATATTTATTAATTTTAAAAATTAAATAATTATATTACTTTTTTATTCAAAATAATATTATAATTGATATACTACTCTAATATTTGAGATTATATAAATTAGAATTATATTTTTTTACTAATTATTGTACATTAATTATAACATATATTTTAAAATTGATATTTTAACTTATCAAAAAGATGTACAAGGAAAAGACATGTACTTAAAACCGTATAAATTAAATTTTTTCATTATTTTTAATTATAAAATATATTGTTATATTTTTATAAATTAAATATTTTAATTTACTGAAAAGATATAAATGAATAGGGATAATAAAAAAAATTGAAAGTGGGTACATATGGGAATTATCCAAAATGGGAAAGAGAGTAAGTCCCTGTTTGTTAAACGGGATAGTGACGGGGATAACACACCTTTATTTTTTTAATTTTTTTTATTGTATTTGCATTATGTATGCATTTTAATTTTAATTTAGATTATGTTTCATTAATAGTATTTATTATTATGGATATTTGTTTTTCAAATTATAAAATAGTTTTAAAGTTTTTCTCTTTTTAAAATTTGTTAATAAACCCGTGAATATCATAGGGATTCAAAATTCCTACAGAAAATGAGAAATAGGGACCCATAAAGGAGATGGGGATAAGGATGAAAGGCAAAATTTTAAACAATAATGGGAGGCATGAGACATGTCCTCTTTCTCATGGGTATTCATTATCCTTCCTATAAGTAGCTCATGATATAGTAAAATTATTCATTTATTCTCTTTCTTTATTCAACAATTTCAACTTTTAAAATATACAAAATTTTCATAAACTAAGTTTTTTATTGTTAGTTATAGATCATCTATTGAGATTTTTTCAACCTTATAAACATAATATTCAACATAAGATTTAAAATAGAATGACATATTTATATTTTGTCCATTTATTTAATTATTTAAATATTAACTTACTTTTAAAATAAATTTATATGCTCAATTTTCAATAAGATATATTTAAATAAATTATCATTTATTTTCGATAATGATCAATAAACTATTTTTTATTATTTCTCCGTGCATCGTATGGGTTCAACGACCAGTAAAATTATATTTATAACTAAGAAAATAAAGCTAAAGGATATTTTCTTCTTGAAATGATTCTTTTCTTTTTTATACGAGTACCGTTATTTCATATGAAATTGGCAAAAAAAAAATAATGTTTATAAGCTATCGCATATATCGAACCCAATAAATACAGAAAAATACAGAAATCAGACAGGAAAATAAAACATTCCACCAACCATTTGATAATTCCCTACCAAAAACCATTTGATAATTCCCTACCAAAAACCATTTGATAATTTCCTATGAACTTATTGTACCAAAGTAGTTTCCATTTTTTAGCATAACTTCATTTTTTTCATTCATATTTAAATGATATTCAAGACATTATATATATATATATATATTACTGTGGTTAATTTCTTCCAGCTTGGTTTATACTTGCAGGGCGTTAATCATGTTCACAAACATTATGATGTGCTATTTATCTACCTTCTATCATAGCCATGTTCACAAACATTGTTTGCCTTATTTCACTATTGTGCATGTGCAAATTCTTTACAAAGATAGTAGTCACGCCTGTCTTAAACTTTTTACAAGTCAAACTTGTTCTGCTTTCGATCATAAGATGAAAAACTTGATGCATCAACAAATATATATATATATATATATAAATCATCATCTTCTACCTAAGTACGGAAGTTACTTTACATGAAAAGACTTGACTGGTCAAAATATGCCTCATCTTGAGAGTTAAGCTTTTCATAACACTCAACTTGCAAGTGAAGGATGTGGGGCAAATTGGTTGCCTCTTAGAGCTATCTCTTCCCGTGAGTAGAAACATAATTATATCTTCATCATTCAAACTATATGGGGCCAAACACACATGTCTGTGTTAGCTCTAATGTGGGCCTAATTAAGATTGGAATCATATCATTAGTTCATTCCAAAAACATACTGTATGTTTAAACTTAGTAGTTTTTTCCATTGTCAAATCAATTTATGCGAATGACAAAGGCTTCATTTCTTCCCTATGATACTAATTGGCAAAAACAAATTACCATGACTAGTTTTATGTATTCGAAGATATAATACTATCTATCTGCAGCTACTTCCATTTCATCGACTTATGTTAGTTTCAATCTCGAAATATCTCCAGTCATTCTTCCTTTTGATTAGTATTTTTCATTCCTTTGCACCCGATACAAGTATCTACTCCCATTTGATTCAACATAAAATAATAGAATGTGGAATACACAGTTCCTACACTTGAAAAGACAATAGAGAAGCCAAAACACCTCACACAAATGCACAAATTTTCACGACAAAATTTACGTTTGATTGGGAGGTAAAAAAAGATAAATTTTCATGAATAAAATTACACATAATGTTATTTATGAAAATTGTAATCCATTTTTACTACCAACCAAATATACTTCTAGAGAATAACTAAGAGGATATAATGAAACTCTGTTCATTTACGTGTAACCATTTTGGAGTCATCCTACTTAATAATAACAATTGTTTGAACAATAATAGTTTGAGTTTTGGAAAGACCAATTACGCTTTTTTTTGTTGTTGAGTTAATTATATTAAATGACAAATGTGTCTCTGTTTTTATTTAGAATTCCAAATCGTAATTATAATGCCATTGAAATTTCGTTTAAACAATTAAGTATTTTATAGTGAAAACTATTATTGAAACAACGGAAGGGAAGGCGACAAGCCAAAAGAGAGTTTATTTTATTAATACTTTTACAATCGTCATCAGAGAACTATAAGAAAATCAATTATATATAGTATAGACCCTAGGAAAAAGAGCACTTATGTGGACAAAGTAAATTATATAGACAAAACGCCAAAGAGACTTTAGCAATCCATTTAGTTGCACAAATGTGTTGTCGGAATATTGTCTGGTAAAAGTTCATTAAAAGGCATCAATATTGTGCATTATTACTATTTCCCTTGTCGGTTTCACTTTTGTATCATTATTTTTATTTCCATTTCCTGTCTGTCCGATATTCATGATCATATGTTGTGGTGCAATGTCCTATGGATGTATCTTCGTATTCATCAATGCATCTTTTGATCCTCTTGGACCAAATTATGCTGCCTGAATTTTAATCTTTGTTGACCAAACATGTTTTTGTATGACTTCATGTGACAATGGTATATAGTAGCTAGGTTAAAATTATAGAAACCAGGAGCATAAGCTCTTAATTACTGGTAACTGGGTGATAATCATCGAAGATGTATTAAAAAGAATCATTAAAAAATGCAATACATTACTTTGCAGACTTAGTGGTGCTACCGGATCGAATAAAATTGTCTCTGTGATTTTGATAAATAAAAAAAACAAACAAAAAAACTATATCAAAATTAAATTTTGGTATCAAAATCTATTATCTGTGTTTTGCCATGACTATGAACAAGAGAGACACGACACTGACAATTCCTATCTTGTGAAAGTGGGTTGTTATTAATTAATATTAAACCATGGTCGATTGTATTATAGGATAGATATTAGCTTCGAGGATCATAAACAGCAATAGGTTAAAAATTATTGTAACTGACAAGTGAGGACAAAGTACTACAGCATGAAGAACGTTATTTTCAAATAAATTATCTTGAATTTGTGAAACTACTTTGTCCAACCCATGGGCTATATATTGCGGCATAATGTACTGCACAATTTTATTTATGTACCCATAAGGAATACTACTAGACAAACTTTATTTTAAAATGCTGTTGCTAGAGAAGACACGTGATGGATTCAAATCAAATGCTAGTGCTGGATACAATCAGGGTGGATATGGATTAGTTGGGGCACAAGGTGGAAGTAGATTATACAAGGTTGGAGTTTGATTTAAATAAGTTTGATTTGTATTTCTGAAAAATAGTTTGAGTATGGATTCATTGTTTGACGTGGATCTTTTTAAAATCCTGGGTAGGCCTTCTTAAAAGTTTGACTTAACCTGGAAATTTATTTACATATCTAATGATTATCATATTTTTTAAAAAGGTTTAAAGAGTTCTTAAATAAGTTTTAAAATATATTTTAAATAGATTAAAATAATTTTATTATGAATAGATTTTTTAAAATAATAATATAAATAGGCTAATTTGTTGGACCAATAGGCTATTTTCATTGCTTACTGGAACTTCATTTGTTTAGCTAAGAAAACATTTTAAAAAGTCTTGTCATAATTTTTTTACAAAATAGATTAGGCCAAATTATATAGAATGTAAGCTACGACAAAGGATCCTGATGAGCTATCTGGCTTACTTCCATCGCTAGACATAAGCATTGGGGCCTTTTCAATCTGTGCCCAACTCATAATACCAATAGATAGGTTTGAACTTAGAAGGTGATGAACAAAAAGAGGCTTATAAGTGGAGTTATCTTGAGGGTGGAACATTTTTTTAACTCAACTTGGTGCTCGTTTGAATAAAATTACTTATGACTTTTTTCAAGTTTCTGAAAGTTAAAAGTAACATCTATCTTGTTTGGATATACAATTTATTAATTTTTAAAAAGTCATTTTTAGTGCTTTTTTGGAAGTTGAAATATCTAATTCTCAATAAAAACATTTTAGAACATTCAAAATAAATATTTTTGTTACTATGTGTCTAAATATAAAATAACTATACGTAAGTTAATTTTATATAATGACTTAAATAAATCATTTACCCAAATGAACCCTTAATCCAACTCACGAATTGGCAGTTAATTAGGTCATCATAGCCCTTGACTTTGCCGATCAATATTTCAATTTAATTAGTGCTCACCTTTCGAGATTGTTTGGCATGCTTGATAGGATTAAACCTTGTGATCACGCCTAACTTAGGTCGTGATCAACACATAAGGTACACATTCTCCCACAAGTATTAACATGCAAACTTTTATTAAAAAAAAAAAGGGATCAATTTTTTTTTTGTTTTTCGGACATCTCACAAATGTAAAAATACAACACGCATGAAAACAAAAGGCAAACCACAGAATCAGACTTCAAGCATTGTCAAAAGCACCCTTAACAATAGAACCAAAATCTTAATCATAAATCTAGTTTATAACTCCAACTTAATACCAAACTAATTTTTAAAGCATCTTTAAATATAAATTCATAGTCAACATTAACAATTACATGTTCAAGCATAGTTAAGAACATAGTTCAAAACATATAAAATAAATGAAGTTTACATATCCTTTCCATAACATAATCTACATAGCTAAGTCATAACTTTTCAAATATAAACATCAACATAATCCAAGGACTATACATGTGACACATGGAACACTAAAGACAACTTTAACAGGCCCAAACTCAAAACAAAAAAGTTCCAATATGAAGATTAGGCCTTCTTAGGAAGGCTCGTCAACTCAGAGATAAGCTATAAAGGAGCTAAGTGATTGAAACCAGAAGCAATACCTATATTTGAAAAGAGCAGGAAACAACAAAATAAATTTTGCAACTTAGTGGTAGACAAGTATCACTAGCCTTTACAAAACATAATAAAAAAATTTCTGTATCATATAATGAGTAAAAAGATATGAATAACATTTTAAAAGCTCTATAATATGAATGTTAGTCAAATCAGGATAAACGTTAAGATCAAACTTGGGTGGTCATTCCTTCAAGTGACCCCATAAACGTCCACTATGCAATTGTTACGATTTGATTTGAAAATGTGACTGACACGTGAGGAACTGACCCCATGAAAGCCCTTGCATGACATTTTATGCATAAAAAACTCATGATTTTCTAAATAAACATAATTGAAATAAAAAGTGGATAATTGCTCTCATATTTTGTAAACCAATCCATAGACAACATTCAAATTAAACAGTTGCTCCAAACCTTAAGCCATAAGTCTGATAAACATAATTACATAATTTCTCAAAATAAACATATACTAATACAAATACATGGTTGATGAATCATACTTGCAAATGCACTAGAGTACTAGCTAAACATGAATTAGACTACACTTCACTCCAAAGTAAATCGCATCAAAGGACAATGCTGACAGCTACTGGAGAAGTATTTGGGAATACTTTGGAATAGCTATTGTATTTGTAAAGGGGGAAGAAAGAGAAGTGAGTTTCATTTAAAACTCAGTGAATGAATTCTCATTTATAGCCATACATGGGACAACAAAGGAAGATACATAAACAATAATGTTGCAACTAGAAACAAATTATTTCATAATACATAATAAAAATAATAATGTCAACAATTTCGTATGTAACATAAGAAAACATAATAAATTTTTCTGAGGAATTAAAAGAGAGACAAAATGATAAAAAAGTCATAAATGTGATTCTCAATCACTTGGAAGCAAGAGCATCTAATCCAGACTGTGACGGTTTCGCATGAACCATGTCCTTTGTGAACAAATGCATCTAGTTCAAACTGTAATGGTCCCACGTGGACTGCGTCTTTAATGGACTAATGTAAGCAAGAGTGATTACCCCTCGTAGGCAATATAGTATACCAAAGTTAATGAATGCAACTCTGTTTCTCTCCAATTCTTATCCAACTTCTACTCACGGTCATCATGCTAAAGTTTCAGAGCTAAAATCTTAATATAGTGCTCACCATCACTTCTACAATTCATGTTCTATTTTCTAAAGTAAATATTTTCATCTTACAATTTATCGTAAACAATTTAAAAGGCATATAGTCATCAACAATGGTCCCATGTATTTATAAAAGTCAAGCATTTTCATGGAATGGTCTAAAATCATGACTTTTCTATCTCGGCATAATTTATAAAGCATGTTCATGGCATAATTAATCTATGTCAAATATATATCCAATTTATTTTATTTTTCATACCAACAATTATTTTAAAATCACAAACAAAAATAAATTTATGAGTTATCACAAATCTGACAGTATAAAAACTGAAATGATAAGACCTAATAAACTTTTAATACCATTTACTAGAGTTTGATTTTATGTCATTATATAATAATATTATTTATTTAGAGATAAGTCTAACTATACATAAATATTAAACAAAAACAAAGTAATAATTTTTATTAATTATTTAATATAATTTTAAAATATACAATATTATCATTTGTTTAAAAATAACTCTAATAATAAATAAATATTAAATAAAAATAAAATGATATACTTTTTATTAATTTTCAAATATAATTTTAAAAAAGTATTATTTAAAATTTTTAGTTTATATTTAACATTTATAACTATTTATTATTTCAATAATTTATAAAAATATAAAAATACTCTTTTTTTCCTATAATTGAGTACCTTTCTAGTATTTTTTGTCACAATTATTTAAATTTTTAATAATAAATGTTAAATTAAAATATTTTCATTATTAATCCTTACTTTTATATATTACATATCACTTATTATTTATTTATATATTTTATTAGTGCATAATTTATAATTTATTTTTATATTAAATATTAATTGTTATTTATTACATGTTTCTTTATTATTAAACATTTATTCTTTTATTTATTATGATTTAATTAGTTTATTATTTATAATTTGTTCAATTTAATTATTTATTATTTAAAATATATGTTATTTTATTTTATTTATACATTATCAATCATTATTTAATTAAATTAGGAAAAAATCTCTTATACATTAAAAGCTAATATGCTTTTATCCTACCTTCCTAGATTTAATAAAGTTGTCCATCATTTTAATATATAAGGAATATTTGATGGATAGACTTGACTTAAACAATATGCTGCTTGCAATAAACAGTGAAAAAAAATCTTTATGCCTTGTATTAACTTTATTTATTAAACACTTATAAAGATACTAACAAATAATTCACCAAGAAACCTAAAAGTTAAATTCAAATGATGACGATGCAAACCAACTAGGATGGCTCCAATTCAAATCTATTTTGAATAACATGGGTTGGTAATCTTATGAATTAATTTTGTTATGGAAAA
The DNA here is from genome assembly GCA_031216105.1 of Dalbergia cultrata. Taxonomy (NCBI): domain Eukaryota; kingdom Viridiplantae; phylum Streptophyta; class Magnoliopsida; order Fabales; family Fabaceae; genus Dalbergia; species Dalbergia cultrata. Next base: position 19,017,400 of record CM062350.1, read on the forward strand.
ATGTGATATGTCTATACAATTACGTTTTTTCTTTTGTCCATACACGATGATATGTTAGTCAATCTAATGGTCAGAAATCAAATTTACATACTACAATCATGTCCGAACATCATATGCTGCAATACTAAAGAAAAAAAATGTGATAGACAACAAAGCACACAAGCATTGTTCAAAATTATATAAACAATTAAACTCATAATCATTCAAAACACTTACTTATACATGACACGTGCCTCTAAAATTGGTATAGAATAGTTTATACGTTTTGAATTTGCTTCTCCTTTGCTAGATTTAGTATGTTTTGAATTAGATTTTGAAAAATCATTAGTTAAATTTGTGCTTTATCTATTACGAAAGTAAGTTATGGAAAAACTAAGGGGCTGTTTGGCAATGAGTTTTAAAAATTGTTTATAGTTTTTTAAAAATAGAAGATGAAAAAACATGTTTGGCAAAGTGTTTTTGAGACATTGATTTTAAAAACTCAAATAGAATTTGAGTTTTAAAAAGAATAAATGAAAAAACAAAGTTTAAGTTGTTTTATTGTTTTTGGTTTTGAAAAACAAGGAAATTGCAGTGGCAGTTTTGTAAATATAAGGTTTTATTATTTTGATACACTCTTCGATTCTCAAATTTTTGTTAAAACAAGTGGAAAGCCTCCTTTATATGTCCCTCTTATCTGCTCCGTGCCAAGACCAACACACGAAGCTCCTTCATAGAAAGCACCTTTACCATTTTTTAACACTAGAGTGCGACTAGACGACCACTAACAAGGTGGAGGACATGACAACAATGCAATGTTCGTGGTTCTGCAGATTTGGAGGACATTTGTAGTTTTGTCATGGTGGTGGTTCGAGTAAGGACTGAAACGAACAGTGGTGACTATGGTAATCAATGCAGGTTCATAGCACTGCTGGGTGATTCCAGCGGTTATGATTAATGATGGTGGCCGTGGAGGCTAAGGCACGGTGTTAAAGCGGAGGAGCTGCACGATGATGATTTGTGGGTGAATGGTATTGTGGTTGTGTGCAGCAGCTAGAGGCTTGATGCACGACTTTTTGGTGATGTGGTGGTTGGAGCCGTGATGAAGAAGATGATGGTCATGTTGGGGTTGTGATTTATGAAGGTGACTCAGCACCACCTTCACCTTGGTTATAGGGTGGCAGATTGAAGATGAAGGAGGATAGTCATTGTATATTTTGCAAAGGGAAGTGAAAATAGAAGTAAAAATTGGAATAACCAACCATTGATATGGGTTTTCATCATTGTGCGGGCTGAATCAACAGAAGATTCTAGAGGCACTGGAACCTTCCATAAGTGAAGCAACATTAAGGGGCCATATTTTTTGAGCCAAGGATTGGAGTGTGCAATATGGGAACAAGCCATGTTGGTGAGGTCTCCTAGTATGTGTATGGTTGGAGTCTAGAGGTGAAAGTGGTGAGTGTTTTGTGATATCCCAAATAATGAAATAATAATAATAATAATAATTATTATTATTATTATTATAGTTAATAGTAAACTATGAGCATACATATGCATTATAGTTAGTATATTCATTTTAGTTAGTTGTGTTGCATGCATTATAATTTAAATATGCATTATAGTTAGTAGTGTTAATGCATTATAGTTAGAATATGAATTAAAATTACTAAGTGTAGTTAGCATTAATATTAATTATTATTATTAAGTCTAGATATATGACACTAATATTAATTATAATTATTATTACTAAGTGTAGCTACCATTAGTATTATTATTATTAAGTGAACCTAACATAAATATTATTTAATATTATAATTACTAAGTGTAGTTAGCATTAATATTAATTATTATTATTATTAAGTCTAGATATATGCCACTAATATTAATTATAATTAATATTGCTAAGTGTAGCTAGCATTAACATTATTATTATTTAGTGCACCTAACATTAATATTATTTAACATTATAATTATTAAGTGTAGCTAGCATTAATATTAGTTATTATTATTATTAAATCTAGATATATGGCACTAACATTAATTATAATTAATATTACTAAGTGTAGCTAGCATTAGTATTATTATTATTAAAGTGTAAATAGCACAAATATTATTTAACATTATAATTACTAAGTGTAGTAGGCATTAATATTATTTATTATTATTAGTAAGTATAGACATATAGCACTAATATTATTTATGATTATTATATTTGTGTATAAATATATGTGTGTAGGAGTGTGTGTGTGTGTAAGAAATGTTTAGTTTCATTTTGCTAAGTTTTGCTTCCAACTCCTCTAAACCAAAATTTCTCTAAACCAAATTTCCTCTAAGCCAAATCTCCTCTAAGCCAAACCTCTTTTTGGCCGAATTCATCTCTTGTCAAGCTCATAATCCTCGTGGCCGAACTTCAGTGGACCTAACTAATCATCTCTTAAGGCGTTGTGGCGCTCCTCCCTTTAATCGACAAGTTTGGTTACTTGTACCATTCCGATTTTCCAAAATTAAGTTGTTAGTAGAAGCACACTCACGACTATCAAAGGTGAGTGGGTTTAAGCTCATGACCATACTTTTGGTCATTATTAATATATTTTCAAATTATATGAATTATTTATGAAATTTTAGAATAATTTATATCAAGAGAACATGTTGTTATGAATTATGTCGATTTTAGAAATATTATCATGAGAACTAATTATTTTGGAAAACTCATGGGACCATGCTTGTCTTTGTATGAATTATTTAGATTTATTTATTAGTTAGAAAATATTTTAAATCTCAGTTTTGTATGAAATTATTACTATTATTTTTTTAGCCAATAATTAGTGAGAAAGCATCGTGAGTTAGCATTTGCGGGATTGATCGTTAACCTTGGTACCAAGTGGTCCACTAGAGGACTAGCTCACCCACAATAAGGAACCTAGTGAGGTGTCCATTTATGGGACCTAGTTAGGTACCCATCAGAATAGCCATTGGCTCGTATTTAGCTATTCAAATTTCGGATAATTATGTCTGAGAATAATTCATGTTTCTCTACTAATTGTTGTTATAGATTGATTAATTTATATGTAATTATATATGTAATATATTTCACATCAATTGCATGTATATGTTATGTATTTTGTTATTGTCCCATGTGGGTTGTGAGTGGAGGCTCGCTCACTGAGTTTTGATGAACTCACCCTCTCTTTTCCTTTCCCTACTGAGATCTGATTCTGAGTTCAGGTTGTACCACGTAATCCTCCATGATAGTGCTCTGACTTCCTTGGTGAGCTTCGCTTTGAAGTGGAGCTTATTGTCAATTATGTCAGCCTAGTAGTGCTCCAATAAATTGTGTAGGCAGGATCCCCGGACATGCATGATATTATTTTCAGAATTTATGTTAATTGTTCTATTAAGTCTGGCTTTGGCCTAGAATATGGATTTTATGCAGATTTATGTTCAGAATTTATGTTTTAGAAATAATTCCATATTATCAAGTTTTAGTTGAACTTAACATATTTTAAACAAATTTGAGTTATTTATGCATATTAGTCAGTCCCAGTTACAGGAGAACTGGTGAGGGCCAAAATCCTCACGTGCCAGTCACGTTCTCTAGGTGGGTCATGACATGTTTGGAGGTTGAAGTATGGAAAATTTGAAATAGTATCATTTGAAGATGAATGGTGTGGAATTGATGTAGACATTCATGTGTAGTTATTTTTTAAAATATGTGAGCCAAATAAATTTTCTATTTTGTCATTTTTAAAAATAATTGCCCAATTAGATCTTTTCATTTTTTCACTTAAAAACTATTTTAAAAGTAGAATTACCAAATAAGTTTGTTTGCTTTTTTTTAAAAAAAATGAATTTTAGTTTGTTTTGTAAAACAATTTTAAAAAACTTAAACATAAAAACAATTGCAAACAAGTCTTAAAACACAAAATGGATTGCTTTAATGGTTAAGGAGTACTCTCACCTTACTACGAATGCTTATGGATCGAGTTGAGTGGGTTTGTTTTTTCCCAATTTCAACCCAATAATTCCATTAAGTCATTCCTAGATTTGGATTTGACATAATTATAATTCAATTAGTAAATGGGTTGAAACTGAACTGGTTTAAATTTAGATAACTATATTTAATATGAATTTAAATAAGGAGCAAGAAATTCTCAACCTGATTTATCAAGATTTCCACATTCTATTTTCATAAAGAGCACATATAATTTTTATTTTCGTAAAAGATTTACAATATTCTTGTAAAAGATTATAATCTATACTATTAATAAAAAAAATTATGATTAATAATCACCTTTTGATATCTTTCTCTTTATTAAATTTTTCTTTAAGTCAATGTATATAAGCATGTAAATAGTGTAACCACCCACTGTACTATTTACTCACTTTCCCATTTTTTTTCCTTCTTCTCCATGTAATAAAGTAAGTGTAGAAAAGGAATACAAAATTTAAAAAATCATTAATTTATATTACATAATAATCTGAAATAATTTCATATGGATAATATATAAAAATTATATCTAAAATGAAAATAACCATGAGGTGTGGCGTGGTGGTAATTCACTCATTCCTTAACCATGTGATTGGAGATTCGATCTTCACCCATGGAAATGGAGACGTATTTCATGACCAACCGTTTACCTCTTCGAAAAGCTCCCGCGGTGAGGGAAAATCTTTTTTATCTAAAATGAAAATGTGACCAGGTCAGGTCACTAGTTTTATGAATTTTGATATAGGAAAAATTCAAAGGGAGAGGAATAGAGACACGTGGCCCTAGTTTCCCTGTAGGTGGAAAAAATAAACTGTTATATATGGTGTGCCTCCTCATACCAGCCACCAACCATGGCACCCTAACCATTCACCACTTTCACTCACTAACACCACCAACTTGCTTCATTCAACATTACATTCACCACCACCATCATCACTTCACAGTTCACACAACCCCTTCTCTCTCTCTCTATTCACCACAGGGAAACAACAACAGCAACACACTAAACACCAATCACTCACTGACTCACTCACAGTTGCTGCGCGTATAGCTACTCCCACTAACACCAATCACACCGTAGCCAAAACCCACCACCACCATCAAGCAGTAGTACATGATCCACCGCAACACATGGCCTCCGCCTGTGTCAACAACATCGGAGTCCCGCCGGAGAACTTCCCCTATGGCGGCTGGCTCAGCCCCCGCCTCTCCTTCAGCGGCGGCGGCGGCGGCGATGACCACCACAAATCCGGATCCAAATCATCCGACCCGACCCGAGACACTGATCCAGAACCCGACTTTGAGTTCCGCCGCCTCGACGGCCCCGTTGCCATGCTCCCCGCCGACCAGCTCTTCTCCGACGGCAAGCTCGTCCCCCTCAACATCCCTTCCCTAAACAACAACAACAATACCACCACCAATACCACAACCAAACCGTCCTCGCCGGAAAACTCCAACCCTCGCCGGAAAATCGATTCCGACTCCTCTGCCGCCGCATCCTCCGCCGGCTCCGATCCCTACATCTTCTCTCCCAAAGCACCAAGATGCTCCAGCCGCTGGAAAGAGCTCCTAGGACTAAAGAAGCTCTACCAGAGCGCAAACGGCACGGTTTCAACGAAAACGACGTCGTCTTCTTCATCTTCGTCTTCCTCCAAATCCCTGAAGCTCTTTCTCCACCGCGGGGCTTCCAAAACGGCGTCGTTTTCGTCGGAGAACGCTCCGTTGCTGATGATGAAGGACCATTCGGATTGCGAGTCTCTGTCGATCTCATCCTCTCGGCTTTCTCTCTCTTCGTCTTCTTCCGGCCACGAGCACGACGATCTCCCTCGTCTCTCTCTAGATTCAGAGAAACCAAACCCTAACCCAAACCCGAACCCGAACCCGATCTCGCTCCACCGAAACCCGAACCCGACCCACCACCCTCGGATCCGGATGGTGAAGCCGAGAGCAAACTCTTTCGACTCCAAACCTGGAGCTTCGGACCCGTACTCGACGAACCGGGCGGGTCGGAGCCCGATCCGGAGGGCGGAATCTGGCGCGGGAGGGTGCAGGGGAGTGTCGGTGGACAGCCCAAGGATGAACTCGTCGGGGAAGATCGTGTTCCAGAGCCTTGAGAGAAGCTCAAGCAGTCCCAGCAGCTTCAACAATGGCGGTCCAAGGTTCAAGCAGAGAGGGATGGAGCGGTCTTACTCGGCCAACGTTAGGGTCACTCCGGTTCTCAACGTCCCGGTCTGTTCGCTCCGTGGGGGTTCGAAATCCGGTTCGGTCTTCGGGTTCGGGCAGCTCTTCGGTTCGCCGCAGAAGAAGGAAGGATCGGTTGGGAGCAACAATGGAGGAACGGGTAAGGGTAGGAACCGTTCAGACCGGAATTGATTGATACAGAAAACAAAAAAAGAGAGTGGGTAACAGCTAATTAGGGTTTTCTAATTTTAAATTTTGATCTTTTTTTTTTTTGGTTACTTCTACTAATTAATCTCTGTTGTTTTTTTTTTTTGTCTCTAATGTTGTAATGGAGATATTGCAGGACATTGGGGATTGATTTGGAAAGGGGAGAAGGGAGGGGCTTAAGTTGCTGTTTTTTTTTTTTGTTGATTATGATTAACAAGGGTTTAGATTTGATGTAAATAATGGGGAATTTTAGATTGTGCTGAATTGTTGATGAATGATGATGTTCTTTCTTCCTGTTCATCCTTCTAACTTGGTTGAGATTTTTCAGTGCAAATTCTATGGCTGCTGCTTGTTATTTTTTCTGACCTGGAACACATGGAATGGAATCTATATGGATTTCTTTTGCGGTTACTTTTTTAGCTTTTATTTTTTCTAATTTAATAATGGTAATTCGTTTTTTTTCATTTTTTTTAAACCTGAGATCCGTAGACTGTAGCAGTGTACAGAGTGGCATCATGTTGAGCTTATCTAGTCTGTCTGCCTCTCAGTTTTTTGTAAAATTAATTAATTGATTTTTCTTTTTTGCTTGAAAATAGTTTTTTTTTCCTTCTTTTGTTCACTTGTTTGTAGTGTGTGAAGTTTTGGGAAATGATGCCAAGATTCAAACAGAGGCGCCAGCTCTGCTGAATTATTTTATTGCACGTCAGTCTGATCCCAAATCTTCATGTACTATTTTTTATTTTTACTCTGTTTGCATTTAACTCGGAACAATTTATTTTAGCTAAATGACAAATCAGTATCAATATATCTTCATATTATGATAGATAGATTAGATTTGCATATTTTATTTTATATATCATATTTCTTGGGACGTTGTGGGGAGGGGGGGGGGGTCTTTATTCACTGGCCGAGTGGTCGGTGGTCCACACCTGAAGCTCAGTGTGTGACCTTGATGGAAGATTCAATTGGGGTGGGGACTAGTTTCTTTTCTTTTAATCAAAATGTGTACTTTGATTGGGGACATGGTATGGGTTCCCAGAACGGATTACTATCCTTCAATGAATAATTTAACTTGATCTCACCATTAAGTTTTCCCTTTCTGTGTGTCCCAAGATCTTGGTGGATGGGTGGAAGAACATCCACAAATTTGGTCACCTTTGTCCTCGCACAAGTTGTTTTTGGATAAATCATCTCACTTCATGCCCCATTGAAGTGAAAAGATCTCCCCCCACCCCTCCCAAAAAGACATGATTATCTATACCGGTATGGGACCATCCCTAATTAGATATGGTAGGTCCATTTCCTGTTTGCTGCAAAGCAATTTGATATGTGCCTACCCAAGTGTATTATTGAAGGATATATGTTCAAAAGTTCATTGCCTTTGGACCCTTTTTCATATGGTTCTTGTTCCGTAGTACTATGGGGCTGGAACTGTAACATAAAAATGATATATGTATGCTTGTGGTTATTAACTTGTAATTAGACCTTATCTAGTTAGTAGTTGCCTTTGTTGATTCATGAATGAGTCCCATATACCAATATACCAAATACTAACCAGTTGGAGGATTTTGACCGCTTCTGACCACTTCCCTGCACTCTACTACTAGACCAGGCAAGGCAGCAAACAAACAATTCAATAATAGAGCCAGAGAAAGAAAACAAACAGCATGCAAGGAGAATAGTGATCACTCCTATTTTTATTTTGAAAGGCAACTTTGGACAGAAAAATGTTAAAACCACGTGGCTAACAAACATGTTACCACACTTTTTGGGCTTAGCCACCATAAAAGCCAAATCACATGTGCAACAGCCAGCTGTGTTTAACTAGGCAGTCTCGTGTTAATACAAGACCGTTTTAGCTAATTTTATTTTACTGTTGCAGTGTTTTGGCTTTAATTTTTCACTTGCTGAATCAAACTAAATGAATCTATATTGCCAAAAGCTCTCCCATCTCTTACTGGAATTTATTACGAATATTTAAAGTTTAACTTAATGTAAAAGCTATTAAATGTTTGCCTATGCACAATTTAATTATAGTAATTCTCTCTTTTTTTTATCATTAAAGGACATATCTTTACCGTTATTATAAACATTTTAACTAAGTGTATAAATTGCATGATCTGCACAACTTCGGAAAAACTCTGAAGATTTTCTGTAATTAAACCGATAAGGGTTTATGGGTTAAGCGTTCAAATATCTGAAAATGAAGATTTTCTGTAATTAAACGGATAAGCGTTTCTGGGTTAGGCGTTCAAATATCTGAAAACCGATATTTAAGGACAGTGGCAGCTATTCTTTTCATCACAACAAAAAGGTTAGTACATATTTTTTTGAATTACCCTCTGATTGTACTACGAGATTCAGTTACATTGTTGAAAAGTCACAGGTTATTTCTAAATTTTGTACAGGATTTATTTTCATTTGGTCCAAACACGTGAGTTCGTTTTGCACAAATCTCAGTTGTCGTTGTCGACCAGAGTACCGGGGCTTTTGTCTAGCGGAGTCCCGTCCCATCCTTCACTTGCGCATGCTTTAGGGTTGGCGCTACGTAATGCCTATCAAAACTAATCCCTACTATTGATTTGACATCTCCTATCCATGCCATAGGCGCTTAGCTTGAACATAAGAATCTTTCTTGTTTGGGTGCATAGCATAGCAATGTAGCATAGCTAACTAGATTTTGCGACTTTCATGCCTATTATAGTACCCCTTGTAAACAAAGCAAAGCCATTAAACATAGCCTACCTTGGCAGCTAGCAGCTCATAGCACATGCAGCGCTAAAGGCATTGCATTGCATTGCAGCCTTGAGTCATGTAGTGTTTGTTTCCTTACTGTAACCAATTATGTGAAAATTGATTTTGTTTATAATTAATTTAAAATAAAATAAAATAATATATGTTTAATAATTCATTTAAAAATAACTTTGCCAACCAACCAAAATAAAAACTGAAAACCATACAATGTTGCTACTCATCTTACCGGTCCGTTCTCCGTTCTCAATTTTGTGGTGTTTCCTATCAATCATACTCGGATTTTGGCGTAGTGTTTGACCAGTCGTTTGTGGGTACTCTATTATACTACTAGTATCACATTTGTTCCCATTAGAGTTTGGGCTTCGTGACAACGTGAAAATGGATGCACCTACCACATCTTTTGATAGCCATGCTGCTGCTGCCTTTTTGGTGTGTCCCAATACAGCAGCAAAAGGGCAGTTGTGTACTTTCACTATTGGAGGGAAGTGCTGTGGCCTTGAAGTGTAGGGTCACCTCCACTACCCAAAATGATACCCTATATCCATTATCTCCAAATAAACCCTGGATTCTTGCCAAGTTTTGCTCATTGATTCCCATTCTTAATTGCACCTTGGAAGACCTGGTCAGGATAGAGTGATGTGACTTATAATAGTTTGGTTGTTTTGGTTAGTGAGCTCAACTTTGTCATTACTTTCTCTTCACTTTATATAGGGTTGAGGATACGTGCAATCATGTCTATCTTGCGAGGTAAATCAGCTGAAAAGCAGTCCCAGGGTAATTAATGGAAGACAACAAAGACTAAGCCAGTCACAGAGGCCCCACATTGATTAAATATTCAGTAGGGAGGGCGTATTTAAAGCGCGATCTTGCTGATCTGATTTTCTGTGTCTCAATAACATATAAAATACAATTTGTTTGTTGAATAAATTAGACAGCCTGCAAAAGGCTGAGGAGAGAGTTTTGGGGCGTCAAAGAAAGAACGTGCTGATGTGCAGTCGGGGCCTCTGCATAGATTCCCCTTCCTCCAATCCCTTCAACCCTATCATATGCATCGCTGCTCCCTCCCCTTCTCTCTCTAGTATAGGGAGTGGGTCAGCGCACAAAAAGGGATGAGAAAGGGTGGGTGCTGCTTCTAAATGCTAACGGCTATGAAAGGGTTGGATTTGTTGGCATCTTAGATGAAGAGGGCAGACAAAAATAATTAATATTATCTTAATAGTAAAGCTAAGCAATTAACAAGTAATGTGGTTAAATCAATTACTATTAATTAGTCTTTTTACTTTACAAAAGCTTTGGACATAAAATTCGGGGTTAAGATACAGCTGACTTGGGAAAATATCCCTATCCTCATCTTCATATCTGCATTGCAGTGTCTCCCTTACAATGCTCAAGAACAAGTGCACGGGTGATGTTTTGGAGTAGAATAATGCTACTCATTTGAGGTACGTACTACAGTGTGGGGGCATGTGAACTACAAGAGGTCACATCACAGTATCTGGATGAGCTGGGCTGTGAAGGATAATTCGTTGTTGTTATGTTAGGGTATGTAATCAACAGTGATAGGTTTGGGTCCCGTCGGAATTTAGTACTCCACGGACAACGACTTTTTACGGTTTTACTGTAGCTCAAACAAGAAGAGTTAGAGCTGATAAATAGCCCCGTTTTTCCCCCTTCTCCAGTTTATACAAGACGACGACTATAGCAAACCAACGCTGGATTCATGGTAGTTGCTTCAAGTAATAAGATTTGGTATTGCTTGGGAAAATTTGCTTGTGTCATCAAACTGTTCAATCTTGTATTTATGCCTATAAACATAAACTGCCCTTCACATGTTATAAGTCTATATCACCAGAGAAATGCTTAGGTGCTCATGACTACTTATAGAATGACATGTCTCTTTCAAATGGTAGTTAGTGGTGAATTCTATTTATCTCTACGTGAAGCTAACATATCAAATGGAGTGTGTTTGGTTAGGAGATGAAAAAAAGTAAAAAAATTCACAAGTATGACCCTGTTTGGTGCTCCATGAGCACCTATGAATTTCTCATACGGTAGATTATGGTGATGTGCTTGGTGGACCCGAGAGTTTAATGAAACTGGGTTGCACATTTTGTTTCAGATGTTTTTTCAGATGTTTAAGAGAATTAAATGGGCCGATTTGCCACCAACCAACAAAGCATGCTACTTTAGATGGGGCACCTGTCAAGTAGCCCCGCCGTGCTAATGTTCCTGTTTACCTCATTTCGTTTCGTTTTGTAACTGTAGGGAATTAGATCACTGGTTCCATGTAGGATATGTATTTTAAAAAATAAATTTGAAATAAAACGACTTGTACTGTAAATACTAAATACCATTAAAAGAAGAAGAAATGATTGAATTTACAGACACTTCGATATAGCAAAATTATTTTTAAGTTGGATTGAATTTTATCCAAACACGCATCATATTATATTTACTACAGATTTCATTGGAAAATGAATTATTATTATTATTTTTCTTGATTTTTGAGGTTGTATTTGATTTGAGAGTAGAGCCAGTGGGCAGATAGGGCCATACCGTGATGCTCTCGGCACAAAGGAAGTTAGGATCCCAGAACAAGCCGTGCTCACCCACACAATGGATCTATGACTGCTTCAACTCCTTTTCAAAAGTCTTGATCTTACTAAAAGAATAATAATGATGATCGAAATTAACCTGAATACGTGTAACTGGATGTCGACTTAGAAGTACCTACCTAGCACCAAGCAAAGTATATGTCTAACAAGAAGAATACAAGTTAAAGGGTTAAGGGTGCATTACGAAAGCACACATATGGAGACAATGGAAGTTGATCAAGCTGATTAACATTCACCCAGAACCTTCGGTGGTTGTCTTCTCTGCAGAATTGCAAACAAAACAATTCGGTAGTAAGAATATGGATCAAAAAGGGTTGAAGTATACAAATTATAAATCAAATCAATGCAAACAAGATTATAATATTTGTTTTCAAAATTTGTTAAACAACTACTAAAAGAAACCCAATCCAATATCACTATCTAATCTGCTTGTTACGAAAGTTACTTATGCAAGCTTGGCATTCCTGTCATCTACAAAGGCATAGAGCCTTCACTTTTTACGGGTTATCAATAATCATAAATCAGATTGCCACATGCCTGGACTTCTGATCAGTTTTTCTAGTCGTCTATCCAAATCAGTTCACCTTGCTTTACTTTCCCAGAGAGAGAGTACCTAAAGTCCTTTGGGCCTTGTTAGACTTATTGTAGACACTACTACAGCTAATTGGGTTGTCAATATCTTCAGTGGCCCTAGGAGCAGATTTTAGCATACAATGCTTTCTGACCACTTTCCATATCAAGCCATAGCAGCCATGATGCATCTGGGGTACCTGCTAAGATAACTATTGTGATGGTGAGATGATTGGTCTGCACTATGCCAGCTAGACTGATTGATCCCAGTGTTTTTACTCCTTGGCAACTTGGCAAGTGCATGTGGGATTGTGGGCTCAAGAGTTTCCTTTAAAACGATAAAACTCTACGGTAAAGTAATGGGAAAAGTTGTCAAGAAACTTTCCCCTACTAAAAGGAAGAAGGGTCACAGGTTGGCTAAGACGAATCCTGAAGTCGCACATGGTGATGCAGTTAAGCTAATTAGTGACAGAAGAATTATTAACTCCAAACATAGCAAACATACAGGCATTCCGTAGGTAGTTAAGTGGAAGTGGATGTTTAATACTTCATTTCTAGAGAAATCAGCTTTGATGACCGCCAAGCTAGTAGGCCTGGAGGTATTATTCTTGGACAACTTGCTCCTACAATGCAAGCCCTAAGGACAAATCTGGCTGAGATAATTGAAGTAAATAACAAGCAGACCCAAACTAAGAATAATAATGAAACAAGAAATAGGATAAAATGTTATAATATTATCACAAATTTGAAATCATTAGACCAGAGCCACCATGCCAGCAGTTCAATCGAAGGAGAAAATTAAAATAGGATTTGCCATGCAAGTATGCAATACAATGACTACTAATATATTGTGGATAATTTTCGGAATAGATCACTGACAAAACTGGTCAGACAGTTGATCATTTTCAATTTTATTTGCACTTTGCAAAGAGCAGTAAAACCATATAACGATGAAAGAGACAGACTACAAATGGGGAAAATATAATTTGGAAAAAAAAAAATCCAATACTAACATTAGTTAACTATAAAAAACTAATTATGCCTCCGGAGACACGTATATACCATGAGCGTTGCCAATAGACATCAAGCGGTCTATATTATCAATCCGCCCTTGTATGGATCTTAAAAGTAAATTCAGTGATGAAACTCTTTTCCTAACAGTGGAAATCTTAGCAGCATGTTGCATGATGAACGGCAAAGGAGCATCTTCAAGTAATTGATCAAGTTCTGCCAAAAGAAGAGACAAATTTCAGGTCAGCGAATTGCACAGCTTCTTAAGAAATTACAACATCCTCGACCAATGGCAGAAACTTTACCAGAAGCATTAATATTAAGCATAATTGAAATGAAATTATGGTGTGTTTAGCAAATCCAAAATTTGTACACTACAGCTGCTAGTTTAACATGCCAATGAAGAGCAGATTGCCAAAGAACATGAATTTAGTCCATAGTTGTCAAATGGTGGCCATGGCATGGTGGATTTTGGCCCCCCAGCCAGGGAAAGGCTTGTTCATTATGGCGGTCATGGTGGTCTTAAATGGCGGATTTTTGGTCCACCGCCATGAGCTGCCATCCGCAATTGGCAACTATGTTTTGGTCATCATTCAACAAGATAGATGTTAGCCATCATAAGAGGAGTATAGGGTGAAGGGAGGTGTTTAATTACCTACTCACTTCATGGTTGCAGTATTTTATTTTATTGTGAGTGGACTATCTAATTGGGTTTTCAGTGCCTAAACTTCTGGCTCTGTTAGTAGTAGTGTGGAGCATTGCATCTCTCATATAATTGAAACATAACTTTCTTATTCCACTGAGATGAAATGAAATGTATTCTAACGTTTTTAAATACGATGAATATATATACATATAGGTAGAATTAACATTCACATTTCATGGCAAAACACTTCCACGCTAAGAAGCTAAGAAATGAACCCCTCAAAGGAGAGCTACCTGTTTACAAGCTTTATTTTCCTGCTACAAAATCCATCTTCAAATGCTTGTCAGAAGAACAGAAGCATAGGTTACATTATTTCTTTAATAACAAAAAAAGCTCTAATGGCTTGTTTGGTTTACAATCTTGAAAATGTAAAAAGGGAAAAATTATCTTCCTGAAGCAGGCACTTTAACATGAACTAAGCTTTTACTTATTTTCATAAAAACATCTTTCGTTAGGTGCAAATGTTAAACCAAACTTGGCCAGAGCATGATGAATCTTCATAAATTACACACAATATATATATATATATAGAATAACAAATAATGTCTCATCTCTTCATGCCTTGTCTGAATTCTGAGATTCTAAACTGAAGCTTAGAAAGACTACAACAAAAATGTCCACACGAAGTAATGAAACTGTGAAATTGCTTACTTTTTCTAGTCTTAGGTTTGAGTTGTTTCCGAGGCACTCAGCAGCCTAAACCTAGGTTCCACATGCACAGTAGTGGGATTGACAGTTTCGCTTACAACCTCAGCTAAACCCCAGACTTGTATAACTAGAGAAGTGAATATTCTCCTCTGTTATGTCCCAGAATCATGCTACCTTGGTTCAATAGTAGCTTGCAAAGAACAATGTTTAGAAAGTTAAGAGCCAATGTTACTGTAAAATTGGTTCACTACTTACTAGACAAGTTCAGAGTTTCACCCATGATAACTCCTTCCTGTAACAAGGAAAACTAGTAGACAATAGTTTTGAACCCAACAATGTGTCTATGCCCATGCGTACCGCATTTGAAACACAGGTCACCAACAACATACAATTCGAAAAAAAAAGGCATATTTTCTCCCAAAATCACCAAAACAAACATGCAATTACACTAGAAGTTCCTGCAAATTACCAGAAGAAAAGTTTAATTTTGATACTGTGTGAAGGCATAAAATTTTTCATACTTTCAAGTACTTATACACATGGATTTAATTTCTATACATTGCCACTATAAAAGTTCTTTACACAGACATCTAATTATGTATTGCTTGTATTTAAAATTGCAGTTGCGATCGCGCTGTGATGCGGAAACTAGAAAATTGCGAGAAAACCCAGCTGACATGCCCACAATTGCTGCTACTATGCCGTTGCGGAGGCCACCACAACAGCAGAATTGCAGCCGCAATTGCGGTGCATACTGCAACTAAAACCTTATTTTGCTACATCAGCTATGATAATTTACTCTCTCCCACTACTTAACAAGTCATGCATATGAAAATTTTGATTCAGTGCATCAAATGTAAACTCTATATATATTACCGTGTACAATCTTTGAGACAGTTATTATAAAATTCAAAAACTGAAGAAGTGATTCTACACGATAAAATGATTGAATGACGGTGCCAAATTTTAATTTTTTTAAAAAAATTTACTTGCAACACAAGCCATATAAATTGATCCAAATTTTCTTTTCTTTTTTTTTGGTTGATAACATAAATCAACCAGGTAGCTAATAACTTCCAATTAATAACTAACACAATTGCTATTCCAAAAAGTAAAAAGAAACTGAAGTATTAAAAGAACTTAGAAAGAGAACGAAACAATCGAAATTAGCGGTGATGGTAACCACCTCGGGTGAGTCGATTGATGGCGGAGGAGAGCTGGTCCTGGCTGCTGAGAGTTTCTCGCGCTCTGAAATCGAAGTCCTTGATGACGGACGACAGCATCGACGACAATCCTTTCGCCAAAACCTCGGAGCTCCTCGCCAGGGGATCGTAGTTGTCGTTGCCGCTATCGGCGGCGGCTGTGGAGCCTTCTTCGCCGGCGGCGCCGAGGTCCGCAGAGAGAGGAGGCTCGGGTTTATCTTGAACGGCGGCGGCGGCGACGCTGCTCTCGGTTTCCTCGGGAAAATCGCGGCGATTGATGCCGGAGCTAGATTCCATTGTGATCGAGTGGTTTCCGGTACTTCTGCACGCGGCGGCCCGTTCGTTCACGGCATAGAGTTCATGGCAGTTCGCCGGAGCGGCGGAAGTGGTTCCGCGAGCAGTATCGACGGCGGGAAACTGGTGTGTTAGCGGGATAGTAGTAAATAGTGTAAAGCGAATTTCTTTTGTTTCGATTAATGGAGATGGATGTATCGAAGGGGAATATATCAAATGAGACTAAGGTTCACTTTTAACCTTGAAATTGCAATGTTACTTCAATTTTATAATTTTATTTCCAAAAATTTCGAGATTAATTATTTAGTCCCGAAATTATATTTCTTTTGTCAATTTAATTTTTAATCAAATAAATATTAGTTAACTGTTATTATGTTGTTGGTATGGAATGATAAGCAACACATGGCATCTGCTGATGTGTCATATGGGCACAGATGGCATGTCATATGAAATGTTGAGTGGTGTCAAATTAAAATAGATTGAAATTAATTCCTAAAATTTTTAAATGTGTGTAAATAGTCTTTGAAGAATTTTAAAATGTGTTAAAAAAGTCCCCCAATCCCCAAATTTCTTTTTTTTCATTTCATAATTGCTAAATTTTTAATATTTCTTAAACATGCTAATTAGGAAAATGAATTTTAATATGAATTTGCTCCTAACTACGGCTGACACACTGACTTACACTAGGAATACGTGAGCATGCTTGGTAAAAAAATTAGTTCATAATCCGTGTGAAGCGTATTTGTAACCAACAAATATATATATATATATATATATATATATATATATATATATATATAAATATATATAATTATTTTTTTTAATTTTGATCTTTCATCATCCGCTGGTGGTAGATTTTTTGTTTTAAAAATTTGGTACATAATCTGCTACCACCAGATTCTGTAGTTACAAAGGATTACATTATCTCTATATAATTTTCATACCCTACTTAGATAATATATTTTTCATATAGAATAACAATGATAAGAAAATGTATCATTCGACCATCTATTATTAATTAGACGAGTGGTAAGTAATGTAATCCTTCGTAAATATGATTAGCACATGATGGAAGAAAGTAACCATAAATGCTCTATTTTAAATCGATATTGTTGTGTTTACCCTACTCATATCAACATCCCCAAAATACGTACTTCTCCATCTTCACTAAATCACAAATAATAGCTCCTCGTTCATATGCATCTTTATTTGCAAATGTGCCACCATTGTTATTCAAGTTGTACACCCTAAGAGACTGTGATTCCCTATAATCCACTATTATCGAGGTAGAATGAGAAACACGTTCATTTACTTAAGCTCGATTAAGACTTTTTATATTTGAAATGGTTTGCAAGTGCATTTGATTTGGGAATAGAGTTTCTTTTCCTTGTCATGCTCAATTCTGTTGATAATAAATTCTTTCTTAAATTGCAACTAAAATATTTCCAATAGCACATTGATGAACTCCATCCACGCTTAATAATTAACATCAAAAGGAAAAAAGATAGTTAATGTTATTATAACTAATATCGCTGTTAAAAAATAATTTATCTTGTTCATTACTATTTAAAAATTCTTACAAAAAATCTAATATAGTCATCTAACTACCTAAATAATTTTTATAGTCATTTTATTGAAATCATATCACATTTTTTTGGTTTTTTGCTTTAGATGCAAAGTATGAACAAGAGCACGTTAGTATAATAATAGGAAGAAAACGTGAAGAACTAGATTTGCTGAAAGGACACTCATTAGTTATTGTATTTCATTGTCTCATTTTTAAATATTTTTATACATTTTGTTCATGTGGTTCCATGTGGTGAGAATCCAGATTAAGTAGGGTGTGAAAACGTGAGGGAAATTAGCATATTTAAAAAATAGTGAAAGTTTAGATTTTTGAAGTAAAAGATGAGAAAATTGGAAATTAGGATATTTTTGACACATTTTATAAAATTTCAAGGATTATTTTGACACATTTAAAAATTTCAGACTAATTTAATTCTATTTTAATTTAACATCATATCAACATATACCATGGCATACCACATGTGCTTATCATGAAATGTCAGCAATAGGTAGCATGCCATATTGGATCAATATGATATGTCATCGATACGTGACATGCCACGTGTTACTTAATGTGTCACATTATATTTAATCTTTTATCAATTAAGTGTATCTCTTCGAATTTGAAACAAATCACTCTTCCCTCTCTTATATCACACATTATACATTTATGTTATATATCATCACGCTACACATCATACATTTGATATTATATATTTATACATAACATGTTTATTTTTTATTTTGCGTTTAACTCCTTTTTGAATTAAAACAAGCTATGTCTTGCACATGCCATATACACTTGTTATAATATTGTACACTAAATTATTATAGATATGTGTGTATTTTACACATGATATGTTCCTTTTCTTTATTTTCTTATCTTCCGCGGATAAAAATTTATATTTACCATTATTATTTCTATTATTACTATAAGCTAGGTACATATACTGATATATACATTCATGATTTCTACTTTTTTTTTCACACACACACACACACACACACATATATATATATATGTTTCATTTTGTTGTTAGATCAATCATGATACTCTTGTGATTTACATTTTCTACTTGGTTAGAGCATCATAGATTTAACTATAATTAAGTTTTCAATCATTTTTCATTTTTATTTATATATTCATTCATTTATCTATTTGATTATTGTTATTATTATTGTTGTTGTTGTTTAACTCAAATTTTTTTCCTTTTGCATATCATTAGTAAATTAACCTTGTTTAATTTGCTAATTAATTATTCTGTTTACTCATAGTAATGAGCTAATTAGTCTAAGAAAATTGGGATGTTATAGAAAATCCCTGTTTATCAGCAGCCATGCATGGGCAATAAGTCAAAGCCACAACTCTATTTACTCCGCAAGGCTTGTACCCAAAGGTCCTCTCTCTATTGAATCAGCCCCTACCTAGCTTAGACATAAAGGCTAGGTTGGAATCATGGGCACACTTTAACCGAACCCCCCTAACATGCATTTTCCTCCTATCACCAACATCTCCCCACAAGAATCTATGACAGGCACCATCAATGCCTTTACATATAGGCTGAGGTAAAAAAGCATTCTGCATAAGATGCAGAGGTATGTAGGAAGGGACCAAACAACAAAGAATAAGTCAGCCTGCAACAGACAAAGAGTTCGCCTTCCGGGAAGTTAGCCTCTGTAAGAGCTTATCAGTAACATAGGATAAGGACCTGAAGGATTACCTACCATGCTGTAAGGTACCATTTGTTTACTATCTCTAAAATAAAAATATAGAGAAACTGGAGACACAAACTTGTTTGATAGTGGAGGTAGGAATATGGAACAGAAAAATTTTCTATCCTTAAGACAGGAAAATATAAAATTTTTATACCTCCAAATTATGGGGACAGCATATAGAGACAAATTTAATATTTTTTTCTTCCAATAATATCCCTATATATATTTATTATTTATGTCTCCATCTCCACTATCTCCATTATTCTTGTATTTCTACTTCAGAGACAGTAAACAAACATTACTTAAAGGAACACCGAGATATTTTCCAACATCCCCTATCAAAGTAAACTCAAAAGCGTCAGCAATCTCAGAAGCTCTAGAATGGTGGACATGATGAGAGAAAAATATATATCTTGGTTTTTTCCATACTAACCTTCTGTCCAAAACTCTGACTAAAGAGATCCAAACAAACCTTGATGTCCTCTACTTAATCAAGGAAGACTTCAGTGAATATGAACAGGTCATCCACAAAGCAAAGATGGGTAATGGTAGGGCCCCCTCTAGAGATGGATATAGGCCTCCATTGACCATAATCGACTGCTAATTGAATTAGATGAGACAATATTTCCATACAAATGACAAAGAGATAAGGTGACACAGCAGGTCACCTTGTCGAATGCCCTTGTAAGGCACAAAGTCCTTAGTATACTCATCATTCCATGATATACTTGTCAAGATCACTGAAATGCAATGCCAAATAGGAGGGATGAAACTATACGTACCCAGGGGCCAAGATCTTTGAGGGAATCAACCACAAACTTCTAACTCAAACGATCATAGGCTTTTTCCAAGTTGATCTTTTATAGCCATCAAACCCCTATTACCTGTCACCGGCCTCGTTTTATGAATGACCTTTTGAGCTGTGATGATGTTATTTGAACCACTCCTTCCTCTAACAAAGTCACATTGAGTTGGAGCTATTATCTTAAGCATACTTTTCAGCCTATTAGCCACAATCTTGGTGAAAACCTTGTAAGCCACATTACAAAGGCTAATAGGATGGGATTGCTTAACAAAATCAGGATTATTCACCTTGGGAATTAAAGATATAAAGGTCCTATTAATGGCTTTAACTTCCTGCGGTTGAAGAAAAACTAAGAGCATATCAAAATTAAAGTTAAATCAAATACATTACTTGATATTGATTAATAATTTTCTCACACCAACAATTATTATGAAGTATCAATATAAAAAAGAATTAGTTAGCAGACCCTAATCCTTCTTTTACTCACTTTATCCGGTCTTCCATTGTATGAGTGTTGCTGATAGGGTGCCATCTTTCTTTTGTAATGACAACCTTACTGTTGTTTCTTTTCTTGTCGTTTCTTAGGTTTTTATGTCTTTCGTTTTACTTTTGTTGTTCCCTCTCTAAATGTTTTCTTTGTTCCTTTTGTGGGTTTTTTTTTTCCTCTATGGATGTTTTGGTTCCATTGGTGGTATTGTTTTTTTTATAGTCTTATAGATACAAATATATTTAGATTTAGTTTGAAAGAAGATATAATACATTCTTCAAGATGCAATACTTTTTGTGTTGGTCTTTGTAATGAAAGATGTTTTGACATTAATAGTCTTCAGGTGAGGACTAGAGTTACATATTGGTTGCTAGTTCATAATACGAAATGCATTTATTTCTTATTCAATTTAGATTTATAATAACTTTCTCGATTTGTGATATATACGAGGCTCACTTGTGAAATTTTTCATCCAATTTTTACCCTTGATCAAACATACCCTTAGTAAATAATACAAAAAGGAAAAAAGAACTTTAATCCTTGAAGTTGCAACTCACTTTAACCCCTGAAATTTACAAATTGTTGAATTTAATTTATATATAGTGTTAATGTAAAAATTTTACACAGACACCCAATCATGTAATATCACCTTCATATGCTCTCATTGAATGCCTTTATTTCACCTCTCAAACACAAGAAAAATGTTACTTGTCCATGTTGACTCATGCCATGTTTAAAATTGGATGAGATGTGAATTCTACTTAAATATGATTAGTGGCTGATTTAGAAAATTAAGGTAATGTGGCCAAGTATAATATATAAACACATCAATAAGTTTTACATAATTTTATATAAGATTAGGGTCAAACCTAATAATATAACAATGACAATATATATATATATGAGGAAGGATCAACTTACTCCAAGAATAAGTCTTGACATATTTACTCCATCTAATAACTTTTTTTAGGCATGGAATTGCATCAATCCAATCGTTAAATTTAAAGCTTTTACCAAGTAGATCAAGCATATAAAGTTGCATATAATTTGAAAATGATTTGATAGTTCATCATTTCGTTTTATTTTGACGGATAGTATGTTTTTGAAAATACAAGTAAATCTTAATTAATAGATTACATGGCTATTGTTGTTCATTTTTTTAAAAAAAATTTGGCATGCTTGATCATCAATATAATATAACATAAATCAACAGTTGATTGATTAGATTCAATATGGATAAAGATTTATAGAATGGAATAGCTGTGCAAGACTTACTTTGGAGTAAACGGATTTTCACTATATATATATATGGAGTGTATCACATGAAATGAGTGGTTTATTATAAAAATGAGAAGAGCAAATTTGAGTCATATAACCATACATAGATAGTTAAGATTAAAAGTTAATTAATGCACATGTAGATTTAAAAAAGTCATATGATTTTATATTTTAATCTTAATCATTCATTTAAAATCTAGCAATCAAGATTAATTCCTCTTACTCTCATAATAAATCATCCCTATCATATGGTATGCTCCTTTTATATATATATATATATATATATATGAATGGAGATCCATTTACTCTAGGAGTAAGTCTTGGTATATTTATTCCATAATCTAATAACTCTTTTTTTAGTATGAAATTGTATCAATCTAACCGTTGAATTTAAAGTTCCTACTAAGGAGATCAAGCATTTAAAGTTTTTCATACAATTTGAAAATGATTTGATAGTTTATCATTTCATTTCATTTTGACGGATAACATGTTTATAAAAATACAAGTAAATATCGATTAATAGATTATATGACTGTTGTTGTCCAATTTTTTTTTTAAATTTAGTATTCTTGATCATCAATATAATATAACATAAATCAAAGGCTGGATTGATTATTAAATTCAATGTGGATGAAGAGTTATAGAATAAATTGTGCAAGACTTATTTATGAAGTGAACAAATATCCATTGATAATCTTTGATTTGGCTTTGTGTCACACCTTTTGTGTAAATAGCACAGCTACGAAAATCTATATTATCCTATGTTTGTTTTCTAAAATAAAAAATAGTAAAAATAAAGTTCTTAAGTTCTTCATTGTTTCACTCCTTTTGATTATTAATATAAGTTATTTTTAAGTTTTTATTTTTGTTTAAAATATAGATCATTTTCATATTTCAATGACTTATTAATTATTTTATACTTATCTTACCCTTTATTTAATTTGAAGAAACAATGAGTGGAGGAGATTTTCTTGAAATATTTAGTTGGAAAGAGAGAGTGTGAAGATTAAGTGATAGAAGCATATTTATATATTTTACTTTCTTTTTTGAAAGATCAATATAATTTAATTATTATCTTAATTATGTATGTAATGCAAAAATAACTTATAGTGAGATCAGAGGGAGTAGGTTTCTCTATTTTATTTTGCAGTCTGCTATGGAAAAAAAAAAAAAAAAACACATTTCCATCCAAATTACGAATTCGCCCAAATAAGTTCCATGCCAAAAAAAGAATTCGCTTAAATAAGGGTTAGGGTTCTGCATTTCGCGGACCGCGGCACTATAAATACACGAACCAAGGGTTTTATATTTTGCCACCAGCATCATCGAATACCCTTTCTTTCTTTGCACAAAGAAAATCTGCCATCGTTGCTGGAAATCGTGAAAGCGTTCGTCATCCAACATGAGAGCTAAGGTAAGTTCTTCTTCCTTCAGTTATATGGTGCTTCGATGTTCTTTCTTTTTTTTTTTTTCATTTAGTTGTATTCATTGTTTTCTGTTTAATTTTTTTTAAAGGATCAGAATTCAGAGCATGATTGGGATTTTTAAAAATGTTTTTTTTGGGTGGGGGGGGGGGTTGTTGGGAATGGTTGTTCTTATTTAATTTAGATTCATGGATCGTATTAATTGATGACATGTTCGTTGTGTAACTGGAAATTGTAATAGGATTATTGTTTTAGCTTGTTGTTGTCTTCGATCTGAGAAAAAAAAAAGGAAATTAATGGATGCGTTTTCTGATTTTGGATATTTGAAGGAGGGATATTCGATCTTGCTTGTGGGAATTGGTCATGAACATTGGATGCTCTGTATAAACGTTTCGTTTAGAAAAATTACTGTTGAAAAGGACAAGGCTGCTTTTAATCTTCTTAAAAAAATCATTATTTTCTGATATATTTTTTAGATATTTATCTAAAAAACTAGGAGATTCCTTTGGTAGCTAATAGCTATGATAGTTTTAATGGTATGATGGTTTTAATAGTATCAATGCCCATTTCCAATAAGGGGTTGTAATTTAACCATGAATTAATTCTTTTCTATTTTTAAACTTTTGTCAAATTGCATGTGTGGCTTAATTCTGGCTATTAATCCTCACAGGGTATCGATACCTATGAAAAAATTGAGGGTGCCGGGGAAACTTCCAATATATATATATTTATCTTATGGGAACTTATTTATTTATTTTTATGAAAAGCATAAACATTGATATGGAATTGTTTGATTTTTGAACTGAATGAAATTAAGTTCAGCAATCTTTAAGTGATTAACAATGGTTAGAATCAATGTGGGCATCAAATACCATTGAGTGCTGCTGTTGGGCTTAACTTTTAAGGTGTGTATTGTTCTTTGAGGCAACGTACTTTTTATGTCACAGGATGCATACATGCCATAGAGCTTTCATTTGGTGCTGTGCTGATTCTGTTCTGTGTCTTGTTCTGTCCTCGCTGTTTGGTCGGTCGAGAGTGTTGTAATCAAACTATCGGAAAAAAATGCTGAGGATTTGTTGTTGTCTTTGATCTGAGAAAAATGGATGTGATTTCTGTTATTGGTTATAGAATGGATGTTTTTGTCCCTCATGTGGGAATTGGTCATAAACTTTACTAAGATACCTTGTTGGCTAGACAATTATGATCTAAATGTTAAACATCCATAATTGATTTGATGTTGTGGTTGAATGCTGTTCCACAGGCAGTTAACGTTGTTCCCTTTAAGCTGCAGGTGTAAGTGTTTGATATTTATACTGATTGAAATTAAGTCCGTCAATCATCACGTGACTAGCAGTAGTTAGGATAAAATATTTTTGAGTGCAATGGTTAGGGTTGACTTCTATTGTGTGTATTGTGCTTTAACACCAGCATGCTGATGATTGGTGTAGTTTGTTGTCTTCAATCTGAAAAAATCAGTGAAAGTTCTGATATTGGGTTTTAGAAGGAGGGGTTTCATTCCGATATTGTTTGAAGATTTAACTTGTTGGCTAAAAAATGAAGATCCAAATGTTATTAATTTAAAATTGATAGATGTTGTGATTGAATGTTGTTCTACAGATAGTTAATGTTGTTCCTTTTGGATTTCGATTCTCTAATGTGAGGATATCTGTAATGTGAGAAAGTGAGGGATTAACCAATCTTAGATCGTTTGATAGTATCCACACACAATGCAAGTTATTGATTTAAGGGTGGTTAACTCGTTGTTTTCTTACTTAACAATGATCTTTACTTTATAGGATCCAAATTTGTTCCATTAAAGATGCTGGTGAAGGTGTGTTTTTTGTGCTGAAGGAAATTAAATTCACCAATCATTAAGCAATTAACAATAGTTAGGATTCATGTCAGCATCAGATCTTATCGAGTGCTATCGTTAGGCTTAAGTTGTGTATTGTGCTCTACTGCCAATATGCTGATACATGATCATTCTTCACCTGATTGTATGTTTGTGTTGTGGAGAGTGTTAAAGGAATTGTACTGCATTTGCAATGTTTATGTAAATTTATCGACATTTGACTTTGGAGTAAGGCTATTGACACAAGCTAAGGCTAAAACAGAAGGCTGATAGCCTACGTAGAAGGCTGTTTCATCAGCAGCAGGATGAAAATTCTTTCATTTTGTGTTTGACACTTGATGTTTTGAAGTTTTCCCGTCATCATGAGTTTGTACCTTGCCATTTCCCATTAGTCTAACACAATGTTGTTTTGTATCAGTGGAAGAAGAAGCGCATGAGGAGATTGAAGAGGAAGCGGAGAAAGATGAGACAAAGATCCAAGTAGATGCTTACGAAGGGATGAGATGAGTTTTCCCTCCTGCTGTTCGGCTTCATGATATCTAGGCAGTTATGGCCCTAGTGATCCTGAGGTCTTGTCGGTAGGGGAGGGCTTCTCTCTTGACTTAGTTTAGCAGTACTGGTCTATGACTTATTTTGAGTGTGTTAGGTGTAATGTTGAGGGTTTGTGGTGTTTTAATCATGTGCTGGTTACTGCTTTTGCCATACTTAATGGTATGCGAAATGACTTATATTACTATTTTAATGTTTGCATGAAAATTTGATCGTGTCCTATGCTTTTCAAGACCAAAAATCATCAGCACACATTCAATTGTGGTGCACCTTGCTTTAGGGTAAAAATCAGAGGAAACTATTTATGCACAAATATGATCTATTATGCAGCTGTTCCAGTACTATATGACAAATCGAAAACAAAGACATGCTTAAGGCTTTGCTAGTGTTTTAATGTGAATATGGAATTTCAGGTGAAGGTATGTGTGCACGAACTTCCAACCATAAATTATTTGGACAACAAATGTGAATTAAGAATTGTGCAATGTTTGGAGATTATATATTTGCAGCCTAATTGAGAAATTCAAGAAGAAATATCCTGAATTTTGTGGCGTTCGAACTACTAAGTAATGGCGGCAAAATAAAAGAAAAAAGATATGACAAGGGAAGTCCATGATTACAATTTACAAGACCGGAAACGTTTCCTATCTTCCAAGATTGTAAGAGCGACAATGAATACAATGCAAAGATCTAAAATCGCAGATAGAGGCTTCGAATTTTCATATATTGGAAAAGGATTTAACAGTGTCCTTTAATAGTATCGATCAAGTTTGGCCTCTGTATTGAGTTGGAATACCAGACATGGGTTTGAAAGTGTATTTTTTTCCCATCGCCTATTTTTTTTTTCTTCTTACACATGAATCTCACGATTGAATCATGACCTCACACTTAGAGACCCGAGTCCCTTCGACTCAGATCAATGTCTCATTGGTGTGATCTCTCCTAATTGAGTTAAGATGAACCCAAATTCAGTAATTGAAAAAAAAACTCATTCAGTAATTCAACTAGAATTTGTAATCTCTGTTACATAGCTCTCCCACAACATGTACGCAAATAATTTTTGAGAGCATCCGCCTCCAATACGTCAAGCTTTCTACCTCCCCTTATCGCATTAGCTTGTTCATAACTTATAAATAATAGTACTTGCTAACAGGTTAGTGATATTTTATGGAGCATTATTCAGATCTCATTATACAACCATGTTAAAACAGGGAGCATGTGACGACTGGGGCGGAGCTACACCATATCTTCAGGAGAGACTAATACTTAACAGTTAATTTCACGTAAAGAATATATATCTTATAATTTTTATTTTTATTTAAAAATTTAAACAAAATTATCATATGTGAAAGAAATAAATGTTTAACAATCAAAACTCAAAAAATACACACACATATATGTATATATACATATAACATTATCCATTACAATACTTAAACGTCTAGTTAAATAAAAAGTTAATTAGAATCATACAAATAAA
This sequence comes from Dalbergia cultrata, assembly GCA_031216105.1. Lineage (NCBI taxonomy): Eukaryota > Viridiplantae > Streptophyta > Magnoliopsida > Fabales > Fabaceae > Dalbergia > Dalbergia cultrata. The sequence goes on from CM062350.1 coordinate 19,044,712, forward strand.
TTTTTTAGAGGAGGCCAAACTGAAAAAAATTAAAGGGTAAAAAAAAAATAAATCCTATAAGGAGGCTCCGCCCCTGTGTGGTGTGACAAAAGAAAGGGGAACATAAAATGTTATGCAGCAATCCTCTTCACAAATGAGCTGCATTCCAAGTAGTGGATCACTGGGCAAAGTTATCAAAGATTTTAAGCATTTATAATTCAGCAAATGATAAATTTTAACTGGAAAGGAGAAAATAGACCAAAAGCATACACTCAACTGCAACGAGGCTGGCATGCCCAGAAGACATTTGTGTTGACAGAAGCAGATCAACCAAGATGCAAATGGATAATACCAATCATTTAAAGAAGTGACATGCTGCCTCAATTCACAAAACCAGTGTTAAATTCTCTGCTCGAACCTTTTTATTATTTGTCTCTGAACATTCACTCCAATCAAAATTTCAAGCATTCAGGAACTTCGTCTAACTGAATCATAGATCTATATGTAATCAAGTAGCCGAGACAAGAAAAACTAGTCATGACCCTACTTACTTCCTGTTGTTATGTACTTTGAGGGTATGTCTTTACACTGTTAATTCCTTGAGGTCATACTGCATTGCGAGTCTTTCGACAGTGCTTTGGCTCAGGACCTCTTTCAAATATAACTCTTTCACAAGCTCGGCTGCCATATCCATTTCTTCTTCAAAAGCAAGCCCTTCAACAATAATGGTATAGGTCGTCTCACTAGGCATGCATCCTTTATTAATCATCTTCTGAACTATCTCCATTGCCATGTCTGTTCTTTCGGATTTGCAAAATCCAAGTATAAGTGCATTGTAGTTATCTACATCAGGGCTGTAGTTGTTTTCTTCCAAGATCCTGAATATCTCAATAGCCTCCTCTAGCATTCCCTCCCTACACATGCCTCTTATCAAAGATGAATAAGTATAGGAATCCGGAGCAAATCCATACTTGGTCATTTCGTGTAACAGATGAAAAGCTGGATATGTGTTCCCTTTCCTACACAGACTTGTAATCACATGCTTGTAAAAATCATGCATGGGGTAGTTTTGTTTATTACCCAAGCTTTGGATTATAAAGAATGCCTCTTGCACCTTCCCCTCCTCACAAAGCAACGCAATTGCATTATATGTTCCTTCATTAGGATGACAGCGTCGAATGATCATTTGGTCTAGACACTGGACTACAACATCCACCTTCCCTTCCTTGCAGAGACGGGCAATAATTGGATTATAGCTAGTAGCAGTCATCTTGAACCCATTCCGTATCATTTCATCTAAAACTTTGAAAGCTTGTTCTGTCCTTCCTTGGAGGGAAAGAGAAGTAATTAATATGTTGTAAGTAACCACAGAGGGAGACTGCCCTTCTTTAACCATCTCTGCTAGAAGCTCATTTGTCTCCTCCCATCGCCCATCATAGCACAAACTCCTCAGCAAAATGTTATAACTCACAACACTAGGACTGAACCCCTTCGCAGGCAACTCCCTGAAAAGCCAAATAGCTTCTTCAGTTCTCCCTTCCTTGCACAACCCAGTCAACAAAACATTGTAACTAACCAAATTCAGCTCCCCGCCCTTAGCAATTATCTCATCAAGAAGATTCATGGCTTCGTCCACCCCCCGTTCCTTATAAGCAGCCTCGAGCAAGAACGAGTAAGTGAACGCATTCGGTACCAGCCCCTTCTTCGTCAGCCGATCCAAGAGCTGCAAGCTCTGGTTCAAATTCCCGTGCATACAAAGCCCTTTAACAAGAGTGTTATAGGTAACAGTATTGGTTGGGAAGCCATGTGCCTCCATCTTCTCAACCAGCTGCATTGCATAGCCAACATTGCCTCTCTTGCACAAGTAATTGACCAGGTATGTATATGAAGCCGCATCGGGTATCACACCCGAAATCACCATCATCTCCATCACCCTAACAGCTTTCCTTGACTTATTTGCCTTGCAAAGATCATACAAAAGCTGAGTTGCTTGACTATCATCAGGCTTGTGCCCCTTCTCAACCATATACTCCAACTGAAGAAATGCATCATTAATCCTAAGCTCCTTACTCTTCTGGTCATTCTTCCCTACCCTCCAATTGGGAAGTGTAAAAACAGAATCTTTTGGGGAAATGGTAATCTGGGTGGAAGCCAAAACTCTAGGGAAACCCTTGTTGAGGGAGAGAGAGTGGAAATTTGGAACCATGGAATGGAACAAACTATGGCCATTTCGTTTTGTTTTTGCTGGTAAATTTGCAGCTGGGGACACAGTATTCAGAAGTGAAGCCATGAATATGATTGAAAGCAAGAATCAATGATAGTGAAATCACCACTTAACCTTCTCATATGGAACCAAAAATCAACTTTTTTTTTTTTGGGGCTGATTTGGTTCTACTTGGCAAAATTAGAAAGTCACAGCTACTTCAAATGGTTACATACACTGTGATATTACACAAAAGATTGATGATCTTTCAGAAGAATGAATGAGTGAGAGTGGAGAGAAAAGAGATACCAGTGAGGAAAATTGTGATCTGTGTTGAGCTGCAGCGTCACCTTTGTCCCCGACCACAGCCACGTTTTATTTTTGTGTTATCCGATGACAGCGTCACCTAAATGTGAGGTTAAATCCAAACATGTCCTAGTATATGATCCATGACCATAAAAAAAAAAGAAAGAAAGAAAAGTAAGATTCAATCCTTTACTACACTAACGTTTGGGTTTATGGGCTTGCTCACTAAGGACCGTGTTGAATTACAAAGTTTTGCGTTTCGGTCTACGGTGAATTACAAATTTCAAGCCCATTCAAATTGTTGACTTGCTTTTGGGCCTCTGAAGTGAATTCTCAATAAGGTTTTCGTGACCATTTGCCCCAGACATTTATTGTCTTTCATGTATTATGGAAAGGGGAAGACATTAACCATAACTTTTAAAACTACTGCATTCATTACAAAAAGAAAGAAAGAGTGGCCCATTCCGAGTTCGAGATCGAATTCTCTCAATACTTAAAAGAGTTATACGCACCAAAAACATTACAGGTGTTTAAAAATCTTATGTGGCTTTTTCATTAAAAAAAGAAGAAGAATTTTATGTGGCTTTAAAATTATAATTTATAAGCAATTATAAACTACAGAATATTTTTAAGAACTATTTATCATAATTCATAATTTGTTTCGAAAGAAGTGCAGCAAAAATTAAACTCGTATGTGTTGCTTTGTGTACAACCTACAGCCACAAATAAAATCATTATCCTCAAAATTGATCTGATACGTTATATATATATAAACTCAGACGGATGCACCGTCATACACAGTAAAACCACGACGTTAAAAATAATTAAATATATATATCTTAATATGATTTTAATCTGTTATTCAACTTCGTGATTATTTGATTATTAAGTTATTGAAATAATACTCTTTTTTGTTTGAAAACTAAAATAGTACCTTTCTTCGGTCGAAATTAAAATTAAAATAATACCTTTTTTGGGTCCTGAAATTAAAATAATACTTTTTTTTCTTTGTCAAATAAATTAAAACAATACTTTTTTTTTAATTGGTCAGGCTAAAAATAATACTGCAACAAGACTAGTTGCTTGCTGACCCAAAAAATAAAAAACACACTTAAGTTGCTTTGTGTTCCGAACTCACACACGTGCATTTTGGCTTTGCCACCTTTCTTCATTATACAAACTACATCCTTCAACTCTTGGAAATAACACCTCCATCACTGAAGCAAGGTGGCTTCCTCTTTACCTCGCAGAATCCCATCTCACCTGGGTCTCAAGCTTGTCAAGGCAGCGGTAAATGTGGGCGATGTTAGACGTGCCCACCAACTGTTTGATAATATTCCTCAACCAGACCCCACCACTTGTTCCACATTGATTTCAGCTCTCACCACTCATGGATTTCCAAATGAGGCTCTTAAGGTCTACAATTCATTGTGGCCACGGGGAATCAAATCCGATAAGTTTGTGTTCTTGGCCGCTGCCAAGGCTTGTGCTGCCTTTGGGGATGCCTTGAGAGCCAAGGAAGTTCATGATGATGCCGTTCGATGTGGGATGATGTCTGATGTTTTCATAGGCAATGCACTGATCCATGCCTATGCGAGATGTAAATGTGTCGAGGGTGCAAGGCGTGTTTTTGATGGTTTGGTTGTGAAGGATGTGGTTTCTTGGACCTCGTTGTCCTCGTGTTATGTTAATTGCGGATTGCCTAGGCAAGGCTTGGCTGTTTTTCATGAAATGGGTTTGAATGAGGTGAAACCAAATTCAGTGACTCTGTCTAGCATTTTGCCTGCGTGCTCGGAGTTGAAAGATTTGAGCTCGGGAAAAGCAATTCATGGATTTGCAGTGAGACATGGGATGATAGAGAATGTGTTTGTTTGCAGTGCACTTGTTAGCATGTATGCAAGATGTTTGAGTGTAAAACGAGCTCGACTAGTATTTGATAAGATGCCATACCGAGATGTTGTGTCTTGGAATGGAGTTTTGACTGCATACTTCACAAATAAGGATTATGAGAAGGGTCTTGCACTGTTTTCCCAGATGAGTAGAGAAGGTGTCAAAGCAGATGAAGCAACATGGAATGCTGTTATTGGTGGATGCATGGAAAATGGACAAACAGAGGTGGCATTAGAGATGCTTAGGAAGATGCAAAATATGGGATTCAAACCTAATCAAATAACAATTACTAGTATCTTACCAGCTTGCTCTATTATAGAAAGCTTAAGGATGGGCAAGGAGGTGCACTGCTATGTCTTTAGGCGTTGGTTAAATTGTGACTTAACAAGTACAACGGCTCTAGTGTATATGTATGCTAAATGTGGTGACTTGAATCTTTCAAGGAATGTCTTTGACATGATGCACAGAAAAGATGTTGTTGCTTGGAACACGATGATCATCGCAAATGCAATGCATGGTAATGGAAAAGAAGTGCTTTTGCTCTTTGAGGACATGCTGCAGTTAGGGGTCAAGCCCAATTCTGTTACTTTTACTGGTGTTCTGTCTGGTTGTAGCCACTCAAGGTTGGTGGAGGAGGGTCTTCAAATCTTTAATTCAATGGGTAGGGATCATTTAGTAGAACCTGATGCTAATCACTATTCATGTATGGTTGATGTCTTTAGTCGTGCTGGCCGCCTTGATGAGGCATATGAGTTTATACAGAGAATGCCTATGGAACCAACTGCTAGTGCTTGGGGTGCACTTCTTGGTGCCTGTAGAGTTTATAAGAATGTGGAGATGGCAAGAATTTCAGCCAAGAAACTATTCGAGATTGAGCCTGAGAACCCTGGAAACTATGTTTTGTTATTCAACATCCTTGTTACTGCCAAATTGTGGAGTGAAGCTTCAGAAATCAGAACATTGATGAAAGAGAGAGGAATTGCAAAAGCTCCTGGTTGTAGTTGGCTTCAAGTGGGAAATACAGTTCATACTTTTGTTGTTGGAGACAAAAAAAATATGGAGAGTGATAAAATCTACAAATTTTTGGATGAGTTGGGTGAGAAAATGAAATTGGCTGGGTATAGGCCCGACACTGATTATGTTCTGCAGGATGTTGATCAAGAGGAGAAAGCTGAAAGTCTTTGCAACCATAGTGAGAAGCTTGCTGTTGCCTTTGGAATTCTTAATTTGAATGGACAGTCATCTATAAGGGTTTTTAAGAATTTGAGGATATGCGGTGACTGCCACAATGCCATCAAGTACATGTCAAAGATTGTTGGTGTGATGATCATTGTCAGAGACTCCCTAAGGTTTCATCACTTCAAAAATGGAAGTTGTTCGTGTAAGGACTTATGGTGATTATTTGAATCAGATTATTGGGATTCAGTGATGACCACAATCTTGTTATTCCTATCTGGATATGTATTGCCAAAATTTCAGTTGGATGGATTTTTTTTGCTAAGTTGGAAAGAGCAAAATTTCTGATATTTCAGTGAGCTGAAGTTGTTAACAGCAACACCTTTAGATGTGAGCTGTATAATCTTTTTAGGTCTTAGTCCAGATTTCTCTCAAGAAGATGTCTCTGCAGATCCTGTGAATTCAAGCAGGATTAAAATTATTTCATTCTTTCCATTGTGATTTGTTGAAGAAAACGAGTCAAAGAAATTGCTGTATCAAATGATAGAATGGAAGTATTTTTTTTTTTTGGGGGGGGGGGGGGTATTATTGCATCCGTAATTATTTTTATCACTTTATTGTGATTTTGTCATTGGAAGGAAAACACTGCAAGTAATTTTGTTACTCTTCTGACAATAAGATTAGTGCTTAGCAGATGAAGAAAATTGCAGAAGCGGTTGCTCTTAGGAAATTGTGAAAAGATACGCTAGATGCTTCAGTTGTAGGAATAGAATAATATGCCTTATAAATTAAAATCATCTTTTTTTTTTATCATATAAAATTTCATTGTACTTGTCTTTGTATACCTACTTGGAAATATAGCAAGCAAGAAATTCTTGTGTAAGATCAGAGGGTAATGTCGAAGGAATGGTGAGAAAACTTGTGAAATTGTTTCTCATTTTAAAATGCCTTTTCCACTTTGTGCTTCAATGGCTTGGGCTGGGGTGAATCAATACTTGCAATTCTTGTTTTGTCATTTTAGGATACCTGAATGGATATTGGACACAACTGGGTGTTTGCGGTTCAAAAATCCAATTAATTCAAACAGTAGATTTTGTTTCAGTTTGGTTCGATTTGAAGCTGTTAGGTCTTCGATTTTTATTAAGAAATTTGTAAAATAAAAAAACAACTTTCAACATTAAATTAGATTAATCATTTTTAACCGAACTAATCATTATTATAAAATTATATAATTATAAAATCTAAATTAATTTTTGATTTATACTAATGGTTAATACTACTTACTAATAAGCTAAACAAATAATAAGAGATTTGAATAAAAATCATATTGATTAAATTAGAATTAAAAGATAATTAAAAATATAAAAAATGATACAAATATTCTAATGATTTAGTATTAAAATATTATAAATCATATTTGTGCGTGTACGTATATAGATAAGTAATTTGAATCGTCAATTATAAGATATGTAATATGTTATTTGTTTGATTGGACTTGGTTGAGTTTTAGAAGGAAGAATTAAAAACTAAACTGAACTAATTGCTTTTCACTAAATAAGAACGCATCCAAACGGATTTATTTCAGTTTTGATTAGTTTTCGATTTTTACAGTGACTGAAAATCTCTCCCTGCCTTCTTGTAAATGGTAATGGTAATAGCATCCGGTGTAAAACTAATATGGGCTGGTTGAGGTATAACCAGAGATGATTTAAAAGGACCTGTATAGAGCAAGTAGAGCTGTATAGAATTTATTGATTATAATATTACATTTAGCTTGGTCTACCACAGCTGGTGTTTAAGGCCAAAAAAACAAAAAAAAAGGACTAGGTTATAAATAACACTGTATCCCTTTCTGTTTTGACAATGAGGGAGCTTTCCTTAATGCTGCCACTTCAGCAGTGAGGGGATATTAGCTTTCAATTGAAAAGTTTCTGCTGACTGCACCTCTTCATTGAAAGCCAAATATCCTTCAGCTGCCTCGAGCAAACTTTCACTAGCAAGGTTTCAATACAATCATTACTTTCACTATTGAAAACTGCAAGCCTTTCATTTGTAGTTCTGTTAGGGTATATTTGTGAGTTTGAATTTTGGAAGAAAAGGGAGAAGAGGACTTGTAATGTAAAATTATATTACAAGTCCTTCCTTCCCTTCCCTTTTCCCTTCAAAACCCAAACTCACAAAGATACTCTTAGTTGCAATACTTTTTTAGCTTAACCACTTTATGGAAGAGTGACTCCAATAACTTCTATTCAATCCAGCTCCATTTCATCTAGAAGTATCACACTTCTCTGATCCTCACTTGTCAAATTGACAAGGGGCCAACTTCCAAGCTTCAACAACAATTGCTTAATTCCTTTATACCTTTCTTCCTCCAGCTCATATTCAACCATACCTGCAAGACATCTGTTATAGGCAGATCACTTGTTTGGCTAATAACATAAGGTTAGGTAGCGCAAAAATACATGAATTCAATTTGAGGGGATTTATCAAACCAATATGCAATTCTTGACTAACCTTGCCAAAGTTAGATGGAGGCTTGCGCCATTACAGGATGAACTGAGAGAAAAGTCTCCAGAGACAGATTGACTGCGTGACACATGTCTTTGCTACTTCCATAAAATAATGCAACAATATACATGTGTGTGTGTGTGTGTGTGTGTGTGCGTGCACAGTGTGTGTGTAACTAGAAGAAAGAAAATAGATCATAAAGTTTCTCCTTGACATCTGGCATTAGAACTTAACATTCAGCTATATAGACAACCAATGTCTAACAAAGACTTCTTGCTAATTTTAACCCAAAAGAAACAACAGAAAAAACTGTCAAAAGCAAAATATCCATTGATGTTGGCTCCTACCCCACCCCCTCCCAAAACCAAAAAAGGAAAGAAAAAAAAAAAATAGAAGAAATGTTCTTTTGTCAGTTTGTCTTCAATCAATAGCAACAAGAAGAAGTTGAATCGAATCGAGACAGGCATGTCCAGATGATGGCATTGCTTGAAGCCTTCCACTGTTGAATCTGGAACAAGAACTGTCAACATGCGGGAAAAATATTTAATTATGCTCAGGACTTCAGGTTCAACTTTAGGCAATGGTTTAATTTAATGCGACACAAAAACAAGGAGAGCAAGGACTAAGGAATTATATATTGCAATGTTCAACCATTTTCCGGATACAATTATGCATCTTGTTAAGCAGCGTTAATCCTTCATACTGGCTTAAGGCATGCGAAAATGCATGAGATAAAACCAGAGCATGTATACAGAATTAATAACATGCTTTGATGGAAGTATTAATACCTGTGGCAATATAGGGTCAAGTCCTTCTTTCCATAAAAACTGTAGCAGTGTCATCAGAAATCACAGGCATATTCGACACAGTAGGTGGTGCTCCAGCTCTTTCAGAAGAAGTCTCTTCGCAACATAACATAACTTTTAAATCATCAATCCACCTCATGACTTTCATAAAATCAGTATCATTATTTAACGCCATAGAAGCAACTTCATGAAAAGCTTTGCAGAGCTTTTCAAGTCGTTCTGATTCAGGATTAGGAATTAAACTACTATAACTACTTTTGACTAATGTGTGTCTCTGCTTCAAATCTTTCCTCCAACGTGAGCATACATACTTAGATGGCACTGACTCTGTTTTCCTTATGAGCTTGAGCAAAGAAAGGATATGTCTGCATATAATACCTTTAAACTCAAACAAACGACATTCACATTGCACTTCAAAATCTTCTTCATTATAATATACATTGAAAGTTATGTATTTGATTGCCTCTTGAACCTTTTTACTCTCAACAACAGAGTATGCTGAAACCAAGTCCTCTTTCTTCTCAAAGGAAGCATTGCAATACATGATACAAGCTACCTCTTCCTGAAACTCCTTGAATTTACCATTGGTAAAAAAATTTTGAAATTGGTATTCAATGCCAAAATGACTTACACAAGGGACTAATGTATGAAGAGAACTATAATCTGCTAAGTACTCTTTTTCAACTTTATCTTTCATAGCATTGTCAAACTGCTTTAGAAATTGCTTCAAACTTGTCTTTGAGTAGACATATCCATCGAAAAAGGTATGCACACTTTCGCTTCGATCTATTGTAGACATTCCTGCCCAAAATGAATCCCTCACATACACAGGAACCCAACGTTGTCGCTCATTATATAGGCTATTTAACCATTCATTGTCATGAAGCCTATAACTACCAATTACTTTTCTCCAACCTTCATCGAAATCACCTTTGGTGAAAGAATCATATATGGCACTCTGCAAATCTGTTTTTAATGACTCATACTGAGGATACACTTTCAACTTTTCAATTAGCCTTTTCATTAAGTGCCATAAACACCATCGATGAAGAGCTTTTGGGAATACAATCTCTATTGCAGTTTTTATTGCTTTATCTTCATCCGTGATGATGGCTTTCGGAGCATGTCCAGACATACATGTCAGCCATGTTCGAAACAACCAAGTATATGTTTCAGCATCTTCATTTGACAACAATGCACAACCTAGTAATACTGATTGTCCATGATGATTCGCTCCAACAAAAAGTGCTAGAGGTATGTTATATTTGTTTGTCAAATATGTGGTGTCAAAAGTTACAACATCTCCAAAGCTTTCGTATGTAGCCATAACTCTTGCATCTGCCCAAAAGACATTCCTTAGTCGGCACTCATTGTCAAAGTCCATAACATGAAAGAAACCACTATTTAGCCTTTGCGTTCGGACAAAATAGTCTTGAATTGCTTCAGCATCACCACTTCCCAATCTTAGGCTACTAGCTTTCTGGATAAAGTTCCTATGATCTGTTTTTAAAAACACTGCACTTCCATATTCTTCAGCTTCAGCTACTGGAGATTGGATATTTCCATCCACACTGATCCCAGCCAGATTACCAAGTTCAGGTTTCCTTTTTCTTTGACCCTTAAACCTTTTATTACATCTAACGTACCGTGCCTTGCTTGGACCCAGCTCATGATTATGTTCAAGTGCAACACTTAAAACTCTAATCTTCCCATCCAGACATAAACAGGCATTAAGTCTTGCTTTGCACTGGGATTTTGTAATAAGATATGGATTCAGAAGATGCCTTCGCTTGCTTACATACTTCCTAGAACAAACACAAGCAAGTGTGAAATATTTCTTTCCATCATCTTCAATTTTTGAAGTTCTTTTACACACATCGAAACCCTGATGCCGAGCAAAAGTAGTGTAATAATCGAAAATCTCTTGTTCAGAAGAAAAAGTCATCCCGACTTTAGGTTCCTCAACTTCCTCATTAAATTGTACAGGCTTTTCTAGAACATGGCCAGGCGCTTCGTTAGCATCTTTCAAGCCCTCATTGGAAGACATGTTTTCTACAGCATCAGTTTGTGACCTACCTGAAACACTTTCTCCTTCCATTCCATCAAGGATACTGATGCACAGAAGAAGGAAAAAAAAAAAAAAAAGAGATAGTGACGCAGAATAAATTCAGTAAACAAGTGCAGTAGCAAACAAAGTTTGAAAACTAACAAGCTAATTTAACATAAAACCAATAAACTATTTTACGGATAAAAAAGACACAAACACACACACACACAATCAATTCACAAAATTGATAGCAAAGATGAAAAGCAAACAACTAATAAGACTTACCTAAGATTGGAAACTAACCAAGAACAATCAAACCGAACAAAACTGTAGCTATTCAAGTAAAAATAAATATAACAAAACAAAATCTATGTCCAATAAAAAGCAAAATGGTACCCAATTGAATCAAATTCAATCCAGAATACGCTATTGATTCTGAGCACTCGTAACAGGTTTCAGAAAACTTGATTTTTGCTTGATACCCATTAAGTAAAAATCACATTTTTCATGCATTTCTAAAGAAATCATGCATCTGGGGTGTGTTGAATGAACCCAATTTTCATTATGTGATCGGTTAAAAAGCTCAGGGAAAAACCGTAGATCTTATGCATGGGAGAGGGTGAAGAGTCTATACATACCATAGACAAACCCCAGCAAGCAGTCAAAGAAAGAAGGAGTGGTAGATCACTGTAGAAGAAGATGAAATTTTCGATTAGAAGAATATGAAACCCTTCCCAGCGAGAAGAAGAAAGAGAGATATATTGCTGCGTTTGCAATGCAAACACTTCAAACCCCCAACTTTCAATTATGTACTTTTGTTATCAGAGTCACTCTTTCTCTCATCAATTTTCTCTCTTTTATTTCGTTATTTTTTCAAGTTAGAAACTAGTTCACTTCAAGATCGCGGAGTCCATGTCAGCGCTCATGCTTTGATGTTTCGGTAGTGTCACTTGTTTTTGGAATTTTATGAATGAATTCAATCAACCTTTATAAGTATTAGTTTGTTTTTTGAATTATAAAACGAGATTGCACCAAGAAAAAAAAACACAACAATCTAATTCATTTTAAAACTATAGTTAATTGCTTACAATAAAATTGGGTTGACCTTGGTATTTTGTTTTAGTCCTTGTAAATATGAATCTCTTTAAAAAATTTGTTTTGGTTTTAGTTTCTCTTCTTGCTTTTCATCCATTTGATATAATGTCGAGGTTAAATGATGATATTGATAAGAATAAATAAATTGTTCTTGAAATATTTAAATAGAAAAAGTAAAATTTTTGAATATTTATAACAACTAAATACATATAAAATATATTATTTGAACTCATACAGCATGAGACATCATTTTGACTCACACCACATTTATCATTAGATGTGATGTAGAATTTACTTGAATAAGGCCCATAAATGATATGTAAATCGATACAATATCCCATGTTTTATAAGTATAAGTAACGCAATTAAAATAAAATGAGTGTTATTATAAGGGTCATTTTTTTTTAATATAATCCAACAATATGGCTTGTAGGAAAACCAGGTACATTGGAATCACGAACGATTAATCCAATTTAAATCCACATTTTTTATTTTTATTATAAGTTGCATTTATTTAAGGCTCATATATATATCATCATTGATTATTAATATATTATCAATCGTTAATTGGGAATTTATTTTATTTTAAGTTTATGTGAACAAAATTATTGTTTATTTTATGTTAATCAAATTGAACTAGTTTACTACTCGCGTGATGTACGTGATGATTAAAAATGAAAAATGTATATTAAATATAAATTCATTTATATTTGTTATTTGTTACTCATATATTGACATTATTTTAATACATATAATATGTAGATAATAATATATCAATTAAATTAGAGTTAAATACATTTGTGAAATAATTGTGCTTCAATATATTTAGGATGTAAAATTAGATCAATAAAATAAGTTGAGGTTAACACTAGTAGTTTTAAAGGAGGTTATTGTAATTTTTAAAATAAAGAAGAAATAACTGTAATATCAATGAAAATCAGGGGATGTTATTATAATTAGCCCTTTAATCTATAATGCTAACTGTTACAAAGTAGGAAAAATCAGCTTGTTAGATTGTTTTATTTTATTTTTGAGTTTAATGTTTAGATGTTTAGACTAAACTGTACAAGTTAATCCATCTCACCATCTTTAGGTGTTATTGTAACAATTCGTTTTTTTTCTTTTTGGCTTCTTTTTCCATTCAATACAGTGAACTTATCAAATACAAATTTTGTCAGCTAGCATGTTGCATCATTCAGGCTATTAGTATATCCCTATTTTACTAAAGAAGCAGATTAACATGGATATTTGTTCTCCTTCTGGTTTTCAACAAAATAAAAATCACATCACCCTATAAATTTAGAAACTAAGTGATAGTAAAGAGTACTTCCAGGAAGCAGAATCTGCCACAACCAACAGTTCTTTAAATTGAAACAATTACTATAATTCCTTGCAGATGAAACAGAGACAATATTTCTAATCATATTCAGTACAAGAACAAAGACCAGGAAAAAAAAAAAAAGGAACATAGAAGAAACCATAATTTCAATCACACAAATACAACGAATAATTGAGGGCAAATGTGCCTAGTCATTAGAATCTAGATGATTTTTTTTATTTCTCCCTTAAATTTTGGCACAAGGGCAAAATTTGAGGGAGTAATTTGCCTCACCAGAGCAAGTAAAAATGCTAGTTTTATCATCATAGGCATAGCTATAAGCTTGAGGACACTGCCTCTTAAAAATCATTGAATAATTGCTTGGTTGGCACCTATCAGGTGTAGCATAGGACTCAGTGCAACAATACTTTGGTTGGTCCAAAGCCAAACATGCACTCTTGCAGGCAATGACTATTCCATCAGACCCTTGGACCCCAAAATTTGGGGGACAAACTTTGTTCACATCAGAAGGGCAGCTAGTTGTGTTGCAGAAAGCCCCTGATCCTCCTTGTGGTGTCACTGACACTGGAATGTTGAATCCATCAACAAGGCTAACATCATAGAAATCTTGGCCACCACTATTGGAAGCAGCAAGGGTGAATTCAACTAGGGAAACTGGAGGGACTCCACCAGCACCATTGCATGATATTTGGCCAGATCCACAGTCACCAGTGGCACAAGAAAATTTGCCATATTTGTCTGTTGAGCAATGAGTTCTTGCCCAGAACCGACCAGACCATGGTGCTGGGACATCAAGGGTGTAGGTGGCTTGGGAGGATAGCTCAAAACCTGTTGAAGTTAATTGGGTGCTGCCAGCCCCAGATAGAGTTCCTGGCCATATAGTGAATGGACAATTGTTTGTGAATGTGAATGTTGCTGAGTATGCACCTGCATCCATGGAAATGTGTTAGGCTTTAATTAATATCTAAATTTGGCCATATATATAGTGAATGAACATTTGTTTGTGAATTTGAAGGTTGCTAATTAAGACATGGATTCATGAAATGTGTTAGGCTTTAATATCTAAATTTCTCCGCGAAACAGATTTCACTTTTGTTTATACCTTCTTAATTTGAATTAGAGATAAATAAGTCATATTATTTATACTATCTTTCTAGATGTCTTTAAAGAGACAATTTGAAACCCCTCTTAGATATTGACATAGAGAAAAATTGAGATTAACTCTCACGTACTTTAAAAAATATGCCAAAAAGTTGTACAATATATATATATATATATATATATATATATATATATACACTTATATTTGATGTTAAATCTGACTTGGAAATAACGTAAGTCAATTTTTCTTCTGACCGGGATAAACAGAGCAAATACAAAAGATGGGTTAGAAGCAAGAACATGCCTGAGAAGAAAAGGGTGCATAAGCTGAGAACAAAGAGTGAACTAACTTCCATTTGTGAAAGCTTTTGATGTTGTAGCTGGATTGATGATTGATTTTGTGAGCATGGTTGGAGTTTTCTCTCCGTATATATATATATATATGCAGCGTGACCAATCAGTTTATTCACTAATGGGAGTGGGACCCATTTAGTTAATCACTCCATTTTTCCTTCATTATTTTATGTTTCTTTTTCTTTCAAGAAATTCCTTGCATTGATTTTCAACCAGCATGTACTTCCATCCCTTGTAAGATATGCAATCAAACTTTACCACTGGTCCATTTATGTTAATCCACTGATGATAACTAAAATTCTCTTATATGCTTTTATCATGTGAATTGAAAGACTTATTATAGATTCTTTCTTTTTATGGGTACATAAATCAAATCTCAGTGCAACAATGGCCTTATCCCACTTGATTAACACAAAAAACCTTATCCAGTATATTTTTTTCCTAAGAAAAATATAGTAAAACGGATTTGATTTGTGTATTTTAGCTTGAATAATTAAGATTTGGGTGAATAAAAATTTAGATAGAAGTCCAGGTTGATGTGAAAATTATCCCGCGTACCATGGAAAATAATTAACGCATTATTAGAGACAACTGAAGAATTATAAACATGGAGAATAAACCTGAAAGTGGTATCAAATAAGGGTCTAATCCGAAACATTTTGGAAGAAGGTGGTGTATCTGGAGAACTTATGAAACAGATTACGGATTAATTAGGGAGAAGAAATTTCATGCGCATGTGACGCTACATTGAAGTAAGATAAAGTAGTTGGTGAAACGTATGCACAAGTAAATCAAGAAAATTAATGTAACAAAAAAGAATCAAGAAATTTTAAATCACCTGGCATGGGCCCACTTTTTATTAACATGTTGATATATCATGAAGAAACAGAATTTTTCTTCTTTTGGAGTATGAGAATAGCATATTTAAAGTTTGGATTGTTATCACGATCCTTTTAAATTGATCACAATCAACATAAACAAAGAAAAAAAAAATATTTCGCATGAATATTATATTTGGAACTAACTTCAAAGACACGGTGAACTGCATTTTTTTTTCACAAAAAAAAAAAAAAAGACATCATAACTTCGTACCGTTTTGGCATCCGGAAATTGGATTGGCCATATCATTCAATCCAAAAGTAAGATTCATCATCCAACATATTTTCTATTCTTTCCCAGCTTGAGCGAATGGAAAAGGAAAGATGGGGTGAAATACACTTGCCTCTTATCTCTTACCTCTTCTGATATTTAATGTAATTACATCTTAAGCTTATCTATTTATGGAATTGTCATTAGAAACCCTTACAATCCACTGTTTTCCCTTGAAGATATTTGTTCATTATTATTATTATTTTGCTGTTATGGAAAGTAAAAGCAAGTTACAACCTAATAAAATAAATACCTCAAAAATTACTCTTTAATAGAGATCTAATATCCACAGGACGAGTATCCCACAAAATGAAAGGAGAAACAGCCCGTGCTCCTTCCTTTGTCAACCACTCAACGCATGCATTGCCCTCCCTACAAATAAGACTTTGAATCTCTATCAACAACTCAGCATACCTACGCATCATGTTCACATCGCTAGACAACAACTCCACAACAGTAATGGAATTAGAGTGACAAACCAAACGATAGATATCACGGTCCCAAGCTAACTTCAAACTCGTATAAAGGGCTTTGAACTCAGCAAACAAGATAGGGGCCTCACCAAGCACACCAAAAAACCCAACACACTAGCTACCAACCTCATCAAGAATTAAGCCCCCCATACCAGCCAAATTACTCTCAGCGACAAACTATCATCCCCATGGAGCTCATAGAAAGACCTTGGGGGACAGCTCCACCCTACCAAGGAGACTGAGGAGGATGAGAAGGAGTGCGACTCATAGTAGCAACATCTTGGGAAAGCACACTAATTCGTCGAAGAAGCTCTAGAAGGGGCCAAAACTCATTGCTCATGAAGGAAGCACTACGGGCCCGCCAAATCCACCACAAAGTAGCATTTGTTCATTAGTTTAAGTGATATAAAAGATAACATGTGACGTATTTGTGATTAGCAATGTTTGGATAGTATTTAACATATATATCCACTAAAATACCCTTTCTTATCATATTAGTGTAATCTTAACAAGTTTTGACCTTTAATGACATTTAACAAATAAGAGGTGTTGAGTGTAATTATGTTAAATTTCGAGAGATATTAGTATAATTTACCAAAAAAATTAAGGTCTCAACTATTTAAAAAGTTATATAAAATCGACATATTGTTCAAAGAATTAGATTAGATTTATTGATGAGCCTACTAGTATAAATTTGTACATGTATTGTTATTCAAATTATATACATTAGCTTGTTGGCTATAAGCCACTTATTTTAAATTTCTTCTACTGTATGTTTACACTCTCATTTCCTATAAAATCCTAACTCACAGACATCTCGTTAAGAAAAAGTTCAACAATAACTTTTTGTAAAATAGCTTTTTATTGGTGGATTGTCCTTGTTTTGAAATGTAACTTTCTTCCTTCATATATAATAACTTGATCTAATTCTAAGTTTTTCAATGATACAAAATTTAAGTACTCTTTATAATTATTGGATAGTTTAAAGACATACCTAATCTTACATTGACATAAGCTTTCTCCTTAAAATAAATTTTAACTAAAATTTGTATTTTTCGATCTTTTTACCATATATAAACGCTCTTTCTTTTGTACATTTCTTTGAGCTGGAAAGTTTTTTTCCCCCTTGAAAAAAAGTCAAATAATCAGGCCCCATGAAACATTGTAATCTTATACACTCAACAGCAACAAACAGTTGTAATGATATTTAGTAGCATCAAATATTATTTTAATAAATCGTAATCACCCAAACAAATAAAAAGCAAATTTTCTTTTCTTCAATATATTAAATCTATTTAGTTTTCCCTTTAATACCTTTTATCTAGCATTGAAGGATTATCATTTATCAGGAAGACAAGGAACAAAAGAAATTTGGAGCCTTGGAGGGCAGCAATGTCCATGCGAATTTCCGTCAGTGAGGACACTCTAACAGAGTAGAATATGCTTTAACAATAGTCCATCAAACAGGAGAGGCAAAAGAAATCATACCAATCATATTGCCAAAGAAATATTATTTCCACATTTTATTTTAAATTTTAATCAATTCACAGCAATGTTTTGGTAGAACTTAGAAGCATGTTGAATCACTTTAGAATTACTATTCAATGCAAATACAACAAACACTTCACTGTCTTTGCTGTGATTCAACTTGTTTACATGTGGGGTTTGTTAGTTTAGAGTTTAGAACATTTATTTAAATTCTTGAACAGTTGTGCCATGAATCAAAATTCCAGACATAATTAAAAGATTTTTACGAACAGATAGCAAAAAGAATTACCTTGGGATATCTAAAAATGTAGGATTTAGTGGTTTATTAAGATAACAATGAAAGATGGTTAGTGGAAGAAGCAAACGTGTTAGTAAAATAAACATTCACTGAAAGAAGCAACGCAAAACATTTGGATAGTCACCACAATTTGTTGAATTCATTCATTTGACAAGACTTGCAAGCCAACATCAAGACGCAACAGATTCAGAATCTTCAGCAATATTATGTCGTCAGCATTTTTGTTACACATTGCTTCACAGCTTACTGTCGTATATGATGTAGCAACCCTTGAACCGTTTACACCAAAAGCAGGGATAAATCCCCTCCCAACTAATACATTGTACTACACTTCAGTGGATAACAGGCTTTAAGGGATGAGCTCTAAGTTCTGATAAATCCAGCCTGGAATCCAGATCTTCATCTATTTCACCAACAACACTTCTGCAATGATCAAAGGGAAACCATACAAGTGTTTTAGGGTGGATAAACAGATGAAAGTGCAACAATAAGAAATCTGTGTGCTACAAATAAATTGAGAAGCGATGGAGTAAAGAGCATACATGTTGTCACCCCTAATGATGTACAAGCCTAGAACAAGTTGCTGGACACCTTCCTGTCATTAAAAACAAGAATGAGAATGACATCAGGAAGATTGAAAAAAGCCAGTAATGCAAAAAAAGGCACGAGTTTCATGGTCGAATCTGTATCCACTATGAAAAATTAAGCTGAGCAAAGACTCAAACAAATGGTTATGGAGAAAAGGGTCAAACTCTATAGAGAGTTTGATACAGTCATAAGCCAAGATACAGTCATTTCTATAACTCTATAGAGAGTCTGCAAGACAAACTTCTGCAGTCATAAGCCAATAACATAATTGGTAAATCCCTAATAAATAATATAGTAAAAACTAAACAGTTCCATGACAATTCATGGTTTGTTAGCTATTTGAATCTTCAAAGGAATTCATACATGACTCAAGAGGACTGTGATAAAGTCTTGAGCAATTTTCTTCTAATCACACAAGAATAAACTATGGTAGAATCGTACAGAGAAGCACATGGCATGAACTCGAATAGTTGAACTGTCAGGGAATTATAGGACATTTCTGTCTTCAAGATTCATTTCAAAACACAAACATAAATAATAAATGTAAAGCAAGCTAATCTATTGCCTAACTTTATAACAAAATATGCCTAGCTTTTGATTTTCTGACTTTTCTTTAAGAAAAATACTGTATTTGCAGAGGATTAAAAGAAAAAAAACCTAAATACAAGTAAAGGGCTGGAATTTTTTCATGGTCAGGCATACCAAAATTGCAGAACATTTTTCATTTGAAAATCCTACTATCCTAGTAACTCATTCATCGCAACTATTAGATATAAAAGCCAATCCCCAATATAGTTCATGAAACTTCATGGTTTGGTTTATTTTATTTTAGTCAATATTTCATGAAAAGACAAAGCGTTATTGATACCTACCATAGTAATCAATTGCTCAAAGAAATAAAAAATCAAGTTCATTCAAACATGGCTATTTAATGCTCAGATGAAATTTTCAGCAGAATTTAGTCCATACCTTGGTAGAATAAACACGTTCATGAGACTCATCAAGAATAATGTTTGTTGCCTGGTCAAAACCTTTCAAGATTCCCTGAGTGAAAAAAAGCATTGTACATAAAAGTTACACCAATAATAGGTATTTATACACCTCATATTGTCAAGATCAAACTTGGTGCATAAGCTGGAACTTACCACGATATTTCGACCGTCATTTGTAATGACTGAAATGGTCTCTGCCAACAAACACCACACATAAGATTCAGTTAAAGATAAAAGAACCTACTAGAATCTTTCAACCATATTCCATGAAAACACAAACATATACAGAATATCAGACATCAAAGTCGTGGCTTACGATCGACAAGAGACTCAAGTCCAGGCCCAGCCGACATCTTCAGAATTACTTATTTGCCTAATTTGTTGTCACACGTATCCTAACACCTGTGAGAAGGTTCAATGTCAAAAACGCAGATGCTACACCAAACTAGCCAGAATTGGGCTAGAAAAGGAACAAGAAAGCAATGGTTTTAATTTGCAATCGCAACAGCAATTGCGGTCGTTTCGACAGCATTTTTCCAAAACTTTCCACATCGCGGGGTAACCACAACTGCAACCACACTCAAATGAATTACGCATTAACTTTAGTGGCAGATTTTGGAAGCATATGAAATCAATGAAATTAGGGTTACTGTTCCTGACAGAGCAGAATGTTCTCTAACGATTACTAAGAAGATATCATCAAACTTCAATGCAATAAAAAAATCATGTATGGGGTATAAAGTGAAAAAATGAAAAAGGTACAATCGAAAAACCCAGTAAGTGTTTCACAAAACAAGGAACAGAAGCGCTAAAACTTTGGCAACCATATATATCTTTTATAGGATTAACCTAATATGTAAGAAAAACCATCAAACTTTAAAAACATTAGAATTAGAATCATACATTGAACCCGTAAATACTTAAAAAAAAAAATTTCTTACAGCTAATGAAGAAGGGTAAGAGAACAATAAAGGGGAATAACCTGAAAGGAGAGATTCGTCACCGGCGAGGCGGAGCAAGGACAAATGAGAGCTTCTAGGAGAGGGATTACGGCGACTTGGGGGGGGGGGGGGGGATGTGTTTGTTTTGAGAAAAGAGAGAAAAAAAAATTGTTAAATTTGTTCGGGTTTTTTTTGGGGTTGAGAAATGTGCCGGATACCGTTAATGAAGCCCAACTATAAATTAAGCCCAAATCAAACTCGCATATATGTGAGGGGAGGGCCTTGATTTTTGTCGTACGCAGAGGGCTAGATTCTATTTTAAAACTAGCACGCATCTCCTGTGACAAAAAAAATTGCAGCCCACATCTAGTATGACCAAAAATAATAATTAAAAAAACGAGTTACATCTCGAACCTAGCTCGTGCTGCAATGATAAATTGATAACAGACATGGGCAATCTCAGAGACATGGGTCTATATCCTATAAGAAAAGTGGATTCTTCTATATCTATCTATGCCCATATATCTATATCTATATTGCATTTACTATAAAAAAAAAAAGAAGCGAGTTCTTTGGTGACACATGTACCTTCTTACAAATTTTCTTTCCTCCACAAATTTAAAAATGTTATTTAAATATCTAAAAAATAAATAAATAAATACCAACTTTATAATCATTAAATATGATGATGGTTAGCACACATTCTATTCATTTATCATATCTAATGATTATAAAATGGACCCATTTTTTGGATGTTCGAATAACACCACTCCAAAATTATTCTCTTATATCAATTAATCTTATTGTCACAATTTTTTTTTTTGGGAAAAATGACACCCATCTATTGTAAGGTTTGGTGAAATACAATCCACACCCCTTTATTTTCAAAATTCGCATACCAACTTCCTGAATTTTGAAGAATTCTACATCGACCTCCTTCACTAACGTTAGTCCATTAGTGACTTTAATGTAACAGTACACAGGTGCAAAACATGATTTTTAATGGTGTTATTGTAAATATTTAAAACCGATATAACTGTTGAATGACCATTTTATCCTTTTATCAAGCGATAAAATCACACCCTCTTCCCATGCTAGGAAAAATAGCAAAAGGGAAGATGATATGCTTTTATCACATGATAAAAGCACAATATAATCATTCAATAATTATAGCAGTCTTTAATATTTATAACAATGCCATTAAAAAATATGTGTTGTACACGTGCTAATATTAGTAGGAGAAATCGATGTAGAATTTTCTAAAACTCAAGAAATTAGTATGCAAAGCTTGAAAATAGATTTGGTGAGGATTGCATTTCAGCAAACCTCAAGGGAGGTGAGTGTAATTGTCCCAAAATTTTTCCCTCCCACAATTTATTCCTTCCCAAAATCTAATTGACCCAGATTTCTTTCCCACACTTTCTTTTTCTCATATAATAACAAGAAAAATATATTGTGAATAAATAATATAAGATTAACTTTTCCATCAATTAATTTTTCCTTGCCTAAAAAATTAAGATAATCTACTATTTAATCCATTTAATATTCTTTCATTCATTTCTTAGCAATGATTTTTATTTTATTTTTAACCAAAATACCCTTTATTAATAATTATACATATTAAGATTTTTACAAAATAAAATATACCTGACTTATAATCATATGTGTAACGAAGTAATGTGATAGGAGTTATTTGGGGTACGGATCAAACACGAATAGATCTCTTCCCATGTAGGATCCCAGCTTGTTGTAGCGGAATGGAGGGTGGTGTATATTTTAGAGGGTTTAAGAGTGATCAGAATGAAAGGGCAATTATTGAATAGCCTTTTGTGCACAGTGAGCAGCAAACAACCACTATGCTGAGTACTCTCACGAGAAAAGGGCAACTATACAATATTTATTGAAAAAATATTTTTAATGAATTTCCCATCAATTTTATTATGAAAATACTGTAAAATATTTTAGTTTGAAAAATTAATCTTTTGAAAAAGAAATCATATATGAATAGAAAGTGATGAAACTTAATCCCAGAGCAACCTTATAACACTTATTTTGCAACGATTATCTAAAGTTTATGATACAAATTAAATTAACTTTAATCATTATTAATTTTCCCATGAAAAAGTAATTAAAGCCTTTAAATAGATTTATAAGGAAATAAGAAAACAAAATTTAAAAAATAAAATCACTTTTAACTTGACAGAAAACATCTACTTCTACGTATCTTCTGAGACAATGAAGAATCCAACATTATATTGTTCTTTAAGAAAATAATTGTATATTGAGTTAATTTTAAATATTAAAATATATTTAACATTTGAAATAATTATTGAAAGATTTAAGATACCATGGCCTATATAACAGACCCTAACATATCGTGCAAACCTTGAGAATGGTAAACTATACGTGAAAATCACAGGCTGTTGCATGAGCCTTAAAAATGTGAAATGATTTCTTCTTGAAGAAAATAAATTTTTTTATGGTAAACACAAAAATAATTACATAAAACAATGATGACATTAATTGGTGCAAGACGCATTAAAGGGGGAAAAAAAACCTTCTAGGAAAACGATGTAGCCCCTTTTCAATTTTGTTTAAATTTTTAGAATAAAAGGAACCAACCACATACTTCCGACACCTACTTCTAACGTTACACCTACTTCTAACGTTACTTATCGTTAATTCTCTTCGAAAAAAATTATCTGAACACACCCGTGTACTATAAAGATTACAGGCACTGCTCTTAACAAACCTACATCAACAACAGAGTCAAACCAAATTTCATTTTTTTGGGGTCAAGAACCAAATTTCTTTTTAAAATACGTCTTTTTGCAACTGTTGTCTTATTTAAACACTGTTCACAAAGCATCAGAGAAATGAAAGGGAGGAAAAACTTGCCAGTTTCACCACGTTGAAATTCACATGATTCATGACACCAGAAACACTTGCATATGCATTTAGTTAGTCACAATATTAAACGAAATAAGCACGTCTAGAAAGACCAAATTCAGCTAGATAAAACCAGGGCATCCGAAGCCATGAAAACTGTATGCCACGTCAAATAGTCAGACACACTATGCAAGTTTGACCTAACAATATATAGTATATGCAAATAGGTAACAACCATAAACTGAGAGTTTAAAATAAAAGATGTTCTGTTACAATATGTTAGCTACACAAGCACCATTGCATTATTCTAGGCTTCCCACCCTTGACCAAGATTTTTCTGCAAAAAGAATCAAGAACGTGAAACCGGGGGCACACAATGAGATAGATATCACGATTTAATAAAGAGGATGATCTTTCCCTCAAACAAATAAAAATGAATGCAAATAAATAAAGGGGATGATCTCAAGCTCGCAGATTACCACTAGCTCAGGTTGCGTAGTAGAATGTATGATATCAAAATTTAAGATCTAAACAACAATCAAGCATTGTCCTATTAACTGAGTTTGGCAAAATTTGACAAATGATACAAACAAAAATGCAGATCTGATCAAGCACAAGAACAGATGACGGACAACTTCTAAAATTATTTGATCATTTACAAATCTATATCAAATCTGTGGCGATAGAAAAACCTGAATATTATAAGAGAATCTGAATGATCTACCATAAAAACACTGACACAACAAGTAGGGAGAACTGGAGTACATTGAGTTATGAAATGAAATGCCGGCAAACACCTTTTGGGTTACAAACCCAGTAGAGTAAGATTCTCATGCATTTAGCCACACACCTCAATCCCTATACAACTCAGCAGAGTTGATTACAAATGCATGGTCCCCACACTACTCAATAATTCTCCGTATGTCTATCTTCTTATTTGCCCATTCTTTACTGCACACTGCTGCTATGTAGGTCCTAACAGATTAATAAAGCATTGGAAATATTAGGGACTCTTTGGTGTCAGTTTTTATTTTTAATTTTCCAGTATTCTAGATTATGTGAAGGAAACATTGAAAACTGTGAAAACTACTAGATCCAATTTTCAGTTCTCATTTCCATATTTCAATATTTCCTTTACAAAATCTTAAAATTTAGAAAATTGAAAACTAAAAACTAAAACCAAACATGCCCTCAAGTTATTAGGAAAAAGCTACACATTAATAAATGAGGCTTGAAAATATACAGTGTGTTTATTTAATTATTTAATTATTGAGTGTGTAAGAGACCATGTGGCAATTGGGTGCGGGAGGCTATTCACCCAATTCTTGAAGTTAAGAGAGCTGATATGAAACAAGAAGGACCTTTGTCAAAGGAAAAAGGTGCAAGTAGATAATTTGCATTTTAGCCTTCAGTAAACTATATAGATTCACAAAGAGACGGCGTCAGCAAACCAATGCTCTTTTTTTTTCCTCGTCAGAAGCATCTTGTGGCTTTTACAGTGAGATCCTGCAGTTTTGCAAATGCCTTTGACATTTGATAGTGCTCTTGTGGTTCAGGCAAGGTCCTTACCATGTCAAAACTCTGATGGAATTCAAGTAAAGTCAACAACAAAAGACTCGACATAACTCCCAAATGAAGAGAAGAGACAAGAAATGAAGTTGGCAATGTTATAAGAAATAACGGGAACAACTCAGATGATGAATCCATCAATAGATTCCCAGAATGATTCCTATATCTCTATGGAAAATAAGGCATGCCTAGCTTGAGGCCGGTTAGCTCTTTCACCACGAATTTCAATCATCGTGATCTTTTTAAGAAATTGTGGTTAAGGTAATCTTAAACAACATAATCAAATTCAATTATAAAGAGCTAAAACAAACTTATCCAAAACAAGGACAGAGTGTTAGAATTCACTATTGATTACTGTGGAAACTATTAGATGTCACATCAAGGGCCTCAACAATTTGACGGTTACAAATAAATACTCCAAAGATGCAGGAACCAAACCATCATCAAAGAAAAAGGCATCAGCATAGAAAATGAATAAACAATAGTTACACATGTAAAGGTCCCTAACGAGCATTATTACCACCACGTGCGTCAGTTAGGTTTCATTTGACACATCTTGACCTCCGTTCCCATGTTGCAGCGACGGTCCCACACTTTGGCCTGAAAAGTGTGGGCAATGCCATCGGATGCGTCTTTTGCTTCAAAGGTAAAGTAATACATTTGCCCCGCAACAACTTGCTTATTGGTCCAGACAAGCTCCGCAAACTCAAATGCACCCTAAACAGAGTTATTATAATTATAGTTTAATAAGACGAGACAATAATTGAGATTGTGACAACAAAAACACACGCACACACAAATGAATTAAGAAAAACTACTAGTTTGTACCTGATTCTCAGCGTTGTACTTGTCCAGCGCAACCTTGGAGAGTTCAACAAGGTGAGGGCGATTTTTATCGGTAATGGGATGGGCATAAACGCCACCCATTAACCCTGAATTAGGTGGAAGCATAGGACGCTTGTCGAAGGACTGTGACCGTGATGCCAAATCAATTAAGACAAAAAGACAAACGGGAAATTAAATTAAATTAAGTTGAATTGAAATGCAAACAAGAAACAACTGCTACTAGTTTACATTACATTACATACATACGTACCCCAAGTCCCCGAGTCTTGTTCTTATAATCAGCCTCAGCCTTGTCTACCTCAATCTGGGCCTTGTTCTTATACTCGAATTTGGGAGTTCTCACCCAGTAGGGCTTGCTGAGATCATCATAAATAGCTTTCACTTGATCGTAGGTCATCTTCATCGGATCGCACATTTCCGGTTCCGGTTCCGATTTCAGTCGCTTCCCTCGCGCCTCCGCAGTTTCCGGTGGCGACGCCCACGGCGGCAAGAGCTTCGACGGGGAGTCCGGCGAGGATTCACCCGAGGATTCCGGCGAGGATTCACGCGAGGAGTTTGCCATTTGATTTGGGTACGCAGTCACCAACTAACGACACAGAAGCAGACTTCCAAATTAAACCCTAAGCAGTTGATTTCTTTTTTCTCCCTTGCCAGGTTTTCCCCCTCCCTTCTTGAATAGAGGGCGTACATGGACAACCGTTATTTGTATCTTTTTTTATTTTTATTTAAGAGCATATCCCTAAATTACTCACTTAATCTTGGAAAATTCATTAACTTTGCTGATCACTTTTAATTTGAGCTATTTTTTATTAAATTATTGAGAAATCAATTAAATTTTTTTTATTGATTTATTCAGTCAGTTATATTTTTATAGAGATTTATAAGTAAAATATCCTCATTAAATTTATTTAATTTGCAAAGTAAGATATTGAAGTTTGAATTAATATTTGGAATCGATTTGAACCTGATATGCATATAATTTATTGAAGATTCGATTTTAAATTGAAGATTTCATAATTCAAAGCAAATGAACCAACACTAGAGCCAAGGCTTCGTCACTTTTTTGAGTGCTCCAACAGCAAGGTGGCTATTGTGTCCCGAACACCAAGAGAAAAGCCAATGCTCCTGCACATACTCCAGCACTCAACTCTTTTCATTTTTATTTTATTTTTCTTTTTAAGTGAATTTCTTTGGTAACATATTTAAGTGAATTAGGAACATATCTTTAGACACTTTACTTTTTACATACTAATGTAATGTGAGAGTCAGGATTCAAGGGCCCTTTTGTGCAGACTCCATGGCTATTTTTATTATTGTTTTCGTTCTTTTATCTATGACTTTCTAATTCTTTTAGGTGTTAAGGAGATGGATTTGTAGGGAACTGGTTTTGCACCATTTTTGCTATTTGAATTTTCTTGTAATATATTTTTTGTTTTCTAGCAATCTTCATGTTGTTTTTGGCTTGATCACTCATTAACTAAATTTTGATTTTATATTATTGAAAGAGATTTTACTTTATAAATAAAACTAAAATCTAATATTGGTTAAAGTAGTTATGAATAAAAGTGATTATCTATACAATCTTTATAAATTTTTGTTCTCCACCCTTAAAATAAATTTAAAATAGTACAAGAGATTGACGGTCTAGTTTATCTTAAGAGAGTTGTGGCAGTAGAAGATCATGCTATAACTATTAATAAAAAGTAATTAGACCAAGAATAATATTATTAAGAAAGGATTTTAACAAATAGGTGGTGCAACTCCTGGAAACTTTGATGAAATCCCTAATATTTGTCTTCCAACCATATTTCTTCTTAAATTATTTTAGTATAGCTAGCTTTTAGATTTATTTTAATTACTAAATTATTTTACTTACACGTTATCCTGAATAGTAATGTGCTCAATTAAATTGATATTTGAATTTTAATTCTTCTAGGATGACAATCCCTTCTCATTACTTGAGACCCAGTGCACTTGCCAAAATCATATTTTCACAAATTGGGTATTAAGTTTTTGGCATGCTACCGGTGATTGAAAGTTTCATTATCAATAGTAGATTGGGTGTTACTAGTTTAGGATTCTTTTTTTAGTTTGAATTTTTTTTATTAAACTACCCTTGTTACTCACTTTTTTGTGAAGTTTTCTATTCTTAGTTCTGTGCATGCAATGTAAAGTTCCACCAGGCTCGCTTCTTTTTTAGTCGAAAATTGAAGAACTGCCAAGAAGAACAAGAAACCAGCAACGGAGAAGAAAGAAAAGGAGAGATGGTTGACAATCGACCTCCAGAACGCACTTCAGGAGACTACTATGTCCCTATTATTGATAGTTCTAGATCAAGCTTTGTGAAGCTGGTTGTACTAGCCAATAATTTTGAAATCAAGCCAACCTACATGTAGGGAGTAGCCAAGAAGACCCTCATGGCCATATCACTCGATTTCTCCATATATGTGAATCATTCAAGATCAATGGAGCAAGTGATGATGCTATCAAACTGAGGTTTTTTTTATTTTTATTTTTTACTGTGATAAGCTTTTACATCGGTTGCTGTCACAACCACCTAACAATATTTCTACTCAAATCCAAATTTCTTTGCAAAATATTTCCTCCATCTAAGATTGTCAAGCTGTGAACAAACATTCTTAATTTTATATAGAAGGATGATGAATCCTTGTGTGATGCTTGGGAGCACTTTAAGGAGTTACTAAGGAAGTGTGAAAGTCATGCCTTTGTATACTGGCAACAGTTGCAAATTTTCTACAGTGGTCTTAATGTCACCACCAAAACCATGGTGGATGCTTCTGCTTGGGGTTCACTCAATTCAAAGTCTCCCACACAAGCCATGGAATTGATTGAAACTATATATGGCATCTAATTAGTACCAAGAGCCCAGTGGTAGGCATAAGGGAGTTTTTTCCCTTGAGACTCAAGATGCTCTTCTAGTCTATAATAAGATGATGAACCAGACAATTAATCTTTTAGCTTAACAATTCAAGCAGATGCAACTAGTAGCAGTTTAGATCTGATCACTCAATGTTGAGGGTGGCATTCTAGAAGTTCAAGACCCATTGGTACAGGTGAATTATTTAGGACAGCCACAAAGGCCTCAAAATAACCCGTATTCCAACACATATAACTCAAGATGGAGAAATCATCATAACTTCTCCTAGGGCATCAAGGGAATATGGGGTCACACTAGAATACTCCCCCAAAAAAGAAGAACACTGATTGTAAGCTGGCCATAGAAAAGCTTGCAACTGCTAGAAATTAGGAGGCAACCATTCAGAATTTGGAGTCAGATTAGGGAGTTGTCCAAGTAAGTGTCCAATTTATAGATACCATAGAATACTCTTCCTAGTGACACCATCACCAATCCTAATGGACACCTCATGCCAATTTCATTAAGAAATGAGAAGGTGGTGGAGCCAGTTGAGAAAGCGAGGAAAGCCTGAAGAAAAAGAGATTGAGAAAAGAAAAGAATCAGAGAGTAAAAGTGAAGAGAGAAAAGAAAGTTGAGAAAGAGGCAAGCAAGTGAGAGAAGCTGAAGGATAACCTATATCCCAAAGTCCCATATCCTAGTAGGTTGATCAAACAGGAAAAAGAGAAACAATTCTCAAGGTTCATAGAATTGTTCAAGAAGCTCAAGATCAACATTGCAAAATAAAAGTAGCTAAATTAGTCCCATCCACTACTATCAAACAGATGTTATATCTGCTTAAATAAATGTTTAGCGCCATAACATATTAATTGTTTATCCTAATTCAAATGGAAAATATGAATTAATCAAGATTACGTAGGAATAAAGTTGTCAGGATAAGCATCACAGATTCTATAGTGGAATTTTGTAGCTGTCGATTTATGTATCCTAATATGATGACAAAACACTATGGGTAAGTATAATAATCTCGAATGCACTTAATTTATTTTATTCTTGCTGAACCTTCTAATTAAGTTGTTAAGTGTTTCAGCTTCATTTTAATATTGTTGACATATGTTAATGTCTCTAGCTTTGTGAAAACTAATGCTTTGAGCTGGCATTATGAGTATATCTGTGATAAAGGCAGAAAAAGGAGAAAGAGTGTAGAGGAGTGTTTGTCAAAAATGGCAAACATAGAAACCAATAGAGCTTTGCTTGTTGAAGTAAATAAAAAAAAAGTGTGCTGATATATTGTCAACAATTCAGAAGCAACAAAGTCAAAGAAACTCTCTCTTATGCACCCAATATCCATTTCCCTTTTGGTGTTATAGCTAGAGTGTACAACAAACAAAGACAAAAAGGAAGAGCAGCCTCTATCACAAAAACTGAAGGACCACATCAGAAAATAAAAATTACAGTAGAAAGGGATAAACTATAGAAAAAAGAGATATGCTTCACCTCTCTAAGCTTCATCAATGGTCAAATACTCATCTTCCTATAAAAGGTGAGCTTGAAAGACATCAAGACTAAGAGGAAAAGTTTTGAAACTAAGTGTCATACTGTTGAAATATTCAAAATCAAAATTCAAGCCTTAAGCATCTTCTTCTTCTTCTCTTAACTTGTTGTAGTTGTGTCTATATCATTCTGAGAGTATATTTTTAGAAAGATGTTGTATTAAGAGATATATTTCTTATACAAAAAACAGCAAACTGTAATCAAACACTATTATTATAAGGTTTATCTTGTGAAGGTAAATTGGCTGATTGAGCTTGGAGAGGCTCATTTAAAATACTACTTGGGTTGAGCTTGGAGAGACTCATTGAAAAGACTACTTGGATAGAGCTTAGAGAAACTTGGATAAAAGAATACTCAGTGCTTGTACTTGTTGTATAATTTGATAGTAGATACACTCACCTAGATGGTAGGGACTGGATGTAGGATCTAAGTTGGAGATCCGAACCGGTATAAATACTTGTGTCAATCTCTCTACCTTTTCCTCCCCATATTGCATATCAACTATTTTATGTCTGTTTATATTGAACTGAGAATTAAAATTTGATCAAAGTGTTGCTGTAAAACAACTTATTAAAATGACTTGCAATACTGAATCAATTTTAGATTTCCTTGTTCCCTATGATACAAGTTCTATCCAAATCTTTTAAACTGATTTTGTGGAAAGGTTTAATATATTTTTGATAAAATACTTTCTGACTTGTACACTTGGATCAAGCATTCTGTTTTAGTCAGATTCTAAATCATTTTTGTCTTATTCGCTCCAAAAATCTCCTGCTATAACAGGAGATAAATTAACTGAACATTCTGATTTGTATGTTAATTATGTAGGAAAATCTTAAAAATACTTAATTCAACCCCCCTTCTTAAGTATTTTGATACCATCAATTGGTATTAGAGCTAAGGCTCTGGAGGGACAAGTTTAACAACTTGGAGGAAAAGATTCAAAGGACCTGTGATATGGCTAACTCCATTTCCTACACACTCATGGAAGAATAATATATAATTCATCCTCCTTTCGTTAATGGAGTAAACTACTCCTATTGGAAGGAAAGGATAAGGATATTTATACAATCCATTGGTTATGATCTCTGGAAAATCATCATTAAAGGAACCGAAATTCCTATGACCACAAACCAAGAAGGACAAAGAATTCTAAAGACCGATGAAGAGTGGATACCTGAAGAAAAAAGGAAAATAGAGATGAGCGCTAAAGCTGTAAATCTTTTGCATTGTGCAATCTGTGTTGAGGAGCACCAAAAAGTTTCCAGATGTAGAAGTGCCGAAGAAATATGGGAAAAATTTCAAGTGACAAATGAAGGAACAAAACAAATCAAGCAAACAAAAACTAACTTGCTAATGAGAGATTATGAACTCTTTAGCATGAAAGATGAAGAAAACATTGATGAAATGTTTGAAAGATTTGCTGTCATTATCAATGGACTTGATATGATGGGAAAATGTTTTGAGGATGAAGAACTTGTGAGAAAAATACTGAGGAGTCTCACGCTTCCATGGCTCTCAAAAATTACAATCATCCAATAAGGTAAAGATATAAGCACGTTGGCATATGATGAACTTAGAGGCAACTTAATTGCTTTTGAAACCACTCACCTTAAAAATGAAAAGAAGAAAAATGGGCTAGCATTAAAGTCCAAAGTTGAAGAAGATTCTGAACCTGATGAAGAAATAAATGAAGATGATGAGTTCAATCTCTTTGCAAAAAGAATGATGAAGCTTTGGAAGAAGAGCGGCAAAGGGAATAAGATCTTCACCAAGAAAGAAAGAACTGAAACTAGTAGAAAAGATGGCAACTGTCATCATTGCAAGCAACCTGGACACTTCAAGAATGAATGTCCTTTGCTTCAAAAGAAAGATAGCATAAAGAAATTGAAAAGAAAAGGGTTGCTATCAACATGGGAGGACAAAGACAGCGGCTCCAGTAGTGATGATGATGATGATCAAGCTAACCTTTGTCTCATGGCCAATGAGGATGACAATGAGGTAGAGTTTTCGAACCTAACTTGTAACACCCTAATAGAACCCCACTGTGCTTAAGTTCACATTTGGATTCTATTAGTTGTCACTTATGCCTTGTATTAATTTTCTTTTGAAATTAACTTAGAAAAATAATGGAAGTTTTTTTTTTCTTTAAATAAATTAATTTTTTGAAAACTTAAGCCTGTAACGAGAAGTGAAATACATAGCGCTTTTATAGATAATAATCAAGTTACATTGCGCACTTAATTAAATAAGCGGAATAAAAGACTAAGTGTAGAACAATTATCACATAAACTGGAATATAATCACTTAATACATAAGTCACAACAGGGCATATATCATACTAATAAGTTATTACAAATAACAATATAAGTTCTACTATTACTAATTGTTTCTCACAAACTATAATGTAACTAAAGCGTGGAATGCTCCTACTTGAACGGTTTGAAATCTTTACGTGCTACGTCCTTCCTCAGCTACGGCCTCGTTGCTTTAGGTGGACACGCCTGTCTCTGATAACGACAACGGAAAATAAACATAGGAGTGAGAAATACATGATTTCTCAGTAGGAGTTCCTACTTGTACTAAAAGTGTCATCGTTGTCGTCCCAGTCACTTGAGTTTATTATAAAAGGTGAGCAGGTAAGGATTCAATTATCAAACTTTCACAAACGTGATTAGTCAAGTGCGCGTTACTTTTAAACTAATCTTGAACATTAGCGTAAATATTCATTCAAAGATTTCATCAAGCATACATATAAGCATATCATGTAAAACCACTAATAAGCAAAGAATCATTTAGGAGCTGCATGCATTTCATGATTACTCATCCTCAACATTCACTTGTTAGTGATCATCATCTTTCATTTATTTCATCAACATATTTCTTAATTACTCACGGGATGAATGCATCAATGCCTTAGACCACCCTAAAAGGGTAATGAGCTCATACCATGGCCGTCGCCATAACCTTTTGGTTTTCATTCCGCTGCGGTGATCTCAACGGTTTAGGGGGTTAAGCCGTGAGTTTAGCTCAAGTCCACTTTTCCAGACTTTTATTGCTACTTTTTCAAACTTTACTTTTATTATTTCCTTTGAAAATGAATGTATGCATATCATCATGTAATCACAATAAATCATGGGCAATCAATCATTCATCTTCATCATTTCATAACTCATCACCATACATTCACTTTACTATAATTCACTTCATGAAACATGGATAATATCATGTAAATCTCATAGTAAACATTTTCATAAATGATTCATTTTAAGCAACCAAAGTTATCAAGTTGAGTTCCTAGTGTTCCTAAGAGGTAATGGATGTCTTAGTATTATCTTTTTCTCTTAGTGTTCTTTGTACTCTTAGAATTCCATTAATACATTAATGCATTTCAAAATATTATTATAGGTTCTTTATATATTCTTATTATGGTTTTCGTATAACTCTTGAAGATTATTATTCTACTTAAATTCTTAAAATTCTCTTTTTACAAGACTTGATTCTTTTATTTATAGTTTTGACATCTTTTAGAAGAAAGTTTATAATTCTCTGTATACTTGTTATCTCAAACTAGTAAAGGTAGTTCCAAATTCCTAACTCATCAAATTTTAGCATTTACATCTTTGGAATAGTGTAAATCCATTGTAAACCATGCATAGGAGGGTTCCCAGAGAAGAGAGGTGGGTCACAATGGACATGCTTAAATACCAAGTCTTTCCTTAGCCAGAACCTTTCCAAACTGCACTTTCACAGTACACTATCCCGAAATATATTTCTCATTCTGTATTTACGTGGTACAAATCTTTATACATAACATACATGGGTGTATTCCTATATGTGTTAGCTCTCCAACAAAGTTGAAATCAGTCCATTTTCATTTTTCTAGAGTGAGTTACACCTATTTTACTACTACAAGGTCAGATTTAAAGTTTCAGTCTTAGGCTCTACTTTAAAAATTTATATCTTGAGCTAGAAAACTCCGTTTTGGGTGATTCTTTTTGGAGAGTGTTCTATAATGAGTCTAGTTTATAGTAAAATTATTTTAATTTCTAGATACTTGATATTTTATGAACAGTAGCTTTCGAAGTACCTGCTGCCAGAAACAACTAGAAATTCCAGCACCTACCATTTTCATGTCTTAAGTTACCTTTATTAAATCAGGTTTCACATGCAATCTTTTCAAGTTATATTTGAGTTTGATAACATCATAAGGGTACTCATAACAAAATAGAACATGTCATATTTCTAAAAATATATTTTTCAAATAATCATTTAAAACTTTTGACAATAACTCAAACTTGAGGCATTCTATCAAGGTTAGAAGCCAACAATACTTGAACAATTAAAGATGAAGCTCCTACCTCTTGTGTAGGGTCTAAAGAGGGTCCTTCTCTTCTTCCTTAAGCTTTGAACAAGAGTCTTTGGAGTGGATGACCCTCCTTGAATCTTGGCTCTAGAACTTGAATGCTTAAGAAAATATTTCACTAGAGTTAAAGATTGTAACTCTTGTGAGGGCTAGTGAAAGTTTGGACTTAGGATTTAAGTGTTTGGATGCAGTTTAGAGGATCAAGAGAAGTCTTTGAAGAACATAAGAAGAATGATAGAATAAGAAAGAAAGAACACTTAGGGAGTTTTTGAATTGAAGAGAGTTTGAGGAGTATTTATAGTGGAAAGATTAGAGAAAAACAGAAGAAGGAAAGCACTTGGAGCATGATTTATGGAAACATGTTGGCTGAATTTTGGGATGAAAATGCTCCTTGTTTTGTGCAAACACGTTTCCATGTTTTGTGCAAACACGTTTCCATGTTTTATGCAAACATGTTGGATGAAAATGCTCCATGTTTTATGCAAACATGTTTCCATGTTTTGTGCAAAGATGTTAGTGGATATTTTTGTAATTAGACAATGATAGTGGTATTCTTGTAATTCCATTCATAGAGTAAGGGTATCTTTGTCATTTAATAAGGCAAGGGTAGTTTGGTAATTTCCTTTACATAGCAAGGGCATTTTCATAATTTCCACTAAGTGATGGCATTTTCGTAATTCTTTGCATTTTTCTCTAGACATACTTAAGTAGACTATTTGTTGTGTTTCATAACATTTGTCCCGATTCTCTTGGTTTTGCTATCGCTAATTAATATTTATCTTAGTTATAAATTTGGGGATGTTACATTTCTCCCCTCCTTATTAAAAATTTTGCCCTCAAAATTTGATACCTGTGAATAGGTTCGGAAATTTTTTTTGCATATCTTCCTCGAGCTCCCATGTGTGCTCTTCCATTCCATCTTGTCCCCAAGCTACTCGGACCAGAGATACAGATTTGTTTCTCACCGCTTGATGCCATGATCCACGATCCTCATCGGTGGTAATTCAAAAGTTAAGTCATCTTTTAATTGTATAGTTTCTGGCTCAAACACATGACTGGGGTCTGACTGATACTTTCTCAATTGGGACACATGAAAAACATTGTGTAGGTTAGACAAATTTGGAGGCAATGCAATTTGGTAGGCGGAGGGACCTACCTTTTTGAGGATTTGGAAGGGTCCTAAGAATCTAGGGCTTAGCTTTTTGACTTTCATTGCACGACCTATACCTGTGGTAGGAGTAATTCGCAAGAATATGTGTTCTCCTTCTTGAAATTCGAGAGGTTTCCTTCTCTTGTCAGCATAGCTCTTCTGCCTACTCTGAGCAGTGAGGATTCTTTCCCTAATTTCCTTATTTGTTTGGTTGTCTCTTCTACCAAATCAGGGCCCAAAATACTTTGCTCTCCCGGGTCACACCAACAAAGTGGTGATTGACACTTTCTACCATACAAAGCCTCATAAGGTGCCATCCCAATGCTAGTGTGGTAACTATTATTATATGCAAACTCAATCAATGGAAGCTGTTTGTCCCAACTTTTTGGCTGGTCTAAGACACATGCTCTTAGCATATCTTCAAGGGTTTGAATTGTTCTTTCTGATTGTCCATCACCTGAGGGTGATAGGCAGTGCTTAGACACAACTTTGAACCAAATGCCTTTTGCAAAGCTCCCCAAAATCTTGAGGTGAACCTTGGATCCCTATCTGAGACAATGGTTTTGGGTACTCCATGGAGCCTTATTATCTCTTGGATGTATAGTCGAGCTAACTTTTCCAAAGGGTAATTTGCTCGAATGGGTACAAAGTGAGCAGATTTGGTCAATCTATCTACAATTACCCATATGGAGTCATGTCCAGTAGGCGTTCTTGGCAATCCCATCACGAAATCCATGGATATTCCTTCCCACTTCCATTCGGGGATTTCGAGAGGTTGTAGCACTCTGGAGGGTTTTTGATGCTCTATCTTCACTTTTTGGCATACCAAACATTTTTGCACTATATTTGCTATATCTGCTTTCATCTTTGGCCACCAGAACATCTTTTTTAGGTCATGGTACATCTTGGTTA
The DNA here is from genome assembly GCA_031216105.1 of Dalbergia cultrata. Taxonomy (NCBI): domain Eukaryota; kingdom Viridiplantae; phylum Streptophyta; class Magnoliopsida; order Fabales; family Fabaceae; genus Dalbergia; species Dalbergia cultrata. The sequence goes on from CM062350.1 coordinate 19,081,606, forward strand.
TACCGGGGTGTACACTAAATTGACTCTTGTGGGCTTCTTCCAAAATGCTAGCTCTCAATCCTTCTTTTGCAGTACAGATTCTCCCTTGGTATCTCCACACTCCTTCCTTATCCTGGACAAACTCTTTCAACTTTCCTGCTTCGACAAGGGTTAAGGTTCTAAGGAAATCCTCATCTTCCCTTTGGGCTTGAATTATTTGATCCTTAAAGCTACTGGTTACACTTAGTTGGCTTAACCGAATTTGTTCTGAAGTTTGAGTTATTGTCAAAAGTTTTAAATGATTATTTGAAAAATATATTTTTAGAAATATGACATGTTCTATTTTGTTATGAGTACCCTTATGATGTTATCAAACTCAAATATAACTTGAAAAGATTGTATGTGAAACCTGATTTAATAAAGGTAACTTAAGACATGAAAATGGTAGGTGCTGGAATTTCTAGTTGTTTCTGGCAGCAGGTACTTCAAAAGCTACTGTTCATAAAATATCAAGTATCTCGAAATTAAAATAATTTTACTATAAACTAGACTCATTATAGAACACTCTCCAAAAAGAATAATCCAAAACGGAGTTTTCTAGCTCAAGATATAAATTTTTAAAGTAGAGCCTAAGACTGAAACTTTAAATTTGACCTTGTAGTAGTAAAATAGGTGTAACTCACTCTAGCAAAATGCAAATGGACTGATTTCAACTTTGTTGGAGAGCTAACACATATAAGAATACACCCATGTATGTTATGTATAAAGCTTTGTACCACGTAAATACAGAATGAGAAATATATTTCGGGATAGTGTACTGTAAAAGTGCAGTTTGGAAAGGTTCTGGCTAAGGAAAGACTTGGTATTTAAGCATGTCCATTGTGACCCACCTCTCTTTCTTGGGAACCCTCCTATGCATGGTTTACAATGGATTTACACTATTCCAAAGATGTAAATGCTAAAATTTGATGAGTTAGGAATTTGGAACTACCTTTACTAAGCTGAGATAAGAAGTATACAGAGAATTATAAACTTTCTTCTAAAAGATGTCAAAACTATAAATAAAAGAATCAAGTCTTGTAAAAAGAGAATTTTAAGAATTTAAGTAGAATAATAATCTTCAAGAGTTATACAAAAACCATAATAAGAATATATAAAGAACCTATAATAATATTTTGAAATGCATTAATGTATTAATGGAATTCTAAGAGTACAAAGAACACTAAGAGAAAAAGATAATACTAAGACATCCATTACCTCTTAGGAACACTAGGAACTCAACTTGATAACTTTGGTTGCTTAAAATGAATCATTTATGAAAATGTTTACTATGAGATTTACATGATATTATCCATGTTTCATGAAGTGAATTATAGTAAAGTGAATGTATGGTGATGAGTTATGAAATGATGAAGATGAATGATTGATTGCCCATGATTTATTGTGATTACATGATGATACGCATACATTCATTTTCAAAGGAAATAATAAAAGTAAAGTTTGAAAAAGTAGCAATAAAAGTCTGGAAAAGTGGACTTGAGCTAAACTCACGGCTTAACCCCCTAAACCGTTGAGATCACGGCAACGGAATGAAAACCAAAAAGGTTATGGCGACGGCCATGGTATGAGCTCATTACCCTTTTAGGGTGGTCTAAGGCATTGATGCATTCATCCCGTGAGTAATTAAGAAATATGTTGATGAAATAAATGAAAGATGATGATCACTAACAAGTGAATGTTGAGGATGAGTAATCATGAAATGCATGCAGCTCCTAAATGATTACTGCTTATTAGTGGTTTTACATGATATGCTTATATGTATGCTTGATGAAATACTGAATGAATATTTCTGCTAATGTTCAAGATTAGTTTAAAAGTAACTGCACTTGCTAATCACGTTTGTGAAAGTTTGATAATTGTATCCTTACTTGTTCACCTTTTTATAATAAACCCGACGTGACTGGGACGACAACGATGACACTTTTAGTACAAGTAGGAACTCCTACTGAGAAATCATGTATTTCTCACTCCTATGTTTATTTTCCGTTGTTGTTACCAGAGACAGACGTGTCCACCTAAAGCAACGAGGCCGTAGCTGAGGAAGGACGTAGCACGTGAAGATTTCAAACCGTTCAAGTAGGAGCATTCCGAGCTTTAGTTACATTATAGTTTGTGAGAAACAATTAGTAATAGTAGAACTTATATTGTTATTTGTAATAACTTATCAGTAAGATATATGCCCTGTTGTGACTTATGTATTAAGTGATTATATTCCAGTTTATGTGATAATTGTTCTACACTTAGTCTTTTATTCCGCTTATTTAATTAAGTGCGCAATGTAACTTGATTATTATCTATAAAAGCGCTATGTATTTCACTTCTCGTTCTGTGCTTAAGTTTTCAAAAAAATTAATTTATTTAAAGAAAAAAAAAACTTCCATTATTTTTCTAAGTTAATTTCAAAAGAAAATTAATACAAGGCATAAGTGACAACTAATAGAATCCAAATGTGAACTTAAGCACAGTGGGGTTCTATTAGGGTGTTACATTATGGTATCAGAGCCTGCACCTCTCCCAGTACGGTGTGGTTCGGGGACGAACCAGGCGGAAGCTGGTGGGCATGTAACGCCCGGGGACGAGGACGAGGAGTGATCGCCGGTGCAAAGAGGGCACGGACAAGGAGCGGCTCCTCGCAAGGTCCTCTAAGCGGAGGGGTATATGAATGAACCGATTACACACCCGAATGAGAGGGATCCTAAGACTGTATAGGTATGGGACTATACAGTTGAGGAGGGCTTATATGAATTGATTCGTACTACCTATATCAACAAGATGCATCTTCTTTTCGGTAGCCTAAACTGAAAGAACTTCACAGTTAAGCGTGCTTGACCTGGGGTAATTTTGGGATGGGTGACCTCATGGGAAGTTTTCCCAGGAAGCGTGCGAGTGAGGACAAAGCATGCTGAAAAGACCCGTGTTGGTTTGTGGGGATAGTCGTCAATCCATAAAGCAGTTATGGATGTTACAAATGGTATCAGAGCCTGCACCTCTCCTAGTACGGTGTGGTTCGGGGACGAACCAGGCGGAAGCTGGTGGGCATGTAACGCCCGGGGACGAGGACGAGGAGTGATCGCCGGTGCAAAGAGGGCACGGACAAGGAGCGGCTCCTCGCAAGGTCCTCTAAGCGGAGGGGTACATGAATAAACCGATTACACACCCGAATGAGAGGGATCCTAAAACTGTATAGGTATGGGACTATACAGTTGAGGAGGGCTTATATGAATTGATTTGCACTACCTATACCAACAAGATGCATCTTCTTTTCGGTAGCCTAAACTGAAAGAACTCCACAGTTAAGCGTGCTTGACCTGGGGTAATTTTGGGATGGGTGACCTCCTGGGAAGTTTTCCCCGGAAGCGTGTGAGTGAGGACAAAGCATGCTGAAAAGACTCGTGTTAGTTTGTGGGGACAGTCGTCAAACCATAAAGCAGCAAGGGGATGTTACAAATGGTATCAGAGCCTGCACCTCTCCCAGTACGGTGTGGTTCGGGGACGAACCAGGCGGAAGCTGGTGGGCATGTAATGCCCGGGGACGAGGACGAGGAGTGATCGCCGGTGCAAAGAGGGCACGGACAAGGAGCGGCTCCTCGCAAGGTCCTCTAAGCGGAGGGGTATATGAATGAACCGATTACACACCCGAATGAGAGGGATCCTAAGACTGTATAGGTATGGGACTATACAGTTGAGGAGGGCTTATATGAATTGATTCGTACTACCTATATCAACAAGATGCATCTTCTTTTCGGTAGCCTAAACTGAAAGAACTCCACAGTTAAGCGTGCTTGACCTGGGGTAATTTTGGGATGGGTGACCTCCTGGGAAGTTTTCCCAGGAAGCGTGCGAGTGAGGACAAAGCATGCTGAAAAGACCCGTGTTGGTTTGTGGGGATAGTCGTCAATCCATAAAGCAGTTATGGATGTTACATAACTACTGATGAATTGTATGTTATTATTGATGATCTCTTGATTAACTCCAAAAATATTCTTTCAAAGTATACTGACATAAAGAAAGAAAAAGGGCTTATAGAAGTAGAAAACTCATTTCTAAAAGCTAAAATTAAAGCTCTAAATAAGTGTTATGAACAGTCATGTGATAGCAACCTTAAATATGAAAATGATTTATTAAAACAAAAGGTTGACTTATTGACTACTGACTTAAGTAAATTTGCCCAAGGCTCTAAGAACCTGGACAAGTTACTAGGATAGAAAAGATGTGCCATAAATAAAACTAGTTTGGGATATCATGAAAATGATCAAAATCATTTTTATAAAAATTTATTTGAAAAACAAAATGGCATATCAACTAGTCATGCTTTTCCCAAAAGAAAAACTTACGTGAAACACTTCGTTAGAAGATTAAGAACAAAAAGTAAAACTTCTTTATTTGAAGTATCCTATAGTTGCAACCAAAAGAGGAATTCTTCCAATGAATGTTTCATTTGGTGGAGAAGTGATGGAAAAAGATTACTGCCCCTACTTGTAAATAGAAATGTTGCAGGAGAATATAGAAATAATTCAAGGCATAAGCCACTTAAAGAAGTATGGATATGTATAATTGCTGATTAATCCAGAAACCAACTCCAACAAACAAAAAGAGCAAAGAGTTGTGGTATATTGATAGTGGATGCTCAAGACATATGACAAGAGATTCTGCTATGTTCATGAGTCTCAAAAATAAAAGGGAGGAAATGTCACCTTTGGAAACAATAAGAAAGGAAAGATCATAGGTATAGGCAAAGTCGGTAAAAACTTCTCTAATACCATTGATCATGTATATCTTGTTGATGGTTTAAAGCATAGTTTGATTAGTGTTAGTCAATTATGTGATAATGGTTATCATTTCATTTTTGATAAAAACGAATGCATAGTGATTGAAAAAGACACTAACCACATACTTTTTGTTGGCAAAAGACAAGGAAATATCTATGGTGTCACCATAAGTGATCTTAAAGCACAAGATGTAAAATATTTTGCTTTTTTCGAAAATGATAAATGGATTTGGCACAAAAGATTAGGATATGCAAGCATGTACAAAATATCCAAGCTACTAAAAAGGGACTTGATTAGAGGCATCCCAAAATTCAAATTTGAAAAAGATTTACTTTGTGATGCTTGTCAAAAAGGGAAGCAAACTAAAATATCCTTTAAGTCTAAGGATTTTGTCTCTACCTCAAGACCATTAGAACCATAATTGTAAAAACCGGCTTGGACTAGCCGGTTCGACCGAAAAATCGGTGAATCGGTCATGAAACCAGTCCAAGCCACTGTTTGGATTTGTCTCGCATCAAAACCGGTGCGACCCGGTTTGACTCGGCCGGGTTTGAATCAAAATCGATGACTCAGCCGGTTGAACCAGATCGGGTCTACTCGATTTTTTTATTTTTGCTTTTTTTTTGGGCTAAATGATGTCTTTTTCTAAATCTTGAAAGATAATATCCTAATTTGACTTTTAGAAAAATGTAATAAATTTATTTATATTCATGACTTGTGAGTTTACTTATGCAATTATATTTTGAACTTGTTAATTGTGATTTGTGATTGTAAAATGAAAACAATATTTAGGAATTTATGTTATTTAATTATATTTTTATATTTTGAGCCTTTAAAGAGTGTCAAATTTTTAATTAGTTATTATTTTATTATATTTTATTTAAATTTTTATATAGTTTTTTTTTTATATAAATCCGATTCAACTGGTTTAACCAATGATTCATCGGTTGAACCAGTGACCCAGTGATCCAGTACCTCCACCGAGTCAATCACCGGTTCGAGTTTTAAAACTATGATTAGAACTATTGCATCTTGATCTTTTCATCCAACTCAAACACAAAGCTTGGCCGGTAAAAATTATGACATGGTTATTGTTGATGATTATTCTAGATTTGGTTGGGTTCTATTCCTACCTTATAAAGATGAAGCATTCAATCTCTTTGAAAAATTTTGTAAAATGATTCAAAATGAAAAAGGAACAACAATCATTTCAATTAGAAGTGATCATGGAAAAGAATTTGAAAACTATCATTTTGAATCCTTTTGCAATAAGCATGGAATAACGCATAACTTCTCTTGTCCTAGGACTCCCAACAAAATGGGGTTGTTGAAAGAAGAAATAGGTCCCTACAAGAGATGGCTAGAGCTATGCTTTGTGAAAATGATTCACCAAAGTTCTTATGGGCTAAAGCTGTAAACACAGCATGCTACATTTTAAATAGAACCATCATAAGATCAATTTTAAGGAAAACCCTTTTATGAATTATGGAATGGAATCACATCAACTCTACATTATTTTCATATTTTGGGATGCAAATGCTATGTTCTAAACAACGAAGAAAATCTAGGAAAATTTGATGCAAAGACATATGATGGCATATTTGTTGGATATTCCACTAGAAGTAAAGCATATAGAGTTCTCATCAACAACTCTAGAATTGTGGAAGAAACCATGCACGTTGTTTTCTTTGATTCTAACCCTTTCATTGCGGTAGAAAGTCCAGAAAATGAAAATTCTAAGACTACACAAATAGAAAACACAGGTACAGAACTTGAGATAACCAACTCGGATGAACCATCAGAAAGATCTCTTGTCATAACATGAGATATCTCAGCTGTAGAACCTAAACATGAGATAGAAGTAGATGCTAAAGAGCAGCAAACAACCTTAAAGAAAAACATTCCTAGAGAATGGAGATCCTCTAACAACTATCCACGTGAATTCATCATTGGAGAACCCTCTCAAGGAAGATTGACAAGATCATCCCTCAAGCAAAATCACTTGGCCTTCATATATGAGATTGAACCAAACTGTATCAATGAGGCATTAGGTGATGAAGCCTGGATTGAAGCAATAAAAGAAGAACTTCAGCAATTTGATAAAAATGAAGTATGGAAGCTTGTTCCTCGACCTGAATCAACATCTATTATTGGAACTAGATGGGTTTTTAGGAACAAACTTGATGAACAAGGAAACATAATTCAAAACAAGAATAGGTTGGTTGCTCAAGGATACAACCAAAAAGAAGGTATAGACTTTGATAAGACTTATGCACCAATAGTAAGAATGGAAGTTATTCGTATGCTACTAGTATTTGCATCTCACAAAGGTTTCAAACTCTTTCAAATGGATGTCAACAGTGCATTTTTAAAATGGTGTGATTAAGGAAGAGGTTTATGTCAAACAACCCCTAGTTTTGAAGATAAAAGATATCTTTATTATGTGCTTAAGCTGTCAAAAGCATCATATGACTTAAAACTAGCTCCAAGAGCTTGGTATGAAAGACTAAGCAAATTTCTTGAGGATAACAAATTTCAAAGGGAAAATATTGATACAACCCTCTTTATTAAAAGCCAAAATGATGATATTTTATTAGTTCAAATTTATGTGGATGATATTCTTTTTTGGATCTACTAACAAATGTCTATGTGAAGAATTCTCTAAGCTCATGGCTAGTGAATTTGATATAAGCATGATGGGTGAGCTAACATTTTTTCTTGGCCTACAAATAAAGCAAACACGAAAAGGAATATTTCTCAATCAAGAAAAATACACTAAAGATGGACAAAGATGAAAATGAAAAAGATATTGATGAAATAATGTATAGAGGCATGATTGGATCCTTAATGTATCTAACATTGTCAAGGCCAGACATAGCATTTAGTGTTGGTCTATGTTCTCAGTTCCAATATTGTCCAAAAGAATCACATCTTGTAGCTGTGAAAAGAATTCTCATATATCTTCTTGGAATATTCTCACTTGGTTTATGGTATCCTAAAACTAACTACTTCACTCTTAAAGGATTTTGTGATGCAGATTTTGCAGGTGATAGAATTGATAGGAAAAACACAAGTGGCTCCCTAACCTTTCTTGGAAACTCACTTGTATCATGGAGCAGCAAAAAGCAAAACATTGTGGCTGTTTCCACTGCAAAAGCAGAGTATATGGTTGCATCAAGTTGTTGCACACAACTCATTTGGATGAAGCATCAACTACTTGACTATGACTTTGAGTTTGATAACATTCCTTTATTCTATGACAACAAAAGTGCTATTTATTTGTCTAAAAATCTGGTTTTACATTCTAGAACTAAGCATATAGAGATTAAGCATCATTATATCAAAGAGCATGTGCAAAACGGAAACATTGAAGTTAAATTTGTTGCCTCTGATGATCAATTGGCAGATATTTTTACAAAACCTCTCTTGGAAGAAAGGTTTGTCTTACTAAGTAATAAAATTGGCATGATAAGCGCATCTAGCATATGATTGTCCTCATCACAGCATGTCATATTCATTCATTCATATGCACTCAACGTGATTTTAGTTTGACACTAAGTCCATGAGAAAAATGAGATATGCCAATGTGTCTCCTGGGATAAGAGGAGATTTTCGAACTGATTAACATTTTGGGCTGCAAAAAGAAATCTTGAATTCAAAAATTGCAACTGGATTTTCCACGTTGATTAAAAATCTGAAAGGGAAAGACTTGGGCTTTAAATGGAAATGGGTTTCAAAATTTGTCTTTGAATTTATCAATGTGTTAAAAAGATTATTCTTGCCTTTGGACCTAAAGTCTTGGAGATCCATTGCTACGTGAAATACCTGGGCCTATCAACTTGAATGCAAAGTAACTAAATTACTTGGGCTTACAAACCGTGTAGAAGCTTTGCTTGACTTGTTGGACTGATGCTTTTCCTCTTTATTAACCATCACTGTCCATAATCATAACCCATTATTCCTTTAACTCATTTTTACCTCACAACAAATCTAACCCTTCATATCTAAAAATCTATAGTTGTCCTCATCAGTTTTCACAACAGTCACATTTAAAATCAATCATTGTTTCCCTTTCCCATGATCTTTATTTATTTCCCGCCAATATATGAGAAAGCTCATACATATCTCTTAACACATTCTCTATTGATCTCTGAAAAGATGCAACTCTCCATTACCCTTTTATGAAACTTCCACCGCTATTCTTTCTTCACCATAACTATTCCCTTTAGCAGCGCTTCTACTTACACTATCTTATCATTCACCACTTCTCTCTCTCTTATAACCGCTGAACGTCTCTGTAACTTCTTCCTCCTCCATAACCACTTTGTAACTTCTTTTGTTCATAACTGTTAATATTCACTATAACCTCCTCCTTCTCCATAACTCTGCTTTTCTTGTTACACTCATAACTCCCTATCTTCTCTCGTGTCATGCCCCGAGAAAAAACCACAACAAACAAACGACCTCCATCTGAAAAGCTTAACCAAAAGTTGGTAGCAAAGCTAGAAATGGCACGGACAAAAGCTTCAATGATGAAAGAAAAAGAACAGACTGAAGTCATCTCTTCTAATGAAGAGATGCTGGAAGTTGTGGGATGAGGCCGAGCAAGGAAAACTGAGGTGAGTTCCTCGTCTCCAAAGACCAAAGGTAAGGGACCTAGTTCCAAAAGTGGTAAAACTCATTATCTTCCTAAAATGTACTTTGTTTTTTACGCACATTACGGTTTCTGTATAAACTCTATTACTGAGGGACCAATCACCCTTGCTTTTCGGGTTAATCTAAACAGTTTTAAAGAAAAATGTCTTGATTTCTTTCATATTTTTTGAAGATGTGGTTAGCTACCTTTATTTGATATTCCTGAAAATGTGTATCCAGACCTTGTAAAAATCTTTTATTCCAACATGAATTGGCTTGATGTTGAAGGAGCCATTGTCTCTCATGTTAAAGGAAGAAGGATTTTAATAAGTCCTGAGACTATAGAAATCATTCGGAAAGTCCAGGACAAAGGAAAGAAACTGCTTTGTTTGACGAAATGGGTTAAACACCAAAAGGAGTTGGTGATCTCCTACTACAAAGTCATGGTTAGCATCTGTGACAACATCCATGAGTTAAGGACAAATAAGCCTACTAATGCTGCCGTAGGCCATATACATGGGCACAACTCCATCGCATTATCTGCCATTAGATATTTCCCAGAAATGGTAGTTTTGAAAAAGTTTCATTTATGGACACTTTGATTCTGTATTGTCTAATATTTAACTGGCCCATGAACTTTGGCTATATAATGACTAAGGCCATGTATGAAATAACTCTAACTGCTGGGGATACATCTCTGCCATATACTATGTTTCTTACCTATTTTTTCAAGCTTTTTAAAGTGAATTTGGCCAATGAAGCCTCTGAACTGCATCCTCCTAGGAAAAAGATAACCACAAGAGAAAGCTGTCAGTCTATCTGACAGACGAAAAGCAAAGAAGACTACTGATGATGATAGTGATGATGATTTTGAACCCTCTACCCGTACTACTTACCATTTCCCAATAGCCTTCAAGGAAGAACAAACCTTCAAGCTGAAAGACGTAATGAAAGAGCTTGTTACTGAGCTCATATCATTCACTGAGATGCAGCGATCTATGTTTTCATCCATTTCCAGGGAACACAACACGTTTGCACGCAACATGCAAGAAGCCTCTGACAAATGGAAGATGATCAACTCCCACCTAAAACAAGTGCCCTATGATGATGAGCAAGTCCCTGATTAGGATGATGACATCTTCTCGAACCCTTAATGGCATTATTTGACTACCTCTCATAATTCTCTTGGACTTTAGTTATTTTATTTTCTAGCTGAACATTGCTTTTAATTTCTGTACCATGCTTCTGCACTGTGACTTCTGGACATTTCTTTTAGTTATTAGGCCTATGCACTCTGGATAGTTATATATAATCATGTTTATGATATCTATTTGTCTGGTATTTTTTTTGTGCTATAAATCTCTTCTGCAAATGGTTTTTAGTTTACCTCTTGATGTCAAAAGGGGGACAAATGAAAATAGGGCAAGTTCAAAAGGAAAATCAAAGAAAGGAGACAAAGGAAGCTTAGAGGTAACTTCAAATTTTTCTCTTTCCTTCTCTGATACACTGGTACAATAGTATAATTCTTGATGTTTATGCTCTGAGACACTGTTACATTATTATAATTATTTGATGTCCCAACTATGCTTTGATATAATTGCTACACTGTATATACTAATATATATTGATACATTGCAATTGTATTGATGCTCTGATACATTGCTCGCTCTGATATATATTGAAATATGTTGTGTATGAATGATAAATCTCCACTACTCTGATATATAACTCATACACGAATTTTTGTTCGCAAAATAACTCTGATACATACTGAAATGCATACTATGACAAATATTCTGAATTGGCCCTAATACACAGACTGGACAATGATATAATATAGGCTTTTGCCTTGATAATCTGAAACACTGTTTGAATTTGCTTTTTTTTTTAAAAAAATATAGGGATAAATGCATTTTACCCCCTGAACTTTAGGCCATGTGTAATTTACCCCCAGACTTTTCAAAATGTGCATCACGACACTTTGAACTTTTGAAATTGTGTAAAACACCCCTTAGTATAATTTTGGCAACTAATAAAGGTATGATTTATGTGCACTTAACCACCCTAAAGTTTCTAATTTGTGCAACCCGACACCTTATCCATGAATAATATGTGCAATTAACCCCCCTTGACTTTTTTATTGTGTGCAACCCAACACCCTGCTATGACTTAAATATTTGGGGGGTTTTTTGCACAGTTTGAAAAGTTTAGGGTGTCGTAATGCACATTTTGAAAAGTCAGGGTTTAAATTGCACATGACCTAAAATTCAAGGGGGTAAAATTCATTTTACCCAAAAATGTATGTATATGTGTGCTCTGCCTGAGGTATTAATACAAGTCACTGATTGCTTAACATGCTGCTTAAACTAAATGGACTGGTATTATTCCTAATTGTGTGCTGCATAACTTCCCTCCTTATGCATGACTGCATGTCTGCGTAGCCCTATGTTGTATCTTTCTTTCTCCTGAAAGAAGGAGATCAAGTTTGGGGCAAAATTTCCAAATTCCATGTATTTCAATCCTTCAAGTGAAGAAATTGAAAATCTGTTATGTTCAAATTGAAAATCCTTTAATGTGTCTTTGTACTTCAAAAAAATGAAATTAAAAAGCTCAAATTGTGGAAATATGTGCACATATTAAGGGGGACCATATCTTAAGGGGGAGCTTGTATTAAAAGAAAATATTACCTTTTGCTCCTACCCTATTTATGTGTATTCGTTATCAAAGGGGAGATTGTCGGTTTATGTATCCTAATATGATGATAAAACACTATGGGTAAGTATACTAATAATCTCAAATGCACTTAATTTATTTTATTGTTGCTGAACTTTCTAATTAAGTTGTTAAGTGTTTCAGCTTCATTTTAATATTGTTGACAGATGTTCATGTCTCTGGCTTTGTGAAAACCAACGCTTTGAGCTGGCATTATGAGTATATCTGTGATAAAGGCAAAAAAAAGGAGAAAAAGTGTAGAGGAGTGTTTGCCGAAAATGGCAAACATTGAAGCCAATAAAGCTTTGCTTGCTGAAGTAAATAACAAAAAGTGTGATGATATCTTGTCAACAATTTAGAAGCAACAAAGTCAAAGAAACTCTTTTTTATACACCTAACGTCCATTTCCCTTTTGGTGTTACAGCTAGAGTGTACAACAAACAAAGACAAAAAGGAAGAGCAACCTTTATCACCAAAATTGAAGGACCACATCATAAAAGAAAAATTACAATAGAAAAGGATAAACTACAGCAAAAAGAGATATGCTTCACCTCTCCAAGCTTCATCCACGGTCAAATACTTACCTTACTCAAGACTAAGAGGAAAAGTTCTGAAACTAAGTGCCATACTGCTGAAATATTCAAATTCAAAATTCAAGCCTTAAACATCTTCCTCTTCTTCTCTCAGGTTGCTATATTTGTGTCTATATCATTCTGAGAGTATATTTTTAGAAAGCTGTTGTATCGAGAGATATATTTCTTATGAGAAAAGCAACAAACTATAATCAAACACTGTTATTATAAGGTTTATCTTGTAAAGGTAGATCAGTTGATTAAGCTTGGAGAGGCTCATTGAAAAGACCACTTGGATAGACCTTGGATAAAAGAATACTCAGTGCTTGTACTTGTTATACAATATGATAGTGGATACACTCACCTAGAGGGTGGGGACTGGATGTGGGATCTAAGTTGGAGATTCAAACTAGTATAAATACTTGTGTCAATCTCTCTACCTTTTCCTTCTCATATTGCATATCAAGTATTTTATGTCTGTTTATATTGAACTGAGAATTAAAATTTGATCAAAGTGTTGCTATAAAACAGCTTATTAAAATAACTTGCAATAATGAGTCAATTTTAGATTTCCTTGTTCCCCATGATACAAGTTCTATCCAAATCTTTTAAACTGATTTTGTGGAAAGGTTTAATATATTTCTGATAAAATACTTTCTGACTTGTATACTTGGATCAAGCATTCTGTTTTAGTCAGATTCTAAATCATCTTTGTCTTATTCGCTGCAAAAATCTCCTGCTATAATAGGAGGGAAATTGACCAAACTCAACATCATACATAAATACGCACATGATTTATTTCATCTAAACGAAACTCAATCACACAAATGGCTTGTATTGGCATGAATCACAAAAAATAGGATGAATAAATTTAAAATGAGAAAGGGCAGAATAAGAAATAAACATATATGCTTACACATTAGATATCTCTGAGTTCCGCTATGTTTTTAATGTCCCTTTCAATCAAGTTAAAATAAAAGACATACCTTCCTATAGTTATTTAGCAATCCAATAAGGAATCCTGCAATAACCATTTTGAAGAGCATAGCTATTGCCATCTTCTACACACATCCATGGTATGAAAAAAATTTCTTCCTATAGTTCCTCCGATCACGTAATCCAGAAGACGTCATAAAATGTCTTAAGACATACAATTATTTAGCAAATAACACCTAAAATGTAGCAACTACCACATACCACGCTCATAATCAAATCAAATATCTTACTAATAATAAAATGTCTAGAATCCGACTAAGCCATCAGAAAAAAAATTAAAAACAAAAGAAATTGAATTCAATGGAAAGAAGATCAAAATGGTAACCAAGATGATTGGTCAATCATCTAAGAACAGAAAGGATAAAAAAATCATGTTCTAGGAAAAATACCAAGTGTAATTACTCAGTAGTCACCTATAAAAGCACTCTATCAAGTGCAATTTCTTGAGGCTCAATTTATGAATACTTTGAGCCAAAGTATAATTAAAGTCCATCACCTTGCTCTACGTCCGCAGACCAAGACCGAAAGCCATCAATAAAAAGCTATAGCAATCCATATATGCAAATGCAGTTTCTGAAGTGTGATCTTATATTTTTTTTTTCACTTTTGATTGATATAGTTTTTTTTCCTGATTTGATTTCAATATATTAATAGTTTCTTATGTTGTTGGTGTGAAAGATTTGCTAACTTTTCTCGAGATGAAGGGATGTTGGATTATTTGCCGTCTCATTTGTTATTATTAGTTTCTTATGAGGTGCATTTCTGTGACTTATAACTTTAATTTCATATATGAAAATGCTACTCTGTTTTTAAAACTGTCAAATTGTGGATTGGGAATGGTAGTCGTTACAGACAGCTCTATATTGTATACCAAATTAATATATATTTTTGTTCCATTGCTTAATGATTCATCAAATGAAGAATTAATTCATTGATTTAATTGAAATTGGTTGAAATTGCGTTAGAGAACTTTTTCAAATTATTTGTATTTGTAGTTGTGTAATTTGATATTGTTGGATCTAATTTTATGTTGGTCATGCACCCAATGTGTATATATATATATATATATAGCTGTGCCGAGAAAAGTATAGTATTGAAGAGTTCATCCAACTTCAAATTGTGAGATCTGAGGTCCATAGCTATTGCTCTTATTATTTTCTTTTGCATTCAATTCAATTTTTCTTATTAGTCTCTTATTTGTTTTTGCAGTTACGATAAGGCATTCAGACATATATCTACCTGTTTTTATCCTCCTTCAAGTAAACAATTTCGTTTTCAAATATGATGTGGAGCGTTTATAGACTTAGTGGGAAGAGTTCAATTACAATTTATATGTAATGATTGGATTATTGGCGGCTTTCTCACACATGAGCTTTTTTTTTTTCCAAGTTAGTGTATACCTAATTGTACCATATATAGTTCATTTGTATTCAATGAAATTGAATAATGTAAATTTACTTATGTAACTAGAAATTAAGCCCAAGCGTTGCATGTTTTTTAATTAAATATTAAATAAATAGTTAAATTAAACTATTGTAATGATTAAAAGTTACATATGATTAGAACACAAAAAATGGATCAATAGTAATTATATTTAAATAATAATTGCATTGAGGAAGTTCATTGAACTCTTCATTGTAGACTACATTTTTAGTATAGTTTTTATATTTGTCATCTTTATCAAGTATAAGAATTTTCAACCCTTCTGATGAAGTCATTCTTGATAATGCCACATATAACTGTCCATGACAAAATACAGGTTTTGGTAAATATAAACCCACATGGTTCAATGATTGGCCTTGACTTTTGTATTTCATAGCAAACGGGAAATTGTTTCCTTCGCAAGATGAAAGGCAATTTTCAGTCCTTTATTGTCAAAACTATTCGTGGAATGAGTACTTTTGCACCAATATTCCTTCCTGAAAAAAACTTTTGCTTCTATGATCCAATCTCCTAAGTTCAAAATAAGTAGTCTTGTCTCGTTGCACATTCCTAATGCGGGATTTATGCTTCTGAGCAACATAACTAGCATCCCTTCTTTTAGTTGTAAACAATGGTTTGGGAACCCAGTAAAATTTAAAGTATTCAAAAATTCTACTGGATACATAAGCTCTTATTCTGCTATGTTTTCAGTTCCTTTGTCAATCTCATCTGAGCTTCTATATTGTTTTGTTTGACCTTCAATCATATTGAAAATGTAACCATTGATTTCATCAACTGTGTCATTTGAAGGAGTCAATATTTCTCTTTCCTTAAGATATTCTTCATCCCGCATGCACTGTAGTGAATATGCATATGTGCTATCAACTATTTGTTTGAGTGGATCATCGGCAAGCTTAAGAAGATATTGTATTGGTATTTTTGTCCATGTAGGAAGGTCTTCTCCGTCTCTGGTTGTTGTTGGTATTTTTCCATCACCAACTTGTAGAAGTCATTCATTAAATTCACGTGCCGAAAAATTTACTGTACCTGAAGCTAAGTGTCATTAACTCTCATACTTTTTGTCATCATAAAGATTTTACAATGATCCCACAAATAAGATTTGTTTATACATGCCTAAACTATGTCTTACTTTTGTCCTTGGGGTATTACGAGTAGTATTTGCCTAAAATCTCCACCAAGAAGCATGGTTTTTCCTCTAAATGGACTCATGGCTTTGTCTCGATTTCTATAGCCAACAATGTCTTTAAGTGTCCTATCAAGTGGCTCAAAAGCCAATCTCTTTATCATCTGTGCCTCATCCCAAATAATGAGGTCTGTTTGAAGTATTAGTTGAGCAAGCTGAGTGTTTTGCTTAATTGAGCATGTAGTATCTTCAAAAACATCTAATGGTATTTGAGATCTGCTATGAGCTGTTCTACCTCATGGAAGTAGTAATGATGCAATATCTATATAATTGTAAACAAAATAAAGCATAAGTAACTTTTGAGTAAAATGAAAGTAAACGTGAGGCATAATTAAAATGTAAAAAACTTTTAGCATAATACTTTTAATTTTTTTTTTCAATTTTAGCTGATAAGATTTGAAAAAATGTTGAGTGAAAAGAAGCTATTGGCTACCTGATGAAGCAACAACACACACAATTCATTTCTCTGCCCTCAATTTTGCAATGATAGTCTTGTAGAGAAAAGTCTTTTCACTACTTCCATGACCATAGACAAAGTAAACTCCTCCTATATTAGTAGACATAGCATGGATCATATCATTGTATATTTGTCTTTGTTGCTCATTAAGTTATGGGTGACACCTTTCATGCTCCTGTGTAAGGTCTTCAATATTATGGTTAAGTTATTTTCTTATGAGTCCGTTATCCATTGCTTCAACGAATGATGTATTTGGTGGAGGCATTCTGTTAAAATCGGAAAGCTTTTTTCCATTATTGATCAATATCTTTTCAATTTCAATCAAGCAATATGATTGGATTTGTCAATCAGTGAGTTGTAAATCAAAGTGATGAAGTAACCTTCTTTTGTTGTAGAGAATATCATTCGACAATAATTTCCAATTATTTTCCCACAATTGCTTGATATCTACTACTTCACCAAAAAGAAGCATAGTGACAAATAATTCTCTCAATTGAGAAGTTGTAGCCCAATGGCTTACTTCATTCAAAGCATCATTCCACTCTTTGTCATCATTCAAAAGGCCAAGAGCATAACATGCTTCTTTGAAAGTTTTTTGTGTCACATGGCCCACTGTCCTAATCTCTTCATAGTTTTTCAGTCCTTAAATGATATTCAACAAAATTCTTAAGTAATATCTTTCACCTGATATTGAATAAAGTCAAGTAATATTTTAAAATTCAAATGAAAGTGATATTAATTTCAATTATGATGTTAACATATTAAATAATTAAGTATCAAAATATTTAATTGGGCTAATTTGTACTAAATACCACATTTTATTTTTATAATTATAATTGTGAGAATTAATCTACTTGAACTTTAAACACTATAAAATTTATTTTTAAAAGAAAAACATTTTAACTTATATAATAGTTATGTTTAGAGAAATAAGTAACCGTAACATCTTTTAAAAAATAATATAATATAAATTAATATATTTAACGTATCCTTGATCTCTTTGAAAGCAACTTAAAAAAGAAATAATAAATCTACCATAATCATATTCATCTTTTATTTTACAAATTTATGAGGTTAAATTATAAATTATTGCATTAGTTTCATTAAAAATGCATAATACATTTAAAAAAATTGTAAAGAAATAATTTTTAGCTAATGTTGGATGAGCATAGAAGATCTATCCAATCGTTTTGCCAGCCAACCTTGGTTTCGATTTCTTATTTCTTTCACCCCCAAGCAAATTTTGTTAGGAATTCAGAATACGTTAGCAAACATGCTTAAGAGTTAACTGAATTCATATTCATCTATTTTATGAACATGGTTTGTTGTACCCCTTCTCTTCTAATGACCGATGACAAATGCTCTGAATCTCTTAGAGTGACCGAGTTTTCCTCTAGTTAATGAAAGATTAATCACATAATTACTGGACTTTTATAATGTATATCAAAATTGTAAATTCTCCAAGAGGCTTCACATGTTGAGACATATCTATAATTTGTGAGAATTTAAGAACAAAGTTATAACAATGTATGCAATTATTACAGAGTTATGTCAAGATGCAAATAATTGGATACTTCTAGATGAGAAAAGCTTATTTGGCTTTATTCTCTATTATATACATAATATTTATATAAATATATAATAATACATATAAAAATATGTGAAGTTGTGCAGCACAAGTTCAATTAAGGAAAACTCTATAATAATACATATTAACTAAAAGGGTTTTTAAAATAAAACAAAAAATATGTTAGCCAATACAAGGTAAATTAATAGACTAAGTCTGATAAGTAATATATTATTAAAATTAGTTATTAATATGATTCATACAACTAAAATGGTATAAAATAAATGATATAACATGTTAATTTTTATTTTATTTTATTTTTTTGAAAAGTTACCTGCAATCCAAGTATGTTTTGATCTCATCAACATATCTTATCTCTGATGAATTTGTTATATGTTACTGTGAAACATTTTCTTCTATTAGAATTGTTGCTCTATCTGGACCTTTGTGGAGATACTTAAAGAGATACTTTATCGCCTTAGACTTATTGCACCATTCCACATTCAAATAAGCTTGAAATTCGAGTAATAAATGTCGATTATACAGAATAACAAATCAATTGTCCAACTTGATATATATCTCCTTTTTTCACATGTCTTCCATTGTCCCTCCTTTTATAGGTTGGAAAGCCATTCCTATCTATGGTTGTTTTAGTGCTAAATCTTTTTGGATAATTTCTAATACAATAACCGTCAACCATGCAAGGTGTATTTTTGCTTACTGATCCATACGTGCCATGGATCATGAACTGTACTATAACATTGTATGCTTCTGGGTCGTCCTCTTTTGATGGCAACTCTACTTAAATTATTTTATCTATATCTTGTGTTGTTGGCAACTTATTATTTTGGTGAAGTCATAGAAGAATGTGAGGATGAGGTATGCCTCTTTTCTGAAATTCTATTGTATATATTGCTACAAAAGAGAAAAAGATAGTGAAGGAATGATAAATATAGTCATTGGTGTTGAAGAGTAATGTGTGTGTGTGTATAGAAAAAATAAAATCAAACTACATCATACCTGATATTACTCTGCCAAAATACTGCTTTTCAACTGTGTATTTCATTAGTTAATTAAGTTTCATCTTGCATACTCGGGTATTAATGTTAGGCCTGTCATCAATAGATTGTCTTGGAACTTCATCAAGCATATATTGCATCTCGAGCCATTTTGGATTGGTAGTAAATTTTATGAAGATATCGGGATTGTCAAAAGTTCTACATATGGCCATAGCATCTTGATAAGTTTGGACCATGTATCAAGGTTCGCCTGTAAAAGAAAAGGGTAATACAATTCTTTTATTAGTTATAGCAGCTATAGTATCTCCACGAACTACCACGTCACAAATATTCTTATACAGCTCTATGCATAGCATTGCTTGATTTTGTCTAATCCATCTCAATTGATCTTCTTCGATAGATGTGTACACATCAACAACATATTGTTGAAATAATCAACCACCACATATGAGAGTCTTTGCTTATGATCTTTTTTGTTGCAATCAATATGCATAATATTCTCTCATTGTCAATTTGCCTCGTCTTGTTATATTTTTTCCATTATTATGAGGATATGGAATGTCCAAGTGAAATCCATCTTCACCATATGGAAATAATAGTGGATATTGCATTGCCATGAAGGAAGAATGCAACTCACTTATTCGCTGGAGTCCATCCGTTTTATGTTCTATGACTATATATATCCTTCCATCAGATTAACCAAAATCTCCAATAATAAGAGTAGCAATTTCTGCCGAGGTCGGTCTACTATATTATCATGATTTTACTAATCTCATACCAAATAGTCTAATGCGTAGATTTTTGCTATTAGGAAAAGATAATCTATCTCTTGCCATTCTAAAAACTTGGGCAATTGGATTATGCATGTCAAGCATTTCTTTCAACATTTGAACAATATTTTCATCTACATTTGTTGGTATTTTTCCATTGTTTAAGGAACACAACCGATTTTGGACTTCATTTTCTATATCATGTACATAAAGTTGTGAGAACTTAGGTTGCTTACCTTCTATTGGTATGAGTCCTCCAATCGTATGGTAATTTTGGACCTGGTCGCAAGTTGACTATGTTATCCATTTTACCCCAATAGATGTGAAAGCAAACATAGAATTATATATTTGGATTTTTTCTCTAAACTTGATTGAATGACGAAGCCCCATAATAACCCAAAAGATTCTTCAAAGTCTCTGGTGGTTCTTGTAAGTTTAACTTTTCTTTGCTGACAGCAAAGTGAATATTTTGGTTTTCTCAATCATTGCGGTTTATCTATCATCTCCTCATACCACATAGAGCTCCCACAATTTTCACATTGATATTTTCAGCGGCCAAGATCCATGTAATTTAGACTGTTTCCTGCAATTTTTTAAGGAGTGTCACATTGGATTTGTACCTTTTCTACTTGTTCAAGTTTGTTTATACTAACCAATTGGATGGTGATGAAGTCTTGAATCCGTATTTTGAGTATTTGTGTCATTGACTTCACTTGTTTGACATTCTCTTCTTACTTGGACAGGTTCAATTGACATTTTCATGCGTTTTGGAAAGATTAAAGGAAAATGACTACTTATTTTAATTTCAATCGAAAGTTTTGTTCAATTGCTTAAACTTTTCCATTGTGACCTGTAACATTTTTTTAAAGTTAATAGAAATAAAAAAAATGATATAGTTTGAATAAATAAATTTAACGAACTATCATTGGAAAATGATAGAAATATCCATAATTTTTAAACTAAGTTATTCTTGTTTATACACACACATATATAAAGCAAAAGAAAAATAAATAATGAAAAATATTAAATAAATAAATAGTGTTTGACCTTTTTTTCGTAACCAAACATACTTACATGATAAAATTTAAATATAATAATAATAATTGAACTAATCTTTGTCTTTCTCTATTTCATTAAGTCATTGCAACAATATTTTAGCTTGTATGGAATATATAGTATTGCTACGAATTTCCAATGTGATTAAGGATGATGCATGTAAAAATAAATTAATTTTAACTAATAGCATATAATTAATACCACAAATTTATTAAAAGAAACTAATCCCAAAAAGGATAGAACTAATGTGTCAGAGTGATTTTTTAAATTAAAAATATGATTTGAGTTAGCAATTTATTGTAATTTGTAAGATACTAAATTTTAATCTATACTTTTTATAAGATTATTATTTATAAAACTATATTAATCTATCAACTCATTAGAATGTATATTTACGGTTTAAAAAGTAGAAATATTTATAATTTATAAAGCAAGTTGTTCATGTTCATCAATATAAAGTAAAAGAAAAATAAATAATTAAAAATATTAAGTCAATAAGCAATGTTTATCATTTCTTTGTAAGTAAATATAATTACTTGGTGAAGGTTAAGTATACTAATAATTGAACTAACCTCTTTCTTTCTCTATTTCTTTAGCTGTAGAAGTCATTGTATCAATATTTCAGCGTCTACCAAATATATAATACTGTTGAGAATTGCCCAGATAGTTCTTATTAAGGATGATGCATTAAAAAATAAAATAATTTTAACAAATAGAAGATAATTAATACCTTAAAGTTATTAACCAAAAAAATTAATTGCAGAACCAATAAAAATAATGTGAGAATAATTTTTTAAATTACAAAAATGATTTGAATTAACAATTTATTGTAATTTATAAGATACTAAATTTTAAGCTTGAAATTTTAACCTCTTTGTTTCCCCATTTCTTTGGTCATAGAAGCTATTGAACAAATATTTCAGCTTCTATGATTATAGAGTATTGCTGAGAATTTCCAAAATAGTTCTATTTAAGGATGATGTATTACAAAAATTAATTTTAACAAATAGCAGATTGTTAATACCACAAAGTTATTAAAAAAAAATAATGATCCTAGAAAGGTTAAAAGTAATGTATCAGTTACAAAAATTATTTAAATTAAGATTAATATTTGTAAAACTATATTAATTTGCCAGCTCATGATAATGTATATTTGCGGTTTAATAAGTTTTGATCATTAATTTCCTTAAAATTATGATGCATTTGTATTATCTTATATTTGTCATGAAAAATTATATTATATAAAGATGTGATTTAAGTTATAACTTATAAAAACATTGATAGAAAATAACTTTTTACTAATAAGATTTTTTTAAAAAAATTTTAACGTAAAATTAAAATCAAAATAAATTTTACATATTACAATAATACTTGTGAAAATAATTTTTTCTTTGTGCATATATGTCAATCTTTCTTTGTATTTTTAAATGTTGAAGTTAATTTTTTGTTAACTAAATAAATTGTTTTAAACATTTAAATTTTCTTTTTATATCTAATTTGTCATGTAGAGAGATTTCAGTATACTTCAACATACCTGTAAGTAATGAGTTAATACATAGAGATAATTGATGTATAAGTTAAAAACAAAAGGCTAAAGTAAATAAATAACTAGTGCCTGGATTTTTTAACTTTTTAAACTATGTATTATATGATGACATTTTAGTATAGTTAAACTAATCTATTATTTTTTATATTTCATTCGTTGTAGAAGCTATTGCACCTTCCTTGTTGTATGTAGAGAATATATAGTACACCTCACAATTTAGGAAATAATTCAAATTCAGGATGTCTCATTAAAGGAAGATTGATTTTTAACATATATGAGAATAATAATCTTATAAAGCTATAACAAAAGGGAAACTAAAAACAAAAAGAAATATTTGTAAAAATGTAGAAGAGTTAAATTAGCATTTGCTGTCAATTGATAAAAGTAAGATTAGAATGGGGAAAAAAACATAGTATAAGAATATATATGGAAATTACAATGCTTGAATTGTCCATTTATATAATTTTTTTCTTCAAAAATAATTCGTTAATTAAACATTTATGTTTTTTTAAACTCTTTCCATTTGCAAATCTACGTAACATTAAGTTGTGCCAAAAGATAATTGTGTTGTAAATAGTAGAGTAATATTTTGTATGGAATTTCTCAACTTTAACATGAAATAAGAAATAAAAGCACAAAAGCAAGTGTTGAAAAAAAAGAAATTACCTTGCAATAGGAAAGAAGATAATGGAATCGTCAACTTCAAAAGTGGAGAAGGCACTCTTGGTTAGTCCAAGGAGTATAATGCTATCCTGTAGAAAGTGCTGAACACCTTGGATTCTAGATTCCTAATGGAAAATATTAAAATTAAATTGCGGCAAAAAGATAATTGTGTTGTAAATAATATAATGATATTTTGTATGGAATTTTGCAACTATAACATGAAATAAGAAATAAAAGCACAAAAGCAATTGTTGACAGAAAAGAAATTACCTTCTGAAAGAAAATAAGATGACATAATAATCAATTTTAAAGGTGGAGAAGGCACTCTTGGTTAATCCAAAGAGTATGATACTCTTTGGTAGAAAGCAATGCACTCCATGGATCCTAGATTCCCAATGGAAAATTTGAGCGGTTAAAAGATAGAGAATTTGTGTACTTTATGTTTGCATTGTGTTTGTGTTTTTTCAAAGATATTTAGAGTGCATTTAATTCAATCTTTGTGGTTGAATATATATAGAATAGTAGAAAGTTCTGTATAATTGCAGTTACAAAATTAAAAAAAATAATTTATCACCTATGAATTAGTAGTTTGAAAATAATATGCCATTAACAGAATAAAAATTGAATAATCTTATGTTTCTAAGCTTTAATTTTATCAATATTTGTAATGGAATCAACCTATAAACTAAATGTAAGATTTATAATATTT
Source organism: Dalbergia cultrata (assembly GCA_031216105.1). Taxonomy (NCBI): domain Eukaryota; kingdom Viridiplantae; phylum Streptophyta; class Magnoliopsida; order Fabales; family Fabaceae; genus Dalbergia; species Dalbergia cultrata. Next base: position 19,105,742 of record CM062350.1, read on the forward strand.
TGTAATGGAATTAAGGAGATATTTATTGCATTAACATTATGGAATCAATCTATAAACTAAACGTAAGATTTGTAATATTTTGTAATGGAATTAAGGAGACATTTATTGCATTAATATTTGATCTATTTAGCATTATATTTGATCTTTCCTTTTTATATTGTCATAATTTTAGCAATTAAAAATTACTGAATGTTTGCTAGATCTGTCACCAAAAACCAAAAACCCTTACACCTTTCTTTTTTTCATTCCCAAAGTTGTGTCTATATTCAAGAGTCATTTGATCTTCCTTTTACTAATTAAAGCACCAAATCTGAGCATTTGAATAATGTGGTGCTTAATTTTAATTTAGTCATGAATAATCTCTTTTATTATACATTAAATATTTTAAAAAATCATTTAACTAACAAATGGAATTCATATTTAGTGTTTAAACTAAAAACACAATCTAAATTAAAACATTTTAAAAGTATAGATTAAAAGGAAAACAAATGAATTTTATGGATATAATTAATTTTATCTTTTTAATAATATTTAGTGACATGAATATATTATTAGATGATTTTTATAAAAGTTTTTTAATTTTAATTGATAGTGTAGGAGAATTTGAGTAGACAAAAAAAAAAAAGGCATAACACGAAAAATAAATACTATTTTAAGAGAGATATTGTCATTGTTTCCTCAAACTTCAAAATGTTCATTACAATGGAGTCACTAAACAATCTTAAAAACATAGCTATAATTTTTTTCTTTAATCTTTCTAAATCCTGCAAGGGCTTTCTTCATTGGGATGCTATTCTTCATCATCATATTGTAGCCTGAAAAGTTATAAAATTTCATAAGATTTAACATATTTCTCGAAATTCATTTATAAAATAATATGTGTCATACTTTAATCTTCTCTTCTTTTTTGTTGACTCTGAAGATTCATTTGAGAAGTTGGTTATTTGTAAGGTGTTTTCTATCAGTGGAACATTTGAATTTTCTATCTTATCTTTCTTCTCTAGCTGCATTAACACAAAAAAAAAAGTTTAAATTAAAACTCTTCACTACAAGAAATGCACGAGATACTGATGCCTATACCAACGATTTTTTCAAAGGGTGTAATTTATATCGATGGATTTACCAACCATTACCGAGGCATCAGTGTAATACCCCTAATTTAAAATAAAAGAGTTAGGAAATTGTTTCGAACTAAAAAGGTGTCAACTACCCTCATTTGTCATTTTGGGTCCTGAAATTCAATATGTCTGGGCCCTATGCTCCCTTAGAAGGCTATATAATATAATCATATTCTTGGGACCAAAAGTCCAGGTAATTATTCCTTAGAGAAGCATAAGTTAAAGAGTAATTTTTCATGATTTTTTTAAACCTTAAAATGTCCTATTTCTACTGTACAAGTTTATAAAATCGTAAAAATTTCCGGATTTGAACTAAAACCCAAAATTTGGATTTTGATTTGTTAGGATTTTGATTTTTCTAATATTTTATTTGAATCCAAATGGGGGTATTCCCTTATTTACATTTATGTTTTAAAGTTAATGCAGAGGCATTAACTTAAAATTAAGAAATGTAAAAAATTGACTTTTGAGACAACCCAGTCCAATACATACCAGTACCTGTCCTTGGAAACACCAGAACACCTTCCTGGAGACTGCCTCAGTGATCATATGACTCGCCAGGCGGTAAACAAAGAGTAAGGCGGTGCCGAAGCAATAGCAGGGGACCACTCAGGCGGTCATCAGTTCATTAAAAACCCTTCAATTCTGGTTCAGAACACAAAAACACGACCCTTCACCACCAAAACTCCTGAACATTGCCTTCCAACCCATTTTTACCCCCAAATCATCATTTTCTCCTTTTTTTCTCAAATCTAACTCCAATCTTTTGTTCCTAAGGCTTTAAGGTATGTTATTCTCTCGATTCTATTCTCCTTTCTCCATTTCCTCCTTATTATTATAGTGATTCTCTATGTTTCTCAAGGAGGAGAAGTTTCTAACCTTACTAGAGATGAATCTTGAGTATTTAGAGGTTTTAGAGGTTGATTTAGATTTTTACTGCCTTTATATCAGATACTGGTGCTATTCCTGCTTCCTAGGATTCTGTTGGTACTATTCCTTCACTATATGTTATCTCTATGTTCTGCATTAGAGTTAATTTCATGAAAATATGATTTACTAACTAATTTTGGAGAAGTATTATACAAGGATTTCAAGTTTACTGTTGAATATATGTTTTGGACTATTGATTTTAGAGCATGAAATATGCTTTTCATAAAACTCATGGGACCATACATGTTTGTCATCCTAACTTTATGTAGAATTTTTTATTTATGTGATTGTTAGAGACTTTTGTGATGGTTTTAATGGATTCTGGAATTGATTTATGTGTATCATTGTTTAATAATTAGATATGAAGTTTAGAGGAATGATTAGAATTATGGTTTTAACCCTTTTATTGCAAAGTATATAGTTGAGCTCTAGATCGTGAAAAGCTTGGAAATTTGAGAAATATTTTAGAGAATTAAACAAAAATGGTTTTAGAGCTTGAATCTTCACGAGATTTAGAACAGTTGGCGGATACATATTCAGTGAGTTTATGAAATCACAAATGTCTACAAAGGGTGATCCTTTAGGCATGATTTTATAGCTACAGTTATGCTAAGGTCAGACTGTTAGAATTAGATAGATTCAAAGCTCACAGGGAATTAAAAGATTTTAAAGATTTTTATATTTATTTGTTTATTCGGTTTAGAAGGTAGCTATAGAAAAACAGGTTGTGTGTTAATGGCAGTAAATCCGTTAATCTTAGTACCAAGTAGCTCAGGCCAGAGATATTTAGGGAATTTATATTCAGAGTTTTTGTTACGTCATAAAAATTGTGCATAACCAGAGCAGAGATTAGTATTTCTCTAAGACCTGCTATATTGTGTTGCTTATGTGATTTAGGTATGAAAGTAAATTGAGAAAATTGTTTTTAAGTTATAACATGATGAATATAAAGGACATTTAAAAAATATATGTACATTTGGTTATGTGAGATTTCTTAGTATTATTAATGTTATTATGATTTTTGTGCATTTTTTCCTTGACGTCCCATGAAGAGGGGTTTCAGGTAAGGACTCACTCACTGAGTTTTAGTTACAAAACTCACCCCTCTGATTTTCTTTCTATTACAGATACTGTAGCTGCTGTCGATCCTTCTCCACCATCTTCTCAGCAGTAGTAGAGTTCAGTTGGTAAGCTTCACCGAGTGAAGCCTCTTATCTTGTTTAGAGTGCTCCAGTACACTACAAGCAGGATTTGGGACCTTAGATCATGTTTTGCATTTTGCGTACTATGATAGCATATGTAAATTTTGTGTTTAATAACTTAATAGTATTAGCCTCATGGACATTTTAGAAACAAAAGAGTATATTTATATATTTTTATATTGTATTATGACTTCAGACTTTAGAGGCATATTATAAAATGCTAGATTTGGGTATTTTGACTATTTTGAAATTTAAGGGACGGGTAATTTGTATGTAGAAAAAGAAAAGTTTTATTTTAAGAAATTTTGTGATTAACTGTGCATATAGAGAAACTCATATCATAAGGCTTACGTGAGAACCGAATTTCTCACGTGCCGGTCGTGTGCCCAAGTTGGGTCGTGACAATCGGTTCGCAGGCTGTTGATAAATATTACCAACGATAGAAAAAAAAAACATGTCGCTTATTTTCGATGCTTGTACCAATGGGTATTAAGGAATATAGTCGTCGGTACAATTAAATAAAAGGTGTCAGCATGGCCACTAGAGACATTTATACTAACAAGTTTATTTAATTTTACAGATGGATATTTAGAAAAATAAAATTATTTTTTTAATTTTTTACCAACGGCTTTGAAAATATTCATTTAAAAATATTAACTATTACCAACGACCTTACCCGTCAACAAAAAAATTAATTTTTTTTATTTATTTGTTTATTTATGTATATAATAACCGAATTATAAATTAAATTGATATTAAATAAGAAAATAATAAAATGATTAAATAAAATAGCAAATTTTGACAATAAAATATATACAAATTACAATAAATGTAAAAAATATCCAGAATAGTAAAAAATTGAAGCTAGATAAAAACCAGCTGAACTCCTGGGAGTCGGCATCGTCGGTGGCGTCATCATCATCATCATCCCGAAAAAAGGTCATCACGCCTACAGTGGCTGAGGTGGTGGTGGTAAACAGACCTTCCGAGGTTGGGCTCTGCCTTTACCTACCATATTGAAACAATTAAAAAGTAGTCCCTAAAAAAATTAATTAAATCAGGAACTTTCAAATAATCTCATAATAAAATTGCATATAATATTGAACACCTTAGTTAATCTAAAAGTGCAAGGCTGTTTTCATCATTGCTATATTATTGATCACCAGGTGAATCATCAGCACTACTATCACTTATTTCATATTCGTGATTTCTAATTGGATGGTTACTTGTGCATTCAATTATGTTAACTTCCAAAGTAGTCCACGGAAGAGGGTTTTCAGAATTGTCTGCATCGATTATTGCACTTAAAGGAGATGAATCATCCATTTGATAAGCACCTTCAACAGTATCTTCCTCTATTTCAGTCCTACCTCTTGGTTTTATCTTGTTCACAACCCTCCGCTATGACCTTCTTTTCCTAGGATAAGACATATAATACTTGTCTAGCATTTTGGGCTATAATAATGGATCATAACTTCTATATCTTCTGGTGTGATTGATTTCAATGATTTTGTAATTGTTGCGCTGTCATGTCCCAGTAAGTTGGTAGGATCACACCATTCACATTTGAATAGGACACATTTATTTACGAGATCACCCACATACTCAAACTCAAGGATTTCCTTAATGACACCATACCAATCACATTCTCCGTCCTAGTATTTCCTTGAACACAAACACCAGTATTCTCGGTTTTTTTCCCCATACCCCAATTAGCTGTGTGAAACTTGTACTGATTTACATAGTACATAAGCTAACTTAAAACTTTATTTTTTGGCCCCCAAGCTAAATTAAACAAATGGAGACATGTTACACCATTATTTGTATTATGAACCTACGTACATGAAGTTTGAAATGTCAAACAGACTTGTATCAAACAAAATTAATAGATAAGAATATATTGGGTTACATAAGCTTAGACAAGCAAACTTACATGTAATCTAAACTAATCTAGAGAAATTGTTAAAGAGAATCTTGACCTTGCAGCTACTCAAAGCATTTGTTAGTGAAAATATATTTTACGTTATTTTAAAGATACACAACATTACACTTTCACATGAAAAAGGGGATTGTTGGCTTACAATTTGAATGGTTGCACCTCATCACAATTTATCAAATTATGTAAGTGTGTAGAATTCTACTCCTCAAAGTCAGCAATTGAGGCACGCTCTTTCCAGCAGCTCGACCAGGCAGATTGAATATAGACAAAGTCGGTGGAATAGAACACCCCCCTTCATCGTCATTACGACTAACCCGAGTTCTCCTAGATTGAACATGTGGCTGAAAGTAAAATGAGCAGAAATTTGAAGTCTCTTTCTCTAGATAAGCTTGACATATTGATTCTTCCACTTGAGACCCATTCTTCATGGTTCTTTTAAACCCTGCTATTTCCCTTTTAAATGGATACACCCACCTGTATTGAGCTAGTCTACACACCCCTGCTTCATATGTCAAATGTATGGACAAGTGTTTCATTGAGTCAAAGAACCCGGGAAGAAAAATTCTCTCTACTTTGCAAAGAATTATGGGAATATTTTTTTTCCATGAATAACATATCATCAACCCCTAAGAGTAGAAGAGCATAAATGCCTGAAATACTGACTCAGCTCAGTTAAAGTCTTCCAAACAACTTCAGGTAGCTCTCTGAATGCAATTGGAAGCAAACCCTCTATGAAGACGTGATAATCGTGGCTTTTCATGCTAAGAAGCTTACCCTATGCAACATTGACGCACCTACTTAAGTTAAAAGCATAACCATCGGGCATTCTCAATTCCTTCAACCACTGACAAACAACTTGCTTCTGATTAAAACTCAGAGCATATTTGGCCTTTGGTTTATAGAAACGACCATCACTTATTTCTTGTAAATGCAAATCAAGTTGCGTGCAATACTCAGCCAGATCATGCTTTGTCTTGTCATTGTCTTTATTTCGATCTGTGTCTAATGTAGTATTGATAATGTTGTCAAACACATTTTTTTCAATATGCATGACATCTAAATAATGACATACCAAATTATCCTTCCAATACAGTAATTCCCAGAAAATACTTTGTTTAGTCCAATTATGGTATACCTCAAGCCCTGACATTCACACTACCTTTCTGTATTCTGTTATTTTTCAGAAATCCTTAACTCGATCCCACGTTTCGTGGCCAATTAATCTAACTGGAGGCTCATCATGTTTAACACAATTACTTTTAATGCCATATCTACTTCACCTATATGGATTATCAGAATCTAATAACCTTCTATGACAATCAAACCAAGAGTTCTTTTCTCCATGTTTCAAGGTGAATGCTTTAGTATCCTCCATGCAAATTGGGCAAGCTAATTTTCCTTAGGTCATCCATCTAGACAACATTCCATAAGCTGAAAAATCATTGATGGTCCATATTAATGTAGCTCTCATCATGAAATTCTGCTTTATTGAAATGTCGTAAGTAAGAACATCTTGGCACCACGACTCATTCAGTTCATTAACTTGGGGTTGAAGATACACATCAATCTTAGCTTTTGGATTATCTGGGCCAAGTATACATGTTAAGAATAGGTAAGGATCTTTCATTCACATTTTAGGAGGGGAAAAATAGCACGTAACAACTACGGGCTAACAAAAATAGGGTTTGCTAAATTAGTTATTCTGAGTAAATCCATCTGAACAGAGTCCCAATCTAACATTTCTGGGGTCACAAGCAAAATCATGATATTGTTGATCGAACTTTTGTCATGCCTCACTGTGTGATGGATGCATCATCACACCAACATCCCTCATATTTTCACTGTGCCACCTCATATGAGAAGCCGAACTCATTGATCCATAGAGTCTCGTTAGTCTAGGTATTAAAGGCAAATAATGCATTCTTTTTTTAGCTTAAACCTAGGCTCTTGGCAAGACTTACACTTAGCCAATGAAACATCATCTTTCTAATAAAGCATGCGACCTTTCAAACAACAATCAATCTTTATTTCCTTCAACCCAAGTTTAGAAACTAATTTTTCAGCTTGATAAAAACCTTTAGGAATTACATCAGGCTTTGGACTTATCTCACTTATCAGTGCAACCCACTGATCAAAAGAACTTTGGCTTTGATTTCCTTCGGACTTAATGATAAACATTTGAACTGTTAATGACAATTCAGAGTACACACAATCCGCCCATCAAGGTTGATTGGTTGCTTCTAAGAGACTAGAAAACTGAGCAGCATCTTGGGTTTGCTCCTCGATTGAGGGCTGTGAATAACGAGCAGGAAATTGAGGACCAGTAGCATCAAACACCATCTCTTTATGCCTAACCATGTTTTCCTTCCATAGCACATTACCCACATCTTGCTAAGTTACATGGATCCCACCAAAACTACTTTCAGTTTGAAACATACCCACATGATTCCATGCATTAACTACCTCCCCATACTCGGTCCAAACCCTATAGTCAGGCATGAATTCCTGCTTGTACAAATGAACCTTTATTGTATCATCATCCAAATACTTCCTACATTTGCACCTATTACATGGACACCTAACTTTTGCTTCATTAATGAACTATTGTGTTTTACATGCCATACTCATAAATTTTTCAACACCACTATAACATTGTGATTTAATCCCGCCTCTATTAAGATGCAATCTATCATACATCCATAATCGATTTGAAGGTAACATTGCGCTTCTGATTAACCCTAAACCCTACAAGTTTGTAAAGATGTCAAGTTATTACTTTCAAAGACAAATTCAATTGCTATTTAAATTTTTAGTACAACTACTTTTAATCTTATTTCCTCAAGAAATATTCAAAACATATTTCGACAGCATCTCCCTTTAAAGTAAGAGCTTTCATCGTCATATATTTCTTTTAATTGGTCTTTAAAACACATACAATTGGTCTTTAAGTTTTATTTATATTACTACTTTCAAACAAATCCAATTGGCTTATAAGTTTGTTTAATGCAATAATTACTTTTATATACTCTTTTTTTCTAAAAAAATTTTAGGAAAATTTCGACAGCATCTTCCCTTAAATTAGGAGCTTCCAACATTAGATATTTCAGTCAATTCAACGATTATAGATATTATTGTAAAGATCAACAACTGAATAGATATAGTGAAACAGTTACACATTAATAATTACATGCAATTCACATAATCCTAAAAACCGTTCTATTGCACATCCCTTTATAACTTCACAACATGCATCCTGCAATCTCTACAAACACAAAGAATCTCACAACAAACAAATCAACCAAGTCAGGGAAGGACCTTTATGCCTTTCCCTCCAGTCATGCAATCCCATTTCCTACAACTCTATTCTAAAAAACGTAAATGATATAAATTACAAGGATTTAGTTACTAACCTCTATAACAGTAAAAGAAATGCAAAGTGTAGGAAAGCTCTCGACGTCCAATGAACTCCAATCCTGAAAAACCAATATGATAAATTTAAACTAACACACTTGTATATATAGAAAACATAAAATAACAAAAAAAAAAAGAATGACAAACCGATCCCAAATCGATAATCGCTGTCACACTTAAACAAAACTCTTATATTAACAAATTAGTTACTCCCCAATGCAACAAAACACAACACTATGGGCACCCATAAATGAACAGAAAAGATAAACCAAATCAAAGAACTAAACCGACTAAAATGCTCATCAAAACCCCTAGATCATAATGGTGGCCTCCGTTTCTTGGACAGAGCTCTGTTGGCGACGCATGGAGGCAAAAATATGGCGGCGGTGAAGTTTAGAGAGAGAGAGATAGTGTTTAGAGAGTGAGGAGGAAGAAGGGTCGTGGTGGCGCTAAATCCCTTGGTTACCGACGAATTTTTTATACACGTTTAGTGAAACGGTGCGTTTCAATTATCAATAATTATTGATGGACATACCGAGGGAAGGTCATAAATCTCAAACATTTGCACAATAACGTGTGAAATTTCAAAAACCCTTCTGTAATAAAAAATAATTAATAATTTTAAATATAAATAACCATCGGTTATGACCGTTGGTAATATAATTATAATTTTAATGAACGCTTGTTGGTGAACCCGTCAGTTTATATAATAAAATATTAAAAAATTAAACATAATGTTATAATTCCCTCGGTTTATCCATCGGTAATATTAAATACAAATAATTAAAAAGTTAATTGTTAAATACATGTCGGTAAGTCCGTCGGACATTATATGCGCCTTGTGGAGCGTATTAGTGCTAGCATTTACCGGTGGTTATACCGACGGGTTTGTCGTGCACACCAATAACAACCATAATTATTTCTCAAAATGCGACAACCCATCGGATGTGCCATCGATAACTACCGATGGGTTCGTACACGTCGATATATCATGTTTTTCTGATAGTGTTTAAAATTATATTATCATTTTTTATTTTAAAATTATTACCTTTGTTTTTGGCTCTGTTGTTGGACCACTTGAATTTTCTACCTTCTCTTCCTTCTCTAACTGCATTAGCACCAAAAATTTAATTTAAAACTTCTGAAATTATATTATCAATTTTTATTTAAAAGATAATTTGTACCTTCACTTTGGGCTTTAAAATTTAATTTGCAGTAAAACTCTGCCTCCCATGACTCTCAAAATAAGTGCTCATTTTCACTTAAAAAAAAATATGCGAAGACCCTATCATTTTAAGGAGTGGTGGAGGTAGCTTCGACTTATCCATACTTGCCTATATTAAATGAACTCACAAATAAATAAGTAGTTCAGTTTTTTTATTATATTATGACGATGTCAAATATTAAAATTAATATTTATTTAGCTTCTTATCCTTTCAAAAGCTGCAGTAAGGCCATTTTACTTAACTTGTGCTAATTGTTCAGCTACTTCATCAAATAAAAGAAATATTGTTGAATCTGTAGAATCTTTGCCATCAAGCTCCAAACGAAACCTTCCATGTAATATAGATACAAATAACACAATAAATATTAACATAAAGATTAAATTGGCATGGTGATAATATGTAATATTATAATTATTTATTAAATAATAATTACCTTGCCACTAGGGCCTCAACAGCCTTGTTGCAAAAATCGCAATTGAAATTTATAGGTGACTTTGAAACCTTTTTTTTGCAATGAGGGCTAGAAACATAATACCTACCAATTATAAGCAAAATATCGTCTATAGTTGCAACATAGCAATAAGTACCATTCTGGTAAAAGGATTAAAAATGTTATCTACAATTACAAAAGGAATTAAAATGAATAAGTTTATAAATAGAAAAGTTACTGTATTAGTCTTTGCAGTTCCCATAGGAAAAATTTTGGATATGGTCCTTATATTATTGAACTTAGAAGGACTCTCTAACTTTGTGATCTCAATGTTATAAGGTAAATTTAAATTTGGAGAACCCCTATAATGATGCAGTAATACAATAAAATGTTAAATATTCAAAATTATTACCATATTATGGAATTAAAAAAGAATACATACTTCAATGATTGTTTGAGCTCATTAGCTTTTGGTATGTCTCTATGTTGATATAAATCTTCGTTGAACTTGATGAAGAAATAGACAATTCACCTACAATTAAAAAAATATTTTTATTAAAACTTAAAATTTTGTGGAGGTATGTGATTGCATGTGTGTGATCATAAATCACAATACATGCATATTCTTTAATTATTGTGGATGAAAAAATGACAATATTGACTTTAGAATCTTCAAAAATATTGGTCTTCATTTGCTTCTAAAATAGTGCAAAATTTTTTACCTCATATCTTGGAAATGAATAGTCAATGTGTAAACATTTCCTTTAGTTCTTGTCTTCTCTAGAGAGGTCTAATCTAACTCTAACAACATTGGGCGACCACCTCCACTTGACAACAATGGAGAAAAACAACAACCCATAACATGGGGGAAGGAGAACATGGAAGAAAACTAATATAAGCCAAAAACAATCACTTAGCTTGGGTCTTGAAGGAGGAGGAATTGATGTTAGCTTGAGTGAGAAAGAGTGGCGAACGGTTTGGAAGGGGAGGGTTTCGATTTTAGGGTGGCAAGCCTAGGCTAGGGTTTCTATAGACATTGCCAAGCCATCACTTATGACCGCTATAATGGTCCTCAGACCACAAAAATGTGTTGTCTCACTCACTATGACCGCTACGGCAATCCTGCATCGCTATAGCGATGACAATTCACCCATTTTCAGCATCTTTCTGTCATCTCGACATCTAGGTTATCTCAACACTCACTTATTTACATTTATTAATTTTAAGTTAAACATTAACTTTAAAACATAAATATAAATAAGGAAATACCCATCATTTGGATTCAAATAAAAAATAAAAAAAAAATCAAATTCTCAACAAATCAAAATCCAAATTTTGAGTTTTAATTCAAATTCAGGAATCTTCAAGATTTTCTAAACTTGTGGGTAAAAAACAAAACATTTAAAGATTGCATAAAATTCATTAAAAATCACTCTATAACTTATTTTCCTTTGGAGAACAATTACTGGGACTTTTGATCCCAAGAATGTGGTTCTATCATATAGCCCTCTAAGAAGGTGTAGGATCTAGACTTAGTAAAATTCATGACCCGGCAATATGGGTGGGCCTCGGGAGATCCTGAGGCTGTACGAAAAATTCTATTAACACGCGTACCTTGGGTATCACAAAATGTTTTGTACATGATGAACTTTACATATAATTGTTGATATTATGATTTCAAATTTTATAAACAAACTATGAAACTTTAGTTTTGATTATTCTGATGAAAAAGAGCTAGTGATTTATATGTAGAAAATGGAACTATGCTTTAAATGATTTTACAAATAAATGTGCATGTAAAGCATCATGGGTCATGAGGCTTACCTGGGAATAACATTTTCTGGCGTGCCAGTCACGTGCCCAAATCGGGCCTTGACAGAACTTCAATGATAGTTTTGTAAAATAGAGGGTGTTGAGTATAATCACACTAAACCTTAGGTGAGGTGAGTGTAAATTACTCTAGTTAATATTGAAAGTGAGGCAAGTGATGTGGGTTTAGCAAAGTCAGTTTTGATTTAGTCTGTTAATGCTATCTTGTATAATCTTCTTAAATTTAAAATCACAGCACTCACAACAACATGTAAAATAAATAAATAAATTTAGTCTTGGAATTTAACTCATGTAAACTTTTTCAAATGAGTATACACATATAATCCACTTATATTTATATTCTGGCATTGTGACTTTGTAATACCCCAAATTTTAAATAAAAGAGTTAGAATATTTTTCGGGCCAAAAGGGTGTCAGTTACTATTATCTGTCACTCTGGGTCCTGAAATTTTTCTAAGTCTGGACCCTACTCCTCATTGGAGAGCTATATGATAGAGCAATATTCTTGGGACCAAAAGTCCCGGTAATTGTTCCTTAGAGAAAACTGAGTCAAAGAGTGATTTTTAAAGAATTTTTTGAAACCTTTAAACTCCCCGTTTCTAATGTCTAAGTTTATAAAACCGTGAAAATTTCCGACTTTGAACTAAAACCCAAAATTTAAATTTTGATTGGTTTGGAGTTTGATTTTTTAGACATTTTATTTGAATCCAAATTGCGGGTATTCCCTTATTTACATTTATGTTTAAAAGTTAATAGGAAATAAAAGTTAAAAGGAAATAATTGATTTAAGTTAAATGTAATAAGTGAGTTCTAGGGAGTGAGTCCTGGAGAGTGAAAGAGACCATCCTGTGGAGGAAGAAACCATTCTGGTGAGCGCTGCAGCGGTCAGCAGAGCGTTGAGTCCGTGCAAGAAGTGAATTTTATGTTCTCTAGTGAGCGCCGCAGCGCTCTTAGCGCTGCTACGCTCAACAGAACAGTAAGGCGGTGCGCGATATGCTCCCGAGTGAGAGCCGCAGTGCTCTTGCTAAGAGCGCTGCAGCACTCGACAGATGACTTAAAAACCCCTGTACGGGGTCCAGAACATTCATTTCATCAAAAAACACCCCTCACCCCCAGGAAACGCGAAACTCTCGTCCTTAATCTCTCTCTCTCTCCCATTTCATCTCTAACTCCAATCTTTCACTTCCAAGGCTTTAAGGTAAGAGATCTTGATGTTTCCTCTCATTTTCTTCCATTTCCTCTTTGTTCTAGAGGTTGGTTTTGCCATTCCCCTCATGTTATCCAAGAGGAGAAATTCCTCCTTAGTATTAGAGTTAAATCTAAGTTATTTAGTGCTTCTAGAAGTTAATCTAGAGTATTATGGCTCCTATGTCAGATATTAATGTTGTTCCTACTCCAAGGAGCCCTGTCAGTATAGATTCTTCACTGTTCACCCCTCCAGGTGAGTGGGTTCTCATCTGTGACTTCTATGTTCTGCATTAGAGTTATTTTCATGAAAGTATGATTTAATGATTGATTTTAGAGAATTATTGTACAAGGATTTGAAACTACTGTTGGATTATATATTTTAGAGCTATTGATTTTAGAGCATGAAAAGTATTTTTGAGAAAACTCATGAGACCATATTTGTTGAATTAACTTTAAATGTATTTGATGATAATGACGATTATGGAAAGCTTCTATGAATGTTTAATACTTGGAAATGGTATTTAGAGAAGAGAATGGAATTGAGATTGTGAACATAACTATTTTGAAATATGATATTGAGAGTTTTAGTATAAAAACTTGATGGGTTGAATTGTATTTTAGAGAATTAAACAAAAATGATTTCAGAGCTTGAATCTTCATGAGATTCAGAACAGTTGATGGCTACATATTCTGTGAGCTGTTGAAATCACAAATGTCTGCAAAAGGTGATCCCTTGGGCATAATTTCATAGCCACAGTTATGCTAAGGTCAAACTGTTAGAATCAAATAGATTCAGAGCTCTTAGAGAATTAAAAGGATTTAAAGGTTTTAGCTTTAATGGATTCATTTGGTTAGTTTAGAAGGTAGCTATAGAAAGCAGTGTGTGTTAAGCAGATAAATCCAGAACTGCTAACCTTGGTACCAAGTAGCCCGGGCTAGAGATATTTAGAGACTTATTGTCACACTGGGGACGGCGATATGTAACGCCCAGATGTGACCAGAGACATTCAAAGATTTACTGTCATACTGGGGACGGCGATACGTAACACCCAGGTATGACTAGACATTTATATTCAGAGATTACTGTTTCTCTAGGAGCTACTGTGTTGTATTACTGGTATGATTTCAAGTATGAGAATAAATTCAGAGAAATTGTTTTAAGTTATAACATGATGATGCAGGACTTCTAGAAATGTATTTATACTTGGTTATGTGAGATATTTTCTGATATTATTAATGTTGTTATGATTTTTGTGCATTATTTATTCCTTCTCTTGTCCCATGAAAGGGGATTTCAGTTGAGGATTCACTCACTGAGTTTTGGTTACAAAACTCACCCCCCCTCTTCTTTCTCCTATTTTTACAGATAGAGCAGCTGTTATGACCTTCCCAGCAGTCATAGATTCCAGTCAGTGAGTCTGTAGGTGAAGTATATAAGGTTGGTTAGAGTGCTCCAGTACATTGCAGGCAGGATCCCGGACAATAGAGCATGTGTTATAATTTTTGCATATTTTTTGCATATTATGACATTATTTGAAGTTGTATTGAACAATTCAGCATTTATGAATGTCTTGAATCAGAGTAGTTTTACACAAAGATATTTGTATTATGATTTACAGACAACAGAGTTCGAATTATGAAATTTCAACATAGACTAGTATGATTTGATAAACAGGTGATTTGTATGTAGAAAATGAAAATGTATTTTGAATAATTTTATGATTTACTATGCATATAGAGAAATTTAGGTCATGAGACTTATGTGAGAGTGGAATTTCTCACGTGCCAGTCACGTGTCTAAATTGGGTTGTGATAGACTTTATATGACAGCCATGTAAATTTGTTATAAATAGACAATATATTGGCTTTTTTTACCTAATTCATGTCATCTTAAGTTTTGCTTTTTCAAAAGCAAAAAAGAAAAACTACTTTTGTCACGACCCAACTCAAGTCGTGACCAGCGCGTAGGGAACACGTTCCCCTACAAGCCTTAACATGCAAAATTTTGCAGAAAAAGAATAGAGTTTCCGCTGTCTTTCGGACATCTTCAAATATAGAAATACAACCTATATGAAGACAAGGATAAAATATAGAATCAAGCTTCAAGCATTCTCAGAATGCACCCCCAGCAACAAAACAATCAACTCAACATAATTCAAAAAATCATCTCAACATATGGATTTCAGTTCAAGTTTTGATACATAATTTAAATCAAACCCAATCCTAGAATCAAACATGAAGTCAAGTTAGTTTTCAAACTAGCTAGTTTGAAATATATGTCCAAGCATAACTAAGAATGTAGTTCAAAATATAATTCTAAAGTCAATTTACAAATCCTTTCCATTATATATATATATCCAAGTCTTAACTTCACATACATAAGGATAGACATAAACAAAACATAAAGCTAATTTGAGAACCCTGCCTATGACGTATGGAGCATTGTGGATGATTTTAAGTAGGTACTACTCAAAAAGAAAACTAGGTTCCAATATATAAAATAGGCCTTCTCAAGAAGGCTCACCAATTCAGAGCTCGGCTAATGAGGATTTGCAAGATTGGAACCTGAAGCTGCACTTGTATCTGGAAAATAGGAGGAAACAATGGAGTGAGTTTTGCAACTCAATGGGAGACAGGATGTCTATAACCCACATGAGAGAATACACTACAAAAAAACCAGTGAATTGCGACAGTTTTTTTGGGGTATTAGGGTAGTTTCAACCGCCACTACTTTCAAGAAGGGTGGTTCTTCGCACCGTTGTAATTACCAACACCATTCGGTAAATTACGATGGTTCAAAAGAAACTGCTGCAATCAATGCCAAGAACTGTCGCTTTTTTCAGTTTAAAACCGCTATTTTTCACCACCGTTTTCCATTACAGCAGCGCCATTATACTTGGTAAATTGTGGTGGTTTTCAACCGCCACATTTTTCATGTGAATTAAGGCGGTTTAGAACCACCATTTTTCACCGGCATTTTACTATTAACACTGTGGCCATCTTGGTGAATTGTGGCGGTTGAAAACCGCCACTATTTTCCATGTGAATTTTGGAAAATTTTAGTGAATTGTGGGGGTTTTCAACACCACTATTTTCTATGTGAATTTTGGGACATCTTGAATTGTGGCGGTTTCAAACTGCCACTCTTGTATGATGTGGATTTTGACAAACCTAATCGCCAATTTTCTCTTAACACTGCCATTTTTCTCAAAATACTAGCAATTCCAATTTAATAATTAGAACCGCCATAAGTGAAAATTTATCAAATTTATATCAAATTTTTAATCCAATATGAAATCCTATTAGCTATTATTTTTGTAATTATAAACCTCATATAAAAACAAAAATACATATGATATAAACATGACAATAATTATATCCAATTTAAATATACATTACTTGAGTATAAAATAAGTACTACACTAATGGCATAAGCACTCTCAAGTCTAAAAGGAAAATAATTCCAAGTAATACACCAAAAGAAAGTAATTCCAAGTACTACACTAAAAGAAAGCAATTCCAAGTAGTACACCAAAAGATAGCAATTCCAAGTGATACACTACTCACAACAGGAATTAATAAAAAGATCATGTACATGGACTCGAGTGATTAGTTGCTGGATTATTATTACTTCCATCTGATGATCTTCTCATATCATTGGGTGACTTAGGCCCACTTCCTCTATCAAGTGCCTACAAGACAGATATATAAATTAATATAAGGCCAAATTAATAAATGAAAAATTTTAAAGAAACAAACTTTGTAAGCATAAAATAAGTACAAGTAAATTAACAACAAAGAAAGCATGATTCATATAAAATACAACAATGGTATTTGACCTTATGGAAGTGGCTTAACATAAATCAGATTTTAGAATTTTCTCGTATGTTCTAATGCTTCATTAAGAGACTACGCTGTTGCAGCTAGACTATACACATACGTGGTTTATTGTCCATGCTTGGAACAATTTCTGCAGTTTTTCTTTCTATTATAGATAGATCACTTTGCAGTTGTGTACAACTAGAATATCATCTTTTTTAAAAACTAGTAGCAGATTACTAACAATGTGTGTGTACTTTGTTATGTTTGATTTGCAAATTGTGTTTTCCCTAATCTCAAACTGGTGGATTTGCAAATAAATCACACTATATTATATGCCTTGTGCAAGGAGGCCCCAGTTGAGAAAAACTTGCAGTTGAGGGCCAGTGATCATAACATCAAAACAAAAGAATTGATTTAATAAAGATTGAAATCCAAGGCTCCAGTAGCAGCAGCAAAATATACTAGCATCAGAAAGCATGGAAAGAGATACTAGGATGGGTTCAATCCAAAGTAATACACAAAAGAAAACCATAGACAGCCAAGATTCAGAAGAGAATTTAAAGAACAACCAAAATAACAATTAGATGATGATTAAATTTCATTTTTGTTTAAATTTAGAAGTGCACAAACATAGAAAGGTAGATGTAATAGATAAATTAAATTTACATACACACAACCATGAACCAGCAAACTAAAATCAACATCATATTAAGAGAGAAGAACAACAAAGTCATGCCTAGTAATTAATCAATACCTAGTTGAAACATATAATCTTTAGCAAAATACAACATATAATTAGTAAGGCCAAGTATGTTTACTTTCGCTTCGATTTGGTTCCAAAATGGTATCAGAGATACCAGACCAAGGGCAGTATAAGTTTGATGAGGTTTCCAGCAACAAAAATAGCGATAGCAATCAATGTGATAGCTTGCTTTAAAATAATCTGGACAGTTCACAGCAAGTTAATACCACCTCATATCCTTTTAACATATTATATAAGCAATTCAAGGTGAAAAGATGAGAGGCAGCTACATAAATTAACAAGTGCAGTCACTATGTCAGAAAAATACTAAGTGCCTTTTAGAAACAAAACTTACATTGATACTCAAATTCAGGACTCATTAAATTCATGGAGAGGTGTTTAGAACTGAAAAATCTTAGCTAAGATTAAATGATTCTATTTTAGCAAGCAGTTACCGATTACAGTCAAAGCTTTGTAAAATTAGTTGGCAATATTAGTCAGAACATATTAAATAGAGGTAATCATAAACAGCTCAACTTACCTAGTATTTGAATTTACTTTTTAAGCTGGTCAGATTTCTTTGCCAGGCTTAATAGCACTCCTATGGAAAGACTTGAGGCTACAAAACCAAGAGAAGCCTCTGTTGAGACATGGATTCCTGAGGACTAGAACATGTCAAGCAGAAATACAGTGGATAATAAATAAATTGGCAATTCATCAAGTATCAGTACACCCACCAAAGTAGTCCAAGATCATCTTACACCCGATAAATCCAAAAACAACAGCAATGGAAGACTGAGAAGACCAAAATAGGATGTCAATGACAAGGAAGGAAGAATAAGAACGTAAACAGAGAGTCATGGCAAAGGACATGTATATAAATAGCAGATAGTTATGCAGCAACCATTCTACATGGACAGAGATCAAGTCAACATTTACCTGTAAGTACTCCAGCTCTGACATACCCTCAGAAATGATTGTGTATAGTGACCTTAAACCTACGGTTGACGAAAGATGTTTGTCTAGTTATTGCATAAACTTGTAAAGAAGAACAAACTATTACTAGGATGAGACACATCCAAGACTATAACAAGTGAGTCCATTTGAGGAACACAAAGTATCCAACTTCCAAGGAACAGTCAATCATAAGCAAACAAATGAATTCACCATAACTTAAAAAACATATCTATCCATAAAACCAGAACTATACTCATAGCCTTGCTAGGTGTCAAATACATTATAATTCTTGAGGTACACAGATGTAACTTCCAAAATATTTAAGAAATAAAATTCAGACATTGCTATTACATAACAACTCAAAAGGGAAGCATAGGCAACAGAACTTACCCAAAATGGCAAAAAGATTAGAAGAAAAGACTACAAATGGATACAGGGTCACACCAAAAACTGCAGGTAGAGTCAACCTTTAAAAGAAAATTGGAAAAAGACTTATCTCAGTCAACATTCACTTGCCCAATTAACCAAAAACTCCACAAAAGTAGAGGGCTGAGAAAAACCTACTGCAAATGCAATGTCACTAAGCTCGATAACTGCTACAGTAAGAAGTAAAGGTGTGGCCCGCCCAAAATGTCTGAACCTGTTAGAAATCAAGTTGAAATTAATTTAGTACAAAAAAATCTGTCTAGCTATAGGCACAAAAGCAATGAATGCAAATCCAAAACAGATTTCAATGAATTTGTGCTGTGAAAAGATGACAAGTGGTTTAGCCGAGACAAGAAGGAATTCATTTAAATTTGAAACTGAAGTTAGTCAATAACTTACCTTCCACACCCCATCCTGAATTGTTATGAACTGATTTCCATCATAATATGCTGCGATAATTTTGTACAAATAAGATATAAGATGATGATATCACTCAGTACAAGTTAAAGAAACTCAATGCAAAGAACTGCACGCCAGCTGAAATCTGTATAAGCCAACAATATATTTTGTTTGTCAACATTCTTACATGGTAACTAACCTTCATGCCTGTATTCATGCATATATCTATGCATTCTAATCAAGCAACCAAAAAAAAAAAAAAACAGTTTTGTCTGTCAACATTCTTACATAGTAACCTTAATGCCTGTATTCATGCGTATATCTATGTATTCTAATCAAGCAACCCTAAAAAGAACAGTGCATTTGCCAAATAAAACTATTGCAATGAAACCTACGCTAGATGAGGTGTAAAAAATATAAGCCACACTGGAGAACACCTCAAGCACTAAAGGAACTTAATCTAAGTTTCGTACAGAGGCTACAAAAGGATATACCTAGACCCAAATTTCAACATACAACCTTTATCTTGCCGCAGGATACAGAGATACTCTCGATATTATCACAATTATTCTTTTACATGCCAAACAAAAATCATTGTCCCTTATTCAGTCAGACAGACAATTCCTTAGGGGAAGAAGTTTCAGTTTCCTAAATCTTCAGCCAAACAAGCTTTAGCTCAATTGCTTATGCTTAAACATGAATCCCTAAAGCATTATTTCGATTTAACTAATTCAGCTCTAGTTTTCAACTATACCTACCATTGCCTTCCTTTGAAAAGTAAGAACCTAAAACAACTACATAATACCCAAGTAATTAGCAAGAAAATCTCCAACTAGGGTATGAAAAAGAAATAATCATGATTAGAGAACAACACACATAGCCGAGAACGATAGCGGCATCGATGAAGTCGCGGCTTGGGAGGATGGTGGCAAGCCAGGCACCGTAGAGGTCGGCGAAGTCGCGGCTGGCACGCGATAACCCTCACATGGTGTCCGTTGTTGTTTCCGGAAAGGGTGGCGTTGTTGTCGCCGGAGAGGGTGGCGTGCTCGCGGGCGGCGATTGGGGCGACGGAGGAGTGGGGGCGTTTGACGATCGGTGGCGTGCTCGAGTTCGGAGGCGGTGGTGAGGCGATCGTTGGAGACGCTGGAGGGGAAGGTCTAGGGGGAGAGGGAAGGGTTGTTGGAGAGGCTGAGGGACTGGAGGGTGGTGAGCTGTGAGAGGAACGGAGGTTGAGGGAGGGAGGGAGCTCGAAGCTGTGACAGGAGAGGTACGGTTTTCTCTGTGAAAAAGACAGAGAGGAATGAAAGAGGGAGAGCAGCGCGAGGAGTGAAAAGTGGAGTGGCGCCAGCGAGATATTTTCACTGTTATTCACCTTTTTTTTGTATTTTATTCCAATGCTGTTAAATAATGGGAGTTGGGTTTTTATTTTTTCCTTCCTCTTTATCTTGAGTTTAGAAGTGAGCTTTTAGAATCTTAAGGACCTGTTTGGAATGATTCTTTTGTTTTTATTTTTTAAAACTGTTTTTCAAAACAATTTTAAACACAATAAAATAAAAAAACTTGTTTGGATAACAAATCACAAAACAAAGAACATATACATCAAAGAGGAATAACAGGGGCTGTTCACGGTGGTTGCAAGGGCGACGGCGAGAGGGGCTGCTGTGGGAGGGGCTGCGGCGCTTGGTTGCGGGGGAGCTCGGGCCTTGGTCGCTGGGTCGCAGAGGAGCATGGCACTTGGTCGTCAGGTTGGGTCGCAGGGCAATGCACGTTAGAGGGTCGCGGGGTCGCGTGCGGAGCTCGCCGGGGAAGTGGGGTCGCGGACCAGCGCTGCGCTTGGTCGTCGGTTTGGGTCGCAGGGCAAGGCACGTCAGATCTGGGTCGCGGGGTCGTGTCTTGGGCTCATGGGAAGGTGGGTCGCGGACGAGCACGGCCCTTGGTCACAAGGTCACATGACTCATGAAGCGGTCGCGGAGGAAGTTCGCAGGGCGCTGGTCGCGGATCTCACTTGCGATTGGTGGCGGGCGCTGGTCTTGGATCTCACCGGTGCTTGGTTGCAAGCTCGCCAGCTCTTGGTGGCTGGTAGCAGGATGGTGGAGCTCCGACGGAGGTGGGAGGAGGATGGTTGGGGGGTGGGGGATGGGGGTGGATGAGGGTGGGGAAGAAGTCCAAAAACATCAAAATTGTTTTGGAAAACATCTAAAATCAGTTTTTATTTTTTTATTTTTAAAACTCAAAATTAGTTTTTCTGTTTTTAAAAACACATCCAAAAAAATTGTTACCAAACAAGTTTTTTTGCTCTTTTGTTTTTAAAAACACAAAACAGTTTTAAAAAATCATTGCCAAACAGGCTCTTATTTTTATCTAAGATTTGATTCTTAAAAATTTCTCATTTTTTGGGTGGACAAAATTTTTTTAAAAAATGTTTTCTTTTTTTTTCCTTTTCTTCTTTCTATTTTATTTAAGTCTTTAATTAACTCCTTTGACTAACATAGCCTTTAAAACTAGTCATTTTTTAAATTTTAAAAATTCCTATATAGCTAACCATAATAAAATTGGAGTTAAAATCTAAAAGTTTCAAAACAAATATATATATATATGCTTAATGAAAAATTTGCTCGAGTTTTATCCAGTATTCCATTTTTGTTTCCACTTTCAAGGGAATACAACTACAATTATAGTAACAAAACAAGTCTCAAATACAATTGAAATAAAAAAAAGACACAAAATATGCTCTATTTACCTTAGTTCATTATTTTTATTATAATATTAAAAAATCAAGAGAAAACACATATTTTTAAAATAGTTTACATTTAATTTATGTTTTCCATCCTCATTTAATGAGTATTGAATAGAAAAATTTCACCACTACATTTCACACTTTTTTTTGTAGTGGATTGTGAGAAAGGGTAAGGTTTTGTGAGAGGGAAAGAGTTGTGAGAGTGGCGCGAAAATGAAGAAGAGAGTGGCACTAGTGAGAGTTTTACCCTATTGGTATTCACCTTTTTTTTTATTTTTGTGTTTTGCTCTTGTTAAATAACCAGTTTTCTTTTTTATTTTTGTGTTTTTATTTTTTTAACTTAGATATGAGCTTTTAGGATCTCTTTTTATCTCAAGTTTTATTCTAAAAGAATTTTCATTTTCTGGACTTATAATGTAATACCCTAGATGTAAAAAAAAAAATTTCGGGAGACCACCCAGGCAGTCATCAGTAAGTAAGTTAGTGCGGGAATTCACTAGAAACCGCCCAGGCAGTCACCAGAGAGTTAAAAACCCCTATTTCGGGGTCCAGACCAGTCTACACACCTCTCCACCTCTCCCTCTACAGAGAAACGCGAGTTTCACCCCTAACCTTGGTTTTCCACCATTTTTACACCTTCCAAACTTCATTTCTCTCAATTCTAGCTTCAATCTTTGATTCTTAAGACTTTAAAGTATGTTATCCTCTTAGTATTGCTCTCCTTTCTCCCTTTTCTCTGGGTTTTTTGTGTGATTTTCTAAACTTCCCCAAGGAGGGGAGGTTTTCTACCTTGTTAGAGATGGTTTCTTGAATATTCAAAGGATTTAGACAGTGATTTTGAGTTCTATGCCTTCTGTATCAGATTCTACTATCAGTTCTGCTTCTTAGGGTGTTGTTGGTTTTAGTTTCGCACTATTCACCCCTCCAGGTGAGTGGATTCACATCTGCTATCCTTATGTTCTGCATTAGAGCTATTTTCATAAAAATACGAGTTACTTTGTGATTTTAGAGAAATACTGTACGAGGATTTGAGACCACTGTTGATTTATATGCCTAGAACTATGGATTTTAGAGCATGAAACATGTTTTGCATAAAACTCATGGGACCATTATTGTTGAACTGGTTTTAGATAGAAGTGATGATATACATGTATTGTTAAAGACTTTTATGATTGGTTGAATGGATTCTAGAATTGATTTATGCGTATGATATAGTTATATGTGTCTAGAAATGCTATTTAGATAAGAGAATGAAATTGTGACTGTGAACCTAGCTATTTTGAAATGTGATATTGAGATTTCTATTTATGTAAAGCCTAGAGATCGAGATATGTTTATAGAATTAAATAGAAACAGTTTTAGAGCTTGAATCTTTATGAGATTCATAACAGTTGACGGATACATATTCTGTGGAGGTATGAAATCATATATGTCTGTAAAGGGATAATCATTTAGGCATGATTTCACAGCCATAGTTATGCTAAAGTCAGATTATTAGAGTTGTGAACTCATAACAACTGCCAACTACATTTTCTACAGCTTTTGAAATCAGAATGCTTTAAGTTGATGATCCCTTAGACATGATGTCATAGCCGCAGTTATACGAAGGTCAGACTGTTAGAATCAGATAGATTCAGAGGTCACAGAGAAAATGACCCACGAGGGGCAAATTTATGCAGACAAACTAATAAACTATGAGAAACCATGAAACTTAGCCCACGAGGGGCAATTATGAAACTTAGTCCACGAGGGACAATTTATGCAGAGAAACCACGAAACTATGTCCACGAGGGACAACTCACGAGAAACTGAACACTCACGAGACAGAATAGAGATAGAGATTATTGTTCCTTTGGTAGTTACAACATGAAAGCTAATATGATTTCAAATGTGAAAGTTGATTTGAGGAAACTGTTTTGAATTAGAAAATGATGACTAGTATTTATTTATGTATATGTGTATTAGAGTACTATTAATGTATTATGATTTCATGCATTATTTCCTTGGTGTCCCATGATAGGGGGTTTCAGGTGAGGGTTCACTCACTGAGTTTTGGATCACAAAACTCACCCCTCTATTCTTTTCCTATTTTTACAGATATCATAGTTGCTGAGGGCATTTTCAGCAGTGTTAGACTCAAGAGGTGAGCATGATGTTCATGGGTTTAGTGTGCTCCAGTGTAGATGCAGGCAGGATCCCGGACCTTAGAGCATGATTTGTATTTTGCATACATAATGTTGTGCTGGATTGTGTTGTAAGACTTTACCAAAAAGAATTTGTATATAAAAGACTTTTACATTTGTTAATATTATGAAATAGACTTCAGAGCAGAGAATATGAAACTATAGTTTGGAAAACTTTTAAGTATATGTTTGATGACAGGTGACTTGTATGAAAGAAAAGAGATTTTTTACTTGAATTATTTGATGATGTACTGTACATATACGTAGAAACCCAGGTCACGAGGCTTACGTGGGATGGAAATTTCCCACGTGCCAATCATGTGCCCAGATCGGGTCGTGACAGATAATTTTTTTACAAAAAATATTTTTTTTGTTTTCTTCTTTCTATTTTATTTAAATTTTTAATTAAATCTTTGACTAATGTTGTCACGACCCGACTTGGAAGCGTGACCGGCACGTGGGGAATCCCATCCCCACGTCAGCCTACTGGATGACATGACTATCTAAATGCATAATTTATCATAAATATAATTCAAAATATGATCTCTTTGAAATATAAACATTTCCTCTAATTAAAACATAATGCTCAATTTCATAAACTGAAAATATTCAATAATTAAATCTCTAAAAGCTCTTATTCAAATTTGCTGATTTATGATTCATAACTGTCTCATTACATAAGTCTCTAATTACAATTTACATTTCATATACATGCTCAACATCTGAAAATACTAGAATGTATCAAACTACATGCGTGGATAAGATCCTACCTGCACATCTACTGGAGCACTCTACTCTAGCATAGTCCTACTCTAAGCCTTACCACAAAGCAAGACTCACCACTGGAATAACGGTGTCTGTGGAACCGGAATCTAAATCACCTCTGAACCTGTAACTATAGGAGGAAGAGAGAGGGGTGAGTCAACGGACTCAGTGATCGAGCTCTCACCCATCACCCACATGGGACAACCAATAAGCATAATAAATTATATACATGCAACAATCACAAACCATTTAATATTCATGTTCATAGCTATATATGAAAGATATCTCTTTAATTATAAATTCATAGAAAAAAAAATCTCCCTAAATTCTTACTCTAATGAGAAATCAATTTCCATACATTTACATAATAACTCTTAAATCAGATATTCTCTGAAAACATAATTAATTGTTGAAAACATAAGTAACAGTACACTAATAGAGAAACATGGTTTTCCTCTTTGGTACTGGGATTCGGCCTAGGCCCCCACGTACCCTCAAGGCTTTGCTCCTACCGGGATTCGGCCTAAGCCCCCGCGTTCTCTTTGGTACTGGGATTCGGCCTAGGCCCCCACGTACCTCAAGGCTTTGTTCCTACTGGGATTCGGCCTAAGCCCCCGCGTAGAACACGTTGTAAATGGGAACTCAAGGTTTTGCTTCAATGGGTGCCAGACACGGCTCCACCACACTAGATGCATCTACTATGCTCCATCAGTGCCAGACATGGGCTCCACTAGGGATTTAATGTGAACATCTAAATAGGTTTCATTTTCTGTATATGCTGTCACGGCTGTTTATCATTTAGCATTTATGTAATTAACTGAAAATAGATAAAATAAAAATACTGAAATTTCATAGCTAAAGGGTGGGTACTCCGTCCCTCGCGAACGAGAGCCCCTAAATCTTAGTACTCTGAGAGTTCTGGACTCATATCACTCTAGCAATCTGACTTTAGCATAACTGTGGCTATGAAAATCGAGCCCAAGGGATCACCCACTTGAAGGCATCCCGATTTCAAGCCCACAGAGTATGTATCTGGCAGTTGCTAAGAATCATATTGAATTCCGTACCTCTTGGTACCATAAAACTGAAGTTTTAAATCCATTCCTTAACTAACATATTTTCATAACTTAATAACTTTGTTATTATACTTCAAAATAAAGAGTTCATAATCACAAAACCTCTAAAACCAAAATATACCTTTCTATTCATCAAATTAAATCATACTCTATCAAACATTCTTCCAATATATATACATACGTCAACTGAATACGCTAAAATCATATTTATAAATCTCAAGGCTTGAATCAATAACATATCATAAACCCTCAAAACATGTTTAATAAAATAACAACTTGTTAAAGCATATATTCTTGCAATAAATCTCTTCGTAAACATATAAAACATTTTCATCACATATGTCATTGCAATTATGGTCCCATGGTTTTCTAAATTTCATTTTCATGCTATTATCATAAATCATAATTTTCTCTAGCTTGCATAAGCATATAAAATCATAATATATACTTTATCTTGTCTCTAACTTCATATTTAATAACTATCATGCATAAAACATACTTGTAATGGCTAAAAAATAAGGCAATGAGTTTAAACCCACTCACCTGGAGGGGGAGGAATAGGTGGTGTCAACTCCAACTGAGCTCTGGGGAACAGGGAGGGCACCAACGTCGACTATAACAATCATAAAAACTCATCAATACTCTATGGATATCTCTAGATTGCTCTAACACAACTCTAACAACATTGGGGGAGCACCCCCCACTTGATAACAATGAGAGAAAACAAAGACCCATACTAAGAACATGAAGGAAATGGAAGAAAAGAGACCAAAATCTATCAACAAACACATACCTTGAAGCTTGAGGAAGATGGATTGATGATTGATTGAGAGAAAAAAGAGAAATGGGGGTTTTAGGGGCTGCTGGTTCGGGCAAAAATTGGGGAAGAAAATGAGTGGGGGAGGGTTTAAGTATAAGGAGGAGGTCTCAGCAAGTGAAACGACGCGTTTTGCACTGTTTTCGGAAAACTGACATCGCTATAGCGGTCTAGGTGCTCCCCGCCCCCGTGCCTGGTCACTTATGACCGCTATAGCGGTCCTGGACCACTATAGCGGTCTCCAGAGGCTAAATACCGAGCTGCATACTTCCTGTGGCCGCTATAGCGGTCTAGGACTGTTATAGTGGTGACAGCAAACACCAGATTCACCATTTTGCTGTCATAGGCATATGACTTATCCCAAAACTCACTCACTTATTTCCATTAACTTTAAAACATAAATGTAAATAAGAAAATACCCCCCATTTGGATTCAAATAAAATATAAAAAAAAATCAAAACCCCAATCAATCAAAATCTCATTTTTGAGTTCTAGTTCAAATTTTGGAATTTCCGACGATTTTCTAAACTTGGGGGCTAAAAACGAAACATCTAAAGGTTTCCTAAAATTCGAAAAAAATCACTCTTCAATTTATTTCCCTTTGGAGAGCCATTGCCAGGACTTTTGGTCCCAAAATTGTGGCTCAAACATATAGCCCTCCATTGAGGTGTAGGGCTCCAGACTTAGCAAAAACCCAAACCCGGCAACAGTAGTGGGTCCCAGGGGACCTTGAGGTCATGCGAAACTCGTCTATTGACACGTGTACCCCGGGTATTACAATCTTCCCCCCTTAAAAGATTTGGTCCCCAAATCTAAACAATGGTAGCTGGAAGTTCAAGGAGTTGGGATACTTAACCAATGTAGGGTTTCCAAAATAGGCTTGAATGCCCAGAACATTCTGACATGATACTTCAACTGTATTAGCTGATACTCCGGGAGACAATGCCATCCTATAGGCCATTGCTCCGCTATTCTAGCTGAGAATGCCATTTGTCACACCAGGGGTGGCTCCACCTCTAAGGGAAGCTCTTTCCCATCAAGGTAACAAAGGCTCCTATCGGGACATTTACTCCAGGTGGCTCCACCTCTAAGGGTAGCCTTTTCCACAGTGCAAGTCCTAGGGAAAAACTACACTCTGCTGCCTCGTGTACGCGAGAGCTCTCAAAGATAGGGGCTAATTGCCACTTATGTCCTTTGCTCTAGTTCTGTTTCTCTCATGTCTGATATATACTGATACTAGGGGACTCTCAATCCTCAGTTCCTGAACTTTCTCCTCTCTATGCATGTGTTATGCATGAAAAGCAAACTACTCTATCTGTCCTCGTAGAAAATGCAAAACAAACATGGTATTCATATGCCTAATCCTTGATTATCACATTTCTATAATTAAAGGTTGTTATGCAATCAAATATCTACACCTCTAGTATACACAAGTACCACACAATCACAAGTTCCAATCCTATTGCACACAATACAAGCTCATGCAATGGAGGCCAACAACATGCTTCTTGTGACTTTACCAAGCCCATTAATTTCTTATTATTATGTTACTAAGATGCAACTTAACATGATAATTTCATTTAAGCCTTTTCTATCTAACTTACATGCATGGGTTAGGGGAAAGAATGTGCACTCTACACATACAACCTCCTCAAGTTACTCTAATCATGTCTCAACAGTGCTAACTCAAGTAAAACTATTATACATACATATAGTACTCTAATTTATGTCATATAACCTGAAAGTAATATAACTTCTGCACACATAACATAAAAAAAAACATTCCCCAAACAAGCACGAAACAAAACTTTTTTTTTTTTTTCAGGATGCTTGAATATGAATACCTTACATCTTACATAAGTAAAACATGTTTCTAAACTCTTCCATTCCATTTTAAGTTACTCTAACAATGCTTGTGCAATGCCAACTTGAGTACAACCACCATACAAACCATCATACAACCACATGGGCCTATTTCATATTACATAAACTTTTGAAAACATTTCATCATAGATCAAGTTACTTGCTACAGGCATAAAACAATTTGTCTAAGAAGCTTATACCTAGTTATCTTAAATCTTATTCAAGTAAAGCATGCTTCCAAATTCTCCCTTTTTCATAAGGCAAACTAATCATGGTAATGCAAAGTTAACGAAACCTCTTGAGAAAATCCTTCTATCTAAAATTTTCAAAACTTTTGCCAAGAGCCTCAAGTATTCATAAAACTTCTTTCAAAGGTACTAACATGGTTCTCAAATCACATGTGAAACTCATTGAACATATGAAATCCATGCACTAAGACTCTAAATGTCATACCATGCACAAGTATTCTCTAGTTCAATCCTTAGCCTACAAGGTTCATGCTAACCATCCACATGCTCATTTCACTCAATTACAATCATAGTTACTCATTCTAACATGAAAAACTTACTACATGCAAGTGAATCCTTTCTCTAAGTGTGTTCCTAATCTTGTTTATAGTTACACACACAATCCTACTACTCCATCCTTCAAAGTTACAGATATCACAACAGAATCAATCCCTCAGGCATTGATAAAAGCTTCTATCACTAAACTCACATGAATTCTAGTCATAAGCAAGGAAATATTTATAGCCTACAATACTTCATTTCATGTGTGTGGTCAGAAGATAAACAACTAGCAGTAAGCGAAGCAATCAGATACAATTAACATGCAATTTGTTCATGGCATCAAAGATTTCTTTAATTAATTTTACACATCATAAACAAGGTATTAATCCTATAGTATGCCTATATGCATGATCCATGCGCTCATCGGGATTCTACTCATTAACTCTAAGTCACTCTTATGCTAGCTCTCTTCCTCTAGGGCATTAAGATTCTCTTTTCTCTGACTTGTAACTCTCTCTGAGATAACGAGTAATAACTGGCTACTACCTTGACCTCTTCATCATAAGACAGTAGGACACGTCGGGGAGGGCACTGAGATGGGTGGCCTTGGCCAACTGTACCTTCGGTCGACCTCTTTTCAAGCTACTTGTTCCTGCTTGCATTCCTTTTTAATGCACTCCGGCATTGGACGTGCTCATTAACTACCTTTGACCGGTTTGAAATGGCTTGCTCGAGGCGCCATACACAACTGATATACAAACTGACGTGGTGCTAATGTTGTGGCGATAGTAATGCCAACTAACAAATGACATAACTTACTAAGAGGAGAAGGAAAAACATAAGATCGAATCAAGAGCTCCAAGAAATGACATAGACTTTAACTAAACCTAGACATGACTGACTCTTCCTACAGGCCTCAAATAACATCACGTTAGTCCAAATGGCCGTGGTTCCATTCACATAAACGTCACACTATTTGCGGACACTTGCTCCAGTACTATGCAGGGAAACCTAATGCTCTGATACCACTTTGTCACGACCCGACTTGGGAGCGTGACCGGCACATGGGGAATCCCATCCCCACGTCAGCCTACTGGATGACATGACTCTCTAAATGCATAATTTATCATAAATATAATTCAAAATATGATCTCTTTGAAATATAAGCATTTCCTCTAATTAAAACATAATGCTCAATTTCATAAACTGAAAATATTCAATAATTAAATCTCTAAAAGCTCTTATTCAAATTTGCTGATTTATGATTCATAACTGTCTCATTACATAAGTCTCTAATTACAATTTACATTTCATATACATGCTCAATATCTGAAAATACTAGAATGTATCAAACTACATGCGTGGATAAGATCCTACCTACGCATCTACTGGAGCACTCTACTCTAGCATAGTCCTACTCTAAGCCTTACCACAAAGTAAGACTCACCACTGGAATAACGGTGTCTGTGGAACCGGAATCTAAATCACATCTGAACCTGCAACTATAGGAGGAAGAGAGAGGGGTGAGTCAACGGACTCAGTGATCGAGCTCTCACCCATCACCCACATGGGACAACCAATAAGCATAATAAATTATATACATGCAACAATCACAAACCATTTAATATTCATGTTCATAGCTATATATGAAAGATATCTCTTTAATTATAAATTCATAGAAGAAAAAAATCTCTCTAAATTCTTACTCTAATGAGAAATCAATTTCCATACATTTACATAATAACTCTTAAATCAGATATTCTCTGAAAACATAATTAATTGTTGAAAACATAAGTAACAGTACACTAATAGAGAAACATGGTTTTCCTCTTTGGTACTGGGATTCAGCCTAGGCCCCCACGTACCCTCAAGGCTTTGCTCCTACCGAGATTCGGCCTAAGCCCCCGTGTTCTCTTTGGTACGGGGATTCGGCCTAGGCCCCCACGTACCTCAAGGCTTTGTTCCTACTGGGATTCGGCCTAAGCCCCCGCGTAGAACATGTTGTAAATGGGAACTCAAGGTTTTGCTTCAATGGGCACCAGACACGGCTCCACCACACTGGATGCATCTACTATGCTCCATTAGTGCCAGACATGGGCTCCACTGGGGATTTAATGTGGACATCTAAATAGGTTTCATTTTCTGTATATGCTGTCACGGCTGTTTATCATTTAGCATTTATGTAATTAACTGAAAATAGATAAAATAAAAATACTAAAATTTCATAGCTAAAGGGTAGGTACTTCGTTCCTGGCGAACAAGAGCCCCTAAATCTTAGTACTCTGAGAGTTCTGGACTCATATCACTCTAGCAATCTGACTTTAGCATAACTGTGGCTATGAAAATCGAGCCCAAGGGATCACCCACTTGAAGGCATCCCGATTTCAAGCCCACAGAGTATGTATCTGGCAGTTGCTAAGAATCATATTGAATTTCGTACCTCTTGGTACCATAAAACTGAAGTTTTAAATCCATTTCTTAACTAACATATTTTCATAACTTAATAACTTTGTTATTATACTTCAAAATAAAGAGTTCATGATCACAAAACCTCTAAAACCAAAATATACCTTTCTATTCATCAAATTAAATCATACTCTATCAAACATTCTTCCAATATATATACATACGTCAACTGAATACGCTAAAATCATATTTATAAATATCAAGGCTTGAATCAATAACATATCATAAACCCTCAAAACATGTTTAATAAAATAACAACTTGTTAAAGCATATATTCTTGCAATAAATCTCTTCGTAAACATATAAAACATTTTCATCACATATGTCATTGCAATTATGGTCCCATGGTTTTCTAAATTTCATTTTCATGCTATTATCATAAATCATAATTTTCTCTAGCTTGCATAAGCATATAAAATCATAATATATACTTTATCTTGTCTCTAACTTCATATTTAATAACTATCATGCATAAAACATACTTGTAATGGCTAAAAAATAAGGCTATGAGTTTAAACCCACTCACCTAGAGTGGGAGGAATAGGTGGTGTCAACTCCAACTGAGCTCTGGGGAGCAGGGAGAGCACCAACGTCGACTATAACAATCATAAAAACTCATCAATACTCAATGGATATCTCTAGATTGCTCTAACACAACTCTAACAACATTGGGGGAGCACCCCCCACTTGACAACAATGAGAGAAAACAAAGACCCATACTAAGAACATGAAGGAAATGGAAGAAAAGAGACCAAAATCTATCAACAAACACATACCTTGAAGCTTGAGGAAGATGGATTGATGATTGATTGAGAGAAAAGAGAGAAATGGGGTTTTGGGGGCTGCTGGTTCGGGCAAAAATTGGGGAAGAAAATGAATGGGGGAGGGTTTAAGTATAAGGAGGAGGTCTCAGCAAGTGAAACGACGCATTTTGCACTGTTTTCGGAAAACTGACACCGCTATAGCGGTGTATGACCGCTATAGCGGTCTAGGTGCTCCCCGCCCCCGTGCCTGGTCACTTATGACTGCTATAACGGTCCTGGACCGCTATAGCGGTCTCCAGAGGCTAAATACCGAGCTGCATACTTCCTGTGGCCGCTATAGCGGTCTAGGACCGCTATAGCGGTGACAGCAAACACTAGATTCACTATTTTGCTGTCATAGGCATATGACTTATCCCAAAACTCACTCACTTATTTCCATTAACTTTAAAACATAAATGTAAATAAGAAAATACCCCCCATTTGGATTCAAATAAAATATCAAAAAAATCAAAACCCCAACCAATTAAAATCTCATTTTTGAGTTCTAGTTCAAATTTTGGAATTTCCGACGATTTTCTAAACTTGGGGGCTAAAAACGAAACATCTAAAGGTTTCCTAAAATTCGAAAAAAATCACTCTTCAATTCATTTCCCTTTGGAGAGCCATTACCAGGACTTTTGGTCCCAAGATTGTGGCTCAAACATATAGCCCTCCATTGAGGTGTAGGGCTCCAGACTTAGCAAAAACCGAGACCCGACAACAGCAGTGGATCCCAGGGGACCTTGAGGTCATGCGAAACTCGTCTATTGACACGTGTACCCCGGGTATTACAAATGCATTCTTTAAAACTAGTTATTTTTTAAATTTTAAAAGGTCATGTATATCTAGGCACAATAAAATTTAAGTTAAAATCTAAAATTTCCAAAATGAATATATATATATGCTCGATGCAAAATTATGCTCGAGTTTTATCTGGTATTCCACTTTTATTTTTATTTTCAAGGAAATACAACTACAGTTATAGTAACAAAACAAGTTTCAAATTAAATTGAAATAAAAACAAAGCACAAAATTTACTCTATTTACCATAATTTATTATTTTTATTATAATATTAAAAATCAAGAGATAACGCATCTTATTAAAAAAGTTAATGTTTAATAATTTGAGCATTTCATCCTCATTTAATCAGCAGTGAGTAGAAAAATTTTTGTTAATATTTTTAATTTTTATTGATATATACTTTTATAAATATTAAATAATATAAATATAAAATTTAAAAAATAAAATAAATTATGACATATATCAATAGATATGTTATTACGTCACCTATTTAGATAGTTAAATCCAAAATTGAATAAAATGACTAATTTTGAGGATTAATGAAGTTTAAGTATCTAATTGGAAGATTTAGAAGTTAAAATATTTATTTGTAATTAGCTAAAATTTTAAAGAGTGAGAATGTTATTTTCCCCCTATTTTATTAAAATATAGTAAAAAATGAATAAAAATAATTTAATGGTAAATAATGGCGGTTGCTAACCACCATAATTAACCTAGTGTGGCCATTTCTTGCATTGAAATTATGGTGGTTGATAAAACCGTTGTAATTTACAGCACATTGTGATGGTTTTTAAGCAACCACCATTTTTTTCAATCATATTATGGCAGTCTGTAAAACCACCGTAATTTGCTGGATATTGTGATGGTTTTTGAGAACCGCCGTAATTTCCACTTTTTTTTGTAGTGATATGTAAACCCTAAGTAAGACAACAATTATTTCATAGCTCATATAAATTCAAAAAATTCTTTTATTTAAGAAATTTTTTTTTTTTTGAAAACAACTAACTTTATATAGAGTAGTAGGGAATCATCAAATTCAGCATAAATAGAAGGATTCATACTTGGGCAGCCATTCCTTCGTGTGATCTTAAAACAGAACGATCCTACCCATGCGGGTAGCCGTAGAACAGTAGGATCTGTAACACCCTAAAAATTATTAAAAAATTAATTTAAGCTTTTTTAATCATAATTTCAAAATTTGATAGACATAGAAATGATGAGGACAATCCAATAAATCTGTAAAAAAAAATGTGAATAGTGCGGGTCCCACAGGCCTACCGGGACAGTTGAAACCCCGAAATTAGGGCCCAGAAATGCTCGAAACTAAGAAATTATAAGATTGAGATTAAAAATAGGTAGGAATAAATATTTTATAATAAATATTTTATACCTAGAATTAATTTTCGAGTAATATTTGATTACCCAGGTACATTGTTTTACCCGTTCGATAAAATTTCGGTGTGCGATTTCTAACACCGAAAGATAGTTTAATCATTATAAATGGATAATGCATATCCATTCAAACCTAGCGTAAGGCCAAGATTTAATCTTAATTTACAAGACGAGATCCTAGCTATCTATCTCATTTTATTTCTTTAAAAGAATTATGCATTATATTACATAATATTTAAAGTTTAATCTAGGATAAATACAAGTCAACAACCTTATCTCTCCATTAAAGCACATTCTCGAATAGCATTCCAAACTAGCCACCCTTTATTGTTGCTTCACCAAAACCATGGAAATTTGATTTCAAACCCTCAAAAGCCTAGCTAGAATCTTGTTAAAACCACAAAATCTCTTCACAAAACTTCTTTTACTCATCACCACCTACAAAATTAACCGATTAGAATTTAATTTCATCAACCATTTCCACTTTGAGAGTTCACAATCTGCTGTCAAAGGAAGGGTTGGTGTTGCTTTAGAGGCTTTGAAGTGAAGGAAACCATTCTTGAATAACTCTTGGAGCCAAGATCACTAATACCATCAAAGTAGGGCTTTATTCATCCACTTTTCTTTCAAATTTTGCTTTGATATTTGCAGAACGATTGAGTGCAAAATTTTTAGATTTATTTGATGATTATACCTGAATATTTATGTGTTAATTTTGGTAGAGGGTTTTGATGAAGTTAGATAAGCTATTTTCTTAAAACATGTTCTAACCCTTGTTGCTGGAAATCCCGTTTTTAAGTAAATAGCTGAGAAACTTTGTTTTTTCTCATAGATTTAGAGACGTGATCATGAGCTAAAATTTTTATATGGTGAATCTAACATGGAAGATTATCCACTAAATTTCTTGGCTCATTTTAAGTACTTCTTCTATTTTTTAAAAAAATGGAAAACCAAACAGGTCATGGTTTCTACCTATTTAGTCCAGTTTGTAGTATTGAAATTGTCTAATTTTATTACCCTAGCAAATGATCTAATTTTGAGCTGAAATTTTTACAGGAGGTTGAAAACATCTTGAAGTTGAACCCTAAATTTTTGTATGAAGTTTCATTTGATAGGGTGGAAAATTTGAGACTTCTGGCTGTTGGTTGAAACTGAGCAATTCTGACCTCCGAATTTGTGAAATTTTATAAATATAGTTAGAGACCTTATCATGCTTTGAAAATTGTCTAGGAGCTCATTGATACATCGAATTGTCTCTGAAAATTATTTTTTCTCTGTTCTAATGATGTTTACTAATTTAATCATAATTTTCTTGATGACTGAAATTCTGGCAACATGTTGAATTAGCAAAAAGGATGGTGAGAAATTGATTACTTGATCTCATTCATGTTATGTGAACTCATTGATGAAATAATGGTACTTGGTACTAGTTTGACATGAGCATATGAATATGAATAATTGATGAGCATGTGAGCTTATTGTTGAGGTTAGGCACACAGAGATATTAAAACATTTCTTATAATTGTGTATATGCGAAAGAAAATTAAGCATAAGATTGCATTGTATTTCTTGGGCTGGGGAAAGTAAATCCGGTCTGTCAGGGAAAATAAACCTGACCACCAAAAAAAGAATGAGATTATCTATCTTGGGCTGGAGAAAGCAAATCCGATTTGCTAGGGAAAGTAAACCTGACTACCCTTGAATTGAGTTGGGGAAAGTACCTGGCTAGAAATAGGTTTGTGTGAGAATTGGAGAAAGTAAATCCAATTATCATGTATAGGAATGAGCTCAGTCCTGAAAAACAGTCTATTACCACACTGGGGGTGACGATATGTAATGCTCAGACGTGACAAGATTAGTCAAAGGCCAAGACGAGTTGAGATAGCAATTGTTAC
The DNA here is from genome assembly GCA_031216105.1 of Dalbergia cultrata. Lineage (NCBI taxonomy): Eukaryota > Viridiplantae > Streptophyta > Magnoliopsida > Fabales > Fabaceae > Dalbergia > Dalbergia cultrata. Next base: position 19,142,670 of record CM062350.1, read on the forward strand.
AAGTAGTCCTTTATTCTAAGTGCTAAGTGAAGAATTTTAGTATCGAGATTGAGACCAATATGTTTGAGTGGTGATTTAGCAATACATGATTTACATGATATTGAGTAGTATGATATATGTATATTTAGTGATTGAATAATAAAAGAGACCCACTTCGAAAGGATAGTTTTGAACTTTAAAATGAATCTTTAATATATTTTGCATGATCACATTTTACTAATAAACCAAAGTGGCTGGGACGATGACGATGATATTTATAATTGTGTATTTGGGGAAAATGCCCTATTGAGAATTTTAAAATTCTCACCCCTATTTGTTTGTTTCTGTGTCATCTCCAGGTTGATTCCAGAGAAAAGTGAAGCAGCTACAAGAAAGAATAATTGGAATTTCTATAGTTTAGTAATAGAAACTTGTATCTGTTGTACTTAGCTATATAAATGTACCTGTAAATATAGAAAAATGACAGATGTGTACTACATCTCATAGAAGAGTTTTCTTTTGTACTTGTATTAAATAAGTATTTTGTTTCTTATATATATATATATATATATATATATAGCCATGAGTTAGTTAGTATACGATTCTATCGATTCTTCTTGTTATAGATAATTAAGAAATGTTCGCTAATTAATAAGTAACAACGCTCGAGTATGATATCATGACTTAAAGATGAGGCTGTACTCAGGAGGATGTTATAGGATCCACTATGTGGTACTAATCAAATATAGTTTAGGTGCACCAAGGCTAACGCCTACTATCATTTGCTACAAGTCCTGTCAAAGATTCTAACCCAAAACTTATAATAAAGATTTTACATATCATATCAAATCAATTCTTAGTAACTTCACAAATGGCTATAATCATAATTTCCCAAGTCATTTCCTCAAGTCCATAACAAAGATAAAATAATTTTTCAAAATCAATATCATAACATATCATGTGTCAATTTTTTATAAACTATAAAGTAACATAAAGGATGTAATTCCATTAAAATTACATAACAAAATCAAATAATTATTTTTCAGTTTCTAAATTTCTAAAATATATTTAGAGTTAATTTAACATAAATAAAAAATAATTACAGGCATAATGTCCACTAACAAGCTAATTCAAAAGAACCGAAGATCAACTTTCAAGTGCCACTAATCTAACAGTTGATGCTCAAATGCTCTATAACTCTAGGAACAAGATAAATACAATATTAGTAAGCTAACAATACCATTAATTTATACAAATTAGCCCCGCATACTAAAAAACCCCAAATCTATACACTTAGGAATCCAAAAATCCCAATCTAATTACCTTTATCTATATCATTATTAGAGTTTAATTTTCATGCACTTTTTACGTTATCATTTAATTATATTTTATCATATCAATAAAAATAATTGAGTCTTATCCCCATTACTTGAAAATTCATTCAAATTGAATGATTTAATTAGATAACAGTGTAAAAAAATTTTACACTATTAGCAAAAATAGAAATTAAACTCTTATTATTATAATAATAAATTAAACATAATTATCTTAATTAATATTATTATCCTAAATCAACCCCATGGAAACCCTCAATTTACATAAGAATTTTAGAATTAATACAAATTAGAAACAGCAAATCTTTCTCGAAAATGAGTTTCCTGCATTTATGTTAACTATATCCAACTTACTTAACAAACCAACCAACTTTATAATTTATCCAACCGGGCTCATCGCAAGTATCCTCCAAATATTCGCCGTCAACCAATGGGATTATTTCTATTCTTATTTTTATTTAAATTGTACTTATCCTTCAATATTTTAATATATGCTTCATATGTTTTATGAGTTTAATTTTAATACACTGATACTAAAAGTATTTGCACTGTCATACAATCAAATCTATTTTTTGTTATGACTTTTTAAGTAGTGGGATGGAAAAATAACCATATTTACTAATATATTATTGCATGATTAGATAAATGTGTAAAACTTTTTTACACTGTTACTATATTTCAATTATTCTTTCCATTTATATCTTTTCCATGTTTACAAATTTTTATTTTTATTTTTTTTTTCCATTTATATCATACTGTAAATTCAAAGCCATAATCCCATCCAATATTTTATAATCTATGATGAATAAATTGCTTCCAGTAATTTAAAACATTTCATGATCCTAATAGGTTGAATAATTACCGTTTATATACTATAAATAATTTTTTTTAATCAAAACATTCCTTCAATACTTTAATATATGTTTAATTATTTCCATTTATTTCTTTTCCATATTTACATATCTCTATTTTTATATACTATAAATACAAAGCCTTGATCCCATTCAATACTTTATAATAAAGGTTGAATAAATTGCTTCCAATAATTTTAAAATTTTCATGATCATAATCTAGGCTGAATAATTATAACTTATACTATATACTTATTTGAAGGCATAAAATAGAATTTGAATTAAATAAAACATTATAATTTCAATGTTAATTTCATTAATTAATTTTTTCAATCAATTTTTTTTATCAAAACATTCCTATATTATTATAACATATATGTTTAATTCTTTTCATTTACGTCTTTATCATATTTACATGTTTCTATTTTTATTTTTCTTTATCATATTTACATATTTCTATTTTTATTTTTCTATGTTTATATGATATACTTTAAATGTTTAAATGCAAATCCCTTATCCCATCCAACATTCTATAATCTAGGCTGCATAAGTTATTTTCAGTAATTTTAAAGCTTTTATTATTCTAATCTAAATGAATAAGAATAGTTGATATAGTCATTATGTATACTAACTTGAGGACATAAAATGGAATTTGAATCAAATAAAATATTAACAATTTCAATATTAATTTTATTAATTAAAATTTATCAAAGTATTCATATTATGAATTTAAAAACTTGAAGATATAGTAGATCTTTTATTCAACAAGATCGAAAATGGAATATAATATCAGTCTTTTCTTACCCAGTAAGTAGATAAATTTAGAAAATGAAAAGATATAAAACTTCATTAATCAGTTTTTTATTTTTAAACATTTATTTCTAAAATTGAAATGATACAAAATTGTTTCAAATTGTATCATTCCGATGCTAGGAATGAATAAAGCACTTACATTCTTAGCCGGTCTGGTAGTCTGCCTCATCTTTTTCGTTTCCCAACCCGAACTTTTTCATTCCAAACTCTTTCCCTCCCATCACCATCTTTCCACTTTCTATTCACTCTTCCATTCTTTCACCAACACAGTCATACACACATAGACAAACTGTCTTTGGGACCGTTTGGGTAGCAGGGAGAGAAAGGGAGGGAGGGGGAGAGAGAGAGAGGGATGCCTCTGGTATGGTGGTGGTTGCGGCGATGACGGAGGAGCGGCACGGTGGAGATGTGGCTTGGCGACGGTTCATGGTAGCTTCAAGGGGGTTGAAATTTTGCAGTGCTAATGATTGCACTACGGCAATGGCAGCTAAACAGAGGCTCCGGTGTCTGTTCGTGGCTCTACATGATAGAGAACGTGGCAGAGTCGGCTCAATCAGTGAAGACATGGTTTGCTTATCATTTTTCCATTTCTTTGGATATTTGAGAGCATTTTATTCTACACTGATTAATTTGGATTTTGGATTTCAGCTTGCTTGGATTGGTATTTTCAATAATGAATTTGTGGTTATAAATATGAAATTAATAAGAACTATTTTACTTTTGATGGCCGGCAGAACATAATACTTTTGGGTGCAATGCTATTTTTAGAGGGAAGAAGAACTCAAAATCAAAGACAGTTTACAAAATACAGCAAATTATCAGTTTGCTAGATTGTTAGAAGGACGTCCTGAATCCACCCTCCCCAAAAAAAAAAAAAACAAAACAAAAAATAGAAGGAAAATAAAAGCCGTGAGTCTATTTTTTTTTATGATAACATTATAAAAGCATACTTTTGTTCTATTTTCTTTTAAATTACTAACCACAATTGTTATTTTTGACTCTGTACAGCGACGAAGTTCATCTGTTGCATTGCTCAAAATTATAAGGGGTAAAGGTGTTGTTCAAGTAAATGGCAAAACCTGTAGAAAGAATCCACACCTAATTTTAAGTGGAGTTAATGAGGTGGTCTTCAGTTCTTCTGGCAAACATGCCTATTTTGAGGCCATGCGTTATTTGTCCATGTTCATTTAATCCATAACCCATTTAATGAAACAAATCTTAAGCATGCATGTGCTTAAATTATTATAGTAAATTGCAAGATAAATGTAGAGTTCAAATAGTATATATATATATATATATCTTCATCCATTGTTGACCATAATCTGATCAAGCTTGAAGTTAAACCATTTAGTGGTATCATATTTAGTCTTTCCATTTGTTTGTAATGTATGCATGCAAGGTATGACTTAGTGAAGGATGTGAATATCAGTAATAATTATAAGATCCGAAGATTTAATGTAAGGGTGATGGAACATTCCTATTTTGAATGATAAGCATCAAAAGCCTTTGAATGATAGTGATGGTGAATGATAGTGATGGATGAAGGGGTTGATGTTATAAGAGTCAATTGACACTATAATTTTTACTCATTATTTTTTGAAATTGATAAATCTATTTGCTTATTTGTTTTAATTTTAACTTCCACGACAAAAACAATTACACTTGATTCGTGTTCATTGTCTAACCAGTGTTAAAGAATCCAATGTACCATTATGAATATAAATCTATGGTATTTTGAGCACTAGCTCAATGAAGGAAAGGTTTTCATGATTTCCAATTTTGGTGTCACGGAGGATTTAGTTAAGTCCATTCCATTAAATTAGAATTTTCCTAAAGAAAGATACTCAACAATATAAGTATTGTCCTTTATTGAATTTTTTCTTTAAATGTCAATAAAAATTTAAATACATTATGTATTATTTTTGTGAATCATATAAAACTTATGGAGATATAACTATTGAGCTTATATACATTTATTTCATTTCATTTTGATTGGTTTATTCCACGAGACATGGAGAAAGCTTAATATCTAATTTAACATGTATATATCATGATTACTCCAATTATATCACTCACCTTGAATATAATCTAATTAATTTTTCCAAGCATGCATCGCACAGGCTACTATACTAGTATTTTCTAATAAAGGGTAAGGACACTGATGACTAAGGAAATTTGAAAGAGAAAGTTTTCAAACGTAATGGTTCATCCCATGCATTAATAATACAAAATCTCACCTACCGAAAAAAAAAGAAAATACAAAAACTTATAATTCCGAGATCAAACTTCTCTTTTTTATTTTCTTAATCATTGACCTGAGTAGATAAAGCCTATAATAAAAGGTACTTTAATAATTAAGTCTAAGCAGAAAAGATTTCCCATACCTACTTCAAATTTGAGTAATGAGTTTGAGAAAGAACTTTCCTAAAATATAAAATATCTTAACACACCCTAATATTGTAGAGATTACGAGCAGTGCTCTTTAAAAGAATTTTACCTTTAAATTAATAAAGTGTAAGAGATCCCACTTTTAATTTCATTGATTGAAAATAAAATCTTTTTATTTAACTTTATAAAGTGAGATCCTTGTCTATCTCAAGAAACCAATGTCAAAAAAGTCAAACCATTAACATTCTCCTAATCATATGATCAAACTAATGAAATACCTAGAGGAATTGATGCATGTTCTATAAGATATCGTCCGTTATATTTCCCACGAGAGATTCGTCCAAATCCATGGTTCCCCCAAGACTCTCCATGAGGATTCTGGACTATCCAATATTGGGACACCAGTTGTTGGCCTCGTTTAATCTCTCCATGTCCAATGATCATTACACCATGTTTTGAATTTTTTACTTCAAGTGCTTCTGGATCAGCCGGTCCACTGTATATATTATCCTGTAGTTTCATTTGAACAAAATTAATTAAGAAAAATAATAAAAGGTTTTCAAACAAAAATAAATTCTCATACCCCTCTTAATTCGTCAAACTCCTCTGTATATTGAATCTAAGTAGCTATAGGTTTTTCATTAACAGTCTGTTAAATCCCTAACTCAGTATATAGTATTTTCCAACCTTCAGTACGCAATTTCACCTAGACAAAAAGATGCTTCAATAACAACATTACAATTGAATAACAAGATAACACGGATTAATATATTTTTTGATATCATAAAGAGTCATATATAAATATATAGTTGTGAGAACTGTTGACCGGAGTATCAACAACCATGCAACTTGATTTTATATTAAGGTGATTTTCATTTGTCTCACTTCATTGATTTTATATTTGAAGTTTTGTCGGTGTAGTTTTAGTATTAAGAATGCTAAATGATGAAAAAGAATTAAGAATGCTAAATGAGAAATGATTTTATATTTGAAGTTTTGTCAGTGTAGTTTTAGTATTAAGAATGCTAAATGATGAAAAAGAATTAAGAATGCTAAATGATGAAGCAGCATAGTGGCTAAGTGAAAAGGACGCCTGCACTTGATTAAGGCATGCTTTCACTAGAAGGGCCAAGTCCAGGACTCTATTGAATAACATTGAAAATTCTTTTAACTCAGCAATATTACTATCAAGGCATAAACCTATAATAACAATGATGAAGACCATTAAAAGGATGTTAATGAAGAGATTTGCTACTAAGAAGGAGGGGATGCTAAAGTACAATCAACTCATTTCTCCAAGAATTCAAGAAAGGTTGGAAAAATCAAAGGAAGATATCTTGTGTATTGCACGCAAGAATGACAAAGATAATTAAAAGGACGTTAATGAAGAGATTTTCTGCTAAGGAGGGAATGCTAAGGTGCAATCAGCTCATTTCCCCAAGAATTCTAGAAAGGCTGGAAAAATCAAAGGAAGATATCTTGTGTCTTGCACGCATGATTGATGAAAACCATTAAAAGGATGTTAATGAAGAAATTTGCAGCTAAGAAGGAGGTCAGCTCATTTCCCCAAGAATTCAAGAAAGGCTGGAAAAGTCAAAGGAAGATATCTTGTGTATTGGATGCATGAATGGTAATGAGAAGTTTGAGAGTGATACTTGGCACCGAATAAAAAATATGGTAGATTTGGTGGCAAGGACCTGCTCATGCAGATTGTTGGATGTAATAGTTATTAAAACATTATTTTTCTTTTGTCTTATGCATATGCCAATTAATTTTGATTAGTTTTTACTTTCTAGGAATCCCATGTGCACATGCTATGAGTGCTATTTATGCATAGAGCTCAGCCAGAGAACTATATTGATGGCTGCTACAAGGACACATTTCTGCAGTGTTATGGGGTTATGATTAAACCTATATCAAGTGAAGATGAATGGCCCAAATTGATAATGATTCAATACTTCCACCATTGTTTAGAACACCTTCTGGCAGACCCTAAGAAAAAAAGGAACAAGTCTGCTAAAGAAGGTCCAAAGAATCCTAACAGAATGAGTAGAGTTGGAAGTAAAATGAAATGAGGAAACTGGCACCAATATAAAGAAGAAAAATATCAGATTTTACAATTGATTCTACCTATTTTATTGTTTCCATTTTGCTCAACTGATGAATTTTCAAGAAGCAAAATAGAGGAGAAAGTGAAACTATTGAAGATGATTCTACAATCATAAATGCTGCTGCAAGTGCGCCAAGTGCAAGTCTTCCAACTACTGTTGCTGCTCAAATTGTTGTTGCCACTCCAGCTGTTGTTGTTGCTCAAATTGTTGCTCCAACTGCTGAGCAGGTGCTTGACCCCGTAGAGGATCAAATGCAAGTGGGGTACCAAGCCCAAGGAGGAGTGCAAGGATATCGATGACTCAAGGAACTAACACACAAGGCAGAGTCCCAATACATGCACATGCTTTCCAGACCCTAGAGGGCAAAAGTTAAGGATTTCTAGGGGTGGTCTAACATAACAGATATGATGAAGAGTAGTCTTTTCTGCATTGGGCTTCTAGTACTCTTTTGAATTAAGCTTGACCACTTTTTGTTGGGTAGTATCAGCTTTTATCTTTTGATGTTATAGAGAGGTGGTGACTTTTGGATATTGTTTCTTTGTAAAGTTTTGTGACATACTGTAGATAACACCCTCGGTGCACTTGACTTTAATTATACCCAATTGATGTCCTCAATGGATACAGGTTTTACTTATATGTGACCATGTGTTTTATATTTCATGCCTTGTCTAAATATGCTTCTTTTACAAGTTAATCAATTATTTTTCAAGTGTGAATGCCAAATTGCTAATGCAATATGCTTATATGCAGCTACATGAAAAGTTTTTCCAATAAATAGTCATCTTCTGAAATTTTGACTTTTCTTTTGGAGGAACATGAACCAGCTGTTGTGGAAGAACATGGAAAGGCATGAACAATTTTCACTACACGAAGTTTTGAAAAAAGGCAAAATGGAAACTGCAATTTCTATCACTAATGCATATGTTATAGCCTATTGGGACCACAATTCTCCGGTATACTGCAATTTGCATAATTTATGCATTATTAGTTTAAATGCCGCTCAAAGTGTAGAAGAGATATAGTCATATACCTTTCGGACTTCTTGAGGTTCTTGTTGCACAATTCCCGTATAGGGACATGTGCTTTCGAGTACGCACCCATTATCGGTTATCCATTCATATGCTGTCACAACTGAAAATCCTTCCTCCTCATCCATTCCACTCCTAACCATTTGATTTATTAAGTCCTGCGGAGAAAGCAAGATACGTTCTTGGTCTCCCATTTTAATGTGATACAGTGCTTCGATAGTTGCACATGCAACAAAGCTCCAACAAAAGGCTGAAAATAGTAAGTCAACTAATAAGAGTGAATGTTCATTTTAGTCCCCAACTTTTCACTCATGAGTCATTTTAGTCCCTGACTTTTAAAACGAGTCAAATCAGTCCCTAACATTACAAAATGTGAGTCAAATTAGTCCCTTATTCTACTTTTATTTAATATTTTATCAATTAGATAATGATATGTAACATTAAGTTACATATTATTATACCATGTGTCATCTAAAGTATAATAGAGTTTAAAATAGTTTATTTTGGTATCTAAAATTGTACAAAATAAGTCAATTTATAATATATAATGAATATTTAAATTATTTATTTTATATAATTTTAAATATCAAAATAAGTCATTTTAAAATATATTCTACTTTAGATGACATATAATATGTCAAGGTATCACTTAATGTTATCAATCATCATTTAATTGATAGAAAATTAACTACAATTGGGTTAAGGGACTAAAATGACTCACATTTTGTAATGTTAGGGACTAATTTGACCCATTTTAAAAGTCAGGGACTAAAATGACTCAATAATAAAAAGTGAGGGACTAAAATGAATATTCACTCCAACTAATAAATATTGCGATAAAGTAATAATCTTCTATAAAATTAAATATATGCAATAGGATAAAATGCTTACGGCGATCTCCTTGTGACCTCACTGGGTTTAGAACCCCCTCTTGAGATCTCCAATCCCATATAATGCGATCCTAATAAATCATACAAAGAGGTAATTAAATTTTTTACACTACTTAGTAGATTTGATATAGAATAATCAATAAAGTAACTTTATTTGTGAAATAAAAGCTAGTTATAGATAAGCAAAGGGTAAATCATGTTACATAGTAAGCAATATTTATCAATCTTGGATTGTTGGTAGTGAAGTGTAAGCATTAAATATAGCAAAAAAATAAAATAAAATTAAAACATGAGAATTTCATTAGGGTATGTATGTGAGTTGAGATCTTAAAAGGGAGGCCGGAGGGAATTGAATGGGAATGGCAGGTGAGACTGCACACTCAAGTTCTACATTGCAATTTGTAAAGTAGTTGAAAGAATATTTCTTTATAAAAAAAAAATGCAATCTGAGGCATGAAAATTGGGTATCTGACTGAGGTGGGGCGAATGCAGTAGTTGAGGCATCAATCAAGAAGTAATGTCCCATATGTCAATCAGTGGGAGAGGTGGCTGCATAAGCATTGCCTATTTGAAGGTGTGCTGCATTGAGCTTTCAAGAAATAGGAGTTAGCACTGCATGCATCAGAACATGCATAGCATGGTCAAATTTATTTTACTCCTTTATTGATGTGCTAATCTAGTTTTTTATGTTCCTTTGTGTTGTTTCGGTTGTAATCTTCTATGTTGTTGTTCTGCTCTTTCAGCTCCCCTAAATTGAGGGGTTGAGCAGTTATGAACTATCCAATATATGATAGGAAGCTAGCAGTGGGGTCATTTAGGAACTAAGACTATTATTGAGAAGCTGAAGGGCTCCTCTATGTCTTGGGCTTTTCTCTTTCTTTTGTAATTTTATCCTTTGTTTACTTGTTCGAACTACAGAAATGCATATCGATGTGTAATTTGGTCGAGGGAGTCTTAAACATTGCAGTTAAAAATTCATGCAAGTCATAGATGTACTATATCAAAGCTGAAATTATTAAGATAAGGTAATGGGCAGTAGATATATCTCTAAATATATAGCATTTTTTTTTATCTGTTTACATGTTGGACAACTTCATCTACCTCAGCTTTGTGCTTTATTAACGATTTGAGCAGCTTGATTTATCCATGTTATATAGTTTTTTTGGATATAACTAATCAAGATACTAATTTAGAACAAATAACTACACTACTTTTACCAAAAAAAAAAAAACAAAAAATGGAAAACATATACTATTAGGCATACTGAAAAATTCTAACTTTATTCTTTGGCTGAAAATATGCCACTTACCACAGTTGGAGTCCTCCTATTTCTAGCCATGGAAGCCTGTAGAGCACATAAGTAAATATAAATATTATATACAAAAGGCACACGTCAAAACTATGGAAAAGAAATATATTTCTATCTATAAAATCAACATTTAAGAAACATATTTACAGTGAGTCATAAGTAACAAGAAACATGATAAAGAAGCATTGAGAAGATGTAGAAATCAGATAAGTGTGTGAGTGAAGCAACCTCTTAGACGTTGAGTTGCAGAGAGTATGTATTAGAATTGTTAATCTTGAATACAATCAGGAAGGTACTAAGCTTTATATACATGATGATGTGGCGGGAAATAGGTATCTGAAACTGCAACCAATGTAATAAATTCCAATCTGAACCTAACTGAATTCAGGTAGAAGGTAGATTAGTGGTGAGTGGAATATTATGTGACACAGTGTATAGGGAAAAATGTCACTAATCAAAATAACAGAACGTATTAACAATGCAAGTTCAACAAATGGAAAAAAAAAAAAGTGTTAAATAATATCTAACACCCTTGAAGTTTGGAGAATAAATTTTTTCTTCCATTCTTTTTTCAAAATAACACTCCACCTGACCACCTTACATCATGAAAGCACTAACAGCTGATCTGTTAATATTGACTCTATTGCTAAATAAAAAATTATTTCACTAAGCCATGAGAGAGTACTCAATCATTTAATGCGCTAACTAGACAAGCGTACAACAACAACAACAACAACAAAACTTTCAGGGTAAAAAACACACACACAAAAAACAATACAGGATTAGACATGTGTTAGTGGTCCGAACCTTAGGGAATGTTTGGTGATCTGAACCTCAGGGAATGTTTGGGGGTTTTATATATAATGGAAGAGAATGATTATTAGAATGGTGAAGAAATATGAGGAGTGAAATGGAAGAGAGAATGTCACACAAAGGGGACGCTACCAGGGAGCAGGGGAAAGGAAAATACTCAGACACCAGAGATAGGGAAAGAAAGATTAAAAAAAAAAAAAAACATGAGGTGACTTGGTTTGCTGCAGACCGCGTGCTGTGGAAGGCTGAGAGTTTTGCTCTTCCACCTCTAGCTCCTTTTCTTTATATGTTGTTGGTGCATATTGGAATGCAAATGAGTGAACGTATATATGCTTCAGTGTAGTACACTGATTAGCATATTCCTCCTAAATTGTATAATGCCGTTTTTTCTTTTAATCCTTTTTTCTCCCATGTACTGGAATGCTTGCAGGCGTGTTTGTGGATATTTGTCGCCACTATATTTTGTTGCTAATTTTTTCTTTTTCTTTTTTTTTTTTTTTTTTAGTAAATTACACTACTCTTCTGGTTCGAGATTTGCTATAGTCACATTCTTCCTTTTTTTTTTTAATAAAAATATGTTAGTATATTTTATTCTTAAACAATTGCCCAATTTTAAATCTTCAGTGAAATTAAGGAGATAATTGAAAAAATATCAACCTTAAGAAAAAGTTAAGAATAGTTTACTAAATTATCATTCCTTCATTAATTTCTTTCTCCTCTTTCACTAATAAGTCAATAATATTTAGTAGGGATATTATCAAAAAAATAATTAATATTACTTAGATTTTGAAATGGATAATTAATTTTAAATAATTTTTTAAAATAAATAATTATTCAATGACGGAGAAAACAAGTTAATATTTTAAGTGATTCCAAAAAAAAAAACATAAAGATGTACATGTACATAATTGTTAACGCTGACTTCTTATAAAATTTGTTAAAATTATACTAACCCCTCTTATGAATATTAATTCGTAAATTTGAATGATAAAAAAAAGACATATACACATAATTTTTAATAATAAAATTATAATATTTTAATAATATTTAATATATTAATCTAATAAAATACTTTTTTTTATCACATGTAACCTAAACTTATAATTATAACTTAATATAAAAAGAGTATTTTAGTTAATATATATGTCAAATATTATTAAAATATTTTAATTTTATCACTAATAATTCTACATATGTCTTATATTATTTTGTTATCATTCAAGTTAATAAATTAATATTTCTGGAAAAGAATAGTGTAATTTTTTGAAATAAAAAGGTATGAATTATAATTATATTAAAATCAAAATATAAGAGTAATTTACTCTTGAAAAAAATTACATCATTCAAACTGGTTATGTGATAAACAATTTAGAGAAAAAAAAAAAAAGAGGGTCCCAAAGCAAGCAATAGTGTAATACCGAACAAAAAGTAGCAAATTCTCACCAGAAAAAAACAAAAAGTGGCAAAGCCATTTATGGTCTAAAAGTTCATGCAAGTACTAGCATCACTCGGACTAATATTATCCAGTTCGAATATATCAATTAATTATATTTTTAACTAGATTAATTTTAATATATTATTAGGAATTTTGTTTTCCTTTATAACTTACCATATTTTATATAACATTTGAAATAATTATAATAAGAAATTGACACTTTTAACTACTTGAATATACACTTTTAATCCTTGTCTAAGTGAGGCTAAATAATTTAGCAGCATCTCCGTTAAGTGTCACAGTAAAAGATGTGGGGAAAATATTATTTAGCAAAACCAACAACTTAATTCATATAACAATTTTTCCAATGTAGCCTCAAAATGCGTTCTTGTGCGCTGGTGCTAACAATTTTTATTACAGATCCCGCTTTAACAATTCTTCTTTTCCAATTTAGTAAAGTTAACGGAAGAACTTCTTTTTTTTTTTTTTGGGGTACTGTTGCTAAGCATTAACGGAAGAACTTTGAATGATAGGATTAGGAAAAAAAAATAAAAGAAATAAGAAAATAAAAGTCACAAAATAAAAGATTCAGACAACCGCGTTTGTTCTCTGCTGTGATGGGATTTGGCAGTTACAAAACCAAATTGTCAGGGAGAGTGGAGGCGCTGACCAATGACAACCATTTCACAAGCAGACAAAAATTGGATATGCAAGAAAATTCCATATATTGTTGGTTACACGTTGGGAGGTCAAGAATCAAGTCGGACGAGTAGGCATGATAATATGGTCCATGGTAATTCGCTCCTGCACGTCAAGTCTTTCGCTCGATTCCAGATAACGTAATGATAGGTGATATGTAATTTTATCATAAAATTTTATTGAGATTTGTGGTTTGTCTTGGTCTTTTATGGGGTAAGTCTTCCCTAATCTAAACTTTTTCTTATAAAAAAAAGTTGATTTTTTTTTTTCAAAGCTATTGACAAGTTTGTTGGGATTATAAAATTCACCCAACATAGAAAGAACTAAAATGATAGAAATACATCGTGAACCAATGTTGCTTTTACAATTAGCGTTGTCATAATTGTTGTATAATAATTTTGATAAAATGCTAGTGCATATTAACAATTCTGGCTTCTGAAACTAATTTGGAAGTTGCCCAGTTGTTATTTTACGGTATTTATTGTTTTTATATAATATATATAGCTACAAATAATAAATGTTTAGATAAAATATTTAATTTTAAATTTTAACATAAGTAAATTATTTATGATTTTATTTATGATTATTTAACATTAGAATTATTTATAATAATGAAATCATAATAGTATATCATATAATGTAACATCTTCTGCAAAGGTTGAGCTAGGGGTTGCCTTGGTCTCCTCAAACTTTGCACTTTTCTTATATATATATATATATATATATATATATATATATAGTATTATGACCCCCTTGAAAAATTAATCACATCTACACATAGTATACATAACAAATAATAAAAATCTCTTTGTATAATAATATATATATGATAGAAGTACGAAACATATAAATGTCTCTAAAATATTATTTTAGAATTTTTCTCTCATTAAATTTTTTTATTCACTTAGTAGAGTTGCTACTTACTGATTAATTATTTATGATACTCTATTTTAATATTAAATTATATATATATATGTTGCATTGTGCTTAAAAAGAAACTATTGAGTCATTTTTCAAGAGAAAAGAGAGCATAGACGATGAAAAAAAAATTTAGTTTATCAATAATTTAGTTTTTAAAAAAAACTATTGACTTATTTTATGTTTTTTATATGATACTTAATTTTATTTTATTTTATATTATATATGTTAACTAATTTGGCCCTCCGTTTCGAAAATTCATAGCTCTACCCCTGATCTTATGCATTCATTACTACTGTCGGCGGTGAAGCAAGCGAAAACAAGTAATGATCTTATGCATTGCTGTGTGAAACATTGTACAATAGTATTAAAGTATTAATAAACCTAATACTATTAGGATCTGTTTGGCATTGGTATGGAATTGAGCATGTAATTGGGGTTTGGAAATAACATTGGACAACCCAATTCAAATTTCTATTTTTAGAGTAACATATAGAATTAGTATCTCAATTCCACAATCCAATTTTATAGAATTCAAAAACAACTAAAATAAACTCTTTTTAATTCCTAATTTATACCCAATAAATTGTTAATTTGAACACTTATTAAATATCTCTCCTCATTAAAGTCTATATAGTTATTTCTTTTTCATTTATTTCCTTACAATTATACTACATTTTTTTTCCGTTTCCTAGGATATCCAATGCCGATCGCAGTAACTAATCCCTTTGAGGCGAAAACTCTCCTAATGGATAAATCTATGGCTATGAGACCTTTTTCACATACCACCAAGAATCAAACTCCTAATTATATGCTTAAGGAACATAGCTACCTATCAACTGGACTAGACCTCATGGTTAGTAGATAGGGTTTGTTGATGCTAGCCCCTCGTACAAGGATGGCTCTCGGGAATTTTTCTAACCTCGCTAGGCGAGCATGTACGATCTTGCTAGGCAAAGCTCGACAAGCTCACAAGGTGAAGGCTGGAGCCCGCCAGGTGAGGCCTGATTTTCTAGAAGGGTTTTGGAACTTGTGAGCTCACTTGATGAGGGTTCTCTATGCATGAACAGTGTCAAAATGACATAGTTTCAGATTATGAGATCCCCCTCCCTATATAAACACCCTTTCATGCGTTTTGAGCAGTAGAAATTGAAACCCTTGCATCCCAACCCTCTTTTAACCCTTTCACTCTCATTCCCATTCAAATCCACCTCGTCCAAGCTTAAGGTAAGTGATTGTTGTTAGTTTATGTCATCATTCTCTCCATTCTTCCATGTTCTTGAGCGTGGGGTATTTATATTCTTAATTATTGTCAAGTTTGGGTGATCCTCCAAAGTTCATAGAGTTAGAGAATATCCTAGATTAACCTTTGGTTTTGTTGCTCAATGATAGACATTGGTGCCACCCCCACTACCCAGAGCTCTCTAGGTGTTGACACTTCACATTCCATCTCTTGAGGTGAGTAGGTTTGATCCCATGATCTGATCTTAGTCATTCAAAATATATCTTCTAGCATATTTGAGCAGTTAGCAAACTAGAACTTGAGTTTTGACATGATATGAAACTTTAGACATAAATGTGCAAGAACTAGAAAATACATTTTGGAGTTGCTCATGAAAATCTATGATTTTAAAAATGCATGGACCATATTTGAAATCTAATTGCTATTATATGACTTATTTTGTGGTTTTAGACTTGAGTTATGATGATAAAATTTTAGCTATATGCACTTGAGATTGTGGAAGTATATTAATATACGATGATTAAGAATTGATGAACCTAAATTGCTAGAATCCCCTTTATATTTCCAACATGATTTTAGAATAAGGGATTATTGAGAGAAACATAATTGTTAGTTAACGACAGTTAAATCATTAAGCTTGGTATATCAAATGGCTATGAAGGGCAAATCACCCAAATTAGTCCATTAGGGATGCGATTCATGAGAGACCGTTAAAATCTCATATAGGTGCTTTTATTCACAAAGGACTGAGTACCACCTTATAGTTTATGGATAGTCTGTACTTTTATAATTCCTTGAAAAATGAATATGTTCTCTATGTTACTTACAAACCAGTGTTGTTTCAATTTTTATGCATTATATATGTAAACAATGTTTGAGCTTGCATTATATTCATTTGTGGATAAAATTAATTTGAAACAATTAACAATAATGAGGGTTCTCAATGGTGGACTTACCTTCCATTAACGATAATGAAGAAACGTTCGATATCTGAACGGTCAGCATTCAATACTTTTTTCCATTCCCTTCCCCGTTTGTATCATCTTTCCATATTCCATTTTTGCTTTCCCATCCTTTTTATCTTGTCAGAAGGCAAAATGCCCTCTACGCTCTTACGCAAAAGATCAAAATTCAAAATGCAATTTCTTTTTTGTCCTTTACCTTATTCTGCATCCAACCTTGCTCCTCAAGCGCCTCCTCACCCTAGTCAGAACTGTGGTGTCTCCCCACGTCGCGGGCACTATAAATATCATAGTATTTGTTTTTTCCTTTATCAGGCAATGATTTTTTTCCCCTTGGGGTATACTTATTTATTTTTTTTTTAAGTTATGTTTTCAATTATGAATGTGGTTTTGTCAATGCATACAATGTTTTGCTATAATGCTTATGCAGTGTTTAGTTTATTACATGAGTGAGCTGCTAAGTGCTAACTCTTTTCTATATCAGGGTGTAATGTGATTTTATTATTTTGTTGGTATCATGTTGAAATTCGACCTAATGCTTGAAAGCTTGCCTAGTTCTGCATATTATATTTTATAAAACTCTTTTCCTATTTGATTTTTAACACTTTTTTTTATTCTATTTTGCTTGGCCTATGGTTAGAACCTATTATCACCCAAAAGTAGCATACCTTTTTTTTGTGTGTGAAATATTAAGCTGCGTTTGTTTTGTGTTCTGGGCGACAGAAACAGAAATATAGGGACAGTAGAGACGGAGACAAGAAAAATATTGTCCCTGTATCATGTTTGGTTGTAGAGGCGGAGACAGAAAAAATATTGGCTGTTGACCACCATTGACCAGCGTTGATCAGCGACCGACGACCTTGACCATCATTAACCAGCGTTGACCGCGCTGACCGGCATTGATTCCGGTGTTGACCGTTGACTCCGGCATTGATCAGAGGCGACAGGTGGCCAGACCAATGTCCCGATTTTCTGTCTCCACTATTTTCACTTTTTGGAGGGATAAAAATACAGAAAACTTTTATTTTTTCATTCCTGTACCTTGTCCCCACCACCAAATGTAATACAGGGACAGTACGTCCCTGTAATTGTGTCCCGGGACACAAAATAAACACTAACTTAGAGAAAAATAATGCTTTGAAGAGGGCTCTTTTTTTTCTCAGCGTCAATTATCAGACTCTCAATATGTAGCAAACCTACTATGTATTATCACATGTTTGTGGGTAAAGTTTTTTTCTTTTAACTATTTTTTTATTTTATCCTGATTTACCGAAAGCAACTCTAAAGACTGCTTTTTTTAATATATATAATTTTCAATTTGGTTACAGCAGTTACAATTAGTTACCCTCAGCTTCAAATATATTAAAGCTCCATTACTACACTTGCTAATTGGATGGAAGAAGAAGCATAATCCGCATGCCACATGGCCACTTTGATGCATTTTACAAAAGTCCAAGATTGGTCAATTTCAAACCAAACTTTGCTTCATCAATTAATACTATAAGTTCCCCTTAGATTCAAATCCAGCTTCTTCTAATAATAATAAAAAAAAAATCCAGCTTCTGGCTACATTAAATTGCGCATGTGCACTTGCGATAACAACGATCAAAAGTTTGGAGGGAATTAAGCTTTTATTAAGCTGAGAGAAAAGTTTCCACGAGCAAGTGAAGCATTTATTAACGTGCACCTCCATATATTTGACTACTAATACGTTTGAAACAAATTCCTCCATCACAATTAGTGACCATCAGCTTCAAAGAGTGAATGAAGCTCGATTATTATGCTTGCTCGTCTATCACATTGCACTTTTGCATTTGAAATGGTACAAGCTTACCACCTGCTTTTATAATATAGTATAAGATATGATGGAATCATATATGCCTGTAAAAGTGGTGTGCCCATAACATTTTTGATATTTTTATTAAATGATAATATAAAATTATTTTATATTATCAATGCATTAAAATTAAACTCAAAAAAATTTGTGAAAAAGGAAAAATGTATCATTCCTTCTTAAAGGCATTGTTTCCTATGATTTTTTTTTACCTTAATAATTTTTTTACTACTTTGCCTTACCTCTTTTAGCTATAAGGTTTGCACACCATATAAAGCATGATAAGATAAGCTAATACAGTATATAATAACTTTATACATTGTTTAGTATAAGTAATATATTGTATAAGCTTATCCATTAAACAATGGATAACTTAATCATGCCTACGGAGAGAGGATAAGGCCCAACTAATATTTTACATATAAAGTTTTATTTTTCTTGTTTAATAAAAAATAAAAAATAATAAATAAATAAATAATATGAAATAAAATAATAAGATGTTTAATAATAAATAAATATTTAAATAAGTGATAAATTATATACTATTAACATATATAAATAAATAATAAATAATATGTGGTATATTAAAGTAAGAATTAATAATAAAAAATTTAATTTAATATTTATTATTAAATTAAAATTTAAATCATGATAATAAAAATATTATATAATTATCAATTTAACATTTATTTATAATTAGAGTTATTTTTAAGTGAATGATAGTATGATATAATTTTAATAAATTTAAATAATTAATGAAAACTATTATTTTATTTTTATTTAATATTTATATAATTACAATTATTTATAAATAAATAATAATATTATATAATATAAAACATAATATTTTATATAATACCAAATCAAACGATATATAATATTAAAAATTTATCAGATTTTATCTTATAAAATTTTATGCTATCATGTTTTTAAGTGATAAGTTCTATACATAATTGCCAATAAAACAAAAAAGGGCAATATACACAATTTTCTCCAGCCGGAATGGCTGAATGTTATGGCGGTGATCGACTGTCATAAAAACCTCACGCGAGATTCACGCTTAGCTTCTCAAAGCACATAGAATCCTCCTTTGATTCTCACACAAACCCAAAGAACAGAAAGTGCCAATAGACAAGTGTATAGAGAACAATCGCTACTTCCACCATGAGACCCACCAGAGACAAAGACAACCGCTGCATCAGTGGGCACATTCAAACCCTCCATCACCGTCTCCTCCATGCCTTAAACCTTGGAACCAGGTCACAATTTGTTTCATTATATCTCTTTGTTTGATGGTTTTGCCTTTAAATTCCCACCATATCTTCCTTTTTTTTTTTTGGGTAGCTCTGAGAATGCTTGTGGTGTTAGATAACTAGATATCAATGTATCATTCGTTTAAAGAGTAGATACTCAAATTAATTGTGTAATGTAATTTTAGACATCAATTTAAAGAGTACCAAATTGATGTTAAAAAGAATCTCTTAAAGGACTAATTTGTTTTGATTTCAGTCATTTGGGCTCAAAACGATGGAAATGTGTCTTTTTCTTCTGTTGGTTGTTTTCTTGTTCTTGTTCTTGAATTTCTTTGTGTATTGTGTTGTGGTAGATATTTTGATGACAGGACAAATACATGGAAGTGGCAGTGTGCTAACATTGAAGTGCAGAAAAATGTACTTCGTTCGGTTAATGCATTTCTTGACTCTATATCAGGCGATACACGTGCCGCACGTCATACTGTTGTTAAGGTAATTTACTTAACATTTTTTCAGTAAAAGAAAAATGTAATTTTATGCCAATTTACTTGACTTCTTATATGTACTTTTTACAAGTTTTGGCCTTGACTGATGTTTGATATTCAATGATATTGAAGCAAATACTTTCTCGTTTTGTTATAATTTTTCAGGAATCTTTATCTGATGTTTTGGGAGCATTGTTATGGATTCTTCAATGCAAAAGCGAGCCCTTGTTAAGCATGGCATCAGATGCAGCAGTGAAGTTATTTAGTGTTTTACCAAATTCAGTATTGCAACCTCGTATACTGGAGGATCTTGTCTGTTGTTTGTCATCGTTACTATCTTCACATCAAGTAGAAGTTGCAAAAGCCTGTGCTAATGCCTTGAATTTGGTAATCTCAAATTTGAGTGCTGCAAGTGAGAAGGATGTCATGGAAGCACTCAAAGATACAGAGATCGTCATTTGTATTGTTGGAAATATAAAAGATTTTGCTGTGGGGACGAACAGAATTGAATATTTTGAACAGATGATTTCACTATTGAGCACAATACTGTGGCGGTGGCCTCCTTCTAGGTTTCCTGTTTGTAATGATGTTAAATTTATGAAAGCTTTAGCAGACATGCACGTGATGAAAAATAGTTCAATCAAACTTGTACTTTTAAAAGTGTACACATCTTTAGGTATTGAAATATTCCCCCTTCCCAACAAAAAACTATTTTCCCTTGTTATCTTTTATTCACAAGTATTTAGACCAACTAATTTACTATTTTTGTTACCAGCTTTATGTGATTATGCAGCTAAAAAACTTATAGAAGATGGAGAAGCATTTCTACAAATGGTTATGCAGGCAATGGGGAAATCAAGCCCTCATGTTGTTCGGATAGAGGGGTTTAAGCTTGCTCAATGTCTAGTGGTAATAGTTAATTATTCTTTATGATAAAATTTGGAATCTATATAGGATTATATGTAACAAAGAGTAATTTTATATGCTCAGAGATCCCCAGAGAATCGTTTAAAAGTAATGGATTTGTGTGGTGAAGCTCTTGTTGATGCCATAATCTGTGGGATGAGGGAAACAAAACTGAGTTCTAAAAAAGTTGGGACCAACCATGGTTCCTTATTAGTGGAAGCATGTCAGTTGGGTCTAATAACTCGTTGGGCTGGTGATCATCATATCAGGTTTTGGAAGCAAGGAATTGATAAAGTCCTCCTTAATCTTCTGATTGAAAATATTCCAGACCAATCATCTGAACATATCTTGTCATTGGAAGAACAGATATCCACAGCAAAGGAGGGATTAAATTCTAATTATCATCTTGGTCTGAGGAGCTATCTGTGGGACATGCTTGGGTGGCTTACAATACATTGTGGAGAGAATTTCAACCCTTACACCTGTGGAAGTGAGCTCCACATCAACACACTAATTACATGTGCATGGTAAGTTATGTTCCTTCTTTTATCATTGCTTGATGACTTCAACATGTATGTACACATTGATGTCATATATCAAGTGACAGATCCAGAAAATTTTAACAATGGGGACAAGAATCATATATCTATAAGAATAAGTATATTTTATTATTTTTGTCTCAGTTAGAGTTTAATGTAGGGTCAAACCCAATAAAATTGTGGGTCAAAGATCTATACATCTACATCATTATTAAACAAAATTCTAAATTGATATGGGGGCATAGGGCCTCACCTCCATTAACATGGATCCACCCCTGCATATATCCTATGTCATAGTTTCTTGCTACTATCCTTGATTCCTGAAATTTATAGCTAAACATTTATTACACCTGGTTGTGTTGGTGCTATCTAAATTATTAATTCTAATTTCTCCTTTTTCTGTAGCCTGACTTTTGTTGACACAATTCAGAAATGGTGCCGAATATGTCAAAAGGATGTTGATGATAATTTTCAAAGCGAACCAGTATCAAGGGCTGTTCTAATGATGGTTTATTCTCCATGTAATTATATCTCTTCACAGGCAAAATTCATATTATCTGATATATTGGAGGAAAAAGGTATGCCATGCTTGAAAAGCTTAATACATACGCTGGATTATACATCATCCCTAGCAAGCTATGGGTCATCTGATAAACTTCAACTTGCTATTAACTTAATTGGGTTAACTTGTCTTTCAAGTTTTCCTCAGTATCAAAGATGTATCATTCACAACAGAGCAGTAGAGGCAGTTGTTCTTATTGTTAAACGATGCTTAAGTAATGATATTCATGCAGAAAGGCCTGGCTTTTCTACTCATTTGTATACATCATTCCATGAAAGGTCTTGTTGCTGGATTGACAGAGAAGACTGGGAAGGTTCCAATGTTCTCTTGTTTTATGGTTTGTGGAGCTTAGCTTCATTTGTTCATCAGTGTGGCCTTTCACCAGAGAATCCTCAGAAATTCACCAGAGAGGTGACATACATTAAAACTCATTTACTTAGCAAACTTCATGAGATCTGTAGTAGCACCTGTTTCAGTCCTGGAGTAAGATGGTATGTTTCGTATATTCTCAGCTATTTTGGATTTTATGGTTTCCCAAATGAATTAGCCAGAAGGATTGGGAAATCTCTTAATGAAGAAGAATATGCGGATTTGCGACTCATTGTATCAAATGGGGCTTCGGTGAGTGTTCATAGTGTTATTCTTGCTGCTAGATGCCCATCACTGCTGCCTCATGAAGTCTTACCCAGTAGTAGAAATTCTAAAGAGGCAACAAAGTTAGTTGGGGAGACCATTAAGGAAGTTCGTTTATCTGCTCATGTTGATTACGAATCATTGGTGTTATTGTTGGAATATGTTTACTTGGGATGCTTTCATGCGGCAGAAGAGACTGTTAAAAAGCTGAAAATTCTTGCTAAGCGCTGCAATCTACAACCTCTTCTGCAACTGCTCTATAGACGATGTCCAAAGTGGGGCACCCCTTTCCCCAGCTTTGATTTTACTGCGACTCTTGATTCTGCCGGATGCCATTTTTCGTATGGTTTTCTTCTTGATCATCTTCTTATAGAGATCTTGAGATTGCATGTGATTGGTGTAATCGTGTTTTCTTTTTTCTTCCATCTTTATTTCCCTTAAAATTTTGTCTGTTAATTCACATTGGCTTGAGCAGCAGTCTTCAAATTAATATTTTGCTAGGTGCATTCCACGTGTTACAAATGGGAATTCTGTAACTGAAACAACAATTGAACTTGGAAACAGTTTCTGAGACCTGATACTAACTGCAATTGTATTATCAAGTGAATATTCAAAGATCTTCTAGCTAAATTTTCACGGATTGAAACTTTGCCTATTGACTTAATATTTACTGGCTTGCAATTTAAGCCAAAGGTTTTCTGATTAATGAAGAATAATATTAGAGACCTGAGATTTGGCAAGGACTATACCTGCAATGGATTCAGGAAGAATGGGCCAAGTAAAGGCCCAATTAGAGATGCTGCTGCTGAATTGGGGAGTGGAGAGAATGTGTCAGGTTGTTAGGCTGACCAGGGGAGAGAATGGGGAAGCACCATCGTGCATGTGAAGTGAGGCAGGGTTGTTATTTGTAGTGAAGGGAACCTTGGGGGATATTCATTCAGATTGTGAGGCTATGGGGTGAAGGATTATTTTGGTTTCATTGTCATTTACTTCTCTATATTACTCTTTATACAGAAAATATACTGAAATATATGCACGCTGAGTCTTCATCTTTAAACTTCTGCTAGAGGTTATTCAATTGTGTGTTTTGCTGTGACTGCTAGCAGTTCTTACAAATAATAATATTGATAATGCTAGTATTTATTTCAAACGAGTTTTTAAGAGAAACTCTGATTTAGTCAACTTCTCTTTCCAGGGATGTCATTTTGGAAGCTAAAACAAATAATCTTGTTGGGTGGACATGCAATATTTGTTCTAACTCAGTACCACATTTGCATGCTCACAAAGTTATATTGCAGTCTGGCTGTGATTATTTAGGGGGTTTATACCGATCAGGAATGCAAGAGAGGTGACTATTATATTGCCATCCTGTATAATCTAGAATTTGAGAGTTTATGTATTTTACTTTACAGTGTTTCTGATATGGACATGGTGAAAATAACATCCAGATTTTTAAATTAAATGGTGTGCTTTTGGACCTTTGCCTTACTAAAGCTTCACCTCATGAAAATTGAAGTACATGTATGCTTTTATCTTATTCTTTGTTGGCCAACATTGATGTAACCTGTTTTATGGTTTCTGATTAGTGTTTGGCAATTCACTGATGCATGTTCTTTAGTCTAGAAATTTGAAAAATTATAATTTAATCTAAGAATAGGTTGGAAGTGACTTACTTGGAATCATGTCCATTGTTGTCACAATTTGAATTGTGTTGTGTACATTCTAAATTAACTGCATTAGAACTCTCAAATTTTTATAGGACATCCTTGTGAATTAGATCCAAGGATTTTCCATTTCTGACAATAATCGATCCAAGCCTTCTCTGTTTGCTTAATTTTTTGTGCCCCTTTGCATTTTGATTAATTTCTCAGTTCTCCTTATGGCCCTGTCATCAATCTTATTCATTCTTGCAGTCATTCGCAAGTCATAAAAGTTGATATTAGCAGGGAAGCATTGATTAAACTAGTACAGTTGTTTTATTCCGATGAGCTGCCAAATCCTCCCTCTGGATGTTTGTGGGATAATATGGATGACGAAGAAAAGCTATTCAATCTACAACCATATGTGGAGCTTTATTGGCTTGCTGAGTTCTGGATGTTTGAAAGCATTCAGGAAGCCTGCTGGAATGTGATTACGTCTTGTCTTGATTCTGCCAAACATTTGTCTGCTAAGATAATCAAAATGGCATATGATCTTTCCTTGTGGAAACTGGTTGATATTGCAGCAAATCTCATGGCTCCTTCATATCGTCAATTACGAGATTCTGGTGAACTAGAAAAATTTGATGATGCATTAGTTCACATAATTTATTCTGCTTCTATTCAACTTAAACAAGAAGGTGGCAATTGCTTTAGGTGATTTAATAGTATTCAAGATGATTCAAAGTACAGGGGATTCAAAACGTGTTGGAAAACACATCAAGAGCTGAAAATTTTACCTCTTCTTAGGTATGCTGACTTTTCTGTCCAACTATTTAAGTAGAGCCAAAATCTAAGATTTTTTTCAAAATAACCCTTGTTATGATTTGATTATTTAAATTGTGATTTTTATACTTGTAAATAATATTTTTTAAAACATAAAATTATTCATGCCATTTCAATATGAATCCAATTATTGGCTATTTTCTGCTTTTCCTTTTCAATATGAGTTAGGTATATTAGGATTCCTTCTGTTTCAAGTTTTTACTTTGTTATATCCCCATCGGTTTTGCCAGCTGACAGCTATGTATTATTACAAGATTCCCTTTATATAACTTCATTCCAAATTATGGAAGGATTTTGTATTGTGAAATTTATCAAACTCATTATATGCTAAGCATTTTCCTATTTGTAGACATTTTGGTGTCAATTTTTTTATCAGATATCTTTTCAGATAAAATAATTCTTCTAGATAGAAAGGAGAAAGGTACATCTCGGGGAAGATATGGAATTTTCCTCATTAAAATCAATAGAACAAAGAAATGAATAGGAGAGGCAGAGATCGAGAGAGGGGGAGAGGGCAAAATTTCAATAGCATTTACAATACTTAAGCATGATAAGTGACGACCATGGAATTTTATTCATACACGTCTATGTCATCCATTTAGGTAACTAGAGGAACATTGAACCCGAGGTGAGCCGGATCTTATTCATAGTGAGTGAAACAATTTTTTGTGCTAGATATTACAGTAATGCTGCTCTATTTGGATTTTAATATTATGTTTGGTCTGTTCTAAATTTTTTAATGTGGCTGTCAAAGTATTCCACTTCATTAATGTGGAATAAAATCCTCCATACATATTCTTGTTGTGCAGATTTTCCTGGGCTGAAAGTGTGTTGAAGATATCATGTCATTCACTTTTCGTTCTTCAATCATCAGGTCAAAGCTCAGTCTCAAAGTATTCAGGCAAACAATCAGTTCTACCTTCGGCTGTCAATTTTTTTGGTAAGTAATTTTGCACAAATAAAACACATTTTAACTAGTTACGCATATTATATCAACAGGTTTTCCGAATGTGAATTATCTGCTTCAAGAAAATCTCTCCTGTCTTGGCTACACAGTATGTCATTTGCCAACACACTCACCTTGAAGACATTCTAAGCTGATAGTAATTGGAAATAACAAAATGTAGACATATCCTTTCATCAATGATATTAGGCAGTGATTGTTATTCAACCTTGGCTGCATGAATCAAAAACACCCATGTGTGAACTTTTTGACTGAGAGCATGACCAGTGTCTGGAATATGAGAATTGGAAAATAACTTTATTGAGTCAACTAAATAATACTCTATTTTGATGTGTTTGAATACTTCTTGGAGGCATGATCCAGCATATGGTAATATTCTTGTGAAAGTTGTATAGTTGAATACCCATTTGCTACGTTATTGTTCTTGTGAAAGTTACTATTAGATATTGAAAACCATCCTGCAATTGTTCAGTTTGCAATCAGAGGTCGGGGATAAAGAAAAGAGTGTCCCCAGATGTGATGAGATTTGCAATACCGGGTGTCATATATATGTGAGACATCATATAGTGCTGCGACATGCGAACTATAAAAAAATAAAAAAAAAAACCTGACTCGTGCAATTTCACACTAGATCAAATCGAATACTTGACATTAATTTTTGTACAGTTTGTCAATGCATTGTAGTTTACCAGAGATAGCTGTCTTTCAGGTATGTGGTAATTTCTTCAAAATTGGAAGTTTGTGACAAAATGGAGCAACACTTGATCTTGCTAAAGCTGTGTACCACACGTTGCCAACTAAGAGGTGCAGATAAGATCAATGCTTTCACATGGAAGGATGTCAAGTATAAATTTTGACAATGTACAAGTGAATTTGAAATGAGAATTCTTGTAGTGTATAGGAGGAATAAGGTTTATGAAGTTGAGATCCTTAGATAGGTATGCTTCCTTTATTGCATATAAATGTGTATAACTGCACTCCTGGTTCAGACAACTACATATAACTACGTTAGTGCTGTAGTATTTTTGTCAAATGTAGAGGCAGTTACAAACTTCACAAAACAATGTTCATCATCACTCCCACCACACATGTTCCAAGTTAAAGAACTTTGACGTAACAAGATTGTACTACTGAAAAGGTTATGGCATTTACATGTAATCTTGGTTTTAGCTCTAATTAAACACCAGAGTATTATGGTTTCTGATTCTACCTATAAATAGGGTCTGTATGGTTTCTTTTTCCATTTCCGGTTTGCATTTTCTATATTTTATGAAAACATGAAATGTCTCCCTTTGAAAACTCTATCGACAGGAATACTGGCTTTTCTTTTTAATTATTTTGGATAAAGATAACACATTGGAATATTTCCAATCAGTCAATGGCAATGAGATGACTTCAAATTATGTAATAATTCGTCTAGTTAAGAATGAGGTGTTCAAGCGATGATTGTACCTTGGTGCTAGGTTTTTAATCTTAAATGAAAATTATTCAAAAAATAAAATTTAATTTTTATTGATTAAAAATAAATATAACTATTATATTAAAGTTGGCTTTGAAAAATGTATTTTGAAAACAAACAAACCAAACATATTTTCATTGGTTTCACTTTTTAAAAATAGGATATACTTTTGTAAACCAATTTGATTTCTTATAATTTTTAAGTGATTTGATATTTAACCCACTCTCATAATTTTGACGTGTAATATATTACTAATATATGAAAGTAAGTAAATTACATATCTATTTATGTCTATATATAATAATTAAGTTAATGAAATTTAATATTTAATACAATTAAGTATACAAAATTTTGTTCTTAATGAATCTGTTCATTATTTATCCATACTCGCGTCGAAGAGGATCTATATCTTTACTTAGTAGGTTTGAGGATAGGGTAAATGTAGTGTTGAGGAGCCTTCTGACCTGGGGCTTGTCCAATTAGAGGCCGTGATCGTTCTTGTGATTTAAAATTTTAAAACGCAATAATAAATTGTGCATTATTCTTTATTTTTCTTAACCCTTTTGATTGCGCTTAGGCCAATAGTGGCTCCTACGGGGCGGCAATAACATTGAGGGGAGGAAAGGAGCATAATAAAAGAATAGGCACATTGAGAAGTTTACGCAGGATTGGAACATTGAGAAGATCCTTGGAAAGCTAATAGCTGTCTCCATGCGTTGTACAACTATACGTGCAGATAAAGATATGCCAGTACTTTCATAGCTGAAACGTTGAAGACTTTTTACTATAGGGATAACATGGTCAAGGTATTTGAGGTATGTATAATTCCTAAGGTGATGGTATCTAAGTAGAAGCATGCGGTTTACAAACACCTTTGAGGGTTTCAAAGCTGTCCAACCTAGCCTATTGAAGTCCGTCTTGTCAAAGGTCCGTCAGAAATAGACAAAGCAGGCCAACTTATCAAAATAAAATGAGCTTAGACAGTGAGCCCAACCTATTTTTAGGTGGGCTGACAGATTGATAGGCTAGCCCCCTAAAAGTTAAAAAATAAAAATAACAATGAAAATCTTTATTTTAATGAACTACTGATTTTTTTTTCGAAAAAACTTACAAAAAAATTAGCAATGACATTGGTATAAAATAGAAAATTTTCAACATGAACAATTTTAACAATAAACTAACTCAGTCTTAGAAGTTAATATCAGTATACTGTGTTCAATAACAATAAATTGATACCCAATCTCAAAATAACACTAGTATTTTTTTTAAGTGATAAAGAAGGCATGCCAACCTGCGAATCAAGCCCACCCCCAACCTACCAAAACCCGTGGGCTAGGCTGACCAAATTTTTTAGTGAGCTTTAAAGTGTAGTCCCACCCACCATTAAGTGGACTAACCCAGCATTTTGAGCCCCTTTTATATCTCTATTTGAAACTAGACATACTATCACGACTTGATTTGGATTGTAACCGACACAAGAGGAATCTCATTCCCACACAAATTTTGTGATCGCTGAGTCATACTATATGCATTTTTTATAAAAAGAAAACCATTTCTAGTTATCCATTTTAACTTGTAAATCTCCAAATCATAGTAATGCTAGCAATTTCTGAATAACTCATTTCATATATCATCTATAAAATTGTAGCCAAGACACAAAATAACACTAAGTTGCTCTATTACAAAAGAAACATGAATGCTATATCATTTTAGTCACAAATAAATCATGGGAAATCAAAATGCACATGTATATTATCCAGGACCTTGCCCGCACTGCCACTGAAGCACTCTATACCAAAATAACCAAAACTTCACACCAAGGTGAAGCACACCCAAATTGGGGATAGCTACTACTAAGGGGGAGGAAGTGGAGGATCCAGAGCTGCAATTATATCTGTGAGAAAAGGAAAAGAGAGGTGAGTTTTATCATTAAAACTTAATAAGTGGATTCTCATCTACAACCATACATGGGACAAGAAGGGATATATATATAACAATGTAATATTCGTAAACCATTTCTATTTATTTTACATAATAACTATAAAACCATAATTTTGCGAAAAGCTTACAAATCATCTTTATTTTATAAAGGATTACTAATGAGAACAGACAATCCATAAACTAAAGGGTGGTGCTCGGTCCCTTGCAAACAAGAGCACCTAGCTGATATCTTAATGATCTCTCACGAACCGCTTCCTTTGTGAACTGATCTAACATGTGGATAATTTGCCTTTCGTGGGCCTCGACATACCAAGGTTAACAATTTAGCTGTCGTTAACTCACATATCTATTCCTCTCAATAATTTCCTATTCTAAAATCATACTGAAATCATGAAAGGGTAGTTCTATGATTCTAAGTCCAATGTCTCTTAATTCTCGTAAAATAAATATAACTCGTCTCGTAATCCATAGTCAATTCCAATTATCATAATTGAGTCCATAATCATGAAATAACTTATACAATATCAATTTGAATCCAAGAACAGTCCCATGCATTTTCGTAACATGCAACTTCACGAGTAAATCAAGGAAACACTTTTCTATTTCTCGCACATTTTACATAAAACCTCATATAGTGACAAAATCCATATTCAAGTCTCTAAATACTCTGTAATGCTAGAAAAGTACGATGTAATGACCAAAATAAGACCATAAGGTTAAACCCACTCACCTAGAGAGGTGGAATATAAAGGACCAACTCGATGAGAGCTTTGGGGAGTAGAGATGGTACCAATGTCTGCCATAACAATCATAAAACTAATAAACGATATATGAGTGTTTCTAGAATCCCTAAATCAATTGGGAGAGCACCCTTACTTGACAATA
Source organism: Dalbergia cultrata (assembly GCA_031216105.1). NCBI lineage: Eukaryota > Viridiplantae > Streptophyta > Magnoliopsida > Fabales > Fabaceae > Dalbergia > Dalbergia cultrata. The sequence continues at coordinate 19,173,387 of CM062350.1, forward strand.
ATGCAAGAACAATGACAGCCAAACCAAGAACATGAAAGAATGGAGAGAAAGAAGACAAAAATTACCAACAAATACAAACCGTAAAGGTTGGGGAGGTAGATCTAAGTGGGGTTGAGAGTGGAGGTAGTGGAAAAGAGATTTGAGATTAAGGGTTCAAAGAAATGGGGTTTCTCATGAGTATAGAATGGTTTTATAGGGTAAGGGCTTCTGTTAAGTGGAATGGCATCATTTCTATATTATTCACGCTTTGGGGATACCGCTATAGCAGTCCATGACTATAGCAGTTAGGAGGCCCAAATGCCCCCCAGTTGGAAACATGTGACCATTATAACAGTCCTGGACCATTGTAGCAATATAAACAATACCAACTTTTGCATAAAAGGGTCTTTCATGTATCTAGGGTCTTCCTAGCAACGAGAGTGGGTCCTAGGAAACCCTAAAGCCATAGCAAACTTGTCTACAAGTACATACACCTGAGGCATTATACATACCCTACTTAAATACCATCATATTGTGATTCGTGTGTATCCTACTTGGATACCAAGGCAATGCCCCCATAAAGTTGAGCCTTTTTTTTTTTTACCTCTAAATATTTTATTTGATTAATTTTGATATATTATTGGCTTAAATATGCTTAGTCCCTATGCATATAATTCATTTTGATTTTAATCCCTCTAAAATTTGTGTTTTGATTTTAGTCGTGCTTTTTTCAGTTTTGTTCCTTATTGTTATAAATTTTTGTCCCAATAATTTTGAATATCCATTTGGTTATAGAATATTAAAAAAAATTACACCTTAAATAAATCTTTTTTATCTATACATGTTAGAAAGGGAGTTCACCTCGAGATAGTTACTTTTGGTGTCCAATTTTAGTTTTCAATTTTGCCCTTCGAAATGTTTGTTCCTCCCCAATCACACATTATCTCAACCATCCATAATTCATTTCTTGAACTCCAAAGAAATAACATATCTCTGTGCAACATAACCAACGGTATTTCTTTTTTAAAAAAAATGTTCTCACAGCGTTCCCCATCTTGGTTATTCTCATGTAAAGACAAACTATTCTCACCGCTCCACATCTCTTTCTCAAACACAAATCCTTACACCTTTCATCTCATGTCATGTTTATTTTTTGGATTACAATATATCATTTCATTATTTTCACACCCACTAGTTTTATATGCAGAGAACACAACCAACTTTGCATCAATCAAAGGTAAATAAAATTATATATCATTTTGAATAAGTTGTATCCATATGTAGTGATTGATTTTTTTTCGCTTTTAAAAATCAGTATCCATTTACAAAAAGATATATTGTTGTGACTATATATATTGTGATCCAAAATTAAAGAGGAAGGGATTGTTTTATATTTACCTATTGTTAATATTTCCCTAACTCATGAAAGAGGGTGGGCATGACAATAAAAAAGAATATGTCCTGCAAGCTTCTATTAATGTCACTGGATATATCTTTTACAACGAAACATGTATTGGGTTTGTTTTAATTATAAACATATATATTGGGTTTTCATTTGTCAATATTTTACCTGGGTTGTGGATTGCATAATCATGTGTACATATGCCACTCTTATCATTTTCTTCTGTTATTTTGTCATTCTTGAGCAAGTTATTTCAATTCCCACAATTTATTTTACTTTCTCCCGGAATGAAGAACATTTAAAACATTCACAAGCAAGGAATGGTAAAGTGAAAAAATAATCACAATCTCATGGACATACGTGAATGAGAGTCATAATTAAGCAAGTCATATAACCAATACATGGGATTTGAGTAACAGTAAAAATAGATTAGTCGAAACAAAATAAGCCTACCCCTTGTACAATAGGAATTTTTCTTTCCTATACATCAATAAAAAAGAGAGAATGCAACTTGACGGACAAAACAGTGCCCAACAAGTTGCTAATCCCTATAAATATCATCATTTAATATCAAATTTACACAAAAGAATAAAAACTATAACCCTGAAATAGAGAGGAACTCAAATCAAAATAAAACTTCCAGATGGACTAAAACCAAAATGACTCATTTAAGAAGCTAAAGATATATTTAAGTCTAAATTTACAAATCCTAACCGTCCATTTTAAAGGGTAATGTACAAGGACCATCATGTACCACGACAGAAGGCTCCTCGTGCTGATGCTAGAATACGACTGGTAGGTCTCCATTATCAATATAAATACAAAAATTAGTACAGATCGCACAAAAAAGAAAAAACCCAAAAGAAAAAAAAAACGCTGGGACCAGGGGGTCCATCTTTCATTGTCGAAATAGAGACCTAGCAGCATTTGCCATTAGTGTCAAAATCCATGTTAAGAATAATAAGCAAACCTACTATCGTGTCCTATTGTTACTAAATGAGCAAGTGTGAAAGGAATCTCAGGAACATATTACCTACGAAAATCATGCGAGTCAGAGATACAGTTAGGATAGAATTAAGTAGTCTCATAGGTAATGAAACATGACAGATATCTACAAATTGACAACTCAGAACAGTGAAAGCTAAAATTATGCAGCAAGGTCAATATAACTTATTCTTCACTACAGTGTTCCTTTGAATTTCAGCAATGCCACCTTGTCAGCCTGTATCTCAGCTAAGTCTGCACAACCCCAATGCCCCATGCCAAGTCCAGCAGAATGGTTATATATCACAGTTACGATGTGAATTCAACCCGCCCCATCCCTTGTATATATAATAATAAGGAAACATGGGAACCAAATATGAACCTAAACCTGTACATGCTAACCACTATTGTTTTCCTACCAGCCACACATCGTAACAAAATAAGCTCCCCCGTCAAGAGTAAAAGAAAAGACACGAGGAACAGATCAAGCCGAGTCCAACATCATAAAGGGCCTGATTGCAAATTTATCACAATGCTGCACATTGTTATTGGCATTATGACAAGCAGATAAATAAAGGGAGGCAGCGGCCTCCATCACATATGCAGCTCACACTTCCACTTGAGAATTGAGGATAGCTCCAGATGTAACTGAACAGATGAAAGGTTGTTCCTGCAAGACATTCGAAGTGATGTTCAATCCAAAGAACATTCAGTAGGTGACCTTCTCATATAGTTATATATCAACTTAGCACTGTCTCTGAGTTCACATGACCACCGCTACTGCCAGCATTCCTGTTAAATCCGACCACAGGAACTGAGCGCTGAGCAAAATCCAGTAATAACTTCCTCTGGCGGTCATCAGTGTGAGGGAGACTAGCACGCAAGAGTTCAACGGGCATTTCCCTACTAATAGCTTTAGTAGCATCTGGTCCAATGTCATCAACATTTGGTGGAGTTTGTATAGACAGGGATTGCATGATACTATGGTATTTATTCATGCAATACTTGGTGAGAAGGCCAAAGAACTCATCAAATGAGGCCTGCCAAAATGAACGATTACCTATGTTGTAGTTACAAGCATGAGGATCGGTTAGAAGTTCAGTAGCCCGGTCAAGAACAGACACTAGAATAAGAGAAGCACCATCTCCACCAGAGCTTCCGAGGGGGCGTAGAGGAGGCTGCTCTGCAGAACAAACCACTGCTGCAATACAAGCACTAAGAGCACCAAGATCCATTCCTCCAACACATTGGCAAACAACCTTCGCAAGGTTACTCGTAGTCTCTGAAGCTGCCGGATCTAAGGGGAGACCACCAAACAAAAATCTTAGATGACGAAAGATTGCCATGCAGACTATCCGCATAAGTTCACTGCCTGGAAGAAGCAACTGAAGATACTTTGCCAGGAGCTTACGTCCCTTGGCAAGAGAAACTAATCTTAAGAAAACAAGGTCATCCTTAGCGGCAAGCCCAACTTTGTGTCCATTTTTTCCCAGTGGGTCAACAAGTTGAAGTGAAGTTGCTAATCCTTCCAACAGGACCTGCCGTCGTCGTCGTAATTGGCTTCCACCATCTTGTAGCTGATTGAACTTTAGGAAACGATCAATATCATCTACATCAAGGAGCAGACAGAGACCATCCTCAATTGTTACTCTGGCTGCAAACACAGGCTCCTGCTCAAGGGGTTTCTCCGAAATGATTTGATCAGAGCTACCAGCAACTGAAGAGTTTGGAGAATCAACCTCCAGAAGAGGGCGAGGGCGACGAATAGAAGAGAATGAAACCCTTCCAAGGGCATCAACCTGAAGAAATGCATGCTGCTCAGTATTAGAACGAGATCGTGCCGGTACTTCCCTTATCTGGGAGGGGCAAAACGGATGTTTCAACTTAGGAGATTTTTTTGCAAGACAAGCTTGGTGGTAGTAGTCATCCAAGTATGGGTCATTACTATGAGTCACAGCATGCTGCATTCTAAGAATACTCTCAATTTCATCACTTGTCATATACTTGGACCTAAACTGCAATGAACCACTATCACTCTTCTGGCTACTGGCATCAGAATTCTGTTGCGAGTAACGGAGACTGTGTTTTCCTTTATGAGTAGATTTTGGTCTGTGATCTCTAGCATCAGGCAGACCAAGCATATGTTCATATTTGCTAATTCCAGATGAGCCAGAAGAAAGGTGGGGATTAAATAAATGGGACTGGAAACCTGATAAATAGCCTGCAGATTGCTGAACAGGATGATGCAGTCTGTGTTGCTGTTGCTGCAATTGAGTCATCAGGTGAGGGGACAATGATCCATTATGAAGGTGTAATTGTTGCTGCAACATATTACTAAGAAGGTTCGAATGATCTCCAGGATATAACCCTGCCTGGTTGACCAGTTGATTCTGTATTCGCTGACTAAGAGGAGAGCTGTTTGGAAATTGGCGCAAGTTTCCACCAAAATGTGACCCATGGTTTAATCCACTCAACTGTAGTGCAGAATTAGAGAGATGAGATCGACTTTGAGATGATAGTCCCATCTGAGCTCCTCCAGCATGATATGGAATGTTTAAGTGGCTTCCACTATGACTTGGAGAAGCCTGCTGAGATCTGCCACCAGGGGGAGGATAAGAAGTAAATGAAGACTTGGGTGCCAAAACTGGCTCGCTAGAAAAACGAGGAAGCTCCTGCTGCTTGTCAGGATATGAAGATGTTCTGTACAAGGGCTTTGATTCTTGTAACTGAGGAATGGAGGAATGTGGCTGTGATGACCATCTTTTACCATCCTGAGAAGTTTCAGTTTCATAAAAATGCTGATCAAACCAATTAGGAACTGGTTCACTAGAGCAATGTTGGAGGTGATAGTGTTGTGGCTGCCTTTGCTGCTCAGGATACGAAGATGTTCTGTACAAGGGCTTCTGTTCATGTAGATGGGCAAGAGAGGAATGGGGATGTGATGACCATCTTTTGCCATCCAGAGAACCTTCAGTATCATAAGCATTCTGGTCAAGCCAGTTAAGAACATCATCCCTTTGTGCCCATTCAGAAATAGAATCTGGGTAAAATATAATGTGAATAATTCAGTCTAATGAAAAAAGGATTGCATTCAGTAGATATAAGGTAGGAATAGATATGCTAAAAAAATAGGCAACAATAGTTACTATGAACATGGCTCACATCCCCCGGTCTTTCAAACCCTCAATCTTTAGCAACCCCAACCCTCCCTCCCCGTTTTCTCTTCTCTCTCTCTCTCAAGGATCTTCCTTTCCGCTAGCACAGAACAGTGAGACACATTACTATAAGTTGTAAATCTATGTTCTACACCTTCATATTTCTATACATATGCATATTTATGATTGAGGTTTTCACCCATGGAGTTTCATAGATGTTCAAATAGTTTTCAACTTAGGCATATGAAGAATGTCAACCATATACAGCAGAACCAAAGAAGCTACTAGTGCATCAAAAGGTTGAGTTGGTCAGACTTATTAAGAAGATGCGGAAAGGTAGAGTGTGAGTACCGACGCTCATTGATGAGAACCCAACATCAAGTTGTTTTAAAGGAAAATAGAAGCTAAAATTCTAGACAACCATAATGCCAGTGTACGACTGTTCTCCAAGTGCAGGCAGGCAGGAAAGCCAAGTGAGGGAATGTTCAAATCAAAATTTTTCTTCCAGTTGCTATTTATTTCTTACAAGCTACCAGTGCTACAGGAAAAAATAGGTTCTTGCTGTATAACCTAAACCCTCAATGTCCAGTAACTTGAGGCAATCTACTACACCGACCAAAGTGCGGGCGTGTTTCTATATGTACCAAACTAAGTTGCTCATCAAAAGAAACAGACAGACACAAGGAACCCGTAGAATTCTTGTCAGAAGGGAAAAGATGATAGATAAGATTGCTTGCATGAACCAGAATTTTTTCAGCAGAAGATGAAGAAAAATGTAATAAACCTCAACAGAAAAGTGAAGAGATATTGTTTATTGCATTTAATATTTGAAACAGAAACACTTCTTACATTTAATCATTGTTTTCCCATAACCAGTGTTGTTAAATGGCAGCCATGGCATGGTGTATTCAAACCCCCCCACCCCAAAAAAAAAAATAAATAAAAAATAAAATAAAACCAAAAAGAAAAACAACAAATGAGGATCTTGGCTTATATGGTGGATTCTTGGCAGACCATCATCTGCTATTGACAACTATGCCCCTAACTTATGGGCCACTATTACTAATTGTGCAACTAAAGTGCAAAAGATATTTACTGTGAAGAGTCTATGTATCATAGTTATACATAATCAAAGGCATATCCACTGCTATAATGATATTCCATATAAATAGAGGCCTTCCAGATAAACCTATTCTTTCTAAACCCTAACTAGTTAATAATATCAGTAAACAACCTTTTGGTCTTAAAATTTTCAATTTGACATCATTTGGTCCTAACAAAATTGTTTACATCAATTTAGCCCTAACATTTTTAATTTGACATCAATTTAGTCATTTTGTTGGATTTCAACTTTAAATGAATGCCTAAATTGATGTCAAATAAAAAAAATGAGGACTAACTTGATGCTGATATTAAATGTGTTAGGACCAAATTGATGTCAAAAGTAAAAACGTTAGGACTAAATTGATGTCAAAATTTTGTTAGGATCAAATTGATGTCAAGTTGAAAATGTGAGGACCAAAAAGTTTGTCTACTCTAATAATTTACACACTATTAGGTGAAAGATGATGGCAGAACTGGACCAGAATTATAATAGTTAAGGAAGGAAGGAATAATGCATAAAAGACAGAAAGGTAATGTTATGCCAATGGTTTCCCCTTAGATCAGTGTAACCTAAGGGAAGACAGAATGAACACATGAGCTAAGGACAGACCCCTTTCCTCCTCCTAAACCTCTCTGAATTACACACTCAAGAATTGGCACCCTCTACTCTGATAGCCTCTGCTAGAGACCACAGATTTGACAGGGCCTACACCTGCAAGAGAATTAAGAAGTTGGGCCAAGCTTAGACCCAAGTAAGGTTTTTGCAGCTGGAATTGGAACCAATTGAGCATGCTGGACAAGGGAATGGGGCTGAGGTGTGAATCAATTAGTTAGGCTTACTAGGAGAGAGGTTGTCGGGCATGTGCTGCATGCATTGTTATAGGAGAGTTGAATCACTGGGCTAGGGCTAGAGGGTGAAGGGATCCTTATTCCCAGGCATATTCTTTTTCATTGTCTTTAATTTTACTTGTTCACATTACTGAAACTACAGAAAATTATACAGAATATACAGAGGTTGAGCTCTCACCTTGAGGCTCAGCTAGAGGTTATTCAAGTTGTGTGTGTGTGTGTGTGTGTGTGCACACGCTCTTACTGTGACTGATACCAGTTCTTAGAAGCTCCTATTTTACATTTTGTTACCAACTAGGAAACTACCAGTTCTAATATGTAACTACAAAGGCAATTTAATCGGGCCGTTTCCTATCAGATGGCAACAGATTATAATGGAAGAGTATTGTTATATGAATATATAAATGCAAAATGCAGAAAAAGGAAAAGGAAATAAGTGAATTCTTTACAAATTGCTTTACTCACTTTCTCTTGATCCGCGATCACCAATAACTCCTGGGCTTCTTGGTCCACTCACAACCTTGTTCAGCTGAAATTAAATTAAACAATAAAAATTAAAAGATGCTATTAGTATACATATGAAAAATCATAGGCAAGCATCATAATCAAAATCGTAAAACTGAATCACATAATTGACCATTAATAGTTTAAAATGCTGTTCATTCCTTTGTGTTTGAGATAGACATTGTTAGTTGATGCCAAAAACATTCAAATTAGTTTAAAATGCTGAAGAAAGCGTGCTAATCAGATTAACCTTTTATTTAGCCAACACTTCCACTTTTCATTCTATTTTTTTCTTTTATATTTCTTTATTTCATGAATGAAGTAATTGGTAAATTGTCAAAATTAATGGACTTGCCAACAGGAAACAAAATGCCAGGAAGGCTAAAGAGGAAACAGGGTAAAAAAATCCCTTTTACTCGCAATCATTAAAAACTACATCCCAAAAGTCTAGAATCTCTATGAACACAGTTTTATATCATAATTGTCCCACACATTCCTCAATACAACGACACTCACCTCTATCCACTAAATGAGGTCGGCTACATGGATCAAGTAATACCATAGTGCTTTATCATATTTATGTTTAAATCAGTAAACCACTGTTCCTCAATAAACAGAAATATTATTGGCCTCCATACTAACTCCAAGAGAGAGACAGATAAGCCACAACTTTTACCAAATAGAAAACTCATTTTGAGGGAAAAACGTGCCATGGAATTTTTCAGTGCACATCCTGCCCAGATGAAGAGAACTAACCAAAGGAAGAAACTCAAAAAAAAACCAGTCACATTTATGCAGAAATCAAAGATGCATTATCCACAAAGTATTGATTCATGGGAATAACAAGGGATTTCAATTTTAACATAAGCACACAAAGGCATATCAATTACAGACACTGATTTCTTTTTCATTTGATATGAAAGCATATGTTGTACTGTAAGTTGTAACCAGCCAAAATAATAAAGACAAGAAAAATGAGATTCAGATTTGACATGGTTCAATCCACAGCAATCTATTGGCCTAAATCCACGTGCAAAATTAAAAAATAAATAAATAAAAATACTATGATCAATTAAGATTTGAAAGAGTAGCCATCCAGGACTCTGGAAATTTAGTACATTCTACAGCCCAACTGTTCCCAATTGTAGGCCCAGTCCCACCACTTTTACCAGAAATCTCTGGAAAGTTATTGTCATGGCAGATCATAGTGTAAGCTTTTTGGTTTAAGTAACATGTCAAGCTGAGCCCAAGATCAGATACAAGCGACTTTATACTAGCATAAATCAGGTTACTGGGTTGCCTAGCCAATACAAAACCCGAATATCAATCTCAAACTCATTTCTTAATTCACCCTTATATCTGAAGATTATTCCAAATTTTTGTTGTTTCATCAATCAATTCCAGAGAATTTTCCTAATAGATTTCTAGGTTGTTTTCTAGAACAATACCTAGCCCACTAACCCCTTTTCGTATCACTTATCACTTTCCCACTTTCATCCTGCATGATTGTGTCATATAATCATATGTACCATAAACAGTCTTTAATTCTATATGTACTATAAATGTCTATTGTCTAGTCAAGGTATCACTAATTTCAAATTTCAAATTTGCCTTAGAAGAAGCAACTACTATCAATGACACTAGCCATGATATGATATGCTTGTTGTGTTGCACAAATTGCAAAGGCCATCTTTAGCATAAGAAAACAGCCTATTAACTACACTTCTCTCATTTGTCAAACTTGGAACTCCATTCTATGTCATAATAGCCTGGCCAAAAAGCACAGAAGCTAATACTAATAAAATATTAATAATTTCTTATAATTTTTCTCTTACCCAGTGAATGCATGCAAATTAAGACATTATCATCATCACAATAGTCATTCACGTATCTATGTAACAAAGCATTCAACGAGCCAGATAAAAATTTAACAATGTTACCTTCAAAAAAGTGGTAGTGAGATCATCAATGTCAGAAAGGGATCGTACATCCTCAGCCTGCACAGCAAGAAGAATAGTTAGTTGATATCCAGCATCACTGCATAATGTTAATGAATGGAACTAAAAGAAACAGAGGAGACGATAAGATGGTAAATTAAAAGCATAAGCTCAACATGACTACATTCCAGAAACAATCTACCCATGTAAAAATCTGAAATTACGAGGAAAAAAGAAACCATCATAAAAAGATTGGAATAACAACCTCTTCTCTATTGAGAAAGAATTCCTCATTAGACTCCACAGTATGCAAACAGTTATCCTCTTCTAACCCTCCCAACTCAACTTCCTGGACAACATCTTTACCAAAGAATGCATATTGGGATGCATCAAAAACAGCTCCTCCTGTAAAACAAATAAGTCAGTCAAAAACCATAAATTAATTTCTTAGAACTATTTAACATGAAAAGTACAAGCCGTATTGTAACACAGCAGCTAATTCCCATGTGACAGACATAACAAAAGAAAACAAAAAATTAGATTAACTCATCACTAAGTAATAAAAAATTAAATAAAATCTATCTCAATATGTAAAGCCAAAAAAATGGCATGATAATTTTATTTTGAAAAAGGAAGCAAACATCAATGGAAGTGCAACAAGTCATTCACTCTAAAAACGGAGAAGATATTAATGCAAGTGATATTCTACAACAAAGCATTGATATGCATCAAAGCTGCTATAAGCTCAGCACCAACGCACAGTCTGGATTAACTTGTGACAAATTAAACTGTCCTTGAGTCCTTAACCAACAAGAGTAAGCAAGCACATTAAGCAATCTTCTCATAAGACACTACGCTTATGCAATCACGAAACACTACAGTCATCAAAATTAAACCAGCCAACAACAGCATATACCAAAAGGTCGCGACAAAATCTCACAAAAAACATTCCAATTCATAAGCCATAATCAACGCTTGAACAAGGAAAATTTTCCAAAAATTCACAAAACTCCCAACCCTAGCCCTATCTTCTTCTAGTTCAGCTAACTCTACAGAACACGCAAGAACACACACCACACCACCCCCAACAGTCTACAGATCATTTGAGCTGCTGTGAACTGAAACACAACAAACAAAACAATTCCATTTGCCATGCTAGTAAATCCAGCATCAATTTTTTCACCAACAAAAAAAAAATCAAACAAAAACAGAACCAGATCTACAATAACAAGCTTAATCAAAGACCAAGGAAACAAGCACAAATCAAAGAAAAGTAAACAATGAATACAAGAAATAGGTGAAGCAAAACCTGTGTTGGTGGTAGCAACCCTCGATTGTCCAAGATTCTGTGTGTTGGGAGCTCCACCAACAACATCACCCCCAGCTCCAAACACATCCATATCCACCATGAAAAGAAAAAAGATCGAAGCTTCAACGATGAAACACCACCGAATGTGATTGAAAGAAAGAAAAAAAGGTCGAATCTTGAAACACTAGTTTTTTTTTAATATTCTCTTTTCTTTCTCCTCAAGTGAAACCACAAACCGAAGCCAAGTTTGGGAGAAGGAGAAAGAAGAAGACGAAGATCTGCGATTGAGAACGAAAAATCTTGGCTTCGATTTGGATCAGAGAGAAAGAGGAGAGAGAGAGAGAGAGAGAGAGAGAGAGGAACCCTACGAACAAGATATTTGATATTGATCGAAATTTATTTTTGTTTTGTATTTGGTTTTTGTTTTTTGGTTCTTTGATTTTTGTATTTTTTTTAACGTAATTAAAAGCGAAAGGAGACATTTTCGCGTTGCCACCATGCAGCATAGGGTAGCATAGTAAAATGACCGTTTTGACCTTACGCTACTGTCTCTAACCTCAATTATTGTCATGTTATTTATACGCCTTTTGGCTTATTCCTTATTCTTCTAAAATTATTGTTGCGTAAATTACAATTAAGGGGTGATCATCCACTTGTGTTTTCTTCTTTTTATTCTATCACAGTATTCCTAATTACGCAAACGAGAGGGTGACTCATAGTGGGAATATCAACACTTATCCAACCTAAATTTTATTTTATTGAAAAAGGACATATTTCTAATTGCTAGTAGTAAATAAGAATAAATTTTTTAAAAATTTTATATTTTCCTTAAGATCTATTCCAAATGTGCTTATTAAAGAGAGTAAAGTAAGTTAATTTTAACTTTAGATTAATAAAGTTAGAATTATGAATCATTTTACTTTGCTAATTTAAAGGTAAAATTTTTTACTTTATTCTTTAAAGTGAGTTCTTTACTTTAAAAAATCCAAATTCATTTATATATATATATCAATGAAAATATTTCGATTTTTATGAGGTGGTTACATGTTGTCTTATAGATGATTATTAGTTTTTCCACTTTAAATTTGATTATTATGATTTAATATATTGATTGATGTGTCAGAAGAAGGGTGATCAATGTCTTGCTACTTGCTTTCTATGATGAATTTTGTTGGATCGATATGTGAGGAAAGTATCAAATGAAAATTGAGATTATTTTTACTCATTATTAGAATTTTTTATAATGTTAACTAATCTTGCAGTACAGTTACCATAATTATAATTTTTTAAAAAACTATCATAAAAATTAAATATTTCAATGATATATCAATATATAATTGGAAAGAAACAAATCCAAAAAATGGTTAGGGAAAAATTGAAAGCAATCAATTATTAAAATAAATTCATCATCAAAAAAAATTTATATCAATAAAAAAACTACTATCATAATATATATTAATAAAATATATATTAATTTTGCATTTTATTTCATTATAAAAGACTCTTATTTGTTCTCCTTCTCCTTTATTATGGTGTGTCATACAAGAAACATAATTAAAAAAAATATTAAATATATTTAATAGTTATTTAATATCATTGATATATTTAATAATTTAATATTCTTTTAAAAAATCATAATCATAATTATTATATATTATTAGAATATCATTGAAGATTATCAGCATTTAACAGTTGAATTACACTGAAACAAATAAATATCAATCACATAAATCATAATTAATGATAAAATATTAATTATAATCATAATTAATTAAAAATTATCAATTATATTAATCATAAATTTACATTTAATATCAAAAGCAAATAATATTGATCCAAATTAAACATCAATATCTGAAAAAAAAATTCAAACTTTCCCAAATAAATTGATCAAAATCGTTTTCCCCTGTGACTTGTTGCTCTCATGGTTTCAATTGTTCTTTTGTTTTTTCGAAGATTGGAAGCAGAAAAAGACTCAATCCAGCAGGGGTAGCAGCAGTATAATTATTTGCCTTTTATTATTGTCTTGATGTACCAATTTATGTCATTTTCTATGTGAACTATTTTATAATTATTTGCTTTTGATTTTATTTTCAATTGTTGTGTTAATTTGTTTTTTATATATATTTCTATGTTCCATGGTTTATGATTTTTTTCTGTCATTGATTTATGCTATTTTTGAAATTAAATTATTATGCATTTATTTATGCATAGTGCAATTTTTTTCTGTCAATTTTTACTTTTCATTTTATTTATGCAATTGAAAAGAAAGAAACATGAATAAAGACATCATAACTAATACCTTGGGACATGAAATATTAATTAAACTTTTTAAATTTCAAAATTAATTTGTATAAAATTAAATTTCAATATTAGTTACAATAAAATCATATTTTAGATTGATAATATATATTTGATAGTTAAAATTGTGTATGATAATAATGAAAATCAGATATGTAAATAGAATGAATTCAAATTTTAAATACCTTTCTTAGATTAATTATTTTTATTGTTATATTATACAATGTCTTTACTTTATAGTCATTCTATAAATTAAGTTAAATATTTAATTTTACATGTTTTTACTTATTATCCCCTGCATTGCATGGGTACAATATTAGTTTTACTTATAAGAAAAAAGTATTACTGTAAGTAGATTTAAAAGATTGGAAAAAGAGTATGGTCAGTTATTTATATTTTTTAAATAGGTAATATATTGAAACTAAATCCATAGAAGTTTAAATTTGTATATCACATAATATTTTCTTTCTGCAATATTTTTTGAAAAATCCTATGTTTATTTAATTTTATTGAAAGTAAGGCATTGGCCTATAGAAAAAAGGAATAGTTATGTTATAAATAAGAGAATTTTTCTAGCACTCTAATTTTCTTAACACTGAATTCTAGTACTCTAATTTTCTTAATACCGAAAATTAGTAATTAATATTAAGTCACATGTCTTATATTTTAAAATTAAAATATAAAATATATTTAAAGGTAAGAAATATTCACCGAATATGAAAATATACTAGTACCGTTACAAGAAATAGGGCTGAACTGTACATATATACACACAGAGAAATTGTTTGCTCATGTCTTAACCAAATTATTTACTATATCATAATGGTTAATCATATTATTACACTGCTTCAAGGAAAAATAAAACACAAATACCGGCGGAAAAAGTAACAGAAAGCATGATTACATGGTTGATTATCAGCATAGTCTCATCACAAATGTCTATTTAAGTTATAAATTATCGTCATAACGGTAAATTTAGTTACAATATTGTCCTGTTTAGCTAAATATTTTATCACTTTTTTAAAAAGTTATTCTTACTGTTTTTTAATAAGTGAAAATATCTAATTTCTTAAGAAATATTTTCTAAAACATTAAAATCAAGTATTTTTATTATTATGTATTTAAATATAAAATAATTTATTCATAAATTATTTTTCAAAAGTTACTTTTTTCTAGGCGTTTAAATAAGATGTTTATACCAAACATTAAAAAAATCAAATAAAATTAACCAAATAATTCGTTCTTCTTCCTAAGAATTGAGAAAACTTTTGGTTTTTAATTTAAGCAACTCATTTTCCAATGTACCAAAAAAATGCAATTCATGAATCCATTTTAAAGTATGTAAACAACTAAAAGCGCACAAACGAGCGGATAAACATATTATAAGTTCAATTATTCGTATAAATTTGCAAAATCGATTTTTCAATTTCACCTCAAATTATTCATGATAACAAAATACGAAGGGCTTGTCTCCAAATCAGAACAAAAGGATTATTCCGCTTGGTTTAGATTTTGATAAAATTACTTTTGAAATAATTGATATTGAATAGATTAATTTTTTAAAAAAATTAATTTTAAAAGAATTGATTTATATTTAAAAAATATGTTAGAAAAGTGAGTTCAGAAGAATTTATTTGAGATTAAAAAAAATATGGAAATTTTAGCTTTCTGTAAAATCAATTATTTTTAAAATAAAATATTTTTTTTGGTAATTTTTAAAATAAAATACTTTGATTAGAAGTGAACAATTAAACCAAACACTTCTGCTCTTTCCCAACCCAATTTTAGCACCGCCAACAGGAAGAGTTGGCAGACCAAAACATAAAGCGTAGCCGTTTGAAGTAGAAACAGTTTTTATGATTGCTAATAAAGACAAAACATGTGACAAGCTTGAGTTGACCCACTCCAGTAACTTGGCCTCTAATAATGGCTTTAAGCACCGAACTCAAGACTAGCCAAAAAAACTAAAAAATAAATTTAGAGAATAAAATGAAAAATTTTTACCATTAGATCAATAAAGTAAAGAAAACCCCACTTCTAGTTTTATTATTCCAAGGATGAAATCCCCCACTTTACCTTCTAAAATGAGATCTTCACTTTACCTTCTAAAATGAAATCCTCGATTTAGAGTATCACCTTCTCAATTAAAATAAACAATAAATAAGCAGAAACCCCAACTCCATTGGCTTGAACAAAGCCAACAACATATCTCACTTTACAACAAAGTTCAAGTTTCATGCTTATCTGAACCGGGATCCTCAGATAAAGATGCTAGAATAATACCAGAATGATTGAGATACTTGATTAAATTTAATAAGTGCTGTTTGAATATGTGATGACCAACCACTAAAATATTTTAGTGCTTCTTTTTTTGTTTTTAGTTAAACATTTTATTTTGTCTAGATCGTAGTCACAGCCAAAGATGAATAGCACCACATGATGACATAAGTACGAAAATAATTCATGCCATACAGCTTCCAACTTCACTTCAATTTGCAATGATACACAAGACATAGGATACAAATGTATACATTGTTGTCAGGAGCGTGTGAAAGAGCATAGGAGCAGACACTCTCATGAACCTACAGGGCCTCACCATGCTCGTTCCTATTGATAGGCACAATTTTGCAGTTCGGCGGCGGAGCGCCATGCACGAGTGCTCGGGGTGTGCCTGAGATTTGGAGCCCGACCCAGCTCAAATTTCTTAATAAAAACCCTAACGAGACCCTCCCCTCACTCAATCTCTCTCGATCTCTCCCACTCACTCTCTGTCACTTACCTTTGCGTTGATTCCTCCCCAAAGCCGCCGTCATCGTCCCGCTACCTCCGATTGTCGCGTCCCAGTTGACTGTGCCACCGTCCGCCTCCATCTTCTCCATCAGCATCGCATCCCTGCACCTGCAGCTCGCTTTGCCTCAAGTCTTCTTCTTCGCAGTTTCCAGTTTGCAATTTGTGAGTTGACTGAATGTGAGATTTTTTGGCCTTTTCTTTGGGTTTTTCTTTCTTTTTGTTTTTTGGACTTGAATTGAGTGTGGGTGTTGGTCGGTGGGTGTCTTTTGTTTCAATCAACGGTTTTTTTTTCACACAATTGAATCTGAGTTTCATTTGTTTCGAATTTTCGACCAATGCATGTACTATTGCTGAATATTTTGTATTTGTCCACATTAGTCTTGATTTGATTTATGTACGGTATATAATAGGCACTATTTGAGCCAAAAAATATGTCAAGTGAACAACTGTGCTCCGTTCCTACATAGGAGCTCGCTCCTAACAACCTTGCATGTGTATGTCACATGGATTTTTCTAAATACCTACATACTTCGTATCGTACGAATTATCATTGACCACAAATATATCCAACATGGGCATTCAAAGAGTAATTCGTTTGTTCCAAATTGCTTGTGCCTAGGCAAGAAGTGACTAAGGAAAGGAACCAATGACGTGGCACCATAGCAAACCTTGCACAAAGCAAGATTTGGCAAACAAATCCATGAAGCATTCTAGTCCATAAGTCATTTATAGGTCAAGAAACAACCATAACATAATCAAAACTGCATTTGCATTAATTTAATGACTAAGTAGAAAGTGCAACAAGTGCCATAAGCATAGAAATTAAACATGTAATTTCGAGACAAACAAACGTGTAGACAAGAGAGATAGACCAATATATTTAGTCCAATCTACTGGGAAGCAAGAGATGGTACAAAAAACTACACCAATGGAACAGTCTGGAGAAGACACTAAAAACCATAATACCATGGAACAAGGTTACCTTAATTTATTCTTAGACAGGAACCCCTCTACTGCTCAGAAAAGCTTGTCATGCCACCTTGTTGACTGGTTAAATTGGTGCACCCACAATGCTACTTCACTTTGGACATGGAGTTACCTATAAAGGTAGATATGGAGTATGGACACAACCAATCCCATGCCTTTGTATGATAATAGTAAAAGAACATGGGAAACCCAACTTACAACTAAACCTGCACATGCTACCCACTACGTGCTCTAGAAACCACAAACTGAGTAACAATAAGCTCCCCCGTCAAAAGAAAAAGACAAGACAAGAGGAACAAAATCAAGCCAAGTCTATCATAATACACAATCGGCCTGATTGCAAATTTGTCACAGTGCTACATGGCATTAAGGCAATATAACAAAGTAAAGATAAGAAGAAGCTTAAATTCCCAAGGTAGATGCACCTGATTACTTCCTCATCAGACTGCTCCAAAGTACTTAGACATACAAGGTTGTTGCTATTAAATTTGCTGTCTTTCCACTTCGAAAATGATCTCCTTTACCTGAATGTCCAATTATCTAATTAACTGAGCACCGACTCTGAGTTCACATGGCCACCATTACCCCCAGAATTATTGTTAAATCCAACTACAGGCATAGAGCGCTGAGCAAAATCAAGTAATAGCTTTTTCTGGCGATCATCAGTGTGAGGTAGACTAGCCCTTAGGAGCTCAACTGGCATTTCCCTGCTAATAGCTCTGGCAGCATCTGACCCAATGACGCCCATATTTGGTATACCTTGAACAAGCAATGACTGCATGATACTATCATATTTAGTCATGCAGTACTTGGTCAGAAGACCAAAGAATTCATCGAATGAAGCCTGCCAAAGTGAACGATTTGCAATATTATAGTTGCTAGCAGCATGAGGATTAGTTAAAAGTTCAGTAGCTCTCTCAAGCACAGATACTAAAATGAGGGAAGCGCCATCTCCAGCAGAGCTTCCAAGGGGGCGTAGAGGAGGCTGCTCAGAAGAACAAACCACCGCTGCTAGACAAGCACTAAGTGCACCAAGATCCATTTCACAGACGCACTTTGAAACAACCCTTGCAAGGTTACTTACAGTTTCTGCTGCAGCTGGATCTGAAGGAAGACCACCAAATAGGAATCTTAAATGACGAAAGATTGCCATGCAGACAATTCTCATAAGCTCGCCACCTGGAAAAAGCCGTTGAAGATACCTAGCAAGAAGCTTCCGACCCTTATGTAGAGAAACTATCCTGAGAAACACAAGGTCATCTTTTGCAGCATGCCCAACTGTGTGTCCACTCTTTCCCAGTGGGTCACCTAATTGGAGTGAGGCTGCAAGTTCTTCCAGAAGACTCTGCCGCTTCTGTTTTAACTGAATTCCACTATCTTGAAGCTGATTAAACTGTAGGAAACGATCAATATCATCTACATCAAGGAGAAGACAAAGACCATCCTCAATTGTGACCCTTGCTGCAAGCATTGGCTCCTTTTCAAGAGGCTTCTCTGACATGTTTTGCTCAGTCATACCAGCAGGAGAGGAATTTGGAGGATCAACTTCCAGAAGAGGACGGGGCCTGCGAATTGATGAGAAAGGAACCCTTCCTAGAGCATCAACCTGAAGAAAAGCATGTGGTTCGGCATTTGCAGAGGCTCGGGGAGGTTGTTCCCTTATTTGATTAGGACAAAAGTGATGCCTCAACTTAGCACCTGCAGATTTTTTCGCAAGACAAGCTTGGTGGTAATAATCATCTACATATGGATCATTACTATGTGTTGCTGCAAGTTGCATTCTAAGAATATTCTCAAGCTCCTCAGTCATCATATACTTAGACCTAAATCGTGGCCAACCAATATTGTTCTTGTGGTTACTCATATCAAAACCCTGTGGGGGTAACCGGAGATTCTGTCTACCTTTTAGAGCTGATTTTGGTACTTGATCCCTCAGTTCCATCAGCCCAAGCATCTGGTCATATTTGTTAATCATGGGTAAACCAGAGGGAATATTGGGGTTAAATAAATGGGACTGGAAACCTGGTAAATAGCCTGTTGAAGGCTGTGGAGGATGATGCATCCTCTGCTGTGGTTGCTGCAACTGAGTCACCAAATGTGGAGGTAGTGGTCCATTATGAAGAGGTAATTGCTGCTGCACTAAATTGTTCAGAACATTGGGATGATCTCCAGGATATAATTCTCCTTGGTTGAGCCATTGGTTTGGCAATCGATTATTAACAGGGGAACCACTAGTAAGCTGATGCAATTTTCCACCAAAATGGGACCCATGGGTCAGGCCAGGCAATCGAATCTGGGAATTGGATAAAAAAGAATGATTGGGTGAAGACCCTGGCATCTGGGACCCACCAGCTTGATATGGAAGATTCAGAGGGCCTGCACTCTGATTTGGGGAAGCATGTTGCGGCATGCCACCAGGGTGAGGATAAGAAGTAAAAGAAGATTTTGGCACCATTATTGGTTCACTAGAAAAATGCTGATGTTGCTGCTGATCAGGATATGAAGATGTTCTATACAAGGCCTTAGACTCATGTAACTGAGCCAATGAATTATGTGGTTGCGATGACCATCTTTTGAGATCCTGACCACCTTCACTGTCATAATCATGCTGATCATACCAATTGTAAATATCGTCCCTCTGTGCCCAATCAGCAGCAGATGAATCTAAACAACAGATTCCAGAGTAACGTAAAAAATTCAGTCAATTAAGAACTAAGATATAGAGCAAAAGGAGTATAATACAGCTTCAATATGGTCTTTCAAATATATATAGCCTACAACATCACATCTCATAAACCTGAATTTTTTTGGCGCACATAAACCTGAAGTTCTCATTAAAAACTCGGCATAACCTAATGGATTGCTTCATGAAGGCAGTGTTAATGATAAGAAGTAAAATAACCTTCACCTTGAATGGCTAGACACTGAAATTCACCTTAATTCAGCAACACCATATAAATGTGTTCTCTTTTTCTCAATGTACCACGTTGAATACTAGGAGAATGACATTTGACATCAACCAACCAAGACATTACTATTTATCTAATGAATCTGTTAAGCTTTGAAGCATTTGGAGTTATTCATACTATGTATTATAAACATAAGGAAGTTTTGTGGAGGTTTCAAAATGGAGAGGAGGCATGCATTCATAATTACAGGCTAGTAAAGAGTACTTTACTCTCAATATGTATACCAAAACCCAGAGTTAATAGAGGAAAAAAAATGCAAGAAAGTAGATAGAGGAACATAGAAAATGCAAAAACATTTGTATATGTTTCAAATTATATGGTTCCCTAACTTACTCTCTCTTGATCCATGTTCACCAGTAAGTCCAGCACTTCTTGGCCCACTAACAACCTTGTTCAACTGAAATAAGACAAGAATATTACAATTCAACATTAACCAGATAAAACTATTTTAAATAAGTCAACATCATCATAAAAAATTATAAGAGACAACAGAGTCTACAATGTCATGAAATGCATGTATGTCCAGAAGAGGAATAAACAATATATTCTTCATTTTACAAAGAGATAAAGCCCACATTTGTAGCTCGGAAAGAACTACAACTGACCAATATCTTAGATCAGCATACAGGATCATAATTTCAAAAGTGTTCTGGGGGGAAAAACTGTATGGAACCTTTCTTTCCTACATTCTCACAGAAGACAGGACTCATAAGTGAAATCCACAGCCTGTACACCCCCCAAAGACAAGTAAATGCAATACTGACCCATAAAAGTTGAAACTTTGTGGCTAATCCTAAGCATGGAACAATTATCCTATCTCTTCTAAAGAAATCACACATTTAACATTGTTCTAAAACAGTTTCCCTCCTCAGCCCCTTCAAAAAGATACCAACTATTTAGTAAGGGAACAAAACCTCGGTTGCATTCCACACATTCCTCCAAGATTGAATTTATCAGAATCTGATGATTGAGAAGAAGTAACAATATCCATGCAGTCTCAAGTCTCAACTAAACAAATAAAAAGGATATTGTTTAAACATCACATACCAATCTCACCATACAATAAGCTCTCTCAAAACTTGTCTTACTGAAACAAATGCATATCATCATCCTCCTTAAATTGATATTTGACAATAACAGTTACAGACCCTTGCTTTGGAGCAAGGAGAGGTGATTGAACTCTGTAGTCAATCGTGCGCTATAGCAGCGAAGCGTCGCATCACGGAGGTTGGCCACTCCAGGACTCGGTTCGCATCGCATCATGGAGGTTGGCCACTCCGGGACTCGGTTCACATCGCGCTTCACATTCGCAGCCATTGCAGTGCAAATCACAGCAAGATTGCGGCCAGAATTGCTGCATAGCGGCCGCACTCTGGTTTCCAGAGAGAGAAAGTTAGAAACCCAATTTTCCTTCTCTCCTTTTCCACTAAAATTTCTGGTTTGCCCTCCCTTAAACAGGGAAATTTCATTTTTGCCCTCAATTAAAAATTTTAGGCTTCTGTTTTGCCCTCATGAAAAGAAGCGAACTCTCCATTTTAACCTTACTTAAACTAGAGAAATTTCTATTTTAACCTCACTTCAACTCTTCAATCCCATCGTCTTCACCCTCATGACACCGTTTATCTTACAGCAGCTCCCCCTTTTTCTGAATAAACAGAGCATCGCATGAAATCTGCTGCACAAACCCATAGCACATGTTTCACAAAGAAAATATCTCAGCATTCTCTCCTCACCATGGCTGTTTTGTTTGGCACCCTTTTTATAGCTCTACATCCCCACAAAAGATGCTAAACTTCACACTTTTCTATGTTTTTTCAAAATAGCAGCCATCCCACTATGCGCTATGCCGCTATAGCGGTTTTTGGCTTGGCCACTCCGCGCCGCCATTCAGGATTGACTACTATGGGTGATTCATAACATAGGAATGCTTATTCAATATCAAGCACTAATTTCTTAGCTACCTCATTTAATAAACATGTCCAGCATCAAGAAAAAAACATGAAGCACCAATATTTAATAATACCTTTGAAAAAGTGGTAGTGAGATCATCAACCTCTGAAATAGATCTTATATCCTCACCCTGCAATGTGAAAATAAGAGTTAGTTGAAGAAAAATAAAATCTCCAAACAACATCTTCTGCAACCATTCAATTATCATTGAGAAGTGAAAAATTCAGGGAGAAGAAGTAATTAACAATCTTATTTTGTGAAATTTATAAAGTAATCAATGAAAAAGGATTAAGAAATTATTTTGAATTATGCTTTTGCGAAAAAACAAATGATATATACATACACAAATTTTTCTGTCTGACAGAATTTCTTCTTTTGTCAGGAATATATGTGTGTGTGTGTGTGTGCTTTCAAAATTAGTAAGGATTGTTCTACCCACAAAGAATGACAAGAACTAACCCAACAGGACAGAAAATAGAGTAAAAGGAAGGTGAGATAGAACACAAAAACAAATCACTTATGCTTGGAAGAAGGATGGATTGGTGATCAGTGCTGTAATTCCTTTTTGGCCATTCAGAATTACCAATCACCAATGACATAAAAAAGAAAACAGAACCACGCATAATGAAAGAAACCATGGAATATGGAAGACTTATGGCCCTTTCAACTTGTTTTTAATGGTGTAGTTGCTGATTATAGCCATCAACCCTAAAAAACCAATCCAGAAAAATCAAGCATTGCATCTGTTCAATTCCATCAAGTGTAGCAACATAAAAGAAAAATTGCATCATGTGCCTTTTTTAAAATCCAAAAATTACATTTTATGGAACAAAATATACAAACTAGATTATAGCACTTTTAAGATGAATGACATCATCTGGATTTAAATAAACAAATACATAACCTCTTCTCTATTGAAAAATATCTCCTCCTCTTCATCAAATTCAACAGGAGGCAATTCACCATCTTCATCTTCTAAACCCCCTAACTCAACTTCCGCAACAATATCTTTGCCAAAGAAGTCATATTGTGATGCATCAAATACTGCATCTCCTGCATGACACACAAGTTTGAGTCAGAAACCTTCTTCCAAATTCTCTGAACTATTTAACATAAACCACATATGGTTTGAGTGAATAATTAAAACTCCCACATTCAAAGCCAAGTACCATGACTCATAGACTAAAAAGAGAAAGAAGTGAGATGTTCACAGATATTTTCAACCAGAAGAAATCCAAACTTCACAGCAAACCTAGAGAGTAGATGAACACTGTACTTCTTGTGCAGATATTTTAAACACTGAAAGTAAAGAAAAAGTTTACGGCGGAGAGACATTTCCAACACCTTTTACAGCTGAAAAATAGTAATGAAAGTAAATTGAACAATTTTCTATACATATGTGTGTGTGCGTGTGTACAAAGATTTTGCTACTAGCAATAGTGCCTGGAGTGCCAAGTTCATATATTGTGTCTCATTATAAGTTCTCATCCACAGTGAATATGATGGTTGTTAGCTTGTCCTTGCAACACAAAAAATAAAATAAAATGTTTTCATAGCAAATACTAAATTGAACAAGCTAATTCATTAAAACCAGCTGAACTTTAGAACCTATAGTAAGTCAAACAACCAAACGTTCTGGGGAACATAAGCTCTGAGTCTGACTTCAGATGCATTGCATTCCAAAGAAAACAACCACACACACACGATACAAATCCAATGCAAGATTCAAAGTTGAACACCAATTTCAATCTTTCATGTTCACATCAAAATCATCTAAAAATAAAAAACATTGGGTTAAGTCCCAAGTCAATCAACCACATGTTTCAACAAGCACGCGAAGATCCAAACCGAAACAACCAACACAGAGGATCATAAAAAACAACCTGCGGAAACATCTCCAAATTGCTTCGGATTCTGGCGATTAGGGGCACCAGCACCAAACCCATCCATAACCTACAAAAAAGCGAACAAAATTTTTCCTATACCGTACAAGATCTATTCCAAATACCCAGATAAATAGAACCCTAGAAACCAACGAAAAAATCGATTTTTTTACTTTTGATGAATCTGAAAGCACGACACAACACTGGAATGGGAAAAAAAAAATTCAGCACTGAATTTGGAAAATTCGCGAGATTTCGATTAAGATTGTATCGGAGAAGAGAAAGGATCTGCGCAAGGGAAACAGGAGGGAGTTTCCATAGAGAGTGATTGTTGAATTGAGGATTGAAATTGTATTGGAATTTGAAGGAAGGAGAGCTAGACAGAGAGCTAGAGAGAGAGGAACCCTAGAAAAGGGGATAAGGGGGAAGAGATTGTGAATTTTGAAAATATGAAAAAAGATAACAACAGAAAGAAGGAAGGTGAGATGAGTTATTAGAGAGAGAAGTAGTTTGAGAGATAATTAACAATAATATTTGATTTGATGACTAATTTGTCAACAAAGGGTTGAGTTGTAGTCCATTAATTTTGATTTGATTGTGTTGTTGTTATTGTTAATTTGTTTTTGCTTGCCGCTTGACCTTGGAAAGTGGGCAACTTTTGGTGCAAAAGGCAAGTAAAATAAAAGAAAGCTTTGGATAAATTCTTGGGGGATACATTTTAGAGTTTAATTTATTATTTACTGTATTAAAAAAATTTATTGTTGCAGAGAGGATATTATGATTATTGACAAAACTTACATAATTGAGCTTTATATCTTGAGAGAAAGGATAGTCATGATCTTCAATGGTGAATACTTGAGATCATAAAAGAAAATTAAATTATTTTATTTGAATGATTTTTTGAGTAATGCATATAGCAATTAATCATGCTTTCTATTGTTATCATGCATAACTATATGATAGTGTAAAATATTCTTTATATTATCGGTGTATTAAAAGTATTTTTCATATTTTATATAGCAAATCTCAAATTAGTCTTTAACAATATTATATATGGGCAGTTTGGTTATTGATAAAAATAAATTAATCTCAAAATTCCTCATAATTGTAACATTTGGACATACTAATCCTTGATCACTTACTATTGATAAATTAATCAATAAATTATCACCCATCTCATCGTCTCATATAACTACTTGACCTTCCCTCCCACTCCCACTATCTCTCCATCTCAATCCTTGTGGCCACCCCCTCCCCCATTCTCATTGCGTATAAAGCTTGATTGCTTGAAACACTTTCTTATTCTTGGGGTTTAGTAAATTCAAAACATGTGTTTTAAAATTTTTATTTGTACATTATTACTGCATACTTTTTTACTCTAACTTTTTCTTGGTTTTTGACATAGAGATGCTTTATTTTTTATTAATAAATTTACAATTAAAATTGAAATTTAATGATATTTATTGAGGTAGGAAACATGAATAAAGGTGATGACTTACATGCAAATGAGGTTGGGGGAGGTTGTAACCATGATTATTGATTAATTTGGAGGTTGTAGATAACTAAGAATTAATAATATATGCATATATTACAATTGTGAGGGAATTCGGGACTAATTTATTTTTGTCAGAGACCAAACTATCTATAGATAACATTATAAACAATTAATTTAGGGGTTCACTATATTTTATAGAGAATCGTGTATCAGTACAATTGTTAATAAAAGTTAGAGCAAATCTACACTTTGAAGATTTTTGTTTTAATATTTTAGATGTTTAAAAATTGAAAACATACATTTTAATTCTCAAAATATTTCATGTCAAGCATATTAATCCCTGTAGTAGGAAAATTATACACACATTGGTCCCTAAAACATTGTTTTTTAACATAATAGTACCTAAAGTAGTTGGTTTTTAACAGATGGGTTTGCCTATTAAGCGCCATAATAAAAACAAGTTTTTAAACCTTGTAATGGACCATATACCTTGAAAGTTTAAAAATCAACGTTCCCAATATAAACTTATCATTTTAAAAATGTCTCTAACTAACAAAACCCTTAACATATTAATCTTCCATTCAAAAAATATTAACTTTTAATATATCAATTCTATATGGACTAATATTTATTTGATTTTTCAATTAAGAAATTAATACATCACACCATGAAATCTTTTGAGAAAATAATATTGTGGACTAATCGTTTGTTATGTGCAGTTTCTTATTTAGCTTTACAATACACTTATTTAGGGTTTTGGTGTATGAGTTGAGCAAGACGGGACCCCACTATTGAGCTGAAAGGTGCGTGATGATGATGAAGAAGAGGAAGGTTCATGATGGATGGTGGTGAGTTGGTTTCTTAAAGTGGAGGGAGAGAGGCATATGCTTTTCGAATTTTTGTCTGCTGATGTATAAATTTTTGTTGTTGGTGACATTTGTGGACGGCCACCAATACGTAGAAACAAAATCTAAGAGGGGCGGCGTGTTCTCTTGTTAAGTCTTTTGTCAACAGTGAATGTTAGGTTGAATAATCTTTGCTTAATAATTAAATTACAAGACAAATATATATTACATATCTTATTACTATTAAATATAATGTGTAGTCTCTATTTATTCTATTCATTCATCAAATTTAATAATAATAAAGTATATAATGTGTGTTTATTATATAATTTAATTATATATCTAATATCACTCTTCTTATTTCTTACTCTTTCAATTGATGGGGAAATGTAATGTAACCTTTTATGGCCGAGTAGATGTCTCTAATTATTTATTTATTTATTTTTTAACATACCGGATTTTAAAAGTAAGGTTTATCACAATTTTGTAACAAGTTATATAATTTTTTGAAACCATTAACTAAATGCTTAAATAGTCCAATTAGCTACTAATTATGTTAGGTCTTATAATTTGTAAAATTTATAAATTCAATAGGCTAAAAAAAAAACTGCTTTTCCTTAAATATACTCTTGTTAAATCATTGATGTTTACAATTTATCATATAATTAATTTTGCAAACTTTAAAAATTAAATAAATTATATCCCCTTTTCCTAAAATGTGCTCTTGTTATACAAAAGTTAAATTGAATAAATTATAATCCATTTTCTCAAAATATAAACTTTTTCCAAAAATTCTTATTATATATATATATATATACTTACAAAAAACCAATTATATAAAGTACTTAATTAATAAGAATTAATATATTTTTTAAAGAAATTATTATTCCAATTTCGACTTAAAAACATAAAAAAAATATTATTTTTTATTAATAATTATTTATTATTTCATTTTATTATATCTATTTAATCTTTTTTTTTACTTATTTCATCGTTATAAACTATTGAGAGTTCATTTGTTGGTATTATTATTAGTTTATTCTTATTTAATATTTTTTCAAAAAAAAAATAAAACTTGACAATTTATTTTCATTTCAATACATTAATACAAAATATTTTATTAATATATATATATATACACATAAAATTATCACCTGTACCAAAAAAATATAATTATCACCGAGTATAGTCTTAAAATATTGCAGAAAAGAAAAAAAAAGTATATACTTTTTACATTTTTTAAAATAATCATCACAATTTATTGTTATTGTTAATAATATATTTTATGTTATTACACGTCACATAAATTTTAATCTTTTGTCCCATTTTTTTTGTTTTTTTAAAAAATCAATATGTATAAATATTTAAAAATATTTAAAAAATGTATTTCATTCCCAAAAAATAAGCTAATGATTTTAAGAAAATAAAACTTTGATGGAAAAGATAGCAATGGATTAAAGAGTGCACTAAGTTCTGCTTTTAAAATGAAGGACTCATTTGGATGACTTTTGAAAAAGTAAAATTAAGTTATTTTAGTTTGAATGCAATATTAATTTATGTTTGGCCATAATATTAAAATATCTTCATTTATTTCGAAAGTGTTTATTTGTGCACCACTATTTTGATAACAAAAAATATTTTTATCAAAATACTTTTTTTTATATGTTTGTATAAATTTTTTTAGTATAAGCAAAATCATTTGAAAAAATACTAAAAAAAATATTTTTTTCAGAAGTTATATTTCTATCTTCTAGAAAAAGATGCTTTCTATAAAATAAAAAAGATATTTAGAAATAAATGAAGATATTTAAAGATTACATCTAAATATAAATTAATATTACATCTAAATATAAAATAACTTTTATCAAGATATTATTTCAAAAGATCCATTAAATATGATCTTTTTTCTAATAAATCATGCAAACTAAATTTTAAGTTCTGAGAAAGATCTTTTTGTATATTGTTTTAGTAATTATGCTTATGCTAAAATATTTTACACAAACATATTAAAAGATAAACAGATCTCTTTTCAATAGAAAAATATCTTTTTATTAAGATAATAAGGACGCCAAAAATGAACACAAAGCAAGCGTATATTTTCAAAACAAATAAAAAGATAATGTACTGAGAATATTTTTTAGAGAAGGATAGTATAATATATTTTTCAAGATTTAGTTATAAAATCATCGAGTGTTCTTCAAAGTTTAAAAAATAAAGTCACAGTTGAGAATATACCCCAAATCGATTAAATATAAATGAAGATAAACTCTGTATTTGGAATTTAGCTAATGATTTAAACAAGTACACTTTTTAAATAGTCTTTCTTAGGACATGTTTATAAGTTTATTTAAGTTTTGCTACAAATAGAAAAGGATTTTTTTAAATTAAAAGTCACACAAAAATATTGAAAATAATTAAAATAAAATTTTTAAAATAAATTTTTTTTGTAATATTTAAGTTTAAGAAGACTAAATTCTAAAAAAGAAAATAAAAAATAAATTATAAATAACTTTTTAAACTAAAACAAGTATACATTTATTTTTCTATTATTGCTCTTCCATAAAAGCTTATATTTTCTTTCACTTTTATTTTTTCAAAAAATATCAAATACTTGTAATTTGATTGATAAAATAATATGATTTTTAACCTTTAGATACATATGTGGCAGAAATTTTTAACCTCTTTATAGTTTGCCTCTCTCTATTAATTATCTATTATCTGTTATATATATATATATATAATAGTAGGCGAGTGCTTTTATAAAAAAAAAATAGTAGGGTAGTGCTAGAAATTTTTTTTCCCGACTTTGGCATTGGTAATTAGACAAAAAAAAATTATAATTAATAGCTTTGTGTAATTAATTGAATTTTTTTTTCTGGTGAGGGTGTAATTAATTAAACTATTTAAATAATTTTATGTAAAATTATTGGTAATTTGATTGCCAAATTATAACTCCAAAAGCAAATACAATTAATTACCATAAATTACCATAAATATATTTAAAATATTTGATTGAATTATAGAATTAAAGTAGTTATAAATGCTTCATTATAAATTAGTTTTATAATAACTATAATATCAAATATAATTACTATAAATACATTTAAACTATTTGATTAAATTATAGAACTAATTTAAATGGTTTATTCCGAGTGATTGGCTAAAATATTGAAAGTATGTATTGGATGGCTTGAAATTTGTTGATTCATGGAACTTGAAATTTTAAAAATCTCTTCAAATCTTGGCATCTGCAATGAGAGAATTTATCACCCCTGGCAGCACATTACTATTAGTTAGTGCTATAGGAGCAAATAAAACCTTTGCTTTGATGCTTGCATTTCCATGTTGGGTCATTCTATTTAGTTATGTATTGAGTGCAAGCATTGAATTACAATGATGTTTTATTTCTTTTGAGGTTGGTCTATCTCTAGATATATCTTAAGAGCTCAAAGTCATGAGGCATTTTGAGGGAAAGGCTAATTGAAGGCCCTCTTGCATTTAATTAGTTCCTCGGGCGTTAGCCATAACTCAATTGATTGACATGACATGATGGTTGTGGTTCTTTGATGTGAATGGTCTTCTGAAGCTGAAAAATGTTAATTTGCAGACTTCATAGCTCTCTATAGACTTATTTTAAACCCCAATATACTGCTGCTGGAACTGTATATCTTGCTGCCAAGTTTCTAAACATGGATCTTGCTGTTTATTAGAATATATGGCAGGAAACACCATTCAGTCTTTAAGGTACCTTGATCCATTCTTTTAGGGTATGTTTGTGAGTTTAGATTTTGAAGGGAAAGAGAGGGAAGTGGAGAGTTTATAATGTAAAATTATATTACAAGTCATCTCTTCCCATCTCTCCTCCTCCAAAGTCATTAGCGACAAACTGTTCTGTTGCTAATCGTACGCAAATATACAGGTAGTATACCACCAAAATGTTCTCCCCTGTCCTCGTAAATCAGAGAGACATTTATTCGTAGCTAATCCCTTGCAAGTGTGTCGCAAATTTTCATCGCTATTTCATTGCTAATTTGACGCCCATATTTTCATATTTGTGTCGCTACTTCGAGGATAATTTGTTACAGAAGAAAATATAATTTTTCGGTATTGTATCACAAATTTGTTGCTAATTGAAGCATATTTTCCTTGCCAATCTTCAAGTATTCCATCGCTACTTTGTCTTGCCTGGCTCATCGCTAATCCCTCGCAACTGATGATGACAATAATAAATTTTGTCGCTAAACTATAGTAAATCCTTGCAACTTGATTTGAAGTTTGTTTTAAATTATTATTAATCAAATTAAAACTTAAATATTATATCAGTACTAAAAATTGAATGTACAAATGTTATCCCATTTAAATAGATTAATTATAAAAGTTGTACCTATGTAAATAACTCAACTTCAGCAAATATACTTAGCTAATTTGTTTTAATTCAAAATAAGTCAAATAAAAATAAATAAAAGAAAAAATATAGAATAAACTATAAAATTAAAAAATTAGAACAACTACATGAAGATCATTGACATAGAAGTAAGAGCTATCTGTGAGAAAATAGAAAGCAATAAACTAATCACACCTTCTTAAGTTTCCAACTAAAATGATAGCTCATCTCAAAAAATAAATATACAAATAGTGATACATGTTGGCTCAAATTTTCAAATTTCCTTTCCTCTTTAGTGTCCAACAAAGATTACATAGGCAACATTTCATACTTCCAGATCAACATGAGTAAACACTTACGTGCTATGTTGCATGGATATAGGTATGTTACTGGTATCCAGTACATATACGGGTATTGAATACAAAAATTCTGTAAAAAGTGAAGTACAAATATGTCTATATAAATTCGCAATTTTCATATGATAAAAATTAAAATTTCAATATAAAACAAGTCTAACATCTAAATTGTTCAATATTACATACCAAAATAAAAACTACAATACTTAAAACATTGTTCAACATAAGCACCTAACAATTAACAATCAAACACTAACAATCTCAATCTCATCATTTCTATATCCATTATAAATAAAAAGAATAGTTTCTAAATCATGTTCATTAAGTGAAAGACTAACTACTTCAAGAATTCCAACACCATCAAATGGGTCCAATTGATCTTCACCAATATCCCACATTTTTATTTCACCCTCACGATAGTTTGTATTCTTTTTTGAGAGTAGACGAAGATTAGTATGTATGAATACTATATCTTTAGCTCTTTTGGGATTAAGCCTATTTCTTTTCAAAAAGCAAATAAATGAATATGTGCTCTAATTCCTTTCACAACAAGAGGAAGAACATGGTTGTGAAAGGAGCTTCAAGGCTATGTTTTGAAGTTTTCAGATCGAAGATCCATGCATAACCCACCATTCCTTTGGTGATAGGTTCCATCTATCTTACAAGCTATCAAATTGTCTAGACTCATGTTCACCACTTGAGAATTTTACAAACTCATTGCCTATAGCCTGTCCCTTAATTCTAGAAAGTAACTCTTAAGACATTCATTCTTCTCCATACAAAAATCTCATTGCCCTCATGTCGCAACCGGGATCGCGACGGGGACGGCGAAAAATAATTAAATCATGTTTTAAAATGGAGTCGCCACCAAGTTTATTTAATTTGGAAAATCTTGGAAAAACCAATTTTATTATTATTTTTTTTTGAAAATAGTGTTTGAAAACTATGTATGAGTTCGGGAGTCGGTTATGCATAGGGAAGGGTAGGAACTTAATTCCACGCACCCCTAATACACCCGTTCTTAGACGGTACCTTAGTAAATTATGCAAATTAAATAATAACCCCTCAAAATATAAATTAATGAAAGAATACAAAACAAATAAATTCAAAAATTTACTTACGTGAATATATTTACAATTTAAATAGATAAATCAAGAAGAAATTAGTTTAACGAAATCAACACATAAATTAAGAAAAATAATTTACACATATATTTACAATGTAAGAAAAAGTAAATAATTTACATAAATGTATTTGCAATTCAACGAATAAATTAAAGAACAATTAATTTTGGCAAGTATATCTGAAATTTAAATAAATACATTAAGAAAATTTAGTCCTGGAAAATATATTTACAATTTTAACAATTAATAAATAATTTACACAAAATATTTACAATTTAAACATATAAATTCAAGAGATTAAATTCACCCAAATCTATTTATAATTTGAACATATCAATTCAAGAAGTTTAATTTAAAAAAAAACGTATTTAATTTAAACACATAAATTAATTTACACAAATACATTTACAGCTTAAACATACAAATTCCAGAAATTTAATTTACATAAATATATTCATGATTCAAACATATAAACTAAGAATTAACTTTGACAAACATATTTACAATTTTAACGAATACATTAACATAAATTAGTTTTTTTTAAAAAAAAAAAATATTTACAATTTTAACATATAAACTAGAAAATGAATTAAGAAGAAAATTACTTTAGCAAAATACTTATAATTTAAACACATAGATTAAGAAGAATTAATTTAGACAAATATATTTTTCAATTGAAATGTATAAATTAAGGAATTTAATTTATATAATTACATTTACAATTTAAACAAATTTAAGAAGATTTAATTTTGGCTTGACAGGGATAGCCTGCTCCTACGTATCCTCCGGTACAATGAGGAACTCAAAGTCACGTAGTTCTGTAAAAAAATATTTATTTGTTGATGGATTTTAATACAAAATAAAAATAAAAATGTGTCGATTGATTGATTTTATATCTGAAAAGGGATTTCAGAATGTCAAGATATCACAACTAAGATATAATAGAGCACATAAGTAACAAGCTATAATGACTCAAGTAACACTATTTTCAAAATGCGGTCTACTAAAAAATGTTTTTTTTTTTTTTTTTTTTAGAAAATATGCCCAAGGGTTTATTTTAAAGCCAGATTAAATAATATTCCCTCTTTCTTAAAAGAAAAATAAATAAACTAAAAAAGGAAATTAATCGAATACACACTAACAAGTTTTTTCTTTTTTTTTAGGATAAAAATAAACATCTAATCCACAAAATAAATCTTAAGCCAATGTAACCTTAAACCAATTCAAACACATACCCAACAACAAAGCCTAATAAAAAGAATATTAAAATAGAAAGAAAGAAACTATATATATAAACATCAAGGCAATTCAAAAGCACAACTACGGTCCAAACATTCTCACCTTTTTATTGTTTTTTTTTATTTTGTTTTTTTGATAAAAAACACAAACAAAAAAACACAAGTTAGCCCAAAAGAAATTCCTTTTATCATAATGACAAACATACACTAACTAGAATTTCCAAACCACTACACTTTAAAGAAAACTAATTCCAGCCCAAACTAAAAAATTTAAAGCCTAAACTATAATCCACAGGAGCCCACGAGGCCAACTCCAAATGATTCTATGAAAAAACTAAAACAAGTAATGACAAAAACAAGTATAAAGGAATAAAAATAAATTAACACAATAAGGAAACCAACCTGCTTTACCTTTACTTAATTATTGTGATATGAAACAAAGGAAACAACAAGATCATGAGACAGCAGTGTGCGGACAGCAGGGTGACGCTATGACTGGATCTGGTCTAGCCTTCACAGCAGCGGGATGCAGATGAGGTTCCAATGTGGGCTGGCAGCGATTGTGATCAGCGGTTATTGGGTGTTGGTGACTGAGTTCGAACGAGGGAGAGTTGTCTTCGACAGAGGGTGCAACATTCGTTGTTTCGCGAGTCTTTGTCCAGGTGAGGTAGATCGTGTGGCAGAGAGGGAGGGCAGCTTGCAAGGATGACTGGGGGCGTGTGATGTTGCTGATCCGCGGAGGTGCTGGTACAATTCCCAAAGAAGGGTTTCGATATGCAGCAAGAGGCGAGAATGCGATCCCAGCCGGAAGAAGCGATCTGCTTGGCGGATTGGCGGCAAGAAGAAGGGGTAGCGAGCTGACTCTCAGCGCAAGTGGTCATTCTTGATGAGATTGACTTCGCGAATGGGTTTCTAGGCTTTCCCTTCCATTCCTTTTTATAGTTTGATGATGCTTTGTTTTTATGTTGATGTAATAATGGAAAAGGCTATGTACTGGGATGGTAGTGATAGAGGTTGTCTGATGATGATGATTTTGTAGTTAGCCATGACAGATTGAGGGACTTAAATTCTATATGTAATGATGGAAGAGTATGATCGTTGGCTAGGTGAGAGTGATGACAAAGGTTGAAAATGGTTTTCCTCCCCCCGAAGGTCCCCCTCTTCTCTCTATTTACTCACGCCTGCGGCCAGGCAGAGGGCAAGGAGTCCATCCCCTGTCTGCCATTGCAAAGGAGATGCCCATGAAATAGTGTCTAGCATCCTTCTTTTTTTTTTTTTTTTTAGTACCTCCCATCATTCAATCTTAATGCTGATGTGTGTGTGCGAGACAGGGTATGGGTAAGGCAGAACAGCCACCCCACTTGTGTCCCTCTTTCTCTGTGCATGGCTCGGTAATTTGAGGGAACCCATATTCCTCGTCTGCAGCGAGTAGGGAGCATGCAGGGAATGGGTGTTCACAGTTGCCCCTCTTTGCTTTTTTCTTACAAAATAAGATGATAAACTTAAGTTTTACATATTATTTTGCAAGGAAGGAGCAAAGATATGAACACTGATTTTGTTCGGCAATGCAGAATATGCTGACTTTAAATAATGAGAGAAACTAAATGCTCATGAGTGGCATACGGAATGCAATGATGCAATTCAGAAACCAAAGTATGAATGACAAGAAATATGAAATTCAAACAAGAGATGACAGAACTAATAGAAATTGAAGATTCTTGTGATCAACTGGCTACGGATCAACAAGTGACAGAAAATTAGAAGCGATGGCAATCTGAGGCTGACTGAAAACTTAAAACGGTATTCTGAGGCCGATTGGGTTAAAACGGTAATCTGAGGTCGACATGAAAACTTAAAACGACAATCTGAGGTTGATTGAAAAGTTAAAACGGCAATATGAGGCCGACTGGAGTGAAAATAGCAATCTAAGGCCGATTAAAAGGTAAAACGGCAATCTGCGGCCGACACGAGAAGTAAAGTGGCAATCTGAGGCCGACTGGAAATGTAAATTGGCAATCTGAGGCCGACTAGAAATTAAATTTGGCAATCTGAGGCCGACTAAAAAAATAAATTTGGCAAACTGAGGCCGACTGAAAAATAAAATTGGCAATTTGAGGCCGACTGAAAAATAAAGTGGCAATCTAAGGCCGACTGAAAAATAAATTTGGCAATCTAAGGCCGACTGAAAGTAAAGCGGCAATCTGAGGCAGACTGGAAATGTAAATTGGCAATCTGAGGCCGACTAGAAATTAAATTTGGCAATCTGAGGCCGACTGAAAAAGTAAATTTGGCAAACTGAGGCCGATTGGGTTAAAACGGTAATTTGAGGTCGACATGAAAACCTAAAACGGCAATCTGAGGTCGACATGAAAAGTTAAAACGGCCACCTGAGGTAAGACAGGAAATGTAAATTCGGCAATCTGAGACCGACTGAAAAATAAAGTGGCAATCTGAGGCCGACTGAAAGTAAAGTGGCGATCTGAGGCCGACTGAAAAACAAATTCGGCAATCTGAGGCCGATTGAAAAGTAAATTTGGCAATCTGAGGCCGACTGAAAGTAAAGTGGCAATCGAGATGGCCCAAAGTAAAGTGGCAATCTGAGGCCGACTGAAAAATAAATTCGGCAATCTGAGGCCAATTGAAAAGTAAATTTGGCAAGCTGAGGCCGACTGAAAAATAAATTCGGCAATCTGAGGCCGATTGAAAAGTAAATTGGCCATCTGAGATCAACAGGAAATGTAAATTTGGCAATCTGAGGCCGACTGAAAAATAAATTCGGCAATCTGAGGCCGATTGAAAAGTAAATTGGCAATCTGAGGCCGACTGGAAATGTAAATTGGCAATCTGAGGCCGACTGAAAAATAAATTTGGCAATCTGAGGCCGATATGAAAAATAAAGTGGCAATTTGAGGCCAACTGAAAATGCAAATTGGCAACCTGAGGCCGATTTAAAAAGTAAATTTGGCAAACTGAGGCCGACTGAAAAATAAATTTGGCAATCTGAGGCCGACAGGAAAATTAAATGGTGATCATGGAAAACAACAAATTTCACATTATCTCTTTTGCATAAGTCATCAATTTTCAGTTTATTTCAGAAAAACTGTCCGTAACCAAATCAAGCAAGCCTCAAGGGAGACTACAATCGATCAAACTCATAATTCACCCACTGGATCTTCTGGCATAAGTTTTCTTTTCTTCTGTAACTTTGCTTACTTCGTTCCCTTTTTCCCCTTTTTTAGGATGATGATCGCTTTTCTGCCAAGTTTGACTGAAACTTCTAAATTTTCTTGGTGTGATGCTAGTCACGGATGCATCGCTATGAGAATTATTAGGATTGTATAACTTTAAACTTAAATTTATGCTTACTTGAGACATCAAAAATAAACATGCGTTTAAAGAGAAGACAAAAAGATTGGCTGAATAGATATCTTTATTACTCGGTGTATTGGATGACAAAAATTTGAAAAACAAGGTAACAACACGAAGCTGAAAGACAAGATTGTGAAAGACATAGAATTTTGCCCCAGTTGCAGTCCTTTGTGGCTCATTCAATCGATTTCTTACAGCAATTGAACACCATAGCCCTAATCTCTGAAGATGTCTTCAACCCTTTTTCTGAAAAATTGCCCCAGTTTTACTCTTGGGCTATTTGATTCACTGGACAAATTCAAACACTAAAATTTGCCCCAGTATAGGTTACTTGAGATGATGCTTATCTTTTTGCTCTAACTTTTGCCTAGGTTGTTCTTTCGAGTTTTCAACCTAACGAGCTTTTTCTTTCTTTTGTTTTTCTTTTTCTTTTTCTTTCGTTTTACCCTAACTTTTGCTTAGGTTGCTCTTTCGAGTTTTCAACCTAACGGGCTTTTTCAACATCTTTTCAAGCATAGAACCTTTTGACTGCATCAGTATTGATCGATTTAGGCAATTCTTGTCCATCCATGTTTTGCAAAATCAACGCCCCACCTGAGAATGCCTGCTTGACAATGTAAGGACCTTCATAACTTGGAGCCCACTTGCCCTGCAAGGCCCTCTTGATTAGGGAGAATTTTCTTCAAAACCAAATCCCCTGGATGAAAATTTCTCGGACGGACCTTCTTGTTGAAAGCTTTAGCCATTCTGCTCTGGTACAACTGACCATGACAAATAGCCGCAAGTCTTTTCTCTTCTATCATGTTCAATTTGTTCATATCAGTCTTCACCCATTCAGATTCCTCCAAGTCAGACTCCATCAAAACCCTTAAGGACGGGATTTCCACTTCTACGGGAGATACAGCTTCCGTTCCATATACCAATGAGAAGGGAGTTGCCCCTGTGCTTGACCGTATGTTGGTTCGATATGCGTGTAAAGCATATGGTAGCACTTCATGCCAGTCCTTGTAATTCATCACCATCTTGGCAACGATTTTCTTGATGTTCTTATTTGCGGCCTCAATGCGCCATTCATTTGAGGTCTATAAGGAGTGAATTGTGATGCTTGATCTTGAAAGTTTCAAAGAACTTTCAACTTCTAAGCACCATTAAGGTTAGGGGCATTATCTGTGATAATTCTTTACGGAATCCCATATCTGCAAATAATGTCCTTTTAATAAACCCGAGAAACACCTTTTGTGTGATGTTGGCATATGAAGCAAATTCTCCACCCACTTTGTGAAATAGTCAATTGCGACCAAAATGAAACGATGGCCGTTGGATGCTTTGGGATTAATCGGGCCGATGACATCCATGCCCCACATTGAGAAAGGCCAAGGAGATACCATGTTGTGTAATGGAACTGGAGGAGCATTGATTCGATCTGCATATGTTTGACATTTGTGACACTTTCGAACATAACCGATGCAGTCATTTTCCATGGTAGACCAATAATATCCACTTCTTAGGATCTTGCGCGCCATCATGTGCCCATTAGCGTGAGTTCCACAGATTCCTTCGTGGATCTCGCTCATGATCATTCGAGCTTCATGAGCATCCACACATCTAAGGAAAGTGGTGTCATGATTCCGCTTGTAAAGGACTTCGCCATTTAGGAAAAAGGTCATGGACAACCTTCGAATTGTTTTTCTTTGCACTTCATTTGCTCCAATCGGGTATTCTCCTCTTTGAACATATTGTTTGATGTCATGATACCATGGTTGGCCGTCTGGTTCAATCTCTACGTTTGTCACAGATATCGGTTCATCTTGCACCTCTACGAATAGGTTGTACATTTGCGTGGATCTCCAACTTAGTCATCACAGCCAAAGTGGCTAAAGCATCCACAAATTGATTTTTGTCTCGAGTTAAGTGAGAAAATGATATATCATCAAAGTGCTCAATTAGTCGAGATAAATACTTCTGATAAGGTATCAATTTTGGATCTTTTGTGCGCCATTCTCCAATAACTTGGTAGATTATGAGCGCAGAGTCTCCAAACACCTTTAATTCTTTGATCCCTAAGTCAATTGCAACTTGCAAACCATTCAAGACAAGCCTCATATTCTGCGATGTTGTTGGTGCACTCAAAATCCAACTTGATGGAAATTGGGTACTGCTTCCCGGCTGGTGATACCACTACAGCTCCTATTCCACATCCATTCATATTGACAGCCCCATCAAAGTACATTTTCCATACATTCTCCTTTTCTATTTCGTCTTTTCCCCGTTAACACTTCACCATCGAATTCAGGCACGATAGGCTGTATATCCTCAAGAGGATTTTCAGCTAGATGATCAGCAATTGTACTTCCCTTGATAGACTTCTGAGTCACATATTTGATATCAAATTCGGACAGCATCACTTGCCATTTTGACATTCTCAACGACACATGAGGACTATCAAATATGTATTTTAATGGATCCATTCGAGAGATTAACCAGGTAGTGTAGTATAACATGTACTGCCTCAACCTCTTGGATGCCCACACTAATGCACAACAAGTCTTTTCAATCGCCAGATAACGGATTCACAGTCATTAAATTTCTTGCTCGGATAATAAATTGCTGTTCCTTCTTACCAGACTCATCATATTGACCCAACATTGCCCCAAGTGACGTGGGCAACACTGTGAGGTACAATATTAAAGAGGCGGTCCCGATGCAGTGGGGCTAGAATTAGGGGCTTCATTAAATAAGCCTTTATTTTATCAAAGGCTTCTTGGCAATCATCATTCCACTCCCCAGGTTGATGCTTTCGGAGCAGCTTGAATATAGGCTCACAAGTATTAGTCAAATTGGCAATAAATCTAGCAATGTAGTTGAGCCTTCCAA
This sequence comes from Dalbergia cultrata, assembly GCA_031216105.1. NCBI lineage: Eukaryota > Viridiplantae > Streptophyta > Magnoliopsida > Fabales > Fabaceae > Dalbergia > Dalbergia cultrata. The sequence goes on from CM062350.1 coordinate 19,213,175, forward strand.
GAAAACTTCTCACTTCTCGTTCAGTTCGGGGAGCAGACATTTCTTGTATCGCCTTCACCTTATCGGGATCCACTTTTATTCCTTCTCTACTAACAATGAACCCAAGTAACTTCCCTGTAGAAGCCCCAAAAATGCATTTATTAGGGTTCAATCGTAACTTATACTTTCTGAGCCTCTCAAACAATTTTCGCAGAACTGCCACGTGGCTTTCTCCCTTCTTAGACTTGGCGACCATATCATCTACATACACTTCAATCTCTTTATGCATCATGTCATGGAACAATGTGACCATAGCGCGTTGGTAGGTGGCACCAACATTCTTCAATCCAAATGGCATGACTGTATAGCAAAATGTTCCCCACGGAGTTATGAAAGTAGTTTTCCTTTGTCATGAATATCCATGGGAATCGATTATACCCAGTATCCATCCATAAAGGAGAATCGGTGGTTCTTTGTCGTATTATCAACAAGGACATCGATGTGAGGGAGAGGAAAATCGTCTTTTGGACTAGCTTTATTCAAATCCCGATAATCTACACACATCCTGACTTTTCCATCCTTTTTAGGCACAGGCACAACATTAGCCACCCGGTCGGTGTGTGTCGTGAAACCTCCAGAATCCAGCCTCCAAATTGTTTAGTCACTTCTTCTTTTATTTTCAATGACATATCAGTCGCATTCTTCTCAACTTTTGCTTTTTCTCGCTTCTAGATACAAAGGGATTTTGTGTGAAGCAATCTCTGGGTCCAATCCTGGCATATCACGATAGGACCATGCGAATACATCCAAGAATTCCTTAAACAACGCAACCATTTCTGTGCGTTCAGGATTGTCCACTATTTTCAGTTCCTTTTTGTCCTCTACGGTGCCCATGTTAATCACCTCGACCACTTCATCGTCTAAGTCAAATCCTTTTCTGAATAATCCAGGAGGTTTGAAAAGCGTTCAATGGCTTCTTCGTCCTCCTCGAATTCATGGTTATCGCAGTCAAGTGCAGCAAGAGAATCAATTGATAAGTTTCCAAATTCCTTTTCTTGTGGCAAAATTTCTATGTCATTCATGTTCCTGGAAAGTAATTATGGTAGGTTGGAATGCTAAAACAAATAATGGATCACAAACAACATAGGACAAACACAAATTAACGAGCTGGGAATGGAAAAGTAAAGAAATAAAGGAAAGAAGAAGACAAAAGAAAGGAAAAACGAAGCAAAAATGGAAAACATAAAGGAAGGCTATTGAAAAATCATGTAAGCTTATTTAAACGATGTCTCATAGTAGCATAAACAAAAGCATAAATCTTAATTAATACAACCCAACAAATTACTTTGCAGCAATAACATCAATCACTGGTTCAGTAGTCCAGTTCATCAGCATTTCATCGTTGTTGTTATCTTGAAATTTGTTGTCTCCTTGAGTTGTTTCAGAGTCCAAGGTGTTGATGGTGAAGTGGTAGCAAGGCGAGTGAACTATTCCAGCTGTAATTACTTCAACCGGGCCATGAAACGTCTCTCTTAAGTGAGGGATTTGCTTCACTTTTCCACCTTGCTCTTTTCGCTCCAGACTCAAAGCTCTCATCTCCTCATTCAACGAGTCCTTGTACCCCAGACCAAACCGGTTGAACTTTTCGGGGACCGATATAAGGGTTTGGGTGCCTTGCAAACACGATCCCAGTCCTTTGCCTTCCAAATATCCACTCTTAGCCATGATGTGGGCCACCACCTGACTTTGTATTGGGGGTTTAGCTTGCTCTTGTTTCAATCCTACTACCTCTAAATTATGCCATAAGCTACTCTCCACCAGCTCTACATTCTCTACATATGGCAATGCCACTGGTTTGGACACTAGGATTTCTTTTTCTCCATGAATTGTAACAACCATTCCATTCTCCACATATTTCACCTTTTGATGCAAGGTTGAGGGGACAGCTCCGGCGTTGTTAATCCATGGTCTTCCCAGTAGCATATTATAATCCGACTCAATCTCCATCACTTGGAATAATACTTCAAATCTGCTTGGGCCCATCTCAAGTGGCAGTGTTATTTCTCCAAGGATACTCTTCTTAGCTCCGTCAAATGCTTTCACTACCATTAACTGTGGCAGTATATCATCCTTGCTCATTGATAAATAGTGCAGGGTTGATACTGGCAAGACATTTAACCCTGATCCTCCATCAATAAGGACTCTGGGTACAATGTAACCCTTGCATTTAAGGGTTATGTATAGTGCTCTCGGGTTGTTCTGAGATATAATCTCTTTATCTGAAAATGTGATCATGTTAACACGCTTCCCCGGGTCCACCATGTTTACTACATTCTCCAATGATGCATCTGGCTTGACATAGGCCTCCTTCAACACCTTCAACACTGCTTTTTGGTGGAGTTCAGATGACAAGATTAGTGACAAAAGTGATATTCTAGCGGGAGTCTTCTTTAGTTGTTCTAGAATATCATACTCACTTTGCTTCATAATCTTTAAAAACTCCTCCTCCTCCTCTTCTCTTTCTTTTCTCTCTGAGTCTAAGCTTTTGTCGATGTTACCTTCGTCAACAAACTTCCCCTTCTCCAACTCTTTGGGCCCATAAACTCTTCCACTCCTTGTTATTCCCTTTACTTCCATGACACCTGTCACTTCCACGCTTTCTCGGGCCTTCGAGGTTTCCCCTATATCTCCCTTCATCTCCACTTTAGTTTCATAATTCCAGGGCACAGCACGAGAGTTCTCATAATAGAAAGGCGTGGGTTTTTCCACAGTGATCACTACTTTTTCAGGTTTTGGAGTTTGATTAAGTGGAGGCACTTTGAGTATAAAACGCTCAATTACATTTACCTCTTCAACAGTGCTTCTTTTTTGCCTGTATCACACCTAAAGTGAGTAGTTCTTGTACACGCACTTTGAAATCCCAACAATTCTCAATATCATGTCCAAGACTTCCACAATGGTATGCACATCTTGATTCCATATCATATTTCTCCTCTTCTTTCATCATAGAAGCAGGTGCTATGATGTTATAATTAGCTTCCTTCAAAGCAATAAACACTTTCTCCATGGGTGTTCGGAGACTCAAAACCTTCTTGATCAATTGTTTCTCCACTTCCAAGGCATTCACACTACTTCCTCTTTCATGATTTGGGATCGGGTTATTAACAATATCGGGTTTTGGATCTTCTTGGAGATCCAGTCTCCCACAAGCAATTAGTCTTCTCACTGCCGTCTTAAAACCTTCACAATCTTCAATCGAATGTCCCGCAACATCCATATGGTATTTGCAAGTCAGATTTGGATTGTACCAAGTTGGAAACGGAGGTTGTAATGGGTGCACAGGGTATGGTGAAATCAAATGAGCATCAAACAACCGTTGATAAAGGTCAGCATTGGAAATTGCTAACTTTGGAAAAGGTGGTAGGTTTGGGAAACGGTTGCGATTTTGGTTTTGAGAATTGGATCGAGGTGCTGTGTTTAGGAAGTTCTGAGGATGTATGGTTGGATATGTTGGACGGGCGGGTTGGTATGGCCGTATGTGGATGTTGTTGACTTGAGGCTGGTGGTATGGGGTGGGATTTGTGGTTTGGTAGTGTGGGTAAGGAGGGATGGATGACATTTGGGGTCCTGAATATGTGGATACATGTCTTGGGGTGAATGGTCACTGACCTTGCACATAATTTACTTTCGTTTCTTTCTTTACGGGTGGGAATCCTCTTGGTGTCTTCATTGCTCATCGGGAGCTTTCCGGCTTTAGTCAAGCTCTCAATTCTTTCTCCAGCAGCTATTAACTCGGAAAAATCTCGGTATCTTGCTCGCCATTGCCCGATGTAAGGAGACCCTAGAGTTGCTAGGAAGTATGAACACATCTCGGATGGGATGAGTGGTGGTTGTACTTGAGCGACCAAAGCTCTCCATCTCTGAGCATATTGTTTAAAGGATTCATCTTTCTTCTTTTGCATTGTACTCACTGTTCACGGTGGGCGCTATTTCCAAGTTAAACTTGTACTTGGTTCATGAATTGGTCACCACTCTCCCCAACAGAAATCTTTGCATGATCTAGCTGGATGTACCATTCTAGAGCAGTCGGTCAAACTCTCGTGGAAAAAGCTAATGAGAAATTTGTCATCTTTGGACCAGATTGACATCTTGGTACAGTAACTCTTTAAATGGAAGAGTGGGTTGCCAGTTCCATCATATTTCGAAAAATCAGGAATTTTAAAATCTTTAGGGACAACCGTGCTAATGGGAGGGCAAAGTTGCTCAATCTCCATGTAGCCATAATTGTTTGGCCTTTGGATTGCCTTAATTTGTTCCTGAATTTTTTCCATCCATTCTTCTCTCGACTTGTCCTTCTCTGTTTCTGCACTATTATTCCCCGAGGAAGAGAGTTGCCTTGGGATGACATTCGGAGGTCAAGCTCCCAAATGTGGGTAGCGTGCCCATGCCCTTCAGCATGTGTATTCTCTACCGCGTGATATCCTTCTCCAACAGGAATAGTAATAGGCATTGTCGGTTGTGGTTGTTCGTGGAGGTTATCATTCACCCCTTGCGTGATATTCAGAGCTGCATCCGATACCACAGGTATGGTTATCGTTGTAGCACTTGGTTGCACCCCTCCTGAGTTTTGGTGGGCTCTCAATAAGGCGAGTGACTCCATCATAGCCCGCATCATCTCCTCCATTCTTCCCTGGTTATTTGACAACTCATTCAGTCTTCCTCTCACTGCATCAACTTCCATGCTTAAGTTTCTTAGGGTTCAAGTAATTATAGCCGAGGTGGTTACAGCTGGAATAGTTCTTCCCGCTTCAGAAGTAATTGCAGACGGGATGGTCCTTCCTGGTTCTGTGTTTCCGCCGGCCATCTTGGTTCGAGCTCTAGTGTTATGAACACGAGTTAGATCGGTATCCTCTTTCCTTGGGCGCCCAATGGTTACGAATCTTGCGCTTTCACAAACTGTTTCAGTCGCAAAGTTAAAATCTTGTTTTATGTTTTTTTTTTTTTATATATATATATAAGAAACAAACGAAAGAGGTCAAAAAGTTCTTCTTCTTTTTTATTTTTTAGGAAGGATGCCCTGCACCCATTCTTATGGATATATCACCCTATAAGTCGAGGTGCAGTTGATAGCAAATCTAAGGGAGGATTCACTCCTCTATAGGTACTATCTAATGAACACTAGCAATGTAGTTCCTTTTCATATATCTGAGCATTCTCACTCTTTTACACAAGGACGAACTATCTCAAGGTAAAAATGTGATTGATTACTTTCTAAGGGAACATCTATTCCTCTATAGAGAGCATCTGGCGAGCTTGAGAAGTCACAATTGACAGTCGAAGTGAAAGTACAAACATTAAAGTTTCATTCATTCTTGGGTGAAGTTCTGAGTACAAATCGTTTCAAGATACATTTCATGAGTTTCAATCCTCTTTTCTTAACAAGGAAATTCAACAATCCTTGACTCATGACAGATGATTACGTCAAAGCTTTCATTTTCTTCCTCTTGAGGCCTTTAGTGATCCTTTCGCATGAATCCATGAATTCTGTCACCTCTTGAGGCAATCTAAATGGTGGCAAATTATTAATTTGCTTCTTGGCTTGCTCAAAACGGTAAATAAAATTTGGAATGTAATGACTCAATTCACCGGTGAGCTTTCCACATTTTTCTTCCCATTCTAAACGCCTTTTCTCTCCATGACTTCCCGAATTCTGTTGCATCAACAAACAAATCATGATATTGGTTTGCTGATGCCCATCCTTGAGTAGCCTTCTGCTCAGTCTGTGTCAACATGGTTGATAGGTGCTTCACTTGTCCCTCCAGTTTTTCTCTCATACCTTTCTCTTTCTTGACCTCCATTCTCAAGCTCCAAATGTCTTTATCTCGTTGGCTGACTTCCAATTCTACTCTTTCCACCATGCGATTTTTCTTACTAACCTCTCTCTCCAGCTGATTCTTTTCCTTCACAAGCTTGTGGAGTCCTCCCTCTAGCTCTTGGATTTTGGCCAGATGGATGCTTGAGATTTTCTCTTTGCCCTTCCTGGACTTGGTGATTTCTGCTGCCTCAATACATTCGTCTTTTAGGGCCTCAATTTCTCTGGCCATTTTCTTGCATTGTTCTTGAAGGATGTCAACCTTCAGGTCTGCCGCTTCCTTTTTCTCCTCCAGAAACCGCATTTGGGCCTTCATCATTTCCATCTGTTGGGCCGACTCTGGAGTTTGCGTGGGAGCTAGGTTGTTGGGAATATCCTTTGGGATATTATCTTTCCCGACTCTTGCTTTCCTCCAGTCTTTGTATTCTTGAGAAGCGGTTAGACGCTGTTGGCCAAGTTCTGTTTTCCCTAAGATTTTGACATCATTCCATGCCATTTTGATCTTCCTTTCTTGCTCCAGGGTACTCTTGTCTTTCTGGTATAGGAAACTGAATACTTTAAGTTGTTCTTCTTGTGGCTTTGTCTGAGTCCAGTGGAGTTGTCTAAGCACTAAAGTAGGTGTATAGGAAATACATCCCCTTGGACCCATCAGCGGAACATTATGGAAGTCACCACAGCTGTAGATAACACGGTCTCCATGATACCAAGGACATACCCATTTGAAAGTGTTTGATTGGATCTGTGAGAATTCTTTTTTCCATGCCTGAGCTTCTTGACACTTTATTTGTATGCGATGGAAGTCCCCTAACGGATTAGGAAGAAGGCCCATGCGGCTATTAGCATATACATGAGTCATGAACCACACGTATAGCATTGGCAAACAACAGTAGCCTTCCCTCTCTTTTGAGTACAAACCCCCAAAGAAAGGAATGTATCTGCTAGCATGGCCGGGATAGGATTCATGCCACACGTTTCGAACTTGAAAAACACATCCATGGCAGCTTGATCAATGACATCGGGCGTGAATGGAAACAAAACCAACCCATAGATAGTCGATTGCTAGTGTTCGTTTGAAGAAATCCCAATCTCCTTGTTGAGCCAAAGTTTGCATATGAGTCTCCAAAGAAACTTCTCCTGATTCCTTGAGTAGACCCCCTTACTTCCATTATCATCCGGTCTGAATCAACTCCGATTATTTTGGCAATGTTTTCCTTATTAACATAATGCCCTTGGCATAGATATACACCTGATCTTTCTTGGATCGGTAGTCTCGAGATAACCACATATTCTTCTATGGTTGGCACAGCATCAAGATCGGGCAACTCAAAGCAACAAAAAGAAGGGTTCCAGAATTGTGAGAGAGCACTCAATGTCGACGCTTCCACCGGAATGGACAACAAATCCAATATGCACCCGTAGGTATTCTTGAAAGAAGATCGGACTTCACGAGGCATCAACTGAACTATTTCTTTTACTTTCTCTAGCTCATTGCTCGTCACTGTAACCTTGATATTTCTCTTCCAGTCATGTACATTGCTAGTGTTCATCGGTATTGCATCCATTTGCTTTGAACTTATGATGAATCAAAAACCACACACACTGTGTACAAGAATGAAATAATTGAGTAGAATTAAAAAGATGGAAGAGATAAGAATGCATGCTTCTATGAAAATTTTTTTATGCTTCCTTGAGAATTTGATGATGCATAAACCTATGTAAGTGAACACAACTAAAGAAAAGAAACAAGTTTTGTTATGAGAAACGAACGGAATGAATGCATGTGATAATGAATAGAATGCCTAAACATCTGAGAATGAATGTCAACATTAAGTTATGAGATAAGGAACTAGCTAACTTAAATGCAATGTAACAATGTTTGGTGTAGAAACAATCAAAATAAAACATAAAGGAGTGCAGTGTAAAAGGATGAAAGAAGCATGCTCCCATTGTCCTAGTCGGGTAAAACCTAATGGGTGGGATGTTCTAAGGCCAGAAACCCTAACATGGTAGCTACTAGGTTTGACTATACGTGTACACACTCATGGTGGGTCTAGACTTCTAATGACCATGGTCCCCAGATTGCCCTTATCCACAGGACAAGGATCCGACCTCTGAACCAACCATAAGTAGGGATAAGCCCTCTCAATATGATTGACTCATAAGGCCAGTAGCAATCTGAGTGGTGTCCCAACAACTACCAAGTGAGCATGAAGCCCCTCATGGCAATGTCAAGAAACCCCCTAATCCTAAGCTCGCACGGGCTCGGGTATAGAGTCCAAGAATACAGTGTGTGAATTAAGTGATCGTGAAGTGTGTGCTGGGAGCATACAAACCTTCCGATCCTATCACTACAGACACTCCTGCAAAACAAGATACAAACAACACATATATACAAAATAGTCATCTATCCTAAGATTTTAATAAATAAAGAAAATTTTACACAATTCAAACCACAGGTATATACAGAATAACAATAGTCGTCTATCCTAGAGTTTTAACAAATAAACAAATATTATATATAAACATAAAAAAAATCAAACTATACAAAAGAGAATTCAAGAAACACTGCACAAAATAAAGTGAGGAAAGAAAAACAAGAATAAATGGGGTATATATTTAATTTGCACAACTAACTATAATAGGCCTGACTCTCTTACTGAAGTCCCCAGTGGAGTCGCCATCTGTCACAACCGGGATCGCGACGGGGACGGCGAAAAATAATTAAATCATGTTTTAAAATGGAGTCGCCACCAAGTTTATTTAATTTGGAAAATCTTGGAAAAACCAATTTTATTATTATTTTTTTTGAAAATAGTGTTTGAAAACTATGTATGAGTTCGGGAGTCGGTTATGCATAGGGAAGGGTAGGAACTTAATTCCACGCACCCCTAATACACCCGTTCTTAGACGGTACCTTAGTAAATTATGCAAATTAAATAATAACCCCTCAAAATATAAATTAATGAAAGAATACAAAACAAATAAATTCAAAAATTTACTTACGTGAATATATTTACAATTTAAATAGATAAATCAAGAAGAAATTAGTTTAACGAAATCAACACATAAATTAAGAAAAATAATTTACACATATATTTACAATGTAAGAAAAAGTAAATAATTTACATAAATGTATTTGCAATTCAACGAATAAATTAAAGAACAATTAATTTTGGCAAGTATATCTGAAATTTAAATAAATACATTAAGAAAATTTAGTCCTGGAAAATATATTTACAATTTTAACAATTAATAAATAATTTACACAAAATATTTACAATTTAAACATATAAATTCAAGAGATTAAATTCACCCAAATCTATTTATAATTTGAACATATCAATTCAAGAAGTTTAATTTAAAAAAAAACGTATTTAATTTAAACACATAAATTAATTTACACAAATACATTTACAGCTTAAACATACAAATTCCAGAAATTTAATTTACATAAATATATTCATGATTCAAACATATAAACTAAGAATTAACTTTGACAAACATATTTACAATTTTAACGAATACATTAACATAAATTAGTTTTTTTTTTTTTTAAAAAAAAAATATATTTACAATTTTAACATATAAACTAGAAAATGAATTAAGAAGAAAATTACTTTAGCAAAATACTTATAATTTAAACACATAGATTAAGAAGAATTAATTTAGACAAATATATTTTTCAATTGAAATGTATAAATTAAGGAATTTAATTTATATAATTACATTTACAATTTAAACAAATTTAAGAAGATTTAATTTTGGCTTGTGACAGGATAGCACATCCTACGTATCCTCCGGTACAATGAGGAACTCAAAATCACGTAGTTCTGTAAAAAATATTTATTTGTTGATGGATTTTAATACAAAATAAAAATAAAAATGTGTCGATTGATTGATTTTATATCTGAAAAGGGATTTCAGAATGTCAAGATATCACAACTAAGATATAATAGAGCACATAAGTAACAAGCTATAATGACTCAAGTAACACTATTTTCAAAATGCGGTCTACTAAAAAATGTTTTTTTTTTTTTTTTTTTTTAGAAAATATGCCCAAGGGTTTATTTTAAAGCCAGATTAAATAATATTCCCTCTTTCTTAAAAGAAAAATAAATAAACTAAAAAAGGAAATTAATCGAATACACACTAACAAGTTTTTTCTTTTTTTTTAGGATAAAAATAAACATCTAATCCACAAAATAAATCTTAAGCCAACAGAACCTTAAACCAATTCAAACACATACCCAACAACAAAGCCTAATAAAAAGAATATTAAAATAGAAAGAAAGAAACTATATATATAAACATCAAGGCAATTCAAAAGCACAACTACGGTCCAAACATTCTCACCTTTTTATTGTTTTTTTTTTATTTTGTTTTTTTGATAAAAAACACAAACAAAAAAACGCAAGTTAGCCCAAAAGAAATTCCTTTTATCATAATGACAAACATACACTAACTAGAATTTCCAAACCACTACACTTTAAAGAAAACTAATTCCAGCCCAAACTAAAAAATTTAAAGCCTAAACTATAATCCACAGGAGCCCACGAGGCCAACTCCAAATGATTCTAACGAAAAAACTAAAACAAGTAATGACAAAAACAAGTATAAAGGGAATAAAAATAAATTAAAACAAAAAGGAAATCAACCTGCTTTACCTTTACTTAATTATTGTGATATGAAACAAAGGAAACAACAAGATCATGAGACAGCAGTGTGCGGACAGCAGGGTGACGCTATGACTGGATCTGGTCTAGCCTTCACAGCAGCGGGATGCAGATGAGGTTCCAATGTGGGCTGGCAGCGATTGTGATCAGCGGTTATTGGGTGTTGGTGACTGAGTTCGAACGAGGGAGAGTTGTCTTCGACAGAGGGTGCAACGTTCGTTGTTTCGCGAGGTGCTGTCCAGGTGAGGTAGATCGTGTGGCAGAGAGGGAGGGCAGCTTGCAAGGATGATCGGCGTGTGATGTCACTGATTCATGAGGTGTCGGGTACAATTCCAAAGAAAGGGTTTCGATATGCAAAGAAGAGGCGAGAATGCCATCCAGGGAAGAGGCGATCATGGCAGCTTGACGGCAAGAAGGGGTGGCTGGACACTCTCAAACAGTAAGTGGTCATTGCAGTGAGATTGACTTCGCGAATGGGTTTCTAGGCTTTCCCTTCCTTTCCTTTTTATAGTTTGATGATGCTGTTTTTTTTTTATGTTGATGTAATAATGGAAAAGGCTATGTACTGGGATGGTAGTGATAGAGGTTGTCTGATGATGATGATTTTGTAGTTAGCCATGACAGATTGAGGGACTTAAATTCTATATGTAATGATGGAAGAGTATGATCGTTGGCTAGGTGAGAATGATGACAAAGGTTGAAAAATGGTTTTTTCCTCCCCCCGAAGGTCCCCCTCTTCTCTCTATTTACTCACGCTGTCTGGCCAGGCAGAGGGCAAGGAGTCCATCCCCTGTCTGCCATTGCAAAGGAGATGCCCATGAAATAGTGTCTACCATCCTTCTTTTTTTTTTTTTTTTAGTATCTCCCATCATTCAATCTTAATGCTGATGTGTGTGTGCGAGACAGGGTATGGGTAAGGCAGAACAGCCACCCCACTTGTGTCCCTCTTTCTCTGTGCATGGCTCGGTAATTTGAGGGAACCCATATTCCTCGTCTGCAGCGAGTAGGGAGCATGCAGGGAATGGGTGTTCACACCTCATAAGGAGGAACTCTATTAGGAGCCTTATATAGTCATTGTTCACAAAAATAATTTTAGCACAAGAACACTTAACAATCAACAACAAACATGAAAAATGGTAGCAACAACAACATAAATATATAGTTGCTACAATAAAAAAAATATTATCAAAAGCAATCAACCTTATGCTCAGAGAGACATAAATATTCCCCATACCTTGCAATCACAAGTCACTAATTTTGAAAGAAGAATGTAAAAATCTCATTGGAGATAGTGCTAAATGGATGGGCCAGAGAGAAGCCTTTGGCCTAGTTGGAGATAGCCCATAATCATCACGTTAGGATTCTGTAATGGAGGAAACCCATCATCGTTAGCGACGTGTAGTGGATACAGTCCATAAGTCACCGCATTATGGTGCTTTAGGGGTGAAATTGCCATGCGACTACAACCTTGGTCGTGTTCTATAGTTGATAGTTGTCATCGATGTCAATGGAAGGAGTGGAAGGGAAGGAAATGGTTGTGGGGGTGATGTTCTGGAAGAAGGAAAGAAAGAATATTAGGGTTCAATGGTTCATAAGAAGTGATAGGGGAATAAAACAAAAAGCAAAATATTCTTTTGAAAACAAAAAATCAAAACAACATTGTTTTGATACAAACAAATGCATACCATACCCACATTTGGGTATGTGCATACCCACATGTGGGTATGCATGTACCTGTACTGATCGGATAACTTGATACGGGTGCTTTTCAAAATAACATATACCCATGCTTTGAAGTGTACTTCTTTTCTTGTGGAGATTTTCAATGAAATTTTCTCCAAGCCTGGACATTCATCCTATTCCAATGATTGTAGATTGTGGAGGGACCATGTGAGCGGGAGTTCTTTGTTGGTTTGGCATAAGCTTGCTGGTTGAAGAGTTATAACTTGGGCATTTGCTTGGTTGTTGAAGAGTTATAACTTTGGACAACCACTTTTGGTTGGACATGGATCTTGAAGCTTAATTATCTTGATAAAATTAAAAGTCTATTTGGTTTCCATTTCCATTTTCTATTTTTAGAATTTTATAAAGGAAATAGTGAAAACTAAAAATAGGATTATATTATTTTCACTATTTTCAAAATTACCTTCATAAAATTATGAAAATATAAAACATAGAAAATGATGAAAATTGAAAATGAAAATACTAACTAAACAAATCCTAATTTTTTTAAATTTTGGCAAAGCAATCGTGAGGCTTTGCCAAAAGCTTCACTATGATTTGCTTGTGGTCTTGCCCTTCAACAATTTGCAGCATGCATTTTTTTATTTCTGAGAGCATGATCCATTGTCTTCGTGATTGCACTATTTCTCGAGAGATTTGACTTCTCACCTCCTTCAATTTTGGTCTTGACTTTTTCTAATTGTTTTATTAAGCCTTGGTTGAAGAGCTATGTGATGTCTAAGAATAGCAATGTGTTTTTGCCTACTGTGTAGTGACTCTGGTGTTGGAGGGATAACATAATTTTTGACAATGTTCATTAGAGTTTTTATATTATTATGGGATGCATTTATTAGACTATGCTAGATCATAGTTTCATACATGGTTTACATGGTTAATTGACCACATATTGAGTGACACCTCCAAATGGCTTCGTTGAATTGAATGCAGATGGAAACTTTTCTTCTTGGCATCATCGAGGATTGGGTTTGGTGGTTTGATAAGATGTGCCTTTGGTGGTTTGTTGTTTGGGTTTATGGCTAATGTGCATGAAGAGGACATTACTTGGGGCGTAAAGTTTTACACTAAAATTCTGTTGTTTTCTTGGTAATTTGAGAATTTTCTTATCGTTTAGAGATATCTTGAGTGTTTTGTGTGAATATTTTGGCTTTCTCAAATGAGTTCATTTTTTGCATGATAAGAAATGGCACTATTCGAAAGCTGGGTGTGAAATTTTATTTGTAAATTCTGTTGTTTTCTTGGTATTTGGAGAGTTTACTCGTTATTTAGGGATATCATGAGTATTTTGCATGAATATTTTGGTGTTCTGAAAATGAGCTCATTTTTTACATTATGAAAAAGGGCACTATTCTAATGTTGGAAGTGAAATTTCACATGAAAATTCCACTGTTTTTTGTAATACCCGGTGTACACGTGTCAGTAGACGAGTTTTGTATGACCTCAAGGTCTCTCGAAACCCACTGCTGTTGTTGGGTCCGGGTTTTCGCTAAATCTGGAACCCTATATCTCCTTGGAGGGCTATATGTTAGAGCTATAATATTGGGATAAAAAATCCCGGTATTTGTTCCGTAGAAAAAAACAAGTTGTAGAGTGATTTTTAATGAGTTTTTGGAACCCTCTAGATATTTCGTTTTAGCCCCCAAGTTTAGAAAATCGCCGGAATTTCGAAATTTGAACTAAAACTCAAAAATGAGATTTTGATTGGTTGGGGTTTTAATTTTTTTAATATTTTATTTGGATCCAAATGGGGGGTATTTTCTTATTTACATTTATGTTTTAAAGTTAATAGGAAGTTAATAAATGATTTAACTTAGAGTAAATAAATGGAAATAAGTGAGTGAATATATGGGTAAGCTATTGTCAAGATAGCACAAATTCTGCTGATATATGTTTACTATCATCGCTATAGCGGTCACAGCTTGACTGCATCACGTATTTTGGGTGCTGGAGACCGCTATAGCAGTCATAAGTGCATAGTGCCAGGATTGGGACATGAGCGGAATGATGCTTGACTGTTATAGCGGTCCCCCAAGACCCCAAACGATAGAAAAAAAGTCGTCGTTTCATTTTTGGCCTTTAAAAGGCCATCAGCCCCCTTCTTCTCTCATTTTGACGAACCAGAAACCCTTCTCCTCCCATTTCTCTCTTTTTCTCAAATCCCACTCAAGTTTTGCTCCCCTAAATCATCAAGGTATGTGTTTCTTGATAGATTTTGGTCTCTTTGTCTTATTCCTTTCATATTCTATGAGTTGGGTTGTTGTTTTCTCTAATTGTTGTCGAGTGGGGGTGCTCCCCCAGTGTTATTAGAATTAGTTTATGAAAATCTAGAGCTACCCATAGATTGTTAATGAGTTTTATGGTTATAATAGTTGACGTTGGGGCCCTCCCGACTCCCCGGAGCTCAATTGGAGTTGACGCCACCTATTCCTCTCCCTCCAGGTAAGTAGGTTTGACCCCATCTCCTTAGTTTCCACATTATAGCAATATGTTCTTGCATTATGGTTGATAAATATGAAATTAGAGATAGGATCAAGTGTATATTATGACTTTACGTGAATATGTTAACTTAGAAAAATTATGATTTATGACAAAAAGCATGAAAATAAAATTTAGAAAACCATGGGACCATGATTGTTATATTGTATGTTATGAAAAATGTTCTGCATGCTTGAGAAGAGATTTATGAAAGAGATATACATTATGAATTTAGAATTTTGCTATACTTTAAGACTTGGTATTTTTTTTTATTATTCGTTTTATTGAAGTATTAAGCTGAGTTAAGTTAAAGAATATAAGATTTAATGAGTTGTTATTTTATTACTCTTGGTTTAAAGGTTTATGAGATCTTATTATTTCAAGACTTTAGATTTCAAAATAAGATTTAAGAATATTCAATTAATGTAGCCTTATATATTATAGAATTGTGAACAATGGTATGATTAGCTTTATGAATAAATACGTCAAATAATTTCCAAGTTTATGATTTTGAGCCCTTGTATTTGAAATATGATATTAGAGATTTTAAGTATATGAAAATATATTAGCACAAGATATGAATTTAGAACTTTAGTTTTATGGTACCAAGAGGTACGGAATTTATTATGATTTTTAGCAACTGTCAGATACATATTCTGTGGGCTCGAAATCGGAATGCCTACAAGTGGTGAACCCTTGGGCTCGATTTCCAGAGCCACAGTCATGCTAAAGTCAGATTATTAGAGTTGTTTGAATCTAGAACTCCTAGTGTACTAAGAATTTAGGGGCTCTGCTTCGCCAGGAACAGAGTACCCACTTTTCAGCTATAGTTTTCTTTTTGTCAAACTAGTTTAGCCGGTAGAGATAAGGAAACAGACAGTTAGTTAACGGCTGTGAAGAGATCGTTAACCTTAGTACCAAGTTGTCCGTTAGAGGACAGTTTCACCCCCAGCAGTTACAGAAAACGGGACCTAGTTAGGTGCCCACAGTTTGTCCGAGAGGGACTATTATAGATTTAGCAGGAGCTCTGATTCACTAGGGACAAAGTCTCACTTTACAGTTTAAAATTTTATAGCTTTTATTATTGTGATATATTTATTATATCTAGCATACTGTTTCCCAACGCTCTGCCGCACCCTCAGTTAAATTGATTTCATGCTTGATTTTGAGTTAGAAATGTTTATTTATAAATACATGGAATGAAAAGTGTTTTCCTAGAGCTAGTTATGTATTTAAATATGAAATGAATCATTATTGCTGCATGTATATTATATTATGTATATTCTTGGTTGTCTCATATGGGTGATGGGTGAGAGCTCACTCACTGAGTCTGTTGACTCACCCCTCTCCCTTCCTCTCATAGTTGTAGGTACAGATGTCGTTCAGCCACCGGTCCAGTAACTGCAGTTATCCCTTGGTGAGCTTTGCTTTGTTATAAGGCTTAGCTTAGGAATTCTGTTAGTTTAGAGTGCTCTAGTAGTTTTGCAGGCAGGATCTGAGCCACACATGTATTTTGAGATGTTATAGATAATTTAAGAGATTATGTATTTTCCTTGTATGTTTTAGAGCTCTAGAATATATTTGAAATATGGGCTATGATTAGAGATTTATATGAAAGCTAATGATAATGAGCTTATGATTCAGTCTTCAAATCTTAGATTTTAAAGCATGACAAAGATGCATTACATTTATATATGTGAATACTTCAGTTTTTATGGATTCGAATATTATATTTTAATTAGAGAAAATGATATAGATTTTTAAGAAAACTTCATTTTAAGTATGATATTACACTATTTTATGCATTTAGAGAGATAAGTCACCCAGAAGGCTTACGTGGGGATGGGATTCCTCACGTGCCGGTCACATTCCCAAATCGGGTCGTGACAGTTTTCTTGGTTTTTTTTGTGACAATTTCCTTGTCATTCATGAATATCTCGAGTATTTCGTGTAAAAAATTGTCACGACCTGCCTAGAGAACGTGACTGACACGTGAGAGATTGGATTCCCAAAGAAGCCTCTGATAACGTGATTGGTTAATATGCATAAATAAATCATATATATTTAAAATATCTTAAGTTTAACTATATTTCATAATTCTGAAAATGCTTCCAATCATAAATTTTGAACATAAAACTATGTAAAATCCATAATCTGGCCGAGATCAAACACAATTAAATAAATAACCAAAATTCTAAAATTAATTAAAATAATATAATGTATGTTCGGGATCCTAATTACATAATTATTGGAGCACTACTAACTGATATAACCAACAGTAAGCTCCACTCCAAAGTGAAGCTCACCAAAAGAAGCTATAGCACTACTGGGGAGGATATTGTGGTAATACTGAACCTACAACTGTATTTGTAGGGGAAAGAAAAGAGAGGGATCGATTAATCAAAACTCAGTAAGTGAGCCTCCACTCATAATCTACATGGGACAACAAACAAAAATAAATAACATATACATGCAATTGATATAAAACATTTTATATATAATTACATATAACTGTATTGATATAATAAGTTAACTAAATCCATGACAATAACTAGTAGAGAAACAAAAATTGTTTTGTATATAAATATTTGAGTTGAATAGTTAAATCTAAGTCAATGATTAATCTGATGGGCACCTAACTAGATCCCATAAATAGACATCACACTAGGTCCCTTTTGTGGGTGAGCTAGTCTTCTAGAGGACCACTTGGTACTAAGGTTAACAACCAATCCTATAGCCGTTAACTCGTTGATCTATTTTGTGATATCCCAAATAAAGAAATTATAATTATTTTGAATTATTATTATTATTATTATTTATTATTATTATCAAGTGCACCTAACACTAATATTATTTAACATTATAATTACTAAGTGTAACTAGCATTAATATTAGTTATTACTATTATTAAGTCTAGATATATGCCACTAATATTAATAATAATTATTATTACTAAGTGTAGCTAGCATTATCATTATTATTATTAAGTGTACCTAGCATTATTATTATTTAACATTATTATTACTAAGTGTAGCTAGCATTATCATTATTATTATTAAGTGTACCTAGCATTATTATTATTTAACGTTATAATTACTAAGTGTAGCTAGCATTAGCATTATTATTATTAAGTGTACCTAGCATTATTATTATTTAACATTATTATTACTAAGTGTAGTTAGCATTATTATTATTTAACATTATAATTACTAAGTATAGTTAGCATTAATAATATTTATTATTATTATTAAGTGTAGACAAATAGCACTAATATTATTCATGATTATTATATTTGTGTATAAATATATGAGTGTAGGAGTGTGTATGTGTAAGAAATGTTTAGTTTCATTTTGCTAAGTTTTGCTTCCACCTCCTCTAAATCAAACCTCCTCTAAACCAAACCTCTTCTTAACCGAACTCATCTCTTGTCAAGCTCATGATCTTCATGGCCGAGCTTCAGTGAGCCTAGCTAATCCTCTCTTGGGACGTTGTGACGCTCCTTTCTTTTAATCTGTGAGATTGGTTATTTGTACCATCCCAATACTTCAGAGCAAAGTTATTAGTAGAAGCACACTCACGACTACCAACGGTGAGTGGGATTAAGCTCATAATCATACTTTTGGTCATTATTAATATTTTTTCATATTATATAAATTATTTATGAAATTTTAGAATGATTTATGTCAAGAGAATATATTGTTATAATTATGCCTGTTTTAGAAATATTTTTACTTCTATAGTTATCATGAAAATTAATCATTTTAGAAAAACTCATGGAACCATAATTGATACCTTGCGTGTTATAGAATATCTTTTTCCTAGTTTATGAAATTGTGAGACCTTAATTTAATGTTTACAGTAGAAATATTGATTATCATGTTTTCAGACTATGTATTTCCTATGAAGATTTTAGAATATTAGATATGATTTATTGAAAGTATTGAATAAAGTATAATTCATAACAATTGTCAGATACATATTCTATTGATTACTGAAACCACTATGTCTACAAGCTGGTGATCCCTTGGGCATGATTTTAGAATCTCAGTTATGCTACAGTCAAATTGTTAGAATTACATGAATTCAAAGCTTTTATATTTATTTGGTTTATGAACAAATTATTTTATATTAATTAGTGAGAAACAGATCAGCGAGTTAACGGCTGCAGGATTAATCGTTAACATTGGTACCAAGTGGTCCGCTAGAGGACTAGCTCACCCATAATAAGGAACCTAGTGAGGTGTCCATTTATGGGACCTAGTTAGGTGCCCATCAGATTAGCCATTGGCTCAGATTTAGCTATTCAGCTCAGATAATTATGTACAGAATAATTCATGTTTCTCTATTAGTTATTGCCATAGATTCAGTTAATTTATATGTAATTATATATGTAATATATTTCACATCAGTTGCATGTATATGTTATGTATTTTGTTATTGTCCCGTGTGGGTTGTGAGTGGAGGCTCGCTCACTGAGTTTTGATGAACTCACCCCTTTCTTTTCCTTTCCCTACAGATACAACTGATTTCGGTTATACCACAGGATCCTCAAGAGTTGTGCTACAGACTTCCTTGGTGAGCTTCGCTTTGGAGTGGAGCTTATTGTCAATTATGTCACTAGTAGTGCTCCAATAAATTGTGTAGGCGGATTCAGGACATGCATGATATATTTTCGTAATTTACATTAATTGTTTTGTTATGTTTGGCTTTGGCCTAGAATATGGATTTTATGCAAATTTATGTTCGGAATTTATGTTTTGAGAATAATTTCATATTATTGAAGTTTTAGTTGAACTTGAGATATTTTGAATAAATTTGGATTATTTATATTAGTCAGTTACGTTACCAAAGGCTTCCGTGGGGACCCAAATCCTCACGTGCCGGTCACACTCCATAGGTGGGTCGTGACATATTTGTCACTATTTATTGGCTAAAAACTAATAACAACAAAATTCACTATTCTTATTTTTCATATAAAACTGGGATTCATGGAATCTTCTGGCTAATAAAATAAATCTAGATCATACATATAATAAGTATGGTCCCATGAGTTTTCTAAAATAATAATTTGTCATGATAACTATAAAAAAATAATTTTCTAAAATTTCTATAATTCATAAAAGCATATTTATTGGCATAAATCATTCTACAATTTCATAAATAATTTATATAATATGAAAAAATAATAATAATGACAAACAATATGGCCATGAGCTTAAAACCATTCACTGTTGGTAGTTAGGAGTGCACTTCTATTAACAACTTGACTCTAAGGAGCTGAAATGACACTGATAACTGCCAAACAATATAATAAAGACATAAACAATTTGGCTTTATCACCCAAACTGAATTTGGGATGATAGGGAAGAAATATATTGTGTGAAAACTATGCTTGTCAGTACTCAAACTCACAGACTAGATGAAAAGAGGAAGGAACTAGCTAAATTTCATGAATATCACTTACCGGAAGAGATTAATTGAAGGGAGTTGAGAGGAGTCACGTTTTTCTCTCTAAGAAAAAATCCTTAAGATACTAGAGTTCTTAGAAAAATATTTGAAAATATGATGATGTGTCAAATATATACTTAGAGATAACATAAAATAAGAACGGAACCGCCAACATCCCATGCACGCTGTGTCTTTTGTTCGTGTATATATATATATGTGTGTGTGTGTGTGTGTGATAATTTTAATAATAATAACACCAATAATAATGACAATAATAATAGTAAAAATAAGTAATAATAACGATAATTTATATACTAATAATTTTCATATTTGGAATAGGATGAAATTTTGGAGTTTAAAAAAAAAATTCCATTTTTGGCATGATGAGAAAGGGCATTCCAGAAAGCTCATAGTGTTAGATGGTGGCCTAAAAATGGCTTTATACTTAACAAATTCTTTTATGAACGTGACTTATAAAAAACATCATAGTTTTACACTAGAATATTGCTCCGGTTATGTATGAAAATAAGGCATATGGCTCTTACAGTCACAAGTGACAATGTGCATCCTAGTATTTCACTCTTCAAACGTCTGACATGACTTGCACTCTCAAAACATAGATTAAATAGTCTAGGTTGAAAAAGCATAGAAATAAAAGCTTACTAGTAGAGGTCTATCTGGCTAGTGACACTCCAGTGATGTGAACATCAAAGAAAAGACATTGAGAACCAATTTTACCATGCTAAGTTTCAATTAAAATACGGTTAAATAAATATAGGAATGCCACAAACACAAATCAACCAGGAAATCAAATACTTAGATCCTTGAGTCAGAATTTTTGGGCTTTACTGCTTATGAGGATAGTTATACCTTGTTTAGAAGCATACCCATCACCTACAGGTACCCTTAAGACTTAAAAACAAGTACTATAAATGAAAAATTTAAACCCATAATGGTTTCGTGAAAAATTGGAGAGTACACAGAAAATGAAGAAAATTGAAATCTGAGGTCTAAAATTCAAAGAAGCCAAAATCAGAAGTAGCTCTCCAAGAGTATATCATAGCAGGTCAAGTCCATCAACACATAAAGATACCTACATCATTCTCTCTTCCTTTGATGTGCTGTGTCTGAACCATATTGTTTGCTCTGGGAATTCCTGTACGGATCATATGGCTAACATGGGTGCTTTGGATGCCGAGGATCTAGTGGTGTGGGAATTCCTATAGAATGGGTTGCATCTTTTGCTCTTGAGTGATTCCTAATTTTTTCTTTTCTTTATTCTTGTATCAACATCTCAATAATTTTATTTTTTTCATATTATATATTTTTGCTATTGAATCTTAATATTGTAATTTTTTTTATATTATTACCAGTACTATCCTTGTAATTTTTTTTTATAAAAGTGGTCGGCTTTATTAAATAAATTATAACCAAATTGAATTATAACCAAAATAAATTATACTAATACTTGAAAGGCAGTAAGGTATGTCTTAAAGGATGAGAATGTTCATGATGTCACTAAATTTTTAACAGTTTTTTTTTTTTTCACAGTTGAGCTTCGCTTCAACTAAATGATTGCTCCACCTAGACTGGTGCATGTATGACAAGACTCTCTTAATGGGCATCATTATGTTACTTTAATTTTTTTATTAGTATCATTATGCTTTATTGAACATTTTTTCATTGTTAACTCTCACTTAAAACATTTATCAAATATGACCAACACCTTTTCTTTTTTTTCTTTTTCCTGTAACAACACTCAATACGGAGTTACGTGACCAAGTAACAGAAGTTTCCATAGCTTAAAAAAATTCGATACAAAAATAATTCCATCAATCCCTCATTCCTTCGTATTAAAAAATTAAATTAATCAGTTATTTTTTCAACTTTTTAAGAAAATTTAAATAGTTTTTTGTATTTTAAAATTTTAGGAGAATTGAAAATTTCTCACCTTCCATAATCACACTTTTAGAGAAACCTAGTTCTATACTATTTTTTTTTATTACTCAAGGGTATCCCCGATTGGCAGCCGAATACTTATCCCTTCGCGGCGTGGAGATCATTGAAGTGGATTTTGCCTCTCACAACAAAACCCTTTTCCATACATACGACAGGAGTTGAACTCCTGACACATGCTTAAAGAATCCAGCCATCTTATCAAATATCTTTTCATTTTACTTAATTTATTAGATTATCATTGCACTTAATAGCTTTTCACTTCACTAATTTAATAGCCTTTATTATAACAACAACTTTTCAATATATATCATATTATATTTATATTATTTATTTTCTCCCATGTTTAATTAGTTTTATTTAGAGAACTGATCAACTCATTCATTCTTTATTATATGTAAAAACTTAATTTAAATAAATAAATTGTTCTTTAGGGTTAAAAAATTGGTAAAATCTTCCACATTTTCATGTAGAACCTTAAAAACATTATGAATGTCATTTTTAATTTTTAAACTCAAATAATAAATCATTGTTTTTATTTTAAAATATATTTATAATTTATGATTTTTTAATCATTATAGCTGATCTACCTCTAACTTTAAAAACAACTGTTTATCTTGAGAGAAAACCTTCTATATTAGGAATTGAGCAACCATAACATTTTAATTTTGGATAGAAGAGTTTGAATAAAAAATTATTTTTCTTTTGTAAAGTTCATTATGTAATAATTGCTTAATAATTTTTTTCAAATTTGATTGTGCAATTTGTTGCTACTCATGCCGGTGTAATTAAAAGGGCCAAGCAATAATATTGTTGTCTATTCTTTTTTAAGGCTGTTGAATTTGACAAAGGTATTAAGATAATTATTATTTTAATTCAAGAAGTTTATCTAATTTAAAAATTTATTTTATTATAAGGCTAAATATAAAGGAGAAAAATAATAATTTTGTCTATTGAGTTATTCTATTGTCACTTTAAAATTAAAAGTATTTATATTTACAAATAGAATTAAACTTTTATTAATGTGTTATTATAAGGAATTTGTTTAGTTGAATTTTTCTTGAAAATTAATTTATTGCTCTCCTTTACGAGAGAAAGGGGAAGAAAAATAAATTATTTTATCTTTTAGTTCTTATAATTGTATAATAAGTTATTAATGTAGAATAAATTTATACAAAACTTTTTTTTAAAATCGTATATTTTGTCAAATTACAATTTGAAAATTATACTTTTCATTTTTAAAATACATATTCATTTTCCGTTTCATATTTTTTTAGTTTTACATAATTTTAAGTTATCCTATACAATCATTTTAAATAAATCCTTTATCATATAAAATATATAAATTCTTAATAATTGATTATTATATAACTATATTCACACAACTCACACTCATACATTGCAAGTGTACATACACTAGTGATCAAATATAAATAATTTTATTTTAAAATTAATTTTAATTAAATCAATTTAACATAATGCACAACCAAAGTCGTACACTTACTCTATTAAACATTTGTGGCAAAAAATAGAAGTAATATTACATAAAGAATTTCCTTTTATCAACATTTGTAAATTACAAAAGAAAAAAATAATTACCTATTATTACGGTCACTTACCGTGATTAATATTTTGGTAGTATTGTGTTGAGCGTTGGCACAAACACAATGCATATACATTAATAAAAATATTATTTTATTATCCAAAAATATAAAATATGCATCTATAATTATTGAATATGATAAAAGAGTGATTTTGTGATGTTGAAATAACATTATTCTGAAATTAAACTCTAAACTCGATAGATTGAAAAAATAAAAAAAGACACACAACAAGAACAACAACAACAATTACAAAACACAACAGCGAGAACACTGAAGCTTACTTTACCACATTTCTATGCAGCTTTGTGTGATTTCATGGGAGCGAAAGTGAACAACCGCTCCTACAATCACCACTTAGCTTCTCAATTCTGCAACTTTTCTGCAGATTCTCACTGCCCCTCTTTCGATGAGCTGCGTATCATCGCGTCAATGAGCCTCCTCTTTTACTTCCCACTCTGCTCCTGAACACCGATCACTCTCACTCTCACTCTGGGGTTTGTTCTCTCTCTCTACTTTGAGCAAATAAAGGCCACTTTTTTTTCTGGGTTTTTTTTTTCTCTTTTTCTTCATGGTTTTTGGTTGTTTTGGGCAACTGGGGTTCTGTGAAAACTTGCAAAATCTCATCTTTATGGCGTTTGATTGCTAAAATGAAGAACACCCGTGTTAATATGTTTTCCCTAAACCAAGTTATGGATACATCAAAGACATGCCTTTTGTGCCTTTAAGGACGTTGATTTATTATTTATTTATTTATGTTTTGTCTGTTGGAGGAATATATAATTGTACCTTTTATATTTTTAGTAAATGAAATTAAATAAGCTGAACAACTTGAATCATGTTCTTTTGGCTATGCATTGGTTGTGTTTTTATGACTTTGTTTTGGGCTTGTATGTTAAGTTTAACATGCTTGATACTTAAGCTTGGCTTTGGATATATTCTACTGTTCATGGTATGGTATATTGCTGAATTTTAAATTTTCTACTTACTTGAATCTGAGAAATTTTCTACCATTATATTAATACTGCTACTGTTCTTTAGAATCTGTGGGGAATATTTGCCTCATATATGTAGAAATATATAATATATCATGCCTCAATCAGGTTCTAAGTGTCACCATTTTGTGGCTTGTTGAGTGGTAAATATGGTTTCCGTACAAAGTCATACTCAAAGGAATGTGTTTTCATATATTGAGTGGGGAGCATCATAATCATGTTGTGCTGTTCTTAAAGTGATTTTTTATTCCTGCTGTTGTTGTAATAGGTTGCTTCTGGACCATGTTTGTGTGTGTTTGCTGCTTCATTCATGGTGGTCTATTTCACTCTATTTATGGATTTCTGATCACATATTTTGTTGCTTAATTTTATTTATAGCAATATGAATTTCATACAAAGGGAACACAAGCATCATGATGCTTTTGTTACTTGCCAATTATCAGTTTGAATTTTAACATTTTATAGGTATTAGATTTTCCTCACTACATTGTTCTAATATTGGCTTCCCTCTAATATGTCTTATTATTGCTTGTTGCTTTCTTTGCCATTTTGATGTATGAAAAGCAAAGTAATTTAGACTTGTTAGTTTGTTTGGATTTTTTTTGCTGTGTTTTCTCTTTCTTTTTACAGAATTTTTGTTTATAAAAAATTTATAGGCTTATGAGCTGAATTTCCCCTGTATTTTATGTTGGTAATATGTTTAATCTATAGCTTTGTTATAGTTTTCCTGTCCTAAATTTGATCTCCACTCTTTGTATCCTTTGAAATTTGAACAAAACCAGAGATCCTATGTGCAGTGCTCTTCTTTGTCAGTTTGAACATTCTATTCACCCTGTTTGTTTACATAAACATTATCTTAGGTTAATCAAAAGATGGAGCGCACCAGGTTTAACATGAGGGTTCGTAACTCTGGTTCAACTCCATCAGAAGAATCATCTTTGGATCTTGAAAGAAACTGTTGCAGTCATTCTAATCTGCCTTCGTTGAGTCCACCAACACTACAACCCTTTGCTTCAGCTGGGCAGCACTGTGACGGCAATGCTGCTTACTTCTCATGGCCTAGCCGCTTGAATGATGCTGCCGAAGAGCGAGCAAACTATTTTTTAAATCTACAAAAGGGTGTGCTACCTGAAACTCTTGGTCGGTTGCCAAAAGGGCAGCAGGCAACCACATTGCTTGAGCTTATGACAATTAGGGCATTTCACAGCAAGATACTGCGTTGTTACAGCCTTGGTACAGCAATTGGTTTTCGCATTCGACGAGGTGTATTAACAGATATTCCTGCCATTCTAGTATTTGTTTCGAGGAAAGTTCACAAGCAATGGCTCAGTCCAATCCAATGTCTACCCACTGCTCTTGAGGTTTTTGAAGATGTTCATTCTAGATCTTCCTGATTCAATCTTTGATTGTTTTTTTAAACATGGATAGTTGGTACTTATTTGTTCTCTAGAGTCTAGTGCAGCAGTTAAAACAAATGTTTATTATGTTAATCAGGGACCTGGTGGAGTATGGTGTGATGTAGATGTGGTGGAATTCTCATATTTTGGTGCACCTGAGCCAGTTCCTAAAGAACAGCTGTATACAGAGATTGTAGATGACTTGCGTGGGGGTGACCCGTGCATTGGTTCAGGATCTCAGGTGTTTATGGGCTCCCTTAACGAATATTTCCTGTTGATGGACTCATCCAGTTTACAAAGTATTACTTTTGATTCAATTAATATTGCTTATGTGATGATGAAAGAAGTCTTTTTGGCCTGATAATTGGAATCCTTTTTCTTCCTAAAGATCACAGCATTATTACTTCCTCTTGTTTAATCATATGGTATTCATTTGCCATGGTGCTGTTAATCTAGTCAGGAGATCCTCGTCTGCATAAGTTGGTCCTTGACAAAGATCTGGGTTGCTGAGGTGTTCTTTGTGGAGCTGAATTTCAACATTTTAAGTCATCCATCATTCTCATAGAATAGCTATCTTGTTATGGGAGAACAGTTTGCATGCTGTTTTCAGAAATCAGTGCAGTTCGTTGAAGCATCTCCAGCATCAAATTCCTGTATTTGTGCTATTTTTGATGAATAATCTATTGAATTTCTAACCTCTCACTTCCTCTGTCAGGTGGCAAGCCAGGAGACATATGGAACTTTGGGTGCCATCGTGAGGAGCCAAACAGGTAGTCGGCAGGTTGGTTTTCTCACAAATCGACATGTAGCAGTCGACCTAGATTATCCAAATCAAAAGATGTTTCATCCCCTTCCACCCACCTTGGGGCCTGGGGTTTACCTTGGTGCAGTAGAGAGAGCGACTTCATTTATAACGGATGAGCTTTGGTATGGCATATTTGCTGGAATAAACCCAGGTAACAAAGTTTTAGGCGTCATATTGATTTCATTGCATCACATTACATTTTTATCCCACCTTCATCCATCATCATGAAGTGTTTCTCCTGCAGAGACTTTTGTGAGAGCTGATGGAGCATTCATTCCTTTTGCTGATGACTTTGACATGTCCACTGTCACTACTTCAGTGAGAGGTGTTGGAGATGTTGGTGATGTAAAAATTATTGATTTACAGTCTCCGATTAGTAGCCTTATTGGAAAACAGGTGGTGAAGGTTGGAAGAAGTTCTGGCTTGACTACAGGAATTGTTTTGGCTTATGCCCTAGAGTACAATGATGAGAAAGGAATTTGCTTTCTAACAGATTTTCTTGTTGTTGGTGAGAACCAACAAACCTTTGACCTTGAAGGAGACAGTGGAAGTCTCATCATGTTCAAAGGTGACAATGGTGAGAAACCACGACCAATTGGGATCATATGGGGAGGAACTGCTAATAGGGGCCGCCTTAAGTTAAAAGTTGGACAACCTCCTGAGAATTGGACTAGTGGAGTTGATCTAGGGCGTCTACTTAATCTACTTGAACTTGATTTGATAACAACGGATGAAGGACTAAGAGGTTTGTCATTTATTCTTTAACTGGTCATTTTTTGGTTCCTCTGCTCTTTCGTTCAGTGTTTAATTTAGCATTCTCAAAAAAGTTATTAGAACTAACTTTAGGGTGTTCAATGCTCACTCAAGAAATACCAAAAGGCTTCTTCAAATTTATTTGAGCTTAAAATATGTCCGAAAAAAATCTAGCTAGATTGATTATGTGAAATTATGTTAGTGCTTGAAGGTATAGGGATC
Source organism: Dalbergia cultrata (assembly GCA_031216105.1). Classification (NCBI taxonomy): domain Eukaryota; kingdom Viridiplantae; phylum Streptophyta; class Magnoliopsida; order Fabales; family Fabaceae; genus Dalbergia; species Dalbergia cultrata. Next base: position 19,241,091 of record CM062350.1, read on the forward strand.
TTCTAATCTGAAATTCTGTTTGTAGGGTTAGTTTCTTTATTTGCTTTTGCCTATCCAAAACCAAACCAGCATAAAGTCATTTTCTTGAAACCTATGACTGTATTTCTATAATATTATTTATTTAAGATAATGTGAAAAGTAGGGACAAAGCTTAGGAAATGATAATATGAAGTGTTTGAAAAGATGGTTCCTTGAATAGGGCTATCTACAGTAAAGGTTAACTAATAAACCTTATAAATCCTGATTCTATTTGTGCTGCTGTCACATACTAGTGGCGGTGCAAGAACAAAGAGCTGCTTCTGCAACAGCAATTGGCTCTACAGTTGGTGACTCCTCAACTCTAGATGCTATGCTTCCCAAAGATAAATCTGAAGACAAATATGAGTCACTTGGTCTTCAAATTCAGTCCATTCCCTTAGGAGTTGAAACTAGCAGCCAAGACATGAAACCATCAATCATGGAGACTGAATTTCAATTAGAAGATGGGATCAAGGTAGGTCCCAGTATCGAACACCAGTTCATCCCGAGTTTCATTGGCCGGTCTCCGTTGCACAAGAACAGCATGCAGGGTAAGTCTGCAACAGAGAATTTGTCTTCGTTGAGGAGCCACTGCGATGAAGATTTGTGTGTTTCACTGCAGCTGGGTGATAATGAAGCAAAGAGGAGGCGTTCTGAAGCATCAACTAGTACTGAGGAAGCTCAGTGAAGCAGATTGTTTGCGCAAGCCGGATGGACCGGCCTGTTAAAAATTTAATCATTTTGAGACCTTTCCACCCTATAATGTGTTGTTTGTAACCTTTGTGATACTGTGTTTTATGCTTAGCAGTTTGTGACAGTGAGCAATGATCTGAGTGGAGTTCACTGTCTTTATAGTGAATTTGTGGTAGACCAAAAAAGAGAAGTTTGTCACTGAGAATCATTCAATTCCTGCAATGCTTGAATTTCTGAAGTGTGCTACTTTTCAATAAGACTTGGCCAATACACTTGAAGCTCTTGGATCCAATGGTACTGACCATAGTTTATATTGTTGTGATGAACTGATGAGGGCATGAGTTGGTCTCTTTCTTATCATGCTTCTTTATGTCAATGCCTTTTATTTGACAAAAGAAAAATGTATTATTGTGGAAGGAAAAGTGGGAAAGAAATAGGGAAACCTGAAGAAAGTAAGAAAAAGAGAGAATCTAGCCAGTTTGTTAAACGATTTTTTGTTTTCTTTATTTGTCAAGAAAACCTGAACTTTTGCAGCTACATATTCAAATGGGAAAATGATTTTAGTTAAAGTACCAAATAAAATGGACAGCTTTCGGCCTTTTCGCGCATCATGCACTTAAAAGCACACACTGTGACATAAAAGAAATTACAAATAAGTGAAAGGCCATAACAGTCAATCAATTTTTATGTTTGGTCGAAAAATATAATATTTTTCAAACAAATAAATTGATATGATTTTACAAGTTTACCCAAAGGAGGAGGAAAGTTTTGATATGAAAAAAATTTTAAATATATTTTTTTATTTCTATAAATATAAATCATTATTTAAGAATTTTTGTTTTTAAATTTATTTTTAGCTTTTGGCCCTTTTTCTTTTAATATTATACTTTTGGTTTCTATATTCTAAATTTAAGGTCATATAAGTAATTTAGAATATATGTTTAATCTTTATGAATATTGAAAACATTATTTTCTTTTATTCTAATCAATAGTCTTTATTTTGTCCTTATAAATATTACTATTAAACAGTTCATATCAGTGTTGGGAACCAAAAATACAACATAAAAAACAATGAACTAAAAACAAGTAAAAAATTTAAAAATAAAAATAAAAATGACTTATATTATTTATAAAAAAAATTATTTATCAAAAAATAAAAGGGGCTTTCCGTATCTCAAAAAAATTTAATATTAGTATTTTTTTAGTTATTTATAACTAAGAATGACTATTCTATGTTATTTAAATATATAAAATCATTGCTCTTATTGCAATAATTGAATACACAAGATATTTAAACAAAAATCCACTCAAGTATATTTATAAAGGGTAAAACCACTTTTGAATCTTTCATGTTTTATCAATGTTTCAATTTAGTCTCTAATTTTTTTATTTATGTCATTGATGTTTTCAAAATGTTTTAATTTTTCCCTTTTGATAAATAATATCTATTTATAAATGAAAATAAAATGTAGAAGCCAAATTACGATGTTAGAAAATCATCATAAAGCATAAAATATCAAACTACTAGGATAGAAGATAACAACAAAACATAAAATGTCTAGTTTATATTAATAATTTGAATGTCATATACGATTTAAAGACGTTAAGAACGTAAAAAAAAAAGACTTTCAAGAGTAAATCAAAATCTTATTAAAACGTGAGAATCATGATTAGGGCTTTTACTATTTATAATAGAATGGATAGGCCCCGAAAAATAAATTCGGGCATACCCGGTTGGGACCCGACACCGACCCGCTCCAAAAGTCCAATAACGAAGGGCTGGTGGCACGAGTCCTTTATCTTGGATTCACTTATTTTCACTACAATATCATCAAGAATCAACCAACCAACCCACACTATTCAGCAGTACAGTACTAGCGTCGAGCTAGCTCAACAAGGAGCTAGGGTTTATCCAGGGTTTCGTGTTCTCTCTCTTCCTTCCGTGCCCTAACTAACAATGGCAAAACCAGGGCGAGGCCGCCGCACACCGCCGTCGGGGTCCATCTCCGGGTCCTCCTCTCGCTCACGTTCCTCCTCTCCCTCCGACTCTCGCTCCTCCTCCCGCTCCCGCTCTCCCTCTCGCTCCAGATCCAACTCTTCCTCCTCCTCCTCACCTTCCCGCTCCTCCCGCAGCCCCAGTGTCTCCCCTCCCCCTCCTCGCCGGAGAAGGTGCGCTCACTGTCTCCGCAATTTTCGTGATTGCTGTTTGTTTTTCTTTCGAAGGTTTTTGCGATCGTTGAAAATGTGAAGGTGTAAAGGAAAAAGAAAAAAGGAAATCGGAGCTTGAATTTGACTTTTGTTGTTTCTGTAACGTGTGTCTGTGTGTTGAATCGGCTTTGTAAGGATGCGTGAGATTGTGCGTTGTTGTCCGAGATACGAATTGGATCTTCGTTGAAGATTTATTATTTTGTATTTTTGGGATTTTCAGTGCTGGAAATGTGAGAATGTACTTAAATTTTTCGCCTGTGGGTTTTGAATTTTTAGTTAGGTGCTAATGTTTGGTAAAATGAGCTGTGGATATTGAGATTTGAGATTGAAATTGAAGCTTCTATACACAAAAAAAAAGAAGAAGAAAAGAACGATACATTCTTTTTGCGGACTGTGCTATGTTTTGGGGGTTCCCTTAGGTTTTTTCAAGAGTGACATGAAAGGCCATGCTCAGTCATGCCCTTTTTCCTTGGTCAAATTTGATACTTTTGATCCCAGAACGATGTAAAACCAGTGCTTCACACGTCATTATTTTTTCCTAGCAGTTTAAAAGGCTGAGTTTTGTGCTGTTTCTAAATAGAATAGAATTGGCTTGAAGTCTCGACAGTCTCTTGGATTTTCATTTTGTTGTTTGTGTTTGTTGGAGTTGTGTGCTTTTTAATTGCGAATGAGTCGATGTTGGTATGCAACTTACCTGATTACATATTAATATATTATAATATATATATATATATATAATAGTTCAATGCACTTGGCCCTTGAAAAACGTCAGTTGCTTGCTTCTGTTTTCTGCTATTCTTGTGTTCCTAATTTCTTTAAGTACCAATGAGAATTAAATAGGTTAGTCAGGGTTGATCATGTCGTCACTTTCAACTGCACAATTTATTCAAATCACAATTTTGTCCATAAACATAATTGGAAAAATATGTCATGGCCATTGTAGGATGTGGTAATATTTTTCCTTCTCTTATTTTCCCCCGATTCATGGTCAACAATATTGTTAGATTACTTACTTGTGAATTTGATTGATATGCTACTGTATTTTTTTCATCTTTTATCCTGTAGTCCTGCTGAAGCAGCTAGGCGAGGTCGATCTCCTCCACCTCAGTCTAAAAGAACTTCGCCTCCTCCAAGGTAGGGTGCTTTTCAAATAGTGTTGTGGTCCTATGCTCTTTGTGCCCCACCTAGTAGTAAAAGGCATAGTAGTAGTTGCTGTTGCTGTTGCTGTTGTTGCTGGTTCTACTTTCTTTCTGATATAAATTTTTGGTTTTATATGAATATGTCATCATATTTTATTATGTTCTTTCAAGCTATTGTGTTCTATATATATCATATGCATATGATTGCTGTTTTTGTTGTAACATGGTATATCACGCAGGTCAAAAAGATGCAAACTAGTTCTAGAACATCACGGTTCAGAGATTTTTAGTGCTTTTAGGTGTTTGTTGATAAATTTAATTGCTTTATGTAGAAATTTCAAATGTTGAACGGGTTCTTTATTGACCAAAGTGGCGTGGGAGATTGCTAGGAAATACTGAATGCTCTTGTTATGGATATACATAGGGATGCATAATACTTTTTGAAGTATTTGTAGTGCACATGCTAAGATTTGAATTCTCAAATGGTCGCAACCTTCAAAATATTGTAATATTATTTTTATTTCGATGTTTCACTTCATTGGTTAAATTCAACTCAATATCCTCTTGCTGTTAGTCTTCTCAACTCATAAATTAACAGGCTTTCTTTCTTGTTCTGTTACGTGTACCTTTTGTTTATGTGTTTACTTTCTATGCTGATCTCAGGAAACCTTCTCCTGTACGTGAATCACTTGTTCTTCATGTAGAAAAGCTCAGCAGGAATGTCAATGAAGGCCATTTGAAAGAAATATTTAGTATGTTCAATTCTTTCTTTCTAACTTCTAGCTCCTTCTTACATTGTGATTGTGATAGTATAAGTTCTATGTTGCTACGGTCCTAGTTGCCAGATTGTTGCGTGGTTTCTTATTTGTACTTTGCATTTAATTGATATGTTGCAATGACAATGTAAACAATGCCTCATGTTAGTGCAATGAGCATCCAGAAATTAAGCCTGATATAAATCCTATTTTGTTCCTTTTTCATTTATGGCTTCACATGATAAAACTGTTACTTTTCATCAATGGGACTTCAATCTCAGAATTATTAATTGGTAAATAAGGCATTTTTTACCTGTATATATTATTGAATACTTGAAACATCAAGTATTTAAAGAAACCATAGGGAACTAATGTGTTAATATTCCTTTTTTTTTTTGCAGTTATCTAACCCTTATGCATTAACTTTTCAGGTAACTTTGGTGAGGTTGTAAGTGTCGAGTTGGCAATGGATCGAACTGTAAGTTTGCCATTGTTTCAGCATCACAGTTTTGGGGGAATTATTGTGATATTTAGTTTCAAACATTTCCCCTCATTTCCAGGTTAATCTTCCCAAAGGATATGGGTATGTGCAATTCAAGACAAGAGCTGATGCCGAGAAAGCATTATTGTACATGGATGGTGTAGGTTTCTCTGGACTGAGCAGGACTAGTTTCCATAATCAAGCCTTCTGGCTGCTGTCTGCTGTCTGCATTTGGAGATTGATGTGTTTATTTTTATACTGCAGGCCCAAATAGATGGGAATGTCGTTAAGGCAAGATTTACTCTGCCTCCAAGACAGAAAGTTTCACCTCCTCCAAAGGCTTCTGCTGTTGCTTCGAAGAGGGATACCCCTAGGACTGATAATGCTAGTGCAGATGTTGAAAAGGATGGGCCAAAGCGGATAAGAGAATGTATATACCTGATGTGTTGGTGCAGCATTATTTTTTGTGTATATTGATCATATTGGTGGTTTTGTATGTTTACTGAACCTGGAATTCATTATACCAGCTCCTCGGAGAAAACCTCCTCCCTCTCCACGAAGGAGATCTCCTGTGCCTCGAAGGGCTGTATCTCCAAGGCGAATAGATTCTCCTCGTCGTCGTGCAGATTCTCCTGTTCGTCGTCGATTAGACTCTCCTTATCGTCGTGGAGACACACCTCCTAGGAGGAGGCCTGTGTCTCCTGGAAGAGGTCGCTCGCCATCTCCACCAAGACGCCCGAGATCCCCTGCAAGGTTGGCTCACAATTGTATGTGTTTTTGGTTGACAGTTTCCGTGGTCAAATCTACTCATTTGATTAGCGCCTTTGTAGGGTATCACCTAGAAGGTTGCGTGGAAGCCCAGGTCGCAGACGTTCTCCTCCTCCTCCTCTAAGGCGCCGGTAACCATATTGATTATTAATTTCCCTAAATTTTTACTTTGCATTTGTCATCTTGTCATACGTGCTGTTGATCACCAATTGAAAAACGAAATATTTTCATCCAGTTCACCACCACCTAGGCGAGCTCGTAGTCCTCCTAGAAGGTCTCCAATCAGAAGGCGCAGTCGCTCTCCAATACGTAGGTCTGCACGCTCAAGGTCATTCTCACCTCGAAGGTAGTTTTACTGCATATCTATTTCTTAATTCACTAAAATAAGCCACTGTTTTTTGTACTTATATTTTGGCCTATTTTTGCAATTACTTTGCTTTTTGTGCTTTAGAGTATTTTGATAGGAGCAAAAAAGGCATGGGATAAAATGATGCTTGGACCTGATGGATTCTGTAGTTATCAAGATCCTTTCACATGGTTATATATGCATATCCATTGACGGTTAACTTAATAACTTAATGCTTAAAATTAATAATAGCGAAAGATAGAAAATCAGTTTATTAGTAAGTCAACGGATAGCAGGCAGAAGAGAAAGGGATTTGATCAAGTATGAATCTGGTTACATAGAAATAAACGTTTATTTCACAGAATACTCAGTTTATTTCATTGTCTTACTCCACCATTTGTTTGGGTATGCAGTTGACACTACATGATAAGTTTTAATGTTATTATTTTTTGGATTTCTAGTCATGTTATGCACAAATTAATCCATTGTTTTAGAATGTGTGTACTAACACTTTGAAAATATGTCACAAATCATAAATTCACCTTTCAGCAGAGGTCGGCCACCTATCAGACGTGGGAGATCTTCATCCTACTCTGATTCACCAAGTCCACGCAAGGTTTGTGCCTTTATTTTTATTTAGGTGGAGTTCTTTTTTCTTGTAATGTTCTAGCTCAATCTTTCATAACTTTGATAGGTGTCTCGGAGATCAAAGAGTCGCAGTCGCAGCCCAAGAAGGTAATCTGTACTGCAGTCTATATAGTTGCTTTTTTATTTAAAACTTTTTACTCCCTTTATTGTTGGGTAACATTCGAGGTTTTATTTATCTGGGCAGGTTCCTCTGTACTTTTTTTAAAAGCTCTGGCCCCCCTCCTTTTTTTCAGCTTATAACTATTTTTGGTCTGAAACACAAATAATATAAACTTATTTTGCTGTGAATTTCTACCGGATGTTCTCTGGATATAATTTAGCAAAATGATGGATTTGTTTCCCTATAACAAAAAATATCGTGTAAATTAAAAACCCCCGTGAGTGCACGAAAAGCTCAAAAGCTGGTATGTAACACCATATCAAACATGACTGACTTGTACAGTTTTGGGGCTTCGGACACCACTTTTTCCCCTTTTCTTTTTCTTTTCCTACCCCCTTCAGAATTTAGGCCTTTAAATGTGCTACCATCGCTCAAGGTTGCAATCTTGGGTAGGTGTGCTTGATGTAAATATGATTGGTACCCTCGTCAGTTTTCTCATGCTCAATTCCAATTGATTTCTGCAATGGAATTTTGGGCTCCAGAGGATTTCTCTCGGTGATATTTCCATATTAGAATATTTGACCTAGTCCTTACTCCTTGGCTTTCCTAAAACGGAGTGTGTTTGCTTTAAGTATAATAATGTTGCACTGATTTATCTTCTAAGTTTAGGTTGTTTTATTTGAGTTCGGTGTTTTATTACATGCCTTCTTTTCAGTTCTTAGTGTGCTAAATTTTGTTCATAATTGTAGGCCTTTGAGAGGAAGAGGCAGTAGCAACAGCAGCAGCAGCAGTTCCCCACCCCCACCCCCACCCCCACCCCGCAAACCCTAGATAATTCTTGTACATCTATTGTCTCTTCTTGATGTATTTGTCTAGATTTTATACCAGTTATTAAAGTATTTCTACTTGTAGTGTGCTTGGGAATATGTCGCTTTCTATCACTGTCTACTCCCTAAGAAATGTTTTCTTATCATCACTTGAAATATGTTTTGAAGAGTTGCTGTTCCATTCAATTGTGTCTAGGGGGACCTTTAGTAATTCTGGTTAGAAATGCACAATTTGGTCGATGACGCCATTTCTTGCATTCCGATGAGTGAATCAAAACTTGGTTGAATCCTGTTAGAAATTCCGAGGGAATATCATTTAACTGATAATCTCTTTAGAGATTTGAGGATGCCAATACTATGTTGTGGTACTTATCTTGCCCCGAACAGTGATAATGCAATATCTTATGTTCCTATGCATCAGTGATTACTGATTAAGGCGTTAATGTTTATGGTATGTAGGTAAGTCTCGCTAGTCATTATTTGTGTGAAAATGTAGAATGTGGTGACTTCAGAATTTTGGATTGCACATTTTCTATTTTCGTTATCACCAAAAATGAAAAACAAGGGTGAAAACATGTTTGGTTAAACTTTTTTGAAAATATTTGTAGGAAATATTTTCTGAAATAGGATGAAAAAATGAAAACGCTAAATCCTCATTTTCAACGTTTCTTGTGAAAATTTTGAAAATATGAAAAGGTTGAAAATGTGGTGGGCTATCTGTAATTTTAAAGACATTTCAATTTAAAACCATCTCTCTCCTCTTGTTATTGCTGAGACTCGGATGGGCTAAAGTGCACGCTGTCTTGCTTCTCTTTCTCTTTCCTGTGCGGCTGTGTCTCTTTAGTCTTTACCATGCAACCATCGTGAGACATAGATTTCAGCAAATTCCACCTGAATCTTTGTTTACCATGTTGCCAAAGCAAAAGCGCCCTTCTACTTTCCACGATCCTTCTCTAGTGGATTCCGAGGAAGAGCAAGAACACTTTCAGCAAGAAGACAATGATAACTTGAGCAATCTTTCGTTTTTCCTTTATGTTTAGCGGTAGGTGAGATTTTATGAGAAGCAAAACCATAACTGAAGCTCCCCCACTCAACTAATTAATCCTCTTTCCCTCTTTTTCATTTTTTTTTTCTCCACTCAGTCAGCCACACACTCCCAGCGTTCTGGCATGTCTCAAGTCTTACTAATTCCTCACAAAATGCGTTTTTTTTTTCTTCTTTTCAATATGACATGAATTAATAAATAATTAATTTAAAATGGTCATGTATGCGATGATATATATTGAAAGAGTTTTCTTTCTAATTTTTTACTATTCATTTTTTGCTTTAATTTTTTTTAAAAATGTATAAACATACTTAATGACGACGTTCTAAGACATTTTTAACTTTTTATTAAAATTAAATTATTTTGAATATACATAATTTATATTATTTAATACTAAATATAATTTCATTATCTTAAATTTGATTTTAAAATTATATTTTGAAAACGAACAAACCAAACATATTTTCATTATTTTCATTTTTTAAAAACAAAATTTACATTTGTAAACCAAATGTATTTTCTGATTTTGAAACTCTGAAAATGAAAATACTTTTTAAAAAATGAAATAAAAAATGAAAATAGAAAATATTTTCGCAAATCAAACGCACTTTGAGCCCTTTTGCGTATGCCAACTGAATACACTGTCTGGTAATCTCCCCTTCTATACGCGCTTAGGTTTTTAACCATTTCATCCTTAGTCAAGTTTAAAACAAAAATTTGACTAGTAAGTCCATTGATGGATTAGGACGTTAATCTAATCCCTTAAATCTACGGCTTACTCTTCACATTCTGAGTGCCTAAGAGTCATAATTTTCTATGAGTTTGTGTTTCGTTCAGTCGTATGTGCTTGGGAAATCATTTATGTCGTTTGTACTGTTTTCTGGTTTCGTTTGAAAGCAGATCTTGAACGCTTAAGAAGTGATGGAGCTAGAACTACACCTGGTCACTCACCTTGTCTGAAGAAAAACCAAAATTATAGCTACATTCTGCATACTTATTTTTGTGATCAAGTTGACGTATTGTAAGATATTTAAACTATATTATCAGGTGTTGATTTACTTGATTTTCAGCATTCAAAACGTTCGATCAAATTTTAGCATGATTGGTGACTATAATATCTCAATAATTCAAATGAAAATCAAATTTCTTATGAATTAATTTTCCATCGGAAGAATAAAATTGACAATTGATATTCGAAGTTATGTTTTCCGAGATTCACAGTATACTATACATATTTCGTTTAATTAAAATGAAACTAGTTGAGAAAACATAGACTCAACATTCAAATTCATCTTGGCTAATAATGCATGGATAAATTAGTCTCAAGATTTAAAAGCTTCATATTCTTTTTTCTTTAAAGAGAATGTATTAGTCTTCTTATTAACGCAGTATTCAATACTTAACAAAGAAATAAATATGACCCCTTACAACATTAATGATGTGGCTCCCTCAAAAGTCATTATAACACTAAACAACAATGCTGCTTTGAGTTGGGAAGTGTGAAAATGAAGAAGTAAAGAATGAGGGAATTCCGATTTGAGGATCGGATTTGAGGATGCATAAGTTTGATTACTGAAAAAACAAGATAAAAATTTGATTGTTTTGATAAGAAAGGCAAGTAGTATGCCACCGTGGGGCTTAATGGAGTTAAGTCAATATTTTAATTGCCCAAATTTCTTTGTTAAGTGTTAGAATGAAGAGTTAATATAAGGATTAACATGTCTTCTTTTGTAAAAAGTAAGAAACCATAGGAGGGTTTTTAAGTCCTAAAGGACATATTTGTCTCTAACAATATTAGTCAACTATGTATTTGTGGTTTTAGTAAAAAAAATTGTATAACACATTTGTGTTACTTCATTAAAAGAAAAAAAGGATAAATTATTAGGACGTCTCTAGAAGTTTAATGCAATTATATCCAACAATCTTTTATCTACAAAATTGTCATTAGTGGTCATTGAGGTTTGCTAAAGTTACATTGATCTTTCATGCAATTATTGATTCATTAATTTAAGTAACAAAAAGAATATTTCATGTGCATATAATCATCAATGACAAAATTATAATATTTTCATAATATTTAACATATAAATTATTAATTATAAGTCATAATCAAAAGTTTGAGTAAAACCTCAAATTGATCTTTAAGAGAGTCGTGAGACACTCACTTAGTTCTTAAAAGAGTTGTAATATCAATTTGGTTCTCGAAAAATTTGTGACATCAATTTAATTCTCTAAAAATTAAAGTTTATTTCATTTGAACTTATTTGAAATGAATTTTAATCTTTCGAGGGCTAAATTGATGCAACAAATCTTTCAATGACCAATTTGATATCCCATAACTATTTCAATGACCAAATTAATATCACGAATCTTTCAATAAACAAATTGTCGTCCTACCACTTTTTCCAACATTCAATTAGAAGTTCTACTCTTATCAGTTCCATTCTCATGATGAAAAAAGAGAGAGGATATTTTAGTGAAATTAAGTTATTTTTGTTAGGGTTAAATTAAGTCTTTTGAAAAAAGAGTTTAATCTCTATACACTTTTAATATTAAATAGTTCTCTTTGAAAAAAGAAAATCGTTATTTGGATATACAAGTTATGAAATATCATGTCGATATATTACTATTCACTATCCACAATCAGATAGGCTATGAATCCATGCTAGCACAAATTTTATGTCAAAAAAAGAAAGAAACATTTCTCGTTTCTTTTTTGGAATTATAATGATAGGTTTCGGATCCTCCAAATAGCCCAACATAACGGAGTCCAGCGACCTTTATCTGGACCTGCTCCATATCCACATCCATCTCTTCCCCCCAACCCCCCATATCTAAATGCTAGGGTTCGGATTTTCCTGCACTTAGGTTCTGACAATCTCTCTCCCTGTGTGTGTGTGTGTGTGTGCGCGTGCGCGCGCGCGCGCGTGTTTTGCGTTAATTCCAATCGGTGCTTAATAGGGAACAAGTTTGAAGATTGAACACGCTTCCCTCGCTAGTTGCTGAATGGTTATATGATACTACAGCAACAAATATTCACGGAAACGGGAAAACGGACAAGGTAATTATTTTAAGAAAAACACAAGTGAAAATATGTAATTGGGTTATCAGAAAATTATATATATGAAAAAAAAAAAGATTTTTTTCCCTCTCTATTTATGGTCTTTATATATGTTCATTAAATATTTTGAAGCTTGAAAGGTACTTGTTCGGAAATATCATTATCACAGTTAAAGCAGGGGACTTTGAGCTTGATGATTATTTTCCTATTTAGTTGGAAATTATTCAATTTCAATATTCTTTTGGTTGTTGTTGCTGTAGTTCAGTTCCTAAGCATTGAATATGTGGTCACAGTGTTGTATCTTGTCTTGGTAGTTTAGTACTGAAATTGAGAACATTTATTTTATTTATTTACTTGGTTTTGGGTGCTGTAGTGTAGAAGAATTGATAAGAGAGGTTCCATTGGGATTGTAGAACCTGTTATTTTGTTTGCCTTTGCTTGAGCTCCATTAATGTTTATCTGTTTCATTGTCTCCTTATAATGTGAGGACCAGTATGATGGTTGGTTACCTGATGATCATATGGAATACCCTTTAAATAATGGATTTAATTTTGATACAATGTCTGTAAAAGGATTTTACACCGTCATTCAATTATGTGTTATCATATCATAAAAGATATTTGACTCTTACAATAACTACATTAAATGTCTCATATATGATGATATCTTGTATGTTGATGGTGTTAAACATTTTGCACTAATAGTGTATCAAAATTAATCTCTTAAATAATGATGCTTTTAGTACAACTGATAAAGTTACTTTAATAAATTTTACCTTCTACGAGATTCATTGTGCATGTGTTTTAGATCTGAGATTTGTTGCTTTTCACATGTGCAGACAGTTTAGTGGGTTCCACCTATCTAAACTAAGGTAGCAGGCAGACTAAGGATTTCATGGCAGGCAGTGGCCTGCCGACTTTGGGTCGTGTCAAGCTTTCTGATTTAGTTCCTTCGGAAGGGTTACCATCTGATTCCTATAAAATATCGGTTTCAATTTTGTCACAATCGCTCGCTCAGTTTTCAGCTGTCATTGTCCAGTTTCCAGCAGGTGATGGGGCTCTTCTAAGATCTAGCTTAGAATCTTCCCGCCTCTATTTCCATCAAAGAGAATCGTATCCGCCTGCAGATATAATCCATACTAGTGAGTCTCAGGAGTGGTGCAAAACATCTGGTTATTATGCAGATCCTCATTTGTGGCAAGAAACCTATGATTATAGACCAGGATTGACTCCTTCAGAGCCAAACAACTCTATTGAGTTCCCTCCGGCAGGTTTGCCAGATATATTCGCTTTATTTGGAAAAACAGCGAGGCATATTCTGGATGCGATTGGCTTCCATTTGAATTTGCGAAGCTCTCCGTTCACTGAAATACTGGATAATGTTCCCCTTAGAAATAGTGAAATTTCATCTTCAGTCTTATCTGTTTGCTGTCATGCAAGGCCTTCATTTCAGGGGGCACAACATCATAATATAGCTACTCAAGAGGATGGTCAAACGGTTATGTATACTGACCATGATCACCATGTTGATAAAAGCTTGATATCTCTTGTTAAGTCTGACAAGGCAGGTTTACATGTTAGAGACTTTCAAGGTCGATGGATTCTTGTTGATGGAGATCTAGGACCTCAGGAAGCCATTGTTTATCCCGGGCTTGCTCTCTATCACGCAACTGCAGGGTATGTAAGCCCTGCATTGCTCAAAACTGAGATTAATATGGAGGCTAATATGTATGGACGGTGTTCTTTAGCCTTCAAATTTTATCCTAAATCAATGAGCAGCCTTGATTGTTCAGAAATGAGATCTGCAGGTTATGGAATTGAAGCTCAGTTCCAGCTCCCTGTTCCTGTGGATGATTTTATGCAAAGATCCCATCAAACCGATCATCTCTTCAACAGGCCTGGTTTCCAGTGCTTCAATTTCCCACCTACCCACGATGGTATGTAGCATTCTGATTATATTTGGAATCTGGTTTGTTATATGGGTCAGTTGCTTATATTCTTCAAAACTTAATGTTGAATGATGCTGATGTTGATTTTGCAGAAGGGCAGTATCTATATAATCTTTCTAGAGTTCTGGTGAAAATAAAATTTTGAGAAGTTACAATTTTTTCCAATGTGATTGTGAGAAGATATGTTTATTGCATTCCCCTGAGCATGAGAGGAACTAGAATGATGGAATTGAAAGGCAATGCTAAACCTATTTTGTGGGAGTAGTGGCAGAGCGAAATAAATAATTCTTTGGCTGTTTTTTACATTGAAAAAATTGTTCTTTGGCTGCTAGAAGATAATGCAGAGTATTGAATTTATTGTTTTGCATCTTTATCCTTTATTATAACGGGGACCTAGGCATCTTGCACAATGTGGTTTACTCTGTTGCTTTATTTGACAAAACAAATGGTGCTTGACTCAAGTGAATATTAGATAGAATAGAAGAAAGGTTTCAGCTCCCCCCCCCCCCCCCCCCTTTTTTCCTTCTTTTTTTAATTATTTTCTTTTGACAATATGGTAGAATTAAGTCTCTCAAATTTGACTTGACTTCACACACTTGTCCTGCAAAGTATCAGCTCCTGATGAATGAGACTAACTTACCTTTTATTAAAAAAGAGATAATATTATACCATTTCTTTTTCTATCACAAAATTATGATATTGCCCACGAATTAATTGATAAAAAGGTTATGAGTATATTTAAGTTGTATATTTGTGGCTTCCTGGTATTGACAGTTGGCCACAACATTCTGAAATCTGAATTTATGATTGGTGCTGTTCTTTGAGCTACTTGCAAGAAGTAAAATCCTCTAATCTTTATACTTATGCTACAATGTGATATAGTTTTAATAATTAGCTTATAGTTATTTCTATACGTTTGATTTCATATCTGATATATGCTTAGAAGTATTCATGCACACGATGTCCTGCAAGATAAATATAAAATTGTATTGTCATTGTTTTTATCTGTAGTTAACTGGCATTTTTCACTTATATTGGGAGCTTCAAGCCAAAAGGAACACTGCTCAGTCACTTTAAGAAAAATATTTATTCTTATTTGCCTAAACAAGAATTAAAAAAAGTTGAGAGTTCATGTATATTGCACTTTTCTTATTATACTGGCAGAACTGTAGATTGTCTTGTCCAGATGTTCTGAAATTTGAACTTCGGTTTCCAGAATGTGTTTCATGAAAATTTATTCATTTTTTGTCATGAGTTTGACCGAATTGATATTGAATTAGTGTCATTTTTGCATTGAGAGTACTCCTTAGTTGAAAGTTGTTAACAGCAGGTCCTTGGATCGATGAAATGCTGGTACAGGATCTGTGAAGCCAATGATGCGGAGGAGGAAGCAAAATCTTAAGAGTAAACCTCTGCCACCTTCCAAGAGATTAAGGCTGGAAGCGCAGAGAGTTCTGAAAGAAAGGGTCCAGGATATTGCAGATAAGAAAGGCATCAAGCTGCGATTCTGTAATCTCAAGGAATGTGAAAATCACATTCACACCCTAGATAGCCCATGTGCGAATATACGAATGGAGATAGGGTGGCCACCTGCAGTTCCATTTGTCCATCCCCATGATTTACCTAACAAGGCAAAACTGGGTTTTCTCGAGGCATATGAACCTGGTTGGACAGAAGCCCATCAAAACTTGGACAGGCTAGTCAACGCTCGGCTAACTTTAACTGTCCTTTTGCAAGTTTCATGTCTGTATGCTCATGCATATTTTACCTTGTATAGTATCTGTCAGAGTAAAATATTTCTGGTGTATTTAAAACTAAGGATATGCATATTTCGTTTTCAGAGTGATGAAAAGGTTAAGGGAATTTGTTTATTAACATGGATGAAATCCACATATTCATAATTAACATAATTATCTTCATTACTCAATCTGTTCGTTGCTATATACTCGATCTTCTAGCATGGGTTTAATGAATGAAAAAGCTGGATAAATAGATACACTTTTGTTGCGTCTTGATTTGAGCATGGGTTTCCATAGTTAGTTAGAAGCTTGCTGATACTTACTCATGTCCCTTTTTCTTAATTGGTTACTTAAAAGAGTAAACCTTTCACTCTTGCGAGATATCTTGTACTTATCCTGGAGTGAACTAAGCTAATCATCCCGAGTTATATCTCTGGGAATGGAACTAGAAACTACGATAGTGTAGGTGATGAAAAATAAAAGATCAAAAACAGTCAGTGGAAGCCTGTTGATAGGTTTGTGGTAGTGACTCTGATATGCATTGGCTAGATTGAGATGTTGGGCCATCAGTGTGGGCACAAGGTCAAGATTCTGAGAGAACTTGTTGAGTTTACTTAACTATTTGAGACCTGAATTATTGCACTTTCTTTAACTTCGTGGATTAGTACTATTGTGATGAATTTATTGATGTTTGTTTAAGGTCTACTTAGCATCCGAGAAGTTCACAAACCATTTGTTCTATGATTAATTGAACATATAAATTATGTTCTCTTTTATAGTGATATTAACATAGTTTACATGTTCCGGTGTCTGCAGGATTCCATCCCCCTGATTTCCAACATATGGGCAACATGTGATCAGGTTGTGAAGGTCTTGGGAGGACAGGCCTTTAGTTATCAGTGGGTCGCAGGACCCATTTTTGGATAGGTGCTAGTTTTCAAGTGACCAAAGATGTGACACGTTTGTATCGGAAGAACAAACTAAAATGCTCGATAGGATAGCATTGTCTGTCCATACCAGTCTCTACAAATTTCAACCTAAACTTTACATATACAAAGTTTTGCCAAAACCCAAAGATGACTAGAATCAATGTGGGTAATTTTTAAAATTTGATTTTGGTACTTACAGTTGCTCTATATCTGAAGGGTAGAATAATTGGGAGTACTTCTGTTTATTAGTCCAAACCAATCAAAAAGGTTGCAAAAACCTTTAAATCAAAAGTATCCTTTGTGTCCTTTTGTCTTTAAAAAGACACCAAGATTCACCACCACTTTAAGATATTAAATTAGTTCGAAATCAAATTGTCGACTAACTATATATATCTTGAAAGTAGTGAAAATACATCAAGATTTACAGAATCAGTTTAATTCAAACAACTGTGGAAAAGCTTTTTAGTTTACTAAACCCCCACTTCTGTGCAAACTCATCCATCGAAGTTTTCTGGGAGTGATTATCCAATGTACATGTTGAGGAAAAATTTCAGAATTTAACAAAACTTCCCTATTTCTATTTCCCTCCATTGAATGATCCTCCACTCCCACACCAGACAAAACAAAGCTCATAGTCCTGTGCTGGTAGAGAGGCACAGAAATGTTTGGCCTCCATACTCTAGTAAACAATTGGCACCAATTATTGGCTTTCTCAAAGCTGGCGATGACTATCTTCCATCTCGAGTTTCTTCATTCATCAACAAACCAAATACTTCCTCAATTGCGAAACGGTGGTTGATTTTCAAAAGGCAGCTCTACCGGTGTTGCATTGCCATAAAACTCTTCCAAATTGTAGAAAGCTCTCTGAGGGGGAAGAAAGATGTGGACAACAACATCTCCTGTTATCAAGAAAAAGCACAAAGTTAACCTGAATAAGTATTAAAAAATGAAGCCTAATGCAAAACTAGCAAGGCTATTGTTACTGTGAATTGGCTTTAAAGCTTTTGTTTGATGGTTTTAAAGGTTTTGTATGGGAAAAAGAGGGTAGAATCTTGCTGTAGTGTGCTTTATTGAGGCTGCTGTCGTGGCATAGAAGTTTTTGTCTTAGCTGGCAAATCTTTGGTGCATCCTCGAGAATCTTCTTTGGTAGTATACAGAATTGTATTGATGCACTGCTGCTTTCTGCAGGGTATGCTCTGTTGGCTCTCTATTCTCTAAGGTGGTCATTGTACATATCTATGAAGCGCAGACACACAAAATTTAAGAGTCCTGTTTACGTGTCAGACATATGTATGTGTTGAATCTTATATGACGCATACTTGTATATATTTGATTTGAAATTGTTTTTTTCCTGATTCAGCACAAGAAAACATTATATATAAGGTCATTTAAAATTTGGAAATGGAAATAATGCGTAAATTGAATTTATTTTGAATTTTTAAATAATATTTCTATTATCGAATAAAAATAATAAGGAATAATTGAAATTATATAAATGGTATTATATTATGAACAATGAATCTTTTTCTTTAAATTTTAAATTTTTTATATACTGTGTCCTATGTTTTAAATTGTAATGTCCTTGTGTCCGAGTCATGTCTTGTCTGTGTTAGTGTCTAATTGTCTATGTTTCATAGGTACTCATTCTTCAAGAAAGTACCATTCCTCTCGTAATAATAAAATTTAATGAAAAAAATTATGTTGAAAGCTGTGACTGAATTTAGTGAAGTACCCATTTGGGTCAATTTAGGTGGCAGGGTTACGAAGCACCTGTTTAAAGGGAATGTGATGGCAGGACTTTGGTAGATGAATTATTCTATTTTCAGGACATGCCATTCACATGTAAAATCTCTTACCAAAGTCCAACAGGGTCCATGAGTTGGGTTTTGAGTCTCCTCCGGTTGGAAATTTTCCATATTTCTTCTCAGCTAGATCTCTTATTCTGGACCTAAAGTGCAACATAAACAACATAAATATTTTCTAATTTAGGCAATGCACAGACAAATCCTCAAGCATTGACAGATAAATATAAAAGGATCAACGACAAAGCCCATACCCAATAGCATCAATCTGGGGACGAGAAAATGCGGTAGCTATGATAAAAAATCTAGTCCAGTAAACAAGTGGCTTCACAAACAAGACTCTTATATCAGCTGCCTTAACGTCACTTGCAACCCGGGCCATTTCCACAGCAACTACACACATGACAGTTAACAATCAGATGGTACCTGATAAGCAGTAGAATAATTCTCTCATCACACACGCTCACACACACACGCGCGCACAGACACTCTCCAGAGTTGATTCATATAAACAAGGAAGTAACTGAACAAGGCTTTCTAACTTGAAATAACACTAGTCACAAGTACAAAGAATTAAATGATCTTACAGATACCAAGGGCCAAATCTAGATGGTGCTTTTCTATTTAGATCTAAAATAACAAAATCTTACAGAGGAAGGATTGCACGTCATTGAATCTACAGGTACTAGAGCAATTGGAAATAACAAAAAGTAAGAACCAAGGACACAGCATCTCATCTGAGAACCATATTTGCATAGATCTACAGCAGAGGATTTTCTACCAAGAAATCTAGACATGGGAGATTAACATAGAGAAATAATAAAATTTAAAACTTTTTATTAAAAAAAAAAAAAATTAGAAGTTTCTCAGTAAAATTCCACTTTATGGGGGCCATCAACTAAACATATGAATAGGTACATGGGGGAAAACAAACACAAACTTTGGGGGGCCCATGGCATGCATATGTGCCCCCTCAGCTCTGCCTGTGTAGATGGAAGCATGCTTGCAGTTGTGACTGCAACAATCAAGTAGGTAGAAGGACTATTCTACAACATAGCAGTCACATTTATCAGTTAAAAAACCATGTCAATAAAATCATTCATCAACACACAGCTTGTTTATTTAAATGAGGCTCCTACTTGGGTCCTTCAATAACATACTAATCACCTACCTAAATTGCAAGAAGGCCAGGCTATGCATGTGCATCCACTTCCCCTTAGAGAAACAGCAGCACAGAATATTTCCTATTCCCTTCTGCATTAATTTTCCTAAACTGCAGTGTCTGATTATGTGACATTTGCTACACAACTAAATAAAACCATATTCTAACAATAAATTTCATGTTTTACAGCACCCCTAATGTCCTTAACCATAATATTTCTTAAATTTATATAATCAACCTACCTGTCTTAATTGGAATTGAGAGAGGAAATAAATGGAAAGTTAAGGGCTATGGAGACAAGCTTTAAAAGTACATAGTTTTTGTTTAAGTAGATGGCGTTAATTCTAAAGTAGAGGTGAAAATTGAGTGCGTCATCCAAAGTGACAGAGAAATAGTTGGAGATATAAGCCATGAGATTTAAGCTGAGTGGTTGAAAAGGAGGACAACTTTGGCTGTTATTTGCATGGAAGGACTCATTCAAGAGAAGGTTATACTGCACACTATATGACTTGCAATAAGATATGAGACTAAATTTTGAGTGGTAGAAATCCATCAGAAAATAAGCTCAATGTTGTAGAGATGAAGGTATTGCAATTGATGAGTGGTAACACATTAGAAAGGATAGATTAGAAATGAATATAATTATTAGATAGAAAGTCAGGGTAGCACTTATTACGGAAAAGACAGTAGAATATTGCCTCAAATGATTTGGCGATGTGAGGATAAGACCCATGAAAAACCTAGTAAGAAAAGCAGATTAGATGGAAAATGGCCCCAATAAGTAGAAGTAAAGGAAAACCAAGAAAACCTATAGACAAAACCACTAAAAAGGACTAAATTTAATAGCTTGTCTATAGACATGGGTTACAACTTACAATAGATAGGATACAATGGTGCTGCTTGATCTATGTAGTTGCCCACACCTAGTGAGAAAAGACTTAGTCGTCGTTGTCGTAATTGCTTTATAATTTATGTAATAAACTCACCTACAAACTATAGGAGTGAATAGTATTTGCATACTTCTCATCTAATCAATGTCTGCCAGAGGCACATCACTACTTATTGTTTGAAAAAGGTGCACTAGTGTTCCTTCTTATAAAACTACCCTGTAGGTCACTCCTGGAAACATGTACTACTGACCCAGATAAGAGGTCCAGAAGATAGTAGCATTTGCCAGACTCAGAAGATGACAACTTTATGCAGTGAGTTTGTTACACCAATTAGATTCCTGTATGTGAATCTTGTTCAATTTACTAATTTTCCATTTTTCAGATAATTTGACAAACAATTCTTAAATTTAAGGATACACCTGATATAAGCCACAAGATGCTAAATGAGAAAGATTGTACCAAACAACGAGGTGCAAATTGAATATACTCCTTATGAGCTTACATGATAGGCTTTCAGCATCATCATCAACCTCTGCACTAGCAGGCTTTTGGTCTTTCCTCCTAAATACCACTTTTCCATAGTTTTTAAATAATTCATCGTACATATCATCGGTATCTTCACCTACATCCTGCAAAGTGTTCTGTTTATGTCATTTATGAAACCTTAATGAGGATCATCATAAGCAGGGCATGACTCAAAAAATCTCCAAATTTAGATAGAAAAACAACCACTTGAAATTGAATGCTAGCATGAAACATGGTGATTATCACTCATTTGGCAGCACACAAATAAGTAAAATTGAGAGAATTAATCCCATAAGAAAAGAAGTATGCACTTGCTACTATATTCTCAATATTGGTAGTCAACGTTACATCTAGTTATGAGCAAGGTGTACATTATCTTCAATACCAGATAACAAATATTGTAATGCACGAGGAAATAAATAATGATGATGACAAAACGAAAGAAATTCACAGCCATTAACCTTAAACCATAAAATTGCATTTAGAAGTACATGTAATGTTGGGGTTGGGAGAAGGGAAACTTTGACATCCCATTGAAAATCCACAGCTACTTCATAATATGTGATGATAGACTTCTCCAAAGAACAGCTACAGATAGGGGGAAGAAAAAAGGAAAAGATGGGGTTTCATCAAGATTATCCAAATTGAATTGATCAATATGTCTCAAAATTTTCAGACTTTCTAGGACTTCCAACATTTTTCATGGCACCCAAAATCCAAATTGAAACTCAGAAAAAAAAAATAGTATATATATATGTGTGTGTGTGTGTGAAAGTATTGAAATGATTATCCAGACTGTCTGACTTATTTCAAACTAAACAACATCAAGAACAAATCATTTCCCCATTAAACAGGATAGGCTACATGAATCAAATAACGTCATGGCGTAGTGTTATAAACATTCTTTGTGAACAAGGCATTTAAATCCAAGTCATTTTTCATAGTTTCGTTCATAGTTGTTATTGGTTTCTTCCTATCTCTAACTGCTAGATTGTCCTTCATCTTACATACTCCTCTTATTGACACTTGTATAAGCCTTTGCTTCATATTACTAAACCACTGAAAAGGCAAAATTTTACCATTTTTTCCTTAAGAGCTGCTATTCAAATTCCCAACTTTCTCTCTAATCAGCTCAACACTCTCATTTATGCCACATTGAACTATAATTTTCTTCTTCCATTTTTACCAACATTCGGCGAAAAAATCCCCAAAAAAATAAAAAATAAAAAGTAACATCCAAAAATAATTTGAGTTTAATTTTGATGCCACATCAGTGCAAATCATTCAATCAAATTCTACCATTTGTAACATTTCATGTATAGGGTGTGAAACCCGTCTTCGCTGATTGACAGTATAAAAAGTTTTACATTATCACTGCAGAAATTAAATTCTAATTATTTTCCGATACGTCTCACTGTCTTCTAAAGAAAAAAAAAAAAGCAGAAAAAATAAAAGAAAAAGTAGAAAAAGACTAGACATGAAGCATGCAGTTTTGCAACACGAACATCGTACCGAGAAAAAGCTGTCCTCAGCTTCTTTGCCGAACGCAAACCTCAACAGCGAGTTCCTCCTCTTCGACTTCGAATTCGAGCTACCGAACCGCTGCAAAGGATGCTCCTTTTTGTTGCAAGAGAAGCCGAAAGGAATCCTGGGTTTACTCGAACGCTCGGTTTCAGCGTGGCCACCCAGTCGCCGGAGCTCGCCGGGGAATCTCGCCGGAACGCCGGCGCTGGCTCCGGCGACTGAGAGAGTAGCGGACGGCAGCATTGTGGAGACCCAAAAAGGAGAGATTCTTACGAAACAGGAGTTCGGATGAGAATGGGAAGAGGATTGCGAAGTTATTATCAACAGCTTTGTCACATTTGTGATTTCTTTTCGCCTTGGATATATATATTTTTAATTTAAGATTATTTTTTGGCCCTTCTAATTTTCCTTTTCAAGATTTATATAGATTAAATATGGATTTAATTTATAGGATTTATTTTCGATGCGTTGATAATTATAAATAGATAATAATGTAAAAACATTTTATATTATCAATAAATAAGATTAAATTAAATTTAATGTAAAATTTTTCTAAGAAAAAGTAAGTTATTAATTTTTTTGATAAAAAATAAATTATTAATTAAATATTAATTTAAATACATAAGTAATATTAATAATTATATTAAGAAATAATGTTAGAACTTGTTGCATAATTTTATATGTAGTGATAGAAGTTATTAAATTTAATTATAATGTTTGAAGTTATTCAAATATGTATGTCCATTTGAAAAAGAGATCCAATATATTTACAGGGGAAATGTTATTTTAACTACCTATACCTTAGATATCATGTTGACACTCAATTTCTTACTCTTAAATTTTGTGTAATCTCTATTTAAAAATACAAACTTTAATTTTTTTACATTTAGATTTGATTCCATTTAAATTTGATTGAATGTCTATAAACACTCATTTTTTTATGTTAAAATAGAATCACTCGTATCTACGTAGACCAAAAGATGGCTATCAACATAATCCTTTTCATCTATTATATAGGTGTACTGTATAGATACCTAGTACGATGTTTTCATGTCTAATATGGAACTATTTAAGAATTTAGTGAATGAAAAAGACTCAGGTTTCACGTTAAAGCAGAGGCACAAGGCCAAAAATTTAATTTAATTTAATTTAAGAAGTGGACTCTCAGGCACAAGGTCAAGGGTTAAGTTAAGAATAAGTGAAATTTATATGCCAAGTGCATGTGTTTACTATTCAAAGCTTGTGATCCATAGTATTCCTTTCGCAGACATGAATAACCATGATTTATCTATGAAACGAAACACAAAAAAATGAATCCATCTTAACTAATCGATGTCTTCCCAAATTAAAATGAACAATGCACCTGCCCACATTCTCAGTGAATACACTCAAGGTGGCTAAAGGCAACAAAAAAAAATGTCATACATGCATATATCTTACCAAGAAAAATCATGTTTTTCATCCATTTTCTCTTTATGTATCGCCTTTAGTGGTGATGACTACCACGATCATGTACACCTACTTTTACCTGAGTTTTAACACCAGCATTGAGGTGAAGATCCATGTCCGAAATGTGTGTCCCTCGGGGCAATATATTTGCACCCTATGTTACAGTGCCTAGTTCGATTGCCAGTCGACCGCAGCAATAGCAAAGAGCAACAACAAAAGAAAATGAGAAAAAAAAAAAAAACCCTTTTAAGAGTTTTATCGACAACAACATCATGAGGAGAAGACACGGCTCTGTAGTTAATAGCCACCAGTAAAAGGGTTGTGCGCATAGACACAACCCGTGGTAGCAACTGGATCAGGGTTTGAGATATTTTTTATTGGCAAAAACTTATTTGTTTTCCCTGTTGCATAATTGATTTGTTTGAAGGATCGATGTATTTTGGGAATATCTTCCCCGTCCTAATTTACTCCTTATGTTAAGGATTTTAATTTTTTTTTTGCCTATTAACATTGTTATTGTCGAAATTTGATTTATTCTAGGGTAAATTACACTCACCTCCCCTCAAGTTTGTTGAAATTCAACAAACACCCCCTCTATTTACCCACCAGACATTCACCTCCCCTCAATATGATGAAAACTAACAGCCATCTAACACTGTTAGTTTCCTTAAATGTTAAATGACTTTTATACCCTTCTCCAAAGATCACCACCAACAACCAAAACCCAAACAGCACCACCACCACCGGAAAAGTTCATCTGCCCTGTCTCCGATTCCCTCATGGCGGACCCTGTAATATCTCTTCCGGCCACTCCTTCGAACGAGCCACCATTTTCTCCTGCAAAGATCTCAACTTCACCTCCTTCCTCTCCGACAACACCACCCCTGATTTCTCCATCGTGATCCCCATCCTCACCCTCAAATCCGCCATCTCCAAATGGTCTCACACCTCCTCCGTCGTCCCTCCCCAGCCCCCCCACCAATACCAAATCGACAACCTCATACGCACCAACAACAGCAACAACCAGCCACAAAAAAAGAACAAGAAGAAGAGGAAGGACCGAAAGGAAAATACAGGCACCAAACATAGTGCTAACTCTTAGAACCACCAAAATACAGGTACCAAAATGCTTTCCCCCTCTGCGATTGGCAGTGCAGAGGGAGCGGCGGCGTGTCTCGTGGCGGTGGCAGGTGCACGGGCGGCTGGGGGTCGCGGCGCTCCCTAGCGTTGCAAGGCGGAGGCGCTGTGGCGGTGGCTTGAGGCGGAAGTGCAGAGGCGACGTCGCAGTTGGGAGGCTAGCAGCTTCGCGGTGGATCTGAAAATCGAGGGGGTGCCGCTGCTCTAGCGGACGTGAAGTCTTGGTGGGTTATTGTGAAGCTCCTCTCGATGTCCGAGCTCATGCGGCGGTGGGACACCTGTCCTAGGCCGTGATGGAAGCCAGATCGGGAAGGGGTGGCGATGGTGGGTTGCTTCTGTACTTCTCTCCTTCCTTTTTATTTTTTCAATCTTGGCTTTATGATGGCTGGATTGTTATGGTGGCATAGGCTGGGTTGTTAAGGAAGAGGGTGAGTAGGTGTTTGTGTGTAGGGGAAAAGGGTAAAGGGTATAAAAGTCATTTAACATTTGAGGAAATTAACAGTGTTAGATGGGTGCTAGTTTTCATCACATTGAGGGGAGGTGAATGTTAGGTGGGTAAATAAATGGGGTGTTTGTTGAATTTCAACAAACTTGTGGGGGTGAGTGTAATTTACCCTTTATTCTATATCTATATATATGTGAGATATGTTATACCATACCGACATGCCAAATGTATTGCGACTAGTTATCATATTCCATAGGTATCGTCAGTCATTCTTTTCCGCTTAGATCTCACGGGTCGCGAAACAAGGCTCGTACTTTTGTAAAGAGTTCTAAGGAAAACAAAATACATGCACAATTAATTTTAGTAAATTAATTTGTTAATCAGCGTATGCTTTTTTGCAAAGTTAAATGTAACAAATTAATAGGATTCAAATGCAGCCTAAGCATAAGTTGGAGCTACTCGGTTGTTAGAATATGTGACTTTATCTCTGATAGGTACTGTAAGAATAAAAAAATCTCAGATGATATGATAATATATACTTGAATGACTGTGTGATATTTTACGTTAACCATGGATAAAAATTAAACCTTTATTTTTTGTATCTGTTGTTGTAAGTTTTCCATTTATAATTTGATGATATCATTAACAGTTTAAAAAATATAATATTCAAGTATAGTTAAAAACTAAAATAAAAAATGTCACAAAACTTCATAATTAAAAAATAAAATTCAAGAAATGTTTTATAATATATTTTAAAATAAAATACAACAAAAAAATTTAAAAATAACATCGTATTATGAAAATTATATTAATTAAAATGCAAAAATCTTAAAATTTATCATTGATTTTGTTAAAAAAAATTATATAACTTTAAAGAATTACGTATGATTTCGATGTGAGTCTAACTAATCTTAAAGTATGACTCAAGCTTAGCTCAAAAGTGCATCACGTCTAAATGCAAAAAATCAAACTTGACCCAATGAACTTTGGGTACATTGAGTTATCAAGCAATGAAGATGCCCTTAATAATTTTTTAAGATAAAAGAACACTTTTATGCATAGTTTTGAAACTTGGCTAGGTGATTGACTTAGTCATAGTTCTGGGTCAATTTAAAAATTTTATATCCTTACATAAATGTATATAAAAATATATATAGAATTAATATTTAGCACATTTACTTTATAAAATACATTTATCTAAAATAAATATTTGTTTTAATATTTTTTAAAAATCTCAATCAAAAGAGAGTCAACATCCAACACAAAAATAATCCAATATGAGTCGAGACACGTGGCCATTTGAGTGAACTTAAGCAGAGTGGACTTTTCTTGGCATATGAATCGTAAAAGGTAAGAAAGCCAAAAACAAAAAAGGCTTGAAAGTTAGCAGCCTATATGGGACTAGATCAACATGTTAGTCCACACCATACTTGGCCTGTAATGGTTTAACACATATTTGACCTAACCTTTAAAACCTGTGGCTGTTTGCTTTTATTTTCCAGTTTTCAATTCTTATTTACAGTTTTTCAGAATTTGTAAAGAAAAAACTGAAAATTCTGAAAATTACGGGTTTGTTTGGTTTGAGTTTCCACTTTTCAATTTTTATTTCACAAATTCTGGAAAATTGCAAAATTGAAAATGAAAACTCAAATCAAACAACCCCGTACATATTCCTTCAATTTTTCCTTCACAAATTCTGGAAAACTAGAAGACTGAAAATGAAAACTGGAAACTGAAAGCAAACGACCCCTAAATTTTCCACTCTTTCTCAAATTTCTCTCTCACAGCACTGCTACCACACTTCTCCTCATCGTTTCTTCCATCAAATGTGTACAGTGCTCCAACCTCCATCCTTTCTCCACTCATTTGCTTCTTCTCTTTCCCTATTTCCGTCTCTCACTTCTCAAACATATCTTTTGGTATCCCTTGACAATGCAGTATAATGGCATAGAAAAGGTGTAGAGGTTGAGCATAGTAGTTGTTCCTTTCTCGCAAGGCTGTAGCCACAGATCTCCTTGAAATTGCGGTTGAACCGTGTGAACTGGCGGTTTACCAATTTTTCCAGAAAATCGCTAAGTCATACCGGTTTATTTTGGGTCACTTGCAAGTCTGATCTGGTGGGTAACTTAAACCGGCTAGCTGGCTGGTTCACTGGTTCAATGGTTGAATTGACAGGTCCAATTCGAGTTTTAAAACTATGCTTCTATGGCCTGTAACATATCCCTTAGGTTTGGCAACTAAGTTATCCTAGGGGTGTTAATTGATCCTTAGATCACAATTCATGTTTTTCAAAATATTGTTCTATGCTATTAATAAGAAGATATTCAATAAAATAAGTGTAGTATACTTATTATTGGAGTAAATGAATTCTTTCTCCTATTGAAAACTTTAAATGATATTTTTTTCATAAATCACATACTCATTTAAAATTTGAAAAAGATAAATATTAAATATTAAATAAATCATATTAATCATTGTATATTTATAAATAAATATTAAATGAATAAATTATCTAAAAATTAAAAATAAATATATTATTTAAATATTTTTGTATAATTATATTAAAATATTTTAAATTTTTACTATACATTTATAATTTATTTTAAATATTCTTTATTTTATTTAGTTTTACAAAACAAACAATTACGTAATGGAAGTTTGTATTTATGAATATACAGAGTTTGACTCTTGCTAATGGCATATTTAATTTTTAACTTTTTAGGCGAATTTGATAAAAATAAAATAAAATAAAATTATAGGTATCGTGATCACAGACACACGCGTATTATGTGTTTTAAGGTATTCTAAACTAGGAAACTTTTCACTAGCCGTTACCTACCATTTTGGATGTACACAATCTGATAAGCACTATGATTTTTTTTTTTTGTCAAAGATTGTGTGCATATTCTTTTGGTTTTTTAACCTTACTCAAATTTTGTAATGCTCATAATTTTTTTTTACTTAAATTTTTCTTTTTCCTTTTGTCGCAACCGGGATCGCGACGTGGACGGCGAAAAAATTAAATTTCAGTTTAAAATGGAGTCGCCACCAAATTTTTATTTAATTGGGAAAAATTATGGAAAAACCCATTTAATTTAAAGAAATTGATCTTTGAAACCAGATCTAAGCTCGGGAGTCGGTTATGCTTAGGGAAGGGTAGGAACTTAATCTCTGACACCCTAATACAATCTGCCTTTAGGCAGTACCTTAATTAATTGTGCAAATTATTAATAACCTTTTAAAATATTTATTTACATTTTTATTTCAAGAAAATTTTAAAAGAAAATATTTTTAGAATAAGAAGATTTGAATTACCAAAGCATCACAAATGTATCCGTAATATTGAGTTAACAATAGATTCTGGCTAAATTAACCTCTTTATTTGGAATAAAATATATACATTTCAATGATTAATTTAAATTAAGATAATAAAGAAAGAGGAAGATAATAATAATAATAATAATAATAATAATAATAATAAATAAATAAATAAATAAATGAATAAATAAACAAATATTTACAATAATAATGATAATGAACAAAAATATTTACATGTAAAACAGAATAAAATAATATCATAAATAAATACTAAATAAATATTTACAATAATAATAATAATAATAATAATGAACAAAAATATTTACATGCAAAAACTAAAATGCAATAGTACTATAAAATTTAATTTTAACTTGAAAATTCGAAACACTAGGTCACATACTGTATCCAAAATATTCAATTAACAAGTCGTCTCGGCTAAATTAATTTCTTTATTTAAAATAAAATATTTAACCAATAATTGATTAATTTAAAATTTAAAGAATAAAAAAGATATTAAAGAAAATAT
Organism: Dalbergia cultrata; assembly: GCA_031216105.1. Taxonomy (NCBI): domain Eukaryota; kingdom Viridiplantae; phylum Streptophyta; class Magnoliopsida; order Fabales; family Fabaceae; genus Dalbergia; species Dalbergia cultrata. The sequence continues at coordinate 19,270,574 of CM062350.1, forward strand.
TTACAAGTAATACAAATTATAAAAATCTAATTTTTGTTTGAAAATTTAAAAACATCAAGTCATGACTCAGATGTTTAATTGAGTTAATAAGCCGTCACGGCTAAATTAACATCCTTGTTTAAAACGAGTTAATTGTTTAGCTGAAGTTAAAAATAATACATAACAATAAAAGACAACAAATATTTATAAATAAACAAAAATAATAATAAATATTTACAAATAAAAAATGAAATAACATAAAATAACATAATAAAATATAATTTTTACTTGACAGGAATCACCTGCTCCTACGTATCCTCTGGTGCGATGAGGAATTCAAAGTCACGTAGTTCTGTATTTATGAATTGATTTTATTTTTGAAAATAGAGAATTACAGAATATCAAACTGTCACAGTTAAAATATTCTAGAATGTAGGATTAACAAACCGTCACAGCTAAATTAATCACATTCTCTAAAATCTAATTTACTAAAAGATTTAGTCAAGAATAAATTAAATAAAACAATCGAAAATTCATTTTTAACCTAAATTAAATATAAAAAAAAACTTACTTTTTCCCCTTGAAAAATCATTTTTAAAGTTTCAATTAAGTAAAATTTTTTTATTCATTTATTGGTTCTTGACCCAAATTATCTAAACCCAAACCTAAAAAAAAAACTAAACCCAAACAAATAAACCTATAATCTGATCTAATAACATATTTTTCACCAAAAATTAAATAGATAAATAAATAAAACAAAACCCCATTTACTAAATTCACCTAAAACTAATATTATTATCCTAATACTAACCTACCCCACACACACCCACACACACACACACCATTCCCACTCACACACGGATTGAGAGAGAGAGAGTACAAGGCAGAGAGAAAGAGAGCCTCAGAGAACGGAAAAGAAAGGGAAGGGAAAATAGAGAGAGATTGAGAAAGAGAGAATGAGAGAGCGCAAGATGGAATGAGAAGAAGAAGGGGAGGGGGAGCTGCGATGGGGGTTTGTGCGGCTAAAGGGGGAAGCCAATGATGCGATCTGGGGTAGAGGAGGCGGGGTTGGACATCGAGGCGGGCGGGGCGACAACGCGAGGCAGGCAACACGAAGATGGCGCTGACGGCAGCGTCGTTGCTAGCGGTGGCTTGCTCGCGATTCAGCCTTAATCGGCTGACTTGACAAATGGGAGGAGTGGTGATGGAGGTGTCTTTGGTCGCGGGTTGATGGTGACGGAGGAAGGAGGAGTGGCTCGCGACGGTGCCGCGAGGTGGAGAACCAGTAGCATGGAAGCTGACTGCACAGAGATTTGGGTGGCTGTACGTCGATCGGCACACGATGGAGGAGGAGGTCGGCAGTGATGGCGGCTGGGCAAGCTATACTTCCTCCCTTTGTCTCTAGTTTCCCCTTGTCTTTTATTTTATTTGCTGTTTGAAGCTGGTCTTTATTTTTTCCTGATTTCTTTGGTTTTTGAGATGAGGCAATTGACTAAGATGGCTTTTTCTGGTTTGTGTTTGATTCTGACTGCATTGGGTTTTGCTCATTGGTTTTTTTTTTGTTTGGGTTTTGAAGTAAGGTTGGTTTATAGGGGACCTTAGAACAAATTGGCTCAGAAAAGAGTATAGGATAAACCAATGTAAAATAATTTACCTTCACTCTTCTCTGCTTGATTTTTCTTCTTGATTGTGCAAAGAACTAAAAAAATAAAACTGTGTAACACTCCGAAAAAAATCCAAGAATGAAAATCCTCCCCTTAGCCCTCTCCAGGATCCTTTTTTAATGGCCAAGAATCCCCCCCTTTTAAAACGTCACTGATGAAGGATTGTTCAGTCTCCGGAACCCCCTCTTGATTGATAATTATTGGATTCCTCTATATCTTGACCAAAATCATTACCCCTCTTCTTTTTACAGGTTGGCACACCGAAGGAGAATTTCTCATTTTGCAAGGAGTTGATAATCATCATTGTGTCTGCACTTTCCTCCTTATACTTTTTGTTTTCTGTAGTTCACGTGAAGGAGTCAAAGAAACACCCGTGATGTTCTGTCTCTTTTTTTACTTTTTTCAATTTTGTATTCTTTTCTTTTTTTTAAGAATTGAAATGGTTTGAAATAAAGAACTAATAAACCAAACTTGAAACGGTTTACAATTTCACTTAACAAAAATTAAACAACAAACATGATTCTATAAATGGATTAAACTCTACAAATATACTGATTTTTTTTTTATTTTTGTTTTATAGGCCGAATAAAATCGGGTGTTTACAGTTGCCCCTCTTTACTCATTTCTTATAAGAAATTACAAAAATTTGAATTTTAAATATTGTCTTCATAAGGAATGAGTAAAGACATGAACATCGATTTTGTTCGGCAATGCATGCAATGCAATGAAATCTACATCCGAAGCAAAAATGACACAAACTTTCAAGTAAAATCACATGAGATGATGCGGTTCAGGAATCAAATATGCATGAATCACTCAAAGAACAATGGCTAACCAATTTGACCCAAATTCATAACTTATAAGAAATGTTAAAAGATTGATAGGAAAATTGACACTTTGAGACAATCTGTACATGTAAAAGAACAATCTGAAGATGATGGAAAAGTAAAATGGCAATCTGAAGGTGACATGAAAGTAAATTGGCAATCTGAGGCCGACAGGAAATGTAAATTGGCAATCTGAGGCCGACTGGAAAGTAAATTTGCAATCTGAGGCCGACATGAAATGTAAATTGGCAATCTGAGGCCGACTGGAAAATAAATTGGCAATCTGAGGCCGACATGAAATGTAAATTGGCAATCTGAGGCCGACAGGAAAGTAAATTGGCAATCTGAGGCCGACAGGAAATGTAAATTGGCAATCTGAGGCCGACTGGAAAGTAAATTGGCAATCTGAGGCCGACTGAAATGTAAATTGGCAATCTGAGGCCGACTGGAAAGTAAATTGGCAATCTGAGACCGACAAGAAAAGTAAATTGGCAATCTGAGGCCGACGTGAAATGTAAATTGGCAATCTGAGGCCGACAGGAAAGTAAATTAACTGAGGCCGACAGAAATGTAAATTGGCAACTGAGGCCGATGGAAAGTAAATTGGCAATCTGAGGCCGACTGAAATGTAAATTGGCAATCTGAGGCCGACTGGAAAGTAAATTGGCAATCTGAGACCGACAAGAAAAGTAAATTGGCAATCTGAGGCCGACGTGAAATGTAAATTGGCAATCTGAGGCCGACATGAAAGTAAATTGGCAATCTGAGGCCGACAGGAAAGTAAATTGGCAATCTGAGGCCGACAGGAAATGTAAATTGGCAATCTGAGGCCGACATGAAATGTAAATTGGCAATCTGAGGCCTACAAGAAATGTAAATTGGCAATCTGAGGCCGACATGAAATGTAAATTGGCAATCTAAGGCCGACAGGAAAATGTAAATTGGCAATCTGAGGCCGACTAGAAAGTAAATTGGCAATCTGAGGCCGACATGAAATGTAAATTGGCAATCTGAGGCCGACTAGAAAGTAAATTGGCAATCTGAGGCTGACGGGAAAATTAAATGGTGGCATGGAAAACAACAATGTCCACATTATCTCTTTTTTTTTTTTTTTTTTCAGGTTATATGCACAAGTCATCAATTTTCAGTTTATTTTCAGAAAAACTAACCGTAACCAAATCAAGCAAACCTCAAGGAAGACTATGACCGATCAAACTCGTAATTCACGTGTTGGATCTTCTGGCATAAACTTTATTTTCTTCTTGACCTTTGCTCACTTCTTTCCCATTTTCCTTTTTCCCTTTTTTAGGATGATGCTTGCTTTTCTGCAGAGTTTGACTGAAACTTCAGAATTCTCTTAGTGTGATGCTAGTCATGGATGTATTGCTGTAAGAATTATTAGGTTGTATAACTTTAAACTTAAATTTATGCTTACTCGAGACATCATAAATAAATATGCATTTAAAGAGGAAACAAAAAGATTGGCCGAACAGATGTCTTTATTGCTTGGTGTATTGGATAACAAGATGTTTGAAATAAAGGTAACAACACGAAGATAAGATTGTGAAAGTCATGAAATTTTGCCCAGTTTAAGTTCTTTGTGGTGAATCAATCGATTTCTCATGACAAAGTGAACACCATAGCCATGATCCTTAATGATATCTTCAAACCTTTTCTTTCCAAAAATTGCCCCAGTTTCAATCTTGGTCAGCTTGATTCACTGGACAAATTCAACACTCAAAAATTGCCCCAGTATAGGTTGCTTGAGATGATGCTTATCTTTTTGTTCTAATTTTTGCCTAGGTTGCACTTTCGAGTTTTCAACCTAACGAGCTCTTCTCTTTTTTTGTTTTCTTTTTCTTTTTCTTTTTCTTTTCATATTACCCTAACTTTTGCTTAGGTCGCTCTTTCGAGTTTTCAACCTAACGGGCTTTTTCAACCTCTTTTCAAGCATAAAACCTTTTGACTGCATCAGTGTTAATTGGTTTGGGCAATTCCTGTCCATCCATGTTTTGCAAAATCAATGCTCCACCTGAGAACGCTTGCTTGACAATGTAAGGACCTTCATAGCTCGGGGCCCATTTGCCCCGTGCATCTTCTTGATTAGGGAGAATTTTCTTCAGAACCAAATCTCCTGGATAAAAATCTCTAGGATGAACCTTCTTGTTAAAAGCCTTAGCCATTCTACTTTGGTACAACTGGCCGTGACAAATAGCTGTCAGTCTTTTCTCCTCTATCATGTTGAGCTGTTCATATTGGGTCTTTACCCATTCAGATTCTTCTAACTCAGACTCCATCAGAACCCTTAAGGACGAGATTTCCACTTCTATAGGAGATACCGCTTCCATTCCATAGACCAATGAGAAGGGAGTTGCCCCTGTGCTTGATCGTATGTTGGTTCGATATGCGTGTAAAGCATAAGGCAACATTTCATGCCAGTCTTTGTAATTCACCACCATCTTGGCGATGATTTTCTTGATATTCTTATTTGCAGCTTCAACCGCACCATTCATTTGAGGTCTATAAGGAGCTGAGTTGTGATGCTTGATCTTGAAAGTCTCAAAGAACTTTTGAACTTCGGCACCATTGAGGTTAGGAGCATTATCTGTGATAATTCTTTCTGGAATCCCATATCTGCAGATTATATCTCTTTTGATGAATCTGATAAACACTTTCTGTGTAATGTTAGCATATGAAGTAGCTTCCACCCACTTTGTGAAATAGTCTATCGCCACCAAAATGAAACGATGACCATTTGAAGCTTTAGGATTGATAGGGCCAATGACATCCATGCCCCACATTGAGAAAGGCCAAGGAGATACCATGTTGTGCAACGGAACTGGAGGAGCATTGACTCGGTTTGCATATATTTGGCATTTTTGGCATTTTCGAACATAATTGATGCAATCATTTTCCATGGGGGACCAGTAATAACCGCTTCTTAGGATTTTGCGTGCCATCATATGTCCATTAGCATGGGTTCCACAAATTCCTTCATGGATCTCCGTCATGATCATTTGAGCTTCATGAGCATCCACACATCTGAGGAGAGTGGTGTCATGATTTCTCTTGTAAAGGACTTCACCATTCAAGAAAAAGGCCATGGCCAATCGTCGAATTGTTTTTCTTTGCACTTCATTTGCTCCAGTCGGATATTCTCCTTTTTGAATGTCTTTGCTTGATGTCATAATACCATGGTTGTCCATCTGGCTCAACCTCCACATTGTCACAGTATATTGGTTCACTTTGCACCTCTACGTGGATGGGTTGGACATTGGTATGGACTTCCAATTTTGTCATTGCAGCCAGGGTTGCCAATGCATCCATAATTGGTTATGGTCTCGAGTTAAGTGAGAGAATGACACATCATCAAATTCTTCAATTAATCGAGACAAGTATTTACGATAAGGCACCAATTTGAGGATCCTTCAGTCGCCATTCTCCATTAACTTGATAGATTATGGCCTTGAGAATCTCCAAACACCTTTAATTCTTTGATCCCTAGGTCAATTGCAGCTTGCAAACCATTCGCACAAGCTTCATATTCTGCGATGTTGTTGGTGCATTCAAAATCTAACTTGATGGAAACTGGGTATTGTTTTCCAGCTGGTGACACTACTACAGCTCCTATTCCACACCCATTCATATTGGCAGCCCTATCAAAGTACATTCTCCATACATTCTCCTCTTTTGTCCCATCTTTTTTCACTGTTAACACCTCACCATCGGGGAATTCAGGCATGATAGGCTGTATATCCTCAAGAGGATTTTCAGCTAGATGATCAGCAATTGCACTTCCCTTGATGGACTTCTGAGTCACATATTTGATATCAAATTCAGACAGCATCACTTGCCATTTTGACATTCTCAATGAAACATGAGGACTATCAAATATGTATTTCAATGGATCCATTCGAGAGATTAACCAGGTAATGTAGTATAGCATATACTGCCTCAACCTCTTGGAAGCCCACACTAATGCACAACAAGTCTTTTCAATCGCCAGATAACGAGATTCACAGTCATTAAACTTCTTGCTCAGATAATAAATTGCCCGTTCTTTCTTACCAGACTCATCATATTGACCCAACATTGCCCCAAGTGACATGGGCAACAGCATGAGATATAATATTAAGGGCGATGCAGTGCATGTGGGGCTAGAATCGGAGGCTTCGTCAAATAAGCTTTTATTTTATCAAAAGCTTCTTGGCATTCTTCATTCCACTCCCCAGGTTGATGTTTCCGTAGCATCTTGAATATAGGCTCACAAGTGCTAGTCAAATTAGCAATAAATCTAGCAATGTAGTTGAGCCTTCCAAGAAAACTTCTCACTTCTCGTTCGATTAGGGAGCAGACATTTCTTGTATTGCCTTCACCTTGTCAGGATCTACTTTTATCCCTTCTCTGCTGACAATGAACCCGAGTAACTTCCCTGTAGAAGCTCCAAAAATGCATTTATTCGGATTCAACCAAGAACTTGTATTTTACGAGCCTTTCAAGCGATTTTCGCAGAACTGTCACATGACCTTCTCCTTCTTTAGATTTGGCGACCATATCATCTACATACACCTCAATCTCTTTATGCATCATGTCATGGAATAATGCGACCATGGCACGTTGGTAGGTGGCACGGCATTCTTCAATCCAAAGCGGCATGGTGTATAGCAAAATGTTCCCCACGGAGTTATGAAAGTAGTTTTTCCTTTGTCATGAATATCCATGGGAATTTGGTTATACCTAGAGTATCCATCCATAAAGGCAAATCGGTGTTTTCCAGCTGTATTATCAACAAGGACATCAATGTGGGGTAGAGGGAAATCATCTTCGGGCTAGCCTTATTTAAATCCGATAGTCTACACACATTCTAACTTTTCCATCTTTCTTAGTATGCAGGCACAATGTTGGCCACCCAATCAGTGTGTCTTGATACCTCTAAAAATCAAGCCTCCAGCTGTATAGTCACCTCCTCTTTAATCTTTAATGACATGTCCTGGTCGCATTCTTCTCAACTTTTGCTTCTTTGGCTCAAACTTGGGATACAAAGGAATCTTGTGTGAAGCAATCTGCAGGTCTAATCCTGGCATATCATGATAGGACCATGCAAACACATCCAGGAATTCTTTGAACAATGCAACCATTTACGTGCGTTGGATTTTCCACTACTTTCACTCCTTTTTGTCTTCTTGGTGCCCATGTTAATCACCTCGACCACCTCATTGTCTAAGTCAAATCCTTTTTCTGAATAATCCAGGAGGTTTGAAAATTGTTCAATAGCTTCTTCATCATCCTCGAACTCATGGTTATCGCAGTCAAGTGCAGCAAGAGAATCAATTGATAAGCTCTCAAATTCCTTTTCATGTGGCAAAATTTCTATGACATTCAAATTCCTGGAAAGTAATTGTGGTGGATTGGAATGCTAAACCAAATGGTGGATTATAAACAGCATGGAAAATGCAAATTAACAAGCTGAGAGTGGTAATGGAAAAACATAATGTAAAAGGAGAAAGCAAAAGGAATAGAAAGCGAAAGCTTGAGGCAAATGGAAAACATATAGAAAGATTATTGAAAATCATGCAAATTCATTCAAATGATGTCACTGAGTAGCATAAACAAAAGCATAAATAATTCTTGAATAATACAACCCAACAAATTACTTTTCAGCAATAACATCAAGCATTGGTTCAATTGTCAGATTCATCATCTCATCATTGCTAGCAACATGGACTTTGTTATTTTCTTGATTGTTTCAAAGATCCAAAGTGTTGATGGTGGAGAAATAACGAGGGGCGAACTTCACCGACCATAATCACTTCAATTTGGACCAGGAATGTCTCTTTCAAGTGAGGAATCAACTTCATTTTCCCTTTTGTTTATTCGTCCAGAGCCAAGGTACTCATCTTGTCATCCAGAGAGGTCTCATATCCTAGACCAAATCGGTTAGACTTCTCTGGCACCGATATGGGAGTTTGGGAGCCTTGCAATTGTGGTCCTAGTCCTTTTCCTTCCAGATATCCATTCTTAGCCATGATGTGAGCCACTACCTGACTTTGTATTAGGGCCTTATCTTGCTCTTGTCTCAGCCCTACTGCCTCCATGTTGTGCCATGAACTGTTCTCCACTAGCTCCACATTTTCAACATATGGCAATGTCACTGGTTTGGATACCAGGATCTCCTTTTCTCCATGGATTGTGATGACTGAACCATTCTCAATGTATTTAACCTTCTGATGCAAGGTTGAAGGGACAGCACCAACACCATTTATCCATGGTCTTCCGAGCAGCATATTGTAGTCTGACTCGATCTCCATCACTTGGAACAATACGTCGAATTTGCTCGGGCCGATCTCCAATAACAACATCATCTCCCCTAGGATGCTTTTCTTTGCTCCATCAAAAGCTTTCACTACCATCATTTGTGGTAGTATATCTTCCTTACTTATCGACAAATAGCTTAAAGTCGACACAGGTAAGACATTCAATCCCGACCCTCCATCAATGAGAACTCTGGGCACTATGTATCCTTTACATTTGAGGGTTATGTATAGTGCTCGTGGGTTGACCTGTGAAACAACTTCTTCATTTGAAAACGTGATCATGTTAACACGTTTCACTGGATCCACCATATTCACCACATTTTCCGATGAGACATCAGGTTTGACATAAGCTTCCTTCAAAACTTTTATTACTGCCTTTCGATGAGGTTCGGGCGACATGATTAATGATAAAAGAGATATTACTGAGTCTTCTTTAATTGTTCCAAAATATCGTACTCGCTCTGTTTCATGATCTTCAGAAACTCTTCTTCCTCATTTTCTTTTTCTTTTCTTTCTAAATCTGAACTTTTTCCCACATATCCTTCATTGACAAACTTCCCTTTTTCCAGCTCCCGGGTCCATAAACTCTTCCACTTCTTGTTATTCCTTTCACCTCCATGACACAGCCACCTCTTCATTTTCTCGAGCCTTGAGGTTTCCCGATGTTTACCTTATCTTGACCTGGGTCTCATAATTCCAAGGCACAACATGTGTAGTCTTATACTCAAATGATGTGGGTTTCTTGACAGTAATGACCACTTTTTCTGGCTTAGGAGCTACATTAAGTGGTGGTACTCGAAGTATGAAAGGTTCGATTACATTCACCTCATCGTGTATATTCAGCCTCTTTTTGCTTGTATTACTCCTAAGTTGAGTAATCCCTGTACCCGAGCCTTGAAATCCCAGCAATTTTCTATGTCATGGCCAAGAGCCCCACAAAGGATACAGACTTGAATTCATGTCATATTTCTCATTATCCTTTATTGTCGGAGCAGATGCCATGATGTCGTAACTGCACTCATTCAGCCAACAAAAATTCTCTCCATGGGTGTTTTGAGATTCAAAACCTTCTTTATCAAGAATTCTTCTTCCTCTGACATTTACCCGGCCTCTTCTTTCATGATTTGGCATTGGGTTATGGACAATGTCTGGTTTTGACTCCTCTTGAAAGTCTAGCCTTCCACAAGCAATCAGTCTTTTTACTGCCGTCTTGAAGCCTTCGCAATCTTCAATTGAATGCCCTGCTATGTCCATATGGTATTTGCAAGTAAGGTTCGGGTTGTACCAAGTGGATATGGTGGTTCTAATGGGCGTCTGAGGATAAGCCGAGATCAAGTGGGCATCAACTAATCGTTGAAAGAGATCAGCGTTTGAAATGGATAGTTTAGGGAAAGGTGGCAAATTCTGGAATCGGGAACGGCTTTGATTTTGAGTATTTGGTCGTGGTGGTGTGGTGTTTGAAAAGTTCTGAGGATGCACGGTTGAGTTATAGGCGTATGTTGGTCGAGCTGGTTGGTATGGTCGTATGTGAATGTTATTAACTTGCGGTGGGGAATATGGGATGGTATTTGTGGTTTGTGTGGTTTGGTAAAATGGGTAAAGAGTGGTTGAGGTTTGGTATAGTGGTGTTTGGGGTCTTGGGTGCATTGGTGCGTGTCTTGGGTTAAAGGGTTGCTGACTCTGCACATAGTTTATATCAGTCCCCTTCTTCCTAGGTGGGAAACTTTTTCTTGTGTCTTCATTGCCCATGGGAAGTTTACCTGTTTTGGCTAAATTCTCAATTCTTTCTCCAGCAGTGATCAACTCAGAGAAATCTTTGTATGCTGCTCCTGCCATGACTCCGATATAAGGAGATCCCAAGGTTTCTAAAAAGTAGGAGCACATTTCGGATAGGATAAGTGGCGGTTGCACTTGAGCAGCCAGAGCTCTCCATCTTTGAGCATATTGCTTAAAAGATTCATCCTTCTTTTTCTGCATTGTGCTCAACTGTTCTCTAGTTGGTGCTATTTCCATGTTAAACTTGTATTGATTCATGAATTGGTCGACCAGTTCTCTCCAGCTAGAAATCTTTGAATGGTCTAATTGAATATACCATTCTAGAGCAGGTCCGGTTAAACTTTCATGGAAAAAGCTAACGAGAAACTTTTCATCTTTAGACCAAATTGACATCTTGGTGCAATAACTCTTCAAATGGAACAGAGGATTACCCGTTCCATCATACTTCGAGAAATCAGGAATCTTAAAGTCCTTCTAACCACTTTGCATCGATGGGAGGGCAAAGTTGCTCAATTTCCATATAGCCATAAGTGCTAGGCCCTTGGATGGCTTTGATTTGATCCTGAATCTTTTTCATCCATTCTTCTTTGAATTTGTCCTTTTCTGCCTCTGCACGGCTATTCTCCGAGGAAAATGGTTGCTTTTGGATGACAACACGAGGTGGCTCCCAAATAGGGGTAGCATGACCGTGCCCATCAGTATGAACATTCTCTAAGGGACGATAACCTTCTCCAATAGGGATTACTATTGGCATTGTAGGTGGTGGTTGTCCAAGAGAGTTATTCGGAATCCCATCCCCGTCATTCATCCCTTGAGTGACATTTAGAGCTGCATCCGATACCACAGGTATGGTCATCGTTGTAGCACTTGGTTGTACACCTCCTGAGTTTTGGTGGGCTCTCAATAAGTCGAGTGACTCCATCATAGCCCGCATCATCTCCTCCATTCTTCCTTGGTTGTTTGACAACTCGTTCAGTCTTCCTCTCACTACATCAACTTCCATGCTTAAGTTTCTTCCGGGTTCAGAAGTAATTATAGCCGAGGTGGTTACAGTTGGAATAGCTCTTCCCGATTCAGAAACAATTGCAGACGGGGTAGTTCTTCCTGGTTCAGTGTTCCCGCCGGCCATCTTGGTTCGAGCTCTAGTGTTATGAACACGAGTTAGATCGGTATCTTCTTTCCTTGGGCGCCCAATGGTTGCGATGTTTCACCTTCTATTAAAGAAAATAGTTTAAGTAAAAAAATAAAAATATTGCAATTTGTTAGAGATTGTCAATCGTGCTGAGTCTTGATGTGAGTATCTTCGGTCACAACTTTTCCCAGAACGTCTCGTTCAAAGGTAATAAGTTATCTCTAATGGATATTGCCATAAGACCAAAATAATGAAACAACCATTCATTCATCAGAGGAGTAGATTACAATCATCATTATTTTTATTTATTTATTTATTTATTTTTTTTTTACATCCATTCCCAGAAATGACAAAAAGTACATCATAGAGCTAGATATCGATCTCTAAGAACATCATCACCAAAGGGTAATGCCTCTTCAACTTCTTTCGGCAATTATTTGTTTCATCCTTCCAACCAAATCTTTGCAATAGTTGACAAAGTTGTGAATTCCAGTTGGGGTCTTAAAAGGGATAATTGCTTGCTCAGCTATTTCCAGGTATCTTGGAACATCTTCTATTGCTGTGTTAGCTAGTCCTGCCAAATTTAAAAAATGAATTTTCAACTCATGAATGATATGACTTTGGTGTTGCACCTCAAACTCCAAATCTGTAACTCTTTTCTTTTCTTCTTCTAAGGCAGTTTGAAACTTCATGGTCTCATATTTCATGTGTTGTTTTAGTTCCCCGGCCTTCCTCTGGTATTCCTTGCTTATTTCTCTCATTTCTTGCTTCATTTGTTCCTCTCTTGCTAGCCTTGATTTCCTCAGCAATTTTGGTATCTTGAAGTAGCTTCCTTAACTGTTGATTTTCGGTTATTGCTCGATCACGCTCTTGCCTTCGAAGCCCTAGCTCTTTATTAGCGACTTGGAGGCATTCCTTGGTCTTCATCATGTGCTCATACCCCATTTTTAACTTCTTAGTGGTGCCCTCTAGAATTTGATTTCTCTCAGTGTTTTCTCGCTTCAAATCTGCGTAATTATGGTGAGCACTTTCCAACGCAGCCTCAACTTGCATCTTTTCTTGCTTAATTCTGTCCAACTTCTCTTTTATTTCTTTGATCTCCTCATCATCGTCAAGATGTGAGGATGATGCCTTGTTAGGTGGAGTTGCTGTCCAGGTTCTGAATGGCAATTTAATCTCTTGAGCCCTATTCTTCACCCATTGTGGTAGCTTTCTTTCCTTTGCCAGACTTCTAACTCCCAGTTCTTTTCCTTTCCTGACAACCTTGTTCCAAGCAAATCGGATTTTCTGTAACATGCCGAGATCCTCAAAGTCCTGGTAATACAAGACAAATGGAGTGATTGCAGCTTCGGGAGGTGGTCCCATCATGGGGTAACCAAGTTGACGCAATACCAATACTGGATTGTAATTTATGCATCCTCGGGTACCCATGAGGGGAACATTTGAGAAGTTTCCACACTGATAGATCAAAGTCTGCCCGTCTTCCCACCAAGGGTACCATCAGATCATCTTTTCACTCAATTTGGCTAGGTCTTGGGCCCATTCTTGTCCATTCCTCTTCTTGATGTGATGCATTTTTAGGTCTTCAATCGGGCATGGTGCTTTGTAGTTCCTTTGGAATACGTGTGCAGTAACCCACACGTAAAGCATCGGTGAAGCAAACATAGAATTCTTTTGCCATTCCTTTCATAGCAAAAATTTAGGGTACAATAAACATCTGCCAAGACTACTGGAACAGGATTGTGACCATGAAATTTATGCGGCGAGGAATACATCAATAGCCGCGAAGTCTACCAAGCCTTCAATATTTGGAAACAGAACAATGCCATAAACAGTGAGAGCTAATACATCCAAGAAAGTGTCCCAATCTTTAGCTCCAGCTAAGCCATGCATATGCTTCTCCAAATAATCCCTTGGGAATCCATTGGTTCCATTTCTACACTACGTGCTTCATGCAAATCCCTTACATTGATTTTTAAAACAACTGCTATGGTATGTAAGGAAGGATAATGACCTTGGTATTGATAAGGTTTTTCTTCTTCGAGTGGTAACCCTAGGATTCGCTCAAATTCTTCAAGAGTCGGTGCCAACTGAAAGTCTTGAAAGGTAAAGCATCGGAGAGGAGGATCATAGTACTGTGCCAACGCTGTGATTGCCTCTACCTGTTCTTCCACCTCTAACAGATTCAAAACTTTTCCATACTTCTTTGCAAGAGAAAGGCGATGTGGCATACTCAACAGCTGACTTAAGGATCTCAGACTTTCTGTGTCAGGCTTCTTAGCTTTAAGATGTAAAGTCTTCTTTAACTTTTCCCCTTCATGATTGTTTGATTTCATGTTTATTTCCATTTTCCAAAGATACTCACAACAAGACTCTGATATGATTCTCTAACACTGAAAGCAAAAAAATGTGATGATTTTCATTTAAATGTAAAAGGAAATAATAAATACTTTGAACATGTTAAAGAATTTATGTACAAGGAAATGAATTAAAGAAAGAGTATGCTCTCTTTGTGTCCTATTTGAGGTGAGATCTGGAGGTCAATCTATAGTTCTATGGTTATTCTACTTCGTGAACACTTGCAACAGGTGGGTCTATATTCTCAGGATTCTACGGCCTCCAGAGTTAAGACTCGTTTCGGAATACTATCCACAACAGCAGGTAAACCGCTAGGTGTGGAATATTCACAAAAGAGTCACACTCTAGACGAGATTTTCGTGATAACCAAACAGGATGAACATCCAAAATGGCTACCACTACACAATCTCTTACCTATCTCAAGTTGCACTCAGACCCGGGTATAGGGCCCCACTCGTGTGTGATTAATGTGTAAGTGTTGTGTGTGAAGAGAGCATACAAACCTGGAATCCTAAAACTACCCACGACAACACCTGCAAAATAGACAATATAGAACAAAAGTTTTCTATCCTAGAGTGCAAAGAAACCAAAATAAATATATGCACACAGAACAAAGTCTTCTATCCTAGAATGCAAAGAAACCAAAATAAATATAGACAGAGCAAAGTCTTCTATCCTAGGGTGGTTATAAAGAATTAAACATAAATAAGTATATACAAACAGAGCAAAATCTTCTATCCTAGGGTGGTCACAAAGAATTAAATATGAAAACATATACAAACAGAGCAGAATTTTTTATCTTAGATTGGTCACCAAGAATTAAATACGAAAATATATATAAATACGATGGTAACAAAATTTAAAAGAAAGGGAATAATAGAAGACTAACAATAAAATAAAAATGCAAAAACAAAAAAATGAGGTTATAAGAATATGCACAATCAATTATTATAGGCCTGACTCTCACAGTCCCCAGTGGAGTCGCCATCTGTCGCAACCGGGATCGCGACGTGGACGGCGAAAAAATTAAATTTCAGTTTAAAATGGAGTCGCCACCAAATTTTTATTTAATTGGGAAAAATTATGGAAAAACCCATTTAATTTAAAGAAATTGATCTTTGAAACCAGATCTAAGCTCGGGAGTCGGTTATGCTTAGGGAAGGGTAGGAACTTAATCCTACAGCACCCCTAATACACCCGTCTTTAGACGGTACCTTAATTAATTGTGCAAATTATTAATAACCTTTCAAAATATTTATTTACATTTTTTATTTCAAGAAAATTTTAAAAGAAAATCTTTTTTAGAATAAGAAGATTTCGGAGTACCAAACTGTCACAGCTCAGGTATCCGTAATATTGAGTTAACAAGCATTCTGGCTAAATTAACCTCTTTATTTGGAATAAAATATATACATTTCAATGATTAATTTAAATTAAGATAATAAAGAAAGAGGAAGATAATAATAATAATAATAATAATAATAATAATAATAATAATAATAATAATAATAAATAAATAAATGAATAAATAAACAAATATTTACAATAATAATGATAATGAACAAAAATATTTACATGTAAAACAGAATAAAATAATATCATAAATAAATACTAAATAAATATTTACAATAATAATAATAATAATAATAATGAACAAAAATATTTACATGCAAAAACTAAAATGCAATAGTACTATAAAATTTAATTTTAACTTGAAAATTCGAAACACTAGGCTGTCACAGCTCAGGTATCCAAAATATTCAATTAACAAGTCGTCTCGGCTAAATTAATTTCTTTATTTAAAATAAAATATTTAACCAATAATTGATTAATTTAAAATTTAAAGAATAAAAAAGATATTAAAGAAAATATTTACAAGTAATACAAATTATAAAAATCTAATTTTTGTTTGAAAATTTAAAAACATCAAGCTGTCACAGCTCAGATGTTTAACTGAGTTAATAAGCCGTCACGGCTAAATTAACATCCTTGTTTAAAACGAGTTAATTGTTTAGCTGAAGTTAAAAATAATACATAACAATAAAAGACAACAAATATTTATAAATAAACAAAAATAATAATAAATATTTACAAATCAAAAATGAAATAACATAAAATAACATAATAAAATATAATTTTTACTTGACAGGAATCACCTGCTCCTACGTATCCTCTGGTGCGATGAGGAATTCAAAGTCACGTAGTTCTGTATTTATGAATTGATTTTATTTTTGAAAATAGAGAATTACAGAATATCAAACTGTCACAGTTAAAATATTCTAGAATGTAGGATTAACAAACCGTCACAGCTAAATTAATCACATTCTCTAAAATCTAATTTACTAAAAGATTTAGTCAAGAATAAATTAAATAAAACAATCGAAAATTCATTTTTAACCTAAATTAAATATAAAAAAAAACTTACTTTTTCCCCTTGAAAAATCATTTTTAAAGTTTCAATTAAGTAAAATTTTTTTATTCATTTATTGGTTCTTGACCCAAATTATCTAAACCCAAACCTAAAAAAAAAAAAAAAAAAACTAAACCCAAACAAATAAACCTATAATCTGATCTAATAACATATTTTTCACCAAAAATTAAATAGATAAATAAATAAAACAAAACCCCATTTACTAAATTCACCTAAAACTAATATTATTATCCTAATACTAACCTACCCCACACACACCCACACACACACACACCATTCCCACTCACACACACACGGATTGAGAGAGAGAGAGAGAGTACAAGACAGAGAGAAAGAGAGAGCCTCAGAGAACGGAAAAGAAAGGGAAGGGAAAATAGAGAGAGATTGAGAAAGAGAGAATGAGAGAGCGCAAGATGGAATGAGAAGAAGAAGGGGAGGGGGAGCTGCGATGGGGTTTGTGCGGCTAAAGGGAAGCCAATGATGCGATCTGGGGTAGAGGAGGCGCCGGGCCGACATCGAGGGGCGGAGGCGGATCGACAACGCGAGACAGAGGCAACACGAAGATGGCGCGACGGCAACAGACGCTGTTAGCGGTGGCTTGCTCGCGATTCGGCTTTAATTCGGCGACTTGGACAAATACCGGGAGGAGTGGTGATGGAGGTCAGGCCTGGTCGCGGGTTGATGGTGACGCGGAGGAAGGAGGAGTGGTGCGCGACGGTGCCGCGAGGTGGAGAACCAGTAGCATGTAAGCCGACTGCACAGATTTGGGTGGTCAGACGTCGATCGGCTACGATGGAGGAGGAGGTCGGCGATGATGGCGGCCGGGCAAGCTATACTTCCTCCCTTTGTCTCTAGTTTCCTTGTCTTTTATTTTATTTCTTTGTTTGAAGTCGGTCTTTATTTTTTCCTGATTTCTTTGGTTTTTGAGATGAGGCAATTGACTAAGATGGCTTTTTCTGGTTTGTGTTTGATTCTGACTGCATTGGGTTTTGCTCATTGGTTTTTTTTTTGTTTGGGTTTTGAAGTAAGGTTGGTTTATAGGGGACCTTAGAACAAATTGGCTCAGAAAAGAGTATAGGATAAACCAATGTAAAATAATTTACCTTCACTCTTCTCTGCTTGATTTTTCTTCTTGATTGTGCAAAGAACTAAAAAAATAAAACTGTGTAACACTCCGAAAAAAATCCAAGAATGAAAATCCTCCCCTTAGCCCTCTCCAGGATCCTTTTTTAATGGCCAAGAATCCCCCCCTTTTAAAACGTCACTGATGAAGGATTGTTCAGTCTCCGGAACCCCCTCTTGATTGATAATTATTGGATTCCTCTATATCTTGACCAAAATCATTACCCCTCTTCTTTTTTACAGGTTGGCACACCGAAGGAGAATTTCTCATTTTGCAAGGAGTTGATAATCATCATTGTGTCTGCACTTTCCTCCTTATACTTTTTGTTTTCTGTAGTTCACGTGAAGGAGTCAAAGAAACACCCGTGATGTTCTGTCTCTTTTTTTACTTTTTTCAATTTTGTATTTTTTTCTTTTTTTTAAGAATTGAAATGGTTTGAAATAAAGAACTAATAAACCAAACTTGAAACGGTTTACAATTTCACTTAACAAAAATTAAACAACAAACATGATTCTATAAATGGATTAAACTCTACAAATATACTGATTTTTTTTTTATTTTTGTTTTATAGGCCGAATAAAATCGGGTGTTTACACCTTTGTTAGGTTTCTCATACATTTTTCTTAAGTACATTGAGAAGAAGGAACAAGCTCCATCATAATTCAACTCATCATAAATGGGACAAGAAAATAAACGGAATTAATTTGGAGAAGTGTTTATATATCCCGCTACAGCATTAATGGAGTTGAACAACAAAATTTGAGGAAAAGCAGACATATATTTTCTGATTCAACGTAACAACAATCCAGGAAACAACAGCAACACACTGTAGCACAACTGCAAAGCGAAAACACAGAGACAAATCATAATTAGGTGATCTGAAATTAAATATAAAGGCAGATGTATTTTTAAGTTTTACCCAATAATTAACTTAATTACCATCCCTTCCAGAATCCATCACCCTTTTTTGTGGTTTGCTCTTGGACACTTGGCTGGGGGTACCCTCCAGGACCATCTCTGTTGGGATACTCAACGGGAGGTGGGGCAGCAGCATATGGAGCTTGAGGATATGCCTGAACTGGTGGTGGATATGCATGGTACAATATAATAAAAGTTATTCATATATGATATATAAGAACTAAAAAAGTTCTTGCAAAGAAGGGCATATTAAAAATTATTTAATTTTAATATATTGATAATGTAAAATTTTATTATTATTATTATCATTTAATTATATATTATTATATTAGTAGAAAAAGTTTATTCACATCCACTATTTATCTCCTTGGATAATAATGTAAATGTCCTTGTATTAAATCTGATCTCTATGTAAAATATATAAAAAAATTTTATATCTCATAAAAAAATTGAATATTTTTTTATTTTTTGATATCTTTATAAAATTTAAAGGTATCAGTATCTTATAGTTATTTGTGGTTAAAATTGTGTCATCTATTCCACTAATCCAATTTATTAAAATACAGAAAATAAAGACTTAATCACAACCATTGAAAACAAAAAGGGAATCAATATCAGTAGGTTTTCGAAGGAAAAATCATATTTTTATCTACCGTTTGAAGTTTCTGGAAGAAAGAATTAAACTCACCAGGGGCTTCTTGTTGAATGTTAGAGTGACCCATGGTTATGATGAAGTTGCTCTTTTCTACGATCAGAGACGAAAAGGTGAGAGGGGATGTTACTTGAAAGAGCAAGTGATTGGAAGCGATTGAAGATTCAAAGGTGTACCACAATAAGGAGATGATGAAAAATATATATGCATGTGATTAGTTGGAAACTGTTGGCGATTCAAATGAGGTGTGAAGAACAACGCGTTGCAAAATGCCGGTATGTAAGAATGAAAACTAGACGTCAAATTTGACATTTCTGTGCAATTATTGTTTTTTTCGCTAGCAAGGAAACACTTTGTACCAGTAACCATGTTTCTGAGATATTTCATAATTTCTTAATTTTAAAAAGAGTAAAACCCTATCTTAGTCCCTCAGATTTATATTGGGAAATAAATTAGTCCCTTATATTTGAAAAATTGTATATTAGTCCTTCAAATTTCACAAATGAGAATAAGTTAGTCCATGTTGACTTAAGGATTTTTTAATAATGTTGATGATAAATTACAGGGAACATCACACATATATTCTGGATTAATGTGTCAAGCAAAAAATAAAGGGAAAGAATACCTTGTCTCAGTGTTAAATATTGACAGCACATGTGATTAGGAAGTAATAATTATAATAATCAGTCTTCTCTTATTTCCACTACTACACGTTAAGCGCAAAAAAGGGAAAAAGGGATCTGCACCTGTCTCTCATGTTAACAGGATCATATCTCAACAAAAGAAATTATAGAAAGAAAAAAATTCAACCGAGAGATGTGGAATAAATCAAGACCAAGTACAATTCAAGAGCAAATAAAGAGAAGATCTGCGTCATCATTGCTGAACCATGAGCGTTGCTATGCAATTAATGAGGAGCATCAAATCTAGATGAAAAAGATTGCTCAATCAAGGGAGTTAGTCAGCCTCTTAAAAAGAGCAAACACAAGACCTTTCCTTGATATACATGCTGCACACAAAACAGAGTATAAAGAGAGCTTAGAAACTTGTTCTCGGAATTTTTGTTGTTCACTCATATTATTATTCAATAGTGATTTTTGTAAAGAGCATCCTTCTTGATCGATACTGGGGGAATAGGTGTATTATCTATTTTGGTGTTGTGAAGAGTTTGGTGAGACAGCCTTGAGGTGAAATATTCACATACAGTAAAGGCTTTGGAAGAGTATCCGTAATAATTGCAGAAAACTGGTGTAATAGTTTTTAGTTTGAAGCTTAGTGGAAATCTCACCTGTTGTTGAGAACTGGATGTAGACTTCAAAGTTAGAAGTTGAACCACTATAAAATCCTACTATGCTAAGTATCTCTGTCATTCTTCTTATTTTTTTTATTTATATTACTGAATTTAAAATAAAAGAAGTAAATTATCTCATAACTTTTAATAGATTTTCATCATCTGGGTTTATTCTGCTTGAGATTTTTTAATCTGTGTGTTTAGTGTATAGCCTCTGAATAAAAAGAAAAAGAAAGAGACTTGATTCAAACTTTGCCTTTCTCAAGTCTTTTGGTACCATCAATTGGTATCAGAGCTTGATCTCTAGGGGTCAAGCTTAACAGCTTGGAGGATAAAGATCCAAGGACCTGCGATGGCTAACTAACATAGTATCTTGTAATTTTACTGAAGGACAGTCCACCACTCGTCCTCCATTCTTCAATGGAGAAAATTACTCCTACTAGAAAGGAGGTATGAGAATCTACATTCAGTCCACTAATTACTTACTCTGGAGGATCATTATGAAAGGACATGAAATACCAATGAAAGAAGACGATAATGGAGTTAAATTACCAAAAATAGAAACAGAGTGGACAGCCAAAGATGAAAAGAAAATCGAGCATAAGTCAACACTATGCTTTGTGCAGTTAGTTTTGAGGAATACAGAAAAATTTCCAGATGCAGAACAATGTGGGATAAGCTTCAACTAACTCATGAAGGAACCAAACAATTAAAGCAAACAAAGGCAGATATGCTAATTCATGAGTACAAGCTGTTTCACATGGAAGAAGACGAGAAGATTGATGAGATGTTTGAGAGATTTGTAGTTATTATAAACAATCTAGACATGCTTGAGAAACGCTATTCAGACAAAGAATTGGTAAAAAAAGTTTTAAGATCTCTAACTAAACCTTGGCTTTAAAAAATTGCAGCTATACAAGAAGGTAGAGACATTAGCTCTTTCACATATGATGAATTACAAGGAAACCTCATTGCATATGAAACCATACATTTGAGAGAAGAAGTAGGAGATAAAAGAAGGAAAGGGCTAGTATTAAAATACAAAATGGTTGAAGAAGAAAAAGAATCAAAATAAAAAAGTTCAGACATAGATGATTTCAACTTTCTAGCCAAAAAGATGATAAAACTTTGGAAAAGAAGATAGTCAACCAGAGGTAACACATCAAGAAGAGAGGCTGTAAAGAAAGAATTAAGCAAAAAGGATTTCATCTGCCACTATTGCAAATAGCCCGGTCACTTCAAGAATGAATGCCCACTCTTATTAAACAAAGAAGCTAGAAAGAAAGCTAAAAAGAAAGGGCTGCTATCTACCTGGGAAGATCTTGAAAATGACACATCAAGTAGCGAAGATGATGAGGATTCAACACATATGTGTTTCATGGCAAATGAAAATGAATAGGTAGATTTCTCTGAATTATCACATGATGACTTAATTAATTTTGTTGATGAGATATTTGAAAATTCTAAGACCTTGTTTTCTATATATTCTGCATTAAAAAAGGAAAATAAACAGTTGAAAGAAGAAGTAGCTGCTCTAAAGATTGCTTTTGACACCAAGGAAATTGAAAATAATATGCTGCATGAGAAAGTTAAATCTCTTACTAAGGATTTTGTAAGCTTTGTAACTAGAACTGAAAATTTAAACAAGCTCCTTGGTCAACAAAAATGTGCAATTGATAGAGCAGGATTAGGATTTGAAAAACATAAGCAAAGCATTTTACAAAAATTTGTTCAATAAAAATACTACATCATCCTCTAATACAAGCTCATATAAATCTAGGCAACACAAAAGAATTTTTAGAAAACCTGTTCAAATAAATGTAACAAAGTCAACGCATGGGATGAATGGTTGCTATAAGTGTAACTCAAATGATCAAGGACCTAGAGATTGTTTCATATTCAGGGATTGGAGAATTGGTAAGCACACAACTTTCTTACATCAATATAGTGCAAAAGGTGAAAAAAAGTGCTAACTTTAAAGGATCCAAACAAATTTGGATACCTAAAACTAATGCCTTTACATATTTGTTTGAAAGCTAGAAGAAAACATGAGTTATGGTACCTCGATAGTGGATGCTCAACGCATATGACTGGACAACAATTAATGTTTCAGCAACTGGCAAAATATGATGGAGGTCAAGTAACTTTCGGAGACAATGCAAAAGGACTTACTGTTGGAAAAAGTAAAATAGGTAAATATTCTACCACCACTATTGATGATGTATGTCTTGTTATTGGGCTGAAACATAATTTAATTAGTATAAGTCAATTATGTGACAAAGGAAATGAAGTCATCTTTGATATATCTAAATGTATTGTCCGAAGGCTAACTAACAAAGAAATACTCTTTACTGCCCAAAGACATGGAAATGGCTATGGTGTAACTTTAGAGGACCTAAAAGATCAAGATGTCAAATGCTTTTCTTCAATTCAAAATGATCGATAAATGGCTTTGGCATAGAAGATTGGGTCATGCTAGCATGCACCAAATGTCTAAGCTTATAAAAAGGGACTTGGTGAGAGGCATTCCAAAAATCAAGTTTGATAAAGGCTTAGTTTGTTTGCCCTTTTAGGGTTTAGGGTTTAGGGTTTGTGATGAATGCCAAAAGGGCAAACAAACTAAGATATCTTTCAAACCAAATATAATGCTGTCTCTACTACAAGACCCCTTGAATTACTTCACCTTGATCGTTTTGGACCTACTAAAACACAAAGCCTGGGTGGGAAAAAGTATTGCTTTGTCATAGTTGATGATTTTTCAAGGTTTGGTTGGGTTATATTTCTAGTTCATAAAGGTGAAGCTTTTAATCTATTTGAAAATTTTTGCAAAAGGACACAAAATGAAAAAGAAACTTCTATTGTTTCCATTAGAAGTGACCATGGAATTGAGTTTAAAAACCATCTCTTTGAGTCCTTCTGTGATGAAAACGGGATTGCTCATAACTTCTCTTGCCCAAGAACTCCTCAACAAAATGGAGTTGTTGAAAGAAGAAACCAATCTTTACAAGAGATGGCTAGAGCAATGATTTGTGAAAATGATTTACCAAAATATTTTTGGGCCGAAACTGTAAATACAACTTGCTATGTATTAAATAGAACCTTGATTAGGCCACTGATTAAAAAAAACCCCTTATGAGCTTAATCAAACCAACTTTGCACTATCTTCATGTATTTGGATGCAAGTGTTTTATTCTAAATAACAAAGATAACCTAGGAAAATTTGATGCTAAAACTAATGATAGAATTTTTCTTGGATACTCATTGAAAAGTAAAGCTTATAGAGTTTTTAATAAGAACTCCAGAAAAGTGCAGGAAACAATGCATGTATTTTCTGTGAAACTAACAAAGAATGCAGTAAAAAGATCACTGAGGATATGATAGAGAAAATTCAGAACAACACAAAATCTCAGCTGAAGAGCAAATAAAAAATGGCAGGCTTGAAAATCTCACAAAAAATCAGGAGATATCTCAGGAAACTAAAGAAGAAACAAATTTTGTAGAAGAGACTTATGGAGAATCACAACAGTTTGAGCCTGTAGAAACATCCACAAAAACTCAATTTAAAAAGCCAAAGGAGTGGAAATATTGCAATATTTATCCTTAAGAGCTCATTATCGGAGAACCTTCACAAGGAATAAAAACAAGGTCATCGTTCAAGCATAGCAATGTAGCTTTTCTATCCAACATTGAACCTAAATCAATCAATCAAGCCTTGAAAGGTGAAGCTTGGATAAAAGCAATGAAGGAGGAGTTGCTGCCATTTGATAAAAATTAGGTTTGTACTCTTGTTCCTAAACCTACAAATTGTTCCATAATTGGAACAAAAAAAAAAGAGTGTTTAGGAACAAATTGGATGAAATTGGTAAGATAATATGAAATAAAGCAAGGCTAGTTGCTCAAGGATATAACTAGCAAGAAGGCATAGATTTTGATGAGACATATGCTCCAGTAGCTAGAATAGAAGCTATTCAGATGCTGTTAATATATGCAGCTCACAAGAACTTTAAGCTATTTCAAATGGATGTAAAAAGTGCATTCTTAAATGGATTTATTAGTGAAAAAAGACTATGTAAAACAACCTCCAAGTTTAGAAAATGAAAAATTTCCAGAATATGTACTTAAACTTTCAAAAGAACTCTATAGTCTTAAACAAGCACCAAGAGCATGGTATGAAAGGTTAAGTACATTCCTTATTGAAAATGGTTTTGAAAGAGGAAATGTAGACATTACTCTTTTCACTAAAAACTCCAATGATGATTTTATTTTAGTACAAGTTTATGTTGATGATATTATTTTTGGATCAACTAATAAAGATTTATGGGAAGGATTTTCAAAAGTTGATGACTAGTGAATTTGACATGGGCTTAATGGTGGAGCTTTCTTTCTTCTTGGGGCTGCAAGTAAAGAAAACTTCAGATGGCACATTTCTCTATCAAGAAAAATATACCAAATAATTAATCAAGAAGTTTGGAATGGACAAGGCAAAGCCAATGACAACTCCTATGCACCCCTCAATTAA
Organism: Dalbergia cultrata; assembly: GCA_031216105.1. Lineage (NCBI taxonomy): Eukaryota > Viridiplantae > Streptophyta > Magnoliopsida > Fabales > Fabaceae > Dalbergia > Dalbergia cultrata. The sequence continues at coordinate 19,295,558 of CM062350.1, forward strand.
ATTAGGCAAAGATGAAGAAGGAAAACCAGTAGATGAAACAAGATACGGGAGGATGATTGGCTCTCTTATGTATTTAACATATTCAAGACCTAACATATCCTTCAGTGTTGGGTTATGCTCAAGATTTTAGACAAATCCAAAGGAATCACATCTGCTGGGAGCAAAAAGAATCCTGAGATATCTCCATGGAATATCAAACCTTGGCCTATAGTATCCTAAAATTGAAAATTTTGAACTTATTAGATTCTATGATGCAGATTATGCAAGAGACATGATTGATAGAAGGAGTACCAGTGGACACTACACATATCTAGGAAATTCACTCGTATCATGGACAAGTAAAAAGCAAAATACAGTAGCCTTATCCACAGCTGAACTAGAGTATATGGCTGCATCCAGCTGTTGTGGGTAAAACATCAATTAGTTGATTATCAATTATCTTGCTTGAATATTCCTCTTTTTTTCTGATAATATGAGTGCAATTAACCTTACAAAAAATCCTGTGTTGCATTTTAGAACCAAGCATATAGAAATTAGACATCATTTCATAAGGAAACATGTTCCAAAAGGTCATATAGAAATTTGTTTTGTACCATATTAAAATCAAGTTGTAGATATTTTAACTAAACCTCTTCTAGAAGAGAGATTTTGTCATCTTAGGCAAGAATTAGGAATGGTAAGTTCTTGCACTCTAAACTAGACATAAATTTATTTTACATATATTCAAATTCTGCAAAAATCTATGTTATATCTCAAGCTATCTCATTTTTTTATGAGATATTCATGGCTATCAACAAGCAGATGTTGAAGAAATAATGAATAAGATCTGGAAAATATTATATGCACTCGTGCAATAATCCAGGTCCATGTTTTCCTTCTAGACTCATATTGAAGTAGAAACTCATTAATGGAAGTTTCTTTTTAAGCACAAGAGCAAAACATGAACTTATATGCTGGGCTTATTTTTTACTTGGCCCATTTATTTTTCCCTAATTCCCACCTACATCCTTTATATTTCCTTTTAGCCTTGTTCCCTCCTAAAAAATTCACCATCGTTCTCTCTCTCTCTCTCTCTCCCCCACACCTCTCTCTGCCATCTCTCTCTTGGGCTCTGTCATTACCCCTTTGATCTCAAATCCTTTCTTCTGCAACCACCACCACTCCTTTACTCATTTCAAACTACTCACAAAACTCACATCTGTTTCCAATCGCAACCCTCACTATGCCGTGCATCAAGACCACAGTTCGCAAGAACGTCGGTGATGCTGGTATGCCCATCCTCTCTAGCGATTACTTTGACGGACCTAATGACTCACTGCCATAAAAGGAAGCCTAGGAGTAGCTTGGAGCCACGACAACGGATGGAGACTCTCAACCCTCTCCTACATGCAAAGACGGCAAGAAGACTCGTGACAACACCAGGGGCCCTCCAATGATGAACAACACCAGCCCTTCTCAAACCCTAACCCTTGCTTCTGGTAAATATCGAACTCCCTCTCACTCAACTAAGCAAACTTTGGCTAATTTATCTATTTTTTACGAAACCCTCTTTCTATCTGACGAAAATTTAAAGAAATATAGAGATTCTTTTTCAAATAGATCTCTTGTGGTCTTTTGCCTTATTGATCTTTCCATTCTAGAACCAAAAGGTCTTTCTTCCGAACCCCTTTTCTCAGTACAAGGGTGGTTACCCCTTTTTGATATTCGAGAAAAAGTGTACCCCTGTTTGGTTAGGATGTTCTATAGCAATCTAACATTCAATGGGTCTCGTATTGAGTCATATGTCAAAGGAACAAGAATGGTAATTGACTTTTAGACTATCTGGACTGTTCTGCGTATTCCAAATAGTGGTGCTTATCTCTATTGTTCTAAAAAATGGGATAAATCTCTTTCAGTCTCATTTGAAGATGTTGTTGCACCCTTGTACAAAAATATCTCTTCCATAAATTTTCAAAAGATCACAAATAAAACATTAACACATGAACTGTCACAGCTTTATTGCATCATTACATATGTTATCCTTCCTAAAGGGGGAAGTAAAGAACATGTCTCACACATGGAGACTCTTATTCTTCATTGTCTTGTCACAAAATCTGGTTTTCCATTTGGCTTTTTGATGATGAAGCACATGGTTGAATGTGCCAAAAATGTCAAATCTGTGTCTCTACCTTATGACATGCATTTTGCTGCATTCTTCAAACACTTTAATGTAAATTTTGAAGATGAAAACTTTGAGGTTGTCACATCCATCCTAGTTGGCAGATCCATTAAACTTGTTGTGCCTCCCAAATGAAAAATCTTTCGCATCTCTGCTGCTCAAAACAATTGTGTTGTGCCACCAAAGAAAGGCAAAACCATCATTCATAACCTATCTGACTCTGACACTCATTCCCTGGAACCTACAACAAAATCTCATTCATCTCCTCCATCCAAGAAATAAAAGTTCACTTCTAAGCCTTTCACTACTACAAAGAAGCAAGTTGTTCTGTCTACCAAGTTCAAAAAATCCATGTCTATAGCTGCAAATCCCAAAGTCTCATAGAAATTAGATCCACTAGATAATGTTGGATTGACTAAAGTTGTCAAAGAAATTGCCCTTGAAATTAGGGACTATCTGACTCACAAACGAGTCAAGTATAAGCTTTCTCACAAAGCTCACTAGCATCTGCGAAGGAATGTGGCAATCTCATTGATCATTGGGATCAAATTCTTAAACAAATTGACAATCATTCCTCCTCATCCAACATCTCTGAATCATCCTCATCTGCTGCTTCTGAAGTCTAACTTCCTTATGCTTATTGCCATGAACAGAATCTGACTTTTTGGACAAATTATGATTTTTTATTATCTATGCATACTATTTTCATTTTTGTTCCCTCTTGATGACAAGGGGGAATTACTAGTAGAATGGAACAGGACAAAGTTATGAACTCTAGTTATATTTTAGCTAACTCCGGTTTAGCTGTTATGAACATTTATTATGTTTTATAATTATGAACTCTAGTTATGGTTTAGCTAGCTCTGGTTTAGCTATTTTGAACTCTAATTATGGTTTACATGGTTTATAAGTATTATGCTGACAGTTTCTAACTCTTGTTTCAATGGGTTATAATTACTAATGATCTGGTCTGGCACTATAATGTTACTTATAGATATATTATGATGCTCTAAACTAATTTCTAATATTAATTATACAAACTGTTCTGGTGTTCTGATGCACACTCACTAAGCACAAAAAAAGGAAAAAGGGATCTGCACATGTCTCTCATGTTAATAGGATCATATATCACCAAAAGAAATTGTAGAAAGAAAAAATTCAACCAAGAGATATGGAATAAATCAAGACCAAGTACAATTCAGGTGCAAATAAAAAGAAGATCTAGGTCATCATTGTTGAACATTACTATGTAATTAATGAGGAGAATCAAATCTAGATGAAAAAGATTGCTCAATCAAGGGAGTTAGTCAGCCTCTTAAAAGGAGCAAACACAAGACCTTTCCTTGATATACATGTTGCGCACAAAACAGAGTATAAGGAGAGCTCAGAAACTTGTTCTAAGAATTTTTCAGCTATTTGGCAACATTTTTTAAAAACAGTTTTCAATTTTTAAAACTAAAAAAATAAAAAATCCTGTTTGTCTTACTGTTTTGTGTCACCCCATTTTAAAAACAAAAAACACATATTGAATTTTAAAAACAAGAAAACGGAAATAGGCAAAAGATGTTTTCTGTTTTTTTTCTTTGTAAACAAGTGAAAGCGTAGTGGCAATTTTGTAGATATATGTATCTACTATTTCAGACGCTCTTCGAATCCCACATGTAATGAGAAAAAAAACACTCCAATTAAGCTCACTGCTCCTTCATTTTGTTGGAGTTCTTCATACAAGCCTTCCTCTTTTCTCACTTGGCCGTGACCTCAAGCCTTCCTTTCTTCTCACTTGGCCGTGACCTAAAGCGGCAACCCACCAGCTGTAACGCCCGGGGACAAGGGCGAGGAGTGATCCTCGGTGCAAAAGAAGGCACAGACAAGGAGCGGCTCCTCACAAGGCCCTATAAGCAGATGGATACATGAATGAACCGATTACACACCTGAATGAGAGGGATCCTGAAACTGTTTAAGTATGGGACTATACAATTAAGGACGGCTTATATGAATTGATTTGTACTACCTATACCAACAAGATGCATCTTCTTTTTGGTAGCCTAAACTGAAAGAACTCCACAGTTAAGTGTGCTTGACTTGGAGCAATTTTGGGATGGATGGCCTCCTGGGAAGTTTTCCTAGGAAGCATGTGAGTAAGGACAAAGCATGCTGAAAAGACCCGTGTTAGTTTGTGGGGACAGTCGTCAATCCATAAAGCAGTAAGGGATGTTACACCAGCAGCCTTGGTAACCAAGCAGTAGAAAGCCTGCCACTCCTCCACTTACTGGCGAGCCAAAGGAGCTACTCCCCTTGCAGGCAACCAAAGGAGTTACTCCACCCGCGCATGTGAAGGACCGGAAGCTTCAGACGCCGAGATCCACATCGAGTTGCTCCCCCCGGTGACAACCAAAGCTCCTGCCATTCGCAACCTTGAAGCCTCGCGAAGGCCAGATCCGACATTCCCTGCCACCCGCGAAGGCCAGATCTGAGACCGAGACCGAGACTGTGCTACCGGCGACCCGGGCCTGAGAAGCTCCTCCATGACCGAGTGCGCGAGCCTAGCGTACTCAAGCTTCCGAGACTGAGAGCGACCCGGCGACCTGCTTCCGCGCTAGATCCGAGACCCAGTGCCGGCGACCAAGACCCCGCGATCCGCCGTGCTCCGAAGTTGTTCGCGGTGGCTCTAATCTTTTTTTGTTTCTTTTTTCTGTTTTGGAATGTTACTGATGATGAAAAGTTTGGGGTTGGGATTAGGTTTGTGTTTCTAATATTGGATTGTGGTTGATGAATTATTGATAATGATGATGATGATGATGAATGTTACTAATGATGAATTATCGGTGATGATGATGAATGGTTGTTGTTGTGGTCTTGGTTTTGATGTAGTTTGCCAAACAATTTTTGATTTTATTAATTTTAAAAGTTATTTTTTAAAAAAATTATCCAAACAGGTTTTCTATTTTTTATCATTAGAAAATTGTTTTTAAAGTTAAATTGCCAAACAAATTTTTCTATTTTTTTATTTTTTAAAAACTAAACTTAAAATTATTTTTTAAAACAATTTTTATAAACAAAAACCAAAAAACACTTCCAAATAGCTCCTTTGTTGTTCATTCATATTATTATTCAATAGTGATTTTTGTAAAGAGCATCCTTCTTGATTGATATTAGGGTATTAGGTGTATTATCTGTTCTGGTGTTGTGAAGAGTTTGGTGAGACAACCTTGAAGTGAAATATTCACAGACATTAAAGGCTTTGGACGAGTATCTGCAATAATGGCAGAAAACTGGTGTAATAGTTTTTAGTTTTAAGCTTAGTGGAAATCTCATCTTTTGGTGAGAACTGGATGTAGACTTCAGAGGTAGAAGTCAAACCAGTATAAATCCTATTGTGCTAAGGATCTCTATCCTTCTTCTCATTTTATTTATTTATATTTTGAATTTGAAATAAAAGAGGTAAACTATCTCATAACTTGAAATAGATTTTCATCATCTGGGTTTATTCTGCTTAAGACTTTTTAATCTGTGTGTTTAATGTGTAGCCTCTGAATAAAAAGAAAAAGAAAAAGACTTAATTCAAACCCCCTTTCTAAAATAATTTAAATTTAATTGAATTCCATAATCCTGAAATGTTTCCAAAATATAAATTTTGAATATAAAACTATGTAATAATAATTCTTTGGGCCAAAGCCAAGCATAATTAATAAAATAACTAAAAGTAAAAAATAATTAAACATAATAGTATGCATGTCCAGGATCCTGCCTATATAATTATTGGAGCATTACGATGACTATATGAACCTATAATAAGTTTCATTCTGAAGTGAAGCTCACCAAAATATGCTACAACACTATTGAGGAGGATCCTATGGTGCAACTGAACCTGTAGTTGTATCTGTAGGGGAGGAAAAGAGAGGATGATTTAATCAAAACTCAATTAGTGAGTCTTCACTCACAACCCACATGGGGCAACAACAAAAATACATAAAATATACAAGCAGCTAATTAATATAAAACATTTTAATATTTAAATACATAACTAAATTGAAAGTAATACTTCAATTGAACAATAACTAGTAGAGAAACATGAGCTGAACTGAATATATATTACTGTACTTAGTCGATAACTGAAACTAAAGGATGCCTAACTAGGGCCCATAGTATAGACACCACATTGGGTTCTTTACTGTAATTGGGATTGAGCTAATCTTTCAATGGACCACTTGGTACCAAGGTTAATGATTCTATAGTTGTTAATTCACTGTTATGTTTCTTACTAATTGTTGGCTAAAAACTGATATTCAAAGTATTTCAGTATTCATGCTATTCATACTAAACTAGGTTTCATTCAACTTTTTCATCGATAAAATAATTCTAAAACATACATAAGCTACTATGGTCTCATGAGCTTTCTAAAATAATATTTTCATGGTAACTGTAAAATTAATAATTTTCTAAAATTGGCACAAATCATAAAAGCATGTTTTCTTGGCATAAATAAGCAATCTATATGATACTGGAAAGGTATTGATAATGACAAAAAATATGGTTGTGAGCTTAAACTAACTCATTGTTGGTAATCGGGAGTGCGCTTTCACTAATAACTTGATTATCGGGAGTAAAAATGACATCGATAACTGCCAAAGAGTATAACGAAAATATAAACAATTGGCATTAACACTAAGAATTGAATTTGGAATGTTAGGGAGGGTGAATGTTGTGAGAAAACCATGCCTGATAGTGCCCTAACTCATAAACTTGATGAAAGAGTGAGAAAACTGGCTAAATTCCATAAAAATTACTTATTAGAAGCTTGGAAAGGAGGAAGAATGGAAGGAAAACATGAGGGAGAGACACAAAGAGTGTTGGTGATGGCTAGGGTGTCTAACCTAAGCCTATGGATGAGCTTATATAATCTAGGGGGCGTTTTAATGAAATTGTGTCATTTTGATGCATACTGATATATCGGGGCCATCATTATTGCAGTTGACATTGGAAAAAGCCAACCGCGTGCACATACATGATTGTTCTAGCGGGCCAGGATTGCTATAGCAATCTCCAGAGATTGTGATACAACAAGCCAAACAACCTGACCATTATAAAGATCTATAACCGCTATAGTGGTCCTTTCCTAGCCTCTACGACTATAGAGGTTTCAGGATTATAGTTCTACATTATTAATTATTTTTCACCTGTCTGGGGCCTCCTTGGAAACAAAGGTGGGTCTTGGGTGAACCCTAAGACTATACAAGACTAATCTAGGTGCACATCGACCTGAAACAACACATATTACCCCCCTTAAAAAAGATTTGGTCCCTAAATCTAAACAAACGTACCTTGAGGTGGAGAAAGATAGGTGAACGGAGGTTGTTGTCTACCTCCTTAAATTAGAAATTTATTTTAATGCTAAGTTGCACAAAAAATGTAGTAAAGGGCACAACTTAAGTCATCTCTCAAGGAGGCTTCAATACTTAGTTGGGAAAATTGGGCGTTTAGAAGAATGAAATATATAATAATTAAAATTAAAAGATATTAGCAACGAGATAATAGTAGCAATGAAGAAAGCACTAGTGCAAGGTATTTCTAGGATTGGAAATTAATTATCATTGACCAAATATTAAATCCATTAGTGGCTATTAGTAATAAATTACTGACAATTCCACTAATGATCAATCGACCTCTAGAATTTGATCAATACAAATAACTAATAAACGTGATCTCAATTTATTTAGAAATCACATTAATTTAATGAACCAATTGCTATAGCCTAACTGCCAATCGGAAATTTAATTGTAATGTTCACCCTTAAACATAAACCAATAGATCTATCAATTTATGCCCAAAGGATTTCCCTAAATGACGATCGCCAATTAGTTATCCTAATAAAGATTATAGCAATCACCACAATAATTATAGGAATAGAAACTACAGAACATTAAGAAAACCAATGCATTGACTATCAAAAGGAGTCTCAAACATTATCCCAATCTATCCGGAAATCCTTGCACTAGTGAAGAAATCTACTTCTCCATCTCTAGAGGATTACAACAATGAAGATAAAAGAGAACTTGAAAATAATATCAAAATAATCCTTGCCACAATCTTCAAGATAAAACACCTTCACCGATGGAGCCTTTAGAGAGAGAAGAGAGATGTAGAGAGAGAATAATAACAATTAAAAGTGGTAACCTAAAAGTGAGTCAAAAGCTAGGGAGAAAGTCTGTAACATTCTTATATATATTACTATCTAAAAATGGGCCTAAAAATAGATAAAATGAGGTATTCTGTGTCATCGCATGAGCATCAAGTAGCCAAAGAATGAATCAGGCCGATAAAAGTCATTTTTTCGGGTGCTATTGAGCACTACAACGCTCATTTAGCCCTGCAGTGCTAAACAGAATGGAATCTGCCCTTGGCACTAGAAATAACAATTGTATCCCTTTTAATAAGCTTTCCAATGCCACAAAAATCATTTTAATTGGACATTTATAGCTTCAGATATTGCAAAAATACTACTGAGGGTCAAGCTGGACAACATCAGAATATCAACAACCTTTAATCTTGCAACTCGATTTTCACTAAGATTCTCTTAGAACTAGGTTTTGAACTGAGCATAAAAGTTTTAGATGACTTCTTGAGATTTCCAAAACATCTTTACTTGTCTCAATCTGATCTCTGTAGAGAGATATGAATTTTCCATTACAATGTTTTCTTCAAATGTGCTCAAATGAACTCAAGAACTCTTCTATTTTGCTCCCAAATTCTTCCCAATAGTTTCCAACTTTGTTATTGACATTTTGCACTTAATCCAAATCTCCTGTGCATAAACCCGTGCGCAAAGAGACAAGTCAAATGCAACAGGGTATAATTATAAATTATTCCAAAATTAATGCAAAAGCCAATAATTCCATTAAAATCACAAAATGAGGAGTAAATCAAAATCTTATTAATTTCATCAATAAAATAATAAACCTCATGCAAAAAGCTAAAGTTTGGTAGCAAGATAAGTGGCATGAATGCCCCTTATCAATAGGGATATTTGGTCTTCATGGCTTCTTCAGCTTGCCAAGTCAATTCCTCACCAGAATGGTTCCTCCTGATGACTTTCACTGAGGCTACCTCCTTTGAGCAAAACTTCTTCATCTACCTATTTACGATGGCAACCAGTTCCTCTTCGTAGGACAAGCTCTCATCAACTTAGACCGATTGTGGAATGAGCATGCGAGACTAATCAAGCATATACTTCTTGAGCATACTGACATTGAACATAGGGTATATTGCTTATAAATTGGTAGGCAGTGTCAATCTGTAGACCACTGCTCCAATCTCATAAATTAGTTTATAGAATTATGTGTCAACATATAATAAGTAGATTTTATTTTAACCACCAATAATTTCTCCCAAACCATTCATAATTTGTCATATACATGTCAACTAGATATGATATGATTCCTGGATGAAAAAAATTTGTGACATATAACAATACTCTTGTATTAAACACAAGAGTTAAATGGTGTATTTTGTGTGCACGATGAAAAAATGGATTCAACACCATATCCAATACAACCCTTGACAATACTCATAGTGGAGTAAATTGTTATAATGTGAAATCTATTGAGGGATTCAAGCGTATACAATTTATTTTTCAGGGATTGAGATGTTAAATAAAAAAAAAATTCAAAGACCAAAATGTATTTCTACTTAATATATCTTAAAAAGAGAGTGTAATCAATCATTGAAAAATGAATGCTACTTCGACAAACTGATGAATATTGATCATATCACGATATATTCAGAGTGGCTATTGCTGCTCCAAAATTGTTATTGTCACTCTCACTCAATTATCATTTTCTCTTTCTCTAAAATGCCTTTTCTCCTTACCATTTCTTGGCCATTTTTTCAATAATTAATTGAGAAAATATTTTATTGACTGAAATGAAAACTTCTCACTTTTATGAGAAAAAAAATTTAGCATATTTGATGCAATAATAATAATGATAATAAGTGAAGGATTAATTTTTTTCAAGAGAAAAGCGTTGGCATAAAAATAGAAATAACAGAATATGTTAAAAAGTTTATGAAAAATATTAAAAATATTTTTTTCAATGATATACTAGATATGTACTTCATTCATTATCATATATTAATTTTCTTTATTATTTTTAGTCATCGTTATATATACTACTTAGATAATGATTATATTTTGAATAGATTAAAGAATTTAATTTGATATTTTAATGCAATAAAATTGTGTTAAATATTATAAGTGTGTTGTATTTTATATATGTGTTGTATAAGTATTAGATATTTGTGTCTTATTTTAAATATTGATCACTTTAAACAAACCAATGGATTTATGTGTCATATTTTATAATATACTATTTTTTACTTTTATTAGCATTTGCTCACTATTTTTAACATAGATAATTATTATATTGACAAAAATTTGAAAAGATAACTTCCATTCATAATTGTATTTGTATGTTAGTTTTATATAGAAATGGTAAATTGATGAATTAATGATAAAAATAAATTATTTTGATAAATTCAAATGAACTTATCAAGTATAATAAGTATTTAATAATAGATTAGTGTCTTAATTGACAAATAAAAGAAATAGTATTTTAAAAAAACTGAAAAGATGCTAGTTAGCTATTTAGGAGTGGCAATAGCCACTTCCTAATATATTTAATATTAATTTGAGTTGGTTGAGTTAGTTACACAATTAGTTGAGCTAAATAAATATCTGAATGATTAATTAATTGTCAATCATATACTCATCAATCAATATAAGCATGTGTTAAACTTATATTAACTTTTTTCAGTATCAATAAAATTCACGCTTAATATTTAATTTCTTTGAATTGTCTGGTCTCTTATCAAAACTTTTGAGATATATAATGACATTTATGAATTATAATTTTCGTACATGCATGCCAGGGGTGTTTGGACTGAAACATACACCAACCATTCAAATGTTCTCACCGCCCATATCTTATGATAATTTTTCTAATCAATAAAAATCATACAATAATAAAAAATCTCAAAAGTACAAGGAATAGAACAGCTTCCATCACATGGATAAATAATACATGCTGTCCAGTTGGATAAATGATCTTTGTTGTTCTACAAACTACAAAGAATACAATAGGAAGCAGGGGAAAGAAAAACAGTAATGAGAAGCACAACTCTATTGAGTGATTCAATCAAAAGCAGCAGTCCAGGACACAGCAGCAACATATAGCAGCGCAACTGCAAGAAAAGAGAATAATGTCAAAACAAAAGATTTGGTGTTTCTGAAAGAGCCAATAAATATGGAAAAAAAAATGTTATTTATTCCCCTTTTGAACATACATTATAAGGGATAGCTTAATTGCTCCAAAACATTGGTAGAAAGAGTGCTGATTTTTATTTCAACCAATATTTACAAGATAATTCAAGGTAAAAGGTTATCTCAAAAAATAATACAAATAACATAACTCATAAACAAATGTAGTGATTTTGGGCATAAACTTACCATCCCTTCCAGAAGCCATCGCCCCTGCTTGTGGTTTGATGTGGAACACTTTGTTGGGGGTACCCTGCAGGACCATCCTTGGAGGGGTAACCCATTGGTGGCGGGGCAGTAACATAAGAAGCTGGAGGATTCTCAGTCATTGTTGGGGGATATGAAACTGCTGCATCATTTTGTAATGTAATTAATCTCAGTGACAAAAGATTTCATAATTCACATGTAAATAAGACTAAATTGTTTTTGGTGAATATAAATAAGAGTAAATTAGAAATTAACTTGGACATTTTCTCCTTTATAAATAAAATTATTATTGGGCATAGAAAATAGCAAATTCATTTGTGTATTTTTGTCCATGACATGGAGCTAAAAAACAAATTCACAAAGGAAAACAATTTTTTGTTGTGCCAAGATAAATCAAAGATGGGAAGAACACATTTTGCTGCAATTTTGTTGAAAGACAAGAAAAACTAACCAGGGGCGGTTTCTTGCTGATTCTTGAAGTGACTCATGGCGATGAATTTGCTCTCTTATAATACAATCAAATAGGAAAAGATGAGAAGGAATGATAAATGAAAATATGTGAGTGGAAACTAGGGAAACAAATGTATATATAGGTTTCCGCGAGGAAGGGGCTGCTAAGGTTCCTTAACGTAATAGAAGTTTCGAATGACGTGTGGGACAAACGCGTAGCGGGTGAGAATGGAGAAACGGTGTTTAACATTTTGGACTTTCTACGCTAAGTCCTTGTGCCTGTGACACGCCACAATTCATTACTCATCTTGAATGAAATTTTTTTCCCCACTTTCCACGCGTAGATATCCAAACATTTGGCCTGTCTAGATTGAGTCATCATATAGCAGTTTTTTTTTTTTACATTTTAGGGACTGTTTAATTTATTGTTTTTAATTTTTAATTTTTAATTTTTATGGAGAAAAAATTGAAAATATTAAAAATTGAAATTCATAAAAATTAAAAATTAAAAATTAAAAACAATAAATCACACATGCCCTTAGTTTCCCTTTTGTTTACTTCTCTACCTTCTTTTATTAATTAGTTTCCCTTTGTATTCGTTCTCCGTCCTCTGCCACGTATACATCACTGAATTTGTTTGAAAACAGCGCATCTTATGCTAATGCCAGAGAGGAAGATTTTAAAATGTTTCCGTAGTCAAAGGTGTCAGGGTAGTGGAGCCCATCAGGGACGGTTATAATCAATGGATTAAGTGAGTATATTATAACATTAGGTTAGACATCACATTTTGATCCAAAATATTAAAGGTAATGAATCATGACTCATTCTATATTATATGTTACTCACATTTCACACTTAACTATAATAATCTTAAGATGGTGCACCATATCACTGGGTTGGACGCACATCTCGACCCAAAACTTTAAAGTAATGATGAGTCATGACTCCTCCCGCATTATATACTACTCGTTTAGTCAATTTTCAACTAATGTGGGACTTCACTTCTCACACTTTACTATAACAAAAGGAAAGATTCAATATTCCTCTCTTTTGAACCACTACACTATACTTTTTAATTATCTAATCAGGAATTTAATTTCGGATAAGGTATACAGAGAGAGTTTAGCGAATCGAGACAATAACCATGTCTTGTCAATTTTATATCTAGAAAAGATTAATTATTATTTACAATGATAAATACATTTAGTTCATCCAAATAAAATGTTCCTCTCTTTTGCTCATTTGACTAAGAAAGTAAAAGATACATTATTTAACATGGTCAAACATGAAATTATAACAGGTATACACCATAAGTTAGCCAATAAAAAAGTTTTAACAGTAAATAATTTAGTGTTGTGAAATTACATAAATGATATCTTCCTTTTTTTCTTTAAATAATTTGCACTTGTAAATTATTCCTTCCTCAATATTAATACCAATCTACTACCACTGACTGGCCACCTCATTGCCAACACATATCTGGTCCACCAAATGAGAAATTCTTGTGTATGCTCCTAGAGCGTGACCAGAATATGCTTAACTAAAATTGAATGTCTAATATGTACATGTGCTGACATTGCAATCAAGTGTTACATAACCATTGGACGTGAAATATATACACGTGCTGCTGTGCGAACATGGAAGAACTCTTCGTCCACCAAGAGGAGCTACTGTGAGTGTGATAGGAAGAGAACAAAGCAGCATGGATCCAGGGAATCCTACATCAACGCCCGATCTCGAATCCGGCTTCAGCATGGACGGCATTGGAAGTTAAACTTATTTGGGAGTTTAGATTTGTCAAGGAATAAACTTTTATCGACCAAAATCTCAAATCCATAGTAAAAAAATCACACGTTTTTAAGCCAATGATGTCTACGTCAACAACTCAACAAATCAATCCACTATCTTTTCGTGAAAAATACAATCTCGCCAATTTAATAATCTCTCACAAATCCAAAACCCCAATACACCCTAATCTGATAAAATAATTTCTTCATCTAATAAAACTTACTCAAACAAAACACACTCACCAAAAATTGGCACACACTCGAATTTTTCTTTGTTGCGATGTATACCTCCACAAACCACAACAAGCAGCCAACATACACACACACACACACACACATACCCCTATATATATATATATATATATTCCTCAAGAGTATCTCTCAACTGATAGCCAAAGACTAATCTCATCGAGGCATGAAGATCACCGAAATGAGTTTTGTTTCTCCCAACAAAACCTCTTTTTATACATACTGTAGGAGTCGAACCTCTGACATATGCTTAAAAGACCCAGCCACCTTACCAACTGTGCCAGGCTTTGTTGGTGTATATATATAGTGGAGATTTATTTACTCTAGGAATAAGGCTTGCATACTTACTCCATTCTATAACTCTTCATCCACATTGAATTTGATCAATCCAACTGTTGATTTATGTTATATTATATTTATGATTAAGCATACCAAATTTCAAAAAAATTGGACAGCATTAGCCATATAATCTATTAATCAATATTTACTTATATTTTTAAACATACTATCCATAAAAATAAAATGAAATGATTAACTATCAAATCATTTTCAAATTATATAAAACTTTATATGATTGATCTACTTAATAGAAACTTTAAATTCAATAATTGGATTGATACAATAAATATATCTGTCGCAACCGGGATCGCGACGGGACTGCGAAAAAATGATTTTTGTTTGAAATGGAGTCGCCACCAAATTTTGTTTAAATTGGGAAAAATTATGGAAAAACCCATTTAATTTAAAGAAAATGATCTTTGAAACCAGATCTGAGCTCGGAAGTCGGTTATGCTTAGGGAAGGGTAGGAACTTAATCCTACAGCACCCCTAATACACCCGTCTTTAGACGGTACCTTAATTAATTGTGCAAATTACTAATAACCTTTCAAAATATTTATTTACACTTTTATTTTAAGAAAATTATAAAAGAAAATCTTTTTTAGAATAAAAAATTTCGGAGTACCAAACTATCACAGCTCAGGTATCCGTAATATTGAGTTAACAAGCCGTCACGGCTAAATTAACATCTTTTTTGAAATACAATATATACATTTCAATGATTAACTTAAATTAAGATAATAAAGAAAAAAAAGGAGGATAATAATAAAAATAAATAAATAAGTAAATATTTACAATAATGATAATAATAATGAACAAAAATATTTACATGCAAAACAGAATAAATAATATCATAAAATTTAATTTTATCTTAAAAATTTGAAACATCAAGATGTCACAACTTAGATGTCCAAAATATTCAGTTAACAAGCCGTCTCGGCTAAATTAACTTCTTTATTTAAAATAAAATATTTAATTAATAATTGATTAATTTAAATTTTAAAGAATAAAGTACATAAAAAAATATTTACAAGTAAAACAAAAATTATGAAAATTTAATTTTTGATTTGAAAATCTTAAACATCAAGCTGTCACAGCTCAGATGTTTAACTATGTTAATAAACCGTTATGGCTAAATTAACATTCTTTCTTAAAACAATTTGATTATTAGCTGAAATTAAAAATAACACATAACAATAAAAGATAATAAATATTTATAAATAAACAAAAATAATAAATATTTACAAATAAAAAATGAAATAACATAAAATAATCTAATAAAATCTAATTTTGACTTGACAGGAATCACCTGCTCCTACGTATCCTCTGGTGCGATGAGGAATTCAAAGTCACGTAGTTCTATAAAAATATTTGTGTATTGATTGATTTTAATTGAGTTGATTAAAGCATATCCTTTTGGTAAAGTATATTCTCTTTTAAAAAAACAAAACCCGTTCTTGAAAAGAATTCAAGTTAACACTCAATGAACCCTCATGATTCAACAATAATGAAGGTAACATTTGCTACTCGATCACTTTCATTAATCATTGCACGAATTGAAGGGTTTTCAAAAAGATTCTTTTATCATTTTTTTTTAAAAAGAAAATCTTTTTTTATTTTTACTGATAAACATTAATTTTGACATGAATTGACAACATAGTTCATAAGCAATAACAAATATACAATTAATTTGAACCAAACATAAAGATAAATAGAATAATCAAACAAGGAAGTACAAGAGTGCTAACTACTATTTATTTATTTTCAACCCTTTTTAAATTTTTATTTTTCACAAACTTTTAACACACAATCCATTCCAAATCAAAATAAACAATTAAGTCACTCATTGAAGTAATTTATTTGATTTCAATCAAATGATTTAAAATGATTACTAAAAAGACTTCTTTTTTTTTTTTTTAAAGAAACATATAAAAGAACAATGCAATCAGAGACTCTTTTTTTTTTTTTGAACATACAAACATGTTTGAGAATATGTATAAAAGTGAACCATGAAAAATATAAAAACATAACACGTTTTGAAAACTGAATGAAAATGTTCGGATTTGAAATTTAAGTGAAGACGTTGGGAGAGACTTCCTTTTGGATTTAGAGTAAACAATCCAACAAGAATTTTTCTTTTGGTTAAAAAAATGCCACTAAAACCATCAGGCCGAAGAATAAATGGTTCACATGTAATATGCAATCCCACACAATCCACATAAACTATTACAAAATGAAATAGAGACCCACCCCCACAAAAAATGAATTCCCACTTCACATAACTAATGCATACGTAGTCCCACTCCACAAAAAAACAAACTTGACCCACCCCACATAAAATAATGAATTCCCACCTCACATAACTAATGCATACGTAGTCCCACTCCACAAAAAAACAAACTTGACCCACCCCATATAAAATAATGAATTCCCACCCCACATTTACACGACACAAGACACATTCCACACAAGACACATTACACACATAAAATAATAAAAGATGGTAGTAAGTAAAGAAAAAGGGAAGTCTGATACTTTTGGGAACTTGGATTTTGTTTTTCTTTTGGTTCAAACGCACACACACCACACATGCCCAGGCAAACGTAACACACCCACATACAAAAAGAAATCTCTCTCTTTCACACACACTAACACAATCATACTCTCATATTCACTTCACACCACGGAGAGAGAGAATAAGAATCAGAGAGTGAGAGAGTAAGGGAATGGGTTTGCATGCATATGAAGGAGGAAAAGAGGAAAACCAATTCAGCTGGGCCAGGAAAGAAGAGGAAGGCGCGATTTGGTGCAAAGCAGGAGGGAGGTCGCACAAAATGCGATCTTCTTTGGAAGTGCAGAGAGGAACTCACAAATGACGCGTAGATGCAGCAGAAGAGGGAGATTGCCATCACGATGTTAAATCGATGCGCGGATCGCGAAGTGCTGTTTGGTTGTTGGACAAGGATGGGTTCCGATCTGACGGGTAGGAGGAGCCGCGACTACAATGGCTAAGGAGAAGAGCAGGTCACACAAAGAACATGTAGGGAGGACGATGTTGGCTGTGCATGGTGGCTATGCGTGGAACAAGAGGAAAGGAAGGAGAATTTGTAGATGTTCATACAGTATGAGAGTGAGCAAATGAAAGGAGTCCGCTGCATGGGGGCTGGCTAGGGGTGTGCGACGGTGATGGGCTGGTTTTGCAGGTTGATGGTTAGGAAGAAATAAGGGTTAAGGGATGGCGAAGGTGATGTTGGTGCCTTAGTCACGAGGCTTGGTACACTTGATGATAAGTGGTGATGATGGGGGCTTTAGTGAAAATGAAACAAAAAAAAATGATATCTTCCTTTTGTTACCAAGTTGCTGTCGTCTCCCATCTATGTATGTTCTCCTTTCTTTTTGCAGGTGATCACCGAAGGAAAAATTGTCTTCCTTCACAAAGTGGAGACACCATCATATTGTTCATCATTTCCTTTTGTTGTCTTGTTTCACGGGCATTTGGCAAAGAGCCCGTTTGTCTCACTTTTTTTTTTATTATAAATCTAACACTAAAAGAAACCATGCACGTGCCCGTCCTATTTTCAATTTTTTTTTATTTTGCTTTGATTTATTTTGGATAGAAGTCAAAATAGACTACTAAATGGGCTGAATAATAATGATAATAATAAAAATAAATAAATAAACAAATAAATAAATAAATAATACAAAGATTTTTTAAACTGTAAAATTTTTGGATTTTCTATTTATAGGCCGGACAAAATCGGGTGTTCACAATATCACTTGAAGACAAAACCTGCTGGGTTCATAATTTTTTTTTATTTTCAATGGACTTTAATAAAGCAAATCCAATTCAAGGCAAACAAAGCCCAACAACTTTTACGTATGAAAGAATAATGGTTGTCTTTTTATCGGTGGACGAGGCCAGACTGGGAGGAAAAATGGAAGGCTTATGTTATTTTTTCTAATATAAATCCATATTTATTCTAATAAAATATCCGGAGCCACAAGATCACTAATACAATCTGACAACTCCGAACCACACTTTTGATATATGAAAATTCGCTAAGTGGGCTAAAGAGTTTGCAACCGTGTTACAAAATTCCAGGTACAAACTGAGCTTTAAAATGGTCAAAATTAAACTCAATCCTATTATGAATGTCTCATGGAGAAAGCTCATGTAATATTAAATTTATATTTGAACTAGCATTTTGTTAGACACTGTTGTGTCCATCAAGCTGTAATTTTAATTTTTTTAATATTAACATAATTAAATAGAGTTATAAATCTATAATAATATTTTTTGTATTAGTTTTTGTTTTTTAGGGGGATGGGGGATGGAGTACTGCAGGTTATATTTACGTGATCGTTGATGGTTAGTTTTATTTTTTACGAGGTGATATGTGATTGAGAGTGAATAGGTGAGAGAAAGAAAGAAGCATATTAGCACGGCAAAATTGGATGAAAAAAGTGAACACCAAAGAGCAGCTATTGTTCCTCATCTTCTGATCTATTATTACTAGCGACTTGACTGATACTTTAGGCCGGTCAAGTCATATTTTTTATCTTTTACATATTAATAAAACTAAATATTTTTTATAAATTTTTTTTTAATTTTTATTAAATATTTTTATTTTGTAAAGGATTTAAGGTGAGGTACTTTTTTTTTTTCCAAAAGAAGAAGTGAATGAGAAAGGAGAAAATGTGAAAAAAATTTGAATTCATGGATTTAAAAAAGAATTAAATAGTGTTAAGAGATATAAAAAACAATTACAAAAGTGAATCCTCTTTATCAATAGTATAGATATATATAAATATTATGTAAGTGAATAATGTGATGTGGTCTTATATTTTTCTCTACAAAATATAACCACACCTATATTTACACAAACCAATTTGTCCAATTGGTGATTCGGTTAAGATATTATGGATATATTCTCTTCTTGAGAATAATGGGCAGAACCTGATTTTGTAAATAAAAGACAGTCCCTAATCTAAACATGGCTAAAAACAATACCCTATAAAACAGTGTTCCTATAAAATAAAATAAAAAAAACACTTTCCAGACCCTTGGCTAGCATTTGCTAAATGTCTGAGACAGAAAATACAAAGACATTACAAACATAAAGGTATTCAAAGAAGGGGATGGAGATAGAAACTCCAAAATTGTCTTAATCCCGGGACAAATTTTTAGTCAATTTTTGTAATTTTAAAAAGAAGGAATACTAGATACATATCTTTGGGACACAAATTTAAAATATTTTTTTTTCAAGAACATCACTTTAAATATTTTATTTTTGCTCTTTTCACTTTTTAATTTTTTTTATCAAATTACAAATTAATTTTTTTAATTTTTTCATCAATCATCATGTCATGTACACTACTACTAGACACAACTCCATCTTCGACTCTAATATCGTCTCCAATCATATCTATTGTCTCATTGCCTCCCTCTTTTTTTTGTCTCAAGGCAGGTATCAAACACAGCCTTATTAAGTGTTCCAATAAAAGTGTGTCATGTTTTTAAAATTGGTGGGTTATGTGATACCTAATAAAAATTAGGAGTATGGAACCCTATTCTAAGTGTAAGCATTCTATTGGTAAATGTCGCAACCGAGATCGCGATGGGACGGCGAAAAAATGATTTTTTGATTGAAATGGAGTCGCCACCAAATTTTTATTTAATTGGGAAAATTATGGAAACCCATTTAATTTAAAGAAAATGATCTTTGAAACCAGATCTGAGCTCGGGAGTCGGTTATGCATAGGGAAGGGTAGGAACTTAATCCTACAGCACCCCTAATACACCCGTTTTTAGACGGTACCTTAATTAATTGTGCAAAGTATTAATAACCTTTCAAAATATTTATTTACACTTTTATTTTACGAAAATTATGAAAGAAAATCTTTTTAGAATAAGAAAATTTCGGAGTACCAAACTGTCACAGCTCAGGTATCCATAATATTGAGTTAACAAGCCGTCACGGCTAAATTAATATATTTATTTGAAATAAAATATATACATTTCAATGAGTAATTTAAATTAAGATAATAAAGAAAAAGGATAATAATAATAATAATAATAATAATAACAATGATAATAATAATAATAAAATATAATAAAATATTTACAATAATAATAATAATAACCGGCAAAAATATTTACATGCTAAAATAAAGAAAATAGAACATCAAGCTTTCACAACTCATATGTTCTAAGATGTTAGTTAACAAGCCGTCTCGGCTAAATTAACTTTTTTATTTGAAATAAAATATTTAACAAATAAATGACTAACTTTAATTTTAAAGAATAAAAAGGTATTAAAGAAAATATCTACAAGTAATACGAATTATAAAAATCTAATTTTTGCTTGAAAATTTAAAACATCAAGTCATTCACAGCTAAGATGTTTAAGCGAGTTAATAAGCCGTCACGGCTAAATTAACATCCACATTTAAAACAATTTGATTATTAATTGACATTAAAAATAATACTAATAATAATATAAGACAATAAACATTTACAAATAAATTAAAATAATAATAAATGTTTACAAATAAAAAATGAAATAACATAAAATGACCTAATAAAATCTAACTTTGACTTGACAGGAATCACCTGCTCCTACGTATCCTCTGGTGCGATGAAGAATTCAAAGTCACGTAGTTCTTTTGAAAAATACTTGTGTGTTTGATAGATTTTAATTAAAAGAAAAGAAATAAAGATAAATTGATTGAGTTTGAACATTAATCTAAGAGAAGAGGATCTATTTTGCACTGGATTCAAGGTAGTACGGGACTACTCAGTTACAACAATTGATTGTTGCATGGGTTTTAAAAAATTTTCTATTATTTTTATTATTTTCATTTTTTAATTTTTTATTTTAAAGTATTCCTAAACTTTAACAAAACAAAGATCAAACTTACCAAAAATAAACCAGTCACCAAAAACAATCCTATTCTAATATCAACCTAATACTAAAACAAATCTAAGCAAAAAAAGAACTGAAACAGCAAACTTAACCCCAAAAAAAATACATCTAACAACAACTCAAAAGAAAAACAAAACAGCCCAACACCTAAAACTCAATATAACCCAAAAATAATAACCCAACCCCACCCAAACAAAACTCACTATCTTCCATTAGTCCAAAAAGAATACTAGACACCCAAAATGCATCAAACCCCATTTTATACCTAACTTAATTGCTCTTGAATCTGAAACAGTACCAGAACTCAAATGGTGGGGGTGGCGGCTATAATGAGCAAGGGGAAAAGTGGCAAAGGCACGGACAAGGCAGCCAGACGCGAGCTATGAGCGGTGGCTCTATGCGATGCAAGGAGGAGGAGGTCGACGGCTGCGTACTGCGAAGGGACTGCTAGGTGGCGCGGTTCTGATGCTGAGATGCAGTGGGGTGCAGTGCGCGAGTTCTCATGCAGAGGGAGCAGAGGCACGATAGCGGTGATCCGAGCCTTGCTCGTGGCTCGCAGCTCTCACAGCGTGACCAGGGAAGAGGAGCTCCATGTCAGCCTTGGCTTCGCGGATGCAAGGAGTTGAAGCAGTGAGGAAAACCAACACGACAGGGGCAGGCGCGATACAGGAGGCTGGCGGTGGAAGGCTCCTCGTCAACAGCTGGTTGCAGCCGGCGTCTGGTGGAAGTTGACACGGTGAGGGGAGGAATCGATGGTGGCTGGCTTCGTGGACGGCGACTGATGGAGGAACTGGGATGGCGCTAAGAGAGGTGGCTTCCTCTCTTTCCTTTCACTTTTCTGTTTTTTTTTTTCCTTTTTATGATGGCTAAGCTTTTTGATTTTTTTTTTGAATGAAGGCGAAGGCTTGGCTGTGATATATTTTTTTGGGTGAAGATTGGTTGCTGTAATATTTTTTACTTGTTTGAGATGGTTTATGAACAGGATTGCGTGATGATGATGATAATGAAGATGGTTTGTGGTTAATGTGTTTGATGAGAATGGTTATTAGGTCCTTAGGAGTGGCAGTGGCTGTATATGTTTGTAATGGAGGAAGGTGATGACTGGGTTTGGATCGATTGTGTTGATGGTGATGGAGATGGTTGTTTTAAAATTTTATTTTTGGTTGCAATGGGGTTGAAGGTTATGGGTTGAAGGATGATGATGATGGCTATTAGATGAAGGAGATGGTTGTTGTGTAAGGAGAAAATGAGATCGTTGAGCGGCGGTTTCACAATTAAGGGAGGTTGATCTGATGGCGAAAATGTAGCTGTCTTGGAATAAGGTAATGAAAAAAAAATTTTGATGATGGAATTGTGATGATAATGAATTCGTGAATCCCCCCCCTTTTCAGGATGGTCCTGATATTAGAGTTAAAAAGAAAATCCTCAGCTCCCATGCTCTCTCTGGCCGAAAGAATTTTAACGCTTTGCACAAAGCTGAGAAAAACATAATTATTGTGTTTTGTTTTTTTTTGTTTTGTTTTTTTTTTTTTCATCCCAATTCCATTGTTGCTTCACGGGTTCACAAACCTGTGACTGTCACTTTGTTTTTTTATTTACCATTTTTTATTATTTTATTGCTGAATGAAAATGAACTCTCTTTTTTTTTCTTTTTTTTTGAAAGTGGGCTGGATGCAAATTTTGGTTTTATGAACGTGAAATAAAAACGTAAAACAACAGTAATGAACCTAAAAGAAAGAAAAAGGAAAAAAAAATGGTTTGATTTGAACACAGCAACGAACTATAAACAAGACTTAAACTACCAACATGATTCTATAAATGGGTTAAACTCTAAAAATACGCTGATTTTTGGATTTTTGTTTTATGGACCGGACAAAATCGGGTGTTCACAGTTGCCCCTCTTTACTCATTTCTTATAAGAAAATACAAAAATTTGAATTTTAAATATTGTCTTCATAAGGAATGAATAAAGACATGAACATCGATTTTGTTCAGCGATGTATGCAATGCAATGAAATCTAAATCCGAAGCAAAAATGACATAAACTTTCAGGCAAAGTCACATGAGATGATGCGGTTCAGAAATCAAATAACGCGTGAATCACTCAAAGAACAATGGCCAACCAATTTGACCCAAATTCACAATTTACAATAAATGTAAAAAAAAACTAATCAGAAAAATGACACTTTGAGACAATCTGTACATGTAAAAGAATAATCTAAGGATGATGGAAAAGTAAGATGGCAATCTGAAGGCGACATGAAAGAAAATGGCAATCTGAGGCCGACTGAAAAGTAAATTGACAATCTGAAGCTGACAGGAAAGTAAATTGGCAATCTGAGACCGACAAGAAAATTAAATGGTGGAAATCTGAGGCCGACTGGAAAGTAAATTGGCAATCTGAGGCCGACATAAATTGACAATCTGAGGCCGACTGGAAAGTAAATTGGCAATCTGAGGCCGACATGAAATGTAAATTGGCAATCTAAGGCCGACATGAAATGTAAATTGGCAATCTGAGGCCGACATAAAATGTAAATTGGCAATCTGAGGCCGACTTGAAAGTAAATCGGTAATCTAAGGCCGACATGAAATGTAAATTGGCAATCTGAGGCCGACATAAAATGTAAATTGGCAATCTGAGGCCGACTGGAAAGTAAATCGGCAATCTAAGGCCGACATGAAATGTAAATTGGCAATCTGAGGCCGACATAAAATGTAAATTGGCAATCTGAGGCCGACTGGAAAGTAAATCGGCAATCTGAGGCCGACATGAATGTAAATTGGCAATCTGAGGCCGACAGGAAATGTAAATTGGCAATCTGAGGCCGACTGAAAATATAAATTGGCAATCTGAGGCCGACATGGAAAGTAAATCGGCAATCTAAGGCCGACATGAAATGTAAATTGGCAATCTAAGGCCGACATAAAATGTAAATTGGCAATCTGAGGCCGACTGGAAAGTAAATCGGCAATCTGAGGCCGACATGAATGTAAATTGGCAATCTGAGGCCGACAGGAAATGTAAATTGGCAATCTGAGGCCGACTGAAAATATAAATTGGCAATCTGAGGCCGACATGAAAGTAAATTGGCAATCTGAGGCCGACATAAAATGTAAATTGGCAATCTGAGGCTGATAGGAAAGTAAATTGGCAATCTGAGGCCGACTGGAAAGTAAATTGGCAAACTGAGGCCGACATGAAAATTAAATGGTGGCAATCTGAGGCCGACAAGAAAATTAAATGGGCAATCTGAGGCCGACAGGAAAGTAAAGTGGCAATCTGAGGCCGACATGAAATGTAAATTGGCAATAATGGAAAACAACGATTTTCACAATATCTTCTTTTTTTTTTTTTTTAAGTTATATACACAAGTCATCAATTTTCAATTTATTTCAGAAAAACTAACCGTAACCAAATCAAGCAAGCCTCAAGGAAGACTATAACCGATCAAACTCGTAATTCATGCGCTGGACCTTCTGACATAAACTTTCTTTACTTCTGGACCTTTGCTCACTTCTTTCCCATTTTCCTTTTTCCCTTTTTTAGGATGATGATTGCTTTTCTGCCGAGTTTGACTGAAACTTTTGAATTTTCTTGGTGTGATGATAGCCATGGATGCATTGCTGTAAGAATTATTAGGTTGCATAACTTTAAACTTAAATTTATGCTTACTCGAGACATCGTAAATAAATATGCATTTAAAGAGGAAATGAAAAGATTGGCTGAATAGACATCTTTATTGCTTGGTGTATTGGATGACAAGATGTTTGAAAAACAAGGTAACAACACGAAGCTGAAAGACAAGATTGTAAAAGACATCAAATTTTGCCCCAGTATGAGTTCTTTGTGGCTTAATCAATCAACTTCTTGCAGCAAGTTGAACACCATAGCCATGACCTCTGATGATATCTTCAAACCCTTTTTTCTAGAAAATTGCCCCAGTTTAAGTCTTCGTCTATTTGATTCGTTTGGACAAATTCAACATTCAAAAATTGTCCCAGTGTAGGTTGCTTGAGATGATACTTATCTTTTTGCTCTAATTTTTGCCTAGGTTGCTCTTTCGAGTTTTCAACCTAACGAGCTCTTCTCTTTTGTTTTGTTTTGTTTTTTTTTTTTTTCTTTTCATATTACCCTAACTTTTGCTTAGGTTGCTCTTTCGAGTTTTCAACCTAACGGGCTTTTTCAACATCTTTTCAAGCATAAAACCTTTTGACTGCATCAGTGTTAATTGGTTTGGGCAATTCCTGTCCATCCATGTTTTGCAAAATCAATGCTCCACCTGAGAACGCTTGTTTGACAATGTAAGGACCTTCATAACTTGGAGCCCATTTGCCCGGTGCATCCTCTTGATTATGGAGAATTTTCTTCAGAACCAAATCTCCTGGATAAAAATCTCTAGGACGGACTTTCTTGTTAAAAGCCTTAGCCATTCTGCTTTGGTACAATTGGCCATGACAAATAGCTGCTAGTCTTTTCTCTTCTATCATGTTAAGCTGTTCATATCGAGTCTTCATCCATTCAGATTCTTCTAACTCAACCTCAATCAGAACCCTTAATGATGGGATTTCCACTTCTATAGGAGATACAGCCTCCATTCCATACACCAATGAGAAGGGAGTTGTCCCTGTACTTGATCGTATGTTGGTACGATATGCGTGCAAAGGATAAAGCAACATTTCATGCCAGTCTTTGTAATTCACCACCATCTTGGCGATGATTTTCTTGATATTCTTATTTGCAGCTTCAACCGCACCATTCATTTGAGGTCTATAAGGAGCTGAGTTGTGATGCTTGATCTTGAAAGTCTCAAAGAACTTTTGAACTTCGGCACCATTGAGGTTAGGAGCATTATCTGTGATAATTCTTTCTGGAATCCCATATCTACAGATGATATCTCTTTTGATAAATCTGATAAACACTTTCTGTGTGATGTTAGCATATGAAGTAGCTTCCACCCACTTTGTAAAATAGTCTATCGCCACCAAAATGAAACGATGACCATTTGAGGCTTTGGGATTGATTGGGCCAATGACATCCATGCCCCACATTGAGAAAGGCCAAGGAGATACCATATTGTGCAGCGGAACTGGAGGAGCATTGACTCTGTCTGCATATATTTGACATTTATGACACTTTCGAACATAATTGATGCAATCATTCTCCATGGTGGACCAGTAATAACCGCTTCTTAGGATTTTGCGTGCCATCATGTGTCCATTAGTATGGGTTCCACAAATTCCTTCATGGATCTCCATCATGATCATTTGAGCTTCATGAGCATCCACACATCTGAGGAGAGTAGTGTCATGATTTCTCTTGTAAAGGACTTCACCATTCAAGAAAAAGGCCATGGCCAATCGTCGAATTGTTTTTCTTTGCACTTCATTTGCTCCAGTCGGATATTCTCCTTTTTGAATGTACCGCTTGATGTCATAATACCATGGTTGTCCATCTGGCTCAACCTCCACATTGTCACAGTATATTGGTTTACTTTGCACCTCTACGTGGATGGGTTGGACATTGGTATGGACTTCCAATTTTGTCATTGCAGCCAGGGTTGCCAATGCATCCGCAAATTGGTTATGGTCTCGAGTTAAGTGAGAGAATGACACATCATCAAATTCTTCAATTAATCGAGACAAGTATTTCTGATAAGGCACCAATTTCGGATCCTTCGTACGCCATTCTCCATTAACTTGATAGATTATGAGCGCAGAATCTCCAAACACCTTTAATTCTTTGATCCCTAGGTCAATTGCAGCTTGCAAACCATTCGCACAAGCTTCATATTCTGCGATGTTGTTGGTGCATTCAAAATCTAACTTGATGGAAACCGGGTACTGTTTTCCGGTGGTGACACTACTACAGACTCCTATTCCACACCCATTCATATTGGCGGCCCCATCGAAGTACATTTTCCATACATTCTCCTTTTCTTTCTCATCTTTTTCCACTGTTAACACCTCACCATCGGGGAATTCAGGCATGATAGGTTGTATATCCTCAAGAGGATTTTCAGCTAGATGATCAAAGAATTGCACTTCCTTTGATGGACTTCGAGTCACATATTTGATATCAAATTCAGACAGCATCACTTGCCATTTTGACATTCTTAATGAAACATGAGGACTATCAAATATGTATTTCAATGGATCCATTCGAGAGATTAACCAGGTAGTGTAGTATAACATGTACTGCCTCAATCTCTTGGATGCCCACACTAACGCACAACAAGTCTTTTCAATCACCAGATAACGGGATTCACAGTCATTAAACTTCTTGCTCAGATAATAAATTGCATGTTCTTTCTTTCCAGACTCATCATATTGTCCCAACATTGCTCCAAGTGATGTGGGCAACACTGTGAGATACAATATTAAAGGACGGCCTGGTATAGGTGGGGCTAAAATTGGAGGTTTCATCAAATAAGCTTTTATTTTATCAAAAGCTTCTTGGCATTCTTCATTCCACTCCCCAGGTTGATGTTTCCGCAGCAGCTTGAATATAGGCTCGCAAGTGCTAGTCAAATTGGCAATAAATCTAGCAATGTAATTAAGCCTTCCGAGAAAACTTCTTACTTCTCGTTCAGTTCGAGGAGCAGACATTTCTTGTATTGCCTTCACCTTGTCAGGATCCACTTTTATCCCTTCTCTGCTGACAATGAACCCGAGTAACTTCCCTGTAGAAGCTCCAAAAATGCATTTATTCGGATTCAACCGCAACTTGTATTTTCTGAGCCTTTCAAACAGCTTTCGCAGAACTGTCACATGACTTTCTCCCTCTTTAGATTTGGCGACCATATCATCTACATACACCTCAATCTCTTTATGCATCATGTCATGGAATAATGACCATGGCACGTTGGTAGGTGGCACCGGCATTCTTCAATCCAAACGGCATGACTGTATAGCAAAATGTTCCCCACGGAGTTATGAAAGTAGTTTTTCCTTTGTCATGAATATCCATGGGAATTTGGTTATACCCAGAATATCCGTCCATAAAGGAAAATCGGTGATTTCCAGCAGTATTATCAACAAGGACATCAATGTGGGGTAGAGGAAAATATCTTTCGGGCTGGCCTTATTCAAATCCCGATAATCTACACACATCCTGACCTTCCCATCCTTTTTAGGCACGGGCACAATGTTGGCTACCCAATCAGTGTGTCTTGACACCTCCAGAAATCCAGCCTCCAGCTGTTTAGTCACTTCCTCTTTAATCTTTAATGACATGTCCGGTCGCATTCTTCTCAACTTTTGCTTCTTTGGCTCGGGATACAAAGGAATCTTGTGTGAAGCAATCTCTGGGTCTAATCCTGGCATATCATGATAGGACCATGCAAATACATCCAGGAATTCTTTGAACAATGCAACCATTTCTGTGCGTTCAGGATTTTCCACTATCTTCAGCTCCTTTTTGTCTTCTTCGGTGCCCATGTTAATCACCTTAAACACCTCATTGTCTAAGTCAAATCCCTTTTCTGAATAATCCAGGAGGTTTGAAAACTGTTCAATAGCTTCTTCATCATCCTCGAACTCATGATTATCGTAGTCAAGTGCAGCAAGAGAATCAATTGATAAGCTCTCAAATTCCTTTTCATGTGGCAAAATTTCTATGACATTCAAATTCCTGGAAAGTAATTGCGGTGGATTGGAATGCTAAACCAAATGGTGGATTATAAAACAGCATGGAAAATGCAAATTAACGAGCTGAGAGTGGTAAGAAAAACATATGTAAAAGAGAAAGCAAAAGGAATAGAGGCAAAACGAGGCAAATGGAAAACATAGAGAAAGATTATTGAAAATCATGCAAATTCATTCAAATGATGTCTCTGAGTAGCATAAACAAAAGCATAAATAATTCTTGAATAATACAACCCAACAAATTACTTTTCAGCAATAACATCAAGCATTGGTTCACTGTCCGATTCATCAAAGATCTCATCATTGCTAGCAACATGGACTTTGTTGATTTCCTCAATTTTCTCGACAAGATCCAAGGTGTTGATGGTGGAGAAATAACAAGGGGAGCGAACTTCACCGGCCATAATCACTTCAGCTGGACCAGGGAATGTCTCTTTCAAGTGAGGAATCAGCTTCATTTTCCCTTTCTGTTTATTCTGTTCTAGAGCCAAGGCACTCATCTTGTCATCCAGGGAGGTCTCATATCCTAGACCAAATCGGTTAGCCTTCTCTGGCACCGATATGGGAGTTTGGGAGCCTTGCAGTTGTGGTCCTAGTCCTTTTCCTTCCAGATATCCATTCTTGGCCATGATGTGAGCCACTACCTGATTTTGCATTAAGGCCTTATCTTGCTCTTGTCTCAGCCCTACTGCCTCTAGGTTATGCCATGAACTACTCTCCACTAGCTCCACATTTTCAACATATGGCAATGTCACTGGTTTGGATACCAGGATCTCCTTTTCTCCGTGGATTGTGATGACTGAACCATTTTCAATGTATTTGACCTTCTGATGCAAGGTTGAAGGGACAGCCCCGACATTGTTAATCCATGGTCTTCCTAGCAGCATATTATAGTCAGATTCAATTTCCATTACCTGGAATAACACTTCAAATTTGCTCGGTCCAATCTCCAGTAACAACACCATCTCCCCTAGGATGCTTTTCTTTGCTCCATCAAAAGCTTTCACTACCATCATTTGTGGTAGTATATCATCCTTACTCATCGACAAATAGCTTAAAGTCGACACAGGCAAGACATTCAATCCCGATCCTCCATCAATGAGAACTCTAGGCACTATGTATCCTTTACATTTGAGGGTTATGTATAGTGCTCGTGGGTTGACTTGTGAAACAACTTCTTCATCTGAAAACGTAATCATGTTAACACGTTTCACTGGATCCACCATATTCACCACGTTTTCCGATGAGACGTCAGGCTTGACATAAGCTTCCTTCAAAACTTTTATTACTGCCTTTTGATGAGGTTCAGACGACATGATTAATGATAAAAGAGATATTCTAGCGGGAGTCTTCTTTAATTTCTCTAGAATATCATACTCGCTTTGCTTCATTATCTTTAGGAACTCTTCTTCTTCATCTTCCTTTTCCTTCCTTTCTGCATCTCAACTTTTTCCAGCGTACCCTTCATGGACAAACTTCCCTTTTTCCAGCTCTCCGGGCCCATAAACTCTTCTACTTCTTGTTATTCCTTTCACTTCCATGACACCAGTCACCTCTTCATTTTCTCGAGCCTTCGAGGTTTCCCCGATGTCTCTGCTTATCTTGACCTGGGTCTCATAATTCCAAGGCACAGCATGTGTAGTCTTATACTCAAATGATGTGGGTTTCTTGACAGTAATGACCACTTTTTCTGGCTTAGGAGCTACATTAAGTGGTGGTACTCGAAGTATGAAAGGTTCGATTACATTCACCTCATCAGGTATATTCAGCCTCTTTTTTGCTTGTATTACTCCTAAGTTGAGTAATCCCTGTACCCGAGCCTTGAAATCCCAGCAATTTTCTATATCATGGCCAAGAGCCCCACAGTGATACAGGCAGCTTGAATTCATGTCATATTTCTCATTCTCCTTTATTGTCGGAGCAGATGCCGTGATGTTGTAACCAGACTCATTCAGGCCAACAAAAATTCTCTCCATGGATGTTCTGAGATTCAAAACCTTCTTTATCAGGAGTTCTTCTTTCTCTACAGCATTTACCCGGCCTCCTCTTTCATGATTTGGCATTGGATTATGGACAATATCTGGTTTTGACTCCTCTTGAAAGTCTAGTCTATCACAAGCAATCAGTCTTTTTACTGCCGTCTTGAAGCCTTCACAATCTTCGATTGAATGCCCTGCTATGTCCATGTGGTATTTGCAAGTAACGTTTGGGTTGTACCAAGTTGGGTATGGTGGTTCTAATGGGCGTACAGGATAAGCCGAGATCAGGTGGGCATCAACTAATCGTTGAAAGACATCAGCGTTTGAAATGGATAGTTTAGGAAAAGGTGGTAAATTCTGGAATCGGGAACGGCTTTGGTTTTGGGTATTTGGTCGTGGTGGTATGGTGTTTGGGTAGTTCTGAGGATGCATGGTAGGGTTATAGGCATATGCTGGTCGAGCTGGTTGGTATGGTCGTATGTGGATGTTATTGACTTGCGGTTGGGGGTATGGGGCGGTGTTTGTGGCTTGTGTGGTTTGGTAAAATGGGTAAGGAGTGGTTGAGGTTTGGTATGGTGGTGTTTGGGGTCTTGGGTGCATTGGTACGTGTCTTGGGTTAAAGGGTTGCTGACTCTGCACATAGTTTACATCAATCTCCTTCTTCCTAGGTGGGAAACTTTTTCTTGTGTCTTCATTGCCCATGGGAAGTTTACCTGTTTTGGCTAGATTCTCAATTCTTTCTCCAGTAGTGATCAACTCAGCGAAATCTTTGTATGCTGCTCCTGCCATGGCTCCGATATAAGGAGATCCCAAGGTTCCTAAAAAGTAGGAGCACATTTCGGATAGGATAAGTGGCGGTTGCACTTGAGCAGCCAGAGCTCTCCATCTTTGAGCATATTGCTTAAAAGATTCATCCCTCTTTTTCTGCATCGTGCTCAACTGTTCTCTAGTTGGTGCTATTTCCATGTTAAATTTGTATTGACTCATGAATTGGTCCACCAGTTCTCCAAATTAGAAATCTTTGAATGGTCTAATTGAATATACCATTCTAGAGCAGTCAGTTAAACTTTCATGGAAAAAGCTAATGAGAAACTTTTCATCTTTAGACCAGATTGACATCTTAGTACAATAACTCTTCAAATGAAATAGAGGGTTGCCTGTTCCATCATACTTCGAGAAGTCAGGAATCTTGAAGTCCTTTGGAACCACTGCATCGATAGGAGTGCAAAGTTGCTCGATTTCGATATAGCCATAAGTGCTAGGCCCTTGGATGGCTTTGATTTGATCCTGAATTTTCTTCATCCATTCTTCTTTGAACTTGTCCTCTTCTGCACGGCTATTCTCCGAGGAAGATGGTTGCTTTTGGATGACAACACGAGATGGCTCCCAAATAGGGGCAACATGCCCATGTCCATTAATATGAACATTCTCTATGGCATGATAACCCTCTCCGATAGGGATAGTAATCGGCATTGTTGGTGGTAGTTGTCCAAGAGAGTTATTCGGAATCCCATCCCCGTCATTCATCCCTTGAGTGACATTTAGAGCTGCATCCGATACCACAGGTATGGTCATTGTTGTAGCACTTGGTTGTACACCTCCTGAGTTTTGGTGGGCTCTTAATAAGTCGAGTGACTCCATCATAGCCCGCATCATCTCCTCCATTCTTCCCTGGTTGTTTGACAACTCGTTCAGTCTTCCTCTCACTACATCAACTTCCATGCTTAAGTTTCTTCCGGGTTCAGAAGTAATTATAGCCGAGGTGGTTACAGTTGGAATAGCTCTTCCCGATTCAGAAGCAATTGCAGACGGGGTAGTCCTTCCTGGTTCAGTGTTTCCGCCGGCCATCTTGGTTCGAGCTCTAGTGTTATGAACACGAGTTAGATCGGTATCTTCTTTCCTTGGGCGCCCAATGGTTGCGATGTTTCACCTGTGTAAAAAAATAGTTTAAGTAAAAAGATAAAAATGTCGCGATTTGTTAGAGACGGTCAATCGTGCTGAGTCTTGATGTGAGTATCTTCGGTCACAACTTTTTCCCAGAACGTCTCGTTCAAAGGTAATAAGTTATCTTTAATGGATATTGCCGTAAGACCAAAATAATGAAACAACCATTCATTCATCAGAGGAGTAGATTACAATGACAAAAAAGTACATCATAAAGCTAGATATCGATCCTAAAAACATCATCACTAAAAAGTAATGCCTCTTCAACTTCTTTCGGCAATTATTTGTTTCATCCTTCCAACCAAATCCTTGCAGTAGCTGACAAAGTTGTGAATTCCAGTTGGGGTCTTAAAAGGGATAATTGCTTGCTCAGCTATTTCCAGGTATCTTGGAACATCTTCTATTGCTGTGTTAGCTAATTCTGCCAAATTTGAAAAACGAATTTTCAACTCATGAATGATATGACTTTGGTGTTGCACCTCAAACTCCAAATCTGTAACTCTTTTCTTTTCTTCTTCTAAGGCAGTTTGAAACTTCATGGTCTCATCTTTCATGTGTTGTTTTAGTTCCCCGGCCTTCCTCTGGTATTCCTTGCTTATTTCTCTCATTTCTTGCTTCATTTGTTCCTCTCTTGCTAGCGCGGTTTCCTCAGCAATTTTGGTATCTTGAAGTAGCTTCCTTAACTGTTGATTTTCGGTTATTGCTCGGTCACGCTCTTGCCTTCGAAGCCCTAGCTCTTTATTAGCAGCTTGGAGGCATTCCTTGGTCTTCATCATGTGCTCATACCCCATTTTTAATTTCTTAGTGGTGCCCTCTAGAATTTGATTTCTCTCAGTGTTTTCTCGCATCAAATCTGCGTAATTATGGTGAGCACTTTCCAATGCAGCCTCAACTTGCATCTTTTCTTGCTTAATTCTGTCCAACTTCTCTTTTATTTCTTTGATCTCCTCATCATCGTCAAGACGTGAGGATGATGCCTTGTTAGGTGGAGTTGCTGTCCAGGTTCTGAATGGCAGTTTAATCTCTTGGGCCCTATTCTTCACCCATTGACAGTAGCTTTCTTTCACTGCACAGCTTCTAACTCCCAGTTCTTTTCATTTCCTGACAACCTTGTTCCAAGCAAATCGGACTTTCTGTAGCATGCCAAGATCCTCAAAGTCCTGGTAATACAAGACAAATGGAGTGATTGCAGCTTCAGGAGGTGGTCCCATCATGGGGTAACCAAGTTGACGCAGTACCAATCTTTGGATTGTAATTTATGCATCCTCTGTACCCATGAGGGGAACATTTGAGAAGCTTCCACACTGATAGATCAAAGTCTGCCCATCCTCCCACCAAGGGTACCATCGGATCATCTTTTCATTCAATTTGGCTAGGTCTTGAGCCCATTCTTTTCCGCTTTTCTTCTTAATATGATGCATTTTTAGATCTTCAATCGGACAGGGCGCCTTGTAACTTCTCTGGAATACATGTGCAGTGGCCCATACATACAACATTGGCAGACAGCATAAAATTCTTTTGCCATTCCTCTCATAGCAAAAATTTAAGGTACAATAAACATCTGCCAAGAGGGCTGGAACAGGATTATGACTATGAAATTTTCGAGCCAGAAATACATCAATAGCCGCGAAGTCCACAAAGCCTTCAATATTTGGAAACAGAACAGTGCCATAAACAGTGAGAGCCAATACATCTACAAAAGTGTCCCAATCTTTAGCTTCAGCTAAGCCATGCATATGCTTCTCCAAATAATCCCTTGGGAATCCATTGGTCCCATTTCTACACCTTTGAGCTTCATGCAAGTCCTTTACATTGATCTTTAAGACAACTGCTACTGTATGTAAGGAAGGATAATGGCCTTGGTAATGATAAGGTTTTTCCCCTTCTAGTGGTAGCCCCAAGATTCGCTCAAATTCTTCAAGAGTTGGTGCCAACTGGAAGTCTTGAAAAGTAAAACATCGGAGAGGAGGATCATAGTACTGTGCCAATGCTGTGATTGCCTCTACCTGTTCTTCCACCTCTATGATTCAAAACTTTTCCATACTTCCTTGCTAGAGAAAGACGTTGTGGCATACCCAATTGTTGACCTAGTGATCTCGGACTTTACGTGTCGGGCTTCTTAGCTTTAAGATGTAAAGTTTTCTTTAATTTTTCCCCTCATGATTGTTTGATCTCATGTTTATTTCCATTTTCCAAAGATACTCACAACAAGACTTGGATATGATTCTCTAACAAACCTGGAAAACAAAGAAAAAATGTGATGATTTTCATTTAAATGTAAAAGGAAATAATAAATACTTTGAACATGTTAAAGAATTTATGTACAAGGAAATGAATTAAAGAAAGAGTATGCTCCCTTTGTGTCCTATTTGAGTTAAGCTCTGGAGGTCAATCTATAGTTCTATGGTTATTCTACTTTGTGAACACTTGCAATAGGTGGATCTATATACTCAGGATTCTACGGCCTCTAGAGTTAAAGACTCATTTCGAAATACTATCCACAACAGCAGGTAAACCGCTAGGTGTGGAATATTCACAAAAGAGTCACACTCTAGACGAGATTTTCGCAATAACCAAACAGGATGAGCATCCAAAATGGCTACTACTACACAATCTCTTACCTATCTCAAGTTGCACTCAGACCCGGGTATAGGGCCCCCCTCGTGTGTGATTAAAGTGTGAGTGTTGTGTGTGAAGAGAGCATACAAACCTGGAATCCTAAAACTACCCATGACAACACCTGCAAAATAGACGATATAGAACAAAAGTCTTCTATCCTAGAGTGCAAAGAAACCAAAATAAATATATACAGACAGAATATGAAAATATATACAGATACGATTGCAACAAAATTTAAAAGAAAGAGAATAATAGACAACTAGCAATAAAATAAAATGAAAAGACAAAGAAAGAAAAAAAAAAAGAGGTTATAATAATAAGCACAATCAATTATATCAGGCTTGACTCTCACATACGTCCCCAATGGAGTCGCCATCTGTCGCAACCGGGATCGCGACGGGACGACGAAAAAATGATTTTTTGATTGAAATGGAGTCGCCACCAAATTTTTATTTAATTGGGAAAATTATGGAAACCCATTTAATTTAAAGAAAATGATCTTTGAAACCAGATCTGAGCTCGGGAGTCGGTTATGCTTAGGGAAGGGTAGGAACTTAATCCTACAGCACCCCTAATATACCCGTTTTTAGACGGTACCTTAATTAATTGTGCAAAGTATTAATAACCTTTCAAAATATTTATTTACACTTTTATTTTACGAAAATTATGAAAGAAAATCTTTTTAGAATAAGAAAATTTCGGAGTACCAAACTGTCACAGCTCAGGTATCCATAATATTGAGTTAACAAGCCGTCACGGCTAAATTAACATATTTATTTGAAATAAAATATATACATTTCAATGAGTAATTTAAATTAAGATAATAAAGAAAAAGGATAATAATAATAATAATAATAATAATAATAATAATAATAATAATAATAATAATAATAATAATAATAACAATGATAATAATAATAATAAAATATAATAAAATATTTACAATAATAATAATAATAACGGGCAAAAATATTTACATGCTAAAATAAAGAAAATAGAACATCAAGCTTTCCAACTCATATGTTCTAAGATGTTAGTTAACAAGCCGTCTCGGCTAAATTAACTTTTTTATTTGAAATAAAATATTTAACAAATAAATGACTAACTTTAATTTTAAAGAATAAAAAGGTATTAAAGAAAATATCTACAAGTAATACGAATTATAAAAATCTAATTTTTGCTTGAAAATTTAAAACATCAAGCTGTCACAGCTAAGATGTTTAACTGAGTTAATAAGCCGTCACGGCTAAATTAACATCCACATTTAAAACAATTTGATTATTAATTGACATTAAAAATAATACTAATAATAATATAAGACAATAAACATTTACAAATAAATTAAAATAATAATAAATGTTTACAAATAAAAAATGAAATAACATAAAATGACCTAATAAAATCTAACTTTGACTTGACAGGAATCACCTGCTCCTACGTATCCTCTGGTGCGATGAAGAATTCAAAGTCACGTAGTTCTTTTGAAAAATACTTGTGTGTTTGATAGATTTTAATTAAAAGAAAAGAAATAAAGATAAATTGATTGAGTTTGAACATTAATCTAAGAGAAGAGGATCTATTTTGCACTGGATTCAAGGTAGTACGGGACTACTCAGTTACAACAATTGATTGTTGCATGGGTTTTAAAAAATTTTCTATTATTTTTATTATTTTCGTTTTTTAATTTTTTATTTTAAAGTATTCCTAAACTTTAACAAAACAAAGATCAAACTTACCAAAAATAAACCAGTCACCAAAAACAATCCTATTCTAATATCAACCTAATACTAAAACAAATCTAAGCAAAAAAAGAACTGAAACAGCAAACTTAACCCCAAAAAAAATACATCTAACAACAACTCAAAAGAAAAACAAAACAGCCCAACACCTAAAACTCAATATAACCCAAAAATAATAACCCAACCCCACCCAAACAAACCTCACTATCTTCCATCAGTCCAAAAAGAATACTAGACACCCAAAATGCATCAAACCCCATTTTATACCTAACTTAATTGCTCTTGAATCTGAAACAGTACCAGAACTCAAATGGTGGGGGTGGCGGCTATAATGAGCAAGGGGAAAAGTGGCAAAGGCACGGACAAGGCAGCCAGACGCGAGCTATGAGCGGTGGCTCTATGCGATGCAAGGAGGAGGAGGTCGACGGCTGCGTACTGCGAAGGGACTACTAGGTGGCGCGGTTCTGATGCTGAGATGCAATGGGGTGCAGTGCGCGAGTTCTCATGCAGAGGGAGCAGAGGCACGATAGCGGTGATCCGAGCCTTGCTCGTGGCTCGCAGCTCTCACAGCGTGACCAGGGAAGAGGAGCTCCATGTCAGCCCTGGCTTCGCGGATGCAAGGAGTTGAAGCAGTGAGGAAAACCAACACGACAGGGGCAGGCGCGATACTGAGGTCAAGGTGGAAGGCTCCTCGTCAACAGCTGGTTGCAGCGGCGTGCGGTTGGGCGGAAGTTGACACGGTGAGGGGAGGAATCGATGGTGGTGGCCGTGGGGCCGATGGAGGCGGGATGGCGCTAAGAGAGGTGGCTTCCTCTCTTTCGTTTCACTTTTCTGTTTTTTTTTTTTTTCCTTTTTATGATGGCTAAGCTTTTTGATTTTTTTTTTTTTTTTTGAATGAAGGCGAAGGCTTGGCTGTGATATATTTTTTTGGGTGAAGATTGGTTGCTGTAATATTTTTTACTTGTTTGAGATGGTTTATGAACAGGATTGCGTGATGATGATGATAATGAAGATGGTTTGTGGTTAATGTGTTTGATGAGAATGGTTATTAGGTCCTTAGGAGTGGCAGTGGCTGTATATGTTTGTAATGGAGGAAGGTGATGACTGGGTTTGGATCGATTGTGTTGATGGTGATGGAGATGGTTGTTTTAAAATTTTATTTTTGGTTGCAATGGGGTTGAAGGTTATGGGTTGAAGGATGATGATGATGGCTATTAGATGAAGGAGATGGTTGTTGTGTAAGGAGAAAATGAGATCGTTGAGCGGCGGTTTCACAATTAAGGGAGGTTGATCTGATGGCGAAAATGTAGCTGTCTTGGAATAAGGTAATGAAAAAAAAATTTTGATGATGGAATTGTGATGATAATGAATTCGTGAATCCCCCCCCTTTTCAGGATGGTCCTGATATTAGAGTTAAAAAGAAAATCCTCAGCTCCCATGCTCTCTCTGGCCGAAAGAATTTTAACGCTTTGCACAAAGCTGAGAAAAACATAATTATTGTGTTTTGTTTTTTTTTGTTTTGTTTTTTTTTTTTTCATCCCAATTCCATTGTTGCTTCACGGGTTCACAAACCTGCGGATCGCTACTTTGTTTTTTTATTTACCATTTTTTATTATTTTATTGCTGAATGAAAATGAACTCTCTTTTTTTTTCTTTTTTTTTTGAAAGTGGGCTGGATGCAAATTTTGGTTTTATGAACGTGAAATAAAAACGTAAAACAACAGTAATGAACCTAAAAGAAAGAAAAAGAAAAAAAAAATGGTTCGATTTGAACACAGCAACGAACTATAAACAAGACTTAAACTACCAACATGATTCTATAAATGGGTTAAACTCTAAAAATACGCTGATTTTTGGATTTTTGTTTTATGGACCGGACAAAATCGGGTGTTCACAGTAAATGTGGCAAAACATGCCTCCCTTGCTCACTCCATGGAACCAGCATATTTTTTATTTTGTGATTCTAGCCCATTTGTATCAGGTAACTCACAGATACACCCCATGACCTAAATTGCAAACAACTTAAAGTTTGAAAAATACTAATTTATTTTAAAACAAAAACTATCAAAAAGAAAAAATGATCTCTTAGTGAAACATTTGAGGAATCCATTCCTCCTTTATCTGTCTTGTTCATCAGTGAAGAACATGGAGAGAACATATGAAATCCCTACCCCCAAATTCTCTTGACTTGATGAAGGATCTAGTCACATTGTGTACTAGGATCACTTATGTGGAGAAAGCATAGAAATGTGGTTCCATGGTGGGAACTACAAGTGCCCTGTGACCAACTAGATTCACATTATGTGTCATCACACCTTTACGTTAGATTGTGCTCGTTCTCGTGTATTAATTCTTGTATCATTGTGCCCTTCATATGCATGTTTGAATTTGGCTCCATTATATATGAGTGAACGAATGAGGGTGGGGGTTTCAATTGTATCCTCTTGTTCTTCTGTGAAGGAGGGATGACCTCCAAAGAGACGGCATTTTAGTGCTTCCAAAACTTTTTAATGGTTTTTGTTTTAAAATGAATCAATATTTCTGAAACTTTAAGTTATTTGCAATCTAGGTTATGAGATGTATTTGTGAATTACCTTATACAAATAGGCCAGTATCACAAATAAAAAATATGTTTTCATGAAGTGACTAGGTGGATCGTGTTTTGCCACATTTATTAATAGAATACTCTCACTTAAGATGGAGTTCCATACCCTTGATTTTAATCGGGTATCACATATGTTTATATCTCTTATCTTTTACAATTATAGTGCGACCCAAATTCATATTTAGGGATAATTTTATATGTAACGCCCGAGGACGAGGGTGAGGAGTGATCGTTGGTGCAAAGAAGGAACAAACAAGGAGCGGCTCCTTACAAGGCCTTCTAAGTGGAGAGGTACATGAATGAACTAATCACACACTCGAATGAGAGGGATCCTAAGACCGTATAGGTATGAGACTATATAGTTGAGGATGACTTATATGAATTGATTTATACAACCTATACCAACAAGATGCATATTCTTTTTGGTAGTCCATCACTAAAAAACTCCATGGTTAAGCGTGCTTAACCTGGAATAATTTTGGGATGGGTGACCTACTGGGAAGTTTTCCAATGAAGTGTGTGAGTAAGGACAAAGCATGCTAAAAAGACTTGTATTGGTTTGTAGGGATAGTTGTTAATCCATAAAGTAGCATGGGCTATTACATTATAAATCTATTCAAGTTATTTTCAATTCATAAATACATTAACATAATAAAAATAGACAAAACACCCATTTTGATCCCTTTAGAATTTTGTGTCGACCAAATTGGTCCCTGTGAAAACTTCAAATTAGACAAATTGTTCCCTATAAAATTGAAGAATCAGCCAAATTAGTCCCTCTGATAAGTCAGGCAAGGAGGACTAGCTTACCCGATAATTCACTTTTGTAGGGACTAATTTGAAAGATTTTTTTTTCCGTAGGGACTGATTTGATCAACTATTCAATTTTGCAGAGACCAATTTGAGACTTTATTTTTTACAGGGACAAATTTGGTCGATGCAAAATTTTAGAGAGACGAACTTGGTAGTTTTGTCATAAAAATAATATCTAAACCAAAACGATTTTTTAAGCAAAATCAAATTGAAAAACATGGATCAAAATCATTTGTCCAAAAACCATGCCCTAAACCCTATCCCACCACTCAAAACTTGCCATTTGGATTTTATTTTCCTATCATACATTTTAAATAGTTACTATATCTCACAACAATGTGTATATCATAAGAAAAAATCCCTAAATTTTCTTTTTACTCTGTCTTTTCATTACTCCTTTGTTAGCTGTATTAAAAATAAAACCATTAATGTGCCACAACCCAATAACTTAAGTTTTTGGGACAAATGGTTTCATGACATGGTATCAGAGCCTCTATGACCAAGTGGTCTAGAATTCGATCCTAGTTGCCCCCACTTCTAAACAAAAATAATTAAATTTCAGCACAAGGTATGGTGGGCTTGTGCATTGTCAATGCTTTAAGCCCAAAAAGAGACATTTGCATGAGGGGGCGTATTAAATATAAAACCATTAGTGTGCCATAACCTAATAGCTTAAGCTTTTGGGACAAAGGTTTCATGACAAGCTAAAAGTATTAAAACTCTAATAAATTCCAATGCTTCAAATGTACATATGTCCTAATGCCCAATGGAACTGTGGTCGTTCTGTGGATAAGCCTTTTTCTTCACCCTTCTCTACTTAATTATTTTATTTACAATTGATCAAATTAATCCATGTAAGACTTTTGGGATGATCAGTTTCGTACAAGTCACTTTGTCAACTCCCGTGGCTGTTAAATCCACCAACACATATTGCTCTGGCGAAGAATGGGATTTGAATAGTAAGAAACTTATAAAAACAAGGGTCATGGCCTACAAGAACCATTTGTTGGAAAACACCAGATTAACACAACAGAATATGAAACAGTAATGAATAAATTTTTTTTCATCACATGAACTATTCATATAGGACAGAAAACACTTTCAATGAAATCATATTTCATGAGGTTGGTATTACCTTGTATCATTTAGATAGCATAAACACTTAAAGCAAGGATGAGTGAATAGGACATGTACCTATCGTAGCGAAGTCCCGTAGAGAGTAGGTGTCCATCTCATGAGTACGTAGCTGCACAACCGCATGACTTCTAACTTGTCCACACGAACACGATATGCCAAGGAACTCCTTTTTGTCCAAGTCCCATTTTTGTTGCCCATAGGAACCTACACTAGTATAGAGTGTAACATCCCCAAATTCATAACTAGAAATATTAGTAATCCTAATTAATGATTAAGATGAAAAAAGGAGCAAAATCAATAGAAATTGGACAAGTGTCAAGAAATATAACAAATAATATTAGAATAAAAAAGTGTGTCAAGACAAATATGCAAATAATTACAAAAATGTCATTACTTATTTGAGATTATGAAAATAACCCTACTAAGTGAAGAAAATTACAAAAATACCCTTGTCTTACAAATAAATGACAAAGATATACTTATTCTATAAAGGGAATTACAAGAATGCAACTAACATTGTTTAAATACTATAATGCCCTTGTCTTAGATTAAGAAATTACCACAATGCCATCATTATTTTAATAATTTTAAATTTAGGTCAACATGTTTCCATAAAACGTGGACCTATTTCTTTTCCCCAATTTTAGGCATAAAACATT
This sequence comes from Dalbergia cultrata, assembly GCA_031216105.1. NCBI lineage: Eukaryota > Viridiplantae > Streptophyta > Magnoliopsida > Fabales > Fabaceae > Dalbergia > Dalbergia cultrata. The sequence continues at coordinate 19,338,129 of CM062350.1, forward strand.
CCTAAATGTTCTAATCATGAACTCTTTTCCTATCCCCAAAATTAGGCCAACATGCTTGCACAAAGCATGCTCCAATGCAAATGCTTTTCTTCTTTTCTTTTTCTTGAATCTTCCCACTATAAATACTTTTCAAACTCTCTTCAATTCCTTCCATTTTCAAGCTACAAAGAAGCCTCACCATGTGTAATACCTGGTGTACACATGTCAGTACATAAGTTTCGTATGGTCCTTAGGTCCCCCAGGATCCACACTTATTGTCGGATCCTGGATTTTTGCTAAGTCTGGACCCTACACCTTATTGGAGGGCTATATGTTAGAGCCATAATCTTGGGACCAAAAGTCTCAGTAATTGCTCTCCAAAGGAAAATGAATTTAAGAGTGATTTTTAATGAATTTTAGGAAACCTCTAGACCTTTCATTTCTAGCCCCCAAGCTTAGAAAATTGCTGGAATTTTGGAATTTGAACTAGAACTCAAAAATGAGATTTTGATTAGTTGGGGTTTTGATTCTTTTGATATTTTATTTGAATCTAAACAGGGGGTATTCCTTATTTACATTTATGTTTTAAAGTTAAATCATTGACTTAGAATAAAGAAATGTAAATAAGTGAGTGAGTATAGAGATAAGCTAATACCATGACAGCAAAATTCTGCAGAGTTTGAGTTTGCTGTCATCATAGACCACCATAGCGGTCACGGGAAGGTATGCAGCATGGTTTAGGCCCCTGGAGACCGCTATAGCAGTCGTAGGTGTACAGTACACGGAGCGGAGCGCCCCTAAAATGCGAACGAATGCATAAAAACCCTTCCCCCTCATTTCCTTCCTATTTTTCTAAACCAGAAACCTTTCCCCACCATTTCTCTCTCTTTTCTTCAACCCCATTCCATTCTAGCTCCTCTAGATCATCAAGGTGAGTATATGTTGTAAGATTTTGTCTTCATTGTCACCATTCTTGACATGACACTATCATTTATTTCATTTTTGTCAAGTGGGGGTGCTCCTCCAATATTGTTAGAGCTAGATTAGAGTTATTTAGAGGTTGATAGATTTTAATACTCAGTTGGTGTCCATGTTACCTCTCCTTTCCCTCCAGGTGAGTGTGTTTGATCTCATGACCTTATTTTGATCATCCTATAAATTATTTTTTAGGATCATAAAATGATTAGAGATTTTTGCTTAAGTTTTATCATGAACTAAAATACTTGATTGTATTTTAGCAAGAATTAGGAGAATATGTTTTCAAGTATAGCATGAAAATTCATGTTTATTAAAATGCATGGGACTACACTTGGAATATAATTGCTATCACATGATTTAGTTATGATTTTCAAAGTAGTTTATTTTATGAGGAAATGATAAATGTAAAATGCTATGATTGTTTTACAAGGAATTGGAATGGTTGAATTTAGAATGTTTAAAATCCCTTTGTAGACTTCAGTATGACTTTAGATAGGGAATTACTGAGAGGAACAGAACTGTGAATTAACAGCAATCATTCTGTTAACCTTGGTATACCAAGGCCCGCCAGGGGCAAGTCATCCTTGTGTTTGATCAGTTTGCCAGGGATGCAGTTTTCCAGGGATCGGTAAGATCTTATCTAGCTAGGGGCTCATGTTCACTAGGGACTGAGCACCCACCTTATAGTGGATGGATAATATGTTCCCTTTTTGTAATTATGAGAACCATTATGTTTTTACATTTCAGCAACCATGATTTTGTACCTAGTATGTAACTATAAATGAAATGGTTTATACTTATTCCATTATTATTTTGCATCATTTTCCATGTCTCATGTCCGGTTATGAGTGAGGATCTACTCATTGAGTTTTGTTATAAAACTCACCCCTCTTTTCCTCTTGTTTTTTTTTTCCAGAGTAACTCAGGATCCTCCTCATCCTCCCCCTCAGTAGTAGTCTATCTCAATTGGTGAACTTCATGCTGTCGTGAAGTATTTTGGATTCTTTGGTAGAATGCTCCAGTGATATGACGGGCATGATCTCAAACCATGCATTCATTTTATTTTGCACACCATATTCTTTTGTATTAAAATGATTTAACATTCATGATTTATTTTGTAAATAGGCAACTCAATTTAGAATATATTACAGTTACAGTTTTAGATTTTGTTTAGGAGAAAAGGATTATTTAGGTTTATTATAAGTTTAAGATGAGATTTGAATTATGATTTAAAGTAAATTTTATAAATGAAATATGCATATAGTACAGCACAATGATCATGAGACTTACGTGGCGATGGGAGTCCTCATGTGCCGGCCACGATCCAAATGGGGTCGTGACACCATGCTTTGCAAGAGCTACATCCTCTAACTCTTGTAAGACACTAACACAAAACACAAAGTCTTTCAAGCCTTTGTCAAAGAAGCTTTCTTGTCTTGTGCTCTTTGAGTTTGTGTGATCTCTTGGAGTAGAAAGACTCATTTTAATCCTCTACACAAGAGGTAGGAGTTTCTTCTTTATTTGTTCAAGCATTATTGTTGGTTTCTAACCTTGTCCATGGTTAAAATGCCTCAAGTTTGGTTATTGATAAATGATTTGAATAATTGTTTGGGAAATATGTTTTTGAGAATACAACATGCTCTTTTATGTTTATGAGTTCTTTTATATTGTCGTTATACTCAAATATGGCTTAAGAATATGTATGTAAAATTGGAATTGATAAGGTGACTCAATGCATGAAAATAGTATATGCTGGATTTTCTGGCTTTTTCTGGCAACATGTATTACGTAAAGCAGTGTTCATAATATATGATGTATCTTGGAGTAAAACTATTTTACCATAAACTAGACACATTCTAAAATACTCTCCAAAAGAAATCACCTAAAAAAGAGCTTTCTAACTCAAGATACAAATTTTCAAAGTTGAGCCTAAGACTGAAACTTTGATTCTGACCTTTTAGTAGTAAAATAGGTGTAACTCACAATAAAAAATGAAACATATTGATTTCAACTCTGTTGGGAAGCCAACACACATAGGAACACATCCATGTATTCCATGCACAAAGATTTGAACCATGAAAATACAGAATAAGAAATAAAATGGTGGGACAGTGTGCTGAGAGATTCTGAGAAGAGGTAATTTTGTAAGGGTATTATGGTAGAACCACAAATCTGTTTTAGTGAAATTTCTCTGTATGGAAAACTTGCTGTGTTGAGAATCTATGGGTACATTTGGAGGGTTGAAATACAATGCATTTTAAAAGTTGTGATTTTTCTAATAATGTATATCAAATATGGAAATAAAAGAGTCAAGCATTATAAAGAAAAAGGTTAAGAAGTTTAAAATTATAATAATCCTTAAGTAAAAAATTTTAATAAAGAAAGGTTATAAGACTCTTAGAATATATAAGAAACTTAATGATACTAAAGAATAAATTTTAAAATGCACTAACAGTATTCATGGATTTATTTCAGTAGATGGTATATGAGATATTGTCTATTTTGCACAAAATAATATACAATAATGTGAATGTATGGTGGTGAGTTATGAAATGATGAGAATGATGATTGATGTTCCATGATTTATTTATGATTGCATGATGATATGCATATATTCATGTTTCAAGTGGAATAATAAATGGACAAATTCATTGCTTAATAGTCAAAAAGGGGGATTAAGGTATTGGTCATTTCACTCAGCAAGAATAAAAGTAAAGCTTGAAAAAGTAGCAATGAAAGTCTAGAAAAGTGGACTTGAACTAAAGCTCATGACTTAATCGTTGATATTATGAAAAAGGAAAGAAAATAAAAAGTAAAGCCTAGAAAATAGGCATGAAAGTATGGAAAAGTAAATTTGGGCTAAGCTCACGGCTTAACCGTTGAGATCATGACAATGGAAAAAAACCAAAAGGTTGTGGCGATGTCTATGGTATGAGCTTATTACCCTTTAGGGTGGTATATGGCATTGATATATTCATCCCATGAGTGATTGAGAAATATGTTAATGAAAGAAAAATGGAATGAAAGAAAGATGATTATTAAATAAGTAAATATTGATGATAAGTAATCATGAAAAACATGCATCTCCTAAATTGTTATTGCCCATTATTGATTTTATATGATATACTTGGATGTATGCTTGATGAAGTACGAAATGGATATTTTTGTTATTGTTATAAGAGTAGTTTAAAAGCAAATGCATTTCGGCTAATTACGTTTGCAAAAATATAGTAATTAAACCATTGATATGTTCACCTTTTTATAATAAACTTGAAGTGACTGGGACGACAACGATGACATTTTAATTACAAGTAGGAACTCCTACTAAGAATCTTCTATTTCTCACTCCTATGTTTCTTTTCTGTTGTCGTTACTAGAGACAAACGTGTCCACCTAAAGCAATGGAGTTATAGCTGAGGAAGGAGGTAACACGTGAAGATTTCAGACTTTTCAAGAAACATCACTCTAATGTTTGGATATGTTATCGTTTGTGAAAAACCGAAGAGTAATAGTAGAGCTTATATTGTTATTTGTAATAATGTATCACTATGGTATATGCCCCGCTGCAACTTATGTATTAAGTGGTTATATTTCAGTTTATGTGATGATAGTTCTACATTTAGTCTCTTATTTCGCTTATTTAATTAAGTAAGTGCACAATGTAACTTTGATTATCATCTACATAAGCGCTATGTATTTCACTTAAAGTAATTTATTTTTAGAAAAATATTTATCCACTATTTTCTGAAGTTAATTTTAAAGGGAAATCAATGAAAGGTATAAGTGACAACTATTAAAATCCAAATGTGAACTTAAGCATAATTGGGTTCTACTAGGTGTTACATGGAGTGGGTGGTGGAGTGGTTTTTTTAGAACAGAGAGATCTTTCTGCTCAAATGGTTTCTCTCCCTTTTAAAACCGTGAGTCATACTCTCTCTCTTTAATGTGTCGGATTATATTCCTTTCAGGGTTGGAGATTTCATTTTATTTTATTTTATTATTGGGCATGTACAAATATTGGGATGACATTTATGTCACATATCAATTTTCAATTGATTCCTAATTAAACACTTATTAAAAATTTGAATTAATTTATTTTCAAATAATTCTTTTTTTAAATATGCTTATGTAATTTTGGTATTTACCAAAATAACATAATCTCACATATAAGTCATCTAATGTCTTATATTGAACCAAACTCGAAAAGACCAAAATGTCCCTAACACAGGTTTCTAAAATGTGGACTTTCCATATAAAATCTTTTTCCTTTTTGAAGATTTGCCACCATATTGAATTTGACTTCGGGATGTGCTAGCAACCTTGCAATCCAACACTTCGATAATTAATTTCTAATTAGCTACATTGATTAGAATTGATTCGTTCTTAGCATATACATATTCTATTGTGTGTGATTAATTAGGTTCATCACTAATTGGTAATGAAATCACAAAATCAAACCTTTGATCATATCCAAGACTCATTTCCAAACCTAAAGTACAATTTCCAAAATACCCTTGGTTCTCATAAGTCATGCATAACACCTAGCACAACATGCCATGACCATCCAAATAGTGACAAATGTATCAATTAGAACATTCTAGTGAATCAATAATCATATTTCCCATGCACTCAAATCATTTCATTATAGTATCTTAATCATGCCAGGGCCATGGATAATGTCAAACCCTATAGCTTAGATCATATAGATTATGAGTTTTTCATTCTTTGATCAATATGACATGAACTATAAACTCTTTTTCTATTTAAGTCCAAATACCTCGGACAAGGATTTCATGATCAAGAACAACTCCTCATCCATAAGATCTATCCCCATTTACATTAGGTAATGAATCCTATCTTGACTGGTCACATATCTCCATACATAACTAACTATAGCCACAGACTGCTTAATACTAATGCATTGCATAAGTATATGGAGAGTTACAAACTATAGCTACCTATGTGCAAGATAACCGTGCCATCGCAGGTCTACGGATTATATGCACCAATATGATCTAGATAGTGTTCATTGACATTAGTAAAATTACCATATGAACTTTAACTATTTGTCACGTTCAACCCACTTATTCTATTGGTGTTCACATATCTTTTTTGACATCTAATATTGCATAGCATGAGACTCACTACTCCAAATTCATTAGTATCCCATACCAATCATGGAAATAGATAGAGGTGACGATCTTCTAGAATAAAAACATCCAATTTGAATTTCTATAATCGTGAACTATTTTAAATATATTGTACTAAACTACTCCGTCACTCATATTCTCAACTCTTCAGAATGAAGTATCTAACAAGTACCTTATAGACTTATTCTAATAAATGTAAATTATGGATAAAAGAATAATAAACTGCCATTAATAGGAATTATTGATACATATATTTATTAGCTATAGGACATACAACTAACACCATTGCCCTATCTAAAGAAGCTATTTATGTGGGAGAAGTTTTTTTTTTGGAGAATAATTTTTTTTGCCATGGAGTAGAAGCTATATCATGAATGGAAAGGAAGGTATAATAATCTTTACCATAGTGCTTGGTGCTTGGTAGCTGGAGCTCGTACAAAGAGCAAGAAAGAAGATATGGAAACAGAAAATAATAATTTAAGATATTGTAAATATTTTAAAATACATGATAGAAAAATAAAATCCAAATGGCAAGTTTTGAGTGGTGAGACAAAGTTTTTGTATAGAGGATTTTGATCCGAAAAACATAGCTCTCATGTTCATTGAATACAAGAACTTAGACTGTTCATCTTCATCCCAATTACGACTGGGTATACGGACTGGTCCGGTTCGTTTAGCCCGGTCCACGACAGACCAATTTCAAACGAGCCGGATCGGACCGGTTCGTTTAATAAATGGACTGGCATTTTGCCTAGTCCACGCCCGGTTCGCCCAAGCTTGCAAGTCCGCGGACCAGTTTTTTCTTTTTTCTTTCATATTTTTTTTTTACCTTTTTTAATATCCTATATTATATATTTATATTTATGCAATATATTAAATAATTTAGATCACAAAATATATATACACATTTTTCTTTACAGTATACAATTTAAATTTTAAACAAATAACAGCACTAATTACTGAATACTGCAAATATTAAAATTCAAGTGTTAATTTTTTCAAAGTAATAACATACAAATTAATTACAAACAAATCAAATATGCATAACTTCTCCAAGTATAAAAAATATTTAAACTACTAAAGAATATAAATGAACAATTACTAACTATCAAACACTGGAGCTTAGTCTCCATGTCTACAGTATACGAGTTAGGCGGGTTGGTCCGTGGACCCCGCGGGCCAGGCCCGTTTAACTTGCGGGCTTGGTGGAGCGGATCAAAAAAGTCCGCGGGTTGGCGAGTTAAAAATTTTCTGGTCCATTTTCATGTGGATTGCAAGTTAAACGGGTTAGTCCGTGGACGGTCCATATACCTAGCTCTAATCCCAATGCTCCCTCCCTTCACCACACTATGCTCACCCTCCAAGCTAAGAGGACCAAAAGAGATTTTTGGGTTCTTTAGTTTGATTTTGTTGAAAGATATGTTTTACTTTGGTGGTTGTTTCTTTATTTTTGTTAATGTATAAATTATTTTTTGAAAAATGAGAAAGAAGGAAGGGAAGTTAGGATCGGTGATTGGAGGTGTGAATGGAAGGAGAAAAGTGAAGGGGCTGAAGAAGTCAGGTTGCTCAATTTGATTTTGTTTAAAATTTGTTTTACATCGGGTGATTTTTTTTTTTAATTTTGTTAATGTGTAAAGTATAAATTGTTTTTCTAAAATAAAAATTACTTAAATAGATTTGCAAAAACGTCCATGTATATATAAATTTTGTCACACTATAACTTTAGAAAATGACACATAACCATCATTCAAAATACCAGGATTTTACATCAATCCTAGACAAGAGATCTTTTAAGAAAAAATATGCATTATCATTTTTTTTTGGTATCATAGAATATTAGAAGTAGAAGGCACTCTGGTGGGTTTCTCACGGATAGAAAAAATGTTCTGGTCAGTTTCATAATGATTGAGTGATATTACTCCTTCGACCCGAACCAAAGAATTCTTTGAAAATGATTCAAAATGGATATTGTTCTATAGTTCATAATATATTTTTCTATGAAAAGACTGAATAGGAAGTTGTTTTGGAAAAAGGTTCGGTTTTCCCCTACGAGCTAGTATAACTCACAAGCGGTCCACCTCACGGTGTGTCTCTATGAAAAGACTGAATAGGATGTTGTCTCACGGTTTTGCCCACTATCTTTCCCTCACTGTTCCCCAATGCAAAATTGCTTTAGTTGTGTCGCATTTATTTTGGCTCAATTCTAGTAAGGAGAGCAAGGCCCTTTTTAGTTGAGTGATATTTGGGTACAATTAAATTGCACAACAAATGCACATCACATATTTTGTTACCATTGGATTTGATGACGAGTGGGATAAGCGGAGACCACACATCATATTCAATGGTGATAAGGTGTGTGGTGTACATTTATTATGCAATTTAGTTGCACACCAAATATTATTCTTTTTCACTGTTTTGAGTTAGTAGTGACTACTAAGCATTTTCAATGGTAAATTCAACAGTGTAAATTCAAGGGCGTGAAACAATCATTTTTATTTTTAAATATGATCCTAAAAAATTTAATGGGGTAGGTTGAGAGTCTACGTAGTAGAGAAAGAGTTAATGTTCACTTTATTCCTTGATATTTCATGTATGAGTCATTTTAATTCCTCACTTTTAAAATAAATCAATTTGATCCATCACATTTATAACTGTGAATCAATTTAGTCCCCCAATTATCATCTATTAAACCACCATTAGTTAAGTGGTGATGTGTCACCATTAAGTGACACTCTGACAAGGATTAAACAACGTCATTTGAGTTAATAACTAAATTAACCTTAGTAACTCTAACAAATTCCAATTAACCCAATTTAAAATGAATCAATTTAGCCCATCAGTTATAAATGTGAGGAACCAAATTAATTTACAGTTATAAATGTGAGGGACCAAATTGATTCACAGATTTAAATGTGAAGGACCAAATTGATTGTGAGGGACTAAAATGACTCACGCGTGAAATGTCAGGGACTAAAATAGGCATTAACTCGTAGAGAAATGTTTGGTTCACAACAAAATCCTACAACAAATCTATACTAGACACTTATCACCATTAGATATGATGAATGAGTGGGATGAGTGGAGATTACTCATCATATCTAATAGCAATAAGATTTGTACTATAGGTTTTTTGTAAAGATTTTGTTACGAACCAATTTTTTCTCCCTCACAATGTCACCATCAGCAAAGTGGTTGATAGGCACCATCAGAATGATCCGCCCGTAACATAAGGAAATCAGTTGGTTAATTAATTAATTGAAAACCATTTCACAAAACTGCTCCTAAAATTTCTCTATAGATTAAACCATGAAGCAACCTTTCCATTTAGAAAACGATACTGTAATCCAGATGCAGAGATAGCGCAATCAGCGGTTTGCTCAATAAGTGTGTTTCACATTTTTAAATGAATTGTTGGCTTGGAAACTGATTTAAAGTGGTCTCCACAAGCAATAGGCCAAGTTGACTTCTTACGCTCTGTATATTAATGTATGGTTTTGCATTGATCCCATTGCATGTTCACATAGGAAGCGTGACATGCATGGGGTTAGTGTAAATTTAAGACCTGTTTAATATTTTGGATACTCTAATGAAATGTTCACTAGTTTGGATAGATTGGCCATATTTTGAATATTTGAATTTATGTTTATTTGGATTTTTTTCTTTTGATTTTTTATTTAGGATTTTCGTGTTGATGTGTTCGGAAGTGTTATTCTTTGATGTATTGTGCAAGATTTCCTTCTACTCTTGGAGATTGTTTAGAATTGATTGAATAAGTCTATCCTATTGGAGGACCTCGCATCTCAATGGAATTAGTTGCTCTTCTCAGCGATAGATATACTTGAAAAAAAAAACTACTTAGTTTAGTTTTACATGTGAATTGCATCATGCTCATGCTATTTGCAGATTAATTAACCATAAGGAGCTACATTTACAAAAGAACAAAGTTCAAAAAGTGAGATTGGCCCCATTTATAAAATCTGATTAAATGAAAATAAGATGTGTGGCTAAATAACAATATTCCATTACTCACATTATATAATGGTAGTGAAATGAAAGTTAAAGTGTAGCTAATTGATTTGTATATGATTTGTATATAGGAAAATATTAATATAGATTCAAGTTTATTATGAACCATACATGTATCACGATTTCAACGAGTATTTTTATAATATTTATATATTTTTAATTTTAAATTATGCTTTGAATGATTGATATATTGCCACATATAGGATCATTGTGAATCCAAGACTATATTATTATTACTTTCGTATATATTGCTCCTTATTATATAAGATCACAAATTAATTGATTAAATTTTATATGAATATATTTGTTCATAATATATTTTTTATTTCAATTTAATACTAACAACAAAAGTTTTAAAAAAATACTTATATTTGCAAAATAATGGAACGAAAAAAAAGAAGAAGACAACATTGACATTGTAATACATAAGCGTTTTGGTAATTTCATGGGTAGGAGAGATTTTGATCAATATTCAATATAGATTTATTTTGATTCTTGAAATTGTACGTATCCTTTACTCAATCATTTAATCATTCTCTCTTCATTTGCTAGGATTTCTAAGATGAAGGAAATATTGTTATCCAACGGACAATAACTTGGTCAAGGTAGTAGTAATATTATTTTTTGTGGAGTAAGTTCAAGGTAACAAGACTAAAAGGGAGAAGCTCTTCCAACATACATGCCTTCCAGTAAAGATGATATTGCGAAGAGAAATGATTTATCTTTTTAATGTATCTCCATAAACAACCTCTAAATTATTAAATGAAAAAAAAAGAATTAATTATTTTTAAAGTTTTTAACACATTGATTGAACCTACCATTTTACTTCAGTTATGGTCAGTTTGGTTTATCTTTTTAAGAGAATTACTTTTGAAATAATGTAAATAAAAATGTAAAAACTTACTGCAAATAGAAAAGTTGAGAAAATAGTGGGCATAAATTTCTCTATGAATAGCACATAGAAAAAATTTCATAAAATGAGTTTGAATAATTAGTGGTATAGATAGATTCACTAAGATATATATTAATGATTTTCATTTTAGAAAGCTAAAATATTAAGTAATCAAAAAAAATTTTAAATATAAAAAATTATTATTTTTTTATTAATATTAATTAAAATATAAGATATTAAATATGACCAAAATAATAAATATAGGAAAGAAAATTATAATGAACAATTAATATGCATATAGATTTATATAGGACATAAAATGTTACTGAAATATTTACCTACATGATAATATTGATATTATTAAAACTTAATTGTATTATTATAAATGAGTTTATGGATGTAAATTATATTAATATTTTTCTAATGTTACTTAATGTTTTGAAGCGTAATTTTGGTATTTGATCTATATGCTAAAAAAGCAAACTTTAAAAATCATCTTTTGTATTAAATTATGAGATATACTTTTGAAACATAAAATTAAGAATATTAAAAATATAAATATAACAAAACTTGTTTTGATAATTTTATGAATGTAATTTACTCAAAAACATATGAAAATAGTAATATTTTTCATAAAAAAATAATTAAAATTCATATTTTACTTAAATAAATACAAATGATCAAAAAGAAAATAAATAAAAATAGAAAATATGATTATAAGATTAATATACTGATTTTATTTATAAAACATAATTGCACAATAAATATGATAATTAAATAATAAATATTAAAGTATTAATAATAAAAAAATTCTTCATTGAAGCGATAATTTCATGAATTTCAATCAAAAAAATTTGAATCAATAAATGAGAAGATCATTTATATATAGTGTATAGTGAAAGAAATTTTTATTTTTTTTAAAAAGTCGTCTGACTTGCTTTGCTATTTTAGGGTGACAACGATGACTAAGCGGAGGAGAGTGTACAGTGCTGACTGAATTCATCTCTTGAATAAGATGGAATAAAATAGAATAATAAAGTGTTCATAACGATTTTAAGAAAAATATACGCGTTGCCATGTCAAATGGAAAGTTTGCTTCACGTGGTCCAGCATCTCGCCAAAAGATAATAAACGCAGAGTGAATGCCCTGATTGTTTGAGTCGACAGAGGAAAAAAAATAAAGGTGACGCACTGATTGAGAGAGAGAAGAAAAAAAGAAAAGAAAAGAAAAGAGGCTCTCAGGAAACTACTGATGGTGAATTGATTTATCTTTTCCTCTGTAGAATGGTGCAGACATGGCTCAAACTAAACGACAATAGAACCAAAAGTAAGACCCGACAAAAGGGCCATGATAGATGTAAAGATTAAAGTCTTCGTAGCGAATTCACTAACCTATTATTGACTAATAACAAAGCATTTGTGAAATAAGTTAACAAAATCGGATAGATGTCGAGCCAGTCGAAATCTTGATTTAAAGGTTTAGAAATCCAAAGTTGTCGAGGGTTCAACCGGAATATAATAAAAAATATATATAAATATATATGTATAATTAATTAGAACATAAAAAAAATATTAAATCATTAACATTAACATAATTAACACAAATATATATATATATATTCATAGGTTTATAAAAATAAACCTAATCCATATAAAATTTCTCTAGTTTTAGTCGCACAATATGGTTATAAAAGTATTTGAAAACAATATTTGTTGATTGACTACCAAATTTTATGATGAGCAGCTCGTGGATATTAGTATTTTTTTCATATATAAAATAAATATAACCCATTTTTTTCATTTTTGCTTTGTAACTGCTATAAAATACTAGTTTTTAAGCTTTGAAACTAAAAAAAAAAAAAATCAAAAGCTCCGGACCGGTTCACCGGTTTTCCCGATTTTTCCCGGTTTTGACCGGTTTTGATCAGTTCTTGACCGGTTCTGAAATGTCCCGGTTTTCCCCACTCAACCGGACCGGCCAGGTGACCGGTTCCCGGTTAACCCGGTCGAACCGGCAGGTCCGGTCCGGTTTTCTTAACTCTGGAAATAACATAGATATGCCGGAAAATTTGACCAATGCCCCTCCAAAATAAGAAAATAAAAAAGGAGATTTATTATACCTGAGCCATGCTATGTACTGTTTTTACAGATTATTCTATCACAGTGCATAAATCTTTCAAAATACTGTTGGCTTTTCTGATATTAATTAGGGACACTAGAGCTACAATGAAAATTATGTTTTGATATATAACCCATAGAATGATAGTATGCATAATTAGCTAGAAATAACTCAAAGACTTTTGGTCTATTTTTCTTGTTATCATACAAGGCAAGCTATTTATATTTGTAAAAGAAAGACTGTTATGAATATCAAAATCCATATACTGTAACGATGGGATACCAAAATCAATTCTTCAACATTCATATACTTCAACTTCCATATGTTATTTTAATGTATGTAATTAACATGTATTTGATTCAAAAGGAAATCAATGAAGAATCAAAGCATGATTTATGAGATATATATATATATATCCAAATGTGATTTTGGTAATAACAATGGTATTTAATCAAATAGTATCAATTTTATTTAATGACATGATTTTGTTTGAAAGATGTAATAATTAGATTAACATGTAAAGGTTTTTAATCAATATCAAACCAAATAAAACTTTCAGATAGTAAATATAGAAAAAATGAATAAATAGATGAACAAACCTTTTGAAATAATTAATTTAAATGTTAGAAACTAACAATCTCCCACATATTTCAAAAGGTTTTCTTTTTTAAAAAAAATAAATAAATCTTAGGTTAAATATGGGTGAAAATGCCTTGAATTTGGTGTCTTTTGGACTATGAACCAGACCTAGATAGAAAGGACTTTAATTATAATGTATTGGTGAAATTTCATTTACTTCTATGAACCAAACATTTTGTTTGCGTAACTTAGAGTCCTATCTGATTTACATTTACAACCTCAAAACATATCACCATCATTATTAACGCTGTTTTGCACTTTTTGGCCATGTGTGTGCCTGGTTGTTTATGAGTGCTCTAGAGACTTAGCCACAATCTCACAGGAATGGCCCCACTTCTACATTCATATAGATGATTTTCATTGAGTGTATATTGCAGTTTATACACCACCCAGAAGGGCTATGAAAATTCATTAAAAGAATTTAGCTTACCCTCTCATAAATGCAGTTTAGCACAACTCATATTTCTTACACCATAGGAAGGGACACGTAATGTGCTAGCCAGAGTTAACAAGTGACTTGTTATTACCCATATGAACCTTCTTCCTGGGATCTCCACTCACAAAGGTTAGGTTTCCATCATTGTTAATTTTCAAATTGGCTTAAGTCTCATTCCCCTCGATGTGACAATTATAAAATTCATTCCAAGAGGCTTAGTCAGAAGATCTGCAAGATTCACTTCTGACTTCACATAATCAGTTGATATAATTACATCTTTTAGCAACTACTTTATCACTTCATATCTCAACCTAATGTGTCTGTTTTTACAATTATATGCCTTGCTATTCACAATAGCTATTGTAGCTTTATTATCACAATGCAAAAACACAAGAGACATTAGCTTTATTCCTAAAGGAATATTATTCAGAAAATTTTTTAACCACTCAGCCTCACTACAGGCTTGTTCTAGAGCAATAAACTCTAATTCCATGGTGGATTTCACAATAATTGTTTGCTTAGCTGATTTCCAAGTAACAACACCACTTCCCAAAATAAACAGATAACCACTAGTGGATTTAATCTCATCTGAATCTGAGATCCAATTAGCATCACGATATCCTTCTAATATAGTGGGATATCCACCATACTCAATACCATAATTTATGGTACCTTTCAAAATTTTCATCAATCTAGCCAATACGGCCCAATGATCATTGTTTAGGTTATGTGTATATCTACTCAATCTACACACAACATATGTTATGTCAGGTCAAGTAAAATTTATCCAATGCATCAAACTCCTAATAATTTGTGCATACTCAGATTGGGCAATAGGTTCACCCTTATTGTTCTTTAATTGAGTATTAGCATAATAAGGAGTATTCACAAATTTGACATCAAAATGTCCAAACCTTTTCAAAAAAATTTCAACATATTGATCTTGTGATAATATTATACTATCACATTTCCTTATGACTTTAACACCCAAAATCACAATTGCTTCACCCATGTCTTTCATATCAAATTTTGATGAAAGAAAATTCTTTGTTTCAATTACAACTTCAAGAGTAGTACCAAAAATAAGCATATCATCAACATATAAGCAAATAATTACACATTCACCATTGATCAATTTAGTATAAACACACTTATCTACTTCTATAGTAGAGATTATTGTTTGATCAAATTTCTCATGCCATTGTTTTGGTGCTTGCTTTAGGCATATAAAGACTTGATGAGTTTGCATACTTTATTTTCCTGACTAGCTTCCATACACCCTTCAGGTTGTATCATATAAATTTCCTCTTCTAAATCTCCATTTAAAAAGGCTGTTTTAATATCGATTTGATGAATAACTAATTTATGAATTGATGCTAAAGCAATTAAAGCTCTTATTGAAGAAATTCTTGTCAGCAGAGAAAAACGTATCAAAATAGTCTATCTTTTGCTTGAATATAACCTTTAGCCACTAATCTAGCTTTGTACTTTTCTATTGTTGCATCTGGATTATATTTTCTTTTAAAAATCCATTTACAACCTATAGGTTTGGCTCTTGGAGGTAAATATACTAAAGCCCAAGTGTTATTGTGATATCCCAAAATAAAGAAATTATAATTATTATGAATTATTATTATTATTATTATTATTCATTATTATTATTAAGTGTACCTAGCATTATTATTATTTAACATTATAATTACTAAGTGTAACTAGCATTATAATTATTATTATTAAGTGTACCTAGCATTATTATTATTTAACATTATTATTACTAAGTGTAGCTAGCATTAGCATTATTATTATTAAGTGTACCTAGCATTATTATTATTTAACATTATAATTACTAAGTGTAACTAGCATTATAATTATTATTATTAAGTGTACCTAGCATTATTATTATTTAACATTATTATTACTAAGTGTAGCTAGCATTAGCATTATTATTATTAAGTGTACCTAGCATTATTATTATTTAACATTATAATTACTAAGTGTAGCTAGCATTATAATTATTATTACTAAGTGTAGTTAGCATTATTATTATTTAACATTATAATTACTAAGTGTAGTAAGCATTAATAATATTTATTATTATTATTAAGTGTAGACAAATAGCACTAATATTATTCATGATTATTATATTTGTGTATAAATATATGAGTGTAGGAGTGTGTATGTGTAAGAAATGTTTAGTTTCATTTTGCTAAGTTTTGCTTCCACCTCCTCTAAGTCACACCTCCTCTAAACCAAACCTCTTCTTGGCAGAACTCATCTCTTGTCAAGGCTCACTTGATCTTCATGGCCCAGAGGCCGGTGAGCCTAGCTAATCCTCTCTCTTGGGGCGTTGTGGCGCTCCTTTCTTTTAATGCATGAGATTGGTTATTTGTACCATTCCAATACTTGAGTAAAGTTATTAGTGAAAGCTTACACTCCCGCGACTACCAGCGGTGAGTGGGTTTAAACTCATAATCATACTTTTGATCATTATTAATATTTTCCATATTATATAAATTATTTGTGAAATTTTAGAATGATTTATGTCAGAGAATATATTGCTATAATTATACTGTTTTAGAAATATTATTACTTTTACAGTTATCATGAAAATTAATCATTTAGAAAAACTCATGGGACCATAATTGATACCTTAGTGTTATAGAATATCTTTTTCCTAGTTTATGAAATTGTGAGACCTCGGTTTAATGTTTAAAGTAGAAATATTGATTATCATATTTTCAGACTATGTATTTCCTATGAAGATTTTAGAATATTAAATATGATTTATTGAAAGTGTTGAATAAAGTATAATTCATAACAATTGTCAGAATACATATTCTATTGATTCTTGAAATCACTATATCTACAAAATTTGGTGATCCCTTGGGCATGATTTTAGAATCTCGGTTATGCTCTGATCAAATTGTTAGAATTATATGAATTGAGCTTTTATATTTAATTGGTTTATGAACAAATTATTTTATATTAATTAGTGAGAAAGCAGATCGTGAGTTACTTGGTACGGGATTGATTGTTAACCTTGGTACCAAGTGGTAGAGGACTAGCTCACCCACAATAAGGAACCTAGTGAGGTGTCCATTTATGGGACCTAGTTAGGTGCCCATCGAGATTAACCATTGGCTCAAATTTAGCTATTGACTCGAGATAATTATATGAGAATAATTCATGTTTCTCTACTAGATTGTGCCATAGATTCAGTTAATTTATATGTAATTATATATGTAATATATTTTACATCAGTTGCATGTATATGTTATGTATTTTGTTATTGTCCTGTGTGGGTTGTGAGTGGAAGCTCGCTCCTTTGAGTTTTGATGAACTCACCCCTCTCTTTTCCTTTCCCTACGAGGTCATTCACTGATTTAGGTTGTACCACAGGATCCTCGATTAGTTGTGCTCTGACTTCCTTGGTGAGCTTCGCTTTGAAGTGGAGCTTATTATCAATTATGTCAGTCTAGTAGTGCTCCAATAAATTGTGTAGGCAGGATCCCCGGACATGCATGATATTATTTCCAGAATTTCTATTAATTGTTTTGTTATGTTTGGCTTTGGCCTAGAATATGGATTTTATGCAGATTTATGTTCAGAATTTATGTTTTGAGAATAATTTCATATTATTGAGTTTTAGTTGAACTTGAGATATTTTGAATAAATTTGGATTATTTATGCATATTAGTCGATTCTGCTACCGAGGCTTAGTGGGACCCAAATCCTCAGCGTCTTAGGTCACACTCCGTAGGTGGGTCGTGACAATATTTTTTAATTGAGTCGATTTTAGATTTAATTGCTTCTCTCAAAAGAAGTGCATCAGAAGAACTTATTACTTCAGAAAAGGTTAGTGGATCATTTCCTACAAGATATGTGTAAAAATCATTCCCAAAAGAGGTTTCTTTTCTTTGCCATTTACTTTTTCTTAAACCTTCACTTGTGTTATCATTAATTTCTTGAGAAGTATTTTTAGTTGATATGCTTGTATTTTAGGAACAATTTCTGATTTTAGAGGAAAAAAACTTTCAAAAATTCTGCATTTTTTGTTTCAATTATAAAGTTAGGATCAATAACATCACTTTTAAAACTAAAAATCTATAAGCAACACTCTGTTTAGCATATCCTATGAACAAACAATCAGATTTTTTTATCCTATTTTTCTTTTCTTGGGATCAAGTAACATGACTTTAGCCAAACATCCCCATACTTTTAAATATTTTAAATTTGGCTTATACCCTTTCCACAATCCATATGGTGTTTTATTTGTTTCCTTATAGGGAATTCTATTTTGAAAATGACATGCAGATAATAAAGCTTCATCCCAAAGATTTTCAGGTGCATTAGAACTAAGTCAACTAACCGAAAGAGCATTCATCATTTCTTTTAAAATTCTATTTTTCCTTTCTGCGCCTCCATTAGACTTGAGAGAATATGGTGGAATAATTTCATGTATTATTCCTTCCTTTTCACAAAAGTCATTAAACAAAATATATTCTCCTCCTTTATCTAATCTTACTCTTTTAATTTTCTTATTTAATTGGTTTTCTATTTTAGTTTTATATGTAAGAAACATGTCAAAAGCTTCATCCTTATTTTTAATTAAATATACTTTACTATATCTATAAAAATCATCTATGAAAGTTATATAATATATTTTTCCTCCTCTTGGCAATGGTTTGTTTTAAATCTCCTAAATCAGAGTGAATTAATTATAAGAGTTCATATTCTCTTTGCACTGATGAACATGAATTTTTAGTTAATTTTGATTCAATGCATATTTCACACTTTTCTAACCATGAATCAGAACGACTAGAAATTAATCCTAAACCTTGCATTTTTTTTAAATATAAGATACACTAACATGTCCTAATCTTGCATGCCATACATTCATAGAATCAGGCATATAAGCAGAAAAACATGCATTTTCATTCATAACATAGAAATATTTAATGTAAATAAAACACTATTATAATAACCTTTTCCCACAAAAACTCCACATTTTGAGAGGACAACTTCATCATTTTCAAAAATAATATTGACATTAGCTTTAGCCAATATGGATATTGATATCAAATTGTAATACATTTAAGGTACATAAAGAACATCATTTAACAAAAGCGTTTTTCCATAAGCGAGTTTTAAGTTCACTATTCCTTTACCAGGAACTGTAACTTTTTTAGAGTTGCCAACATACACAACTTCCTCTCCTTTTCCCACAATATTATAAGAGGTAAAAACATTTCTTTTTGCACAAACATGTCTAGTAGCCCCAGAATTTACCACCCAACATTTTTCGTCCATCACTAAATTAGTTTTGGAAACAACCATTATCATATTATGTCTAAAATTTTTAGAATACTTACCTATTGTGCCCGCCATAGTCAATAATCTCGCAGCTTTGTTATTTTGCAGGAGCTCTTTCATTTTCTTGTGAGTGCATAACTGTTCTTCATCAATGGGAAATTGGCCAAAAGCAAAGAGATCAACCAAGTTAAGGGCCTCAAAGTTCTTGTATGTCTCCTCCCTAATAAGAGCCTGGATAGTGAAGGACAAAAAACATGAGATTATAAATATAACAACAATTCTCAATAAATAAAATGAGATGTAAATAAAATAAAAAACAATAATCCTTAAGATTGTTGGAAAATTTGACCCATGCTCCTACAAAATAAGAAAATAGAAAAGGTAGTTTATTAAGCCTGAGGCGTGCTATACACTGCCCTTAGGTAGCATTTGGTTGCTGTTTCTGGGACAGAAATACGGGGACAGTGGAAATAGTGAAGACGGAGACAGAAAAAATATTGGTCGTTGACGACCATTAACTATCATTGACCAGCAGCTGGCGGTGTTGACCAGTGGCCAATCGGCATTGACCAGTGATGGCGGGGGTTGACCGGTGACTACAGGTGGCTAGACCATTATCCCCGTTTTCTGTCTCCATTGTCCCCACTTTTTGGAGGGACAGAAATATAGGAAATTTGTCTCTAGGACAAAAAAAAATTTTCATCCCCGTCCTCCATCTCCACCACCAAACATAATACAGGGACAAACTGTCCCTATATTTCTATCCCGGGACAGCAACCAAATGCTACCTTAAGGATTATTCTATCACAGTGCAGAAATCCCCAAAAATACAGCAGGTTCTTCTCATATTAACTAGGAACACTAGAACTATAATGAAAAATATGTTTTGATGTATAACCAAAGTAATAGAATGATAGTGTGCATAACTAGGTAGAAACAACTTTGTGGTCAATTCCGTTAAACTTGGCCATGCATTAAGTATTCTAAAGTTAAAAAAGTTTGGTTTAAAAATAAAATCAAATTAATTTTTAAAATGATAAAAAGATTACTTCTAAAAATTAATATTACAAAAATTATGTTGCCATGAGTTAAAGTTCAATGTAATTATTGAAGTTTTAATCTAATTGTTTGAAAAATAGAGATTAATGAATACTTATATAGCTGCAAATTATTAGAAATTACAATAAGCTTTAACCACAAGTTATATTATTATTTATGATAGTTATAAATCAAAATAAATTTTTATTATAAAATATAGTAAATCATATAATAATTGCAAGTTAGTGTGAGGATTGAATGCAGATGCTGTGAATTTTACTAGATAGATTACACATGTCATTAAATAATTTTGTGTTTCAATTTATTTTTCCAAAATTGAAATTAAAAACTAAATAAAGTATATAAGAATTAAAATACTATTTCAAATTGTTAATTTAATGATAGTGTTGACCTATGTTTATGATTTCCAATAAAGGATTTACTCATATTTTTGAATGATCAGACTTCTCAACTTGATCTTCTTTATAAAAGCCCGGTATATACAAAATTAAAATACATTTCGAGGGCTGTGAGCCGTGGGAACACACTTCCCATCAGACCGTGAAACAGAGACACGGCTCAAACTAAACGAGAATAGAACCAAAAGTAAAACCCCACAAAGGGCCATGACAGTTGTAAAGATTAAAGTCTTCTTAGCGAGTTCATTAACCTATTAGAGCACCTCCAGTTCTGGTCCCAAGTTGAATCCCCATTTTGGCCCCATCAATTACCACATTTGCTATATATCATAAAAGTGGCGAAGGAACTGTCCTGGGATTTTTAACTCCAATGAAAGGTCCCAACTTTAGTTCCACACTTGGTCCTGCATATTTTTTAAAATTGTAACAATTACTCAACAACTTCTTAAAAAAAATAAGAATAAAAAAATGAACAGTTCCACGGGACGTCCCCTGCGCACAGGACCGGACCATTGCATTCTGTCCCTTCCAGTGCGCGTCCCACGAAGGGGACGGTCCCTTCTCAGCAATCAACGGGGCGAAGGGACGCGTTGGAGATGGTCTTATTGACTAATAACAAAGCATTTGTGAAATAACGATAGATACTTCATTTCAAGCTCTTAGCTGCTCCTTTTTGGTAGATTCCCGGGAAGTGCCAGAGAAAAGTAGTCAGCTTTTTGGAGAACCTCTTTCCTAGTCCATTTCCATATTGCCTACTATAGATCAAACCTTACGCGGATTTATTTATATTTTTTAAATTATTTTAATGAGAATACCTATTAAAAAATGAAAATAAAAGTTAGAGGCGAACATTAATAAAATATTTTAAAAATTATTCTATTTATAGAATAAAAAAAGTTTATTGAGAGAGTTTAATGACTACTATATTCTAAACTAAAGTATTAGTCTATTTTGTATATTTTCATTCTCTATAATTATAAAAACTCTCAACCCCTTTGCTAAAATTATTCTTGACAATACAATATATAATTACCTGTAAAAAAAATATGTATTAACAAATATAATTCTCATAATTTAATAATAGTGTTGACTTATGTTTATTATTATCATTGTGTAACATGCCTTTATTAAAAATTATTTTTTTCTTCTTAAAGGAAAACCACTTTGAATCCTTTATTATCAAAATTATTTATTGAATAAGAACTATTGAATAAGAACTATTATGCAAATATTACTTCACTCTGAAAATTTTTTCTTATAGAAATACAAAATATTATATATATATATATATATATATATATATATATATATATAGAGTATGAACATGATCTGCGCACTAAATTTGGACCGAAATCTTACTGTTGAAAGTTTGAAAAAACTTTCTCCAGCTTTCCTATATTCCACAGCTGGACCCCACAAATAATAAATAAATTTTGACAATGGAAGTAACTTTTTAAATTCCTCAAAGAAACTTTCAAATATAAAAAACAGCAAGATCGACGCTGACGCGAGTGGATTGTAGAGTATGAAAGCGACACACAGGTGTCGCAAATTCGGTACACACGGAGATGACAGACAAAGGAGCCCTATGCTGAAACTACTTGCGTCATTCCCTCCTCATTTGCTAGAGTTTATAAGTTGAAGAAATTATTGTTAACCAACTTATTATGACATGCTCAAGGAAGTAATAATTGATAAAACAATAAAACAAAACTTGCTCAACACTCCGAGGCTAAACAGGACTGCCAACGCCCCTCTTACGTTTAGAAAGGTCTTATTGACTTGTGATTTGTGACGATGAATACTAGAGCCGTAGCTAGTCTATAAAAGCTTGCTTACGTAAATCGCTCCGTACAGCACATACAGAGAAATTATAGCAGCGAGTGCCAGATTGATAAAACAATAAGACCTGATAAAACAACAATTCATGATTCATGCTATGAGGATCTTCTCTCATGATAATTCCTTAATGAATGTGCTTTTATTTGTTCCTCTCTCCATTTCACTTCATTTGTCCACTTTTTTTTCTTTATTTTTTATTTCAAAACATCTGTCCATTTATCATAGTAAGGAAGTATTAATTTTTTTTTTTACCAATACTAACCTTAACATAATTAATTGTAATAATTATTGAGTTAATGGTCATTTTCATCATTAACTTTATATTTGTAAGTCATTTTAGTTCCTAACTTTTAAAATGAGTTAATTTAGTTCCTAACATTACAAACCGTAAGTCATTTTAGTCCCTCAACTCACTTTTATTTAACATTCAATCAATTAAATGATGATAGATAATCTTAAATAATACCTTGACAAACCTAGTGCCATTTCAATTACATTAGAGTTTGAAATGATTCATTTTAATGTATACAATTACACAAAATGAGTCATTTAAATTTCCATTCCAAATCATAAAATGAATCATGTTGTGAAATGTTACACACCAAAACGAGTTATTTTATACTTCATTCTATTTCAAAAGATGAATGGTATGTTAAGGTATCACTTAAGGTTACCTATCATCATTTAATTGATGCAATGTTAAATAAAAGTGAAATGAGGGTTTATAATGTCAAAGACTAATTTAACTCATTTTGAAAGTTAAGAATTAAAATGGCTCATGATTATAAAGTGAGGGACCAAAATGAGTATTAACTCTTAATTATTTATATTTATTAGAACAATGATTGGTTATATGTATAAATATTTATTTGTATTGTTGATGTATTTTTATAAAGGGACAAAGCTAGACCGGTTTTTTCAAAAAGGACTAATATTTAACGATCAATTTACATAAGAATATATATATATATATATATATATATATATATATATATAATTTTTACATTTATTACAAATTTAAATAAAAATCACTATATAAATAAGAAATAAGTGTTTTGCAATCAAAACTCACGAAAATAACATTCATGTGTATGTATATATGCGCATAAGTTTTTTCTATTATAATATTCAAATATTTAGTTAAATAAAAGATTGGTATATCATCTAAATAAATAAAAACATAGAGAGGGACAAATTAAAAAATTAATAATTTTATAAAAGAAAATAGGAATATTAGGGGCCATTGCCCCCTTGTCCAACAAGAGGCTTTGCCTTTATTTTTATTTGTGACTATTTTATTTGTTTCTCCCATATAAGTTGTGGGTGATTATCTACTTACTGAGTTCGATGACTCATCCCACTTTATCCCCACCCAAATCTAGTTGTTGGCACCAATATCACTTTTACTCCACTTCAGTAGTTACTGACAGTTTTTAGTGGTGAGATTCATTTTGTAGTGAGGCTAGTTAGTGTTTGAGTATGTTATTAGTCTTTCGAGTGCTTTAGTATTAAGCATGTAGGGTCCTTGGACTAGACAAATACACACAATTTATTTTAGGTTAATGTTACTATTTTATTGCACCCAAATTATGAAATGTTTCATTTTAAATTCAGTTTATGGAAATTTATTAGTTGAAGATTCAATTATTTCAAGATAATTATTTACTTTAGAACATTATTTTATTTGCATGAAAATGATACTTTTGCACACAATGTTAAAATGAATGCTAGAAAATTTTTGTCAAAACAGGCCAGCTAGATCGCCCAATTTAGGCCCACCCTGCCAGAAGCTTGCAAAACAGGATGGGACGAGACAGCCACCAAAATAAAATGGGCTCAGATAATGAGCCCAGCCTGTTTTTGGGTGGACTAAGGGGTTAGAGGGCTAGAAAAATTAAAAAACTAAAAAAATTAATACTAATATTTATTGTAATGGGTTAACGAATTTTTTAAAGAAAATTTGAAAAATTAACGATGACACCAATATAATAGTAAAAAAAAATATAATATTAATAATTATAACAATAAAATCACAACTCAACCTTAGAAGTCAATACCCCTATACTATGTTCAATAATAATAAACTAATATTTAGTCTTAAAATAATACTGGTATTCTATTTTTTTTTAAAAAAAAGGGCACATCGGCCCACTGGCCAAGCTTACCCCAACCCGCAGAATCTTGCAAGTTAGGCAAGGGCGGGCCAGACGAGCCAAATTTTTTGCGAGCTTTAAAGTGTAGCCCAATGTGCCAAAAATGGCAAGTCAAGCATATCTGTCTGGCTGGTTGAGCCCATTTTTGACATTTCTAGTAAATTTGCATGAGGGGCAATATCCTTTATATGTCTATAATGATATTAAAAATAGTTAATTATTGTTTAATATAAACTATAATATGATAATATATAATTAAAGTTTAATTTTGATGCACTAACAGTGCAAAAGAGTTTTATACTGTTATCCAATAACATTTCTTGTTTTGTATGACTTTAAAAATTGTGGAGGTTGAAAATAATCATATTTACTTATATGTCATTACATGATTGGATGAATATGTAAAACTTTTTTACACTATTAGTGTATTCCAATTAAATCCTAATATATAACAAAAAAGAAATATTTATGATAATTATTATTGAGTACTAATATTTATTTGTTAATTTGCAATTGATAAAATTTTCTTTTTTTAATTGTACTTCTATTTTTATAAAGTGCTTTCTTTTAACTATAATTACATGTTATAGTGAAAAGATAGTTTCATTTTATATAATACAACATCTTATAATGTGATATAACAAATACTACACTTATCAAAATTTTATGGGTGGGGATCCATTTACACTAGGTGTAAATCTTGTACACCTACACCCCTCAATAACTCTTCATAGAAACTAAATTTAATTATTCCAACCTTTGAATTATGTGATATTACATCGACAATTACGCATGCCAAATTTTTGAAAAATCACATAATAATAGACATATATTATAATGATTGACGTTTACTTGTATTTTAAAAAAAATATAATATCTATCAAAATAAAGTGGGATGATGAAATATCAAAACATTTTTAAATTAAATGAAATTTGATATATTTGATATTCATGGTAAGAACTTTGAATTTAATAGTTGAATTGATTACATTTTATGCCTATAAAAAGTTATTGAAGGGCGTCAGTGTACCAAAACTTATAGGTGGAAATGGATTCCCACCCAAATTTTATAATCAAATATAATTAAGCTTAATAATTTTAGATGTTATACTACTAGATCTTATTTTACAAGTGTCAAATAGGCCCTTGGCATATGTTTGGGAATTAGTCCATTGACCAAGAAAAAAATTATTTATTGAATAATAACTATTATGCAAATATTACTTCACATAATTGTTTTTCTTTTAATTATATACTTTTCTCAGTGCCTAAAAGGTAACTTTATCCCACTTGCACATTTTTGAAATTATCTTTCGATTTTTATAAATGTCATTATATAAAAGTGATAACTTATAATAGATAGAAAATATAATACTTAAGAGATAGTAAATATATACTAAAAAAAGGCTAAAATAATAAAAAAAATATAAAATAAAAATAACTAATAAAGATAGTAAAAGAGTTATAAAATAAAACTGACAAACAATCATAATGAATACTCCTATTATATAATAGGCAATTTACGTCATTTTAGCACATCATGGCTGAATTTCTAGTTTATAACAAATCAAATATTTTAAAGTAACGAATATATTGATTCAAATATAATGGATCATGTTATATGCGTTACCATATATATATGTGTTATCATTTTATCAATAGGTATAAAAATTATATAGTAATTAATCAATGTTATATATTAATTAATTAATTCATAATTAGGAGTATATAAGTAAAGTAAGATAACTTATCTAATTTAAATTTTTTTCAAATACTTATATTTTAAAAAATAAACTATGTAATTTATAATTAATTTTGATTATTTATTTATTTTATTTATCATTAATTATTTTAAATAACTCCAATATATAAGTTTATCAAAATAATGTAAAATATTTTTGTCATGTAGCTTTTAGTATAAATTGTCCAAATATTAAAAATGATTATTATGAATATTAAAATTATATAAATTAATGATAGTAAACTAATGATATGTAATAATTATGATTATAATTTTTTTAAATAACATTAATTATGAAGGTTATGAGATTTATGAGCTCTAAATTATTCTGGAAGCTACACCTAGAAAATCCAAAAAAATGTTTAATATTAATATTATAGATTTAATTAAATACTAATAAATTTTAAATATATTTAATTTTTATAGTGCAATTCTACTATTAACTACTGATAATTGTCAATAATATTATTATAATAATTCCATAATTGCAGTCATATTTTTTTAAAAAATAATTAATAAGTAAATTCTTACCATTAATAGGTTTTAAATCATTCTGAAAAAGTTTTTCTGATAGAAATATAAAATATCATTATTATATACATATGTAGAGTATGAACATGATCTGGACACTAAATTTGGACCGAAATCTTACTGTTGAAAGTTTGAAAAAACTTTCTCCATCTATCTTATATTCCACGGCTGAACCCCACAAATAATAAATAAATTTTGACAATGGTAGTAACTTTTTAAATTCCTCAAAGAAACTTTCAAATATAAAAAGCAGCAAGATCGAGGCTGATGCGAGTGGATTGTAGAGTATGAAAGCGACACACAGGTGTCGCAAATTCGGTACAGATGGAGATGACAGATAAAGCAGTCTTATGGTGAAACTACTTGCGTCATTCTCTCTTCAATTGCTGGTGTTTGTAAGTTGCAGAAATTATTGTTAATCAACTTGTTATGACTTGCTCAAGGGAGTAATAATTGATAAAACAATAATCCATGATTCATGCTGTGAGGATCTTCTCTCATGATAATTCCTTAATGAATGTGCTTTTATTTGTTCCTCCCTCCATTTCACTTCATTTGTCCACTTTTTTTTTTCTTAATTTTTTATTTCAAAACATCTATCCATTTATCATAACAAGTATTAATTATATTTTTATCAATACTAGCCTTAACATAATTAATTGTGATAATTATTGAGTTAATGCTCATTTTCGTCACTAACTTTATATTTATCAGTCATTTTAGTTCCTAACTTTTAAAATGAGTTAATTTAATTCCTAACATTGCAAACCGTAGGTCATTTTAATCCATCAACTCAATTTTATTTAACATTCAATCAATTAAATGATGATAGATAATCTTAAATAATACATTGACATACCTTATGCCATTTCAATTACACTAGAGTTTGAAATGGTTCATTTTGATGTCTAAAATTACATAAAATGAGCCATTTAAATTTCCATTCCAAATCATAAAATGAATCATGTTGTGCAATGTTATACACCAAAATGAGTTATTTTATACTTCATTTTATTTCAAAAGACGAATGTTATGTTAAGATATCACTTAAGGTTACCTATCATCATTTAATTGATGCAATATTAAATAAAAGTGAAATGAGAGACTAACATACTCACATTTTACAATGTCAAAGACTAACTTAACTCATTTTGAAAGTTAAGAATTAAAATAACTCATCATTATAAAGTGAGGGACAAAAATGAGCATTAACTCTTAATTATTTATATTTATTAGAACAATGATTGGTTATATGTATAAATATTTATATGTATTGTTGATGTATTTTTATAAAGGGACAAAGCTAGACCGGTTTTTTCAAAAAGGACTAATATTTAACGATGAATTTACATAATGAATATATATATATATATATATATATATATATATATATTATAATTTTTACATTTATTACAAATTTAAATAAAAATCACTATATAAATAAGAAATAAGTGTTTTGCAATCAAAACTCACGAAAATAACATTCATGTGTATGTATATATGCGCATAAGTTTTTCCTATTATAATATTCAAATGTTTAGTTAAATAAAAGATTGGTATATCATCTAAATAAAAAAAAAAATAGAGAGGGACAAATTAAAACATTAAAAATTTTATAAAAGAAAATAGGAGTATTAGGGGGCCATTGCCCCATTGTTTAACAAGAGGCTTTGCCTCTATTTTTATTTGTGACTATTTTATTTGTTTCTCCCATGTAAATTGTGGGTGATTATCTACTTATTGAGTTCGATGACTCATCCCACTTCATCCCTATCCAAATCTAGTTGTCATCCCTATCCAAATCTAGTTGTTGGCACCAATATCACTTTTACTCCATGTCAGTAGTTATTGACAGTTGTTAGTGGTGAGATTCATTTTGTAGTTAGGCTAGTTAGTGTTTTAGAGTATTTTATTAGTCTGTAGAGTGCTCCAGTATTAAGCATGTAGGGTCCTTGGACTAGACAAATACACACAATTTATTTTAGATTAATGTTAATATTTTATTGTCCCCAAATTATGAAATGTTTCATTTTAAATTCAGTTTATGGAAATTTATTAGTTGAAGATTCAATATTCAAGATAATTATTTATTTTAGAACATTAGTTTATTTGCATGAAAATGATATTTTTGCACACAATGTTAAAATGAATGCTAGTAAATTTTTGTGTTAAAACGGGCCAGCCTGTCCAATTTAGGCTTGCCCTGCCAGAAGCTCGCAAAACAGGACGGGGCGAGACAACCCATCGAAATAAAATGGGCTCAGATAATGAGCCCAGCCTATTTTTGGGTGGACTAGGGGGTTGGAGGGCTGGAAAAATGAAAAAACTAAAAGAATTAATACTAATATTTATTTAAATGGGTTAATGGATTTTTTAAAGAAAATTTGAAAACATAACGATGACACCAATATAATAGTAAAAAAATTATAATATTAATAATTATAACAATAGAATAACAACTCAACCTTAGAAGTCAATACCCCTATACTATGTTCAATAATAATAAACTGATATTTAGTCTTAAAATAATACTAGTATTCTATTTTTTTTTTTAATAAAAAGGCCACATCGGCCCATTGGCCAAGCTTACCCCAACCCGCAAAATCCTGCAAGTTAGGCAAAGGCGGGCCAGACGGGCCAAATTTTTTGTGAGATTTAAAGTGTAGCCCAATGTGCCAAAAATGGCAAGTCAAGCAGATCAGCCTAGCTGGTTTAGCCCATTTTTTACATCTCTAGTAAATTTGCATGAGGGGCAATATCCTTTATGTAACATCTCCTGCTGCTTTATGGATTGATGACTGTCCCCACAAACCAACACGGGTCTGTTCAGCATGCTTTGTCCTCACTCACACGCTTCCTAGGAAAACTTCCCAAGAGGTCACCCATCCCAAAACTGCTCTAAGTCAAGCACACTTAACTATGGAGTTCTTTCAGTTTGGGCTACTGAAAAGAAGATGCATCTTGTTGGTATAGGTAGTACAAATCAATTCATATAAGTCATCCTCAACTGTATAGTCCCATACCTATACAGTCTTAGGATCATTCTCTTTTAGGTGTGTAATCGGTTCATTCATGTACCCCTCCGCTTAGAGGATCTTGCGAGGAGCCGCTCCTTGTTTGTGCCATTTTTGCACCGATGATCACTCCTCGTCCTCGTCACCAGGCGTTATGTAACATCCCCTGTTGCTTTATGGATTGACGACTGTCCCCACAAACCAACACGGGTCTTTTCAGCATGCTTTGTCCTCACTCACATGCTTCCTAGGAAAACTTCCTAGCAGGTCACCCATCCCAAAATTACCCCAAGTCAAGCACGCTTAACTGTGGAGTTCTTTCAGTTTAGGCTACCGAAAAGAAGATGCATCTTGTTGATATAGGTAGTACGAATCAATTCATATAAGCCCTCCTCAACTGTATAGTCCCATACCTATACAGTCTTAGGATCCCTCTCATTCGGGTGTGTAATCGGTTCATTCATGTACCCCTCCGCTTAGAGGACCTTGCGAGGAGCAGCACCTTGTCCGTGCCCTCTTTGCACTGGCGATCACTCCTCGTCCTCGTCCCCGGGCGTTACATGCCCACCAGCTTCTGCCTGGTTCATCCCCGAACCACACCGTACGGGGAGAGGTGCAGGCTCTGATACCATTTGTAACATCCCCTCTTGCTTTATGAATTGACGACTGTCCCCACAAACCAACACGGGTATTTTCAGCATGCTTTGTCCTCACTCACATGCTTCCTGGGAAAACTTCCCAGGAGATCACCCATCCCAAAATTACCTCAGGTCAAGCACGCTTAACTGTGAAGTTCTTTCAGTTTAGGCTACCGAAAAGAAGATGCAATTCGTAAAGCAGCAGGGGATGTTACACGTTACACTTGATTTGTCTATAATGAGTATTAAAAATATAGAAATAGTTAATTATTGTTCAATATAAACTATAATATAATAATATATAAAGTTTAATTTTGATGCACTAACAGTGTAAAAGAGTTTTATACTGTCATCCAATCTCATTTCCTATTTTGTATGACTTTTCAAATAGTGGAGGTTGAAAGTAATCATATTTGCTTATGCGTCATTACATGATTGGATGAATATATAAAAAATTTTTACATTATCAATGTATTCCAATTAAATCCTAATATATAACAAAAAGGAAATATTTATGATAATTAATATTGAGAACTAACATTTATTTGTTAATTTGCAATTGATAAAATTTTCTTTTTTTAATTGTACTTCTATTTTTATAAAGTGTTTTCTTTTAACTATAATTAAATGTTATAGTGAAAAGGTAGTTTCATTTTATATAATACAACATCTTATATAGTGATATAACAAATACTACACTTAACAAATTTTATGGGTGGGGATCCATTTACACTAGGTGTAAATCTTGTACACCTACACCCCTCAATAACTCTTCATAGAAATTGAATTTAATTAATCCAACCTTTGAATCATGTGATATTACATCGACAATTGAGCATGCCAAATTTCAAAAAAATAGATAATAATAGACATATATTATGATGATTGATATTTACTTGTATTTAAAAAAAATATAATATATATCAAAATAAAGTGGGATGATGAAATATCAAAACATTTTTAAACTAAATGAAATTTGATATATTTGATATACATGGTAAAAACTTTGAATTTAATAGTTGAACTGATTAAATTTTATACCTATAAAAAGTTATTGAAGGGCATCAGTGTACCAAAACTTACAGGTGGAAATGGATTCCCACCCAAATTTTATAATCAAATATAATTAAGCTTAATAATTTTAGATATTATACTACTAGATCTTATTTTACAAGTGTCAAATAGGCCCTTGGTATATGTTTGGGAATTAGTCCATTGACCAAGAAAAAATTATTTATTGAATAATAACTATTATGCAAATATTACTTCACATAATTGTTTTTCTTTTAATTATATATTTTTCTTAATGCCTAAAAAGTAACTTTATCCCACTTGCACATTTTTGAAATTATCTTTTGATTTTTATAAATGTCATTATGTAAAAGTGATAACTTATAATAGATAGTAAATATAATACTCAAGAGATAGTAAATATAATACTAAAAAAAGGCTAAAATAATAAAAAAAATCTAAAATAAAAATAACTAATAATGATAGTAAAAGAGTTATAAAATAAAACTGATAAACATACTCTTATTATATAGTAGGCAATTTACCTCATTTTAGCACATCATGGCTGAATTTCTAGTTTATAACAAATCAAATATTTTTAAGTAATGAATATATTGATTCAAATATAATGGATCATGTTACCATATATATATATATGTTATCATTTTATCAATAGGTATAAAAATTATACAGTAATTAATCAATGTTATATATTAATTAATTAATTCATAATTAGGAGTATATAAGTAAAGTAAGATAACTTATCTGATTTAATTTTTTTAAAATACTTATATTTTAAAAATTAAAATATATAATTTATAATTACTTTTGATTACTTATTTATTTTATTTATCATTAATTATTTTAAATAACTCCAATATATAAATTTATCAAAATAATATACAATATTTTTTGTCATGTAGATTTCAGTATAAATTACCCAAATATTAAAAATGACTATTATGAATATTGATATTATATGAATTAATGATAGTGAACTAATGATATGTAATAATTATGATTATAATTTTTTAAAATGATATTAATTATTAAAGTTATGAAATTTATGGGTTCTAAATTATTTTGGAAGCTACACCTAGAAAATTCAAAGAAGTGTTTAATATTAATATTATAGATTTAATTAAATGCTAATAAATTTTAAATATATTTTATTTTTGTAGTGCAATCCTGCTATTAACTACTGATAATTGTCAACAATATTATTATAATAATTTCATGATTGCAGTCATTTTTTTAAAAAAATAATTAATAATTAACTTCTTAACAATTATAGGTTTTAAATCATTATGAAAAATTTTTTCTTATAGAAATATAAAATATTATTATTATATACCTATGTATAGTATGAACATGCTCTGCACAGTAAATTTGGACCGAAATCTTACTGTTGAAAGCTTGAAAAAACTTTCTCCGCCTTTCCTATATTCCACGGCTGGACCCCACAAATAATAAAAAATTTTTGACAATGGCAGTAACTTTTTGAATTCCTCAAAGAAACTTTCAAATATAAAAAACAGCAAGATCGAGGCTGACGCGAGTGGATTGTAGAGTATGAAAGCGACACACAGGTGTCGCAAATTCGGTCCACACGGAGATGACAGACAAAGGAGTCCTATGCTGAAACTACTTGCGTCATTCCCTCCTCATTTGCTAGTGTTTATAAGTTGAAGAAATTATTGTTAACCAACTTATTATGACATGCTCAAGGTAGTAATAATTGATAAAACAATAAAACAAAACTTGCTCAACACTCCGAGGCTAAACAGGACTGCCAACGCGCCTCTTACGTTTAGACAGGTCTTATTGACTTGTAATTTGTGACGATGAATAGTAGAGCCGTAGCTAGTCTATAAAAGCTTGCTTACGTAAATCGCTCCCTACAGCACATACAGAGAAATTATAGCAGCGAGTGCCAGATTGATAAAAGAAAATGTATTGGGGTGCTCTCTAATAAAACTTTGGTGGGTGTTACTGGTATTTGTGGTTGGATTAGAGAGCAATGCAATTGTGGGGTGCTTAGAAGCTGAGAGAGTCGCACTTCTGAAATTGAAAGGCGCTTTCAATCACCCAAATGGATCTGCCCTTCCTTCTTGGCAAGGGCAGGGTGATTGCTGCAGTTGGGAGAGTGTCACATGTGATAACTCCACAAAGCGAGTGACTCATCTTTTTCTCGGTGAGACAAGGCCTGATGAATTGAGCGATCTGCAGTGGTCACTGAACGCTTCAGACTTTCTCCCTTTTGAGGATCTGCAAGAGTTGGACTTGTCTGGGAATTATTTGGCAGGTTTCTCTCATTTCATGATTATACTAATGAAACTGCTTAAGATTTATCTCCAGAGATTATTTACAGATTCTTTTTTTTTTTTCGGACAAACTCTTTAAAAATTCTTAAACAAGTTATTAGATGACTTCAATAATTATTATTAGGATTTAATTGGAATGCACTTCCAGTATAAAAAAGTTTTATATATTCATCCAATCATGTAATGACACATCTGTAAATATAATTACTTTTCATCATATTACTTGAAAAGTTATACAAAATTATAGATTTGATTGAATAACAATATAAAACTCTTTTACATTATCATTTCATCAAAATTAAACTCTTATTATTATAACTTTTCTTAATTAGTCATATAACTCCACCCTGGAGATTGTGAAAATAATTATACATGCTATGGGGGTGTTTCAGAGAAACATTTCTTTAAAATGAATTTGTTTCTAAAATAAGAAATAAATTCTATTTAATTAATAAAATTTCTCTTACTTACTTTACAACTAAATTTACTTTAGAAGGAAATAAGTTCACATACATAACTAATCAATGTCTTTTTTCCTTATATATAATTTATTCTTTTGTGTCTGGAGCAGGTTTATTTGGCAAATTCGAGCAGAAAAAGTTAAAGAGGATATATTTAACCGATAACAGCCTTACACAAGTCTCATCCTTTGGTGCGCTATCTATCTATTTATTTTGCATGAGAACTTTTCATTTTCTTTCGCATATCGAGATTTAATTTCTTTACCATATTGTTATGGAGTAAAGATTTATTTTGATATTTAAAAATTTTATATGTGCTTCATTTTAGCCATTAAAATTAATATATTAATGATTTGGTTCTTGAAATTATCAAAGCAATTCAAATCACATTTTAAGATAATGTTTCTACGGACTAATTTAAATTACTAAAATAATTAATTTGAATAATTCTTAAAATTTCAAGATCAAAATAAACTTTTACTTTGTTAATATATATATATATATATATATATATATATATTAATCTGTCATATTTAAATTTTTATATTTATTTTATAGAAAAACATAAAATATAATTAAAATAAATTGAGAAGATGTTACAAAAGATAAAGAAAAAGTTATTATATGTATAAGACGAGAGGAGTTTGAAACTATTCCTCCAAAATTTGAAGTATACTATTTTGAGGAAGAGGGGAAATGTTGGAAAGCGAAATCTTTAAAAGATAAAATTAAAGACAGTGTCACTTATTTCAAATGTAGGTATTGTCATTTTAATTTTTTTTAATTATGGTTTAGACGGTTTTTTTGGGTGAAAAGCTCAAAATCAAAATACAAAATACTATTAATATGTATTTCTAAATCATCATAATTACAATCAAAAGCATATTAATCTGATGATCTTCATTTCTACCTAAGCACAACATAGAAATTTATACATGTAATTTATGCAATATTTAAAAATCAGTGAAATTTTTTCATGTCATAGCAGCTTGTCAAAATTGTCATGCATTCTTCTTAAATTGAAAATCATTAAAAATAACACCGTCTCTATAAATAACACACAGTATCAAGAACACGTGCGAGCAAAAACATATCATCACCAACTCAAATGGGAGGCAAAACGACAAGGACATAAACAGAACATATACCCTCGCCTTAAATGAATCCAATAATTTGGGCATCGCAGGAACCTGAAACATGCAAAGGGGTGTTCTTTCATCAATAACCAATGAAAGAATAAATTTGACCCGATTAGATTCGGCAAATTAGAGTTACGATGCATTGGTATGATCTTCATTTATATTTTTTTTTAAAAATAATTATATATTAAATTCTTATTGAAGGATAATTCGTCTTATGCCTAAACTTTTCCTAGAATAGATTTCTAATTGTTGAAAAAACTTTGGATCATCTCCATAAAGAAAATTTCGATAATAGTATAGAAATTATAAAAAATAAACATTTAAAATATCATTATATAGTTATGTGGCAAATATTAGTGGAAACCAACAAAGATAAGCAATTAATAATTAAAAAAAAGAAATCATATTTATTTTTCAAATCATATATTTTAAATTTAATTAACATCTATATATTCTAAATAGCTACTAAATTATATATTAATTTTTCAAATCAAATTATATATATATATATATGTATATATATTGATTTACTGATTTTGTTTCTTTTAGCAAAACTATATATATTATTATACGAATAAATATGGTCAATATTGACTTAAATAAAACCTGAATGATTCCCATAAGAAAATAGATGATAGCATGTAAAGCATGAAAGAGAAACATTCAAAATATCATTCAATAGTGAATATGATAATTATTGAAAATTAAGAAAGAGAAGCATTTAAGAATTAAAGTTAAAATATATATCTATATTAATTTTTTAATTAGATATTATTTTTTGAATCAAATTATATATATTCAAATCAAAATTTAGATTTTAAATATAAAATAGGATGTAACTCAGAATATATATAGGAATAATTGAAAATCAAGAGAGAATATTTACAAATTAAAGTAAAAAGAATGATATATTAAATTTTTGAGCCCTATATTCTAAAATTTATTATCTATATATTATAAAAAATCATATATTCTAAATATATTAATATCTAGCATATAGTTTTCACAAAGTTACTCAAAGAATGATATATTACGTTGATCCTTTGTAATTTTTTTTTTCAAATTTTGTTTAAGTGACTGCAGTGAATTATTTTGATTTTGAATGAAATTTTAGTTATTATTCTTATTTGGAAGAATCATAAATGGGCAATGAACAAACTTCCAGATAATGTAAATGAAATTCATAACAATATTGAGAAAATAATTAAAATTCTTTCATTGTGTTCGTCATATAAAAAAGACCATTACAGTGTCAATACATATTATATGTGTTAGAAAACAATACAAATACCTAAACCTAAAAGGTTAAAGATGAATTGTTCTAAGGAAATTTCCTAATAAGAAAAACTATTTACAATAAAATAATATAATCCTAGTAA
The DNA here is from genome assembly GCA_031216105.1 of Dalbergia cultrata. Taxonomy (NCBI): domain Eukaryota; kingdom Viridiplantae; phylum Streptophyta; class Magnoliopsida; order Fabales; family Fabaceae; genus Dalbergia; species Dalbergia cultrata. Next base: position 19,375,354 of record CM062350.1, read on the forward strand.
TTGCAACCATTGATCAACATGGATTAATCAAACAATTAATCAACACAGATGAGACAATGTAAGGTAATATTTACTTACAACTAATAAAGATCAAAATGAATAATATAAAGGGAGGAGATATATATTACAACAAAGTGAAACTATGAATGAGAAACTCATATTAATTAGATATTAATGATAACCTTGTCACCAAATGAAAATAAAATGAGATATTATGATCAAATATAATAAAATAAAATTTAAAAAGAAGTGGAAGGATGAATCATTCTCACCTAAATTTTAGTCTAATAACATATGGAACGATAGACCATACTTTAATTCAATAGATGATTTAGATGAAGATGTCATACTAAATTATAAAATTACAGAATAAGAATGATTATTATAAATGCAAGTACACAATTAATAGGAAAATACAATGAAAAAGAGTATATTTTATTGAGGAGAAAGATTTTTAATATGTTTTGAAATTGTTAGTTTATAAGGAACAAATTAAAAATTAAGAAATGTTTTTTTTTACTTGTTTTTAATTCTATGGAATTAGATTATGAAATTATAATTTCAATTCTACATATTATTTTAAATATGAAAATTGGAATCAAGGTATCCAATTTTTATTTCAAACTTCAATTTTTGCTTACTTCCAGACATGAATAAAAAATAAAGAGCTAATTTTATCTTCTAGGCTATGGTTGGTTAGGAAATAAAAATGAGGTGAAATATTTTATTGATAAGGTCTAATTGTAAAATTACACATGAAGTTTAAGTATGAAAATTTTCACCACATTTTTACCCTTAACCAAACACACTCTTACCTTTTTGTTTCCTTCCGAAATCGGTGACAAACATGGGGAAGAAAATATTTACTACAAAAAAAATTTAAAATACCTTTTTTTGGAACTGTACAGTTTTAATTGGTTTTATTCACCAATAATTAATTACAAGAAACAATGTTAAAATCAAATGTTAAGCTTACATAAATCTCAAAGAAAAGATTTGTCTGGAACTTTAGTCAAGATTTGAACTAGCTAGATGCCAACAAAAATCCTTATTCATGCGGCCATGCCGGTCACCGGTGCTTTTCACATTTTTCACATCCATGTTTCCGTGTTCTGTGATCTGTACGGGTACGTTTTAGAGCTTTTTTCTTACATTTTATTTTTGGGGATAGGACCATGCAAGAGGAGTGACTATTATGAGATGAAAAGGAGTAAATTTCCATTCGATTCCATATGTTGTGCAATACGTTACCATGCATGTATTTACTATTTAGCAAAAGAATTGCTTTTGCACGTTTTATAAGTTGTTTGCTGATTACTTCCTTTGGCACTCGACAGATTTTTCTTCTTCAGACAAATTAGAGGAGTTGTTTCTTGGTGATAATTTATTGACTGGCAGCGTTCCTGAATCTCTTACAACTCTCACTTCTCTTAAGTACCTCATCTTACATGCCAATAACTTGAATGATTCGTTACCAAGCGAAGGTAATTTTAGAACGTTTGCTATGAGCTTTGAAAATTAGTTTCATTTATAACTCATTCTCTTTTGCTACTTAAAAACCTTGAGCACACCAGGCCCTTTTTTAATCCCTTCTTGTGACTATAATTAATGCAGTGAGCACCAAATCTCTGTTTTGATGTTGTGCACATGTGTAGAACATTCTTGTATAATATACTGCATGCTGACACATGTTTAATATTAGTTTGTATGCATTTTTAATTTAAAAATTATTTTATAACTCTGACATGCATGATTAGGATATGGCACAAATTGAAATACACATGAAGAATCACTGCTCTAACCCTTGAAATATTATATCATTGACAAAATTGCTTGTGAAAGAAATTATAGTTGCTCGTGACCCTTTAAAAGTTTATCTCATTTGACGAATTTGCCCAAACGTCAAGTGACCTTCATTTTCGTTAACAAAAAGTGATTCTTTCAAAGGTTATTTTGTCAAAAACATGATCTTTTAGGAGATAAAGTGGTGATTCTGCTTTACTAACTTAGCATAAAAAAGGCTATTTTGACAAAAATATGATATATTAAGACCGAAATGGTATTTCTAAAATGCCAACTTGACATCAAATATTAAATATGATTACTTTTGTTAATAAAAATGGAAGTGAGTTGACATTTAGATCAATTTATCAAACATAATGGGTCTTTAAAGGGCCTTAGTCAAATATAATTTCTTTTTAGGACTATCTTATCAATAACATAATCTGTCGAGGGTCAAAATGGTAGTTCTCCTAAATACATAATTAAAAAAAATAAAGCTTGTTTTAAATATTTATGCAATTTTATTAATAAAAGGGAATTAACAAATCAGGAATGTTTTTGTTATGCACTAATCTTTATTTCCCTCGACCTTCTTATTTCACTTTTCCGCCATCTAAAATTCTATGGAGCCCCTAAAGAAATTTTGATTAAAAGGAATCTTGGATACTCTTTAAAAGCTATACTCCTTTATAATTTTGGACGAGCTGTTATTTCCTATATTAATGAAGATGATGCATTGCAGGAGGGCTTTGTAAGCTGAGGAATCTTATAGCCTTAGATCTCTGCTACAACTATTTTGTGGGACACATTCCAGGGTGCTTGGTCAATTTGTCATCTCTACGTTATCTTCGTGTTGACTTCAATTATTTTGACGGCCCTTTGCCCTCCTCAATCATTTATAGTCTCAAGTTCCTTGCCTATATTGGTCTTCGCGGTAATTATTTCAAGGGCTCACTTTCATTTAGTTCGCTTGCTAACCATTCCAACCTTCAGATTTTTGCTCTTTCAAGCTATGACCAGCAGGATGTGAAGGTTGAAACTGAGAAACCACCATTTTCCCCATCCTTTCAATTGAAGGTTCTCATAATGGTTAACTGCACACTGAATAAACCAAGCTACAAAATTCCCACCTTCCTTCATCATCAACATGATTTGAGACAGCTAAATATTGTTAATAATAGCATGTTAGGAAGTTTCCCAAATTGGCTATTAGTAAATAATTCCAAACTAAATTCCTTCATTCTCAAACAAAACTCCTTAACTGGTCCCCTTGAGTTCAATCGCACCTTAAAATGCCCAAATATGGAAGAATTTGATATCTCCTCTAATCGCATTGGAGGAAAGATTCCTCCACCTATAGGGTCAGTTTTTCCCAACTTGATATATTTGGCCATGTCCTCGAGTTCATTGCAAGGTAGTTTTCCAGTTTCATTGGGTGACATGAGACAAATGCATTATCTAGACTTGTCAAACAACAATTTGTCCGGACACTTACCACAAGAGTTTGGTAAAGGTAGCAATGACTTGCAGTTTTTGAAGTTGTCAAACAACAACCTAACTGGCCCCTTTTTGCCTACTGGATCAAATTTTTCAAACTTGATATCTCTACATCTAGCCAACAATAACTTCATGGGAAGGATACCTGATGGAATCATGCACAGCAGGGAGTTAAGAATGTTGTATTTAAGTAACAACCAACTCCATGGAAAAATAGCAAGTTGGATTGGAATCTTTCATAATTTGACCTTTCTAAGTTTGTCCCATAATTTTTTGCAAGGTCCAATACCATTAAGCTTTTGTGAGTTGACTAAGCTCCAATATTTAGACTTCTCTTACAACAATTTCAGTGGAACACTGCCAAGTTGTGTCAATATTTCATCCTTAAGGTACCTACACTTGCAAGAAAATCAATTCAATGGGCCCATACCTATTGTTCTTGCCAACTCCCCTGTCCTATTGACTATGGATCTGATAAATAACAAATTTTCAGGCCTAATTCCAAGGTGGATCGGTTCTTTTTCGAACTTAAGGATTCTTCTTCTAAAGGGAAACAAACTTGAAGGTTGCATCCCTGTGGATATATGTCATCTCAAGAACATTAGCATTCTAGATCTTTCTCAAAATAAGCTTTCCGGAGGGGTACCGTCTTGCTTCAATAATATAGCATTCGGAAAAGTAGATCTTTTAGATGGCATGAGAATAGGAAAAGTCATTGTACCATCGGCTATAATAACTTCGAAGTTTTTGTATAATCCAGGGACAAATGAATATCATGAACAGCAAGGTACACTGATCTTCACGTGGCAGGAAGAACAAGAAGCGGATTTCATGTCAAAAAGCAGATATGAATTATATAAGGGAGACATTTTGAATTTCATGTCTGGCCTAGATCTCTCGAGCAATAATTTGACTGGCCACATTCCTCCACAAATAGGGTACTTAAGCAGCCTTCATACATTAAACATGTCCAACAATCATCTCTCAGGGCCTATCCCAGAAACATTCAGTAACCTTACAAAAATAGAAAGCTTAGATTTTTCACACAATATGTTGACCGGTCAAATTCCCTCACAATTAATAGTGTTGTATTTCTTGTCTATCTTCTCCGTGGCTCATAATAATCTATCTGGAAGGATACCAGCGAGGGTCAACCAATTTGGAACTTTTGAGGCAAATTGTTACGAGGGCAACCCTTTTCTTTGTGGACCTCCACTGGATCAAAATTGCTCACTCATCACTGAACCATCGAGGAAGGAGACTAATTCTCATGGGAATAAAAATGATTTCAAAGTCGCCTTTGTTTGGAGTTTTGTAGCCTCATTTGTTGTTGCATTTCTAGGTATCATAGTTTTTCTATACTTTAACTTATACTTTTACGTAGGAGGGGGTTTTAGGAAATAATAGTGTATGAAATATATTATTATACTTAGCTCGAGACTTATGTAAAAGTCGCTTAAGCGAGATACAAATAAATAGTGATGAAGCCTAGTTTTACTTAATAGTGCTACATTAGCCACACATTAATAAAAATTGTGATTAATATTAAATATTTTTAAAAATTAAAATATTTATTATTAAACAAAATTTTAAATAAAATTATGATTATAACAGTTACATAATTTATGAATTCGATAGAAAAAATATTTACAGAAACTTTTAAAAGTAACAATAAACATAAAAAGGTAACAATAAATGTTGCTTTCAATTTCTACTACAACAATTATGTTATGAAAAGAACACTTATTCTCCTTAAATAAGATCCTAGTTTGAATATTTTAGATGGAATATATGAAGTACCATTGAGATAGCATAGTCCCTGTAGTAAGCCAAACTAAGTTGAATAAGATTATTACTAACAATTTAGAAAAAAAGAAAAAAAAATGTTGCCAGACAATAAGATATAATGTAGGGATAATGTCATGATGATACAGTTCCATAGGGGTGGCAAACACTCACCTTGAATCATCATGGGTTGGCTATAAAACAAGGCAAAGTGGGTTGCCCCATTTTGATTATTTAGGTTAGAACTGTCAAATCATCTTGTTAAATTAAAAAGTGATAGATTGGCAGACCTACCCAACAGGTCAAATCTATTTTGCCACCCCTATATATAATTCTATTTACAAACATAAATTAAATAACCATTATAAATTATTTATTTAAGATTTTAATTTAATCATGTCTATTTTTCTTTATTTAATTATTTACATATAAATGTCTTGTCTATCTTTATTTTGTGCTCATTTTTATAGGGCCATCAATGTTTCATTCTTATATATTTATGTTTTACCCTAGGAAACCGAAATATTTATATTGCTTATCTATCTTTATTAGAACAACTCAGTAACACATTAAAAAAACACAAAAAGAAACATTACTTAATCATGTCTATACATTAACAATTGTATCCTAGTCATAATTTTATTGGACGATAATCGACTAAGGGGAGTGATTCAGTGTAAAAGAAGCAAATCTTGTTCATCGTATAATTGGTTAAAAATAAAACATAAATTTTTTTAAATTTTTTAAATGATCAAGGAATCTTTAAATAATTTTTAATTTTAATCGTTTATGCATAATCATAACATGAAGATTTACTCATTTTACTCTTTTAATAAACTGCTAGCTCCTGTGACTTAATATATCCTATTTTTATCATACCATTCTTTTCCATTTTAAGTAATTAACTGAGAGAAATTGTTTGTTGATGTGATGATGGCTTGACTTTTCAAACCTTGTGTCAAAGCAATTGGACAAAAAGTCCAAGGCATCCCACAATGTTTGCTAACATTAAATGAAGATGTTAGTTATTTCCTATGTAATAAATCAAACACAATTGATGCTTTTGGTTGAAACAATCAAATTTTGCAAATGAAATACCAAATGCATCAAGTGATGCGTTGAACATTGGTGCAGCTGAGGCTCTACAAATACAGTTTTTGTTTGAGCTCTCATGACATCGTCAGAGAAACCAATTCATCCATCTCTTCCTTGTTTAGAGAGTAATTTGTTTCCTTTTAGTCTCTCTATTTTTTGAGTGTTGAGAGTATACATTGATGAGAAAATATTGTGTGGTATTTTGAGTGTATTTGGGTGTTAAGTTGAGTGGAGTATATTCATCTTTTATATCTCCATTATATTTGTATAATGAAATATTTCATTGTCACATTTTCCCGTTGATATAGGCTAAAAGCAGAATCACATTAATTCTTGGTATCATTTTCCTTTGTTTCTGCATATTTAATCTGGGCTACTTTGTCTATGCTTTTGGGCTTGCCGTTATACAACAAACTAGTAATAGAGCCCTTATAGAGTTTTGGGCCAATTTGCTTAAAAATGTCTATTATAAAATCTGACACTCAGCAGTATGATAAGCATGTTAATTTTGGAATGTGGAAGGATGACATGATGGCTATTATTGTATAGTAAGGTGTAAAAGTAGCATTTTATGGCAAGGAAAATAAGCTTAAGACAATGAAGGATTTGAATGGGAAGATGCCAATCTAAAGCTCTTTCTATTATTCAGTTATGCATGACAGACAATGTACTGCAAGAGGTTAGAGAAAATAGCAGAATTACTGTGGACCAAGTTAGACTCATTATTCATTATGAAAATGGTGGTTAACCATCTCAGTCTATTGCAACGTAACGTGATGGGTTGTATTTTTGCATCCATTTTACATCCTAACCTTGAATATTTTGTATTTGAATTGTATTTAATTGATGTTAAATCAGTAAATTTGCATTTTATCCTCATCATGTATTTTTGAATAATTTTGTAGCTATCAGCATAGTTTTTAGTGAATTCTTATACTTTGGAAGCTATCTATGTTTTTAATCTCGTTTTGGATTCTTTCCGGGTTGGTGCATTGGAGCAAAAGGAGAGGATGCAGTAGTACTGATGACCGCCCAGGTGGTCAACAACCACCCGGCGGTTAACAGAGGAAGCAACATTTTTAGGGGCGCTTCTACAGACCGCCCAAGCAGTCATGTGCATGTGGGCCGCGTCAGCTAAGCCCGTTTGCATCTCTAAGAAGCAATTGCAAGTTATAAACAGTAAAAGGGGAAAAGAAAGAAAGGAACGAAGGCAGGCAGATACACTTCACGTCTCTGGCACACATTCTCTCTCTCTCTGTAGGCTAAGGTTCTTATTCAATTTTAAATAATTTTGGATTGTAATTTACCGCTTTTCATCATACTACGAGTATAATACTCCCCCTATAGAGTAATTTGCTTACCGCGCACAAAGATAACTGAAGATTAGAATTATTCTTGAGGTTCTCGATTTTAAATTCCATTCAAGGTTGCTTTTTCATCCCTATTGCTTTCACTTTAAAATATTGATTGCGATGCTTTTTGTGATCAAGTTTTTTAGAGTTGTTGATTATGTATTCATTAGTATGCATGATCTGGATACAGTTGGGAAATTGGGTTAATTGATTTGATTTATTCCAATTGGTAAGGGGTCGAAATTAACTCTGTTAGGATTTAGGCTACTGCAATTGATAATTAAATTAACATAGTTTTATAGGGCCATGATTGTGATCACTAGCTCTTGTGTTAGTTGAACCCTTAGCAGTAATATGTTTATAAAACTGTTAAGTAGAATTGCGACATCTTTTGTGCGAAAGCATAATTTATGTAGGTTTTCATCACCATGAACACTTGAACCAATGATAGAACATGTCTTGATCTGAAGGAATCTTTGTACAGGTAACTTTTGCATTATAATTTTCTCAATTTAATTTCCTGTCAACAATTTTAAAAACCCCAATTTTGTTAGAATCAATTACATTGCTTCCACGTGAGACAACCTGGATTGCACTATAACAACATTTTTCATGTAATTTGGTTACAAAAATTATTTTTAATTTGTTACGGGCAGCAACATTCACACCAAATTTTGGTGCCGTTGCCAAGAAAGTGTACTAATTGATTCTTTTTGCTCTTTATTTTATTTTATTTTATTAATTTTATTTAATTTTCATATTTATTTATTTTAATAATCTTTCTTTTTAGTTTCAATTTTTGTACTTTTCTTTTTATAACAAAAAAAATCAGTATATTTAATTTTAATTTTATTTATCTTTTCTTTGTTTCCTGTTGTATTTGATTGTCATTATATTTTAATTTTATGACCCGCTCCCTTCCAAATTTTCCCATTTTACCAATTAATTTGGAGATTGAGAAAACTGCCAAAAGGCTTAGGAAGGTCGCGAGGGAAAGAGTTAATTTATCTGGCAATCCCTCTTTTTCTGATACAACTAGGGAGTTTAATAATTCTTCTTTCTATTCTCCTGAACTTTTGATCCTTTTGCTAGTGTTTCAGGTAACATAGGAGAAGTTAACAGAACTTTGAAGGAGCTCGCTACCTAAGACTTAAATTACCAACCGTTAGGGATCATTTACCCTAATCAGGGAGGTGACTTTGAGCTGAAATCAGGACTCTTGCACCATGTACCCAAGTTTCATAGGTTGTCTGGAGAGGACCCACATAAACACCTAAAGCAGTTCCATGTTATTTGTGTGACGATGAAGCCTAGGGGACAACGGAGGACCAAATCAAGCTAAGGGCCTTCCTGTTTTCCCTTGAAGGAGTTGCAAAGGACTGGTTCTTCTACATTCCCCATAGGACAGTTGACAGCTGGGCTGGCATGAAGCGCATCTTCCTGGAAAAATTCTTCCCAACTTAAAGAGTAGCCACCATTAGAAAAGACATTTGTGGCATCCACCAGTTGCAGGGTGAATCCCTCTATGAGTATTGGAAGATATTCAAAAGGTTGTGTGCTAGCTGTCCCCAGCATAAGATTTCAGAGCAGCTATTGATCCAGTATTTCTATGAGGGGTTATTAGTTATGGAGAGAAGTATGATCGACGTTGCTAGTGGGGGTGCCTTAGTTGACAAGATTCCTGCTGTAGCTAGACTTCTGATTGAGAACATGGCAGAGAACTCTTAGCAGTTTGGGTCTAGAGCTGGTAGCAGCACCTATCATCCGGGTGAAGTTTCTTCAGTTGAGAGTAGCAGGGTGGAGAAGAAACTAGATGAGCTTACAGAATTTTTTAAACAAATTGCACTAAACCAAGCTACTTCAGTTAAGGCAGTACAGGTATGTGGTATTTGTTCCTGCAAGTCACATACTTCAGACATGTGTCCTCAGCTGCAGGAAGATCCCACCTCAGTGGCAGCTGGTAACATATTTCCCAGTAGACCTCAAAATCAGGGTGGACAATAGGGGTACAATCCATATAGCAACACTTATAACCCCAGATAGAGAGATCACCCCAATTTTAGGTGGAACAATGTCCCTCAACAGCAATAATAGAAGTATGTGCCACCACAGTAGAGGTAACAGCATAACCAGCCCATAGTCCTCCCACCACTTGTCCCATAGCTTCCCAGCCCCCAGCAACCTCCAGCACTACCTGCACCTTCAAAAGCACCAAGGCAAGAGATGATGAAAATGATGATTGAGACACAGAGAAAATAGGAACAAGCCATGCAAGAGATGAGAGATGCAATGGTGAGGCTTGAGAATTCACAATCCCAGTAGGGCAGTGCATCTACCATTCTCTCTCAGACAGTTCCAAACCCCAAGGGGAACGTTTCTGCTATTACTCTGAGGTCTAGTACAGTTTTACTTGAGATTGCTGGTCCTTCAGAACAGGTTATGGTTGAGAGCCAGGAGGAGGAGACAGTTCAATTGAATGTGCACTAAGATAAGCCTGGACAGCAAAAGGAAGAAGAAGAATAGGTAACAAGACCCATCTCATTACCCTTTCCACAGTAAGTTGCAAGGCCCAAGAGGTCCAATGAATTGGAGTTGGAAAAGGACCTCTTAGAGACTTTTAGGAAAGTAGAAGTAAACATCCTTCTTTTGGATGTGATTAGGAAAATTCCCAAGTATGCTAAGTTCTTGAAAGACCTATGCACCAACAAGAGGAAGTTGAAAGGTAATGAGGTGGAGAGAGTGACTATGGGGGTGAAAGCCTCCTCTCTTATTCAGCTAGGCCAACTCCCTGTGAAGCACAAGGATCCAGATGCGTTCAATGTTCCCTGCATGTTCACATTGGACAAGCTTTGGCAGATCTTGGGATGGGCATTAGTATTATGCCCTGTTCAGTTTATGAGGCATTGGGTTGAGAAGAGCTAACACCCACTAGATTGAGAGTCCAGTTGGCTAACCAACATATTTAGAGTCCACATGGGATACTTGAAGATGTCCTTGTCTAGGTAAACAATTTAATTTTCCTAGCAGACTTTTATGTTTTGGCTATGGAGGATGATATCAATGCTGCTGAGTGCATTTTGATCTTGGGGAAACATTTTCTAAAAACTACAAGAACCAATATTGATGTGTATGCGGGTATGTTTTCCTTTGAATGTGGGGATATGAAGGCTCAGTTCTGTTTATCTGATGCCATGAAACACCCACTCGAGGAGCATTCTATTTTTAGCATTGATATCATTGACTCCTTGATTGATGAGGTATATGTTGGTTTGACTGAGAATTTCAATGAGTTGTTGTGGTTGGTACCAAAGTTTGAATGTCTTAACTGTGACGGTACCACCAATTTGTGTAGGCTCTTGACGGGGCAATTTTTTGAGAAAACAAAGTTTTTGGTAGCTAATGCCCCTGTCATTGATACATTCAGTAGCAGCACCTCCATTTCCAAGACTACTTTGATTTTTGAGCCTATATTATTTGTTTTTTCCACTGGATATGATGATTATGCTATTTTAGAATTGTCTAAGCTTATAGGAACAGGTACACAGTCACCAAGGCCAAAACTGAAGCCCCTCCCTGACAATCTCAAGTATGCATTTCTAGGGGAGGGTGAAACACTGGCAATGATCATAACCAATGGCCTTTCTAAAACCCAAGAAGATAATTTGATTGTGACTCTAACAAGACACAAGCAGGCCATTGGCTAGACCTTGGATGACATTATTGGGATTAGTCCCTCCACCTGTATACACAAGATATTTTTGGACTAGGGGGCTAAGCCGATTAGACAGCCACAACACTGGCTTAACCCACTGATTCTTGATGTAGTCAAGAAGGAGGTGACAAGGCTCTTATAGGCTAGCATCATCCACCCTATTTCTAATAATGAGTGGGTGAGCCTGGTGTAGGTGGTTCCCAAAAATTTGGGGATCACTATGGTGAAGAATGAGAAAGGTGAGTTGGTCCCAACCCAGGTGCAAAACAGTTGGAGGGTTTGAATTGATTACCGGAGGCTTTATCAGGCTAACTAGAAGGACCACTACCCTTTGTCTTTCATTGATCAGATGTTGGAAAGGTTGGTAGGGAAGTCCCACTACTGTTTCTTGGATGGATACATGGGGTACTTTCAGATTCACATTACCCCAGAAGACCAGGAGAAGACCACCTTCACATGTCCCTTTGGCACTTATGCTTATAAATTGGTGCCCTTTGGGCTTTGCAATGCACCGGCTACTTTTTAGCGGGGCGTGATGAGCATTTTTTCTGACTTGCTAGAGGAGTGCATGTAGGTATTTATGGATGACTTTACTATTTTTGGTTCTTCTTTTTTATTCTTGTTTAAGTAGCTTAGCTAGAGTGCTATAGAGATGTGTTGAGACCAACCTTGTTCTAAATTTTGAAAAATGTCATTTTATGGTGGAATAAGGCATAGTCTTAGGCCATGTAGTCTCTAAGTAAGGGTTTTGTTGTTGATCCTGCTAAAATAGAAGTTATTAACTCCTTGCCTCACCCCACATACGTGTGGGAGATCCATTCTTTTCTTAGTCATGCAGGTTTTTACAAGAGGTTCATAAAGGATTTCAGCAAGATTGCCTAACCTCTCACCTCCTTGTTGTAGAAGGATATTGAATTTGTTTTCGATGATAGGTGCAGGGAGGCATTTGAGAGGTTAAAGAAGGCCTTAACCACCACTCCAGTCATCACCTGACTAGAGTCAGCCATTTGAGCTCATGTGTGATGCTTCTGACCATACAATGGGCACTGTCTTAAATAGTGTGAGGGTAAGGTTCCTCTTGCTATTTTCTATGCTTCTCATACTTTGAATGCTGCGCAGTCCAACTATACCACTACTGAGAAAGAGCTTCTAACCATTGTTTTTGCTTTGGATAAATTTTGCTCTTACTTGCTAGGCTCTAAAGTGGTGGTGTACTTGGATCATGTAGGTCTTAAATACTTGCTTAAGAAGTAAGAAGCCAAGCCTAGGCTCATTAGATGGGTGCTACTACTCTAGAAATTTGATTTGGATATTAAGGATAAAAGTGGAGCTAAAAATTTAGTAGCAAATCATCTAAGCAGGCTTGAGCATCTTGATCCGAACAACAGACCACTCAATGATAATTGTCCTGATGAGCAGTTGATGAGTGTGTCTGTTGTTCCATGGTATGCTGGCATTGTCAACTACTTGGTTGCTGGAGTGGGTCCTTCACATTTTTCACCAGCTCAGTTTGCAAAGCTAAAAAGCGATGCTAAATATTATGTGTGGGATGATCCCTATCTTTGGAAAATTTGTAGTGACCAAGTAGTCAGACGATGTGTACCTTAGAGGAGGAATTCGAGTCCATACTCCGATTTTGTCACATTTATGCAAGTAGAGGCCACTTTGGGCCCTAATGCACTGCTAAAAAGGTATTAGACTCGGGTTTCTATTGGCCAACTTTGTTTAGAGATGCCTACAATTTTTGCAAATTTTGTGAACAATGCCAAAGAGCAGGGAATATCTCTCGAAGGAATGAGATGCCCCAACAACCCATACGATTTTGTGAAGTTTTTTATGTTTTGGGCATTGATTTTATGGGTCCCTTTCCTAGTTCCTTGGCTATGTTTACATACTTCTGGCTGTGGATTATGTGTCCAAGTGGGTGGAGGTAATTGCCACTCGCACTAATGACTCTACTGTAGTTGTCTCTTTTGTCCGTTCCCACATTTTCTGCAAGTTTGGCATGCCTAGGGCCATTATCAGTGACCAGGGAACCCATTTTTGCAACTAGAGCATGGAAGCTCTGCTCCGTAGATATGGGGTTATTCATAAGGTATCCACTCCTTACTATCCCCAAACTAATGGACAGGCTTAATTGTCTACCCAGCAGATTAAAAGAATCCTGGAGAAAATTGTAAAGCCTAATAAGAAAGATTGGAGTGTGAAGTTGGATGATGCTCTATAGGCTTATCGCGCAACCTACAAGACGCCTATCGGGATGAGTTCCTTTTGGCTTGGTTTTGGTAAGGCGTGCCATTTACGTGTAGAAATGATGAATCAGGCTTATTGGGCTGTTAAATAATGCAATATGGATTTAGGAGAGGCCGATAAAGCTCAGAAGTTGCAGCTGCAAGAGTTGGAGGAATTAAGATTTGAGGCCTATGAGAACTCTCGTTTGTATAAGAAGAGAACCAAGGTGTTTCATGATAAGAGTACCTTGATGATAGAGTCCCATGAAGGGCAATTGGTGCTCCTATACAACTCCCGGTTGAAACTGATGCTTGGGAAGTTAAGGTCTCATTGGGATAGACTTTTCAAGGTCACAAAAGTATTTCCCTTCGGTGCTGTGGAGATTGAAGACCCCAAGTCCAAAGCAATCTTTAAAGTCAATGGACACTGGCTGAAGGTGTACTATGAAACTTCCATAGACCTTGGGGGTGAGGCAGAAGTTAAGCTAGCTCAGGCTATTTACTTTCCTTAGCGGGGGTCTGAACTGTGAATGTTAGTTTGTAGATTTTGATGATGGTTTTGCTGATGCCAATGAACAAGCAAATGACAAGAAGAATAGACGTTAAATGACATGGAATTCTTGAAGATGAACAAGCAAGTGATCAAGGTTAAATGGTTAGAATTAGGATTTAGATCACTTTGTTAAAAGGTTTCTTTTGATAAGTTTAATTGGCCATCTTTCAAGTTAATCAAGTTTTAATTTAAGAAAAACTTGATTTAGAATAATTCAATTATTTTTAATGGAAAACTTAGTTTTGGTTTATGAAAATATAATTATGGTTTCAAAGGAAATAATTGAATCAATGTTTAAAATGTTTTAGAATGAACAAGAGTTTTTAAAAGTGTATTAAAACTTTAATATTTGAAGTTCTGGAACCATTGTAATCGATCACCACTCAGTGTAATCGATTACCAGAAGTGCTAGTGTACCAGAATTCAAAATTACACAGTCATAATTGATTACATATATAGTGTAATCGATTACCAATAAGCGACCGTTGCTTATTTTCAAAAATTTGAATTGAGTAATCGATTACCAATAATTGTAATTGATTACCAGACCCGAAATTGCACCAGTAGGTGTGTTTTGAAAAGATACATCTCTTAGGAGTGATCCTCAATGGTCCATACAAATTGTTTTCTATAAATATCATTCTGTAACACTCTTTAATACACAGAAAACATATTAAAAAGATCATTTTGAACAATCACTCATTTTATTCAATCCTCTTGATTAATACTTGGCCAAAAACTGTCTTATTCTTGAGAAACCTTATAGGACTTCAAGTTGTAACATCTACTCTATTCAGAGAGTGAATTGTTGTACTATTCTTCTTTTACTCAAGTTTATGAACAAGGGTGGGGTATTCCTTGTAAGAACAAGAGTGTGGTATCTCTTGGTTCTTAAGAGACTCAAACACAAGGGTGAAAGATCCTAAGGTGTAAGAGTGCTCATCAATTGTAAAGGCAAAAAAGTGATAGTGGAACTCTCAAGTGGGTTGCTTGAGAGAACTGGATGTAGGCCACAAAAGGTGACCGAATCAGTATAAATCAAGTTTGCAATCTCTCTTCCCTTGACTCTTTATGTTTGTTGCAAATTTACTTTTCATTATATTGCTAATATCACTCACATACTCAATCAGACTTTTACATCTCTTGCATGTACATTCATTAAATTAAGTTTTTGAGTCGAATATTTAAAACTCATTGAAAAAGTAATTAGAGTGTGAGATCTTAAGAAAAAGTTTTTTTTTTGAACTCAAACCCCCCCTCTTGAGTTAATTGAGGCCACTTGAATAACATGAACGTCCAACTTAGGGACGTTAAAGCGAAGTACTGCGTGGGAGACGACCCATAGTTTAATCATTTTATGGTTCTTTTATTCAGTAGCTCTTATTTTTATTTTATTTTTTTTTTATATTTATTTTGCTTGAATAGTGTATAGGAATTTCATGTCAGTTGAACAGAAACCTTTCTGCAGCAGATCTAGTGCTCATTAGAGGCCGCCCAGGTAATCACAGGTAAATGGGATTTCTAAATGGTGTCTATAGAGACCGCCCAGGCGGTCTTCCGCAAACATGAAGCGCCCTTCTTAGTGCTAGTCATCTATACATGCCCTTCACTCTCACTCCACACTCACGCACACATGCCCCCTCACCTTCCCCTTACGGTTCTTCTCCCATTTCGTTCTTTTTGCAATTTTTTTGTCCATTTCCTCTAGGTTTGTGATTCTTTTTATCTCCTCCCATTGCTCTCTACCTGTTTCTGATTTCTTTTGAGTGATTTCAATATGCATTATGATGTTTTTGTGGGTGGGTAAGGTTATGCCTGCCAAATGTTTGATGAAATGCCTCGTTAAGCTTATTGCTTTATTTTGCTTCAAATTGGGTTTGCTTAGCTTCTCTAACCCTTGTCTCTTATTCCTTGCATCATTTGCAAACCCATCATTTTGTATTTTGGTTGGTTCCCTTTACCCACTCAATCCATATGTGTACTAGGGTTTTGTTTTATTTTGCTCATTTATTTTAATCTGACATTGCCTTCTGGAATGGATTCATGCATGATTGCTTTGTTTTCAGTTACCATGGCTTCCAGACCTGATCAGAATAGAGGCAAACAACCTCAGGTGTCGAGCACTTCATGACTGATTGCCCGGCCCGCCAATGACACTTTTCACTTTGCTAGCTGGGGGGTAGAAGACAAATTTGAGTCAGCCATTAAAAGACGTCCCTTCCTTCATGAATGGACCTTTGATTTTTCTAGTGCGATACCCAAAGTGCTGCAGTCCTTGAGACTATTGAAGAACAGCACTAGGGGTTCCTTTTGGAGGCACCAGGGACCACAACCTCACTATTGTACGTTAATTCTATGCTAATTGGGATTATCTAGGGCTGATTGAAATACATGTTCGGGGGTCGACGACTTTCCATGACTCCCTAAGCTATAGGGGAGGCCCTACAGATTCCAGCCCCTCCTGAAGATGATGCTCCGAATGAATACCTTCAGCTTCTGCAACAGGAGGTTAATATGGGTGATGTCCTCCGCCACATTGGGCACCCAGACACCTCCTGGGAATTCAACTCACAATCAAAGGTCATTAGCTTGAAGAGTTCCCAGCTTACCTTTGAGTCCCAACTAGGGATGAGGTTAGCATTCTCCCATATTTTACCATGTGGACATACCCATCTCGTCACCATGGAGTAGGCACTGCTTGTTTATTGTTTGATGGAGAGAAGGCACATCTATATTCCCGAGATCATCCGTCAGCATATGTCCCACATGCATGAAGGCAAATTTTCCCAGGGGTTTCCTTATCCCGGTCTGGTCACAAAGATCCACAACCCATGAAGGAAAATGTTGAGTGGATTAGTGGAAATTTTTTTTTAAAAAAAAGGAGTATCACCATAAAAATCTGAGTTCCACCAATCCACCATTGCAAATAATAATTAGGTTCAAATCAGAAGACACCATTGAAGCAAAGGAACATGGAACAATTTTGGAGGTTTTGGTTTCTCACATAAATCTTTGTTTTACACCTTGCTTTTGCAGAAACTGAGTTAGCCTATCTTTCCTTATTTTCTCTTGCCTATACCTAAGCCCAGTTATCACCTTGAAAAGACCTCTTGAAATTTGACCAGCCTTGCATTTGACTCGTGGTGATTGAGAAGAAAAGCAAGCTTTTGGAAGAAATTCCCTGTTGGGTGTTTGAGTACATGCTGGAACACATATACTTGAGTGAAGAGTGATACACATTTCCCTTGTGAGATTAACTTTGTCACACTTGTTTAGTTCATTCTTGCCATGTGTTATCTAGACTTAACCAGTAATTATCATTGGAAGTTAGCTTTTCTAATTATGTTGGCTGCAATTGACCATATCTAATTAATTCCCTAACTGATTAAAATCTTGCATCTCTTTTTTTTCATGCATCATGCATTATTAGGAATAGTAGCATCCTACATTTTCATATTTGCATTTTCATTTAATTCTCTTGCATGAAGGCATGCAATTATTTAAGTGTGGGGAAGTTTGATGGGTTTCATTTTTGCACCTTTTTTACATCCTAACCCTAAATATTTTGCATTTGAATTGTATTTAATTGATGTTAAATCAATAAATTTTCATTTTATCCTCATCATGCATTTTTGAATAATTCTGTAGCTATCAGCATAGTTTTTAGTGAATTCTTATACTCTGGAAGCTATCTATGTTTTTAATCCCTTTCTGGAGTCTTTCTAACAGGGACTTCCGGGTTGGTGCGTTGGAGCAAAAGGAGAGGATACGGTAGTACTGATGATCGCCCAGGCGGTCAACAACTGCCCATGCAGTTAACAGAGAAAGCAGCTTTTGGGGGGGGGGGGGGGGCGCTTCAAAAGACCGCCTAGGCGGTCATGTGCATGTGGGCTGTGTCAGCTAAGCCCATTTTTGCATCTTTGAGAGGCAATTGCAAGTTAGAAACAGTAAAAGGGGAAAAGAAAAAAAGGAACGAAGGCAAGCAGTTGCACTTCATATCTCTAGTACACATTCTCTCTTTCTCTCTCTTTCTCACACTCTCTGTAGGCTAGGGTTGTTATTCAGTTTTAGATAATTTTATATTGTAATTTACCACTTTTATCAGACTACGAGTGCAATACTCCCCCTATAGAGGAGTAATTTTCTTACTGCGCACAGAGATGATTGAAGATCAGAATTGTTCTTGAGGTTCTCGATTTTAAATTTCATTCATGGTTGGTTTTTCATCCCTATTGCTTCCTCTTTAAAATATTGATTGCGATGATTTTTGTGATTAAGTTTTTGAGAGCTGTTGATTGTGTATTCGTTTGTATGCATGATCTAGATACCGTTGGGAAATTGGGTTAATTGATTTAATTAATTCCAATTAGTAAGGGGTCGAAATTAACTCTATTAGGATTTAAGCTACCGCAATTGATAATTAAATTAACATGATTGTGATCACTAGCTCTTGTTTTAGTTGAACCCTTAGCAATAATATGTTTGTATGACTGTTAAGTAGAATTACGACGTCTTTTGTGCAAAAGCATAATTTATGTAGGTTGTCATCACCATGAATTTATCCACTTGAACCAATGATAAAACACGTCTTGATCCGAAGGAATCTTTGTGTAGGTAACTTTTGCATTATAATTTTCTCAATTTAATTTGCTATCAACAATTCTAAAAACCCCAATTTTGTTAGAATCAATTATATTGCTTCCACGTGAGACAACCCGGATTGCACTATAGCTACATTTTTCATGTAATTTGGTTACAAAAATTATTTTTAATTTGTTGCGGGCGGCAACACTTGCATCAAATTTTGGCGCCGTTGCTAGGGAAGTGTACTAATTGATTCCTTTTTCCTCTTTATTTTATTTATTTTAATAATCTTTCTTTTTAGTTTCAATTTTTGTACTTTTCTTTTTATTACAAAAAAAATTAGTATATTTAATTTTAATTTTATTTATCTTTTCTTTGTTTCTTGGTGTATTTGATTGTCGTGATATTTTAATTTTATGACCCGCTCCCTTCCAAATTTTCCTATTCTACCAATTAATCTGGAGATTGAGAAAACTGCCAAAAGGCTTAGGAAGGTCGCGAGGGAAAGAGTTAATTTATCTGGCAATCCTTCTTCTTCTGATACAACTAGGGAGTTTAATAATTCTTCTTTTAATTCTCCTAAACTTTCTGATCCTTCTGCTAGTGTTTTAGGTAACATGGGAGAAGTTAACAGAACTTTGAAGGAGCTTGCAGCCAAGACTTAAATTACCAACCGTTGGGGATCATTTACCCTGATCAGGGAGGTGACTTTGAGCTGAAATCAAGACTCTTGCACCATCTGCCCAAGTTTCATAGGTTGTCTGGAGAGGACCCACATAAACACCTGAAGCAGTTCCATGTTATTTCTATGACGATGAAGCCTCAGGGGGGTAACAAAGGACCAAATCAAGCTAAGGGCCTTCCCATTTTCCCTTAAAGGAGCTGCCAAGGACTGGTTCTTCTACGTTCCCCATGGGACAGTTGACAGTTGGATTGACATGAAGTGCATCTTCCTAGAAAAATTCTTCCCAACTTCCAGAGCAGTCGCCATTAGAAAAGACATTTGTGGCATCCGGCAGCTGCAAGGTGAATCTCTCTATGAGTACTGGGAGAGATTTAAGAGGTTGTGTGCTAGATGGCCCCAACATTAGATTTCAGAGCAGCTACTGATCGAGTATTTCTATGAGGGGTTGTTAGTTATGGAGAGAAGCATGATCGACGCTGTCGGTAGGGATGCCTTAATTGACAAGACTCCTACTGCAGCTAGACTTTTGATTAAGAACATGATGGAGAACTCTCAATAGTTTGGATCTAGAGCTGGTAGCAGTACCCATCATGTGGGTGAAGTTTCTTCAGTTGAGAATAGCAGGGTAAAGAAGAAACTGGATAAGCTTACAGAATTTTTTAAATAAATTGCACTAAACCAAGCTACTCCAGTTAAGGCAGTACAGGGATGTGGTATTTGTTCTTGCGAGTTACATACTTCAAACATATGTCCTCAGCTATAAGAAGATCCCCCCTCAGTGGCAGCTGGTAACATATTTCCAGGTAGGCCTCAAAATCAGGGTGGACAGCAGGGGTACGATCCATATAGCAACACTTATAACCCTAGCTGGAGAGATCACCCCAATTTCAGGTGGAACAATGCCCCTCAACGACAACAATAGAAGTATGTGCCACCATAGCAGAGGCAACAACATAACCGTCCCACATTCCTCCCACCACCTGTCCCACAGCTTCCCAGCCCCCAGCAACCTCCAGCACTACCTGCACTTCCTACCCCTTCAAAAGCACCATGGCAGGAGATGATGAAAATGATGATTGAGACATAGAGAAAACAGGAACAAACCATGCAAGAGATGAGAAATGCAATTGTGAGGCTTGAGAATTCACAATCCCAGCAGGGCAGTGCATCTACCATTCCCTCTCAAACAGTTCCTAACCCCAAGGGGAACGTTTCTACTATTACTCTGAGGTCTGGTACAGTTTTACCTGAGATTGTTGGTCCTTCATAATAGGTCGTGGTTGAGAGCCAGGAGGAGGAGATAGTTCAACCAGAGGTGTAGCAAGATAATTATGATGGAAAGCTTAAGCGAATGGCATTAGAATGCATATTTCTAGGATATGCAATTGGAGTGAAATGTCACATGCTATGGTGTACTAAACCTAAATCATACAAATTCATAATTGGCATTTGAGTTCAATGAATCATCTATGGTGCATCCGAAAGAGAAGGTTGATGTTGAAGAAAAAGACCACGATGTTAACAACTAGGTAGAATTTAAAGCTGAACCACTAGAGCAAATCCAAGAAAATGCCTCTAATCTGCACATTGAAAAAGAAGAATGAGATATTGTTGGTGTTATAGTTGCTCGACAAGATTTACAACAATACAGACTCACAGAGATAGAGAAAGGAGGCAAATAAAACCACCATAAAGATCTGGCCATGCAGATATAGTCTCATTTGCGTTATTAGTATAAGAATATATGTTGGAACACAAGATCCTACCATGTACCATGAGGCTATCTCAAGTGGTGAGTATGCACAATGGATTGTTGCTATCGGTGAAGAGATAGAGTCACTTCATAATAATCATACTAGGGTGTTACCGAAACCACCTAAAGGGCATAAAATCATTGAATGCAAATAGATCTTTAGAACAAGGAAAGATCCCCAGGAGTTGAATCGACTTAGTATAAAGCATGTTTAGTGGCTAAAGGTTTTAGCTAAAGGGAAGGAATAGACTTTAATGAAGTGTTTTCTCCTGATGAAAGACATAACTCTGTTTGTGTGTTTCTTGCCATGGTTGCACTATTTGACTTAAAGCTTGAACAACTCGATGTCAAGACAACTTCTCTTCATGGTAAGCATGAAGAACATATCTATATACAACAACCAGAGGATTTTGTTATGCATGGTAAAAAGGATCATGTTTGTCTCCTAAAGAAGTAATTATATAGTTTAAAGCAATCTCCTCACCAATGGTATAAAAGATATGACACCTTCATGTTAAGTCTTGTTTACTTTAGAAGTGACTATGATTGTTGTGTTTACCACAAGAGACTCTCAGATGGTTTGGTTGTGTATTTGTTAATCTACGTTGATGGTATGCTCATTGTTGCTAAGAGTATGTCTGAGATGAAGAAGTGGAAAGAGCAACTCAATGGTGAACTGAAATAAAATATTTGCATTTAGCTAAGAAGACTTTGGGTATGCAAATTCATAGGGATCGGTATGTTGACAAATTATATTTGTCTATATTGAAAAAGTACTTCAGCATTTTGGAATGCAAAATGCAAAGCTTGTGAGTGCTTCTTTGGCAGCTCATTTCAAACTACAATTGTACATTCAAAATATTATGCTAACAAAGAGGAACAGATGTCACATGTCCCTCATACTAGTGCAGATGGACGCATAATGTATACTATGGTATTCATTAAACGCTTCTTACTTTCTCCCTTTTAAGCAACTCCAAGTGTTGGACTTGTCTGGGAATTATTTGGTAGGTCTCTCACATTTTAAATATTATATGCTAATAGTTTTTTAGAGATTTTCTTTTTTAATGAACTTGTTTCTAAAATATGAAAATAAATATATACTCACCTTTAATTCAATACAATAATGAAATTTCTCTTACTTTACTTTACTGCCAAACTTAATTTAGAAGGAAATTAAATTTGTTCATATATATAACATCGATGTGTTTTTTATAATTCATTCTTTTATGGTTGAAGCAAGTTTAGTTGGAAAATTGAGGTTGGACAATTTACAAGGGTTAATTTTATCATATAACAAGCTGACAAAAGTTCCATCCTTTGGTACACTATCTATCTACTTATTTCCATGAAAACTTTTCATTTTCTTCGTCATATCAAAACTTATTTTCTTTATCATATTTTTACATGGTAAAGATTTATTTGACCAATTACATGAGTGCTTCACTTTTGTCCTAAACTATAATTAAGAAAGAGTGATAATACATATCCATCACCAAATGTCTACCAGCTACATCCACCTCGCTAAAGGACAAAATAGGTGTATTGGATACAAAAGGGCATTTTGGCCAACAAAAGAAAAGGAAACATAACAAGTAAAAGGAAAAAAGAAACATTCCTATTTGTCTTTGCTTCTCTTTCTCTCTCCTTTTCATTTTTCTCTCACTAGTTCTTCATTCTTTATAGAAAGAAGAAGAAGAAGAAGAATGAGGAGAACCAAGATTTGGGGATAGCGCACAAAACTAATCTATTCGCATGAAACTCAAAACTTACAAAAGGAAAAAAAAGAAACTTCCATTCTCTCTCTTTTTCATGTTTCTCTCTTTAGTTCTTCATGTTTACAAGAAGAAGAAGAAGAAGAAGAAGAAGAAGTAAGATATGTGGGATAGTGCACAAACATAATCTTTACGCATGAAGACTTAACTTATTTCATTTTATTTTTTCATGTGTTTGTGATTTATGTCCCAAAATATGAATGATTATTTTTTTCAGTTTTTTCAACAATAAAATGAACTGAGAATGACCTTGTTAAAAGCTGAGATTTGCTGTTGTTGGCTGAGATTTGCTGTTGTTGGTGAAAAATAGAGTTAAAAAATTGTAAATATATGTTATGAAAAGTTGTAAACTAGTATATAAAATATTGTAAGCCATTATACAAAAAGTTGTAAACCAGTAGCAAAATATTGTAAACCAATTGAGGACATGTTGAAAATTGAAATTGAAAAATTGTATATGCATGTTACGAAATGTTGTAAAGTAGTATACAAAAAGTTGTAAACCATTGTACAAAAATTTGTAAAGCCAGTAGCAAAATGTTGTAAACCAATGTAGGACACATGTTGAAAAATGGAGTTGAAAAATTGTAAATGTGTGTTATGAAATGTTGTAAACTAGTATACAAAAAATTGTAAACCATTGCACAAAAAGTTATAAACCAGTAGCAAAATATTGTAAACCAATTGAGGACTCTATGTCTTCATAATTTTATAAATATAAAATAGACCTAAATATAGTAATAAAATCAAATTTTAGTCATTAGCAATATAAATATACACATATTTATTAGTCTTATTTTGTGCTTAATTTGATTTATTGTGAAAAAAAGTAAGATTATTTATATTCACACGTACATTTTGTGAAATAGTTTACAACATTTTGCTACTAGTTTACAACTTTTGTGCAATGGTTTACAATTTTTTGTATACTAGTTTATAACATTTCGTGACACACATTTATAATTTTACAACTTCAGTTTTCAACATGTGCCTCAATTGGTTTACAACATTTTGCTACTGGTTTATAACTTTTTGTGTAATGGTTTACAACCTTTTACATACTAGTTTATAATATTTCGTACCACACATTTATAATTTTTCAACTCAAGTTTTCAATGTGTCCTCAATTAGCTTACAACATTTTGTTACTGGTTTATAATTTTTTGTGCAATGGTTTACCACATTTTACATAATGGTTTACAACATTTCGTAATATGCATTTACATTTTTCAACTCCAGTTTTCAACATGTGCCCCCATTTGGTTTACAATATTTTGCTATTGGTTTACAAATTTTTGTACAATGGTTTACGACATTTTATATACAGGTTTATAACTTTTCGTAACACACATTTATAATTTTTTTAACTCTAATTTTTAACAATAATAGCAAATCTCAATTTCTAACAAAGTCATTATCAGTTTATTTTATTGTTGAAAAAACTGAAGAAAAAAATCATGAAGAACTAGAGAGAGAAACATGAAAAAGAGAGAGAGAATGGAAGTTTCTTGTGCTTTGGGTTTCATGTGTAAGGATGTGCGTTGTGTCTAGATCTTCGTTCTCTTTCTTCTTCTTCTTCTTCCTATAAAAATAAAGAACTAGAGAAAGAAAAAATGAAAATGAGAGAGAGAATGGAAGTTTCTTTTCTTTTTTTTCTTCTTTTTGTGTGCTTTGAGTTTTATGTGCAAGAATGTGCACTATCCCTAGATCTTCGTTCTCTTTCTTCTTCCTGTAAAGATGAAGAAACCAAATAAAGAAAAAAATGACAAAGAGAGAGAGAAGCAAAGAGAAGGGACGCTTTTTTTTTTTCTTTGTTGATAGCCACATGTGCACCTTTCTTTTTTCCCTTTTCTCTTGTGTCAAGTTTACCTCTCTGTGTACATACCAATGCAATATAATACCCCCTCTTTTATCCTTTTCCTCAGTGGATATAGCTAGTGTAGGTTTGTTGGTGGACATCTATCATTCCTCATTAAGAAATGAACAATTTAGACTTTCAAGTTGTAAAGAGTAGTTCAAGTTATCCCTAAGATAATGTTTGCATAAATTGATTTGAATTATCAAAAGAAATGTACGTACAATTTTAAATACTACAATAAATAATTTTATTCTATTCTTACATCTAGTTTTATAACTCATAGATTGGCATATAGATGGAAATTACTTCGCTTCTTTCTGTTTTCTGTTTGTTTGGGCTTTGTATTTTGAATCTTATACTCTCCTTGCTCTATTTGTGGTGTACGCTTTCTCTCCCCCCTTGTTTTTTGTTGGTAAGTTTCAAATCATCGAAAAAGAAAAAGAAAAAAATACGCATAATTAGGATGTCTTCATTTATTGCTTCTATAAGCTCAGTTAATATTAGAGATTTTTTCTTAAAGAAAAAATTGTCTTGGGTTATGCTAGTTGATGCATGGAAAGTACTAATTCATTTTCATCTCATGGTATGTTTGGTTGAGGGCTAAAATTAAAAGAAAATTTTTAGGAATAAGTTTCAATGTGTAAATTACATATGAAAGTTATTCATGACAAGTTTCCCATCATTTTTACTCCTTAAACAAACATTTCTTAGCACGACTGCGATTCATCTTATGTAAGTCTCTCAATTATTTTTTAATTTTTTCCCAAACAGTCCCTTTGTGAATCATTTGTCAGTTTTCTCTATTAAGTGGTTAGACGGCATCCTAATATTAGAGACTAATTATTAGTTTAAACCAAATATATTTGGGCCAAAAAAATAAAGGTTTAACCCAAATAAAGAAAAGGCAAAAACTTCAAGGATCAAATTATCATACTCAATATTTTGATATAAAGTCTGCAAAGTCAATTTTGACTGACTAGTTTAGAATTTTGGCAGGTAGTCGTTAGTAGTACTGTAATTTGAAGCATATTATTCTCTATCCCATGCCCCAAAAAAGAAAAATGAAATAAATCTTATATTGGTCTTAAGTCTTAACAATATTTAGAGGGATAAATTAGTCCATTAAAATTAAAAAGTTTCCTCCTAGTCTTTTATTATTTTTAATACGAGATATATACGTTAATCCCTATATTAACTCTTCACTCCAACATTTAACGGAACAACATATGTGGATCATTAAATTACTGCTTTGACCCATTACTAAGCTTCACAATGATTATTGATTTTTCCTATCAAAACGGAAGTATTTTAATCAAAAAGAAAAGATTTGTTTAGCAATTCAATATTTTCTGTATATAATGTAATCAAGATTTGAACTAGATGTCAACAAAAGTCGTTATTCACATGGGTCACAAATGTTAAATCTTATGAGTGATCAAAACTATAGCATAAAATCACATAACTTCTTAAAATGATCATAGGATGATTTTCAAATAAGTTTATTTTCATGACCATTTATATATGATTACGAGATCAAAATTAGCTCCTCTCACCTCTCAGGGGAAAGTACCCCTGTCTCCCTTTTATTATTCGGTTAATCTAATTGTTATTCCTTTCATTCGATTCCGTACATTGTGCAAGGTGTTACCAAGCACGTATTTATCAAAAGGAATTCCTTTCGTGCGCTTTCATATGTTGTTCACTAAATATACTTCCTATGGCACTTGACAGATCTTTCTTCATTAACCAAAATAGAGGACTTGGAGCTTGATTCTAATTTCTTGACGGGTGGCCTTGCAGAATCTGTAACGGCTCTCACTTCTCTCAAGTACCTGTACTTAGATACAAATCATAACTTGAATGGCTCATTACCAAGGGAAGGTAAATTTATAACATTTGCTACAAGCTTTGAAAATTAAATTAATTTATACACCCATTTGGTTACACAACAATGCTAATTGATTGTGATTATTTTTTACATTAAATTATTTTAAAAATCAAGTACATATATAATTGTATTTTTTTTATATAATTGATAATTTTAAAATCAATTTTATGTTTGAATATATTAATTTAATTGAAAATAATTTAAAGTAGTGTGTTTTGTTTAGGTTGTATTAAAAAAATCCTTTTGTATAAATAAATCACTAAAAAAAAGATATGAAATAATCTTATATATTTTATCAAATTTGATGCTTATGGTTATTTTGACAAAAACGTTTAAGTTTGAAACAATTTATTTTTACTTATACTCAAAAGCTTTGAAAATTATTTTACTTGCAGATCAATTTATACTTAAAATTAGACTTTTTTTTTCTTATTAAGAATTCAAAGTTCAAACCTTTTACTCAAACGTATAAATTTATTTTATTATAACTTATATTGAAAAAGAATTGCATTCTCAAACCCATATTTAATAATATAAAAAAATTGGCTAAGCATCCGTATAAATCAAAGCAAAGTTTAGAGTTAACAAATTCATTATTTAACCATTAAACCTACTATTCAATAATTATAGTTATGTATCTATTGCAACAAGAAAAAATATTTCCTCTATTAAACGATATGCATAATTGTAATGTAATCTTTCTACTTTTATTTTTGATTAAAAAATAAGTTAATGGAGTTTTAAATTGAAGAAACTCATTAAGATCGAGTATGATTATTTATGTAAAATAACACATTCAAATTTAGTCTATTTATTAAATAAAGTTATATATATTAATTGAATTTTATACCTATATAAATTTTCAAAATAAATTGGGATTGCAATTGCCCCCTTGCCCTATGCAGTTCTGCCAGTGGTTGTACTGAATTTTTTCTGAACTTATTGCATTTGAATCCATTTGTGAAATTCTTTTTTTTTTTTTTTTGGTTGCGTTGTAGTGCTTTTTTTTTCCCCTTTCCTTGTGAAGATCATTAATGCAGAGAGCACTGAATCTCTATTTTGGCGTTTTGTACTTGTGTTTGCATGCATAGATTTTTATTTTAAGAATTTTACCAACTAATGTCTTAAGAACCATGGTTAAAGATATCTAAAAAAGTATGTTTTGAAACTTTGTGATGGATCTATATATATAGAAAATATAAAAACTTATCTTTCTAATATAAAAATTCCCTCTTATGCTTCTTTAACTATTATCCTTAGGGCACTAATGCAAAATCCTTATTTTAAAATTAGTTCATATCTGTGACATGCATGACTAGGACACGACATGAATTAAACAATAACCTTATTTTAATATATTAAAAGTGGATGTTTAATAAGATGCACATTTTATTACTATTAGATAGGATAGTAATCTCATTCATTCCACCATTCAACACATTCAAAGGAAGTATTAAAATAATATTTTTATCAATGAAATTGTATAATTAAAAAATATAAATAATGTTTATTTTAAATATTTGTCCAATTTTATACATAAAAAAGAAATTAGTAAGCCACGAATGCTTTTGTAATACATCGATTTTTAATTTCCCTCCCCCTTTCTATTTCGTTCTTCCACCACTCTATATATATGCTCTGCAGTCCCGAAAGAAATTTTGATTAAAAGGAATCTTGGATACATTTTTGGGAGATTTACTCCTTTGTAATTCTACCATGGATGAGCAATTATTGTCTATGTTAACGAAGAAAACCATGCATTGTAGGAGGCCTATGTAAGCTAACGAATCTTATAGCGTTGGATCTCTCCGAAAACTACTTTGAAGGACACATTCCAAAGTGCTTGGCCAATTTGTCATCTCTCCATTATCTTCTTGTTAAAAAACAGTCATTTTGAAGGACAATTGCCCTCCTCAATCATCTATAGTCTCAAGTTCATTGCCTTCATTAATCTTCGTGGTAACTATTTCAAGGGTTCACTTTCATTTAGCTTGCTTGCTAACCATTCCAACCTTCAAGTTTTTATTCTTTCAAGCTATTACTGGAAGGATGTGAAGGTTGAAACTGAGAACCCGCCATTTTCTCCATCCTTTCAACTGAAGGTTCTCAAAATAGTAAATTGCACACTGAATAAAGGAAGCTACAAAATTCCTACATTTCTTTATCATCAATAAAATATGAGAATGCTAGATATTGGTCATGACAGCTTGGTTGGAAGTTTCCCAAATTGGCTATTAGCAAATACCTCAGTCTCAATCACAACTTCTTGACGGGTCCCCTTGAGATCAATCCCACCTCAAAATACCCAAACATGAAAGGTTTTGATATCTCCTCTAATCCCATTGGTGGCGAGATTCCACCAACTATAGAGTCAATTTTCCCCAACTTATATTAGTCATACTAAAGGCTTCACACTAATGTCTTCAATAGGTTACATTTATAGCATGCATAAACAAAATTTAAATTGTATGTTGCTATTGTACACAATTCAAATCAAAAGCATATAATCCCCTAAAAATGCTAGTCCTAAAGATAGTAGTGTATTAACAGAACACCAACAATACAGAACTACCACATTAACCTCAGTTGGTCTCTAATCGCATATAAAAAACAGGTGTATCAATCAAGGCAGAATCAGCTAACACTTGTTGTGAAAATAGGCACAAGAACACTAACATGCTTTGCCAAACAATGTGAGTAGTGCTAGCCATTTATCTACCCAAGCTTATAAATGTTCACATTTTTTTATAACATTTATAAGCTTGGACAGAGTTGACCTTTGAATTAGGACAAAGTTATGAGATGCAGTATATAAATCAAGCAAGTTTTAATTGCATGGTCTAAAGGATATGGGATTTGACCTCTTTTAAAACACGGTCTAGAATATTTGAGAGACGGTTATCATTTCTCAATCATTTTCAATTCAAATCTTCAACATTAATTTGATTCTTTGTTCTATATCACAATAACTCCAAAAAAGATCTAAACGAAGAGAAAGAAAGAAAGAGGCGGGAATTACCAGAGTATGAAAAGATGATAAAATTTCTCTATCTTTCTTTTCCATTTCGTCACTAGACAAACATGATCAATTAATGAAAATTATAAAGCTAACAAAAAAAAAGATGTAAATAATCAAAATTTGATTTGACATGGAAATGGAATGGAAGCCCATTCGGTGTGTGGCAACCTCTCTCGGAGTGATGGCATCCTCAGATGATCTCTATGGTAATTGCCAATAATCAAGTTGTGCCCTTCACATTATGGAATTAAAAAAATTTCATATCAAAGTAGTGCCACCAAATAAAGCATAAGGTACTAATTTCAAACTCCATGTTCATAGACAAACCTAAGAGAAAATCACTAAGCATGTGGTTGTGGACCCTTTTTCAATTGCTCCCTTTTTGGGTCTCGAGGATTACAGCTAACTCATTGTTTTCTCTATAGGATCTCTCATTTAATAAACTAAAATTGATAACTAAATAAATTATGCAAAACTACAAAGCCACATGTCATGTTGTTATGTCCAAAATGTGTTATTTTTCTCGTGAGCATGCTGGTAAAGTTTTCAAAAGGTTTCTAAGATGACATAAATATTATAAACTGAAAAAACTAAATTCATATCTTGAAAAATAGTCACTATTCTTTTAGATTAGGCTGTTAATTAATCTTGAATATAAAGTGGGACAAAAGCCCAAAGAGAGCAAACAAAGCCTCACCAATGATGATAAAGTATACAATATCAGCAAAATTCAAGTAAAAATCTTTTCAACTATCAACATAAAGATCTCAAATGACAAAGAATTAAATTGGTGAAAAGCATCAATAAGAAAATTTCATTCTAAAAATAGAATCTAAATAATAAGGAAGTCTGATTTTATAGTTTAAATAATTAGGCAATTCCCTTCCTACGGTGTAGATTAATTCCCTATGCTATGTTTCAATTTACTTGTAGAAGAATTAAAAGACAAAAGCGAAAATGGACAATATATCACCATAATCATTTAAGAAAAAATCTATATCACACTAAGTTTTGAATAAGTAAAACGATGTACATCAATTTATTCTTTCAATAGCTACAATTAGTTGCAACTTGCCAGTTATTATGTGAAAATATGCACCAAAGAAAAAAAGGATTTATTAGCACAAAAAAGAATCGAGTTATACTAAAACAAAGGTAAATAAAAATAATCAATGATAATTGTCATAACCAAATAATTATTTTGGCACCACATCACTTAAATTCATACTTGAGTAGAAGAAAAGAATTTTGGAAATTTATAGGATGTGCATTATCAAACTAATAGTCCTTTTTCATTCTGAATTTTGTTCTCTTTTATCCTGTGTAGAAATAACTTCAAATTCGCATCTCTAAACACTAGCACATTTGAAAAAGGGCATAAGCAATGTAGTTAACAATAAAAGTAGAATGAAATGAGCTTGTTGTATACATAATAGATGCTGGTATGTGGAGTTCCTTCCAAACATTCATTTCAAAGGGGTCAAATAGCTGGCATATTCTATGGCATTTTCCATTTTTTTATTTTCTGATCTTATTGCCTTGCTTTGTTGTATAAACTTGAGCTTCATACTTTATTTGGTACCTTAATACTACTAGGTAAGGAAGCCGAGTACATCATCGAGGAAGATGATAAATACCTTAATACTGCCACGAATATATGATTGTATTCCTGGTAGTACTCTGCCCCCCAACGATGTGGGGAAGCCTATCAAACATTCAAACCGGTCGACACATCAGAACTAAAATTAAAAAAAGCAAAAACTCCTAAAAGAAAAAGCTCTAAATTCATCACTGAATTTGAAACTATATTTAATCATTAATCTATATATACCTATATGCTTACAGCGAAGGATTAACAGGAATAAGTAAAAATTTAATTTAAGTAATTACCTATAGTTTTTCCCTTGCATCAAGGCCTAGTGCAAGGAAACAACACACAACTACACAAGAAAGAAAACTTAGCATATCTTTTTTTGTTTGTTTGTTTCTTTCCAAATCCAACATTTGTCACTCTTTAAAAAGACTCTGCGCATTTAATACCTCCATTTTAGGTCTCCATTTATGATGCCTCCAACGAAAAAAACAGGTTTGTCCGAGCTACAAGTCTCACTCTGCCTCTGCAAGAAACAAGCCACCATCAGAAAACCATACCAGTAAACGCGCATGCACACACACAACATGTTTCAAAATTACATAAACTAGAAAGAAAGAAACAAACAAAAAATAATTAATGGAAAAAAGAGAGAGAACCTTTGCCAGTATATCCGCCACCGTGTAAGCATCAGCAGTAACCCTAACCAACCAAAGTGGAGGGCGGGTGGTGAAGGCTTCTTTGGTGACGTTTGGCACGGGATCCCCATCGACTTGAATGAACAGCAATGGTGGTGTCTTGATCGTGTGGGATCTATGGGTTAACTGATAAAAAAAAATGAATATAAACTATTCCAGCAATCAAAATTTCCAAATTAATTAATTAATAAAAGAAAAAATGTTTGTGGTTAATTATTTTCACAATAATAGTTTTACAACTAAACTATGAGGCTAGCAAGGCATATAGTCGCATGGACTCAACAACACAATAGGCTGAGGATTCGATATTCTCTTTTTAGTTTTGTTCATTGTCAAAAAAATAATAATAACAGAAAAAAATAACGTATACACACAGAGAGAAGTTTTTGGAGTGGTTATCATAGCAGCAGAGGAATCCATTTGCATGGAGGCATTATCGAGCTTCGAATTCTTGGAATCGTCATCAGCGCTCACTTTTTCCCAATTCAAGTAGCTTTTTTCTGTGTTGGTGTTGGCTCCAAGTCACCAACCTATTTCAATTCAACGGGATCTGTTTGGGTTTAGGGGAAGTGAAATTGGTTGAATCTGCTGTGCTTGAATGAATTTCCATGGGGTGGTGGTGAGGTGAAAGGGAAGAGAAGACAGAAATACTCTATGGTTCTTCAAGAACCAAAATATTCTGCTCTATGATCCATTGGGGATCTAATACGAACACCTAAATAGGTTACCTTAGGACAACTTGGTACCAAGGTTAATAATCATTCAGCCATTAACTCGCTGTCTGTTTCTTTACAGCTACTGTTTAGTTTCAACAGAAAATCAAGTATTCTCTCTATATTCCACAAGGGCTTCTACCCTAGGGTTCAAAATTTTCTCATATAACAGTATCCAGTATACCAGAAATCATCAGATCAACATAATAACATTAAATATTCAAAATCATATATAATCAAGTATTCATATTCTCATTTCAACAACAATGGTCCCATGGTTTTCATGAAAATCTATAGTTCATGACATTTAAAAACCATATTCTTATAAGCTTGAATAATCAACAAAAACCTTTAATCTCTTTGTAGAATTCTCTAAAACCATCGTATAAAGCATATTTTTATGCAAATAGTTCTAATGCATAACATAGAGATCACAGGTTTGAACCCACTCACATGGAGTGGTAGAATGAACAGGAGAGACACCAACCGGACCTTGGGAGGCAAGAATAGTACCACTATTTACCAGTAAAGCAATAAAACTCTAAATCAATCTCAGAAGAACCTTATTCTAACTCCCATCTATATGGAGAAGCACTATGACCGTAGGACAAGAGGGAATCCAAGATTAACTCTAAGAACAAGAGAAGAATGGATGGGATAGGAAGGAAATCTAGTAAAATCTCTTACCTTTGAACCTTGGAAGTGAAATAATGGTGTTAGATTGATGACAATGGGTGAGAGAGAGATTGGAGATGAGGGTTTTCGTGTTTCTTAGGGGGTGGAAGTGTGTTTTGATAAAATGAAGGTTCTAGACCCCAAAATGGGGTTTTTAATTGATCTGTCAAGCGCTGCAGCGTTCACTAGAGAGCATATCTCGCACCGATCTACTGTTCTGTTGAGCGCTGCAGCGCTCACCAGAGAGTGTAAAAATTCATTTTTTGCACCGACTTTCTTTCTGACGAGCGTTGTAGCGCTCTTCACCAAAGAGGTTTAAAATTATTATTATTATTTATTATTATTATTATTATTTAAGCCTAGAGTATTACAATTTAGGGGAAGTGAAATTGGTTGAATCTGCTGTGCTTGAATGAATTTCCATGGGGTGGTGGTGAGGTGAAAGGGAAGAGAAGACAGAGACATGGAGACAGAGAAGAAAGAAACAAAAGGGAGCTTGGCCTTAGCTACTGTGAAACTCTGCCATATATGCTTCCACACTAAGTGATGTCTCGGTGGGAGCAAGGTAGATAAAATGATGGTTGCTCTACAGAGGTTCCCAGTGGTCAAAGATGTGGTCTTCACTTTTCGTTGCTTAAAGATTAAATTCTAGGGGAAAGTATAAAGTGGCAGGAACCACAACAGTGATAGCTATCCGCCCACTCCAAAGAGGAGAGCAAGTGTGTGGGTTAAGCTTAAAATAAATGGCCTTTGCAAAAGAAGCTCTTTTGTTTGTCACATTCATGAATACATTTTGGGCTTTGAGTGGCCCATTTTTAAGGTTTTGAAATTAAAAAAATATAAAAAAACTACAATGCAAACTGAGTGAGTAGAAACAAGGGGAGAGAATCCACGTGTTCTATAGTTTGGGTTTTTCACCAAGTGTAGCCTTGGGGAATAATGAACTAATTCAAAACTAAATCAATAAACTATAACCAACTTCTAATATCAGCCAAACATCTACTACTCTAATAAGGAGAAAATAACTATTTTCTTAGCTAGTCATGGATGTGCGTAGATTTATAAAAAAATGTGGCTAAACACCTGTGGCCACACTGCACTACATTTCTCAACTTAATTTTGTTTATTTAACCGTAGTTCATAGGACAATAACCATTTTTTTTCTGGGCACGCAAGATACATCAATATGCATGGTGCACCATAGTATCCGCCCACAATGTATTATAATTCATAAATCACAAGGAAGTAATATAATTTATTTTAACCAAAATCTGTTTGAAAATATATTTCAAAAAATCTTTTAATTTTGTTATACCAGACTTTTAACAAGAAGATCAAGTTGAGAAGTCTGATTACCTATATGTGTGAAGTAGGTTAGATTAGGCTAGATTTTATCTTAAATAGTCCTAGCCTAAATTCCTGAATGTAGTCTAAGTTTGGATTTATTATCTGACATAGACCTTTTTATGGCCTAATCTAACTTCTTAAAAGTATGATCTAGCTTGAAAATCTATTTAAAGGTCTATTTTATTATAATTTTTTGTAAAAATTAAAACATTTACTCTTGAATTAAATAAGTCAAAGTACATCTGAATATATGAAAAAAAAATTTAAAATTAACTAAAGGCTTATTAATGAAGTTTAAAAATATATTTTTATATAGATCAATATGTTCTATTATCATTATATTTTCAAGTAATAATAATAATAATAAAAATAAGTAGGTTAGCATGTTAAGGCTAATAGGTTTATTAGCTAGATCCTGACCTGTTTAACTAAAATGGCTTCTTGAAAAAATTTATGTTTAACTTGTTTATTAAAAAGACTAGGCCAAGGTAGGTCAAATGTAGATTAGGCCGAACGCTCTCTACTAGCTACCTGACCTACTTCCACACTTAATTACATAAAAGAAAAACGTGAATGGAAAATTACTTTTAAAAAGTTGTGTAAATTAATTAACAACATGAAAAAATATATTTTTTTATTTATTTAGTTTTTGGAAAAATAAATTGCAATACAAAATTATTCAATGCGTTTGTCACTGACCTCAGAAGGAAGAAAAAGTTAACAGCGAAATTATCTCAAGAAAACTTACATATTTTCTTTAGCTAAGGTGGTGAGAGTACACTGACAATGGGAATAACTTTTTAAATTCCTCAAGAACAAATTTTGAACATAAAAAACAACAAGATCGAGGCTGATGCGAGTGATTTGTACAGTGAAAGAGATACAAAGGTGTTCCAAAATAGGGACAGTTGGAGATGGCAGTCAAAGGAGTATTAGGCTGAAACTACTTGCTTCATTTCCACTTCGATTGCTAGAATTTGTAAGTTGAAGAAATTATTGTTAACCAACTTATTATGACTCGCCCAAGTAGTAACGTTTGACAAAGCAATAAAACATAACTTGCGGAACACTCCGAGGCTAAAAATGAGCGCCCTTCAACGTAACGTGCCTTCAACGTCTAGATGACATTGTCAAATACCAAACTTCAATATTGCTAGCCTCTAAGAGTGTTAGTCAGGAGATAGACGCAAAAGAACTGGTCAAATAGAAAAAGTTTTAAGTGTTGGCATATGATCTATGTTGATAGTGGAGCCATATTGTCTGTATTGACATATGTATTGACATATGACTTGTATGGATTATATTTCTTGGTGAAATTATCCGTCTTATCTTACATTGACTTGTGATCTATATGTTGAACGGTACAAGTGTAGAGCCGTAGTAGCTAGTCTATAAAAGTTTGCTTATGTAAAGCTACTCTCTACAACACATACACAGAGAATTTATATTGCAGCGTCGACTACCAGATTGAGAAAAACGAAAAAAAAAAAAATGTATCTGGGGCGTTCTCTAATAAAACTTTGGTGGGCGTTATTGGTATTTTTGGTTGGGTTAGAGAGCAATGTAATTGTGGGGTGCTTAGAAGCCGAGAGAGTCGCACTTTTGAAATTGAAAGATGCTTTCAATCGCCCAAATGGGTCTGCTCTTCCCTCTTGGCAAGGGCAGGGTGATTGCTGCAGTTGGGAGAGGGTCGAATGTAACAACTCCACAAAGCGAGTGACACATCTTCTTCTCAGTTACACAAGACCTTTTGAATTGAGCAATCTACAATGGTCGTTAAACGCTTCATACTTCCTCCCTTTTAAGCAACTCCAAGTGTTGGACTTGACTGGGAATTATTTGGCAGGTCTCTCTCATTTTAAATATTATATGCTACCAGTTTTTCAGAGATATATATATTTTTTAAATGAACTTGTTTCTAAAATATGAAAATAAATATATATCCACCTTTAATTCAATACAATAATGAAATTTCTCTTACTTTACTTTACCGCCAAACTTAATTTAGAAGGAAACTAAATTTGTTCATATATATAACATCGATGTGTTTTTTATAATTCATTCTTTTATGGTTGGAGCAGGTTTAATTGGAAAATTGAGGTCGGACAATTTACAAGGGTTAATTTTATCACATAACGAGCTGACAGAAGTTCCATCCTTTGGTACGCTATCTATCTACTTATTTGCATGAAAACTTTTCATTTTCTTCGTCATATCAAAACTTATTTTCTTTATCATATTTTTACATGGTAAAGATTTATTTGACCAATTACATGTGTGCTTCACTTTTGTCCCAGACTATAATTACGAAATGAACATTTAGACTTTCAAGTTGTAAAGAGTAGTTCAAGTTATCCCTAAGATAATGTTTGCAGAAATTGATTTGAATTATCAAAAGAAACGTACGTATAATTTTAAATACCAAACTAAATAATTTTATTCTATTCTTACATCTAGTTTTATAACTCATAGATTGGCATATAGATGGAAGTTACTTCGCTTCTTTCTGTTTTCTGTTTGTTTGGGCTTTGTATTTTGAATCTACTCTCCTTGCTCTATTTGTGGTGTACGCTTTCTCTCCCTACTTGTTTTTTGTTGGTCAGTTTCAAATCATCGAAAAAGAAAAATACGCATAATTAGGATGTCTTCATTTATTGCTTCTATAAGCTCAGTTAATATTAGAGATTTTTTCTTAAAGGAAAAATTTTCTTGGCTTATGTTAATTGTTGCACGGAAAGTACTAATTCATTTTCATTTCAGGGTATGTTTGGTCGAGGGGTAAAATTTGAAGAAATTTTTAGGAATAAGTTTCGTGTGTAAATTACATATGAAAGTTACTCATGACAAGTTTCCCACCATTTTTACTCTTTAAACAAATATATCTTAGCACGACCGTGATTCATCGTATGTAAGTCTCTCAATCATTTTTTAATTTTTTCCCCAACAGTCCCTTTGTGAATCATTTGTCAGTTTTCTCTATTAAGTGGTTAGACGGCATCCTAATATTCAAGACTAATTATTAGTTTAAACCAAATATTTTAACCCAAAAAAAAGTTTAACTCAAATAAAGAAAAGGCAAAAACTTCAAGGATCAAATCGATCATACTCAATATTTTGATATAAAGTCTGCAAAGTCAATTTTGACAGACTAGTTTAGAATTTTGGCAGGTAGTTGTTAGTAGTACTGTAATTTGAAGCATATTCTTCTCTATCCCATGCCCAAAAAAGGAAAAAATAAAATAAATCTTATATTAGTCTTAACAATATTTAGAGGAATAAATTAGTCCATTAAAATTAAAAAGTTTCCTCCTAGTCTTTTGTTATTTGTAATACAAGATATATATGTTAATTCCTATATTAACTCTTCATTCCGACGTTTAACTGAACAACATATGTGGATCATTAAATTACTGCTTTGACCCATTACTAAGCTTCACAATGATTATTGATTTTTCATATCAAAACGGAAGTATTTTAATCAAAAAGAAAAGATTTGTTTAGCATTTCAATATTTTCTAAATATAATTTAATCAAAATTTGAACTAGATGTCAACAAAAGTCCTTATTCACACGGGTCACAAATGTTAAATATTGTATGAGTGATCAAAACTATAACATAAAATCACAAAACTTCTTAAAATGACCATAGGATGATTTTCAA
Organism: Dalbergia cultrata; assembly: GCA_031216105.1. Classification (NCBI taxonomy): domain Eukaryota; kingdom Viridiplantae; phylum Streptophyta; class Magnoliopsida; order Fabales; family Fabaceae; genus Dalbergia; species Dalbergia cultrata. The sequence goes on from CM062350.1 coordinate 19,413,608, forward strand.
ATAAGTTTATTTTCATGACTATTTATATATGATTATGAGATCAAAATTAACTCCTCTCACATCTCAGGTGAAAATACCCCTCTCTCCCTTTTATTATTCCATTAATCTAATTGTTATCCCTTTCATTCGATTCCGTATATTGTGCAAGGTGTTACCAAGCACGTATTTTATCAAAAGGAATTCCTGTCGTGCGCTTTCATATGTTGTTCACTAAATATACTTCCTATGGCACTTGGCAGATCTTTCTTCTTTAACCAAATTAGAGGACTTGGAGCTGGATTCTAATTTCTTGACGGGTGGCCTTCCAGAATCTGTAACGGCTCTCACTTCTCTCAAGTACCTGTACTTAGATACAAATCATAACTTGAATGGCTCATTACCAATGGAAGGTAAATTTATAACATTTGCTACGAGCTTTGAAAACTAAATTCATTTATACACCCATTTGGCTACACAACAATGCTAATTGATTGTGATTATTATTTTTTATTTTTTAGATTAAATTATTTTAACAATCAAGTACACATATAATTGCATTTTTTTATATAATTGTTCATTTTAAAATTAATTTTATGTTTGAATATATTAATTTAATTAAAAATAATTTTAAAGTAGTGTGTTTTGTTTAGATATGAAAAAAAAAATTTGTATAATAAATCACTGAAATAAAATATATGAAATTATCTTATATATTTTATCAAATTTGATACTTATGGTTATTTTGACAAAAACATTAAAGTTTGAAATAATTTATTTTTACTTATACTCAAAACCTTTGAAAATTATTTTACTTGTAGATGAATTTACACTTAAAATTAGATTTTTTTTCTTATTAAGAATTCAAACTTTTTACTCAAACATATAAATTTATTTTATTATAACTTTTATTGAAAAAGAATTGCATTCTCAAACCTAGATTTAATAATATAAAAAAAATTTTAGCTAAGCATCCGCATAAATCAAAGCAGAGTTCAGAGTTAACAAAATCATTATTTAATGATTAAACCTACTATTCAATAATTATAGTCATGTATCTATTGCAACAAGCAAAAATATTTCCTCTATTAAACGATATGCATAATTGTAATGTAATCTTTTTTACTTTTATTTTTCATTAAAAAATAAGTTAATGGAGGTTTAAATTGAAGAAACTCATTTAGATCTAGTACGATTATTTATGTAAAATAACACATTCAAATTTAGTCTATTTATTAAATAAAGTTATATATATATATATATATAAATTTAATTTTATACCTATATAAATTTTCAAAATAAATTGGGATTGCAATTGCCTCCTTGCCCTATGCAGTTCTGCCAGTGGTTCTACTGAATTTTGTCTGAACTTATTGCATTTGTATCCATTTGTGCTTTTTTTTTTTTTGGTGTTGTAGAGCTTTTTTTTTCCCTTTCCCTGTGAATATCATTAATGCAGGGAGCACTGAATCTCTATTTTGGCGTTTTGTACATGTGTTTGTATAGATTTTTATTTTAAGAATTTTACCAACTAATGTCCCAAGAACAATGGTTAAGGATATAAAAAATGTGTTTTAAAACTTTGTGATGGATCCTATATATAGAAAATATAAAAACTCATCTGTCTAATATAAAAATTTCCTCTTTTGCTTATTTAACTATTATCCTTAGGGCACTAATGCAAAATCCTTCATTTAAAATTAGTTCATAACTATAACATACATGACTAGGACACGACATCAATTAAACAATAATCTTATTTTAATACATTAAAAGTGAGTGTTTTAATAGACACACATTTTATTATTATTAGATAGGATAATAGTCTCATTCATTCCATCCATTCAATACATTCAAAGGAAGTATTAAAATAATATTTTTATCAATGAAATTATATAATTAAAAAATATAAATAATGTTTATTTTAAATATTTATCCAATTTTATACATAAAAAGGAAATTAGTAAGCCACGGATGCTTTTGTGATACATCGATTTTTAATTTCCCTTTACCTTTTTATTTCGTTCTTCCATCACTCTATATACATATGCTCTGTAGTCCCGAAAGAAATTTTGATTAAAAGGAATCATGGATACACTTTAGGAGATTTACTCCTTTGTAATTCTATCATGGATGAGTTATTGTTGTCTATGTTAATGACGAAAACCATGCATTGTAGGAGGCCTATGTAAGCTAAAGAATCTTATAGCCTTGGATCTCTCTGAAAACTACTTTGAAGGACACATTCCAAAGTGCTTGGCCAATTTGTCATCTCTCCGTTATCTTGCTGTTAAAAACAGTCATTTTGAAGGACCATTGCCCTCCTCAATCATCTATAGTCTCAAGTTCATTGCCTTCATTAATCTTCGTGGTAACTATTTCAAGGGTTCACTTTCATTTAGCTTGCTTGCTAACCATTCCAACCTTCAAGTTTTTATTGTTTCAAGCTATTACCAAAAGGATGTGAAGGTTGAAACTGAGAACCCACCATTTTCTCCATCCTTTCAATTGAAGGTTCTCAAAATAGTAAATTGCACGTTGAATAAAGGAAGCTACAAAATTCCCACATTTCTTTATCATCAATATAATATGAGAATACTAGATATTGGTCATAACAACCTGGTTGGAAGTTTCCCAAGTTGGCTATTAGCAAATAACTCCAAACTAAGTTACTTCAGTCTCAATCACAACTTCTTGACAGGTCCCCTTGAGATCAATCCCACCTCAAAATGCCTAGATATGGAAGGTTTTGATATCTCCTCTAATCCTATTGGTGGCGAGATTCCTCCAACTGTAGGGTCAATTTTTCCCAACTTGATATCTTTGAACATGTCCTCAAGTTTATTGCAAGGTAGTTTTCCAGCTTCATTGGGTAACATGAGGCGAATGAATAATCTAGATTTGTCACACAATAATTTGTTTGGATACTTACCACAAGAGTTTGGTAAAGGTAGCAATGACCTACAGTTTTTGAAGTTGTCAAACAACAACCTAAATGGGCCCTTCTTGCCAGCTGGATCAAATTTTACAAACTTGATATCCTTACATCTAGCCAGCAATAACTTCACAGGAAGGATACCTAATGGAATCATGAATAGTAGCGAGTTAAAAATGTTGGATTTAAGCAACAACCAACTCCATGGAGAATTACCAAGTTGGATTGGAAACTTTCATAATTTGACTTTTCTCATTTTGTCTCATAATATGTTGCAAGGTCTGATACCATTAGGCTTTTGTGAGTTGATTGAGCTCCAATATTTAGACTTTTCTTACAACAAGTTAAGTGGAACACTGCCAAATTGCGCCAATATGTCATCCTTAAGGTTCTTACATTTGCAAGGCAATCAATTTAATGGGCCTATACCTGTTGTTCTTGCCAAATCCCGCATCCTATTGACTTTGGATTTGAAGAGTAACAAGTTTTTGGGTAAAATTCCAAAGTGGATTGGTTCATTTTTGAATTTAAGGATTCTTAATTTAAAGGGAAACAAACTTGGAGGTTCAATCCCAATGGGCATATGTCATCTCAAGAACATTAGCATTCTAGATCTTTCTCAAAACAACCTTTCGGGAGGATTACCATCTTGCTTCGATAATATAACATTTGGAAAGGTGGCTTTTTTAGATGGCACTGAAATAGGAAAAGTTTTTGTGCCAGGGATTTCAATAACGAAGGGGTTTTCCTATAATCCAAAGATAAATGAATATTTTGGAATACATTTTGAATGGTCCTTCATGTGGTATGAAGACCAAGAAGAAAATTTCATGTCAAAAAGAAGGTATGAATTATACAAGGGAGATATCTTGAATTTACTGTCTGGCCTAGATCTTTCAGACAATAATTTGATAGGCCACATTCCTCCACAAATGGGGTACCTGAGTAGTCTTCATACATTAAACTTGTCCAACAATCATCTCACAGGGCCTATCCCAAAAACATTCAGCAAACTCAAGCAAATAGAAAGCTTAGATCTTTCACATAATATGTTGAGTGGTCAAATTCCCTCACAATTGACACTTCTATATAGCTTGTCTGTTTTTTCTGTGGCTGACAATAACCTGTCTGGTAGTATACCAGAAATGGTCAATCAGTTTGGAACTTTTGAGGCAAGTTGTTATGAGGGTAACCCTTTTCTTTGTGGACCTCCACTAGACCAAAACTGCTCATTCAATTCCAAACCACCACGGATGGAAACTTATTCTCACGGGAATAAAAATGACTTCAAGGAGACCTTTGTTTGGAGTTTTGCAGCATCATTTGTTGTTACATTTTTAAGTGTCATAGCTTTTCTTTACTGTAATTTATACTTTCATTTTTGAGGAGGTTTTAGGAAATAATAATATTGTACTCAAGAGTAGCTCTAGACTTGTATAAAGATAAGTATGTATATTAGTCACACATAAATAGAAAGTATGATTAATGTTAAACATCTTTTAAAATTAAAATGTTTATTAATTAAATGAAAACTAATAAATTTAAATAAATATACGATTATAGTAATTACGTAATGTATATATGACTTTGATTAAAAAGAAGATACATTTACAGAAATTTTAAAAAATTAACAATAAACACACTAAATATAAACTATTGGAAATCAAATAAAAGGACATTCGTTCAAGGTTTAATTGTAAGGGAATTCGATGGGTTCACTGTTTAGACTTGAAACTCAACAATTTGATAGAATATCAATGAGGCATTAAACTCATTTAAATTATAATATTAACAAACTTAATTAGTTTTGGCATGGTTCATGAAGGCTACTGAAGATCTTAGATCGGACGGGAAGAGAAAAATTAAAAAAAAATTATGCTTCTAGTGTTGAAGATTTGGATAATTCGCGGAGCTTAAAGGGAAATAATAATTAGTAAATACTTGATGGTACCAAAATCCATGGAAATCTTGGTGAAGCTCAAATAGGAAGTGTAGCCAAACCCTCTGCTGAATTTGTTGTTGATGTACTTGGTTTTAGTGGTGGTGTTGCTGTAGTAGAGCTCTTGCATACGATTGACCATAGGGACCTCCATCGAATCGGGCCGGATTAATCGGCCTTGCAGTGATGGGGCTCTTATACTGTTGGTTCCATTGAGATCAAAGTATCATGTTTTAATGATGCCTTGAATATGTAGTTTCATCTACTGAGATAAAAACCCTCATCCTGATCACCAAATCTCTATGGTTTTGCAAGCAATAAATTTTGGTGTGACTATCAGCAAGTAACAGAAATAATATTGCTTATGACTTATTTTACTTGAAATCTCATTCTCACATTGGTGGGGTCTCCTTTTAATCTTGATTTACGTCCAATGGAGTTTTTTTGAAAAAAAATTGAAGTTAGGAATTCTTAAAATAGGGGAGATATTAAACATTAAGGCTAGGAAGTTGTTTTCTTGGGCAGCAATGAAAGCTAAAATGACATTTTTCAAAACCCACTGTTTTAATAATAGACTCCATGTCATCCTGATGAATGCATGCTTTTCAACATCCCTTTTAGAGTCCCCTCGATGACCTAATTTCTTCTTAGAGAAAACAGCATGCAATATTCTTGAACTTTATTTAAATTGAACTTCGTCCCAAATTTTTATCAAAATTGTAGTCCGCCCCACCTCTTTACAGTGCTAATGTTTCAGTTTCACTTGACCAGTTTCATCGCTTAGAAATTAATCTCTAATTTATCTGCATTGTCTATCTCTTATTTTCATTTTCTATATTTTTTATTTTTATGATTTTATAAAAAAAAAACTAAAGATACCGAAAATAATAAAATTAAGATTTAAGTTTTAATTTTATGTTCTCACTATCTTTTTCACAAAATACTGAAAATAAAAAATAATAGAAAATGAAAATCAAAACCAAACACACCCTAAAAATCTTATTTCTTGTTTTCACTATTTATTTCACAACAAAATCATGAAAGTAAGAAACACAAAAATGAAAACAAAAACCAATAAACAGACCTTCTGATTTTCTAGTTTTCACTGTTCACTATGCAAAGTTTGGGGTGGAGTGCAATTTAAATAAAATTCAAGCTTGTATTATATGCAATTTACTCTTCTTATTATCATTTGCACCAATTTTTGAGAGGTAGGTTTGCAGCACTCTGCCCACCTACTGTCACATTCATTATGGGCTGGCTGTCGAGTTCTACTCACCGGAAAATTCCTCCGACGGCAACTCTTGTTAGTTTCAAAAATGCAATTGCAACTTCAATGTGATTGTGCAGACTTTACCCTTGATCATGATGCATGCATTGGAAACATAGGTTAAGTTGTTTGTTTAATTTTCCTTTTGATAAGTATGATTAGTTATAAGATTAATCTATATTTAAGCACCAGTGTTAGGAACATGCCTATTGCCTTGTTGAAGAAAGAAAACTTGCTTTGTGATTTACGTGCAATTCATCATTTTTCAGCTTTGAATAAGACATGTGATATGGATTACTTTCAGTTCAAAATTATCTATAGGAACGGAATAATTAACATGCATAAGATCAGTGTAAATTTAAAATATGTATATATTGAATTTTCAATACGATATTTTTAAGATGCATTTGGTTATGGGAAATTTTTTTATCAATTAATAGTGAAATGTGTGTATTTTTCATCTTTTTCAATTATTACGGGGCATTTATTTTGGGGTATATTTAATTATTCCTGAGAATAAGTAGTTGCGAATGATACATTCCTATGTTACAAGTTTTACAAAATTTTTCCCGCGTATTAATTATTCCATGGAAAAGGATTTTCCTATAATTTAGTAAAATCTCATTCCCAAGTTGAAGGGTGAGAAGTAAAAATTCCCATGACTTGAGAATCATAATTATTAAGCACAATTACTAAATCATCCCTCAATTATTTGATTTTTTTTTCTCTTTTTATAATTGTGTTAAGGGTATTTTGGAAATTATGACATATATTCTCAGGAATATAGGTTATAATAAAACAAATATGTTTTAAATTTATTCTCTGAAATCTTAACAAATAATCCCATAAATTTTTAATACCAAACAAACAATTTTTTAAAGATATCCAGAAATAATATTCTCAGGAATATCTTTCCCAGGAATGCAATTTCTAGGAACCAAATTTCAAACTTTAAAACAAACGCCCCCTAGAATTCTCATCTCTTTTGGTGAGAGATCACTATAGACAATATATAATTATTTATGACAAGTGTAGGTTTTAACAATTATAACCTTATATAGTTTAATGATTAGACTTGACTTTTTTTTATGTTATTAAAACTCATATTATATGCTATCATAAGCTAACATATTAATATGATTATTTATTTTTAATCTAATAAAATTCAAAAGAACCAAGTAGTACGCTAGAGAACTGGCTTAGCCCCAGTTACAATTAAGGAATCTAGTGAGGTGTTCACATTATGGAACCTAGTTAGGTGCCCTTCAATTTCAGCTATCAATTTAGTACGGTTAATTTATTCAGTTCAACTTCCATGTTTCTCCATTAACTATTGTTTAATTATTTCGTTTAAATGATATTTCTAGCATAGCCATATTTATGTAAGTATTAAACTAATTTTCTAGATGCATGTATATTATATGTATTATTATTGCTGCTCGATATGGGTTGTGAGCATAAATCTACTCACTGAGTTTTGATGAACCCACCCTCTTTTTCCTCCCCTATAGGTACAACTATATGATTTACCTCAATAGGGCTGCAACTTCTTTTTGGTGAGCTTCCCTTCAGAGTGAAGCTTGATATAGGTTCATATTAGCTATAATAGTGCTCCATTAGTTGTATATATAGGATCTCAGACATGCATGAGTTATGATTATTTATTTATGACTTACAACTATTTTATTTAAATACATTCAACTATGTTTGGCTACAGCCTAGACCAGATTTGCTCAGTTTGATATTTAGGTCTTATACTTTTATGTTTGGAAACATTCTAGATTTACAAAATTATGTTTAATTGATTCATTAGTATTGGGAATTTATGTTGAACCAAGATATTTTGAATAAAATTATATTTAATTATGTATATTAACTAGTCATGTTATCAAAGGCTTCCGTGGGGACTTTATCCCTCACATGCAGATCATGCTCCCAAATTGGGTCGTGACAAAAACATATTTATTCATTAAAATGACTTAATTAACCATGATTTTACTCAATGGTGGAAAATGAGGAATAAATAGATTTAACACCATATCCAATACAACACTTGACAATATTCATAGTGGAGTAAATTGTTATAATGTGAAATCTTTTGAGGGATTCAATCATATACAATTTATTTTTCAAGGATTAAAATGTTAAATCAAAAGAATTTCAAAGATCAAAATGTATTTCTACTTAATATATTCTAAAAAGAGAGTGTAATCAATCATTGAAAAAGTGAACGCTGTTTCAATAAACTAATGGATATTGATACTGTCACAGTATATTGAGAGCGGCTATTAGCACTCCCATTTAATTATCATTTCTTTACTTTCGCTAGCTAAAATGTCCTTCTCCTTACCATTTCTTGGCCATTTTTCAATAATTAATTGAGAAAATATTTTTATTGACTCAAATGAAAACTTCTCACTTTTATGAGAAAAAATTATTTAGCATATTTGATGCAATAATAATGATAATAATAAGTGGAGGATTAATTTTTTTAAGAAAATTTAAAAAGCATTGGCACAAAAATAGAAGTAACAGAACGTGTTAAAAAGTTTATGAAAAATTTTTAAAATATTTATTTCAACGATATATGTATTTCATGCATTATGATATATTAATTTTCTTTATTATTTTTACTCGTTATTATATATACTACTTAGATAATTATTATATTTAGAATGGATTAAATAATTTAATTTGATATTTTAATGTAATAAAATTGTGTTAAATATTATAAGTGTGTTGTATTTTATATATATGTCGTATAAGTATTAGATAATTGTGTCTTATTTTAAACATTGATCACTTTAAACAAAACAATGGATTTATGTGTCATATTTTATAATGTACTATTTTTTACTTTTATTAACGTTTGCTCACTATTTTTAGTATGTCATTATTATATTATTTAGATAATTATTATATTGACAAAAATTTGAAAAGATAACTCAATATTTACATCCATAATTGTATTTGTATGTTAGTTTTATATAGAAATGATAAATTGATGAATCAATGATAAAAATAAATTATTTTGATCAATTCAAATGAACTTATAAATTGTAATAAGTATTTAATACTAGATTAGTGTGTTAATTGATAAACAAAAGAAAGAGTATTTTAGAAAAACTAAAAAGATGCTGGTTAAGTGGGATGACAATAATTGTTTGAGAGTGACAATAGATGCTTTCTAATATATTTAATGTTAATTTGAGTTAGTTGAGTTAGTTATGCGGTTAGTTGAGCTAAATAATTGTCTCAATTATTAATTAATTATCAATCTTATACTCATCATCAATCAATATAAGCATGTGTTAAACTTATATTAATTTTTTTTAGTATTAATAAAATTCACGCTTAATATTTAATTTCTTTGAATTGTCTAGGCTCTTATCAAAACTTTTAAGAGATATATAATGACATTTATGTATTATAATTTTCGTACATGCATGCCAAGGGTGTTTGGACTGAGACATACACCAACCATTCAAATGTTCTCACCGCCCCTATCTTACGATAATTTTTCTAATCAATAAAAATCATACAATACTAAAAAATCTCAAAAGTACAAGGAATAGAACAGCTTCCATCAAATGGATAAACAATACATGCTGTCCAGTTGGATAAATGATCCTTATTATTCTACAAACTACAAAGAATACAATAAGAAGCAGGGGAAAGAAAAACAGTAATGAGAAGCACAACTCTATTTATTGAGTGATTCAATTAAAAGCACCAGTCTAGGACACAGCAGCAACATATAGCAGCACAACTGCAAGAGAATAATGTCAAAACAAAAGATTTGGTGTTTCTGAAAGAGCCAATAGATATGGGAAAAATGTTATTTATTCCCCTTTTGAACTTACATTATAAGGGATATGTTGAGAGCCATGGTGATTAGAGAAGAGAGGAGAATAATTGAGTGTAAATGAAATTAAATTTTACTAATGATTGTAAACGTGTGTCTAATACATGAGAGTAAAGCCTTATATAGGCAATGAGCAACTACACTAACTAACTAATACATCAATATTTCCAATAGCTCCCCGCAAGCCGGAGCATGCGTATTTTAGCATCTCCAGCTTGGGATGAAAGTACAGTACAACTGAAAATGAGAAAAGATACAATGAAATCAAACCAAGAATGTAACATGAATGCAACGATGGTGGTGCCTAGTTCTAACTCAACGTCTCCACGACACTCGTCGCTCAAGAAATCATCAAAGTCATCAAGCAATGGCGGTGGTGCCTAGTCCCAATTCGACGTCTCCACGGCGCTCAATGCAAAAGAAGAACCATATCATCAGAAGCTTAACCACCAAGCAGAAGCTATCATCAAAACTTAACCACTTGACAGAAGCAATCACAATCCCAACATGGGAAAAATATCAATGCTTAACTACCATAGACAGAAGCCAATCATCACGCTTAACCATCCATGGCAGAAGCAAACCAATGCTTAACCACCTAAAAGGCAGAAGCTAACACAAACAGCTTAACCATCAAGGGCAGAAGCTAACATTGATGCTTAACCACCCAAGACAGAAGCAAAACAAAGGAACAAAGGCATTATATGCCAAACATCCAAATCTAAGATGTAAACTTCAATAATCTAGCAAGAATTGAAACCAAAGCAGGAACCATTATCTGAGGCTCCAAGAAAATCCAACTGGACTGAATAAGAGAAATCTGGATCTCAACCACAATCAATACCTCAACGCAATCTGACCAGAGAGAACATATCTGGAACCAGTAACAGATATCTCCAAATGACTAGATCAACAGTGCCAAACTAGTACCAAATAAGTTGGACAAAAAACAATACACTTTGAGAATCAAACAAAGCCTTAATAGAATCCAATCCAATCTTGAAATTAATTTCAACTCAAAGAGCCAAAAATGAAGGCAACATAGGGCATTAATTCTTTTAGAACCAGAACCAAATCATTACGGAGAGCATCAGATTGAAGCAAGAATCAGAGAAAATGTGAACCAAACCAGTGGTCAGAAATTACCAAATCTTGAACCAAAAATCATATCTAAATCCAAACCGGAACCATAGCTTTCAAGTTAGAATCCTAGCTTCCAAGATTTCAACCAATTTGATGGCTAATAACCAGATCGGAGCAGCAACATGAACGAAACTCCAAACCTGAACGAAGCCTCATCGGAAACATGAGCCACACCGGCTGGAGCTCGCTGATGAAGAACGCGAACCGATTGGAAATCGCAAACCAAGTCTTCAAAAATGGAGAATCAAGAACACCATCAATCTAAAGGCTAGAACCAAAGAGCTGAAGTTGAATATAAGATCTGACTCATGGAAGTGGAGTAGCAAAAATGAAAGCATCGCCGCTTCAGAGAATGGATTTGCCAAGATTACAAATGAAACCGAGCAAGAACCAAGCTGAAACCGCATCCAAAAATAAACTTGAACTCGAACGCCATAGATTGAATCTCGAAATGGTGAACTCAAGCACGAACAGATCTGCAACAAACGAACAAGAACGAAGCACTAGTTGCTCCGGCAAAGCTCACCAGAAATGACATCGAAGAAGGCAAGCAGATCGGTGAACAAGAAGACGAGCGCACCAGATTTGAAACCTTCGCAAGCCATACTAAAGTAGAGCAAACAAATCTTGAAAATGAAGGGAAAATGAAAAAGATGAATCGAGATATTGAAACAGAGAAGATCGAGTGTTTTTTTTTTGCTTGAGATTTAGGGGGGCAAAAGTGTGTTAGAACAGTGTTTGGGAAGAAGGAAACGGTGAGAAAATGAAGGAAAATCATGAGAAAATAGAAAGGAAAAAGAAAATGAGTTCATAAACTCAGAGTGGTGGCAGCGGGAAGATAATTTATGGTGGATGGAATGGCTCTGATACCATGTTGAGAGCCATGGTGATCAGAGAAGAGAGGAGAATAATTGAGTATAAATAAAATGAAATTTTACTAATGATTGTAAAGATGTGTCTAATACATGAGAGTAAAGCCTTATATAGGCAATGAGTAACTACACTAACTAACTAATACATCAATATTTCCAATAGGATAGCTTAATTGTCTTCAAAACATTGGCAGAAAGAGCGCTGATTTTTATTTCAATCAATATTTACAAGATAATTCAAGGTAAAAGGGTATCTCAAAAAATAATACAAATAACATAACTCATAAACAAATGTAGTGATTTTGGGCATAAACTTACCATCCCTTCCCGAAGCCATCACCCCTGCTTGTGGTTTGATGTGGAACACTTTGTTGGGGGTACCCTGCAGGACCATCCTTGGAGGGGTAACCCATTGGTGGTGGGGCAGTAACATAAGAAGCTGGAGGATACTTAGTCATTGTTGGGGGATATGAAACTACTGCATCATTATGTAATGTAATTAATCCCAGTGACAAAAGATTTCATAATTCACATGTAAATAAGGCTAAATTGTTTTTGGTGAATAGAAATAAGAGTAAATTAGAAATTAACTTGTACATTTTCTCCTTTATAAATAAAATTATTATTGAGCATACAAACATAGCAAATTCATATGTGTATTTTTGTCACTATGGAGCTAAAAAACAAATTCACAAAGGAAAGCAAGCTTTGTTGTGCCAAGATAAATCAAAGATGGAAGAACACATTTTGCTGCAATTTTGTTGAAAGACAAGAAAAACTAACCAGGGGCGGTTTCTTGCTGATTCTTGAAGTGACTCATGGCGATGAATTTGCTCTCTTATAATACAATCAAATAGGAAAAGATGAGAAGGAATGAGAAATGAAAATATGTGAGTGGAAACTATGGAAACAAATATTATGTATATATAGGTTCCCGCAAGGAAGGGGCTGCTAAGGTTCCTTAATGTAATAGAAGTTTCGAAAGACGTGTGGGACAAACGCGTTGCAGGTGAGAATGGAGAAACGGTGTTTAACATTTTGTACTTTCTACGCTAAGTGCTTGTGCTTGTGACATGCCACAATTCATTACGTATCTTGAATGAAATTTTGTTCCAATTTCCACGCGTAGATCTCCAAACATTTGGCCTGTCTAGATTTTTTTTTTTTTTTTTTTTGGGTTACATTGGCCTGTCTAGATTGAGTCATCACATAGCAGTTTTTTTTTGTGCATTTTAGTTTCCCTTTTGTTTACTTCTCTACCTTCTTTTATTAATGAATTAGTTTCCTTTGTATTCTTCCTCCGTCCTCTGCCACCTATACAAAATTGAATTTGTTTGAAAACAACACAAATCTTATGCTAATGCGAGAGAGGAAGATTTTAAAATGTTTCCGTAGTAAAAGGGAGGATTCAACATTCCTCTCTTTTGAACAATTAGAGTGTGCTTCTCAATTATCTAACCGGGAGTTTAATTTCTGATGATATACATAGAGAGAGTTTTATGGATAGAGACATTAACCACATTTTGTTAATTTTACATCTCGAAAGGGGAACTAAATCTTCTGTCCCATTTTCCTATCTCCTTCAATGTCTCCTCAATAAAATTTAAACATGTGTGTAATGATAACATCATCCATAAATTTTTATTTAACCAAAATTTTCTAACTAAACATGATTTGAGTACGTGATAAAATTCTATTGGAAAGACAGAGAGTGAAACAGAAAGAGAAAATGTAAGATTTAAATAGCTCAAAAGGATTAATTATTACTGCTTCCAATTATGAATACATTTGGTTAATCCAAATAAAATGTTCCTCTCTTTTGCTCCTTTGACTAAGAAAGTTAAAACAGATAAAACAAAGATCAAACAGTGAATAAAGTAAAATAGACATTATTTAACATGGTCATACAAGAAATTATACCACGTGTACACCAGAAGTCGGCCAGTAAAAAAGTTTTAACAGTAAATAATTTATTGCTGTAAAATTACATAAATGATATCTTGCACTTATAAATTATTCCTTCCTCAATATTAATACCAATCTACGTCCATATATAAAATAAAAATATAACAATCTACTAGACTGGTCACCTCATTGCCAACACATATCTAGTCCACCAAGTGAGAAATTCTTGTGTATGCTCTTGGAACATGACATGAATATGCTCTATAATTAAATGATATTTTAACTAAAATTGGATGTTAAATATGTACATGTGCTGTGCTGACATTCCAACCAAGTGTTACATAACCATATGACGTGAAATATATACACGTGCTGCTATGAGAACATGGAAGAATTCTTCGTCCACCAAGGAGGAGCTACGGTGGGTGTGATAGGAAGGGAACAAAGAAGCATGGATCCAGATCCGGCTTCAGCATGGACTACGTTGGAAGTTAAACTTATTTGGGAGTTTAGATTTGTCAAGGAATAAACTTTTAAATATGAAAGAATAATGGTTGTTTTTTTATTTATTTATCGGTGCACGAGGCCAGAGTGGGAGAAAAAATGGAAGGCTCAAGTTATTTTTTATAATATAAATCCAAATTTATTCTAATGAAATATCCAGAGCCACAAGATCACTAATACAATCTGACAACTCCAAACCACACTTTGGATATATGAAATTTCGTTAAGTGGACTAAAGAGTTTGCAACCCTGTTACAAAATTCCAGGTACAAACTGAGCTTTAAAATGGTCAAAATTAAACTCAATACTATTATGAATGTCTCTTGGAGAGAGCTCAAGCAATATTTAATTTATATTTAACTAGCGTTCTTTGAGACACTATCGTATCTGTCAAGCTGCAATTTTACATTTTTTTTATATTAATATAATTAAATAGAGTTATAAATCTATAATAATATTTTTTGTATCAATATTGTACTGGTTTAGAAAATATGGGCTTATACCTCAACTCAAGGCATAAGACCTCGGATATAGGTCTCTAGACCTCGGCCCAATTAGGAAGATTATCCCTAATTGGCCCCACAAATCGGTCACTTGGCACAAGTATCTCTTAAAGATTATATCTTCGATTTAGTTGAGAATATCTCTTAAATCCCACATATAATCTCTCTTTATCCTATCATATCTGATTATTATCTTTAGTACTGACTAAATCGCAGGAATATCTCCTATATTTGAGGAAGATTGTAACAGATTCACTACGGGGTAACCTCACATTATATAGGAATAATCTCTAATACACAGATAACTCTCAACTCCTCACGCTTTTTGATAAGAGGCATTTATGCCACTTATCTTACTTCTAATTCTTAGCTTTTTACATGAGTTTTTCTATGTTATTGATGTGATTAATTAGATATTTGATTTATTCCTCATTGTGTACTTTTGATAGAACTATTGGGTTTTTCATTGATTTTGGGAATAATTTGTAATTACAAGCTGTTGCGTTTAATTTGTCTCTTTGAGTATGGTTTTATGCACAGGAGCTTTGGATCAAGTGTAAAATGTCAAGAACAAGGGATCAGATTGAGACAAAAAAAGGATGTTTTGGAAAGCTCAAGAAGTCGTCTATAACTTTTGTGTTTAGATCAAAACCCAGTTCTAAGAGCATCTTGGTGAAAATCAAGTTGCAAGATTAAAGGTTGTTAATATTTTGATGCTGTCCAACTTGACCTCCAGTCAGTATTTTTGCAATATCTAGAGCTACAGATCTCCGATTGAAGTGATTTTGGTGGCGTTGGAAAGCGTATTTAAAGGGCTACAATCACTATTTCCGGTTTCGAGGGCAAATTCTATTCTGTCTACCGCTGCAGCGATAAAGAGGGCTGCAGCTCTCAACAGCACCGGAAAATATGACTTCTATCAGCACAGCTCACTGGTAAGCGCTGCAGCGCTCGTGCGATGACGCAGAAGACCATATTTTATCTGTTTTTGGGCCCACTTTGGCCTATTTTTAGAAGGCAGTATATATAGGAATGTTACAGACTTTTACCCTAGTTTTAGTTTTGGAGTTTCATTTTGGAGAACTCTCTCTCTCTCTACATCTCTCTCCATCTTCTCTCTACATGCATCTTCTTCTTCTTTACTCTTCTTTCTCTTAGGATTTCATTAGTGAAGGTGATTTGTCTTGGAGATCGTGGCGATGATCATTTTGCTATTATTTCCAGGTTCTTTTATCTTTGTTGTTGTAATCCTCCAAAGATGGAGGAGTAGATTTCTTTACTAGTGTAAGGGTTTCCGAATGGATTGGGATAATATTTGAGACCTCTTTTGATATTAAATGCATTGGTTTTTTTAATGTTCTGTAGTTTCTATTCCTATAATTATTGTGGTGATTGCTATAATCTTTATTGGGATAATTAAATTGGTGATTGTCGTTTAGGGAAATCCTTTGGGTATAAATTGATAGATCTATTGGTTTATATTTGAGGGAGAACATTAGAATTAACTTTCCGATTGGAAGTTAGGCTATAGCAATTAGTTCATTAAATTGATGTGATTTCTAAATAAATTGGCGATTGCTGTTTATTAGTTATTTGCATTGATTGAATTCTAGAGGTCGATTGATCACTAGTAGAATTGCCAGTAATTTGTTACTAATAGCCACCAATGGGTTTAATAGTTGGTCAATGATAATTAATTTCCAATCCTAGGAATACCTTGCACTAGTGCTTTCTTTATTGTTGCTATTACCTTGTTGCTATTATCTATTGCTTTAATCTTAATTCTTCAAAACCCCTAATATCTAATTGACTAGCAACATTTCCTTGTGAGACGACCTGAGTTGTGCCCCTTTACTACATTTTTGGTGCAACTTAACACTTTATAAATTTTAATTTGTTGTGAGTCGCGACAGCTCGCATCACTTTTACTGACTTAAGCATCAGAGTGTCTTTGCAGGTAACCCATCCCCCACTTGTACGGACATTGGAGCTACTTGCACCCTTACCGCTATTTCTAGGTAAGAACAAATATAATCAACCTATTGCAATTTAGGAAATTACTATGTCAAGAGTGGTTCATTTTAGTTATAGTAGGGTTTTTTTTTGGGTGGAAGGGGAGGGGGGATCGAGTAATATAGGTTATATTTGCGTAATCGATGATGGTTAATTAGTTTTATTTTTTAAGAGGTGAAATTTTTTTTGGATGAACCAAGGATATCTATTGCTGAAAGCAATAATTAATCTTCTCGAGGCATAGAGCGCATATGTGTGGCTATTGCCTCTGACCATAAAACATTCTCCATACACACCACCAGGAATTGAACTTCTAACTAAATGCTTAAGGAACTAAGCTAGCTACCAACCGTGTTAGGCCTCATGGTTATTTTGAGAGGTGATATACGATTGAGCGTGAATGGGTGAGAGAAAGAAAGAAGCATATTAGCGGAGTAAAATTGAATAAAAAAATTGGATACCAAAAAGTAGTTATTGTTCCTCATCTCCTTTATTATTATTATTATCTGTATAGATATTGCATAATTGAATAATGTGATGTGGTCTTATATTGACCTCTACAAAATATAACCCACCTATATTTACACAAACCAATTTTTTCAGTTGGCGATTCAGTTAAGATATTAGGGAGGAGATATTATCTTCTTGAGAATAATGGGCAGAACCTGATTTTGAAAATAAAAGACGGTCCCTAATCTAAACATGGTTAAAAGCAGTACCCTATAAATATTTGTTCCAATAAAAAATAGTATACAAACCCTTAGCTAGCGTCTGGTAAATGTTTTGAGACAAAAAAATACAGAGATATTAAGAAAATAAACATATTTGAAGAAGGGGATGGAGACAAAAATGCCAAAATTGTCTTCGTTCCAGGATAATTAATTTTTGTGTCAATTTCTATAACTCCAAAAAGGAGAAATGCTAGTGACATATCTTTGGGATACAAATTTAAAACATTTTTTTTTAAGAACATCACTTTAAACATTTTATATTTTATCTTTGCTCTTTTCACTTTTTAATTTTTCATCAAATTACAACTTAATTTTCTTTATTTTTTCATCAATCACCACGTTATGTATATCACTATAAAAAACAACTCCGTCTCCATCTCCATCTCCAATATCACTTTCGTCTCTATTTTTTTTTTGGGTCTCATGACATGTACTAAACGTAGCCTTATTAAGTGTTCCAATAAAAGTGTGCCATGTTTTTAAAATTTGTGGGTTATGTGATAGCCGAAAAGAAATCAAGGGTATGGAACCCGATCCTAAAGTGTAAGCATACTATTCGTAAATGTGGCAAAACATGACCCACCTACTCACTCCATGGAAGCGGCATATTTTTTATTTTGCGATTTAGCCCATTTGTATCAGGTAACTCACAAATACACCCCATGACCTAAATTGCAAATAATTTAAAGTTTTAGAAATGGTTATTTATTTTAAAACAAAACCTATTAAAAAGAAAAACCCGTCTTTCAACGAAACATTTGAGGAATCCATCCCTCCTTCATCTTTGTCGTGTTCATCGGTGAAGAACATGAGGAGAACATTTGAAATCCTTACCCCCAATTTCTCTTGACTTGATGAAGGATCCAGTCACACTGTGTACTGGGATCACCTATGATCGAGAAGCAGAGAAATGTGGTTTCATGGTGGGAACTACAAGTGCCCTGTGACCAACCAAATTCATATTATGTGTCATCACACCCTTCAAGAAGCAAACTCTATGGTTGATGCATTGGCGACCAATGGGCACTCCCTTACGTTAGATTGTGCTCGTTCTCGTGTATTAATTCATGTATCATTGTGCCCTTTATATACATGTTTGAATTTGGCTCCATTATATATGAGTGAAGGAATAAAGGTGAGGGTTTCAAATGTATCCTCTTGTTCTTCTGCGACGAACAAGACAAGTGAACGAGGGATGAGCTGTGAAGAGATGGGCATTTTAGTGCTTGCAAAACTTTTCAATAGTTTTTGTTTTAAAATAAATCAGCATTTCTGAAACTTTAAGTTATTTTCAATTCATTAATACATTAACATAATAAAAATAATATCTAAACCAAAACGACTTTTAAGCAAAATAAAATTAAAAAACATGGATCAAAATCCTCTATCCAAAACCCCTGCCCCAAACCCTGTCCCACCACCCAAAACTTGCCATTTTGATTTTTATTTTCCTATCATACATTTTAAAATATTTACTATATCTCACAGCGATGTGTATATCATAAAAAAATCCCTAAATTTTCTTTTTACTCTATCTCTTCATTACTCCTTTAATTTGTTAGCTGAAAATATTAAAATTCTGATCAATTCCAATGCTTCAATTGCACATATGTCTAATGACCCAATGGAACTATGGTCGTTCTGTGGATAAGCCTCTTCCCTCACTTTTCTCCACATTCTTATTTTATTTACAATTTAATCCATATCAGATTTTTGGGATGGGATGATCAATTTTCGTACAAGATGATGAATGATTTTACTCCGTTGACTCCCTTGGCCGTTAAATGCACCAACACATATGCTTGGCAAAGAATAATGGGATTTGAGTATTAAGAAACTGATAAAGACAAGGGTCATGGCCTACAAGAACCATTGCCCTATTCTAAAGAAGCTATTTATGTTGGAGAAGATTTTTTTTTTTCGGAGAAGAATTTTTTTTTTTTGGTGGTCATGGAGTAGAAGCTATATCATGAATGGAAAGGAAGGTATAATCTTTACCATAGTGCTTGGTGCCTGGTAGCCGGAGCCCGTAGAAAGAGCAACAAAGATCATTCAGAAACAGAAAATAATAATTTAAGATATTGTAAATATTTTAAAATATATGATAGAAAAGTAAAATCCAAATGGCATGTTTTGAGCGGTGGGAAAGGGTTTTTGGATTGAGGATTTTGATCCGAAAAACATAGCTCTCATGTTCATTGAATACCAAGAACCCTGACTGTTCATCATTTATTGTGGCTCATCTCTGGTCGGGTCTTTGTTCGCTGTTGTGAGTTAGTAGTGACTAGTGAGCATCTTCAATGGTAACTGAGTTACAGAGCACTGGAATTGCTGTCTAGAGAGCAGCTCTTTCACCTTTTTGATTTATTCAGTTGCCTTACTTCCTAACCAGGTACACTGTGCCAAGGTTCCCAATTTTTTGTTGTTTCAAATTCCTTGATTGATTCCCCCAACGGCTTTTGATTTCTCCGCAATTTGGTTGTGTTTGTAATTTGCAGACGCAGTACAAGATACGCAGGTAAATCTCTTCGATACTTGTGTTTTTAAAAAAAGAAAAATATTGTTCTTTCTTTTACCCAATTATGTGTCTTAAAAATTCGGTGTAAATTGGACAAACTATAGAGGTATTATATTGTTGATATTTTATCCAACACCCGCAATTTTTGGGTTTTCCAAATTCAAGTGTGATTGATATTTGATTATGCTTTTGTAATCTTGTTTGACATTCTAACACTACTTGCATGGGGTTGATGCCACCTTCACATGCTTTTAGACAACTCCTCCAAATTCAAGGGTGTGAAACAACAATTTTTATTTTTAAATATGAGTACTATAAAATTTAATGGGGACAGACCGAGAGTTTACACACTATATGAAGTGAAAGTTGTACAAACATTTCTCCCTTACAATGTTATCCCTCCTCGTCACCATCATCAAAGCATTTTGTGAAAAAAAAAAAAAAACCTTTCCTTTGGCAATAATGGCACAAGGCAACAGTCAACTAATTTATTTAACGCTTGATAGGCACCACCAGAATGATCCGCCCGTAACATAAGGAAATCAGTAGGTTACTTAATTAATTAAAAACCACTTCACAAAACTGCTACTTAAATTTGTCCATAGATTAATCCACGAAGCAACCTTTCCATTTAGAAAATGATACTGTTATCCAGATGTAGAGACAGCGCGCAATCAGCGGGTTGCTCAAGAGCATTACTATTCTAACATCAAAAGTGAGTGTCCAATGAGGACACCCACCCCATTATCTTTGGATATGATGAATGAGCGAAGAAAGTTGGGGTCACCATTATATTCAACGGTGATAGGGTGGGTGTAACACTCTCCCTACTATAAAGCTATGCTTAAGTCATAACCTTATCGTAAGTAGTTGTTACTTGTTAACCTTATAGTAGGGTAAGTGTATGTATAATATTTACATATGAGCCCGCTATTCTAACAACCAAAAAATCACTTTCCAAAATGTCTCTACATTTGAACATTAATTATATAAAAAAAAAATACATAATTGTATTAACTAATGACAAGTCAACATTATCCATAACTATGTTAAACATTTACCCTAGTTCACGCAGGAACCTTTTAGTCTAGGCAGGGTACTACTCAAAATCCACTAAAAAGAAATAAAATACTAACTAAATGCTCTATCATCAGTTCGTCAAAATATCTGGACCGTGATACCATTATGAGCTAATGATCTCCACATCTCAATCTATAAAAAAAAAATGATAATGGCAGGGATGAGAATCAAAAGATTCTCAGTAGGAAAACACCAGTCTAATACATAATGACATCTGACATAGTCTTAAAATGATTAAATTGTCTTAGATTCCTCCTAAAATAATTACTTTTACTTATGCTTTCTTGTCAAAAAGCAGGTATGAATCATACAAGGGAGATATCTTGAATTTCATGTCTGGACTAGATCTCTCAGACAATAATTTGACAGGCAACATTCCTCCACAAATGGGGTATTTAAGCAGCCTTCATACATTAAATTTGTCCAACAATCATCTCACAGGGCCTATTCCAGAAACATTCAATAACCTTAAACAAATAGAAAGCTTAGATCTTTCACACAATTCATTGAGTGGTCAAATTCCCTCAGAATTGATAATGCTATATAGCTTGTCTGTCTTCTCTGTGGCTCACAATAATCTATCTGGAAGGACGCCAGAAAGGATAAACCAATTTGGAACTTTTGAGGCAAGTTGTTATGAGGATAACCCTTTTCTTTGTGGACTGCCAGTAGACCGAAATTGCTCATTCATTGCCAAACCGCCAGGGATGGAGACTAATTCCCATGGGAATAAAAATGACTTCAGAGACACCTTTGTTTGGAGTTTTGCAGCATCGTTTGTTGTTGCATTTCTAAGTGTTATAACTTGTCTTTACTTTAACTTATATTTTCACATTTGAGGGGGCTTTAGGAAATGATATTGTACTCAATAGTTATGTAAAGGTCACTTTTTAAGCAAAACATAAATAAATTTAGGTGATTTTTAGTGTACCCTCTCTCTTTGAAGGAGTTTAGATCCCTTTTCTAGATGGTTCAATAAAAACTTGCCACATGTTTATTAAGTAGACAAATCAGCATCTATATGTCAATCCTACATTTCCAATTTATTATTAAGCATTTTAGCAAATCAGTCCTTTTAAGTTTAGAATTAACTTTGGGATTTTTCTGGGTAAGAATCCTAGCCTCCATCTTCAACACCCACCGCTGCCTAGTGGTTGAAGTTACCGCACACCACGATAGTGAGTATAGTATCTGATTCAAAGCTTCTTTTGTACTCTGTAAGGATATTTGGTTCGTATAATACACGTTTCCTACTCATACAGATGGGATCAGATCGAACTCCATGATGTGCCCTCATGATGATCACAATGGCAAGTTAAAAAACCAAGCTTGTGGGGCTTAGCTCCACCAACTAGCGCCTACACTAATTCTATGTAGAAGCAACAGTGTAAGCAACAAAAAAATGGCTACAATAGAACTAACTACAAAGGGACTGCAAATGGTAGCTGTGACACAGTCTGCCATGATGGGCAGCCACTGTAATTTGACTAATGGGCAGTGACCAATGTTGAAGGTGGAGGCTAGGATTCTTGCCACAAGAAAAAAAAAAGGGGGTTAAAGTGAAACCTTGATTTGGAATTTTGTTTCTATTTCTTTTTTGAGAAAAATCCCTAAATTAATTCAAAGATTAAAGGGACTAATTAATCTGCTAAAACACTTAACAATGATTTGAATAACTAGACCTGACACAAAGATGCTGACTTTTCTGCTTAATAAACGTGTGGAAAGTTTTTATGGGATAATCTAGAAAAGGTTCTAATTAAGCCCTCCAAAGAGAGAGGGTCCAGTAGAAATCACCATAAATTTATGATGAAACCCAATTATTACTCAATAGTGCTATATTAGCCACACTGCCCGTACATAAATAGAAAGTATGATTAATGTTAAATATGTTTTAAAAGTAAAAGGTTTATAATTAAATGAAAATTATAAATATAAATAAAAGCATTATTGTAATAATTATGTAATGTATGACTTTAATAAAAAATATTTATAGAAATATTTAAAAAATAATTATGATTCAATAATTACAAATTAGAATAAATGAAACTGAGTGAATATATTAATTATAAAGTGGAGTGAATTTTAGTTTTATATAATATAATATATATTGTTGTACTAGAAATTAAAGCAGCGTTAATTGTTGCCTTTATATGTTCAATATCGATCATGGTGGTTAAATTCATAATGCTTTAATTCTATTCTTATTTAGTTAAGTTAATATTTTAGTAGGTTTATCACAAATTTATTTTTATAAGAAAATTAACTTTTCAATTTTAAATGATTTATATTTTACAAAACTATTTTTATAAGTAATTTTAAATTATTTATATTTTACAAAATTAATTTTTTTTATAAGTTGATTTAGTTAATTGAATTTGGTGGATGTAAAATTTACCAAAACTTTTATGGATTCAATAGAGAGTTTATAGGAGTTCATATTAAGAAAAAGAGATAATATTTTAGTGATTGATATTTAACTTATGATAAAAGTATAAGTTTGGTAATGGCTTTATACTTTTATGTTTTTATTTTTTGTAGTTCACTATTTTTAAACAATCAATATATATATATATATATATATATATATCTGTGTGTGTGTGTGTTTTTGTGATTTGTGCTTTATTGAATGATTGTAATAAACATATCTAAATGATATATTATTTTAATAATTTTTTAATTAATATTTTAGTTTATTATATGGGTTTTTTTAATGAGAATGTGGGGTTTTGTAATTTTGGGTTGTTTTCTTACAAATTTAACTATGAAAAATAGATGTGGATTGAAAGCGATTACAATTTGTTGTATAACCTATATTACGTTCTCTAGATTTTTATATCAATGATCACTCTCATAACATATTGTGACAAATGAATCTCTTATAAACTAATTAATTTGATATTTATTATATTCAAAACAAATAACACAAATAAATTAACTCAAAACTTAATTAATGTTTTTGTGGATAAATTAAATGTAAAAATAATATATTCATAATCATATTTGCTTAATAGCAAATATAATTGCATTATTTTAAATTCAATTTTGAAAATTTCATTTTTCAAAAAAGAACCCCAAACATATTTTCATTGTTTTCTAAATCTGAAAACGTGATCTACTTTTATAAACCAAACACATTTCCTAAAGTTTGAAAATCTGAAAATGAAAATCATTTCTAAGAAATGGAAATAGAAAATGACAATAGAAAACGTTTTCACAGACCAAATGCGCTCTAAAGTTTTCAAAAGGTTTATGAGATGACATAAATATTATAAAATGAAAAAAATTCATATCTTGAAAAATAGTCATTATTCTTTTAGATTAGGCTGTTAATAATTCTTGAATATAAAGTGGGACAAAAGCCCAAAGGGAGCAAACAAAGCCTCACCAATGATGATAAAGTATACAATATGAGCAAAATTCAAGTAACAATCTTTTCAACTATCAACATTAAGATCTCAAATGACATAGAATTAAATTAGTGAAAAGCATCAATAAGAAAATTTAAATCTAAATGTAGAATCTAAATAATAAGGAAGTTTGATTTTATAGTTTAAATAATTAGGCAATTCCCTATGCTATGTTTCAATTTACTTGTAGAAGAATTAAAACTCAAAATGGAAAAAGAACAACACATCACCATGATCGTTTAAGAAAAAATCTATATCACACGAAGTTTTGAATAAGTAAAAATTGTGTAAATCAATTTATTCTTTCAATAGTTACAATTAGTTGCAACTTGCAAGTAATTATGTAAAAATATGCATCAAAGTAAAAAAAAAAAAAGATTTATTAACGCAAAAAGAAATGAGCTAGTTATACTGAAACAAAGGTCAACAGAAATAATCAATGATAACTGTCATAAGCAATAATTATTTTGGCACCACATCACTTAAATTCATACTTGAGCAGAAGAAAAGAATTTTGGAAATCTATAGGATGTGCATTATCAAACTTACTAGTCCTTTTTCATTCTTAATTTTGTTCTCTTTTATCCTGTGTAGAAATAACTTCAAATTGCAATCTCTAAACACCAGCACATTTGAAAAAGGGCATAAGCAATGTAGTTAAGAATAAAAGCAGAATGATTTGTATGCATAATAGATGCTGGTATGTGGAGGTTCTTCCAAACATTCATTTCAAAGAGATCTAATTGCTGGCATATTCTATGGCATTTTCCATTTTTTTATTTTCTGATCTTTGTGGCCTTGCTTTGTGGTATAAACTTGAGCTTCATACTTTATTTGATACCTTAATGCTACCAGGTAAGGAA
The DNA here is from genome assembly GCA_031216105.1 of Dalbergia cultrata. Classification (NCBI taxonomy): domain Eukaryota; kingdom Viridiplantae; phylum Streptophyta; class Magnoliopsida; order Fabales; family Fabaceae; genus Dalbergia; species Dalbergia cultrata. The sequence goes on from CM062350.1 coordinate 19,439,135, forward strand.
GGTGAACACATCATTAAGGAAAATGATAAATATCTTAATACCGCCAGTAATATATTATCATATTCTTGCTAGTACGTTACCCCCCAACGATGTAGGGAAGCCTATCAAACATTCAAACCGGTCGACACATCGGAACTACAATTTTTAAAAAGGAAAAACTCCTAAAACAAAAAGCTCTAAATTCATCACCGAATTTGAAACTATATTTAATCATTAATCGATATTCTCTTTTTGGTTTTATTCATTGTCAAAAAAATAATAATAATAACAAAAGAAAAATAACGTATACACAGAGAGAGAAGTTTTTGGAGTGTGGTTATAATAGCAGCAGAGGAATCCATTTGCATGGAGGCATTGTCAAGCTAAGCTTCGAATTCTTCGGCGCTCACTTTTTCCCGATTGAAGTAGCTTCTTCGGTGTTGTTGTTGGCTCCAAGTCACCAACCTATTTCAATTCAATTCAACAGAGGAATCTGCTGTGCTTGACTGAATTTCCATGAGGTGGTGGTGGTAATAAGGTGAAAGGGAAGAGAAGACAGAGACACGGAGAGAGAGAAGAAAGAAACAAAAGGAGGCTTGGCCTTAGCTAGGTGTGAAACTCTGCCATTTATCTTTCCACACGAAGCAATGTCTTGGTGGAAGCAAGGTGGGTAAAATAATGATGGATGCTCTGTAGAGGTTCCCACTGGTGAAAAATGTGGTCTTCACTTTTCTTTTCAGGTATATATGGTTAGAAAGTAAAATTGGAGATAAAAATTATATAAATAAATTTTATATGATACTTTACATATGAAATTAATTCATATAATTTTTATCTCTATTTTTATCCTTCGACCAAGCACATCATAAAGATTAAATTTTAGGGGAAAGTATGAAGTGGCAGGAACCACAATAGTTATAGCTAACCGCCTACTCCAAGGAAAGCAAGTGTGTGGGTTAATAGAGGTGCCATGTGGATAAGCTAAAATGAATGGCCTTTGCAAATGAAGCTCTTTTGGTTGCCATGTAAATTGTGCGCTTTGAGTGGCCCACTTTTTAGGTTTGGAAATTAAAAAACCTTATAAAACTACAATGCAAACTGAGTGAGTGAAAATAAAGGGCGAGTGTCCACGTGGAGATTTCTATAGTTTGGGTCTTTCACCAAGTGTAGCCTTGAAGGATAATGAACTAATTCATAACTAAATCAATAAACTACAACCAACTCCTAACATCAACCAAATATCAATTACTCTAATAAGGAGAAAATAACCTTTTTTCAGCTAGTCATAGATGTGCGTAGATTTATGAAAAATGTGGCTAAACGCGCCTGTAGCCACACCGCACTGCATTTCACAACGTAATTTTTGTTTATTTACCCATACTTCATAGGATAATAACTTTTTTTTTCTTCTTTGGGCAAGCAAGATACATCAATATGCATGGTGCACGATAGTATCCGCTCACAATGTATTATAATTCATAAATCACAACGACTTAGTCTCATTTATCGTCACCAAATCTGTTTACAAAAATATTTCGAAAAATCTTTTAATTTTTGTCATACCGAACTTTTAAGGAGATCAGGTTGAGAATTATGATTACGTATAGGCGTGAGGTAGATTAGGTTAAGGTAGGTTTTACCTTAAATAGGCCTAGTCTATATTCTCTAAGTGTAGCCAAAGTTTGGACCAATTACCTGACATAAGTTTTTTTTATGTCCTTAGTCTAACTTATTAAAAGCCTAATTTGTCTTCAAAACTTATTTAAAGTGATATTTGATTATAATTTTAAAAAAAAAAAAATCAAAACGTGTACTCTTAATTTAATAAGTCATAGTACTTTTAAATATATAAAAAAAATATTTTTAAATTTATTAAAGGCTTATTAACAAAATTTAAAAGTATATTTTCAAATAGATTAATATATTCTATTATCATTATATTCTACAATTATAATATTGATAATAATAACAATAAAATAAGTAGGTCAGCCTGTTAAGCCTAATAGGTCATTTTTATTAGCTTGAGCCTGACCTGTTTAGCTAAAAAGATTTTTTAAAAAATTTTAGTCTAACTTATTTATTAAATAGGCTAGGCCAATGCAGGCTAAGTGTAGGTTATGCCGAAGGCCTCCCGATTAGCTATCTAGTTTACTTCCACTCCTAATTACATATAAGGAAAACGTGAATGGAAAGTTACTTTAAATAAGTTGTGTAAATCAATTAACAATTTGAAAAAAAAAAATTATTTAATGCATGACATGTTTGTCACCGACGTCCTTGAAAGGAAGAAAAAGTTAAAAATGAAATTATCTCCTTAAGAAAACTTACATATTTTCTTTAGCCAAGGTGGTAATAAGTACATTGTGACAATGGGAATAACTTTCTAAATTCCTCAAAAAAAAAAAATTTAAAATATCAAAAACAGCAAGGTCGAGGCTGATGCGAGTGATTTGTACGCAGAGTGAAGGAGATACAAAGGTGTTGCAAAATAGGTACAGTTGGAGACGGCAGTTAAAGGAGTGTTAGGATGAAACTACTTGCATCATTCCCTCTTCGATTGCTAGTATTTGTAAGTTGAAGAAAGTATTGTTAACCAACTTATTATGACTTGCTCAAGTAGTAACGTTTGATAAGGCAATAAAACATAACTCGCTCAACAGTTCGAGGCTAAAAATGAGCGCCCTTCCAACGTAACGTGTCTTCGACGTCTAGATGGCATTGTCAAATACCAAACTTCCATATTGCTAGCCTATAAGAGGGTTAGTCAGGAGATAGATGCAAAAGAACTAGTCAAATGAAAAAAGCTTTAAGTGTTGGCATATGATCGATGTTTGATAGTGGAGCAGCCATATTGTCTGTATTGACATATGACTTGTATGGATTATATTCCTTGGTGAAATTATATATCCGTCTATAAAAGTTTGCTTATGTAAATCTACTCTCTACAACACATATAGAGAATTTATATTGCAGCGTCGACTACCAGATCGAAAGGAAAAAAAAAAAAAAGTATATGGGGTGCTCTCTAATAAAACTTTGGTGGGTGTTATTGGTATTTTCGGTTGGGTTAGAGAGCAATGTAATTGTCGGGTGCTCAGAAGCCAAGAGAGTCGTACTTTTGAAATTGAAAGATGCTTTCAATCTCCCAAATGGGTCTGCTCTTCGCTCATGGCAAGGGCAGGGTGATTGCTGCAGTTGGCAGAGCATCGAATGTGACAACTCCGCAAAGCGAGTGACACATCTATCTTCTTCTTGGTTACACAAGACCTTTTGAATTGAGCAAAATCTACCATGTTCATTAAGCGCTCCTTACTTTCTCCCTTTTAAGCAACTCCAAGTGTTGGACTTGTCTGGGAATTATTTGGCAGGTCTCTCTCGTTTTAAATATTATATGCTAGTAGTTTTTCAGAGATATATATATTTTTAAATGAACTTGTTTCTAAAATATGAAAATAAATGTATATTCACCTTTAATGCAACACAATAATGAAATTTCTCTTACTTTACTTTATCGCCAAACTTAATTTAGAAGGAAATTAAATTTGTTCATATATGTAACATCGATGTGTTTTTTATAATTCATTCTTTTATGGTTGGAGCAGGTTTAATTGGAAAATTGAGGTCGGACAATTTACAAGGGTTAATTTTATCATATAACGAGCTGACAGAAGTTTCATTCTTTGGTACGCTATCTATCTACTTATTTGCTTGAAAACTTTTCATTTTCTTTGTCATATCAAAACTTATTTTCTTTATCATATTTTTACGTGGTAAAGATTTATTTGACCAATTACATGAGTGCTTCACTTTTGTCCTAGACTATAATTAAGAAATGAACAATTTAGACTTTCAAGTTGTAAAGAGTAGTTCAAGTTATCCCTAAGATAATGTTTGCAGAAATTGATTTGAATTATCAAAAGAAATGTGCGTACAATTTTCAATACTAAAATGAATAATTTTATTCTATTCTTACATCTAGTTTTATAACTCATAGATTGGCATATAGATGGAAGTTACTTCGCTTCTTTCTGTTTTCTGTTTGTTTGGGCTATGTATTTTGAATCCTATACTCTCCTTGCTCTATTTGTGGTGTACGCTTTCTCTCCCCACTTGTTTTTTGTTGGTAAGTTTCAAATCATCGAAAAAGAAAAAGAAAAAATACGCAGAATTAGGATGTCTTCATTTATTGCTTCTATAAGCTCAGTAAATATTGGAGATTTTTTCTTTAAGGAAAAATTGTCGTGGGTTATGTTATTTGTTGCACGGAAAGTAATAATTTATTTTCATCTCAAGGAATATTTGATTGAGGGGTAAAATTAGAAGAAATTTTTTAGAAATAAGTTTCAGGTGTAAACTAGATATGAAAGTTATTCATGACAAGTTTCCCATCATTTTTACTCCTTAAATAAACATATCTTAGCACGACTGCGATCCATCGTATGTAAGTCTCTCAATTGTTTTTTAACTTTTTCCCCAACAGTCCCTTTGTGAATCATTTGTCAGTTTTCTCTATTAAGTGGTTAGACGGCATCCTAATATTAAAGACTAATTATTAGTTTAAACCAAATATTTGGACCAAAAAAAAAAGTTTAACCCAAATAAAGAAAAGGCAAAACTTCAAGGATCAAATGGATCATACTCAATATTTTGATATAAATCTGCAAAGTCAATTTTGACAGACTAGTTTAGAATTTTGGCAGGTAGTTGTTAGTAGTACTGCAATTTGAAGCATATTCTTCTCTATCCCATGCCCAAAAAAAGAAAAAAGAAAATAAATCTTATATTGGTCTTAACAATATTTAGAGGGATAAATTTGTCCACTCAAATTAAAAAGTTTTCTCCTAGTCTTTTATTATTTGTAAAACGAGATATACATGTTAATCCATATATTAAATTCCATTCCAACATTTAACGGAACAACATATGTGGATCATTAAATTACTGCTTTGACCCATTACTAAGCTTCACAATGATTATTGATTTTTCATATCAAAACGGAAGTATTTTAATCAAAAAGAAAAGATTTGTTTAGCATTTCAATATTTTCTATATATAATTTAATCAAGATTTAAACTAGATGTCAACAAAAGTCCTTATTCACACGGGTCACAAATGTTAAATCTTAGGAGTTATCAAAACTATAACATAAAATCACATAACTTCTTAAAATGATCATAGGATGATTTTCAAATAAGTTTATTTTCATGACTATTTATATATGATTACGAGATCAAAATTAGCTTCTCTCACCTCTCACGTGAAAATATCCCTCTCTTCCTTTTGTTGTTCCGTTAATCTAATTGTTATCCCTTTCATTCGATTCCGTATATTGTGCAAGGTGTTACCAAGCACGTATTTATCAAAAGGAATTCCTTTCGTGCGCTTTCATATGTTGTTCACTAAATATACTTCCTATCGCACTTAGCAGATCTTTCTTCTTTGACCAAATTAGAGGACTTGGAGCTTGATTCTAATTTCTCAACGGGTAGCCTTCCAGAATCTATAACGGCTCTCACTTCTCTCAAGTACCTGTACTTAGATACAAATCATAACTTGAATGGCTCATTACCAAGGGAAGGTAATTTTATAACATTTGCTACAAGCTTTCAAAATTAAATTCATTTATACACCCATTTGGTTACACAACAATGCTAATTGATTGTGAGTAATTTTTAGATTAAATTATTTTAACAATCAAGTACATATATAATTGCATTTTTTTATATAATTGATCATTTTAAAATCAATTTTATGTTTGAATATATTAATTTAATTAAAAATAATTTTAAAGTAGTGTGTTTTGTTTAGATTGTATTAGAAAAAATTCTTTTGTATAATAAATCACTAAAAAAAAGATATGACATAATCTTATATATTTTATCAAATTTGATAATTATGGTTATTTTGACAAAAACGTTAAAGTTTGAAATAATTTATTTTTACTTATACTCAAAAGCTTTGAAAATTATTTTCCTAGTAGATGAATTTACACTTAAAATTAGATATTTTCTTCCTATTAAGAATTCAAACTTTTTACTCAAACATATAAATTTATTTTATTATAACTTTTATTGAAAAAGAATTGCATTCTCAAACCTAGATTTAATAATATAAAAAAAATTTAGCTAAGCATCCGTATAAATCAAAGCTGAGTTTAGAGTTAATAAATTCATTATTTAATCATTAAACCTTCTATTCAATAATTATAGTTATGTATCTATTGCAACAAGAAAAAATATTTCCTCTATTAAACGATATGCATAATTGTAATGTAATCTTTTTTACTTTTATTTTTTATTAAAAAATAAGTTAATGGAGTTTTAAATTGAAGAAACTCATTTAGATCGAGTACGATTATTTATGTAAAATAACACATTCAAATTTAGTCTATTTATTAAATAAATAAATATATATATATTAATTTAATTTTCTACCTATATAAATTTTCAAAATAAACTGGGATTGCAATTGCCCGCTTGCCCTATGCAGTTCCGCCAGTGTTTGTACAGAATTTTGTCTGAACTTATTGCATTTGTATCCATTTGTGATTTTTTTTTCTTTTTTTTTTTGCGTTGTAGTGCTTTTTTTTTTTTTTTTTTGCCCTTTCCCTGTGAATATCATTAAATGCAGCGAGCACCGAATCTCTGTTTTGGCGTTTTGTACATGTGTTTGTATAGATTTTTATTTTAAGAATTTTACCAACAAATGTCCTAAGAGCAATGGTTAAGGATATAAAAAAAAAATGTTTTAAAATTTTATGATGGATCCTATATATAGAAAATATAAAAACTCATATGTCTAATATAAAAATTTCCTCTTTTTCTTATTTAACTATTGTCCTTAAGGCACTAATGCAAAATCCTTACTTTAAAATTAGTTCATAACTATGACATGCATGAGTAGGACATAGTAGGAATTAAACAATAATCTTATTTTAATACATTAAAAGTGGATGTCTTAATAGACACATATTTTATTACTAGTAGATAGGATAGTAGTCTCATTCATTCGATCCATTCAACGCATTCAAAGGAAGTATTAAAATAATATTTTTATCAATGAAATTTTATAATTAAAAAATATAAATAATGCTTACTTTAAATATTTATCCAATTTTATACGTAAAAAGGAAATTAGTAAGCCACGAATGCTTTTGTAATACATCGATTTTTAATTTCCCTTGATCTTTTTATTTCGCTTTTCCATCACTCTATATATATATGCTTTGCAGTCCTGAAAGAAATTTTGATTAAAAGGAATCTTGGATACACTTTAGGAGATTTACTCCTTTGTAATTCTATCATGGATGAGCTATTGTTGTCTACGTTAATGAAGAAAACCATGCATTGTAGGAGGCCTATGTAAGCTAAAGAATCTTATAGCCTTGGATCTCTCCGAAAACTACTTTGAAGGACACATTCCAAAGTGCTTGGCCAATTTGTCATCTCTCTGTTATCTTGCTGTTAAAAACAATCATTTTGAAAAACCATTGCCCTCCTCAATCATCTATAGTCTCAAGTTCATTGCCTTCATTAATCTTCATGGTAACTATTTCAAAGGTTCACTTTTCATTTTGCTTGCTTGCTAACCATTCCAACCTTCAAGGTTTTATTCTTTCAAGCTATTACCGAAAGGATGTGAAGGTTGAGACTGAGAACCCACTATTTTCTCCATCCTTTCAATTGAAGGTTCTCAAAATAGTAAATTGCATGCTGAATAAAGGAAGCTACAAAAGTCCCCCGTTTCTGTATCATCAGTATAATATGAGAATGCTAGATATTGGTCATAACAACTTGGTTGGAAGTTTCCCAAGTTGGCTATTATCAAATAACTACAAATTAAGTTACTTCAATCTCAATCACAACTTCTTGACGGGCCCTTGAGATCAATCCCACTTTAAAATGCCCAAATATGCAAGGTTTTGATATCTCCTCTAATCCCATTGGTGGTGAGATTCCTCCAACTATAGGGTCAATTTTCCCTAACTTGATATCTTTGAACATGTCCTCAAGTGTTGGGCTTTTTTATTGCCTTGGATTGTGTTTCAAGCCCATTTGAAAAAAAAAAGGTATAAAATGTGAAGTGGTTGGAACGAGAAGCATTGGAATTGAAGGTATAAAAGGAGAAGTTGTAAGAGTCCATGCTGCTTTATGGATTGACAACTGTCCATACAAATCAACATGGGTATCTTTAGCATGCTTTGTCCTCACTCACACACTTCCTGGGAAAATTTCCATAAGGTCACTCATCCCAAAATTGCTCCAGGTCAAGCACGCTTAACCATGGAGTTCTTTAGTGATAGGCTACCGAAAAGAATATGCATCTTGTTGGTATAGGTTGTCCAAATCAATTCATATAAGCCATCCTCAACTATATAGTCCCATACCTGTGTAGTCTTAAGGCATGGACAAGGAGCAGCTCCTTGCAAGGCGAGAAAATAAAATTGCATGTGTGCCATGTTGTTTGAGTGAGTTTTTATTAGGTGGAGAGAAATTATTTTGTGAGATTGGGTGTAATGGGTTTTGGGTTTGTGAGAGATTATTAAATTAGTGATTGTATTTTTCACATAAAGTTAGTGGATTGATTTGTTGAGGTGTGGACGTAGGCATTGTTGTCTAAATATGTGTGCTTCTTTTACTCTATTTATTTGTTTGGTTTTTGTGGATTTGGGATTTTACTAACAATTGGTATCAAAGCGGGTTCTGATCCCGCTTTTGGTTTTTTTGGCAAGGATGCAAGATTCAATGAGCAAATTTAAGATGAAGCCTTTTGATGGACAAAGCAATTTTAGTCTGTGGCAGAGTAATGTTAAAGATATTGTAGTGCAGCATAGACTGGCTAAAGCTCTGAATGGGAAGGAGAAAAAGCTTGAAAAGATGTCAGATGAAGAATAGGAAGAGATGGAGATGAAAGTTGTTAATACAATTTAGTTGTGTCTAGCACCTGAGGTAAAGTACAATATTTTGAATGAAACATCTGCTATTGATTTGTGGAAGAAGTTAGAAAATATGTGTATGTCAAAGTCTCTCACAAATTGTTTATTTTTAAAGAAAGAATTATAGCAGTTGAGGATGGATATTAGTGCTGACATTAGAGATCATGTGAATCATTTTACAAAACTGATTACACAATTATCTAGTATTGGTGTGAAAATTGATGGTGAAGATAAAGCAATATTGTTATTATCATCTCTTCCAAATAATTATGATAGTTTAATCACTACATCGCTCATCAGGAAAAAATACTTTGAAAGTTGATGATGTGATTATTGTGTTATTGGAGAATGAAAAATTAAAAAGGTCAAATGGTCAATTAGAAGAAAGTGTCTTTGTTGCTAGAACTAGCAGTGGTGGAAGCATGTCTCGTGATAAAAATTTTGGCAAGGATAACTCAAGATCTTTGACGTCAAAACCGAACTATAAAGACAAACAATGTTGGTATTGTCATGAGATGGGTCATACTAAACTTCACTACAGGAAATTGAAAGCAGATATAGAAGAATTTGAAAGGAGCAAAGGAAAAAAGAAAAGAGAAATTTGAAGAAGCTACCGCAACTATAGAAGAATACTCAAATTAGGAAACCGATGTGTTAATGGTTGAAGAAGAGAAAAATGTTAATAGTGATTGCTGGCTGTTCTAATCATGTTTGTTGCAAAAAAGAATAGTTTGACACTTATGATGCTTGTAGTGATGGGGTTGTTAGATTGGCTAATGATGATTTCTTTGACATTGTTGGAAAGAGCACTGTTAAAGTTAAAATGCATAATGGTTGTGTGCGGACACTTGTGATGTGAGGTATGTACTTACACTTAGAAGAAATTTGATTTTTTGGGGCAACCTTAATGCATTGGGCTTTGAATATTCTGCAAGAGATAGAGTAATGCAAGTTAGTCAAGGTTTTTTGAAGATAATGAAGGGTAAGAAGATTGGTGATAATTTGTATAAGTTTATTGGGGTCACTATGCCAAAGAAAAAGGTAACTTTTCCTAGGACTTTGATAAAACCTTTTGACAGTTGCTAATAATATGTCCGGTTTGTTCCAATCACAAGGCAATGTGGAGATTCGTTGGGCTTTTTTATTGCCTTAGATTGTGTTTTAAGCCCATTTGAAAAATAAAGGTATAAAATATGAAGTGGTTGGAACGAGAAGCATTGGAATTGAAGGTATAAAAGGAGAAGTAGTGTGCTCTATTGTTTGCTTTTTGCTTTTTAGTGTGTGTTGTCTTCGTGCTCGTAGCATCAGGAGAAAATAAAATTGAGTGTGTGCCATGTTTGGCGCTAGTATGTATGTTGTTTGAGTGAGTTTTTATTAGGTGGAGAGAAATTATTTTATGAGATTAGGTGTATTGGAGTTTTGGGTTTGTGAGAGTTAATTAAATTGGTGATTGTATTTTTTACATAAAGTTAATGGATTGATTTGTTGAGTTGTGGACGTAGGCATTGTTGGCCTAAATACAGGTGCTTCTTTTACTCTATTTATTTTTTTTGCTTGTGTGGATTTGGGATTTTTTCTTTTAACAACATCAAGTTTATTGCAAGGTAGTTTTCAAGCTTCACTGGGTGACATGAGGTGAATGAACACGCAACAATTTTTCTGGATACTTACCACAAGAGTTTGGTAAAGGTAGCAATGACCTACAGTTTTTGAAGTCGTCAAGCAACGACCTAAATGGGCCCTTTTTGCCAGCTGGATTAAATTTTACAAACTTGATATCCTTGCATCTAGCCAGCAATAACTTCACAGGAAGGATACTTGACGGAATCATAAATAGTAGGGAGTCAAAAATGTTTGATTTAAGCAACAACCAGCTCCATGGAGAATTACCAAGTTGGATTGAAAACTTTCATAATTTGACTTTTCTCATTTTGTACCATAATATGTTGCAAGGTCTAATACTATTAGGCTTTTGTGAATTGATTGAGCTCCAACATCTAGATTTTTCTTACAACATTAAGTGGAACACAACCAAGTTGTGCTAATATGTCATCGTTGAGGTTCTTACATTTGCAAGGCAATCAATTCAATAGGCCCATACATGTTGCTCTTGCCAAGTCCCATATCCTATTGACTTTGGATTTGAAGAGTAACAAGTTTTCAGGTCAAATCCCAAAGTGAATTGGTTCATTTTTCAATTTAAGGATTCTTAATATAAAGGGAAACAAACTTGAAGGTTCAATCCCAATGGGCATATGCCATCTCAAGAGGATTAACATTCTAGATCTTTCTCAAAAGAACTTTTTGGGAGGGTTACTGTCTTGCTTCAATAAAATAACATTTAGAAAGGTGGCTTTTTTTAATATGGCCAAGGAAGAGAAAATCAGATCGGATATTGAACCAGTCAAGATATTAGTTCAAAGGTTTAGAGGTCCAATCGGTTCAACTGGGGTTTAACCGGAATATAATAAAATATATTAAATCATTAACATTAATATAATCAACACAAATATATATATATATAGGTTTATAAAATAAATATAATCTATATAAAATTTCTCTAGTCTCAGCCTCACAACACGGTCACAAAAGTATTCGAAAACAATATTTGTTGGTGACCAACGAGTTTTATGGTGAGCAGCCTACGAATGACAGAGAGAGAAGAAGGATAACCTAATAATCTTTGTTAGTGCTGTAACGCCCGGGGACGAGGACGAGGAGTGATCGCCGGTGCAAAGAGGGCACGGACAAGGAGCGGCTCCTCGCAAGGTCCTCTAAGCGGAGGGGTACATGAATGAACCGATTACACACCCGAATGAGAGGGATCCTAAGACTGTATAGGTATGAGACTATACAGTTGAGGAGGGCTTATATGAATTGATTCGTACTACCTATATCAACAAGATGCATCTTCTTTTCGGTAGCCCAAACTGAAAGAACTCCATAGTTAAGCGTGCTTGACCTGGGGTAATTTTGGGATGGGTGACCTCCTAGGAAGTTTTCCTAGGAAGCGTGTGAGTGAGGACAAAGCATGCTAAAAAGACCCGTACGGTGACGAACCAGTACGGTGTGGTTCGGGGATGAACCAGGTGGAAGCTGGTGGGCATGTAATGCCCGGGGACGAGGATGAGGAGTGATCGCCGGTGCAAAGAGGGCACGGACAAGGAGCGGCTCCTCTCAAGGTCCTCTAAGCGGAGGGGTACATGAATGAACCGATTACACACCCGAATGAGAGGGATCCTAAGACTGTATAGGTATGGGACTATACAGTTGAGGAGGGCTTATATGAATTGATTTGTACTACCTATATCAACAAGATGCATCTTCTTTTCGGTAGCCCAAACTGAAAGAACTCCACAGTTAAGCGTGCTTGACCTGGGGTAATTTTGGGATGGGTGACCTCCTGGGAAGTTTTCCTAGGAAGCGTGTGAGTGAGGACAAAGCATGCTGAAAAGACCCGTGTTAGTTTGTGGGGACAGTCGTCAATCCATAAAGCAGCAGGGGATGTTACAAGTGCCCTTCTTTGGTTCCATTTTTTTTTTCATTTTTTCTCTGTGATTACCACAAGATATCAGTATTTAAGCTTTGAAACCAACAAAATAAAAAAATTTAAAGCTCTGAACCAGTCCAACCAGTTCAATTAGCTGGTTTTCCCAGTTTTGATCGGTTATGAGTCCCTCCAATTCCAGCTACTCAACCGGACCGACCAGGCAATTATTTCCCGATTAACCTAGTCAGACCGGCCAGTTCGGTCCGGTTCTCTTAACAATGTATATGGCATTAAACTAGGGAAAGTATTGGTGCCAGGGATTTCAATAATGAAAGGGGTTTTCCTATAATTAAAAGATAAATGACTATTTTGAAATATATTTTGAATGGTCCTTCATGTGATATAAAGACCAAGAAGCAGATTTCATGTCAAAAAGGAAATATATATGAATCATACAAGGGAGATATCTTGAATTCCATGTCTGGCCTAGATCTTTCATACAATAATTTGACAGACCACATTCCTCCACAAATGGGGTACCTGAGCAGTTTTCATACATTAAACTTGTCCAATAATCATCTCACAGGGCCTACGCCAAAAATATTAGGCAAACTCAAGCAAATAGAAAAGCTTGGATCTTTAACATAATATGTTGAGTGGTCAAATTCCCTCACAATTGACACTTTTATATATGTTGTCTGTCTTCTCTGTGACTCACAATAACCTATTTGGAAGGATACCAGAAAAGATCAATCAGTTTAGAACTTTTGAGGCAAGTTGCTATGAGGGTAACCCCTTTCTTTATGGACCTCCACTAGACCAAAATTGCTCATTCAATTCCAAACTACCATGGATGGAAACTTATTCTCACAAGAATAAAAATGACTTTAAAACGTACTTTGTTTGGAGTTTTGCAGCATCATTTGTTGTTACATTTCTAAGTGTCAGCTTTTCTTTACTTTAATTGATACTTTCATTTTCGAGGGGGGTTTTTAGGAAGTAATAATATTGTAGTCAAGAGTATCTCCAGACTTGTGTAAAGGCAAGTTTGGATATATTAGTCACACATAAATAGAAAGTTTGATTAATGTTAATTATCTTTTAAAATTAAAATGCTTATTAGTTAAATGAAAAATGATACATTTAAATAAAAACATGATTATAGTAATTATGTAATGCATATATGACATTGATTAAAAAGAAGAAGACATATTTGCAGAAATTTGAAAAAGTAACAACAAACGGACTAAATATAAACTATTGGAAATTGAATAAAAGGACATTCATTCAAGGTTTAATTGTAAGGGAATTCGATGGGTTCACTATTTAAACTTAAAACTCAACAAGTTGATGGAACATCAATGAGGTATTAAACTCATTACTTAAATTATAGTATTAACAAACTCAATTAGTTTTGGTATGGTTCATGAAGGCTACTGAAGATCTAAGATCAAACGGGAAGAGAAATTAAAAAAAAATTATGCTTCTATTGTTGAAGATTTGGATAATTCGAGAAGCTTAAAGGAAATAATAAGTCAACTTTCATAGACTTGAATTATGAAGCAAGCATCAGCGATTGATCTAGGATGTGAGTGCCTCTTACCCTTTATACGTTGGTTCTACTTTTGCATTCTTGCTTTGGTTAAGATGTTGATTGTTGCTGAGGGTAGATTTGGTCTTTTTTTTCTTTTCTCCTGTTTGTTTGGTAGCTTGTGGATGGACAAGGTGGTTGTCTCGTATTTTTGCTCCGCCTCTTTATGAGCATCAAGCGTTTTTATAGTTTTCCCAAAAAAAAAAAAAAAGAATTGTCGGCTTAGAACTTGATTCATTACTAAATGATTTTTCAAAGTAGTCTCCAGAAATTAACTAGAGGCCAAGTTAACTACTTATGCTCTTCAATGTATGGTTTTGCATCCCATTGCATGTTCATGTAATTATTTAAGTAATTCTCTCATGTCTTTCTCTTCAGAGGAAGTAACAATTTGGTAATAATAGCAATGCTGGTGCTAAGGCCTTCAGCAGGTAACATTGTGAATTTTTCTTCGTCTATCTATTGGTTTTATTTCATTTTAAAACTGACTTCTTGAAAAATTGCAATAATAAACCTCAAATAAAATTGTGCACTACACAGTGCAAATGTATGGCCTCCTTGTTAAAATCAAAACTTTACCAGGCGTTTGTTTTGGGGTATATTTAATTATTTTGGAGAATAAGTAGTTGGAAATAATGCATTCCTACATTTGTTACAAATTTTACAAAATTTTTCCCGGGTATTAATTATACCATGGAAAAAATATTTTCCTATAATTTAGTGAAATCTCATTCTCAAGTTGAATGGTGGGAAAAAATCACATGACTTGTAAATCACAATTATTAAGCATAATTACTAAATCATCCCTCAATTATTTGATTTTTTTCTCTTTTTATGATTGTGTTAAGCGTATTTTGGAAATTATGATATATATTATTAGGAACAGTGATTATAAAACAAACAAGTTTTAAATTTATTTCCGATAATCTTAACAAATAATCTCATGAATGTTTAGTATTAAGAAAATAATTTTTTAAAAATACCTGGGAATAATATTCCTGGAATATCATTCTCAGGAATCATATTCCTGGAAACTTAATTTCAAACCTTGAAACAAATGTCTCCTTAGGAATAAACCATAAAGAACTAGTCCAAAGTGGAAGGACAGACCTAATTCTGAATATTAAAAAGAACAAAAAAAAAGTATGTAGGACCATTTAAAAATGTTATGCTATTATGATCATCTACTAAGAATTAGAGAGTAATAAAAATACCAAGTCTGTTGCTTGAAAGTTCATGCTTATATGGGAGTGTCTTACTGCATTCACATATAGGTAGGAAATAATCATTAGTAAATACTTGATGGTACCAAAATCCATGGAAATCTTGGTGACACTCAAATAGGAAGTGTAGCCAAACCCTCTGCTGAAATTGTTGTTGATATCCTTGGTTTTAGTTTTAGTGGTGGTGTTGCTGTAGCAGAGCTCTTGCATGTGATTAACCATAGGGACCTTCATCGGATTGGGCCGGATTAATCAGGTTTCTAGTAATAGGGTCCAAACACCGGTGGTCTTTTCATCTACTGAGATAAAAACCCTCATTCTGAGCACATCATCTCTCCGGTTTTGCAAGTAATAAATTTTGGTATGACTATCGAGTAACAGAGATGCTGTTATTTATGACTTATTTTAATTGTAATGCAATTCAATACTTGCTGACTTAAGTATGTCAATCCATTTCTACTTTGTTTTGTTTTCATATTTCCCCCCAATTTTGTCTTGATTTTAGATCCAAACCTTGACAAAGGCTTGAGATGACACATCTGCTAATCAATTTCTGCACTGTTTACCATGACATCATATCCTTTAATATTTTCTCTGGTGTCAACATTTTTATAATTAGAAAAACATAATCATCATTAGAGTATTAACAGAAGGTGTGACATGAGATATCTTTCGTGTCACCATTAAAGTGTTTTCGGCCATTGTTTCGCTGGATTGATTCCTTGCCTCTACATCGTTGTCTGGCTATACGGACATTGGACATAGCACCATTAGAGAGCCCAACAGTTTCAAAACCAGGGGGAGCGTCTAGGTTGGAGTCCACACGGGCCCATTTTTTGCTTGAAATCTCATTCTCATATTAGGGGGGTCTCTTCTATTAATCTTAATTTAGGCCATTTTTTTTAAAAAAAATTTAAAGTTAGGAATTCTTCCTAAAATAAAATTATAAAATTATATTTTTATTTTTAATTTTATGTTCTCACTATTTTTCACAAAATACTGAATATAGAAAATATAGAAAATGAAAATCGAAACCAAATATACCCTTAAAATCTTATTTCTTGTTTTCAATATTTATTTTACAAAATCACAAAAATAAGAACCACAAAATCACAATATAGTTTTCCTCCTACAGTAGAATCAACATGCCAACTATGTTGGTGGGTTTGTGGAGAGTATTGTCCAATAACAGATTAGTTTGTCATAGGAGGAGTTCTGGTATCAAAGGAAAATGTATTAATCTGTTGCATAATAGAAAGTGTAAAAGCCAATATGCAGACAAACGCTGAAGTTAGATCTATAGCCAAGGTAGCGGATTTCATTCTGAATGTGCTAAAAGGAGACAATTTTTCTGTGGAATTCAGAACAAACTCAGTGGCAATTGTTAAGTGGTTCAAAGGAGAGTACCGAGCTTACTAGGAACAAGGTTTTGCAAGAAACTTGTTTCTTTGTGTGAGGACAATTTTGATGAGATCGTCACTAGTGCTCTTTACTAAGTTGGACAAGAATATTTTCCAAACTTGGAAAGCACAGGGACAGTGGTTAGATGTTTATAAAGTGGAGTGGTTCTAATTGTTGAGTGTTACTGATAGGAGTTTTGTTGGTATTTATCTTTCTACGCTGTTTTGTGTTGAGTTAGAAAGATAATAGGGCATCTATGCAGGGGTTGTTTATTTCAGTCCCTTCACATCCTTGATGGCTATGTCGAAGGGGAAGTGGAGGTTTGGAGTTTTCTCCATAGATGTGCTTAGCTTTGTTTTTATGGTGGTTGTCTCAACTTTTGCTACTCCACCCTTCTTATTAAAGGTGTTGAGTGTTTATAAAAAAAAAAAAGAAACACAAAAATGAAAACAAAAGCCAATAAACAGACGTTCTGATTTTCTAGTTTTCACTTTTCACTGTTCACTACGCAAAATTTGGGGTGGAGTGAAATTTAAATAAAAGTCAAGCTTGTATTATATGCAATTTACTCTTCTTATTATCATTTGCACCAATTTTTGATTGGATTTTGTTGAGAGGTAGGTTGGAAGCAGTCCGCCAACCTACTGTCACTTTCGCTGTGGGCTGGCTGTTGAGTTCTACTCACCGAAAATTCCTCCACCGGCAACTCCTTGTTAGTTTCGAGTTTCAACAATGCATTTGCAACTTCAATGTGATTGTGCAGGCTTTACACTTGATCATGATGCATGCATTGGAAACAAAGGTTAAGTGGTTTGTTTAATTTTCTCTTTGATATATGATTAGTCATAAGATTAACTATATTTAACCACCAATGTTAGGAGCATGCCAATTGCCTTGTTGAAGAAAGAAAACTTGCTTTGTGATTTACATGTAATTCATCATTTTTCAGCTTTGAATAAGACGTGTGATATGGCTTACTTTCAGGTCAACATTATCTATAGGAAAGGAATAATTATCATGCATTAGATCAGTGTAAATTTAAAATATGTATATATTGAATTTTCAATATGATATTTTTAAGATGTGTTTGGTTAGGTGAAAAAAATCTTATCGATTAGTAGTGCAATATATGTATTTATCATCTTTTTCAACTATTAGAATTCTCAACTACTCTTGAGAGATCACTATAGACAATATACAATTATTTATCACAAGTGTCGGTTTTGCAATTATAACCTTGTATAGTTTAATGATTAGTCTTAACTTTTTTATATTATTAAAACTCATATTCTATCATAAGCTATCATATTAATATGATTATTTATTTCTAACCTAATAAAATTCAAAGATAATATATATATATATATATATTTGCACGAGAAATTAAATAGTGACACATGAAACTAATTTTTCTCGATTATGTCAATCGCTTTTTCATTGAATCTTAACTATAAAATAATTGGGCAGTAATTTTTTTTCGTCTACTTTAAAAAAATTAATTTTAACATTTTAAATTTTATGTCAATTAAGTTTGAAAATGAAAATCACAAAAAATTTAAGTTATCATGAGCCTGTATAGTAACATAGTTATTTGACTTAAACTTTATAAAATTAAAAAATCAAAACTTAATTTTATTATGTGTAAATGAATTATAAAGTATTATTTGAAACTAATTTTTCTTGAGAATATTAAGGTCTTCTTTCGAACTTGATTAAAAGTAACAATAATTATAAATTTGATGAGCTATAAAATTCATAGATTAAATATTATTACTTTTTTGTGTAACAATATAAAAGCATATTCTTTTTAACCATAAAAATTTAAAATAATTTTAATTATAATTTATATTATTACTTGAATTGTATAATAAGTAGAAATTAAAGTGTATTTTAATTATAATATACGGTGAATCATTAATTGTTTGGTGCAGTGAATTAATTGCTAAAGTGCATCGAATCAACAATATAGATAGATTTTGGAGGTTGTTATAGAATTAGTTGAATAAGTTTTAAACTGGTTTGGTTTAGTTTTTCATGTGAATTGAATCATGCTCACTCCATTTGCGAGTTAATAAACTACATTTATAAAGTTGGTCAAATAAGAATAGGGTGAATGGCTAAATGGCTAAATAACAATGCATTAACCACATTTTGTTAGAGTAGTTAAATGAAAGTTAAAGTGTACCTAGTTGATTTGTATGTATTTGTATGGGAACACGAGATCTTGGAATTCGTTCTGCTCTTGTGAATGGAGATGTGTATTTGTAGGGACTTCAACATTTAAGTTAGCAAGAATCTCAGGTATGCAAGGAGGCCAAAAATACTTACATGATCTCTTAGCTAACTAGTTATAGTAGAAGACCAGCCATTGTAGGAGAGAAATATTATTTGCAGTTATCATTTGCGAGATACTGTATCAACACATTCCTATATATTATTGGATGGACTATGGACCCCACTTAATTTGGGACATACTTCTTATTCAATAGTAGATAAAAGTATGTCAATACAGTGTTTCATAAAATGTGAGTATAAATAATACTACGTATTGTATTGCATGAGGATGCTCCTGTGCGTCCATGCTCGAGTTTGTAAGGATCACGTTGGACAAAGCCAGAGTTGGTTAAAGTCCAATCGAGAGAGTGGCTTTCCGTCTCGGGTTATGGGTTCACCAAGTCGGATCTCGAGCCAAATTGGTTCTAAATAATAGACTTTTAACTCGGGCTTAATTGCATTGTAGTCTCATGTTTCTGGTTCGTAACAATATTGTTGCTTATTATGTAAGATCACAAAAAATGAATTAATTAAATTTTTTAAGTGGATAACAGTTTTTTAATTAATATATTTATTTATAATAGATTTTGTATTTTCAGTTTAATACTAAACCTAGAAGTTTTTAAAATAATTTATACAATTTATTAAATTTGACGTGCTATCATGTAAAAATTTGTATAATAAAATCAATTATATATTGTCATGTAATTCAAAATGTTTAACTATTACAATAAACATGTCAAAAGTCATATGTGCTATAATTTGGTTTATTCTGTAAAAACTTTTACGCTAAAATCTATCAAAATTAATCTTTTTGCAATGATTTCATAACAATATTAATTTTCATTTTTAAATTAAATTTAAATTACAATAATTATTTTAATTTGATAGTTCAGGATTATAAAATTTTGTAATTTTAATTCACAGAGTTAATCTGTTCAATTTTTTTAGAAAATGTAAAATTAAATTTATTTAAAAGTAGACAATTGAAAAGATTTAGCTTCCTAATGACCTCATAGTCAATTTCAAAGGAATAAATGGCCTTAGCAAAATCAATAAAAATTAGTTCCATGTAACATTTTATTTAGACGCACAAAACAATATTAATCTTTCATCTTTAAATTTTATGTTTAATATTTAGATAAATACGTTAATATGTTAACTCAAGATAATATAGATTTTATGATTTAAAATTTGATCGTTAATTTGCTTATAAATGAAAAAAATGCAAAATTAAACTTTTTAATCATACAAAATAATTTTAGTTTAAAATTATTTAATAGGTTAAGACTATAGTTGTATGCACTTTGTTAGCAGATAATGTAATGCCCCAATTTTTATGTACTAATTACTTTAGTTAGCTGATGGATAATTAGTCATTCATAATATAAATATTTTTTTTAGTTATTTTATATATGAAATCCCTAGGCTATCTTCATTTATATATATACCTAACGGTCAAACTATAGTTCTCATATACACCCACACTTTAAAAAAAAAAAAAGAAAATGAAAACTCAAACCCCATTTTCCCCTCCCCTTCACGGTACACACACACACACACACACACTTCTTTCCATTTCTTCTTCCATTTTCTTATCTTCTTCCTTCTTTCTCTCCATTTTCCTCCACCATCTCAACCTCATAAATCCTTCAATTCTTCACCAAATTCAACAAATAAATACACTTTTCCATAGCTCTTCCACCCAATAAACACAAATCCACCATTAATTTTTCAAGAAAAGTCCTCCTCCTACCTGTTCTGGAGCAAACAAAATTTGGGTAGAAAGGAAAGAATGAGTTTTTGCTTCCTTACTTAGGAGATCAAACTTCAAGAAGCTTGTGGTTGTTTGGATCTTCAGTAAAAATCATATTTTGATAGGGGTTTATGTTTAAACTTGTTTATTTATGATTTTGTTAAGAAATATTGAGTTTTGATGAATGATTATGCATGAAAAATCAAAAGAAATTGTATGTTGTTGCTGAAATTCTCGGATTTATGCAGACAACTCAATTTGTATGAATTTATTCACATAGATAGAGATAATATTTTGAGCTAAAATTTTTATATGATGAAGCTAACATATGGAAGTATCTTCACTATTTTTCTTGAAGTGTTTAGATGACTTTTTCTATTTTTTTAAAATTCAGAAACCGATAAGATTTTAGTTTCGGTATGAACAGTAATTTCTGAAGCACTGAATTTGCATAATTTATTTACCATATCAAATGATCAAATTTTGACTTGAAATTTTTACAAGATGTTGTGGACATCTTGAAGTTAAATCATGAATGTTTGTAAGATTTAACATGATCATTTGACAGGGTAATAAAATTGGGAACTATGGTTGTTGGCTGTAAATAGGGGGTTTCTGACCACCGAATTTGTCTAATTTTGTTAACATATTTAGAGAATGATTCTTGCTTTAAAATTTTTACAGGATCTTGTGGACACATTGAAGTGTCTTAGATAATTTTTATATCCTCTGAATTTATTATTTAATATGGAAATAAATTTGTGTTACAATGTTTGAAATATGCATGAAAATTGAGTAAATATATATGCCATGTGTTTGATAAAATTTCTAAATGAGAGTAAAGATTGTTTGGGATTGAGTTTTTACATATTTGTTGAAAGTGAAAGAGTGAAATTTATATGAGTTTTGATTTATCATATAGTAGCATTTTAGTCTTGACATAATGAATGATTGCTTATTAATGTTTATGATTACTCGTTGAGTTGTTGTTGTGGTTTATCTCATCTTAAAGAAAAGGATTTTAGAATTCATTATTGAAAATTATGCTTGCATTATTGTGAGAAAAAGAATGACTTTGAGGAAATAGGAAAAAGAGGAAGAACTAAAGATAAGGAAATCAGAATTAAGACATGAAGATTAAGGGTCGATTTATGTCGACAAAGAGGGTTCTGACACTGAATCGTTCTAAGGACCAGTGATGACTGGGCATTGACTTTCTTTATAGTGCACATGAGGGTTTCAGTGTCGGTTCGTATTAAGAAACTGGTGTCTACCAGTTAAGTATAAGCTTATAGCTTTTAAAATATCTAACCAGAATTAATTGAGAGGAAAGAACAATGAGATGAATAAGAACAGATAGAAATGCGAAAGTTATGAGGTAGATAAGACTAAATAAAAAGATCTTAACTATGATGTATTTGATGTCTTACATCAGGATAGCCATTTATGTATGTTGTGACATTTAATGAATGAACCTAGTATATTTCCATGTAAGCATGTCTCTTTAATTATATTAATAAAGTTCCTTCATACATGCATATACTTATCATGCCAAGACCATGCTAAAAGACACCTCTACCTTGATTAAGATTGTTTGCGAAATCCTAAAATTGAACCTCATAATTGTATGTAAATGATTTCAGAAGAAACCAAGGTAAACTAGAGATGATAATGATGTCATGTTAATTGCATATGTTCCTACTGAGATTTCAATTGATTTCTCACCCCTTTTCTTTTTTTCTATATCATCTCTAGATGAGCAGGTAGATCCTGATGCAAAGACTTAGTTGCTGAAGTATAGCTGCTTTTTTGTTACTTGGAGACTGTGCTATATTACTGGATCTTAACTTTGCATTTGGATCATGAGATCTTTCTCCTTTTATGTTTTGTATCTTGTGACTTGAGGTCATGACTTAGTATATTCTCAGCTGGTTTGACCCATGTGGCTATTTATATTTGATATTACATTACTATGTTATGTTATAGATTGAATGGCACTGTGTGCCTTATAAGGATGATATATGATATGTTGAAGTATTGTATTTTGAAAAGTATGTTGAGCTATGAATGATTGGTTATCCTGTTTATGATTTTCTGTCTTATAGGAGCATGGTATTTACGTCGTTATCATGCCGAACTTTCATTAGAATGCTTAGCAATATTTTATGTCAAATGTTGAAAAGCTCACGAAATAGGACGTGATTCCTTAGTATTAATTCTTATATGACTCGAGCATGTAGAAATGAGTACTAGAAAGTTACAGATAATGTTTAATCTAAGGTGACTATAAATTGTAATACATAGCCAATTAGTGTTATATGATTTATTTATAGTGCGAAGAAAAAACTCTAAAACTTAAAAGTGAAAGTTCGTGTTGAAGAAATTAAAAAACTGCCTATTTATATCCTTAAAAGTGAAACTAAATAAGATAATTAAGAATCAAAAGAAGAAAAATACTTTAATGCCCTTTTGTTCCTTCCAATCAGTTTAAATCTTATCAAAATCTCCAAGTTCTATTCAAATCATGCTGAAATCTCTTTCAATTATCTCTGTAATCTTCAACTGCTTATCAATTATCTTATTCTACAAATCAAATCAATTTAGTGAGAATATTTAGCCAATAAATCTCCACAAAACCACAATTTACGAAATAAATCCACCAAGAGAATTTAAATTGATTTCTCAACAAAATTACTTAAGAATAGCTCAATTTAAATGTGATTAGGGTCAAATAACTTTGATAAACTAAGATTTTTCCAATTTATCAGTAAGAACATCATGACCTAATTTTAGTCACACAGCTTAATCATATACCATCTTTAACTTTAGCAACTTAACTTCAGCATATTTAAGTTTAACTTCTTTAATTTTTGCTTCGTACATAACTGGGCTTTCATCTACCCAAGTTATGGCATCATACATGACTTTCATTCATCTAGCTATTACATACATACCTATTACCACCCTAACTATATGGATATGAGCTTGTTCGACCAATAATGTGCATGCCTTTGATGTTTTTGACCAACTGCCTTTGCTTCCATATAAATCAATGTGATTTAATATATTTTAGATTCTTATTGAAATTTCTATGTTCATCTCCCTTATTATTCAATTAAAACATTTATTTTAGAATTGGTTATGTATTATGATTAAATCTTGTAAGCTAATAATTTTAGAAATTTTTGTAATATTTAATTTCTTCATTGCTCTCCTTTTTTTCATTTTTTAATTAAAAATTATATTTTCTAATTATATTTATTTTATGACATGTGTTATTATTTTTAGATTTAATTTCTATACATTGATAGTATGAATTTTTTATATAATTATCTAATTATATATTGTCACATCAATCATAATAGTTGACTTTTACATCCATTTTAAAAAATAATCTAATTTTTTTTATTGAATGTTTGTGTAAAATAATTATTTTACATAGTCAATGTATCAAAATTGAACTTATTATTTTTTGTGCAATCATTTTTAGGAAAAATACATATAAGACCAGAGCTTTTGAGACAGTTTTTAGTTTAATGTATTCATTTTGTTAAGATTCATCAAAAACCATTTCTAACAATAATACTTTGTCAACTTATATACGTCTAGTAACATTACCAAAAAAAAAAAGGAATTGGACATGATGATGATAATAATATATATTAAATTTCTTTTAATACGTGTACTTTTCTCCTAAATTTAGATAATTTTGAGTTCTTTTTCTCATAATTTGAGTTTTTATTTACTCAATCTTCATCTTTTAACTCTTTTTCTTTTACAATCTTTTAATTTTTAAACTTTTTAAATATTATATTGAGTGATTGATGACATTAATAACAATTAGAAATAAATACACATACTTATAACAAGGGTAAAATATATTTATCACTCTTAAGATATTAAGAAATGACAGTTCAATTCATTTAATTTGTTTGAAAAACCTACTCTTTACCCAAGGACAAATCCAGAAAAACCATTAAGGAGGGCCGAAAATAAAACTTTTTATAATAGAATAAACATTATAGTATGTGCTAATAAAGAAAATCTTAGGGCATACATTTATGTGTATGTGTTATATGATATTTATTGAAAGTGTACACAATGTTCCTTTATATCATAAATCTCATTAATAATAGGATGCATGTTAACTTTTTCAATAATCTTCAGAGATAATTAGCAAGAAATTCATCTTCTATCTTATATTTTTGAGACCATTCATCCTAATATTAATAACTGAAAAATATCTCTCAAAACTAGAGTTGAAAAAAGAAAATTTAATAACAAACCAATTAAACAATCAATCAAAGGGTATAATAAAGACTTTCCCCTCTCATCAACCCTAATATTGTGGACAAGTTATTCAATGCAAAATAACTATATATATCAAATTCATAATGTTCAACTAGTATTCCAATAAGTGTTAGGTAATATTTTTTATTTAATTATACTTACATTTATATTGTGTTGATTTGGTTATACATTTATAATTTATATTTAGTTATATATATATATATATATATGTATATTAAAACATTTTTTTGGGGGGGGGGGGGGGGTTGGTGATCCTTGCTTGCGCCCCTTGTGTCCATCCCTAACATCACTTCATTTTATTAAGGGTGTGTTTGGTGTATTCGCTTTCGAGATTTGATTTTTATAAATTATGTATTAAATAACAAAAATAATTATAGAATAAATATTGGATTTAATTTTTGTACATTGATTTTATGTTGTTTGAAGCCTATAACATATTAAATAAACTTATCTATCATAATCGCTATTTATTTGTTAAAATGATAGATAATTTTAAGATCTAGAATTAAATCATTATTTTAATTAAAAACTTAATAATAAATATCAACATACACAAATTAATTAAAATTAATAGATAAATTTATAATGCATAATAAATAATATAAAATTTTATATAAAATATAATTATATAAAATAAAAATAAAAATTTAAATAATTTTAAAAATTGTTATTTTGACTATTTTTTTAATTCTGTAAATGATTCGTAAATAATATCAATTTGGTACATTTTCTATGTTCATTATATGTATTATGATAAAAAATGTAGAAGTTAAAAATATTACAAGAAAAGAAAATACATTTTTTTATATTTGATATTATATGAAAAATATTATAAAAATAGAATTATAAAAAATAAGAATTTAATTTTGATGCATTGACAGTATAAAAAATTTTGCATCGTGATTCGATTAATCATGCCATTTAAACTGACTTTTCAAGTAGTAGATATAAGAATAAATCACTTTGACTATATAATAATATATGCTTGAATACATTATAGAACTCATTTACATTATTAGTATATTAAATTAAATTCATAAAATAATAATTATAAAATAAATCAATCCATAGAAATTTAAATAAGTGTCAAACCATGCTAAGTAATTTCTCACTATGATAACTACCCACCATAGTTTGATAATATCTAAATTTTTATTAGATGACTATGTAAAATCAATTTTATATTGTAAATTAATTAAAATTTAAAATAGTGCCAAATTTTGCTAGATAACTAACCACTAATTGTGATAATTAAATAATTGATTTATAAATTATTTTTAATATTTTAAATCTCATTCATATAATTATATTTTATATTAACATTAGTTATTACTAATATTATTTTTCATGTATTATTTATTTTTAAAAATAGTTAATATCTATTTATATATTTTAACATTATTCTAAACATTTATTTAAATTTTTATATCTTATTTATTTAAAATTTTTATTATTAATTTTTCATTAAAAAATATTTTTAACTTTTAATATAATTTTTAATATTATTTATGAATTTAGTTTCTATGATGTGACAATATAAAATAGTTTTAACTATGAACTAATAAAAATTCAAGAAATTGTCAAATCTGATAAAAAGTTGTCTACTAGATTTTGTTTTATGCTATCACTATATAGAAATTAAATTCATTATTTATTTTATAATTATTTTTATTATTTGGTGTATAATTTACAAAATATAAATCATAAAAGAGAATGCACCAAACACGCTTTTAATAAAATGGGATGAAGTGTAGGTTTTTCAAAACACAATAAGGTAGAATGTCATTTCTTGATACCTTGTGGGTGTTAAGTGTATTTTACCTTTATAACAATAACAATAATTGCAAAAACAAATATTATACAATATGATTAGTATTTAATTTTAACACGCTGACAGTATAAAAAACAAGTTTTTACACAACTATTCAATCATTCAATACTACATCAATAGATATGATAACTTCCACCCCACTACATCAAAGTTAAACTCATACAATTAACATTTAAAACTAAGGTAATGTAGTTAATATTGTAAAAAAGTTTTACATAGTTATTCAATAAACCATGTAATTTCACCCCATGTAATATAGTTAAATTCCACCATTACTACTTAAAAAGTAATTTAAATAGAAAGATTTGATTGGATAATGATCACCACATCAAAAGTAAACCCTAAAATTTAATTCTATTTTGCAACCTAAAAGATGAAAGTTGGGTAAATACAACTCAAAAAGGAAAGTGGAATTATAATTGGTCATAAAGTGAATGTCCATATAGGCCACCTTTTTTTGGAAGTTTGAGTAGCATTACCCATAAAAATAATTGAAGATTATAAGAAAATTTTTACATATAAGCTAAGCAATTAAGATTGTTAATATTTGACGTATGATAGTAATTTGACTCTATTATTCAACCATATCAATCACCTTTAAGGCCAAGTAGGATGTCATTAATATATGTTACTTCACATCATGTTCACAAAAAAAGAAATGACAAAGTAACAAACATGAAATCTAGGCTTTACATGACTTATATTTTATAATTTCAAAGACTAAAAAATGTACATTATAAATTCTAAAACTAAAGTAACCCATGCATACAATTTCAGACACCAGCACGAGGATTGAATCTTCGAAAAAAGTAATGTTAACCAAGTAGTGATATTTGATGAAACAAATACAACGTAACTTGCTCAACACTTAGAGGCTAAAAGGGAGAAGCCCTTTCCATGCAAAAATATTATTTAAACATTTAAAAAAATAGATGTTTATTAGGACACTTATTTGATCATCTTTAAATGTAGTGGTAGTTTTCACTCATCTTATCCATCCATAACATCGAATAATAATAAAATGGCACCTCAATAGATACCCATTTTTTGGTCTTCAAATAGCACTATTACTTTCCAACGTGCCTTTCGACGTCTAGAATACATTGTCAAACACCAAACTTCAATACTGCCAACGTACAAAGTGTTGTAACTTGTAAAGATGAAATTATTTATGATGGGCCAAGGCTGTGATGCACGCACCCACCGCACATTGATGGCGGGGGCATGTTATCCATGACATGTGCGACACGCATGGGTGATATTTCCCATTGACTTGTGATTTTCGAGGACGAACAGCAAAATTGTAGTAGCTAGTCTATAAAAGTTTGCATATGTGAACCTAGGGAGTAGCTATTGCCACTCTCAAATGGCTATTGCCACTCCCACTTACAATAAATTTTAGTTAATTTGTCAAGAATACCCTTTTTGTTTAGTGAAGTGAAGGTCATGAATTGTCTATGGGTTCTACACATGCTTACGGTACTATAGATGAAAGACATAGTGGTTTTCTAGAAATATTTGTTTATTATATTGAAACAATATTGAGAAGTAGGAATTCGATGCTGTCCTCTATGGCTAACTTGTCCCTGTTGGAGGCCTCATTGCGTTGCTCGCCAAGAAAAAAAAGAAGTCAATGAAGCCAAAGCCAAAGCCAAAGCTGCCGAATCCCAATCCTCTACTTCCCCTCCCCAAACCTCAAATCCATCTCTAGCCATTGCATACTTGCACTGAAGCAAGATGGAAGAAGAGGAGGAAGAAACAAACAGTGATTAATTAAATACATAGAGAGCAAAAAAAAGAAGGAAAAAATGAGGGAGTAAACATAAACATATACATAGGAATTGAATGTACAAGCAATAATGGACGTGTAGATGGGAAGCTAGAATGCAAACAAATCCAGCATGGAGAAGAGAGGCTGGTCCTGCTTCGCAGCAAAGATGTGTGTTTTGGAAGATGGAAGGATAAGTGCAACCAAGGAAAATTAAGGAAATGGAATGCCAGTGTTTTGCTACAGCTGAATTCATTTTTTTTTTTTTTCATAGCACAGCACATGTGTCCTATGCGAAAGGCACCATCTTGTGCTACTTCAATTGTGAAATGTTTTTTCTAATATATGAATTTTATTTTATGTTTTCAGTACATGTGATTTAGCTTTTGTTGCCGAGTGCCGTAAAAGTTACTACTCACTATGCCTTTAATCTATTCGACACAGTTCCACCTTGTATGTTTACTGGCATATGCATAAGAACCCATGGACAACTCATGACCTTGACTTCACTAAAACAAAAAGAAGGGCATTCTTGACAAATCAATTAAAGTTTATTGAAAGTGGGAGTTGGCAATAGACATCTAGGAGTGGCAATAGCCACTCCCGTGAACCTACTCTCAACAACACGTACAGAGAATTTATATTGCATCGTCTGCCAAATTAAAAGGAAAAAAAATGTATGTGGGGTGTTCTCCAAGGTGGGTGTTATTGGTATTTCTGGTTAGGCTAGAGAGCAATGTAATTGTGGGGTGCTTAGAAGCTGAGAGAGTCGCACTTCTGAAATTGAAAGATGCTTTCAATCATCCAAATGGATCTGCTCTTCCTTCTTGGCAAGCGCAGGGTGATTGCTGCAGTTGGGAGAGTGTCAAATGTGATAACTCCACCAAGCAAGTGACTCATCTTCTTCTCAATGACACCAGGCCTGATGAATTGAGCGATCTGCAATGGTCACTGAATGCTTCATACTTTCTCCCTTTTGAGGATCTGCAAGTGTTGGACTTATCATACAATTATTTGGCAGGTTTTTCTCATTTTAAATATTATATGCTAGTAGTTTTTCTGAGAATTTTTTTTAAAATGAATTTAATTTGCTTCTAAAATATTAAAGTAAATATATACTAACCGTTAATTGAATATAAAATAATTAAATATATCTTACTTACTTCACCACCAAAGTTATTTTAGAAGGGAATTTTTTCACAGACACACACACACACACACATATATATAGCATAGATGTCTTTTTTTGATAAGTGATTGTTTTATGTTTGGAGCAGGTTTATTTGGCAGATTTAGATCGAAGAATTTACAAGAGTTAATTTTATCACATAACGACCTGACACAAGTTCCATCTTTTGGTGCGCTACTTTTATCTGCATCTATAAGAACATTTTGCTTCCATCATCGTATGTAGATTTATTTTTCTTTATCATGTATTTTATAAATTAAGGATTTATTTTGATCAATGGTAAATGTGTTCCACTTTAATTTCTCATATTAAGAAATTCCTAATTTAATTCTTGAGATTGCAAAAAGTGATTCTAAGTTACTCCTTTCAATGATGTTCGTAGAACTAACTTGAATTATTAAAAGGATTAACTTGAATTATTTTTTTACAATTTTAGGAATTAAATTGTTAATTTTTCAATTTTATGTATGATTTCTCCATGAAATTTCCCACCTCATTTTTACCTACATATCAAACACAGCCTAAATTTTATGAAATTTCAATTGGTTTTATTCACCAATAATTGATTTCAATAAACAATGGTAAAATGCTAAGCTTACGTTGCGGTAAAATAAAATATTTGTTTAACATTTCAATATTTTCTTTATATAACTTATTCAAGATTTGAATAAGATGTCAACAAAAATTCTTATCCACTAGTGCTTTTTATACAAGTCTCATATCATAAACTGATGCCAGCCAAGTATGCTATATTTGATTCCAAGTATGGTCCATGTTTTATCGACTCTAGCCCAATGCAAAAATCCAATACAAAAGACTAACCTATTAGGTGGGAAGCCCCTAGCCTTAAATACCATATTTAGATGACATGACTGTCGTTGTGAACTTGTAACATTGTCACCCCTATTTAAAGTGAGACGAATATGATATTCTATAATAGGCTACTCATTTTAAGTGGCTTCACCCTTGTCTTTATAAGTAGCCCTTCTTAGGTTGCTCTTTTCTGAGGTTGCCCGTTTGTATGTATTAGCCTCTTAATGAAGAAACCAATGTTATAGACTTTAGTCTAAGCGAGAACAAAATCCTAGAGATTAACTTATTAAGTGGGAGAGCCCCTAGCCTTATGGGGATCTAGGGTTGGGGGATTGGATCATGGGCCAACGTAAATAAGGGGACCTAAGAGAGGGGGCATGTGGATCATGGGCCTAGTTAAGAGGAGATACTAGCATGTGCATGCAAAGCAATCGTTAGGCGGGTCAGATGGGGACGCCCATAAGACGTGGGCTCGGGCTAAAGGCATTAGATCTTAGAGATTTAAGCTGCCCGATCAATCCTTGAGGGAACCAAGGGAAAAGGTCTGTTGGTTTCATCGGTCAAGGTTTTATTCTAGGAAAAGGAAATGATTATTCATGAGAGTGGGAGCTATAAATCCTGGTTAATCAAAATTGAAATATAAAATCATAATTTTTTTAAATGATCATGTAACATTTAAATAACTTTTAATTTTGAATCAAGTTCTCATATTGGTTCCGTACATATATTGAATTTTCAAATTTTAGCATACATCATAACGTACTACGGTGAGTATGTAAGATACTTTAACGTGTATATAAGTCTATATTTGTATATAATATTATAATAGATTTAAAAGAATATGACTATATGTAAGTCTATATTTTAAGTTTATATGAAAATAATTAAACATGTAAATTTTAAAGTAAAAAAAAGACTCTATTATCCAACGATATATTTTTTCTAATTTGAATTTGAAACTCAATCTTTTTTTTTTCTATCTAAAATGATATTCTCTTTTATTAATTTTAATGTGATATTATGTTTGAATTTTTAATTTTTTAAACTTTAAGAAGTCTTATCTCGTCAAAATCTATTAAATTCAAAACTATTGTAATTATTGTAGATATTAATCGTATCGCTATTGTTGACATCGTTAACATACCATGAATACCATTGAGATATTTACTCATATTAATTAATATGCAATACAATTAAGATAGTGTTGAAATTATAGATTTGGATAAGATATGTATTGCATATTTTAAGCTGTGAAAAACGCCATTCTTCCAGAAATTGTGCCAGAATCGATTGAACTCGAAACACATAGCACATGCCTGTAACTCAATAGTTTACTAACATATCACATTTCAATTTCCTTCCTTTTCTCTTTTCCGCTTTCAACTCCTTTACGTAATTATCAGTACGTGTGTCTATAGTTCTATATATTATCCTTCCTCAAAATCAGCTTGATGAAAAAAATAGAATAAAAATCGATAAGAAGCAACATGACTTATTGTGGGTCATTATTATTTCGTATTTTTTCGATATTTTTGTACAATAGCTTATGTGTCAATCAATAAATGGAATATAGCAAATATTTTATCTTACTTTAAGAGTGTTTGAGAATTTCTCTTTTTTAATATAACACCTCATTTGCCAACTAATTATGGCAACATGAAGTTGGGAAATTTGTCTAGCATAGTAGGGTATGTTTGTGAGTTGGAGTCTTGGAGGAAAGGGATTTTACACTATAATTCCTTCCCTTTCCTTCCTTCCTCTCCAAAATCCAACTCATAAACATACCCTTAAGATATTAACAAATATAATCATGAACTATATTATACGAACCGACATTAGTTCTTCTCACCTCACACATCAAAATGCCCTTCTTGCTCCTACCCTTCTTACTTAATATACCTGGTTTTATTCCATTCATCCGATTATTATCTTCTCCATCCAATTCCATATATTATGCAATACGTTACCATGCATGTATTTAGCAAAAGGAATTCCTTTTGTGCATTTTCATGTGTTGTTTGCTAAATAGGTACTTCCTTTGACACTCGACAGATCTTTCATCTTCAACCAAATTAGAGGAGTTGTCGCTTGGTTTTAATTTTTTAACTGGCAGCCTTCCAGGATCTCTTACGACTCTCTCTTCTCTCAAGTACCTGTCCTTCCGAGAAAATAAATTGAATGGCTCGTTACCAAGGGAAGGTAATTCTACTCCTGGAAATTTTTCTTTTCTTTCTTTTCTTGTAACTATAATTAAAATGCAGGAAGCATTCAATCTGTATTTCGGCGGTGTTGTGTACATGTGTAAAACATTACGTATGATATATTATTGACACATGTTTAACATGATTAGTTTGTATACGTTTTAAATTTTAAACATATTTTATAACCCTGACATGCACGAATAGAACATGGCAGAAATTAAAATACGAAATTAATAAAATGTAAAAGCAAAGTTTGTTTTAAATATTTATGAAATTTTTTAAATAAAAAGAGAATTCATAAGCCAGGAATATTTTTGCTATACATAAATTTTTATTTCCCTCATCCTCCTTATTTCACTTTTTTGTCACCTGGAAAGCTCTGCAACCCCAAAAGAATTTTTTTATTAAAAGGAATCTTGGATACACTTTAGGAGATTAACTCCCTTATAAGTTGTAATTCTGCCATGAATGAGATATTGTTTCCTATGTTAATGAAGAAAACCATGTATTGCAAGAGGGCTATGTATGCTAAAGAATCTTATAGCCGTGGATCTCACCAATAATCACTTTGTGGGACACATTCCAAAGTGTTTGACAAATTTGTCATCTCTTCGTTATCTTTCCGTTTCATACAATTATTTTGAAGGACCTTTGCCGTCCTCAATCATTTATAGTCTGAAGTCCCTTGCCTTTGTTTCTATTTGTAATAACTCTTTCAAGGGCTCACTTTCATTTAGCTTGCTTGCTAACCATTCCAACCTTCAGATTTTTACGCTTTCAGGCCACAACCAGCATGATGTGGAGGTTGGAACTGAGAACCCACCAACTTTTCCATCCTTTCAGTTGAAGGTTCTCATAATGGATACTTGCACAGTGAATGAACCGCAAGGAAAAATTCCCACCTTCCTTTATCATCAACATAGTTTGAGAATGCTAAATATTGCTCATAGCAACATTGTGGGAAGTTTTCCAAGTTCGCTATTAGTAAATAACTCCAAATTGAATTACTTCAATCTCAGCCACAACTTCTTGATTGGTCCCCTTGAGACCAATCCTACCTCAAAATGCCCACATATGGAAGTTTTTGATGTCTCTTCTAATCCCATTGGAGGAGATATTCCTCCACTTATAGGGTCAGTTTTCCCTAACTTGATATCTTTGAACATGTCCTCATGTTTATTGCAAGGTAGTTTTCCAGCTTCATTGGGTGACACGAGACAAATGAATAATCTAGACTTGTCACACAACAATTTGTCTGGATACTTACCACAAGATTTTGGTAAAGGTAGCAACCACTTGCAATTTTTGAAGTTGTCAAACAACAACCTAAATGGCCCCTTCTTGCCTCTTGGATCAAATTTTACAAACTTGATATCCTTACATCTAGCCAACAATAACTTCACGGGAAGGATACCAGATGGAATCATGAACAACAACGAGTTAAGAATGTTGGATTTTAGTAACAACCAACTCCATGGAGAAATACCAAGTTGGATTGGAAACTTTCGCAATTTGACTTTTCTCATTTTCTCCCATAATTTGTTACAAGGTTTGATACCATTAGACTTTTGTGAGTTGACTGAGCTCCAATATCTAGACTTGTCTTACAACAATTTAACTGGAACACTGCCAAGTTGTGTCAATATGTTATCCTTAAGGTACTTACATTTGCAAGGCAATCAATTCAATGGGCCCATACCAACTGCTATTGCCAAGTCTAACACCCTATTGACCTTGGATTTGATGGACAACACCCTTTCAAGTGAAATTCCAAACTGGATTGGTCCATTTTTTAATTTAAGGATTCTTATATTAAAGGGAAACAAACTTGAAGGTTTGATCCCTATGGAGATATGTCATCTCAAGAACATTAGCGTTCTAGATCTTTCTCAAAATAACCTTTCCGGAAGGGTACCATCTTGCTTCTATAATATAGCATTTGGAAAGTTGGATTTTTCAAATGGCATGACAATAGGGAAAGTTATGTACCAAGGGTTTTAAGGAATACGTGGTATCAATTCGATCCAAAGACAAATGAATATCATGAAATTCAACCTGGATTGTCTGTCATGTGGTATGAAGAACAAGAAGCAAGTTTTATGTCAAAAAGCAGGTATGAGTTATACAAAGGAGATATCTTGAATTTAATATATGGCCAAGATCTCTCAAAGAATAGTTTGATGGGTCACATTCCT
Source organism: Dalbergia cultrata (assembly GCA_031216105.1). Classification (NCBI taxonomy): domain Eukaryota; kingdom Viridiplantae; phylum Streptophyta; class Magnoliopsida; order Fabales; family Fabaceae; genus Dalbergia; species Dalbergia cultrata. Next base: position 19,474,092 of record CM062350.1, read on the forward strand.
CCACAAATAGGGTACTTAAGCAGCATTCATACATTAAACTTGTCCAACAATCATCTCACAGGACCTATCCCACAAACATTCAGCAACCTTAAGCAAATAGAAAGCTTAGATCTTTCACACAACATGTTAAGTGATCAAATTCCTTCACAATTGACAGTGTTATATAGCTTATCTATTTTTTCTATGGCTTTTAATAACCTATCTGGAAAGACACCGCAAAAGGTCAACCAATTTGGAACATTTGAAGCAAGTTGTTATGAGGGTAACCCTTTTCTTTGTGGAACTCCACTGGACAAAAATTGCTCATTCATTGCCAAACCACCCGTGATGGAGACTTATTCTTATGGGGATAAAAATGACTTCAAAGAAACCTTTTTTTGGAGTTTTGCAGGATCATTTGTTGTAGCATTTCTAGGTGTTATAGCTTCTCTGTACTTTAACTTATACTTTTACATTAGAGGGCGCTTTGGGAAATAATAGTGTATACTTTTACATCATTGTATCTGGATTTAATTTTCTTTATCATATTTTTATAAAGTGAAGATTTATTTTGATAAATTGTATGAGTGTTTTAATTTAATTTATGAAATTAAGAAATTACTAATTTAATTCTTGAAGTTGTAAAAAGTGATTCAAGTTATTTCTTATAATAATGTTTGTAGGACTAACTTGAATTGTTAAAAGGACTCATTTGTTTTTTTTTCTCAATTTCAAGAACTAAATTATTAATTTCTCAATTTTATGTATGGACATTGTCCGTGAAATTTCCCATCCCATTTTTACCTACATATTGAACACATGCTAAATTTTATGAAATTTCAGTTAGTTTTATTCACCAACTAATGACTGCAATAAACAATGGTAAAATGCTAAGCTTACATTGAGCTAAAAGAAAATATTAGGTTAACATTCAATATTTTCTTTATATAAGCTATCCAAGATTTGAATAAGATGTCAACAAAAATCCTTATTCACTAGTGTTTTTAACACAAGTCTCATATCAGAAAGTCATGTTATCCAACTATGCTATATTTGATTCCAAGTATGATCCATATTTTATGGACTCTAGTCCAATAAAAATCCAATACGAAAGACTAACCTATTAGGTGGGGGACCCCAAGCTTAAATACCGTACTTAGATGACATAACTCCCGTTGTGGACTGGTAACATTGTCACCCCTATTTAAGGTGTGACAAATATGAAAGCCCATAATAGGCTACTCACTTTAAGTGGCTTCACTCTAATATTTATAGGTGGCCCTTTCTCAAATCACTCTTTTCCTATGTGGCCCCCTTCTGTATGTCAGCCTCTTAATGAAAAAACCAATGTTATAGACTTAAGTCTAAGCGACAATAAAACCTAAGAGATTAGCTTATTGAGCGAAAGATTTGCATAAGATAGTTGTAGCTTTTAACATGCAACAAGAGCGGGAGATGAAGGAAATGGAGGAAGATATGCACTCTTTTGTATCTATAAAAGGCAAAGGTGGGTTTCCATATGAGGAATTACACTCGATACTTAAATTATCATATTAACAAAATTAGTTTTGTATGTTTTGTTATGATGATTGGATTATGTCAATTGTGTATTGATTTAGGAAGACAATTAGGATGAGATCGATTCCTTCTATTTATTATTCTAGGCTTATAAAGAGGCGCAAACCCCTTTGTATATGATACTCATCAAGTTATATAGACTATTCACCTATTTTCTATGTTCCTTATTTTTTTGGTTCTTAGTTTCTAAAATGGTATCAAGAGCTTAAGTTCGTGGTCCATCCCAGCCTACCCCCAAACACCATTGCTGCCACCTCTAATTGCATGCTTTCCTGAGCTCTGTTTTCATCATTGTTGCCACCTTCATGTTCACCTCTCACCACCGGCCACGACTGTTGAAGTTTTGGCCTGTTCTAATCATGCACGCGCCATCAACAACAGGTAGAAGTGTCTACGCATGAAGTTTTTTTTTTTTTTTTTGCCTAGAAGATTCCTGTTGTTGTTGCTCATGTTTCATCTCCATACCGTGCTCCGAGATTGACATTGCCCCCACCAGAGCCTTTGCCCCCTGCCATTCTCACCCACCAAAGCCTATCGTTAGAAGGCTGCTCATGCACCCTCATACATGGCCTGTAGCATCAGTGTGTGAAACCACACCAAGAAACCTAGGTCTATGCTGAGACCTGCTTCATAGCCCATTTTTGTGACTCGAACCACACTTTGACCTGGTCCATGCCTACCTTAACTATAAATTGACCAAGCCTTTGACTCCCCATCTGACATAGCCTACTATTGCTTTGCTTGTGTGTCCCTAGCTTATTGATGTGGCACCCTAGCACCCTTTCCTAGGTTTTTTTAGTGAGATTTTTTTCGTATTTGAGCTCTTTTTTTTGCCAAATCTACTCTGAAAGTGCAATTTTTTGGTCTTGTGATGGCTAAAAATCCTACTCATAGAATTTGTTCTTATCGTAAATTCCCATGACACTTGATTGGATATTGTCCTACTCGACAACCAAGGTTTAACGAAACAAGTTTCAACCTAGTTCCAGTCTCATCCTTGCTTATGAGTACTCCTGCTACTGCTGCCAATGATGCCCAGAAGACGAGTGCCCTCGAGTCCCTCCTTAGACAACTTCAACTATTTCCCTTTTTCGATAATACTCTTGCTACTTTATCTTCCACCTCAAATAACACCAAATGGTATTATGACTGTGCCTACTCTAACTACATGAGCCATATACAAAACCCACTTGATGTGTCATATGTAAAACCCACCTCTGGAAAAACTGCACATTCTCCTTCATCCAAACTTGTACTCTTTTCCTAAGGTTTGTCTTTCACATGCACTTCCGTAGTACATTTATAAATGTGATAAATTGATGAAAAAAGTTGCTAAATGCCTATACCCACACTTCAATGCATTTTGCAAAGCAATTATGTTTATTTAATAATACTTTATAAAACATTTAGCCACACTTTTTGGCAAGACACATCTAGATACATAGTGCACCATAGCATTCGCTATTTTCGTACCACCTTAGCTAAAGAAAATATGTAAGTTTTCGTAAGATAATTTTACTTTTATGACAAAATTCTCATTTTAGTCCCTCTAAAATTTCAAGTCGGATAAATTGGTTACTATAAAAAATAAACTCCCAAATTAGTCCCTATAAAATTTAAAAAGCTGGACATATTGGTCCATGCAAAAAAAAAAAAAAAAGCCTCCTAAATTAGTCCCTACTAAAATGAATTGTTAGACAAGTTAGTCCCCCTAGCCCAACTCAACAAAAGGACAAATTTGTCTGATTATTCAATTTTACAGAAACAAATTTGTTCAACAATTCAAATTTACAAGGACCAATTTTGGATCTTTTTTAGTAGGGACCAATTTGTCTGACTTTTTACTATTACAGTGACTAATTTGGAAGTTTATCTTTTACAAAAACCAAATTTTTTGACTTGAAATTTTAGATGAATTAAAAGATGTGTTTTGTCTACTTTTATTTGAGCTTTTCCTTCCAAGATAACGGGGTGACAAACATGTCATTACGCAATTTTGTATTTCAATTTATTTTTCGAAAAACTAAAATTAAAACTAAATAAATTAAATAGGAAATAATATATTTTTTCAAATTGTTAATTAATTTACACAACTTATTTGAAGTAATTTTCCAGCTCATATTTAACATGATCTTCTTTTTTAAAATACCGGTATAGAAAAAATTAAAAGATTTTTTATTTTTTAAAAAATAGATTTTGGTGACAAAAAAAATTGCGCAAACTACCAAATTCGTCCCTCTAAAATTTTGCATCGACCAATTTAGTCATTGTAAAAAAAAAAACTCTCAAATTGGTCCCTATAAAATTGAGTAGTCGGACAAATTGGTCCCTACAAAATTGAATAATCGATCAAATTAGTCCCTTTGATAAGTTAGGTAAGGAGGACTAACTTGTCTAATAACTCACTTTTGTAGGGACTAATTTGAGAGATTTTTTTTGGTAAGAACTAATTTATTCGACTATTCAATTTTACAGGAACCAATTTGAGAGTTTCTTTTTATAGGGACCAATTTGATTGATGCGAAATTTTAGAAGGACAAATTTGATAGTTTTGTCAAAAAAAATTATAGCCAAATGGAAATAACCTGTTAAATTCCTCAAAGAAACTAAAAAAAAGCCAGATCAAGGCAGATGCCGGTGGATTGTAGAGTGAAAGAGACACACAGGTGTTGCAAAGGTATAGGAGGAGATGGTAGTTAAAGGAGTACTAGGCTGAAACTACTCCCATCGTTCCCTCTTCAATTGCTAATATTTATAAGATGAAGAAATTATTGTTAACACACTTATAATGACTTTCTCAAGGGAGTAATAATTGATAAAACAATAAAACATAACTGGATCAACACTCCGAGGCTAAACAAGACTTCCAACGTGCCTCTTACGTTTAATTAGATGACATTATTGTCAAACGCCAAACTTAAATATTGCCAACGTATAAGAGGGTTAGTCAAGAGAGTGATGCAAAAGACTAGGGTTGATAGTTAAGGCATGTTTTCCATATTGACATGTGACTTGTATGGAGAGAAATTCCTCCATGATCCTAAAGCAAACCATGTTATATGCTCTGATCCATTAATCATGTGACACATCATCTCAGTGGGCCCTTATGTGGCCTTGGCAATTAACTCTAGTTAACTAAATTTGTAAAGTTAAAATAAAAAAAATGAAAATACCATATGGGATTAGACAAGTGATGATGGAGAAGGAGAGAGAAGAGCCATTAGCCGGCCATGGAAGGCACATGCATGACGAGGGTGTGTTAAGTGTAATGATAGAGTTACTAAGACAACTATCACCAACTAAGTTTCCCGCCAACTTTCTGTTAGTTACTGTTAGCTAAGCTTGCCTTGTATAAACTCACTTGTATATATATACTCTCACTGTAACACACATGAATATCAATCACAATATCATTTTCTCAGTTGATCACATTCTTCTTGCTCACTCTTTCCTCTCTCTGCAACTACCATGGCAAGCTTGTACGAACTCTTTCATCGTATTTAGAGCTTGATTACTGGAAACCCTCAATTCTTGGCCTAAAAACTCCATTATTTCTGCGATGCCTGACCTCAATTCTTTTGCTCCATCTAGTGATAGTGACACCAGTGATGCTCGATCTCCTACACCTCCAAACTTCATACACACAACAATGGTTGCTCAAGTATCTTAGGCTAATTTCTCACATCCTCTTATCATCAAACTTGATAAAAAGAACTTCATTCTATGGAAACGCCAAGTTTTGGCCAATGTCAAAGGCCACAATCTGCACCATTACATAGATCCAAAATTAAAACGATCTGCAAAGTTTGATTCATCTATTGATCACCGTGAAGGCAATGCCTCTGAAGCCTTTACTCTTTGGGAGAGACAGGATCGGCTCCTTCTATCATGGATGTTAGCCTCTATCATTGATTCACTTTTCACATTGGTAGTTGATTGTGATCATGCATGGCAATTATGGCACAAGTTGGAAGAATATTTTGCAACTCACACATGTGCAAGAGTACAGTAACTTAGATCTGAACTTCGATCCATAACAAAAGGTTCCACCACAATCTCTGAATATCTCTTGCAAATTAAGGCACTAGTTAATGCACTTGTATCCATTGGTTCTACTATGTCCGAGGAAGGGCATATACATACCATCCTTGGTGGTTTGCCTCTTGAATATCAAGTATTTGTGACTTCAATCTCCACTCGTGTTGAACCTTGCACTGTCACACAACTTCAATCGTATCTCTTAGTTCATGAAGATCAATTAGAAAAGTTGAATTCAATCTTAACTTCTCCTCTGATGCAAGCACATCTTGCCACTGCTGATTCATCATCTCCACAACAGAACTTCAACAATTTTACAAGTAACTTTCAAGGCAACTATCGTGGTGACCTGGTGGCCGGTATCATGGCCGTGGTGGACGTTCCAATGGAGGCAGGTCTGCTCTTACCTGTCAACTCTGCAACAAGCCGGGCAATGCTTCATTCAATCGTTGGCCCTATTTTGACCAAAATTACCAACCTACACCTCCTCCATATGCTAACCTCTCTATTACCTCTTCTCCCTTTCCCAATTACCACTTATCTCAGCCCCTCCTACCTACACCACCTCGACATCCAACTACCTTAGCAGCAACTCCCGAGTCAGTCATTGATGCAGCATGGTATCCAGACTTTGGTGCAAGTCACCATGTAAGACCTTCCTATAACAACCTTATGTAAGCCTCATAGTACCAAGGCATCAAACAACTTCATGTTGGAAGTGGCCAAGGTCTGTGTATTGCTCATATAGGACACTCAGTAATAGCATCTCATGCATATAATCATTTATTAACCTTGCAACATTTATTACATGTTCCTCATATCTCTAAGAACTTAGTTAGTCCAGAAATTTGCTAAAGATAACAATGTTTATTCTGAATTTCATCCCTTTCATTGCCTTGTCAAATCTCAAGCCACAAATGAAGTTCTTCTCCGAGGAGTTGCAAATGACAAAGGACTATATTAGTTTGTTTCATTACCACTTCAGCAACTGCTATCTTAGAATAAGAAAATTTCCTTTTCTACTAATCAATGTCATAATCTCATTAGTTGTAATATTGCATCTAGTGTTCCTGCCTCTTATACACTTTGGCATAATAGACTAGGACATACATCATCTGAAGTTGTATCCTCCATCCTCAAACATTGTAATATACCATTCATAAATAAAGAGAATAAAATACTTCAAATGTGTGTGAATCGTGTTGTCTTGGCAAGAGCCATAGACCACCATCCTTCCCATCTACCTCCACTTATAACACACCACTTGAATTAATTTTCACTGATCCATAGGGCCTTGCCCTAGTGAATAGTTCACAAAATTGCAAATGTTACATAGCCTTTGTTGATGTTTTCTCCAAATTCACTTGGGTTTATTTTCTTAAAACAAAAGATCAAGCATTCTCTGCATTCCTACAATTTAAAGCTTCTATAGAACTTCAACTTGGCCATTCCATTAAATCCATCCAATCAGATTGGGGAGGAGAATATAGAGCATTCACACCTTACATCTCATGGCATCACTCATAGAATCATTTGTCCTCATACACATCATCAAAATGGCACTGTTGAGAGAAAACATTACTGTACTGGACTAGAAATATAGGCCCCAGACCTCGGCCCAATATTGGAGAACTCTCTCGAGGGGTCCCACAACTTATCCACATGGCATATTATCTCCTACAGATTCTCCATATAGGATCTTTATATATCTCATAATATCCTATTATTATCTTATCATATCTTATCATTATCTTTAGTGTTAACTAAATCACAGGTATATCTCCTACATTTAAGAAAGATCATAACAGATCTACCACGGGGTCACCTCACTATATAAAGGGCTTAACGCCCCCAGGTATCATAACCCTAATTACATACTATTCTCTATCACTCTATACCTCTCTCATTCACTGACTTGAGCGTCGGAGTGTCTTTGCAAGTACCCCACCCCTATTTCCACGGACGCCAGAGCTACTTGCATCCTTACCGCTATTTCTAGGTAAGAACATTAGCGCCCACCGTGGGGCCGGTAAACAAACCTACCCCATAAAGGTCTGCAAAATGAACCAGACCTCAAAAAATCATCATGATAGGAAACAAATCCTCATCAAGAGCTTCTCTCATCAAATAAATCAATTTCTAGGTGATATCTCACCATTATTCTCCCACTGTCAATGTGAACTCTTCCAGGTTACATCCTTATATTATTCTATCTTTTCAATATTTTTTATACGAACCATACTATGTACGTCAACCTGATGCAGTTACTGGTAAAAACCAAATCACAATCATGTATTCACATGATTCTAAGTCAGAACACAGAATGCTTGCCAATTTGCATGAATATAATTGTGTTTTCACATGATTCAATTTTTAATTTTATTTGTTCATACAAGATCACATCCACAATATCTAAATGCCAAAAACTAGTCAACGCTGATAAGCAAAAAAAAAAAAAAAAAAAAGAGAAAAAAGGGTGAAGGAGATAAAATTGAATAACACACATGGTTACAATGATACAATTAATTTCTAAACCATGTGCATTCATTGTGCATTCTCCGTTCATCCACTTTTTCTTTTCTCTTTTCAAATCTTTATTTTAGGGAAACACACTCTGAAAGATGCATCCTTCATCGCACCAACAACATGCTATGGACAATAACTGAGGAGCAGCATCAACAAACCAACTCTGAACCTTTTATTCCAAATTGGATAGCAAAATTTCAGGCAACACAAATATGCATGAGTCTATTTGAAGACAAACTGTATCCTTCAGTGTGCCCTCAATAGCTAAATGCTAGAGGAGCAATGCCATCACACCACTCCCTCCATGATAGCTCTGGCGAGCAACTTCTCCCTTCCAACAAAGTCTTCAATCATAATTGATCAAAATAAGGGAGGAGGAGAAGAAATCAACACAGCCACCACGACCTCATAATCACAAATTAGGTTGCATTTCAGGGAGATGAACACAATCATGGTCGAAAGCTGCACCCTTCACCTCAAAGCAGGAGCGTAGCAAGCAAACCAGCAGCAAACAGATCTGAAGAATGAGCCGGACCGCAAACAGATCATCAAAAGGAAAAATCTCTGGCAGAGTGTCTCTTTCACAATTAAATCAAACTTCCAGGTGATATCTCTCCATGTCCCTTCTACTTTCACAAGGACAAAATATAATCATGTTATGCATATCAAAATAATGCAATCATACCTGCAATTCAAAATCACAATAGTATATTCACATGATTTCATATTTAGCAATACCCTACCTGATTAACACCAATTGCACAAAATCATGCCTTCAAGCAATTAAAATTTCAATCTACTTTCTCTATCTCTCTGTCACCAGAATTCCCAGTATCAAAATTCCCCAATCATGGATAAGAGAAAAGAGAGGGGAAAGGCATATATCATGATTCTCATCATGATTAACAACGATTACAACAATATTTGTGGAATTTACAATGTCCATGAATGATTCCCTTTGCCTAGAGAAATTGTGTCCCAGGGAAAGGAATAAAAATTGAGTGGTACAAAATACAAGATAAATGGCAAGGAACACTGGCAGACCACCATCGCCCCTCATTCTTCTCCAACAAATTGGCAATGTACGTCACTGAAACCCAGTCATTAGGATCTCCGTTGGACATTCTCTCAGGCAGCACCGACAGCCCTGCCCGCGTCATCCTCTCTCGCATCTCGGCGACGAAGGAGTTGAGCTCCTCCCTCTCTCCACCGCGAGCTCACCATCCTCCTAGAGGGGTAACCTCGAATCTGCGAATCCAGTCATCCACCAAGCCTCGCACACGAGCACTAGTGTGCACGGGATTTAGGGCCATGTCGCCGCCATTCATCCTGCTGTGCCGCCACGCCCACGCGAACAACCTCCATGGATGTTGTGTGCCTCACTGAAACAGTGCAATGCTTGCTGCGTGAATGAAGGAACGAGGGTTCCATAAGCTTTTGGGTTCCATATTTTTTTTTTAAATGCATTGTCTTTGATAGGACCAGCTTCGGCACTGCCTCTTCAACCGAGCTCTCTTGTCAGATCTCCAGCTCCAGCCAGTCAAGCTCATTTGACATCTCTACGCCTCGGCCGACCTCTTTTATCTATTGGCCAACCATACCACCGGCTATCATCATGACCTCTCGTCCGGGCATTTCGCATAAAACAGAATAAGCTCCGCCCTCCTCTTAGCCAATTTTCACTGCCATCTCTAGTTGACTTCATCATCTCGCGACCAAGCTTTGGACTCTCTCTCCTACTATCAAAGCAAATTTCCAGGTTATATCTATCCATTCTTTTCCTTTTACAAAGGCTGGATATATAATCATATTTTTCACATTAACTTGTGCAATTATACTTGGAATTCAAAATCATACATTCTTTTCAAAATTGGACGATATATTCCCTCCAACACAATTATAAAAAATCATGTTTTCACAAAATTAAAGTTTCAATCTCTTTTCTTTATTGCAAAAACATAGTAAATCACCATGATTTTGCAAAAGCAGAGATTCTGAGATAGGAACCCATACAATCATACTTTATTACACAGCATGTGCTTCTTCCTTTTGATTTTGGGAAAACATGAATGTTAAATAACCCTAGCAAGAAATTAATCTCCCCTTGCAAGCTAGCTAAGCTCCATTGCAGCCTCTGGTCGAGCTCTAATTCCTCTCGAACGAACTCCACCTCCTCCCAGCTGAGCTCCTTTTCCATCTCTACTTCCTCGACCGACCCTTGACATGTGTCGGTCGACTTTTACTATCTCTTAGCTGAGTATTTTGCATAGAGAATATACAACAACTACACAACAGGTTTGGTTTGGTTAATTAATACCACATATCTATATATATTGTCTCATTCTTGATAGGAATTGCATATCAACTTAGCCTAACAACTGTGGTTAAGCCATCTGCACTCATGACTCAAGCTCATCTCAACTGTTAATCACTAACAAATAGCTTTGATATGAATTAATTATTATTATTTTGATCAACTAACCTTGATTCTTGGATGCCGAGCATTGTCTTTGAACAGGGAGAGCTCCGACATTTCATTCGGCCGAGCTCCACCTTCGGTCGACCATATTGGCACCCTCTGCCTGAGTTGTATCATCGTCTCCCTGACGAAATCTAACGAGATACACCTTTATTATGTTCATAAACTATCTATTATACATAAACCTTAAGCAATTCTTCAATGCATAATCCTTTGATCTTATGAGTATATCACTGTACCGACTTACTTTTCAGGCACTCGGCTTCCTTGAGCCGAATTCTCAGCAAAGCCATGGTCCCACCGGGCACTCGGCATCCTCAGGCCGAGCTCTCATCAAAGCCTTGGTCCTGCCAAGCACTCCGCCTCCTTAGGCCGATCTCCCAGCAAAGCCCTGGTTGGCATCCCAGCCAGGTACTCTACCTTTTCAGGCCAAGCATCCACCCAGATATGTTTCTACTACTCTCATAATCATCTTATTTATAAATCTGAATATTTTTATATGCATGACTACCCTCCTTTCATATCATAAAGATTTTCTTTTATGCATGACAAGTCATTTCATGTGATATATAAACTCATTAATGATCTAACCATTCATATGCTAGACATATTTGTATAATTTTTATGTGCCAGGTGTCAAGCTTGCTCCAGCAAAAAGCCGCCATACTCACGTAAACCTTGGCACCAGCCATGTGGTGAAGGCGCACTTTCACATCAGCCTCAGCTCCAGCCCCGAGCAGTGAAAGGTCAAAGCCGCCATACTCACGTAAACCTTAGCACTAGCCAAGTGGTGAAGGCGCACTTTCACATCAGCCTCGGCTCCAGCCCCGAGCAGTGAAAGGTCAAGCCGCCATACTCACTGTAAACCTTGGCACTAGCCGTGTAGTGAAGGCGCACCTACATACAACTTTCTCACGTCAACCTCGGCACTAGCCAAGTTGTGAAGACACCTCCTCGTCGCCAACCAAGCAGATCCAAAGCATTAGAAGATCAAGACTGATCCCACCAGGCACTCTGCCTTCTCAGGCTAAGTTTGCAGCAAAGCCCTGATATCACCAGGCACTCCCAGATGTGCAAGATAACAGTTCTTTCCTATCTGCAAAACCTACTGCTCTTCCAGAAAACGCACAAGATACTCAGACAACACACAATGTACTCTCAAATATAAAATCATAGATCACAGATTGAGCTTCTAGAAAAAGCCCTGGCCTTACCAGGCACTTCGCCTTTTTAGACCAAGCTCCCAGACAAGCCCTGGTTACATCCCTACTAGGCGTTTCGCCTTCTCAGGTCGATTCTCTGGCAAATCCTTAATATCAAGCTTACTCCAGTACTCATTCCTACTCAAGGAGTCCTATTTCTAATGTGAAAGTATGACAACTTTGGCCCTGGTCGAGTAGTCTTTGAAGCACTTAAAGAGAACAAGAACTACAAAGACTGAAGTCCTAAGTCCATAGAAAATAGCCGAATTTATCAAAAGGAAAGACAACCCGCATAGGCTACACCAGCCAATCTCAAAATAACCTCAGTACCAGCCGAGCACACCCAAGCACTCTCCAACAAGAGAAATACAAGATAAAAATATACCCGGCCAATCGCCGACCACTCCCCAGAACAATACGGCGACATTGTGTCTTCACACTTTAACAATTACCATCTCACTGAAATAGCACTTACACTCTTAGCACATGTATCCTTACCACTATCTTTTTGGGATGAAGCAATTGCTACTGCTACTTGCATTGTCAATCGAATCCCTTCCTTTGATCTCTAACACCCCTCACCTCTTGAAATCCTTTTCAAATAGCAACCTGATTACAGTTTCTTCAAGGTGTTTGGCTGCATTTGTTACCTTCTAATTAGACCATACGACTAGCACAAATTTGATTTTCACTCATCTCCTTGCACCTTTCTTAGATACAACCCTCATTATAAAGGCTACCTCACCACCTTTGAACGATCCTTTACATTTGAAGTTATGGCCTCTCCTTAGTGGCTTGCTGCCATGATAGATGAGTATGAAGCACTTCTTAGGAACCAAACCTGGTCATTGGTCCCTCTACCACCTGGAAGGCAACTAATTGGCTGTAAATGGGTTTTCAAAGTCAAACAAAATCCTGATGGAACAATCCACAAATATAAGGCCAGATTAGTAGGGGTACGGTTCCACTTACATCTTGGATTTGACTATTCTAAAACCTTTTCTCCAGTAGTGAAACTAGCCACAATTCATGTCATTCTTACCTTAGCATTTTCTTAAAACTGGAGCATTAAACAACTTGATGTTAATAATGCATTCCTCAATGGCATACTTCAAGAAGAGGTGTATGTCTGTCAACCTGAGGGTTTCATCAAAGGACAACCCAACCTAGTATGCAAATTGCATAAAGCTCTCTATGGGCTTAAACAGGCTCCTTGGGCCTGGTTTGAAAGGCTAGGGACTGCATTGCATCAACTTGGGTTTAGTAGCAGTAAATGTGATCCACCATTGTTCATTCACTTTCACAAAGATCATTACACCTATGTCTTAGTGTATGTAGATGATATTATCATCACTGGTTCATCCTCACATACTATTACTACTTTGACTGCCAAGCTTCATGCTCAGTTTGCTCTCAAAGACCTAGCCAGCCTACATTATTTCCTAGGAATAGAAGTTAATACTCTCAAGGATGGCTCCCTTCACTTATCTTAGTAAAAATTCATTCGAGATTTGCTCATAGAAGCAAAATGGATAAAGCTAGAAGCATCAGCACCCTTATGGTACCTAGTCTAAAACTCTCAAAACATGGATAAGATGTCATGAATGATCCATCTCTGTACAGGTCAATTATGGGAGCTCTGCAATATGCTACAATTACAAGGCCAGAAATATCATACTGTGTTAATGAGGCTTGTCAATTCATGGCTTAGCCTCTAGACATTCACTAGAAGGTAGTAAAAAGAGTCCTCAGGTATCTTGCTAGCAGCCTACATGTTGGTCTTCATTTAATTCGACCTACCTAGCCTCTTGGGTTGAGAAGGTTTCGTGATGCAGATTGGGTTGCTGATATTGATGACAGGCGATCCACATTAGGTTCTTGTGTCTTTCTTGGCTCATGGTGGTCCAAAAAGCAACCAAAAGTTAGCTAGGTCCAGTACTGAAGCAGAGTATAGAAGCCTGGCTGATAAAGCTGCTGAAATCACTTAGCTACAATCCTTACTTCATGAGCTTCATATATCAAATACACGGCATGTTATATATTGTGAAAACCACAGTACAGTAATGTTAGCTCACAACCTTGTACTTTACTCCAGGACAAAACACATGGAATTGAACCTTTTCTTTGCAAGAGACAAAGTCATTCAAGGACAACTCCTAGTGGCTCACATCCCTTCTTCTGAGCAGCCAACAAATATATTGACTAAAGCCATTTCAAATAGCAAGTTTAGTTACTTCCAAAATTTACTAGGAGTCAAGGACCTAAAGGTGTTGGAAGCCCAACCTAGCTCGAATTGAGGGGGAATGTTGAGTGTAATGATAAAGTAGCTAAGTTTGTTAAGTTTGTTACTGTTAGTTACTAAGACAGCTGTCACCAACTAAGTTTCCCGCCAACTTTCTATTAGTTACTGTTAGCTAAGTTTTCCTTAGATACACTCACTTGTATATATATACTTTCATTGTAACACACATGAATATCAATCACAATATCATTTTCTCAGTTGATCACATTTTTCTTGCTCACTCTTTTCTCTTTCTGCAACTACCATGGGAAGCTTGTATGAACTCTTTCGTGGAGCGGCAGCCCATGGTGGCGATTATGGTGATTGACCCGAAGGAGGAGATGCATTGGTGGCTGCTGCTGGCAGCATCCACAATGAGTCAATGACGGAGGGAGGGGCTAACATGGTGATGGAGGTTGGCGAAGGTCAAGCACAAAGAATGGCAGGGCTAGGCAAAGACCCAACAATGGCGCTGCGACATGGAAGGTCACGAGGTGCTGGTGTGGCAGTACTGCATGGTTCCCAGTGACTGTGCATGACTGCAACATGTTGCCCCTATTCATGATAGCAACAAACAGGGCTTGAGGACTGTAGTGTTTGGAACGACGGAGGATAGACGCAATGGTGACGTGTGTTTAGGTTTCCGACAATAGCTCCCATGGTCATGCTATTTTCATTTGTTTTAATTTTATTTAGTTAACTAGAGTTAATTGCTAAGGTCCCATTGAAATGATGTGTCATATGATTAATGTGTAATACCCCAATTTTAAAAAATAGGGTTAGAAAATGTTGTGAAAAAATAAATAAATAAGTCAAAGTGTGATTTTAATGAATTTTATGAAATTTTAAATCCTTTTGGTGAGCGCTACAATGCTCCTAGTGCTGCAATGGTCAAGTGAACAGTAAGGCGATTTTGGGGCGAAAATTTATGCTCTCTGGTGAGCACTGCAGCGCTCAATAGAACATTTAAAATCCCCTGTTCAGGGTCTAGAACCTTCCCACAGCCAAACCACTCATTTCCACCCTTTTCCTCTGTAGAGAAGACACGATTCTTCCCTTTTACACCTCATTTCTTCATTATTTCATCATCTAAACTCCATTTTTCTTCCTTCTAAGGATCTAAGGTATGTTATCTTACTGGTTTTGCTTCATTTTCTTTAAGTTTTCCCTGGTTAGAGGGGGGTTCTCTATGATTTTCAAGGGAAAGGAGCCTGCTATCTTGTTAGAGATAGATTATTGGGTATTTAGAGATTGTTAGAGGTTAATTTGGAATTCTATTACCTCTATGTCAGATATTACTGTTATTTATCCTCCTAAGAGTCCTGTTGGTGCTGTGTCTGTGCATCTTACCCCTCCAGGTGAGTGGGTTCGCACTTGTTATCTCTATATTCTACATTAGAGTTATTTTCATAAAGATATCATGTATTATTTGATTTTAGAGATTTCTGCCAAGAGGAATGAAGTTTACTGTTGATTTATATGTCTTGAATAGCTTATTTTAGAGCATGAAACCTGTTTTTGAGAAAACTCATGGGACCATGTTTGTGGTACTATTTTTAGATAGAATTGATGCTATGTGTAATGGTTAGAGACCTTTATGATTGTTTTATTGGATTCTAGAACTGATTTAGGTACATGAAATAGTTTTATACTAGATAAACAATTTAGAGAAGAGAATGGAATTGTGATTGCAAACTTGCTATTTGAAAATATGATATTGAGATTTTTATTTATGAAAAACTAAATGGTTTGAATTATGTTTTAGAGAAATAAACAAAAACGGTTTTAGAGCTTGAATCTTCATGAGATTTAGAATAGTTGACGGCTACATATTCGGTGAGCTATTGGAATTACAAATGTCTACAAAGGGTGATCTTTTGGACATGATTCCAAAGCTACAGTTATGCTAAGGTTAGATTGTTAGAATCAGATAGATTCACAGCTTGTAAAACAGGAAAGATACATTTCCCCCGTCGGAGTTGGTGCAGGGGAAAAGCAAAACCTTGAGGGCACTTATAGTATAAAAAAATTTTACACATTCATCTAATTATATAATGATACGTAAGTAAATATAGTCACTTTCCATCCATACTAATTGAAAAGTTATACAAAATAATATATTTGATTGAATAATAATATGAAACTCTTTTACAATATCAGTGCATTAAAATTAAATTCTTATTATTATAATTAGTCATATAACTCCACCCTGGAGATTGTGAAAATAAATATACATGCTATGGTATAGTGTTTCAGAGGAACATTTCTTTAAAATGAATTTGTTTCTAAAATAAGAAAATAAATTCGATTTCATTAATAAAATTTCTCTTACTTTAAAATTAAATTTACTTTAGAAGGAAATATCACATACATAACTAATCAATGTCTTTTTTTTTTTAATAATTCATTCTTTTGTGTCTAGAGCAAGTTTATTTGGCAAATTCAGGTTGAAGAAGTTAGATAGTATAGATTTAACACATAACAGCCTGAGACAAGTCCCAACCTTTGGTATGCGCTATCTATATACTTATTTTGCATGAGAACTTTTCATTTTCTTTCGCATATTAAGATTTAATTTCTTTACCATATTGTTATGGAGTAAAGATTTATTTTGATATTTAAAAATTTTATATGTGCTTCATTTTAGTCATTAAAATTAATATATTAATGATTTGGTTCTTGAAATTATCAAAGCGATTCAGATCACATTTTAAGATAATGTTTCTAAGGAGTAATTTAAATTATTAAAATAATTCTTTTGAATAATTCTTAAAATGTCAAGATCAAAATAAACTTTTACTTTGTTAATATATATATAGATATTAATCTTTCATATTTAAATTTTTATATTATATTTTATAGAAAAACATAAAATATAATTAAAATAAATTGATAAGATGTTACAAAAGATAAAGAAAATTTTATTTTATATATAGATATATATAACGAGAAGACGAGAGGAGTTTGAAACTATTCCTAAAATATTTGAAGTATATTTTGAGTAAGAGAGGAAATGTTGGACAGCGAAATCTTTAAAAAAATTAAATTAAAGACAGTATCACTTATTTCAAATCTACGTACTGTCATTTTAATTTCTTTTTGTAATTATGGTATAGACAGCTTTTTTTTTGGGTGAAAAGCTGAAAATCAAAATACAAAATACTATTAATATGTATTTCTAAATAATCCTAATCACAATCAAAACCATATTACCCACAAATAACCATATTAATCTGATGATCTTCGTTTCTACCTAAGCACAATACAGAAATTTATACATGCAATTTAGCAATATTTAAATATCAGTGAAATATTTTTATGTCATAGCAGCTTGTCAAAATTGTCATCCTTTCTTCTTTATTTAAAATATTGAAAATCATTAAAAATGACACCATCTTTATAAATAACACAGTGTCAAGAACACGTGCAAGCAAAAACATATCATCACCAACTCAAATGGCCGGCAGAACGACAAGGATATAAACAGAACACATACCATTGCCTTAAATGAATCCAATAATTTGGGCATCGCAGGAACCTGAAACTTGCAAAGGGGTGCTCTTTCATCAATAACCAATGAAAGAATAAATTTGACCTGATTACATTCGGTAAATTAAAGTTATCATGCATTGGTATGATCTTCATATATATATTTTTAAAAAATAATTATATATTAAATTGAAGGATAATTTGTCATACGTCTAAACGTTAGCTGGAATAGGTTTCTAATTGTTGAACAAACTTTGGATTATCTCTGTAAAGGAAATTTTGATGATAGCAAAGAAATTATAAGAGATAAACATTTAAAATATCATTATATAGTAAATATGACAATTATTATTGGAAATCAACAAAGATAAGCAATTAATAATTAAAAAAACAGAAACCAAATTTATTTTTCAAATCATATATTTTAAATTTAATTTATATATATATATATATATATACACACACACATTCTAAATAGCTACTAATATATATTATCATATGAATAAATATGGTCAATATTGACTTAAATAAAGCCTGAATGATCCCCATAAGAAAATGGATGATAGCATATAAAGCATGAAAGAGAAACATTTAAAATATCATTTAATAGTGAATATGATCATAATTGAAAATCAAGAAAGAGAAGCATTTAAGGATTAAAGTTAAAAATGTATATATTAATTTTTTGAATTAGATATTATTTTTCAAATCAGATTATATATATTAAAATTAAAATTTAGATTTCAAATATAAAATAGGATGTAACTGAGCGCATATATATATATATATATAGGAATTATTAAAAATCAAGAGAGAAATATTTACAAATAAAAGTAAAAAGAATCATATATTAAATTTATGAGCCCTATATTCTAAATTTTGTTGATTTTATTACTATCTATCATATGTTTGTACGAAGTTACTCAAGGAATGATATATTACATTGATCCTTTGTATTTTTTTTTTTCAATTTTTGTTCAAGTGACTATTGTGAATTATTTTTATTTTGAATGAAATTTTAGTAATCATTCTTATTTGGAAGGATCATAAATGGGCAATGAATAAACTTTAAGATAATGTAAATGAAATTCATAACATTATTGAGAAAATAATTACTATTCTTTCATTGTGTTCATCCTATAAAATGACCATTACAATGTCAATACATATTATATGTGTTAGAGAACAATACAAATTAAATGCCTAAACCCTAAAGGTTATAGATAAAATTGTTCTAAGGGAATTTCCTAATAAGGAAAACTATTTACAATAAAATAACATAATTCTAGTTATTTCAACCATTGACAAAAGAATCCTAAGTAAAAGTTGATTCCTTTACTCATCCCATTCCGAATCACACAATTAATCAGCATTGATGAGACAATGTAAGGTAATATTTACCTGCAACTAATAAAGATTAAAATGAATAATATAAAGGGGGATGATATATATCAGAATAAAATGAAACTATGAAGGAGGAACTCATACTAATTGGATATTGATGATAATCTTACCACCAACTGAGAATAAAATGAGATAATATAATCAGATATAATAAAATAAAAATTTAAAAAAGTGGAAGGATGAATCATTCTCAGCTAAATTTGAATCTAGTAACATATGGAACAATAGACAATATATTAATCTAGTAGATGATTTAGACAAAGATGTTATATACTAAATTATAAAATTACAAAGTAAGAACAATTGTTATAAAATGCAATAACACAATTAATAGGAAAATACAATTAAAAAGTGTATATTTTACTGAGGAGAAAGGTATCTAATATGTTTTGACATCGTTAGTTTACAAGGAATAGATTAAAAATTGAGAAGAGTTTTTTTACTTGTTTTTAATTCTACGGAATTAGGTCATGAAATTATAATTTTAGTTCTGCATGTTATTTCAAACATGAAAATTGGACTCAAGGTACGTATCCAATTTTATTTCAAACTTCAATTTTGGCTTACTTCCATTCGTGAATAAAAAATAAAGAGCTAATTTTATCTTTCAGACTATGTTTAGTTAGGAAAAAAAATGAGGTAAAAAATTTTATCGATAAAGTTCAATTATAAAATTATACATGAAACTTAAGCATAAAAATTTTCACATTTTTATCCTTAACCAAACATACCCTTACCTTTTTGTTTCCTTCCGAAATCGGTGACAAGCATGGGCAAGAAAATATTTACTATAAATTTTAGAAAGTATTAATTGTTCGTTTTAACATACATTTCTTTTGAACTGTACAGTTTTAATTGGTTTTATTCACCGATAATTAATTGCAAGAAACAATGTTAAAATGTTAACCTTTCATTAATCTCAAAGAAAAGATTTGTCTGGCACTTCAGTATTTAGTCAAGATTTGAACTTGCTAGATGCCAGCAAAAAATCCTTATTCATGCGATCATGCCGGTCACTAGTGTCTTTCACATTTTTCACAGCCATGTTTTCGTGTGCTGTTCTGCACGGGTACGTTTTAGAACTTTTTTCTTAAATTTTATTTTTGGGGAGGAGTGACTAGTATGAGATGAAAAGGAGTAAATTTTGACCATTAATATTTATATGAATAATCAAAATTCAAACATAAAATAGCATGACTTTTTTAAATAATCACAAACCTTTAAATAACTTTTAATTTTAACTCTCCAGAAATAATTATACTGGCAAGATTAACTCTTCCCACCATACTCCAATCAGTTCATATACTCCACTCAGTTCATCCTATGCCCCTTTTTACTCTATTCATCTAATTATTATGTTTTCCATTCGATTCCATATGTTGTGCAATACGTTACCATGCAAGTATTTACTATTTAGCAACAAGAATTGCTTTTGCACGTTTTATAAGTTGTCTGCTGAACACTTCCTTTGGCACTTCTCTTACAACTCTCGCTTCCCTGAAGTGCCTGATCTTAGTTGACAATTACTTGAATGATTCGTTACCAAGGGAAGGTAATTTTATACGTTTGCTTCTTAAAAATCTTGAGCACACCAGGCACTTCTTTTACCCCTTCTTTTGACTACAATTAATACAGTGAGCACCAAATCTCTGTTTTGGAGTTGGGCACATGTGTAGAACATTCTTGTATAATATAATATACCGCATGCTGACACATGTTTAATATTAGTTTGTATACAGTTTTAATTTTAATATTAGTTTGTATACATTTTTAATTTAAAAATTATTTTATAACCCTGACATGCATGATTATTAGGACACGGCACAAATTGAAATTCACATGAAGAATCACAACTCTAACTCTTGAAAGATTAGATCGTTGACAAAATTGCCTCTGAAAGAAATTATAGTTGCTAGTGACTCGCCAAAGGTCTATATCGTTTAACAAATTTGTCCAAACTTCAAGTGATCTTCATTTTCATTAACAAAAGTGATTCTTTCAAAGGTTATTTTGTCAAAAACATGATCTTTTGGAAGGTAAAGTAGTGATTCTGCATTACTAACTTAGTATAAAAATGGATATTTTGAAAAAAAAATGATATATTGGGACTACAGTGGCATTTCTCAAATGTCAACTTGACATAAAAATATTAAATATGATTATTTTTTTTAATAAAAATGAAAGTCAGTTGACGTTTAGGTCAATTTATCAAACATAATAGGTATATGAAGTGTCCCTATCAAATATAATTTCTTTTTAGGGTATTTTATCAGTAACATAATTTATTGAGGGTCAAAATGGTAGTTCTCCTAAATACATAATTCAAAAAAATAAAAATAAAACTTGTTTTAAATATTTATGTAAATTTTATTAACAAAAAGTAATTAATAAGTCAGGAATGTTTTTGTTATACAATAATTTCTATTTCCCTCAACCTTTCACTTTTCTGCCACCTAAAATGCTATGGAGACCCTAAAGAAATTTTGATTAAAAGGAATCTTGGATACACCTTAAAAGATTTACTCCCTTATAATTTTGGATGAGTTATTGTTTCCTATATTAATGAAGACCATGCATTGCAGGAGGGCTTTGCAAGCTAAGGAATCTTACAGCCCTCAATATGTCGTACAACTACCTTGTGGGACACATTCCAAAGTTCTTGGCCAATTTGTCATCTCTCCGTTATCTTTCTGTTGCATTCAATAATTTTGAAGGACCCTTTCCCTCATCAATCATTTATAGTCTCAAGTTCCTTGACTTGATTGCTCTTCATGGTAACTATTTTAGCAAGCTTGCTAACCATTCCAACCTTCAAATTTTTACCCTTTCAAGCTACGACCAGCAGGATGCGAAGGTTGAAACTAAGAACCCACCATTTTCTCCATAGTAAATTGCACGCGAATAAAGGAAGCTACAAAATTCCCACATTTATTTATCATCAATATAATATGAGAATGCTAGATATTGGTCATAACAACTTGGTTGGAAGTTTCCCAAATTGGCTATTAGTAAATAACTCCAAACGAAGTTACTTCTGTCTCAATCACAACTTCTTGACGGGTCCCCTTGAGATCAATCCCACCTCAAAATACCCAAATATGAAAGGTTTTGATATCTCCTTTAATCCCATTGGTGGCGAGATTCCACCAACTGCAGGGTCAATTTTCCCCAACTTGATATCTTTGAACATATCCTCAAGTTTATTCCAAGGTAGTTTTCCAGCTTCATTGGGTGACAGGAGACGAATGAATAATCTAGATTTGTCACGCAACAACCTGTCTGGATACTTATTACCACAAGAGTTTAGTAAAGGTAGCAATGACTTGCAGTTTTTGAAGTTGTCAAACAACAACTTAGGGCCTGTTTGGTTCGAGTTTTCAGTTTTTAGTTTTCATTTTCAGTTTTTCATTTTTTTAGATTTTATGAAGGAAATACTGAAAATTCTAAAATCTACAATTTCTAGTTTTCAATTTTCATTTCCAATATTACATTTACAAAATCCTAAAAACTGAAAATAAAAAATAAAAATTGAAACCAAACAGGCCATAAATGGGCCATTTTTGCTAGCTGGATCAAGATTTTCAAACTTGATATCCTTACATCAAGCCAACAATAACTTCACGAGAAGAACACCTGATGAAATCATGAATAGCAGGGAGTTAAAAATGTTGGATTTAAGTAACAACCACGTCCATGGAGAAATACCAAGTTGGATTGGAAATTTGACTTTTCTCATTTTGCCTCACAATATATACTTTCATAATATCTTGAGTGGTCAAATTCCCTCATAATTGACACTTCGGTATAGCTTCTCTATCTTTTCCATGGCTCACAACAACCTATCTAGAAGGATAACAGAAAGGGTCAATCAGTTTGGAACTTTTGAGACAAGTTGTTATGAGGGTAACCCTTTTCTTTATGGACCTCCACTAGACCAAAATTTCTCATTCGACTCCAAACCACCATGGATGGAAACTTATTCTCATGGCAATAAAAATGACTTTAAAGACACCTTTGTTTTGTTTGGAGTTTTGCAACATCATTTGTTGTTACATTTCTATGTGTCATAGTTTTTCTTTACTTTAATTTATACTTTCTTTTTCAAGGGGGTTTTAGGGGGTAAGAATATTGAACTCAAGAGTAGGTCCAGACTTGTGTAAAAGTATGATTAATGTTAAATATCTTTTAAAATTAAAATGTTTATTAATTAAATGAAAAATTATAAATTCAAATAAAAATACGATTATAGTAATTACGTAATCTATATATGACTTTGATTAAAAAAAAGAAAGATATATTTACAGAAATTTTAAAAAGTGACAACAAACACACTAAATATAAACTATTGGAAATCGAATAAAAGGACGTTCGTTCAAGGTTTAATTGTTAGGGAATTCGATGGCTTCACTGTTTACACTTAAAACTCAACAATTTGATGGAACATCAATGAGGCATTAAACTCGTTACTCAAATTATAATATTAACAGACTTAATTAGTTTTGGCATGGTTCATGAAGGCTACTGAAGATCATAGATCGAACGGGAAGAGAAATTTGAAAAAAAAAAATATTATGCTTCTAGTGTTGAAGATTTGGATAATTTGAGGAGCCTAAAGGAAATAGTAAGTCAACTTTCAAAGACTTTTGAATTCTGAAGCACGCATGCATTGATCTAGGATGTGAGTGCCTCTGACCCATTATACGTTGGTTCTACTTTTGCATTGTTGCAAAGGGTAGATTTGGTCTTTTTCTTTTTTCTGTTTCTTTTTTTTTTTTTTTGTCTTGTATTTTTGCTCTCCCTCTTTATAGGCATCGAGCATTTTTATAATTATCCAATAAAAAAAATGAATTGTCGGCTTAGAAGTTGATTCATTACTAAATGATTTTTCAAAGTAGTCTCCACAAATTAACAAGAGGCCAAGTCAACTGCTTATGGTCTTCAATGTATGGTTTTGTATCCCATTGCATGTTCAAGTAATTATTTAAGTAATTCTCTCATATCTTTCTCTTCAGACGAAGTACCAATTTGATAATAATAGCAATGCTGGTGCTAAGGTCTTCAGTAGGTAACATTGTGAATTTTTCTTCGTATATCTATTGGTTTTATTTCATTTCAAAACTTGGACATCTTCAAAAATTGCAATTAAAAACCTCAAATAAAATTGTGTACTTCACATTGCAAATGTATGGCCTCCTTGTTAAAACCAAAACCTTAACAATAAACCATAAAGAACTAGTCTAAAGTGGAAGGACAGAACCAGTTCTGAATATTAAAAAAGAAAATGTGTATAGGATCATTTAAAAATGTTATGCTATTATGATCATCTGCTAAGAATTAGAGTAATAAAAATACCAAGTCTGTTGCTTGAAAGTTCATGCTTATATGGGAGTGTCGTACTGAATTCACATATAGGTAGGAAATAATCATTAAATACTCGATGGTACCAAAATCCATGGCAATCTTGGCGAAGCTCAAATAGGAAGTGTAGCCAAACCCTCTTGCATATGATTAACCATAGGGACCTCGATCGAATAGGTCCGGATGAAGCGGGCCGGGCTTCCAGTAATAGGGCCCTTATACTAGTGGTTCAATTGAGACCAAAGTTTCATGTTTTAATGATGCCTTGAATATGCAGTTTCATTTACTGAGATAAAAACCCTCATGCTGAGCACCACATCTCTCTATAGTTTTGCAAGCAATAAATTTTGGTGTGACTATCAAGTAAGAGAAATACTGTTGTTTATGACTTATTTTAATTGTAATTCAATTCAATCCTTGTTGACTCAAGTTTGTTAATCCATTTCTACCTTGTTTTGATTTCATATTTCCCCCCCAATTTTGTCTTGGTTTTAGATCCAAACCTTGAAAAAGGCTTGAGATTACACATCTGCTGATCAATTTCTGCACGGTTTACCATGACATCATATCCTCTAATATGTTCTTCCGTGTCAACATTTTTATAATTAGAAAAGCACAATCATCATTAAAGTATTTACTGAAGGTGTGAGATGAGAAATCTTCCGTGTCATCATTAGAGTATTTTCAGCCACTGCTTCGCTGGATTGATCCCTTGCCTCTTCATCGTTGTTTGGCGAAACGGACATTGGACATAGCGCCGTTAGAGAGCCCAATGGAGTCCACACCATACAGTCCACTTTTGCTTGAAATTTCATTCTTTTAATCTTGATTTAAGCCCAATGGAGTTTTTCTAAAAATGAAATTAAAGTTAAGAATTCTTACTAGATGGAATATGGGAAGTATTAAGGCATTAAGGCTAGGAAGTTGTTTTCTTGGGCAGCAATGAAAGCTAAAATGACATTTTCAAAACCCACCGTTTTAATAATAGACTCCACGTCATCCTGAATGCATGCTTTTGAACATCCCTGTCAGAGTCCCCTCGATAACCTAATTTTTTCTTAGAGAAAATTTCACGTAGTATTTTTTAACTTTATTTAAATTGAACTTTGTCCCAAATTTTTATCAAAATTTTAGTCCACCCCAACTTTTTACAGTGCTAATGTTTCAGTTTCACTTGATCAGTGTCATCGCATAGAAATTAATCTCTAATTTATATGTATTGTCCATCTCTTTTTTTCATTATCTGTATTTTCTTCTTTTAGGATTTTATAAAAGGATGATAAAAATACTGAAAAATATGTAGAACATTCTTGTATGATATACTGCCGAAACATGTTTATCATGTGTTTGTATTTATCTTTAATTGAAATTTTTTGTATATTTTACATGCTTGATTTAAATAGTGGCGCAATTTTATAAGGGAAAAGGAAACTAACAAAACATCAATGCTTTTGTCATACATCAATTTTTATTTTCTTCAACCTTTTTATTTCATTTTTTTGTCGACTGAAAAGCTCTGCAACCCCCAAAAAAAAAATTGACTAAAAGGAATTTAGATGCACATTAGGAGATTTACTCCCTTATAATTTCTCCATGAATGAGCTATTGCTTCCTATATGCTAATGAAGAAAACAATGCATTGCAGGAGGGCTATGTAAGCTAAAGAATCTTATAGCCTTGGATCTCACCCAAAACCAGTTTGTGGGACGTATTCCAAAGTGTCTGGCCAATTTTTCAACTCTTTGTTATCTTTCTCTTACATACAATTATTTTGAAGGACTCTTGCCCACCTCGATCATTTACAGTCTCAAGTCCCTTGCCTTTCTTTCTCTTCGTGATAACTATTTCAAGGGCTTACTTCAATTTAGTTTGCTTGCTAACCATTCCAACCTTCAAATTCTTATGGTTTCCGAGGGAGTAAACTAAACTTTGATGATAGCTAGATAATTTAATTATGAATATATCTGATTAATTATGTAAGATGGCTGGGTCACAAACATGTCATAACGTAATTATTCAGATAGTTTAATTTTTCCAGCTACCTTCAAATTATCCAATAAATAACCATTCCATCAAAGCTTACAACCACCTTCAAGTATTTTGAAGTAAACTAAACTTTCAGAAATCAAAATATAAGAAATCTAATAATTGGCTAATTATATCGTACACATAAGGTTAATAATTAGGTTGTTACGGATTGCATATTGTCCTACCACCAAGGCCTAACGAGAACAATTCTCACCCTAGTTTCCAGTGTCATTCTTGCTTATGAACACTCCTACTATTGTTGCCAATGATGCCCAATGACTAGTACCCTTGAGTCCCTCCTTAGACAACTTCTTCAACTCTTTTCCCTTTCTGCTAATGCTCTTGTTGCTTTATCTTCCACCTCAAATAACACCAAATGATATTATGACTTTGCCTGCTCTAACCACATGAGCTAGATCTATGTGTTTATCAATACTTTTTAATATCTAGCCACATTTTTATAAATGTACCATGTACAAAACCCACCTGATGTGTCATAAAAATCCCACCTCCAGAAAAAAAACAACGAATTCTCCTTTATCCAAACTTGTACTCTTTTTCCAGGGGTTTGTCTTACACATGCACTTCCATAGCACATTTATAAGTGTGATAAATTTATGAAAATGTTTCTAAATGCCAATACCCACACTTCAATGCATTTTACAAGGCAATTTTGTTTATTTAACAATACCTTATAAAACATTTAGCCACACTTTTTGGCAAGATACATCTAGATACATGATGCACCATAACATCCACTATTTTCTTAACACCTTAGCTAAAGGAAATATGTAAGCTTTCCTAAGATCATTTTACTTTTATTTGAACTTTTCCTTCCAACATAGCTGGATCATAGACATGTCATAACGTAATTTTGTATTTCAATTTATTTTTCCAAAAACTAAATAAATTAGATACAAAAATAAAATATATTTTTGTTCAAATTGTTAATTAATTTACGCAACTTATTGGAAGTAATTTTCCAATTCATATTTAACTTTATCTTCTTTTTAAAAGACCGATATATACAAAACTAGTCGTTTGACCTGTACGATACACGGGGTGATAATAAAAAATAGTTTGTTGATCATTACCAAAAATAAATAATAGTTTATTTAAACATATTTTATGGAAAATTGAATATATAAATTTATTTTAAAAGTAAGTTAATAGTTAAATAATTAAATAAATTAACAAAGTATAAACATGTCATCTATTTGATATTATATTTTGAATATCATATTTATAAGTTGGAAAAATCTTGGTAGGATGACCCATAACTAACAATAAAAAACTTATCTTATGAAAATTCTGTACATTTTGAAAATTGAAATTGTTGAATAATGAAAGAGAATAAGTGGGTAATTTTACTATATTGTGAGTAATTTATAAAAATGACAATGGATATCCATAAGAGATAGGACATGTCCCACGCCCCATCCCTATTTAAAATTTATGCCTCTCATCCCCATACTTATCCTCATCACAAGTTCTCATTCCCCATTTCCCACGGAGATTTGAATATCTATGGTATTCACAGGTTTATTAAAAGAATTACAATAGGAGAAAAGTTCCAAAAATATTTTAAAATTTGAAACATAAATATTTGTAATAATAAGTACTACTAATACAACATAATTCAAATAAAAAATAAAAATGAATACAAACTACAAATCCAACAAAGATAATTTAAAATAAAATGAAGGTGTGCTATCATTGTCCCCGAATCATCTAACAAATGGGAATCCACCCTGTCGACTATCCCCATGAAGACAAAACATATCCACATTTCCATCCCTATAGTGAGTAATCCTCATGTGTACCCAATTCACTAGATCCTTTCTGTCATCCTTAGCCATTCATATATTTTTTGTAAATTAAAATAATTAATTTATAAAAATATTTAATTTATAAAAATATAAATATGTTTTCTAATTAATAAAAATAAAGAGTAAATGTAGTTTATGCGATTTCAGCTGCACATCATTTCCTTCTACATCCTTTTAGTAAATTAAAATACTAATTTTAAAATATATGTTATTATTAATGTGTTATAATTTGTAAAAAAATCGTATATAACCCAAATTTTCACATCCCAATTACTGGAGTATTGTATCAATTACATAATTATTTTCAATAAAAAGTAAGGTAATTAATTATTTTTAAATTAGTAAATAATTAGCACCATTATCAAAGAAGTGTAAATTCTGGAATTGATTTTTTGATTTTTCAAACAAATTAATATGAAACTATTGTGGAATTGATAAGTTGGAATGTTTAAATTAAAAAAAATTAAATTGGATATAGTGAGATGGGTAGATAGATTTTTTTTTATGATTTTCAAAGTTTCTAGATTTGAAGTTAGAAACTTTCTCCCCAACCCTATTGTTATTAAGAATTTTGTCTCTTATCCATATTCTCATCCCCACCATGGGTCTTTATTCCTCATTCCCCATGAAAATTCGAATGCTTATGGATATTCATGGATTTATTAAAAAAATTCCAAAAAATATAAAAAAATTTAAAAACACATTGAAATTCGAAACATAAATATCCATAATAATAAATATACAAAACATAATTTGAATTAAAAATGAAAATACATACATAATATAAATTCAATAAAGATAATTTTTTTAAAAATGTGTGCTAAGGTTTTCTTGTTATCATTAAATATCATAATTATAATAGTTTTGTTACCATTAATATTAATATTATAATAATTAATTATAATCAATATAATTATCTTTAATTATATTTTTTTTAGTAACATAATTATAATAGTTTTATTATCATTAATACTAGAATTATATATATAGTTACTTTAATGATATAATGCATTTAATTATCATTTTGTTTTTATTTATTAAATAATTTCTATAGAAAGAGTTTTCTTGTTGTGTTAATGGAAGATAGATATGAATGTAAGGTTGGAAAAAAAATTAATAATTAGAAGATAAATTAAATCCAAAAGCTTACTTTAAATATTAAGATTATGAAATGCATGTAGAGCTGCGTATATTGGCGGCAATATGCGAATTGACCCGTTTAACTCGCAATCTGTGCAAAATGAACCCGAAAATTTTTAGTCCACTAACTTGCAGACTAAACGGGGCTGGCCCATGGGTTTGCGGACCAACTTGCTAGCCTGCATAAGTGAAGGAATGTTTACAATTTACGGTATTTATTTATGTTCTTGATGGATAGAATTTGGTGAGTTGGTTTATTCTATAACTTTTGGTATTTATATTTGGTATTTGATTTGTTTATGTTTGGTATTTGATAGTTGGTAGTTGTTAATTTTTTTTTTTTTTGGTAGTTTCACAATCTTTTATGATTGGAGGAGTTATGCATATTTGATTGGTAATATTTTGGATATTGTAATGAAAAATGTGTATATATATATATATATATATATATATTGCTAGGTAAAAAATGTGAATAGAAAAAATGGGTTATGCGGACTAATCCATGGACCCGCGAGCTTATGTGGAGCGGATGTGGACTAGGCTATACTCAAGTCCGTTTATGAAGCGAACCGGCTCGATTTAGCCCGTTTAATTGTGGTCTGTAGCAGATCGGGCTAAACATGACGCGCCGGTCTGCATACTCACTTCCAAATGCAGGGCATAAGTTTCTCTATAAATGATACATGAAAAACTTTTATGCAATGAGTCTTAAATATTAATATTATAGATAGATTAAAAATTAGTATTATAGATTATAGATATTATTTGTTAAATAACTTCAATCGATATATTTTGTAGAGCACTTTTGTTGTGTTAGTGGAAGAGGGATATGAAGGTGTGATTGGAAAAAAAAATTAATAATTATAAGGTAAATTAAATAACAAAAACTTACTTTAAATATTAAGATTATGAAAGATGGGGCATAATACATGTTAAAAAAAAATCATATTTTACTTTATCATTTAATACCTTTCTAGTATTTTCCCATACAAAATCAATATTTTTCATACAATCCAGATTAAACAGATTATCTTGCAACAAATTTGTTGTTGAAGTATTCATATATAATTAAAGGAAAATCCTAATATAGACTCAAATTTATGACAAATCTTACATGTGACACAATCTCAAAGAATACCTTTATAATATTTATATATTTTAAATTTTAAATTATGCTTTGAATGGTTGATATATTGTGATTCACCATGAATCTGAGAATGAACTATCATTACTTATATAATTAAATTTATTTGCACATAATTGATTATATAAAAAAAGATTATAATAAATCTTACAGTTTCAAAAAACACACATTAAATTACAAATTGTAAACATTAATATCTAGTTAAAATTTAATTTTAACATGATGTCACATATCATCAAATCATTAAGAATACCTTGTAATTTTAAAAAAATTGTATATTCTATATATTTTAGTACTTTTTCAATACTATTTATCTATTGTGGAAGAAAACGTCTATAAAAGAAATAATGCATGTCTTCATCTTTATGTCACATCTAATATAAGAAAATACAAAAAATGAAGGATAATTGCACTTTATGAAGTGATAACTCTAAAGAAAAATGTAATGATGATTTTTAACATTTGGCATAATTTATTATTATCTTTATGTTTTCCAACCCATTTCTTAAGTTTGAAAATTGAATAAATTAGTCACATCAAATTGAAAAATTGAAGCAGGTCATAGATTTTGAATTGTTAATCTTCCTAGCAATTTCTCATCAAGTAGACATTAATCAGTTGGTGAAACTTCCGAGTGATGCCATTTTCAATGGATTTGAGTTTGTGCAAAATTATGTATAGTTTTAAATGTAGAATCATTCTCCTTTTTTTCTTTGGTGGTTTAAATGTAGATGATTATGAGTAGCATTATGTTGTTGACATGACTCCTAAGTGTAGAAAAAGAAATTTTAAATCATGGACATTTTTCTTTGGCGTTAATATTGATTGTTCTCTTTTATGTATTCTAACCCATTTCTTAAGTTAAAAAAGTAAGTAAATTAGTCACATCGAATTGAAAAATCAATACTAGATTATAGTAATTTCTCACCAATGATTTACCAATCAAATGGTGAGACTTCCCCCAACTTAATCCATGAAGAAAGTAACATTAAATAGAATGGTTCCTCAAGGATAAAAATAGATTTTGTGTTCGGTCATAATAAAAATTATAGGATAAATTAGTCTATCTTCAATATTTTTGAAGAAATTTAGGAAAAACTGATTCTTATCAATTTATAAAATAGTTGTAATTATATTACTCAATAAGAAAAATAAGACTATCAAAATATTGAGGAGGAACTAAATCTATATTTATTAAATAATTTCTATTGAAATATTTTATAGAGTAATTTTGTTGTGTTAATGGGAGATAGATATCAAGGTATGATTGGAAAAAAAATGAATAATTTGAAGATAAATTAAATCCAAAAACTTACTTTAAATATTAAGATTATCAAAGGGAAGGCATGATTTTCTCTATACATGACACATGAATAAAAACTTTTCATGCAATGAGTCTTAAATATTAATATTATAGATAAATATTACATATTATAGATATTATTGTTAAATAAATTTGATTGAAATATTTTGTAGAGTATTTTTGTTATGTTAATGGAAGAGAGATATGAGGATATGATTGGAAAATAAAAAATTAATAATTAGAAGGTAAATTAAATAAAAAAAACTTATTTTAAATATTAAGGTTATGAAAGATGGGACATAATTTTATCTATGAATGACACATAGAAAACATTCCATGTAATGAGTCTTAAATATTAGTTTTGTAGATTAGATCAAATTAGCATGTATATTATATATCATCCATCATTTATAATATATATCATCTATGACCATATATTGTTAAAATAAAATAAAAAATCCATGCAAAAAAAAAAATCAAAATACTCATTTTTTACTTTACAAAATCAATATTTTGCTGTATCATTTCATATCTTTCTAGTATTTTACCATACAAAATCAATATTTTTCATGCAATCCAAATTAAACCAATTATGTTATAACAATTTTTTAGTTAAAGTATTCATATATAATTAATGGAAAATGTTAATATAAACTTGAATTTATAGTGAATCATAGATGTGACAAGATCTCAAAAAGTGCCCTTATAATATTTATATATTTTTAATTTTAAATTATGCTTTGAATGGTTGATATGTAGGATTCATTGTGAATCTAAGAATAAACAATCATTACTTACATAATTACTTGATTTGTACATAATTGATTATATATAAAAAAGTATTATAATAAATCTTATAGCTTTTAAAAACACCTACTAAATTACAAATTTTAAATATTAATATATAGTAAGTATTTAATTTTAATATGATGTCTCATATCATCAAATGATATTAAGAATACCTTGTAATTTAAAAAAATAAAAATTGAACATTCTACATATTTTATTACTTTTTCAATACTATTAATCTGTTGTGGAAGAAAACATCCATAAAAGAAAATATTGCATGACTTCATCTTTATGTCATATCTAATCTAAGAAAATGCAGCGAATGAAGGATAATTGCATTTTATGAAGTGGCAACTCGAAAGAAAAATATAATGATGATTTATAACATTTGGCATAATTTAATATTAATGTAACACCCTTCCTACCATAAAGCTATGCTTAAGTCATAATCTTATAGTAAGTGGTTGTTTCTTGTTTACTCTGCTTGATCTTAAAGGTGTATATATAATATTTACATATGAGTCTGCTTTTGTAATGAACATAAAACAGTTTATCTTGCCGTTGCTAAATTTGAACAAAAATAATATATCAAAATTTAGTAATTGTATTAACTAATGACAAGTCAACAATGTCCATAACTAAGTCAAACCCTTACCCTGGTTCATGCAAGAACCTTTTAGTCTAGGTAGGGTACAACTCAAAAATCATTAAAAGAAAAATAAAGATACTGACTAAAATTCTCTATAGATGGTCCCTCGAAAGGCTTGGACCGTGATGCCAAAGTGAGCTAAGATCTCCATCATCATGATCTAAAAAAAATGATAATAGCAGGAATGAGAATCAAAGATTCTCAGTAGGAAAAACACCAGTCTAATACATAATGACATCTGACATTGTCTTAAAATGATTAAATTGTCTTAGATTCCTCCTAAAATAATTACTTTCACTTATGCTTTCTTTTATCTAACATAATATTCTGAGTACAAGTTATCCTCAACTGTATAGTCACATACCTATATGGTCTTAGAATTTCTCTTATTCTGGTTGTCCATATAATACTTATCTCGTTTGCTTCATTATTTCTTTATCATAAACTCATGAACAACTTTAGGCTTTAGAAAAGAATTACATATGATTTCTGATATACCTCTCTTTTGATGTATTGTCTGTGCTGCAACAACTCGTGTTACAATCTGATATACTTCACTTGATATAGTATCTTGTACTATATCCTGATATAGATCTCAAAACATTCTCTTCTCAATACATCAATCTCATTTCTTCTTTGTAACGCCTTGTGTTATAATCTGATATAATTAATCCCTTTAACATGATATACTTAATTGCATTTCATCAATTTCATTTCCTCTTTGACATGATCTTGCTTTTAAAGTTTAGGCTTGATAGTAGAACTCATAGGATTCTTCTGATACACTTCTCTTTGGATCGTACTGTCAACGATGCAACACCGTCGTGTTACAACCTAATATAGTTCACTAGATGTAGTACGTCTACTCCATCTCATCTAGATAGCCTTGCTATCCTCAGTACATCCCTTTCTTATAACGATGTAATGCCGTCGCGATTACAACCTGATATAGTTCTAAGGGTGTAGCACGTCTACTACTACCCGTGAATCCATGAGCTTACCATCAAACAATTGATTATTACATAAAGCTTCTTTTCTTGATTTCCCTCTCTTTGTGTGAGATTTATTTTCTTACGTTTCCCTCTCTTCTTGAAGCTTGGTTTCTTATCCTTGTCTTTGAGATTTCCTTGAAATTTCATTAAATTCTTATGAGATATTCTGTTTAAAAAATTTCTCTTGATGTATTATGAGATATTCATATTCTGTTCAAAATTTATCTTTAATCTTATGAGATTTTCTAAAAACAAACAACTAAATATTTTACGAGATTTTTCGTAAATCTAGTAGATTTGTATAAGATGTTTCCTGTAAACTCTGGTACACTGTTATGAGGTTTTTCTACTAAGTCTAGTAAATTTTTATGAGACTTTTCATCATCAGAATTTTTTTTTATTACATCTCTAGTTAGTAATAACTCTTGTAAATTTTCCAGCAATTACACCAAGTTCCTATGACGGATTTCAAGCTATTTCTACTATGAACTAACATTTCTTATACCAACTAAATTTCTTCAATTCTTTTATAATAGTTGTTGCAAGGTTTGTCTAAACTCTCACTAGCTTTTATATCATCAAAATTTCAGCAATTCCATAAGATTTTCAATTAGTGTTTCTTCTATATCTATCAAACTCAATATATGTAAATTCTAAAATAAAAACTTAGGTTCCAATATGCATGATTTCATCACAACTCAAGTAATTATAAATCCTAGAATTAAACCAATTCACAAACTTATATCTATTGCATCCTTTATATTCATCCAACTCATATATATATATATATATATATAAATCTTGAAGATAAATTTCAGATTTCAAGAAATAATTTCAAACATATCTTAAGGATTTATATTAACAAACTAGCCAAACAATCACCAAGCAATAGACTAGAATTTTCCTACCTTTCTTTCAAGCTTCTGCTACAGTTTTCTCTAGTTTTTTTCTCCTCTAATTCAAAGCTTGAAACCCATTTTCCTGCACCTTAATATGCTGATGTTTGGACAGTTTTGATGATGAAAAACATGGTTTTGGCTTGAGTTTGATGTAGAGGATATGTTCTTGAAGTAGTTTATGTGTATATCTAAGTGTATCATTGAAGAACTTGAAGGTTTCAAGGAGTTTCATAAAGCAAAAATGGAAGAAAGTGAAAGGAAGGAGAAAGAAACGTGTTCTGTGTCTAACCGAGAAGGAAATGTCATTTTCTTTTCTTTTTCCTTTATATAATATAGCAAACATGGAGAGAAAGTAAGGAAATTAAAATTTCCTGATCAATTTGCCTTCTATCAGTATTAGTAATATCTATATTTATTTGATTATTCTAACTAACAATTTATTTGAGATATGATAGTGTCCATTAATTTGATTAATCTCGATGTTTCGATATACCAGTTATTACTATTTCAATGTACCATTTCTTATCATTTATGTACTTGATTGACATAAAAAAAACTTTACCGGGTAAAATTATCCTTTTAGTCTTATTCTAATTTTTTCTATGTCCTAATATCATTTATAAGATCTCATCCTATATTACTGATTAAAATATTATTATTCTAATTTTTTATTAATATTTAATTAATTTTAGTTTTTTTTTTTTTGCAGAATCCTCGTATTGTTTCGATCCTAACCGTGTCTGTCAGAATTTTTAAAATCCCTACCGATTACTCACAATTAATTATTTTATCACAAAAATACAAATAGGCAAGTCATTACAATCTTTATATTTTCCAACCCATTTCTTAAGTTTGAAAATTGAATAAATTAGTCACATCAAATTGTAAAATTGAAACAGGTCATAGACTTTGAATTGTTAATCTTCCTAGCAATTTCCCATCAAGTAGATATCAATCAAGTGGTGAAACTTCCGAGTGATGCCATGTTCAATGGATTTGAGTTTTTGCAAAATTATGTAGTTTTAAATGCAGAATCATTTTCCTTTTTTCCTTTGGATGTTTAAATGTAGAAGATTATGAGTAGCATTTTTTTAGGTTGTTGACATGACTCCTAAGTGTAGAAAAAGATATTTTAAATCATGTGCATCTTTATTTGACGTGAATATTGATTGTTCTCTTTTATGTATTCTAACCAATTTCTTAAGTTTGAAAAGTAAGTAAATTTCTCACATCAAATTGAAAAATTGATACTAGATTGGAAAATAAATAAATAATAACTAGAAGGTAAATTAAATAAAAATACTTATTTTAAATATTAAGGTTATGTAAGATGGGACATAATTTTATATGTGAATGACACATGGAAAACATTCCATGTAATGAGTCTTAAATATTATTTTTGTAGATTAGATCAAATTAACATGTATATTATATATCATCCATCATTTAGATTATATATCATCTATAACCATATATTATTAAAATAAAATGAAAAATACTTGCAAAAAAATCAAAATACTCATATTTTACTTTACAAAATCAATATTTTGCTGTATCATTTCATATCTTTCTAATATTTTACCATAAAAAATCAATATTTTTTATACAATCCTAATTAAACTAATTATCTTATAACAATTTTTTAGTTAAAGTAGTCATATATAATTAATGGAAAATGTTAATATAACCTTGCATTTATAGTGAATCATACATGTGACAAGATCTCAAAAAGTGCCCTTATAATATTTATATAGTTTTAATTTTAAATTATGCTTTGAATGGTTGATATATAGGATTCATTGTGAATCTAAGAATAAAGTATCATTACTTATATAATTAATTAATTTGTACATAATTGATTATATATAAAAAAGTATTATAATAAATCTTATAGTTTTTAAAAACACCTACTAAATTACAAATCTTAAATATTAATATATAGTTAGTATTTAAATTTAATATGATGTCCCATATCATCAAATGATATTAAGAATACCTTGTAATTAAAAAAAATAAAAATTGAGCATTCTACATATTTTGTTACATTTTCAATACTATTAATCTATTGTGGAAGAAAACATCCATGAAAGAAAATATTGCATGACTTCATCTTTATGTCATATCTAATCTAAGAAAATGCAGCGAATGAAGGATAATTGCATTTTATGAAGTGGCAACTCAAAAGAAAAATATAATGATGATTTATAACATTTGGCATAATTTATTATTATCTTTATGTTATCCAACCCATTTCTTAAGTTTGAAAATTGAACAAATTAGTCACATCAAATTGAAAAATTGAAGGAGGTCATAGACTTTGAATTGTTAATCTTCCTAGCAATTTCTCATCAAGTAGATATCAATCAAGTGGTGAAACTTTTGTGTGATGCCATGTTCAATGGATTTGAGTTTTCGCAAAATTATGTATAGTTTTAAATGTAGAATCATTCTCCTTTTTTCCTTTGGAAGTTTAAATGCAGAAGATTATGAGTAGCATTTTTTTAGGTTGTTGACATGACTCCTAAGTGTAGAAAAAGATCTTTTAAATCATGTACATTTTTATTTGACGTGAATATTGAT
Organism: Dalbergia cultrata; assembly: GCA_031216105.1. Classification (NCBI taxonomy): domain Eukaryota; kingdom Viridiplantae; phylum Streptophyta; class Magnoliopsida; order Fabales; family Fabaceae; genus Dalbergia; species Dalbergia cultrata. Next base: position 19,511,779 of record CM062350.1, read on the forward strand.
TGTTCTCTTTTACATATTCTAACCCATTTCTTAAGTTTGAAAAGTAAGTAAATTAGTCACATCGAATTGAAAAATCAATACTAGATTATAGTAATTTCTCACCAATGATTTACCAATCAAATGGTGAGACTTCCCCCAACTTAATCCATGAAGAAAGTAACATTAAGTTAGAATGGTTCCTCAAGGATAAAAATATATATTTTGTGTTCGGTGATAATTAAAAATATAGGATAAATTAGTCTATCTTAAATATTTTTGAAGAATTTTAGGACAAATTGATTCTTATCAATTTATAAAATAGTTGTAATTATATTAGCCAATAAGAAAAATAAGTCTATCGAAATATTGAGGAGGAACTAATCTATATTTATAAAATAATTTCTATTGAAATAATTTATAGAGTAATTTAGTTGTGTTAATGGGAGATAGATATCAAGGTATGATTGGAAAAAATGAATAATTTGATGATAAATTAAATCCAAAAACTTACTTTAAATATTAAGATTATGAAAAGCAAGGCATGATTTTCTCTATAAATGACACATGAAAAACTTTTCATGCAATGAGTCTTAAATATTAATATTATAGATAAATTATAGATAAATATTACATATTATAGATGTTATTGTTAAATAAATTTGATTGAAATATTTTGTAGAGTACTTTTGCTGTGTTAATGGAAGAGAGATATGAAGGTATGATTGGAAAATAAGTAATTAATAATTAGAAGGTAAATTAAATAAAAAATACTTATTTTAAATATTAAGGTTATGAAAGATGGGACATAATTTTCTCTGCGAATGACACATAGAAAACATTCCATGTAATGAGTCTTAAATATTAGTTTTGTAGATTAGATCAAATTAACATGTATATTATATATCATCCATCATTTATATTATATATCATCTATAACCATATATTATTAAAATAAAATGAAAAATCCATGCCAAAAAAAATCAAAATACTCATATTTTACTTTACAAAATCAATATTTTGCTGTATCATTTCATATCTTTCTAGTATTTTACCATACAAAATCAATATTTTTCATGCAATCCAAATTAAACCAATTATGTTATAACAATTTTTTAGTTAAAGTATTCATATATAATTAATGGAAAATGTTAATATAAACTTGAACTTATAGTGAATCATACATGTGACAAGATCTCAAAAAGTGCCCTTATAATATTTATATATTTTTAATTTTAAATTATGCTTTGAATGATTGATATATAGGATTCATTGTGAATCTGAGAATAAACTATCATTACTTATATTGTTAATTGATTTATACATAATTGATTATATATAAAAAGTATTATAATAAATCTTATATTTTTTAAAAACACCTACTAAATTACAAATTTTAAATATTAATATATAGTGAATATTTAATTTTAATATGATGTCCCATATCATCAAATAATATTAGGAATACCTTGTAACTTAAAAAAATTAAAAATTGTATATTCTATATATTTTATCACTTTTTCAATACTATTAATCTATTGTCGAAGAAAACATGCATAAAAGAAAATACTGCATGTTTTCATCTTTATGTCATATCTAATCTAAGAAAATGCAGCGAATCAAGGATAATTGCACTTTATGAAGTGGTAACTCTAAAGAAAAATATAATGATGATTTATAATATGTGACATAATTTATTGTTATCTTTATGTTTTCTAATCCATTTCATAAGTTTGAAAATTAAACAGATTAGTCACATCAAATTGGAAAATTGAAGTTGGTCATAGATTTTGAATTGTTAGTCTTCCTAGCAATTTCTCGTCAAGTATATCAATCAAGTGGTGAAACTACCGATTGATGCTATTTTCAATGGAGCCAGTTCTTACAAAATTATTTATAGTTTTAAATGTAGAATTATTTTCCTTTTTCTTTTCTTTGGAGGTTTAAATGCAGAAGATTATGAGTAGTGTTTTTTTTATGTTGTTGACATGGCTCCTAAGTGTAGAAAAAGAAATTTAAATTGATGGACACTTTAATTTGGCATGAATTTTGATTGTCCTCTTTTTGTATTCTAACTCATTTCTTAAGTTAGAAAATTAAGTAAATTAGTTATATCGAATTGAAAAATTGATGCTGGATTAGTCTTTATAGTAATTTCTCACCGATGATTTATCAATTCAAGTGGTGAGACTTCCCCCAACTTAATCCATGAAAAAAAGTAACATCAAATAGAATAGTTCCTCAAGGATAAAAATATATATTTTGTGTTGCGTCATAATTAAAAAAATGATAAGTTAGCTTTTCTTCAATATTTTTGAAGAATTTTAAGACAAATTTACGTTATCAATTTATGAAATAGTTGTAATTATATTACTCAAAAAGAAAAATAAGTCTATCAAAATATTGAGGAGGAACTAAATCTACAATCTATAATATTAATATTATGTTTTACAAGTTGATAATGAGCTAAAATTATAACCCATATGTAATGTTAAAAAACTACATAAACCTATTATCAAGTTAGAAAACACATTATAATATATTTTTATATAATTATATGATAGTTACACATGGTCAATAAAATTATCATTAATTATAATTGTCTTCTTTTCATGGTAACGTAATTATAATAGTTTTGTTATAATTAAGTAATACTATAGCATATAAAATTTTAATGATATAATAATATGTTCAATTATCATTTTGTTTATATTCTTTGTTATTATTTTCATATTAAATAATTTTGAATGAGATATTTTATAGGGTATTTTTATTGTGTAAATAGAAGAGAGATATGAAGTTATGAATGGAAAAAATTAATTAATGATTATCAAGGAAATTGAATTTAAAAACTTACTTTGATTATTAAGATTATGAAAATGGTGGAGCATAATTTTTTCTATGAATGACACATAGCAAACTTTCCATATAATGAGTCTTAAATATTGGTATTATAGATTATAGATTAAAAGATTTTTTGAATTTTTTTAAAATATATTTTGGTGACAAAATTTTGATTTGACTTTCGTCGTCGTGATTTATGAATTATAATACATTATGATTATGACAATGGCCAATGGGAATAACCTTTTAAATTCCTCAAAGAAACTAAAAAAAACAGCCAGATCGAGGCTGATGCGAGTGGATTGTAGAGTGGGAGAGATACACAGGTGTTGCAAAGGTACAGGAGGAGATGGCAGTTAAAGGAGTATTAGGCTGAAACTACTTGCATCATTCCCTCTTCAATTGCTAATATTTATAAGATAAAGAAATTATTGTTAACACACTTATAATGACTTGCTCAAGGTAGTAATAATTGATAAAACAATAAAACATAACTTGCTCAACACTCTGAGGCTAAACAGGACTTCCAACGTGCCTCTTACGTTTAATTGTTGTCAAACATTACTGTCAAGAGAGTGAAGCAAAAGATTAGGTCAAAAAAAGAAGTTTCTTTATAATTTTCGCATATTATCGATGTTGATAGTCGAGGCATATTTTCCATATTGAAATGTGACTTGTATGGACGATATTTCTTGGAGATATTATCCGTCTTATCTTATTGACTCGTGATTTGTAACGATGACTGGTAGGGCCGCAGCTAGTCTATAAAAGTTTGCTTATGTAAACCACTCTCTACAACACATGCAGAGAAATTATAGCAGCGAGTGCCAAGTTGAAAAAAGAAAATGTATATGGGGTGTTCTCTAATAAAATTTTGGTGGGTGTTATTGGTATTTGTGGTTGAGTTAGAGAGCAATGCAATTGGGGGGTGCTTAGAAGCTGAGAGAGTCGCACTTCTGAAATTGAAAGATGCTTTCAATCACCCAAATGGATCTGCCCTTCGTTCTTGGCAAGGGCAGGGTGATTGCTGCAGTTGGGAGAGTGTCAAATGTGAGAACTCCACAAAGCGAGTGACTCATCTTTTTCTCGGTGAGACAAGGCCTGATGAATTGAGCGATCTGCAATGGTCACTGAACGCTTCATACTTTCTCCCTTTTGAGGATCTGCAAGTGTTGGACTTATACGACAATTATTTGACAGGTTTCTCTCATTTCATGATTATATTAATGAAATTGCTTAAGATTTATCTCCAGAAATTATTTACAGATCCTTTTTTTCTTTAATTTTTTATTTTTGGACAAACTCTTTAAAAATTCTTTAACAAGCAATTACATAACTTCAGAAACTATTATTACGATTTAATTGGAATACACTTACAGTATAAAAAAGTTTTACACATTTACTTAATCATATAACGACACATTAGTAAATATAGTTATTTTCCACCCCACTACTTGAAAAGTCATAGAAAATGATAGATTTGATTGAATAACAATATAAAACTCTTTTACACTATCAATGCATCAAAATTAAACTCTTATTATTATAACTTTTCTTAATTAGTCATATAACTCCACCCTGGAGATTGTGAAAATAATTATACATGCTATGGTAGTGTTTCAGAGAAACATTTCTTTAAAATGAATTTGTTTCTAAAATAACAAAATAAATTCGATTTAATTAATAAGATTTCCCTTACTTACCTTAAAACTAAATTTACTTTAGAAGGAAATAAGTTCACATACATAACTAATCAATGTCTTTTTTCTTTTAATAATTCATTCTGTTGTGTCTGGAGCAGGTTTATCTGGCAAATTCAGGCTGAAGAAGTTAGAGAGTATACATTTAACCCGTAACGGCCTGACACAAGTCCCATCCTTTGGTGCGCTATCTGTATACTTATTTTGTATGAGAACTTTTCATTTTCTTCCGCGTATCGTGATTTAATTTCTTTACCATATTGTTATGAAGTAAAGATTTATTTGGATCTTTAAAAATTTTATATGTGCTTCATTTTAGCCATTAAAATTAATATATTAATGATTTGGGACTTGAAATTATCAAAGAGATTCAAATCACATTTTAAGATAATGTTTCTAAGGACTGATGTAAATTACTAAAATAATTAATTTGTATAATGCTTGAATTTCAAGATCAAAATAAACTTTTACTTTGTTAATATATATATATATATATATATATATATAAAAAAATCTGTCATATTTAAATTTTTATATTACATTTTATAGAAAAACATAAAATATAATTAAAATGAATTGATAAGATGTTACAAAAGATAAAGAGAAAGTTATTATATATATAACGAGAAGACGAGAGGAGTTTGAAGCTATTCCCAAAAAAATTTGCAGTATACTATTTTGAGGAACAGGAGAAATGTTGGAAAGCGAAATCCTTAAAAGATAAAATTAAAGACAGTGTCACTTATTTCAAATGTAGGTACTGTCATTTTAATTTTTTTTAATTATGGTTTAGACAGTTTTTTTGGGTGAAAAGCGCAAAATCAAAATACAAAACACTATTAATATGTATTTCTAAATCATCATAATCACAATCCAAACCATATTAACCGCAAATAACCATATTAATCTGATGATCTTCATTTCTAGCTAAGCACAACATAGAAATTTATACACGTAATTTATGCAATATTTAAAAATCAGTGAAATTTTTTTATGTCGTAGCAGCTTGTCAAAGTTGTCATGCATTCTTCTTTACTTAAAAAATTGAAATTCATTAAAATAGCACCATCTTTATAAATAACACACAGTATCAAGAACACGTGCGAGCACAAACATATCATCACCAACTCAAATGGGAGGCAAAACGACAGGGATAAAAACAGAACATATACCATGGCCTTAAATGAATCCAATAATTTGGGCATCGCAGGAACCTGAAACATGAAAAGGGGTGTTCTTTCATCAATAACCATTGAAAGAATAAATTTGACCTGATTAGATTCGGCAGATTAGAGTTACGATGCATTGGTATGATCTTCATTTATATTTTTTTAAAAATAATTATATATTAAATTCTCATTGGAGGATAATTCGTCTTATGTCTAAAATTTTCTTGTAATAGATTTCTAATTGTTGAATAAACTTTGGATTATCTCCATAAAGAAAATTTCGATAACACTATAGAAATTATAAAAAATAAACATTTAAAATATCATTACATAATTAATGTGGCAATTATCATTGGAAACCAAGATAGCCAATTAATAATTAAAAAAAGAAACCATATTTGTTTTTCAAATCATATATTTTAAATTTAATTAATATCTATATATTCTAAATAGCTACTAAATTATATATTAATTTTTCAAATAAAATTGTATATATATTGATTTACTGATTTTGGTTCTTTTAGCAAAACTATATATATTATTATACGAAAAAATATGATCAATATTGACTTAAATAAAACCTAAATGATTCCCATAAGAAAATAGATGATAGCATGTAAAGCATGAAAGAGAAACATTTAAAATATCATTTAATAGTGAATATGATAATTATTGAAAATTAAGAAAGAGAAGCATTTAAGAATTAAAGTCAATATATATATAGATATATTAATTTTTTTAATTAGATATTATTTTTTGAATCAAATTATATATATTAAAATCAAAATTTAGATTTTAAATATAAAATAGGATGTAACTAAGAATATATATATACAGGAATAATTGAAAATCAAGAGAGAATATTTACATATTAAAGTCCAAAGAATGATGTATTAAATTTTTTAGCCCTATATTCTAAATTTTATTAATATCTATATACTATAAAAAAATCATTTATTCTAAATATATTAATATCTAGCATATAGTTTGCATGAAGTTACTCAAAGAATGATATATTGCATTGATCCTTTGTAATTTTTTTTTTCAAATTTTGTTTAAGTGACTGCTGTGAATTAAATTTTAGTTATTATTCTTATTTGGAAGAATCATAAATGGTCAATGAATAAACTTCAAGATAATGTAAATGGAATTCTTAACATTATTTAGAAAATAATTACAATTCTTTCATTGTGTTCGTCATATAAAAAAGACCATTACAGTGTCAATACATATTATATGTGTTAGAAAACAATATAAATGCCACAACCTAAAAGTTTATAGATGAATTGTTCTAAGGAAATTTCTTAATAAGAAAAACTATTTACAATAAAATAATATAATTCTAGTAATTGCAACCATTGACGAAAGAATCCTAAACAAAAGTGCATTCCTTCACTCATCCTATATCAAATCACATAATTAATCAGCACGGATGAGACAATGTAAGGTAATATTTACTTACAACTAATAAAGATCAAAATGAATAATATAAAGGGAGGTGATATATATTACAACAAAATGAAACTATGAATAAGAAAATCATATTAATTGGATATTTATGATAACCTTATCACCAAATAAAATAAAATGAGATATTATGATCAAATATAATAAAATAAAAATTGAAAAGAAGTGGAAGGATGAATCATTCTCACCTAAATTTTAGTCTAATAACATATGGAACAACAGACCATACTTTAATTCAATAGATGATTTAGATGAGAATGTCATAATAAATTATAAAATTACAGAATAAGAATAATTATTATAAATGCAAGTACACAATTAATAGGAAAATACAATGAAAAAGAGTATTTTTTATTGAGGAGAAAGATATTTAATATGTTTTGAAATTGTTAATTTATAAGGAATAGATTAAAAATTAAGAAGTTTATTTTTACTTGTTTTTAATTCTATGGAATTAGATTATGAAATTATAATTTCAATTCTACATATTATTTTAAATATGAAAAATGGAATCAAGGTATCCAATTTTTATTTCAAACTTCAATTTTTTCTTACTTCTAGACATGAATAAAAAATAGGTTTAATTAATCCGTCAGTCCCTATAGTTTCACCGAATTTTTAATTGGGTCCCTACATTTTAAAAGTTTCCAATTGGGTCCCTATAGTATATTAGATTTTTTTATCAGGTCCCTGCCATTATAAAAAAAATAGAATATTCCTTTGAAATATGGAATATTCCATTTCCATGTCACTGTTCACATATGGCAGGGACCTAACTGAAAATTTTTACTTAATTAAAAATTATAGACTTGAAGAATAATTAAATCTTCAAAATATGCATTTTACTTTCTTTTAATGCATTTGATTAAAGTAAAAAAAAAATCTACACATTGAGTGCTCAAAATAAGCAAAAGAAAAATTATTTTATTTCATTTTTTCAAAATAATACGTAAAAAAAGTATTATTTCTCTCCTAATGATATAATCAAATAAGTAAAAATATTTTTAAGTACTTATTATCAAAATAAAGTATTATTTAATTTCTATCCTAATAATTACATTCAAATAGGTTGATCATGTTGAATAATTAAAAAATAATAAATTCTCATTATATTCAAATTTTATTATTATCACAACTTGTTTTAAAAGTATTTTTATTGAAAATAATTATCACAAAATATTAATTAATTAAACCCATATTTACATTTGACCCATAAAATAGCACAAATCAAATCCAATCAAGAATAATATAATGCATGCTTCCATAACTCCACACCATGCACGCTAATACCCAAATTCAGTTCTCCAAACTTACCTTCTCCCATGTGATAACAGGAATCACATAACCACAATTCAAATCAATTAACAACTTTGAGCTAGCTAGACCGAGAACCACTCCATGAATCCTCATGTTACTCTACAATTTTAGTAGCAAAAATAGCCAAAAGGAAAGTATTTCCACTCATATACCACCGTAATTGTAAAATAGCTTTTGACAAAATAATAACAAAATAATTAAGGTAGATAATTATCATCATAGATACTTATTCATCATAATTGAATATTCTTTTCAAATAGAAATTAAATTCATATTATCCCCTAAATTCTCAGTATCCACAGCATATATATATATATATACTCTAAAAAGAATACCTTCTTGTGCGTGGTACGCGTGTTGGATTGAATTGATAAAAAAGATGTGTGAAAAAAAAGGGTGAACAATAGGAAATCTTCACAAAATTAAATATGTTTATTTTGGACTTTTTCGGTCATTATATTGTTCTTAATTGGATTTGATTTGTGCTATTTTATTGGTCAAATGTAAATATGGGTTTAATTAATTAATATTTTGTGATAATTATTTTCTATAAAAAGACTTTTAAAAGAAGTTGTGATAATAATAAAATTTGAACATAATGAGAATTTATTATTTTTTAATTATTCAATATGATCAACCTATTTGAATGTAATTATTAGGATAGAAATTAAATAATACTTTATTTTGATAATAAGTACTTAAAAATATTTTTACTTATTTGATCATATCATTAGGAGAGAAATAATACTTTTTTACTTATTATTTAAAAAAATGAAATAAAATAATTTTTCTTTTGCTTATTTTGAGCACTCAATGTGTAGATTTTTTTTTACTTTAATCAAATGCATTAAAAGAAAATAAAATGCATATTTTGAAGATTTAATTATTCTTCAGGTCTCTAATTTTTAATTAAGTCCTTATAGTGTATAAAAAAATTTCAATTAGGTCCCTGCCGTACGTGAACAGTGACATGGAAATGGAATATTCTATATTCCAAAGGAATATTCTATTTTTTATAACGACAGGGACCTAATCGAAAAATCTAATATACTACAGGGACTCAATTGGAAACTTTTAAAATGTAGGGACCCAATTGAAAATTCGGTGAAACTATGGGGACTGACGGATTAATTTTATCTTTTAGGCTATGTTTCGTTCGGAAATAAAAATGAGGTGAAAAATTTTATCGATAAAGTCTAATTGTAAAATTACACATAAAATTTAAGTATGAAAAATTTCATCACATTTTTACCTTTAACCAAACACACTCGTACCTTTTTGTTTCCTACCGAAATCGGTGACAAACATAGGGAAGAAAATATTTACTATAAAAAGTTTTTAACATACCTTTTTTTTGAACTGTACAGTTTTAATTGGTTTTATTCATCAATGATTAATTGCAAGAAACATTGTTAAAATTAAATGTTAAGCTTACATTAATCTCAAAGAAAAGATTTGTCTGGCACGTTAGTATTTAGTCAAGATTTGTCATGCCGGTCACTAGTGTTTTCCACATCCATGTTTCCGTGTGCTGTTCTGTACGGGTACGCTTTAAAACTTGTCTTAAAATTTTATTTTTGGGGATAGGACCGTGTGAGAAGAGTGACTCTTGTGAGATGAAAAGAAGTAAATTTTGATCATTAATATTTATGTGAATAATCAAAATTAAAATATAAAATAATGATTTTGTTAAATGATCACAAACCTTTAAATAACTTTTAATCTTAACTCAAGAAATAATTATACAGGCAAGATTAACTCTTTTCACCATACTCCACTCAGTTCATCATATGCCCCTTTTTTACTTTATTCATCTTATTATTATTTTTTGCATTCGATTCCATATGTTGTGCAATACGTTACCATGCATGTATTTACTATTTAGCAAAAAGAATTGCTTTGCACGTTTTATAAGTTGTTTGTTGAATACTTCCTTGGCACTCGACAGATTTTTCTTCTTCAGACAAATTAGAGGAGTTGTCTCTTGGTCATAATTTCTTGAGTGGCAGCCTTCCTGAATCTCTTACATCTCTCACCTCTCTTAAGATCCTGTACTTAAATGACAATAAGTTGAATGTTTCGTTACCAAGGGAAGGTAATTTTATAACGTTTGCTATGAGCTTTGAAAATTAGTTTCATTTATAACTCATTCTCTTTTGCTACTTAAAAATCTTGAGCACACCAGGCCCCTTTTTTTTCACCCATTCTTGTGAATACAGTTAATGCAGTGAGCACCAAATCTCTGTTTTGGTGTTGTGCGTATGTGTCGAACATTCCTGTATAATATACTGCATGCTGACACATGTTTAATATTTGTTTGTATACGTTTTTAATTTGAAAATTATTTCATAACTCCGACATGCATGATTAGGATATGGCACAAACTGAAATATACATGGGGAACCACCACTCTAACCCCTTAAAGATTATATCGTTGACAAAATTAACTTTGAAAGAAATTATAGTTGCTCGTGACCATTTGAAGGTCTATCTCATTTGATGAATTCGCCTAAACGTCAAGTAACCTTCATTTTCATTAACAAAAGTGATTCTTTCAAAGGTTTTTTTTGTCACAAACATGATCTTTTGGGAGGTAAAGTGGTGATTCTGCATTACTAACTTAGCATTAAAAAAAGGCTATTTTGACAAAAATATGATATATTGGGACTAAGGTGGTATTTCTAAAATGTCAATAACTTGACATAAAATTTTAAATATGATTATTTTTGTTAAAAAAAATTCAATTCAATTGACGTTTAGGTCAATTTATCAAACATAATGGGTCTTTGAAGGGTCCCCATCAAATATAATTTTTTTTTTTTGGTTATCTTATGAGTAACATAATCTATCGACTGCCAAAAGGGTAGTTCTCCTAAATACATAATTAAAAAATAAATAAAGCTTGTTTTGAATATTTATGCAATTTTATTAATAAAAGGGAATTAATAAGTTAGGAATGTTTTTGTTATACATTAACTTTTATTTCCTTCAACCTTCTTATTTGACTTTTCTGCCACCTAAAATGCTATGGAGCCCCTAAAGAAATTTTGATTAAAAGGACTTGGATGCACTTTAAAAGATTTACTTCCTTATAATTTTGGATGAGCTATTGTTTCCTATATTAATGAAGAACATGCCCTGCAGGAGGGCTATGTAAGCTACAGAATCTTATAGGCTTCGACCTCTCCGACAACAACTTTGTGGGACACATTCCAGAGTGCTTGGTCAATTTGTCATCTCTACGTTATCTGAGTGTTGAAAACAATTATTTTGAAGGACCTTTGCCCTCCTCAATCATTTACAGTCTCAAGTTCCTTGCCTATATTGGTCTTCGTGGTAACAATTTCAAGGGCTTACTTTCATTTAGTTTGCTTGCTAACCATTCCAACCTTCAGATTTTTGCTCTTTCAAGCTATGATCAGCAGGATGTGAAGGTTGAAACTGAGAACCCACGATTTTCCCCATCCTTTCAATTGAAGGTTCTCATAATGGTTAACTGCACACTGAATAAACCGAGCTACAAAATTCCCACCTTCCTTCATCATCAACATGATTTGAGAATACTAAGTATTGTTAATAACAACATGACAGGAAGTTTCCCAAATTGGCTATTAGTAAATAATTCCAAACTAAATTCCTTTAAACTCAATCACAACTTCTTAACTGGTCCCCTTGAGTTCAATCGCACCTTAAAATACCCACATATGGAGGAATTTATTATCTCCTTTAATCCCATTGGAGGAGAGATTCCTCCACATATAGGGTCAGTTTTTCCCAACTTCATATATTTGGCAATGTCCTCGAGTTCATTGCAAGGCAATTTTCCAGCTTCATTGGGTGAAATGAGACAAATGAATTATCTGGACTTGTCAAACAACAATTTGTCCGGACCCTTGCCGCAAGAGTTTGGTAAAGGTAGCAATGACTTGCAGTTTTTGAAGTTGTCAAACAACCACCTAAATGGCCCCTTTTTGCCTACTGGTTCAAATTTTACAAACTTGATATCCCTACATCTAGCCAACAATAACTTCATGGGAAGGATACCTAATGGAATCATGCACAGCAGGGAGTTAAGAATGTTGTATTTAAGTAACAACAAACTCCATGGAAAAATAGCAAGTTGGATTGGAACCTTTCATAATTTGACTTTTCTCAGTTTGTCCCATAATTTTTTGCAAGGTCCAATACCATTTAGCTTTTGTGAGTTGACTAAGCTTGAATATTTAGACTTTTCTTACAACAATTTCAGTGGAATACTACCAAGTTGTGTTAATATTTCATCCTTAAGGTACCTACACTTGCAAGGCAATCAATTTAATGGGCCCATACCTGCTGTTCTTGCCAATTCCCCTGTCCTATTGACTTTGGATTTGATGAATAACAAATTCTCAGGCCCAATTCCAAGGTGGATCAGTTCTTTTTTGAACTTAAGGATTCTTCTTCTAAAGGGAAACAAACTTGAGGGTTGGATCCCTATGGATATATGTCATCTCAAGAACATTAGTATTCTAGATCTCTCTCAAAACAAGCTTTCTGGAGGGGTACCATATTGTTTCAATAATATAGCATTCGGAAAGGTAGATGTATTAGATGACATGAGAATAGGAAAAGTCTTTGTACCATCGACTTCAATAACTTGGGTGTTTGGCTATAATCCAAAGACAAATGAATATGATAAAGAACAAGCTACATTGCATTTCATGTGGCAAGAAGAACAAGAAGCAGATTTCATGTCAAAACACATATATGAATTATATAAGGGAGACATTTTGAATTTCATGTCTGGCCTAGATCTCTCAAGCAATAATTTGACAAGCGACATTCCTCTACAAATAGGGTACTTAAGCAGCCTTCATACATTAAACATGTCCAACAATCATCTCTCAGGGCCTATCCCAGAAACATTCAGCAACCTTAAGCAAATAGAAAGCTTAGATCTTTCACACAATATGTTGATTGGTCAAATTCCCTCACAATTGATAGTGTTGTATAGCTTGGCTGTCTTCTCTGTGGCTCACAATAACTTATCTGGAAGGACACCAGAGAGGATCAACCAGTTTGGAACTTTTGAGGCTAGTTGTTATGAAAGTAACCCATTTCTTTGTGGTCCTCCACTAGACCAAAATTGCTTCATTGCAATACCACCAAGCATGGAGACTTACTCTCGTGGGAATAAAAAAGACTTCAAAGACGCATTCGTTTGGAGTTTTGCAGCATCATTTGTTGTTGCATTTCTAAGTGTCATAGTTGTTCTTTACTTTAACTTATACTTTCACATTTGAGGGGACTTTGGGAAATAATAATGTACCCAATAGTTGTGTAAAGGTCACTTAAACAAAATATAAATAAATTTATGATGAAACTCAATTATTACTCAATAGTGCTATATTAGCCACACTGCCCATACATAAATAGAAATTATGATTAATGTTAAATATTTTTTAAAAATTAAAATTTTGATTGATGAAATGAAAGTAATAAATATAAATAAAATTATTATTATAATAATTATGTACTGTATGGCTTTAATAAAAAAAATATTTACAATTTTTTTTAAAAAAAGTAACAACAAACATATAAAGGCAACAATTAACGCTGCTTTCAATTTCTTGTACAACAATATGTATTATATAAAACTACAATTCACTCCACTTTATAATTAACATTCTGACTCTATTTCATACCTATTACTTGTACAATTAACAATTTACTCTAATTTGTAATTATTGAATCATAATATGATTTGTAAATTTCTCTCTATTTTGATATAATTTGTCAATTTAATTTGTTGTGCTAGCATGTATAAATTTGTTTGCATACAATTAATCGTGGATTGTCATATATAGTTCAAAATGTTTAATTATTACATTAAACACCTCAAAAGTCAGGTCTGCAGTACTTGGATCGAAATTAATCTTTTTGCACTCATTACATATATAACTATATTATTTTATATTTATTATTGTTGAACAAAACAATATTAATTTTATTTTCAAGTTAAAACCAAAATAAGTATATGTTAATATAATAGTTCATGATAATATAATTTGTTTTTACTTTAATTCACAATCTAGGCTAAACTGCAGGCTCCGACGGGTTGCATGACCTACTTTCACTGCTAATTGTGACTAATAATGAACTAATTCGTAAGGAAAGGAACGAACTACAACCAACTCCTAATATCAATCAAACATCAATTACTCTAATAAGGAGAAGATAACTTTTTTTTAAGCTAGTCATAGATGTGCGTCGATTTATAATGTGACTAAACACCTGTAGTCACACTACACTGCATTTCGCAACTTAATTTTGTTTGTTTAACCATACTTCATAGGACAATAACTTTTTTTGTTTTTCTTGGGCACGCGCAAGATACATCAATATGCATCGTGCACCACAGTATCCGCCCACAATGTATTATAATTCACAAATCACAACGACGTAATATCATTTATTGTCACCAAAATTTGTTTAAAAAAATATTTCAAAAACCTTCTAATTTTGTATATACCGGACTTATAACAAGAAGATCAAGTTGATTAGAAGTCTGATCGCGTATAGACGTGGAAGTAAGTTAGGTTAGGTTAGGTTTTGCCTTAAATACGTCTGGCTTGTATTCCCTACATGTACTATGAGCTTAGACCTGTTACCTGATATAGACCCTTTTTATGGCTTTAGTCTAGCCTTCTTAAATGTTTGATATAGCCTGAAAGCCTATTTAGAGGCCTATTTTATTATAATTTTTTTTAAAAAATAAAACATTTACTCTTAAATTAAATAAGTCCAAGTACTTCTAAATATATAAAAAAAATATTTTTAAATTCACTAAACACTTATTGATGAAACTTAAAAGTATATTTTTGAATAAATTAACATGTTCAATTATCATTATATTTTTAAATTATTATATTAATAATTAAAAAAATAAGTAGGTTAGCCTATTAGGCATAATAGTTCATTTTTATTAGTGAGAACTTAATCTATTTAGCTAAAAGAACATTTTAAAAAGCCTAAACCTAACTTATTTACTAAATATGCTAGGTCAATGTAGGTTAAACTGAAGGCCTTCGACTAACGATCTAGCCTACTTCCGCCCCTAATTACGTATTAAGAATGCATGAATGGAAAATTGCTTTGAATAAGCTGTGTAAATTAGTTAACAACTTGAAAAAATTTATTTTCTTATTTATTTAGTTTTTGGAAACATTTATAGGAATACAAAATTATTTAATGCATAACTATGATGTCTCAGGCTCACATGCACCTAGAATAGTCTTGTATGACTTATGGTTCCCTTGAGACCCACCTTTGTGGCTAGAGAAGTCCCATACAGATGAAGATCATGAACAGTGCAAAACCAGAACTCCTAAGAACGCTATAGCGGTCATAGACCGGTATAGTAGTGGAAGCCAAGGAGGGACCATTATAGCAATTATAGTGGTCAAGTGTGCATCCGTAGTTGGCCTTTTCCCATGTTGATTGTTATAGTGGTCTAGGACCATTATAGCGGTGGCCCTAATATCAGTATGAGTCAAAACGATGCAAGTTCATTAAAATGCCCCCTATGCTATATTAAACCATCCCTAGGCTCAGGATCTGCACCTTAGCTATTGCCAACACTCTTTGTAACTCTCCCTCATGTTTCTCTTCCTTTCTTCGTCCTTTCTAAGCTTACGATAAGTGATTTTCATTAAATTTAACCAATTTCTTCATCTTTTTATCAAGTTTGTGAGTTAGGGCGATATCAAGTGTAATTTTTCACAACATTCTTCCTCCTTAGCATTCCAAATTCAATTCTTAGTATTATTGTCAGTTGTTTATGTTACCATTATACTTTTTGGCAATTACCAGTGTCATTCCTACTCCACAGAGTCACATTGGAAAAAAATTATATCAAATAGTGGATGGGCATATAATGGTGCATTGTTTCATCCATTCAAAATGTAAGAACTTCTTATCATAATGTGATCCATCATGTGTCTCGTGCAACCCCAAATAGGCCTAGTTAACTGTTTTTTTTTTCAGTCAAAGGTAGGAGTTTGGGGGTGGTTTCAAATAACCACTATCAGCTCTCCAGCTGGCTTTAACCCTCGAGGACAGGAATGGGACCAAAAACCCCCATTACAGATTCGGGGATAGGGGCGAGGATCTCTTCCCCCGCTTTGCGGGGACCTAGCATAGATGAAATTATTAGATTATCCCTGTATATAAAATATTATATTTATAAAAATTGTACTCTATTGTCATTTTAAATATAATGATTTTCAAAATTTTAAAAACTCCTAAAATCTAAAGTAAAACGGACCTACCTCCTAAACCAACCCATTCCCTTCGATCCACCCTCAAACCAACCTAACCCCCACAAACATATCAAACATTTGAGACTCAAAATATGTTTTGACCCAAAAAAAAAAAAAAACAAAGACTCAAATATTTGAAGCCCTAAATTCACACTTCTCTTTCTTCCTCTTCAGCCACCGTCTAGACCAGGACCAGCCACCACCACCACCACCATGTCGTCATGCTTCACCTCTGCGATTTCACTGGTCATGCTTCACGTTCATAGGGAATCCATTTCTTTCTACATCATCATTTTCTTTCTTACTGTAACTCCATTTCTCCGCCCATCTTTCCTTGTTGCGTCGCCCTTTCGCTGGTCGTGCTTCACCTTCCCCACCGTTCTTCCATCTCTGCAACTAGGAGTGCAACATTGTTGCTCTTCACCTCCACTGATATGTGCTTCACCTCTATCAAGGAAGGAAATAGTGGGTTGCAAGCAGAACAAAGGATGGCCAAACTATGGAATCCATGCGAGCGGCAGCACCACCATCAGGTTCATATCCGGCTAATCGCTCTTATCTCCTCAGATTTGTGTTTCTACTTTCTTATGTGTGCTTTGTTGTTATTGTTGTTGTTGTGGGATTAAGCCATAAAACTAGCAAACTAGCTAGGTTTGAGCTAGTTGTTCTTGTTTCTTTTTTTCTTTTGGGGTGAAGGATTTATTATTGTTGGGTTTTTTTTTTGGTAATTGATATGGTATTGATGTTGATTTGTTGTTGTTGTTGTTGCGAGACCGATTTTTCTTTTAGTAGGCTTGGGGACCTCACAAGGATTAACAGGGAAGCGGGGAACGGGGATGGGAGGAAAATCACCCCCCATGTTGGGGATCGGGGACAAGGATAGGAGGAAAATCACCCCATGTCGGGGATTAGGGACGGGGAGGATTTTGGGTGGCAAGGAGTAGGGAGGCACTCCCTGTCTCCGCCCTCGCCCTGCCAAGTGCCATCCCTACCTGGTTCACTTTGGTTGGAGGCAGGTAGCTCCTCCATTAGTCTAATGCCTTAAGTGTCAAAAACTTTCTCACTTGCCATGTTTGAAGAAAATCCAAACAAAAGTGCTAGAGTAGTCTTGTGTATACAGTAAAATTGTATAACAAATGCACACCACACACCTTATAACCATTAGATGTGATGAATGGTCCCCACTCATCCCACTCACTTATCACATTGTGATAAGGTATGTGTGGTGTGTATTTATTGTACACATAATATTATTTAAAATGTTATTTAAATATAATAAAGTTGGTGTCTTTATCATCTTAATTGAATGTGATGGTAGCCTTTACTTATCCTATTTATCTATAACATCTTATAATGATGAAATGAATGTCAATGGAAATTCACTTTTTAATATTGAAATAATATTTCTCATATCTAAAAGGGCCTACAGAAGTAGAAAGACATTTCAATTTGTTCCCAAGTTCCGAAAACCAGACCGAACTGGCCGGTCGAATCGGTTGAACTGGAAACCAGCCTGCTGTCCAGTCCCGGTTGACCTGCAAACTGGTGAAGATCGGACTGGCCAAGAACTACTTTGAACTAGCCAGGAACTAGACAAACTAGGCAAACCGGCTCGGCCGGTCAAACCGGTTTTTTTTTTTCCAAAAAATATGCAAAATGGCATTATTTTGGGTTTTTTTAAAAAAAAGCTTAAAATCTCATTTTTCCTAATTCTTTTCCTTTTCTGGTACGGGAATTAGTAACTTGAGAGATTTAATCCATATAAATAATGTTTATTTTGATTAAGAGATGAATTATGTTATATTCTATGGGTTTTGTTGATACCTAATTTAATTTTTAGTTATTTATGACATATATTTTATTTTGTATTTTTATATATTTATATATACAGGTTTTATTATATATCGGTTATATCCCAATTGGACCCCCGGTTGAACTGGTTGAACCTCTAAACCCTTGCCTTGACCGGTTTGATGTCCAGTCCAGTTTTCAGAACCTTGATTTGTTCAACCTTCCAGATAACTTTTATGAGTGTCCCACGTAACTAATGCAAGGTCCTCTCCAAATTTAACACGAAAAGGAATGTTTCCTTTCCTTTTGTTTTTTGTTTTCATTTTTATTAGTTTTTATTTAATTATTTATTTATTGTATAAAGTAGAAAACCCCTGTTGGATTCAAGTGGGAAATTAGGAAGATAATAGATAAATGCTCATTTTGCTCACTAAAATTATATCTGTAAATTATTGTAGTTCCTAAAATTTAAAATTTGACTAATTAATCTTTAATTTTATAATTGTAAATCAGAAAGTAATAACTCAAATTAGTCTAGTAATTCATTAAAAGTTGCCCACTGGAGACTAATATGATTCAATTACTCCATATGTTTTATAGTAACTGTCAAAAATCAAACAATACACATTAAAAAAAATTATTGGTAAATATAAAAAGCTATATGACTTGACAAAACTATCCTTGTATAGTTGTTGTTATTTATCTTGATAAATATGTTAATTACTTAATTAATTAATACATTAACACTAAAGGTATGAGTGAAAGAAAAAATTAATACTACCTAGATAGTCTAAATGAACAAATATTTTGAAACATCCAAAAGTAAAAAATTGACAGTTATTATTAAACAGAAAGAGTAATTAATAAAATTTTAAACTTCAAAGGCTAAAATAACTCTCATGTACAATTTTAAGAACCACACAATGAGCACTAACTCGAAAATAATCATTTGCAGGCTCAATTGCCGCGCTTTGATATATTTTGTTTTTAGTACTTTTAGGTCATTTGTAAGCATTTCAGTAAATTATCAGTTACATAAAAAATTAGAATCTTTCCCTCAACTTTATTCATAAAAAATTAAAATTGGGTCTATTATTCCTTTTTATCTGTTCTACGGTTAATGGAATGACTCAAGTTTGATTCAAATTCAAATAAGTAGCATTTGTATGCAGATGTTTTCATGAAATGTAATTAGTAATTAGCACATCTTAAGCCAGTAAAAGTACCAAATTGTTGGTTGCTAATTTGATTGAAAAGATAAAGCTAGTATACGGGGGTTATGGTTTCTGATTCCAATAAGCCATATGATATTTTACAAAACACAAATGAAAAGATCAACACGACCATTCACATGGATAAATCGTTGTTGTTCCGGAGGACATACACTTACTTATTGAATAATGTTTGGTGTACAATTAAATTGTATAACGAATACACACCACACACTTTATCACTATTGTGTGTGATGTGTGATCCCCACTTATCCCACTTATTCATCAAATTCGATGGTGATAAAGTGTATGGTGTATATTTATTGTGTAATTTAGTTGTACACCTAACATCACTCTTCCTTATTAGACAAGGTACAAACATAATTTGGTTTTGGAAAAAGAAAAAAAGGCAGAGAACATGGGGAACAAGCACAAATCTATGTATGCAGTGAAACTCAATTCAGAGGCAACAATCCAGGGCACAGCAGCAACATAATCCAGCACAACTACAAGAAAAGATAAGAGAATAAAAAAAATTCAAAAATTAAAAACAAAATCAGAACATACTTTGAGAAATCAATGTGTCGGAATGAAATTAAAAATTAGATTAAAGAGAATTTTCTAATTTTAAAACAACTTATGATAACGACAAATTACGGTGATTTGATTTATGTAGCTGACTCCAACATGATGAATTTTTTGCTATGAAAATTAAAATTTAGGTAAATGAGATTTTTCTAATTTTGAAATGATCTATAATACAAATCAACCATGTAATTTGATCTACGTATCCGACTCCATTCAATCGAGTTTCTGAGTATTGGACTTACCAGCCCTTCCAGAATCCCTCACCCCTGCTAGTAGTTTTCAGTGGAACACTTTGTTGGGGGTTCCCTGCAGGCCCATCATCCTTGGTGGGATAACCCACAGGTGGTGGTGGACCATTAGCATATGATGCTGGGCTGTTGCCCTGACCCACTGCTGGGTGGGGTGTTGCCCTGACCCACTGCTGGGTATGCAATCACTGATGAAAGATAAGATACAAATCCAATACTTGTTAAACATAAAGATATATGTATTGACTAGTACTGTTTTCATATAGAAATGAGCAATTTTAGCTCTGAATATAAAACGTGGATTTTCTTGGCACCCAAATAAGATTAATCCGTGTATTAATTCTAGGAAATATGGAAACCATATTTTGTTCAATATCACATCAAAGACAGGAACAGAAAGATATATAGAGATATAGAATTTTTTCCTTCATGGATGTTAATTTTGTGAAAGAGTACTAGCTATTTGATCATACAATTGAAAAATAACTAATAAATATACTTACCAGGAGCTTGCTGCTGATTGATATAGTGACTCATGATGAAGTTGGTATTGATATCCTTTTTGTGTGTGAGATTATTAACTGATTAGTTATGGCCTTGTGGGAATCATGGAATGCTGATATATATGTGAAAAAATAATAGGTGTTCGTAGGGTAGGCTGCGGCGCCTTATTGGAATAAGGAAATTAGGCGCGTTTTGGGTGAGAAGACGAACAGAACCTGTGAAGGTGATGACTCAAAAGTCGCAGCCTTTGACGTCTGATCCAACGTGCACATTTCAATTTTCTTCTGTTCCGTCTGCGGCAAGTTAGTTGCAACCGTGTTTTAAAAAGCTTAAAATATTAATTTGTCAGTGAATACCATAATTTTTTATTTTGATAAAATTCATTATAATTAAACTATTTTTATATAGTTCGGCTGGCATTCCTTTCAAGCAGGATTTTTAGTCCAAGTCATGTGAATAAAAAGAACCAATACTCCATTATTTTTACTTTATTTGTCCAAAAACTGAAAATAAAAATTAAGAAAATAATAAATAAGTTTGATAGAAGTAAAAAATTGTGTAAGTAAACAAGAATGTTCCTATTAAATATATATATATATATAGAGAGAGAGAGAGAGAGAGTAAGTAAGTAGGGGGACAGAGAGATTTTTATTACAATGCTTTTGAACAACAGAATATATAATGACACAATTAATTATAATAAGAGTAATATTAAAAAAATTAATATTTTCTTAATATTACAAATAAATAGATATTTTAAAATAAAAAAATAGACGGATAAAATGAACAGTCGAGCACTAAAAAAGCTCTATGATTATAATAAGTTGACGTGACTCCAATTAGACTAGTAAAATCTTTTCTTTTTCTTTTTTCTTGTTCTAGTGGTATAAAGCAAGACGAGTCGTATCTATTACAATTTTTAACGATTTAAATAAAAAATATTAAAAGTTTATTTTATTAAAAATCCAATGAGAAAGACGGTATAAATCTACAATTCAAAAATGTGTATCAATAATATTAAACACTTTTTTATCTGAATAAATACCCAAATTAATCCCTGACAATTTCATTGATGAATAAATTAGTCGTTGACAAAATAAAATTAATATTGAAGTCATTCACAATTGTAAAAATAGGACACTATAGGTCATTGACAATTTCATTGATGGATAAATTAGTTCCTGACAATAAAAAATTAGTGTAGAAATCCCTCACAATTATAAAAATAAGATATATAAGTCTCTGGCTCACCTTTAAAATATTAAATACAGATATGAACTTTAATTATTAATCTATATAACATCCATTAATCCTAATCAACACTAACTAAAATATTCCTTTTTATTTTTTTTATTTTTGTAAATTCCTCCCCCAAATATTTTAATATTGCACCATACCTATTATCAAGAAAGAAACCCTTGGTGCACGGCTTATCATTCTAAGAAACGAATATAATTTGGAATTAAATTTCTTATGCTATATCACTACCTTATTCTAAGACATTATGGTACTAATATCATGAATTCACAATCATTTAACCAAAAGAGCACGATGATTACATATTATAAAACAATACAATATGGTCTCATTTTCATAATTCTGAGAGATCTCAATACTAATATTATTCTGTCAGGGACCAATTTGTCCAATAAAATGAAAATGTCAATATTTTTACAAATGTGAGGAACCTTAACACTAATATTCTTTGTCAGGGGTCAATTTATGTGAAATTATCGATAATCTATAGTGTTCTATTTTTGTAATTGTGTAGATCTCATCACTAATTTTTTGTTATGAATCAATTCGTCCATTAATAAAATTGTTAGAAACCAATTTGGGTATTTACTCTTTTTTTCTTTTATTCAAAACCTCTTATAACTTTGAATAGGAAGCTTCTTAAAAATTTTTAATAGGAAGCTTCTTTCTAAATGGAATAAGTCATTGGTAAGCTCGGACGTTGATTTTTCCAATCATCTTGCGCTCAATTTGATGAGGCGTGAGGTAGCTAGACATATTGATTTTTAATTTTCAAGAATAGCATACATGGGAATCCTAGGAATCACATTCTCACGCAAGACAGTTAGATGTACTAGATACATAGACTGAAATCTCAAAAACCTTGTAAATTATTTATGAAAATAAATCATTTATACGCATTGATGATGACATTCTTAGGAATATTGTGTATTTTTTAAAAAATACTCCAAACAAAATAGTAGTGATACCAACAATTATGGGGGCTCAACGACTAGTGATGACGATAGTGGTCTAGGGCAGAGTAATTAAATCCGGACCGGATCAGCAGGTCCGAACCAGAAACCGGTGAACTAGTAATTGGTCCGATCCGGTTCTCTCAACGAATCGGTTAAGCAGTTGACCTGATCAAACCCGGGTGAACTGGCCACCACCAAACCGGATCGGTCAGAACCGGGCAGGCCGCCAACAAATCAGACCAGCTTCACATTGAACTAACGCGTCCAAGCCCATGCTTCTCTCTTAAAGTGCACCCATGAACCACGTGCATATGCTCCTCTCTAGAAGTGCACCCTCCATGTGGAATAATAACCCAAAACTGCTTCTTGGGAATCGAACTCAGCACTTGCAGGAAGGGAAGGAGCACCTTCACCACCAAGCTAGTGTTGCTTTTAATGCATTACGTCACAAAATTTATATATATCGTATATTTAGCTCATTTTATACATTTATTTAATAAAATCCGGTTCAACAGGTCCAACCAGTGACCCACTGGTTGAACCAATAACCCAGTAACCCAATGCCTTGGCCGAGTTGAAGACCGGGTTGAGTATGATAACTATGGTATGGGGATTAGTTGCTATGGTCCAGTTACTTGCAAAAGTGGACCAGCGTCATCGATGGGTTGATATCAATGGCAATGGTCCAACATAAGCAGCAATGGTTTAGTGATGGTTACAATATTCCAATGATGATTGTGATGATTTTTGGGTTTAGGTTAATTTGGATTTTTAACTTTTGCAGAAGCGTTCCCATTGTGAGAGATGGAATGAAAATGAGTCGATTTTGGTTCTTCGAAATGCAACTATGATGAGTGTATAGTATACACCCATTTAATGCTTAATTTGACATGACTTTGTGTTTTATTCCCCCCATTGCATCTCAATTGTCCACTTTTTTGAAATTGTTGTTTAGTTACATTTGTCTTGTTATCAAATCAAGAAAGCATCAATTTCGTTTATCGAGTATACCCTTATTGTAATTAATTATACCTTATTTACTTTTATTTTTTCAAGAGCATAATCATATTAAATAAGGTTAATCCATCTTGTCAATTAAAACATACTAATATCAATATTCATTCATTGCTTTCTGAATACGTGTTTTTTTTTTTAGATAGTTAAGATGCAACCAAAGGAGTACTTGTTAAGAAATTAGTCAGTTTCATAAGGAATTTGGATTTTTGCAACATTATTGGAACTAATGTTGAATTGGCAGTTTTTAGGTGAATTTGATGGCTTATGAGTTTACTTTTATTCAATTATGCAAGAAAGACATTTTGTGAGCTAAATAGAAGAATTTTAGAACTTGTTCAAGAAGATTTTCAAAAGACGATGCAATGGAAAATTTATATCTCTCTTTATAGGGATTAGATTGAGGCAAATAAAAATGCGAGTGAAAACCTGGTTGTGAGTGAAAATTGTTGTTGTCTTGATGTTGCCTGGCATGACATTTGCCTCGTATTTGGCCTATATCTCGAGCTAAAGAAGTTAAATTGAGCTGCTTTTGGTGGCATTAGAAAGGTTACTCAAATATCTATAGCTTCTATGCCAACCTCTGGGAGTTAATTCCAACTACATTAAGTGATAGGAAGCCAAGAAGTTAATGGTTTAGATGTTGTCCCGTGGCAACATGCAAATTGGCCCAATTTTGTACCCAAGGGAGCACGAAATTACATTGTTTGGACTCATTAATGACCTCTAAAAGTATGTAAAACAAGGATCAGCCCAGACTTAAAGGAGGAGGACATTAGAAAGATCTCTTGGATCTTACGGGCAATCTAGAGATTTGGAAATTAGAATAGATAAGAGGATTGAGCGATTATGTACACTTGACTCTACTAGGATTTGACTTCATAAGAAGAGGAAGGCTTTTTCTGTTGGATTCATCTTTTCTCTTCTTCCCTTCTTTTGATTCATGTTTATCATGTTCATTTTCTCTTTGAATTTGGATGTTGTAGACATGATTAGTCATTAAATTCTCACTACTAATTTTAAGATTTGGAGCCGATATGAGCAAAGAAACAGAACAAGTGACATGAAAAATTTGGTCACAAACTTATGACCATTTTAGTAACTGATTTTAATAAAGAAAAAGAAAATGTGCCATGAAAATTTGGTTGCAAAATCAGTTGCAAATTTTAAATTTGCAACTATTTTAGTGACCGATTTGAGCAAAGAAAAAGAAAATATGACATGAAAAATTCGGTTACAAAATCAGTCTTCAATTCAAAGTTTGCAACTGGTTTGGTGAACGATTTGGTAAAAATAGCAATAGCTTTTCAATGATCCTTAGATAGGATGATGATGAGTTTTTGTTTTCTTTAATCTAATGAATGTTTCTTTCTTTTGATTGAATTTCTATCTTTAGTCTTAATGTTTTTGTGGCTTAATCACCCATGAATTGATATAGTGAGTTGTGCAGGAAGTGGAAATTGGAACATATCTTAGACCTAGGAGTAAGAACCATAATTATTAGTTATCCAAGGATAGAGATTAATAATTGTGTTCATTTAGGATTTCATAAATCATAAATCCTTTAACTCTACTATTCAAGTTAAGAAATTAACTGAATTTTAAAGAATAAAGAGGATTAATAGGCCAAGGAATTTGGTATTAATTAAATTAGGAATTTACCCATCAATTGAATTGATTGGACTTCATTAGATTGAGAATTCAATGTTCACAGGAACAACTTGGAAGCAAACAAGGGTTAGCTAACCTCGTCGACCTTTTATTCATGTATCACCATAATTTAGATTCAATTATAAGATTTTCCCTATTAGCAAGTGCTTTGTAAGTACTTTTATAAGCGCTAGATGAGTCCTGATGCATGTCCTAAATTGGACTGGGATAAACTTTTCCCTTGACCTAAACCTTTTTGTTGATCTAAAAGAAAAAAAGGAACAACGTAAAGTGAATCAAACCCCTAACACTTTATTCATTGATGAATTTCCTGTCACACTTTCTTACTTATTTTACAAGTTAGGCAACTAGAAGTTAGTCTTAATTAGATTTAATTTAGATTTAGTTGAGATTTGTTTATATTTGGTTATAGCTTTTTATTTGATTTTTATTTCAAATTTTAGTAGTCTATATAATATTTGAGTTTGAAAAATAATAGTTGATTACCCCATTATTGTGGAGCATGATGATATAGAGGACTTGAGAAGGGGACTTTAAATTAAGTCCTCGATCGATCATAATAAGCATCTAGATTAAAAACTCACAGTAATACACGAGATTTTTATAGAAAGTAATGCGTATGATGAGACTTGGATGAAACTAATTATACAATTTGTACCAAAATCATATTAGAGGCTAAATATATTAAATGTAACACGTATCTACGCCAAAAAAAAGAGATTGAGAGTAAGAGTTTGTATCAATGATTTTTATACCGATCCAATTTCCAATAAGCACAATCCCCGCTTCTTGTGGGATTTTTCACTATCAAAAGATTTGCCTTATACAAAGACTGGCCTTTGACAAGAGCATCTCTAAGCAAACACTAAAAGAGTATTTGACCGAAGCCTCTTCAAGCTTACTCTAGGAGTAATCTTTAATGATAGCCTCTCCAAGCTAAACAAGAGGTTTACCCTCTCCAAACAAAGAGACTCTCTCGAGATTATCTAAGAAACAATCACTCCGAAGCAAAGCTCAATGATTTTGTAAACAATATGGGTATGTAGAACAAAGATAAAGTGGAGGAAAATGATCTTCGATAATAGCCCAAATTCACTTCATTTTTCTTCCTCGGATTCTCTCAGTTGGCAGATGATATGCGTTCTGCACATGTAGGCCAATGGATGAGAGATCGTGGTGCTTAGTTAAGCGCCCTTTTCTATTTTGGAATGTAGTAATTCTTGCTTTGACCAGACCCAAAATTATTTGATTTTAATTTGGTCCTTTAATTTTTCTTTCCTTCCATAAGACGTTGGATTCTTTCCTTCCTTGTAGTTTAGCCGTTGTAGAATTCTTTTCTCTGTTTGTGCTGCTATTCTGCCTTAAATTATTCTGCTGTAGCATTTTCTGCATTTTTTTTTTGTGCTGATGACGATGATTTGGGACAAATCTTTGACTTTTTCAGCCCCTAATGCTGGCACCTCCCGTTATTCTTTTCTTTTCAAAGTACAGATCCTTGATGCCTTTCACGATGCATATAAAACCAGATTTGATTTACATGTTCCTCTGAATTCTTCCCTTATTTTGTTTCAAGCAAATATGGAAACATTTGTTTTATTTTCTCACAACATAATTTATATCCCTTCGGTCCACTTTTCGTTGTTTCCTGATACCACGAGGTGGATATGAACGTGGCACAAATTAAAATGCTTATTGGCTACCGGTATAAGAATTGATATAATTAAACCTTCAATAACTTTTAGGGAGTGGACAATTATCTAATGTAACTCCATATTAATTGTTAACATTTATAAAGTTCCTAAAATGTACTAAAGATAATTTTGATGATTACTCTTTCTCTATCACAATAATTATCAAAAACTAAATAATACATATATTAAGAAAAATAAAAATATGTTTTGATGAATGTAGAAATTTATATGAATAGATAAGACTATCCCTATTTAGTTATTATTGCTTATCTTAGTAAATGTGTTGAATACTAAACTAATAATGCTATCTAGATATTGTAAATGGACGGATATTTTAAATAATTAAAAAGCAAAAATGAATCGTTATTGTGAAGTAATATTTTTGTTTTATTTTCAAAAAATTAAGAGTGTAAAGAGACTCTTTGTTATGAGGTTTTCTCACTTTCGAAGGGCATTTGAAAACCTTCAATGAAATACAATTGAATTGAATTTCATTAAGAATTAAATTCTGTCATAAATTTAATTGAATTCTTATGTTTGAAATGAGTAAGTAAATTAAACAATTTAATTCAATTTCTTAGTTTGGAATAAGTCTAAAAATAAATTAATTTAATTATTTTTACTATTTTATTCTTCATTAATAAGTTAGGAATAAAACATTATATTCAAGTAAGGTTATTTTGATATTTTCATTTGTTGAAATTCAATTCTCACACTAAATCACAATCATTTGGGTCTAATTTCAATTCTTTAGTTTTGTTGAATTTCAATTCCTGTAGAATTTTAATTCATTTACTTAAATTGATTCAAAAACATGAAATTCAATTCAATTTATTGAAGCTCTATTCAATGCTGATATTTTTTTTTTATAAGTAATCATAGTGTAATCATAGTTGTAATAATTTTGTTGGTGGTAAGTGCCTTAATACATGTGGAACTCCGGACTAGGATATCTCTCTCATGAACCTTTGAATATTTTGACGAATAAGTTTTGTTTTCCTTGTTCTGGTCCTGGAAATTATCGCTACACTATGTCCCTTAGCTAAACAGCCTCGACCCCCTTTTACATCTAACCATATTTTTTTATGCACCATTTGCTCCCTTTCATTGTTATGTTTGAGGACCTTTCAACGAGAAAACTTATGTTGGTAAAATATATTTTTTTAACTAGTGGATGACTATTGTATATGCTATATACATAGATCATTATGCTACAACACAAAAGGCCAAACCGAGTTGTGGAAAGTAAACCGAACATTGGCCAAACTTTTCCATGACTCTGTTTTCATTCTCAAGTTCCTTTTTATTTTTGGGGAAGATTGTGTGAGCGAGCACTACAGCCTTCCCCATCTTAGAAGCTACAAAACTTAACTCCATATGAAAAGCTGTTTCTTGGTTATCCCAGTGGCTATAAGGAATACAAATTATATGGTACCAAAAGGGAATATTTTTATCTCGAGTACGTAATAACCACCTATGTCGGTCTAACATATATCAAGATATGTAGCATCTTTTTATTTGTACTAACAAATTGGGATTCATTGTCTAAGACACTCTCATGAAAGAATATGAGATTTATCTTTAGACAATATGTCATATGCTTTTATCCAATAACTCTATTTCTTTGACCGAGTCAAACAGTGAGTCGCGTATGGAAACAACTATAAACATTATTTCTCTTTTATCTCCTAGTAAGTGCTCTTTCATGAAGAAATTCTTCTATTTCAATCCGTACAACTTGCCACCATCATTGATCCAGTTCTTCATTTGGTCTTAAACCCATTTCAGACATACATATTCCTATCCCAGCACCTCCACTTGACACACTTCGCTCCACAAACACAACCAATTTCAATTGAACTTGGAATCCTCCCACACTATCACTGTCATCAAGTGTCTACAAATGAAAGCTTTTATCTAATTACCAACCACTTATCATATGGTTATGAAATTAGGATAAAGTTGTTATTGAATTTTCTTCTTCTTGTACAAAATAGTGGGAAGCATCGAAAGGTAAGTATATGTATAAGATGAGTGGAGGCTGCCGTCTGCGATGCCACAATGGAATAAGATAATGTAGGCATTGGGTAGAGGAAAGAAACAGATGCGACACGCAAGCTCTTTTTAAATAAGGAAGTCTTAAAAGTTTTCCAACACATTATTGGATCCTTTTCGTCCTTTTCGTATGCTTAGAGTTTTAAAGAATTAAAAGTCACCCAGTTATCGTTTGTGGGCTGTTATCATCTGAGTAATATATTACTTCATCGTTTATCTGACCAGTGCTATGACCGCAATTGTTAAGATCTTTAATAAAGGAAAGTTTGCATAGATAAATTTTTATAAGTTTTCAATACATTAAATGTTTTAAAACCTTATAAATATTTTATTTTCTGCATTCTTAGCAATTGACATTTAGGCATTGGTTAGTAAAACCTTATCTTAATTCATCTCTAGAAAACTTTCTACTATTGTCAATCTAGTAGGTATCTCGATTCCTTAACCTTCAAGTCTACTAACTCTTGCTGGTTGTCTGAGATATTTTTATTCCTAATTCTTAAGTATTGTATAATTAAAAGGCCGCCTCTCTTTCTTTCTTTTCTTTTTCTTTTTTTTTTCAAACTAAAGAGATGGCTAAATGGAGATCAAATCGCTCATTCACAACAACAATTTCTTTGTCATAAGGATCAATGGAGACATTACTTGAGTTATAGCTCATTGGAGCAATAACATTTTGTTGAAGATTTTAAAGAATTACGTCAACATGGGTCTTGAAATAAAAGATGGGTGCTTAAATTGTTGGTATAATCGAAATGGAAGATCGATGAAAATTGGAATTCAGTTTTGTAAATTAACCAGGACCTTGTACTGGCGCCATCAAATATAATGACCGGAAACCACTGCAAAATGATTAAGGGCAAAACCTATATCAAATCCTTTATTTCCATTTCATTCGTTTCACTAATCAAATCATGATATGTGACATTTTTTCTTGATATAAGCAGGAAAAACTATTATTTTGATTTCCGAAAGATTATGTCATTGACAAAATAGCCTTTAAAATAAATTATATTTGCTCGTAACTCTTAAAAGATTAATCTTACTTGACAAATTCACTGAAAGATCAACTCACCTCCATTTTGTTAATAGAAGTAATTGTGTTTTATGTTTTATACCAAGCTTGTACTTTAAAACAACTACTTTAATCCAAAAATATCATATCTTTAAAAATAAATGATCCATTTTACACTAAGTTAACATCGTAGAATGACTTCTTTAGATTTCAAAAGATCAAATCTTTGACAAAATAACCTTTTTATTAACAAAAACGTATATCAGTTGATGTTTAAGTGAATTTTTTAAATAAGGTGGATCTTTGAAGAGCCATATGGTTTCTTTTAGAAATCATTTTGTTAGTAATATGATCTTTTACAACTAAAATAAATCCTACCATAATATATACTAAGCAACATATATGTAGGAAGTACGACTGAGTTGGTTAACGAAAAAGTTTTGGGATTCATCTCTATTGATTTGCATTCAGATACATACATTAGTTATGATGATTTAACTTAATTGTGGAACTATACTCTTAATATATTATTACTTTCATATTGAGACTCAAGAAGGACAATCATAGCTTCATAGCTGCATTAGATATTTTAACTTCTAATGAATTGAATTTCTATTTTGATTTCTTTTTTATTTTTTACAATTTTATAAAAATAAAAATATTATAGCTAAAGTCTAGATACGTTAACTTTTTAATATACTAAATTGGTTCAATTTTTCACGAATATCCTAAGGGCAAGAAATTAGTTGAAAATAATAAGACGCCATCGTGATTTGTGAATTATAATACATTATGATTATGACAATGGCCAATGGGAATAACCTTTTAAATTCCTCAAAGAAACTAAAAAAACAGCCAGATCGAGGCTGATGCCAGTGGCTTGTACAGTGGAAGAGATACAGAGGTGTTGCAAAGGTACAGGAGGAGATGGCAGTTAAAGGAGTATTAGGCTGAACCTACTTGCATCATTCCCTCTTCAATTGCTAATATTTACAAGATGAAGAAATTATTGTTAACGAACTTATAATGACTTGCTCAAGGCAGTAATAATTGATAAAACAATAAAACATAACTTGCTCAACACTCCGAGGCTAAACAGGATTTCCAACGTGCCTCTTACGTTTAATTAGATGACATTATTGTCAAACACCAAACTTAAATATTGCCAACGTATAAGAGGGTTAGTCAAGAGAGTGATGCAAAAGACTATGGTTGATAGTCGAGGCATATTTTCCATATTGACATGTGACTTGTATGGATGATATTTCTTGTTGATATTGTCCGTCTTATCTTATTAACTTGTGGTTTGTAACGATGAAGGCCTAAGATCGTATTCAAGAGGCCCAAAAAGCTGTCTCAACGTCGGAACCCTTGATTTTGGACTAAGCCCGTGCACCAGCACACTATCGGGCTGTGACCTTGATCCGCACGAAGCCACAGGTGCACGCGATGTTCATAACGTGGCATAAACCCCTGAATCACTAACTACACTCCGAAATAATAGGGTATTGGCAACAGGTGGTGGCTTCCTATTTAAGGGGATAATTCAAAAAGGAAAATAGGTAGATTCTATTCCCTCCTATACACATAAACCTCAAGCTGATACTAACACTCTCGGTAGAGTGTTTGCAAGTACCCTACCCCCTATTCCAGCAACAGCAAGGAAAGTGAGACGCGTAGAGTTAACACTACGTCGTGTCAACTTTTCATCCCTATGTCCCATACTACTTCGTTACATTGGCGCCGTTGTCAAGGAACGACCTAATAAAAAGACAAGATTGGAGGCATAGAGACTCATTCCGAAACCTAAGGTGTCTACTAGACTCATAAACTCAACATCCAATTAAAAATAATCGGACATCGAGTTGGATGAACTTTTATGACTCAAGTATATAGGCCTAAACAAGGACCTAAGATCTTATTTGACAAAGGCCCAACAAGCACAACGTCGGAACCCTTGATTTTGGACTAAGGCTGTGCACCAACACACTATCGGGTTGTGACCTTGATCGGCAAGAAGCCACAGGTGCCTGCGATGTTCATAACGTGGCGTAACCCCCCGAATCACTAACTACACTCTGAAATAATAGGGTATTGGCAACGGGAATAGGTAGATTCTGTTCCCTCCTATACACACAAACCTCAAGTTGACACGGACACCCTCGGTAGAGTGCTTGCAAGTACCCTACCCCCTATCCTAGCAATAGCAAGGAAAGCAAGACGAGTAGAGTTAACGCTACGTCGTGTCAACTTATCATCCTTGTGTCCCATACTACTTTGTTACATTGGCGCCGTTGTCGAGGAACGACCTAATAAAAAGACAAGATTGGAGGCATAGAGACTCATTCCGGAACCTAAAGTGTCTACTAGACTCATAAACTCAACATCCGATTAAAAATAATCAGACATTGAGTTGGATGCACTTTTATGACTCAAGTACATAGGCCTAAACAAGGACCTAAGATCTTATTCGACAAAGGCCCAGCAAGCACAGTCAGCACCCTTGATTTTGGACTAAGCACGTGCATTAACACACTACCGAGCTCCGACCTTGATCAGCAAGAAGCCACGGGTGCCCACGATCTTCATAACTTGGCGTAACCCCTCGAATCCACTAATCACACTCCAATATAATAGGGTAGTGGTAACAAGCAATTTGGCTTCCTATTTAAGGGGTAATTCAAAAATGAAAACAAGTACATTCTATTCCCTCCTACACACACAAACCTCAAGCTCATGCTGACACCGGGAAGCAATACAAGAAGAGTAAAAGCTATGTCGTGTCAACTTTTCATCCCTGAGTAACCTCCTACCATACTACTTCGTTACACATGTCATTAAATAATTTTGTATTTCAGTTTATTTTTCCAAAATTGAAATTAAAAACTAAATAAAGTATATAAGAATTAAATTACTTTTTCAAATTGTTAATTAATTTACACAACTTATTTGAAGTTATTTTCTGGCCAGTTCATATCTTTTAATGATCAGACTTCTCAACTCGATATTCGTCTTGAAAGTCCGGTATATACAAAATTAAAAAATTTTTTGAAATTTGTTTTTAAATAGATTTTGGTGACAATAAATTTTATTTTGCTTACGTCGTTGTGATTTGTGAATCTTAATACATTATGACAATGAGAATAACTTTTTAAATTCCTCAAAGAAACTTTTAAATATAAAAACAGCAAGATCGAGGTTGATGCGAGTGGATTGTAGAGTATGAAAGAGAACACAGGTGTTGCAAATTAGGTACAGATGGAGATGGCAGTTAAAGGAGTATTAGGCTGAAACAACTTGCATCATTCCCTCTTCAATTGCTAATATTTATAAGATAAAGAAATTATTGTTAACACACTTATAATGACTTGCTCAAGGTAGTAATAATTGATAAAACAATAAAACATAACTTGCTCAACACTCCGAGGCTAGACTGGACTTCCAACGCGCCTCTTACGTTAGAACTGTCTTATCCATCTTATCTTATTGACTTGTGATTCGTAACGATGAATGGGAGAGCCGGAGCTAGTCTATAAGAGTTTGCTTATGTAAATCTCTCTCTACAACACATACAGAGAAATTAGAGCAGCGAGTGCCAAATTGAAAAAAGAAAATGTATCTGGGATGGTCTCTAATAAAATTTTGGTGGGTGTTATTGGTATTTGTGGTTGAATTAGAGAGCAATGCAATTGGGGGGGGGGGTGCTTAGAAGCTGAGAGAGTCGCACTTCTTTAATTGAAAGATGCTTTCAATCACCCAAATGGATGTGCGTATGACAAAAAAAGTTTTTTTTTTTATGACAATAAGAAACTCTTAACTTATTCTAAAAAATAAAATATTTTTCTTTATAATTTAGAAATATAATATTAAAATTATCGATAAAAAATTCAAATTACAATTTAAAACATACATTAATTCTTTAGGATATTTCTTCGATCATATAAAATTTTATGTTCTTAAAGTTCCCAAATATGCTTCCATACAAATTGTGACATGTTCGTTATGTTTGTCATTAATAATGTAACAAAGAGTTTCTTTAATTGACTTCCAAGTGCTAACTCAACAATTTCCTTTATACTTCAATAAATTCATTGTTTAGAAAATGTGTGAGAAATTTTTTATAAATTATATTAATATATTAAGCTTCTAAAATAAAAAAAAATAGTTTTCAGTAACCTTAGCACATGAATTTATCATTTTTTAAGGATAATTTAAAAAACTTAAAATTATGTCAACTTAATAAATAAGCTCAATTTTATATTAAATAAGGAAATTATAATTTCATAAACTGCATGGTCCATGTTATTTTAAATTTAAGCCCTGTATAGATATTAAAATATTTATTTGACTTTTGTGAATAAAAATATAGTTTTTATCTTTATAAATATTTTGAAAATCTCTTTTGATTTTTATAAATATCATCACGTAAAAGTGATAACTAACCATGAGACCATAAATATAATACTAAAATACAGTTAAATAAAAAATAACCAATAAAAATAGTAAAAGAACTATATGATAAAACTGACAAACAATCATAGTGAATAATTTTATTGTATAATAAGTCATTTACCTCATTTTAGTATATCAAGGCTGAATTTCTAGTTTATAAAAAATATTATAAATTAATGAATATATTGATATTACCTATACTAACAAAGATGCATCTTCTTTTCAGTAGTCCATCACTAAAAAATTCCATGATTAAGTGTGCTTGACTTGGAGCAATTTTGGGATGGGTGACCTCCTAGGAAGTTTTCACAGAAAGCATGCTAAAGAGATCCATATTGATTTGTGGGGATAAGTCGTCAATCCATAAAGTAGCACATGGGCTATTACACATAATTATAATAGTTTTATTATCATTAATACTACAATTATATACATAATTATTTTAATGATATAATACATTTAATTATCATTTTGTTTATTTTATATTTATTAAATAATATCTATTGATATATTTTATAGAGCACTTTTGTTGTGTTAATGGAAGATAGATATGAAGGAATGATTGGAATAAAAATTAATAATTAGAAGATAAATTAAATTTAAAAACTTACATTAAATATTAAGATTATGAAATCCAGGGCATAATTTTCTCTATAAATGATACATGAAAAACTTTTCATGCAGTGTGTCTTAAATATTAATATTATAGATAGATTATAAATTAGTATTATAGATTATAGACATTATTTGTTAAATAACTTCAATCGAAATATTTTCTAGAGCACTTTTGTTTGTTAATGGAAGAGAGATATGAATGTATGATTGGAAAATAATAATTAATAATTAGAAGGTAAATTAAATAAAAAAACTTACTTTAAATATTAAGATTATGAAAGATTGGGCATGATTTTGTCTATGAATAACACATAGAAAACTTTCCATGTAATGAGTCTTAAATATTAGTATTGTAGATTAGATCAAACCAACATGTATATTATATATCACCTATCATTTATATTATATATCATCTATATCTATATATTTTCAAAATAAAATGAAAAATCCATGTTAAAAAAATCATATTTTACTTTGCAAAATCAATATTTTTCATGCAATCTAGATTAAATAGATTATCTTATAACAATTTTTTAGTTAAAATATTCATATATAATTAAAGGAAAATATTAATATAGACTCGAATTTATGGCGAATCTTACATGTGAAACGATCTGAATGAGTACCTTTATAATATTTATATATTTTTATTTTTAAATTATGCTTTGAATGGTTGATATATTGTGATTTACCGTGAATCTGAGAATAAACTATCATTACTGATATAATTAAATTGATTTTCACATAATTGATTATATATTAAAAGGATTATAATAAATTTGACAGTTTTTAAAGACACACACTAAATTAAAAATTTTAAATATTAATATATAGTTAAGATTTAATTTTAACATAATGTAACATATCATTAAATGATATTAAGAATACCTTATAATTTAAAAAGATAAAAAAAATCATATATTCTATATATTTTATAACTTTTTCAATACTATTAATCCATTGTGGAAGAAAACATCTATAAAAGAAAATAATGCATGTCTTCATCTTTATGTCACATCTAATCTAAGAAAAGCAGCGAATGAAGGATAATTGCACTTTATGAAGTGATAGCTCTAAAGAAAATTATAATGATGATTTATAATATTTGGCATAATTTATTGTTATCTTGATGTTTTCTAACCCATTCTTTAACTTTGAAAATTGAACAAATTAATCACATCAAATTGCAAAATTGAAGCTAGTCATAGACCTTTAATTTTTCATAGACTTTGAATTTTTAGTCTTCCTAGCAATTTCTCATCAAGTATATCAATCAAGTGATGAAACTTTCGAGTGATGTCATTTTCAATAATGGAGCTAGTTTTTACAAAATTATGTATAGTTTTAAATATAGAATTATTCTCTCTTTTTATCTTTGGAGGTTTAAATACAGAAGATTGAGCATCATTTTTTTATGTTATTTGGCATGGCTCCTAAGTGTAGAAAAAGAAATTTAATATCATGGGCACTTTTATTTGGCGTGAATATTGATTGTTCTCTTTTATGTATTATAACACATTTCTTAAGTTAGAAAATTAAGTAAATTAGTCATATTAAATTGGAAAATCGATGTTAGATTAATCTTTATAGTAATTTCTTACTAATAATTTATCAATCAAGTGCTGGGATTTCCCCTGACGTAATCCATGGAAAAAAGAACATCAAATAGAATGGTTCCTCAAGGATAAAAATATATATTTTGTGTGCCGTCATAATTAAAATTATAAGAGAAATTAGTCTGTCTTCAATATTTTTTAAGAATTTTAGGATAAATTGATCCTTATCAATTTATAAAATAGTTGTAATTATATTACTCAACAAGAAAAAAAAGTCTATCAAAATATTAAGGAGGAACTAAATCTATAATCTATAATACTAATATTTAAAATTCATTACATGGAAAGTTTTCTATGTATTATTCATAGAGAAAATCATTCCCTAACATTTTCATAATCTTAATAATTAAACTAATTAGTTTTTAAATTTAATTAATCTTATAATTATTAATTAATTTTTTCAATCATACCTTCATATGCCTCTTCCATTAACACAATAAAAATACCCTACAACATGTCTCATTCAAAATTATTTAATATGAAAATAATAACAAATAATATAAACAAAATGATAATTGAATGTATTATTATATCATTAAAATTTTATACATATAATTATTATAGTATTAATTAATAATAATAAAACTATCATAATTACGTTACAACAAAAAGAAGACTATTATAATTAATGATAATTTTATTGATCATGTGTAACTATTATATAATTATATAAAAAACTATTACAATATGCTTTATCACGCTGCAGGTGTTGGAAAGGCACAGGAGGTGATGGCAGTTAAAGGAGTATTATACTGAAACTCCTTGCATCATTCCCTCTTCAATTGCTAGTATTTGTAAGTTGAAGAAATTATTGTTAACCAACTTATTATGACTTGCTCAAGGTAGTAATAATTGATAAAAACAATAAAACATAACTTGCTCAACACTCCGAGGCTAGACAGGACTGCCAACGCGCCTCTTACGTTTAGAACGGTCTTATTGACTTGTGATTTGTAACGATGAATAGTAGAGTCGGAGCTAGTCTATAAAAGCTTGCTTATGTAAATCGCTCTCTACAACACAAACAGAGAAATTATAGCAGCGAGTGCCAGATTGAAAAAAGAAAATGTATATGGGGTGTTCTCTAATAAAACTTTGGTGGGTGTTACTGGTATTTGTGGTTGAGTTAGAGAGCAATGCAATTGTGGAGTGCTTAGAAGCTGAGAGAGTCGCACTTCTGAAATTGAAAGATGCTTTTAATCACCTAAATGGATCTGTCCTTCCTTCTTGGCAAGGCCAGGGTGATTGCTGCAGTTGGGAGAGTGTCAAATGTGATAACTCCACAAAGCGAGTGACTCATCTTCTTCTCGAAAAGACAAGGCCTGATGAATTGAGCGATCTGCAATGGTCACTGAACGCTTCATACTTTCTCCCTTTTGAGGATCTGCAAGTGTTGGACTTATCCGAGAATTATTTGGCAGGTTTGTCTCATTTCATGATTATATTAATGAAATTGCTTAAGATTTATGTCCGGAGATTATTTACAGATTCTTTTTTTAAAATTTTTTATTTTTGGACAAACTTTTTAAAAATTCTTAAACAAGTTATTAGGTAACTTCAATAATTATTATTAGAATTTAATTGGAATACACTCATAGTATAAATTTTTTTTACGTATTTATCTAATTATATAATGACACATCAATAAATATAGTTACTTTCCACCCTCACAACTTGAAAAATCATACGAAATAAGATATTTAATTGAATAACTATATAAAACTCTTTTATAGTATCAGCGGATCAAAATTAAACTCTTATTATTATAACTTTTTTAATTAGTCATATAACTCGGCCCCGGAGATTGTGAAAATAAATATACATGATATGGTAGTGTTTTAGAGAAACATTTCTTTAAAATGAATTTCTTTCTAAAATAAGAAAATAAATTCCATTAAATTAATAAAATTTCTCTTACTTACTTTAAAACTAAATTTACTTTAGCAGGAAATAAGTTCACATACATAACTAATCAATGTCATTTTTTTTAATAATTCATTCTTTTGTGTTTGGAGCAGGTTTATTTGGCAAATTCAGGTTGAAAAAGTTAGAGATTATAAATTTAGGGTATAACAACCTGACACAAGTCTTATCCTTTGCTACGCTATCTATCTACTTATTTTGCATGAGAACATTTCATTTTCTTCGTGTATCGAGATTTAATTTCTTTACCATATTGTTATGGACTAAAGATTTATTTTGATCTTTAAAAATTTTATATATGATTCATTTTAGTCATTAAAATAAATATATTAATGACTTGGTTCTTGAAGTTATCTAAGCGATTCAAATCACATTTTAAGATAATGTTTTTAAGGACTAATTTAGATTACTAAAATATTTAATTTGAATAATTCTTAAAATTTCAAGATCAAAATAAACTTTTACTTTGTTAATATATATTATATTAATCTGTCATATTTAAATTTTTATATTATATTTTATAGAAAAACATAAAATATAATTAAAATAAATTGATAAGATGTCACAAAATTGTAAACTAAATAAGAGGTGAATAAAGTACTGACCAATAACCTGTAGTACAAAGTTTAAATCATAATTTTATACAGAGATGAACCTTCATTGATGATTTAATTTAAAGTCAATATTATATACAAATAAATTTAATCATAATTGTAACGATTGACAAAATTGGGTGAAATTCAAGTACAATTGATAATATATATTTGTAATATGATACAATTAATAATGAGCAAATCATATTTGATTTGTCATTAAGATTATTAAAATAAGATCATATATATAGTAAATTGGTGTAATACTATATATTAAAAAATATATAATACGACTAAAATGTTAATAGAATATTATGATGCATTGGCATGATCTTCGCATATATTTTTTCTAAAAAATAATTATATATTAAATTTTCATTGAAGGATAATTCTTCATATGTCTGAACTTTTCCTGGAATAGGTTGCTAATTGTTGAATAAACTTTGGATTATCCCCGTAAAGAAAATTTCGATGATAGCATAGAAATGATAAAATATAAACATTTACAATATCATTATATAGTTAATATGACAATTATTATTGGAAATCAACAAAGATAAGCAATTAATAATTTAAAAAAAGAAATCATATTTGTTTTTCAACTCATATATGTTAAATTTATTTATATCTATATATGAATTTTTCAAATGAAATTATATATATATATGGATGATAGCATATGAAGCATGAAAGAGAAACATAAAAAATATCATTTAATAGTGAATATGATAATTATTGAAGATCAAGAAAGAGAAGCATTTAAGAATTAAA
Organism: Dalbergia cultrata; assembly: GCA_031216105.1. Taxonomy (NCBI): domain Eukaryota; kingdom Viridiplantae; phylum Streptophyta; class Magnoliopsida; order Fabales; family Fabaceae; genus Dalbergia; species Dalbergia cultrata. Next base: position 19,552,523 of record CM062350.1, read on the forward strand.
TTAAGTTAAAAATGTATATATATTAATTTTTTAATCAAATTATATATATATATATATATATATGAAATCTAAATTTTGATTTTAATATATATATATATATATATATATATATATATATAGGAATTATTGAAAATCATGAGAGAAATATTTATGAATTAAAGAAAAAACAATCATATATTAAATTTTCAAACCCTATATTCTAAATTTTATTAATATCTATATATTATAAAAAATAATATATTCTAAATATATTAAATATCTATCCGATGGTTTGCATGAAGTTACTCAAAGAATGATATATTTCATTGATCCTTTGCAATTTTTTATTTCAAATTTTGTTTAAGTGACTACTGCGAATTATTTTGATTTTGAATGAAATTTTAGTAATTATTCTTATTTGGAAGAATCATAAATGGGCAATGAATAAACTCCAAGATAATGTAAATGAAATTCATAACATTATTGAGAAAATAATTACAATTCTTTCATTGTGTTCATCTTATGAAAAGACCATTACAATGTCAATACATGTTATATGTGTTAGAAAACAATACAAATACCTAAACCTAATAAAAGGTTATAGATGAATTGTTCTAAGGGAATTTCCTAATAAGGAAAACTATTTAATATAAAATAATATAATTCTAGCTATTGCAACCATTGACAAGGAATTTTAAACAAAAGTTCATTCCTTCACTCATCCTATTCTAAATCACACAATTAATCAGCACTGATGGGACAATGTAAGGTAATATTTACTTGCAATTAATAAAGATTAAAATGAACAATATAAAGGGAGGTGATATTATATCAAAATGAAACTATGAATGAGAAACTCATATTAATTGGATATTAATAATAGCCTTATCACTAAATGAGAATAAAATGAGATAATATGATCAGATATAATAAAATACAAATTTTAAAAAAAGGTAGAAGGATGAATCATTCTCACCTAAATTGAGTCTGGTAACATATGAAACAATAGACAATACTTTAATCCAGTAAATGATTTAGATAAAGATATCATACTAAATTATAAAATTACAGAATAAAAACAATTGTTATAAAATGCAAGAACACAATTAATAGGAAAATACAACGAAAAGGTGTATATTTTAATGACGAGCAAGATACTTAACATGTTTGAAATTGTTAGTTTATAAGGAATAGAGTAAAAATTAAGAAGACTCTTTTTACTTGTCTTTAATTCTATGGAATTAGATTATGAAATTATAATTTCAATTTTACATGTTATTTTGAATATGAAAATTGGAATCAAGGTATCCAATTCCTATTTCAAACTTCAATTTTGCTTACTTCTAGACGTGAATAAAAAATAAAGAGCTACTTTTATCTTTTAGGTTATGTTTGGTTAGAAAATAAAAATGAGGTGAAAAATTTTATCAATAAAGTCCAATTGTAAAACTATACATGAAATTTAAGTATGAAAAATTTCACTGCATTTTTACCCTCAATGAACCTTTTTGTTTCCTTCCGAAATCGGTGGCAAACATGGGGAAGAAAACACTTACTATAAAATATAGTAAGTTTTAATTGTTTTTTTAACATACATTTTTTTAGCTGTACTGTTTTAATTGGTTTTATTCACCAATAATTAATTGCAAGAAACAATGTTAAAATGCTAAGCTTACATTAATCTCAAAGAAAAGATTTGTCTGGCACTTTAGTATTTAGTCAAGATTTGAACTAGGTAGATGCCAGCAAAAATCCTTATTCATGCGGTCATGCCGGTCACAGTGTTTTTCACAATTTTCACATCCATGTTTCCGCGTGCTGTTCTATACGGGTACGTTTTAGAACTTTTTTCCAAAATTTTATTTTTGGGGATAGGACCATGTACGAGGAGTGACTATTATGAGATGAAAAAGTAAATTTTGACCATTAATACTTATGTGAATAATGAAAATTAAAACATAAAATTGCACAACTTTTTTAAGTGATCATGAACCTTTAAATAATTTTTAATTTTAACTATCCAGAAATAATTATATAGGCAAGATTAACTCTTCCCACCATACCCCGGTCAGTTCATCATATGCCCCTTTTTACTCTATTAATCTAATTATTATTTTTTCCATTCGATTCCATATATTGTGCAATACGTTACCACGCATGTATTTACTATTTAGCAAAAAGTAATGCTTTTGCACCTTTTATAAGTTGTTTGATGAATACTTCCTTTGGCACTCGACAGATTTTTCTTCTTCAGACAAATTAGAGGAGTTGTTTCTTGGTGGTAATTTCTTGACTGGCAGCTTTCCTGAATCTCTTACAACTCTCACTTCTCTTAAGTATCTGAGCTTATATGACAATCACTTGAATGATTCGTTACCAAGGGAAGGTAACTTTATAATGTTTGCTATGAGCTTTGAAAATTAGTTTCTTTTATAACTCATTCTGTTTTGCTACTTAAAAATCTTGAGCACACCAGGCACTTTTTTACCCCTTCTTGTGACTACAATTAATGCAGTGAGCACCAAATCTCTGTTTTGGTGTTGTGCACATGTGTAGAACATTCTTACATAATACACTGCATGCTGACACATGTTTAATATTAGTTTTGTATAAATTTTTTAATTTAAAAATTATTTTATAACTCTGACATGCATGATTAGGACATGGCACAAATTGAAATACAGGAAAACCACCACTCTAACTCTCAAAAGATTATATCATTGACAAAATTGCCTCTGAAAAAAAAAAAGTATAGTTGCTTGTGACCTTCCAAGGGTCTATATTGTTTGACAAATTCACACAAATATCAGATGACCTTCATTTTCATTAATAAAAATGATTCTTTCAAAGGTTATTTTTGTCAAAAACATGATCTTTTGGGAGGCAAAGTGTTAATTCTGCATTACTAACTTAGCATAAAAAAAGACTATTTTGACAAAAATATGATATATTGGGACTAAAGGGGTATTCCTAAAATGTCGCAACTTGACATGAAATGTTAAATATGATTATTTTTTTAACAAAAATGGAAGTCAGCTGACGTTTAAGTCAATTTATCAAACATTATGGGTCTTTGAAGGGTCGTCGTCAAATATAATTTCTTTTTAGCGCTATCTTATCAGTAACATAATCTATCGAGGGCCAAAATAGTAGTTCTCCTAAATACATAATTAGAAAAAAAAAAGCTTGTTTTAGATATTTATGCATTTTTATTAATAAAAGGAAATTAATAAGTCAGGAATGTTTTTGCTATACATTAATTTTTATTTCCCTCAACTTTCTTATTCCGCCACCTAAAATGCTACAAAGCCGCTAAAGAAAATTTGATTAAAAGGAATCTTGGATACACTTTAAAAGATTTACTCCTTTATACTTTTGGATGAGCTATTGTTTCCTATATTAATGAAGACCATGTATTGCAGGAGGGCTTTGTAAGCTAAGAAATCTTATAGCCTTTGAACTCTCCTACAACTACTTTGTGGGACACATTCCAGAGTGCTTGGTCAATTTGTCATCTCCACATTATCTTAGTGTGGAAAATAATTATTTTGAAGGACCTTTGCCCTCCTTAATCATCTATAGTCTCAAGTCCCTTGCCTTTATTAATCTTCGTGGTAACTATTTCAAGGGCTCACTTTCATTTAGTTTGCTTGCTAACCATTCCAACCTTCAGATTTTTGCTCTTTCAAGCTATGACCAACAGGATGTGAAGGTTGAAACTGAGAACCCACCATTTTTCCCATCCTTTCAATTAAAGGTTCTCGTAATGGTTAACTGCACACTGAATAAACCAAGCTACAAAATTCCCACCTTCCTTTATCATCAACATAATTTGAGAAGGCTAAATATTGGTCCTAACAACATGGTAGGAAGTTTTCCAAATTGGCTATTAGTAAATAACTCCAAACTAAGTTCCTTCAATATCAGCCACAACTTCTTGACTGGTCCCTTTGAGGTCAATCCTACTTCAAAATGCCCAAATATGAAAGCTTTTGATATCTCCTCTAATCTCATTAAAGGAGAGATTCCTCCACATATAGGGTCAGTTTTTCCTAACTTGATATATTTGGAAATGTCCTCAAATTCACTGTAAGGTAGTTTTCCAGCTTCATTGGGTGACATGAGACAAATGAATTATATAGATTTGTCAAACAACAATTTGTCCGGGCACTTACCGCAAGAGTTTGGTAAAGGAAGCAATGACTTGCAGTTTTTGAAGTTGTCAAACAACCACCTCAATGGCCCTTTTTTACCTACTGGATCAAATTTTACAAACTTGATATCCCTACATCTAGCCAACAATAACTTCATGGGAGGGATACCTGATGGAATCATGCACAGCAGGGAGTTAAGAATGTTGTATTTAAGTAACAACCAACTCCATGGAAAAATACCAAGTTGGATTGGAGTCTTTCATAATTTGACTTTTCTTAGTTTGTCCCATAATTTTTTGCAAGGTCCAATACCATTAAGCTTTTGTGAGTTGACTAAGCTCGAATATTTAGACCTTTCTTACAACAATTTCAATGGAACACTGCCAAGTGTGTCAATATTTCATCCTTAAGGTACCTACACTTGGAAGGGAATCAATTCAATGGGCCCATGCCTACTGTTCTTGCCAACTCCCCTGGTCTATTGACTTTGGATTTAACGAATAACAAATTTTCAGGCCCAATTCCAAAGTGGATCAGTTCTTTTTTGAACTTAAGGATTCTTCTTTTAAATGGAAACAAACTTGATGGTTGGATCCCTGTGGATATATGTCATCTCAGGAATATTAGCATTCTAGATCTTTCTCGAAACAAGCTTTCTGGAGGGGTACCATCTTGCATCAATAATATAGCATTCGGAAAGGTAGATATTTTAGATGGTATGAGAATAGCAAAAGTCTTTGTGCCATCGGCCTTAATACTTTGGATGTTTAGCTATAATCCCGAGACAAATGAATATCATGAAGTACAAGGTAAAATGCTCTTCACATGGCAAGAAGAACAAGAAGTGGATTTCATGTCAAAAAGCAGGTATGAGTTATATAAGGGAAACATTTTGAATTTCATGTCTGGCCTAGATCTCTCAGACAATAATTTGATAGGCTATATTCCTCCACAAATAGGGTACTTAAGCAACCTTCATACACTAAACATGTCTAAGAATCATCTCTTAGGGCCTATCCCAGAAACATTCAGCAACCTTAAACAAATAGAAAGCTTAGATCTTTCACACAATATGTTGACTGGTCAAATTCCTTCACAATTGATAGTGTTGTATAGCTTGTCTGTCTTCTCTGTGGCTCACAATAATCTATCTGGAACGATACCAGAGAGGATAAACCAATTTGGAACTTTTGAGGCAAATTGTTACGAGGACAACCCTTTTCTTTGTGGACCTCCACTGGATCGAAGTTGCTCACCCATCATTGAACCGCTGGGGAAGGAGACTTATTCTCATGGGAATAAAAATGACTTCAAAGTCGCCTTTGTTTGGAGTTTTGCAACATCATTTGTTGTTGCATTTCTAGGTACCATAGTTTTTATGTACTTTAACTTATACTTTTACATTGGAGCGGGTTTTAGGAAATAACATCGTATGAAGTATATTATTGTACTCAAGATTAACTCGAGACTTATGTAAAGGTCGCTTAAGCGAAATATAAATAAATTGCGATGAAGTCTAGTTTTACCCAATGGTGCTACATTATGCACACATAAATAGAACATGTGATTAATGTTAAATATTTTAAAAATTGAAATATTTATTATTAAACAAAAAAATTTAAATGAAATTATGATTGTAGTGATTATGTAATTTATGACTTTGATAGAAAACATTTTACAGAAATTTTTAAAAGTAACAACAAACATATAAAGGTGACAATAAATGTTGCTTTCATTTTCTACTACGACAATTATGTTATGAAAAGAACACTTATTCTCCTTAAATAAGATCCGAGTTTGAATATTTTAGATGGAATGAAGTAGCATTGAGATAGCATAGTCCCTATAGTGAGCCAAACTAAGTTGAATAAGATTATTGCTAACAATTTAGAGAAAAAGAAAAAAAAGAAATGTCGCTACACAATAAGATATAAGGTAAGGATAACGTGATCATGATCTAGTTCCATAGGGATGGGAAACACCTACCCTAACTCTTTGTGGGTTGGCCATAAATCAGGCCAATGTTTGCCCTATTTTGATTGTTTAGGTTAGATGCGTCAATTTACCCTATTAAAAACTAACAAATTGGCGAGCCTATCCAACAAGTCCAATCCATTTTGCCATAATTTCATTTACAAAAATAAATTAAATAACTATTATAATTTATTTATTTGAGATTTTAATTTAACCGGGTCTACTTTTATTTATTTATTTACATATAAACGTTGTGTCTATCTTTATTTGATGATCATTTTTACAAGGCCATCAATGTTTCATTCTTATATATTTATATTGTACCCTAGGAAACCAAAATATTTATATTGTTTATCTATCTTTATTAGAGCAACTCGGTAACACATTAAAAAACCAAAAAATGAAACATTACTCAATTATGTCTGTACATTAACAATTGTATCCTGGTCATATTTTTACTGGAAGATAATCAACTAAGGGGAGTGATTCATTGCAGAGAAGTAAATCTTGTTCATTCATTGTATAATTAATCAAAATTAAAACATAACATCATTTAATAAAATGTTAATCTGGATCATTCATGTATACCTATGGCACGAAGATTTACTCCTTTACTTTCTTAATAAAATGTTATAAACTCATTTACAATTAATTATAAACCAATTAAGGACAAATATACTAAACAGGTTTAGTAATAATTGCAAATCGGTTTACAAATTTTTATATATTAGTTTTTACAACTTTTCTACATATGGTTTTATATTCAATCCTGAACCTTTTTAGTATGTATCCTCAATTGATTTACAACTTTTTACGTATTGGTTTATAACTTTTTCGATTTTGGTTTACAACTTTTTATAATGCACATTTACAATTTTCTAACTCTAGATTCCAACAATAACAACAAATCTCAACTTTTAGTAGAGTCATTCTTAGTTTGTTTTATTGCTAAAAAAACTGGAAAAAAAAAAAATCATACATGTTTTGGGACATAAATCACAAACACATGAAAAATCAAATGCAGTGAGCTAAGCCTTCATGCATAAGGATTAATTTTGTGTGCTATCAACATATCTTAATTTTCCTTCTTCTTCTTTTTATGAATGATGAAGAACAAAAGAGAGAAACATGAGAAAGAGAATGAAAGCTTTTGAGGGATGATGGGTGCAGAGAAAAATAAGACAAAGAGAGAGAAGAAGTTCTGAAAGGAAGGAACATTTTTTTCCCATTGTATACTCTGTATTTTATACTTCCTTTTTGTCTTGTTGTAAAGTGAGTGTGATGAAAATGTAGAGGTGTGCATATATCATTCCTCTTTCAGAAAAAGCAATGACTGGGTTTTCCTATAATCCAAAGATAAATGAATATTTTGAATGGTCCTTCATTTAGTATGAAGACCAAGAGGCAAACTTTGTGTCAAAATACAGGTATGAATCATACAAAGGATCTTGTATTTCATTTCTAGCCTAGATCTTTTAGACAATAATTTGACTGGCCACATTCCTTCACAAATGGGGTACCTGAGCAGTCTTCATACATTAAACTTGCCCAACAATCATCTCACAGGGCCTATCCCAAAAACATTCAACAAACTTAAGTAAATAGAAAGCTTAGATCTTTCACATAATATGTTGAGTCGTCAAATTCCCTCACAATTTAACACTTCTATATAGCTTGTCTGTCTTCTTTGTGCCTTACAATAACCTATTTGGAAGGATACCAAAAAGGGTCAATCAATTTGGAACTTTTGAGGCAACTTGTTAATTCAAGGGCAACCCTTTTCTTTATGGACCTCCACTAGACCAAAATTGCTCACTCAATTCCAAACCACCATAGATGGAAGATTATTCTCACGGGAATAAAAATGACTTAAAAGACACTTTTGTTTGGAGTTTTACAAAATCATTTGTTGTTACATTTCTAAGTTTCACAGCTTTTCTTTACTTTAACTTATCCTTTCATTTTCGAGGGGGTTTCAAGAAGTAATAATATTGTACTCAAGAGTAGCTCCAGACTTGTGTAAAGGTAAGTTTGTATATATTAGCCACACATAAATAAAAAGTATGATTAATGTTAAATATCTTTTAAAATTAAAATGTTTATTAATTGAATGAAAAATGAAAAATTAAATAAAAATATTGTTATAGTAATTACGTAATGTATATATGACTTTGATTAAAAAATATATATTTACAGAAATTTTAAAAAAGTAACAACAAACACACTAAATGTAAACTATTGGAAATAAAATAAAAGGACATTCATTCAAGGTTTAATTGTAAGGGAATTCGATGGGTTTACTGTTTACACTCAATAATTTGATGGAACATCAATGAGGCATTAGACTCGTTACTTAAATTATAATATTAACAAACTTAATTAGTTTTGGTATGGTTCATGAAGACTACTGAAGATATTAGATGAACGGGAAGAGAAATTTGAAAAAAAATATTATGATTCTAGTGTTGAAGATTTGGACAATTCGAGAAGCTTAAAGGAAATAATAAGTCAACTTTCATAGACTTGAATTCTGAAGCAGGCAGGAATTGATCTAGGATGTGAGTGCCTCTTACCCTTTATACGATGGTTCTACTTTTTGCATTCTTGTTTTGTTTAAGATGTTGATTGTTGCTGAGGGTAGATTTGGTCTTTTTCTTCTTCTTTTTTCTGTTTCTTTGGTAGCCTGTGGATGTACAAGGTGGTTGTCTTGTATTTTTGGTCTGCCTCTTTATGGGCATTGAGCGTTTTTATAATTATCCAAAAAAAATAAAAATGAATTGTATGATTTTTCAAAGTAGTCTACACAAATTAACAAGAGGCCAAGTTAACTACTTATGCTCTTCAATGTATGTTTTGCATCCCATGGCATGCTCAAGTAATTGTTTAAGATGCTCAAGTAATTGTTTAAGTAATTATCTCATATCTTTCTCTTCAGAGGAAGTACCAATTTGATAATAATAGCAATGCTGGTGCTAAGGTCTTCAGCAGGTAACATTGTGAATTTTTCTTCGTCAATCTATTGGTTTTGTTTCATTTTAAAACTTGGACATCTTGAAAAATTGCAATAAAAAACCTCAAATAAAGTTGTGTGCTGCACACTGCAAATGTATGGCCATCTTGTTAAAACCAAAACCTTAATTATAAACCATAAAGAACCAGTCCAAAGTGGAAGGACACACCACAGTTCTGAATATTAAAAAACAATAAAAAGGTATGTGGGATCATTTAAAAATATTATGCTATTATGATCATCTGCTAAGAATTATAGAGTAATATATAAAAATTCCAAGTCTGTTGCTTGAAAATTCATGCTTATATGGGAGTGTCTTACTGCATTCACACATAAGTAGCAAATAATCATTAGTAAATACTTGATGGTACCAAAATCCATGAAAATCTTGGTGAAGCTCAAATAGGAAGAAGTATAGCCGAACCCCCTGATGAATTTGTTGTTGATATACTTGGTTTTAGGGGAGGTGTTGCTGTAGCAGAGCTCTTGCATGTGATTAATAATTGGGTTTGCTCATGCATATGATTAGAAAAACATGATCATCATTGGAGCATTTACTGAAGGTGTGACATGAGAAATCTTCCGTGTCATCATTAGAGTATTTTCAGCCACTGCTTCGCTGGATTGATCCCTTGCCTCTTCATCGTTGTCTGGCGAGAGAGAGAGCTCAACAGTTTCAAAAGCAGGGGGAGCATATGGGTTGGAGTCCACACCATCCGGCCCATTTTTGCTTGAAATCTCATTCTCGCATTAGGGGGGTCTTCTCTTGATATTGATTTAGGCTCGATGGAGTTGATTTTTTTTTTTCAAAAAAAAAATTAAAGTTAGGAATTCTTTCTAAATGGAACAGGGGAAGTATTAAGGCATTAAGGCAATAAAGTTGTTTTCTTGGGCAGCAATGAAAGCTAAAATGACATTTACAAAACTCACCGTTTTAATAATAGACTCCACATCACCCTTAATGCATCCTTTTCAACATCCCTATTAGAGTCCCCTCGATGACATAATTTCTTCTTAGAGGAAACTGCATGCAGTGTTTTTGAACTATATTTAATGTGAACTTCGTCCCAAATTTTTGTCAAAGTTGTAGTCCAGCCCACCTCTTTACAGTGCTAATGTCTCAGTTTCACTTGACCAGTTTCATCGCATAGAAATTAATCTCTAATTTATATGCATTGTCGATCCCTTATTTTCATTTTGTTTATTTTTTATTTTTAGAATTTTATAAAAAAAATACTAAAGATACTGAAAATAATAAAATTATATTTTTAGTTTTAATTTTATGTTCTCACTATTTTTTCAAAAAATACTGAAAATAGAAAATATAAAAAATGAAAATCGAAACCAAACATTCCCTTAAAATCTTATTTCTTGTTTTTACTATTTATTTCACAAAATTATGAAAATAAAAAACATAAAAATGAAAACAAAAACCAATAAACAGACCTTCTGATTTTCTAGTTTTCACTGTTCACTACACAGAGTTTGGGATGGAGTGCAATTTACTCTTCTTATTATCATTTGCACCAATTTTTGAGACGTAGGTTAGCAGCCTTCCGCCAACCTACTGTCACATTCATTATGGGCTGGCTGTTGGGTTCTACACACCAGAAAATTCCTCCGCCGGCTACTCCTTGCTAGTTTCAACAATGCAATTGCAACTTCAATGTGATTATGCAGACTTTACACTTGATCATGATGCATACATTGGAAATATAGGTTAAGTTGTTTGTTTAATTTTCCTTTTGATAAGTATGATTAGTTATAAGATTAATCTATATTTAACCACCGATGTTAGGAACATGCCAATTGCCTTGTTGAAGAAAGAAAACTTGCTTTGTGATTTACATGTAATTCATCATTTTTCAGCTTTGAATAAGACATGTGACATGGCTTACTTTCAGGTTAACATCATCTTTAGGAAGGGAATAATTAACATGCATGATATCAGTGTAAATTTAAAATATGTATATATTGAATTTTCAATAGGATATTTTTAAGATATGTTTGGTTATGGGAAAAAATCTTATTGATTAGTAGTGCAATGTGTGTATTTATCATCTTTTTCAACTATTAGAATTCTCAACTCTTTTGGTGAGAGATCATTATAGGCAATATATAATTATTTATGACAAGCGTACGTTTTGAAAATTATAAGTTTATATAGTTTAATGATTAGTCTTGACTTTTTTATATTATCAAAACTCATATTATATGCTATGATAAGCTAATCAACATATTAATATGATTATTTATTTTTAACCTAATAAAATTCAAAGATACCAAGTGGTCCACTAGAGGACTAGCCCAACCTCAGTTACAATTAAGGAATCTAGTGAGGTGTCTATATTATGGAACCTATTTAGGTGCCATTTAATTTCAGTTATCATTTCAGTGCAGTTAATTTATTCAGCTTAGCTTCCATATTTCTCCATTAGTTACTGTTTAATTATTCAGTTTAAATGATTTTTCCAACATAGCTATATGTACGTAAATATTAAATTGATTTTCTAGATGCATGTAGATTATGAATGACAACTTACTCACTGAATTTTAATGAACTCATCCTCTTTTTTCCTCCCCTATTGGTACAACTATATATATATATATATATATATATATATATATATATATATATATATATATATATATATATGATCTACCTCAATAGTGTTACAACTTATTTTAGGTGAGAGCTTCCCTTCAGAGTGAAGCTTAATATAGGTTCATGTTAGCTATAGTAATGATCCAGTAGTTGTATAGATAGGATCTCGGACATGTATGGGTTATGATTATTTATTTACGACTTACAACTATTCTATTTAAATATGTTCAACTATGTTTGGCTACAGCCTAGACCATATTTGCACAGTTTGATATTTAGGTTTTATATTTTTATGTTTGGGAACATTCTAGATTTGCAAAATTATGTTTAATTGATTTATTAGTATTAGGAATTTAAGTTGAACTCAGTTATTTTGAATAAAGTTATATTTAACTATGCATATTATCCAATCACATTACTAGAGGCTACCGTGGGAACCTTGTCCCTCACAAGCCGATCACACTCCCAAATCGAGTTGTGACAAAAACATATTTATTCATTAAAATAACATAATTAAGCATGATTTTACTCAATAGTGCAAAGTGATGACTAAATAGATTCAACACCATATTCAATACAACACTTGACAATACTCATAGTGGAGGAAATTATTATAATGTGAAATCTTTTGAGGGATTCAAGCGTATACAATTTATTTTTCAAGGATTAAAATGCTAAATCTGAAGAATTTCAAAGACCAAAACGTATTTCTACTTAATATATCCTAAAAAGAGAGTGTCATCAATCATTGAAAAAGTGACTGCTACTTCAACAAACCGATGGATCTTGATACTATGACAATATATTGACAACGGCTATTGTTACTACCACTTAATTATCATTTTCTTCACTTTTTGTAAAATGTCCTTCTCCTTACCATTTCTTGACCATTTTTTCAATAATTAATTGAGAAAATATTTTATTGACTCAAATGAAAATTTCTCATCACTTATGAGAAAAAAATATTTAGCGTATTTGATGCAATAATAATAATAAGTGAAGAATTAACTTTTTCAAGAAAATTGAAAAAGCATTGGCACAAAAATAGAAATAACAGAACGTGTTAAAAAGTTTATGAAAAATATTAAAAATATTCATTTCAATGATACACTAGCTTATTTAATTCATGCATTATCACATATTAATTTTCTTTATTATGTTTAGTCGTTGTTATATATACAACTCAGATAATTATTATATTTAGAATAGATTAAAGAATTTAATTTGATATTTTAATGCAATAAAATTGTGTTAAATATTATAAGTGTTTTGTATTTTATATATGTGTCGTATAAGTATTAGATGTTTGTGTCTTATTTTAAATATTGGTCACTTTAAAAAAAATAATGGATTTGTTTGACATATGTTATAATATATTATTTTTTACTTTTATTAACGTTTGCTCACTATTTTTAATATTTCATTATTATATTATTTAGATAATTATTATATTGCAAAAATTTGAAGAGATAACTCAATATTTACATCCATAATTGTATTTGTATGTTAGTTTTATATAGAAATGATAAATTGATGGATTAATGATAAAAATAAATTATTTTGATCAATTCCAATGAACTTATAAATTATAATAAGTATTTAATAATATATTAGCGTGTTAATTGACAAATAAAAGAAAAGATATTTTGGAAAAACTAAAAAGATACTGGTTAAGTGAGATGACAATAACCATTTCTAAGTGGCAATAACAATCACTTCCTAATATATTTAATATTAATTTGAGTTAGTTATGCAGTTAGTTGAGCTAAATAAATGTCTCAGTTATTAATTAATTATCAATCAATATAAGTATGTGTTAAGCTTATATAATTTTTTTAGTATTAATAAAATTCACGCGTAATATTTAATTTCTTTGAATTGTCTAGACTCTTATCAAAATTTTTAAGAGATATATAATGTCATTTATGTATTATAATTTTCGTATATGCATGCCAAGGGTGTTTGAACTGAAACGTACACCAACCACTCAAATGTTCTCACCGCCCATTTCTTATCCAATGGTAGATGTAAGTGTGTCGACACGGTGTCTCACAAAGTGTAAGTCAAAATAACATTTCTCTTTCTTTTCTAATCAATAAAAATCATACAATAATGACTAATACTGCATAAAAAATCTCAAAAGTACAAGGAATAGAACAGCTTCCATCAAATGGATAAATAATACATGCTGTCCAGTTGGATAAATGATCCTTATTATTCTACAAACTACAAAGAATACAATAGGAAGCAGGGGAACGAAAAACAGTAATGAGAAGCACAACTCTACTGAGTGATTCAATCAAAAGCATCAGTCCAGGACACAGCAGCAACATATAGCAGCGCAACTGCAAGAAAAGAGAATAATGTCAAAACAAAAGATTTGATGTTTCTGAAAGAGCCAATAGATATGGAAAAATGTTATTTATTCCCCTTTTGAACATACATTACAAGGGATAGCTTAATTGTCCCCAAAACATTGGTAGAAAGAGTGCTGATTTTTATTTCAACCAATATTTACAAGATAATTCAAGGCAAAGGGTATCTCAAAAAATAATACAAATAACATAACTCATAAACAAATTTAGTGATTTTGGGCATAAACTTACCATCCCTCCCAGAAGCCACCGCCCCTGCTTGTTGTTTGATGTGGAACACTTTGTTGGGGGTACCCTGCAGGACCATCCTTGGAGGGGTAACCCATTGGTGGTGGGGAACTAACACAGGAAGCTGGAGGATTCTCAGCCATTGTTGAGGGATATGAAACTGCTGCATCATTATGTAATGTAATTAATCCCAGTGACAAAAGATTTCATAATTCACATGTAAATAAGACTAAAATGTTTTTGGTGAATAGAAATAAGAGTAAATTAGAAATTAACTTGGACAGTTTCTCCTTTATAAATAAAATTATTATTGAGCATAGAAACATAGCAAATTCATATGTGTATTTTTGTCCATGATATGGAGCTAACAAACAAATTCACAAAGGAAAACAATTTTTGTTGTGCCAAGATAAATCAAAGATGGAAGAACACATTTTGCTGCAATTTTGTTGGAAGACAAGAAAAACTAACCAGGGGCGGTTTCTTGCTGATTCTTGAAGTAACTCATGGCGATGAATTTGCTCTCTTATAATACAATCAAATAGGAAAAGATGAGAAGGAAAGATAAATGAAAATATGTGAGTGGAAACTATGGAAACAAATATTATGTATATATAGGTTTCTGCGAGGAAGGGGCTGCTAAGGTTCCTTAACGTAATAGAAGTTTCGAACGATGTGTCGGACAAACGCGAGCGGTAGAGAATGGAGAAACGGTGTTTAACATTTTGAACTTTCTACACTAAGTGCTTATGCCTGTGACATGCTACAATTCATTACTTATCTTGAACGAAAATTTTTTTTCCCAATTTCCACGCGTAGATCTCCAAAAATTTGGCCTGTCTAGATTGAGTCATCGTATAGCAGTTTTTTTTCTGTGCATTTTAGTTTCCCTTTTGTTTACCTCTTTACCTTCTTTTATTAATTAGTTTCCCTTTGTATTCTTTCTCCGTCCTCTGCCACATATACATCATTGAATTTGTTTGAAAACGACACATCTTATGCTAATGCAAGAGAGGAAGATTTTAAAATGTTTCCGTAGTAAAAGGTGTTAGGGCAGTCAAGCCCAACAGGGAGAGTTATAATCAATGTACTAAGTGAGTGTATCATACTTTGGGTCAGAGTCACATTTTGACCCAAAATATTAAGGCAATGAGTCATGACTTATCCCATATTGATCTCATATTGTATACTACTCACATTTCACACTTAACTCTAATAATCTTAAGGTGAGTGCAACATATTACTGGGTCGGACGCCACATCTTAACCAAAAACCTTAAGGTAATGAGTCATGACTCCTCCCATATTATATACTACCCACTTAGTCAATTTTCAACTAATATGGGACTTCATCTCTCATATTTAACTCTAACAAAAGGAAAGATTCAATATACCCCTCTCTTGAACCACTGGACTGTGTTTTTTAATTATCTAATCAGGAATTTAATTCCTGATAAGGTATATAGAGAGTTTAGCGAATCAAGACAATAACCATGTCTTGTAAGTTTTATATTTGGAAAAGATTAATTACTATTTCCAATGATAAATACATTTAGTTCATCCAATTAAAATGTTCCTCTCTTTTGCTCATTTGACTAAGAAAGTAAAAGATACATTATTTACCATGGTCACACATGAAATTATACCACGTATACACCATAAGTCAGCCAATAAAACAATTTTAACAGTAAATAATTTATTGCTGTGAAATTACATAAATGATATCTTCTTTTTTCTTTCTTTTTTAATAATTTGCACTTGTAAATTATTCCTTCCTCAATATTAATACCAATCTACTAACACTGACTGGCCACCTCATTGCTAACACATATCTGGTCCACCAAGTGAGAAATTCTTGTGTATGCTCCTAGAACGTGACCAGAATATGCTTTACATCCAATGACATTTTAACTAAAATTGAATGTTTAATATGTACATGTGCTGACATTTCAATCAAGTGTTACATAACCATTGGACGTGAAATATATACACGTGCTGCTATGAGAGCACGGAAGAACTCTTCGTCCACCAAGAGAAGCTACCGTGAGTGTGATAGGAAGAGAACAAAGCAGCATGGATCCAGGGAATCCCACATCAACGCCTGATCTCGAATCTGGCTTCAGCATGGACGGCATTGGAAGTTAAACTTATTTGGGAGTTCAGATTTGTCTAGGAATAAACTTTTGTCGAGCAAAATACCAAATCCATACAAGCCAAACAGAATCACACGTTTTTAAGCTAATAATGTTTATGTCCACAACTCAACAAATTAATCCACTATTTTTCTGTAAAAAATACAATCTCACCAATTTAATAATCTCTCACAAACCCAAAACCTTAATACACCCAATCTGACAAAATAAATTCTTCACCTAATAAAATTCACTCAAACAAAACACACTAACCAAAAATTGGCACACACTCAAATTTTTCTTTGTTGCGGTGTATACCTCCACAAACCACAATAAGCAGCCAACACACACACACAATATATATATATATATATATATATATTAATCAATATTTTAAAAAATTGGACAACATTAGCCATATAATCTATTAATCGATATTTACTTGTATTTTTAAAAACATATTATCCATCAAAATAAAATGAAATGATGAACTATCAAATCATTTTCAAATTGTATGAAACTTTATATGCTTGATCTACTTGGTAGAAACTTTAAATTGAATGGTTAGATTGATGCAATTTTATGCCAAAAAAAAGTTATTAGATCGAGTAAGTATACCAAGACTTACTTTTGAAGTAAGTTGATCTCTTCTCATATATATATCACTTGAAGACAAAACCTGCTGGGTTCATATTTTTTTATTCTTTTGAATGGACTTTAATAAAACAAATCCAATCCCCGGCAAACAAAGCCCAACAACTTTTAAATATGAAAGAATAATGGTTGTCTTTTTATCGGTGGAGGAGGCCAGACTGGGAGGAGGAAAAATGGAAGGCTTATGTTATTTTTTTAATATAAATCCAAATTTATTCTAATGAAATATCAAGAGCCACAAGATCACTAATACAATCTGACAACTCCAAACCACACTTTTGATATATGAAATTTCGCTAAGCCGGCTAAAGAGTTTGCAACCCTGTTACAAAATTCCAGGTACAAACTGAGCTTTAAAATGGTCAAAATTAAACTCAATCCTATTATGAATGTCTCATGGAGAAAGCTCATGTTATATTAAATTTATATTTGAACTAGCATTTTGTTAGACACTGTTGTGTCTGTCAGGCTGCAATTTTAATTTTTTTTATATTAACATAATTAAATAGAGTTATAAATCTATAATAATATTTTTTGTATTAGTTTTTGTTTTTTTGGGGGATGGGGGATGGGGGATGGAGTACTGCAGGTTATATTTACGTGATCGTTGATGGTTAGTTTTATTTTTTAAGAGGTGATACGTGATTGAGAGTGAATAGGTGAGAGAAAGAAAGAAGCATATTAGCAGGGCAAAATTGGATGAAAAAACCGGACACCAAAATGCAGTTATTGTTCCTTATCTTTTGATCTATTATTACTAGCGACTTGATTGATACTTTAGGGCCAATCAAGCCATATTTTTTTATCTTTTACATATTAATAAAACTAAATATCTTTTATAATAAAAAAGTATTTTTATTTTGTAAATGGTTTAAGGTGAGGTACTTTTTTTTTTCCAAAAGAAGAAGTGAATGAGAAAGGAGAAAATGTGAAAATTTTTTAAATTCATGGATTTAAAAAAAAAATTAAATAGTATTAGGAGATATAACAAACAATTACAAAAGTGAATCCTCTTAATTAATAGTATATATATATCTATATAAATATTACGTAATTGAATAATATGATGTGGTCTTATATTTTTCTCTACAAAATATAACCAAACCTATATTTACACAAACCAATTTTTCCAATTGGTGATTCAGTTAAGATATTATAGAGATATTCTCTTCTTGAGAATAAGGGGCAGAACCTGATTTTGTAAATAAAAGACAGTCCCTAATCTAAACATGGTTAAAAACAGTACCCTATAAAACAGTGTTCCTATAAAAAAACACTTCCCAAACCCTTAGCTAGCATTTGCTAAATGTCCAAGACAGAAAATTCGAAGACATTAAAAACATAGTTATTCAAAGAATGGGATGGAGATAGAAACTCCAAAATTGTCTTCATCCCGGGACAATTTTTTAGTCAATTTCTGTAACTCCAAAAGGGAGGAATACTAGATACATATCTTTGGGATACAAATTTAAAATATTTTTTCTCAAGAACATCACTTTAAATATTTTATTTTTGCTTTTCTCACTTTTTAATTTTTTTTAATCAAATTACAACTTAATTTTTTTTAACTTTTTCATCAATCATCATGTCATGTACACCACTACCAAACACAACTCCATCTCCGACTCCAATATCATCTCCAGTCATATCTATTGTCTCATTGCCTCCCTTTTTTTTGGGTCTGAAGGCAGGTATCTAACACAACCTTATTAAATGTTCCAATAAAAGTGTGTCATATTTTAAAAATTGGTAGGTTATGTGATACTTGATAAATATCAAGAGTATGGAACCCTATCCTAAGTGTAAGCATTTTATTGGTAAATGTGGCAAAACATGCCTCCCCTACTCACTCCATGGAGCTAGCATATTTTTTATTTTGTGATACTAGCTCATTTGTATTAGGTAACTCATAGATACACCCCATGACCTAAATTGCAAACAATTAACTTAAAGTTTGAAAAATAATGATTTATTTTAAAACAAAAACTATCAAAAAGAAAAACCCATCTTTTAGTGAAACATTTGAGGAATCTATCCCTCCTTCATTTGTCTTGTTCATCGATGAAGAACATGAAGAGAACATATGAAATCCCTACCCCTAATTTCTCTTGACTTGATGAAGGATCCAGTCACACTGTGTACTGGGATCACCTATGATGGAAAAAGCATAGAAATATGGTTCCATAGTGGGAACTACTAGTGCCCTATGACCAACCAGATTCATATTATGTGTCATCATACCTTTACGTTAGATTATGCTCATTCTCGTGTATTAATTCCTATATCATTGTGCCATTTATATACATGTTTGAATTTGGGTCCATTATATATGAGTGAAGGAATAAGGGTGGGGGTTTCAAATGTATCCTCTTGTTCCTTTGCGATGAACAAGACAGGAGAAGGAGGGATGAGCTCCAAAGAGATGGCATGTTAGTGCTTGCAAAACTTTTTAATGGTTTTTGTTTTAAAATAAATCAATATTTCTGAAACTTTAAGTTATTTGCAATCTAGGTTATGAGATGTATTTGTGAATTACCTTATATAAATCCAGTATCACAAAATAAAAAATATGTTTTCATGAAGTGAATAGGTGGATTGTGTTTTGCCACATTTATCAATAGAATACTTTCACTTAAGATGGAGATCCATACCCTTGATTTTCATCGAGTATCACATATGTTTATATCTCTTATCTTTTACAATTATAGTGTGGCCCAAATTTATATTTTGGGATAATTTTATATGTAACACTCGGGGACGAGGGCGAGGAGTGATCGCTGGTGCAAAGAAGGCACAGACAAGGAGCGGCTCCTCACAAGGCCTTCTAAGAGAAAGGGTACATGAATGAACTGATTACACACCTAAATGAGAAGGATTCGAAGAATGTATAGGTATAGGACTATACAATTAAAGATAGCTTATATGAATTGATTTGTACAACCTATATCAACAAGATGCATCTTCTTTTTGGTAGCCTATCACTAAAGAACTCCATGGTTAAGCGTGATTAACCTGGAGCAATTTTGGGATGGGTGACCTCCTAGGAAGTTTTCCCAGGAAGCGTGTGAGTGAGGACAAAGCATGTTGAAAAGACCCGTGTTGGTTTGTAGGGACAGTCGTCAATCCATAAAGTAGCATGGACTGTTACAAATGGTATTAGAGTCATGCCTTTCCTAGTACGGTGTAGTTTGAGGATGAACCAAGCGGAAGCCGGTAGGCATGTAACACCCGAGGAGACGAGGGCGAGGAGTGATCACTGGTGCAAAGAAGGCACGGACAAGGAGCGGTTTTTCACGAGGCCTTCTAAGTGGAGGGTAGGGGTGGAAACAGGCCAGGCGGCCTGCTAGGGGCCTGTGGCCTGGCCTATATTGGGCCTGGCCTGGCCTGGCCTATTTAAAAATTAAAACCAGGCTCAGGCCTTTTTAAAAGCCTGTTTACGTTAATAGGCCAGGCCTGAACTCTGTATGAAGCCTGTTGAGCCTGTTAGGCTGGCCTGGCCTATTTAATTTATATAGATAAATATGTTTCACTATTTAAAATAGTTTGGAAATGGGGATCGAACAAAGGTTGTCCGGCTTATAAGATTCCATTTCACCATTATGCCACCATGTGTTTTTGTTATCTATATTGAACATGTTTATAATTATAGTATAGTTAGTGCTTACTTTCATTTACATTTTAAATAAACCATATTTAAGTATATGGTTGAGATCCGGGAACGCTCTTTCCTTTAATATCACATCTGATTCTTTCCAATTTTAGAAACTTCTCGTTTGAGATCTATCATAGTGCGTCTATGCCTCACACTCAGAGATCTGCCTGATCTAGATTTGCCCAACCCACAAGCCACAGCCCCCAATTATTACAAAGTTTGTTTTTTTGGTCGTGATTACAAAGAAAGCATGGGCCTTGGTGAGAGACAACCTTCCTGAATCAGAGTCCGCCATCCCTTCCACTACGCAGATCCGTGCTTTGCGTCCCCTCCGTCGCTCACCCACTTGGCCGTGCAGATCCGTGCTCCGCCATCCCCTTGTGCAGATTCGTGTTCTACTGTCACGCACCCACTCGCGTAGGAGAAGTGCTCTGCTGTGAGCTTCTTCTGTCATTTGTTATTTATTGTTTAATCTATGCTTGCTGTAGTTACACGTTCCTGTTTATATATTAAGAGGAGAAATGGTTTATGTACTCACACTTCCGTCTCATTCCTTTAGACGCACCCCTCAGATGGCTTGATAAAAGTCAAATAAGAAATTTTAAAGTAAAGTAGATTATTTTAATGGTTCATTTAAAAAGTTGTCCATAAATTCGTTGATGTTTTACGTACCTATATCAGTGCTCTAAGAGGACTAGAGGAGAGAAGACAAGCTTAAAAAGCAATAGGTTGCCTAGCATCTATATAAATATATAATATCTTGTTTAGTCAATCTTTTCATCAGGTCACCTTTTCTTTTTCTTGCTATTATCTCAAGAATAGACTAGGATTTGTTACACACTTATACTTCAAATTTAGTCATAGAGAATTAGAGAATAGAGATCCACGTTATGTACAAAAAAAAAAAAGAGTAATGTTAATATATTATACATGCATGATATATATTTTAGAGTTTCTTGTTATGTTACGATATCAATTAATAAAAACCAAAATAATGAATCATAGTGAATGATTATAATAATTGACATATTGAATAGTTATTTTATATTTAATATTATTTTGATAAATTCTATTAGTTGATAAATTCTTTTAAATAACATACTTGTTTAATCTACTATATGACAGGTTTATTCAATGGCTTCTCCAATTCATATTGATGAGACAATGTCATCTGGTACGCACCCCCCTGCCCCTATCGGAAGCAGTGGACAAGGAGTCACACCAATGACACTAACAGATTCAAGCCAACCTCAAGAAGATGGTGCAAATTGTGTCATCAAGAAAAAGAGGCAAAAGATATAAATTGTTTGGAATGATTTGAAAGAGATTGAAGTTTCTAAAGGAGTGACAAAAGCTATCTGCAATCATTGTAAGGGACAATTTGCTTTCTCAGGGAAGGGAGCTAGCACTAGCCATTTGAAGAGGCATACAGAAAATTGCTTACAAAGGAGGCTATACATGGCCTCACAAAAGAAGCAGCCCCCCATTCCATTTCCACCTTCCAGCTTGGATCTTAATCCTTTTCTAACAGCTGGAGTTAGGTATACAAATGAAAAGATGAGAGAAATACTTGCTAGTTCAATCATGGTGCATGAGTACCCTTTTAGCATTGTTGAGGATCAAATGTTGATGTAGGGCTTCCAATATGCTAATCTTGAATTCAATAAAGTTACTCGTAAAACAATTAGGAATGACTATTTGGCAATCTATGAGGCAGAGAAAAAAAGCTTGAAGGCCTTATTGAAAGGTGTGAACAAAATAAGCTTGACTACAGATATGTGAAAATCTAGTCACCAAGTAGCTGAATATATGGTTTTAACTGGTCATTTCATTGATGTGGGGTGGAATCTTCAGAAAAGGGTCTTAAGCTTTGTGAAAGTGCCTGCACCTAGACGGGGAATTGATGTAGCCGATGCCATTTTCAAGTGCCTTAAAGCTTGAGGCATTGAGAACAAAGTGTTTTCTGTGTCTGTTGATAATGCTTCATATAATGACTCATGCCTAAAGACTCTCAAGGACAATTTATCACTAAGTAACAAATTAGTCCTTAATGGTAAGTTGTTTCATGTCAGATGCTGTGCACATATTCTGAATTTGTTGGTGCAAGATGGCCTTGGAAGAATTAAGGATATTATTTATAATATTCGCGAGAGTGTCAAGTATATTAATTATATTGATTCAAGGTTGAAGGCATTTTGTGATGTAGTGGAGCAAAAGCACTTGAAAGAAAGAAAGCTCATTATTGATTGTCCAACAAGGTGGAATTCTACCTACAAGTTGCTATCTATTGCCTTTAATTTTAAGATGGTATTTGAAGCTTATAAGGAAAGAGAGCCACATTATTCCTATGAGCCATCACAAGAGGACTGGAGGAAGGTTGAGAAAATCTGCCAAGTCTTGAGGGTATTCAATCTGGCTACTAATGTCATCTCAGGTAGTGATTATCCAACTGCAAATTTATATCTGCCTGAAGTTTGGAGGGTGAAAGAAGTGATTGACAAAGCAGCAACAGATGAAGACCACTTCATGAGAGATATGGCAGCCTCAATGAAAGCTAAGTTTGACAAATATTGGGGGGAGTGCAATCTGCTAATGTCCATTGCTCTTGTTTTGGACCCCAAGTTCAAATTTCATGTTATTAAATATTGTTTTCCTTTGATATATCAACCTGATTATGTGGCTAGAGAGAATGTGGATATGGTTATGACTTCATTGAATATGTTATACGATGAGTACGTTAAATTGTGGGAGGAAGAGGGAATTGCTAGTGGTAGTGGTGAAGTTGATGATGGTGGCATTGACAATATCGATCCTTCCAATGAGATTAATTCTCAACTAGAAATCACTGGAGCTGATGAATTTATGAGTTTTGTTCGTGACAAGCAGGCAATTCCCCCAATGAAATCTGAGCTAGAGGTTTATCTTGAGGAGAATGTTCATATTCCTGACAAAAGCACTAATTCTTTCAGTGCTTTGGAATGGTGGAAAAGCAATAGCTTGAAATATAAGATTTTGTCACAGATGGCCGCTGACATTCTAGCCATTCCAATCTCAACAGTTGCATCTGAATCAACATTTAGTGCTGAAGGAAGAGTAATTGATGAGTTTCGTTTGAGATTGAATGAAACATCTATTACGGCCCTCATTTGTGGCAGAGATTGGTTACGCAACAAGTATAATCTGAAGAAGAAGCAAATG
The DNA here is from genome assembly GCA_031216105.1 of Dalbergia cultrata. NCBI lineage: Eukaryota > Viridiplantae > Streptophyta > Magnoliopsida > Fabales > Fabaceae > Dalbergia > Dalbergia cultrata. The sequence continues at coordinate 19,576,483 of CM062350.1, forward strand.
GTATGAACATTATATACTACAGTGTTTTCTTTTATAGTAGTAGTTAATTTATGGCACAGTCTAACTATATATAATTTTTTATTTTCAAGGTACTTGAGTTTGAAGAAGAGGAGGAGATCATTTTGAATATTTGATTTTTTATTAGTTTGCTAAGTTTATTTGAAGATTATGTTTTATTTAGTTATGTAATATTTAATTGAGTGTATTTAGGCCTTCATGAAGGTCTATTATGTAAATTACAGCATATTTTTTTATTTGTTTGTATGAATATTAGAAACAGGCTTTGTAAACAGGCTTCAGGTCAGGCCAGGCCTCATAAGCAGGCCAGGCCAGGCCGAAAATAAAACCTTTAACAGGTAACAGGCCAGGTTCAGGCCTAGTGTTTTTGTTACAGGCCTGGCCTGTTTAGGGTGTGGCCTAGCCTGGCCTGGCCTATTCCCACCCCTAGTGGAGGGGCACATGAATGAACTGATTACACACCCAAATAAGAGGGATCCTAAGACTGTATAGGTATGGGACTATACAGTTGAGGATGCCTTATATGAATTGATTTATACAACCTATACCAACAAGATGCATCTTCTTTTCAGTAGCCCATCACTAAAGAACTCAATGGTTAAGCGTGCTTAACCTGGAGCAATTTTGGGATAAGTGACCTCCAGGAAAGTTTTCATAGGAAGCGTGTGAGTGAGGACAAAGCATGCTGAAAAAACCCGTGTTGATTTGTGGGAACAGTTGTCAATCCATAAAGTAGCATGAGTTGTTACATTATAAATTTATTCAAGTTATTTTCAATTCATAAATACGTTAACATAATAAAAATAATATCTGAACCAAAATGATTTTTTAAGCAAAATCAAATTGAAAAACATGGATCAAAAACCTTTGTCCAAAAATCCTGCCCCAAACCCATCCCACCACTCAAAACTTGCCATTTGGATTTTATTTTCCTATCATACATTTTAAAATAGGTACTGTAGCTCACAACAATGTGTATATCATAAGAAAAAATCCCTAAATTTTCTTTTTACTCTATCTCTTCATTACTCCTTTGTTAGCTATATTAAATATAAAAACATTAGTGTGCCATAACCCAATAGCTTAAGCTTTTGGGACAAATGGTTTCATGACATGGCATTGAAGCTTCTATGACCAAGTGGTCTAGAATTCGATCCTAGTTGCCCTCCACTTCTAAACAAAAATAATTAAATTTCAGCACAAGGTATGGTGGGCTTGTGCATTGTCAATGCTTCAAGCCCAAAAATAGACATTCACATGAGAGGGCATATTAAATATAAAACCATTAGTGTGTCATAACCCACTAGCTTAATCTTTTAGGACAAAGGTTTCATGAAAAGCTGAAAGAATTAAAACTCTGATCAATTCCAATGCTTCAATTGTACATATGTCCTAATACCCAATGGAACCATGGTCGTTCTGTGGATAAGCTTTTTCCCTCACCTTTCTCCATTTAATTATTTTGTTTACAATTGGTCAAATTAATCCATATAAGGCTTTTGGGATGATCAGTTTCGTACAAGATTATGTTAAATGCACTGACACATATTGCTCTGGTGAAGAATGGGATCTGAGTATTAAGAAACTTATAAAAAAAAGGGTCATGGCCTACAAGAACCATTTGTTGGAAAACACCAGATTAACACAGAGGAGTATGAAACATTAGTGAATAAATTTTTTTTCATCACATGAACTGTTCATTTAGGACAAAAAACACTCTCAAAGAAATCATATTTCATGAGGTTGGTATCACCTTGTATCATTTAGATAACGTAAACACTAAAGCAAGGAAGAATGAATAGGACATGTACCTATTGTAGCGAAGTCCCGTAGAAAGTAGGTGTTCGTCTCACGAGTACATAGCTGCACAACCACATGACCTCTAGCTTGTCCACATGAACACGATATGCCAAGGAACTCCTTTTTGTCCAAGTCCCGTTTTTGTTGCCCTTGGGAACCTAGACTAGTATGAAGTGTAACATCCCCAAATTCATAACTAGAAATATTAGTAATCCTAATTAATGATTAAGATGTAAAAAGGAGCAAAATCAATAGAAATTGAACAAGTGTCAAGAAATATAACAAATAATATTAGAATAAAGAAGTGTGTCTAGAGAAATATGCAAATAATTACAAAAATGTCATTACTTATTTGAAATTATGAAAATAAACCTACTAAGTGAATGAAATTACAAAAATACCGTTGTCTTATAAATGAATGACAAAGATATCCTTATTCTATAAAAGGAATTACAAGAATGCCATTAGCATTACTCAAATACTATAATGCCCTTGTTTTAGATTAAGAAATTACCACAATGCCACCATTATTTTAATAATTTTAAATTTAGGCCAACATGTTTCCATAAAACATGGACCCATTTCTTTTCCCCAAATTTAGGCTAATATTCTTGCATAAAACATGGAACCTTTTCTATTCCCCAATTTTAGGCATAAAACATTCCTTAATATTCTAATCAGGAACTCTTTTCCTATCCCCAAAATTAGGCCAATATGCTTGCACAAAGCATGCCCTAAGTGCTTTTCTTCTTTTCCTTTTCTTGAATCTTTCCACTATAAATACTCTTCAAACTCTCTTCAATTCCTTCCATTTTCAAGCCACAAAGAAGCCTCACCATGCTTTGCAAGAGCTACGTCCTCTAACTCTTGTAAGATACTAACACAAAACACAAAGTCTTTCAGGCCTTTGTCAAAGAAGCTTTCTTGTCTCGTCCTCTTTGAGTTCATGTGATCTCTTGGAGTAGGACTCATTTTAATCCTCTACACAAGAGGTAGGAGTTTCTTCTTTATTTGTTCAAGCATTATTTTTGGTTTCTAACCTTGTCCATGGTTAAAATGCCTCAAGTTTGGTTATTGATAAAAGATTTGAATGATTGTTTGTGAAATATGTTTTTGAGAATACAACATGCTCTTTTATGTTTGAGTTCTTTTATAATGTCTTTATACTTAAATATGGCTTAAGAATATGGTATGTAAAATTGGATTTGATATGGTGACTCAATACATGAAAATAGTACATGCTAGATTTTCTGGCAACAGGTATTATGTAAAGCAGTGTTCATAATATGATGTATCTTGGAATAAAACTATTTTTTACCATAAACTAGGCACATTTTGAAATACTCTGCAAAAGAAATCACCTAAAAAGGAGTTTTCTAGCACAAGATACAAATTTTCAAAGTTGAGCCTAAGATTGAAACTTTGATTCTAACCTTTTAGTAGTAAAATAGGTGTAACTCACTGCAAAAAAATGAAACATATTGATTGCAACTCTGTTGCGAAGTTAACACACATAGGAACACATCCATTATTCCATGCACAAAGATTTGAACCATGGAAATACAAAATAAGAAATAAAATGGTGGGACAGTGTGCTGAGAGATTCTGAGAATGGGTAACTTTGTAAGGGTATTATGGCAGAACCACAAATGTGTTTTTAGTGAAATTTCCCTTTATGGAAAACTTGATGTGTTGAGAATCTATGGGTACATTCGAAGGGTCGAAATATACTGCATTTTAAAAGTTGTGATTTTTCTAATAAGGTATGTCAGATCTGGAAATAAAAGAGTCAAGCATTATAAAGAAAAAGGTTAAGAAGTTTAAAATTATAATAATCCTTAAGTAACAAATTTTAATAAAGAAAGGTTATAAGACTCTTAGAATATATAAGAAACTTCATGATACTAAAGAATAAATTTTAAAATGCACTAAAAGTATTATTGGATTTATTTCAGTAGATGGTATATGAGATATTGTCTATGTTGCACAAAATAATATTCAATAATGTGAATGTATGGTGGTGAGTTATGAAATGATGAGGATGATGATTACTGTTCCATGATGTATTTATGATTGCATGATGATATGCATATATTCATGTTTCAAGTGAAATAATAAATGGACAAACTCATTGCTTAATCCTCAAAAAGAGGATTAAGGTATTGGTGATTTCACTTAGTGAGAATAAAAGTAAAGCTTGAAAAAATAGCAATGAAAGTCTAGAAAAGTGGATTTGAGCTAAAGCTCACGACTTAACCATTGAGATTACGACAACGGAAAGAAAATGAAAAGTAAAGCCTAGAAAATAGGCAATGAAAGTCTAGAAAAGTATATTTGAGCTAAGCTCACGGCTTAACTGTTGAGATCACGGTAATGGAAAGAAAACCAAAAGGTTGTGGCAATGGCCATGGTATGAGCTCATTACCCTTTAGGGTGGTCTAAGGCATTGATATATTCATCCCATGAGTGATTGAGAAATATGTTAATGAAAGAAAAATGGAATGAAAGAAAGATGATCATTAAATAAGTAAATATTGATGAGTAATCATGAAATACATGCATCTCCTAAATTATTATTGCCCATTATTGATTTTATATGATATGCTTGGATGTATGCTTGATGAAGTATGAAATGGATATTTTTGTTATTGTTATAAGAATAGTTTAAAAGCAAGTGTACTTCGGCTAATTACGTTTGTAAAAATATAGTAATTGAACCATTGATATGTTCACCTTTTCATAATAAACCTGAAGTGGCTGGGATGATAATGATGACATTTTAGTTACAAGTAGGAACTCCTACTAAGAAATCTTGTATTTCTCACTCCTATATTTCTTTTCTATTGTCGTTACTAGAGATAGACGTGTCCACTTAAAGCAACACAATTGTAGCTGAGGAAGGAGGTAACACATAAAGATTTCATTTGGTTATGTTATAGTTTGCGAGAAACCAACTAGTAATAGTGAAACTTATATTGTTATTTGCAATAATGTATCATTATGGTATATGCCTTGTTGTGACTCATGTATTAAGTGGTTATATTTCAGTTTATGTGATGATAGTTCTACATTCAGTCTCTTATTCCGCTTATTTAATTAAGTGCATAATGTAACTTTAATTATCATCTATGTAAGCGCTATGTATTTCACTTAAAGTAATTTATTTTAAAAAAACATTTATCCACTATCTTCCTAAGTTAATTTCAAAGGGAAATGAACACAAGGCATAAGTGACAACTATTAGAATCCAAATGTGAACTTAAGCATTGTTGGTTCTACTAGGAGTTACATGCAGTGGGTGGTGGAGTAGTTTTTCCAGAATAGAGAGATCTGTCTGCTCAAATGGTTTCTCTCCCTTTTAAAATTGTGAGTCATACTCTTTCTCTTTCTTTAATGTGTTAGATTCTATTCCTTTTAGGGTTAGAGATTTCATCTTATTTTATTTTATTATTGGGCATGTGTAAATATTGGGATGACATTTATGTCACATATCAATTCTCAATTGATTCCTAATTAAAAACTTATTTAAAATTTGAATTAATTTATTTTTAAATAATTCTTATTTTAAATATGCTTATGTAATTTTGGTATTTACCAAAATAACATAATCTCACATATAAGTCATCTAATGTCTTATATTAACCCAAACTCGAAAAGACCAAAATGTCCCTAACACAGGTTTATAAAATATGGACTTTCCATATAAAACCTTTTTCCTTTTTGAGGATTTACCACCATGTTGAATTTGACTTTGGGATGTGCTAGCAACCCTGCAATCTAACAATTGCAAGTCCAATTTGGTAATTAATTTCTAATTAGCTACATTAATTAGAATTGATTTGTTCTTAGCATATAGATATTCTATTATGTGTGACTAACTAGGTTCATCACTAATTGGTAATGAGATCATAAAATAAAACCTTTGATCTTATCAAAAACTCATTTCCAAACCTAAAGTACAATTTCCAAAATAGCCTTGGTTCTCATAAGTCATGGGTAACACCTAGCACAACATGCCATGACCACCCAAATAGTGACGAATGTATCAATTAGAACATTCTAGTGAACCGATAATCATATTTCCCATGCACTCAAATCCATTCATTATAGTATCCCAGTCCAGCCAGGGCCATGGATAATGCCAAACCCTATAGCTTAGATCATACGGATTCTAAGTTTTTCATTCTTTGATCAATATGACATGAACTAGAAACTCCTTTTCTATTTAAGTCCAAATACCTCGGCCAAGGATTTCATGATCAAGAACAACTCCTCATCCATAGGACCTATCCCCATTTACATGAGGTAATGAATCCCATCTTGACCAGTCACATATCTCCATACATAACTAACTATAGCCACATAATGCTTAATACTAATGCATTGCATGAGTATACAGAAAGTCGCAAACTATAGCTACCTATGTGTAAGATAATCGTGCCATCGCAGGTCTAAGGATTATATGCACTGATATGATCCAGATAATGTTTCATTGACATTAGTAAAATTACCATATGAACTTTATCTATTTGTCACGTTCAACCCACTTATTCTATAAGTGTTCACATATCTGTTTTGACATATAATATTGTATAGTATGAGACTTACTACTCAAAATTCATTAGTATCCCATACCAATCATGGAAATAGACAAGGGTGACGATCTTCTAGAATAATAACGTCCAATTTGAATTCCTATAATCGTGAACAATTTTAAAAATATTGTACTGGACTACTTTGTCACTCATATTCTCAATTCTTGACAATGAAGTATCTAACAAGTATCTTATAGGCTTATTCTAATAAACATAAATTATGGATAAAAAAATAATAAACTTCTATTAATAGGAATTATTGATACATATATTTATTAGCTATAGGGCATACAACTAACACCATTGCCCTATCTAAAGAACCTATTGATGTGGGAGAAGTTTTATTTTTTTGGAGAAGAATTTTTTTTGCCATGGAGTAAAAGCTATATCGTGAATGGAAAGGAAGGTATAATCTTTACGATAGTGCTTAGTGCTTGGTAGCCGGAGCTCGAACAAAGAGCAAGAAAGAAGATACGGAAACAAAAAATAATAATTTAAGATATTGTAAATGTTTTAAAATATATGATAGAAAAATAAAATCCAAATGGAAAGTTTTGAGTTGTGGGATAGAGTTTTTGTATAGAGGATTTTGATCCCAAAAACATAGCTCTCATGTTCATTGAATACAAGAACCTTGACTGTTCATCTTCATCCCAATGCTCCTTCCCCTCACTACACTATGCTCGCCCTCCAAGCTAAAAGGACCGAAAGAGATTTTTGGGTTCTTTAGTTTGATTTTGTTGAAAGATTTGTTTTACTTCGGTGGTTGTTTCTTTATTTTTGTTAATGTATAAATTATTTTCTGAAATGAGAAAGAAGGAAGGGAGGTCAAGATCGGTGATTGGAAGTGTGAATGGAAGGAGAAAGGTGAAGGGGCCGAAGAAGTTGGGTTGTTCAATTTGATTTTGTTTAAAATTTTGTTTTACATCGGCTGATTTTTTTTTTAATTTTGTTAATGTGTAAAGTATAAATTGTTTTTCTAAAATAAAAATTACTTAAATAGATTTGCAAAAATGTCCATGTATATATAAATTTTGTCACACTATAACTTTAGAAAATGACACATAACCATCATTCAAAATACCAAGATTTTACATTAATCCTAGACAAGAGATCTTTTAAGAAAAAATATGCATTATCATTTTATTTTTTTTGTATCATAGCCTATTAGAAGTAGAAGTTTCTCAAGGATAGAAAAAATGTTCTGGTCAGTTTGATAATAATTGAGTGATATTACTCCTTCGACCCGAACCAAAGAATTCTTTCAAAATGATTCAAAATGGATATTGTTCTATAGTTCATAATATATTTTTCTATGAAAAGATTGAATAGGAAGCCATCCAAATAAAATTCTAGTATAGATGGAGAAAAGTGTTCTAAATTCTAGTGTGGATCCAAATCAAATATTGAAGTTTTGGTTAAAGTATACTTACTTTCCATGAGATTGCCTAAAATTCAATCTATTTTTCCATAGTTGTCTGACCTATGCTAATTTCCCTTAATTTATCTATTTTTTTTGGATGAGTTACCAAAAATGTCCCACTCTCTTTCACTCACTCTTCCCCAAAGCAAAATTGCTTTAGTTGTGTTGCATTTATTTTGGCTCATTTCTAGTCAGGAGAGCACGGCCTTTTTTCGCTGAGTGATATTTGGGGTACAACTAAATTGCATAATAAATGCACATTACAACTTTATCACCATTGGATTTGATGAATGAGTGGAATAAGTGGGGACCACATATTATATTCAATGGTGATAAGGTGTGTGGTGTGCATTTGTTGTGCAATTTAGCTGTACACCAAATATTATTCTTTTTTCACTGTTGTGATATAGTAGTGGCTAGTGAGCATCTTCAATAGTAACTGAGTTACATAGCACTAGAATGCTGTCTAGAGAGAAGGTTTCACCTTTTTGATCGTTTCATTGCCTTACTTCCCCACCCGGTACCCTTTGCCAAGTTTCCCAATTTTTTGTTGTTTCAAATTCCTTGATTGATTCCCCCAACCCCTTTTGATTTCTCTGCAATTTGGTTGTTTTGTAATTTGCAGACGGTAAGAAAAGGATAGCAGACGCAGCATAAGATACGCAGGTAAATCTCTTCGACACTTTTTTGTTAAAAAAAAAAGGAAGAAAAATATTGTTCTTTCTTTCACCCAATGCTATGTCTTAAAAATTCGGTTCAAATTGGACAACCTATAAAGGTATTACATCGTTGGTATTTTATCCCACAACATACACTCGCAATTTTTGGGTTTGATAGTTGATGGTGGTTTTGTGAAGTGATTGATATTTTTGCTGCTTAATAACTTGGCTTGGTTGGTTAATTGTTCCAAATTCAAGGTTGATTGATTGGTATTTGATGATTTTTTTTTAATTTTGTTTGATATTCTTACATCTCTTGCATGGGTTGATGCCACTTTCACAAGCTTTTAGACAACTCGTCCATATTCAACGGTGTAAATTCAAGGGCGTGAAACAATAATTTTTATTTTTAAATATGATCCTAAAAAATTTAATGGGGCAGATTGAGAGTCTACATAGTAGAGAAACATTTGGCTCACAACAAACCTATACTACACACTTATCACTATTAAATATGATGAATGAGTGGGATGAGTGGAGACCACTTATCTAATCTAATAGTAATAAGATTTGTACTATAGGTTTGTTGTAAAATTTTGTTATGAACCAAACAATTTTCCGATACAATATATGAGGTGAAAGTTGCACAAACATTTCTCCCTCACAATGTTATCCCTCCTCGTAACCATCATCAAAGCATTTTGAATACATATGTGTGTGTATATTCTTTGGCAATAATGGCACAAGGCAACAGTCACCTAATTTATTTAACTCTTGATAGGCGCCGCCAGAATGATCCACCCGTAACATAAGTAAATCAGTTGGTTACTTAATAAATTAAATACCATTTCACAAAACTGCTTCTAAAATTTCTCCATAGATTAAACCACGAAGCAACCTTTCCATTTAGAAAACGATACTGTAATCCAGATGCAGAGATAGCGCAATCAGCGGTTTGCACAATATGTGTGTTTCACATTTTTAAATGAATTGTTGGCTTAGAAACTGATTTAAAGTGGTCTCCACAAGAAATAGGCCAAGTTGACTACTTATGCTCTTTATATTAATGTATGGTTTTGCATTGATCCCATTGCATGTTCACATAGGAAGCGTGACATGCATGAGGTTTGTGTAAATTTAAGACCTGTTTAATATTTTGGATACTCTAATGAATGTTCACTAGTTTGGATAGATTGGCCATATTTTGAATATTTCAATTTATGTTTATTTGGATTTTTTTCTTTTGATTTTTTATTTAGGGTTTTTGTGTTGATGTGTTGGGAAGTGTTATTCTTTGATGTATTGTGCAAGATTTCCTCTTACTCTTGGAGATTGTTTTAGAATTGATTGAATAAGTCTATCCTATTGGAGGAGCTCGCATCTCAATGGTATTAGTTGCTCTTCTCAGCGATAGATATACTTGGGGAAAAAAACTACTTAGTTTAGTTTTACATGTGAATTGAATCATGCTCATCCTATTTGCAGATTAATTAACCATAAGGAGCTACATACATTTACAAAAGAACAAAGTTCAAAAGTGAGATTGGCCACATTTATAAAATATGATTAAATGAAAATAAGATGTGCGGCTAAATAACAATATTCCCTTACTCACATTTTATAATGATAGTGAAATGAAAGTTAAAGTGTAGCTAATTGATTTGTATATGATTTGTATATAGGAAAATATTAATATAGATTCGAGTTTATTGTGAACTATACATGTATCACGATTTCAATGAGTGTTTTTATAATATTTATATATTTTTTAACTTTAAATTATGCTCTGAATAATTAATATATTGCCACATATATGATTCACTGTGAATCCTAAACTATATTATCATTACTTTTGTATATATTGCTGCTTATTATATAAGATCACAAATTAATTGATTAAATTTTTAATTGAATTACAATTTTATATGAATATATTTGCTCATAATATATTTTTTATTTTCAATTTAATACTAACACTAAAAGTTTTAAAAAATACTTATATTTGCAAAAACAGAAGACAACATTGACATTGTAATACATAAGCGTTTTGGTAATTTCATGGGTAGGAGAGATTTTGATCAATATTTAACATAGATGTACGTATGCATTACTTAATCATTTAATAAGACTAAAAGGCAGACCGACATACATGCCTTCCAGTAAAGATGATATTGCGAAGAGAAATGGTTTGTCTTTTTAATGCATCTCCATAAACATCCTCTAAATTATTCAATGAAAAAAAAAAGAATTAATTATTTTTAAAGTTTTAACACATTGATTGAACCTACCTTTTTACTTCAGTTATGGTCAGTTTTGTTTATGTTTTTAAGAGAATTACTTTTGAAATAATGTAAATAAAAATTTAAAAATTTACTGCTAATAGAAAAGTTGAGAAAATGGTGGGCATAAATTTCTCTATGAATAACACATAGAAAAAAATTTCATAAAATGAGTTTGAATAACTAGTAGTATAGATAGATTCACTAAGATATATATTAATGATTTTCATTTTAGAAAGCTAAAATATTAAGTAATCAATTTTTTTTTAAATATTAAAAATTATTATTATTTTTATTAATATTAATTAAAATATAAGATATTAAAGATGACCAAAATAATAAAAATAGGAAAGAAAATTATAATGAACGATTAATAGGCATATAGATTTATAGAGGACATAAAATGTTACTGAAATATTTACCTACATGATAATATTGATAGTATTAAAACTTAATTGTATTATTATAAATGAGTTTATGGATGTAAATTATATTAATATTTTTCTAATGTTACTTAATGTTTTGAAGTGTAATTTTGGTATTTGATTTATATACTAAAAAAGCAAACTTTAAAAATCATCTTTCGTATTAAATTATGAGATATACTTTTGAAACATAAAATTAAGAATATTAAAAATATAAATATAACAAAACTTGTTTTGATAATTTTACGATGGTAATTTACTCAAAAACATATGATAATAATAATATTTTTCATCATAAAAATAATAAAAAATCCATATTTTACTTAAATAAATAAAAATTATCGAAAAGAAAATAAATAAAAATAGAAAATATGATTATACTATTAATATACTGATTTGTATTTATAAAACATAATTACACAATAAATATGATAATTAAATAATAAATATTAAAGTATTAATAATAAAAAAAATTATTCATTGAAGCGATAATTTCATGAACTTCAATCAAAGAAATTTGAACAAATAAATGAGAAGATAATTTATATATAGTGTATAGTCAAAGAAAATTTTTTTAAAAAAAAAAGTCGCATGACTTGCTTTACTATTTTAGTGTAACAACGATGACTAAGTGGAGGAGAGTGTACAGTGTTGTCTGAATTCATCTTTTGAATAAGATGGAAAAAAATAGAATAATAAAGTGTTCATAACGATTTTAAGAAAAATATACGCGTAGCCATGTCAAATGGAAAGTTTGCTTCACGTGATCCAGCATCTCACCAAAAGATAACAAACGCAGGACAAAGTGAATCCCCTGATTGTTTGAGTCGACGAAAAAAAAATAAAGGTGACGCACTGATTGAGAGAGAGAAGAAAAAAAGGAAAGAAAAGAAAAGAGGTTCTCAGGAAACTATTGATGGTGAATTGACTTATGTATGGGTAAATTATACTTATCTCTCCTGAGATTTATTAAAATGTATCAAACACCTCATCTATTTATATACCTGATATTTACCTCTCCTGAACCAAATAAAAACAAGTAAATATTTAACAATGTGAAAGCAAAATTACATTTATATCCTTTATTAATTTATCAACCCAAAACTACTCTTCCCCTCCACCTCTCACTGCCACCACAGTGCCACCCACCCTCTCCATTCATCCTCTCCGTTGATCCTGTCACCGACGTCTATGAAGTGTGAAAGCAACCATGGCATCTTCAGACACATCCTCCACCACCACCAACACTAATACGAAGCAGTAGCTGCAGCAACAGTAGCAGCTTCCACTGAAACTAATCCGCAAAAGCTATGGCCTTCCCTTCTTTGGACCCATCATGGACCATAACAACTTCTTCTACCACCAAGGTCGCAACAAGTTCTTCGCCACAAGAATCGAAAAGTACAACTCCACCGTGTTTAGAACCAACATGGCCCTAGGTCCTTTCATCTCCTCCAACCCAAGGGTCATGGCCCTCTTGGGTGCCGCCTCCTTCCCCATCCTCTTCGACAACTCCAAGGTCGAGAAGCACAACGTCCTCGACGGCGCCTTCATGCCCTCCACTGCCTTCACCGATGGCTAGCGTGTCTACACCTACCTCGACACAACCGAGCCCTCCCACAAAGCCATCAAAAACTTCTTCATCAACATTCTCCTCACGTGAAGAGACCTCTTCGTCCCTCTCTTCCGCAACACCTTCTCCGAATCCTTCATTGAAATCGAGGACCAGCTCTCCAGAAAATCCAGCATTGCAAGCTTAAAAGACGTTGGTGGTAGTCAGAGGATGAATGGAGAGGGTGGGCAGCGCGGCGATGGTAGTAAGAGGCGGGATTGTCACCGTCGCCACTGCCTTCAGGTGTGTATCATGGATGGGTGTGCGTGAGGGCATAAGAGAGAAAAGGGGAGAATAATTTTGGATTGGTAAATTAGTAAATGGTATAAATGTAATTTTACTTTCACATTGTTAAAGATTTATTTGTTTTTATTTGGTTCAGGGAGGTAAATGTTAGATGTATAAATAGAGGGACGTCTGTTATATTTCAGGAAACCTTGAGTGTAATGTATCCTTTATCTTTTCCTCCTTAAAACGGTTGAAGGAATTTCATATATGTCAAATGATATAAATAATAGATGAAATTCCCATATCCCAAAAATTGATTTAATCCTAAATATGGCATATGTAATAACAATTGGAAGATTGGATTAGAGTTACCTAGAAAGGCCTGAGGAAGAAGATAACAAATTCATAGGTATATCGTAACCTAACATACAAAACACAAATGCAAAGGATTAGAGAGAGATTCAACGGAGAATATTAAGATATTTACTCCTCCTATTCCATAATAGGCTTTCTGTGTCATGGTGTCAATGGGGCAACCAAGCACCTTATATATTGACTAGGACAAGGACCTCTCCTTGTGTCACTAAAGTGTTGGGCTAAACCACCCATCATAGCAAAGCCCACACACAAGGATCTATAAATATATCCACAATAAACGGTGCTTAACAATAATTAGCCCAATAGCAATAATGATCACAAATTATTGGGCTTAAACAATAAACTCGGATTGTTTGACATCCAATTAATTTGGGTTCAAATTAAATTCAACATTGATTTATATTAGTCCACAAAATTATTCCAACAATCTCCCACTTGGATAACATAAATCAAAACATTATAAAATAATACCCAAATTAATTTATAATATGTGGGAGTAACAAGGTGTCAAAACCAAAGAAGCACTTCCAACCAAATAGTTCATAATGGGATAACAAGCATCTCAACAATGTAGAAAATCATACTCGAAGGAGTATTGATATTATACATGCAAGATACTCATTTCCTGGTGACCCAACAAAATTTGGTATATGGGTAAATGGAATGCACAACAAAATTTGCATAACACTACGTGATCCAAGTGCAATTCCCAACCAAATGGCCCAGCATCCGCCTAAGATGCTAAATGAGATCTATCAAATCTCAGCACAATAACAAAATGAGACTAGGTCCAAAATGTCTCCACAAATGCTATATTAACATAAGAGTGTGCACAATACCAACAATAACAAATAATAACAACACAACAACAACAATAATAAAATATGACAATATAATTAAGCATCTAGCCAAGATGCTCTCTGAGATTCAATAAAATAGCTCAGGATGACAATAAATTGAAAATGTGTCCAAAATATCTTAATAATTTGCCATTATACCAACTATATCGATAATTTTACTACGCAGGCTTAAATGGCAATAACATATTAGGTCACAACAAATATACAAAACTAGCTCCCACTAACCCAAAACACCATAGAGACCTCAATATACCCATATGGGTTATGTAACCAACAATAAACTTTAATGGAAAGCCTTTGGTTAGGGGATCAATAACAATATGTTCTACAATAACTCGAGAATAGTTTATCGCAACTTGCCAAATTAATCTTGAGACAACGATATAATAATAATAATAGTGCATATTTCTCCCACTAATTCAATACATCAAAACATCACATTCCATTAGAGGTCACAAAATTTCAAAATACTCTAATGGTATAATAAATAGTGGTGGGATCAGTGACAACTCTATAGTAGAGTACTCAATGTAAATTTGAACTCATCATTATTCTCTCTAGCAACAAAAGTACAAAATAGAAAGACACAAGAGTGCAGAGTCATTTCTGTTTATAATAGAATCTTACAAAATTATTTAACATACTCTATCTAAACGATATGAGGAGATCATCAATGTCCAATTGACATTGTACAATAAATATCTCTTCTTTGTCGTCACAAATTAATAATCAAATGCTCATTTGAGCACAAACCAAGTTGCTAGCGGAAGCATTTTAGACCTTCAAACCAACAGTAAGGACATAACAAAACATGAAGTCTCTAACTCCCACTATAACAAAATTTTAACATTAATGGGAGCAACATCATGAGCATAAAATTAATTTGGTTTTCTCATGTTCAATTAATTGGGCGGTTAATTGAACTAGAGTCCTTATATCATTGTAATCCTACCGAAGGGTCCTAGATCACAATATACAAGACTTTCCAACGTGATAGAAAAAAAAATAACAATAATATAATATTCTTAAGCAATTTAATTTAAATTATTTTCTCTATCATCCAATGATTATGTCAAATAATGTCATACCGAAAGGCATGTCCACTATCTACATAATCCAACAATATTTGTGAAAGATTTATAAAATATTGGATTGGTACAAAATTGCCCAACAAACAAGTTATTACTCCTAATATTATTCGGGAGCTAATGCTCATATACAACAAAATCATGCCGTTAGAGCTAGTACCGAAAGGATATTGAAAACTCTAAAACCATGATTATCAACTTATTAAGAATTATATCAATAAAGACAAATCAAAGGATAACTTCATTATCAATATAACTCTTAATGCCACAACAGTTACAATATTATTTAAAAGCAATAATCTTGAATTAGCCATCCTAGGCAAAAAACTGTACAACCAAAATGGGAGTAAAACTACAAATTTTGAATATATCCAAGAAAATACTCACAAAATCTAGAAGAGTACACAATAAACAAGTATAAGATTGTGATCTAAAATCCCCTCAAAATAAAATAACATTGGCTGTAAAATGAAACATAAAGAGATTTTCAAACTCATAATTATTTTCTTATTTCACAATGGTGCATAACGTCACCTAAAACAACTTTCTCTTTATGTTAAGTGAGATTTTAGCCAAAATCAAATAACATTATGGCTATAAAAATTTTGCATAAGCAATAGAAAGTCTCAAAACTCAATATTTTCATCAAACAATATGTTATAATATTTTTGGTAATAATAATTTTGGATTATCAAATTAAATCCAACACTAATTTATGCAAGTCCACACCAACCACACAAAATCAAATATTCTCCCACTTGGAATGCATAAATTAGCTAACGACATTTTACAAAAGAATTATTCAATATAATGTGGGAGAACATATTATAATCATGTTCTTAAACTTTATACAAGGGAAAACTTAAAATAATATTAAACCAAATCAAACAATTGTAGTTTCCCATAAAACTACAATACATAATTATATTTTCCTATATGAAACATGATATAAAATATTGGATACGATAATTTATAATTTCAAAAATTACATAATACACAATTTTCACAAATAGCACTTTACCACAATCAGTCCTGTGAAAGCAACCTCATAATTATGAAGGATGCCCAACAACAACTATTTCATAATTAATATGCACAATATTAAACACAATTAATAAAATATATTAACTCTGAGAGTATGTAAACTGTAAAATATTCAATAAAATTGCCAAAATATTTTAAATAGCAACTCTCTGAACAACACTCAAAAAAATAATTTTGCACAAAACATATAACTTCAATATTCCAAAATTTATAAAAGAGACATAAACAATACTTTAATAGCCAAAATACATTAAATCTGAGAGTGTCTCACTTTTATGCACAATTTTTTTTAAGCATATCCAACAGAAGAAATAGAGCTTATAACAACAATAAAGTCACCTCACGCAATTGTAATCCCGTCGAAGGGTCCCAAATTACAATGCATAAGTTAACCCCCAAATTACAGAAAATAATTATATTCTTAAAGCTAATATCGAGTAGATACTGAAAACTTTAAAATATAATTATCAATCATTAGGAAATATATCAATAAGGACAAACCGATAGGGTAGGTGCATTATTAAAATAATTCCTAATGCCACACTAATAACAACAATTTCCATATAATAGTATTTTATCACAATTTGTCCCTTGAAGGTGAGCTCATAACTGTGAAAAATACCCAACAATAGTACAAAATGGTCTAAAAATAGCATATCTCATAAATATATATCACAAAATTTTATAATAGCAATATAGCATAATCTCAACAATCAATAATATGCATATATAGAGCATAAAATTATTTAATTGACTAAACAATACTAAATATGAGATTATGCTGAACATAATGTGCCTAATAATGTCAGAAAAGTGCACAAAAAAATTTTAGACCATAATTTGGAGAGTATCTAATATTTTTAAGCAATTTATGTGATGGAAAATTAACAATAATTATTTTTGATGCCCAGAAAAATGAATAAAAAACACCAATAATTTTAAAATATTAAAAAACCCCAAAATGAATAAAAGGGGTGAAAACGGGCCCCAGATGGGCCCGCACGCGCCTGGGCCTGCGCCTGGGCATTGCCTGCGCCAACTATTCATCGTCCCTTACCTCTAGCCGAGTTCTGGAAATAGGTTTGCGACCCGCTTTAATGTGAAATGGGTTGTCTCAAAATTCTCTCACATTAGACCTTCGTTTGGGGAGATTTTGGTGTCTATGGATTCCTCTTTCAATGCTCTACAAAATCCATGTAATCTTGTTTTGAATCATAGCCTATAACATCTAGGATATGTTCGCAAAAAATAGAGTGGGTAGTCTCGGTTATTTCACAATTTCTCTCTTTATGCTTGATGAAAAAAACACGATTTTGGTGTCAATAGATTCAGAATTTCATGTTCTATAAAAGCCCCATGATTATCAAAACAATTTCTCACACAAAAGGGTTCAGGTTGATCAACTCGAAAACGGGTTCTAAAATAGGGTTCATAGTTTCAAAAATGAAATTGTCCCTGTATTCTATTCCGTTTCTTATGATCTTTATGTCAATTTTCTCAGGAAATTATCAGTAACAAAAGCCCTCAATCAATTTTAAATTTAATCAGTCAAATTACAAAATCCCGAATTGGAATCATAGGGTTCATCACATATACGAAAATATATCGTCAACACCTAATCTAGAATTTACTATCACTGCCATATCAGAATTAGATTGGCTCTAATACCAATTGAAGGAATTTCAGATATTTCAAATGATATAAATAATAGATGAAATTCCTATATCCCAAAAATCGATTTAATCCTAAATATGGCATGTGTAATAACAATTAGAAGATTGGATTAGAGTTACTTGGAATGGTCTAAGGAAGAAGATAACAAATTCATAGGCATATTGTAACCTAACATACAAAACACAAATGCAAAGGATTAGAGAGCCTATTCCATAATAGGTTTTCTGTGTCATGGTGTCAATGGGGCAACCAAGCACCTTATATATTGACTAGGATGAGGGCCTCTCCTTGTGTCACTAAAGTGTTGGGCTAAACCACCCATCATAGCAAAGCCCATACACAAGGACCTATAAATATATCCACAATAAACGGTGCTTAACAATAATTAGCCCAATAGCAATAATGATCATAAATTATTGGGCTTAAACAATAAACTCTGATTGTCCAATTAATTTGGGTTCAAATTAATTTAACATTGATTTATATTAGTCCACAAAATTATTCCAACACGGTGGAATGGTGTGACAGAATGCTTTGTTTTGGTTCATTCAAAATTCACTGATCTATCAATTCCGTTTCTCAAGCGAGGGCTAGTGAGCCGTGGGAACACACTTCTCATCAGACCGTGAAACAAAGATATGGCTCAAACTAAACGGCAATAGAGCCAAAAGCAAAACCCCACAAAGGGGCCATGACAGGTGTAAAGATTAAAGTCTTCATAGCGAATTCACTAACCTATTATTGACTAATAACAAAGCATTTGTGAAATAACGATAGATATTTCATTTCAAGCTCTTAATTGCTCCTTGTACATAGATTCCCGGAAGGTGCCAGAGAAAAGCAGTGAGCTTTTTTTGATCTATTCCTAGTCCATATCCATATTGCTACTAAAGATCAACCCCATAAGTTGCACGGATTTTTTTTAAAAAATTATTTTAATAAAAATACTTATAAAAAATATGAAAATAAAAGTTAGAGGTAAACATCAATAAAATATTTTGAGAATTATTCTTTTTATAGAATAAAAAAATTTCGTTAAGGGAGTTTAATGACCACTTTAGTATAAACCAAAGTATTAGTCTAATTTGTATATTTTTGTTCTTTACAATTATAAGAACTCTCAACTCTTTTACTAAGGCATTCATGACAATATAATATATATATATATATATATAATTGCCTTAAAAAATTTATTAACAAATATAATTCTCATAATTTAATGATAGTCTTGACTTATATTTATTATTATTATTGTATAACATACCATTATCAAAAATTATTTTCTTCTTCTTCTTAAAGAAAAGCCACTTTGAGTCCTTTATTACCAAAATTATTTATTCCATAAGAACTGTTATGTAAATATTACTTTACATAATTATTTTTCTTTTAATTATATACTTTTCTTAGTGCCTAAAAAGTAACTTTATCCCACTTGCACATTTTTTAAATTCTCTTTTGATTTTTATAAATGTTATTATGTAAAAATGATAACTTATAAGAGATAGTAAATATGATACTAAAAAAAGGCTAAAATAAAAAAAGCTAAAATAAAAATAACAAATGAAGATAGTAAAAGAATTATAAAATAAAACTGACAAATAATCATAGTAAATACTCTTATTATATAATAAGTAATTTACCTCATTTTAGCACATCAAGGCTGAATTTCTAGTTTTTAACAAATCAAATATTATAAATTAATGAATAGATTGATTCAAATCAAATATAATGGATCATGTTACCGTGTATGTGTATATATATATGTGTGTGTGTGTGTGTTATCATTTTATCAATAGGTATAAAAATTATATAGTAATTAATCAATGTTATATATTAATTAATTAATTCATAATGAGGAGCATATAAGTAAAGTAACATAACTTATCTGATTTAAATTTTTTTCAAATACTTATGTTTAAAAAATAAACTATATAATTTATAATTGCTTTTGATTATTTATTTATTTTATTTATCACTAATTATTTTAAATAACTCCAATATATAAGTTTATCAAAATAATGTACAATATTTTTTATCATGTAGATTTCAGTATAAATTACCCAAATATTAAAAATAATTATTATGAATATTGAAATTATATAAATTAATGATAGTAAACTAATGATATATAATAATTATGATTATAATTTTTAAAATAATATTAATTATTAAATTTATGATATTTATGGGCTCTAAATTATTATGAAAACTACACTTAGAAAATCCAAAGAAGTATTTAATATTAATATTTTAAATATATTTTATTTTTGTAGTGCAATCCTGCTATTAACTACTGATAATTGTCAACAATATTATTATAATAATTTCATGATTGCAGTCATTTTTTTAAAAAAATAATTAATAATTAACTTCTTAACAATTATAGGTTTTAAATCATTATGAAAAATTTTTTCTTATAGAAATATAAAATATTATTATTATATACCTATGTATAGTATGAACATGCTCTGCACAGTAAATTTGGACCGAAATCTTACTGTTGAAAGCTTGAAAAAACTTTCTCCGCCTTTCCTATATTCCACGGCTGGACCCCACAAATAATAAAAAAATTTTGACAATGGCAGTAACTTTTTGAATTCCTCAAAGAAACTTTCAAATATAAAAAACAGCAAGATTGAGGCTGATGCGAGTGGATTGCAGAGTATGAAAGCGATACACAGGTGCTGCAAACTAAGTACAGATGGAGATGACAGATAAAGGAGTCTTATGTCGAAACTACTTGCGTCATTCCCTCTTCAATTGCTAGTGTTTGTAAGTTGCAGAAATTATTGTCAACCAACTTATTTTGACTTGCTCAAGGAAGTAATAATTGATAAAACAATAAAACAAAACATGCTAAACACTCCGAGGCTAAACAGGACTGCCAACGCGCTTCTTACGTTTAGAAAGGTCTTATTGACATGTGATTTGTAACGATGAATAGTGGAGCCGTAGCTAGTCTATAAAAGCTTGCTTACGTAAATCGCTCCCTACAACACATACAGAGAAATTATAGCAGCGAGTGCCAGATTGAAAAAAGAAAATGTATCTGGGGTGCTCTCTAATAAAACTTTGGTGGGTGTTACTGGTATTTGTGGTGGGATTAGAGAGCAATGCAATTGTGGGGTGCTTAGAAGCTGAGAGAGTCGCACTTCTGAAATTGAAAGATGCTTTCAATCACCCAAATGGATCTGCCCTTCCTTCTTGGCAAGGGGAGGGTGATTGCTGCAGTTGGGAGAGTGTCAAATGTGATAACTCCACAAAGCGAGTGACTCATCTTTTTCTCGGTGAGACAAGGCCTGATGAATTGAGCGATCTGCAATGGTCACTGAATGCTTCATACTTTCTCCCTTTTGAGGATCTGCAAGTGTTGGACTTATCCGAGAATTATTTGGCAGGTTTCTCTCATTTCATGATTATATTAATGAAATTGCTTAAGATTTATCCCCAGAGATTACTTACAGATTCTTTTTTTTCTTAATCTTTTATTTTTGGGCAAACTCTTTAAAAATTCTTGAACAAGTTATTACATAACTTTAGAAATTATTATTACAATTTAATTGGGATGCACTTATAGTATAAAAAAGTTTTACATATTTATCTAATCATTAATGGGACATCAGTAAATATAGTTACTCTCCACCCCACTACTTGAAAAGTCATACAAAATGAGAAATTTAATTGAATAACAATATAAAACTCTTTTATACTATTAATGCATTAAAACTAAACTCTTATTATTATAACTTTTCTTAATTAGTCATATAACTCCACCCCGGAGATTGTGAAAATAAATATACGTGCTATGGTAGTGTTTCAGAGAAACATTTCTTTAAAATGAATTTGTTTCTAAAATAAGAAAATAAATTCGATGTAATTAATAAAATTTCTCTTACTTACGTTAAAACTAAATTTACTTTAGAAGGAAATAAGTTCACGTACATAACTAATCAATGTCTTTTTTTTCTTCATATAACTCATTCTTTTGTGTCTGGAGCAGGTTTATTTGGCAAATTCAGGCTGAAAAAGTTGGAGAGTGTAGACTTAACCTATAACGACCTGACACAAGCCTCATCCTTTGGTGCGCTATCTATCTACTTATTTTGCATGAGAACTTTTCATTTTCTTCTATCGTGATTTAATTTTTTTACCAAATTGTTATGGAGTAAAGATTTATTTTGATCTTTAAAAATCTTATATGTGCTTAACCATTAAAATTAATATATTAATGAATTGGTTCTTGAAATTATCAAAGCGATTCTAATCACATTTTAAAATAATGTTTCTAAGGACTAATTTAGATTACTAAAATAATTAATTTGAATAATTCTTAAAATTTCAAGATCAAAATAAACTTTTACTTTGTTAATATATATATACACATTAATCTGTCATATTTAAGTTTTTATCGTATATTTTATAGAAAAACATAAAATATAATTAAAATAAATTGATAAAATGTTACAAAAGATAAAGAAAAAGTTATTATATATATAACGAGAAGACTAGAGGAGTTTGAAACTATTCCTAAAAAATTTGAAGTGTACTATTTTGAAGAAGCGGGGAGATGTTGGAAAGCGAAATCTTTAAAAGATAAAATTAAAGACAGTATCACTTATTTCAAATGTAGGTAATGTCATTTTAATTTTTTTAAATTATGGTTTAGACATTTTTTTTTGGGTGAAAAGCTCAAAATCAAAATACAAATATACTATTAATATGTATTTCTAAATCATCATAATCACAATCAAAACCATATTAACCGCAAATAACCATATTAATTTGATGATCTTCATTTCTACCTAAGCACAACATAGAAATTTATATATGTAATTTACGCGATATTTAAAAATCAGTGAAATTCTGTTTATGTCATAGCAGCTTGTCAAAATTGTCATGCATTCTTCTTTATTTAAAAAATTGAAAATCATTGAAAATAACACCATCTTTATAAATAACACACAGTATCAAGAACACGTGCGAGCAAAACATATCATCACCAACTCAAATGGGAGGCAAAAGATATAAACAGAACATATACCGTGGCTTTTATATGAATCCAATAATTTGGGCATCGCAGGAACCTGAAATATGCAAAGGGGTGTTCTTTCATCAATAACCGATGAAAGAATAAATTTGACCTGATTAGATTCGGCAAATTAAAGTTATGATGCATTGGTATGATCCTCATATATATATATATATTAAATTCTTGTTGAAGGATGATTCATCATGTCTAAACTTTCCCAACAAATATAAGCAATTAATAATTAAAAAAAAGAAACCATATTTATTTTTCAAATCAGATATTTTAAATTTAATTTATATCTATATCTTCTAAATAGCTACTAAATTATACATATATGATTTACTGATTTTACTTCTTTTAGCAAAACTATTTATATTACCATACGAATAAATATGGTCAATATTGACTTAAATAAACCTTGAATGATCCCCCATAAAAAAATGGATGATAGCTTATAAAGCATGACGAGAAACATTTAAAATATCATTTAATAGTGAATATGATAATTATTGAAAATCAAGAAAGAGAAGCATTTAATGATTAAAGTTAAAAATGTATATATTAATTTTTTGGAATTAAATTATATATATATATATATTAAATCAAAATTTAGATTTCAAATATAAAATAGGATGTAACTGAGCATATATATATATAGGAATCATTGAAAATCAAGAGAGACATATTTACAAATTAAAGTAAAAAAAATCATATATTAAAATTTTGAGCCCTATATTTTAAATTTTATTAATATCCATATATTACAAAAAATCATATATCCTAAATATATTAATATCTATCATATGCTTTGCACAAAATTACTCAAGGAATGATATATTACATTGATCCTTTGAAATTTTTTCTCCAAATTTTGTTTAACCGACCTCTGTGAATTATTTTAATTTTGAATGAAATTTTAGTAATCATTTTTATTTTGAAGAATCATAAATGGACAATGAATAAACTTTAAGATAATGTAAATGAAATTCATAACATTATTAAGAAAATAATTACAGTTCTTTCACTGTGGTCATCCTATAAAAAGACCATTACAATGTCAATACATATTATATGTGTTAGAAAACAATACAAATACCTAAACCTAAAAGGTTATAGATGAATTGTTCTAAGGGAATTTCCTAATAAGGAAAACTATTTACAATAAGATAACATAATTCTAGCTATTGCAACAATTGATGGAAGAATTATAAACAAAAGTTCATTCATTCACTCATCCTATTCCAAATCACATAATTAATCAGCACTGATGAGATAATATAAAGTGATATTTACCTGCAACTAATAAAGACTAAAATGAATAATATAAAGGGAGGTGATATATATTACAACAAATTGAAACTATAAATGAGAAGCTCATATTAATTGGATATTAATGATAACCTTATCAACAAATGAGATAATATGATTAGATATAATAAAATATAAATAAAAAGGTGGAATGGTGAATTATTCTCACCTAAATTTGAGTCTAGTAACATACGAAATAATAGACAATACTTTAATCCAGTAGATGATTTAGATGAAGATGTCATATTAAATTACAAAATAAGAGCAATTGTTATAAAATGCAAGAACAAAATTAATAGGAAAATACAATGAAAAAGTGTATATTTTAATGAGGAGAAAGATATTTAATTTGTTTTGAAACTGTTAGTTTATAAGGAATAGATTAAGAATTAAGAGGAGTCTTTTTACTTGTTTTTAATTCTATGGAACTATATTATTAAATTATAAATTCAATTCTACATGCTATTTCAAATATGAAAATTGCAATCAAGGTATCCAATTTTTATTTCAAACTTCAATTTTTGCTTACTTCCATATGTGAATAAAAAAATAAAGAGCTAATTTTATCTTTAAGGCTATGTTTGGTTAGGAAATAAAAATGCGATAAAAATTTTTATTGATAAAGTCCAATTGTAAAATTACACATAAAGTTTAAGCATGCAAATTTTCACCTTATTTTTATCCTTAACCAAACACACCCTTGCCTTTTTGTTTCCTTCCGAAATGGGTGACAAACATGGGGAAGAAAATATTCACTATAAATTTTAGTAAGTTTTAGTTGTTTTTCTTAACATACATCTTTTTAACTGTATTGTTTTAATTGGTTTTATTCACCAATAATTAATTGCAAGAAACAATGTTAAAATGTTAAGCTTACATTAATCTCAAAGAAAAGATTTGTCTGGCACTTTGGCATTTAGTCAAGATTTGAACTATCAAGATGCCGGCAAAAATCCTTACTCATGCGCGGTCATGCCGGTCACTAGTGTTTTTCAAATCCATGTTTACGTGTGCTGTTCTGTACGTGTACGTTATAAACTTTTGTCTTAAATTTTATTTTTGGGAATAGGACCATGTGAGAGGATTGACTCTTGTTAGATGAAAAGAAGTAAATTTTGATCATTAATATTTATACGAATAATCAAAATTAAAATATAAAATAACCATTTTTTCAAACTATCACAAACCTTTAAATAACTTTTAATCTTAACTCAAGAAATATTTATGCAGGCAAGATTAACTCTTCCCACCATACTCCACTCAGTTCATCATACTTTATTCATCTAATTATTATTTTTTACATTCGACTCCGTATGTTGTGCAATACGTTACCATGCATGTATTTACTATTTAGCAAAATGAATTGCTTTGCACGTTTTATAAGTTGTTTGCTGAATACTTCCTTTTGCACTCGACAGATTTTTCTTCTTCAGACAAATTAGAGGAGTTGTCTCTTGGTGGTAATTTCTTGACTGGCAGCGTTCCTGAATCTCTTACGACTCTCACTTCTCTTAAGTACCTGTACTTAGATCACAATGAGTTGAATGATTTGTTACCAAGGGAAGGTAATTTTAATTTATAACGTTTGCTATGAGCTTTGAAAATTAGTTTCATTTATAACTCATTCTCTTTTGCTACTTAAAAATATTGAGCACACCAGGCCCTTTTTTTTTCACCCCTTCTTGTGACTACAGTTAATGCAGTGAGCACCAAATATCTGTTTTGGTGTTGTGCATATGTGTAGGACATTCTTGTATAATATACTGCATGCTGACACATGTTTAATATTTGTTTGTATACATTTTAAATTTGAAAATTGTTTCATAACTCTGACATGCATGATTAGGATATGACACAAATTGAAAAACACATGGAGAACCACCAGTCTACCCCCTAAAAGATTATATCATTGACAAAATTAACTTTGAAAGAAATTATAGTTGCTCGTGACCCTTCAAAGGTCTATCTCATTTGATGAATTTGCCCAAACGTCAAGTGACCTTCATTTTCATTAACAAAAGTGATTCTTTCAAAGGTTATTTTGTCACAAACATAATCTTTTGGGAGGTAAAGTGGTGATTCTGCATTACTAACTTAGCATAAAAAAAGGTTATTTTGACAAAAAATATGATATATTGGGACTAAGGTCGTATTTCTAAAATGTCTACTTGACATAAAATATTAAATATGATTATTTTTGTTACAAAAAATTCAATTCAATTGACGTTTAGGTCAATTTATCAAACATAATGGGTCTTTGAAGGGTCCCCGTCAAATATAATTTCTTTTTAGGGTTATCATATCAGTAACATAATCTATCAACAAACAAAAGGGAAGTTCTCCTAAATACATAATTAAAAAATAAATAAAGCTTGTTTTGAATATTTATGTAATTTTATTAATAAAAGGGAGGAATGTTTTTGTTATACATTAATTTTTATTTCCCTCAACCTTCTTATTTCACTTTTCTGCCACCTAAAATGCTATGGAGCCCCTAAAGAAATTTTGATTAAAAGGAATCTTGGATACACTTTAAAAGGTCTACTCCCTTATAATTTTGGATGAGCTATTGTTTCCTATATTAATGAAGGCCATGCATTGCAGGAGGGCTTTGTAAGCTAAGGAATCTTATAGCACTCGATCTCTCCCATAGCCACTTTGTCGGACACATTCCTGAGTGCTTGGTCAATTTGTCATCTCTACGTTATCTTAGTATTGAAAACAATAATTTTGAAGGACCTTTGCCTTCCTCAATCATCTATAGCCTCAAGTTCCTTGCCTTCATTGATCTTCGTATGAACTATTTCAAGGGCTCACTTTCATTTAGTTTGCTTGCTAACCATTCCAACCTTCAGATTTTTGCTCTTTCAAGCTATGACCAACAAGATGTGAAGGTTGAAACTGAGAACCCACCATTTTCCCCATCCTTTCAATTGAAGGTTCTCGTAATTGTTAAGTGCACACTTAATAAACCAAGCTACAAAATTCCTACCTTCCTTCATCATCAACATGATTTGAGATTGCTAAATATTGGTCATAACAACATGGTAGGAAGTTTTCCAAATTGGCTATTAGTAAATAATTCCAAACTAAGTCACTTAGATCTCAACCACAACTTCTTGACTGGTCCCCTTGAGTTCAATCGCACCTTAAAATGCCCAAACATGGAAGAATTTGATATCTCCTATAATCCCATTGGAGGAAAGATTCCTCCACCTGTGGGGTCAATTTTTCCTAACTTGATATATTTGGCAATGTCCTCGAGTTCATTGCAAGGTAATTTTCCAGCTTCATTGGGTGACATGAGACAAATGAATTATCTGGCCTTGTCAAACAACAATTTGTCCGGACACTTACCGCAAGAGTTTGGTAAAGGTAGCAATGACTTGCACTTTTTGAAGTTGTCAAACAACCACCTAAGTGGCCCTTTTTTGCCTATTGGATCAAATTTTACAAACTTGATATCCCTACATCTAGCCAAGAATAACTTCATGGGAAGGATACCTGATGGAATCATGCACAGTAGGGAGTTAAGATTGTTGTCTTTAAGGAACAACCAACTCCAAGGAAAAATAGCAAGTTGGATTGGAATCTTTCATAATTTGACTTTTCTCGATTTGTCCCATAATTGTTTGCAAGGACCAATTCCATTAAGCTTTTGTGAGTTGACTAAGCTCCAATATTTAGACTTTTCTTACAACAATTTCAGTGGAACACTGCCAAGTTGTGTCAATATGTCGTCCTTAAGGTACCTACACTTGCAAGGCAATCAATTCAATGGGTCCATACCTATTGTTATTGCCAACTCCCCTGTCCTATTGATTTTGGATTTGACGAATAACAAATTTTCAGGCCCAATTCCAAGGTGGATCGGTTCCTTTTTGGACTTGAGGATTCTTCTTTTAAAGGGAAATAAACTTGAGGGTTGGATCCCTGTGGATATATGTCATCTTAGGAACATTAGCATTCTAGATCTTTCTCAAAACAAGCTTTCCGGAGGGATACCATTTTGCTTCAATAATACAGCATTCGAAAAGGAAGATATTTTAGATGGCATGAGGATAGGAAAATTCTCTGTACCATCGGCTTCAAAAACTAGGATGTTTTTCTATGATCCAAAGACAAATGAATATCATGAAGAACAAGTTATACTATTCTTCGCATGGCAGGAAGAACAAGAAGTAGATTTCATGTCAAAGACAAGGTATGAATTATACAAGGGAGACATTTTGAATTTCATGTCTGGCCTAGATCTCTCAGACAATAATTTGACAGGCCATATTCCTCAACAAATAGGCTACTTAAGCAGCCTTCATACATTAAACATGTCCAACAATCATCTCTCAGGACCTATCCCAGAAACTTTTAGCAACCTTAAACAAATAGAAAGCTTAGATCTTTCACACAATAAGTTGACTGGTCAAATTCCCTCACAATTGATAGTGTTGTACAGCTTGTCTATCTTCTCTGTGGCTCATAATAATCTATCTGGAAGGATACCAGAGAGGGTCAACCAATTTGGAACTTTTGAGGCAAGTTGTTATGAGGACAATCCTTTTCTTTGTGGACCTTTATTGGATCAAAGTTGCTCATCCATCACTGAACCACTGGGGAAGGAGACTTATTCTCATGGGAATAAAAATGACTTCAAAGTCGCCTTTGTTTGGAGTTTTGTAGCATCATTTGTTGTTGCATTTCTAAGTACCATAGTTTTTCTGTACTTTAACTTATACTTTTACGTTGGAGGGAGATTTAGGAAATAATATTGTATGAAGTATATTATTATACTCACGATTAACTCGAGACTTATGTAAAGGTCGCTTAAGCAAAATATAAATAAATTGTGATGAATTCTAGTTTTACTCAATGGTGCTACATTTGCCACACATAAATAAAAATTGTGATTAATATTAAATATTTTAAAAATTGAAATATTTATTATTAAAAAAAAATTTAAATGAAATTATGATCATAGTAATTATGTAATTTATTACTTCGATAGAAAAAATATTTACAGAAATTTTTAAAAGTAACAACAAACATATAAAGGTGACAATAAATGTTGCTTTGAATTTCTACTACAACAATTATGTTATGAAAAGAACACTTATTCTCCTTAAATAAGATCCGAGTTTGAATATTTTAGATGGAACGAAGTAGCATTGAGATAACATAGTCCCTATAGTAAGCCAAACTAAGTCGAATAAGATTATTCATGATTCAGTTCCATAGGGATGGCAAACCCCAACTCATTGTGGGATGGCCATAAATCGGGGCAAGGCGGCTTGCCTCATTTTGATTATTTAGCTTAGAAGTGTCAATTTACCCTGTTAAAAAATGGCAGATTGGCAGGCTTATCCAACGGGTTCAATCCATTTTGCCATAATTTCATTTATGAACATTAATTAAATAACCATTATAAATAATTTATTTGACATTTCGTGTCTACTTTTAATTATTTATTTACATATCAACGTCGTGTCAATCTTTATTTGATGATCATTTTTACAGGGCCATCAATTTTTCATTCTTTTATATATATATATTGTACCCTAGGAAACCAAAATATTTATATTGTTTATCTATCTTTATTAGAACAACTCGGTAACACATTAAAAAAATAAAGAATGAAACATTACTCAATTATGTCTGTACATTAACAATTGCTTCCTAGTCACAATTTTACTGGAAGATAATCAACTAAGGGGAGTGATTCATTGCAAGAGAAGTAAATCTTGTTCATTGTATAATTGGTCAAAATTAAAATATAAAATCATTTAAATTTTTTAAATGATCAAGGAATCTTTAAATAATTTTTAATTTTAATAATTCATGTATCACGAAGATTTACTCCTTTTACTTTCTTAGTAAAATATTGTAAACTGATTTACAATTAATTGTAGACCAATTAAGGACAAATATATTAAATAGGTTTAGTATTAATTGTAAATCGGTCTACAAATTTTTACATATTAGTTTCTACAACTTTTCTACATATAGTTTTACATTTAATCCTGAACTTATTTAGTATATGTCCTCAATTGGTTTACAACTTTTTGTGTATTGATTTTCAATTTTTTACGCATTGGTTTATAACTTTTTGGATATTGGTTTATAATATTTTATAATGCACATTTACAATTTTCTAACTCTAAATTCCAACAATAACAACAAAGCTCAACTTTTAGCAAAGTCATTCTTAGTTTGTTTTGTTGCTGAAAAAACTGGAAAAAAATAATCATTCTTGTCTTGGGATATAAATCACATGAAAAATCAAATGCAATTAGCTAAGCCTTCATGCATAAGGATTAATTTTGTGCGTTGCTAATATATCTTAATTTTCCTTTTTCTTCTTTTTATGAACGATAAAGAACAAGAGAGAGAAACGTAACAAGGAGAGAGAAAGAGAGATAATGAAAGCTTTTGAGATATAGTAGGTAAGAGAAAAGAAGTTCTGAAAGGAAGGGATATTTTTTTTTCACTTCCCATTTTATCCTTCGTATTTTATACTCCCTTTTTGTCTTGTTGTAAAGTGAGTATGGTGTAAATGTAAAGGTGTGCATATATCATTCCTCTTTCAGAAAAAGCAATGAATGGGTTTTCCTATAATCCAAAGATAAATGATATTGTGAATGGTCCTTCATGCAGTATGAAGACCACAAGGTAGATTGCATGTCAAAAAGCAGGTATGAATCATACAATAATTTGACAGGCTACATTCCTCCACAAATGGGGTACCTGAGCAGTTTTCATACATTAAACTTTCCCAACAATCATCTCACAGGGCCTATCCCAAAAACATTAAGCAAACTTAAGCAAATAGAAAGCTTAGATCTTTCACATAATATGTTGAGTGGTCAAATTCCCTCACAATTAGACACTTTTATATAGCTTGTCTATTTGTGCCTCACAATAACCAATTTGGAAGGATACCAGAAAGGGTCAATCAATTTGGAACTTTTGAGGGAAGTTGTTAATAGGGTAACCCTTTTCTTTATGGGCCTCCACTAGACCAAAATTGCTCATTCAATTCCAAACCACCATGGATGGAAACTTATTCTCACGAGAATAAAAATGACTTCAAAGACACCTTTGTTTGGAGTTTTACAACATCGTTTGTTGTTACATTTCTAAGTGTTATAGCTTTTCTTTACTTAAACTTATCCTTTCATTTTCGAGGTGGTTTCAAGAAGTAATAATATTGTACTCGAGTGAATCCAGACTTGTGTAAAAGTAAGTTTGTATATATTAGCCACACATAAATAAAAAGTATGATTAATGTTAAATATCTTTTAAAATCAAAATGTTTATTAATTAAATGAAAAATGATAAATTTAAATAAAATTATGATTATAGTAATTACATAATGTATATATGACTTTGATTTTGAAAAATGATATATTTACAGAAATTTTAAATAAGTAACAACAAACACACTAACTGTAAACTGGTGTCAAAGGCTTACTACTCACCTCAGGATCTCTCTAATACAATACTAATATCTTTATCTTAGTTTCTAAAGATAATGGTGCATCAAGGAGTAAGGAAGAGGAATGAGAATTTCACAAACTCACTTCAATTCATATCATTCTCATATCACAACTTCATATATTACAAATGAGGCATGGAGTGGCCTATATATAGGCAAACATTACATAATATAATAATAATAAACCTAGCATGCTTAATCTAGAAGTTAGTGGTAGTAGAGTTCAATTGAAACTCTTCTGCTGACTAGTCAAGCATGATGACTGGATGAATACAAGTTCAACTTGAATTCTACTTTATCCTATAATATTCTAGAAGTTAGAAGTAAAATTTAACTTAAATTTTTTAACCAAGATGATGACATGGATAAGCTTGGTTTATCTCTTAACATAAACTATTGGAAATCAAATAAAAGGACATTCGTTCAAGGTTTAATTGTAAGGGAAGTTGATGGGTTCAGTGTTTACACTTGAGACTCAACAATTTGATGGAACATCAATGAGGCATTAAACTTATTACTTAAATTATAATATTAACAAACTTAATTAGTTTTGGCATGGTTCATGAAGGCTACTTAAATTAAAACATTAACAAAATTTAGATATCTTGAAAAATTGCAATAAAAAACCTCAAATAAAATTGTGTACTGTACACTGCAAATGTATGGCCTCCTTGTTAAAACCAAAGCCTTAATAATAAACTATAAAGAACTAGTCCAAAGTGGAAGGACAGACCCAGTTCTAAATATTAAAAAAAAAAAGTATGTAGGATCATTTAAAAATGTTATGATATTATGATCATTTGCTAAGAATTAGAGAGTAATAAAAATACCAAGTCTGTTGCTTGAAAGTTCATGCTTATATGGGAGTGTCGTACTGCATTCACATATAGGTAGGAAATAATCATTAGTAAATACTTGATGGTACCAAAATCCATGGAAATCTTGGTGAAGCTCAAATAGGAAGTGTAGCGAAACCCTCTGCTGAATTTGTTGTTGATATACTTGGTTTTAGTGGTGGTGTTGCTGTAGCAGAGCTCTTGCATGTGATTAATAATTGGGTTTGCTCTTGCATTTGATTAACCATAGGGACCTCCATCGGTTCGGGCCAGATTAATTAGGTTTCTGGTAATAGGGCCTGAATATCGGTGATTTCATTGAGATCAAAGTATCATGTTTTAATGATGCCTTGAATATGCAGTTTCATCTAGCGAGATAAAAGCCCTCATCCTGAACACATCATCTCTCTGGTTTTGCTAGTAATAAATTTTGGTGTGACTATCAAGTAACAAAAATACGGTTGTTTATGACTTATTTTAATTGTAATGCAATTCAATCCTTGTTGACTTAAGTATGTCAATCCATTTCTACCTTGTTTTGCTTTCATATTTCCCCCCAATTTTGTCTTGATTCTAGATCCAAACCTTGACAAAGGCTTGAGAGTACACATCTGCTTATCAATTTCTACACTGTTTACGATGACATCATATCCTTTAAAATTTCCTTTCGTATCAACATTTTTATAATTAGAAAAATATAATTATTATTAGAGTATTTATTGAAGGTGTGACATGAGATATCTTTCGTGTCATCATTATAGTATTTTTTTTCTGCCACTGCTTCGCTGGATTGGTCCCTTGCCTCTTCATCGATGTCTGGCGATACGGACATTGGCCATAGCACTGTTAAGAGAGCCCAATGAAGTTGTTTTATTTCTTTTAAAAAATAGTAATGATAGAAATTCTTCCTAAATGGAATAGGAAAAGCATTACGCATTAAGGAAGTTATTTTCTTGGGTAGCAATGAAAACTAAAATGACCTTTTCGAAACCCACCGTTTTAATAATAGACTCCACGTCATCCTGAAGGCATGCTTTTCAACATTCCTGTTAAGAGTCCCTTGGATGACCTAATTTCTTCTTAGAGAAAATTGCATGGAGTATTTTTTAACTTTATTAAATTGAACTTCATCCCAAATTTTTATCAAAATTGTAGTCCACCCAACCTCTTTACAGTGCTAATGTTTCAGTTTTACTTGATCAGTATCGTTGCATTAATCTCTAATTTATATGAATTGTCTATCTCTTATTTTCATTTTCTATATTTTCTTTTTTTTATAAAAAAATACTAAAGATACTGAAAATAATAAAATTATGTTTTCAGTTTTAATTATATATTCTCACTATTTTTTCCACAAAATCCTGAAAATAGAAAAGATAAAAAATGAAAATCAAAACCAAACATATCCTTAAAATCTTTTTTTTTGTTTTTACTATTTATTTCGCAAAATCATGAAAATAAGAAACAAAAAAATGAAAACAAAAACCAATAAAATTTGGGGTGGAGTGCAATTTAAATAAAATTAATGCTTGTATTATATGCAATTTACTCTTCTTACTATCATTTGCACCAATTTTTGAGAGGTAGGTTTGCAGCAGCCCGCCAACCTACTGTCACATTCATTGTGGGCGGGCTGTTAAGTTCTACTCACCGGAAAATTCCTCCCCGGCAACTCCTTGTTAGTTTCAACAATGCAATTGCAACTTCAATGTGACTGTGCAGACTTTACACTTGATCGTGATGCATGCATCGGAAACATAGGTTAAATTGTTTGTTTAATTTTCCTTTTGATTAGTATGATTAGTTATAAGATTAATCTATATTCAACCCCCGATGTTAGAAGCATACCAATTGCCTTGTTGAAGAAAGAAAACTTGCCTTGTGATTTACATGTAATTAATCATTTTTCAGCTTTGAATAAGACATGTAATATGGATTACTTTCAGGTCAACATTATGTATAGGA
Organism: Dalbergia cultrata; assembly: GCA_031216105.1. Lineage (NCBI taxonomy): Eukaryota > Viridiplantae > Streptophyta > Magnoliopsida > Fabales > Fabaceae > Dalbergia > Dalbergia cultrata. The sequence continues at coordinate 19,611,193 of CM062350.1, forward strand.
AGGGAATAATTAGCATGCATGGGATCAGTGTAAATTTAAAATATGTATATATTGAATTTTCAATATGATATTTTTAAGACGTGTTTGGTTATGGAAAAAAAATCTTATCAATTAGTAGTGCAATGTGTGTATTTATCATCTTTTTCAACTATTAGAATTCTCACCTCTTTCAGTGAGAGATCACTATAGACAATATATAATTATTTATGACAAGTGTAGGTTTTGACAATTATAACCTTATATAGTTTAATGATTAGTCTTGACTTTTTTATATTATCAAAACTCATTATATGCTATCATAGGGTAACATATTAATATGATTATTTATTTTTAACCTATGTTAATTGCTTTTTCATTTAAACTTAACTATAAAATTATTGAGCAGTAATTTTTTTCGTCTCCTTTAAAAAAATTAATTTTAAAATTTTAAATTGTATGTCAATTAAGTTTGAAAATGAAAATCACAAAAATTTGAGTTATCATAAGCCTATATAGTAACATAGTTATTTGACTTTGACTTTATAAAATTAAAAAATTAAAACTTTATGTTATTATGTCTAAGTAATTATAAAGTATTATATGAAACTATTTTTCTTGAGAATGTTAAGATCGCTTCTTCTTTCAAACTTGATTAAAAGTAACAATAATTATAAAATAATTATGATAAGCTATAAAATTCATAGATTATTATTACTTTTCTGCAACAATATAAAAGCATATTCTTTTTAACTATAAAAATTTAAAATAATTTTAATTTTAATTTATATTATTACTTGAATTGTATAATAAGTAGAAATTAAATTGTATTTTAATTAAAATATACGGTGAATCATTAATTGTTTGGTGCAGTGACTCAATTGCTAAAGTGTAGTGAATCAACAATATAGATGGATTTTGGAGGTTGTTATAGAATAACTGGTTTGGTTGGTTTTTCATGTGAATTGAATCATGCTCACTCCATTTGCTAGTTAATCAACTACATTTATAAAGTTGGTCAAATAAGAACAGGGTGAACGGCTAAATAACAATGCATTAACCACACTTTGTTAGAATAGTTATATGAAGGGTAAAGTGTACCTAATTGATTTGTATGTATTTGTATGGGAACACAAGACCTCGGAATTCGTTACGCTCTGGTGAATGGAGATGTATATTTATAGGGAGTCCAACATTTAAGTTAGCAAGAATCTCAAGTATGCAAGGAGGCCAAAAATACTTACCTGATCTCTTAGCTAACTATTTCTAGTAGAAGACTAGCCATTGTTTGTAAGGATCACGTCGGATAAAGCCTGAGTGGTTTACAGTCCAATCGAGAGAGTGGCTTCCCATCTTGGGTCATGAGTTCACAAAGTCAGCTCTTTACCTTCTTCACTTTTTCATCAAATTAAAAGTTAATTTTCTTTATTTTTTTCATCAATTACCATGTCATGTATACTATCACCAAACACAACTCCGTCTCCATCTCTACTATTTCATTGTCTCCGTCTTTTTTGTCTTACGACAAGTATCAAATGCAGCCTTATTATGTGTTCCAATAAAAGTGTGTCATGTTTTTAAAATTGGTGGGTTATGTAATACCTGATGAAAATCAAGGATATGAAACCCTATCCTAACTGTAATAACTCTATTGGTAAATATGACAAAACATGGCCCAACTACTCACTCCATGGAAGCAGCATATTTTTTTGTTTGTGATCCTAGCCCATTTGTATCAGGTAACTCACAAGTACACCCCATGACCTAAATTGCAAATAACTAACGTTTGAGGAATATTTCCACCCTCCATCTTTGTATTGTTTATCAGTGTGAAGAACATGAGGAGAGCATTTATTTCTCTTCACTTGATGAAGGTTCCAGTCACACTGTGTACAGGGATCAATTATGATGGAGAGCATAGAAATGTGGTTTCAAGGTGGAAACTACAACTGCCCTCTGACCAACCAGATTCATATTATGTGTCATCACACCCTTCGAGAAGCAAACTCTATGGCTGATGCCTTGGCGGCCCATGGACACTCCCTTGCGTTAGATTGTGCTCGTTCTCGTATTAATTCCTGTATCACTGTGCCTTTTATATACATGTTTGGATTTGGCTCTATTATATATGAGTGAAGGAATGAGGGTGGGGATTTCGAATGTATCCTCTTATTCTTCTGCGATGAACAAGACAGGTGAAGGAGGCATAAGCTCTTGAAAATTTCTTACTCGGGGATGGGCATTTTAGCACTGCAAAACTTTTTAATGGTTTTGGATTTAAAATAAATCAGTATTTCTGAAACTTTAAGTTATTTGCAGTCTAGGTTATGGGATGTATTTGTGAATTACCTTATACAAATGGGCCACTATAACAAAAGAAAACATATGCTTCCATGGAGTGACTAGTTGGATCATTTTTTATCACATTTACCAATAGAATACTTACACTATAGAATGGGGCTCTATACCCTTGATTTTAATCAGGTATCATATTTATGTGCCATATTTTTTACAATTATAGTGTGACCCAAATTTATATTCAGGGATATTTTTAGAAATCTATGTAAGTTATTTTCAATTCATAAATACGTTAACATAATAAAAATAATATCTAAGCCAAAACGAATTTTTAAGCAAAATCAAATTGAAAAACATGGATCAAAATCCTCGGTCCAAAACCCTGCCCCAAACCCTGTTCCACCACTCAAAACTTGCCATTTGGATTTTATTTTCCTATCATACATTTTAAAATATTTACTATATCTCATTGCAATGTGTATATCATTAAAAAACAAAAAAAGCTAATTTTTCTTTTTACTCTGTCTCTTCATTACTCCTTTGTTAGCTGAAAGTATTAAAACTCTGATCAATTCCAATGCTTCAGCTACACATATGTCCTAATGCCCAATGGAACTGTGGTCGTTCTGTGGATGAGCCTCTTCCCTTACCTTTCTCCACTTTATTATTTTATTTACAATTGATCAAATTAATCTATATAAGATTTTGGGATGATCAGTCTCGTACAAGATGATGAATGAATTTACTCCGTCGACTCCCTTCCTTGTTAAATGCACCGACACATATTGCTCCGCCAAAGAATGGGATTTGGGTATTAAGAAACTGATAAAGGCAAGGACCATGGCCTACAAGAACCATTGCTCTATTCTAAAGAAGCTATTTATGTGGGAGAAGAATTTTTTTTTTTGGTGAAAATTTTTTTTGTCATGGAATAGAAGCTATATCATGAATGGAAGGGAAGGTATAATCTTTGCCATAGTACTTTGTGCCTGGTAGCTGGAGCCTGTAGAAAGAGCAAGAAAGAAGATAGAAAACAAAATAATTTAAGAGAGATTTTTGTTATGGTACCCTAAAGGTATATATCAGTACCCTTTTGAATTCAACGGTTGAGATTTAATTATGAATATTTAAAATATTCATAAATTTAGTTAGTGGGACATATCATAAATTTTTAATAATAAATTATCTAGAAGATAATTTTCTCAAGCTTATGATCCTAAAAGTAAAATCAATAAAGTAAAAAGATAACAAATGAAATTTAAAAGAAAACCGGAATGGAGGAACATCAACCACAAAGTTAGGGATTTAGACATCACAATTTGGAGACCTTGTAGTTGTTGGGAGGGGGTGATGCTCTAGGTGCAGGACAAGGCAGTAGCGATGGCATGGCCAAGCCCCATGGGTGACTCTGCATCAAGTGCGCAACGGTAGAAGTGAGGTGAGGGGCGGACAGAGGCACAAATGGCGGGTCATTGTGCAGTGTGGTGACCGGTTGTCGTTGGGTGACACAGCTTGTAGGTGGATGAGTGATGATGTGGTGCAATGAAAGTGGAGCAAGACATAGTGCTAAAGGTGGCATTCACTATTAGAGCTAGGTATACAGGTCACGATCCATGAACTAACCCGTTTAACTCATAACCCGCATAAAAATGAACTAGAAAATTTTTAATATACCAACCCGTGGACTTTTTTGATCCACATTGCTTAACCCGAGGGGTCTGTGGACCAACCCACTAACCCGCATAAGTGAGTTAATTTATTCTACTATTTTTAGTATTTGTATTTGGCATTTTATTTGCTTATGTTTGGTGTTTGATAGTTGATAGTTGTTAATTTATATTCTTTAGTAGTTTTGCTATTTTTTATGATTGAAGAAGTTATGCACACTTGATTGGTTTGTAACTTGTGTATGTTGTTATTTTTTAAAAATTAACATTTTGGATTTTTAAAATTGAATGTTAATTTTAATATTTGCAATATATAGTAATTAATATTGTTATTTGTTTAAAATTTAACTTGGAAATTGGATACTGCAAAGAAAAGTGTGTATATATATATATATTACGAGGTAAAATATACTATATAAATATAAATAATAATATAAGGTATAAAAAAAGTTAAACAATATGAAAGAAAAAAAAGAGGGTTATATGGGCTGGTCCGTGTGGTCCGCGAGTTTATGGAGGGACAAAATTGCAAACAGAAAAAGGGTTATGCAAATTGATTTGCAGGCTTATGCAGGGCAGACACGGACCACCCCAAAGTCTAGTCATTAATGAAACGGATTGGTCTCATTCAGCTAGTTTAATTGTGATCCATCGCGGACTGACCTAAATTGACCAGACAGGTTCGTATACCCACCTCTATTCACGATAGCGGTTGCGGAGGTGACGCGAAAAATAGTTGGCGTTCTTTATTAGTTTGAGTTTATTAAAAGATTTCTTTTACTTCAGCAGTTGTTTCTTTATTTTTGTTAATGTATAAATTATTTTCTGAAATGAGAAGGAAGGAAGGGTAGTAAGGATTGGTGATGTGAATGGGAAGAGAAAGGCGAAGGGGCTGAAGAAGTCAATTTGATTTTGTTTAAAAAAATTTTTTACATTGGCTGATTTTTGTTTTTAATTTTGTTAATGTATAAAGTATAAATTGTTTTTCTAAAAGAAAAATTACTTAAATAGATTTGCAAAAATGTCCTTGTATATAAATTTGGGTCACACTATAACTTTAGAAAATGACGCATAAACATCTATGGGTACCAGAGCAACCATCATTCAAAATACCAAGATTTTACATCAATCCGAGATGAGATCTCTTAAGAAAAAAATACGCATTATAATTTTTTTTTTTTAGGTATCATAGCCTATTAGAAGTAGAAGGCACTCAGGTGGGTTCCTTTTGGATAGAAAAAATGTTGTGGTCAGATTGATAATAATTGAGTGATATTACTTCTTTGGCCCTAACCAAAGAATTCTTTAAAGATGATTCAAAGTAGATATTATTCTATAGTTCATAATAGATTTTTCTATGAAAAGATTGAATAGGAAGCCATCCAAATCAAATACTAGTATAGATGGTATTAGAATTAATACAATTATGTAAACCAGTCAAAGTAGTTACTTCAATTAATGATAACAATTATAAGTCAGTCAGTTAGTTATACTTTATATTAATGACAACATTGTAAGTTAGTTAGTTATACACTGTATTAGTCAGTTAGCTTCAGTATTCACTCATTCTATCATGTTCCTATATGTATATTTTGATTATCAATGAAAGACTTCACTTGAGAATTGTTCATTCCAATTGTTAATATGGTATCAGTTTAGAAACTCTAGCTTCCGTGCTCATCATCTCTTCCTTCTTCTCCTTTCTTACCTTTAGTCACCTTGAATACAACCTTTCTTGGCTGCAATTCTTTCTTAGTTTCACAGTCATGGCACAAGAAGTTAGATATCATGATCCATATTTTCTTCATGCTTCAGATCACCTTGGTCTCATCCTTGTGTCTCAGCCTCTCACTGAGATCAATTACAGTTTATGGGCTCAATCAATGAGAATGGCTCTCAATGCCAAAAGAAAATTATGCTACATCAATGGATCTTTGCCAAAACCTATAAATGATACAAAACTTTCTGCATCATGGGAGTGTAACAATGATGTTGTCTCCTCTTGGATCCTCAATTCTTTGTCCAAAGAAATTGCAGAAAGTGTAATCTACTCAGATTCTGCTGCTTCATTATGGCAAGATCTAAAAGATCGATATGGCCAATCCAATGGTCCAAGGTTGTTTCAACTCAAGAAATCTTTGGTAAGTCAAAACCAATGCTCACTCTCTGTAAATCAGTATTTTACAAAGATCAAAGTAATTTCGGAAGAGTTGTCATCTCTTCGACCAAGTTTTGAATGTTCTTACGGGGGAATCAAACCTTTACAAGAATTCTTACAAGTTGAATATGTCCTTACATTCTTGATGGGTTTGAATGAGTCCTTTTTTGCAATCAGAGGACAAATCCTTGCAATGGATCCTATTCCACCCATAAGCAAGGTTTTCTCACTTGTTTTGCAAGAGAAAAAACAAAAAGAAGTTTCTGTAATTCCTTCTGTTACACAAGTTGCTTTTGCTGTCAAGAATGGGAATGGATCAAAAACCTTTGATCCAAAGAACAAAAACACAAATAAGAATCGCCCCTTATGCTCACATTGCAACCTTCTTGGTCATACATGAGATAGATGCTGGAAAATAATAGGTTACCCTCCTATTATGAAAAAGGAAAAAATAAAACCCAAGTTCATCATGTTGCTACACCAGAAATTCCTGATGTTGCCAATGAAACACCTTCTGTTGGTGCTTCCCTTACAAGTGCTCAAGTTCAACAACTCTTGAACTTGCTACAAATATATCAGAATCATAATCAGATTGGCACTTCAAACAATTCCTCAACCTTAGCAGGTATAATTTCCTTTGCCACATCTAATTCTAAACTAGACAATTCAGTTTGGATTTTAGATTCTGGTGCAACCTTACATGTCACTTCATCTCCAAATTTTTACTCTCAATTTCATGACCTTAGTAACTTCCATGTTGCTTTACCAAACAACTTACATGTACCTGCAAAATCCATTGGCACTATTAATATTTCTTCAAATATTATTCTGCATAATGTGTTATATATTCCATCCTTCAAAGTAAACTTAATATCCATATCTGCATTACTTAAAGACTCAACACATACTTTATTTTTCTCTGCTAAATCCTTTATTATGCAGGACCTACATTCTTTGAAGGTGATTGAACAGGGTGACCTTTTGCATGGACTTTACATTTTACACCCAAGTAAACTCATTAGTTCAGATTCTAGTTCTGTTTTTGGTTCTATCTTGATACACAGTACTGATGCTAATATCATAAATAATGTTTCTAGTTCTCACACTTGGCATCATCGATTAGGACACATATCAAATGACACTTTGCAAAAATTAAGTAGTAGCCTTCCTTCAAATAAGCCTTTACATGGCATATCACACTGTAATATTTGTCCTCTTACCAAAATGAGAAGACTGTCTTTTGTGTCTAATAACAACTTCTCAAAAGAAATTTTTGACCTCATTCATTGTGATATATGAGGACCTTATAATGCTGCTACTTATGATGGAATGCAATATTTCTTAACTATTGTAGATGATTGCAGTAGATTTACATCGATTTACTTATTAAAACATAAATCTGATACTTCTAATATTCTTATTAACTTCATTCAACTTATTAAAACATAGTTTGGAAAACTCATTAAACAAATAAGATCAGATAATGCTAAGGAACTTGCTATAGGAAAATTTTGCACAGAAAATGGTATTTTACATCAATTTTCTTGTGTGCAAAGACCTGAGCTGATGTGGAACCCTATGGATATTAAGACCCAGAAACCCCAACACACAATTGATAAAGATGATAGGATTGAAAACCAAATAAAATACTACAAGGGAATCACTCTACCTTGTAATCCTCTATTCAGCTTCCTGATGCAACAAGCCAAGGAAATCATTCTACCTCACTTTTACGCACAAAGTTTCTTAAAAGAAACCAAGAAATTTCATTCAATCAAAAAGCTAAACTTGTGTCTGCCAAGTTTGGAGGTATTTATACCTCTTAGTTAGGTTAAATCTATTTCCTAACCCTACCAGACTAAGCCCAAATTACTACACTATCAATTGGCCTTAACAAACATAAAATAAAACAAGTCTTAAAATATTTTAAAATAAAAACTGATAAAATAAAATAAATAAACCAGATTCGGCCCACATGGCTAGAATATTTTATCAATGCAAATTCACTAATAATATTTTAGGCTGCCCATAATTGCCAATAGCAGTCTTGGCTAATTCTTGATGCATCCCTTCAACAAATGATTTAGCCAAGTTTCCAAAATTGTTTTGAATCCTTTTAGCTGATGTTCTTGTGATAGGTCCCATGGGCATGCTACAATTTTCATCTGCTCTTCCAATGCTAAAATGTCCAATTTGCCCTTCTAAACACGTATCATGAGCAAAACTCAATTGTAGAGAGAAAACAACAGCATCTCCTGAATGTTGCCAAGGCATTATTAGTCTTTCAATCTAAAATTCCAATTATCATTAATTGAAGTAACTACTTTGACTGGTTTACATAATTGTATTCATTCTAATTAATAGATGGAGAAAAGTGCTCTAAATTCTAGTGTAGATCCAAATCAAATATTGAAGTTTTGGGTAAATTATACTTACTTTCTATGAGATTGTCTGAAATTCAATCTATTTTTCTGTAGTTGTTTGATCTATACTAATTTCCTTAATTTATCTATTTTTTGGATGAGTTATCAAAAATGTCCCACGCTTTCTCACTCACCATTCCCCAGTGCAAAATTGCTTTAGTTGAGTCACATTTATTGTGGGTCATTTCTGGTGAGGAGAGCAAGGTCTTTGTTCGCTGTTGTGAGTTAGTAGTGACTAGTGAGCATCTTCAATGGTAACTGAGTTACAGAGCACTGGAATTGCTGTCTAGAGAGCAGCTCTTTCACCTTTTTGATTTATTCAGTTGCCTTACTTCCTAACCAGGTACACTGTGCCAAGGTTCCCAATTTTTTGTTGTTTCAAATTCCTTGATTGATTCCCCCAACGGCTTTTGATTTCTCCGCAATTTGGTTGTGTTTGTAATTTGCAGACGGGAAGAAAAGGATTGCAGACGCAGTACAAGATACGCAGGTAAATCTCTTCGATACTTTTTTTTTTTTGAAAAAAGAAAAATATTGTTCTTTCTTTTACCCAATTATGTGTCTTAAAAATTCGGTGTAAATTGGACAAACTATAGAGGTATTATATTGTTGATATTTTATCCAACCCCCGCAAATTTTGGGTTTTCCAAATTCAAGTGTGATTGATATTTGATTATGCTTTTGTAATCTTGTTTGACATTCTAACACTGCTTGCATGGGGTTGATGCCAACTTCACATGCTTTTAGACAACTCCTCCAAATTCAAGGGTGTGAAACTAACAATTTTTATTTTTAAATGAGTACTAAAAAATTTAATAGTGATAGATTGAGAGTTTACATACTATACGAGGTGAAAGTTGTACAAACATTTCTCCCTCACAATGTTATCCCTCCTCGTCACCATCATCAAAGCATTTTGAAAAAAAAAATTCTTTCCTTTGGCAATAATGGCACAAGGCAACTAATTTATTTAATGCTTGATAGGCACCACCAAAATGATCCGCCCGTAACATAGGGAAATCATTAGGTTACTTAATTAATTAAAAACCATTTCACAAAACTGCTCCTTAAATTTCTCCATAGATTAAACCACGAAGCAACCTTTCCATTTAGAAAACGATACTGTAATCCAGATGCAAAGACAACGCGCAGTCAGTGGGTTGCTCAAGAGCATTGCTATTCGAACATCAAAAGTGAGTGTCCAATTGGGACACCCACCCTATCACTTTTGGATATGATGAATGAATGAAGAAAGTTTGAGCCACTATTATATCCAACGGTGATGGAGTGAGTGTCCAAATTTAAGACCCACTTTCAGATATTGAAATAACATTTTTCGTTTGCTCAATAAGTGTGTTTCACATTTTTAAATGAATTGTTGGCTTAGAAACTGATTTAAAGTGGTCTCCACTAGCAATAGGCCAAGTTGACTACTCATGCTCCGTATATTAATGTATGGTTTTGCATTGATCCCATTGCATGTTCACATAGGAAGCGTGACATGCATGAGGTTAGTGTAAATTTAAGACCTGTTTAGTATTTTGGATACTTTAATAAAATGTTCACTAGTTTGGAAAGATTGGCCATATTTTGAATATTTGAATTTATGTTTATTTGGATTTTCTCTTTTTATTTTTTATTTAGTGTTTTTGTGTTGATTTGTTGGGAAACGTTATTCTTTGATGTATTCTGCAAGATTTACTTTTAATCTTGGAGATTGATTTAGAATTGGTTGAATAAATCTATCCTGTTAGGAGAGCTTGCATCTCAATGGAATTAGTTACCCCTCTCAACGAAACACTAAAAAAAAAAACTTAGTTTAGTTTTACATGTGAATTGAATCATGCTCCTCCTATTTGCAGATTAATTAACCATAAGGAGCTATTTTACAAAAAAAAAAAAGTTCAAAAAGTGAGATTGGCCCCATTTATAAAATTTGATTAAATGAAAATAAGGTGCGGCTAAGTAACAATATTCCATTACTCACATTTATAACAGTAGTGAAATGAAAGTTAAAGTGTAGCTAATTGATTTGTATATGGGAAAATATTAATATAGATTCGAGTTTATAGTGAATTCTACACGTATCACAATTTTAACGAGTGTTTTTATAATTTTTGTTAATTTTTAATTTTAAATTATACTTTGAATTATTCATATATTGTCCCATGTAGGATTCACCGTAAACCTAAGTCTATATTATCATCACTCTTGTATATATTGCATCTTATTATATAAGATCACAAATTAATCAATTAAAATTTTAATTGAATTACAGTTTTTTATAAAAATATATTTATTCATAATAGATTTTTTATTTTCAATTTAATACTAACCCTAAAAGTTTTAAAAAAATTGCTTATATCTGCAAAATAATGGAACGAAAAAAGAAGACAACGTTAACATTGTAATGCATATGCGTTTTCGTAATTTCATGGGTAGGAGAGATTTTGATCAATATTAAATATAAATTAATTTTGATTATTGAAATTGTACATGTGATTCATTTAATCATTTAATCATTACCTGTTCACTTGTTAGGATTTCTAAGATGAAGAAATTATTTGTTAATCAACTTATAATAACTTGTTCAAGGTAGTAGTAATATTATATTTTGTGAAGTAAGTTCAAGGTAATAAGACTAAAAGGGAGAAGCCCTTCCGACATGCCTTCCAGTAAAGATGATATTGCGAAGAGAAATGATTTATCTTTTTAATAGATCTCCATAAGCATCCTCTAAATTATTAAATGAAAAAAGAATTGATTATTTTTGAAGTTTTTAACACATTGATTGAACCTACTTTTTACTTCATTTATGGTCGTTTGATTTACCTTTTAGGAGAATTACATTTGAAATGATGAAGTTAAAGATAATTACTTTTAGAGAAATTCTTTTTAAAGGAATTAATTTGTATTTGGTATGGATGCATCAAATGCAAGTTTAAGAAAATAGTTTTTATTTGAATAAGATAAAAGCAAAATTACATTAACTTATTAATATGAGAGTAATAATAAAATTTTATCTCAAAAGTATTTTTGCTATAATGAAAAGTAATTTAAGAATACTTCTTCCAAAAATAGTTTCAATTGCTTAAAAAGTATTTTTAGTAAAATGAGAAAATTTACCAAACATGTTTAGTTACTAAACAATTTTATTCTCATTCCATTAAAAGTACTTTCGGAGACTTAATACGCTAAAACAAATGCGCAGTTAATAGTCATAGGATGTTTAAGAAGAATCTGAGAAAAGCTAAAAGAAGAGATTTTTTTAACATTTCAATATTTTCTAAATATAATTTATTCAAGATTGGAACAAAATGTCAACAAAAATCTTTATTCACTATTGTAGTCATTACAAGTCACACATTAGAGAACCACGTGTGGGGACAACGGGCTCTACCCTTTCCTAACGCCTCGCGTAGCCCTTCTTATATACGCTCCGTTTCTAAGCATGTTAGACTCTTAGGGTGTTCTTACCTAGAAGCAGTGGTAAGGATGCAAGTAGCTCCGACGTTCGTGAAAACGGGGGTGAGGGTACCTACAAAGACACTCTGATGCTTAAGTTAATAAAAGCATGAGGAGTAGAAAGGTGTTTATGTGAGATATGATGATACTACCTGGGGGGCGATAGCCCCCTTATATAAGGTGAGGTTATCCCGTAAAAAATCTATTATGATCTTCCTAGAGTGTAGGAGATACTCCTGTGATTTAGTCAGTATTAAAGATAATTATCATATATAGTAAAGGTATAGTAAGATAAAGGAAAATCATGTGCGGGATTTAGGAGATATTCTCCACTAAATTCGAGGAGTGATCTTCAAGAGATATTTTTGCCTTGTAAAAGATCCGTGGGGCCTATTAGGGAAGTCTCCTTGATTGGGCCGAGGTTTGGGACCTTTATTTGAGGTTTTGCCCCTTGGGCCGAGGTATAGGCCCATATTTTCTAGTCCGGTACATAGGGTATGTTTGTGAGTTTGGATTTTGAAGGGAAAAGAAGGAGAGGGGAGGACTTATAGTGTAAAATTATATTACAAGTCCTCCCCTCCCCTTCTTCATCCTCCGAAATCCAAACTCACAGATATGACCTTAACGAAACTATCAATGTTATGGGCTTAATAAGTCTAAGTGAGAATGCAAGTCAAAAGTCTAGTCCAATAGGTGGGATAGCCCCTGTCTCAAGTATCATGCTTACATGACATTGCTCCTTGATGTGGGGGCTTTTTTATGGAAATAAAATGAAAAAAAAAAACATTATATTTGATAATCAACCAATTTCTGCACGGAAAAAAATAATAAAATAGTAAAATTTATGGACTATTAATCCATTTCAAGGTGTTTCGCTTTTTTGAAATCTTGTGACACTTAATTGATTTCGTATAGATATAAAACTAATGCATATATGTACTTAAAGTTCAAAAAGTGATAAAATTGTATATAATGTTTTTTTTTCATTTTATTTCCATAAAAAACCTTGACGTGAGACGTGTAACACTTTTCACATATATTTTCCCAGAAAACTTTTTAGACTTTTTTTCTTAAAGTTTTATTCTAGGATGTGGTGTAAGAATATTGTCCCATATAATGGTTTAATAATCATATAAATGTTAAATCTATTGGTTACGTATAAAAGAGTCATCGTAATAATAAATAAATAATTATATTAAATAGTCATTATTTATCAATAGTCATATCTTTACATAGTAAAATTTAAATCATAAAGTCACACAAATTTTTTAAGTGATCACATAGCTTTTAAATAATTTTTAGACAAAATACCAATTTTAATTCATTTAAAATTTTAGGTTGGATAAACCGTTTCTTGTAAAAAAAAATCTTTCAAATTAGTCCTGACAAAATTGAATTGTCCGATAAATTGGTATTTTAAAATAAAACTCTCAAATTAGTCATTACAAAATTTCAAATTGGACAAATTTATCCTTACAAAATTGAATAATCGGCCAAGTTAATCCTATTAATATGTTGGATTATGGAGGGCTAACTTGTCAGATAATTTATTTTTGCATTGGGATTTTTGCTTTTGAAAGACCAATTTGTCTTATTATTTAATTTTGCAAGGATCAATTTGATTGATTTTTTTTATAATGACCAATTTATCCGACTTGAAATTTTAAATGAATTAAATTTGGGGATTTTGTCTGATTTTTTATTCTCTTTCCTGAACCACCTATGCATATTTATACAACTTAGATTAGCTCTTTTCAACTCATAGAAGTGCCTCTCTTACTTAATACGCTCCTTTTATTCAATTCATCTAATTGTTATCTTTTCCACTGAATTCCATATATTGTGCAATATGTTACCATGCATGCATTTGTACTTTTTCATACGTTGTTTGCTAGGTACTTCATTTTTGCACATGACAGATTTTTCTTCTTCAGTCGAATTAGAGGAGTTGCATCTTGGTTCTAATTTCTTGACTGGAAACCTTCCTGAATCTATTATGAGTCTCACTTCTCTCAAGTACCTGACCTTGCCTGCAAATAACTTGACTGGCTCGTTACCTAGGTATGGTAGTTTTATGATATTTACTATCAGCTTTGAAATTTTATTTTCATTTATACATTACTCTCTGTCACAATTTCAAATTCCTACGACCATTAGCATTTGTTTTCTTTTTCTTGTGACTATAATTAATGCAGGGAGCTCTGAATATCTATTTTGGTGCTGTGTACAAGTATAGAACATTCTTGTATGATGTACTGCCGAAACATGTTTATCACGTATTTGTATGCATCTTTAATTGAATTTTTTTTGTAAAATTTACATGCTTGATTTAAATATTGACGCAATTTTATAAGTGAAAAGGAAACTAACAAAACATCAATTCTTTTGTCATACATCAATTTTTATTCTCTTCAACCTTCTTATTTCACTTTTTTGTCCCTTGAAAAGCTCTGCAACCCCAATAAAAATTTTTGCCTAAAAGAAATCTTGGATGTGCTTTAGGGTATGTTTGTGAGTTGGGATTTTGAACGGAAGGAAAGAGGAAGGAAGGATTCATAGTGTAAAGTTATACTACAAACTATTTCCCTTACCTTCTCTCCAAAATCTCAACTCGCAAATATACCATTAGTAGATTTACTACTCCCTTATAATTCTGGTATGAATGAGCTATTGTTTCCGATGTTAACGAAGAAAACCATGCATTGCAGGAGGTCTGTATAAGCTAAAGAATCTTATAGCCTTGGATCTCGCCCAAAATCACTTTGTGGGACATATTCCAAAGTGTTTGGCCTATTTGTCATCTCTTCATTATATTTGTGTTGCATACAAGTATTTTGAAGGACCCTTGCCCTCCTCAATCATTTATGGCCTCAAGTCCCTTGCCTTTCTTTCTCTTCGTGATAACTACTTCAAGGGCTCACTTCCATTTATCTTGCTTACTAACCATTCCAACCTTTAGATTCTTACACTTTCCAGCTATAACCAGCATGATGTGAAGGTTGAAACTGAGAACCCACCATTTGTTCCATCATTTCAATTGAAGGTTCTCATAATGGTTAACTGCACACTGAATAAACCAAGATATAAAATTCCCATCTTCCTTTATCATCAACATAATTTGAGAATGCTAAATATTGGTCATAACAACATGGTAGGAAGTTTCCAAATTGGCTATTAGTAAATAACTCCAAACTAAGTTACTTCAATCTCAGCCACAACTTCTTAATCAGTCCCCTTGAGGTCATTCCTACTTCAAAATGCCCAAATATGGAAGTTTTTTATGTCTCCTCTAATCCCATTGGAGGAGAGATTCCTCCACCTATAGGGTCAGTTTTTCCCAACTTGATGTCTTTGAACATGTCCTCATGTTTATTGCAAGGTAGTTTTCTAGCTTCATTGGGTGACATGAGACAAATGACTAATCTAGATTTGTCACACAATAATTTGTCTGAATATTTGCCACAAGAGTTTGGTAAAGGTAGCAATGACTTGCAGTTTTTGAGGTTGTCAAACAACAACCTAAATGGCCCATTCTTGCCTACTGGATCAAATTTTATAAACTTGACATCCCTAAATCTAGCCAACAATAACTTCATGGGATGGATACTTGATGGAATCATGAACAGCAACGAGTTAAGAATGTTAGGTTTAAGTAACAACCAACATCATGGAGAAATACCAAGTTGGATTGGAAACTTTCACAATTTGACTTTTCTCATTTTGTCCCATAATTTGTTGCAAGGTCTGATACCATTAGGCTTTTGTAAGTTGATTGAGCTCTAATATCTGGATTTTTCTTACAACATTTTAAGTGGAATATTGCCAAGTTGTGTCAATATGTTGTGCTTAAGGTATTTACATTTGCAAGGCAATCAATTCAGTGGGCCCATACCTGTTGCTCTTGCCAAGGCCCACATACTATTGATTTTGGATTTGATGAATAACAGATTTTCAGGCCAAATTTCAAAGTGGATTAGTTCATTTTTTAATTGAAGGATTCTTTTTTTAAAAGGAAACGAACTTCAAGGTTCAATTCCTATGGATATATGTCATCCCAAGAACATTAGCATTCTAGATCTTTCTCGAAACAATCTTTTCAGAAAGGCACTGTCCTGTTTCAATAGTATAGCATTCCGAAAGGTGGAATTTTCAAATGGCATGAGGGTAGGGAAAGTTTTTGTACTGTGGGTTTCAAGAATTACAGGGTATTACTATGATCCAAAGACCAATGAATATCAAGAACTTCAATTTGAACAGCTTTTCATGTGGTATGAAGTACAATAAGTTGATTTCATGTCAAAAAGCAGTATGAATCTATCATACAAGGGAGATATCTTGAATTTCATGTCTAGCTCTAGATTTCTCGGACAATAATCTAATAGGCAACATTCCTCCATAAATGGAATACTTAAGCAGCCTTCATACATTAAACTTGTCCAATAATCATCTCTAAGGACTTATGCCAGAAACATTCAACAACCTTAAGCAAATAGAAAGGTTAGATATTTCATACAACATGTTGAGCGGTCAAATTTCCTTAAATTGACAGTATTATATAGCTTGTCTATCTTCTCTGTGGCTCATAATAACCTATCTGGATGGACATTAGAAGGGTCAACCAATTTGGAACTTTTGAGGCAAGTTGTTATGAGGGCAACGCTTTTCTTTAGGGACCTTCGCTGGACCAAAATTGCCCATTCAATGCCAAACTACCTTGGATGGAGACTTATTCTCATGGGAATAAAAATGACTTCAAAGACACCTTTTTTTGGAGTTTTGTAGCATCTTTTGTTGTTGCATTTCTAGGTGCCACAACTTTTCTGTATTTTAACTTATACTTCCACATTGGAGGGGGCCTTTAGGAAATAATATTGTATGAAGTATATTATATACTCAAGATTAGCTCCTGACATGTGTAATGGCCGCTTAAGCAAAATATAAATAAATTATTGTGAAGTCCAGCTATTAGTCAATAGTGCGACATTAGCCATGCACAGATAAATAAAAATTATGATTAATGTTAAATATTTTTAAATTAAAATATTTATTAATTGGACAAAGAATAATAAATTTAAATAAAATTATGGTTATAATTATGTAATTTTGAACTTTGATAAAAAGAAGAAATATTTATAGAAATTTGTAAAAAGTAATCACGAATTATACATATGAAGGGGACAATAAACGCCACATTCAATTTCTAGTACAACAATCATGCTATGAAAAAACATTTATTCTTTTTAAATAGAGTTTAATTTTGATGCACAGACAGTGTAAAAATATTTTAGACCATCGTCCAATCAAAATATTTTATTTGGATGACCTTTCAAGTATTAAGTGTAAAAGTTAACTATCGTGGCTTATATGAAAATACATAATTGGATTATTGTGGAAAACTTTTTTACACTGTGAGTGTATGACAATTAAATCCTTATAAATATCGTCTTTAAGTTTGAATATGTTCGATGAAACATAATGGCATTGAGAGAGCTCAGCCCTTATAATAAGCTAAACTAACTCGAAATAGATTAATACTAACAATTTTGATAGGAAAAAAAAAATTAGATACAAACTAGATATAGTGTCATCACGATACAATGCCATTTACAAATATGATTTAAATAAACATGTTATAAATTATTTACTTGAGATTTTAATTCAATCTTGTCTTTCTTTATTTATTTATTTATTTGTTTATTTATATGTTTATTTATAAACATTATTCTATCTTTATTCTGATGCTCATTTTATAGGCTGGTCAATGTTTCAGTCTTTATTAGAATAACTCAGTAACACATAAAAAGGAAGAGAAACATGGTTCAGTTTTGTCTGTATATTAACAATTATATTCTAGTAACTTTTTTATTTGGAGAGGGATAAGGAAGAGGAGTAATTCATTGTGAGAGTAGCAAACCTTCATTATTTAGATCTTACATAAATGATTAAAAATAAAATATAAAATTATTTAACTTTTTAATATGATTTTTAAATAAAAATTTTAATTATTTATGTATAATTGTAGGGTCAAGATTTACTCCTTAGTACTTGCTCTCTTAATATACGGGTTGCTCCTCCAACAGGATGCATCCTATTTTAATTATACCATTCTCATCTCATTTCTGTTTTAAGTAATGAAAGGAGAGAAACTAGTAATTTTATCTCATTTACTGATGATATAAATTAAATATTATTAATTTAACATTGAATATATTTTAATTTATTTAATTTAGAAGAATTATATATAATTGATTTAATAAAAATATTTTATTAGATTATTTATATAAAAATAAATTGACGCAAAAATAATTTTAATATTACATATAATGAAGCCAACAAGGGTTAGCTCACCCAATCGATCTTGTATTCATGTATCGCCATGATTTAGTTTGATTCTTAGGTTTTCTCTATTGAAGGATGATGTATAAGTATCTTTGGATATGTTTGATTAGCCTGGAGGCATGCCCTGATCTTAGACTAAGATGATATTTTCTTCAACATCAACTTTTGTTAATAATTAAAAATATAAAGTACAGTGAAAGAACTTGTATCTAAAATTTAAAAATTAGCTAGTTGAATTTTTTGTTTTTGTGTACAAAGCGTTATATAAATACATTAAAGGCTTAAATAAGTTTTTGGGTCATAGACAAAAAAAAAAAAGAATTTTGATTTTGATTCTTAAAACTAAGGGTCAAATGAGCAATTGGATGAGAGTTTTAACACATAAGATTATATGATATGCTGAGCAGGTTTAGTGGTTGTCACGTATGACAAACTGACAACATTTTTTTTTATAATTATGAAGGTAGGCTTAATCCACAAAGGGAAGTAATGTAAAGTGCAAGTATGACACAACAGCTAAAAAAAAAAAGGACCAAAACATAGACAATACAATTCGAACTACTGCAGCATAACTACTATTAGCAATTTAACAACACCCTTGATAACTAAAATATAAATCCAGCCAACACTCCAGATTTTAAGCCAGAGCAAAACACCACAGCCATTGCAGAAACAAGGATTACGGGATAAAGGAGGCTTCATGTGACATGGAGTAACCACCACACCAAAACATGTGAATAACAATATGAATTTGACAATAAACGAGCACTAAGGCAGTTCCAGCAGGTCCATAAAAACCGAAGACAATCACCCCTTCTTATACTATATCATCCACTAAGCGATCACTCAACCACAACAGGGAAGTTGAAAATATCCAACAAAACCAAAATTGGTAGACAAGGCTACTTCAACAAAACCATCGATGGAGGCACAATCTGCGAATGAAAATATCCAACTGTGCTGACTCATCCATTAACCATAGGAATATTCTGACTCCCCCATTAAGCTTTCATCATACTCTTCCAAATGAAACAAGAACCCAGCTCCATATTATTGTTAATACTGAGCAAATTGTGGCAAAACTCCTTCGCTATAAATATAGTCCACCCTGATGACAGCATTTTCTAGGCCAATTGGAAACAGAAAATCCATTTGTGCTTATACACCATGGAGAACCGAGTAAACAAAAGGCCCATTGAATCTATGGCTGCAGAACCAACTCACACACCCTTAACACGCACATGCGCACGCTTGACTCAGACATCCTTAACACACACACACACACACTTAACTCACACACCCACTATATATTCAGGTCGTTCTAAATTAAACCCTCACCAATGTTTCACTCAAAACATGCTCAACACATCACAGTGCTCTCAAATTTCAAAAAAATTCACCCTCAACTCCCATGTCTCCTCCTCACGTCACAAGCAATTCCTCACTGTGTGTTACTCCACTCACCTTCAGCGAACCACCTTTCAACCTTTTCCTGGGACCATTGAATAGAAAACCTGCCAAACATATAAGAGTTAGATAGAAAAACAAAGATAGAAATTCCTTGCTCCTCAAAGTTATCTCCCCCCTCAAGAATGTGTTTCTCCCTCTAACCTCACATCTCCCTTGCAAATATAAGGTACCTCTTTTGTGTTTCTCTCTACAACACCCCATTTTCACCAAAAAAAAAAACTCCATAGGACCTCACAGTTATCCTTTTCAGAGGGATCTAACCATTCAGCAATAAAATTATTCACCAGTAAAAAGACACGAAACTCCAACAAAACAAATTATCAACATTTAGAACATATCCAAGATTTACATCTAAGCATGAGATTAAGCAAGAAGCTATGCAAATTTACCTGCTCATTTTGGAAAACAATTTTACTTCTTAATTCCCAAATTGGTAACAAAATAACATAAAAGGATCCTCTTCTATGCCAACCCATGAAACCTACTTCATTCCACATTTGAAAATTTATTTTTGGATCATCAGCTATCACCCAATTAATGCTCCACTAGTTGTAGCAACAAACCCAAAATTTCCAAGTATGGTGACATGTAAAAAAAAGTGTGACAGAGTTTCCTCAGAAGCATTACAAAAAACACACTTCACCTCGTCATAGGTAATGATATTCAGGCGAGCTTTTGTATTAACTCTGCCATGAAGAACAAACCACACAAATAACTTTGTCCTAGGTGGGGCACAACCATGCCACACATTACAAATAGAAGAATCAACCTGAGAATGGCTGCAACTTTCTTGAAAATATTTAACTAAGAAAGACTGAACAAAAAAAATCTGAGAAGGATGATACCACCAAACAATTCAATCTGGGTTGCTCACTGTTAAAGTTACCCTATTCAAAATACACTCCAAACAAACTAACAACATGCAACAAGGCCAAATAAATTTCAAAATGTTTACATCGAAACCACCAAATGTCAAATTTGTTAATTAATTTTCATAACTTATTTAAAGTAACTTTCTTGCATATAACCAGACTCAACTTGATCTTATTTTCGCATGACTGACATACACAAATTAAAAGATATTTTGAAGGTGAATCTTGTGGTACTTCTTACTTTGTAGGGCTACGCACCTTGTTATCCAATAAAAAAGATTACAGGGTCTGTAGATGCTCAAATTAATTATGGTACACTATAGTAATTCTTTAGCTTTGTTCAGACGGTTAAATTGTGATTAATTGTATTTTAAAAGTGATCAAAATTTATTTGTATGATCTTGGGACACTGCAAATCTTTTTTTTTTCTTGATTTCAAGATCATGTAGATAAGATTTTAATTAATTTTAGGATCACACAGATAAAATTTAGAATTATTATAGTGTATTATGTGTATTTTAAAAGTAACCAAAATTTGTCTGTATGATTGTAAAATATTCCTACAAAGTTTTGTTTAATTTCAGTATTATACATATCAAAATTTGCTTAGTTTCAAATCACACAGATAACATTTAGAGATTATTGCTATGTATTATATATAAATGACGTATCGATGTACCATCACATCTTAGCTGCTGGTTTTTTGGGGTGTGTGGTGTGCCTTGCAATTGCACCTAAGACATGGCCAATTTTGAAAGTTTTTTTTTTTATTAAAATAGATTTTGTGACAGTAAATTTTATTTCATTTTCATCGTTGTGATATATTAAATATACATTTGCTTTTTCACCGATGAACTGTAATTTTAAAAACCATATTTACCGAATTAGTGCAATATATATAGTGGTTTTTTTTCGTTTACATCAAAATATATAGCGATACTGCAGAATTATTGTTAACTTTTAATATAATTTTTTTACATAGAAGTACGATATTAGAATATTCGGATGTCAGATTTTTTCACAAGTATCATGTGAACAAAAAAGTGAATTTTTTATTTAATCATATTTGATAAGTTATTTAATTTTTATTTTGTTATAATTTTTAATTAAATTTAATCATTATATGTAAGTTAGTGTTTTATTTTTTTTCGTTATGCTTGAAGTTTAAAGACAGTTCATGTTTATGTTTGATATTAATTTTTATCATTAATTTTTCTTTAAAAAATTATTGTTAACTTTTAATATAATTTTTAATATTATTTATGAATTTATTTTCTATGAACTGACAATATAAAATAGTTTTAACCATGAACTTACAAAAATTCAAGAAATTGTCAAATTTGGAAAAAAATTAGCTACTAGTTTTTGTTTTATGCTATCACTATATAGAAATTAAATTCATTATTTATTTTATAATTATTTTTATTATTTATTGTATAATTTATAAAAAAATAAGTTAGAAAAGAGAATGCACTAAACATACCTTTAGTGAAATGTGGTGGAGTGTAGGTTTTTCAAAAAAATATGGTAGTGTCATTTCTTGATACCTCATGAGTGGTAAGTGTATTTTACCCTTATAACAATAACAATAATTGCAAAAAAAATAAAGTATACAATATAATTAGTATTTAATTTTGGTGCACTAATAGTGTAAAAAACATTTTACACAATTATTCAATCATACAGTACTACATCAATAGGTATGATAACTACTAGCCTGCTATTTGAAAATTGATTCAAATTGAGAAATTTGATTGAATGACAGTTTAAACTTTTTTTACATTATCAATGCATCAAAGTTAAATCAATGCAATTAACATTTAAAACTAAGGTAATGCAGTTAACACTGTAAAAAAGTTTTAGATGGTTTTTCAATCATATAATTTCACATCAGGTAATGTACTTAACGTTACTTCCACTATTACTACTTAAAAGGTAATTTAAATTGAGAGATTTAATTGGATAACAGCCAATTCATTAAAATTCAACTCTAAAACTAAATTCTATTTTGCAACCAAAAAGGTGAAAGTTAGGTAAATACAACTCAGAAAGGATAATGGAATTATAATTGGTCATAAAGCGAATGTTCAAATGGGCCACCTTTCTTTGGATGCTTGAATATCATTACCCACAAAAATAATTGAAGATGATAAGAAAAATTTTACATATAAGAAATTAACATTGTTAATATTTGACATATGATAGCAATTTGACTCTGTTATTCAGCTATATGAATCACCTTTGAGGCCAAATAGGATGTCATTAGTATATGTTACTTAACATCATGTTCACAAAAAAGAAATGACAAAGTAAAAATCATGATATCTGAGAATGACTTGGCTTATATTTTATAATTTCATCACGAGGATTTACTCCTTGAAAAAAAGTAATGTTAACCAAGTCGTGATAATTGATGAAACAATACAACATAACTTGCTCAACACTTAGAGGCTAAAAAGGAGAGTCTTTCAATGCAAAAATTTTATTTGAATACCTAAAAATGAGGGTGTCTATTAGGATACTTATTTGATCATTTTTTAATATGGTTATAGTTTTCACTCATCTCATCTATTCAAAATATCTAATAATATAAAATAATATCTCAAATAAACATCTATTTTTAGGTGTTCAAATAAAACTATAGTTTTCCAACGTGGCTTTCGACGTCTAGATACATTGTCAAACACAATACTGTCAACGTACAAAGAGTTGTGACTTGTATTGTAAAGATGAAGAAATTATTTATGATGGGTCAAGGCTGTGATGCACGCACCCCACACCGCACATTGATGGCGGGGGCATGTTATGCATGACATGTGTGACACGCATAGGTGATATCTTTCATTGACTTGTGATATTCAAGGATGAACAGAAAAACCGTAGTAGCTAGTCTATAAAGTTTATATGCGAACCTACTCTCTACAACACATACAGAGAATTTATATTGCATCAACTGCCAAATTAAAAGAAGAAAAATGCATCTGCGGTGTTCTCTAATAACATTTTGGTGGGTGTTATTGGTATTTTTGGTTAGGTTAGAGAGCGAAGTAATTGTGGGGTGCTTAGAAGCTGACAGAGTCGCACTTATAATGACTTGCTCAAGGTAGTAATAATAGATAAAACAATAAAACATAACTTTCAACACTCCGGGGCTAAACAGAACTTCCAACGTGCCTCTTACGTTTATTGTCAAACATCAAACTTAAATATTGCCAACGTATAAGAGGTTTAGTCAAAAGAGTGAAGCAAAAGACTAGGTCAAATGAAGAAGTTTCTTTATGATTTTGGCATATTATCGATGTTGATAGTATGTGACTCGTATGGATGATATTTCTTGTTGATAGTCTATAAAAGTTTGCTTATGTAAACCACTCTCTACAACATATACAGAGAAATTATAGCAGCGAGTGCCAAGTTGAAAAAAGAAAATGTATATGGGGTGTTCTCTAATAAAATTTTGGTGGGTGTTATTGGTATTTGTCGTTGAGTTAGAGAGCAATGCAATTGGGGGGTGCTTAGAAGCTGAGAGAGTCGCACTTCTGAAATTGAAAGATGCTTTCAATCACCCAAATGGATCTGCCCTTCCTTCTTGGCAAGGGCAGGGTGATTGCTGCAGTTGGGAGAGAGTCAAATGTGATAACTCCACAAAGCGAGTGACTCAGCTTCTTCTCCATGCGACAAGGCCTGATGAATTGAGGGATCTGCAATGGTCACTGAACGCTTTATACTTTCTCCCTTTTGAGGATCTGCAAGTGTTGGGCTTATCCGAGAATTATTTGGCAGGTTTGTCTCATTTCATGATTATACTAATGAAATTGCTTAAGATTTATCTCCAGAGATTATTTACAGATTCTTTTTTTTTTTTTAAATTTCTGGACAAACTCTTTAAAAATTCTTAAACAAGTTATTGCATAACTTCAATAATTATTATTAGGATTTATTTGGAATACACTTACAATATAAAAAAGTTTTACACATTCATCTAATTATGTAATGACGATAAATCAATAAATATAGTTACTTTTCATCCCCACTACTTAAAAACTCATACAAAATAAGATATTTGATCGAATAATAATATAAAACTCTTTTACACTATTAGTATTGTATCAAAATTAAACTGTTATTATTGTAATTTTACTTAATAAGTCATACAACTCTGCCCTGGAGATTGTGAAAATAAATATACATCTATGGTAGTGTTTCAGAGAAACATTTCTTTAAAATGAATTTGTTTCTAAAATAAGAAAATAAATTCGATTTAATTAAATAATAAAATTTCTCTTACTTACTTTAAAACTAAATTTACTTAAGAAGGAAATAAGTTCACGTATATAACTAGTCAATGTCTTTTTTTTTTTTGTAATAATTCATTCTTCTGTGTCTGGAGCAGGTTTTTATGGCAAATTCAGGCTGAAGAGGTAAGAGAGTATAGATTTAACCTATAACAGCTTGACACAAGTCCCATCCTTTGGTGCGCTATCTATCTACTTATTTTGCATGAGAACTTTTCATTTTCTTCCACGTATTGAGATTTAATTTCTGTAACATATTGTTATGGAGTAAAGATTTATTTTGATCTTTAAAAATTTTATATGTCCTTCATTTAATCATTAAAATTAATATATCAATGATTTGGTTCTTGAAATTATCAAAGCGATTCAAATCACATTTTAAGATAATATTTCGAAGGACTAATTTAAATGACTAAAATAGTTAATTTGAATAATTCTTAAAATTTCAGGATCAAACTGCACTTTTGCTTTGTTACTATATATATATATATTAATCTCTCATATTTAAATTTTTATATTATATTTTATAGAAAACATAAAATATAATTAAAATATATTGATAATTTATACATGTAATTTATGCAATATTTAAAAATCAGTGAAATTTTGTTATGTCATAGCAGGTTGTCAAAATTGCCATGCGTTCTTCTTTATTTAAAAAATTGAAAATCATTAAAAATAACACCATCTTTATAAATAACACACAGTATGGAGACATATGCGAGCAGAAATATATCATCACCAATAATTTGGACCTTGTACTACAAGAAAAATGAGTATTTTCAAAGGTTCTCGACAATTAAAGTGTTGATAAAAGTATTATCAAGAAAAATAATTTTTACATAAAGTGACCGTTGAAAATACTTATAAATTTTTATTAATAATTAGTACATGTCGAAAATACATCTTTTGGGTATTTTTGACATGCACAAATTGTCAATAAAAGTTTATAAGTATTTTCAATGGTCACTTTATTTCAAAATTTTTCTTTCTTGACAATAATTTCATTGATGAGAATCATTGATAATATTGTTGAAAATGCTCATTTTTCTTGTAGTGTCGCAGAACCTGAAACATGCAAAGGGGTTTTCTTTCATCAATAGCCAATCAAAGAATAAATTTGACCGGATTAGATTTGAAAAATTAAAGTTATATGTATATATATTTATATATGTATATATTTAAAAAATAATTATATATTAAATTCTCATTGAAGGATAATTCATCACATGTCTAAATTTTTCCTGGAATAGGTTTCAAATTGTTGAATAAAATTTAGATTATCTCTGTAAAGAAAATTTTGACGATAGCATAGAAATTATAAAATATACATATTTTAAATATCATTATATAGTTAATATGACAATTATTGTCGGAAATCAACAAAGATAAGCAATTAATAACTTAAAAAAAATTAAAGAAACCATATTTGTTTTTCAAATCAAATATTTTAAATTTAATTTATATCTAAATAGCTACTAAATTATATATTAATTTTTCAAATCAAATTTTATATGTATATATATATATATATATATATATATATTGATTCACTGATTTTGTTTATTTTAGCAAAGCTGTATATACTATCATATGAATAAATATGATCAATTATTGACTTAAATAAAACTTGAATGATCCCCATAAAAAAATGGATGATAGCATATAAAACATGAAAGAGAAATATTTAAAATATCATTTAATAGTGAATATGATAATTATTGAAAATAAAAAAGAGAAGCATTTAGGAATTAAAGTTAAAAATGTATATGCTGATTTTTTTGAGTTAGAAGTTATTTTTTGAATCAAATTATACATATTAAAATCAAAATTTAGATTTCAAATATAAAATAGGATGTAACTAAGCATATATATAGGAATTATTGAAAATCAAGAGAGAAATATTTACAAATTAAAGTAAAAAGAACCATATATTAAATTTTTGAGCCCTATATTCTAATTTTTATTAATATCTATCATATGGTTTGCATGAAGTTACACAAAGAATGATATATTACATTGATCCTTTGTATTTTTTTTAAAATTTTTGTTTAAGTGACAACTGTAAATTATTTTGAATTTAAAATTTTAGTAATCATTCTTATTTGGAAGAATCATAAATGGGCAATGAATAAAATTCAAGATAGCGTAAATGAGATTCATAATATTATTGAGAAAATAATTACAATTCTTTCATTGTGGTCATCCTATAAAAAGACCATTACAATGTCAATACACATTATATGTGTTAGAAAACAATACAAATACCTAAACCTAAAAGGTTATAGATGAATTGTTCTAAGGGAATTTCCTAATAAGCAAAACTATTTACAATAAAATAACATAATTATAGTTATTGAAACCATTAATGAAAGAATCCTAAACAAAAGTTCATTCCTTCACTCATCCTATTTCAAATCACATAATTAATCAGCACTGATGAGACAATATAAAGTAATATCTGCTTGCAACTAATAAATATTAAACTAAATAATATAAAGGGAGGTGATATATATTACAACAAAATGAAACTATGAATGAGAAACTCATATTAATTGGATATTAATGATAACCTTATCATCAAATGAGAATAAAATGAGATAATATGATCAGATATAATAAAATAAAAGTTAAAAAAAGTGGAAGGATGAATCATCCTCACCTAAATTTGAGTCTAGTAACATATGAAACATGAAACAATAGACAACACTTTAATCCAGTAGACGATTTAGACAAAGATGTCATACTAAATTATAAAAATATAAAATAATAACAATTGTTATAAAATGCAAGAACACAATTAATAGGAAAATACAATGAAAAAGTGTATATTTTAATGAGGAGAAAGATATTTAATATGTTTTTAAATTGTTGGTTTATAAGGAATAGATTAAAAGTTAAGAAGAGTCTTTTTACTTGTTTTTAATTCTCTGGAATTAGATTATGAAATTATAATTTCAATTCTACATGTTATTTCAAATATGAAAATTGGAATCAAGGTATCCAATTTTTATTTCAAACTTCAATTTTTGCTTACTTCCAGGCGTGAATAAAGAGCTAATTTAATCTTTTAGGCTATGTTTGGTTAGGAAATAAAATAATGTGAAAAATTGTATCGATAAAGTCTAGTTGTAAAACTACACATGAAGCTTAAGCATAAAAATTTTCACAACATTTTTATCCTTAATCAAACACACCCTTACATTTTTTGTTTCCTTCCGCAATCGGTGACAAACATCGGGAAGAAAATATTTACTATAAATTTTAGTAAGTTTTAACTGTTTTTTTTAACATACATTTTTTTTTTGAACTGTACAGTTTTAATCGCTTTTGTTCACCAATGATTAATTGCAAGAAACAATGTTAAAATGTTAAGCTTACATTAATCTAAAAGAAATGATTTGTCTGGCACTTTAGCATTTAGTCAAGATTTGAACTAGCTAGATTCCAGCAAAAATGCTTATTCATGCGGTCATGCCGGTCACTAGTGTTTTTCACATTTTTCACATCCATGTTTCTGTGTGTTGTTCTGTACGGGTACGTTTTAGAACTTTTTTCTTAAATTTTATTTTTTGGGGATAGGACCATGTAAAAGGAGTGACTATTATGAGATGAAAAGGAGTAAATTTTGACCATTAATATTTATATGAATAACTAAAATTAAAATATAAAATCGCACCACTTTTTAAGTGATCACAAACTATTAAATAACTTTAAATCTTAACTCTCCAGAAATAATTATGCAAGCAAGATTAAGTCTTCCCACCATCCTCCACTCACTTCATCATACACCACTTTATACTCTAATCATCTAATTATTATTTTTCCCATTCGATTCCATATGTTGTGTGTTGAAATCCATGGTAGTCAGAGAAGAGAGAGCACTAATTGAGAGAAGATTAGAATGAGAAATTTTACTAATGATTAAAGTGGTGAAATGATACAAGTGTAAGCACCCTTATATAGAGTAAAGGGCATAACAAACTTCTAACTAATATCTAACTAACTAAACTAACTTCAACTAATTTCTAGTTACAATTATATCCTCTAACACCCCCCCCCCGGGAAGCTGGAAGATATGTAATTTTCATATCTCCAGCTTGGGATGAAAGTGTAATACAACCGAAATGAAAAGAAAAATACAATGTAATCAAGAAATACAATGTGATCAAATGAACAATATATGATGAACGCAATGGTGGTGGTGCCTAGTTCTTCTTTGACGTCTCCATGGCACTCATTGCAAGAGAAATGACAGATCGTCAACAATCCCAACCCGGGAATATCATCAACAAATGCTTGAACACTCAAGCAGAAGCGAAACATTCTCTAGCTTAACCACTTGGTAGAAGCATTCAGAAACTAGAGGTTATAGTCAATAAGACTCTCAATGAAAGGTTATAGTCAATAAGACTGTCAATGAAAGGTTAACATCATAAGACAAGCCATACGGCTGAATCAATGCTTAACTACCTTTTAAGAGTAGAAGCTAACCTCAAATGCTTAACCATTAAGATGATAATCAAAACGGAAATAAGAACAAAGCCAATATGAGGCTAATGAATAGAATTTAATCAATGCTTAACCACCAATGTAGGCAGAAGCTACAAATGAAAGCCTATTCAAGGCCAAACCAACAAATGTTCTCCAATATGAGAATCAAAGCGTGCCAAATGAGGGATGAACCATTACCAAACCATGAGGTTGGAATTTCGAAAGTGAACCAAGCACAAATCAAAGTAGAACATAACCACATGTTGAAGCTTTACAAAACTTGCTCAAATCCAAGCTTAAAGACAAGGCACAAGTCTGCACCATCTCGAGGATATCCAAGAGCACCAAAAACAGAAACAAAAATCTGATATCTAAGCAAGAATTAAACTTCAAGAACCGAATCCCAACAAACAAGCTTGAACCACATATACATTGAATCAGAACCTGAACCAAATGCACAGGCATCAAACATCAAGAAAGGAAGGTGTTTCGGTAGAAAGAAAAGGTGAGAAATGATTTTCTAGGGTGGTTGGCAGCAAGGAAACTGAAAGAAAATGAAGGAAAACGCAAGAAAATGAGTTGCAGGAACTCAAGGCTTGGGCAGCGGAAAACCTTCAAGGTGGATGGAATGGCTCTGATATCAAGTTGAAATCCATGGTAGTCAGAGAAGAGAGAGCACTAATTAAGAGAAGATTAGAATGAGAGTAACGGGCATAACAAACTTCTAACTAATATCTAACTAATTAAACTACCTTCAACTAATTTCTAGTTACAATTATATCCTCTAACATTGTGCAATACGTTACCATGCATGTATTTACTATTTGGCAAAAAGAATTGCTTTTGCACGTTTTATAAGTTGTTTGCTGAATACTTCCTTTGGCACTCTACAGATTTTTCTTCTTCAGACAAATTAGAGGAGTTGTCTCTTGGTGGTAATTTCTTGACTGGCAGCCTTCCTGAATCTCTTACAACTCTCACTTCTCTTAAGTACCTGTACTTAGATCACAATGAGTTGAATGATTCGTTACCAAGGGAAGGTAATTTTATAACGTTTGCTATGAGCTTTGAAAATTAATTTCATTTATAACTCATTCTCTTTTCCTACTTAAAAATCTTGAGCACAACAGGCACTTTTTTAACCCCTTCTTGTGACTACAATTAATGCAATGAGCACCAAATCTGTGTTTTTGCTGTTGTGCACATGTGTAGAACATTCTTGTATAATATACTGCATGCTGACACATGTTTAATATTAGTTTGTATACATTTTTAATTTAAAAAGTATTTTATAACTCTAACATGCATGATTAGGACATGGCACAAATTGAAATACACATGAAGAACTACCGCTCTAACCCTCGAAAGATTATATCATTGATAAAATTGAATTGCCTCTGAAAGAAATTATAGTTGTTCATGATCCTCCAAATTGATAAAATTAAATGTCAAGTGATGTTAATTTTCATTAATAAATGTGATTTTTTCAAAGGTTATTTTGTCAAGAACATGATCTTTTGGGAGGTAAATTGGTGATTCTGCATTACTAACTTAGCATAATTTAAACAAAAAAGCTATTGTGGCAAAAATATGATATATTGGTACTAAAGTGGTATTTCTAAAATATCAACTTGACAGAAAATATTAAATAGGATTATTTTTGTTAATAAAAATAGAAGTCAATTGACATTTAGGTCAATTTATCAAATATAACGGGTCTTTGAAGGGTCTTCATAAAAAATAATTTCTTTTTAGGGTTATCTTATCAGTAACATAATCTGCTGAGGGTCAAAATGGTAGTTCTCCTAAATACAAAATTAAAAAAAAATAAAAATAAAGCTTGTTTTAAATATTTATGCAATTTTATTAATAAAAGGGAATTAATAAGTCAAAAAAAAAATTTGTTATACATTAATTTTTATTTTCTTTAACCCTTCTTATTTCACTCCTCCGCTACCTAAAATGCTATGGAGCCCCTAAAGAAATTTTGATTTAAAGGAATCTTGGACACACTTTAAAAGATTTACTCCCTCATAATTTTGGATGAGCTAATGTTTCCTATATTAATGAAGATCATGCATTGTAGGAGGGCTTTGTAAGCTAAGGAATCTTATAGCCTTCGATCTCTCCGAAAACCACTTTGTGGGACACATTCCAGAGTGCTTGGTCAATTTGTCATCTCTACGTTATCTCAGTGTTGAATACAATTATTTTGAAGGACCTTTGCCCTCCTCAATCATTTATAGTCTCAAGTTCCTTGCCTCTATTGGTCTTCGTGGCAACTATTTCAAGGGCTCACTTTCATTTAGTTTGCTTGCTAACCATTCCAACCTTCAGTTTTTTGCTCTTTCAAGCCATGACCACCAGGATGTGAAAGTTGAAATTGAGAACCCACCATTTTCCCCATCCTTTCAATTAAAGGTTCTCATAATAGTTAATTGCACACTAAATAAACCAAGATACAATATTCCCACCTTCCTTCATCATCAACATGATTTGAGAGCATTACATATTGCTAATAACAGCATATTAGGAAGTTTCCCAAATTGGCTATTAGTAAATAATTCCAAACTAAGTCACTTCAATCTCGGCCAAAACTTCTTTACCGGTCCCCTTGAGTTCAATCGCACCTTAAAATGCCCAAACATGGAAGAATTTGATATCTCCTATAATCTCATTGGAGGAGAGATTCCTCCACCTATAGGGTCAGTTTTTCCTAACATGATATATTTGGCAATGTCCTCGAGTTCATTGCAAGGTAGTTTTCCAGCTTCCTTAGGTGACATGAGACAAATGAATTATCTAGACTTGTCAACAAACAATTTGTCCAGACACTTACCGCAGGAGTTTGGTAAAGGTAGCAATGACTTGCGTTTTTTGAAGTTGTCAAACAACCACCTAAATGGCCCCTTTTTGCCTACTGGATCAAATTTTACAAACTTGATATCCCTACATCTAGCCAATAATAACTTCAAAGGAAGGATACCTGATGGAACATGCACAGCAAGGAGTTAAGAATGTTGTATTTAAGTGACAATCGACTGCATGGAAAAATAGCAAGTTGGATTGGAACCTTTCATAATTTGACTTTTCTCAGTTTGTCCCATAATTTTTTGCAAGGTCCAATACCATTAAGCTTTTGTGAGTTGACTAAGCTCCAATATTTAGACCTTTCTTACAACAATTTCAGTGGAACACTGCCAAGTTGTGTCAATAGTTCATCCTTAATGTACCTACACTTGCAAGGCAATCAATTCAATGGGCCCATACCTGCTGTTCTTGCCAACTCCCCTATCCTATTGACTTTGGATTTGATGAATAACAAATTTTCAGGCCCAATTCCAAGGTGGATTGGTTCCTTTTTGAACTTAAGGATTCTTCTTTTAAAGGGAAACAAACTTGAAGGTTGGATCCCTATGGATATATGTCATCTAAAAAACATAAGCATCCTAGATCTTTCTCAAAACAAGTTTTCCGGAAGGATACCGTCTTGCTTCAATAATATAGCATTTGGAAAGAAAGACATTTTAGATGGCATGATAATAGGAGAAGTCTTTGTACCATCGGCTACAACAGGTTTTACTATGATTTACTATAATCCAAAGACAAATGAATATCATGCAGAACAAACTACACGGCTCTTCACGTGGCAGGAAGAACAAGAAGCATATTTCATGTCAAAAAGCAGGTATGAATTATATAAGGGAGGGATTTTGAATTTCATGTCCGGCTTAGATTTATCAGGCAATAATTTGATAGGCCACATTCCTCCACAAATGGGATACTTAAGCAACCTTCATACATTAAACATGTCCAACAATTATCTCTCAGGGCCTATCCCAGAAACATTTAGCAACCTTAAACAAATAGAAAGCTTAGATCTTTCACACAATATGTTGACTGGTCAAATTCCCTCACAATTGATAGTGTTGTATACCTTGTCTGTCTTTTTTGTGGCTCACAATAATCTATCTGGAAGGATACCAGAGAGGGTCAACCAATTTGGAACTTTTGAGGCAAATTGTTATAAGGACAATCCTTTTCTTTGTGGACCTCCATTGAATCGAAGTTGCTCATCCATCGCTGAACCACCGCGGAAGGAGACTTATTCTCATGGGAATAAAAATGACTTCAAAGTTGCCTTTGCTTGGAGTTTTGCTGCATCATTTGTTGTTGCATTTCTAGGTACCATAGTTTTTCTGTACTTTAACTTATACTTTTACGTTGGTGGGGGGTTTTAGGAAATAATATTGTATGAAGTATATTATTATACTCAAGATTAACTTGAGACTTATGTAAAGGTCGCTTAATCAAAATATAAATAAATTGTGATGAAGTTTAGTTTTACCCAATGGTGCGACATTAGCCACACATAAATAAAAATTGTGATTAATGTTAAATATTTTTAAAAATTGAAATATTTATTATTAAACAAATGAACAATTAAAAGTGACAGCAAACACATAAAGGTGACAATAAATGTTGCGTTCAATTTCTACTACAACAATTATGTTATGAAAAGCACACTTATTCTCCCCGAGTTTGAATATTTTAGATCGAATGAAGTAGCATTGAGATAGCATAGTCCCTATAGTAAGAAGATTATTACTAACAAGTTAGTGAAAAAAAAAAAAGAAATGTCGCTAGACAATAAGATATAAGGTAAGGATAACGTCATCATGATCTAGTTCCATAGGGATGGCAAACATCTGCCCCAACTCATTGTGGCTTACCATAAATTGGGGCAGGGCGGCTTGCCCCATTTTGATTATTTAGGTCAGAAGTGTCAATTTATCCTGTTAAAAAATGATAGATCGACGAGCCTATCCAACATGTCCAATCCGTTTTGCGATAATTTCATTTACAAACATAAATTAAATAACCATTATAAATTATTTATTTGAGATTTTAATTTAATTGTGTCTACTTTTACTTATTTATTTACATATAACATCGTGTCTATCTTTATTTGATGATCATTTTTATAGGGCCATCAATGTTTCATTCTTATATATTTATATTGTATCCTGGGAAACCAAAATATTTATATTGTTTATCTATCTTTATTAGAACAACTCGGTAACAAATTAAAAAAGTAAAAAATGAAACATTACTCAATTATGTCTATTCATTAACAATTGTATCCTGGTCATATTGTTACTGGAAGATAATCAACTAAGGGGAGTGATTTATTGCAAGAGAAGTAAATCTTGTTCATTGTGTAATTGATCAAAATTAAAACATAAAATCATTTAAATTTTTTAAATGATCAAAGAATCGTTAAATAATTTTTAATCTTGATAATTCATGTATACTTATAGCATGAAGATCTTATAGCATGAAGATTTACTCCTTTACTTTCTTAATAAAATGTTATAAACCAATTTACAATTAGTTGTAAACCAATTAAGGACAAATATACTAAACAGGTTCAATATTAATTGTAAATTGGTTTACAAATTTTTGCATATTGGTTTTTCCCAACTTTTCTACATATGGTTTTATAATTAATCTTCAACTTGTTTAGTATGTGTCCTTAATTTGTTTATAACTTTTTGTGTATTAATTTACAAGTTTTTACGTATTGATTTACAACTTTTTTTATATTGGTTTATAACTTTTCATAATACAAATTTACAATTTTCTAACTCTAGATTCCAACAATAACAACAATCTCAACTTTTAGTAGAATCATTCTCAGTTTGTTTTGTTGTTGAAAAAATTGGAAACAAAAATCATCCATGTATTGAGACATAAATCACAATCACATGAAAAATCAAATGCAATGAGCTAAGCCTTCATGCATAAGGATTAATTTTGTGCACTAACAACAGACATTAATTTTTCTTCTTCTTCTCTTCATGAAAGATGAAGAACGAGAGAGAGAGAAATGCGACAAAGAGAGAGAGTGTGAAAGCTTTTGAGGGATGGTGGGTGAAAGAGAAAAACAAGACAAAGAGAGAGAAGAAGAAGTTCTGAAAAGAAGGGACATTTTTTTTTCACTTTCTATTTTATCCTTCGTATTTTATACTCCCTTTTTATCTTGTTGTAAAGTGAGTGTGGTGCAAATATAGAGGTGTGCCTGTATCATTCCTCTTTTAGAAAGAGCAATGAATGGGTTTCCTATAATCCAAAGATAAATGAATATTTTGAATGGTCCTTCATGCAGTATGAAGACCAAGAGGTAGATTTTGTGTCAAAAAGCAGGTATGAATCATACAAGGGAGATATCTTGAATTTCATGTCTAGCCTAGATCTTTCAAACAATAATTTGACAAGCCACATTCCTCCACAAATGGGATACCTGGGCAACCTTCATACATTAAGCTTTCCAACAATCATCTCACAGGGCCTATCTCAAAAACATTCAACAAACTTAAGTAAATAGAAAGCTTAGATCTTTCACATAATATGTTGAGTGGTCAAATTCCCTCACAATTAGACACTTCTATATGGACCTCCACGAGACCAAAATTGCTCATTCTATTCCAAACCACCAGGGATGGAAACTTATTCTCACAGGAATAAAAATGACTTCAAAGACATCTTTGTTTGGAGTTTTACACCATTGTTTGTTGTTACATTTCTAAGTGTCATAGCTTTTCTTTACTTTAACTTATCCTTTCATTTTCAAGGGGGTTTCAGGACGTAATAATATTGTACTCAAGAGTAGCTCCAGACTTGTGTAAAGGTAAGTTTGTATATATTAGCCACACATAAATGAAAAAAAGTATTATTAATGTTAAATATCTTTTAAAATTAAAATGCTTATTAATTAAATGAAAAATGATAAATTTAAATAAAAATATGATTATAGTAATTAAATAATGTATATATGACTTTGATTAAAAAAAAGATATATTTATAGAAATTTTAAAAATTAACAACAAACACACTAAATACAAACTGTTGGAAATCGAATAAAAGGACATTCATTCAAGGTTTAATCGTAAGGGAATTTGATGGGTTCACTGTTTACACTTTTAGAACTCAACAATTTGATGGAACGTCAATGAGGCATTACACTCATTACTTAAATTATAATATTAACAAACTTAATTAGTTTTGGTATGGTTCATGAAGGGTACTGAAGATCTTAGATCGAATGGGAAGAGAAATTAGAAAAAAAAATTATGCTTTAGTGTTGAAGATTTGGATAATTCGAGAAGCTTAAAGGAAATAATAAGTCAACTTTCATATACTTGAATTCTGAAGTACGCAGGCATTGATCTAGGATGTGAGTGCCTCTTACCCTTTATACGTTGGTTCTAATTTTGCATTCTTGCTTTGTTTATGATGTTGATTGTTGCTGAGGGTAGATTTGGTCTTTTTCTTTTTTCTGTTTGTTCGGTAGCTTGTGGATGTACAAGGTGGTTGTCATGTATTTTTGCTCTGCCTCTTTATGGGCATCGAGCGTTTTTATAATAATCCAAAAAAAAATGAATTGTAGGCTTAGAAGTTGATTCATTACCAAATGATTTTTTGAAGTAGTCTCCACAAATTAACAAGAGGCCAAGTTAATTGCTTATGCTCTTCAATGTATGGTTTTGCATCCCATTGCATGTTCAAGTAATTATTTAAGTAATTCTCTCATATCTTTCTCTTCAGAGGAAGTACCAATTTGACAAGAATAGCAATGCTGATGCTAAGGTCTTCAGCGGGTAACATTGTGAATTTCTCTTCCTCAATCTATTGGTTTTATTTCATTTTAAAACTCATCTTGAAAAATTGCAATAAAAAACCTCAAATGAAGTTGTGTACTGCACACTGCAAATGTATGGCCTTCTTGTTAAAACCAAAACCTTAATTATAAACCATAAAGAACTAGTCCAAAATGGAAGGACAGACCACAGTTCTGAATATTAAAAAAAAAAAAAAGGTATGTAGGATCATTTAAAAATATTAGGCTATTATGATCATCTGCTAAGAATTAGAGAGTAATATATAAAAATACCAAGTCTGTTGCTTGAAAGTTCATGCTTATATGGGAGTGTCTTGTTGCATTCACACATAAGTAGGAAATAATTATTAGTAAATACTTGACGGTACCAAAATCCATGGAAATCTTGGTGAAGCTCAAATAGGAAGTATAGCCAAACCCTCTGCTGAATTTGTTGTTGGTATACTTGGTGTTAGTGGAGGTGTTGCTGTAGCAGAGCTCTTGCATGTGATTAATAATTGGGTTTGCTCATCCATATGATTAGAAAAACATAAGCATCATTGGAGTATTTACTGAAGGTGTGACATGAGAAATCTTTCGTGACATCATTAGAGTATTTTCAGCCACTGCTTCGCTGGATTGATCCATTGCCTCTTCATCGTTGTCTGGCGAGACCGACGCTGGACATATATAGCACCATTAGAGAGCTCAACAGTTTCAAACCATCGGGTCCATTTTTGATTGAAATCTCATTATCACATTAGAGGGGTCTTCTCTTAATATTGATTTAGGCCCAAGAGAGTTTATTTTTTTCAAAAAAAACATTAAAGTTAGGAATTCTTTCTAGATGAAAGAATTAAGGCAAGAAAGTTGTTTTCTTGGGCAGCAATGAAAGCTAAAATGACATTTTCAAAACTCACCGTTTTAATAATAGACTCCACGTTATCCTGAATGCATCCTGTCAACATCCCTGTTAGAGTCCCCTCGATGACATAATTTCTTCTTAGAGAAAACTGCATGCAGTGTTTTTGAACTATATTTAATGTGAACTTCGTCCCAAATTTTTGTCAAAGTTGTAGTCCAGCCCACCTCTTTACAATTCTAATGTTTCAGTTTCACTTGACCAGTTTCATCGCATAGAAATTAATCTCTAATTTATATGCATTGTCTATCTCTTATTTTCATTTTCTATATTTTTTATTTTTAGGATTTTATAAAAAAATACAAAATATACTGAAAATAATAAAATTGTATTTTTAGTTTTAGTTTTATGTTCTCACTATTAAAGGAATCTAGTGAGGTGTCCATATTATGGAACCTATTTAGGTGCCATTCAATATCAGTTATCAGTTTAATACAGTTAATTTATTTAGCTTAGCTTCCATATTTCTCCATTACTTACTGTTTAATTATTCAGTTTAAATGATTTTTCGAGCATAGCTATATGTACATAAATATTAAATTGATTTTCCAGATGCACGTAGATTATGAATAGAAACTTGTTCATTGAGTTTTGAAAAACTCACCCTCTTTTTCCTCCCCTATAGGTACAACTATATATATGATCTACCTCAATAGTGCTACAGCTTCTTTTTGGTGTAGCTTCCCTTCAGAGTGAAGCTTAATATAGGTTCATGTTAGCTATAGTAGTGCACCAGTAGTTGTATAGATAGGATCTCGGACATGCATAAGTTATGATTATTTATTTACGACTTACAACTATTTTATTTGTATATGTTGAACTATGTTTGGCTACAGCCTAGACCATATTTGCTTAGTTTGATATTTAGGTTTTTTATTTTTATGTTTGGGAACATTTCCAATTTGCAAAATTATGTTTAATTGATTTATTAATATTGGGAATTTATGTTGAACTAAGTTATTTTGCATAAAATTTTATTTAATTAAACATAATTAACCATGATTTTACTCAATGGTGCTAAGTGATGATTAAATAGTTTCAACACCATATCCAATACAACACTTGACAATACTCATAGTGGAGTAAATTGTTATAATGTGAAATCTTTTGAGGGACTCAAGCATATACAATTTATTTTTCAAGGATTAAAATGTTAAATCAAAAGAATTTCAAAGACCAAAACGTATTTCTACTTAATATATTCTAAAAAGAGAGTGTCATCAATCACTGAAAAAGCGAACGATGCTTCAACAAACTGATGGATATTGATACTATCACAATATATTGAGAGCGGCTATTGCCACTCCCATTTAATTATCATTTTCTTCACTTGCTCTAAAATGTCCTTCTCCTTACCATTTCTTGACCATTTTTCAATAATTAATTGAGAAAATATTTTATTGACTCAAATGAAAACTTCTCACTTTTATGAGAAAAAAATATTTAGCATACTTGATACAATAATAATAATAAGTGAAGGATTAATTTTTTTCAAGAAAATTGAAAAAGCATTGGCACAAAAATAGAAATAACAGAACATGTTAAAAAGTTTATGAAAAATATTAAAATTATTTATTTCAATGATACACTAGCTTATGTACTTCATGCATTATCGTATATTGATTTTCTTTATTATGTTTAGTCGTTGTTATATATACTATTTAGATCATTATTATATTTAGAATATATTAAAGAATTTAATTTGATATTTTAATGAAATAAAATTGTGTTAAATATTATAAGTGTGTTGTATTTTATATATGTGTCATATAAGTATTGGATATTTGTGTCTTATTTTAAATATTGGTCACTTTAAACAAAACAATGGATTTGTGTGTCATATGTTATAATATACTATTTTTTACTTTTATGAACGTTTTATTTTTAATATTTCATTATTATATTATTTAGATAATTATTATATTGACAAAAATTTGAAAAGATAACTCAATGTTTACATCCATAATTGTATTTGTATGTTAGTTTTATATAGAAATGATAAATTGATGGATTAATGATAAAAATAAATTATTTTGATCAATTCAAAAGAACTTAAAAATTATAATAAGTATTTAATAATATATTAGCGTACTAATTGACAAACAAAAGAAAAGATATTTTGGAAAAACTAAAAAGATGTTGGTTAAGTGGGATGACAATAGCCATTTGGAAATGACAATAACTGCTTCCTAATATATTTAATATTAATTTGACTTAGTTATGTGGTTAGTTGAGCTAAATAAATGTCTCAATTATTAATTAATTATCAATCAACATAAACACGTGTTAAACTTATATTAACTTTTTTAGTATTAATAAAATTCACGCGTAATATTTAATTTCTTTGCATTGTCTAGACTCTTATCAAAACTTTTAAGAGATATATAATGAAATTTATGTATTATAATTTTCGTACATGCATGCCAAGGGCTTTTGGACTGAAACATACGCCAACCACTCAAATGTTCTCACCGCCCATTTCTTATGATAAATTTTTCTAATCAATGAAAATCATACAATAATGACTAATGCTGCATAAAAAATCTCAAAAGTACAAGGAATAGAACAGCTTCCATCAAATGGATAAATAATACATGCTGTCCAGTTGGATAAATGATCCTTATTGTTCTACAAACTACAAAGAACGAAAGAATACAGTAGGAAGCAGGGGAAAGAAAAACAGTAATGAGAAGCACAACTCTATTGAGTGATTCAATCAAAAGCACCAGTCCAGGACACAGCAGCAACATATAGCAGCACAACTGCAAGAAAAGAGAATAATGTCAAAACAAAAGATTTGATGTTTCTGAAAGAGCAAATAAATATGGGAAAAATGTTATTTATTCCCCCGTTGCACATACATTATAAGGGATAGCTTAAGTGTCTCCAAAACATTGGTAGAAAGAGTGCTGATTTTTATTTCAACTAATATTTACAAGATAATTCAAGGTATGAGGGTATCTCAAAAAATAATACAAATAACATAACTCATAAACAATGTGGTGATTTTGGGCATAAACTTACCATCCCTTCCAGAAGCCATCGCCCCTGCTTGTGGTTTGATGTGGAACACTTTGTTGGGGGTACCCTGCAGGACCATCCTTGGAGGGGTAACCCATTGGTGGTGGGGCAATAACATAAGAAGCTGGAGGATACTCAGTCATTGTTGGGGGATATGAAACTGCTGCATCATTATGTAATGTAATTAATCCCAGTGACAAAAGATTTCATAATTCACATGTAAATAAGACTAAATTGTTTTTGGTGAATCGAAATAAGAGTAAATTAGAAATTAACTTGGACATTTTCTCCTTTATAAATAAAATTATTATTGAGCATACCAACATAGCAAATTCATGTGTGTATTTTTGTCCACAATGTGGAGCTAAAAAACAAATTCGCAAAGGAAAACAATTTTTGTTGTGCCAAGATAAATCAAAGATTGAAGAACACATTTTGCTGCAATTTTGTTGAAAGACAAGAAAAACTAACCAGGGGCGGTTTCTTGCTGATTCTTGAAGTGACTCATGGCGATGAATCTGCTCTCTTATAATACAATCAAATAGGAAAAGATGAGAAGGAATGATAAATGAGAATATGTTAGTGGAAACTATGGAAACAAATATAATGTACATATAGGTTCCCGCAAGGAAGGGGCTGCTAAGGTTCCTTAATGTAATAAAAGTTTCGAAAGACGTGTGGGACAAACGCGTTGCGGGTGAGAATGGAGAAACGGTGTTTAACATTTTGTACTTTCTACGCTAGGTGTACATGCCACAATTCATTACTTATCTTGAATGAAATTTTTTCCCAATTTCTACGCGTAGATCTCCAAACATTTGGCCCGTCTACATTGAGTCGTCATATAGCAGTTTTTTTTGTGCATTTTAGTTTTCCTTTTGTTTACTTGTCTACCCGTTTTTGTTAATGAATTAGTTTCCTTTGTATTCTCTCTCCGTCCTCTGCCACGTATACAAAATTGAATTTGTTTGAAAACAACACAAATCTTATTCTAATGCGAGAGAGGAAGATTTTAAAATGTTTCCGTAGTAAAAGGGAGGATTCAACATTCCCCTCTTTTGAATCATTAGACTCTGCTCCTCAAGCATTTAATTAAAGCATTTAATTAGGAGCTTAATTTCTCATGAGATATATATAGAGAGTTTTATGGATACAAACAATAATCACGTTTTGTTAACTTTACATCTCAAAAGGGGAACTAAAATCTTCTATCTCATTTTCCTGTCTCCTTCAATGTTTGCTCAATAAAATTTTGACATGTATATAATGATGATATCATCATAAATTTTTATTTAACCAAAATTTTCTAACTACACATGATCTGAGTACATAATAAAATTTTATTGGAGAGACAGAGAGTAAGACAAAAAGAGAGGACATAAGATTTGAATAGCTCAAAAGGATTAATTACTAATGGATACCCTTGGTTCATCCAAATAAAATAAAATGTTCCTCTCTTTTGCTCCTTTGACTAAGAAAGTTAACACAAATAAAACAAAGATCTAACAGTGAATAAAGTAAAAGAGACATTATTTAACATGGTCACACATGAAATTATACCACGTATACACCATAAGTCGGCCAGTAAAAAAGTTTTAACAGTAAATAATTTATTGTTGTAAAATTACATAAATGATATCTTTTTTTTTTATAGTTACATAAATGATATCTTGCACTTGTAAATTATTCCTTCTTCAATATTAATACCAATCTACGCCCATATATAAAATAAAAATGTAACAATCTACTACACTGGCCACCTCATTGCCAACACATATCTAGTCCGCCAAGTGAGAAATTCTTGTGTATGCTCCTGGAGCATGAAATGAATATCCTCTATATCCAATAATTAAATTGTCAGAAGCATTAAACCAAGCATGCCCATGGTTTTTGCATGTTGTAGTCCATAGCTTACCATAGAGCCTACCACGTGTTGGCAAAATGAAAAGTAAAAGTGCTGCTAACATGATGTGTCTTGCAGCACATATATTTGTCTTGTTAGTGGACAACGTGGCTAAAGACTACATTTGCCACCATAGCTTACAATGCTTTTCACTTCATGCATGTTAAGTGCTTCACCGATGGGTTTGTTATTTAGTTTTTATATTTTATTGCTTCTAAAGCCTATAAAAGGCATTGCTTGTACCATGTTTAATCATCAGTTTTAACAAGATACAAAAAAAAACTCAAGTATCTTCCTCTTCCTTTGTGTGTTATCTTATATTTGTAGGAAAGAAAAAATATTGAGTGTGTTAATTTTGTGAGTTCCTGATATCAAATTGGTATCAGAGCTGGTTAAATCCAGTGCCAATTTATTTAGAGAGTGTGTGAGGAACAAGAGTGTTCTCAAATAATTAGCGTCATTATGGCAAACAATTACAATATTGTTTGGTCAGGTCCCAAATTAGATGGGAAACTGGATTACAGTTATTGGGAGACTTTGATGGCAACTCACCTAAGGGCTCACAATATTTGGAGCCTTGTTGATCCAGGCTTACAAGAAGAAGCTGATGCAACTGCCCAGAGGAGAGATCAATTGGCACTGTCACAAATTCATCAAGGGGTAGATTATTCGGTATTTGGCAAAATTGCTAATGCCAAAACCGCTAAAGAAGCTTGGGATATCTTGAAGCTGTCTTACAAAGGTGTAGAAAAGGCACAAAAATCAAAATTGCAATCCTTCTTGTGAGAGAATATGAGAGGTATGAGATGTCTAGCTCAGAAACTGTTGAACAATATTTTTCTCGTGTTACTCACCTTGTCAATAAGATGAGAGTCTATGGAGAGAAAATTTCAGATAGTACGGTGGTAGAGAAAATTCTACGCACCATCTTAGATAAAGTTTGATCATGTGGTGACTACAATATTGGAGTCCCATGAGGATACAAAATGACAATTGCACTGCAAGGAAGCATAGAAAGCCATGTTAGCGTAATTTTGGAGAAGACAAAAGTAATGTAAGAAGCCCTGTAGCCGTGAATCTAAACCATGATCTTTGAACCAAGCTATGATGGAGAAGCAAAGTCGAGGTTACAATAATAGAAGCCGAGTGCGAGGAAGTTTTAGAGGAAGAGGTCGTGGCAATAACTACAGTCAAGCAAGATGCAACAATTTCAGACCACCTAGCCAAGGAAGAGGTGGAAACAATTTTGGGCCTACTAGCCGAGGAAGAGGAAGAGGTAACTACCACCCGGAGAGAACAAATTTCAACTGCTTCCACTGCGGGAAATTTGGTCACAAAGTCAGATTGTAGATTCAAGGTGATGAGTCGTAATAACTTCAACAATCAAGCCAATGTTGCTGAAAGCCAATGTCAAGAAATTGGTGAGATTTCTAATACACAAAGCCTTTTTCTAACAAGCAATTCTTTTTCAGAAGATGAAAATACATGGTATTTGGATACTGGCTGTAGCAATCATATGTGTGGTAAAAAGGAATTATTCTCTTCACTTGATGAGTCAGTTAAATCTTCTATTGCATTTGGCAACAATACAAATATTCCTATTTTGGGAAAAGGCCAGATAGAAATCAAATTGAAAGATGGCTCTCACAATTTCATTCCTGATGTGTTTTATGCTCCTG
The DNA here is from genome assembly GCA_031216105.1 of Dalbergia cultrata. Lineage (NCBI taxonomy): Eukaryota > Viridiplantae > Streptophyta > Magnoliopsida > Fabales > Fabaceae > Dalbergia > Dalbergia cultrata. The sequence goes on from CM062350.1 coordinate 19,655,835, forward strand.
GACTTTATCACAATCTGTTGAGTATTGGACAGTTGTCAGAGAAAGGCTATGATATACGGATTTATCAAGGTTACTGCATGATATTTGATGAGCATGGAAAGTTTATTGTAAAGGTAAAATGACCTCAAATAGACTTCTCCATTGAAAATGCAACATGAAAAATTTTCCTGCTTGAGTTCTATGATACCTGATGATAATTGGCTATGGCATATGCGTTTTGGGCACTTTCACTTTTAAGATTAAATTATCATCAAGAAAAGAACTTGTTTCGTTTGCCGATTGTTGAAATTCCTAGCGTATATGTGAGACTTGTCAATTGGGAAAGAAACACGTAGATTCATTTCCTACGGAAAATCTGGAGAGCAAAGAAGTTGTTGGAGATTGTGCATTCAGACTGTGTCTTGCTGAAGTACCAACTCATGGTGGTAGCAAGTATTTCATTACTTTATTGATGACTTTAGCAGAAAACATGGGTGTATTTTTGAAAGCAAATCGAAGCTTGTGATGCCTTCAAGTCATTTAAAGCATTTGTGGAGAAACAAAGTGGTCAGAGAATCAAGATTCTCGAGCAGACGATGTAGAGACGGGAGTATCTTGCTTGTGCAAATTTCTTTGAACAACAAGGAATTCAACATCGATTGACAACCGGATACACTCCCAACAAAATGGAGTAGCTTGAGAAAGGAAGAAACAGACAATCATGGATATGGTCGGATGCATCTTTGAGATTCAAACAAATGCCTAAAGAATTTTGGGCGAGAAGCGATTGCTACCGCAGCTTATCTTTGAACAGGTGCCCTACAAGGAGTGTTTGTGATAAGACACCGTAAGAAGCTTGGAGTGGAAGAATGCCATCAATTGTCATCTCGTAATCTTTGGGTGTATTGCTTATGCCCATGTACGAGTCCGAGGAAGAAGGTCATGGACAACAAAGGTGAGAAATGTATTTTCATTGGTTATAGTATGAACTCAAAGGCATACAAGTTGTATAATCCAGAGACAAAGAAGGTTATAATTAGCAGAGATGTGACGTTTGATGAAAAAGGAACATGGGATTGGTTGGCCAAATCTCAAAAAGGAGCCGTGACTTTTCACGATAGTTATGTCGTAGAAGATGAACAACCAGTAACATCAACTCAACCAGTATCATCCAGCCGACGTCAAAGGAATCGTCGACCACCAACCGTGATTGAAGGATTATGTTGTGGGTAATGATAATGACTTATCGATGAAGAGATTATCAATTTTGCTCTATTTGCAGTTGTGAGCCGAACTATGAAGAAGCTTCTAATGATGAGAATTGGAAAAAGCCATGGATGAGGAGATTCATGCGATTGAAAAGAATAATACATGGAGATAACTGGATGCACTGCAGGAAAAAGGCCAATTGAGTCAAGTGGGTGTACAAAACTAAGTACAAAGCCCAATGGTGAGATTGATCGTTTAAGGCCGATTAGTTGCAAAAGGGTATAGACAAAAGCCAGGTATTGATTATTTTGAAGTATTTGCTCCTGTTGCTAGACTTGACACAATTCGCATGATTATTTCACTATCCGCTCAAAATAAGTGGAAGATATATCAGATGGATGTTAAGTCTGCATTTCTGAATGGCACTTTGGAAGAAGAAGTGTATGTTGAGCAGCCTGCAGGTTATGAGATCACTGGAGGAGAAGATAAAGTTTACAGGTTGAAGAAAGCTCTGTATGGTTTGAAACAGCAGGCAGGAGCATGGTATAAGAAGATTGACTCTTATTTCATTGAGGATGGTTTTCAGAAATGCCCTTTTGAACATGCTTTGTACATCAAATTAATTGAACCTGGAAATATTCTTATTGTCTGTCTTTATGTTGATGATATGATTTTCACTGGCAATAATTTGAAGATGATTACAGAATTTAGGGAGGCTATGGAGAAACATTTTGAAATGACTGATTTAGGCTTGATGTCCTATTTTCTAGGCATCGAAGTTGCTCAAAAGAAGGATGGAATTTTTATTTCTCAAAAGAAATTTGCTAATGACATTTTGAGAAAATTTCAGATGGACAACTCAAAGCCGGTTGCTACTCCAGTTGAAGAAAAACTGAAGCTGATGAAAGAGGATAAAGGAAGAACTGTCAATCCTACTTATTTCAAAAGCTTGATTGGAAGTCTCAGATACTTAACAGCAACCAGGCCAGACATAGTCTTTGGAGTTGGTTTACTCAGCCGATTTATGGAGGAGCCTCATACTTGTCATTTGCAAGCAGCAAAACGGATTCTTCGATACATCAAAGGTACCCTGAATGATGGAATATTTTATGAAAATACTGATGATGTGAAACTTGTGGGATACACAGATAGTGATTGGGCAGGTGACATGGAGACAAGGAAAAGCACTTCAGGGTATATTTTTCATCTTGGGTCAGGTGCTGTGTCATGGTCATCAAAGAAACAACCTGTTGTTGCACTTTCTACAGCAGAAGCAGAATATATAGCAGCTGCAAGTTGTGCTACACAAGCGGTATGGCTAAGGAAAATTCTGGAAATGTTGAACCAGAAACAAAGCTCTCCCACAATGATACTCTGTGACAACAAGTCAGCAATTGCACTTTGCAAAAATCCAGTATTCCATGGGAGGACTAAGCACATTGATATTCGATTCCACAAGATTCGGGAATTGGTCGCTGACAAGGAAATACTAATTGATTATTGTCCCAGTGGAGATCAAGTTGCAGATATTTTTACAAAGCCATTGAAACTTGAGCTGTTTTACAAGTTGAAGAAGATGCTTGGAATAATAAATTTTACAAGCTTGGTTTAAGGGAGGCAATGTCAGAAGCATTAAACCAAGCATGCCCATGGTTTTTGCATGTTGTAGTCCATAGCTTACCATAGAGCCTACCACGTGTTGGCAAAATGAAAAGTAAAAGTGCTGCTAACATGATGTGTCTTGCAGCACATATATTTGTCTTGTTAGTGGACAACGTGGCTAAAGACTACAGCCTGCCATAGCTTACAATGCTTTTCACTTCATGCATGTTAAGTGCTTCACCGATGGGTTTGTTATTTAGTTTTTATATTTTATTGCTTCTAAAGCCTATAAAAGGCATTGCTTGTACCATGTTTAATCATCAGTTTTAACAAGATACAAAAAAAAACTCAAGTATCTTCCTCTTCCTTTGTGTGTTATCTTATATTTGTAGGAAAGAAAAAATATTGAGTGTGTTAATTTTGTGAGTTCCTGATATCATAAATGATATTTTAACTAAAATTGAATGTTAAATGTGTACATGTGCTGACATTTCAACCAAGTGTTACATAACCATTGGACGTGAAATATATACACGTGCTGCTATGAGAACATGGAAGAATTCTTCGTCCACCAAGGAGGAGCTACGGTGAGTGTGATAGGAAGAGAACAAAGAAGCATGGATCCAGATCCGGCTTCAGCATGGAGGTTTAGATTTGTCAAGGAATAAACTTTTAAATATGAAAGAATAATGGTTGTTTTTTTTTATCAACTCACGAGGCCATATTGGGAGAAAAAATGGAAGGCTCAAGTTATTTTTTCTAATATAAATTCAAATTTATTATAATGAAATATCCGGAGCCACAAGATCACTAATACAATCTGACAACTCCAAACCACACTTTTGATATATGAAATTTCGCTAAATGGATTGAAGAGTTTGCAACCCTGTTACGAAATTCCAGGTACAAACTGACCTTTAAAATGGTCAAAATTGTCTCATGGAGAAAGCTCATGTTATATCTAAGTTATATTTGAACTACCATTTTGTTAGCCACGGTCGTGTCTATCAAGCTGTAATTTTAATTTTTTTTTTATACTAACATAATTAAATAGAGTTATTAATCTATAATAATATTTTTTTTGTATTAGTATAATCAATCTGTCGCAGTTTAGGAAATTACTATGTCACGAGTGGTTCATTTTAGTCATAGTAGTGTTTTTTTTTGTTGTTGTTGTTGTTTTTGGGGGGGGGGGGGGGGAGGAGCAGGGGATGGAGTACTGTAGATTATATTTGCCTAATCGTTGATGGTTAGTTTTATTTTTCAAGAGGTGATATGTGATTGAGTGTGAATGGGTGAGAAAAAGAACGAAGCATATTAACAGAGTAAAATTGGATACCAAAAAGTAGTTATTGTTCCTCATCCCCTTTATTATTATATAGATATTACGTAATTGAACAATGTGATGTGGTCTTATATTTTTCTCTATAAATATAACAACACCTATATTTACACAAACCAATTTTTTCAGTTGGTGATTCAGTTAAGATATCATGAGGGAGATATTTTCTTCTTGAGAATAATGGGCAGAACCTGCTTTTGTAAATAAAAGACAATCCCTAATCTAAACATGGTTAAAAACGGTGTTCCAATAAAAATCAGTACCTAAACCCTTAGCTAGCGTCTGCTAAATGTCCAAAGACAGAAACTCTAAAATTTTCTTCATCCCAGGATAATTTTTAAGTCAATTTTTATAACTCCAAAAAGGAGGAATGCTAGAGACATATCTTTGCGATACAAATTTAAAATATTTTTTTCGAAGAACATCACTTTAAATATTTCATATTTCATTTTTACTCTTTTCACTTTTTAAGTTTTTTTCTTCATTTTTTCGTCAATTACCATGTTGTGAACACCACTACTAATCACAACTCTATCTCCAATATTGTCTTCATTTCTATTGTCTCATTATTTCCATCTTTATCTCATGACAGTTTGGACCAAAAGTAACCTTATTAAGTGTTCCAATAAAAGTGTATCATGTTTTTAAAATTGGTGGGTTATGTGATACCCAATAAAAATCAAGGGTATTGAATCATATCCTAAGTGTAAGCATTCTATTGGAAAATATGGAAAAACATGGGCCACCTACTCACTCCACGGAACCAACATATTTTTTATTTTGTGATACCAGCCCATTTGTATCAGGTAACTCACGGATACACCCCATAACCTAAATTGCAAATAACTTAAAGTTTTAGAAATATTGATTTATTTTAAAAGAAAAACCCATCTTTTAGTGATACATTTGAGGAATCCATCCCTCCTTCATCTTTATCTTGTTCATCAGTAAAGAACATGAGGAGAACATTTGAAATCCCTACCCCCAATTTCTCTTGACTTGATGAAGGATCCAGTCACACTGTGTACTGGGATCACTTATGATGGAGAAACCATAAAAATGTGGTTTCATGGTGGGAACTACAAGTGCCCTGTGACCAACCAGATTCATATTATGTGTCATCACACCCTTCAAGAAGTAAACTCTATTGCTGATGCATTGGCGACCCATTGTCACTCCCTTACGATAGATTGTGCTCGATCTCATGTATTAATTCCTGTATCATTGTGCCATTTATATATACATGTTTGAATTTGGCTCCATTATATATGAGTGAAGGAATGAGGGGTTTCAAATGTATCCTTTTGTTCTTCTGCGATGAATAAGACGGGTGAAGGAGGGATGGGATCCAAAGAGATGGGCATTTTAGTGCTTGCAAAACTTTTTAATGGTTTTTGTTTTAAAATAAATAATTATTTCTGAAACTTTAAATTACTTGCAATCTAGGTTATGATATGTATTTGTGAAGGTGGATTCTCACATGGAGATGACAGTCTTTGCAATTGATGCATTCTGTTGGAAGCATCCAATGGTAAGAAGGCAGGCGTACAAGTAGGGGGATTGTCAACACTCTCAATCAGTTGCATCTCTCACTTTCCACTGCTTCGCATATTTCCTCAATTCTCTCAAATGATCTTCACACTCTCCTTTGATGCCAAGGCCACCACTACCCCTTCGGTCCAAGAAGTCGCTAGCAGCGAGATATTTAGCGAACGAGGGCACCAACTCCGGTATTCAACACCACAAGCAAGCCGCTAGTCGAGTTCCGACCACTGTTCCGTCAAACCCATGCTTGCAACCCCTGCTTTAGCATGGTTGAGAATAAACTTTTTTTCTCTTTTCTTTTCCTTCATAGTCCCTGAGTATTCTAACAAGATTCTCTTCCTCCCAATTTGAACCTCCATGAGCATGAGTTAATCATGTTTGGGTCAGCATTAATAACTGTAAGATTAATAAGATTGCTTGTTTTATAAATACCCTTTCGCATTTGGCCTGTTAATTCCATAAATCCTTCCCCCTCCTTTCTTAGATTTTCTTTTATCACGTAATGCAATTCCAATCTTGATATTGCTGAATTGGAAGAATTTCAAATTGTGAAAGAAAGATAAAGCTATGGGTTTTTTTTTTTATGAAGCTCACCTTTTTTTTTATATTTTTTCAATATTTAAAACTATAGAAAATTTCCTATTAACTTAAAAGGAGGAGGAGGATGTGCTTTTACCATGATCATGACATGGTTTTAAGGAGGCACTAGACAAGAGGTGTGCAGAAGTTTGGTTGATGAAGGAATGATGAGTGGACTTCAAAATGGCAGGGACCAAAGAGAAGCAGAATATTGGAAGTATGTGTGGTGTCCGGCAGCTAGAAAAAAGGAGTGAGTGGCAGCAGAGGACGAGGGCAGAGGCTGAGTTTAGCAACACATTTTGATTCATCTAACCACATTTACAAAATGTTGCTAAATGCAAATGCAGGGATGGCATTGACCCATAACTATATGGGAGTTGTCACCATTTGTGAATTACCTATTACAAATGAGTCAATATCACAAAATAAAAAATATGCTTTCACGGAGTGAAAAGGTGGATCTTGTTTTGCCGCATTTACCAATAGAATACTTATAGTTAGGATGAAGTTCCATACTCATGATTTTAATTAGGTATCACATATGTCTATGTCTCATATCTTTTACAATTATAATGTGGCCCAAATTTATATTTAGGGATATTTTTATAAATCTATTTAAGTTATTTTCAATTCATAAATACGTTAACATAATATAAATAATATCTGAACCAAAATGATTTTTTAAGCAAAATCAGATTGAAAAACATGGATCAAAATCTTCTGTCCAAAAACCGAGCCCCAAACCCTGTCCCACCACTCAAAACTTGCCATTTGGATTTTTATTTTCCTATCATACATTTAAAAAAATCCCTAAATTTTCTTTTTGCTCCTGTCTCTTCGTTACTCTTTTGTTAGCTGAAAGTATTAAAACTTTGATCAATTCCAATGCTTCAATTGCACATATGTCCTAATGCCCAATGGAACTATGGTCATTGATGAGCCTCTTCCCTCACCTTTCTCCACTTTATTATTTTATTTACAATTGATAAAATTAATCCATATAAGATTTTTGGGGATGACCAATTTTGTGTAAGATGATGAATGAGTTTACTCCCCGACTCCCCTGGCCGTTAAATGCACCGACACATACTGCTTCCGCGAAGAATGGGATTTGAGTATTAAGAAATTGATAAAAACAAGGGGCATGGCCTACAAGAACCATTGCCCTATCCTAAAGAAGCTATTTGTGTGGGAGAATTTTTTGTTTTTGTTTGGAGAAGAATTTTTTTGGTCATGGAGTAGAAAATATATCATGAATGGAACGGAAGTTATAATCTTTGCCATAGTACTTCGTGCCTGGTAGCTGGAGCCCGTAGAAAGAGCAAGTAGAAAGAGCAATAAAGAAGATACGAAAACAAAAAATAATAATTTAAGATATTATAAATATTTTAAAGGGTCAAATGAATTTTACCTCTATATTCTAAGTCATATGTAATTTGCATCCTGACGTTTCAAAACGTGCATCACTGTAGAAAAAGTGGCATGGTGGCTGTGCATTTTGCAGCCACCGAATGTTGAAAAATAAAAAAGAGATTACTGTGCACATGCACAGTAATATGATACACAGCTGTACCACCGAAATATGCACAGTAACATGCACAGTAACTTTCAAAAATCATCTATAAATAGAGCCTTCAAGTAGACGGTTTTAGCATCCGAACTGAGAAGCATTTTCTCAGTTGTAAAGGAAGAAGCAGTGTAGGCTTCTTGTAGTGAGAGAAAAATAGAGAGTGTGTGTAAGAAAATTCCAAGAGTGTAGTGTGAGTATACACTGGGGGGTTTTGGATATATTCTCTAGATCTCTGTAATACTACTAATTGTAGTAGAAGAGAGTCTCATTGGGGATACACTATATTGTAATTACTCTTTAAATATAGTAGAGTATTTTTCGGAGTTTGGCCCGTGGTTTTTCCCTTAAAATTACAGGAGAGTTTTCCACGTTAAAATATTGGTGTGTAGTTATCTTGATCTATTTTGTTGGTGTAAATATTAATGAGTACTATTCATAAATAGTGAAGCGGGTCCCACTATATAGTACTATTCACATGAATAGTGACGTGGGCCCCACTGCAAATTACTATTCACCGTACTCCATTTTTCCGTCTTTTCGATTTGGGCGCGCTTCCGCTCACATCCGTAAAGTGTTTATTACACTTGGGGTGTACCCGACTCTGATGATACCATAACAATCACGACACTCTAAACTTTTCAAACTGTGCAAAAAAACCCGACCTTTTAAATAGGGAAGAACTTTAAGACATTGCAGGAGGTCGAGTTGCACACAATAAAAAAATAAAGGGGTTAATTGCACATAGAATTCACAGACAAAGCATCAAGTGGCACAAATTAAAAACATAAGAGGTTAAATGCACATAAATTTTACCTTTATTAGTTTCCAAAATTATGCTAAGGGGTGTCTTGCATAATTTAAAAAATTTAGGGATGCACGATGTACATTTTGAAAAGTCAGGTAAATTGTACATGACCTAAAATTCTAGGAATAAAATACATTTAACCTTATTTTAAAATATATGATAGAAAAATAAAATCCAAATGACAAGTTTTGAGTGGTGGGAGGGGTTTTTGGACATAGGACTTTGATCCGAAAAACATAGCTCTCATGTTCATTGAATACCAAGAACCCTGGCTGTTCATCTTCATTCCAGTGCTCCTTCCCCTGACTACACTAGCCCTCGAAGCTAAGAGGACCAAAAGAGATTTTTGGGTTCTTTAGTTTGATTTTGTTAAAAGATTTGTTTAACTTCAGCGGTTGTTTTTTGACTCTTGTTAATGTATAGATTATTTTCTTACATGAGAAAGAAGGAAGGGAAGTCAAGATTGGTGATTGGAGGTGCAAATGGGAGGAGAAACGTGAAGGGGTTGAAGAAGTCGGGTTATTCAATTTGATTTTGTTTAAAATTTTGTTTTTACATTGGCTGATATTGTTTTTTTAATTTGGTTAATGTATAAAGTATAAATTGTTCTTCTAAAATAAAAATTACTTAAGTAGATTTGCAAAAATGTCCATGTATATAAATTTGGGTCACACTATAACTTCAGAAAATGACACATAAGCATATATATTTACCGAGCAATGATCATTCAAAATACCAAGATTTTACTTCAATCCGAGACTAGAGATCTTTTAAGAAAAAATATGCATTATCATTGTCTTCTTTTTTTTTTTTTTTTCTCCTTTCTTGGGTATCATAGCCAATTAGAAGTAGAAGGCACTTAGGTGGGTTCCTCATGGATAGAAAAAATGCTGTGGTCAGTTTGATAATAATTAAGTGATACTACTTCTTCGGCCCGAACCAAAGAATTCTTTAAAGATGATTTAAAATGAATATAATGTTGTTCTATAGTTCATAATAGATTTTTCTATGAAAAGATTGAATAGGAAGCCATGCAAATCAAGTACTAGAATAGATGGAGAAAAGTGTTCTAAATTCCAGTGTTGATACAAATCAAATATTGAAGTTTCGGGTAAATTATACTTACTTTCCGTGAGATTATATGAAATTCAATCTATTTTTTCGTAGTTGTCCAATCTTTACTTATCACCCTTTAATTTATCCCTTTTTTGGATGATCAAAAATGTCCCCAGCCTCTCTCACTCACTCTTCCCTAATGCAAAATTGCTTTAGTTGAGTCGCATTTATTGTGGCTCATTCCTGGTCAGGAGAGCAAGGTCTTTGTTCGCTGTTGTGAGTTAGTAGTATCTAGTGAGCATCTTCGATGGTAACTGAGTTACAGAGCACTGGAATTGCTGTCTAGAGAGCAGCTCTTTTACCTTTTTGATTTATTCAGTTGCCTTACTTCCCAACCAGGTACCCTGTGCAAAGGTTCCCAATTTTTAGTTGTTCAAATTCCTTGATTGATTCTCCCAACCCCTTTTGATTTCTCTGCTATTTGGTTGTGTTTGTAATTTACAGACGGGAAGAAAAGAATTGCAGACGCAGTACAAGATATGCAGGTAAATATCTTCGATAGCTTTTTTTTTTTGAAAAAAGAAAAATATTGTTCTTTCTTTTACCCAATTCTGTGTCTTAAAAATTCGGTGTAAATTGGACAACCTATAGAGGTATTATATTGTTGATATTTTATCCAACACCCGCAATTTTTGGGTTGGGTAGTTGATGATGGTTTTTTGAAGTGATTGATATTTTTGCTACTTAATAACTCGGCTTAATTGGTTAATTTTTCCAAATTCAAGTGTGATTGATATTTGATGATGCTTTTGTAATCTTGTTTGACATCCTAACACTGCTTGCATGGGGTTGATGCCACCTTCGCAAGCTTTTAGACAACTTGTCCAAATTCAAGGGTGTGAAACAACAATTTTTATTTTTAAATATGAGTACTGTAAAATTTAATGGTGATAGACCGAGAGTTTACACACTATATGAGGTGAAAGTCGTACAAACATTTCTTCCTCACAATGTTATCCCTCCTCGTCACCATCATCAAAGCATTTTGAAAAGAAAAAAAAATCTTTCCTTTGGCAATAATGGCACAAGGCAATAGTCAACTAATTTATTTAACGCTTGATAGGCACCACCAGAATGATCCGCCCGTAACATAAGGATATCAGTAGGTTACTTAATTAATTAAAAACCATTTCACAAAACTGCTCCTTAAATTTCTCCATAGATTAAACCACGAAGCAACCTTTCCATTTGGAAAACGATACTGTAATCCAGATGCAGAGACAGCGTGCAATCAGCGGGTTGCACAAGAGGATTGCTATTCTAATATCAAAAGTGAGTGTTCCATTATGACACCCACCCTATCACCTTTGGATATGATGGATGAATGAAAAAAGTTTGGACCACCATTATATCCAATGGTAAGGAACTGCGTGTCCAAATTGGAGACCCACTTTCATATATTGAAATAACATTTTTCTTTTGCTCAATATGTGTGTTTCACATTTTTAAATGAATTGTTGGCTTAGAAAGTGATTTAAAGTGGTCTCCACTAGCAATAGGCCAAGTTGACTACTCATGCTCCATATATTAATGTATGGTTTTGCATTGATCCCATTGCTTGTTCACATAGGAAGCGTGACATGCATGAGGTTAGTGTAAATTTAAGACCTGTTTAGTATTTTGGATACTTTAATAAAATGTTCACTAGTTTAGAAAGATTGGCCATATTTTGAATATTTGAATTTATGTTTATTTGGATTTTCTCTTTTGATTTTTTATTTAGTGTTTTTGTGTTGATTTATTGGGAAACTTTATTCTTTGATGTATTATGCAAGATTTACTTTTAATCTTGGAGATTGTTTTAGAATTGGTTGAATATGTCTATCGTCTTAGGAGAGCTTGCATCTCAATGGAATTAGTTACCCCTCTCAATGAAACACTAAAAAAAAAAAAAAATACTTAGTTTAGTTTTACATGTGAATTGAATCATGCTCATCTTATTTGCAGATTAATTAACCATAAGGGGCTAGTTTACAAAAAAAAATAAAGTTCAAAAAGTGAGATTGGCCCCATTTATAAAATTTGATTAAATGAAAATAAGGTGCAGCTAAGTAGTAATATTCCATTACTCACATTTTATAATGGTAATGAAATGAAAGTTAAAGTGTAGCTAATTGATTTGTATATAGGAAAATGTTAATATAGATTCGAGTTTATAGTGAACCCTATACGTATAACGATTTCAACAAGTGTTTTTATAATTTTTGTTAATTTTAAATTTTAAATTATACTTTGAATGATTTATATATTATCACGTGTAGGATTCACCATAAACCTAAGACTATATTATCATCACTCTTGTATATGCTACATCTTATTATATAAGATCACAAATTAATCAATTAAATTTTTAATTGAATTACAGTTTTTTATATGAATATATTTATTCATAATAGATTTTTTATTTTATATTTAATACTGACCCTAAACGTTTAAAAAAAATTACTTATATCTGCAAAATAATGGAACGAAGAAAGAAGACAACATTAACATTGTAATGCATATGCGTTTTAGTAATTTCATGGGCAGGAGAGGTTTTGATCAATATTAAATATAAATTTACTTTGATTATTGAAATTGCACCTGCGATTCATTTAATCATTACCTCTTCATTTGCTAGGATTTCTAAGATGAAGAAATTATTTGTTAATCAACTTATAATAACTTGTTCAAGGTAGTAGTAATATTATTTTTTGTGAAGTAAGTTCAAGGTAATAAGACTAAAAGGGAGAAGCCCTTCCAACATGCCTTCCAGTAAATATGATATTGCGAAGAGAAATGATTTATCTTTTTAATAGATCTCCATAAACATCCTCTAAATTATTAAATGAAAAAAGAATTGATTATTTTTGAAGTTTTTAACACATTGATTGAACCTACTTTTTACTTCATTTATGGTCCGTTTGATTTACCTTTTAGGAGAATTACATTTGAAATAATGAAGTTAAAAATAATTACTTTTAGAGAAATTATTTTTAAAGGAATTAATTTGTATTTGGTTTGGGTGCATCAAATGCAAGTTTAAGAAAATAGTTTTTATTTGAATAAGATAAAAGTAAAATTACATTAACTTATTAATATGAGAGTAATAATAAAATTTTATCTCAAAAGTATTTTTGCTATAATGGAAAGTAATTTAAGAATACTTCTTCTGAAGATAGTTTCAATTGCTTAAAAAGTATTTTTAGTAAAATGAGAAAAGTTACCAAACATGTTTAGTTACTAAACAATTTTATTCTCATCTCACTAAAAGTACTTTCGGAGACTTAATACGCTAAAACAAATGCGCAGTTAATAGTCATAGGATGTTTAAGAAGAATCTGAGAAAAGCTAAAAGAAGAGATTGTTTTAACATTTCAATATTTTCTATATATAATTTATTCAAGATTGGAATAATATGTCAACGAAAATCTTTATTCAGTATTGTAGTCATCACAAGTCACACATTAGAGAACCACGTGTGGGGACAACGGGCTCTACCCTTTCCTAACGCCTCGCATAGCCCTTTTTAGGTCGCTCCGTTTCTAAGTGTGTTAGACTCTTAGCGAAAGTATCAATGTTATGGACTTAATAAGTCGAAGTGAGAATGCAAGTCAAAAGTCTAGTCCAATAGGTGGGATAGCCCGTCTTAAGTATAATGCTTACATGACATTGCTCCTTCATGTGGGCGCTTTTTTTATGGAAATTAAATGAAAAAAAAAACATTATATCTGATCATCAACCAATTTCGCACGGAAAAAAAATTGTAAAATTTATGGACTATTAATCCATTTCAATGTGTTTCGCTTCTTTGAAATCTTGTGACACTTAATTGATCTCGTGTAGATATGAAATCAATGTATATACGTACTTAAAGTTTAAAAGTGACAAAATTGTATATAATGTTATTTTTGTCATTTTATTTCCGTAAAAAAACCTTGACGTGGGACGTGTAACACTTTTCACATATATTTTCCCGTAGGAAAACTTTTTAGACTTTTTTTTCTTAAGTTTTATTCTAGGACGTGGTGTAAGAATATTGTCCCATATAATGGTTTAATAATCATATAAATGTTAAATCTATTGGTTAACGTATAAAAGAGTCATCGTAATAATAAATAAATAATTATATTAAATAGTCATTATTTATCAATAGTCCGATCTTTACACAGTAGAATTTAAATCATAAAAGTCACACGACTTTTTTAAGTAATCACATAGCTTTTAAATAATTTTTAGGCAAAGTACCAATTTTAATTCCTCTAAAATTTTAAGCCGGATAAACTGTTCCTTGTTAAAAAAAATCTTTCAAATTGATTTGACAAAATTGAATTGTCGGATAAATTGGTGTTTTAAAATAAAACTCTCAAATTAGTCGTTACAAAATTTCAAATCGGATAAATTGATCCTTACAAAATTGAATAATCGGCCAAGTTTATTCTCTTAATATGTTGCATTAGGAGGGCTAACTTGTCAGATAATTCATTTTTGCATTGGGATTTTTTGTTTTTGAGAGACCAATTTGTCTTACTATTCAATTTTATAGGGACCAATTTGATTGTTGTTTTTATAATGGTCAATTTATCCGACTCAAAATTTCAGATGAATTAAATTTGGGGATTTTGTCTGATTTTTTATTCTCTTTCTGCACTATCTATGCATATTTATACAACTAAGATTAGCTCTTTTCAACTCATATAGAAGTGCCTCTCTTACTTAATACGCTCCTTTTATTCAATTCATCTAATTATTATCTTTTCCACTGAATTCCATATATTGTGCAATATGTTACCATGCATGCATTTGTACTTTTTCATACGTTGTTTGCTAAGTACTTCATTTGTGCACATGACAGATTTTTCTTCTTCAGTCAAATTAGAGGAGTTGCATCTTGGTTCTAATTTCTTGAACGGTAACCTTCCTGAATCTATTATGAGTCTCACTTCTCTCAAGTACCTGACCTTGCCTGCAAATAACTTGACTGGCTCGTTACCTAGGGAAGGTAATTTTGTGATATTTGCTATGAGCTTTGAAAATTTATTTTCATTTATACATTACTCTCTGTCACAATTTCAAATTCCTACGACCATTAGCATTTGTTTTCTTTTTCTTGTGACTATAATTAATGCAGGGAGCTCTGAATATCTATTTTGGTGTTGTGTACATGTATAGAACATTCTTGTATGATATACTGCCTAAACATGTTTATCACGTGTTTGTATGCATCTTTAATTGAATTTTTTTGTAAATTTTACATGCTTGATTTAAATATTGATGCAATTTTGTAAGTGAAAATGAAACTAACAAAACATCAATGCTTTTGTCATACATCAATTTTTAGGACCCAATTGTCTATTGTCACTCTTATTTATGGTGGTTATTAGTTGATTTCTCTTTAATACCCTTCTTGTACTCAATCAAAATAATGGACAATAATTACTCTATGTTCATAATAATTTTATCTTAATTTATTATTGTCACTAGTTCATAATTATTATAATAATTTATTTTGAAAGTTATTTAATATTTACCGTAAAAAATGTAATGGACATTTTTCAAAAATATTTTTTTAATGGCTACTAAAAGAGTGACAGTAAAGATAATTAACATCTTTGATATTATTATTTAGCTCTAAATATTGACTTGTTTGTTTAAAAAAATTTTATACAAAAATTATCTAAATATTATAATAATTACTATTTTTTTGAAAAATATTAAGTAAAGATGAATATATACAAGCTCAAAAAAATTATAATATACAATATACATATACAATCTTTTATCATCTAGTGTTAATATGATTAAATAAATATTATAGAAGCAAAGCATTCCAAAATTTATCGTTATTGACCAATTAATTTTTACTGCTTAGTTTCTTTTATATTTGCTGTAATTATGATTTGTAATATTTTTTTATTATTTATTTTTACTTATTAATACTTTTATGAATTCACTGTTAAATGCATTATTGTGTTGAAGAACAATTTTAGAAAAATAATTTGATACATGATTACAAAGAGTTGTGTGAAACAATTTAATTATAACTACTTATAGTGGTTACAATATGATACTAAAGAGAACACAAACTTTCGTTAGAAGTATTTTAAAAATTATGTGCCCTTGTTTTTTATCACTTATTTTACAGTACAAAAAATGAATAGTTTGTGCAGTGGTTAATTGATAAGCATACAAGGGGAGGTTTGTAGAAGAGTCAAAACCAAATTAAAAATCACCACATATGTTCATCAATTTTCGTAAAAGGCTTTTTTGCACATGCAGCAATTTTCTTTAATAAATTAAGATAAAATTAGAATTAATATAGAACAATTAATCTCCTTTATTTTGATTAAGTATGAGAAGGGTATTAAAGGAAAATCAACTAAAAATCACCATAAATAGGAGTGACAATAAATGTTTAGTAGTGGCAATTGCCACTCCCCAATTTTTATTCTGTTCAACCTTCTTATTTCACTTTTTTGTCCCTTGAAAAGCTCTGCAACCCCAATAAAAATTTTTGACTAAAAGGAATCGTGGATGCGTTTGAGGGTATGTTTGTGAGTTGGGATTTTTGAAGGGAAGGGAAGAGGAAGAAAGGGTTAATAGTGTAAAGTTATACTACAAACTCCTTCTTCCCTTCTCCTCCAAAATCTCAACTCTCAAATATACCCCTAAGAGATTTACTACTCCCTTATAATTCCGCCATGAATGAGCTATTGTTTTCGATGTTAATGAAGAAAACCATGCACTGCAGGAGGTTTATGTAAGCTAAAGAATCTTATAACCTTGGATCTCACCCAAAACCGCTTTGTGGTACATATTCCAAAGTGTTTGGCCAATTTGTCATCTCTTCGTTATCTTTGTGTTGCATACAATTATTTTGAAGGACCCTTGCCCTCCTCAATCATTTACAGCCTCAAGTCCCTTTCCTTTTTTTCTCTTCGTGATAACTACTTCAAGGGCTCACTTCCATTTAGCTTGCTTGCTAACCATTCCAACCTTCAGATTCTTATGCCTTTTGGTTATAACCAGCATGATATGAAGGTTGAAATTAAGAACCCACCATTTGTTCCATCATTTCAATTGAAGGTTCTCATAATGGTTAACTACACACTGAATAAACCAAGATGCAAAATTCCCACCTTCCTTTATCATCAACATAATTTGAGAATGCTAAATATTGGTCATAACAACATGGTAGAAATTTTTCCAAATTGGCTATTAGTAAATAACTCTAAACTAAGTTACTTCAATCTCAGCCACAGCTTCTTGACTGGTCCCCTTGAGGTCAATCCTACTTCAAAATGCCCAAATATGGAAGTTTTTGATGTCTCCTCTAATCCCATTGTAGGAGAGATTCCTCCAACTATAGGGTCAGTTTTTCCCAACTTGATGTCTTTGAACATGTCCTCATGTTTATTGCAAGGTAGTTTTCTAGCTTCATTGGGTGACATGAGACAAATGACTAATCTAGATTTGTCACAATAATTTGTCTGTATATTTGGCACAAGAGTTTGATAAAGGTAGTAACGACTTGCAGATTTTGAGGTTGTCAAACAACAACCTAAATGGCCCCTTCTTGCTTACTGGATCAAATTTTATAAACTTTACATCCCTAAATCTAGCCAACAATAACTTCACGGGATGGATACTTGGTGGAATCATGAACAATAGCAAGTTAAGAATGTTAGATTTAAGTAACAACCAACTCTCTGGAGAAATACCAAGTTGGATTGGAAACTTTCACAATTTGACTTTTCTCATTTTGTCTCAAAATTCATTGCAAGGTATGATACCATTACGCTTTTGTAAGTTGATCAAGCTCCAATATCTGGATTTTTCTTACAACAATTTAAGTGGAACATTGCAAAGTTGTGTCAATATGTTGTCCTTAAGATATTTACATTTGCAAGACAATCAATTCAATGGACTCGTACCTATCGCTATTGCCAAGTCCCACATTCTATTGATTTTGGATTTGATGAATAATAGTTTTTCAGGCCAAATTCTGAAGTGGATTAGTTCATTTTTTAATTTAAGGATTCTTCTTTTAAAAGGAAACGAAGTTGAAGGTTCAATTCCTATGGATATTCATCTCAAGAACATTAGCGTTCTGGATCTTTCTCAAAACAATCTTTCTAGAAAGGTACCATGCTGTTTCAATAATATAGCACATGGAAAGGTGGAATTTTCATATGGCATGAGGGTAGGGAAAGTTTTTGTACTATGGGTTTTAAGGATTAAAGGGTATTACTATTATCCAAAGACCAATGAATATCAAGAACTTCAATTTGAACAGCTCTTCACGTGGTATGAAGTACAAGAAGCTGATTTCATGTTAAAAAGTAGGTATGAATCATACAAGGGAGATATTTTGAATTTCATGTCTAGCCTAGATTTCTCAGACAATAATCTAATAGGCAACATTCCTTCAGAAATGGGATACTTAAGCAACCTTCATACATTAAACTTGTCCAACAATCATCTCTCAGGACCTATCCCAGAAACATTCAGCAACTTTAAGCAAATAGAAAGCTTAGATCTTTCACACAACATGTTGAGTGGTCAAATTCTCTCACAATTGATAGCGTGATATAGCTTGTCTGTCTTCACTGTGGCTCATAATAACCTATCTAGAAGGATATTAGAAAGGGTCAACAATTTGGAACTTTTGAGGCAAGTTGTTACGAGGGCAACCCTTTTCTATGTAGACCTCTGCTAGACCAAAATTGTGCATTCAATGCCAAACTACCTAGGATGGAGACTTATTCTCATAGGAATAAAAATGACTTCAAAGACACCTTTATTTGGAGTTTGCAGTATCTTTTGTTGTTGCATTTCTAGGTGTCATAGCTTTTCTATATTTTAACTTATACTTCCACGTTGGAGGAGGGCTTTAGGAAATAATATTGTATGAAGTATATTATATACTCAAGATTATCTCTTGACATGTGTAATGGTCGGTTAAGCAAAATACAAATAAATTATGGTGAAGTCCATCTATTAGTCAATAGTGCAACTGTCATGACCCAACTTGGGAACGTGACTGACATGTGAGGAATCCCATCCCTAGGTAAGTCTTGTGGGTGACGTGACTCTCTAAATGTATAATATATCGTTATATAATATTTTAAAATATGATCTCTTCGAATTCTTTAGCATTTTCTCTATTTAAAATATCATTTAATTTCACAAACTGAAAGTAGTTAATGTTCAAACTTTGAAAATCCACTTAATAGTGGAAAACTGAATCATAAATTCATCTCTAGCTTATTATATAAACTATAATCAAAATCTACAAATTTTAAATACATACTTATAAACTGATAACATATACATAACTGTTTCTAATACTAAAACTAAATACATAATCTGAAAATAAAGCAGGGCTTGGATCCTGCCTGCACATCTACTGAAGCACTCTACTTTATCAAAACTCTAAACTAAGCTTTACTCCAAAGTAAGACTTACCATAGAGAAAGTACTGCATCTATGAAACCAGAATCTGAATTGTCTCTGGACCTGCAACTATGAGAGGAAGGGAGATGGGTGAATCAATGGACTTAGTGAGTGAGCTCTCACTCATCACCTACATGGAACAACCAATGAATATAATACAATATATATGTAACAATCATAAACCATTTTATATTCATATCCATAACTATATAGAAAAGATATTTCTATATTTATAAATTCATAAAAAACATCTCTAAATTCTTACTCTAATGAGAAATCATTTTGCATATATAAACATAATAGTTCTTAAATCAAATATTCTCTGAAAAGCATTAATAATCTCTGCAAATATAAATAACAATATTATAATAGAGAAACATTGGTATTTAGTTATGCATTACATAACGACACATTCTCTAGTTATGCATGTCAACCATGGCATAGTGAATTTTCTAATCCCTAGGATCCCTCAAGGATCTGAATCGGACACCTAACTAGGTTCCATCTCTACTCTGTGAGATTGCCCCTAAGGACAGCTTGGTACCAAGATTAACGATAATTTTTCCTAACCGTTAACTCATTATTTGTTTCTCTATAGCTACTATTTAGTCTCTAAATCATGAAAACTAATTATTTTTCTAAAACTCTGTGTTAGGCTCTGCTCTGGAGTTAAAACTCGATCATATATTAATACTCTGGGTTTGAAACTCTATCTAATTATTCTACTCTTGAAATAATAAAATCCTTGGATACATATAAAAACATTTAAATCTGAAGGGTAGGTGCTCAGTCCTTGGTGAACAAGAGCCTCTAAATTCTTAGTACTCTGAGAGTTTTGGACTCATATAACTCCAACAGCCTGACTTTAGTATAATTGTGGCTGTGAAAACTGAGCCCAAGGGTTCACCACTTATAGGCATTCCGATTTCAAGCCCACAGAATATATATCTGACAATTGCTAAGAATCATATTGAATTCCATACCTCTTGGTACCATAAAACTGAAGTTCTAAATTCAAATTTTTACTAACATATTTTTCCATATACTTGATAACTCGAATATCATAGTTCAAAATACTGGGGTTCTAAATCATGTAACTCTAAAATCAAATAATATATTTATTCAAAAGCTCAATCACACTCTTGTTCACATTTTTCCAATATATACTTCAACTAAATACTCTAAAATCATATTTGAAATCTCAAGTCTTGAATCATAAACATATCATAAACTCTTAAAACATGTTTGACAAAATAGTAACTTATTAAATCATATATTGTTGCAATAAATATCTTAGAGTTGCACTAAAACATTTGCACAACATACAATCTATCAATCATGGTCTCATGGTTTTCTAAATTTCATTTTTATGCTATATATTGGAAATCATACCTTTGCAAAACCATACATATTCATATTTTAATCTCTAATACAATATTTAATAATCATCATGCATAAAACATACTTGTAATGACTAAAGATAAAGCCATGAGTTTGAACCCACTCAGGAGTATGTGTGCACCACCAACTTGACCTCAAGAGCTTGGAATGACACCAACAACTACCATAGAGCAACATTGATTCTAGATTAAACTCTAATCACCTCTGGATAACACTAAAACAACTCTAACAACATTAGGGGAGCACCCCCACTTGACAACAATGAGAGAAATAACAATACCCATTCCAAGAATGTGAAAGAATGAGAAGAACGAAGACAAAATCTATCAACATAAACATACCGTGATGATTTGGGGAGCTAGATTTGAATGGCATTGAAAGAGAAGAGAGAAAATGTGATTTCCTAAAATTCATTAAAAATAACTCTTCAATTTATTTTCCCAGGAGGTGAAGACTCTAGACTTAGTGAAATCCCGAACCCGGCAACGTAGGTGGGTCTCGGGAGACCTTGAGGCCGTACAGAACTTAGCTACTGACACATGTACACTGAATATTCCAGTGACATTAGCCAAGCACACATAAATAAAAATATTTTAAACTAAAATATTTATTAATTGGACAAAGAATAATAAATTTAAATAAAATTATGGTTATAATAATTATGTAATTTAGGACATTGATAAAAAGAACAAATATTTATAGAAATTTGTAAAAAGTAATCACAAATTATACATATGAAGAGGACAATAAACGCCACATTCAATTTCTAGTACAACAATTATGTTATGAAAAAACACTTATTCTTTTTAAATAGAGTTTAATTTTGATGTATTGATAGTGTAAAAATGTTTTACACCATCATCAAACCAAAATATTTTGTTTAGATAACTTTTCAAGTAATGAGTGTAAAAGTCAATTATCGTGACTTATATGACAATATATTACTGGATGACTGTGTAAAACTTTTTTACACTGTCAATGCATGACAATTAAATCCTTATAAATATCGTCTTGAGTTTGAATATGTTTGATGAAACATTCTAGCATTGAGAGAGCTCAGCCATTATAATAAGCTAAACTAACTCGAACTAGATTAATACTAACAATTTTGATGGAAAAAAAAGTAACAATTAGATACAAACTAGATATAGTGTTACCACGATACAATGCCATTTACAAATATGATTTAAATAAACATGTAATAAATTATTTACTTGAGATTTTAACTCAATCGTGTCTGTCTTTATTTATTTGTTTATTTATAAACATTATTCTATCTTTATTCTGATGCTTATTTTATAGGCTGGTCAATGTTTCAGTCTTTATAACTCAGTAACACATAAAAAGGAAAAGAAACATGACTCCGTTTTGTC
Source organism: Dalbergia cultrata (assembly GCA_031216105.1). NCBI lineage: Eukaryota > Viridiplantae > Streptophyta > Magnoliopsida > Fabales > Fabaceae > Dalbergia > Dalbergia cultrata. The sequence continues at coordinate 19,677,791 of CM062350.1, forward strand.
TGGATATTAATAATTATATTCTAGTAACTTTTTTATTTGGAGAGGAATAAGCAAGAGGAATAATTTATTATGAGAGTAATAAACCGTCATTATTTAGATCTTACATAAATAATTAAAAATAAAATATAAAATTATTTAACTTTTTTAATATGATTTTTAAATAACTTTTAATTTTAATTATTTATGTACAATTGTAGGGTCAAGATTTACTCCTTAGTCCTTACTCCCTTAATAAACGGCTTGCTCCTCCAACTGGATGCATCCTATTTTAATTATACCATTCTCATCTCATTTCCGTTTTAAGTAATGCAAGGAGAGAAACTAGTTATTTTATCTCATTTACTGATGATATAAATTAAATATTATTAATTTAAATTTTTTAATAAATAAATATTGAATATGTTTTAATTTATTTACTTTAGAAGAATTATATAATTGATTTAATAAAAATATTTTATTAGATTATTTATATAAAAATAAATTGGTGCAAAAATAATTATGATATTACCTACAATGAAGCCAATAAGGGTTAGCTCACCCAATTGATCTTGTGTTCATGTATCGCATTATTTTAGTTTGATTCTTAGGTTTTCTCTATTGAAGGATGATCTATAAGTATCTTTGGATATGTTTGATTAGCCTGGAGGCATGTCCTGATCTTAGACTAAGATGATTTTTCCTTCAACATCAACTTTTGTTAATAATTAAAAATATAAAGTACAGTGAAAGAACTCGTACCTAAAATTTTAAAAGTAGTTAGTTGAATTTTTAGTTTTTGTGTACAAAGCGTTATATAAATACATTAAAGGCTTAAATAAGTTTCTTGGTCATAGAAAAAAAAAAGAATTTTGATTTTGATTCTTAAAACTAAGGGTCAAATGAGTTATTGGATGATGTTTTTAACACATAAGATTGTATGATATGCTGTGCAGGTTTAGTGGTTGTCACGTATGATTTGACAACATAGTCATTTGTTAATCAGTTTAGTATTCAACATAGACAAACTAACAACATTTTTTTCGATAATTATGAAGGAAGGCTAAACCCACAATGGGACGCAATAAAGTGCATGATACAACAGCTCCAAAAAAAAAAAAGGACCAAAATATAAAGACAATACACTTTGAACTCATACAGCATAACTGCTACTAGCAGTAGCAGCACACCCATTACCAATTTAACAACACCCCTTATAACTAAAATATAAATCCAACCAACACTCCAGATTTTAAGCCAGAGTAAGCCACAACCTATTGCAGAAATATGGGATAAAGAAGGCTTCATATGACATAGAGCAACCACCACACCAAAACATGTGAATAGCAGTATGAATTTCACAATAAACGGGCACTAAGGCAATTCCAGTAGGTCCATGAAAATCGAAGACAATCACCCATTCTTATACTATATCATCCACTGAGTGATCACTTAACCACAACAAGGAAGATTAAATATCCAACAAAAATTGGAAGACAAGGCTACTTCAATAAAACCATCCATGGGGGCACAATCTGAGAATGAAAATATCCAATTCTGCTGACTCATCCATTAACCATAGGAAAATTCTAACTCCCCCATTAAGCTTTCATCATACTCTTCCAAATGAAACAAGAACCCAGCTCCGTACTAATGTTACTGCTGAGCAAATTGTAGCAAAACTCCATCGCTGTAAATATAGTCCACCCTGATGACAACATTTTCTAGGCCAATTGGAGATAGAAAATCCATTTGTGCTTATACACCATGGAGAACCAAGTAAACAAAAGGCCCATTGAATCTATGGCTGTAGAACCAACTCACACACCCTTAAAACACACACACACACGCGCTTGCTCAACTCACACACCCACTATATATTCAAGTTGCTCTAAATTAAGCTTTCACCAGGGTCACTCAAAACATGCTCAACACATCACAGTGCTCTCAAATTTCAAAAAAATTCACCCTCAACTCCCATGTCTCCTCATCACACTTCACAAGCAATTCCTCACTGTCTATTACTCCACTCACCTTCACTGAAGCTCCTTTCAACCTTTTCCTGGGATCATTGAACACACCAAACAAATAAGAGTTAGATAGAAAAACAAAGATAGAAATTCCTTGCTCCTCACAGTTATCTCCCTCCTCAAGATTGTGTTTCTCCCTCTAATCTCACATCTCCCCTGCAAATATAAGATATCTCTTTTGTGTTTCTCTCCTTAACACCCCTTACTCACCAAACAAAACTCCATAGAACCTCACGGTTATCCTTTTCAAAAGGATCTAACCATTTAGCAACAAAATTATTCACTTGTAAAAAGACACAATACTCCAACAAAACAAATTATCAATATTCGGAACATATCCAAGATCTACATATGTGCATGAGATTAAGGAAGAAGCTATGCTCATTTTGGAAAACAATTTCATTTCTTAATTCCCAAATTGGTAACAAAATAGCATAAAAGCAAACGTTCCAACCTCTCCTATGCCAACCCGTGAAACCTACTTCATTCCACATTTGAAAATTTACTTTTGGATCATCAGCTATCACTCAATTAATGCCCCACCATTTACAACAACAAACCCAAATTTTCCAAGTATGGTGACAAGTAAAAAACAAGTGTGACAGAGTTTTCTCGTAAGCATTACAAAAAACACACTTCACCTCATCATATTCAAGCGATTTAGATGAGTTTTTGTATTGACTCTGCCACGAAAAACAAACCACACAAATAACTCTGCCGTAGGTGGGGTACAACCATGCCACACATTACAAATAGAAGAGTCAACTTGAGAATGACTGCAACTTTCCTAAAAATATTTAACTAAGAAAGATTGAATAGAAAAAATCTAAGAAGGATGATACCGCAAACATTTTGAATAGGGTAACTTCAACAATGAAACATGCAACAAGACCGAATAAATTTCAAAATGCAACAAGACCGAATAAACCCTAAACCCTAAACCCTAAACTAGACAAACTAACAACATGCAACAAGACCGAATAAATTTCAAAATGTTTACATCGAAACCACCAAATGTGAAATTTGTTAATTAATTTTCATAACTTATTTAAAGTAACTTTCTTGTTCAAGGTGTTTATACACACACACACACACACACGCACTCAACTTGATCTTATTTTCAAATGACCAACATACACGAATTAAATGATATTTTAAAGGCGAATCTTGTGGTGCTTCTTACTTTGTCGGGCTACACACCTTGTTATCCAATAGAAAAGATTACAGGGTCTATAGATGCTCAAATTAATTATGGTACATTATAGTAATTCTTTAGCTTTGTTCAGACGGTTAAATTGTGATTAATTGTATTTTAAAAATGATCAAAATTTATTTGTGTGATCTTGGAACACTGCAAATCTTGTTTTCTTCCTGATTTCAAGATCATATAGATAAGATTTTAATTAATTTTAGGATCACACAGATAAAATTTAGAATTATTATAGTATATATATGCATTTTAAAAGTGACCAAAATTTATCTGTATGATTCTAAAATATTCCTACAAAATTTTGTTTAGTTTCAGTATTATACATATGAAAAATTGCTTAGTTTCAAATCACACAGATAACATTTAGAGATTATTGCTACGGATCATATGTAAGTGACGTATCGATGTACCACATCTTAGCTGTTGGATGTTTGCGGTGTGTGGTGTGCCTTGCAATTGCAGCTAAAACACGGCCAATTTTGAAAGGTCTTTTTTAACTAGATTTTGTGGCAGTAAATTTTATTTCATTTTCATCGTTGTGATATATTAAATATACATTTGATTTTTCACCGATGAACTGTAATTTTAAAAACCATATTTACCAAATTAGTGTTGTTTAAATACAATATATATATTCCGTCTACATCAAAATATATAGCGAATACTGCAGAAAGCATCACCATTGTAGTCAATGGCGCAACATGAACTCGTTCCACCCCTGCCATATCATGCGCAACATGATCATTTGACTCTAAATCCCATTTCTCTATTGTCACTTTTCATTAAATCCATTTATTTATGACATCCTCAAAATATCCTTAATAAAAGAACTTGATTTATACGTCAATAATTTTTTATTTTTAAAACTAAATTAAATTTTAATTTGTATGGTAGAATCTCAATTATCTATTATCATTTTCTATTTTCTATTTTTATTTATTACATTTTTAAATACCTTTAACTGAAAACTTATTTTTATATTTGTAATATATGATACATTGTTACTCTAATATTTTAAATTTATATTTAATAATTGTAATAATTAATATCAAACATAAACATGAAACTGTCTTTAACCTTCAAGCATAACGAAAAAAAAAACTAACTTATATATAATGATTAACTTTAATTAAAAAGTATAATAAAATCAAAATTAAATAACTTATCAAATTTGATTAAAAAAATTCACTTTTTTGTTCACATCATACTTGTGAAAAAAGCTTACATCCGAATATTCTAATATCGTGCTTCTATGTAAAAAAAATCCTTGGAAGCCTACAAGCATAGGATGTGCTACTGCAATATAAAAAAAGTATAAAAATAAAGATAGTGAGAAGTTTGATCAAGAGGTTATGTAGCTGGAAAAAAAAATATTAATAATAAAATAAAAGCAAAAAGCTGAACACTAGCAGCACAATAGTATCACTAACAATTTTCTAGTTCCTAACAATTGCATCATAAAAGCATAAATGAGCACATATTTTTCTTCATAATAAAAAAAAATTTATCAATGCCTCTTCCTTTGTAAGGCTTGATCACAACCAGCATGACAATGTATCCTCTGAAAGTGTTACGATGGTGATAACCACACAACCAAACAAATAATAATTGTTAGGGAATCAGCTAGATGAAGTCAGTTAGTCTATTATTAGAGTTAGTTAGAAAGTCTGTTACTTGTAATAGAGCACGTGTCTGAATGGAACCTTCCAAGAGAAGCTTGAGCTATCACTATATATAGCCAACTTCCTTTGTATAATTCATTGAATGAAATCATTTCATCAAGTTCAGTTTCTCTGCATTATTTGCTTTCTCTCTTTTACTCTCGTTCTCTCCCTCTCTCTCAACTTGCCTCTGATACCTTACATGGTATCAGAGCAAGGTTCTGATCCATGGCCACTCACAGTTCTGAAGACTCAACAATGGCGAAGCAAGCTACACAAGGCTTCTCAAATCCAGTCTTAGTAAAACTAAACAAAGAGAATTATCTCTTATGGAAGTAAGAAGCATTATCTACGATCAAAGGATACAAGCTGCAAAAGTATCTGAAGAAAGATCAAATCCCTAAGAAATTCGCAACTGAATTGGATGAACAATCAGGTAATGAGTCATCAAAATTTCTTTATTGGGAACAACAAGATAGTTTGCTTATGTCTTGGTTACTCTTTTCTATGAGTGAGAATCTGAAAGTTAAGATGGTGAGATGCGAATTCTCATATCAACTTTGGGAAAAGATTGAATCTATCTTTGCTGCACAAACTAGAGCTCACATTAGGAAACTCAAGATTCAGTTAAAGAATATTAAAAAGACAGGTACTATGGATGATTTTCTCCTAGAAATCAAGAAAATTTCAGATCAGCTAGCAGTTGCTGGTTCTAAAATCAATGAGACAGAGTACATAGAGGCTGTGTTTGATGGCCTAACAGATGAGTACAGTCCTTTCATAACTTCCTTATTGTCTCGAATTGAACCATATTTAATTGATGAGATGGAATCACTACTACTGTTTATTGAAGACAGAGTTGAAAAATGTACCAAAGTCGAACAGCTTCAAATCCCAATGCAAGCTAATGTAGCTCACACACAGTGGAATCCAGGCTTTTGAGGCAGAGGTCAAAATCAAAATTTCAGAGGAAGAGGATTCAGCAGCTTCAGAGGAAGAGGAAGATTTAATAGAGGTGGAAGATCAACTAACTTTGGCAAACCACAATGCCAATTATGTGGAAAGTTTGGCCACATCGTGTGGGACTATTATCATAGATTCAATCCCAATTACACAAGTCAATCCTCTCAACCTCAGACCTCTCAACCACAAACTCAAGCCTACCTGTCTCAGTCTGGCTCATCATATCAAGCTCAATCTAGACCAGCTACACCACTAGCTTATCTTGCCTCCCCTTCCACTGTGTATGATCCAATGTGGTATCCCGATTCTGGAGCCACAAATCATATTACCAATGATCTTGAAAATCTGATGCAAAGATAAATGTATGAAGGACAAGACAAAGTCAGAATTGGTAACGGATCAGGTATGAATATTCATCACATTGGAAATTCTATTTTGTAGATACATAACAAGTCATTTGTTCTAAATAACCTGCTACACGTTCCTAGCATAACCAAAAATTTGCTGAGTGTGTTACAATTTTGTAAAGACAACAAAGTGTTCTTTGAGTTTCATGCTAACAAATGCATTGTCAAATCATAGGACTCCCAGGAGACACTTCTCCAAGGGATTGTTAGCAACAACCTCTACATTTTTCCCACTCTGACCAAGGCTACCAGCAAGCCTACACTTGACGGATCTGCACAAGCATTTAGTTCCACTGTTTCACACTCTAATTCTGTACCCTCACTTCAAATTTGGCAGAATAGACTAGGTCATCCTTCCAATAAAGTTGTACAAAACGTTCTTAATACTTGTAATATACTTTGTGATATCAATGACATGTCAAATGTTTGTTCATCATGCTGCCTTGGAAAGTCACACAAACTGCCTTATTATTACTCCAAAACAATTTATACAGCACCTCTAGAATTAGTTTATTCTGACATTTGGGGGCCAGCACCAATTACCTCCAATGCTGGTCACAAATACTACATTATCTTTGTAGATGCATTCTCCAAGTATACATGGCTTTATTTGATGCATGCTAAATCTCAAGCTTTTGCAGCCTTTATGCAATTCAAAAACATGGCTAAGCTACATTTAAACTCCAAAATAAAAACACTACAAAAAGACGATGCCAAAGAATACCAAGCCTTTACCAAACACCTCATACCATTAGGAATCCACCATAGATTTTCCTGCCCCTATGCTCATGAGCAAAACGGATCCCCTGAAAGAAAACATAGACATGTAACTGAAGTTGGACTAACACTCCTAGCCAATGCTTCACTTCCAATTCAGTTTTGGGGAAAAGCATTTCAAACTGCAGCCCACCTCATCAATTACCTACCAACAACCACACTTCAATTCCACTCTCCCTTTGAAACCTTATTTCACAAAACACCAAACTATCATCTCCTCAAAACCTTTAGATGTGCATGTTATCCCCACCTCAGACCTTACAACAAACATAAATTGGAGTTTAAATCTGAACAGTGCATCTTTTTGGGTTACTCTTCACAGCATAAAGGTTACAAATGCATGAGTCCTACAGGTAAAATTTACATTTCAAGGGATGTAACATTTGATGAGACCCTATTTCCCTACAAACAACCACTACTACCCACCCCATCGTTATCAAAACCATCTACAACTCCTGCAATCCCTGTAGTCAATCACATTCCCCACCCAAAGTCTGCAACTCTGAATTCCACTGATGATAATATTCACATTTGCACTCCTTTATCAAATTCTGTCTCTGCTAGTTCCTTGCCTTTGGACAAGTCACTTGACTTTACTCATGGGAGGTTGGAAGTAGTCCTGCCCATCGAACCAAATCCAGCTGAAAGTCCTGCTGCAACATCAAACCCAATTAATACTCATCACATGGTGATTCGGGCTAAGAATGGAATATTTAAACCCAAAGCTCTCTTGACAGTAGTTGAACCAAGAACAGCCAAGGAAGCTCTCATTGCCCCTCAGTGGCATGAAGCAATGAAGGATGAATATGTAGCACTTATCAGGAATAACACCTGGTCCTTAGTCCTTTTACCTCCAAATAGACAAGCCATTGGCTGTAAGTGGGTTTTCAAGGTGAAATACAAACCGGATGGATCAACACTCAAGCATAAAGCTCGACTTGTAGCAAAGGGATTCCATCAACAAGAGGGCTTTGATTTCCATGAGAACTGTAGCCCAGTTGTCAAGCCAGCCACCATCCGAGTTATCCTAACCATTGCTATATCTAAAGGCTAGCCCATCCATTAGTTAGACTTCAATAATGCATTCCTGAATGGTGACCTTCATGAGCAAGTGTACATGACACAGCCTGAAGGCTTTCAAGTTGGAGATGCTCAGCTGGTATGCAAACTTAATAAAGCTTTGTATGGCCTCAAACAAGCTCCACGATCTTGGTTTGAGAAACTTAGCACCACTCTTCTTCAAATTGGGTTCACTGCTGCCAAGTGTGACTGCTCTCTTTTCATCAAAACCTCACCCTCTGAAACCTTGTATGCTCTTGTCTATGTTGATGATGTAATCATCACAGGAACCTCACACACAGCCATCGCTTCCCTTATCTCCACCCTCTTTCACACTTTCTCCCTCAAAGACCTTGGCAAGCTTCACTACTTCCTTGGTATTGAAGCTAAATCCACCTCGTCGGGTGGCTTACATCTTTCCCAGACCAAATACATCAAAGACCTCCTTGTCAAAGCAAAAATGGCTGAGTGCAAACCCTCCCCCACCCCTATGACTTCTAGTCTTAAATTATCTAAACATGGTGATGACCTGTTTGAAGACCCTTCCTTATATCGATTTATTGTTGGGGCCCTTCAATATGCCACAATAACACGTCTTGACATTGCTTACTGTGTCAACAAAGTTTGTCAATTCATGCATCGCCCACTCCTGTCACATTGGAAAGCCGTGAAACGCATTATGCGTTATCTGCAAGGGACTCTCACTCATGGTCTCCACTTGCGCAGTTCACCCAATTTGAATCTTATGGCATTTTGTGATTCAGATTGGGGTTCAGACCCCGATGATCGCAAAAGCACGTCTACGTTTTGTGTCTTTCTAGGCAACAACTTGATCTCCTGGCTCTCGAAAAAGCAGTTTATAGTATCACGATCAAGCACCGAAGTTGAGTATAGAAGTTTAGCCTCGGTAGTTACCGAACTCTCTTGGCTTCGTGCTCTTTTATTTGAACTCTCAGTACTAGTTACTACTCCCCCTATCTACTGTGATAATCTCAGTGTAGTGATGTTGGTGTCCAACCCCGTCTTTCATCAACGCTCCAAGCACTTCGAGCTCGACTTGCACTTTGTCCGTGAGAATGTAACACAAAACCTAGTTCGGGTTCACCACATTCCCTCAGAGGAGTAGACAGCTGACCTCCTCACTAAACCCGTAAGCAGCACTCGGTTCTCTTACCTCCGTGGCAAACTTAGAGTTGAATCCTCCAACTCATAAGTTTGTAGGGGGGGATGTTAGGGAATCAGCTAGATGAAGTCAGTTAGTCTATTATTAGAGTTAGTTAGAAAGTCTGTTACTTGTAATACAACATGTGTATGAATGGAACCTTCCAAGAGAAGCTTGAGCTATCACTATATATAGCCAACTTCCTTTGTACAATTCATTGGATGAAATCATTTCATCAAGTTCAGTTTCTCTGCATTATTTGCTTTCTCTCTTTTACTCTCGTTCTCTCCCTCTCTCTCAACTTGCCTCTGATACCTTACAATAATAATATAAAACACAAGAGTTTAGATGAAATAGAGGTACTAATGTTAAAAGAAAAAAGAAGACCTGAAACACAAAATATAAAATAAATTAAAAATTAAAAAGATTTGGAAACAGGAAAGAAAACTGAGCCTAACGATAGATAAAGCAAGGTATGTAAATTAATAAGGACATTTTAGGAATGATAAATATAAATATATTTATAGAGGAGTGATAATAGATATATAAGAGTGACAATAGCCACTTACTTTAATTGAATATTAAAAAAATTGTTGATTAAATTTTGTAAGCTAATAATTTTAGAAATTTTTGTAATATTTAATTTCTTCATTGCTCTCCTTTTTTTCATTTTTTTAATTACAAATTACATGTTTTTTCATTTTTTTTTTCATTTGGTGATTGTGGAATAAAGACATGGTATCAAAGCTCAACCAGGAGCTCTGTTGTGCGTCTCTATCACATTCATCATGTGTGATCATATTCAAGAATCCGCGGAGAATCAACAAGCTCCTGCAGCCAATTCTCAACCTTCAAATGGCGAACCAGTTCTGCAACATGGTCCAGTCTTGCAGTAAATCCCAATCTTGAATCAAGTTCCACTGCATAACAACATGTTTCATATGAGCAATCAGGTTCCATTTCAATTTTATGGTCAAATTCTAGTTAATCTTGCTCAGCAACCTAACCCAATGATGGGTCATTATCCAGTAGTTAACTCATCTTACAACCCTTTATCAGACCATATGAGCCCATACTTTTTGCACCCGAGTGAGAATCCGGGTTCCTCATTGATTTCTGTAACTCTAACTCCACAGAATTATCATTTTTGGGCTAGAGCTATGCGTTTTGCATTAAAGGGAAATAATAAATTGTAGATGGAACCTTGCCTAAGCCTAATGAAGATGACCCATTCTTTCTTGGATGGGATAGATGTAATACATTTGTAGTATCTTGGATTCATCAATCTTTAAGTCCCGAAATCTTACAAAGTGTTGCTTGGGGAGAAATAGCCTCAAATTTATGGAGAGATCTGAAGAAAAGATATCATCAAGGAGACATCTATAGAATAGCTGACTTGCAAGAAGAGATGTTTGCAACAAGACAAGGTGATATGTCTGTAACCACATATTTCACCAAGTTAAAGGCTATGTGGGGAGAACTTGATAGTTTTAGGCCCATCCCTGCATGTCCATGCATTGACCATTGTGCATGTGGTCTTGGAGTAATGAGAGATTACAGAAGAAGTGACTATATAGTTAGGTTCCTTCGGGGACTGCATGAGCAATATGCTCATGCTAAGTCACAGATTATGCTCATGAAACCTTTACCTGATATAGATGAGATTTTGTTCTTGATGACTCAACAAGAAAGGCAATTCAATTTGAATGAATCCAAGATCTTAGTAACTTCTGCTATTGCTGCTGCTAACAAAGTCACTGCTACTGCAACATTTGCTCCCAGAGGAAAAGAAAGAGGCAGGGGACAGCCTGTGAATTTTGGTGGAAGAACTATAAGAGGCTGAGGTCAACACTCTAAGATGTGTTCACATTGTGGGAGACCTGGTTATCTTATTGATACATGCTACATAAAGCATGGCTTTCCTCCTCACCTTAAGCAAAGACAAGGTGTTATCAACGATGTGGCAAATGAAGATGAGCAAACTAACACCTATGATAATGTTAGTTGCAGCACTAGTAGTGATTCTGCTCTTCAGTCAAGGGAGACAAGTTCAAAATCTGAGTTTTTGTTTACTCCTGAGCAAAGACAAGCTTTAATGGCATTACTTTAACAAGAAGACTCACTCACTTCTCATGTTGTCAACCATGTCACCACCAGTCTTACCAATAACCCTACAGTGGCAGGTGCTGCATATATCATGTCACTCTCATGCATAAAGTCCAACACCTGGGTCATAGACACAGGTGCCACTGATCATGTCACATTTTCCATGTCTTTATTCCACAATTAGCATAAAATAAAACCAATTGAAGTAAAATTACCTGATGGAACCATTACTTTCACAAATATTGCTGGTACCATAACATTTTCTGAAAATCTTTATCTTACCAATGTACTTTACATTCCTTCTTTCAGCTTCAATTTACTTTCAGTGTCTAAACTCACTTAGCTTTACATTGTCAATTTACATTTGATGATGTGTCTTGTAAGATTTAGGACTGCCTTTCCTTGAGGATGACTGGTGCAGCTAGCATCCAAGGTGGCTTGTATGCAATGACAAAATCTTCACAGCCAATCACTCTAACCACCTCTTCACAAATACACCATACACAGTCAGCCTCTGAAAGCACATTATGGCATCGTAGACTAGGCCATATTGTAGATGATAAGCTTTGTATAATGAAGAAAAAGTTTCCTTACATTCACAATTCTAGAAACAATGCCAAGTAGAAAAGGCTTCCTTACTGTACAAGCACTACAACATCTAATAAAATCTTTGATCTTGTTCATATGGATATTTGGGTTCGATTTTCTACATTATCTATTGCTGGACATAAATATTTTTTAACAGTAGTTGATGATAAATCAAGATTTACCTGGACTTATTTTCTAAAAACTAAATCAGAAGCATCGAACTTGCTGATGAATTTTGTTAGCTTTATTTCAACTTAGTTTGGTATCACAATCAAATGCATTAAGACTGATAATGGTCCTGAGTTTAATCTCACTCAATTTTACAAGTCAAAAGGAATAATGCACCAAATAAGCTATGTTGAGACCCCTCAACAAAATGGTATTGTTGAGAGGAAACATCAACACATAGTAAGTGTTGCAAGAGCACTTGTTTTTAGTCTAATCTTCCTTTCTGCTTCTGGAACTTTGCAATCTCACATGCCATTCATTTAATCAATAGACAACCTAGTTCCTTTTTACAAAACCTTTCACCTTTTAAGGTATTGTATGACAAATTACCTGACTTACACCAACTCAAACCATTTGGCTGTCTGGTTTATGCATCAACTTTAACACATAATAGAAAGAAATTTGACCCCAAATCCAGAAAATGCATTTTTTTTAGGCTTTCAGCAAGGCACCAAATGATTCATCCTATTTGACATCAACACCAAAGCAATGTTTGTCTCTAGAAATGTTGTATTTTATGAACATATATTTCTTCTCACTCAAAATGGGCACTCATCTGCAGGACCTAAGTCACATCCTATTACACAAGCTACAACATCCATTGACTATACCTATGACAATACATTCACTTACACCACCCTACCCACTACTGTACCTATAACCTTACCCATTACTGTACCCTCTACACCACCTATTCCACCACAATCACTCGCTCAAATTACAAACCATGAAACTATACCTCACCTTACAACTACTGTCGAACTAGAACCACACATATCTGATAACACCATAACACATCATCATCCCTCACTTGAGTCTAGCATTACTCAACCTAGAAAATCATCCCGACCTAGGAAACCACCAACATATTTGCAAGATTATCACTGCACACTAGCCATTCAAAATACAGATCATCCATCTTTCTCAGTGAGATATCCTGTTTCGAACTATTTGTCATATGCATCACTTTCCAAAAACCATATGCATTTTTCTATAGCCTTGTCCTCCAACCCTGAACCAAAGAACTATGAGGAGGCAGTGGTTCAACCTTGTTGGAAAGATGCCATTTCAGCTGAACTCAATGCTTTAGCGCAAAACAAAACTTGGGTTTTAACTCCACTTCCTCATGACAAAAGAGCAATAGGTTGCAAATGGGTCTTCAAAGTTAAGTTCAAGCCCGATGGTTCAATAGAGACACACAAAGCCCGCTTTGTTGCCAAGGGCTTCACTCAAATAGCAGGTATTGACTATCTCGAAACCTTTAGTCCCGTTGTTAAGATGACAACCTTTAGAATGTTACTGGCTCTTGCTGCTGCCAAGGGTTGGCATCTTCAACAGCTGGATGTCAATACAGCTTTCCTCCATGGTGACTTGGATGAAGAATTCTACATGCAAATACCTCCAAGGCTAGATGTTCCCCAACCTGGTATGGTCTGCAAACTTCAAAAATCTCTCTATGGGCTCAAACAAGCTAGTATGCAGTGGAATGCAAAATTGACTTCAGTGCTAATTGCTTCGGGTTACATCCAATCAAAATCTGATTATTCATTATTCACCAAAACTACCTCATCAGGCTATACTGCCATATTGGTATATGTTGATGATTTAGTTTTGGCAGGTGACAATGTAGCTGAAATACAACATATGAAGGCCCTGTTGGATGAAAAATTAAAATAAAGGATTTGGGGAACCTCAAATATTTCCTTGGTATGGAAATTGCTAGGAATAAGACTAGAACTTCTTTATACCAAAGAAAGTATTGCCTAGACCTCCTTGAAGATATTGGTATGCTAGCTTCCAAGCCAGTTTCTACACCTATGGACTATACTTTGAAATTGTCTAAGGAGTCTGGTCCCCTATTCTTTGACATTACATCATATAGAAGATTGGTTGGAAGGCTCATCTATTTGACACATACCAGACCAGATATTTGCTATGCAATTGGCAGACTCAGTCAGTTTCTTGATTGTCCCTCAGTTGTTCACTAGCAAGCTGCTCATAAGGTTCTCAGATATCTCAAGGGTTCCCCAGCTACTGGACTTTTCTTCCCTGCATCCTCTGATCTAATTCTGACTGGATATACAGATTCTAATTGCGGTGCTTGTGCTGACTCTAGGTGATCAATCTCTGGTCAATGTTTTTTTCTTGGAAATGCACTAATATCTTGGAAATGTAAGAAACAATAACTGTAGCAAGATCATCTGCTGAAGCAGAATATCGAGCCCTTGCCATGGCTACTTGTGAAGCACAATGGTTATAAGGTATCTCATGAAGGACTTTCAGCTACCTACTTCCAAAGCTTGTGTCATCTACTGTGATAACCAAAGTGCAATTCATATAGCAGCAAATCCTGCCTTCCATGAAAGAACTAAGCACATAGAAATTGATTGTCACGTTGTTCGAGATAAAATTCAAAGTGGTGATATTCACCTACTACCTATTCAGTCAGCTCATCAATTGGCAGATATACTCACAAAACCTTTAGCTCCTAGTCCATTTCAGAATATTCACTCCAAGCTTGGCATGTTAAACTTTCACATACCAGCTTGCGGGGGGGTGTCACCCGAGTCTAGACCTTCAGACTCAGAAAAGGAAGGAGGCTAAGTGGTTATCTGATTCAGTTACAAGTTAGTTAGCTATGTTAGTTATCCAACTAATTTTAGTTAGCACTCCTAGCTGTATATAAATTGATTCTGATGTATACTTCAAGTAAGCTTTCATTCTGTAACAAACACACATTTAGAGAATAATGCAATTCTGCTTCTCTCAAGCTTAGTTTCATTTCTCCTTTCTTTCTGCTCCAGCATGATACCATTTTGACATACGGTATGCGTTATTATTTTTAGATTTAATTTCTATGTATTGATAGTATTTTTTTTATATAATCATCCAATTATATATTGTCATCAACCATGATAGTTGACTTTTACATCCACTTTGAAAAATAATCTAAATAAAATATTTTTTATTAAATGACAATGTAAAATAGTTTTACACAATTAGTGTGTTAAAATTGAACTCATTAATTTTGTCAATAATTTTTTGAAAAAATATATGTAAGACCATAGTTTTTGAGACTGTTTTTTTAGTTTAATGTATTCATTTTGTTAAGATTAATCAAAAACCATTTATAACAATACTCTGTCAACTTATGTATGTCTAGTAACATTAAAAAAAATAAAAGATTGGACATGATGATGATGATAATAATAGATATTAAAGTTCTTTTAATACGTGTCATTTTCTCCTAAATTTAGATAATTTTAAGTTCTTTTTCTCATAATTTCATTTTTTAATTTTTATTTACCCAATCTTCATTTTTTTAGCTCTTTTTCTTTTACAATCTTTTAATTTTGAAACAACTTTTTAAATATTATATTGAGTGAGAAGATTGATGACATTAATAACAATTAGAAATAAATACAGATAATTATAACAAGGATAAAATACATTTATCACCCTTAAGATATAAAGCAATGACTCTTCACTCCATTTGTTTGAAAAACCTACCCTTCATCCAGGGACAGATCCAAAAAAACCATTAAGGGGACTGAAAATAAGACTTTCTATAATAGAATAAATATTATAACAGGTGCTAATACAGAAATTGATATTTTAACTATCAATGTTTTAGATTCATTTGTAAATGAATCATAAATAATATCAATTTGGTATATTTTCTATGTTCATTGTATGTATTATGATAAAAATGTAGAAGTTAAAAATATTATAAGAAAAATAAAATGATATATATATATATATTATATTATATTTCATATTTGATATTATATAAAAATATTACAAAAATAAAATGATGAAAAATGAAAATTCAATTTTGATGCATTGACAGTATAAATTTTTTTATATTATTATTTGATTAATCATTCCATTCAAACTGATATTAAGTAGTAGATATCAGAGTAAATCACTTTTAATAATGATAATATATGCTTGAATATATTATAGAACTCATTTGTACAATTAATACATCAAATTAAACTCATAAAATTATAATTATAGAATAAATCAATCAATAGAAATTTAAACAAGTGTCAAACCATACTAAGTAATTGCCCACTAATGATAACTACCCACCATAATTTGATGATTTTTAAAACTTTATTAGTTGAATGTGTAAAATCAATTTTATATTGTAAACTAATTAAAATTCAAAATAGTGCCAAATTTGCTACATAACTTACTACTAACTATGACAGTTAAATAATTGATTTATAAATTATTTTTAATATTTTAAATCCTATTCATATAATTATATTTTATATTAACATTAGTTATTACAAATACAATTTTTCATGTATTATTTATTTTTAAAAATAGTTAATATTTATTTATATTTTTTAACATTATTCTAAACATTTATTTAATTTTTATATGTTATTTATTTAAAATTTTTATTATTAATTTTTCATTAAAAAATTATTGTTAACTTTTAATATAATTTTTAATATTAGTTATGAATTTATTTTCTATGAACTGATAATATAAAATAGTTTTAATTATGAACTTACAAGAATTCAAGAAATTGTCAAATTTGGTAAAAAAGTTACCTATTAGATTTTGTTTTATGCTATCGCTGTATATAAATTAAACTTATTATTTATTTTATAATTATTTTTATTATTTAGTGTATAATTTATAAAAAAACAGGTCATAAAAGAGAATGCACCAAACACGCTTTTAGTGAAATGGAGTGGAGTGTAGGTTTTTTTAAAAAATATGATAGAGTGTCATTTCTTGATACCTCATGAGTGGTAAGTGTATTTTACCCTTATAACAATAACAATAATTGCAGAAAAAAAGTATACAATATAATTAGTATTTAATTTTGATGCACTGATAATATAAAAAAAAAATCTTACACAATTATTCAATCATGCAATTCTACATCAATATATAAGTATCATAACTCACAGCCCGCTATTTGAAAATCGATTCAAATTGATAAATTTGATTGGATGATAGTTTAAACTTTTTTTACACTATCAGTGTATCAAAGTTAAACCAATGCAATTAACATTTAATTTAAAACTAAGGTAATGTAGTTAACATTGTACAAAAGTTTTACATAGTTATTCAAGCATATAATTTCACACGAGGTACTATAGTTAACATTACTTCCACTATTACTACTGAAAAAGTAATTTAAATAGAGAGATTTAATTAGATAACAACCAATGGATCAAAATTCAACTCTAAAACTAAATTCTATTTTGCACCCTAAAAGGTGAAAGTTGGGTAAATACAACTCAAAAAGGAAAATGATGGAATTATAATTGGTCATAAAATGAATGTTCAAATGGGCCAGCTTTCTTTGGATGGTTGAATAGCATTACCCATAAAAATAATTGAAGAAGATAAGAAAAATTTTACATATAAGAAATTAATTTTGTTAATATTTGACATATGATAGCAATTTTCTTACCGAGGAGTTGGGGTAAGGATACAAGTAGCTCCGACGTCCGTAGGAATGGGGGTGGGGTACCTGCAAAGACACTCCGATGCTTAAGTTAGAAAAGTGTAGGGAATGAGAGGTGTTTTATGGTATCAAAAAGATGATCATACCTGGGGGGCGTTAGCCCCTTTTATATGAGCTGAGGTAACCCCGTCAAGAATCTGTTATGAATTAAATGTAGGAGATATTCCCGTGATTTGATCAGTTATTAGAGGTAATTATCAGATATAATATAGATATAGTAGGATAAAGGCGGATTATGTGCGGGTATAGTGAGATATTCCCAGCTAGATCCATGATGTGATCTTTTAAGGGGTACTTTCTTCCTTGTGAAAGATCTGTGGCCCATAGAAGAGGTCTCCTAGACTGGACCGAGGTCTGGGTCCTTTATCCAAGGTCTTGTGTTTTGGGCCGAGGTATAGGCCCATATTTTCTAGTCCAGTACATAGCCCCCGAGCTTGGTTGAATTCTGAGGACTTCATGCCGAGCTCAAAAGAAGTTGAGTCTTTTCATTTGCAGTGGTGGCTATTGTTGGAGAAAGTGTGCTACACATGTCATCTTTCTATTGGGTGAGCAATCATTTCTCATAAATGTGGGGATCGGGGGTTTACTTATTCACCGTTAGATTAAAGTGATAAGCCCCCTGCTATTGGATATGATGAACGTTTCAGATGCGTTATTGATTGGAGGGAAGCGCTTCTGCTCATTGGATGAGTTCCAGTTTCTGAGTAAATGAGCAAAAGGCTTTTTAGATTTTCATTTATGGAAAACTCTTGTTCTCGTTCTTCTCTGTTATCGCTCTCTGTGCTAAGCCGTCTGTGAGGTTTTCAAGGCATCCAACCTTTTATTGCTTCAAATCGGTTAGTTCATTTATTTCTTTGCCTTCTTTACTTTAGTCAGTTTACATTTCTGTATCTGGAACCCTAGGCTAGGAGATTGTTGTTATCTGCTTGGTTATGTTAAGGCCATTTCCTTCTGCTTGAGTTTGCTTTTATTTCTTTTTGATTTTTAGGTAATTTTTCAATGGCTAAAGGAGAGACTGTCTCTGTTTCTGGTAAAGGGAAAGAGATAGTGAGTGAGGGTGAGGTCGTAGTCGATCCTTACGGTTGGGTTAGCGATGAGGTCAAGGAAGTGGCTTCAATTTTTGATGATAGGGAGTCGGTCCGTAGGTTTAGGAGAGCTTGTTTAGTATCGAGCTACGAGGAGAGTAGGATAGAGTGCGCTCCTTGTGGTGCCGACGATAGGGTGTGTAATTATAGGGAGGATAAAAGGGAGGCCGACTTTATTTACATGTATATAGATTTCTTTGAGAAATTAGATGTTAGGGTCCTTTTTTCCCGTTTTGAGGATGGGTGTTTAAACAAAGTAAATGTTGCCCCTTCTCAACTTCATCCGAACAGTTGGGCTTTCGTCCGACCATTTGAGAATTTATTCGCTATGCTCGATCATGATCCTAGTGTGGATGTATTTTTTTATTTTTTCCAAGTTAAAGGGGTTGATAAGGGTACCTGGATTTCTTTTAGCAGTGTACCCAGAAAAAAGCTGTTAAGTTTGTTAACTTCTAGTTTTAAGAAGTTTAAAGAAAAATTTATCAAGGTGAGGTCCATCGAGTCTGAGTTTTCCTTTTTCTTAGATTCTGATGGTTTGGAGAGGTTTCCCCTTTATTGGCAACACAATCCTCGCCAAATTTTGAAAGGTGAGTATAGTTCTTTTTCCCTCTTGGACGAGGTGGTGGTTGATTTCCTGGAGGAGTGTGTGAGTCCCAGCTCTCCATTCTCTTGTGAGATTTTATTGGAGTGGGGATTTGATAATAAGAGGGTTCTCGATCATATAGGTAGTATTTCCGAGCTATTGTCTTTTATTTTTGCCGATCTAATTTTATTATATTGGTTCTAATCTTGGTAAATTTTTCAGGTGAGATGGCCCCAAAACTAGGTCCCAAGGAACTGGCCGCTCTCAAACGTCAGCGAAATGTGGTGGTGGAGGAGAGTCGAGTCCCTCCTATTTCTCCTGGGATGGGTTCGAGCTCGGGGACGCCTATCGATCTGAACCCTCTGAGAGATCGAAAGATACCTAGGATTTCTAACGGTCTCCAAGAGAGGGAGGCCATGCCATCACTTTCACCTCCTGCTCTTGTCGGGGCTGCTGAGGTGAAGGATTTTCTTCAGTCGGTTAACTCCTCAAGCCTTTGGAGCCTTCAGTTCCTGACTCCAAAGTTCATTGACCAACAGTTCGTCCATGCCGAGGACCGAGCTTTGATGGAGAGGGCAGGGATCCCTGGTCTCTGCCATCATCTGGAGATCTAGGGTCTCCGTCAGGCTGCCATTGCTCGGTTTTTGGAGAGGCAGTATGGCAGTTCTATTCATGAACTGGAGACCTCGAGGGTTATCTCGGCCGATTACAAGGCCGAAAAGGAGCAGGCTGAGTTGAAGCTGGCCGAAGAGAGGAGGGGCTGGCTTGAGGCCAAAAAAGCTTATGAAGACAAGATCGACAGCCTCATTGCCCGGCTGAAGATCGAGGCTGATGCATCGAAGCTCAAAATCCAAAAGTCTAAAGCTGGGAAGAAGGTGTTCGAGGTGGAGAATAAGAGGTTGACTGAGGAGAACAAGCGCTTGTAAGATGAGGTGGGCCTTCTGAAGGATGATGTGGTTAGCCAATACACTGCTGGTTTTGACCGTGCTTTGGACCAAGTCCGATTCTTTCATGGGGATTTGGACTTGAGTCAATGCTGTCCATTCAAAGAGGTCATCGATGGCGTATTGGTCGACCACCTTGCTGATGAAGGGGCCGAGGTCTCTCCAGCTGTGGAGCCAGTTCCCACAGTCGTTCCTGATGATGGGGCTCCTTCAGACTCTTAGGTTTTTTCTTGTATAGTTATGTTCGGATATTGATAAGTACTTATATTTGTGTGAAAGACATTTTGTTATTTGGTCAAGTAGTGATTTTTCTATCAGTTCAAAGGTATGCTCAGAAATTGATATGATCAATATAATGTATGCTCGGACCATATACTAAGGATGATATGATCGGATGGAAAGTAAGAACGAAGGTGTTCTTAACTAATCTAGCTAAAATGAATTATTCAATGTGATGAATGTAATATATGCTTCAAATCATATAATCAGGATGATATAATTGGATGTCACAATGTATGCTCGGATTATATTGTTGTGGATAATTATATGATCGAGTAATGTTTAAATTATGAAAATGGCTGATACCCGAATTGAGGCAGGGGGTGTCAGCTGAGGATAGTTTGGTGCTGGTGTTAAGGTGGGAATGTTCTTCCTCTGTTGGTGTGCCAAGGTTGACGTTTTACTGTTCGGATTATATGAGTCGAGACCGATGTCCCTGTCGGTGAGCGTTATCCCTGTTTCTCGAGACTGTGGCCAAGACCGATGCAAAGGTGCGCCTTCACCACTTGGCGAGGGCCAAGGTTGACGTGAGTATGGCGACTTTAACCCTCTACTGCACGGGACTAGAGCCGAAGCTTCTGTAGAGGTGCACCTTCACCACTTGGTAAGGGCCAAGGTTGATGTGAGTATGGCGGCTTTAACCCTCTACTGCTCGGGACTAGAGCCGAGGCTTCTGTAGAGGTGCACCTTCCACACTTGGCGAGGGCCAAGGTTGACGTGAGTATGGCGGCTTTAACCCTCTACTGCTCGGGACTAGAGCCGAGGCTTCTGTAGAGGTGCGCCCTCGCCACTTGGCGAGGGCCAAGGTTGACGTGAGTACGGTGGCTTTGTCTTTGTTTGCCAATCTGCGATCAAGTGATAAGCTAAATAATGTATTAAAAATAGATTACATCGTCTGCCACCAAAGTGTTTAGCTTATATCTGATCATGCCTTGTTAAAACCTTTGATGGTAAAACCCAGTGGGATAAAACCCGTCAAAGGAAAAAGAGTGCACCCATCGAATATGATTTAAGGCGTTACAATTCTAACTGTAGTACTTCCTTAGGGATGCAGCATTCCATGTTCTCGGAAGTTCTTGTCCTGAGAGCTTGGCTATTTTGTAGGCTCCTCGGCCTACTGCTTGTGTTACTCGGAATGGTCCCTCCCAGTTAGGGGCTAGTTTTCCATCTCCTGGAGGCTTCCTTTGCAGTTTTACTTTGCGTAATACCAAGTCCCCAATCTGGAAGGATCTTGGGTCAAGCTTTTTATTGTAGAGTCGAGCCACCCTTTGTTTGGTTGCTTGTTCTTTAATGTGGGCTAGTTCTCTGTCTTCTTCGATAAGATCAAGCTCGGCCCTTCTATTTTCATCATTTGCCTCTTTTGTGATTGCCATTACATTGAGCGAGCAATGGGTTGGCGACTTCTCTTTGGGAGCATAGCTTCACTACCAAAAACGAGTCTGTATGGTGTCTCCTATGTTGAGGATTGGGCCGTAGTATGATACCCCCATAAGACTTCGGACAAATCATCGGCCCATAAGCCTTTTCTTTTATCGAGCTTCTTCTTGAGTGCGGTGAGGATGACTTTATTCGTGGCCTCAACGAGGCCGTTGGTTTGTGGATGTTCTATGGAAGTAAATATGTGCTTGATTTGGAAGTTGTCGCAGAGCTCCTTCAATCTTCGGTCTGTGAATTGTGTGCCGTTGTCTGTGATTAACTCTTTGGGGAGTTTGAACCTACATATGATTCTTTTCCAAATAAATTTCCTCACCTTTTCTGCTGTGATTGTTGTGAGAGGTTCTACCTCGATCCATTTGGTGAAGTAGTTAATGGCTACTACCAAGTATTTGAGTTGCCCTGGTGCGCAGGGAAATGGACCGAGTAGATCAATTCCCCATCTGTGGAAAGGCCAGCTGGCTTCTGAGAAGTGTAGTGGTTCTGGATATCTTTGGGAGATGTCAGAAAACCTCTGGCATTTGTCACATCTTTGCACAAATTCCGAGTAGTCAGTCTTCATAGTGTTCCAGAAATACCCTGCTCGGAGTATCTTGGCAGCAAAAGCTCGGCCTCCTATGTGGTTTCCACATACTCCTTCATGGACCTCGGCCATAACATCGTTTACCTCGTGGGGGCCAAGGCATTTTAAGAGCGGCAATGAGTACCCTCTCCTGAAAAGTTGGTCGCCACATAGTGTGTAGAAGCTAGCTTGCCGTTTGAATTTTTTCTCATCGGACAGCGAGGTTAGGAATTCTCCAGATGTTAGGTATCTAAGGAATGGAGTTCGCCAATCTTGGCCTCTAATCTCAGTATTATAACTTTCGGATTGAAGGCAGCTCAGATTCTGAAGCTTTACCTGGATCACGGACTTGTTGTTCTGTGGTTTGCTTGTGCTGGCAAGTTTAGAGAGAATATCTACCCTGGTATTGTGCTCTCTTGGTATGTGAGTTATTTCGCAAGAGGCAAAGTGTTGCATTAAATTCTTTACCAGTGCTAGATATTTCTCTAGAAGGGGGTCTCTAGCTGCAAAAGTTCCGTTCACCTGTCCAACGACTAGCTGAGAATCTGCCTTTACTTCAAGCTCTTGAACTCTGACTTCTTGGGCGAGCTTGAGACCAGCAATTAAGGCTTCATATTCGGCTTGGTAGTTACTGGCTTGGAATCGAAATTGGAGAGATTGCTCTATTAAAATTCCTTCTCCGTTCTCTAGTGTGATTCCAGCCCCACTTCCTTTCCCGTTGGCGGCTCCATCAACATGTAGTCTCCAGGAGCTAAATTCTTGTTGAGGAGTCTGTGAAAGCTCGGCCACGAAGTCGGCAAGGGTTTGCGCTTTAATAAGGCCTCTAGGTTGGAATTCAAAGCTGTATTCTGATAATTCTACAGACCATGAGATCATTCTTCCAGCCAATTCGGGCTTGATCAATATTTGCCGGATAGGTTGTTCTGTGCGAACGACAATGTGATGACTCTGGAAATATGGCCTTAATTTTCTGGCTGATACTACGACTGCATATGCTAGCTTTTCGATTTTTGGTATCTTTGCTCAGGACCTTGGAGTGTTTTACTGATGAAATACACGGGTTGTTGTATCTTATCTCTTTCTGTGATGAGGACTGAACTTATAGCGTGCTCGGTTACCGAAAGGTAAAGAAAGAGAGTCTCTCCAAAGTGGGGCTTAGTGAGCACAGGCGGTGTTGAGAGTAGTACCTTTAACTCAGTAAAAGCCTTTTCGCAATCCTCGGACCACTCAAAAGACGTCTGCTTTCTTAGCTTTTTAAAGAATGGAGCTGCTTTCTCAGCTGATCTTGATAAAAAGCGAGACAGCGCTGCTAGGCGTCCTATTAATTGTTGTACTTCTTTCACTGAGCTTGAACTTCTCATTTCCAATATTACTCGGCATTTGTCCGGGTTGGCTTCTATTCCTTGGTTGGTGAGCATAAAACTGAGAAACTTTCCTCCGTGAACTCTGAATGCACATTTTTCTGGATTCAATCTCATATTTTATGTTCAGAGCTGTTGGAATAGCTCTTTGAGATCTCTTATATGGTCTCCTACTGGGGGTGTTTTAGCCACCATATCATCAACATAGACTTCCACATTTCGGCCGATCTGGTCCTCAAAAACTTTGTTCATGAGTCTCTGGTAAGTGGCCCCTGCATTTTTCAAGCCAAAAGGCATGACTTTGTAACAAAAGTTGGCGTGTTCTGTAAGGAAGGCTGTCTTATCTTCATCTTCCAGGTACATTCTGATCTGGTTGTACCCTGAGTATGCATCCATAAAACTCAGATATTGGTAGCCGGAAGCATTGTCGATAAGTTTGTCGATGCTTGGGAGCGGGTAGGAATCCTTTGGGCAGGCTTTGTTAAGATCAGTGAAGTCTACACACATGCGCCATTTTCCCGAGCTTTTCTTTACCATTACCACGTTTGCTAGCCACATGGTATATCGTATCTCCCTGATGAACCTTGCTTTAAGGAGTTTCTTTGTCTCCTCCAAAGCTGCTTTCTGTCGCTCGACTCCCAGAGTTCTTTTCTTCTATGTTATGGGCCGAGCTTTTGGATTGACCATTAATTTATGATTGATTACATCTGGGTTTATTCCTGGTATATCGATCGGGGTCCATGCGAAAAGATCCGCATTTTTTAAAATTAATGTGGAGAGCTCTGAAGCCAAGCTCGGAGGTAGGTGGGTTCCGATGAATGTCACCTTTTCAGCCGTATCGCCAATTTGGACCGGCTGCAAGTCATTGGCCGGCTGTGGTCGGTTCTGAATTTCTCCTCTGGGATCCAGCTCTAAGACCAGGGGGATTTGATCGGTGTGGAATACATTGTGTATCTGCTCAGGTTTCTGCTTTTCTGTGGATTTGACCTTCAAGCATTCGTTGTAACAAGTCCTCGCTTCTTTTAGTCAGCGTGTACTACGCCGACTTTGGATTCGGATACTGGGAATTTCATGGCCAAATGTGGTGTTGAGACCACAGCTCCTAGGGCGTTGAGTGAAGGTCGCCCTAGAATTATGTGGTAGGGACTGTTTGCATCGATGATGAGGTACTGGAGGTCGACCGTCTTTGTCAATGGTTCTGTGCCGAATGTCGTTCTGAGCCATACGTAACCAAGCACCTTTACTCTGTTTCCGGTGAATCCAACCAGTTCGCCATTGTAAGGGAGGAGAGAGGCTTCGGATAGTTGCATCCACTTGAAGGTGGAATAGAAGAGTATTTCAACTGAACTCCCCTGATCCACGAGGACTTTCCTGACCAAGAAATTTCCAGCAAGAATGGAAATTACAACAGGGTCGTGTAAATTTTCATCAATTCCTTTGAAATTAGAATCTGAGAAAGATATTATCGGGTTTTTGGTTTGTGATTTCGAGGAAGGGGGTGTTCCTTCGAGTGACATGATTGTCCAGAGTGATCTTTTTCTGGCTGAGTTGCTCTCGCCTCCTCCAGCAATGTGGTCGATGACACCATGGATTCTTGGTTCTTCGTGGGAGGGCGACCTTATCTTTCGTTCAGATTTTCTTCGTCTTGGTGGGGATTTGCTATCCGAGGATGTTGAGGAACCTCGGCGTTTTCTTCGTTCCTGGCTTCGGCCTCTTTTCTTTTCTTCTTTCTTGTTATTGACGAATTGCTTGAGATGTCTATCTCGGATGAGACGTTCAATTCTATTCTTCAGGCTTTTGCATTCGTCTGTTGTGTGCCCTCTGGAATTATGATATTCACAGATTTTGTTTTGATCTGTGCCTTTTGGTCCTGGCCGAGGATCACCTTTAGTTGGCTTCAGGAGCTGAGCGCTGAATATCTCCGTCAGGATTGTACTTGCCCTAGCGTTGAGCGGGGTGTAAGTAGTAAATCCTGGTTTCGAGTATCCAGGATTCTTCTTGTGTTTATGCTTGCCTTCTTGGTGCTTCTGGTCCGAGTTATTCTTGTTTTGTTTCTGATTCTGCCTCTCCGTTGCTCGGAGCTCCTCGGCATTGATGTATCCGAGGGCTCTCTCCCGGAGTTCGTGTATGGTTCTCGGTCTGGTGATTGCTAGGCTTTCTTTGAATGGTCCAGATCGCAGACCTATTCTGATTTGGTGAAGTTCCACTGCTGGATTAAGGTCGGGTATTTGGGATGCTTCTTCTTGGAATCGAGTCAGATAAGCTCTTAAGGACTCGTCGGACCCTTGCCTGACATGTTCCAAAGAGTCTGACGTCTTGGTATAGATTTTGGATGATACGAACCTGTTAATGAAGGCTCTTATGAGGTCTTCAAACCTATGGATGGAATTCGGAGGTAAGGTTGAGAACCATAAAAGTGCCGATTTTTCCAGAAAAGAGGGAAAAGTTCGGCAAAGGATTCTGTCTGTGGCTCCATTTATGAGCATCATGGATCTGAACATTGTGATGAACGATTGAGGGTCCCCTGTTCCGTCATAGGGGCGGAGCATTGTTGGGAGTCTAAAATTGGCCGGAAGATTTGTGGCCATTAGCTTTGCTGAGAATGGTCCGCAGTCTATGGGTTCAAGCCCATCATCATATTCAGCTTGATAGGTAGGATAATGGGAATATGTTGGTTTGTTGTAGTCGCATCCGTGACTGGCAAACTCAGTATGCTCGTGATGGGTTGCTCCTTGTCTGGGGTTTCTTGAACTTTCGAACTTCAACGATTGGTTTTCTTCTAGAAACCTGCGGAGCTGGTCCTTTAATCGGCGGTTTTCCTCCTGTAGCTGGTCGAGATTAGGAGGAGAGTATGGGGGGTGACTATTTGAAGGTGTGTTTTGGCTGGAGGCGTCATCCATGGTTATTGGATTGTTTGGTTTGTGGGGTATGCTTGTTTATCAGCCCCACGGTGGGCGCCAATGTTCTTACCAAGGAGTTGGGGTAAGGATACAAGTAGCTCCGACGTCCGTAGGAATGGGGGTGGGGTACCTGCAAAGACACTCCGATGCTTAAGTTAGAAAAGTGTACGGAATGAGAGGTGTTTTATGGTATCAAAAAGATGATCATACCTGGGGGGCGTTAGTCCCTTTTATATGAGCTGAGGTAACCCCGTCAAGAATCTGTTATGAATTAAATGTAGGAGATATTCCCGTGATTTGATCAGTTATTAGAGGTAATTATCGGATATAATATAGATATAGTAGGATAAAGGCGGATTATGTGCGGGTATAGTGAGATATTCCCGGCTAGATCCGTGATGTGATCTTTTAAGGGGTACTTTCTTCCTTGTGAAAGATCTGCGGCCCATAGAAGGGGTCTCCTAGACCGGACCGAGGTCTGGGTCCTTTATCCGGGGTCTTGTGTTTTGGGCCGAGGTATAGGCCCATATTTTCTAGTCCAGTACAAAAACTAAATTCTATTTTGCAACCTAAAAGGTGAAAGTTGGGCAAATACAACTCAAAAAGGAAAATGATGGAATTATAATTGGTCATAAAATGAATGTTCAAATGGGCCAGCTTTCTTTGGATGTTTGAATAGCATTACTCATAAAAATAATTGAAGATGACAAGAAAAATTTTACATGTAAAAAATTAATATTGTTAATATTTGACATAGGATAGCAATTTGACTTTATTTTTCAACTCTATTATTTATGATGGGCCAAGGCTGTGATGCATGCACGCACGCGACACCGCACATTGATGGTGGGGGCATGTTATCCATGACATGTGTGACACGCATAGGTCATATTTCTCATTGACTTGTGATTTTTAAGGATGAACAGCAAAACCGTAGTAGCTAGTGTATAAAAGTTCGCATACGTGAACCTAGTCTCTACAACACATACAGAGAATTTATATATATTGCATCGACTGCCAAATTAAAAGATGAAAAATCTATCTGCGGTGTTCTCTAATAACATTTTGGTGGCTGTTATTGGCACTTTTGGTTAGGTTAGAGAGCAATGTAATTGTGGGGTGCGTAGAAGCTGAGAGAGTCGCACTTCTGAAATTGGAAGATGCTTTCAATCACCCAAATGGATCTGCTCTTCCGTCTTGGCAAGGCCAGGGTGATTGCTGCAGTTGGGATGAGTGTCAAATGTGATAACTTCACAAAGCAAGTGACACATCTTATTCTCAATGACACAAGACCTTATGAATTGAACAATCTGCAGTGGTCACTAAATGCTTCGTACTTTCTCCCTTTTGAGCAGCTCCAAGTGTTGGACTTGTCTGGAAATTATTTGGTAGGTATCTCTCATTTTAAATATTATATGCTAGCAGTTTTTCAGAGAAATATTTCTTTTAAATGAATTTAATTTAATTTGTTTCTAAAATATTAAAGTATATATATATATATATATATATATATATATATATATATATATATATATATATATATATATATATATATATATATATTTCTATAGCTAGCATCGGTATCCTTTTTATTAGAATTGATTGTTTATGTTTGGAGCAGGTTTGTTTGGCAGATTTAGATCGAAGAATTTACAAGAGTTAATTTTACCACATAACGAGCTGGCACAAGTTCCGTTATTTGGTGTGCTACTTTTATTTCCATATATGTAAGAACATTTTGCTTTCATCATCGTATCTAGATTTAATTTTCTTTATCTTGTTTTTATAAAGTAAATATTTATTTTGATCAATTGTATGATTGTTTCACTTTAATTTCTAAAATTAAGAAATTACTAATTTAATTTTTGAGGTTGCAAAAAGTGATTCAAGTTACTCCTTTCGATAATGTTTGTATGACTAATTTGAATTACAAAAAGGATTAACTTGAATTATATTTTATAATTTTAGAGACTAAATTGTTAATTTCTCAATTTTATGTACGGACTTTCCCAATGAAAATTTCCACCCTTTTTTTACCTACATATCAAACATACCATAAATTTTATGAAATTTCAGTTGGTTTTATTCACCAATAATTGATTGCAATAAACAATGGTAAAATGCTAAGCCTACGTTGAGCTAAAAGAAAAGATTTGTTTAACATCTCAATATTTTCTTTATGTAACTTATTTAAGATTTGAATAAGATATCAACAAAAATCCTTATTCACTAATGTTTTTTATACAAGTCTTATATCATAAAGTCATGTCATCCAAGTATGCTATATTTGATTCCAAGTATGATCAATATTTTATGGACCTACTCTAAGCCAATGAAAAATCCAATACAAAAGACTAACCTATTAGATGGGGAGCCTCTAGCCTTAAATACCATACTTAGATGATATGACTGCCACTGTGAACTTGTAACACTTTAACCCTTATTTAAAATGTGACAAATATGATATATAGTCCATAATAGGCAACTCCTTTTAAACGGCTTCACCCTAGTCTTTATAAGTAGCCTAGCCCTTTCTTAGGTCGCTCTTTCCTAGGTTGCCCCTTTCTATGTACCGGCCTCTTAAGGAAAAAACCAATGTTATAGACTTTAGTCTAAGTGAGAATAAAAGCCTAGAGATTAGTTTATTGAGTAGGAGAACCCCTAGCCTTAAGTATCGTATTTGGATGGCATTGCTCCCCGATGTGAGACTTGTAATATCTTTTTCACACTATTTTTCCAATGTACTATTGTGAACACCCGATTTTGTTTGGTTCATATTAAAATAAACTCAAGTTTCTTTCAAAAAAATTAGAGTATCAGGTTCATTTTTATGTTTCATGAAGATGCTTAATTAATTGAGTTCTAAGTTCATTTTGTATGAAAGGTGAGCTCGTTTTTTTTATTTGTTTATTTGTTATTTTGTTTTCTTCTTCTTTTTCTTTCTTCTTTCGTTTTTAGCCCAAACAAAAAAATAATAATAAGAAGAAGAAAAAAAGAGGGCTCCAGTTTCTCCGTGCTTGATAAAAAAAAATAACAATAAAAGAAAAGGAGTCAAAAGATGCACATGATTACATTGAATGTTCTAACGGAGCATTTAATGCTCAGACTTGACAACTACATAAAAAAAAATCGGGGCATTTAATGCCTCAGCAGACAGCAAATCAAAAGCATTAAATTGTCTGACAAAAGCATTTGATTGACATGTGTATAAATAAGGAAGTTAAAAGAGAGAGAAGGAAGGCTAGTACGATCTTCACGAAAAAAAACAAACAGAGAGAACCTTTTTTTAGATTCAAAAATTTTAACAGAGGCAAAAGGAAGCATCAGGGAGGGAGAAGAACATAGCAAGAGTGATCAATCATCAGCATCAATACTTGCTGCCCGTTGCTATTTTATCAAGAAGAGTGATCTGATTTTAGAGACTCTAAGAGGAGTTTTTGAAAGGATTCTAAGACTTGAGCAAGAATTAAAGAGATCACAAAGCAGAATTGAGAAATACAGAGAGGAGTCATCACAAGCATTAAAACTTCATTTTTCGATCACCATTGTGGGGAACTTCTGAAGTTTGAAATATTGAAAAAAGGTAGAAGAGTATCGGTGGTTAGTTTTCATTTGTTCTATTATTTGGCTTTGATATTTTGTGTTCTTCATCCATATATCATAAATCACATGCTCAAAATAAAAATAAAAATTTTTAGGAACTAATATACGCATGCATACATTAACAGCAAGTTAACAAATACTGTACCACTCTAACATATACCAAACCCACATAATTAACAACAACAGCAAAGAAATAATAAAGTGAAGGAGGCTGCGGGTGCTGCCACACTTCATTCATCACAACCAACTCATCACCTCCCTCATAGGCGAAACAGCCACTCTTGTGTACAACCCTTTGGCGGTTACCACCATGAACTCAAGGCCCTGCTCTTTGAGGTCGCTGCTGTCTCTTACTTGTGCAGCTGCTGCGCAACAGTTGCGATGGCATCGACCCCACCACTCTCCTTTCAGCCATCATCACCACCTAGCCGCTCTCTCTTTCTCTTCCCTTTTCTCTGCATGTCTGTGTGTGTGAGTGTGTGTTTGCAACCCAACTTTGAAATTAATAAAACCCCAAACCACTGTCCCCGTTCCAGACCCTTCTTTCTATTTTGTTTGATAGTTTTCAATTATTATTATTATTATATCATCATTTTATTTTTCTCTCTCTGTCGATGCTCACAAGCCTAAAGAAGAAAAATGAAATTCCTAACGCCACTCAGATTCCCACTCTGTTCCCCATGTCCTTCTTATTTTATTTTATTCATTTAGTTTGTTTAGTGCTCTCTTAATCTCTCTTTCTCTGCGTTCTGACCCACACCTAACCCGTAGGTCCCTATGTTTTTTTTCTTTTTTAGAAAAGAGAGAGAGAAAGAAAAGGCCAAGGCCTCACGTTCCCACCATGTTCTTTGTGTCTTTTTTTAAGTTTATTTAGTGCTTGGTGCCTATTGAGACTTTGTAGTTGTTATTATTTTTAAAAACAAAGCTAGGCCACGCTTGTCTATGTCATTACAACTTTGTTTGTTTTGTTTTTTTTATAATATATATATATATATATATTCTAAACGGATAATTTTGGGATTTTCATATTTAGAGTAAATTTGTCTTGGGCTTATCTTAGATTCATTATTATTATTATTAAGAGTGAGTAGTTTTTTTTTTTTCTTTTCTCTTGTAAAAAAAAATGCATGTGTTAAAAATAATTTTCTCCAAAGCTTTTATCATTCCGATCTATGCAGTAATCAATAACAATAATCGAGTAGCAAATATTACCTTGGCAATTATTGAATCACAAAGGTTTATTGAGTAACCAAGTGTTAACTTAAACCCTACATGAGAGCAGATTTTATTTTCAAAGGAAATGTTTTGTAAAAAGATTTTATCAATTAATTCAAATCAACCAACACACAAATGTTTTCTATAGAACTACGTGACTTTGAGTTCCTCATTGCACCGGAGGATACGTAGGAGCAGGTTATTATTTCCTGTCAAGCCAAAATTAATTTTTCTTAATTTATTTGTCAAATTGTAAATATTTTGTGTAAATTATTTATTAGTTGTTAAGATTGTAAATATATTTTCCAAAACTAAATTTTCTTAATGTATTTGTTTAAATTTTAAATATACTTGCCAAAAATTAATTTTCTTAATTTATTTGTTAAATTATAAATATTTTATGTAAATCATTTTTAAATTTATGTGTTAAAATTGTGAATATATTTGTCAAAATTAATTTTTCTTAATAAATGTGTTTAAGTTGTAAATATTTTTCTAAATTAATTTTCCTTAATTTATGTGTTTAAATTATAATTTTTATCTTCCTTATTTGAATTTTTTTTAAAGGGTTATTATTTAATTCGCACAATTCACTAAGGTACCGTTTAAATACGGGTGTACTAGGGGTGCTGTAGGATTAAGTTCCTATCCTTCCCTTTGCATAACCGACTCCCGAACTCATATCTGGTTTTCGAAGATTGTTTTCTTAAATAAGATTGGTTTTTCCAAGGTTTTCCAATTTAAATAAATCTGGTGGCGACTCCAATTTTCAAATAATTATTTTTCGCCGTCCCGTCACGATCCCGGTTGCGACAGATGGTGACTCCACTGGGGACTATCAGTAAGAGAGTCAGGCCTATATAATTAATTGTGCAAATTATATATAACCCCGTTGATTCTTGTTTTCTTTTTATTTTGTACAGTATTTCTTTTATTTTTCTTTTACAAGATTTAGTGTTCATATATTTACTTTATTTACTAAAACCTTAGGATAGATGATTATTGTATTTTGTATATATTTGTTGTTTGAATTCTGTTTGTATTTTTCTCATTGTTTTGTATAGTGTTTCTTTATTTTTCTTTTTTCGAACGATTTAAATATTCTTTCTGTTTAAATATAATGTTTAATTAATTTGCTAAAACCTTAGGATAGAAGACTTTTGTTATTTTGTATATATGTATTCTCTGAATTTTGTTTTGCAGGAGTATATAGTGTTAGAATTGAAAGGTTTGTATGCTCCCTGCACACACATCACAATCACTTCACACACTGTGCTTTTGGACTCTATACCCGAGCCTGCAAGTGCGAGCTAAGGATTAGGGGTTTCCTGACATTGCCATGAGGGGCTTCATGCTCACTTGGTAGTTGTTGGGACACCACTCGGATTGTTACTGCTTTATGGATCAATCATATTGAGAGGATTCATCCCTACTTGTGGTTGGTTCAAAAGTCAGATTCTTGTCCTGTGGACAGGGGCAATCTGGGGACCATGGTCAGTAGAAGTCTAGACCCACCATGAATGTGTGCACAAATAGTTGAACATAGCAACCTCCCAAATAGGGTTTTGGCCTTAGAACTTCCCACCCGTTAAGCTTTACCTGTTAGGACAGAGGGAGCATGCTTCTTTCATCTCTTTACACTATACTCCTTTATGTTTTACTTTTTGTTGTTTTCGCATTATCACATTGTATTTAAGTTAACTAGCTTATTGTCTCATGCTATACATTCTCATCATTCATAACATAGACAAGCATTGTGTTCATTGCAGCATGTATTTCATTTTCTCATGTTTTACTTAACACAACATACTCTTAGCATTCACATGTATTTTCTTGTTTATTTGATCATGTAGGATTGTGCATTTCATAAAAGAATATTCTTAATAAGAGCATGCATTTTTTTTCATTTTACTCAATTATTTCATTTGTGCTCACATTGGTTTTTAATTGATAATAAAACAAAGTCATCATTAGTTCAGATCAAATGGAAACAACAGGATGAACACTAGCAATGCACATGTTGGAAGAGAAACATCAAAGTTCTGATGACAAGCGTGAGTTAGAGAAAGTGAAAGAATTAATTCAGTTGATGCCTCGTGAAGTCTTATCCTCTTTTAAGGATATGTATGGGCGCATATTGGATTTGTTGCTCATCCCTGTGGAAGCTCCAGCATTGAGTGATCTCTCACAATTTTGGAATCCTTCTCTTTGTTGTTTCGAATTGCCGGATCTTGATGCAACACCAACTATAGAAGAGTATATAGTTATGTTAAGGCTACCAATTAGAAGAATCAGTATATACCACTACCAAGGGCGTTATGTTAGCAAAGAAAAGATTGCGAGAATAATTGGAGTTGATCCAAACCGGATGAGAATGGAAGTAAGGGGATCTACTCAAGGAATCGAGAAAGAGTTTTTAGAAACCCATATCTGCAGATGTTGGCTCAACAAGGAAGTTGGGATTTCTTCAATCGTACACTAGCACGACAATTTATGGATTGATCTTATTCCCATTCACACCAGATGTTGTTGACAGGCTGCTATGGATGTGTTTTTCAAATTCGAGACGTGTGGCATGAATCCTATCCCAGCTATCTTGGCAGATACATTTCTTTCCTTGGAAGTTTGCATTCAGAAAAATGGAGGAAGATTGCGTTGTTGTTTGCCTATGTTGTATGTCTGGTTCATGACTCATGCATATGCTGATAATCGCATGGGCCTCTTTCCTAATCCATTAGGAGACTTCTATCGCATACAGATAAATCATCAAGAGGCAAAAATATGGAAAAAGGAGTTCTCACAGATACAATCTAGTACTTTCAAATGGGTTTGTCCTTGGTATCATGGAGAAAGTGTTATCTACTGATTGTGGCGATTTTCTAGCGTTCCTTTAATGGGTCCAAGGGGATGCATTGCCTATACACCCGCATTGGTGCTCAGACAACTTCACTGGACCCAAACAAAGCCAGAAGAGGAGCAACTAAAGGGGTTCAGCTTCTTGTATCAGAAAGATAAAAACACCATGGAACAAGAAAGGAAGATCAAAATGGCATGGAATGATATCAAAATCCTAGGGAAAAGGGAACTTGGCCAACAACGTTTAACCTCTTCTCAAGAATACAGGGAATGGAGGAAAACAAGAATTGGCAGAGATAACTGTTCAAAGGATATTCAAAGCAATTTCATTCCTATGCAAACATTAAAAGTACCTCAATGGACATCCCAAGTAGAATCAATGAAGGCACAAATGCGATGCTTGGAAGAAGAAAAGGAGGCAGCTGACCTAAAAGCTAACATTCTGCAACACCAATGTGAGAAAATGACTAAGGAGATTGAGACCCTAAAAGATGAGTGCGCTGAAGCTGCAGAAATTGCAAAGTCCAGAAAAGGCAAAGAGAAGATCTCAACCACTCATTTGGCCAAGATCAAAGAGCTTGAAGAAAAACTCCACACGTCCATGAAAGAAAAGAGCAAGTTAGAGCAAGAGATTAATAAGAAGAGCCGCGTGGTGGGAAGAATGGAACAAGAAATCAACAGTAGGGATAAGAATGTTTTCAACTTAAAAATAGAGATCAATAAAGAGAAAGATGTGCGAAAGAAGTTGGAAGAACAAGTGGAATATCTGTCAACAGTTTTGGCACAAACTGAACAAAATGCCACTCGAGGGTGGGCATCAGCAAATCATTATCACGATTTGTTTGTTGGCCTTGATGGAATTTGGAAAGTCATGGAGAAAAAAGGCTTTGGAGTGGGAAGAAAAGTATGGAAAACTCAATAGTGAATTGAGTCATTATGTCCCCAACTTCATATACTGATTTGAGCAAGCCAATGAACAAATTAGCAAGATGCCACCATTCAGATTACCTCAAGAAGTGGCAGAGTTTATGGATGTATGTGAAAGCATCACTAAAGACCTCAAAAGAAAAAAAATGAAGTTTTTGATGTAGTAATTTGTATTGAATAAAGGGTCGCTGATGTATTAATTTTCTATGTTATCAATTTCGAAAAGGCTTGTACTCGGAACTTCACCTGGGAATTAATAAAATTCTCAATGTTTGTGCTACTTTGAATTTCTCTGACTCATTAGATACTTTTTATAGAGGAATAAATGTTCCCTTAGAAAGTAATCAATCACATTTTTACCTTGAGATGACTCATCCTCGTGCAGAAATGTGAGAAGCTTAGTCATCAGGAACACAATTGCATTGCTAGTGTTCACCAGATAGCACCTACTGGAGGAGTGGATTCTCCTGTGGATTTGTTATCAACCACACCTTGACTTATAGGGTAACATACCCATAAGAATAGGTGTGGGGTATCCTTACTATTGAAAAGAACTTTTGATGATTGTTGTTCGATTTTTGTTTTACATAAAAAACAAATAGGAAATCTTTAACCCTTCTGGTTATTGTTAGCAGTGAGTGTGCGTGAGTGTGCACGTGTAACTCGTAACCATTGGGCGCCCAAGGAAAGAGGATACCGATCTAACTCGCGTTCATAACACCGGAGCTCGAACCAAGATGGCGGGGAGGTAATGGTGATTCAGGAGAATCATCACAGCTGTAGCTAATTACGAACCAGGGGAGGAATCTGAGTATAGAAGTTGGCGAAATGAGGGACAGTTGAATGCAATGACGGATACTCAAGCCAGGATGGAAGAAATGATGCGAACCATGAAAGAATCACTCGACTTATTGGGAGCTAATCAAAATCGAGATAGAGTGAAATGCATGATAAGTGTGCAACCAGTCTTTGCAATGATAACCATACACAGTGGTATCTGATGCAACTCTAAATGTTACACAATGGATGAATGACATGGGAGGGGCACTAGGTAATCCTCATGAACAACCACCACCGACAATGCCAATTACCCTCCCCATTGGAGAAGGTTATCATGCCATAGAAAACACACATACTGAAGGACACGGGCATGCTACCCACACTTGGGAGCAACCTCGTGTTGCTGTTCAAAGACAATTATCTTCCTCGGGGAATAATCGCGCGGAGACGGAAAAGGATAAGTTCAAAGAAGAATGGATGAAGAAGATTCAGGATCAAATTAAGGCCATACAAGGACCTACTACCTATGGTTATGTGGAGGTTGAACAACTGTACCCTCCCGTTGACCTGATAGTTCCCAAGGACTTCAAAGTTCCTGATTTCTCCAAATATGATGGGACTAGTAACCCTTTATTCCACTTGAAAAGTTATTGTACCAAAATGGCAATATGGTCCAAAGATGAAAGGTTTCTTGTTAGCTTTTTCCATGAAAGCTTAACTGGACCTGCTTTAGAATGGTACATTCAACTGGATCATTCGAAGATCACAAGCTGGAGAAAATTAGTTGATCTGTTCATGAGCCAATACAAGTTTAACCTTGAAGTGGCACCGACAAGAGAACAACTAAGCACAATGCAGAAAAAGAAAGATGAAACATTTAAACAGTATGCTCAAAGATGGAGAACATTAGCTGCTCAAGTCCAACCACCTCTCATCCCAACAGAAATGTGCTCATACTTTTTGGGAACCTTAGGATCGCCTTATATTGGAGCTATGGCAGGAGCAGCGTACAAAGATTTCTCTGAGTTGATCATTGCTGGAGAAAGGATTGAGAATCTTGCTAAAGCTGGCAAACTTCCAGTAACTAGTGAAGACACAAGAAAAGGTTTTCCGCCTAGGAAGAAGGAGACTGATGTGAATTATGTGCAGAGTCAACAACCCTTTATCCCAAGATACACACCAATGCACCCAAGACCCCAAACACCACCATACCAAACCTCAGCCACTGCTTACCCAATTTACCAAACCTCACAAACCACAAGTGCCATCCCATATCCCCAGCCTCAGGTTAATAACATTCACATACGACCATACCAACCAGCACGTCCTACATATCCAACCACATATCACCAGAACTACCAAAACACGTCAACACCCAGGCCAATTTCCAAAACCAAAATCGCAATCGATTCCCAAACCTTCCACCATTCCCAAAGTTATCCATTTCAAATGCTGACCTTTTTCAAAAGTTATTTGAGGCTCACCTGATCTCACCGTGTCCCGTGCGTCCATTAGAACCACCATTCCCAACATGGTACAATCCAAACTTAACTTGTAAATATCACATGGATATAGTGGGGCATTCAATTGAAGATTGTGAAAGTTTCAAGACGGCGGTAAAGAAACTAATTGCTTGTGGACGATTGGACCTTCAAGAAGAGTCAAAACCAGATATTGTCCATAATCCAATGCCAAATCATGAAGGAGGAAGTCGGGTTAATGCTTTAGAGGAAGAAGAACCGCTAGTCAAGAAGGCTTTGAGTCTCCGTACACCGATGGAGAAAGTGTTTAATGCTTTGAAGGAGACTAATTATAGCATCACAGCACCCGCTTCGATGATGAAAGAAGAGGAGAAATATGATATGGAATCAAGATGTGCGTACCATTGTGGAAGCCTTGGACATGATATTGAGAATTGTGGGGATTTCAAAGTTCGTGTACAAGAACTACTCACTTTAGGTGTGATACAAGCAAAAAAGAAGCAGAATTCCATTGAAGAGGTGGATGTAATCGAACCCTTTGTGCTCCGGGTGCCTCCACTTAACCCAACTCCGAAACCAGAAAAAGTGATTATTACTGTGAAGAAACCAACACCTTTCAGTTATGAGGACACACATGCTATACCTTGGAATTATGGGACTGGGGTGGAAATAGGAGAAACCTCAAAGGCCCAATCAAATAAAGAAGAGGCTGGTATCATGGAAATAAAGGGGATCACAAGAAGTGGAAGGATTTATGGGCCTGGAGAGCTGGCAAAAGGAAAATTTGTTGTGATAGAAATGTTGAAAAAGGTTCGGATGTAGGAAGAAAAGAACAAGATGATGATGAGGAATTCCTAAAGATCATGAAGCAAAGTGAGTATGATATTTTAGAGCAAGCGAAGAAGACTCCGCTAGAATATCTCTTTTGTCATTAATCTTATCATCTGAACCTCATCAAAAGGCAGTACTAAAAGTCTTAAAAGAGGCTTATGTCAAACCTGATACTTCATTCTGAACATGGTGAATATGGTGGATCCAGTGAAGCGATGTCAACATGATCACATTCTCGAGGCGAAGAAATAGTGTCACAATCCAACCCACGAGCACTTTGTATATAACCCTCAAACGTAAAGGTTATATAGTACCCAGAGTTCTCATTGATGGAGGTTCGAGATTGAATGTCTTACACTGTGTCGACCTTAAACTATTTGTCGATAAGTAAAGATGATATCTTGCCACAAATAATGGTAGTAAAAGCTTTAAATGAGCTAAGAAGAGCATCCTTGGGGAGATGGTGTTGTTGCTAGAGATTGGCCCAAGTAAATTTGAGGTGTTATTCAGGTAATGGAGATTGAGTCGACTACAATATGCTACTTGGAAGGCCATGGATAAGCAGCGTTGGTCTTTGTCCCTTCAACCTTGCATCAAAGGTTAAGTACATTGAAAATGGTTCGGTCGTTACAATCCATGGGGAGAAAGAAATCATAGTATCCAAACCGGTGGCATTGCCATATGTTGAAAATGTAGAGCTAGTGGAGAAGCGGTTTATGGCACAACCTGGAGGTGGTAGGGTTGAGGCAGAGGAGCAGGAAAAGACCCCAATACAAAATCAAGTAGTGGCTCATATCATGACCAAGAGTGGGTATCTGGAAGGTAAAGGATTGGGACCGTGGTTGCAAGGCACCCGAACATCTATATTGGTCCCAGAGAAGTTCAACCGATTTGGTCTAAGTGCGAGATCCCAGTGGGCGAAAAAGATGAGTGCTTTGAGTTTGGAGCGAAGAAAAAGCAAAAAGGGCCAGATGAAAGCAGATCCCTCACCTGAAGGAGACATTTCCTAGTCCAAATGGAAGTAATTATAACCGAGGAAGTTCAATTCCCTTGCTACCGCCTCGCCATCAATACCTTGGATGTCGAAACAATTCAAGAAGACAATAAGTTTCTTCTTTGCCGGCAATGATGAGATCTTGATGAAGCGGACAAGCGGAACCAATGCTTGATGTTATTCTTTGAAAAGTAATTATTTGGGTTGTACTATTCAAGAATTGCTTATGCTTTTGTTTATGCTACTCGTGAGACATCATCTAAATGAACTTGCATGATTTTTCAATAATCTTTCTTTATATGTTCCTTTTGCCTCGTTTCTGTTTCTGTTCTTTAATCTCTCCTTTCTTTTATTTCTTTCCTTTACCACTCTCGCTCGTTAATTTGTGTTTGTTCCATGTCGTTTATGTTTTATGATCCACCATTTGTTTTAAGCATTCCAACCCACCACAATTGCTTTTCAGGAATTTGAATGTCATAGAAATTTTGCCACATGAAAAGGAATTTGGGAACTTATCAATCGATTCTCTTGCTGCAATTGACTATGATAACCATGAATCTGAAGATGATGAAGAAGATGTTGAGCAGTTTTCAAACTTACTGGACTACTCAGAAAAAGGATTTGACCTAGACAATGAGGTGATTGAGGTGGTTAACATGGGCCTTTGAAGAAGAAAAGCAGGAGTTGAAAATAGTGGATAATCCGGAACGCTCAGAGATGATTGCATTGTTTAAAGAATTCCTTGATGTTTTTGCATGGTCTTATCATGATATGCCAGGATTAGACCCGGAGATTGCTTCACACAAAATTCCTTTGTATCCCGAAGTTGAACCGAAAAAGCAAAAATTGAGGAGAATGCGACCAGATATGTCATTAAAAATAAAAGAAGAAGTGACTAAACAGCTGGAGGCTGGGTTTTGGAAGTATCAAGACACACTGATTGGGTGGCTAACATTGTTCCTGTGCCTAAAAAGGATGGGAAGGTTAGAATGTGTGTAGACTATCGGGATTTAAATAAGGCTAGCCGAAAGATGATTTTCCTTTACCCCATATTGATGTCCTTGTTGATAATACATTAGGAAATCATCGATTTTCCTTTATGGATGGATACTCTGGGTATAATCAGATCCCCATGGATATTCATGACAAGGGAAAAACTACTTTCATAACCCAGTAGAACATTTTACTATCTGATCATGCCGTTCGGATTGAAGAATGCAGAGTGCTACCTACCAGCGTGCTATGGTTGCATTATTCCATGACATGATGCATAAGGAGATTGAAGTGTCGTGGATGATATGGTTGCCAAGTCCAAGGAAGGGGAAAGTCATGTATTTGTTCTCACGGAAGTTGTTCGAAAGGCTCGGAAATATAAACTCGATTGAACCCGAATAAATGCATTTTTGGAGCTTCTACAGGGAAGTTACTTGGGTTCATTGTCAGCAGAGAAGGGATAAAGGTGGATCCTGACAAAGTGAAGGCGATACAAGAAATGCCAGCCCCTCGAACTGAAAAGGAAGTGAGAAGTTTTCTGGGAAGACTCAACTATATTGCTAGATTTATTGCCAATCTAACTAGCACTTGTGAGCCTATATTCAAGCTGCTGCGAAAGCAACAACCTGGAGAATGGAACAAAGAATGCCAAGAAGCCTTTGACAAAATAAAGGCTTATTTAATAAAGCCTCCAATTCTGACCCCACATGCGAAGTCGTCCTTTAATATTGTATCTTACGATGTTGCCCACCTCACTCGGGGCAATGTTGGGACAATATGATGAGTCTGGAAAGAGGAACAAGCAATTTATTATCTGAGCAAGAAGTTTAATGACTGTGAATCCCGCTATCTGGCAATTGAAAAAACCTGTTGTGCGTTAGTGTGGACTTCCAAGAGATTGAGGCAGTATATGTTATACTACACCACCTGGTTAATATCTCGAATGGATCCATTGAAATACATATTTGATAGTCCTCATGTATCGTTAAGAATGTCAAAATGGCAAGTGATGCTTTGTCGAATTTGATATCAAATATGTAACTCAAAAGTCCATCAAGGGAA
This sequence comes from Dalbergia cultrata, assembly GCA_031216105.1. Classification (NCBI taxonomy): domain Eukaryota; kingdom Viridiplantae; phylum Streptophyta; class Magnoliopsida; order Fabales; family Fabaceae; genus Dalbergia; species Dalbergia cultrata. Next base: position 19,719,345 of record CM062350.1, read on the forward strand.
GTGCAATCGCTGATCATCTAGCTGAAAATCCGCTTGAGGATAGACAGCCCACCTCGTCTGAATTCCCTGACAGTGAGGTGTTATCGGTAGAAAAAGAAGATGAAGAAGAGGAGAATGTGTGGAAAATGTACTTTGATGGGGCTGTCAATATGAATGGATGTGGAATAGGAGCTGTAGTGGTGTCACCAGCTGGGAAGCAGTATCCAGTTTCCATCAAACTAGACTTTGAATGTACCAACAATATTGCAGAATATGAAGCATGTGCAAATGGATTACAAGTTGCAATAAACTTGGGAATTAAGGAATTGAAAGTTTTTGGAGATTCTGCACTCATCATTTATCAGGTCAATGGACAATGGCGAACCAAGGATCCAAAATTGGTGCCTTATCAGAAGTATTTGTCTCGACTAATTGAACGATTTGACGATGTGTCGTTCTCCCACTTAACTCGAGATCATAACCAATTTGCGGATGCCTTGGCGACTTTGGCCGCAATGACCAAGTTGGAATTCCACACCAATGTTCAACCCGTCCATATAGAGGTGCAAAGTGAACCGATATACTGTGACAATGTAGAGATTGAGCCAGATGGCCAACCGTGGTATCATGATATCAAGCAGTATATTCAAAAAGGAGAATACCCAGATGGAGCAAATGAGGTGAATAGAAAGACAATTAAATCGTGGCTATGGCATTTTTCTTGAATGGTGAAGTCCTCTACAAAAGGAATTATGATGGTACCCTCCTAAGATGCGTAGATGCTCATGAAGCCCGTGTAATCATGACAGAAATTCATGAGGGGATTTGTGGAACTCACGCTAATGGGCATATGATGGCACGCAAAATTTTAAGGAGTGGTTATTATTGGTCCACCATGGAAAGTGATTGTATCAGTTATGTTCGAAAGTGTCACAAATGTCAAATTTATGCAGACCGAGTTAATGCTCCTCCAGTTCCATTGCACAACATGGTATCTCCTTGGCCTTTCTTAATGTGGGGCATGGATGTCATTGGCCCAATTAATCCCAAGGCTTCCAATGGTCATCGTTTCATTTTGGTACTTGTCGACTATTTCACAAAGTGGGTGGAAGCTGCTTCATATGCCAACATCACACAGAAGGTGTTCATCAGATTCATCAAGAGAGACATTATCTGTAGGTATGGGATTCCAGAAAGAATTATCACGGATAATGCCCCTAACCTCAATGGTGCAGAAGTTCAGAAGTTCTTAGAGATTTTCAAAATCAAGCATCACAACTCAGCTCCTTACAGGCCTCAAATGAATGGTGCGGTTGAAGCTGCAAATAAGAACATCAAGAAAATCATCGCCAAAATGGTGGTGAATTATAAAGATTGGCATGAAATGCTACCATATGCTTTACACGCATATCGTACCAACATTCGGTCAAGCACAGGAACAACTCCCTTCTCGTTGGTATATGGAATGGAAGCGGTATCTCCTATTGAAGTGGAAATCCCATCGTTAAGGGTTTTAATGGAGGCTGAATTGGAAGAATCTGAATGGGTAAAGACTCGATATGAACAGTTAAACATGATAGAAGAAAAAAGATTGGCAGCTATTTGTCATGGCCAGTTGTATCAAAGCAGAATGGCTAAGGCTTTTAATAAGAGAGTCCGCCCTAGAGATTTTCATCCAGGGGATTTGGTTTTGAAGAAAATTCTCCCTAATCAAGAGGATGCGCGGGGAAAATGGGCTCCAAGCTATGAAGGTCCTTTCATTGTCAAGCAAGCATTCTCGGGTGGAGCGTTGATTTTGGAGAACATGGACGGACAAGAATTGCCCAAACCAATCAATACTGATGCAGTCAAAAAGTTTTATGCTTGAAAAGATGAAAAAAAAGGGGGGGCCCGTTAGGTCAAAAACTCGAAAGAGTGACCTAAGCAAAAGTTAGGGTCAAATAAAAAAAAAAAAAGAGCTTGTTAGGTTGAAAACTCGAAAGAGCGACCTAGGCAAAAGTTAGAGCAAAAAGATAAGCATCATCTCAAGTAACCTACCTTTGAGGGCAATTTTTGGGTGTTGAATTTGTCCATCGGATCAAGCAAACCAAGACTGAAATTGGGGCAACTTTTGGAAAGAAAGGGTTTGAAGACATATCATCAAAGATCATGGTTATAGCGTTCAACTTGTTTCAAGAAGTCGATTGAGCGTGCCACAAAGAACCTAAACTGTGGCAAGATTTCATGTCTTTCACAATTCTATCTTTCACTTTTGTGTTTTGCCTTTTTTCAGACATTCTGTCACCCAAAACACCAAGCAATAAATATTCTTATTCAGCTAATTCTTCCATTTTCTCTTCGAATGCATGTTTATTTATGATGTCTCAAGTAAGCACAAATTTAAGTTTAAAGCTATACAACCTGACAATGCTCTGACAATACATTAATAGCTAGCATCTCAACAAGAGAATTCAAGTTTGACAAAGTTTATTGGAAAAGTAATCATCATCCCGTAAAAAGGGAGAGAAAAAGAATGGACAAGAAATGAAGCAAAGGAAGCTACAGGAGAAAAGGAAAACCTCATATGTGCTAGAAGGCTCAACACATGAAAAACGAGTTTGACCGGTTGAAGTCTTCCTTGAGGTTTGCTTGATTTGGTTACGGTTTGTTTTCAAGAATGTGTTTGAAATAAACTGAAAATGCATGATGAATTCATGATTTTTGCAAATAAGAAAAAAAAAAGTGAAAATTATTGTTTTCTGTGCCAATTTATTGTTCTAGTTGGCCTCAGATCGCCACTTTACTTTTCTGTCAGTTTTAGATTGCCAATTTACTTTTAGCTAGCCCAGTCGACTTTTAAATTTTTGTCATTGTCGGCTTTTAAATTTACATTAGCCACAATAGGCTTTTAAATTTCTGCCCGGCCCCTCTCGGCACTAAATTTCTGTCGACCCAGTCGACTTTTAAATTCTGCTAGCCCCTGTCGACTTTAAATTCTGTCATTCTATCGACTTTTTAATTTACTGGCCCATTTTTGACTTTTAATTCTGCCCGGCCAAGTCATTTTAAATTTACTTGACCTCTGTCGGCTTTTAAATTTCTTGCTAGCCAGTCATTTTAAATTCTGCTAGCCCCAGTCGACTTTTAAATTTACATCAACCCTGTCGACTTTCAAATTTACCTATTACGTCGACTTTTAAATTACTGCTAGCCCAGTCATTTTAAATTTCTATCATTACAATAAACACTTTTAAATTCTGTTAGCCCACTGTCGGACTTTAAATTCTATAGGCCCCTCTCGACTTTTAAATTTTATTTGACCAGTCGACTTTTAAATTCTGTGACCAGTCGACTTTAAATTCTGCCGACCCAAATCGACTTTTAAATTCTGCTAGCCCCGTCGACTTTTAAATTCTGCTAGCCCCCTATCGACTTTTTAATTCTGTCACAATCGGCTTTTTAAATTTCTGCCAGCCCTGTCGGCTTTTAAATTTCTGCCAGCCCCTGTCGGCTTTTAAATTTCTGCTAGCCCCCGTCGGCTTTTAAATTTCTGCTAGCCCCCGTCGGCTTTTAAATTTCTGTCAGCCCCCGTCGGCTTTTAAATTTCTGCCAGTCCTGTCGGCTTTTAAATTTCTGCTAGCCCCTGTCGGCTTTTAAATTTCTGTCAGCCCCTGTCGGCTTTTAAATTTCTGCTAGCCCCCGTCGGCTTTTAAATTTCTGTCAGCCCCCGTCGGCTTTTAAATTTCTAGTTAGCCCCTGTCGGCTTTTATATTTCGATCGATTACATTGGCTTTTAAATTCGATCATCGACCTTAAATTCCAGTTAGCCCCCATCGATTTTTAGATTTCAGTTAGCCCTATCAAATTTCCAATTTCAGTTAGCCTTCGTCGGTTTTTCAAATTCTGTTAGCGTCTGTTGGTTTTAAAATTTCTGTTAGCTCCTGTTAGCTTTCTAAGATATTTGTTAACCCCAATGGGCTTTTGAATTCCTGTCAATTCTCGTCAGCTTTTTGCTTGTATAAATAAATTTCACTTCTTGTCACTCATACATCTTGGTTCCTGAATTACATCATTTGCATGTAACTTTGAAGAATGATGATATTCTTGTAGGGTTTGAGTTTAGAAGTCTTGCATTTCGTGCATTACCAAACAAAATTGATGTTCATATCTTCACTCATTCCTTATGAAGGCAATATGAAGAACTCAGGTTTTTCATATTCTCTAATAAGAAATGAGTAAAGAGAACAGCTGTGAACACCCGATTTTGTTTGGTTCATATTAAAATAAACTCAAGTTTCTTTCAAAAAAATTAGAGTATCAGGTTCATTTTTATGTTTCATGAAGATGCTTAATTAATTGAGTTCTAAGTTCATTTTGTATGAAAGGTGAGCTCGTTTTTTTTATTTGTTTATTTGTTATTTTGTTTTCTTCTTCTTTTTCTTTCTTCTTTCGTTTTTAGCCCAAACAAAAAAATAATAATAAGAAGAAGAAAAAAAGAGGGCTCCAGTTTCTCCGTGCTTGATAAAAAAAAAATAATAATAATAAAAGAAAAGGAGTCAAAAGATGCACAGGATTACATTGAATGTTCTAACGGAGCATTTAATGCTCAGACTTGACAACTACATAAAAAAAAATCGGGGCATTTAATGCCTCAGCAGACAGCAAATCAAAAGCATTAAATTGTCTGACAAAAGCATTTGATTCGGCATGTGTATAAATAAGGAAGTTAAAAGAGAGAGAAGGAAGGCTAGTACGATCTTCACGAAAAAAAACAAACAGAGAGAACCTTTTTTTAGATTCAAAAATTTTAACAGAGGCAAAAGGAAGCATCAGGGAGGGAGAAGAACATAGCAAGAGTGATCAATCATCAGCATCAATACTTGCTGCCCGTTGCTATTTTATCAAGAAGAGTGATCTGATTTTAGAGACTCTAAGAGGAGTTTTTGAAAGGATTCTAAGACTTGAGCAAGAATTAAAGAGATCACAAAGCAGAATTGAGAAATACAGAGAGAGGAGTCATCACAAGCATTAAAACTTCATTTTTCGATCACCATTGTGGGGAACTTCTGAAGTTTGAAATATTGAAAAAAGGTAGAAGAGTATCGGTGGTTAGTTTTCATTTGTTCTATTATTTGGCTTTGATATTTTGTGTTCTTCATCCATATATCATAAATCACATGCTCAAAATAAAAATAAAAATTTTTAGGAACTAATATACGCATGCATACATTAACAGCAAGTTAACAAATACTGTACCACTCTAACATATACCAAACCCACATAATTAACAACAACAGCAAAGAAATAATAAAGTGAAGGAGGCTGCGGGTGCTGCCACACTTCATTCATCACAACCAACTCATCACCTCCCTCATAGGCGAAACAGCCACTCTTGTGTACAACCCTTTGGCGGTTACCACCATGAACTCAAGGCCCTGCTCTTTGAGGTCGCTGCTGTCTCTTACTTGTGCAAGCTTTGTGATTGCGATGGCATCGACCCCACCACTCTCCTTTCAGCCATCATCACCACCTAGCCGCTCTCTCTTTCTCTTCCCTTTTCTCTGCATGTCTGTGTGTGTGAGTGTGTGTTTGCAACCCAACTTTGAAATTAATAAAACCCCAAACCACTGTCCCCGTTCCAGACCCTTCTTTCTATTTTGTTTGATAGTTTTCAATTATTATTATTATTATATCATCATTTTATTTTTCTCTCTCTGTCGATGCTCACAAGCCTAAAGAAGAAAAATGAAATTCCTAACGCCACTCAGATTCCCACTCTGTTCCCCATGTCCTTCTTATTTTATTTTATTCATTTAGTTTGTTTAGTGCTCTCTTAATCTCTCTTTCTCTGCGTTTACAGCACCCACACCTAACCCGTAGGTCCCTATGTTTTTTTTCTTTTTTAGAAAAGAGAGAGAGAAAGAAAAGGCCAAGGCCTCACGTTCCCACCATGTTCTTTGTGTCTTTTTTTAAGTTTATTTAGTGCTTGGTGCCTATTGAGACTTTGTAGTTGTTATTATTTTTAAAAACAAAGCTAGGCCACGCTTGTCTATGTCATTACAACTTTGTTTGTTTTGTTTCTTTTATAATATATATATATATATTCTAAACGGATAATTTTGGGATTTTCATATTTAGAGTAAATTTGTCTTGGGCTTATCTTAGATTCATTATTATTATTATTAAGAGTGAGTAGTTTTTTTTTTTCTTTTCTCTTGTAAAAAAAAATGCATGTGTTAAAAAAAATTTTCTCCAAAGCTTTTATCATTCCGATCTATGCAGTAATCAATAACAATAATCGAGTAGCAAATATTACCTTGGCAATTATTGAATCACAAAGGTTTATTGAGTAACCAAGTGTTAACTTAAACCCTACATGAGAGCAGATTTTATTTTCAAAGGAAATGTTTTGTAAAAAGATTTTATCAATTAATTCAAATCAACCAACACACAAATGTTTTCTATAGAACTACGTGACTTTGAGTTCCTCATTGCACCGGAGGATACGTAGGAGCAGGTTATTATTTCCTGTCAAGCCAAAATTAATTTTTCTTAATTTATTTGTCAAATTGTAAATATTTTGTGTAAATTATTTATTAGTTGTTAAGATTGTAAATATATTTTCCAAAACTAAATTTTCTTAATGTATTTGTTAAATTTTAAATATACTCGCCAAAATTAATTTTTCTTAATTTATTTGTCAAATTGTAAATATATTTTCTAAAACTAAATTTTCTTAATGTATTAGTTTAAATTTTAAATATACTTGCCAAAATTAATTTTTAATTTATTTGTCAAATTGTAAATATTTTGTGTAAATTATTTATTAGTTGTTAAGATTGTAAATATATTTTCCAAAACTAAATTTTCTTAATGTATTTGTTTAAATTTTAAATATACTTGCCAAAAATTAATTTTCTTAATTTATTTGTTAAATTATAAATATTTTATGTAAATCATTTTTAAATTTATGTGTTAAAATTGTGAATATATTTGTCAAAATTAATTTTTCTTAATAAATGTGTTTAAGTTGTAAATATTTTTCTAAATTAATTTTCCTTAATTTATGTGTTTAAATTATAATTTTTATCTTCCTTATTTGAATTTTTTTTAAAGGGTTATTATTTAATTCGCACAATTCACTAAGGTACCGTTTAAATACGGGTGTACTAGGGGTGCTGTAGGATTAAGTTCCTATCCTTCCCTTTGCATAACCGACTCCCGAACTCATATCTGGTTTTCGAAGATTGTTTTCTTAAATAAGATTGGTTTTTCCAAGGTTTTCCAATTTAAATAAATCTGGTGGCGACTCCAATTTTCAAATAATTATTTTTCGCCGTCCCGTCACGATCCCGGTTGCGACAACTATATAAAACTTTTTAGACCTTTTTACTTAAGTTGTGTTGTTTTCTAGCTAGACGTAGAGGGAAGGCTAATGCTTAGGTTGGAGATCAAGCTACCTTACTCCCTTTTTCCATAAGGTTATATATATGGTTGGGGCACTAATGAGGGGAGCTTTGATTGAGGTGTAAATTAGGGCATGGGGAGCACATATTAGGGATTGGTGGGCCTAGATTAGGGGATTTAGGGTTGGGGGTTGGATCATGTGCCTATGTAAATAAGGGGAATTAAGAGATGGGGCATGTGGATGATGGGCCTATTTAAGAGGAGATATCTAGCATGTGCATGCAAAGTTATCGTTGGGCAGGCCGATGAGGATGCCCATACCCTAGATGTGTGCCCATACCCTAGATGTGGGCCTGGAGGCATGGGGACGCCCGTGCCAAAGGTAAAGTCTTAGGCAAGAAGGCATTGGAGCTCAAAGATTTAAGATGCCCAATCGATCCTTGAGGGGACCAAGGGGGAAGGTTAGTTAGTCAGATTGCTCCAAGTTTTATTCTAGGAAAAGGATATGTGAAGGAAATTATTATTCATGAGAGTGGGGGTGGTAAATCTTAATTAGTCAAGATTGAAATATAAAATCACAATTTTTTTAAGTGATCATATGATATTTAAAAAAGAGTAAACACCCAAATTGATCCCTGACAATTTCATTAATGGACAAATTAGTCCTTGATAAAAAAAATATTACTATTGAAGTCCGTCACAATTGCAAAAATAGGACAATGTAGGTCCATTGTAATAAAAAATTAGTGTTGCAATCCCTCACAATTGTAAAAATAAGACATATAGGTCCGTGATTTACCTGAAAAATTTTAAAATGTAGATGTAAACTTTAATTATTGATCTATATGACACCCATTCATCCTAATCAACACTAACTAAAATACACCCTTTTATTTTTATTTTATGTTTTTGCAAATTCCTCCACCAACCCTTTCAATATTTCACCATATCCATTATCAAGAAAGAAACTCTTGGCCCACAGCTTACCATTCTAAAAAAGTAATATGATTTGCAATTGAATTCCTTATGCTTTGTCGCTACCTTATTTTGAGGCACTATGGTACTAATATCACAAATTCATAATCATTTCCCTAAAAGATTACAATGATTGTATATTACAAAACAACACAATAAGGCCCCATTTTGCAATTTGTTAGAGACCTCAACACTAATATTTCTTTATCAGGGACCAATTTGTCCATTAAAATGAAAATGTCAAGGACCCATAGTGTCCTATTTTTACAATTGTGAAGAACCTCAAAAGTAATATTTTTTGTCATGAACCGATTTGTCCATCAATAAAATTGTTAGGAACATATAGTGGAATTTTTGTAATTGTCGGGGACTTCAACACTAATATTTTTTTGTTATGGACTAATTTATCCATCAATGAACTTGTCAGGGCCAATTTGGGTGTTCACTTATGAATATATATAAGTCTATAATTCAAGCTTATATGAAAATAATTTAACATGTAAATTTCAAAGTAAAAAAAGAAACTCTATAGTGTCTCTATTATCCAACGATTTGTTTTTTCCAACTTGAATTTGAAACTCAATCTTTTTTTTTTAATCTAAACTGATATTCTATTTTATTAATTTTAATGTGAGATATTATGTTTGAATTTTAAATTTTTAAACTTTGAAAATCTTATCTCGTCAAAATCTATTGAATTCAACACTATTGTAATTATTGTAGATATTAATCGTATAGCTATTGTTGGCATCATTAAGATACCATGGATACCGTTGAGATATTTACTCATATTTAATTAATATGCAATACAATTAAGATTGCATTAAAATTATAAATTTGGGATCAGATATGTATTGCATATTTTAAGATATGAAAAACGCCACTCTTCCAGAAATTGTGCCAGAATCGCTTGAACTCGAAACAGATAGCACATACCTGTAACTCAATTACTAACATATCAGACTTCAATTTCCTTCCTTCTCTTTTTTCCTCTTTCAACTCCTTTACGTAATTATCAGTACGTGTGTGTGTGTGTGTCTCTCTCTCTCTCTCTCTCTCTATATATATATATATATATATATATATATATGTATATATATATCAATCACTGTTAAGCAATCACCGTGGAGTTTGTGTCTTCACCACCAACCCAAACCTTCTGGCTCACGTATTTAGTTACCCGCACTCCGTCTTTCGTCATAGAATTGCCCATTTGTCAGCTTCCCTTCCTCAAAATCAGCTTGATGAAAAAAAATAGAATAAAAATGGATAAGAAGCAACATGACTTATTGCGGGTCATTATTATCTCACATTTTTTTTCTATATTTTTAATTCAATAGTTTATGTGTCAATCAATAAATAGATCATATCAAATATTTTATCTTGTTTTAAGAGTACCTAAGAATTTCTTTTTGCAGTATACCACCTCATTTGCCAACTAATTCCGGCAATGTGAAGTCAGGAAATTTATCTCATTAACAAAATTTTTTTCTAAAATCCAAACTCACAAATATACCCTTAAGATATTAACAACTATAATCATGAACTATATTATACAAACCGACATTAGTTCTTCTCACCTCTCACATCAAAATGCCCTTCTTGCTCCTACCCTTCTTACTTTAACCTCGTTTTATTCCATTCATCTGATTATTATCTTTTCAATTCCATATATTATGCAATACGTTACCATGCGTGTATTTAGCAAAAGGAATTCCTTTTGTACATTCTCATGTGTCGTTTGCTAAATACTTCCTTTGACACTCGACAGATCTTTCATCTTCAACCAAATTAAAGGAGTTGTCGCTTGGTTTTAATTTTTTAACTGGCAGCCTTCCAGGATCTCTTACGACTCTCTCTTCTCTCAAGTACCTGTACTTTCGAGAAAATAACTTGAATGGCTCGTTACCAAGGGAAGGTAATTCTACTCCTGGCAATTTTTCTTTTTCTTCTTTTCTTGTTACTATAATTAAAATGCAGGAAGCATTCAATAATCTATATTTAGGTGTTGTGTACATGTGCAAAACATTATGTATGATATATTATTGACACATGTTTAACATGACTAGTTTTTATACATTTTTAATTTTAAAAATATTTTATAACCCTGACACGCATGAATAGAACAGGGCAGAAATTAAAATACATAATTAAGAAAATGTGAAAGTAAAGTTTTTTTTAAATATTATGAAATTTTATAAAATAAAAAGAGAATTAATAAGCCAGGAATATTTTTGTTATATATCACTCCTTATTTCACTTTTTGCTCACCTAGAAAGCTCTGTAACCCCACAAGAATTTTTTGATTAAAAGGAATCTTGGATAAACTTTAGGAGATTTACTCCCTTGTAACTTATAATTCTGCCATGAATGAGCTATTGTTTCCTAAGTTAACGAAGAAAACCATCTATTGCACGATGGTTATGTAAGCTAAAGAATCTTATAGCTGTGGATCTCACCAACAACTACTTTGTGGGACACATTCCAAAGTGTTTGGCCAATTTGTCATCTCTTTGTTTTCTTTTTGTTTCATACAATTATTTTGAAGGACCCCTGCCCTCCTCAATCATTTACAGTCTGAAGTCCCTTGCCTTTATTTCTATTTGTAATAAGTATTTCAAGGGCTACTTTCATTTAATTTGCTTGCTAACCATTCTAACCTTCAGATTTTTATGCTTTCAGCCCACAACCAGCATGATATGTGAAGGTTGAAACTAAGAACCCACCATTTTTTCCATCCTTTCAATTGAATGTTCTCATAATGGTTAATTGCACAGTGAATGAACCAAGAGACAAAATTTGCACCTTCCTTTATCATCAACATAGTTTGAGAATGCTAAATATTGGTCATAGCAACGTGGTGGGAAGTTTTCCAAGTTGGCTATCAGTAAACAACTCCAAATTAAATTACTTCAATCTTTGCCACAACTTCTTGACTTGTCCCCTTGAGATCAATCCTACCTCAAAATGCCCACATATGGAAGTTTTTGATGTCTTCTCTAATCCCATTGGAGGAGAGATTCCTCTACTTATAGGTCAGTTTTTCCTAACTTGATATCTTTGAACTTGTCCTCATGTTTATTGCAAGGTAGTTTTCCAACTTCATTGGGTGACATGAGACAAATGAATAATCTAGACTTGTCACACAACAATTTGTCTGGATACTTAGCACAAGATTTCAGTAAAGGTAGCAACCACTTGCAATTTTTGAAGTCATCAAACAACAACCTAAATGGCCCCTTCTTTCCCACTGGATCAAATTTTAAAAACTTGATATCCTTATATCTAGCCAACAATAACTTCATGGGATGGATACCAAATGGAATCATGAACAACAGCGAGTTAAGAATGTTGGATTTTAGTAACAACCAACTCCATGGAGAAATACCAAGTTGGATTGGAAACTTTCGCAATTTGACTTTTCTCATTTTCTCCCATAATTTGTTACAAGGTTTGATACCATCAAGCTTTTGTGAGGTGACTGAGCTCCAATATCTAGAATTTTCTTGCAACAATTTAACTGCAACACTACCTAGTTGTGTTAATATGTTATGCTTAAGGTACTCACATTTGCAAGGCAATCAATTCAATGGGCTCGTACCAATTGGTCTTGCCATGTCTGACACCCTATTGACCTTGGATTTGATGAACAACACATTTTCAGGTCAAATTCCAAAGTTGATTGGTTCATTTTTAAATTTAAGGATTCTTCTATTAAAGGGAAACAAACTTGAAGGTTCTATCCCTATGGATATATGCCATATCAAGAACATTAGCATTCTATATCTATCTCAAAATAACCTTTTCAGAAGGGTACCATCTTGCTTCAATAATATGGCATTTGGAAAGTTGGATTTTTCAAATGGCATAAGAATCGGGAAAGTTTATGTACCATGGGTTTTAAGGATTACTTGCTATCAATTCGATTCAAAGACAAATGAATATCACAAAATTCAACTTGGATTGTCTGTCAAGTGATATGAAGAACAAGAAGCAGGTTTTATGTCAAAAAGCATGTACGAGTCATACAAAGGTGATATCTTGAATTCGATATTTGGCCTAGATATAATACCTTAGGTCCACATGTCTCTAGCTTGGTCTAATAGTCTTAGAGTACCCCCAGTACACCAAAAAACCCTATGATAGTTGGATCTGCAAAATTATGCAGAACAGTCTCACTGCAGCAAGCCAAGGGAGCAAGACCGTTGTCCTTGCTCTATCCATCCTTACTGTAGTGAGATACAAGTGGGTAGCTCAATAGGCTCGCTACAACAAACACCCCGATGACAGCACAACACCTGAAATGACATAGCTTTGCTAAATGAAACCCTATCAGCATATAAACTCTTCCCCTTATGTTTTCAATTCCAGAAACTGAAAGCCCACTCCCTTAAACCCTATCTCTTCTCCTTCTACCTCCCTCACTCCTAACCCTATTCAAATCTTTATCCTCAAAGTGTTAAGGTGAGTTTTGTGTAGTTTATGCTTCTTCCCTTTTCACTCTTCTATGTTCTTAGGTTGGGCATTGTTATATCTCTCATTGTTGTCAAGTGAGGGTGCACCCTCAATGCTGTCAGAGTTGATTTAGAATAATTTAGAGGTACCCATAGATTAATCTTGAGTTTTATGATTGTAATGGTAGGCATTCGTGCCATCCTTCTTCCCTGAAGCTCTTTTGGTGTCGGTGCATCACATTCCACCCCTCTAGGTGAGTGAATTTGATCTCATGACTTTTTTTTGGTCATTATATTCTTATTTTCTAGCATTATGGAGTATGTAGAGGTTTGAAAATTGAATTTTCACATGATATGTTTTTATATAAATATGCATGATAGCTACAAACGCTTCCTTTGAAAGTATGCATGAAAATCTATGATTCTAGAAAATACATGGGACCATAATTATTCTATAAATATTTTATATGATTGACTGGTGATTTTGGATTTGACTACAATGTTGGATATTAGTTTGACGTGGTTGTCGAACTCACTCAAATTAATCAGGCTCTGAAAATAAACTTGTAATATAGAGCAACCTGAATCGTTTCCCAAGGAATTACTTAATGAACCAATTAGCTCGATTGAAAATAGCAAATGTAAAGCGAAAATGGGGGGGTTGTTCAATTTCAATAGCAACAGATAACAGATAAAAGATAAAAATGAAATTAACAATTTAAAAGCAACCAACCCAGACTTGAGTTCCTAAAAATCCATCATTGGACCACCGAATTCGTGGTTGATCCTAAGCAAATCGGAATCCCTGCATTCAATTAGAAAAACGAAACTACTAGATGATCACCTAGCATTTTATCAGAAACTCGGCGTGTTCACTCATTCAACGTACAGTGCGCACTTAAACCCGTTTTGATTTTAAGCCCTTTCGATTAATCAACCTAAATGTTAAATCTAACATTCAACACCTCTTCCCTTAAGTTATCCAGAATCGAAATACAAAAGGGAAAAGAAAGAACGAACTCAATATGAGGCCTCTGGAACGACGGAACTCAATTCATGGGTTGGTCCTTTAGCTCCTTAGCCAACCATGGCAGAAATGAAAAACCGAAAAAAAAATAATGAAGAACTTGAACAGTGCAAAAATTTCAGATAGAATAAGAGTTGGAATATGAGAAATCCCCAAAAACACAGCACACCCCCCTCTTCCTGTTTTCAGCTCTTAATAAAACAAAATAAAATAAAACGGTAGTCTCTCTGTTTTCCCACTCCTAAAATAAAATAAAATAAAATAAAATAAAATAAACCGGTTCAAAGGACAAAAACCGGTCCAAGCAAAAACCGAAACTATGGTTTTGGTCCCATGCAACTCTGCTTCAGCATTTCATGACTGCTTTGTCCGAATTTGGCCTTTAATCGGGCACCTGAAACAAAAGTTATGATTAATTCCACTTAAAAGCCCAAAATCCAATTTAGACCGGAAACCAATAGTTAAACACTAAATAACCCCGAAATCATTATTCAATTGCAAAAATAAAGTGATAAAAAAAATCAATTATCATAGTCATGTTGATGAAATGTAACGTGAAGTATTATATTTATTTATGAAAACAAAGAAACGTTGAACCTAAAGATGATAGAACCCCAATTTATGGCTTCAGTTTGATTTTAGATTAGGGAATTACTGAGAAGAACAAAGTTGTGAGTTAACGGCAATTATTCTATTAACCTTAGTATACCAAGGCCCGCAAAAGGCAATGATCCATCCATTAGTCCACGGGGGATGTGTTTCTTGATGAACCATTAAGATCTCAATTAGGCACTGTTGTTCACGAGGGATTGAGCACCACACTTTAGTTTATGGATAATCTGTTCTTTTAGTAATTTTTGAGAAAATAAAGATGATTTTTATGTTTACTACAAACTTATGATTTCATAGCTATTATGCAATTTAAATAGAAATGGCTTATTAGCATTGCATAATTAATTATGTACCTTCCTTTTTGTCCAATGTACGGTTGTAGGTGAGGATCACTCACTGAGTTTTGTGATAAAACTCACTCCTCTTTCCCTTTTCCTCACAGATATAAGTGCTGCCTTGGATCCTCCACCTCCACCCCCTCAACAGTAGTTTCTTTCTAGCTTAGGTGAGCTTCACGTTGCCATGAAGCGTTATGTCTTTTGATAGAGATTAATGCTCCTATGGTATTGTGGGTAGGGTCCCCCAAACTACATACATGCACGATTTTTCTTTTTGATAAATCATGATATTGATCTGTATTTAAAAGTTCATAGATTCATGATTCTTTCATTAAAAAGCAACTCAATATATTTTGTATTTCAGTTATAGTTTTATTTATGATATATGTAATGAGTTATTCAAGAATTGTTAGTATTATCATGCTTTGGGAATTTGCAAGATAGTATGGATTATTTAAAATGGATTTTATGAATAAAATATGCATATAGTACAACTCGGTGATCACGAGACTTACGTGTGGATGAGATTTCTCATATTTCAGTCATGATCCAAATTGGGTCGTGACACTAGATCTCTCAAACAATAGTTTGACGAACCACATTCCTCCACAAATAGGGTACTTAAGCAGCATCTATACATTAAACTTGCCAACAATCATCTCACAAGACCTATCCCAAAAACATTCAACAACCTTAAGCAAATAGAAAGCTTAGATCTTTCACACAACATGTTGAGTGATGAAGTTCCTTCACAATTGACAGTGTTATATAGCTTATATGTCTTCTCTATGGCTTTTAATAACCTATCTGGAATGACACCAGAGAGGGCCAACCAATTTGGAACATTTGAAGCAAGTTGTTATGAGGGTAACCTTTTTCCTTTGTGGAACTTCACTGGACCAAAATTACTCATTCATTGCCAAACCATCTGGGATGGAGATTTATCCTTATAGGGATAAAAATGACTTCAAAGAAACTATTTCTTGGAGTTTTGCATCATCGTTTCTAGGGAGTCATAGCTTTTCTGTACTTTAACTTATAGTTTTTCATTGGAGCGCGCTTTAGGAAATAATAGTGTATACTTTTACGTCATTGTATCTAGATTTAATTTTCTTTATCATATTTTTATAAAGTAAAGATTTATTTTGATCAATTGTATGCGTGTTTCAATTTAATTGATGAAATTAAGAAATTACTAATTTAATTCTTGAGATTGCAAAAAGTAATTCAAATTTTTCCTTATGATAATGTTCATAGGACTAGCTTGAATTATTAAAATGGATAATTTGTAATTCTTTTTTTTGCAATGTTCGAGATTAAATTGTTAATTTCTCAATTTTATGTATAGACCTTGTCCACAAAATTTCCTATCCCATTTTTACCTACATATCAAATACACACTAAATTTTATGAAATTTCAATTGGTTTTATTCACTAATAATTGACAGCAATAAACAATGGTAAAATGCTAAGCTTACATTGAGCAAAAAGAAAAGAGTTGTTTAACATTTCAAATTTTTTCTTTATATAACTTATCCAAGATTTGAATAAGATGTCAACAAAAGTCTTATTCACTAGTGTTTTTAATACAAGTCATATTTGAAAGTGATATAATCCAAGTATGCTATATTTGATTCCCAAGTATGATCCATATTTTATGGAGTCTAGCCCAATGAAAAATCCAATACGAAAAGATAAACCTATTAGGTGGGGGCCCATACTTGGATGACATGACTTCCATTGTGGACTTGTAACATTTTCACCCCTATTTAAGGTGTGAATATGATAGCCCATAATAGCCTACTCACTTTAAGTGGCTTTACTCTAATATATATAGGTTGCCCTTTCTCATATTTTTCCTAGGTGGCCCCTGATAAAGAGCATTGATGCTTCTAATTCTTAGCTTTTTGTATGAGTTTTACTATGCTATTGATGTGATTAATTAGAATTGTGACTTGTGCCTCATTGTTCATTTTTGATAGAATCATTTAATTTGCACTGATTTTGGAATAATTATTGGATTAGAGCTTGTTGTGTTTAACCTGTCTCTTTGAATATGGTTTTTGTACGCAAGAGCTTTGAATTGAGTTCAAAATGTCAAGAATAATGCTGGGAACTCTCTGCATGGAGCTTGTAGCAATGATCAATTTGGGAGAATTTAGGAGCTAAATAGAAGAGTTCTTGAGTTCATTTGAGCACATTTGCAGAAAGCATTGTCATGGTAAATCTATATCTCTCTCTTCAAGGATCAGATTTCAACAAATAAAGATGTTTTGGAAAGCTCAAAAAGTCATATAAAACTTAGATATTCAGCTCAAAACCCAGTTCTAAGAATATCTTTGTGACAATCGAGTTGCAAGATTACAGGTTGCTGATGTTCTGATGCTGTCCAACTTGACCTCCAAATAGTATTGTCGCTATATATGGAGCTATAGATGTCCGATTGAGGTGATTTTGGTGGTGTTGTAAACCTTATTCAAAAGGAGCCAAGGACAAATTCATATGTTTAAGGGGCCAAAACAGACCAAATACATGAAGACATTGATTTTGTCCAGAGTTGCATCCTTCATTTGAGTGTTGTAGTGCTCAACATCACCTGAAAAATAATTTTAAGTAGCATAACTGACTATTAAGAACTACAACACTCAATTTAGCATCCCAGCGCTCATGCGACACCTGGATTACAGAAAATTAACCTATTTTTTAGCTCCACTTTGGGCTATCTTATAAAGCAGTATTTATTAAGAGATTGACATAGACTTTTACCCTAGTTTTTGACTCACTTTAGGTTGCACACTTTAGGTTGCTATTATTCTCTACATCTCTCTACATCATCGTCTTCTATACTCTTCTCTCTCTGGGGATTCCATAGGTGAATTTGCTTTGTTCTTGTGGATTATAGCAAGAATTGTTACTATTAATTTCAGGTACACTTTTAGATTCATTGTTGTAATCCTCCAGAGATGGAGGGAGTAGATTTTTTTACTAGTGTAGGGATTTTCGGATGGATTAACCTGGGATGACATTTGAGACCCTTTGTTTGTATTGAATGCATTAGTTTTCTCAATGTTCTTTAGTTTCTATTGTTATAATTATTATGGTGATTGCTAAAATTTTTATTAGAATAACTAAATTGGCGATTGTCATTTAAGGAAACCCTTTAGGCATAAACTGATATATCTATTGGTTTATGTTTGAGGGAGAATATTAGAAATAACCTTTCAATTGGCAGTTTGGCTATAACAATTCGTACATTAAATCAATGTAATTTCTAAATAAACTGAGATCTCGTTTATTGGTTATTTGTGTTGGTCAAATTCTAGGGATCGATTGATCACTAGTAGAATTACCAATAGTTAATTACTAATAGCTGCTAAAGGGTTCAATATTTAGTCAATGATAATGAATTCCAATCCTAGAAATACCTTGCACTAGTGTCTTCTTCATTATTACTATTATCATTTAAATTTAATTACTTTGCATTAATTCTCACAAGCCCCAAATATTCCCAACTAATTGATAAAGCTTCCTTCAGAGACAACCTAAGTTGTACCTTTTTACTACATTTTCTTAGTACAACTTAGCAGAAAATTATTTCTAATTTGTGGAGGTAAGCAACAACCTTCATTAGCTCCCTTCTGTATGCCAGCCTATTAATGAAAAAACCAATGTTATAGAATTAAGTCTAAGCTAGAATAAAACCCAAGAGATTAGCTTATTGAGTGGAAGATTTGCACAAGACAATTGTAGCTTTTGACATGCAACAAGAGCAGCAGATGTAGGAAATGGAAAAGGATATGCACTCTTTTATATGTACAAAAGGAAAAAGTGGGTTTCCATATGAGGAATTACACTCGATACTTAAATTACCATGTTAACAAAATTAGTTTTGTATGTTTTGTTAGGATGTGGCCAGTTCTAATCACACATGCGCCATCACTAGCAGGTAGAAGTGTTTGTGCATGAAGCTTTTTGTCCCTAGAAGATTCCCACTGTTGTTGCTCGTGTTTCATCTGCATACCGTGCTCCGAGATTGACACCACCCCCACCAGAGCCATCGCCCCCTCGCCATTCTCACTCACCACAGCCGATCGTCGAAAGGCCAGTCAAGCACCCCCATACATGGCCTGTAGCATCAACGCGTGAAAACATGACAAGAAACCTAGATCTATGTTGACACCTGCTTCGTGACCCATTTTCATGACCCGAACCACACTTTGACCCGATTTACACCCACCTTAGCTGCACATTGACCAAGCCTTTGAATCTGTCATTGATGTGGCCTACTGCTACTTTGCTTATGTGTCCCCAGCTTGTTGATGTGGCACCCTAGACACCCTTTCTTAGGGTTTTCAGTGAGATTTTTTGTTTTTGAGCTCTATTTTTGCCAATTCTACTTTGAAAGTGCAATTTTTTGGTCTTGTGATGGATAAAAATATTACTCACAGAATTTGTTATTATTGTAAATTGCCAAGACAATTGATTGTATATTGTCCTACTCAATCACCAAGCCCTAACAAAAACAAGTTTCAGCCTAGTTCCAGTCTCATCCTTGCTACTGAGTACTCTTGCTATTGCTGCAAATCATGCCCTAATGACTAATAACCTCGAGTCCCTCCTTAAACAACTTCTTCAACTCTTTTCCCTTTCCGGTACTACTCCTGCTACTTTATCTTCTACCTCAAACAATACCAAATGGTATTATGACTTTGCTTGCTTTAACCACATGAGCTAGATTTATGTGTTTATCCACACCTTTTAATATCCAGCCACACTTTATAAATGTGTGATATACAAAACCCACCTCCAGAAAAAAAAAACAAAAACAAATTCTCCTTCCAAACTTGTACTCTTTTCCTAGGGGTTTGTCTTCACTTGAGCTTCCGTAGCACATTTATAAGTGTGATAAATTTATGAAAGATGTTGCTAAATGCCTATACCCACACTTCAATGCATTTTGCAAGGCAAGTATGTTTATTTAACAATACCTTATAAAACATTTAGCCACACTTTTTGGCAAGATACATCGACTATTTTCTTACCACCTTAGCTAAAGAAAATATGTACGTTTTCCCAAGATAATTTTACTTTTATTTGAACTTTTCCTTCGAAGATTAGCTGGCTGACAAACATGTCATTACGTAATTTTGTATTCAATTTATTTTTCTTTGTATTCAATTTATTTTTCCAAAAAATAAAATTAAAAACTAAATAAATTAAATAAGAAATAAAATATTTTTTTGTCAAATTGTTAATTAATTTACACAACTTATTTGAAGTAATTTTCCAGTTCACATTTAACTTGATCTTCTTTTTAAAAGACCAGTATATACAAAATTAAAAGATTTTTTGAATTTGTTTTTTAAATAGATTTTTGTGACAAAAAAATTTGATTTGACTTACGTCGTCGTGATTTGTGAATTATAATACATTATGATTATGACAAAGGCCAATGGGAATGACCTTTTACATTCCCCAAAGAAACTTAATAAAACAGCCAGATCGAGGCTGATGCGAGTGGATTGTAGAGTGGAAGAGATACATGGGTGTTGCAAAGGTACAGCAGGAGATGGCAGTTAAAGGAGTATTAGGCTGAAACTACTTGCATCATTCCCTCTTCGATTGCCAATATTTATAAGATAAAGAATTATTGTTAACGCGCTTATAATGACTTGCTCAAGGTAGTAATAATTGATAAAACAATAAAACATAACTTTCAACATTCCGGGGCTAAACGGGACTTCCAACGTGCCTCTTACGTTTATTGTCAAACATCAAACATAAATATTGCCAATGCATAAGAGGGTTAGTCAAAAGAGTGAAGCAAAAGACTAGGTCAAATGAAGAAGTTTCTTTATAATTTTGGCATATTATCGATGTTGATAGTATGGACTTGTATGGATGATATTTCTTGTTGATATTATTCTTCTTATCTTATTGAATTGTGATTTGTAACGATGAATGGTAGAGCCGTAGCTAGTCTATAAAAGTTTGCTTATGTAAACCACTCCCTACAACACATACAGAGAAATTATAGCAGCGAGTGCCAAGTTGAAAAAAGAAAATGTATATGGGGTGTTCTCTAGTAAAATTTTGGTGGGTGTTATTGGTATTTGTGGTTGAGTTAGAGAACAATGCGATTGGAGGGTGCTTAGAAGCTGAGAGAGTCGCACTTCTGAAATTGAAAGATGCTTTCAATCACCCAAATGGATCTGCCCTTCCTTCTTGGCAAGGGCAGGGTGATTGCTGCAGTTGGGAGAGTGTCATATGTGACAACTCCACAAAGCGAGTGACTCATCTGTTTCTGGATGAGGCAAGGCCTGATGAATTGAGCGATCTGCAATGGTCACTGAACGCTTCATACTTTCTCCCTTTTGAGGATCTGCAAGTGTTGGACTTGTCTGGGAATTATTTGGCAGGTTTCTCTCATTTTAAATATTATATGCTAGTAGTTTTTCATAGAAATATTTCTTTAAAATGAATTTGTTTCCGAAAAATGAAAGTAAATATATATTCACCTTTAATTCAATAAAATAATAAAATTTCTCTTACTTTACCACCAAACTTAATTTAGAAAGAAATTTCTTCATATATATAACATCGATGTCTTTTTTATAATTCATTCTTTTATATTTGGAGCAGGTTTATTTGGCAAATTCAGGTCGAACAATTTACAAGAGTTAATTTTATCAGATAACGAGATGACCCAAGTTCCATCATTTGGTGCGCTATTTATTATCTATTTACATGCATATAAGAACTTTTCATTTTCTTCATCAAATCGAGATTTAATTCCTTCATCATATTTTTACAGAGTAAATATTTATTTTGATCAATTGTATGCATACTCACTTTAGTTTTTAAACTTACAGAAATTTAACAATTTAATTCATGAAATTACAAAAATTGAGTAATTCAAATACTCCTTAAAGTGATGCTCATAGGGACTAACTTGAATTAAAAATAATAATAATTTGAATTAGCTTTTACAACTTCAAGAACTAAATTATTAATTTCTTAATTTTATATATAGAATTCTTCCATGAGATTTTTCACCCCATTTTCACCCCATCAAACACACCCTAAATTTTATGAAGTTTCCGTTAGTTTTATTCATCAATAATTAATTGCAGGAAACAATGTTAAAATGCTAAGCTTAGATTAAGCTAAAGAAAAGATTTATTTAATATTTCAATATCTTCTATAAATATTTTATTTTCGATTTTTAACAAGATGTGAACGAAAATGATTATTCACTAGTGTTTTTGTTACAAGTTTTATATTAGAAAGTCATGTGATGTAAGTTTTGTACTTAAGTTCGAGTATGATCCATATTTTTTGGACTTGAGTTCAAGGGAGCATCCAACCCAAAAGACTAGGCTATTAGGTGGGAGATCTCCGATCATTAAACACCATACGCAGATGGCATGACTTCCCGACGTAGAACTTGTAACATCGTCAACCCTATTTAAAGGTGAGGGCCCATTCTAGGCGAGCTACTCCGACTTCACTTTACTTTCTTCAAGTAGCCCTTTCTTAGATTGTTTCTTTTTCCTAGATTGCCCCCTCCTCGTGTTAGCCTCATAACGAAAGCACCAATATTATGAACTTAAGTCCGAGTGGGAATGCATGCCAAAAGACTAGCTTATTAGGTGAGAAAGGCCCCAACCTGAAGTATCATACTTGATGGCATTTCTCCCTAATGTGATACTTGTAATAGTTTTCACATATATTTTTCCATGCACTATATGGAAATTTTTAGACTTTTCTCTCGAGTTTTATTCTAAGGAGAGGATCAAGAGAGAAATATTTCATTATGAAATTGAGTAAAGTAAATTTTGACAATTAAATTTTATACCAATAGCCAAATTTGGAATATAATTAGAGAAAATTATACTAACCTCCCTCGACATTTAGTGTAATTATACTCAGCACCCTTCTATTTTGTAAAACTATTATTAACCTCCCTTGAGGTTCACTAAAATTACACTGAACTTCCTTGTATATACTAGTTCGTTAATTTAAGTGATAAAGAAAGATAATATGTGGTATACACGTAATTATTAATGATAAAATTATAATATTTTAGCAATATTTGGCATATATATATATACACACACACACATACATATTAACAAGAATATCTTTTTTATCATAAGTTATAATTCTAAGTTTTTTTATGTGATAAAAAAGTATTTTGCTCAATTGATGTGTTAAATATTATCAAAAATTTTTATTAATAATTATGTATGCATTCCATGTTATCTTTCTTTATCACTTAAATTAACGAACTAGTATATGCAGGAGAGATTTAGTGTAATAAGTGAAAATGTGGCTTTTAAATAACTGTTAATCATGAGCAAAGTTGTCATATATGTGTATCATATTGAGTTTTCAAATTTTAGCATGTCGTAACACACACGCACGCACACATATTACTTTAATCTTTACATGATTAATTATTTTCTTCTAAACTTAATATAAAGACTTTGTAGTTTTAAATTAATATTATATATATATATATATATACTAGTGTAGTATTCGTGCAGTGCACAGACCAATTAAATAAGTTAAATATAAAGATAATAAATATATTGAATCAATTTAATATTATTTTATAATTATAAAAATATTTTAAAATATTTTTTAAAAAAACTCATCATTTGTTACTTTTTTTTTATAATTCATCATTATTTTTGCTTTGAGTTATTAAATTAGTATTTTTTTTGTCATGTTTAAATTAATTATATTCTAAAACTAATACAATATTGTGTACCTTTTATGTGACGTATGATTAAAAAATTATTAATAATAATTTAAATTATTTATTATATTTTATTACAATATGTTTTAAAAACATTTTAATTGATAATAATTATTGAATTCAATAATATTTAAATGTTATTTACTAAATTAATAATTTTAATATGATAAAATAAATAAAAATTTATTGAATTTAATATTTCTGGTCCTAGTTATCACTTCATACAAGCTATGTAACCTTACTGCTCCTTATTCCTTTTCCCTATTCATGCTTAATACAAACTAATTAATCTTCCCACTCCATTTTATGCAAATCTAAAGAATTCAAGAAAAGAAAACACAACTACAAAAATAGAACTAGTCTGCCTAATTTAAAAAAAATAAAGAAATATTTGTTAAAAAAAGGGTAAAAACTCATAACAA
Organism: Dalbergia cultrata; assembly: GCA_031216105.1. Classification (NCBI taxonomy): domain Eukaryota; kingdom Viridiplantae; phylum Streptophyta; class Magnoliopsida; order Fabales; family Fabaceae; genus Dalbergia; species Dalbergia cultrata. The sequence goes on from CM062350.1 coordinate 19,743,302, forward strand.
TGACTTATCTAAATAGCAAGAAAAGTTGGAGAGGAAGAAAAATGACACTGATGAGAATGAAATACAGATATAGAGAGAAAAACTTCTTGATGTAGAATCAATTAGAATTTTCAAATATTGGCATATTATAATCATAAGAAAGAATACTTGTTAAAGTTAAGTGCATCAAATTAAATAAAATTTACACAGTCAAAATTTAAAAATATGATTTTAAATTAATTTAAACATATCTATTTAATTATTTTATTAAATTAAATATGATACTGATTTTATTTAAAGATATCAATTCCTGATAAATGATACCATTTTGTAAAAATATTCAAAATATCAATATTTGATGTTCAAGGATTTATATTCGAAGTAGGATCAATTATAATTTTGAATTATTGCCACTAGAAAAATTTATCATTGGCAAGAATAGTTGCTCAAATTAAGCGTGTCAAATCAGTGTAGTTAAACATTTAGATATTATAAAATAATAATTTAGTAGTGGGACCAACAAATATAACAATGATCTTGCATTCCATTTAATTAGTTAATTAAAAAATATTAAAAAAATTTAAATTAAATATTAAAATTTGAAATTGGAGATAAGATAACCACTATCTGATTTATTTTAAGTTTTTCTTTTGATTCATATATTTATTTTAAAGGTTGATATTTGATGTAGAATCAATTAAAGCTTTTGAATTTTGAATCAATTAGAAAGAATAACTATTAAATTAAGTACATCATATTAAGCATAACTAACACATTTAAAATTGAGAAATATGATATTGAACTAAATTAAATATATCCATTTAATTATTTTTTTCAGTGAGATAAGATATAAATTTATTGTATAGAAACTAAACAATGATAACTGTCATTGACACATTTCAATAGAAAGAAACTCCTTATCAAACTTATTTAGCCCATCAACATAACTCCTAATTAGAGCATATATTTTCTATGTATATAAAAGTTACAAAATATTAGTTAGCTTAAAGATTTGATTTAATATTATAATAACATAAGGAATGAAGAAATTGCTTGTTCTTATCAATTTTGATGATATTAAACTTTGTATTATTTTCATCTCTTTCAAGTTCTCTTTTAGTATGTCACGACTCAGAAATCATGCATATAAGGGACGTTGTCCTTTATGGAAGCATTTTAGAATTAATTTATACAATTATGCTTAGTAAATTATTAATTTATAATGCTCATAATAATTCATAAAAAGGAATAAATAATTAAATAAAAAATTCCTCAAACTTCTTGAAAACTTTATTCATAAAATACATAAAATATTTAATTCTTCCAAATCGTTCCATCATCCATAACTCAAATAAACAATCTTAAATTATGTTCATGGAAGAGATTACATAAAATATCATTATGACAAAATAACATAACTTTAAAATAACCATATATGCTAGATGATGTCTGAGGATCATGCCTTCACATTATTGGAGTAGTCTATTCTATCATAATCATAATCTAAACTTCACTATAAAGTGAAACTCACAACTGAAATAGCTGTAAGGCTACTAAAGTTGAGTTTGAACCATAACTGGATCTGCAACTATAACTGTAAAGGGAGGAAAAAGATAAGTTCATCAAAACTCAGTAAGAAAGGTCTCACCCACAGCTCACATAGGACAACCAACAATATATATATATATATAATGCGATTAAATTATTTGATAAAATGTTATAATGCATTAATAGATCTTTATATATAATTTTTTAAATAACCATGTATTAAATTCTCATTGAAGCATAATTTGTCATGTGCCCAAACTTTTCCTAGAATAGGTTTCTAGTTGTTGAATAAAACTTGGATTATCCCCAAAATAATATTTTTGATGACAACATAGAAATTATAAAAGATAAATATTTAAAATATCATTTTATAGTTAATATGGTAATAATTGTTGGAAATCAATATAGATTAACGTTTAATAACAAAATTAAAATATGTATATTTATTTTTCAAATCATGTATTTTAAATTTAATTTATATATATATATATATATATATATATATATATATATATTCGAAATAGCTACTAATTAATGACGTATTAATTTTTTGAATCAAATTATATATATATTTATTTATTTATTTTGATCTACAGATTTTTTTTCTTTTAGTTGAATAATATATATATTTTTATATGAATAAATATGTACAATATTGACTTGAATAAATATAGATGATCCCCATAAAAAAAAATGGATGATAGCATATAAAGTATAAAAGAGACACATTTAAAATATCATTTAACGGTGAATATGATAATCATTAAAAATTTATATATTAATTTTTTGAATCAGATATTATTTTTCAAATTAAGTTATATTTGTGAAAATCAAAATTTAGATTTCAAATATATAGAAATTACTTTACTAATGGAAACGAAGGCAATAAATCAATACTTATATATATGTATGTGTGTGTGTGTGTGTGTACTATTGACTTCAATAAAATCTGGATGATGACACAGAAAGTATATAGAAAAAAACTTTTAAAATATCATCTAATGGTTAATATAGTACTTATTTGAAATCAAGAGATCGAAATTTTAAAAATTATATCTGATTCAAAAAATTAATATATAAAAGTTACTCTTAAATATATTTTGAGTCATATATTTTGTTTTTTTATTAATTTTATTAATATCCATATATTCTTAATTGTATTAATATCTATTATATGATTTGCTCAAAGTTACTCAAAGAATGATTACATTTATCTTTCGTATTCTTGTTTTCAAATTTTGTTTAAGTGATTAGTATGAATCATTATGATTTTGAATGAAATATTAGTAATTATCATTATTTGAAAGAATAGTGAATGAACAATGGATACATTTCAAGATAATGTAAATGAAATTTATAATATTATTGAAAAAATAATTATAATTCTTTCATTGCATTCATCGTATAGGAAGACCGTTACATTGTCAATACAAATTATTTGTGCTAGATACGATATAAATACCTAATCCTAAAACGTTATAGATAGCTTATTGAAAGAGAATTTCCTAATAAGGAAACCATTATAATAACACAATATAATTCCATTTATTGCAACCACTGACGGAAGAATCCAAAACAAAAGCTTATTCCTTCACTCATCCTAGTTTGAATTGCACAATTTATCAACACTAATGAGACAATGTAAGGAACATTTACTTGCAACTATAAAGATTAAAGTGAATAAGATAAAAAGAGATATTGCTAATAACTTTATCATCAACTGAGAATAAAATGAAATAATATGATGAGATATAATGTGACAAAATAAAAGTGAAAAAAAAGTGGAAAGGATGAAGCATTTTCATCTAGATTTGGTTCTAGCAACACAAGGAATAATGGACAATGCTTTAATACAGTAGATGATTTAGACGTACATGTCATACTAAATACTAAATTATGAAACTATAAAATACAAAACAATTGTTATAGAATGCAAGAATACAATTAGTAGGAATACATGACAAAAAAGAAAATCATCGTACCATAATGAATTTGAACCCATAATTGCAACAATAAATCGAAAGATAAGAGGGATACCAATTGAATGTGTTACACAAGTAAATATATATAGTGACAAAGGAATATATGCCAAAACAATCACAGTAATTGTATCTTTTGATGATTTATCTAATTATAATTATTTGTTATTTTGATGATTTGACTTAATTTATTAATTATAATGCCATAATTAAAGTATTTCATATAATATCGCAATAAATTGATATGATATTTAGAATATAAAAAAATAATAACGAAAAAATCATGTAAATAGAATGATTTAATTAAAAAACAGTGCAAATAAGTTTTACAGTATTAGTACATAGAAATTAAAAATATTATTTCATCAAAATCTATTTAATTCAACACTACTTATAATTGTTGTAGATATTAACGCTTGTATCAATATCAATGAGTTATGTTATTTGTATTCACTTGACATGGACACTATATCGACACACTTTTCATCTACTATTAGATGTAGTGTGGACTCCATTTAAATATGGTTTACATCTTATTCAACGATAGATTAAAAAATGAATCGGTACGGTGTTCGATATCAAATGAGTATACATAACATTTTTTCAGATACCATTGAGATAAGATATGTATGGCAGATATTATCTTTTCCATTCGGTTCCATGTATTGTGGAATATGCTATTACCATGCATGTATTTAGCAAAAGCGATTCCTTTTTGTACGTTTTCATATGTTTGCAAAATACTTCCTTTGGCACTTGACAGATCTTTCTTCTTCAACCAAATTAGAAGATTTGGAGCTTGATTCTAATTGCCTGACCGGTAGCCTTCCAGAATCTATCACAACTCTCACTTCTCTCAAGTACCTGTCCTTGTATGACAATAACTTGAATGGCTCGTTACCAAGGGAAGGTACCCACATTTATAAAGTTTGCTGTGAGCTTGAAAATTAGTTTTATTTCTAATTTATTCTCTCTCACTACTTAAAAGATGCTAAGATTGGAAAAATGATTTGTATATGGTGTTTTGGTAGGTGATTTATAATGATACGAGATAATGGGTAAATTTACTTATAAATGATATTCATAGAATCTGTTATTTTTATTTTATATTGAATCTGCCTTAGACAGATTCTGAATCTATCATTTACAGATTCAATGTTAATTTTTTATTTTTACCCTAAATTTACCTTTGGTGGATTCAATGTTGAATTTGCATTTGATGGATCCTATATTGAAAACACCATATTATGTGATTTTTTCCCAAAACACCATATTGATATAAATACACTACCAAAATTTCATATGCAGAAAAAAAAAAAGACCAGCTATATATGATCACTTGGCTTTTTTTTTTTTTTCTTTTCTGGTGACTATAATTAATGCAGGGAGCACCGAATCTCTATTTTGGTGTGTAGAGAATTTTTTTTATGATGTAGTGTTGACACATGTTTAACATGCGTTTGTATGCATTTACAATTTATAAATTTTATCACTAAAAAGAGTAATTACAAATTTTGTAACTCTTGACATGCATGATTAGGACATGACATAAACTAATAATTGAATAACATAAAAGTAAAGTTTGTTTTAAATATTTATCCAATTCTAATTTATAAATTAAAAGGAAAATAGTAAGCCATGATGCTTTCGAAATACATCAATTTTTATTTCCCTCAACCATTTTATCTCACTTTTCCAACACCCGAAAAATATGCTCCATAGCCCCGAAAGAAATTTTGATTAAAAGGAATCTTGGATACACTCTAGGGGTTTTACTCCCTTGTAATTTTGCCATATATGGATGTGCTGTTGTTTCCTATGTTAATGAAGAAAACCATGTATTGTAGGAGGGCTATGTAAGCTGAGGAATCTTAAATCTTTGGCTCTTTCCAACAACTACTTTGAGGGACACATTCCAAGGTGCTTGGCCAATTTGTCATCTCTTCGTTGTCTTGATGTTTCGTACAATCATTTTGAAGGACCCTTGCCCTCCTCAATCATTTATAGTCTAAAGTTCCTTGCCTTTGTTTCTCTTAAAAGTAACCATTTTAAGGGCACACTTTCATTTAGCTTGCTTGCCAACCATTCCAACCTTCAGATTTTTACTCTCACATGCTATAACAAGCAGGATGTGAAGGTTGAAACTGAGAGCCCACCATTTTCTCCATCCTTTCAATTGAAGGTTCTCATAATGTCCAAGTGCACATTGAATAAACCAAGCTACAAAATTCCCACATTCCTTTATCATCAACATGATATGAGAATTCTAATTATTGGTCATAACAACATGGTAGGAAGTTTTCCAAATTGGCTATTAGTAAATAACTCCAAACTGAGCAACTTCAATGTCAGCCACAACTTCTTGACTGGTCCCCTTCAAGTCAATCCTACCACAAAATGCCCAAATATGGAAGTTTTTGATGTCTCCTCCAATCCCATTGGAGGTGAGATTCCTCCACCTATAGGGTCAGTTTTTCCTAACTTGATATCTTTGAACATGTCCTCATGTTTATTGCAAGGTAGTTTTCCAGCTTCATTGGCTGACATGAGACAAATGAATAATTTAGATTTGTCACACAATAATTTGTCTGGATACTTACCACAAGGGTTTGGTAAAGGTAGCAATGACTTGCAGTTTTTGAAGTTGTCAAACAATCACCTTAATGGCCCTCTCTTGCCTATTGGATCAAATTTTACAAAGTTGATATCCATACATCTAGCCAACAATAATTTCACGGGAAGGATACCTGATGGAATCATGAACAGTAGAGAGTTAAGAATGTTTGATATAAGTAACAACCAACTCCGTGGAAGAATACCAAGCTGGATTGGAAACTTTCATAATTTGACCTTTTTAATTTTGTCCCAAAATTCATTGCAAGGTTTGATACCCTTAGGCTTTTGTGAATTGACTGAGCTTCAATATCTAGACTTTTCTTACAACAAATTAAGTGGTACATTGCCAAGTTGTGTCAATATGCTATCCTTGAGGTACTTACATTTGCAAGGCAACCAATTCAGTGGACCCATACCTACTGTTCTAGCCAAGTCCCACATCTTATCGACTTTGAATTTGATGAATAACAAATTTTCAGGTCAAATTCCACAGTGGATCAATTCATTCTTGAATTTAAGGATTCTACTTTTAAAGGGAAACAAACTTAAAGGTTTTATCCCTATGGATATATGTCATCTTAAGAACATTAGCATTCTAGATCTGTCTCAAAATAACTTTTCCGGAGGGGTACCATCTTGCTTCAATAATATAACATTCGGAAAGGTGGATTTTTTAGATGGCATGGGCATAGGGAAAGTTTTTGTACCATGGGTTTCAAAAATTCATGGGTATCGCTTTGATCCAAAGACAAATGAATATAGCGAAATTGAAGGTGTATTGCCCTTCACATGGTATGAAGAACAAGAAGCAGATTTTATGTCAAAAAGCAGGTATGAATCATACAAGGGAGATATCTTGAATTTCATGTCTGGCCTAGATCTCTCAGACAATAATTTGACAGGCCATATTCCTCCACAAATGGGGTACTTAAGCAGCCTTCATACATTAAACTTGTCCAACAATCATCTCTCAGGATCTATCCCAGAAACATTCAACAACCTTAAGCAAATAGAAAGCTTAGATCTTTCACACAACTCATTGAGTGGTCAAATTCCCTCACAATTGATAATGTTATATAGCTTGTCTGTCTTCTCTGTGGCTCACAATAATCTATCTGGAAGGACGCCAGAAAGGATCAACCAGTTTGGAACTTTTGAGGCAAGTTGTTTTGAGGATAACCCTTTTCTTTGTGGACCGCCACTAGACCGAAATTGCTCATTCATTGCCAAACCACCAGGGATGGAGACTAATTCCCATGGGAATAAAAATGACTTCAAAGACACCTTTGTTTGGAGTTTTGCAGCATCATTTGTTGTTGCATTTCTAAGTGTTGTAGCTTGTCTTTACTTTAACTTATATTTTCACATTTAAGGGGGTTGTAGGAAATGATATTGTACTCAATAGTTGTGTAAAGCGAAATATAAATAAATTTTGGTGATTTCTAGTGTACCCTCTCTCTTTGAAGGAGTTCAGAACCCTTTTCTAGATGGTTCAATAAAAACTTGCCACATGTTTATTAAGTAGACAATGAGTATAGTATCTGATTCAAAGCTTCTTTTGCACTCTGTAAGGATATTTGGTTCATATAATACAACGTTTCCTACTCATACGGATGGGATCAGATCGAGCCCTCATGATCACAATGGCAAGTTAAAAAACCAAGCTTGTGGGGCTTAGCTCCATCAATTAGCACCTACGCTAATTCTACGTAGAAGCAACAGTGTAAGCAACAAAAAAATGGCTACAATAGAACTAAATACAAAGAGGCTGCAAATGGTGGTCGTGACACAATCTGCCATGATAGGCAGCGACTTTAATTTGACTTATGGGCGGTGACCAATGTTGAAGGTGGAGGCTAGGGTTCTTGCCAAGAAAAAAAGGGGTTAAAGTGAAACCTTGATTTAGAATTTTGTTTCTATTTCTTTTTTTAATAAAAATCCCTAAATTAATTCTAAGATTAAAGGGACTAATCTGCTAAAACACTTAACAATGATTTGGATAGCTATACCTGACACATAGATGCTGACTTTTCTACTTAATAAACAAGTCGAAAGTTTTTATCAGATCACCTAGAAAGGGTTCTAAACCCCTCTAAAGAAAGAGGGAACAGTCGAGATCACCATAAATTTATGATGAAACCCAATTATTACTCAATAGTGCTATATTAGCCACATTGCCCATACATAAAGAGAAAGTATGATCAATGTTAAATATTTTTTAAAAGTAAAATGTTTATAATTAAATGAAAATAATAAATATAAATAAAATTATTATTATAATCTACTATTATAATATTTGAGAGTTATTTCATGGAAAGTATTACAAGTGTCTTTCATACAGAGCTTTAGGGTACACGTGTTATTCATATAGTGATTTAGGACCCACTTTTTTAAACATTTGTCTACAGATTTTTTTACTTAATTTACATTTAAATTATTAATAAAATCAAATATACCATCATTAAATATTATGTGAATCAATAAAATTAGAATCATTAAGATATATTTATGGGATCACAAATCATTAAAATTATGATTTACAATCAAAATTATGAATCATTGAAAAATGGATTAGATATAAATCTACTATTATAATATTTGAGAGTCATTTCATGGAAAGTATTATAAGTGTCTTTCATACAGAGCTTTAGGGTACACATGTCATTCATATAGCAATTTAAATCCCACTTTTTAAAATATTTATGTCTATAGATTTTTTAATTAATTTACAATTAAATTATTAATTATTAATAAAATCAAATATACTATCATTAAAGATTATGTGAATCAATAAAATTAGAATCATTAAGATATATTTATAGGATTACAAATCATTAAAATTACGATTTACAATTAAAATTAAGAATCATTGAAAAATGGATTAGATATAAATCTACTATTATAATATTTGAGAGTCATTTCATGAAAAGTATTACAAGTGTCTTTCATACAGAGCTTTAGGGTACACGTGTCATTCATATAGTGATTTAGGATTCACTTTTTTAAACATTTCTATCTACAGACTTTTTACTTAATTTACAATTGAATTATTAATTATTAATAAAATCAAATATATTATCATTAAAGATTAAATGAATCAATAAAATTAGAATCATTAAGATATATTTATGGGATCACAAATCATTAAAATTATGATTTACAATTAAAATTAAGAATCATTGAAAAATAGATTAGATATAAATGTATTGGGGTCCATTACAATAAAAAATTGTGTTGTATGAACAAAATAAAAATAAAAAAGGGAATGCCTTAATTAGATCAACAAAAAATTCTCCATTACAACAAAAAATCATGTGATATAAAAAAAAGGGGAATGTCTTGATCAGATCAACAAAAAAGTCTCATATTTATCGTGCGATTATGGCGTGCAGGATCTTTTTGGGGCAAATCTTTCTGTTTTGTTTTTTTATCCGTTGTTATTAGATTTGATTTTGTTATATCCATGGGATTCCTTGATCTGTCATGTAACCATAATATCAGATAAAGTAAGACATGACCACTATTATTGTTGACTGAATCCCTATATGTATTTAATCATCGATTTAGATGTAAAGTAAAAATTTATGCTAATTGCATTTGGATCACACTACTAATAATTAACAAATCTAACAAACTGACAAACGGATTCATTTGGCTAAAATAAAAGGTAGTGAACCTATTCGTGATTATCTATTCTAATTTGTATGATACTTAATGGCGGATTTCGTTAGGGCGATCATAGAAAAGACATGAATTTGCCTCAGAATTTTACACAAGAGCATTTTTTTTATCGATCTATTTCAGATTTAAATGAAAGCAAGTATTTGTCATTTCAAAAATTAAACAAAATAAATAGCCACCTCTAAAAATACAACGCGTCCTTTGTGACTTTTATATCTGTAAAAATAACAAACCTAGTCTTTTATTATTATTATTTTTTGGAGCGAGATATTCATTTATACAATAATATATATCAATTGAAAAATATACACAATATTATATATTATATGCAAATTATATTATTATTTTTATTATATTATTTTTATAATTATATATTATAAATCTACTATACTAATATTTCAAACTCATTTCATGGTAACTATTACACGTGTCATTTATATGGTGATTTAAGTTTCACGTGTCATTCATATAGCTATACTTTAATTAGGATGAGAATAGAGGAAAAATTTTAAATGAGGATGGGATTAGGGGAAAATTTTCTAATTTCAAATTTAGCACTTTTGAAAATCATAATAAAAAAATTATCTATCTACCTATATCACTATATTCTATTTAATTTTTTACAACTTGCATATTCCAATCTATTAATTCCATAATTTTTTCATACTATTTTTTTTTTTGAAAAAAACACCTTTAATTTTTCAACACTAAAATATTTAAAAAAATTAATTCCACAATTTACACGTCTTTGATAATGATACTAAATATTTATTAATTTTAAAAATTAAATAATTATATTACTTTTTTATTCAAAATAATATTATAATTGATATACTACTCTAATAATTGAGATTATATAAATTAGAGTTTTATATATATATATATTACCAATTATTATACATTAATTATAACATATATTTTAAAATTGATATTTTAATTTATCAAAAGAATGTACGAGGAAAAGACGTGTAATTGAAATCATATAAATTAAATATTTTAATTTACTGAAAAGATATAAACGGCGAGGGATGATAAAAAAATGAAAGTGGGTACATAGGGGAATTACCCTCAATGGAAAAGGGAGTTGAGACATATTTTGTTTTCATGGGATGATCGATGGTGCTAAATCCCCATTTGTTAAACAGAATAGCGACGGAGATAGCACACCTTCATTTTTTTTAAAATTATTTTTATTGTATTTGCATTATGTATGCATTTTAATTTTAATTTAGATTATGTTTTTTTAATAGTATTTGTTATTATGGATATTTATTTTTCAAATTATAAAATATTTTTAAAGTTTTTCTCTTTTTGAAATTTGTTAATAAACCCCTAAATATCATAGGGATCTAAAATTCCTACGGGAAATGGGAAATAGGGGCCCATAAGGGAGATGGGAATGAGGATGAAAGGCAAAATTCTAAACAGTGACGGAAGGCGTGGGACATATTCCCTTTCTCATGGATACTCATTGTCCTCCCTATAAGTGACTCATGATATAGTAAAATTATTCATTTATTCTCTTTCTTTATTCAATAATTTCAACTTTCGAAATGTGCAAAGTTTTCATAAACTAGGTTTTTATTGTTTGTTGTAGGTCATCTATCAAGATTTTTTCAACTTTATAAACATGATATTCAAAATAAGATATAAAATAGAATGACATTTATATTTTGTCCGCTTATCTAATTATTTAAATATTAACTTAATTTTAAGATAAATTTATAAACTCAATTATCAATAATATATATTTAAATAAATTATCATTTATTTTCGATAATGATCAACAAACTATTTTTTATTATCTCCCCATGCATTGCACGAGTCCAACGACTAGTAATTATGTAATGTATGACTTTAACAACAAACATATAAAGGCAACAATCAACGTTGCTTTCAATTTCTAATACAACAATACATATTATATAAAACTAAAATTCACTCCACTTTATAATTAATATACTCACTCCATTGCATACTTGTCACATTTACAATTAACAATTTACTCTAATTTGTGATTATTGAATCATAATATGATTTGTAAATTTCTCTCTAATCTATCTATATCTATATATTCTATATTGAGGGTTTTTGGTAGGCTCTACTTTTGGAGAGAATTTTTCCTCCCATTCTTTTCATCTATACATTGGTAAAGTTTTTGTTTTTTGGGGGGGGGGGGAGTGGAGGGAATTTTTTAAGTATGATTTTTTTCTAATTTTTTTAGAAAAAAATTTCACTCATTCATTAAACAAAAATATGGGCGAGAAATTGAAGATTTTTTAATTTATTAGTTTAAAAAATACGTTAAAACAAATCATTTTATGGTGTAACTTTTTTTTAAAAAAAATCACCTAACACTCATTTGTCTTTTTGAAACTGTTTGCATTTTGACATTTTAATTCTATCATATAACTTAAATGGATTATAAATACCACAATATGGATCAAGGTGGTTAAATTAACAATGCTTTAATTCTATTCTTATTCAGTTAAGTTAATATTTTATTAGGTTTATCACAAATTAATTTTTCTTATAGGTTGATTTACTTAATTGAATTTGGTTGATGTAAATTTTATCAAAACTTTTGTCGATTCAATCAAGTAAAAAGGGATAATATTTAGTGATTCAACAAAGAATTTATCATGTCGTTGGGTATTTAACGTATGATAAAAGTATAAGTTTGGTTATGATTTTATGCTTTTATTTTGTGTAGTTCACCATTTTTGAACGATCAATATCTTTTTTTTTTGTGAATTGTGCTTTATTGAATGTTTGTAATAAAAATTTCTAAATGATACATTATTTTAATACAATTCATGATCACAAATTATGTATTATTTTAATACAATTCACTACTAGTTGTAATTAACTAGTTGGAAACCCATACTATGCACGGATAATACAAAATAAAACTATTTAACAATTGATGATCATTTTTTTTTTGAAGGTAAACTGTAGTGTTAAGAAAAACATTGACATAATTATTTCACAAACTCCACGGTTTTAACACAAAACAAACTCCTACTGTAGTAACCCGTGGGTTAATTAGATCAGAAGCAAGGTGAAAAAGAAAAAAAAAACAGATTATATTGAAGTAAGAATGATCATAATAGCATAACCTTACATATATGTTGTACCCCAAAAAAAAAAAAAACATGAACCAGTAATGAATTCAAGTTAGTTTTAATTTGCACAAAATATTAGCGATCTCCATGGTTTGCAAAATTAGAAAATGTTTAATTAGATAATTAATCAAAATAAAATAAAATAAAATAAATATATATGGAAAAGTTAAATTGCTTTATCTTCATGTCCTGGGTGATACACGAAACTGATAATAATTAAAAACTACATTGGGGGAATAATAACTCATATTAGAGATAAATAAATTATCTTTTGGTGCAAAATTCTTCTTCCATAATATATAAAAACCCAATACCACAAAACAAACCCATACACAACAAGCAAAAATTGTGTACAAAAATCTTGTTCTCACACATCTTGGAAGCAGAAATCTACCTCTAGGTGTCAGCTGTTTGCATACGATATGCTTGGATGATATCTATAGAACTACTAATATAAATTGCTAACAGATTCTGAAACATGCCGTCATTATTGGCAAGATAGGCATATTGCATGTTTGGGCTGTGCATTTCATCATAGGCACACCATTGCATGTTTGGCGTTGAAAACTAAGTTTCATCTGCAAACAATATTGTTGTCAAAATCATGATTAAGATATTTTTTAACATGTTTTTAAGTCTCAAATCATGATTTGTGTGGGAAGTTAAATAATAATGATATTAATAATCATTTTTCATTTCATCAAACCATGGTTTACAAACTCAATAACACTGGACTCAACCAAGAATCCAAATTAATTATTAATTCAAACAACATGAATTGAAATGCGAGGAATGATAAGATGAATTACCAAGAGATCATCTTTTGTGGTTGTCCTTTTAATATCAATTACAAAAGCACTACCCAATGCTTGAGAAATCTGTGAAGCATCCACAAGGTTGAAATCAACCGTTGGAACAATAGGAAAATCCAATTCGATGGAGGAACACTGCATTCCCTCACTTTTCTGAGAATTTAAGGCCTCACTAATGTCATTTTCCAAAACCCTTTTAGACTTATGGTCCTTGATTGTGTGACAAACTCAACAGCATTGGCCTTCATCCAACCAGGACGCGTAAAGAGTACATGAGCTGCTACCAAAATGCCATGACTACGAAGGTTCAGCTGCCACAGAGATTATGCAGAGTTAAATGAAGCTACCAATTCACTGTCTATGACTACTCAATTTACACTCCCAAAAGAGCTATAACCAAGGCTTTGTGGATTATGACAATAAGAGGTAAAAGACAAGAAATGCTCAAACTGATCACTAAAAGATTTATGCAACATCAAATTGTATCAAATTCTTGAAATTAACTTGAATCTAACCTACACTTCAAATTGTTGTGTGAAGTAACAACAATTATGACAGTAAAACAGCAAATGTAATATTTCATGAAGTTAAATAGTTGGATGCAAAAAAAAAATCAAAAAATACTAATTCAAACAAATGGATGCATATAAAATAAAAGGATGCACTATTCCCATAAATAAGATTTCGTGACTGAGAAATTGAAGCACATGAAGAATCCAAAGTATTGAAAATCTTAGAGCATGTTTGGTTTCAAGCTTTTTTGTTTTCAAACGTTTTACTAAAAATATTTTCTAAAACAGCCACAAAACTAGAAACGTCATTTTGACATTTTCAGTATTTCCTTTGTAATCTCTAGAATATGTTTTCACTTCAAAACGCGGTGGTATAATAGTGAATATAAACAAATCCCATCCTTTTACAGCAAGGAACCGTGTTCGAATCCGCTCAAGGAACCCATCAATTTTTTTCCTTTTCCTTCACCGATCCATCACCATGGCTGTCTTATGTGAGGAAGAGGAGATGCCACTATAGTTGTTGTTTCTTCACACCATTGTTTCATGCCGCTAGTGGCAGTCTTAGTCCAGTTGCAGGAGAGGAGAAGAAGGCCTCCATGAATTGCAGAAAGAGGCAAACCAACCACCATGGTGGGTGAGGAGTGGACCTTCTTCTTCACCATAGTAAGACCCAAAGCATACAGTCCATCTCCTTTAGCTTACGGTGACACCAAAATTAGGGGCAATGTGAGACTCATGGCAGATCCATGGTGGTGGTGACAAGAAAAAAATTCTTGAGACAAAAAGAGGTAAAAAAAACTCTTTTAGCAACTCTCAAGCCATTTCAGTGATCACAACATCTCCTTTGGCTAAAAGAAACTAATTAATATTATAATGCATTCTATGCCATTTAATATCAAATACAAATATATATAATTTTATGGGATTTTTTCGGTATTTTATAAAATTCATAAATATCGGTACTTTTTAGATAATTTGTGGTTAAAAATTTATCACATGTTCTACTAACTAAATTTATTAATATTTTAAATACTGATGATTAAATCATAACCTTTGGATTCAAAAAAGTATCGGTATCATTCGGGTACCATAACAAAAATCATAGTTTTAATTAAATATAAATACACACACACACACACACACACACACACATATATATATATATATATGTAATTTTAATTATTTCATATCAAATATGATTTTATTATTTTAAATTTGATTTTGAGAAATACATTTTGATTTTGAAAAAATGAAAAAAGAAAATATTTTCACAAACCAAACTCACCCTTATCGTCGGTTAATAATTCAACAAACTCCCTAGAACATATTATCATATTAATTCACTTAGGGTGTTGTTCCCCAAAAAGTTCCAGCTTCTCCATTCGAGGGATGAAGTATCCTTCTGTATGTGTGAATTTTATGCCTACCTTAAATATTATGATATATATTTCATATTTATTAAACCAGAGATTAATGTGATACATTACCAACCTTTGGTCATATCAAAACAATAACATCTCATAGGCAAAATTACCCTTCTTGCAAATACATGAATAGGACCACAATTAATTGTTTCATCCTCCCACTTAGCTATGCGTAATTTATTTACTAAATCAGCCTATTCTTAAGACTTCTTCCCCAGTTTTGTGATGAAAAAAATGGATGTATTTGTCATCCTGCAAAAATCCTTGAATTTTCCTGACTAAGACATATATGTTGCTACGTTCCAGATTGGCAATTAAGTAGCAAAGTATGGAAAAGTATGACATGATGCTAGTCATAGTAAAGAATTCCCACTAATGTCTTCAATAGGTTACATTTATAGCATGCATAAACAAAATTTAAATTGTATGTTGCTATTGTACACAATTCAAATCAAAAGCATATAATCCCCTAAAAATCCTAGTCCTAAAGATAGTAGTGTATTAAGAGAACACCAACAATACAGAACCACCACAATAACCTCAGTTGGCCTCTAATCGCATATCAAAAACAGGTGTATCAACCCAGGCAGAATCAGTTAACACTTGTTGCGAAAATAGGCACAAGTACACTAACATGCTTTGCCAAACAATGTGAGTAGTGGTAGCCATTTATCTGCCCAATCTTATAAATGTTCATTTTTTTTATAACATTTATAAGCTTGGACAGAGTTAACCTTTGAATTAGGACAAAGTTATGAGATTCAATATATAAATCAAGCAAGTTTTAAGTGCATGGTTTAAAGGATATGGGATTTGAACTCTTTTAAAACACGGTCTAGAATGTTTGAGAGACGGTTATAATTTCTCAATCATTTTCAATTCAAATCTTCAACATTAATTTGATTCTTTGTTCTATATTACAATAACTCCAAAAAAGATCTAAACGAAGAGAAAGAAAGAAAGGGGCGGGAATTACCATAGTATGAAAAGATGATAAAATTTCTCTATCTTTCATTTCCATTTCGTCACTAGACAAACATGATCAATTAATGAAAATTACAAAGCTACAAAAAACAAAAAACATGTATGGCAACCTTTCTCTGAGTGATGGCATCCTCAGATGATCTCTATGGTAATAGCCAATAATCAAGTTGTGCCCTTCACATTATGGAATTAGAAAATTTCATATCAAAGTAGTGCCACCAAATAAAGCATGAGGTACTAATTTCAAACTCCATGTTCATAGACAAACCTAAGAGAAAATCACTAAGCATGTGGTTGTGTACCCTTGTTCCCTTGCTCCCTTTTTGGGTCTCGAGGATTACAGCTAACTCATTGTTTTCTCTATAAGATCTCTCATTTAATAAACTAAAATTGATACCTAATAAATTATCCGAAAACTACAAAGCCGCATGTCACGTTGTTAGCTCCAAAATGTGTTATTTTTCTTGTGAGCATGCTGGTAAAGTTTTCAAAAGGTTTTTAAGATGACATAAATATTATAAACTGAAACACAAAATTCATATCTTGAAAAATAGTCACTATTCTTTTAGATTAGGCTGTTAATTAATCTTGAATATAAAGTGGGACAAAAGCCAAAGAGAGCAAACAAAGCCTCACTAATGATGATAAAGTATACAATATCAGCAAAATTCAAGTAAAAATCTTTTCAACTATCAACATAAAGAACTCAAATGACAAATAATTAAATTGGTGAAAAGAATTAATAAGAAAATTTCATTCTAAAAATAGAATCTAAATAATAAGGAAGTCTGATTTTATAGTTTAAATAATTAGGCAATTCCCTTGCTACGGTGTAGATTAATTGCCTGTGATATGTTTCAACTTACTTGTAGAAGAATTAAAAGGCAAAAGGGAAAAAGGACAACATATCACCATAATCATTTAAGAGAAAATCTATATCACACTAAGTTTTGAATAAGTAAAAACGATGTACATCAATTTATTCTTTCAATAGCTACAATTAGTTGCAACTTGCATGTAATTATGTAAACATATGCATCAAAGAAAAAGAGGATTTATTAACACAAAAAAGAATCAAGTTATACTAAAACTATTAAGTTTTTTTTTTTTTATTGAAATTGAGTTGGGAGAGAAGTCCCACATTGCTAAGAATTGGGATAAGAGGTAGTTGCCAAGACTATAACCTAAGTTCTCCATTTCAATATGTACCAATCGAAAACACTTAAGCTTGTATCTAACTTTTCTTCCTCTGTACTCTTGTTTTAGAGTGTTGTGAGGTGTAGTTCAAATATTTGCTTTGGAGAGTATGGGTGTACTAGGGTGTGGGTGTTTACGAGACAAGTCTGTGTGTTATAATAATTTTCACATAGTGATATTCTCTGGTTGTCTTTTTGACAATGGCCATGGTTTTTCTCTGATTTTGGAGTTTTCCACGTTAAATTTTTGTGTTGAGGTTGTGTTCTTGTTTTATTTTTCTATTTATGGTGGTTCTCAAGGAGGGGAAGTGGCGTATTTTCCCAATAAGTGGTATCAAGAGCTTTGGTTTGGTGGGATTTATTCTTAGTATGCTCTGTGGTTGCAACTTAGTCTGAGCTTCCATGTTAGAAAAGAATTTCTCCCTGTTGCTTGAAGATTATCCTTGGTTGTTGTTGCTAAAAGGTAGTGTGATACTATGAGAGTGTGGTCTTGGAAAGGTTCTGGCTAAGGAAAGACTTGGTATTTAAGTGTGTCCATTGTGACCCACCTCTCTTTCCTGGGAACCCTCCTGGTGCACGGTTTATAGTTGATTTACACTATTCCATTATATTGTTACAACAATGTCAAGTTTTTCAAGTGCAATGAAGTATGACATAGAGAAATTTGATGGAAGAATCAGTTTTGACTTGTGGCAGATACAAGTCAAGGATGTGTTGATACAATCAGATTTGCACAAAGCGTTGAAAGGGAAGAATGCCGATATGGATAATGAAAATTGGGAGGAGCTAGATTTGAGAGCAGCAAGTGAAATTCGTCTGTGTTTGGCTAAGAATGTTCTTGCAAATATGCAAGGAATATCGATAGCCAAGGAACTTTGGGAGAAGCTCAAAGGGTTATATCAGGTAAAGGGTATCTCAAATCGGCTGGTGTCGAAGGAGCAGTTTCATAATCTACGTATGGATGATAGCGTGAAAGTCTCCGACCATCTTAGTGCTATCAATGGTATTGTCTCTGAATTAGAGGCAATTGGAGTGAAGATTGATGATGAAGATAAGGCACTAAGGCTTATATTGTCTCTTTTATCTTCTTATGGGCATATCAAGCCTGTCTTGATGTATGGAAAGGAAACTCTAAATTTTGAAGAAGTTACCAATAAAGTCATTGCTAAAGAAAGAAGGATGAAAAATGAGGGTAGTACTTCATCGAATTCATTGTTGGTAACTAGAAGTGACACTTATAAAAGGAATCATGGAAGGAGTGTGACTTGCTGGAAATGTGGAAAGGCTGGGCATGTAAAGAAAAATTGTCCAAGTGGTGCAGTGTTGGAGAGGGACTCTCGATCTGATGCTTGCAACATTGCTCTCCTAAGGGGAGATGATGGTCTTTACTAGAAGATAAGAAGTATATCCTCATTGCATTACTGCGCTACCATGGAAAAGGATAGGTTGTTGCTAGCGGATCCACAATTGCACACGAGCATTGGTTAGCATTGAGATGCAGGGTGTGTGGTGGGGTTATGTCGATGGCCGAGGAACTTTCGGAAAGAGCCAACATGGAAGTTGCACTATAAGTTTTTAGCAAGGTTTTGACATGTGCCAAGGTGAAGTTCTTGGAATTGTTTCATTCTGAATGAGTATACTTTTTTATGGTGGAGTATGATAGTTTTTTGAACTATGATTGTCAGTATAGACAATGACAGCAAGGGATTGTCGGTGTTAACAATGGAAGCTGACGCTGTATTTATTTCAATTAAGGTGGAGATTGTTAAGTTTTTTTTTTATTTAAATTGAGTTGGGAGAGATGTCCCACATTGCTAAGAATTGGGATAGGAGGGGGTTGCCAAGGCTATATATATGAGCCTAAGTTCTCCATTTCAATATGTACCAGTCGGAAACACTTTAAGCTTGTATTTGACTTTTTTTCCTCTGTACTCTTGTTTTAGAGTGTTGTGAGGTGTAATTCAAATATTTTCTTTGGAGAGTGTAGGTGTACTGGGGTGTGGGTGTTTAAGAGAGAAGTTTGTGTGTTATAATAATTTTCACATAGTGATATTCTCTTATTGTCTTTTTGACAACGGTCATGGTTTTTCTTCGATTTTGGAGTTTTCCACGTTAAATTCTTGTGTTGAGGTTGTGTTATTATTTTATTTCTCTGTTTGGGGTGGTTCTCAAGGAGGGAAAATGATATATTTTCCAAACAAAAACAAAGGTCAATAGAAATAATCAATGATAATTGTCATAAGCAAATAATTATTTTGGGACCACATCACTTAAATTCTTACTTGAGTAGAAGAAAAGAATTTTGGAAATTTATAGGATGTGCATTGTCAAACTCAATAGTCCTTTTTCATTCTTAATTATGTTCTCTTTTATCCTTTGTAGAAATAACTTCAAATTCGCATCTCTAAACACTAGCACATTTGAAAATGGGCATAAGCAATGTAGTTAAGAATAAAAGTAGAATGAAATGAGCCTGTTGTATACATAATAGATGCTGGTATATATATGTGGAGGTCCTTCCAAACATTCATTTCAAAGGTGTCAAATAGCTGGCATATTCTATGGCATTTTCCATTTTTTTATTTTCTGATCTTATTGCCTTGCTTTGTGGTATAAACTTGAGCTTCATACTTTATTTGGTACCTTAATACTACTAGGTAAGGAAGCCGAACACATCATTGAGGAAGATGATAAATACCTTAATACTGCCAGGAATATATGATTGTATTCTTGAGCTAATTCTTTTTTTCAAGTCATATACTTTTTCAAGTCATAAAAAAACTGCGAGCTACAAGTCTCACTCTACCTCTGCAAGAAACAAACCACTATCAGAAAACCCTACCAGTAAGCGCGCGTGCACACACACAACATGTTTCAAAATTACAACCACTAAAAAAAGAAACAAACAAAAAATAATTAAGGGAAAAAAGAGATAGAACCTTTGCCAGTGTATCCGCCACCCTATAAGCATCAGCAGTAACCCTAAGCAACCAAAGTGGAGGGCGGGTGGTGAAGGGTTCTTCGGTGTCGTTTGGCATGGGATCCCCATCGACCTGAATGAACAGCAATGGTGGTGTATGGGTCGTGTGGGATCTATAGGTTAACTGATAAAAAAAATGAACATAAACTACTCCAGCAATCAAAATTTCCAAATTAATCTGACCCAATTAATTAATAAAAGAAAAAAAGTTTATGGTTAATTATTTTCACAATAATAGTTTTACAACTATACTATGAGGCTAGCTAGCAAGGCATATAGTCGCATGGACTCAACAACACAATAGGCTGAGGATTCGATATTCTCTTTTTAGTTTTGTTCATTGTCAAAAGAATTATAATTAAAAAAAAAGAAAACATATACATAGAGACATAACCTTTTGGAGTGGTTATTATAGCAGCACAGGAATCCATTTGCATGGAGGCGTTATCGAGCTTCGAATTCTTGGAATCGACATCAGCGCTCACTTTTTCCCAATTGAAGTAACTTTTTTCTGTGTTGTTGCTGGCTCCAAGTCACTAACCTATTTCAATTCAACGGGATCTATTAGGGTTTAGGGGAAGTGAAATTGGTTGAATCTGCTGTGCTTGAATGAATTTCCATGGGGTGGTGGTGAGGTGAAAGGGAAGAGAAGACAGAGACCACTACAAGAAAAATAGGTATTTTCAACCGTTATTGACAATTAAAGTGTCGCTAAAAGTATTGTCAAGAAAAGTAATTTCGACGTAAAGTGACTGCAAAATATTTATAAATTTTTATCGACAATTAGTACATATCGAAAATACATCTTTTGACTATTTTTTACATCTACTAATTGTCGATAAAAGTTTATAAGTATTTTCAATGATCACTTCATGTCGAAATTTCCTTTCTTGACAACACTTTTATTGACAAGAATTGTTGAAAATACTGTTAAAAATATTTATTTTTCTTGTAGTGGACACAGAGAGAAGAAAGAAACAAAAGGGAGCTTGGCCTTAGCTACTGTGAAACTCTTCCATATATGCTTCCACACGAAGTGATGTCTCGGTGGGAGCAAGGTAGATAAAATGATGGTTGCTCTATGGAGGTTACCAGTGGTCAAAGATGTGGTCTTCACTTTTCTTTTCTTAAAGATTAAATTCTAGGGGAAAGTATAAAGTGGTAGGAACCACAACAGTGATAGCTATCCGCCTACTCCAAGGAGGAGAGCAAGTGTGTGGGTCAAGCTAAAATAAATGGCCTTTACAAAAGAAGCTCTTTCGTTTTTTTTTTTGGTCTGAAAAGCTCCTTGTTTGTCATGTTCATGTATATATATTTTGCGCTTTGAGTGGCCCATTTTTAAGGTTTGGAAATTAAAAAAATCTAAAAAACTACAATGCAAACTGAGTGAGTGGAAACAAAGGGAGAGAATCCACGTGTTCTATAGTTTGGGTTTTTCACGAAGTGTAGCCTTGGGGGATAATGAACTAACTCAAAACCAAATCAATAAACTATAACCGACTCTTAATATCAACCAAACATCTATTACTCTAATAAGGAGAAAATAACTATTTTTTTAGCCAGTCATGGATGTGCGTAGATTTATAAAAAATGTGGCTAAACACCTGTAGCCACACTGCACTATATTTCGCAACTTCATGTTGTTTATTCAACCGTAGTTCATAGGACAATAACCCTTTTATTTTTGGCACGCAAGATACATCAATATGCATGGCGCACCATAGTATCCGCCCACAACTTATTATAATTAATAAATCACAAGGAAGTAATATCATTCATTTTCACCAAAATCTGTTTGAAAATATATTTCAAAAAATCTTTTAATTTTGTTATACCAGACTTTTAACAAGAAGATCAAGTTGAGAAGTCTGATTACGTATATGCATGAAGTAGGTTAAATTAGGTTAGATTTTATCATAAATAGTCCTGGCCTAAATTCCCTAAGTGTAGTTTAAGTTTGAATCTATTATCGGACATAGACCTTTAATTTTGATGGCCTAATATAACTTATTAAAAGTCTGATCTTGCTTGAAAATCTATTTAAAAGTCTATTTTATTAAAATTTTTGTAAAAAAAATTAAAACATTTACTCTTGAATTAAATAAGTCAAAGTAAATATCTGAATATATGAAAAAATATTTTTACATTAACTAAAGGCTTATTAATGAAATTTAAAAATATGTTTTTATATAGATCAATATGTATATTATCATTATATTTTTAAATAATAATAATAATAATAATAAAATAAGTAGGTTAACATATTTAGGCTAATAGGTAATTTTTATTAGCAATCATGACCTATTTAACTGAAAAGACTTTTTGAAAAATTTTATACCTAACTTATTTATTAAATAGGCTAAGCTAAGGTAGGTCAAATGTAGATTAGGCCGAACACTCCTGACTAGCAACCTGACCTACTTCACTCCTAATTACATATGAGAAAAATTTGAATGGAAAATTACTTTAAATAAGTTGTGTAAATTAATTAACAACTTGAAAAAATTTATTTTCTTATTTATTTAGTTTTTGGAAAAATAAATTGCAATACAAAATTATTCAATGCATTTGTCACCGACCTTAGAAGGAAGAAAAAGTTAAAAGTGAAATTATCTTAAGAAAACTTACATATTTTCTTTAGCTAAGGTGGTGAGAGTACATTGTGACAATGGGAATAACTTTCAAAATTCCTCAAAAAAAATTTAAACATAAAAAACAACAAGATCGAGGCACATGCGAGTGATTTGTACGTAGAGTGAAAGAGATACAAAGGTGTTGCAAATTAGGTACAGTTGGAGATGGCAGTTAAAGGAGTATTAGGCTGAAACTACTTGCATCATTCCCTCTTCGATTGCTAGTATTTGTAACTTGAAGAAAGTATTGTTAACCAACTTATTATGACTTGCTCAAGTAGTAACGCTTGATAAAGCAATAAAACATAACTCGCTCAACACTCTCGAGCCTAAAAATGAGCGCCCTTCGAACTTAACGTGCCTTCCATGACATTGTCAAATACCAAACTTCGATATTGCCAGCCTATATAATTAAGAGGGTTAGTCAGGAGATAGATGCAAAAGAACTGGTCAAATGAAAAAAGTTTTACGTGTTGGCATATGATCGATGTTGATAGTGGAGCCATATTGTCTGTATTGACATATGACTTGTATGGATTATATTTCTTGGTGAAATTATCCGTCCTATCTGACATTGACTTGTGATCTATTTGTTGAACGGTAGAAATGTAGAGCCGTAGTAGCTAGTCTATAAAAGTTTGCTTATGCAAATCTACTCTCTACAACACATATACAGAGAATTTATATTGCAGGGTCGACTACCAGATTGGAAAAAACAAAAACAAAAAAAAAAAAGTATCTGGGGTGTTCTCTAACAAAACTTTGGTGGGTGTTATTTGTATTTTTGGTTGGGTTAGAGGGCAATGTAATTGTGGGGTGCTTAGAAGCCGAGAGAGTCGCACTTTTGAGATTGAAAGATGCTTTCAATCACCAAAATGGGTCTGCTCTTCCTTCTTGGCAAGGCCATGGTGATTGCTGCAATTGGGAGAGCGTCGAGTATAACAACTCTACAAAGCGAGTGACACATCTTCTTACTTTCTCCCTTTTAGGCAGCTCCAACTGTTGGACTTGTCTGGCAATTATTCGGCAGATGTCTCTCTCATTTTAAATATTATATGCTAGTAGTTTTACAGAGATATATTTCTTTAAAATGAATTTGTTTCCAAAATATGAAAAAAATATATATATATTCTCCTCTAATTCAATAAAATAATAAAATTTCTCTTAATTTACTTTACCACCAAACTTAATTTAGAAGGAAATTGATGTCTTTTTTATAATTCATTCTTTTATGGCTGGAGCAGGTTTAATTGGAAAATTTAGGTCGAACATTTTACAAGGGTTAATTTTATCATATAACGAGCTCAGAGAAGTTCCATCCTTTGGTATGCTACCTATCTACTTATTTGCATGGAAGCTTTTCATTTTCTTCATCATATCAAAACTTATTTTCTTTATTATGTTTTTTCGTGGTAAAGATTTATTTGACCAGTTGTATTTGTGCTTCACTTTAGTCTTGGACTATAATTAAGAAATGAACAATTTAGACCTTCAGGTGGTAAAGTGTGATTCAAGTTATCTCTAAGATAATGTTTGCAGAAATTGATTTGAATTATCAAAAGAAACATACATACAGTTTAAAGGAATAAAATGAATAATTTTATTCTAATTTTACATCTAGTTTTATAACTCATAGGTCGTCTTTCTGTTTTCTATTTGTTTGGGCTTTGTATTTTGAATCTTATACTCTCTTTATTCTATTTGTGGTGTACGCTTTCTCTCCCCACTTGTTTTTTGTTGGTAAGTTTCAAATCATCGAAAAAGAAAAAGAAAAAGAAAAAAAAACGCATAATTAGGATGTCTTCATTTATTGCTTCTATATGCTTTGTTAATATTAGAAATTTTTTCTTAAAGGGAAAATTGTCTTGGCTCGTTAGTTGTTGCAGGAAAGTACTAATTCATTTTCATCTTGGGTACGGTGCTTGGGTGTGTTTGGTTGAGGGGTAAAGTTAGGAGAAAAATTTTTAGGAATAAGTTTCTTGTGTAAATTATATATGAAAGTTATCCAAAAAACTGTTCCCTCTTTTTAACTCCTAAACCAAACATACGTTAGCATTACCACCGTTCATTGCATGTAAGTTCCTCAATTATATTTTTATTTTTTCCCCAATAGTCCCTTTGTGAGTCTTTTGTCAGTTTTCTCTATTAACTGCTTACACGGCATCCTACTATTAAAGACTAATTATTAGTTAAAACCAAATATTTGAAAAATAAATGTTTAACCCAAATAAAGTAAAGGCAAAAACTTCAAGGATCAAATAATTGATCGTACTCAATATTTTAATAAAAATTCTACGAGTCAATTTTGACAGACTAGTTAGAATTTTGGCAGGTAGTTGTTAGTAGTGCTGTAACATGAAGCAAGTTCTTCTCTATCCCATGCCCAAAAATAAATAAATAAATAAAATCTTATATTGATCTTAACGAATATTTGAAGGGATAAATTAATCAATTAAAATTTAAAGTTTCCTCCTGGGCTTTTATTATTTGTAATACGGGTTGTATATGTAGTCCCTATGTTAATTATTCATTCCAACATTTAACGGAATGACATATGCGGACTATTAAATTACGGCTTTGGCCTTCTACTAAGCTTCACAACGATTATTAATTTTTCATATCAAAACGAAAGTATTTCAATATTATTTTTTATTAATCATGTCTGTCCATTCTTAGACCCTGAAGTCCTTCATTCTCCAATCCTTTTTTTCACTTCCATACACCTCTGGCCAAAACATAGATCATTTAGAGTTATAATGGAGTTTAATGCAATGTCATCATCAATTCAATAGTCTACGTGTTTTTTTTTTTTTTTTTGTTAAGGGTATGTTTGATTGGTAAGTAAAAATGAGGATAAAGTTTGTATTATTAATGAGTTTTATGTGTAAAATTATACATGAAACACAAACATAAAAAATTTACCCTTATTATAACTTGCTCAAGATAGTAACATTTGATAAAACAATAAAACATAACTTGCTCAATGCTCCAAGGGTGAAAATGAGGCGCCCTTCCAACGTGCCTTCGACATCAAGATGACATTGTCAAATACCAAACTTCAATATTGCCAGCCTATATAATTAAGAGAGTTAGTCAGGAGATAGATGCAAAAGAGCTGGTCAAGTGAAAAAGAATTTAGATGTTGGCATATGATCGATGTTGATAGTGGAGCCATATTGTCTGTATTGACATATGACTTGTGTGGATTATATTTCTCGGTGAAATTATCCGTCTTACCTTACATTGATTTGTGTCTGTAAGTTCAACGGTAGAAGTGTAAAGCCTAGTAGCTAGTCTATAAAAGTTGGCTTATGTAAATCTACTCTCTACAACACATACAGAGAATTTATATTGCAGCATCCGTCGGATTGAAAATTTCCAAAAATGTCAAACAGTCCCTAAAACTTTTTAAGATGTTTAAAAGAGTTCCAAATCCCCAAATTGAAAGAGTATTAGGCTCAAACTACTTGCATCATTCCCTCTTCAATTGCTAATATTTATAAGATGAAGAAGTTATTGTTAACGCACTTATAATCACTTGCTCAAGGTAGTAATAATTGATAAAACAATAAATCATAACTTTCAACACTCTGGGGCAAAACAGGACTTCCAACGTGCCTCTTACGTTTATTGTCAAACATCAAACTTAAATATTGCCAACGTATAAGAGGTTTAGTCAAAAGAGTGAAGCAAAAGACTAGGTCAAATGAAGAAGTTTCTTTATAATTTTGGCATATTATCGATGTTGAAAGTATGTGACTTGCATGGATGATATTTCTTGTTGATATTATTCGTCGAGTGGTAGAGCCGTAGCTAGTCTATAAAAGTCTGCTTATGTAAACCACTCTCTACAACACATACAGAGAAATTATAGCAGCGAGTGCCAAGTTGAAAAAAGAAAATGTATATGGGGTGTTCTCTAATAAAACTTTGGTGGGTGTTATTGGTATTTGTGGTTGAGTTAGAGAACAATGCGATTGTGGGGTGCTTAGAAGATGAGAGAGTCGCACTTCTGAAATTGAAAGATGCTTTCAATCACCCAAATGGATCTGCCCTTCCTTCTTGGCAAGGGCAGGGTGATTGCTGCAGCTGGGAGTGGGTCAAATGTGATAACTCCACAAAGCGAGTGACTCATCTTCTTCTCGGTGAGACGAGGCCATATGAATTGAGCGATCTGCCATGGTCACTGAACGCTTCATACTTTCTCCCTTTTGAGGATCTGCAAGTGTTTGACTTATCCGAGAATTATTTGGCAGGTTTCTCTCATTTCATGATTATATTAATGAAATTGCTTAAGATTTATCTTTTCAGAGATTATTTACAGATTCTTTTTTCTTTTAATTTTTTATTTTTGGACAAACTCTTTAGAAATTCTTAAACAAGTTATTACATAACTTCAATAATTGTTATTAGGATTTAATAGGAATGTGCTTACAGTATAAAAATGATTTTACATATTTATTTAATTATATAATAAGACATTAATAAATATAGTTACTTTTTACTCCACTACTTGAAAAGTCATACAAAATAAGAGATTTGATTAAATAACAATATATAACTCTTTTACACTATTCATGTATGAAAATTAAACTCTTATTATTATAACTTTTCTTATTTAGTCATATAACTCCACCCTGGAGATTGTGAAAATAAATACACATGCTATGGTAGTGTTTCAGAGAAACATTTCTTTAAAATGAATTTGTTTCTAAAATAAGAAAATAAATTCTATTTAATTAATAAAATTTCTCTTACTTAAAACTAAATTTACTTTAGCAGGAAATAAGTTCACATACATAACTAATCAATGTATTTTTTTTTTTTTTTGTAACTCATTCTTTTGTGTCTGGAGCAGGTTTATTTGGCAAATTCAGGCTGAAAAAGTTGGAGAGGATAAATTTAAACCATAACAGCCTGACACAAATCTCATCCTTTGGTGCGCTATCTATCTAATTTTGCATGAGAACTTTTCATTTTCTTCTGCGTATTGAGATTTAATTTCTTTACCATATTTTTATGGAGTAAAAATTTATTTTGATCTTTAAAAATTTTATGTGTGCTTCATTTTAGCCATTAAAATTAATATATTAATGACATGGTTCTTGAAATTATCAAAGTGATTCAAATCACATTTTAAGATAATGTTTCTAAGGACTAATTTAAATTACTAAAATAATTAATTTGAATAATCCTTAAAATTTCAAGATCAAAATAAACTTTTACTTAATCTGTCATATTTAAATTTTTATCGTATATTTTATAGAAAAGCATAAAATATAATTAAAATAAATCGATAAGATGTTACAAAAGATAAAGAAAAAGTTATTGTATACATAACGAGAAGACGAGAGGAGTCTGAAACTATTCCTAAGAAATTTGAAGTATACTATTTTGAGGAAGAGGGGAAATGTTGGAAAGCGAAATCTTTAAAAGACAAAATTAAAGACATTAGTGTCATTTATTTCAAATGTAGGTACTGTCATTTTAATTTTTTTTAATTATGGTTTACACAGTTTTTTTGGGTGAAAAGCTCAAAATCAAAATACAAAATACTATTAATATATATTTCAATTGATAATAAAAAAAAGAAGCCGTATTTGTTTTTCAAATTATATTTTTTAAATTTAATTTATATCTATATATTCTAAATGGTTACTAAATTATATTTTAATTTTTCAAATCAAATTACATATATATATTGATTTACTGATTTTGTTTCTTTTAGCAAAACTATATATATTATCATACGAATAAATATGATAAGTATTGACTTAAATAAAACCTGAATGATCCCCAAAAAAATGGATGATAGCATATAAAGCATGAAAGAGTAACATTTAAAATATCATTTAATAGTGAATATGATAATTATTGAAAATCAAGAAAGAGAAGCATTTAACAATTAAAGTTAAAAATGCATATATTAATTTTTTGAATTAGATATTATTTTTTGAATCAAATTATATATACTAAAATCAAAATTTAGATTTCAAATATAAAATAGGATGTAACTGAGCATATATATAGGAATTATTAAAAATTAAAAGAGAAATATTTACGAATCAAAGTAAAAAGCATCATATATTAAATTTTTTAGCCCTATATTCTAAATTTTGTTAATTAATTTTATTAATATCTATATATTGTAAAAAATTATATATTCTAAATATATTAATATCTATCATATGAGTTGTACAAATTTACTCAAAGAATGATATATTACATTGATCCTTTGTAATTTTGTTTCAAATTTTATTTAAGTGACTACTGTGAATTAGTTTGATTTTGAATGAAATTTCAGTAATCATTCTTATTTGGAAGAATCATAAATGGGCAACAAATAAATTTTAAGATAATGGAAATGAAATTCATGACATTCTTAAGAAAATAATTACAATTCTTTCATTGTGTTTGTCCTATAAAAAGACCATTACAATGTTAATACAAATTATATGTGTTAGAAAACAATACAAATACCTAAACCTAAAAGGTTAAAGATGAATTGTTCTAGGGGAATTTCCTAATAAGGAAAAATATTTCCAATAAAATAACATAATTCTTGTTGTTACAACCATTGACGAAAGAATCAAAACCAAAAGTTAATTCCCTCACTTATCCTATTCCGAATCACACAATTAATCAGCACTAGTGAGATAATGTAAGGTAATATTTACCTGAAACTAATAAAGATCAAAATAAATAATATAGAGGAAAGTGATATATATTACAACAAATTAACTATGAATGAGAAACTTATATTAATTAGATATTAATGATAACCTTATAACCAAATGAGGATAAAATGGGATAATATAATCAAATATAATAAAATAATAATAAAAAAGTGGAATGATAAATCATTCTCACCTAAATTTGAGTCTAGTAACATATGGAATAATAGACAACACTTTAATCTAGTAGACGATTTAGACGAAGATGTCATGCTAAATTATAAAATTACAAAATAAGAACAATTGTTATAAAGCGCAAGAACACAATTAATAGGAAAATAAAATGAAAAATTGTTTATTTTAATGAGGAGATATTTAATATGTTTTGAAATTGTTAGTTGACAAGGAATAGATTAAAAAATAGGAAGAGTCTTTTTAAAATTACAAAATAAGAACAATTGTTATAAAACACAAGAACACAATTAATAGGAAAATACAATGAAAAAGTGTTTATTTTAATGAGGAGAAAGATTTTAATATGTTTTGAAATTGTTAGTTTATAAGGAATAGATTAATAATTAAGAAGAGTCTTTTTACTTGTTTTTAATTCAATGGAATTAGATTATGAAATTATAATTTCAATTCTTCATGTTATTTCACATATGAAAATTGGAAACAAGGTATCCAATTCCTATTTCAAATATCAATTTTTGCTTACTTCCAGATGGGAATAAAAGATAAAGAGCTAATTATCTTTTCGACTATGTTTTGTTAGGAAATAAAAGTGAAGTGAAAAAGTTTATTGATAAAATCCAATTGTAAAATTACACATGAAATCTAAGCATGAAAATTTTAACTACATTTTTATCCTCAACCAAACACACCTTTACCTTTTTGTTTCCTTCCGAAATCGGTGACAAACATGGGGAAGAAAATATTTACTATAAATTTTAGTAAGTTTTGATTGTTTTTTAACGTACATTTGTTTTTGAACTGTACAGTTTTAATTGGTTTTATTCACAAATAATTAATTGGAAGAAACAATTTCAAAATGTTAAAATTACATCCATCTCAAAGAAAATATTTGTCTGGCACTTTAGTATTTTGTCAAGATCAGATTTGAACTGGCTAGATGCCAGCAAAAATCCTTATTCATGCGGTCATGCCGGTCGCTAGTGTTTTTCACATTTTACACATCCATGTTTCCGTGTGCTGCTCTTTATGGGTACGTTTTAGAGCCTTTTTCTTAAATTTTATTTTTGGGGATAGGACCGTTTAAGAGGAGTGACTATTATGAGATGAAAAGGAGTAAATTTTGACAATTAATATTTATATGAATAATTAAAATTAAAACATAAATTGCATGACTTTTTTAAGTGATCACAAACCTTTAAATAACTTTTAATCTTAACTCTCAAGAAATAATTATACAGGCAAGATTAACTCTTCCCACCATACTCCACTCAGTTCATCATATGCCCCTTTTTACTCTATTCATCTAATTATTATTTTTTCCATTCGATTCCATATGTTGTGCAATACGTTACCACGTATGTATTTGCTATTTAGCAAAAAGAATTGCTTTCGCAAGTTTTTGCTGAATACTTCCTTTGCACTTGACAGATCTTTCTTCTTCAGACAAATTAGAGGAGTTCTTTCTCTCTGATAATTTCTTGACTGGCAGCCTTCCTGAATCTCTAACAACTCTCACTTCTCTTAAGATCCTGTACTTATTTGACAATAAGTTGAATGATTCGTTACCAAGGGAAGGTAATTTTGTAACGTTTGCTATGAGCTTTGAAAGTTAGTTTCATTTATAACTCATTCTCTTCTGCTACTTAAAAATATTGAGCACACCAGGCACTTTTTTAACCCCTTCTTGTGGCTACAATTAATGCAGTGAGCACCAAATCTCTGTTTTGGTGTTGCGCACATATGTAGAACATTCTTGTATAATATACTACATGCTGACTCATGTTTAATATTAGTTTGTATACATTTTTAATTTTAATTTAAAAATTATTTTATAACTCTGACATGCATGATTAGGACATTCCACAAATTGATGAAATACACATGGGGAATTGCCACTCTAACCCTAGAAAGATTATATTGCTGACAAAATTGCATTTGAAAGAAAGTATAGTTGCTTGTGACCTTTCAAAAGTCTATCTCATTTGATAAATTCACCTAAACGTCAAGTGACCTTCGTTTTTGTTGATGAAAGTGATTTTTTCAAAGGTTAGTTTTTAAAAACATGATCCTTTGAGGTACAGTGGTGATTCTGCACTACTAACTTATCATAATTAAAAAGGCTATATTGACAAAATATGATATATTGGGACTAATAAAATGGTATTTCTAAAATGTCAACATGACATAAAATATTAAATATGATTATTTTTGTTAATAGCAATTTTATTAATCAAAGGGAATTAATAAGTCTTATACATTAATTTTTATTTCCCTCAACCTTCTTATTTCACTTTTTCGCCACCTAAAATGCTATGGAGCCCTTAAAGAAACTTTTATTAAAAGGAATCTTGGGATACACTTTAAAAGATTTACTCCCTTATAATTTTGGATGAGCTATTGTTTCCTATATTAATGAAGACCATGCATTGCAGGAGGGCTTTGTAAGCTAAGGAATCTTATAGCCTTCGATCTCAGCAACAACTACTTTGTGGGACACATTCCAGAGTGCTTGGTCAATTGGTCATCTCTACGTTATCTTAATATTGAAAACAATTATTTTGAAGGACCTTTGCCCTCCTCAATTTATAGTCTCAAGTTCCTTGCCTATATCAATCTTCGTTTGAACTATTTCAAGGGCTCACTTTCATTTAGTTTGCTTGCTAACCATTCCAACCTTCAGATTTTTGCTCTTTCAAGCTATGACCAGCAGGATGTGAAGGTTGAAACTGAGAACCCACCATTTTCCCCATCCTTTCAATTGAAGCTTCTCATAATTGTTAACTGCACACTTAATAAACCAAGCTACAAAATTCCTACCTTCCTTCATCATCAACATGATTTGAGAATGCTAAATATTGCTCATAACAACATGTCAGGAAGTTTTCCGAATTGGCTATTAGTAAATAACTCCAAATTAAGTTACTTCAGTCTCAGCCACAACTCCTTGACTGGTCCCCTTGAGGTCAATCCTACTTCAAAATGGCCAAAGATGAAATTTTTTGATGTCTCCTCTAATCCCATTGGAGGAGAGACTCCTCCACCTATAGGGTCAGTTTTTCCTAACTTGATAACTTTGAACGTGTCCTCATGTTTATTGCAAGGTAGTTTTCCAGCTTCTTTGGGTGACATGAGAAAAATGAATAATCTAGATTTGTCACACAATAATTTGTCTGGATACTTACCACAAGAGTTTGGTAAAGTTAGCAATGACTTGAACATTTTGAAGTTGTCAAACAACCACCTTAGCCCACTCTTGCCTGTTGGATCAAATTTCACAAAGTTTATATCCGTACATCTAGCCAACAATAATTTCACGGGAAGGATATCTGATGGAATCATGAACAACAGAGAGTGAAGAATGTTAGATATAAGTAGCAACCAACTCCATGGAAAAATACCAAGCTGGATTGGAAACTTCCATAATTTGACTTTTTTAATTTTGTCCCAAAATTCATTGCAAGGTTTGATACCCTTAGGCTTTTGTGAATTAACTGAGCTTCAATATCTAGACTTTTCTTACAACAATTTAAGTGGAACATTGCCAAGTTGTGTGAATTTTCCATCCTTGAGGTACTTACATTTGCAAGGCAATCAATTCAATGGACCCATACCTATTGTTCTAGCCAAGTCCCACATCCTATTGACTTTGGACTTGATGAACAACAAATTTTCAAGCCAAATTCCAAAGTGGATCAGCACATTCTTGAATTTAAGGATTCTACTTTTAAAGGGAAACAAACTCGAATGTTTTATCCCTATGGATATATGTCATCTTAAAAACATCAGCATCCTAGATCTTTCTCAAAATAACTTTTCCAGAGGGGTGCCATCTTGCTTCAATAATATATCATTTGGAAAGGTGGATTTTTCAAATGGCATGGGCATAGGGAAAGTTTTTGTACCATGGGTTTCAAGAAGTGATGGGTTTCAATTTGATCCAAAGGCAAATGAATTTATAGAAGTTGAATGGCTATTACCCTTCAGATGGTATGAAGTACAAGAAGCAAATTTCATGTCAAAAAGCAGGTATGAATCATACAAGGGAGATATCTTGAATTTCATGTCTGGCCTAGATCTCTCAGACAATAATTTGACAGGCCACATTCCTCCACAAATGGGGTACTTAAGCAGCCTTCATACATTAAATTTGTCCAACAATCATTTCACAGGGCCCATCCCAGAAACATTCAGCAACCTTAAGCAAATAGAAAGCTTAGATCTTTCACACAACTCGTTGAGTGGTCAAATTCCCTCACAATTGATAATATTATATAGCTTGTCTGTCTTCTCTATCGCTCACAATAATCTATCTGGAAGGACGCCAAAAAGAATCAACCAATTTGGAACTTTTGGGGCAAGTTGTTTTGAGGATAATCCTTTTCTTTGTGGACTGCCACTAGACCGAAATTGCTCATTCATCGCCAAACCACAAGGGATGGAGACTAGTTCCCATGGGAATAAAAATGATTTCAAAGACACCTTTGTATGGAGTTTTGCAGCATCATTTATTGTTGCATTTCTAAGTGTTATAGCTTGTCTTTATTTTAACTTATACTTTCACATTTGAGGGGGCTTTAGGAAATAATATTGTACTCACTAGTTGTGTAAAGGTCACTTAAGCGAAATATAAATAAATTTAGGTGATTTCTAGTGTACCCTCTCTCTTCGGAGGAGTTTTGAACCCTTTTCTAGATGGTTCAATAAAAAGTTGCCACATGTTTATTAAGTAGACAGATAAGCATCTATGTGTCAAGCCTATATTTTCAATTTATTATTAAGCATTTTAGCAAATCAGTCCTTTTCATTTTAGAATTAACTTTGGGATTTTTCTGAGCAAGAATCCTAGCCTCCACCGTCAACATCCACCACTGCCTAGTGGTTGAAGTTACCGGCCACTACGATAGTGAGTGTAGTATCTGATTCAAAGCTTCTTTCGTACTTTGTAAGGATATTTGGTTCGTATAATACACATTTCCTACTCACACAAATGGGATCAGATCGAGCCCTCATGATGTGCCCTCATGATCGGCGATAGCTTAGCTCCATGAATTAGCACCTAAGCTAATTCTATGTAGAAGCAACAGTGTAAGCAACAAAAAAAATGGCTATAGTAAAATTAGCTTAGGCGCTAATTGATGCGAATGGTGGTGGTGACATAATCTGCCATGATGGGCAGCAACTTTAATTTGACTAATGGGCAGTGACCAATGTTGAAGGTGGAGGCCAGGGTTCTTGCCAAGATAAAAAGGGGTTAAAGTGAATCCTTGATTTAGAATTTTGTTTCTATGTCATTTTTAAGAAAATCCCTAAATTAATTTTGAGATTAAAGGGACTAATATGCTAAAACACTTAATAATGATTTGGATAGCTAGACCTGACACATATATGCTGATTTTTCTACTTAATAAACATGTAAAAAGTTTTTATTGGATCATCTAAAAAGGTTCTAAATCCCTCCAAAGAGAGAGGGTACAGAAGAAATCACCATAAATTTATGATAAAACTCAATTATTACTCAATATATGTAGCACTATATTAGCCGCACTACCCAAACATAAATAGAAAGTATGATTAATGTTAAATATTTTTAAAAATTAAAATGTTTATAATTAAATGAAAATAATAAATATAAATAAAGTTATTATTATAATAATTATGTAATGTATGACTATAATAAAAAAAATATTTACAGAAATCTTTAAAAAAAGTAACAACAAACATATAAAGGCAACAATTAACGCTGCTTTCAATTTCTAGTACAGCAGATATTATACAAAACTAAAATTCACTCCACTTTATAATTAATATACCCACTCTATTGCATACTTGTTACATGTACAATTAACAATTTACTCTGATTTGTAATTATTGAATCATAATATGATTTGTAAATTTCTCTCTAATCTATCTGTATCTATATATTCTATAATTGCAGGTTTTTGGTAGGCTCTACTTTAGGAGGGAATTTTTCCTCTCATTCTTTTCACCTATACGTTGGTAAATTTTTTTCTTTTTTTTTTTGGGGTTGGGGGGAAGGATTATTTTAGTATATTTTTTTCTTATTTTTTTGGCAAAAAAATTTCACTCATTCATTGAACAAAAATATGGGCGAAAACTTGAAGATTTTTTAACATATTATTTTAAAAAATAATTTAAAATAAATCATTTTATGTTGTAACTTTTTTTAAAAAAAATCCACCTAACACTTAGTTGTCTTTTTGAAATTGTTTACATTTTGACATTATAATTCTATCATATAACTTAAATGGATAATAAATACCACAATATCGATCAAAGTGGTTAAGTTAACAATGCTTTAATTCTATTCTTATTTAGTTAAGTTAATACTTTAGTAGGTTTATCACAAATTTATTTTTATAAGAAAATGACTTTTGCAATTTTAAATATTTATATTTTACAAAATTAATTTTTCTTATATGTTGATTTAGCTATTGAATTTGGTGGATGTAAATTCTACCAAAACTTTTCTCGATTCAATCGAGAGTTTATAAGAATTCATAATTAGAAAAAAATATAATATTTTAGTGATTCAACAAAGAGTTCATTATGTCATCATTGGGTATTTAACTTATGATAAAAATATAAGTTTGGTTATGGTTTTATGCTTTGTAGGTCACCATTTTTGAACGATCAATATATATATATATTGTGATTTGTGCTTTATTGAATGATTGTAATAAATATTTCTAAATGATGCATTATTTTAATAATTTTTTTAATTAAAATTCAATTCGACAGATTTTTCTTCTTCAGACAAATTAGAGGAGTTGTCTCTTGGTTATAATTTCTTGACTGGCAGGCTTCCTTAATCTCTTACAACTCTCACTTCTTTAAGATCCTGAACTTACGTGACAATAACTTGAATGATTCGTTACCAAGGGAAGGTAATTTTGTAACATTTGCCATGAGCTTTGAAAATTAGTTTCATTTATAAGTCTATTGGCATCAAATTTCACCAAGTGTTAAATTGTCGAACTAGCGTTCGACTATGACAGATTTCGAAGATTAAGTTAAAGGCCCGACAAACAAGGATTGATAGAATTATAATTTGACAAACTTTCTATTTGTTGAAATTATATGTCAGAAGAGGCCAGTTGAAAATTAGTACTGTTTGACAATTTGACTTTAACAACTCTATTTTTTGACATCTGACAAGTCGAAATGTAAGTTTGATAATTTGAGGCAAGATTCTGAATAATTGGAAGTTAGACAACTATCACATCTAAAGTTTGAACTTTAGATTTGTGACTTTATTACTTAGAAAATTTTGAAGATATTGCCGAGATGATTACTCCGCATATGTTTGTCAAATAGCAGTTACTGATGGTTACCAGCGGTTATTGATAGAAGCATGACAAGAACGTGACAGAAGGCAAATGACAAAGAAAATAACTGTCAAAGCCACGTGGACAATATCCAAAGGGCAGCTAGAAGACAAGTGTCAAAATCCTAGAGTCCTAAGTTGTCTATAAATACTAGTTCTGTATATATTGTAAGGGGTTGGAATTTTTACTCACACACTCACTCTCAAACATGTCGCCAATGACAGAAAAGAGTCTTGAGTTCACTCAGTAATTGTTCTTAACCCATTCTCTTTTGCTTTCCTAGGATTAGATTTCCTTTAACTTCTTTACATTTATATACAATTCCTGTACTTTATTTCCAGTTTGTCAATCAATTTGCATTATATATTTCTTCTTCTTCTTTAATTCGTCAAACCACTACACACACACATACACAACACACCCAACACACGATCATTCAACATTCCACCTTCATTCATAAAAAACAAGTTTGACACTTGATTCTTTTGGTGAAGAACCCAAAAGGAGTAGCTTTTCCCTCCCCAAATCGAGATCTTGAAAAGCAAAGGCTATCATCCAAACTCCTAAAGTTTGTCAATCACGCCTAGTTTAGAGCGGTTTGGCCTCTGCACAAGGAGTTTATCAATTATTTGTTGTTGACAACTAAGTGCCAAAATCTGCAATAAACAAAGTCATTATCTTTTGCTACTTATAAATCTTAGAGCACACCAGGCACTTTTTTTACCCGTTCTTGTGACTACAATTAATGCAGTGAGCACCAAATCTCTGTTTTGGTGTTGTGCACATGTGTAGAACATTCTTGTAAAATATACTGCATGTTGACACATGTTTAATATTAGTTTGAATACTTTTTTAGTTTAAAAATTACTTTATAACTAACATGCATGATTAGGACATGGAACAAATTGAAATATACATAGCTAACCACAACTCTAACTCTCAAAGTTGATAAAATTGTCTCTAAAAGAAATTATAGTTGCTCGTGACACTCCAAAAGTCTATCTAATTTGACGAATTTGCCCAAACGTCAAGTGACCTTCATTTTCATTAGCAAAAGTGATTCTCTCAAATATTATTTTGTCAAAAACATGATCTTTTGGGAGGTAAAATAGTGATTTTTCATTAAAAACTTAGCATAAAAGGGCTATTTTGACAAAAGTATGATATATGGGGACTAAAGCGGTATTTCGAAAATGTCAACTTGACATAAATAAATATGATTATTTTTGTTAAAAATATTGAATTCAATTTATGTTTATGCCAATTTATCAAACACAATGGGTCTTTGAAAGGTCCCCATAAAATATAATTTCTTTTTCGAGCTATCTTATTAGCAACATAATCTATCAAGTGTCAAAATGGCAATTCTCCTAAATACTTAATTAAAAAAATAAAAATAAAGCTTGTTTTAAATATTTATGCAATTTTCTTAATAAAAGGGAATTAATAAGTCAGGAATGTTTTTGTTATATATTAATTGTTATTTCCCTCAACATTCTTATTTCACTTTTCCACCACTTAAAATGCTATGGAGCCCCTACAGAAATTTTTATTAAAAGGAATCTTGGATACAAAGATTTACTCCCTTATAATTTTGGATGAGCTATTGTTTCCTATATTAATGAAGACCATGCATTGCAGGAGGGCTTTGTAAGCTAAGGAATCTTATAGCCTTCAATCTCGCCGACAACCACTTTGTGGGAGACATTCCAGAGTGCTTGGTCAATTTCTCATCTGTACGTTATCTTAATGCTGAAAACAATTATTTTGAAGGACCTTTGCCCTCCTCAATCATTTACAGTCTCAAGTCCCTTGCCTATATTGGTCTTCGTCGTAACTATTTCAAGGGTTCACTTTCATTTAGTTCACTTGCTAACCATTCCAACCTTCAGATTTTCACTCTTTCAAGCTCTAACCAGCATGATGTGAAGGTTGAAACTGAGAACCCACCATTTTTCCCATCTTTTCAATTGAAGGTTCTTGTAATGGTTAATTGCACATTGAATAAACCAAGCTACAAAATTCCCACCTTCCTTTATCATCAACATAATTTGAGAGTGCTAAATATTGGTCATAACAATGTGGTAGGAAGTTTTCCAAATTGGCTGTTAGTAAATACCTCCAAACTAAGTTACTTCAATATCAGCCAACAAACTTGATATCCCTACATCTAGCCAACAATAACTTCGTGGGAAGAATACCTGATGGAATCAAGCACAACACAGAGTTAAGAATGTTGTATTTAAGTAACAACCAACTCCATGGAAAAATAGCAAGTTGGATTGGAATCTTTCATAATTTGACTTTTCTCAGTTTGTCCCATAATTTTTTGCAAGGTCCAATACCATTCAGCTTTTGTTGGTTGACTAAGCTTCAATATTTAGACTTTTCTTACAACAATTTCAGTGGAACACTGCCAAGTTGTGTCAATATTTTGTCCTTAAGGTACCTACACTTGCAAGGCAATCAATTCAATAGGCCCATACCTAGTGTTCTTGTGAACTCCCTGGTCTTATTGACTTTGGATTTGATTAATAACAAATTTTGAGGCCCAATTCCAACGTGGATCATTTCTTTTTTGAACTTAAGGATTCTTCTTTAAAAGGGAAACAAACTTGAGGGTTGGATCCCTATGGATATATGTCATCTTAGGAATATTAGCATTCTAGATCTTTCTCAAAACAAGCATTCCGGACGGGTACTATCTTGATTCAATAATACAATATTTAGAAAGGTAGATATTTTAGATGGCATGAGAATAGGAAAACTCTTTGTACCATTGACTTCGAAATATACGATGTTGTGGCACTATTCAAAGACAAATGAATATCATGAAGGACGATCTACACAACCTTTTATGTGGCAAGAAGAACAAGAAGCATATTTCATGTCAAAAAAAGGTATGAATTATATAAGGAAGACATTTTCAATTTCACGTCTGGCCTAGATCTCTTGGACAATAATCTGATAGGCCACATTCCTTCACAAATAGGGTACTTAAGCAGCCTGCATACATTAAACATGTCCAACAATCATCTCTCAGGGCCTATACCAGAAACATTCAGCAACCTTAAACATATAAAAAGCTTAGATCTTTCACACAATATGTTGACTGGTCAAATCCCCTCACAATTGATAGTGTTGTATAACTTGTTTGTCTTCTCTGTGGCTCACAACAATCTATCTGGAAGGATGCCAAAGGGGGTCAACCAATTTTGAACTTTTGAGGCAAATTGTTATGAGGACGACCCTTTTCTTTGTGGACCTCCACTAGATCAAAGTTGCTTATTCATCACTGAACCACCGGGGAAGGAGACTTATTCTCATGGGAATAAAAATGACTTCAAAGTTGCCTTTGTTTGGAGCTCTGCAGCATCATTTGTTAAGCATTCACATGCCTATACCTCTAGCGTGCATATGTGCAACACATCAATCGCACATATCATAAAATCAATCAAACAACCATAGCCTATCTAAGACCTCTGGAACATCCTATCATGATAACATGTATTATTGGTTTCAGATGGCCCCCCACAAGTTGGAGGTGGTTGAAATATGTCAACCAAGCCCAGCTTGCAAAGACTGTCACTAAAATCCCTTGGCAAAAGAGCCTTTGTGAAAACATTAGCAACATGATTCTTGGATAAGACTGTTAATAGTCTCATTAGTCCGACATGAACTTTCTCACGGACTAGATAATAGTCCATATCTCGATGTTTTGTACGCTCACAAAAAAATGGTTTGCAGCTATATGTAATGCACTTTAATTATCACAATACAAATATCAGTAAGCTTTTGAAAATTTTTGTACTTTCCATGCTTGTATAGGAATTCTGACATATCAATCGCAACCATAATCTTTGAATGTCACATCCCCTCTTCATATAGTTGATACTTCATTTTCTCACCTCCTCCAACTCATGCTTCAGTTCCATGCTCTAGGACATCAATAATTTTTTCATATCCTCCTCAATGTTACAACCACTTTATAACTGTCCAAAATACTTATCTTCTCTTACTCTACTCTTTTTGCCCTCATAATTGATGTCACACTAGCTAAGTCAATTGATTTTAAGCCTTCACCCATCATACTTCGTTGGAGCCATTCACGTTTCACATCCAAAGCTTCACTTCTCATGACAATCGTTTTGTGCTCCACTGCTCCTAATTCTCTTGAACTCTAGGCATGCCTTTGACCACATCGCAATACAATCACTCATCTCTTCTTGCAGCCACTTTTGTAATATCCTTACGCACATGCATCCACACTTGTCTTATATTCTTTGGTCATTCATTACAAACCCAACCAAGTTATCATTCTTCTTTCTGACCTTCTTTGATAAGTATACATCCACCAACCTTTACTTAAACTTGAACAACTACCACATCTAGGTGCTAGTCATTGATTTTGGAAGATTGTCCACGAAAAGTGTAGTCACCTCTCTTCTTGTTGTATCCACCCTCATAGCTTGCAACCTCTCATCGCTCATGATTCTTTTTCAAACCATATTAGCTAAAGAAAATATGTACTTATCCGTTGTCAAACGTAATGATTTAAATTGCAGTCTGCAATGGCCAATTCGACTGCAATATTGTTGTTGCCACGATATCCACAATCGCATCACACCACAATTATGCTGTGAACCAAAATCACAAGGAAAACCTCAACATAAAGGTGTTGCAGCCACAACATAATGATGTTGTGGCTACAACGCAATGCACCTGAGCTGAAGATCTAGTATCAGTCCCGTACTTGCATCTTCCTTATTTCACAACCTCAATCATCATGTAGTAATGGAGATTTAGGGGCATGCATGGGGTGGCTACGGCTGCTGTTTGACGAATAGAGGAAAGTCGATAAGGGGAATGTGAGGTTGTGGATGAAGGAATTGTAGACATGGGAAAAGAATGCAAAAAGAAAGATGAAATAATGGTTGGAATTGTGTTGAGGATGGTATAAAAGTTGAAGCTTTAGGCATGTTTTTTCTTAAAACAAGATGAAGATGAAGCTGGGGACAGTTTGAGAACATGAAAAAAGGAAGGGGGAGGGACCAAGAAAATGGGGGGTAGGTGGGGTTGTTTTTTATGTTTTTTAATTTTCATCTCAGAAGTGGGTATTTGTGAGGGGAAGCTTGGGTTTGGGCTAGTAAGTGGGTTTCGGTGGGTGGTTTTTTTTTTTGTTTATTTCTTTTTGGTTTTGGGTGGGTTTTCCTTTAAAGAGGGTTACTATTTTAATTTGTAATTTTTATTTGATATTTTTTGTTAATTTTTTTGAATAAATGAAGGAATAGAGTGTATATATAGGTCGATTTTTTTTTTGTTCAATGTATTATCATTCTAAAAAAATGGAAATTTTGTTTTTGGATTTGTTTGACACACAAATTTGTAACAAATATGTTGAAAACCTATTATTTTGGTGCTACCATTGTTGTTCTTTTTTTTTATTTTGGATTTTGTGCAAACAAAAAAAAAAATCACATTGCAACAGCCGCAATCCGCATCGTAGTAGCAGCAATGCTTGCAATCGCAACCGCAACCATGACTGCTACTGCAATTTAGAACGCTAATAAAACATGTGGAAGAATAGATATTTACTATAAATTTTTCGAGGTTTTGATTGGGTTTTTTCACCAATAATTAATTGCCAAAAATTATGTTAAAAATGCTGTGTTTAATTACGTCATTAATCAAAAAGAAAAGATTTGTTTAACATTTCAATATGTTCTATATATAATTTAATAAAGATTTTAACAAGATGTCAACAAAAGTCCTTATTCACACCGATTACAAATGTTAAATCTTATACGAGGGATCAAAACTATAACAAAAAATCACACGACTTCTTAAAATGATCATAGGATGACTTTCAAATAAACTTGTTTTTATGACCTTTTATTTATGGTTACGAGATCAAAATTAGCTCCTCTCAGCTCTGAAGTGAAAATACCCCTCTCTCTCCCTTTTATTATTCCATTAATCTAATTGTTATCCTTTTCAGTCGATTCCGTACATTGTGCAATGTGTTACCAAGCACGTATTTATCAAAAGGAATTCCTTTCGTGCGCTTTCATATGTTGTTCACTAAATATACTTCCTTTGGCACTTGATAGATCTTTCTTCATTAACCAAATTAGAGGACTTGGAGCTTGATTCTAATTTCTTGACGGGCAGCTTTCCAGAATCTATAACGGCTCTCACTTCTCTCAAGTACCTCTACTTAGATACAGATCATAACTTGAATGGCTCATTACCATACCAAGGGAAGGTAATTTTACAACATTTGCTACGAGCGTTGAAAATTAGTTTCATTTATACACCCATTTGGTTAAACTTTAACATAACAATGCTAATTGATTTTGATTATTTTTTAGATTAAATTACTTTAACAATCAAGTACATATATAATTGTATTTTTTATATATAATTGATCACTTGAAAATCAATTTTATGTTTGAATATATTAATTTAATTAAAAATAATTTTAAAGTATTGTGTGTTTAGTTTAGATTGTATTAAAAAAAAATTCTTTTGCATAATAAATCACTACAAAAAAACATATGAAATAATCTTATATATTTTTATCAAATTTGATACCTATGGTTATTTTGGCAAAAACATTAAAATTTTGGAATAATTTATTTTTACTTATAATCAAAAGCTTTGAAAATTGTTTTACTTGTAGATGAATTTACACTTAAAATTAGATTTTTTTTCTTATTAAGAATTCAGACTTTTTACTCAAACATATAAATTTATTTTATTATAAATTTTATTGAAAAAGAATTGCGTTCTCAAACATAGATTTAATAATATAAAATTTTTTCTAAGCATCCGTATAAATCAAAGTAGAGTTTAGAGTTATCAAATTCATTATTTGATCATTAAACCTAATATTCA
This sequence comes from Dalbergia cultrata, assembly GCA_031216105.1. Lineage (NCBI taxonomy): Eukaryota > Viridiplantae > Streptophyta > Magnoliopsida > Fabales > Fabaceae > Dalbergia > Dalbergia cultrata. Next base: position 19,787,886 of record CM062350.1, read on the forward strand.
ATGCTTATAGTTATTTATCTATTGCAACAACAAAAACTATATTTAATTTCCACTGTAAAAAATGATGAATAATTGTAATATAATCTTTTTTACTTTTATTTTTTTATTAAAAAATAAGTTAATGGAGTTTTAAATTGAAGAAACTCATTTAGATCGAGAACAATTATTTATGTAAAATAACACATTAAAATTAAGTCTATTTTTAAAATAAAGTTATATATATTAATTTAATTTTGTACTTATATAAATTTTCAAAATAAATTGGGTTGCAATTGCCCGCATGCCCTATGTGGTTCCGTCAGTGGTTGTACTGAATAGACTTATTAATTTTTTTTTTTTTTGGTCTGAACTTATTGTATTTGTTTCATTTGTAGAAAAAAAAGTATTTTCCGTTGTAGTGCCTTTTTTTTTTTCGTTTCCTTGTGACTATCATTATTGTAGGGAGCACAGAATCTCTATTTTGGCGTTTTGTACATGTGTTTGTATACATTTTTATTTGAAGGGTTTTGATAGTCAATATCTCAAGAACAATGGTTAAAAATACCTAAAAAAGTATGTTTTGAAATTCTATGATGGATCTCATAATGCATTGGAGATACAAAAACTCATCTTTTTAAGATAAAAATTTCCCTTTTTTCTTCCTTAACCACTGCCCATAGGGCATTGATGCAAAATCCTAATTTTAAATTATATTAGTTCATAACTATGGCATGCATGATTAGGACACGACACGAATTAAATAATAATATTATTTTAATATTTTAAAAGTGGGTGTCTATTAGTACACACACTTTATCATTATTAGATATAATGGTGGTCTCATTCATTCCATCCATTCAACATATTCAATAAACACTCATTTTTATGTGTTAAAATAATATTTTTATAAATGAAAATATATAATTAAAAACATACAAATAAAGTTTGTTTTAAATATTTATCCAATTTTATAAATAAAAAGGAAATTAGTAAGCCACGAATGCTTTTGTAATACATCGATTTTTAATTTCCCTCAACCTTTTTATTTCGCTCTTCCATCACTCTATATATATGTCCCAAAAGAAATTTTGATTAAAAGGAATCTTGGATACACTTTAGGAGATTTACTCCTTTGTAATTCTATCATGGATGAGCTATTGTTGTCTATGTTAATGAAGAAAACCATGCATTGTAGGACGCCTATGTAAGCTAAAGAATCTTATAGCCTTGGATCTCTCCCAAAACTACTTTGAAGGACACATTCCAAAGTGCTTGGCCAATTTGTCATCTCTCCATTATCTTGCTGTTAAAAACAATCATTTTGAAAGACCATGGCCCTTCTCAATCATCTATAGTCTCAAGTTCATTGCCTTCATTAATTTTCATGGTAACTATTTCAAGGGTTCACTTTCATTTAGCTTGCTTGCTAACCATTCCAACCTTCAATATTTTATCTTTCTTTCTCATGAAAGAAGGAGATCAAGTTTGGGGCAAAATTTCCAAAATGCATGCATTTCAATCCTTCAAGTGAAGGAATTGGAAATCTGTTCATTTCAAATTGAAAATCTACTAATGTGCCTTTCTATTTCAAAGAGAATGAAATCACAAAATTCAGATTTGGAAATATATGCACACTGTGAGGGGAAGCATATCTTAAGGCGGAGCTAATTTTAAAAATGAAACCCATTATCTTTTGCTCTTTCCCTATTATGTGTGTTTGTCATCAAGGGGGAGATTGTTGGTTTATGTATCCTAATGTGATGATAAAACACTTTGTTAAATTATATTAATCTTAATATGCTTAGATTAATTTTTCCTTGCTGAACTTTATTTCAAATTGATTGACTTGTGTTGATGGATTCGATTTTGAGAAAACTAACACTGTAAGCTGGCATACTAGTAGAATTGTGTTAAGAGGCAGAGTACCAGAACCAAAGGCTGAAAAGTATTTGCCAAAAATGGCAAATGTTGGAGTTCATGATGGTTGCTTGCTTGTGTAAGCAAAGAGTGCATGCTACTATATCAGATATGTTGAAAAGAAAACAAGTCAAAGGCTCTCTCTCTCTCTCTCTCTCTCATAGGCTCAAACAGATATTTCCCTTTTTGTTTCACTCTAATACTGCACAACAACAAAGGCAAAAGGTAGAAGCAGCCCACTTCACCAAAACGATAAGACTACATCAGAAGATATGTTTGATTTCTTCAGCTTTATCAAGCGGCCAAATAGTCACCCTCCTATAAAGGTGATATTGGAAGATATTCAAACTAAGAGGAAAGAAAGAGAAACCAAAGTCATATACTCCTGCAAATTTGAATTTCCTCAAGTTAGTTCTACGAACATTATTGAAAGGAGTAACTTAGAACCACTTTTTGCAATCTCAAGAATTAAATTAGTAATTTCTTAATATTAGAAATTAAAGTAAAACACATATATAATTGATCAAACTAAATCTTTAATTTATAAAAACATGATAAAGAAAATTAAATCTAGATACGATGATGGAAGCAAAATGTTCTTATATATGCCGATAAAAGTAGCGTACCAAAAGATGGAACTTGTGTCAGCTCGTTATGTGATAAAATTAACTCTTGTAAATTCTTCGATCTAAATCTGCCAAATAAACCTGCTCCAAACATAAAACAATCACTTGTTAAAAAAAGACATCGATGCTATATATATATATATGAAAAAAATTCCCTTCTGAAATAACTTTGGTGGTAAAGTAAATAAGATATATTTAATTATTTTATATTCAATTAACGGTTAGTATATATTTACTTTAATATTTTAGAAACAAATTAAATTCATTTTAAAAAAATCTCGGAAAAACTACTAGCATGTAATATTTAAAATGAGAAAAACCAGACAAATAATTGTATGATAAGTCCAACACTTGCAGATCCTCAAAAGGGAGAAAATATGAAGCGTTCAGTGACCATTGCACATCGCTCAATTCATCAGGCCTTGTGTCATTGAGAAGAAGATGAGTCACTCGCTTTGTGGAGTTATCACATCTGACACTCTCCCAACTGCAGCAATCACCCTGGCCTTGCCAAGAAGGAAGGGCAGATCCATTTGGGTGATTGAAAGCATCTTTCAATTTCAAAAGTGCAACTCTCTCAGCTTCTAAGCACCCCACAATTACTTCGCGCTCTAACCTATCCAAAAATACCAATATCACCCACCAAAATTTTATTGGAGAACACCCCGGATGCATTTTTTTTTTTTTTAATTTGGTAGTCAATGCAATATAAATTCTCTGTATGTGTTGTGGAAAGGAGGTTCACATATGCAAATTTTTATAGACTAGCTACTACGGTTTTGCCGTTCATCCTTAAAAATCACAAGTCAATGAGAAATATCACCTATGCATGTCACACATGTCATGGATAACATGCATCCGCCATCAATGTGCGGGGGGGTGCATGCATCAGAACGATGGCCCATCACAAATAATTTCATCTTTACAGTACAAGTCACAACTCTTTGTACGTTGGAAGTATTGAAGTTTGGTGTTTGACAATGTAATCTAGACGTCGAAAGGCACGTTGGAAAGCAATAGGTATATTTGAATACTATTAGAATACTATTTCATTATTATTGGATATTATGAATGATGTGATGAGTGAAAACTATCATCATATTTAAAGATGATCAGAAAAGTATCCTAATAGACACCAATTTTTTTAGATGTTCAAATAAAATTTTGCATTGAAAGGGTCTCCTTTTTAGCCTTTAAGTGTTGTGCAAGTTATGTTGTATTGTTTAATCAAATATCACAACTTGGGTAACATTACTTTTTTTCTAGGAGTAAATCTTCATGCTAGTGTTTGAAATTGTATCCATGGGTTCTTTTAGTTTTTAAAATTTAAAAGAATTTTTTATTCTCTAAAATTATAAAATATAAGTCAAGTCATTCTTAGATTTCACATTTGTTACTCTGTCATTTCTTTTTTATTAACATGATGTTGTAACATATACTAATGACATCCTATTTGACCTCAAAGGTGATTCATGTACTTGAATAATATAGTAAAATTGCTATCATATGTCAAATATTAACAATGTTAATTTCTTATATGTAAAATTTTTCTTATCATCTTCAATTATTTTTATGGGTAATGTTATTCAAACATCCAAAGAAAGGTGGCCCATTTGAATGTTCACTTTATGACCAATTATAATTCCATTTTCCTTTTTGAGTTGTATTTACCCAACTTTACCTTTTAGGTTGCAAAATAGAATTTAGTTTTAGAGTTGAATTTTGATGCATTAGTTGTTATCCAATTAAATCTCGCTATATAAATTACTTTTTAAGTAGTAATGGTAGAAGTTAACTATATTACTTGGTGTGAAATTACATGTGTGAACACCATATTTTATTTTTAATTTACTTATTTTATTTTATTTTTATCTTTGTGTCCATTTAAAATTTAAATTCAATCACAGATGACTCAAAAATCAAAATCAAATCAAAATTTTAATTAACTCAATCAAAATCAAATCAAAATCTTAACTGACTTACCCCTAACTGCCTCCCAAAATCTCTCCCCTCTACACTCTATATAATAATCATTCTCATCAGAAAAAGGGGAGGTTCAGCTACATAGAAAAGTGACAAAGAAGGTGACGCACAGGAGGAGGAGAGTGATACACATTGACATAGTGAGTCTCAATTAAATTGGAGGGGGTTCAACAAGGTAAAGCTTGGGTTTCAGGAATGCATCTCTACATATATTTTTCTTTAACAGTATCATCATTACCATGATCATCTTCATCAACACCAACTTCTGAGCGAGCCAGCCACTGTGAATAGTCACAGCCTCCATGAACGCAATACAAATGCTGTCACGGTGATGTTGTTACCTCTGTGAAGTTCATTGTCTCTGTTGCTCCTATTGTTAAGATGTATCATTGCCTCTATTGTGTTTTTATGTTACATAGCCAATGGATTTAGCTTTTCCTTTCTTTCTTTCTTATTATTTTATTGTTTGTTTTTACTTTCCATTTTTTGTGTGTCAGGTACTTTACGATTTGTTTTTTTTCTTCATTATTTCATTGTTTTTTCTTTATTTTGTCTTTTTGGTGTCAGGTACTTTACGTTTGCTTTCTTTCTTCATTATTTCCTTGTTTTTTTTTCTTTACTTTGTCTTTTTGCGTTAGTTTCTTTTATTTTTTCATTCCATTTGAGTATTTTCGGTTTGTGTATTTGGATTTTGTTCTTTTTAGGGTCTTAGATTAGAAATTCTTTGACGCAAGTTGTTTAGTCTTAAAAAAAATGAAAAAGTTTGATCAGTTTAGATTTTTCTTTTTGATAAATTTTTTATTCCATGCAACAACTTGTGATGTTAATATATGACTTGTCATCCTCAAGTTTCATAAGAATGTAAGGGCTTATTGTATAGTTTACACTATCCTATGTCCTGTGCAAAAGTGGAATTTTTTTTAATCTTGTTTCTTTAATAAAATTGATCCAACACACACTTATTTTCTACAAGAATGACGTGGCTTTGAGTTTCTCATTGCACCAGAGGATACGTCAACGTAGCCCACAACTATCAAGGCAAAATTAATTTTCCTTTAAATTTGTTTTCTCTTCCCTTATTCAGTTTTTATCTTCTTGTTATTTAATTATTTATTTATTTGTATATAACTGTTATATTTTTTGGGGAAAAATAAATATTATTAAGTTATAATTTAATTTGCATAATAACTCTAGGGTAACCGTATTTATACAGATGTATTAGGGGTGTAATGGGATTAAGTTTTCACCCCTTCCCTAATCATAATTAGACTCCTGAACTCAAATCTTTATTAAATAGATCAGTTTTGCAAATCAAAAGGTTTTCCAATTATTAGCCAGAATTAAAATTGGTGGCGACTCCATTTTTAAATTTATTTCTTTTTTTTAGGAATAAATTTTTTGTTGTCATTTTGTTATAGCGCCCTCTGGGTACGTTGTAACAGTCTGGCGACTCCACTGGGGATAGTTAGAGAGTCAAGCCTATTAGAGTTAATTATGCAAATAATTATAATTTTATAATATTTATTTTCCCCGTTTATAATACCTTTGTTTTATTTTTGTAAATAATTGTCTTCCTTTTGTAAATAATTGTTTGATTTATTTTGTAAATATTTGTCATTCAAACCTTAAGGTAGAAGACTTTATTTTTATTTTTTATTTTTTATTCTTCTTGGAACTTTAGGATAGTCGATTCTGTTTCTTGTATATATTGTTTAATTTTTTTTAGGAAAGGGTAGTTTTAGGATCATAAGGTTTGTATGCTCCCTACACACACTTCCACTATCACTGCCCTCACATACTTTTTGGACTCTATACCCGAGCCTTGGAAAACCATAGGACAAGAAGGGGTTTTGACGTTGTTATTGTGAGGCTTATGCTTCCCTGACAGTCGTTGACTCACTCGCTCAGGTTGTTACTAGAACTATGGGTTGCCATATTGTGACTTTTATGTCCCTGTGGTTTAACTCATGGAACTAGGTCTTTATCTTATTGGTAAGGGCAACCTGGGGACCATAACTTTTAGGGGTCTAGATCCATCCAAAAGCTATGCACTATTAGTGACCTTAGTTAGCTACCTTAAATAAGGTTTGACCTTAGAACCATCAAGCATTAGGTCCTACCCTACTAGGACACAAGGGAGCATGTTTCTTCATATTTTTTCATACATCACGCATCTTTGATATCATGTAACATTCATCATAAACATTACAACATGCATGATTATTTTTTGTTTTTTTTCATAAATAATTCATATTTCAATCAGGCATAACATCTGCATTTTTAATTTCAAGCATAAAAAATAACAATTTATAATTTGCATGCATTTAGCCATACTACATGCATTCTCTTCATGCCACATACATATTTATTTTATTTGCTACATATATCTCATTCATTTTTCTTTTAAAAGATCCATTGATGGCTGATAGCATACACTACTAGAATTGTGTGAAATAGTGACCGATTTAGTGACCGAAATAAATCGGTCACTAAAATAAGGATTTTGTGACTGAATTAGTGACCGAATTAAGTTTAAGGAAAAGGATGAATGAGTGACAAAAATCGGTCACTAAATCGGTCACAAAAATTATATAGTGACCGATTTAGTGACCGATTTTATTTTTTGCTTTTACTTTACAAATTGGTCACAAAATCGGTCACTAATATTAAATTTAGTGACCGATTTTGTGACCGAATTTTCTTTATTTTCTTGAAAAATCGGTTACTAAATCGGTCACTAAGTGTAATATTAGTGACTGATTATATTTTTTCCCTTACCATAAAAATCGGTCACAAAATCGGTCACTAACATTAAACTTAGTGACCGATTTCGTGACCGATTGTATTTTATCCTTATATTTTAGAAATCGGTCACAAAATCGGACACTAAATTAAATATTAGTGACCGATTTTGTGACCGATCATATTTTTTCCATTTACATGAAAAATCGGTCACAAAATCGGTCACTAATATTTAATTTAGTGACCGATTATATTTTTTCTATTTCATTGAAAATCGGTCACTAAATCGGTCACTAATGTTAAAATTTGGGAGCGATTTTGTGACCGATTTTTCATGTAAATTGGAAAAAATACTATCGGTTACAAAATCGGACACTAATATTTAATTTTGTGACCGATTTTGTGACCGATTGTATTTTTTTCATTTTCTTAACAAATCGGTCACAAAATCGGTCACTAATGTTAAATTTAGTGACAAATTTTTCAAGGAAATAAAAAAATACCATTGGTCTCTAATATTTAATTTAGTGACCAATTTTGTGACCGATAATTTATTTTCCATTTATTTGAATAATCGATCACTAAATTTTTATAAGTGACCAATATTATTTTTGAATTGCATTGTTATCCCTAACAAATTTCATCACACACAAGTAATGAAAAATATTTTAATTTAAAAATTATTGTTAAATTAAAATGTCATTAATTATGATAGAAAATATTACAAAGTATCAAATTATATAAAAGAAAGAGAATATTTTCATATTTTTATTATTTATTAAAATTATTAGAACTTATAAACTATTAAAATAAATAATAAAATATTTTTTATTTAAAATATTTGTAGTGATTATCATCTAATGCATATTTTTTTTTAAAAAGTCTAATTTATATAATTTTTTATTTTATATTAATTAGTAATATATATATATATATATATATATATATATATATATATATATATATATGTAATATGACTTTAATTTTTATATAATAATAGTATCAAATTATTTTCCATTATTTGATAGTCAAATCATGTTATGTCTATGACTTTTCAATTTACATAATTGAATGACATTGTAAAAAAAATATTTTACATTGTTAATACATTGAAATTAACCTCAATAGTTATCACTCTTATGCTTAAAACACTACCTTTATTTAAGTTACATTTATTTTATTGTTTTTTTATCTTTATAAAATTTAAAAATTTTCTAAACTCTTCTTTTGGTTTATTAACTCATAAATTCTATTGATTTAGAACTAAGAAGTATAGACACACCAATTTAGCAGTGTGTCTATGTGTCGAACATGTGTCTAATTGAAATTTTTTTTTTAAGTTTGGATATATAGTAGACACAATTATTATCCACTATGGATACAGTTTGAACATGCCATGAACATGTGCAAATAATTTGTCTAAAATTTTCTTGATTAATTAAATATGAATAATTAATCCTTTCTAATTAATTTAAGCTTCTTAATGATTTAAATACATTATTATGTTAATTGTTATGTTTAATATTTTAAAAGTTAAGATTAGTACTTTTTGAAAATTTAAAATTCTCTTCAATCTAAATTTTAAAAAATATCATTAAAATAAAATTTATTTAAATATGTGTAAAATGAAAAATATTATTTGATTGAAATCTTAAATTTATTTCATTACTAATTTATTAATTTTATTTATAAAATTATTAGACTACCTACACTCACACCCTCACCTTAGAGCACTCACCCACAGCTACCACCAAAGATAATCATATATAATATAATAATGATATGGTAGTTAAATGTGTTGAGTTGAACCACGCTAATGTGCTATTGCTAAACGATTGCCTACTCATCCAGATTAATGCATAATTGCATATTTGAGCCATGAAAGCAATAAGTTCCATATTTAGTATGCAGCACTAATGTACTTGTCAACAAATTTAAAAAATAAGATAGCAAAAAGGAGCACTTTTCTTCCTTCAAATTTATTTTCACACTCGAACCTTATATGAAAATAAAAACGTGTTGTTTATAAAGAGATGTAACATGCACGTTACGTCTTTCCCCCTATTTACCTATTATATCAAATAAACGTGAAATTTTCTAAACTATCCCAGTGTTTGCTATTTTGATAATATTGCATTATAGAGGCTAACCTAGTTCTAGTTATACTAAAATAAGCCATCCTTTGATAAATAATAATAACAAGCCAGGGTCAAACAAGATTGCTATTTAATTATGATCTATTGTGCTACCGGGACAAATTTTGTATCAGTTTCAATAGGACCTGGATAAGATTTTCGGTCAAAACAACAAAAATGTGAAGTTAACAATTACATTTTCACCCAAAAAATTAATAAACACTCACCCAAAAACCCGCCCTTCCCTCACTTACTCCCGCTCACACACTAAACCAATTTTTTTGTTCCCATTCCCTCACCCACTAACTCACGTGACTTACACACACACACAAACTCTCTCACTAACTCACTCACTATTGCACACAAACACAGATTTATTCAAACACAAAAAGAAAAAAGCAATCTGCGTGCAGGAGCAGAAACAACACCACCCAGTCATCGTGAGTTGCAGATCCACAAGCAGGGAGCAGAAGCAAACCAGAACCAGATCTGTGACCAGGGAGCAGAATGGATTTCGCGAGCAGAAGCACCCATCATCATTTGCTGTAGATCCGCGAGCAAGGAGCAGGGAGCAGTGAGCGTATAAGCCGTAGGAGATCCGCAAAGGAAGCAGCAGCAGCAGCCACGGAGGAGCAGACGCAGACACGGAGGAGCAGACGCAGACGCACAGAGGCAAACCAGAACCAGACGCGGTGATTTTTATTTTTCTTGCATCAGATTATTTTTTTTATCTTGTGATAGGTTGTGTAGGTGTTCTAATGGGTATATAAATGAAAAATTAGGAAACCAAAACAAACAATATATCAGTTAAAGAATTAAAATGAAAAACAAAAGTAAATTAAGATCCATTTCAGCATGTAAACAAAATGGTCCTGTATAATAAAGCGAAAAACGGGAATAAATTTTCCATGGGTAATGGGTTAATATATGGAAAATTAGATTCAAACTCAAGGAATAATTAGAATGCTTCCATGGAACATTATTTAAATGATTGAAAGATATGCCCTTTTTAGCAAAATTTAGAAAACATGCTGTGATATTTAATAACTTGATGTAAAATAATTTTTTTGTCAATCCAACTGTGAATTACATTCTTCTATCATAAAGATCATTGTGCCAAATTCATAAAAATTAAATATAAAAAATAATGTAATCACAAAACTCTTATTCTTTTTCATTTAATTTTAATCATATATATTATGTTTATTTTGATGTATTCAAGTAGTAAGTGTCTATGATTAGAAGTATACAAATCTTCTTAGGTGTGGTTGTTCTTCATGGATTGACACTGCTTTGTGGTTTATGAAGAAAACCTTGGTTGAGTTAGATTTGATATCATTCTCATAAGGTGAGTATTTTTACTTTTTTATTCTTCTCTTTTATTTTTTAGTTAATATTATCTTCTGTTCTTGGAGCTCAATTTTAATTACTTTTAAGAATTAATTGCAGTGATTGTTGAAAGGCATGATCTTGCCTACATGGAGATGGAGTAAAAACATAAGCTCTGTTATAAGTTTCTCTTTTGTGAATGGATCAAATTGAGCTCATTGAAATAACATAAGTTCTGTTATAATAGTTATAACTGTATTGTATTGACTATGGTACGGAATATGGATATACGTCAAAATCGTGGTTGGATGTATGATAGACTTATGCCAGGTCGAAGGGGTTTTACTGATGAATTTCTAAAAGGGGTAGATGAATTTGTTTCTTTTGCATGTCAACAAGCACATCTGGCGAATGGAAAAATTAGATGTCCTTGTGCTAAGTGTAGAAACTTGAACTACATTCTCCCTGAAGAAGTTAAAGTTCATCTTTATAAAAAAGGATTTATACCTGATTATTGGTATTGGACATGCCATGGAGAATTGCGTGCAACATGTAGCACTCAATCTAGTACTTCTACGACAGAACTAGGTAATAATGACCCATTAAGTAGAGTTGAGACCATGGTGTATGATGCAATTGGTCCAGATACTAGAATGCATTATGATGAAGGGGTTGAGGAGTCACCAAATGTAGATGCTAAAAAATTTTACGATTTGTTACGTGCCGCACAAAAGCCTTTGTGGTCGGGATGTGTTGATCACACTGAGTTATCATTTGCTGTTAGATTATTAACAATCAAGTCAGAGGGAAATATTTCTCAACGGTCTTTTAATCAGATGGTCCAACTTATGAGAGAGACACATCCTCCTGATAATCTAATCCCCAAAGATTACTATGGAGCTAAAAAAATAGTTTCAAAACTTGGACTTACTGCAATCAAGATTGATTGTTGTATTAATGGCTGCATGATATTCTATTCCGAAGAGTGCAAATCATTGAAAGAATGTAACTTTTGCGGTGAACCACGGTATAACACAAAGAAAGTTGGTAGGGGGAAGTACAAAGAGATACCTAGGAAGAGAATGCACTACTTACCGCTCATTCCTAGGCTAAAAAGGTTATATGCGTCTATGAGTTCTGCTCCACATATGAGATGGCACTATGAAAATAGACGAGAATCAGGAGTCTTGTGCCACCCATCAGATGGAGAAGCGTGGAAACACTTTGATCTTAGTTTTCCTGACTTTGCAGCTGAACCACGAAATGTTAGATTGGGTTTATGCGCTGATGGTTTTACACCGTATAGTCAGTTAGCGGCACCATATTCTTGTTGGCCAGTGATTGTCACCCCTTACAATCTTCCACCAGAATTATGCATGACTACTCCTTATATGTTCTTGACCTTGATAATTCCTGGGCCGCATAATCCAAAAGGAAAAATAGATGTATATTTGCAGCCTTTAGTTGATGAGCTAAAATTATTGTGGAATGAAGGTGTCCTTACATATGACATTTCAAAGAAACAGAATTTCTTCATGAAAGCCGCGCTAATGTGGACTATAAATGACTTTCCGGCATATGGGATGTTGTCGGGTTGGAGCACGGCAGGAAAATTGGTATGTCCTTATTGTATGAGTCAATCAAAGGCTTTTACTTTAAAATATGGTGGCAAATGTTCTTGGTTTGATGCACACCGTCAATTTTTACCTTTGGACCATCCATATCGAAGAAATAAAGATGCATTTTTCAAAAAACGAGTTGAGAAATCTCAACCTCCTCTTAGAATGTCTGGGGATGATTTGTGGGAAGATGTTTCAGATATTCCAAAAGCTACTGAGATTGGATCTTTTACATGTCCTGGTTTTGGTATTACTCACAATTGGACAAAACAAAGCATATTTTGGGAGTTACCGTATTGGAAAACTAATTTGATAAGGCATAATCTTGATGTGATGCACATTGAAAAGAATGTATTTGATAATGTTTTCAATACAGTAATGGACATCAAAGATAAAACCAAGGATAATGTTAAAGCTAGAATGGATTTGAAAGAGTATTGTCAACGCAAGGAGTTAGAATTGCAACAATTATCCAATGGGAAGTATGTAAAACCTAAAGCAAAATTCACCTTGTCTATGGATCAAAAAAGGGAGGTATGCAAATGGGTTAGTGAACTAAAAATGCCTGATGGATATGCATCTAATTTACGTAGATGTGTGCATTTGAAAGAGTGCAAGCTCTTTGGGATGAAAAGTCATGACTGTCATGTGTTTATGGAACGTTTGATGCCGATTGCATTTGCTGCACTTCCAGATCAAGTTTGGAAGCCCATAGCTGAGTTGAGTAAGTTTTTCAGGGATTTGTGCTCAACAATATTGCGAGTGGATGATTTGTTATTGATGGAACAGAACATTATTGTCATAATATGTAAGCTGGAGCGAATTTTCCCACCTGGGTTCTTCAACTCTATGGAGCATTTACCTATTCATCTTCCGTATGAAGCAAGAGTAGGAGGTCCTGTTCAATATCGATGGATGTATCCATTTGAGAGGTAAAAGTTCATTATCTCAAGTCTTTACATATGTTAAAGATTTAACAATCTTATCAATGCAACTAATAGTTACATACTATCATGTGTTTATAGGTACTTGAATAGATTGAAACGGATGGTTAAAAATAAATCACGAGTTGAAGGATCCATATGTGAGGCATATTTATGCCAAGAGACATCTCACTTCTGCTCATATTATTTTGAATCTCATGTGCAATCAATGAGAAATAATGTCGGTCGGAATGATGATGGGGGTGCTAATGAGTCGACCCAACCCACTCTGTCAGTATTTAATCATTCTGGTCGTTCAGCTGGAACTTGTAAGAGTCGATATTTGACTGATCAGGAATTAGCTACTGCACATTTACATGTCCTCCTTAATTGTGAAGAAGTTCAGCCATACATTGAGTAAGAAAACTGATTTGATTTTTGTTTACTGTCTTTTATATTAATTAATATGTTTAATAATACTTTGAATTTTAGAAACTTTGTACAATATTTGAGGGCAGCTAATTCACACATAAGTCGTGCCGATGTTGATAGTAGAATTACGTCTGACTTCCCAATTTGGTTTCGGAGTTATGTAAGTTTATTAACACCTTCTTCTTAGGATCCATTTTTGTACAGATTCTGTTTTACATTATTATCATGAGTTTATTTTTGTCATTATTAGGTTCATGAGAGAAAAAATTCAGTAACAAATCAGTTTTTGCACCACTTAGCATGGGGTCCCAAGAGAAAGGTTCATACCTGGCCTATGTACTTTATTAATGGCTTTAAGTTTCACACAGAAGAGTGGAGTATTGGTAAGACAACTATCAATTCAGCAGTTTGTGTTAAGGGTGATGAGCATGGAAGTGAAGAGAATTATTATTATGGGATCATTAAAGAAATTGTGCAAATAGAATATCCTGGAGAACCACTTAAACAAGTAGTATTGTTTAACTGTGAATGGTTTGATGTCACACCTAATCGTGGTGTAAAGATTCACAAATCATATGGTCTTGTGGAGGTTAATTATGTTAGACGGTATTCAAAGTATGATCCCTTCATATTTGCAAAAGATGCAATTCAAGTGTATTATGTCCCATATCCAAGACATATAAAAGAAAAGAAAAATTGGTGGATTGTCCACAGAACTAAACTAAGAGGCACAGTTGATGATCGATATACACTTGAGCTTGCATATCAAGACGAAACAACTGCTGTGAGTTTTGTGACCAATGATGATTTAGTTGGACCAATGAGAGATGAAGGTCCGTATGAAGAAGTTGAATTGAATGTAGGCCATGATCAAGTTGATGAGGAAGATGATGACATGGAAGAGAATGTGGGTGATGATGAGGAAGAAGAATTTGATTATGACCATGATTCTGAAAATGATAATGAAGACATTCAATTAGATAAATTCCTTGATGATGAAGATGATGATATCATTTAGTTATTTATTTTTCGTACGATATAAAAAGGTAACTTCATGATATTATGATATTTTATATGTGCTGATTTTTTTTAAAATTTAACATATATACTAATTAATATTGCATTTATTTGTAGATGTCAGACAAAAATCAAGGAAAAGGGACAAGAAAAATCTTGAATTCTAAGAAGCAACCAAAAAAATTACAATTTACACAGTCATCTGGTAGCTCTCAACAAATACCCAATGCACCTCCTATAGCTACATCATCTCCTCCGGTGGTTTCTCCCTCAGCTACATTTCCTCCCAATGTAGCTACTTCTCCCCAAACAACACCGCCAGCATCAATAGCAGGTGTAAATTCACCAAATCCACAAAGCCATGGAGAAGCTTCACCTCACCAAAATGAAGGATCACAGCCTAATGTATTGATTTCTTCCCATGATTCATCAAACAATCCAACAGCCAATGGAAAGAATGTTTTATATCTAAATGGAGCTGGGTATGTGATAAGCTTTTATTTTATTTAAGTATATATGATATATTTTAACTTATAATATTTAATATTTGCAGATTTTTGCCCTCACACACTGCTGCTAATGGGATTACTGATATAATCAAAAGTCATTACCAAGAAGCGTGGCCATCTTGGAAAAAAATACCACCTAATACAAGAGAAATGTTGTTTAATGAGTTTAAGGTAAGTTTTATGCATTGAAGTATATCTTAATCGTTATGTATTCAAGTATATCTTAATCTTTCGTTTAATTTGGTTATTATAGATCAAGTTTGATTTTGAGCCCCCGGACTATGATTGGGCTGAAAGAAATTTTCAAATGCGAGGTGCTGCCTTATTAAAAAATATGCTTCAGAAGGCTCGTGTCACCATGAATAGGCCAAGATGGCTTGGAGAAACTGTGTGGAATAGGTTGTGTGAGCATTGGGCAAGTGAATCATTCAAGAGGAAAAGTACACAGGGGAAGCTAAATCGAGCATCTAATTGTGAAGGGTTTGGAGGTTCTCTCCACACCAATGGCTCTATTACCACTTCTCAACATAGAGCTAATTTGGTTAGGTTTTCAAATAACTTTTTCTTTCTTGTATAAAAGGTTAATTTTTGACATGTTGTTTTTAAATCAACTAAGAAAATGTTCTTAATTTATATTATTCTTGTATATGTAGATAAAATTGAATGGGAGACCTCCTACACCTTTAGAGCTATTTCGCCATACACATAGACGCAAGGATCAGACATGGGTGGATAAGAGATCAGAGCATATAGATGTAAGGAACTTATAATTTGTTTAATTCTTGGTTCATGTTAATTAATTATGTTAGAAAATAATATCCAGTTATATATTGTTAGACTATATAGTGTATATTCTATTGATATAGCATAACTATGCTTAAGTTAGTTTCTGTGTTAGTTGATATCATATTCGTGTTTTACAAAGGAAGTCAATGAGCCATGGATGAGGCAACCCAAAAAGCATCTCAGGAAGGAAGTTCTGAACCAAATGAGATAGAGGTATGGCGAGACACTGCTGGTATGAAAAAGGGCAGAATTTATGGTCTTGGCTTAGAGTCAACGGTAGTTGATAGAAGGCATTATTATCGTGGCTCAGACTCACATTCAGCTGAGTGGGTCCGTAGAGGAGAGCATGAAGAATTGTTGAAAAAGATGCAAGATGAAAATGGTGCACTTGTAGCAAGGTTAGAGAACACTGAGAAAGAACTTCAACGCACTCATCAGGAAGTTCAACGCAATAATCAGATGCTACAAGAAATGATGAGACGAATGAATTTTCAATTTTCTGATATCCAATCACCTGCTGCAGACTTAGGAGAGGGGGAGCAGGGTGATGATGATGATGAGGAGGAGGATGATAACTAGTTATAATTACTTTATATGTTATTTTGTATTGATGTTTGACTTTAGTAAGTTGATATTTAGTAGGAACTAAGATGGAGAAATATGATATTAGGATGACAAGTTATTATGACTTGTTTGTATTTTGAATTGACACTTGTTATTTTGCATGTTATTTAGTATTGATATTTAGCACTAGTTCGTTGTTATTTAGTACATTTTATGTGCAATTTTATGTTTTTCTGTTGGTGATATGGATTTGTCAATTAGGTATGTGAAAATGGGGATCCAGGAAAAAAGAAATATGGCTGGTACCTATAACGATTATTAGTGACCGATTTTTCGGTCACAAATATTAGTGACCGAAAAATTGGTCACTATTGATTCAACAAAGTTTCAATATAGAAATCGGTCACAAAATCGGTCACTAGATCTAGTGACCGATTTTTCGGTCACTAGATCTAGTGACCGATTTTTCCGTCACTAGATTTAGTGACCGAAAAATGGGTCACTATTGAGCTAACCTCTTCAAATTGGATAAGGGAGAATTTCGGTCACAAAATCAGTCACAAAATTTAGTGACCGAAAAATCGGTCACTAATAATTTAGCAACCTTCCATATAGCTACAACATAAATCGGTCACAAAATCGGTCACTAAATAATTTTGTGACCGATTTTTTACATTTAGCGACCGAAATTTCGGTCACTAATCGGCAATTTTCTCGTAGTGATATTAGACAGCAAATGATGGAAAGAGCACAACATGCTAGCAATGTATCTAACTTGAAAAAGCTTGGATATATTGTCAATTACATTTCTGCCTTATAGGAAATTCTTCCTTCTGTGTGGACTGTAAGAAAGAAGATCAAGATTGCTAGTGTGCTCTTAACAAATTATATTGTGGAATGATAGTTCCCTATACTTTGGTCCATCACGTACCCTATCTTATGGACAATATGTCCTCTGAATAGGATCCGAATCATGTTCATCGTTGTCAAATACAAATGCTATTCCTCACCATCAAAGGATTTCTAAGCCCTCATTTGTTATTTGCTTTTTCTGACACAATGTTGCCAAACATTTCTCCTTTAAAGAAAATTTCGTCTGATCTCAGTACTCCAGCTAGAGAGCCATACAAACTACGACCTAGAATCGAGACAGAGAAAGTCAAAAAGAGAAAAGACAAGAAAAAGACTATGGCTATGGAAAGTGAGACCCAAGGAAGGAATCTGAGTCAAGAAATTGATGAACTCAAGGCCATGATGAAGTCCATGTTCGAACCAGAGTTCAAGAAGTTTATTGTTGACACTGTGAATATGGCCAAAGAGAATGGTGAAAATGCTGAGTATGAAGAGCAGCCTAGATATGAGAACGAAGATGAATTTGCTCCATATAAGCAAAATGATGGCTCTGCTAATGAAACTGCAAGGGAGTTGGAACGAGTGAAACTAAGAGAAGAGTTGGAGGAAAAGATGCAGGAGCAATTCCGGGTATTAAGGGGACCGAGTCCATTTGGCCCTATGAACATTAAGGAGTTATGCATTGCTCCTAATGTTACTATTCCTAAAGATTTTAAAACGCCAGAGCTTGTCAAATTTAATGGTAGCTTTAATCCCATCATACACTTGAAGATGTACTGTACCAAGATGGGTATGTGGTCTCGGGATGAGAACTTCCTCATTAGTTTCTTCCCTGAAAGCTTAGAGGGGGCCACTTAGGAATGGTACATGCAATTGGACATGGCTCGAATCAAGTGTTAGGAAGACTTGGCTTTGGCTTTCACCAGTCAATACAAGTTCAATCTGAATGCTACACCTACTAGGGACCAACTCAAGGGGATGAAGAAGAAAAGTGATGAATCATTTAAGGAGTATGCTCAAAGATGGAGAGCTCTCGCAGCCAGAGTCACCCCACCACTGCTGGAATAGGAAATGTGTTCATACTTTATTGGCACATTGGAGGGTCCTTTTTTCAAAAACATGTTGGGGACTCATGTGACGGAGTTTGTTGACTTAATAGAAATTGGAGAAAAGATTGAAGCTAATATTCAGGATGGTAAAGTGGAGCTGACTACTGGAGAAATGAATGACTCTCAGTTCAGGACGGGGCAGTCTTATAAGAAGAAGATCGCATACTTCATGCAACCATAACCACCACAACCACCACAACCACCACAACACAACCAACTAACCTTTCAGCCTAGACTTGTTTCACCATATCAACCCCCATCCTACCCATTACCTCCACATCAACCTTAACCATACCAAGTCAATAACATTTCTTACCCAAGACCATACATACCTACCACTCAAACCAACCCAAATCACCCAATGACCTATACTCACATAACACATCCTCAATTACTTCCCAAACCACCCATGAACAACCGTCCCTTGCCTGATTTTCATATGAGCAATTTAGAGTTATTCAGATGTCTCTGTGGAGAAAACCTGTTAGCTCCACGAGCAAGAAAGACTTTCTATCCATCGTATCCTCGTTGGTATAACCCTAACCTGACTTGTTAATTCCATTCCAACCCTCAAAGGCATTCCATTGAAGATTGTTATGGCTTTATAAATGATGTATGGCGTTTGATTGATTCGAAGGCCATAAATTTAGAAGTTGATAGGGGACCCAACGTGTGAAACAATCCATTCCCGAATCATGGTGGAAGGCAAGTAAACGCTGTTTACAGTGAAGACCAGATAGAAGGGGAAATGGAAGATATTAGATTCTCAATGAAAGCTGTCCTTGAAGGGTTGAGAGCTGCGGGATACGAGATGATCGGGGAAAGAAAAGAAGGAAGACGAGTGTTGACAGGAGAAGAAGGTTTGCTTTGTGGATGTTCTGGGGCTGGAGTGAGGCATCACGTAGAAAGCTATCCAGAATTTAAACTCTTTGTGACCAGAATGATCAAACTGGGAGTACTTGAGGTGCCCAAGAATGCTACAAACAGGAAAAATGTCAATATGATCCATCAATCGGCTCCAACTTTTAAAGTGTCGGTTCCAAACTCGACATTTAAATTTAAGGTGCTAGGGCCATTCCCTTATCATAGCAACCATGCAGTACCATGGAAGTATGAAACTATAGTCTAATCTAGTAATCAGACTAATTTTATCTCTACAGTGATCCCTATGTAAAGACAAGCTCTTGTTTTCAAGGTGTCCTTCCATGATAGTCAAACAAAGACCACTATCGAGGCCAGCGATGGAGCAAATAATAGCTTTACTAAGTTAGATTCAATAACGAATGTTGTTGAAACTAGGGGGATTACGTGAACTGGAAGATATTATACGCCAGAGAAAGTTCCAAAAGCTATAATGAAACCTGCTACAGAGCCTGAAAGAAGATGTCAAGAAGGTAAGGAGGAAGAAGAATTTCTAAAGATAATGAAACAGAGTGAGCATGATGTAGTAGAGCAGTTGAGAAAGACACCAGCAAAAATCTCCCTGTTCTCCCTAATCATGACATCTAATAAAGCTCATCGAAATGCTCTCAAGAAGATTTTAGACCAGTCATATGTTTACAAAGACATAACTCCAGAAAAGGTGGAAGGCATCGTTAATGCAATTAGGGCAAGCAACACAATTTCTTTTACTGAGAAGGAAGTAGTTCCCAACACATTGGGTTGCCCGAAAGCCATTCACATTACATTGAAGTGTCAAGGCCATATCATTGCAAAAGTGTTGATTGATGGAAGGTCAACTTTTAATGTGCTCCCTTATTCTACCTTACAGCAACTCCCTATTGATCCATCTACAATTCAGCCAAATAGCACAATTGTGAAAGCTTTTGATGGAACACAGAGAGAGATCATGGGGGATATTACTCTTGAACTGGAGATAGGGCCGACAACTTTTGTGACTAAATTTCAAGTAATGGATATCGAGCCAGGATATACCATGCTGCTGGGCAGGCTGTGGATTCATGAAGCAGGGGCCATTTCTTCTACTTTACATCAAAAGGTGAAATTCATAACTGAAGGCAAAATCATCACTGTCAAAGGAGAAGAAGAATTGATCATGACAAAGCCAGTCGAAGTGCCCTATATTGGTTGTGCTGAGGGCTGTCTTGAGGTGTCATTTCAAAACCTCAAAATAGCAGAGCAAGAGGAAAAGACTGTCCGTGTGAATCAAACAGTCGTTCAGATGATGCAAAAGAGTGGATATCAGAAAGGAAAGGGATTAAGAAGTCAATTCCAAGGGATTATACACCCAATTTCACTACCAGATAACTCGGGAAGATTTGGCCTTGGATACGAGGTTGCAGGCGAAGCACTATTGTCTGGGACAAATAAGAAGTTTCCTCACATCAAGGAAACATTTGCAGAGCCATCGGAAGTTATGACAACAGGGTTTGCTGAAGGTGTCAATGCCTTGGGAAGGGCGCAGTCGTTGATCTACCATTGTCATGAAGCAGAAGAATTGAACAATTGGGAGTCTGAATCTTTAGATGATTTTGTGTATTTGGAGTAATGAATGCTTTTACCACTTTTCTTTGTATTTCGAACTTCATTTAATAATGGAATAATTATGCATGGTTTCTTTCTTTTCATTTCCTTTGTTGTCCATCTTTTTATTCTTCTTTTGAGTCCATTCGTATCTCTATCAAGCTATTCACTTCGTGTCTCGTTTCAATTCCAAGGATCCATCCCTTTCGGGATCTCTTTCTCACATTGACCTATTAATTGATCCATGTGTTACAATGGAAACAAATTTAAATGAACAAGATGAAGATCCTGAGTTGTGCCAACAGTTTGCTAAAATGATAAACTCAAGAGAAAATGGGATAAATCCACATGAAGAGATCATTGAAACAATAAATCTGGGAACTGATGAGAACAGAAAGGAAATAAAAATTGTTGACAATCCAGAAAGGGAAGAAATGATTGCGTTGTTCAAAGAATATGTAGATGTTTTCGCTTGGTCTTATAAGGACATGCCGGAT
Organism: Dalbergia cultrata; assembly: GCA_031216105.1. Lineage (NCBI taxonomy): Eukaryota > Viridiplantae > Streptophyta > Magnoliopsida > Fabales > Fabaceae > Dalbergia > Dalbergia cultrata. The sequence continues at coordinate 19,809,389 of CM062350.1, forward strand.
TTGGATCCAAACATAGTTGCACACAGGATTCCGTTAATTGATGGAATGGAACCTAAACAACAAAAGTTACGAAGAATGAGCCCGGAAATGTCTCTAAAAATCAAGGAGGAGGTTATGAAGCAACTTGAAGCTGGCTTCTTGGAAGTACCTCTTTACCCTAAATGGATAGCAAATAGCATGCCCGTAATGAAAAGAATGGCAAGGTCAGAATGTGCATGGATTATAGAGATTTGAACAAAGCAAGCCCAAAGGACAACTTTCCTTTACCCCATATAGATGTCCTGGTAGATAATACGGCTAGAACCCATAGATTCTCTTTCATGGACGGATATTCGGGGTATAATTAGATTCTTATGGCACAAGAAGACAGAGAAGACATCTTTCATCACTCAATGGGGTGTATTTTGCTATAGAGTCATGCCTTTTGGATTAAAGAATGCCGGGGCTACCTATCAGCGGGCAATGGTGACATTGTTCCATGACATGATCCACAACGAATTAGAAGTCTATGTTGATGACATGGTTGCAAAGTCAAAAGATGGAGAAAGTCATGTAGCTGTGCTAAGAAAGCTATTTGAAAGATTGAGAACCTATCAACTTCGCCTGAACCTAGCAAAATGTACTTTTGGAGCATCTACGGGGAAGTTATTAGGGTTCATTGTTAGCAAGAAGGGTATCGAAGTTGATCCTGACAAGATCAAAGCCATCCAATATATGTCAGCCCCTAAAACAGAAAAGGAGATTAGGGGGTTTCTGGGTCGTTTGAATTACATAGCAAGATTCATTTCTAATTTGACCTATACGTGTGAACCGATATTCAAGTTGTTGAGGAAAGACAGCTCCAGTGAATGGGATGATATATGCGATGAAGCTTTCAATAAGATCAAGGATTATCTGACAAATCCTCTTCTTTTGGTTCCTCCAACCACAGGACGACCCTTTATCTTATATCTCACAGTGTTGGATGATTCCATGGGGGCGATGTTGAGTCAACATGATGAGACTGGATGAAAAGAGCAAGCTATATATTATTTAAGTAAGAAGTTCAATGAATGCGAGGCCCGATATATGGCAATTGAGAAGACTTGTTGCGTACTTGTATGGACTGCAAAAAGATTACCACAATACATGCTATATTACACAACTTTGTTGATTTCTCGAATGGACCCTTTGAAGTATATCTTGGAGAGTCAACATATCTCGATTGTCTAAGTGGTAGATAGCCTTAGCAGAGTTTGATATCAAGTATGTGACCAGAAAGGCAATAAAAGGAAGTGTAATAGCAGATCATCTGGTCGAGAACCCGCTTAATGAATACCAGTTAATGAAGGTTGAACTCGCTAACGAAGATATTCTAGCAATTGCGGAAGATGAGGATGAAGGAGGAGACCTGATATGGAGCATGTATTTTGATGGAGCAGTCAATATTCATGGAAACGAAGTTGGAGCAGTTCTGGTATCTCCAAAGGGGAAGCAATTCCCGATCGCCATAAAGTTGGCATTTGATTGTACCAACAATATGGCTGAATATGAGGCATGTATATCAAGATTGAAGGCAGCAATATCACTTGGTATTAAATACTTAAAAGTCTATGGAGATTCGGCACTCATCATTTACCAAGTGAATGGAAAGTGGCATGTCAAAGAGCACAAATTGTTACCATACTATGAGTATTTGATGGACCTGAAAGAGGAGTTCGACGAAGTTGATTTCAGTTATTTGACTCGCGATCAAAACCAATATGCTGATGCTTTAGCCACCTTAGCTGTCATGACCAAGCTTGACCTTAGGGTAGCAATTCAACCTCTACAAGTTACAATTAGAAGAGAGCTAGCATTTTGCTCAAATATCGAAGAAGAACTAGATGGCTGACCTTGGTTTCATGATATCAAACATTTCATCAAGACAAGAGAATTCCCAGCTAATGCAGGTGAAAATGATAAAAAGACAATCCAAAGGTTGTCAATGTCATTTTTCATCTCAGGTGATGTGCTATACAAGAGGAACTTTGATGGAGTTTTGCTTAGATGTGTTGATGCAAAAGAAGCAAGCACCATAATATCAGAGGTCCATGAAGGGATTTGTGTGACTCATGCTAATGGGCACATGCTGTCTCGGCAAATTCTGAGGCATGGGTACTATTGGCTTACTATGGAAAAGGACTGCATTGATTTTGTCAAAAGGTGTCATAAATGTCAAATTTATGCCGATCGTATTAATACTCCTCCAATCCCATTACACACTCTCACATCACCATGGCCTTTTGCAATGTGGGGAATTGATGTCATTGGTCCCATCAATCCCAAGGCTTCCAATGGTCCTCGGTTTATTCCAATGGTCCTTATGTTAATGTGACTCAGAAGGTGGTAGCAAAGTTTCTGAAGAATAATATTATCTGTAGATATGGATCACAAGAAACGATTATCACAGATAATGGGACCAACCTTTATAGTGCAGAAGTTCGAAGACTGTGCAAAAGGTTCAAAATCAAGCATCACAACTCAGCACCCTCCCAGCCAAAGATGAATGGAGTAGTAGAAGCTGCAAATAAAAACATTAAGAAGATCCTGGGAAAAATGGTTGTTAAATACAAGGAGTGGAGTGAGATGTTGCCTTATGCACTACATGCATATCACACTTCTGTCAGGTCGTCAACTGGGGCAACTCCATACTCATTAGTATATGGGATGGAGGTAGTGACTTTGGTGGAAATAGAAATCCCATCATTAAGAGTTTTGATTGAGGCTGAATTGGAAGAGGCTGAATGGGTCAAGGCAAGATACGAACAGTTGAACATGATTGAGGAGAAATGCTTGGCAGCAATATGTCATGGACAACTATACCAAAGTAGGATGGTAAGGGCTTTCAACAAAAAAGTTCATCCTCGATCATTCCAATCAGGAGATCTAGTATTGAAGAGAATCTTGCCAAATCAAGAAGATAGCAGATGCAAATGGGTTCCCACGTATGAAGGGCCTTATATTGTCAAAGAAGCATTTTCTGGAGGAGCACTGATTTTGAGTAACTTGGATGGCCAAGTGCTCCCAAAGCCAATCAACTCATATGCAGTCAAGAAATACTTTGCCTAAAAAAGGAAAAAGAAAAAAGAAAAAAGAGCTCACTAAGTTGAAAACTCAAAAGGGCAACTTAGGCAAAAGTTAGGGCAAAAAAAAAAAAAAGAGCTCGCTAAGTTGAAAACCCAGAAGGGCAGCTTAGGCAAAAGTTAGAGCGAAAAATTCTTGCTAGATTGAAAACTTGAAAGGGCAATCGATTCAGAGATACCACAAGGTGAAAAGCCAGAATGACTTTAAACTGGGGCAATTTAATCGACCTAAGGCAAACAAGGAAGAGCCGATGGATTATAGCATATTTGTTTGGCCAATCAAGGATCGGAATTTTGATCAGGAATCAAGTCCATTGTAACCAAAGGATCAATTAAATGGGTTAATTGGAGAAGAACTACAAAGTTGTCCAATCTTTTATCTCTTAATCATTCTTTGTTCATCTTTTTCCTCTCATTTTTTTCTTTTTTGTATGTCATTTCAAATTTAATAAATCATGGTCTGTTTGTTTCTATTCTTATTGTTATTTTTTTTCTCTTTTCCTTTTCTTCATCTCATGCCATTCGTTTGTCCATTTTGAAAGAAACCATGCATAATTAAGACATTATAATTGAATAAAGGAAAGTGGTATTAGTAATGGAAGTCCAGCGTCAAGATTCTGCTCAACGGTGGATCCCAAAAAAACAAAAAAATAGCTCGCTAGATTGAAAACCAGAAATGGCAATCTAGGCAAAAGTTAGACTAAAAAAAAAAACTTGCTAGATTGAAAACCAGAAATGGCAGTCTAGGCAAAAGTTAGAGTTAAGAAAAATAAAAAAGAAGAAGAAGAATCGCTAGATTGAAAACCTGAATAGGCAATCTATTCGAAAGTTGGCCTGATCACAGTCAGGGACATTGGACTCAGTGAAGGTCGTAAAGCAAAGTCATAGTCTCTCAGAAAAATATCAAAATGGGATAGTTCGAACAGCTCTCTTAGCATAATTCTCAAGCTAAATCGGACGAAACTCTCTAAGCAAAAAGCCATTCTAAACATTAAGCAACTGGGGCAATTTTTTAATTACATGCCATTATTTGCGATCCATTACATGCCAAATCCACATTGCATTACTCAAATTTTCATTTACATGCCATCATATCATTGCAACATTCAAATATTGTCACATTCATCATGTTCATGCCATTAACATTTTTATTTTCATGCTACAAACTGGGGCAAATTTTTAGGACATTCTCATCTCATTTAGTCTTTCTCATCATTATCATCGCATCATTCATCATGTGCAAAGTTTTCTCATTACATTAGGGCATTCATCATCAAATCATTTAGGGCATTTATCATGTTCATACCATTAACATTTTCGTGCTACAAACTGGTGCAAGGTTTTAGGGCTTTAGTATTCAACATAATCGTCAGTTGTCCAGCTTTTATTTTCAGATATTTTCAGTACCATCTTTTAATTTCACATACTTTCTGCCTTGTCAATTTACTTTCACATACTTTCAACACTGTCAAGCATTTAATTTCATATACTTTCAGTACTGTTAATTTATTTTCACATACTTTTAGCATTATCAAACATTTAATTTCACATATTTTTTAGCACTGTCAATTTAATTTCACATACTTTCAGCACTGTCAGTTTTTACTTTCACATACTTTCAGCATTGTCAATTTAATTTCACATACTTTCAACACTATCAATTTTATTTTCACATACTTTCAGTACAATCAGACATTTAATTTCACATACTTTCAGCATTGTCTTTTACTTTCACATAGTTTCAGCACTGTCAACTTAATTTCACATACTTTCAACACTGGTAGTTTTTGCTTTCACATACGTTCAACATTGTCAAGTATTTAATTTCACATACTTTCAGCACTATCAATCATTTACTTTCACATACTTTCAACACTGTCAATTTTTGCTTTTATATACTTTCAGTACTGTCAAGCATTTACTTTCATATCTTTACTAGCTTCTTACAAGGAAAATATCAAAAATTACTATTTTTATATTATCTGAGTAAGAAACAAGTAAAGAGGAGCAACTGTGAACACCATATTTTATTTTCAATTTACTTATTTTATTTTATTTTTATCTTTGTGTGCATTTAAAATTTAAATTCAATCGCAGATGACTCAAAAATCAAAATCAAATCAAAATTTTAATTGACTCAATCAAAATCAAATCAAAATCTTAACTGACTTAACCCTAACTGCCTCCCAAAATCTCTCCCCTCTACACTCTATATAATAATCATTCCCATCAGAAAAAGGGGAGGTTCAGTTACATAGAAAAGTGACAAAGAAGGTGATGCACAGGAGGAGGAGAGTGATACACATTGACATAGTGAGTCTCAATTAAATTGGAGGGGTTCAACAAGGTAAAGCTTGGGTTTCAGGAATGCATCTCTACATATAGTTTTCTTTAACAGTATCATCATTACCATGATCATCTTCATCAACACCAACTTCTGAGCGAGCCAGCCACTGTGAATAGTCACAGCCTCCATGAACGCAATACAAATGTTGTCACGGTGATGTTGTTACCTCTGTGAAGTTCATTGTCTCTGTTGCTCCTATTGTTAAGATGTGTCATTGCCTCTATTATTTTTTTATGTTACATAGCCAATGGATTTAGCTTTTCCTTTCTTTCTTTCTTATTATTATTATTTTTTACTTTCCATTTTTTGTGTGTCAGGTACTTTACGTTTTGTTTTTTTTCTTCATTATTTCATTGTTTTTTCTTTATTTTGTCTTTTTGGTGTCAGGTACTTCACGTTTGCTTTCTTTCTTCATTATTTCCTTGTTTTTTTTCTTTACTTTGTCTTTTTGCGTTAGTTTCTTTTATTTTTTCATTCCATTTGAGTATTTTCGGTTTGTGTATTTGGATTTTGTTCTTTTTAGGGTCTTAGATTAGAAATTCTTTTATGCAAGTTGTTAAGTCTTAAAAAAATGAAAAAGTTTGATCAGTTTAGATTTTTCTTTTTGATAAATTTTTTATTCTATGCAACAACTTGTGATGTTGATGTATGACTTGTCATCCTCAAGTTTCACAAGAATGTAAGGGCTTATTGTATAGTTTACACTATCCTAAGTCCTATGCAAAAGTGGAATTTTTTTTAATCTTGTTTCTTTAATAAAATTGATCCAACACACACTTATTTTCTATAAGAATGACGTGGCTTTGAGTTCCTCATTGCACCAGAGGATACGTCGGCATAGCCCACAACTATCAAGGAAAAATTAATTTTCTTTAAATTTGTTTTCTCTTCCTTTATTCATTTTTTATCTTCTTGTTATTTAATCATTTATTTATTTGTATACAACTGTTATATTTTTTGGGGAAAAATAAATATTATTAAGTTATAATTTAATTTGCATAATAACTCTAGGGTAACCGTATTTATGCAGATGTATTAGGGGTGTAGTGGGATTAAGTTTTCACCCTTCCCTAATTATAATTAGACTCCTGAACTCAAATCTTTATTAAATAGATCAGTTTTGCAAATCGAAAGGTTTTCCAATTATTAGCCAAAATTAAAATTGGTGGCGGCTCCATTTTTAAATTTATTTCTTTTTTTTAGGAATAAATTTTTTGTTGTCATTTTTTATAGCGCCTTCCGGGTACGTTGTAACATGATTGAATAACTGTATAAAACTTTGAATAATGTTTGGCGTACAACTAAATTGCACAATAAATATACACCATACACCTTACCACTATTGGATGTGATGTGTGGTCTCCACTCAGCCCACTCATTTATCAAATCCAATGACGATAAGGTGTGTAATGTATATTTGTTGTGCAATTTAGTTGTACACCAAATATCACTCTAGAACTTTTTTACAATGTTAACTACATTACCTTAGTTTTAAATGTTAATTGTATGCATTTAATTTTGATACATTAATAGTGTAAAAGATGTTTAAACTGTCATCCAATCAATTTTCAAATAGCAGGCAGGGAGTTATCATACCTATTGATGTAGTATTGTATGATTGGATAATTGTGTAAAAAAAAAAATTTACATTATCAATGCATCAAAACTTAATACTAATTATATTGTATAAATTTTTTTTGCAATTATTGTTATTGTTATAAAGGTAAAATATACATACCACTCATGAGGTATCAAGAAATTGACACTCTACCTATTTTTTTTGAAAAAAACCTACATTTCACCCCATTTCACTAAAGGTGTGTTTGGTGCATTCTCTTTTATGATTTTTTTTATAAATTGTATAGTAAATATGTAACGCCAACTTGTGACCCGAGTGGGACCAGTCAAAGTGATGGAACAAAGGTCTTTGTGGCACGCTCTGGTTGGGCCTGTTGATGCTTTAAGCAAGTCTGCCCACTCCAAGTTGAGAACTGGGCTAAGGTGCTTGGGCGAGAGTAGTACTGGGATAGGTGACCTCCTGGGAAGTTTTCCTAGGAAGCATGCGAGTGAGGACAAAGCATGCTGAAAAGACCCGTGTTGGTTTGTGGGGACAATCATCAATCCATAAAGCAGCAGGGGATGTTACAAATGGTATCAGAGCCTGTACCTCTCCCAGTACGGTATGGTTCGGGGATGAACCAGGCGGAAGCTGGTGGGCATGTAACACCCGGGGACGAGGACGAGGAGTGATGGCCGCTGCAAAGAGGGCACGGACAGGAGCGGCTCCTCGCAAGGTCCTCTAAGCGGAGGGGTACATGAATGAACCGATTACACACCCGAATGAGAGGGATCCTAAGACTGTATAGGTATGGGACTATACAGTTGAGGAGGGCATATATGAATTGATTTGCACTACCTATACCAACAAGATGCATCTTCTTTTCGGTAGCCTAAACTGAAAGAACTCCACAGTTAAGCGTGCTTGACATGGGGTAATTTTGGGATGGGTGACCTCCTGGGAAGTTTTCCCAAGAAGTGTGCAAGTGAGGACAAAGCATGCTGAAAGGACCCATGTTGGTTTGTGGGGACAGTAGTCAATGCATAAAGCAGCAGGGGATGTTACAAATGGTATCAGAGGCTGCACCTCTCCCAGTACGGTGTGGTTCGGGGATGAACCAGGCGGAAGCTGGTGGGCATGTAACGCCCGGGGACGAGGATGAGGAGTGATTGCCGGTGCAAAAAAGGGCACGGACAAGGAGCGGCTCCTCGCAAGGTCCTCTAAGCGGAGGGGTACATGAATGAACCGATTACACACCCGAATGAGAGGGATCCTGAGACTGTATAGGTATAGGACTATACAGTTGAGGAGGGCTTATATGAATTGATTTGTACTACCTATACCAACAAGATGCATCTTCTTTTCGGTAGCCTAAACTGAAAGAACTCCACAGTTAAGCGTGCTTGACCTCGGGTAATTTTGGGATGGGTGACCTCCTGGGAAGTTTTCCTAGGAAGCGTGCGAGTGAGGACAAAGCATGCTGAAAAGACCCGTGTTGGTTTGTGGGGACAGTCGTCAATCCATAAAGCAGCAGGGGATGTTACAAAATAATAAAAATAGTTATAAAATAAATAATGAATTTAATTTCTATACATAGATAGCATAAAACAAAATATAGTAGATAACTTTTTACCAAATTTGACAATTTCTTGAATTTTTGTAAGTTCATGGTTAGAACTATTTTGTATTGTTAGTTTATAGAAAATAAATAATATTAAAATCATAGTAAAAGTTAACAATAATGTTTTAATGAAAAATTAATAATAAAAATTTTAAATAAATAAGATATAAAATTAAATAAATATTTAGAATAATGTTAAAATATAGAAATAAATATTAACTATTTTTAAAAATAAATAATACACGAAAATAATATTTGTTAATATAAAATATAATTATATGAATGAGATTCAAAATATATAAAATAATTTATAAATCAATTATTTAATTATCATAGAGTTATGTAACAAATTTGGCACTATTTTGAATTTTAATTAGTTTACAATATAAAATTGATTTTAGACAGTCAACTAATAAAATTTAAAAATCATCAAATTATGGTGGGTAGTTATCATAGTGGGCAATTACTTAGTATGGTTTGACACTAATTTAAATTTCTATTGATTGATTTATTCTATAATTATTATTTTATGAATTTAATTTCATGTATTAATTGTATAAATGAGTTCTATAATGTATTCAAGCATATATTATCATTATTCAAAGTGATTTATTTCTATATCTACTACTTGAAAAGTCAGTTTAAATGGAATGATTAATCAAATAATAATATAAAAAACTTTTGCACTGTCAACGCATCAAAATTTAATTCTTATTTTTCACAATTTTATTTTTGTAATATTTTTTCATATAATATCAAATATATATATATATATATATATATATATATATCATCTTGTTTTTCTTATAATATTTTTAACTTCTACATTTTTATCATAATACATGTAATGAACATAGAAAATATACCAAATTGATATTATTTATGAATCATTTACAAATGAATCTAAAACATTGATAGTTAAACTATCAATTTGTAAAACTTATTTAAATTTTTAATTTTTATTATATATAATTTTATTTGATATAGAATGCTATATTATTTATTATGTATTAATTTTAATTAATTTATGTATTTTAGTATTATTTTAATACACATTTAATTTTCACTTTTTATTTATCTAAAATATTTATTATTAAATTTTTAATTAAAATAATTATTTAATTCTAGATCTTAAAATCATCTATGATTTTAATAAATAAAAAGTGATTATGATAGATAACTTTATTATTTAATATGTTGTAAGCATCAAACAACATTAAATCAATGTATAGAAATTAAATCCAATATTTATTGTATAATTATTGTTATTATTTAATACAATTTATAAAAATCAAATCTTAAAAGAGAAGATACCAAACATACCTTAATAAAATGAAGTGAAGTTAGGGATAGACACAAGGGACGCTAGCAGGGGCCATCCCTCCCCCCAACAAAAAAAACCTTTTAATATATATATCTATATATATAATTAAATATAAATTATAAATATATAATCAAATATAACTATATAAATGTAAGTGTAGTTAAATAAAATATGACCTACCACTTATTAGAATACTAGTTGAACATTATGAATTTGATATGTCTAGTTATTTTGAATTGAATAGCTTGTCCACAATATTAGGGTTGATGAGAGCCAAAAGTCTTTATTATACCCTCTGATTGGTTTGGTATTAACTTTTCTTTCTTCAACTCAAGTTTTGAGAGATATTTTTCAGTTATGACTATTGGGAAGAATAGCCTAAAAAATATAAGATGGAAGATCGATTTCTTGCTAATTATCTCTTATTGAGAGGAAGATTATTGAAAAATTTAACACGGATTCTATTATTAATGAGTTTTATGATTTAAAGGAACATTGTGCACACTTTCAACAAATATCGTATAACACATACATAAATTTGTATGCCCTAAAATTTTTTGTATTAGCACCTATTATAATGTTTGTTCTGTTATACAAAGTTTTATTTTCGGCCCCCTTAATGGTTTTTCTAGATTTGTCCCTGGATATGAAGTGTAGGTTTTTCAAACAAATGGAGTGAAGTATCATTTCTTGATATTTTAAGGGTGGTAAATGTATTTTACCCTTGTTATAATTATGAGTATTTATTTTTAATTGTTATTAATGTCATCAATCTTCTCACTCAATATAATATTTAAAAATTTTAAAATTGAAAGATTGTAAAAGAAAAAGAGCTAAAAAAATGAAGATTGGGTAAATAAAAACTCAAAAATGAAATTATGAGAACAAGAACTTAAAATTATCTAAATTTAGGAGAAAATGACACGTGTTAAAAGAACTTTAATGTATATTATTATCATCATCATCATGTCCTATCTTTTATTTTTTTAATGTTACTAGACATACATAAGTTGACAAAGTATTGTTATAAATGGTTTTTTTTTATGAATCTTAACAAAATGAATACACTAAACTAAAAAATATCTTAAAACTTAAATATATTTTTTCAAAAAATGATTGCACAAAAATAATGAATTTAATTTTGATACACTGACTATGTAAAACTATTTTACATTGTCATTCAATAAAAATATTTTGTTTAGATTATTTTTCAAAGTGGATGTAAAAGTCAACTATCATGGTTGATGTGATAATATATAATTAGATGATTATTAAAAAAAAATATACTATCAGTGCATAAAAATTAAATCTAAAAATAATAACACATGCCATAAAAGAAATAGAATCAGAACATGTACTTTGTAATTAAAAAAAAGACTAAAACCCCAAATTAGTTCCTCAGGTTAATAATGGGGGACAAATTAGTCCCTCAGATTTAGAGAATTTCATATTACTCTCTCAAATTTTATAAAATGGGACAAGTTAGTTCCTCTATCAAATTGTTGCCTGAACTGTTAACAGAAATGTCTATATGTTTTGTTAATTTAATTACGCGTACTGTTAATTTTTACAATGAATTATAACTTGCCTCATTTCTCTATTATGGGCAAAACAAAAGTCAAAATCTGTCTTCTCAGCAGAGAGCTATGGTGAAATAGCATATGGTAAAAATGGTCTAAAGGACTTCATTTAGGGGAGTGAGACAAGTTAGGATCCATAATAAAATTTAGTCCTTTTAGTAATTTAAGTTAGTACATGTGAACACTACACTAAGAAATAACCTTTTATAATTTCAAAGATTAAATTGTTATTTTTTTAATTATAAAGTCTAAAGTGAGATGCACACAATTGATCAAAATAAAATTTTTACTCTGAACAAAAAAAATGATAAACAAAAATTAACTCTCGATACGGTGAGAAAAATTAAAGGTTTTTATGTAAATAAATAGATGAATAGCGCACCAAACGATGGAACTTGTGTCAGCTCGTTAGAGTATATAATCAACTCTTGTAAATTGTTCGACTTGAATTTGCCAAATAAACCTGCTCCAAACACAAAAGAATGAATTATAAAAAAGACATCGATGTTATAGATATGAACAATTTTCCCTCTAATTAAATTCCGTTTGGTGGTAAAGTAAGTAAGAGAAGTTTTATTATTCTATTGAATCAAATTCATTTAAAAGAAAAAAATTTCTGAAAACCGGCACGTAATATTTAAATAAAAATATTATTCTAATATTTAAAAACAGATGTTTGATTTGCGATACTCACTTCATCACTAGTAGATATAATGATAGTCCCACTATCTCTATTCACCAATCACATCCAACAGTAATGAAGTTAGTATTTTAATTGAATACTTATTTTTAAATATTAGAATAACATTGCTGATATTTAAAATGAGATAGACCTGTCAAATAATTCCTAGATAAGTCTAACACTTGGAGCTGCTCAAAAGGGAGAAAGTAGGAAGCGTTTAGTGACCATTACAGATCACTCAATTCATAAGGTCTTATGTCATTAAGAAGAAGATGAGTCATTCGCTTTGTGGACGATTGAGCAGATTCATTTGGACGATTGTCAAATAATCACCCTGCCCTTGCCACGAAGGAAGAGCAGATTTATTTGGACGATTGAAAGTATCTTTCAATTCCAAAAGTGCGACTCTCTCATCTTCTAAGCACCCCAGAATTGCATTGCTCTCTAGCCTATCCAAAAATACCAATAACACCCACCAAAATGTTATTAGAGAACACCCCATATACATTTTTTTTTTACTTTCAATTTGGTGGTCGCTTCAATATAATTTCTCTGTATGTGTTATAGAGATTAGGTTTACATAAGCCGACTTTTATAGACCAGCTAGCTACAACGGTTCTACTGTTCATCGTTACTAATCACGAATCAATCGGATAAGACGGATAATTAATATCCATACATGTCTAATATTTCAACATGAACATTGACAATATGCCAAAATTATAAACTTTTTCATTTGACCAAGTCTTCTTTTTCTCTTTTTTGACTTACCATCTTATACCGTTGGCAATATTCAATGTCAAGTGTGGTGTTTCACAACAGATTAAAATATAGTCTTCTAAGATTCTTCTTAAACATCCTCTAACTATTAACTGCCTATTTGTTTTGGCATATTAAGGCTCCAAAAATACTTTTAGTGGAATAAGAATGGAGTTATTTAATTTTGTAACTAAATGTGTTTGGTAAGTTTTCTTATTTTACTAGAAGCACTTTTCAAAAAATTGAAATTACTTTTGAAAGAAGTATCCGCAAGTTGCTTTTTATTATGGAAAAGTATTTTTAAGATAAAATTTTACTACTACTCTCATATTCATAACTGAAAGTAATTTTACTTTTATCCTATCCAAGTAAAAATTATTCTCTTAAACTTATTTTTGATATATTTAAATCAACACAAATTAATTCTTTTCAAAATAACTTATCTAAAAGTAATTATATTTAACTTCATTATTTCAAAAGTAATTCTCGGAAAAGGTAAACTAAATGGGCGTACCATATATGAAGTAAAAAGGTAGGTTCAATTAATGTGTTAAAAATTTAAAAAATAATTAATTCTTTTTCATTTAATAATTTAGAGGATGTTTATGAAGATCTATTAAAAAGATAATCATTTCTCTTAGCAATATCATCTTTACTAGAAGGCATGTTGGAAGGGCTTCTTCCTTTTAGTCTTACTAGTGAATTAACTGGCACTTGTATGCTCATCAATTCATATTTTTTTTATTTTTATAATTTCTTTCAATTTTTTTTTTAACTTATTTCATTTATTTTTGCAACTTCCTCCAACTCCATATGTATCAAAGGTACTTTAGGAAATAAGTATTTTAGACACCAAAGAGACTATTCCATTTATATATAGTATAGATTACCTTGAATTTACTCAACGAAAAATAATATTACTACTACCTTGAACAGGTTATTATAAGTTGGTTAACAATAATTTCTTCATCTTAGAAATCCTAGCAAATGAAGAGGGAATGATTAAATGACTGAGTGAAGCTCACGGACAATTTCAAGAATCAAAATAATTTTATATTTAACATTGATCAAAATCTCTCCTACCCATGAAATCACTAAAAAGCATATGTATTACAATGTTAATGTTGTCTTCTTCTATTTTCATTCCATTATTTTGCAAATATAAGTATTTTTTTTTATCTTTTAGGGGTAGTATTAAATTGAAAATAAAAAATCTATTATGAATAAATATATTCATATAAAAAACTGTAATTCAATTAAAAATTTAATTAGTTAATTTGTGATCTTATATAATAAGCAGCAATATATACAAGAGTAATGATAATATAGTCTCGGGTTTATAGTAAATCCTACACGTTGCAATATATTAATCATTCAGAGTATAATTTAAAGTTAAAAATATATAAATATTATAAAAATATTCATTGAAATCGTGATATATGTGTGTAGGGTTCACCATAAGCTTGAATCTAGATTAACATTTTCCTATATACAATTCATATACAAATCAATTAGCTACACTTTAACTTTCATTTCACTACTGTTACAAAATGAGTAATGGAATATTGTTATTTAGCCGTACACCTTATTTTCATTTAATCAAATTTTATAAATGGGGACAATCTCAAATTTTATTTATTTATTTTTTGGTAAAATAGCTCCTTATGGTTAATTAATCTGCAAATAGGATGAGCATGAGTCAATTCACATGCAAAAACTAAACCAAGTAGTTTTTTTTTTTAGTGTATCTAACGGCTGAGAGGACTTAGCTTATTCGAGCAATTCTAAAAGAATCACCAACAGTAAAAGTAAATCTTGCACAATACATCAAAGAATAACACTTCCCAACAAATCAACACAAAAACACTAGATAAAAAATCAAAAGAGAAAATCCCAATAAACATAAATTCAAATATTCAAAATATGGCCGATCTTTCCAAACTAGTGAACATTTCATTAAAGTATCCAAAATATTAAACAGGCCTCAAATTTACACTAACCTCATGCATGTCACGCTTCCTATGTGAACATGCAATGGGATCAATGCAAAACCATATATTAATATAGGTGGCTGACAATTTGGTCCACTCGAGTTCTAGAGCTTCATATACTCCCCACTCAATTTCAATAAAATTCCTAAAACAACCCTGTTTAAATTTTTTTAATTTCTTTACCAACCATTAACCCTCTTTTCCCTCTCCAATGTTTCTCTCTGCCACCATTGTTATCACCGACAACAGCACTACCCCTGCTGCCCTAGCCAACGTTGCTAGCCTCCGCACTCTTCTGGTGAGACCAAACCTAACCAACATCCCTTTTTTCACATATCGAAGATTTTCGTATCCAAAAAAAAATTGTTTGAAAAGGTTGAGGTCATAAAATTGAGACATGGAAGAGTTGGGATCCAAATCCTCTGCCTAATTCATCTGTCTCCAATCCTGTCTCTTCAATTAAAATGTGACCTCTGTACAAAATAAACACAACATATATATGTTTTATAACTTTTCACCGTTTAAATGAAATTAAACACCGTTTTCTCATCTCATATCATCCTCTTGAAGCCATCACCACCAGCAGCTTTAGAGTGCGCACCTTCAATCACTGCGCCTATTCTCTGCGAGAAATGCTCGATGCTTCTTGGTCTTCGATTTCGACAGTAATGTTAAAATCTTTTTTGATGGAAAATGTTAAAGTTGTTTGATTAATATTTTTATTGTTGAATATCAAATTTGGCATTTATCATCGCTTAACAAATAGCAGTGCAGAATTATATATTTATATATAGTTGATTTTGGAACCAGTGGACACTTTTTTTTCGTATATATAAATATGCCCAGAGGACATCCTTTTGGTACATGTTGCTGAAAATGCCTAGTTTGAGTATCAATTAAATTTGATTTTTGTGTTTTCCATAAATGCAACTAACTACCTAGTACTTAGAGATCTAATGGCAGAAAAGCAGTTAAGCCTTAGCCAACCACTTTTATTAGTGAGGCGGCTCTCATAAACCAAGGTCTTTCAACGAAAAGTAGATAATGCATTAGGCAAACTACCTTATTTTCCTTCTTAAAAATCAGAATCAAAGTCAAGTCTAGCGACGGGTGCTGGCAGCATCACTTTTGTATTGGAGAAGGCTCTTGGAAAGATAAAAGCATCAAGAGCCATTTAAATGAAATTAGGGATTTGGCTGGGAAGGAATTTTGATGGCGCAGGTTCAAGAGTTATAATACAAATAATGTGTATTACTTTGTGCAGATGTCACATTTTGATTGAGGGGACATCATTAGGGATAGGGGAGTTAGACAGAGGATTAGAGAACGAAGAGTTATTCCTTATGGGTTCATGATTTTAAATTGTGAGCGTCCAGGATTTAGTCCATTTTTGTTTTAATTGTGTTTTCATGGGTAGCTGCCAAAGTTGAAGATGAGATGGGGTGAAGGGAGAGATGGAAAGGAGAGAAGGGAAGCATGTTTGGAAGCAAGATTGAAAATTAAGCAGAGGTTAGTTTTATAATTTGATAAGCTATTATTTTATTTTATAATTTTATTTAACTTTTATGTTATTATTATAACTTTGAATCTGGCCGTCCAAATAAAATCTGACGATGATAAATAATGGATTATGTGAAGATCCAAGACTACGCTGGACCAAATTATCATCCACCATTAATATAAAGAGCATAAGTAGTCAACTTGGCCTATTGCTTGTGGAGACCACTTTAAGTCAGTTTCTAAGCCAACAATTCATTTCAAATGTGAAACACACATATTGAGCAAAATAAATTAGGTGACTGTTGCCTTGTGCCATTATTGCCAAAGAAAAGATTTTTTTTATCAAAATGCTTTGATGATGGTGACAAGGAGGGATAACATTGTGAGGGAGAAATGTTTGTACAACTTTCACTTGTGAACACTCTCAATCTACCACCATTAAATTTTTGTATGACCCACGTTTAAAAGTAGAAGTTATTGTTTAACACCCTTGAATTTGGATGAGTTGTATAAAAGCTTGTGAAGGTGGCATCAACCCATGCAAGCGATGTTACAATACGAAACAAAATTACAAAACATCATTTAATATCATTCACCCTTGAATTTGGAAGAGTTAATCAATTAAGCCGAGTTATTAAGCAGCAAAAATATCAATCACTTCACAAAACCATCATCAACTATCAAACCCAAAAATTGCGGGTGTTTGTGGGATAAAATACCAACAATATAATACCTTTATAGGTTGTCCAATTTAAACCGAATTTTTATGACACAGAATTGGGTAAAAGAAAGAAAAATATTTTTCTTTTTTTAAAAAAAAAAGGGTCGAAGAAATTTGCCTGCGTACCTGGTACTGCGGCTGCAATCGTTTTCTTCCTGTCTGCAAATTACAAACACAACCAAATTGCAGAGAAATCAAAAGCCATTGGGGGAAATCAGTTAAGGGGAATTTGAAACAACAAAAAAGCGGGAAACTTGGCAAAGGGTACCGGGTTAGGAAGTAAGGCAACTGAATCGATCAAAAAGGTGAAAAAGCTGCTCTCCAGACAGCAATTCCAGTGCTCTGTAACTCAGTTACCATTGAAGAGCTCACTAGTCACTACTAACTCACAACAGCGAACAAAGACTTTGCTCTCCTGACCAGAAATGAGCCAAAATAAATGCGACTCAACTAAAGCAATTTCGCATTGGGGAAGAATGAGTGAAAGAGGGTGAGGACATTTTTAGTAACTTATCCAAAAAATAGATAAATTAAGGGAGATTAGGTTTGGATCCACACTAGAATTTAGAACACTTTTCTCCATCTATACTAGTGTTTGATTTGGATGGCTTCCTATTCAATCTTTTCATAGAAAAATCTATTATACACTATAGAATAATATCCATTTTGAATCATCATTAAAGAATTCTTTGGTTGGGGCCAAAGAAGTGATATCACTCAATTTTTATCAAACTGACCACAACATTTTTTCTATCCATGAGGAACCCACCTGAGTGCCTTCTACTTGTAATAGGCAATGATACCAAAAAACAAAAAACAATCGTAATGCATATTTTTACTTAAATGTTCTCTTGTCTCGGATTGATGTAAAATCTTGGTATTTTGCATGATGGTTGCTCCGGTACCCATAAATGTTTATGTGTCATTTTCCAAAGCTATAGTGTGACCTAAATTTATATACATGGATGATAGTATCAGAACACTTAAGACGGAGGGTTGAATTAAGTGTTCCTAAAAAATTTTCCTATACACTTAAAACACATTCAATTAAATATCTCCTGTTATCTTATGAGATTTTCTCACGATTGCAATTATAACTTGAATCTGAAGCTGTTTTCTTTCTGAGCGAAGATAAGAGTGTATTTATGAAAAAAAAAAAAACACCTTTTAATAAAGCTCTTAAAAAAAAACTTGGTGACAGCTTCGTGGTTTATATCTTGATATGATTAAAAGCTGAAACAGTGATGTAAATCTTTTGATATGAAAACGTTTAGATAAAGAGTTATACTTGAGTTCTTTAAGAAAACAAATGCTTAATGATATTTGAAACATATAATAAGCAGAGGAGAGAGTAGAAGAGCTTAAGACAAAGGTTTTTATATTGGTTCGGTTCTCAACTGCGAACCTACATCTAGTCCCTACCCTCTAGGTGAGTGTATCCACTAACAATTGGCACAACCAGTACAATAACACTAAATATTCTTTTCCCAAAGCTTCTCCAAGCTCTTACACAAGTAGAGTTTTCAATGAGCCTCTTCAAGCTCAACCCAAGTGGTGTTTTCAATGAGCCTCTTTAAGCTCAATCGACCAGCTTATATCTCAACAGATAAAGCTTTACATACAATATCAGTTTTTGAATGAACATTTTTTGCTGTTTCACTCTCAAGAATATGACACTCAATACAACAGCTATCTATGGACTCTCGAAACAGTATATTGACATCAATGATAAATTGAGAGAAGAGGAAAATGGTATGGTAAAATGCTAAGCTTACGTTGAGCTAAAAGAAAAGATTTGTTTAACATTTCAATATTTTCTTTATATAACTTATTCAAGATTTGAATAAGATGTCAACAAAAATCCTTATTCACTAGTGTTTTTTTATACAAGTCTCATATCATAAACTCATGCCATCTAAGTATGCTATATTTGATTCAAGTATGATCCATATTTTATGAACTCTAGAACAATGAAAAATCCAATACAAAAGACTAACCTATTAGCTGGGAAGCCCCTAGCCTTAGATACCATATTTAGATGACATGACTGTCATTGTGAACTTGTAACATTGTCACCCCTATTTAAAGTGAGACGAATATGATATTCTATAATAGGCTACTCATTTTAAGCGGCTTCACCCTAGTCTTTAGAAGTAGCCCTTCTTAGGTCGCTCTTTTCCTAGGTTGCCCCTTTGTATGTATCAGCCTCTTAATGAAGAAACCAATGTTATAGACTTTAGTCTAAGCGAGAACAAAACCCTAAAGATTAGCTTATTACGTGGGAGAGCCCCTAGCCTTAAGTATCATATTGGGATGGCATTGCTCCCCAATGTGAGACTTGTAATAGTTTTTCACATATATTTTTCCATGTACTATACAAAACTTTTTAGACCTTTTTACTTAAGTTTTGTTGTTTTCTAGCTAGAGATAGAGGGTAGGCTAATGCTTAGGCCGGAGATCAAGCTACCTTACTTCCTTTTTCCATAAGGTATATATATGGTTGGGGCATTAATGAGGGGAGCTATGATTGAGGTGTAGATTAGGGCATGGGGAGCACATATTAAGGATTGGTGGGCTTAGATTTGGGGATCTAGGGTTGGGGGCTTGGATCATGGGCCTACGTAAATAAGGGGACTTAAGAGGGGGGGCATGTGGATCATGGGCCTATTTAAGAGGAGATACTAGCATGTGCATGCAAAGTCATCGTTAAGCGGGCCAGGCGGGGACGCCCATAAGACGTGGGCTCGGGCTAAAGGCATTAGATCTTAGAGATTTAAGCTGCCCGATCAATCCTTGAGGGAACCAAGGGAAAAGGTCTGTTGGTTTCATCGGTCAAGGTTTTATTCTAGGAAAAGGAAATGATTATTCATGAGAGTGGGAGCTGTAAATCCTGGTTAATCAAAATTGAAATATAAAATCATAATTTTTTTAAATGATCATGTAACATTTAAATAACTTTTAATTTTGAATCAAGTTCTCATATCGGTTCCGTACATATATTGAATTTTTCAAATTTTAGCATACATCATAACGTACTACGGTGAGTATGTAAGATACTTTAACGTGTATATAAGTCTATATTTGTATATAATATTATAATAGATTTAAAAGAATATGACTATATGTAAGTCTATATTTTAAGTTTATATGAAAATAATTAAACATGTAAATTTTAAAGTAAAAAAAAGACTCTATTATGTCTCTATTATCCAACGATATATTTTTTCTAATTTGAATTTGAAACTCAATCTTTTTTTTTTCTATCTAAAATGATATTCTCTTTTATTAATTTTAATGTGATATTATGTTTGAATTTTTAATTTTTTAAACTTTAAGAAGTCTTATCTCGTCAAAATCTATTAAATTCAAAACTATTGTAATTATTGTAGATATTAATCGTATCGCTATTGTTGACATCGTTAACATACCATGAATACCATTGAGATATTTACTCATATTAATTAATATGCAATACAATTAAGATAGTGTTGAAAGTATAGATTTGGATAAGATATGTATTGCATATTTTAAGCTGTGAAAAACGCCATTCTTCCAGAAATTGTGCCAGAATCGATTGAACTCGAAACACATAGCACATGCCTGTAACTCAATAGTTTACTAACATATCACACTTCAATTTCCTTCCTTTTCTCTTTTCCGCTTTCAACTCCTTTACGTAATTATCAGTACGTGTGTCTATAGTTCTATATATTATCCTTCCTCAAAATCAGCTTGATGAAAAAAATAGAATAAAAATCGATAAGAAGCAACATGACTTATTGTGGGTCATTATTATTTCGCATTTTTTTGATATTTTTGTACAATAGCTTATGTGTCAATCAATAAATGGAATATAGCAAAATATTTTATCTTACGTTAAGAGTGTTTGAGAATTTCTCTTTTTTAATATAACACCTCATTTGCCAACTAATTATGGCAACATGAAGTTGGGAAATTTGTCTAGCATAGTAGGGTATATTTGTGAGTTGGAGTTTTGGAGGAAAGGGATTTTACACTACAATTCCTTCTCTTCCCTTCCTTCCTCTCCAAAATCCAACTCACAAACATACCCTTAAGACATTAACAAATATAATCATGAACTATATTATACGAACCGACATTAGTTCTTCTCACCTCACACATCAAAATGCCCTTCTTGCTCCTACCCTTCTTACTTAATATACCTGGTTTTATTCCATTCATCCGATTATTATCTTTTCCATCCAATTCCATATATTATCCAATACGTTACCATGCATGTATTTAGCAAAAGGAATTCCTTTTGTGCATTTTCATGTGTTGTTTGCTAAATAGGTACTTCCTTTGACACTCGACAGGTCTTTCATCTTCAACCAAATTAGAGGGGTTGTCGCTTGGTTTTAATTTTTTAACTGGCAGCCTTCCAGAATCTCTTACGACTCTCTCTTCTCTCAAGTACCTGTCCTTCCGAGAAAATAAATTGAATGGCTCGTTACCAAGGGAAGGTAATTCTACTCTTGGAAAATTTTCTTTTTCTTCTTTTCTTGTAACTATAATTAAAATGCAGGAAGCATTCAATCTGTATTTCGGCGGTGTTGTGTACATGTGTAAAACATTACGTATGATATATTATTGACACATGTTTAACATGATTAGTTTGTATACGTTTTTAAAAGCAAAGTTTGTTTTAAATATTTATGAAATTTTTTAAATAAAAAGAGAATTCATAAGCCAGGAATATTTTTGCTATACATCAATTTTTATTTCCCTCATCCTCCTTATTTCACTTTTTTGTCACCTGGAAAGCTCTGCAACCCCAAAAGAATTTTTTTATTAAAAGGAATCTTGGATACACTTTAGGAGATTTACTCCCTTATAAGTTGTAATTCTGCCATGAATGATATATTGTTTCCTATGTTAATGAGGAAAACCATGTATTGCAGGAGGGCTATGTATGCTAAAGAATCTTATAGCCGTGGATCTCACCAATAATCACTTTGTGGGACACATTCCAAAGTGTTTGACAAATTTGTCATCTCTTCGTTATGTTTCTGTTTCATACAATTATTTTGAAGGACCCTTGCTGTCCTCAATCATTTATAATCTGAAGTCCCTTGCCTTTATTTCTTTTTGTAATAACTATTTCAAGGGCTCACTTTCATTTAGCTTGCTTGCTAACCATTCCAACCTTCAGATTTTTACGCTTTCAGGCCACAACCAGCATGATGTGAAGGTTGAAACTGAGAACCCACCATTTTTTCCATCCTTTTAGTTGAAGGTTCTCATAATGGATAATTGCACAGTGAATGAACTGCAAGGCAAAATTCCCACCTTCCTTTATCATCAACATAGTTTGAGAATGCTAAATATTGCTCATAGCAACATGGTGGGAAGTTTTCCAAGTTGGCTATTAGTAAATAACTCCAAATTGAATTTCTTCAATCTCAGCCACAACTTCTTGACTGGTCCCCTTGAGACCAATCCTACCTCAAAATGCCCACATATGGAAGTTTTTGATGTCTCCTCTAATCCCATTGGAGGAGAGATTCCTCCACTTATAGGGTCAGTTTTCCCTAACTTGATATCTTTGAACTTGTCCTCATGTTTATTGCAAGGTAGTTTTCCAGCTTCATTGGGTGACATGAGACAAATGAATAATCTAGACTTGTCACACAACAATTTGTCTGGATACTAATTGCCTCATGGATCAAATTTTACAAACTTGATATCCTTACATCTAGCCAACAATAACTTCACGGGAAGGATACCAGATGGAATCATGAACAACAACGAGTTAAGAATGTTGGATTTTAGTAACAACCAACTCCATGGAGAAATACCAAGTTGGATTGGAAGCTTTCGCAATTTGACTTTTCTCATTTTCTCCCATAATTTGTTACAAGGTTTGATACCATTAGGCTTTTGTGAGTTGACTGGGCTCCAATATCTAGACTTTTCTTACAACAATTTAATCGGAACACTACCAAGTTGTGTCAATATGTTATCCTTAAGGTACTTACATTTGCAAGGCAATCAATTCAATGGGCCCATACCAACTGCTATTGCCAAGTCTAACACCCTATTGACCTTGGATTTGATGAACAACACACTTTCAGGTGAAATTCCAAACTGGATTGGTTCATTTTTTAATTTAAGGATTCTTATATTAAAGGGAAACAAACTTGAAGGTTTGATCCCTATGGAGATATGTCATCTCAAGAACATTAGTGTTCTAGATCTTTCTCAAAATAACCTTTCCAGAGGGGTACCATCTTGCTTCTATAATATAGCATTTGGAAAGTTGGATTTTTCAAATGGCATGGCAATAGGGAAAGTTTATGTACCATGGGTTTTAAGGAATACGTGGTATCAATTCGATCCAAAGACAAATGAATATCATGAAATTCAACCTGGATTGTCTGTCATGTGGTATGAAGAACAAGAAGCAAGTTTTATGTCAAAAAGCAGGTATAAGTTATACAAAGGAGATATCTTGAATTTAATATCTAGCCTAGATCTCTCAAAGAATAGTTTGATGGGTCACATTCCTCCACAAATAGGGTACTTAAGCAGCATTCATACATTAAACTTGTCTAATAATCATCTCACAGGACCTATCCCACAAACATTCAGTAACCTTAAGCAAATAGAAAGCTTAGATCTCTCACACAACATGTTGAGTGATCAAATTCCTTCACAATTGACAGTGTTATATAGCTTATCTTTTTTTTCTGTGGCTTTTAATAACCTATCTGGAAAGACACCGCAAAGGGTCAACCAATTTGGAACATTTGAAGCAAGTTGTTATGAGGGTAACCCTTTTCTTTGTGGAACTCCACTGGACAAAAATTGCTCATTCATTGCCAAACCACCCGTGATGGAGACTTATTCTTATGGGGATAAAAATGACTTCAAAGAAACCTTTTTTTGGAGTTTTGCAGGATCATTTTGTTGTAGCATTTCTAGGTGTCATAGCTTCTCTGTACTTTAACTTATACTTTTACATTAGAGGGCGCTTTGGGAAATAATATTGTATACTTTTACATCATTGTATCTGGATTTAATTTTCTTTATCATATTTTTATAAAGTGAAGATTTTTTTTGATCAATTGTATGAGTGTTTTAATTTAATTTATGAAATTAAGAAATTACTAATTTAATTCTTGAAGTTGTAAAAAGTTATTCAAGTTATTTCTTATAATAATGTTTGTAGGACTAACTTGAATTGTTAAAAGGACTCATTTGTTTTTTTTTTTTTTCTCAATTTCAAGAACTAAATTATTAATTTCTCAATTTTATGTATGGACCTTCTCCGTGAAATTTCCTATCCAATTTTTACCTACATATCGAATACATGCTAAATTTTATGAAATTTTAGTTAGTTTTATTCACCAACAAATGACTGCAATAAACAATGGCAAAATGCTAAGCCTACATTGAGCTAAAAGAAAATATTAGTTTAACATTCAATATTTTCTTTATATAAACTATCCAAAATTTGAATAAGATGTCAAAAAAAAATCCTTATTCACTAGTGTTTTTAACACAAGTCTCATATCAGAAAGTCATGTTATCCAAGTATGCTATATTTGATTCCAAGTATGATCGATACTTTATGGACTCTAGTCCAATAAAAATCCAATATGAAAGACTAACCTATTAGGTGGGGGCCCCTAGGCTTAAATTCCATACTTAGATGACATAACTCCTGTTGTGGACTTGTAACATTGTCACCCCAATTTAAGGTGTGACGAATATGAAAGCCCATAATAGGCTACTCACTTTAAGTGGCTTCACTCTAATATTTATAGGTGGCCCTTTCTGATATCAGTCTTTTCCTATGTGGCCCCCTTTTGTGTGTCAGCCTCTTAATGAAAAAACCAATGTTATAGACTTAAGTCTAAGTGACAATAAAACCTAAGAGATTAGCTTATTGAGCGAAAGATTTGCATAAGATAGTTGTAGCTTTTAACATGCAACAAGAGCAGGAGATAAAGGAAATGGAGGAAGATATGCACTCTTTTGTATCTATAAAAGGCAAAGGTGGGTTTCCATATGAGGAATTACACTCGATACTTAAATTATCATATTAACAAAATTAGTTTTGTATGTTTTGTTATGATGATTGGATTATGTCAATTGTGTATTAATTATAAATTGATTTAGGAAGACAATTAGGATGAGATCGATTCCTTCTATTTATTATTCTAGGCTTATAAAGGGGCGCAAACCCCTTTGTATATGATACTCATCAAGTTATATAGACTATTCACCTATTTTCTATGTTCCTTATTTTTTTGGTTCTTGGTTTCTAAAATGGTATCAAGAGCTTAAGTTTGTGGTCCATCCCAGCCTACCCCCAAACACCACCACTACCACCTCTAATTGCATGCTTTCCCAAGCTGTGTTTTCATCATTGTTGCCACCTCCATGTTCACCTCTCACCACCGGCCACGACTGTCCATGTTTTGGCCCGTTCTAATCACGCACGCGTCATCAACTGCAGGTACATAGAAGTGTCTATGCATGAAGTTTTTTTTGCCTAGAAGATTCCTGTTGTTGTTGCTCATGTTTCATCTCCATACTGTGCTCCAAGATTGACATTACCCCTACCAAAGCCTCTGCCCCCTGCCATTCTCACCCACCAAAGCCTATCGTTAGAAGGCTGCTCATGCACCCTCATACATGGCCTGTAGCATCAGCGCATGAAACCACACCAAGAAACCTAGGTCTATGCTGAGACCTGCTTCATAGCCCATTTTTGTGACCCGAACCACACTTTGACCTAGTCCATGCCTACCTTAACTCTAAATTGACCAAGCCTTTGACTCCCCATATGACATGGCCTATTATTGCTTTGCTTGTGTGTCCCTAGCTTGTTGATGTGGCACCCTGCTAGCACCCTTTCCTAGGTTTTTTTAGTGAGATTTTTTTCATTTTTGAGCTCCTTTTTTTGCCAAATCTACTCTGAAAGTGCAATTTTTTGGTCTTTTGATGGCTAAAAATCCTACTCACAGAATTTGTTCTTATCGTAAATTCCCACGACACTTGATTGGATATTGTCCTACTCGACAACCAAGGTTTAACAAAACAAGTTTCAACCTAGTTCTAGTCTCATCCTTGCTTATGAGTACTCCTGCTACTGCTCCCAATGATGCCCAGACAACGAGTACCCTCGAGTCCCTCCTTAGACAACTTAAACTCTTTCCCCTTTCCGATAATACTCTTGCTACTTTGTCTTCCACCTTAAATAACACCAAATGGTATTATGACTGTGCCTACTCTAACTACCTAAGCCATATACAAAACTCACTTGATGTGTCATATGCAAAACCCACCTCTAGAAAAACTACACATTCTCCTTAATCCAAACTTGTACTCTTTTCCTAAGGGTTTGTCTTTCACATGCACTTCCATAGCACATTTATAAATGTGATAAATTGATGAAAAATGTTGCTAAATGCCTATACCCACACTTCAATGCATTTTGCAAAGCAATTATGTTTATTTAATAATACCTTATAAAACATTTAGCCACACTTTTTGGCAAGACACATCTAGATACATAGTGCACCATAGCATTCGCTATTTTCGTACCACCTTAGCTAAAGAAAATATGTAGGTTTTCGTAAGATAATTTTACTTTTATAACAAAACTCTCATTTTAGTCCCTCTAAAATTTCAAGTTGGATAAATTGGTTACTATAAAAAAAAATAAACTCCCAAATTAGTCCCTATAAAATTAAAAAAGTTGGACATATTGGTCCTTGCAAAAAAAAAAGCCTCCCAAATTAGTCTCTACTAAAATAAATTGTTAGACAAGTTAGTCCCCCTAGCCCAACTCAACAAAAGGACAAATTTGTCTGATTATTCAATTTTACAGAGACCAATTTGTTCAACAATTCAAATTTACAAGGACCAATTTGGGATCTTTTTTAGTAGGGACCAATTTGTCTGACTTTTTACTATTACAGTGACTAATTTGGAAGTTTATTTTTTACAGGAACCAATTTTTCTGACTTGAAATTTTAGATGAATTAAAAGATGTGTTTTGCCTACTTTTATTTGAGCTTTTCCTTCCAAGATAGCGGGGTGACAAACATGTCATTATGCAATTTTGTATTTCAATTTATTTTTCCAAAAACTAAAATAAAAAACTAGATAAATTAAATAAGAAATAAAATATTTTTTCAAATTGTTAATTAATTTACACAACTTATTTGAAGTAATTTTCCAGCTCATATTTAACATGATCTTCTTTTTAAAATACCGGTATAGAAAAAATTAAAAGATTTTTTATTTTTTAAAAAATAGATTTTGGTGACAAAAAAAAAATTGAGAAAACTACCAAATTCATCCCTCTAAAATTTTGCATCGACCAATTTAGTTCTTGTAAAAAAAAACTTTCAAATTAGTCCCTATAAAATTGAGTAGTTGGACAAATTGGTCTCTATAAAAACTTCAAATCAGATAAATTGGTCTCTACAAAATTGAATAATTGATCAAATTAGTCCCTCTGATAAGTTAGGTAAGGAGGACTAACTTGTCTAATAACTCACTTTTGTAGGGACTAATTGGAAAGATTTTTTTTGTAAGAACTAATTTGTCTGACTATTCAATTTTACAAGAACCAATTTGAGAGTTTCTTTTTACAAGAACCAAGTTGGAAGAATATCTTGCAACTCATACATGTGCAAGAGTGCAGTAACTTAGATCTGAACTTCGATCCATAACAAAAGGTTCTGCCACAATCTCTGAATATCTCTTGCAAATTAAGGCATTAGTTAATTGCACTTGTATCCATTGGTTCTACTATGTTTAAGGAAGGGCATATACATACCATCCTTGGTAGTTTGCCTCTTGAATATCAAGTATTTGTGACTTCAATCTCCACTTGTGTTGAACCTTGCATTGTCACACAACTTGAATTGTATCTCTTAGTTCATGAAGCTCAATTGGAAAAGCTGAATTCAATCTCAACTTCTCCTCTGATGCAAGCACATCTTGCCACTGCTGATTCATCATCTCCACAATAGAACTTCAACAATTTTACAAGTAACTTTTGAGGCAACTATCGTGGTGGTTTCTATGGCCTTGGCGGCCGACCTGGTGGCTGGTATCATGGCTGTGGTGGACGTTCCAATGGAGGTAGGTCTTCTCTTACCTGTCAACTCTGCAACAAGCTGGCAATGCTTCATTCAATTGTTGGCATCGTTTTGACCAAAATTACCAACCTACACCTCCTCCATATGCTAACCTCTCTGTTACCTCCTCTCCCTCTCCTAATTACCACTTATCTCAGCCCCTCCTACCTACACCACCTTGACATCCAACTACCTTAGCAGCAACTCCTAAGTCAGTCATTGATGCGGCATGGTATCCAGACTCTGGTGCAAGTCACCATGTAACACCTTCCTATAACAACCTTATGCAAGCCTCACAATACCAAGGCATCGAACAACTTCATGTTGGAAGTGGCCAAGGTCTGTGTATTGCTCATATAGGACACTCAGTAATAGCATCTCATGCATCTAATCGTTCATTAACCTTACAACATTTATTACATGTTCCTCATATCACTAAGAACTTAGTTAGTGTCCAGAAATTTGCTAAAGATAACAATGTTTATTTTGAATTTCATCCCTTTCATTGCCTTGTCAAATCTCAAGTGATGAATGAAGTTCTTGTCTGAGGAGTTGCAAATGATAAAGGACAATATTAGTTTGTTTCATTACCATTTCAGCACCTGCTGTCTTAGAATAAGAAAATTTCCTTTTCTACTAATCAATGTCATAATCTCATTAGTTGTAATATTGCATCTAGTGTTCATGCCTCTTATACACTTTGGCATAATAGACTAGGACATACATAATCTCAAGTTGTATCCTCTATCCTCAAACATTGTAATATACCATTCATAAATAAAGAGAATAATACTTCAAATGTGTGTGAATCGTGTTGTCTTGGCAAGAGCCATAGACCACCATCCTTCCTATTTACCTCCACTTATAACACACTACTTGAATTAATTTTCACTGATCCATAGGGCCTTGCCCTAGTGAATAGTTCACAAAATTTCAAATGTTACATAGCCTTTATTGATGTTTTCTCCAAATTCACTTGGGTTTATTTTCTTAAAACAAAAGATCAAGCATTCTCTGCATTCCTACAATTTAAAGCTTCTACAAAACTTCAACTTGGCCATTCCATTAAATCCATTCAATCAGATTGGGGAGGAGAATATAGAGCATTCACACCTTACATCTCATAGCATCATTCATAGAATCATTTGTCCTCATACACATCATCAAAATGGCACTGTTGAGAGAAAACATCGCCACCTCACTGAAACAGCACTTACACTCTTAACACATGCATCATTACCACTATCTTTTTCGGATGAAACAATTGCTACTGCTACTTACATTGTCAACTGAATCCTTTCCTTTGATCTCTAACACCCCTCACCTTTTGAAATCCTTTTCAAACAGCAACGTGATTACAGTTTCTTCAAGGTTTTTGGCTGCATTTGTTACCCTCTAATTAGACCATACAACCAGCACAAATTTGATTTTCACTCATCTCCTTGCACTTTTCTTAGATATAACCCTCATCATAAAGGCTACCTCACCACCATCTACCTACCTCACCACCTTTGAACGATCCTCTACATCTGAAGTTATGACCTCTCCTTAGTGGCCTGCTGCCATGATAGATGAGTATGAAGCACTTCTTAGGAACCAGACCCGGTCATTGGTCCCTCTACCACCTGGAAGGCAACTAATTGGCTGTAAATGGGTTTTCAAAGTCAAACAAAATCCTGATGGAACAATCCACAAATATAAGGCCAGATTAGTAGGGGTACAGTTCCACTAACATCTTGGATTTGACTACTCTAAAACCTTTTCTCCAGTAGTGAAACTAGCCACAATTCGTGTCATTCTTACCTTAGCACTTTCTCAGAACTGGAGCATTAAACAACATGATGTTAATAATGCATTCCTCAATGGCATACTTCAAGAAGAGGTATATATGTGTCAACCTGAGGGTTTCATCAAAGGACAACCCAACCTAGTATGCAAATTGCACACAGCTCTCTATGGGCTAAAACAGGCTCCTCGGGCCTGGTTTGAAAAGCTAGGGACTGTGTTGCATCAACTTGGGTTCAGTAGCAGTGAATGTGATCCACCATTGTTCATTCACTCTCACAAAGATCATCACACCTATGTCTTAGTGTATGTAGATGATATTATCATCACTAGTTCATCCTCACATACTATTACTACTTTGACTACCAAGCTTCATGCTCAGTTTGCTCTCAAAGACCTAGCCAGCCTACATTATTTCCTAGGAATAGAAGTTAATACTCTCAAGGATGGCTCCCTTCACTTATTTCAGCAAAAATTCATTCGAGATTTGCTCATTAAAAGCAAAATGGATAAGGCTAGAAGCATCAGCACCCCTATTGTAACATCCCCTGCTGCTTTATGGATTGACGACTGTCCCCACAAACCAACACGGGTCTTTTCAGCATGCTTTGTCCTCACTCGCATGCTTCCTGGGAAAACTTCCCAGGAGGTCACCCATCCCAAAATTACCCCAAGTCAAGCATGCTTAACTGTGGAGTTCTTTCGGTTTAGGCTACCGAAAAGAAGATGCATCTTGTTGATATAGGTAGTACGAATCAATTCATATAAGCCCTCCTCAACTGTATAGTCCCATACCTATACAGTCTTAGGATCCCTCTCATTCAGGTGTGTAATCGGTTCATTCATGTACCCCTCCGCTTAGAGGACCTTGTGAGGAGCCGCTCCTTGTCCGTGCCCTCTTTGCACCGGCGATCACTCCTTGTCCTCGTCCCCGGGCGTTACATGCCCACCAGCTTCCGCCTGGTTCGTCCCCAAACCACACCATACTGGGAGAGGTGCACACTCTGATACCATTTGTAACATCCCCTGCTGCTTTATGGATTGACGACTGTCCCCACAAACCAACACGGGTCTTTTCAGCATGCTTTGTCCTCACTCGCATGCTTCCTGGGAAAACTTCCCAGGAGGTCACCTATCCCAAAATTACCCCAAGTCAAGCACGCTTAACTGTGGAGTTCTTTCGGTTTGGGCTACCGAAAAGAAGATGCATCTTGTTGATATAGGTAGTACGAATCAATTCATATAAGCCCTCATCAACTGTATAGTCCCATACCTATACAGTCTTAGGATCCCTCTCATTCAGGTGTGTAATCGGTTCATTCATGTACCCCTCCGCTTAGAGGAGCCGCTCCTTGTCCGTGCCCTCTTTGCACCGGCGATCACTCCTTATCCTCGTTCCCGGGCGTTACACCTATGGTACCTAGTCTAAAACTCTCAAAACATGGATCAAATGTCATGAATGATCCATCTCTGTATAGGTCAATTGTGGGAGCTCTGCAATATGCTACAATTACAAGGCTAGAAATATCATACTGTGTTGATGAGGCTTATCAATTCATGGCTCAGCCTCTAGACATTCAGTAGAAGGCAATAAAAAGAATCCTCAGGTATCTTGCTAGTAGCCTACATGTTGGTCTTCATTTAATTCGACCTACCCAGCCTTTTGGGTTGAGAAGGTTCTGTGATGCAAATTGGGTTGCTGATATTGATGACAGGCGATCCACATTAGGTTCTTGTGTCTTTCTTGGCCCAAATCTAGTCTCATGGTGGTCCAAAAAGCAACCAAAAGTAGCTAGGTCTAGTACTGAAGCAGAGTATAGAAGCCTAGCTGAAACAGCTGTTAAAATCACTTAGCTACAATCCTTACTTTATGAGCTTCACATATCAAATACATGACATGTTATATATTGTGAAAACCACAGTATAGTAATGTTAGCTCACAACCTTGTACTTTACTCCAGGACAAAACACATGGAACTGAACCTTTTCTTTGTAAGAGATAAAGTCATTCAAGGACAACTCCTAGTGGCTCACATCCCTTCTTCTGAGCAGCCAACAAATATATTGACTAAAGCCATTTCAAATAGCAAGTTTAGTTACTTCCAAAATTTACTAGGAGCTAAGGACCTAAAGGTGTTGGAAGCCCAACCTAGCTCGAATTAAGAGGGAATGTTGAGTGTAATGATAGAGTAGCTAAGTTTGTTAAGTTTGTTACTGTTAGTTACTAAGACAGTTGTCATAATATCATTTTCTCAGTTGATCACATTCTTCTTGCTCACTCTTTTCTCTTTCTGCAACTACCATGGGAAGCTTGTATGAATTCTTTCGTGGAGCGGTAGCCCATGGCGGCGATTATGGTGATTGACCCAAAGGAGGAGATGCATTGGTGGCTGCTGTTGGCAACATCCACAATGAGTCAATGACGGAGTGAGGGGCTAATATGATGATGGAGGTTGGCGGAGGTCAAGCACGAAGAAAGGCGGGGCTAGGTGGAGACCCAACGATGGCGTTGCGACATGGAAGGTCACGAGGTGCTGGTGTGGCAGTACTGCATGGTTCCCAGTGACTGTGCATGACTGCAACATGTTGCCCCTGTTCACGACAGCAATAAATGGCGGCTTGAGGACTGTAGTGTTTGGAACGATAGAGGATAGATGCGATGGTGGCGTGTGTTTAGGTTTTCGACAATAGCTCCCATGGTCATGCTATTTTCATTTGTTTTAATTTTATTTAGTTAACTAGAGTTAATTGCTAAGGGCCCATTGAAATGATGTGTCACATGATTAATGTGTAATACCCCCAATTTTAAATAATAGGGTTAGAAAATGTTGTGAAAAAAAATAAGTCAAAGTGTGATTTTAATGAATTTTATGAAATTTTAAACCCTTCTGGTGAGTGCTACAGCGCTCCTAGTATTGCAACTATCAAGTGAACAGTAAGGAGGTTTTGGGGTGAAAATTTATGCTCTCTGGTGAGTGCTGCAGTGCTCAACAGAACATTTAAAATCCCTTGTTCAGGGTCCAGAACCTTCCCACAGCCAAACCACTCCTTTCCACCCTTTTCCTCTGTAGAGAAAACACGATTCTTCCCCTCTACACCTCATTTCTTCATCATTTCATCATCTAAACTCCATTTTTCTTCCTTCTAAGGATCTAAGGTATGTTATCTTACTAGTTTTGCTTCATTTTCTTTAAGTTTTCCTTAGTTAGAGGGGGGTTCTCTATGAGTTTCAAGGGAAAGGAGCCTGCTATCTTGTTAGAGATAGATTATTGGGTATTTAGAGATTGTTAGAGGTTAATTTGGAATTCTATTGCCTCTATGTCAGATATTACTGTCATTTATCCTCCTAAGAGTCCTGTTGGTGTTGTGTCTGTGCATCTTACCCCTCCAGGTGAGTGGGTTCGCACTTCTTATCTCTATATTCTGCATTAGAGTTATTTTCATAAAGATATCATGTATTATTTGATTTTAGAGATTTCTGCCAAGAGGATTGAAGTTTACTATTGATTTATATGTCTTAAATAGCTAATTTTAGAGCATGAAACCTGTTTTTGAGAAAACTCATGGGACCATGTTTGTGGTACTAATTTTATATGGAATTGATGCTATGTGTAATGGTTAGAGACCTTTATGATTGTTTTTATTAGATTCTGGAACTGATTTAGATACAGAAAGTAGTTTTATACTAGATAAACAATTTAGAGAAGAGAATGTAATTGTGATTGCAAACCTTGCTATTTGAAAATATGATAGAGATTTTTATTTATGAAAAACTTAATGGTTTCAATTATGTTTTAGAGAATTAAACAAAAACGGTTTTAGAGCTTGAATCTTCATGAGATTTAGAACAATTGACGGCTACATATTTTGTGAGCTGTTGGAATTACAAATGTCTACAAAGGGTGATCTCCTGGACATGATTCCAAAGCCACAGTTATGCTAAGGTCAGACTGTTAGAATCAGATAGATTCACAGCTCGTAAAGCAAGAATGCATTTCCCCCGTCGGAGTTGGTGCAGGGGAAAAGAAAACCTTGAGGGCACTTATAGTATAAAAAATTTTACACATTCATCTAATTATATAATGATACGTCAGTAAATATAGTCACTTTCCATCCATACTAATTGAAAAGTCATACAAAATAATATATTTGATTGAATAATAATATGAAACTCTTTCACAATATCAGTGCATCAAAATTAAATTCTTATTATTATAATTAGTCATATAACTCCATCCTGGAGATTGTGAAAATAAATATACATGCTATGGTATAGTGTTTCAGAGGAACATTTCTTTAAAATGTATTTGTTTCTAAAATAAGAAAATAAATTCGATTTCATTAATAAAATTTCTCTTACTTTAAAATTAAATTTACTTTAGAAGGAAATATCACATAAATAACTAATCAATGTCTTTTTTTTTTTTAATAATTCATTCTTTTGTGTCTAGAGCAAGTTTATTTGGAAAATTCAGGTTGAAGAAGTTAGATAGTATAGATTTAACACATAACAGCCTGAGACAAGTCCCAACCTTTGGTGCGCTATCTATATACTTATTTTGCATGAGAACTTTTCATTTTCTTTCGCATATCAAGATTTAATTTCTTTACCATATTGTTATGGAGTAAAGATTTATTTTGATATTTAAAAATTTTATATGTGCTTCATTTTAGTCATTAAAATTAATATATTAATGATTTGGTTCTTGAAATTATCAAAGCGATTCAGATCACATTTTAAGATAATCTTTCTAAGGAGTAATTTAAATTATTAAAATAATTCTTTTGAATAATTCTTAAAATGTCAAGATCAAAATAAACTTTTACTTTGTTAATATATAAATATAGATATTAATCTTTCATTTTTAAATTTTTATATTATATTTTATAGAAAAACATAAAATATAATTAAAATAAATTGATAAGATGTTACAAAAGATAAAGAAAATTTTATTTTATATATAGATATATATAACGAGAAGACGAGAGGAGTTTGAAGCCATTCCTAAAATATTTGAAGTATATTTTGAGTAAGAGAGGAAATGTTGGAAAGCGAAATCTTCAAAAAAATAAAATTAAAGACACTATCACTTATTTCAAATCTACGTACTGTCATTTTAATTTCTTTTTGTAATTATGGTATAGACAGCTTTGTTTTTGGGTGAAAAGCTCAAAATCAAAATACAAAATACTATTAATATGTATTTCTAAATCATCCTAATCACAATCAAAACCATATTAACCAAAAATAACCATATTAATCTGATGATCTTCGTTTCTACCTAAGCACAACATAGAAATTTATACATGTAATTTATGCAATATTTAAAAATCAGTGAAATTTTTTTATGTCACAGCAGCTTGTCAAAATTGTCATCCTTTCTTTATTTAAGAAATTGAAAATCATTAAAAATAACACCACCTTTATAAATAACAGAGTGTCAAGAACACGTGCGAGCAAAAACATATCATCGCCAACTCAAATGGGCGGCAAAACGACAAGGATACAAACAGAACACATACCATTGCCTTAAATGCATCCAATAATTTGGGCATCGCAGGAACCTGAAATTGTAAAGGGGTGTTCTTTCATCAATAACCAATCAAAGAATAAATTTGACCTGATTAGATTCGGTAAATTAAAGTTATCATGCCTTGGTATGATCTTCATATATATATATTTTAAAATAATTATATATTAAATTGAAGGATAATTTGTCATACGTCTAAACTTTCCCTGGAATAGGTTTCTAACTGTTGAACAAACTTTGGATTATCTCTGTAAAGAAAATTTTGATGATAGCATAGAAATTATAAAAGATAAACATTTAAAATATCATTATATAGTAAATATGACAATTATTATTGGAAATCAACAAAGATAAGCAATTAATAATTAAAAAAACATAAACCAAATTTGTTTTTCAAATCATATATTTTAAATTTTATATATATATATATATATATATATATATATATATTCTAAATAGCTACTAAATTATATATTAATTTTTCAAATCAAATTATATATATATATTGATTTACTGATTTTGTTTCTTTTAGCAAAACTAATATATATAATCATACGAATAAATATGGTCAATATTGACTTAAATAAAACCTGAATGATCCTCATAAGAAAATGGATGATAGCATATAAAGCATGAAAGAGAAACATTTAAAATATCATTTAAAAGTGAATACGATAATTATTGAAAATCAAGAAAGAGAAGCATTTAAGAATTAAAGTTAAAAATGTATATATTAATCTTTTGAATTAGATATTATTTTTCGAATCAAATTATATATACTAAAATTAAAATTTAGATTTTAAATATAAAATAGGATGAAACTGAGTGCATATATATATATATATATATATATATATAGGAATTATTAAAAATCAAGAGAGAAATCCCACATAAGTGTATCAAGCGTCATGTCAGAATATATCAGAGTATCACGTCAGAGAATACCAGGCAATCAGATATATCCTTGAAATCCCACATAAGTTCAACTCAGGTTTAGGGACCAAATCTTTTTAAAGGGGGAGTATGTAATACCCCAATTTAAAATTAAAAGGTTAGAATATTTTTTCCGAACTCAGAAGAGTACTAGCTACCCTCATATGTCGTTTTGGGTCCTGAATTCCACTAAGTTTGGACCCTACACGTCCTTGGAGAGCTACATGGTAAAGTCATATTCTTGGGACCGACAGTCCCGGTAATTGTTCCTAGAGAAAAATGAGTTAAAGAGATATTTTTAACGGATTTTACGAAATCTTTAAATAGGTCATTTTTAAATCACAAGTTTACAGAAACGTAAGAATTCCCGGATTTGAACTAAAGCTCAAAATCTAGATCTTTAATTGATGGGATTTTGATTTTTGTAATATTTTATTTAAATCCAAATGGGGGTTATTCCATTATTTACATTTCTTAAAAAAATGAGTTCTAGAGAGTGAGAGACCATTCTGGAGAGTGAGGGACCATCTTGCAGAGGGAGAAAAAGAGCGCCGCAGCACTCAGCAGAACTTTAAGGCGGTGTAAGAAGTGAATTTTTATGCTCTCTTAGCGCTGCAGCGCTCAACAGAATAGTAAGTCAATGAGAGATACACTCTCTAGTGAGCGCTGCAGCGCTTGACAGATCACTTAAAAACCCCATTTCGAGGTCCATAACCTTCACTCTCTCAAAACATAACCTCACCCCCTTAGAAACCTGAAAACCCTTATCTCCCACCTCTCTCTCACCCATCTTCATCAATCTAACATCAATCTTTCACTTCCAAGGCCTTAAGGTAAGAGATCTTCATGTTTCCTCTCATTTTCTTCCATTTCCTCTTTGTTCTTGAGGTTGGTTTTGCTATTCCTCCATGTTATCCAAGAGGTGAAGTTCTTCCTTGGCACTAGAGTTTGATCTGAGTTCTTTAGTGCTTTCTAGAAGTTAATCTAGAATATTATGGCTCCTATGTCAGATATTAATATTGTTCCTACTCCAAAAAGCTCTGTCACTGTAGATTCTTTACTGTTCACCCCTTCAGGTGAGTGGATTCACACTTGTAATCTCTGTAGTCTGCATTAGAGTTATTTTCATGAAAATATGATTTATTGTTTGATTTTAGAGAAATATTGTATAAGGATTTGAAGTTAGTATTCATTTATGAGTTTTAAAACTCTTAATTTTTTAGCATGAAATATATATATATTTATTGAGAAAACTCATGGGACCATTATTGATGAAATAATTCTGATTAAAATTGATTTTAACCATGATTATTAGAAATTTATAATTATTGGAATGTTTATTTTACAATGAACATGGGTTATGCAAATGATTGTTAGAAAACTATGAGCTTTTGAGGAATTTTATTGTGATTTCAGAATTAATAAGTTTATGAAAGAATGATATTGAGAATTGATTTGAAAATCAGATAAAAAGGGAATCTAGAGTGTGAATCTTTATATGACTCAGGACAGTTGGCAGATACATATTCTGTGGGCTTGAAATCACAGTGTCTACAAAGGGTGGTCCTTGGACATGATTTCACAGCCATAATTATGCTAAGGTAAGTTTGTTAGAGCTATGTGGATTTAGAGCTCTCAGAATAATTAAAGATTATATGATTTCTAGAATTGTTTGTTTTATATGATTGAGTTTTGAACCCTAGGATAGAAGACTTTATGTAATGTTGTGAAAAGATTGGTTTTAGAATCAGGCACTACTGGGAGGAACATAGTCGTGAGTTAACGCCAGCTATTCCGTTAACCTTGGTATACCAAGGCCCACCAGGGGCAAGCTTATCATTATCTAGATTAGTCCGCTAGGGATGCGGTTCGCCAAAGATCGTTAAGATCTCAGTTATGAGCTCATGTTCTCCAGGGACTGATCGCCATTTTTACTGTTCACGAATAATCTATTCTCTTTTGTAGTGCCTTGAGAAATATCAGGTTTTTTAATGTTTACAATAAATTTATGATTTTATAACTATTATATTATGAGCATATAGTATATGAAATATGCACCTATTATGTAAAATGAATATAAACGTTTTATAATTATGCATTATGTATTATTTCTCTTGTCCCATGAAAGAGGGTTTCAGGTGAGAACTCACTCACTGAGTTTTGCACAAAACTCACCCCTCTCTTTTCTCCCATTCCATAGATTGTACAGTTGCGGCAGACTTTCCCAGTCATCATCCTCCATTGGCATTAGAGTTCATATGGTGAGCTTCACTTGGGTGGAGTGTTTATAGTTTTGTCTAGTGTGCTCCAATACAAATGCAGGCGGGATCCAGACAATAGAGCATGTTCATATTTTTGCATATTATAATATTGTTTGAAGTTGTATTGAATAGTTCAGCACTTATGAATATTTCAAATTAGAGTAGCTTTATACATATATGTTTTGAATTGTGATTCACAGACTATAGAGTTTGAATTATGGAATTTCAATATAGACTAGTGTGATTTAATAAACAGGTGAATTATATGTAGAAAAGAGAGTTTCTGTTATAAATGAATTTTTATGAACAGAGCATACATGTAGAGATAGTCAATAGGTCACAAGGCTTGCATGAGAATGAAATTTCTCGCTTGCCAGTCACGTGCCCAAGTCGGGTCATGATACTATCATATGGTTTGTATGAAGTTACTCAAAGAATGATATTACATTGATCCTTTATATTTTTTTTTCAATTTTTGTTCAAGTGACTACTGTGAATTATTTTTATTTTGAATGAAATTTTAGTAATCATTCTTATTTGGAAGAATCATAAATGGGCAATGAATAAACTTTAAGATAATGTAAATGAAATTCATAACATTATCGAGAAAATAATTACCATTCTTTCATTGTATTCATCCTATAAAATGACTGTTACAATGTCAATACATATTATATGTATTAGAGAACAATACAAATTAAATGCCTAAACCTAAAAGGTTATAGATAAATTGTTCTAAGGGGATTTCCTAACAAGGAAAACTGTTTACGATCAAATAACATAATTCTAGTTATTACAACCATTGACGAAAGAATCCTAAATAAAAGTTGATTCCTTTGCTCATCCTATTCTGAATCACATAATTAATCAGCATTGATGAGACAATATAAGGTAATATTTACCTGCAACTAATAAAGATTAAAATGAATAATATAAAGGGGGATGATATATATCAGAACAAAATGAAACCATGAAGGAGGAACTCATATTAATTGGATATTGATGATAATCTTACCATCAAATGAGAATAAAATGAGATAATATGATAAGATATAATAAAATAAAAATTTAAAAAAAGTGGAAGGATGAATCATTCTCACCTAAATTTGAATCTAGTAACATATAGAACAATAGACAATAAATTAATCTAGTAGATGATTTAGGCAAAGATGTTATATATTAAATTATAAAATTACAAAGTAAGAACAATTGTTATAAAATGCAATAACACAATTAATAAAAAAATACAATGAAAAAGTGTATATTTTACTGAGGAGAAAGGTATCTAATATGTTTTGACATTGTTAGTTTACAAGGAATAGATTAAAAATTAAGAAGAGCTTTTTTACTTGTTTTTAATTCCACGGAATTAGATCATGAAATTTTAATTTTAGTTCTACACGTTATTTCAAATATGAAAATTGGTCTCAAGGTACGTATCTAATTTTATTTCAAACTTCAATTTTTGCTTTCTTCCATTCGTGAATAAAAAATAAAGAGCTAATTTTATGTTTAAGGCTATGTTTAGTTAGGAAAGAAATGAGGTAAAAAATTTTATCGATAAAGTTTAATTATAAAATTATACATGAAATATAAGCATAAAAATTTTCACATTTTTATCCTTAACCAAACACACCCTTACCTTTTTGTTTCCTTCCGAAATTGGTGACAAGCATGGCAAGAAAATATTTACTATAAATTTTAGTAAGTATTGATTATTCATTTTAACATACATTTCTTTTGAATTGTACACTTGTACAGTTTTAATTGGTTTTATTCACCGATAATTAATTGCAAGAAACAATGTTAAAATGTTAAGCTTTCATTAATCTCAAAGAAAAGATTTGTCTAGCACTTTAGTATTTAGTCAAGATTTGAACCAGCTAGATGCCAGCAAAAATCCTTATTCATGCGATCATGCCGGTCACTAGTGTTTTTCACATCCATGTTTCCATGTATTGTTCTCACTACAAGAAAATTGCCGTATAGTGATGAAAAAAAACCATAGGTAAAGGTATAATAACCATGGGTATAGACTCAAAAACTTATACCCATGGAAGTCTACTTCCATCATTTTTACTATGTCTTTACCCACGATTTTTTTGCCGTCAGTATAACATATAGTGACGGTACCCATTACTGTAAGAAAATGTCTAAACCTATACCTACAGATTTCATTGTGTCACTATAAGTTTTGGTGACAGAACTAAAAACCGTCACAAATAACCCTGAAGTAATTACCCACGGAAACAACTCTGTCACTATATACTTTAGAGTAAATGTCCTTTTTCCGTGGGTATAGCTTATAACCACACTTTTGTTGAATTTAATTTTTCCGTGGGTATAGGGTATAACCACAGTTTTATTAATTTTATATTTTTCGTGGGTATAGCTTATAATGATTTTTTTTATGGGTACAAAAAATCAAAATTTGAAATTCAATTTATATATTTGAATTTATATATATAAGAATAACAATCATATTAAAAAAAGACTCCAATTACATTAAAAGTAAAATAAGTTTTAAAGTAATAGGTAACAATGTTACAAATAAACAAAATCATAACAATAGAAAGAAGTACATATGTTATGCTTCTATAAAGTAAATATGGTGCATACAAAATACAATTTCAAAGCATGATAAGCATGAATCACCAACAATTTACAAAAAATGAGCACCTTCACTTTTAGTTATCACCTGCAAATTACAATGAAGCATTAATATTAGTGTATGTATTTAACAAAATTAACATAAATCTTAATGAAAATTAACCAAATTAAGTACATACTATATTCATGATCTTCATTATTGAAACTTTGAGATCTTGAATTGCTTTGATCATTTGGCATACTTGAAGCATCAGGAACCTATGAAAAAATCATACAAATTTTAGATATATGTTCAGTGGGAAGTTCAACTTTCCTGCCATTAAAAGCCAGAGGTTACATCATCTTAAACCAAAGGTTTCACTCTATTTTCTCATTTCTAAAGTTGATAATATATATATATATATATATATAAGCATATTTGGCAGCTTGTCAGCTTAAATTGGCAACATCTATTAATTGGCAGCATTCATTATACAAACCCTCTTCGAGGATCATGTTTGTGAACCATATTTGGACATTTTATCTATACAATCAGAAGAAAGTACTTCATTTGAAAAGTCCAATACAAGTTTTAGTGGTGCCAATCCATCTCATATAACTAATCTAGGTATGAGGTTTATCCTTGCATTTGTCTGATATTAATACTAATACTAAATTGCTAAGCAACTTGAATTTGCAACTCTTTCTGAAATCAGTTGAAGCAGAACAGATGAGTGAACAAAAAATGGCCACTAAAGAGAAAAGGTGCAAAATTAACAATAAATAAAAAGGCCACTAAATCTATTACTCACTAGCTCATTTCAGAGAAGTCTGATACCACCACATGTAAAGCAAAATATTATTATTCAAGAGAAGTAACTATATTAACTTTCATTCTAACTTTTTCATTCATGCTCTAGACTAATTTATGATTTCTGATGCATAGAAAAATGTACAAGCATTGCTCTCTAATCAGCATACACATAGACTTTTCTCTGACTTCCATAGCACATTGGAGTTTGGAGCACTACCCCAAGGGGCTTCTTCTCTCAGCACACAATTTTATTTGAACACTTGTTTTGATAAAGTCAACACAATATTTGTATTATTCACATGTAAACATGCATGCTTCAAAAAAAATTAATAGATTAACCTACCAAAGCTTTATTTTAGATAGTAGGTGCTGTTACTTGATAAATGCATAGAAACAGCTACAAGAAAAGAACACAATTTAAGTAATTGAATTACTCACTAGCCGAAATATACTTAAATTTAATACCACTCCTATCCTAACTCTTGTGTATGTATGATCTAGCATTTAAGCATGCAGTCTTCAACGTTTTGTTAATTAAATGATGTTCAGAATCAGATTTCTATATATATTCGTATGGTTGTGGATTAAACTAAACACATAAAGTTATTGGTGTTAGCATACCTGTCCAGCTGCAAGTTGTAATATATTTTGCACATCTTCTTTTGGCAAACGGCTTTGCATTAATTTTAGCACATTTGTCAACAACCCCTTAATCTGGTTAACTTCTTCACGCAAATCTGCATCTGTAGATGAGGAAAATTTTGACCTTTTGGCTGGTGGAATCTTGCCTAAACAACGCACATGCCCTTTCTTTTCATTTTCAGGTCCTTGTACTTTTGAAAGCAAGTCATCCTTCCAAAATGTGCAACCTTGTTTGGTTTGGGATGCTTGGGATGTTTCACCCTCAAGTACATGTTTTTTTATTTCATCCTAAAACACCATTTATATAAAAAAAAGTCATACTTGTAAGAGTGTGAAACAAAACAAAGTAATAATCAACCAAATAGCAGTAGAAACAAAACATATATAATAAAATCTTACAATAACACCAGCAGCTTTTTCATTGACAATTGTTCCATTCTTACGAGTTTGGGTGTCAATATATACCACATGACGTTCAGGCAACACTCTTTTGTTTTTCTTTTTCTAAAACCAAATAAATTGTAAGTTTCACATAAAAATATACAATTCAATAACAATGAATGCAAACAAACCTTCTCATCAATCACTACTGGGAGACTTTTTGTACCCATACAATGGGTATCTTCAAGCTTAGCACGGTTTTGCTTATTAATTCCACTTATTTTCTGTAAAAATCAAGAATTCATAAGGAGGATCAATGATGAACTAAAGCACGGTGTATGTGTGTGTGCGTGTGTAGAACAACTTACTTGCCCTCCTTCTGAAAACCAATGATGAACTAAAGCACGGTATTGATCCGAATCAACTCGATCATCAGGTAATGTAGAAGCAAATTTCTTCTTCTATCTTACTGGGGTCAAATGCTCTCTTTAAATCATGCTTCCACTGTCTCCATTTGTCATTCATCTCAGATTTCAACATCTCTCTTATAGCATCATTTATAGGAGGGACAAACTCAAATTTGCTCTAAACAATTAAAAATGTTACACAAAAAAAATATGAATATAAATTTATCATAACAGATCTGATGAATGCATAGGTAAAAGGAAAATAGCAATCATGGAACCTCTATTAGTTTAAGTATCTCCTCTTTGTTATTCTTTGGCATTAATTTCCAGCTTGTATAGTTGATTGGAGCATATTGGGGCCTTCTTACTATACTTCCTATGAATCGAGTAAGAGTTTTTGCTTCTTCACCAATAGGTCGACCAAGTTCATCTAACTTAACTCTTATAAAATCTTCAGGATCCATGTCCCACACATCTAACATTTTTGTAGGACCTCTAGTTGCTTTAGGTGGTGCTACAACTAATTGAAAAAAAATAGGCATAAGTATAAGACAATATATATACACACACACACACACACACACACACACACATATA
Source organism: Dalbergia cultrata (assembly GCA_031216105.1). Lineage (NCBI taxonomy): Eukaryota > Viridiplantae > Streptophyta > Magnoliopsida > Fabales > Fabaceae > Dalbergia > Dalbergia cultrata. The sequence goes on from CM062350.1 coordinate 19,853,639, forward strand.
AATGAATAAAAATGAGAGCAAAATATATACCTTCTTCAGGAACTTCTATGTCGGATACAACAGAGTGAGACTGAATAGATTCATGTATGGCTTGTTCTATAGAAGTTGAACCACAATGTGTTCCTTCATTATGGCTTGATTGGACTTGATTTGAGGTAGAATTTGGAGTAGTCTGAGATTCTTCATTGTTTTGTAAATCATTCATTGAATTCAGTTCTTTACTACGATTAACAATATTTAATTTTCTTCGTCTCCCCATCTAGCCTATAATATGTTCTTTCAAAAATTAAAATCAAAATATTGTATAATGAACCACAGGCACAATAATAGAGTAAGCATAAACCACAAGAAAGGACTAAAGCCTAAGACTTAGCACCTAACATCAAATGTAAAACACACTATAATGCCCAATTTCTCACACCAGATTGCATAAAAGATAAATACTCTAAACAATATATTAATATTAAAAATTAAATTGATAATAAAAACACCATATTGTATGCTCTAAACAATAACAATTGAAAGGAATCATCATGATTAACATCATCATCAGAATTGCTATCATCATCATGAATAGCAATAGCATTAGCCTCAACTTCCAACACATCATCGTCATCATTAACTTCTCTCCTAAGCCAATCATTCTCATTCTGAGTTGCTTCATCTATATCATATGCAATTTGCTCACTCATTGGCTCGATATCATTAGGGTCCTCATCACCCATATCATACGTATCTCACACTTTTACATTCTCAACAACAGGCCAATCCTTGTTTCTCTCATCCCAAACATAAAACACCTTCCTAGCTTGTAATGCAAAAACATATGGGTCATCACAAATATCTTTTCCAGTATGCTTTAAAAACTTGAAATTTACAAGAGTCTTCCCAAACTTGTCTTTCTTGCAACCTCTATTGATATCTACCCAATCACACTTGAAAAGCACAACTTTATATTTTCTAGAATAATCCAATTGAATGATATCAGTTAATTGACCATAGTAGTTAATTTCATTGGATGAGATCTTAGTCTTCACGACTACTCCACTATTTTGCATTTTCAACAATCTCTCTATCTTCTTTGTGTGAAATCTAAAACCATTGATAGCATAGCCAGAAAATCTCCTTGCCACATCTGATGGACCACGAGCAAACCACCTAAGCTCATCACTAACTTGTTCACTCCGTTGTTCATCCAAGCGTTGAATCTAAAATATTTTAGAAACATAACTTAGTCATAAGTAATAAAAGAAATGAAAAAGAAACTAATTTCTTGCTACTTACCCTCTCTTTAAACCAATTATTGAACTCTTTAACATGAAGTTTCTCAAGTTCAACTTAAGACAATCATCGTCGAGACTGTCTATTTAATAATGCAATGTGTTCTCTAAAAATAAATGAAAATAGAGTTATATGGTTAACAAAATTCTCAAACTATAGAAATGAAATTTAACTTATGCCTTACTCTATAAATGAAGCTATCGTAACATGGTTGAAAAGCACATATCTATGAGCCTGTGACAACTCCATTTTGTCAAGCTTACTTCTACTCACTCTCTTTCGTTTCCCTACTTTGAACTTTTGTTGTCTTTTAAATCCTAGTGGTATCCCCATAGGATGTAAAAAGGTTCCATCATCTATTAAACTTGAATACGTTCCATCATTAGTTCTTCTAGGTCTAGTAAACCTTGTCTCCACCCCAGCTAGATATTGTGAACAAAATGTCAAGCACTCATTAGCCAAGTAACCTTCTGCAATAGATCCTTCAGGATGTGCTCTATTACGCACAAATGACTTCAATGTTAAAAGAAACCTGAAGGCAACACATAAGATAACTCATTTCTAGGTTTTGAATCTATATATATTCTCTTATTGGGTTAAAAGGAATAGTCCATACCCTTCAATAGGATACATCCATCTATATTGCACTGGTCCTGCAACCTTAGCTTCATGTGCCAAATGGATTATCAAATGCACCATTATGGTAAAAAAAGATGGAGGAAAAATTGTTTCTAGCTGGCAAAGTGTCTCAACAACTTGATCCTCCAATTGTGTAAAAGAATCCACATTCAGCACCTTTGAACATATTTGTCTAAAGAAATTGCAAAGATTAACTAAAATTGAGGTGACTTTATCGGGTAAAGAACCCCTTAATGCAATTGGAAGAAGTTCTTGCATCAATACATGGCAGTCATAACTTTTTAACCCAAATATCTTGTGCTGCTTTATTTGCACGCAACGTGGAATGTTTGATGAGCATTCATCCGAAGCTTTTACATTCTTTAGAACATTTAAGAAAGCTTCCTTTTCCTTTTTAGTCATCTGATAACATGCCCTAGGTAAAATCACCCTAGTACTATTAGGATGTGGTTGAGGATGAAGCACACTTCTAATACCCAAATCTACAAGATCTTTTCATGCCTTATAATTATCTTTTGATTTTCCTGCTTGATTTAACAAAGTACTAAGGATGTTATCACAGAAATTTTTCTCAATATGCATCACATCAAGGTTGTGATACAATACATTATGTTGCCAATAAGGCAAATTAAAAAAAATGCTCTTCTTTTTCAAAGGTTGGGGCTCACCCATATCTCTTTCACCATCTTCTAAATCATCCAAATATCTTAAAACAGAATTGCCATCAAGAATTGGAGGTTGATCTTTGAATTCCTGTGTTCCATGGAAGTCTTTTTTGTTTAGCCTCCACCTGTGATTAGGCCCCAACCACCGACGATGACACATGTAGCAATATTTTCTACCATGATGCAACCACTTTGATGCTGTTTGAAAACCACAACATGGGCAAGCATATTGGCCTTTAGTACTCCACCCATATGAGTTAGCATAGGCTGGGAAGTCATTAATGGTCCACATTATTGCAGCACGGAGGTGGAAGAACTCTTTCTTGGAGACATCAAAGGTTTTAATTCCAATATCCCACAATTCTTTCAACTCTTTCACCAATGGTTGTAGGTACACATCAATATTATTTCCAGGAGATTTAGGACCTGGAATGATTAATGACGACATGAAAAAAGAATGTTTCATGCACATCCAAGGTGGAATATTGTAAGGAATTAGGATGACAGGCCAAGTGCTATGAGTAATACTCATAGTTTTGAAAGGATTGAACCCATCAGAAGCTAAGCCTAATCGAACATTACGAGTATCAGACGAAAATGTTGGATGTTGAGCATCAAATTCAATCTAAGAAAGAGAGTCAGCCGGATGCCTAAGAGAACCATCCTTTGTTCTACCATCTGAATGCCATCTCATCAACTCAACAGTTTTAGAGGATTTGAATAGCCTTTGCAGTCTTGGCTTCAATGGAAACCATCAAAGAATCTTTGCTGGTACTTTCTTTAGCTTATCATTTGCTTGCGTTTCCTTATCTTTTGAGTTCCACCTTGACTCACCACACTTTGGACATACTTCATTTTTGTTATAGTTGTCCCAAAACAATACACAGTCATTAAGACAAGCATGAATCTTCTCATATCCTAAACCCAATCCTGAAATTATCTTCTTCATCTCATAGTATGACTCGGGCAAGACATTTCCTTCGAGTAAAGCATCTCCCAATAATTCCAATAACATAGAGAATGATTTGTTACTCCAACCATGAAGACACTTTAAATGGTACAAATGTACCATAAAAGATAACTTGGTAAACTTCTTACAATTTGGGTAAAGCATTTGCTCATTCTCTTTAAGCAATTGATAAAACTTGTCAGCATTTTCTCCTCCTTGTTGTGGGTTCCTTTCTTCATTATTGTCATGGGTTTCTTCTTCCATAAGATGCATTGCAAAAGCATCTTCAAGTAGTTCTTCCATGTCATGCTCCATTTCTCTAGGCTCTTCAATTGGTCTATTTGAAGGTATAGTAGGCCTTTCACCGTGGAAAATCAACTGTATATACCCTTGAAGGAACCCTCGATGTGGATCAGTTAGGTGCAAATAGACACTAGTTTTACTATGAAGGTGAGTGTTGGCACACTTTTTGCAAGGACAAAATATTTTTCCATCAGCTTCTAAATTTCGAAACTCAAATTCAAGAAACTCATTAACCCCTCAAATGTATTCTTCAGTTTTTTTTTGTTGGATCACTCATCCAATCTCTAGAATCCATCAGAGTGCTACAATTCAAGATATGTAAAGAAGAATATGAATAAAATAGCAATTGTTATCTTTCTAGTGAATTAAAGATATTAGAAAGGAAAACTATATAATTTTTCATGATGTGTTCATTTTGCTGTTGTTTTTGGGCAAACAATTAGTCCTTAAAGCATAAATTAACCTACTTGAAAAATGTCATTTACCATTAATTAAATTCTTATGTATAAATAAATAATGATTGGAAATTAAATCCATCTTACTACATTTTTTTTAAAAAAAAGCTAGTTGATCCATTTCATATAACAAGAACCTAGAAATGTTCAAACAACTATAATGACACCCCTAATTAGCAGTGAAGAATTGACTTGTGCATGACCAAAACTCCATGAATTAAAGATATTAGAAAGCAAAACCATATAACATAGTGTAGATGCCACAATGGTAGAGCATGCGTATTTATCTAAGCTCCAGATACATATGTATGTGAAAGGCCTAAAGCTTAGTTGAACCTTATCCAAAATTATTAAATAATACTAATAATAATACAATACATGAAGCTTTTTGCAGGGGGACAAAAAATAAACAAGCCAAAAAGGAATCTTGACATTAGAGCCATATCTGAACAGATTAACAACTACAAGTAGAATATTTAGTAGCATTGCAAGTTGAGAAAAACACACCCCCCACGGGAGGGGGAGGGGTGGCAAATATATATTAATTGAAGAGTATATGTTCTGAGAAATCAAAATTCCAAGGTAGAACACCATAAACAAATGATGACATAAGAAATGTAGTAGTAAGCAACATTATTCTTTTTCTTATTTTCCTAAATAAAGGCTTAAGTGCAGAAAGATAACTTTGAGTACATACCTCTACTCTAGGTTCCCCAGAACTAAACCTCTATAAGCCTCGTGTTCTAATTTTAAGGCTGATGCCATCTATACCAAAAGATTTGATTAAATATAAAGAAAATGATGATAAGAAAATTTGGATATACAATTTCTCAAGAAGACTAAGCAGAGTCAAGCACAAACTCTCAATCATTTCCACTTTCATTTCCAAATTTCCATAACGCATTACATTGATTAAACAAAATCAAATAAAAAGCGGCAAAACAATAGCAGCAAGATTAGAGATTGTAAATACACAATGCAAGTAAAATAAAGAAAAAAAGAGATAGCCGATTTCTCAAAACAAAATTGTTGAAACCCTAGCTAAACAAAGTTACTGAAATGGGGAGAGCCAAAGAGCAAACTCAAAATCAAACTCAGCTTCAGACTTGTATTAACAAATTTTTTAACACACTAACAATGTATAAGGCGATTGTTTTCTTCCTTAGCCCAAAAAACAATGAAGGACATAGAAGAACAGAGCAGTGGAAATACCTATAGCAAATACGAAACAGAGGCTGGAAAGGTTTCACCACCACGGCTGAAGGGGTGCTCGTGTGTTCACAGCGGAGGCAAAGCTAAGAGACCGGAAGGGGTTTGTGGCGGTCAAAAACCAGAGCCTGGAAGGGGTTCGAGGCGCGCGAGCAAGCAGATACAGGGAGGGGTTCCAGTGCGTGGGGGAGCTAATGCAGGGAGGGGTTCCAATGCGTAGGGGAGCAGATGCTGGGAGGGGTTCTAGAGCGCGCGAGCAGATGTTGGGGGAGGGCCGAGCACTCGCACGAGCGAGCAGATGCTAGGGAAGGGCCGAGCGCACGCTTGAGCAAATGCTGGGGGAGCTTCAAGAGCGTGCGCTAGCAGATACTGGGAGCTGTTCGAGACGCGCGGTGACCAGATGCTGGAAGGGGTTCTCAGCGGTGAGGGGTTTGGTGATGAGGGGTGGAGGTTCTGGTGGTCCTACTATAATTTTGTCATGGAGGTGGAAGAAAGAGTGACTAAAGCCTCAGGGAAAAGGGAGAAAAAAATAATAAGGAGGGAAAATAAAAGTGAGATGTTTTCATCACTTTCAATTCGCAATTGTGGCAGGGAAAATGGAAAAACTGATGGAATAAGTGACCCCAAAATGTGAGTATGGACCCACAGTAAATAAAAAATTATAGTGATGAAAAATTATAAGTGTAGCTATATGCTACTTATACCCACAGTAAAAAAAGTTATAGTGACAGTAAAATAAAAGTGAAGGTATAGATGTTCAATACCCACAGTATTAATATCTGTCCCTAAAACTTATAGTGATGGTACTATATATTTGTGGCTATATACTATCTATACCTACAATTTATATCTGTGTAACTAAAGACTGTCGTGGGTATATGGCAATTTTCTTGTAGTGTCTGCACGGGTACGTTTTAGAACTTTTTTCTTAAATTTTATTTTTGGGGAGGAGTGACTAGTATGACATGAAAAGGAGTAAATTTTGACTATTAATATTTATATGAATAATCAAAATTCAAACATAAAAGAGCATGACTTCACTATTTACCAAAAAGTATTGCTTTTGCACGTTTTATAAGTTTGTTGGCATCAAAATTCACTAAGTGTCAAATTGTCGAATTAATATTTGACTATGACAAGATGAAAGATTAGATAAAGGCCCAATGAAGATTGGTAGTCATAAGATTGACAAACTCTCTGTTTGTCAAAATTATGTCAGAAAAGGCCAATTAACTAGTACCTAGTTTGGCAATTCGACTTTGACAATTCAATTATTTAATGTTTGATAAGTCGAAATGTAAGTTTGTCATATGAGGCAAGACTGAATAATTGGAAGATAGACAACTATCACAGTCGAAGATCAACAAGTCAAACTTATAGTTTATCATTTCAATACTTAGAAAATTTCTAGAAGATGTTGAAAATGCTGTCAAGATAATTGCTTCACATATGTTCATCAAATGATGGTTATTGACAGTTACCAGTAGTTATTGACAGAAGCGTGACAAGAATGTGGCATAGTAGTGGCAGAGGACAAATGACAAAAAAAATAACTGTCAAAGCCACGTGGACAACATCTAAGGGCAGCCAGAAGACAAGTGTCAAAATCCTAGAGTCCTAGGCTGTCTATAAATACTAGTTCTGTACATATTGTAACGGGTTAGAATTTTCACTCACACACTCACTGTAAAAACATCTCCAATGACTACACAGAGTCTAGAGTTCACTGAATATTATTCTCAACCCTCTCTTTTGCTTTCCTATGATTAGATTTCCTTTCAGTTTCTTTACATTTTATGTACTTTATTTCCAGTTTGTCAATCAATTTCCAGTTTGCATTCTTCTTCTTTTTCTTCCTTAATATCTTCAAATATCTCATTTACACTATCACTACACAAATCACGTTACAATCATTTTACATTATACTCTCATTCATAAAATAGAGTTTGACACTCGATTCTTCTTTTGGTGAAGAACCTAAGAGGAGTAGCTTTTCGCTCCCTGAATCGAGATCTTGAAAAGCAAAGGCTGTCATCCAAACTCCTGAAGTTTGTCGACATATGCCTGGTTTAGCGCAATTTGGCCTCTTACACAAGGAAATTGTCAATTATTTGTTGTTGACAATATAAGTGCCAAAATCTGCAATAAACAAATTGGCACGCCCTGTGGGACACACTGTTTAAAAAGAAATAAAATCATGTCAAACAAAATATATGCGCTTGCGTAGTGGCACTATAGTGTCAAATATGTCAAGAGCATCGTCCTCATCAGAAGACGGACGAAATGAGGGAGAAAATAATCCCCCTAATACTTTAGAGCTTGTCTTGACTCCAGTCAGTAAGACAAGTGAAAGTATGCCTCAAACAAATGTGGCTAATACCACTACAATGTGGCCTCCATATGGCCTTCCTCCAGGATATGTACCACCAGGGTATATACCTTCCACAGTGCCAAACATGGGAAATCCACCAAACACGGGGAATCTATCAAATGTTGGTAATAGTGGTGTATTTAATAATGTGTACTCACCTAATCCTTTGTTTCAGAGTCAAACTATGCCAATCATGTCGAGTTTGCCACAATTTGGTACACATTTGCCACAGTTTGGTTTTGTCAGCCCTCCATTGATGGGCCCTTCTGTGGTTGGAATGGGGAATATGTCTTCAACAAACCCAACCACTACAAGACAGCCAAACATAGGCCCAATTTTCCCTAATATACCTAGAGCAGGTGTGACAAGGACTCCCACAAACACGGTCTACTCTATGGCTGTGTTTAGACAACAAATTGACGAGAGTCATCACGATCTTGTCAATATGTTAACTATACAAATGGCGACAATATTGATGCCTTTGATTGAGACAAATAATACAAGATTCGAGCAATTGACTCGACAAATGGGACGAATGGCCTAAGCCATCACTTTTGATGACAATCCAAATGATCCCTATGATCAAATCAATAATCAACCACCAAATGAAAATGATCACGTCAACCCAATTGTCAATCTAGTCCGTCGAGGACAAGATGCTGACAAAGAAGTTCAAAGGGTTAAACAACAAAATATAAGGGGGGGCATTATCAACATCAACATCATAATACGCGTCAAATTCAAAATATTCAACAAAATCAAAACATCACCCGCGCAGTCGAAACTATTTTGAACAGATTCGGCTTCAATGTTGGCTTTGCCAATCAACCTCTATTTGTGTCTGCATTCCCATATTACATTTAATAGGCCGAAGTGCCTAGAGGTTGGAAGATCCCCAAATCTTTGACAAAATTCTCTGGTGAGAATAGGGAATCAACTGTCGAGCACATCGCTCGATATACCACTAAGATAGGGGAAATGGCATCAAACGAACACTTAAAAATGCATTTCTTCCCCTCATCTTTGACAAGAAATGCTTTCACATGGTTTTCAAATTCAAAACCTAACTCTATTTTGATATGGGCTCAACTAGAAAGCAGTTTTCACAGTCAATTATTTCAAGGTGAAACCAAAGTAAGCTTAACCGATTTATTCTCTATTCGACGTTTCACGGGAGAAACTGTCGATGATTATTTAGTCAGATTCAGGAGTGCTAGAAATAGATGTTTTACTCCTGTACCAGAGTCTGAGATTGTCAAAATGGCTATCAACGGTCTAGATTTTGATATTAGGAAGAAACTCATCAATCTTCAATTCATAGACCTAGGCCAATTGGCAGAGAAAGTTCGTCAAATTGAACAATTAAAAAGAGAGGAGGAAAGAATGAGAAAGAAAACACTTCGTCGTGAAAAAGTAGCTTATGTCGAGGTCAGCCAATTTAACGATGAGGTCGAGGGTGATGGTGATGAAGTTAATGTGGCCGAACTGAAATCAGGGCCAACTTATGTTTGTCAGTCTTTAAGACCTGCTAAAAATAAAGAGAAGATTTCATCATCAAAAGTTTATTCTTTCGACATTACTAACGCTAACCAAATATTTGACGTACTCTTGAAAGATAAACAAATAATTCTTCCTGAAGGAAAGAAAATCCCTTCAATTTTAGAATTAAAAGGAAATTTTTTTTGTAAATTTCATCAATCGACTGGACATGCTAGTTGTGTTCGTTTCAGGGATTTGATCCAGAAAGCAATTAACAAAGGACATTTGACATTTGAGGGGAAAGAAAAGACCATGAAAGTGAATACTGACCCTTTTCAAGTCAATTTAAGCTTCGTCGAGCCAGCTTTCCTCGACATCAATGTTGCTGGATTAGGAATGTCAAACCTTGAAGCTGAAAAGAAGTTTTGACGTGACTATGAGCTCGATTTTTTCGAAGCCATCGAACAAATAATCTACCCAAAGGCGGGGGAAGATCTTTTGACATTCTTGATTAAATAAAAGAACAACTGTCGGGACGTTTCTCTTTGTCTAAGGAGCAGTGCTATATTCGACCCAACTGCAGCTGCGACATATGAGAAGCAAAAGATTGAAAAAATGATTGTCGAAAAGGAAAAAGAGAATCTGGAACTAAAAAGAAAAGTAGCAGGTAAGTCAAAATTTGATTTTGATCCTTTCGACCCTAAGTTTTTAAAACTTGGAACAGGACAAGTTAATCAAAAGATGAAGACTGTCGTGATGATGGATGGAAAACCTATCAACATGTTAAGTCGAGCCCGCATTCCTCTAGCCAGGGTTGTTCAAAACCAATGGATCTAGAACGTCCACCCTGAAGATGAGGCCTCATCTTCAAGAAAGAAAAGGAGACCAAGAAGGAAGTATAATCCAGGGTGAAGGATAGGTTCTAATCCTTATGTTTGGAAGAGGGTTGACAAAAGGAAAAATGACAGTCGAACTACTTTCCAAGTGAGCAAATTGAAGTCTTCTAAGGGTAAAGGTTTCGTTCCTTTAAAAGATGTAGTACAAGACAAAAGATCCAGATCATCAAATCTTCTGAATCAGTTGTCCAAGGTTATTGAAAAGCCTTCGACACAAGAAGTGCCAACTGCACATTTTGAAACTGGTCAGAATGACAAGATGGTCCCTGAATATCAACCTTTGTCGAAGGTTGAGCAAGATGGTAAAGTGGTGCCCGAATATCACCCACTCACTAAAGAAGACTTGTTGACAAATAATTTTGAAACTGGTTTTGATGATGACTTACATGCCATTTTTAACACATATTTGGTTGGATTTGTTTCTGTTTTACCTACAGAGTATGCTGCCGAAGGGGTATATGCCAAGATAGAAGACAACTGTGAAGATATTATCGTTGGAGATGAATGTGTGTTTGTCTGTGAAGATTTCTATGGTGATGGAGTTTTTGAAAAACATGATGAAATGACTAAAGCTCACTTAAGGCCTTTGCACATCAAGGCGACAATCGAAGGAAAAATGATCAATCAAGTGCTGATTGATGGAGGATCAACTATTAGGTTGATGCCAGAATGTAAGTTGGTCAAATTTGGCAAAAGTACTAAAGATCTGGTGAAAACTTATGTAGCTGTGACCGACTATAATGGGAAGTCCTCAGCTACCAAAGGTGTCGTGATGCTAGATGTTAAGGTGGGAAGTGTTAGTCGAAAGACAATGTTTGTCATTGTCCTGTCAAGAGCAAGTTACAATGTTTTGCTCGGATGCGATTAGATTCATGGAGTAGGAACTGTTCCATCGACGCTGCACCAGAAGCTCATACTTTGGAATCCAGAAAGAGGGATCGAAGAGATTGGAGCTGATAACAGTTTTTTCTATGTTGAGCAACTGCATGTGGACTTCAAGATCTACAATAAGAAGATCAAGCCTTTGGAGGTCGAAGCTGAGTTTGACCCAGAGAAAATTGACAAGTGCATTCTTGGAAATGAAGGCTTGAAATTGATACCTAGGACCGGGGTCGAAGCGGTCCCAGATTTGGATTAATTTATGGATTTGTCAAGCCAGATGGCTCATTTGTCGACCTATATGGTTGAACAATTTACATGCATTTCTGACAGTGCATTATTAGATTGTATTTATGACTTTGAACCTCTAGGATTTGATAATACTTCTATTTTATATGACAATCTTAGGAGTAGAAATAGGAATTCTGAAGTGCAGGATCCTCTTGAAGAAATTAACTTAGGCAAAGAGGGCAAAGCAAGACCAACATACATAAGCCAATTGCTGCCACAGGATTTCAAAGAAGAATTGGTCGAACTGCTCAAGGAATTCAAGGACTGTTTTGCATGGGAGTATGATGAAATGCCTGGGCTTAGTCATCGACTAGTCGAGTATAGATTGCCTCTGAAACCTAACAGCCAACCTATCAAACAAGCACCTTGATGATTTGCATATGAGGTAATGACCAAAATTAAAGAAGAAATTGAGAGGTTGCTCAAAGCCAAATTCATTCGTACAGCCAGGTATGTCAATTGGGTTTCTAATATTGTTCTTGTGATGAAAAAGAATGGCAAACTAAGGGTATGTATAGATTTTAGTGATCAAAATAATGCAACCCCAAAAGATGAGTATCATATGCCCGTAGCAGACATGCTAATTGATGCTGCAGCAGGTAATGAGATATTTAGCTTTATGGATGGTTATTCTGGCTACAACCAGATTTTCATTGCTGAAAATGATGTGTCAAAAACAGCATTTAGATGCCCTGGTCCTTTGGGCACTTATGAATGGGTAGTCATGTCTTTTGGGCTTAAGAATGCTAGAGCGACATATCAAAGAGCCATGAATACCATTTTTCATGAATTCATTGGCAATTTTATGGAGGTTTATATAGATGATGTGGTTGTTAAGTCTGATAAACAAAAGACACAACTTGAACACTTAAGGAAAGCCTTCGACAAAATGAAAAGGCATGGTTTGAAAATGAACTGCTTGAAATGTGCTTTTGGTGTGACTGCAGGAAATTTCTTAGGTTTTCTGGTCTAGAAAAGAGGAATTGCCATTGACCAAAATAAAGCTAAGGCAATATTAGAAGCTTCACCCCCAAGAAACAAGAAACAGTTACAATCTTTTCTGGGGAAGGTGAATTTTATGCGACGTTTTATTGCTAATTTGTCTGGAAAAACAAGGATTTTTGCACCTTTGATTAAGCTAAAAAAAAAGAAGAGGATTTCATTTGGACCAAAGACCATCAGGAGGCATTCGACATCATCAAACAATATTTGACAAATGCTCCTGTGATGACGTCACCAAAGGCCGATAGACCTATTAAACTCTACATTGCTGCCTCTCAAGCGACCATTGGAAGTATGCTGGCACAGGATGATGATAGTGGCAATGAACAAGTTATATACTATCTTAATAGAGTTTTGACAGATGTCGAATCTAGGTATAGTCTTCTAAAAAAATTATGTTTGTCTTTGTATTTCGCCTGCGCCAAACTCAAATGCTACTTGATTTCCAGAGAGATTCATGTAATTTCCAAAGCCGACGTAATAAAGTATATATTGTCATATCCAATTTTGCATGGTCGAATTGGTAAATGGATGGTTGCTTTGACTGAATTCACAATTAAATATGTACCAGCCAAGGCTGTCAAAGGACAAATGTTGGCTGAATTTTTGGTCGATCATCCTTGTGATGAATTAGGCAAGTCAATTGTGAATTGAATCGGTATAACCCCTTGGAAATTATACTTCGATGGTTCAAAACATTGTCGAGGTTCAGGGGTTGGTGTAATGTTGGTTTCTCCATATCATATTCCTACCAAGTTCATGTTTGAATTGAAGTTCCCATGTTCAAATAATGAGGTAGAATATGAAGCTTTAATTATTGGTCTCGACATGTTGTTAGCCAAAGGAGTAAAAAATGTCGAAGTTATTGGTGACTCACAGTTAGTCATTAAACAATTGTCAAGAGAATTCAGATGCATTGGTCGAAGTCTATTCAAGTATTTTGCGACAGTCGCAAGATTGTTATATGAATTTGACACTGTTATACTTCGACATGTGTCTCGAGACTTGAACTCTGAAGCAAATGAACATGCCCAGATAGCTTCTAGATACAAAATAAGGCCGTCGACTATGGAGCCATTTACCATAATTGAGTAAATCCTAGTCCCTTTTGACGAACAAGAAGTGTTTGTCATTGATTCTTTAGATGATAATGACTGGAGAAAGCCAATTGCCAACTACTTGAAAAACCCAAATCAAAGTATTGATCGAAAACTAAAATATCAATCCTTAAATTATGTTATTCTTAGTGACACTTTGTTTAAGAAAGGTGTCGAAGGAGATTTATTGTCTTGTTTGGGAGAATCTGAAGCTTATACTGCTTTGGCATAAATCCATGAAGGTATTCGTGGTGCCTATCAAGCAGGACAAAAGATGATATGGTGGTCCCTTCGATGACAAAGGTTATTTTGGCCAACAATGGCCAAAGATTGCATGCAATATGCTAAATCTTGCTAAGATTGTCAAAGACATGGCAATGTACAACATGTTCCAGCTTCAGAACTGCATGCCATTGTCAAACCATGACCTTTTAGAGGATGGGTATTGGATCTCATTGGTCAAATTTACCCTCCTTCATCAAAAGGGCATAAATTCATTTTGGTAGCTATCGACTATTTTACTAAATGGGTCGAGGTAATTGCATTGAAGGATGTAACCCAAAATGAAATAATTTATTTTATTGAAGAAAGAATTATTTACCATTTTGGGATTCTTGAAACTTTGACCACAGACCAAGGAACTATGTTTACAGGTCGCAAAGTGCTTGAATATGCTAGTTTGAGAACAATCAAAATGATTACTTCGACGCCTTACTATGCCCAGGCTAATGGCCAGGTCGAAGCTGCCAATAAAAGCATCATTGCTCTAATTAAAAAGCATATAGGTCGACAGCCTCGCAATTGGTATAATACATTCAAGCAAGTTTTATGGGCATATTGTAATTCACCCAAAGGTTCGACAGGTACAAGCCCTTATAAACTTGTCTATGGACATGATGTAGTCTTGCCTGTCGAAATTAATTTACAGTCCATAAGGGTGTTGAGGCAAAATGAATTGCCCGGTGACGATTATTGGAGTTCTATCTTTGATAAGTTAAATAACTTGGAACAAGAACGAATTGTCGCATTAGAAAATATGATGCGACAAAAAGAGGCAATGGCCAAATTTTATAATCGTCATGTAAAAATTAAATGCTTTGACATTGGTGATTTAGTTTGGAAAGCTATATTGCCATTTGAAAAGAAATTAAGAAAATTTGGCAAATAGTCCCCAAGTTAGGAAGGACCCTTTCGAGTTGACAAAACATTTTCTGGTAATGCTTATGGCCTAGTCGATGTTGATACTGGACAAAAAATAGCATCGATTAATGGCAAATATTTGAAAGCATACAAACCAGTAATGTATGAAGTTAAAATAAACAATTGACAACATGCAATTGTTGATCAAAAAGAATAAAGTAACCTATATGTTTGACTAAGCGAGTATTTGTCAAATAAAAAGGGGGAGCAAATAACCAGACATACATTTGTCAAAAGAGAAACGAGTTAGACAAAATATTTGATAGATTATCATGTCAAGAGCTAAAACTTGACCAAAGCGAGTAGTTGTCAAATAACAGAAAATAAAAATTCGACTAAACAAGTAAGTTCAAATTTCACAAATTTAAAATAAAGCTCGATGCAACGAGCAAGTGAGAATCAAATTAAGGAAGAAGGCTGCGAAGCTTTAACTTCATATCTTGTTGCTGTTGGAGAGCAGCTTCTTTAGTCGACTCAGCTTTTTCCAGAGCAGCATTGGCTTCTTCAAGTCCCATTTGAGCAGCTTCCCATTTCTTTGTCAAATTACCAAGTTTTTTGTCAAACTTATCCAAGTGCTGTTTTCCTTCAAATAGCACCTTGGACAAGGTCTCCCTTTTAGCTATCAGATTTTCTATCTGAGCTTGGAGATTTTGAACCTCCTCAATCAACTCGTTCTCATGAGCCTCGACATGATGCAAACTTTCAGCCACTTTAATCTTTTTGGCTTTGGAGTTTGTCGATGTTTTTGTCAACAAAGGTGACAGCATCAGCATTCTTTTTTCTTTGCTCCGAAGCATTCTCAACCATGGCCAAAGAATCGAATGATTGCACAATAAAATTCCTAAGAGAACTCACCAAATGTTGGTGTTGATCTAGCAAGGAAGTTTGAGACAATGTGGAGGCCGCTTCGAGCAGTCTTTGTTTTAGGTCACCATTAGTGACCAAAGCTTCAAATAGATGATTAAGCAAACTCATAATAGCAGAAAGTTGGTCAAATGGAAGGTCAATCACAATAGGAACATTGGAGGTGGGAGTTGGACTTTTCAGTATATCAGACACGGTAGTGGCATTCTTGACACTTCGAGCCTTTGAGACAGGAGGAGTGTATCTGTTTATAGCTGAATCAAACAATGCTTTATTCAGGGTATCAAAGAACCCTATGTCGAACTCACCATCATCATCATCATCCTCACTATCTTTATCCTGACTTGGAGGTGGAAGAATAATTGTTAGAGGTATAGCAACTGGGACAGTGTCTGGCTGGGTCGGAGTCTTGACGGTAGAGGTAATTGGTGCTGGGTCATGACTAGTTTGATATTCGATGGGAGAAATTGTGTTAATATCATCAACATCCTTTTCCTTTTCGACTTCATCCACAGCTTCATCTGGATTCATTGATACATTTGGTTCGGAACGAGCACGCTGTCAAAAGAAGGAAATGTCAATTATTATCAAGACAGTTCTAGCAATCATGATAGTTAATAGGGCATACCTTCTGGATAGGGGAGTTGGAAGAGTCTCCCTCTTCATCATCACCAATCTCGACCAAATTTTGAGGTTGACCTCTATCCAAAGGGGATTGACTTTGTCGAAGAGTAATGGACTAACATATGCAAAATACAGTTAGATATATCGACAAAATACACATGCATAAGTATATATGATTCACTTTGTCAAACAAGGTGTGAGAAGGAGTGGATGATCTTGTTATTTTTGAAGTTTTGGTAGCCTTGACAGCTTTCTTTTTCTTGGAGTTTCCAGCTTTAGTTGACGTAGTTTTTGCCTTTGGCTTTCTAGGCTCCAGAGCAGGCGCTTTACATTTTCGACCTAAAAGACCTGCATCATCATCTTTTACAAGAAAGGTTCGATTAGTCAAGTATTGACGATTACTCAAAATAAAAGATATGAATAGAAATGATACCTAGTTCGGCACATTTTCTTGACCTTGCTGCAAGGCACCAGAAGAATGAGTCAAAATGCGCTATTTGATGGTTTGCAAATTGACATGAATAGTTTCATAATATGACAGCCACCAAGTGACAAATGATATCCTTGGAAAGGAGCTATGTTCGACAGCCATTGGGGAATAGACTTCTTTCCTCGAATCATTCTCAGATAACCAGTGGTTTAGCTCCTCCAAAGATGAAACTTCAGAGTGACAAATCTATTCTGTGGGATCAAGAGTCTAGGGTGTTGGGATGGCCTGAGAGAATCCAAATTGCCGTACTAGAAAATTGGGAGCATGCAAGACAACCCCTAAAGCATTCGACCCAGGCAACCCAGAAGGGATCACTTGTACACATAGGAAGTTTGACCAAATGTCATCACTTCGATGCTATCCTACTTCAGTATCTCTAATCATAGGATGAGTGAACCATGGGGGGCCAAGGCGTCGAGCAGCAAAGGGAGCCAAATTTAATTGATCAAAACCAGTGAATGAGATTTCATGTAGTTGTTGGAAAAAATGCAAAAAACTCATCGAAAGATTTGGATCCTTTAGACTTTGTGCGGAGCAAGAAACGCAGATGAGGACCTTCACAACCTCGATGAATAATTGCTGGTGGGGAAAATTTCAGTTGAGGTTCAAAAATAGCAATGAACCAGAGTTGAAGCAACCATATGGGACCTCCAGGGTTAAGGGATTCATTATTGCCAACCTTGGTGACAAAATAATGAAGTTCATCATAAAGATGTGCCAAAAGATGTTTGGCAAGACAAAGTTTATTTCCTTGATGCAATAGCATTGCCAATGGAAGATACATGGCTTGCATTTTGAAACTTCAAGAATAAAAGACAATCGAATTTAACCAATAATACAGGAAAGCAACATGTTCACTACCACTTATAGGACCAGTTCCTTTATTATTCTCAATAAAAGTTGTATAAGACATATCAGATAAATCTAGAGAGTATTTGGATGGATCTCGAGGTTCCATATTTGGGAGTATGTCGATCCCTATGGGTCGAAGACCCGTGATCGCAGCCACTTCAAATAAACTAGGGCTGATCATGCCACAAGGAATGTGAAAGGAATTTGTGGTCGGATTCCAAAAATAAATGATAGACCCTAACATGATATTATTGAATTTAATAGGGTACTTGGCTAGTTGAAGGAAATTGAAAATGCCTAGACTTCTCCAGAGAGAAGATTTTACTTTCTCCATTCTCTGGAGCCAATCAAGAAAGGGCTTGGAGTTCTTAGGGTGGTTTCTAAACAACCTAGCATTAGAATCGAAGTATCCACAGTAAATATCAGAATGGTTCGCTAATATTTCTTGGGGTCTAGAAGAAAGGTAATGGGTACCAATCTTATTAGCCTGCTTAGTAGTCAATACGGGACCTATGTAAGCATAAGTGCTGGTACCTATGGAAAAGGGAAGAAGTACCTGAGAAGTGAGTTTGGGGGAGTTCTTCGGATTAGGGCTCATTGTGAACCCCTCTTCTTGATCAATGATTGGTTCTTCAACCGATGCCACTAGTTGTGGGTTTTTAGGATCATTTGCAGATGATCCAGTTGGGACAACACTTTGGGAAGAGACGGGTTTAGATGGAGAAGCCGAAAAGTGAAAGGATTGAAGAAAGCACAAGCAAGAAAAATAAAAGAAAATGTTTTGGGAGCTCTAGGAGAAGAAGAAAAGTTCTGGAAAGATGAACAGATACGAATCCAAGAAACAAGCGCAAAAGCTTGTAACTTTGAGATATTTATAGTTTTCCTAATGGGCTAAGAAGCGAAACTAATGGGCCTAAGAACTCGGGACCATTATGAGACGTGATGGGATTGGTGTGATGGTTCGGATTGATGTGCCGCATTTATGATAGTTGGGGGTTATCATTTATCTTTTATCAGAAATATTTCAAAATTTTAAAAAATTACAACTCCCCAACTTCTCATCGACAAAGTTTTTCTTCAAAGTAAGAGTTGTGGAGAGCATCATGTTGGCATCAAAATTCACTAAGTGTCAAATTGTCGAATTAATATTCGACTATGAAAAGATGAAAGATTAGATAAAGGCCCAATGAAGATTGGTAGTCATAAGATTGACAAATTCCTGTTTGTCAAAATTATGTCAGAAGAGGCCAGTTGACTAGTACCTAGTTTGGCAATTCAACTTTGACAATTCAATTATTTAATGTTTGACATGTCAAAATGTAAGTTTGTCATCTGAGGCAAGACTGAATAATCGGAAGCTAGACAACTATCACAGTCGAAGATCGACAAGTCGAACTTATAGTTTGTCATTTCAATACTTAGAAAATTTCTGGAAGATCTTGAAAATGTTGTCGAGATAATTGCTTCACATGTGTTAGTCAAATGGCGATTATTGATGGTTACTAGCAGTTATTGACAGAAGCGTGACAAGAACATGGCAAAGTAGTGGCAGAGGACAAATGACAAAGAAAATAACTGTCAAAGCCACGTGGACAACATCCAAGGGCAGCCAGAAGACAAGTGTCAAAATCCTAGAGTCCTAGGCTGTCTATAAATATTAGTTCTGTACACATTGTAAGGGATTGGAATTTTCACTCACACACTTACTTTAAAAACATCTCCAATGACTACACAGAGTCCAGAGTTCACTGAGTATTGTTCTCATTTCTTTTGCTTTCCTAGGATTAGATTTCCTTTCAATTTCTTTACATTTTATGTACTTTATTTCCAGTTTGTCAATCAATTTCCAGTTTGCATTCTTCTTCTTTTTTCTTCCTTAATATGTTCAAATATCTCATTTACACTATCACTACACAAATCACGTTACAATCATTTTACATTATACTCTCATTCATAAAACAGAGTTTGACACTCGATTCTTCTTTTGGTGAAGAACCTAAGAGGAGTAGCTTTTCGCTCCCTGAATCGAGATCTTGAAAAGCAAAGGCTGTCATCCAAACTCCTGAAGTTTGTCGATATATGCCTGGTTTAGCGCAATTTGGCCTCCTGCACAAGGAAATTGTCAATTATTTGTTGCTGACAATATAAGTGCCAAAATCTACAATAAACAAAGTTGTTTGCTGAACACTTCCTTTGGCACTAGACAGATTTTTCTTCTTCAGACAAATTAGAGGAGTTGTATCTTGGTCTTAATTTCTTGACCGGCAGCTTTCCTGAATCTCTTACAACTCTCACTTCTCTAAAGTGCCTGATCTTAGTTGACAATTACTTGAATGATTCGTTACCAAGGGAAGGTAATTTTATAATGTTTGCTACCTAAAAATCTTGAGCACACCAGGCACTTATTTTACCCCTTCTTGTGACTACAATTATGCAGTGAGCACCAAATCTCTGTTTTGGTGTTGGGCACATGTGTAGAACATTCTTCTATAATATACTGCATGCTAACACATGTTTAATATTAGTTTGTATATGTTTTTAATTTTAATATTAGTTTGTATACATTTTTAATTTAAAAATTATTCTATAACCCTGACATGCATGATTATTAGGACACAGCACAAATTGAAATTCACATGAAGAATCACCACTCTAACCCTTGAAAGATGAGATCGTTGACAAAATTGCCTCTGAAAGAAATTATAGTTACTCATGACTCTCCAAAGGTCTATCTTGTTTGATGAATTTGCCCAAACTTCAAGTGATCTTCATTTTCATTAATAAAATTGATTCTTTCAAAGGTTATTTTGTCAAAAACATGATCTTTTGGAAGGTAAAGTAGTGATTCTGCATTACTTTGAAAAAAAAAATGATATATTGGGACTATAGTGGTATTTCTCAAATGTCAACTTGACATATAATATTAAATGCGATTATTTTTGTTAATAAAAATAAAAGTCAGTTGACATTTAGGTCAATTGATCAAACATAATAGGTATTTGAAGTGTCCCCATCAAATATAATTTCTCTTTAGGGCTATCTTATTAGTAACATAATTTATTGAGGGTCAAAATGGTAGTCCTTCTAAATACATAATTAAAAAAAAATAAAACTAAAACTTGTTTCAAATATTTATGTAAATTTTATTAATAAAAAGTAATTAATAAGTTGGGAATGTTTTTGTTATACAATAATTTTTATTTCCCTCAACCTTATTTCAATTTTCCGCCACCTAAAATGCTATGGAGCCCCTAAAGAAATTTTGATTAAAAGGAATCTTGGATACACCTTAAAAGATTTACTCCCTTATAATTTTGGATGAGCTATTGTTTCCTATATTAATGAAGACCATGCATTGCAGGAGGGCTTTGTAAGCTAAGGAATCTGATAGCCTTCGATCTCTCCTACAACTACCTTGTGGGACACATTCCAAAGTGCTTGGCCAATTTGTCATCTCTCCGTTATCTTTCTGTTTCATTCAATAATTTTGAAGGACCCTTTCCCTCATCAATCATTTATAGTCTCAAGTTCCTTGCCTTGATTGCTCTTCGTGGTAACTATTTCAAGGGTTCGTTTTCATTTAGCAAGCTTGCTAACCATTCCAACCTTCAAATTTTTACTCTTTCAAGCTACGACCAGCAGGATGTGAAGGTTGAAACTGAGAACCCACCATTTTCTCCATCCTTTCAATTAAAGGTTCTCAACATAGTAAATTGCACATGAATAAAGGAAGCTACAAAATTCCCACATTTCTTTATCATCAATATAATATGAGAATGCTAGATATTGGTCATAACAACTTGGTTGGAAGTTTCCCAAATTGGCAATTAGTAAATAACTCCAAACGAAGTTACTTCAGTCTCAATCACAACTTCTTGATGAGTCCCCTTGAGATCAATCCCACCTCAAAATACCCAAATATGAAAGGTTTTGATATCTCCTCTAGTCCCATTGGTGGCAAGATTCCGCCAATTGTAGCGTCAATTTTCCCCAACTTGATATCTTTGAACATGTCCTCAAGTTTATTCCAAGGTAGTTTTCCAGCTTCATTGGGTGACAAGAGATGAATGAATAATATAGATTTGTCACACAACAATCTGTCTGGATACTTATTAGCACAAGACTTTGGTAAAGGTAGCAATGACCTACAATTTTGAAGTTGTCAAACAACAACTTAGGGTCTGTTTGGTTTGAGTTTTCAATTTTTAGTTTTTATTTTTAGTTTTTCATTTTTTAGATTTTATGAAGGAAATACTAAAAATTCTAAAAGCTACAATTTCCAGTTTTCAATTTTCATTTCTAGTATTACATTTACAAAATCTTAAAAACTAAAAATAAAAAATAAAAATCAAAACCAAACAAGCCATAAATGGGCCCTTCTTGCTAGCTGGATCAAAATTTTCAAACTTCATATCCTTACATCAAGCCAACAATAACTTCATGGGAAGAACACCATAGCAGGGAGTTAAAAATGTTGGATTTAAGTATGCATGGAGAAATACCAAGTTGGATTGGAAATTTGACTTTTCTCATTTTGTCTCACAATATATACTTTCATAATATCTTGAGTGGTCAAATTCCCTCACAATTGACACTTCGCTATAGCTTGTCTATCTTTTCCGTGGCTCACAACAACCTATCTAGAAGGATACCAGAAAGGGAGTTGGGAACTTTTGAGACAAGTTGTTATGAGCGTAGAGGCGGGTATACGGACTGGTCCGATCCGTTTAGCCCGGTCCATGATGGACCAATTTTAAATGGCCAGACTGGACCGATCCGCTTGATAAATGGACTGGTGTTTTGCCTAATCCAGGCCTAATCCGCCTAAGCCCGCAAGTCCGCGGACCGGTCCGCATCGTAGACCGACTTTTTTTTTTCCTTCCATATTTTTTTTTACTTTTTTAGTACCCTATATTATATATTTATATTTATACTATATATTTTACCTCAAAAAATATATATACACATTTTACTTTACAAAATCCAATTTAAATTTTAAACAAATAACAATACTAATTACTAAATACTGCAAATATTAAAATTCAACTATTAATTTTTTAAAAACAATAACATACAAATTTTTATGCAGGTTAGGCGGGCTGGTCCACTAACCCCGCGGGCCAGGTCCGTTTAGCCAGCAGGCTTGGCAGAGCAAACCAAAAAGGTCCACAGGTTGGCGGGTTAAAAATTTTGTGGTCCATTTTCATGCAGGTTGCGAGTTAAACGGGTTGGTCCGCGGACCGCAGTCCATATACCCAACTCTATATGAAGGTAATCCTTTTCTTTATGGACCTCCACTAGACCAAAATTTCTCATTCGACTCCAAACCACCATGGATGGAAACTTATTCTCACGAGAATAAAAATGACTTTAAAGACACCTTTGTTTTGTTTGGAGTTTTGCAACATCATTTGTTGTTACATTTCTAAGTGTCATAGTTTTTCTTTACTTTAATTTATACTTTCTTTTTCGAGGGGGTTTTAAGAAGTAATAATATTGTACTAAAGAGTTGCTCCAGGCTTGTGTAAAGGTAGGTTTGCATATATAAGTCACACATAAATAGAAAGTATGATTAATGTTAAATATCTTTTAAAATAAAAATGTTTATTAATTAAATGAAAAATTATAAATTTAAATAAAAATATGATTATAGTAATCACGTAATGCAAATATGACTTTGATTAAAAAAGGGATATATTTACAGAAATTTTAAAAAGTAACAACAAACACACTAAATATAAACTATTGGAAATCGAATAAAAGGACATTCGTTCAAGGTTTAATTGTTTGGGAATTCGATGGCTTCACTGTTTACACTTAAAACTCAACAATTTGATGGAACATCAATGAGGCATTAAACTCGTTACTCAAATTATAATATTAACGAGCTTAATTGGTTTTGGCATGGTTCATGAAGGCTACTGAAGATCATAGATCGAACGGGAAGAGAAAATTGGGAAAAAAAAATTATGCTTCTAGTGTTGAAGATTTGGATAATTCGAGGAGCCTAAAGGAAATAGTAAGTCAACTTTCAAAGACTTTTGAATTCTGAAGCACACATGCATTGATCTAGGATGTGAGTGCCTCGGACCCATTATACGTTGGTTCTACTTTTGCATTCTTGCTTTGTTTAAGATGTTGATTGTTGCAAAGGGTAGATTTGGTCTTTTTCTTTTTTCTGTTTATTTGGTAGCTTGTGGATGTACAAGGTGGTTGTCTTGTATTTTTGCTCTACCTCTTTATAGGCATCGAGCATTTTTATAATTATCCAATAAAAAAAATGAATTGTCGGCTTAGAAGTTGATTCATTGCTAATTGATATTTCAAAGTAGTCTCCACAAATTAACAAAGGCCAAGTCAACTGCTTATGCTCTTCAATGTATGGTTTTGCATCCCATTATGTTCAAGTAATTATTTAAGTAATTCTCTCATATCTTTCTCTTCAGAGGAAATACCAATTTGATAATAATAGCAATGCTGGTGCTATTGAAAACCAAAGTATCATGTTTTAATGATGCCTTGAATATGCAGTTTCATCTACTGAGATAAAAACCCTCATCCTGAGTACCACATCTCTATGGTTTTGCAACCAATAAATTTTGGTGTGACTATCAAGTAACAGAAATGCTGTTGTTTATGTCTTATTTTAATTGTAATGCAATTCAATACTTGTTGACTTAAGTTTGTCAATCCATTTCTACCTTGTTTTGATTTCATATTTCCCCCCAAGTTTGTCTTGGTTTTAGATCCAAACCTTGAAAAAGGCTTGAGATAAAACTTCCGCCGATCAATTTCTGCACGGTTTGCCATGACATCATATCCTTTAATATTTTCTTCCGTGTCAACATTTTTATAATTAGAAAAGCACAATCATCATTAAAGTAGTTACTGAAGGTGTGACATGAGAAATCTTCCGTGTCATCATTAGAGTATTTTCAGCCACTGCTTCGCTGGATTGATCCCTTGCCTCTTCATCGTTGTCTGGCGAAACGGACATTGGACATAGGGCCGTTAGAGAGCCTAATGGAGTCCACACCATATGGTCCATTTTTGCTCGAAATTTCATTCTCACATTGGAGAGGTCTCCTTTTAATCTTGATTTAAACCCAATGGAGTTTTTTTTAAAAAAAAAATTTAAGTTACGAATTTTTACTAGATGGAATAGGGGAAGTATTAAGGCATTAAGGCTAGGAGGTTGTTTTCTTGGGCAGCAATGAAAGCTAAAATGACATTTTCAAAACCCAACGTTTTAATAATAGACTCCACGTCATCCTGAATGCATGCTTTTGAAAGTCCCTGTTAGAGTCCCCTCGATAACCTAATTTCTTCTCAGAGAAAATTTCACGCAGTATTTTTTTAACTTTATTTGAATTGAA
This sequence comes from Dalbergia cultrata, assembly GCA_031216105.1. Lineage (NCBI taxonomy): Eukaryota > Viridiplantae > Streptophyta > Magnoliopsida > Fabales > Fabaceae > Dalbergia > Dalbergia cultrata. The sequence goes on from CM062350.1 coordinate 19,878,561, forward strand.
CTTTGTCCCAAATTTTTATCAAAATTGTAGTCCACCCCACCTTTTTGCAGTGCTAATGTTTCAGTTTCACTTTACCAGTGTCATCGTATAGATGTGAGATTATTTCACATTATTATAGTGTGGTCCATGTAACTAATAGACTAACTCTAATAAAAGGGGATTAATATGATGGTCATTAATGCCTTAAAAGTAAATAGAGTTAGTGGGGGGTTTAAAAAAAAATTTAAAAGTCCTTCCCCTCTTCCTTTTGAAATGACTTGGTGGTTATTTTAGATAACCATAACAGATACAGAAAAGGAAATGAGTCTGTAACTTTCTTCTTCTTTACCATAAAAGAAAACTGAAAGAGAAAGGAAGAGAGAGAAAAATAAAGAACATAAAAAAGGAATCAAAGAAGAGATTAAGGATTTTAACCATGGATCTGGGTATGTAATTATACTCTATTTCGTGTGATAATCATAGAATCCAAGATCATTGGTTATGAATTTTATAATTTTATGCACTATGTATCAAAATGAAAATAAAGTTAACAATAGAAATTAATCTCTAATTTATATGTATTGTCCATCTCTTATTTTTATTATCTGTATTTTCTCCTTTTAGGATTTTATAAAAAAATGATAAAAATACTGAAAAATATGTAGAACATTCTTGTATGATATACTGTCGAAACATGTTTATCATGTGCTTGTATGAATCTTTAATTGAAACTTTTTGTATATTTTACATGCTTGATTTAAATAGTGACGCAATTTTATATGGGAAAAGGAAACTAACAAAACATCAATGCTTTTGTCATACATCAATTTTTATTTTCTTCAACCTTTTTATTTCATTTTTTTGTCGACTGAAAAGCTCTGCAACCCCCAAAAAAAAAATTGACTAAAAGGAATCTTAGATGTGCATTAGGAGATTTACTCCCTTATAATTTCGCCATGAATGAGCTATTGCTTCCTATATGCTAATGAAGAAAACCATGCATTGCAGGAGGGCTATGTAAGCTAAAGAATCTTATAGCCTTGGATCTCACCCAAAACCAGTTTGTGGTATATATTCCAAAGTGTCTGGCCAATTTTTCATCTCTTTGTTATCTTTCTGTTGCATACAATTATTTTGAAGGACTCTTGCCCACCTCAATTATGTACAGTCTCAAGTCCCTTGCCTTTCTTTCTCTTGGTGATAACTATTTCAAGGGCTCACTTCTATTTAGTTTGCTTGTTAACCATTCCAACCTTCAAATTCTTACGGTTTCTGAGGGAGTAAACTAAACTTTGATGATAGCTGGATAATTTAATTATGAATATATCTGATTAATTATGTAAGATAGCCGGGTCACAAACATGTCATAACGTAATTAATCAGATAGTTTAATTTTTCCAGCTACCTTCAAATTATACAATAAATGAACATTCCATCAAAGCTTACAACCTTCAAGTATTTTGAAGTAAATTGAACTTTTAGAAATTAAAATGTAAGAAATCTAATAATTGGCTAATTATGACATACACATAAGTGGTTAATAATTAGGTTGTTAAATATTGCATATTGTCCGACCACACCAAGGCCTAACGAGAACAAGTTTCACCCTAGTTCTAGAGTCATCCTTGCTTATGAATACTCCTACTATTGTTGCCTATGATGCCCGACAACTAGTACCCTCGAGTCCCTCCTTAGACAACTTCAACTCTTTCCCTTTCTGATAATACTCTTGCTGCTTTATCTTCCAGCTCAAATAACACCAAATAATATTATGACTTTGCCTGCTCTAACCACATGAGCTAGATTTATGTGTTTATCAATACTTTTTAATATCTAGCCACACTTTTATAAATGTACCATGTACAAAACCCACATGATGTGTCATAAAAATCCCACCTCCAAAAAAAAAAAAAACAATGAATTCTCCTTTATCCAAACTTGTACTCTTTTTCCAGGGGTTTCTCTTACACATGCACTTCCATAGCACATTTATAAGTGTGATAAATTTATGAAAATGTATTTAAATGCCAATACCCACACTTCAATGCATTTTGCAAGGCAATTTTATTTATTTAACAATACCTTATAAAACATTTAGCCACACTTTTTGGCAAGATACATCCAGATACATGATGCAACATAACATCCACTATTTTCTTAACACCTTAGCTAAAGAAAATATGTAAGTTTTCCTGAGATAATTTTACTTTTATTTGAACTTTTCCTTCCAAGATAGCTGGATCACAGACATGTCATAATGTAATTTTGCATTTCAATTTATTTTTCCAAAAACAAAAATTAAAAAATAAATAAATTAAAAAAAAATATTTTTTTCAAATTGTTAATTAATTTAGGCAACTTATTCGAAGTAATTTTTCCAATTCACATTTAACTTGATCTTCTTTTTAAAGGACTAGTATATACAAAACTAGTCGTTTGATCTGTACAATATACATGGTGATAATAAAAAAAATAGTTTATTGATCATTACCAAAAATAAATGATAGTTTATTTAAACATATCTTATGGAAAATTGAGTATATAAATTTATTTTAAAAATAAGTTAATAGTTAAATAATTAAATAAATGGACAAAGTATAAGCATGTCATCTATTTTATATTATATTTTGAATATCATATTTATAAGGTGGAAAAAATCTTGGTAGGATGACCCATAACTAATAGTAAAAAGCCTATCTTATGAAAATTTTGTACATTTCAAAAGTTGAAATTGTTGAATAATGAAAGGGAATGAGTGGATAATTTTACTATATCATGAGTAATTTATAAAAATGACAATGGATATCCATAAGAGATGGGACATGTCCCATGCCTCATCCCTATTTAAAATTTCTGCCTCTCATCCCCATCACAAGTTCTCATTCCCTATTTCGCACAGAGATTTGAATATCTATGGTATTCATGGGTTTATTAAAAGAATTACAATAGGAGAAAAGTTCCAAAAATATTTTAAAATTTGAAACATAAATATTTGTAATAATAAATACTACTAATACAACATACTTCAAATTAAAAGTAAAAATGAATAGAAAATGAAAATCCAACAAAGATAATTGAAAAAAAATGAAGGTGTGCTATCATTGTCATCGACTCATCTAACAAACGGGAATCCGCCCTGTTGACTCCATGAAGACAAAACATATCCACATTTCTGATCCATCCCCATAGCGAGTAATCCTCATGTGTACCCAGTTCAGTAGATCCTTTCTGTCATCCTTAGTCATTTATATCTTTTTTGTGAATAAAAATATTTAACTTATAACAATATAAATATATTTTCTAATTAATAAAAAATAAAGAATAAATTTAATTTATGCGATTTCAACTACACATCATTTCTTTCCATATCATTTTAGTAAATTAAAATATCAATTTTAAAATATATGTTGTTATTAATGTGTTATAATTAGTAAAAAAAATCATATATAACCCAAATTTCTGCCATCTCAATTATTAGAGTATTGTATCAATTACATAATTATTTCCAATAAAAAAGTAATGTAATTATTTATTTTTTAAAACTAGTAAATAATTAGCATCATTATCAAAAAAGGGTAAATTGTGGAATTGATTTTTGATTTTTTTAAACAAATTAATATGAAACTATAGTGGAATTGATAAGTTGGAATGTTTAAATTTTAAAAAAAATAGGATATAGTGAGATGGGTAGATAGTTTTTTTTTATGATTTTCAAAAGTTCTAGATTTGAAGGTAGAAACTTTCTCTCCAACCCTGTCATTATTTAGAATTTAGTCTCTCATCTACATCCCCATCCATGTCATGGGTCTTCATTCCTCATTCCCCATGAAAATTCGAATCCTTATGGATATTCATGGATTTATTAAAAAATTTCAAAAAAGATAAAAATTTTAAAAATACTTTGAAATTCGAAACTTAAATATCCATAATAACAAATACACGAAATATAATCCAAATTAAAAATACAAAATCCTTACATTATATAAATTCAATAAAGATAATTTTAAAAAAATGTGTGCTAAGGGTTTCTTGTTATCATTAAATATCATAATTATAATAGTTTTGTCACCATTAATATTATAATTATAATAATTATTTATAATCAATATAATTATTTTAATTATAATTTTTTGTAGTAACATAATTATAATAGTTTTATTATCATTAATACTATAATTATATATATAATCATTTTAATGATATAATGCATTTAATTATCATTGTTTATTTATTAAATAATTTCTATAGAAATATTTTTTTATTGTGTTAATAGAAAATAGATATGAATGTATGGTTGGAAAAAAAATTAATAATTAGAAGATAAATTTAATCCAAAAACTTACTTTAAATATTAAGATTATGAAATGCATGTAGAGCTGGGTATATGGGCCGCAATCTGCGAATCTACTCGTTTAACTTGCAATCCACACAAAATGAACCAGAAAATTTTTAGTCCACCAACTCATGGAATTTTTTGATCCGCACTGCTTAACTTGCAGGCTAAATGGGCCTGGCTTGTGGGTTCACGGACCAACCCACTAGCCTGCATAAGTAAGAGAATACTTCTATTTTGCGGTATTTATTTATGTTCTTGATGGATAGACTTTGGTAAGTTGGTTTATTCTATAATTTCTTGTATTTATATTTGGTATTTGATTTGCTTATGTTTGGTATTTTATAGTTGGTAGTTGTTAATTTATATTTTTTTTTAATTTCACAATCTTTTATGATTGGAAAAGTTATGCATATTTGATTGGTAATATTTTGGATATCGTAATGAAAAATGTGTATGTATATTTTGCTAGGTAAAATATACTATATAAATATAAATATATAAATATAATATAATATAATATAATATATGGCATAAAAAAAGATAAAAAAATATGAAAAAAAGAAAAAGGCTAGTCCGAGGGCTAGTCTGGGGGCCAATCCGCAGGATGGTTCGCAAATTGGTCCACAAACCATGCGGACAAAAATTGTGAATGGAAAAAATGGGTTATGCGGATTGGTCCATAGACACGCGAGCTTATGTGGGGTGGACGCAGGCCAAGCTATACTCAAGTCCATTTATGAAGCGAACCGACCTGCTTCAACCCGTTTAATTGTGGTCTATCGCGTACCGAGCAAAACATGTCGCGCCGGTCCGCATACTCACTTCCAAATGCAAGGCATAATTTTCTCTATAAATGATACATTAAAAACTTTTTATGCAATGAGTCTTAAATATTAATATTATAGATAGATTATAAATTAATATTATAGATTATAGATATTATTTGTTAAATAGCTTCAATCAATATATTTTGTAGAGTACTTTTGTTGTGTTAGTGGAAGAGGGGTATGAAGGTGTGATTGGAAAAAAAAATTAATAATTATAAGGTAAAGTAAATCAAAAAACTTACTTTAAATATTAAGATTATGAAAAATGGGGCATAATACATGTTAAAACAAAAAAAAATCATATTTTACTTTACAAAATCAATATTTTACTTTATCATTTCACACCTTTCTAGTATTTTACCATACAAAATCAATATTTTTCATACAATCTAGATTAAACAGATTATCTTATAATAGTTTTGTAGTTAAATTATTCATATATAATTAAAGGAAAATGCTAATATAGACTCAAATTTATGACGAATCTTACATGTGACGCAATCTCAAAGAGTACCTTTATAATATTTATATATTTTAAATTTTAAATTATGCTTTGAATGGTTGATATATTGTGATTCACCATGAATCTGAGAATGAACTATCATTACTTATATAATTAAATTGATTTGCACATAATTGATTATATAAAAAAATATTATAATAAATCTTACAGTATTAAAAACACACATTAAATTACAAATTTTGAACATTAATATCTAGTTAAGATTTAATTTTAACATGATGTCACATATCATCAAATGATATTAAGAATACCTTAAAATTTAAAAAATAAAAAATTGTATATTCTATATATTTTAGCACTTTTTCAATACTATTAATCTATTGTGGAAGAAAACATCTATAAAAGAAAATAATGCATGTCTTTATCTTTGTGTCACATCTAATATAAGAAAATATAACAAATGAAGGATAATTGCACTTTATGAAGTGATAACTCTAAAGAAAAATGTAATAATGATTTATAACATTTGGCATAATTTATTATTATCTTTATGTTTTCCAACCCATTTCTTAAGTTTGAAAATTGAACAAATTAGTCACATCAAATTGGAAAATTGAAGCAGGTCATAGACTTTGAATTGTTAATCTTCCTAGCAATTTCTCATCAAGTAGATATCAATCAATTGGTGAAACTTTCGAGTGATGCCATTTTTAATGGATTCGAGTTTTTGCAAAATTATATATAGTTTTAAATGTAGAATTCTCCTTTTTTTTTCTTTAGAGGTTTAAATGTACAAGATTATGAGTAACATTTTTTTATGTTGCTGACATAACTCCTAAGTGTAGAAAAAGAAATTTAAAATCATGGACATTTTTATTTGGCATGAATATTGATTGTTTTCTTTTATGTATTCTAACTTATTTCTTAAGTTAGAAAAGTAAGTAAATTAGTCACATCAGATTTAAAAATTGATGAAACTGGATTAGTCTTTATAGTAAATTCTCACCGATGATTTACCAATCAAATGGTGAGAATCCCCCAACTTAATCCATGAAACAGTAACATTAAATAGAATGGTTCCTCAAGGATAAAAGTATATGTTTTGTGTTCTATCATAATTAAAAATATAGGATAAGCAGTCTGTCTTCAATATTTTTGAAGAATTTTAGGACAAATTGATGCTTATCAATTTATAAAATAGTTGTAATTATATTACTCAATAAGAAAAATAAGTCTATCAAAAAATTGAGGAGGAACTAAATCTATATTTATTAAATAATTTCTATTGAAATATTTTATAGAGTACTTTTGTTGTGTTAATGGGAGATAGATATGAAGGTATGATTGGAAAAAAAAATTTAATAATTTGAAGATAAATTAAATCTAAAAACTTACTTTAAATATTAAGATTATGAAAGGCAAGGCATTATGTTCTCTATAAATGACACATGAAAAACTTTTCATGCAATGAGTCTTAAATATTAATATCTATATATATAAAGGAAATAATCTCTTTGGTGTCCAAAATTCTTATTTGCTAAAATACCCTTCATGCATAGAAAATTAAAGGAACTTACAAAGACAAATTAAATAAGTTAAAAATTGAAAAAACTTACAAAAATAAAAAAATGTGCATCGATAGGCATGCAAATGCCTGTCAATTCACTAGTTATAGATAAATTATAGATAAATATTACATATTATAGATATTATTTTTAAATAAATTCAATTGAAATATTTTGTAGAGTACTTTTGTTGTGTTAATGGAAGAGAGATTTGAAGGTATGATTGAAAAAACTAATTCATAACTAGAAGTTAAATTAAATAAATAAAAACTTACTTTAAATATTAAGATTATGAAAGATGGGATATAATTTCGTCTATGAATGGCACATGGAAAACATTCCATGTAATAAGTCTTAAATATTAGCTTTGTAGATTAGATCAAATTAACATGTATATTATATATCATCCATCATTTATATTATATATCATCTATAACCAAATATTATTAAAATAAAATGAAAAATCCATGCAAAAAAAAAACCCAAAAACTCATATTTTACTGTATCATTTCATATCTTTCTAGTATTTTACCATACAAAATTAATATTGTTCATACAATCCAAATTAAATCGATGATCTTATAACAATTTTTTCATTAAAGTATTCATATATAATTAAAGGAAAATATTTATATAGACTTGAATTTATAGTGAATCATATATGTGACAAGATCTCAAAAAGTGCCCTTATAATATTTATATATTTTTAATTTTAAATTATGCTTTGAATGGTTGATATATAGGATTCATCGTGAATCTGAGAATAAATTATCGTTACTTATATAATTAAATTTATTTGTACATAATTGATTATATATATACAAAAGTATTATAGTACATCTTACAGTTTTAAAAACACCCACTAAATTACAAATTTTAAATATTAATATATAGTTAAGATTTAATTTTAATATGATGTGCCATATCATCAAATGATATTAAGAATACCTTGTAATTTTTAAAAAATAAAAATTGTATATTCTATATATTTTATCACTTTTTCAATACTATTAATCTATTGTGGAAGAAAATATCCATAAAAGAAAGTACTGCATGTCTTCATCTTTATGTCATATCTAATCTAAGAAAACGCAGCGAGTGAAGGATAATTGCACTTTATGAGGTGGTAACTCTAAAGAAAAATGTAATGATGATTTATAATATTTGACATAATTTATTGTCATCTTTATGTTTTCTAACTCATTTCTTAAGTTTGAAAATTCAATAGATTAGTTACGTCAAATTGGAAAATTGAAGTTGGTCATAGATTTTGAATTGTTAGTCTTCCTAGCAATTTCTAATCAAGTATATCAATCAAGTGGTGAAATTATCAAGTGATGCTATTTTCAATGGAGCCGATTCTTCCAAAAGTATGTATAGTTTTAAATGTCAAATTATTCTCCTTTTGTTTTGGAGCTTTAAATGCAGAAGATTATGAGTAGTGTTTTTTTTTTTTTTTTATGTTGTTGACATAGCTCCTAAGTGTAGAAAAATAAATTTGAATTCAAGGACACTCTAATTTAGTGTGAATATTGATTGTTGTCTTTTTTGTATTCTAACACATTTCTTAAGTTAGAAAATTAAGTAAATTAGTCATATCGAATTGGAAAATTGATGATGGATTAGTCTTTATAGTAATTTCTCACCGATAATTTATCAATTCAAGTGGTGAGACTTCCACCAACTTAATCCATGAAAAAAAATAACATCAAATAGAATAGTTCCTCAAGGATAAAAATATATATATTTTGTGTTCCGTCATCATTAAAAAAATGATAAATTAGCTTGTCTTCAATCTTTTTGAAGAATTTTAGGACAAATTGACCTTATCAATTTATAAAATAGTTGTAATTATATTACTTAATAAGAAAAATTAGTCTATCAAAATATTGAGGAGGAATTAAATGTACAATCAATAATCCATAATCTATAATACTAATATTATATTTTATAAGTTGATAATGAGCTAAAATTACAACCCATATGTGATGTTAAAAAACTACATAAACGTATTATCATGTTAGAAATCACATTATAATATATTTTTATATAATTATATGATAGTTACACATGTTCAATAAAATTATCGTTAATTATAGTTAATTATATTAGTTTTGTTATAATTAAGTAATACTATATCATATATAATTTTAATGATACAATAATACATTCAATTATCATTTTGGTTATATTCTTTGTTATTATTTTCAAATTAAATAATTTTGAATGAGATATTTTATAGGGTTTTTTTTTATTGTGTAAATAAAAGACAGATATGGAGTTATGATTCGAAAAAAATTAATTAATGATTATCAAGTAAATTGAATTTAAAAACTTACTTTAATTATTAAGACTATGAAAACGTTGGTGCATAATTTTTTCTATAAATGACACATAGCAAACTTTCCATATAATGAGTCTTAAATATTGGTATTATAGATTAAAAGATTTTTTCAATTTTTTTAAAATATATTTTGGTGACAAAATTTTGATTTGACATACGTCGTCGTGATTTATGAATTATAATACATTATGATTATGACAATGGCCAATAGGAGTAACCTTTTAAATTCCTCAAAGAAACTAAAAAAACAGCCAGATTGAGGCTGATGCGAGTGGATTGTTGAGTGGAAGAGATGCACAGGTGTTGCAAAGGTACAGGAGGAGATAGCAGTTAAAGGAGTATTAGGCTGAAACTACTTGCATAATTCCCTCTTCAATTGCTAATATTTATAAGATAAGAAATTATTGTTAGCACACTTATAATTAATGACTTGCTCAAGGTAGTAATAATTGATAAAACAATAAAACATAACTTGCTCAACACGCCGAGACTAAACAGGACTTCCAACGTGCCTCTTACGTTTAGATGACATTATTGTCAAACACCAAACTTAAATACCGCCAATGTATAAGCCGGTTAGTCAAGAGAGTGAAGCAAAAGACCAGTTCAAATGAAAAAGTTTCTTTATAATTTTGGCATATTATCGATGTTGATAGTCGAGGCATATTTTCCATATATTGACATGCGACTTTTATGGATGATATTTCTTTGTTACATTATCCGTCTTATCTTATTGACTGGTGATTTAATTTGTATGGATGATATTTCTTGTTGATATTATCCGTCTTATCTTACTGACTTGTTAATTATAATAGATTATGATTATGACAATGGCCAATGGGAATAACGTTTTAAATTCCTCAGAGAAACTCAAAAAAACAGCAAGATCGAGGCTGATGCGAGTGGACTGTAGAGTATGAAAGAGATACACAGGTGTTGCAAATTAAGCACAGATGGAGACGGCAGTTAAAGGAGTATTATGCTGAAACTACTTGCATCATTCCTTCTTCAATTGCTAGTATTTGTAAGTTGAAGAAATTATTGTTAGCCAACTTATTATGAAATGTTCAAGGAAGTAATAATTGATAAAACAATAAGCATAACTTGCCGAGGCTAAACAGGACTTCCAACGTGCCTCTTACGTTTAATTATTGTCAAACATTACTGTCAAGAGAGTGAAGCAAAAGACTAGGTCAAATGAAGAAGTTTCTTTATAATTTTGGCATATTATATATGTTGATAGTCGAGGCATATTTTCCATATTGACATGTGACTTGTATGGATGATATTTCTTGGGGATATTATCCGTCTTATCTTATTGTCAAATTTTTGTCAAAATTGTAGTCCAGCCCACCTCTTTACAGTGCTAATCTTTTAGTTTCACTTGACCAGTTTCATCACATAGAAATTCGTCTCTAATTTATATGCATTGTCTATCTCTTGTTTTCATTTTCTGTATTATACTGGAAATAATAAAATTATATTTTTAGTTTTAATTTTATGTTCTCACTATTTTTTCAAACATGTAAGATTGCTGGGTCACAAACATGTCATAACGTAATTAATCAGATAGTTTAATTTTTCCAGCTACCTTCAAATTATCCAATAAATAACCATTCCATCAAAGCTTACAACCTTCAAGTATTTTGAAGTAAACTAAACTTTCAAAAATCAAAATATAAGAAATCTAATAATTGACTAATTATGTCATACACATAAGAGGTTAATACTTAGGTTGTTACAGATTGCATATTGTCCTACCACCAAGGCCTAATGAGAACAAGTTTCACCCTAGTTATCAGTGTCACCCTTGCTTATGAGTATTCCTACTATTGTTGCCAATGATGCTCGATGACTAGTACGCTCGAGTCCCTCCTTAGACAACTTCTTCAACTCTTTGCCCTTTCCGTTAATGCTCTTGTTGCTTTATCTTCCACCTCAAATAACATCAAATGATATTATGACTTTGCCTGCTCTAACCACATGAGCTAGCTTTATGTGTTTATCAATACTTTTTAATATCTAGCCACACTTTTATAAATGTACCATGTACAAAACCCACCTGATGTATCATAAAAATTCCACCTCCTGAAAAAAAAAAAACAAAACAACGAAATCTCCTTTATCCAAACTTGTACTCTTTTTCCAGGGGTTTGTCTTACACAAGCACTTCCATAGCACATTTATAAGTGTGATAAATTGATGAAATGTTTCTAAATGCCAATACCCACACTTCAATGCATTTTGCAAGGCAATTTTGTTTATTTAACAATACCTTATAAAACATTTAGCCACACTTTTTGGCAAGATACATCTAGATACATGATGCACCATAACATCCACTGTTTTCTTAACACCTTAGCTATAGAAAATATGTAAGCTTTCCTAAGATAATTTTACTTTTGTTTGGACTTTTCCTTCCAACATAGCTGGATCACAGACATGTCATAACGTAATTTTGTATTTCAATTTATTTTCCAAAAACTAAAATTAAAAACTGAATAAATTAAATACAAAAAATAAAATATATTTTTTAAAACTGTTATTTAATTTACGCAACTTATTCGAAGTAATTTTCTAATTCATATTTAACTTGATCTTCTTTTTAAAAGACCGGTGTATACAAAACTAGTCGTTTGACCTATGCGATGCACATGATGATAATAAAAAATAGTTTGTTGACCATTACCAAAAAGAAATGATAGTTTATTTAAACATATGTTATGGAAAATTGAGTATATAACTTTATTTTAAAAATAAGTTAATAGTTAAATAATCAAAATAAATTAACAAAGTATAAACATGTCATTTATTTTATATTATATTTTGAATATCATATTTATAAGGTGGAAAAAATCTTGGCAGGATGACCCATAACTAACAATAAAAGCCTATCTTATGAAAATTTTGTACATTTTGAAAATTGAAATTATTGAATAATGAAAGAGAATAAGTGGATAATTTTACTATATCATGAGTAATTTATAAAAATGACAATAGATAAAATGACAATAGATTTCCATAAGAGATAGGAAATGTCTCATGGCCCATCCCTATTTAAAATTTTTGCCTTTCATCCCCATCACAAGTTCTCATTCCCCATTTCCCATGGAGATTTGAATATCTATGGTATTCATGGGTTTATTAAAAGAATTACAATAGGAGAAAAGTTCCAAAAATATTTTAAAATTTCAAACATAGATATTTGTAATAGTAAGTACTACTAATACAACATAATCCAAATAAAAAATAAAAATAAAAATGAATACAAACTGTAAATCCAACAAAGATAATTGAAAAAAAATGAAGGTGTGCTATCATTGTCCCCATCTCATCTAACAAATAGGAATCTGCCCTATCGACTATCCCCATGAAGACAAAATATATCCATATTTCCATCCCCATAGTGAGTAATCCTCATGTCTACCCAATTCAGTAGATCCTTTCTGTCAACTTTAGCCATTTATATCTTTGTTGTAAATTAAAATATTTAATTTATAAAAATATAAATATATTTTGTAATTAATAAAAATAAAGAGTAAATTTAATTTATGCGGTTTCAACTGCACATCATTTCCTTCTATATCATTTTAGTAAATTAAAATATTAATTTTAAAATATGTGTTATAATTAGTAAAAAAATTATATATAACCCAAATTTTCACCATCTCAATTACATAATTATTTTCAATAAAAAGTAATGTAATTATTTATTTTTTAAAATTAGTAAATAATTAGCATCGTTATCAAAGAAGTGTAAATTGTGGAATTGATTTTTGATTTTTCAAACAAATTAATATGAAACTATTGTGGAATCGGTAAGTTGGAATTTTTAAATTTTTTTAAAAAATAAATAGGATATAGTGAGATGGGTAGATAGATTTTTTTAATGATTTTCAAAACTTCTAGATTTGAAGCTAGAGACTTTCTCCCCAACCCTGTTGTTATTTAGAATTTTGTCTCTTATCCATATTCTCATCCCCGCCATGGGTCTTCATTCCTCATTCCCCACGAAAATTCGAATCCTTATGGATATTCATGGATTTATTAAAAATATTCCAAAAAAGATAAAAATTTTAAAAATAATTTAAAATTCAAAACATAAATATCCATAATAACAAATATACGAAACATAATCTAAATTGAAAATAAAAATAAATACATAATATAAATTCAATAAAGATAATTTTTTTAAAAAAAACGTGTGCTAAGGTTTTCTTGTTATCATAAAATATTGTAATTATAATAGTTTTGTTACCATTAATATTATAATTATAATAATTAATTATTATCAATATAATTATCTTTAATTATAATTTTTTAGTAACATAATTATAATAGTTTTATTATCATTAATACTATAATTATATATATATATATAACTATTTTAATGATATAATGCATTTAATTATCATTTTTTTTAATTATTAAATAATTTCTATTGAAATAGTTTTTTTTGTTGTGTTAATGGAAGATAGATATGAATGTATGGTTGGAAAAAAATAATAATAATTAGAAGATAAATTAAATCCAAAAGCTTACTTTAAATATTAAGATTATGAAATGCATGTAGAGTTGGGTATACAAGCAGGGATCTGCGAATTGACTCGTTTGACTTGCAATCCGCATGAAATGAACCAGAAAAGTTTTAGTCCGCCAACGTGTGGACCTTTTTTATCTGCACTGCTTAACCTGTGAGCTAAACAAGCCTGGCTTGTGGGTTCATGAACCAACCCGCTAGCCTGGGTAAGTGAAGGAATGTTTACATTTTGCAGTATTTATTTATGTTCTTAATGGATAAACTTTGGTGAGTTAGTTTATTCTATAACTTTTGGTATTTTTATTTGGTATTTGATTTGCTTATGTTTGATATTTGATAGTTGGTAGTTGTTAATTTATATTTTTTTTGTAGTTTCACAATCTTTTATGATTGGAGGATCTATGCATATTTGATTGGTAATATTTTTGAAATTGTAATGAAAAATGTGTATATATATTTTGCTAGGTAAAAAATGTGAGAAAAAATGGGTTATACGGACTGGTTAACAGACTTGCGAGCTTATGTGGGCCGGATGCGGACCAGGCTATACTCGAGTCCATTTATGAAGTGGAATGGATCGATTCAACCCATTTAATTATGGTCTGTCGCAGACCGGGCTAAACATGATGTGCTGGTCTGGATAGTCACTTCCAAATGCAGGGCATAATTTTCTCTATAAATGATACATGAAAAACTTTTTATGCAATGAGTCTTAAAAATTAATATTATAGATAGATTAAAAATTCGTATTATAGATTATAGATATTATTTGTTAGATAACTTCAATCGATATATTTTGTAGAGTACTTTTGTTGTGTTAGTGGAAGAGGGATATGAAGGTGTGATTGGAAAAAAAATTAATAATTAAAAGGTAAATTAAATAAAAAAATTACTTTAAATATTAAGATTATGAAAGATGGGGTATAATACATGTTAAAAAAAATCACATTTTTCTTTACAAAATCAATATTTTACTGTATCATTTCATACCTTTCTAGCATTTTACCATACAAAATCAATATTTTTCATACAATCCAGATTAAACAGATCATCTTATAACAGTTTTGTAGTTAAGGTATTCATATATAATTAAAGGAAAATGCTAATATAGACTCAAATTTATGACAAATCTTAAATGTGACACAATCTCAAAGAGTACCTTTATAATATTTATATATTTTAAATTTTAAATTGTGCTTTGAATGGTTGATATATTGTGATTCACCATGAATCTAAGAATGAAGTATCATTACTTATATAATTAAATTGCTTTGCACACAATTGATTATATAAAAAAATATTATAATAAATCTTACAGTTTTTAAAAACTCACATTAAATTACAAATTTTAAACATTAATATGTGCTTAAAATTTAATTTTAACATGATGTCACATATCATCAAATGATATTAAGAATACCTTGTAATTTTTTTTAAAAATTGTATATTCTATATATTTTAGTACTTTTTCAATACTATTAATCTATTGTGGAAGAAAACGTCTATAAAAGAAAATAATACATGTCTTTATCTTTATGTCACATCTAATATAAGAAAATACAGCAAATGAAGGATAATTACAATTTATGAAGTGATAACTCTAAAGAAAAATGTAATGATGATTTATAACATTTGGCATAATGTATTATTGTCTTTATGTTTTCCAAACCATTTCTTAAGTTTGAAAATTGAACAAATTTGTCACATCAAATTGAAAAATTGAAGCACGTGATAGACTTTAAATTGTTAATTTTCCTAGCAATTTCTCATCAAGTAGATATCAATCAAGTGGTGAAACTTCCGAGTGATGCCATTTTCAATGGATTTGAGTTTTGGAAAAATTATGTTTAGTTTTAAATGTAGAATTATTCTCCTTTTTTTCTTTGGAGGTTTAAATATAGAAGATTATGAGTAGCTTTTTTTTTTATGTTGTTGACATTACTCCCAAGTGTAGAAAAAGAAATTTAAAATCATGGACATTTTTATTTGACGTGAATATTGATTGTTCTCTTTTATGTATTCTAACAGATTTCTTACGTTAGAGAAGTAAGTAAATTAGTCACATTGAATTGAAAAATTGATACTGGATTAGTCTTTATAGTAATTTCTCACCAATGATTTACCAATCAAGTGGTGAGACTTCCCCCAACTTAATCCTTGAAAAAAGTAACATTAAATAGAATGGATCCTCAAGGATAAAAATATATATTTTGTGTTCAGTCATAATTAAAAATATAGGATAAATTAGTCCATCTTCAATATTTTTGAAGAATTTTAGGACAAATTGATTCTTATCAATTTATAAAATAGTTGTAATTATACTACTCAACAAGAAAAATAAGTCTATCAAAATATGAAGGAGGAAATAAATCTATATTTATTAAATAATTTCTATTGAAATATTTTATAGAGTACTTTTATTGTGTTAATACGAGATAGATATGAAGGTATGATTGGGAAAAAAATTAATAATTTGAAGATAAATTAAATTCAAAAATTTACTTTAAATATTAAGATTATGAAAGGCAAGGCATGATTTTCTCTATAAATGACACATGAAAAACTTTTCATGCAATGAGTCTTAAATATTAATATTATAGATAAATATTACATATCATAGATATTATTGTCAAATAAATTCGATTGAAATATTTTTTCGAGTACTTTTGTTGTGTTAATGGAAGAGAGATATGAAGGTATGATTGGAAAATAAATAATTAATAATTAGAAGGTAAATTAAATAAAAAAACTTATTTTAAATATTAAGGTTATGAAAGATGGGACACAATTTTATCTATGAATGACACATGAAAAATATTCCATGTAATGAGTCTTAAATATTAGTTTTGTAGATTAGATCAAATTAACATGTATATTATATATCATCTATAACCATATATTATTAAAATAAAATGAAAAATCCATGCAAAAAAAAATCATATTTTACTTTACAAAATCAATATTTTACTTTATCATTTCATATCTTTATAGTATTTTACCATACAAAATCAATATTTTTCATACAATCCAAATTAAACCAATTATCTTATAACAATTTTTTTGTTAAAGTATTCATATATAATTAATAAAAAATGTTAATATAAACTTGAATTTATAGTGATAAGATTTCAAAAAGTGCCCTTATAATATTTATATATATTTTTATTTTAAATTATACTTTGAATGGTTGATATATAGGATTTATAGTGAATCTGAGAATAAACTATCATTATTTATATAATTAAATTGATTTGTACATAATTGATTATATATAAAAAAAGGTATTATAATAAATCTTATAGTTTTTAAAAACATTGACTAAATTTTAAATATTAATATATAGTTAAGATTTAATTTTAATATGATGTGCCATATCATCAAATGATATTAAGAATACCTTGTAATTTTAAAAAAATAAAAATTGTATATTATACATATTTTATCACTTTTTCAATACTATTAATCTATTGTGGAAGAAAGGATCCATAAACGAAAATATTGCATGTCTTTATCTTTATGTCATATCTAATCTAAGAAAATGCAGAGAATGAAGGATAATTGCATTTTATGAAGTGGCAACTCTAAAGAAAAATATAATGATAATTTATAATATTTGACATAATTTATTGTTATCTTTATGTTTTCTAACCCATTTCTTAAGTTTGAAAATTGAACAGATTAGTCACATCAAATTGGAAAATTGAAGTTGGTCATAGATTTTAAATTGCAAGTCTTCCTAGCAACATCTCATTAAGTATATCAATCAAGTGGTGAAACTACCAATTGATGCTATTTTCAATGGAGGGAGCCGGTTCTTATAAAATTATATATAGTTTTAAATGTAGAATTATTCTCCTCTTTTTTTCTTTGGAGGTTTAAATCCAGAAGATTATGAGCAGTGCTTTTTTATGTTGTTGACATGGCTACTAAGTGTAGAAAAGAAATTTAAATTCATGGACACTTTAATTTGGCATGAATATTGATTGTTCTTTTTTTTTTTTTGTATTCTAGCCCATTTCTTAAGTTTGAAAATTAAGTAAATTAGTCATATCAAATTGGAAAATTGATGCTAGATTAGTCTTTATAGTAATTTCTCACTGATAATTCATCAATTCAAGTGGTGAGACTTCGTCCAACTTAATCCATGAAAAAAAAATCAAATAGAATAGTTCCTCAAGGGTAAAAATATATATTTTGTGTTAAGTCATAATTAAAAAATGATAAATTAGCTTGTTTTCAATATTTTTGATGAATTTTAGGGCAAATTGACCTTATCAATTTATGAAATAGTTGTAATTATATTACTCAAAAAGAAAAATAAGTCTATCAAAATATTGAGGAGAAACTAAATCTACCATCTATAATCTATAATACTAATATTATGTTTTATAATAAGTTGATAATGAGCTAAAATTACAACCTATATGTGATGTTAAAAAACTACATAAACCTATTATCAAGTTAGAAAACATATTATAATATATTTTTATATAATTATATGATAGTTACACATGGTTAATAAAATTATTGTTAATTATAATTGTATTCTTTTTGTGGTAACGTAATTATAATAGTTTTGTTATAATTAAGTAATACTATAACATATAAAATTTTAATGATATAATAATACATTCAATTATCATTTTATTTATATTCTTTTTTATTATTTCCATATTAAATAATTTTGAATGAGATATTTTATAGGGTATTTTTATCATGTAAATAGAAGAGACATATGAAGTTACGATTGGAAAAAATTAATTAATGATTATCAAGTAAACTGAATTTAAAAACTTACTTTAATTATTAAGATTATTAAAATGGTGGGATATAATTTTTTCTATGAGTGACACATAGCAAACTTTCCATATAATGATTCTTAAATATTGGTATTATAGATTATAGATTAAAAGATTTTTTGAATTTTTTTAAAATAGATTTTGGTGACAAAATTTTGATTTGACTTACGTCGTCGTGATTTATGAATTATAATACATTATGATTATGACAATGGCTAGTGGGAGAAACCTTTTAAATTCCTCAAAGAAACTAAAAAAACAGCCAGATCGAGGCTGATGCGAGTGGAAGAGATACACAGGTGCTGCAAAGGTACAGGAGGAGATGGACGAGTGTTAGGCTGAAACTACTTGCATCATTCCCTCTTCAATTGCTATCTGTTGTATTTCCTTTTTCCGTTGTATTCCAAGCTTTGCCCGTTTCTATAAGGGTATGACTAGTTATGTACTTTAGCTACTTTATTATTAATGAAATGTTTCTGTCATCTTCATGATCTATGTTCTTCTGATGTATGATTTATTTTGCATGGTTGTTTATGATCGTTACGCGTGCTTTACATTTCTGTCATTCGATTAGTTAAGCTCACGGCTCTCACTTTGTTTTATGTTTTCAAAAAAAAAAAATTTACCCGTAATTTCCGCTAAGTATTTTAATAAAAGAATGAGACTATGAAGTAATAGCCTAATGTTTAACCTAATGTGTTCTAGAAAGTTGGGTTAAAAATTAGGGTGTTACATGCTTAATAAATAAAGCTCAATTTTATATTTAAAAAGGAAATTATAATTTCATAAACTACTTGTCCTCTGTTATTTTAAATTTAAGCCTAGTATAAATATTAAAATATGTATTTGACTTTTATGAGTATTAAAAATATAGTTTTTATCTTTATAAATATTTTGAAATTCTCTTTTGATTTTTTATAAATGTCATTATATAAAAGTGATAACTAACCGTGAGACGACCATAAATATAAAACTAAAAAAAAGTTAAACAAAAAAACCAAAAACAAAAATAACCAATAAAGATGGTAAAAGAGTTATAAGATAAATCTGACAAACAATCATAGTGACTACTTTTATATTTTATATATATATATATATATATATATATATATATATATATATATATGTTATCATTTTATCAATAGGTATAAATATTATCTAATAATTAATCAATGTTATATATTAATTAATTAATTGATAATTGGGAGTATAAAAGTAAGGTAACATAACTTATCAGATTTAAATTTTTGCAAACACTTATATTTTAAAAAATAAACTACATAATTTAAACTTACTTTTGAGTATTTATTTATTTTATTTATCACTAATTATTTTAAATAACTCTGTATATAAGTTTATCAAAATAATGTACAATACTTTTCAGAATATAGATTTCAGTATAAATTGCCAGATATTAAAAATGATTATTATGAATATTGAAATTATATAAATTAATGATAGTAGACTAATGATATATAATAATTATGAAATTATTAAAGTTATGAAATCTGTGGGCTCTAAATTACTCTTAAAGCTACATCTAGAAAATCCAAAGGAATGTTGAATATTAACATTATAGCTTTAATTAAATGTCAATAAATTTTAAATATATTTAATTTTTATAGTGTAATACTATTATTAAATATTAATAAATATCAATAATATTATAATAATATCATAATTCTAAAAAAAATTTCTCATAGCAGCACGAAATATTAGTATTATAAATTCATATTTTTTACACGATCTGCACGGTAAGATTTGCACCGAAATCTTACTGTTGAAAGTTTGAAAAAACTTTCTCCACCTTTCTTGTAGTCCACGGCTAGATATAAAACTTTTAATTTCCTCAAAGAAACTTTTAATATAAAAGACGGCAAGGTCGAGGCTGATGCAAGTGGATTGTACAGTATGAAAGAGATACACAGGTGTAGCAAATTAGGTACAGATGGGGCAATTTTTTTTATGTGGAATTTATGCTTAAAATTTGTCACAACACGGATTTTTACGGTTATTTAGAACGATATGAGATTTTTTTTTAAATAAATCTTATTAATGATAAGATTTGGATAATAAAATATTATTTTTTAAATCAAATCTCCCAATAATACAGTTTGTATACTATAAAAATTATTAAATTAAAATACCATATAAAAAATAAATAGTATTTGTAAGTTAAAGGAGTATTATGCTGAAACTACTTGCATCATTCCCTCGTCAATTGCTAGTATTTGTAAGTTGAAGAAATTATTGTTAACCAACCTATTATGACTTGGTCAAGGGAGTAATAATTGATAAAACAATAAAACGCAACTTGCTCAACACTCCGAGGCTAAACAGGACTTCCAACGGGCCTCTTACGTTTAGAACGGTCTTATTGACTTGTGATTTGTAATGATGAATAGTAGAGCTGGAGCTAGTCTATAAAAGCTTGCTTATGCAAATCGCTCTCTACAACACATACAGAAAAATTATAGCAGCGAGTGCCAGATTGAAAAAAGAAAATGTATCTGGGGTGTTCTCTAATAAAACTTTGGTGGGTGTTATTGGTATTTGTGGTGGGATTAGAGAGCAATGCAATTGTGGGGTGCTTAGAAGCTGAGAGAGTCGCACTTCTGAAATTGAAAGATGCTTTCAATCACCCAAATGGATCTGCCCTTCCTTCTTGGCAAGGGCAGGGTGATTGCTGCAGTTGGGAGAGTGTCAAATGTGATAACTCCACAAAGCGAGTGACTCATCTTCTTCTCAATAAGACAAGGCCTGATGAATTGAGCGATCTGCAATGGTCACTGAACGCTTCATACTTTCTTCCTTTTGAGGATCTGCAAGTGTTGGATTTATACTACAATTATTTGGCAGGTTTCTCTCATTTCATGATTATATTAATGAAATTGCTTAAGATTTATCTCCAGAGATTATTTACAGATTCTTTTTTTTTTAATTTTTATTTTTGGACAAACTCTTCAAAAATTCTTAAACAAGTTATTACATAACTTCAGTAATTATTATTAGGATTTATTTGGAATGCACTTACAATAAAAAAAAATTTGACACATTCATCTAATCACATAATGACACATTAGTAAATATAGCTATTTTTCACCTCCATTACTTGAAAAATCATACACAATGAGAACTTTAATTGAATAACAATATAAAACCTTTTTACACTATCATTACATCAAAATTAAACTCTTATTATTATAACTTATAACTCCACCCTGGAGATTGCGAAAATAAATATACATGCTATGGCAGTGTTTCAAAGAAAAACTTCTTTAAAATGAATTTGTTTCTAAAATAAGAAAATAAATTCGATTTAATTAATAAAATTTCTCTTACTTACCTTAAAACTAAATTTATTTTAGAAGGAAATAAGTTCACATATATAGCTAATCAATGGCCTTTTTATTTTAATAATTCATTTTTTTGTGTCTGGAGCAGGTTTATTTGGCAAATTCAGGTTGAAGACGTTAGAGAGTATAGATTTAAGCTATAACAGCCTGACACAAGTCTCATCCTTTGGTGCGCTATCTATCTACTTATTTTGCATGAGAACTTTTCATTTTCTTCCACGTATCGAGATTTAATTTCTTTACCATATTGTCATGGAGTAAAGATTTATTTTGATCTTTAAAAAATTTTTGTGTTTCATTTTAGTCATTAAAATTAATATATTAATGATTTGGTTCTTGAAATTATCAAAGCGATTCAAATTGCATCTTAAGATAATGTTTCTAAGGACCAATTCAAATTATTAAAATAATTAATTTCTAATAATTCTTAAAATTTCAAGATCAAAATAAACTTTAACTTTGTTAATATATATATATATATATATGAATCTGTCACATTTAAATTTTTATATTACATTTTATAGAAAAAACATAAAATATAACTAAAATAAATTGATAAGATGTTACAAAAGATAAAGAAAAAGTTATTATATATAAGTTGTTATATATAAGACGAGAGGAGTTTGAAACTATTCCTAAAAAATTTGAAGTATACTATTTTGAGGAAGAGGGGAAGTGTTGGAAAGCGAAATCTTTGACAGATAAAATTAAAGACAGTGTCACTTATTTCAAATGTAGGTACTATCATTTTAATTTTTTTAAATTATGGATTAGACAGTTTTTTTGGGTTAAAAGCTCAAAATCAAAATACAAAATACTATTAATATGTATTTCAAAATCATCATAATCACAATCAAAACCATATTAACCGCAAATAACCATATTAATCTGATTATCTTCATTTCTACCTAAGCACAACATAGAAATTTATACATGAAATTTATGCAATATTTAAAAATCAGTGCAATTTTTTTATGTCATAGCAGCTTGTCAAAATTGTCATGCATTCTTCTTTATGTCATACGATGGCCTTGAATGAATCCAATAATTTGGGCATCACAGGAACCTGAAACAGGCAAAGCGGTGTTCTTTCATCAATAACCAATGAAAGAATAAATTTGACCTGATTAGATTTGGCAAATTAAATTTATAATGCATTGGCATGATCTTCATATATATTTTTTAAAATAAATATATATATATAATCCGTGAAAGAGAAACATTTAAAACATCATTTAATAGTAAATGTGATAATTATTAAAAATCAAGAAAGAAAAGCATTTAAGAATTAAAGTTAAAAATGTATATATTAATATTTTGAATTAGATATTTTTTTTGGAATCAAATTATATATATATATATATATTAAAATCAAAATTTAGATTTCAAATATAAAATAGGATGTAATTGAGCATATATATAGGAATTATTGAAAATCACGAGATAAATATTTATGAATTAAAGTGAAAAAATCATATATTAAATTTTTTAGCCTTATATTCTAAATTTTATTAATTTTATTAATATATATTATATAAAAAATCATATATTACAAATATATTAATGTCTATGTTATGGTTTGCACGAAGTTACTCAAAGAATGATATATTACGTTGATCCTTTGTAATTTTTATTTTCAAATTTTGTTTAACCGACTTATGTGAATTATTATGATTTTGAATGAATTTTAGTCATCATTTTTATTTGGAAGAATCATAAATGGGCAATGAATAAACTTCAAGATAATATAAATGAATTTCATAATACTATTGAGAAAATAATTACAATTACTTCATTGTGTTCGTCCTATAAAAAGACCATTACAATGTCAATACATATTATATGTGTTAAAAAACAATACAAATACCTAAACCTAAAAGGTTATGGATGAATTGTTCTAAGGGAATTTCCTAATAAGGAGAACTATTTACAATAAACATCATTCTAGCTATTGCAAGCATTGACCAAGGAATCCTAAACAAAAGTTCATTCCTTCACTCATACTATTCCAAATCACACAACGCATTGATGACACATTGTAACATAGTATTTATCTGCAACTAATAAAGATTAAAATGAACAATATAAAGGGAGGTGATATATATTATAACAAAATGAAACTATGAATGAGAAACTTATATTAATTGGATATTAATGATAATCTTATCATTAAATGAGAATAAAATGAGATAATATGATCAGATATAATAAAATAAAAATTAAAAAAAGCGGAAGCATGAATCATTCTCACCTAAATTTGAGTCTATTAACATATGGAATAATAGACAATATTTTGATTCAATACATGATTTAAAGGAAGATGTCATGCTAAATTATAAAATTCAAAAATAGAAATAATTGTTATAAAATGCAAGAACACAATTAATAGGAAAATACAATGAAAAAGTGTATATTTTAATGAGGAGAAAGATATTTAATATGTTTTGAAATTGTTAGTTAATAAGAAATAGATTAAAAATTAAGAGGAGTCTTTCTACTTGTTTTTAATTCTATGAAATTAGATCATGAAATTATAATTTCAATTCTACATGTTATTTCAAATATGAAAATTGGAATCAAGGTATCCAGTTTTTATTTCAAACTTCAATGACATGAATGAAACAAAAGAGCTAATTTTATCTTTTAGGCTATGTTTGGTTAGGAAATAAAAATTAGCTAAAAAATTTTATCGATAAAGTTCAATTGTAAAATTACACATGAAGTTTAAGGATGAAAATTTTCACCACATTTTTACCTTTAGCCAAGCACACCCTTACCTTTTTGTTTCCTTCCGAAATCGGTGAAAAACATGGGAAAGAAAATACTTACTATAAATTTTAGTAAGTTTTAATTTATTTTTTTAAGATACTTTTTTGTAACTGTACAGTTTTAATTGGTTTTATTCAACAATAATTAATTGCAAGAAACAATGTTAAAATGTTAAGCTTACATTAATCTCAAAGAAAAGATTTGTCTGGCACTTTAGTATTTAGTGAAGATTTGAACTAGCTAGATGCCAGCAAAAATCCTTATTCACGCGGTGATGCCGGTCACTATTGTTTTTCACATTTTTCACATCCCTTTTTCCCTGTGTTGTTCTGTACGGGTACGTTTTAGAACTTTTTTCTTAAATTTTAGTTTTAGGGATACGACTGTGCAAGTGGAGTGACTATTATAAGATGAAAAGGAGTAAATTTTGACCATTAATACTTAAATGAATAATTAAAATTAAAAGATAAAATCGCACGACTTTTTTAAGTGATCACAAACCTTTAAATAATTTTTAATCTTTAACTCTTCAGAAATAATTATACAGGCAAGACTAACTTTTCTCACCATACTCCGCTCAGTTCATCATATGCCCCTTTTTACTCTATTCATCTAATTATTATTTTTTCCATTCGATTCCATATGTTGTGCAATACGTTACCATGCATGTATTTACTATTTAGCAAAAAGAATTGCTTTTTTAAGTTGTTTGCTGAATACTTCCTTTGGCACTCTACAGATTTTTCTTCTTCAGACAAATTAGAGGAGCTGTTTCTTGGTGGTAATTTCTTGACTGGCAGCCTTCCTGAATCTCTTACAACTCTCACTTCTCTTAAGTACCTGTACTTACAGGAAAATAACTTGAATGATTCGTTACCAAGGGAAGGTAATTTTATAACGTTTGCTATGAGCTTTGAAAATTAGTTTCATTTATAACTCATTCTCTTTTGCTACTTAAAAATCTTGAACACACCAGGCACTTTTTTAACCCCTTCTCGTGACTACAATTAATGCAGTGAGCACCAAATCTCTGTTTTGGTGTTGTGCACATGTAACATTCTTGCATATTATACTGCATGCTGACACATGTTTAATATTAGTTTGTATACATTTTTAATGTAAAAATTATTTATAACTCTGACTTGCATTATTAAAACATGGCACAAATTGAAATACACAGAGCCACCACTCTAACCCTCAAAAGATTATATGATTGAAAAAATTGTCTCTAAAAACAATTATGGTTGCTCGTGATCCTCCAAAGGTCTATCTTGTTTGATGAATTTGCCCAAACGTGAAGTGGCCTTCATTTTTGTTAATAAAAGTGATTCTTTCAAAGGTTATTTTTTCAAAAACATGACATTTTGGTAGGTAAAGTAGTGATTCTACATTACTAACTTAGCACAAAAAAAAGGCTATTTTGACAAAAATGTGATATATTGGGACTAAAGTGGTATTTCTAAAATGTCAACTTGACATAACATATTAAATATGATTATTTTTGTTAATAAAAATAGAAGTCAATTGACGTTTAGTTCAGTTATCAAACATAATGGGTCTTTAATTTGAGGGGTCCTCATCAAATATAATTTATTTTTAGGGCTATCCTATCAGTAACATAATATATTGATGGGTCAAAATAGTAGTTCTCCTAAATACATAATTAAAAAAAAAAAAGCTTGTTTAAATATTTATGCAATTTTATTAATAAAAGGGAATTAATAAGCCAGGAATGTTGTTGTTATACATTAATTTTTACTTCCCTCAACCTTCTTATTTCATTTTTTTGCCACCTAAAGTGCTATGGAGCCTCTAAAGAAATTTTGATTAAAAGGAATCTTGGATACACTTTAAAAGATTTACTCCCTTATAATTTTGGATAAACTATTGTTGCCTATATTAATGAAGAACGTGCATTGCAGGAGGGCTTTGTAAGCTAAGGAATCTTATAGCCTTTGATCTCTCTTGGAACCACTTTGTGGGGCACATTCCCGAGTGCTTGGTCAATTTGTCATCTCTACGTTATCTTAGTGTTGAAAAGAATTATTTTGCAGGACCTTTGCCCTCCTCAATCATTTATAGTCTCAAGTTCCTTTCCTTTGTTAATCTTCGTGGTAACTATTTCAAGGGCTCACTTTCATTTAGTTTGCTTGCTAACCATTCCAACCTTCAGCTTTTTGCTCTTTCAAGCTATGACCAGCAGGATGTGAAGGTTGAAACTGAGAGCCCACCATTTTCCCCATCCTTTCAATTGAAGCTTCTCATAATGGTTAATTGCACACTGAATAAACCAAGCTACAAAATCCCCACCTTCCTGCATCATCAGCATGATTTGAGAATGCTAAATATTGGTCATAACAACATGGTAGGAAGTTTTCCAAATTGGTTATTAGTAAATAACTCCAAACTAAATTACTTCAATCTCAGCCACAACTTCTTGACTGGTCCCCTTAAGATCAATCCTACTTCAAAATGCCCAAATATGGAAGTTTTTGATGTCTCCTCTAATCCCGTTGGAGGAGAGATTCCTCCACTTATAGGGTCAATTTTTCCTAACTTGATATATTTGAACATGTCCTCATGTTCATTGCAAGGTAGTTTTCGAGCTTCATTGGGTGACATGAGACAAATGAATAATCTAGATTTGTCAAACAATAATTTATCTGGATACTTATCACAAGAGTTTGGTAAAGGTAGCAATGACTTGCAGTTTTTGAAGTTGTCAAACAACCACCTTAATGGCACCCTCTTGCCTGTTGGATCAAATTTCACAAAGTTGATATCCATACATCTAGCCAACAACAATTTCACAGGACAAATACCTGATGGAATCATGAACAACAAAGGATTAAGAATGTTCGATGTAAGTAACAACCAACTCCATGGAAAAATACCAAGCTGGATTGGTAACTTTCATAATTTGACCTTTTTAGTTTTGTCCCAAAATTCATTGCAAGGTTTGATTCCCTTATGCTTTTGTGAATTGACTGAGCTTCAATATCTAGACTTTTCTTACAACAATTTAAGCGGTACATTGCCAAGTTGTGTCAATATGCCATCCTTGAGGTACTTACATTTGCAAGGCAATCAATTTAGTGGATCCATACCTAGTGTTCTAGCCAAGTCCCACCACATCCTGTCGACTTTGGATTTGATGAATAACAAATTTTCAGGCCAAATTCCAAAGTGGATCAGTTCATTCTTGAATTTAAGGATTCTAATTTTAAAGGGAAACAAACTCGAAGGTTTTATCCCTATGGATATATGTCGTCTTAAGAACATTAGTGTCAACACCCGATTTTGTCCGGCCTATAAATAGAAAATCCAAATTTTTTGGCATATTTCATAGTTTAAATAATCTTTGTATTTATTTATTTATTATCATTATTATTCAGCCCATTTAGTAGTCTATTTTGACTTCTTTCCAAAATAAATCAAAGTAAAATAAAAAATTGAAAATATGACGGGCACATGTTTGGTTTCTTTAGTGTTAGGTTTGTAATTATATAATAAAACAAAAAAAGTAAATAAAAAAAAAGAGGGGGCAGGCATGGGTTTACATACCCGTGAAGCAACAATAGAATTGGGATGAGGAAAAGTGAAAAATAAACAAGAGGAAAAGAGCACAATGATTATGTTTTCCCAACTTTGCGCAATGAGCCAGAACTGCTTTCGGTTCCAGAACATGTGAATTGGGGGAGCTTGAGTTTTTAAGGAGCTTCACGATGATGCTCTCGAGGAAGGACCGAAAATCATCATCATCACAACCTCATCACCCCAGCTTCATTCCACCACCCAACTCATCTCAGAAAATCTCCAGAACCCCCTTTATCATCATCTTCCATCATCATCACAGAGAACTCTAATCCCATTCTGGAAGGCACTAACAGGAATCCTTTGAAGCCAACACCATACACCGTTACTAAGCCTCTCATCATCATCTCATCCTCATTCAAAATAGCCACCCTCACCGCCATCATTTCAATTCATAAATCAAACTACAAATAAATCCCAACCAATCCAAATACCCAATCTCCAAGACACAAAACCAGAACCTGTGTTCAAACCCAAAATAAAAAAATTTTGAAAAAAATAAAAACTGCACTCAGCTACCCATCCTCGCGAGTAAACCACCACGGCCGACCTCCGTGAGCTCACTCGCACCTTGCACGCCTCGCGAAACCGAGCCACTCGCGGTGCCCAGCCCCCAACTCGCACTGTCAGAGACACTCTCGTCAACGCGCTTCCTCCTGTCAACGCGCACAGCCGCGGCATCATCATCCCGATCGCGAAGTCGCTGCCGCGACCTCAGCATCCGCCATCGACGCGTCGCAACGCCTCCGCGAAGCCAGCGCTGCGCTGTCCCTGTTCGTGGCATTTTCCTTTGCGAACCTCCCAGCTCGGTTGCGAAGGTGCCGCCGCTGCTCCCTCTCTCCTCCTTTCCTTTGACCTCAGCTGTAGCATCTCTCTCTTTCTCAGCCTCCCCTCCCTGAAACAGCCCCACACCAGCCAGATCTCGGCATTTTGCTCATTACTGAGCCTTCCAGTTGGCTCCATGGTTGTGCCATCGCCCCCCCCCTCACCTCCTCCGCGAAGTTGTAGATCTCGGCCTTCATGCGCAGCGGCGATGGCAAATTACGCCGCTGCCCAACTCTCCTTCCCCGTGGTAATATTGGCCGCGAGAGTTCCCTTTCTTGCCGCCCCAGCCACGCCTCTCTCTTCCCTTCCCTCTGCGTGTGACTTCTCTGAATCTCCCTCTTCCCTGTATGTGTTCATGTCCGTGTATGTGTGTGTTAGTGAGAGAGAGAAGTTTGTGTGTGTCTGTGAAAGTGAGAGAGATATTTGTGTATATAAAAAAAAAAAAAAACAGAGTACCCGTGTGTGTGTGCTTGTGAGAGAGACATTTGTGTATGAGTGTAAGAGGAATACCCGTGCGTGTGTGCGTGTGTATTAAGGGGGGAATGGGTTAAGGGAATTAGTTTTATTTATTTATTTATTCATGTATTTTTAGTAAATGTTATTTTTATTACTATTATTATTTTTGTTAGATCAGGTTTTGAACTTATTTATTTGGACTTTGTAGTGTTTGAGAATTCACTTGTACATCGTTATTAACTTTTAAAAGGTTACAGACTAAAAATAATATGGGTTTAGTCCTTTTGTCATTTTTTTTTCTTTTCTTTGGATTAAGACTTGTAATCTATTTAGATTTTGGTATTCAAAAAAATATAAAGTGTCTCATCTTGTTTGAGGTGTGTCAATTTGGATAGGTCGAGACTTTGACTTTATTTTTTTATTTTTTAGAGTATGGGCTGTCTTACTATTATTATTATTATATACACTTACACTTTTAAAGGTGAGGAATGAAAAAGTCATATATTCTAATTGGTTGGGATGTGCATAGGCACGTAACATTTTTATTTTTATTATGTGAGAAATTCTTTGTTTTAAATAGGTTAGCATTTGGGTTACGCTTCTTTCACAATCTCTCAACCATTTTTTTTATTTTTTTTTTATTTTTTTTATCTTCATTTTTATGTATTGATAAAAATTAATTACCATTTTTTTTTACATAATTAACTAAGCCGCGACGGCTTGTTAATTCATTGTAAAAGAATATTTTAGCTGCGACAGCTTGATATTCTAATTTTTTAAATAAAATTAATCAATTCATAATTATTTGTAAAAAGAACTACGTGACTTTGAATTCCTCATCGCACTAGAGGATACGTAGGAGCAGGTGATTCCTGTCAAGTCAAAATTAGATTTTATTATATTATTTTATATTATTTCATTTTTTATTTGTAAATATTTATTATTATTTCTGTTTATTTATAAATATTTATTGTCTTTTATTATTATGTGTTATTTCAATTTCAACTAATAATTAAATGATTTTAATGAGGATGTTAATTTAGCCGTGACGGCTTATTAACTCAGTTAAACATCTGAGCTGTGACAGCTTGATGTTTTAATTTTTTAAACAAAAATTAGATTTTTATAATTTGTATTACATGTAAATATTTTCTTAAATACTTCTTTATTCTTTAAGTTTTTAATTAATTAATTTGTTAAATATTTTATTTTGAATAGAGAAGTTAATTTAGCCGTGACGGTTTGTTAACTTAGTGTATTGGATACCTGAGTTGTGACAGCTTGGTATTTCAAATTTTCAAGCTAAAATTAAATTTTTATGATGTCATTTTACTTTGTTTAGCATGTAAATATTTTTGTTCATTATTATTATTATTATTGTAAATATTTATTTAGCATTATTTATGATATTATTTTATTCTGTTTTGCATGTAAATATTCTTGTTTATTATTATTATTATAATTATAAATGTTTGTTTATTTTTTCATTTATTTATTATTATTATTATTGTTATTATTATTATTATCTTCCTCTTTCTTTATTATCTTAATTTAAATTAATCATTGAAATGTATATATTTTATTCCAAATAAAGAGGTTAATTTAGCCGTGAAGGCTTGTTAACTCAATATTACGGATACCTGAACTGTGATGCTTGGTACTCCGAAATTTTCTTATTCTAAAAAGATTTTCTTTTATAATTTTCTTAAAATAAAAGTGTAAATAAATATTTTGAAAGGTTATTAATAATTTGCACAATTAATTAAGGTACTGCCTAAAGACTTGTATTAGGGTGTCAAGGATTAAGTCCCTACCCTTCCCTAATCATAACCGACTCCCGAATTCAAATCTGGTTTCAAAGATCATTTTCATTGAATTAAATGGGTTTTTCCATAATTTTTCCCAATTAAATAAAATTTGGTGGCGACTCCATTTTAAAATAAATCTTTCATTTTTCGCCGTCCCATCGCGATCCTGGTTGCGACAGATGGCGACTCCACTGGGGACTGTGAGAGTCAGGCCTATAATAATTGATTGTGCATATTCTTATAACCTCATTTTTTGTTTTTGCATTTTTATTTTATTGTTAGTCTTCTATTATTCCCTTTCTTTTAAATTTTGTTACCATCGTATTTATATATATTTTCGTATTTAATTCTTGGTGACCAATCTAGGATAGAAAATTCTGCTCTGTTTGTATATGTTTTCATATTTAATTCTTTGTGACCACCCTAGGATAGAAGATTTTGCTCTGTTTGTATATACTTATTTATGTTTAATTCTTTATAACCACCCTAGGATAGAAGACTTTGCTCTGTCTATATTTATTTTGGTTTCTTTGCATTCTAGGATAGAAGACTTTGTTCTGTGTGTATATATTTATTTTGGTTTCTTTGCACTCTAGGATAGAAGACTTTTGTTCTATATTGTCTATTTTGCAGGTGTTGTTGTGGGTAGTTTTAGGATTCCAGGTTTGTATGCTCTCTTCACACACAACACTCTCACTTTAATCACACACGAGTGGGGCCCTATACCCGGGTCTGAGTGCAACTTGAGATAGGTAAGAGATTGTGTAGTAGTAGCCATTTTGGATGCTCATCCTGTTTGGTTATTGCGAAAATCT
Organism: Dalbergia cultrata; assembly: GCA_031216105.1. Taxonomy (NCBI): domain Eukaryota; kingdom Viridiplantae; phylum Streptophyta; class Magnoliopsida; order Fabales; family Fabaceae; genus Dalbergia; species Dalbergia cultrata. The sequence continues at coordinate 19,911,037 of CM062350.1, forward strand.
CGTCTAGAGTGTGACTCTTTTGTGAATATTCCACACCTAGCGGTTCACCTGCTGTTGTGGATAGTATTCCGAAAATGAGTCTTTAACTCTAGAGGCCGTAGAATCCTGAGTATATAGACCCACCTGTTGCAAGTGTTCACAAAGTAGAATAACCATAGAACTATAGATTGACCTCCAGAGCTCAACTCAAATAGGACACAAAGAGAGCATACTCTTTCTTTAATTCATTTCCTTGTACATAAATTCTTTAACATGTTCAAAGTATTTATTATTTCCTTTTACATTTAAATGAAAATCATCACATTTTTTTGCTTTCCAGGTCTGTTAGAGAATCATATCAGAGTCTTGTTGTGAGTATCTTTGGAAAATGGAAATAAACATGAAATCAAACAATCATGAAGGGGAAAAGTTAAAGAAGACTTTACATCTTAAAGCTAAGAAGCTGACACGTAAAGTCTGAGATCCTTAAGTCGGCTGTTGAGTATGCCACATCGCCTTTCTCTTGCAAAGAAGTATGGAAAAGTTTTGAATCTGTTAGAGGTAGAAGAACAGGTAGAGGCAATCACAGCGTTGGCACAGTACTATGATCCTCCTCTCCGATGCTTTACCTTTCAAGACTTTCAGTTGGCACCGACTCTTGAAGAATTTGAGCGAATACTAGGGTTACCACTCGAAGAAGAAAAACCTTATCAATACCAAGGTCATTATCCTTCCTTACATACCATAGCAGCTGTTTTAAAGATCAATGTAAGGGATTTGCATGAAGCACAGAAGTGTAGAAATGGAACCAATGGATTCCCAAGGGATTATTTGGAGAAGCATATGCATGGCTTAGCTGGAGCTAAAGATTGGGACACTTTCTTGGATGTATTAGCTCTCACTATTTATGGCATTGTTCTGTTTCCAAACATTGAAGGCTTGGTGGACTTCGCGGCTATTGATGTATTCCTCGCTCGCAAAGTTCATGGTCACAATCCTGTTCCAGCCGTCTTGGCAGATGTTTATTGTACCCTAAATTTTTGCTATGAAAAGAATGGCAAAAGAATTCTATGCTGTCTACCGATGCTTTACGTGTGGGTTACTGCACACGTATTCCAAAGGAACTACAAAGCACCATGCCCGATTGAAGACCTAAAAATGCATCACATCAAGAAGAAGAATGGACAAGAATGGGCCCAAGACCTAGCCAAATTGAATGAAAAGATGATCCGATGGTACCCTTGGTGGGAAGACGGGCAGACTTTGATCTATCAGTGTGGAAATTTCTCAAATGTTCCCCTCATGGGTACCCGAGGATGCATAAATTACAATCCAAAGATTGATGCTGCGTCAACTTGGTTACCCCATGATGACACCACCTCCTGAAGCTGCAATCACTCCATTTGTCTTGTATTACCAGGACTTTGAGAATCTTGGCATGCTACAGAAAGTCCGATTTGCTTGGAACAAGGTTGTCAGGAAAGGAAAAGAACTGGGAGTTAGAAGTCGTAAAGGAAAGAAAGCTACCACAATGGGTGAAGAATAGGGCTCAAGAGATTAAAGCGCCATTCGTAACCTGGACAACAACTCCACATAACAAGGCATCATCCTCACATTTTGACGATGATGAGGGGATCAAAGAAATAAAAGAGAAGTTAGACAGAGTTAAGCAAGAAAAGATGCAAGTTGATTCCGCATTGGAAAGTGCTCACCATAATTATGCAGATTTGAAGCGAGAAAGCACTGAGAGAAACCAACTTCTAGAGGGCACCACTAAGAAGTTGAAAATGGGGTATGACCACATGATGAAGACCAAGGAATGCCTCCAAGCTGCTAATAAAGAACTCGGGCCAAGGCAAGAGCGTGACCGATGGCAAAGAAAATCAACAGTTAAGGAATCAACTTCAAGATGCCAAAATTGCTGAGGAAGCCGCAATAACAGGAGAGGAACAAATGAAGCAAGAAATGAGAGAGATAAGCAAGGTATACCAGAGGAAGATTGGGGAACTAAAACAACACATGAAAGATGAGACCATGAAGTTGCAAGCTGCCTTAGAAGAAGAAAAGAAAAGAGTCACAGATTTGGAGTTTGAGGTGCAACACCAAAGTCATATCATTCATGAGTTGAAGACTCATTTTTCAAATCTGGCAGGGCTAGCTAATACAGCAATAGAAGACGTTCCCAGATACCTGGAAATAGCTGAGCAAGAAATCATCCCTTTTAAGACCCCAACTGGACTTCGCAACTTTGTCAACTATTGCAAAGATTTGGTTGGAAGGATGAAACAAATAATTGCCGAAAGAAGTTGAAGAGGCATTACCCTTTGGTGATGATGTTTTTAGGGATCGATATCTAGCTCTATGATGTACTTTTTATCATTTCTGGGAATGGATGTAAAAAAAAAAAAAAAAAAATAATGATGATTGTAATCTACTCCTCTGATGAATGAATGGTTGTTTCATTATTTTGGTCTTATGACAATATCCATTAAAGATAACTTATTACCTTTGAACGAGACGTTCTGGGGAAAAGTTGTGACCGAAGATACTCACATCAAGACTCAGCACGATTGACGGTCTCTAACAAATCGCGGCATTTTTATCTTTTTACTTAAACTATTTTTTTTTATATACAGGTGAAACATCGCAACCATTGGGCGCCCAAGGAAAGAAGATACCGATCTAACTCGTGTTCATAACACTAGAGCTCGAACCAAGATGGCCGGTGGAAACACTGAACCAGGAAGGACTACCCCGTCTGCAATTACTTCTGAATCGGGAAGAGCTATTCCAACTGTAACTACCTCGGCAATAATTACTTCTGAACCCGGAAGAAACTTAAGCATGGAAGTTGATGTAGTGAGAGGAAGACTGAACGAGTTGTCAAACAACCAGGGAAGAATGGAGGAGATGATGCGGGCTATGATGGAGTCACTCGACTTATTGAGAGCCCACCAAAACTCAGGAGGTGTACAACCAAGTGCTACAACGATGACTATACCTGTGGTATCAGATGCAGCTCTAAATGTCACTCAAGGGATGAATGACGGGGATGGGATTCCGAATAACTCTCTTGGACAACCACCACCTACAATGCCATTAGTAATCCCTATTGGAGAAGGCTATCGTCCCTTAGAGAATGTTCATACTGATGGGCACGGGCATGTTACCCCTATTTGGGAGCCACCTCGTGTTGTCATCCAAAAGCAACCATTTTCCTCGGAAAATAGCCGTGCAGAGGCAGAAAAGGACAAGTTCAAAGAAGAATGGATGAAGAAGATTCAGGATCAAATTAAAGCCATCCAAGGGCCTAACACTTATGGCTATATGGAAATTGAACAGCTCTGCCCTCCTATCGATGCAGTAGTTCCAAAAGATTTCAAGATTCCTGACTTCTCAAAGTATGATGGAACGGGTAACCCTTTGTTCCATTTGAAGAGTTATTGTACCAAGATGTCAATTTGGTCTAAAGATGAAAAGTTTCTCATTAGCTTTTTCCATGAAAGTTTAACCGGACCTGCTCTAGAATGGTATATTCAATTAGACCATTCAAAGATTTCTAATTTGGAGAAGCCCAGTCGACCAATTCATGAATCAATACAAGTTTAACATGGAAATAGCACCAACTAGAGAACAGTTGAGCACGATGCAGAAAAAGAAGGATGAATCTTTTAAGCAATATGCTCAAAGATGGAGAGCTCTGGCTGCTCAAGTGCAACCGCCACTTATCCTATCCGAAATGTGTTCGTACTTTTTGGGAACCTTGGGATCTCCTTATATCGGAGCCATGGCGAGCAAGATACAAAGATTTCTCTGAGTTGATCACTGCTGGAGAAAGAATTGAGAATCTAGCCAAAACAGGTAAACTTCCCATGAGCAATGAAGACACAAGAAAAAGTTTCCCACCTAGGAAGAAGGAGATTGATGTAAACTATGTGCAGAGTCAGCAACCCTTTAACCCAAGACACGCACCAATGCACCCAAGACCCCAAACACCACCATACCAAGCCTCAACCACTCCTTACCCATTTTACCAAAGCACACAAACCACAAATACCATCCCATATTCCCCACCACAAGTCAATAACATTCACATACGACCATACCAACCAGCTCGACCAACATACGCCTATAACTCAACCGTACATCCTCAGAACTTCTCAAACACCACACCACCACGACCAAATGCTCAAAATCAAAGCCGTTCCCGATTCCAGAATTTGCCACTGTTCCCTAAACTATCCATTTCAAACGCTGATCTCTTTCAACGATTAGTTGATGCCCACCTGATCTCAGCTTATCACAGACGTCCATTAGAACCACCATACCCAGCTTGGTACAACCCGAACCTTACTTGCAAATACCACATGGACATAGCAGGACATTCAATTGAAGATTGTGAAGGCTTCAAGACAGCAGTAAGAAGACTGATTGCTTGTGGAAGGCTAGACTTTCAAGAGGAGTCAAAACCAGACATTGTCCATAACCCAATGCCAAATCATGAAAGAGGAGGCCGGGTAAATGCTGTAGAGGAAGAAGAATTCTTGATAAGGAAGGTTTTGAATCTCAAAACACCCATGGAGAGAATTTTTGTTGGCCTGAATGAGTCTGGTTACAACATCATGGCATCTGCTCCGACAATAAAGGATAATGAGAAATATGACATGAATTCAAGCTGCCTGTATCACTGTGGGGCTCTTGGCCATGACATAGAAAATTGCTGGGATTTCAAGGCTCGGGTACAGGGATTACTCAACTTAGGAGTAATACAAGCAAAAAAGAGGCTGAATATACACGATGAGGTGAATGTAATCGAACCTTTCATACTTGAGTACCACCACTTAATGTAGCTCCTAAGCCGAGAAAAAGTGGTCATTACTGTCAAGAAACCCACATCATTTGAGTATAAGACTACACATGCTGTGCCTTGGAATTATGAGACCCAGGTCAAGATAAGCAGAAACATCGGGGAAACCTCGAAGGCTCGAGAAAATGAAGAGGTGACTGGTGTCATGGAGGTGAAAGGAATAACAAGAAGTGGAAGAGTTTATGGACCCGGGGAGCTGGAAAAAGGGAAGTTTGTCAATGAAGGATATGTGGGAAAAAGTTCAGATTTAGAAAGAAAAGAAAAAGAAAATGAGGAAGAAGAGTTTCTGAAGATCATGAAACAGGGCGAAGTACGATATTTTGGAACAATTAAAGAAGACTCGCTTGAATATCTCTTTTATCATTAATCATGTCGTCTGAACCTCATCGAAAGGCAGTAATAAAAGTTTTGAAGGAAGCTTATGTCAAACCTGATGTCTCATCGGAAAATGTGGTGAATATGGTGGATCCAAAGTGAAGCGTGTTAACATGATCACGTTTTCAAATGAAGAAGTTGTTTCACGCAGTCAACCCACGAGCACTATACATAACCCTCAAATGTAAAGGATACATAGTGCCCAGAGTTCTCATTGATGGAGGGTCGGGATTGAATGTCTTACCTGTGTCGACTTTAAGCTATTTGTCGATAAGTAAGGAAGATATACTACCACAAATGATGGTAGTGAAAGCTTTTGATGGAGCAAAGAAAAGCATCCTAGGGGAGATGATGTTGTTATTGGAGATCGGCCCGAGCAAATTCGACGTATTGTTCCAAGTGATGGAGATCGAGTCAGACTACAATATGCTGCTCGGAAGACCATGGATAAATGGTGTCGGTCTTTGTCCCTTCAACCTTGCATCGAAGGTTAAATACATTGAGAATGGTTCACCATCACAATCCATGGAGAAAAGGAGATCCTGGTATCCAAACCAGTGACATTGCCATATGTTGAAAATGTGGAGCTAGTGGAGAACAGTTCATGGCACAACCTGGAGGCAGTAGGGCTGAGACAAGAGCAAGATAAGGCCCTAATACAAAATCAGGTAGTAGCTCACATCATGGCTAAGAATGGATATCTGGAAGGAAAAGGACTAGGATCACAATTGCAAGGCTCCCAAACTCCCATATCGGTGCCAGAGAAGGCTAACCGATTTGGTCTAGGATATGAGACCTCCCTGGATGACAAGATGCGTGCCTTGGCTCTGGAACAGAATAAACAAAAAGGGAAAATGAAGCTGATTCCTCACTTGAAAGAGATATTCCCTGGTCCAGCTGAAGTGATTATGGCCGGTGAAGTTCGCTCCCCTTGTTATTTCTCCACCATCAACACCTTGGATGCTGAGAAAATTGAGGAAATCAACAAAATCCATGCTGCTAGCAATGACGAGACGCTGATGAACTGGACAGCTGAACCAATGTTTGATGTTATTGCTGAAAAGTAATTTGTTGGGTTGTATTATTCAAGAATTATTTATGCTTTTGTTTATGCTACTCAGTGACATCATTTGAATGAATTTGCATGATTTTCAATAATCTTTCTATATGTTTTCCATTTGCCTCATTTCTGTTTCTATTCCTTTTGCTTTCTCCTTTTCTGTTATGTTTTTCCCTTACCACTCTCAGCTTGTTCATTTGCATTTTCCATGCTGTTTATAATCCACCATTTGGTTTAGCATTCCAACCCACCACAATTACTTTCCAGGAATTTGAATGTCATAGAAATGTTGCCACATGAAAAGGAATTTGGGAACTTATCAATTGATTCTCTTGCTGCACTTGACTGCGATAACCATGAGTTCGAGAATGATGAAGAAGCTATCGAACAGTTTTCAAACCTCCTGGATTATTCAGAAAAAGGATTTGACTTAGATAATGAGGTGGTCGAGGTGATTAACATGGGCACCGAAGAAGACAAAAAGGAGCTGAAAATAGTGGAAAATCCTGAACGTACAGAAATGGTTGCATTGTTCAAAGAATTCCTGGATGTGTTTGCGTGGTCCTATCATGATATGCCAGGATTAGACCCAGAGATTGCTTCACACAAGATCCCTTTGTATTCAAGTCGAGAAGAAGCAAAAGTTGAGAAGAATGCGACCGGACATGTCATTAAAGATTAAAGAGGAAGTGACTAAACAGCTGGAGGCTGGATTTTTAGAGGTATCAAGACACACTGATTGGGTGGCCAACATTGTGCCTGTACCTAAGAAGGATGGAAAAGTTAGAATGTGTGTAGACTATCGGGATTTGAATAAGGCTAGCCCGAAAGATGATTTTCCTCTACCCCATATTGATGTCCTTGTTGATAATACTGCTGGTAATCACCGATTTTCCTTTATGGATGGATACTCTGGGTATAACCAAATTCCCATGGATATTCATGACAAAGGAAAAACTACTTTTATAACACCGTGGGGAACATTTTGCTATACAGTCATGCCGTTTGGATTGAAGAATGCCGGTGCCACCTACCAACGTGCCATGGTCGCATTGTTCCATGACATGATGCATAAGGAGATTGAAGTGTATGTAGATGATATGGTTGCTAAGTCTAAGGAGGGAGAAAGTCATGTGACAGTTCTGCGAAAGTTGTTTGAAAGGCTCAGAAAATACAAGTTGCGGTTGAATCCGAATAAATGCATTTTTGGAGCTTCTACAGGGAAGTTACTCGGGTTCATTGTCAGCAGAGAAGGGATAAAAGTGGATCCTGACAAGGTGAAGGCAATACAAGAGATGTCTGCTCCCCGAACTGAACGAGAAGTGAGAAGTTTTCTTGGAAGGCTCAATTATATTGCTAGATTTATTGCTAATTTGACTAGCACTTGTGAGCCTATATTCAAGCTGCTGCGGAAACATCAACCTGGGGAGTGGAATGAAGAATGCCAAGAAGCTTTTGATAAAATAAAAGCTTATTTGATGAAGCCTCCAATTCTAGCCCCACCTGTACCAGATCGTCCTTTAATATTATACCTCATGATTGCCCACGTCACTTGGGGCAATGTTAGGTCAATATGATGAGTCTGGTAAGAAAGAACATGCAATTTATTATCTGAGCAAGAAGTTTAATGACTGTGAATCCCGTTATCTGGCCATTGAAAAGACTTATTGTGCGTTAGTATGGGCATCCAAGAGGTTGAGGCAGTACATGTTATATTATACTACCTGGTTAATCTCTCGAATGGATCCATTGAAATACATATTTGATAGTCCTCAGGTTTCATTGAGAATGTCAAAATGGCAAGTGATGCTGTCTGAATTTGATATCAAATATGTGACTCAGAAATCCATCAAGGGAAGTGCAATTGCTGATCATCTAGCTGAAAATCCTCTTGAGGACATACAGCCTATCATACCTGAATTCCCCGATGGTGAGGTGTTAACAGTGGAAAAAGATGGGACAAAAGAGGAGAATGTATGGAAAATGTACTTCGATGGAGCTGCCAATATGAATGGGTGTGGAATAGGAGCTGTAGTAGTGTCACCAGCTGGAAAACAATACCCAGTTTCCATCAAGTTAGATTTTGAATGCACCAACAACATCGCAGAATATGAAGCCTGTGCGAATGGTTTGCAAGCTGCAATTGACCTAGGGATCAAAGAATTAAAGGTGTTTGGAGATTCTGCGCTCATAATCTATCAAGTTAATGGAGAATGGCGTACGAAGGATCCGAAATTGGTGCCTTATCAGAAATACTTGTCTTGATTAATTGAAGAATTTGATGATGTGTCATTCTCTCACTTAACTCGAGACCATAATCAATTTGCGGATGCATTGGCAACCCTGGCAGCAATGACAAAATTGGAAGTCCATACCAATGTCCAACCCATCCACGTAGAGGTGCAAAGTGAACCAATATCTTTGTGACAATGTGGAGGTTGAGCCAGATGGACAACCATGGTATTATGACATCAAGCAGTACATTCAAAAAGGAGAATATTCGACTGGAGCGAATGAAGTGCAAAGAAAAACAATTCGACGATTGGCCATTGCCTTTTTCCTAAATGGTGAAGTCCTTTACAAGCGGAGTCATGACACTACTCTCCTCAGATGTGTAGATGCTCATGAAGCTCGAATGATTATGACTGAGATCCACGAAGGAATCTGTGGAACCCACGCTAATGGACATATGATGGCACGCAAGATCTTAAGAAGTGGGTATTACTGGTCCACCATGGAGAATGACTGCATCAATTATGTTCGAAAGTGTCATAAATGTCAAATATATGCAGACCGAGTCAATGCTCCTCCAGTTCCGCTGCACAATATGATATCTCCTTGGCCTTTCTCAATGTGGGGCATGGATGTCATTGGCCCTATCAATCCTAAAGCTTCAAATGGTCATCGTTTCATTTTGGTGGCGATAGATTATTTCACAAAGTGGGTGGAGGCTACTTCATATGCTAACATCACACAGAAAGTGTTTCTCAGATTCATCAAAAGAGATATCATCTGCAGATATGGGATTCCAGAAAGAATTATCACAGATAATGCTCCTAACCTCAATGGTGCCGAAGTTCAAAAATTCTTTGAGACTTTCAAGATCAAGCATCACAACTCAGCTCCTTATAGGCCTCAAATGAATGGTGCGGTGGAAGCAGCAAATAAGAATATCAAGAAAATCATCGCCAAGATGGTGATGAATTACAAAGACTGGCATGAAATGCTACCTTATGCTCTGCATGCATATCGTACCAACATACGATCAAGTACAGGGACAACTCCCTTCTCATTGGTATATGGAATGGAAGTTGTTTCTCCTATAGAAGTGGAAATCCCGTCATTAAGGGTTCTGATGGAGTCTGAGTTAGAAGAATCTGAATGGGTGAAGACCCGATATGAACAGTTGAACATGATCGAAGAGAAAAGACTGGCAGCTATTTGTCATGGCCAATTGTACCAAAGCAGAATGACTAAGGCTTTTAACAAGAAAGTCCGTCCTAGAGATTTTCATCCAGGAGATTTAGTTTTGAAGAAAATTCTCCCTAATCAAGAAGATGCACGGGGAAAATGGGCCCCGAGCTATGAAGGTCCTTACATGGTTAAGCAAGCGTTCTCAGGTGGAGCATTGATTTTGCAAAACATGGATGGACAGGAATTGCCCAAACCAATTAACACTGATGCAGTCAAAAGGTTTTATGCTTGAAAAGATGTTGAAAAAGCCCGTTAGGTTGAAAACTCGAAAGAGCGACCTAAGCAAAAATTAGGGTAAAAAGAAAAAAAGAAAAAGAAAAGAAAAGAAGCTCGTTAGGTTGAAGACTCGAAGAGCAACCTAGGCAAAAGTTAGAGCAAAAAGATAAGCATTATCTCAAGCAACCTACACTGGGGCAATTTTTGAATGTTGAATTTGTCCAGTGAATCAAACAGAAGAAAACTAAAACTGGGGCAATTGTTCGAAAAAGAAGGGTCTGAAGACATCATCAAAGATCATGGCTATGGTGTTCAACTTGCTGTAAGAAATCGATTGAATGAGCAACAAAGAACCGAAACTGGGGCAAAAATTTCATGACTTTCACAATATTATCTTTCAGTTTTATGTTGTTACCTTGTTTTTCAAACATCCTGTCATCCAATACACCAACCAATAAAGATGTCTATTCAGCCAATCTTTTCATTTCCTTTTTAAATGCATATTTATTTACGATGTCTCGAGTAAGCATAAATTTAAGTTTAAAGTTATACAACCTAATAATTCTTACAGCAATACATCCATGACTAGCATCACACTAAGAGAATTCCGAAGTTTCACCAAACTCGTGAAAAGCAAGCATCATCCTAAAAGGGGAAAAAGGAAAATGGGAAAGAAGTGAGCAAAGGTCAAGAAGAAAATAAAGTTTAGGTCAGGAGGTCCAGTGCATGAACTATGAGTTGGATCGGTCATAATCTTCCTTGAGGCTTGCTTGATTTGGTTACGGTTAGTTTTTCTGAAATAAATTGAAAAATTGATGACTTGTGCATATAACCTGAAAAAAGAGAGACACTATGAAAATCATTGTTTTCCATGCCAATTTATTTTCCTGTCGGCCTCAGATTGCCAATTTACATTTCATGTCGGCTTAAGAATGCCAATTTAATTTCTGTCGGCCTCAGTTGCCAATTTACTTTCGGTCGGCCTCAGTTGCCAATTTACATTTCATGTCGGCCTCAGTTGCCAATTTACATTTCATGTCGGCATCAGTTGCCAATTTACTTTCTGTCGGCCTCAGTTGCCAATTTACTTTCGATCGGCCTCAGTTGCCAATTTACATTTCATGTCGGCATCAATTGCCAATTTACTTTCTGTCGGCCTCAGTTGCCAATTTACTTTCCAATCGGCCTCAGTTGCCAATTTACATTTCATGTCGGCCTCAGTTGCCAATTTACTTTCGATCGGCCTCAGTTGCCAATTTACTTTCTGTCGGCCTCAGTTGCCAATTTACATTTCGATCGGCCTCAGTTGCCAATTTACATTTCAAGTCGGCCTCAGATTGCCAATTTACTTTTTAGTCGGCCTCATATTGCCAATTTACATTTCAAGTCAGCCTCAGATTGCCAATTTACTTTTTAGTCGGCCTCAGATTGCCAATTTACATTTCAGTCGGCCTCAGATTGCCAATTTACATTTCAAGTCGGCCTCAGATTGCCAATTTACTTTTTAGTCGGCCTCATATTGCCAATTTACATTTCAAGTCGGCCTCAGATTGCCAATTTACATTTCAAGTCGGCCTCAGATTGCCAATTTACTTTTTAGTCGGCCTCAGATTGCCAATTTACTTTCCTGTCGGCCTCAGATTGCCAATTTAATTTTCCTGTCGGCCTCAGATTGCCAATTTACTTTCCAGTCGGCCTCAGATTGCCAATTTACATTTCATGTCGGCCTCAGGTTGCCAATTTACATTCCAGTCGGCCTCAGATTGCTAATTTACTTTCCAGTCGGCCTCAGTTTGCCAATTTACATTTCATGTCGGCCTCAGATTGCCAATTTATATTCCAGTCGGCCTCAGATTGCTAATTTACTTTCCAGTCGGCTTCAGTTTGCCAATTTACATTTCATGTCGGCCTCAGATTGCCAATTTACATTTCTTGTCGGCCTCAGATTGCCAATTTACATTTCATGTCGGCCTCAGATTGCCAATTTACTTAAAAAAAAAAAAAAAAAAAAAAGAGAGATAAGGTGGACATCGTTGTTTCCCATGCCAATTTACATTTCCTGTCGGCCTCAGATTGCCAATTTACTTTCCAGTCGGCCTCAGATTGCCAATTTACATTTCATGTCGGCCTCAGATTGCCAATTTACTTTCCTGTCGGCCTCAGATTGCTAATTTACTTTCCAGTCGGCCTCAGTTTGCCAATTTACATTTCATGTCGGCCTCAGATTGCCACTTTACATTTCTTGTCGGCCTCAGATTGCCAATTTACTTTCCTGTCGGCCTCAGATTGCCAATTTACATTTCTTGTCGGCCTCAGATTGCCAATTTACATTTCATGTCGGCCTCAGATTGCCAATTTACTTAAAAAAAAAAAAAAAAAAAAAGAGAGATAAGGTGGACATCGTTGTTTCCCATGCCAATTTACATTTCCTGTCGGCCTCAGATTGCCAATTTACTTTCCAGTCGGCCTCAGATTGCCAATTTACATTTCATGTCGGCCTCAGATTGCCAATTTACTTTCCTGTCGGCCTCAGATTGCTAATTTACTTTCCAGTCGGCCTCAGTTTGCCAATTTACATTTCATGTCGGCCTCAGATTGCCACTTTACATTTCTTGTCGGCCTCAGATTGCCAATTTACATTCTAGTCGGCCTTAGATTGCCAATTTACATTTCATGTCGGCCTCAGATTGCCAATTTACTTTCCTGTCGGCCTCAGATTTCCATTTAATTTTCCAGTTAGTCTCAGATTGCTATTTTATTTTTCCATCATCCTCAAATTGTTCTTACATGTACAGTTTATCTCGAAGTGTCAATTTTTTTCATTAGTCTTTTAACATTTCTTGTAAGTTGGGAATTTAGGTCAAATTGGTTAGTCATTATTCTTTGATTGATTCACGCATATTTGATTTCTGAACCGCATCATTTCATGTGACTTTATTTGAAAGTTTATGTCATTTTTATTTTAGGATTTAGATTTCATTGCATTGCATGCATCTCCGAACAAAATCGATGTTCATGTCTTTACTCATTCCTTATGAAGATAATATTTAAAATTCAAATTTTTGTATTCTCTTATAAGAAATGAGCAAAGAGGGGCAACTGTCAACACCCGATTTTGTCCGGCCTATAAATAGAAAATCCAAATTTTTTGGCATATTTCATAGTTTAAATAATCTTTGTATTTATTTATTTATTATCATTATTATTCAGCCCATTTAGTAGTCTATTTTGACTTCTTTCCAAAATAAATCAAAGTAAAATAAAAAATTGAAAATATGACGGGCACATGTTTGGTTTCTTTAGTGTTAGGTTTGTAATTATATAATAAAACAAAAAAAGTAAATAAAAAAAAAGAGGGGGCAGGCATGGGTTTACATACCCGTGAAGCAACAATAGAATTGGGATGAGGAAAAGTGAAAAATAAACAAGAGGAAAAGAGCACAATGATTATGTTTTCCCAACTTTGCGCAATGAGCCAGAACTGCTTTCGGTTCCAGAACATGTGAATTGGGGGAGCTTGAGTTTTTAAGGAGCTTCACGATGATGCTCTCGAGGAAGGACCGAAAATCATCATCATCACAACCTCATCACCCCAGCTTCATTCCACCACCCAACTCATCTCAGAAAATCTCCAGAACCCCCTTTATCATCATCTTCCATCATCATCACAGAGAACTCTAATCCCATTCTGGAAGGCACTGACAGGAATCCTTTGAAGCCAACACCATACACCGTTACTAAGCCTCTCATCATCATCTCATCCTCATTCAAAATAGCCACCCTCACCGCCATCATTTCAATTCATAAATCAAACTACAAATAAATCCCAACCAATCCAAATACCCAATCTCCAAGACACAAAACCAGAACCTGTGTTCAAACCCAAAATAAAAAATTTTGAAAAAAATAAAAACTGCACTCAGCTACCCATCCTCGCGAGTAAACCACCACGGCCAGCACCCTCCAGAGCTCACCTGCACCTTGCCTGCCCTCGCGAAACCGAGCCACTCGCGGTGCCCAGCCCCCAACTCGCACTGTCAGAGACACTCTCGTCAACGCGCTTCCTCCTGTCAACGCGCACAGCCGCGGCATCATCATCCCGATCGCGAAGTCGCTGCCGCGACCTCAGCATCCGCCATCGGCGGCGTCATACGCCTCCAGCGAAGCTTGGTGACTGCATTGTCACTGTTAAGTGGCATTTTCCTTTGCGAACCTCCCAGCTCGGTTGCGAAGGTGCCGCCGCTGCTCCCTCTCTCCTCCTTTCCTTTGACCTCAGCTGTAGCATCTCTCTCTTTCTCAGCCTCCCCTCCCTGAAACAGCCCCACACCAGCCAGATCTCGGCATTTTGCTCATTACTGAGCCTTCCAGTTGGCTCCATGGTTGTGCCATCGCCCCCCCTCACCTCCTCCGCGAAGTTGTAGATCTCGGCCTTCATGCGCAGCGGCGATGGCAAATTACGCCGCTGCCCAACTCTCCTTCCCCGTGGTAATATTGGCCGCGAGAGTTCCCTTTCTTGCCGCCCCAGCCACGCCTCTCTCTTCCCTTCCCTCTGCGTGTGACTTCTCTGAATCTCCCTCTTCCCTGTATGTGTTTATGTCCGTGTATGTGTGTGTTAGTGAGAGAGAGAAGTTTGTGTGTGTCTGTGAAAGTGAGAGAGATATTTGTGTATAAAAAAAAAAAAAAAAAAACAGAGTACCCGTGTGTGTGTGCTTGTGAGAGAGACATTTGTGTATGAGTGTAAGAGGAATACCCGTGCGTGTGTGCGTGTGTATTAAGGGGGGAATGGGTTAAGGGAATTAGTTTTATTTATTTATTTATTCATGTATTTTTAGTAAATGTTATTTTTATTACTATTATTATTTTTGTTAGATCAGGTTTTGAACTTATTTATTTGGACTTTGTAGTGTTTGAGAATTCACTTGTACATCGTTATTAACTTTTAAAAGGTTACAGACTAAAAATAATATGGGTTTAGTCCTTTTGTCATTTTTTTTTTCTTTTCTTTGGATTAAGACTTGTAATCTATTTAGATTTTGGTATTCAAAAAAATATAAAGTGTCTCATCTTGTTTGAGGTGTGTCAATTTGGATAGGTCGAGACTTTGACTTTATTTTTTTATTTTTTAGAGTATGGGCTGTCTTACTATTATTATTATTATATACACTTACACTTTTAAAGGTGAGGAATGAAAAAGTCATATATTCTAATTGGTTGGGATGTGCATAGACACGTAACATTTTTATTTTTATTATGTGAGAAATTCTTTGTTTTAAATAGGTTAGCATTTGGGTTACGCTTCTTTCACAATCTCTCAACCATTTTTTTTATTTTTTTTATCTTCATTTTTATGTATTGATAAAAATTAATTACCATTTTTTTTTACATAATTAACTAAGCCGCGACGGCTTGTTAATTCATTGTAAAAGAATATTTTAGTCATGACGACTTGATATTCTAATTTTTTAAATAAAATTAATCAATTCATAATTATTTGTAAAAAGAACTACGTGACTTTGAATTCCTCATCGCACTAGAGGATACGTAGGAGCAGGTGATTCCTGTCAAGTCAAAATTAGATTTTATTATATTATTTTATATTATTTCATTTTTTATTTGTAAATATTTATTATTATTTCTGTTTATTTATAAATATTTATTGTCTTTTATTATTATGTGTTATTTCAATTTCAACTAATAATTAAATGATTTTAATGAGGATGTTAATTTAGCCGTGACGGCTTATTAACTCAGTTAAACATCTGAGCTGTGACAGCTTGATGTTTTAATTTTTTAAACAAAAATTAGATTTTTATAATTTGTATTACATGTAAATATTTTCTTAAATACTTCTTTATTCTTTAAGTTTTTAATTAATTAATTTGTTAAATATTTTATTTTGAATAGAGAAGTTAATTTAGCCGTGACGGTTTGTTAACTTAGTGTATTGGATACCTGAGTTGTGACAGCTTGGTATTTCAAATTTTCAAGCTAAAATTAAATTTTTATGATGTCATTTTACTTTGTTTAGCATGTAAATATTTTTGTTCATTATTATTATTATTATTGTAAATATTTATTTAGCATTATTTATGTATTATTTTATTCTGTTTTGCATGTAAATATTCTTGTTTATTATTATTATTATAATTATAAATGTTTGTTTATTTTTTCATTTATTTATTATTATTATTATTGTTATTATTATTATTATCTTCCTCTTTCTTTATTATCTTAATTTAAATTAATCATTGAAATGTATATATTTTATTCCAAATAAAGAGGTTAATTTAGCCGTGAAGGCTTGTTAACTCAATATTACGGATACAGCTGTGTGACAGTTTGGTACTCCGGAATTTTCTTATTCTAAAAAGATTTTCTTTTATAATTTTCTTAAAATAAAAGTGTAAATAAATATTTTGAAAGGTTATTAATAATTTGCACAATTAATTAAGGTACCGTCTAAAGACGGGTGTATTAGGGGTGCTGAAGGATTAAGTCCCTACCCTTCCCTAATCATAACCGACTCCCGAATTCAAATCTGGTTTCAAAGATCATTTTCATTGAATTAAATGGGTTTTTCCATAATTTTTCCCAATTAAATAAAATTTGGTGGCGACTCCATTTTAAAATAAATCTTTCATTTTTCGCCGTCCCATCGCGATCCTGGTTGCGACAATTAGCATTCTAGATCTTTCTCAAAATAACTTTTTTGGAGAGGTACCATCTTGCTTCAATAATATAGCATTTGGAAAGGTGGAATTTTTAGATGGCATGGGCATAGGGAAAGTTTTTGTAACATGGGCTTCAAGAATTAATGGGTATTTCTTTGATCCAAAGACAAATGAATTTGGCGAAACTGGAGCTATATTGCCCTTCACATGGTATGAAGTACAAGAAGCAAATTTCATGTCAAAAAGCAGGTATGAATCATACAAGGGAGATATCTTGAATTTCATGTCTGGCCTAGATCTCTCAGACAATAATTTGACGGGCCACATTCCTCCACAAATGGGGTACTTAAGCAGCCTTCATACATTAAATTTGTCCAACAATCATCTCACAGGGCCTATCCCAGAAACATTCAGCAACCTTAAGCAAATAGAAAGCTTAGATCTTTCACACAACTCGTTGAGTGGTCAAATTCCCTCAGAATTGATAATGTTATATACATTGTCTGTCTTCTCTGTGGCTCACAATAATCTATCTGGAAGGACACCAGAAAGAATCAACCAGTTTGGAACTTTTGGGGCAAGTTGTTTTGACGATAATCCTTTTCTTTGTGGACTGCCACTAGATCGAAATTGCTCATTCATCGCCAAACCACAAGGAATGGAGACTAATTCCCATGGGAATAAAAATGATTTCAAAGACACCTTTGTGTGGAGTTTTACAGCATCATTTGTTGTTGCATTTCTAAGTGTTATAGCTTGTCTTTACTTTAACTTATACTTTTACATTTGAGGGGGCTTGAGGAAATAATATTGTACTCAATAGTTGTGTAAAGGTCATTTAAGTGGAATATAAATAAATTTAGGTGATTTTTAGTGTACCCTCTCTCTTTGAAGGGGTTTAGATCCCTTTTCTAGATGCTTCAATAAAAACTTGCCACATGTTTATTAAGTAGACAAATCAGCATCTATATGTCAAGCCTACATTTCCAATTTATTATTAAGCATTTTAGCAAATCAGTCCTTCTAATTTTAGAATTAACTTTGGGATTTTTCTGGGCAAGAATCCTAGCCTCCATCTTCAACACCCACCGCTGCCTAATGTTGAAGTTACTGCCCACTACGACAGTGAGTATAGTATCTGATTCAAAGCTTCCTACTCATAAAGATGGAATCAGATCGAGCCCTCATGATATGCCCTCATTATCGCAATAGCTTAGCTCTATGATGTGCCCTCATGATCACAATGGCAAGCTAAAAAACCAAACTTGTGGGGCTTAGCTCCATCAATTAGCGCCTACGCTCATTCTACGTAGAAGCAACAGTGTAAGCAACAACAAAAAATGGCTACAATAGAACTAGATACAAAGAGACTGCAAATGGTGGCGGTGACACAATCTGCCGTGATGGGCAGCCACTGTAATTTGACTAATGGGCAGTGACCAATGTTGATGGTGGAGGCTAGGATTCTTGCAAAAACAAAAGGGGTTAAAGTGAAACCTTGATTTGGAATTTTGTTTCTATTTCTTTTTCAAGAAAAATCCCTAAATTAATTCTAAGATTAAAAGGACTAATTAATCTGCTAAAACACTTAACAATGATTTGAATAACTAGACCTGACACAAAGATGCTGACTTTTCTACTTAATAAACATGTGGAAAGTTTTTATGGGACAATCTAGAAATGTTTCTAATTAACCTGTCCAAAAGAGAGGGTCCAGTAGAAATCACCATAAATTTATGATGAAACCCAATTATTACTCAATAGTGCTATATTAGCCACACTGCCCGTACATAAATAGAAAGTATGATTAATGTTAAATATTTTTAAAAAGTAAAATGTTTCTAATTAAATGAAAATTATAAATACAAATAAAATTATTATTGTAATAATTATGTAATGTATGACATTATTAAAAAATATTTATGGAAATATTTAAAAAAGTAATTATGATTCAATAATTACAAATCAGAATAAATGATACAGAGTGAGTATATTAATTATAAAGTGGAGTGAATTTTAGTTTTATATAATATAATATATACTGTTGTACTAGAAATTAAAAGCAGCGTTAATTGTTGCCTTTATATGTTCAATATCGATCATGGTGGTTAAATTAATAATGCTTTAATTATATTCTTATCTAGTTATGTTAATATTTTAGTAGGTTTATCACAAATTTATTTTTATATGAAAATGAATTTTTCAATTTTAAATGATTTATATTTTACAAAATTAATTTTTTTTATAAGTTGATTTAGTTAATTGAATTTGGTGGATGTGAATTTTACCAAAACTTTTATGGATTCATCGAGAGTTTATAAGAGTTCATATTAAGAAAAAGAGATAATATTTGAGTGATCGATACTTAACTTATGATAAAAGTATATGTTTGGTAATGGTTTTATGCTTTGATGTTTTTATTTTGTGTAGTTCACCATTTTTAAACAATAATATATATATATATATATATATATATATATATATATATATATATATTTGTGATTTATGCTTTATTGAATGATTGTAATAAACATTTCTAAATGATATATTATTTTAATAATTTGTTCAATTAATATTTTGGTTTATTATATGGGTTTTTTAATGAGAATGTGGGGTTTTGTAATTTTAGGTTGTTTTCTTACAAATTTAACTATACAAAATAGATGTGGATTGAAAGCGATTACTATTTGTTGAATAACCTATATTACATTCCCTCTAGATTTTTATATCAATGCTCATTCTCATAAAATATTGTGACAAATGAATCTCTTATAAACTAATTAATTTGATATTTATTATATTCAAAACAAATAACACAAATAAATAAACTCAAAACTAAATAATTTGATAATCAATAATTCATTTACTAAACCGAATTATAGCCAATTTTTTAAAATTTATCATTAAACTCAACAAAAATATTAACCAATAATTTAATTGAAATGATTCTTTGATCCTTATTTAATTTTTTAATATTACTAATAATAATATTTAACAATTGAGGAATTTTCCCTTACCCTCAGTTTTTTTTTCAAGAGGATTGGTATATTGTGAGAATTAATGGCTAAGATCATTAAACCATATGTACTAGCTTCTTCAACATAAAAAATATAAAATTAATATATTTAAAAGTAGTGATCATATGTTAAATGATAACCACTTACTAATAATAAATATAAATGCTGTTAACAATAAAACTAGCATGAGTCATTAATACTGAGAATTGATAAATTAATTAAACACTAAAATATATAAATAATGAATAATGCTAAGGGTATGTTTGGTTGGAAAGTAAAATTGAGGGTAAAATTTAGCTTGATGAGTTTCATGTGTAAAATAACACATGTAACTCATTTAGGTAATTTTTACCCCCATTTTTACTCCCCAACCAAACACACCCTAAATATTAATTTATTTATTTATAAATTATAAAATTCAATACCTATAAAATAAACTCACGTAAAAGATAAATCTCCTTCATAGAACGGGCCTAATCTAGTTTGATATTATTTATCAGTTTAATTTGATGTGCTGGCATGTACAAATTTGTATGCGTACAATCAAAATTAATCTTTTTGCACTCATTACATAGCTACATTATTTTATATTTATTATTGTTGAGCAAAACAATATTAATTTTATTTTTAAATCAAAACCAAAATAAGTATGTTAAAATAATAGTTCATGACAATATATATATAATTTTAATTCACAATGCAGGCTGAAGGCTCCGATAAGCTGCATGACCGACTTTCACTGCTAGTGGTAATTAACTAGTCAGAAACTCGTGTTACGCACAAATAATACAAAATAAAACTACTTAACGGTTCATAATCATATTTTTTAAAGATAATAACTGTTGTGTTAAGAAAAACATTGACATGATTATTTCACAAACTCCACGGTTTTAACACAAACTCCTAGTGTAGTAACCTGTGGGCTAATTAGATTAGAAATAATGTGAATGAAAAACAAATACAGATTGAACTAAGAATTATCAAAATAGCATAACATTACATGCATGTTGTACCCAAACAAGGGAAATTACATACATGAACTTATAATGAATTCAAGTTAGTTTTAATTTTCCCATAATATTAGCAATCTCCATGGTTTGCAAAATTAGAAAATGTTTAATTAGATATTTAATCAAAATTAAATAAAATATAAATGTATATATATAAGCTAAATTGCTTTATCTGCATGTCCTATGTGGTACACGAAACTGATAATAATTAATAACTAAATTGTGAGAATAATAACTCATATTAGAGACAAATAAATTATCTTTGGGTGAAAAAAATTTCTTCCATAATAAATAAAACTCCAATACCAAAAAATAAACCCATATACACAGCAAGCAAAAATTGTGTACAAAAATCTTGTTCTCACTAGTCTTGGAAGAAGAAATCACCTCTAGGTGTCAGTTTGCATACGATATGCTTGGATGATATCTATGGAACTACTATATGTTGGGAAGCAGAGTAATAGAAACAGATTAACACAACTAAAATAGAGCTGAGAGTAATAGAACTGACACACAATATTTACGTGGAAAACCCCCTAATGATGAGAGAAAAACCACGGGTAAGAATGAGAAAAATTTTCACTATGTGAAAGATAAAATTACACCTTTCTCTAAATATAAGGAGAGAACAATAACACCCTCTCTTATACTAGGAGAATACACCTCTCTCTATAAAAATAGGAGAAACTCTCAGAAGACACCATATATTTTTCTCTCAACTATGCTCTCTTTGTTTCTGCTGATACATTTTAAAACCTTCAGCAGCTTGCTATTTATAGAGGCTCGAGAGTTACTGTGCAATCAATGCATAGTAACTTCACATGCATTTCGGTAGGTGCACCGAACCCTCTCACATGTGCACAGTAACTTAGTTACTGTGCATGTTTGAAATTTTCGTCAATCAGCATGCATGCACAGTAGAAATTCTACTGTGCACTTTGAAAATTTCTTTTGGTTGGTGGCAGTGGCTTTACACGTTCACAATCTCCCACTTAAAGCCACTTTTGGTGAGCTTTCAAAACCTTTTCTCATCTTGCCAGTTCTATGCTGCCTACGTTTCTGATAGACCATAGGAAGATCTACACCATTTAAACTTGTCAGTGTTGATCAGCTTTGTCATGACATCTGCTAGGTTATCTTTTGTATGAATCTTCTGCATGTCCACATTTCCTTCTTCCACTACTTCTCGAACAAAGTGATATTGAACTCCTATGTGCTTTGTCCTGGAATGAAAGGCTGGATTTCTTGCAATATGCAAGGCACTCTGACTGTCACAATACACAGTAATCTTTGACTGCTTGTGCTCGAGTTCCTCCATTAACCTTTGAATCCAAATAGCTTCCTTGCAAGCTTGTGTAGCTGCCATATATTCAGTTTCTGTAGGAGATAGAGCTACAACAGTCTGTAACTTGGATAACCAGCTCACAACTCCCCCTGCAAGTGTAAACACATAGCCTGTAGTAGATTTCCTTTAATCAAGATCACCTGCAAAATCTGAATCAACATATCCTCTGATAACGAACTCTGATCCTCCAAAACATAGTGCAACACCTGAGGTTCCTTTAATATATCTCAGGATCCTCTTCACAGCATTCCAATGCTCAGTACCTGGATCTGCCATAAACCGACTGACCAATCCAACTGCTTGAGCAATATCTAGCCTGGTACAAATCATGGCGTACATAAGGCTTCCCACCATTGATGCATATGGTACTCGAGACATTTCCATCCTCTCTGCTTCACTGCTAGGACACATATCTGAGGATAATTTGTAGTTCACAGGAAGTGGGGTTGATACTGGTTTGCAATCTTGCATGTTGAAGCGTCATAAGATTTTCATCAAGTAATTCTTCTGTGAAAGCCAGATCTTCTTGTCCTTTCTATCTCGGTGAATTTGCATCCCTAAAATCTTGTTTGCGGGTCCCAAGTCCTTCATATCAAACTCCCTAGCCAATTGTGCCTTCAATTCTTGGATTCGATCTTTGTTGGGGCCTACTACCAACATGTCATCCACATACAACAACAGAATGATGAAAACATTGTTATCAAACCTCTTGTAGTATGTACAATGGTCTGAACTCAGTCTGTTGTATCCGAGGCCAATTATGAAGGAATCAAATCTCCTGTACCAACACCTTGGCACCTGCTTTAGACCGTACAGAGATTTGGCCAACCTACAAACCAAGTTTTCTTTTCCTTTTTCCTCAAAGCCTTCTGGTTGGAGCATATATATCTCCTCTTCAAGTTCTCCGTGAAGAAAAGCAGTTTTCACATCTAATCGCCAAGATGTAAATCAAATGCAGCACACATAGCCAATACTACTCTGATAGTGGTAAGTCTGACAACTGGAGAAAATATCTCATTGAAATCAATACCTTCCTTCTGAGCAAATCCTTTTACCACCAGTCTTGCACGATATCGTTCCACTCGATCATTGCCATCTCGTTTGATCTTATAGACCCATTTGTTGCCGATGGCTTTTCGACCTTTTGGAAGTGCAACAAGTTCCCATGTTTTATTCCTATGCAAGGCCTCCATTTCTTCCTGCATTGCTGCCATCCACAGAGAAGCATCTGGACTATTCAAAGCCTCCTGAAAGTTTGATGGCTCTCCTTCTTCTATTAGAAGACAAAATGCATCGTGACTTGCCATAACATAGTCTGAATGCCATGATGGTGGCTTTGTCTAGCGTGTTGATCGCCTAACTTCTATATCATTGGTCTCAACTGGTACTTGTTCATCATACTCTGGTTCTGCTTCAGAATCTTTTTCTTCAGATTTCTCATCTATCAGAACTGTAGTTGTTTCCTTAATAGTGCTGTCATTTCTTTCTTCACTTTGCAGTTCATTTTCTGCAAATATAACATCCCTGCTGACAATAACCTTGCGGGCAGTGGGATCCCACAAGCGATACCCCTTCACACCGTCAGCATAGCCCAAGAATATACATTTCCTGGACTTCGGGTCCAACTTTGTTCTTTCTTGGGAATTGTACATCACATATGCTGGACATCCAAACACCATTAGGGAAGAATAATATGCCGGCTTGCCATTCCACATCTCTATTGGTGTTTTTAAACCAATTGCAGTTGATGGCGACCGATTGATCACATAATAGGCAGTTTTGACTGCTTCTGCCCAGAAAGACTTGGCTAAACCTGCTGTTCTTAGCATTGCTCTTGTTCTTTCTAGAAGAGTCCTATTCATCCGCTCTGCTACACCATTTTGCTGAGGTGTATGTGCAACTGTAAATTGCCTTTGAATACCCTCATGCTTGCAAAATGATAGAAAATCTCCATTTGTATATTCTCCTCCATTGTCTGTCCTCAAACATTTGATCTTCTTTCCGGATTCAAGTTCTACTCTTGCTTTGAAGTCTTTGAATATTAGAAACACATCTGAATTCTTCTTGATTGGGTACACCCATAGTCTCCTGGAGTAATCATCAATGAATGATACAAAATATTTTGCACCTCCCAAGGACATTTCTGGTGACTCCCACACATCAGAATGAATCAAGTCTAGAATGTGCTTACTCCGGGCAGTTGATCTATCAAACTTCAATCTATGCTGCTTGCTTGTAACACAATGCTCACAAAATGGTAAGTTCACCGATTTGAGCCCAGGAATGAGATTACGTTCTGCAAGAACCTTCAAACCACGTTCCAACATGTGGCTTAGTTTGCGATGCCACAGTTTCTTCTTCATTTGCTGATGCAACTGATGCATCTGCCTCCTGCAACGTATCTCCTTGAAGTCTGTATAGATTTGTTGTGGTCTTTTCTGCTTTCATCAACACAAGAGCACCTTTAACAACTTTCAAGATTCCACCTTCAGTACAGGTCTTGCACCCGAGATCATCCAATTGCCCAATAGACAATATATTCTTCCTCAAACCCTTCACATGTCGCACTCCTTGAATTGTTCGAATGGAACCATTAAACAATTTTATTTTGACAGTACCAACACTAGCAATTTCTAAGGCATGGTCATCTCCCATGAACACAGATCCTTCCGAGACAGGTTCATAACTGTAAAACCAGTCACGGTGTGGAGTCATGTGCCATGATGCTCCTGTATCCATTATCCAAATATCAATGAGCCTTTTATTGCTTTTAGAACCAATTGCTGCCTCGCTACATAGGATTTCTCCATCTTCAGAGGTACTTGCAACACATCCTTGAGAGGTTGATGCTTCTGGGGCTTTATCTGCATTCTTCTTGTTATTTCGACAATCTTTCTTCAAGTGCCCTCTCATGCCACAACGGTAGCATTTGAAGTTCTTCCTTCTTCTTGACTTTGATCTACTCCGACCATGACTCCCACTGGAATCATGCTCCATTGATCTCCCTCTCATCACCAACAACGCCTCTCCATGCTTTGAGCTCTCCAATCTATCTTCCTTATTCTTGTGCCTGGATTTTTCTTCAAGAATAGCATCGGCGACATCATCAAAGGATAAATAGTCGGCAATATTATTATTTGTGATGTTGATAATGAGTTGATCATACGAGTCAGGTAGACTTTGAAGTAGAAGCTCTGCACGTTCATTCTCCGCTATTTTATAATCTGATGCTGTAAGCTGGGAGAATAATGTGTTCAGATTGTTGATGTGGTCCGTTACCGACGTGGACTTACTCATCCGAAGAGTATACAGCCTCCTCTTTAGAAATATTCTATTGTGAAGTGACTTGACCTCGTACAATTTGACAAGAGCATCCCAGATCTCCTTTGCTGTCTTCTTTTCTGCAATACTGGACAATACTGAATCTGCTATTGCAAGATGTAGATTGGTAACAGCATTATCATCCATCTCCTTCCACTTTTCATCAATAACTTCGGCTTGTCTACCTTCAATTGCTGGTAAGCAATTGTCCTTCCTCAAGATTGCCTTTATCTTCAGTTTCCACAGGGAAAAATTATTCCCATTGAACAGTACCGTATACGTGAATAGTACCGTATATTATATCATATATGGAACAAATCCAGTATACGTTAACAATACTATAAAAGTATACAACTACACGTATAAACAGTGACCAAGAGTAGTAACCCGCAGCGTGAACTATAACCAATGGCTTTGAAAAGTTCCAGGTAAAAATTCTTTTCTGATGTGAAAGATCAGCTTAAACTGCAACCACAGAGCATACTAAGAATAAATACCACCTAACCAAAGCTCTAATACCACTGTTGGGAACCAGAGTAATGGAAACAGATCAACGCAACTAAAATAGAGCTAAGAGTAATAGAACTGACACACAATATTTACGTGGAAAACCCCCTAATGATGAGGGAAAAACCACGGGCAAGAATGAGAAAGATTTTCACTATGTGGAAGATAAAATTACACCTCTCTCTAAATATAAGGAGAGAACAATAACACCCTCTCTTATACTAGGAGAATACACCTCTCTCTATAAAAATAGGAGAAACTCTCAGAAGACACCATATATTTTTCTCTTAACTATGCTCTCTTTGTTTCTGCTGATACATTTTAAAACCTTCAGCAGCTTGCTATTTATAGAGGCTCGAGAGTTACTGTGCAATCAATGCACAGTAACTTCACATGCATTTCGATAGGTACACCGAACCCTCTCACATGTGCACAGTAACTTAGTTACTGTGCATGTTTTAAATTTTCGTCAATCAGCATGCATGCACAGTAGAATTTCTACTGTGCACTTTGAAAATTTTTTTTGGTTGGTGGCAGTGGCTTTACACGTTCACACTATATAAATTGTTAATAAACTCTAAAACATGCCATCATTACTGGCAAGAGAGGGATATTGCATGTTTGAGCTGTCCATTTCATCATGGGACACCATTGCATTTTTGGCATGTGAAAACTAAGTTTCATCTACAAACAATATTTTAATTTTGTCAGAACCACTATCAAGGTAAGTTTTAACATGTTTTTAAGTCTCAAATCATGATTTGAGTAGAAGTCAAATAATAATAATATTAATAATCATTTTTCTTTTGATCAAACCATGGTTTACAAACTCAATAACACTGGAGTCAACCAAGAATCCAACTTAATAATTAATTCAATGCATATCATAACAACATGAATTGCAATGCGAGGAATGATAAGATGAATTACCAAGGGATCATCTTTTGTGGTTGTCTTTTTAATATCAATGAAGCATCCACAAGGTTGAAGTCAATAGTTAGAATAATAGGAAAATCCAATTCGATGGAGGAACACTGTATTTCCTCACTTTTCTGAGAATTTAAAGCCTTACCAATGCCATTTTCGAAAACCCTTTTACCACTTATAGTCCTTGATTGTGTGACAAACTCAACAACATTGGACTTCATCAAACCAGGATGCGTAAAGAGTGCATGAGCTGCTGTCAAAATGCCATGGCTACAAAGATCCAGCTGCCACAGAGATAATGCAAAGTTCAATGGAGCTACCAATTCACTGTCCATAACTACTCAATTCTCACTCCCAAAAGAGCTATAACCAAGGCTTTGCTGATTGTGACAATAAAAGGTGGAAAATAAGAAATGCTCAAACTGATGATTAAAAGATTTATGCAACATCAAATGCCTAGAATCAAATTCTAGAAATTAACTTGAAACTAAACTAAATCACTTCAAATTCTTATGTGATGCAACAACAATTATGACAGTACAACAGCATATGTAATATTTCATGAAGTTAAATAATTGGATGCATAAAAAAAGAATGCAAAGAGTACTAATTTAAACAAAAGGATGCATACAAAATAATAAGATGCGCTATTCCCCTAAATAATATCTCATGATTAATACAATGCATTATGAGAAATTGAAGCACATGAAGGATCCAAAGTACTGAGAATCTTATCATCAGTTAATAATTCAACAAAATTCCCAGAACATATTAATTTCAAGTTTCTAGACCTAATTCACATGGGGTGTTATTCCCCAAAAAGTGATAGCTTCTCTATTCAAGGGATGAGGTATCCTCCTGCATGTGTGAATTTTATGCCTAAATTAAATATTATGATATTGCATATTTATTAACCAAGAGATTAATGTGATACATTACCAACCTTTGATCATATCAAAACAAAAACATCTCATAGACAAAAGTACCCTTCTTTCATATCAAATTCTCTCTTTAAGTATTCCACAATTTTTGGAATCTCTTCAGCAGATCCAATGATATTTAAATCATCAACATATACTGCAATTATAACAAATTTTGATTCGAACCTTTTTATGAAAACACATGGGCAAATTGGATCATTTTTATACCCATCTTTCAACAAATATTGACTAAGGTGATTGTACAACATACGCCCTAATTGTTTTAATCCGTATAAAGATTTTTCAAGTCTTATTGAACAAACTTCTCAAGAATTTTTATATGTTTCGGGCATTTTAAATCCTTCAGGAATTTTCATATATATTTCACTATCTAGTAAGCCATATAAGTAGGCTATAACTACATCCATTAGATGCATATCCAGTTTTTCGTTTACTGCCAGACTAATAAGATATCTAATTCTAATTGAATCCACCACGGGCGAATATGTCTCCATATAATCAATACCAGGTTTTTTGTGAGAACCCTTGTGCTACAAATCGTGCTTTATATCTTTCAATTTCATTTTTCTCATTTTGTTTTCGCACGAAAACCCACTTGCGTCCCATTGGCTTTACGCCTTCAGGTGTTTTGACTATAGGTCCAAAAACTTCACGCTTTCCAAATGAGGTTAATTTAGCTTGAATAGCGTCTTTCCATTTCGGCCAGTCATTTCTTTGTCTACATTCTGTGACAAATTTCGGTTCATGATCTTCATCTTGCTTTATTATTTCAATTGCAATATTATATGCAAAAATGTTGTCGACAACAATATGTTTTTGGCTCCATATTTCCTGTACTAACATAACTTATTGAGATCTCTTCATTTCTATCATCTTCAGGTACTTGAACCTCTTCTAGGTTTTCATCAATAGTTTTGCCTTGGGACTCTTTTTGAGTAGTTGCCTTCATATTATAACCATCTTCATCAATTATCCCTTTTCTTTTTCGAGGATTTTTATCCTTGGAGCCGATTAGTCTACTACGCTTCAAACGTGGCTTACTTTCATTTGCACTAACAGGTTGTCCTTCTGGGATGATAATTCTAATCGGAGCATTCATAGCTGGTATATGAGATTTTGTAATTCTCTTCGGGTTAGTAAATGCATCTGGCAGTTGATTTGCAACATTTATCAAATGAATTATCTTCTATACTTCTAATTCGCATTGCCCTGTGTGAGGGTCTAAACACAATAATGATAATGCTTTCCATGTAATTTTATTTTTTGACTGCTTATTTTCTCCCCCTAATATTGGGAAAACTATTTCATCAAAATGACAATTAGAAAATCTTGCTGTGAATAAATCCCCAGTCATTGGTTCAAGACATTTTATGATAGAAGGGGATTCATATCCTACATATACTCCCAATCTTCTTTGTGGTCCCATCTTTGTGCGTTGTGCTGGAGCAATTGGAACATAAACTACACATCCTAAAATTCTCAGATGGGATATATTTGGCTCTAGACCAAAAGCCAACTGAAATGGGGAGAATTTATGATAGCTTGTTGGTCTTATCCTTACCAGTGCTGTTGCATGTAAGATAGCATGTCCCCATGCATAGACAGGGAGTTTCATTCTCATAAGTATTGGTCTAGCTATTAATTGGAGGCGTTTAATAAAGGATTCTGCTAGACCATTTTGTGTATGAACATGAGCAACATGCTCTTCAA
Organism: Dalbergia cultrata; assembly: GCA_031216105.1. Lineage (NCBI taxonomy): Eukaryota > Viridiplantae > Streptophyta > Magnoliopsida > Fabales > Fabaceae > Dalbergia > Dalbergia cultrata. Next base: position 19,940,457 of record CM062350.1, read on the forward strand.
TTGTTATTCCAGTTGATATACAATAATTGTTAAAAGCTTGAGATCTAAACTCACCAGCATTATCAAAACAGATTGCCTTGATGGTATAATCTGGAAATTGTGCTCTTAATTTTATTATTTGAGCAAGTAATCTCGCAAATACTAAGTTACGTTGACAATAAACACACATATGACCATCTTGATGATGCATACATCAAAACCATATAATATTTAAATGGTCCACATGGTGGGTGAATGGGCCCACATATATCACCCTGAATACGTTCCAAGAAGGCAAGTGATTCAATCTCAATTTTAACCGGTGATGGTCTCAAAATTAATTAAACAAGCATCACATGAAAATTCTTTGACTTGAAGAATCTTCTAGTTTTTCAGAGGATGTCCAAGTGAATTCTCAATAACTCTTCACATCATAATTGAACCAGGATGATCTAATCGATCATGCCAAAGGGTAAAAATATTTTGGTCAGTAAACTTCTGGTTGACTGTAGCATAAGTTTCAATTGTGCTTATATTTGTATAGTACAAATCGGAGGACAAAGCATGTAATTTTTCTAATACACATTTCTTACCCTCAATAATGGTTGTGATATGGAGATACTCAATGTTCTCTTCATTTACAGTGTCAATATGAAATCCATTTTGACGAATATCTTTAAAACTTAGTAAGTTTCGTTGAGACTTACTAGATAATAAAGCACTATTAATAGCAAATTTTGTTCCTCTAGGTAGTATTATGTTAGCTCTTCCAAAGCCTTCAATCAATTTTGTAGTACCAGAAATTGTACTAAAATTTGCTTCTTTCATAATAAGGGAAGTAAAATATATTTTATTTTTAAGTATTGTATGTGTTTTTGCGCTATCAATCAGACATACATCTTCTTTGTCGGCATTGGATCTTGATAATGACTTAGAAACATCCATTATTCCTCATAAAAAAATACGAACATCAATGAGAAATTGTAAATAAAAATATGAACATTAATGATTAAAAAAAAGTTACAATAATGAAAGTCTTATTGGGAAAGAAAAAAATTATTAACCCTAGTACCAAATTCTCAAAAGAAATATGCTATATCCAAATGTGTTGTACCATTCGAGTCTTCTAAATTAATTATGTCATTGAGGTATACAAAAAAATCATCAATAGGTTTCAGATTTAACTGAACATCATTTGCCTCAGCTTCATTATTGTGAAAAGTTAGATTGGTCTCAACATTTTTGGTCTTCCCTTTGGTTGAAGCTTGATATAACTTAACAAAATGTTCAAGCGTACGACAAGTACGTGACCAATGACCTTTCATTCTGCATCGATAGTAGAAGTTCTTTGTGCTTTTTGAAGGATAACTTGAAGCATCTTTATTTTTCTCTTGCTTGTAATTATTATTCCACTTTTGGTATGAGAGGGGAAATGACCATTCCTATTACTCTGATTATTATGCCAGTTGCCACGTCCATAACCACGACCACGACCATGGTTTTGTCCTCTTTCAAATTTATGGGTTGCTACATTCACTTATGGGAATGGAGCAGAGCCAGTCGGACGAGCTTCATGGTTTTTCATTAGTAGCTCATTGTTTTGTTCAGCTACTAAGAGGCAAAATATCAATTTAGAGTATTTTTTGAACCCCTTTTCACGGTATTGCTGCTGTAAGTGCACATTTAAGGCATGAAAAGTTGAAAATGTTTTTTCCAACAAGTCCTCATCGATGATCTTTTCACCACACAGCTGTAATTGAGAACTTATCTTAAAGACTGCTAAGTTGTACTCATTCACAGTTTTAAAATCCTGCAATCTCAAGTGCATTCATTCAAAATGAGCTCCAAGCAAAATCACCGTCTTTTGGTGACCATATCTTTCCTTCAAATTGATCCATAATTCCAATGGATTTTTCACAATTAAATATTGTGCCTTTAACCCTTCATGAAGGTGATGGCGCAAAAAGATCATAGCTTTAGCCTTGTCTTGGCTTGATGCTTGCTTTTCTTTAATAGTATCTCCTAGGCCTTTGGCTCCCAAATGTATTTCAGCATCAAGTACCCATGATAAAGAGTTGTTTCCAGTTATATTGAGTACAACAAACTCAAGTTTTGTCAAATTTGACATAATGTGATTTAGTACATAAAATGATAATAAATATTAAAAGTGAATTCAATAGATGGAAAAAGTAGAAGAAAAAACAAAATAATAAAACATGAACTATAAGGACTAAATTATAATTCCCAAAATTATAAAATCCATCAACTATAAATATTGAAAATTTATGCTTACATTCGCTTCAGGGAATGTAAAATTTAAAGGTATTTGTTCAAAGGAATGTAATAATTTACTTTACATTGTAGTATTACATTGTATATAACACATACTTCACGTAATGTGTTTGGTAAAATTCATTCTCTTCAGGCATTGATTTTTGATCTATTCACTTTAGGGAATATACAAATATCTTTATAAGTGGAGAAATAATTCATTCACTTCAGGGAATGATTATTTTATTTATTTATTTATTTTGGTTATATATATCATTCGCTTATGGGAATGATTACCATTCACTTCAGGGAGTGGTATTGAAAAGAAATAGAAAAATAATAAAAGAAGAATAAATTACAAAACAAGATTATAATAAAATTAACAGAAAATATAAGTATGATATATGAAGCCATGGCATGCAAATAATAATATATTATTCATTTAATATTAACATGAATGCCCATGATGATTTTGCTAATCAACAATGTAAATAAATTATATAGGTAACATATTGCGAATCAATATCCATGATGATTCTGATCCATTATTGCTAATCAATACATTCATTTATATAGGCTATCTAAAAAGGAAAAAATAAAATAAAATGATTACAAAATAAATACAGATCACGTGCAAGGAAATGTGATATGATAGTGCATTATTTGATAGTGCAATGATACCAACAAAACACAGGACAATTCGTAATATTGCGTGGAAGAATGAAACAAAAAAAAAAAATGAAACACAGGAGAAGCGGTGAGAAAAAAAATAGATACCAGCAAAACAGAAGCAGGGAAGTGAAGAATGACAATTCAAAAAAAAAATTATAAAAAAAAAGTATTGCATACAGATGCTTAAAGCCAATAAGGTTTTAGGACTTTGGCAAGGCCAAGTATAATATATTGGCATCCACACATCACATATAACCTCCCTACTGTGACATGGGAGTAATTATCATATATTTTGTTGAAAGAACAAGGACAAATGATCACCTTATCATGGAAAAAAAAATGAGCAGAATTGTGCTGATATCATATTATAAAATGTAGGTAGAGGAATGGAGAAGAAGTCAGAAAATGAGAGAAGTCAGAAAATGAGAGAAAACTTTTTTCTTTCAGTACATTACAATGCCATTCAAGGTCTCTATTTATAGACCCTGTAATACAAATGGAATAATTACATTAATGGACAATAAATGTGATAAAATTTGCAACGGACATTCTTATTAATATTTTATTTATAACAAATTAAAGTTTTTTATACGAATAGATTTATTCATAATAGATTTTTTATTTTCAATTTAATATTAACCCTAAAAGTTTTTTGAAAAAACTATTTATATTTGCAAAATAATGAAATGAAAAAAAAGAGAGACAACGATACATTTGCTTTTTAGTAATTTCATGGGTAGGAGAGATATTGATCAATATTAAATATAGATTTATTTTGATAGTTGAAATTGTACGTGTGCTTCAGTTAATCATTTAATCATTCCCTCTTCAATTGCTAGTATTTCTAAGATGAAGAAATTATTGTTAACCAACATATGATGACTTATTCAAGGTACTAGTAATATTACTTTTTGTGGAGTAAGTTCAGGGTAATAAGACTAAAAGGGAGAAGCCCTACCAAAACATGCCTTCCAGTAAAGATGATATTGCGAATAGAAATGATTTATCTTTTTAGTAGATCTCCATAAACATCCCCTAAATTATTAAATGAAAAAAGAGTTCATTTTTTTTTAGAGTTTTTAACACATTGATTGAATCTACCTTTTTACTTTATTTATGGTTCATTTGGCTTACCTTTTGGGAAAATTACTTTTGAAATAATGAAGTTAAAAATGATTACTTTTAGTGAAATTATTTTTAAAAGAATTAATTTGTATTTGATTTAAGTGTATTCAAAGTAAGTTTAAGATAATGGTTTTTGTTTGGATGAGATAAAAGTAAAATTACTTTAAGTTATTAATATAAGAGTAATAATAAAATTTTATCTCAAAAGTACTTTTGTTAGAATGAAAAGTAAATTAAGAATATTTCTCCCAAAAGTAGTTTTAATTGCTTGAAAAATACATTTAGTAAAATGAGAAAACTTACAAATTAGTTACTGAACAATTTCATTCGCACTCCACTAAAAGTACTTTTGGAGCATTAATATGCCAAAACAAACATGCAATTAATAATTAGAGGATGTTTAAGAAGAATTTTAGAAGACTATATATTAGTCTGTTGTGAAACGCCAAGCTTGACATTGAATATTGCCAACCGTATAAGATGGTAAGTCAAAAAAGAGAAGCAAAAGACTTGGTCAATTGAAAAAGTTTATAATTTGGGCATATAATCAATGTTGAAAGTAAGGGCATATTTTCCATGTTGAAATATTTGGCATGTATGGACATCAATTATCGGTCTTATCTTATTGCCTTGTGATTCGTAAGTAGAAACGTAGCGGCTAGCTGGTCTATAAAAGTTTGCTTATGTGAACCAATTCTCTACAACACATACAGAAAAATTATATTGAAGCGACCGCCAAATTGGAAAAAAAAAAAGGTATATGGGGTGGTCTCTAATAAAATTTTGGTGGGTGTTATTGGTATTTTTGGATAGGCTAGAGAGCAATGCAATTGTGGGGTGCTTAGAAGATGAGAGAGTCGCACTTTTGGAATTGAAAGATACTTTCAATCACCCAAATGGATCTGCTCTTCCTTCTTGGCAAGGGCAGGGTGATTGCTGCAGTTGGGAGAGGGTCAAATGTGATAACTCCACAAAGCGAGTGACTCATCTTCTTCTCAATGACACAAGACCTTATGAATTGAGTAATCTATAATCGTCACTAAACACTTCTAACTTTCTCCCTTTTGAGTAGCACCAAGTGTTCTAGGAATTATTTGGCAGGTCTCTCTCATTTTAAATATTCAGCCATGTTATTTTAATATTAAAAAATAAATGTTCAATTAAAATATCAACTTCATCACTATTGAATCTGATGGATAATGAGGCTACCATTTTATCCATGGATAAAAAAGTGAATATCCCCAATTTAACATCTACTTTTAGATATGAGAATAACATTTTTATTTAAATATTACATGCTAGTAGTTTTTCAGAAAATTTTTTCTTTAAATGAATTTGTTTCAAAGATATTAAAAAGTGAACATATATTCACCTTTAATTCAATAGAATAATAAAACTCCTCTTACTTACTTTACCACCAAACTTAATTTAATTAGAGGGAAATTTGTTCATATCTATAACATCGTTGTCTTTTTATAATTCATTCTTTTATATTTGGAGCAGATTTATCTGGCAAATTCAAGTCGAACAATTTACAAGAGTTGATTTTATTCTCTAACAAGCTGACACAAGTTCCATCATTTGGTGCGCTATTTATCTATTTATTGGCATAAGAACCTTTCATTTTTCTCATCATATCGAGATTTAGTTTTTTTTATCATATTTTTTGTAGAATAAAGATTTATTTTGATCAATTGTGTGCATTTCACTTTAGTTTTAAAATTTAAGAAAATTAAAAGTTTAATATTTAAAATTACAAAATGTTTTGAAGTGTAATTTTGGTATTTGACTTATATACTAAAAAAGTAAACTTTAAAAATAATTTTTTGTATTAAATTACGAGATATTGTTTTGAACATAAAATTAAGAATATTAAACATATGAATATAACAAACACTTGTTTTGGATAATTTTATGAAAGTAGTTTGCTCAAAAACATATGATAATAATAATAATATTTATCATCTAAAAAATAATAAAAAATTCATACTTTACTTAAATAAATAAAAATGATAAAAAAAATAAAATAAATAAAAATAGAAATATGATTATACGATTAATATCTTGATTCGTATTTATAAAACAAAATTGCGCAATAAATATGATAATTAAATAATAAATATTAAATAAAAAAGTATTCATTGAAGCGATAATTGCACGAACTTCAATCAAAATAAATTTGAATAAATAAATGAGAAGATCATTTATATATGGTGTATAGTCAAAGAAATCTTTTTTTTTAAAAAAAAAATGTTCGTGTGACTTGCTTTACTTTTTTTGTGTAGCAACCATGACTAAGTGGAGGAGAGCGTACATTGCGGACTGAATTAATCTTTTGGATATGATGGAATAAAATAGAATAACAAAGTGTTCATAACGATTTTAAGAAAAATATATGCGTTGCCATGTTGCTAACTATGGGTTGGCAAATGGAAAGGTTGCTTCTTGGGGTCCAGCATCTCACCGAAAGATATCGAAGGCAGCATAAAGTGAATGCCCTGATTTTTTGAGTCGACAAAAAAAAATTAAAAAAAAAAAGCGTGACACACTGATTGAAGGGGAGAAAAAGAAGGGGCTCTCACGAAACTACTGATGGTGAATTGATTTGTCTTTTCCTCTGTAGAATTGATAAACAACAATAGAACCAAAAGTAAAACCCCACAAAGGGGCCATGACAGGTGTAAGGATTAAAGTCTTCCTAGCGAATTCACTAAACTATTATTGACCAATAACAAAGCATTTGTGGAAAAACGATAGATATTTTGTTTCAGGCTCTTAATTGCTCCTTTTTGATAGATTCCCGGAACTTGCCAGAGAAAACTAGTGAGTTTTTGGAGAACCTTTTCTCTGAGAGTAATATTATATACATAATAAGGTTACGCAATAAATTTATTAACGAAATTAAAATCACAAGACTTGTGTGGAATTGAGTTTTCTCATGTGCCGATTATATACCTAGATCAGGTCATGACATTTATGCTATTAAAAAAGAGTATAATTGACTTTTTTTTTCTGTTGTAAGTAATAGCCTAGAAATTCAATCAAATTTATTAAAGTATTATAAATTGTAGTACTTAGACTCTTGTTCAATATATCATCAATTGTTTGTCAATCACATCCTAAGATTCTACACTATTTAGCTAGACATTCAACTGTATAAAATATATAATAATTAATTCAATCAATAATATCATTTAAATGAGTGCATAATGTTATTTCTAAATTTTATATAGAATTATTTTAAAACTGTTGAAATTTTTTAATATAAAAAAATGTGTCTTTAATGTTTTCATTTTTTGGAAGCATATATAGGGAAAGCATATATAGGTATTTTATTTTTTATTAATAATTATATATATTTTTTATATTATTTTTCTTTCTCACTTAAATTAACGTACTAATATCTATAGGGTAGGTCAATGTAATTTTAATGAATCTCATGGAAAGTCAGTGATAGTTTTATAAAATAGAGCGGTGCTGAGTGTGATTACATTAAATCTCAGGAAAGGTGAGTATAAATTACCTTTTATTATATATTATCCTAGGCATAAAAAATAGTCATATTGCATTGCATATTTTTAATGATAAATTCATGCTTTTAAAGAAGGGTATAATTGATATTTTTTTCTGTTACAATCTGTTCTTACCTCGAAGTAATGGTAAGGATGCAAGCAGCTCCGACGTCCGTGGAAACGGGGGGTGGGGTACCTGCAAAGACACTCTGACGCTCAAGTCAATGAATGAGAGAGGCCTAGAGTGGTAGAGAATAGTATGTGATTAGGGTTATCATACCTGGGGGCGTTAAGCCGCTTATATAGTAAGGTGACCCCGTGGTAGATCTGTTATGATCTAGTAAATCCGTTATGATCTTCCTTAAATGTAGGAGATATACCTGTGATTTGATCAATTATCAGAGATAATTATCGGGTATAATAGATATAGTAGGATAAAGGTGGATTATGTGCGGATATAGTGAGATATTCCCGGCTAGATCCGTGATGTAATCTTTTAAGGGGTACTTTCTTCCTTGTGAAAGATCTGTGGCCCATAAAAGAGGTCTCCTAGACTGGACCGAGGTATGGGTCCTTTATCCGAGGTTTTGTGTTTTGGGCCGAGGTATAGGCCCATATTTTCTAGTCTAGTACATAGCCCCCGAGCTTGGTTGAATTCTGAGGACTTCATGCCGAGCTCAAAAGAAGTCTTTTCGTTTGCAGTGGTGGCCGTAGTTGGGGAACGTGCGCTACACATGTCATCTTTCTATTGGGTGAGCAATCACTTCTCATAAATGCAGTGATCGTGGGTTCACCTATTCACCATTAGATTAAGGTGATAAGCCCCCTGCCATTGGATATGATGAACGTTTCAAATACGTTATTAATTAGAGGGAAGCGCTTCTGATCGTTGGATGAGTTCCAGTTTCTGAGTAAATGAGCAAAAGGCTTTTCAGATTTTCATTTCTGGAAAACTCTTGTTCTCGTTCTTCTCTGTTATCACTCTTTGTGCTAAGCCGTCTGTGAGCTTTTCAAGTCGTGCGTCCATCCTTTTATTGCTTCAAATCGGTTAGTTGATTTATTTCTTTGCCTTCTTTACTTTAGTCGGTTTACATTTCTGTATCTGGAACCCTAGGCTAAGAGATTGTTGTTATCTGGTTGGTTATGTTAAGGCCATTTCCTTCTGCTCGAGTTTGCTTTTATTACCTTTTGATTTTAGGTAATATTTCGATGGCTAAAGGAGAGACTGTCTCTGTTTCTGGTAAGGGGAAAGAGATAGTGAGTGAGGGTGAGGTCGTAGTCGATCCTTACGGCTGGGTTAGCGATGAGGTCAAGGAAGTGGCTTCAATTTTTGATGATAGGGAGTCGGTCCGTAGGTTTAGGAGAGCTTGTTTAGTATCGAGCTACGGGGAGAGTAGGATAGAGTGCGCTCATTGTGGTCCCGATGATAGGGTGTGTAATTATAGGGAGGATGAAAGGAAGGCCGACTTTATTTACATGTATATAGATTTCTTTGAGAAATTAGATGTTAGGGTCCCTTTTACCCGTTTTGAGGAGGGGTGTTTAAATAAAGTAAACGTTGCCCCTTCTCAACTTCATCCGAACAGTTGGGCTTTTGTTCGAGCATTCGAGAATTTATTCGCTATGCTCGGTCATGAGCCTAGTGTGGATGTATTTTTTTATTTTTTCCAAGTTAAAGGGGTTGATAAGGGTACCTGGATTTCTTTTAGTAGTGTACCCCGAAAAAAGCTGTTAAGTTTGTTAACTTCTAGTTTTAAGAAGTTTAAGGAAAATTTTATCAAGGTGAGGTCCATCGAGTCTGAGTTTCCCTTTTTCTTAGATTCTGATAGTTTGGAGAGGTTTCCCCTTTATTGGCAACACAATCCTCGCCAAATTTTGAGAGTAGAGTATAGTTCTCTTTCCCTCTTGGACCAGGTGGTGGTTGATTTCTTGGAGGAGTGTGTGAGTCCCAGCTCTCCACTCTCTTGTGGGATTTTATTGGAGTGGGGATTTGATAATAAGAGGATTCTCGATCATATAGGTAGTATTTCCGAGCTATTGTCTTTTATTTTGCCGATCTAATTTTATTATATTGGTTCTAATCTTGGTGAATTTTTTCAGGTGAGATGGCCCTGAAACTAGGTCCCAAGGAGCTGGCCGCTCTTAAACGTCAATAGAATATGGTGGTGGAGGAGAGTCGAGTCCCTCCTATTTCTCCTGGGATGGGCTCGAGCTCGGGGATGCCCACCGATTCGAACCCTCTGAGAGATCGGAAGAGACCTAGGATTTCTACTGGTCTCCAAGAGAGGGAGGCAATGCCATCGCTTTCACCTCCTGCTCTTGTCGGGGCTGCTGAGGTGAAGGATTTTCTTCAGTTGGTTAACTCTTCAAGCCTTTGGAGCCTTCAGTTCCCGACTCCAGAGTTTATTGACCAACAGTTCGTCCATGCCGAGGACCGGGCTTTGATGGAGAGGGCAGGGATCCCTGGTCTCTGCCGTCATCTGGAGATCCAGGGTCTCCGTCAGGCTACTATTGCTCGATTTTTGGAGAGGTAGTATGGCAGTTCTATTCATGAGCTGGAGACCTCGAGGGTTATCGTGGCCGATTACAAGGCCGAAAAGGAGCAGGATGAGTTGAAGCTGGCCAAGGAGAGGAGGGGCTGGCTTGAGGCCAAAAAAGCTTATGAAGACAAGATCGACAACCTCATTGCTAGGCTGAAGACCGAGGCTGATGCATCGAAGCTCAAGATCTAGGAGTCTGAGGCTGGGAAGAAGGTGTTCGAGGTGGAGAACAAGAGGTTGACTGAGGAGAACAAGTGCTTGCAAGATGAGGTGGGCCTTCTGAAGGACGATATGGTCAACCAATACACTGCTGGTTTTGACCGTGCTCTGGACCAAGTCCGATTCTTTCATAGGGACTTGGACTTGAGTCAATGCGGTCCATTCAAAGAGGCAGTCGACGGCGCATTGGTCGACCACCTTGCTGATGAAGGGGCCGAGGTCTCTCCAGCTGTGGAGCCAGTTCCCGCAGTCGTTCCTGGTGATGGGGCTCCTTCAGGCTCTTAGGACTCTTAGGTTTTAGGTTTTTTCTTTGTATAGTTATGTTCGGATATTTGATAAGTACTTTATATTTGTTTCAAAGACTTTTTATTTGGTCAAATAGTGATTTTTCTCAGTTCAGAAATTGATATGATCGATATAATGTATGCTTGGACCATATACTAAGGATGATATGATCGGATGGAGAGGAAGAACGAGGGTGTTCTTAATTAATCTAGTAAAAATGAATTATTCAATGTGATGAATGTAATGTATGCTTCAAATCATATAATCAGGATGATATAATTGGATGTCACAATGCATGCTCGGATTATATTGTGGTGGATAATTATATGATCGAGTAATGTTTAAATTATGAAAATGACTGATACCCGAATTGAGACAGGGAGTGTTCCTCCTCTGTTGCTATGCCAAGGTGCTCGGATTATACGAGGTGAGGCCGATGCGGAGGTGCGCCTTCACCACTTGGCGAGGGCCAAGGTTGTCGTGAGCATAGCGGCTTTGTCCCTCTACTGCTTGGGATTGGAGCCGAGGCTTCTGTAGAGGTGCGCCTTCACCACTTGGCGAGGGCCAAGGTTGACGTGAGTATGGCGGCTTTAACCCTCTACTGCTCGGGACTAGAGCCGAGGCTTCTGTAGAGGTGCGCCTTCACCACTTGGCGAGGGCCAAGGTTGACGTGAGTGTGGCGGCTTTAACCCTCTACTACTCGGGACTAGAGCCGAGGCTTCTGTAGAGGTGCGCCTTCACCACTTGGCGAGGGCCAAGGTTGACATGAGTGTGGTGGCTTTGTCTTTGTTTACCAATCTGCGATCAATTGATGAGCTGAATAATGTATTAAAAAATGGATTACATCATCTGTCACTGAAGTATTTGGCTCATATCCGATCATACCTCGTTAAAACCTTTGATGGTAAAACCCAGTGGGATAAAACCCGTCAAAGGAAAAAGAGTGCACCCATTGCATATGATTTAAGGCGTGTTACAATTTTTAACTGTAGTACTTCCTTAGGGATGTAGCATTCCATGTTGTCGGAAGTTCTTGTCCTGAGAGCTCAGCTATTTTGTAGGCTCCTCGGCCTACAGCTTGTGTTACTCGGAATGGTCCCTCCCAGTTAGGGGCTAGTTTTCCATCTCCTAGAGGCTTCCTTTGTAGTTCTACTTTGCGTAATACCAAGTCCCCAATCTGGAAGGATCTTGGATCGAGCTTTTTATTGTAGAGTCGGGCCACCCTTTGTTTGGTTGCCTATTCTTTGATGTGAGCTAGTTCTCTGTCTTCTTCGATAAGATCAAGCTCGGCCCTTCTATTTTCATCATTTGCCTCTTCTGTGATTGCCATTCGTCGGACATTGGGTTGAGCGACTTCTACTGGGAGCATAGCTTCACTACCAAAAACGAGTCTGTATGGTATCTCCTGTGTTGAGGATTGGGCCGTAGTATGATACCCCCATAAGACTTCGGAAAAATCATCAACCCATAAGCCTTTTCTTTTGTCGAGCTTCCTCTTGAGTGCGGTGAGGATGACTTTATTCGCGGCCTCGGCCAGGCCGTTGGTTTGTGGATGTTCTACGGAAGTAAACATGTGCTTGATTTGGAAGTTGTCGCAGAGCTCCTTCAATCTTCGGTCTGTGAATTGTGTGCCATTGTCTGTGATTAACTCTTTGGGGAGTCCGAACCTACATATGATTCTTTTCCAGATAAATTTCCTCACCTTTTCTGCTGTGATTGTTGCGAGAGGTTCTACCTTGATCCATTTGGTGAAGTAGTCAATGGCTACTATCAAGTATTTGAGTTGCTCTGGTGCCAGGGGAAATGGACCGAGTAGATCAATTCTCCATCTGTGGAAAGGCCAGCTAGCTTCCGAGAAGTGTAGTGGTTCTGAATGTCTTTGGGAGACGTCAGAAAATCTCTGGCATTTGTCACATCTTCGTACAAATTTCGAGCAGTCAGTCTTCATAGTGTTCCAGAAATACTCTGCTCGGAGTATCTTGGCAGCAAGAGCTCGGCTTCCTCTGTGGTTTCCGCAGACTCCTTCATGGATCTCGGTCATAACATCATTTACCTCCTGGGGGCCAATGCATTTTAAGAGCGACAATGAGTACCCTCTCCTGTAAAGTTGGTCGCCACATAGTGTGTAGAAGCTAGCTTGCCGTTTGACTTTTTTCTCGTCGGATAGCGAGGTTGGGAATTCTCCAGATGTTAGGTATCTAAGGAATGGAGTTCGCCAATCTTGGCCTCCGATCTCAGTATTACAACATTCGGATTGAAGGCAGCTCGGATTCTGAAGCTTTACCTGGATCACGAACTTGTTGTTCTGTGGTTTGCTCGTGCTGGCAAGCTTAGAGAGAATATCTGCCCTGGTATTGTGCTCTCTTGGTATGTGAGTTATTTCGCAAGAGGCAAAGTGTTGCATTAAATTCTTTACCAGTGCTAGATATTTCTCTAGTAGAGGGTCTCTAGCTGCAAAAGTTCCGATCACCTATTCGACAACTAGCTGAGAATCTGCCTTTACTTCGAGCTTTTGAGCTCCGACTTCTTGGGCGAGCTTGAGACCAGCAATTAAGGCTTCATATTCAGCTTGGTTGTTACTGGCTCGGAATTGAAACTGGAGAGATTGTTCTATTAAAATTCCTTCTCCATTCTCTAGTGTGATTCCAGCCCCACTTCCTTTCCCGTTGGCGGCTCCATCAACATGTAGTCTCCAGGAGCCAAATTCTTGTTAAGAAGTCTGTGAAAGCTCGGCCATGAAGTCGGCAAGAGTTTACGCTTTAATAGGGCCTCTGGGTTGGAATTCCAAGCTGTATTCTGATAATTCTACAGACCATGAGATCATTCTTCCAGCCAATTCGGGCTTGATCAATATTTGCCGGATAGGTTGTTCTGTGCAAACGACAATGTGATGACTCTGGAAATATGGCCTTAATTTTCTGGCCGATACTACGACTGCATATGCTAGCTTTTCGATTTTTGGTATCTTTGCTCCGGACCTTGGAGTGTTTTACTGATGAAATACACGGGTTGTTGTATCTTATCTCTTTCTGTGACTAGGACTAAACTTACAGCGTGCTCGGTTACCAACAAGTAAAGAAAGAGAGTCTCTCCAAGGTGGGGCTTAGTGAGTACAGGAGGTGTTGAGAGTAGTACCTTTAACTCAGCGAAAGCCTTTTCGCAATCCTCAGACCACTCAAATGACGTCTGCTTTCTTAGCTTTTTAAAGAATGGAGCTGCTTTCTCAGCTGATCTTGATAAAAAGCGAGACAGCGCCGCTAGGCGTCCTGTTAATTGTTGCACTTCTTTCATCGAGCTTGGACTTCTCATTTCCACTATTGCTCGGCATTTGTCAGGGTTCGCTTCTATTCCTTGGTTGGTGAGCATAAAACCGAGAAACTTTCCTCCGTGAACTCCGAATGCACATTTTTCTGGATTCAATCTCATGTTGTATGTTCGAAGCTGTTGGAATAGCTCTTTGAGATCTCCTATATGGTCTCCTGCTGGGGGTGTTTTAGCCACTATATCATCAACATAGACTTCGACATTTCGGCCGATCTGTTCCTCAAAACTTTGTTCATGAGTCTCTGGTAAGTGGCCCCTGCATTTTTCAAGCCAAAAGGCATGACTTTGTAACAAAAGTTAGCGTGTTCTGTAAGGAAGGCTGTCTTATCCTCATCTTCCGGGTGCATTCTGATTTGGTTGTACCCTGAGTATGCATCCATAAAGCTCAGATATTGGTAGCCAGAAGCGTTGTCGACAAGTTTGTCGATGCTTAGGAGCGGGTAGGAATCCTTTGGGCAGGCTTTGTTAAGATCAGTAAAGTCTACACACATGCGCCATTTGCCCGAGCTTTTCTTTACCATTAGCACGTTTGCTAGCCACGTGGTATATCGTATCTCCCTGATGAACCCTGCTTTAAGGAGTTTCTTCGTCTCTTCCAAAGCTGCTTTCTGACGCTCGACTCCCAGAGTTCTTTTCTTCTGTGTTATGGGCCGAGCTTTCAGATTGACCATTAATTTATGACTAATTACATCCGGGTTATCCTTGGCATATCGGCCGGGGTCCATGCGAAAAGGTCCGCATTCTTTAAAATTAATGTGGAGAGCTCTGAAGCCAAGCTCGGAGGTAGGTGGGTTCCGATGAACGTCACCTTTTCAGCCGTATCTCCAATTTGGATCGGCTACAAGTCATCGCCCGGCTGTAGTCGGTTCTGAATTTCTCCTCTGGGATCCAGCTCTGAGACCGGGGGGATTTGATCGGTGTGGAATACATTATGTATCTGCTCAGGTTTCTATTTTTTCTGTGGATTTGACCTTCAAGCATTCATTGTAAGAAGTCCTCGCTTCTTTCTGGTCAGCGTGTACTACGCCGACTTTTGATTCAGATACTGGGAATTTCATGGCCAAATGTGGTGTTGAGACCACAGCTCCTAGGGCGTTCAGTGAAGGTCACCCTAGAATTATGTGGTAGGGACTGTTTGCATCGATGACGAGGTACTGGAGGTCGACCGTCTTTGCCAGCAGTTCCGTGTCGAATGTCGTCCTGAGCCATACGTAACCGAGTACCTTTACTATGTTTCCGGTGAATCTGACCAGTTCGCCATTGTAAGGGAGGAGAGAGGCTTCGGATAGTTGCATCCGCTTGAAGGTGGAATAGAAGAGTATTTCAGCTGAACTCCCCTGATCCACGAGGACTTTCCTGACCAAGAAATTTCTAGCAAGAATGGAAATTACAACAGGGTCGTGTAAATTTTCATCAATTCCTTTGAAATCAGAATCTGAGAAAGATATTACCGGGTTTTTGGTTTGTGATTTTTTGGAAGGGGATGTTCCTTCGAGTGACATGATTGCCTAGAGCAATCTTTTCTGGCTGAGTTGCTCTCGCCTCCTCCAGCGAATCCTCCAGCAATGTGGTCGATGACACCATGGATTCTTGGTTCTTCGTGGGAGGGTGACCTCATCCGTTCAGATTTTCTTCGTCTTGGTGGGGATTCGCTATCCGAGGATGTTGAGGAACCTCGGCGTTTTCTTCGTTCCTGGCTTCGGCCTCTTTTCTTTTCTTCTTTCTGGTTATTGACGAATTGCTTGAGATGTCCATCTCGGATGAGACGTTCAATTCTATTCTTTAGGCTTTTGCATTCGTTTGTTGTGTGCCCTCTGGAATTATGATATTCACAGATTTTGTTTTGATCTGTGCCTTTTGGTCCTGGCTGAGGATCTCCTTTAGTTGGCTTCAGGAGCTGAGCGCTGAATATCTCCGTCAGGATTGTACTTGCCCTGGCGTTGAGCGGGGTGTAAGTAGTAAATCCTGGTTCCGAGTATCCAGTATTCTTCTTGTGTTTATGCTTGCCTTCTTGGTGCTTCTGGTCCGAGTTATCCTTGTTTTGTTTCTGATTCTGCCTCTCTGCTGCTCGGAGCTCCTCGGTATTGATGTATCCGAGGGCTCTCTCCCGGAGTTCATGTATGGTTCTCGGTCTGGTGATTGCTAGGCTTTCTTTGAATGGTCCAGATCGCAGACCTATTCTGATTTGGTGAAGTTCCACTGCTGGATTAAGGTCAGGTATTTGGGATGCTTCTTCTTGGAATCGAGTCAGATAAGCTCTTAAGGACTCGTCGGACCCTTGCTTGACATGTTCCAAAGAGTCTGACGTCTTGGTATAGATTTTGGATGATACGAACCTGTTAATGAAAGCTCGTATGAGGTCCTCAAACCTATGTATGGAATTCGGAGGTAAGGTTGAGAACCATAAAAGTGTCGATTTTTCCAGAAAAGAGGGAAAAGTTCGGCAAAGGATTACATGCCTGGCTCCATTTATGAGCATCATGGATCTGAACATTGTGATGAACGATTGAGGGTCCCCTGTTCCGTCATAGGGGCGGAGTGTTGTTGGGAGTCTAAAATTAGCCGGAAGATTTGTGGCCATTAGCTTTGCTGAGAATGGTCCGCAGTCTATGGGTTCAGGCCCATCATCAAATTCAGCTTGACAAGTAGGATAATGGGAATATGTTGGTTTGTTGTAGTCGCATTCGTGACTGGCAAACTCAGTATGCTCGTGATGGGTTGCTCCTTGTCTGGGGTTTCTTGAACTTTCGAACTTCAGTGATTGGTTTTCTTCTAGAAGCCTGCGAAGCTGGTCCCTTAATCGGCGGTTTTCCTCCTGTAGTTGGTCGAGATTAGGAGGAGAGTATGGAGGGTGATTATTTGGAGGTGTGTTTTGGCTGGAGGCGTCAGCCATGGTTGTTGGATTGTTTGGTTTGTGGGGTAGGCTTGTTTACCGGCCCCACGGTGGGCGCCAATGTTCTTACCTCGAAGTAATGGTAAGGATGCAAGCAGCTCCGACGTCCATGGAAACGGGGGGTGGGGTACCTGCAAAGACACTCTGACGCTCAAGTCAGTGAATGAGAGAGGCCAAGAGTGGTAGAGAATAGTATGTGATTAGGGTTATCATACCTTGGGGCGTTAAGCCCCTTATATAGTAAGGTGACCCCGTGGTACATCTGTTATGATGTAGTAAATCCATTATGATCTTCCTTAAATGTAGGAGATATACCTGTGATTTGATCAGTTATCAGAGATAATTATCGGGTATAATAGATATAGTAGGATAAAGGTGGATTATGTGCGGATATAGTGAGATATTCCCGGCTAGATCCGTGATGTAATCTTTTAAGGGGTACTTTCTTCCT
This sequence comes from Dalbergia cultrata, assembly GCA_031216105.1. Taxonomy (NCBI): domain Eukaryota; kingdom Viridiplantae; phylum Streptophyta; class Magnoliopsida; order Fabales; family Fabaceae; genus Dalbergia; species Dalbergia cultrata. Next base: position 19,957,728 of record CM062350.1, read on the forward strand.
TGTGAAAGATCTGTGGCCCATAGAAGAGGTCTCCTAGACTGGACCGAGGTCTGGGTCCTTTATCCTAGGTCTTGTATTTTGGGCCGAGGTATAAGCCCATATTTTCTAGTCTAGTACACAATCAATGACCTAGAAATTCATTCAAATGTATTAAAGTATTGTAAATTGTAGTACATAAGCTCTTGTTCAATATATCATCAATTATTTTATCAATCACATCCTAAGATTATACACTGTTTGCTAGACCTTCAATTGTATAGAATATGTAATAATTAATTCAATCAATAATATCATTTAAATGAGTGCATAATGTTATTTCTAAACTTTATATAGAAGTATTTTAAAACTCTTTAAATTTTTTAATATAAAAAAATGTGTTTTCAATGTTTTCATTTTTTGGAAGCACATATAGGCAAAGCAAATATTTTTTAGAATTTGAGAATTAAAATTACTTTAAAAATAAAATGAAATTAAATTTTTAAAATCTTCATTTTTTTACTAACAATTAGTGATGACAAATATGTTACTATTTTTTATTCAAAATAATAATTATTCATTTATTTTTTAGATTTCATTTATTTTTCTAGTAATATTTTAATATGGAATTATTATGTTTTTTACTATATTAGTTTGAAGAAAAGTTTGTTAAGTGGCACAATCATTATTAATTAGACCAAGAAACCGTGAAAATTTATGAAAAAGCATAATAACAAAAGGAAATTTAATCTAAGTGGAAAAATATTAGAAATAATTTTTAAATATTTATGATTGTAATGCCTGGGGATGAAGGTGAAGAGTGATCACCGGTGCAAAGAAGGCACGGACAGGGAGCGACTCCTCACAAGGCCTTCTAAACAGAGGGGTACATGAATGAACCGATTACACACCCGAATGAGAGGGATCCTAAGACTGTGTAGGTATGGGACTATACAATTGAGGATGATTTATATGAATTGATTTGTACGACCTATACCAACTATATGCATCTTTTTTTCGATAGCCTAAACTAAAAGAACTCCACAGTTAAGCATGTTTGACTTGGAGCAATTTTGGGATGGGTGACCTCCTAGGAAGTTTTCCTAGGAAGCATGTGAGTGGGGACAAAGCATGCTGAAAAGACCTGCGTTGGTTTGTGGGGACAGTCGTCAATCCATAAAGCAACATGGGTTGTTACAAATGGTATCAAAGCCGTGCCTCTCCCAATACGGTATGGTTTGGGGACGAACCAAGTGGAAGCTAGTGGGCATGTAATGCCCGGGGATGAGGGCGAGGAGTGATCGCCAGTGCAAAGAAGACACGGACAAGGAGCGGCTCCTCACAAGGCCTTCTAAGCAGAAGAGTCCATGAATGAACCGAGTACACACCCGAATAAGAGGGATCCTAAGACTATGTAGGTATGGGACTATACAGTTGAGGATGGCTTATATGAATTGATTTGTACGACCTATACCAACAAGATGCATATTCTTTTCGGTAGCCTAAATTGAAAAAACTCCACAGTTAAGCATGCTTGACTTGAAGCAATTTTGGGATGAGTGACCTCTTGGAAAGTATTTCTAGGAAGCGTGTGAGTGGGGACAAAGCATGCTGAAAAGACCTGCATTGGTTTGTGGGGACAGTCATCAATCCATAAAGCAGCATGGGCTGTTACAATGATCATATTAAATAGTAAAATAGTAAAATAAATTACTAACTAATTAACAAAACAATATACTCCATGTAATTTACAAAATTATTGGTAAAAATGTTTTATTTGTTTGATTTTAAAATAATTTTAGTTTTTCTTTTTTAATAATTCTAAGATTATTAATGTATTTATGATATACCACATTCAAGTGTTAATTTATAATTTAGGTTTTAAAATTAATATTAACTGAGAAAAGATTTAAATCTTATGTGAAACTAAATAAAATATATTGCAAGGAATTTATTTTTTTAAGATGTTATGGTCAATTCCGGTAAACTTGGCCATGCATTAAATATTTTCAAGTAAAAACAGTTTGATTTAAAAAGTTTGATCTCCACAAACGGGCATTGACAGGTATGAGATTAAAGTCTTCTTAGCGAATTCACTAACCTATATTGACTAATAACAAAGCATTTGCGAAATAACGATAGATATTTCATTTCAAGCCCTTAATTGCACCTTTTTGATAGATTCGCGGAAGGTGCCAGAGAAAGCCAGTGATAAAATTATAATATTTCAGTAATATTTTACATATATATATCTTAACTAGAATATTTTTTTTTATTATAAGTTATAATTATAAGTTTTCTTACATGTGATTAAAAAAAATTGAGTCAATTGAAGTGTTAAATAGTATCAAAATATTATAACTTTTCATTAATAATTATGTATATATATTCTGTGTTATCTTTCTTTCTCACTTAAATTAACGAACTGGTATCTACAGGAGAGGTCAGTGTAATTTTAATGAACCTCAAGAGAAGTCAGTGATAAATTTATAAAATAGATGAGTGCTTAGTGTGATTATACTAAATTTCAGGAGATGTGAGTGTAACTTACTCTTTATTATATATTATCCTACGAATAAAAAATAGTCATATTTTATTGCATATTTTTAATGACAATTAATGCTTTTAAAGAGTATAACTAACATATTTTTTCTGTTGTAAGCAAAAACCTAGAAATTCAATCAAATTTATTAAAGTATTATAAATTGTAGTACATAAGCTCATGTTCCATATATCATCAATTGTTTTGTCAATCACATCTTAAGATTATACAATGTTTGCTAGACCTTCAACTGTATAGAATATGTAATAATTAATTCAATCAATAATATCATTTAAATAAGCCCATAATGTTATTTCTAAACTTTATATAGAAGTATTTTAAAACTCATGAAATTTTTTAATATAAAAATATGTGTCTTCAATGTTTTCATTTTTTGGAAGCTCATATAGGCAAAACAAATATGTTTTCAGAATTTGGGAATTAAAATTACATTAAAAATAAAAAAGAAATTAAATTTTTCAATAAAAAATTGTCTTTTTTTTTACTGACAATTAATGATGACAAAAATGTCACTATTTTTTATTCAAAATAATAATTCTTTATTTAATCTTTGAGATTTCATTTATTTTTCTAGTAATTATATTAATATATGACAATTAGTGATGACAAATATGTTACTATTTTTATTCAAAACAATAATTATTTATATAATTTTTTAGATTTCATTTATTTTTCTAGTAATTATATTAACATGTAATAATATGGAATTATTTTTTTTTACTATATTTTGTATAATTAAGAAAGTTTGAAGAAAAGTTTGTTAAGTAGCATAATCATTATTAAGTAAAATAAGAAACTGTAAAATTTTATGAAAAAGCATAATAACAAAAGTAAATTTAATCTAAGTGGAAAAATATTAGAAGTGATTCTTAAATATTTGTGATCATATTAAGTAATAAAATAGTAAAATTAATTACTAACTAATAAACAAAACAATATACTACATGCAATTTACAAAATTATAGGTAAAATTTTTTTATTTATTTGATTTTAAAATAATTTTATTTTTTATTTTTTCATAATTCTAAGATTATTAATGTAGCTATGATATACCACATTCAGGTGTTAATTTATAATTTTACTTTTAAAATTAATATTAACTGATAAAAGATTAATATCTTATATGAAACTAAATAAAATATATTGCAAGGAATTTACTTTTTTTAAGATGTTATGGTCAATGCCGTTAAACTTGGCCATGCATTAAATATTTTAAAGTAAAAAAAGTTTGATTTAAAAATAAAATAAAATCAATTTTTGAAATGATAAAAATATTAATTCTCAAAATTAATATTATAAAAATTATTTTGGCATGAGTTAAAGTTGAATGTAATTATAGAAGTTTTAATCTAACTGTTTAAAAAATAAAGATTAATGAATACTCATATAGTTGTAAATTATTAGAAATTACAATAAGATTTAACTACAAACTATATTATTATTTATAATTGTTATAAATTAAAATGAATTTCTATTATAAAATATAGTAAATAAATCATATAATAATTGCAAGTTAGTGTGAGCATTGAATGCAAACATAGTGAATTTTACTATAATATATATATATATATATATATATATATATATATATATATATAGATATATTACACATCATTAAATAATTTTGTATTCAATATTTTTCCAAAATTTAAATTAAAAACTAAATAAAGTATATAAGAATTAAAATACTTTTTCAAATTGTTAATTAATTTACCCAACTTATTTGAAGTTTTTTCCCTGCTAGTTCACACTGGTATATGCAAAATTAAAACATTTTTTGAAATGTTTTTTCCAAAAGATTTTGGTGACAATAAATTTTATTTTACTTACGTTGTTGTGATTTGTGAATCATGCTGGGCTTAGGGATTGAATTATGATATAATTAAATGATGTCAATGCGTACCAATGAGCACTAAAATAAATCTAAAATAATTAAATCTACTAATTGGTACAACGCAATGATAAAAAATATGTGCAAAGCTAAAAGAAAATGGATACTGAATTTTAATGAGGAAACTCCCAAATACTAGAGAAAAAACCACAAGACTCTGAAAAATATCCCACTATACTCAGGATGATTACAAAATATCCTTTCCACACTCTCACATCCAGGACATAAATATAGTATTTCCTAGTGAGAACTCTCCTATTCAAATACTACAATTTTGTAGTATCAAAAAGTAATAGAAATAATACCCAAAGTATTCTTGGCTTATTTACCCATACTCTATCCTCTCTAGGATTTACTCACACTCTATTTTTTCCTCTTGCTCTCAAAAAATAACACACTATGTGTACTCTTTTCACTATGCAGCTCTCTAATTTGTTTGCTGCTTCTTGTTGCCTTTGCAAATTAAAAATCCACTATAGAAATAACTAGTCATTTGACCTATTCGATTCACAATATAATAATGAAAATTGGTTTTTTGATCTTTATTGAAAATAAATATAATGAATTTAAATACGTCTTATAAAAAATTGAGTATATAAACTTATTTTGAAAATAAGTTAGCAATTAAATAATTAAATAAATAAAAAAAATAAAAATGAGTATGGACCTGAAATGAGTCATTTTATTTTATACCTTATTTTGAATATCATATTTATAAAGTTAAGAAAAATCTCAATAGATAAACTTTAACTAACAATAAAAAAAAACCTTTTTTTATGAAAATTTGCATATTTCGATGGTTGAAATTGATTATTAATGAAATAAAATAAGTGGATATATTTATAATATCATATACCATTAATATGGATAACAATAGGTATTCATGAGAGAGGGGATATGCCTCCCGCGCCCTGTCCCCGCTTAGAATTTTGTCACTCATTTCCATTTTTATCCCCGTCACAGGTCCCTATTCCCTATTTCGCATGGGGATTTGAATCTCTATGGGGTATTTGATGATTTATTAAAATAATTCAAAAAAATTCAAAAGTATTTTGATATTTGAAACATATATATACATAATAATTATTTCCTTTTAAAACATCTGTCCATATTCAGACAACATCATATTTCAAAATATCTGTTAATTTCGCACTTCAATAAAGTATTAATTTTTTTCTTTGAATGCTACCCCGAATTAATTTCATATTTTCAAAGAATTCTATTTAATATTATGTGGCATATTAATTAATATATAGGGATACATTAATACATTCACTACATTTCACTCAATTACTAATATCATTTATTATCTTTCTTAATATTTGTGTTTGTCCAAAATTGAAAGATATTTTAAAAGGAATCAAATAACAAATACCACTAATGTAATATAATCCCAATTACAAATAAAAATACAAACATAATGTAAATTCAATAAAGACAATTAAAAAATGAATGGGTGTTAAGATTTTCTTTTATACATATGTATATAATTTATATAAATGAGGAATTGCTAGATCTTCATGGGGCATAGACCTCATTCATTGTTCCTATCCTTTTTAACAAACGGTGACTATATCCCCGTCCTCACAAAGACTAAATGTGTTCCCATTCTTATCCTTTTTTTCAGGTAATCCCTGTGGATACCCAGTTCAATGATTTTTTTAATCATCTTAGTCATTTATATATTTTTAGTAAATTAAAATATTTAACTAATAAAAAATAATGAATAATTTTAATTTACGTGATTTCAATTACACCTAATTTGCTTCTGTATCATTTTAGTAAATGTTCTCCATATGAATGTTTTTCAGGTTCCTCCATAACCATATACAAAATAAAAACCTCATTTATCAGTGGTTATTGAGTCCATTATATTATCATAAATCATCTTCTGAATTTCATCCATTGAAAATAAGTACCCTTTAAGATCATTAGATAATTGCTCTCTGTCATATTCTAGCTCTTCAGTTAGGAGATAACTTCGAAATTAATTTTAGTGGAGAATTATTTTGGTATGACATGGATTTAAACTCTTTCAAAAACTTTGCATTTGAACTAAATAACTTTTCTGTTTCAATTAAAGATAAATCTTTTAGGTATAAACTTGGGATAGGAAGATGTACAAAAAATAAAATTTTTTTTATGACAATATGAAACTCTCTACTTATTCTAAAAAAATACAATATTTGTCTTTATAATTTGGAAATATAATATTAAAATCATTGATAAAAAATTTAAATTACAATTTAAAACATACATTAATTCTTTAGCTGACTTCCTAATGCTAACAAATTGCGACATGTTCGTTCTGTTTGTCACTAATATTATAACGAAGAATTTCTTTAGCTGACTTCCTGACGCTAACTCAAGAATTTCCTTTACACTTCAATAAATTCATTATTTAGTAAATGTATAAGAAATTTTTGATAAATTCTATTCATATATTAAGCTTCCAAAATAATAAAAAAAAAGATAGTTTTCAATAACCTTAGCACATGAATTTATCATTTTTAAGGATAATTTAAAAAATGTAAAATCACATTAGCTTGACAAATAAGGCTCAATTTTATATTAAATAAAAAAATTATAATTTCATAAACTGCATAGTGTGTATTATTTAAATTTAAGCCCTATATAAATATTAAAATATGTATTTGACTTTTATGAATATTAAAATATAGTTTTTATCTTTACAAATATTTTTAAAATTCCCTTTTGATTTTTACAAATGTCATTATGTAAAAATGATAACTAACCGTGAGACCATACATATAATACTAAAAAAAGGCTAAAATAAAAAAAAAGCTAAAATAAAAATAACCAATAAAGATGGTAAATGAGTTATAAAATAAAATTGACAAAGTGAATACTCTTATTATATAATAAGCAATTTACCTCATTTTAGTACATCAAGACTAAATTTCTAGTTTATAACAAATTAATTATTATAAATTAATGAATATATTGATCTAAATATAATGGATCGTAGTACCATATATGTGTGTGTGTGTGTGTGTGTGTGTGTGTGTGTGTGTGTGTGTGTGTGTGTTATCATTTTATCAATAGGTATAAAATTTATACAGTAATTAATCAATGTTATATATTAATTAATTAATTTATAAATAGGAGTATACAAGTAAAGTAACATACTTATATGATTCAATTTTTTTCAAACACTTATATTTTAAAAAATAAACTATATAATTTATAATTACTTTTGATTATTATTTATTTATTTTATTTATCACTAATTATTTTAAATAACTACAATATATAAGTTTATCTAAATAATGTTTAATATTTTTTGCCATGTAGATTTCATTATAAATTGTTATATATTAAAAATGATTATTATAAATATTGAAATTATATAGATTAATGATAGTAAACTAATGATATATAAAAATAATTATTATAATTTTTTAAAATAATATTAATTATTAAAGTTATGAAATTTATTGGCTCTAAATTATTCTCAAAGTTACACCTAGAAAATCCAAAGAAATGTTGAATGTTAATATTATAGATTATAGATTTAATTTAATATCGATAAATTTTAAATATATTTAATTTTTGTAGTGCAATCCTGCTATTAAATACTGATAATTATCAATAATATTATAATAATATCATAATTGCAGTTATATTTTTCAAAAAAATATTTAATGATTAGTTTTTAAAAATTTATGAGTCATAAATTATTCTCGTTACTATATTTGAAAAATTTTAGGAATATAAAATATTAGTTTTATATCTAAATGTATAGTGTGAACATGATCTACACAGTATTATTCGCGCTGAAATCTTACGGATTAAAAATTTGAAAAAACTTTCTCCACCTTCCCTGTATTCCACGGCTAGACCCCACAAATACACTATGACAATGGGAATAACTTTTTAAATTCCTCAAAGAAACTTGTAAAAATAAAAGACAGCAACATCGACGCTGATGCGAGTGGATTGTAGAGTATGAAAGAGACACAGGTGTTGCAAATTAGGTACAGATGGAGATGACAGATAAAGGAATAATATGCTGAAACTACCTGCATCATTCCCTCTTCAATTGCTAGCATTTGTGACTGAAAAATATTATTTGTATTTAATAATAATTGATCAAACGATAAAACATAACTTGCTCAGCACTTCAAGGCTAAACCTAAATAGGAGGGGGCCCTTTCAACTTGCCTCCGACTTCTAGATGACATTATTGTCAGACACCAAACTTGAATATTGCCAACGCATAGGAGGGTTAGTCGAGAGAATGAAGCAAAAATCTAGGTCAAATGAAAAAGTTTCTTTATAATTTTGGCATATAATTGATGTTGATAGTCGACGCATATTTTCCATATATTGACTTGTGACTTGCATGGATGATATTTCTTGTTGATATTATAGCAGCGAGTGCCAAATTGAAAAAAGAAAATGTATCTGGGGTGCTCTCATATAAAACTTTGGTGGGTGTTATTGGTATTCGTGGTTGGATTAGAGAGCAATGCAACTGTGGGGTGCTTAGAAGCTGAGAGAGTCGCACTTCTGAAATTGAAAGATGCTTTCAATCACCCAAATGGATCTGCCCTTCCTTCTTGGCAAGGGCAGGGTGATTGCTGCAGTTGGGAGAGTGTCAAATGTGATAACTCCACAAAGCGAGTGACTCATCTTTTTCTCGGTGAGACAAGGCCTGATGAATTGAGCGATCTGCAATGGTCACTGAACGCTTCATACTTTCTCCCTTTTGAGGATCTGCAAGTGTTGGACTTATCCGACAATTATTTGGCAGGTTTCTCTCATTTTAAATATTATATGCTAATAGTTTTTCACAGAAATATTTCTTTAAAATGAATTTGTTTCAAAAATATGAAAGTATATATATATATATAAAATCATCTTTAATTTAATTCAATAAAATAATAAAATTTCTCTTACTTTACCACCAAACTTAAGTTAATTCAAAGGAAATTTGTTCATATATGTAACACTGATGTCTTTTTTATAATTCATTATATTCTTTTATATTTGGAGTAGGTTTATTTGGCAAATTCAGGTCGAACAATTTACGAGGGTTAATTTTATCATACAACGAGCTGACGGAATTTCCATCCTTTGGTAAGTTACCTATCTAATTATTTGTATGAGAACTTTTCATTTTCTTCATCATGTCAAGACTTATTTTCTATCTTTATCATATTTTCGCATAGTAATTAGTAAGAATTTATTTGATTGTGTGTTTCCTTTTAGTCTCTAAAATTAAGAAACTAATAATTTAGTCCTTTAAGTAATAAAAGGTTATTCAAATTACTGCCTAAAATAATGTTCACATGCAGAAACTAGCCTCAGTTACTATAAGAACAAATTTAAATCACTTTGTAAGATTTCAGTGATTAATTAAATTGTTAATTTCTTATTTTCGCACATTATAATTGAAGCACACATCTCCCTGTACTCCGTATATGGCATGCGCTTTCTCTCCACACTGCTGGTGTTTTCCCCATATTCCCTTTGTGTCTTATGTTAGATTTTCTCTATTAAGTTCTTAGATGGCATCCTATATAGAGGTTGACATAGATAGAAAGGCAAAAAGAGAGTTTTGAACAAAAAAAAATTGTGATATTTAAGAGCACAAAATAGAAAAAAATTTGACATTCTTTTATGATAAAATACACAAATTAGTCCCCCAGAAACGTATAAGCAACAAATTAGTCTCTAAGAATTTAAAAATCCTAAATTAATTCCTCACAATTTAAAATTCTAAAAGCTGTAAATTTCTTTTTTTTTTAGTTTTCAATTTATAGTTTTCAGTATTTTCTCAAAAAAATTTTGAAAACTGAAAAACTGAAAATGAAAACTAAAAGTTGAAAACTAAAACCAAATAGGCCTGTACAAATTCTAGTTTTCAATTTTCATTTTTAATTTTCAGTATTTCTTTTGTAAAATCCTACAAACTGAAAATTGAAACCAAATATGCCATACCTTTTAAAAGAAGATTTTTTTTTTCTTTTTCGTAATATTTTACTTTTGCTAAAAAATTTATCCAAATAGACCAAAAGCATAAAGAACCTTTTTTTGTTACTCAGAAATATCTTTTTTTTTTTACAGAAAAAGCAGGTCCAAACGAGCTCTAAATATTCTTAAATATTTATTTCAAGAAAAATATATTTTAAATTTTTATATTTTTATACCTTTACATAAAAATGTAATTAGAATAAATTGACAGGATGTCAAAGAAAGATCGCAAACAGTTCTTCTATAATAAGAGGAATTTTCAAGTATACCAAAAATATTTGAAGTACACATCATTCTGAGATAGAGGAAAAGTGTTGGAGAGGGAAATCTTTATAAGCTAAAATTAATAAAGACTCCGATATATTCAACATTTCCTCCCCAACACTTCCATACCATCTCAAAATAATATATATTTAAAAACTTTTCGGTATAGATTCAAACTGTAGTTTCTTTTTAATTTTTTTCTCACATCTCGTGTATTTCATTTTGATCGTATTCTTCAATTAAAATATTTAATATGATATCTTAGTTTTATAATGATAAACATTATATATAGTTTAATTTTATTAACTTTTTAGTTAGACTTTTTATTCTTTGTATGCAAATGTAAAATACTTAATCACTAAAATATCACAATTTTTCCTTTGGTCCCCAAAATATCATGAGTTGTTCATTTGATCCATCTGTTTGTCTTTATTCTGTGTCTGCCACGATAAGATGCTATGTGGGTACTTAATAGAGAAAACTAGTAGGAGACTAGCATAGGGATCAAACAACACTGGGCAAAAATAAAAAAGTGCCATTAAACAAAAACTTATTTTAAAAATGGAAAAGATAAAAGAATTGTAATGTCTGACAACAATGCATATAAATTAACTCCCTAATTTATATTACTAAAAACATAATTAAATCCAAAAATATTTATAAAAGAATGATTTTACTGCTCAATCGAGAAGTACAACGAAGCCTTGAAAATAGTTTCAAGAATTTATCAATTGATTTATTTTATTATCAAAATGATTTTACAATAATACTAAATTATATAATAATTTAATTTTAAAACACTAATATATATATATATATATATATGTATATATATATAACCATATATTAGCACATTATAACAAAAGTGTTTGACTTAATTATTTACTATCTTAGAAGTCCGACAAATAAAAACATGTGATTGGTTGATAGTGTAGTAAAGATTTACTTTGGTTCATGAAATTGTATGTGTAATTCACTTTAGTCACCAAAATTAAAAAAATATTATTTTAGTTCCTGAAATTTTAAAAAATAATTCAAATTAGTGCTTATACTACTATTCTTGAAAGCTAAATTGAATCACCAAAAGGATTAAGTTGAATAACTTAATTTCAGAGACTAAAATGATACTTTATTAATTTTAGGGACTAAAGTCAATCACACATATAATTTTAGGGACCAAAGTGAATCTTTACTCTTAAAACTATCATACATATAACACCCCAATTATTAACCTTTTATGCATACTAAGGGTGTTCACAACCTGTTCCGGTCCGTCAATCCGACCCGACCCGAAGCTCATTGGCACGAGTCCGGGTCTTGAAATTTGTCCCAGTACATTTTTTAGGCCAGGTTCAGGTCATACATCAGGTTGGCCCGATTCGGCCCGAAGTCAAATAATCTCTTAAGAGATATATACTTTTATACTAATTTATGAAAAATTATAAGATTTTAAAGTTCAATTAATATATTTTACATAATTTGATGTTATTTCTATATTGATACGGTTTATTTTGAAACCTGTATCGTAAAATATCTTTAAAACTTTGTTTCTTACTTGTAAGTTTTATAACTTTACTATGTACAATATCTAAATTCCCATATATTGTTCAAATGTTAGGTTCACCTGGTACGACCGCGACATAGTCGGTTCATTATCGGGTTGGGTTCGAGTTTCAAAAATTGACCCGGTCTAAAAATCAGGCCAGGTTCGGGTTTTGTTCAACCTAGCCCAATTCGTCCTTTGTACACCCCTAATGTATACGTCATAATTAGCCAATTATTGGTTTTTTACATTTTGATTTCATATGTTTAGTTACTTGAAAATACTTTAGCAAATAATTTTTTTTTCTGTAAACTTAAAAAGGCACCCCCATTCATCAACGTGTAACTAGAACTAACGCAACCTATGAGCAAAATAATGATTCCATAATAATAAACATATAACAAAGCAAATCCTGGATATCATCAACATTTAACAACACGTGCCATCACATCAATACATAAATAAGGTACTAATATATTATAAAAGAGCATAAGTCCATGAAGGACAACCACACCTAATACAAACCACATGACTCATAACATAATATTCTAATAAAGGACATATCATAAATAAATCCTAGTTAAGAACCAATAATAAGGCCTGATCTCAAATATAGTCATCCATAAAGTATAGAAATATCAAACAAGGAAAACATAACTGAGGATCAATAATCTACATGCTCAAAGGACAATTACAAGATATATAAAATATAATGAATAAGTCTCTAAGCATGGGCTAGCTCTACCGTAAGAACTCAAGAGATTCCAACATCCTGGTTTGCTGGCTTTTCCAAAGACACACAGAAAAGAAAAAGGGGTGAGAATCTAAAGGAATTTCAGTAATTAAATAAAACAATTCAGATATCATAGTTGTCGTTTCTAGTCACTTCAGTTTAATTACATAATAAGTGAGCATGAATCAGTTCATTTTAATTAGTTCGCAAATAAAGGTCTCGAAGTGACACATATTTCAAGTCTTATAAAAATTCTTGATTAACAAATAATAATCTAGAGAACATGACAATATTGGCATATAAATCACATAGAGAGAACTTGCATGAAAGAGTAAAAGAATCAAGACATAACATTTTCTCTAGCACTTTGTTTAGTAACTTTAATTCCTTTAATATTTCACCCTCTCTCATGACACCTTAACCAACCGCATCGCCGTCCCTGTCAATTTAACTATCACCTAAACTCCGAATCACTATCACCTAGGATGAGCTCAATCTAACTAGTCATCACTAGATTTAAATGGGGATAGAAGGAGAACTTTCTTCCCCTGTTACCTAGGCCAACCATGTTACCTCCCCGACAATTTAACTGTCACCTAAACTCCAAATCACCTATCGTTAGGATGAGATCAACCTAACTAGTCGTCGCTAGATTTAAATGGGGAATAGAGAGGAAAAACTTCACTTAACATTAAAGTTAACTTTCTCGAATCTCATGTTCCATCATCATGTGAAAGTCTCCTAGATTATTAAAAGACACAAACATACCCTTTATGTATTTCAAAGACAAAGCTTACATTTCCATCATTTAATATTTTAAATAAAAAAGTTACTCAATCTATAGCATAAACATGCCTAAACCAATTGTCGAAAAAAGGACCAGCTAGTGTTCACCCAATCACACATTCTAGTAATCGAATCAAACTAACATTTCTAACACGATTCACACAAAAATATACCAAGCTCACAACATCAACATAACATCACATTTAGACTCACGTGTCCAATCTAAAACCAGAATTTTTATCTTTTAATTTTAATAAAGTAGTTCAAAGACTCTAAATTCTCAACTCAAATGCTCAGTACACTCTAACTCTTGTACACCAAATACAAGTCAAGGATGCAAGAACTAAGTCAAAATTACCACCTTATGAGGGTAAATAACATGCTGAAAAATTTTCAGCTATCTAACACCATCTTATTGAACATTTCATGGCTAAAAGAACACATTCAAACACCCAATGACTAGAGTACTCAAATTGACCAAGACTCCTCATTTAGAATCACAAAATATCACTTATCATTGAACTATAGTAGCTGGAAAATTTTCCAGCACTTAGTTTTCCAAACATCATGAAAAGAACTTAGACACATATTCAAGAAACTACAACCCCCAATCAAAGTCCTACACTTTAGTACCCAATTCCCACCCTTAAACATTGTTTTTGTTGCATAAAAACTGCCCCTAAACCCAATCGTTTCAGCGCCACTGTAGTCCCCCCAAAATGCTAGAAAGTGCTGGAAATTATTCAAGAAATGCAAGGCTAAAGAGATAAAAAGATTTATGCACATCTAACTATCAAAATCAACATAAATTCTTCATGTTTTCAACCTCTTTGTCCCTTTAAAACACAATTTACAGCAGCAATAAAAAAAAGATAAAAGATAATGTGATTTACAAGAGTTAGGCAGCTTTACAACACGTTTCAGCACCTACACTTGTACCCCAAGCATCATACGACTTGAGCTAAACCATTATGCACTGCATTTCCGGCCAAGTAAAAGAACTTACAGCCCAAAAATTAACCCCCAAACCCATGTAATTTCAGCGCTACAGCAACCCCTCCTAAATGGCTAGAAAGTGGTGAAAATGTTCAAGAAAATTACAACCTTAAAGAGATAGGAATTTTCTGCATATGTACCTATAAAACCCAACATAAATCTTTCATTTTTCTACCCCTCTATCCCCTCCAAACCACAATTTTACAGCAGCAATAGAAAATGAAACAGAGAGCATGAACTCTAGCACTCAAAAATTAGTGTTCATGAGTCACAACTTCATTTAAACATCACTTTACATTTTAAACATAGTTGCTGTAAAATTTTCTTTCAACACTCGAGTTGCCAAGACATTATTCAAAAATCATTTTAGACTCTTAACAAACATCGCACACCACCATCACACAACGATGACTCATTCAACACGAAACCCCTTCCAAATGGAATCAAAACATGACTTTAAGAACTCCCATAAGAATTTCTAGCAGGCATACACAACCATACAAGCTTACTATGTCAAACCAAAGGGTATAGAAGCCCAAAACCTCATTTAAATAAGATTACTCTCTATGAAAAATAAGTTGGAACCATAGCAGCAATTAAAACAACGTAACACATTTTTTGCAGCTAGTTTCAAGTATTTTGGAATGTAGAACAACATACAAGTCCACATCACCGAACTATAGGTTTTAGGACATCAATACATTATTTTTACATCTTTAAATCTTATTTAATTCATATGGAAACAAGAAAACTAAAACAGGGGAGCAAGCGTATTCAATAAAAAGATAATTAATCAAGCTAAAAAAATTAATTATATTTCTTTCAAGAATCAAGCTCCTAACATGAGAGACCAACTATTTGAACACTTAACTATCGTTAATTTAGAAATTTTAACAAACAAGTGTCATGCATCTCAATTCATTTTTGTGTAGCAAACTTCATGCTCAAAAACACACCACCAAAAGCCATAATTTCAAGCTTTTATGCATCACAAACAAAGAAATACATATGTATATGGATCAAGCACTTAAATTTCACAACAATCCAAGCCAAAACTTCACAAAAACATATCATAAAGCGGGTGTCTTGCAAATGGCCGAAAATGAAATGAGAAAAAAAACAAGAATTAAATCTTTCTCATAAAAAAATGAAGTCCAAGCTCCCCTACCATACTTCCAAGCTTTGGGCTTCAAGAACTCAACCTCAACAAAACAAGTCAAGCACATTAAACTCCATCCATAGCTCAATATTTTCAAACCTATGAAACAACCAAAAATAAATGCAACCTAAATCCCACCTTGGACCAAAAACAAATGAAACCTTGAACGGAAAGACATACCCATATATAAATCCATCATCAACCCAAGTTAGAACACATAAATACCAACTCAAGACATCACATTTTCAGACCATTAACTCTCTAGAACAGTAAGTTTTCAAAGCCCATTTTTAGAGCTTTCACATCAAAGAAAAAGAATTAATGTGATAAGAAACCCCTACCAACTTGAAGGCTAGAAAGAATGGGAGGTCCTAGAGCTCCAAGGGACTTAAGGAGGTCAAAATCTTCCCTCCTCCTACACCTCACAGTCGCGGCCAGCAGAGAGGGAGAGATGGAGAGCTTCTTCTTTTTCTTTTTTTTTTTCTCAACCCAAATGGAAATGGAGGAATCATTTGGTACTGGGATGGTGGAAATGGAGGTGGGTATGGGTATTTAGGAGGAATGGAGGTATTGGTTGCAATGGAAGAATGGGGGTGGTGGTGGTGATAGAGGATGGAGAAGTTGGTGTGTGTGTGGAAGAGAAAATGAGAGGAGAGCGGAGTGCGGGCGCTGATTTCATCGCTCAGGTATGTTTATGAGTTGCGATTTTAGAGGAAAGAGGAAGGGAATGAAGAGCTTGTAATATAATTTTACACTATAAATCATCTCCTTTCCTTCCCTCTCATCTAAAATTTCAACTCACAAACATCCCCTTAAGAGGTTAGGTTTCTCTTTGCTTTATTTTTGTGAGAGTGTGAGCGAGTAAGGGGTGTTAGTGTAATAAATGGAAGTAGTTTAGAAATTCCACAGTAATAAAGAGATTAAAATGATACTTAACATAAAATAACAATTTAAGGAACAATTTTATTCAAATAATTATTACTATACTCTAGTGTCTTGGAATTGGAATTTTGGGAGGGAATTAAAATTTTAGATCAGAGGGAACTTTAAATTTTTAAAACACTCAAATTCATAACTTTTACATAAAATCAACACAACAACTACCATAAACATGCACTCAAAATGCTAAGGAAGGAAAGCTAATTATTCATTATTAGATTAATTAAGGAAATTAATCCCTAATTAAACTCAATCAACTTTCTTAGTACATAATTATGACTAAAAGAGAATTGGGGTGTTACACTTCACATCAAAATTATTCTCATTATATATTATCATATTATTTAGTGAATTTAGTACCAAAAATATTATTTATTGAATTGAACAAGGCATGGATTGTATTTTAAAAATTTTATACTAAAAAAGAATTACAATTAAATCTTTATTTAAGTTATTAGTCTTATCTGAAACTAATAAATTATAGATAATTTAACTTGATAATAAGTTAATAAATTAAAATGCAAATAACAAATAGGTAAAAATTTAAAAATATCACAGATGCAATTCTTTTATTTATTAAATATCACGGATCTAATTCTGAAAATATATTATTATAAAAATATTCGTCCTCAGAGTTTCATTAATTTGCTTTCGGTAACTAAACAAGAACCGCAATGTTTTAATTTTAATATAAAAGTGATGAGCAGTAACTGTTAATTAAAAAATAAGGAACAACATTTTTACAAATAAACACTTTCACTATCCTGACGGACAAAAAAACACTTTCATTATGGGAAAAAAAATACAAGATTCTCACTTTGTTCTCATACCCGGCCCAAAACTCATTCTTGTACACTTTCTCTCGTAACAAAGTCCACATCTCTCATTTATTCTCTCACACTACCATGCACTTGGGTCATAAATCTTATTTACAATCAACAATCATATTTCCAAGATTTCTTATCTCCAAATCATAATAGATTATTCTTTAGATTGTAACATATTCTTCAAATCTTCACAAATTATTCAAATATTCACAAGTTCTTTGGATCTAAAAGAATTCTCCATGTCCTATCCGATTTCATATATTCTCAATTTAAATATTCCTAAATATAAGGATACATATCTCTAGATATACATGTTAGGATACACATCTCAAGATACACATATAAAGGATACACATAAATAAAATCAATTGCTATCCCATCAAGATATATATGAGCCAACTTTTCCAACAAATATCCACGGTGGCAAATCTCTTGCCAACATGGAAGCTGTAAACAGCTCCACATTGATCTAAGCCGCCATGTTATGTGCAAAGTGCAAACCATTGGCCTAACATGTACCAACTAAACACCCGAATTCACCATAAAACATGGTTTCACTTTGATTCGAAAAATCGGCCAATGATCATGTGCAGCTGCACAATTTCGATCATCTTGTCTAGCTTCCCATCCTTGAACTAGGATGTCTAAAACTTCCCTATCTATCAAATCATGCACGGAAACCTTGCAAGACTTGACCTTGTGCCAAACACATTTGTTTGATTTACCAAGCTCCAATAAGCTCATATATCAGTTGCTGGGAATGGCACAGTGAAATCAGTCCACAAACACAAAAATCCAATAAATTAAATAAAACGCACAGAAATACAAAAGGATAAAAATAAACAAGATGATAATAAGTGTAGAGACACAAGAATTTAACGTGGTTCGGTAAATCACATGCCTACATCCACCCCAAAGAATAAACACTTTCATAATGAGAAGAAAAATAGTACAACATTCCTACTTTGTTCCCAAACCTAGCCCAAAGCCCCTTATATACTCTCTCTCATAACAGGGTCTAGTGCTCTCACTTACTCTCTCACTTTACCATGCACCTAGGTCGTTGATCTTATTTGTAACAAAGGGTCTTATTGTCACGACCTGATCTGGGCACGTGAGGAGTTCTGTTCTCACGTAAGCCTCATGACCTAAATTCCTATATATGCATAGTACATCACAAAATAATTTAAATCATAAAATCTTTTCTACATACAAATCACCTATCTTTAAAACATGTAGGTAGTATTTTCCAAACTGCAGTCTCATTCTATTCTCTAAAGTCTAAATTTATGGTGTTAACAAGTGTAATGAGAGTCTATCATATACAAAACCTCTACAAATAGTAAAGTCATATAATACAGTCCAGCATAACATTATATATGCAAAACATAAATCATGCACTATGGTCTGGGATCTTGCATGCATCTACACTGGAGCACACTAATCTATATACAAGGGCCTCACCTATGTGAAGCTTACCAGCTGATACTCTAATGCTATTGTGGGAAGAAAGGCTGAGAAAAGTCTGCAACAGCTACTTTATCTATAAAAATAAAATGAAACAACAGGGTGAGTTTTGTAATCAAAACTCAGTGAGTGAGTCCTCACCTGAAACCCCCTTTTCATGGGACACCAAGAAACAATGCATAAAATCATAATAATAGTAATAATTTTCAAAGTCTTACATAATCAAGTACTCATACATAGATATATACTAGTCATCATTTTTCAACTCAAAACTATTTCCTTAATTCACTTTCATATCTGAAACCATATCAACTCATCGTATTGTAGCTACTAAAGAAATAGTAATCTCTGCTCTGACATGTGGGTGCCCAGTTCCTTCTAAACAAGAGCCCCTAACTAAAATTACAATAGTTCCTCATGAACCATGTCCTTTGTGGACTGATTATTCTCTAAATGAATTGCCTCTCGTAGGCCTTGATACCAAGGTTAACGATTAATACCAATCATTAACTCACTAGCTATTTCTCTATAGCTACTATCTAAAACAATTAAATAAATCCATATAAATATGAAAACCTTTAACCTTTTAGTTCTCTGTGAGCTCTGAATTTATCTGATTCTAACAGCCTAACCTTAGTATAACTGTGACTATCAAATCATGCCAAATGGATTACCCTTTGTAGACATTTGTGATTTTATACCTCTACAGAATATGTAGCCGTCAATTATTTTGAATCTTATGAAGACAGCTGCAAAACTTTTTGATTTATCCTCTAAAACATAATTCAAACTATCAAGCTTTTCATAACTAGAAAACTCAATGTCATGCTTGAAAATAACAAAGTTTGCAATCATCATTCTATACTCTTTTCTAAACCTCATATCTGGTATAAAACTATATCATATACATAAGCCAATTCCAGAATTCATTCTAACATTCATAAACGTTTTTGATAGTTACATATACCATCAATTTTATCTAAAATCAATATAACAAACATAGTCCCATAAGTTTTATCAAAAACATGTTTCATACTCTAAAACCAGAAGTTCTAAAATATATAAACCAATAGTAACTTCAAATCCTTATACAGTAAATTTCTAAAATCAAACAGTAAGTTGTATTTTCATGAAAATAACTTCTATTGCACAATATAGAGATCACAAATGTGAACTCACTCACCCATCAATAGGACATTTGGAAGCAGAATTGACAATAATATCTAATATAGAAGGAATATAACTCTAAATAAATCTCTAAATAGCCTAACTTCACTATATTCATGGTGAAAGAACCTTATAACATAAAAACCATTGAGAACCCTAGATTTAACCTCCTGGAACATGAGAAATTAGAAGAGATGGTGACAAAATCTACATCTATACATTCCTTGAGCCTTTTAGAAGAAAGAAAATGCAGTTTACATGGCGAAAGGTGAAGAAATGGTGGTTGGAAGTGAAGGAGTCACGTTTCTCTGCAGAGGAAGGGGTGAAAGGTGTATGGAATTGTCTGGAACCCAAAATGGGGGGTTTTTATAAAGATTTTGACCACTATAGTACTCACCAAAGAGCATAAAATTCATCCCCTACACCGCCTTACTGTTCACTAGACCTCTGCGGCGCTCATTGAACACGGCAACGCTCACCATAATGGTTTTTCATTCTCCAAAATGGTTTCTCACTCCCCAGAATAGTCTCTCACTCTCCAGAACTCACTTATTTACATAAATATCCTCATTTATTTTACTCTCTATTAACTTTAAAAGATAAATGTAAATAAGAGAGTACCCCTCCCCCATTTGGATTCAAATAAAATATAAAAAAAATTAAAATCATAACAAATCAAAATCCAAATTTTGGGTTTTAGTTCAAATCCGAAAATTCTTACAATTTTACAAACTCGTGAGCTAAAAATGAATGGCTTAAAAGTTTCATAAAATTCATTAAAAATCACTCTTTAACTTATTTTTCTCTAGGGAACAATTATCGGGGCTTTTGATCCTAAGAATATGATTCTACCATATGGCCTTCTAAGGAAATATAGGGTCCAAACTTAGTGAAATTCCCAAAATGATAGATAAGGGTTACTAACATCATTTTTAGTTCGAAAAATTTTCTAACCCTTTATTTAAAATTGCGGGTATTACACTTATCTCCAAATCCTAATATACTATTCTTCATATATTAACAAATTATTCTTCAGATCTTAATTGATTCTTCAAAACTTCACAGACTCTTCAAATCTAAAAGGAATTCCTATATCCTAACAGACTCCACATATCCAACCATATTTCACATATTCTACCAAATTTACCATATCCTACCAAACTTAACATATCCTTAATTTAAATATTCCTAAATCGAAGGATACACATCTAAAGGATATACATAAATAAAATCAACTACTATCGCATCAAGATATACATGAGTCAAATTTCCTAACAAATCTCTACCTTTTCGAATGTTTCACCACCATGGAAACTGTAAACAGCTCCATCTTGATCCAAGCTGCCTTGTCATGTGCAAAATGCAAACCATTGGCCTAACACGTACCAACTACATACATGAATCCACATAAAACATGGTTTCTTGTTGACTCAAAAAATCAGCTAATTAACATATGTAACCGCGCAATTTTCGTCATCTTCACCAGCTTCCTATCCTCAAACTAGGTTGTCCAAAGCTACCCTTTCCATCAAATCATCCATAGCAAACCTACAAGATTTGACCTTATGTCAAATATATTTGTTTAACCATACCAAGCTCCAATGAGCTCTGACACCTGTTGTTGGGGATAGCGCAGCATGACCATTCCCATAAACACACTCGTACGAATCTAATAAACCAAATATAAATGCACACAAACACAAAGGGATAAAAATAAATAAGATGATAATGAGTGTAGAGATACAAAACTTTAACATGGTTTAGAAAACCATATGCCTACATCCACCTAGAGAAAACATTTTCTCTATCAGAAGAAAAATAGTACAAGATTATAACTTTTTTCCCAAACCCAACCCAAAGTCCTTTGTAAACTTTCTCTCATAACAAAGTCCACATCTCTCAGTTGTTCTCTCACACTACCATGCATACACCTAGGCTATTAATCTTATTTATAGCTAAGAGTCTTATCTCCAAGACACCTCTTCTCCTAATCCTAATCGATTGCTCTTCAAATCTTAAAATATTCTTCAAATCTAAAAAGATTTTCCCAAATCCTAAAAAACTTCAGATATCCTACTAGATTTAATATATCCTTAATTTAAATATTCCTAAATCTAAAGATACACATCTCAAGATACACATCTAAAGGATATACATAAAATCAATCGTTATCCCATCAAGGTATACATAAGCCAACTTTCCCAACAAATCTCCACCTTGGCAAATGTCTCACCATCATGGAAATCATAAACAACTCCACCTTGATTCAAGCTGCCTAGTCATGTGTAAAGTGCCACGTACCAGCTATACACCCCAATCTACCACCAAACATGGTTTCAGGTTGATTCAAAAAATCAGCCAATGAACATGTGTAGCCGCACAATTTCCATCATCTTCTTTGCTTTTCCATCCTTGAACTATGATGTTCTTCCCTTTCCATCAAATCATCTATGGCGAACCCCGTGAGTTTTGACCTTGTACTAAACATATTTGTTTTACCGTACCAAGTTCCAATGATATCTTATACCAGTTCTTCAAAATGGCACAGTGGAATCAGTCCCACAAACCCACTCATATGAATCTAACAAATCCAATATAAATGCACAAAAACATAAAAGGGATAAAACTAAACAAGAGACAACGAGTATAGAAACACAAGAATTTAACGTGGTTCGGCAAATCACATGCCTACATCCACCCCAAGGAATAAACACTTTCACTATGAGAAGAAAAACAATACAAGATTTCCACTTTGTTCCCATGCCTAGCCTAAAGCCCTTGTACCCCTATCTCAAAATAGAACCTATATCTCTCACTTGTTCTTTCACACATGCACCTAGGTCATTGATCTTATTTATAACCAATGGTTTCATCTCCAAGGCTCCTTATCTCCAAATCCTAATAAAAATTCTTCTTCAAATATTAACAGATTATTCTTCAGATATTAACTGATTCTTCAAATCTTCATAGATTCTTTGAATCTAAAATGATTTCCTATATCTTAACACACTTCACATATTCTACCAGATTTAACATATTCTTAATTTAAATATTTGAAAATCTAAGGATACACATATCAAGGTTTGCCTCTAAAGGATATACATAAATAAAATCAATTGCTATCCCACCAAAATATACATGTGCCAACTTTTCCACAAATCTCCACCTTGGCAAATGTCTCACCACCATAGAAACCGTAAACAAGTCGCCTGGCCACGTGCAAAGTGAAACCATTGGCCTAACACGTACCAACTACACACCTGAATCCAACATAAAACATGGTTTCTTTTTAATTCGAAAAATCGGTTAATTATGAACATGTATAGCCGTGCAATTTCCGTCATCTTCTCCAGCTTCCCATCCTTGAACTATGATGTCCAAAGCTTCCCTTTCTATCAAATCATCCACAACAAACCCTCAAGAGTTGACCTTGTGCCAAACATATTTGTTCGATCGTACCAAGCTCCAATGAGCTCTGATACCAAATTGTTGGGAATGGCACATCAAAATCAGTCCCACAAACACACTTATATGAATTCAATAAACCAAATATAAACGCATAAAAACACAACATGATAAAAATAAATAAGATGACAATGACTGTAGAGACACAACAATTTAATGTGGTTCGGCATATCACATGCCTATATCCACCCTCAAGAATAAACACTTACACTATGTGAAGAAAAACAATACAAGATTTTCACTTTATTCTCATACCCGACCCACAGCCCCTTGTACACACTCTCTCAAAACAGAGTCCACATCTCTTACTTGTTCTCTCTATTGTCATGCACTTATGTCACTGATCTTATTTATAATCAAGGATCTTATCTCCAAGATTCCTTATGTCCAAATCTTAACAGATTCTTTAAATCTTCCTAGATTCTTTAAATTTAAAAAGATTTCCCATGTCCTAATAGACTTTATATATCCTACTAGATTTAACATATTCTTAATTTAAATATTCCTAAATCTAAGGATACATTTCTCATGATGCACTTCTAAAGGTTATTTATAAATAAAAATCAATCGCTATCCTATTAAGATATGTATGAACCAACTTTGCCAACGTATTGTTGTGAAAAGTGATGGACCAATATGGATGAATTTCTTAATCGCAAAAGAATAATTTATCCTCCACATAATTTCTCACATACGAATCTGAGGTTTTACTTAAAAGGGAAAAAAAGAGAGACGAAGATGGAATTGTCCTCTATTCAAACTTTTACCCTTTTAAAGCACCTTAGCTAATGAAAATACGTAAGTATCCCGGCCTCAGAGCTTATTTTACTTTTCCAATTTCGGTGACAATTAACCGTGTGAAAGAAAATATTTACTATAAATTTTACGAGGTTTTAATTGGTTTTTCACCGATAATTAATTGCTAAAAAATGTTAAAATACTATGCTTAGGTACATTAATCTAAAAGAAAAGATTTGTTTAAAAATTCAGTATTTTCTATATATATAATTTAATCAAGATGTGAATTAGATGTCAACAAAAGTCCTTATTCACACGAGCCACTAGTGTTTGTCACATCTATTTTTGCATGTGCTTTACGAAAACTTTTTATACTTTTTCTTAAATTTTATTCCAGATGGAGAATAGGATTGGATAGTCGTGAGAGTGAGAGAATTGAGAGTAAATCTTGATTGTTAATTTTTATATGAATGATCCAAATTAAAATATAAAATTATATCAAATTTTTAAATCATCATGTGATTTTTTTAATAGCCTTTAATTATAAACATTTATATATAATTATGAGATTATATCCAAGTTAACTCCGTTGATCATCTCTCAAGTAAAAATATCCCTATCTCTTTGTAAAGGTCCCTTTGTTTTAGTGAATTTTATTCCAGTCATCTAATTGTTATTTTTACCATTCGATTTCATATATTGTGCAATGTGTTACCATGCGTGTATTTATTAGGAGGAATTCCTTTTGTACGCTTCCATATGTTGTTCGCTAAATATAATTCCTTTGGCACATGGCAGATCTTTCTTCTTCAACCAAATTAGAGGATTTGGAGCTTGATTCTAATCTCTTGACCGGTAGCCTTCCAGAATCTATGGCGGCTCTCACTTCTCTCAAGTACCTGGCCTTAGATTCAAATAACTTGAATGGCTCATTACCAAGGGAAGGTAATTTTATAACTCTTGCTACGAGCTTTGAAAATTAGTTTGATTTATACACCCATTTGGTTAAGTTTTTTAGAGAACTATTTTTTTAGAAGTAAAATCAGAAGCGGAAATAAAAGCAGGATTTTTTAATATATTGGATTTATTATAGTAAAATTACATCTTATAATAAGTGTTATAAAAAATAAGAATAGAGAGAATAATGGAAAAGAAGAGAAATAATATTTTTATTAATAATCTCAAAGATGCTCTATATGAAGCATTCGAAGCGCTATTTATAGCCAAAGAAAGAAAGATACAATATCACATCAAATCATAATAAATTATATCTAGTCTAATCAAATCTTAACTGAACCACCTAAAGATATGGACATCCATAAAGGAATAATATTTCATAACATTCTCTCTTGGATGTCTATCAGAGATATGCCTCATTAAAACCTTACTAAGAAAATCTCATTGGGAAAAAAAATCTTAGACAAGGAAAAAGAGTATAATATTTATGATTGACCGAAGGTAAACCCGTCGATATATATAATAAAAAAAATTTAAAAAAAGGTATTGAAAATGAAGGAATTTTTTTTAAACACTCGTCAATGGAGTTAATAAAAAAAAACTACTGAAAAATAAAAAAAAATATTTTTTTAATAACATGTCGATAAACCCGTTGATAATTTAAGAAAAAATAAATAAAATAAAATATTAAATATCCGCCAGTACATCCGTTGATAAACCTGTTGGTACACTCATCTATAATTTAAGGAAAAAATAAATAAAAATGAAATATTAAACACCTGTCAATACACCCGTCGGTAAGTTTCTCAAGCCACATGGCACGTGTGCAAGTACCGATGGGCTAAGAATTTCTAATGTTGCAATCAATATACCCGTCGGTACACCAATCGTAAATTGTGCGTGTCATATGACGCACAATGGCGCCATTAACTACTGACGGGTTGTCATGCAAAATGATTATATCAAGTTTAATAATGCAAAAATACAACAACCCATCGGTAATTACCTATGGATGCATGCCAGTTGGTATTTACCGTAGGTATCCTATGGATTTCTAGTAGTGCCCCCCACATGCGTGTGTGTGTGTGCGGGTGTGGCTTGGCCCCTTCTAAAATTTGTATATGTTAAAAGGATTTATAGAATGATATATTATTTTTTTTAGAAGAAATTAAATAATCTTAATATTTTTATAGTTTAATTTTATCACCACATTTGTTTTTTATTTTTTATTTTTATATAAACTGGAAAATGCAATTCAAATATTTGAGATAAATTTATTACAAATATCTTTACTTATATAGATATTTAAATATTGTAATAAACAATGTGTTATGCATATACAAGTTTGTTGAGTTTTGATTAGGATGTGTATTTTCTTTTGGAACACCTAGTGTAACACGAATTGGTCCTTCAAGGAATAAAAAATTCGTTTCATGATCCCTTATAATGAATGTTATAAGACCAGTTAGTACTTCCTTAATATTTTTGAATGATTTATAAAATAGATAATTGATCTTTAATAATTTACAAAATTGATTGCTAAATAAAAATACAAATAGAACTAATAAGTTCATTCAAATATTGAAAATAAGCTAGGCAGGGGTTAGATCCATCTTGATGGAGGTGGAGGCCTATGCCCTCACAATAATTTTAAACTTTTTCAATAATTATATAGATATACAGATTTATGAACATACAATCCTATTACTAACTCTAAATGTGATAAAATAACAAGATATAGTACAATTCACTTATTCCTATATTAATGTATAATTTTTGTACCCATTGTTAAAATTTTCTGAATCAATTACTCAAATGAGCTAACTTGTATTTTTCATTGTAAGGATAAAAAAAATTTATTTTTGAGAAACCAATTTATTCAGCATCATTTTTTTTTAGAGACCAACTTGAGGTTTATTCTTTAATCTTTATACATATGTTGGCTTTCTTTTAAAATTTTTAGGTTAAAAAAACTAGAATATATATATATATATATATCCATGTTTTAGTACTCGCCCTGTATAAAATTTGGGTCTAGCTGAACTCCTGTTTAACATGTGATTGTATATATACCGTTTTAATAAGAAAATTAATTTATAACTCTGACATGCATGATTAGAACATGCCTTAATTAAAATGCATAATTAAAAAAATAGAAGAAAAGTTTGTTTTAAATACTATTTATCAAATTTTATAAATAAAAAAGAAATTAGTAACCCACGAATGTTTTTGTAACACGTCAACTTTTATTTCCCTTAACCTTTTTCAGTTTTCCATCTCCGGAAATATATGCTCCACGCGGGGCCCCGAAAGAAATTTTGGCCAAAAGGAATCTTGGATAGTAGACCTAGGAGATTTACTCCCTTTTAACGTGTTAATGAAGAAAACCATGCATTACATCGCAGGAGGGCCGTGTAACCTACAAAATCTTATAGCCCTGGACCTCTCCTATAACTACTTCGTGGGACACATTCCAAAGTGCTTGGCCAATTTGTCGTCTCTCCGTTATCTTGCTGTTTCATACAATAATTTTAAAGGACCCTTGCCCTCATCAATCATTTATAGTCTCAAGTTCCTTGCCTTGATTGCTCTTCGTGGTAACTATTTCAAGGGTTCGCTTTCATTTAGCAAGCTTGCTAACCATTCCAACCTTCAAATTTTTGCTCTTTCAAGCCATGACCAGGAGGATGTGAAGGTTGAAACTGAGAACCCACCATTCTCTCCATCCTTTCAATTGAAGGTTCTCAAAATAGTAAATTGCACGCTGAATAAAGGGAGCTACAAAATTCCCACATTTCTTTCTCATCAATATAATATGAG
The DNA here is from genome assembly GCA_031216105.1 of Dalbergia cultrata. Taxonomy (NCBI): domain Eukaryota; kingdom Viridiplantae; phylum Streptophyta; class Magnoliopsida; order Fabales; family Fabaceae; genus Dalbergia; species Dalbergia cultrata. Next base: position 19,986,019 of record CM062350.1, read on the forward strand.
AATGCTAGATATTGGTTATAATAACCTGGTTGGAAGTTTCCCAAATTGGCTATTAGCAAATAACTCCAAACTAAGTTACTTCAGTCTGAAGAACAACCTCTTGACAGGTCCACTTGAGATCAATCTCACCTCAAAATGCCCAAATATGGAAGGTTTTGATATCTCCTCTAATCGCATTGGTGGCGAGATTCCTCCAACTATAGGGTCAATTTTCCCCAACTTGATATCTTTGAACATGTCCTCAAGTTTATTGCAAGGTGGTTTTCCTACTTCATTGGGTGACATGAGACGAATGAATAATCTAGATTTGTCACACAACAATTTGTCTGGATACTTACCACAAGATTTTGGTAAAGGCAACAATCACTTGCAATTTTTGAAGATGTCAAACAACAACCTAAATGGGCCCTTCTTGCCTGCTGGATCAAATTTTACAAACTTGATATCCTTACATCTAGCCAACAATAACTTCACGGGAAAGATACCTGATGGAATCATGAACAACAGTGAGTTAATAATGTTGGATTTAAGTAACAACCAACTCCATGGAGAAATACCAAGTTGGATTGGAAACTTTCATAATTTGACATATCTCATTTTGACCAATGGTTCATTGCAAGGCGTTATACCATTAGGCTTTTGTGAGTTGACTAAGCTCCAATATCTGGATTTTTCTTACAACAATTTAAGTGGAATACTGCCAAGTTGTGTCAATATGTTGTCCTTAAAGTACTTACATTTGCAAGGCAATCAATTCAATAGGCCCATACCTACTGTTCTTGCCAAGTCCCACATGCTATTGACTTTGGATTTGATGAATAACAAGTTTTCAGGACCAATTCCGAAGTGGGTCAGTTCATTTTTTAATTTAAGGATTCTTCTTTTAAAGGGAAATAGACTTGAAGGTTGCATCCCTATGGATATATGTCATCTCAAGAACGTTAGTATTCTAGATTTTTCTTAAAACAACCTTTTCGGAAGGGTACCATCTTGCTTCAATAATATAACATTCGGAAAGATGGATTTTTCAAATGACGTGAGAATAGGAAAAGTTTTTGTACCATTGGTTTCAATAACAAAGATGTCTCACTATGATCCGAGGACAAATGAATATCTCGAACTTCAAGCTACATTGTCCTTCACATGGTATGAAGAACAAGAAGCAAATTTCATGTCAAAAAGCAGGGATGAATCATACAAAGGAGATATCTTGAATTTCATGTTTGGCCTAGATCTCTCTAATAATAATTTGACGGGCCAGATTCCTCCACAAATTGGGCACTTAAGCAACCTTCATACATTAAATTTGTCCAACAATCATCTCTTGGGGCCTTTCCCAGAAACATTTAGTAACCTTAAACAAATAGAAAGCTTAGATCTTTCACACAATATGTTGAGTGGTCAAATTCCCTCTCAATTGACAGTTTTATATAGCTTGTCTGTTTTTTCTGTGGCTCACAATAACCTATCTGGAAGGACACCAAAGAGGGTCAACCAGTTTGGAACTTTTGAGGCAAGTTGTTATGAAGGTAACCCTTTTCTTTGTGGACCTCCACTAGATCGAAATTGCTCATTCATTGCAATACCACCAGGGATGGAGACTTATTCTCGTGGGAATAAAAATGACTTCAAAGACACCTTCGTTTGGAGTTTTGTAGCATCATTTGTTGTTGCATTTCTAAGTGTCATAGTTGTTCTTTACTTTAACTTATACTTTCACATTTGAGGGGGCTTTGGAAAATAATATTGTACTCAATAGTTGGGTGAAGGTCACTTAAGCGAAATATAAATAAATTTATGATGAAACCCAATTATTAGTCAATAGTGCTTTATTAGCCACACTGCCCATACATAAATAGAAAGTATGATTAATGTTAAATATTTAAAAAAATTAAAATGTTTATTAATTAAATAAAAATAAAGTTATTATCATAATAATTATGTAATGTATGGCTTTAATAAAAAAAATGTACAAATATTTTTTAAAAAGTAACAACAAGCATATAAAGGCAACAATTAACGCTGCTTTCAATTTCTAGTAAAACATTATATATTATATAAAACTTAAATTCCTTCCACTTTATAATTAACATACTCACTCTATTGCATACTTATCACTTGTACAATTAACAATTTACTCTAATTTGTAATTACTGAATCATAATATGATTTGTAAATTTCTCTCTAATTTGAAATAATTTGTCAATTTAATTTGATGTGCTAGCATGTACAAATTTGTATGCATACAATTAATCATGGATTGTCATATATATAGTTCACAATGTTTGACTATTACATTAAACACCTCAAAAGTCAGGTCTGCGGTACTTGTATCGAAATTAATCTTTTTGCACTCATTACATATATAACAATATTATTTTATATTTATTATTGTTGAACAAAACAATATTAATTTTGTTTTTAAATTGAAGCCAAAATAAGTATATGTTAATATAATAGTTCATGATAATATAATTTTTTTTTATTTTAATTCACAATCTAGGCTAAGCTGCAAGCTCCGACCTGTCGCATGACCTATTTTCACTGCTAGTTGTAACTAATAATGAACTAATTCTTAACGAAAGGAACAAACTACAACCAACTCCTAATATCAATCAAACGTCAATTACTCTAACAAGAAGAAGATAACTTTTTTTTTTAGCTAGTGAAGTAGACATAGATGTGAGTCGATTTATAATGTGGCTAAACACCTATAGCCACACTACACTGCATTTTGCCACTTAAGTTTGTATATTTAACCACACTTCATAGGACAATAACATTTTTTATTTTTCTTGGGCACGCGCAAGATGCATCAATATCAACATACATCGTGCACCACAGTATCCGCCCACATTATTATAATTCACAAATCACAACGACGTAATATCATTTATTGTCACCAAAATTTGTTTAAAAATATATTTCAAAAATCTTTTAATTTTGTATATACCGGACTTATAACAAGAAGATCAATTTGCTGAGAGTCTAATCGCATATAGGTGTGGGAGTAAGTTAGGCTAGGGTACGTAGGTTTTGCCTTAAATAGGTCTGACTTGTATTCTCTAAGTGTATTATGAGCTTAGACCTGCTACCTGATATAGGTATTTTTTATGGCCTTAATCTAGCCTTCTTAAATGTCTTATCTAGTCTGAAAGCCTATTTAGAGATCTATTTTATTATAATTTTTTTCAAAAAATCAAAGCATTTACTCTTAAATTAAATGAGTCCAAGTGTTTCTAAATATAAAAAATATATATATTTTTAAATTAACTAAAGACTTATTGATGAAACTTAAAAGTATATTTTTAAATAAATTAACATGTTCAATTATCATTATATTTTTAAATTATAATATTAATAATAATAATAATAAATAAGTAGGTTAGCCTGTTAGACCTAATAGGTCATTTTTATTAGTGAGAACCTAACCTGTTTAGCTAAAAACATTTTTTGAAAAATCTAAGCTTAACTTATTTACTAAATAAGTTAGGTCAATGTAGGCCAAATGTAGATTAGGCTAAAGGCTTTCGATTAATGACCTGCTCTATTTCCACCCCTAATTACATATAAAGAAGGCATGAATGGAAAATTACTTTGAATAAGTTGTGTAAATTAGTTAACAACTTGAAAAAATATTATTTTCTTATGTATTTAGTTTTTGGAAACATAAATTGGAATACAAAATTATTTAATGCATGACTATAACGTCTCAAGTCCAAATGCCCATAGAATAGTCTTGTATGGCTTATGGTTACCCTGATACCCATCTTTGTTGCCAAGGAGGCCCCATACAAATCAAGATCATGAACAGTTTAAAATTAGAACTGCTGAGACCACTATAGCAATCATAGACCGTTATAGTGATGGAAGCAAGGGAGGGACCATTATAACGGCTATAGTAGCCAAGTTGTTGAGCTCATTATGTCACAATCTCTAGAGATCGCTATAGCAGTCAAGTTTGCATCCGCACAATTGTGAAAGCTTTTGATGGAACACAGAGAGAGATCATGGGGGATATTACTCTTGAATTGGAGATAGGGTCGACAACTTTTGTGATTGAATTTCAAGTAATGGATATCGAGCCAGGATATACCATGCTGCTGGGCAGGCCATGGATTCATGAAGCAAGAGCCATTCCTTCTACTTTACATCAAAAGGTGAAATTCATAACTGAAGGCAAAATCATCACTGTCAAAGGAGAAGAAGAATTGATCATGACAAACCCAGTCGAAGTGCCCTATATTGACTGTGCTGAGGGCTGTCATGAGGTGTCATTTCAAAACCTTGAAATAGCATAGCAAGAGGAAAAGACTGTCAGTGTGAATCAAACAGTCGTTCAGATGATGCAAAAGTGTGGATATCAGAAAGGAAATGGATTAGGAAGTCAACTCCAAGGGATAGCACACCCAATTTCTCTACCAGATAACCCGGGGAGATTTGGCCTTGGGTACGAGATTGCAAGTGAAGCGTTGTTGTCTGAGACAAACAAGAAGTTTCCTCATATCAAGGAAACATTTGCGGAGCCATCAGAAGTTATGACAACAGGGTTTGCTAAAGATGTCAATGCCTTAGGAAAGGTGCAGTTGTTGATCTACCGTGGTCATGAAGCAGAAGAATTGGACAATTGGGAGTCTGAATCTTTAGATGATTTTGTGTATTTGGAATAATGATTGCTTTTACCACTTTTATTTGTATTTTGAACTTCATTTAATAATGGAATAATTATGCATGGTTTCTTTCTTTTCATTTCCTTTGTTGTCCATCTTTTTATGTATTTTTCTTTCTTCTTTTGAGTCCATTCGTACCTCCATCAAGCTATTCACTTCGTGTTTTGTTTTAATTCTGAGGATTCATCTCTTTTGGGTTTTCTTTCTTACGTTGACCCATTAATTGATTCCTATTTTACAATGGAAACAAATTTAAATGAACAAGATGAAGATCCTGAGTTGTGCTAACAGTTTGCTAAAATGATAAACTCAAGAGAAAATAGGATAAATCCACATGAAGAAATTGTTAAAACAATAAATCTGGGAAGTGATGAGAATAGAAGGGAAATGAAAATTGTTGACAATCCAGAAAGGGAAGAAATGATTGCGCTGTTCAAAGAATATGTAGATGTTTTCTCTTCGTCCTATAAGGACATGCCAGGTTTGGATCCAAACACAGTTGCGCATAGGATTCCATTAATTGATGGAATGGAGTAGTGGAAGCTGCAAAAAAAAACATCAAAAAGATCCTTGGAAAAATGGTGGTCACCTACAAAGATTGGAGCGAGAGGCTGCCTTATGCACTACATGCATATCGCATTTCAGTCAAGTCATCAACTGGGGCAAGTTCATACTCGTTAGTATATGGGATGGAGGCAGTGACTCTGGTGGAAGTAGAAATCCCGTCGTTGAGAATTTTAATTAAGGTAGAATTAGAAGAGGTTGAATGGGTCAAGGCAAGATACGAACAATTGAACATGATTGATGAGAAATGCTTGGCAGCAATATGTCATGGACAACTATACCAAAGTAGGATGGTAAGGGCTTTCAATAAAATGTTCGTCCTCGATCATTCCAATAGGAGATCTAGTATTGAAGAGAATCTTGCCAAATCAAGAAGATAGCAGAGGCAAATGGGCTCCCACGTATGAAAGGCTTTATATTGTCAAAGAAGCATTTTCTGAAAGAGCACTGATTTCGAGTAACTTGGATGGCCAAGTGTTTCCAAAGCCAATCAATTCAAATGCAGTCAAGAAATACTTTGCCTAAAAAAAACAAAAGGGAGCTCGCTAAGTTGAAAACCCAAAAGGGCGACTTAGGCAAAAGTTAGAGCAAAAAAAAAAAAAGAAAAAGAAAAAAAGAGCTTGCTAAATTGAAAACGCGGAAAGGTGACTTAGGCAAAAGTTAGAGCAAAAAAATTATTGACTTGAAAGGGCAATCGATTCAAAGATACAACAAGTTGAGAAGCCAGAATGACATTAGACTAGGGCAATTTAATCGACCTAAGGTGAACGAGGAAGAGCCAGTGGATTATAGCATATCTGTTTGGCCAATAAAGAATTAGAATTTTGATCGGGCATCAAGTCCATTGCAACCAAGGGATCAATTAAATGGCTTAATTGGAGAAGAACTACAAAGCTGTCTAGTCTTTCATCTCTTAATCATTCTTTGTTTATCTCTTTTAATCATTCTTTGTTTATCTTTTTCCTCTCATTTTTTTCGTCTGTCATTTCAAGTTTAATAAATCATGGTCCATTTGTTTCTATTATCATTTTTATTTTTGTTTTTTATTTTCTTTTTCTTTTCTCTTTTTGTTTTTTCTCTTTCTTCATTTCATGCCATTCGTTTGTCCGTTTTGAAAGAAACCATGCATACTTAAGACATTATAATTGAATAAAGCAAAGTGGTATTAGCAAAGGAAGTCCAGCATCAAGATTCTGCTCAACGGTGGATCCCAAAAAAAAAAAAAAAGGCTCACTAGATTGAAAACTAGAAATGGCAGTCTAGGCAAAAGTTAAAGTAAAAAAAACAAAAAAAAAAAGCTCACTAGATTGAAAACCAGAAATGGCAGTCAAGGCAAAAGTTAGAGTTAAAAAAAAACTCGCTAGATTGAAAACCAGAAATGGCAGTCTAGGAAAAAGTTAGAGTTAAAAAAAATCACTAGATTGAAAACCTGGATAGGCAATCTATGCGAAAGTTGGCCTGATCACAATCAGGGACATTGAACTCAATGAAGGTCGTGAAGAAAAGTCATAGTTTCTCAGAAAAATATCAAAAGAGGATATTTCGAACGGCTCTCTTAGCATAATTCTCGAGCTAAATTGGACGAAACTTTCTGAGCAAAAAGTCATTCTAAGCATCAAGCAACTGGGGCAAATTTTTAATTACATGCCATTATTTAGGGTCCATTACATACCATTTGCATCATTCAAATCCACATTACATGTCATTGCATTACTCAAATTTCCATTTACATGCCATCATATCATTGCAACATTCAAATATTGTCATATTCATAGCGTCAAGCAAACTGGGGCAAATTTTAGGTTATCTTCATCTCATTTAGTTTTCATTATCATTATCATCATATCATTCATCATGTGCAAAGTTTTCTTATTGCATTAGGGCATTCATCATGTTCATGCCATTAACATCTTTATTCTCATGCTACAAACTGGGGCAAATTTTTAGGGCATTCTCATCTTATTTAGTCTTTCTCATCATTATTATTACATAATTCATCATGTGCAAAGTTTTCTCATTGCATTAGGGCATTCGTCATCAAATCATTTAGGGCATTCATCATGTTCATGCCATTAACATTTTCATTCTCATGCTACAAACTGGGGCAAATTTTTAGGGCATTCTCATCTCATTTAGGCTTTCTCATCATTATTATTACATCATTTATCATGTGCAAAGTTTTCTCATTGCATTAGGGCATTTGTCATCAAATCATTTAGGGCATTCATCATGTTCATGCCATCAACATTTTCATGCTACAAATTGGGGCAAGGTTTTAGGGCTTCAGCATTCAATGTCTTCGTTAGTTATTCAGCCTTTATTTTCACATATTTTCAGCATTATCAGACATTTACTTTCACATATTTTCAACCTTGTCAATTTACTTTCAGATATTTTCAGCACTGTCAGACATTTAGTTTCACATACTTTCAGCATTATCAATCATTTACTTTCACATACTTTCAGCACTGTAAATTTATTTTCACATAATTTCAGCACTATTAGACATTTACTTTCACATACTTTTAGCACTGTCAAACATTTAATTTCATATACTTTCAGCACTGTTTTTACTTTCACATACTTTCAGCACTGCCTAGTCAATTTACTTTCACATACTTTCAGCACTATCAATTTATTTTCACATACCTTTAGCACTATCAGACATTTACTTTCATATACTTTCAGCACTGTCAAACATTTAATTTCACATACTTTCAGCACTGTCTTTACTTTCACATACTTTTAGCATTGCTTAGTCAATTTACTTTCACATACTTTCAGCACTGTCAATTTATTTTCATATACTTTCAGTACTATTAAACATTTACTTTCACATACTTTTAGCACTGTCAAAAATTTAATTTCACATACTTTCAACATCGTCAATCATTTTCTTTCACATACTTTCAGCACTGTTAATTTACTTTTACATACTCTCAGCATTGTCAATTTATTTTCACATACTTTCAGCACTATCAGACATTTACTTTCACATACTCTCAATACTGTCAATCATTTACTTTCACATGCTTTCAGCACCATCAATTTTACTTTCATATACTTTCAGCATTGTCATGCATTTGATTTTCACTTACTTTTATGCATTCACTTTTCACACACCTTCACTTTCCACAAGCATTTAACTTTTGGTTGAAACAAAAATATATGTTCATATCTTTACTAGTTTCTTACAACGAAAATATCAAAAACTATTGTTTTTATATTATCTGAGTAAGAAATAAGTAAAGAGGGGCAACTATGAACACTATATTTTTGTTTTCAAGTTATTGTTATTATTATTATTATTATTATTATTAGTTGTGCATTTGAATTTAAATTTAATTTCAGCTGAAAAAAAATCAAAACTTTAACTGGCTCAATAAAATCTTAACTAACACAACCCCAATTGACTCCCAAATTCTCTCTCCTCTACACTCTATATAATAATTATTCCCATCAGAAAATAGGGGTTCAGCTAAAAAAAAGAAGCATAAAGGAGATAGACACACATTGATAGAGAGAGTGTAAAGCATAGTAACAGAAGGTGACAAGCAGAGTGATAGAGAACAGCATCATCATCATTACTCACTCAAAGGAGCTACCTCAATCTAATCTTGGCTGCGTCAGGCAACAAGAGGGAAAGTCATCGCCACTGTGAAATTCATTGTCTCTGCCATTCTTATGGTTGCGTTGTGTCACTTCGTCTATTATTATTATTATTATTTTATGATACCTAGTCAACGGATTTAGCCTTTCTTTCTTGTTATTTTATTTTGTTTTTTTTTTCTTCCACTTTTTGTGTCAAGTACGTTTTGTTCCTTTCTTTCATCATTATTTCATTGTTTTTTTTTCTTTATTTTGTCTTTTGCGTCAGGTTCTTTTCTTGGTTCTATTTCATTTAGTTTGTGTAGTTTAGGTGGGTTCATGCTTTTCATTTTTTTTCTTTTTCGTGAAATTAGCCTTTGTTTATTTTTTTTCCTTTTGATATTATTTTATTTTTTATCGTTTGTTTATGTCACGTTCTTTACTTTGTTTTTTTCTCATCATGTTTCTTTTAGTTTGGTTCAAGATCCTTCCATTCTCTTTATTTATTTATTTTTTTCATTTTGTGTCAGATTCTTTTCTTCCCTTATTTCATTGAGATTGTCTAGTTTAGGTGGGTTTGTGCTTTTCTTTTTTTTTTTCTTTTTCATGAATTGAGTTATTTGTTACTGTGGGTCAAATCTTTTTTATGGTTTTTGTTTTTATTCATGTTTGTTGAGTTTGGCATTAGCTTCTTTTTTTCTCATTCTATTTGAGTACTTTCGGTTTGGTTATTTGGATTTTTTAGTAAATTAAGAAACTTGGATTAGAAAATCTTTTATGCAAGTCGTTTTAGCCTTTAGAAAAAATAAAAATGAAAAAAAGGCTTGATCAGTTTAGATTTTTTTTGGATAAAATTTTTTATTCCATGTAACAACTTGTGATGTTGATGTATAACTTGTCATCCTCAAGTTTCACAAGAATGTAAGGGCTTATTGTATAGTTTACACTATCCTAAGCTCTGTGCAAAAGTGAGATTTTTATTTTGTTTTTAATAAAATTAATCCAACACACACTTATTTTCTACAAAAACGACGTGGCGTTGAGCTCCTCATTGTACCAGAGGATACGTCAGTGTAGCCCACAACTATCAAGCCAAAATTAATTTTCCTTTAAATTTGTTTTCTCTTCCCTTATTCATTTTTTATCTTCTCGTTATTTAATCATTTATTTATTTATATATAATTATCATATTTTTGGGGAAAAAATAAATATTACTAAAGTTATAAATTAATTTGTAAAATGAACTCTTGGGTGACCGTATTTATACAGATGTATTAGGGGTGCAGTGGAATTAAATTTCTACCCTTCCCTAATCATAATTAGACTCCCGAATTCAAATCTTTTTCGAAAGATCAAGTTTTGCAAATCAAAAGGTTTTCCAATTTTTGTTATCATTTTGTTATGACGCTATCTAGGTACATTGTAACAAGTGGTTTCAAATAACCACTATTAGCTCTCTAGCTAGCTTGAACCATCGGGGACAAGAATGGGGACCAAAAACCCCCCATTACAAATTTAGGGATGAGAGAATCTTCCTTCCTCCAGGAGGAAAAAATTTCTTCCTCCATAAATCATCTCTATCATTTATTTATGTGAGTCCCAATGTATAGCACATTTTCCAAGACTTCTCAATGGTACAAGATCCATGAAGAGGAAGAAAAATACTTCCTCTGGGAGGATCTAAGAAATTTTCTTCAAGGATAAAGGCGGGGATGGACCCCACATAGGTGAAATCATTAGATTATCCCTATATATAAAATATTTATAAAAATTGTACTTGACTGTCATTTTACATATAATGATTTTCAAAATTTTAAAAACTCCTAAAATCTAAAAAGTAAAACTGGCCTACCTCCTAAACCAACCCATTCCCTTCGGCCTACCCTCAAACCAGCCTAATCACCACAAACATATCAAACATTTCAGACTCAGAATATGTTTTGACCTCACTTGGAGGCCAGCTCAAATGGCAAAGCATGATGTGCTTCCTTGGTAAGTGCATCAGTTCAAGTCCTAGCAGAGCTGGGAGGATGCTTGAAAAAATCCCCCCCCCCCCCGACCAAAACAAAAAATATATGTTTTGACCCAAAAAAAAAAAAGACACATGCTTGAAACCCTAAATTCCCACTTTTCTTTCTTCCTTTTCAGCCACCGTCTAGTCTAAGAACAATCACCACCACAACGTCGTCACACTTCACCTCCGCAATTTCACTGACCATGCTTCACCTTCATTGGGAACCCATTTCTTTCTGCATCATCATTTTGTTTCTTAATGTAACTCCACTTCTCCGCCCATCTTTCCCTGCCGCATTGCCTTTCTGTTGGTCATGCTTCACCTTCTGCAACATGCTTCCATCTTTGCAACTGTGAGTGCGGCATCGTTGCTCTTCACCTCCGCAGATATGTGCTTCATCTCTATCGAGGAAAGAAGTAGTGGGTTGCGAGCAGAATAGAGGATGGCCAAACTATGGAATGCATGCGAGCGTTAGCATCACCATGAGGTTCATCTCCGGCGAATTGCTCTTATCTCCTTAGATTTGTGTTTCTACTCTCTCATGTGTGCTTTGTTGTTATTGTTGTGGTTGTGGGATTAAGCCATAAAACTAGCTAGGTTTGAGCTAGTTGTTCTTGTTTCTTTTTTTATTTTGGAGTGAAGGATTTATTATTGTTGGTTATTTTTTCGGGTAATTGATATGGTATTGATGTTGATTTGTTGTTGCTAGACCAATTTTTCTTTCAGTAGGTTCAGGGACCTCACAGGGCTTGATGGAGAGGCAGGGAACAGGGATGAGAGGAAAATCAGTCCCATGTCAGGGATTAGTGACATGGATGAGGAGGATTTTGGGTGGGGAGGAGCAGGGAGGCACTCCCCGTCCCCGCCTTGCTAGGTGCCACCCCTACCCAGTTCACTTTGGTTGGAGGCAGATAGTTCCTCCATTAGTCCAACGCTTGTCGGAATAATGTTATGTAGACAATAAAATTGTATAATAAATTCACACTACACACCTTATCATCATTATATGTGATAAGTGGTCTCCACTCATCCCACTGATCACATTTAATGATAGTAAGGTATGTATAGTGTGCATTTATTATATACATAATATTATTTAAAATGTTATTTAAATACAAAAAAAAAAGTTGGTATCTTTATCTTCAAACTCATTTTATTATATATATTATATCTAATAATAATAAAATGAGTATCACATTGAAAATTTACTTTTTAATATTGAAATAATATTACAACCCTCCAGATAAGTTTTACGAGTGTCCCACACAACTAATGCAAGGTCCTCTCCAAATTTAACACGGAAAGGAATGTTTCCTTTCCTTTTGTTTTTTGTTTTCATTTTTATTAGCTTTTATTTACTTATTGTATAAAGTAGAAAACCCCTGTTGGATTCAAGTGGGAAATTAGGAAGATAATAGATAAATGCTCATTTTGCTCACTAAAATTATATCTGTAAATTATTTTAGTCCCTAAAATTAAAAATTTGACTAATTAATCTTTAATTTTATAATTGTAAATCAAAAAGTAATGATAATAATTTGTTAAAAGTTACCCACTTGAGACTATTATGATTCAACTACTCCATTTGTTTCACAATAACCATTAAAAATCAAACAATGCACGTTAAGAAAAAAATTGGTAAATATAGAAAAATTATATGAGCTGACAAAACTACCTTTATATAGTTATTATTATTTATCTTGATAAATATATTAATTACTTAATTAATACATTAATAATAAAGGTATAAATGAAGGAAAAGAATTAATACTACCTAGATAACCTAAATGAACAATATTTTGAAATATCCAAAAGTAAAAGATCAACAATTATTGTTAAACAGAAAGAGTAATTAATAAAATTTTAAACTTGTAAGGCTAAAATAACTCATGTACGATTTTACGAACCACACAATGAGCACTACCTCGAAAATAATCATTTGCAGACTCAATTGCCGCGCTTTGATATATTTTGTTTTTAGTACTTTTAGGTCATTTGCAAGTATTTCAGTAAATTATCAATTACATAAAAAATTAGTTAAAGAGAATCTTTCCCCCTACTTTATTCATAAAATATTAAAATTGGGTCTATTATTCCTTTTTATCTGTTCTACGGTTAATGCCATGACTCAAGTTTGATTGCAAATTCAAATAAGTAGCATTTGTATGCAGATGTTTTCATGAAATGTAATTAGTAATTAGCACATCTTAAGCCGGTTAAAAAAAAATACCAAATTGTTTGTTGCTAATTTGATTGAAAAGATAAAGCTAGTATACGGGGGTTATGGTTTCTGATTCCAATAACCCATATGATATTTTACAAAGCACAAATGAAAAGATCAACACGACCCTTCACATGGATAAATCGTTGCTGTTCCGGAGGACAGAGTTCCTTATTAGAACAAGGTACAAAAGTAATTTGGTTTTGGAAAAAAAAAAGGCAGAGAACATGGGGAACAAGCACAAATCTATGTATGCAGTGAAACTCAATTCAGAGGCAACAATCCAGGGCACAGCAGCAACATAATCCAGCACAACTGCAAGAAAAGATAAGAGAATAAAAAAATTCAAAAATTAAAAAGAAAGTCAGAACATAATTTGAGAAATCAATGTGCCGGAATGAAATTAAAAATTGCATTAATAAAGAGAATTTTCTAATTTTAAAATGATTTATGATAACGACCAATTGCATGATTTGATTCATGTAACTGACTCCAACATGATCAATTTTTTGCCATGAAAATAACAAATTGGATAAATGAGATTTTTCTAATTTTGGAACGATCTATAATAAGAATCAACCACATAATTTGATCCACGTATCCGACTCCACTCAATCGAGTTGTTGAGTATTGGACTTACCAGCCCTTCCAGAATCCCTCACCCCTGCTAGTGGTTTTCACTGGAACACTTTGTTGGGGGTTCCCTGCAGGCCCATCATCCTTGGTGGGATAACCCACAGGTGGTGGTGGACCATTAGCATATGATGCTGGGCTGTTGCCCTGACCAACTGCTGGGTATGCAATCACTGATGAAAGATAAGATACAAATCCAATACTAGTTAGATACAAAGATATATGTATTGACTAGTACTTTTTTCATATAGAAATGAACAATTTTAGCTCTGAATATAAAACATGGATTTTCTTAGCACCCAAATAAGATTAATCCATGTATTAATTCTAGGAGATATGAAAACCATATTTTGTTCAATATTACATCAACGACAAGAACAGAAAGATATATAGAGATATAGAATATTTTTCCTTCATGAATGTTTATTTTGATGAGAGAGTACTAGCTATTTGATCATACAATTGAAAAATAACTAATAAATATACTTACCAGGAGCTTGTTGCTGATTGATATAGCGACTCATGATGAAGTTGGTATTGATATCTTTTTTGTGTGTGAGATTATAACTGATTAGTTATGGCCTTGTCGGAATCATGGAATGCTGATATATATGTGAAAAAAATAATAGGTGTTCGTAGGGGAGGCTGCGACGCCTAATTGGAATAAGGAAATTATAAGCGTGTTTTGGGTGAGAAGACGAACAGAACCTGTGAAGGTGGTGACTCAAAAGTCGCAGCCTTTGACGTCTGATCCAACGTGCGCATTTCATTTTTCTTGTGTTCCGTCTGCGGCAAGTTAGTTGTCACCCTGTTTTAAAAAGCTTAAAATATTAATTTGTCAGTGAATACCATAATTTTTTATTTTGATAAAATTCATTATAATTGAACTATTTTGATACAGTTCGGCTGGCATTCCTTTCAAGCAGGATTCTTAGTCCTAGTCATGTGAACAAAAAGGACCAATACTCCATTATTTTTACTTTATTTGTCCAAAAACTGAAAAAAAAAATCAAATATTAAGAAAATAATAAATAAGTTTGATAGAAGTAAAAAATTGTGTAAGTAAACAAGAATGTCCCTATTAAATATATATATATATATATATATATATATATATTAGAAAGAGAGAGACTTTTATTACAATGCTTTTGAACAACAGAATATATAATGCACAATTAATTATAATAAGAGTAATATTAAAAAGAATTAATGTTTCCTTAATTACAAATAAATAGACATTTCAAAATGAAAAATAAAAAAATAGACATATAAAATGAACAGTTGAGCACTAAAAAAGCTATATGATTATAATAAGTTGACGTGACTCCAATTAGACTAGTAAAATATTTTTTTTTCTTTTGTTCTAGTGGAATAAAGCAAGACGAGTCATATCAATTACAATTTTTAACGATTTAAATAAAAAAATATTAAAAGTTTATTTTATTAAAAATCTAACGATAAAGACGTATAATTCTACAATCCAAAAATGTGTATCAATAATATTAAACACTTTTTTGTCTGAATAAATACACAAATTAATCCATGACAATTTCATTAATAGATAAATTAGTTATTGATAAAAAAAAATTAAAGTTAAAGTTCTTCACAATTCCAAAAATATGACATTATAGATCCTTGATAATTTCATTGATGGATAAATTAGTTCCTGACAATAAAAAAATCAATGTTCAAATCTCTCATAATTATAAAAATAGAATATATAAATCTCTGACTCACTTTCAAAATGTTAAATGCAGATGTGAACTTTAATTATTGATCTATATAACATCCATTAATCCTAATAAACATTAACTAAAATACACCTTTTATATTTATTTTTTATTTTTGTGAATTCCTCCCCCCAAAATATTTTAATATTACCTATTATTAAGAAAAAAACCATTGACGTACAACTTATTGTTCTAAGAAAGGAATATAATTTGAAATTAAATTTCTTACGCTATATCACTACCTTATTATGAGATATTATGGTACTAATATTATAAATTCATAATCATTTAACCAAAAGAGCACAATGATTGCATATTATAAAACAATACAATATGGTTCTATATTTGCAATTGTGAGAGATCTCAACACTAATATTATTTTGTCGGGAACCAATTTTTCCGTTAAAATGAAAGTGTCAATATTTTTGCAAATGTGAGAGATTTCAACACTAATATTATTTGTTAGGGGCCAATTTATGTGAAATTATCGATGATCTATAGTATCTTATTTTTGTAATTGTAAAGTATCTCATCACTATTTTTTTTTTTCTATTAGGAATCAATTCGTCCATTAATAAAAGCGTTAGAAATCAATTTGGATATTTACTCTTTTTTCTTTTATTCTAAGACCACTTATAACTTTGAATAGGAAGCTTCTTAAAATTTTTTAATAGGAAGTTTCTTTCAAAATGGAACTAGTCATTGGTAAGCTCGGACGTTGATTTTTCCAATCATCTTGCGCTCAATTTGATGAGGCGTGAGGTAGCTAGACATATGGATTTTCAATTTTCAAGAATAGCATACATGGGAATGCTAGGAATCACATTCTCATGCAAGACATTTACATGTACTTGATACATAGACCGAAATCTCAAAAACCTTGTAAATTATATATGAAAATAAATCATCTATATGCATTGACAATAACATTCTTAGAAATATTGTGTATTTTTTCAAAAATACTCCAAACAAAATAGTAGTGATACCGACGATCATGGTGGCTCAACGACTAGCAATAGTGGTAGAATGACGACGACAGTGGTCCGGGGACTAGTTGCAATGGTCCAGTTACTTGCAAAAGTGGACCAGGGTCGTCGACGGGTTGATATCAATGGCAATGGTCCGACATAAGCAGCAATGGTTCGGTGATGGTTACAATATTCCAACGCGGATTGTGATGATTTTTGGGTTTAGGTTAATTTGGTTTTTTAACTTTTGTAGAAACATTCCCATTGTGAGAGATGGAATGAAAATGAGTCAATTTTGGTTCTCTGAAATGCAACTATGATGAGTGTATAGTATACACCCATTTAATGCTTAATTTGACATGACTTTGTGTTTTATTCCCCCCATTGCATCTCAATTGTCCACTTTTTGGAAATTGTTGTTTCGTTTCATCTATCTTGCTATCAAATCAAGAAAGCATCAATTTTTTTTTTATCAATTATACCCCTATTGTAATTAATTATTCCTTATCTACTTTTATTTTTTTTCAAAAGCATGATCATATTAAATAAGGTTAATCCATCTTGTCAATTAAAATATACTATTATCAATATTCATTTATTGCTTTCTCAATACTTGTGTGTGTATGTGTTTTTTTTTTTTTGTGATAGTTAAGATGCAACCAAAGGAGTACTTGCTAAGAAATTAGTTACTTTCATAAGGAATTTGGATTTTTATGAAATTATTAGAACCAACGTTGAATCGGCGATTTTTAGGTGAATTTGATGACTTGAGTTTACTTTTATTCAATTATGCAAGAAAGACATTTTACGAGCTAAATAGAAGAGTTTTAGAATTTATTCAAAGGAATTTTCAAAAAGAGATGCAATGGAAAATTTGTATTTCTTTTTATAGCGATCAAATTGAGACAAATAAAAATGCTCTGGAAAGCCCAAAAAGTGCTCTACAAATTAGATGAAAACCTGGTTGTGAGTGAAAGTTGTTGTTGTCTTGATGTTGCCTGGCATGTCATTTGCCTCGTATTTTGCCTATATCTTGAGCTAATTAAAGAAGTTAAATTGAGCTGCTTCTAGTGGCATTGGAGCTTACTCAAATCTCTATAGCTTCTATGCTAACATTTGGGAGTTAATTCCAACCACATTAAGCGCTACGAAGCCTAGAAGTTAATGGTTTAGATGTTGTTAAGTGGCAAAATGCAAATTGGCCCAATTTTATACCCAAGGGAGCACGAAATTACATTGTTTGGACTCATTAATTAATGACCTCTAAAAGATGTAAAACAAGGATCAGCCTAGACCTAAAGGAGGAGGACATTAGAAAGATCTCTTGGATCTTATGGGCAATCTAGAGATTTGGAAATTAGATTAGACAAGAGGATTGAGAGATTATGTACACTTGGCTCTACTAGGATTTGACTTCATAAGAAGAGGAAGGCTTTTTTCTGTTGGATTCATCTTTTCTGTTCTTCCCTTCTTTTAATTCATGTTTATCATGTTCATTTGCTCTTTGAATTTGGATGTTGTAGACATAATTAGTCATTAAATTCTCACTGCTACAAATATGCGGGATGGCAACCCAAAAAAGTTGCTCGCTAATTTTAAGATTTGGAGCCAATATGAGCAAAGAAAAAGAACAAGTAACATGAAAAATTCGGTCACAAACTTATGGCCATTTTAGTGACTAATTTTTGTAAAGAAAAAGAAAATGTTACATGAAAAATTTGGTTGCAAAATCAGTCGCAAATTTTAAATTTGCGAATATTTTAGTGACCGATTTGAGCAAAGAAAAAGAAAATGTGACAAGAAAAATTCGGTTACAAAATCAGTCATCAATTCAAAGTTTGCGACTGGTTTGGTGATCGATTTAGTAAAAATACCAATAGCTTTTCAATGATCCTTAGATAGGATGATGATGAGTTTTTATTTCCTTTAATCTAATGAATGGTTCTTTCTTTCTATTGAATTTTTGTCTTTAGTCTTAATGTTTTTATGGCTTAATCATCCATGAATTGATATAATGAGTTGTGTAGGAAGTGGAAATTGGAACACGTCTTAGACCTAGGAGTAAGAACCCTAATTATTAATTATCTAGGGATAGAGATTAATGATTGTGTTCATTTAGGATTTCATAAATCATAAATCCTTTAACTCTACTATTTTCAAGTTAAGAAATTAATTGAATTTTAAAGAATAAAGAGGATTAATATACCAAGGAATTTGGTATTAATTAAATTAGGAATTTACCCATCAATTGAATTGATTGGACTTCATTAGATTGAGAATTCAATGTTCATAGGAACAACTTGGAAGCAAACAAGGGTTAGCTCACCTTGTCGACCTTCTACTCATGTATCGCCATAATTTAGATTCAATTATAAGATTTTCCCTATTAGCAGGTGTTTTGTAAGTACTTTTATGCTGGATGAGCCCGGATGCATGTCCTAACCTAGACTAGGATAAATTTTTCCCTTGACCTAAACTTTTTTGTTGATCTAAAAGAAAAAAGGAACAATGTAAAGTGAATAAAAACCCTAACACTTTATTCATTGATGAATTTCCTATCATACTGTCTAACTTATTTTACAAGTTAGGCAACTAGAAGTTAGTCGTAATTAGATTTAATTTAGATTTAGTTGAGATTTGATTATATTTGGTTATAGCTTTTTATTTGATTGTTATTTCAAATTTTAGTAATCTATATAATATTTGAGTTTGAAAAATAATAGTTGATTACCCAATTCTTGTGGAGCATGATGGTATAGAGGACTTGAGAAGGGGACTTTAAATTAAGTCCTTGATCGCACTAAGCATCTAGATTAAAAAGCTCATAGTAATACACGAGATTTTTATAGAAAGTAATGTGTATACTGAGACTTTGATGAAACTAATTATACAATTTGTATCAAAATCATATTAGAAGTTAAATATATTAAATGTAACACATATCTACACCAAAAAAAGAGATTGAGAGTAAGAGGTTGCATCAATGATTCTTATACTGGTCCAATTTCCAATGAGCACAGTCCCCACTTCTTGTGGGATTTTTCACTATCAAAAGGTTTGCTTTATACAAAGATTGGTCATTGACAAGAGCTTCTTCAAACTCACACCAACAGTAATCTTTAATAATAGCCTCTTCAAGCTAAACAAGAGGTTTACACTCTCTCAAGATTCTCTAAGAAACAATCACTCCGAAGCAAAGGTCAATTATTTTGTAAACAATATGGGTATGTAGAACAAACATAGAGTGGAGGAAAATGATCCTCAATAATAGCCCAAATTCACTTCATTTTTCTTCCTCGGATTCTCTTAGTTGACAGATTATATGCGTTCTGCATATGTAGGCCAATGGATGAGAGATCGTGGTGCTCAGTTAAGCGCCCTTTACTATTTTGGAATGTAGTCTTGTTTTGACCAGACCCAAAATTATTTTATGTTAATTTGGTCCTTTGATTTTTCTTTCCTTTCATAAGACCTTGGATTCTTTCCTTCCTTGTAATTTAGCCGTTGTAGAATTTGTTACAGTATAGAGCTGAGTATACCTGGTGTGATGAGAGGCGTGGGGGCATTGTTGATCTTCCTCCTTCTCCTGGCTCCAAGATCTACTGGGGTGGGGTACCTGTAAGGACTCCGACGCTCAAATTAGGAATGCTCAAGAGATGCAAATGTAATATGATTGAAAGCATACCTTTTCTGGAGCTATACTATGCCTTAAATAGAGATAGAAGGGTGGTAATGGGCTTTAAGCCACCAATTGGCCCACTTGGTGTTGGGTCTATACATTCTATCCATAACAGGAGCCCCCAACTCGGCATTGGAGATGTTAATATCGAATGTCGAGTTAACAAGCTTAATAAACATTTTAGGTTGTGGGGTGGATTTAATAAACATTCGTCTTTTATCCATCAAATTACCTTTTGTCGGGAATGAATAAGATTTGGGTATCCGTGCTCCTTCTTAGATCACCTGTGTGAGAGATCTAAGCTGCAAACCTAAGTTGTGAAACACTGTAACAAAAAATGGAGGGAGCCCCCCATAAGGGTTGAATATCCTATGAGGCGATAGTCTTGTGGGTCTCTTGCAAGCAAGTATTTGAGTTTGGATGGAGCTCGAGGAGAGGTTCATATTAACGTACGTTTGAAACCGGATGGGGCTCGAGTGCTGCTCCCATGGGCTAAGCGAGATGAGTTCAAACAGAGCTCGGGTGCGGCTTCCGTCGAACATGCGCTTGAAGCCAAATAGGGCTTAAGTGTGGCTCCCATGTGCTAAGCGAGATGAGTTCGGACGAAGCTCGAGTGCAGCCTGCGTCGAACATGCGCTTGAAGCCTGATGGGGCTCAAGTGCGGCTCTCATAGGCTAAGCGAGATGAGTTCGGACGGAGTTCAAGTGTGGCTTCCATCGAACGTGAGCTTGACGTCTGGCCGGGTGACCAAAGTTGAACCCAGTGATTGTTGTCTTCACATATGCTCGGGCAATTAATGTGAAACCCAAGGGACTGCTCTTCTTAAATTTGAATTTTCTCTTTCTTGACCTTACACGATTCAATTTGGGCATTGTCATGATTTCATTGGATGCTGTTTTCCCAGCCTCGTATTCTATGCTGGATGACCTTGTTCACGATCAATTAACTATTGAGCTTCGAGTCGGAGTGCCTCACGTGACAACTCAGGAATGATGTTAGGCAAAATATAATTTATACACAATATTGTGCATATAAAGTAAACCAATATTATTTAGATGAGCATAGTTTATCAAGTCGGATGTGAGCAATTTATGATGAATAATGGCTGATGATAATAAAGAAAGCATGTAATTTTATGCAATTTAGTAGCTAAAAATCATGTTAGTGTGCTCATAGTATTTCTAGATATATTTGGTGAAATGGTGTATAATAGATCGGAACCTGGGCTACTTGCTAGCTTGTTGGCGTGTTGCATAGTTTAGAATTCGGAGGTCTTTGAGTTCAAACCAGTGCTTGCCATTTTTGTTTGATGAGTATAGTATCTCGGAATTCGAAGATAATGTCATCGAACCTCGAATTGTCATTTGCTGGCTGAGTACATTATCTTGGAACTCGGAGGCTTGGGGTTCGAGTATCGACACATGGTATTTTGCAGATTTTTTGCGCCTGAGTAGATCGTGAGTTATTGAGATATATATTGACTTGTGCATCCAGAACTCCTAGTGTAGCGGCAATGTTCCTAACTCGGGAGCTGTTGGCATAGGTTTGAATCCCGACTTCCGCTATTTACCGTATGAACCAAGTGTTCATGTCGGAACTCAGATGAACCATCTTCGACTCCAAACACAGCATTTCTTGTATTAATTTTGCAACATTCCATGATTGGCTAAATACTAAACAGAAGACGCAGAAGATCTACATCCCGACCTCGTGGCTCGATGGTGGAGTTTGAAACTCAGAAGTTGGAACTAAGTGGTCATGGCTTTGAACTCAGCTTACATGTTAATGGCTTGGTGGCGTCGTGCTCTTCTTGGAGTGTTGTGACCCTGCACTCGAATCTTGACTTCCGCTTTGTATATATTTTTCTGAGTTGGTTCTAAGAAAGTGAGTTTTCATTCTTCATGCGAGTATGGTGGCAATGAGTGTATCTCATGACGTAGTGACACTTGTTCGAACCTCGAATTGTCATTCTCGAAGACTTTCTGATTTTCGCTTTGGAATTCCGAACTAGTTAAGTATTGGACGATACATTAGTCGGGCACAGTAGCTACGCAGCCCAGTGGACAATGTCAAAGCTGTCACGTAATGATGCACGGGTTCTAGCCCCATTGTCCGAGGAGATTACATTTTACAGCTCATCAACGTCCCTCCTTTTTTTGTTTTTTTTGAAATTGGGCTGCTGGGGCATAATGTATGCAACCCTAACAGCTGGCACTCTTCCTTGCATTGCTATGCACCGCCCTTTCCCTCATTCCTTTTCATTTTTTTTTATTTTTTGTTGGGCCAGCAACCCCAAATTGTACACTGAGGAAAGCTAGGGTTCCTTTTTTCTCCTTGTTGCGCCGCCAAGTTCCTTTCTTTCCTTTTGCTCATATGCTGGCAATGCCCCACCATCTTCTCTTTCTTCTTCTATTTTTGAATCATAAATCATCGTTTTATTTTTGAATCAGATATCACCACAACTTGGAAACCGCTGCGGAATTGGCAACCATCAAAGGCTTGGTTCTCTTCTGCGAAGGGCTTCGTTGTCTTCTCCATGCTTAGAGGCGAGTCAGGCGGTAGTGGGAGCGAGAGTTTCCATGCCTTCCCCCTTTTTAGTGGTTTCATGCATGGCCTTTTCGTTCAAGGGCCCTTGTTTGAGCCCTGTGTCCTACACATTCTGCCGTTTATGCAATCTGACTCCCTTTTTTGAGCGAAATGAGTGGTGTGTGTGACTTAACTAGCATAGCGCAAGCAGCGGAGGTTGGGGGGCTATTCATGGAGCTTCGAGGTTGCATCCACAGAGCCTGTCCTTTCTTCTTTCTTCTCCTCGCCGTGCCTCTGGTATGTGTTGAAGACTGAACCTTCATAGTCTGGTGCAATACTTCACAAAGAACTTACTTGCTTTTGGAAAGGCTAGCTAGAGTTGTTCTCAAAGACACAAGATTTCTCATTTTTCCCGAAAAATTCAAAAGGAAATAGAATAGAGAAAAAATTCATAGAAGCAGCTTGGTAACACATTAAAATTGACAAATAATTTAAAAATGATTGTTGTGCTTTAAGGTGCAGAAAACATTAGAGGTTGCTGAAGATGAGGAAATATCTTACAGAGAGCCATGTCCCCGGCAACGTCGCCACTGTTACAGTATAGAGCTGAGTATACCTGGTGTGATGAGAGGCGTGGGGGCATTGTTGATCTTCCTCCTTCTCCTGGCTCCAAGATCTACTGGGGTGGGGTACCTGTAAGGACTCCGACGCTCAAATTAGGAATGCTCAAGAGATGCAAATGTAATATGATTGAAAGCATACCTTTTCTGGAGCTATACTATGCCTTAAATAGAGATAGAAGGGTGGTAATGGGCTTTAAGCCACCAATTGGCCCACTTGGTGTTGGGTCTATACATTCTATCCATAACAGGATTCTTTTCTCTGTTTGTGCTGCTTTTCTGCCTTAAATTATTCTGCTGTAGCATTTTCTGCATATTTTGTTTGTGCTGATGATGATGATTTGGGAGAAATCTTTGACCTTTTCTGCCCCTAATGCTAGCACCTCCCATTATTCTTTTCTTTTCAAAGTACTGATCCTTGATGCCTTGCACGATGCATATAAACCAGATTTGATTTACATGTTCCTCTGAATTCTTTCCTTATTTTGTTTCAAGCAAATATGGAAACTTTTGTTTTATTTTCTCACAACGTAATGTATATCCCTTCGGTCCACTTTTCTTTGTTTCCTGATACCACGAGGTGCATATGAATGTGGCACAAATTAAAATGCTTCTTGGCTACCGGTATAAGAATTGATTATACTTAAACCTTCAATAATTTTTAGGGTGTAGACAATTATATAATGTAACTCCATATTAATTGTTAACATTTTGAAAGTTACTAAAATGTACTAAAGATAATTTCAATGATTACTCTTTTCCTTTCACACTAACGGTCCAAAATTAAACAATACACATATTAAAGAAAATAAAAGCATGTCTTGATAAATGTAGAAATTTATATGAATTGATAAGACTATCCCTATTTAATTATTATTACTTATCTTAGTAAATGTGTTGAATACTGAACTAATATTTTTATATTAAGAGTATAAATAGAAGAGAAAGTTAATGCTATTTAGATATTATAAATGGATAGATATTTTAAAAAATTAAAAAGCAAAAAATGAACTGTTACTGTGAAGTAATATTTTTGTTTTATTTTCAAAACATTAAGAGTGTCAAGAGACTCTTTGTTACGAGGTTTTCTCACTTTCTAAAGGTGTTTGGAAACTTTTAATGAGATGGAATTGAATTGAATTTCATTATGAATTGAATTCTATCATAAATTTAATTGAATTCTTATATTTGAAATGAGTCAGTAAATTAAATAATTGAATTTAATTTATTAGTTTGGAATGAATTTAAAAATGAATTAATTTAATTATTTTTACTATTTTAGCCTTAATTAATAAGTTAGGAATAAAACATTATATTCAAGTAAGGTTATTTTGGTATTTTCATTTGTTACAATTCAATTCTCACACAAAATCACACTCATTTGAGTCTGATTTCAATTCTTTAGTTTTGTTAGATTTCAAACTCCGTGAAATTTCAATTCATTCACTTAAGTTCAGTTTAAAGCATGAAATTCAATTCAATTTCTTGATGGGTTATTGAATGCTGATTTTTTTTTCATTTTTTTATAAGTAATCATAGTGTAATCATAGTTGTAATAATTTTGTTGGTGGTAAGTGCCTCAATACATGTGGAACTCCGGACTAGGATATATCTCTCATGAACCTTTGAATAATTTGACGAATAAGTTTTGTTTTCCTTGTTCTGGTCCTAGAAATTATCGCTACGGTATGTCCCTTGGCTAAACAGCCTCGACCCCCTTTTCCATCTAACCATGTTTTTTTATGCACCATTTGCTCTCATTCATTGTTATGTTTGAGGACCTTTCAACGAGAAAACTTATGTTGGTAAAATATATTTTTTAACTAGTGGATGACTATTGTATATGCTATATACATAGATCATTATGCTACAACACAAAAGTCCAAACCGAGTTGTGGAAAGTAAACAGAACATTGGTGAAACTTTTCAATGACTCTGTTTTCATTCTCAAGTTCCTTTTTATTTTTGGGGGAGATTGTGTGAGCGAGCACAACTGCCTTCCCCATCTTAGCTGCTACAAAACTTAATTCCATATGAAAAGTTGTTTCTTGGTTATCCCAGTGGCTATAAGGAATACAAATAGTATGGTACCAAAAGGGAACATTTTTATCTCTAGTGCGTGGTAACCACCTATGTCAATCTAACATATATCGGAATACGTAGCATCTTTCTATTTGTACTTATAAATTGAGATTCATTGTCCGAGACACTCTCACGAAAGAATATGAGATCTATCTTTAGACGGTATGTCATGAACTTTTATCCAATAACTCTATTTCTTTGACCGAGTCAAACAGTGAGTTGGGCATGGAAACAAATATAAATATTATCTCTTTATCTCCTAGTAAGTGCTCTTTCACGAAGAAATTCTTCTATTTCAATCCGTACAACTTGCTACCATCACTGATCCAGTTCTTTATTTAGTCTTAAACCCATTTCAGACATACATATGAAAGCCTTTATCTAATTACCAACCACTTATCATATGATCACCTTATACGAGCACCTCATATTTAGGTCTCTACTACAGTTTTCATTTCACTGGCAATTGAGTTTGACATGAGGTGTGGCAATGCTTAATGCACAAAATTGAAATACTATTTGTTTGCTTTCCTTTTTAATTTTTTGGTAATGTAAATGCTTTATTGAGGAGTACAATAAGTTGAGCTTTTCTACTCGAAAACATTGTATACTAGTATTGGTTTCCATACTAACAGGAATTGGAACTCATATGTTTGTATGAAGTTATTGCACCTTCAGTCAGTAAAGAACCGATCAGAATTTCAGTTGAAAATATAAAGGCAGAGAGCTATTATAAGGGGCGTCATGGTTTCAACTTCCAACGAAACATATTGTATTCCTTTCAAAGTATAAAGGAAAAGACCAACAAATTAAAATTTCCGTGACCGGTATAAATTTTGTTATCCTTGTTAGACAAGGTACAAGAATAATTTTGGCAAAGCCAAAACAGGAGAAAAACAGAAAAAGGAAAGACTATATACTAAAAGAGACATACGGACGAACAAGCACAAATCTATTTGCACTGATATTCAGTATCAGAGGCAACACCCCAGCAGCAAAATAATCTAGCATAGCTGCAAGGAAAGACGAGAGTCAAAAAACGTCAGAACATCTTTTGTGAGTTCAATAGTTAGGAATGCAATTAAAATTGAGTTCAATTTTGATATTGTACAACCGTCGACCTATCGTGTATATAAAATACGTGTGAATTTTCAGATAACTATTATAATAGTGTAATACTTTTAATAATAATAATAATTGTTGACTCGAGAACCTTTAAATGATGACAATCATAATTGTATAAGCTATTTTAATCTGTGTTAGTTTTTCAAAAATCCATCTTAACAACAAATGTCTCTTATTCAAAGAGGAGATATTCTGGACTTATATTGCATGATGAAAAGAGAGAGAGAGAGAGCTGTATTGCATAGATAAAATTCATACTCTCTAAAGTTCGTGGGACCCATAAAGATAGAGAAAGTTCACATTCTAAAGTTCAAAAAAGAAAAAGAAAGTGTGCTTAACAAGTTAAAGTACAGGGGGCAAGTAAGGAAAAGTTGACAAAAGGATATATAGTCATTCCTATTATGACAGCACACAGTAGAAAGAAGGATAGCGGTAATAGGCATTGCAAGTGACTCAATGAATGGTCAAAAACTTACTTCAAACTTGACACCTCTTTGCTGAAAGCTTTATGTATAAAAGAAGAATAGCCATTAACTTTCATACAAAAAGGAAAAAGGTTGTCCTATCTTCCAAAAAAGCTTTTCCCTAATGCCAAACTATTGCCCTCTCTTTCTTCAAACTAAATTGTTTATCCTTTACAAAGGTAAAGGGAAAAGAAGGACCATGAGATAATGTCATATATATATATATATATTGGTTTGTAGAAGGCTTTCAGCATCCACCCTAAAATATATTTGAAAAGCCATACTGTTAAGCTCTCCTTGAGAAAATATATCTATGACAATATTCAGTTAAAAGGAAGAACTTGTCTTCTTGCAATCCATATTTGTCCTTTGATTGGATTCTTCAACCTGTGTGAATGAATTTCTCAATTAGCTTCAAAAAGCTTTGTACCTTGTGGTTGAGATTTGTATTAGAACACTGAAATTAGTAGAACTCTCACTATTATTGGTGAGGATTAGAGTAGACTTCACATTGAAGTTGAACCAGTATAAAAAGCTTCTTGGTGCACTCTCTCTAACTCTATCTCCTAATCTTTGCATTTACTCTCATCTAGTTTCCATACTCTATAACAGAACCATAATTAGTTTTCAAACTGCCAAGGCAACTCTTGAAGAATAAAATCAGCACATAAACAAATTGTATTTGAACATTCTTCATTTAAAAGATCACACACTGCAGTATGAACATCTTCTGAAAATTTAGAAGATATATGGGTGAACTTTTTAACTATTTGCTAAGTGTGCAAAATTTTTTTGAAAGATCACTTGATTCAAACCCTCATTTCTCAAGTGATCTGATACCATCAATAATAATAATAATAATGATGATGATGATGATGAAATAAGTGTATTTTACAATCTTCAATACAGACATTGAACACTTTATCTCAAAATTTTTAAAGGGCACAAATCAACTCTAACAATGTTTTAAAAATATCTCTTGATTTTTTTTATCATATATAAAGCGCAATTTAATGCCCTAAACTTTTTTTAATGAGTGCTATTTTTTTAAAAATAGAAAATACAAAAGTTATTGAAATAATCAATTTGCATAGCAAAACATTAAGAGGTCAATTTTCATGTTTTCAATACTTTTGCCAACTATTCAAGGGATGAAGAACTATTTTTCCCAATAATAATAAAAACGTAGAAAAATTATTCTAACATGTTATAATAATTGGATTAAACGCAATTAGATAATAAACTTACCTAGTGGGAGCACCGTCGGTGGGATAACCCGGTGGTGGGGCAGTAGCATCAGGAGCTGGAGGCATAGCCCGATCCACTGCTGGATATGCAGTCACTGGTGAAAGATAATTAAGACGCATCACTAGTTAGAGATGAAAAGATCACTGATTTTTCTAGAGAATTGGATAATTAAGTCCAGCTTTGAATACAATAAAACATGAATTTTTATAGAACAAATATGATCAATCCATCTACTAATTAACCATGCATATTTTGTTCAATACCTCAATCATCTAAAAGATAGAGACAGGACATTCTTCTTCATGGTAGAGGCCAATTTGATGAAAGAATAATCATTTAACCATTCAATTAAATTATATATATAGGAAAAAAAAAGAGAAAGCTGAACTTACCAGGATAAAGTTGATTCATAGAGTGACCCATGTTTATGAAATTAGGATAAAGTTGCTATTGATATCTTGTGTGTGTGTGTGTGTGTGTGTGAGAGAGAGAGAGAGAGAGAGAGAATAATAGACGTTCGAGGGGAGCCTGCGGCGCTTGCCTCGAATAAGGAAACTAGAAGCGCGTTCTGGGGGAGAAGTCAAAACAGAAGGCGTGGTCTGTGCTGGACTCCACGAGAAAGGGGTCAACTTACCTCATCACGTGGCTATGTTGGAAAGCCAAGGAAATCTACCACTAGATTGCAGTGTCAGAAAGCATGTGCGCATTGAAAGACTTCGTCAAATGGATAGGTCTTAGCGTTGGGCTTTGTTTTCCCAATTAGGGGCTGTGTATTTTTTTTGTTTGTATTTCCCCTTGGTGTAATTGGGTTGGGCTTCGCCCTCTTTTAATGAAGGAATCTTCAGACAAAAAAAAAAAAAAAGAGAACGCGTGAGGGTGTTGACTCAAAAGTCGCACAAGTTATTTATAACCATGTTTTAAACAGATTAAATTATTAATTTGTTAGTGAATTGAAAATTTATGAAATAGTTAAAGATGTCTGTATTTATATTTTTAAAATTTATAATTGAGGTCTTCAATTTATAAAATGTTTGTAATTAGTTCTTTAAAAAATACTCTAAAATTTTATCTTAAATGTTATATAACTATTGAGTTGGAACTTGGAAATGAATGTCAAGATATTTCTACCAGATTATTAAAATCATCAAACAGTAATAAGGTCAGGGACTAATGTGTGTGTATATATATATATATAGAGAGAGACTTTTGCTACAATGCTTCTGAACAACAAATATATAATGACACAATTAATTATAATAAGAGTAATATTAAGAAAATTAATGTTTCCTTAATACTACAAATAAATAGATGTTTCAAAATAAAAAAATAGACAAATAAAATGTACAATTCAGAACTAGAAAAAACTCTATGATTATAATAAGTTGACGTGACCCCAATTAGACTAGTCAAATTTTTTTTTGTTCTAGTGGAATAAAGCAAAACCAGTCATATCTATTACAATTTTTAACGATTTAAATATAAAATATTAAAAGAATATTATTTTAATAATCTAATGATAAAGATTGTATAAATCTACAATCCAAAAATGTGTATCAATAATATTAAAAACTTTTTTTTTTCTTTTATTCGAGAGCACTTAGAACTTTGAGTCAGAAGTTAAAAACTTTTAATAGGAAGCATCTTTCTAAATGAAATAACTCATCGGTAAGCTCGGACTGCTTGATCACTTTGACTTTTCAAATCATTTTGCGCTCAAATTGAGGAGGCGTGCCGTAGCTAGACATAATGATTTTTCACTTTCAAGAATAGTATACATGGGAATGCTAGGAATCACATTCTCATGCCAGACATTTAAATGTACTAGATAGATAGACTGAAATCACAAAAATATTGTAAATTGTATATGAAAATAAATCATTTATATGCATTGACATTGACATTTTTAGAAATATTGTATATTTTTTGCAAAAATACTCCAAACAAAATAGTAGTGATACCGACAATTATGGTGGCTCAACGACTAGCGATAGTGGTACAATCATAGTATTAAAACCCAAACCGAATCAGCCAGTTCAACCAGAAAACGATGAACCGGGCACCCTAACCTGCTGAACTGCCACACAAAAATTTTGATAAATAAATTCAAAACTTCTGTGTACGGGTTCGAACCACTTGTCCCAAAGGGACTAAGGTGTGCACACTTACCACTTATGCTAGCTTGCTTGTTACTCTATTATGTGCTAGCAATTATGTATATCATATATCTATTATATTATTGTCTATGAATAAATGCAAAACTTCTTACCTGGGGATCAAACTCAGTGTCAAAGGGGGAGGAGGCCGCGCACACAACCACTAGACCAATTGGCTTATTGTCGTAAATGCTTCCAATAATTATATATATTACATACTTAATATATTTAATTAAATCCGATTCAACCGGTTGAACCAGTGACTCATTGACCCATTGACCCAATGGTGTGACCAAGTTGATCACCGGTCCGAGTTTTAAAACTGTGGGTACAATGACGACGAAAGTAGTTTGGGGACCAGTTATGATGGTCCAGTTACTTGCAAAAGTGGTCCAGCATCGTCGATAGGGTTTTATCGCTGGCAATGGTCTGTAGCAGCAATGGTTCAGTGATGGTTACAATATTCCAATGAAGATTGTGGTGGTTTTTGGGTTTAAGTTAATTTGGTCTTTTAACTTTTGCACAAACATTCCCATTGTGTGAGATGGAATGAAAATGAGTCAATTTTGGTTCTCAAAAATGCAACTTTGATGAGTGTATATTATACACTCATTTAATGCTTAATTCGACAAAGTGTTATTCCCTCAATTGCATCTCAATTGTCCATTTTTTTTTTTTACTTTTCTTTCGCTTCATCTTTCACATTACCAAATCAAGAAAGCATTAATTTTCGTTTATCGATTATACTCTCATTGTAATTAATTATACTTTATCTACTTTTATTTTTTCAAGAGCATGATCATATTAAAAAAGGGTAATCCATCTTGTCAAATAACATATACTATTATCTATATTCATTTATTCCTTTCTTAATATGTGTGTGTATGTGTGTTTTTTTTTTTAAAACAGTTAAGGTGCAGTGATGGGAGTACTTGTTAAGAAATTAGTTACTTTCATAAGGAATTTGGATTTTTACCAAATTATTGGAACTAATGTTGAATTGGTGGTTTTAGGTCAATTTGATGGCTTATGAGTTTACTTTTATTCAATTTTGAAAGAAAGATATTTTGTGAGCTAAATAGAAGAGTTTTAGGACTTGTTCAAGGAGATTTTCAAAAAGCGTGCAATGGAAAATTTGTATATCTCTTTATTGGGATTGGATTGAGACAAATAAAAGTGCATCGGAAAGCCCAAAAACTGCTCTACAAATTAGATGAAAACCTTGTTGCAAGTGAAAGTCATTGTTGTCTTGATGTTGCCTAGCATGACTTTTGCCTCGTATTTTGCCTATATATTGAACTAAAGAAGTTCAATTGAGCTGCTTCTTGCAGCATTGGAAAGCTTACTCAAATCTCTACAGCTTCTATGCCAACCTTTGGGAGTTAATTCCAACTACATTAACTACTATGAAGCCTAGAAGTTAATGGTTTAGATGTTGTCAATTACCAAAATGCGAATTGGGCCAATTTTATATCCCAAAAGCACAAAATTACATTGTTTGGACTCATTAATGACCTCTAAAAGTATGAACAAGGATCAGTCCAGACCCAAACGAGGAGGACATTAGAAAGATCTCTTGGCTCTTAGAGGCCATCTAGAGATTTAGAAATTAGAATAGCCAAGAGGATTGAGAGATTATGTACAGCTCGCTCTATTAGGATTTGACCTCATCAGGAGAGGAAGCCTTTTTCTGTTAGATTCATGTTTTCTTCTTCCCTTCTTTCAATTCATGTTTATCATGTTCATTTTCTCTTTGAATTTGGATGCTGTAAACATGATCAGCCATTAAATTCTGACTACTTGAAATATGCGAGATAGCGACTGATTTAGCGATCGAAAAAAGTTTGTCACTAATTTTAAGATTCAGATTTGATATGGGCAAAGAAAAAGAAAATGTGACATTAAAAATTCGGTCACAAATTTATGACCTTTTAGTGACTGATTTGTGCAAAGAAAAAGAAAATGTACATGAAAAATTTGGTTGCAAAATTGGACCCAAATTTTAAATTTGTGACTATTGTAGTCATTGATTTAAGCAAAGAAAAAGAAAATGTGACATGAAAAATTCGGTACAAAATCAACTGTAAATTTAAATTAAAGTTTGCCACTAGTTTGGTGCCCAATTTAGTAAATATAGCAATAACTTTTCAATGATCCTTAGATAGGATGATAATGAGTTTTTGTTTTCTTTCATCTAATGAATGTTCTATCTTTCAATTGAATTTCAATCTTTATTCTTAATGTTTTTATGGCTTAATCATCCATGAATAAGAACCATAATTATTAATTATCTAGGGATAGAGATTACGAATTGTGTTTATTTAGGATTTCACAAATCATAAAGCCTTTAACTCTAGTATTCAGGTTAAGAAATTAATTTAATTTTAAAGAATAAAGAGGATTACTGTACCAAGGAATTTGGTATTAATTAAATTAGGAAGTTACCCATATTGGACGATTGAGAATTCGATGTTCATAGGAACAACTTGTTATCCAAGTGGCCTCAAGGAACTCAAAAGGGGGGTGAATTGAGTTCACAAACTCTTTCTTTATGACAAACACTCTAATGACTTTTTGCAAGATATATGAGGAAATGTATGAAAACCTTGTTGAAAAGATAAATGTGCAAGCAAAGAGAACTAACGGATGAGAAAATAAACTTGCAATAATCCTAAGGAGATAAGGGAAAAGAGATTGCAAACTTGGTTTATATTGGTTCGGTCACCTCTGTGGCCGACATCCAGTTCTCTCAAACAACCCATTTGAGAGTTCCACTAATTTTAATTCCTTTACAATCAAAGAGCACTCCTACACCTTGGGATCCGTCACCCTTGTGTTTGAGTCTCTAAGAACCAAAAGATGCCCTACTCTTGTTCAATCAAGGGATGCCCCACCCTTGTACACAAACTTGAAAAAGTATTACAAGAAATCAATCTCTGAATAGAGTAGATGTTACAAATTGAAGTCCTATATGGTTTCTCAAGAATAAGACAATTTGGCCAATTATTGATCAAAGAGATTGAGAAGTGAGAATGATTGTTCAAATTATCTTTGTAATATGTTTTCTGTGTGTTAAAATGTGTTAAACAATGGTATTTATAGAAAACAATTTGTGTGAGCCGTTGAGGATTGACCCTAAGAGATGTGTCCCTTCAAAACACATCTACTGGTGCATTTCCAAGTCTGGTAATCAATTACAATGATCGGTAATCGATTATACAGTTCAAATTTTGAAAAACTAGCAATGGTCACTTGCTGGTAATTGATTACAATGAGTGTGTAATCGATTACAAGTGTGTAAATTTGAATTATGGGCATATTAGTATTCTGGTAATCGATTACACTATGTGGTAATCGATTATAATGATTCCAGAACTTCAAATATTAAAGTTTTAACACACTTTTAAAAAACTCATGTTCATTCTAAAACATTTTAAACATTATTCAATTATTTCCTTTGAAACCATGATTATATTTTCATAAAACAAAACCAAGTTTTCCATTAAAAACAATTGAATTATCCCAAATCAAGTTTTTCTTAAAATCAAACTCATTTCTTAAATTAAAACTTGATTAACTTGAAAGATGGCCAAATAAACTTATTAAATGAAACCTTTTAACAAAGTGATCCAGGTCCTAATTATTCTAACCATTTAACCTTGATCATTTGCTTGTTCATCTTCAAGAATTTCCATGCTATTTGCATCCATTCTTTTTGTCATTTTCTTGGCTCATTGACATCATCAAAACGTCTTCAAAACCTACAATATAGCATTCACATTCTCCTCCTTTCTGATAATGACAACCATTTCAGGTGAGGAGCAATAATAGATATGGCATATGACAAAATATGCGTTGCGTTCACTCCCTCTAAGTATATGCATGGATTTCTCAAAGATAAACATAATACAAACTGTCTTTTTCAAAGACAAATAACAAATTACAAACTATATGCTCCCCCTTAAACATTGTGAGTATTCTCACCATATATCTCTCCCCCTTTGGCATTATCAAAAAGAGATAGGCACAACATCACAAAATGACAATAGAGCAAACCAACAACCATAGCAAATATCAATACCCAAAAAAGATAATCCAAGATATATATGTGTAAATGCCAAAAGTCTGAATATAAGTCATAAGTCATGAGATAATTATAAGTCCAACTACAAAAAAAACATAGATATAAACCAAGCTAAAGTCAAAGTCCATAAGGAAAAAATAAACTAAATTAGAATCCATAATCAAAGGAAACTAAAGCTATGGCACATCATCAGGAACGAATCATCCTGAATACCAAGATGACAACGGATAGCACCCAAATCACCCTCGACACAAGTCATGAGAGAATTAAGCGCATCAAATCGCTCGCCAACATAGACACGAAGTCCATGCAACTCAGAAAGAAGTTCGGACATAAATGAAGTCGATGTGCATGGAGGGGAAGGAGTGCATTCTACTTGATCCTCATGCCAAAAGTCCCTTTTGCGAACCCATTGATTATCAAGAGTCTTTGCATAGCCAAATGAAGAAATCGCACCAGCACCAATGGCACAGGAACACTGAACGATAACAAAGTGCTCATCATCTAATGGGACATCAAAGTATTCTAAGAACAGCGTGATCTGGTGAGCATATGGAAGAGATGCATTTGCCTTAAGGACCTTTTGCATACGATATCGTACAAGATGAACCCAATCAATTTGGCATCCAGTTAGTAAAGCCCATATCAGAATGATATCCTCCTCAGTTAATTGTGCAAGGTTTGTGAGCCTAGGATGCAGAATCCAAGCAATAATGTAATGCATGATGCGACAATCAAAATTGAGTGACCTCGCAAGCAATCTACCAGTAATATCAACCCCATCACTACAAATCATCCGACAGGCATCAGGATTGGCGTAATCCTCCTTCCAATCATCAACAATACAGCTCTCAAGTTGTGCACCATCAGAACTCAAATTTGTTATATTATAGAATAGGCCTTGATCAATGACTATTGGAACTTTCTTAACTTCAGAATAAATGCACCCATCCCGAATTTCCAGATTGCAATAAAATAAACGAACTAAATATGGAAAATGCCTTGTCCTAATAGTGATGAATTCTACCAGATCATAGTGCCACTTGATAGCAATCAAAGTTTTCACCCTCAAAGAACCCCTGATCTAGGTATATAGGATTAATGATATCTCGAGATTGAAAGGATTTAAAATACCTTTCTTGCTGTTCCAAGTTAAAGAAGAAAGATGAGATTCTTGAAGAGGAGAATGAGGGATTTTGGACAGTGGCTGAAATAGAGAGGATTGCAGCGACAGAGGCTGGGCGATGGCAATTGGGTGCTAAACGGCACAAGGCAGAAGCCTTGGTGGTCGCGGGTGCGTCAATGGCGGTGGTGGCGAGTTTCTTTCTCTTAAAGGCAGCCCAGGATAATTCTACCATTTGAAGGAGTTTTTTCAAAAATCTGTTAGGTGGGATTTGTAGAGAAGGAAAAATAAGAAATATGGAAGTTATTTGAATGATTTTGGTTAAGAAATGAGAAAGATATGGAAGACAGAAGTTAGAGAGAGAGAGGCTTGAATGAGGGGAGAGAGAGAGTTCATTGCAATGATACCAAGAGAGAGAGGGCTGTTCACTTAAAAACACCCCTGGTAATCGATTACACCATCGATTACATTGACCCCCAAAAATGAACCTCAGTTATAACATACTTTCTGGTAATCGATTACAGTACATGTGTAATTGATTACACTCCTTTTTTTTAAAATTTAAATACAATTTATATTATGATCAAACAATTTAATAACTTATTCAAACCAAAAATAATTAATCAAATATAAGTGATCAACCAACGAATTACATCTTAAAGCAAAGCTAATATATATCAATTTAAAAAAATATGACACAAACAAGTAGTCAAACAATCACTTAAAAAACAAATGAAATTAATTCAATCAACTTTCAAGTGCAATTACATAATTTTAAAAAACAATTAAATATCAAAAGCTTATAATTTAACGATAAAATTAATATATAGCAAAAAGCATTTAAAAAAATATGAAATAAATATTTCATTAAACAAACACACAAATATCAAGAACAATGACTAATTATATATTTGAGGGGTAAATTATTCCTAGTTCTCTTCTTATATAGAAGAAGTTTTCCTTGGACAAGGGTTTTGTGAATATATCTACTAGTTGTTTATTTGTTTCCACAAATTCTAAAACGCAATCACCTTTTTGCACATGATCTCTTAAGAAGAGATGTCTAATTTCAATGTGTTTAGTTCTAGAGTGCAAAATGAGATTTTTAGATAAGTTAATTGCACTTGTATTATCACATTTTATAGGAATATGGTCAAGTACTAAACCATAATCTGAAAGTTGTTGTTTCATTCAAAAGATTTGAGCACAACAACTTCCAACGGCAAAATATTCTGCTTCGACAATGGATAATGCCACACTATTTTGTTTTTAACTGTGCTAAGAAACTAATGCAGATCCAATTAAGTGACATGTTCCACCAGTACTTTTTCATCATATTTGCACCCGGCAAAATCGGAATCTGAATATCTAATTAAGTTGCATGAGTTGCCTTTAGGGTACCATAATCCTATGTTTATAGAGCCAATTAAATATCTAATAATTCTTTTAACAGCACTAAGATGTGATTCTTTAGGATTAGTCTGATATCTAGCACATAAACAAACACTAAACATTATATCAAGTCTACTTGCAGATAAATAAAGGAAGGATCTGATCATACCTCTAGATTTTTTAATATCTACTGACTTGCCTCCTTCATCTTTGTCCAAGTAACAAGCAGTGCTCACAGGAGTAGCAATCTCCTTTGCATTGTCCATTCCAAATCTTTTGAGCAACTCCTTGAAGTATTTTGATTGATTAATAAATATGCCATCCTTGGTTTGCTTGATTTGGAGTCCAAGAAAGAAGTTTAATTCTCCCATCATAGACATCTTGAATTCACTTTGCATGATGTTAGAAAATTCCTTGCACAAAGACTCATTAGTGGCACCAAAAATAATATCATCCACATATATATGTATGATGTGAGTTGTCGCGACTCACAATAAATTAAAATTTATAAAGTGCTAAGTTGCACCAAAAATGTAGCAAAGGGTACAACTCAGGTCATCTCACAAGGAAGTATTACTAGTCAATTACAAATTGAGGGTTTTAAAGAATGAAATTAAAAATAATTAAAAAGTAAAGATAATAGCAACAATGAAGAAAGCACTAGTGCAAGGTATTGCTAGGATTGAAAATTAATTATCATTGACCAAACATTAAACCCATTGGTGCCTATTAGTAATAAATTACTGGCAATTCTACTAGTGATCGATCGACCTCTAGAATTCAATCAATGCAAATAACTAATAAATGACAATCGCCAATTCATTTAGAAATCACATTAATTTAATAAACCAATTGCTATAGCCTAACTGCCAATCAGAAAGTTAATTCTAATGTTCTCCCTCAAACATAAACCAATAGATCTATCAATTTATGCCCAAAAGGTTTCCCTAAACGACGATCGCCAATTTAGTTATCCCAATAAAAATTATAGCAATCACCACAATAATTATAGGAATAGAAACTGCAGAACATTAAGAAAACCAATGCATTTAATATAAAAAGAGGTCTCAAACATCATCCCAATCCATCCGGAAACCCTTACACTAGTAAAGAAATCTACTCCTCCATATCTGGAGGATTACAACAATAAAGATAAAAAACTTGGAAATAATAGCAATGATCATCGCCACAATCTCCAAGACAAATCATCTTCACTAATGGAACCCTTAGAGAGAGAAAAGAGAAGAAGAGAGAGAGAAGATGGAGAGAGATGTAGAGAGAGAGTTTTAATTCCAAAACTAAACTAGGGTACCAATTGTTGCTGCTAATTTCCTAATAGAGTTAAAATACAAAAAGTCCAAAACGCGGAACAAAGTCGCGAAGTCTCGCTGAAACTCATCCACTTATGATCGCTATAGCGGTTTGGGACCACTATAGCTGTCCTGCCCAATTGCTCACGAGCGCTGCAGCCAATTCATCTCTCTGGTGACCGCTATAGCGGTCATGTGCTCGCTCAACACCGCTTTGTATACTTCCAAACCCATTTTGAGGCCTAAACTGTTCGAATTATCTCTTGTCTCTAGAAATAGAAGTTGTAGATCTTTGAACAAGATTTCCAACGCCGCAAGAATCATGTCAATCAGACATCTGTAGCTTCAAATATTGGCAAAATACCAACTGAGGGTAAAATTGGACAGCATCATAACATCAGAAACCTTTAATCTTGTAACTTGGAAAGTCTTTGCCAGCAATGAACACTCACAAAAGAGGGTTAAAAGTACAGGAAACTCTAAAATTTATTTACTTATTAAAATGATGCAAAGAACTATGATTTTATTCAATGATACACTGTTAGGACCAAATGTAAATCTACTAAATGTTTACTAATTAAGCACATAAATAATGCAATATGCCTAGAGTTGAATAGGAAATGAGGTGCATGAATGCAACCCATCAATGTACCAACAGAATGTCATGTTCCTTTCTTTTAATAAGAGTGTAGTGTCAACTTTTCCTCTCGAAAAATCTTTTTCTAAAAGAAATTTACTCAACCTTTCATACCAAGCCCTAGGAGCTTGCTTTAAACCATATAAAGCCTTTTTCAATTTGAAAATATGGTTGGGTAAATCAAAGCTATCAAAACCAGGAGGTTGATCAACATACATTTCTTCTTAAATAAAGCCATTTAGAAATGCACTTTTAACATCCATTTGATAAAGTTTAAAATCCATGATAGATGCAAAAGCAAGTAATATTCTAATTGCTTCTAATTTAGCTATAGAAGCATATGTTTCTTCATAATCAATTCCTTCTTCTTGGTTATATCCTTTAGCCACTAATCTTGCTTTGTTTCTTACTATGACACCATTCTCATCTAATTTATTTCTAAAAACCTATTTAGTGCCTATAATTTGATGATCATTTGGTTTAGGGACTAGTTCCCAAACTTGATTTCTTTCAAATTGATTTAATTCATCTTGCATAGCGATAATCCAATGTTCATCACTAATAGCTTCATTAATGTTCTTGGGTTCAATTTGACAAATACCATGTGATTACATGCATCTTTAAGAGAATTTTGAGTTGTTACCCCTTTTGATATATCACCTATGATGTTGTCAAGTGGATGGTTCTTTGAAGTTCTCCACTCCTTTGGAAGATCACTTGTGCTTTGTTCCTCTTGAAGTAGAGTTTCCTTCTTGATTTCTTCTTCCTTGGTTTCTAACTCTTTTTCATGAATATGAATGTTTTCCAAGGCATCTACAAGATCATCAAAAGTTTCCTTTCTCAGCTTAAGGAGGTTAGTCTCATCAAAAGCATCATGAATAGACTTTTCTAAGGTCATAGTTCTTTTGTTATAAATTCTAAAAGCCTTACTATGAAGAGAGTAACCAAGAAATATTCCTTTATTAGATTTGGTGTCAAATTTGCCCAAGTTATCCTTCCCATTGTTTAAAACAAAACATTTACATCCAAAGATATGAAGATGAGAAATATTTGGTTTTCTCCCTTTGTATATTTCATAGGGGATTTTCTTTAAAATTGGCCTTATTAGGGCTCTATTCATAACATAACAAGCAGTATTTACTACATCCACCTAGAAATATTTAGGGAGATTTGAGTTATTGAGCATAGTTCTTGCCATTTCTTCTAATGATCGATTTTTCCTTTCAACAACTCCATTTTGTTGTGGAGTTCTTGGGGCAGAAAAATTATGCTCAATTTCATGATCATCACAAAAATTTTCAAAAGAAGCATTTTCAAATTCCCCACCATGATCACTTTTTATGGATGCAATGTTAAGATTTTTCTCATTTTGAATAACTTTTGCAAGTTTTCTAAATGCATGAAATGCATCACTCTTATAAGCAAGAAACAAAGTATATGTATATCTAGAATAATCATCCACAATCACTAGAGCATAGTAGTTACCTCCAAAACTCATGGTTCTAGATGGACCAAAAAGATCCATGTGCAAAAGTTGTAAAGGTCTAGTTGTTAAGATAACATTTTTAGATTTAAAAGAGACCCTTACTTGTTTTCCTTTTTGACATGCATCACACAGTTTATCTTTGTCAAATTTGAGTTTTGATAGACCAATTACTATATCTTTTGAAACTAACTTATTTAAGTGATCCATGTGAATGTGTGCAATTCTTCTATGCCATAATCATGAATCATCTTCCTTACTTATGAGACAATGTGCATGATTTGAAGGAATATCTTCTAGGTTTATCATATACACATTGTTTATTCTATGTCCTATAAACTTTACTTGTCTATCCTTTTTACTTTCAATGAAGCAATAAAGTGAATCAAATAATACCCAAAAACCCTTATCACACAATTGACTAACACTTAATAGACTATGTTTAAACCCATCAACAAGTAGAACATTTTCTATAGAGGTAGAAGGATCTTTACCAACTTTACCAACTCCAAGGATTTTTCCTTTATTGTTATCTCCATATGTTACATGACCACTATTCTTGGGAGTAATATGTGTAAACTTTGATGCATCTCCGTCATATGCTTGGAGTATCCACTATCAATGTGCCAACTTTTCTTCAAAAGATCCTATATCACAATATCATAATTTTGATTTAGGTACCCAAATTGTAACGACTTGTATTTTTAACATTATTGTGACAAAATAATTAATTGTGAACAACCTATAGAGATTCTGAAAAATCTGACAGACACAGATATGATCAGATTAACATATGGATTCTGTAAAAAAAATGAAAATTAATTTTTTATTATTAAAAATTTAATATAATAATATTTTAATCGGAGATATAGAATGAGACCTTAAAATTAGTATAAGGACATAGAAAAAAAATAATGATAAGATTGAAT
This sequence comes from Dalbergia cultrata, assembly GCA_031216105.1. Lineage (NCBI taxonomy): Eukaryota > Viridiplantae > Streptophyta > Magnoliopsida > Fabales > Fabaceae > Dalbergia > Dalbergia cultrata. The sequence goes on from CM062350.1 coordinate 20,027,262, forward strand.
GAATATTTTTAACCCGATAAAATTATTTAGGTAGCAATCAAGTACCAAAAGGGTAATAATTGGTACACCAAAGTGGTAATAACCGATACACCGAAACACCGAAATTGGTCCAAATAATGGATATTATCACATCCTAGATAATTATTACTTAGGATAATCAAATAAACATAGACATTTTCAATATAGATACAAGAAAAATTGATCTGAAAATAGTTACACCCATTACTTTGTCTCCAAGCAATGCTTTTCTATATAAACGAAAAATTGAAAAAAAGAACCATTTTCCTTGGCTTCTCCGGACAGCTTTCACGGTTCTTCTTCTTCCTTCACCATTTTCATTTCTTTCTCTTTCAAACTCATGAAACCTTCAAGTTCTTCAATGATACACTTAGATATACACATAAACTACTTCAAGAACACATCCTCTACATCAAACTCAAGACAAAACCTTATTTTTCCCCTTTAAAATAATCCAAACAGCAACTCAAATAAGTGCTGGCAAATGGGTTCAAGACTTGATTTGGAGGAGAAAAAGCTAGAGAAAAGTGTAGCAAAAGCTTGGAAAAAAAAAGGTAGGAAAATTCTAGTCTATTGCTTAGTAATTGTTTGGCTAGTTTGTTAATATAAATCCTTAATATATGTTTGAAATTATTTCATGAAAACTGAAATTTATCTTCAAGATTTATATATGTATGAGTTGGATGAATATAAAGGATGCAATAGATATAAGTTTGTGAATTGGTTAATTCTAGGATTTATGATTACTTGAGTTGTGATGAAATCATACATATTGGAACCTAAGAGTGTATTTGGTTTAACCATTTTCTATTTTCATTTTCACTAAAAATAAGAAATGGTAGTGAAAATGTGTTTGGTCTAATTATTTTAAAAACATTTTCTGAAAATATTTTTGGAAATGGGAGAAATTTTGGAAACAACAATTCCTCGTTTTCAACGTTTCCTTTGAAAATTTTGAAAACACAGAATGCTTGAAAACGCGATGGCAATCATGTAACATTAAACACATTCCATCTCTTTCTTTCTTATCTCTCTCCTTGTGCCCAACCAAGGAAAAAGGGAATCCATTGCAGCACTCTTGCATCTTCCCTATGCTACTACCCAAACACAATGTAACCCACTGCTGTGTTTATATTTCTGCACCTCGTGGCGGTTTTTGCAGTGTAGTGCTTGGCGGCAACTTCTTTTTCTACAGGGTGAGGGGCGTGCAAGATGGATTTTGGTGATGGTGAGAGTGGGGTTGAGGGTTTCTGCATTGGCCTCTTGCTTCTTGATTCGACTCGATTAAACGAGGAGGGTTTTGCCGACGGCGAGCTTGGAAAATGCCACTGCGTTGACGGTGGTGAAGGGGGACACCTTGGACAGCAAGGAGGGTGGCTTCTGCAAGTTGTTTTCTCTCTGTAACAATAGCGAAGCAGAAAAGCTTCTGTTAAATGGATGATGGAATTATTCCATCCATAATATATTGGAAAGTGATTCATTGGCTTTGATTTTCATCATGCCTTTGAATTCATTTGCAATTTATATTTTCCCAATCATGATTACGCTTAGATTAATTGCAATGCTGGTTGACTCCATAAATTTAGAAATGGTCCGAATAAAAAATTATTCATATTTGTTTAATATAAATATGATATAATTATATAAATATATATATAGTTTTAATTATTTACTAGTAAATAAAATTTTATTTTCTTAAATTTAATTTTGAGAAATACATTTTGAAAATAGATAAACCAAATATATTTTCATTGTTTTCACTTTCTGAAAACAAAATCTACTTTTACAAACCAAACACATTTCCTAATTTTGAAATTTGAAAATGAAAATCCTTTTCAGAAAATGAAAATTAAAAATGAAAATAGGAAATATTTTTATAAACCAAACGCCACCTAAGTTTTTATTTTAGAATTTTTATTTTTCAAAAACTATTCTTGGAACCAAAATTTTTATTTCAGAATTATATAATTTTGAGTACTTAGATTATTATGAAATCATGGGTATTGAAATTTAGGTGCTGGAAAGTTTATAAGAATTATTACTAACTAAGAGATGTAACAGAAAATTCTGATGATGAAAAGTGTAGTAAAGATTTAGTAGACTTTGCAAAAAAATATCATAACAATGTCCCAAATTTTACAGGGAACATCTTATAAAAATCTAATAGATTTACAGAAAATCTAGTAAAGTATTTAATTGTTTGTTTTCAGAAAGTCTCATAAAATTAAAGATAGATTTGGAACATAATATGAATATCTCATAAGACTTAAGAGACTTTTAAAAAAATATCTCACACATATTTAGTAGATTTTACAGAATATCTCATACGTACTTAGTAGATTTTAACAGAATATCTCATAAGACATGAAGAGATTATTTTTAAACAGAATATCTCATAAGGATTTAAGAGACTTTAAGGAAGTATCTCATAAGAATTTAATAAAATTTCAAGGAAATCTCAAAGATAAGGATAAGAAACCGAGCTTCAAGAAGAGAGGGAAACGTAAGAAAATAAATCTCACACAAAGAGAGGGAAATCAAGAAAAGAAGCTTTATGTAATAATAAATTGTTTGATGGTAAGCTCATGGATTCACAGGTAGTAGTAGACATGCTACGCCCTTAGAACTATATCAGGTTGTAATCGCAACGGCATTACATCATTATGAGAAAGGGATGTACTGGGGATAGCGAGGCTATCTAGATGAGATGGAGTAGACGTACTACATCTAGTGAACTATATCAGGTTGTAACACGATGGTGTTGCATCGTTGACAGTATGATCCAAAGAGAAGTACATCAGAAGAATCCTATGAGTTCTACTATCAAGCCTAAACTTTAAAAGTAAGATCATGTCAAAGAGGAAATGAAATTGATGAAATGAAATGAAGTATATCATGTTAAAGGGATGAATTATATCATATTATAACATAAGGCGTTACAAAGAAGAAATGAGATTGATGTATTGAGAAGAGAATGTTTTGAGATCTATATCAGGATATAGTACAAGATACTATATCAAGTAAAGTATATCAAATTGTAACACGAGTTATTGCAGCACAGACAATACATCAAAAGAGAAGTATATCAGAAAATCATAAGTAATTCTTTTCTAAAGCCTAAAGTTGTTCGTGAGTTTATGATAAAGAAATAATGAAGCAAACGAGATAAGTATTATATTGACAACCAAAATAAGAGAAATTCTAAGACTGTATAAGTATAGGACTATATAGTTGAGGATGACTCGTACTCAGGATGTTATGTTAGATAAAAGAAAGAACAAGTGAAACTAATTATTTCAGAAGGAAAGATAATTTAATCATTTTAAGACTATGTCAAATGTCACTACGTATTATAGTAGTGTTTTTCCTACTGGGAATCTTTGATTCTCATTCCTGCTATTATCATTTTTTTTCATAGATTGAGATGACGGTGATTTGTTCAATAGAGAACCCTTAGCTAATCCTGGCAGCTTGGTCCAAATCTTTTGCTGAACTGATGATAGAGCATTTAGTTAGTATTTTATTTCTTTTCAGTGGATTTTGAGTAGTACCCTACCTAGACTAGAAGGTTCCTGCGTGAACCAAGGTAAGGGTTTGACATAGTTATGGATAGTGTTGACTTGTCATTAGTTAATACAATTATGTATTTTTTTAATATAATTAATGTTCAAATTTAGAGGCATTTTGGAAAGTAATTTTATGGTTGTTAGAATAGCGGGCTCATATGTAAATATCATACATACACCTCCAAGATTAAGCAAAGTTAACAAATAACAACTAATTACTATAAGGTTATGGCTTAAGCATAGCTTTATGGTAGGAAAGGTGTTACACATATTTTCTTGGGTCCTTGAGTGTTAGAGTTAGGCAAAGTGTCCTTTGGAACCCACATCATTTTTCCTACTATATGTCCATTCTTTCTAATATAACATGTTAATGCACTATGACCTTTCTTACCACAATGGAAACATGTTAGGAAAGGAGAGGTAGACATTTTTTATGATACAAAGAAGTTTTTGTAAAGCTTTTCTTGACCTTTTGGATTGTATCCTAATTCGGCCTTATCAAAAACACATCTTTGTTTACCTAATAAAATATCTAAATTATTTTTACCAAAGGTAAACTTTGCAAGAGTGTTTTTCAAATCATTTATCTCTTTTTCAAACTTTTCACATGATGAACATGAATAGGATTTAATAGTATTCTCATACACTAAGCATTTAGCACAAGATGATTTTGCATCAATTAATCCTAGAATTTCATTTTCAAGTTTGAATTCCTCCAATTCTTTATTTAATTTTGAAATTTCTTTTTCTAAGTTTGAAACGACTTTCTTGGAGGATGAAACAAGTTTTGCAAGTTTAATAGATTCTTCATGCAAATCATTAAAAGCATCTTGAAGTTCATCAAATGAAGGAGATAAATCAAGATTAGAGGAAATTTGCTCTTCATCACTTTCATAATCTCTAGCCATGAAACTTAGATTTGCAACTTCATTATCAGAATCACTTGATGAATCTATATCATTCTCCTCCCATGTTATGAATGCTTTCTTTCCTTTCTTCTTTTTGAAAGATCTCTTCCTAGGTTTTTCCATTTTCTTTTTGTAGATAGGACATTCCATTTTCATGTGTCCGGGTTGATCACATTCATAGCATTTTGGGATTGGAGAGGATTCTTCACCCTTCTTGAAATTCTTCTTAGGGTTGAAATTTGATTTTCTTTGATTTCCCTTTTTCTTTAGAAACCTGTCAAACTTTTTCACAAACAAACTAAAACTTTCATCATTTTCATCCATATCTTCTTATTCATCAATGTCATCATCATCACTTTCTTCATGTGCAGAAAATGAGACTTTGAGAGCAATTCCTTTCTTCTTTTTGTCATTCTCTTCATGTTGATTGAGTCTTGTAAGTTTCAACTCATGTTCTTAGAGTTTTCCAAAGAGACTGGCAAGAGACATAGTGGTCAAATCCTTTGATTCTGTAATAGCCATTACTTTTGGTTGCCATTGTCTACTTAAACATCTCAACACTTTATTAATAAGATCCTTATTTGGAAATGTCTTTCCTAAATAGGCAAGATGATTAACAATATGAGTAAATGTCTTTTGCATGTCTTGAATTCCTTCATTTTGATTCATTCTAAAGAGTTCATACTCGTGTGTAAGAGTGTTTATTCCAAATCTCTTGACATCACTAGTGCCTTCATGAGTGACTTGTAAGATGTCCCACATTTCTTTTGTATTTTTACAATTTGACACTCTAAAGTACTTATCAATCCCTAAAGCTGAAGTGGCTATGTTCTTGGCTTTCAAGTTATATTGAACTTTCCTTTTATCTTCGTCACTCCACTCATTTCTAAGTTTTTGAACTTTCTTTTCTCTTGCAATATTTGTAGGAATGAAAGGACCATTTTCTACCGCATCCCATATATCTAAATTTATAGCTTCTATAAAGATTTGCATGCAGGTTTTCCAATAATGGTAACCATCACCATTAAAGATGGGAGGCCTATTAGTAGAGTTTCCTTTAGGAAAGAAAGAGTTTGATGAGGCCATTACTATTCTTGAAGCTTTTAAGCCTTATACAAGAATCTAGCTTTGGTATCACTTGTTATCCAAGTGGCCTCAAGGAACTCAAGAGGGGGGTGAATTAAGTTCACAAACTTTTTCTTTATGACAAACACTCTAATGACTTTTTGCAAGATATATGAGGAAAAGTATGAAAACCTTGTTGAAAAGATAAATATACAAGCAAAGAGAACTAACAGATGAGAAAATAAACTTGCAATAATCTTAAAGAGATAAGGGAAAAGAGATTGCAAACTTGGTTTATATTGGTTCGGTCACCTCTGTGGCCGACATCCAGTTCTCTCAAACAACCTATTTGAGAGTTCCATTAATTTTAATTCCTTTACAATCAAAGAGCACTCCTACACCTTGGGATCCCTCACCCTTGTGTTTAAGTCTCTAAGAACCAAGAGATGCCCCACTCTTGTTCAATCAAGGGATGCCCCACCCTTGTACACAAACTTGAAAAAGTATTACAAGAAATCACTCTCTGAATAGAGTAGATGTTACAAATTGAAGTCCTATAAGAGATTAAGAAGTGAGAATGATTGTTCAAATGATCTTTGTAATATGTTTTCTGTGTGTTAAAATGTGTTAAACAATGGTATTTATAGAAAACAATTTGTGTGAGCCGTTGAGGATTGACCCCAAGAGATGTGTCCCTTCAAAACACACCTACTGGTGCATTTCCAGGTCTGGTAATCGATTACAATGACCGGTAATCGATTTTACAGTTCAAATTTTGAAAAACTAGCAACGGTCACTTGCTGGTAATCGATTACAAATTGTAATCGATTACAAGTGTGTAAATTTGAATTATGGGCATATTAGCAGTCTGGTAATCGATTACAGTGATTCCAGACTTCAAATATTAAAGTTTTAACACACTTTTAAAAAAACTCATGTTCATTCTAAAACATTTTAAACATTATTCAATAATTTCCTTTGAAACCATGATTATATTTTCATAAAACAAAACCAAGTTTTCCATTAAAAACAATTGAATTATTCCAAATCAAGTTCTTCTTAAAATCAAACTCATTTCTTAAATTAAAACTTGATTAACTTGAAAAATGACCAAATAAACTTATTAAATGAAATCTTTTAACAAAGTGATCTAGGTCCTAACTATTCTAACCATTTAACCTTGATCATTTGCTTGTTCATCTTCAAGAATTTCCATGCTATTTGCATCCATTCTTTTTGTCATTTGCTTAGCTCATTGACATCATCAAAACCTCTTCAAAACCTACAATATAGCATTCATATTTAGAAGCAAACATGGGTTAGTTCATTTTATCGACCTCCCACTCTTGTATCGTCATAATTTAAATTCGATTATCAGATTTTCCCTAGTAGACATCACGACCCGATCTGGAAACATGACCTGCATATGAGAAATCAATTCCCACATAAGCCTCATGACTTGTTGACTATTTCTACATGCATGCTTTGTTCATAAATATCCATTTAAAATGGAAATTCTCTTTTACATATTAAAATCATGTACTCTTTAAAATTCATAAGTATTCATACCTGGTTTCTCATAAATTACATTTAAGATCCATGTATCATGATACAACACATATGCTATCAATTTGCTCTATTACAGAAATGACCATAAAACAAATATAAATAAATCATAAGAAACAAAATGAGAAGCATGCTAGTAGCCAGGATCCTGCCTGCATTGTACTAGAGCACTCTAAACATAATAAGAATGCTTCACTCAAGTGAAGCTTACTAGTTAAACTCTATAGCTATTGGGAAAAAGGAGGCTGTGAGAAACCTACAGCAACTAGTGTATCTGTGATGGAGAAAAAAGGAGAGGGTGACACCAAGAGTAGTATTTAATAAGAGCATCTCTAAGCTGACACCAAGAGTAGTATTTGACAAGAGCCTCTTGAGGCTCACACTAACAGTGGTATTTAATAAAAGCCTCTCCAAGCTGAGCAAATCAAAAGGTTTACTCTCTCAAAACAAAGAGACTCTCCAAGATCCTTTAAGAAACAATCACTTCGAAGCAAAGCTCAATGGTTTTGTAAACAATATGGGTATGTGGAACAAAGATGGAGTGGAGGAAAATGATCTATATTAATAGCCCAACTTCACTTCATTTTTCTTCCTCGGATTTTCTCAGTTGACAGATGCTATGCTTTCTGCATATGTAGGCCAATGGATGAGAGATCATGGTGCTCAGTTAAGTGCCATTTTTTATTTTGGAATGTAGTAATTCTTGCTTTGACCAGACCAAAAATTTTTTTATGTTAATTTGGTCCTTTGATTATTTCTTTCCTTCCTTGTAATTTAGCCGTTGCAGAATTCTTTTCTCCCTTTATGCTGTGATTCTGCCTTAAATTATTTTGCTGTAGCATCTTCTACATGTTTTGTTTGTGCTGATGATGATTTGGGACAAATCTTTGATTCATTTAACCCCTAATGCAAGCACCTTCCATTATTCTTTTCTTTTCAAAGTACAGATCCTTGATGCCTTTCACAATGCATACTTTCCTGTTCTGCATTTGCTCACTGTCAATATAAAACCAGATTTGGTTTACATTGTTCCTTTGAATTCTTTCCTTATTTTGCTTCAAGAAAATATGGAAACTCTTGTTTTATTTTCTGACAAATGTATATCCCTTCGGTCCACTTTTCTTTGTTTCCCGATACCACGAGGTGCATATGAATTTGGCACAAATTAGAATGCCTCTTGGTACCGGCCTAACAATTGATATACTTAAACCTTCTATAATTTAGCGAGTGGCCAACTGTGTAATGCCATTCCATATTAATTGTTAACATTTATAAAGTTTCTAAAATGCACTAAAGATAATTATAATAATTACCTCTTCCGTTTCATAATAACTGTAAAAAATCAAATAATACATATATCAAGAAAAACAAAAATACATCTTGATGAATGTAGAAAGCTATATGAATTAACAATATTATCTTTATCTAGTCATTATTACTCATCTTAGTAAATGTATTGAATACTTAACTAATATATTTATATTAAAGGTATAAATGAAAGAAAAAAAATAATGTTATCTTAGTATTGTAAATTGATAAATATTGTGAAACACCAAAATGTCAAAAATTGACAGTAATTGTGAAGTAATTTTATTGTTTCATTTTAAAAAATTATGAATTTTAAGAGAGTCTTTCTCATGTGGTTTTCTCACTTTCTAAGAAACTCAACTATTACGCAGAAGGAGAAAGAATCGATCGCCTCCTTAACCCGGATTCTTCATTCCTTGAGCTCTCAATTCTCATAGGTTCCTCTTTACTACTAAATTTACTTCACTTCTTCAAATGGGTTTCTGTAATGTAGTAAAGTTCGTTACTTGAACTACATATAGGACTAGTCATGCTCTGATTCTCAAGGTCAAGTTATGTTGGAAGAAACAGACCCATTATTTCATTGCTTTTTATTCAACTCATCTGAGCAACATAAAAAATAATAATTCTTGTTTTCCACTGTTACTAGTTTGCTTCCATTTTGATGCTTGAATTGAACTATGGTTACTGGATACATTGGCCGGATAAGACAATTGCAATTAATAAATGGCTGAGACTCGGAAATGGGAATTGGGTTGTATTTGATTTTATTTGATTTGAGATGATTTGTTATGGGGTCATAATGAATGCTTCAGGGGGGTCTTATCGAATTCAATTGGTAAAGCTTGCAGAACATGATTTGTAAGTTGAATGAAGAACCTTTGCCTTTTGCTGGCAGTGCAAATTGCCCTGCATATATCTTGTTGGCAGTGGAGGTGCTTTCCTTCTGAAGCGGGTTGATGTATTTCTAGATAGAGAAAACTTTGGTAGAATACTCTATAATTACGCTATAAATGTCCGGTGAAGCCGTGAAAGAATTCCACAAAAGGCACCGGTGTACGGCACAAAAAAAATATTCGTCGTAAACGTGCGAAACAAATCAAGGGCTGGTCATTTTAATTTCAAGAAATCAAGAATAAAAAGAGTGCAAAACCAAATTACAATCAATGGTGGGCATGCTTCGTATGGCATTTCGCACAGGGATTTGTCACGCCATATAGCATTTTGGTTCCACAAATTGCATTGATTTTAGGTTCTCGCGTGCTGGCGGAGCCAATATGCATGCTATGGTTGATGAAACAGTTTTTACTTAGGGCAATTGCTCGGTTACAGTTGTCAGTCAACGCAGTTTATGCAGTTGGCCACAACATCCAATAGAAACTTGACACGTGATTATTGTTCAATTATTTTAAAATAAAATAAAAAATATAAATTACTGATTTATCCTGTATTCATTTCCCCTTCCTCTATCCTATCTTTCTCTATTAGCGTATCTATCATCATAATTATCATATCAACATATGATAAAATCTTCTCCACTCCTCAACGAATACTTTCCCTCATTCCAGAAAATATTTTCCTAATTCTTAGCCTTGTACATAGCACGTCATTTTTCCTTTCCTATCTTAGGAGATTCTTTATGTATATATACCCATTGTAATTGTATTAGATATATACATGACAATAATAAAACATATATTTGTTTCCTTTATTCTTCTATTATGGCATCGGAGCGTAAGAATGAAGAATCGATTGGTGCTACCAAGACCAGTGGCTCAAAGATGTCATCTATCGATCCATCTTCACCATATTACCTCCGAACATTTGATAATCCCGAGACACCTCTTGTAGCCTTTCCCTTAACTGGGGACAATCACCGCAACTGGGCACGCTCAATGAAGACTGCGCTCAGAGCGAAGACAAAGCTTTCATTGACGGGTCCATCAAGAAGCCTAACCCAAAATCACCGGATTTTATGGCTTGGGAGAAAGCTAATTCGATGGTCACGGCATGGATCGTCAACTCAATTCACTCCAATCTTCATGGAAGCATATCCTATCTTGGAATAGCAAGGGATGTATGGGCTAATTTAGAGGAACAGTTTGCCCAAACCAATGCCCCTTGAGTTCACCAATTGTGGCGATAATTATGTTTGATGCAACAAGATAAAACAATGACGGTCACCAATTTCTATACAAAAATGAAGTGTTTATGGGATGAGTTGAGCGAACTCCAACCACTGCCAGAGTGTACCTGCGGCGCTACAAAGGAGATTGCTAAGAGAGAGGAAGATCAACGTGTATACTTGTTCATGGGTGGTCTCGACCTCAACAAATTTGATCAACTCAAAAGGGCGATTCTAAACACTGACCTACTTGCTTTTTTAGGACAGGCATTTAACAATGTGCTCAAAGAAGAATCGAGACTTGTTGAAGAACGAAACAGGTAGTTAGGAACTAAATCGGCAGTAGCCTGTCATGTAGCAACTATGAAGAATAAATCACGAGATGAGGTGAAACCACGATGTGAAAAATACGAGAAGCTTGGACATGAGAAGAGCATATGCTTTGAGCTAATAGGTTACCCCTCAAACTGGGAAAATAGACGATATAATAGAGCATGGGGGAGGAAATAATAATAGAAGGTAGGGAGGTGCACGACTGGCTTGGGCATGTTGATTAGGGACCAGTGAAGGTAAGTGGTCAAAGGTCTCACACACAAAGTAAGGCACAAGGACATGCCTTTGTTGGTGCTGGACCATGTGATTTTAATAGAGCAGGTGCAGCTTATAATGCTACAAAAGATAATCCTCCTCAAGAATCAATGTCCAGTAATGTTTTCTTTAACCAAAAATCTAATTGGATTTTGGACAGTGGAACCTCTTATCACATGATCTCCTCTTTGTCAATTTTAAAGGAAGTTAAAAATATATCAAAACCCCTTTCTATCACTATACCCAATGGAGAAACAATGGTAGTTAACAAAGTAGGGAATGCTAAAGTTAATCTTGAAAAAGATTTGCATAATGTTCTCTATCTTCCTGAATTCACTTGCAACCTTATATCTATTCGGCAATTAACTTTTGATATGAATTGCTCAGTAACATTATTTCCAAATCATTGTGTGATACAGGATTTTACATCGAGGAAATTGATTGGGTTCGATATGTGATTGATGAGGTGTACTATCTTGGAGGCATGGCAAGTGGCTTGGCCTTTAAAGGAACAATTACAAAGGAGACAACTTTGAGGCATGAGCGGCTTGGTCATCCCTCATATGGAAGTTTGTCTTTATTGTCTAATTTGCTTAATTTTCACATTAGTACTAGTTCTTCAAATTGTTGTGATGTTTGTCATCAATCAAAACAATCTAGAAATGTTTTTCCTTTAAGTAATAATAAAGCTTTAAGACCTTTTTCTCTTATACATTGTAACTTATGGGGCAAATATCACACACCCTTACATAATGGTTCTCATTATTTTTTAACCATTGTCGATGACAATACAAGGGGTGTATGGGTCTACTTGATGAAAGATAAAACTGAGACATGTAGACATCTCATGAATTTTTGTGTTATGATAAAAACACAATTTGATTTATGTGTTCAGCATGTAAGAAGTGATAACGGTACAGAGTTCATTGCGGGAGTCGTTCAAATTTTTTTTGATGAAAATGGCATTTTACATGAAACTTCATGCATAGACACCCTGTAACAAAATGGAAAGGTTAAGCAAAAACATAGGCACATCCTTAATGTTGCTAGAGCTCAAAGGTTTCAAGCTAATTTGCCTCTTAGTTTTTGGGGGGAGTGTGTTTTAACTACTGCATACCTCATAAACAAAACACCCACAGATGCACATAATGGTATTACAGCTTATGAGATGCTTTTCAATAAAAATAAAAAATAAAAACCATCTTACAATCATTTAAGGGTGTTTGGTTGTTTATGTTATGCCCACACACATCACAAAGGATGAGACAAATTTGATGAAAGAGCAACTAGGTGCATATTCATTGGATATCCACATGGTCAAAAAGGTTGGAAGATTTATAATCCAAAAACCAAACTTATTTTTGTCTCTTGTGATGTAATATTTTATGAACACATTTTTCCTTATGAATCCATGGCACAAGTTCATCTTCCACCAAATCAAACTAGCCACACTGTATTCCCAAATGTTGTCCAAGCAATGAAGACATATCAAGACAAACATGAGAATCTTGTGCTCAATCTTAATGAGGAAAAATGAACGGATGGGCCAAACAATGATTTAGAATGTAGAAGGGAGTTTCAATGTGATATTTTACAAACTCCTGAGTTAGTTGATGAACTACAACCCATTACAACTATGAGCCCAAATACCAACACAACTTAAATTGTGAAAAAGCAAAGGGAACGACAACCTCCAGGCTATCTTAAAGACTACTACTATCATGCAGCCACTAAAATCCCATCTTATTTCACAACCCAAAAGGTATCCTCAGGTAAGCCATATGATGTTATTCATTATATTAATTATAACAAAATTTCTCCTTTTCACCATTCTCTTTTAGCGACCATAACTTCCAATTATGAGCCTAAAACATATTCACAAGCTGTTAAAGACCCACGTTGGGGAAAAACTATGACTAAGGAGATCGTTGCCCTTGAAGAAAATAACACGTGGACTCTTGAATTGCTACCACCAAACAAAAAGGCCATTGGAGTAAGTAGGTATTTAAAATTAAATATCGAGCTGATGGACAGATTGATAAATACAAGTCACGACTAGTAACCAAAGGATATACACAAGTTGAAGGGGGAGATTATACCGAGATGTTTGCCCCAGTAGCAAAGCTAGTAACCATTAGGTGCCTATTGGCAATTGCAGTGGCGAAAGGTTGGGAATTGCACCAAATGGATGTTAACAATGCTTTTTTACATGGCAATTTAGATGAAGAAGTTTACATGGAATTGCCAACTAGGCTTTGCACACTAGCTCCTAACCAGGTTTGTCGCTTGCGAAAGTCGCTCTATGGCCTTCGCCAAGCATCACCAAATTGGTATGCCAAGCTTTCCTTGTCTTTAAAGCAATATGGGTTTGTTCAATAAGTTTTAGATCATTCTTTGTTCACTTATTCTTGTGATACTAGTTGTTCTTCTCTATGTAGATTATTTGGTTATTGCAGGAAATAACCATGAAACTTGTGCCAAGTTCAAAGAATATTTGGGGAAATGTTTCCATATGAAAGATCTTGGAGTTCTAACATATTTTTTAGGATTGAAGTAGCTCATGGCCCCAATGGATTATTTCTTTGTCAGAGAAAATACACACTTAACATCCTCACTGAATGTGGAATGTTGGGAGTCAGACCTTGCACTTTTCCTATGGAGCAGCATCACGAACTTGCAATAAATAATGGAGCACCATTTGAAGATCCATCGCGTTAATGCCGCAATAGGGCGCCTCATTTACCTCACTATTACTAGACCAGAGATTACTTATGCTGTACACATACTAAGTCAATTTATGCAGGATCCTTACCAAGGGCATTGTGATGCTATTATGAGAATACTCCGCTATTTTAAATCATCACTTGGGCAAGGGATCTTGTTACCTAAAGACAATGACCTACAGCTACATGGTTATTATGACACTGATTGGGCTAGTCATCCTATGACTTGCAAATCAATTTCTAGATATTTCATGACTCTCGGAGGTGCACGTATCTCTTGGAAATCCAAGAAACAAACCACTGTATCTAGATCCTCTACAAAGGCTAAATATTGAGCCATGGCTCATGCTACTAGTGAATTGCTTTAGTTATGGAGACTATTGAGTACTCTACAAGTACCATGCTATATGCCATCACAACTATTCTGTGACAACCAGGCAGCTTCACACATTGCAGCAAATCCCGTATTCCATGAAAGAACCAAGCATATAGAGGTTAACTGTCACTTAATTAGAGAGCACTTCAATCTAAGGAGATTTCTGCAAGTTACATATCCATCTCGTATCAACCAACTGACATCTTCACCAAGGCTTTGGGACAAACAAGGATAGCTCCTTTGCTCCCATGGAACTACCTTATTCCATCAATGGGCTCTTTAAGCCTACAATACCACTACTTGCACACACAAAAAAGGAGAAACATAAGAAAAGAATACACACACACAACACACAGAGAAAGAAGATAAAAAGAAAGACAACAACATTCAATAATCAAGAAATGACTCAGATGCTATTTTACCACTCCATTGTGTTTAATTCCCAAAAAGGAAAAATCTTGATAAAGTTTGTGCAGCTAGATATGTGAAAGGGATGAGATTTTCTATTTTTGTTACTACCTCTTATGATTTTGTTGTCGTCTTTAATGATTCCAAGCTCTATTTAGAAGGTTAGGGAAAATGGAATTGTGGATTGTCAAGGGCTTAAAGCTTCAGCAATGGAGATAATGGTTGGAATTTTGTGTTTTTACCTTTAAACTCGAGGCCAAATTTTTCATTTTTGTTATGTGTGCTTTTTGGTTGAACAGGAACAAAGAACCTAAACATTTTTTTTATTTTCACAAAGAAAAAGAAGAAGAGGCATGATAAGGGTGAGAGCAACTGACATCCGTAAGAGAGAAAGAGAGACAGGATGAAGGAATGATGGATTAATTGGAGAAGACAAGTGTAAAAAGGGTAAATAGGTAATTTAGATTTTTTTTTAAATTTTTAAAATAATTAAACATTATCCATGTGTCAAGTTTATATTAGATGTTGTGGCCAACTGCATAAATTGCGTTGACCTACAACTGTAAGGGAGCAGTTGCCTTTATTTAGATTACTTAGATATATTTATGATGTATTTATTGCGTCAATTTATATGTATATAAAAAATATATTAAATAATTTCAAATTAAAGTAAAATTTTATATATAGAGATGAGATCTATAACAAGTAAATAGTCAATTTAACGGTGAGTTTTATAAAAAATTTCTTCAATAAAAAGTTATCAAATGTGTAAGATATATACGAAATTTTACACAAATGCAAACAGATTCTCCTATATATCTATATTGAAATCACTTGATATATTTCCTTTTTAATGCTCCAAATGATTGAAAAATATTCTACATGTATATTATTTTGACAAAGACTAAGTGAAAGTCATTAAATACATATTATATTTGTTCTCATCACATATAATGAGACATATCCCAAAATGATATTTTATGCTAATAAAATTATATTTTACTCATTTTTTTTATTAGTTGTACAACATGATATACTTGTTGGTATCATATCAAACTTATCCAAAAATATTCATTCAAAACATGTACCAAACAAAGGATCATAGTTACATTTCTCAAAATGTAAAATTATTGTATCTACTAAGGCTAAACGCCTACCCTAGAAAAATATTTAATGATTTTTTTTTTGTGCTTACTCCTATGAAGCCACAAAAAAAGTTAAATAGGCGAATTTCCTATGTGGCACGATACACTAATGACACATGTTATGTTTGCTATGCAAGATATTTTTATTGTGTATTCTATAAAATTTGGTGCACCACTCTCAATTCTCAATCTAAACCAACATCATCACCACCATCCGCCACAAACTCTTCAACACCACCACCACTGTCACAACCCGACTTGGGAACGTGACCGGCACGTGAGGAATCCCATCCTCAAGTAAGCCTTCTAGATGACATGGCTCACTAAATACATAATTTATAAAAATATTCATTCTTAAAATATAGCTTCTTTTAAATCGTTATTTAAATCCTCATTCAGGACCAAATTTCTAAAATTAAAAATCTGAAATACTTTAATATAGAAAGCTCTAAAGTCTTGTAGTTCAATCTCTGAAAATCTGTTTAACACTTGAAAACTAATCATCAATACATCTCTGGCTTATTATATAAACTCTAATCAAACTCTACAAATTTTAAAACCATACTTATAAACTGAAAACATATACATAATTGTTTCTGATACTGAAACTAAATACATAATCTGAAAATAAAGCATGGCGTAGATCTTACCTACACATCTACTGGAGCTCTCTACTTTAACATAGTCCTACTCTAGGCCTTACTACAAAGTAAGACTCACCACTGGAAACAACTGTGTCTACGGAACAAGAGTCTGAGCCACCTCTGAACCTACAACTATGAGAGGAAGGGAGATGGGTGAGTTAACGAACTCAATAAGTGAGCTCTCACCCATCACCCACATGGGACAACCAAGGAATATATATAATGTAATACTCATGCAGCAATCATAAACCATTTAATATTTATAAGCATAACTATATAGAAAAAAGATATCTCTACTTTTATAAATTCATAGAAACGCATATCTAAATTCTTACTTTAACAAGAAATCATTTTCCACATATTTATATAATAGCTCTTAACTCAAATATTCTCAAAAAACATATTTATCTATAAACATAAAGGTAATAAAGCTGGTAATATCTCGTAAAGTATAAAGAACAATAATCTCCTAGAAAAATAGGGATCTCTAGTTATGCCTCGCATAACAAAAATATAAAATCTCTGGTTACGCATGTCAACCATAACATAACAATTTCTCTAATCTCTGGGATCCTGTTGGGATCTAAATTGGACACCTAACCAGGTTCCATTCTCTGCTCTATGAGACTATCCACTCAGGACAACTTAGTACCAAGGTTAACAATCGGGGTTCAGCCATTAACTCACTATCTATTTTTCTATAGCTACCATCTAATTTCTAATCCATAAATATGTCATTTTCACTAAAACTCTGCTCTGAGCTTTTCTCTAGGTATAAAACTCCATAATACATAATTACTTTACTCTTAGAATTACTGGGAGAGATTCATAAAATCTCTAAATCAAGTTATAATCATACTTTAGCTCTTCTAATAAAATCATTTTAAATCTGAAGGGTGGGTACTCCATCCCTCGCGAACGCAAGCCCCTAAATCTTAGTACTCTGAGAGTTCTAGACTCATATAACCCTAACAATCTGACTTTAGTATAATTATAGTTGTGAAAATTGAGCCCAAGGGTTCACCAGTTGTAGGCATTCGGATTTCAAGCCCACAAAATATGTATATGGCAGTTGCTAAGAATCATACTAAATTCCGTACCTCTTGGTACCATAAAACTGAAGTTCTAAATTCATATCTTTACTAACATATTTTATTCAAAAGCTCAATCACACTTTTGTTCACATTTTTCCAATATATACTTCAACTGAATACTCTAAAATCATATTTTGAAATCTCAAGTCTTGAATCATAAACATATCATAAACTCTTAAAACATATTTGATAAAATAATAACTTGTTAACTCATATGTTCTTGCACTAATTCTCTTAGAGTTGAACATAAAACATTTTCATAACATACAATCTACCAATCATGGTTCCATGGTTTTCTAAATTTCATTTTCATGCTATATATTCAAAGTCATAGCTTTGCAACATCATATATATTCATATTTTAATCTCTAATACCATATTTAACAATTATCATGCATAAAACATAATTATAATTATGAAACTAAGATCATGGGATTGAACCCACTCACCTGAAGAGGGAGAACAAGAAGGAACAACTCTGATAAAGCTCTGGGGAGGAGGAATGACACCAATGTCTATCATTTCAACCATTAAACTCATGAATACTCTATGGGTATCTCTAGATTACTCTAACATAACTCTAACAATATTGGGGGAGCACCTCCACTTGACTATAATGGAGAACAATAACTACCCAAACCCAAGAACATGAAATGGAGAGGAAGGAGATGACAAAAATCTATAAAACTCTTACCTTTGATCTTGGAAAGAGAAGAAATGGAGTGGAATTGAGAGAGAAAGGGAGGAAACAAGGGTTTGAAGTGTTGGGGTTTGGTTTCTACAAATGAAACCCGAAGGGGAAGGGTTTATAATAGGGTTGGGGCTTTTAATGAAACTACGTCGTTTTTTATATTGTTCTGATACTGGGTTCTTGCTGCAGCAAACCTGAAGAATCAAAAACTCACTGCAGCGAACCTGAAGAATCAAAAACTCACTGCAGCGAACATTTCTCACTACAGTTAGGCTGTTCTGTAAAATCTTGCAACAACAGCATCCAACTGCATCTGGTTGTCTTAGCACTCATTTATTTAAGTTAATGTCCTCATTTATTTTACTCTCCATTGAATTTAAAACATAAATGTAAATAATAAAATACCCCCAATTTGGATTCAAATAAATATAAAAAAATCAAAACCCCAACCAATCAAAATCCAATTTTTGAGTTCTAGTTCAATTTCGGGAATTCTTACGATTTTCTAAACTTGTCAGCTAAAAATGAAAATTCTATAGGTTTCCTAAAATTTATTAAAAATCATTCTTCAGTTTTCTTTCCTTTGGAGAGCAATTATCGGGATTTTTGATCCCAAGAAAGTGGCTTTAATATATAGCCTTCTAAGAAAGTGTAGGGTCCAGACTTAGCGAAATCCAGGACCCAACAACATGGGTAAGTCCCGAATGACACTAAAGTCATACTAGACTTGTCTACTGATACTTATACACTGAGTATTACAACCACCCTCCGCTCCCTTTACCTCTACTTCAACAACCCCTCCATCAACCTTCCCCTTCCCTCTTTGACAAGCTTTGCAGTGAAACCGTGCATGTTGTGGTGACCACTTTTAGGTTGGTAGTTGAAAGTGAAAATGGTTATTAATGGACAAAATGGTGAGGGGCGGAGCTCACGGACAAAAATTAAACCCAATTAAATGAACATTTTAGGTGTGAGTAAAAGTAAGTGAAAATTAAGACAATGTTTGTGATCAATTAAATATTCACCAACATTGTCAAAAAAAAGAGACAAATGAAGCAGGACAGGAATTGAAAACGGAAAATAGTGACCATGGTTAAGGATTTCACAGAGAGATAGAGAGAAAGTGATGGTTGCATCGTGGTGCAGGTCTCAAGTGGCATTACTATGGAGGATGCGGCTCAGTGGTGGTGTGCAATTTGGACGCAGGTAGAAAGGAACTGTAACGTGACCAAGGGAGGCGATGTGACGAGGTGCATGGTGGTATTGGTGGTTGGCAATAACAAATGGGAGCGCAAAGGACATGGTGATAATGGTCCACAACAAAGAAGAAGGAATCCACGTTCGCAGCAGAGCTATGGTTCCCATGGCATTATTGTGCATGTGGTGCTTGGGGTCCAATGGCAAGGGATGAGGTATGACAGTTGATAGAGAAGGTTGTGATGAAGCTTGCGGCGGTTGCTGGTGTTAGTGGTGGTAGTGGTGGTCATGGTGAGACTGTAGCGATGATTGCAACAGTCACAATGAGGAGGCGGCAGAGGGTGACGATGATGTTGTTTGAGATTCACTGTTAATCAGGTGTGGTGCATGGTGAACCAAAACTTGATAGGATGCATAATAAAATATGACTTGCACTGCAAACATTAGAGGGGTCAATAGTGTACTATGCCACCTAAGAGATTCACAAATGAAGCGTTTTTTACAGCTTCATCTGAGTATGGACTTTTTTTTAGGTTTGTTCTCCAATGCCTTAAAAAAGGAAAACCCTTACCGTCCAATGATAATTTGAAAAATAGAAGGAGAATTCTTAGGTGGTTCGTTCTAGTTGGACCATGATGCTTATCACTTCATTTTGCTTATTTCTTGTTTTTTGATCTCTTGATTCTTTTTCTCTCCTTTCATTAACTACACTAAACCTTTATCCGATTATAATTTAATTTGACTTTCTATCTCCATTCTTATTTCTCTCTTAATTCTTTCTCTCTTTGTTTATTTTTCTTATTCGGACCCAATATATTTTTGCGATTTGACTACTCTTAAATAAGAATATTAGTAAAGTGATAAATTGAGGGATTGATCATTATTATTATATCACTTGTTTATATTGTATAAGGGTCCCACTAAATGAAAGTATTTTCTTTTTTATTTTACCAACATCCTCATTCTAAAAAAAGTCAAATCCATTTCTTTGAGTCTACTCAATGCCAATTTCTTCTTTTTCTATAAATAATCATAGTTTTAATCATAGTCGTAATAATTTTGTTGGTGGGAAGTGCCTCCTTGCATGTGGAACTCCGGACTAGGATATCTCTCTCATGAAACTTTGAATATTTTGATGAATAAGTTTTGTTTTCCTTGTTCTGGTCCTAGAAATTATCGCTACACTATGTCCCTTAGCTAGACTGCCTCGACCCCCTTTTACATCTAACCATCATTTTTTATGCACCATTTGCTCTCATTCATTGGTATGTTTGAGGCCCCTTCAATGAGAAAACTTAAGTTAGTAAAATATATTTTTTAACTAGTGGATGGCTATTGTATATGCTATATACATAGATCATTATGCTACAACACAAAAGACCGCTGCTTCTATCTAACATATATTGATACACAATTTAATATTGTTATCAAGGCAATTCACGCTGACAATGCTAAGGATTGACCTTGACTTCGTTTTTAGAGTATAAAGGAACATATTGTTAATTTTGCCGCGGTGAAAGGCCATAACAAACCGAGTTGTGGAAAGTAAACAGAACATTGGCGAAACTTTTCCATGGTTCTGTTTTCATTCTCAAGTTCCTTTTTTAGTTTTGGGGGAGATTGTGTGAGCACTACTGCCTTCCTCATCTTAGCTGCTACAATACTCCATATGAAATGTTGTACTATCGAGCCCCAATCAATGATTCATTGAGAGTTTTTGGTTGCTTTTGTTTTGCTTCCATTCTCATTCATCGAGACGCACATTTTCTTTCTTGGTTATCCCAATGGCTACAAGGAATACAAATTATACGGTACCAAAAGGGAACAATGTTATCTCGAGTACACACTAACCACCCATGTCAATCTAATATACATCGGGCTACATAACATGTTTTATTTGTATTCACAAATTGGGATTTACTGTCTGAGACACGCTCACAAAAGATTGTGGGATCCATCTTTAGATAGTGTGTCATATAATTTTATGACAAAAAAGTGAGTCAGGAATGGAAACAAATATAAATATTATTTCTCTTTTATCTCCTAGTAAGCGCTCTTTATGAAGAAATTCTTCTATGTCAATCCGTACAACTTGTCACCATTATTGATCCAGTTCTTCATTTGGTCTTAAACCCATTTCAGGCATACATATTCCTATCCCAGCACCTCCACTTGACACACTTCACTCCACAAACACAACCAATTTCAATTGAACTTGAAATCCTCCCACACTATCACTGTCATCAAGTGTCTACAAATGAAAGCTTTTATCTAATTACCAACCAATTATCATCTGATCACCTTAATCGCTCATAGGAGCACTCCATATTGTAGGTCTCTACAACAGTTTTAATTTCACTGGCAATTGAGTTTGACATGAGGTGTGGCAATGCTTAATGCTTAATGCACAAAATTGGAATACTCTTTGCTTGTTTCCTTTTTTATTTTTCGGTAGTGTAAATGCTTTGTTAAGGAGTACAATAAATTGAGCTTTTCTACTCAAAAAAATTGACCATATACTAGTATTGGCTTCCATATCTAAGTGGAATTGGAACTCATATGTTTGTATTAGTTAATGCACCTTCAGTCAGTGAAGAACCGATCAGATTTTCAGTTGAAAATATAAAGGCAGAGAGGTATTATAAGGGGCGTCATGGTTTCAACTTCCAATGAAACATATAGTGTTCCTTTCAAAGTATAAAAGAAAGGACCAACAAATTACAATTTCCGTGACCGGTATAAGTTTCGTTATCCTTGTTAGACAAGGTACAAGAATAATCTTGGCAAAGCCAAAACAGGAGAAAAACAGAAAAAGAAAAGACTATATATTAAAAGAGACATACGGACGAAGAAGCACAAATCTATATGCAACGATATTCAGTATCAGAGACAACACTCCAGGGCACAGCAGCAACATAATCCAGCACAGCTGCAAGAAAAGACAACAGAGTCAAAAAAGGTCAGAACATATTTTGTGAGATCAATAATTAGGAATGAAATTAAAATTGAGTTCAAATTTGATATTGTACAACCGTTGACCAATCATGTATATAAAATACATGTGAATTTTGAGATAACTATTATAATAGTGAAATACTTTTAATAATAATAATAATAATAATAGTGAAATAAATATATTTTACAATCCTAAATATCGGCGTCGTATATTTTATCCCAAAATTTTTAAAAGGTGTAAATCCACTCTCAATATTTTTTTTAAAAAAATATCTCTTAATTTTATGTCAAGCACAATGTGTAATTCAATCCCTTGAACCATTTTTTTTTTTTTGAACGTGTGCTTTTTTTAAAAGAAAGTAAAAAGATTAACGAAATAATCATTTTGCATGGCAAAGTATTAGGGGGTCGATTTTCATGTTTTTCAAGACTTTTCCCAGCTATTCAAGGGAAAAAGAACGATTTTTTCCCAATAATAATAATAACAACGTAGAAAAATTATTCTAACATGTTATAATAATTGGATTCAACGCAATCAGACAATAAATTTACCATCCTTTCCAGAAACCATCACCCCTGCTAGTGGTTACCACTGGAACACTTTGTTGGGGGTTCCCTGCTGGAGCTTCCTTGGTGGGATAACCCACAGGTGGTGGTGGGGCAGTAGCATATGGAGCTGGAGGCTTAGCCTGATCCACTGCTGGATATGCAGTCACTGGTGAAAGATAATTAAGACGCGTCACTAGTTTGACATAATACAAAGATCACTGATTTTTCTAGAGAATTAGATAGTTAATTCCAGCTCTGAATACAATAAAACATTAATTTCTATAGAACAAATATGATCAATCCATCTACTAATTAACCATGCATATTTTGTTCAATACTTCAATCATCAAAAAGATAGAGACAGGACATTCTTCATCATGGTGGAGGCCAATTTGATGAAAGAATAATCATTTGATCATTCAATTAAATTATAAAAAAAAAAAACAGAGAGAGAAAAACTGAACTCACCAGGAGCTTGTTGTTGGTCGATATAGTGACTCATGGTTATGAAATTAGGATAAAGTTGTTATTGAATTTTCTTCTTCTTGTACAAAATAGTGGGAAGCATCGAAAGGTGAGTATATGTATGAGATGAGTGCAGGCTGCCGTCTGCGATGCCACAATGGAATAAGATAATGTAGGCATTAGGTAGAGGAAAGAGACAGATGCGACACGCAAGCTCTTTTTAAATAAGGAGGTCTTAAAAACTTTTCCAACACATTATTGGATCCTTTTCGTCCTTTTCGTATGCTTAGAGTTTTAAAAAATTAAAAGTCACCCAGTTATCGTTTGTGGGCTGTTATCATCTGAGCCATATATTACTTCATCGTTTATCTGACCAGTGCTATGACCGCAATTGTTAAGATCTTTAATAAAGGAAATTTTGCATTGAAAAGATAAATTTTAAAAGTTCTTCATACATTAAATGTCTTAAAACCTTATAAATTTTTTATTTTCTGCATTCTTAACAATTGACATTTAGGCATTGGTTAGTAAAACCTTATTGTAATTCATCTCTAGAAAACTTTCTACTATTGTTAATATGGTAGGTACCTTGATTCCTTAACCTCTAAGTCTACTAACTCTTGCTTCTTGTCTGAGATATTTTTATTCCTAATTCTTAAGTATTGTATGATTAAAAGGCCGCCTCTCTTTCTTTCTTTTCTTTTTCTGTTTTTTTTTTTCAAACTAAAGAGATGGCTAAATGGAGATCAAATCCCTCATTCACAACTAAACAATTTCTTTGTCATAAGGATCAGTGGAGACATTACTTGAGTTATAGCTCATTGGATCAAAAACATTTTGTTGAAGATTTCAGAGAATTACGTCAACATGGGTCTTGAAATAAAAGATGGGTGCTTAAATTGATGGTATAATCGAAATGGAAGATGGATGAAAATTGGAATTCAGTTTTGTAAATTAACCGGGGGCTTGTACTGGCTCCATCAAATATAATGACCGGAAACCACGGCAAAATGATTAAGGACAAAACCTATATCAAGTCCTTTATTTCCATTTCATTTGTTTCACTAATCAAATCATGATATTTGACATTTTTTCTTGATATAAGCAGGAAAAAATATTATTTTTTATTTTCAAAGGTTTATGTCATTAACAAAATAGACTTTGAAATCAAATATATTTGTTCGTAACCCTCAAAAGATTCATCTTGTTTGACAAATTTACTCGAAGATCAACTCACTTCCATTTTGTTAATAGAAGTGATAGTATTTTATGTTTTATACCAAGCTCGTACTTTAAAACAACTACTTTAATCCCAAAATATCATATCTTTAAAAATAAATAGTCTATTTTAAACTAAGTTAACATCGTAGAATGGCTATTTTTTAGATTTCAAAAGACTAAATCTTTAACAAAATAGCCCTTTTGTTAACAAAAACATATATCAGTTGATATTTAAGTGAATTTGTCAAATAAGGTGAATATTTGGAAAGCTATAGATTTTCTTTAGAAATTATTTTGTTAGTAATATGATTTTTTGCAACTAAAATGAATCCTACCATAATATATACTAAGCAACATATATGTAGGAAGTAGGATTGAGTTGGTTAACGTAAAAGTTTTGGGATTCATCTTTATTGATTTGCATTCACATACGTATATTAGTTACGATGATTTACCTTAATTGTGGAACTATACTCTTAATATATTATTATTTTCATATTGAGACTCAAGAAGGATAATCATAGCTTCATAGCTGTATTAGATATTTTAACTTTTAATGAATTGAATTTCTATTTTAATTTCTTTTTTATTTTTTAGTATTTTATAAAAATAAAAAATTATAACTAGATATGTTAACTTTTTAATATACTAAATTGGTTTAATTTTTTACGAAGATTCTAAGAGTAAGAAATTAATTGAAAATAATAAGACGCGTAATTAAAATGAAAAAAACAAAACGTATCAATCTTACCATTAAGATTTGGGAGAAAATAAAGAATTGCGACCACAGGTACCGTTGACCAAAGACGGGCACCGATAGAAACTCAACACCAGCTGAAAGGACGTGAGCGTTGATCTCTAATTTCTTCTATACAGAAATCAAACATTTTAAATAATATAATAATTTACGATTAAATATTTGTCAAAAATATTTACATTAACATTGCATTAAAATTAGAGACTAACTCTAAGCAATAACAGCGCAAAACAATTTTATATTAACATCCATTAAAAATTATAAAAATTGTCATGTCATGATTTCATAAAAATGGACCATGCTGCCAAGATCTTTATTTTTATGAGATCGCAGCGTAAAATTTGGGGTTTCCTTTTGAAAAAAGTATAATAAAAAAATAATTATTCAACCAAATCCCCATTCCAATAATTTTTAACCAAAATGTCGTGCATTTCTCCTCCTTGTGTATGTTTGGTTTTGAAGTAAAAATAGTAATAAATTTTTCATAAATGTAATTTATATGTAATTTTATATATGGATGTTGTGAAATGGTGGGTCTAAAAAATAGAAACAGAGTGACACAATAAATATGTAAAAATGTAAAATAAATGACACCAGAAATTTACACGATTTAGCTTAGAGCCTATGTTTACAGGCAAAGATGACAACAAAATATCACTACAAAAAAAAATGGGTATTTTCAACTGTTCTCGACAATTAAAATGTCGATAAAGGTATTACCAAAAAAAGTAATTTCGACGTAAAGTGACTGTTGAAAATATTTATAAATTTTTATCAACAATTAGTATATGTCAAAGATACATCTTTTGAATATTTTTGACATATAATAATTGTCGATAAAAGTTTATAAGTATTTTTAACGGTCACTTTATGTCGAAATCTCTTTTCTTGATAATACTTTTATTGACGAGAATCATTGAAAATGTTGTTGAAAATACTCATTTTTCTTGTAGTGTATTTCACTATAAAAATATTATGTAAATACAATAAAGTTTACACTCTACTTAAACTCAAATCCCCAATACACCCAAATATTTCAATATATTTTCTCATCAATGTATATAATCAACACACAAAGAGAAGTAACTACAGAATCAAAACAAACTTTTCTCGTAACAAGGCTACCACATTGAGTGAACTTAAGTGACCTTCCATGATGATAGTGATATACAAAGAGGAGATAAATAAAGGAAGCAAAAATCTTCTCTGACTATCCAAATGTCATAAGCCCAAATGTATATGGGAGTTTTCCTTCAAACTCTAAAACAAGCTCTACGTATGTTGCAAGATCTTAAAGGTAAGCATTTAATGTTTGCACCATCTATTTCCAAGTCTTTAATACTCCCAATGACAACTATCCACCTTTTTGACTAACTTGCAAATTATGATAGATGCTCCGCGTTATAATAAATGCATTAAGTTGGCATTATTGACTTTTGTAAACAGATCATCCTTGTAATAAATGCAATATATGCCTACTTCTCCAAGATAGTTGCATGTACCATTTGACTTTTGTGGCTAAACTAAGAAAAATAAGAAACAAATCACATTACAATGAAGCTTATCTATAAAAATTTATACTTTATTTTTATCATCTAATCAAATATACTCTTTTAAGAAATCATTATCGCCTACACTATTTGAGAATGCATTAAAATCGTTGCAACCAACAACAATTTCAATGTAGAATGTTGCTCCTCTCCTGTTTTTGTGATTTTGCTACTATAGTAAATAAGTTTGTAAAATCTCTCAACGATTTTATGCTCAAATAATTTTTAATGTTCACACTTTTTCACACCAAGAAAATTTACACCTCTTATGGTGAGTGCACTGAGCTTTGATGGTTTATGTAGGCAACGGTAAGGAAAACAAATAATTATTGTAGCTTGTAACAATTCCAGAGATTACAAAGAAATTGTTGTAGCCCATGAAATCTTTGCAGGCAATGATTTTTTTGCTATTCGAAATTATTGTAGATGGCAATGATTTACTCTATTAACTAAAACAGGACATTTTCAGGAAAAAAAAAATGTTAAAACGAAAGATATACGTAAATATTATTTTTTTTTCTAAAAATGCCTAAAATGCATTGCATAAAAATTGGCCTTAAAATTAAATTCTTAAATTCGATGCATAACCTCATTAACGAGTTACAGAATCGACAACGCACTAACACATGTGAACCGTTGGTCAAGTTATAAAACAAATGCAAAGGATACAAGGATGATGCATGCTCAAGCTTGGTCTTTCCATGAAATCTTCTAGGTTGTTGAATCTGAATATTGAATTCAAGAACCAGAGGCTTAATATATTTGTGGCCCCGTGTTGGTTTTGGGTCGGTGGAACGGATGCACCTAAAACATGGGATGGTGTTTTCTGGTTCAACTTTATGCGGATTAAGAATTAGACATAAAAAATAACTATTTTCTTTTGCAGGGAAAACAAAAACGACAATATGTATTTGTTACGATGCCGGAATTGTTTTCTTTCGCGAATATTTTTTCTCTAAACACCATGAGGGATGTTGCCGTTTTTATTATCTCCATCGCACTCGACCTCCCCTCCATCAGCTGGTAGAGCATGTGGTATTTCATGAAATGTTTGAATACATTTTTGAGTTATGTAATGTCTTAATGAATTACTTGTATCAGTTGGTCAAGTTGCCAATGAGGACTGACTCGTGTTAATAGAAAAGAATAATTATTTCATTACAGGAAAGAATATTTATTTGAAATATTCTATTAAATGAAATAATTACAATATGTAATAACATCTAACATTCATGAACCTTCACCTATAATGAAATATTCCTACTAAATATTCTTTCTAGTCCTCAATGATCTTTATCCTAACTCTAGAATATTCTTGACACATTTTTCTCTAACAAAGGACTCCTTTCATTGGTGATCTCATTAATTTAAGTTTCTTTGAGTATGACCGTTGTGGTTAAGGGTGTAATTGAGTTGGGTTGATTCAGATTTGAGGGAAAAAAAATCTGAATCGATCAATTGTGATTGGTTTGATTTGGTTCGGGCTCATATATTTTTTTTTATCAAATCTGAACCAAACAGAACCGATTAAAATCAGGTTGGTTTGATGTGGATTATTGAGTTATCTGAATATTATTATTTTGATGTTTAATTCAATAAAAATGTAGAAAAATCACAATTTTTTTTAAAATAATCACAAACTATGAATCTCCAAAACTTTATTAATTTCATATACATATATAACTTAATAATATCAATATACATAACTAAAGTATGATTTATTTGTAAAATTCATTATATATACCAAAATATTATATATTATAATATACTTGATCGGATTCATCAGATTGAAATTTATAAAATCCAATACCCAAACCAATTATTATCTGGTTTAATTGGTTTTTACCCGATGTGACCCAATAATTGAACTAACCCAAACTAATTTAATTGGTTCAATGGTTGGATTTATCGGGTTGGGTTGATCTACCTAAAACCCTAGTTGTGATGCTAGGCCACCAGCTACCAAACCCATCTAAACTTATGTCCAAATAAAAGAGGGAAAAAAAAAAAGAACAATTGTTCAAGTCTAAAACTAACCATCAAATCCAATTACAGGCCACTTGCACTTCCACGGCAACATCAACCGGTACACACAGACACCTATTCAATAAACCACTTGACATATAAATAAACCATTGGATTAGATAAGAGGCTGTTTATCACAGTCATAACTCGCATCGTCAATACTTTATTATGCCATTATTAGTTTGCATGACTTTTTATTTTATACAAATATTACATTGTACATAAGCTAAGGTCAAAGGCAATGAGGAATACGCTAGACAAAACATGAAACGAGCAATCAAAGGGAAAACATGATCCTACCAAAAAAAAAAGAAAGGTTAAACATGAATAACAAGTGTTGTAGACGACATTTCCCGTGGATGTTCCAAGGACTTGGGTTATTTTCATGCGTGTTGTCTTTCTTTACCTTTTTATGGTCTGGATCTATTGTTTCTTGTCAAACTTTGTTTGGTATCTTGGACTCATTTTTCTTGTACTCAGAGTTACGTTGCACATGGGCCAAATGCAATTGAACATTTGTGGGCTAGTTGAACATTTTTAAGAAATGGGCTTTTGTGTCATTACTGAAGAACATTATTAACATAATACGATCCATGATTTGTTGACAAAGTTGTGGTACGCAACGCAAGGCTTGATTGGCTTTTGACAACAACAAAAAGCAAAAAGAGAGGCTTGATTGGCGGTGTTGTCATTAGGCTAAATGATTTGATTGACGATTAAATGGGCTGAATTTGCTTTTTGGTTGGGGGATGGGCTGAATAAAAATGTAAAACTCACCATTGTCGAGATATTGGGCTGATTAGAACAAAGGTTAACGTTTTTGGAAAATCATTAAATTGGAAAATCGTTGTACGAAACTAAGGCTAAACGAAGAGTCGATGAGATCTGATGGTTAAGCTTAATAAACATATATAGTAACAATGACTTAATGCAACATAATTATTTGGAATAGTTACCTTTTTTTTTCTCAGGGATAGCCACTTTTAAAATAGCTCTACTTTACTTCTTTCAATCCAAATTAACGAAAACAATTATTTTAATATAAAAATAAATAAATAAATAAATAAAACAGCAGCATAATCGTTTGCCTGCTTCGATTGAGAGCTAGAAGAAATAGTAATAACGAACGATGGAACATGATCATTGTTATATTCTACTTTTTAAGTTTTTCTACGAGAACAGCACAATAGGAGCGAAATATATGAATATAAAAGATTTTTCAGTGTACACAAAATAGTTGAATTGATTAACAATTTCCTCCTTAGTGTAGTGCCAACGTGACATGCAGTGTCATATGGTAGCGCTTCAGCTTTTGGCTTTTGCTTTATCAAGTAAGGGAGAGACTTCACTCATTATTGTTCTTCTATCAAGCATCACTCGAAACTCGTTGATGACTTTAAATTGAACTCCTTTTTTATCTAATTTAATCAACTTGCCTACCCTACTAAACACCAATAAGTTGCTAGAAACTTTAATTTCTCCTCACATGGATGCACACTATTCTTCATCTTCATATGTCTCGATCATACATTTGTATTGTGCTACAATGCTTTGCAATGATCAGTGTAATTAAAGGGATGGTAGGGATGGTGTTTCCAATGTAACCCCAAAAGCATATTAGACAATTAATGCAAGGAAAATTCACTCTGGCAAATGAGTCAATTGATGGTATAGACAAACCCCCCTCTTCCCTACTTGCAACTGCAAACTCATCATCCCTACCAGCCAAAATTGGTTCCTCTAGAATAAGCATATTTTCTTGAAATCAATGTGTGAAAAATAAGTGTGAAATGACCTGTCCTATTGTGGGGATGATGAATACATTAATGCACATGAAATTATGAAGGCTGACAAGAAAAATAAATACTCTAAAAATGAAAGGAAGAAAGAAGAAAAAAAAAGAGAGAGAAGATAGATCATGTATTGGGAAATGTATTCTTCAATTGAGGGAAAGGATCTGGCCAAGTATATATTTATTCTCATTGACCGCATCTAGAACTCCATTTCCCAAAATCTTCCCCACTTTCCCTTTCAATGCCACATCTTCATTCAATTTTTGTAGTTTTTTTCATCTCATTTCATGGGAATTGAATTCTGATAGTGAAGTTACATGCTGCTGTTGAATAGGGAAAATGCCAAAAGATAAAAATGGAAGATCTTGAAGCTGAATATATAAAATAAAAATATGCCTATGAGTAAAGATAGAAAAAGAATCAAGTACTCCCTTGCTTTAATTAAAAAGGTGGGGTCCACACAAAGACCCCACGGATGAGAGTGCATGCAATTTTCTCAGAAGTTCACTCCTTCCAACCTAACGGTCAAAAATTTTTGTTGGCCACATAGATATAAAGCTACCCTCTTTTCAAGTATCCTGAGCACAAGTAAGGTATGTTTCCAATACAAGAAATAATGATAATGATAGCTCAACTCACAGACCCATTTCAGCAAGAACCATCCCCTTAAGTTTGTCATAGCACGGTTTAAAAAAAATGATTAAACTTAAAAAAGGAAAAACTTTGAAAGCCTAAAACAAAAAATGAAAAAGAAAGTGTTCTTTCAGCTCCGCTTTGTCATGCAGAAGATACTCCTCTATTAATTATATTAACCTTTGTTTTTTTAAAAAAACAAAAAAAAAGTTCCTTTCTCTCTCTCACACACACTGAACTGACAGAGAGAAAATGAGAGATTGAGGCTTGACATGTTCAAAGATTGGTTTTATATGCTTGTATTGTGGAGATGATGAATGAGATTCCCAAAGAAAGGAAACAAAGCCACAAAGAGAGAGAAAGTAGTAAGAGATTCTCATAATGTGAGGGTTGCAAGGGGGTGGAGATCACATGTAGAATAACAGAAACTTTAAGTTGAATGGAGAAAAAAAGAAAAAAAGAAAAAAGAATAAATAAAAAAAGATGTATTAAAGAAACTATTCCCCGCAAGTCAAGATGCAAACGATTTGCCCTTAAAAGAGTGGCAAGCACAGACACACATGATCCCCCAAATATCCATCCTCCACTAAAGTAATTTATCACAAATGTAGTTATTCCATGACCCCCTCTTTTTTTTTCCGCCAACTTTTGCTTACTTTTCTCTTTTATTTAATTCTTTTTCCTTCCTTCTTTTTCATGTTCATTTCGTTGGTGGTTAAATTAAAGTAGGGTCAATGTGGTTGGAGGTATATAAATATATGAGCAATAATGGAGGTTGAATGAGAGAGAAATTTGAAGAGTGTTGAGGAGGTGGAATCAATCTAGCAGCTACTTCTCATCTACTCATCTTGGCAAAGACTCTTTCCCTATGTCTAAATTAAACTAAGCTCACCTTTTCAAGTAACCTGATAAGCTTCAAATTCTTTGGCTAATTAATTGGGCTCATTTTGAAATGTTCTCATACTTTCTGTCTTATTTAATGCACAGGGCCATACTTGAGGGAGAAAAAATAAAAGGGGTTCACTGTTTTTCGTGTTTTTTTTCAAATCATGGAAAAAGATGGCCCTCCATATGCAATAATAATTTCTTTTTTTTTTCCCTGCCAAGATCCTGATGCAATAATTCATGTTACTTCATAATCACGTCCCATTCATTTCCATCATTCATAATAAAACCAAATTCGTGTCCCCCAACTTTTTGCAAACACCCCATTTCTAATCTGACATTAATGCCGAATCTGAAGTCACAGTAGGCAATCGGGAATATCGAGGACAATTCTTTTTTTTAAAAAAAAAAACTATAGCCAATTTGTCATAATTTAAGGGTTTATCTGTTCGCTGTTTTTAGGAGACTGATTAAGAAAGTAAAAATAAAAATCTTAACATAAAAAACACAAGTTTTGATGCATTCAAAATTTGGAGTGCGTTAAAAACTTTTAATTTTTTTTTTTAATATCCTTAACCATACTCTTAAGACACTGGTTAATCATGTCTTTAGGATAGTGGTTAGCAAAACTTAATTATTAATAATGCCTTGGTTTTTCTGTCTGTACGGCTTGCCTGCCTCATGCAGCTTATTACTTTGTGACATGATAAACTAAATAATTTACTACTAAATTAATCTGTCTTAGCCTTGTGACTGCATATTAATCATATTTTATGTCCTGTTATTATTATAAGAAAACGTCCTCAATTGGTCCGTAGATTGCTAATGCATGTAAAACTAATAAATGGCCAACTTGAGGAATCCTTGGCTGGCATTACCATTGCTCTGATTTTTGCTTTGAAGTTTTTAATGTTTCATGAATCAATTGATATTATCTTGGGAGTTAAATTTTGGGGACACGCTCTTCGTTGGCACTTGCACAGGAGACTTATTTATTTGTCATTTTGTCTCCTTAAAGCAAGCTGTCATGTCCAAGATTGGATATGTAAACAAATATAAAATGTTAAAAGTAAACAAATTGATGAAGAAGGGGAAATAAAAACCCGCAACAACATTGCGTGGTCTTATTTTGTTTGAGTTCATTGTGCAGTAGTAAATTGAATATTATTGCAGCCCCTCGTTGTCCTTGTGCCACCCATAATAACAAATAATCATACTAAAAGCATATAGAAATCGACTTTTCAAGAAAGCTTCATTTCTATTCATGTCTCGTTGTGATGATCATGTCCAAGTAATGAGAAGACCTAATCAATTAAGGTGTTTAAATACCAAAACGGCACCAACATATGTGTGCTTAATTAATGACATTTCGCATCTGGAATTTAAAGCAAGATTCTTCTCGATGTGGGCTCAAAAAAAAAAATCAATTGAGATGGAGAGAAATAATCACCGATTAGTAAAATTTTCATATCAATTTAATTATAAATTAATGAGATATATACTCTCTCTATTTTCAATTAAATATTTTTTAATTTTTATATATCTCAAATTAATTATCACTTTGCATTTCAATGAAACATTACTTAATTTAAATCTATTTTGCTCTAATATTTAATATATGTCAATGAAGAGAAAATGTCAAAAGAAAGCAGTGATAAGAAGATATTGTGATCTTTTATTTTAAATTCTTAAAAGTTCAAGATCATCAAAATATTATTTTAATTATCGTGTAAGACCCTAAAATGACATATAATTAGAAATGGAATGAATATATTTTTTTTGTCATAAAATTGTATACCTTAAATTTAAAGGCAAATCAGCATATCCTATACACACAATAGGATTTCATTGAAACTGCCTAAAATATCTTCTGCATCTTTCATATGTTTTTCCTCGCAAATTCTTTAAGGAAAGGCTTCGGAGAATAATGCTTATGCTTCTTTCCTTTCAGAATAAATCTTAGCGGCTAAGTTTGTTCAAATTGTAAAGAACAACCACCACAGATACTATCTATTATACCTCAACTTATTTGGCGTTTTTTGCTAGGCAAGCCTTAATGATCTTCAAAATTGGTTGATAGTTTATTTAGAAATGCTTAAATATCAATTAATTAAATATAATCAATAAATAAAAAGTATTTAACAATTGATCCTAAAAATTGACACCTGAAAAAAAAAACATAGGTACTGATGTTACCTCTATTATATACTGCTGAAACACGGGTAGAATGATGAGCAATTGTTATAGAAAAGTGACAATTAACATAATGTAACAAACTATTGATGGAAGCTAGCTAAAAACCAATAATGGAATCAATGCATCAATATATAACTATTCCCAACTTTGAAAATTGTATCTTTTGTGAATAAGTGGACGTAGACACAGTGTCAGATTCAGAGAATTGTGATATATCAAAGCTTGGCAACTTCGAACTAATTAGACCTTGCTAGAAATTCAGACTTGGAATGAAATTTTCAATGGAAGAAAGCCTACGCATTCAAAAAGTAAACAAAGGTACAGTGGAACACATGACAAATTTGATATCTCCGCAAAGGTTCTGCATTAAATTATTAGTAGTAAATGCTCACCTGTTTATTTTCTTTTTCATATGTATGGAAAAGATACACTAGGGCTTTAAATTTAGTCAAATTTTGTTGGTTAATTGGCAAATCCATCCAACTTCCTCATGTGAGTTCAGCGCGCCATACCTTCTTTTGATAATGAAATAGTTAACTTCTTTCTTTTATCATAAAGATTTTTTTTTTTAAATCAATGAGTTCATTTGGTTAAAATTTTAGGAGAAATATTTCTTCAAAAGTTAAAGTAGAAGTAAAAAATAAATGTAGATACATTTGAATGTAATGTAGACATGTTTTTTTTATTATAATTAGAAATTGTTAATTTGTTTGGATGGAATAGATATAGAAGTGTTATTTTAGGTATAATTAAAATTAAGAATATGATTTATAATTTTAATAGGGGAAGTGGTGAGAATTATTTAATGGAAGACTATTTATTATTTTTCCATAAAATTTATGAGAATAGATTTTTAATTTAATTAATTTTAATAAATAATTAATAACATTCTCTTTGTTCTGTTGTTTATGCTTCTACAAGAAGTATGCCTCTACATGCTTGTAAAAAAAAAGTAGAAAAACTAAGGGCATGTTTGGAAGCAATTTTTAAAAACAATTTTTAGTTTTAAAAAACAAAAGATAAGGAAAACTTGTTTGGTAACTTGTTTTTTCATATATTGGTTTTAAAAATGAAAAAACACATTTCATGTTTTAAAAACAGAAATCAGAAAACAACTAAAAGGTGTTTTGCAAAACAGAAAACAACTTGTTCCACCATTGTTGTCCTCTCCAGTTCTGATCTACCCCCTCCGGCACCGTCGCGGCCGGCTTCCTCCGGCATCGTCGCGGCCGACTTCCTCCGGCGTCGTCGCTGCCAGCTTCCTCCGGCGTCGTCGCGGTCTGCTTCCTCCTGCGTCGTCGAGGTCTGCTTCCTCCAGTGGCGTCGAGGTCTGCCTCCTCTAGCACTGCCGCGGGCTGCTTCCTCCGGCGTTGTCGTGACCAAGCATTGGCAAGATCCGTGACTAGCGCCCACAAGCTTTCTGACCAAGCGCTGACGAGGAGCTTAGATCAACGCTCGGCCAGATCCGCAAGCTTCACGACCCCCCCTGAGCGAGCTCAGCGCACGACCCTGTGACCCCCGCGACCCAGATCTGACGTGTTTCGCCCCACGACCCAGCCTGGCGACCAAGCGTCGTGCTCCTCCGCGACCCCCAGCGAGCTCACGTGCGACCACGCCACCCGGATCGGCGTGCCGCCACGACCGAGCCCGGCGACCAAGTGGCATGCTCCTCCGCGACCCAGCGACCAAGCGCCGTGCTCCCTCGCGACCAAGCACCGCAGCCCCTCCCGCCGCCCTTCCAACCACCATGAAAACCCCTGTTATTCCTCTTTGTTGTGTATGTTCTTTGTTGTGTATGTTCTTTGTTTGTGATCCCATTTGTTATTTTGTCATCCAATCAAGTTTTTTTGTTTTGTTGTTTTTGTTTTATTGTTTTTAAAATTGTTTTGGAAAATAGTTTTAAAAAACGAAAACAAAAGAATTGTACCAAACAGGCCCAAATTTTTTTTTTCTGCTTCTTTTGATAAGCACAAATAAACATGCAATTAAATTCTAGAAATACTTTTAAAAAAATTAAAATACTTTTTTCTCTCGGAATTTTTTTTTCCAAAAATCTCAATATTTTAGGGACACTAACTAAAGGACTAGGATCTTAAAGCTTTCAATGCATTAAAAATTTAAATAAAAAGCATTAAAATCAAAACTTTTCATTCTTAATTTTCTTTTATGATTAGAAAATTATATAATATAAATGTCAGCGGAGATATAATTACAACAAATGACTACTAATAAGAATCAGATTACAATTTTATTCTTAAATGTGAATTTCCCCAAAAGATAGCATTCGTACATTTTCACATTCTGAAAGAAAAGTTGTTCTGTTTCTTCATTTTATTGCCTCACATTTTTATAACTAATGTTAATTTTTACACCATGCATGCTTCAATGGTAATAACCAATGCATAATGCAAGTAGAATCCGTATGAAGCTCAAGAAAATAGGAATCAATCACATGACCCATCTAACCATGGCCAAATCAAGAGAGTCGATCTCTTTCCCAACGACTAAGATCTTTCACAGGAACTCTGCATGAAAGTGAACCACCACACACATCTTTAAAACGCAGATTGAATAAATTCTATATCCAATATAAAATGATATTTCAATTAGAACCCGTTTTAAATTTTTCACCTTTAATAACATATCATGCTATAATTAGATATAGATATGGAAATGCAAGTAATTCTCCATCGTGCGGTGCAGTTTGGATTTGATCGGATTAGGTTTTTTTTTTTCTTTTTACGCAAAATAAAGTTATCTATCTATAAATTAAGTCAGTAAAATAAATGAAAATAACTCTTAATATTTGTAACATACTATTTAAAAGAAAATTATTTAATTTTTATACACTAACAATGATTAGATTGAATAATAATATAAAAATATTTTATACTACTAATACATAGAAACCAAATTAAAAAAATTGCTATGTGAAAAATAACAACTTCAATGAATTAAACTTATGGCAGTAAAAGTATAAATTTAACAACAATATATTATATTATATAATAGTATTCGAATTTGATTGTATTAGTATCAAAAACTAAACCTGAAATTCGATCGGACTCAAATAATTCGTGAAAAACAAGATCAAATCCAAATTATTTCCATCTACTTTCGATTTAGATTGAATTACTTTAGCATTTTATTTTTTTGGGGTACAAGTTTGGCAATTTTAATTTGATTAGATTAGATTGTGTTGAATTTGGACCCTCCCAATAATTCTCATAGAACAACCAAGAATTGCGAGTTGCAACACGCACACAAGAAGCAGAAAAAGAGGAAACGTGGGAGGGAATGGTGAAAAGGGCCCATGCCACCACCATGACTCAACCAACAAAAACAAGAACAAGCTGTTCCTCAATAAGAAGAAAAAACCAAAGCAAACTGCCAAAAAGGCCCTTCCCTCTCTCCCTCCGGTGCACCGGGTACACCGTACCACCTGTTCTCCGGGTCCCACGGTGGCGGATCGCACGTGCCCGTTCCCCGCTTCCTTGTACTGTTCCCCCACTATCCTGCCACGCACGTGTTCCTCTCGCCCTCCCGGGCCCCATCCTTTATCACGTTTTCTTCTTCCTTGTACAAGCATAAGGTATGGCAGGGAAGAAAAAAGGAAAAAAAAAAAAAAGTAAAAACATTTGATAGTTAAAAAAAATAATTATTTGAGAATTTTATCTGATTTTTTAATATTATATTATCATACTAATTAATATGATCCGGATTTATGCTCATTGTTTGATATCAGATATATACAAGATTGTAACTAAATGATAGTATAGAACTCATTACTTTATTAATGTTTTAAAATTAAGTTCTAAATATGTATTTAATTATTTGAATTTCATATGATCAGTGCATTGTCATACCAATAAATATAATTAAATTCTATCCAAATATTTACAAAATTATGATAATAAAGAGATATGATAAGATGGCAATATAAAATTATTTAAACTTACGTGATTAGTTTATTAAAATCAAACCCTTAAAATATATAAGAATAAGTTTATGAGTTTAATTTTAATATTTAACTATATATTATTATGTTATTAATTATAAATGACTACCATATTTATTATTTAAAAAAAATTACAAATAAAAATATTTGATTATATGACACTTTTAAAAAGTTATATATCATTAGTGTCTCAAAATTAAATTTCTTATATATTGACAATATAACACAATTTTTATAACTAACCAATACAATTTTAAAAAATCATCAAATCAAAATAATTACTCCTTATAATAATTTATTATTATGTTTTGACTTTTTTAAAAACATTATTATCTGATAGTACAATCTTTACCTTGTCTAATATATAGAAATTAATTTGAAAATATATTACATAATTAAAATTTATAGCCATATTTTTGTAAATAATGCAGTATCATTTTGTATTTTTAAATAAATGACCAACTTTATTCGCTTGTCCTATTCGAATTTTCAAATTTTAACAAATTTGAAAAATGATTTTAACAATTGATTCTAGCGTGTTTTACCCAAATCAATAAAAAAAATTAATTAAAAATGAAAATGGGCATTTGAAATTATTTTTACGCGAATGAACTGGTTGGCATTTACTATGTGATTTCATTGGGGGTCTACATAAAATCGATTTTCACATGGTTTTATAGGAGGCATCTATAAAAATGTGAGACCTTCTATAAAATCATGTCAAAACTAATGTGGACAGCCAAGAAACCAAATACAAACAATCCTATATATACAGTTTCTTGGAATGTGGTGCCCAACTTCCTTTTTACTTCACCTTTTTATTTTGCTCACTTTCTCTTAAGATAACTTCTAAGTCCTAGAGTTAAAATGGTGCAAGATGATCTTTACTGACTTGATGTAGGCACATATATTATTGTACGATGGGATGTAAAAGTATTTCAATGTAATTTAATTAGTAATTTTACTAAATTAGTTGTTTGATAGGTAATTAATTTATTAATTTGTTAATTTGTATGCATTTAGGGTTTAGTTAGTATGTTTAATTAGTCAAACAATAATTAGCTTTTACGGTTAGGGTTTATTATTTAATATTTATTAGTATTTAATAATTTATTAGTATGGAACTCAGTATAATTCATGGCAATTGTTAGATACATATTTTGTGGGCTTTTAAAATCGTAATGCCTACAATCTGGTAATCCCTTGGGCATAATTTCATAGCTACAATTTTGCTAAAGTTCAATTATTAGAGTTACACAAATTTAAGAGTTTTTATATTTATTTGATTTATGTACAAATTAGTTTTATATGGTAGCTATAAAGAAATAGACAGTGAGTTAACGGCTTTGAGAAATCGTTAGTCTTGGTACCAAGTTATCCGCATGAGGACAATCTCACCCCCAGAGTATTAAAAAATTAGAATCTAGTTAGGTATCCAATACAGAACCTTATGAGGACCCATAGAGCTCAAAGTAACTTTTAAGATTATTGTTTCTCTAACATCTATCACACCACAAGTTTAAAATGATTTTATGATAGACTATGAATTCAAAAAAGCTTCCCTATGAATCCATGAAATTAGAGGTGTTTTTATCTATGTAGCTAAGTATGTAAATATCAAAGGTTTTGATATGCATGTATATTACATATATATATTGTTAATTGTTCCATATGGGTGATGGATGAGAATCCACTCGTTGAACTTGTTAACTCATCTCTCTCCCTTCCTCCTCATACTTGCTGGTCCAATTGTTACTAAGTCATCGTTCCCATAGACACAGTTGTTCTACTGGTGAGTTTTATGTTATAGTAAAACTTGGTTTAGGTTTATATTAGATTAGAGTGCTTTAATAGATGTGCAAGCAGGATCAAAACCTTGTATTCTAATTTCATATTTATGTATTTATTTTCAAAATATATATCTCCCTATATATATATATATTCAGAGTTTAAGTATGAATTTAAAAAGTAGATTGTGGTTAATGTTTATATAGTATGCCAAATATGTATCCACAATTCGCTATTTTAGTTCTTGATCAAAGATTTTTTTAACAAGATAGATCTATATTCATGATTTATTTTTGGAGTATTAAACTGATTTTTAGATTACCACTAAGTTCATGAAATGAAATAGTTTATGTCTTTGCAAATAGCTAATTTGATTAAGACGTTTTCAAAGCTATATATGTAAAAATATTTCAGTTATAAGAAATCAAATACTATGTTTTGAATAAAGAATAGTATAATGAGTTAGATTTATTTGTTTTAGGAATGAAATTATATTATTTCATGTATTTCGAGAGGCACATTACTCAGAAGACTTATGTAGGACCCAGACATCCATGTGTCAGTCACATTCCCAAATCGGATTATGACATTTGGATTCCATGATCTCAAATAGAACATCAAACTCACCTTTGCATTGTTCGTAATATGAATTTCTTGTATTTAACTATACAATTTGCAAATGTTGCAAGCAACCTATAGAATATCTTCATAATTTTCATATGTTCTTTACCCAAATTTTCTAATATAGTGGTCATCAACTCCAGAAAAGTGATATAAGGATAAAATAACAGTAGGATTTTCACTTCCAAATATGTCTCTCTCATTTGTATGGATAATTCTACCCTCATTGTGCACAAGCATGTAAGTGCATTCTTCCAATTTTTTCTACTCAAAGAAAAATAAACCTCTTAAAAATACTTTCTCACAAAGAGTTGGACATAGATTTTAAAAGTGGACAAGCATTTCACTCAACTCTATATAACTAAACACTGATACAACTCAATACATGTAGTTGAGGTATTTAAAAATGTGACCGTGTACATTGTTTCATTGGGGCCTTAAATGAAATCGATTATGCCATGATTTCGTAGGAGGCTCTAATGAAATCATGATTACAAAATCATGGTAGAATTGATTTCATTTGAGATTCCAATGAAATCATTTAATTATTCAAAAAATTTATAATCATAAATATGCTTTGACCGATTCAATATAGATATTAATCAATTTCTGTAATTTACTTGTGTGAAAAAGCCAATCATTCTATCACATGATTTTAATTGTACAAGTTTTACTCTTTACAAAAAATAAGGTGATAATATTCAACCAAAAAAAAAAAGGTAATGGTAAAACTTCGTTGGGTTGTAGCGTTGTGTACGCAGCAGCCTTTAGTGGGCAGGTATTACGTGGCACTTTAACCTTATTTTATCATATTTTGTTTACTATTTAAGTATTGGTTAAAGGACAAAAGTAATGGTAATTGATGTACTTGCTTGGCCAATCTCTAGTTATGATATGGATGGGGTCGTGTTACCAAAGTACCCCTACTAACTGGCCATAATCTCGGCCAGCCTCATCAAATCTCCCTAGTATAGTCTCTGCTACGGATTAGACAAAAAGATCTCAGACTAAAACAAACACTATCTTTACTTTTTATATTTATTTATTTAATAATTTAATAATAGCAATGTGTGGACCAAAGGAAACCCTAAATAAACCCCACCGTACAGCAATGCCACCTCTATTTGCATGCCATTTTCTTCGTTCCTCTCATTCACTTGTGTTGTACCCTTTCTTTTCCTTCGCCCTTTCATCCTCTTATTATCTAGCTAGCTCTCTCGATTTCTCTCTGTCCCTCCCAAAACCACTACCGAAGAAGCAAGCTCCATATAACACAACAACCACGCTAAAAACGCTGAGAAGGGATAAATAAATCCCCCGAGCAAAGAAGAGAAGACCCTTCAAAACAACAAATCGAAAAGAAAAAAAAGCATCATTTATATTCAAACATGGCCGTGGAGGCACGCCATCTCAATCTATTCCCTCCTCAACTCATAGGCAACAGGTACACAACATAACATATCATAATCCAATCTCTTCCTCTTATTATCAATTTCTTCAATCTTCACAACGATGCTCTGTTTTTGTTCTTTTGTTCATGAGTCTCCTTGGCCTTATTTATTTATGTGTTTGTTGTTGTGCAGGGAGATGATGAACCCCATTGAGGCCAACATAAATATCTATAACTCTCAGATGGGTTACTCCTCTCTGCTGCCATTATCCGGCACATCCACCGCCACCGCCGGCGCCGGAACAGAGGCCATGCTCTCGCCGGCGGTGTACAACTCCTTCATCGCGGATTCTCTTCTTCAGAAACCTGTAATTAAATCGGAAAGCACACTCACCTACAACAACATTCCCTTGTCAAGAAAGCGTTCAAGAGAAGAATCATCCTCCATCAACTACCCTTTCTCCTCTTCATACCCCGCAGCACAACCCCTCAACAACAAAAATTGCGGCTCTTTCACTTTCTTAGGAGAAGACATTACTGTTCAGATCCACCAGCAACAACTTGATATCGACCACCTCATTGCACAACGAGTAAGTAACAAAAAAGGGAAAAAAAAGAACAAAATATCGAAATCTTAAATACCCATTATTGAATCCTGTGTTGTACGATCTTGATATGTCTCAAAATCTCATCTTTTCACTGGCTTTGTGATATCCGTTCAGATGGAGAAGGTGAGAGTTGAATTAGAAGAGAAGCGCAAAAGGCAAGCGAGGAGGATCGTGGAGTTAATAGAAGTGGGTGTGATGAAGAGATTGAAGGCCAAAGAGGACGAGATAGAGAAGATTGGAAAGCTCAATTGGGCGTTGGAAGAGAAAGTGAAGTCCCTATGCATCGAGAATCAGATATGGCGCGACTTGGCACAAACCAACGAGGCCACAGCCAATGCTCTCAGAACAAATCTCGAGCAGGTCCTGGCTCAGCGAGGTTCCGCGGCCGTGGACGACGACGGCGCCACCGTGTGTCCCGCCGGAGCAGCGGCGGCGATGGATGATGCAGAGTCATGCTGTGGCAGCAGTGATGATTGCGGTGATAAGAAGTTGGAAGAGAACGTGGTGGAGCAGGGGTGGCGCACGATAACAGGGTGCGCGGGTGCGCAGTACAAGGATGTGGGGTGTGTTGGTGTTGGCAGTGGTGGAGGTGTTAGTGGCAAGAGGTTGTGCAGAAACTGTGGGAAAGATGAGTCGTGCGTGCTGATCTTGCCTTGCAGGCATCTCTGCTTGTGTACTGTTTGTGGGTCAACTCTCCACACTTGTCCTGTATGTAAATCCTTCAAGACTGCTAGTGTCCATGTTAACATGTCCTGAATTTGTTAGACCCAAAAAAAAAAAAGTTCATTAGGACTCAAGTATTCTCTCTTCTCCAGCCCTCACAATATAGAACATTTTTTATATCAAAATGTAAGAAATGTTGAGAAAATTTTCATTTTGATCCAAACTAGCCTTTTGTGTGTTTTTTTATTTTATTTTTTGCAGAACATAGCAAGAGTATTTTAGCTCTTAAAAATGTTCATTTTGGTTAAAATTTACGTTTTGCATTGTGACATTAGAGAGTATTTTTAGCTTATGGCGAAGTTTTGGAGAAGGGTGAGTGACTGGGCAGCACTCTTGATTTCGGATTTATTTGGGTTCGATTTCTATTGGGCAATGAAGAAATAAACACTAATTAGGAGGAGGAATTCACAGGGTGCATTACAGTGGTTCCAAATTACAGCATTATTCGCATTTATGGGAAGGGAGTAAAAGGTGAGATAAAAACGCCTTAAAAAGTCAGGGGTGGCAGCGGG
Organism: Dalbergia cultrata; assembly: GCA_031216105.1. Classification (NCBI taxonomy): domain Eukaryota; kingdom Viridiplantae; phylum Streptophyta; class Magnoliopsida; order Fabales; family Fabaceae; genus Dalbergia; species Dalbergia cultrata. The sequence continues at coordinate 20,071,313 of CM062350.1, forward strand.
GCCCACAGCGCATCTTACCCGACAGTTTCCCCAATAGAGAAACTAGGTACCACGAACAGATAGATTGATTCGAGGAAGGACACGCGCGAGGGGAAGGCGCGTGGGGTCAACGAGGTTGTGGAAAGCGACAGGTGTGCGGCAAAAGCTGACACGTAGGACGCGCGCAAATGTCGCTGTTGTTGTTGCAGGGAAAGAGTGCCTGCAACGGCCATTTTCTCTCTCTTTCATAACAGCATAACATAGCCTCAGCCTTTTGGAGTTGGACCAAAGGCCAATGCGCAACACGACGACATAACTGACCGGTGGTTCCCAATAACCCGCCAAAAATTAATTAACCATCATAAATAATTCATGACTATTTTCTTTAATTTTCTAAAAAAATGTTTTTTTTTGGCGGGGGGGGGAGAGAGAGAGAGAGAAAGGGGTGGTGTGTAGAAAAAGTCTTGGGACCTGCCACGGGATTTTGATGATGATGATGATGGTGATGGCCGTATATGGCGTGTAGAATACGACGGCGTTTTGTTCTGATGATGCGTCGATATTCTCTTTCCTTTTTAATTTTTTTTGGGGATAATACAAAAAATAGTGGTGTTAATTTCGGAGGCGGTGCAGGTGGAGATTAACGACCGTTTTGGGAACTGAGAAATAAAAGAAAAATAGTACACATATTAAAGGGAAAAAAAAAGAAAAAGAAAAGTAGAAGTGATGGTGTTGGTGTGTTGGTTGAATGAGGCGTGTACTACGCAGCTTACTGTGTCCTCTCTCTCTCTCTCTCGTCACTGTCAAATAGGGACTAGAGGAACCAGTGCCCACCCCAATTATGTCCATGCTTTATGTCAATCTCACTATTATACGACGTAGTTAAAAGTAACACTTTTTTTTGCCTCATTTTTTTCTCAACAGAAAAAAGTCTAGATTTACTCTTGAGTCCTATTATTTTGAGAACATATGTGCTTAAACCTTTTTATTTGTGAATTATGATAACAAATGTTTAATTTTTGATTAAAAAAATTACGAGTTCGGACTTTACAATATCATTAAAAAATAATAAAATATAAGTGTATATAGTAAAAAAAATATATTTATTAGTATATCATGGTAATATGCACAATTTAAGAAATATTGTGTTTTAAAATATTAGGACTAAAGTAGATATCAGATAAAGTTTAGGGGATTTTTTAGACCTTTTTCTTTTATATTATCTTGAATTTATGGATAGTTTGAGAGGGAGAATATTTTTAACCTGCTGTAGAATTTCTTCTATATATTTAAGAATCCATGTATAATTAATTAAAATTTTAATTGCATTTTAAGGGAATATAATTAATTATTTGAATAATGAATATAAGATCTTTTTAGAAACTTATTAATGATAATAAAAAATATCAATATAAATTTTGAATTAGTAGCATTTACTTTCCGAATTATTTCAACGATATCTAAGATTTCAGTCATGAAGAATTAAATCGGGGGATTTACTCAAAAAAGAAGGAAGATATTTCCTACAACAATATAAGTATAAAAGAAAAAATATTATTTTAACTCACATTTTATGAGATATTGTGTTGATATATTTATATATACTATTAAATAGGATGTAGAATTCAAATTAAATGAGTTTATATTCAATTTAATGATAAATATGAGTATATTAATATGATATTCCATAAAATATGAATAAAAATAATATTGTTGTTATAAAATGATCCGTGAGCTTATCAAAACAGTGATACACTGATATAATATTAAATAAATAAAATAAAAAATAAATTTATTTTAAAGATTTTTTTTACTGTGGCCGAGGTGGGTACGGTCGTCCTTTGACTAATTATTGTAGGGGCTACAAAAACAAGATCCCTGCAGTTGAGATTTCACGGCACGCGGTTAAAAATGGCAACCCCTCGTTCCCAGCTATTATTACTACTTTTGTTGTATCTTATAACTCTGATTCTGTTTCTGATTCAGACTGAATATGAACTGTACTATTTTCAGAATTTTCACACACTCCTGAAAAGGGTGAAAAAAAACATACCGAATATAATAAAATTATTAAAGTGGGAGGTGATGTGGCTGCATGTGACGGGCACGTGAGTGGTCAATTTTTATACTAATTTTGTTTTTGTTTTGCTTGTGAGAAGTGTTAACCTGAAATTGAAGTCAATGATCGGCACAGTATGTGGGGATGTGGGGGCATGCGTTTGCCTTTTATGGGAATCTAAATTTGAAAGATATTTTTAATAATTAATGGTACACAGAAAAAAATAATAATAATTGGTTTTTAGATAAAATTAAAATATATAAAGTAAAGCGGAGTGCGTGATGATGGACAGAGAATGAGAGACTATCCACAAAATAAGAAAAGAAAAAAAAAATCAAGCAATTACACTAGAGCGTGACATGTATGTGGAGAATTCAAGAATCTATATTATTATCTGCATGCACACTGTATATTAAATTGATATGAATATATTATGCAAGCTATTACGTTTCAAAATTTGTGTATATAATTGATCGATTATGCCGTTCATTGAATGTGTGCTTGTCAATGGGAACTGGGTTTATTCTCCATGATGAGAAACGACGATGAATTTTTCAAATGAATTTTTTCAAAAAATTATTATGAACGGCAATTCAAGCATATTTGGACAATGAAAATGATAGATGGATAATTCCAGAATATAAAGGTGGCTAACAAAGGTGAGAGTCGTGCGGAGCTGGGTGGCAAGAATAAGTCAATATATACTAGCAATGAGTAACTGCTGATTGACAAAAAAAAAATAAAATTAAAAATTAAAAATATTTATGACTAATAAGATAGCTGATAGCTCTAAACAACTAACTAATGATATGAGCAAAACGCGAATGTCATTTGGATAACCTCAACAAGGTTAGAAAAAATATTTAAAATTATTTTGGTGATTTCATTTTGTGACCATCTGAAAGCAAAGGCTTATCTAAACTAAATAAATTGTCAAAAACTATTAGCTTACCCAGTTTAGAGTTTTTTTTTTTTAGATAATTATACCCAGTTTAGAGTTATAAATAACTGAAAAGATGGATTTAAATTAAAAACGAAAAAAAACGAAGACAAAATCAAATGCTTGCAAATATACCAGTCTATATTTGAAGAGTTGTTCGCAAGAAAAGAAGAACATTTAAGAAAGTTGAGAGCCCATGATTGTCAACGCAATAAATGATCGTTGTAGTGAATCTCTAAACTTCGTGTTGCTTTTTGTTTTCTACAAAGATATTAGGGATAGAAGATAGGAATGAGAGTTAAATCTATGACCCCCTTAATTTATTGAGATATCTAGGAATTTACGTTAAATTGTGGACTCATTCTAAACTTTGTGTTGTTGCATATTAATATTATACATGTTTTGATATTATTCGGTATTTATTTCTTTTAAAGGTAACCTTTAACTTTCATTTTGTTAATTTCTTTGCTTGGAGAGCAAGTGAAACATAAGAAAGATTTAGCTTTCATTTTCAATTACCTTTTACTATTTTTGAACATTTTTAACTTGTCCAACTTGAGAAGAAATGTGATTAAAAACAAAAATTACCAGTTGTCAGAACCTCTTGATTGATCATAAAATCTAGCTACATATGTGACCCAAATATTGGTTTAATTACACTACATGAATAAAAAAGGATTCAACCGTCAGGAATAAAGAATTAATTAGAGCAAATATGACTGATTATCCATTGTAACTTGTATTGCATTGAATAAAAATATTTTGTGAAATCCAATTATAATCATAATGACATTGATATATACAGTATGTTTTTCATGTTAAAAGGATATTGTTGAGCTACTGCATTATTATATTTTCTTATCCTTTTCCAATTACTTTCCCTTGGGTTATAACCTTTTTACGTGTCTGTACATGTGGCCCGTGGGTTAACAACTACATTCAACAACTTTTGAGTTGCATGATGATAAAACACCAAAATCAAAGGCAACCACAAGGCATGAGACCTAAACCAAAAAAAGGGGATGAGGCATCCCTTAAAATATATAATTTTTTTTCGTATAGACCCTTAAAATATATAATAATACGAAGTCCGATGGAAAGAACTTTAGGTGCATCAAATCAACTAATGTTTTGAAAATCTGAATCGCACTGGTTTAAATGATTCAATCAAATTAAAACTTTAAAAATTCAAAAATGTAAATAAAAAAAATAAGAGATAAATTAGCTAGCAGTGTGCATCAAATTTAAATTACAAATAATTTTAAATCGTTTCTACTAGCATGTGATGTGAATTAGTGCATGCAGTGCATTTGAGATGGTTAGTTTGTTGTAAAAGTGTTACCAAATCTATAGTTCAATTGGCATTAGTTTCTTTTACAAATTTGAAAATTGATGATAATGTTGAAGGTTTGGTTTGATTTTCCATTAAATCACATCTTCCTTCCAAGTCATAAATCAAAATTCTGATAATTACATATATTATGAAAGAAATTTTCTATGGATGACATTACTGTCATCCTAATATGTGCTCAACAAGGCTAAATTGAACATCCTAGCACCAAAGGCAAGATGAAGCTCATCATATAGATGGTCCAGGAAGAGAAGATGGGCCAATCTAGCATTTTGATTTTATTTAGTTTATTTATTTAGGATTTCTAAATATGTATTTATTTTATTTAGTTTAGATTTATATTTTGTTTATTTTATTCGGCATATATTTATTATTTTAGAGCTGAACAATTTTAATTTACTTATGATTAGTTTAGATTCGGTTAAACATTTACCCTAATCTAATAGGCTATAAATACTTTCTAGTAACTCATTGTTAAACAAGTTTTTCGAGATGTGAAATTGGAATCCCTCAAGGATATTCTATGTGATGCATAATTTATGGGTAAGTAAAGTTGAATAATTCCCTTTACTTGTTGCATCAAGTCATTGAATAAAGGTCCAATGATTCTTATTACAATTACCTAGGTATCTATCTTATTCCGATCATCTACATTTATAAAAAATGAGTTTCTTAGGGATTAGTAGAAGGGTTTTATCCTATTGCTTATTACATATCATTTGTGTGTATGAGGTTTCTTGATTTTTATATTCACGGGATTACCCATCACATCTAGTATATTGATATATATCCAATATTTATCATGAAATTTGATATATAAATGATAATGTTACGTGGTAATAATTTTTATGTGTTACAGCTTAACTCGGTAATACTTGACACAAATCACATGGCTTTTGAAAACCAACGTTTTGCTGTCTGCTATGTAACTTTGTTTGGACTGCAAGGCAAGGACAAAGAAAGCTACTTTTTGCTAACACATACCTTTAATTTGCATCTTCGATAGACTAATGCGATTGAATTGCATATGGTGTATTCTAAAATTTTTATTGCAAATTTTATAAATTTACAAAGAATTCCATCCACGTCAAATAGTATGGAAAATGACACGTGAAATTCAGAAATTATATCTGCCTATTGTGAAATTCTGAAGTAATCATCTAAATTATTTCTCCATTGGGTGTATATATATATATTACAAAAAGCTTTGTCTTGAGGATCGTGAATCGTAATAGCACTAAGCTTATGTTTGCTTTATTTTATTAATTAGCTTTGTTATAGTATATCAGAACAAACACACCATTAGCATCCGAAAGTTATTTCGGTATATAATTATTCAAATCAGTTTAATGTCAGCACTCGCAAGAAATCGATAGCTCACATGCATTTTGATGAATAAGAAGAAAATCGCACGAAACACCAATTGAGATAATGTAGTTACGTACCGATAAAGACTATCAACAACCTCATATTTGTCACTATGTTAATTGGTTTTTGACTTCCAATCAATGTAGCCTTTCACAATTTCATTATTTTTTTATATGGTAGCCTTTCACTAAATTAAATGTTGGGCACTATAATATATTTTGATTTACACCAACGACTATGCATTTGAAAATGAAAATCGCAGTAACTTCTGGACCGTTCCATTGTTAAAATTCAATTGTGATAAGAGCAAAAACACAAAAAATAAAAATAAAAATAGGATCATCTAAAGTGAAAGAATTGGTAAAGTACACAAATTAGGGCTTAATCACTCTTGATAGAGTGCACATATTATAGAAGTTATGAATTCAATAATGAGTAACCATTTATCTGTACACTTTACTAATTTACTAACTTCCTCACTCTCAAAGATTCAACAAGAACAAAAGAATAAGAACAACAACAATAACAACCTAAACAAACTCCAACACAGGAGCCACAGAAACAAGAGCCCATTATTCAACCAACGATAGAAGAACCGGATCTAAACAGACAATCTCGATTGTCAGATCTTAGCGAAATGTTGCGCCGACAGTCGAAGCATGTTATTATGTGGTGGTCGGTGCACCACTGCTCACAAGGGCCGACGAATCGCTGTCCCACGCAACCCGTGAGAAGGTGCTCCACACATAGAAGATTCCGTTGTTCCAGGTGGCGGGTGAGATGCGGCCATTGTTTTGGCGGCACAGGGGATTGCTCTCGGTGGTGATGGTTGTATATTGATGATGATCACATGTGGGATGAAAAAATGGTTCGAATTCTGGGTGGGAATAAGGGCGTTGGAGTTATATTAAATTTATAAAAAATTTCATTGAAAAATTTATATTAGTTATCTAATTTTGATTCATAAAAATTGAAAATTATATAAGATCCATAAGAATGATATGACTAAAACATAATATTAGAGAATCGATATTAGTAAAAAAAATATTAAATATATATGTGGATCTTATATTAATATATGTGAATTCTACATTAATTTTAGGTAATAATTATTTTACAAATAAGATTATTGGATAATTTGTGTGACTTTTTTTTAATAATAATCAAATTAAATTAAGGATGAAGGAAGGAGAGAGTATCATATTGGATTTTTTTATTTGGATAAACTATTTTTTATATAAAAAATATATTTTTTGATAGATTTATATAAATATATTGATATATTGATTACACTTTTCAACGTTTAAATTACCACTTTAAAAAAACCCTTACGAATTACAGTGTAGTACTACTACAACTAACATTGTGATTATATCAATTAGGCCACTTTGCTTGAGTGCATTCATTTGACACTGTTCGATTTTCCAATAACCAAGACTAAGCAAAGGATTTAGTTAGGCTATTGTCCACCGAAAGAGTGGTTCTGAACTTATGCTACAAACAAATATGATAAGATTTCCAAAGCAAATTAGCGTCAATCTAGGAATCAACAAGCCATAACCAATAAATAAAATGGGACAAATTCCAAAGTAGCTGGTATATGGAGCATATAAAACGCATTGGAATCAGCTCCAATTATCTTCGGTCACATTCACCCAACAGAAAATATAGTACTAAAATAAAAACCACATGGTAGTGCCCTCGATCTGAAAAGCAACTATAGCTTAGCTAGCACTAGCAGTAGTCACCACTTTCCATGTTCATTGTACAATACGAGCCAAAGCTTCCAAATCAATCCAACCATCCTCCACATACTGCACAGTGTCCTAGTCCCACTCAATTCACTGCTAAATGGGCCAAAAAAGATTTATGTATGCATACGGAAAATAAAAGCAAAAAAATGATGTTTCTTGATTTGATGCAGTTGGGGGACAGAGCAAGTCACAACTCACAACCCCTCCATTGGGGGCCCCACAAGGGACAGGTACAAACGCCAAAGGTAGCATTTAGTGAGGAGTCCCTAACAAGGACAACACAAAAAAAATGGGGAGATTTGGTTTTTGTAGGATGGGGATCTTTGGGCCTATTGTGGGCCCCCACTCGATTAGGACCATCTGTCCCTTTGTGACCGGCATGCCCTCCAAAACACGTGAATCTGATTCCCACATCCCCCCCTAATCTTTTCAACTTATAGCAGTCCATCATCCTAAAGTTCTATCATCCCAACCGAAATGAGCTAATTAAGTTTCATCAACAAATTAAATATTATTGTCTTTTTAAATTTTGATCTTGCTTTGGTATAAAAGTTAAACCTGTTCGTGCCATCTCTTCATCCTTTATCCTTTGCTGCCAGATATTCAAAAGAACCCAATCTGTAAACACATCTTTTGCTAATTTTGTAATAATATGATAATATACTATCGAGTACATGATATATTAATAAGGTTAATTTTGATATTCCGAAAATGTAACTATTTTGTAATGATCATTTAAAATAAGATATCATATTTTATCCCGTCATTCAATTATAGATTTCTATTTGTAAAAAATTTAAATTGTTGAGTGATTAAATTAAATATTTTAAGTAAAGTGATAATATATATATATATATATATATATAGATCTTTATACGTGTAAAACCTTTTTTTATTCTATCCATGAATATGAATTAAATTATATTTTAATATAATTTTACTTTTTAGAATCAAAATAACATTTAACTTCATGAAACAATATCTTTTATGATATTTGGTACCACTAAACTGTAAAGTAAATTATTTGGTCGAAATATAGTATATATTATTATCTATATTTTCAATAGAGAAGTTATATTACATAAGCTATTAGTATCAGACTAATGGTAAAAATTTAGGTAATTTATATAAGGTTATAGGTTTAAATTATATTAGTTTTTAAATTTTGTTGGACCCAAAATTCAAATAAATCTTCATAAAAAAGGATTTAATCAACCATTTTATCACCCATTACATTTTCTGCACTTGCTCTGTTGCTCATGAAAGTGGGCATTTTCGATCCTTTATGACGACGATGCGTACATTTATATCCAAAAAACTAATTTGTATATATTATATTTTCTTGCCAGTTTGATTAGTGATCATAGTCGCCAAGCGGAATTGGACTGAGTTGGCCTGAATAACTATTTAAAAAAAAAGAAGAACCTAAAATATAGAATTAGAAAGGGTGTTTATACCTAGGAATCTGGCAAAAGATAGTGAACATTTTACCTAAACAAGAAATGATTCGCTTTGGGTATGGTTTTTATTTAATAATGTAGTTTTTAATCTTTAAAAATTTCGATTGCGTTGCAGGCTTCATAATTCAGGCGCTAGTGGGTGATGCGGAAATATCGTCCTTCTTTCTTCTGCTTCTTTGGCCTGCATTTGATTGCAATCAAGATCATTGAATAGTTTTAGAATTATTTATTATTATAATAAAAGCCTTTTTCTTTCTAATTCATTGACAACCCATTTCATTGTTTGAGAATAACTTTTTTTTTTCTCTCTTTGAAATTTTCTGTGCCACCACCTCTATATGGATTATACTGATGTCCTCCATGAATTTGACTATATATTTTTTTATTCAATTCTAACCCTATGCTTAGACAAAATTCTTTTTGACTGTATTATTTATTTTGCGATGGATATGGTGACACCCGGCCCAAATGTATGATCTATATATTTTCCATTTTCCATCAATTCGCCGTGTTGAATTTGATTGCCCATTAGGAGTTTTGTTATGTTAGATATCTCCTTCTTGGTGGTGGTTTTTTTCCCTTGTATTTTTTTATTTTTATTTTCCAAATATTGTGTACTTTGCAATTGAGAGGTCCTTGTCTTGCTATGTCACATAATTGTCTTCTAATTGCTTAGAAAAGTAGTACTAAAATATACCATTAATAAAATATTGCTTTAGTATGCGTTCATTTTGGAGTATATATTGATTTATTTTCGGCGAAAATTATAACCGAGCTTACATGCATTCTGCAACCATGATCCACAAATCTTGGTTTACAACGTACTTACCTAAGGTTTATATATGAGATTCAAATTATTTGAGTCACTAACGTCATGAATGATGACTATATATGTACATAAATATTTTGATGAAATTTAATTAAAAGATTCTTGATTTGTTTTCAACGTTTGGCACCACTAGTTAGACGTCTACTTAAAGCAGTTTGAGCCATCATGGGCCCCTAATCCATTGGTTATAATGACTTTTGATATTAATATTTATAAGCTTTTTACATGGGTTACTCGAGCTCATTTTAAAAAAATTAAACATGATTTGACCTAAACATGATTGAACATTTGGCCGTAGTTCAATTATTTAAAATAAACTTAGTCTAAACATAAATAAACAAGGCAAAGAAGGCCTATGGATATAATAATGAGCATTTTCAGTTGATAGGGAAGAATTAAACTGTATCTTTGCAATTGAGAAGGACGGTTGGATTACACCAAGTAAGCATAATCATTTTTTTAGTGCATCCACGTTGATGAATGTGTGTGGGACCCTTTGCATACCGTCATCAGGTTCAATTGATGGTGATGTTCATGCTGTAACACAAGATTAATTTTTTAAATAAAAAAACATTATAGACCTTATTTGCGGACTAAGAAAGGACAACTTTTTTAGAAAATTATATTATTTATATTTATTATAAATGATTTATAGTATTGATTTATATCTCATTTATTATTAAATGAGATATATATTTTATTTAAATAATATCTATATCTTATTAAATAATAAATAAAATATAAATTAATATAATATTACATAGCCAGTGAGTGTAAATATATATATATTTTTGTTTAAAATGGCGTCTTTGAAGATAATTGGGATTTGTCAAAGTGGGGACTTCAACATCAAGTACTGACGAGTTTGTCAAATGGCACATCTCATGAAGGTGTTTTGGTTGAGTGGTGCATTGCACATTGGAATCCCCTAATTTATTTAATTATTTTTTTCCTAAGCTTTGAAAATGCCTTTAGGCAAATCATCAAGCATCAACCAATCACACTCACCCCATGTATCGGACTATGAATAATATTTTATTATTGCCGAAGGTAAAGGCAGGCCAACAAACAATAAACCACAGTGCTCCATGTCTCCCTTTTAAGAAAGAGACGTGTGAATAAACTAATCCACTTTCATTGCTTAGGACCCTTTTTTTTGCATAGAATCACACATCCATTTTATGTGGGGTCAATATCTTTCCTCCACCCTCTCCCATCTTGTTCCTTCTCTTCCCAATGATATCAATTTTAGTGAGTAAACTGCTCATTAAACATCTTTTTCTATCCACACATTGGATTATAGTTAATTTATTGAATTGAAAAATTATCATGGGAAGGCTCATATCCATCGTCACGTACACACTACGCACCTATCCTCCAATTAGGACAATGATACTTAACCCAATAGCATATATTTATTTATTTATTTATTTTTTCTTTCGAGGTGGTAAAGTGATAGGAAACCCTTATAAGTATCTAGACCCATGCCATGTTGCTTTCTTTCGTTCAATCTTTTCTAGCTCAAGAATGTGTAGATGTATTAGACTTGGTGCAAAAGGGTTAGAAATGTGTGTCACATAAGTTGTCCATATCGGTGAGATAGATATTCCAAATTTTCTCACTCGGAGGGTTGGGGGTGGGCCTGCCCCAAGTATTGGGATAGTACAAACTACAAAGCATAGAATATGGATCTAATTAAAGAAGGCATGAGGGGTCCATGATGGGGAACCTAACTTTCTTCCCTTGTGAAAGGGGGCACTCATGTACTAGTCCATCATCATAGAATTGATTTTGTTGCTTCCTTTTGTTCTATCCTAACACATGTTTTCTTCTTTAAAAAGGGAGGACCCCACTACTACTCTCCCATATCACAAGTCACTTAATTTTTATTTTTATTTTTTTGGGAAAAAAAGAGAGATAAAGCCTAGGGTTAGACAGAATTGAAATGGAGTTGGCTCCTAAAGTAGCATATCCAGTTCTGTATGCATAACAAATATGAATCACAAAGTCTAAAGGTGCCACAGTGAAAGGCATTGAGAAATCCAAAGAATGGAATTCTTAGTTTTCAATCACCAGTGACATGTTGCCATTTGTGGTTGGCCTAACTTCCAAAAAAAAAAAAAAAAAAAAGAAATCCAAATTCTTCCTAAAATTAATGCGGATGGTGGTGTGCCCATCGGCACTATCTCAAGGCTCGTTCTCTTTATATTGAAGCAAAAGTGAGTGAGGCTTTGGTTTTCTCTTCTTAGAAGAAAAAAAAATTGCCGAGAAATTTAAGGAAGCTAAGGTTAACCATGTAATGTTGACAATTTCCTCTATTTCATTATTCATCTAATTATTATTTTTTCTTTCATTATGATAATTAGGATGATGTAACCCCTTTATATGAGAAGAGCTAGCCTTGCCTTGCTGGCGTCTATATATCTTTTCCTTTTCCACATTCTTTGATTCCCGTTTTACTTTGTAAGGTTAATAGTATTCTACACATGTATAAAAGGTATGGTGGGTCAAGAAAAGCAATTGAGAATCCACAAGCCCTCCCCCAAAAGAAAGAAGCATATAAACCATTCAACTAGAAATCATATCTCACATAATGAAAATTTCTTTATAGGGGAATTTGAATGCCATGCCATGAGTCTATTATTTACAAGGAGTTGATTTGGTGCGATAGGTGGAGTAAGGTTAAAGATAGGGACATTATTTATTGCATTTTTGAATGAAGAAGCTAGAAACCCCTCCCTTTATCCCGCTATGGATGATGAAACACGGAAAAGAGAAACTGAAAAAATCATGGGAGTAAAAAGGAGGAACATTGTTAAACTATTCTTTTTTCTCTTGCCTTTAGACAGATTGGTGTGTGCAAGTGTAAACATCAGCTTCCCCCACTAACATAATATCCATGTGCCAAGGCCACCTAGGCTTACCCATCCCATTAATGGGGGTTCTTGGAGTTTGTGTCACAAAACCCAACTCCTCCATCTTGGGGTAAAATGATTATGCCTTGCAACCCTTCACTCTCCTTCTCTCACAACCTTTCTTTTCGTTAGTGGGGACTTTGTCTAAAAGTGTTCTAATAGTTCTTTCTTGTCTACATTAGGCCCTCCTACCAAAAGCTAATTAACCGCAAAAGCCAAAGGCTGCTCGTTGGGTTGAGCTACGTGGGCACTCATTACATCTAGTGCATATTGATAGGGTTTTATATATGTGGATGGATAATGTGCTGTGTAATGGGATTGGACGTACTAACCATGGCATCAAAATATTTTGAAGTTATCCCTAGTGAATAATCTCCAATCAAGAACCATGTTGACATAGAGATGTACTATGTAACCCTATTTCCTACTAGATAAATAAAAAAATAGCACATGAAAAGAGGAAAAGATTTTTTTTTTCCTTTGTCCCCTTCCTTTTTGAAAGTCGCACATTGAGTCATTAGCTAGTGAATTGAGATTGACATCACAGGGAATCGACCAGCTATCACTTTTGGACCGAATATATGAAGGGAAAATTTATTTGGTATTATCATCAATATGGGAGTGCATCATATTGTGCTGTCCACAATTGTTGTTGTGAATGAGGAGGATCAGGCCCACATCGATAATGGACCACAATTTTTTTGTTATTGGCATTGAGACTCCAATTTGATGAGTATGACTCTATGCCTATGGTAGCTTTCCACTGCGGGTTTTTCTACAATCACTCAAGTTTCGGTTTTTCACTTTTTTCTGTTAATGGAATAAAAACTAAAGAAGTTAAAGACAAAATTAAGACATGAGGTTTATTACATTATTCTAGTCAATAACAGGTACGCCATCAGTTTTAACTTTTTCCCCCCTATATGCTTTTTTAAAAAAGGAGCTGTATAGTGTTTTCACACTAAAGAATTTGTCCACCCAATGTTCTTTCTACTATTGGCATGTCCGATCAATTCATAATTCAATAATTTAGTGGAGGATCAATGGAAAGATCAAAAGACTACATCAAATGCTATTTCTTAGTCGTCCATTCAATTCAGAATTGGATGGCAGGCATATACTATTCTTGGAGGCTGTGGACTAAAATGGTAACATGTTTCATGCTCTAGCCCAATCTTAATAACATTGTGGAGGTGGACCTTTTGTTTTTATTAATTATTTTTTTTGGGGGAGGCGTTGACACTAATTAATAGCTATCCCATCAAAATCAAGACACGACCCTTAAACTCATCAAATATTTAGAAAGGACTTATGAAATCACCTGGTAATAGAGTCCTCCCATAAGCAAAGATAGACCCTAAATTTTGATCTTGGTAATATTTGTATTTTTCTTTTCTTCTTGAGTTGGCCCTAGTGGGATGCCCTACAATAGGGGATAGATAGTATGTCACCATTATGTTATAGTAACTTGAGTGGTAGTATACTCCATCTTTGAATTGTCTTCTACCTCAACCTATTCCACCGTTCTTACATGCCCATAATTGAGGCCTACTCTATCAACTACCCACTTGCCACTTGAAGCTTCTAATGATATTGCACAGCCTATAAATGCTAGTTTATTGTACTTGTGACAAAACAAATAGGGCCATATTGAAAGAGAGTGAAAAAAAAAACAAAGGAGGACAGGTGTGATTTAATATGTTGGACCTTAGTGACACTAGGATCCACTTGAATGGCAATAACAGACTGACCTATTTGATCAAGCAATGTCCTTGTTTTAATAATATCTGACTCTTTTAGGCTTGTAATGGAATAACAGATGGTGACTGCACACCTTAGACTTGTCCCCACCTTTAACAATGTCATCGCAGAATGTGTAGTATGAGGTTAACACTCTCCATGTGCTTATCATTCATTGATGTTGTATACGGGGTGATATCCCCAGCAATTAATAATGACAACATATACCACAAAATTCATCAAATGAATGAATTCAAGACGAGATAATTGTTGGCCCTCTCAATTGAATAATTTATTGTCACAAGTGACAGAAAGTTAATCAAATAAGGCTAGAAGACCAATTCTTCCATCTTTAATACACCTGATTTATATATTAAACAATAAATAAATTAATAAACAAAATAAATAAAATAAAAAATTTGACTGAAATAATTGCAAATGAGATGGAAGTTTCCTCCACTAACTCTTCAAGATGAACACAAAAACATGATTGAGTGCTAATATGATGCTACGACTTTTGTTTAGATCTCAACTAAAGTCTAAAACTCTAAGATAACGTTAAATAATTACCTATGATGGCTAGAAAAAATGTGGCAAGTTACAAAGTCGGTGTTCAATTAGTGATTAAGAATGATAAATCATGGGGATGCTGAAAGAGGCGCCCTTGTTTGCTAGTGGTGTTAACTAAAAAACGAAAACATGGATATGCATGTGAAGCTAGAAAAGTGTGTGCGACGGGCACATAAGAGAATACAGAATACACACGTCAAAACAAACAGACACGAGATAACGTCGAAATGAGTGTCTTTTAGTTACGGATCCTAGTGGTTTAAATGCCTTGAAACTTGAAAATGATATTTATGAATAGGAAAATCCATAGAGGACAAGAAGTCAATAAATGCGTTACATCTACAAAAAAAAAGAAGAAGTGAATTTTAAGATTCCAGTTTCTATTATGTTTTATGTTGTAGATCATTACCTGCATAAAAATATACTGTATCGAAATATTGTCTCGCAGATCATTGGAAAAAAAAAGGGAAATTAACTTAACAACCCCTTAGATGTACTATGCAATGGTGTAATAAAGGGGATGTTGGTGTGATAATTTGATAATTTCAAGAGAAGTTGGTGCTGTAATTTTATAAATTTAAAGAAAGTTATGTTAGTGATTGTGTCCTAGGCTATTTATTGGACCTTTATTGTTATACTTTCATTGATGAAAGTTTTTTATTCATTTTATTTATTATTATATTTGCATGTCATGTATAATAATAGATATATCTCTAGTTGATCATTAATATCATGATGTAAGATTAGTACAAGCTTAATTGATAATTATGAAATAATTATGTGTATGGTATAAAATTAAGCTTACAGATATTTGTTAAAGAACAAGATACCGGATAGACCCGTTATGAGATCACTGCATGGATTAATGTTATAAGTGATTAGCAAAGTATTTATGTCATTAAATCCTCATATATGAGTATATACGGTTTCCTACATAAAGAGTATTATATTTTGACATAATCGAACATTATTCTTAATCGACTAATTATAAAGACTGTGGTGGAATATAATACAATTTATGCAGAGGATAGTGACTAAATAGGATGAGATTTTTCTCTCTTTTTTGAGATATATATCTATTGGGCTCCTTGATAAATGGGACTGAGAAATGCATAGCCATGGTCAAATGAACTGAAGGAGTTATCAGTGTCATTTGATTTATCAGTCCACTTGGAGATTGAAAAACTATATTTTGCCACTATAAGGATATGTTGCCCATGCCTTATGCTCAAATTAGATATTATGTGACAAAAGGATTATGGTATATTCTATTGGTTAAGTTAATAAGGACTTTTAACTTATTATTGCTTGGGTCACAATCATAATGTCTTGCTAGAGATCACTTAGGACTTGTAGGTGCAATAGTTGTATTGGTCATACTGCCAACGTAATATAAATCTATTGGGTTGCACATTAAGAATAAAACGAAAGGATTTGGATTGTTTAAGAATTTGAATATTAAATTTACAGATACACATGAGATATATTATTTTCTATATTAAATTTGTGATTTTGTTTTATATTATCATATGATATATAATTTGAAATCTAATTATAAATATAATGGATATTATTAAATCATATTCGAAAAGATTTGTTTTCAAATTCTAAAAAATATTTTTTAAAACTGAATATCCTTTTACTAATTAGTTAGAATCGCACATCTCTCTATAAATATAAGAGATAAGGATCTTGGTTTGCATGCGTGATACAACTTCAGAAGTTGAAAATAAATTGACAGAAAGCACTCGACAATCACGATTTGAAATCGTACTGAGTTAACACTCGACAATCGCTTGTAACTATTCATGTGTAGATACTAATAAAGGGTGGTTGTTTATTGAGCAACATCTATAATCCAAGTGTGAGGATTGAGATATGTAAAGCACGCTCCAATGCATATAACTCGATCTCTACCTTTAAACTGATCGATTTGCATGGATTCGGTTTTGAGTTTTTGTAAAAATTTAAAATTTTGTTGTACAATCTGTATGACACAATTACATAAAAACCCAATAGATTAGTATAATAAGTTTATAAATCCAGAGACTTTTAGAATAAATGTTATAAATTAAGGAGAATTGGAATAAATTTTATTAAATTTTACAAGAGATTCGTATAATTTGGGTGAAAAAATATTTGCAACTCAAGGGGAAGCAAAATCCTTATGGTACGCTGGCTTGTCCATTTGGTTTCGAGCATTTGAGAAGAGCTAATAAAGAGTAATAATGTCGGTAGAATATATTATATATAGAGAGAGTGATAATGAGGGGTCGGGTTGTACAAGAAATGGGTTTGGCAGCATTGGATCACATTTAAACTTGGCTTAATTTTTATATCGGATTATTTTTTTTATATTATATATAGTAAAGCTATAAAATGTTATAAATAAGAAATAAAATTAAAAAAATATTTGAGATAGATATTTTAAAATAAATCATATGACAATAAAAATAATATTAAATTATTCAAGATGTATTAATTTAAATATAAACTCTTATAATTTATTATTAACTATTATAAAAAGGTAAAACTATAAAAGAATTTTTAATTATAAATTAGGCTAAGCCAATAGAAAATATGATCTGAATCTAATTTGAAAAGTATACCAAATTTAATTTAAAAACATGAACTTCTCCATCAAATTAACTTATCGGAAGGTTTTGAACACCCTAATGAGCTAATGAGGGATATATTTGTTTTTTGGTTACAAGCCAATAACGGATATGAGTGAAAGAAAAGAAATTCTATTCCCATTGAAAAATCTGGGGCCAATATTGATTACACACTGTTTAAGTTTGTTAGAGGTGGGGGGAAAAAAATTAAAGGCCTCAAAGTGTGTTCTGACAAACCTCAATTGATAGGATTTTGATTGAACAACATTAATAATGGGGGGGCCACTGATGCGCATGCAAGAAAAGACAGGGAAAAAAAGGAACCAACTGGGATTATTATTATTAGAAAATCAAGGAGTGAAGTTTCAACCAAAATAAAAAATCAAGGAGTGAAGTGGAAGCTTGCTTTTGTCTTAAATATCAGGAATGAAAGCACTCTACATTTGTAGTACCTCACATTTTAGAAGTTCGTTGTTCATGTTTCCGCCAACACATATATATATATATATATATATATATATTCATCACTCAAAATATGTTTGATATGAAAGTGAAAATCAAGGTAAAAATTTGATAGATTGAATTGGATTAAGGTACGTTTGATAAATGAATTTATTTTATTTTTATTTTCATATCAAACACACAATCAAAAGTTTTAATATCTATATGGTTAATGAATCAAAGCCTTTTGTTTTTCAAAGAGTTTTGTATAAGAGACAAAACCTACACTTGTGTACTCTATATCTCGAAAAGACTAATTATTGTTTTTGAAGATTGATATCATGGATTCAAAAAATTATTTATTATTATTATTATTTGGATAAATATGAATCATCTAGTAAAATGATCTCAAGAGACAAATCATAGCACCCCAATGGATTTGCTGTCTAGGAAAAGATAGATATCTATGTGACTATTTGGTGAGGTCCACTTTAGATAGAAGCGAGACTAGGTCATTTTGCGCAAACATGATGTATCCATAGAAAAATATTTACTTTACCATAAAATTTCATAATAAATATATATTATCATTATTTTTTTTTCTATTTTAATATTTTTAGACCAATTTTTCTTATTTTATCTTCTTATCCATCTATATTTATGGTATAAGCTTTTTTTTATTTTGGTTTTTTCTCCATCTAGACTTATGATATGAATTTGTTATCCTATCATATTCTCCATGTATCATCTGTCATATCTATATGGTACAAATTACACACATCAAAATTCAGAGCGTAACTGATAACTTAGGTAAATATCTACCTCAATTGATGGCTATGGATTTAATTTTCCTTATGCTTGTCGATGCCTCACCTGAAATCGTGAGGTCAATTCATTCATCTGTTAAATTGGGTGTATGAACTATAACGTGAAGAGAGACACACAAATAAATAATAATAATAATAATAATGCTCAATTATAATGATGGACAATTGATGCAGATCTGGACACATACCAAGTTGAAAAAAAAAATGATATTAGTAAGGACTGAATAAGCTTCTTTCGTTCTCAACCAAAAAACAAAAAAGCTCCTTTATTCTATGAAGTATCATACAAAGTGGTAGAATTTGAATGAACACAAATCCACAAGCCAGAGAACATGCAAGGAGTCCCTAGTGGCTAAAGCTTATCAATATCAATGTTCTAGAAATAATATTCCTAGTGGAACCTCATTGAGCTAGTCATATTCTCTGAGATCTCGTATATGTTGATTTTGCTCCTTTGAGATTCTTTAATTCACACAAAGTAGAGAGGGAAAACAAAAAAGAAAAGCACTTCATTTGATTTGAACATGTCACGTGTTAATGACCATCTTTCTTAAAGTGTTACACAAAAGTGGCTGATTAGCCTCAAATATGCTGTAACAAGAGCTTAAAGAGAATATGCCATCAAGTCACTGGTTATTCATGTTATGGTATAGGATTCCCACAATAATATATCAATAGTTATCCAATTTGCATAAGCTTACTAGATGAAGTGTTAATTTTTGGTTCGTTGAGTTTGATGATGGGACCCATCTAGGAGTACTTTTTTCATTTAATTTAATTTAATTTTCTTTTAAGTTTGCTTTATTGGTCCAGTAAGTAAATGCCTGTGCCAGTCAGAGATGGTGTCCTTGATTTTTTTTTTCTCTTTGGGTAGGGTTTTATTTAACATGTCCTACTCATAATGCAAGACCGGAACATATTCAGAAGAACTTCAATGCTTGACTTATGCACAATGATTCATTTCCCGTGGCATGGTTTGGCCAACCTTGCAATTTTCAACTTTGTATCTTCTAAAATCCATTATTGTCTCTTTTTTTGGGTGCACGTTAGGGATGAATGTCATTATTGAATCCTTATTAAGTGGATTTTTTTTTCAACTTTTGGATTCATTGAATGGACTCTTTTAACATCAATAATCTATTATGCAAAGGAGCATTGTATATTTATAAAAAGTTAAAACCATCATTCAGCTCAACCATTTTCTAAACCATTGAGTTAAAAAACGTTTGTCATCATAAGTTAATAATCCAATTGATTACTTACCGTTTTCTATCATAACCTCTTGGCATTAGATTTTGACAAACTTTTAACAATTTTTCATGCAAACAAGAGATATCAAGGTTCACAACTACTACACCATATATACCGATCTTTTGATGGTGGAACTAAAGACTATTACATATACTATGCACGTTATAACAAAAAAAATGCAATATATCCATGACGAACACACATAACTTGTATGTAAGTTTGTCGAATCCAGAGAGTTTACCTAAACTCATGGAGCTAGGATAAACTTGAATTGCATACTACCAGAAATCCATGGGATACTGACGGGTAGGGACCCATCGATAATTACCGACGGCATTTTCGATAGATTGTTGTCTTTTTGCATTATTAAACTTGTGATAATCAATTTGCACGACAACCCGTTGGTAAATAATAACACCACCGTGAGCCATATGGCACGCACAATTTCCAATGGGTGCACCGACGAGTTTACCAATTGGTACAATAGTAATTATGAGCCTGTTAGCAACATGTCGGTAATTACACACGCGCCACGTGACGCAAGAACTTTAATGAGTATATCTACAAGCAATTAGTATTTTATTTTGTTTATATATTTTTCTTTAAATTACTTATGGGTTTACTGATAGACGATTAATATTTTATTTTTATTTATGTTACCCCTTAAATCACAAAGGGGTTTATCGAAGGGTAATTGATATTTTATTTTTATTTATTTTATCCTTAAATTTGTCACAACTCGACATGGATTGTGATCAGCATGTGATGAATCCCATCCCTACGTAAGTTTCGTGATCACTACATCATACTATATGCATGCTTTGTTCATAAATCCAATTTAAATCATGAATCAAATTCTACCTTTAACTTATAATAAATCTGAATAACTTTATTCTTTTTTTTCCATAAATAAAATCTGATCTATAGCTGTAATATAAATCATACTGAGTTGCTCACTTACAGAGTAAACCATGAATGCCAAATCATTTTAATACAAAAGAATCACGATATACAAAATATAATAGATGCATGGCCCGGAACCTTGCCTGCAATAACACTGGAGTGCTCTATATCAATAACAAAGGTACTTCACTCCAAAGTGAAGCTCACCAACTGAAATGCCCTACTGTCGAGGAGGTGTTGGCTAGGAAGAACCCGCAACAACTAATGTATCTGTATTGCAAAAAGGGAGAATGGGTGAGCTTCATCTAAAACTCAGTGAGTAAATTCTCACTTGTAACCCCTTTCATGGGAAAACAATCAAGATGCATAAAAATAATAATAATAACAATAGATAAACAAACTCTAAAATAATTTCTAGCAATTCCATATATAAACATATAAACCAAAGCTCTAAGCTCATTTGAGTTATGATCAATAGTACTCTGAACTTTATAAACATACATTTATACAAGAATGGTCATAGTTGTCCATAATTATCTATGTTCTCTAGAAGCTTTGTCTCTATGGCCGTTTAAAGGGTTTACCTCCATGGCTGTTTAATAATATTGCCTCCATAACTGTTTAAATACTATTACCGCCATGACAGTTTAATAATATTGCTTCCATAACTATTTAAATACTATTACTGCCATGACTGTTTAATAATATTATCTCCATGACTATTTACTATAGGTGATCATACATAACTCAACCAAAAATAAATAGAATCAACAATATTGAAATTCCATAACTAAAGAGTGGATACTCAGTCCCTTATGAACAAGAGCCCCTAAATCTTTAGTACTCTGAGAGTTCTGAATTCATATAAGTTTAACAATCTAACTTTAGCATAACTATGGCTATGAAAATCGTGCCCAACAGATCACCCACTTGTAGGCATTCCTATTTCAAGCCCACAGAATACGTATCTGGTAATTGCTATGAATCATACTAAATTTCGTACCTCTTGGTACCATAAAACTGAAGTTCCAAATTCGTTTCTTAAGCTAACACATTTTTCATAGTCTAGCTAACTCTAATATCGTACTCCAAAACAAATAGGGTTCTAAATCATGAAAACTCTGAAACCATATATAACACAGCCTTGAAAAGATAAATCATACTTTGTTATATATATTAATTTTCTCTAAAACTCTATGCTAAGTTCTTCTCTGGGTTAAAGCTCTATCATATACTTATGCTTTACTCTTGAAATCATTGTAGTAATTCATAATTCTCTAAATAAGTTCACATTCACAATTTAGCTCTTTATTAAAAATCATTTTAGCAACAAATGGAAGTATGAGTTTCTTAAACATACAATTCATATTCTTTGAAAATCATAATCTCATAAACTTGACAAAACCAATAATAATTTATAATATCTTTAGAATTGTCTCTAAAATCATGCAATAATGTCACAGTGTAAGGGAAAAATAGTTTTAATGACCAAAATAAAGGTCACAGGATTGAACCTATTCACCTGGAGGGAAGGAAGAGATGGTGCCAACACCAACTGAGCTCTAGGGATCTGGGAGAACACCAATGTCTGTAACAACAAGCACCCAAACTCTAGATTAATCTTTACTACTCTCTAGTTAGCTTTAGATTAACCCTAACAATATTGGAAGAGTACCTTCACTTGATAACAATGAGAGAAAACCACACCCATACTAAGAACTTAGAGGAAATGATAGGAAGAAGACATAAATCAACCATAAACATATACTTTAAAAGCTTAGGGAGGATGGATTTGGATGAGATTGAGAGGTAAGAGAGGACATGGGGGTTTAGGGCTTGGTTTCAGTTTCTGGGGATAGAAACCCATATTGAGAAGGGTTTTATAGGGGTCAGGGTTTGTAAAGAAAAACTGTGTCATTTTGGTACTATGTTGTCATCAGGGTGCTTGCTCCAATTAGTAAAGCTCGTTGTAGTAAGCCTATGTGCTAAAAATGGACAGAAAAGGCTTGTTTGTTTAGCTAACCCATTTCTGCAAAATTCTACAGAACCTGGTTGTAACATGGTTTCCGAGATTCGAACCTTCCCGACTACATAGGTGGGTCCCCCAGGACCCTAGGGCAATACGAAACTTGCCTACTGACACGTATATTTGAAGTATTACAAAATTACCAATAAGTGCATCGATGAACATATAGAATTTTTTTTTTACAAAATCTATCCATCGGTAACACGCGGATATGTTGCACCCGCACTCTTCTTCTTCCCCATTTCTCTATTCACTTTCTCTCTCTTCACTCCTTCTCCTTCCACACCGTTATGCTTTTTTGCCGCTATTGAAGATCCATTTGCAAAATGAAAACCACCATTGCAATCTAGGTATATTGGTGAGCATTTTTTTTGTCTATTTTTTTTTTTAATTTGGCTTAGTTTTTCCATTCATTTGTGGGTGCCTATAGTATTGCTTCTTGACGCATTGGAAAGTAATTATTGTTATTCTTTTGTAAATGTAGGTGTTGTGTTGACCCTTGACATTGATGACGTTGACAGTGAACATTGAGAGTAGTTTTTCATCTTTTTTTCTTATTTTATTTTATAATTTGTATATATAAATATTTACAATGGTGTAAAATTAAATATTTGTTTATATTGGATTTCAAGATTGGATTTGGTGGCACACAGGGAGTTTTTGAATTCTTTTTTTTTGTTTCACTACAATAGAGGTTAGTAGTGAAATCGTTAGTATTTATATAGTTTAATATGTATGTGGGATAAAGACTTATATTTTCTAGAATAGAGTTGTAGGAAATTGGGATTGCATGACTTGGGGGAAAGGATGTAGAGGTCCTTCCCGAACTTGTTTACATTGTTTGCTGAGTGATTCTTTAGTTTGCGGAGATTGCAGGATGCATGTTATGGAGTTATTAGGAGATGTGTAATAGAACAATTTTTAGAATTACGTGAAATGTGTGTGATTATTAAGATGTAATTGTTTAACTATGTGTATTATGTTGTTAATCTTTAATAATATATATTATTATTGAATTGACTGAGATATCAAATGATGGAAGCTCCTAATTTGAGGAGCGATGCTGTTAAAATTTTATGAAATTTTTATTAGGGAAATAAGATTAAAAGTAATTGTATTAAAAAAACTTCAAAAAGCAATTGATAGATTTAAACGTAATAATTTGACATCTCTAAAAAATTGTATGTCTATGAATTCAACAATGCACTGAAATATATGATGACTAAAGCTCCTAAGTTATGCGGAGATCCTGTTGAAATTTCATTAACATTTTTATTAGGAAAATAAGATTAAAACTAACTATATTAAAACAATTTAAATACCAATTAAATGTGTTTGAATGTAATAATTTAACGTTATTAAAAATTTGTATGTCTATGGTTACACTGAAATATATGAGGATGGAAGCTCCTAATTTAAACAAGGATGCTGTCGAAATTTTGTCAGAACTTTTGTTTAGGAAATTACATTAAAAGTAGTTATACTAAAATTTGAATAACAATTGAATTTGTATTTGAAAGTAATAGCTTGACATCTTTAAGAAATTGTAGGATCTAGGGTTAATCACAAGCACAATGTCACTTTCAAACCAGTTATGGATGTACAATAGATTGCATCCTAATAGAGGGGGGATTAAATCAAAATTTTATAGTGGTGCTAAAGAATTTATGAGGGTAGCATGTCAAACACAACAGTTCATTAAAAGGGCAGAAGTTAGGTATCCATGTAATAAGTGCAAATGTAGGAAGTATTTAGATGATGATGTAATAAGGTTTTATTTGTACTAGTGGGGATTCGTGCCTAACTATTGGATTTGGATAGAGCATGGAGAGGTCGTTAATGCATGGAATCAAGTAGGTATGTTTCAAATTGGAAGTAGTTTTAGTGTGGTTCACGTAGCTCAGCGCAATGTGGATAATGTTCTATCAGAAGATAAAATGGTTAGACATCAAGAGATGATTTTTGATATTGCTGGTTTTGAATTTGTAGTTTGTTATTTGTAGCCTTCAATTGAAGAGCCCAACCAAGATGCCGCTAGGTTTTATTGTCTCTTATAGGTTAGCAATCTACCTTTATGGGAGGATTGTGTGCAATCCAAATTATCATTGGCAATTCGAATGTTGAGCGTTAAGTCTGAAGGAAACCATAGCCAAAGTTCTTTTGACTAGTGGACTGGACTGATAAGTGAGCTAAGTCCAAATCCCGATGTAATTTCAAAAGATTTTTATCAAGCTAAAAAACTAGTTTCTAAACTTTGGTTGAAGGAAATAAAGATTGATTTCTGCTCAAAAGGTTGCATGCTCTATTATAAAGATAATATTACATTGATTGTGTGTAAGTTCTGTTAAGAGACTAGGTTTAAACCCAAGAGATGTGAAAGTAAGAGGTATAAGGATGTCTCTTAGAAAAGAATGCTCTTTGCCCTTAATCCCTAAGCTCATGAGGCTTTATAGACCAGTGAACTCGGGTTCTCATATGAGGTACAACAATGAAAATCAGAGTAGTGATGGTGTGATGACTTATCCATCACATGGGAAGGTGTAGAAACATTTTGATCAACATTATCCTGAGTTTGTCTTTGACCCTCAAAATGTTAGATAGGGACTTTGTTCAAATGGATTTACTCTGAATAACCAATTTAGAAAACCTTATTCCTGTTAGCTCGTAATTGTTATGCCATACAATCTCCTTCTTAGTATATGCATAAAAGATCTTCACCTGTTCTTAACATGTATAATCCCTGGCCCTAATAATCTAAAAGCTAAGATTGATGTGTATCTTCAACCCCTGATTGATGAAATGAATGAGTTATGGTGTCAGGGTGTTCTTACTTATGACATTTCAACAAAGCAGAATTTCATAATGATGGTTGCATTAATGAAGGCATAAATGACTTTCCAATTTATGGAATGCTATCAAGATGGATGAACCTAGGCAAATTAATATGCCTAATTTTCATGGGGGATACTAAGTCATTCACTTTGAAATATGGAGGAAAGAACTCTTGGTTTGATTGTCACTAGAGGTCTTTAGATGCTGATCATCCATATAAGCAAAGTAGATATGACTTTAAAAATAGTTATGTTGAATATGATGAGTCTTCAATTAGACTAAGCGGCCAACAAATATGGGATCGAGTTTAGGATTTTCCCAGAATAACAGAAGTCTGAAAGGTAGTGTGAATGCCAAGGTATGGGTTATACCATAATTAGACCAAACAAAGTATTTTCTGGGAGTTATTATATTGGAAAGATAATTCGATACATCATTGTTTAGACGTCATGTATATTGTGAAATATATGTTCAACAAGATTATGAATACTATAATAGATACAGGTCAAACCAAAGGCAATGATAAGGCAAGGCACGATCTGACTAAGTGTTGCACGCGGCCTGACTTGTATTTACAAGAATTAAGAGATGATCATTTCTATAAACCAAAGGCCAAATATGCTTTGAATTCCACTTAGAAACAAGTTGTTTGTTAGTGGCTGAAGGAGTTGAGAATGCTGGATGGTAATGCTTCTAACTTAAGTAGGTGCCTCAATATTGCATCGGGTAAGCTTGTTGGCATGAAAGGCCATGATTGTCACATCTTCATGGAATATTTGCTTCCCAATTGCATTTAGAGAGGTACCTAATGTTGTCTGGAAGCTTTAACTGAGCCGAGTGAGCATTTCAGGGATTTATAATCTTCTTCTCTTAGGGTTGATGATCTGCGTGTCATGGAAAAAAATAATCCCATAATTTTGTGTAAATTAGAGAGAATTTGCCTTTCCAGGTTCTTTGACTAAATGGAACACTTGCCCATACATTTGGCATATGAAGTACAAGTGTGTGGACCTTTTCAATACAGGTGGATGTATCTATTTGAAAGGGAAATATGGGTATTTAAAAGAATCGTGAAGAATAGATCTCAAATGGAAGGATCAATATGTCAAGTTTATTTATCGAAAGAGACTTCAAATTTTTTATCATTTTACTTTCACCCATATGTGCAATCTAAGAGAACTCGGGTTGGTTGTAATGACAATGGAAGGGAATGTTCTATTATACCTTCAATCAACTTGGTTGAGCTATTGGAAAGAGCGAGCCTAGATGGCTAACTTCCGAGGAGTGGAATTTTACGCACTTACACATTTTGATAAATTGTGATGAAGTGCAACCAGTTAGATTATAAGTCAATAACCCCTTTTTTTCTATGTGAAAATGTGATGTTATGCATCCTTAAAATAATTTACAATATATTTTCAACAATAAATACTTTGAACAGCTACACGGTCAAAATTCTCTTCAACAATTTATAGACCAGTTCAGATTAAATGTAAGTCCATTTTGTTAAATTATGTAACCCAATATATTGTTGTCAGTTAATTTGTTTGATACAAGTTGGTTTGATATTTCAAACTTCATCTACGTAGGTTCATAACAAAAATAATGGTGTAATATGTCCCCATTTGTTTAACTTAGCTTGGGGGCTCAAAATAAAGCTATAAGTTAGCCCATGTACTATGTTAATTGGTACAAGTTTCACATATAACTGATTGGGGTACAAGAAAAAACAAATCAACAGTACTAGTGTTTGTGTTAAAGGTGATGTTGGGGGATGGAGAATGTGATTAGCATGGTGTTGTTAAGGAAATCCTTTAGTTTGAGTATGTTAGTGCGCCCACAAAACAATGTATGCTATTTAAATGTGAGTGGTATGATCCTATCGACATACTGGGATATGTCAATACAACAATTACAAAATCATTGAAATCAATCACACCCGAAGATATGAAAGTTATGATCCATTTATTACATCTTAAAATGCTAGACAAGTATATTATATATCTTATCCCGGGAAAAGTAGGTTACACCAGAGGGTTGTGAATAAGACTGATGCGAGTTATCGCTACTTGCAACAAATTAGAAATTTATAAAATGCTAAGTTTCACAAAAAATATAGTGTAGGGCACAACTCAGGTTATCTCACAAGGAAGTGTTACCAGTTAATTACAAATTGGAAGTTTTAAAGAATGAAACTAAAACAATTAAATTAAAAGCTAATAGCAACAATGAAAAAGGCACTAGTGCAAGGTATTCCTAGGATTGGAAATTAGTTATCATTGACCAAATATTAAACCCATTGGTGACTATTAGTAATAAATTACTGACAATTCTACTAATGATCGATCGACCTCTAGAATTTAATCAATGCAAATAACTAATAAACGACAATTGTCAATTTATTTAAAAATCACATTAATTTAATAAACCAACTGCTATAGCCTAACTGCTAATCAGAAACTTAATTCTAATGTTCTCCCTCAAACATAAACTAATAGATCTATCAATTTATGCCCAAAGGGTTTCCCTAAATGACGATCGCCAATTTAGCTATCCCAATAAAAATTATAGCAATCACCACAATAATTATAAGAATAGAAACTGCAGAATATTAAGAAAACCAATGCATTTAATATCAAAAGAGGTCTCAAACATCATCCCAATTCATTCGGAATCTACTAATCTATCTCTGGAGGATTACAATAATAAAGATAAAAGAACCTGAAAATAATAGCAACAATCATTGCCACAATCTCTAAGGCAAGCACCTTCACCAATGGAACCCTTAGAGAGAGAAGAGAGAAAAAGATAGAGAAGATGGAGAGAGATGTAGAGAGAGAAAGTTTCAATCCTCAACTAAACTAGGGAACCCATTTGTTGCTGCTAATCTTCGAACAAAGTTAAAATACAAAAAGTCCAAACGCAGAACGAAGTCTTAAAGTCTCACTGACATGAAATTACTTATGACAGTTATAGCGGTCCGACTGCTATAGCAGTCCTGTCCATTTGCTCATGAGCGTTGCAGCCAATTTGTCTCTCTGGTGATCACTATAGCAGCCTATGACCGCTATAGCGGTCATGTGCTTGCTCACCACCGCTTCGTATACGTCCAAACCTATTTTGAGGCCTAAATTGTTCGAATTAGCTCTTGTCTCTAGAAATAGAAGTTGTAGCTCCTTGAACAAGCTTTCTAACGCCGCAAGAATCATCTCAATCAGACATCTGTAGCTCCAAATACTAGCAAAATACCAATTGAGGGTAAATTTTGACAGCATCATAACATTAGAAACCTTCAATCTTGCAACCTGGAAAGTCTTTGCCAGCAAATAATACTCACAAAAAAGGGTTAAAAGTACATGAAACTCCAAAATATATTTAATTATTAAAATGGTACAGAGAACCATGATTTTATTCAATGATATACCATTAGGACTAAATGCAAATCTACCAAATATTAACCAATGAAGAACATAAAGGATGTAATATGCCTACAGTTGAATAGGAAATGGGATGCATGAATGTAACCTATCAAAGATAAAACCAAGAGGTAGAATTCAAATAGAGGAAGATACCGTTAAAGATGCTTTTCAAGTGGACGATCCACCCCTTCAAGGGTAGTAATCGATACAGACAATATTGAAAATCCTCTTTTGTTGACTGTTGGGGAAGTTAACATAATTGAATGCACAAGTAACCACTCAATAAGAATCCACAAAGATGAAATAATTTTTAGTTGTGGTGATGATTCAGATAATGATCAACAACAAAGTGATGATGAAAACAACCTTGAACTTTCAGATTAACTAATGTGTTAAATATTTTATGCAATACATATTTGAAATTACTTGAAATTTCTCGATCTAATTAATGCTTTTTTTTAGTATTTTAATTGTTTTAGTAAAGCTAGTAAAGGCAAAGACTAACCTCGAAAGGTCAGTTTACCCACTACCCCCTTTACCACTGCCATTCCCACCGCCTTTGCCATCGCCCCTCCTCCCACCACCCTTTCTTTTAGGATGATGTCCACTACTGGGTGTGCTGTCCCTCACGTCCCCCTTATTTCTACTCATAGCCCATCCTCAGCAGTGACCCCTTTCCTAACCCTACCACTACCCCGACTCCTAGCAGTGTATCTCATAGGACTCCTACTTTCTTAGGTGGGTCACAAACATGGGACTTGGATGGGAGGCCTTTTTGGCTACTGCTATGCCAAATTAGGTCGGATGGTAATGACAAGTAAGTTTAAACATGTTTTCCATGACATTTAAATTTTGCATTGCGTACGATATTTAAAATATTTTCATTGTTTTTAATTTAGCTTATCTATATATAACAACTTTGATCCATTTGTTGAGATCGACCATTAGATCGCAGGGGTTATATAGAGTAGGTATAACAACCCATGGCCCACTTGGACTGACATCCGAGGGATGTCAAGGAGATGTGGTGACAAGAGTGGAAGGTAATTATATGATTTATTCGCTTTAGTTAAAGTATATATGTTTATATTATTTATATGTCTATGATTACTTATGTATTATGAGTTTTGTGTATGTTGAGATGTAATACCTGGTGTACACATGTTAGTAGATAAGTTCTGTATGGCCTCAAGCTCTCCCGAGACCCACCCATGTTGCCGATTCCAGGATTTCACTAAGTCTGAAGCTTACATCTCCTTGAATGGCTATATGATAGAGCCACCTTGTTGGGATTAAAAATCCTGGCAATTGCTTTCCAAAGAAAAATAAGTTATAGAATGATTTTTAATGAACTTTATGAATCTTTTAAACGCCTCATTTTTAGCCCACAAGTTTAGAAAATCATAAGAATTCCCGAATTTGAATTAGAACTCAAAAATTGGATTTTGATTGGTTGGGGTTTTGATTTTTTTGATATTTTATTTGAATCCAAATGGAGGGTATTTCCTTATTTACATTTATGTTTTAAAGTTAGTTTTAACTTGAAATTAAGAAATGTAAATAAGTGAGTATGAAGATAACCAGATGCCATAAGAAAGAAAAATGCAGAAGTTGGGGGTTGCTGTCACCGCTATAGCGATCACAGTGTTGGTTTCAATGGACTGCTATTGAGGCCATGAGTGCACAGTAGATGGGACAAGAAAATGGCTAGACCGCTGAAGCAATCATAGACCACTGTAGTAGTCGTAAGTGACCAAATTTATGAAGTGCAACCTCCTTGACCGCTATAGCAGTCACATACCCATATAGCAGTCCCCCTATAGCATGAACAACACCCAAACGACGCCCTTTGACTTTTAGTCATCATTTTTTTTTTTTTATAAAACCCCATTCCCTTCTTCCCCAAATAGAAGCAGAACGCATCCTCACCCCTAAACCATTATTTTCTCTCTTCTCTCTTAATCTCATTCAAATCTAGCTACCTCAAATCATCAAGGTATGCTTATGTTGATTGATTTTATCTCCGTTCTTCCCATTATTTCACATTCTTGGTATAAGTATTATTATTTCTCTCATTTTTGTCAAGTGGGGGTGCTCTCTCAATGTTGTTAGAGTTGTTTTAGTCTTATTTAGAGGTAATTAGAGTTTAATATGGAGTCAATGTTACTCAGTGGCAGTTGTTGGTGTCATTCTAAGCTCTCAAGGTTAAGTTGGTGGTGCCAATTTACTCCCGGCTCCAAGCGATGAGTGAGCTCAAACTCATGACCTTATTTTAGTCATTATAATTATGTTTTATGCATGATGATTGTTAAATATGGTATTAGAGATGAAAATATAAATATATATGATTTTACAAAACTATGACTTCGAATATATAGCATGAAAATTAGAAAACCACAGGACCATAATTGATAGATTGCATGATATGGAAATGTTTTGGTGCAAATCTAAGAGATTTATTGCAAGAACGTATATGATCAAGCATATTTTAAGACTTAATGATATCTTTATGCTTCAAGACTTGAGATTTCAAAATATGATTTTAGAGTATTTAGTTAAGACATATATTGGAAAAATGTGAACAAGAATCTGATTGAGCTTCTGGAATATGTTATATGGTTTCCAAGTTTTATGATTATAAATCTTAGTGTTTGAATTATGATATTAGAGATTTCAAGTATATTAAGAGATATGTTAGCTTAAGAAATGGATTTAAAACTTCGATTTATAGTACTGAGAGGTACATAATTTAGTATGATTCCCAGAACCTGCCAGATACATATTACGTGGGTTTGAAATTAGAAAACCTACAAGTGGTGAACCCTTGGGCTCGATTTTCACAGCCACAGTTATTCTAAAGTCATATTGTTAAAATTATGAGTCCAGAACTCTCAGAGTACTAAGAATTTAGGGGTTCTTATTCACCAGGGATTAAGCACCCACTTTTCAAAATTAAAATGATTTTATTAAAAGAGTTAGAGTATGATTATGACTTAATTTAGAGGATTTATTAATTTCCTCGGTAATTCTAAGAGTAAGGTAATTATGTATTATGGAGTTTTATGACAAAAAAGAAGAAGCCGAGAGCAGAGTTTTAGTGAAAATGACATATTTTATGAAGTAGAGACTAGACGGTAACTATAGAGAAACAGATAGTGAGTTAATGGCTGGACCCCGATCCTCAACCTCGGTACCAAGTTGTCCAGAGAGGACAATCTCACATAGCAGAGAATAGAACCTAGTTTGGCGTCTGATTTGGATCCTTGAGGGATTGTAGGGATGAAAAAATTTGCTATGCCATGGTTGACATGTATAGCTAGAGAATATATTGTTATGCAATGCATAACTAGAGATCCATACTGTTATTTACGTTTACAAAGATTATTGATACTCTTTAGAGCATATTTGATTTAAGAGCTGTTATATATATATATATATTTGGAAAATGATTTCTCATTAGAGTAAGAATTTAGAGATGTTTTCCATGAATTTATAAATACAGAGATATCTTTTCTATATAGTTACGGATATGAATATCAAATGATTTATGATTGTTGCATGTATATTGTATTATATTAATTGGTTGTCCTATGTGAGTGATGGGTGAGAGCTCACTCACTGAGTCCATTGACTCACCCCTTCCTTTCCTTTCATAATTGCAGGTTCAAAGGTGATTCAGACTCCGATTCTATAGATGCAATAGTTTCTCGGTGGTAAGTCTTACTTTGGAGTAAGGCTTAGTTTAGAGTTTTGTTAGAGTACAATGTTCCAGTAGATGTGTAAGCAGGATTCTATCCACGCATGTAGTTTGATATATTATGGTATTTTCAGATATTAAGTATGTAATTGAAATGTAAATTGTGATTAGAGATTCATGTGATGAACTAGAGACGTATTTGTAATTTGATTTTCAACTGTCAAGATTTTCAGGTTTAGGATTAATTCTTTATGTTGAGACAATTATGAATTTCTAGATCAACGGATTTGGCCAAGTTATTTTCAGAGATTAAATTATTGAATATTTTCAATTTATGAAATTAAGCGTTGTATTTTAATTAATGAAAAATGCTAAAGATTTCGAATAGAACATATTTTAAGTATTATGTTATGATAAATTATGCATTTAGATAGACATATCACCTAGTAGGCT
Source organism: Dalbergia cultrata (assembly GCA_031216105.1). Lineage (NCBI taxonomy): Eukaryota > Viridiplantae > Streptophyta > Magnoliopsida > Fabales > Fabaceae > Dalbergia > Dalbergia cultrata. Next base: position 20,104,742 of record CM062350.1, read on the forward strand.
TATATGGAGATGAGATTCTTCATGTGCTGGTTACACTTCCAAATTGGGTTGTGACAAGAGGAAACTCTTCTATTTTACTCCCAAATTGATTGCAGCTACAAGCTTCGTGAAAAGAGTTCTTATGCTTGTTATTGACATTTTGCACTCAATTCAAAACTCTTGTATACAAAAATCCTACTCAAAGAGACAGGTTAAGTGCAATAGGCTCCAATCTAATAATTACTCCAAAATCCATGCAATAGTCAATGATTTTATTAAAAATGCAAAATTATGCACAAGTCAAAATCCTAATTAATTACATCAATAACCCAATTAAACTCATGAAAAAAGCTAATAATCAGAAGCAAGATTGTCACGACCCAATTTCGGGAGCGTGACTGGAACGTGAGAAATTCCATTCTCACGCGAGCCTCATGACCTGATAACTGTCTCTACATGCATGTTCTGTTCATAAAACTCATTTATAACAAAAATTCTCTTAACATATAATTCTTCTGTTCTTTAAATTCAACACAATCATAATGATAAAATAATCAAGTCTGCAATTTCTTAATCTATCTCTAAAGTCTGGAGCCATAATTCGATCTTTACACATATAACATTCTCTTTTCAAATATTCCATGAGCTAATACTATCAAGTTATCAAGAATAAAACATAAATATGCTATTACAGTGGGATGAAAAAATGCAAGATATGATCTAAGGTCCGGGACCCTGCTTGCAGTGTACTGGAGCACTTTAACCCAAACATTATATGCTTCACCTACATACTCACCGACTGAAAGCTATGACTACTGGGAGGTTCACAATAGTTGCTCTATCTGTAAAAATAAGAGAAGGAATAGAAGGGTGAGTTTTGTAACTGAGTACAAAACTTAGTGAGTGAATCCCCACCGGTAGCCCCCTTCATAGGACGTAAAGAACAAAGCATAAAATCAAAATAAAATTGTAATACTTATAAAACATTTCATGTGTTCATATATATATAATCAAACTCATCATTTCCCCTACTTAAGATCAACAATACTCCAATAGAAAAGTAGTAATTTCTAATTATGTCTAATATTTAGATGTACACACGCATGCACAACACCTATGTATATGCTCAATTCATCATGCCACCACATTAATAACCAAATTTTCAATTTATTATCATAGCTCAAATCATAACAACTCATAATGTACTAATTTCTAGAGAAAGCATTAACGTCCATCAATCATAGTGTAATTATATAAATACATCTACAAGGTTGGAGACTGGCTCTTCCAACCTTGGTGTCGGACTGGCTCCGTACACCTTTTCTTTATAAGCTGAGAATCTTTATGGTTGGAGACTGGCTCTGCCAACCTTGGTGTCGGACTGGCTCCATACACCTCAGCTTTATGAGCTGTGAATCTATCTGATTCTAACAGTCTGACCTTATCATACTGGTGGCTATAAAATCACGCCCAAATGGTCACTCACATGGACATTGTGATTGCAAGCCTCCACGGGTATGTAGCCATCAACTGTTCTGAATCTGATGAAGATTTAAGCTCCAAAATCATTTAATTAATCATCTGAGATATAATTCAAACAATCCAATTTTTCATAACTAGAAACTCCATTTCATAATTTCAACAGCAAGGTCTATAATAAAAACTTTATTGCCTTTTCGAAATTGCATATCTAATATAAAACTACTTCACACATATATAAAGCAGTTCCAAAATCCAATGAGATAATCATAAAACTTCTAACTATATATATATATATATATATCATCAGTTTTACATAAAACCAGCATAACAACTATGGTCCCATGAGTTTTCATCAAAACTAGGTTTCATGCTCTTAAATCATTAGTTCTCAAACATATATTTCGATAGTAATCTCAATCCTTGTACAGTAATATCTAGAATTAAGTAGTAAATTGTGTTTTTTAATGAAAATAACTCTAATGCATAACATAGAGACTACAAGTGGAAACCCACTCACCTGGTGGGATGAACCATGAAGAATTGACTTCCACAACATAATAGGGAGCACTGTTTGAAAGGAATATATGATATAGAAGTAATAAAACTCTCAATCAACTTCAAAGAACCTCTAAATACCCAAGAATCCATCTCTAATAAGGTGGAAAGCTCCTCCCTTTTGAGAAGCACAAAGAATCCCCTCTAGACAAGGAGAACTTAAAGGAAATAAAATAAACCTGGTAAAATAACATACCTTTAAGCTTGGAGGATGGAAGATTCCAAATTAAACTTGGAAGAATTGGAAGAAAATTGAGTTTAGAAGGTGAAAATGGGGTTGGGAGGTGGAGTTCTCGCATTTCTCTGCAGAGGAGGGAGTGGATGTGTGTGTGGAATGGTCTGGAATCCAAAACAGGGGTTTTTATAAACTCGGTTGACCGCTGCAGCGCTAACAACGCTCACTAGAGAGCGTCTCTCGCATCGACTTACTTTTCTGTTGACCGTTGAACGCTCACCAGAGAGCACAAAGTCCACTTCTTATACTGACTTAATCTCCTGCTGACCGTTGCAGCGTTGAGAGCGGTGCAGCGCTCACTAGAATGGTCTTTCTGTCAATCTGAGCTACACTTTTAGCTCTGGTATATGTTAGACTATTTTATCTCAGCACTCACTTATTTACATCATTCATTTCCTATAAACTTTTATTTCCTATTAACTTTTAAACATAAATGTAAATAACAAAATAACCCCCCATTTAGATTCAAATAAAATATCTAAAAAATCAAGATCCAAACCAATCAAAATCTAAATTTTGGGTTTTAGTTCGAATCTGGGAATTCTTATGATTCCGTAAACTTGTGATTTAACAATGACCTATTTAAAGACTTCATAAAATCCATTAAAAATCTCTCTTTAATTCATTTTTCTCTAGGGAACAATTATCGGGACTTTTGATCCCTAGAATATGACTCTATCATATAGCTCTCCAATGAGGAGTAGGGTCCAGATTTAGCAGAATTCGGGACTGGAAATGATGAGTAATAATGACTGACACCCTTTCTATTTGAAAAAAATTTTCTAGTCCTTTTATATTTAAAAATTAGGGGTATTACAAAGATGAATGACATAAATGCCCCTTGTCAGTAAACATCTTCAGGGATATGCAGGCCCTAGGATCCTCCAGCAAGAAGCTTTCCCCAATGCCACCCCCTTCCATATTTTCGGGCTTCTCTCCATCCCATAGCATGGACTATTCTGATGAATTCGACGATAATGATGCCATCGCTGACGTCGACGACTAGGAGTTTAATTAGTCTTTCTCTAGTGCTTTTTTTTAAAAAAAATTTCATGTTGATTTTTTTTTTTACATTTATTGCGCTATGTATATATTTTATTATGGTACTTTGTTTACTTATTGTATAAGTTTGTTTATTTTATTATTTTCTTACTTAATATCACTTTAATTGATCATTAAGTCATTATATAAATAAATTAAAAATAACTAAATACCAATAAATCTGTAGTTTATATAGATGAGCTACACATGACAATGAAATCAATTATAAAAAAATTATTAAAATATTACCGACAGATAAACCCATCTGTAATTAATTACATTTTCAAATTAAATAATTTTATTAAATAAAAAACCCATTGGTAAACATGTTGGTAAAATTAAGACAACCCATCGGTAATGTTATTGATCTGATGACCTCGGTTACCCCTTTAATCTAATTGTACTGATTGGTCTTTATTTTTATTTCTGTCAATAAACTCATAAAAAATTACCAACTGGTTTAATTACCCGTTGGTAATATTCCATCAATGGCAAAAAATCGACAGGCCGTACCCATTGGTAAAGTCATCGGTATAATTCGAATCATAAAAAAACCTATTAGTAATCCCATTGATTTTCCGTGCATTTCTTGTATTGGTAAACTCACAAGAGTCTACTTATTTTTAAAACAATATTAAAAAATGGGTTATGATCTATTTACACAACTATAACTTTAAGCAAATATTATACAATTGAATAGCTTTTTATTGGCTTAATTTTAAACAAAACCCACCATTAGATTAAAAGTTTACATTATATAGATCTTGTCTACAAAATTTTGAATTAATCTAAAATCATTTAGCATAGTTTTTATGTATATTAATATCAACGTATATATGCTTAAGATTAACAAGAATGTGAGCTATATGATTGCATTGCTATTGATGTTCAATTTTTATGAAATTGGTTACAAATGATCTTTATGATAGGTAATGGAAATTTAATAGTTGGATAGACAAAAAATTATTTTATAAAGTTATAAGTGGTATAACTATGATGAAAGTTACGCCGATGAAACTTTATCACGACTCAAGTTGGGAATGCAACTAGCACATGAGGGTTTAGGCCCCCACGTAAGCCTTCTGGGTAGTATGACTCACTGAATGCATAAATTAGTGTGATTTTCATAATTAAAACTTGATTTCTTCTAATTCTATATCAGTTTACCTATCTGAAATATGGTAATTTGGTTTCATAAAACTAAATGATTTTAACATACTTAATCATGAACTTGAGAGACTTCTTTCTCAATTGTTCCTGAGAAGAAAATGTTATCTAATGAGAACAAGAAAGAAGGTTTTGTATAACATAAACTTATTACAAGAAGTAATATATGAACTTTAAGAGTTTATATTGAAAAGCTTCAGTATTAGTTGTGCAAAAGTCTCTTCCTGAATGAAGATCTCATCCTTATATTTGGATTTTGAATATGACCGTTTCCTTTTGATTTTCCTTCCTCTTGACACGTGTTAATCTTCTTTGTGTCCTAAGAACTTTCCTCTAGAAGTGTAACTGAGCTGTGTCAGAGTTGTCCTTGTAGAGATGTTAACAACGTGGTTTTTGGACAACCTTCAGAAATAACTTTAACTTTCCAAAGTGTAGTTTCTAACTTTTTTCTTCTAGAATACAAGGTATTTGACCAAATACAAAAGTAATGTGTCACTGTCAATACCTTGATGACAGTTTTCGTAATTTAAATTTCAAATTTCCCTCTATTTTTGTTAACTCATCATAATTTCTGAATAACGTGTATTTTCTGATAGCTTCACAGTTTTTGATCTTTGCGTTGATATTCTTTGCTCAACTTTGAACTTGATAAGGATCTTTTCATCATTTAAAATGTCTTCAGAGTTAATTCCTATTGCGATTGAAGATTGTGATCATGATATGCTCAAGGGAAATTGATTTCTTCAATGATATAGCACTTTCTAAATGTGTGATATACTTTATGAAGATCCATTTATGGTTCTTGACATTGGATATTGCTTTCCCGAGTCTCTAACATATATTAGCTCGCTTTTCGAACTTTTTTTTCACATTGTTAAAGCTTTGAATCTTTTTGAATAAGATTATAATTATGTTAAAACATGATATCATGAAAAATATGTCATTAATTGAACTTATATATGGCAAGAATAATCTTGCTAAACATTACAGATACTCAATTGAAACATTTGTACTTTATTTAAAACATTTTAACAAAATTTGCGATGTTGTCACTCAACACAAGCTATAGAGCTTTTTGAATGGTTTTGGAACTAATGCCACCCAAACGAGACAACTAAAAGGATATATATAATATAGATGCAGCAAGTAAAAGTATTTTCATATACATATACATGCATAGTCCACTAATAAAGAATTCATTTATCTTTTACTGAAACTGTTCTGTTATTAGTTATAGCAATTAGTAAGGAAACATAATAAATCATGTGATCTGGTTGGATGCTATCAGTTCCTCACGGAGACATAAAATTTGAATAATCAAGAGGCTGCCTTTCGTGGGCAACATAGTACATCAAGGTTAACGATCTCTCTATTGCTGTTAACTCGCAACTTTGTTTGTCTCAATAATTTCTTATTCTAAAAGCAGTCATAACTTTTTAGCTAGGAAATTTGGAGTTTCCAAATCTCATAAAAATTCTAGTATTCTATCTATCAACATCAACTGCATTGAAACAATATACTCCAAACATATAATTGTACCATCATAATCATTTTAAAAATTTCAATTTCATAAACATGAAAATTCAAAAATCATTATAGCATCACTGTCCATTAAGATAAGCCATACTATGCTCGACATTTTCTTTTTAACCCAAGACATAATCTGAAATCCCTAATCTTGAAAACATGGTAAAACCATAAATCCATAAAAACATGTTTAACAATTTTGGTAAACTTGCTAAATCGTATGTTTTTCCAATAAATCCCTTTATGAGCATATTACATGTTTTCATGGCATAATAAAAAATTGTAATTTTGTTAAGTTGGCATAACATATAAAATCATGATCTATACATATTCTTAGTAATGTCTAGCAATCATGTTTGGCAATCAAATGCTTAGAAATACTCATAGTGACCAGAAATAAGGTCATGAGTTCAAACCCACTTACCTTGCAGAGCTGGATGAGAGGTATCGCCACCGCTTGATCTTGGGAAGTAGGAATGACATCAACAATGGCCACAAAATCATAAAAAAAACTCATGAGCATACCTTAAACACCCTAGGGCAGCTCCAAAGACATTGGGGAATTACCCAAACTGGAGAATAAGTAAGAACATAAATACTCTAACTCATAAACATAGAGGAATGAAGAGAAAGGAAGCATAAACCATGAAACTCCTTTACCTTGGAGCTTAGAGAATGTGGGTTTGAAAAAGGATGGGAGTGAGGAGGTAGGGGAAGGAGAAGAATTAGGTTTTTTGCGTTTTTTAAGAGAAAATATGCATGGAAGAAGGTATATATATGGTTATGGGTGTTTTAGTGAAACTGCATCATTTTGGACGTCTATCAGTGTCGAGGGTCCTCTCTGTAGCAAAATTGCCTCACTTGCTTATAGCTGCAGTGAGAAAAGCTTATTGCAACGAACGTTCTAGATTGAAAAATATAGACTTCAACAAAAAATGATTTATGTAATTTGAAAGTTTTCAGGGTACCCAAAGGCTATGCTAGGCTCAATTAAGGATACATGGATTACTCAGGGCATCACAAACTTGATCCTAAACCCTTAATATATATATAATTCAGTTGCAACTTCATAATGAAGCAAATATTAGCCATAAAATATAAAATATAAATTAAAATCTTAAGAAATATAATAGATCAAGACTCTAGGATGTGAAAAATCAAAATAACTGAAGTCTACATTATAGCTTTAATTTTGGAAGTTCTAATTACAATTGTTTGTTGTGAAGTTCCATGTTTTGTTGTTTGAGAGATTAAATTCTACTCAAAGTGTAGACTCATAGGTTTTCTTGAGTTTATCGATCTTGGTTTGTTAGAGTTTACCTGAGTTCATTAGAATTCACCAACTTTACTCAAGTTCAAGTGAGTTAACTCAATTTAAGGACCTAAACTCAAAGTGGTAAGAGTTTAAGAGTTAATCAAGAGTTTGATAACCGTCATAGGTATAGATGACATACACCATGAATATATGGTATCATTCGTATATGTTTCAGAGACAAAAATCAATATTATATATACACACACACACACTCAAAGTGGTAAGAGTTAATCAAGAGTTTGATAACCGTCGTAGGTATAGATGACATACACCATGAATATATGGTATCATCCGTATATGTTTGAGAGACAAAAATCAATATTATATATATATACACACACACTTTTATTTCATCGTGCATTGCACTTAATTGGATTCTTTCACTTGAATAATCAATAGACAAAGGAATTAAAGAAACTAATATGAACACAAAATGTCATGGTTGAGCCAGCACACCAAGCCAATCTTCGACAATGAGATTAAATGGGGGCAATTATGCCATCCAATTAGCAAGAAAAAGTGGCTGATGACCCGAATTGGAGGAAAAGTACTGAAAGTAAGAATGCTCTTCAGTATGTTCAAGTCACACCATTTGGACCAACTAAAAAGCATGCAACACAATAATCATATCATATGGTGCTTTTACATTGTCCATTCATAACATACATTACTACAACTCTCTCTCTCTCTCTCACACACACACACACGTTTAGATCACATGAGAAAAGTATGCAACTTTTCATTTGGGAAGAATTCGATGCAGGAACCGTTGCTAGTGCTTGCAAATAGTGTTCTTTTTAGTACTTTTTGAGATTGAGAACATGCAGCACCAAAAAGTTACTATTGCGCACGTAAATTGGTGGGTAATGAGAAAATGGGGTTTTTCTGTGTGATTGTTGAACAAAAGTAGCTTCAGAATGTGGAGAAACAGTAGATATCTAAATTAATATTGTTGATGACTACAAGGGTTGAAGGTGCTGCTGATATTGAAGATGAAAAACCATGTTGGGATGGGAAGATTCACATGCACTCACTCACCTAGACATTGTATGGCTACAAATTAAGGGTTTATTTTATTTGAGTTTTCAGTTTTCTATATTTCATTAAGGAAATATTGAAAATTCTGGAAACTACAAATTCTAATTTTCAATTGTCAGTATTTCTTTCACAAAACCCTAAAAATTAAAAACTAAAATCAAACGAACCCCTATGGAAATGAAATTGAAAACTAGAATTTGTAATGTTTCAGTTTTTCAACTTTCTTAGTTTATTTATTTTTGTTGGGGATAATAGGAGGGGGATCAAATTGTTACCATGTTAAGCCAAAGGAAGAAATAATGTGACTGAACTGTGATTCAGGTCTTATGCAAGGATGACAATAAAATTCACAGACAACCAACGTAAAGTACGTAAAAAATTTAAAAGAAAGTGTCGTTAAGAATACAATTGAAGGTTCGAAAGCACAATCAAGACTATTTCTCCAATAATATATCCATTCCAAAATTAAAGGAGTTATTTATTTTAATCTTTTGATTTCTCAAACATATTTTCCTCCCTATCAGAGAAGGGGATTAATCCCTTTTGGACGTAATCAAGTCTGTCCTCTTAGTTACTGTTCTTCCCAAGAATCAAACTAAGATTGTTCTTAGGGCCTATTTGGCTCGTTTTATAGGATAGAGGCCAATATTATAAGATCTACTAGAATAAAATCTTATAGTATAAGATTTGATACTTTTAATACTATATAATATTTGGTGTAACACTGTATAAGATATTTTATTTTATATTTTGTAATATCATCATTTATTGATAAATAATTCTAATACCTTAAATAAAAAATAAAATAAAAACAAATACAAATTTTTATTCATTATTCAAATATAAATTTCAAATATCATATTAATGTAAATATTATTATTTCAATAAATTATATAAATAAAAATACTATTTTATATATTTTAACATTTTATATGTTAATAAAAATTATTTAAATTTAAATAATTAATCCTCAATTTTATATATTAAATATCATTTATTATTTTTTAAAATATTTATTTGTTATTAAATGTTTATTATTTTATTTTATTTTCATTTATATATTATATTTATTTTTATTTTTATTATACATAAGTAAAATTGTATAATATATTATTTTTATTTATTTATTATAAAATATTTTATTAAAAATAATTTTTATAATTTTATTTTGTTATTTTTAGAGTAATTTTATATGAATAATAAAATTGCACAATAAATGTACACTACACGTTTTATCACTATTAGATGTGATGAGTGAATAAGATGAGTGGAGACCTCATTACTTCCAATGATGATAAGGTGCGTAGTATGTATTTATTGTGCAATTTTATTATTCCCATAACATTTTTTATATTTTTATTAGGAATTATTTTATTTTAATAGAATATTAAAAATAAAAGTGATTTTATTCATTAAAAGTTAATCACGCATAATCCGGCCTTTTTATGCTATGTTAAGTTATATACTATTTTAACGTATATGAAAGTTATGATGTATAAGCCTACATAATATATAGTTTACACCAAATAATAGATAGAGACATAACGTATAATATCGATTTATATTATCATGTTTAATACTTCTTACCAAACACAGTTGTAGAGTCCTAATGTGCCTCTATTACTACGCCGAGTCTTTTATTAGTAAATAAGTTATTTTATTTGATTTTCGTTGACTTAGCTCTCAGTCATCCCAAACACGCCCGTAGAGTCCTAGTGTGCGTCTATTACTACGCCAACTCTTTTGTTAGTAAATAAGTTATTTTATTTCATTTTTGTTTACTTAGTTCTCAGTCCAATTGGGAGGGAGATAAAAAAAAAAAAATTGACGTGTTTGTGAATATAAATTGAAAAAAAAAACTATTTAAAAGAAATTATAACAAATAGTGAAAAACTATAAAATTAAACATCAACTGAACATTCAAGAAACTGACAACACAAACAGATATTTTTAATTTTCTACGGTTGGACCATTTAAAATCATCACCATAACATAATGTGGGTTGTTGAAAACTCTTTTGTTTGTACGGGCAATTGAGCCCTTAATAAATGGCCCGTGGACTACATTCCTTGATAACAATTTCTACTTGACAATTTCTACTTGTTTTTATGATGAGCAAATCATAAAAGCAGGTTGGCCTAGCTTTGATTACTGAGATTTAGACATGGAGCCAGCTGACCAAGTTAGCACAAGAATTAAATGCACAAGTCAATGTTAAGTGCACCTTTAAAATTGTTCATTGCAAGATCTAGTCGTAGTTGATATGAAAAGTTATCTAGACACTTGTATGACCCAAATTGAATTGTTACACCAAGAAAGTTAATAATGAATGTTATGAAGAAAAATCATCTCATCATATTCACTAATTAATTAATAGTAATATTATTAAACGCTTCAGTTATTAGCATAGCTCTCTATATTATTTTTATTGTACTTTCATACAAGTAAGTTTACCAATAAGGTAACTAAAATTCTCACTTATATTCTCACTTATTTCCTTATGATTCCTATCTAAAACACTATATCCACATGACAGGTCGGTAACAAGAGCTATTGTTGCATTCTTCTAGTGCATATTCTAGGTGCTTTTACAATTATCAATTTATGTTATTTGTATTTAATAATGTATCTTCATAACATTTCAATTACATTTAAATGATGTACTAGAGGTAGTTCATTTCCATCATGAGATACCAAGCCTCCAAGCTGCAACTATTGATTGGCTAGTGGATAACAGAACAGCAATTTTCCATGAACAAAAGAAGTATGCTACTCATCTAATGAATCAAGGCTATTTATCTAATGAACCAAGGGCACATTAAAGTCAATACATTTGGATTTGAAATCTTGAATGAAAAAATGGCTCCTACATTTCTTACTATGCATGTTTATGTATATACACTAAAGCTTTGAGTTCTCTTCTCAAAGCACTGATTCTGATAAACTTGGATGTTCCAAGTACAATTGCAAACATAGAGGTTCACTACTCATTGACTTAATCGGGGTTATAAGAGGGGGCTGCTGCCACTGCTTGGTGTCAGTTGGGATCCATAAGTCTGCTTCCTTGCTTGTACCTGTCCCTGGAAGGGATCGAAAGTAGGCGGTTATCTCCCACCTGCAATCTGTTTAGCGATAAGAAAATTTAAACCGGGTTTTCAGTCTGTGCATACCAAAGAACAAAATTCAGCACATCGTATACAAATGCATCTAACCATTTCCACTTGATTCAACAATAGCAACCTTTATGAACTGAAAATGATTATAAGATATGGGCATGGCCTTTGTGTATCTGTGTATGTGCACACAGGCACGTTCATACATACAAAGAGGGGAAGGGATTATCACAAATTATAACAAAAAGGGCATGGGATTAAGCTAAAAAAACTAAATGATAAAATGAGAAACAGAATTCTGCGCTGCATGACTATACTGGCATTTACCTGGAGGAAGCTCCTTAGTAAGAGATTCTGAGACTGACAGCTTGGTAAAGAATGATCTAAGAGAGAACTCAAGGTCAACCTCTTCCACTGCTGAGCCATACGACTGGTTCATCGCCAACTTGAATACAAATTTCTCCATTGGAGCATTGTCAGTTCTGAAGAAGGTAACAGCTACTCTTTCCACCAGTCCCTAGTAAACCGAAGGTAAGGGATGAATATCAGCATGCCATAAGAAAACAGTTTAAAGGAAAGTTGGAAGTGACTGGAAAGAGTGGTTTCATATAGTGTAGTGGATCTATAGCAGCTATTAGATTATTTAAATCTTCTGCAAATAAAATAGCATATATCAAATTTCTCTCAGAAACCACAAGTAAATATTTAACAGATCCTGTTGAAACACAGAGTCTAGTTTTTTGGAACGAAGTGTTCGGCCGGAGACTATGTATTGAGCTGCGCACTTGATATGTTATTTATACCGTGAACAAGATCAAAATCAACAAAGTAACTACCCAGCTAATTGGAAACTAACAGCATAATCACTAGCTAATCATATGATTAGAGGTGACCAAGTGATAATATTCTAAACATAACGCTTATATTCTAATAGAACCCTTCATTCTATGACAATGAAAAAAGGCTGTAAATCTTTTATCCAGAAATATAAATGACAGATAAGGAGTAGTTCTCACTTCTCAATAATGATGACATATGAAACAAGCAAAATCTCTATATGTCACAACCTTCAATTGTTTCATATATAGTCCACCAGTGAACTTTGGTCAATAGAAATTGCAGGCAAAAACCAAACGTGTAAACTAGGTGCAAACTACAAGAGTAATGCTACCGACCAGAAAAATATTGACAAATTCTTTGAGAGAAATCATGGTGATCGTTGGATTAAAGGCCAACAATCATGTCACATCATTTTGACGATAAAATTCTAATAAAGTTTCTGATTGTTTGGCATTTTTCAACCTGCAATATCATTATATCAAAACAAATAACTGTTAAATTACCTAGTTATGAACCTAAAGTTTTAACTCCGAAAAGACAAGAATGGCCTTGATTGAAACCAAATGTCCTTATTTTGCATTCTAACAATAGCAATATCAAGTGAATTCATCATAATATACAGCAAGTAACCCTTTTTCCACCAGATAGGTCAACTATATGGATCAAATAATGTCATTGCATCCTTTATGGTTTACAAACAACCTATAAAAAATCTAAATTACTTTTAACGGTTTCATCTATAGTTTTTCTTGATCTTCCTTCTCCTTTATCTATTGGGGCAGACACTCTTCCTTGGCAATATACTCATCTTGGCAACATTTTCGGTTAAGCTAGAGTGGTACTTTCATATCACAAAACAACATTCAAAGGACTACACAATTTCACCCACTCAACTTGATCCTATTATTTACGTCTTCCCCTACTTTCTCTGTCATTTTGGGTGGTGGAGCCAAGATACATAAACTGTGTGACTTGCAGGATGGAATTTATCATAATATAATCAACAAAAAGAATTTGTGCAGTTAGTCTCTAGCTAAAGATTTCACCTTGAAAACAACAGAACGATTGAAATCTATTTTACTGTCTCAAGACCAAGTGTTGAATAATAGCTCAAATACATACATACAATGATGCAGTAAGAGAAAAAGCAGGGTTGGGGTAGCTCAAAAGTGTTCCTTACTCCTATAATCAGTTTAAGAAAAAGCTTGACCAAATGTCAAAAATAATGATGCCATAGAACTTCAATATTCCTGGAATTGAATCCCTACAAGAAATATATGATCTTCTCTATGCATCGATTACCTATTAACTATTGTAGTTAAGTTCAGACGAGGATGGCTAAGTTGATTACTGATCTAATGGTGACCTTAACATAGGTTATACAACAAAGTACCTTTCTTCCTTGCAAATGAATATCCTGACAGGACATTCAAACCCCTTCAAGATCATAGTTATTAAACTTTATATTAACTCTTAAATCCTTATGAGTTTATGATCTTACGACAAAAAAACAAATTTATCTAAACTCTGGAGTGTGATAACCTTGCAAGACAGCACTGTTGTTAAACACTGGAGTTAACTCTTAAAGTTTTACGAATTTACAATCTTACCACACAAAAATGAGTTTATCTATGCTCTCGAGTTTGATAACCTTGTTCAAGATTGAAATAAGTAAGGATGAGGCATGCTCAAAATCTGAACCTCAAGATTTCTCACAAGCTACACTTAGTCATACTCTAACCCTGTCAATGGATTCTCCTTATTTCAAATGAACAATGTTACATTGCCATTTTAATTCCTGAGTTAATTCAGAATTCTACATGACATTTTAAGCAACTTATACTTTGCTCATCCGAGTTAATTCAGAATTCTACATGACATTTTAAGCAACTTATATTTGCTCATTCAATTACAAACAAGCAATCAACAACAATTCACACAAGGATGTGTAAAAAATAAAGGAAAATAATTCCCCCCCCCCCCCCCCCCCCAAAAAAAAACCAACCTTTTGTATAAAGGGAAGAAGCCCCGAGACAGTGGCATGTATGTAATATCTAAGCTGAGGATGCCGTGCCCTTTGAACCACCACATTCATATACCTTCTCCTCTCGAAAGCATCTTTCTCCAAATCCAAAACACAGTGAACAAAACAACCTTATTTCAGGTCAACTACTTGAAATGTCATGCAAATGGATTGAAATAATTTGATTTGATTGAATAATTGTATAAAATCATTGAAAACTCCAATCAAATTATACTGCTCGGTTGCCAAGAATACCAAATCAAAGGAATCAACCAAAGAAAAAAAATACAAAAAGAGCGCATAGTCAATTTTTTTTTTTTTCATTTTCCCAGCAACCAAAACAGGAAAAAAAAAATAGTATTAAAAATCTTAATGGGCTCGCGAGAACCAACCAGAAGGATAAAGCCCTTTGAGAAAAACAACAGCAGTAATAGCCACCTCCAAGAATTCAACCAAAACCCGTGCTGCCTGCCCTGCAAATTAAATTAAATCCTCATACAAGCCATCATAGTAGCTTTAATAATAATAATAATACATACATACATACATACACACAAAATATAAATATACAATTTGATTAAAAATTGAAATGAAACCTTGTGGAGTTTGACTCTCTCTTGGCTGCATGATCTATCTATAATTCTGAGTTCTTTTTTTTATGTTTTTTGGGTGGAAGGATGCTTGGTTTGAAAAGGGCCAAACTAGCTAGAAAGGGTGGGTGTAGTATAGCACTGTCGTAACTGCATAGCACTGCTCCCAGTCCCACATCTATAATAATTCCGAGTTCAAATGCTACTTTCACTCTCTCTCTCTCTCTGGCGTTTGTTCCGGGTTATATATATATATATCTCTCTCTCTCTCTCGTGTTTGTACCGGATTATATTTTTTTGGTGCACAAAATACCCCATACCGGATTATATTTAATTACTTACGAAAATAAGTTGCTGAAAATAATGTGTTGCTATATTTATTATGAGTTTTATAAAAAAAAAATTTTGGGTATTAATTATTTTATGAAAAAAATATTTTCTTATAATTTAGTGAAATTATAAGAAAAAAAATCTCATTTTTAAGTTGATGGGTGGAAAAAAATATATCCTAAATCTTATTTTTAAGTTGAAAGGTGGAAAAAAAAATCTATGACTTGGGAAAATCATAATTATTAAGCATAATTACTAAATCATCCTTTAATTATTTGATTGTTTTTCTCTTTTTAAGATTGTGTTAAGCATATTTTGAAAATTTCAACTTATATTCTCGAAAATATAGATTATAAAACAAACAAGTTTTAAATTTACTCATGAAAATCTTAACAAATAATTTTAAAAATATTTAATATTAAATAAATAAAATTTTAAAGATACCAAGAATAATATTTCCAAAAAGGTCATTTCCAGCCATGCGATTGTTATAAACTTAATTTCAAACTTTTAAATAAACATCCTTTTATTGTTTTCCGGTCGTGGAAACAACTTGCAACGAAATAAACTGGCCCAACACACACCAACAATTTAGACAGCCCATAAGTTGGGCCAAACAACGCACTGAGGATTGGGGGATGATTTTGACCAAAAATTTCAAAAAGGATTGGCGTGTGATTTGATTGCTAATAAAGCTAAGGCTTTTCTAACCCGGAGTGGGTTTGCTTTGTCTGTTTCTAATTTTCAATTTTCAATTTCCAGTTTTGGTGAAGAAAAAATTGAAAATTAATTTTCAGTTTTTAGTTTTTCCTTATCAAAAACTGAAAAACTGATAACAAACGCACCCTAAGGCTTCGGCAACGTTTTAAAAAAAAAAAGAAGGTAAAAACGCTTTGCCGAGGACAGCAGAGGCCTCGAGATTTTTTTCTAGTTCAGCTGCCGTGCAATGAGAATGCCGTTCTTACTTCTTATATCCTATGATTGCCGCCAGTGGCCCACTGCTAATTGGGAATATAGAGATGAGTTGGAAAATCCAAATCGGGCCTGATTTTTAGACTGAATTTGTTTTTAAAATCCAAATCCATCGTAATAATGACCCGACAATGAATTAATTGAACCACATCAACCCAACCTTCAAATAATGTGAAGATTTGAATATCCTATATAGTAATATTATCAAGTGAAAAAAAAAATTAAGCAAGAGAACTTCCTACGTGCTGTAGCTTTGGTCTGAGCCAATTAGTTTCTTCCATATAAAGATTATGGGCCAGTTATGTTTTCAAATCAGCCTTAAAATTAATAAAAGATTTAACCATGATTAAGTGGGATAATACTATAAGCCTCATCAGTTATCACAATCCCTATTCTTCAACTTTTCCCTTCTCTCATACGTTGAAAACTAAAGATCCCTTCCCTCATCTCGTGCCATTAAAGAACAGAGAGCCCCCTCCCGTCAATTTCTAGGGTGGAAAGTATAGCAACAGGCTTTATAGTTTTTGGCTTATTTTCTATTTTATAACATCTGAGCTCCTAACTAAGCAAAGCTGATCCAGCAAATAAACTATTGGCGTCCCAAATTCATGCGCATTTAGAGGGAGATGAGAGCCATGAGTGTGTAGTCTTGGCCATCAGATCATGTCGTAAGCTGATCCAATTGGTATTTTAGAGGGAGTTACTAATTCATAGTATTTGTTTTACCAATTTAGGGCAATAAATTTCAACCAAGTCAACTTTAGATCTTGTTGTAAGTAGGGATGGGAATAGGCCAGGCACCCTGCCAGGAGCTTGCGACCTGGCCTACTAGTGGCCTGGCTTGTTTATTATTTAAGTCAGGTTCAGGCTTTTTAAAAAGCCTGTTTAGTTAAAGAGGTCAGGCCCATGCTGTTTAGAAAGCCTATTAGGCCTGATAGGCCAGCCTGTTATTGCATATGATTATTATATGTAAAATTATATGTAGTGGTGTGTGAGATTCGAATCCAGCTCCAATGACTGTTGTTATTTGCACACCACAAATACAAGACAGCATATTTACATCGTATGCAAAGACCAGAAAAGGACAAAACAGTGTTAAAGCAATGGGATGGGTATGCGCGGTGGCAAAATTGGAAGTTCGCTCAAAGGATGGAAATGAACGATGGCAAACTTGAAAATATGCAAACATATTTTGAGCGGGAAAAAATAGCATTTTGTACCTAGTTTACAAGTATTAAGCATCAGTTTCCAAGTTACCTGGATGTGGTTTACAAGTATTTTGCACTTGGTTTACAAGTCTAGACAACTTGTAAACACGTCCTGAAAACTTGTAAACTAAGTGCAAAAAACTTGTAAACCACACAAAGAACTTGGAAACCGGTGTGTAAGACTTGTAAACCAAATTGAAATGAAATAAAGTTGAAAATACGTGCTGATCATTAATAGCATTGAAGTAATTTTAATAAAATTTCAAAATTTACAAAACTTGAAAACACGTCCTGAAAACTTGTAAACTAAGTGAGAAAGACTTGTAAACCATGCACAAATATCTTGGAAACCAATGCTTAAGACTTGGAAACCAAAACGAAATGAAATAAAATTGAAAAAATGTGCTGATCATTAATGGCATTGAAGTAATTTTAATAAAATTTTAAAAAACTCAGAAACTGAATTGTGCCAAGAACAAAATAGTTTGTGTTCCTTCCGTCCCTCAACTACACATTCTCCTCTCTCTCTGAAGAACACGAACAGTGTGCTCCGCACTTTAAGCTCACATTCAGTGTTATCCTTCCCTCAAGTGCCACTTTGCATGAACATGGGCCACTATCGCCAACTGCCCCAGTCATTGTGCGAAGTCCTTGCGTTGTGTTGTAGTGGTTGTGAGAAGGAAAACCCGCGAAAGGGTTCACTGTTGCTTAACTTGTTGTATCATCACCTTGTGAGGTCTTGCAACTACATTTCGCAAGTAAGTTGTGGAAAAATGCTTGGAAATGCATGTAATTATTAATTGTAAGTTGTTTTCCTGTAATAAATTAGTTTAGGGGCTAGGTTACAAGGTTTGGAAATAACGTTACAAGATTTTAGCACTGATTACAATTGTTTGTTGCCGTGGGTTTACAAGTTTTTTCTCTTGGTTTAGAGTTTTATTGCAGTTGGTTAGTTAGCAGAGGTTTACAAGTTTTTCGTATTGGTTTGCAACTTATTGTACCATGGTTTGCAAAATGTTGCAGTTTGTTTACAAGTTTCAACACAGGATTACAAAACTTGTAAACCAAGTGCACGAGACCTATAAATCAAAACTGTGCACACAACTTGTAAACCAATATGCAAAATTTGCATACTACTCTTAAAAAACTTGTAAACCTATAAACGGAACTTGTAAACCTGTTTTGAAAATTGTAATGCAGGGTCTATGAATTTTTAATCGTAGTTGCAGTTTATTAACACTCTCATTGCACTTGTGTGTGAAGCGGCCATGTATTTTGCAGTGGTTTACAAGTTTTGTTGAAAACAAGTTATTTTTTATTTTGTTGTGAAGTTTTTTATTAAGTTATCATGATAGTGCACTTGGAATGAGAGTTTTCTATTACTTGGTAGCCAAATTATAGCAGAATGGGGCGTACTACAAGACAAAGTGAAAAAAAAAGCTACGAATAAAGCTGAGGTGCAGGGGAAGGGAAAAAGCGGACGTACGCGCAAACAAGCCCGCATAAAAGTGGATAAGGGTTCAAGTTCTGCAGAGCATGATGTGGTAAATTTTGTTTAGTGTGATTAATACCACCAACATCACTTGTATAGTGGTTGTTTATGTAGTTGTATTTTGTTGACTTTAGCTATAAGCTTAGTTTCAGCAATTTATTTGTTGTTTGTTTGGAATGTACGATGCAGGCAGCATTCAACACGAATTGTTCTCCGACTAAGATATTGGCACTTACAGTGAGGCTGACACTAAACTAAGCAAATATGGTTGGCAAAATGGGCTTTGGTGGACTATCCAGCATAAAGTACACCCTACAGAATTGGTTGATGATCTTAGAGCTAGTGAAGTCATTTGATGTTAGGGAGAGGTGCATCTGAGGAAAGGGCCACATTATCCCCATGACACCTCAGTCCGTTGGAATGGTCCCAGGACTACCTTATGCTAGTGAGTAAAGTAAAGGATCCTGTTGTTTTTTAAGTTAAAATGTCAGTAATAGTCTGTAAATATATATTTTTGTTGCAAAAGGTCAGCCGATACCTTCCGAATTAACTGAAGACCAGAATAGGATTGTCAGTGATTTTAGGCAACTCACAAACAAGCAGTTGGAAGATATTGTGATGGAAGGTAGGACAGATGAAAGATTCAAGCGAGCCTTCATTCTTTTGATGTTATCCACCTTCTTGTGTCCCACTTTGAAAAAATCTCCTAGTCTAAGGTTGTTGGGGGCTGCTGTTGATGTTGAGAACACCCAACAATACAACTAAAGTGAATTTGTGTTGGATTGGCTGGTTTGGTGTATAGAATCATATCAACAAAACCAAAGCCAATTGAGGGGCATAGGAGGTTGTGTGTACTTTGTAATGGTAGGCTTTAATTTTAATTATTTGTGGTTATTGATTTTCATATATTATTTGGGAAAAACTATAGGAGATATGATAAAGAGTTGACTTACACTAGATTATTTACATTATGTTTACATTGCATAGATCTGGTACGTGCACTGCCGATTTGGCCATCCAACCCATGGGGATGATCTTCCATTAGTGAAACACTGGGATAGTGAATCCATCCACCGGTGTTTCCGTGAAGAAAGACGTAGCACAAAGGTACATTAAAGTAATTATGTTTGTATTTGTTCAATTTAACAAGTGAAATGAATAGGGCTTAACCTTATGGCTTATTCCACCTTCTGCACAGGGGATGCTGAATACCGGGAAAGAATATGAAGATAGGGTTGTGAATGAATTCGTGAATAGAACATTCAGAAATGAGGTAATTGCCATATTGGCAAGCAATTATTTAATTTTACTTATATGAATTTGTTCATGATCTCCGGTTAGTTGTTAAGTATAACATGGTCTTTGTGCAGGGAGTTAGGAAAATGGTGGTTGCCTGCATTAAAAGTGGGAAGGAGCTTGATGCTGAATTGAAGCTGCAAAGGCCACTGAGGGTCGTAGTATGACAACCAATCCTACCACTCAATACACATCACAGAGTTCACCAGTGGAAGATGAAGGAAGGGCCAGTGTGCCTGAGTAAACGCCACATGCTACTGGTGAGACAGGAGAAGAGGCAATTGCATATTCTCCCGAACCCCATGAAAATCCTCCTACTGCTGAAGCTGGTGAGGTCGAAGGATCAGAAAACATGAGTGAGGATGTTCCTGGCTCCAAGCACATGGCATGGGAGGCGGTGCTGGATACGACCCAGTATTACCTTGAGCATTCAGCTGCGGTATGATTTGATTTTGTTATTTATGAAAATATATTGTTGTGTCATGTCTTCCACCATATATGACACTATTTAACACATAACTGAGCAGTATGTGTTCCAAAAACAACATTGAGGAAACCTGAAAAAATAGTTCAAATAACAAACACACTATGCCCTTAAAACTTGTAAACCATGCATAAAAAAATTGTAAACCGTGTTTAAAAAACTTGTAAACCGTGTTTTGGAAACTTGTGTAAGAAACTTGGAAACCTGTGCAAGAAACTTGGAAACCTATGACAAAAACTTGGAAACCTGTGCAAGAAACTTGGAAACCTATGCCAAAAACTTGGAAACCACATATAATAAACTTGGAAACCATGTGTAAGAAACTTGGAAACCTGTGCTGAAAACTTGGAAATCAGGTTATAAAAGCTTGTACATCATGGTTTCAAAACTTGTAACCCATGTTTAAAAAACTTGTAAACCACATTGTAAAAAGTTGTAAACCGCGATTAAAAACTTCTAAACCAATGAACAAAAACTTGTAAACCACGGGTAAAAAACTTGTCAACCACGGGTGATGCGAGCTGTCGTGACTCACAACAAATTAAAATTTATAAAAGTGCTAAGTTGCACCAAAAATGTAGTAAAGGGCACAACTCAGGTCGTCTCACAAGGAAGTGTTACTAGTCAATTAGAAATTAGGGGTTTGGAGAATTAAGATTAAAGCAATTTAAATTAAAAGATAATAGCAACAAGGTAATAGCAACAATAAAGAAAGCACTAGTGCAAGGTATTCCTAGGATTGGAAATTAATTATCATTGACCAAATATTAAATCCATTGGTGGCTATTAGTAACAAATTACTGGCAATTCTACTAGTGATCAATCGACCTCTAGAATTTAATCAATGCAAATAACTAATAAACGACAATCGCCAATTTATTTAGAAATCACATCAATTTAATGAACCAATTGCTATAGCCTAACTGCCAATCAGAAAGTTAATTCTAATGTTCTCCCTCAAACATAAATCAATAGATCTATCAATTTATACCCAAAGAGTTTCCCTAAACGATGATCGCCAATTTAGTTATCCCAATAAAGATTATAGCAATTACCACAATAATTATAGGAATAGAAACTGCAAAACATTAAGAAAACCAATGCATTTAATATCAAAAGAGGTCTCAAACATCATCCCAATCCATCTGGAAACCCTTACACTAGTAAAGAAATCTACTCCTCCATCTCTGGAGGATTACAACAATAAAGATAAAAGAACCTGGAAATAATAGCAATGATCATCGCCACGATCTCCAAGACAAATCACCTTCACTAATGAAATCCTAAGAGAAAGAAGAATAGAGAAGAAGAAGATGTAGAGAGAAGATGGAGAGAGATGTAGAGAGAGAGAGTTCTCCAAACTGAAACTCTAAAACTAAAAACTAAAAAAAACCCAGGGTAAAAGTCTGTAACATTCATATATATACTGCCTTCTAAAAATAGGTCAAAGTGGGCCCAAAAACAGATAAAATAAGGTCTTCTGCGTCATCACACGAGCGCTGCAGCGCTAAGAGCGCTACGGCGCTCACCAGTGAGCAATGCTGGTAACAGTCAATTTTCCGAGTGCTGTTGAGCGCTGCAGCGCTAAATAGCACTGGTAGACAGAATAGAATTTGCCCTCGACACCAGAAATAATGATTGTAGCCCTTTGAATAATATTTCCAACGCCACCAAAATCACCTCAATCGGAGATCTGTAGCTCCAGATATTGTAAAAATACTGACTGGAGGTCAAGTTGGACAGCATTAGAACATTAGCAACCTTTAATCTTGTAACTTGATTTTCACCAAGATGCTCTTAGAACTGTGGTTTTGAGCTAAACACAAAAGTTATAGAAGACTTCTTGAGCTTTCCAAAACATCCTTTTTTGTCTCAATCTGATCCCTTTTTCTTGACATTTTGCACTTGATCCAAAGCTCCTGTGCATAAAACTATACTCAAAGAGACAAGTTAAACGCAACAGCTTGTAATTACAAATTATTCCCAAAATCAACGCAAAAGCCAATAGTTCTATCAAAAGTGCACAATGAGGAATAAATCAAATATCTAATTAATTACATCAATAACTTAGAAAAACTCATGTAAAAAGCTAAGAATTAGAAGTAAGATAAGTGGCATAAATGTTTCTTATCAACGGGTAAAAAACTTGTAAACCTGGTACCAAACAAACTTGTAATTGATGTTGTAAAAACTTGAATGCCATGCAGCTAAAACTTGAAAACCATGGCAAATTTTGAAACTAGGTTATAAAAGCTTGTACATCATGGAACCTTGTAACCCATGTTTAAAAAACTTGTAAACTATGACAAAAAACTTGTAAACCACAGGTAAAAACTTGTAAACTATGTTACAAACACTTGAAAACATTTACGTGTAAAAACTTGATAACGATGATTGAAATGCTTGTCTTTGTAGAACAGGGGGAAGAGAATGTAGAGCCTCGTGCTGTTGAAACTGAAGAAGTGGTACACAAATCTTCCGTTGCTGCTTTTATAAGTCTTCAGGTTGCACAAAGTACCTTTCAAATTGATAAATCTGTTCACCCATATAATATATCCTGGAATTCTTATTATAATTCTCAACAGGTGATAAATACACCAATTCTTACAACTTGTATATTTTAAGGCACACCTGGTTATACAATGCAAGTAATGTGAAATTAAACCCCAAATCGGGTGACCACACACACGAAACCCAAAGATGTGCCACCAAATAAACAAGCAAAAAAAATATGGAATTAACCCTTAACTTGTACCAATCTGTTCGATATTTACAAAATTAGTGATGCCCTCAGACTGGTTATACAATCCAATTTACATGTTTGCAACTCCGTATGTGGCCAAAGACACATGATGTCCACTGAGCTCTTTCATCCATATTAAAATGTCTGCAAAACAAAGATTGGTCCTGCAAATAAGGCATATATAAGAATAACAGGGGTCAGAGAATTGTGGATAGAATGAACTAATCACCTACTCGGTAGTCAATATGGTATTGTACCTATCCCAAAAGGACAAAATTAGTGGCCATGCGGCACCTCATTTGTAAACAGGAGACGTTGCAATCATAACGTTGTTCGCTTTGATAGTTCAGTTCAGCATGTGAATAAATCAGGAAGTCATTGCTTGGGTTTACGCTGCCAAATACACTTGATTCTTGACTATATGATTCAAGCAACGACATAAATCTATCATCTCGCATATTTGAACTATCTAAGGATAAAACAGAATCTTTCTGGTTGGCAATCGCAACACTTTGGTTGGAGCCAACACCCGTGAGTTGTATCAATAAATCGAAAAAACAAGAATACCAGCAAACAACAATAAGAATATATCACACATGTAATGATTGTGGTTTATGAAGCATTCAATAAAACCTACACCTTCAATCTATTGGATTGCCAATAGAATTATACGTGTAGACACGTACATTTTATAATGCCATTATAGATTGATCAACAATCGGGGCACAATATAACCACGGACAAGTGGTATTTTACATGTAATCCTCTCAAAATCGAAAGGGAAAAAATTTAATACAAACGTAATGGCATGGCAATAGAATATTGCCAAAAACCCCTCAGTCAAGTTGGAAATTAATAATAAGTTCAGTTCTCACACACACCACGACCATTTCATTAACCATATTTCCACTGCCTCTGACATCAACATGTGACTCTATGCACAAATTGGTCCCGCCGTGCTGGCTAAGAGTTGCTTCAATGGATTCCTACATATTAGTTCAGATGACAATTTCGTTACGATTTCAACATGCTACCATCTATGACACCATCTGTAATAAACTTGTAATCGATGACTAGAAAATTTTAAAATCATGCGCAACAAACTCTTTATACCATGACATGGAAAAACTTGTAAATTGTATTGCAAAAGCTTGCAAACCATGCGAAAAAAATTTGTAAACTATAACTACAAAACTTGGAAACCAAGGGTAATAAACTTGAAAACCATGGTAATAAACTTGTAAACCATGACAAAAACCTTGGAGACCATGTGTGAAAAACTTGTAAACTATTACTACAAAACTTGAAAACCAAGGGTAACAAACTTGTAAACCTTGACAAAAAACTTGGAGACCATGTGTGAAAAACTTGTAAACTATTACTACAAAACTTGCAAACCAAGGGTAATAAACTTGTAAACCAAGACAAAAGACTTGGAGACCATGTGTAAAAAACTTGTAAACTATTACTACAAAACTTACAAACCAAGGGTAATAAACTTGTAAACCTTGACAAAAAACTTGGAGACCATGTGTGAAAAACTTGTAAACTATTGCTACAAAACTTGCAAACCAAGGGTAATAAACTTGTAAACCATGACAAAAAACTTGGAGACCATGTGTGAAAAACTTGTAAACCATGACTAAAACACGATAACCATGCTCACAAAACTTGAAACGTGTACAAACCTTAATTTTCAATCCCTGAACTTCTTTTCTGGTTTTCCTTTTAAGTTTCTGCTGGACTTTCTCAGCTTGAGCGATTTTTCTCTTCAATGCTGGTCGACCTTTACGTGGTACGCACACCGGGTTATGGATTTCAATCTCTTCATGTCCACGGCCCTCACTCATTTTACCTGTCACTAGCTCATCCGTGGACGACATGTTCAATCCTCCCAAAGAAGGAGCCACGATTTGCAGATGAGCATGTATCTTATAAAGAGTATAATGCACCAGATTGCTGCCAGCATCAGAATCAGCAGCTACTTCAGCCACTTCATAGAAATGCTTCAACAACTTGTCAAATCTCTCCATGTTTGGTCTAACCTCAGTAGTATCGGAGCCACAGTTTATGTATGAATGCCTCCTTTTGATTTTTTTGCTCCATCTTTGCAATATGTACTTCATTGGCACTTGTTTCACTCTTTCAAAAGCACATACATAGAGGCAATGTCTGCACATAATACCTTTAAATTCAAACAGCAAGCATTGGCAGAACACGTCATGATTATCACGATTGAACACAACCTCAAATTTATTTTCCTTTGCCCACCCAAACTGCATTAGTTCCTCACAAACTTCAAAAGTGGTGATAGCCCCGTCCACTGATTTCAGATTTGGCACACAATTCATTTTGCACCTGAATTCAGCTTGTATCTCAGTGAATTTAGCATTTGAGTATTCTGATTGGAATTGTTTTTCTTTGGGGGAGTTAGAGCTGCAGTTAATTGTTGTGTTCATTGATTGGAAATCAGCCTCCACTTCTTTTTCTGCCCTACTCCTAAGCGCATTTTCATACTGCTTCACAAATTGTTGCAGGCTAGTGGTCGAGTTCACATATCCATAAAAAAAATGGTGTATGCTTTCACTTCTTTATGTGCTTGATATGCCTGCCCAGAAATCATTTTTCAAGTATATTGGCACCCATTTATGTCGCTCATTGTAAAGTCCAACCAACTAGTCATTCTATTGAAGGTCATACTCCTTCAGAAAATTTCCCCATCTTTCCTCAAACTCATCTATTGTAATACTTTCATGCACAGCTTCTTTCATACATCTCTTGATCTTGGCATATTCAGCATAACATTTCATCTTTTCAGGGATCTTCTTCATGATACGCCACAGACACCACCTGTGTCGTGTATGTGGCATAACAATCTCCAATGCATTTTGCATTGCTCTACATTGGTGAGTTACAATTGCAGTTGGAAGCTTCCCTGACATGCATCTAATCCACTTGTCAAATAGCCACACAAATGACTCAGTATCTTCAGATGATAATAAGGCACATCCAAGGAGGGCAGATTGGCCGTGGTGATTAACTCCCACAAAGGCAGCAAAAGGCGTCGCATACTTGTTCGTTAGATATGTTGTGTCGAAGCTCACAACATCCCTGAAACTTTCGTAGGCAGCTCTACTCCTAGCATTTACCCAAAATATATTCCTCACATGGAACTCATCATCTAAATCGAGGTCATACCAAAACTCTCTATTCTGTGCCTTCATATTGGAAAAGTACTCCAACAAAAGCCTTGGCATCACCTTCCTTTCCAATTGCCCACCTTTCTTTGTGGATGTAGTTCTTCATATCTCGTTCACCAAATGGTAAATTTTCATATCCTCCACTTTTACACACAAGAGTTTGGAATGACTTGGTGATCCTCACCCTGAAACGGTCACTTAACTCAATACTTCTCTTCGCATGAAGACTTAAACTCTTGTTCATATTAAACATTTGTGACTTCGAAAGGCTAAGATCATGGTTATGTTCAAGAATAACTGTTTTGATACACCACTTACTGTCTTCTGTCTTAGCTGTGGTAATCTTAGCATCATAATTCGCTTGTACACTCTGTAGCATTTTCAAACTTGAAGGAATCTTGGATCGACAGCTTCCCTCTCATGAGCATGCAAGGATAAAGTATTTGAGTTTTCCATCCAGTCCTTTCCTTGAATTTCTAACCTTAAATGCAAAACCTTGTTTCATTGCGTAGGACTTGTAGAATGATTTCACATCTTCTTCTGAATTGAAAACCATCCCAATGGCAGGCACCAACAAGTCCCAATCGCCACTATGCTCATCAACCTCAACATCAAAATCTGCGTTTTCTTGGGTTACATCCTCCATGCTTTGCATATACAGTTCAGAATATAACCTATAACAAACAAATGGTTTATAGTGTTCACATAATTCATAACCAATTCGAAGTATTTGCAGCCACTTCAGAACTTTGAGGTACCACTTTGTGGAAAAAACTTGTTTTACAAAGATTATTACACTTCCTTTGTAAGCCTTAACCAATGGTTTACAAGTTCTGTTGCACTTGGTTTACAGGTTTTAAGCAATGCTATATCTTACAAATCATTTGCACTTTGTTTACACGACTTGTAAGCCAGTGCTTAAAACTTGCAAACCTTGAGCATAAAACTTGTAAACCTCTATCAAAAAACTTGTAAACCTGTACCACAAAACTTGTAAACATGTGACAAAAAACTTGTAAACCTGTACCAAAAAACTTGTAAACCTGTAAGAAAAAACTTGTAAACCTCTGCCAAAAAACTTGTGAACCTCTACCACAAAACTTGTAAACCTGTAACAAAAAACTTGTAACCTGTACCAAAAAACTTGTAAACCTCTACCAAAAAACTTGTAAGCCTGTAACAAAACTTGTAAACCACCCCGCAACTACATTTTATTATGGACAGTGTTCATATAACATAGAATCATATTCTAAGCATTTCCAGCGACTTCAGAACTTTGACAACCCCCGTTTGTGCCAGAAACTTGGTTTACAAGTTCACAGGTTTGTGTGCAAACAACTTTCCAAGTCTTAATCAAGGGATTACAAGTTCAATCCACTTGCTTTACAAGTCTTTTACACTTTTTTTCCAAGTTTTAAGCAAAGCTCAGATTTGCAAATTATTTGTATTTCTTTTACAATACTTGTAAACCTTCCTTAAAACTTGTAAACCATGTTAAGAAACTTGCAAACCAAGTTAAGAAACTTGCAAACCAATGCTTAAAACTTGTAAAACACATTCTAAACCGATTTAATCATTACTTTACGAGTTATGGAGCCATTCTACGGGTCTGTTTACCAATCACATTTACCTCCAACCGTGCGAACAACAAATACACAAACATCACACATCAAAAGAGAGGCAAGAGTGAAAATGAGTAACGAACATACCTTATGAAAAAGACAATGACGAACAGTGAAGTCATGTTGTTCTGCTGCGGGGGAGGTGGCGGGGCTAAAGCCAGAAAGAACGCGGGAGGAGCTGGGAGAAACGAGAGGGAGCTGGGAGAAAGAGAGGGAGCTGAGAAAAACGAGAGAAAGAAATGTGATTGAGAGAGAGAAATGTGTTTCCGCGCTTTTTCTTTTTCCCATGCTCCTTTTTTCTCTTTTCTCTTTCACGTTTTTTAAGTTTTGTCATTTTCTGGTATTTGCATACGGTGTAGATACGGTGTCAGAGATTTTGGTGTACAAGAAACATTTCTCTTTATAAAAAGTACAAACCACTACACTAACTTATTTGTTTAGTAATATATAACCCATCTAATATATTTATATTAGTTTTCAAAACTAAACTAATTAAATAATTTTAAAGTCACTGTTGAAAAATTAAAACACTATTTCCGTTTACATCTCAGATCTAATTCGCAATTCACAATTCACAAATCACACTCACAAAGCAAATATGAAACTTCTCCTCCCAAGTTCCATCATAGAGTCAAAGTGCCTCACAGAGTCACACTCACCCACATAGTCTGTCGTGTACGCACGCCAGCCCAAATCTGCCCTCCGCCGTCCCTCATTCGTCGACCGTCGCTCACCCAATCCTCGGCGTAGCCACCTCGTCATGCAGCCACCCTAGATCTGCCCTCCTCTATGACCCACCGTGTAGATCCGCGCTCCGCCATGACCGTGACCGTGACCTCGTGACTGTGAAGCTCCTTGTGCCTTGATCATGCAAATTCATGGCTCAGCCCCTTGTTAAGAAGGACGATGATCACGACGACGAATGTAACATTCATTACTCTTCCATGTTTCCCTCTCTCTCTTTCAAGAATTTTCGATCTGCTTTTTATTGCAAAATTCCAGAAATTTCTTTTCTGCTATTGGTACTGTGTGGTGGTTGTGGATCACTATGTTCCGCTTCTAGATCTGATGCTTAAGAAGATTTAGACTTCTCGACCTGTAATTACAGCATTGCTCCAAATTTTATCTATTTTCAACCTTCAATTTTTTTCCCCGATTATTCTTTCTGTGTTTTGTAAGCTTCTGAAGCTGTTTTGGGGTTTAGGTTGAGAATGAAAAGAAGAATAATGATGTGAAGGATGTGCCAGTAGTGGAAATTGATGATGATAATGATTGGTTATCTCCTCCACCTAAGGTCTCAAGTGTTGCGCAAAAGATTATTAATGAGGATTCAACTCTCAGGAAGTTGAGGTTGATAACATTTACTTTTGATATACATTTTGAAGTGCCTAGACTCACGCTATTTGTTATTGCATTGGCTTTTTTCCTTTTTTCCACTCTTTGGTTATATATATAGATTTTTTCCAACTCGAAATGGTTGCTCCCAGCCTCCCACTGGTATTGCAGGATAAGCATACAGCATGATGCTCCATGCTCTCGGTTGTGACTTTTTTTATTTGGAATATTCAAGCCTATTATTCCCTCCCTCCTCACCTTTCCAAGCCTGATTTTAGTTTTTTTTTTCCAATCATACCTTACTGTCCAGAAGGGCAAGAATAGTAAAAAAAAAATAAAAAAGAGGCTTCATAAGCAGGCTTTCAGGCCAGGCCAGGCAAAAAATAAAGCCTATAACAGGTAACAGGCCAGGTTCAGGCCCAATATTCTTGTTACAGGCCTGACTTGTTTAGGGCGTGGCCTAGCCTAGCCTGGCCTGTTCCCACCCCTAGTTGTAAGTCGATCCATTCGACATCGCAAAATGTTCGTCGAACCATTATTTGACTCACGGTTGTGCTTCACCTGCGCGGCAACTATATTTCTTGGAAAGTAAAGTAGATGCTGGGCGACCAATGTTTGCCAGAGAGTGGAGAATTAGAATGTAGGAATAGTTAATTTTTAAAAATAATTTTTTTTAAAAAAAAAAACTATCCCCACAATTATGATGTGGCCAAAAAGAATTGGCATGGAGCAAGAGCATAATTTGCTCTAAGAGCAGATAAGATTTTCTCCATGTTTCAAAATAAATCATCTTAACATAAAAATAACATTAAATTATATAAAATAAATTAATTGAATTGTAAAATTATATTAAAAATATATATCTTAAAAAATTATTTAGCTTCGGATAAGATTAGGCCAACTTGATCTGGCCCAAATAAAAAATTGCATTGGATCAAATTTTAATATTCGAATCTAATCCAATGAGGCCTTGAAATTCTACATAAATTTACAAAGGTGCCACTGAGCCGGCCCGAGTTTAATTCGGGTCATATATCACAAATGTCTTCCGTGTCGGGTATAAACCCGGGCTTTTTGGGCCGGGTGGGGAGGTTCATCATCTTCGAATTCTTGTTGACTGTCACTGCAACATCTATTCCAACAACTGTGAAATTTTGATTTTTTTTTTCCTTTTCTCTTTTCATCTGGAAGGTGCAATGGCAGGTGAAATTTTGATTCGTTTTCATGTTCAATTGTGTCGGGGAAAATGTATTTCGATTGACAAGATTGAATTTTTTCTGAATGTTCCTTTTTTCTTTTTCTTTTTTTCAATTGTTGAATTTTGAGTTTAAGTTTGAAAATTGAAACTGAAGGGAAAAGCAAAGAGAAGAAGGATGAAGGAAGAAGAGGGAGGGCGTGTGTGGTGGTTTTGGGAGACATTGGACGCAGCCCGAGAATGCAGTACCACGCTCTTTCACTTGCCAATCAGGTCAATTTTATAATTTCACGCAATAGTTTAATTTAATTTGATTTGTTTTCCATTTTTATTTTTTAAATTTAATGATGAATTTCGTGTTGCCCATTTTTTGGTACATTGTAATTTTGTCAGACCTGGATCATAGTAAAAGTAGTGAGTTTTTTGAGTAATTAGTATGGCTTTTTTCGAAGTTTGATTGAGGAAAAGTTACAAATCTGTCTGAGAATCAAATCATGCTAGTGAAATTTTTATGTTTTGGGGTAAGATCATAAGCGAAATTCACATTTAATATATCTGACAGCTTAATAGATACTCACATTTTATGAGCTTGATCTTGGGTTTTGATCTAGAGTTGCTCAGGTTAACATCTCTTGATTATTCGATTCAAAGTTGTTATGCGTTTAACTGAGAGCTCCCAAACTGGTAACTGGGTAGCTGTATTTCTGAGACCCGGTTAATGCTCAGAACTTGACTTCTTCCTTCTTTTTTTTGTTTTTTTTGGGGTTTGTGAAGCCCTTGATGTTGTTATTTTGGTCTTGAAGATTGATTAGGTATTTGTTATTAGTTTCTGAAGCCTAGCTGGTTTTGCCATGAACTATTGACATATGTTGTTGACTCTAGATATAATTTTGTTCAGTTTAATTAATCTGTTGTTCTCTCGTTTACTGAGCTGGTTTTGACTTCCCTGTTATCCCCTTTGAGTCTCCAACTTTGATGTCCCATGCTTTTGCATGTAGGCATAAGCATTATGCGTTTTGAAACTGTATATATTATGATTTGTGAGTTCCTTCTAATGTTTAACTATTTCAAATATTTGTAATTTGTACCGTTGGTTGATCTACTGTCTTTTTTGGCATTGCAGGCTTCCCTGGAAGTAGACATTGTTGCATATGGAGGTTTTTTTCTTTTTTTTTTTCCTTATATCATATTGTTTATAAGGAATTAGTAGAGAGGTTTTGATTAGCACTGTAATTCATCCAGTTAATTACTAGTTTTCAAGTATAGCATGTGTAAATTTTCTTATTTAATAATTTCTAACAGGTTCAGAGCCCCATACTGCACTTCTGGCCAACCCATCTATTCATATTTATATAATGGTACGTGGGCAGGGAAAACTTTTCAGATATAGTTACCCTCATAATTTACTAAAAGTTGATGTAATGTTTGAACATTATTGTATTTTCAGAAGCAGTGGCCACCAGCCCGTCAAAGCTTCCCGAAGATACTTACACTTCTGTTGAAGCCATTGGTTCAATTTTTCATGCTTCTTTGGTTCCTTTGTGTAAAAATACCTGCTCCTGATATTTTTATTGTCCAGGTTAGTTTTCTTCGATGTTTTCTCCCCTCGTCGTCTAAACTAAGTAATTTTATGCTTTACTTGATAGATCCAATGCTACTTGGTAAGTTAGTTGTAATGTCACTAAACATGTACCTGAAAAATGGACGGTTGTTTTGGATCTGTGGCATCTTTTTGAGCAGCATCCCAAAAGCCCAATAAATAATAAACTTCTCTTTAACTCAGAAGATTGTGTTAGGTCAGTTTGGGCCACCACAAGAGAAATTACACGGTATCTAACTTTGGTATCGTGCATGGTTGATGTTAGGTGCTCTACTCTTCGGAGAATAATATATTTTCTGATTTCTGGTTGTAATGATTTTATAACAAATAAGCATAACAATCAGAGCTCGCCACGAGTATGCTTTCATATCCTTTTTCATTTTTCTCATTCCTTTACTTTTACAGAATCCTCCTTCGGTTCCAACACTGGTGGCTGTAAAATGGGCTAGTTGGTTGAGGAATTCATCATTTGTCATAGATTGGCATAATTTTGGATATACTCTACTTGGTCTGTCCCTGGGAAGAAATAGTCATTTTGTTTCTCTATATAAATGGTATTAGTTTAGTGTTTTTCAATTTCACATTTGCTGATGAGGATTTTTCCTTTTGGTCTGTAATAACTTCGCTTTTCCATGGTTTCTGCTAATGTGACTATTTTTCATGGCTTCATTTAGGTTTGAAAAGCATTATGGGAAAATGGCAGATGCTTCTCTATGTGTAACGAGAGCAATGCAGCATGAATTGGCTCAAAACTGGGGAATTAAGTAAGAGGGTCCGCTCAAAGTTCAAACAAATTGTTTCTGTAAGATAAAAATTGTTTCTGCGAAGAGTGAAGCAATCTTATGTTTACTTCTTAATTTTGTAGTGCTACAGTTTTGTATGATCAGCCACCTGACTTCTTTCATCCTGCTTCACTAGAGGAGAGGCATAAGGTGAGCTAATTGTTTAGTTGTCTTGCAACTCTGCTTATTATTACTCATCAAGCATTCTCAAAGATCTACATGTATAATGTGAATAGCTTATAGTTGTTTTGTAGATTAAATGAGGACTTTTGTCAACCTATTGGTGTCAGAGATTGTATTAGTAATGGTAAGAAAGGTTTTACAATCCACATATATATATATATACCGACCTTAGTCTTTGGCAATTGTTTGTTAATTTGCTTGCTTCTTGCAGGAACTTCATTGATTGGTAGCCATGGCCAAAATGAGACTCTTTTTACAAATGAGGCTGGTTCAAACATACACTTGAAGCAAAATCGGCCTGCACTTGTCGTGAGCAGCACGAGTTGGTAAGTTTATCATATTGTGAATTGCCTCCATTGGTAGCATTAAAATATCACTACTGCATGTTCTAATTTTCCCTTTTTTCCCTTCTTTATTATGAAACTTGCTGCAGTCCAGTTAATGCTTCAAATTGAGATAAAATCTTCTTTCTTTGATTGTGTTAAGCCTGCTCTCTATCCTTATACAAGTGGTCATTTCCATTTCTTTCTACATGTTATGAAGTAAGTTAGATGGATCTTCCACACAGAAAAAAGAAAGGAGAGAGAGAGAGCAATATGTTGACTAGGATAATCTTAACTTACAATAGTGGGCTACTTTACCAGACTTGAGTGATTTGTTTATGTGAACTTGTGCCACTTTCAGGACTCCTGATGAAGATTTTAGCATTCTCTTGGAAGCTGCTGTAATGTATGACAGACGTGTTGCTGCTATACTAGGTGAAGATGATTCACTAGATGAGGAGGTTGTCTGGAAAGAAATATCTGATGGAAAACAATGTCTATATCCCAGATTGTTATTCATCATTACTGGTAAAATTTGTGTTTCTTCCTTTTGAAGTTGTGGAAATCAAATGGAATTTATTAACAATGGATCTCCACTGATAAAGGTAAAGGTCCTGAAAAAGAAAAGTATGAAGCGAAACTAAAGAGATTGAAACTTAAACGTGTGGCATTCCGTACCATGTGGCTGTCTGCTGAAGATTATCCATTACTGCTAGGTATTTTGTATATTCCTTGATTTTAAAAGTTGTTTTGCACTGTGGTGATTTATTTGATCTTAACATCTTTGGGTAATTTCAGGATCGGCTGATCTAGGCGTTTGTCTGCATACTTCATCATCAGGATTAGACCTTCCCATGAAGGTATCTATGGTTATAAGGCGATGTAAAATACAAACACAGATTATCAATTTGTTCTACATGGTTGTTTTGATGACCTCACTATGTATAGTCTACTCTTTTCTATTGTCTAGCTGCATTGTGCCCCTAGGCATTTAACTGTAAGAAATGTCGTTCAATAAGTGGTGTTCCTATATTTGAAAACTTGTGAAAATCATCAGAATATACCTTCAAAAGAATTTATTTTCATTTGGAAATGGTGTACTTCATTAGGATAGCTCAGGCTAACATTGGATCTATTACATATAATTCATAAAAGAATGTTTCTGCTAGTTTTTGTATGCATGTGCTTGCTAATATAATTCATTTTTTCTGGGGAAGTTAAGGCTGCTAGGTTTTTTTTCTTTTTTTCCTGTTCAGCTGTTTGCGCCTTTTTTTTTCCCAGTTAGTTCTGCACATGGGTGGGGTTCAGGTTAAATCTTGGTTTGAGATTTTCATGGCTCTTCATATATGATATATGATAGTTACTCTTCATTTAATGTCTTAAACTTTGCAATGAAGCTTTTGTGATTTTTTAACCTTAGTTTTTCCTTCAAGGATGTCAGCTTTATGTTTTGAGTACTGTGGATTATTTTGATGTATTGTTTCAAACAAATATTTGATTGAATCTTATCTATTTTCAGTTCATTTGTTCTTTTACCGTATCAGGTTGTTGATATGTTTGGCTGTGGATTGCCTGTTTGTGCTGTTTCATACTCTTGGTAAGTCACGTGCTTCCGCTGGGAACTGCTTGTGATTTTTTTTGAAGTTCAGGCACAGACCTTTTCTTTTATTTATTGGTAAAAAATTTTACTTTGTTGAAGCATTAAAGAACTGGTTAGAGTTGACAAAAATGGTCTACTCTTCTCTTCATCTTCAGAGCTGGCTGATGAACTTCTGGTAAGTTTGTTAACAATTATATACGCTATATTTTCTAGATAATGCACAATCTCTAATGGTCACTAAGTGAGGAATGACGTGCTGTTTTTTTATGTTTAATATCTTGTGCATATATAATTAGTTGTCTCAAATTTGATCTAATAGAATACTAAAAGAAAAAAGATATCATAAGAAATAGCAGCTAGATAATCTGGTTATCCAAATGATATCCTTTTCAGAACTTGTTTGCAAAAACTAATTTTTTTTTGTGTCGGGGTTGGTCTTGGCCATTAGATGCTTTTGGTGGGTTTCAAATTCCTACACTGCAGTAAAGTTCACCCACATATAGCTCAACTTGCCAGCTAAGCCACACCTTGTGGCCATAAGAAACATGGATCCATGACACTAAAAGATCACTCTTAGCCATTCATTAACATTGGGTGTTTGCATCCTAGTGATCCAATGGTAATTTTGTACGTGGTGCAAAAGATATTAGATGCGGTTTGACACTATATATTCAACTGCCTTATTTGGAAATGTGGATAGCAGTGATTAGATAATTTTAATTATCTGCCAGAATTATTGATTCATAATGTAGGCAGTCTAAAAATCTGAGTGTCCAAACCTATAGCATGCTAATTTTGCTTCCTTGCTGAAAACACACAGATGCTCTTCAAGGGATTTCCTGATGAATGTAATGCTTTGAAGGTCCTCAAAAATGGTGCATTAGAGACTGGTTCTTCAGCAAGGTGGGCTACTGAATGGGAAGAACATGCAAGGCCACTAATAAACAAGGCAAGTTTATTCTGCTATGCCATGCAACTGTTCATAATCAGGTCATCTGGTGTAGGCGGTTGTCCATCTAATATCTGTGCATCACAGTTGATCCTATTCTCCTTTTGTTTTATATGCTGCTTTGGCCTCTGGACTTTAAGTCAAGTCATTTGATTTTGCAGGTTATATCAAGATTTTGATTTTCTTTTGATCCTTAGAAGATGTCTATAACTGCTCTAACAGCAAATGTAGTTGATCTATTGGTTGGATTCCATAGAAGGTTGACTAGCTGTCTAGCTCCATATGCTGATTGCATGAAGAATGATGTTTGAAAATTTCCAAGTAAGAGTGATACAAAATAGGTATGCAGTAGGGTCTCCAATGTCTCTGAATTCTTGACTTGAGGAATATAATGCTGTATAGAGATCTTGTTCTCTGAAAGAACTGCCTTCGTGTGATTTATGGCCTGTCTGGATTGAATTTTCAGTTTTCATTCTTCAATTTTCCAGATTTTGTGAAGAAAATACTAAAAATTCTTGAAAACTACAGGCCTATTTTGTTTCAATTTCTAGTTTTCAGTCTTTCAGATTTTGTGAAGAAAATATTGAAGACTGGAAATGAAAACTGAAAATTGGAATTTACAATTTTTAAAATTTTCAATATTTCCTTCATAAAGTCTGAAAAACTGAAAAACTGAAAGTGAAAATTGAAAACTGGAAACTGAAACCAAACAGACACAAATTCCAGTTTTCAGTTTTCATTTCCAGTTTTCAGTATTTCTTTAATAAAATTCTGGAAACCGAAAAACTAAAACCCTTAGGGCCTGTTCACAAAAACTGAAAACAGCAAACCAAACAGGCCCTTAGGTTTTCATTCTCTTTGAATATGGCTTGATTCAGCGGTCCATATTTCAGTATAAGTGGGGGTATAGTACTAAAGCTTCATGATTAAATTGTCTGTTGTTTTCTTGTGAACTGAGTCCGCTTTTGACAAGGCACAAGTTATCATCAACTGGTTTATGCACTTGTCGATGTTGGCCCCTATTTAAGATTTTTCCAAGATGAGACTGATTTAACTTGGGGGGTGACATTTTGATTCTCTCATTCTTGAAACTTATAAATTCTTGATCACTCCTTCACGGCCTAGTTTGTTCAACAGGTGCTAGCTGTTTTAGCTCATTCAGTTCTTAGCTTGCATTAAATTCATTTCAACTTGTAGGATTTTTAGAACAAGTTGTTCTGCAAGATAAAAATATATGGTATTATGACCGACTTTATCAAAGATGAAACATGGATGGTTGATACGGTAGCTAATACGCTAACTACGATTAGAGTTTGCCGTGGTTTACTTCAACTTGATTCTATCAAAATTTATTTCAATCAACATTGAGTTGGTGTCAAGTGTCAACGTGATTTATGTTTGAATACTTTATCTCAAACGCGGTTATAATATTGATCAGAATCACTTTTGAATGTATAATTACTGAAAAAAGAAGAAAAACACAAGCAGCAGCGAAGATTTTGTGTACTACTGTAAAAAATAATTAGCTTGGAGCTTGGTGCTGTTTACATCCCACCTTCTGCAACTATTCAAATAATGCCTCACGTGCTTTACTTTTAGTGGTTAATGGAAGGTTAAAGTTGGGAGACGGAAAAATAATTGCTCACCTTCTGCAGTTATTGTACATAACTTGATAATTGGCAGACAAGATTGTGCAATTGCTTGGGGGATCAAAATCATCAGCACTGAATTATACACTAGAAATTGGTCACATTCTATACTTATTTACAAGAAAAAGAATTGGAAAGAAAAATCCTACTAAATCACTGGGCAGAAATAGAACAAATCAGAGGATGATGTTGCTATGCTCCAATGCCTTACAACCTTGGGAAGACTCACTCTCAAAAACTAAAAGGTGGAAAGCAAGAGAAAAAATTGAAATATAAAACCATATATATACTGAAAAAAGAAAGAGAGAAACTACGATTAAAATCACTGCAACATAAGTCTGGGTAAAGCCAGACTCAGAGAGAAACAATTTCTGTATAATTGCAAAGTTATTGATACTACTTGACCTCAAAGCCTGTCCTCAAACTCAGAGAGAGGAATCATGTGTTCCTTCAAGCCTTTCTTCTTTCTTATCTCTGCGACACGTGCAGCAGCGGGTGTCCCAGGTTCCAGTGGATCAGAAGGCACCATATCCCAGTGGTCAAATACCAACTGTGGGAAAGCCTGTCCTCCAGTTTGGAGCCCTCAGTGCTCTATAACAGGCAAATATGCCTTGACATTGTAAAGTGGGGTGCCAGGCCTCTGGATCTCCTCAAACACATGCCCTCTTTTCTGTTTAAGAACACTGTATATACCTCCAAGAGCCTGTTCAGGTGCTTGTATTTCTCACCCCAAAGCCTGCTCATCATCTTTGCCTCATCAACCACAAACTTGGAAGCATACATCTTGGCAAAGCTGGTCATTGTAATAGCCCATCCATGCAAGCCAGCAGAGAAAGCAACCGTACCCTTTGCAGGATACACCTGAACATCACCAAGTTGAGCACCCTCATAAGTTGCCATTATGACATTTGCTAAGTATGCCTCTTCTGCATCAAGGTGCAGTTCAAGGAAGCACCTATCCATCTTGTTAACTGTCAAAACAGGCCTAATCCTTTCTCCATGTGCTTTCTCTCAGCACTGTTCCTGTTTGCACACAAACACCTTCAACACAATCCAGCACCACCACTAGTGCTCCATCAGTGATGCGCAGCGCAGCCGTGACCTCTGATGAGAAGTCCACATGGCCAGGGGAATCAATGAGGTTTATGAGATACTCATTCCCTTCACGCTCTCCCTTGAAATTCTTCAAATCATTACCAGTCATCTCATAGTAGGGGGAGATGCCAGTGGACTTGATGGTGATTCCGCGCTCAGCTTCATCCTGCCGTGTATCTGTCATCCTAACATATCCTGCAACCTCTTGTGCTATTATACCAGCAGCAGCCACGAGAGAATCAGTTAGAGTTGATTTTCCTGCATTTTAGAGGCAAATTAAAATAATGTAATGAATACAGAATTAACCCAAAGCAATTCTATGGTGTGTAATTTGATAAACTTAAAAGTTCAAAGTAGCAGCAGCAGCTTCTGCCTTGCTTGTTGAAAAAGATATGACATTCAATTCCGTGAAAATGCACAGGCAAGCATCCATATGTTAGAAATCAACTACACGCCCATAAATGGAAGGAATGTGAAAAATATTTTTCTTTTTTAATTTGATGCAAAAATGATACGAAGTCCAAAGATAAAAACTACTGCTTAACCACGTTGGCAACTAAGATTTAATTTTAGTGCACTATAAATATAAATGAGCACTTTTACAACACTCGCTACCTAAGTTTCGTGTGTGGATAGTTTGTATATGGACGACATTGTAAAACTATTTTAAAATAACAGTATATTCAAAATAATCTTTGACAAATGTTATATGAGCGCACTTAAATGATTCATATGAAATATAAAGGGGGGATGTGTACAAAAAGCCTATTTCTTATACCCATCACTCTATTTTTTTATGCCTTGCGAGTTGAG
Source organism: Dalbergia cultrata (assembly GCA_031216105.1). Taxonomy (NCBI): domain Eukaryota; kingdom Viridiplantae; phylum Streptophyta; class Magnoliopsida; order Fabales; family Fabaceae; genus Dalbergia; species Dalbergia cultrata. Next base: position 20,144,518 of record CM062350.1, read on the forward strand.
GATGAGTCACTAGTATGTGTTCAAATATCAGTGCTCTTAATCATTTGTGAACTGCTGGAGGCAAAATAATGACGTTACTAATCCTACTCAAAACATCAAAGAATGCACCAAAAATACCATACTATGATGAATATGAGGAATAACAGAGTTATTCCGAATGTTGTGTTTTATTCCATCAGCTGTGAACTTCACCTGCACATAATAAGACTAGTTTAACTTAATCATGTTTGAGAAAAAATGAAAATAATTTTAATTTATTGAGAGTGTAAAATTTTTTTTTATACCGTTATTCAATTAAATTTTTCATTTATATAACTTTTTAATTAATAGATGTGAGACTAAACTACTTTTCTAATTTGACAATATGATTAGATGGCATTCAATGCATAGAAATTCAACTAATAAAAAAAATCCACCATCATCTAATAAAAAAGAGAAGAAAAATAAAACCATATCAACTTACCATCCTGACAGATCCTTTATTTCCTACAAAGGAGAGCTAACTGTGGAAACAACAACAATGAACATATATTTTGTTAGTGTAACAAATAACAAATTGATATCCAAAGCACCGCAATAAGGAGCAGGAAGTGAAAAATAAAAACTGCTTTGTCACATCGTTTTAACAAAGAACCAATCCAAATGCTTCGGTGATCATATCATAGGGCAGAAGATACCTGACAAAGAATGAGACAAAAATACAATAAAGGCAGAGCATGAGAAACCCTATGAAGACTGCAGCATGCAAAGGGTTTGGGAGGGAGAAGGGGTAGCAAGTGAAACACCAACAATTGCTATCTAAAGAACCATAGTTTCCTTGGGATCAGTCGTCAAAATCTCCAAATCAAAGGTGGTCCCATCTCCAAATCTAGTGTTTGGGAAGTGGAATGATTAAAATTAGAAAATAATTTGTGGGGATGACTTAAGTGAGAGGAGTAGTTTGTTATGAGATCGAGCAGTCGTATTATCATATATGAATATTTATGATTGGAAATTAAATAATGGTCACGTAATCAATTAAAAAAGTCACATGATTTTATGTTTTAATTTTAATCATTTATGTTACATCTAACAGTCAAGATTTACTCCTCTCATTCTTATAATAAATCATCTATCTCACTTGAGTTACTCCCATAATTTGATTTATTTATAAATTAAATTTTATGTTTAGAATGATTTGATTTTATATATTTTTAAATTTTAAAATCAAATCGATTCCAATCAAATCTTATCAAATTTGATGAGATTTCAGAAAACGAAATAAATATAGGGCTTGTTTGGAATGATTTTTTGGAGTTGTTTGGCAAGTGTTTTTGAAAACAACTTTTTGTTTTTAAAATCAATAAATCAGAAAAACCCATTTAGGTAGCGTTTGGTTTGGGGAACGGGGATACAAATACAGGGGCGATCATCAGATATCTTTGTTTAGTAAGGGGCGAAGTGCGAGGACGAAAAAATTTTCCGTCCCAGAGATAAAAATTTCCTGTATTTCTGCCCCTCCAAAAAGTGGGAACAGTGGGGACGGAACACTGGGACACAAATTTCCAGTGGTGGTCCGGCTACCGGTCAACCGCCAGCCACCGCTAGTCAACATCTGTCCCCGTCTTTATAACCAAACATGATACAAAGACAGTATTTTTTATGTATCTGTCTCCATTGTCCTTGTATTTATGTCCCCGTCCCTCAAACCAAACGCTACCTTAGTACACTGTTTTTATTATGTTGGTTTTAAAACTTAAAAAACAGGATTTGATTCTTAAAAACAGAAAGTAGAACACAGTTTAGATGTGTTTTGAAAAATAACGTCGTGGCATACTTGTAATTACCTTGTCTCATTGGTCTGTGAACACATTCGATTCTCATCCAGGATGAAAATGCCACTTTGATTTTTTGCTTCGAAAACACTATCATCACCCACCATCATCACTAGATTCACCACCAACAACTCCATTGCGTGAAGCCCGATCCCAACAATCGCAAAGCCAGGTGCTAGCGTTGTCATGCACAGTGTTTCCTGCTACCCATCGCACTGTGGATTCAAGTCGCTGTCATCGTTGACAGTAGGATGCGCCGCTTCTGTAACCTCGGTGTCTTATCGTCGCTACTACATCTACCATTGAAGGTGCACTGCCACCGATCACCGCGCGTTGAGGTGGTTCCAGCATATTCGACTTAAAAGTCTCTTCATTGTTTAGATCTCCATTGCGGTCAGCTATTGTGCCAAGATGAGGTGAGTCCTACATCACCGCTGCTGATGGTATCTTGTCGTCGCTACCCAAAACTACTTGGTTGCCATGTTCTTGTTTATTGGGTGACTGCCCAGAACTGCTTTGCCAAACAATTTCTTTGTTTTATATCATTTAAAAATGGTTTTGTGAGTATAATTACTAAACAAATTTTTTTATTTTTTGTTTCAAAAAATTGGATCTAAATTTAGTTTTTAAATTTTTTTTGAAAAACTAAAAAAACAATTTGAAGAATCTTTTACATTTCAACTAGAAGTGACGAACATGCGTAGAAAAAAGAAAAATGGTGAAGGCCGAATTCAATCCCAAGTAGACTTTTTTTTTTTTTTTTTATAGGAATCCAAAGTCTTCCTATATGCAAAAAGGAATTACAATATTATAAGTCTCAAAATTCAATCCTTTTATTTGTTTTAAAAAAAATTTGTTGGTAGATATGGAAGTAAGTCAGGTTGTTTGTCAAGGGCTTTTAGTCTAGCTTATATTTAGCTTAATTAGGCTTGACTTATTTTATAAATAAATAAGGTTAAAACTTTTTTAAAAAGTCTTTTTAGGTAATCATGTTAGTCTTCAGGCAATAAAAATAATCAATTAGACCTAATAGACTAATTTACTTATATTATTATTATTATTATTGTATGTAATGATGATACAAATATTTCAATATATTTAAATATATAAATATATATATATATATTTATTTATTTATTTTTTCTAACATATTTAGTTTGCATAATTATCAAACTCGACCTGAAGATCAACCCGGTCAGGCATTGGGTCACTGGTTTAATCGGTTGAACCTTTTATAATTAAATCAATTTCTAAACAAATTATTAAGAAAAATATGTAATATATATTATTCTTTGCATATATTATACCAAAGAGAAAGCATGGCTTAGTGGAAAGTGTGCACTCCTCACACTAAGTTATGAGAAATATCAAAAGACTTAGAGAGTGTTTGGTTTCATCATTTCTTGTTTTCATTATCACTGAAAACAGGAAATAATAGTAAAAATATATTTGGTTCATTTTTTTGAAAATATTGTCTAGAAATATTTTGAGAAATGCTTGGAAAAGATGATTGGCCAAATCCTCGTTTTCTTCCTTTCCTTTGAAAACGCTGAAAACAGAAATGCCAAATGAAAACGCGGTGGCAATTTTGAAATTTTAACATATTCTTTTCTTTCTTCTAAAAGGCAAAACACGGAAGGCAAAGCAAGAGAAAATCTCAAGGCTTTCTTTGTTCTAAAAGGCAAAACACAGTGAAGGTAAAGGTAAGATAAACATATCAGATCTAAAGTGAAGAACCTTGCCCCTGCTTTGCTCCATCGCCAACTCTTCCCTGCTTATCCCGCCACCGTCATGCCACCGATGTTCTCCCTAGCTCCGTCGCGCACAAGTCAGGCTTCCTTTCCTTTGTATCTTCATTTTCTTCTTCCTCTTGTTTAACACCATCCTCCCTCGTACGCCAGCTTGGGTAAACTCCGCTACCGTTCTTCATCGTCTGTCACGACGCCGTCACGCCACCGTCTCGCCGCCATCGCCCCACCATCTCGCCACCAATCAGTCTTCTCTTCCTTTCCTTTGCAATTTCATTTCTTCTTTTCTTTTCCTTTGTAGATCAAGGTTGTTCTGCTTGAAACAATTTCTGGGCTGTTCCTTTGTAGATGTGGGCTCTTTTCTTTTCTTTTCACACATTCCTTTGTAATTTCATTTTCTTTTCATTGCTGAAATGATTTTATTTGGTTTGCTTATTCTGCTTTTCCTTTGAAGATGTAGGTTGTTTGGATCTATATGTTTTTTCAAAAAATGTCTCAGTTTTGATATGCAGATTTGATGCTCTTGAGGACAATAGCCAATGAGTTATGGAATAATTATCATAGATGATTGAAGACAGTCTTTTTTGCATTTTTTGGCTATGCGATATATTTCTCTTTACAATTGTATCTTTTTGACGGATTGATATATGAAGTATAACAAAGACAATATTACTAAAAAATCAAATATATTCTTCATATATATTTGTCATTATAGGTAATTTTTGTAGTGAAAGTTTCCTTTAGTATTTAATTAATATTTTATATCACACATTTAATATTTATGATTTATGTTTGATCACTTTAAAGCAAAAATTTCTATCAATTTTTCAAATAAGTAATAAAATAATACTATAGTGTTTAAATATTTATCCATGTACAAATCACAACATAATAATTGATAACTATAATGATAATGACTTAAAAGTGAGCAATTTATTTTATTCTTATTCTCATATTTTATGGAGGTATTTTTATAAATTTAGTTAGCAAATGGATTAATACAAATACAATGTTATTATCTTAAATTTGATTTTGAAAATATATTTTAAAATCTGACAAACCAAATATATTTTCATTGTTTTCATTTTCTGAAAATAGGATCTGCTCTTATAAACCAAACGCATTTCCTGATTTTGAAAATCTGAAAATGAAAACGCTTTTCAGAAAATGAAAATAGAAAACGAAAATAGAAAATATTTTCACAAACCAAACGCACTCTTATTGTGTAAGATGTTTGAGAATTTTAACTAATCTTTTAAAACTCTTCAAAATTCATTTTATAGTTCCCCAAATTGGGGGTAATTTTAAAGTGACTATAATTTAATTTACTATATTGTACCTATTAAAATGTTAGAAAACCATTTCTGCCAATTCATTCAAATTTTACTTCAACTACTTATTTCCCTCCTAATTTCATATCGATTTCTGTGAAAATTATTTTACCACTTCGAATTTTGTCTCTTTTAAAATATAAATAGCGTTTCTTCCATTTATAATCTCATATATCATTCTTTTTTTTTTCCCCTCATTTCATTGTTTATTAACTATTGTGCATCGAAAAAAAAATGGAATTAGAAAAAACAAAAAAAAAAAACTGAATGACCAATGACTCTCTGCCATTAACCTTCAATTCCGTTTCAACATCCTCCTATAACTCGAAGTTCCATGACAAGAACACAAACACAATACATTACGAAGCAGATAAGCTATTTTGATTTTGTGCTATAATAACATGCCTTTTATTTGTTTATTTTTTATTGAGCATGCTCTTAAGGAAAGAGGTGGAGGGGAGTTCAAAATTTGGGAGACTTAAGTAAACAGGCTCAACAATAAACTATAAAAGTAGACTGAAACCACATCTTGACCTGAAATATTAAGCCTTTAAGTCTATAGGTCCTCTCAACAATCTCCTCGTAAATGTAAGGCCCAACATGGTATGCTTCCCCTTAGCATGTGAGGCCCCACATGATGTGCTCCCTAGATAGAAAGTCTTAGCCCAGTGCTCAACTTAAACAAATGGACTGAGCAATAAACTGCAAAAGTAGGTTAGACACCACATTTTGACTCAAGATCTTAAGCGTATGGATCCTCCCATCATATATATTATTAACTCAGTTCAAACTTAATCAATATGTGACTCCAAACTCTCACTTGAAACCAACACATGCCTACTCCTTTTGTGTGTTGTATGTTGCAGTGGATTGCTTATATGGTGAATCTTGGAATAGAGTTGATCATGCCAACTTTCTGAATTCAACTGGAATTTTAAAATAAACAGTGAAATAAGAAAAAGGAAGAGAAAGAGAAACATTCAGAGAGGTTTTTAAAAAATTAAGGGGTAATTACAGGGACCTCCCTTGAGGTTCTTCGTAATTACACTTATCCCCTTTTAGATTTTAAATATTACACTTGCCCCCTCTAATTTTTAATACCTACATTTACCTCCCTTATTTCTAAATAATTTTTTAAAATTCCAATATCACCCTTCATTAAACCATCCCTTCCCCACCGACACACCCACCCACACATGGACCAACACAAATGTACACACACTGAGAAAGAGAGAAACGGAGAGAGAAGAGAGAGAGGCAGAGAGCCGGTAGAGAGAATGAGAGAGAGCAGAGAAAGGAAAGAGGCCGCGGCAAGGGGAAAGGGGGAGTGACTCCCAGCAGTGCTTCGCGGTCACACGGAGGCTTTGCGTTGGTGAAGCGGCGAGGCTGACAGATCTGAAGTGGTGGTTCGTGGTTGTTTGGTGTGCGGAGGGTACGATGGTGGTGGTTCAGCGTTCGGTTCGCAATGATGATGGTGGTTGCGGGTGCATGCGGTGGCGGTGGCTTGGTTGGTGGCAGAGGACAGCCACGACTTCTCCCTTTTCTATTTTTTTTTTCTAAGTTTGGCTGTTTATTTTTTATCTTGGGTTTGTTCTATTGTTTGGTTTTGTTTTGTTTCTAGCTTGATTTTGATTGGGTTGCGGATGGTGATTATAGCTTTGATGGAGGATTATGACTGTGAGTTAAAGGTTTGTTCTTGGGTTTGTTTAAGGTTCTGATGGTGATGATTTTTTCTGGCTCTTTCATTTGCTTTAGGGTCTCTTTCTTTGCGACCGTCAAGCACAGCCAACAAAGCTCTCAGGAACTGCAAGGATTTTGTGCTAGTTTTGCAGCAAAGATTCTAATTCTGATTATGATCCAATAATTAATTTTCGCATCTAGGTCTTGTTGAAATTTTGTTGGGGTTGTAAATTACGTGCTGCTGTGTTTGAAAGTTGATTCCTTTTCACTTTTTGGATTCTGGGTATCAACTCTAGCTTGTGAAGGATAAATAGAGGAAAGAAGAACAGCACCCAAAACCCATTCAAACTTTCGACCAAAAAAAAATAAAAAATAAAAATCTCGAGGCTGAAGGATGAACAGCATAGGCAGAGAAGGAAGAAGAATAGCATACAAAATGAAAAGAGGATGAACAACTTACCTTAAGGGGGAAGAGAGGGAATTGAGTATATGGGTGTTGTGATAGTGAAGGTGATGTGGTAAATGAGATGGTGGCTGTTTGGAGGTGATGAAGGTGGAAGATAATGATGGTGGTAGCCATGAGGTGGTGGCAATGGGGATGGAGGCGAAGGTGATGGAGAAGAAAGGGTAATTTTGAAATTTTAAAAAGTTATTTAGTGATAAGGGAGGTAAATGTAGGTATTAAAAATTAGAGGGGGATAAGTGCAATGCTTAAAATCTAAAAGGGGTAAGTGTAATTATGAAAAACCTCAAGGGAGGTCCACGTAATTACCCCAAAAATTAATTATACTAAATTAATTTAATAAAGGATAATATTGTAAAAATATATTAGGAGCTCTCCATTATCAATTTTTAAACTCGTAAATAAGGTTGGTTGACCTTTAAAATCCTTCCATTTCTTTCCTTTCATTTTCCTTTAATACATTTGGTTTACTTTCCCTCTAAACTCATAAATATATATTCTGTTCGAGTTTTTGAGTTTGTCGTTTGAATATGTTTTGGCACAGACAAATATTTAAAGCATGAAGAAGGACTAGATAAATTTAGTTTAATAGTTTGATTGGTGCCAATCAATTGAGCTCTCTGTAGATGGTTAAACCTTTGAAATTGGCATGATCAAAGTTAATCATCATCTATTTTTGCTCACACTTCCACGAGCAAGGTGTTTGGTTTCTTCCTTTCCTGTTTTTTTTTTTGAACCAAACAGAAAATGACAAATTGATGGACAAGTATGTATTTTCATTTTCAATCTTAAAAAAATGGATTAAACATTTCACAAATTTATTTTTATAAAAAAATTAAGTTGACGAGTAGCTATGCTGAACTAATACTCCATCACATTGTGCTTATTATCTAAGACGTGATACTGACATTAATATTTTGATAATTCAAAATATTCCAAAAATAATATTTTGGTTTAACGAATTAGTTTGTCCATAAAGTTGTGATACAGTGACATAACATAAAACCAACAAGCAAGTACAAACTGAATAAGGTGGTCTTAATGCTATGTCATGTGTCAATTTCTCATACATTCTGCAATCAATTCGAATATTTATGTTAATTACGAAATTCATTTTTGATGCAATCAAATCATGAAAAGATATTAAATTTGATTTGATTTGAATATCGTTGGTGAAAGAATATTAAATTACTGTATCAGAGTATAAAATTATATTGCTATTTAATCTAATCTATTATGTTCTAATAGTTTTCTATGGTGATTGCATACATGATTGTGATTATGAAATGATTTTTTTTTTTGGTTGAAAAGATAATTCTAATTGTGATGTTTTGATTTTATATGAACAATTGTGATTGTGAAATTATTTTTTTAATGTAATCAACTTATGAAAATATATTATAATGATCTGATTTGAATATCTATGTTAATTATGAAAATATATTCTAATATCAAATATGATGTCAAATTATAAAAGAATGCTGCTACATGAAAAATTAAGATGATCAAATTTAAATCATAAAATCTATGACTCATTTTCACAAACAAAAGATCCTTTCTTTACTTTTATATAATTTTTAAAGGTATGTTACACACACACATATATATGGAGCGTATAACATGATAAAGATGATTTATTACAAGAGTGGGATGAGCAAATCTGAGCCATATAACCATACATGAATGGTTAAGATTTAAACATAATTAATAGTAATTAATGCTTACATGCTTATTAAGAAAAGTCATATGACTTTATATTTTAATATTGACTATTCATATAAAATACAATGGTCAAGATGAACTCATCTCCATTGCTTTTAAATGACGTAACAAAATATTATAATCTTGAAGTAACTCAATCTTCTATAAAAGATAGATTCAAATTGTTGTAAAAGAGATGTGGTAATGAAAACAACCATAATTATGGTGTCATCTTTGGTTCTTTTATAGGGAAAATATCCAAAAATTGCACTTGTATGCTTATGAAGCAAGTTTTAACAATGTTTTGTCATTCAAAAAATATTTGTTTCGAATACACACTTTGTTTGGTGAATTCAATATATGTTACACACGTGTATAATATAGCTTGGTAATAAGTCTATTTTGTTTCCATATAATAAAATTTCTGTACTTCAATATTTCTTTATGGTTTTTCATTTGGTTCCCTATGGGTACCAACACCCTTTTTATTTTCGATGTTTGTGATTGAATATTTAATTTTCTATAAATTAAATTAATCAGACATGTGACATATTTTTAGTCACAAATAATTAAAAGGTAATGGTTCTTTTGAAGGGTACTAGAGAAACCTTTCTTTTATATGTGGTTTGGTAATAAATAATTTTTTCTTTTTTCAGCTTGAAGTTCACCTAATGCATATTTGTGATGAATCAAGTTCATCAAGGAACCAATATTATCAAGGACACTTTGATAATATTATATTTTAAATATAGATTATTTTTTGTTTGATCATGCTATTATGAAATCTTGAATGCTTCGACATTTGAATAGTATATATCATTAAATACTTTCTATATACGCATCAATGTAAACCTTAGCATCGCACAAGCCACCATACTAGCCTATTTTATATTTATAATTATAAAATGATAGTGCTTAAGACTTTTAAATCCAATTAAAAAATGTGATTGATATATGTTTTTTTATATGTTTTCTTAGGTTAGTTATGATAGGAGTCAAATAAATTTAATAACATGTTAAATCAGCGTGTGTGTGTGTGTGCATACACATATTCTCGCATCTCAAGTTTTAGAATTTCACCTTATTCTTATATTGTTGTCGCATTGTATCATTGTTTTGTTTTTATCTTAGTGCTTCGTAGACGAAAAGACTAAATTTAAGGTCAAGATGCATACTCTAAAATGGGAGGAAATATCATTTTAGCCCTCCAAAAAATTATATTGCAGACAAAATAACCCAAAAAATATATATTTTTCTATGGCCCTTTAAAGATCTCATTTGACAAATACATGCAAATGTCAATTGACTTTTATCTTCATTAACAAAGTGATTGTGTTATTTTATGCCAAGTTGGCATGTAGAACCCCCACTTTAGTCCCATAAGAATCACTTTTCTTAAGAAAAACAAAGGCCAATTGGCATTTTGATGAATTTGTCAAATTAGATGGATTTTTAAATGCCTGAGATAAATATAATTTCTTTTAAGGAGTATTTTATTAGCAATATGCTATTTTGGCTCTACAGTGATGATTCTCCCTTCCGAAATATTTTAAAACATGAAAAGGTTTTTTTTTCCTACTTTTTTTTTAAAATTTTAATGACATTGATTTCTTCTTCCTTATTTAGTTATTGGTTGATATAATGTCATGTAGTGTTTACATAACTGTAGTAATATTGCTTTTCTGTCTTCATGTGCCACTTCAATGATTCATTGTCTTCTCTCGGCAAATTACACGCCAATTACAGAGACACACTAACCAAGTCAACAAATATGCCCGCAACTGAACCAAATCATAGACCACCCACACCGCTTAAACCAGAAAATACCAACCCTCGTTCAGCCAAACCACTGTGAGGCATGGAATCTCCAACCACTTGAGCCACCTCTAACCTCATCAACCGCACTTGTATTTGAGACCAAACCTCGAAACAATTTCGATGCACTTACCTTTCTCCCCGTATATATTTTGGAGTTGTCTATGGAGAAGACGCTCACTTAATTTTGACAGCAAAATTGTTGCTCTTTATTTTTCTTCAAGGGGTGATAAGAAAAGGGAAGTAAGATGATGAATGCATCAATTAACTAAAGTGACTTGTTTCCCGGTTACATTTTGTTGATAGAACCCATCCTTGATCAATTGACCAACGGATTTACGGAGTAATAAAGACAATTTGGGGGAAAATTTATTAAGGGAAAAAAAAAATAAAAAGAGAAGCGAAGCCTTCAATAAGTTAAAAAAGATATAATAAGAAAATAGAAGCATAGAAATCTTTTTAAAACCAAACATATCTTCTTATGTCCGTTTTGCCGTAACTTATTTTTCATATTAACGTAAAACCCTGAATCACAATAAACTCGCTGATTTTAGGGTCAGTAAAATTATACTCCACGGTCTCTTCATTCAGCTCCACCTCTTCGCCATCAGAATTCATCATAAGATTGCCAGTAGCATTATCCCTTCTAGAGGGAACTCGGGCAAAATATCATAAGCAATACCCTATTTTTATCCCAATCGCCACACCGTCGTCGTCTCAAAATCAACACAAGATATTGTTCAAAAGTAAAATTTAAGCAAAATTCGGATACGTAGTTTCACCAACATCGATGCAATTCCCTATTAACCATAGACCAAAAATGCACCGACGCTGACACTAAAATAGTATCGAGTACAACAATTCACGGACAAAACCACAAACAACTCAAGACACTGAAATTTAAGACTAAGCTGAAGAAGTTTTCATCAGCAGAAATTCGACTAGGTCCATAATAAATAGTAGAAAAATAATTTAAAGCTTGTCTTCGAACTCAGAGAGTGGGGTCATCTGCTCCTTCAAGCCCTTCCTCTTGCGGATGTCTGTAACAAGCTGTGCAGCTTGTGATCCGGCCTCCAATGGATCCGAGGACATCATATCCCAATGATCAAACACACACTGGGGGAAAGCCTGACCAGATGTTGCGGCCCTCAATGTGCTAGAGAATCCGAAGGACTCGATGACCGGGAGGTATGCTTTGATGTTGTAAAGTGGAGTACCAGGCCTCTGCATTTCCTCGAAGACATGTCCACGCTTCTGGTTAAGAACACTGTAGATACCACCAAGAGCTTGCTCAGGAGCCTGGATTTCCACCAGGTAGACGGGCTCAAGAAGCCTGGGCTTGGCAGTCAACTGGGAAGCATAGAAGACTCTCCTGGCAGTAGGGATGATCTGACCACCACCTCTGTGGATAGCATCAGCGTGCAGGACGACATCGCATACTTCAAAGCAGATGCCACGCATGTTTTCTTCAGCCAAAGCACCTTCTTTTGAAGCCCACTGGAATCCAGCAACTACAGAGTCCTTGATTTCATTCAAGTACTGGACTCCCTTGCACATATCGACCACCATGTTGGGTCCAAGAGTCTCGGGTCCAAAACACCAGATCTTCTTCGCAAGATCCTTATCCCAACCAAACTCTTCTGACAAGATTTTAGAGCGGACCTTGGGATCATCCCTTGGTCCGATCTTGCCATCATCAATGGCCTCTGCAAGCCCCTCCTCCAATGGTCTTGCTTCCATGTAAAGACGGTTGTGCTTGTTGGGTGACTTGCTCATCACAGTGCGGCATGACCTCTCCAGGACAGTCTCACGGAATGACACAACAGGGTCAGATTTAATAATCTCAGCTCCACCCATGAAATCTTCCTGCAAGTCCTTCAAGCAAATTTCCAGATGAAGCTCTCCAGCACCAGCAACAATGTGCTCTCCAGACTCCTCAATGGTACAAACAACCATAGGATCTGACTTGGCCAACCTTTTAAGACCTTCAACAAGCTTAGGAAGATCTGACGCAACCTTGCACTGAACAGCAACACGAACCACAGGTGACACAGAAAACTTCATAGCTCGGATAGGGTGGGCATCAACTTCCTTCTCATTTGTCAAGGTAGCATTCTTGGTGATAAATTGATCCAAACCAACCATCGCAACTGTGTTACCACAAGGCACATCCTCCACCGTTTCCTGTCTTTTACCCATCCAAATGACAGTTCTTTGCACACTCTTCACATACAGGTCTTTCTTCTCCCCAGGAACATAATTTGGTCCCATAATTCTGACCTTCAAACCTGTAGACACCTTACCAGAGAAAACACGACCAAAAGCGAAAAACCTACCCTTATCAGATGCAGGAATCATCTTTGAGACATACAGCATCAGAGGGCCGTCAGGATCACAATTTCTGATAGCAGAAGCATAGGGATCATCAAGAGGACCCTCATACAAATTCTCAACACGATACTTTTGGGCCTTAGAAGGAGAGGGAAGGTGGAATATCATCATTTCCAATAGTGCATTACTTGCTGGGAGCCAGGTTTGCATGACACGCTTCATCAATGCTTTACCCATCAAGTCCTTCTCCTCAGACTTCATGTTGACTCCGAGCTTGTGCAACATCGGCCACAGCTTATCCTTCTGATCATTCATACAAGTGTTAATTATCTGCTTGATAGGCTCATAACAGAACTGGACAAACCCACGTTTGCAGGTGGGAGAACCAGTGTTCTTGGTGGTCCACTTCTTTGTCGCCGGATCAAAGAAGTTTTCACCCCAGAGCCTTTCCATCATCTTTGACTCATCAACACCAAATTTTGAGGCATACATTTTTGCAAAGTTGGTCAGGGTAAAGGCCCAGCCATGCAAACCAGCAGAAAAAGCAACTGTTCCTTTCTCAGGATAGACCTGACAATCACCGAGTAGTGGATCTTCATATGTAGCCATGATCACATTAGCATTCTCAATAACCCTCTGGAATGTCTGGTAAGCCTCCTCTCCATCAACCTGAAGCTCAAGGAAACATCTGTCCATCTTGTTAACAGTCAGAACAGGCCTAATTCTTTCTCCCAGGGCCTGTCGCAGCACAGTTTCAGTTTGCACACAAACACCTTCAACACAATCCACCACCACTAGAGCTCCATCAGTAATGCGAAGTGCAGCAGTAACCTCAGATGAGAAATCCACATGCCCAGGGGAGTCAATGAGATTGATGAGATACTCATTGCCTTGGCGTTCTCCTTTGTAACTCTTGAGAGCTTCATCAGACATTTCATAGTAGAGAGAGATACCAGTAGACTTGATTGTAATACCACGCTCAGCTTCATCTGCACGGGTATCAGTCATGCGGACATCACCTGCCACTTCTTGTGCAATAATTCCAGCAGCAGCCACAAGAGAATCAGTGAGTGTGGATTTTCCTGCATTTAGAAAGCCATACAAAGGTGCAATTCAGTTACACAGACTACAGAAAGTAAAAACTATATAACATAACAAGGCAGTACAATATCATTCTAATAAAAAGCAAAACAGTATTATCAAAATCAATCATTGATGTTGCCATATGTACACAAAAAAACCGAAGAAGTATTAAGAAAGGAAAATATCAAAGACACCTACTCTCTATCAAATCTCAAAGGAACCTTTTAAAAGATGACACTACATAAGTTCCAAATCACAATTTACAGATCCGTTTTTGTGCTCTTACTGAGACAAAATGTTTATTTGGTTAAATAAGATGCATAGAAAAAATTCCTAAAATATGTCTTAGTGCTTTTTGCATGAGTTAAAAGTAACTTTCGAAAAAAAGAACTCTAAAAAATTTTCTATATAATAAAAACAATTTTTTAACATTGACCAAACACAAACTGTATAACTTCGTATACCAAATATGATGGAATAATATCATGGGAATCCCGAGAGTGCACCATATATGGAGAAAGTAACAATAACAACAAATAAAAGCTTCCCAATTAATCCATACCGTGATCAACATGAGCAATCACAGACATGTTACGAATGTTATGCTTATGGTCCATAATACGACGAAGCTCTTCAGCTGTGAACTTCACCTGTAGATACAAACACACATTTCAGTTGAGATTAATCCAAATTTTCAACCAAAGTAAATAAATTAAACATCAAACTTCGTTTTTCATCAACTTACCATTTTGACTAGTCTTTATTTCCCACAAAAAAAAGTTCTTCAAAGCTGAAACACCAAAATCACCAAATAATTCAGCTAAACAGTAAGATATCAGAAATGAAAGTAATAAAAGAACAAAACAATCTTATCGACTAAACTGTCAAAAATAAATTAAACGAAATTAAAATCAAAAGCAAAACTAACAAATAGTAACAAAGTTCCATAACAACGACACTCCTTCGTTCAGAACACAGAATATTTTTTGGTCTATCTAGACACGCTTGGGGAAAAAAAACTAAAAGCTTTCAAAATATAATCCTGAACTCAGATTGAAATCGTTCAAACAAACATCAAGAAGAAAAATCTAAATCATCACTTAAAAACACGCAAGCAGAAAAAAAAATTAAAACAAAAATATTTTTGTCTAAGGCGCATATACTCATATACAACCACGATCTATTTACTCACATATAGAAAACAAAAATTACCGAACAAAGAGTTAAAAAGAACAAAAATCCGATCTTCACTATCAAGAACTTTAAAACCACATCCAAGATACACACAGATAACAACAGATTAAACAGATCCACATCGATTCACCACATGAATTCGAACCAGAAAAAAGTGAAACAAATCAAACAAAACCGGAAAAAAAAAGAAAGACCTCAAACGGAACCTAGGTATATTCAACTAAATCACAGATCTGAAGCAAATCGAAGTGAGAAAAACAGTGAAGACAAGCAAAAACGCATACCGATCTGTTTGGGAGAAGAGAAAGTGGCAGAAAATAAGCTGTAAAACATCAGAGAAAAGAGAAAATTTACACTGAAAACGAACCTGAGGGAGCGAGAGCGCAAGAGAGAGAGGCGGCGAAGGGTTTGGGGGCGAGTGCGGCCTCTCACTCAGTAGCGTATATATAAAGCAGTGAGAGAAAAAGTGACCAAGTGGCTCTGAGGTATAATGTCCACCGAGCAAACGCAATCCTTAAACTCAAAGTTTTGGGCCTAGGTTTTTGAATTGGGCTTGGCTGCCCATGGCTTTCATCTGTCAGTTCTATTGTAGTTCATGGCAGCTCAAAAATCGTAAAAATAAAAAATTGAAAGTAACACTTTCAATTTGACCCAGAAAAAAATCAGACTCGGACCGAAACAGCAACAGTCAGACTGAAAGAAGGGCCATTTGGCAGTTGACCAAGCAAGGGCCATTTGGCAGACGAAATATTTTTAACTTTTTTGAGGAATGTGACTATGGAAATGTAAGATTTCTATGTTTGGTGATATATATATATATATATAAAATTGAGTTCTAGTTTAATGTGAGAATAACTAATGTATTTCAACAAAGGCATCTATTTTTTTATCCATGAAAAGATAATGAATGAAACAATTATATTGAAGCACAATTATTTCTCAAAGATATTTAATCTGATTTAATAAATATGTTATTATCTACATCTTATATGTATTAAAATAACATCATATGTTGAATAACTAATAGCTAAATATGTTGCTATTTTGTAAAACATGAAGGGATGATGTTACGATATTACAGTTTATTATCATCATAAAATTGATTATTAATTATGGCTCACCTACCGTCATAATATGTATGCTACAAAAATTATTTATTTATTGTTGTACTCCACTTTTTCCAATTTTTTATTTTTTATTTTATTTTTATAGAAATTAATATATTTATTTAAAGGAATCAACAAGTTTTTAATTACACGGGAATGCGATAATTTTTTTAATTACATGAATATGTATGAAGTTTAATTTTTTAAAAAACATGTAAATGAATTTAATATTTAATATATATTTTTTACTATTAATTATCCCATGCATTGTATAGGTAATATACTAATGTAATATAATATACATGAATTAATAAAAAATAAGAAAATGTAATTGCTCTTTTATATATTATTATAATATAATACACACACATGTGTGTGTATAATAACAGTATGTAATAGTTGTTATATTATATTAAATAAATTAATATCTTTTAATGCACTTTTGTTCTCTTCCTTCTCTTCAACTCAATCCACAAAGAACCCATTATTTTGTTCTTTTAATGCACTTTTGGTTTAAGATCTAACATTGTACAAAAGTTTCATCATCACTCAAGCCAAAAATCATCCTAAGTTTCCTTTTCAAGGCCTTGGTTTACACTAGCATAAAGGGAGGATGATTTTGCTTCTTCTCACTCCATCAAAGTCTCAAGAGTCTTAACCTTCATTAATCTTCGTATCAAGTAGGGGAATTTATGCTTGCATTCTTTAAGTTTCTGTCCATTTAATCGATTCAACAAAGTTGTGTAAGTTGTTAAAATTTTTGTTGATGAATTTTCTGTTTTGGAATGAGAGTTTTATGATTTTAGAATGAAGTGTGGCTAGAAATTATGTGTTGGAATGAAATTGATTGGTGTTTTCCAAGTTATAATAATTTTGGGGATGAAATGTGTTGATTAGGAAGTCCTTAAGATTGCTTTACTAAATGGTACGACTTAGTGAAATTCAATTTTATATCCTATTAGTAAACCTACACGAATTTTTAAGTTTATTTGGAGTTGAGATTTTGAACTGAAATTTTTGTGAAATATAGCTAACATGTGGAACTACTCCCATGGCTTTTTGAGAGAAAACGTAATCATTTACTATCCTTAAAAATTGGAAAACCAAGACTATTCTTATAAGCACTCTGCACTTGTTTCAACCAGGTGTAAATTTTTCTATTTTTGTTAAAATTTGAAGTTGAAATTTTTACAAGTCGATTAACATCTTGAGATTTTCCTATCAATTTTTTGTGGAAAGTTCTGCGGTGGTTTGCTATGGTCTAAAATTTCTAAAAATTGGTTCCATAATGCTACAAAACATGTTCTAAGTATCGAATTTGTACAATTTTGAAACCTCATCTAAGATCTCATTTTTCACCCAAATTTTCTACACCCTAACATGTTTGGGTACATTCCTGGTTTCTTTTTTTTTTAAAAAGAAAATTATCATGCATTTACTAACCTTTTTTAGATATATCTTTTAGACTAATTTTCTAGTAAGTTGCTACCTTTATTATATCAATGAAGTAAATGAAGTGCAAGTAGTGTTTGGTGTTGTATTTTGTGTAACTAAACCTATGAAAGTGTGATTGGCATAAAACGATGATGATTATGATGACTATGATTATTTGATTGCATGATATGAAATATATGAAAGGGATATTATGTTGCTTATGATGTGAGCATGCACAAGTAATTAAATGTTTGGTGCTAGATTGCATGCATAGTAATTCGGTCTTATTTGTGCATTGAGAAACTATGGAATTTAGTATAATTCCTAGTAACTGCTAGATACATATTCTGTGAGCTTGAAATCGGAGTGCCTACAAGTGGTGAATGCTTGGGTTTGATTTTCACAATCACAGTTATGCTAAAGTCAAATTGTTAGAGTTATATGAATCCAGAAATCTCATAATACTAAGAATTTAGGGGCTAGCATTCGCAAGAGAGGAGCACCCACCCTTTAGTTATATAATTTCAGTATTATTTTTATTTACTTCAGTTAAGTTATATATATCAATAGTATTGAACAACTATAGAGGCAATAGTATTAAATATCCATGGAGGCAATAACATTAAACAGGCATTGAGGCAAACATAATAAACAGCCATGGAGGCAAACTCAGTTAACAACCATGGTGGCATAGACATAAACGAGAACTAGTTAGGTGCTTACAGTTTGTCTGCGAAGGACTAGTATGATTTTCAGCAGGTGCACTTATTCACGAGGAATTGAGCAACCATCTTACAGTTATGATTTTATAGCTTTTAATATTATATATGTATTTATCATGTTCAACAAATATTGTTTCCTGATGCTTTATCGTACCCTTAGTTAAAATAATTTCATGATTGATTATGAGTTTAGGAATGCTTGTTTATGAATTTACAAAATGAAATGTGTTTTCCTAGCTAGCTACATATATAAATATCAAACGGTTTAAGATTGTTGCATGTATATTGCATTATGTATATTCCTTGGTTGTTCCATATGGGTGATTGGTGAGAGCTCACTTATTGAGTCCATTGACTCACCCCTCTCCTTTCCTCTCATAGTTGTAGGTTCAGAGACGGTTCAGATTTTTGTTCCATAGACGCAATTATTCCCAGTGATGAGTCTTACTTTGCAGTAAGGCCTAACGTAGGATTATGTTAAAGCATAGTGCTCTAATAGATGTGCAGGCAGATCCAAGCCACATATGTATTTTGAGATATTGTAGTTATTTTTAAAGTTCATGTATCTCTATATTTTTTTTTTAGTTTAAGTAAGGAAACATGGACTATGATCAAAGATTTATATAGTGAACTAGAAATATATTAATGATTTAGTTTTCAAGTGTTAAACAAATTTTCAGAGATTGATTAAGCGGACTGTAGATCTTTGTATATTAAAGTATTTCAGATTTATAATTTTCAGAAATTTGGTCCTGGATAAGGATTTAAATAAAAATTTAAAAGAAGTCATGTTTTAAGAATGAATATATTTGATAAATTATGTATTTAGAGAGACACGTCATCTAGTAGGCCTATGTAAGGATGTGATTCCTTATGAGCTGGTCATATTCCCAAGTTGAGTTGTGACAGTGTTGAAAGGTGGCTTTTTTAGTCCACGTTTCTTTGTATGGTATTTAAGAATTTAGAATGGTTTGGGCTTTCCAAGTTTTGGACTCAGTCACATTGATAAGATAGTTTAATTTGGGCTACTATCATTTGGTTTTTTGTCAGTTTTGTTTAATAAGTTTTAATGAAAAAAGTGAGTTAGCTATTTATTCAATTTTGAGTGAATTTTGCACCCAAAAAAAAATAATAATAAAAAAGGAAAATAAAATGGTAGGTAGGACTCTTGACTTTTTTTAGTCACAATTATTTTACTTATCTCTGTTTTAGCCCAAATTAATCGTATGTTTGTTATCTATTCATGAATTAGCTTTGTTAATTTATGTTGAGATTAGTGCTTATTAAAAAAAAATGTGTTCTCTTATGATAAAAAAAAAGAATTTTTTTTTTTGAAAATCTTGAACCTTGCAATGATCAATGATAGTGATTAAATTGCAATTGTCATCTTCACTATTATTAAGTCGTAAGGGTTTAGTGAGTAACCAAGTGCTAACTTAAATCCTACAGGAGTGGATTTTGTTTTCAAAAGAAAAATGTTTTCTTAAAAATAGAATTTTTTTTATTAATTAATTAAAATCAATCAACCCACAGGTATTTTCTATAGAACTACATGACTTTTAACATAGGAGTAGGCAATCCCTATCAAGGAAAAATTAATTTTTCGTAATTTATTTGTTTAAGTGTACATATGCTTGTCTTGTCTTTTCTTATTAAAAAAATAAAAATAAAAAATTCTTTCAAAAGTTATTAATTAATTTACACAACTTACCAAGGTACCATTCAAGGACAGGTGTATTAGAGGTGCCGTAGGATTAAGTTCCTACCTTTTCCTATGCATAATCAACTCCCCGAATTCATGTCTGATTTTTCAAAGGCCATTTTCTAGAATAAAATAGGTTTTTCCCATATTTTTCCCAATTTAAATGAATTTGATAGCGACTCCCATTTTTAATCACTCTTTGTCGCTGTCCCCTCGAGATCCCGGTTGTAACATTCATATATAGTAATATTGTAAAATTTTACTAGTAACAAATAATATTTAAGAGATATTTTGTAATATATATATATATATATCAAAACAAACAATATAAGTATCAAGTTATTTAAAATGTATTAATTGATGTATAAAATCATATAATAAATATTATAAAAAAGGTATAACTTTAAAATGATTGTTTGATTTCAGATCAGATCGAGCTAACCTGAAATATAATCTGAATCCGACCCAAAAAATGTATAAGATTAAATTTGAGGACCCTGACTCATTAAGCATTTGGTCGAATGGGGCTAGGGGATCGGGCTCAATCATGAACGCCCCTAATCAGGTCTACCTAATAGCATGAAGAGAGATCAAGGCGTAAAGACACAAGTGCATTCCATCAGTGGCTAGCTAATTGGAGCATTGGAGCTAAGATGCCATCCCGTGAGTGTATTGTGAGCAAGACGGCAGCACTCGAATGGGTAACAGTTGTCCTTTTTTAAAATTAACTGTCTTTGAGGGCCTGCCTTCAGTCAGGACAAGAAGAAGAATTTGTGGCTAGAATCCATATTTAAATTGAAAGCAATTATTTTAGGGATTTTTCTAAGCCACGTTCTAGACAATAGTTGGAAATGCATATAAGGACAATTTGTTTTTAGATAAGAGCCCAAATTCGTCTTTGGCAAATTTTTTATTGAACAAATTGGCTATTCTTAAAAGAAAAATACTCAAAAATGTCGTTTTCAATTTAAAATGTTAACTAAATTAATCTCTATAAAAAAACATAAATTGATTCCTCAATAATCATAAAAAATACAAATTGATCCCTGCAGAGAAAAGTTAATTTATCCTATAATTTTAATTGATAGAAATTTATTTGGGTATTTATTTTTTCTGGAGGACTAATTTATTCTTTTTTTTATAGAGTAATTAATTTGTGAGACTTAAAATTTAAGAAGGATTAATTTTAAATTATATTTTTTGTTTTTGATAAAAAAGTATAATTTTTCAAATTTTTTAATGTGTAAAGTCCAAGTTCATAAATTTATCCTTTTTTTCTAATCCATAATCTAGAAAAAGAAATTTATTTAATAAATACATATAGGTTTCTCTCTCCTTATAAACGCCACCGTTGCATTCCATTCAATATAGCTCTGTGGCTGAGAATGCAAAATATCATGTGCACTAATTGTTAGAAAACAATAACTAACACAAGAGAGGGTCAATGTCTACGGAAACGGTGATGATACATCTCGAAATTAGGTTTTCTTTTTTTTTCTTTTTGGTAACACCAAGTATCCACCTTGCTGGCTTGGAACAGTTGGTTCGAATATTTAAAGTTGCTCCATATTCAAAGCTAGAGATTGAGCCCCTAATATTTTAGTTAAGGGTGAGTGAGTCCTTATCATTTGATTGCACTCTCATATTATCTTTGAAATTAGTTTAACCAAAGGAAGAGCGTTGTCAGTGACTTAAATCAATACTAATGCTGTCACAAAAAAAATATCAATACTAACGCTTTTTGTTTATTTAGATTACGCATTGACAATGACTTAAATCAATACAAAATTTTTGTTTCTTTAGCGTATGTTTTGTGGGTTTGGATTTTGGAGGGGAAGGAAAGGGGAGGGGAAGACTTATAATGTAAAATTATATTACAAGTCCTCTCCTTCCCTCTCTTCCCTTCCAAAATTCAAACTTACAAACATACCCTTAGTGGATTATACACCGTGAAACTCACAAAATCATACATTTCTAATGAATATTTAAAATTTTAAAATCCTTAATATGATATGATGCCCTTAATCACTGATGACTTGTTGAGGAAATCTTAACTACTCTCTCCGTTTTACCTATCAAAAAAAAATATATATATAAAGGAGATAATAAGTAAATTTTGATAATATTATAATTTATAAGGTTCTATAAGTAGATAAAATTACTCTTTTTCAAAAAACAAAGCAAGTAAATACAATTAATTAAAGTAAGTGAATATAATTAATTATATTATGGGTGGTATTAGTAAAATAATTACTACTTTTTTAATATGATGCCTGGATAAATATTAAAAAAAGAATTGATAGATAGGGTGAAACAAAGGCAGCAGTAATGTAAAAATGGGGATTGGGAAATGTGCAAAACAAAATCTTGTCTTTGACTACATATTGTGCATGTGGGATCTGGCTAATTACAGTTGGAAAAAACAATCTTATGAAATGAATTAGATATCTCTAATTACCACATAATATTGTATTACTTTCGTGGTTGCCCTTTGTAACATTGTCTAAGAGGCTGCAAATAGTTCTTATCCTGTTATTCTTCTCTTCTAGTTTCCAGGTTAAGATTTTACACTCTTTTAAGGCCACTGAGGAACATGGAGGTTTCATATACAGATGAAGTTGCAGGCACAGTCAAGCTCAACTCAAATAGGCTAAGTGATCTCAAAGCATTTGATGACACAAAAGCTGGTGTAAAAGGACTTGTTGATCAAGGTGTTGCAAAGATTCCAAGCTTGTTCCATCATCCACCTGATGAATTTGAGAAGGCCTCAAATTTATGCAACAAAGAGCACATCATTCCTGTTATAGACCTTGGATTTGATGGCAAAGATCCAAGCACACGCCAAGAAGTTGTTGGTAGAGTAAGGGAAGCATCTGATAAATGGGGTTTCTTTCAGGTGGTCAATCATGGCATCCAAGAGAGTGTTCTAGAGGGCTTGAGAGATGGGGTGCGCAGGTTCTATGAGCAAGATGTTGAGGTGAAAAAAGAGCTTTATACCCGTGATCAGATGAGGCCTTTTGTTTATAATAGTAATTTTGATATTTATTCTTCACCAGCACTAAATTGGAGGGATACTTTCATGTGTTACCTGGCTCCTAACACTCCCAAACCAGAAGACTTGCCGGAAGTATGCAGGTATGTTCAAGTTTGTATGCTGCTAATTTTCTACACACTACTTGGATACTGGAAAAATGATGCCTCAATAACGAAAATTTTCAGTTGCATTACTAGTGAACCTGCTTGTGAGGAATCAACAGGGAATATGTACTGATAAATTTGATAACTTAATTTCTCTAAATCCACTATTAAGATAACCAGAATCACCAATTATAAACACATCATTCTATTCTGCATCCATATAGTGTCTCCAAAAGCTAAGTACAAAGAAAAACATTAGTCTATTTAGCTTTGGAAGTTTATTTTTGTATGATGTTAATGGCTATACATGAAATCTAAAACGGATCACAAATGGTTTCCTGAATAAGATTCACAGATCCTCCCTATAGCAAAATAGGCTATATAATGTGTCTCCAATTGTTTACATGAGTTATCAGTTATGGACCAGGGTTGCAAAATGATGTTAGACAAACAACTACAGAAGCTAAACACAAAGAGAGCGACACAGTGAATGAAGGCCCAAAGTTGAATTTTTTAATTTCTCTACCAGAAGACATTAACTTGCTTAGCTTACTAATTGCATTTTCCTATAGGGATATACTTCTGGAATATGGGACGAATATAATGAAGCTGGGGATTGCACTCTTTGAATTGCTATCAGAAGCTCTTGGTTTGCATTCAAACTATTTAAAAGACATGGGTTGTGCCGAGGGGCTGCTTTCTCTTTGCCATTACTATCCTGCCTGCCCTGAACCAGAATTAACCATGGGTACCACCAAGCATTCTGATAACTGTTTTCTCACAGTGCTTCTCCAGGACCATATTGGTGGTCTCCAGGTTCTTCATGAGAACAAGTGGATTGATATACCCCCGGTACCTGGGGCTCTGGTAGTTAATATTGGTGATCTTCTGCAGGCAAGTTCTCTGTTGTTATTCTGCATGTATGTGTTCCCTGTAACTATTATTGTGGATGCTTATTACATCTGCGGCTTCACTGCCTATGGAGATATTGAAAGGAAAAGCATTAAGACAAACCATGGCTTATATTGTGGGCCGTAACTGCAAATGCAGCTGTAATATTGCGGTTTTTATGGTGTCTGCAAGTGTATTACAACTGCAGTTGCAGCTGCATTACTTGTATTTTTTGCAATTTTCTGCAATCACAGTAATCAGAATGCAACTGTATCTGTGAAAACAACTGTAACTTAAAACCATGACACTAATACACTATATAATGGTTACATTAAAATGGCTAGTCTAAGTTATGTTGATGATGCTTATGGTGCTTAGTATTTATCATTGCTTAGTTATGTTGATGATGCTTATGGTGCTTAGTATTTATCATTGCTCTTACAGCTTCACTCTAAGGTTAGAAGTATCATATTATGTAACAAAACCATATTTGGACATAGCATTAATATGCCAGCTGCATTTTGTCTAGTTCTTAGGTTTACAATGGGATAAAACTTGGATATTGTCCTTTACATCCTTACCATTCAGTTCGCGATACAAGCAATGATATGTGAATTTTTTGCAACCTAACAACCTAGTTTAATACAGTTAAATCTAATGGTTAATTTAAAAGATTATCAACATGTATCATTGCTTAAATAGCAAGACCTAGCTTTTACCTTTGCAATATTACTTTACATCAGTGGAACTGCAACAGACTTGTAAGAATTTGTTACCGCACAAGTTCTTATGATGTTTTTTGGTAAATAGTTCTTACGATGTTTCAAATGAGCATATATATTGTTAGACCTCCAAATCAAGTGCTATTGTTTTACCTTAAGCTAAGTTTGAATTTGAAGAGTGAGACCAAGATGGGATGGAGGGAAGTTGTAACTAACTTTGCCTAGCTGGCAAGGTTAGTGGGAGAGTGGTGTGTGCATTCCTGATTCTGTTATGGGAAGAGGTGGTAGTATATAAGGATAGGGGGAGCTATCAAGGGGGGGTATCTGGGAATTGGAATTGGGCTTGGGAGAGTAGCTAGGTCTCTCTAATACCTAGCAACCATTGTTTCCTTCAGTTTGTTCTCAATACACACTCCTATTCTATGATTCATTCTTATCCTATGGCTTGGTACCTATCAAATGGTATCAGAGCTCCCGGTCTTGGGAGCCCTGTGTCATGAACCACGATGTCGCCATCGCATGGAGCTCGAGTCGGACACGAAAATGAAGCAGCAGATAGAGATGGAGCAGCGTCTGAAAAAAATTAAAAATCTAGAACAACGAAGATCCCACCGGCGTCGTCGTCGACAACCTGTTTGGGAGGGTGATGAAGATTGGTGGTGGAGGAGAAGAAAGAGATCCTCCATAGCCGATTGGAATCCTAATGTTCGCGTGCTCTTTGAAAGCATGCAGCATGAAGGGGAGGAAAGGGGAGCCAATGAAGATGCACATGAATCTGAGGAAGAAATGGAGCTGGAGGTGCTAGAGCCACACCGCCGAAACCACCGGGATTTGGAGGTGGCGGAGTCCGACGAGGAAGCTACAGAAGTTTCAAGAATGGCGGCCAAGCGTCCATTGCTGGAAAGTCAAGGTCTCGAAGTCCAGCCGTGCATGAGTGTGAAAGCATGGCCGGAGACGACGGAAGCACAGCCGCCGACGGCGGCCAGGCGAACTGTCACAGGCGGCGACATGAGGGAGAAGAAAGAAGAGGAGCACACAACAGTGGAGGGCTCGTGTGCGGTGACCGGCGAGCCGCCGCCGGGGCCAAACCGATCGGCGACTGAGGAAGCTTCTCGGAGCTGTTGCTTGAAGGAAGCTCGACCCCCGCCTAAACCACTGGAACCACAAGATCGGGGGGTAGCAGCGCCTGTTGCAGGGCGGCATGGACGACGACCGGCGAGCCGTCGCAGGGGAAGGACCGACCGGCGACGAGGAAGCAAGAGACGGCAGCACCATGCTCCGTCGGTGGAAGCTTCCTGAAGGTGCCAGAAATGGATGCCTTGGAAGTTCCCCTCAGCTGCTGCGTGCTAGAGAAAACCAGATGGGAAACAGGCAGGGCATGCAAGAGTTTGGGTCAGTTTTTTAACCTAATGGGCCAAGCCCATATGTGGAAAAAGAAGAATTGCTGGTCTGAAGAATGGGAATTAATTGTGAAGTGGGGCCAAGCCCAACTCAATGAGGAGAAGGATTGTGATACTGACGGTGTGGGTTTACAAATGGGTCCAGCCCAACTCATTAAGAAGATTACATATTCAATGGAGGCCCAAAAGAAAAATGGTGCACCAGTAATGCTTAATGACAAAACTGGAGCGGACAAAGCATGGTAGAAGTTGGGTCAAATACTGGACCAAATGGTCCAAGTCCAATTATGTGAGGTAGCACTTATTCTCTCTGCTGAAACAATCATAAGAGTTGGACCTCATATCCTTGCGAATGTTGAAATAGGAATTAGTAGCCCAGCAGGTATCACTACTAATGTGGAGTCCAGAAAAGCTGCCAAGAGGGACCCGTGGATGCAGGAGACCTGGCGCAACAAGCTAAAGAGAGGAATGAAAGGGATACGTCCGGAGAATCCGCACAAATGGTTCCAATTGAGAACAACTCTTCTTCTCAAGGTAAAGAACTTAAAATCAAGAAATTTTTGGAGGGGATCTGACGTTAATATATGGCAAGGGGGGGTTGAATCTACAGGTCAAGATACTCTCACACTGCCATTAAACAAGAACACGTTGCAACTTCCGAAATTACACACAAACATCCTTCCTCTTTTGGAATGTTTTTTACTCCTAGTTGATGGATTGGACTATGGGTTTCCCTGTGTTACTGGACCTGTTTGTAGAGAAGGCATAAATGGCAAGGAATTCTTTGTAAGCTCTCTTGCGTTGCTCAATCAATCATATGGAACTCAGGTAGTCTACTCTTCAGGAGCTCATCCCTTGGATTCTCTGTGGCCTTGGCTTTTGAAAACAACTAGAAGATTTAGATTTCACGGGAAGGGTTTAGAAACTGGCGGCATCATTGCTAAACAGAATTTTGACTGGAACGAGCAAGTTGCCCTGGCCTTGGAGCAGTCCAGCAATTCACAAGCTACAAGGCTTATTGAGTATAAAGGACTGGTTAAAAAGGTTGTTGTTATGGTTATGAGAGTTGAGCATGGAACTGATGCGTTGGATTGAGAATTTGCAAGTTTGAAGCATGTGCATCATAGAAAGTTAATTCACTTTGGTGAAGTAGGAACAAAGTATAGGCTAGGAGGAGATGTCTATGACAGTTCATGGTCATTAATGCCAGTGATTTCGGGTGCTGAGGATTTTGCAACTTTTGGTACCAAGGGTGCTAAGACATATGGTGATGCTTTTGGTATCAATTACTTAAAGGACAGAGCAAGGGAACTTGGGGCAGCTTCATGGGACCCTGGAGGACATTACAACCATGCAAGCTCACTTTCCTTCTTCCTCAAGATATGGGACCCAGGAGGAAGTCTTCTATTTTTCAGCACTATTGTTTTCTTTTATGTACATCACCTCGAGGACAAGGTGATTTTTTCAGGGGGGAGTATTGTTAGACCTCCAAATCAAGTGCTATTGTTTTACCTTAAGCTAAGTTTGAATTTGAAGAGTGAGACCAAGATGGGATGGAGGGAAGTTGTAACTAACTTTGCCTAGCTGGCAAGGTTAGTGGGAGAGTGGTGTGCATTCCTGATTCTGTTATGGGAAGAGGTGGTAGTATATAAGGATAGGGGGAGCTATCAAGGGGGGGTATCTGGGAATTGGAATTGGGCTTGGGAGAGTAGCTAGGTCTCTCTAATACCTAGCAACCATTGTTTCCTTCAGTTTGTTCTCAATACACACTCCTATTCTATGATTCATTCTTATCCTATGGCTTGGTACCTATCATATATATGAACTTAGCCAATTATTACTTTTCTTGAAGTGCAGCTTATAACAAATGACAGATTCAAGAGTGTTGAACATAGAGTTCTAGCAAATCTCATTGGTCCAAGAATATCTGTTGCATGCTTTTTCAGCTCCGGTCTCAGGTCATCATCGAAGCTCTATGGCCCCATAAAAGAATTGTTATCAGAAGACAATCCTCCCAAGTATAGAGCAACCACAGTTGCAGATTATGTATCCTATTTCAATGCCAAAGGGCTTGATGGGACCTCAGCACTTGAACATTTCAGGATTTGAGTTGAAAGATGTGGAATTGAGGTGGTTTAGTTAGCATGATAAATGAATGAACTAGGATAAGTTGGAAGTAAATGATATTTATCAAATTCTATATGAATATGAATCTTCTTCTTGGAATGGAAATTTACAGTATCTCTCATGGCCATATACTTTACAATTGAGGTACGTGCTTAAGTTGAATATTTGCTTAGTTATATAGCGCTAAACCAAAAAGAATTCTTTGAATGTGTTGATTATTACAGTCACAAGAAACACACCTAGTGAATTTATGCTTTACCACAAATACTTTACAACACTCACTAAATGATCAAATTCTAAGAGAGAGGAATTGGAGCAAACAATAAAGAATAAAGAAAGAAGCACTGACAACAGCAACTCAGAAGCATAGACTATGAAGGGTTACTTAGCATATCCACCAGTTGAATCAGCAGTTCTGTAGTAGCCATTGATATGCTATGCATGCTGGATATTATGAAAAGAGAAGAAATGTTCCCAAAATTTCAGTTATTTCTGGACAATACCTTTTCAGAGGTGAATCATCAATGATTTATAGATCAATCGAAGATGAATCCCAATCTACACATACAAATTTATGCTAAATCAAAGAGCATAAGTAATTATAGAGAAGACCTTGATTCAACGTCCTTGATTATAATCATGCTGAACTTGCCATGTATTAGCAACAAGCATCTGTAATGAGAATATTCTTTTTTGTTGCTTTTTCAATTTGTCAATTTGTCAATCACATTAAATAGCGGAAGTTATGGTTGTGCAAAGTTCAAGGAGGCACTTTGATTTTTCAGTAGATCACTTCCCCTAGTTTTATTGCTAGCAGGACTTTGTAATGCAAAATTTTGTTGAAGTCAAGGCCAAGCAAACATCACACTAAAGGAATAGAGAAAAATGAAAATAATCGAAAATTCCTCTTTCGATGGTCAAAGAACTCAATGTCAGATACAAAAAGATTATTTTGCATAAGTTTAACATTTCATATTTATCTAATTTTATAATAAAAGTAGATCCTACTAATTTTATCTTAGATACACTAATGTATTTATTGCCAACTTTATTGTGGCTATTTGCTAACATGAAATGTTAGAAATGTGGTAGTTCAAGTCTTAGACATGACATTTTATATGTACCCACCAGCGGGGCAGGTATTTCGTACACCTACAACCATATGGAAGGTTTTTAATATCATAAATGGTACATGGTGACCCACTTTGTGAAGAGTTGAAGACACATTGGTACCCTTTGGCTTTTTCTTTTTCTATTGCCCCCATTTTTTTTTTTTGGTGGTGTAAATAAAGAAGAAACAAAGCCAATTTACACCGCTAGATCACTATTGCCCCAATTATTGAATAGAAACAATTTTGTCATTTTTTGAGGAAGAAAATCTTCTATCATCAAATGATATTATCTTTCCTTTTTTTTTTTTCCAATCATTTACTATCATATGAAGACTTAAAAATATATAAATTATAAATATAATAGATATTCTTCACGTATCAATAACTGATTAAGGAGGATATTATTTAAGGACAGAAGATATTTATCTATTATTTGTGTTGAGTTTTTTTCGTGCCATATAGAACTCTTTAGCAATGGATGAATGGGGAGAAGATGGTTTTAACTCTTAATGCACTGGGAATTAAGTGCTATGATCAAACAAATCATCATCGTTAAAGAATGCACGTTTGTCACTTTCTATGTCCGTTCTTAACGAGTGGAGTATACCGTGTATACCATACAAATGTGCTATGACAATGCACTTAATTATACAATATATATAATCCTTGGTTGTTGCGCTCGATTAAATCCTTAAATTTTATAATAATATAATTGACTGTGCTGAACCTAATCTTTTGGTAGATCGTGACGCTCCAGATAAGCATGAACAGAAAAAAGAAATGCTTTTTATCTGCTTACTTCATTTAATCTAAGGCTATGATCCACCGATACTTAAATTTTTCTCTCGTATGCGGTGTGTATATGCATCAAATACTCTATTGCCTTAAGCTTCTTTTAGTTGTAACTGATCTTTTAAACTATAAGATAAGGTTGTTTTGCCCTATATATATATATATATATTACAGTATTCATTTTTATGTTTTTATGGGATAACAACCTCTGAAAAATTATATCACTAACAAAATAGTTCCTAAAAGTAACTATATTCGTTCGTGACTTTTCAAAGATCTATCTTGTTAAAAAATACAACTAAATGTCAATTTGTCTCAATTGTTGTTAATAAAATCTATTCTTTTGAAAGTTGTTTCGTCAAATATATAATCTTTTATGGCTAAAATGATAGTTTAATAGTGTCAACTTGGCATAAAAGAGATTATTTTGTCAAAGATATCTTGGGACTAAAATAATAATTCTAAAATGTTAAGTTGACATAAAACATAGAATATAATCATTTTTGTTATCGAAAATGAAAGTACATTTGGATGAATAGTCGATCTCTATAGAGTCTTGGATAAATATAGATTTATTTAGGGCTATTTTGTATGGAAAATAATTTATTAGGGTTAAATTGTTGTTCTCCCTGTTTTTATCGAACTGTCGTATTTACCAATCATATCATATCTAATACCCATGCATTCATAATTGATATCCGTACTCATGTAGGTAGTTGTGTAGATCTAGGGCTCGTTTGTTCAGTTTTTTGGGGTGAAAATCATTTTTTTTCACTCAAAATATCACTTTTTATGTATTTGAATAATTTTTAAAAATTATTAAAAATAAAAAATCAGTATTTAACTTTTTATAGAAGTTTAAAAAAAGTAGCTTTTAAAAAATGTCAATTTTTAAAATTTTCAATTATATATAAAATTTAAGTTTGATAATCCTATTATCCAAATATGAAACAAATCCACCACTAAAGTGTTCCAATAATTTAGTTGATCAGTATGCTATGGCTCTAGCTTATTCACCATGTGTGAAAAACAGAAATGAAACCAAATCACTGATATTCTGTCCCCTTCATTCCATCTAACATTCCTCAATACCCTTTATTTTGAGCCTTCATATACACCTGCTTTCATAGAGAATTGATGCAAATATAGCCTCTAAACATGGCAGCCACAAGCACAGATGAGTTTCAGGCTGCAGGAGCATCTACTAGGTATGACAGGATGAGTGAACTCAAGGCATTTGATGATTCAAGAGCTGGTGTCCAAGGACTATTAGAAAATGGGGTCACAAAAGTTCCACCTATGTTCCACCACTGTTCAGAACGTGATCATGCCAATGATATTGACCAAGCTAGTGAACCAAATTCAAAGTTCACTATTCCCATAATTGATCTCACAGGCATCCATGGTGGTGATCCAATTCAGAGAGATGTTGTTGTTGGGAAAGTTAGACATGCTTGTGAGAAGTGGGGGTTCTTTCAAGTCACAAATCATGGAATTCCAACACATGTTTTGGATGAGATGATCAAAGGAGCTTGCAGTTTTCATGAGCAAGATGCCAAGGTGAGGAAAGAGTACTACACCCGTGATCTCAGCAAAAAAGTGTACTATGTTTCCAATTTTACTCTGTACCAAGAACCAGCTGCAGATTGGAGGGACACACTTGGGTGCTCCATGGCAACTCATCACCACCCAAAAGAAGAGGAACTGCTGCCGGAAGTTTGTAGGTTTGTTTGTGATGACACTACTCTTTGACATTGACATTAGCCCTTGCACATCCTGGGACATGAACATAGTTTAATAAGGATATAGATTACCAAGTTTTTAGAAGAGAAATGGTAAATTTTCTTAATTTTCGTGTTTTGAAAAATTTAAAGACACAGTTGCTTGTATGTACAGTTTAATGTTTCACTTTAGCTATTAGATTGGAGAAGTTTTTGTTTTTGTACAACAAAAAAAGTAGATAAACACACGTGAAAGATTCAGAAAATTTAGATAATGGAAATAAAAATGATGCACTAGTATAATTAAAAAAATTCACGTAATTTTTACCTGAATATGAGATCAATTAGTAAAATAATGAACCCCAACACTAGTATATAATATTTAAATTTTAGTAGGGGCATGAACCCCAACACTTTGTACATGGATCTGTCCCTCTTAAGCACCTTTCTGCCTTTTCATAGATGTCAATGGTGTCTAATGTAACATCAAAATTAGAGAAATGTTTAGTGTATATTTTTTTACAATAGTTTTACATCTCTAGTGTATAGAAACATATAAAGGCAAAATAAGTGCGAGGCTCATGTATCTCTATATATTAAAAGTGTAAAGATGTTGTAAAGAAATATTGTACACCAAACATTTGTTTTAAAATTATAGTTAAAATATATAGGGGACAACTATATAATTAAGAGTTATATTATTTGTACTTATTGCTAACTCACATTTTTCATGATTCTTGTTGCATATTCAGTGTTCTATTTTTCGCATTTTGTATGTTGAGTATTGAGTTTTGTGTTTTTTCATTTTTTGAGTGACATATTCTTATGGAGTGGGTTGGATTTTTTTTTAATTTTAAGGATGATATACTCTTTTATTCATCTTTATTTATGAGTTGATTATTATCTATTTATTTATTTTTAAAAATAAGAAAAAATACATTAAGTTGGGGTATAGGTACTAAATGGCATAAAAACAATCTATTATTAGTCTGAGATCAATTAACAGCTTCTCCTGTTGTCTAACCTGAAATTATCTATGATTGATGAGTTGTAAATGCTTGCAGAGATATTGTGATGGAATACTCAGAGAAAGTAATGGCACTTGCTTCAACTTTGCTTGAGTTACTATCAGAGGCTCTTGGCCTTAATCGCTCTCACCTCAATGAAATGGGTTGTGCTGATTGGCTTCTTCTTTTATGTCACTATTATCCAGCATGCCCTGAGCCTGAATTAACTTTAGGCAGTCGCAGGCACACGGATCTTGACTTCATGACAATCCTTTTGCAAGATCAGATTGGTGGCCTTCAAGTTCTTCATGACAATCAATGGATTGATGTACCTCCCATGCATGGTGCTCTAGTAGTGAACATTGGGGATCTCATGCAGGTAGGTTCATTTTCCATATTTTTATTGACCTAAGCACAAAGTATAATATCATAATTAACCATGTTGGACTTTAAATCAACAATAATATCTTGTGTGTTACCAAGTCTGAAAATTAAATTCCACTCGGTTAAATATATGTGTATACATAAATTAAAAAAATAAATTAATTTTAACCTCCCTTAAAATTAGAAGATATTTCATATCATATATTTTGATTTGTCATGCTTACACTAACATTCAATAACACATTTCACCAAATAGAAGGATATCATATATAATATCATCTGAATTTCAAGGTGAGATTAGTGTATATTTTTACAAATCATTATTTGAATATTGTGTGTAATATCAGCTAACCTAATAGGAGGTGAAGGAAATTTACCCTCAAAAAAATCATAGAAATGATGAGTCCATAGAGTTCTTTCTGAGTATATTTGGTTGAGGAGAGAAAAATGGAAAGGGAATTTTTATAGATAAGTCATCTGTGAAAATTTTCTCTCTATTTTTACACTTTAACCTAACATAACGTTCCTCTCTATTTTCTTCCTAAACCTTATTTTCTCCCTATTTTTACACTTTAACCCAATACAACGTTTTACTTATTCAAAATATATATAGCTAAGCCACAGGTTACATATGCCGAATAAGAATTGCATTGTGATTATCAGTATAACTTTTTTCCTTTTTTCGTTACAGCTTGTGACTAATGACAAGTTCATTAGTGTTCAACACAGAGTTTTAGCAAATCATGCAGGTCCAAGAATTTCAGTTGCATCCTTGTTTAGACCATTGAAGGTTCAACCAGGGGAGGGCATACCAAAACTCTACGGTCCAATCAAGGAGCTGTTATCTGAAGAAAACCCACCATTATACAGAGAAACCTCTTTGGAAGACTACTTGAAGAATTGTTATGGGAAGGGTCTTAGAAACTCCTCAATATTGCACTTGAAGTCGTGATTGTGAACAACATTGCATGCTATCCTGAAGTGTTTGGGAAGGGCTGTTGTTTATCTCTTGCTGTTGAACTTTGGGACATGACTTCAAGACTGGAAAAGCAAGCTTGATTGTGTGATTTCTCTGAAATATGTATCCGGTTTGGACTGAAGAAAATAATTATGCATCTTAGTCTTTAAGATTGAAGTGGTCTACACAAATATAAGTATAAAACTTGAGATAATCTTTATGACATCCACTTGAATAGTCTTCAAGGTATAAATTAAAGGGAAAGAAAAGAAAACTCTCCTAAATTTGTCTTTTTATACATCACTGCCGCTACTTGTTAAAGTTTGTTGGAAAGATTCTGAAGCTTCTGCTAATGATATATGAAAGGCTAAAAATGAAATAATTAACCATAAAATGGTAAGCGCATCTTACATTACTAATTATCTTAAATTATATAAATATCACAGTATCAAAATTTAACTACATACGAAAAACAGAATAAAACTCATATAGAAGAAAATGATAGAATATAACGACTAATACTATAAGCTTAGTGGCCACATGCAATGAGTGATTTGGCGGAAGAACAATACCAGTCAAAAGTAAGGATCCTTACTCTGAAGTCTACCCCCAGAAAAAATTGAGGAATGCCAGAAGTTACTGCCTAGTCCCCATCTCAAGTAATGCAATTGTAACCTATGTTACACATATACTGGCATGAGTATAAATCAAATTTAAAACATATACAATATAATTAGAAATATCTAAAAGTATCAGATATGATATGTATCCGATATAGTACGTCAACCAATTTAAAATATCCATACATTGTAGATTGTGATTTGAGTGATGATCAAACAAACCACCACCATTAAAGAATGCATTTTCGTCCCTTTCCATGTGCCTTCTTAACGAGGTTTGGAGTGTACCATTGAACATATAAATGTATTCTTAATGCTGCCAAATATACAAAATATTCTCTCTTAAAAGTGAATGGAGGATAGGGTGGTTTTATATTCAGGCTATGCCAGCCCCCAAGACTCATAACCTGGATTAAATCATTAAAGTTCATAACTGCTTGTGCTGAATCTTCTCTGAGGAATGCTACAAATAAGCATAAAAAAAAACCAAAGTATTAGATCTACTTGCTGTGTTAAAAGTCTAAGGGATGTTTATAGTTTATTCACCATGTGTGATAAACTGAAATAAAGGCAAAGCATTGACATTTTTGTCTCCTCTTCATTCCATTAATCCATCCAACACTTTTCTCAATACCCTTTATTTTGAACCTTCATATTTTGCTTTCATGCAGAATTGATTCACATATATAGCCTCTAAAGATGGTGGCCACAAGCACAGATGAGTTGCAGGAAGAACCTGTTTCCAATTATGACAGGATCAGTGAAATCAAGGCATTTGATGATTCAAAGGGTGGTGTACAAGGACTAGTAGAAAATGGGGTCACCAAAGTTCCACGCATGTTCTATTGTGAACAACATGATCTCAATTATGGCACAGCAAGTGAACCAAAATCAAAGTTCAGTATCCCCATAATTGATCTCACAGGCATCCATGGTGATCCTATTCTGCGAGACCATGTTGTGGGGAAAGTTAGGCATGCATGTGAGAAGTGGGGGTTCTTTCAAGTAACAAATCATGGAATTCCAATTCATGTTTTGGATGAGATGATCAAAGGAACTTGCAGGTTTCATGAACAAGATATCTTGGTTAGGAAAAAGTACTACAGCCGTGATACCACCAAGAAAGTTATTTATGTTTCCAATTTTAGTCTGTATCATGACCCTGCTGCCAATTGGAGGGACACACTTGGATGTTTAATGGCACCCCATCCTCCAAAAGATGAAGAATTGCCAGCAGTTTGCAGGTTTGTGATGGCACTAGTTATAGCATTACCCCTTGGACATGATAGCACTTGATTAATAATCGATTTATGTTTTACTAGTTTCTTAGGATAGTTTCTCATAAATCTGTTACTCCTTAATACCAATACTGCAATGTTGATTGTGGGAATACAGTAAATCTGTTGGTCCTTTTTCCTCATATCCATGTTTGTGTAGGAATCTAGCTTTTTGCCCCTTTGTTTCTTTCTTTTGTTTAAACCACCAATACCGGAGTCCCTAGGCTTCAACTAATCTGGCTCGAGTCAGTTTAGCTTATTATGGGGTAAAACTCTTTCAATGTTAGTTTTTTCCATTTGAGTAATGATACATAACCTGAAAAATATTGTCAGAATCTTTGACAAAAACCATGGTGGTAATTGGATGAAATTAAGAGGTATGGCAAAATTTAACAAGTGTATCACCTATGATTTAATAAGTGTCACATCTTTCTGCAACTAAATTCTGGCGAAATTTCTAGCTATTTGGCAATTTTTTTCCCATCTGAGTTTTGAACCTAAAAACTTGCTTTTTTGCCCTTCTATTGCTTCATTAGATTTAAATTTGATATCTTTATTCCCATTCTTTTTCTTAATTGACATAAGGCTACGGACCCTTTGAATTGAAACTTATCTGTCCTTGATGAGTTGCTAATATTCCTACCTGCAGAGATATCGTGATTCAATACTCCAAAAAGGTAAAGGAGCTTGCTTCTACTTTGTTTGAGTTACTATCAGAGGCTCTTGGACTTGACCGTTTTCACCTTAATGAAATGGGGTGTGCTGATGGATTTCTTGTTCTATGTCACTATTACCCTGCATGCCCTGAGCCAGAGTTAACTATGGGCAATAGCAAGCACACAGACAATGACTTCATCACAATACTTTTGCAAGACCAGATAGGTGGTCTCCAAATTCATCATGACAATCAATGGATTGATGTAACTCCCATCCATGGAGCTCTTGTGGTGAACATTGGGGATCTTCTGCAGGTAGGTTCACATTGCGTAAAATGTAAAAACATAACATTTTTCATTCAACTATGTGGTACTTTTATTTGGCTAAGTACAAAGTACAGCATCATATAGTAAATCTCAGAAACATTTTGAAATAGCTTGTTACAGGAAAATGGCTGCTGATAATCAAACAGCTACATGATATTGGTTTATGAATTTGATTTAGCTCTTTCCCACCTTCTCTTTAGCATAATTCTTCTTGCATTCCTCTTACAGCTCTAGCAAATTTTGTTCTACAATATGCCCTTTTTATTTTCAATTAATCTTCTGGTTGTTCCCACTTGCTGATTTCGTTTGGAAAGCACTAGATAGCTAGAACATTTTTTTTCTAAATTTTTTGCTAATATGTCAATTTAACATCTATGTAACTTAAAGTCACACTTATTTAAACTGCAATTACCACATGTATGTTACTGAAGGCATTATGCTGATTCAGCACTTACATATCTGAAATCTACAAACTGCAATTATCAGATGGAGATTTGGTGTCTAACTCACTAGGTACAAATACCATAACTCTTGGCCAACAAAACAGCATTATTCATGTGAGATGAGAACTTGACACTGACTATATCAGTTTCTTTTTCTTTTCTTTTTTTTGGTGCAGCTTCTTACTAATGACAAGTTCATTAGTGTTCAACACAGAGTCATAGCAAAGAATATAGGCCCAAGAATTTCAGTTGCATCCTTGTTTAGAACAGATGATCAAACTGGAGAAAGCACATCAAAAGTCTATGGTCCAATCAAGGAACTGTTATCTGAAGAAAGTCCACCAGCATTCAGAGACACCTCTTTAGAAGAGTACTCGGCACAATATTATGCAAAGGGCATTGGAACTTCCGCACTGTCACCCTTCAAGTTGTGATCATCAACAATTGAGCTTATCTTATTCTACTGCAGTGATCCATTATATGTTAATGTTGTATATGCTTTATCTGAAAGGATTCACTGTTTGGACTGAACAAAATAATCACACATCTTAGCCTTAAAAATAGAAGTGTTATATGCCCATGTCAGTATGAAACTGCACTTGAACTTGAAGATATAAATTAAATATAAGAAATTCCTAAATCAAAATTGTTCTGCTGAGACTTTAGGTGCAACTGCTTTTGGTTGCAACATTGTTACTTTTTGTTCTGTTGTTGCTATCCACTGACTTCCACACCTTTACAAACTGAACCAAATAACAAAAGTGTTTTTTATTTCATTAAAAATATTTATTTCATTTATTTGAATTTTTCCTAAATTTTTAACATAACAATGCTATTCAGTATGAATAGAATGATTTATGTACGATAATTAGGGACATTAACTGTGATAAGTTAAAACTAGTGTAAAATTATCGATGATTAAAACTATAATAAATTTTAGAGACATTGTGATTGGTTACCTCCATCTGAACTCGAATCAGAGAGTGTTCCCTTCTTATTAGAGTATTAGTCATATATTAATTTGATCATGTGATTTGTTAGTTGCTGTTTGTAACTCATTGTACAAACGACAGTGTGATACTTCTGTCTCTTGATAGTTGTTCATGCTATTGGAGATCTTTGTAGGGTGTAATGGTTGAATGGTGTCTCTTGATCTGACTCGATTTATGTTTTATAATAATGTTATTTTAACACCTAAAAGTAGGTGTCTAATCAATCACCATTGAATGTGATGGTAGCACCAGCTTTCTCCAAAGATGATAAAGTGTATGTCTCAATTGAACACCCACTTTTGAGTATTAGAATAGTAATGCTATATGTTTTATTTGCAAGCTGCTTTGATGTTGTAGGCAGTAGGCACATCGGTTGGACTCTAATGTCATCTTGATGTGTGCAGCTTGTTCTCGCTCCTCTCCATCTTGTAGCGTCTGATCTTCATTGTTGTTGTATGAACTATAAAAATAAGAGCAAATTTACAGAAGTTTTTATTTTAACACTTTAGTTTTTGAAAAAGTTGAATTAAAGTATTTTAATCATCATAAGATTTCATATTAGACATGTTAATATTTGTGACAGAAAAATCATACACATATAGTCCTTAAAAAAATTGACTTTTAATGTATTAATATTCAGTCTCTAAACAAGATTGGCTTTTAATATATTAATTTCTTAGATGCTAATATCTATATACTTCTTGTTAAAGGACTAATATATTATAATATGAAATCTTTTAAAAATTAAAATATATACTTTTTTTTTTCAGAATACATTTAATCATTTTTTGAGTTGTGTTATTTGTATTCATTTTGCATAGCATATCGTATCGATTCACATTTCATCCACCATTAGAAGTGGTGTGGACCACATTCAAGTAGTATTTACGCTCCATCCAATGGTAAATAGAGTGTGAGTCGATATGGTATCTCATACATTATGAGTATAAATAATACTTTTCATACATGATACCATGTTATTGGAAGTTAGATGCCATAACATCATTGTTTAGGCCTTTTGTTAAAAGAAAAAACAAAACAAAACAAAACTATGACGCGAAACTAGCTGAACTTCTTCCACTTCTAATTTTATTGATTTAAAAGTAAAATCTCCCTACTTTACTCATCTCACCTTAAAGAATCCTTACTCATACGTGTACATAGAGAGAACGTCTTATGGCTAAAGGTTGAGCTCTTGCATAGATCAGTCACTGTTATCGATAATAAACACTTGGACAATCAAGAAAGACAGAGCAAACAAAAAACAAAAAAAAAAAGCGGGGTTAGTGTAGTTATTAGTGTTAGTTAGCTGGGCTTGTTATCCTGGGAAACCGAAAGGGCAAAACCTCCCAAACCATGTGATGTTTTTGTCAGAAGAAAGAATTTCAAAAGAGGCCAAGCCCAAGTTTGCAGATGCCGGAGAGAGAAACACTGCCACTTCATACGCTGCTGCAACTGCAAGGGGGGACAAAGGTAAATAACGGACCAGCAAATACTCCCCCCGTTTAGGCCTTCAAATTTTTAATGTGTTAGCTGAACTAAGCCCAATATTTCATAACAAGATCTATTTTCAACCAAAAGGCTACATCATTTGGCACTCTACTGTTAAGCATTGGGTAATGCTCATCCCGTGTGGCTAGCCTTACCTATGGCTAGGGACTGCATCTTCTTACGAGGATAAAAATCTTATGTCCTCAAATAATATTTTCTTTCTATTCTTTTAATTATTAATTGACACATAAAAAACATATATTATATACTTGATAACTAATAAATTTTTAAATTTGTTTTAATTCTTATATTTTTATGTGACAATAAATGATTAAGGGGAGAAGAAAGAAGATATCATTTGAGAATAGAAAATTTTAATTCCTTCTTATAGGTGTTTCTACCAAAATAAAAAAACTTCTTATGAATTGTATTGGGAAAAAAAAACTTCCTATGAATGTTTAAGTCTGATCAAATATAATCAAAACTATTTAACCAATTCAAATTGAAAACCAATCTAAGCCGCAGAAGTTTGAATTGGATCTTATGTTTCACAAATCGCTTTGATCAAATCAAATTTCAGATCTAATTTTTAAAACTAGTCCAATCCAATTCAAACTGCTAACATTATATAATATAATAATTTGTTGTTAAACTTATACTTTTTCATAATAAATATAATTTATTACACAAATTTGTTACTTTTCATGTATCATTCTCTCTTAAAAAATATGTTATAAATATTAAATCACTCCAAGTTTAGGCGTGCAAAAATAAAATAAAATAAAATATGCAATAAAATTTATATAAATATAAAATAATGTGTATTTTATTTGGTCTTTTACTCGTTTTTTCTCATGCCTTAATTTCAATTTAAAAAATTTAAATTGACGAGTCATCTATAAATATTTATATAAACATTAATTGAACCTATAGTCAACTTGGATTAAGAAGCATTTCTCTCGTGCTAAACTTTTAATTACAAAAAAGGATATATGCATACAAATGGATATTCCAATATTTTGAGTGAGTTACTGTTTTTGTCCTTTTTGCCTTTCGAAGTAGGTATAACGTGGCACTGGGGTTTGATGAGGTATGGTGCGGTGCGTGGATTATTTTTTGTTTGT
The DNA here is from genome assembly GCA_031216105.1 of Dalbergia cultrata. Classification (NCBI taxonomy): domain Eukaryota; kingdom Viridiplantae; phylum Streptophyta; class Magnoliopsida; order Fabales; family Fabaceae; genus Dalbergia; species Dalbergia cultrata. The sequence goes on from CM062350.1 coordinate 20,185,824, forward strand.
TATTTAAGGGTCAAAAGCATACCCTTTGAAGAAACTTTGAAATAACAAGGTTCATTGTTTCTATATAGCAGCCGGAATTGAAGTGATGATTCATTACTTGAAATATACTAATAAGGCATAAGAGAGATAATCGTGTACAACGATATATATTATTTGAAATTTAATTTGAACGTCTAGAAGCTATAGCCTTAGTTCCACTATTATTAAAAATGAATAATGATAGGTTGACAATAAAATATAGTAATATTTTTATACTTCTCACTTTATTATTATTGAATATTATAATGATATCCACTCATCTCATTTATTCATCAAATTTAATAATGACAAAATAAAAATCATAGAAATGCTATTGAAAGGAGGAATGCTAGGAGTATAATATTTTTTTTATAGGAATCTTGCATTCTAGAGCATGACACAAACAACATTGTGGTCTCTTTCCTCTTGAGCCCCACAATGGGCAATAATGTTATTTGTGTCGTACTTTAAAGTATATGATTTTTTTCAAGAAAATATTGTGCGCTAAATATTTTCTATTGAAATCTAAATCTTGTTTTGTACATATATGAGTGTTAGTTATTACTTCAAATTTGAAGTACAAATAAAGGCAGACAATCTCACAGATGATGCGAAAAGTCGCATAAGGGGATCGAAAGTGTGTTTCGATCATTGTTTGTAAGATCAATTTTGGATTAATTTTGTAAGGTTAGCATCAGATCGAAGTAGACTTTTTGTAAAGTAATTTATGTTAAGATAATTTAATTATTTCCTTCTCGCCATAAATATTTCAAATTCGACATGAAGACATTTTTTTTCCATAGTTTGGAAAATAAGGCTTGACTCCAAATTCGAGAAGCACAAGAATAGCAAATACATCAATGGTACTCGCGACTAACACCCAAATAGCTAGCCAAAACCCAAAAACAACTAATACCCTTGCTTATCTTGAAACTAGATCACAAAAGAACATATTAATAAGCTCCCCACAAAAACCTATACATAATACTCGAAAACTGCTACTGATTTACACCCATTTAAAGGCAATTGATTTTAATAACCTTCCATCAAATCATAGTTAAGATCAAAGTTTTTAAATCTTATTCTTACTAAACTTGTTAGTTTAGAGGTAAGATTTTGCTTGCGTTCTTTAATTAAATCACACTTTGGGGATGTTCATACTTTATACGGTGGAGTACACACTTAGTCTGATCTTAGCATTCAATCATTATTAATATTATCATTATTTTTGAGTTTCTTCAAAATTGATTCCAAGAAAAAAGCAAAAGCAGAGATCAATTCAGTACATCAATTGGGTAAAAGCTTCTCAACAAAAGCAAACGAAAACAACTCAGAGGAGAATGATTGATTGATTTAAGTACGATAAACCGAGTATATATATAATTCTATTTTGTCCTAATATCTTTTATTTCAAATGAAAATAATTTTGAATGACAATCCATATTTTTAAATCCCGCAACTAGTTGATTTAATCATCATAGTCATCTTTTTTTTTTTTTTTAATCTTTTAAGATGCATACTGCTGCCACGAGGATGGGCGATAGACCAAGACTCATTTAGTTGCTCGACATAATAATTTCAGTGACTGCATAAAAAAGAAGATATATTTTAATTTAATACACCATTATAAAAATTATATTATAAATTGGTATGAATTAATTTTGATACATCAATAGTGTGAAAAAAAAATTACGCTATCATCCAATCATATATAATCACATCAGTTATGATGGTTAAATATGACACCAATTATGTGAAAGGTTATGCAAATTAAAGGATTTGATTTAATGATGATATATATTTCTTTTAACTAATTTACATTGTCAGTGTATTAAAATCAAACTCTAATTAATAATATAGAAATTATTAATGATTAACGTATTAATATTAATAAAAAGTGATAAATAGAATAATTGGAACACGCATATTATATATATCTATGTGTATGTGTGTGGGGTTAAGATTAAGTTACACCGATGTAACTTTAAGTAAAATTACACCCTTAATAATGTTTTAAAAAATAATTTTTTATCGATCTAACCATTAAGTTACAAAATCTATCATAAAGAATATTTGTACCAAATTTTACAAAAATTGAACATCAATAATAATATAATCGTATAGCCCTTATTTTTATTTATTTTAAGTATATATATTATATTAATTTTGATATATATAAAAACTATATCAAATGATTTCAGATTAATTTGAAATTTTACAGTCATGATCTATATGATGTGTATTTCTAATTAATCCAATATAAGGTTATTCAACAATGTAACACTTGCTTAAAATTATATATGTATAACTTGATCATAACCCATATATTCATACATATATATATTGCATCAAGTGAGAGAAATGATTTATTACGAGAGTGAGATGAATGAATATGGGTCATATAATTATATATGAATGATCAAGATTGAAAGTTAATTAATGATAATTAATGCTCACAATGCTCATTTAAAAAAGTCTCATAATTTATATTTTTTAGCATTGATGTAAGATTTAATGATCAATATTTACTCCCCTCACTCTCACAATTAATTATTCAACTTACTTGATCCTCTCCATACACACACACACAAAGATAAGGAGCTTCTACTAGAATTAAAGAGATACAAGGAAGAAGATGAGCAAATAAAGATCCAACCTAAAAGGTATCAGGTCGCAAGAGATGTAATGGAGAAAATAAGTAAGCAAGAGAAATTTCATGTAGTAAGGATGCAATCAACATGTGCTAACACATATGTGACAATGTTAGATTGCAACTTGCAGAAAAATGATGAGTCCCACTTGGTGTTGTTGAAGCCAAGAGTTTTTAATATTGTTAAGAAAACTGGATCGGACCAGACAGTTCGACCTGGTTAATCGGGAACCAGTTGCTTGACCGATTCGGTTGAGTAGCCAGAATCAGAGGGATTCAGAACCGGTCAAAATTGGGGAAAACTAGAAAAATCGGCAAACTAGACTGGTTCGGAGCTTTTGAATTTTTTTGGTTTCAAAGCTTAAATACTGATATCGTATGACAGTCACAGAGCAAAAATGAAAAAAATGGGTTATGCTAATGAAAAAATGAAAAAAAAATACTGATATCTGCAGGCTGCTCACCATAAAACTCGCTAGTCACTAACAAATATTGTTTTCAAATACCTTTATACCATGGTGTGAGGCTGAGACTAGAGAAATTTTATATAGATTATGTTTATTTTTATAAACCTATGAATATATCTATGTATATATATTTGTGTTGATTATGTTAATGTTAATGATTTAATATGTTTTTTATATTCTAATTAATCATATGTGTGTGTGTGTGTGTGTGTGTATTATTGTATTCCGGTCAAACCGGTTGGACCTTTAAACCTTTGAACCAGTACCTTGACCGATTCGATGGCCGATCTAGTTTTTTCTTGCTTGGTTTTTAATGTGTTGATGAGTTTGTCATAACAAGCACAAAGTTTTGATTAAGACCATAGAGTGATTTGTTAAGTTTGCAAACAAGTGTTAAGTTGGAAGAAATGAATCCCCCAGGTTAGGACATGCAGACCTCTTCCATTAAATTGCCATTATGAGATGATAGAACTTCGACAAGTGTACTAGCAGATATAAGTAATAAAGTAATGAGAAGAGTATTGTTCCCATAGGAATTGATTCAACCAATTACTACTTCTCTAACTTAGAAACTATTTAGACTTGCTAAAAGAAGAGAATAATATAAACAAAATAAAAAGATCAAATAAAATAAAATATTAAAAAAATGAGAGATCATTAAGGAAATTAAAGTGGTATGATTTCACATAGTTATTTCTATGATGATTAAGCTCTTAATCGAATGAATATCTAACTCATCAATTGATAGGGAGGGATTCCTGATTTAATTAATATCCAATTACTTGTCATACCAATCCTTCCTAAAATTTCAAACTCAATTAATTCTTCAACTTGAACTCTAAAACTAAAGGCATTACCAATTTGTTAATCCTCTTACAAGGCCTTATGAAAATTCTAATATCTATTCCTAGATAATTAGGCATTGAGCTAAAGTTTCTACTTTATTGTCTCAATTATGTACATAGAATTCTCTTCATATACATAACTCTAATCAATCTATGGGTCGCAAATCCATAAATAGCATTGAGTATGGATAATAGAAACTAATCCATAAATAGTATTGAGTACGGATAATAGAAACTCAATTGAATAACAAAAAATTCATAAAGGTTGGAAATATCAAACAATCATATTCACAATATAAGTCACATAATTACTTTAGCATAAAGTATTTAGCCAACCAACATATTCAATAAATAAAAATCCATAAACAAAATTTGTATGTTAAATTATAATATAAATCAACGAGTGAAAAGAAAAGAAGAATAGATCTCAGTCATGCAACTCTTCCTCCCAATGTAGTTGCCAAAATCACAGCCCCTTATTGATGTCTTTCAGGACAATTAAGTGTGAAGAGAATGTAGAATGGCCAAGAGAGGCCAAGAGGCCAAAACCTTGCCTCCCAAAACCCAACTCCTTTATTTGATCTTAAAGTTAAATGCATATATTCTCCTAGATGTAGGGTTTGTTGGAAGTGAGAGAATAAAATTAATTGCCTTGGGTGAAAATAATAAAAATCCCTTGGAAATGATGTCAGAACCCCAGTTATGCTTGACAGTCAGCTTATTAGAATTATACGAGTTTAGAGCTTTCAGAGTTTTTCAAACTTATTCATTTTATTTGCAATTAGTTATATATAGTATCTATAGAGAAATAAACAGTAAGTTAATGGCTATAAAATTGTTAATCTTGGTACCAAGTTATATGCTAGAGGATAATCTCGCCCTTTTGGAATATTCAGAGAATGAAACCTAGTTGTGTATATACTTTATAGGACCTCATTAGGTACTCCTTCACAGTTTAGAGATTAGAGTAAATATTATTATGATGATGATGTATATTTATCATGTTCATAGATTCCCATTTCTTTTGAAATTATCGTACCATGAATTTATAAAGGTTTTCTTATGTAATTATGCATGTAAATATCAAAATGACTTTGTTTGATACATGTATATTATGTATATCATCTTGGTTGTCCCATGTGGGTGGTGGAAGAGACTCCACTCACTGAGTCTGATGACTCAGCCCTCTTCCCTCCTCTTTACAGTTACATTTGTAGATCCAATTGTTGTCCAGCCATCGCCCTCTTGTAGATAGTAGCTATTATTTAGTGGTGAACTTTACTTTGCAGTAAGGTTTAGTGTATGGTCATGTTAGTTAGAGTGCTCAAATAGACGTGTAGGCAGGATCCGAACCATGCATTATAATTTCAAATTATGTATTTAAAATTTAGAATTTATGACTTTCTTCATATGTATTTGGTTTTTAAGTATTTAGCTGACTTCAAATTATGACTATGATCATGAAATGAAATAGTTTATGTTTACATGAATCGGAGTAGCATATGTTAAATTTAATGAATTCATGGTTATGTATGTTGAAACATTTCAGTTTTATGAATTTGAATATTCTGCCATAAATAGAGAGTTGATAATGATTTAGATGAAGTTATATTTTAAGTATGAAAATCATGGTAATTTATACATTCAGTAAGTCACGTTCCCATAGGGTTTACGTGAGGACCTAGTCTCTCACACGCTAGTTACGTTCCCTAGTCAGGTCCCATTGTCATCTCGTTTTCTATTTGTACTTAGGCCAAGAGCATCCAACTGAGTAATTAGATAGTTGAAGCATCCCTCTAATCGATCAAATCACCCTTTGAACTAATTGAACCGCTCCTCAAATTGATTGAGCCATTAGTCCATAACCCCTAGTGCTAACCCTTCATTCAAATAAGTCTTAGATCGCTAATCATCACCGCCACCTCTACCTGCATCGTTAGCCATTGAACCTTGCTTGATTACCAACACGGCAGAACTGACATACAGTGCAAACTTGCACTAAAATGAGAATAAATCTCTAATAAAATTATTTAACTCTTTCTAAGAGTCATTTGAGTACACACCAAAACCCCTTATTTATATAAGAGGAGACCTTCTTACATTTTTGCTAAACAAAGCAATGTGGGACTAAATTACTCATATGAAACTAAACAATGCAGGACTAATAAAATTGAAAGAAAATGAAACTAATAAAATAATCATCCTTTCCTATGCTTTGTGTCATATTTGCAGCAAATCTGGTGCACATTTTAGCACAACAACATAGGTCTTGGGTTAGAACATCCCAGACTTCATACCAATTTTGTATGTTATGCTGATTGTCAATGGTAGAAGGATAAGAACTAGCTACTCCAGCAAGGACAAAAGTGTGCTGGTATGAAGTAATTGCAGCAAGTGGATCAATAGCAACATTTTATGTCAAGGAAAGTAATCGAGTAGCAGCATGGTCAATTGGAAGTACAAATTTAAATCCCTACACTAAATAGGGGATTAAAAGATACATGACTAAATGCAATGCTAACTAGAATCTAATTGACACACTTGTGACTAGGGGTGTTCGTAGTGCGGTTTGAATCCGTTTCGAATGAAAAATTAATCCGATTCAAAAAATATAATTTATTTCCATTTGGATTGGATCGGTTTGCAATTTTTGACAAAATAAAATTTTTACTTTAAAATATTATAAAGTTTTAAGTAACTTAAATTAATAAGATAAATAAATAACCCATATACTATTTAAAAATTGTACAAAATTAATTTTATTAGGGAAAAAAAGTATATAATTATATTATGTAACAAAAATTATGTAATATATTAAAAATTTATTTAGTAAAAGTATAAGATTAACAAAAAAAAAATTATATAATACTATGCAATTTGGATTGAATCGGATCGGTTTTGAAAATTAGATATGAAGTCTGATTTAATCCAAGCGGTTTGTAAAAATTAAGATACAATCCAATCCAAAATTTTGTGATTTTAATTGGTTTTCGATTTGGATTGGATTGGTTATTAGTGCTTTAGATTTGGTTGTATTGAATTTGAACACCCATACTTGTGACATGCTTGGAATGAGTGGTATGGAAAGGACATTAAATGAATTTGGTGTAGATGATGGTGAGAACGTGCAACAAAGTAACTTTTAGAGTTGGAGTGTGAAAAATGATGCTCATCAAAGATTATATGTCTCGCAATATAAATTTTACCATCATTAGTTAGGCACTTAGAACCTTTGTGATTGGGAGCATAACCAAGGAATGTGCATCTTTGGGATTTGAAATAAAAGTTGTGGTAATTGTATGGTCTTAAGTAGGGATAATAGTTACAACCAAAGACCTTAAAAGAATTGTATTTAGATTGTTAACCAAATTGGGTGTATATGGGAGTGGCATTTTAGATAGTTGGTAATGGCAACATGTTTATGGTTATTAAATTCTTTAATTAACTCTTAAACTCTTATGAGTTTATGATCTTACTACACCAAAAATGGTTTATCTAGGCTTGCAAGTTTATAGCCTTTGTAAGAAAGAATGATTATCAAACTCTCAAGTTAACTCTTAAACTCTTATGAATTTTCAATCATACTATATAAAAATAACTTTATCTACACTCTCAAGTTTGATAACCTTGAGCATGTTCATAAGGTGAGTAACAATAAGGAAAGGATCATCCCAATTTAAGAGGAGTAGTCTTGTGCCCTTGATAAGATCTGGGTTAAACTTTTTGAGAGGCTATGCGATGACCATCATGCTAATGGGCTTGGGTCTCTCTTTCATGTTGTAATCCAAGAAATTCATGATGAAGGCCTTCCTTTACTAGCTTCTATGCCTTGTGATCTGGATGGGGTTGATGGTGTGATGGGTCCTCTTGCTTTGGTGAAATCTAGTGTTTTAAATTATAGTTACGATTGTAGATGCAATTGCGGTTTGTGGATGATGAGGTGTGAAATTTTTGTGTGTTTTCAAATTTTAAAAGATCTCATTGGGCTTGTTGTGGCCTTGATGTGGTTCGTTGTGGCTCTGATATGGCCTGTTGTAGTCCGTTACAGCATGTTGTGGTCCTAATGTGATTGCGTTACAGTTACATTGCGATCAATTTAAGTGAAAATACATCACACCATAATTACGGTCTAATGTGGTTGTACTGCGGACCGCAACTGCAATATTGCAATTGCACTACATGATACGGTCCGTAATTTAAAACCTTGGAATCTATCGATAACCCTCTTTGGTCTTTGGAGTGAGGATTGTCCAGATTGGGATCTTGTGGTTGATTTTTCTCTTTACTACCTTGAGGAATAGATTGTATAAGTGGTTGATAAGAAGAAAAGGAAATACGCAAAGGCAATGGAAAAGAAAGAAGATTGGTTGTGGTCCCATTAAAGTTGTGAAAGTGGTGGATCCCATTCCAACCTTCTGCAATCCCCAACCTGTTTCTATTGATGTTCCTAATGATCTTTTTGAAGCGCAAGAAGCTTCTTGGATTTTTGGGAAGAAGTCGAGGCTGTTCGCAGCGAATGAGGAAGATATTATTTGTGTGTTGACTTAATTCTGTTGCAGTCTTCTTGGGTTGGCGCCCTTTGGTTCTTTTGTTTTTCTCTTCTTGTTTGTCTTTTTTTACCAGTGATATTAGATGTATAATTAAATTGTATAATAAATACATATTATACATTTTATTATTATTGAATTTGATAAATGAGTGAGTTGAGTAGGAACCGCACATCACATCTAATAAGATAAGGTGTGTGATTTGTATTTGTTATATAATATAGTTATACACCAAAAATCCTTATTATTTGATATGTTATGTGGGGCTGTTTTTTGTCGTCGTTTTTTTCTTGTAGCCCCTTTTTGTTGGAGTTTGCTCTTTGCTCCTCTCGTTTAAGCGTTGAGCTTCTTATAATTATTCAAAAAAAAGTCATGTACAATTATTCTATTCAATTAATTTTTATAAAGATTGAATTTAATCAACCTGTCATTGAATTATATAATATTATATTAATGATTAAACATGTGAAATTTAAGAAAAATTGGACCATAATAGATTATGTAATCTACGTAATAATTAATAATTAATGTTTATTTATATTTTTAAAAACGTACTTTTTGTCACAATAAAATCGAGCGATGAAACATCATATCATATTAAATATAGCCTTAAAATCCATATCTGATTCAATAAAATTAACGTTTTGAAAAATTGACATATATCTCGCAAGCATCATATATGACTCAGGCTTTATAACTACATTATTAATTTTCATTTGTGGTCATATACACAAGTGGATGACTTTTCTTTTCTCCGTTCTAGAGTCGAATACTAGATAGAGTCGAAGATTCTAAATGAATTGAACATTCTAGAGCCACTAATAATTAAGTATTTTGGGAGAATACTTCAATGAATTAAAATTAGTCATTAACTAAAAGGAGGCCAAAATATAATAATAATACGACAGGAGGGCACAAGATGGAAAGCGATTCAGAAAGCAATAACTAATACAAAAAAAATGCTTTTGAATATGCAGGGTGTAGGGTTAAACATGCATGCACGAACAAAAAAACAAACATATTATGTGAGAAAAATTGTTTGTTTATTGTGATAATGTGATGAGTAGAAAATCTAAACCATTTAAACACATTTAAATGATTAAAATTAAAAATTAATTAATAATTACACGACTGTCTAATAAAATCAGATAATTTATATCTAAATATTAATCATTCATGTACTATATATATTTAAAAATAATTTTTTTCAAAAAAAAAAAACAAATAATTAACATTTTCACATAGGAAAAACAAAAGAATATAGAAGGGTTGGTGAGAATCAAGCAACAAATTCATCATATCATGTCAATAAGTGATAGGTCTGCTAAAAGTTACATGTTCAATATTAAGTTCATCTCTTTCAGAAACACACTAATATTAGTATGTATCTAACTGCTCAATTCAACTGAAACTACATGTTCATTTACAAGCTAGGCGAATCAACAGCAAACTTCACAACCGATCCAAGCTCATCCCAGTTCTCAAATGAGAATAAGTCGTTGGTGGCAGCAGCAGGGTTAATCCAGAAGTTAGAAGATGGTACTGTCGTTGTTTGAGGTTGTTGTTGTTGTTGTTGTGGTGGTGGTGCCACTGGAGGGTGGTTGGACTGACCCACATGATGAAACTGATGATGATTCCTTTGATCACTGCTGCATGTGTTGTAGTTAATCACAGGCTTCTGTTCATTTTGATAATGGTGATGGATATGGCCAAGGCTTGCACCAAAGTTGATGTATGACTCTTGATGAGTGTTATTACACTCCACAGTACTGCTTATCCTGGTAGTGCCCTTGTCATGTGTGGAATGAGTACGCTTAGCTGCTATTTGTCTCATGTCTAGTGTGTGCTTTCTTGGTGACACGTTTCTTTTGAAAATTCGACACAACGTCCAAATCTCCTGTATATTACAGAAAAGAAATTTGTGACCACTAGAAATTATAAATATACTTTGTCCAGAATAGAAATTATATAATTTTTTTATGCTATGGTTAAATGAGGAATGTGTGAAAAACATGACTAGTCTTACGAAATAAAGTTGTGAAGAATGGAGATATTACATGTTTCCGCTAAGCGCAAGTTAAAAATAATGTATAAAATGGAACAGTTACACTTACACAAGAAGCAAAATGTTTTTGATTTAAATATAGAAACCTGTGAAAAATCGAATACTAATGTGAGTGTAAGTGTCCTTCAATGTATATATCCGTATCAAGACAAAATATAGTGTACTGAAATATTGTTAGATGTAAAACTAATGAAGTGTCTTTTCGGCTTAAATTTTTTAGAGAGATAATTTCATGGCAGATATGATGTATTATGTGTGTGCGTATATATACATGGAATTGTATTTAGTGTTAAATTTGATGCCTCTAAAAATTAAATACATTTGATGTGAAATAATGAAAAGTATATAGATTGTTTCTGCTAAAGAAATGATGTATAGAAAGATTTAGTCTTATTATCTAAGTCTACTTACAGCTTCTTGTGCAACATCTGCATTATTCCTGGTGTTAGCAATGTTTGTGTTGGTGGTGTCATTACTGGAGGGAAGGCGAAACTCGTGCATCATCCAATCAGTTTTGGTTCCTTTGCCTGCACTGCCACGGTAGTAAACTAGTGTCTTCTTGAGTCCAATGCAGTCACTGCCTTCTCCTCCATGTGAGTACACTGGCTTGTCTATCCCAGTTGCTTTCCAGAACCCAGACCCAGTGACCCTATTAGGCCTTATGCTGTTCCTATATTTCCTCCCTCTTTTGCAAAAGAAGTACCCTTCTTTATCACCTCCAGTGCCACTGGCTTCTGCACACAAATTAACAAACGATTTAGCAACATATCTATATGTACCTAATATAATTAAGCTTTAATCAGTTTGTTGCCAATAATTGAAAAAGAAAATTAAGGGGGAGAAGAAATAGGAATCAAAATTGCACTAATCAGAGAAGTGGGTTACAAGATTTGAAGTGTAATTGTGATTTACATAATTTTTATACTATGAGTTTTGAGTATAAATATTTATATGCTCAATTGCTCATATCATAATAATATCTATGATTCTAATATATTTCATATCATGCGCGCATAAAATCCTGTCTAATTTTTTAATTTCTTTCTTACAGCTGACACTCTTTGTGATGTGTATTGGTCTGAAAGGGAAGTATCACACGGCTGAAAAGCAAGCAAATAAAATTTATGTGATGGAAAGAAATTCTATATGATATTCCTCATGCAAGTGCAATTCCGTTTACCCCCAAATCAAAATTGAGAAATATTCCTCTACAGTGAAGCCAATATATTCCTCCACTATATACATATATAAGTAATTATATATGGTTACCAATTTCCCCTGCTTGTGTGTGTTAATTAGATGAAATCCCTACTCTTACTTCATAGATATTAAGAAAAATAAAAGATTTTTTTAATTTTAAGAAAAATAAAAGAATCAAGAAATAAAGACCAGCTATAATATATATTAACTAAATAGCTAGAGTGAATACATACTTGGAAGATCCCAAGGATCATATTTGTAGATGTCAATCTGCTTGATGAGTTCAATACTGATTGGTTTCTTGTCAAGCTTCCTTCGAAGGTAGAAACTAACAAGCTCTTCATCTGTGGGGTGGAAGCGAAACCCCGGAAGTGGAACATCATCCTCCACTTCAAACTCATCTTTCTTGATGAAATCTTCATTAACTCCCATATCCTATCTCTTTCTCTTTCTATGTGTGTGTGTGTTGTATTTGTGTGTTTACTTCGCTTCTTTTCTAAAGAAGAAGATGGAGAAGACAAAAAGTGGTGTTACAATTTTTCAACGAAGTGGAGAGGACCCTGTTACTATTATTATAGTGTGGAAAGAGAGAGAGAGAGAGAGAGAGAGAGTCGTGGGATAGGGATGATTGTTTCATGAAGGTCAAGTCATGAGGTTTGACTTGTTGTGGCCTTATGATTTTTGTTGATGGACCTGTTCAACATTGTTTAGTTTAAGGTCACCATTTAAGACTTAAATATACAATAAAAGTTATTAAGCGTATTAGGGTGGAATTATTCCGTTCAAATTATTTTCTCTCCTGTCACTTTTAGAAGCAGCCAATAATTGCACTGATTCTTGCGTTGAACCATAAATGATATACGACTGCCCCGTACCTGAAATGGCAAATTACGCTTGTACACGTAGCACATTTGATTCATGATATATAAGGGAAAAAAAAAGATTATTTATTTTAACTTGGTAACTTATTTGATTTTATTTCAAATTACAGTTTGGTTTTGATAAATTATATCGAATGATTTTTTTTCATATATTATAAAGTATGTATTGCCATGTGTATAAACTAGAATAAAATATTTTTAATGATATGATATTATATGATAAAATATTTAACATTAATAATGAATAAAAATGAAAAAATGAATAATATAATTTTTTTATATAAAATATGGTCTAATATTATGGAATAAGTTTTCTGTTTAGTATTCACTTTGGTACCGTAACGCGAATTGATAGATCCATGTTCATTACATCAGACAATGAAAAACACTAGGGATCTAAATGGACCACATTCATCCAATTAATTCGATATGCAAACTTAACCAATGAAATTGGTTTGGACAAATTGATTCAATTTATTTTACGGCAAAACCAAACTAAAACAAATTAATTATTATTGGTTCGGTTTCAAATTTGTAAATTTTTTTTTCAGCTTCAAATTTATAATTTTCCAGTACCATCACCTAAAGATCCAATCCGATCACACAATCAATTACGACACATTTGTTTCAAGATATATTTAATCATTTTCAGGATTAAGTAGTTGAGAATGATGCGTTCTTAAGTTTGTTACAAGTTTTGTAAAAATTTTCTAGAGTATTAATTATTTCATAGAAAAAAAATGTTCTTATAATCTAGTGAAATCTCATTCCCAAGTTAAAGGGTAGAAAAAAATTCCCATGACTTGGGAACCACAATTATTAAGTACAATTACTAAATTATTCCTCAATTATTTGATTTTTTCTCTTTTTATAATTGTATTAAGGGTATTTTGGAAACTATGACATATATTTTTCGAAACATGGGTTATAAAACAAACAAGTTTTAAATTTATCTCGAGAATATTCACAAATAATCCCAGAAATATTTAATACTAAACAAATAACTTTTTAAAGATACTCGGAAACGATATTTCTAATATTCCCAACAATATCATTTCCAAGAATGCGATTCCTGGGAATCTAATTTCAAACCTTAAAACAAACGTCTCCTTAAATTTTATTTTTTCAAGCTTTCAAAACATTGAACTTAAGTTTTTAGTAGTAGAGTTATTCCTTATTTTCTTTGGTTACATTTATTTACTAAATTTATCTATTTATTTCATTATTAATTAGCATATATAGTCAAACATTCCACTATATATCGATAGTTGTTATAAGGATAAAAATTTAAAAAGAAAAACTGAGTACCTAGAATGCTTAGAAATATATTGAAATATAAATTAGTCCTTCAAAATTTAAAAGTATCACATTAATTCCTAAACATTCAAAAAAGGGAACAAATTAATCATTTTGTATAATTTTACCTATTTATATAAAGGAACCGGTTTGTCTCTATTTTTTAAATTATGAAAGATTAATATGAGATTTTTAAATCTTAAGGGACTAATTTGTTCTCTAATATATTTTTTGAGAGACTAAAATGAATATTTAATCTTAAAAAAGGATAAAAAATATTTATTTTATATTTCAGCCATATGACTTGAAGCAATCGATCTGATCTTGATCTGGTGGTTCAGATTTTTTTTAAAAAAATTAGAAAAAAAAAACCAAATCAACTAGTGATATATGTAGAAAATTTTGATAATAAGGACAATGATAATACATTAGCAAAAGAAGAAGTAGATTGTGTTAGATCTTATTATTTTGTCTCATTTAAAATTAATGTAAGGCTAAAAAACTCAATAATATAACAAGGGTTAAAAAGACACTACATCTATATAATTATTCAAAGAATAAATCATTTTTTTTTTTGTAGATTCGTCCGTGAACTTAATCCAATTAAATTTTATCAGTTGATCATGTTTATTCTCCTCTCAAACCTGCCTCAAATCAACTCACTCTATTTACCATATGATTTGTGAAATTCATTAATATAACATGAGTTAGGTCAACTTAATTATCACAAGTAAGAATATATTTTTATCTTTACAAAACTTGAACTTAATATCTTATTTAACAAAAATTAAAATCAAAACATTTAAATCAATTAAAATTTAGTGTATAAACTTTTATTTTAGTTATGACGATTTAAAATATGTTATCAAGGTCGGCTTTTGTTATTATGATGATGCGTAAGGAGGGACCAACCCATTTTATTTGCATTGATGAGTAGAAAAGATCTACCAGATTGATCTAGACTTCCACTGAAGAGCGTTGGTGCTCAACTTTAACTCCCAACCGTTCATCGATCACAAACTAATTAACATAGTTTGTACTATGTCTCTAGAAATATTCAGCATTCCATTTTTCTCCCGGAGAAAAAAAAAAAAGTGGTGCTTATTCAATCAAGCAAAAGCCAGATGAGACCATTGACAAACAGAAAGCAGGAATTAATTACGGATGTTGATAATTTCTATATACAGCTAAAATATTTCAATAGCTTTGGACTTTCAAAAGTCGTAGCACTACCAACAAACTTCCAACATTGAAAATTCTTTCGGCCCTATATCAATATATTCAACTCATTAATATCTCATGCACTATCATGTGCGTAATAATACAAATGAAAAGAAGGAATCGGGAAGGGAACGGGGAAGAAATATGAGCTAGGAAGTTCTAAACCTTCATGGGGCTCTCCTTATTTTAAGACAACAATTTTAACATTATCATTATATTCCTCGAAGTAAGAGAGAGAGAGAGAGAGAGAGAGAGAGAGAGAGAGAGAGAGAGAGAGAGAGAGTCAGGTGATTCGTTATCATCTATGGCGCCTAATTTATTTACAAAGTACTTTATCCTAGAAATTTTAGCTAACAGTGGTGAAAAGATTAATCTAGCTAGGGCAAACATATTAATCAAATAAACTTAAAAATACTAATATTTAAATGAACAATTTTATGTATCTATTTTAAGTAATTTATTTGACAAAGTAAAAAAATAAAATTGACTACAAAATAAAAGAACGGGGGAACATATTGAGCCCATACTGTCCTAGACCATTAGAAAATTGAGATTAAGTTATTTAGTTTACCTAAGGCAAATAAAGGGTTGCATAGAAGTGTTTGGAATTATGAGAGTGGTTCCTGTGGGTTGTCACTTCGTGAATTAGTAATGGAAGCATGGAACAATAAGGAAAGGCAAATCACAGGTGTGATATGGGGAATGTGATATTGTCTCTGCTAGTTAAAGAAAAGGGTTAAATTTGAAAGCTAGAGAGGAAAATAAAAAGGATATTATTTATTCTGGTTTCTAAGATGGATGTGGATAAAAAATGAATGAAATTGGTTAAAAAGTCTTGAATTTATTATGTATCGGTAAGTTTTTTTTTTTCTCTTATATTATAGAACATATTAACTCTGTAACAATTATAATAGTCTATTTTTTTGGGGGACAACGTTGATATCTTTAGCCCTAACCATGTTTTGCTACTGTTAGCAAACAAGTGATATTCGACTTTTTTAAAAGACTTAGTATTCCACAAAACCCTAATTCTTTTTTTTCTCTCTTCATCCTCTGGTATTTCAAGGGGAGCTGTCATTCATATAATTCTTTAATTTTGTGGCAATTTCACCATTTCCTTTTCTTTCTGTCGTCATTGAGGGTTCCCCTCAGTAGGGATTTTGTTGTCCTCTTTGTGGATATTTTATTTTCCCATTTTATGGATATTTTGGTTTCCTTTTTCTATAGTCTTACGAAGGTATTTAGATTTATTGAAAAAATGGTGTGATATACTATTCAAGATGCAACACTTGTTGCAATGGTCTCGGATATGAAAAATGCTTAGACATCAATTGTCTTTTATTAGATAAGAAACAAAGCCACGTATCGTTAGTTAATTGAGAATATGGAATGCATTTATTTCTTATTCAATTAGGATCTAATATTTCTAGTTTGATTTGTAAGTATCGTTAGACTTTTCTATTAATAAGATTTTTATTTTCTGTTAAAAAATGACTTAGTATTCCAGTAAGTAAGCTAATGCTTGATCCTTTTTTTTTTTGAAAAAAAAAGAACAATATATATTAGAGACACTAGACTAATTTCCTTAATAATAATTTAGATAAACAATTTAAATTTTTTTATATTTATAAATTTATCAATTATCAATTAAATATATATTAGTATAAAATGGGTTTAGTTTAAAACAATTTTGCAACGGTACAACTAATAGAAATTTAGGAAAATACCAAACAATAGTGATTAGCTATTATAGTGGACAGTTACATAATATAATTTGATGCTTTCTTGAATTTCTCGTACTTAATAATATAAAATTATCTTATCCAATTATTACATAAAAATTAAACTCATAATATATATGTATATATATATATATCATACATAATAGAAATATAATATTTTCATTATTGAAGATTATATTTATTTTAAAATTAGAAAATAATTTATAGTCTATTTAAAGAACTTTATAAAGTATAAGCTTTAAAATAAGTTTTCATACCAAGCGTGAGTTTTGTAATAATTTCCAAAATAGGTCACTTGAACCTCTTTCAACAAAAACTAATATATTCAAAATGGCCATAGAATTTCCCTTCCTTTCTTCAATGATTTCTCATATAATAAATGACTAACATTTAACCACATTCATATATAAGTGTGGTTAAATGCAACTATGAATATCGCCAAGTACATGGATCAATCAACTAGGTAGCATTTGTTTCCTGTCCTCGGGACAGAAATACGAAGATATTGAAAATATAAACTTATTTGGTGATGGGGACATGATATGGGGACAGACAAAGACAAAAATTTTCTGTATTTTTGTCCCTCTAAAAAGTGATGATAGAATACAAAGATAGAAATTTAATATTTTTTCTTCCAATAATACCCTTACACATATTTATTAATTATCATTGTGTCCTAAAAAATGGTAGTGGTGCTGGGGGGTTCGATGTTTGGCTGGCCACCTCTAGTGGCAGTCCAACAGCAGTCTAGTGGCGATTCGACATGGATACATATGTCTTTTACTATGTATTTGTTGTATTGTCCCTGTATTTCCAAATAAAATACGAAGATAGTTATCATGTCTTATACTCTTCAACCAAACATGACACAAAGACAGTGTTTTTCATGTGTCGATCTGTCTCTACTGTTTATATTGTCTCTGTGTAATACCCGATGTACACGTATTAGTAAACAAGTTTTGTACGAACTCAAGGTCTCTCGAGACCTACCCATATTGCCAAGTCTGGGATTTCACTAAGTCTGGAGCTTACACCTATTTGGAAGGCTATATGATAGAGCCAGATTCTTGGGATAAAAAGTCCTGGTAATTGCTCTCCAAAGGAAAATAAATTGAAGAGTGATTTTTAATGAATTTTAGGAAACCTTTAGATATTTCATTTTTAGCCTACAAGTTTAGAAAATCATGAGAATTCCCAGATTTGAACTAAAACCCAAAATTTGGATTTTTATTGGTTGGGATTTTGATTTTTTTTTTTATATTTTATTTGAATTCAAATGGGAGATATTTCCTTATTTACATTTATGTTTTAAAGTTAATGGAGAGTAAAATAAATGAGAATATTAAATGTAACTGTTGGGTGCTCTTGCTGCATAATTCTATAGAATAGCCTCGCTGCAGTGGGTCTAATGTTAGCACAGTGCAAAACAATGCAGCTTCATTTAGTGAGCCCCAAACCCCTATAAAACACCCCCAAGCTTGGGTTTCTCATAGAGAAATTGTGATATCCCAAATAAAAAAATTGTAATTATTATGAATTATTATTATTATTATTATTATTATTATTATCAATTGCAACTAACACTAACATTATTTAACATTATAATTACTAAGTGTGGTTAGCATTAATATTAGTTATTACTATTATTAAGTCTAGATATATGCCACTAATATTAATAATAATTAATATTACTAAGTGTAGCTAGCATTAGCATTATTATTATTAAGTGTACCTAGCATTATTATTATTTAACATTATAATTACTAAGTGTAGCTTGCATTATAATTATTATTACTAAGTGTAGCTAGCATTATTATTATTTAACATTATAATTACTAAGTGTAGCTAGCATTATAATTATTATTACTAAGTGTAGTTAGCATTATTATTATTTAACATTATAATTACTAAGTGTAGTTAGCATTAATAATATTTATTATTATTATTAAGTGTAGACAAATAGCACTAATATTATTTATGATTATTATATTTGTGTATAAATATATGAGTGTAAGAGTGTGTATGTGTAAGAAATGTTTGGTTTCATTTTGCTAAGTTTTGCTTCCACCTTCTCTAAGTCAAACCTCCTCTAAACCAAACCTCTTCTTGGCCGAACTCATCTCTTGTCAAGCTCATGATCTTCATGGCTGAGCTTCAGTGAGCCTAGCTAATCCTCTCTTGGGACGTTGTGACGCTCCTTTCTTTTAATCTATGAGATTGGTTATTTGTACCATTCCAATACTTCAGAGTAAAGTTATTAGTAGAAGCACACTCACGACTACCAATGGTGAGTGGGATTAAGCTTATAATCATACTTTTGGTCATTATTAATATTTTTCCATATTTTATATATTATTTATGAAACTTTAGAATGATTTATGTTAAGAGAATATATTGTCATAATTATGCCTATTTTAAAAATATTATTACTTTTACAGTTATCATGAAAATTAATCATTTTAGCCAAACTCATGGGACCATAATTGATACTTTGCGTGTTATAGAATATCTTTTCCTAGTTTATGAAATTGTGAGACCTCAGTTTAATGTTTACAGTAGAAATATTGATTATCATATTTTCAGATTATGTATTTCCTATGAAGATTTTAGAATATTAGATATGATTTATTGAAAGTATTGAATAAAGTATAATTCATAACAATTGTCAGATGCATATTCTATTGATTACTGAAATCACTATGCCTACAAGCTGGTGATCCCTTGGGCATGATTTTAGAATCTCAGTTATGCTACAGTCAAATTGTTAGAATTATATGAATTCAGAGCTTTTATATTTATTTGGTTTATGAACAAATTATTTTATATTAATTAGTGAGAAACAGATCAGCGAGTTAACGGCTGCAGGATTGATCGTTAACCTTGGTACCAAGTGGTCCGCTAGAGGACTAGCTCACCCACAATAAGGAACCTAGTGAGGTGTCCATATATGGGACCTAGTTAGGTGCCCATCAGATTAGCCATTGGCTCAGATTTAGCTATTCAGCTCAGATAATTATGTACATAATAATTCATGTTTCTCTACTAGTTATTGCCATAGATTTAGTTAATTTATATGTAATTATATATGTATATATTTCACATCAGTTGCATGTATATGTTATGTATTTTGTTATTGTCCCGTGTGGGTTGTGAGTGGAGGCTCGCTCCCTGAGTTCTGATGAACTCACCCCTCTCTTTTCCTTTTCCTACAGATACAGCTACAGTTTCAGTTGTACCACAGGATCCTTCATAGTAGTGCTACAGCTTCCTTGGTGAGTTTCGCTTTGGAGTGGAGCTTATTGTCAATTATGTCAGTCTAGTAGTGCTCCAATAAATTGTGTAGGCAGGATCCCCGGACATGCATGATATATTTTCTAATTTACATTAATTGTTTTGTTATGTTTGGCTTTGGCCTAGAATATGGATTTTATGCAGATTTATGTTCAGAATTTATGAGAACAATTTCATATTATTGAAGTTTTAGTTGAACTTGAGATATTTTGAATAAATTTAGATTATTTATGCATATTAGTCAGTTACGTTACTAGAGGCTTCCATGGGGACCCAAATCCTCATGTACCGATCACACTCCGTAGGTGGGTCGTGACAGAAATTGAGCATTATCACCCCCAGCATACATTTCCTCTCTTCCTCTCCTAATATAACCCTATTCTTCTTTCTCCAAAGATCAAAGGTAAGAGATTTCATGGATTTTGTTATCTCCTTCCTCTCCATCCTATGTTTTAGGGTTTGAGTGTTGTTTCTCTCATTGTTGTCAAGTGGAGGTGCTCCGCCAATATTGTTAGGGCTATTTTAAAGCTATATAGATGTTATTAGAGATTAATCTAGAGTTTATGATTGCTCCATGGTAGTTGTTGGCACTATTCCAAGCTTTAGAGGTCAAGTTGGTGGTGCCCATATACTCCCGGTTTCAAACGGTGAGTGGGTTCAAACAAATAACCTTATGTTTAGTCGTTACAAGTATGTTTATGCATTATGATTATGTTTAATGCATGATGATGTTCAAGTATAAAATTTGAGATGAAAATATACATATACGAATATAAGTTTGTAAGTTATAGCAAATAGTATGGTTTTAAATATGGCATGAAAATGTATTTTAGAAAAACTATGGGACCATGATTGTCGTGAAATTATATCGGTTTGAAATATGATTTTTGAAGTTTAATTTTTCGAAATAAGTTTAAGAAAAGGATTTATATAGTGAAACATATATTTAACAAGATGCCAAGTTGTAAAATATGTTCTTATGAGTTTCTGACTTTATTAGGTATTCAGAGATTTCAGAAAGCTTTTGGAATATCAAGAAGAGTTATTATGGAAAGATACAGACAAGAGATTGATTGAGCTTTTAAATAAATATGTTATTTGATTTCAAAGTTATATGATTTAGAACCCCAATGTTTGAATTATAATTTTATACTTGTCAAGTTTATGAAAAGAGGTTTGCTAGCTTGAAAAATGAAGATTTAGAAATTCAGTTTTTATGATATTCAGAAGTATGGAACTCAGTATGATTCATAGCAATTACCAGATACATATTCTGTGGGCTTGAAATCAGAATGCCTGCAAGCGAGTGATCCTTTGGGCATGATTTTACTATCACAGTTATGCTAAAATCAGATTGTTAGAGTTTTATGACTCCAGAGCTTTCAAAGTTCCAAGAATTTTCATATTTAAAGGATTTTATATATATATTAGAGATTTTGTGATTTCAAGAGTAGAGTATTTATATATGATAGAGTTTTAACTCCAGAGTAGAGCCTAACACAGAGTTTTAGAGAGATAATTACTTGTTATAATTTAGAGACTAGATAGTAGTTATAAAGAAATAAATAGTGAGTTGACAGCTGGGAAAACGATCGTTAACCTTGGTGCCAAGTTGTCCTTAAAGGCAATCTCACAGAGCAGCAATGAAACCTAGTTAGGTGTTCGATTCGGATCCATGAGGGATCCTAGAGACCAGAAAATTTGCTATGCCATGGTTGAGATACATAGCTAGAGAATGTATTGTTATACAAATGCATAACTAAATATCCATGTTTCTCTATTAGAGTATTGCTATTATATTTTCAGAGATTATTTATGCTTTTAAGAGAATATTTGATTTAAGAGCTATTATGTATATATATGGAAAAATGATTTCTCATTAGAGTAAGAATTTAGAGATGTTTTCTATGAATTTATAAATACAAAGATATCTTTTCTATATAGTTATGAATATGAATATCAAATGGTTTATGATTGTTGCATGCATATTGTATTGTATTCATTGGTTGTCCCATGTGGGTGATGGGTGAGAGCTCACTCACCGAGTCTGTTGACTCACCCCTCTCGCTTCCTCTCATGGTTGCAGGTTCAGAGGCAGTTTAGATTCCTGTTGCAGTTATTTCTAGTGGTAAGTCTTACTTTGCAGTAAGGCCTAAAGTAGGACTATGTTAGAGTAGAGTGCTCTAATAGATGTGCAAGTAAGATCTAACCATGTATTTATTTTTGGACTATATATTTGTAATTCGGTTTTCGAAGATTAAAATTATTGAATACTTTCATTTTATGAAAATAAGTATTATGTTTTAATTAGAGAAAAATACTAGAGATTTCAAAGAGATTACATTTTAATTATTATATTTATTGATAAATTAAGCATTTAGAGAGACTCAGAGGTCAGAAGACATACGTGGGGATGAGATTTCCTATGTGCCAGTCATGTTCCAAAATCGAGTTGTAATACTCTGTCTCCACTGTCCAGAAACATGAGACAAGTGCTATATAGGACACTGCTGAGGCCTCCTCATTCCCTTGTTTCTAATGATCCATCACCATGAACCGTCAACAACCCAGTTCAAGTTACTCAACGGTGATTAGGTGCTAAGTTTTCTAGGTTGTTTTTCTCTCTCAATGGTGATCGGTGGTTTTTTGAAGGCAAGATACTTTTCTATGGACAAATGGAGTATACATACTATATGACTAACCCTTTGTTTGTTTTGATGTCTTCTGTTCTGCTGGGGTCTTACTTTTTTTGCACTATGAGTTGTTATTAGCGTTTTTTATGGTTTATGTTTGTGTTGGGATGTCCTATGTTATTGGTTGTATTTTGGCATTTTTGTTTTGATGTGCAGCCTGTGATGCTTTTTTTTTTCTTTTTTTATGTGCAGCCTGTTATGCACTTTGGTTACTTTGCTGTGAACAATTTTCTGGTTTGTTTTGGAGTCGATATCGGGGAAAAAAAATTATATTATTGAATCTCCACTTTGGTATTTTAAAATGCTTTTCGGATATTGTAACATTTTTAGTATGTATACTTCATATATAATAAACTTGTTTGCAATTTCACTAAATCATCAATATTTGGAACATTTAATTTTTTAATAGTAACTTATTTTTTTCCCTAAGATCTTATTACACTCCAAATGGAATGTCACCTCATTCGAACATGTTTTGACCTTTCCTACTAATGTCTCCCCTATCCTCTCTCATAATAACTAAGAACCATGGCCCCATGTTTGACTGGTGTATATATACTTATAGAATTAGTGCTTTGGATATTGTGACCCGACTGCAAATTTGTGATGTATAATATACCAATTAATAGAAACAGCATAGAATGACAACCACAACATTATCTCGTAGTTTAGTCTAGAAAACGCGATGGTTGAACAACACTTGTATAGCCGAGAGTCGCTATCATGCATGACTTGGGAAACAAACAAACGTCAAATATGGGAGTACGTGGCGCATGCTCTGTCTGATGTTCGTAATCTCACATGATTTTGGCTTTGCCCGTACGCTTTGAATCTTTATTTTTCACGACTTTGATGGAGTCACAGTCCCAAAAGTTCAAAATTGCTTAAAATGAGGAACGAGATTTGATTAGAGTGGAAGGGACTTGTACATTTTAAATATAAGATCTTGGATTCAATCTCAAAGTTCACGTGTATGTATAGAAAAAAGTAGAGTTAAATGTATTTTTACCTCCTTGAATTTTAGATCATGTGCAATTTATATCTTTTTTAAAATATGTATTATGACACCTTAAACTTTCTAAACTGTATAAAAAACTCTACTTTTCAAACAGTACAAAACTTTAAATCATAACAGGGTATCAAATTGCATATAATAAAAAAAATTAAAGAGGTTAATTGTACATAATATTTACAGATAAAGTATTGAGTCATACAAATTAAAAACATCAGGAGGTTTAATACACATAAATTTCACCTTCATTAGTTGTCAAAATTATATTGAGGGGTATTTTGCACAGTTTAAAAATTTTAGAGTATTATAATGTATATTTTGAAAAGTCATAATGTAAATTGTAAATGACCTAAAGTTCAAGGGGTAAAATATATTTATCCCCAAAAATATTATTGAGAGGGGTTTCCATTTATGTGTTTGACCGCATATTAAGAAAAAAAATTTCACCTATCAAGAGATGGGATACTCTTGAAAAAAAAAAAAAAACTGTTTCGTGAAGAAGATTCTCTCTTAGCAATTTTTGCAAATTTTAATTTTGAATTGGGGATAATTTATGCATATTTTCATCTTGAGTTCATCTATCAAGTTTTAATTTTCATTATTTCAGAACTCAATTCTTTTTAGAAAAAACGTGGATTGTGAAGACAAAAATTAGTCTCAAGAAAATTAAAGAAAAATTCACTTGTTACAGTTCAACAATGCATGCTTTTATTATAGTAACTTAATAACTAAGATCAAAAGTGAGTTAAACTAGTTCTTGAGTTTCTTTCAACTCCATAAGTTGAACCCAAGAGTTTATCATTCAATTTCGAGTTAAGGATTTAAACTCATTTATCTATGTAATCATATTTTGTTATTATTTTTAGTACGTATAAATACATTATTATTATTATTATTGTTATTTTTTTTTATTATACTAAATATATGAGCCATTTTAAGTGTTCATAACCCGACTCGGTCCGCCAACCTGTCCTAACCCAAGCTCATTGGATTAGGTTCGAGTCTTGCAATTTGATCCGGTACGCTTTTCGAGTCGAGTTCGATTCATAAATTGAATTAGTCGTACTAGTCCGAAATCAAATAATTTCTTTAAAGGTATATTTTTAATAAAAATTTATGAAAAAATTATAAAATTTTATAGTTCAATTGATATATTTTACATAACTTGATATTATTTTTGTATTGATTTGATTTGTTTTGAAGCACAAATTGCCAAATGCCTGTTAATCTTTTTTCTTACTTATAAAATTTTATAACTTTACTATAAATAATGTCCAAATCCTTATATATTATTTGAAGGTCAATTTGACTAGGTGGTGCATTGTCAAATCAGATTCGGGTTTTAGAAATTAATCGGGTCTAAAAATTGGGTTGAATTCAGGTTTTATCGAACCTAGTTTAACCCGTTCCTTGTACACCCACCGTGAGATATGTTGCTTGGGCCATCAACTCGATAACTTGGCCGAATATTAGTGAGCTCAACCTAAAGTCACATATGTAGGTTGGTTGTCATCCGTGACCAAAAAAAAAAAAAGAAGGTTGGTTATCATATTAAGAGAGCCAATTCCTATGGTGATAAGAATTCACTATATTTAATAAGTGGACCTCCACATACATTGTTAGAATATTTATGGAATCCTATCATTTAATATAAAATCCCACTATATATATATACACACACTAAGTGACTTATCTCTTGTCTATTATCTATATTATCAAGGAGAGAATTAAGGTGGTCTCATCTGAAATAACAACAGAAAGATTCTAATATGATTTTATCTGACCATTATATGAAGGCTTTAGCACAGACAACTTTATGAATACACTTCTGCTGTAGTTTAACACTAACTTACTTAAGCTAGGAATGGATTTATATTTATATACATTAAGATCAAGTTACATCGATATAACTTTAATTAAAATTATATGTTTAATAATTTTTTTATAAAATATATTTTTTATCGATTTAATCATTAAGTTACAATTACTTATCTTAAAGATTATTTATACCAAATTTCATAAAAACTGAACATTAATAGGAATGCAATTATGAAACTCATATTCTTATTCATTTAAAGCATATATATTATGTCGATTTTCATGTATATATAAAATATATCAGACGATTTTATAGTTATTAATTAAATGGTGTAATAATTACTTAAAGTTATACATATAACTTGACTATATATATATATATATATATAGTATAACATTATGTACTTCATATGTAAAAAGATGTCATTGAGTAGTTGTTTTAATTTTTTTTATGATTCTTTTGAAATATGTGGATCAACGTTGCAATATTACAATTTAAGAGGAATTACAATAGATCAAAGTTAAAGAGCAAAGTGCAAGCTGAGTTATTAAATATTGGGAAATTTTATAAAGTGATAGTAAATTTTTTTTTTCCTAAAAGAACTCAGATCCTCCAAGTCAAGTCTCCATTTAGACCTAGGATAAATAGAAATATCTCATTAATTAAAGTTTTCTGAAACCCTAAAAGAACACATTTCTTTTACCCAAAAAAAAAGTCAATGTTTCTTGGTTGTGGACCGCAACTAGTTTTCTCCTAGATTTGTAACAAATGTCATTAGAATATTGATTAAGAAAACAAGAAAAAAGAAATTTTTATTTGTAAAAAAAACTTTTATATTTTCAATACATAGAAGTTGCCATAAAACTTGAAAACTTGCTTTTTGAATTTCCTTATTGAATACCCCAAAAACACCTCTTAAACTTTTGCGTTATATATATATATAGAGTATTTGTCCGTGGATTATCGAATCCAAGCTTGCCCAATGATATGCGTTGCTAAGTCAACAAGCGTAAACCAGTCAGATCAAGTGGTACATTCCTTCCCCTTTAAATATAATAATCAGTCTAGTCAGAGACTCCGGCTGCTTGTCCACTTCGAGTGTCTACACATTTATTTTTCTTTATGATTTTCAGCCTATATATTTTATTATAATATCCGTTTTTGACCCAATTTAGGAAGCGAATTCATTCTTTTTTTTTTTCGAGCAAGGGTTCTCTCTCCTTCTAAAGAGTAAAATAAAAAAATTTTACCTTTTAACCAATAAATAATAAATAGGGCTCATTTTTTTCTATTAATATAAGAGTAAAATTACTCACTTTTTTCTAAGAATCCAAATCCCCTTTACCTGATCCAATGTGACCCTTAAAGCTTCGCTCTTATAAAGTTCGACCATAGAACACCAAGAAAATATGCATCCCAAATTATAGCGTCCGCCATAGATTATAAAAAATTGTATAGTTTCATAAAATAGATATTCACCAAATTAAATTTATCATAGTATAATACATTTATATATTGTAACTTTTACATTTAGTTTGCGGGATGATCTTTTATACTTTGTAATTTTAATAATGGTATTTTTGTTGAAATATGTTTATTTATATTGTGAAAACCTCAAAAAATGCTTACGTTCGTCTATGTGCCGTGGACACATTTAAGGATTTGTTTGGTTTGAGTTTTCACTTTTAATTTTTCAATTTTTTAGAATCTGTGATGGAAAAATTGAAAATTCTGAAAACTATCAATTTTCAGAATTTTCAATTTTTCCTTTATAAATCATGAAAAATTGAAAATGAAAATTAAAAACTCAAAACAAACCAACCTTTAATTCTCTTTCCAGAAAATCCAAAATCCTAGTCAACCTAGAAAAATTAACACGCGATGTAATGGCTGAACTTTAGATTAAAAAAAAAAATTAAATGCGTATGAACAATGATAAAATGGTGGAAAGAGGAATTGAGGCTGTAAGACTAGAGCAATTAAGTGATGACAAATTAGTGGTGAACAACGATGACATTTGTTTTCATTATATTCTTATCAACGAGAAAGGATGGCCACACATCTCTCGGATTCTTTGAGGCCAAAACATGAAAATACATTTCCAAAATGATAAACTATGAATAATATTTTTCGAAACTTTTTTAAAAACAAGATATTACAATATTCATAGAATCCTGAAGACATTTTACGAAAAAAAACTGCCTTACCGTTAATCCAAAAGTTAACAACAAAAATCATGTTGATATTGGCGGTAAAGAAATATATCCTGGTCAAAAATTAAAAACTTGATAATCATCCTATATTTAATTGTTTAAATTTATCGTTAGTAATGTCTTTTCATAAAAAAAAAATATATTCAGTGATTAAACAATGAAATAACCATATTATTATATATTAAAAAAAATTCGTCCACTACAGGTTCTCAAGAAATTGTCGGCTTAACTAGTGCTGGTTGATCATGTAATTTACAGTTATAAGTGCATTGTAACTAACTTCATTTTGTCTAGTTTTTCAAGGTCAGTTCACTAAATTTTTCTTTTGTCTTATGTTCTGTGTCTCTTAACCTCAATCCAATTTAAGTTGCAAATACAATATAGCCTTTCAAAAGAAATATATCGTGCGATAGAATTTTCCAAGTTTAAGTCTTCATATAGGACAATATAGAATTCAGGTCATTAATTGGTTTCTTTAGGTGATCTTATATACCTCCCTCTTCTTCTGCACAATTCAAGGAAATAATCAAACACAATATTTTCATGTCTGCGGATTCTATTTTCTTTTGTTTATTATATTATAAGAAAGACTAACGTTACACATCCAAAAAAATATATACAAAATATTTGATAGAAATCATAGTGATTATTGGGTAAAATAAAATGGTATAACTAACTAATTCATCTGAATTAAAAACTAATAATTATACCATATCATTATGTGTATAAAATTCTGGATAAATTTATAATCGTCTAATATTTTTCTATAAGAAAACTGGACAGATATCATATCCACAGTTATATTCTATTCAAGGATTTGCAACTTTAGCTATTCAAGTCTTGAAGCTAAAGTCAAAGATCCCGCTTGAGAGACGGCTTAAGAATCTACAAAAGAAGTTAATATAGCAGGTGATGAACATGAAGAGGTCAAAGTCCTTAGTCAAGTTGCAAGGTTGAAAACAGTCTCACAAGAACCTTCTATTTATTAAGAGTGGACTATTCTTCTTATTTCAATTTTAAATCATTATTGTGTAGGGTAGGGAGCAAAAGGGGTCCGACTTTTGGGCTCTCTTTGTGACTATGCCCAAATAATGCTATGCAACAAGATGACCCTTTCTGGACTTTTTCGCCACATATTGAGAATTAAGTGCCAAAATCCACAATATGTGTCACCCAATCACCTAAAGATTTGTCAACTAGTAGCAGCATGGCCAAGAAAGTGAATGCTCTTCGGACCTTTTCGCTAAATGAAACTGAGTCTTTGGTACAAAATAAAGCACTAATAAAAAATCAAATATTGCTGGATCAAACCAAGTGCTTGCTGGTTTCAAAACTTGTCGGATAGGAGGTCAGTAGTGTTCTAAAAGAAGGTTCATATCCTCATTGACTTAATTTAGCTTCTTATTTGCTAAAACAGGTCAATTATAAAAGTATTCCTCTAAAATAATTTTATATTATATATGCTAATAATATCATCTATGAAATACATTCATCTCTATCTCAATTAAATAGTTTCTTTTATAAATATTAAATTTTATCAATTCAACTATATTAAGTTAAAAGTTTTCACTACTTAATTATTTTAAATTATATTCAATATTTTATTACACTTATTTTTAATGTCTAATATAATTTCAAAAATTTAAATAGATATCATTACGTATGTAAGCCACTATAAGATTGAGATATACAATAACAAGGGGTCTTAGTAGTTTATTATGAGGTCATATGTTCAAATCTCATTATTTCTAATATAACAAAAAAGATATCATTACATATGTATAAAAAAATGTGTACAATATTTTTTTACAATATAGATAAAAATAAATAAGACAGTGGGCTCATTTCAATTTTTTATTTTCTTAAACCTACTATCTTATTTATTTTTTCTTTTTGGCCTATATTAAAAATATATTGTACAAACGTATTGTATACATATCATTTCTCATTCCGCTTGAATCAAATTAATTAAGTGCTACATAAAATTCTTGACACTGATTGTTGAATTAGACAATAAAAAACATAATTATCAAGATATCTGCATGATTGCGTAACGAACGCTAAAATTCATATACAGTATTTGTCAAGATAGCAGATGTGGCTAATCTAGAAGAGCAAGCAAAGCCAGCAACCACGTTCCTATCCACCTTTGACCGTAAGTTTATACGAAACGGCCTTTGAACTGGCTAAAATTACAATATAGTAATGGTTTTTCTTCTTCTTCTTTTTTTGTGGGCTAATAATGATTTTTCTTGTTTATCATTATTTTACACTTTCTACATATATTATCTAAAAAATGTTTAAAAAAATTATAAAAATTAATGGTATATATATCGTACTTCATATCATTATCCATTAAAATAGATCATAACTAAATTATACGCCATTAATTTATAAAATGTACACTCTGTTCTGGTTCACTAACACAACAATTTTTAAAATGTTCTAACTGAATACCCCTATAAACTATAGTCAATCTCTTCGTAAGCATTTTATGTTTAAAAAATAACCATTGCATTTTTTTATGATTATAATATGCTAAATTCTCCAAGAGTAGTAATAGACTACAAAAACAAGAAAATATGAAACATGCAAGAAGAAAAAAATGAGACGCATAAAAGAAATCAACATGTTCTTGTCAAGAATAAAGCATCTCCAAAAAGAAATCAAGTAAAATAAAGGCGAAGATTGTTCTTTATGCATATAATTCAGAATTATAGGAGATTGAGTTTTGTAGCACTAATCACATACAGGACATCATTTTGCAGATAATACTCTGCTAGTTTATGTTATTATTCTTTTTCCACAAAGTTTAAGGGATTTTTTTTTTTTTTGTATCTGGTGAGTTTTCTAATATGTTTCTGAACAATGTTATCAGATGTGAAGATTGCTGCAAACTCAGATGGGTATATCCATCAAACATATCCCAATTTTTTTTTTTTCACTTTGAGGACAATGTCAATTTTAATTTCTTTTCTTTTTATTTTTTTATTTGATCGAGAATGTCAATTTTAAATTGGAATAAGTCTTAAGGGATTTGGGCCCGTGGTTATCTTACTTGGGCAGCCCAAACATAAAGGCAGCCCAAAGATAAATAGGAAATAACTAGGATGAAATGGGGATGTCTTGGATGATCTCTAGATTCATTATTTCCTTCTTTGGTTTTTCTCCTTCTCAACTTCCAATCTCCCTCTCCTCTTGGTCTTTTCTTCTTCATTCTTCCTTTGATTGTATTTGCAAATCCCGATCCTCTTGTGGTGTTATATGGATCAAATACAATACGCAATTTTATCCTTAGCCTCAGACATTAACATGCAATTGTTATGATGGAAATGTCCTAGACCCACCTGAATGAGAAAGGAGTGAGGGGTGAATCGTCACGGGAGAGGAGAGGTGCAACGTGGGGGAAGAAGATGAGTAGTCGGTGCATTGTTGTCATGGAAGAGGAGAAGATGGACTAACAAACTCTTTTGAATAGTGTTATCGAGGCTATACACATACCTGAATTTGCATTATCTGTGTGAATTAGTTAAAGATATGGAGATCCATCAATCTATAAATGAACAATATTTCATAACAAAAATAAGAGAATCTATTGATATATTAATCAAAGTTTAGGGACTAATTCAGAAGGTTCTAAAATATATGGTGGTGATTTACAAAAGGGTAAAAGTTTAGGATAGTTTTCTATTCTTTTCCTTATTAGTGTTTGATATATAGATTATTAGTAAGAAGATCATTCATTTAGACATTTATGCATTGATTAATATTATTTTTTATGTTAAATATTGATAAATAATTAAAAAAAGTTGTTATCACTATTTGATTATTGATATGAGATTAACAATGTTGCTAAAAATTTAAATCTACTTAAAAAATATGATTGATCAATTAGGGAGTGATTGATTGAAAGTGTTTATATGTTAATTGATATTTTTTACTGGTTATGATGACGCTATGTTATAATAAACTGATTTGATTTTATAAAGCTATTTGATTGACATATGTTAGCACCCAATTTTTGATTGGGTCACAAAAATATTTGTTTTGTTCAAATTAAAAAAGAAAAATAAAAAAAATGATAAATCAGATATTTTTTTTGTTGATTGATATAAGTTTACTTTTTAAATTGATTTTGTGTTTTAATTAGTGTTAATCCGTATTTTCATTTATTCCAGTCAAATCAATTTTTTTTAGTTAGCATCAAATTAAATATTTTTTCGTTGATTATATTAGGGTTAGAAATGTGTATAAATAAGCATAGTTTTTTTTTTTGTCAGAGTGGGGGATAGAAAGAAAACAAAAAGAAAAAAAAAGGGGAAAAAATCACCAGAGAAAATTTGGCTAGAGCTTCAAGTGGCATTGCAGTGTTCCTTTTCAGTCTCTGCCGCTGGTGGATCCCTCCATAACTGATCTTTCTTTTTCTTTAAAGTCAGTGTTTAATGTTTGGCACCCCTTTTCATTTTTTTGGATATATTTTTGTGCATACTTTGCCATTATTTTTTTTTTTGCTTTCGTTCGCTGATGCAGCCTGTTTTACAAAAAGTAAAAATAAAGTGAATTATTACTTTTAATTCTTCTCCACCACGTGGCCATCATATCATCCTACCTGTGGAATGTGGTGCCCCCCCCCCCAAAAAGTAAAAGTGAATTTTTACTTTTAATTCTTTTTGTGTTGGGCTTGTTTATTTTACTCATTAAAGTTGGTTTTGGTCCATTCCTTTTTCAGTGTTTGTTCTTGAGTTTTGTTGCTTTACGTCTTTAAGCTTCTAGTTACGATAGCCTTTTATTTCTTCTAGTCAAAATAGTAATATCATTGGGCTTGAAAAAAAAGGGAACATCATGCGTATTTTCTGTGCCCAATTTTCAAAATGTTCTTGCGTGTGAATAATAAAGAAATTTGTATGATCGATTTTTTCATACAAGAATTGATGGGATTGATGTATGGTTTGGCCAACCTCAGGTTATAAAAATTTTAAGGGTTTATTATATGATATATGTCATCCTAAATCTTGTGTAATAGTGTATTTTCTCTCTTAAAAAAAAATCTTTATCGTAAAGAGGATATATAGAATATATATTTTCTATCAAGCCAAAGCTAAATTTTCCTAAATTGTTTGTTTTTTCTTTAGTAAATATTTTTATTTACTTTTTTAAATATTGATGGGCTTTAATTTTTTTAGGGGAAAATAAAATTGTTAAAGTTTTCATGTAGGGTAATCTTTGTGAGACGAATGTATTAGGAGTATAATGAAATTAAGTGTCTACCATTCTTTAATCATAATTAGACTCCCAAATTTCATTTAAAAAGACCGATCTTGCCAAATTGAAAAGTTTTACAATTTTTTTCTTTAAATAAAATTGATAATGACTCTATTGACCATTAAAATTAATTGATTTTTTTAAAAATAATTTCTTTTCATCATGGCCCTTCTGAGACGTTGTGACATGTTAAAATAAAGTAACTTCCAATTATCTAGTGGAGTGATTCTTGCCAAAAAAAAAATCGAACCATAATTTTTCATTTTTGTCAAAGTATACTAATATCATACAGAATATTTTAAATTATTTGATTGAAAATCTAATTTACAACAACTTTTTTCTTATTCCCGTGCTCATTTAACTTTGGGTTTGAATATAAATATACAATAAGTAGATAATTATACTTGTCTGCATAAATATCTAATTGAAATAGTTACAAATAAATCAGCATGTAATCTGGATTTATAATAAATTAATAAAATGAAGATCATAGGTCATAAATTGCTCTATGAATAACCCGTGGAAAAGCTCCCTAATAGTGAGTCTAGTTTGTTAATAGTATATAGATAGATATTCATTACTTCACAACATGGTTAGGCAGGGCTGGATGTGAAAACCCACACAAGAGGAAAAAATTAAATGGATGACATTGGCAGTAGAACAGGTGGATGCAGCAAAAACATGGTGTGCTATTATAGATGCTCCAGGCCATGATGGGAAGCAATAATGTTTCCAAAGGTCCCAACAATTCTCCAATTGACGCAAAAGGATGGTTTATTATTATTGTTATTATTATTTTTGGTAAAGTAGCCAACAAGTCTTATTAGAGTTATGTTATTTGTACTTACAATATATAGAACATCATGCTAACTCACATCTTGTTTATCATTCAATGTGATATGAACCTCATTCAAGTAAAGTCCATATTTCATTCAATGATAGATGAGACGTGAGTCAATATAGTGTCTTATATTTTATGAGTACAAATAATATTTTTTTGTATGCGTGTAAAAGCACGGCGATTTAGGTCTTCCAATGAGATGTTTCCTTTTTTTTTTTTTTTTTTCCAATCAAAGCTCGAACATAAGACACTGATTATGAGGCCGGAACACCTGGCGAGTTCGACCAACCCAATTTGGTCTTGGTTTATCAACTAACATGGGGAAGACATAAGCAACCCCACTGGAGACTGGAGAGAGTCAAGGAAATTCTTCTACCAGTGCAATTTTTTTGGTCGGCGGCGTTTAATTCAATCGCGTCTCATGTTCAAATGTTTTGTGGATATAGATGACTGCAGCAATTATACTTGTATGTGGTCTACGAATTGTAATTCATGAATTGGGACTTGCCTTTGTGGTTGACATGGCCCAGAAGACACCGTTTGATTGAAGATATTTGAAATGCAAGTTGGAGTAGCGAGGAAGTCAATATGCAACGCTGATACTAATACATATATTATACAAACTAAAGGATGTTATTAATCTTAGAGAAAAAAAAAAACAAATGGAGATGATGATTTGTTTCTTTAATTGTGCATTATTTAACAAGCTTAATTTTAGGATTTAGTATTTAGTGCTAATAATTTTATTGAACCAGCTTTTAGTTATTCTGCACCCTTGACGTAGATGTTTAGTGAGAGGTAAAAATGAGATGTAAATTTCCATGACTGAGTTCTATGTATAATAAGTAGATTAAATATCCAAACAAGTCTTTCAGGTTCGCATTGGGAAATAAGTTAATCCCTTAGATTTTAAAAATCTCAAATTAGTCTCTCAAATTTAAAAAAAAAAAGATAAATTGGTCCTTGTTACATATGGTTTGAATTTTCAAACCATTAGAAGTGGAATCCAATTTGAAGTAAAATTACAAAGAGTAAAATCCAATTCAAACTCTTCATTACAAGTTGTAATGTAAGAAGCAAAATTCAATTTGAAGACTTCTCAACCATTAATGATGATCAAAGAATTCACTAGAATGATCATGACAACTAGATCATTAGTAGATCTTAGTTGGAAGTGATTAGATCGAGTTAATTATGCATTAAATGTTTTTTTGTTTTTTATGCAAGAAGAGCCTTATAAATAGAGCATTAGAGCTTCAAAACATTCTAAGTCCATTAGCTCTTTTGATGTTAGAGAAGTTTGCTCTAGTACTTTTGTTACTTCTCTTTTGTATGTTGAGCATATACACTGATGAAGAAAATATTGTAAGGTATTTTAGGGTGTATTTAGGGACTTGGGTTTGAGTAAAGTGAAAATGCTTTTGTATTTTCCATCATATTTCCATAGCGATATATTGTAAAGTATTTTAGGGTGTATTTAGGTAATTTGCCGAACTACATTAATCCTTCTGTGTCATTTTTACTTTACGTTTCCGTATACTCTTGTGCTCCTCTGTTCCACCATTTTATAAAAGTCCTCAGTACAAACCAATTTCTCCCATTTTTAATTGTATAGAACTGTATGAATAGATCAATTTGTCCCTTTTTTGAAATGTGAAAGATCAATTTGAGATTTTCAAAATTTAAATGACGAATTTGGGATTTTAGTCTAATAAATAACATTATTCATGAAGTTCGTCTCCGAAAAATTTATGCCGATCCTCACTCCCGAAGCAAACATATCTTATTGTTGATTGTTTCCTATGGATCGATATTAATTATTTTACACCCGAGGTTGATCTGCAATATAATTGTAGATTCTTTGATTCAAGGTGAAGACAAAATTTAGGTTTTCTCTGTTTGAAATTGCAGAGAGAGGAAGAAGAGATTAACAATAGTAATATAGCCTTGGATTCATTAATATTTGACACTGATGGTTTTATTCATGCAACGTGAAATGAAAAAGGGTAACACAAACTTCTTATTCTTCATACAAGTTAGGCTGACGAGTTGATCTTTGCAAAATCAAGAGACTTCTTTCCCTCATGAGCATTCCCAAAGAAGTTGTTCATGTAATCCTGAAAGATCACTTCCCTATAAAGGGCCAGCCCATCTTTCGTCACCACCTCTGGCATTGGCCCAATCCTCTCTGGAGGTGATGGCAAAGTAAACAGTGGAACTGATACTCTGGATTGGGTGCTTGTTGTCCTAACTCGGTGTTCAGCACTCTTATACTTCCCATTGCTCAGTATCTTAAATCAACATGGACAGGGTGATTAGAAATAGTTACTATATTACATTTGCTACACGGTTATTGAAACATTATTTTAGGACATGTTTTAAAGGACATCATGATGAGATGTGTCAAAAAGTGATATAAATAACAAACATTAATATATGTATATATATACACCATATAAAATCAGAGGAATAATTTTTACCATTTTATATATATATTACTATACTATGGGTGCATAGGATGCAACCCTTCAAATCATACTTATATTAAGTGAAAACATAAAATTTGAGTTGTTTACTTTAATCTCAGGTTAATTTCAAGATATCAAACCTGTATAGTATCACCAATGTTGATGACTAGAGCTCCAGGGATTGGTGGAATTTCCAACCACTCTCCCTTGCCAGCATCAGTGTCTTCTTCCAATTTGACAAGTAAACCACCAATGCCATCTTGGAGCAGCACTGTGATAGTTCCCATGTCTGAGTGGCGCCCTACACCCACTGTGAGCTCTGGATTTGGGCATGCTGGGTAGTAGTTCATGTTAACCATTTTCATTCCAAGAAGACCCTCAATTTTTGAGTCATCTAGTTTGACTCCAAGGTTACCTACCAAGATTTCCACAATGTCCCTAACCATCTTGGATGATAACTTCAAGTACTGAAGTGCTACTTCCCTGAACATATAGAAGGGAAAAAAAGGTAGGCACATGCATGCTTTTGCATAAACTGTTTATTCTGATTCAGTGAGTTTCATGTATGACAATCAATCCATCAAATGTTTGATAGGTTTAAATAAATTTTTTGTGCATAAGAATATAACACTTTTTGTTTAATTAGTTCTTAAGACGAAATGATTTGATTTTAGTCTCTTATTTGTAAAAAATAACATAAATCTTCTCTGCCATAACGATTAAGAAATGATGGATTAAAAATTGAATCAATTTTTGTGAGGGATCAAAAACAAAAAGAAAATATTATACATTTAGGGACGAAAAACATATTTAAGTCAATTTGATTTGAGAAGGAAAATGCAACATTGAAGAGTCATACTTGCAGTAATTAGGCCAATATTGAAGAGCATCTTCATCAGTGCTATATGCCATACTGATATAGTCTTTCCACTCCAAGGCCTTCTCTTTCTCAGGCACAAAGCTAGTCCCATATTTCACCTTTGGGCTAGGACTCACCCCAGTGCGGTAAACAGCTTTCTTCTCTGGTGGCAAGCTGAAGAATGTGTGTGCTGCACCCTTAAGTGATTCCAACAACTCCACAGGCACACCATGGTTCACCACCTGGAAGAAGCCTAGAGTCTCAGCTGCTGCAACAATCTCATTTGCCACTTTGTTGTGCTCAGGACCCTTTAGCTTTGACAAGTCAATGGGTGGCACATTGTGTGTCCTTGAGCCTAGCTTCTTGATTCTTTCCTCTTGGGGTTGTATGTACCTATCTGGCACCTCTGATAAGCCTGAATCCACAAGGCCTTTCACCCCATTTCCATCTCTGACAACAAAGTCATACAATGAATTTGAATTGTTGAAACTTGGAGCCATGGTAGTGTTAGATTATAGGGGGCAGAAGAAGCTCTTGGTGATGGAGTGAAAATTCCTATGCTCTAATGCCAAGGCCTTGTTTGTATTTATACTATAGATAATAGATATTATAGAGCATTGATTATAGATTGTTTTAGTTGGTACTGTTACTCTGAGTCATGAAAAACTCTTACTGTTGTTTGCATAAAGGCACGATTCAGGGCTTCGGAGAAGTAAACGCATTAGAAAAAGGTGCCATCAGACTTTCCAATCAATTCATAGAACACAATTTTTCTTTCCTAACACAGTAATTTCAATTTTCCATTAATTCATATCTTTCTAATATATCTTTCTGAACAACCAACAATTTTAGACTTTTCCAATGTTGTATGTTAAAGTCAACGTAATGAAATCGATATCCAAAATTTGATTTAACTAATTTCAGAATCGTTATATATTTATATTATTTCAACTAATTCATTTATTTGGTATTCAATTGTTCTCTAAATGTAATTAAACTGTCAAATAAATCACTTTTACTTTTCTAAAAACTTAAACTTATTAATAAATTTTATCCTACAACTATATTTGAAGTATACGTTTTGAAGATAGAATAGATAATTGTGTAGTAAAAATATCTCTAGGAATAAAAATGTTGCTCTTTTTTTATTCTATGTTAACTAATAATATTAATATACATTTAAAGGAAAAGTAATAAAATTAATTAAATATTTTATAAAATAAAGTATTAAACAAATTTAAATTAATAATACTTTTAAACATTCTTTTTCCGTGTGACGCAGGTACCGTCCAGTTGAAGTAAACGTATTGAAAAAGGTATGATTGGGCTAGATGATGTGTTATGCTCCATGCATCTTGCATTTCTAAACAATATTTAAATATTGAAATCAACGTAACGGGATATAAATCGGAAGTAGCAGGATTCTACAAACTCGAGGGAAGCATGAAAAAGGACACTGTAGTAGGTGATTTATTCTACACACTACACAAATGTCTCTATGGGTTTTCTTTTTTTTTTCTCTTTAAGCTAATTAGTCCATAATGGAGTGAATTCATTAAAAAAAAAGAATATATATATTCCACTATGATTTTATAGAGATTTTAATTATGAAGTATTGACATTGTAATATAATTTTACATTGTTATTCAATTAAATCTCTTTTTTTTATATGACCTTATAAATGGGGAGATGAAA
Organism: Dalbergia cultrata; assembly: GCA_031216105.1. Classification (NCBI taxonomy): domain Eukaryota; kingdom Viridiplantae; phylum Streptophyta; class Magnoliopsida; order Fabales; family Fabaceae; genus Dalbergia; species Dalbergia cultrata. The sequence goes on from CM062350.1 coordinate 20,224,909, forward strand.
AATGACAATATTTATTTATGTGTCATTATATGATTTGATGAATGTGTAAAAATTTTTACACTGACAATATATTCAAATTAAAGAGACTCATGAATTGTTAAGTAAATTTAAATTCTAAAAAAACAAGGGATACAACTCACTAAAATATTCACTGTTCTTTGTGAACCTTTACGATCTTTCAAATTAAGGTGGCTTGGATGACATCTTTTTAGGGGACGGAAATAATTTTTTTCACCTAAAATGTCAAATTTAGTGTATTTAATTAGTTTTTTAAAAAGTAATTAAAATCTCATAAAATTTAATATTCAGTTCTTTATAAGAAAAATTTCAAAAGAGTAACTTACGTAAAAGAAATAGTCTTAAATTATTTTTAATTATATATAAAATTTAAGTTTCATAATATTTTTTTTTAATAAATATGAAACATACGCACCATGAATATATATTCTTTACTAGAATCAGCTGAGTAAGAATTAGGTTCTCGATATATGTTCAGCTCAAGGTTTAACCAGCTGAGAATAAGCATTCATTCCAGGACGAATTGGGTGTAATCTTAAACATAAATAATTTATATAGCAATATAATCCTATTCAACTCGAGTAGGATTATCTTCAATAAGAAGATATTGGTGATTTTGACAAATAATAATAATAATAAAGCAACCACCAATGATTTAAAAGGAGAGGATCCTCTTATGTGTAATATATATATATATATATCGATCTATCTATCTATCTATCTATCTATTTGTGTGTGTGTGTGTGTGTGTGTGTGTGTGTGTGTGTGTGTGTGTGTGTGGAGGGGATTCTTTCCCTGATTCCAAACACAAGACGATCATTGCACAACTGGCCTACCTTGTGATAAGGTAGCACTGTTTAATTCTTTCATATCTATCTGTCTGTGTGTCTGTGTGTGTGTGTGTGTGTGTGTGTGTGTGTGTGTGTGGAGGGAATTCTTTCCCTCAAACACAAGACGATCATTGCACAACTGCCCTACCTTGTGATAAGGTAACACTGTTTAATTCTTTCATGATAACACTGCCCTCTTTTTTTGGGTCATGATGAGACTGCTTTCTAGTGTATACCCAAGAACGAAAATCTTCGGCCCTTTGGGCACAATTTTTGGTAAGAATTGTAGTTGGACCTCCCAATATGTTTGGGCTCAAAAAGTTCTGAAAATTAGGCCCAATTAAGTATACTGAAAAAAACCAATCAAGATGCCAGTGGATTCCCTTAGATCTCACCAAGATTTTGTATTTGGAGAGTATTTGTCCTTTTTCTTTTCCCAGCTAGCGGGCTGTTGGTTGGGTTGTTAGGCCTTTGGCCTCTTTGTATCCCAGACCCAAAAAGGCCAAAAGAAAGATGCCAGTGGAAACTCAAGATCAGGCCTCAACATATTGCTGCCATAACATAATGGTTGGATCTCAAATCTCATTGACCAAAAGGATTAATAAGCAGAACCGAAAAATGCCATTGTTGTATCATCTGAATATAACTTAACTGGAAACTGTGTTTCATTCGCAAATCTCTTCTGATTTCTCCTTCAACGGGCGGCTGTTAGTATAATTTTATATCATCATTTAATTATTTAATCATATATTATCACATTATTAAATACATTTGGCTTTAATAATAAGTATTTTAAAATTAAATATGTGATAATATATAATTAATTAATTATCATAAAAATTTTATATTGAAAATATATTAATAGTAAATGCATTTTAAAAACTAAAAACAATGAAATCGTATCTTAGATTTATGTACCCATTTTTATTACTTTCCCTTTTTTTGAATTTTGAAAAATATTTTAGATATAAGATTATTTATGTTTACCTTTATGTAACAGTTTAAATTTTTTAGACAAACGTTGATAACAATCTATTCATTCAATTATCTAAGGCAAAAGTTACGTATCTTTGAAATATAATGAAACTTACAGGAGGATCTACTATGACAACGTTTTAACAAAAAAATTAGGGTTTTTCTACCGTACCTTAGCCAAATCTTGGATTGTAAAACCCTTGGCGATATGGACTAATAAAAATCCTCCATTTATATTTGTAATAAATACATATAAATATTCCTTTTGCAAGATTTAATTTTGTAAAGTTGTGCTTAAAAAAATAAAATTTATAACATGAATCTTTATTTTTTTTTATAAAATACAACTCTTTCCTTAAGAGATGATATTATTATGTTAGATTTTTAAACAATTGTACTGTACGGATTGCAAAATAGAATTTTAAATTTTCACAAAAGCCCAAAATTGGATCAGTGCGAATTGATCAATTTGAAGGTAAGGATTGAATTATGTACCTAAGCGTGTGTTTTACAGAACTTGATCCTCGTGCTTGAACTATAGGCACTACTCAATGAACAACCGGCCTCTATCAATATCCACACACTAATGGTCACGAACGATTGTCGAATGCTAGCTCAGCGCGATCCCAAATCGCGGTTGTAAGATTTCCTTCAACTTGTTTTAGGCTTTTGAACTTCTGTTATGCATGCACTAATCGAAATCCTTATCTCTTTTAATTTATTTATAGAGAGATAAGTGATCCTAATTAATTAAGAAAATGATATTCGGTTAAAAACAATCTTTTAGAATTTGAAAATAAATCTTTTTGAATATGATTTGATATATAATATCCAATATTTTTATCATCAGCTTTCAAATTTATATTACATTGGTAGTAGGCCCAATACAATTATCACGTCTACAAATCATAAGTGGCCGCTAGCAAGACATTATGACTGACCCCAATTAATAATAAATTAAAAGTCCATATTAACTTAACCAATAGAATACTTCATAATCCTTTTATCACATGATATATCTAATTTGAACATAAAGCATAAGCAATGTAATCCTATATTGTCCAAGTATAATTTCTTGATCTCTAAATAGATTGATAAATCAAATGATACCAATGACCCCTTCAATTCATTTGAGCACAATTATGCATTTCTCATCCTTACTTATCAAGGGGCCCAATAAATATCTCTCTCCAAAAAGAAATCTACACAAATCTACCTATTGGATACAAGTCTAAAGGGGAGAGCCTAGTTTGCAAGTTAAACAAATCAATTTATGGCTCAAGACAAGCCTCAAGACATTGATTTAGCACCAAAGGATCAGTTGCTTCTCTCACAATTCTTCTAGTCTATGTAGACGAAATTATACTTGCAGGACCAGATGTCAATCTTCTGAACAAAACCAAGTCTTATATTCAATCAAAATTCAAGCTCAAAGACCTTGGCTCTCTCAAATGATTCGTAGGCCTTGGAATCGCCAGAAATAATAAGGATGGAATCTATTTATCTCAAAGGAAATGTGCACTCAATCTCTTAGAGAATACATGATTTAGCATCCAAACCTGCACAACTCCCTATGGAACCTAACTCCAAACTTTCAGCTTCAGACGGGGATCTCTTACAAGATGACAACATGTATAGGAGAATAATTGGAAGACTGCTTTATCTCACTTTAACTAGACCTAATTGCCTTTATTATGAACAAGCTTCTTAAGTTTATGTCCAAGCCACAGTTACCTCATTTACAAGCTGTCCATCATCTTTTACACTACTTGAAAGCTATCCTAGGAGAAGGATTATCTTTTTCTATCTGATTCAAACCTCAATCTTAGGGCCTATGCAGATGTAGATTGGGCTTCATGCCCAGATTCTAGAAAATCAATTTCTGGCCACAGTGTATTTATTGATGATTCGCTCATTTCTTGGAAATCAAAGAAACAAACTACTGTCCCTAGATCATCAGCCGAATCAGAGTACTGAACCTTTAGCTTTAGTCAGCAGAGAGCTCACTTGGATTAAAGGCCTACTCGAAGATTTTCAAGCTCTGGTTGATTCTGCAATCGTCTATTGCGATAATCAATCGGCTATATATATTGCTTCAAATCCTACATTACACGAACATACAAAACACATAGAAGTGGATTGTCACTTTGTAAGGGGATGAGTTAGTTCTGGATTCCTCAAACTCATCCACATTCCCAGCAAATTAAACACCAGTTGGCAGATCTTCTCAATAAAGCTTTATGCTCTTCTCTTTTCTTTCATTTGTTATTCAAGATAGGTGTAAATAATATATACCTCCCATCTTGAGGTGGATTATTACCGTTTATAAGGTATGTAGTTAGTTACAACCTAAGTTCAGTTAATGAACCTAAGGTTAGTTTAGTCAGTTACTTTTCGATATGTGATCAACTATAAATACGTGTACTGCTGTTTGATCAATTCAATTGAAGTATTCACTTTCCACATTTCATCTAACAACAGAGATATCAAAATTTCTGAAAATTGATGGGTAAAAATCAGAGCAAAAGTAAAAAGATGGACTAAAATCAAAATTGTTTATATTTACAAGACTAAGAATATATTTAATTCTTTTCAAGTTATTTTTATCAATAAATAAATAGATTATTGATCGGAATTACTCAGTCTATTGTCTTAATTTGAACGAAGCTTTGCTTTAAGAATAGAGTTATTTATGCAAAGGTATGAACTTACTAAAGGCTCATAGAATATTACACTTTCGACGTACGGACGCTAACACTGTAACACAGAATAACTTCTCCCTATAACTGTTACGTTTGATTTGGGAGGTTGAGCCCCTTCAGTTGAGAATTTCAATTACATCATCATTTCACGCAAGCCAAAATATGGTTAAACCTTTGTGACCACCATTATTTGGGTCTCTGGCTGCGTGTTATATGGGATAGAAAGAGATGTACTATAGGTAGCTAATTAATTTATTAGTTAGGTAGCAGCAAAATGTGTGGAATAGAATTATTTCCATTAATTTAATTTGTCCTATTATAATACATAGTTCTAGCTATCTTGTGCAGTTGAGCAGGCTTTAATTAGTGCATCTCTTTCTCTCACATTATAACCGCTAGTTTTGGAAAGCGGCACAGAGGTGTACGTTTCAATGAACTTGATCTTTTTGTGTTTTGTGCAAAAGCTTTCGGTGGACAAGGACTTGATAAGAACCAACCACTGACCGTCCGTACAGACAAAAGTTTTCCATGGGGTATGATTATGACCATCCCTCTTATTGTAGCCCTTGGAGTCATGATCCTTGGTCACGGCTACAAATTTCGATTCAAATTTGTTACTTCTTTTACTATAAATTGTACTGTCCAACAACCTACCCTTATAAATTGATTAACTCTCATGTAAAATTCATGTTTGATTTGCTCTTGATTGGGGTGTCCTCAGTCATACATCCATAGTTTATTTACAGGAATCATGGTTCTTGAATGTTTAATTTAACCTAACAAATTCATTTAAAGTTTTAGAAATTAAAATTTTACTTAATTATAAATATCTATCAACAGACCATTTATTAAAAGTAAAAGTTTTAAAAGTAAATAGATTGTGCTGTTTAACTTAACAAAATTTCGATAGAACCTCCATTTAAATTAAGATTCCACTCTTTAAATTAAAAAAAAAATCAGCGAACCTCCCTTAAACTAAGATATCCCAAGAAATTGTTTCAATACATACATATATCAATCCAGTCAAATACATAATTCAATCAAAGAAACATTTAAATATCCAAAACCATTCTAGAGCACACTTTCTTATAACATCATAATATGCATATCTTGTAATCTCTGCATCACAATCAATCTTCACAACAAACAATGCAAATAAGTCGGGAAGGACCTCTATGCCCTTCCTCCTAGTCATGCAACTCTAAGTTTCTACAACTCTATTTTAGAAATTATGTCTCTATCTTCATAAAAAATGTAATTAAATAAGAAGAAACATTTACTTACATAAAAGAGACAAAAGAATTTTATACTCCATCAATGACTAATTTTTACCTTGAGTTTCTTGACAAAGCATAACAGGTATTTCTGAATTGCATAACTCGGATTTGAACAAGAATAATTTCCCTATTACATGTACAAGCATGATTTATCTAGTGTTAAGAGATTAATAAGCCTAATAGAAGTGAATATTATATCATGCAAAGAATGTTAACATGCATTATGGATTGAAGAAAATCAAGTCAAGAACAAGAAATCAAGACATAAGTCTCAAAAAGTAGCATGAGATATCATAAAGTACACTTAAAATGAAGATATCATGCAAAATCTAAGAACAACATGTTACACATACTTTGATCATTATGATCGCAAATCATTTATGATCATAAAGCTCAGATTGAAGATTAGAAGACTAAAGAATTTTCAAGGGATTGATAGCGTAGTTAGAAAACTCACTTCACTGTAGAGCGTTGAATGTTACAGGAAAATGAAGAAGAAATTCAAATTTCAAGTCAAATCTAGTTTCAAACTGGTTTGTTATCTCTTCTACCTATTTGGTCAACCATCCTTGCTTCTAGAAGGAAGAGTTCAGAAACCATGATCAAAAAGTGAAAAAGTGGTTTATGAAAGAACATAAGAAATCTCAACTATACAACAGCTTCTGTAACACATATGGCAGACTGTCAACATACTCTTGTAGATTGACTTTCAATTCCAATACATAAATAGATAATCTACATGTGTCACTTGGAGAACTAATCGAGGGTAATAGTCATAAAGGAAAACCTCTATAAATGGAAATGCTGTGCTTAAAAGCCTCTAAGAGGATTGATAAAAAAGAGTGGACACTACACAAAAATCCTTCCACACATCTTGCAAGGTTCAATATATCATGTAATTAGTTTCCTTGATGTGTAAATATCTTCTTTCTATGTTCCTCAATGATTTATTTGTTATTCCATGGAAGAATCGTTAGAAATGAGTCGCTCAAGTTGTCTCAGGTTTATTTATTATATATTTGTAAGGAAACTTGAGTGTAAGTTAGTTTGAGTGACAACCCAAACATAAAACCTTTGTATCCTTAATCCAGCAGTGATTAGTGTGAGATAGCTTGGAGAAGCTAATGGTGTGTTTGTTGAGTTTGGATTTTGGAGGGGAAGATAAGGGAGAGGAGAACTTGTAATATAGTTTTACACTACAAGTCCTCCTCTCCCCTCCCTTTCCCTTCAAAATCCAAACTCACACATATACCATAAGGTAAAACTACTTGCAACCTGATAGTAGGGGTGATCTACTTATCACGGTTCAGCTTGGTGAGGCTGTTGAAGAACTAATTGGTTTGTGACAGTAAGGGTTATCTACTGGTCACGGGCTAGAGTTTGGGAAGGATACTGTAAGACTATTCAATTTTTTCTTTCTCGGGTTGAGAAAGTGGTTAATGAATCTCAATAAAAGCTAAGTACTGGATGTTGACATAATTGGCCGAACCAGTATAAAATATTCACGTCATATTTTCTTCTCCTTAATCTCTTTTATTTTTACTGCTCTATTTTTTTATTCAATATATGTTGAAAATTATTTTTATCTATTTAGTTATTGACGTTATACTTCAGAAACACTCTTTCTGAAACACTTAACTTTGTCTCTGTTGCACTTCAAGCAAAATACTTAATAGTACTTTGTTTAAAATTTCAGCCAAATACAAAGGAGTAGAAGTAAAGCAAAGCACAATTCAATCCCCCTTCTCGTGCATTTTTCTCCCTACATAAACTTGGTTTAAATGAAAGCTGTGTATTTGGCAAGCAAAAATGGATGAAGTTCAGTTCTGGTAAACACAACGTAACAACAAAGGGATATTAGAGTATGTCCACTTAGATGTTTAGGGTCCAGCCCTGGTTAACTTCTTAGGTGGATCTGGTCATTTTTTTTACTTTGATAGGTGATTATTCTAGAAAAGTCTGAATTTATTTTCTGAAGAAAAAAGAAGAGTTGTTCAACAAATTCAAGCAATGGAAGGCCATGGTCAAGAAGCAAACCTGGCTGTCGGTAAAGAGACTGAGTATTGACGAGGGCAAAGAATTTGTAGAGTTTTACAAAAATGTTGGTATAGTGAGGCACCATACTATACCAAGAACACCACAGTAAAATGGACATTCAAAACAGATGAACATAACACTTTTGGAGCATGCAAAATGCATTCAAATCAATCTTGCTCTTCAAAAGTTATTTTGGGTTGAGGTAGTGAATATAGTTGTATACTTGGTAAACAGATCTCCATAAACTACTATTAATTTGAAGATTCTACAAGAGGTATGGTTTTGTCGACCCATAAACTATTCTGATTTGAAGATATATGGTTGTCTTGCATATGCCCATGTGAGTGATGGTAAACTTGAAGCAAGGTCAAGAAGGTGTATATTTCTAGGGTATAAATGAGAGGTGAAAGGCTACAGACTGTGGTGTATAGAAAAGGCAAGTTCACCCAAAATCATTGTTGGTAGAGATGTTGCTTTTGTTGAGGCAACAATGCTAAATAAAAAGAAGGAGTCCAACCTAGATGAGGCAGAGATAGCTCATGGTGCAAATAAGTAAGTGGAGCTAGAGATTGATTGTGGGAATGTGAAGTAAGAAAAAGATATAATGAATCACTCAAGTACTTCAAGAATTGCTTAATTTGAAATAGAACAACAAGACGAACCTGACTATGAAGATGCTAGTGAAGAAACCAAAGAAGTAGAGCCATAAGGTATTTCTATTAGCAAAGAGGGATAAGAATTTCAGATACCACAAAGATATCTGGATTCTACTACCTATGCACTTGACATATTTGATGCAAATCTTATAGCCTTTACCTTGGCTATAGTGGATGTTGCAGTTGGAGACAAGCCATTTACCTACCATGATGCAATAGAAAGTAAGGAGTCAAAGTAGTAGTTGATTGCAATGAAAGAGGAGATTGAGTCTTTTTAGAAAAATTAGACATGGAAGCTAGTACAACTTCCAAAAGGGAAAAATATTGTTGGCTACAAATGGGTCTACAAAAGGACAGAAGGAATCCTTAGCATTGAACCTCCAAGGTTAAAGGCGAGACTGGTAGCAAAGTGTTATACTCAAAAGGAGGGAGTTGACTTCCATAAATTATTCTCTCTTGTAGTTAAGCATAGCTCTATTTGAATTCTATTAGCTATTGTGAGTACATTTTACTTGGAGCTGGAATAGCTTGATATGAAGATGACATTCTTACATGGTAAGCTAGAGGAGCGAATCTACATAAGTTAACTAGAGGGTTTCACAATTCCTAATAAGGAAGATCATGTGTGCCTGTTGAAAAAGTCACTGTACAGCTTGAAGTAGTCCCTAAGGTAGTGGCACAAAAGATTTTATGCGTTTATAATTGGTACTAGATATAGAAGAAATCAATATAATAATTGCATATACTGTAAGGAGTTTTTAGATGGTTTGCAGACTTATTTTTTGTTGTATGTAGATGATATGCTAATTACAACTCGCAACAAGGTTGAAATTAATATCTTAAAAACGAAGTTGGGAAAAGAGTTCAAGATCAAAGACTTAGGAATAGCAAGGAAGATTCTTGGAAAAAAGATTCATAGGGAGCAGCATAGTGGTAGGTTATGCTTGACGCAATAAAATTATGTCATGAAAGTGCTACAACGCTTCAATATGGATAAATCCAAACCAGTTGGCACTCTGTTAGTTACACATTTTAAGTTATCTTTAAATGAACGTCCGAGAACTGAGGAAAAAGTGGACCACCTATCTCGTATACCGTATTCTATTGTAGTTGCCAATCTCATATATGCCATGGTGTGCATTAGACTAGATCTTTCACATGTAGTAAGTATGGTAAGAAGATTTATGAGCAAACCTAGAAAGACACACTCATAAGTTGTGAAATGGATCATACGGTATCTTAAAGATTCCACCAATGTCTATTTGGTATTTGATGATCAGAAGAGCCATGGAGTTGTGGGTTATGCATATTCTGATTATTTAGGTGATATTGCAATCTACAGTGGCATTTTCAGCTAACGAAGCTGAGTATATAGCATTGGCTATGGTTGTTAAAGAGAGAGCATTTGGGTGCATGGTCTTCTAAATAGTTTTGAATTGAATCAACATGTATCAATTGCACATTGTGATAGTCAAAATATCATTCATCAGGATAAAGATTCAGTTTATCATGAAAGGGCCTTTTGTTAGCTCCAAAACCTATTAGAAAGAATTAGTGCTTAATGTTTTGAGTGATAACAAAATCAATTTCGTGAAAATATTTTGTAGAAGGACTAATTGTTTGCTTGAATTTCTTAAGTATACAAACAGGTTCGTTCTCATTATCACATAACTTCATCACCAAGTGTTATTTTCACAAAATTATGTGTAAATATGTTAAATCTCATTCAAAGAGAATTGGAACTTAAATGAAGTGAAAACCATCCTTGAAATGGACGTTGGTAGGTTGAGAACATGAAAAGAGTTTATCAAGAATGAGAAACTAAGACTCAGATCTTTGGAGAGTATCTCATGACTTCAGAAAGTGTCATTTAAATGAAGATTTCAATCCAACTCTGAAGCAAAGTGTGGTTGCCATCTTCAATCATCATGATCATGATATATCAATAACAACAAGCTTTGATTGAAGCATAAAAGATCAAAAGGGAAGTCCAAAAACTGAAACAACACTTCAGAAAGTACATTTACTGTAAATGGTGCTATTCATAGAAATGGAAGAGAAAAATTGAAATTCAAATTTAAAGTCAAACTCAGTCAGGGAATGATAGTGACATCTCTTTTCAACTTGGTCAACTGCCCCAGCTTCTAGAAAAAGAAGTTTAGAAATCTCGTTCGGAAAGTAAAAAGTAGTTTCTGAAGATGAACTCAGAAACCTCTGTTAGTGTCATGACTCGACTTGGGAACATAACCAGCACGTGAGGAATCTCATCCTCACATAAGCCTAGTGACATATGAGTCTCTCTAAATGCTTAATCTATTAATAAATATAACAATTTAAAATATGATCTCTTTGAAATCTCTAGCATTTTTCTCTAATTAAAATATAATGATTAATTTCATAAACTGAAAGTATTCAATAATTTAATGTCTAAAAACTTTTATCTAACTCTGCTAATCTAGAATTCATAACTGTCTCAGTATAAAGAATTTATGTTAAACCTGAAAATCTTGACAATTGAAAGCTAAATTACAAATACGTCCCTAGTTAATTAGATGAATCTCTAATCATAATTTACATTGCAATTACATACTTAATATATGAAAATACTATAATATATCAAACTACATGTGTGGATAGGATCTTTCTACACATCTACTGGAGCACTGTACTCTAACAAAACTTTATACTAAGTCTTACTCCAAAGTGAGACTAATTACCATAGAGAAACAACTACATCTATGGAACCGGAATATGAACCACCTCTGAACCTGCAACTATGAGCAGAAGGAAGAGGGGTGAGTCAACGAACTCAGTGAGTGAGCTTTCACCCACATGGGACAACCAAAGAATATACAATATATAATATACATACAGCAAACATAAACCATTTGATATTCATATGCATAACTAGATAGAAGAAAAGAGGTCTCTGAATTTACAAAATTCAGAAAAAGGCATATCTAAATTCTTACTCTAACTAGAAATCATTTCCATATACATAATAACTCTTAAATCAAATGTTATCTGAAAAGCATAAAAAATCTCTAAAACTACAAATAACAATATTCTAATAGAGATACGTGGATCTCTAGTTATGCATTCATAATGATATATTCTCTAGCTATGTAAGTCAACCATGGTATAGCGAATTTTCTTATCTCTAAGATCCCTCAAGGATTCGAATCGGACACCTAACTAGGTTCCATATTTGCTATGTGAGATTGCCCCTAAGGATAACTTGGTACCAAGGTTAACGATAATTTTTCCTAGCCGGTAACTCACTGTTTGTTTCTCTATAGTCACCATCTAGTATCTAAATCACAAAAACTAATTGTTTCTCTAAAACTCTATTCTAGCTCTTCTCTAGGTTTAAAACTCTACATAATTATTCTACTCTTGAAAAATCATAAAATCCTTGGATACATATAAAATAATTTAAATTTGAAGGGTGGGTACTTCGTCTCTTACGAATGTGAGCCCCTAAATCTTAGTACTTGAGAGTTCTAGACTCATATAACTCTAACAATCTGACTTTAGCATAACTGTGATCGTGAAAATCGAGCCCAAGGATTCAGCACTTGTAAGCATTCTGATTTCAATCCCACAAAATATGTATCTTGTAGTTGCTAAGAATCATACTAAATTCCGTACCTCTTGGTGCCATAAAACTGAATATCTAAATTCCTATCTTAAGCTAACATATTTTTCATATACTTGATTACCTTAAAATCATGGTTCAAACAATGGGGTTTATAACCATAATAACTCAGAAATCATATAACATATTTATTTGTAAAGTTAGGTCATACTCTTGCTTCACACTTCTCTAATATATATAAATATATATTAACTAAATATTTAAAAAAACATAGCTTGAAATCTAAATCTTGAAAACATAATTATGTAATAAATCCATTAGAACATATTTTTCAAATTGGAATCTTGCTAAACCATACATTTTGCAACAAATCACTTCATAAGCATATAAAACATTTTCATAGCACTCAACATATCAATCATGGTCCCATGGTTTTCTAAAACTCATTCTTTCATGGTATCATTGTAAATAATAATTTTTCTAGCTTGAAATAATCATGTAAAATCATATTCTATACTTTTTCTCATATCAAATTTTATATTTCACAATTTTAATGCAAGAAATGTACTCATAATGATGAAACCAAAGCTATGAGGTCAAATCCACTCACTTGGAGGGGAGGAAGTGATGGTGTCATAGGGACTCCGAGGAGGAAGGTTGGGACTAATGTCTATCATTATAATTATAAAACTCTTCAAAAATCTATGGGTAGCTCTAGATTACTCTAAACTAACCCTATCAATATTGGGGGAGCACCCCCACTTGACAATAATGAGAGAAAATAAATTCCCATACCAAGAATGTGAAAGCATGGAAAGAACGGAGACAAAATCTATCAACATAAACATACCTTGATGATTTAGGGGAGCTAGAGTCAAGTGGGGTTGAGAGTAGAGGGAGTGGAAAAGAGAAAAATGTGTTTGGGGGTCAAGGTTTCGAAAATGGGAAGTGATATCCTGAGCTTGGGGGGTATAAATAAGGGTAAGAGATCATTTAAGTGAAACGACATCGTTTTGGACCATTTCTGCCAAACTGACACCACTATAGTGATCTATTACCGCTATAGCAGTCTAGCCCATTTCCTATCCGTGTAGGATTCACTTATGAGTGCTATAACAGTCCTCAGATTGTTAAACACCTCACTTGTGACCACTATAGCAATCCTCAAATCACGAAACACATGAAAACTAGACCCTGTGACCGCTATAGCAGTCCTGGACCGCTATAGCGATGACAAAAATCCCCAATCTCATCATTTTACTGTCACATGGCATCTGATTATCTCAATAATCACTTATAAGTTAATGTCCCTATTTATTTTACTCTTCATTAACTTTAAAACATAAATGTAAATAAGGAAATACCCCCTATTTGGATTCAAATAAAATATCAAAAAAATCAAAACCCCAACCAATCAAAATCCAATTTTTGAGTTCTAGTTCAATTTCGAGAATTCTTATGATTTTCCAAACTTATGGGCTAAAAATAAAATGTCTAAAGGTTTCCTAAAATTTATTAAAAATCACTCTTTAATTTATTTTCCTTTGGAGAGCAATTACCAAGACTTTTGATCCCAAGAAAGTGGTTCTATCATATAGCCCTCCAAGGAGGTATAGGATCCAGACTTAGTGAAATCCCGGACCCGACAACATGGGTAGGTCTTGAGGGACGTTGAGGTTGTATAGAACTTATCTATTGACACATGTACTCTGGGTATTACAACAATGGCTTCTGTAACTACAAAAAGTAACTTTGACATACAGGGCTACTCTTCTAGACTTCATTTCCAAGACGCAAAAAGAAGATCAACATGCGTCACCAGGAAAAAAGATCAATGGCAACGATCATAAATAAAGATCAAGTATTAAAGAAGATGATGTGCTTACAACTTAAGAGTTTTGATCATTACCTTGTGCAGAAAGGCTGAAGAAATTCTGTTTCATCTTCTGTAAAATTATTACTGCTTGTAATCAGTTTCATTCCTGTAAAAAATCTTCTTTCTATATTCTTATTAGATTATACTTCCTTCCTAGGTACAATGATTTATCTAAAGAAAACTTGAGTATTTGTTCGGTTGAGTGAAACAATCCAAACATATTCTTTGTAACACATTCTTTGTAACTCGATCTAGTAGTGATCGTTATGAGGTACCTTGAAGAGGTTAATCAAAGACTGTTTTGAAGTGACTGTAGAGTGAGCTATTGGTCACGTGAGATGGCTTGCGAAGGCTATCGAAAGACTATCTGTTGCGAAGGCTATTAAATGACTATTTGACTTTCTCAGGGTGGAGAAATAGTTGATTAGTGGAAACTTACTAGCTGTTGAGAACTAGATATAGGTAGACTAGCCAAACCATTATAAAAACTCTTGTATAGCATCTTCTCTCTCCCTAAATCTCCTTTATATTCTGTTTTGTGCTTATCATATTTGTTCTTCTGAAAACTTATTCAAACTTATTTTTCATATCTCTTTTCTAGTTTAGAAATTCACTTTCTAACATATATTGATGCTATTTCCATTTCACTTCAAGTTCACACTTGGTAGATTGTTTAAATTTTTCAAAAACTAAAAAGAAAATAAAAAACTAAAGCATGATTCAACCCCCTTTTCTTGTGCACTTCAACCTACAACTTTGTTAGAGAAAGTATCAATAATGGTACTGTTGCAATTCCGAATATAGCCACAACTAAGATCCCAGCCGAGAACAAAACTATTGTCGATTGATAAGTTCAAGCATTGGTTGAACTTAATCAATATTTGCAGAGGTTGAAGACTTTACAAAGTACAAGCCAATATGAAGAATTGTTAGGTGTAACTTGCACTGAAAAGTGTTACAAAGGAAGCTTGCAAATTGCAGCAAGTCCACCGAATGCAAAATTGTATGGTTGGGGAAGTAAATTGCATTTAATGTAATGCAATAAAGAGGCTCTGTAAATAGAGCCAAGTCCCAAACCGAAAATTTCGTCCCAGTTGAAAGCAAATCTTTAGCAATAGTAGAAGAAGCAAAGTAAGTTTCTTATAGTGAGAGAAAAATAGAGAGTGTGTGTGAGAAATTCCAAGAGTGTAATGGAAGTATACACTGGGGGTTTTGGATATATTCTTCAGATCTCTATAATAATATAAATTGTAGTAGAAGATAGTTCACTAAAAATACACTATATTATAATTATTCTTAAATATAGTAGAATATTTTTCAAAATTTGATTTGTGATTTTTCCCTCAAAATTTTGCATGAGAGTTGTTCATAATAAAATTTAGTGTGCAATTCTCTTAATTTATTTTATTGGCATGAATAGTGACAAGTGAGTCATATTATGAAGTACTATTTATATGCTTTATTTATCTGTTACTCTCCATAAATTTAGGTATGTTTTTCGCTCACATCTATAAAATGTTTATTATATTTAGGGTGTTCCTAACTCTGATATTTCCCAACACAAATAATATTATTATTTCAAGATTTTCTCACTTGAAAGTACAATACTACAATACTTATTTTAGAGGGTAAGATAATGACATATATTAAGAAAATTAAGAATCCAAAAGTTTTCAAGCTATAAGCATTTGCACCCTAAATCATGCACATATAACAATCAAAGTTCTTAATTTTTTTCGTCAACTATTAATATTATGCCCTGTACGTACTCATTAATGTACATTTTAAAAGAATCAAATTCTTTAATTTACGATATTAAAATTAAAAAACACCATGAGAGTTAGCAATACAAGAATAATAAATTACACTCAACAATGTCCCAATAAGGAAAGAGCGCAATACTCTCAAGGCTAGCAAATATTGATATTCCTCAACCTAAAGAATCTCTAAATTAGGACAACCATTTTAAGACTAACTTTCCCGTGCTTTGATTTGTACGGCGTTGCTCTTCATATAATTAAGCTGTGAATTTAAATTTAACCTAGCCCAGTATTTATCCACACATGAAGTTTAACAGTTGCTAATAATCTGAATTCAACATTTGCCAATGGCAATTACGTGTGATATAAATTTCTAACAGAAGATAAATATATAACAAAAACAACAACAACAATAATAATAACTAAAATATTCGCTAGAAAGTGCAACTGAAGTCTCCATCAGGATGTAGTGTCATCATAGTTGGCGATGAAGCATGGTGCATATAATATAAGATGTTACTTCAGCATACTTCCAACAAGCTGTTTCAGTCATGGGTTAATTCATACGCGCTAAACACTTTCAATAACCATCACACTGATTAAGTTTTGGACAGTTCCAGAAGAATTAAGACTAGCAAAATGTTCTTTTAATCACTTCAGGCATAGTCCTAGTGATTAACGCATGTTCTTGTTAATAACAGTTGTAGTAAAGAGTCTTCTAGTTTAAAGAGTAACACGCGTTTCTTTCCACCATCTATTAGCTGTCCCGTACGAGCAATTATGCAATTAAACAAAGTATTAATTTAATTTTTATACATTAACATCGTAAACTAAACTTTTGTATGGAGTTGTCCAATCAAGTATTACGATATTAGTTATGATAGTTGACTCTCAGCCAATATTTAAAGAGTCATACAAATAAAAGATTTTGATTAAATAATAGTATATTAGTACATTAAAATTAAACTCTAAATAAAATGAAACTAAATACATTGAACTCGTAATATGAGGTTCCGTAATTATAATTAATTATAATTTCTTCGATGTTTCTGCGGTTAAATAGCAAAGAAACACAAAAAAATACATACATGAAGTATGGTCGGATGAATTATTCCAATTGATTGAAGCACTGATGGCTTTATATATCTACCCGTGATATAAACGCGTTACAACGAAGTACCACGTAGACAAGTCATGTCGTCAAGTGTGATACTTAAGGGGTTCTTTCACTTAATATATAGATTGGTCTTTTGGGTCGTTGGATTCTTTAATGGCCTTTAAGTCTGTAATATTGATGCTTTCACTTGAGAGATTGACACACCTTCAGACTTAAGTCGATGACAGTAAGGTGAAGCATATTGTCTTGATGCTGAATTGTGTCTGATAGTTAGGTGTTTATGGCTGGGATATGTTCCTGGCCAGTTTGTTAACTGTGCTTTTCTTGTGTTGGCGCGTGTCTGTAATGAGCTGTTGCTTATTGTTAGGCCTTAGGACCTAGGCTTTCTTGTTTTGGTAGGTTCCGTTGGTTTGAGTTCTAGTGAGCTGTTGTTTTTCCCTTGGCTGCACATTTGATATGTTAGGTCTTTTCTTTCTTTCTCTGTCTGTTTTTTTTTTGGTTTTTTCATTCATTTCTTCAAGTTGATTATGACTCTGCGGTAAAAACACACACATACATGTTTGGAAAAATATTGTTTGTACTTGCAACCATGTTGACTCATATTTTATTTATTATTGGATATTATGTGAATCTTACTTAAATAGTATTTTTATCCCATCTAATGATAGATGAGATGTAAGTCAGCATGATATCTCATGTATTGTGGTAGTACAAATAACATAACTCTTATATTCGTAATATTAATTTTGACCCGAGACCAGTTATGTTACTAAAGAATAGACCTAATTTCTATATAGTGGTTTCTTAATAAGATACTCCACCATCCATTCCAAAAAGATAGGGAACTCTAAGCTAATTGTATTTAAATATATTGATTTATTAATGTACTAAAAAAAAATGAAAGAGATATTTATTTTGAAATGAAATGAGTATAATAGTAGCAATTAAGATGTTATACTAGACTAGGAACATGAGTCGGATACCTCAGACTAGACCTCTGGAGCTCGGACCAAGGGCCCAGTAGTCAGTCATGTAGCAACTAAGCCTCTTGTAGATTCACCCTTGATTTAGTTGAAGATATCTCCTAAATTATACACAGTATCTCTTATTATCTCCTTTTATGTTCTATGTTGGATCAATATCCTAGTTATAAGAAACATATCTAGCACTAACCAAATTGCAAGATTATCTCCCTTATTCAAGGAAGATTGTCTCTAGATTTAGCACGAGATAACCTCTCACTATATAATGACGCTAACATCCCCATATACAAGACCTAATTTTATCACTCTTACACACTTTATCACTCTCTACCTCGTTCATCCACTAACTTGAGCATCGGAGTATCTTTGTAGGTACCTTACCCCCCCTCCCCCCCGGTTTTTATGGATGTTAGAGCTACTTGTATCCTTGCCTTTACTTCTAGATCAGAACAAATGGGTCAATAATACTTTTTTGGCCATGATATTTGCTCATGCAATGCTTTTTGCAACCCATGTCCACATGTAACAATTATGATGTGTCGATAATATTTTTGAGCAATTTTTTGCATCACAAAACAACCATGCATGGTTGCGAGTAGAACCTTGTCACGTGAGGAGTCCTTTTCCTACGTAAGCCTACTGGGTGACATGTCTCTTAAAATGCATAATTTATCAAAACATTCATTTTTAAAATATAGTTTCTTTTAAATCTTTATTTAAATCCTTGTCCAAGTCCGAATTCCTGAAATCATAAATCTGAAGTATTTTAATATACAAAACTCTAAAGTCCTCTTAATCAATATCTAAAAATTCGTTTAACACTTGAAAACTAAATCATTAATACATTTCTAGTTCATTACATAAATCTTTGATCATTGTTCACATTTCCAATCCGTGTTTAAACTCTAAAATCATTAATGGAGATACATGAACTTTAAAAATAACTACAATATCTCAAAATACATGAGTGGGCTGGATCCTGTTTGCATATCTACTAGAGCACTCTACTCTAACATAACATAATCCTACTCAAGGCCTTACTGCAAAGTAAGACTCACCACTGGAAATAACTGTATCTATGGAATAAGAATTTGAACTGTCTTTGAACATGCAACTATGAGAGGAAGGGACAGGAATGAGTCAACAGACTCAGTGAGTGAGCTCTCTCTCATCATCCACATGGGACAACTAAGCAATATACATAATGCAATATACATGCAACAATCATAAACCATTTGATATTTATATACATAGCTAGCTGGGAAAACACTTTTTATTCTATAAATTCATAAACAAGCCTTTCTAAACTCATAATCTATCATGAACTCATTTGCTGAACATGCTAAATACATATATAATATTAAAAGCTGTAAAATCATAACTGTAAAATGGTTGCTCAGTTTCTCCTGAAGAAGAGCACCTGCTAAAAATCATACTAGTCCCTCACGGACAAACTATGGGCACCTAACTAGGTTCTATTTTCTATATATGTCACTATGGTTATTAACTAGGTTTGCCTCCATAGCTGTTAATTAATATTGCTTCCATAGTTGTTTACTAGGATTGCCTCCATGGTTGTTTAATACTATTGATATATATATCTCAACCAAAGTAAATAAAAATAACAATATTGAAATTATATAACTAAATGGTGGGCGCTCCGTCCCTCGTGAACACGAGCCCCTAAATTCTTAGTACTCTAAGAGTTCTGGATTCATATAACTCTAACAATATGACTTTAGTATAATTGTGGCTGCGAAAATCGAGCCCAAAGGATCACCCGCTTGTAGGCATTTTGATTTCAAGCATACAGAATATGTATTTGGCAATTGTTATGAATTATACTGAATTTCGCACCTTTGGGTACTATAAATTGTAGTTCTCAATTTAAATCTCAAGCTAACATAAATCTTTATATACATAATAAATCTAAAATCATAGCTCAAAACACTAGGGTTCGAAATCATAAACATAATAGCTCTAGATCGAAAAGTAACATATTTATTCACAAACTAAATCGTACTTGCTCTAAATATACATATATTTTTATTTCCTCTAAATACTCTGTGCTAGGCTCTTCTCTGATTTATACTCTCTATCAAATAATTACCATATTCTTAAAATTATAACAGAAGTCACAACATCTCTAACATATATAATCATAAGCCTGCTTTAGCTACTTATAAAGAAAATCATTATTAGCAACAATGGTCCCATGAGTTTCTAAAAATATAGTTCATGCTCTTTGAAAACCACAATCTCATCAACTCAACAAGATCATCACCAATCTCTAATCCTTTCTAAAGTAGCTTTGAATCATACATTTCATGATATCTGAACCCATGATTTCATAAACTTAACGTAAATAACATTTATCTATAATCTTTTTGAAATATGCTCTAACATTATCCATTATGCCACAATATAAGGAAATAAACTATAATGACCAAAAATAAAAGTTACAGGATTGAACCTACTCACCTAGAGGGGTGGACTGTGAAGGAAAGACTTTGGTAGAGCTACAGAAAGGAGGGATGGCACCAATGTCCGCCATTTCAACCATTAAACTCATGACTACTGTGTGGGTATTTGTAGATTACTCTAACATAACTCTAACAACGTTAGAGGAGAACCCCCACTTGATAACAATGGAGAACAATAACTACCCAAACCTAAGAACATGGAATAAAGAAGAAGGAGATGACAAAAATCCATAAAACTCTAACCTTTGATCTTGGAAGGAGAAGGAATGGAGTACAATTAAGAGAGAAGGGTTAGGAGAGGGTTTGGAAGGAAGAGTTTTCTGTTTTGGGACTGAAATCTCAAGGGTAGGGTGTTTCATAAGAATTGGGGGTTTACTTATTTAAACTACTCGCTGCAGCGAGGTTGTTCTGCAGATCAGAATCTTGCAACAACAGCACCCAACTGCATCTGGGTTGTCTCAGCACTCACTTATTTACATTTATTAATTTTAAGTATCTATTAACTTTAAAACATAAATGTAAATAAGGAAATACCTCCCATTTGGATTCAAATAAAATATAAAAAAAAATTCAAAATCCCAACCAATCAAAATCCAAATTTTGGGTTTTAGTTCAAATCCAAGAATCTTCAAAATTTTCTAAACTTGAGGGCTAAAAATAAACTATTTAAAGGTTTCATAAAATTCATTAAAAATCACTCTTTAATGTCTTTTTCTTTTGGGAACCATTACCGGGATTTTTGACCCTAAGAAAGTGGCTTTATCATATAGCCCTCCAAGAAAGTGTAGATTACAGACTTAGCGAAATCCTGGACCCGACAACATAGATGGGTCTTGAGGGACCTTGAGATTGTACAGAACTTGTCTATTGACACATGTACACCAGGTATTATAGAACCACAATTTAAACCATGGTCTTATATAATATACTAAAAATATTATCATCTAGGTTATTTATTTTTTATATGGTATTTTAATTTAACAATTCCTCATGTATAAGATTGTGAAGAAATTTATATGAATATGGTGTGCAAATCTTGCTATTGACGAGATTTGATTTAAAAAATAATATTTTTTGTTATCCAAATCTTATCATTGACGAGTTTTGGTTTTAAAAAATAATATTTTATTATCCAAATCTTACTATTTGCGATATTTCAGTTAAAAAGTAATATTTATTTTTAAAATATTGTTATTGATTATATTTGATTTAAAAAATTATATTTTATCCTTAAAAAAAAAATCTTATATTCTTGTAAATAATCACAAAAACCCAGTGCAAGTCCCGTACCAAAAAAATGACCCCATCATTGACCCATCATCCGCATCTTGTATGAATAGATTATTTTTCAACCGAAAGCAAAAAAAAGGGTGAGAAAAACGTAACTCATACTTAATGGAAACAAGAGCACATGTGTCATTAAACCATGAAGATTATAAAGTATGCTCGAACTACTAATTGCTAGCCAAATCACAATTAAAAAATGACATAACAGCAGTAACATTGAATTGCTAGCTTACAATATAATGGGCTCTATTTATCGTGTGTTGTCAATAACTGGGTTGTTGCCAGCTAATTAAATCCTGTATAAACGTGAACATAATTATTAAAATTCGTTGGAGTAAATTTTGTATCTCTTTAATACAACATTTAGGACAATGCCAACAAGTCCTTCCAATAATCCACCTATCCAATACTGCAATATATGGTCAGATGCTCCTAAAAGTCTATATTGTTCAATCTGATTGAATTAGCCCAAGTGGTTAATAAAAAACAACAATTAAAAAGTATTCATGAAATCCAACTCAGCTGGGATGAGGAAAGCGAGTGAATACAGACAATGTACATTAGAAAAGAAAAAAAGAAAAAAAGATCAAACCCATCAACTTAAAAGCGATTGATTCCAAGAAACCAACAAAATGATAAAAAAAAGTGGTTGATACTTAAGACTACTATTATCATATTTAAACTGATAATCAGCATTTAAGAACTAGATAATTGTCGCGTCAATTAATCACCTCGAAAATATGGCGACGGATATTCAATCATTATTCACAATCAATCCCTTGAATGTAAATTTATATTAAAATAAATGTGATTACAAATAGATATATGAATTTAATCCACTTCTACTAATTAAAATAAGAACATATTTCACTTATTATTTATGAGAAGAAAAATTAATACAATATGTTAGTATTATCAACTGGCTGTTTGACCAATATATTACATAAACTTATTCAACAAACTACTTTGTCAACTAAACAATAGATAACTTAATCAAGCATAGGAAGATATGATTAAACTAATTAGTTTTTGATGTATAAGGTCACTTTCACTACTCCATTAGTTCGTGTTCCATGGCGATGGTTTTTAGCAAGCTAGGGTTTCAAGTCTCAGACATTGCTTCTTGAGACCACCGCTTTCACCACTATGGTTGGTTTGTGTTATCACTATGTTCCTCAGACATTGGAATTATGGATGACAAGGCAAGACCGGAACCTCGAATTCCACCAGAAAGGACAAAGAAAGCCTATCCTCTCACTAGGATGGAAGGTGTTCCCCACGATGGGGGTAGTCCGACGCGGAATAGACCTCGGAAAGAATGCACAGCAAGCACGGGATTGGAATATCTTCTAGAAGGATCTCAGTAATGATTGACATTCCCTCTGTACTGTACAACTCATCCCTAATTGTAATAGCCCATGTTGCTTTATGGATTTATAATTGTCTCCATAAATCAACACGGGTCTTTTCAGCATTCTTTGTCCTCACTCACATGCTTTTTGGGAAAACTTCCCAAGAGGTCTCCTATCCTAAAATCGCTCCAAGTCAAGCACGTTTAATCATGGAGTTCTTTAGTGATGGGCTACCAAAAAGAAGATGCATCTTGTTGGTATAGGTTAGTTGTCCAAATCAATTCATATCAGTCATCCTCAACTGTATAGTCCCATACCTATACAGTCTTTGGATCTCTCTCATTCGAGTGTGTAATCAATTCATTCATGTGCTCATCCGCTTAGAAGGCCTTGTGAGGAGTGGCTCATTGTTTGTGCCTTCTTTTGCACCAATGATCACTTCTCACCCTCGTCCCTAGGTGTTACATGCCCACTAGCTTCCGCTTGGTTCGTCCCCGAACCACACCGTACTGGGAAAGGCACAACTCTGATACCATTTGTAACAGCCCATGCTATTTTATGCATTGACGATTGTCCCCACAAACCAACATAGGTCTTTTCAGCATGCTTTGTCCTTACTCACATGCTTCCTGGGAAAACTTCCCAGGAGTTCACCTATCCCAAAATTGCTTTAGTGATGGGAAAACTTCCCAGGAGTTCACCCAGCCCATGCTTCTAAGTCAAGCATACTTAACCATTGAGTTCTTTAGTGATGGGCTACCAAAAAGAAGATCATCTTGTTGGTTTAGGTTGTCCAAATCAATTCATATAAGTTATCCTCAACTGTATAGTCCCATACTTATACAGTCTTAAGATCCCTTTCACTCGGGTATGCAATCGGTTCATTCATGTACCCATTCGCTTAGAAGGCCTTGTGAGGAGCTGCTCCTTGTCCGTGCCTTCTTTTGCACCGGCGATCACTCCTCGTCCTCATCCCCGGGATTTACACTAATCATAACTATTTTGGAAATAAATATAGGTATAAATACGAGAAGGAAGGAGGAAAAAGAGGTATGTTCACTCCTTTGGATAACACTTACCCAACATTGTCTTACTTGGGGGTCAGAGTGCCTTTTGCAGGTACCCCCACCGCCGTCGGCACCAGCACATCTAAAGGAAGGAACACTTGGAGAACTCACCCCTAGAGTTGTCTACCTGGTGAGCCCCTGGTCACAGTTACGGTACGTAACAGTTTGCCATTGTCATATATGATTTGTCACCATCAATTCTGATTCTTGGCCACCGAATCTAGCTCTTCGCAATAAAAGCGTGCATTCAACTTCGTTATCTTGATTAGTCTTCTTGTTCTCTTAATTTGTTCAGATTTTCATCGTCTTGTTGTCGATCTGATTATGCCCATCTCTCCTCATTGTGGTGGCTTCGGAAAAATCTATTTTCCTTGCTTACAAATCATGTTTTTTTGGTTAATTATGTAGTTTTCAACAAGATTCTTGTTCGTCAGTTTTGGTTTCACCGGAGAATGGATTGAAGGCTCACATTCTCTATTTTGTTGCTATCGAGGGTGTGTCAGACCACCATTGATCTGACACCTTCCTTCCTCAGATCTATGCAGTGCTTTAAGACTTTGGTTCATCGTTTAGAAAAATCCGCATGTATTGGGAACTAGGAGACTGGGGTAGTAGGATCTATATGCCTTTGTTATGGGTTTTCAGCTAGTGCTTTGTTGTCGGTGTCGACAATGCCTTTTCCATAGTGGTGCACATTTTTTGTGTTTTGGTTGGTCGGCTTTGTAAAGTTTTTAACTATGGTATTTTTTTCGTCTTGTGTTTATTTATGAGCATAATGTACCCTATCTACTCCTCTCTCAGAGAGTTGAGCCTTTTATAATCACTGAAAAAAGTCACTTTCACTCATTTTTATATTTTATTCAAGAAAATGACAAATTACGTTGACCTTTCTTGAGATTTTGTTTGATACTCTCTGACTTTCCTTTATTTGTAAAAATCACTCAGGAGATCCTTGGGTTTTTGACATCATTACATCACTCTCCCTCTAATGCACATTACGTTGAGGTGAAATGATCCAAACAAATACTTCAAATAAATAATATTTAATATATAAATAATTATTCAAACTAATATAAAAATAATTGATTATTAAAATATATGAACTAATAATAAATATTAAATGGTAATACATAATGCTTAATATAAATTTAATGATATATAAGTAAAATAATTATTTTGATATATTGTTAAAAATATATGCAAAAAATATTAAAATGTGTAAAGAAAAGAGAACATTATATTTGTTAATTTTATTATATTTTATTGAAGAAGGAAATAGTTATTAAATATCTGGTTTTAGCGGCTTAAATTTGGTTCTTGACTGTGTTTGCTATTGAACCCGATTCAAGATTTGGGGTTGGTCCTCAGAATTTGTATGACAGAAGTGATGGAGAGAGCAACAGTACGAGGGAGAGCTTGGAGTATAAGAGGATGGGTCAAAGGAGACTTGAGGATTCTATTTTCCGATTGCAAGGAAGAGGAAATGCTAGCTACAGGAATGTGAGAAGACATGTACAACAGCCACAACAACATATGGACATGGTTTGGCAGAGATTGGAGCATGTTTCTTACACAGTTTTTGTGGACAACTTGCTCCCTTTAATGTCACAATCATGGTTGTGGCAATTGTTTAGTCATGTTGGGAGGGTTGTTGATATTTTTATTTCATGGAAAAGAAGGAAAGGAGCTTAGAATCCTTTTATGTTCGTCAGATATGCTAGTGTAAGTGAAGCTCATGTAGCGATAGTAGATATGTACGGGGTGGAAATAAGAGGATATAAAGTTAGTGCTTCTATGGCTGAATTTAGGAGAAACCAATTGAGAGAAAAGATAATGAAAGGGGTGCTGGAATAGTAGGTGCACAGGTCAAACCTGCTGTGCAACAAGTAAGCAGTGGTGGAATCTATGGTAAAGAAGTGCAGAATGGAATATCTTTTAAAGATGCTCTTTTCAACCATGGATACCAAGAAGTGAAGGATAAGGTTATAGAAGCAAGAAAAGTGAACAATGATGGAGGGAATGTTAATAATAATGGTATTTCAAAAAGTGTATATGGGAATACCAACCAGGAGATGTTGCCTCTATTGGAAAGATGTGATAGGCAAATCATTGTATCCGATTGAAATTAGTTCCATGTTAGATTTTTTACGATCAACATTCTCATTTGTTGAAAATGCAAGGGAACTGGACTCACACAAAGTTTTGATTGCATTTGATTCTAAAGAAACTGTGGAGGATATTGTTTACAATAATACTAGCATTCTGGGAGAATATTTTTATGAAATCCAAAAATGGTCAATTGCAAAAGCAAGCAAACTTAGAAAGGTGTGGGTTGAGTGTTTGGTATTCCTCTACATGCTTGGTCATGAGAAAATTTGGGGAAGATTGGAGAAATATGGGGCTCTGTGGTACGCTTTGACTATCAAACCTCAAAAGGATTATCATTTTCTTTTGCAAAAATATTGTTGGATACTTCACAATTTTATTTTATTCAAGGAAATATGTGTCTCTCAGTTAATGGTGTTGAGTTTCATATTTTCATTAAAGAATCAAGTAAGGATTTCAGTCTTTGGGCTCCTGGAGTTGTTGCTCAAGTACAAAAGTATAGTGATGGTTTGCGAAGGTCAAATGAAGATGAAGAAGATAACATGTCAAAATTTTCTTCTGAGCGAGAAGAATGTGACAATCAATATGAGGCATTGGAAAATGATGTGGAGGATATTAATGGGTCTTTGACACTAAGTATGCCCAATAATGAGGCCCATGAGTTGCCTAACGTCATTGGGGTACATGAACCGCCAAACAACACTGAGTTGGGAAGTAAGGTAGGGTGAAGAACAATAACGTTGGAGGATGATAAGAGGACTGATGAGGTCATTAGCAGTTTGGGCTTGAAAAACAAAATCCCAAGGCAATAAATGTGGCCAAAGTTGGGCCTTTTACAAATGGGCCTCTTCCTTAAAATGGAGTTGTTTTTCCTACAAGTTCTACTTGTTTCAAAACCCCGAGGTTTTAAAAACTCGGATAACCCCATTCGCATGAATGGCTCGCCAAGTTTTGTACCAAATTTACTTCCAGATGATAACCACATCAAAAATCACATCTCAGTTGTGGAGGAGAACAATGATGTAGATGGAGGGATCAAGATGGTTGCTGATAGTTATGTTGATTTAGATTCAGATATGGAGATTAATTCTCCTCATGAGGTGGCTATTCAATCATAGGGTGCCGGGAAAAATTAGGCCTTTCATCCTGTTGTGAAGATGCAGTGGTACAAGCCATTATGGATGATCGTGATGATCATAGATCTAGAAGTGGCAGAAGGTCCCAAAAAAAAAAAAAGCCCAAAAAAGGAAAATGAATCAAAAAGGTTAAAAAAAGGTGAATTCTCTCCTAAATGAAATTTGTTTATTGGAACTTAAGAGGTGTGGGTAGTAAGGCTAAAAGAGGTGTGGTTAAAAAATTTGTTAGGGATTTAAAAGTTATATCTGTAGGCTTGATAGAAACTATGAAATCAGTTGGTCTGATTATGAGGTTATAGGTATGTGGGATTCGAATGATGTATGTTGGGTTATTGTTGATGCACAGGGAAGGAGTGGAGGTATTTTATGCATGTGGGATTCAACTTTTTATTAGATGTGTCGGTTATGAAAGGGGATAGATGGGTTTGTGTCAAGGGCCTGATTAGGGACAGTGAAAGTAAAATTAGATTGTATGTGGCAGCAATTGTCTGAGGTCAAGGCTACAATTATTGTTCTTCTAATGTTAATGGGGGATTTTAATGAAATTAAAAGTCCAGCAAAAGAAAGGGTTGTTTAAGTATGTCTAGGAATATGGAACAATTTTCAGAATGGATTGATGAAATAGGTTTCATTGAGCTACCTCTAATTGGTAGAAAATATACTTGGAAGAGATAGTAGTCTTGTAGTAGGATTGATAAAGTTCTTGTTGATTCTATTTAGTCTCAAACACTGAAAAATCTTAGACTATTAGGATTGAATTGTTCTTTGTCTGACCATGTACCTTTGCTGGTTCAAGCTGAGCCTGTAAATTAGGGACCAAACTTTTAGGAGTTTAGATATGTGGTTTTCCCACCTTGGCTTCCTTAATTTCATTAGGAAGGAGTAAGACAACTGTGGGGAACAAGGTTTAATGCAGAAACTTCAGTCCTTAAAAGCTCCTTGGAAAAAATGGAGTAAGGAGGTGTTTGGGAGTTTTGAGTTCAAAATTAAGCAATTTAAAGAGGAGTTAGAGACTGTTTCTAGAAAATTAGAGGAAAGGGTGGATAAGGAGGTTTGCTTGGTGAGGTTCCATGCTTTAAAAGCTCAAGTGCAATGATGGTATGATAGGAGGGACCTTTATTAGTGACATCTTTCGAGGGATAGGGTGTTGAAAGGAAAAGATAGAAAGACAAGATACTTTCATTCCATTGCGTCAATTACGCATAGGAAGAAATTGATGGTTGATATTAGGAGGGGAAAGAGAGTGTTTAGGTCTCCAAGAACTATAAAAAAGGAGGTGAAGAATTATTTCAGAAAGCTCTATTGCCAAGTAGAGAGGCCAACCATTGAATTCTAGTAAGAGTTAGTAAATAAAATCTCCATGGAAGATGCTAAAAATCTTGAATCCATCCCTACAGTTGAGGAAATTAAGAGGGCTATTTGGGACTGTGAATCCTTTAGGGCCCTGGGATCGGATGGTTTAAATTTCAATTTCATTAAGAAATGTTGTAAGTACACGTGAAAGGATCTTTTGAAATATGTCCAGGATTTTTTCGTCATCCAAGTTATGCCTAGAAAGGCTAACATAACATGGGTGACCTTTATCCAAAGGAGTATAAGAGCAAGGAGGTGAAAGACTACATGCCAATCTGTGTGATTGGCTGTGTTTATAAGGTGATTTTAAAAGTGTTGGCTAATAGGATGAGAGGTGTCATGGATGGCTTAATAGGAGAATCTCAATAAGCTTTTGTCCATAGTAGACAGATTTTAGATGGAGTTTTGATTGCAAATGAAGTTGTCCACTAGTTGCATAAGCGCAAAAAGAAAGCTATGCTTCTTACACTGGATTTTCAAAAAGCATATGACTTGGTTATGTGGATCTTTGTTGATCAGATCTTAAAGAAAATGGGGTTTGGTAATGTGTGGCCAAGTTGGATTTGGAGTTGTATTTCCTCGACAGACATGTCAATAATGGTAAATAGCTGCCCAACAAAACCATTTAAGATGGAGAAGGGTCTTAGACAAGGAGATCTGCTTTCCCCATTCCTATTTGTGTTAGTTGCTGATGTCCTCAATAGATTATTGTCCATAATTGTTGAGATTAGGATGATTAAGGGGGTTAGAGTGGGTAGTCAAAATGTCTTATTGTCTCACTTATAGTTTGCAGACAACATGCTTCTCTTTGCTCCTATAGATAAGAAGGTGCTTCTTAATTTTAGGAGGATTTTGGATTGTTTTGGGGTTATGTCTAGTCTTTCCATTAATTATAGTAAATCTACCATTGTACCTTTAAATTGTGAAGACACTTTGGTGGCAGAAGTTTGTTCATTGTTAAACTACCAAGTGGTTTCCTCCCAATTAAATACTTGGGCATTTCGCTTAGGGCCAACCTTTGGACGTTGTAAGGCTACTGAGGCCTTGATCATTGAAAGGTAAGAAAAAAATTGAGTGGATGGAAATGTAATATGCTTTCAAGGGTTGGAAGATTGGTATTGATCAAGGCTATCTTGAACATCCTACCCATGTATTACCTAGAGATTTTTCAAATGCCAAAAGTGGTTGCTAGGAAAATTATCTCCCTTCAATGTAAGTGTTTTTGGGGCCAAAAAAGGTGTAAATCTACTATTCCTCTAGTTAAGTGGGATGTAATTTAGAAGCCTACAAAATTTGGTGGGCTTGGGGTTAGTGATATGGTGATAATGAATACGGCCTTACTGTTCAAGAGGTGGTGGAAGTTTTCACTAGAAAAAGATGCCTTTTGGAAACGAGTTATTTGTGCATGTTATAATTTGGATCGATCGAGAACAATGGTTGACCAACGAAGTCTAGCAAAAGGAGGTTTGTGGGGAGCTATTAGTAGAATAAATGAGCTTGACGATACAATCCATTCTATAATCTCCTTGGGTCTTAAGAAAGCTGTTGGGGATGGAAGTAAGTCGTGGTTTTGGGAAGATGTTTGGGTTGGTAATAAGAAGTTGATGGTTCTTTTCCCAAGACTTTACCAAATTTCTCTTCCAAAAGGAGATGCTCATAGTAGAGTGTGGTGTAGTGTGTAGGTTGGTACGAATTGGCAGCAGAGGTTGAGTTGGCGAAGGAATCTCTTTTAGTGGGAATTATTCTTGTTAGCTGAATTAGAAACCCTTATTAATCAGGTACAACTGCAATTTAATGTGCCTGATAGTGTTGTTTGCAGTTTCCATCCTTCCCATAGATTTAATGTTCATTCTTGTGTTACGAAGTATTTTCATGAAAAATATCATGCTTCTTAAGTTGATCCTATTTTATGTAGTGTTTGGCTTGGGTGTGCTCCGCCAAGAGCGAAACTTGTTGTTTGGTTTGTTATCCTTGGTAGAGTTAATACCAAACATCGATTGTCGCGCTTTAACATTGTTAACGGTGACTCTAAGTGTGTTTTTTGCAAACGTTTTGATGAGATACTGTCACACTTGTTTTTCACTTGTGAATTTTCTTGGAAAATTTGGTCTTTTTGTTGTGATTGGTGGGGTATTAAATGGGTGATGACTCATGATCCTATGTTAAATTTTGAAATACGGAAAAATGTTGATTTCATAGGAAAGGAGTTAAAGGGTTGGAATATTTGTTTTTATACCATTTTAAGTTCTATATGGGAACAGAGGAATAGAGCTGTTTTCCAAAATGAGCAGATTAATTGGAATAAATTTTTATTTAACCTCATGCGGCATAGATGTTGATCTTGGTTGAATTCAGAGCTATGAATTACTGCTGCATATAGTTTTTCTGTAGGTGTTTTGTAGGTGTCCTTCTGTTCGATAGGAAGGACATAAAAAGTATGTGACTTGTACTCCACCGTGTGTTTTTCAGGGGTGTATAAGGTGGTAATGGAAGTGGATAGTTTGCAGAGTGAAACACAGTGAGGTTATTTTGAGATAAGGAGAAGTTTTTGTGAGATTCAAAGGGTGAAAATAATAGTCAAGAAGAGAGACACACTTGTGAGGGCTAATTGCTATCTCATAACCTTGGCTTTTTATGAACTTGGCATGTTTAATGTTCAGTTTTGATTGTTTTGCAATTTGGTTTAGTGTATTGGAGGTGGTGAGAAGAATGATACACAGTGACTTACCTTTTTGTGAAGGGGAGAAGTGTGAGATTTGAGGGGTGGTTGGTAATTTTGTGTCATTTTATTGGTTTAAGTGAAACAATAGTGAGGTTAGTCATTTAGGAACTTTTGTATATTTGAGTGTGTAGAAGCAAAGTCCAGGTTTAAGAGGTCCTTTAATTTTTGTTTCAAAAATCCTGTATGATTCTTGAGTGTGGCTGTTATGTGTGCTATTCTACTCGAGATAGGATTATTCTTGAGTTCTTATATAGAGTGATGGTGACATTGTTCTACTGGTTTTGATGTACTTCTCTTCAAAAACTGCATGTGCTTAACGATGATGCATATAAACTATGCTGGTGTGTCTCTTCCTATTTTATTCAAATGGTTGTTTGTTGTATTCACTTGAGGATATTGGTATGGAAGTATATGTCAAGTAGCTCCTTCAATTATGCGCTTTGATATAGTTGCTACTCTTATTTGGTAACAAAGAATAGTTGGGACTTTTTGCTATGTCTTAAGGGCTAAGTTTTTTGGTTGATGGATTGGTGGATCTTTAAACTTCTTTGGATGGTTTGATTATCCTGTCATATTCATGTTGTTTTAATTTTACTTCAATGTTCCGTAACTTGTTGGGGCCTTTATAATTTGCAGCTTCTATAATTTTTATATAGGAGGTGAAATGATATTCGCGTGATGTACCTTGGTATTATCCATTTATTTTTTGTTTGCATCTTTTGGGTCTTTGTATTTGATGTTACACAATTTTGTTTTCTCTATTTAGGTTTAAGTCATCTTATCTTTTAATTATAAAAAAACAATAAATATTTGTGATTATGTAATTAAAATTAATAAATATTTAATTCATAATAATAATTTTAAATTTATAATTAAATAATTAGTGAAAATCGTTTTTTACAATTTCGTTTGTTGTAAAATTTTTTGAAACTATTTATCATGATAGCAATACTATTATATTTTATAATATAATATCTGATGCATTATTATACAATATGGAATTGAAATTTGAACAAGTTCACTTATTTGAGATTCCAAACAGGCCACCATGAGTTGCTTAACATTTGTTCAGTTGCACACGTGTACAATTGCACGTGCAAATCGCAAAGATGTCTATGATTTGACTGGGCATATTGATGCTAAATATTGCGAAGTTGCCTCGAAGATTTGGCTAATTAAGTCAATGAATGAGCGAATTTCATGGTGGGGTGCACCTCATTAATTAGTGAGAGCTTTCTTCAGATTTCAGCCACGTTAAGATTTTCTGCATCCCATTTTATTAAGCACAGACAAAAGTATGATTCTGACTACCTTTTAACTACGTTTGGTATATGTTTGTTGGTATATGTAGCGTGCTCAACCCTTCAAGAATTCCTCATTTTATGTTCATGTGTATACCATTCAGTGACGACAAAGATCCTTTGATTTGGTGTATCTTCAATGTGGTAGTGCATGATGGCGTTGGTATCGAATTTAATATAAATTATACAATTGGTGCACATACTCTCAATGATGTAACTTGTCTCCAATTAAAAGTCAGTTGATATCAATTAAATGACCAAGCACATATATATAGAACTTTTGGAAAATTTAATTCCCTTGTCAATTATTTACTATTTACTTGTAAGTTAATATTAGAAGCCAGCTATTTTATTTTTAAGTTTGAGTCCTTTAAAATGAGAAGATAAATAAAGTATAAAAATTGATAGGTTAATTACTTTTTGATCATTTAATGAATCTATACATGAAAAATATTGATTCAATGGTAATTAATACATCACTTTTGTACTTGATCAACTTCCTCACTTTAGCTTCATGTCCTTTCTTTTCTCTCTTCGGACATTCTCTGTTTGCGAAGCTTATGTCAAGATCTCACAACTTTGTCACTAGGAAAATATAAAGCACATGAAATAAGGGCAAAGGTGGATACTAGACCCAACAATGTATAGCTTAAGGATCAAGTTAAGTAGCCAAAAAGGAAGGCAAAATTATTATTAAAAATTAAAAGGTCAGCTGTAGGTCGAGGACACTGTTCACCCATCTTAATCCCTTGTTAGTAGAGGTAAAAGAAACATACTATAATATATAAATAAAATGAAAATCCATGACATGATTATATCCTACCTTACTTATTCATGTGGTTAAGATTTCAGTACATTGATATACAAACTTAGTTAACATTCTAATCAGTCTTTGTCATGGGTAATTAAGTATAATCGGGGCCCTACTTGTCTACCACTCAGGGTATGTATCTATTGAATGTGCAAGCAATATCTATGTTGATTCGGTGCATGTGCTTCCCTTATTCTTTTTCCTTGATCTTCTTCTATCCCGGCTCATGGTAGTCTCCACTGCATATAGATATCTCTGATGGTAGGCTTGTCAGTCATAACTATTTGTCCACTTCAATAACCTGGAAATGGAATTTAAGAGAAACCTTACATATATGAACACATTTTATGTTGGATATCACATCAATTCACATCTCATTCTTCATTATATAAGTGTTGACCTCGCTTGAATTTTGTCCACATGAACCATATTCTATCCATTATTAAATAAGATAAAAGTGGACACCATATCCAATACACGTACATGTAACATATAACTCAACTTAATTATTTATGGGGTTCAAGGAATGATGCCATAATTGTTTTCAAAGTAGCACTTCGATGGTATTTTTACTAGTCAGAATCAGCCATTGTTTTGCCATCAAAGATTGGTTGATTAATCAATCAAATTAAATCAATATAGTTAATAATGATGCAAACATGTAGGTCCTGATTCACAAATTGTTGAGTGATGTGTGTCAGCTTCATCGTCTAGACCTGCTAAAAGCAAATGAATTATTAGGGTGTACTTGAATTAATTATTTATTTAGTATTTCAAATAACTTATAATTAAAATTTTTAATGAAAAATACTTTGAAATTGGATTTAATTTAAATTATTGCATTCACAGTGTAAACTTTTTTTACATACTCATTCAATTATAAATTGTTACAATAATAAATATAATTGACCTTTACCTTCATTACTTGAAAATAGAAAGATTTGATTGAATGATAAATAAAAAAAAATTATATTATCGATATATCAAAATTAGACTAAAATAAAAAATAAAAATAAAAAAGAAAAAAAGTTTTCTCCCAATAATATGAACTTAGCAACTATTAGTGTAGATACTGCTATTGTGCTCAGAGACATTATACTGGTGGATTGCTATTGCTTATTACCAAGTCATTGCTGCTAATTTATGCTAGCTTTCTGATGTTGGTTTGCTACTTTGATCCAAGAAGTGATATGCTGGTGTTTCTTTTACTTTCAAACGGGTGGAGTCTTGTATGATCTATGCACAGGTGTAAATAGTTTAGGATGTATCCTAATGCTGTCAAGCCTTATAGTATAGTTATTGGTTTTTCGTTATAACTTACTATAATGGTGTTTAGGGTTTTTATGTATCAGCTATACCTCGGGGGTGCTTAATGTCCCTTTCTAGTGCTTTTGTGTTTCCAGTGAGGTATGGGTCAATCTTTTGGTTTCTGATTGAATGTTAGATGCAGGTTGTTTCAACAACACCTCTACTAGGACTCCGATGTATCTCTGTATTTTTTGCTCTCTCACGGGGTTAATATGATGGTAAATATTAGTAGATGATAAGTCAACGTTATATTATTAACTCTCTACTGTTGAGGTCCAAATAACATTTTTCATATTTGTATAAAGTAACAATATGTATCTCTGTACTGGGTGAAAGGGAAGTATATTATAAAAAATTGACCTAGACTTTGAAGTCTAATATGCCAGCCAGAATCTACTTAGCTATTGCCCATGAGCGCATGTATGTTTGGTCATACACGATAACTGAAAATTATTATTAAGCTGAAGTTGACCCTTCTTATTAAAGAATATATGTATATTTTTCAACCCGAGAAGGATTTTTTGTATGATAAACAATCTAAGTTAGAATTCAGTAATTATAGAACTTCTATCATATGGGAATTTCTGGCTTCAGCAAATTGGAGAGAAGGGTAGCTTCTTTGAACAAGGATTAGTCTCACAACTAAATTAATCAAGAGTAAGTGTTGTCATCCCAACTAGAGAAAGAGAGAGGGGGAGGTGTAGTATCTGGGTTTAGATGTATTTACCCCCCATTTATTCTATGGCATTTAGAGGGAGTAGGTGCGAGAGGTATGTGTCATGAATATAACAACAATACTATTTCAACACTTAAATGCCTAGACACCTTAGATACCCCTCTCACAATAAGTATGGGACCTTAAATACTTTTAATTCTCTACTTATTTTCTTTCATCACCATTCCCATATTTCCTCTTTGGCTGTTGAGTATCTATCACTATTTGGGTGTTGAAATATCTTTACCGTAAATATAAATATAAAGGAACTATTGAGGCATGCATAGAAAGGAGATTGATGGTCAAATTGAGAAAGGAGATTTTCACATGTGTGTAGTGAAGCGGGTTTGGACCAGTCAATAGGAAATCAAGACAGACGCCAGCCCCCTGGCCTTGAGCTCTGAAGAGCCAAGAGACTTTGGGCATGGATTCAATCAATCTGAGAGATATCCAAGGTAAAGGGCAGATAGGCATCATTGTCAGGTGAAGAAAAATCCAAACAAATCAAGGATAAATCTGATACGCGATTAAATATAGTACATGCCATGAATTACAATTTTGATGTATTCATCAGTTACATGACAATTGCATACAAAAATTTATATTGTCAGGTTCAATACAAAAATTTATATTCATCAAGGATAACTGATTTGCTTTGTTCCTTACAGAAGATTATTGGGACCTTGAATGTGAGATATGAAGTTAATATTAACTAAGAATGAAATAAGTGAAAATATATAAAATGTTTAAGATTTTGGATGAAGAGATGACCTATAGCTCATTATTAATTTGTTATAGTTTTACACTAAGATTATTAATGTTGATCTCCCCGTAATTAGACTGGCATCTCAGGTAAAGTGTGGACGCTTATAGCACTACTATATTCTCTCTTTAATTTGTTTCTGTCAGGTTCTTTTGTACACTACTAAAATGGACAAGCTAACCTATTCTATGTTTGTAAAAAGATCCTGGAAACAAAGAACTAGCCTGTTACTTTTAGATCAAAACAAAAAAGCACCAAGACAAGGGCAACGAGAAACACTAGCCAATATATATAGCACTTGATTCTAAAAAGAACAGTACTTTGCTGCAGCTGTCATTACAGTTTGTATCAATTATTGTTCTGTAAATAAAAGTAATTAATAAATGGCTAGTTTTGAACCGAACCCTCTGATATGTTCAATGAAATTGAACTTTCAAACTAAATGAAGCCATCAACAAGGATGGTTCTGTGAGAGCGCAGTTAGAAAAACAAGAGATAGAGAAAATATTGAGACAAAAAATAATAAGCAGGTGGGGGCAAAAGATCTTATCAACAAGGATGGTTTTGTCCAGCAAAATCTAGAGCCTCTTCTTTTGTGGGGCCCATTTAAGATTTGCTGTCACATAAGGTCTCTATATAACATCATCCTCATCCCCCTCTTAAGTCCACCTTCTCCCTCTCTCAAACTTTTCTGTCTTTTTTCTTTTTTTTCTTTCTTTCTTGATTTGCAAGCCCCATAATCTATACCCTTCCCTGTTATTTCACATTGGAATAGATCCTAATTTCTTGCATTTCTTTTTTCTCTTCTTTAAGAAAACTAACTAACTCAAACGGCTTATATATCACATTGATCAATTCTTCCACCGTATATTGGAAGAACATGAAGGAGGGTGGTAGAAAACAAGGTGCAATGTCACCATGCGCGGCATGCAAGCTTCTTAGAAGGAGATGCGCCAAGGATTGTGTGTTTGCTCCTTATTTCCCTGCTGATGAACCCCAGAAGTTTGGCAGTGTCCACAAGGTTTTCGGGGCTAGCAATGTCAACAAGATGTTACAGGTTCTTTAATTCTCATGCACCCCTATAATTGTATCTCTATCTTATGTCATTTTCATGAAAACTACAGTAGTAGAGCACTTTTTCATTATTACCTAGTTCATTTTTTACTCTTATAGCAATATGGTGGAAGTTGCCTTGCACATTTTTACTCTTAAAAGGTCCTCAGCTATAGGTAAGTAGTTCTAATGTCAAGTCGAAGGCGACTTATATGAGCAGTAGAATTATTATATTTTAAGCACATAAAATACAAATCGGAGAAAATAGAGGATGCATCTAATTTCTTCTTAATTGATCTGTATATTGAATCTTGTTTGTTGATAATGAACCATTGATTAAAATGGGTTTTGTAGATATATTCACTCTCAAACGAAAAACTTATAGGCTATAGCTAGCTAGAATTATTACTTGTCTACACGCAATTGATATTTCCACTTGAGAAGCAAACAAAGATGCATTGCATCTTGCATGATGATGCTTAGCAGATAATTTCCTAGGAAAATCTTCTCCCTAGCTAGATTCTGTGGTCCTTTTTGTCTTACTATTCACATTTTGCGGCTTGAAAAATAATATTTGCATAGTTGATAACTATGACTTTTTTTATTTTTTATTTTTTCTAAAACTTATCTTTTAGGTGACAAAAATGTAAATTAGTAGGACAAGAAAAGCGATAGGATTTAAGAACAGAGTTTGAAGCAGATTTCCATCCCATAATTTCTCTCCTGAACTGGAACCTACTGTTGTTAAGACTTGAAAGCATATATATACTAACACCACTTCTAAGAATTGGTTACCCTATCTACATGCTTCTAATTCACTGATTTACTGAACTGCTGCAAAAATTTTATTTAGCAGATCCTAAATCTATATTAAGTAGTTCCTTATTCGCATATTAATCTACATAGGCTAATGATTCCTTTTTATTAAAAAAAAAAATTGAAAGTAGTTATCCAATAAAAGTGAAAAGGGTATCTTTCTTTTGTGTTTTCCCACATTTACTTCCGTTATAGTGGTTAATTACAGTTGATGACCCCACGTCCTCACTTTTGGATTACTGTGTAACAATTCTTAATATTCTTTGTTAAAGATAAGGTACTATAGTGATACATTAGATGACTCCTTTGCACATATAAAGAGGTAAAAAAGGATCAAGGCTATATAAATTAGCTTTACTACTTCTTGAAGGCACAGTGTGAAGAGGGTAAAGTGAAAAAGGATCAGGGCTATATATGCAAACCAATTTGTTCAACATCTCTCTTTATGACCACCGCTTGCCTTTAAGTCTTGGACTCATTGTGCAATTCTAATTCAGCAGACTCAAAAAAAAAAAAGAGAGAGAAAGAAAGAAAGAAATAAAGTTTTAATATGCTCACCTTTTCCTTTTTGTCTTTAAAATCAGGTTTACATTGATTGATAGAGACACCTAGTAATAAGTCCAAAAGTGATGTTGATTCCCCAGATAAAGATATTTCATCTTGTAATTAATTTAATGCTATTTTAAAGAATCTAATTATCTTGTAAGCATGACACCTTGATGATATTAGGAACTTTTTTTTTCTCTTGTGGCTACGGCATGTATTAGCATATTAAAATATACATGATAATTACATTGCAAGCATTGAGAATTATGTATTCTGTGTACTTTACTAATCATATATAAAAATAAAAAAAAATTGTTGCAGGGTTACTTTTCGGTCACGTTATTACAGAACCAAGATTTCAAATGGCCTGTTGAATTCTTAGACATAATGATTTTTGCATAATATTATCTCAAGTATAATAGTTTTAGATAGCATTATGTAATGTTTCTAGTCAACTATGTATTACTTTTCTTTTTCCCTCCAAGATAACCAACTTCAACATGCACTATGATCATATATATGGAGCTACTTTTTGACTAAGCATATGATCTGTTTACATCCAAACTACCCCTTTGATCGGTGTACATCATAGCCCTCACTAAATTACAAAAAGCTAGACTATGCATCTAGGTCAAAAGCTCACCGCTTAAAGACACCCCCTTGAGACAAGTTTTATTTTGTTTGGAGTTATCTATTTTTCTAAAGATTTTATCACTTATTATACTGATAATAAAGTTACATTTATATAAAAAAATACTAATGCATCTCTTTAATTTTGGAATGGTCTAACCAATAACCAAATTAAACAATGATTTCGTTATTCTAAAAGCCACTCATAGCTCTTAAATATAAAAATTATTCATATGTTTTTATCCAATAACTTAATTTTTTTTAATATATACATTTCATAATAATAACCAAAGTACCAAAATATATAACGTATCACGTGTAGTGTGTAGATGGCTTTAATTAATTAGATTAATTCTTCTTATGGATAATGTTATTTCATTTTTTACCTCTTAATTAAAATTGGCAGGAATTACCTGAGCACCAACGAAGTGATGCAGTTAGCTCAATGGTGTATGAAGCCAATGCAAGGGTGAGAGACCCTGTGTATGGATGTGTAGGTGCCATATCCACTCTGCAGCAACAAGTTGATGAGCTCCAAACCCAATTGGCAATAGCACAAGCAGAGGTTGTGCACATGAGAATGCGCCAATTCTTACCACCCTCATCATCAAATCAGCAACAAAACCAACCATCATCAATGCCTCCTTCATCATCAGAGCACTTGTGCCAATCAAGCAGGGCCCTTTCTTCACAGACCAAGTCCTTTTTTACCATGGACATGGTCCTTGATCAAGCCAACATGGGGCAGTCATTGTGGTCGTGCTAGCTTAATTAATTAATTAATTAATTAAATTTAGCT
Source organism: Dalbergia cultrata (assembly GCA_031216105.1). NCBI lineage: Eukaryota > Viridiplantae > Streptophyta > Magnoliopsida > Fabales > Fabaceae > Dalbergia > Dalbergia cultrata. The sequence continues at coordinate 20,264,986 of CM062350.1, forward strand.
TATGGAGTGCATATAATATATAATATTATTGGGGGCATGCATGCATGCCCTTCACTTTATTTTATTTTCTTATGATTATTACTATCACGGGCTTGCTTTATTGTCTGCCTCATTAGTGTACCTTTTCTGCTTTCTTATTTCTCACCTTTTTTTTTTTGGCCCGTCCTTCTTATTATGATACTATAGGACATCCATCTCTCTATGTGACCAAGAGATATGGTGATGATGATTAGTTAGCATTAATGTAAATGTCTAAACTTGTAATTATGAGTAATTATATCATTTAGTATTAAGTTGACTGTTTCTTCTTGTACTATATCATTTTCTATCTGGTCTATATGTGTGGGAATCAAAATCATTTTGGCATGTCTAGTTGTCTACTACTTAGAGAGAGAAGAAAAAGAAAGAATTAATCAAGCTTGACCGCCGTTAAAATAATTCATGTCTTATGAAGTATCATTGGAAATTTGGTAAAACTACTTTTTCTTTCCGAGGTTACAAAGTGATATTTTTTATCCTATCTTATAATTATTTGGTTAACGAATTCTTTTAACATAAAACCAATTATAAGTGGAGGTTAATAGGAGAGTGCACTACGCACAGTTTACTCAACTACATCATGGAGATATTTTTTATTTTCGATAATTAGAAAATGCTTAACTCTTTTATAGAGAAGTGTGAGTACACCGTATAACTAATTTGGCAAAACTGAATACTAAAAGCAAATTACCCAAAACCAAAAACAATAACAAAAGCGACACAAGCAAAAAAAGTGAAAAAAAAAATCAAAACTCTATATCAAAATCTACCCAAAACCAAGAATATTGGTGATTTATCTTCCAAGGACTTGAAAGTTGAAAGCACTAAACTGACATGGGAACAAGAGCTAAGGTAGTTATCACCCACCTCATAATGAGTGCATGCAAAAATGAACTAACACAACCAAACAACCATCTGAGAGCACCCTAGCTGTCTGAGCTCCTCCCACATCCAAAGACAAAAGGAGCCATATTTGCAAAAAACTTAACAAACCACAAAACACCAACAGTGCACAAAAATGAAAGTTATAGAAACAAGGGAATACAAAATTGCCCAAAAGCATCGGAAAATTGAAAATTAAAGCTAGGGTTAGGGACTAGGTATGAGTTATAGCCAAATTAACTGGCAACTCTTATACGGTTTCAATATTTATTTTCTAAGCACATGAAAGCTCATAACAAATAAATCATGGAGATCTATATCAAACAAGAAGATGATGTACACAATTAACATGAAATATTGTTATTATCTAGCTATTATTTATTGTATATTCAATAATGAGCATAAATATACACTATATTTTTCAATAGTTATAATATGCTAAACCCTAAAAAAAGGGTAGCAAAGTACAATCATATCCAAAAAGAAGGACATACAAGATAAAAATGATAAATATCTCCCCAAAACAAGACATCAAAAGAAGATAAACAACAAGAAAACCATACCAAAAGGCAACAACAACTTAAGAAACAAAGGAAACTAGAACATCCCAAACCCAAATTCCTCTCCACCATTAAAGAGATGCCAAAGCAAGAAGAACATCCTTTCTGTAATGCTCGAGGCTAACAAGGGCGGGGAGTGATCGCCGGTGCAAGAAGGCACGAACAAAGAGCGGTTCCTAACAGGCTTCTAAGCAGAGGGATACATGAATAAACTGATTAAACACCAGAACAAGAGGGATCCTAAGATTGTGTAGGAATGAGACTATACAGTTAATGATGGCTTATATAAATTGATTAATATTACCTATACCAACAAGATGCATCTTTTTTTTTGTAGCCCATCACTAAAGAACTCCACGGTTATGCATGCTTGTCTTAGAGAAGTTTTGGGATAGGTGACCTCCTAGGAAGTTTTCCTAGAAAGTGTGTGAGTGAGGACAAAGCATGTTTGGTTTATAGGGATAATCGTCAATCCATAAAGTAGCATGGGATGTTACAAATGGTATCAGAGCAACACCTCTCCTAGTACGGTGTGCATTGGAGACAAACCAAGTAGAAGCTGGTGGGCATGTAATGCTCGGGGCTGACGAGGGCGGGGAGTAATCGGCGATATAAGAAAGCACGTACAAGGAGCAGCTCCTGACATGCTTCTAAGCGAGGGGTTACATGAATGAATCGATTAAACACCAGAATGAGAGGGATCTTGAGAGTGTGTAGGTATGAAATTATACAATTAACGATAACATATATGAATTGATTTGTACTACCTATACCAACAATATGCATATTCTTTTCAGTAGCCCATTACTAAAGAACTCCACGGTTAAGCATGCTTGATTTGGAGAAATTTTGTGATGGGTGACCTCCTGTGAAGTTTTTCCAAAAAGTGTGTGAGTGAGGATAAAACATCATAAGATTTTACACTTTCTATTGTCTCTGTACAGGCTGAATCTTTTACCAAAATTCCATGCTTCTTGCAGCTCAAAGCACACATCGAGATTAGTAGCAGACGCAGGGTGGGATCACAAACAACTGGATTGGCAGCTATCGATTCCACTCCTATCTTGGGATGGCGATCAAACTTGTTTCTTTTATGCTTGCCCTTAATTTGTTGATTTCCTATTTTTCTTCTTCTCAATCATAGAAAAAATATATTCCTTAGGGATGTATTGAGATAAATCAATCACAAGATCCCAATCCGAACAATCCTTCGAAGGTTGAGGTGTCCCACTGTTTCGCTTAAAAGAATTAAGGAATCGTTGCAAGCGTCCACTAGAGCAAGGGGACCATAATAAACATCAACACCTTTTCTAAAACTAGGTTCAAGGAGAAGAGATGGAAGATTTTCATCTTCATAATAGTTTATCTAGTGTGCGTACCATAGATAAAACCTTCCAAAAATATTTAAAGATTTTGTGAACAACATGCTCTTATAATAAATTAAAGAGTACCTCCCCATAAAAATCATTAAAATTAGGAGTATAAACAGGTCAACCTAATCTTATGAATCCGACCAACTTAAACCGAACCAATTAAATCAGTTCGGATTGGTTTAGGTCATTAGGTAAAACCAATTAAACTTGATAATAATCGATTCGGGTATCAAATTTCATAAATTTTGACCCGATGACCAGACTCGATCATATATATATATATATTAATTTCATAAAATATTTTATTTATTTTTCTATATATAATGTATTTAGTAAATAAATCATATTTTAGTTATGTCTATTGATATATTATCAAGCTATATGTATATGAAATTAATAAAACTGTAGAGATTGAAAGCTTGTGACTTGTTAAAAAAACTTTTGTGAGTTTTTCAATTTTAATTAAACTAAACACAAACAACAATTGTCATATAACTCAACCGCTCAAATCAAATCAACCTAATTTTAGTTGGTTCGGGTTCGAATAAAGAAATCCATAAGCTTAAGAACTAATCAAAATTGATCTATTTGAATTATTTTTTTATTTTTTCTAAACTAAAACCAATATGACCCGATTACACCCCTAATTGAAATTTAACCACAATTGGTTGTCCAGTTGTTCTAATTAAGATCGGGGTAACAAGCCTCATCATCATTACGCAGGTTCAAATTTATGAAAATTTGGGATGTTTCCATCATTTGGCGTACGTAAAAGCAAGAAGGGCGCCAAAACCATATGATACAACCAATAAGTAGCGCAACGTGAAGCACGCCGCAGCACAATCATGATTAAGCTTTCCTTAGTTACTAAGAATGAGATACTTCATTATTACTTGAAATTGATTGTTTAAAAGTGTAAGCTGATTTAGAGTACTTTTACTCCCAGGAATGAATGATAATGCAGTGTATCGGTACCTAAGCCGTCATCTTGCTCGCGTGATTAGGTTTGTGTTCAGGAAAGCTGTACAATTAAAATTATTTAAATAATTATTTATTTGTATAATAATTTTTATATAATTTATTATTTGAAAATTAATATTTATACTTAGGATAAATTTGGTACAAATATCATGATTCTGAAATAATTAGCTTCTGCTTATTATAATCAAAAGCTTTTTCAACTTAAAATTATTAGCTTTTTATTATAATCTATTTTGAGTATATTATTACCAAATATAATTGATCTTTTATTTTCGAGAAGCATATTTTTATTTTCTTACATATAAGCAGAGGTACTCGCCGTGCGTTCAAATGATTTGTTTATTTTTTTTAGTTATTTTTAATAAAAAATACTTTTAAAAGAAAGTTTTGATAGTGATTGAAAGTTAGATATGGTAAAATATATTAAGATTTTTTCTTCTAACTGCTCTACACAGTTGAACAGATTATAAATAATTACATTGAATGAGTTGACTGAATATTTAATCACATAGTCAATATTATTCGTGTGTGTGAGTAAGAAACAACTCTTCCATTCAATAAAATGAAAATGTTATTTGTACTTATTATTTGTAGACATAATGACGACAAAGTCCTATCTATCATTGATGGGGTGTGGATTCCACTTAGTTTATGAACCACACCCATTCAATGATAAATGAAAATGTGTTGATACGATATCTCATAAAGTGTGAGTATAAATAATACTACTCTCAATATAATCTCTGCCTATAAGAAGAAGAGGGAAAAATCAGAACAAATTGCGAGTCCACTTGACACAACTTGCGAGTAGCCCCAGTGACAGATGAAAAGAAAGGCAAACAAATTAAACATCACTAAGCTCTTTTTTTTTTTGGTGACTATATCACTAGGCTCTTTAGTCTTTACCCACTTGATGCATGCATGTGTGACATAAAGTGAATAAGAATTAATGCTCAAATGGATACGACTGTCTCAATATATAGTTGCTTTCCTAAATAAGGCAACAAAATAATGTTTTCAAAATTGAACAAGATTGTGGTTTATTATTGAGTTACATACTTTGTTTATCAATACTATCCTTTACACTTGAAAAATTTTAGAACAGCAGCAGTATTGTGATGAGGAAAAAGAAAAAAAGAAGAAGAAGAAAGAAGACATAGTTGAATAAAGATGAGGGGATACGTATATGTAAATTGACGCAGGGTAGTGACTCCAAAATTAACTGCACACTCTCATCTTATCTCCCCAACCAACTAGATTGGTTGCATGTAACAAGTTTCTGATAAATTTGGTGAAAAATTGAATCTCATTCATACGAGTGATCACAAGGTGAACGTATATAGTCGACAAAACAAAGGAGGCAGAAAGAATAGGCTATAGCTGTATGGCTTTAAATTGTGGTCGGCAACCGCATCACAGTGGCCATTGCAATTGTATTGGGAGCATGTTTCCGCAATTTTCCATACCGCAGAGGTATCGCAATTTAAAACCATAGTCATAAGTACCATGTGATTAAATTAGGCTCTATCGAATCTAATAAATCAAGAGATTTTACCGTTGCCGCTAACTAACTTCATTTGTGAAGTTGGGGGCTTTGATCCAGTAATATCGTGAAAATTATACCAAAGTCTTGTCTTGAAAATTAGCATTTTCCAATATTTTATCCTTTATATATAATTCTCTGTTTTTAAATAAACGTCTTTTTTTTTTATACATTAATATATTGATACATTAATATACTTCTCTGTTTGCGATAAAATATATAATATTCATATGACAAATTAAATTGCAGGAACTCTACAAGTTATTAATTTTTTTTATTCACCTCTACAAGTTATTATAGCATTTATATAACCAACAATTTGTTTGACAAGTGATAAGTAGGTTGGTTCCTATGTGCACGCGTTTAGATATGCTATACAAACAATAGTTGAGTGCACTAATAAGCAAACTATATTCTTAAAGAGAGGGCAAACATTCAAATCTTATTATCCAAATCAATTGTTGGGCGGATCTCTTAGTCGCGATAATATCTGAGAATAGAAATATCTTAAAGACCTTAAAAAATTTAAATATACTATCTTGTAAAATTATTTACATATCATGACAATGATAAATGGAAGTTCAAGAGGATATGCCAACTCTCATTAGCAATATCAAACATTTCATATTAATATAATAACATTGTATCAAAACCAGTCTATTTGTAAATAGAACTTCAATATCAAGTGCTCACAAGTCACAGCCACAGTGTGCATTTAGAGAAGTTTATTTTTCAAAGTTGCAATTTCAATTCTCAAGGTAGTTAAACCAACCATTTTCAGATATGCCCCACTTTCGGCGTCTACATATATTAAAGCATGAAAAGAACATGGCAACCATATCCAAAAGCACCAAAAGATCGGGGGCATGAAAAGTCACGGGTATATTTGTAAGTTTGTATTTTGGACGAAAGAGAGGGAAAAAGAAGGATTTGTTCAATAAAATTTTTAGATCTTATAGTATAAATCTTTTTTTTTTCTTCATCTCCAAAATCTAAATTCAGAAATATACATAGAAAATTTTTTCCCTCTCTTGAAACAAAATTTCCTAGTCAGTAAATTTGTAGACCAATTTGAAGAAGAAAACGGCCAATATGAGAGAACCATAATCTTATTATGAGGGAGAATTGAAGTGCAAATAATAATAGGAGTTTTTTTTTTCGATAACAGTGGAAAGCATATTTAAAGTGTCATTCAATCAATTTTCTCATATATATATATATATATAGATATATATAACTTTTAAAGTAATCATGGGAGTCAAACCTATTTAATTTGATGATATAATAGTATATGGTCAGATGATAATATTAAAAAGTCTTACATTATCTATGTATCAATCTCTTTTTGATTTTTTGGTAAGGATATACTATATTTAGGATGATGCATTAAAATGTCAAAATCCAGAAAACGATCAGACCAAGAAACAACCTTTGTTTGGTTAGATGAAAATATTATTGAGGCCCAACTCGAATCCAAAGGCTGATCCGATGAATTTCTTACAATAGTGTGTTCACCAACCAAAACGCCCATACCCAAACAACTGCAGACGCTGAACGCTTATCCGGATCATTATCTTTCCCCAAAATAGGGTCTTACGCATGGTATCCAAGCGGAGCTGGAGAGATCCATTTCTGCATTTCTGGTCTATGTATTCCCTAGGTCCTTAAGGAGATTTTTGAATTAACAAAAACATGAGACCTTTTCTGTCCCCCTCATCTCTTCAAGTTCGCCCTTTATCTTCGGCAGCTAAGGCGGGCCACCCTGTAGAAATGGTTCATCCCCTCTAGTGGTTGGTCATCTTCTTCCCCTTTAGGATTAGATTTTTTTTTTTGTTTTTTTGTCCACCTCTCACTTAATTTATAACTATATTGATCTTTATGTCTAATGAGTTGTCTTGATGGTAGAACGTCTATAGATCATAGACTTCTATTATAAAGTCTTACGGTTCCAGTTACCTTTTGGGTCATATAATTGTGCTTATAACAATGATAGATCAACAACTTCAACTAGTGGATGTTGGTTAGATCTTTTTCTAAGGCACTATGCCTCTGTCTACAATCTACGGTTGTCTTTGAAAGGCTTTGTTGATCTAATATGTACCACGAAGTGAGCTACTGGGATTTAAACTTGACTATCACTGTGTTTGATAAACTCATATGCGACCGTGTTCAACTACTCATCTCTGAGAAGTCTTTGCTATATGTTTGTTCTATACAACCAGAGCTAGAGAATATAGTGTTTCATGTTGCTTCAGATAGATCAAAAATCTGACGTGCTTACTTTTGTGTTTATGAGTATATGTAGAGTATGTGAAGTTGTAACTTCCATGTTTTGAGCATCTTATGTAAGCTATATAATTGTCATTGGTTAATCTTCTAGGTGTCAATAGAATTCATATTTGTATCCAAGTTTCCATTTGATATTTTGTACCTAGATTTAGGTCTTTGTTTATTAATCAATGAAAGCTTTTCTGACCCAAAAAAAAAAGTGAAAAGAATATCAGAAAATTTTAATGACATATTTAAATTAAGAGATTAATACAATAATTGTCACGACTTAACTTGATAATGTGATTGGTACATGAGGAATCTCTTCCTCATGCAAGCCTTTTGGATAACTTATCTATCTAAATGCATAATTTATTGAAAAATTTTAGTCTCAAAATATGATTTTCTTCTGAATCAATACCAATTTCTCTATCTAAAACCTAATATTTGAATTCAAAAAAACCGAAGTAATGGTATCAAATCACTTGAGAAAGTAGGGGTTTGAATCAAGTGATCTTTTAAATTTTCTGCACACTTAGCAAATAGGTAAAATGTTCACCCAATTGTCTCTTAAATATTAAAGAGATATTCATATGGCAGTGTGTGATATTTTGATGAAAAAGTTTAGATATAATATTTGTATGTAGATTTTATCCTTAAAATGTTGTCTCTAAGAGATAGAAACTAGTTGAGAGCAAATGCAAAGATAAAGAGATAGAGTTTGAGAGCATGCACCAAGAAATTTTATGCTAGTTCAACTTCAATGTGAAGTGTACTCCAGTCCTCACCAATGATGGTGAGAGTTCCACTAATCCAGAGTTCTAGTACAAATCTCAACAATAAAGTATAGAGCTTTTTGAAGCTAACCAAAAACTCACTCACAAATGCAAGCTCAAGAATCAAATCAAAGGACTAAGACAGATTACAAGAAGACAAGCTCTTCCCTTTTAATAGAATATTTTGACAAGGATGTTCACTCAAGGAGGGTTCAAGAATATGCCTTTTTCAAATGTATTTTCAGTACTGGCTACAGCCTTTTACCAGCCAATATATAGAGACCTACTCTTACAGTTTATCGCACTAAAAAAATGATAAACAAAGAGTTTTTTTTTTAAAAAAAAAGAGGCATTGGTTTGGCTAAGAAGGAGGCTTAAAGGAAGAAGGGGGACGAGAATTTCCTTTTTAGATGATAGCCAATAAGGATCCTTCTTTTTGCAAAAAACTTTTTAGCAAATTGGGTACAAGTTGGAGTAAGTTTATGGCCGTTTCATTGAGTCACCTGCTGAGCTTTTCCTGTTGTCCCTTTTTTGCTGTGTGCTAACACATGGCAGGAATAGGCCTTTGACTTTTAATTATTGTCACCACTTATTCCCTTATATTTAATCTTGTTGAGTACTCTTTCTCTTTCTTTCGTGTAGTTTGTGATGTAGACTTTTCTTGCTTCATAGGTCCTACAAGTTCCATAAAATTTACCTTTTACTTGTGTTGCATTGCTTCCTGTCCTTTTGTCACCTCGTGCATGTTATCTTAGTTTACATGATATGGATAACATTTTGAACCAGATCCAGAATATTTCCTCTTCGATTAAGAGACATTGGCTGTTAAGATGAATTTCTGAAATACTAACAAACAGATTAAAACAACTAATATAATTATGTTTGCCAACATTTAAAGGTTCCCAAGCCAACAATCTCCCCTTTAATGACAAACATATATAAAGGAAATGATGATGAATAGTAAGAAAGAATACTTCCCCGTTAATATGAAATACCCCTTAATATGAGCTTCCTTTGAGTTTAAAATATTTCCTCATGATATTCTTGTATTTCCATTGTCTGGAAATCAAGATGAATCTTAGGAATATTTTCTACGGATTTAAGTCTTAGTTCATTCCATTTGGAGAGACAGAAGAACATGAATTAAGTATTTGAAATTTTGCCCATACTTATTCTCCTTCTATCGTAATAAAGAATGATTAAGCATGGGCACACACACATGCAGTCATGCATAAAAAAACAGAAGATCATGCAGCAAGTAAGTGAGATTTTCACAAGTCCAAGCAAATCATCCAATCCTATAAGATACATAATGACTTGTGACGATTCTCCTCACATGTTCAATCAAAGAAAATATTTCAATAAGTGATTAGGAGTTTTAAAAGATTTGAAATGACATTTTTAAAGATATGTTTTCATGTTGTATTAATCAAATTTGTCAGGCACAAGCACTACAAGAAATAATGTTGTTACCGACGGATTTTAAGGTGTTACCGACGGAAATTTAAGTTACCGACGGATTTTGTCAAATCCAGACAACGTAGTTTAGTATTACCGACGGAAAAAATCCGTCGATAATAATTACCGACGGAATTATCGACGGATTCTTTTAAAAAATTCCATCGATAATGAGCTGGAAAAATTCGTCAGCAAATTCGTCAAGTATAGGTATTTACCGACGGATTTTCCAGATTACCGACGGAAAACTACGGTAATTTCTGAAATAAATTGTGTTTTAAAATATTATTTTTTTAATCGACTAAAAACTGGCCGGTAATTTCAATTTTAAATTTTTTATATTTTCAGATTTTACTGACGGAAAACTGCAATATTTTTTAAAATTTTTGGTTTTTTATTTTTCCGACTTAAAAAAATGGCTTCAGAATTTTAATTTTGGATTTTTTTTATTTTTTCAGGAAACTATAGACAAAAAAATTTGTCAGTAATTTTTTTATTTCTAATTTTTTTTATCATTTTTTTTATCTTACCGACGAAAAATTTTATTGGTAATGTAAATTTTAAATTTTTCGTGTATATTACCAATAAAAAAGCCGTTAGTAATTGTTTTTTCTTTCTTCAATAAATCGCTCAAGAATTTCAATGTTCCTGAATATTTACAAGTCTATATTTTACTTAAAGCTAATTATAAATATGTAAATATATTTAATAATGAAACATTATAAAAAAATGCTTAATAAATAGAAATGTAATAAATTTAAGTCCAAAATATAAATAGATAAAAATTTCTACAAAGTCTACAAAATAAAATATAAATAGTTCAATCGAGCTAAATAAAGAAAAACAATAACTTTAGTCAAGAGAAGTCAAGAAAGATCATTATCGGGTGTTTGGCAGATAAAGGACTAGAGAAGTCTCGCTTGCATGATCCTTCAAGCCATCAATCCAAATTGCACTCCAACACCATCATCGAACTGCTCCTTTCGGCCTGCATAAATATGTGTTGAAAATAGACAAAGAAATACAATGTTTCGTATATCCTTCAACACATGAGAATAAGCATGAGGCAGTAAATTTATACAAACTCTTTGCAAATATAGATTCTTATCATCACAAATGCATTGACAAACATCTAAAAAGCATCTTGGGTACTGGATAAACATCTAAAATGTACTTCTAAGATGAAAATAGATGAAGTAATTCTATTTGTACCTTGACTTTACTATTTCTCAAAAAGGCGGAAAATAGCAAGAACAATTAAAATATATATTGAGCAAGGTACAAATATAATTCTAACTTTAAATTGAAGGAAGTTAGTTAATTGACAATAATTCGACTAAGCTGCTCACACTTCGCCTTGATTATGACATTTACTCAAAAGGACAATGTTTTACTTAACATACAAATGCATCTCAAATGTTGTCAGTAGTGCATTGAAACAAGTTCAATTCATTGTGGTAGTGAAATCTCTATGGACTCTATGGATTTCCATGGAATCATGTCAAGTGGGGTAGTAGGAACTAGTGTCAAGTGGGGGTAGTAGGAACTAGTGTTTTGGCCCGCCAGGTGATTTTTCCCTTTCGCTATACCAATTCCTAATCCTAATAGGTGGTGACTTTAGAAAATGTAGCAACTAGACACACTGCTATAGTTTTCCTGCTTTCAATAAGACAAAAAACCAAAACACAAAGAATATGTGTTTGGTAATTCTCCAAAACTTTTCCATATTCCATTTTATGGCTTACTAATACAAGGGCAATTGAAGATATAAATAGTGGGGAAACCAAATTATTTAGCTAGTCAAAGGCAAACACCGCTGTTAGTGCTGAGTATGTGCCAGGCATATAGGATGGCAAAGACGCTAAAGAGCCACCTAAAATCCAAAACAAGACATGTATGTATGCTATGCAATCCCATGTTTTTTGGGGGAACCAAATATGGGGGCAACATTAAAATCAATCAACCACTCCACTAATACTACTACCAGTCACTGTGCACTTTAATAATAATTATGTGGATTTGTAACAAACGCTTGAGTGATAGGCAGCACAACTCATTGAGCACTAGCCAAAGAAATTAGTAATGACAAATTAGATAATTAAGGGCTTAATTTAGTGCTAGTTTTGAGGAGCTTGCTTATTGTGTGTGCCTTTGGGAATAACCAAGAGTTATTCTTGGGGTCCAAAGAATAGAGATCAACCTATGTGTCTTTTCCATTTACCCTTCACCTTTGCCATATGGTGTTTGTTAACCTTGTTCATGCGATCCTAACCTTGGCGTGATAGCCGACAAGGCATCGTGGTCACTTTGGCAAAACAAATTTTACCAAGAAAAGACTTGAGTAAAATGAACTTGACACAAAATTAGATAAAGACCACCAAAATTTTTTGTACCTTTCTTCAGGAGAGTAAACCACGCAAAATTTCTTAACATAATTGTAGTTATACTACACAAGTCACTAGTGCATGTAAAAATGTATGTATATATTAGCATTTGAAGCTATCAACCTTCTCAGTTGTTGAGCCACTGAGATGCAAACATCTCATGATTTTTTCACATTATTGAAAATATAATTATCATAGAAAATATCTCTGCATCCATTGCACACAAACTCATATGCACATCCGCTTGATTGACTTAAATTGGACAGCAGATAGCTCAATTACCATTTAGATTGAAGTGAAAATGTAAAATGTTACAACATTAACAACAATGACAAGGAGGGGAAGCCACATACCATCAAGGCCCCAGCCCAAGTAAAGAGGGGTAATGCCAATAGCATCACGAGTAGCAATAAAGCTTTATCTCGAGTGTCAAGAAGGACAAATAAGAACATCCCATCTAGCATATCAACAAATTTTTCTCCATATTCCTCATACTGACATTGATAATTCAGTTGTTAAATGAAACAAGAGGAAAGAAAGTGAAGCTACCTTGAATAAACAATCTTCATAATTCATGAAAACAAAAATAGTAAATGATCACGAATCAAGAATCTAATGATTCTTCAACACTTACTAGATGACTAATCACTTCACAAATACTTCCAGCTCGAAATTGGTGGAACTCAACTTATCTCAGTTCATTATGGTTATATATCTCCCATTTACTTAATATCATAATTTCGATAAAGGGAAAAAAATGAGGCTAACCAAACCACTTAAAGTATATATCATAGAAATTAGTTCACTATAAAGACTGCACAGATGAAAAAATGATTTTTGATGTAAGTATTCTCATTGATGTTCAACAATGCAAAAATTGGGGCTTGTGGTCTAAACAATGAGAAATACAGATACCCCATTTGCTATGTCACAAACCTTATAGTTAGTAAGACCATTGAGACTATGACCTAAAAATGCCATTATTGTGACTTCCTTACTAAACAAACCATTTTCCAGGGAATATTCAAATGATGAACATATATTATAGTGGCAGAAAGATGCATACAAAGGACAATAACAGCTTTGTCTTCGCTATAGAGAGGTTGATCCTCAAGTGGGTCAATGATTGCAAGGCAGCAGTCGCGCTGGGCAAGGATAGGGGCGATCCGACGGAGTGGACCATGGGGAGCGCGCGCGGATCGCAGGAGCGCAGGCGCAGGGTGCGTGGGCCCGTGAGGGCAGGGACGGCGGCGCGGGCATCTGGGTGATGGCGTGCCTGGCACGGATCGGGACAATGAGATCTGGGACGTGGGCTCCTGGACGCGGGCTCGAGGTTACGCTCAGTGGATAGCGTGTGCTAAGATGGCAAGCTTGGTGACTCGAGCGCAGCACGACGACAATCCGTCACTGGGAGAAAGAGAGACGAAGATGCGCCACGAGGAGAGAGAAAGAGAGTGTGTGAAGATCTGGCGCAGTAACTGGCTGGCCAGAATGACATGTAAGGCTGCACGTGGCTTCGTGACTGGGTGGGTGAGAGAGAGTGTAAGGAGAGTGTGTGTGTGAGAGTGTGAGGAAGTGCTTGTGAGAGAGTTTGTGAAAGAGTGGGACAAAGGGCACAAGTCATAGCTTGTGATTACCGTATGATTTTCAAAATTCGACGGAAAAATCCGCCAATAATAAAGAAAGGCATCGCTTTTATCACGCAAATTTTTGTAAATTATCGGCGATTTTTTCGCCTTTGAATTATTTTTTAAAAAGAGTTTTGATAAAATTAATTTTATCTACGGAAAAATCCATCGGTAATATTTAATTTTTAAATAAAAAATTTAATAATAGTTACCGACGGAATTTTCCGCCGGTAAATGTAATTACAAAATAAAAAATTAAACCAAAATAATTACCGACGGATTTTTCCGTCGATAAATCCGGGCTTGCAATGACTCAAACACAAAATACTCAATTTCTTAAAACTGGTAAATCCGTCGGTATTTTCGATGGAAAAAATCCGTCGGTAAATTTCGTCGGTAAGCCGCTTGTTTCTTGTAGTGAAGTACAGAACGTCTATAGGATATAAGTATAGGATATGCAATTGCAGCATATTGGCATAGGAATAGAACATATATAAGATATACAAATATTGGCACAGGTAAAAAGTAACTAATTCTAGTATTTACCATTAGTACTAAAGCTTCAAAGTTCCTTTTCTTATATTTCCTCCCTCTTTTGTCATCATAGAGGAGACATAAACCTGTAAGGTTAGCTAGTAGTACCAATAGAATAAACCAGAATAATGTAGAGAGAAGGATGCATATAGGAGTATGAATAAAGTTAAAGTTATTATAGTCATCCAGTAATATAAGTGCTAGTATTAATTAATCACACCAAAATATTTTAAAGTTCTTTAAAAATTCAAGAAAGAAAGGGGTTGGTAGAGTGAGGCCTAGGCATCAAAAGTAGGGTCATCATCTTCATCAAGGGCGGTAGTAGTATTAGAATTAGAGGAGGAGCCAACACTGTCAATGCATTTTTTGATCATGCATGCTCCATCGTTCCTTGAAGTGTTTCAACCTTTTTTCAGCATTAGCACTATCACGTGAACTAATGGAGAGGAGGCTTCATTGAAGTTCAGTAAAAAAAGATAGTTCATTCACTAGCTCTCACAGCACATATTTTAATCCGAATGTCTTTCTCTTTGATCCTTGGGAGCTGTTTGTTGATGATTTCTTGAAGAACGATTTAGGATATGACAATTCTTTTGCCTCTTCCTCCTCAATTTCTTCTAGGATGCTTTTTCCCTTATCATTTACTCTACCTCTGCCTACCCAAGGAAGAGGGTTCCTTCTTCCTGTCATTACATTGATGACAGCCTCACCTTCTTTGTCCTCAAGAGACACATTAAATGCTTAAAAAATAGCGTTAAGAACATCTCATAGGGGAGAGCAATGCCTTTAGTGCTTCTTATGGCATCAGTGATGTAGTTCATGATAATGTAACCAAGAGATAATGGGGTTCATCTAATCAGTGCATATAGAATCAGTGTGTCATTGAAAGAAATTTTATCATAGCTTCCATTTTTTGGTAGGAAAATGTGTGAGATAAGGTGATGGAGTTAAGTCTGTTTATGTCTAAGAAACTTTATGCCACGAAGAAGACTTATGTTTTGGCAAATGGTTGAAATGGCCTTTTTGTAAGTTAAAGTGAAATTTTTGTGGGTTGGCCATTTCCCAGCGGCATAAAGTCTAGCCCTATCCAAAGGGGTTTTTAAACAACAAGAATATACTCAAGAGTGATTGAAATCATTTTGTTTTTAACAAAGGAAATGAGGGTATCATTTTGAAACTAGAGATTGCTATAAAACACTTTCAGAAGATGATGATATACAAGTTCATTAAAATCAAGTAGATCAAGCCACCCTTGGTACCAAAGCATCATTGTAAAATCCAGGTCATTTTCGCAAAAACCCTCAAGATCAGCACAAAAATAGGGTGTGCTTTTTTGTTTTGAAAAGTCATTTAAATAGTGGTTATAATTTCGGATGGTGGAGAAGTGTGTGGGTTGCAAAACCTGAAAGGATGAAAGAGAATGGTCCTTTTTGGTGGACTTTTGTTGGGATTTAGAAGTCCTACTTGGTTGCTTGCCTTTCACAGATGATGAGAGGGGTTGCTCTTCTTGTTCGGATTCAGTTCCTCCACCATGAAGTCCTCACCGTTTGGGATTCTTGGTTCAGGGTGCCAAGAAAACATGCTTTCATGGATTATGCTAATTTTAGAAATTATTGTTTTCACAGTTATCATGAAAATGTTATTTTAGAAAGCTCATGGGAGTGTACTTGTTGTTTGTATGCTTTAGAATTATTTTCTTCATTAGAAAAATGCATGAACCCTAGTTTAGTATGAATAGCATGAACAATGAAATATTTTGTATATTAGTTTTTTTTTGCCAATAATTAGTGAAAAACATAATAGTAAGTTAATGGTTGTAGGATTGTTAACCTTGGTACTAAGTAGTTCGTCAGAGGACTAGCTCAACCCCAGTTACAGTAAAGAACCTCATGTGGTATCAACTTATGAGACCTAATTAGGTATCCTTCAGTTTAAGTTATCAATACAATACAATAACAACTCCTATTTCTCTACTAGTTATTGTTTAGTTAATCTATATGTTGTTTTCAGTATAGATATGTATTTAAATATTAAAATGTGCTATATTAGCTACATATATATTGTATGTATTTAAATATTAATTTGTTGTCCCTTGTTTTCACTACTGAGTTTTGATGAATTCACTATCTCTTTTTCCTCCCCTACAAATATAATTACAAGTACAGTTACACCATAAGATCCTCCTCAGTAGTGTTGCAGCTCCTTTTTGGTGAGTTTCGCTTCAGAGTGAAGCTTATTAGATGTTCATATTGGTTTTATCAATGCTCTAGTAGTCATGTAGGTAGGGTCCAGACATACATAGTATTATATTTATTTATTTTAACCTTTAGTATTTATGTTTGGTTGTGTCCTTGATTAGTACCAATCAGTTTTATATTTAGGATTTGTATTTAGAAATTTTTTCAGAATTATGATATTTAGTTGAAATTGATTTATTTGGAACATATATATATATATATGCTAGTCATTCATGTTACTAGAAGCTTTTGTGTGAACCTAATTGCTCATGTGTGGGTCACATTCCATGTATGGGTCATGACAAATTCATTACAAAGGAAAGAAACAATGAAGCAGGAGTTCACTCGATTCAACTCATAAATTGACATATCATATTTCGCCATCATTCTAATCAATATAAAAATTGAAATCGGAATCTCTATGTTGCTTTTCTTTTTTCCCAGTTTCGTGGTTTCCTTCTTCTCTCCCACTTTTGCTTTTCTTTTTTTTGGTCTATTTGAAGTTTGAAATTTAAATTTAGTTTAATATTAAATGCATGTGTTGCCAAATTTGAAGAGTTTTAGGAATCTACTTCCCATCGTTGAAGCACTTCAAATGTAATGTGACTTAGAGGTTTGTTTGCTGGAAATGTTGTCTATATGATAAAAGGTAAGGGAGATAGTAGAGAGAAGTACAGTGTCTCCATGAAAGAGGGTGAAGGTAACAACGAGGAATAGGCATTTTTGGTAACTCATCCTAAAATTAGGTAAACCATAGGAGGTTAGTGTAGGTTGGACAACTAGATGAGAGGTGGTGGATTGCATTTTTATAAACTTTATGGAAGGTGAATATATGTTACCCTAATAATAATACTTAATAATTGAAAAAAGAGCTAGTTAAGACAAACTTGGTAATATTTTAGGTAAATAACAAGGAACACTCTTGAGGTTTGAAGAAAAAACACTCCACCTGATTCTTGTTTTAAAATGACACTCCACTCCCAAATATATAATAGAGGTCTTTAATGGCTCTAATAAATAGTTTTTCATTATTAAAAAAAGATAAAAATATAACTCCCTTTTTGTTTTTTTGGGGGGAGTTCTAATTAACTCCCTATTTTGAGTGATGTTACTATTACACTTTATTTCCATCTATTTTTAAAATATAGACTTCTCTTGTCTAAAAAACACAATAAATTCAAGTATACTATTTTATTTTTTATGAAAATATGCTTTATTAATATTTATACATATTGAGTATTTTACAAAATGTACATTGCATAGTGTGTGTATATATACACGCACATATACATATAGATATATGTTGAATTTATATTCATTTTTAAATTATTGCTATATACTAATAGAAAAAATTATTAATAAAAAATTTGAAAAATAAATTTAAAAATTTGTTTTGTTAATACATAGCAATAATTTAAAAATAAATTTAAATTCAATATATATATATATATATATATATATATATATTTATATTATGTCATGTATATTTTATTTTGTAAAAAAATAATATGTATAAATATTAAAAAATAATATTTTTATAAAGAATAAAATAATATACTTGAAAAATATAGAATCAATAAAATATAGAAAATAGATTAAAGTATAAGTTTTTATGTTCTTCGGGTCAGAGAAGTGTATGCTTTAAAAATATACAGAAATAAAATATAAAGATAATGTCTCTCAAATTAGGGAGTTATATTTTAATTTTTTTATATAATGAAAAATCATTTATTAGAGCTATTGGTGACCTCCATTATATATTTGGGGTGAAGTGTCAATTTAAAGCTAGAATGACGAAGTGGAATGCTTTTTCTCTAGACCTTAAGCGTATTTGTTGCTATTTAATTACCCTAATATTTGATGGTCAGGGAAACTTACAAGAATCTTTGCATGTCAAGTGTGTGCTTTATCTTCTCTTACTTGACTAGTTAGTGCTAGACTTTTGGTCCCATATAAATTGCTATGTTTGTTGACCAAAAACAATTGCTATGATTGCAACATTGATATGCCACCATATCCAACATAACCCATAAGTAGTGAACCATAAAGTAGAGTGCCTGAGGTGTAAACATATAGGGTCACCAAAATAACTTTCCAAATTGCTTGCAAGAATCTTGTCCTCATATTTTGGGATCGAGTAATTTTGAAAAATAAGAAAATAAAATTAGTCAACCAATTAAAAATACATTAGTTCTTTTTTTCTTTCCTTATAAATCCAATGGGGGCATCTTTGGAGTGTGTGGTGCCCTAGTTCTTGTAGCTTCTCTTTGTGGGTCATAATCAGAAGCATTATTAGACATCCACCTGTCACTGACAAATCTCTCTTGATAATTTTAATTTCAATTTGTGCCTTTAGTTCTCAAAGATAAATAAGGGGCATAATTTGAAAAACGTTATTCAAATTCACCAATTGTTCTGAATTGATCCCTTCACTATATATAAGCTAGCCCTCCTTTGGCTTGAAGGGACACTGACTTGATGAATATCATGAGTATACTTACAGGAGGTTACTACTTGTATTCTGATAACTTAAGTTTTGTAGACACTAACACACCAGGTTTTAAATTCACTTGTGATGGTGAATGCAGTTGCATTGTGATTACTACTGTCATAAAACAATCTCTTTTAAAAATTTAACGTAATGAAAAAGGTACATAAATGATTTTATACTACTTGAGCAACTACAATTACGAAAAATTATTAAAAAAGACAAATGATATAGCTTCAACTGGGGCTTACAATTGCAATCACAATTTAAAATTCTGATAACTCACAAGCTAAACATGGAATAGAAGGAGCCCTAAATCAAACAAACTTAGGAAGAAACTATTTGCTTTTCAATGAAAACTGAGACACTCAGTTGACTTAGAGTTGATATCATTCCTCGTGACTAGGATTTTACAGTAATTAGTGAAGTGTTTCCATACTACTCGTGTGTTAATTGTTCAAGGTTGCTAATGACACCAATGTTCCACGTTTGTAATACTCATCACACAACTTTTTCCACGCTTTTTTTTTATTATTTGTTTTGGCTTCATTCTAATTGCTTTATGGCAAACCCCAACCCCAATATGAATACCAAGCCAAATCTTCAATCTGTCACTTCGATGGAAATCCATTATAAATCATAATGCCAATTGCCAAGGGGTCAACTTAGAGAGGAATGAGAATGTTTCGGTCACTACGGCGCAGTAGTGCTTTCTTACGATTGTAAGAACGCTTGCTTGTGACACCCATTTACTTTTTTCCCCCTTTATATTCAGACTCTATATGAGTAGAGAAAAAAAAAAACATTGAAATATGAAAATGCGCTTCTACATTTATTTAGTGATGTTCAAGTTTTTTTTTTTTTAAATAAATCAAGGACATCCACCGCTGGAGCAACGACTAATCCCCTCAAGGCGTAGAGCTTATATAAGTGGGTTTTGCCTCTGACCATGAAACATTCTCCATACACACCGCTAAGAATCGAACACCTGACTAGATGGTTAAGGAGCCCAGCTAGCTATCAATTGTGTTAGGCCTCATGGTTTAGTGATGCTCAAGTTGGACATGTAGAAACTGTCATATGACTTTAAGCGCCGAATATTGACCACTTATGCACTTTGGTTTCCCTTCCTAGCTTGACTTGCTACGCCATTTATGTGTCATACACCTGTCGAAACAAGTACCAGAGCCCATTTTCACTTAACAGTTTAATTTTGCTATGAAAATTTAGTTCGCTTCATTTTTGTAGATAGGTAGATTATACGTATACATTTACCCATCAGAGTTACTTTTGAGAGATATGGTTTATGACGTACCATCAATGCTTCAATGATCCATTGAATCAAACCCTCTCATATGAATCACTTTTGAAGTACTCTGAGAATCAAACTTATTTTATTGATATGATATACATGTGATTGGTTGGCTGAATAAAGTTTTGTACAGTCGGTATTTCAAAATTTAACTCTTCTTATAATAAAAAAAATTATTTTGAATTATTTAATTTTCATCGCTTTAGTTTTATAATTAACTATTTTTTATTTTTACAGTTGATAGATTTAAAAACTTAGATTAGTGGGAGGCATAGTTTGTTCTTAACCATAAATAACTAAAAGATATTAATATTCTTAAATTTTATAGGGTATAAGATAGATCCGAAAATATTTGAGTGAATGAATTGTATTAACTTTTCAATGAGTAGCTCGATACATATACATACAAGAGAGAAGTGTTTAACAAACTCTTCTAACAACTCTCTAATAGAATCTCAACCATAACTATCTCTGTACTGAGTTGTTGCACTTGCATGTTGAGAATCGATAGCCTTCTCTCTTACCGGTGCTATTTAATTTGGGAAAACGTAAAATATTTTCACATAAACACATACAAATACATGTGCCAATAATTGTATTCTGCTCATGCATTTTATGATTTAAGTTTGATTCTTAGATTTTTTTTCTGTTGATGGGTAATTTATACATATGTTAGTGCTCAAGTTTGGTTGCAAGTCGTAACTCTGGATTGGGACGAACTATAATTTCTCCTTCAACTAAATTTTTTGTTTTTGAAAAAAAGGACATGTACAAACACATTTTGATACAAGTCTCAATGGAATAATAAACTCATGGAGAACTCACTAGACTTGATTATGTGGAAGTTTTATTGGCCACTAGTCAAAAAGTGGGGGCCAAAGAGAAATTCACGAAAATTATAAATAATGATAAAAAAAAATACACACGTAATCAGATAAATTTTTATTTAAGAGGATTTATTCCCAAACCCATCAAAGAAAATCTAAGTCCAAATTAAATTACATATATACCTATCAAAGTAAAAAACACATGGCTAAATAGTGGTGCTGGCATGGCTAAAGCAAAGTAGACGATGAGCATGGAGATCATTACCATTAAGAGGTAATCAGATAATCTAAGTAAAAAACACACGTAATCAGATAAATTTTTATTTAAGAGGATTTTTTCCCAAACCCATCAAAGAAAATCTAAGTCCAAATTAAATTACATATATACCTATCAAAGTAAAAAACACATGGCTAAATAGTGGTGCTAGCATGGCTAAAGCAAAGTAGACGATGAGCATGGAGATCATTACCATTAGACCATCAAGATCTAGAAGTAACAAGGATACTTGTAGGTAGAATCTGATAAAGACTGTATAATATGCCACTTTCAATCACATAAAGTGTGTTCCTATAATATACCAAAAAAAAAAAAAACAGAGTGTGTTTCTATAGCTCCGTAATCAATCTATTTTGACTAGGAAGCTTTTTGATATCGAAGAGGGCACGGCCCTACCAAATTAAAATATATAGCCCAGAAGAAATTCCTTTAGTGATGGTCCAGCCACAGCATGCAAAACACGATTAGAGCTACAAGGAATTTCACCTTTCTTATTCCATCATCTGAAACTCTTTGCACATATATACCAACCTTTCATCTGCTGCTTTAGCCAATTGTTAATGACATATTATCAGTGATTTTGTTATTCCAAGCAAGTCAACCAAGAAATTGAAAATTAATTTAAAGCTATTATTATAGAGCAAGCTTCACAGTTAGTTCTATAAGCTGGTAGAATATAATTGTGAATACAAAAATTCTATGCTAAATATTCATCGAAGTGACCATACTATTTCTTCAAAAGTCTTGATTGAGCATGATGAGTGAGGAAGATAACTATGAAAATGACACCACTAACAAGCATATGAAGTTGATAGTCCATAGAAAAGCAATGTGGTACCAAGAAAAGAGTGCCCATATCTAGAGGGAGTAGGGGGTTTAAAGAACAAGACATTTCTACAAAGTAGGGGCCAGGGCTCCAATATGTTTTGGGAACAGTTAGGAGATATATATGTGACCTACTTATTGTTCACTAATTGAAGAGGAGAAAGAGCTAGTATTTTTTTTTTTTTTTAGGTGTACAGAAAGAGCTACTATTAAGTTGTTGCTAATAGTCCTTATTCTAATGAAAATGACATGCATAACTATTTGGTTTTCTAAGTTTGTTACATTTATACGCCTAATTAAATGCCGATGATAATTATAGTGTGAAATACAATAAAAGACTCTAAAAGCAGGGAAACTATTAAATTTATTCATATTCTTGAATTTTAACAAGGATAAGAACCATGTTTCAGATGCTTGCAGGTTCAGATAAGGATAAGTGTCCTTGGCATGGCATCGTACCTTTCATGGAATTAGAATTGAATTCGATGATCATTAAGGCAAATGGAGAAAACCCATTTTCTTTCCATCCCATGTTAATGCCATTAGAAGGGGAAGAAAAGGCACAAAAAACAAGAACTCTAAACCTATCCTCAACCATAATGTAGTTGTAGGAAATTAATTAATATTACAGTATGGCCAGAAACCAGATAATTGAGAGAGAATATATAAAGTTCGAATATTATTAATAATAGGAAAAGTTATTGGTAAGTCCGATATACACTGCTAATATTTGATTTTCTTTTGTAACACTATTATATGCGATGAGAGAAAAACGTCTCAATTTAGACTACGGAAAACATTTGGGTTCAAATAGTACTTATAGAAAAAATTATCTTTCTTTCATCACAAAGAGATGTGTGGGATATCAAACATGCATCCTGTTATATAGAAGATTCTGATAGTTGGTTAACATGATTTGTCACTTATTTTATTTAAATAAGATTTTGAGTTGAAGAGCTGTGAATTAAAGAAAAAAAAAAACTTTGATACAATTTTATTCTCACAATGAATCAACTTGATCGCGAGCTGCATTAGATTAAAAAATTTCAACAAAATCAGGAAAAAAATTCCTGGTTTAATATTTAATTGAAAAAAAAATCCTATATATATGGACTGGTTTGGTATGGATCAGCAAGGAACAGGAATAATTCAACATACATGTGAATACGTTGGAGGTGTAATTTACACTTCTTACTTTTGGACTTTAATCATAAAAATGCCGAGAACATTTTCAGGTTCCTTTCAAAAGCAAGAAGTATTGCAAAAGGGTTTCGAAAGATAAAGTTTCAAATATGACTTTTGCTTTCTTTTATTTTAATCTAGTGATAAATAGAGAGGATACATAACCCAACATATTATTTTAATTGTGTTCTTGTATCCCAGCGGCAGTTTGTCTACGTTTTGTTTTTTCATATTATATTCCACAGTTAAATGACGAATAATTTGTCTTTCTCTTTTTTCTTTGCACAGAACAGGCACCCGCAAGTGAATGGAAAGGCTATACATTATTACCTATTTCAAATTGCACTAGAAAAATGGATGAATAATTTAATTCAGGAGCCTTAATTATTTTCGTATTTTTATACAGACGTTATTGTAATTAAGAGGCTCTCCCAATAATTAATTATCTCTTTCAAAGTCTAAATCTTTGTCCTCTTTTCAAAAGTGCAGGCTGTGCAGCTCACTTGTTCACTGCACTATATTTAATGTTTACCAATATTTATTAACAAGTGTTGCTTAGACTCTTTTAGTAATATTTTAAAAATATATATTGATAATTTTTTAACCAACACTCTTATACAATATAATAATATTTTTTAAAAATATTACTAAATCTCAATTATGAATTACTTACTCAATTTTTGTTCGTTCAAGAGCCTTAATTTGATTGGTATTTAATCTTTTCTACATTAATTACTTAATTTTAATCTTTGAATTCATTGATCAGGTCAATAATTTGGCCATTATTGCTTTAACTTGTTTCATCTTTATTAATGACATGTCACAACTCGATTTGGATCGTGATAGGCAAGTAAAGAATCATGTCCCCACATACGTTCTCTGAGTCATACTATATGTATACTTTTATAAAAGAAATTCATTTCTAAATACATATCTTAACTTGCAAATCTCCAAATCATCATAACGCAAATAATTTCTAAATAACTCATTTTATATGTCATCTACAAAATTGTAGCTATGATACAAAATAATGCTAAGTTGCTCTATTCCAAAAGAATCATGAAGCTATAAACTTTTAAGTGCAAAACAAATATCATGATTAATGAAAAAGCTAAATCATGCTTGGTCTGGGACCTTGCCCGTAACTCACTGGAGCATTCTAGAAAATACTCAAAACACTTCATAGCAACGTGAAGTTCACCCAAACTGAAATACACTACTGCTAAGAGGGAGGAGGTAAAGGATCCAGCGCTGCAACTATATCTGTGAGAGAAAAAAAGAGAGGAGTGATGAGTTTTATCTTAAAACTCAGTGAGTGGATCCTCACCCATAACCATACATGGGATAAGAAGAAAGATACATAAATAATAATGCAACATTTGAAATCACTTCTATCTACAATACATAGTAGTTGAAGAAACACCAATTTATAAGAACAATAAAATCATAGGCTGTATCAATTGCTTCTAGCAAACCATCCTCACCAAAGCCCATCTTCACTAATGATTCCTCTAGACTTCTATATGCATACTTTTGTAGAAGAGATTCAGTTCTAAATACAAATCTTAACTTGTAAATCTCCAAATCATAGTAATGCTAATAATTTCTGAATAACTCATTTCATACGTCATTTATAAAGCTGTAGTTGTGATATAAAATAATACTGAGTTACTCTATCACAAAAGAATCATGAAAATATACACTTTTAAGTGGAAAATAAATATCATGATTAATAAAAATGCTAAATCATGCATGATCTGGGACTTTGCCTGTAACTCACTGGAGCACTCTACAAAATACTCAAAACACTTCACGACAATGTGAAGCTCACCCAAACTGAAGTACACTACTGCTGAGGGGAAGGAGGTAAAGGATCCAGTGCTACAACTGTATCTATGAGAGGGAAAAGAGATGAGCAAAACTCAGTGAGTGGATCTTCACTCATAACCATACATGGGACAAGAAAAAAGATACATAAATAATAATGCAAATTTGAAATCATTTCTATTTACAATACATAGTACTTAGCTAAAGAAACACCAATTTGTAAGAACCATAAAATCATCTATATAGAAAAGAACAGTCTATCCATCAACTGTAGGGTAGTGCTCAAATCTAGGTATGGATAATTTGCCCCTTACGGGCTTTGGTATACCAAGGTTAACATTTTAGCTGTCATTAATTCACAACTCTGTTCATCTCAGCAATTTCCTATTCTAAAACCATATTAAAGTCATAAAAGGGAAGTTCTATAAATCTAAGTTCAACATTTCTCATTTCTTATAAATAAACATAAAGCTTTACCTTTCATTCATCAACCATAACTAATTCTCATTTTCATAAACAAATCAAAATCATGAATTGATTCATTTAAAGAAATCATAGTTCAAATATGGTCTCATGCAAAAACTCATGTAAATTTGTATTATGCCAAAATTCAAGTGTAAATCCTTTAAATATCTCATAATTATATAATGACCAAAAAAAGGCATGTGAGATCAAACCCACTCACCTAGAGGATGGAATCTAAAGGACCAACACCAAGGGAGCTTTGGGAAGCAGGGATAGCACCAATATCTGCTATAATAACCATAAACTCATAAATAATCCATGGGTATCACTAGATAGCTCTAGACAAACTCTAACAACATTGAAGGAGCACTCTCATTTGACAACAATGAAGAATATAAACACTGTACGCCACACCGAATAACATGGAAGAATAGAGAGAAAGAAGACATTTTATCAACAAATACATACATTAAAATTTAGAGCAAGTAAATTCGAGTAGGGTTGAGAGAGGGGAGGTAAAGTAGGGTTTGGAAAGCTTGGAATTTGGTTTTGGGATGTTCCCACGAATGGAAGAGGGTATTTATAGGATGAAAGGGTTCGTTTAGTGAAATGGCATCGTTCGACACTGTTCAAGGGAAATGCTATAGTGGTCAAAAGGCTCAGGCGCCCTCCTCTGGAAACATGATTTGGGCATCATGTATTTTCAGAATGCTCACTCAGAAATAGTATAGACATCTTAGTTCAAGTCCAATAAGTCATTCATCAATTTTCCAAAACTAATCAAATCTAGTTTCCAAATTCAAGTATAAAATCAAATTAAATCTCAAGGTCTTTCAAAACATAGTTACATAGCCAATACATTTTTAAACAAAAAGAATATACATAACATGTAACATAATCAATTCATTAAATCCAAGGACCTTGCCTATGACATATGAAATAACTGGTAAACTAACTGATCAAAATTAAAGATGCAAGCTCCAAGTTTAAAGAGATGGCCTACCTTCTCAAGTATGCTCACCTACTCTGAACCATCTATCACTGAGCTGAGGAATTGAAACCAAAAGCAGCACTTGAAACTAAAATAAGGGAAGGACAACAAGGTGATTTTTGAAACTTAGTGGTGGGTAAGATGTCTATAAGCCACATGAGATGACATGTAATCAATAAGTAAATCAATAATAACTTCATAGTTCATATAAATTCAACAAATTCTTCTATTTAAAGAAAAGAATTTTGAAAACATCCAGTTTCATATAAAATAGTACAGAATCATCAAATTCAGGATAAATAGGAAGATTTACACTTGAGCGGCCTTTCCTTCGTGTAATTCCAAATAAGGATTGTCCTACCTATACAAGTACTTGTAGAACAGCAAAATCCACTATGTGGTCCTAATCAGATATAGTCAACGTGTACCAAGGCTAACACCTACTATCATTAGCAGCAGATCCTCTCAAGATTATTTCCAAAATATATAATAAATTTTTATTGTATATCATACTAAAACAATTCTCAATAATTCTACAAATAGGCTGTGACCATAATTTTTCAACTCCTTTCCTCAAATCCATAATAGAGATAAAGTAATTTTTCCATTATTCCAACTCAATATCATATTGCCTCATGTGTCAATTTTTAATAAAACATAAGATAACATAAAGGATGTAATTTCATTAAATTTATGTAACAATGTCAAGCAAATGTTTTTCAGCTTCTAAATAACTAAAATACAGTTAGAGCTAATTTAACATAAATAAAAACAATTATAGATATAATATTCACTCACAAATTGGTTCCAAAGAACGAAAGATTAAGTCAGTGCTATAAAACTAATGGTTAATGCTCAAATGTTCTAAAAGTCTATGAAGAAGAAAAATAGAATATTTGTGAGGTAACGTACAATGTTATGAATTTAACACAATTTAGCTCATAACACGAAAATCCCCAATTTTTATGTTTAGAGTTCCCAAATGTCACAACCTGATTTGGGCACGTGAGGAATCTCATCCCTACGTAAGCCTCGTAACCTGTGTATTACTCTATATGCATATTTAAATAAGGAAAATCCATTTATAATATAATTTCATTTTCTAAATACAAATCACCTATTTTCTAAAATCAAGATATTTATAACTGAAGTCTCATAATCGATATCTAAAGTGTAAAATTGTAGTATCATCCATACAGAAAATATAAATATATCAAACTACTCTTATCCAATTTGTTCATAAATGACCAAATCCTTTAGATACAAACCATAATACGTTCAAATGTGCAAAATGTAAAAGAATCTTTATATGAATCAGGACTCCTACCTACAATGACACTGGAGCACTCTAAAATGAATGAAGAATGCTTCACTCTAGTAAAGCTCACCAGCTAAATTTCTAGTGCTGTTGAGAAGTAGAAGGTTGGAAAAAATCCATAGCAACTGCTATATTTGTAAATAGGGAAACAAGGAAAGAGGTAAAAACTCAATGAGTAAATTCTCACCTGCTACCCCATTCATGGGACACTAGAGAAACCACACAATATATTAGCAAGAAATTAATAATATAAAGCTTTAAAATATTTCATATAAATATATGTATATAATTAAATTGTTGTTTGTGTCTACAATCACCAATAGTATTTAACTAGAGAAATAGGAATATCTACTCTATGGTTCCTCAAGAACCGAATGTGCTGCTCTACGATCCATCAGAGATCTAATGTGGACACCTACACAGGTTCTATTCTCTGCTTTGCTCTCTGTGAGATTGCCCTCAGACAACTTAGTACCAAGATTAACGATCATTCAGCCGTTAACTCACTATTTGTTTCTCTATAGCTACTGTCTAGTATCAAATAGAAACTGAGTCCTTTCTCTATATTCCACAATGGCTTCTACCGTAGGGTTCAAAACTCTCTCATATAACAATATCTACTGTTCTAGTAATCATAAAATCAACATAACAGCTCTCAATATTCATAAATAAAAAATCAAATACTCATAACCTCATTTTAACAATAATGGTCCAATGGTTTTGCTCAAAGACATGTTCATGCTCTTAAATCAACAGTTCAAAGTATAGTAATCAGTAGTAATCTAAGATCTTTGTGCAAAAATCTTTAAAATGATAGTATAAGCTATATTTTTCATGAAAATAGCCATAATGCTCAACATAAAAGTTATAAATGTAAACCCACTCACCTAGAGTGGTACAATAAACAAGATTGAAACCAACAGGACCTCGGAAGGCAAAAATGGCAACACTATCTGCCAGTAAATCAAAAGCTCTAGATCAATCTCAAAATAACTATATTTTAACCCTATTAATGGTATAAGAACAATACGACATAATAACAAGGAGGAACCCAAGATCTAACCACAAGAACAAGGAAAAAATAGAGGACATAGGAAGCAAACTAGCATAATCTTTTACCTTTAAGCCTTGGAAGTGAATGATTGGTGTTAGATTGATGAAAATAGGTTAAAGGGAGGTAGAAGGCAAGGGTTTTCGTGTTTTAGGGAGGGGTCAATTTTCATGTCTGGAACCCCGAAATAGGGGTTTTTAACAAAACTTTGACCGCCTGGGTGATAAATGACTGCTGAGACGGTCCCTACTGCTGCTACATCGACTTACTCTCTACCAACCACTGGGGTGGTCTCAGTTATTTATATTTCTTAATTTTAAGTTAATGTCCATTAACTTTAAAATATAAATGTAAATAAGGAAATAACCCTCATTTGGATTCAAATAAAATATCAAAAAAATAAAAATCTCAACAAATCAAAATCCTAATTTTGGTTTTAATTCAAATTCCGGAATTCTTACGATTTTATAAATTATGGGCTAAAAACAAAATATTTAAAGGTTTCATAAAATTTATTAAAAATCATCCTTTAGCTTATTTTTCTCTTGGGAGAAATTACAGAAACTTTTGATCCCAAAAATATAGTTCTATCATATAGCCCGACAAGGACATGTAGGATCTCAGACTTAGTGAAATTCAGGACCCAGATTTGTCTAAGGACATGTGTACTGCTCTAATCTTTGTAACAGTACACCTAGGGTATTACATATTCCCCCCTTAAAAAGGATTTGGTCCCCAAATCTTAAAACATACCTGAAAAAGGGAAAAGATGTGGGTACTTAGTCCTCATGGCTTCTTCAGCTTCCCAAGTGACTTCCTTGTTGGAGTGGTTCCCCTAAATGACTTTCACTAAGGTCGCATCCTCAGAGCGAAGCTTCTTGATCTGCCTATCCACAATGGAAATCGGCTCCTCTTCATAGGATAAACTTTCATTAACCTAAACTACTTGTGGTGTGAGCACATGGGACTGATCTGGCATATATTTCTTAAGCATACTGACATGGAAAACTAGGTGGATAGTTGATAAGCTAGGAGGCAATGCCAATCTATAGGCCACTTCTCCAACTCTCTCTAGAATCTCGAATGGTCTGATATAGCGAGGACTTAGCTGTCTCCGTTCATCGAACCTCACCACTTCCTTCATGAGAGATACTCTCAGAAACACGTGATTACCCACAGTGAACTCTAGCTCTCATCACTGGTTGTCAGCATAAGCTTTCTACCTAGATTGAGCTACTAACCATTGTTCTCTAATCAGCTGAACTTTCTTTAGAGTGTCTTGGACTAGATCTGGGCCTAAGGCTTTAGCATCCGAAAGCTCAGACCATCCAATAGGAGATCTACAGTGTCTCCCATACAATGCCTCAAACGGTGCCATCTGGATACTTGCCTGGTAACTATTATTATATGAGAGCTCTATCAGTGACAAGTGGTCACACCAACTTCCACCGAAATCTAACACATATGCCCTGAGCATATCCTCAAGAGTCTTAATTATTCTCTCCAATTGGCCATTTGTCTGCAGATGAAAAGCTGTGGTCAAGTCCCACCTGAGTTTCGAAAGCTTTTTGAAATGCTCTCCAAAACTATGAACTGAATTGGGACCCTCTGTCTGATATAATAGACACTAGCACTCCATGAAGTCTGACAATCTCATTCATATACAACTGGGGATATTGGGTTGCACTAAAAGTCATTTTAACTAGTAAGAAGTGAGTTGACTCAGTCATCCTATCAACAATCACCCATATAGAATCAAAACCCTTAGTCGTCCGAGATAACCTGACTACAAAGTCTATGGTTATCCTTTCTCACTTCCACTCTGGAATCTCTATTTACTAAAGCAATCCTACAGGTCTCTGGTGTTTAGCTTTGACTTGCTGACACACTAAACATTGTGCTACAAAATCGCCTATATCCCTTTTCATACCTTCCTAGCAGTGCAACTGTCATAAATCATGATATATATTGGTTGATCTTAGGTGCACAGAGTATGCTGCACTATGAGACTTTTCCATCACCTTCCTTTTCAGTTCACCTACATTGGGTACACACAGTCTATCTCCAAAACATAACATACCCTCTGAATCCATTGAAAACTCATGATTTTCTGCTTTGTGCACATCCTCCATGATTTTAACTAATTTGGGATCCTCACCTTGCTATGCCTTAATCTATTCCACTAGGGTTAATTGGGCCCTAATGCGAGCTAGAAAGGCTCCTGAATTAGCTATGTCAAACTGGACTTCCTCTGCCTTTAACTTATGAATATCCTCTATCAGAGGTTGCCTCATAGGTGCTATATGAGCTAAACTATGCATGGATTTCCTACTTAAAGCATTTGCTACTACGTCAGCCTTACCTGGATGGTAGGAGATCGTGCAGTCATAATCCTTAAGTTCCTTTAACTACTTGCATTGCCTAAGATTTAGATCATTCTGCTACAAGATATACTTCAAGCTCTTGTGATTTGTAAAGATCTCACAAGTCGCCCCATATAGGTAATGCCTCCAAATCTTCAAAGCAAAGACTACTGCTGCCATATCTAGATCATGAGTAGGGTGGTTCTGCTCATGCCTTTCGAGTTGTCTAGAAGCATATGCCACAACCCGACCATGCTGTATAAAAGCATAGCTAAGTCCTACTCTCGAGGCATCGTAGTATACTGAAAAATTGTCCGTACTTGAAGGTAGCAACAAAACTGGGGCTGTAGTTATGCAAGTCTTTAACTTCTGGAAACTCTCTTCATATGCATCTGTCTATTGGAACTTCACATTCTTTTGTGTCAACTTAGTCAATGGTGTTGCAATCTTGGAGATTTCCTTAATGAACCGCCTATAATATCTTGTTAAGCCTAAGAAACTACGAATCTCCGACATCGTCGAAGATTTATGCCACTGTAACACCGCCTCAATCTTCTTTGGGTCTACTTTAATACTATCCTTAGACACTACTTGTCCAAGGAATGTCACTTGCTCTAACCAAAACTCAGAGAACTTGTTATACAGCTGGTGTTCTCTAAGTGTCTGTAGAACAATCCTAAGATGTTGCTCATGTTCCTCTATACAGCTAGAACACACCAGGATATCATCTATGAAGACAATCACAAAGTGATCTAGGAATGGCTTGAAAACCCTGTTCATCAAATCCATAAAAGTTGCAGGGGCATTAGTCAATCCAAAAGACATCAGTAGGAACTCATAATGCCCATAATGTGTCCTAAAGGCTGTCTTAGGCACATCCTCATCCTTTATTCTCAACTGATGATTCCCCGATCAGAGATCAATCCTAGAGAAACACTGATCCCCCTAAAGCTGATCAAACAAGTCATCTTACGAGGCAAAGGGTACTGACTCTTAACTGTCACCTTATTTAGCTGTCAGTAATCTATGCACATTCTTATAGACCCATCATTCTTCTTCACAAATAAGACTGAAGCACCCCAAGGTGAGAAGTACTTGGTCGAATAAACCCCTTGTCAAGCAACTCCTGTAATTGTTTCTTCAACTCTTTTAACTTTGTCGGGGCCATATGGTATTGGGGAACAGAGATAAGACTAACTCTGGGAACAAGCTTTATCTCGAACTATATCTCCTTTTCTTGTTGCATCCCCTGTAATTCATCCAGAAACACATATGGGAATTCACAAACTCTAGGAACAGACTCTATACTTGGCACTAGTGCTTTAACTTCCCTAACTACTGCAAGAAAACCCTGATTACCCTTGTCCATGAGTTTTAAGAAACTCATGGCTAAGATCAAATTGGTCAGAACTAAATAACTAGCACCCTTAAACTCTTGGAGCTTGCCTCTGGGATCATCAAACTTCACTGACTTGGTGTAACAATCCACCATAGAATGGAATGAAGCTAACCAATCCATACCCAAAATAACACCAAAATTTGTTATATCTAACACATGTAAATTTGCAAGGGTCTCCATATCTCCTACCCTAACCTCATAGTCTTTATAAACTAACTGAACCAAGAGGGGTTCTCTTGAAGGTGTTCTCACTAGGAATGGCTTCTCTAAACTAGTAACTAGTCTCTTGAATCGTGTGGTGAAGAAAAGAGATACATACAAATGGGAGGATCCAGGGTCAACCAAAGCAAAAGCAGCAAAAGAGAAAATCCTGATAAT
Source organism: Dalbergia cultrata (assembly GCA_031216105.1). Classification (NCBI taxonomy): domain Eukaryota; kingdom Viridiplantae; phylum Streptophyta; class Magnoliopsida; order Fabales; family Fabaceae; genus Dalbergia; species Dalbergia cultrata. Next base: position 20,298,352 of record CM062350.1, read on the forward strand.
ACCTACTACCACATCATTAGACGCTGTTGCATCTTGCCGTGTCAATGTATATAATTAGGGCTATCTTCTACTGCCCTAACTTGTACTTGCTGAGCCTCTGCCACCTGAGCCTCTGCCTTTAGGGCCCTTGCCCCCAGCACCTCTACCAGCTGAAGTAGTATAGCCACCATGGGTTACTGACTGAAAGGACTAGAGTGAAGATGTGGGATTTACTAACCCCTAACTGGATGTCCCTCGCTAGAATAGACACTTCGACCTCTTATGGCCCTGCAGGCGATAGCCATAGCATGCAAAGTTGCCCATCATACACTACTCTGTGTGTCTCCTCCCACAGGTTTGACATATGGGGTAACTTTGAACTGATACAGAACCCAAATGATGGCTGCCTCCTCTGCTCTAGCTTTGAGAAATAGTAGGCCGCATCGAGGTAGGCTCTGAAAATGTGGCCTGCCTTGCCCCATTTGGTCCGTTGCTAGCCTTGCTAGCTAGGTCTTCTGCTACTACCTACTCCCCCAGGAAATGAGCCATGAATTCTGGCCCTCTTGCCAACATCAGAAGCAGTTCTCCTCTCTTCTAATCGTACTTCCAATCCAATAGTTGTATCCACCATTTGAGCATAATCCATAGTACCTACTTGTGACTGAAGCTTGAAGAACATGTCCTTAGGCAGCCCCTGGACAAATCACTTAACTCTCTTCGTCTCATACTGTATACTTGCAGCTCCTGTGCCAGGTTTGTTAACTTCTCATCATACTCTACTACTGTCATCCTTGAGGTCATGAGGAGCCTCAAAAACTCCTCCACCATCTAAGCATACCGGTTCTCTAATAAAAATCGCCTGATAAAATTTGCCCTAAATTCCTCCCATGTAGGCGGCTCTAAGTCATTATACCCTATAGAAACTCATCATACTAGATGCCTACCTGGCCTCCCGGCCAAAAGCCAGCCAACTCAGCTACTTTCTTTGATAAACAATGAATCACTCTCGTGATCTTCTCTATTAAGCTTACGGGTCCTCTGTAGTGAGACACCCCTAGAAGTTGTGTGGATCCATCCTCCTGAAGCGTTTTAAAGCTAAATCATTGAGGTCTATAACTGGAGGCTGGACCAAGGGTGACTGCAATCCAGCCTTTATCTATCTACCCAGCATATTAGATAGTGTAGCCAAGGCCTGCTCCAGAACTCTGAAGCGGACACTGGTGCTAGAAGAACTGCTACTACAGTAGCGAGGTGAAGCAGAAGGACGTAGGGGAGGCATACTGGATCTAACTGAAAGACATGAGCACATATGATAAGGTATAATATTCATTAAAAAAGACAAAACTCTATCTTTGAACCTAGACATAACTGACCATCCTAAAAGCCTAAAGTAACACTTCGTTAATGCAAATGGGCGCGCTTCCATTTACATAAAAGACGTGCTACATTTACTCTAATGATATGTAGGAAACACCTATGGCTCTAATACCAATTTTGTCACGACCCGATTTGGGCACGTGACCGGCACATGAGGAATCTCATCCTGACGTAAGCCTCGTGCTTGTGTATTACTCTATATGCATATTTAAATAAGAAAAATCCATTTAGAATAGAATTTCATTTTCTACATACAAATCACATGTTTTATGAAATCAAGATATTTGTAACTGAAGTCTCATAATCAATATCTAAAAGCTAAAACCGTAGTATCATCCATACCTAAAATATAAATACATCAAACTTCTTTTATCCAATTTGTTTAGAAATGGCCAAGTCCTTTAAATACAAACCATAATACATTTAAATATGCAAAATGCAAAATAATCTTTATATGAATCATGACTCTTGTCTGCAATGACACTGGAGCACTCTAAACTGAATGAAGAATGCTTCACTCGAGTAAAACTCACTAGCTAAATCTATTACTACTGAGAAGTGAAAGGCTAGGAAGAATTCGCAACAACTGCTGTATCCGTAAATAGGGAAACAAGGAGAGGGGTGAGCTTTTATACAAAAACTCATTGAATGAATCCCTACTTGCAACCCCCTTCATGGGACACTAGGAAACCATGCAATATATCAGAAAGACATTAATAGTAGAAAGCTTTAAAACATTTCATATTAATTTATGTATATAACTAAATCCTTGTTTGTCTCTGTAATCAACAATAGTATTTAATTAGAGAAATACGAATATTTACTCTATGGTTCCTCAAGAATCAAAATGTGCTGCTCCATGATCCATCAGCAATCTAATGTGGACACCTACACAGGATTCATTCTCTGCTCTGCTTTGTAAGATTGCCCTCAAGCAACTTGGTACCAAGGTTAATGATCATGGTGCCATTAACTCGCTGTTTCTCTATAGCTACTATCTAGTATCAAACAAAAACTGAGTTGTTTCTCTATATTCCACAATGGCTTCTACCCTAGGGTTCAAAACTTTCTTATATAATAGTATCCAATGTCCCTGTATTCATAAAATCAACATAACAGCTCTCAATATTTGTAAATCATAAATCAAACATTCATAATCTCATTTCAACAATAGTGGTCTCATGGTTTTGGTCAAATACATGTTCGTGCTCTTAATCAATAGTTTAAAGCATAGTAACCAGTAGTAATCTCAAATCTTTGTGCAGAAATCTCTAAAATGATAGTGTAAGCTATATTTTTCATGAAAATAGTCATAGTGCTCAACATAGAAGTCACAAATGTGAACCCACTCACCTGGAGTGATAGAATAAACATGATTGACACTAATAGGACCTTGAAAGGCAGAAATGGCACCACTATCTGCTAGTAAAGCAAAAACTCTATATCAATCTTAGAATAACTCTATTCTAATCCCATCAATGGTAGAAGAACACTATGACATAATAACAAGGAGAAACCTAAGATCTAACCCCGAGAACAAGGAAGAACAGAGGAAATAGGAAGCAAAACTAATAGAATCTCTTACCTTTAAGCCTTGGAAGTGAAAGATTAGTGTTAGATTGATGCAAATGGGTGAGAGAAGGGTAGGAAGTGATGGTTTTCGTGTTTTAGGGGGATGGGGGTCGTGTTTCATGTCTAGAACCCTGAAATAGGGGTTTTTAATGAAACTTTGACCGCTCAAGGATATAGATCACTGAGGCGTTCCTGCCACCGCGCACCGCTTACTCTCCGATCACAAGGCCTCACTTATTTACACAAATGTTTTTATTTATTTTACTCTCTATTAACTTTAAAACATAAGTGTAAATAAATAAATACCCCTCATCTAAATTCAAATAAAATATCAAAATATCAAAATCTCAACAAATCAAAATCCAAATTTTGGGTTTTAGTTCAAATCTAGGAATTCTTATTACGATTTTATAAACTTATGGGCTAAAAAAGAAATATTTAAAGGTTTCATAAAATTCATTAAAAATCGTCCTTTAACTTATATTCCTCTTAGGAACAATTACTGGGACTTTTAATCCCAAAAATATGGTTCTATCATATAGCCCTCCAGAGAGGTGTAGGATTTTAGACTTAGTGAAATTCAGGGCTCGGATTTGTCTAAGGACATGTGTACTGCTCTAAGCTTTCCTAGGTAACAGTACACCTAGGGTATTACCAAAACTCGAAATCCACCATAAACAATCACGTAGAGAGTTCAATAGGATCAATAAGATTTTAGCACTTACCCATTGCATCAAGAGGAAGAATAAAGGAGGGAACGAGCCAAGTCTTGCTCTTGTAGCGAGTTCCCTTCCAAGAGTGAAAGAGAATTGTGAACAAATGAGAGAGAAAGAGAGAGCGAGAGAATAGTGTGGATGGTTGAAGGGAGGAGGAGGACACGTCGATGGCAAAGTGACAAGCTCGGCGGTGGTGCAGTTGGACTAGCTATGTGACTGAGAGAGAGAGGTCCAAGAAAGAGAGATAAGAAAGGTGCTGGCCTTTACATACAGAGAAGAGAAAGAAGAGGGAAGAGAAAGAAAAAAGAGAAAAGGGAAAAAGGGAAAGAAAGAAAGAAAGAAGAAAATAAAAAAAAGGGATAAAAGGAAGTGGGTACTGCCAACTAAAAATTGTACCATCAAATAGGTGCCTAAACTCAATTTAAGCCAAATAAGATTCCCATCTATTTTATTTTTAATATTGACAATTATTTAAAGTACACAAACAAAAATTAAATTGCTGGGTTATTACAAAATGATTGAATATAATGGATATAACAAACTTGATCTAAGCTTTTTGCTTTGTGTGAATTTGCTGATACAACTGAAAGAAACTCATTTAGAGTCCACCATTTCATTTAAATTTTAATAAAATCTGTTTTAAAATAATTGAAGTTGAACGAATTAATTTTAAAAGAATTGATTTTGAAAAAAATAATTGGTTTAATTTAAAATAATGTTAAAAAAAAGTCAATTTTGAAGAGTTAATCTGATATGCAAAAATAAAAGCTAAAATTTTCAGGTTTTATTAGAAATTTTTTTTATCAAATTCATACACTTTTCCTAATAATAAAATTATAATCAAAACCATTTCAATTTTTCAAACAACTTTTTCCCCAACTCAACGGGAAAATATGGGGTATCCAAAGAGACATTTAGTATTTTCCCTTGTATTTTATTTTATTTTTTAAATGTAATAGTAATTTTTGTTATCAGACTAATTTAAAATCTGAATTTTTTTTTCCTTGTGGGTTGCTTTCTTTAGTTTCTCTTTTACTTTTAACGGGGAAGAGATTTTTCTTCAATCTTAAGAGTCAAGATTTATGTTAAAAGGAAAAAAGTCAAGATTTACTCAAACAATGACACATTTGGAAGCCCTTTTATTTGAAAGTTCCCTCATTCTATATAAATTTAGAGCGTCCCAATACATATAGGCCCCCATATATATATCCATCCCAATAATGCTGCCAGAATATATGAGAACTAGAATTTTCGATTAGTGGCTTTCAGTAATCATCACAATGACTGAATTACATCAATAGCAAGAATTGACCTCAAACAGTGGAAGGGATTGTGACTCATAAGCTAGGTTTATCGGAATATTTGTGTCCACTCAAACATAAAGCCCTCTTCCCATTGGAATATTATATCCTAATCAACCCAAGTATCCAGTCAAACTAGGCCCATATAGAAGAAATTCCTTAACAAAGATTATGCCTATGAATTAACATCAAACAATCTACAGCTGCTTGGTTACACCCCCATGCAATTAGAGTTTACATCTACGTGCTTAATTATCAAACAAAATTAAATTAGCACATACAAAAGAAAATAACTGTAGTGATACTCTCTCTGTCTATATATATATCTTCCTATTGTACCCCTCCACTAATTTGAATCCTGCCTGAGGAAAAGACCACATGTGCTTGGGAATCAAGATCAGCTAGTCAATCATGTTGAACCATTGGTGCTAATTAATTAAGCTACATATCTTCTGGTGAAGAGTGAGACAAATAGACCAAACTTGCCATGGCCTCTTGCAACCAGTCCTCCTCATCATTCTTTAACTGCAAGAAAAATTATCAATTCATAATTTAATTAGAATATATATGTGTCACAATTTCTTTTAGCATTTAGCCATGAAAGATAGATTTAGTATATGAATTTGTTAGAGAGAGGGAGATATTTGAAAAAAAAAATTACTTTCTAATTAATTTATGGTTAAAATTTTGGAAATTTTTAAGAGCGTTCTTAATTATTCTATAGCATGACATTTCATTATCATCTATAGATTCTTCTTCCCTTATGTATATCCATATTAACAGTACATAATGAAAGTTACCTGGAACTGGATTGATTCACCACCATAAAAGTCTTCTTTGAGATGATGCTCCTCATGCTTTTTTGTTGCCATATCTTCCTCACATAGCTCATTGTTTCTAGCAAACCTTCCCCTGACTCTAACTCGCCGATCAGCCAATGTTTTCCGACATGCATACTGTAGAATTAGAACAATGAGTAAGTGAATTTTGGTATATATATATATATATAGGAAAATGGACAAAAGGATCATGCACAAGCGTGTGATATCTAGAGGGAATAAATTAAGACCTTGATGGTTTTGTTAAAGTTTCTTTGATTCCTTTTCTTCAAATATCGGAGAATTCTTTCCTTTCTTTCTTCTTCCGAGTACCTTCCTACCTTTATGTTAGGCTCTTCAGCTGCTGGCATTTGATTACCTTGAATTCCCTGTCATAAATTTCAAAGATAAATAACATTTATTAATAATTAAAATTACATATCTATTACATATGTTCAAGACTAAAAGCTATCCTTAAATTTGATAAACAAAAGAATGAACTTTAATTTCGAAATACTCCTTCAAGCATGCGGTGATATAGTTTCAAGAGACTGAGAGGAAGAGGGGGGCTCATGATTCCTTGGAATGAAATTTAGAGAGAAACTTAATGCTAGAACAATATATTACATCTAAAAAAGTTATATATATTACATTTAAAAAACTTATTGTGTTGAAAAATTTATCCTTTCTTCTTTTCTTTTTACTAGTTCTCTACCACCAAGTCTCACCCTGTTCAAACCGAAACGGGAATGATTTTAAATCTAACTCAGTGCATAACACTATACGCCATGCACTCTTGAATGAAACACAAGAAGGGATTTGCAGCAATATTAATTAATTAAGCATACCCAATTTTCTCTTGCAGCATTAGGATAAGCAGGTGGCTTAATATCCTCCACAAAACCACAACATTCTTCCCCAAACTCACCAACACGTGGCTGCAGGTGGTACCTGCTGCCGCTGAAGCTCTGAAACCCTGTGATGGCGCCCCCATACAAGCCCATTTTGCAGTCTGAGACAGTTGGCACAGCAAAATCAGAGACACCCCCAAGTTGCTCACCAAAATTTGGCATCCAACTAGCAGAGGACATGGTGTCACAATCAAGTGACACAACATGGTCAAGTGCCCCATTATCAAGCACAGGGTGGTAATTAATGCTGAAGCCATCTTGGCCATTACCCCACATGGCAAAATTGTCCATAACTGATGAGGTGTAGTTGTTGCTGCTGCTGCTGCTGTTGTTGTTGTTGCTGTTGCCATTGATGAGTGCAGCAGGGGTGGGGAAATCTACAAGATCAGAGGTAGTGAATGTGTAGTTTGAATAGAACTGAGGGATGGAAGCCATGGAAGAAGGAGAGAGGGGCATGGGAAATTAAAATTGCTGAGGATTAATTATTATTATTATTATTATTTTGGGGATGTGGATGGAGTGTGTTTGTGTGTGTGTGTGTTGGTTTTGGTTGGCCTTTTTGGTTTGTGCCTTGAATATATTTATATAGGGTATTGTGATAGTGCAATAGTGGTTTGAGGCAAGTTGTCAGGCAAGTGGCCAAGACTAAAATTGGTAATTAGGCCGCTAGAAATTTGGACAGCAAAAACTAAGAAACAAAGTAACAGACTAACTAAAGTAAGCTACACCAAACTATGGAACCTCAATTTCATCTTCTATGTATCTTTACTGTTTCTTTTTGGTTTAGAGCTGCAAAACGCGTTAAACATAAAGTGGTTGTGTTACTCTCATTATTATTCATGACAGCGTTTTAAGTTTGAGTATTTTTCTACCTAGTGTTTGTGTTAATCGAAATTAATAACATCTACCGCATATTTTATTATTTTTATTATGGTTATTTAGAAAGTTGATGGTTATGAATTATCTTTCCAAAATTTTAAGCGGATGGCATATACACTTGAATAATTTCATATCTAATATGTTTCTTATGCTAATGTATTTTTTGGGCTTAAAATGTTAATAATTTTTTATAAGATGTGGTTAATAAGAATTGAATCATTGACTATTTAGTTATGGAAGTTTTGATGTCATGTTGTGAATCATCTTTCTAAAATATTTAACTTGATAGGTAGAGAAGGATAAATTGTGTTATATCTAATAATAATAGATGATCTTAAAAAGGTGTGTTTTTGTTATTAAAAAGTTGAAGATGCTCGAACGCGTAGTAGTATTAGACCATGGTTATTATTATTATTAATTTGTACCATGGTTTTAGAAGCTTATATCCTAACATCAAACTATTACTTGCATGTTTAGCTGGTAGCTGCATTTGTGGTCCATTAAGGGCATTGAACAGTATCGAGTTTGTTTGGCTATATTTTTGCTTAAAGTAAACGGAAACGTGGAGTTGCGGCTGAAATAATTAGTTTTAGGACAATAACATTTTCTTTCTTTTTATTTTCCGTGAATAAATTAATTCCAAAGGTATGCTTTATCATAATTGATTTATTTATTATAAATTTTCTTTCTTTTTACTTTTTCATGAATAAATTGATTCTAAAAATATGTTTTTATTGGGATGTAAAAATGGAGTAAATACTTCATGAATGAGGTCTATGTATTATTTTATACATAAAACTCATCCATTAAAATTTGTATCTATTTTTATCCCATAACCAAACACACTATAAGAGTGAGACAAAAGTACTTTTAATTTCATAAGAAGTTATCAGCTCTCCTCTTAATGTCACTTTTTAATTTTAATTTTTTCTACATTAATTTGTAAATCTGATTTTATTAAAATTTAAACAAAATCAACCCTAAGTAAATCCTCAATTTTTTTTGGTTACAAGTGATCCATCAATTAAGTATGGGCTCAAAATATTTATTTTATTCCAATTATAATCACGTGTACTGTGGCTGCTTTGTCCTCGAATCTTATCTCCTTTTTGTCTCACTATTTATAATTTGTTATTTAAAAATATTAAAACTAAGAAATGGTTACCTATTATGTGTGTATATATAGTATCCTGTAAGTAACAATCATCTATATCTATAATCTATAGTATAAACAATTAAAGCACAGATTAATTTTAAAATTCATAAAAAAAAAGAAATAGATTAATTTAATGATATGTCATGCGTCATTCTCTTGTACATGTGAATTTCTCATTTTGTATTAAATTAAAATATCTATGTTAATTATAAAATTATATTCTAATATCAGATTTGATATTAAATTATACTTTAATATAGCAGTGAAAAAAATTATAGTTTAATATTGGATCTGATATTATAATTATAATTACCATATAAACTATTAATAATGATATTTTAAATGTTTCCCTCCTATATCTTAACTCTCAATCTCAATTTCAATTTCAATCTTCAAAATAAATATATGATTTGATCTAAAAAAATCATTGATGATTGAATACTGATTTTTATTAATTTTGAAAGTTTTAAAGATTAAATTTAGGATGTTGATTAATTGCAACAGAAATCATTCTAATACAATGCTTTGCAATTGCAATTATAATTTTGAGCAGTCTTCTTCTATGGAACAACTTCGAGAGGTTCTTCATTGCTCTTTCATTATTTCTTTCGAAAATACATCTCTCGATTCCATCTTTTTGCTTTTGCAGTTTTGAGGAAAAAGTAATGTCTAATTTTTGTGTTTCTTTTTTCTCTTCATCTTCTTCTATGTTTCTGTCTCCCTTCTTCAATATTCTGTTCATTTGTGAAGTTATTAGTTTTGTTTTGCATAGAGCTTTTATATTTATTATTCTCTTCTTATAAATTTTTTCACGTTATAATTTTTATCCATTGAAATAAAAGTTCTACTTTTTTGTTTAAATATCTTACATAGTATAGCTCATGCGAGTTCAAATTCTAGGTAATATTTTCTTATTATGTTACTCTTATTGTTCTAAGTGTTTATGATTTTTTTTTTTTTTTTGCATGAAGTTCACTCATCTATAATATACACAATTATGAGACTTGGATTAATTTAGTGATATGTCACGTGTCACTCTCTTATGCATTTGAATTTCTCATTCTGCATTAAATTGGAATATCTATGTTAATTATAAAATTATATTCTAATATCAGATTTGATATCAAATTATATTTTAATATTGGATTTTATATTATATTTTAATTCTATGCCATGTGTCACTCTCTTATGCATATGAATTACTCATTCTTTCATAATTGATTTTTCTGTCTTGATTTTCAATAGTTGATGATTTATTTATTATAATTATAATTACCATATAAATTTTTTTCTCCCATATCTTAACTCTCAGCCTCAATTTCAATATTCAAAATAAATATATGATTTGAATAAATAAAAAATTGATGATTGATTACTAATTTTTTATTAATTTTGAAAATTTTTATAATTAAATTTAGAATGTTGATTAATTGCAACTAGAATCATTCTATTATAATGCATTGCAATTGCAATCATAATTTTGAACAGTTTTTCCCTTAATTTGGCACGCCTTTGAGGTTCTTCGTTGTCCTTCCATTAGTTTTTTCAAAAATATATCTCTCGATTCCATATTTTTTTTCCTTTTGTAGTTTAGAGGAAAAGTAATCATATGTTTGTTGGTAACGTCTAACTTTTCTGTTTGTTTTTCTATCTTCACCTTCTTCTATGTTTACTCTCTATCTTTCATACTCTATTCCAATGTGAAGTTATTAGTTTTGTTTTGCATAGAGTTTTTTATATTTAGTGTTTCTCCTAATATTATAATTTTTATCCATTGAAATAAAACTTTTGATTTTTTTTTATATCTTACAGAGTATAATTCATGTGAGTTGAAATTCTAGATAATATTTTCTTTGTGTTAATCTCATTCTTCTAAAAAATTTATGACTTTTCGTTTGCATGAATTTGGTCATTTGATTATGTCTTGAATATTGTTTTAATTTTCATTTTATGTAGTAATAATGTAGCTGACTACTATTTAAGGTCTCATTAATATCCTTTCATCCTACAATGATAATTAAATTTCTTCTATTAGCAACCTTCTTTTTCTATTCTACTATTTTTTTTTATCTATTTACATTTATTTAGCTTTTCAGTCATATTTCCTTTTATTTACCTTTTGATCATTATTATACATGAATAATAATGTGTTTCTTTGCCATATTGATTTCAGCTGTCATTTTCATACTCACAATATGGTATCTATACAATGATTTAATCATTATTTTTTTTTATTTCCTTCCATTTTGCCCGATATGTTTTCTTTATTGGTTTTGTTTTTGTCATGCATGTTCGGCCAAAATTTCAATCAATATTTGAACCTATTGATTTATACTAGATTAATTTAATGCTTGTTTAAATGTCATTATTTTGATAAAAATATTTTTTGTCAAAAAACTTTCATGTTGTTTAGTATGTTTGTGTAAATTTTTTTTAAGTAAAAGCAGAATTACTAGAAAAATTAAAATAAAATATTTTTTGAAAAATTGAAATTTCTATCTTCTGAAAAAAATAATTTTTTTAATATAAAATGTTTGAAAATAAACAAAAATATTTTAACATTACATCCAATAAACAAATCATAACAATATGTTTCAAATATATTATTATGATTGGTTTAATTGGAGGATGTTGAAAAATATTTATTCTTCTGATTATACAATAATATATTTCAAATAATTTGTATCTTGACAAAGTATATATTCATCTTGACTTTCTCTATTTGTAAAATTTGCTCTAAACATCCCTAAGTTTTTGACATTATTATACTCAATTTGTAAAATCATTACTTTGCATTCCCTTCTATTGTATATAATTATTACAATATCGATTTTTTATATAATTATAATTAAAAATAGACGGAAAAAATTATTTCACATTAATGACAAATATATTCCTACTTCTGGAATTTTCGCATGGAATTATCTGTACATATTGCAAAATACTTTTTTGAGTAAATAACTAAGACTATCAATAAGGTTTGTTCAAATGATACTCCACCTTTTTTTTAAAATTTGACACTCCACCCTATTCTTTACAAAAAAATAAAATAAAAATGTAATATAATAAATGGAGAAAATTTAATAAAAAGGAAAATAAAAATTAAAGACATAATAAATTTATAAATATAACTTTAAATTAATATGTCTCTTAGATTTAAATTGACATGTCTCTAAATTAGATTGAACTAATTATTCTTAAAATCATCCTACATGTCATATCCTCAAATCTATATCTGGCTTAAGAAAATTAAATTATTTGAGTTGCTGCATAAGAATGACATGTGTGCTTGTGTTTGAAAAGTAGTGAGAAAACAATGTGACAATATTAATTCTTTTTTTTATTGAGATCAGGGTATTTATTACCGACAGCAATGATTAATTTCCTTGCCGTGAGAACTCTTCCAAAGAGGCAAATAGCTGGCCATGAAATGTATTATATTCCCATGAGTGTAGATCGAACCCCCAACCACATGGTTAAGGGATAAGGTGAGCTACCACCACGCTACATCTTATGGTTAATGTGCCAATATTATTAACTTTAACAATTATATTAAATCAGTTGAATTGGTTTTTCACAAAATAAAATTTTAACTTTCAAGTATTATAGAATAAGCAAATCAAGTCAATAAAATAAAAAACATCATTTAATATTTATAACATATTATTTAAAAGAGAATAATACATGAAAAATACAACATTATTCTATAAATTAAAGTTATTATAGTAAAAGTATAATTTGATGATGAAAAAAAAATTAAATTATATAATATTATTTGATTTGAATTGGATTGAATTTATTTTAAAAATTAGATCCGAAATCTGACTCAATCCAAATGTTTTTAACTGCATGGGATTTGGAGTTTAAGAACCAATTTAATATAGTATACATGTCGAGTTGAAGTTACACTTATAAAATTTATTCTCTTTTATTTTCTATTTTATTAATTTTTTCTCCATTTGTGTTTTTTATTTTTTTTTTGTAAATAATGGGATGTAGTGTTAAATTTTGAAAAGAATGAGGTGGAGTGTTATTTGAGCAAATATTATTTGTTATTTACTTTTTTTTTCATTCCACGTGTAAATATTGCATAACAGTAAAAGTAAATATTATGATTCCAGATGATCCCCCCATTCCACTTTTTTTAAACTATTCTTTTATCTCACACTCAAGTTAGCTGAACTCTTTGCATACGCGGAAAAACGTATAACTCTATTAATAGATAAAGATAACAAAATATGAACTTCGAACCCCAAAAGTAAAAAGGATTAAAAGAATCTCCTCTCTACACTGTGCGTTCCACGGCTTACAAACTTAGCAGTTAAGAAATGTGTAATTCTACTTTGATTAACATTCACTTTCAGAAAACTTTTGAACTTAACCGTTGGTGTATTCCAAATTAATTATTTTCTATGAATTATTCTCATTATTAATTAATTATTAATTATTTCTATAAATCTTTATCATTCGGAAATTTTCTTCTTTTTTTTTTTTTGCCATAAATTTCAGACACCTTTCTGAATATTTGAAGATTGATTTAGTTTAACTGATGATTTTATTATTATTCATCATTAAAGCAAAGCGGTAGTGCCTCGGCCCCTTAATTAGATTTCACAGGTTCAAGTCTTGGATGTGAAAAAATTCTTATTGGGAAACACCTATCTTTTTAAGGACATTAATTAGGTCACATTGGATTAGTCAAGCTCCTAGTAATAAGGTTTGAACACCGGTAGTTCCATGGAAATAAAAAAAATTAATATCTTTATTAAATTTGTATGATATTCAGTAAGAAGAGATTATTATCAAGCCATGTATATATAGCTGAATCTTTTAGTTAGATGTTTGATTCCTAATGGTCTATATGAAAATGATCTCATCACTAGAGATTTACTCTCTTGGAGAGCTTCACAGTTCTAAAGTATTGGTCACTATTGTCGGTGGTGGTAACCATATAACTATATATATATTTTCAGTTTATACAGAAAATTGTAAGCATTCTCTGAAGTAAACTTGGAAAAGGAGAAAGGATGAAGGGAGGATTTGTGTCCTTGTAAAACCTCCTGTATATATTTACCATCTCGTAATTAAATATAAATAAAAAAATACTTCGTAACTAATTACTTTTAAAACCAAATTGACGTGACATCATTTTAGTGAATTTTCAACCAATGACAGCTATTTGTATGCGTCCTTCTTGATGTTGATGGAACGAGTTTCTGCAAGACTACTCTAACAAATTGATCAATATCCAATCAACGCTCTCGATTTAGATTCGGTGAGAAGCTTAGCAACTCGTATACATGATATTTCGAGAATTTAAACCTATAAAGTAGATTACACAATTTATATATGCACATAGAATAAAGTACGAATTTAATTTTTTATGGACTAGGAGCCAACAAGAAGAGGAATTTAAGCTACTTAGAGGGAAAAGGCTGAAGAGACCTGAAAAAGCAAACCGTGGAGGGTTTCATGTGCATACTATTAGAAAGCTTTGCATTCACAAATAGTACTGAAGATCTGTGCTAGCTATAGGCTACGAATCTAACACATGCGTTTGTTAGATTTTTAGTGAACAAATCAAGTACAAGATATTTCTCTCTCTACCCCAAGTTTTCATCAAATACTTCACTTGCCCTAATGCCCATCATTTATATCCAAACATAAGTACATTGACTTGATGAGGTTTATTAACAAATCTACCCCTTGGAAAGCAGAGAATTATTAGTCACATACATGTAGGCCAAAGTGCTTCCATGATTGGATGGGCAATTTTGTACGACAATGGTACATATTCGCCTTGATTATATGTCTATGTAGAAGGTTCTCTTGTTTACCATGTGCTTAAACTAATTAACTCAAAGAATTTTGATTTTTTTGTTTTGTTTTGGAAAATAGAGGCTGGGGATGCATGTTCGTGTTTGTGTGGATCTGATCGCGTCCATAAAATTTTATCTGAAAATATACATACAGCTTTAGCATATCAAACATGAAACAAGTCATCATATTTGATTCAAAATGTGAGGTGTATTGTGACATTTACTATGAATATTAATAATTGCTCTTTTTTTTTTTTTGACTGAAGGCAAAAGTGTAAGTTTGTATGACTGGGAAATCATCCATGGGAAACCCTTTTTTGTCCTTATATTTAAAAGTACACGAAATGTTTTATTCTTTTAAAACAATAGACGCTATATTTCTCTTTATAAATATATTTATGTGACTTTGCTCTATATATATATATATATATATATATATTGCATTAAAAATAATCTTGATGATATATTTATTATTAAATATTAACTAATTATAAAAAAAAAGAAGACAAATTACAGAAGACGTGATCACACATTAATTTACGGTGGATTTGCAGTAAACGGTGAACACAAAATTTACTAAAATATATATATATATATATATAAAGAATGTAAAATTATTTTTTGCGGTGGAAAAATCTGCCACTAATATTAAATCTTAGTTGTTTATTTTTTGAAAATCTAAGTGGGCGAAAAATTAAATTAACTTTTTTCTGTGATGAAAAAGACGCCCTTAATGAGTCTTACAAAAACCAGATTCTTAAACAAAAAAGCGAGTTTTAAGTTTGCGATGGAAAATCTGTCACTAATTATTTCAAAAAATTTAATCCGCTGCAAAATTACATGCGACAGGCCACCACTACTAATCAGCGGCCCGAAATTTGCAGCGGTCGGAGTTTTGCCGCATTAGTGTCCGATTTGAGATCATATTCGCGACACAATTGTTCCCTATCAAATGCAAAATATTCTATCTCTTACATAATTATAAAGCATAACAGTTTTCTTTAGCGTACATCAATTTAGTTATCATGTAGTCTTCCACATATTAATATAAAATGAGTTGTACATACATGAATTAAGATGTATATATTATAACTTTAGGAAAAACTGATATATTATAACTTCACAACAATTAACCAACGTAAAATATAGGTTAGAAAATAAAAAAATTATAAAAAATAAATATGAAAATTATATAGGTTTTCATATAATGAAAATAATCACATTACTTGAACAAATAAGCTAAAATCTATGAAGTATGGACATATTAATTGGGTGCCAAGTCTACGTGTTGAACATGTGTCTATGTCGGATCTTATATGGCACACCAATGACAGATCAATTACACAAGTTTGTATATATTTAATTTAAAATATAATTTTTTCTTACTTTAATATCGAAAAATATAATATAAGCAGGGTTACAACAAGGAACTAATACATAACTTTTTGAGTTTATAAGATAATAAAATATAATTGAAGCTTATATAAATTATATCTTGAATAATGTATCTTTTTCATTAAATTTTTATAAGATAACATTTTGGTATGTCTTTCGTGTCTATGTTGTATTCCATGTCTGTGTTAGTATCCGTGCTTCATAGGCTAAAATGAAGAAACTTCTTTTCTTTATTTCTATACTATTTACAAAATTTATATAATGTATTTAAATGAAAACAAAATATACAAAGAAATTGGATTAGACAATTAACATTAAATTGACTTCTATAATTATTCATTTTTTAATGAATTCGTTATTACACTTTATATAGTTATAAGAAGTTATATATAGATGAATAGATTTCGTACTAATAAAGTTTCTATATATTAAAAAAAGAAATATTTTCGCTACAATTTCTTCCAGAATAAACATACAGCAACTTGCCTAGATATAAAGAGGTACAATTATGCCCCTAATCATACTACAAACTTTATACCTAGTTAGAAGTATATTACAATATGATTGTTTGTAATTTGGGAACTAATGAAATTATACTTTCGAAGCATATACAAATCCAGTTAGAACATAAATTCATACTTAAAATTGATTTCGAAAGAAAAGAAAAGAAAACATTAGGCAAGAATTGATTCACAAAGAATTTTAAAAGTTATGTTTGGTAGCCTTTTTCAAAATTAATTTGATAAGAATCACTATTATTCGAATAATCACTGATCCAGCCGCTGCATATTAAGCTTGCATCTACACAAATCTTTCCTCTATTCTTTTGATTTTTTTTCCTTTAAGAAAGAGAGTTAATCTACACTTTGGTTCTCGAAAGGCATTTGTTTTAACAATCCTGTTCTTTAAAGATTGAATGCATACACTTTAATCCTCCAAAGATTTCATCATATCAAGCACAGAAATCCCTATCATAGAAAAATCATACACATGTTTGTCCTTTAAGGCTCTATTTGATATATAAGATAAGACCTAATTATATTAGTTAATATCATAAAGTTAATTTTTATCACGTGTTTGGTGTCACATATGATAGCATAATAATATATGGTCAAACCATTTCTATACTCTAACTATAGGATTAAGTTATTAAGTTCTAAGAGGCCTAATTACACATGATAATATTATTTTGGCTTAAATGCATTTTGCCTTCCTAAATTTTAAGTAATGTGCAATTTACATCATGATTTATCAAAACATGCATTACAACACCATAAACTTTTCAAACTATGCAAAAAATCCCTGACTTTTCAAACAATGCATACCTCTAAGTTATAGTAGGGTATCGGGTTGTACACAATAAAAAAAATCAAGGGAATAATTGCACATAATATTCACAGGCAATATATCAAGTTGCATAAATTAGAAACATCCCCCCGGGGGGGGGGTTAAGCTTACATAAATTTTACCTTCATTAATTGCCAAAAGTATACTAAGGGGGTGTTCTACATAATTTCAAAAATTCAGGATATCGTGATGCATATTTTGAAAAGTAAGGGTGTAAATTGCACATAACCTAAAGTTCATGGGGTAAAATGCAGTATCCCTATTATTCTTACTAGTGAATCCTAAATTAACCTTACCTTACTCTTCTGCGTCAACCCCTCTGCCACTACTACTACCCACCTGCTCATTTGTTGTCGGTCATGTGGCCCACTAAACATTGGATAGGATAAAAACTTATGCAATAGATTCCTCATACTATACCATCAGATCTTGTACTATCATGTTTAATATTATTAAGCGTTATCGTATACGATACACCAAACAAGGCCTAAAGGTATCACTGTCAAGCTAGAAGAAGAGGGGATAAGAGAGAATAGAGAAAAACTGAAAAATGAATGATAGTGTGGATCATGAGTCATGATTGAATCGGTTACAATTGTGGATCTTGAGTCATGATTGAATCAATTACAACATAATGCACTTCTTTGCTTACATATGAATAGTGTTGTTACACTTAGTTTGTTTTGGCAGCTCACTATAACAAACTCTTAGCTAATCTCATTACAATCCACATGTGTATCATTCTTCTAAGATGATGTGTTGTTCTCTTTAGCCTTCATCCCCCTTCAAACTCTGCAATTGGAAAGTGCTAATTATGAATATGCTACGAAAATCATGAAATTAAGCAAAGGAAATTGACTTAGTTAAGATATTAGCTACCTGAAGATGTACTGGAATATGGCTGACTTGCATTCTCCTCTTAGCAATGTGATCCCGAACAAAATGAAGATCTAGCTCCAAGTGTTTTGATCATGAGTGAAGAATTGGATTGGCTGCAAATAGTATGGTACTCAAATTGTCATAATACAACATAGTAGTGGTAGAAGCAAGAGCATAAAATTCAGCCAACAAATTATGAATTTGAAACACATCTACTACTAGAGAGGCCAGACTTTGATACCCGACTTTCGTGCTAGACTTGGAATTAACATGTTCTTTCTTGGAAGACCATGTGATGGGATTAAGGCCAAGATAAATGCAATCTCTACTAGTGGACTTGCAGTCATTTAAGGCAGAGGCCCAATCCAAATCACAATATCTAGTTATTTTGAATTTAGAAGAAGCTTGAATGTGCAAACCAAAGTCACTTATACCACAAAGGTACCTAAGAATCATCTTCACCACTTTCTGATAAGCCTCTAAAGGATTTTGCATGAATTGACATGCTTTATTGACAAAATTTGCCAATTCAATTTTAGTAATAGTGATGTATTAAAAGCTACCGACTATGGATCGAAAGAAACTAGGATCTTCAAAGACAAACTACTTGTAGCTATTAGATTTAGAGATCAGCTGAGTAAGGCTTACTACCAAAACAAAAAATATTGGCATTCTAAAGTAGATCCCAAATATACTTAACTTGTTATAGTAGTAACCCACCCGAGGGAGTATTTTTCACCTTCATGCCAAGAAAGAAATGGAGATCCCTCATGTCTTTCCAAGGCAAAAGAATGATTCATCTGCTGGATTAAATTGGTAAAATAGGAAGAGCAATTGCCTGTGACATCATATCATCAACATAGATAAGGATGTAAGTGGTGGGTGAGGGTGTCATCCTTACAAACAAAGAGACATCTGACTTTCTTGGCTAGAATGCCAAATGTAGCGATACAATAAACAATTTTTTATATCAAGCCCTAAGAGCTTGCTTTGCACCATATAAAGCTTTAATGAGTTTGCAAACTAAATTCTATTTGTCAACTTCATAACCTTGTGATTAAGTCGTATAAACATCCTCTTGAAAATTTCCATTTAAGAATGCATTATTAATGTCAAGTTGCCTAATGCACGAAAACTTGGGCATAGCTAAAGAGATAATTGCCCTTATGCAAGTAAGCTTAACCATAGTACCAAAAGTCTCATTGTAATCAAATCTAGCTCTTTTATTAAATCTTTTGCCACTAAATATGTCTTGTATTCTTGAAGAGTTCCACTTGTATTGTTTTTTAATCGAAACATCCATTTGTTACCAATTGGCGTTCTATTTGGAGGTAATTCAACAAGCTGCCAAGTATTGTTCCTCAAGAGGGCTGCATATTTGTCATCCATGGCTTGCTTGAAATGAAGGCCAAATAAAGCTTGGTTGTCAAAGGTAAGTTCAAGAGAGGCTTGAAAGCTTTTAGGTTTATAAATGCCACTCTTAGCCCCAATCACCATAGGATGATCATTGGTGGTGACTAATGGGACCGTGCCAATAGGTAAGTTGATCTCAATTTTGGGATTAGAATCAAATTCTATAAGTTGTAATTGAGGGGAAGGTTGCTACAAAATAGGCACATCATAATTAGATAGACAGTATGAAGTAGTAGAAATAGAAGGAATGGGATTTAGCTTAGGCAACATAGGAATTTTAGGCATTGTAGTGGAAGAATTGGAGGAAAAACTGTGATGAGGAAAGGCTTATGTTGTAGGATTTGTTTTGAAAAGGAATTGTTGTTCATCAAAGACCACATCTCTATTAACAATCACTTTCCTAGTAAGAGTAAGACTGATGCAAACAGTTGTGATGCACAAACAAATTAAAATTTATTTAATACTAAGTTGTACAAAAAATATAGTAAAGAACACAACTCAAGTCGTCTCACAAGAAAGTGCTACTAGCCAATTGGAATTTGGGGGGTTTTGTTAGGCAAAAATTAATAAAGTAATTGAAGAAAATCAATTAAATAAATTACCTGTACAATTCCTATAGATCTAGGATTATGTTACCTGTGACTTAAAAAAAATCATGGAGACAATTATTTTCACTAATTCACAATCATACAATCAGTATTATAATTCTACTTGGCAATCACATAATCGCATAACTAACCAAGGTTTTAACTACCTAAGGGTTTGCTAACATAAACACTAGAAAATCACAATTGCAATCCCAAAGTGCCTATGTTAACTTGAATGCCAATTACAATAACCAAATTCTTATCAGAATTAATTCCAATCCCTTACCAATTAAACATACTTCAAATTATTAGTTAAATTATGCCCAATTGGAACAATAACCATGTATGACATTCAAAACTGTGAATACACACAGTGAAAGCTGGCTCTTGAAAATACAATTGTATTAAACAACACAAAAATATAAGGAGAGAAAAGAGGAACAACGATTTGAAAGCCAAACCATAAATTGAATTAAAATAAAAAGGAGTCTCAAAAAATAATCCTTGGATCCTTTGAAATCCTTGCACTAGGTAAAAAAACTACTGAGCATAGTCAAAGTACTAAAAAATGCAATCAAAATCCCAAATAGGAAATAAAATTGAGATTATGATAGCTAAATATCCTAGAGATAATAAAGACAACGGAGAGAGGATGACAACAACCCTAAACTGAGTTTGGAAGTAGTCCATAATTTTCTGACCTAGAAGACTATTTATAGAGTATTAATTATGTACCAAAAATTTGGCCCATCTGTTAATAAGTGATGCGCTGATGCTAATGAATAGGGCATTACATGACTGCTATAAACTGCTATAGTGATCTTACCTGCTACTACTCAAAAAGATGACATAGTGGTCCATGATTGCAAAGCAACCTCACCTGCTATTACCACAAGTTCCATCATCTGCTAACTGCTATGGCACTTGTAGATTGCTATAGCGGCCTTAACTGATACTACTACATCTCCAAATTAATCCAATCTCCTCTGTGGTCTCCATAAACTAATAAGGGAAGTTCCTACAACCAAGTAATACTCACAAGAAAGGATTAAAAGAAAAGGAAGCAAAAAAAATAGACACAGACACAGACACAGATATATATATGTGTGTGTGTGTGTGTGTGTGTGTGTGTGTGTGTGTGTGTATATATTCATTAGAATTGTGTACTTAACAATGACTTTATTCAATAATGCACAATTCTAATGAATATATATATATATATATATATATATATATATATATATATATATATATATATATATATATATATATATATATATATATATATATATCTATATATATATATCTATGTGTGTGTGTGTGTGTATGTATATATATATTCATTAGAATTGTGTACTTAACAATGACTTTATTCAATAATGCACAATGAGATGCAAATCAACCAAATATTAACCATTGTATCATACAAAATGGTGCATCATGCCTAGAGCTGTAGAGGAAAAAGGGTGCACAAACGCAACTCATCAAATTTCCCTACACTAAAATAATTGCATATCCTGATGTAAGAAACTCATATGCAATAACAAAGAGACTAGACTTCTAACTCTGCCAACTCTAAAGATGCATGATGTATGAAAAACGACAATATATGTCATGACTTGATTTGGGAACATGAAAGGCACGTGAGGAATCCCATCCCTATATAAGCCTTTTGGGTGATATGACTCTCTAAATGCATAAATTATCATAATATTATACTTAAAATATGATTTTCTTCTAAATCAACAACCACATCTCTATTTAAAATATAATATTTAAATTCATAAAACTGAAATTATTTAATATTCAAGCTCTGAAAACATCTTAACCAAATCCATTGATCATGAAATCATAAACTGTCTCATCACATAACATTAATCTTAAATTTGAAAATCTGCTTACCACGTGAAAACTAAGTTATAACTACATAGCTGATGTATTACATAATCTAAATCAAAACCTATAATTTAAAATCCATACTTAAATTCTAAAACAAATATGGGTATACATAGACTTTGAAATTAACTACAATATCTCAAAATACATACATGGCTCAGATCCTGCTTGCACATCTACTGGAGCACTCTAATACTAACATGAACCTAAACTAAGCTTTACTTCAAAATAAGGCTCACCACTAGGAACAACTATATATACTAAATTGGAGGTGGAATGATATTTATACCTGCTACTATGAGGAGGAAGGGAAAGGGGTGAGCCAATAGACTCAACTCATTACCTACATGGGACAACCAAGGAATATACATAATGCAATATACATGCAATAATCATAAACTATTTGATATTTACATACATAGCTATCTAACAAAACACTTTTCATTCCATAGTTTCATAAAACAAGCATTTATAAATTCATAATCAATCATGAAATCATTTTAACTAAGAGTGTAGTAGAGCCTTAAGAAACAGTATTTGCTGAACATGATAAATATATAGAAAAATATAATTATTGTTTCTATAAACTAAAAGGTGGTGTGCAGTCCCTGGCAAACAAGAGCTTTTGTTTGAAATCTTAACAGTCCCTGGTGGACAAGCTATAGGCACCTAACTAGGTACCATTTTCTTTAAATATGCTGGGGGTGATATTGTCCTCTAGCAAACAACTTGGTATCAAGGTAAATGATCTCTCACAGTCATTAACTAACTATCTATTTCTCTATATCCACCATCTAAACTAGTTTGGCAAAATCCATTTACATTTTAAAACTCTTAAATTTCTTAGCACTCTGAGAGCTCTGGTTCACATAATTTTAACAATCTAACTTTAGCATAACTGTAGCTATGAAATGATGCTCAAGTGATCACCCACTTGTAGCCATTTTGATTTCATGCCCACAGAGCATGTATCTGGCAGTTACTATAAATCATATTGAATTCCATACTTCTTTATACCATAAACTAAAGTTCTAAGTTCATATCTCAAGCTAACATCTTTACATAAACTAGGTAACTATAATATTATACTTCAAAACAAAAACAGGTTCATAATCATAAAAATCTGAAATCATGACAACACTTTGTTCATGAAACTAAAGCATACTTGTTCAACATTTTCTAATATATCTCAACTAGGTATCTAAAACATATTCTGAAATCTTGAAATCATAGCGATATGATAAACTCATAAAATATGTTTGATAAAAATGGCAAATTTTATACAACAAACATTTTCTCTATAAATCCTTTCTCAAACATGTAAAATATTAGCAATCATGGTCCCATGGTTTTCTAAAATACACTTTTCATGCTATTCTCATAAATCATAGATTTTGCAACTTTACCGTAACTTGCAAAATTAAGTCTACATTATATTTTCATCTCTAATTTCATATTTAACAAACATCATGCATAAACAGACTCATAATGACTAAAGATAAGGTTATGAGTTTGAACCTACTCACCATTTGGGGTCGGAAGTACGTGGGCACCACCAACTTGATCTTGGAAGCTTGGAATGACACCAACAACTACCATAAAGCAACATAGACCCATAAATAATCTATGGTATCTCTAAGTAACTCTAGATCAACTCTAACAATGTTGGGGGAGCATCCCAGCTGATAATAACAATGGAGAACAATAACAACTCACACTCTAGAACATGGAAAGGAAAATAAGGGGATAATATAAACAAACAAAATCCTTACCTTTGAGCCTTAGAAAAAGAAGGTTGATGTTGGATTGAGAGAAAGAAAGTGGAAGGAGGACTTGGGAACGGAGGTTTCAGTTTTGGGGGAGTGAAGCCTGAGTTGGAAGGCTTTTAAAAGGGATAGGGGCTCACTTATCACAACTGCATTGTTTTCTATTGTGCTTACATCAGGGGTCCTTTCTATAGTGAGCCTAGCTAACACTTGAGGGATAGCTTAGCTCGCTCACACACTACAGCAAACCATACTCACTACAACAAGCCGGTTCTGCATAATCCTACAGATTTCAACCACCACATGGCTTCCTGCATACCGGGGTTTCCCTAGGCCCCAAAAGACTACGTCAAGCTCGGATCAGGACACATGGACCTGAGACACCACAATATACCAATCTAATGAACCCAGAGATACAAATAGTAAGCTTTCACACTTAACAATAAAAACAAGCAATGAATGAAGAAAAACATATAAGGTAGAATCCACATACATAATATGCATGGATCAAGTATAGATAATCCTCCCAAGCTTAGTATTTGCCATTCATTCATTCAAATGTTTTGGACCAAGATGCACACTCAATCACCTCTAATGAACCTAGATGTACAAATAGTAAGCTTTCACACTTATCAATCAAAAAAAGGACCTCAATAAGCGAGTCACGAACAAAAAAATAGCACACAAGGTAGAATCCACATGAATGATATGCATGGATCAAGTATAGAAAATCCTACAAAGCTTAGTGTTTACCACTCATTCACTCAAATTTTTTAGGCTAAGATGCACACTCAGTTATCTCAAATGAAAATGCATTAATATGCATGCCACAGGTGTCATTCTCCACTCATCACACATATATGCATACCGAATCAAGAGGACTTACCTTGGATTGTAATGAGGCTTTGGTGAAGGTGGGTAGATTTGTGGTCCAATAAAGCTAAACCTCTAGTCAAAGGAGAGCAAATACATATACCAAGAGCACAAGTGCCTAAAAGGTACACTTTCTCTAACTTAATACATTCATAGGCCTTTGAATTGCAATCATCTTTAACCAAACTTTTGTTTTTCAACTTTTTCTTGTTTTTCTTTTTCTTTTTTTAAAGCCAATTTTGCTTCTTTTTCTTGCGTTCTTGGTATGCCATTTGCTAAATTTGTTTTTGCTACTTATAAATACACATTGTCCCTCTCCTACAGTTAAATTGGGGCATGTCTTCATGCTTGCCCTCACACTTATACTCAAACACATATGAGAAACACACAAATGCTCTCCTTAGCCTAAAAGATTATGGTATTTCATATGAATTTGCATTTTTGGCTAAGGATGTTTTGTAACAAAAGAATGAGCAATAAGGCTCAAAAGAGCTAAACAATGGAAATATCCAAAGGTTGGCTATATGGTTAAGTGGATAGAGATAAGAAAAATACCATAATCACCTTTAAGCATGCACATGGGAATGCATTTTCAAACAAGAACTTACACCAGTTTTAGAATACAAATCCAAATAGGGAAATACACATGAATAAACAAGCATGGCACATAATAGTCCAAACAAATAAAGAGGCTCAAAAACTTACAAGTAAAGTGCACGTACTCAATCCAAATAACATAGTGAATCACAATGTCTACAACACAAAATAAAGTCTGTTCCAAACAAGTCAATATAGTGCATATAGTGTTAGCCCATGTATATAACCTCTAAAGTTTCAAAAGAATAGTGTAAAACATAAGTGAAACAAAATAGAATGCTAGACTCAACTAAAAATCAAATGAAATAAAATGCTAAAATATAAAAAAAAAAAAGAAAAAAGAAAGAAGAAGTTTCTCATGGTAGGTTGTCTCCCATCCAGCACTTTATTTTAATGTCCCTAAGACGGACAATTAGGACCCTCGTAGAAGGTGTGCAGCTTCTACGTACAGAATTAGAACCATCAAAATGGGTTCTAACCTGTGAGCCAATCCAGCTCAACTGATCAAAATGGTGGGTTGGGCTGCTAAAATTACAGCTCATATAAAAGTGGGTTGAAATGGCTCGACCCACTTAACCTACAAGTTAAGTGGGTTCGAGTAGGGTTCTCATGGGCCAACTCAATTTTTCTTTTTTGGCTTTTGGCTTCCAATCATCTTTCAACTACTCACTCATGTAGTCACGTGGTCCTGTTTCAATTTTTATAGGAAATTTGATTTTTCATTTCAAATTTTTTTAAAACAAAATCAAATGAAGTTAAAACAATAAAATTAAAAAGACACAATGAATCACATACACAATACATAACAACATTGTTTGGAAAAAAAAAAACAAACAGTAACATAAACATTGTTATCATTGCCACAGCCATATCTCTTCCTCCCTCGCCGTAGATCTGCTCAGCCCTCAGCATCTTTGCCTTCTTCTTCATATTTGTCTTTTTTGACTTTTTATCTTCTCATTTGCATTTTCTTTCTATGGTTTTGCTTCTGGTTTTAGCTTCTATGGTCAAGCCACTGCAACTACACCTTCTCCTCCTCTATTGTATCTAAGTTCCACCTCTGCTATTATGGTTCGTGATGCCACACATCCTCCTATACTATGTGTTGGTTCTAGTTCTGCTGATCTAGTACAGTAGTACCATGTCCTCATCCTCGTCTTTCATTTGTGGTTTTTTTTTCCTTCATTCTTGGGTTTGTGTGTTCTGAGATTTGAAAAAAAAAATCTACTTTTTAACATTTTTAAATAATTTTTGATGGTTTTGGATTTTTTTTAAAATTTTTTAGTTTTTTCTTGCCAACCTAGATAACCCACCAACTCAAGTAGGTTAAGCCAGGTTAGGATTTTTCTGGCTTTCTAGTAAAGTAAGTCATCCCAGATTCACCATTCTAGCCTACGACCCACAGTGGGCCAACTTAGATGAGTAGGGTTAGCCTACTTTGGCTGCTTTACAAAAACCCATATCTCAGCCTCTAAATCCTTAGGAGCTTCATAGAAGGCCTTTAACTAATGCCCATCGACCTTATAGCTGGTGTTGGTCTTTAGGTTTTCTAACTCAACTACACCAAAGGAGTGCATACAAGTGACCAAGAATGGTCCCTTCCGCCTAGATCTCGACTTCCCAAATAGCAGTTTTGTCGAGAGTCATGTAGCAAAATCTTCTACCCTTCATAGAGCTCCTTCCTAAATATATGCTAGTCATAGGGCACCTTGGTCATCCCCTTGTGTTTAGCTGAGAGCTCACTAAGAGAGGGCTTCAGTTCTGAAACTGATGAGTACTGCTTGGATGGTGTACCTATATCTAGAAATAAAGCAGCAAAATCATCATATCCTAATAGAGAAAAAAATGGGGAAAAGGGAATATGCATCCTTACTAAGTAAACTACCACATGCATCCTCTACTAGGGAGTCAATGATATCAATGCCAAATACAGAGTGTTCATCGGAGGGAAATTTTATTACATTAGTTAAAATAAATTGAACTTTCATGTCCCCATACTCCATGGATAAAGTTTCAGCATAAACATCAACCTTAACACTAACAATTTTTAGAAAAGGTCTGCTTAAGATTAACATATGTTAGCGAGCACTGCTGTCATCCTCCATCTCTAACACATAGAAATTAGTAGGAAAAACTAAACCATTTACTTTAACCAATATGTCCTCCAATAGCCCATCTGGCTTTGTGATGCTATGGTTGGCAGGTTGGATTGTCAATCCAATGGGCTTGAACTTTCCAAGTTACAAAGATCTATAGACTGTCCTATGCATAACATTAACACTAGCCCCAAGATCAAGCATGAATTGCTTCATATGTGTGTTCCCAATGGTGCCAGGAACATTAAATGTGGCTAGATCCTCGTACTTAGATGGCAGGTTGCTTGGTTTAGCTTGATGATGGAGGAAGCATTCACCCTCCATAGTAACTTTCCCTTTCTCACTGCACTGTGGCTTCCTCTTATTGGTACACAGACCCTTAACTTTTACTTGCATAGTTAGGAATTTGTTTGATGGCATCCAATAGCTCTTGTTCTAACTCTACTTCAGGTGGCCCCTTGGTCTTCGAATTTTCTAAGGAAAAGGCAGTGGAATGAGCCTCTCCACTAGCTCTGACTGTTGCACCATAGGCTCATGTACCTTACCTCACTAACAAACACTCTGCTTAAGTAGACTAACAACCATAAGTAAGACTTCACCAAACCTCACAGTTAATGGCACTAACATTCCCTCTAGGATTGGGAAAGGACTAGGTTGTTAGACTAATGAGTTCTAAGCATATTTCAACCGATTAATTTGTGTTTGAATTTCCAACATCATCTTTTGTTTATTCATCATCAATTTGACCATATCTTGAAGTGAAACCTTAGAGTTGGGTAGAGGGGCAACCAGTACTGGAGGCTAGTGAGATGCAAGTAATTGAGGAGCAAATGGTTGCTGGTGGACCGGTAGGTTGCTTTACTATCTTGGCTAGGATGGAATGCACTTTTGTTATTGCTATGATAAGTTATACCACCTCAAATTGAGATGATCTCTCTAGTCGGGGTTATATGTGTTGCTGTAAGGATTATACCCAGCTAATTTATTCTAAGGTCTACTAGGGAATACATTACTAGTGATAACTAAAAAAGGTCTTTCTACAATTATAGACACACATCAATGGTATGGATATCACAAGAGCAAATACCATAAGTTGTATAGGGTAGAGGAGCCTGTCTTGATTGATTCAAAGCAATCTGTTTCAAGAATTCAATCATCTTCTTAAGCTTTTTTTTTTCCACTGTACTAGTCTCCAGCTGAGAAACTTCACTGACACTTCGAGTACTTACACTGGCTCTAGACTTAAAATAATGTGAATTTTTAGCCATATTCTTAAAAAAAGCCTTAACTGCAACTGGAATCTTGTCTACCAATGTAGCCCTTCTAGCATTATCAAGCATACTCCTATAAAAAGCAACTAACCCCTCATAGAAGTACTGAATAAGGAATTGCTTAGGGATCTACTATTAATGGTAGCTTTCACAAAACCCTTCGAACTTCTCCAAATACTCATACAGAAACTATCCATGCAATTACTGAATACCACATATATCATTTCGGATAGCGGCTGCCTTAGAGACTAGAAAGAACTTCTCAAGAAATAATCTCTTTATCCCAACCTAATTGTCAATTGCTTTACAGGGAATGTAAAAGAACCAATTCTTGGCAGCACCCAGAAGGGAAAATGGAAAAGCTCTTAACTTTTTGTGGTCCTTTATAAGTCCCTGGGGATTCATGGTGCCACAGACAATATGGAATTGCTTGAGATGTTTGTATGGGTCTTATCCAGGCAAGCTTTGAAATTTGGACATACGATGTAGGAGCCCAGACTTCAACTCAAAATCCACTTCAAGGTTAGGGTAAGCAATCCCTAATGGTTGGTAGTCGAGGCCAAGATTAGCAAGGTCCTCAAGGTCCTATTTTGACCTGCCATTTTTTCCTAAGACACTTGCAAAAAAATTAGAAAGTTCAAATTGTTCCTCTTGCTATCTCTTTTCTTGCCCAAGACACGTTGAAGTCCTTTCAATATTAGGATCGAAAGGAATTAAGTTGATGCTAGGCAAGATCGAGTCATACAAGGGAGCCTACAAAATAAAATAAATAACAGGAAGTAAATAGACAAAAAAAATAATTAAAATAAATAAACTTGAGTTTTATTAATTGAAAATAAAGGAAATAAGAAGAAAAAAGAAAATTAACATTAACTGGCACCGCTTCCCCGGCAATAGCTCCTAGCTTTGATGCAAAATGTCGCGACTCAGACAAATTAAAATTTATTTAATGCTAATTTGCATAAAAAATTTAGGAAAGAGCACAACCCAGGTCATCATATAAGGAAGTTTTACTACCTAGTTGAAAATTGGAGGGTTTTTGCTAGTACTTTTGCGGTTTTTTTAACCTTTAGCGGTGGTTCTAATCGCTGCCAAATACCACTAGTGGTGGTTCTAAAGCATCGCCATATCAACCATCGCTAACCCATATTACGGCAGTCTAAGCTAACAGCTGGAATAACCGTCACAAAAGACCTTGTGCCTTTAGCGGCGGTTCAAAACCATCACGAAAAGCCAAGTGGAAAAATGACAGAGAAGATGGCGATGGTTATGAACCACCACAAAATAATATATTTGTATTTTCAAGAATTGTGGAGGCAATTGCAAACTGCCGCAAAGAACTCTCTTATAAATATCTCAAAAATATTGTGGCGGTTCAGAACCGCCACTAAGTGTAAACTAGATTTGAATGAACTAACCCAACCATATTCTTTGTGCCTCGATCTAGTAGTGATTGTTGGAGGTAGCTTGAAGATGATAGTTAAAGACTACTTGGAAATGACAGTAGAGTGAGCAAATGGTCACGTGAGATAGCTTAAGGCTATTGAAAGACCATATGACTTTCTCGACATAAAGAAAGGGTTGATTAGTGGAACAATAGTTGTTGAGAACTGGATGTAGGCTGTTAGCCAAACCAGTATAAGAATTCTTGTGCAGTATCTTCTCTCTCCATGAACCTCCTTTAGCTTATCATATTTGTTCTTCTAAAAAACTTATTGAAACTTGTTTTTCATATCTCTTTTCTCATTCAGAAAGTCACTTTTTGACATATATTGACATTATTTTCGCTGTACTTCAAGTTCACACTTCATAGTATTTGTTTAAGTTTTTCATAAACCAAAAAGGAAAGAAAAGCCAAATCACGATTCAAGCCCCCTTCTTGTGCACTTTTCAAACTATGCCAACAACTGCTATAGAGTTATAAGACTCTTAAGATCATGATAGGGAAGATTTGGGGAAGGAGAAATCATGCAAAATTCATGCATGAAGGAGCTCTAACTCTAAACATAGAAGAACATGGAAGAAATTGACAAAAGCAACACCAAAACAACTTACCGAATGATTTGGGAGGAGGAAGAAAGCTTGGAGTTGTTTGAGAGAGGATGGAGATCACCTTAGGGGATTAGGGTTTAAGTTTCTATGTTAGTAGTGGATAGGAATGTGTATTTGTAGAGAAAGGGGGTTGTTTACTTAATCGCATCATTTCCGACGTCTGTCAGCTTCAAGGACCCTTACTGTAGTAAAATGTTTGACCACCTTCTGTACAGAAAAATGCAGATTTTAGTAAAAAGATGATTTTCTACAATTCGGAGTTCTAGGACACCTAAAGGCTGTGCTAGGCTTAGCCAAAGACATGTGGACGTAAGGCATTAGAGATAATATGGATCTTGAATTATGATTGAATTTATTACAGATGCAATGCCCTTCTATGCTTATATCGTTTGTTACAATCCCTACAACAAACTCTTAACTAATGTCATTGCAATCCACATGTGTACTATTCTTCTAAGATGATGTGTTACTCTCTTCTAAAATATTTATTTTTAATATATTAGTCCTTAAAATAATCAGCTTGTGCCATTTAATTTTTAATTCTTGAAAAAAAAAAAGCTTTTCAATACATTGATCTCTTATAGACTAATGTTTATATGATTTTTTGAGTTAAAAGGCTAATATGTTATAATATGAAATTATGCATTTAATCTTCTTAGGGCTAATATTTATATCATTTTCTTGTTAAGGGATTAAAATGTGTCATAATCTGAAATATTTTGAGGACTAAAATATATCTAATCTTTTAAAACTAAAGTGATAATTAAATGAAAATCTTTTAGATACTAAAATATAGAATTACTCAAGAAAAAGAATCATTCCTCTCCAATTGTAATATAGGTGAGGGAGTTATTCATCTAGAGCTTGAGCCCAGTAAGAAGTGAGCCTAATTTTTAAATTTGAACTCAACTTACTCTAGAACCTCAAGAGCTACTCAAGCTCAAGAGTGTGTGTATGTGTGTGTGTGTGTGTGTGTGTGTGTATAAGTAAGAAGGATTATTTATTATGAGAGTGGGAGAAACAATGTTTGATTGTATAATCATACATAGATGATCAAGATTAAATGGTCATAACTAATGTTCACATGCATGATCATTTAAAAAAAGGTCACATGAATTTATGTTTTAATCTTTATCATTCATGTAATATCTAACAATCAATTTTTACTCCTATCACCAACACCATTCTCCTTTTTGGCTCTTTCACTATAGGAACATTGATAAGCAATTCCTTCTTTATGCAATTCTAATGTTACATTGTTACTATTTTTTTCATATGGATCGGTTTGGTGATTTTTAATTTTCAATGCTAATTTAGTCAACGAATGCTCGATTTGCTACATAAATTAGCATATGAAAATGCTAACTTTGTTGATTCAAATTGATGTTGTTAACCCCCTCCCCCCCTTTAAAGATTTGACCAATATATTGACATAGAGGTAGATTGTTTTTTTTTTCAAAAAATCATGCGATAAATAAGAACACAAAATCCCATATACCTAACATAATGTAACTATAACTGAGCCTACAATCTAATTGTGGACTCCTGCTTGTCTTAATAAGCTATAGAATATCATGAGTTCGATTGTCATCCCTACTTCTATCCCCTAATATCTTAGTTAAAAAATATAACCTAACGCAACGTGATGTAATTCAAGTTGTTTACAAAATTTGTGAAAAACTTACCCAACCATGCCTGAGGTCATTTGACTGGGTTGGACTCTATTTTTCCCCTAAACCTATCTCAACCTAATAAGTATAGCTCAACCCTTTGGCTAAATATAGATTTTCAAGAGACATTTATGTAACATAATTACATAACCATCTCCCCCAAATAATGTCATAAATAAAATGAGAATAGGCTCATAAAGGAAACATAATGCTTGGACTTGATTTGATCTAAATGGAGCAATCTATTATTAGGATACAATTTAGCCATTTTTAAACTCTATCCCTTCTTTATCTTTTGCATTTTATCATTTAGAAGATAATACACATTGTAATAATCCAATCATAACCATACTTTCATAATGTACACTGGCAAGTGCATCGAGTCGTACAAGTAATACAGTTGTGAAAAAGTGTCATGTCCCACAAAGATTGATCAATTACCAAAACTAATTAGCTTGGAGAAAATTTGAACTTGAAATAAGTAGTTGTAATATTAGAAAATTTATAATAAAAATAAATAAATAAATAAAATGATTGGATAAATTAATAAATAGAAAAATATATTTTTGGGATATTAGGGTTCAAATTTCACCTGTTCCTAACTCCCAATTTATTTAATTAACAGTTGGAATTTCCTAAAGTAATGATAAGGTTCTCTCAAACACAAATAATGCTCCCCCTCCCCCCTCCCCCCCAAAAAAAAATTTGTTATTACCTACCTGCTAGTATAAACTATGTTTTTGTATTAATTGATGCTTTAAACAAATAACCACACAAGTCACATTGCTTATCGCTAAGTTTTGTTCAACTTGTGGTGAATGTGACTGATCAATAAGTTCAATTCCTCACTAAACACAATGGGGATTTTGACTAAACACAATGAAGAACACTAATAAACTACCAAAAACACCATTGTAACTCTAAGTAACTATTACACCATTGAATAACTTTTTATTGGATTAATGTTTAATAAAATCCACCTTGAATTAAAAGTTCACATCATATAGATCATGTCACAACCCGATCTGGGAACGTAACTAGCACGTGAGAAATCTCATTCCTATGTAAGTCTTGTGATTTGTTAACTATTCTTATATGCATGCTCTATTCATAAAGTCCATGAAAGAAATCGAAAATTTCCCTTCTACTACACACAAACCACCTGTTTAGTAATTACAATTGGTGTGTCATAATTCAAATTCAAGGTCCATAGATCATAATACAATATGTATAATATGAATTTACTCTATTTTACAACATCCATGAAATTAATATAAGTATATCATAAAAAACAAAAAGCAAGACATACTCTATGGTCAGGATCCTGCTTCCAATGTACTAGAGCACTCTAAATAATATAAGAATGCTTCACTCATGTGAAGCCTACCAACTGAACTCTACTACCACCAGGAGGAATAAGGCTATGGGGAATTTGTAGCAATTGTTATATCTACAATACAGGAAAGATGAGAGGGGTAAGTTTTTATTCAAAACTCGGTGAGTGGGTCTTCATCTGAAATCCCCTTTGATTAGACACCAAAGAAACAGTGCATAGAAATCATAATAATAACAATAAAACTCAAAGGTCATGCATAATTTTATATATATATATTCAATTATCACTTCATAATATCGTAGAAAAACATTTTCCTCAAGTTACTTTTATGCAAGGAATCATATAAATTTAAAGTGCCGTAGCCCTAGAGAAACAGTAATGTCTTATCTGTGATTATGTTTATCAATCATATTATAATAGTTTCTCTACTCTATGGTTCTTAAAGAATCGAATTTGGGCAGCTAAAATGGTTCCATTCTCTACTCTGCTATGTGAGATTATCCTTTAGAAA
This sequence comes from Dalbergia cultrata, assembly GCA_031216105.1. NCBI lineage: Eukaryota > Viridiplantae > Streptophyta > Magnoliopsida > Fabales > Fabaceae > Dalbergia > Dalbergia cultrata. Next base: position 20,332,569 of record CM062350.1, read on the forward strand.
AACTTGGTACCAAGGCTAACGATCAATTTCAACCATTAACTCACTAGCTATTTCTCTATAGCTACTGTCTAAACTAACTAAATAAATCCATATAAATCTGAAAACCTTTAAAACCTTCTTTTTATTCTCTATGAGCTATGAATCTATCTGATTCTAACAGTATGACTTTAGCATAAATGTGGCTATGAAATCATGTCCAACAGATCACCTTTTGCAGACATTCGTGATTTCTAACCAATGGAATATGTAGACATTAACTATCCTGAATCTCATGAAGATTCATGTTTCTAAACCTTTTAATTAATCATCCAAAATATAATGCAAACTATCAAGCTTTTTATAACTAGAAAACTCAATCTCATGCTTCAAAATAATGGGGGTTTAAGATCATAATTCTAATCTTTTTCTCTAAACTTCATATCTGGTATAAAACTATATCATATACATAATCTAGTTCCAGAACTCATTCAAACAATCATAAAAGTCTCTAACAGTTACATATATCATCAATTCTACATAAAATCAGTATAACAAATATGGTCTCATGAGTTTTATCAAAAATAAGTTTCATGCTCTAAAACCAGGAGTTCTAAGACATACAAACAAATAGTAACCTCAACTTCTTTACAAAAATCTATAAAATCAATCAGTAAATGATATCTTTATGAAAATAATTCTAATGCATAATATAGATATCACATATGCGAACCCACTCATCTAGAGGGGTAAACAGTGAAGAACTCACACTAACAAGATTCTGGGAAACAAGAACAACACCAACATCTGGCATAGAATCAACAGATCTCTAGATTAACCTCTAATACTTCCTATTTACATGGATACAAATCTAACACCACGAAAAGCCTCACTTCCTTAAGAACCATAAACTTCTCAATGACAACCTCTCAAAAACAAAGGAATCTTGAAAGAAAAGAAGCATAATCCATGGAAGAACATAATTTGGAGCTTGAAAGGTGTAAAAATCTAGGTTAAACTTGAAAGAAATGAAAGAAAATGGAAATTTAGGGGTGAAAGGGGCAAAGAAACAAAGTTTGCGTGTTTAGGGGAGGTGTGTGGTGTGTTTAAAGGGTGGGTGTGTGTGTTATGGACCCCGAAAAATGGGATTTTATAAACAATTTGACTGCTGCAGCACTCATTGAGCACTACAGTGCTGACCAAAGAGCACAATTTATGCTACTACCCTATCTTATTGTTCCCTAACCACTGCAGCACTCTTCAGAATGGTTTTTCTTTTATCTTTGAGCAATAATTCAATTGCTATAATGTGTTGGACTAGGTTGTCTTAATACTCACTTCTTACTCTCTATTAACTTTAAAACATAAATATAAAGAAGGAAATACCCCCATTTGGATTAAAATAAAACATCAGAAAAATTAAAATCCTAACAAATCAAGATCCAAAATTTGGGTTTTAGTACAAATCCAAAAATTCTTAAGATTTTATAAAGTTGTGGACTAAAGATGAAATGTTTAAATGTTTCATAAAATTCATTAAAAATCGATCATGAACTTATTTTTCTTTTAGGAACCATTACTGGGACTTTTGATGCCAAGAAGGTGGTTCTATCATATGGCCTTCTAAGGACATATAGGATCCAGACTTAGTGAAGTTCAGTACTTGGAATGACAGATAAGGATAACTAGCACCCTTCCTGGTTCGAAAAAATTTTCTAACATTTTTAGTTAAAACTAGGGTATTATAGATCATATCTATAATATTTCAAGCTAATCTACAATCATTTAGCATAGTTTTTATATATATCAAAATCAATTAAATATATATATGCTTAAAATGAACAAGAATAAGAGTTTTTATTATTATATTCTTATTTATGTTCAATTTTTATGAAATTTGCACAAATTATCTTTATGATGGATAATTATAACTCAACGGTTAGATCAGCAAAAAAATTATTTTCACTAGTGTAATTTGATCCTAGCCTTATACACACACACACACAGAGATAGAAAGAAGAGGTGGGAGAGAGAGAACGTCACTAAGAGTAAGTACCGGTATACTCATTCCATCTAATAATTTATTTTAGACATGAAATCTTATCAATTCAACCGTTGAATTTAAAGTTCCTACCCAATTGATCAATACTATAAAATTTCATACTATTTGAAAATGACTTAATAGTTCATCATTTTCTTTTATTTTAACGAATAACTTGTTTTTTAAAATACAAGTAAATATCAATTATTAGATTATATGTTTATTGTTGTCAAATTTTTCTGAAATTTGGAATGCTTAATCGATTACTATAATCTTGTAGGATACCAATAGAAGTTACAAACGAGGTTGGCACCACACTATGCCATATGGCACGTAACATATATCAATGATTACACTAGCGGGTTTTCTAACTACATGTATATTTATCAAAGATTGTCAGTAAACCCGTCACTACATGTAACCCAACGGTTACACTGTGCCATTTTTTGGTTTTTTATTTTTTTTTATATTTACATTACTGACGAGTTTACTAATGATTTTTTATTTTACTTTTTTTTAATAATATTACCAATAGGTTATTTTATTTTTATTTTAAATTTTTTAGTTTAGTTATTATTTACCAATGGGTTTTCCAATCACAATTTGAATTTTGTGCACATTGGCGCAAGACTCTTGGGATTCCCAAAACACACCATTTCATTAATTTGTTTCAGGTATGACTAGTAGAGGTAGAGGCCACCACCTCCACCAATGGGCCACAACCTCTACTGCTACTTCTGCCACCACCACCTATTTCCTTTCTTATGATACCCAACCCTGGGTATATTGGCCCTCCACCCTATTCTTAACCTGAGCCCTAGTCCTACTACTAGCCGAAACTCCTAGCCCCACCTCTAATTCGACCCCTGCTTCCTCTGGTAGCTCACAAGCATGGGCACTTGATGGTAGGTGGCTCCGTCAACTTAGGCTTGATAACAACCTCATCCCCTAGCAAAATGGCAAAGGATATCTGCATGCACAAAAATCAACACATAACATTAATCATAAACATATTAAATAATATAAACATATTTTAACACAATCAAACAAATTATAATATTATCTTTCACTCTTGCCACCACATTTCCTTAACTTCTTTCAGGATTTCACTCCAAATGAGCCATAAGTGATTATACCTACTTTATATAACTTCTGTAATCCGATATATGGAGGTCCTCATTAAAAGAACCTTAGCTACTACATAGATGAACCAAATTAAATACAATGATAATATTTTAAATAACATACACAATCCAAAATTAAAATATGTAATAGAAAATATGCTTCAACTTACCACTCTCTTCCAAGATAGGTCCTAGAGGGCCAAGGTAAATTTGGACTCACTAAAGGGCGGATTACTCCACAGTGGTGGGTCAAGCATACTGGAAGACAAATGGTAGCCTTAATCTTTATGAATATAATATTAGATTTGAATTGTATTTTTTGTTATGTTTATATCATTTTAATGTACATTTCCATGTAGGCTAGGGAGTTACACTAGTTGCTAGCTCAAGGGGAGCTATTTCAAGAGACCCACACCTGGAATGGTGAAAGAGGGAAAAGGAGACATATGGGTCAACCCTCACCCTTAGTATTTAATTTTCATTAATCCTTCATTTACTTCACAATTATTATTTATAATGTGTTTTATTTTATTTTATTTTTTTTGTAGCATAATGATACAGAGCAGTGGGAACAGGCACAGACCCAATATCAGACAAGCTAGAGAAAGTTGGGCCTGACCCTGACATCCTCCAAATAAGGAAGAGATTAATTAGACCCAGATAAGGGTCGCATATATAACATGGAGTACTACATTGATAGTATGCCCCCCCCCCTCCTTCATCATTGGGTCAATTAGTAGCGAAAATGCCTTGCTAGAGCGTGTTCATGCCCAAAATGAGAAATTGTAACAATAGGCATAACTTATCCAACAGCTCCAAGAGTAGGTAGCAAAACAACTGGCGATCGAGTAAAAGATGAGGGAGATTCGATAGCTAAAGATTTCCAAAGATCAGTAGCAGTTGCAAAAAGCCAAGAAAGATAACAATAAATTCAAGAAGATGAAGAAAAAATAACGCCATAATGACTGATGTGATGAAATTTTTTTTCCAGTAGATGGGCGCCTTAGGATCAACCCACACCCAGCAACCAGACCAACAGTTGCTCCCATCCAATACTAATCGACCTCCTTGTCTAACAATGATGACAACTCTAATGACGATGATGAGGAGGACTTCAGCTAACTTTTTTCACTTGTAGTTATTTTATCAGATATTTTGATTACTATTATTGTTTCTTATATTACTGTTTTATTTAGTGTTTCATTACTTCCTTATTTTATATCATTTTAATTCATAATTAAATATTTAAATAAATATAAATAAATAAATAAATGTGAAATAATTAGATAATATATACAAACACCTAACATATAACAATTAAATTTGTCTGTAAAGAATAAATTGACTGGTAGTACCATTGGTACTATATCAATTACTTAATTAAAAAAGATATTTATTTTTAAAAAAATGATTTTTCGCCTTGATATACCCATCTATAGTAATTCAATAAAATAATATTTTTTATTTTAGTCACCCGTCGATAATATTTACCTAACATGTCGATAAAATTAATTTATTGACGATCAAATTGAAACCTTTTTATATTTATTATCAACAATTTTTTATGTTTTAAACCGTCGATAAACTGATTAGAAATTAATGAAGGTCAATTGTACCCATCGGTAACTGTTTACCGGCAGACAAAAACTGACCCATGCATCCAACGGTAGACCGCACATTTTTTGTAGTGACCATCAATATAATATAAAGTTGATCAATTAAGTTAGATCGATTAAATTGAATATAGATGAAGAGTTATTAAATAGAGCAAGTGTACAAGCTTTTTTCCCAGAGTGAATGGATCCCCACTCTCACTCGGGCAAAGCCAGCCAATCAGTCCACTAGCCCTCAACATCGAGCTTGAGTGAGAGGGAAGGGTCAAGGTTGGCCAATTGGCAAATCAAATAATTGATAATCACTTTTAGATTTTAAAATTTTGTAAATATTTATTTTTAAAGTAGCAAAACATAAACAGGAAAAAAAAGGGTCCAGATATGCAAACGGTTGAGTTCCGTCCCTATTATTGATAACAACTCGTAAGCAAAGTGAAGTACAAAATTATGTAGCTCAGCTGCCCTGACAGGAATTGTTCCTGTACAGCCCAAGATAGGGGATGTTATGATGATTCCTATCACTTCCAATAAACGCATAATAATATAAAAGGTGCACTTCATTTGAAGATGGAAATGGAAAAATACAAAACAAAATAGCATCATTTCATTTTGGTTATTGTCGTCCCACTAACCTTTATTAAATGTTATCAAAATGTGCTTATTTTATTCCAACTAAAAAAAGAGCAGGTTAACAATTATTTATTAATCATCATATTGATATATATCAAAATTTATTATTCTTAATTTAATTAACAAATAATTTGATAAATTAAATGTATTTAATATTTACCTAGGCACTAAATATTACAAATATTTTCGAGCAAGTATAAATTGAAAAGACTCGTCATTTTTCCTTTTTAGAGAATATCAGTATTCTGAGTGAAACTTATTTTCTAATAACAAAAAATTTAGGAGTTTTTGGTTCCTTATTTTTTTTTAATGATAACATTTAACATTAAGAGCAAAATGTTGGCCAATGATTTAAACACACTCTCAAAAAATAATAAACAGAATTATCCCAAAAAGTTAACTTGTCACGCACTTAAGATAAAGAATTATTATTGAAATTATGAAGATAATATTAATGAATCGGTCTTAACTGGCATTGGATTTATGATTTTAAAACTGTGCTTAGAAAAATTATTATTTTTGGTTACCTTCTTTTTCTTCATTCATTCGAAACTCTCACTCATTAAACTCTCAGTGTTTCATGGCGTAATTATTCGCCATTGAAGATTGCCGGGGGAATGAAAAATTATAGGACATTTTTGTTTTGCTGTTTGAATAATCCAAACGGACCAAACCATACCCATTAAGTTAACTGGCAAAAAATTTAAAACTTAAATAATTAAACCAAGGAGTGAGGGCTTAATCGGTTCAGATTTTCTATTATTGTAAGCTCAATTCAAACCGATCCATCAACACGGTTCAAATGTGCCATATCGTAAACTCCATTTAAACCAGTAATCAATACCAGATTATAATAATACTGGAAAAAAATAATAACATGTTATATGTACAAGATCATTAATGACAAATTATAATATTTTAACAAAATTTAACATATACATTGACTAAGATACCTGTTTTATCATAGGTTATACTTATGAGCTTCATCCTCACATAATGTAAAAAAGGGTGTTTTAGTATATTTATATGTCAATTATTACCAAAATATTATAATGTATTATTAATTAACAATCATGTACATGCTATATGTTATTTTTTTTTATCAATTTAAAACATTAAATCAATAATTACAATGGAGGTCGATGTAATTTTAATGAACCTCATAAACCTCTAGCAATAATTTTACAAATAAATGAGTGTTCATACTAAATCTCAAGAAAGATCATAATAATTTTCCCCAAAACTAATTCTCACCCCTCCAGCCACAGAATTCAGAACAAGCACAGTCGATGTTTTGTAGATAACTAAAAACGTTGACAACTTTTAATCGAATCTAAATTGTTAAAAATATTACTTTGATAATAGTATTTCTCCAATCATTGGAGCACATCTTATGTTAAATTGCAAAGCAATATAGCATTTGCTGCTAAAAATAACAAATAAACAAATTAAAATGAAAAAAAGCCGTGTTTTTAAAAGATTGCAAATAGGAGAAATTTCCCATCTCTGGGAACAATATATGGGGACTCATGTTTAGCTGAGTCAAATTGTATGATTTCTTGCAAGCTAGAAAAAACTCGGCTGAAGGCTCTGACAACTTTGAGAAATATAGTTTAGGGATAAATGTATTTTACCCTATAAATTTTTGGTTATGTGTAATTTACATCCTTACTTTTTGAAATGTGTATCGTGACACCCAAAACTTTTCAAACTGTGCAAAGCACCTCTCAGTATAATTTTGACAACTACTGAAGATAAGATTTACGTACACCTAACTCCCTAATTTTTTTAATTTGTGCAACCCGACCTGACACTATGTCTGTGAATATTATGTGCAATTAACCCTTCTGATTTTTTTTATTGTAAGCAACCTGACACCTTGCTATAACTTAAATTTTTGCACCGTTTGAAAAATAAGGTTTTTATTTTTTACACAATTTAAAAAATTCAAAGTGTCATAATCCATATTTTAAAAAGTTAGAATATAAATTATAAGAAGTACGTAATAGTTAGAATATAAATTAGAATATAAATTATACATGATCTGAAATTCAGCAGTAAGACGGATTTGACCTTGTAGATTATAAGAAGTACGTAATAGTTTGCAAACAATTAACACAACATCCACAGTAGATCTTGGAAAATTCTGATGATGAATATCCGGGTTCGAATCCCGGCTTTGGAAATTTGTTTTGAAATGTAAATATTTTTTTACTGTCGCAGAGTTTTAATTTTAATAAGTATTAGAGTCCTGTTTTCAATCGTAGGATTGGATAAAGTTCATTGAAAAATGATACACCGTTAATGATATCATCATCATCATCATCATCATATATATATATATATATATAGTAGTATGAATAATTTTTTATTTATTATATTAGAACCCCATGTTTAATAGTATATTTGATAAAAGAAATTTTAAAAAAATTAACTTTAAGGTAGTATAAATAATTTCTTTGATATTGGACCCTTCTTTTTTTTTTTTATTTGATTCACCAGAAAGCAACCCTATGTTTAACATTATGTTTGATAAAATTTTTAAAGAAATTAACTTTAATGTATTGTCAATCAATCAAAAATCTTCACCGCCGCATCCACTTGACCACCACAGGCCACTGTAACTACCAAACCATTGACTCCCCCGCCGCCACCAGACCGTTATTGCTACCATCGGACTACCTCTATTATAGTCGAACCACCAATATTGCCACCGTCAGTGCCCATAGAAATACTATTCCCAGACAGCAATCCCAAAAATAGTATTCCCACGAAAAAATGTTAATTCACGCTCCAAACTACCACTAAAAATATAGAGAGAAAGACACAAAACTTTGGCCCCACCTATGATTACCATAAAATATTTTTTGTGCATTTCTCTATATGAATGTCTATTATTATATCCACTAATAATGCTATTCACAGTATAAACATTCTACACGGCGGTAGTATAACTCATGCTGCTCCAAGAACATGTATGAATGCAAATGGAAAGCTTTAACAGTGCATCTTGAACTTGGTATTGACAAATTAAATGCATTATTTAAAGGAAAAGGTTAGAAACTATATTTGCTTAAATTTATTTATGATAATGATGTAACAGGTATGTTAAAACTTGAATAAATAAGTTTGTCATATTATTTTATTCATTCAATGATCACTTTTATTTTCTATTAAAATTTCGACAACTCTTTCAAGGGTGAAATATTATTTGATTACTTCTCCCTTCTAACCCGTCCATGTGAGTGAACATATTCCACTTTCTACTAGCATAAAAAATGGAAATAAAATGTAAGGAGTGATGTGTTATTGATTGAAATTATTTACAATAAATTACATTATCATTCAAACTAATAATTATATATAAAAGAATAAGTCCTTTTGTATTTCGGACTGTTTTTCTACCCTAGGAACCGCTACGTTAAGACGAAATTTGTATTTAAAATTCTCATCCCCACTACCGACTGAACTCGGACAAGTAGCATTTGAGATTGGTATATATAATTTAAAATCCACCTACCAAAGTTGAACCCGATTCAAGGTGCCTCATTATCACTTCAAATTCCATATGGGTCATTCAATATAACTTAGCAGGATGCTTAAAAAGAACTTTGTCTTGATGTCCGAGAGCATACTACATCACTTATCTATACCAAAATAGTTTATATATTCACCAACAAAAATATGAGCATTATTGTTTACCTAGGTTCCTAGTGCACTCTCTAAAGCATATATAAAATAGTAGAATGTTTCAAAGTTCACAAAGATATTTTTGTTTTTCCCTTGAATTTTTCTTCCACATTTGATAAAGGGGTATCTGGTGCAAAATCATGTTTGAGAAAAGCATATATACATTTGCACAATCTTTTGTTATCTGCTAAGATTCCAGGTCTCCCACCTTACCAACTTAGTATCAGCCGTCAGAAAAGGGAAAGGAAACAACTTGCTAAGCAACTTATTAGAGAACTCTTGTGTAGCTTCTCCGTCAAATTTCCATCTTTCTCTGACTATTTGCCACAGAAAGAAAAGCTAACAGATAGAATTGAAGATTATCTCTGTCACAGTACGTAGTATCAGGTGCCTCTGCAATGCTTGTTTGAACTTTCCATCCCCATCACACAACTTAGCCAGCTATTCCCTCAGGCTCAAATATTACCCACTTGCATGTGTCAAAAATAAAATGTTCCACACTTGGGTAACCAATATATATGGGATTTAATTTAGATATATCCTTTGAGTGTAAAAATATGTTACACAGATAACTTTTAATCATGTATTATTACATTAATAAAAGTATTTGACTCAATAATTTACTACATTAAAGTCTTATAAATATAAATGTATGATTGCATGGCAGTGTAATTTTTTTTATAGGATTTATATATATTTCTTTTTCTCAATGTAAATTTGTGCTAAAAGATATTCACACAACATGGTAGCAAGCAAAAACGACAATTAATTAAGTAGGTTGGCATTGTTTTGCTTAATATGTCTTGATAATGGAAAAACCTTTTGGTTAGCTTATGATGGAACAAAAGTGCATGGTAACTTCTCTTTCTCTGCTCTTTATTGACCGAATCATTTGAACTGACACCCTGCTTGGATTCCTAATGCCCTTATCTTTCATCAAGTTCTTTGTCATAACCCCGGGGCTGTATTTGGATGGAGGAGTTTGGAGGAAAAAGGAATGATGAACTAATGTTTTATTCTAAATTCAAATGTTGATAAAATATTTATGAAACGAGTGGAAAATTATTGAAAAAATCACATGATAATTCATCATTTTATTTATCATATTAAAAGAAAAACAAGTAAATAGAATGTTGGTGTGTTTGACACATGAGATTAAAAAAAAGGTGAAGATTTCATAGATTAAATTTATGAGTAAGTTTTTTAATGAATTTAATCTATTCATTTTTACTATCATAACAAATACATCTTTAAAGGAAAAACTTCACTTCCTCTTTTTTTTTTTTCACTCCATTCGGACATATCCTTCCATCTTTATCATAAAAACAATCATTTTTGTTACTAGATTTGTTTGTGGTGGCCAAAACCTATGTCAACAATCAAGTTTAAGGTGAATTACTTGAATTATGATTGTAAGGAGAAATTATTATATGGTTTTGGAGTATTAAGATAAATTATACTCTGTCTAATAATATAGTAATATTTTAGCTTTAGACAATGATAAATTAGACATTTTCATATAAAACATCATTTTATTATTGGATAGAACACAAGTTTTAACCTTTAACAAGCCATTAGAATTAGTCTACTGGTGAGAGATAAAAAAAAAAAAATTAACCTTTAACGATTCTCTATGCCGTCGTGCTTTAACAATAACTGTAATTAAATCCCTTCAAACATCAATCTTGTACTCGCTTTGAAACCAAGCAACTTTCTTTGTTCCAACTAACAAGATATTTTGGGATAAGGTATCACTGTAAGGGCCTACTATTTAAAAAAGGAAGGTTAGCCTCAATTTTTCGCAACTTAGCCTCAACTTTGCATTCTCATCACTGAAGGAATCTAGATGATTAACGATATAACCTCCTTGCAAACATCATTGTTAGGACCTAAATTGAACCAATCAAAACCGTGTCTAAGGAACCAAAATTCAAGAAACAAAGGAAATCTACTGTGCAACTAATCAGGCGACAGGTGTCTTCCTTTCACATCTCCTTTTATCTTCCCCCCCAAGTGGTTTGAGTACCCAACAGGCTCATGTTGGTGCAATGGTGGATGTTGCACGTATGTGAATCTAGAACTGATTTTGGGGGCATAAGATCACTACGGTTCCTTTTTCCTTTTTTCCATCATTTACCAATTACAAAAGATTATTCTATCTGTTCCGTAGTACACTTGTTTTGTATCTCTTTGAAAACCAAGGATCCTTTGCCTCAAAGATTTGTCATGCCTTTCATCTACAGGATCAGTTTTCTCATAAGCAATTCAGGTCAGGCATGAACCCTTTGTCTAAACGCTATCAGGCTACTTTTTATTGTTCTATAACTCTTTTGAAGATACTCATACGGGAAGAGAAAAAAGTCTTCTGGAGAATCTTTTGTCATAAGGAGTCTTCAATAAGAAACCCCAATCACCCAAAGAAGATAAAATTTTGTTTTTATTTCTCATATCTTAATGAAGTAAATTTTACCCAAAAAAAATAAAAAGAAAAAAAACACAAACCATGTGAAATTATGTACTATCCAATGCTTTCTCCCTCATTTCAAATATGCTGACAATTATTATATGAATTTTACTTAATTTGTCCACCTCCTCAAGTTCACAGTTGACTAAGAAAAACTTGTAAAACCATTTCACCACTTGAAATCCCGCATTTAATATTAAAATATGTTATGTTTTCTGTTAATATTGTTGGGAAGCAAGGAGTATGATAATCCCAATTATCTTGAGGCCAAATTAACTTGAATACCACGCAGTTTGATATTTTATCATTATACACTTGAGATTTGAATAAAACCTTCACATGTTTGGCTTTTCATAAATTACCTTCTAGTATAGCATAGATGTTATGTACACTAGCAGAACACAATATAGCAAGTGATAATATTGTACATTGAGACTCAGCCATTGACATGAAGACACCATTCTATGAATCTGCCACATTATATATATTTTGACTGGAAAAGAGTTGCCAGATTTATCTAAAAGAATTTTTCCATCACATGTGAGTTCAAGAATAAAATTTTGCAGAAGTGTATCACCATTTTTGCTTACTGAGCATGTCACACAGAAAATCAAGAGTATCTGTTTAAAGAAACATGCGAATAATAATCAGCAAAGTTGCCTAGCTGAAGCGTGCATTCATCTAAAATTCAATGCCTCGACTTCATGATTAATTGGACTTAAGTATTGGTTTGAAGATAGAGGACAGAAGGAGTATTAAAACATCCATGGAAAGAAGCTGACTCTGATCGATAGCCTGCAAAATAAATTGTCAAATAAAAAAAACGGTTAATCTCTTTAGTTGAACAATCCTAATAGAATGATATAATTATGTTAAATTGCAAAAGCTCTTATACGAAGACCTTAGAGTTGACTAGAGTATTAACAACAGAGCAAAGTTACCTATCCAGAAAAATATTATTGTCAGTATTATTGTTATTATAGAAATCATAGTAATTTTTCGATAAGTAGTTCATCTGAAGAAAAACAATCATGTCATAACATTCCTACATGAGCAAAAATATATTAGTTATGATCTCTTTTACTTTACACTTGAAAATGGGCTTTTGATCATGGGCCTCAAAAGTTTTACATAGCCCAATTCTAAACAATGCCAGTTTCTTTTCATTTTTTCTTTTTGAAAAAAAAATGCAAATTATTATTATGTATTTCTTATGTACTTTGCTGAATTCCAACCAATTTATCATACAAATGCTCAAGGCAATTGTTCAAAACACAGAAAAATAAAATTCCTGTCTCCCAGCAATGGTTTCTCAGTGCCCATATTAAAATACCTCATCATTAGAGACACAGATTTATTAGTAGAAACAGAATTCCCATCACTGTGGCCTAAGGGGTACCAATTGAACCCACTTCCCCTAGAAGACAAATAGTGCATGCACCCAAGTGCTACTAATAAAAGCCTCATAATAATGAGAATGTGCGGTAGTGTTGGTGAAATGATTGTGTGTAATTGATACACTGAATGTTGCATGAAACTCTCATGAATCATGATAATAAAAGGCTGCAAAACAGAAGCATAACTATTAAATAGCGCCATAGATGGAAGGACTAAAGGCATGTTGGTGAAAGAGATTATTTTGGGATATAATAACTCCTTTTTATTATAAAGGTTTATAAATTGTTTTGAACCAAAATGAGCTACTCTGAACACATATTAAGGACATGTTTGGATAACAATAGGTATGAATTTTTTTAAGTTTGTAGTTATGTTTTTAACTTGATGTCTCATTTTTTTATAAGCAACTAAGGAACACCATACAGATACACTTTTATCTATCATTAGAAAATGTAGACATATATAACTAGATTATGGCAGACAGAAATGGCCTACTAGCTGAAATAAACAATTCCAAGCAGTTCAGTATAAGTTTTTGAGAAAAATAATTTTTATGACATGATATTAGACCTACCATGACTAAGGTCAGAGTTCGAACCTTGTTGTTCTCCATTATGAAAAAATAATCCAAGTTTCAAGCTCAAAAGAGACAGTTATGTGAGGAGGCCAGCATGTTAGAATATAAAATCATTCTTGGCCTCTATCCATTGATTTAAATTTTTGGGAGAGATATATAGTTTCATGATATCAAACACTTCTGCTTTCACTAGGGGCAAATCTTTGGAATATGCCGTGTACAAATTATGGACAATTTAAGCAGTTATGTAGTGTAAATGAAACATCATGCAGGGGCACATGATTTTGGTGGAACTGGACATGATTTCCGCAAAGGAAATATTGGTTTGCTTTATTGGTTCTTTCATAGCCATTTGCTTGTATCCAGAAATATAGTTGACCATAACAAGGTGTGACAACAGGACAATCAATGATAACAAAAGAAAATTCATCTACCTTCATCAATTATTTTAGCCACATCGGTGCAGCCAATGTGCATGTTAATGCACTTTTAGCTACTTGTATCGGTATGTCTGCAAGCAATATGTACAAGATAAGCACTATTTAGTTTAGTTCATTAGCATTGCAAGCTATAAGCAATACAATGAAAAGATAAATGCATAATTTTAAATAAGCACCGTTGTGAAAGTTAGGTAAATAAGATAATTAATGAGGTTGAAGTACCCTTAGGATATGCCTTGGAACAGATTGGTCGGTGTTTGAATTTGCTGTACATAAGAGCGAGAAGAAAAAGAAAAGGTAAGAAAAAGGTCTCCTTTGTTTCTAATTTTTTTTTATTTATATTTTCTATATGTTTCCTATTTTTTAGAATTTTCTGAAGAAAAATAATGAAAACAGATTTTAAAAAATATTATTTCTATTCTCTTTCTTAAAATTTAGAAAAACAGGAAAAAAAAATTAAAAATAGGAAAAAGAATCAAGAAATAACAATAGAAACCAAACAGATGTATAGGAGAATAATACCAGCCAGTATGATTGCTAAATCAAAAGTATTAAGTATGATGAAGATAATACATGGATGTTAATTTTAAAAAAAAAGTGACGTAGTATACGAGGCTCCTATTTGATGGGGTTTGGAGAGATAGATGTTCACAATCTTATCCCCATTTTATAAAGATACTATTTTTAAAATTTAAAACCATGGCATTGGAGTTACAAAGTAGAAATTTTACCAATAAAATTTTTTGCTCGGAAATGTAAACTGTCACTTTCAGTCAATCAGATAATTCATGTCATCCAAGTCCAAGGTTTGTTGAGTCAACAAGAATTTTTGTCTAAAACCTTGATCAAACCAGCCCAAAGACCAGCTCATGAGCCTTTTTGTCCAACTAGGCTCACCTGAATCATACAATGAAGCTTAAAACGGCCCATTTTAACAACTTATCTGCATAACAAATGAGCACCACCGTACACCCCAATACACGGAGAAAATTCTGACAAAAAAAAGTGTGTGTGTGTGTGTGTGTTAGAGTTTTGGTTAGATATGTAATTTTCATTTGTATACATTAATTACTATTTCAACTTTTTCTCTCATTTCTTAAATATTCTTTTCAAATTCTCTCTCATCTTAATTATCACGTTATTAAATTTTCTTATTATTTTCTATTCTCTTTAAATTTTTATTATTTTCCATTTTCTATAGATTAAATGAAATTATTTTCAGCAGACTAATATCTTTTGATTATACTATCGCGGTGCCACCAAATAAAATGTTCATATTGGGTACTGGTTTTAACGTGTTATTTTTAATCATCATCAATTACAAGTGTCGTATCAATGGTGAGTCATTTCCACAGAAGAATAAAATAGTATTTATTCAATTATTTACAAATTTATATAAAAAATATTTTATTGAATTAGTACTAGAATATAGTTATCCATTGTATAGCTAATAATATTAAAATTTGTGTACATTAGTTACGTAATTTTTTTTACGGGATCAGTAATATAAATTAAAAATAGAAAAAGACTATATATATTTGGATTGAGAGAAATAGTGGAAAGTGCATATTAATGAAGTGAGATAAAAAATTAAAATAGTAATTAATGTGGATAAAATATTATAAAATTATCCAAAATTATAACAAAAGATAGATGTGTTTTTGGTCAAAACCAAAATATGTAGAGATTAACAATCTCATATATATAGGGCGGATACCCTTCGTTGAAGGGAGATACTTCTTGAAGAGCTTGTGCATCAAGCCGATGTTGGAGTCAAACGTGTGCAAACCCATGAGTTTGCTTTCTGATATAAAATAAAGAAGAAAGAAGCTGTTGGTAATTTGCATAATGTGTATCCGCCACGTGTTTGTTAATATGTACACTTCACCTAATTTCTCGGTTAAGATACAGACATAAATTCTAACATCAAATTATGCCTTTGAACACTAATTTGATGTAAACTATAATATTGGAAAACTAACTTTATTTCAATCATTAATGTGCACATATATATATTAATTTGAGACTTAAGACTCCAAGCTAATTGTAATTAAGTGGCTAAAATCCATAGAAAATAGTCATTGCCAATCTTGGTCATGGCCCAATCTGATCAATTCTAGAATGGTGCAACAATAATTTGGAAAGCAGTGAATGATTCATTGCACTTGCTTCATCTAAGTAATTAAATCCAATATTCATTTCCAAGTGTACTAAAAACATACTAGACAAGCCCTCCTCTTACCGACAGGACAGGACAATATCACTCTTGCCCCTTCTAAATCACTCGGTTTACCATCACTACTACTCTTATTTCACATGGATAATCATCAAAAACATGGATGATCTTGCAGGAAAATGGACCTTCCATTACGAGTCCGACTTCAATCTATAACACTACTATTATACAAATTGTTCCCAAATGCCCATAAATTGAGGAAATGACATTGGTCCTTCCAACAAATTTAGTTTAAGATATACCTCCAATCCATTAAAGTTCCTGTGATCTGGGGGATTTAATGGCAGCTTAAGTGGCTACATCATAATAGAATTGAGAGAGCATTTCAGGACCAATGCTGTTTGCCAAGAAGCAGTTGTAAGCCTGGAATATATTTCAGAACAACAATGAAGTCCACATACAGAAATGGTAAACATGTTCAAGCATGGTTTTCCTGGATGTGCCTTTTGCTATTGTCCCTCTCAGTATGGCCTAGCCGACCGACCTTGTTTCGATCTTCCATATAATCGAGACGATTGTTGTGGTGAGATCCAGGGCCATAATTATGCCGCTGCTTCCCATCTGGCACTCTATCAGGTGAGCTCCCTGCTTTTCTCTTGCGGTTTCCTGACTTGGGTGACAGCCCTACGCCAACATCATCAAGTGCTGACACCTCCCCTTCTTCTACAGCACTAGGATCTGGTTCGTATGATGGCAGACCCTTCATCCCATGAGGATGCTCATCTGCATGGTCTTGATGTCTTCCATGCATGTTGTCATAATCTGATCTGTCTGAGGGTTTAGACCAACTTTGCCTCCTTTCCTGCTTATTCTTATCACTCTGAGGAGCCAGCTCAATTCCCTCTTCCAGTTCCTTCTCAATGAGATCATCATCATCCATGAAATCTGTTTTCTTAGTTATGTGACCAGCTGCTTTCCTTCGCTTCTCTAATGCAGCCTTTACCTTGTCTCTGTCAATTTTTTTAATGGCATCTTGAGGTGGCCGGCCAAATGTACCATCTCTATGATCCAGGTTTCTGCTACTATGTTTATCTTTCAATTCAGCACTTTCTTTAGTTTCAGTTCTCCCAGCATTGCTTTCATGCTCTTTCTCACCATTATCAGATCGAGATCTCCCCATGTCACCTTCCTGTAGGCTTTCCTTATATGATTGAGGTTCACGCTCGGGATGTTGATTGCCTTTGGCATCTTCTTCCACCCTGTGCTTCATTTCTGAGTTCCCGTAATCACTACTTCTTCCATGATTTGACATGGATTGTCCAGCATGATTAGCAGCAGATGAATCAAACACAGGCTTAGAAGATGCAGGCTTTGATGTTTCATGTCTTGAACTTGTGGCACCAGTCTGGGAATTACTGTTTGTCGTTGCAGGTTCATCGTTGCTAGCTGGGAATTTTGCAGTGGCCCGATTGGCAGTCCCACCTCCTGTACTTCCTTCAACTTCATTTGAAGGTGGCATTCGATTTTGTTCATACAGCTCCAACATTTGATTACTCACTTCTGCAGAAAGTACGCATAACATTGAGTCTTGCATGATTATAAAGTATAACAACTGCATGTTATTCACTGTATGCTTGATTGCACAAACACACTCAAATAGTTGAACAATTAAATTCTAAGACACCACCACACTCAAACTCAGAAATAAGCAACAGAAATTAGATGAAGGAGAGAAAAGGAAATAAGAGAGAAAGAAATGACGACGAGATAGTACTTTTGTTTCTCATTTCTTTATATCACTAGTACTGAAAAAAAAGACACCAACCCTCCAACTGCCGTGGGGTGACATCAAACTCTTGCCACCAGACCTTCTCCCCATCTGATGGGAGCTTCACCTTGAGGAATTTGGCAGCAAGGAATATTGCTCCAGCTGCAATGTGATGGGGCTTAAATTGCAAGCAAAGAGACGTCCGAAGTCTGCACATCACATCCTAATTTCAGGAAAGGAAATCAAAGGCCACTGGCCATAACCAAAATGGTGTAATTTTTCATACCCATCGTTTACAAAATTCCATGCCACTTGAGCAAGGGCATTTTGAGCAACTTTGAATTTCTTAATTGCCTCGACAAGAGGTTTATAAGGATGGTGCACATTAAGATCAAAACCAAGAGTTGCAAGAACAACCCTCTCTCCAAGTAAAATTAATTCTTTCTGCTGTTCATAAATTTCCTGTACCATAGTTGAAGTAAAAAATAATGGCATGAGAAAAAAATCATATTGCAAAAGAGAGGTAGGAATAAAATGAGAAGTCAAGGAAATTTGATCTTGAATTAAATCCCAACAAGGTTAAACACAGGAAAAAAGGATATTAAAGAACCATCAAAATCAATCTGACTATAACTTGTAAGTCATTTGCATACAATAGTCTACTTGCAGCAACGACTCAGTTTCCTATTCAGAAATGTAGATATTTCCACCAGGATGAAAGGTAAGGGAAAGATAAGAACAAAGCATGAATACAGTTAGCAAAATCAGACTACTGCAAAGCAAGCACTTAATTAACAGGCAGTTGATATTCAGTAGAAGAGATTTCTTGATAAAAGAGCAAGGGATGAGGGACATATCATACAATATACCTTTTGTTTGATTCTCTGGACAGCCGCAGGATCCTTCTTATGAATAATTTCATATGAAACAAGAATTACATCTTTTAGTGGACGAGGAGTTTCTTCAACCTTCCCAGCAAGAAACATACACACCGTGGCAATTGTCTGCATAACATATCACAGTTACTAGTCATCACCAACTGTCTATTTAATATTTCATCTGTATATCATGCATCAAACCATAGTTGACAAGACAAAAATAAAAAGACAGCCCAGTGCATGAGGCTCTCACCTAGTGGGGTCTAGAGAGGGTAAATATACCCAACCTTACCCCATAAGCAGATAAGCTGGAAAGGCTATTTTCGGGATTTGAATCTATGATCTCCAGATCACAAGGAAACAACCTACCCACCCTCTAGTTGAAACATATCCCTCATGTGAGAAGATATGGACAAGAACTCAAACAAATCCTGAGAAGGGAAGACAAGACTGACAGAAAGACAGATGACAGTAACCCAAAAGTTTTCCAAAAGAAGAAAGGATAATACTTCGAACAAAAGGAAGGTTTACTGAACTGGAAATCAGCCCTCGGAGGCATTGTTCAAAACTTAACAGGTTGCAAACTAAATCATAAATTAATTTTATTCTAACTAGCACAGCCAAAACTCAAACAAACTGACAAGATAAGCAGCCAGTTGATAACTGTCATAGAACAATACTATAGTGCAATTTATTTCACAATGCGTGTGTGTTTATATAATGGATCCATTTACTCAAGTGCCAGTTAAACACATATCTTACATCAATGAACAACTTTCTATAAGTTGGATTGAAAGTTCACATGGTACAAATCATGTCTATAAAATTTCACACTAACCTAAAATTGCTTAATACACTTTTTATATACACCTAAATCAATGTAATAAATACTTCTTATCTTAAATCTTTAATCCCAAATGTATATTTACAAGAATAAGAATAATAAGTATTATTTAATTACACTGTTATTGATGTCCAATTTATTGGCACAAATGATCAACATGATAAGCAATTATGATTCAACAGTTTGATTGTTAAGAGCTATATTCTACAAAAGATTATTGAAGATGTAAGTGTGCCAAATCCCCCATCCCAGTACACGATACTCCCACCAGGTGAGGTCTGGAGAGGGTAGATATACACAGCCTTACCCCCGCTTTGTGAAGAGGTTGTTTCCAAGATTAGGACCCACAACCTTCAGGCCACAAGGCAACAACCTTACTTGCTCTGATCCCTCCCTTATATACTTAGAAAATAATTGAGCCGAAGTCTTGCTTAGTGAATTCTCCCCTGATATGTTGTATGCATCAATCAAGAACCAAGGTACCTTTTTTTATTATCTCCGAGACAGAAATACAAAGACACTAGAGATAGTGGAAATGGAGACAAAAATAATAAATATGTATAGGAGTATTATTGGAAGAAAAAAAATATTAAATTTCTGTCTTTGTATCCTGTCCCCACTCTCCTCACATTTTGGAGGTACAAAAATTGTATTTTTCTATCCCCTGTTCCTGTCTTCACCACCAAACAGGTTTGTATGTCCAGTGTCTCTGTATTTCTGTTTCAAAGACAGTAAACAAACACTTCCTAACAGCATAATAATTTATTATCCTCATAACTCAGGAAGCTGCTACGATTATTAGTCGAGTATTAGTTGAAGTACGTTTACATATTATGCATATTAGGTCACAGAACCATTCTACTTCCATGGTATGACTGCAGTTTTGATACCTAAAAAACATCAAATATGCCTCACTCCAATTACAAGTAGCTACAGATTATGCATGTATGACAGAAGACGTAAAAAGAATAAATATGGAGTCACTATTTTATAAGAAGCAAAATGACCATAATAAACCATCGAATTTTATTATCGAGAAAACCTGTCCTTTTTCTGAACAAACTAGAGTCTAAAGATTTTCCCCCCTGTATCTTTCAAGGAAAGGAGACATGTTGACATACTTAGGGGTCAGACAGATAAGATTTTTGTGTTTTTGGGGACAGCCATTAGGCCACTAGGCGAAGTTCAAGGTCACCCACATCGGGTGATGGAAGAAAGAAAATGAGATAATTTTTCAATAATTTCTCCATTTCGAACTGTTGGCAACACAACTACCAGTAGACTGGCCAAACTCTTTTGCTGTAATTAAGCCAATCATTTTATAAATCACATTCTTTTACCTCACAAGGTCAACAATCCATCGTACTTTTCCTCCATATAGGGTACAGGATAGATGTTGCTAACCAAGTTCAAATCCTAGCTACTTAAGCCCAACATTTACTTCTCCTTAGAGAAACTAATAATGATCAACATTATGCATTGCCTCCACAATTCAGCTCTAAACAAAGATATAGTTTTTATGTTGTCAATGGTACTCTACATCTAGTCATAAATCCTTCAAATCCATTAATTAACAAGACTACAATAGTTTTTCTTTCACAACATTGAACATGATAAACCACCTCAAGCAGCGGATAAGAAATAAAAAGAAGAGCTAACAAATACAGAAAGAAATGCTTGTAGATTGATGTAAGGTAGAGCCAACCCAACAAGGATTGATCTACAGTGCAAGGGAAATACAGAAACGTACGAAAGGAAAAGAAAGTTGAGTAGTTTAGGGATTCGGCACCTTCCCAAGCCCAAGCCAGTAAATGCCTACCCCTCTCACCTCACTAACCTGAGAAATACCCCACTACAGTACCAGATTTTTCTCTGCCCAATCCTCTCCTTGCCAACATGCTTCTAAGGGCCTCTCACCTGATTCCTCTCTTCCCTCCCCCATCATAACGTTATTTGGACCCTTTCTATTAATTCTCCTAGCATACACATGTTGTATCCCCGGCTTCACTCTTGGAGTCCTATCATCAGCCATCCCTCATCTGGCACGCACATTTACTGGAAGAATTGAAGTTGCGTGCTCTTTCATTATGGTCCCCAGCATGATACATCTACAATGGCTTTCTTAGTGCTCAGTTTTAACACATATACTTGCACGATGGCATCCATCATAGTTATCAAAATTGTGGAACAGTCTATCACTACCATCTTTTGATGTGTAGAAGCAAAGCAAGGAAATCAGTACATGTTTTGCTTTGCTGACCTAATTTGGTAAGCATCTTTTTTTATCATAAAATCTGTTTCTAATTTCTGACAACATTGTTTGGGTCGTTAGACTAAGTCTGTTGATTTGTTTAACACTAAAAACATAAACTTAGAAGAGAAATGATTATACATCATTTTGCACAACTAATCCAAGCATGGAAAAATCTTCAGCAATAAGCCATTTATTTTAAAAACTTAGAAATGTAATATAAATAACTACAACGTCAATGACAAGAAAGCACTTTTCCACAAAAAAGGGTCAGCTACATGGATCAAATTGAAGCATTTTTTCCTGGGATATTTTGAGGAATACAATAATGTCTGCAGTACACACTGTCTTGCCTTACATTTAATTGCCATTGCCCATTAGGAATCCTTAATTGTAATCAACTATTGAGCATACCACACATTCATTAAGAAAACCGCAAATAAATTATAATCACTAGTGTCATCAACACATAAAAATTCATATGCAATACCCACACTTCTGGAGCAACCAACCAAAAATGGATTTGCTACCACTGCTTATTGATAAACATTAAAAAAATAGATCCATTCACACCTCAAAGCTCAAATAGAGAACAATTATCCAACAAAGATATTATGCAAGTTATCATATGGAAACATAGACTCACCCTTCTGTCATTCTTTGCATGGGACTGCCGAAGAAAGAAACGATGACAAAAAATTATTGCTGTTGCAATAGTCACTTGAGGTCTACATCAATATCATAATTAAATTAGTACCAACATGATAAATGAAGTTAAATGACTTCATTGCCATTTATCAATGATTTTGATAGTTACTAGATATACACACAAAAAAGTCCCTAAACTGCTAGATGTACATGCTAAGGTAGCGTTTGGTTTCTATCTCAGGACAGTGACAAAGATAGTAGAGACAAAGACATGAAAAATATTTTCTTTGTATCATATTTGGTAATGAAGTAGAATACATGACAACTATCTCTATATCTTGTTTGGAAACATGGGGACAAGAAAAAAAAATTACATGATAAAGACATTGTTTACCCTTGTCGGAACACCGGCCATGAACCACCGGCCATCAGTCACCGACCCACTGCCACCGGCCACTAGTTGCCACAAGCCAAACCACCCATGATAGTGAGGACAAAGAGGGAAATATTAAATATATATAGGGATATCATTGGGGAAAAAAATTACATTTCTATCTATATCCTGCCCCTCCACTTTTGAGATACAGAAATTTTCTGTATTTAGTCCCGAGACAACAAAATTTTCCATATGTTGTACCTGACTCCACAACCAAACAACTTTGTATCTCTAGTGTCTCCGTATTTTCTGTTCCAGGACAAAAACCAAACACTACCTAAAATACCCCTAATGTGCTCTTACAAAGAAACATATCCCTGCTATGTGCTAACACAACCTTAACTTCAGGAATAATTTAATTAAATACATTTTGCAACCAGACACATTTATATCAGTTGAAAAAAGAAACAAGTAAACTGGCAAGGAATTAAATGGCTTAAACTTACCAAAAAAAGGAAAAAAATGGCCAACTGGAGTTAAGAAGATAGTTCACTCAGGCTAACAGTAAAAACTTACACTTTAAGTCTCATGCCTAAATCTTGCAGAAATGTGCAGTATGATTTGCGTACGTAAGTTTCCTTCTTCAAATCTATGCCATCATGTTTGGATGGTGAATTTTCTTCAATCTCCTTCCTAGAAAAATACCATCGAGAACCATCCTCTGGCTTCTCTTGAGAATATCTTTGAGAACCACCTTGATGTGTTCCATGATGAGAGACATCACCAAGCAACATTCCGGCCATGTGATTGAAAGCTGATTAAAACTTGCTTTGCTGTATCTATAAGTAAATTTAACAATGCAGTGATGCGTCACCAATAAAAAAACTCCCATTAAATGCAATATAAGAAACAGGGATATAGTAACGTGTGAAATAAATAAATAAATAATATAATCCCTAATTACGTCAACACAGCACGATAACAAATTATCCTTTAAATTTTTGTTAAACTACTTCTACTATGGCTATGACTCAATTCAGCAAATAAATTAACCCTCCAAGAAAGTAGCCACCCAAATCATATCCTCTAACAACAGTCATTATTGACATTAATGCTATTAACTTTGCACAGTCAATCTTCCAACACTACGGATGCATTTATTTAATCTTAAAAAAAATGCTTTTATGATGCAATTTGATTTTACAGATTTTCTTCATACGTTTCTTTTTCCAGCTTATGAAAAATATAAAAAACTGCTAAAACAGCACTTTTTGAGCTTCATATTGCTTTTCCAAAAACTTATCTAACTATATTACATTTTTTATACATGTCTTTCAATAAGAAAAGCAGTTTTTCTCAAAAAAGCTAAGACACATCAGCACTAAGAGTTATACAACAGTACAAACATGAAATACATTAAGGGTATGTTTGCGAGTTGAGATTTTAGAGTATAATTTTAGACTACAAACCCTTCCTTCCCCTCTCGTCCCCTTCAAAATCCCAACTCACATACATACCCTAGTCCCTAAGAAACTTTACATCAGCAATTTGGCATCATTAGATAACCCAACTCAAATATCTCTAGAACTGTGCCTCCACAAGCCTCTACTTAAGCTATCCATCATCAAAAAAAAAAAAAAGAACCACCAAAAGAACAAACATATAACTAAGTTTCCAATCCATGGTAATTTCTAAGATTTTACAGCTTAAACCACTTGAAGTTCCTATGTTGCATGGGTATAGATACAGTCCAGGAACCGATACGGGTACGAGACGCAAAAATTTTGAAAACACTAGGGCATGCATACGGACAATATATTATATAAGATTCATGGTTTCAAATTGCGGTCTACAACTGCAATTGCAGAAGCAATATTGCTATTGTGGTGCACTCTGTGACCGCATCGCTGCGACATGCGCGAGCAACCACAATTTAAAACCCTGACAAGATTATAAATTATAAATTATAAACAATAAAGTAATCAAATCACGAAATAAATATAATTCAACAATGTTCCTCCAAGTTTTCATCAAAGTACTATAAAATATGTCAAACAAGCAAACGGCAACTATTTCAAAGTACCCATGCTCCAGAGGAAAATTTACATGACAACTTGAATAAACGAAGTTTACTACTCAATTCAGAACCAAAAAGAAAAAAAAACAATAATACAACTTGAAAGGGTAAACCACTCTATTCATCGAAAATTACACGATAAACCTGAAAATTTTCTCCATTCAGCTCGTGGGCACCACAAAAGACTCAAAATTTAAGCTTTACCTGAAGTGAAAAGAGTAAAACCGAAGTTCAATTTCGGTTTCAGAGGAAAATTAGACGAGAGCGACACAATTTTTTTCTCCTCGAAGAGTGAGAGAACACGAAACCGAAATCAGAGAGCTCCCAGCAAAAGCGCGTTTAGAGAGAGAGAGAGGGTTGGGTTACTGTGTAAGAGTGTGAACAAAGAAACGAAGAAGAAAGAGGAAGAATTTTGGGGATTATTGAAATTAGGGTTTACAGTGAAAGAGAAGGGAGAAGGAAGGTACTATGTTGTGACCTTATACACACCATCCCCGATGATATTTTTTTCTTCGATCTTCTCCTTTTTCTTTTTTCTCTTGCTTTTCTTAATATTTTTTTTTTTTTTTAAGTTTGTGTTGAAAAATATCATCTTCTTTTTATTTTTTCAATTATGTTGTAGGCTTAAAGCCCGAATAATACTGATGAATGTATTTAGAAGGGAAGCAATGACTTGGGTTAGAGGAATACTTTATTATAAGAATGAGAAAAGTAAATATAAATCGTATAATTATATATAAATAATTAAAATTAAAAGTTAATTAATTAATAGTCATATGATATTTTTAAAAATCACATAATTTTACGTTTTAACTTTTATCATTTATGTAAAATCCAATAATTAAGACACTTATCTCATTCTCACAATAAATTACTCCTCTCACTTGAGTCGTTCTTGTGAAGTAATATTGTTCAATTTGTTTTAGCATTATGACTAAAATATTTGTTGGATGATATAGCACAAACATAATTTTTAACTAGAGGATTTAAAAAAAAAAATTGATTGTTAATATACTTAATATATGCATATGGAAAGAGTTTCATAGCTAGAGACAAAACTCATATCTATGAGCTCTATACCTCAAGGAGATCAGTCACTGCTTCTGACAATGAACACCCTAATTTCACCTAAAAAAACATTTACAAATTTATTTCTTAATTGAAATTTTTCTTTTTTTTGTTTTTTAATCAGTGTCTAAGAACATTGGTTAACCTAAAACAAACACTACTTTAGCTTCACGAATATTTCAAAAGTTAAAAATAATACAAAAAAAAATTGAATATTTGAAAAAAAAAATAAACAACACCTTTTTTTGTATAAAAGAGAAACTGAAAATCAATATAACTAAAACCATTCCATTTTCCATGATCCATGATCTGTTTGGTGCATCATGTATCTCAGTGATATTAGAGATGAACATCAAAAGGTATATCAATATACCATAAACACTTTATACCTTTATCTCCCTACTATGCCTACTACGTTACAAGGTGCTAGCAACAAGTTTTTCCATGTCAACTTGTCTTTGGTTAACCCAAAACTAGGGTCTGATAGGCTAACCTATTTTATTAATATGGGTTGCATATGGTGACCCAGCCCACTTTAGAATGGGTTGGCAAGTTGGCAAGTTGACCTGCAAAAAAATTAAAAAAAAAATTTAATCAAACATTTGCATAAAAATTTAGAAATAAAAAATTATTAATAAAATTCTCACCTAAATATAATAAAATATCTTCCGTATAAACTTTTAAAAAAAAATCATACATTACATGATCTCATTTCAACAATAAAATCTAAGCTAAACAGCCTATGAACATAATGTAAATAAGGGTAAGGCATATTGCAGTAGGAGAATGCAAATAGCCTCAAAGATATCATTAATCCTACTAAGACGAGATCTCATTTGAAGGTAGTAGTGCATATTCATCCTAGCATACTCAATAGGTTTAGTCTATTGTTGTCCTTCTGCCTATTGACAACACTATAGCTATTGCCATTGCTATAACTCCTACGGTTGTTATCTATAAAGACACACCTGAGAGTCAAGAGAGTGAGAGTCGAGGGCTACTGTGATGCCTCAGGTCCATATGTTCTCAGCTAAACCTAACATAGCCCTTAGACACCCTGAAAATCCCCAATTCACTGAAAACGAAGATATTGTTGAAGTTTGCATTTTTATATAGAATAGGCTTACTGCAGGGAGAATGTGGGTTGGTAGGTTCGCTATAGCAAGGACTCCCAACATTGATAAAAGTCCAAAAAGATGTAGTTTCATTTAAGTGACCACAACTCTATTTAAACCTCCTCATACGTGTTTTCATCCCAAAATCCAAAAACCCTAAGCTCATAACTATCTTTTCACCCTTACTCTCATTCTCTCTCAATCCTATCTCTTCCAAGCTTCAAGGTAAGCGATTGTTGATGGTTTATGCTAGATTTACTCTCTTTTCTTCCTTTCCATGTGTTGGGTTATTGTTATTGCCAAATTTGGGCACTCTTCCAATAGTCATAGAGTTGTTTAGGGGTGTTTACGAATTCTCATGTGTTCTCTCTTACTTCCATTGAAGACATTAGTGTTATCTCCGCTCCACGGAGTTCCATTAGTGTTGCCAGCACTAGTTCCTTCTCTCTAGGGAAATGAGTTCAATCATGTGACCTCTATTTTGATTATATGAGATATTTTCTTAGCCTTATGACATAAGAGCATAATTTTAGAAATTGTTTCACGACAAGTTGGATTAATGTGAATTTGCGCCAAGATTTAAGGTTTACCAATGTATCCTGAAAATTGTGTAATAAAACTCATGGGACCATATTGTTCCTCAATTGATGTCATGAATCGATTTTGGACCATGAATATTTCGAAATGTCATGTTTAGCCTAATGCTTACAAGAGTTGTGCATTTATGAAATAATTTTTTCCCAGAATCAGAGTTAAAGCCCAAACATAAAATTTAGATAAATTAATTAGTTTTCATGATTTTAAGTCTATACGGTCACCCAAAAGAAACAGACATTGAGTTAACTGCTGTAGGATCGTTAACCTTGATACCAAGTTGTCCGATAGAGGACAATCTCACCTCTATCAAATTATCTAGATAATAAAACCTAGTTAGGTATCTAATACTGTAATACCTCAAGTACACATGTCCCAAGACAAGTTTTGTACTACCGCATAGTCTCCCGGGACCCACCTATATCACCAAGAAGGCCCTAGATGCAGATAAGACCCAAAAATGTAGAAGTTGGTGTTATTATCACCGATATAGCAGTCCAAGACCGCTATAGCAGTCACGGGAATGGAATTCGAGATTTGTGGCACTAATAGTCCAAGACCGCTATAGTAGTTCCCTATTGTTCCATGGTGGTAGCTGGGGGCACCTTGACTGCTATAACGGCATGCCCGAAGCATGAACAATGCTTAAACGATGTCGTTTTACTTAATGAGCCCTAACCCTTTTAAAAACCCCCCATCCAGCTTGGGTTTCCCCTATTCCAACCGAAACCCTCACTCCCAAATACTTTCTTCTACCTTTTACTCCTAACCCCACTTAAAGCTACCTCTTCCAATCTTCAATGTATGTATATGTTGATAAATTATGTCTCATTTCTCTCTATTTTTCCATATTCTTAGGTGTGGGGTATTTATGTTCTCTCATTGTTGTCAAGTGGGGGTGTTCCCCCAATGTTATTAGAGTTAGTTTAGAGTTATCTAGATGTATCCACAGATCATTTATGAGTATTATGGTTGTTATGGCAAATGGTGGTGCTATCCCCACTCTACGGAGCCTAGTTAGTGTTGACCCCATTTGTTCTTCCCTTCCAGGTAAGTAGGTTTGATCCTATGGCCTTATTTTGGTCACCATATAACTATTTTCTAGTGTTATGAAATGTTTAGAGAATTTACAATTGACCTTTAACATGAAACAAAATTTATATATGTCATGTAAGAACTAGAAAATATGTTTTTAAATTTTTCCTGAAAATTATTGAATTTCTAAAATGCGTCGGATCATTCTGGGATTCAAATTGATATTATATGAGTTATTTCATAATCGTAGATTTGGTTTTGATTATGAGAATTAGTTATGGTTAATGAAAGAAATGTGAAACATTATGTTTATTCACAAAGATTAAGAGTTGTTGAACTTAGAATTTTAGAACCCTTTTACATGACTACAATATGGTTTTAGGGTAAGGAATCATCGAGAGGAATAGAGTTGTGAGTTAACGATAGTTAAATCGTTAACCTTGGTATACCAAGTGCCCACTAGGAGCAAGTTATCCTTATTTCGATCAATCCGCCAAGGACATGGTTTGCTAGGGATCATTAAGATCTCAAACAGGTACCTTTTTTTGTTAGGGACATGGATATATAGTCTTTTCTTTTAGTGATTCCTTAAGAAACATCATGATTTTTATATTGCCAATAAATTTGTTATTTCATAG
This sequence comes from Dalbergia cultrata, assembly GCA_031216105.1. Classification (NCBI taxonomy): domain Eukaryota; kingdom Viridiplantae; phylum Streptophyta; class Magnoliopsida; order Fabales; family Fabaceae; genus Dalbergia; species Dalbergia cultrata. The sequence goes on from CM062350.1 coordinate 20,361,990, forward strand.
TTATTATGTATCATAAATGAAAAGGATTTATGAATGTTGTATTATTATTTATGTATCTTTCTTCTTGTCCCATGTACAGTTATGGGTGAAAATTCACTCACTAAGTTTTAAGATAAAACCCACCCTTCTTTCTCTTCTGTAAAACCTTAGGTACACATGTCAGTAGATAGATTCGGATTGGCTGTAGGGTCCCCCCAAGACCCACCCAGATGGCCGAGAAGGCCCCAAAAGCTTGAAACACCTTTTTTTTTAATGCAAATAAGGTAAACTGTCACCACTATAGCTGTAATACTCAGTGTGCATATGTCAATAGACAAGTTTTGTACTGCCTCAAGGTCCCTTCAAGACCCACCCATGCTGCCGAGTCTGGGATTTCGCTAAGTCTGGAGCCTATATCTCCTTGGAGGGCTATATTATATAGCCAGATTCTTAGGATCAAAAGTCTAGATAATTGCTTTCCAAAGAAAAATAAATTGAAGAGTAATTTTTAATGAACTTTAGGAAACCTCTAGACAGTTCGTTTTTAGCCCATATATTTAGAAATTTGCAAGAATTTTTCAATTTGAACTAGAACTCAAAAATTTAAAAAATTGGATTTTGATTTGTTGAGGTTTTGATTTTTTTTATATTTTATTTGAATCCAAATAGGGGGTATTTCCTTATTTACATTTATGTTTAAAGTTAATGTCCTCTGACATTAACTTAAAATTAATAAATATAAATAAGTGAGTATGAAGAAACCTATATGCTAGAATGACAAAGAAATTTGCAAAAACTGAGAACTGTCACCACTATAGCGGTCGCAACATATATTTTCGAAGAGTTTGATGGTCTGTAGATCGCTATAGCGGTCCAGAACTGCTATAGCGGTCACAAGTGAGTCATGCGAGATGGGAAATGGGCTAGACCGCTATAGTGGTGTTAGTTTGGCGAAAACAGTACCAAACAGTGTTGTTTTCATTACTGATGCCTCCCTCATTTTTATAAAACACTCTCATACTCTTTCTTCTCCCATTTTACGAACTGGAACCCTCCCTACCACCATTTTCTTTCTTTTCTTCATTCCTATTGCACTCTAGCTCCCCCAAATCATCAAGGTATCTTTATGTTGATAGATTTTGTCTTCATTCTTCCCATTCTTTTACATTCTTAGTATGGATATTTAGTTTCTCTCATTTTTGTGAAGTAAGGATGCTCCCTCAATGTCGTTAGAGATGTTTTGGTGTTATCTAGAGGTGATTAAAGTTTAATCTAGAGTCAATGTTGCTCTATGGCAGTTGTTGGAGCTATTCCAAGCTCTCAAGGTCAAGTTGGTGGTGCCCATTTACTCCCGACTCTAAACGGTGAGTAGGTTTAAACTTATGGCATTAGTTTCATTATTATAATTATGTTTTACGCATGATGATTGCTAAATATGGTATTAGAGATGAAAATATGAACATATATGATTTTTGCAAAGCTATGACTTTGAATATATAGCATAAAAATGAAATTTAGAAAACCATGGGACCATGATTGATAGATTGTACGTTATGAAAATGTTTTATATTCAACTTTAAGAGATTTATTGCAAGAATATGTGAGTTGATAAATTATTAATTTATCAAATATATTTTAAGACTTTATGATATCGTTATGCGTTAAGACTGGAGATTTCAAAATATGATTTTTGAAGATCAGTTAATATATTTATACGTCTAGAGAAATGTGAAACAAGAGTATGACCCAGCTTTGTGAATAAACATGTTATATGATTTCCGAGTTATTATGGTTATAAACCTCAGTGTTTAAACTATGATTTTAGAGTTATCAAGTATATGGAAAATATGTTAGTAAAGATATGAATTTAGAACTTCAATTTTATGGTACCAAGAGGTACGGAATTCAATATGATTCATAGTAACTGCCAGATACATATTCTATTGGCTTGAAATCGGAATGCCTACAAGTCGTGAACCCTTGGGCTCGATTTTCACAGCCATAGTTATGCTAAAGTCAAATTGTTAGAGTTATATGAGTTCAGAACTCTCAGAGTACTAAGAATTTAGAGCTTTTATGAATAAGGTAATTATACATTATGGAGTTTTATGACTAGAGAAAAGCCCAGATTAGTGTTTTAGAGAAAACGACATATTTTATGATTTATAGACTAGACGATAGCTATAGAGCAACAAACAGTGAGTTAACGGCTGGAAAAAATGATCGTTAACCTTAAAAATGATCGTTATCCTTAGTACCAAGTTTTCCAAAAGACAATCTCATAGAGCAAAGAATGGAACCTAGTTAGGTGTCCGATTTGGATCCTTGAGGGATTCTAGAGATCAGAAAATTTGATATGTCATGGTTGACATACATAGCTAGAGAAAATATTGTTATACTATGCATACCTAAAGAGCTATATTTCTCTATTAGAGTACTATTATTATATTTTTAGGAATTATTGATGCTTTCAAAGAATATTTGATTTAATAGCTATTACGTATGTATATGAAAAATGATTTCTCGTTAGAGTAAGAATTTAAAGACGTTTTTCTATGAATTTATAAATATAGAGATATCTTTTCTATATATAGTTATGGATATGAATATAAAATGATTTATGATTGCAACATGTATATTATATTATATTATATTCATTGGTTGTCCTATGTGGATGATGGGTGAGAGCTCACTTACTAAGTCTGTTGACTCATCCTTTTTCTTTCCTCTCATAGTTGCAGGTTCAGAGGTGGTTTAGATTCCGGTTCCATAGATATAGTAGTTTCTCTATGGTAAGTCTTACTTTGGAGTAAGGCTTAATTTAGGGTTTTGTTAGAGTAGAGTACTCCAATAGATGTGCAGACATAATCCAAGCCACACATATATTGATATTGTAGTTAGTTTTAAAGTGCATGTACCTCTATATATGTTTTTAGAGTTCAAATACGGATTGGAAATGTGGATTATGATTATAGATTCATGTAATGAACTAGAGATATATTAATGATTTAGTTTTCAAGTGTTAAACAAATTTTCAGAGATTGATTAAGAGGACCTTAGAGCTTTGTATATTAAAGTATTTTATATTTTTTATTTCAAAAATTCAATCCTGGATAAGGATTTAAATAAAGATTTAAAAGAAGCTATGTTTTAAGAATGAACATTTTTATAAATTATGCATTTAATAGACACGTCACCCAGTAGGCTTACATATGAATGAGATTCTTCACACGCCGGTCACGTTCCTAGGTCGGGTTGTGACAATAGTGGTCCAGGTCACAAGTATGGAAAGGAGGGTTTGAGTAGTCTAAGGACCCCTATAGTAGTTGTAAGTGTCATGGTCGGGGGTGCAAGGACATCCTAATCGCTATTCCCTCTAAAGCAGAAACAGTGTGAAACGTCACTGTTTCGTTTAAGTGATCCCCTTACCCCCTTTATATACCCTAAACTCAATGTTTTTATCCTATTTTCGAAAACCTTCCTTCCCCAAACACATTTTCTCTCTCCCTCTCTTAATCTAACCCCAAATTCTTCTCCGCAACAATTAAAGGTATGGGATCATGGTTAGTTTATGTTAGATTTCTTCATGTTCATCCTCCTCCATGTTATGGGTTGCCTTTGTTTCTTATTGTTGTCAAGTGGTAGTACTCCCTCAATGTTGTTAGAGTTAGATTAGAGCTATCTAGAGTTTCTAGAGATTAATCTTGAGTTTATGGTTGTAATGGCAGATGTTGGTGCCATCCCTCCTCTCCGGAGCTCTCTTAGGGTCGATCCCTCATGTTGCACCCCTTTTAGTGAGTGGGTTTAGATCCTATTATCTTTATGCTGATTATTAAAGTTAATTTCATTAAATTATGGCATGATTGCATGATTTTAGAGACTATTGCAAGATATTAGAGCTTTTGATTAATTTTACCAAGTTCATGAAAATGGTGATTTTCAACAAGAGAATGAAATAATTGTTTTAATGCAAACTCATAGGACCATTATTGCTAAAATGATTTTTATTAAAGAGCTAGAGTATAAATATGTTTTGATTTAGAGATTTATGAATTACTATGATGATTTCAAGAGTAGAGCATAAGTATATGATAGAGATTTAAATCCAAAGAAGAGCTTAGCACAGAGATTTAGAGAAAATATGTATTTTTTTATATTTAGAAACTAGACGGTAGCTATAAAGAAATAGACAACAAATTAACAGCTAAACCCTGATCATTAACCTTATGCCAAGTTGTCTGGAGAGGACAATCTCTTAGAGTAGAGAACGGAACCTAGTTAGGTGTCCAATTTGGGTTCTTGAGGGATCCTAGAAAGTAGAGATTTATTGTTATGACATGGTTGACATGTATAACCAAAGATTATAATTATGTCACATGTTTATGCATAACCAGATATTCTTGTTTCTTTACTAGAGTACTATTATTTATGCTTGTAGAAATTATTGATGCTTTTCAGAAAATATCTGATTAAGAGCTATTACATATATGTATGGAAATGGTTTTAGAGAAATTTGCATTGTTAAGTTTTATGATTATATATACATATATTTACATCTTGCTGTTGTCCCAGGAGAAGGTTATGGGTGAAAACTTGCTTTCTAAGTTTTAAATGAAACTCACCCGTCTCCCCTTTTCCATTAAAGATACATTAGCTGTTGTGGGTTTTTCTCAACCACCTCTTCAGCAGTAGACGTTTCCAGTTGGTGAACTTCACTTTAGAGTGAAGTTTCTTTTGCATTTTGTTTAGAGCTAGAGTATTTTAGTGTACATTACGGGCAGGGTCCTAAACCATAGAAATATTGCATGTTTTGTATACCATGATTATATTGTATTTCATGATTGTAGTTTTTATGGTTTATTTTGTATAGAACAACTCATTATACTTTGCATTACATAGATAGGTTTAGAGTTGAATTATGAAATTATTTAATTGAAATTGGATTTCAAAGAGCTAAATATTTATATCAAAGATGTTTTTATATTGCTTGAAAATGGATTTATTATTATTATTATTATTATATGCATATAGAGAGAAATCAGAGATCATGAAGCTTACATAGAGATGAGATTCCTCACATGCCAATTACATTCCCAAATCGAGTCTTCCTCATAGATATAGCTATAGCATTGGATCCTCCACCACCTCCTCCTTAGCAGCACTAGTATTTTACCTTAGTGAGATTCACGTTGTCGTGAAGTGTTTTGGGTATTTTATAGAGTGCTCCAATGACAGGGCGGGTAAGGTCCTGAACCATATAAAGATATGATTGCATTTTGTTTCCATGATTTATTATTTTATTTACATGATTATAGTTTTCATGATTTTTTTTTTTTTTTTGTGTAGAGAGCAACTCGGCATATTTTGTATTATGACCCTAGATTTAGATTTTGGCTATGAAATTATTGTTTATGATTATTTTGATTTCAAAGAGAGCAAGTTAATTTACATTAAAGATGAAATTATGTTTAAAATGGTATTATGATTAAAATATGCATTTTGTGTGACTCAGTGATCATGAGACTTGCGTGGGGATGAGATTCCTCACGTGTCGGTCATGTTCCCAAATCGAGTCATGACAAATACGAGACCTTATTAGGTGCTCTTCAGAGATCTGCCTATATGATATTTTTATTATTATGCTATTTAGAGTTTCCTATTTCTCTAGTAGTTTCTTGTTATGCACGATTTAAGAAACTACTATTTTGGAGTATTATGTATTTAACTATGATAATTGTTTCACAATTGCTACATTTGATATTGTTATTTATGTATCCCTTGTTGGTTGTCCCATATAGGGGTTACGGATGAGAATCCGCCCACTGAATTTTAGACGAAACTAGCCTCTCTCTTTTCCCTTCCTTTACAGATATAGCTGCTGCATAAAATCCTCCACAACCTCCCCCTTAGCAGCTATTGTGTTTCAAGATTGGTGAGCTTTACTTAGTAGTGAAGTATTTTGAGTTTTGTCATTGAGTGCTCCAGTGATGTTGTGGCAAGGTCCCAGACCATGCATGATATAGTATTTTGCTACAATGATTTATTATGTATTTAAGATTATATGATTTTTCATGGTTTTGTATAGAGCAACTTAGTTTACCTTTTATTTTATGATTATGGATTTCAAACCTAAATTGTGAAATTGATTATACATGTTTATTATGTTTCAAAAATGCAAATTGATTTATATTTGAAAATGGAAATTATATTTAAAATATGCATATAACACGATTTAGAGACAATGAGGCTTATGTAGGGATGAGATTTCCCACATGCCAATCACATTCCCAAATTAGGTCATGACAGTTATCATCTTTCCATTTGCTACCAGCATGCCACCTTTTCGTCTACTACTGGCCTGCCACCTCTACATATTGTTATCGCTGACAAAGACACACCTGAAAGTTAACAGAGTGCGGATTAAGGGATGCAATGCAATTGCTTCTCCTTCTGCTATACTACAATTACTAAGAGTTGAGCTAGATAGAGATTATGTTGATGATCATAGAGAATGGTAAAGGCTACAAAGTGAAAAGGGATTAAGAATTCATGGTTAGATGATGGGGACACTAGAAAAAGGATTCGGCCGGACTTTTTGTCAGTAATAGGGCCTTACAAAATTTACAATGTGAACTCAGTTTCTTGATACAACCAAAAAGGAAAAAAAATGGCGACATGTGGGTTCAACTCACCCAACCTACCTTTGTGTTTAAATGAGGTGGGTTAGGTGGTACCCGTACTAGTAACCCACTACAAAACTTCAATTCAAAATAGGATAATTTAAATTATAACTGTTGCTCAAAATAGGAGATCTTGGAAACAGGTCTTGAGTAAAAAAGAAACACAGACATTCTAGCCGTTTCTTCTACAATTCTTTTGTTAATTGAATTTAAAGGAATTCAATTAAGGAAACACTTAGCAAACCAATACAAGATACCCTTAAAAATCACGTGATGGAAAAGTAAACTAAAATCCAAAATCAAAGTCTAGTCTAGATATAATCACAAAGGCAAAAACTAGTTTTAATGGCATACGAGGAAGAGTCATTTGAGAAAATACAACAAAAAGATTGAATAAGAAAGCAAAAAAGGGAACTAGGGAGAACTTGGGCCTCGACAAGGGCTTATTATCGACCAAGTAGAACAAATCATCTTTGTTGGCACTGGTACAAAAAATGAGGATGGGGTGATGGTGTTGTTGTAAAAATTGAATGATTTGCAAAATGAACATGGTTGTTAAGCTTATTGGCAATGGGAATGTCTACTACAAATATGTATGGCTACTGCCAATGGGTATGTTTACTACTATAGGATATGGCTACTGACAATGGTTATGTCTCTACCAAGAGTCATGCCTAATAAGCACTTTATTTCAAAACATCATATATATGTGATTCTTTCTCCATCATCCCAACAAACTAAAAACAAAAACTTTCTTTTCTTGAGAGATATTCTATGGGAAATCTTCAAACTTGCTCTCCCAAGACTTTAGGGTGCTTGGATTAATCATAGGAGTGGATTGTGGTAAACCTATGAGCAACTAATGGGGGGCTATTAGCACTATAAGGATGAGGTGATATCTGATCTAGTTTTAAGCCTATGAACATTCCAACATTTTCTCCTTTTCCTCCCATTAACACTCTTAAGGTGTTCATTTGAAGATGGAGTCTATGCAGGAATTTGTGTTCAAAGTTATGAACTGAGATTTCATGAATCTGAATTGTTTGGATGGGTCAAATTTCATTCATTGGAAAGACAAGATGATGTTTATCTTGATTGCATTAAAGATTTCATACATTCTTCATCTAGTATCAAGCCTGTGAAGATTCTATTATTTTGTCCTTCTCCTTCCATTAATCGGCGAATGGTAATACTAATGAGAGGGAAGCACTCATGCAAGGCAAAAATGAAGTTATGAAAATATGAGGGAGATAATGAGAATTATTGTAGAGTATTAAGGGTGTATGGTGTATTAAGGCACTATCAAACCTCTGCCATCAAATACACAGTGCATTGTACACCATATTTAATGCGATGTAACACGACACATGCCATGTAAAAGGTTGGATCTTATAACATGATTGGTTCTTCATTTAGAAAGCTTTAAACCAGGATATGGACCAAAAATATTTTCTAATAACTTTTACCCAATCTATGATTTTAAAGTTGTAAACTAAATTCTAAACATCCCTTTCATATTAAATAATGTGTTTTCATAATTTGTTATTGGTCTATTTCTATGATGCAACAAGCAAGGTACCTCTTTTTATGTGCTACTAATAAGGTCTATTTGGTGGCCCAAATCGCCAAAAAAAAGGGAAAAAAAAATAAATGAAGGCGAGATTGGCTTGAGATATGGCTTTAAACAAGCTAGCCTGTTTTTCTTTTTTTCCTGAACTGCGGTTAAACAACTATCCCATTTAATTTGCAAGCCAAAATGATCCGAGCCTAAATGAGTAGGTCCTGCCTGTTTGACACCCCTAATTCATGTTAGATCCAATAATTAAGATTTATCCTTCAGACTCTCACAATAAATCAGCTCTCTCATATGAGTCGCTCCATATATATATAATCTCTCTCACTCTCATAATAAACCAGCCCTAGCTAGCTTTTGGGAGAAAAGATGCCAAAGTGATTATAAAGCTATCGTTGCCATATTTGAAACCAATTTAGGACTCAATAACTAGTATATCACAATTGTATCTTGCCAAAATAGAATGTCAAGTTTTCGTTCACAATTTAAACATCATTCATATTTTGAAAACATTATGTACATCAATAGAACAAAAAAAACTTTTGGAATTAAATTGAAATTCGAAGAATGTAAATAAAGCTTTACCTTTCTTTTTATTAAAAATATCTAGATAAATTACAACTACTAATAAGCCTTTTTGTACAATGTAAAGTTGGTTGTCTGAATTAAAAGATATCATTGAGCCAATCCTATCATAATTTTCCTTTTTAATGATCCCAAGAAATCCACCACTGGAAGTATTGATTAATTCTCTCAAGATGTAAAACTTACAAAAGTGGGTTTATTTTAGTCCACGAGATCTTTTCCACACTCATTACTAGCAATCAAACCCCTAACTTGGAGGATGACAATGGAGGAAGTGACAAAGAGTGACAATCCTAAACTTAAGTGACCTTTGTTCTGAAATAATTTTAGAAGGGGAGTGGAATAACTAGCACTCCCTATGTCTAGTTTTAACGTACTCTTTGGGAAATTGAGATAAATTGATACATTGAAAAGTTGATGTATGTGGTCACAAATGTATCAATTTATCTCTATTTTTGAAGGAGTCCATTAATACAGAATAGAGAGAGTAATAGATAATGTGTCTCTCATTTGTCACTCAACATTCTTATTTTTTAACCTTTGAAATTAGAGGATTAAGGAGGGGATGTGTGTAACATACAAATAAAATGTGTGGCATAATTTCTTCAATGTTATTCCTAATCCTTCTTTTCTATTTTATTATTAGTCATTCTCTTCCATTTTCTTCAAAACTCCCAAGCACAACATAAGGAACTCAGCTAGATAGCAACTATGGTAGATATCAACCATATTTCAGTTTTATAATAACTTTGATGTGATATTCTAGGAAAAATAAATTCATATAATTATTATTTATCAGTAATCTAAAATATTTTATTATTCTAAAAGCTTATTAAATATTTCTACCGGCTAAAGTGACATCAATTTTTTTCCCCTTAAATTTAAAATTCAAGAAAGAAGGAACAAGACAAAGAGAACCAACCAAACGCGCGTTTCAAACACGAGAGAGCGCATATATTGCCAATAATTGTCCGAAACGTACACACCAACTTCGTATCTTCTGTCTCTCTTCCTACACGATGACTTTCTCGAAAAAATAATTACACGTTATCAAATTATATTTAATTTGTTCTTTAAAAATAATTATAATTATCTAATTTTAATTTAAAATATTTAAAATTTATATAAAAATAAAAATTTAGTTATAGTTGTGAATATTTTTGAAGTACATATTATATATATATATATATATATTTGTTTATTTATTTATTTATAACATTAAAATTTAAATCCAAAAAAGCACAACCCACCTAAAACAAAACACACGTGTTCGAGCGAGCCAAGCTAAAGAATCATCGAAACTTCAAGTCCTGGTTTTGAATAAACAGATAGATACAAGCAAGCAATCATTCATGATCTGAAAAAATAAAAAGAAGAAGAAGAAGAAGTGATTCTGGGTAATTATGGAGAAGATGGCGTCGAGCAATAACAAGATAGAAAGGGCGCACCAGATGTACAGGGATGGCCGCTACGGGGAGGCGCTAGGGTTCTACACGGAGGCCATCGCCATCACTAAGACCAAACCCCAGAAGATCGCTCTACATAGCAACCGTGCCGCTTGCTACCTCAAGCTTCACGATTTCAAGAAGGTCATCCTTTTTTTTTTTTTTTACCATTTTTCAATTTTGTTTTCTCTCTTCTTAATTTTTGGTCACTGGTAAGTTGAAATTCTGACCAACGTGGGTTGGTCAATGCGATAGGTGTCTCGGCCCCTTAATCAGAGGTCTCGGGTTCGAGCCCTGAAAAGGAAGGCCTTAAAAATGGATTTGATATAACAGTAGTCAAGAGCTTGTGTCAGTTGTGTGTGTGTGTGTGTGTGTGTGTGTGTTTTTTTTTTTTTTTGTTTAATTTTAAATTAGAAGACCAATTTGGGGGGTTTTATATTGTCACTGTTGGTATTCGGTTGTGTTTATGTGTTATGGATTCGATTTGAATTAGAGTTTAAGTGCTGATACTGATAAGTGATAATTTTGAATAATTTATTTGGGCTATTTTTTTTCTTCCTGAATTCTTCTAGTGCTTATGCTCTTTAGATGTGGGAATATTAGGTTTTTATTTATTTTTTGAATATGAGACTTTTATTGTGGAAATCAGTTCGATTTTAGCAACAGAGGTAGGAACTCTTTGGATTAAATTAATTGAGGTGCAATGTAAACTGTAAAATACGGTTACACTTTCATTCAATTAAATTATTCTTAAGTCGTGAGTGCGAGAGTTAACCATTGTGAAATTAAGTCCTATAATTTTTTTCGCATACGTGAAAATAGTTCTTTATATCCAAGGTGGGGAATTCGGTTTTGGTGATGTTATTTCTAATTACTTAATTTTCACTAGTGAGGAAATCCTCTTAAGAAATGAGATTGAGTTTAATTTGTCTGAAGCAAATTTGGAGCTAGCTGCGTTGACTGAGTTACTTCTCACTCTGCACTATGAGATTTTAAAATGAGTTCTTCTTTTTTCTCTCCATGGAGCACACCACGACTTTCCATTTATTAGGCATTTTTGAAGCAGCTATAGAAAGGTAGTTAAAACATTGCAACTGAACATGAAAATTTCGTTTGGATCCTAGAGTAAACTTGGTTGGTAATATATGCAAAGTAAGAATTGTGAATGGACAAATGGTAAGTTGAATTGAAAGATCTATGGATTGTAATTGTAAGTTGTAACTTATATAACTGCAACAAATGCTAGCAAGTACTGTCTTGGTTGCTTTATTGATGTTGAACTATCTGTTTCTTATTATTCTTGAATTTCAAGACTTTAGCTGCCCTTGTGTTATAAATTTTGTCACACATTAATTAGGATTTTAACTTTTTGAACAATTGTGAATGGTGATGCTCCATCTGTCTAATTGCAAGCTTTTACTGTATGATTTCCAGTCTAATACTTCTGTTTTGGATACAATCAATTGTTACTGCTACTGTTTCAGGCAGCAGAAGAGTGTACCTCAGTTCTTGAGCTTGATCAGAAGCACAGTGGAGCATTGATGCTGCGGGCTCAAACACTAGTCACCCTTAAGGAGTACCATTCAGCACTTTTTGATGTCAACAGACTCTTAGAGTTGAACCCGTCCTCAGAGGTCTATCAAAATCTTCAAGCTCGCTTGAGGACACAATTGGTAGGGTGTTGTCTCTTCGGTGTTATGTTCTTATTGCAGTTGCATACATTGCACACCTGGTAACTTGATTTGAATGTGCTGAGAGGTGAAGCATCACCTGCATACTCTGGAATGGACAGCTTAAGGCCTGTTTGATTTCCATTTCCATTTTCTGTTTTTATTTTTGTGTTTTCTGTTTTTAGAACCTTGTGAAGGAAATAATAAGCATAGGAAATGAAAACTGAAAACAATTTTTGTTCACAGTATTCCTTCACCAAATTCTGGAAACAGAAAACATACAATATGAAAATAAGAAATGGACACAGTAACCAAACAGGCCCTTAACTGTTGTTATTATTACAGTCGTTAGACTTTGGATGGTTTTTATTTTTATTTTTTATTAGGTTTTGTTTTCTCCAATGCCCTTTCTTTATAATCCTGCTAGTAGCGAGACTCATCAAGTCCATGTGCAAGTTAGAAAGTAAACAATAAATCAAGTTTAGTTAAAAAGAGCTGTATTCAAGTAAAGTGTTTCCTGCAAAGCACAGAGCTAACTTTTTTAAGTCTGTGGTCCACTGACCTAGTAAGTTTCACCTTGAATTTTCTTGTAAACAAAGTACTTTGTCAACTGTTAGTAAGAATGTGTTTTTTTCCTTGTGTTTTTTTGCTTGCTCAAGTAAAGTCACTTGCTCCAATACCAGAGTCTGAAGAGGAGTTTGAAGAGCAGGGAGAAGAATGTGAAGACAGCACTGAGGTGATACTAAAAGGAGAGAATAAGAAGGAAGCAATGGGAGACAAATATGCAGCAACTTCTAATATTGGGAATGATCAGACGGTTGAGCTTGGGGAAGGTATAATAAGTGCTGAATTTGCTTCCCAGGAAACAGATCCCAGGTTTTCATCCAAAGAAGGAAGAGACCAGAATTATGAGCCTGAAAAGTCCACATCAGAGGCTATTACACCTATAGCACCTGACAAGGAATCAAACGAGCAGCATTCCAAAGGATGGCAAACAATTCCGAAACCAAAAGGACATTCAGCTCTAGATTATGCACGGTGGGACTGTGTCGAAGATGGTTCTAGTGAAGACGATGATGACGATGAAGATGAAGAATCTTTGCCGCAGTACCGATTTCGTGTAAGAACAGTTGGTGTACGTCCTGTGAAGTGAGAAGATGCTAGCATAGGATGCCTCTAAATTGGCTGTTCTGATCGAATAGTGAACATAAAAGTGACCTCTGATGGGCAAGAATTGGCTGGTGGGAATAGCTCAATCATGTGGTCTGTCTTGAAGATCTACAAGTCGTAGCAAAGTACTATATTTTACCAGTTGATTTGGTTGTCAGTGGTTACGAGCTATCTGAACTCTGAAGTTTACGCCAACTTCTTCCCTTTGAAGCTACTAACTCCTGATCTCCAGGTCTCTCTGCATTTTGTCGTGATACCAAGCTAAAGGGTTCATGCTTCCATATTGTACGGAAAGAAAAGAGGGAGTCTTTCAGCTGCTGATGAGGCTCATACAGTTTGAGCAATACCATTGCACCAGGCGCCAGGTGAATTTATTTTCTCTTTTGGGTGATACAATTTCCACAGTTATAATAACTAGTATGGGAATTCCTTGTTGCTTAATCATTGTAGATAGAAAGTTATAAACTTAGGCTGCAGCTGCCACCACCGTGCGTTATTCTTTCATGCATAAGTAAAATCCAGTCATTCAAGAGGGGCTTGAATCTGTGACTTTTCTTATGTGCTGTCTGTTTCTGTTTGTTTCCTTTTTTTTTTATTTTTATGTAATGTATGATTCATTATAAGGCTATCAATATGGTGTTAAATTGATGTTTATCTTTGTAAACACTAGATTTCGTGCAAATTCCACACCCTTCATTGATTTCTTCCATCGTTTTCTCTGTTTATAGGGTGCCCCCTTTGATGTTTCTGTTTGGATGGGTTGAAATAAATTAGGATTCTCTCCTTATACTTAACAACAGGGTTGCTTTGAGGAGTAGCACGTAGGTTTTGATTTGAGAGGAATAAAATTTTTACGGGGTTTTGTTAACATTCAAAAACTGTTATCTTTTATGCAAGAGTTTGGGTAAATGACTTATTTAAGATTTTGTATAAAATTTCTGAAATGCAACTTATAAGTTATTTTTCGTATACAGATACATAATAAAAAAAATGTGCGTTTTGAAAAGTGTTTGGTATTTTAATTTCTTAAAAAACACTAAATAACTTATTAAGAAGTAATAAGTTGTGCAGCCAAATAACAAAATATGACTTTTGGAAAGTTGAAAAAGTCATAAATAGTGTTATCCTAATGGGTCTATATGTATATGTTTTATATATGTTAAGTCATTGAAAAATGTTAATTGTATTCATAGATTGTGGAATACCGTGTCGGCTCCTATCTGTCCCCCATTGAATGAGATGTGAACCCTAGTTAAATGGGATCCACTCCTCATTTAACGGTGGATGAAGTGTGAGTCGGTACGGTGTCTTACACCTTATGAGTACAAATAGCCCAATTTTATTGTAGAAACACTATGTGTATGCATTCAGTCTACACTTAGCTCTCAACGTTCATGCCTCAATGTTGAGTATTTCAAAAGGACTTTGTTATTTATATTTATTGTGCATTGGATATCGTATCAATTTATATCTCATCTATAATTGGTGAGGTATGGATTCTATTTAATCAAGGTCGACACTTTATCCAATGATGAATATGGTGTGAGTCAGTATAGTATCCTATACACAATGAATATAAATAAATTTCTTTCATAAAAATAGAATTGAAAAAAATGCTAAAATATTTTACTGTTGATCCATGTGTATTGGGGTGAATGAGTTGCAATCATGCGTATATATGACACTTCTCAAAAAATTTTGTTGTCTTTGTTATGTGGTAAATATGAAGCTGAAAATTTTCATAAATAAACTCAATGTATAAAATTTATAACATTATAGAGTATTTAGTTTTTAATGTATATATATTGGAAAATTTGATGTTAACCAAGTCATTGAAAATAAATTGGTTATTTTTACTTTTATTCTGTTTGGTTAGAAAATTGGTTAAAGTTAAATTACTCCAATTTTTCCATCTAAAAACTAAACCAGTCACTACCTTAGTCAAAGTCATGTAAGTGACTAAGTGTTTAGCGAATAATTAATTTTAATCAACAGTTGTGGTACATAATTTTGAATTTTACTATTAAATCATCTAATTATTGCAAATTTTGACAATTTATGTTGA
Organism: Dalbergia cultrata; assembly: GCA_031216105.1. NCBI lineage: Eukaryota > Viridiplantae > Streptophyta > Magnoliopsida > Fabales > Fabaceae > Dalbergia > Dalbergia cultrata. Next base: position 20,377,157 of record CM062350.1, read on the forward strand.
CAACAAATAATTGACAATTTTTTTTTTGAGCAGAAGGTTAAAATTGCGTTAAACCATATGTTTGTCAACAAACTCAAAACCTATCCATCAATCTTTCCTTTTTGAGATATCGATTTGAGGAGCAAAAAGTTACTCTTATTAAGCTCACCACTTAAAGAATTAAGTGTCAAATTCACTTGAGCGAAATGCGGATGGAATTTGTAATGTGATTTGTGTGTTGCATATGGCATGTTGACTGATAGAATATTAAAGAGCAAAAGAATTGTAGAATGTAAAGGATTTGATTGACAAATGTAAATAAACTACAATGCAAAAGAAATAAAAGAAATCTACACCTAGGATTCAGGACTATGTTTGGTCATTAGGGTGATGTTGTGAGAGTGAATGTGTGAGTAAAAATTTTAACTCTTTACAAATGCATAGAATTACTATTTATAGACATTATAGGATTCTGAGAATGTGACACTTGTCATTGACTGTGTCCTTGAATGTTGTCCATGTGTCTTTGATGATTTCGTTCTTTGTCATATGCCTTTGTCGTCAAATGGAGACACCTTCATTGCTTTTTCACAAAACCTCTATCAATAACTGCTAAAAACCACTGATAACTACTATTAATTGTCGCGGTTCAACATCTGTCTCCTACTGATTATTGTGACAATCTTCAGATCTTGCAAATTTTCTAAGTCTTGAATGATAAACATGGAATTCGGCTTGTCGAACTTGAGCTTGAAAATCTAGTCATTACAAGCTTTTAACCTTGGAGCTTCAAACTTCATCCTAAGTTACAAACATTCGATTCAACATGTACACTGTCAAACTTGAAACTTTGTCAACAATGATTTGCATTTCCTTAGGAATCACACTTCATCTGTCATGACCAACTTTGATTTGTCAACTGTTTGTTGTAACACCCTACTAAACTCTAATTCTTCCATCCTAATTTTTAATATTATAATGGTTAGTTACTAATTTGTAACTTGAAAATTTAGGAATTTTTTTTTTACTGCTATGATTATTTCTTATTCATAATTATATACCAGAATAATGTGTATTAACTGTAAATCATGTATCTGGTAGACTCCCAGTAAAGAGAGGTGGGTCACAATGGATACGCTTAAATACCAAGTCTTTCCTTAGCCAGAACCTTTCCAAATTAGATTCTCACAGTAACACACTTTCTTCCAGTAACCTAAAGGTAATTTTTTCTTTTAATAACAAAGAATGCTTTTTGTCTAACATAATATTAATGTCTGTTAATTGTTAATTCCCACAATTTAGACAACCATCATCTATAAAAAACATACTTCATTACCAATATCAATTCATAGGGTACAGTAGTACATATTACACATTCAAGATACATGAAGGAAAACTTTAATATCACAATACAATATAATCAAAGTCTGGTAACAGATAGTAAAGATTCTATCTAGCACACATAACAGAATTTGATTATTTAGAAATTAAGTCCATGGCTATATCCATTTCATTGTTGATGACGATCCATGTTATCTGGAAACATTAAAGAAAAGGGATGAGAGAAGTCTCCTAGTAGGGTGATGTTTCCAGGGGAGTTCCATTTCATCCCAAAAATACTAAGAATAACGCGGGAGTGCAGCAAAATGCACAAATTATATTTTGCTAGTGTCAAGCAAAATTGAAATGCATAATATTAATCATAATAAAAGTGCAGTAAGAGAAATATAATAAATAATCATGAATATACTATAAACTCCCTTTTTTAATATCTCATTCCTTTCTAATGGCTATAGTCTGTAAGATTTGTTTCATATTGGATCTGTGAGAGTTCTCATTGCTAGGGCGTTCCCTAGTCAGATCAGTGAATGTCATGTCCTTGTCCACTAGCATGGTGGGGCCTAAGGCATCACTAAAACACGTACCAGGTCCTTTTTAGCTACAACGCAGAGCCCGAGGTGTCACTTATTTATTTGTCCATTTTACATTGTGTACATAGTATGCATAAAGTATGAAAATTATAGAAAGTTTCCATAATTTCTTTCATATTCACATGTAGACGACAAGATTTTTCATATTGCACATAAAACCTAAACAATATAAGATTCCTAAACAAAAATCATATTTCTTTATAATTATTATTGAAGCACCAAAACATACTATTATAATAAACTCATTTTCTTTATAATAAAATATGCTTAACTTAGTTTTTATATAATAATTCAATTTCAAGTATTCATGTTATACTTTCTTTACTAATTCCATAAGTCTAAATACACCCAAGATCATTTCAAATCTATCTTTAGAAAATACTTAGATAAATTATCTTACATAGGTAAAAAAATATATATATTTTTATGCATATAAGGATATAATCATAGAGCAAAGAAAACAACATGAAATCTTTCAAGAAATATAAAATGAAATAGTAAAAAATATACCAAAGCTTTAGAAAATCACTTCAAACAAGAAACTAGCTAGTTTACCTGTCATGTTTCTAGTGGGATCTTAAGTTTAAATCTTTGTAAACAATATTTCTTAATATTAATAAAAATTTAATCAAGTCAAATATTCATTATCTGAGGTCCATAATCCAAGGTACATAGTCCAAGATCCTTAATTCAAGGTTCTTAATTAGTTCGAGTCCAAATATGATCATAAATTATCTTGATCAAGTCCAAGTGAGTCTTAATGACTTATAATAGTCCAAATAATGTCTATAAAGAGTTATAAGTCCATAACAAAGGTCTTGATTAAATTAAATAGACTTTAGTGTCTTTTATATCATATTAATCTTAATGGTCGCAAGAGAAATACAACACATAAACTAAGCTAAATATTGCATGCTCAAAGATTTAGAATCCATTCATTATAGTAAATTAAATAAAGCACTTTTCATGAATAGAAATGCTTCACAATTACAATGAGATCAAAACTATATTATCTTAAAACTCCATAACTTGTAGACAAAGCTTTTATCAAAGAAAAATACACATGGTTTAACATATTAAAATAACTTCATACAATATTTAAATATTTGAAAAAACCATAATAAAAATTTGAAATGATCTTAAATCACAATTTTCAACCATATAAGTAGACAAATAAATATGCATCATATACACATGGATTAAGTGTTTTATGACACCATCATTAAATCATTCAAAGGTATTAAAAACAATAAACATAAGTGTCGCAACCGGGATCGCGACGGGGACGGCGAGATAGAATTATTTATGTTTAAAAATGGAGTCGCCACCAAGTTTATTTAATTTGGAAAATCTTGGAAAAACCAATTTTATTTTTTATGAAAATAGTATTTGAAAACTAGATATGAGTTCGGGAGTCGGTTATGCATAGAGAAGGGTAGGAACTTAATCCCACGCATCCCTAATTCTCCTGTCCTTAGACGGTACCTTAGTAAATTATGCAAATTAAATAATAACCCCTCAAAATATAAATTAATGAAAGAAGACAAAACAAATAAATTCAAAAATTTACTTACGTGAATATATTTACAATTTAAATAAATAAATCAGGAAGAAATTAGTTTAACGAAATCAACACATAAATTAAGAAAAATAATTTACACATATATTTACAATGTAAGAAAAAGTAAATAATTTACATAAATGCATTTACAATTCAACAAATAAATTAAAGAAAAATTAATTTTGGCTTGACAAGGATAGCCTGCTCCTACATATCCTCTGGTGCAATGAGGAATTCAAAGTCACGTAGTTCTGTAGAAAATATTTATTTGTTGATGGATTTTAATACAAAATAAAAATAAAAATATGTGTTGATTGATTGATTTTATATAACAACTAAGATATAATAGAGCACATAGTTAACAAGCTATAATGACTCAAGTAACACTATTTTCAAAATGCGGTCTACTAAAAAAATGTTTTTTTTTTTTTAGAAAATATGCCCAAGGGTTTATTTTAAAGCCAGATTAAACAATATTCCCTCTTTCTTAAAAGAAAAATAAATAAACTAAAAAAGGAAATTAATCGAATACACACTAGCAAGTTTTTTTCTTTTTTTTTTTTTAGGATAAAAATAAACATCTAATCCACAAAATAAATCTTAACCCAACAGAACAGCCACCCCACTTGTGTCCCTCTTTCTCTGTGCATGGCTCGGCAATTTGAGGGAACCCATATTCCTCGTCTGCAGCGAGTAGGGAGCATGCAGGGAATGGGTGTTCACAGTTGCCCCTCTTTGCTTATTTCTTACAAAATAAGATGATAAACTTAAGTTTTACATATTATTTTGCAAGGAAGGAGCAAAGATATGAACACTGATTTTGTTCGGCAATGCAGAATATGCTGACTTCAAATAACGAAAAAAACTAAATGCTCATGAGCGGCATACGCAATGCAATGATGCAATTCAGAAACCAAAGTATGAATGACAAGAAATATGAAATTCAAACAAGAGATGACAGAACTAATAGAAATTGAAGATTCTTGTGATCAACTGGCTACGGATCAACAAGTGACAGAAAATTAGAAGCGATGGCAATCTGAGGCTGACTAAAAACTTAAAACGGTATTCTGAGGCCGATTGGGTTAAAACGGTAATCTGAGTTCGACATGAAAACTTAAAACGGCAATCTGAGGTTGATTGAAAAGTTAAAATGGCAATCTGAGGCCGACTGAAGATTTAAAACGGCAATTTGAGGCCGACAGGAGTGAAAATGGCAATCTGAGGCCGATTAAAAGGTAAAACGGCAATATGAGGCCGACTGGAGTGAAAATGGCAATCTGAGGCCGATTAAAAGGTAAAACGGCAATCTGAGGCCGACTGAAGGGCTAAAACGGCAATTTGAGGTCGACTGGAAACTTAAAAGGGCAATCTGAGGCCGACAGGAGTGAAAATGGCAATCTGAGGCCGATTAAAAAGGTAAAACGGCGATCTGAGGCCGATTAAAAGGTAAAACGGCAATCTGAGGCTGACTGAAGAGTTAAAACGGCAATCTGAGGCCGACTAAAAACTTAAAAGGGCAATCTAAGGCCGACATGAGTGAAAATGGCAATCTGAGGCCGATTAAAAGGTAAAACGGCAATCTGAGGCCGATTGGAAAATAAATTGGCGATCTGAGGCTGACAGGAAAATTAAATGATGGCAATCTGAGGCCAACATGAAAAGTAAAGTGGCAACCTGAGGCCGACATGAAATGTAAATCGGCAATCTGAGGCTGACAGGAAAATTAAATTGGCGATCTGAGGCCGCCATGAAAGTAAATTGGCGATCTGACCGCCATGAAAGTAAATTGGCGATCTGAGGCCGACAGGAAAATTAAATGGTGGCAATCTGAGGCCGACAGGAAAATTAAATTGAATTGGCAATCTGAGGCCGACAAGAAAAATTAAATTGGCAAACATGGAAAATAATGATTTTCACATTATCTCTCTTTTTTTTTTTTTTTTCAGGTTATATGCACAAGTCATCAATTTTCAGTTTATTTCAGAAAAACTAACAGTAACTAAATCAAGCAAATCTCAAGGAAGACTATAACCGATCAAACTCGTAATTCACCCACTGGACCTTCTGGCATAAGTTTTCTTTCCTTCTTCTGTAACCTTGCTTACTTTGTTCCCTTTTTCCTTTTTTAGGACGATGATCGCTTTTCTGCCAAGTTTGACTGAAACTTCTAAATTCTCATAGTGTAATGCTTGCCATGGATGTATACTGTAAGAATTATTAGGTTGTACAACTTTAAACTTAAATTTATGCTTACTCAAGACATCATAAATAAACATGCGTTTAAAGAGAAGACAAAAAGATTGGCTGAATAGATATCTTTATTGGTCGGTGTATTGGATGACAAAAGTTTGAAAAACAAGGTAACAACACGAAGCTGAAAGACAAGATTGTGAAAGACATAAAATTTTGCCCCAGTTCCAGTTCTTTGTGACTCATTCAACTGATTTCTTACAGCAGTTGAACACCATAGCCCTGATCTCTGAAGATGTCTTCAAACCCTTTTTCTGAAAAATTGCCCAAGTTTTAGTCTTGGGCTATTTGATTCACTGGACGAACTCAACACTAAAAATTGTCCCAATATAGGTTGCTTGAGATGATGCTTATCTTTTTGCTCTAATTTTTGCCTAGGTTGCTCTTTCGAGTTTTCAACCTAACGAGCTTTTTCTTTCTTTTGTTTTTCTTTTTCTTTTTTCTTTCGTTTTACCCTAACTTTTGCTTAGGTTGCTCTTTCGAGTTTTCAACCTAACGGGCTTTTTCAACATCTTTTCAAGCATAGAACCTTTTGACTGCATCGGTATTGATTGGTTTAGGCAATTCTTGTCCATCCATGTTTTGCAAAATTAACGCCCCACCTGAGAATGCTTGCTTGACAACGTAGGGACCTTCATAACTTGGAGCCCACTTGCCCCGTGCGTCCTCTTGATTAGGGAGGATTTTCTTCAAAACCAAATCTCCTGGGTAAAAATCTCTAGGCGAACTTTCTTGTTAAAAGCCTTGGCCATTCTTTTTGGTACAACCGCCATGACAAATGGCAGTCAGTCTTTTCTCTTCTATCATGTTCAGCTGTTCATAACGAGTCCTCACCCATTCAGATTCCTCCAAATCAGACTCCATCAAAACCCTTAAGGACGAGATTTCCACTTCTATGGGAGATACAGCTTCCGTTCCATATACCAATGAGAAGGGAGTTGCCCTTGTGCTTGACCTTATGTTGGTTCGATATGCGTGCAAAGCATAAGGCAGCATTTCATGCCAGTCTTTATAATTCACCACCATCTTGGCAATGATTTTCTTGATGTTCTTATTTGCAGCTTCGATATGCCATTCATTTGAGGTCTATAAGGAGCTGAGTTGTGATGCTTGATTTTGAAAGTCTCCAGGAACTTCTGTACTTCTGCACCATTGAGGTTAGGAGCATTATCCATGATAATCCTCTCTGGAATCCCATACCTACAGATAATATCTCTTTTGATGAATCTGATGAACACCTTCTGCGTGATGTTGGCATATGAAGCAGCCTCCACCCACTTTGTGAAATAGTCAATTGCAACCAAAATGAAACGATGGCCGTTGGATGCTTTGGGATTAATAGGGCCGATGACATCCATGCCCCACATTGAGAAAGGTCAAGGAGACACCATGTTGTGTAATGGAACTGGAGGAGCATTGACTCGGTCTGCATATGTTTGACATTTGTGACACTTTCGAACATAACTGATGCAGTCATTCTCCATGGTAGACCAATAATATCCACTTCTTAGGATCTTGCGCGCCATCATATGCCCATTAGCGTGAGTTCCGCAGATTCCTTCATGGATCTCGATCATGATTATTCGAGCTTCATGAGCATCCACACATCTAAGGAGAGTGGTGTCATGATTCCGCTTGTAAAGGACTTCACCATTTAGGAAAAAGGTCATGGCCAATCTTCGAATTGTTTTTCTTTGCACTTCATTTGCTCCAGTCGGGTATTCTCCTCTTTGAACATACTGTTTGATGTCATGATACCATGGTCGACCATCCGTTCAATCTCTACATCACAAAGATATATCGGTTCATCTTGCACCTCTACACGAATAGGTTGTACCTCTGCGTGGACCTCCAACTTAGTCATTACAGCCAAAGTGGCCAAAGCATCCGCAAATTGATTTTTGTCTCGAGTTAAGTGAGAAAATGATATATCATCAAAGTGCTCAATCAGTCGAGATAAATACTTCTGATAAGGTATCAATTTTGGATCTTTTGTGCGTCATTCTCCAATAACTTGGTAGATTATGAGCGCAGAGTCTCCAAACACCTTTAATTCTTTAATCCCTAAGTCAATTGCAACTTGCAAACCATTCGCACAAGCCTCATATTCTGCGATGTTGTTGGTACATTCAAAATCCAACTTGATGGAAATTGGGTACTGCTTCCCGGCTGGTGATACCACTACAGCTCCTATTCCACATCCATTCATATTGACAGCCCCATCAAAGTACATTTTCCATACATTCTCCCCTTCTATCTCATCTTTTTCCACTGTTAATACTTCACCATCGGGGAATTCAGGCACGATAGGTTGTATATCCTCAAGAGGATTTTCAGCTAGATGATCGGCAATTGCACTTCCCTTGATAGACTTCTGAGTCACATATTTGATATCGAATTCGGATAGCATCACTTGCCATTTTGACATTCTCAACAACACATAAGGACTATCAAATATGTATTTTAATGGATCCATTCGAGAGATTAACCAGGTAGTGTAGTATAACATGTACTGCCTCAACCTCTTGGATGCCCACACTAATGCACAACAAGTCTTTTCAATTGCCAGATAACGGGATTCATAGTCATTAAACTTCTTGCTCAGATAATAAATTGCCTGTTCCTTCTTACCAAACTCATCATATTGACCCAACATTGCCCCAAGTGATGTGGGCAACACTGTGAGGTACAATATTAAAGGGCAGTCTGGTACAGGTGGGGCAACACAATTTTTCATCATAATTTACTTAATATTTTGATACTAAGTCTTGTATATTTTAATTTAGACATGTTTTTTTACTATCTCTAAATATTTCTTGCCTAAACAAAATTCTCATACTTTCTAAAAAAAAACTATAATAAAACAATACTATATTAAGAAAAATTCGGGATGTTACATTTGTCATACCATGCTATCATCAACTTTTTGACACTTAGTGAAATTTGGTGCAAACATGTCTTACAAAGAATAAAACAATGGTTAAAATCTATGGCAAATTACAGGGACAAAGACTTCCCTTAAGGTTTTTTTTATAATTACACTATTCTCTTTCTTTATTTTTAACAATCACTTACCTCCCTAATGTGTTGCATTTATGTGCCCATTTTCCTTGCTAACTCTTAACATTTTGCATCATAATTATGCTTAATTGATTCATAAATGTTGGATTTGTATTTCATTCTCATCATGCATCATTGGATAGTTTTATAGCTATCAGTACCCTTTTTAATGAATAATCATATTTTAGAGTTATTTGTTCCTTTAATTTCTTTGGATGAGTATTGTTAGGTAACAGGAACTTTTCAAGTTGGTGCGTTAGAGAAAAAAGGACTCAGAGACAATTTCCAAACACACCTCAAAAATAGTAAGACTGCTATGGTAGTCCATGGCTGTCCTAGCGGTCAACAGAAAAGGCACTTCCAACAAGTGGAGGCGAGGCCGCCCTAGCAGTGGACAGTAGCAACAACAGCTTTAGGATTGGTGATGACTGCCTTGACGATCATATGCTTACATCCAGCATTAACAACGCCCAACTTGAGCCCATTGGACCCACTTTTCTATGTTATTTTTGCTACAATATAAATAGGGATAGTTCAAATATTATAAACACTTTTTGTTAACAAATTTTATGATTATGGTCGAGCTCTCTCTATTCAACTCTCGACTCTCTCTCTAGGTTTTGAGAGTTTTCAATTATTGTTGTGGCTCTCATTTGGGATTGCAAGTGCATTTTCCTTAACATTGATTAAGAACCTCCACGTATGGAGGAGTAATTTCTTTTACCTTGTGCAAGGACAACTAACGATTGAGATTTGTTCTTGAGATTCCAATTTTAGTTGCAATTTGTGGTTGATTATTCTTTCTCTTTAATTTTGTTATCTCTTTTTAATATTAATTGTATGAATTATTGTATTTGTGTTTTGGAGAGCTATGTGATTGTGTGTTTATTCACATTGTGAGTTGCATATATAATTAGGGTTCGATTGGGATATTTGGTCAATTGATTAATTTAAACCTTTTTGTTAAGGGATTGAAATTAACTCCATTTGAAGATTAGGTTGCTGTAATTGATAATCAAACTGATATAAGCTCAAAGAATCACAATTATGAATTACTGGTTCATGTGTTAGTCAAATCATTAATAGGAGAGCATTCGTGTAACTATTAAATAGAATTGCATCATTGTGGTTGAAAACATAATTAATGGGAGTAATCATCACCATGAATTAGTCCTTTGAACTGATTATTGAACAATTCTTGATCAAAGAACTCCTTGTACATGTGATTCTTTTTATGTAATTTTCTAAGTTATTTTTATTTACAAACAAATTCAAACCCCCAATTTCTTGAATTGACTAGAGCACTTCTACGTGAGACAGCATGAGGTTCACGCTAACTGCATTTTTGTATAATCTAATAATTATAGTATTTTTAATTTTTGTAAGTAGCCGTATCAAATTTTGGCATCGTTGTCAATGAAGTGGTGCTAGTTGAAAATAATTTTAGATGGTGTCATTAATAATAAAAAAAAATTCATCTTTATAAAAAAAAAAGGTTATAAATAATTATCTATATACACTCATATATGCAAGGTAAGAGTTGGGTGGGTTATCTAAGCAAAATGTGAATTTTAAAAGGAAAAATATTATTTGTACTCATACTGTATGGGACATTGCGCTGATTCACATCATATTTATTATTGGATGGAACATAGACCCTACTTGAATGAGATCCAAATCCAATTCAATGGTGGATGAAATGTGAGCCAACACGATGTCTCATGAAAACGAGTACAAATAATACAACTCTTTTACAAACCCACAAGTAGAGTAGCAGTGGATTAAAGTCTATCCAATAGAATATAAGATCCAGTCGAGTTGAGTCCCCACCCTGGACATTGCCATGCAGATGAGAATTCGAGATTCGTTGCACTTTTATTACCCATTGAAGGCATGCAATGCAAATCTTGAATCTTGAATTTGAAACAAACTTCTGTCCAAATCCTTGTGACACTTGGAGTTAACGGGCAGATAGAGATTCAAAATAGTAATGAATGCATCCATCCATTAATTAATGAATAAAAGCATAGAAGAAGTGAAAAGAAGTTCATTTACTCCAAAGACCTGATCTTCACGTTTATGTCTTGAATTGCCCTTGGACTGTGCTTACTGCCTGCCCTGTGAACTTTCCTCGAATTCACTGGGCATTAAGTGCCTTCTAGTTTTTGCGTGTTAGTGGATTGAACAGAAATCTTGTACTGTACTATTGCCGCAACTCTTGCACCCTGCCTATGTTTGAACTAGCTACTGTTTTAATATTTCTTGGTTTGAACTAAGCCATAAATAAACTTCATAATTCATATGAATAGTTAAAATTTAAAATTTTTCAGCAGCTATATAATCACGTAGTTTTATATTTTATTGTTAAGTATTTTTATGAGATTTGGGAGTCAAGATTTTTGTTCAATGTGTTGGATTTTATGAAATTTAACATATATCTATATATATATATATATATTAAAAGGTTTACTATTAATCTATTTATTATTTAATTATTATTTAATTTTTAATCAAATATTGGAACGGTTAATCATTTCAAAGGAACATTTAAAACTATTTATGATTGTTTATTCTTTTCTTATTTCTATTTGATTTTTGTTCTTTTAATTAATACTATAAATGTTAACCTGCTTTCAGCTTTCAATTTGTTTTTTGTTTTTAATGCTATGAACGTTAACGTGCTTTCAGCTTTCTATTTGTTTTTCGTTGGTGCATAAAAGTCTAATGAAAAGAATCATAATTGTTTTTAAAAAACGGTGGCATGATTTATTCTTCCTTTTAATTCATATCACATAGTCACACGGTCAATGAGTGTTTTCATTTTAAAAAAAAAATCGAAACCTGCATTCTAAAGTTCTAATTGCTTTTACTCAATATCTTGAAGCCGTTGATTTTATCCTGCTATACTATTTAATTACAAGCATTATAGATAATTATGATATGGTCGTTAGGCATCAGTGTACGTTGGAAAAATCTTGTTTTTCAGCATATGTATATATAAACATAATTTTATGATAAAAAGATAGACACATTAAGTTTCTTTTCTTTTAAAAAAATTTATTGCTACACTATTATTCTATTGGTTGGATTATACATCAGAACATATTCTCCATTGTAGTTCTTGAGTTCTTGATTACTACTAGAAGAGCCTGTTGTATCCTGGAGGATTTCTGTACTATGACGAAATAATCCTTAAAAACAATGCATTGCATGCCTTATGCCTAACAAACCTCTTTTTTCGCTTTTCTATTTTCTTATTTTGCAAGAGTGGAATTCTAAATTTTACAACACAATGAACCCATCCTTTTATTAATTGTGGGTGTTTTTGTATGTGTTGAACATTGCATATGCAAATAACACAACTCTTTAATTGATCATAGCTGATGTAGCAATACAGTTGGAAAAAAAAAAAAAGAAAGGCAAAATTGATGATAAATCAAAATATTCAGATATCAGCAAGTAGGATTTCACTTGAACCTCAAAATTTTATGGCTTATTGATTATGTTCAGAATCTTCAGTTTATGTAGAATTATCTTCTTCTTTTTTTTTTCCAGTCACCCCTTCACTTTTCACTTTTCAAATATGTCTCAATTAATGCCATCATTCAAACAAACATTTTCTGCTATGCTCGTACTCCTCCACATACTTCCCTTTCCTCTGATAGGTGAGTGTGGCAGATGACTTCCCAATCTGTTTGGCCTAAGCCTGTGTTTCAGTACATGTATCAAAAAGGCTGGAAGTTATTATTGAAATTCATAAATGCCCTTCTTCATTTATAGCTTCTGATCATAATAACAACAATAATATATATATTTTTAGAAAATTTTTTGAGGACTCACCAAAACCTGTGAAATCTTTAAAAGAAGGCCGGGGATCATGTGAAATGCTGCAGATGTACCACATTGCACATTTAATAGGACCCCTTTGCATCTTCATGTATATAATCTTATGGAAATCATCAGCGAATTCCATCTTCATGCTTTTTGTTGCCCACTAGCCTGGAATTTCCTCTACTAATGAAAAGTGATTCCAATTTACTTGAGTTTATATAGTTGCTGCAAAAATGAGCACTTTCTCATTTGGAACCAACAAATCTTTCCTAATTGTGATTTTCTTCATGGTAGTTTCTGTTGGTTGGAGCATGAGGGTGATTCCTAATCATGGTAAGTGAAAATGTTCCTTACATAACTTCATGCATTGTCTGAACATTAAAATGTGTTAATTTCATATAAAAACCATACTCTTATGAGATTTTGTATTCTAAACCTTAAGATAATAAAATCATATCTATTTTTCAAGCAAGCTCAATGGTAATTGGCAATGCATCCTTCTTGAGTTGATATGAAAACACTCCGAATGTAGTTTTAAAATTGAAATTTCGAGTTGGAATATCCAATGTTCAAGGGATTAATTAGATTACTCTGAAAATAGATACTCTTTTTTGGTTGCGTCAACGCTACTCATTATAAGGGTCTTATACTCATATTGCTAAATGTTTTTCTTATATGTGCCTTTTCCTCTTGTTTGCCAGTTAAGTTGAATAACTTGCAAGAAGAGGCAACAACAATTAAAGATAAGAAGGTTTGATATTTCACTATTGTTTGGGAACTCATTTGTCTATCAAACAGGTGATTAAGTAATGGAATTGTTCACCTACTTATGAATTTATTGTAGGGGCAAGCAAAAGAAGACATTGTAATGGAACACTACCCAACTGGGTCCACCCTACCAGATTGTTCCCATGCATGTGGACCATGTTTTCCTTGCAAGAGGGTGATGGTGAGTTCCAAGTGCTCCGTTGCAGAGTCATGCCCTGTAGTTTACAGATGCATGTGTAAAGGGAAATACTACCACGTACCCTCCCATTGATGACCATAATTCATTTTTGGTTACTAAGCCTAGGAACATTGCTGTAAATCTCATGATGGTGATGGTGTGGGTTGGAAATTTTACCATTTGGGGCTGCTTAAATTGTTTAACCATGAATTTGGTCTCTCTTCCATGCCATAATCTTGGTAATCACATGGTGAAGAGTGAGTAGTTAGGACAACATTTGAAGAGAGTTTGTATAGTAGAATGAGTTTTTGGCTACCATATTAGGCTTTCTTAATCTATTTTCTTGATTAATAGTGCATTTGATAACATCCTTGGCACCACCTTAGCACATGCTTCTGAATTTTGTCTAAAAGTAATAACTAGCAAGTTAGCATGAACTAAAAAGTACAATGCTTCTGCATTTTGTCTTGAGTTTATGCAAAGGAAAATTTGTCTAAAACAAAAAGGTAAGAAAGAAATTGTTATTTAATATACTATGTAATAATCAAGTAAATGAATAGTGTTGTACATTTAGTTGGAATTGTTAACCTACACGCAGAGAACTTGTGCTATCTCAACAGGAAACAAGAAAATATGCTTTCTTCAAGATTATATGTGTGTGTGTGTGTGTGTGAAACAACATGCCAGTTTCTCCAATGCAGTAAAAAAAATTTTAATATATGTACGACAACATATTAAACCAAAAACTTGTAGAATAAATTATGTCTTTAAGAATAAAAAATGATAAGGACCGCCTCCTGGAAATACGAAGTTAATCAAATGTAATTTTTCGTGTTTTTGGCTGCTTATGTAATTTTTCCTTTAAACACAAATTGATTGACAAAGTACAAGAAAATGATAAATAATTAAATTTAAAAAGGATCCATTCTTTTTTTGGGTCGTTGTCGTGAAGGGTCTATAGTTACTAAAATTGAAGAGGGAATTATTTAACTGGGCTATATGGTGAAACTTTCAATAAGGTCTTATTGATCCAAATGGACTAGCTTCGTTCAGCAATAAACATCATGTCTCTCAGACCAAAACAATGTCTCTTAGACCCAAAACACAATGTCTCGAAATAACTTGATTGCACTTGGAGGCCAGTGCAGTTGGTAAAGCTATTGCCTCTTAGAGGAAATGCACCCGGGCTCGACGCCCAGCAGAGCTGGTTGGTAGGCCTTCCCCCACTCCCAAACCCCCAAAAAAACAACCAAAACAAAAAAGGAACCAGACATTCTTCGATTAAAAAAACAGTAACTGGGCAATCAACAAGTTTGACCTGCTTAAATAGGCCCGTCCTGAGCCGAATAATGCTGGGAAAATTTTATTAGGACCATCCTAGGTTTCTATAAAAACCAATAGACATCAATTTTTTCAATGGAGTTGCACCGAGAGTAGGAAGTCCATGTAATTTTAGGTCCGGTCCAAATTGGCAGTCTTATATATTTAATAATAATACTAATAATAACAATAATAATGATAATAATAGATTTGACCAAATAATAATAATAATAATAGCACCAAAAAAAGATTTATAATAACCAAATAAAAACACTTTTGACCAAAAATATAAATAAATAAAAACACTTTTCAAAATATTTTGTGGAGCTTTCCTACGCTTCGTAGTACACTTGTAGCACCAAGTAATTTTTCAAGAGTATAATATTACTTTGGTTCCTAAAATTATAAGTATACTTCACTTTAATCTCTGAAATTTTGGAATTAACTCTTTAGTCATTGAAATTGTATTTCGTATGTCACTTTGGCCCCTGGTCAACAATCATTACATTTTACTGACGTAGCATGTTAAGTGGTATGTGACATGCCACATGTCATTTAATATGCCACGTCAACATTTTACACTCACTCAATTTTTTCAGTATGGAAATTGAACTGGGAACTATAGTTATAAACGAGGAGCACCAAAAATGGGGTCAAATTGACTTCAGAAGTCGACTTAAACAAACTTTTGTCTAATGCTGAAGTCGATTTTAATAGATTCTGGACAGTACCTGACACACTGATATAATTCTGACACACAGCTAATAAGCCAATTTAAATCGACTTTTTATTGGCATTTCATAACCCGACATGATGTGACATGATTTGACCTTTCTCTGTGCATTGTCTCAAACTGAAGTCGATTTGAATTGACTTTGAAGCATTTCTAAGTGAAAATTTGCAATTTCAATGGAAATTGTTTTCAGTTGGCTTCTATTAAAACCAAAACAGAACATATTTGTAAACAATTGAAATGGGGAAACTGTGCAATATGTCATTCTTTTAATTCTATTTATGTAAACAAATCCTCAAATGCTAGTTGATGTGTTTTCTTTATGAAAGCTAATGCTTGAACTAAATTGAAATGAAAGTTAATCTTTTAATGACCCAATTGATATCGTAAGTTTCGTGGAAACCAAATTAATATATCACAACTCTTTGATATTTTACTCTTTATTTATTTAAGTATGCTAAGGAAAAAAAAAGGTTTGAATATGTTTTTAATCATTGAAATTTTTTTGCTTCATTTAAGTATAAATATTTCTGAAACTGTTTGTTGTTAGTCTCTGTCATTAGACTATCATTATTAAATGTTGAGCTACTAATGGAGGTAAAGCCATTCAATCCTATATGATAGTCAACAATCGTACGTGATAGAGACTAAAATCAAATAGTCATAAAAATCAAAATCAAACCCAAAAAAAAAAAACAAAACTGAAATTATATTCACTTATTTTTTGGGCCTAAAAAATCATATTTAAATCTTAAAAATATAACATAAAGCTAAGGTTTTGAAAACAAGACTGATCAATATGTAACTGGTTCAACTGGAAATTTAACTGAAATGCAATAATTAATACAAAATAGATACAAAAAATAGATACAAAAAATGCTAAAAATATAGATAAAGAGTTAAAATGTGGATTACTCAAGTCCCACATTATTTAAATTATAAAATTTTTACTCTTAAAACTGCTATAAACAACTCAAGACCAATATTGTTTAGAGTAGGGAGTTTCTCTTGGAATAATAATAAATACTCATATTTTACATTATTTTACATTTAACTTTAGGCCTTTTTATTGTATTTAATGGTTTAATAATCATTGTCTTGGTTAATTAAATTGTATCTTTAACTACCTGTCCTCGTAGAAGTGTTATTGGGATTTTAAATATTGAAATTTCCATTTAAAAAAAAAGAGAAGTTCAATTAGTTTTTGGCCAATTCACGCCAATTTTTGGCTGATTTAATAGGTTTTGATTGGTTTGTATTCGTTTTGACCAATTTTTTAGCATTCAATTTTTATATTTTTTAAAAAATTGACAAGTTCAATTAATTTTGGCCCATTGACACCGGTTTTTAGCTAATTCATTGATTTTTGATTACTTTGTCTAAGATTTGACTAGCATTTGATGATTTTTTTTTAAAGATTGTTCACTCGCACATTGAATTAATGAATTTAAAAGAAAATCAATCTCTATCACACATAAAATTCCCATTTCCAATATTGGCAACATTCAATCAAATTAAAAGAATCACTAGCGGGACTAAAACACCAAAACAAAAATTGTGAAATTCGAACCTTAATTTCACCTACATTCTTAGCATTGATTGAAAATTCAATTTAGCATCACTGTGATCGGAGAATTCAACATTAACTGATTTTGAGATCGAGGAGGGAGGAGCAGGATGGCGGTGAATGAGCTTGATGGGGCGGAGGAGGATGCCGATGTCGACTCTCATGTCGTACGAAAGGAGGAATGTCTGGCATAAGTTCTTGGTGGTGTGGGCCACACATGACTCGTTGGCACCGTGATTACACAGTGGGCATTTCAGTGAGGAGTGATGGTGAAGGGTAGCAGCACGATGCAGGCGGAGTTAGAGCTCTTGGATGGCTTTGGGGAGGTGATCCTTCACCTTGCATAGGCGACGGTTGGTGTTAGAGTTGTCAATGAGTGGAGGAGAAGTAGGCAATGAAGGTTCCATTTCAAAAATTGTTGGAGTGAGTGTTTAGAAAGAATTAATCAATGTTTTAATTAATGAATAAACTATTTTGTTATTTGTTATCTCATCTCATCTCAGAGAGAGAGGGGGGGATAAGGAGTGAGAAGGTTAGTTAATCTAATCTAAGAAGCTTTTGTGAGAGTTAGAGGTTGGTTTTTGTTTCCATCGGATCATATGATTTGTTTTAAGAAAAGCGGAAGGAAAGGATCATCTCATATCAATTTGTATAGCCTGCCCCATATCCCATCACCAATAAAAGCCAACATCAACATCCTTGTTTCCCTTACTTTGTATTAATTTATTTTTTTTTTACATTTTTCTTATTCTATATGTTGTTTTATGCAATTGTGTGACGTCTAGTCTAACTTCTTTATCTTAGTGCAAATGATATATCAAGTGTAAGGGTGTTCATGGTTTTGTTCGGTTCGATTTTGAGGTAAAAACCAACGAATCCAATTAAGAAATTTTATTTCAATTTGGTTTGGTTTCGATTCAATTCAGTTCGGTTTGGTTCAACTTGGTTTAGTTCAATTTGGTTTGATTTGATAATTCAATTCGTTCCATTCAATACTTCAATTTGGTTCAGTTCGATAATTCAATTCGGTTTGCTTTGATTTGGTTCAGTTTGGTTTGATTTGGTTTCGATTTCGCTCAATTCAGGTTTGTTTGGTTCTGTTTGGTTAGGTTTGGTTTGGTTCAATTCAGTTGGGTTCAGTTCAGTTTGGTCCAATTTGGTAGTTCGATTCGGTTTGATTTGGTTTCATCTAGTTTGATTTAGTTTGGTCTAGTTCAGTTTGGTTAGGCCAAGTCCGGTTTGGTTCGATCTGGTCCTGTTCAATTCGGTTTGGTCTGTTCAATTAGGTTCGATTCGATTTGGTTTGGACTGGTCTAGTTCAGTTCAATTCAGTGCGATCCGGTTCGGTTCACTTCGGTTTGGTTTGGTTCGGTCCAGTCTCATCAGTTTGGCCTTAGTTTGGTTTGGTTTGGTCTGGTCCTGTTCTAGTCGGTCTGGTCCGGTTTTAGTCGGTCCTGTCTGGTTTGGTCCAGTTCGAGTTGCTTTGGTTGGGTTCGGTTCGGTCTAGTTGTATTCGTCTAGTCTAGTTCGGTTCGGTTTGATTTGGTTCGGTCCAGTCCGGTTTAGTTCAATGAGGTCCAGTCTAGTCGGTTTGGTCTGATTCTGGTTGGTCCAGGCTGGTCCGGTTCGAGTTGGTCCAGTCCGATAGAGTTCGGTCCAGTCTGGTTCGGTTCGCTTTAGTCTGAGTCGGTCCAGTCCAATTCAAGTCAGTTTAGTCCTCTGATTCGCTTCAGTTAGATCCGATTTGATCTGTTCCAATTCAATTCGGTCTAGTCCAATTTGGTTTGGTTCCATCTGGTCCATTTCGGCTTAGTTTGGTTTGGTTAGGTCTGGTATAGTTCGGCACACATACCATTCCTAATGACGGTAAGTGAAATGTTCCTTACATAACCTAATGCATTGTCTGAACATCAAAATGTATTTAATTTCATATAAAACCATACTCTTATGAGATTTTGTATTCTAAACCTTAATAAAATCGTATCTTTTTTTCAAGCAAGCTTAATGGTAAATTGGCAATGCAGATCCTTTTTAAGTTGATATGAAAACACTCCAAATGTAGTTTTAAAATTGAAATTTCAAGTTGGAGTATCCAATGTTCAACGATTAATTAGACTGCTTTAAAAATAGATACTCTTTTTTGGCTATGTTAATACTACTCATTAGAAGGGTCTTATACTCTCATTGCTAAATATTTTTCTTATATGTGCCTTTTTCTCTTATTTTCCACTTAAGTTGAATAGCTCGAAAGGAGATGCAGCAACAATCAATGGTAAGAAGGTTTAATATTTCACTATTGTTAGGGAACTCATTTGTCTATCAAACAGGTGATTAAGTAATGGAATTGTTCACTTACTTGTAAATTAATTGTACGGGCAAACATAAGAAGACATTGTAATGCAACACTACCCAACTAGTTCCACCCTACTAGATTGTTCCCATGCATGTGGACCATGTTTTCCTTGCAAGAGGGTGATGGGGAGTTCCAAGTGCTCCATTGCAGAGTCACACTCTATAGTTTATAGATGCATTTGTAAAGGAAAATACTACCATGTACCCTCTAATTGATGACCATAATTCATTTTTGGTTACTAAGCCTAGGAACATTGTTATAAATCTTATGATGGTGATGATGTGGGTTGGAAATTTTATGTAATACTTGGGGTATACGTGTCAGTAGATAAGTTCAAGATTTGTCCTAGGTCCTGAGACCCACTCCATGTTTCACGGGGTTCGGGTTCTCGCTAAGTTTGGAACCCTACACCTCAATGGAGGGCTATGTGTTTGAGCCACAATCTTGGGACCAAAAGTCCCGGTAATGACTCTCCAAAGGGAAATGAATTGAAGAGTGATTTTTAACGAATTTTAGGAAACCTCTAGATGTCTCGTTTCTAGCCCCCAAGTTTAGAAAATCGTCGGAATTTCAAAATTTGAACTACAACTCAAAAATGAGATTTTGATTGGTTGGAGTATTGATTTTTTTGATATTTTATTTGAATCCAAATGGGGGGTATTTTCTTATTTACATTTATGTTTTAAAATTAATAGGAACTTATAATGAAGAAATGAAAATAAGTGAATGAGTATAGAAGTGACCAGCCAGATATCATGACAGCAAGAAATTCTGCTGATATGAGTTTACTGTCACCTTCGCTATAAGCGTCCTGACTGCTATAGCGGTCCACAAGAATGGCGCAGGCTTTGGCTCTGGAGACCGCTATAGCGGTCAGAGCCGCTATACCGCTCATAAGTGCATAGTGTTAGGAGCAGAATGCGGCTTGACCGCTATAGCGGTCATATACCGCTATAGCGGTCCCCCAAGACCCCAAACGGTACAAAAACGTCACCGTTTCATTTTTGGCCCTTAAAAGGGCATCAGTCTCCTTCCTCCCTCATTATTGACGAACCAGAAACCCTCCCCACCATTTTTCTCTCATTTTTCTCAATCCCATTCAAGTGTTGCTTCCCCAAATCATCAAGGTATGTTTATGTTGATAGATTTTGGTCTCTTTCCTTCCATTCTTTTCATGTTCTTAGTATAGGTTATTAATTTTTCCTCATTGTTGTCAAGTGAGGGTTGCTCCCCCAATATTGTTAGAGCTAAATTAGAGTGATTAGAGGTTGATAGATTTTAACATTGAGTTTTATGATTGTTATAGTCGACGTGGGTGCCCTCCCTGCTCTCCGGAGCTCAGTTGGTGTTGACGTCAACTTTCCTCTCCCTCCAGGTGAGTGGGTTTGACCTTATGACCTTATTTTGGTCATTCTATAATAAATTTCTAGCATTATAAAAATGTTTAGAGAAGGTCTATGCTTGAGTTGGTCATGGACCGATATATATAAAAATCTTCTTGCAAGTATTAGAATGAAAATTTGAATTTATAATGATGCATAGGACCATAGTTGGTAAATAGTTATTATTGTTGATTTACGCTATGATTTATATATGATTTATGATGAGGAAATATTATTATTATTTTTCTTATGAGAAGCAAAAATTGCAAGGTTTGGAATGATTGGAATTTTCATTATATGATTTCAGCTGATTTTAGACTAGAAAATTTTAAAGGGGCAAGCCGTGGAGTTAACTAGCTATTCCGATTAACCTTGGTATACCAAGACTGGCCAAAGGCAAAGTTATCCGTATTTTGATCAGTCACCCTTGAGGGACGCGGTTCACCAGGGACCGTTAAGATTTCATATAGTTAGGGGCTCTTGTTCGCCAGAGACTGAGCACCCAACATATAGTTGATGGATAGTCTATTCCCACTCTTTTAGTTATCCTGAGAATCAATGTTTTTATTTTTATTTTATTTTTATCCAGCAACCAGAACTTTTGTAACTAGTATGCAATTATAAATTGATGTGAATTATACTTATTGTATTATTACTATTATGTATTTTCTTTCATGTCCCATGTATGGTTGTGAGTGAGGATCCACTCACCGAGTTTTGTCATGAAACTCACCCCTCTTTTCTTCCTTTCCTCACAGATTCAGGTGTAGCGCAGGATCCTCCTCTTCCTCCTATTCAGCAGCTTTAGTACCCTTCAGCTTGGGGTGAGGTTCACATTGATGTGAAGTTTATTTATCTTGTATAGAGTGCTCCAAAGGATCGGTGAGGTCGGACAACATTTAATTTATTTTGCTCACCATGATTCTTTTGTATTAAGAATGATTTAGCATCCATGGTATATTTTGTAAATGAGCAACTCGGTTATATTTATATTATAGTTACAGTTCCAGACTTTATTTATGAGAAAAAGGAATTTATTTAGGTTTATTACGAGTTCAAGATGAAATTTAAATTATGACTTGAAGTAGATTTTATGAATAAAATATGCATGTAGTTACTTAAGAACGATTATGAGGCTTACGTGGGGATAGGGATCCTCACGTGCCGGTCACGATCCAAATCGGGTCGTGACATTTTACCATTTGGACCTGCTTAAATTAGTTTACCGTGAATTTGATCTCTCTTCCATGCCATAATCTTGGTATTCACATGGTGAAGAGTGAGTAGTTAGGACAACAATTGAAGAGATTTTGTATAGTAGAATGAGATTTTGGCTACCATATTAGGCTTTCTTAATCTATTTTCTTGATTAATAGCGCATTTGATAACATCCTTGGCACCACCTTAGCACATGCTTTTGAATTTTGTCTAAGTAATAACTAGCAAGTTGGCATGAAGTAAAAAGTACAATGGTTCTGCATTTTGTCTTTACGTTTTTCCAAAGGAACTTTGTCTAAAACAAAAAGGTAAGAAAGAAATTGTTATTTAATATACTATTTAATAATTAAGTAAATGAATAGTGTTGTACATTTAGTTGGAATTATTAATCTACACACAAAGAACTCATGCTATCTCAATCGAAAACAAGAAAATATGCTTTCTTCAAGATTATATAAATGGTTAGGATCAAGTGACATCGGTGTAAAGTTACACCACTTATAACTTTCAATAAAATTACTTTTTTGTCAATCCACATTTTAAGTGTGTGTGTGTGTATTAATGTGAAACAACATGCCAATTTCTCCAATGCAGTAAAACTTTTTTTAATATATATACAATAGCATATTAAACCGAAAACTTGTAGAATAAATTATGTCTTTAAGAATAAAAAAAAAGTTAAATGCAAATTACACCTTTGGATTTTAGACTATGTGCAATTTAGGCCATAACTTTTCAAATTATGCAACGCGACTCCTTATAGTTTCCAAACCGTGCAAAAGAGACCTTCTGTTAATCCAACATCCATTTTGTCTGTTAAATACCCATGTGCCACTCACATGCTTTATTTTTTGGGCAAAATTACCCTTGCCCGTTCTCTAACCTAATCCCCTTCCAGAATCGTAATCCCAAACTAGGTAGCTATGTTCAACTATGATTGGCGCCCTCTGTCGAGATTCTTCACTGAGATCTTTTCCAATTGCAACCTTCCTTGTTGTGCCTTACCTCCGCCCTCCTCAATGACATCTCCATTGCCTTGATCCTCGATGAAATCACCACGAAACTATTACCGTCTCCTTCTTTAGCATCAGCTTTCGTTCCTTCTCCTTCTCTCTAGTTGAGAACCTCATCCTCCCACTCTTCAAGCACCACCACCACAAGCACAATTTCGACCACCCGAACACAACCCACAACCAACAACCAACGACTTCAAAAAGAGGCGAAGCCCCAACATAATCCCTAGTCATATGCCATTTCTCAAAACTCCATAAGAGGTGAACCTAAACACCACCACAATCCCTAGTCAAATCCTCTTTCTCATTTTTGATGAATAAGAGGGGCGAAGCCCCAACACAACTAACAACTCAATCAGAGGAAAAGAAACAATTTCAAAAAGGAACCCTTAATCAGAGGAAGAGAATAACAAAAAGGATGGGGTTCTGTGATGTAGCGTAGGGGGAGAGGGGGAGCGAGAGAAACGTGACAGTGGTGTTGGCTCAACGGCGGTGCACATGTGTCGCAGCTACGACCCCTTCTCAGTCACGCAATCGCGGCCCGTCGCTGGTCTTCGCATTGCTAGTCTTCCGCTTCGCTAGTCTTCGCAATTGCAAGTCTTCCTCTTTCTTGGTTGTCACTGGAGGTCGGCATTAGTTGAGAGATTAGGGATAGCAAAATGAAGTCATGAGTTTAGGATCCTTCTTGCATGCTGGTTTTCTTTTTCCCCTCTTTGCGTGCTAGTATTCCTCTTCACGTGTTGGTTGTACTGGTTCAGATATGAAGAAAATAAGCAAGAAGGAGAAAAGCAAAAGCAAAAGCAAAAGTGAGTTGAGAGATTAGGATTGGAAATTAGAGTTAAGAAAGGGATATTTTGATCCATTTACAAATGCACGTGAGAAGCACATGCTTAGTTAATGGTGACTTTTAACGTCTATATAACAGAAGGTCTTCTTTGCACCATCTGGCAAGTACAGGGGGTCGTGTTACGCAATTTGAAAACTCAGGGTTTAAATTGCACAGGAATAAAAGTTTAAGAGGGTAAATTGCTTTTTCCCCAATAAAAAAATGATAAAGACCGCGTCCTGGAAATATGAAGTTAATTAAATGTAATTTTTCAGTTTTTTTGCTGCTTGTGTAATTTTTCCTTTAAACACAAATTGATTGACAAAGTACAAAAAATTGATAAAAATTAAATTTAAAAAGGATCATTTTTTTTGGGTCACGAACGATTTTTTTTATTCTTTTGGTCATGGTCATGAAGGATCTATGGTTACGAAGAGGGAACTATTTAACTGGGCTATATGGCAAAACTTTCAAAAGGGCCTAATTGATCCAAATGGAGTAGCTTCTTTCAGCAATTTCAGCATGTCTGTCAGACCAAAAACATGTGTCTTAGACCCAAAGCACAATGTCTCGAAAGAGGTAAGTGTCTAAGTAACTGGACAATCTTGGATAAAAAAAGTAACTGGACAATCAACAATTTTGCCCTACTTAAATAGGCCGTACTGAGCCTGAATTATGCTGGGTAAATCTTATTAGGACCTTAGGCCTAGAGTAGGAAGTTCATGTAAATTTAGGTCCGGTCCAAATTGGCAGTATAGATTTAAAAATAAAAATAAAAATAATCAGATCAAAACATAAATAATAATAATAATAATAGATTTGACCAAATAATAATAATAGCAAAAAAAATGCTTTATAACCAAATAAAAACACTTTTGACCAAAAATAAATAAAAATGAAAACACTAATCAATGAAAAGTAATTATGAAATTATCAAAGTTTAAGCATGCTCATCGATGAATTTTGCAAACATGAATATGATTGCATAAAATCTTTTCCGGTTTTCAAAATATTTTGTGGAGCTTTCCCGGGCTTCATAATACACTTGTAGCACCAAGTATTTTTTCAAGAGTAAAGTGTTATTTGGTTCCTAAAATTTTAAGCGTGTTTTACTTTAATCATGGGAATTGCATTCTATAGGCCACTTTAGCCTCTAATCAAATAACCATTACATTTTGCTGAGGCAACACTTTAACGTGCGACGTCAGCATTTTACACTCACTCAATTTTTTTGGTATGGAAATTAAGCTAGGAGCTATATTTATAAGCGAGAAGTACCCAAAAATCGAATTAAATCGACTTCAAAAGTTGATTATAACCATTTTGTAATACATTGTCAGACCATTTCAGAAGTCCATTTGAGTTGACTTCATATTATGCAGAAGTTGACTTAAATAGACTTCAATCTAATGCTGAAGTCGATTTTAACAGACTCTGGAAAATGCTTGGCATGCTGATACAATTATGACATACAGCTATAAAGTCGATTTAAATTGACTTTCTATTGGCATTTCATAACTTGACATGATGTGACATGATTTGATCTTTCTTTATGCACTTTCTCATACTAAAGTTTTGAATCGTCTTTAAAGCATTTTTGAGTGAAAATTTGCAATTTCAATGGAAATTGTTTTCAATCAACTTCTATTAAAATCAAAATAGGACATATATGTAAACAAATAAAAAAAGTGAAAATCATGTAATATGTCATTTTTTTTATTCTATTTGCATAAAAAAATCCTCAAATGCTAGTTGATGTGTTTTCTTTATGAAAGCTAAGACTTGAATTAAATTGAAATGAAAGTTAATCTTTTAATGACCCAATTGATATTGTAAGTTTACTAAGATCAAATTAATATCTCACAACTCTTTGATATTTTACTCTTTATTTATTTGAGTATACTATGAAAAAAAAAAAGAATAACATTAAAAATAGGTTTGAATATGTTTTTAATCATTGAAATTTTTTTGCTTCATTTTGGTATAAACATTTTTTAAATTGTTTGTTTTTAGTCTCTGTCATTAGATTGCCAATATTAAATGTTGAACTACTAATGGAGGGTAAAGTCATTCAATCCTATATGACAGCCAACAATCATATACGATAGAGACTAAAATCAAATAGTTTTAAAAATAAGAATCAAACAAAAAATATATAAAAACCAAAACTAAAATTGTGTTCACTTATTTTTCAGGCATTGAAAAAACATATTTAAATCTTAAAAATATAATATAAAGCTAAGGTTTTGAAAACAGGATTGATCAATATTAAATTGGACATAGCACAAATTTAAAGGTTTATTGATTCAATTGATTCAACCACATATTTAACTAAAATGTAATAAAATATATATAAATATATATACATATGATTAATTATATGTTATAAAATAGATAAAAAAAATACTAAAAATATAAATAAAGAGTTAAAATGTGGATTACTCAAGTCCCACCACATTATTTAAATATAAAATTTTATTCTTAAAACTATTATAAGCAACTCAGGACTAATATTGATTAGAGTACGGAGTTTATACTGTTAGAACAACAATAAATACTCATATATTCCGTTATTTTACATTTAACTTTAGGCCTTTCCAAGATATTTAAAGGTTTAATAATCATTGTCTTGGTTAATTAACGTGTATTTTTAATTCACCATCTGTCATCACAAAAGTGTTATTGGGATTTTAAAAAATTGAAATTTCCATTTTAAAAAAAATTGAGAAGTTCGATTAGATTTTGGCCAATTCACACCAATTTTTGGCTAATTCACTAGGTTTTGATTGGTTTGTATTAGTTTTGATCGGTTTTTGAGGATTCAGTTTTTATATTTAAAAAAAATTGACAAGTTCGATTAGTTTTTGACCAATTCACACCAATTTTTGACTAATTCACCGGTTTTTTTTATTGGTTTGTCTCATATTCGACTAGCATTTGAGGATTTTTTTAAATTATTTTTCTATGATCACACCAAGGATCGATTCTTGGTTCAATCGATCGAATCGACCGTTCGTTTTCCATAACATTGTATACAACTCATCTGTTTTAGTAACGCAGACTGCGGGATTGAATTCGATGCAGCAGGACTGAAAGAAAAAATGTTCATAAACCAGGGCAGGAGCATTGATTGCGCTCACAAATGAGGTCCATCAAAGTAAGCCACAAAGAAAGTGCCTTAGCTTACGTGTGTGGAGTGGATGCATGGAGTCACCTTCGTGGATATGCTAACGAAGCATACCCGCAGGAGACGAATTGAAAATGAAAGGGCCGTACTAGTCCTATATGTACGGTGGTACTCACCAATTTTCTTCGACCCAGAATTCAAGTTACTGAATTTCATGTCAATACTTTGAACCACAATGCTAGTTTACTCATTTTTGTCCTTCTCATATTCTTATTACAAAGAAGATGGTAGCGCCACATCTTCTATTAAAATTTGCAATTTCAATGGAAATAATTTTCAATCGGTTTATATTAAAAATCAAAACAGGACACATATGTAAACAAATGAAAAAGGGGAAAAATCGTGTAATATGTCAATTTTTTATTCTATTTGCATAAAAAAAAAATCCTCAAATGCTAGTTGATGCGTTTCCTTTATGAAAGCTAACACTTCAATTAAATTGAAATGAAAGTTAATCTTTTAATGACCCAATTGATATTGTAACTTGTAATTTTACTGAAGACCAAATTAACATCTCACAACTCTTTGATATTTTACTCTTTATTTATTTGAGTATACTATGAAAAATAAAATAAAAAAAGAATAACATTAAAAATAGGTTTGAATATGCTTTTAACCATTGAAAATTTTTGCTTCATTTTGGTATAAACATTTCTGAAACTGTTTGTTTTTAGCTCTGTCATTAGATTGTCAATATTAAATATTGAACTACTAATGGAGGGTAAAGTCATTCAATCCAATATGACAGCCAACAATCATATGTGGTAGAGACTAAAATCAAATAGTTTGAAAAATCAGAATCAAACAAAAAAAATTAAAAAACCAAAACGGAAATTGTGTTCACTTATTTTTCGGGCATTGAAAAGCATATTTAAATCTTAAAAATATAACATAAAGCTAAGGTTTTGAAAACAGGACTGATCAATATTAAATTGGGCATAGCACAAATTCAAAGGTTTATTGACTCAACTAGAGATTTAATTGAAATGTAATAAAATATATATAAATATATATACATATAATTAATTATATGTTATAAAATAGATAAAAATAATACTAAAAATATAAATAAAGAGTTAAAATGTGGATTACTCAAGTCCCACCACAATATTTAAATTATAAAATTTTTATTCTTAAAACTATTATAAGCAACTCAGGACCAATATTGTTTAGAGTAGGGAGTTTACACTCTTACAATAACAATAAATACTCATATATTCCATTATTTTACATTTAACTTTTGACCTTTTCAAGATATTTAAAGGTTTAATAATCATTGTCTTGGTTAATTAATGTGTATTTTTAACCATCTGTCATCATAGAAGTGTTATTGGGATTTTAAAAAAATTGAAATTTCCATTTTAAAAAAAAATGAGAAGTTCGATTAGTTTTTGGCCAATTCACACCAATTTTTGGCCAATTCACTGGTTTTTGATTGGTTTATCTCATATTTCACCAGCATTTGAGGATTTGAGGATTTTTTTTAAATTTTTTTCTATGATCACACTAAGGATGACTCTTAGTTCAACCGATTGGACCGATCATACATTGTCCATGACATTGTATACAACTCATCTTTTTTAGTAACGCAATAGAGTGCGGGATTGAATTCGATGCAGCAGGACTGAAAGAAAAATCTTCATAAACTAGGGCAGGAGCATTGATTGCTCTCACAAATGAGGTCCATCGAAGTAAGCCACGAAGAAAGTGCCTTAGCTTACGTGTGTGGAGTGGATGCATGGAGTCACCTTCGTAGAAATGCTAACGAAGCTAACCTGCAGGAGACGAATTGAAAATGAAAGGGCCGTACTAGTCCTCTATGTACGGTGGCACCTCACCAATGTTCTTCGACCCAGAATTCAAGTCATCGAATTTCATGTCAATACTTTAGACCACAATGCTAGTTTACTCAATTTTGTCTTTCTCATATTCTTATTACAAAGAAGATGGTAGCGCCACATCTTCAAAATAGATAGGTAGTATCTTTTATGGGTCAAAAGTTGAATGTAGGTAGCTTCGGCCCTTAACATGCGTAAAGAGTGTTTGATACTTACCGTATATACAATTTTCCTTTAAAATGTGCTCTTATCCCCTAAAAATAAATAAATTTTGGTTTTGGTCCAATTTTCTTTTCTTGGTTTTAGGTAAAATATTTTAAAATAACTTAGTTTTGTTGTTAAATTGTATATATTAAATGTTGAATTAACTAACGAAATGTCAAGTTATTTAATTTTGATAAATGATCATCTAAAATAAAGATCTTACTTTAAAGAGTAAAATAAGAAAATTTTATCTTTGGATCAATAAAATTAAAAGTAGGGCCATATTTACTCTATTAATTTAATGATAAAATTGCTCACTTTATCCTATAAAGTGAGTTCCAAATCCTTTAATTCTATATCACAACCAACGGTCCTAAGTAAGAGAGACTAAAACCTAATACTTTTTAAAATGCTAAAATCAAATCCAGATAAAAGAATATAATTGAATTTCAAAGTAATAAAATTTGTTTACACTATAGTGCATTAAAATTAATTTACTTTATCTGTTTTTGAATAATTATTCATTTTAAAAGTTTAGGTATTATTAATTTTTTTATCAATAATATCTCCATTAAATACGATTGACTCATTAGTAAATAAGGAGAGAGAAAGTTTGAGTGTTGAAAAGAAAAAATGATAATTTGGTAAACTATTTCAAGTTTTTACTAATATTAATATTTTACAAGTTATTTTCTTAATTTTAATGAGTATTTATAATTAAACCATTATTCAAAAACAAAAGAACAAAGGGAGTATTTTTTATTAACAGGAGAGCCATCTAAAAAGATTGGAGATTTTGGCGTTGAGAGTGGGGCATAAGAAAGCAATCTCTCTCTGCTTTGACGTGATTATGTAAAATTTTTCACTCTTTCTTTTTATATAAAAGTTAAACTTTTCACTCTATTAATACATCAAAACTAAACCCTAATATTTAATAGTTGACACATCCCCCAAACCATTACAAGTTGTTTCCCAATAAGTACGTTTACTTAACTTCAAATATTCATCAAAAGCATTACGTCTTGATTTGTCCCAACCACAAATGGTAAAATATCATCAGTCTTTTCTCCTGTCAGTTTCCATGGTGGGGTTGAACGATGAAACCTACCCATTTGTGCCATTCAAACCAACAATTAAGAGCCTCGCATGATAGGGTCCTACATAGGACCATTCATCTTAATTAGAATACCTTGATTGTGGTTGTGGTGGCAAATGGAATAGACATGGGACAGAGGGAACTGGGGTTGTAAATAAGCAGGGAACCAAAACCAAATTTTTCGTTCTTAGATGGGTGGGCTGATTTGTATATGCCAAGCCCAGTCAAAACATGTAGGCTAGGTTTGGCATCCAAAAATAACAAGCCACATGAGTTGGATCTTGATCTTATTACAATCTGGTCACGGTGGTAATGTGTTGATATTTTTATGAAAATAAATATAAAAAATAGATTTCAGGTTTGAATTATGACACATTTGTTGAAAGATAAGCATATATATATTGATTGCATTTGTTTTGGTTACATTCAGATTTTGTTTACTTAGGCAATATTTTCATGTAGTCAAAGATGGGACCGTGTTTTGAAGAAAATAAAAGTTATAAACAATTTGATATCTATATTTTTATTTTCTCGTTGATTCAAGGCTGGACATTGTTGAGTGTTGACCAAGGAAACCTACAGTATTGAAAGTTACTAAAAAAACTTAAAATTAGAGATATCTCACGTCAACTTTTTCTTTTTTACTAAAATTAATCAAATCGCGAATTCTACACTCTTAAGGGAGAAGAACCTTCTGTTAGAAGAAAAACACACGTAAGCCTCGTTGATTATTGATCAGATTGTAAACAGCATTTATACATTTATATGAAATGAAATGTAAACGTGTGCTTAAAGTCAATTACATAGCAGTTACCATTTGATTTTCTTTTTCCCTTATCAGAAGCTTATAATCTTCCACGAATGGTTGGTTCAAGAAATTAGTAACCTTAATCCCCATATAAATTAAAGGAGGAAGATGTTAGTTCCTTTTTTTTTTTTTGGAATTTTTTAAAGAAAAATTGTGAAACCATGAAATAAATTTCTTTTATTTTTATTAATTTATTTAAAAATTCTAAACAAAAAGACTGAAAATATGAAATAAAAATAGATACCAAACACGCCTTTAAAGCTTTGGATATGAACACTTTTTGCGAATAGAAAGAATGCTATACTTTTATGGAACAGAATAACTACTCTTTTTTTATTGTTCTCAAATAAATGTCTATCAATATACACACTAATTTACAAAGATATTTTCTTATACAATTTTAGAAAGATATTTAATAGGGTTCAATGTTAGAATAACTTAAGTGTATTTCATAAAGTTAACATCAATTCCAGTTATTCTCTTTTTCTATTGAACTAGTCTCCTCACCTAGTCAATAAGGGTTTAGTTAAAAAAATAATTAATATTCTCTAAATTTCCTAAAAGGACACAATCATTTAAAAAAAAACTATGAAACATGGATCACTAATTGGGTGTCGTGTCTATGTATCAGAAATGTGCCATCTTACATGGCACACCAATGACATATCAATTACACAAGTTTGTATATATTTAATTTAGAATGTAATTTTTCTTACCCTAATACAGAAAAATACAATATAAACAAGGTTACGAAAAGGAAATAATATATAGGTTTTTGAGTTTATAAGAAAATAAAATATAAACGAATCTTATATATATGATATCTTGAATAATGTATCATTTTCATTAAATTTTTATTTATATATATGTTGTGTCTATGTCCTATAATTTTTCAAATTTGATGTGTCCGCGTGTTTATGTCGTGTCTTGTGTCCGTGTTAATGTCCATGCTTCATAGAAAATATAAATAAAAAACAATTAATACTTTCTTTTGGAAGCAATTTTCTATTTTCAAAAACAAAAAAAGTTGTTTGACACATTGCTATTGAGATGTTAGTTTTTAAAATTTAAAAGCAAGATACAAATTTTAAAAATAGAAATCAGATAACAGTTCAAAGATGTTTTAGGATTTTTTTGTTTTTGTAAAAATGATAAATAGGTAGTAGCAAAATTGCAATAATCTTGTTCTATGATTTTGAGCACTCTTCAATCCTCACCAGCTCTTTTTTGAACAATTCTTATAAACTCTAAACTCATATTCAAAATACCTGCAAACCTTTTTCCCGTCATCACTCTCTTTTCTTCTGTCACTGAATAAGAGTAGAGTAGAGCACATTGCTAGCTAGGGGTGTACATGGGACGGGTTAAGATGGGTTTGACTTGGCTCGAATACGACCTTATATTTTGATAGGGCCAATTTTGTAGATCCTAACCCGACCCTAAACCCTAGTAAACTTGATCATGTTCAGGCTGGATTAAGACCAGGTACACATCGGTCCTAAGCTGGGCAAAACACTCCTAAACATCTTTGTTTTCCACATCTCCAGAAAAAATAGAAAAAAAAAAAAACAGCAATTGTGCCTAAGACTAGGGGATGATAACAATCAATCTTAGTAATAATCCAAAGGCCAAACTTCTACCAACAACACAATAGAAGCAAAATAACTCATATTTAAGTCATTCATGTTAATGGGAAAAGAACATTATAGCACATATTCAAGAACGGAAAAGTGCAAAATCATAAATTGCAATAGAGCTAATATAAGTGAAAGAATTAATATTTGGCATTGGTAGCTTAATGAATAAAAATTGCATAACTCCACTTCATTGATTGAATAATGCTTCCCATAATCAAAGCACATTGTTTCTTAATGTTTCTTCATGCACATGGTATAAAAACGTATGTCTTATAAAGATTTAATAATCGAAGTAAGATATGTTTTTTTTTTTGGTACAAAATAAGATGTAAAGTAAGTTACCTTTAATAAAATGTGAGAGAATGGGATAGGAATAAAAAGAATTCCAATTGTAGGGGTAAACAAATCTAGATGGTGTGCCTGCAAATAAAAAAAAAAAAAGAATAGGAAGAGAAGATTAGAAGAAATAAAATTCTACATTGTCAAAACTTTGGTTGGCTTGGAAATATATAGGACACTTATAACATAGATTTGGACTAGTGGTGACTGGTGACAGAACAGGCAAAATTACAGTTCCTTGAACATTTAGTTGATTTAATTCACTCTAAATCCTATCTATTTTAAAGTTACAATAAGAAATAGCATAATCATACGAAAAATATTATTTTAAATTTTCTTTAGCACCCAAAATTATTCACTCAATCACAATTATGGCTTAGAAACACAAGTAGATTAATAAGTAAAGTCATAGAACTTTTAACTAGAATAATAGAAAAGATAACCTATTAGAAAACTCTAAATTAAAACAAGAGAAGCTAAGAAATTTACTTAAGCTTTGTTGCATTCATTGGAATTAGATAAAGTTACTTTAGAACTAATCATATATACTGTTTTCCTAAGCCAAGTGAATAGAGGATGTCACCTACCTTCTCAAATTAGCAGTTATTTTAATGCTAAGTTACGCAAAAAAAAAATGTTGTAAAAAGCACAAAATAGGCCGTCTCTCAAGGAGGCCTTATCACTTAGTTGGGAAATTTAGGGGTTTTAAAGAATGAGATTTAAGCAATTAAAATTAAAAGATAGTAGCAATAATGAAGAAGACACTAGTGTAAGGAATTGATAGGATTGAAATTAATTATTATTGACCAAACATTGAATCCATTAGTGGCTACTAGTAATTAATTACTATCAATTCTACTAGTATCGATCGATCCCTAGAATTTGACCAATAAAAATAACTAATAAATGAGATCTCAATTTAATTGGAAATTAAAGTGATTTAAAATACCAATTGCTATAGCCTAATCGCCAATCAGAAGGTTAATTCTAATGTTCTCCCTGAAACATAAACCAATAGATCTATCAATTCATGCCCAAAGGATTTCCTTAAAGAACAATGGCCAATTTGGTTATTCCAATAAAAATTATAGCAATTACCACAAAAGTTATAAGAATAGAAATTAAATAACAATGAGAAAACTAATGCATTCAATATAAACAAAGGGTCTCAAAAGTCATCCCAATTCATCTGAAAATCCCTACACTAGTAAGAAGATCTACTCCTCCATCTTTGGAGGATTACAACAATGAAGATAAAAGAAAACATGAAAATAATAGCAATAATCCCTGCCACAATCTCCAAGACAAAACATCTTTACCAATGGAATCGCTAAAAGAGAGAAGAATATAGAAGATGTAAAGAGATGCAGAGAGAGAAAAATAGCAAGCTAAAGTATGGAGCTTGAAGTGAGTAAAAAACTAGGTTACAATTATGACTTATTCCTATATATACTGCTCTTTACAAATGGGCCAAAGTGAGGCCCAAAAACATATTAATGAATCATCAATCATTGTCAAGACAGCGCAGCGCCACCGTGAACGATGAGGCTGAAAAATTAATGGTTGTCACTCTGCCGAGCATTGTAGTGCTAAATTAGTGTAGCAACGCTCACCCAAAAGTGAGGTTCCACGCTTTTTCTTTCTTTCTGCTCCCAGCTCCCTTCCAATATTCCAATCTTGTTCTTGATATTTTGCACTTGATTTGAAGTTACTAGGTAGAAAACTATACTCAAACAGACAAGTCAAACGTAACAGAGTATAATTACAAATTATTCTAAAATCAGTGCAAAAGCCAATAATTCTATTAAAATTACATAATGAGGAATAAATCAAAATTCTTATTAATTGTATTAATAGCTCAGGAAAATTCATGTAAAAAGCCAAGGTTTGGTGGTAAAATAAGTGGCATAAATGCTCCTTATCAAACTCCTCCACACTTAAGCTTTCACATGTCCTCATGTGACACTAAGATCAAATCAAGGCATGGATGAGAAATAATATACAAGGACTAGACTAGACTCCTAACCTAAAAATGCATGATGCATGAAATTGAATGACAATATATCAATCTAATGAACCTAGAGGCATAACAGTAAACTTTCACTCCAACAATTAAGAGAAGTACAACAAGTAAGGCATGAACAATGATATAGCACAAGTAACAGCCCAAGCTGCCTTATGGATTGATGACTGTCCTCACAAACTAACATAGGTCTTTTTAGCATGCTTTGTCCTCACTTACACGCTTCATGGCAAAACTTCCCAAGAGGTCATCCATTCCAAAATTGCTCCAAGTCAAGCACGCTTAACCATGGAGTTCTTTAATGATGGCTATCGAAAAGAAGATGCATCTTGTTGGTATAGGTAGTACAAATCAATTCATATAAGTCATCCTCAACTGTATAGTTTCATACCTATACAGTCTTAGGATCTTTCTTATTCTGGTGTGTAATCGATTCATGCATGTACCCCTCCACTTAAAAGGCCTCATGAGGAGCCACTCCTTGTCTCTGTCTTCTTTGCACCGACAATCACATCCCGCCCTCGTCCTCGGGCTTTATAGCACACAAGGTGGAATTCGCATATGATATATGGACCAAGTACAAAAATCCTCCCAAGATCAGTGTTTGTCACTCATCCACTCAAGTGTTTGGGGTTATGATACACACTTAATTACCTCAAATGAAAATGCATTACCATAGGCTTGCCACGGGTCTCATTCTCCATTTTGTCACACACACATGTATATCGAATCAAGAGGACTTACATTTGGTTGTAATGGAGCTTAGGTGAAGGTGGGTAATTATATAGGCCAGTGAGCTAAACCTTTAGTCTGGTGAGCAAATGCATATAGAAAAAGTACAAGTACTTAAAGGTACACTTTGTCCAACTTAATACAGTTACAGGCCTTTCTTTTGCAATGTGGCACACCTTCAACTAAACTTTTCCATAACTTTTTTTTCACCTTTGCAGAATTTTTTTTTAATGTGCCACTTACTGAATTTGTTTTTGTACACATTGTTCCTCCCCCACACTTAAATTGGGGCATGTCCTCATGCTCTCCCCTACACCTATGCTCAAGCATATATAAGAAAAACACAAATGCTTTCCTAAGCCTAAAAGATTAGGATATTTCATGGTTTTTCACTTTTGCCTAAGGATGTGTTAAAACAAAAGGATGAGTGATTATAAGAATTATAGCAATCACCGCAATAATTATAAGAATAGAAACTAAAGAACAACGAGAAAACTAATGCATTCAATATAAACAAAGTATCTCAAAAGTCATCCCAATCAATTCGAAAATCCCTATGTAGGTGTTTGTTCATTGAATTAGTGCCCTGTTTGTTTTGGTGACAACTATACACTGCACGACAATGATTATATTTGGCCTTGTGTTGTCCCTTAGTTTTTATCAAAGGAAGCTAAGTAAAATTATCCCAAACAATAGGCTTTTTACCCTTAGTAGCCTTTCCTTAACCCTTATTTTTCTCACTAATTATTGACGGGGCTAAAGTAGTAATAGAGGTCAAAATATTGGCATTTGTGTTTGTTGAAGGATTTGAGACTGTGTTACCAATTTCATTAACTGAACTTGAACCAACATTGAATTAAAACAATAATTGGTTTAAAGCTTACCTTCCATTTGTTTTTAACTAAACCTAAATGGTAAGAAAAATAGTAAATAATTACCAACATTAATTGAATTAAAACAATAACTGGTTTAAAATAATATAATTTGTTAAAGCGTAAATTAAACTAAAGCAGCCACAAGTGACAAGCCCATAGAACAAAACCAAAATATGAATTATGAGGAGTGAAACAACTATGAGAGTTATTAAGTCTCAAGCTTACCTTAGACTCCTACTGTTGTGGCTAACAGTAGGCTCCACCAATTGTTCTCCAAAGCCAAGCTGAAATCATAGGATGGATGAAATAAGCTCTCCTAAAAAAGTTACAAGATTGTCAGAATACTTATTTTTAGTTGTTCATAACTTCATATTATAAATTTAGAATTACTGAATATATAAAATTACAAACATAAATTAGTGATCGATGATCTGGTGTCAGTGGTTCAAATCACTAACCTAACAACCAAATAAGAAAATTGGGGCCAAAATAAAACCTTGACTGAACCCTAACATGAATTAGGAGAGGTGGGAATAAAGTGAAAAATAACAAGGTATAAACCATTAACCTTAACATATTTTTGAGCAAGAATGGAAGCAGTATCACTGAAGGGGATAGTAAAAACATCAAGAGGAAACAAGAGCTCACTAAGGAAATTAGACTTTGAGTCTTCAATCTGGTCTCAAACTTAACTCCATCTCGTTAGGGGGAGCAATCCAACAGCAAAGAAGCCAAACATGTCACAGTACTGTTTTCGGCGTAGTTGGTGGTGTCTTCTTTGCCAAGAGGAAGTGGAGAGGAGAGGCGTTCCTAGCCATAGTCCCTAGCAAAGCATGATAGATGCAAAGAATGGAGTAGCGGTAGTGCCTGTTTTCTTCAGTGAGGCTTCGGTGAGTTGGTCGATGATGTGACGGAGGTGCAACTGGTCTTCACGGTTCCTGCTAACCCAATGGAGGTGCAGTTCTCGGCAAGGCTACTATCTTCTTTGGCGAGGCTCCCATGAACCTGACGGAAATGTAACTGGATGTGGGGCTCTGTGATCGGGTTGGCGGTTGGAGAAGAAAGCTCCTTGGCCTTGGCTCCTCCTTTGCAGTTTGCACTCTAACAGTACTAGAGTATCAAAAAAGGTAAACTGGGAAAAAGAAAGAGGGCAAAGTGAAAGTGTGACTATGTGTTGTCTTGTCTCTATCTAGAGGCTGAAAAGTGAGAGTGATACGATAGAGTAAAAATTAGAATTAGCATAACATGTGTTAGGGGGCCGGATCGGGTGACTTGTAGCCTGACTCAGACATGGTCACAAAAAAACATTGATTTCCCTTATTTTTTATGCTAATCTATCCCTTTTTTTCACATCTCGGGTCATACCCAACCCGAATAGCTTGGGTCCGGATTGGGTCACCGAACTAAGCTGGGTTGCGTATAGCCCTACTGCCAACCACCCTTAACTCTTCACCACGAACTCCCCCCCTCCCCCTCTCTCTCTATTTTGTCAAAACTCTATGGCTCAATACGCCACCTTCATACAATAGCCATCATGGATTTGTTAGCACGTTGGTGGAAAAATGCAGACAAAGTGATTTTCCATTCCTACAAAAGGTACGTTTATTTTAGATTTTGAGATAGTTTCTACAAAAAAGTTGAAAGCTGATTCTTTTTTAAAATTTTGATTATTTTTTAAAAATTATTCAAATATATTAAAAGTAATTTTTTGGGCAACAAAAGTTATTATTAACCAAAATAATCACAAACAAAAGCACCCAAAATGTCTTTGGTATTTGACGGTTTAATAATTTTGTACACGTATCATTCCCTCAAAAGGATAAAACAGATCTCTTGATTATTGCTATATATATCAGCAACTAATTACCTATATTAAGTAGTTTAAAGCTGTAGTTGAAATTATTTATCCATGATTCCATTGCTATTTTGTGATTGATCTCTATTATTGTGAGTGTATGAATTCCAAGAATTATCCCATGACAATTATAGGATTGTGGCGGTCTTTGGTTTTTTTCTTCAAAGAAAAAAAGAACTCAATTTGGGAAAGGTCATTGGTATCTTAATAATAATTTCTACGAAGACTAGCAAAAAGACTTTTATTATTTAACTTTATTCAAATTTTCATCAAGTTTAATATTATGTTAAATTGTTTTCTAATAAATAATAATGAATTTATGTTATACCCATGCTTTAAAAGTTTTTCAAGCATAGTATATTGCCCAACAAATATTTTGTTTTGTTACTTTTAAAACTTGCTTTTTAGAATAACCATCCAAACAGATCTTTTATTTTTCACCATTAAGATTTTTATTTGAGAACAAATTGCCAAATAGATTTTTTTTTGTTCTTTTACTTTATAAAATTGATTTTAAACTTGCATTCTAAAACTATTTTTAAAACAAAAAATAAAACAATTTCAGATAGGCCCAAACACTTATTTAAAAATAGAAGAAGTATTATTAAAAGAGGGACTTTGCTAACTGATGTTTCAAGAATATTGATTAAAAATCAAAACTCTTATTTTTCAATTATTATGATGAATATTTCTTATTTTTATTATTTAATCAATGAATTTAAGATACTTATTGACAAAATCCTTAATAAAGGACAAGAAGGTACGGTAAATTTCATCATTTCCATTGGCATTTAGGTAAAATGCCACTCCAATTTTTACCCTCACATCACGTATGGCCGTACTGTTGTGTTCTTTTCATTGCTTCTTCCTAACATGAGACCACGTCACAGGCATGAAATTGTAATATTCACCAAATGTGTTTTCATTGGTTATGTTTTTCAATGTAAAATTTTTGTGCGTACTATATATATATATATTATTTTTAGAAATTATTCCCTTCATTTGAATTTACTTATCAAAACAAAAAAATAAAAATACACGGATTGAAAAAAAATAATAAGTGATTTTTGGTAATGACACATAATTATATAAGTAGACGAAACTATGGTATCACCTTCTATTAAGCCAATTTATAGGATAAAGGGTATCATTGAAATGAAAAAAAATTAAATAAATATTTTGAAACAATAAAATACCAAAAACTCAACAAATAAATTGGAATATAGGGAGTAATTTAATTTTTTTAATATGTGCGGTTTCAATTTCTTTGTCTAAAAAACACAAATATTAAGACAAGTAGTGAATTGGTCTTGATAATGATATATAATTGTATAATTAGACAAAACTATTGTCAATTTCTATTAATATAATTAATATACCACTCCATTAGCATATTACTACCTCTAATCTATCAAATTTTTCATATTTTTATTTTAAAATATCTGCCACTTATTATATCAATAAAGCATTAATTTTTTTAGTCAATACTATCTTTAGTGTAATTAACTGTATTTACTTGCTTTAATTGATAGTATTTACTTATTTTATTAAACAGGGTCAATCTTATTCACCTATATAATTTTATACTATTGTCAAAATTTATTTATTGTTTTTTAGTACATGTGCTTTTTGATTTTTTGACAGATGAAGTGAAACATATTAAATACTCCAATTAATATCATTAATTAGATTGGGGATATTATTAGAAGAAAAAAAAATACTATTCTATTATTAAAAATAGACAAATGATATAAAAAATTTGACAGATAAATTGCATCGAATGTAGTATTTAAGTCTTGAAATTCAATCCAACATCCATCTTGACTTCTTAATTAAAGATATATCAATTTAATTGATAATTTATTAAAAGATTAATTTTGATGTATTGAGAAATTTTACACTATTATCCTATTATAATCCTATAGCAGTTAAATAATTTCCAGCAAAGACAACTTTGGGTGTAGTGTTTCTATGATGTTTTTGGCGGTGGGTGGCTAAGCTAAATATTTTTTTTTACTGATATAGTAATATATGATTAAATATTTATATAAAGATGGGTTTGGATGGGATTTTGAGAGTCAAAAATCATTTTTTGTATATCAATATAATTTTTTAAAAATAATCAGAATCTCAAAAAAAAATTAATTTTCAGCTTTTTATAAAAGTTAGAAAGATTTTTTTTTGTCAAAAAATTAATTTTTAGTTTTTTCAATCTCTTTATTGAGGTTAATAACAACTTTCTCCTTAAACCACTTGGCAAAAATAATTTCCTGCTCAAATAATTTTATGATGCGCCATAATAACATTTGTTTACTTTGATTTTATTGGGTTTAATAAATTATTAATTATTAATGAGTACTAAATGGATTTAATAGAACTATGAAAG
This sequence comes from Dalbergia cultrata, assembly GCA_031216105.1. Lineage (NCBI taxonomy): Eukaryota > Viridiplantae > Streptophyta > Magnoliopsida > Fabales > Fabaceae > Dalbergia > Dalbergia cultrata. Next base: position 20,418,110 of record CM062350.1, read on the forward strand.
CTTGAGCCACCATTTGTACCTATATTGACCAATGAAATTCATTCTATTTAAAACATCATCGTCACCAAACTCAACCGTCCAACTTATAATGGTATTGAAATAAGTAAAATCCAAGAGTATACTGATATTGAAATACAGCAATGCAATAGCATTTGAATCACTATTAACAAACTTAATATTAAGAAGCTTTATTGTAATAACATTAAACTTTTGCAAAGAACAGACAACAGAACTAATTATATATAAAATTTAAGTTATATATATATATATATTAGAATCTAAAACTAAGACACCTGAAACTTATTTACTTTGACAGTATAGATAAATTTTTTGGCCGTCCGAGACATCTAGTTAATCATGAACATCCTGTGCCACTTGATGTATCAGTTGGCTGTATACATATATTAAATCATTTATTTAAAATCCATCTCATTGATGAAAATTAAAATGATTCAGATTTTGACCAAGCAAATCAAATCAAATTGGGAAAAAAGAAAGAAAAAAAGGAATTATTAGTGGGGCCAAGGAAGAACTTGGTGGTAATCCTTGTCAGAAAGTGTTGATGATGTCTTTGGTGTGACTCATTAAAGCAAGCAAGTGGGTCGGTGACCTGTCCTTTTGTACGGCCGTACGGTCCATACGGAACCATTTCTTCTCCTTGACAACTCCGCCTGACCTATCTCTTGGCCCCACCACTCACAACCACGCGCCCACCACACAGGTCATTCCACGCGCCACCCGATGATGAATTGATGATGCACCCTTTTGCAGTGTTATGCAACATGAATCTCGATCGGCACCGGAAAAAAAAATGAAAGCAGTAAAGAAACAAAAGAGACTAGGACAGCGATCTTTACTCATAAAAAAAAAAGAAAAAAAACACACACTATGGAGGATTATAATGAAATTAGATTGATGTAATTTCAAATAAATATTATATTATTAAATAATTTTTATTAGTATAATTTTTTATAAAATATGATATTAGATTAAAAGGTCATATAATATAAATTATGGATATAATTTTTTAAATTAATATAAAATTATTTATGGTATGATTTTTATACACATTTAAGTTGATGTAATATATATTTAAAATAAATTAGAAAAAGTTATATGATTAAATTGTTATTTATGTTTAATTTTTATGAATTCAACACAAATGATCTTTTGGAAAGCAACCGAAGAAGCTAAAATGAATTATCGGTTTTTCTAGACTAATCGAGTGGGTGGATCCACTATAAAAGCAGTGTTTAGATTATAAGACTCGAATCAAAATCATACATAAGAAAAAAAAAATTGAATTACTTGAACCTAAGCTTTAGTTATAAAATCATTTTAATCTCGCATAATATGTTGAGCAATCTCTATTATATGATAATTTGTTTATTATCTTAACCTTCTTCCATCTTCAAATTAAACAATTTTAAAAATTCGTTTGTGGAAATTTTTTTTATTTTTTTGATTCCAATTATTACTCGTACTTAACAGCCACTTACTAATCTTATGTTTTATTTTTATATGCTTTTTCTCAGAGATTGGGAAGTAGGTTTATTTCACAAAATTATCTTTGATTTATTACTTCTATTTTTTTCATTTTTTAATATTTTCTCTCATAGTTAATCCATTCATCCTCTCCTTTTCCTATACATATTATCTAATAATGGTATAAAAGCTAAAAAAAAGTAATTAGTATTATCTACATTTATTAAAAGAATAAATAATTATAGAAATTTTTTAAAAAAATGTACACTTGCAAGGAAATGTACATTAAGTTTTTCTATCCTATGAATATTGTCATCTTCATATCATTATACTTGTTTGAAAATGCGTAGAAATGTAAACGGTAAGTTGGGTCGGATAATAACGCAAACCTAACTTCATTTTTTGATTGAACAATTTTTAAAATAATGACCTTATTACTAACAACGACCTGATCAGTCTAATATTTATATAATATATACAATTTTAGACATTAGTTATAATAAAATTATATAATTTTAAAAGTAGCAAACTTATTAATTTAAAGAGATAATTTTTATAATATATAGTTTAAAATAACTTATGTAAAAAAAAATATCACTCAAACTATATTTATTGAAGTTTAAAAGTCTTATAATTCTTTACTATATTTTTAAAAATATAACTTCTAGAGAATTACTTTAGACTAGAGAACCCGAAATGTGGTTGAAATCCAGCTTTAATAATACACTGAGTCAAATTTTCAAAGTTTGAATTCATCAATTCAGCCGAATAAACTTTGTACTAAGACTGGTTATCAAGTCTGATCAGATGTTTTAACATTCCTAATAAGTATTATTATCAATAACTCTCATCGATGGCACTAATTGCTTTTTATATAGAGCGATTAGATGCTTTAATCTACTCAAATCTTCTTTATTCTATTTATTTCCTCTTTAAGAACCAAGTTCCTAAAAAAAATTGTTATTGTTTGGGAAATTATGTGGGCCTTGAAACCAAACATAGGGCTCCAGGGGTGCAAATTGCAAAATTTCCTTTTATTAATCGATCGATGGTGTGTGTTAGCAGATAAGTTTCTCAATTTTTTTATTTTTTATTTTGGTCTAGAATTTATTTTTTAATTAATAGCATATATATAAGAAGATAAGAAGCCTTGGGCTGCTTTTATGGTAGGACAACACACCAAGGTGTGTGGACATATTAGTTCCTTTTGAGCAGGCAATGACGAACGTCTGTAAAGGAAGGATGACACCTCAAACTCGTGGCCATGTCTTCAAGACGAACAAAACATGCATAAACATGTATCCATCGCGGCTAATAAATCTGATTGGAACAACTCGGTTTTTATAGGCTCTTAGGCAGGCCTCCATTTTTATGTTAGGAATAGTATTGTTGTCATTATTATTAAAGGTGTCAATCAGGTTCAGTGGTTTATCTATTTGATTTTTGAGTTGGTTTTATGATTCAGATGACGGTGGGTATTCATGGAATGGGGATGTGCCCCCATCTACTATCTCAATTTAGAATTTTATCCCTCGTCTTGGTACTCATAATTGTCACTACTTCCCATTCTCTATTTGCGGTGGGGATTTGAATCTCCACACATATATGTAGGTTTATAAATAAATTTCAAAAAAGAGAAAAATTTAAAAATATTTTGAAATGTAAAATATGAATATCTATAATAACAAATACTACTAATATAACATAATCTAAATTAAAAATAAAAATATATATTGTATAAATCCAATAAACATAGTTTAAAAATGAAGGTGTGTTAAGGTTTCTTGGTATATATGTATGTATGAGTGAATATTTAAATAATTCATATAAATGGAGAATTGGCGAGTCTTATAGGGTGAGGACCTCGTTCCCTCTTCCGGCCTTGTTTAATATATGGCGACTCCACCCCATCCCATAGTCTCTATCCTATCTTTATTGCGAGTAATCCTCATATCCCTTAATCCGATTTTTACTAAGTAGAGAAATGTAATACAACACAAGTGGGGGGTGGAAGTATGTCAAGCGGGTTGTCGACACCTTTGGACTTAATTCTTCCTGTCCTATTTAGTAAATAAGTTAGGCTAAGACTTTTTTTTTAGCTAAATGGGCCAAGCTTTAGGTAATAAAAATACCTTATTAGGCCTAGTTAGTAGGTTGGTCTATATATATTATTATTATTTTTTAAAAAAAATCTAATGATAATGAAAACATTTTAATCCATTTATTTAAAAATATGCTTTTTAACTTATTTAAGAAGCCTTTTAGTCAACTTAAAAATAAATTTTTTTGACATGTTCCAAAACTCTTTGACTTATTTAAGAGTTTTTTGTTACCTCTAGAGAATATTTAGATTATTAAAAAAGAGAGTCTAATATTAGTGGGTTTTCAAGAGATGGGAATGAACCCATTTAATAAATAAGGACCTCACTTCCAACCCTAAAGTTGTCCCTCTACCTACCATCACCGGTAATTCCCACTAATATCCGATATAATGAGTTTTAATTTTTACCATTCTTATTTTAAGCTATACTTTATTTTGAAAATAATTTTGCATTATCAATATTTATTACAAAATTATGACTTGCTTTTATTTTATTTCATTTCATATTTTCAAGATTCACAATTTCTTCATAAAAGTCTAATTAAAAGCATGAAATACATTGAAAATAGGGTCATATTTTGGTAATAATATTTGAATTAGACCAATACTTAGTCTAGGAAGATCGGGTAACCACTAATTCAAGTAAACTGTTTGGTCACCACTTAAGCATAAGGCTTAGTAACCGAAGACATTGCGAAGTTTTACTGATTTTGCAGTAACACCGCTGTTAAACCACCTCTCCTCAATAAGCTCAATGGCATGCTAGGTAACTACAAGCACAATTATAAGTACCTCCACGTTTACCAAGGTATATTCCACCCTCACGTAGACTTTACATACATCCCACTCTTATTGACTTGAATGTTGGAATGCAGTTTAAAAATACAATTTTTGATGGCTTCGAGGAAATACCCTTTTGTCTAGTGCTTAAGAAGATCGAAATTGCACTTCTAACTACCAAATTGCCCCCTTTTTTTTTTCCATAGGATAAAAACAACTCAGCACACCAAACTATCCAACTAACCTAAAATCAGGCAATGACATACTAAAAATGGAAAATATTTTCTAAAACCAAGTAGGTAAAAAGCATCGGTATATCTTGTAATCCCCATTTTGATCATTTTATGTTTCTATCACGATATGATTTGGATTGTGATTTACATGTGAGCAGTGAAACCCCCACGAAAGCCTATGACGTGCTAAGATGCATAACGAACATATATACTTTAAATTTCAAAATATAGTTTAATCAAATATCATCAAGTTTTCTAAACATAACCATAATAATTAGATTCATAAAACCGAGTTGCTCCAACATACATAACCGTAAAACCAACATAAATGTTCTAGCTTGTATCTCAGCAAAACATAAGTACACAATCTAATTTAATACGTAAACAAAATAATGCGTGATCTGTGGCCTACTTGCACAACTACCGGATCACTCTAAAACTAATATATCCTAATTAATTTCAGTTTGAAGCGAAACTCACCATTGGACAACTCCAGAATCATTGATGAGGAGGGTTTTGAGGGTAACTGGATTAACAGTTGTATTTGTAAGGGGGAAAGAAAGAAAGGGGAGTCGTCAAACTCAGTAAATGGATTTTTACCCACAACCCATATAGAACAACAATAAAATTACGTATTATAGAATGCAACAAGCACAATCATTTTTAATATTTATGTATAGAATTATACTGAAAAGCATTTCAATTTTTCATGATGCAACAATTACTAGAGAAACAAGAAAGTGAAACTGATGTAAGGTAAATTGAAATCTGAAGCTGGAATCGGCACCTAAAATGTACTGTAAGGTGGATACATAAGAAGGTCCTGTATCTATAAGTTGAGGGGTGAGATTGTCCTCTAGTAAATAACTTTGTTCCAAAGTTAACGATCATATAAGTCATTAATTCATTATTTGTTTCTCTATAAAAACTGTCTAAAACTAATATATATGATAAATTCAATATATCTACTATGAATTCATAAATGGAGTTCAAAAGAATTTCCCGAATTCATAAACTTGATAATTTAATAACTAAATAAGCGTACATAACAATAGGGTTAAATCATATGATCAGAAATTTGCTATAATTATTTCTTAAGAGCATATCATAGCATCAAAAATGGTCCCATGTGTTTTACAAAATGTAACATATTTTTCATGATACATAAAGAAAACATAGTTTATAAGCTTTTCATAATATACAAAATCATGTACATAGCATATTTCTATATCTAAAATCATGTCTAGCAATTAAAGCTACAAGAAAATAATTGTAATGACAAAAAATAATGTCATAAGTTTAAACTCGCTCACAGTGAGAGGTCGAAGGTGCGATATCAATACTAACTTGGCTTCGAGGAGTGAAAGTGACACCAATGTTTGTCAGACAGGTAAACAACCATAAAACTTGACCAAGAACAGACTTGGGGATGATTAGGGAGAGAAGAAACATGATAAATTCATGTATGAGGGTAACCTTGCTCATAAACTTGAAAGAGTATAGAGAAACTTGACAAATTTCATGAAAAACACTTACTAAAGGTGATGGATTGAACAAAAGTGGGTGGAATTTGTGTAGGGGCATTGAAATTGAGGTTGGGAACGTTTGAAAGATGGGTGTTTATAGTATAGGGGGTTTAAAATGAAGCTGCATCATTTTGAGGGTTCCAGATTTGCAAAATCGTGCTGCCACGCATTAGCAATCACGCTTTCACACGCCCACCAAAACCACAAATCTCACTAGAATTTTGGGAAAAAGCCAATCGCAGTCCATTGTGAAAAAATCGTGTGTCAACGCATTCTGGAACCACATGTTATTGTGTTTTGGCGCTCGTCCCCCATGCGCACAAGTAAAAAACCACAACCCCACTGGAACTTGAGGGCAAGCTTCGTCACACGTTAGCGTGACTGAACCACATGTTGGCGCATCCATGGTACGCGATTTAGCTCGATTATGCAGATTCTGTGTTAAGTTGTTTGAGAGGCCCTTCTAGCCCTTGGTGATCTTTCTAAGGGTACTCAGACCTAGAATAATACAGTTTATTTCAATTTTTAAATAAAATGCTAAATAAATTTAATTTTAAGATTTTTTTGGTTATCATACACACACACATACTCAGGATTGGTAGGAGGGGATGAAGGGTCTCAAACACATGACCCGTTACATGTAGCTTGAGTGGGATGCAGATTTGACAATTGCACAACTAGTGCTTCTACATTTTAAGATTTATAAATATAAAAAATTTTACAAAGACATTTAATCATATACTATTATATAAATAAAAGTGTTTGATTTAATCATTCACCACGTTGAAAGTTTTACAAATAAAAATATATAATTAACTGACAATACAAATTTATTTTATATTGATCATGGAAGAGAAAACCAGACCGAACCGGCTGGGAACCGGTCACTCGGCCGGTTCGGTTAAGTCCAAAAAATTGAGGGAAGTCAAAACTGATCAAGAACCCGGGGAAATCGAGAAAACTGGTGAACCGGATCGGTTAGACTGGTTTGAATTTTTCTTTTTTGCAAAACTTAAATACTGATATTTTGTGGTAACCACATAGCAAAAATTAAAAAATTAGAACCAAAGAAGGGCACTGACAAAGATTGTTTGGTTGTTCTTCTTCTTTTTCTGTCATTTACAAGCTGGTCACCAATAAATAATGTTTTCAAATACTGTGACCATACTGTGAGGCTGAGATTAGAGAATTGTTTTATGGATTATGTTTATTTTTATAGACTTATGAATATATATATATCTCACACTAAATTTACCCAATGACACTTTAAAAAATTCTAGGTGAATATCAATTATATATTTATGTCCACAAAAAATGGCATATCAACAAATTTCATTAACATATTTACTGTGACACTCATTCGATTAAATCAATTAGCAGTTTTTAGTTTTTAACTTGAGTTTCACAGTCATAATAGGTGAATCTTAAACAAAATATAATTGAAGGCAAAAAGTAAAACCCCAAAATAAGGGGACAATTTTTTTATTTTTAACTTTAAAATTTCATGTACTTAATTATTGAAGTGTAGGATTAAAATGTGTAGTTTTATGGGTTACTTCTGGTAAGACCACGCATTAGGAAATTCTTGCACGTCAGGGGTGTTGTCACTTTCTTAATAAAATTGTACAAATATAACGATTAGTCAAACATGAATTCTTTTTCTTTCTTAAGATCTCTTGCCATAATTTAACAATCAGAAAATGGAACATCCTCTTATCTCAAATGCAAGGAAACGATCAACCGAACGTGTAGGCTATGGTCTCTAATACCCATTAAATATATAAATATACGATTTTCCCTTCAACGCGTTCACATCCATTAAAGGGCACATGGTCATCAGCTATGTTGGAATCTTAGTAGCATCTTCCCTTCCTGTAATGAAATTAGAAAAATTTCTACTGAAAAACATTCAACGGAAAAAATGGGTGAAGGAATCAATCATCCACAAGGTCCTCTATTATTATGACTAATTCCGCCTATTCGAGAATTTAGAAGTAAAAAAAGTTTATTTTAATTAAATTAACATCTAATCATACATTATAATATGCGTGACTTTAAAGCTAGTACTTTGCAACGGTTAAATATTTTTAATAATATAAAAATATATAATTAATTGACCAACTGTTTTGCTACCTGAAATATCTTACAAATAAAATTGTATAATTGAAAAACAGTATAAAGTTAGAGTATTGCTCCATAGTCAGAATAATATAACTAGAATTTTATATAGAATATATGATGATAGTTGGATTAAATATAATGGTAAGACTCATCTATTTATCTAAAGATTATCAATTGCACTATATTATTCTGGCATTTATTTTATGGTAAAAATTATGAACGTACAATATTTTTCATAAGATTATATATTTTACATTTTCAACCTATCAAATGCTTTCCCTATTTAGGCAAAGGATTTTCTTATTGCCAATTTGCGCATAAGACGGAAAGCCTTATTCCTGTGGATTATGTGTGAACTCAGTTCGAGTGTACAGCTATTCTCAGTGATATTGATAATTTTTTTGATGAATTAATAATATTAATAATTAATAAGTCATTCGCTAATGTTTATAATTGGTGACAGAACAAAATTAAAATAATATCAAATAAAGCAAGATATGACAGCTTAGATTTATTTAACATTTTTTTCTTTAAGTAACTAAAAATGCCCTGTGAAATTGAAGATATTAAATATTTCTTAAAGCAATATCCTTGAGCTGCTAAGGAACAAGAACTTAATAACTGGAGATCATAATTAAAATGGTATTGTGCTCGTTTGGTTAAAATTACGAGGGAAGTACTTCTTTAAAAACAAAAGCAAAAGCAAAAAAATTTATATACGTTTAGATGTCATTGTAGAAGCACATTTACTATACTTAGAAATTGTTAAACTGTTTGAATTAAATAGATATAGAAGTACTTTTTGAATAAAATTACAATTAAAAATATGATTTGTGATTTAAATAGGGCAAGTGGTTAAAATTATTTAATAGAAGGTTATTTTTTATCTTTTCATGAAATTTATGAGGACAGATTCATAACTCAATTAATTTCAATAAATAACCAATAACTTTCTTTCTCTTCTACTGCTTTTGCTTTTATTAGAATCATGTCCTTACTTGCTTCTGGAAAAAGCAGAAAAACTAATTATTTTCTACTTCTACTTCTTTTGAGAATCATAAATAAGTATACAACTAAATCTTAAAAATACTGTTTTTAAAAAAGAATTAATTTTTCTCTCTCAGAATTTTATTCAAATGAGCTCATTATCACAATATAAAATTATTTTAAGGATTTGTTAACTGACATTCTTAAAACAAAACTAATAACATTAATTATCTAGCACAAATCACTTAAAATTAAGATTAAATATTTTAAAAATGTTTAAAAGCTTTGTGTTTTAAGTTTGATTTAATAGTTTTTGTTTATATAATAATAATAATAATAAATACTTAGATCAATATAGTAATTATTTCTTTTTTACATATACCAGCACTTGTTGAATAAATAAAATAGTAGAATTCGTTCATTCATGAAAAATTCTTAACTATGAGGCAATATTGTGGACAAAGCTACCATATTCAGTAAATCATGGAGAATCGAAAACTAATAAAAAAAAAATTGTGAGAACATAACACTGTGTAATAGTATTTTAATTGTAGGGAAATTTTAGTTATAGAGTGAGATAAAAAAATGATCACCTCTCCAATTTTTTTTCTCTCTAAAATTTAGAAAGAGAAATTTTGAAAAAATAAAATGGGGATTAAGTGTTTATTTATTGGAAAATTATAGTTATACAATGAGGATTTAATAACTAAACTTATATTTGAGTATATATTTAAATACATGATTTGTTTTTTAGAGAAAATTCCTTACTCTTAAACTAAAAATCCTCAAATTTTATACATGAATTTCCACCCAACCGATGATATGATAAAAAAAAAGTTAGAAAGAAAATGATTAAAAGTTAGAAAGAATGTTTTTTTGTCTTTAATTTATAACTAAAATTTCTCACAAAATTTACATATATTTCTTAAATACTGTTCATCCGTCATATTTATTTTTTTCCTGTTTAAGGAAGATTCAATCCTTCAAAATTGTGGTGAGGAATGAAGAAAAACCCCAATATCTCGGACAATCAAATTCTAACGAAATTATTTTCTTCTAACGTTCTTTTGTACACAAACCCCATTTTCATACACATTTATATAATTGATTAATAATTAAAAGAATATCATTAAATATTAATTATAAAAATTAGTATTCAATATCTCATCCAGAACTGGCAAAAAAATAAAATCCGGGGGATCAAATTAAAGAGAATCGTTTAATTAAAATAATATTACGAAGAATAATAACAATTGAAAATTCAGATAAAAAATATTATTTGAAAATGGTTTATCAGAATTCAGAATTTCAGACCAATGATTGGTGCTCAACACGGTGATTGGCGGTGCCGCGTATTAACACGCTCAACTGTTCTTCCACAGAACGGTTGCAGAACAGCTCGCACACCGCCACCACTGCACACACAAGTTTGTATTATTCATTTTTTAATTCCTAAAATAATTTTAAAAATGGGTGGGCAAGATGCGAATTCTATCACCAGTTTTAAAACATAGTAAATTATTACAATTCTTTTTTTCTACTTTATCGGTGATGGGAAGTTGTACAGTTGTAGCTTCGTTTTTCCTGTGGTTCTTAAACAGATATTTTATTTATTCGCAGGAAAAGGAATGAGACACTTATACTATATGCATAGAAAAAAAAAAAAGAAGGAGAAGAAGGGAACACCACTTTTTGTTGTATGCAGTTGTGAACACCTTTTTATTCATTGTTGTATGTGAACACTTAACTGCCAATCATATTACTCAGAGGTATACGTATAACGGATATATATTATAGATAATATGTACATATATTACCTATATATGTTTATTATTACTTTAAATGGTTTGGTATTTATTTTTCTTAAATAAGATTTTAAATTTGAATTACATGAAGCAATTTTGTTTGATACATAATGAAACATTAAAGGTCCATTTGGATACTATAATTTTTAGCTTTTTCTAATTTTTTAGAAATTAAAAGTCCTTTTTTTTTTTCTTTTTGTCATATTTGGTTAAACAACTTATTATTTCTCTAAAAGTTATTCTGATTACTTTTTAAAAAATTAAAATATCTAACTTCTTAAGAAGTACTAAAAGTAAACATTTTTATTATTATATATTTGAATATAAAATAACTTATTCATAAGTTACTTTTTAAAATTTACTTCTGTATAATGAGCTTAAATAAGCTATTTAACCAAACGAGATCTAAATATGAGTATCTCTATCCAGTGTATTTAAATCATAGTATATGTCATGTTATGCAAGACAGACTAAGAGGCCATTATATATGAATGTGATTATTTTGGATAAAAATTACTTTTTTCACCCAAAAAGTTATTTATTGTATATTTGTATATTTTTTTCAAATAATCAGAATCTTAAAAAAGAAGTCAATTTTCAATGTTTTTATAAGTTAAAAAGAGTAGTGTTTAAAAAAAAAAGATCAATTTTTTAACATTTTTAATTATATATAAAATTTAAGTTTCATAATAATTTTTCTTGAAATCTGAAACAAATGTGCTTTCATTCTTCCTTCTTAAGCCTAATCTTAGTTGACGGGTTGTAGTGACTGCTATAATTAGATTGCATCTAATTTAGTCTCTCTTTTGAGGAGTACTCAATTAGTAGTGTTATTCATTTTTTTTAATTATTATTACAATAAAGAGAAAAACACATTTTCATTTCTATAAAAAATTACAAAACAGCTGATGTTATGTTCCACACCAAGTAAAATTCATATAGATTCTTACTATGATACTTAATCCATATAATTATCACATATAATGTAAGAAGCACGAAAACTTTAAAAAGTCCATGTGTTGGCATCAAATTTTTACCAAGTGTCAGAATGTTGAAGTGATGATTCGACTTTAACAAGGTTGAAGGGAAGTCAGCGGAATGGCAAAACGAGTATATTCTATGATAAATATTCAACATGACAAATTGACCAAAGTTATGAGGCTTGACAAAGCTAACAACCTCTAGTTGGGTATTCAACATGATTAACCCTATGGAACTTATGTGTGATAGTCTGAATGCTAAATCAGCAAATTAACATTGATGAGGCTTGTGTGTTTGAAGTTGACAAGTCAAAGTTGGAATCTATCACTTGAAGATAGAAAATTCTGAAGGTTATGAGAGGACTATCATAATGACTCTAAGATAGGCATTCATCAATTGGCAATTATTGACGATTTTCAGCAGTTATTGATAGAAACTTAAGACATGACAAAGTGATGACAAAGAGCGGGTAAGAAACAAAGAAACAGTCAAAGGCATGTGGACAACATCTAAGGGCAGTCAAAGACAAGTGTCAATATCTTGGAGTCCTAGGTTATTTATAAATACTGGTTTTGTGCAAATTGTAAGGATTGGAATTTTTACCCGGCCCACACTCACTCTTAAGTGTCTTCAGATGACTAGATAGAGTCTAGAGTCCACTGAGTATTGTTCTCAATCCTTTTCTTGCTTTCTTATGATATATTTCCTTTAAAGTTCTTTACAATTTCTGTATTTCATTTACAATTCGTCAATCAAGCATTTACATTCTGCAAATTCTTCTTCATCTTTAATCTGTCAAACATAACATTCACGCAATCACAATACACAAATCACTTTATATTGCATTTCATTCCATTCCCACTACATTAAAAATAGTTTAACACTCAATTCTTCGGTGAAGAACCCAAGAGAAGCAGCTTTTTGCTCCTCGAATCAAGATCTTGAAAATTAAAGGTTGTCATCCAAATTCTCAAGTTTGTCGACCAATGCTTGATTTAAAGCAGTTTGACCTCCTACATAAGGAATTTGTCAATTATTTGTTGTTGATATAGAAGTGTCAAATTCTGCAATAAACATCATGTATCCATCCCATACTTGTACCGAATTTTTGAGATAATTCGCATGAATGAATTCCCTTCAAGAACTTGGAACACAAAAGTTGGGGATTTCTAACCATGGATGATGGTTGAGGAGAAACAGAAACCAAATAAGAAAAAAATAAGGATAAAAATTAACTTACAATCAAGTATTTGATAGATGAAGAGTGATGATTGGTAACACTCACATAGATGGTATTGTTGAAGATAAGTTCATTTTACATTTATCTTTGTTTTTATGCATTTTTCTTGGATTATTTATCTTTTCTGCACTTTATCTTTCCGCTTAGTTTTATTAGAAAATCTCTTTGGATGACATCCAAATGCTCTTTGGAGTAATTTGGAAACCAATTTGTCAAGTGACAAAATCCCTCACACACTTGGCGTTGATTGTCTAATATTTTGGAAATCTGTGGTGCTTTACATTAGTCGAAATCCTCTGCACATTTGGGACCATTCATTTGCACACCTCCCACTACATCCACTCACAAAGCCAAATGTTTTGTCCAAAACGTTATTTGGCATGCCTGGTTGGACCATATAGTGATTAGCTGAAGAGATTTCCATCTCAGGCTTTTTCAAGCGGCATCTATGTTTAAGATTAGGAAAGCACTACAGGAAGCATGGCGAATTTACAACATTCTGCACCTGAAGTGAATTCAAAAGGGTAAAGGCCTTTTCAGTCTTAAATACTCCACCAAAGGGAGTAGTAGATCCAATTACAGAAACACATGCAGTTTTTGCGATGCCTCTGATGTTAGTTATCATGATAGCCCCTCATGTTCCTGTTTTGGAGCAAGATCTTCGGTAGCCAACAATGGTAAACTATATCTTTTATACATTAACAGATCTACAGCACAGAACTGGAACTTGCACATGCAAGAACAACAAGTTTCCCACGTCCCCATTTTAGTTGTGCCCTTCAAGGCTGGGGACAAACAAACGAATTGGCATGTTCCTCTTTAGGCAAGCGCTAGCATGCAGAATATTATCCAGTTTTCTACTGGCTGAAGAACTATAAGGGATTATGTTGGAGGCTACCATAGACAATTGTTCCATCTCTGGCAATAGATTAACCAATATTGGCTCAGGATAACTTAGCTTTCCTACCCTAAAGAGATGAATGAGTTATAGAAAGACTTTGTTGTAGAGCAACCATGGGGACCATCCTTATCTCAAGCAGCAATTCAATCAACGTATATTATTCCATCAAGGTAGCCAATGGTTCAGAAGACAATTTTGCAGTCAATGACTTAACATCCAATTATGAAGCCAATTGAGCAACCAATATATATTATTATATTCCATTAGGTTAGTGTAATTTGCCCATTTTTAGGCAAATTATATTGATCTGATGTTTATTGAAATTCATCCTAACTCTCTTATATTTGTAAGACTTGTTTCGGAGGTCGAGTTTGCTAATTAAATTATTATATGAATCTCTTCTAAGTTTGTAAAATTAGTTACACTCATGAAATAAAATTGAGGAAAAATATTTTAGCATGGGAAAAAAATATTAAGGGCATGGAGGGATTCAGGAATCAATTAATGAGCATTAAAAAAACATAAAATTTAAAGCGGATAATTTTTTTTAGAGTTATGGTTAGAAAAAGTCTTTTTTAATCTTTATTGTTGCAGTACTTTAATGGTTAAATAAGATATTTTATTTGTTCTGAGTCTAAATTGGGACTTAACTTGGGCAATCCTAGTTCTTTTAGAAAAATAATTATAATCACTTTATGATAATTCACAATATCTAATGAATCAACTTACACTTTATTCTTTAACTTTGATCTACCATAATTTTCCTCAAATTATAATGTTACATTGTTGTCCCATATATTTCAAAAAAAAAAAATCATAAAAGAAATTAAAACAACTACTCTATAATATCTTTCTACACATTACATGATATCTAATTATATATTAATATTAATTTATACATGCATGATATCTAAATAAGAGTATAATGAAGAAGAGAATACTCATATTCTCAAACTATATGATATACTGTTTTTATATCAATTATTATGTTACTAGATCATCTGTTTTCCAACATCATTGAGGAAATCTCAAATAAAATAAATATAAAAAGATATTATATTTTGTTATTTTTTAGGGACTTTTCTAATATCACTATAAAATTCAATGGTATAGATACTTATTAATTATTTATAATTGAGACTGAGTCACGTAAGCTCTCTTGAAGAGACAAACGTCTAATCATGAAATGCAGTGAGAATCGAACTCTTAACCATATGGTTAAAGAACAAGATGAGTTATTATCACGTTTCACATGGTAGTTAGTCACGAATTCTATTAATCATAGTTTTTGAAATCTACTAAGTCAAAGATCAAATTATGACAATTGATTACACATAGGTACTGATATACCATGAAAACCAAAGCAAAATCATATATATATATATTTTCAATTTCAAACATGGGGTGTCTAGATATCGGGATGGATCTTATCTGATACATACAAATGTACAATCAATTTCTCGATCCACCATATATTATTATTTTTAGATGCAAATTGCAAGTTACTTTACCTGTTGATGACCCGTCAAACTACTATTCCATGGTACAACAAACAATACTCAAGCATATCTTCGGCAAAAGTGACTTACTTTAGACGTGATCCCGCTCAAAAGTGATTTTTTTTTTTCCCAAAAAAAGAAGAAGCAAAGTTAAATCCTAAAACATGGAAGAAGCCAAAATCCTTACCAAGTACGAAGTCACACCGCACAAAGCCACAAACTTGCAATTGGGAGGGCGTGGATTATCCAAAAGGAACAAGAAAAGTAGCTTCCACATTTGCTTTTAATCTCAAATGCAATTTGTGAGAAAGCTCCATCTATCAATGTTTTCCTTGTTTCAGATAAATACTAATTTGACGCTAATGAAAACATGACAAAAAAGTTCTCGTTGTTAGTCAATCACAATTCAAAATTAATAATGATCTAATTTAGTGCCTTATTATTTAGAATTCACATTTGTTATACCAAGACCTAACTTCACAACTCCCACCTGTAAATTTTTTGGTGGTTTCCAATAGCTAAGTTTAAACTCCCTTGTTACTTGAATTATCTTAAGAGCTAATAAAATTAAATCAATAAAAGGCCAAACAGACCTTTTTCATCTCTTATCTTTAATTTTGTCAACGCCTACAAATTTGGATCATTAATCATGCCCTGGCATGATAGGATACCAAAGCTTATCCCACATAAACTTGTTTTATTAAAAAAAAAAATCATTAGTTATTTTTCTATTACATATATATATATATATATATTGGCAGAATAATCAAAATAATCAAAATATAAGGATCCCTTAAATGTTTGAGAAAAAAAATCAATTTGGATCCAATTTTTGAATCCAATATAATCAAAATAATCAGAATAATCCCTTAAATGTTTGACAAAAAAAAAAGGTGACTATAAATTGGCAGAATAATCAAAATATAAGGATCCAATTTTTTTAAAAAACATATCAAATTCAAAAAAAAAATAAAGATAGAATAAATTACATTGAAGTCCTTTAAGATGCAATGAAATTCCTCGACTCTCTTCTATTTATATAATTTGCTCAAGAGGTTCCTGAGTATGTGAATTCATTATAATTGTATAGTTTTATAATAATAATTAGTCTAATTTAACATTGTTTAAAGTTTCTTTTTATATTTTATACACCTTATTATAAAAATCGAAAAACGAATCAATCCAACCCGATTTAAATCAATTTGGATTGGTTCGATTCTTCAAATATAATCAAACCAAATTAAACCATACTTAACTAAATTTAGAATAATAAACACCCAATTTGATCCTTAATAAAAATATCATCGGACAAATCAATTTTTCAAAGAAAGAAACACCATTTTTGGCCCTACACAATAAAAAATACAGGACAAATTAATTGCTTCTTAGTATTTCGATGGACTTATTTGTCCTATTTGTGTTTATGTCGAAGATCAATTTGACCTATTTTACAAATGGATTTAATTGGAATATACTGATATTGTAAAGAAGTTTTACGTATTCATCTAAATCATATAATGAAACATCAGTAAATATGATTGTTCTCAACCCCATTACTTGAAAAGTTATACAAAAAGAAGAGATGACATTGGATGACATTGTAAAACTCTTTTACACTGTCAGCGCATCAAAATTAAACTATTTGTAAATTGTTAGGAATTAATTTGTCCTATTTTAATTATGAAGGGCCAAAAAAGATATTTCTTTTCTTGAGAGACTAATTTGTCTAACGCCATTTTTATTGGGGACCAAATTAGGGGTTAACTTAAAAATTTATTATTTTGATCAGCTGGTTATTATCTCAAAACTAGACCAATTAAAATGAATAGCAAACACCCCTATTGTAATTTGCCTTTAACGATAACGGACAAAATAGAGTCCTATGCAGGCTACTCACAAAATGCATGTTAAGTTCGGATCATGAAAGAGCAAATCAATCATGCATTTCTCATAGTCAGAACAATACTATATCTAACAATAAATTTTCTTTAGAAAAAGAGTGAATGCCCAAATTCATTCCCAAAAATTAGTGAGGAACAAATTGTTCCCTTAAGAAAAGAAACACATTTCATGGTATTTGTCCTTCCTTAATATTTCAATGGACTTATTTGTTTTATTCCTGTTTTAATTAAGGACTATTTAAAACTATTTTACAAATCATCAAGGATCAGTTTGTCCTAAAATACTTCAAAAATATTGAGGTGGGACTAACTTGGCCGGCATTCTTAATTATAAGGGACCATGAAATGTGTTTTTATTCTTAAAAGGGCAATTTATCCAACATTATTCTCTCCAACGACTAAATTTGGGATTTACCAAATATAAGTGTTGGCACCAAATTTCACTAAGTATCAGATTGTCAAATTGACGTTTAACTTTGACAGCTTGAAAGTTAGTCAAAAGCTGTTGTGGGAAAAATTGACAAAGCATCTAGTTTGTCAGACAATATGATAAAAGTCCAGTTGTCATAAAGCTTGGATATCTAATTCGACAACTCTGCATTGTCAAAATTCTTCTATTCGAGATTGTCAAAATTCTTCTATTCGGCTTTTGACAAGTCGAAGTTAAAGTTTGTCATTCTTCTATTCGACTTCTGACAAGTCAAAGTCAAAGTCTGTCATTTGGGACTTAATATTTCAAGGCCAATTAGAGGCTAAGAATGACCAATCTTCACTATAGAGGTTCGACAAGTCGAAGTGGGAGTTCGTTAGTTAAAGTGGGAGTTCGTCAGTCGAAGTGGGAGTTCGTCAGTCGAAGTTGAAGTTCGACAGGTCGAACTCAGAGTTTGTCATTCAACACTTAGAAAATTTTGAAGATCTTAAGAAGACCGTCATAGTGATCAGTAAAAGACAGATGTTGGTCATGTGACGGTTAATAGCAGTTTCCAACAGTTACTGATAGAGGCCTTATAAAGATGCGACAAAGTGGTAACTGTTCGACGACAAAGGCGCATGACAAAGTAGTTCTCAAGCTCGAGGTTCGACAAGTTGAAGTTGGAGTTTGTCACTTGAAGACTTAGAAAATTTTGAAGCTCTGGAGGAGACCATCATAATGACTCCAAGATAAGTGTTCGTCAAATGGTGGTTATTGACAGTTACCAGCAGTTATTGACAGAAGTGTGACAAGAACGTGGCAAAGTAATGGCAGAAGACAAATGACAAAGAAAATAACTGTCAAAGCCACGTGGACAACATCCAAGGGTAGCCAAAAGACAAGTGTCAAAATCATAGGGTCATAGGCTGTCTATAAATACTAGTTCTATACATATTGTAAGGGGTTGGAATTTTTACTCACACACTCACTCTCAAATACGTCTCCAATGACTACACAGAGTCCAGAGTTCACTGAGTATTGTTCTCAACCCTCTCTTTTGTTTTTCTAGGATTAGATTTCCTTTTAAGCTCTTACATTTCCTTACATTTTATGTACTTTATTTCCAGTTTGTCAATCAATTTCCAGTTTGCATTCTTCTTCATTTTCTTTAATTCATCAAATCACTACACACACACACACACACGTACACAACACAAATCATACCCGATCATTCAACATCCCATTTTCATTCATAAAAAATAAGTTTGACACTCGATTCTTCTTTTGGTGAAGAGCCTAAGAGGAGTAGCTTTTCGCTCCCCGAATCAAGATCTTGAAAAGCAAAGGCTGTCATCCAAACTCTTGAAGTTTGTCGATATACTCCTGGTTTAGAGCAATTTGGCTTTCTGCATAAGGAGTTTGTCAATTATTTGTTGTTGACGAGTAAAGAGCCAAATTCTGCAATAAACAATAAGCAAATAAAGCTCGACATTTACAATCATCTCAACAATATGTAGCCCAAGGGGTTCCGCTATCGGGATCTACATTGTCATCTAAAGACAACATGGAAAATGTATACCGGTGAGGAACTTTGTCATCCTCAATCACTTCGTTTATTTCTAAAATGTGAGCATACATCAAAGTTCATTTTTAAATATGAAAATGTTTAAGTTCAAAGTGGGTGTCATTTTTATAGCATGGTCTTTATGTCATAAAGACCATCATAAATATCATGAAATGTATGGTCATGCAGCATGGGACATTCAAACATAAAGATAGTCAAAGGAACATAACATCTCATCCTTCTCTTTTCTCAAGTGACTTAAACTTATCTTAGCTCTCACCACCTTTAATCTCTTTCTTTTTCTCATTTCCCTAGGCTATAAGTTCATACCTCGTTGACCATTGCCAGTTTGAAGAATAAATGTTGTAGAGAGTGTTTTTACTTTGGATCACCTTCTGTAATTTCCTAACACAAATAATGACTAAACGAGTCTACCTTTCCTTCCTAAGAAGTGACTAGGTACCAAGGGGTCATATTTGGCTAATTTATTTGTCACCACAATCATTTTGAACACATGCACATGTATCCATATCATATAACCATGCCATAACTTTCTAAGTTTGCAGTTTTAGCAAAATTATGACGGCATAAAGATTGTAAATGAAAGTTTCAAAATATTGCTTCCTATTAAAAAAATATAGTGACAATGCATTCAAACATAACAAGTAAACCAGATGTAGTTTCCTTGGTATAATTCTAGCATTGTTACAAATCAATAGGTACAATTAATCCATGAAGTATCATCATTCTCAGTGCACATTAGCAAGTGTACTTAGAGTTTCAAGGGCAATATTAAGGGCATTAACACATTCATACCCTAATTCACTAAGATTTGTAATGCAAGATTTACAAGACCAATATTTAATCTTCTCATTTACTCTAAACTTTACTTTGCAAAGGACTAAGTTAAGGATGTCCTTGTAATTACTTCTAGCACTTCCCAACCCATGATATTCAGGCTTAAGTATCAATCTACCAAGGCCTTGAAAATACACTTACAAGCATCAAGAGGCCTTTTGGCCAAAATTACATACATAAACCAATACCAACATTTAATTCTTTTTTTCAACAGCACACTACATAGGTGGTGCTAAAAATTTATCTTATGGCCTTTAATAAATCACAGCTTTAACACATTACAAAAGCACTTAATCTCATCATCATAATAAACTTTTCTCACGTAAGTACAATCTCAGTACTTTAAACTCCATTTAAAATACACTTTCATCTTCATTCAACAAAAACCACCCAAAGGACCTTATTTCTGGCCATTATGCTGAGAGCACATGTGCATGCGCACACACGCACACACACATCTATGTTGTACCCTCAGTTAATTTGTTACCCCTTTAGTTGGTTAGTTTGCTTAGTTGGTTAATTAGTTATATAAATATGGCATTGTTAAGAGAGAAAGGGATATACTTTTTCATCAAACTTCTAACTTCGTTTACAATGAGAACAATTCCCTAATTATAGATCTAATTAACTTAGTAGACTAACCAACTAAAGGGTAACAAAATAGATAGGGGCCTCATAACCTACAGTCAAAAATAATTTTCTCAGTTCCCAAACATTATTATACTTATGAGTCAAGTGTCAAAATATTGCAAGCATAAAAACAATCCTCAAACCCTTTTGAACCCTAACTTGGATAAAGATTCATACACAGAAACACAAGTCCAAATCCATTTTTCTTACACCAAAGCCTTCATTTCAAATGGATTTTGACTCATATATCATTCAACTCTAAAAAAAAAAACAATTTGAAACACCACAAGGCCTTATAGTCAAAACCTCAACATACCTTTTATGTTTCCAAAACTATTTTTCTTAAAAGGACATCATTTACTTTACTCATACTTTAAGTATCAAAATATAAAGACGACAAGAAATAATCAAAACCCCTAAATTCACTATGCACGCTGAAAAACACAATACTTAAATTTCATTTTCTTTGTTCCAAAACATAATTTCATTTCAAGTTTCAAACACCAACATACCAAAAACACAAAAGCAAAATAAAAAGCCCAATATCCCTGATATGGTCAATCCAAAAACATCATCATCACCCAAGGGTCTCAAAAAACTTTCACAACAAGCAACAAACTGTAAATAGGTTCCATAAAAAATTATTTCAAGAGTCATTTACAAGAAACTCAATTTGGGACTCAAACCATAAACAAAACAAAGGGAATGGAAATAAAAACCTTACTAAAGAAAAGCATTAGGTTGCACAAGCTTCTTAAAGGTTCAATGGGTTGAAGAGAAGCAAAAATCCTCTGTTTCCTCTCCCCTAAGACTGTGGGGATGTAGCAGAAAAATGAAGAAGTTTTGGCTCCAAAGGGCTTGGGGCTAAGTGTTTTGGAAGGAAATTTAGGCAAACTATTTGATTCAAGATCAAAGTGATGGGTTATTTGTGAAAGGACATGGATATGGATGAGGAATGAAGAAGATAATGGAGAGAATAAGCATAATAGGGTGTGTTTGAATGAGATGAAAAATAAAAATGGAAAGGATGAAGGGATGGGGCGTTGGTTTTGGTGTGTAGGATATGGAGGGAATTTCTAGAATCTTCAATGAAGGATTACGGCATATTTAGTTTAAATTTCCAGTTTTCAAGACTTTGTGAAGGAAATATTGAAAATTTTGAAAAATATAAATTTCAGTTTTCAGTATTTCCTTTACAAAATTTTGAAAACTGAAAAACTAAAAATAAAAATTGAAAATTGAAATCAAACAGGCCTTAAAGGGTTCCTAGAAGAAATTTTGAAATAGTAAAACTAATAATATAATATTATTTTTTTGAAATAAAATATGATACTTCAGTTAACTTTGTGTCATGAAATTCCATAAAGTGGAAACATTTTCCTATAATTAAGGGAAAAGCACTTACATAAAGCACAGTTGCCTCTGACTTTCTCACTTTAGTGATATCATCAATATTCTCTTTTTTTTTTTTAACTAATTAATTATGATTAAGGATGAAATTAAGTATTTCATTAAGAGGTTATAATTAATCAAGGATGATTAATTACCCATGATTAACTAGTTAAGATAATCAAATCTTAGTTAAGCATCATTATTATTTAGCAACCTCAATTAGGCTTAATTAACCTATATTAAGGGTTAATTAGCATTTTAAAGCCTTACTAGCTTCACTTATCATCTAAACATCTCATAATATCAAATCCATATTTAATTAAATTACTTGATGATGATGAATAGGGCTACTCATCATCATCTACATGCCCAATTACTTTAGGGGGTATTACGGTGATTAATGCAAGTGAAAACCAGAGCATTACAATGGATGATTATCTGCTAACTGAGTTAGATAACTCACCCATTTTCTTCCCCATTTTAGATTTAGTTGTTGTGAGATACACCATTCCTACATCACCCCAGTAGTTGCTATCATCATTTCTTAGTGAGCCTCACTTTGTATTGGGGTCATTTTGTGTCACGACCCGATTTAGGCACGTGACCGGCATGGGAGAAATTTTGTCCTACGTAAGCCTCATGACCTGGACTTCTATATATGCACAGTATATTCCAAAATAATTTAATCATAAAATCTTTTCCATATACGAATTCCTTGCCTTTAAGACATGTAACTAGTACTCTTCCAAATTGTAGTCTCATATACTCTGCTCTGAAGTCTATTTTCATAATACCAATAAGTATTATAAAAGTCTATAATATACATAATCTCCATGGTAAAGTCTTATAATATAGTCCAGCAAAACATTATACATGCAACCTACACATCATGCACTATGGTCCGGGATCCTGCCTACATCTACACTGGAGCACGCTACTCTATACCTAAGGAGCACGGACACATCGACTTAGTGGTGTGTTCTTGTGTCGGACACGTGTCAGTGTCCAACACCTACACGACACGCGTCGGTATACATCCAATTAAAAAATAATTTTTTGAGCTCGAAAATGTATTGAACATGGCTAGATACTGCTCTAATTCAACATGAGCCCAAAATCAACCCTAACTATTTGATTGAACCTATGTTGTTGGGTCATTTTATTTTGAAAATTCTTCAATTGATCACAAAAGGCAAAGAAATCAGACAATATATATATATATATGCCTTGTCTGCGTCCTGCAATTTTTGAGTTTGGTGTGTCTCAGTGTCTGTGTCCGTGTCCGTGTCGTGTCCCATGTCAGTGTCAGTGTCTGTGCTTCATAGCTTTATACATAAGGGCTTCACCTATGTGAAGCTTACCAGCTGATACTCTATTGCTATTGGGAGGGAAAAGGCTGAAAAGAGACCGCAGTAGCTACTTTATCTGAAAAAATGAAATAAAACGACGAGGTGAGTTTTGTAACCAAAACTCAGTGAGTGAATCTCCACTTGTAATCTCCCTTCATAGGACATCAAGAAGGAATGCATGAAATCATAATAACAATAATAACATTTAAATACCTTACATAATCAAATAAACATATGGATAAATACACACACACACACACACACACACACACACACTAATAATCCTTTTTCCAAACTCAAAGAAATTTTCCACAATTGACTTTCATATCTGAAACCATATTGGCTTATCATGTAATAACTATTAAAAGAACAATAATCTCTATCTCCGTTTCATTTCGTTCTCTATCTCTGTTCTGTTTTGTGCTTTATCTCTGTGCTAATTTGTGAGTGCTCAGTTTCTCGTGAACGGCATCCTTCGTGGACTAAGTTTAGTGGTTTCTCTCAGTGAATTGTCCCTCGTGGACTAAGTTTCATGGTTTCATGTAGTTTCATAGTTTTTCATAAGTTGTTCCCTTGTGGACTAAGTTTCATGGTTTCTTTGAATAAATTGCCCTTCGTGGGCTTTTCATGGTTTCTCTGAATAATTTGTAAAGTCCCTAAACCTTCTAAGAGACTTGAATCTCTCTAACTCTGATAGCTTGACCTTAGCATAGATGTGGTAATGAAATCCTGTCCAAGCCATCATCAGCAATGGACATTGTGGTTTCAATCCACATGATATGTAGCCGCCAACTATCCTGAGTCATGTGAGGATTCATGCTCTAGAATGTTTAGGTTCAAAATGTGTCTTGCGGGGTGGGACAGACTCCAAGCACCTCTATAGATATTGTTCTCTATGGGCCTTGTGCCCTTAAGGTTTTGTTTTTCCCCTAGACTAACTTTGACAGGGGAAATGCATCTTTCCTATTTTACGAGTTGTGAATCTATCTAATTCTAATAGTTTGACCTTAGCATCACTGTGGCTTTGAAATCATGTCTAGGGGATCACCCTTGTAGACATTTGTAATTCCAATAGCTCACAAAATATATAGCCATCAACTGTTCTGAATCTCATGAAGATTCAAGCTCCAAAACATTTTTATGTCTAAGTTTCTAATTCAATTCTCAATAACGTTCTTTCATAAGCTTAAAATCCTAAATCATCATAACATTTCTCAAAAGCTCAAGATTCTCTAATAATCATTTGCATAATCCATATTCAACATAAAAGAAGCATTTCAACAATCATAAATCTTTAACAATCACAATTAAAACCAACTCTAAACATAATCATATTATCAATAATGGTCCCATGAGTTTTCTAAAAAATAGTTCATATGCTATTCTAAAACCACAGTTTCGTATCTTAGCATAAATCTCAACCTTGCACCACAATCTCTAAAGAATCATACTTTAAACCATAGTTTCATGAAAATAACTCTAATGCAGAACATAGAGATCACTAGTGCAAACCCACTCATCTAGAAGGGCAAGATGCACAAACACAGCACCAACAAGACTCTTAGAAGGAGAAAAGACAGTAATATCTGACATAGAGGCAATAGAATTCCAAATCAACCTCTAAAACCTCTAAATATCAAAGAATCCATCTCTAACATACTAGAAGACTTCACTTCTTTGAGAAGCATGGAGAATCACCCCAATAACAAGAACTAGACAAAAGAGAGAGAAATCAAGAGAATAACATACCTTGAAGCCTTAGGAATGAGAGATTGGAGTTAGATTGATGAAAAATGGAAAAGGAATGGAGGTTTGGGGGTGAGAGGTCAGATTCTTCGCGTTTGGGGGCTGAAAGGGCATGTGTTTGAGTGTGTGAAGGTTCTGGACCCCAAACAAGGTTATTTATAGTCACTGTCGACCACTACAGTGCTCACCAGAGAGCATCTCTCGCACTGATTTATTGTTCTGTTGACCACTGCAGCGCTCATCAGAATGGTTTTTCCACCCTCTAGGATAGTTTCTCATTCCCCAGAATGATCTCTAACTCTTCAGAACTCACTTATTTACATTTCTTAATTAAAATTAAATCATTTATCTTATTTCTTATTAGCTTTTAAACATAAATGTAAATAAGAAAATACCCCCATTTGAATTCAAATAAAATATTAGAAAAATAAAAATCTTAACAAATCAAAAACCAAATTTTGGATTTTAGTTCAAATTCAGCAATTCTCACAGTTTTATAAACGTGTTAGTTAAAAATGAAGGGTTTAAGAGTTTCATAAAATTTTGTTAAAAATCACTCTTTGACTTATTTTTTCTCTAAGGAACAATTACCGAGACTTTTGGTCCCAAGAATATAACTATATTATATGGCCCTCCAATGAAAAGTAGGGTCCAGACTTAGCAGAATTTGGGACTTGAAATGATAGATAAGGGTAATTGACACCTTTCATGATTCAACAAAATTTCCTAACTCTTTTATTTAAAATTTGGGGTATTACATTTTGTCTTTAATTTATTTTATTAGAATGTGCTCTAGTTTAGTGCATGTAGAGCCCTTAAATTAAACATGTATTATGTATTTATTTTCAAATAGAATATTTTATCCAGTTTTAGACAGACTATGAGATTTGGATTGATTAAGTTATTTACCAATTTATTGAGCAATTTGGGTCTTATGAGTTTGATTGGTAAAGTTTAAGTTGAATAAATTATTTCTTTATTTTATCAAGAGATATTTTTGAACAATTATTACAGATTTTCAACATTTTAGTTCTGGTAGGCTTATAAGAGGAAAAGGCCCCCTCATGTGTTGATCACAGCTAGTGGTATTGTGACAAATATATAATAATAATAATAATAATAATAATAATAATAATAATAATAAAAGTGTTAGACGGTCAACTCATACATTCATACACTTTTCTTGCTAATTTTTTTAATGAAGAAAATGATAAGTAGGAAAGTCTAAACCCCCGGGACTTGTAGTGGTAATAGCATAGCCCCTCCCTAAGAGAACAACTCAGGATTCAAACCCCCAATCTTGCAGGTAAAGCTTGCCCAAGACTCAACCTATTTTTATTGAGCTAATTGCCATTGGGTTCTTATTACATTGTTAAATGTATGTTTGGAAAATTTTTAGAGCATTTCCAATGGTGATCTTACTTTAAATCCTAATTTTATTCCCCACTTCTTACCACATAAATACCATTTAATTAATAATATATCATAAAAAGGGAAAATTAATTAAAAGTAGAACTCTTTTCTGTGATGGAAGATATCAATTTTATTCCACATGTAAAATATAGGCATGTAAAAAAGCTACATCATTTATGTGTAACATTTTTATTATTTGATAGTAAGATTAGATCGATCCCAACTAGTTAGGATTAGTCCAATTTCATTTTCTCTTCCAATGGTGTGTAGGAGTCCTAATTACATGTAATACCCCAATTTTAAATAATAGAATTAGAAAATGTTGTGAATTAAAAATAAGTTAAAGTGTGATTTTTAAATGAATTTTATGAAATTTTAAATCGTTCTGGTGAGCACTACAGCACTCTTAGTGCTGCAGTGGTCAAGTGAACAGTAAGGCGGTTTAGGGACAATTTTTGCGCTCTCTGGTGGGCAATTTTAAACCCCAAACACATAAAATCCCCTGTTCAGGGTCCAGAACCTTTCCACAGCCAAAACCACTCCCTTCCACCATTCTCTCCGCAGAGAAACGCGATTCTTTCCCCCTATACCTCATTTCTTCATCATTTCATCATCTAAACTCCATTTTTCCTCCTTCTAAGGATCTAAGGTATGTTATTCTCTTGATTCCTCTCTCTATTCTCCATTCCTTCTTTGTTATTAGAGTGATACTTCATGCTTCTCAAGGGGAGAAGTGTTCTAGTATGTTAGAGATGGATTCTTGGATATTTAGAGCTTTAAGAGATTGATCTAGAGTCCTATGGCTTCTGTATCAGATACTGCTGTCAATTATGCTTCCTAGAGTTCTGTTGGTACTATTCCTTCACTGTTCACCCCTCCAGGTGAGTGGGTTCGCACTTGTAGTCTCTATGTTATGCATTAGAGTTATTTTCATTAAAAACACGAATTACTATTTGATTTTAGAGATTACTGTACAAGAATTTGAGTGGCTGATGGTTTATATATTTTAGAAACTTTGATTTTAAAGCATGAAATATGTTTTTCATAAAACTCATGGGACCATTATTGTTGAACTGGTTTTAGATAGAAGTGATGATATATATATATATATATATATATATATATATGTATTGTTAAAGACTTTTATGGTTGGTTGAATGGATTCTGGAATTGATTTATGCGTATGATATAGTTATATGTCTAGAAATGCTATTTAGGGAAGAGAATGGAATTGTGATTATGATGTTGAGAATTCTATCTATGTAAAGTGTGATGATTTAAGATATAGTTAGAGAATTAAACAGAAAGGAGTTTTAGAGCTTGAATCTTCATGGGATTCAGAACAGTTGATGGATACATATTCTGAGGATATATGAGATCATGAATGTCTGCAAAAAGGGTAACTTCTTAGGCATGATTTCATAGCCATGGTTATGCTAAAGTCAGATTGTTAGAGTTGTATACTCATAACAACTGCCAGCTACATATTCTATGGTTTGAAATCACAGTGCCTTTAAGTTGGTGATCCCTTAGACATGATATCATAGCCGCAGTTATGCTAAGGTCAGACTGTTAGAATCAGATAGATTCAGAGCTCACAAGAGAAAATGACCCACGAGGGGCAAATTTACGCAGAGAAATGATCAAACAACGAGAAACCATGAAACTTAGCCCACGAGGGGCAATTTAAAGACTTAGTCCATGAGAGACAATTTATTCAGAGAAACTACGAAACTACGTGAAACTATTAAACTTAGCCCACGAGGGGCGATTATGAAACTTAGCCCACGAGGGGCGATTATGAAACTTAGTCCACGAGGGACGTTATTCACGAGAAACTGAACACTCACAAAACAGAACCGAGATAGAGAATGAAATGAAACAGAAGTAGAGATTATAGTTTCTTTGATAGTTACTAAATGATAAGCTGATATGGCTTTGGATATGAATGTGAACAGAGGAAAATTGTTTTGAGTTGGAAAATAATGACTAGTATGTATATATGTATATGTATATTTGATTATGTGAGATTTTAGAGTATTATTAATATTATTATGATTTCATGCATTATTCCTTGGATGTCCCATGAAAGGGGATTATGGATGGGGATGCACTCACTGAGTTTTGATTACAAAACTCACCCTGCTGCTTTATTTCATTTTTACAGATAAGGTAGCTGCTGTAGACTCTTCTCAGCCATTCTCTCAGCAGTGGCATTAGAGTGTCAGCTGGTAAGCTTCACATAAGTGAAGCCCTTGTGTATAGAGTAGTATGCTCCAGTATAGATGCAGGCAGGATCCCGGACTATAGTGCATAATGCGTAGTTTGCATATATAAAATGTTTTTGATGGACTGTATTATAAGACTTTATCATAGAGATTATGTATATTATAAACTTTTATGATACTTGATGATACTATGAGAATAGAATTCAGAGCAGAGAATATGGGACTATAGTTTTAAAGAATACTGGTTATATGTTTTAAAGGCAAGGAAATTGTATATAGAAAAGGTTTTATGGTTAACTTATTTTGTGATATACTGAGCATACATAGGAATCCAGGTCAAGAGGCTTACGTGGGACAGGATTTCTCACGTGCCGGTCACGTGCCTAAATCGGGTTGTGACATTACAATTAGTGGGATCCATGGAATGAATGAGAGTATTTTTAAGCCATGAGAGTTGTTCTTACATTTCAATTTATATAGAAACTAAATTTAAACTAAAACCTTCTATAATAATATTATATTAAATTTAAATAAATAAAGGAAAGGATTGTTCTATAGAAATCACATACTTTTAGCGGATGAAAAAATCATATACTTCTATATGACGGTGTCATATACGCTTTCTTATTATTAGGTGTTTACTTTGGTGCTTCCACGTTAAATAGATGGTACTGAAACATGCTGTAATGTTGCAAAATATTTATCGGTCTTTAGAACTATGTCAACATTCAACCAATATTTAGTTAGCATTTTTAAATATTGGCATTTCTAAATTTTTCATTCCTGATTTGACTCTGAGATTTATTTAACAAATACATAAACTTAGAGTGTGTTTAGATGGAGTATTCTTAGAGAGTAATTTATTGTTTGAGAAGTTATGACATAGACATGAAATTCCTTGTTTGGATATCAAAATTAAGGGAATTTCAAATTTTAAAGTATTTTGATGAGGTATTCTCAAAACTTGAAAAGATTAGATTTCAAATTCCTTTTCTAGAAAGATAATATGAAATTCCCTCTTATTTTTGTCTCATAATTCTCACTCTCGTAAGTCTAATATCAATAATCAACCACCACTTGTTCACCATTCGCAAGCTACCGAAAGTCACTGCTCGCCCATAGTCAGTCACTACCACTCATCGCCAGTCACTGACATCCTACTATCTATTTCCAGTGGTCTTATCATTAATTATGTTATCCTAAAAGCTACGAGAAACTTTAACAATAAAGATATACATATAACCTAGCAATATAGAATTTCCTTATATAAAAATAGAGAGACTATTGTTCAAACACAAGTTTCACACATCATATCTAAACACACTCATAGTAAAAGTGAATCTTATCGACTTTATTCAATATATATTCACTCATTTGTAAATCCTAGTATTTTTTTTTGTGAGTGTGCGAAGAATGATTCTTAAATTGTGCTCATACAACATTTTTTGTGAAAATATCCTATCCTAATAAATAAACATCCACCATTTGTTATTTACTCTTTTAACAACCACACCTCTCCATTCATTTAATAATAACAGTTCCTTATGTTACTTTTTAAGACTATTGACAAATAAATTAAGATCATACCTTTAAGACTAAATCTCTATGCTAGTCACTCACTAATATTGTAAGGGATAAATCAGAAAGAGCATTAGTCCCTATATTAACTTATCATTTTAATACTTTTAAAAAAAGCACATATAGACTGTTAAATTGTTGACATGACTCTGTTGAACTCCATTATAGCATTAAAAGACGTCGTTTTGGCTTTAGATGTATGAAAATAAAGAAGAAACTAGAGAACGAGTGAGATTAGGGTTTGAGTGTGCATAAGCATATTTAATATAAAAATAATATCAAAACATGGTAGTTTCTATAGAAGAGATTAGTAATATGATATTGTGGACTTTAGCAGAGAGTCAATTTTATAATTTAACGAGTGACATATGTTTTTTCCTTAAGTATTGGAATAATAAGTTAACATAAGCACTAAACTGTCTCTTGTTGTGAAAAATAATGAGGGATCACAAAGATAAAAAAAATCAATTAGTCCTCTATAATATTAGTTAGGGACTAATATGAGAATTTACCAATTTAATCTATTTTTAATTCCAAATTATGATTTAATTGAAATTCAAAATGTTTTACTCTAATTTATTGTAACAACTTACACGCGCATACAATTTTAACCATGTAATATTACATTCATGCAATTGATCAAGACTAAGCCTTTGTTTTGATAAAAAAAAAAAAAAGATAAGGAAAAAAATTTAATAATAAATGAACAGCTAAAAAATATAGAAAAATGCCAAACAATATAATATATCACCCAAAGTCCCGAACCCCCAAAGCCCATGTATGGATTTACCCATGCCACACTACATCCCATGATAACATTTAAATGTTGATAATACCCAAATAAAAAATCCAATTCTGAAAAAGAAAACAACTAAATCATATGTTATAAATAATAGTGTAATTTTAGTTTATAATTAATAGAATTTGTTATTGTAGAAGTATTTTATACAAATATACAATCATATACTATGTTATTAATAGAAAAGTTTGACTCTCATACCCATTATTATTTAAAAATCTTACATACCATAACATATTTGATATCATAAACTCTTTCACAACGATCATGTACCAAAGTTAATCTCTTATGACTAAAAAATAACTTATATCATTATCTATATATTACTATAGGGGTTTGTATCAAGTGAGATGAGTGACCGTAGAGGGCAAGCAATGGTGAGGGCTCGTAGCGACAGTGATGACAAAGGACGTGACAAGAGTGTGCAGTTGCGTGATAAGGAGAATGTGGAGGACGTCAAGCTCGTAATGGTTGTGGAGGTGCAATAGCAATGACTCGATGTATGAATAGTGAAAAGTGAGATGATTTCATGATGGGTGGATTTATGTTTGCGAGAGGCACTCTTATTGCGGTGGTTGACGATGTAGAGATTATGCTCTCTCTGTTTTTTTTTTAGTTTTTTGGCTTTGGGTTTCTTCTATTGTGCATGTGCTCTTTTTGTATGAAGGAATGAAATGAAAGAGGAAGGAGGAGAAATGAAAGGGAGGAGAAAAGTGTAATGCCCTACTTTTAAATAAAAAGGATAGAAAATATTTTTGAGCTAAGACGGGTACCAGCTACCCTTATCTGTCATTCCGGGTCCTAAGTTTCTCTAAGTCTGGACCCTACACCTCCTTAGAGGGCCCCATGATAGAGTCATATTCTTGGGATCAAAAGTCATAGTATTTGTTCCATATAGAAAAATAAATTAAAGAGTGATTTTTAATGGATTTCATGGAACCATTAAATCATCCGTTTTTAACCCCCAAGTTTACGAAACCCAGAGAATTCCTGGATTTGAACTAAAACCCAAAAATTGGATTTTGATTTGTTGGGATTTTGATTTTTATGATATTTTATTTGAATCCAAATAGGGGGTATTTTCTTATTTACATTTACGTTCTAAAGTTAACGGAAACTTAAAATTAATAAATGTAAATAAGTGAGTTTTGGAGAGTGAGAGTCCATCCTGGGGAGTGAGAGACCGTCATGGAGCCTGTCAAACTATTCTGGAGACCGCTTAGGCAGTCATATGACCGCCTAGGCGGTAAACAGATAGAATAAAGCTGGAGAAGGGATCGCTCTAGAGACCGCCCAGGCAATCAACAGAGAGAGTAAGGCGGTGCAACTATTTTGGAGACCGTCCAGGCGGTCAACAGTGTATTTAAAAATCCTATTTCAGGGTCCAGAACCTTCAGAAATGCAAAAACACATCCCCACCCTCTTCCTCTGTAGAGAAACATGAAAATCCTTCTCCCAACCTTCTCTCACTCCATTTCTCTCAATCTAACGCCAATCTTTCATTCATAAGGCTTCAAGGTATGTTATTCTCTTGGTTTTACTTTCTTTTCTTCCATTTTCCCCTTTGTTCTTGAGGTTACTTTTGCTATTCCTCCAAGTTATCTAAGAAGTGATGTTATTCCTTGGTATTATAGTTAGATCTGAGTTATTTAGTGATTTCTAGAAGTTAATCTAGAGTATTATGGCTCCTATGTCAGATATTGACATTGTTCCTACTCCAAGGAGCTTTGTCAGTGTATGTCTTTCATTGTTCACCCCTCCAAGTGAGTGGGTTCACACCTGTAACCTCTGTGTTGTGCATTAGAAGCTATTTTCATAAAAATATAGCTTACTATTTGATTTTAAAGATTTCTGTATAAGCATTTGAGATTTGTTGTTGGTTATTATGTTGTAAACTGATGATTTAAGAGCATGAAACCTGGTTTTGATGAAAACTCACAGGATCATAGTTGCTATGCTGATTTTATGTAAAATTGATGATATATATGATATATATATATATATATATATCAATGGATTTTATGATTATCAATGGACCATAGTTAGAGGTTTTATGATTATCTCAATGGATTTTGGAACTGCTTTATATATGTGTGAAGTAGTTTTATATTTGATGTGTGATTTCATAGCCACCGGTATGCTAAGGTCAAACTGCTAGAATCAGATAAATTCACAACTCATAAAGCAGAGGTGTACGGAGCCAATCCGACACCAAGGTTGACAGAGCCAGTCTCTAACCTTGTATATGCATTTATATGATTACACTATGATTGATGGACGTCAATGTTTTCTTTAGAAATTATTACATCATGAGTTTGTATGATTTGAGATATGATAATAAATTGAAAATTTGGTTATTAATGTGGTGGCACGATGAATTGAGCATATATGTGTGTGTGTGTACATCTAAATATTAGACATAATCGGAAATTACTACTTTTCTATTGAGGTATTGTTGATCTTAATTATGGGAAATGATGAGTTTGATTATATATATGTATACATGAAATGTTTTATAAGTAGTATAGTTTTATTATGATTTTATGCATTGTTCTTAACATCCCATGAAGGGGGCTATAGGTGGGAATTCACTCATTGAGTTTTGGTTACAAAACTCACCTCTTTCTTCCTTTTTCCTATTTTTACAGATAGAGCAGTTGTTGTGAATCTTCCAGTAGTCATAAGTTCCAGTTGGTGAGTTTGTAGGTGAAGCATGTGATGTTTTGGTTAGAGTGCTCCAGTATATTGCAGGCAGAATCCCAGACCTAGAGCATGTTTTGTTTTTGCATTCAGCATATTATGATTATATTTTGATTTGTAAATAATGATTTGGACCTTTAAAGAAGTATATTTTGATCTGTATGTATAAATGATTCATGATTTGAAACTTGAAAGGTTATTGCAAGATTTTAGATACAATGATTTTTATCCTAGAGGATAGGTGATTTGTAAATAGAAAAAGAGGAAATTTCTATTTCCATTGATTTGAGAGCAAAGCATGCATGCAGAACAGTCAGCAGGCTATGAGGCTTGCGTGAGAATGGGATTTTTCACGTGCCGGTCAAGTTCTGAAAATTGAGTCGTGACAAAAAGGATAAGGGCAAATTAGTACATTAATATGTTCATTTTATGACGCAAAAAAATGGTAAAACTCACATGTTAGTCACATGTGACTAACCAAGCAAATAGCCAATTAGTATGAGGGGATGAAAGTGTAATGTCATTAAATGTCACGACCTGACTTGGGAACGTGACTAGCACGTAAGAAATCTCATCCTTACGTAAGCCTTTTGAATGATACGGCTCTCTAAATGCATAATTTATCATACTTTAAATATAACCTATTCTAAATATTTAACATTTTTTTCTAATTAAAACATAATATTTATCTTCATAAAACTGGAAGTAATTAACATAACAAAACCCTAAGGATATCTTAATCATACTTTGAAAATCAGTTCAACGCTTGAAGCCAAATCATAAATCCATCTCTAGCTAATTACATGAATCTTTATCCATAATTTACGTTTCAATTGCATACTTGGACTGTGAGAACATTAATATAAATATTTCATTCTCTTAAATTAAATACATAGTCTGAAAATAAATACATGGTTGGATTCTGCATGCACATTTACTAGAGCACTTCACTTTAACATAGCCCTCCTTTAGGCCTTATTGCAAAGTAAGACTCACCACTGGAAATAATTATATATATAGTTCAGGAATTTGAATCATCTTTGAACCTGCAACTATGAGATGAAGAGAGAGGGGTGAGTCAACAAACTCAATGAGTGAGCTTTCACCTATCACCCACATGGGACAATCAAGGAATATACAATATATATTATACATGCAACAATCATAAACCATTTGATATTCATATCCATAACATAATAGCTCTTAAATCAAATATTCTCTAAAAAGCATCAAGAATCTCTCAAAACATAAATAACAGTACTCTAATAGAGAAATATGGATATCTAGTTATGCATTGCATAACGATATAAATTCTCTGGCTATGTTTGTCAACCACGGCATAACAAATCTATGATTTCTGGGATCCTTCAAGGATCCAAATCGGACACCTGACTAGGCTCCATTTCTGACATGTGAGATTGTCCCTAAGGACAACTTGGTACCAAGGTTAACAATTGTTTTTCTTATCCATTAACTCATTGTTTGTTTCTCTATAACTACTGTTTAGTCTTTAAATCATTAAAATTGATTTATTTCTCTAAAAATCTATTCTAGGCTCTTCTCTGGGTTTAAAACTCTATATAATTATTCTACTCTTGAAATTATAAAATCTTTGAATACACATAAAATCATTTAAATTTGAAGGGTTGGTGCTCAGTCCCTACCAAACAAGACCTCTAAATTCTTAGTACTCTGAGAGTTAGACTTATATAACTCTAACAACCTGACTTTAGCATAACTGTGACTGTGAAATCATGCCCAAGGGATCACTCGCTTGTAGGCATTCTGATTTCAAACTCATATAATATGTATCTGACGGTTGTTATGAACTGTACTGAATTATGTACCTTTTGGTATCATAAAACTGAAGTTCTAAATTCTCATTTCTCAAGCTATCCACTTTTCATAAACTTGATAACTCTAATAACATACTTCAAAATAAGAGGGTTCATAGTTATGAAAACTCTGTAATCAAAATATACATTTATTTTTGTAAAACTAAATCATACTCTATTCAACACTCTCTCGAAATACCATAACTGGGTAATCTAAAACATAGTCTTAAATCTGAGATCCAGAAATCATAGCGATATCATAAACTCTTAAAAACATAGTTGATAAAATTGCAACTTGCTACAGTGCATTTTTCTAAATAAATAGTTTCTCAAACATGTAAAATATTTTCATAGCACTCAACATATCAATCATGGTCTTATAGTTTTCTAAATTTCATTTTCATACTACAGTCAAAATTATAATATTTACTAGCTTTACCATAACTCGAATAATCATAATCCATACATAATCTTGTCTCTAACTTAAGGTCATGAGTTTGAACCTATTCACTGTTTGGAGCCAAGAGTATGTGGGCACCATCAATCTTGACCTTGAGAGCTTGGAAAGGCACCAACAACTACCATAGAGCAACATTGACTCATGATCAAACTCTAATCACCTCTAGATAACACTAAAACAACTCTAACAACATTAGAGGAGCACCCCACTTGACAACAATGGGAGAAACAGCAATGCCCAAACCATGGGACATGAAAAGAAAGGAAGGAGATAGCAAAACTAACAAAAACCTCTTAACTTTGACTTTGGAAGGAGAAGGAATGGTGTGGAATTAAGAGAGGAAGAGAGGAAATATGTGTTGGGGGTGATAGGACTTGGTTTCTCTATGAGAAACCTGAGCTTGGGGTCTTTTATAGGGGTTTGGGGCTCACTAAAAGAAACTACGTCGTTTTGCATTGTGCTAACATGCATCGGACCCACTTTTGTAGCGATTAAAGCTCGCTGCAACAAACCTGGAAAATCAACAACTTGCTGCAGCGAACATATCTCATTGCAACGAGCCTCCTAGCTCACCTGCTCTCTACAGCGAACATAACTCACTACAGCGAGGCTGTTTTGCATAATTATGCAACAACAGCACCCAAAAGCATTGTTTACATTTCTTAATTTTATGTTAATGTCTTTAAAACATAAAGGTAAATAAGGAAATATCCCTAATTTGAATTCAAATAAAATATAAAACAAATCAAAATTCCAACAAATCAAAATCAAAATTTTGGATTTTAGTTCAAATTTGGGAATTTTTATGATTTTCTAAACTTATGGGATAAAAACAAAACATTTAGAGGTTTCCTAAAATTCGTTAGAAATCACTCTTTTTAACTTTTTCTTCGTTTGGGAACAAGTACCTGGACTTTTGATCCCAAGAATCTAGCTCTATCATATTGTCCTCCAATGAGGTATAGGATCCGAACTTAGTAAAATTCAGAACTTAGCAACATCGGTGGGTCCCGGGGGATCCTGGGGTCATACAAAACTTGTCTACTGACACGTGTACACTGAGTTTTACATTAAATTAGTCAAGGGAGTCAAGTGTCAAGTTGCAAACTAGATAGGTCAAAATATATTATTGAAAGAGTTCATGGAAGGTAGATGTAATTTGCCCTTTAATTAACAAGTTAGAAAAGAAGAATTTTCGTTAAAATTTAGGCTTTGCTGGTAAATGAAAAGACAACTTTGATCCCAATTTTGCTACCACGTGTAAAATATTAGCATGTAAATAAAAATATTACATCATTTATGTGTCGTCACATTTTTATTATTTGAGAGTAAAATGGGATCACTCGCAAATCATAACTTATTGGGACTAGTCCCAATTCCATTTCTCATCCCAATGGTGTGAGAGGAGTCTCAATTTCAATTAATGGGAGTTGGAGTTGTTCTTACATTTTGATATATGTAGAAATTAAAATTAAATTCAAATTAATAAAAGAAATTCTCCATTCTATAGTAATTACCCACTAGTATGATCATGTCATATACACTTTTTTTTCATTATTAATTATGTGATATTAAAAATTTTTAATTTGATACAAAATAATTTTACGTAGATATTCAATCATATAATATTATATAAATAAAAGTGTTTGACACAACTGTTTACTAACTAAAATGGTTTACAAATAGAAACAAGTTGTATTTGACTCCTCCAAAATGAGAGATTTAACAAATAAGAAACTGAGAGATTAATTACCCTTAGACCATTTGGTGGGACACACTCAATGGAAGTTATTAATCTATGCATGATTAACCTCTTACTTTACTACTTTATTAACCTTCTCACTTTAGATGAGTCAAATGCTAACTAATTGAGATTGTAAAACATTATATTAAAATTAAATCCTACTTTTAAAAAAATAAAACAATAAAGGCATACATATTTTGGTTTCACAATGTATTCTTCATTGACAACAATGATTAATCCATTCGAGATGTGGAGTTCCTCTAAATGAATAAACCTCTGGATGTAGGACTTATTCCATATACATTGCCAAGAATTAAACTCGTGATTAAATGCTTTAAGAGTTTAACTAGCTATCAATGTAAAGCCATACATACAATATAATGAGCATTGTTATTCTAACACCCACATTTTTTTTCTTTATGAACCAAGGATATCCACTATCGAAAATAATAACTGGTCCCCTCAAGGCGTAGAGCTCACATATGTGAGTCTTGCCTCTGGCTATGAAACCTTCTCTATATACACTGCGATGAATCGAACCCATGATTAGATACTTAAGGACCCCAACTAGCCTCTATGACATTTAAATATGTTGGATAAGTAGAGAAAATTGGGGCCACATCATATCTAATGATGATGAAGTGGGCATCCCAATTTTAAATGTCCCAAATTAGACACCTACTTTTATATATTCAAATAATATTTTTATAATATGACCCACATAGAATTCCCTTAAACAAAAAAAAATCCCGTCCTAATAAATAAACCCCCACTAGTTTTTGTTATTTACTCTTTCAACAACCACACCTCCCATTCATTTAGTAACCACAATTCCATTTTTTTTTTATCTCTCTCTCTCTCTCTCTCTACCATTGTACCTCCAAGTACGCTTACCTGTACCTCCCAATCTTCTCGCATCATCACCTTTCCATTGCGTACACTCTCCTAATACAACAACAACAACAACAACAATAATAACAACAGCAACAATAACCTCCCCTTCTTCAATCCCCTCCCTCCAATTCCACTCTCCGCATATATAAATACACTCTCCTCACTCTCTACGCCCTCATTCCCCAAAACTCATCTCAACGCACAACTCTAAGTCTCTAACTGTTCCCTCCCTCGCTCCCTCTCTCTCTCTCTCTCTCTCTCTCTCTCTCTAAAAGAACAAAAAAGAAAGCTCTTCACTTTCCCTCTTTACCCTTCTTTCCCAATATGAAGCAGCTGATCCGCCGTCTCTCCCGCGTCGCCGACTCCTCCCAGTACACGCTCCTCCGCTCCGACTCCGTCGCCGCCTCAACGCGCAGCCGCCGCCGCTCAGACTCGATCCGGCCGAAGCTCAGCCGTTCTCCGGCGGCTGCGGTGGTGCCGGAGGGGCACGTGCCGGTGTACGTGGGCGACGAGATGGAGCGGTACGCGGTGAGCGCGGAGCTTCTCAACCACCCAGTCTTCGTCAAGCTCCTCAACCAGTCCGCCCAGGAGTACGGCTACGACCAGCAGGGAGTCCTCCGCCTCCCCTGCCACGTCATCGTCTTCGAGCGCGTCCTGGACGCCCTCACGCGCGGCAACGACACGCGCCACCTCCTCGAACTCCTCAACAACTCATCCTCTGAATAGCGGGAAAAAAGGGAAAAGAAAAGAAAATCTCTCTCTCTCTCTCTGTTCTTCGCGTGTGGTAAATTAGCGAGATCTTCATTTTTTTTTTCCTTTGTTTTGATGTAAATATACAAAATTCAGGATCTTGAGGCATAAAGGAGCACAGAAACTCAGAAATGTTAGGTTTTGGTATTTTTCTTTCTTCTTTCTCGGTTGTTGGTTTTGATGCTCAGTGTAAAGTTGATGAGGAGATATTGCTATTGCTGCTACTCTCTGTTGTTTTGCGACCGACGAAGATGAGAATCGAACCGATTATTACCGTTGCCTCTTTATTTTATTTTTTTTTCAGTTTTGTGGCCGTGGGATTCTCCGGTTTATTTTTTTTCTTTTGTTTTTTGCTTGGGTGGTTTTCGTGGGAAACAAACAGTAAAAGATCGGAAACGGAATAGTGTAGCGATCTGTAAACCAAGGCTTAAACCGCACGGCGTTTCGGCTTTTGGATTTTAGTTCACTTTGCAAGCTAATTTCTCCTTTTTGTTTTTATAAATTTAGCAAGCGGTTTTTTTTTTAAATGCGAAAATAATTTTTTATTGGATTTAATTTTCTGTGAGTAATTTAGTAACGTGCTGTCACGGCAGGCAAGTTAGTGGGAAAAGGATTCCTCAGCCGACTTTTGGATCTTGATTCCACTGTTATTAATCATATATATGATCATGTTTTGAAGAATATATAAATAAAAATTAAAACAAAATTCCTTTTTTTCTTTTTTCTGGTATCGCGTTTTTATTTACTTTGTTACAATTCGGATCATGATCTTGTTGAGGATAACATTGTTTCTTGTTTCTTAAAGATAATTTTTTGAAAAGCAGTATGATATGATCTCGCTCTGTCTATGCTGTAACTGTAATGTCAGTTGTGCTAACTGAAAGGAGATACACATCTTTCACGATTGAACTGGCAAATAGTGGTGTCTATCATGAAAGTTGTAGGGCTTGGTCTGAATTCAATATTTCATTTGTAATAATTACTATATGTTTGATTGGAAAATAAAAGTGAAAATAAAATTTTTTTAGATGAATTTTTTATATAAAATTACACATAATGTTCATTTGAGAAATTTTTATCATCTTTATTTTTTAACCAAACACACCCTTACAATGGACAAAAAAGAGTTTTTTTTTTCCCTAT
This sequence comes from Dalbergia cultrata, assembly GCA_031216105.1. NCBI lineage: Eukaryota > Viridiplantae > Streptophyta > Magnoliopsida > Fabales > Fabaceae > Dalbergia > Dalbergia cultrata. The sequence continues at coordinate 20,459,165 of CM062350.1, forward strand.
AACTAAATGGGGCAGTAAGATGTAGTGAAAAACTTGCGCTATTAAAACAAAGATTAAGATCCAAATCTCGAAGGAGTCTCATAATTAGTTCGCTATAGTAAGTGCTAAAGACACCTTAAAAAAACTACTATAATTTTTTTTTGGTAAAGAAACAACTACTATATCCATCCATTTTTAAGTATTTTCTAGGAAATTAACAAAAATTTTGTAATGTAGAAATTTTTTTGCTGATTATATAGTTTAATTTTTTTATCTTATATATGAAAAATATGAATATAAAAATAAATATTGAATGTTGGATTTTACGTTTGTATACATATATTAAAAAGTAACCTCTGCTGTGAATGTAATTGAGTCGAGTCATGTATGATGAATTTTGAATTTTTCTCCTACCAAGTGAGAAAGTTGATAAAATATAAAATGATAGGTTAGACACTTTTAGATTATTTAATAATATCCTCATATAATCTATACATAATAAAAATTATTAATCTAATAATAATTAACTCTAACTTTTATATTTTGTTAACTTTCTTATTTTAGATGATATAAATCCGATTAATTTAAAGTGTTGGGCATTAGCATTTGGAGTGGCAGGTCGGCAATGTAATTGCCGTGATATTCGGTGGGCGTTTCTTCCGAATCCCAATCTGATCCCTCAAGAGAGAGGGGGGGACATTTACGTTGTTTTGTGTTTGCATCGAGGACAGTTTCGTCATTCCACTTGGGGGGTTGCATTGTGGCCGTCCCGATAGAGATAACAATGGAATATGCTTCTTTGCGTTGATGGAAAGAAGTGTACTGCTCCTTGTACCATCCTATAAATCGTGGTCAAAAATCATGTAAAGGAGAGATTCCATGTCCCTTTTGTTCTTCAGCTGCATGCGTTTCAATTATACTCCATCCTTATCGATAAAATATCTCTTAAAAAAATATTAGAAGATAAATCAATTCTTCATATTTTAAAATTTTTAAATTAATTTTTTATATTTTAAAAAAATAAATTAATTTTTTATATAATTTTAAATAATGTATGAATTGATCAATTTATTTCTTTTTTTCAAATATAAAGGATCAATTTATGACGCTAATAGGATCAATTTGGATATTTAGAGCTTTTTTATTTTGTCAAAATTTTTAGGTATTACTATTTCAAAATATCTATCAGCATTATACTCTATCGATTCAATTATAAATATCATTTGAGATTTTTGACACAAATTTAAGAATCATTAAAAATACATAAATATATACAAATATTATGTTGACAAAATTATGCTTTTAAGAAATTATCTAATAATTACAATGAGAAATTTACATATATGTGAGAAAATGTGTATAAAGATAAAAGTGAGAAAAGACAATTAATATTTTCTTAAAACTCTTAAATGACAAATAATATTAAATTAAAAAAATTCTAAAAAGATACTTACAACTAGACGAAAATAGTATTAAGGAAGAATTAACTTTTTTTTTACTAATTATACCCTTAGTATAAGTAATTATATTTATTTACTCTAATGAACTGTGCTCTCTTCATTTCACTTCACATATATATAAAATTTGTTAGATTTTTTCTTTAAAATATTTATCCATTTATTATATATATCAAGGAAGTATTAATTTTTTTATTAATATTATTCTTAGTTTAATTAATTATATTTACTTATTTTTATAATTTCTTAAAAGAGATAATTTTATGAGGTTAATTGCCATACATTGATAGTATAATTATTTTTATACTATCATGCAATGACAAGTTGACATGTGGTCTATTTTCAAATTAAATCCAATTCAAACTTTAAAAATTGCACAAGATCAATAAATTGTTAATATTTTATTAGTTGATGGTGTGAAGTATTTTTGCACTATCAGTGCATAATAATTAATTTCTAATTTTATTCATTCGTATAACTTTATACCATAATAAAAATTTATTTATTATTAATAATATAGGTGTTTTTGTTTTGACTGATGAAATAAATTGGAGGAAGTAATTCACAATAAAAAAATTTTCACATTTGTTATCATTTATTGATACGTTAAGAGCTAGCGGTTGGTTCGCTTGATTTCCTCTTTATTAATGAAATGTCATAACTTAAGTTTAATTTATTATGAGTTGTTCGGTTGATAAGTCATTTGTAAATGCTTTTATAATTAGTGATTAAATTTAAATATATCCTTTAACTATTGAATGAGACGATATTTCCCCTCAATATAAATTAAAAATAATGTTATAAAAAGAATTCAAGTTAATTAAAACACTTAAAGTTATAATAGTTTAATTTAATTATATTATCAATTTAAAATAATTTTAAACTATCATCTTATCATATATTATTATGTATTAATTTTTTGAGATAATAGATTTATTAATCACCTTTACATATGCATACAATTTTTTTAATACTAATAATGCATAAAAAATAATCTAAATTTATAATGACGTGGCAATTTTTTTTACATTGATGATTGATTAAAATTAGATTCATAACACCTTTGTGACTATGTTATCATTCTTCTATTTTTTGGTTTTGACTTAAAAACTCTTTCTATATATATATATAATAACTGAGGTGTGAAATTGTAAATACAAAATTGTACATAGTATTACTTCTATTGAGTCTTTGATTTTTGCAGATAATTCTTCTTTATTATTTTTCAATTCCTCTATAAAATTATTCCAAATTGTAGAAATGATGTGTCCTTCACAACTAACTTTGTATTATTATAATATAAAAATAAAAGTAGTTAGAAAAAAAAATGTGTACTCTCTCACGTTATTTAGACTTCAATTATGATTAATTTTTCAGTCAAATATGAAGATTCCCGAAATTAATTAGACTTTGATTAACTTGACTTGAATTGAGATTACTAGCTATGGAGATAAAATTCTCCCAATACTAACCTTTTTTGTTTTTTCCTAATTTAATCTTATTTAAGAAAAATGGATACTAAATTACTTCAATCAACCAAACTTTAGTTTTACGGTGACTTGTGGTTACAATAAGGCAATTTAATTTCTAGAAGCAAGAAAAGTACGGAAAATTCAGAACAACGCAGTGTGGGATCAGGAAGTTAAAGGGCATGCAACTACTAAAACGATAGATTTTATTCAAAACCTACCCATTTATTCGATTATGTCTTAAATTGGCATTACATGCGCAAGTCAAGGTGGTCATTTCATAAACCCAATCCACACCACAAATATAGGCCATTTTATATGATTAATGGCCTGAACGTACGAATGGTTATGCACCTATAAGGATTAGGTTTATTGCAGGTGTGAGCCCCCCTTTGATCTCTCCAACACCATATACTTGAAAAAAACAAAGACAGAATGAACCCACACGTTATATTACTTCACGACACGGGAATTATTTATAGCAACAAATTTTGTTTCAAGGATTTCATCATTCTAGTTCCATGACCTCTTAAAATGCTTAATCTCCCGTGCAAGTGTGCAACAGTTTGAAAACCTCAAATGCACTTCAGGTGCTTGAGGAAATGCTATTCCCATGATAACCATATATAGATGGAGTCTTGAAGCTACGAGAAACTTCGTAGCATTCATAGATTCTCTCTTAATAACCACAAAAAAAAAAAAGGCTTAACCGAATATTGAGAGACAAAATTATATTTTAGAACTTAAAAAATCCACTCGAGATGTACAATTCAAAATACGGCATGTTTTGGTCTTTATATATGTAAAGTTTAGGATAAAAAAGTGTCTTATTTTGGTATATTTAATGATCAAAAACATTTTGAGTGGTAACAAGCCTCGAGTAGACTTTCAAGCCTGTAGGGATTATTTGGTTTTCTGATACTTCGATCAGGTCCAAATTAGAGGTTTACACTAGAAAAAGACTAGTTTTTTTTTATATATAATTATAGTTAAAACAACGATAGTTTGCAAAATTATATGATATTGAATATGGAATAATATAAATATAATTATTGTTTTATTTGAGAACATCAGTTTCTCATATATAACTATTTAGCCTTTTCTTTTGTAAGTACTTAGGAAAAGAAAAAGGAGATTGTACATTTGTTTAGACTTCTTCCATTTCAGAATAATGCTTTCTAATTTCAAATTAATTATCATTTTTTATTCCAATATATTATTAATTGATTTATATCCATTTTAGTCATGTATTTACTAGAGTATGTAAAAGCTAATGTATATGAGCTTCAATGACTTAATAACGGGAGAATATAGACTGTGTGATTACAGATATTTTAATCTCTTAATTTTTTTTAAAAAAGGTTAATGTCATTCAATTATTAATCAAGTTCCGTACAACACCTAAAGACTACAATTGAAATTCAAGTAGCACTGCAAGAAAAATAGGCATTTTTAAGGGTCATCGACAATTAAAATGTCAATAAATATATTGTCAAGAAAAGTATTTTTGACATAAAATAACTGTTGAAAATATTTATAAACTTTTATCGATAATTAGCACATATCGAAAATACCTAAAAAATATATTTTCAACATGTAATAATTATGGATAAAACTTTATAAATATTTTTAACGATCACTTTATGTTAAAATTATTTTTTTCTATAACACTTTTATTAATACTTTAATTATCGAGAATCATTGAAAATATCCATTTTCTTGGGTGGAATATATCAAACACCAAAACTCAACCATCGCATTGTAGAATATAAACCCCCCCTATGTTTCTAGCTAGTATAAGCTAACGTGCCGCAGCCCGCAAGTTGAGAATTGCACGGGGGTTATTGAAAATAAGTTCGGTGAACGGTCTCATCATTTCTGTTTTATTAGTAGATTAATGACCTAGCTAAATCACCTCACCATCACATAGCCAAAGTTTGCTTACACTCGTCAAAGATGTTTTGGTAAGTCTTTCCAAATCAATTTTTCAAAGAGGCTTTGGTTGGTGTTGGATATTTTCTTTGGGTTTTGGTAAGCACTTTGTTAACATGTTTCCAAACAAAGAAGTAGTGCAGGTAATGTGGACAACCCCCGTTAAGCGTTTCACTGTTTCGGTACAGTATTTTGTAGTCCCTTGAACTAAAGTATTTATTTATTTAATTATGATATTCAATTTGGTTGCTGTTACGCATGATTGAATACAGTGTCCTAACGTACCGAAAACGTACTCGTTTGCCGTTGGCTTTCTGGTTGATAGAATGGCAATTTTATTTTATTGTTGCGTTTGGAATAATTAAGATAGCTCCTTCTGTTAAAAATATTTTCGGGTCAAATTTGGCATATATATTAACTGAAATTAAATTGGATGCATGTGGGGCACATTTTACATTAGAAAATGCTTATGTCATACTTCTCAATCCTTTCATTCACATCAGGAACAGGTGAGATAATCAAAGTAGCTATATATATATATATATATATAAAGTAAAATTTTTACAGTAAAATAAGAGAATACTTTTGATATATTATTAGTATAAATTTATACATATGTTTACTTATTATTAATTAATTATATGTTGTTTAAAATAATTATTATAAAAATATTTTAACTCTACAACTATATAAAAATGCTAGTGAAATTATCTAATAATATAGACTTTATATGCTACACTTATAAGAACGTTAGCAAAGAGTTTTCACATCACTTTTTATATTTTTAGGGTAAATAACATCTTACTTGAGATTTGTGAGACATTCAACCTCAAACTTACAAGAAATTGACACTTATCTCACTAACTACTCATTTGACTATGGTTAAGATATACATTTATACATATATCATATCCTATAGTCCTATTAATCACATCCTATCTTGTCCTATTTTCTATAGTAATAATACAATTAGAAATCCATTATCAAAATAGTTATGCCATATGGCAAATTTTCTTCAATGAAAATTCAACACATAATTATTTTTTACAACATCATCTCAATTTGTTATAACATTTTATCAAACTCAAAACTTACATGTAAACCAAAAAATCTCAAAACCTTTTTTTTTCATATATTACAAAACTCAAAAATGTTATAACAATTATAAAATTGTTGTGATATGTTCAAACTCATTGAAGGCATACACGTAGATATTTTATAATTTTATCATATATCTTTATGTACAGATTTTAATGTTACAATAATTTTGTTACTGTTATGAATTAACTTTTCTGAGTTTGATAAAATGCTACAGTAAATTGATATAGAATGTTTAGTTTTTTTTTTTAAAATAATGGTGTATTAAGTTCTCATTGAAAAAGAATTTGCCGTATTTCAAGTGTTTCAAGATTTACTTTAGATCAATAAATTTAGAAGTATGACTTTTTACACTCTATTGATTTAAGAGTAAAATTTCTTATTTTATTATCTAAAATGAAAATTTTAGATTAGAGAATCCGAATTCGAAATGAATATCACGTATTTAAGAGAACCGACTCTTGACCAATGACCACTATTTTTGTACTGTACTAATATACGAGATAAAGCATTGAAAATGATCAATGACGAAAGGAAAATCATTTCTAAGAACATTAAAGTTATAGTGCTGTCAGAGTTAGGATATTCATTTACATTCACAATCACTTATCTTAATCCCGTATCACTTGCGACATTGTGTACACATATCAATAAAAGATCACGGTCAAAATACCAGATAAATTTAAATGAAATACTTGTTCCGGTTCGAATAATCAACCTTTCTGATCCGTACACTCTGACGACTTTTCAAATCTTCAAACCGTGTGTCAATTTAAAGATGGAACACGAATTAAACTGACTATGGAAGTTAGAATAAGTTTATGTAGTGTTTAATTTGTTGCTAGATATAAAATAATACAATCGAAATTGAACCTAGTGAGGCGTAGCTTTTCTAATTAATATGTTATCTTGTGTTTGAATGTCTTTTCTTTTAATTATTATTGAGAAAAAATTAGGGTTATGAGATGGAACCCACTCCAAGACAAGAGGAGTCACCAAACTCAAAGAGCTCTAATAGAGGAACTTACATATAAGTCATAAGTGACAAGCTCCTTGTTATGTTCCACTTGACCAATTCTTATAATTGTTTTTGAATATTTTCTTTTTATTAATGAAACATAAAAGGAATAAGAAAACATAACCATAAAAAAAAGATGAATTGAAAAAGGAAGAGATAATAAAATAAAACTATCTCTCGCTTTCAAATATTTAAAAAAATGGAACTAAACCATATTAATGTTGGGATTTAATTTTAATACATTGCTAATGTAAAATCCTTTTGTATAATGATTTAATTATGCAATGTTATATCTATCAATATAGTTACCTTCCAACTCACTACTTAAAAAGTCATATAAAATGAGAAATTTGATTGGATGATAATATAAATTATAATTTATAATATTAATTCACCAAAATTAGACTCATAGTCTTATTAAAAGTTAAAATATATATAGTGTTAGGGTCACTTAGTCGTATGGGCAGCTTTAATTTTTTGATATAATTGATTTTAAAAATGCCAATGCTATAGATTCTACGTTTTCCTTTGACCCATTCACAAATTGAAAAATGCATGTATTATTGGCATAACTTGTTAGGAAGGTACTTGTAGTGTTCTCACGCGACTTGATGCGACCATTTCGTGTCATCTTTACGACTTTGAAAAGAGTGTTCATGACAATGTGTTACACACACACTAGAATAGTTGAACAAATTCGGCTTTGCTCACATGTTATATCAAGTAAGAGTATAGCCATTGATTTATTGATATAAAAATTAAATTTAGTTAAAAAAACCTTCAACGATTAAGATTTAATTTCTCTCTCTTCTCTACTTCTCTCATAGTGTTTTGGAGCAAGTTAGCTTTCGTGAATAAATTAACATTTTTTCTTGATAAACATAAATTAACATTTGTTCCACTTTGGCTATGGATAGACGTAAAATTTGGACTGGGCGATCAATGCAAGGTAGGTGGTACTTTAATTAGAACATTTTGGTTGAAAACTTAAGTAAAATACTTAGCATATGACGCGACGATATCATGTACGATGTGTGTACGTACGACAATTAGCCATTGCTTTTGTCTTCCTTTGAAACTTCTATGAAAATTTGCTATATATATATATAAAATTAAATAATGCAAACTAATCATGCTTCTTCCAGTTGGAGTAGTATCAGATCCCACTGAGTCTTTGATTAGTATGAGCGAGAAGTGGGTTATGACTCTATCATGATCATTAATAAAGCTTATCATATGTTAACCCACATTGTTAGTTATAGGCATCATTATATAATTGAATAGCGCTTTTCTAATTTGCCACTAACTACAATGCACATATATGCCTTGCACATCTCATTAGTTAAATACTCGGTCTATCCTTGAATAATTATCAAGTTATAAGTGCTCATTGAAATTAAATAAATGATTAGTAAAACACTAATATTAATAAATTATAAATTAATAATTAATACATTAGTAAAGTTCACTAATATGATAAGGACTATCCCCGCCCGCGTTATTAGAATAAAATTATTAGAGTTATAATTAATATAGTAATCAAAACAATGAAGACAATCTAAGCAATATGAAAATAAATAAATAAAGAGATTATACTTAATATGAAATTTTCGTGATAGAGGTCAGTCTATTACCAGAATTTCGCTAAACAAATGGTATAATTTGCTAGTTAAATTATTTATCATCATTTAGCATAATAAGACAGGACATATTACTTGGAATCATTCAACAGTTATAGCATTTTTTTCCCCTTCAATTTGGTTATGATTAATTATTAAAGAGGAAGTATTGTTCAATATAGCATGAAAAGTCCAATATAATGAGTATGATGGAATTATTATTACTTTCTCTCTATAAAAAAAAAGGGTAAACAAATAAATAATATCATTTAATTGGTACGATAGAACTCAGCGTATCACTAGGAAATAGTTAAACAATCAGTAACGCCTCCAGTTGGAGTATTAAATTATTATTAGCATGTTAGAACCAAACCTATTTTCAAAGACAATAACATAGTGTAACTTCTCAAAATAATGTTGTATGCATGATTATTTGAATGCTCTAAATTATTTGAAACATGAATTTTCATGGTAATAAATATTTATCAAGTACGGTTATTATGAAAAATTGAAAAGGAGTCCATGACAACACGTTTAATTATTTTTCTATTCTTATTAAAATTAATTGCCATGAACATGTATGATAATCAAGATTAGAAGTTAATTATTAAGAGCGGACATTTGCGAATCACAACACATGTAATATTAGCACGATAAATAACTATTGATAATCTTAGAGTTAGTGATTTAAGTAGGTTGAAATGAGGGCTCATTGTCTGATGATGGTGACTGTAATGAGTCAGATGACGATGAGGATGAGGACTTACACCTGCCCCTTTTCTACCTATTTCTATTACATTTTGGATTCTTTTATATTTATCACACTTTTATTTATTTATTTTATTCTGATATTTTATTTATTTAATCTATTACTTTATTCCTCTGTTTATTTATTTACCATTTCATTGCTTATTTCACAGCATTTTAATTGAAGATTAAATTATTATATAAATAAAAAAATAAATGAATTGTACACGGCAATGTAATCAATCTACCAAAAAAAAAAGGTTGCTGAAGGGTGCATCCATCGAAAATAAATGTGTTTTTTAAAATAAAAAAAAATAGCAACTCATTGATAACCATGTTGGCAATAACTAAAAAAAATATTTATTTTATTTTCAAAACCTATTGATGCAAATAAAACATCTATCAGTAATAAATAAATAAAATAATTTTATTTTCAAAACTCATCGGTACAAATAAAATAATCTATTCCCTAACGACCTTAGTGACACTTTTAATACACATGTATCGATTGGTTTTTTTTGTCCCGTCGGTACGCTGGTTGACACATACCGACGAGTAATAGCACCCGTCGGTAATATTCTAGCTATCAACAAACCAAAAATCGATGATCTATATCTATCGGTAAAATTCGAATCCATTGATATCCCACATACATCTTGTAATGCTAGAATCAAACACATAACCTCATACTTAAAGGGCCTCAATTTCCTTCCACTCGGACTAACACCCAACGCCTAGTTTCTCTCCCCATTTCTTGTTATAAATCTACGTACCCTCCATCCAATTTACTAATTTGCTTCTTCTATGTACATAACTAAACTACGTACCTAAGATTAGACTGAATCATGTTTTTTTTTTCCACAGTAAGTACTACCTCATATCTCTGTCTACAATGCTTTTTTCTGTTTTGGATATTGTGTGTACTCATCGAACTATATATTAATGCAAACTTACAAGAATAGTTCTAGTTACAAAATTATTAGATTTTTCAGATGAGTTCTAGTTACAATATTAATAACTAATACAAAAACATTAGTACTATTATCATGTAGCATTTATTTTCCTCTCTAAATTATGTCTTTTTTTCTTTTCTTTTTTTTACAATATCTACAAGATGATAACTATTTTTTTTATAAAAAAAGTTCGATCTATAAAATAAGGTTATAGATAGTGTAATCCACTGAAAACAAAAACTAAATGAGCCTGTAAGAGATAAATGGATAGAAAGTTGCATTGTATGCCCTTGAATAGCGCAATATGCACATGGCACGTCAACATCGAGCTCATAGCCTGATATCTGGCAAAAGCTAAGCCTTCACGTTCTCGAATTGGTGGTCGTATTCAATTTCATCATCTTCTATTCTTCTTCTTCCTCAACTCATCAGAACATGCACGTTTCATACACACACAGCATGAAACGCAAAGTTGTTCATGCTTTGCTGTACACTATATATATATTTTCTTGGAAAATGATTGAAGATCCAATAAAGTTGCTAACTTCATGCGCTATAAAATAATAATAATAATAATACAGCTCTAATTGTAGGGCATGGCCTCTGATACGATTCACGTGGCTACATTAATTTGGTTTCCTCTTTTAACATTAAAATGTTGTATCTTCTCTTCTCTTACCCACCATGGTTAGGATCCCTTATAGAACAATATATATTAAATGGTACAGAAATTTCATATATATTTTAAGGTGTTTTCTTCTTTACCCATAATAGGTATCAATACCTTTTGAATTTTAACGATTGTGATTGAGTATTTAATTTTTTTTATATTTTAATAAAATAAGTTAACGAAAGACTTGTCATATTCTTAGTCACAGATAATTAAAAGGAATTAGTACCATTTAATTTTATAAGGGTACGAGAAAAACTTCATATTTTAATTTTGTTTTATAATACTAAATTTGCTGCACCATTTAACATATTAGCCAGAATATTATGCTAGCTAGCCTAACTTTTTCAAGTCAATACTCTTAACTTTGATAACTTGGTATGCATGCATGGTATATAAAATTTGAGAGTTAACCAATGTTTAACGGAATGTTATGTTCTAATATTTAAAAAATGAACGTAATATGCTACTGTATATATTAATCCTATGTAAATTTGAGAGTTAACCAATGTTTAACGGAACGTTATGTTCTTATATTTAAAAAATAAACGTAATATGCTAGTCTATATTAATCCTATGTATTGCCCCAAAGTTTGGTATTCTTTTTGTTAAAAATTTTCGAAACCTCCATCGTCACTAAAAGCATCAACATTAATAAGTCTTTGATGAATTTCATGATAGAATAAAAATAGTTTTTTCTTAAATTATACTAAAGGCTGAATCGGAAAATCTACTTGCACTTTCAAAAGGCTGAATTTGATGAATTTCATGATATACATGCATGCTATTATTGCCCCAGTGTTTTTTTGGTCCGGAAAATCTACTTGCACTTTCAAAAGGCTGAATTGGAAAAACAGATAGAAAAGATATTAACCCAAACCAAGTTTTAGAACTCTCTCTCTCTCTCTCTCTGAGAGAAAATTTACTTTCATTACTTCAAAAAAACCAACTTTACATCAAAATAAAAAGTTCACAATGAAAGGTGATGCTGCTTTGAACTAAAACTTCTATAAAGAGCAAATGTTTTGGGTTTGTTTGGTTTCAGAAATATTTTCATTTTACTATCAGATGATACTTTTGTAATTAATATTAAAAAGTAAAAGTAAAGGCAGAAATTAAATGGTTTCTAAAACCAAATAAACCCATTTTTTTTTTCTGAAAATAAAAAATATTAGAATCTTACACCCGTACCTTTGGTGCTTGTGCTTTGTTCGAATCCCCTCGCCACCTGAACTCCATTTTTCAGCCAATATATTCGTAACTCCTTAGTTCCTTTAGGTATGCTCAAATCTTGTGAACCTGAAATTGTGTTTCTGACAATAAAAAAAAAAACTCATCCGTATTAGTTTTACCTTTTTTAACTGCTTTTTTATTTTTAAAAAACCAATTGCTAGAGAAGGATGATTTCAAACATTATCCTTTTATCTTCAATTAATTTTTTTTTTTACCTATTTATACTTAGGTGAGTGTGGTTCGTGCCATCGATGGAGTAAAAAGGGAAAAAAAGAAAGTAAAAGTATGGTTTTTTATACTTAAGTAATTGAGTTTATTTATTTTCCTTAGTTTTATTGATATAATTTTGTATATAATTTATTTTTGAGGCTAAAAATTTGTATATTTTATAATAATCAAGAGAGAAGATAGAGAAGAAATTATAAAGTAGAAAGTAGATCTACACTAAAAATATTTAAAATTTAAAGAGCAACAAACATTACTCTATTCATTCTTATAAATTATTAAATTGAATATATTACATTTTTATTTGATGATTTATTTTAAATACATATAGCATAATTATTACAGTAGTTGTTTATTATTAATTTTTATTATATTTTCATAATAATAAAGGAGGACATAATTAGAGGTTTTGCGATAGACAAATTAAACAGCGTAAATTTGATATAAATTTGTCTGAAAATCTTATGTTTTATTAGATATATAACGGTTCAAAATATTTTAGTTTATATATCACAATATTTATTATATAACATAATTTATTAATTTCGGTCCCCCTCTTCGTGCGTGTTCTAGATGGGTCCATGTTCATATAGCTCTTAAAGTTGATTCAGTGTTCATGAAAGACTGCATTGACCATTGATACGGTTTTATACATAACGAAACACATGGTTTTAGTTCAGGGTGCAGCGCCAAAACAAACTACAAGTCTTTACACATGTTTTGGTTGTTTCAGGAAAAATTGGATAAACGCCATGATTTTATATTTTTGTGTTCGTTGGTCAATCAAGATCACAGCCAAGCATGTCACCAGCCAAAAAGGAATCGTTCTTATCAGTTTTTGGCTTTAGTTCTCATTGGTTAGTATCAGTATTTGGTTTTACATGCATCTTAGACCCCACAGACCAATAATTATAAGGTGAATGCTACCATGGAGTAGGTGGTAATGTCTTCCCCTTACAATCGCCTATGCGGCAGTGTGTGGACATGACACAACTTATCACATTTGACCATGTTTTATAAACGTGGTTAAATGAAAATATTTGTGGCTAAATCCTAACAAACTCCTAGCCCTCCTCTCTGTCTCCATCATCTTCTTCCATCTTCACTCCCCTACCTCCAACGATGGTGACCCCACCACTATGCGATCAAAGAATGGGGAGAGGTGGTGATGGTGATCGATGGCAGAAAAGGGAGGAAATGGTGCGGTTGTGAGGGTTGCCATCGTCCAAGGGGTGCAGTGAGATTGGGAGAATGAGGGGGGAAAAAGATGATGAAGACTAAGATGAGGGTTGAGAGTTATTTGTATTTAGCCACATGTTCAATTACTTTTAACCATATTTATAAAATATAATTAAACGTAACTGAATTTTTAAGATATGTCATGCCCACAAACTGCCATATAGGCAACTGTAAGAGAAGGCATTGACTATCAACCAACCGCAAGAATCCGCCTAATTATAAAGGGTCAAATATGTATACCCAAAAATAAAAGCTCTAATGTGAGGTTATAGTTTGCTATTGAACATTTGAATAAATTTTAAAGTTATTTGCACTTGTTGATAATTGAATGAAATTATTTTTAAAGAGTTATAATAATCGTGTCGCGACATTCTGGCCACAAGATTGCAGATTTTTTTTTAATTTTTTTGGTGTTCTTGATTTTGATTATCTAATCAATGATAATTGACAGATGTTGTTGTTTTTCAATTAATCCTTTCAAAATGGTCTTAGTAGGCAATAATGTGGAGCCACACTTGGCAGCGAAAAGGAAATGAAAGGTCGTTGCGTCACGCTAACGCATGATTAATGTTATTATAAGGAAATATACTTTTCTATTGATTGGTGATTACAATTTCTTCACCTTACTTTATTAATTTATTTTATTTAAATTATGCGATTTTAAGCAACAAATAGTGATTACCCGTGCTTGATTAGTTGAATGGATAGCTATAAAACTCGATTTAGTCTGGATTCGGCTAAAGTTGAGTCATTAATTAAGTCTGATCGAATTAAATATAATTCAATTGTTTAAATTAATTGAATATAATTAAATAAATATATTAAAATACATTATTATACAACTCATATGCAATTTCTTTTTTATTCTATATTTTAGTCTCACATCAAACAACAAAGGAATTGAAAGCCGAATATTTAGCAATTTTCTCTCTATTTTAGTACCACATCGAGTAGTGGGGGAATTAGAAGCAAATGTTTAGTGATGAAATGAAAAAGTCTCAAGCTTAATATAACCCTCACAATTCTAGTCCAATGGTTAATTGATGACTTGACAAAATCGTTTATTGTTTTTTTTCAAAAAACTTAATTTTAAATGTCATATGATTTTTTAAAAAAGAAAATCAAATAATTTATTTTGTAAAAATATGCACGACTCAGGCCTATTTAATCAAATCGGTCGAGCTGCTAATTTTTCCAAAACCCGATTGAGTCTGACCGATTCATATCGGCTCAATAGTTGGACCGGTTCACCAATCCATTGATCGAACCAACATTCGAGCTAAGTTTTGTAGGTATTGTTGAGCTATCTTAACATTTCTTTCCTTTAAGTGAGATATCAAATCCAAGACTTGCAAATAAAAAACAGTACCGTGAGAAGTTTGTCATTATTGTAAATTGACTCTACTGAATCAAATTAATTAGTTGGAGTCTAATACATTTAAAATATTATTGTTGATTTAGAAGATAAACAGGTAGTGATTACTTAAAGCCTAATAAGAACCCAAGATATTAAACGCATTTTAACCAAAACTATTAAAAATACATAAATAATGGATAAGAAAAATGCTCTCAAACACGATAAGTGTAATGGGACGGCTTAAATGGGGAAAGTGGTTTATTATAAGATTATGATGAGTAAATATAGACGATATAATTATTTATGGGTCGTTAAGACTAAAAGTTAATTAATAAAAATTAATGCTTATGTGATTACTCAAAAAATACATAATCTTATGTTTTAATCTTGATTATTTATGTAAGACTCAGCAATTATAATTTGCTCCTTTAACTTTCATAATAAATCACTTATCTCACTTGAGTCACTTCCGTATTTAATTTTATGTACAAAAGCATAAATTGATTTGATCAAATTTTTAATTAGATTTTTTATTCTATGTACACAGGTAATTTTTTTTATTTAATTAGATATTTTTATTTTCTTTTAGCCCCAATAATATCACTATGTTTACTTGAAGTGCTATCTCACCAGAAAGTGTAACACGCCAGAACAAGATCCAGTGCCAATGGGAACAGATATCGAACTTGCTGGAATTACAGCACTCACGGCAATGAAAGATTTTTTTTTCCCAAAAAAAAAAAGTGAATTTCAATTTATTCAAGTGGTTTGATAATTATTAGTTTACAGTGTGTTTGGCATAACGTATTAGGCAATAATAGTATAAGTTAATACTATACATTATGTTCTTCTTTATTGTTTTATGCAGACAATATATTATATATGCTTAAACATCAAAATCATCTTATACGTCAAAATAGCGTACAACTTAGGGTCCGTTTGGCTTGGTGTATAGGATAAGGTTTGATAGGATAAAGAGTGATAAGACAAGACCTGATAAACAAAAACACCCTTTATTATTATTATTATTATTATTTTGATAAGAGAGAGAGGGGGGGGCTCAGATTTCTGCTTCAACTTCTTCTGCCTGCTAAGTTTTGATCCGACAGGGGCTACGCTCCAAACCAACAGACTACACTTGAGTGTCCAAGACCAACTCCTATCCAATCCCGAAGACCAGTGATCAAATGCTTGGACAAGTAACAATGTTGACACGCTGCATATTCGAGTCAATCCCTCTGCTCAGATCTCGCATCACGAACGCAGTGCGGTCGCTGGAATTGGATTTGTCGACGACGATGGCTGACACAATAGCAGGAGTTGATTCATCGGTGGAAGCTCGCACATAGTGGTTAACTTCGGTGATCGGTGGTGCAGGGGATCGAAATAAATGAGAAGTGAGGGGGAGATGAAAGGAATTGACGGCAGGCAGTGTGTGGATCTGAAAATGAGAGATTGGAGTGAGGGAGGAGAGGGAACAAAATTGTGTGCATTTCTCAGGGACTGTTCAAAATTTTCCCAGAAAGCTTTTCAACTTCTCATGGGTTCAGTTCATCATCGTGTTATGAGTGAGATGGTAGAGATGGATGAACGAAGGTGTTGGGGCAAAATAGACTGGAAACTTTATCGGGCCTAATCCCACCCCCATACACATGATTAAGTTATACAGCATAATGGTTAAGTAAAAATGCTGGATAAGTTAGTACAATACGGAGTGTACATCAAATGAGGGATAAATTTATAATGTATTGTATAAGCTTATACTATTTGGCCTAATATGGTGTGCCAAATAGCCCCTTAATGTAGCATGAGGAGACTAGATTAGGCCTGATTAACTTTTAATGTCTAGGGTTATTTTTATTTTTAAATATCTTATTAAAATAAAATATTTCTTAAATAAATATAATAAAATAATTTTATAAACATAAAAAAATATTTTCAATAAAATTATTTTATAACAAATAAATACAAATAATATATGATATTAATTTAGTTATATATAATAAACATAAAAATAAATATGATTGACAAATAATAAATATTTAATAACAAATAAATATTTTAAATAAATAATAAATAATATATAATATAAAAATCATAAATTATTAAATAGTAAAACAAATAAATAAATAATATGTAATGTATAAAAGTAAGGATTAATAATTTTAGTTTAAATAATTATGATTAAAAATGTAAAATATTAAAATATATAAAATATTTTTTTATTTATATAATCTATTGAAATAATATAATTATAAAATGTTGAAATAAATAATAATTTTTAATATAAATTAAAATTTAATTAATAAATATCTACATAAATCTAATATTTGAACATTATATTTAAATAATTAATTAAAATTCCTATTTTATTATTATTTTATTTGATATTTACTTACAATATTCGAATTATTTATAAATAAATGATGATATTACAAAATATAAAATATAATATATCCTACAATGTTACACCAAATACTATATAACATTAAAAGTTTATTAGACTTTATGCTATCAGGTTTTATACTATCAACCCTTATCTTATCAGGTATGCCAAATAGGCCCTTAAGGTGGTCTCAAGTTTGAGTATTATAAATTAAAAATTAAAGATAATATTCGGAGAGCTTTATATAATATGCTAACCCAATTCGAGATGTTAATAAAGGTTTAATGATCTTTAAACACTAATTGTTGAGAAAAATAAACCAAAATGTCAATACAATTAATTTTGCCACACATTTTTTCATATAAATAAAAATATTTGGGATCATAAAACATAAATTTAGAAGTTACCATAAATAATACAAAATGCGACTCAAATTCTTCATCTCTTCCTCTCCATATTTCATTCCCTTTCAGTCTTGATCTTTGATATCTACATGGTATGAGAGCTTCAATAGATAGTTGAAGTTACCATATCTTACGCTTATAGGGAAAATGAATTCAGGTTAAATTATTTGAACGATGTACAAGGTATTTATAATACAATTATTTTGCCCTTATTCGACTACTAGAAATAAGGAGAAGATAAATTTTAAACAAATTGATTTGTGATAATAGCAAAATAAAAAGATTACAAAGCATGAGCTATAGTGCTATGTTGCATGATTCTCATAATGGATGAGGACTCCTACACGTCCCTCGCAACATGGAGGAGGGACACAATACGCCAATCTTGGCGATGACAGAGGAGTGCCGCAAGCATGAAAAGGGCTTAGGAAGAAGGTCTGCAAGCTTATTGTAATACCCTAGGCTAAAAAAAAAAAAAATTGGGGATCGCCTAGGTGGTCATTAGAAAGTAAGTCGGTGAACTTCACTGGAACCCCCCAAGCGGTCATCAAAGCACTAAAAATACCCCATTTTGGGTCCATAACCTTCAAAAGCGCAAAAACACATCCCCCACCCTCCTCCTCTGCAGAGAAGCATGAAAATCTCTCTCCCAACCTTCTCTTACTCCATTTCTCTCAATCTAACTCCAATCTTTGATTTTTAAAGCTCTAAGGTACGTTGTTCTCTTAGTTTTGCTCTCCTTTCTCTCTTTTCTTTGGGTTATTAGGGTGATTCTTTAAGTTCCTCAAGGGAGGGAGGTTTTCTACCTGGTTAGAAATGTGTTTTGATTATTCAGAGGTTTTAGAGGTTGATTTAAAATTCTATGGTTTCTATATAAGATATTGTTGTCAATTCAACCTTCCAGTGTGCTATTGTTGTTAGTTCCTCACTATTCACCCTTCTAGGTGAGTGGGTTCACATATGCTATCCTTATGTTCTGCATCAGAGTTATTTTCATGAAAAATATGATTTACTACTTGATTTTAGAGATTACTGTACAAAGATTGTAAATCGCTGTTAGTTTATATGTTTTAAAACCACTGATTTTAGAGCATGAAACATGTTTTTCATAAAACTCATGGGACCATATTTGTGGAATTGATTTCAAGTGTATTTGAAGTTGATTGTGATTATGGAAAGCATTTATGAATGCTAAATGGATTTTAGAAGTGGTTTATGAATATAACATAGTTATGTATCTTGAAGTGTTATTTAGAAAGATTATGGAATTGTAAATTGGGAACTTGGTTGTTTGTGTAGATTGATGATTTGTATAACTGTTAGAGACATGTGATTATTTTACTGGATTCTATGACTGATTTATATATATGATTCAGTTTTATAATGAGATATGAAGTTCAGAGAAATAATTAGAATTATGGTTTTAACCTTTATTTCAAGTATGTGGCTGAGCTTTCTAAACTATGAGAAGTTTGACAATTTGAATTATGTTTTAGAGAATAAATCAAAAGGTTTTAGAGCTTGAATCTTCATGAGATTCATAACAGTTGGCGGATACATATCTATGAGTTTATGAAATCACGGATGTCTATGAAGGGTGATCCCTTGGGCATGATTTCATAGCCACAGTTGTGCTAAGATTAGACTTTTAGAGTCAGAAAGATTTAGAGCTCACAGAGAATTAAAAGGTTTAAAGGTTTTAGCTAAAAAGGTATTTATTTGGTTAGTTTAGAAAGTAGCTATAGAGAAACAGACTGTGTGTTAACAGCAGCAAATCCGTTAATCTTGGTACCAAGTAGCCTGGGCCAGAGATAACAGAGAATGTATTGTCACACTGGGGATGGCAATACGTAATGCCCATATGTGACCAGAGATATTTAGATATTTATTATCACACTGGGAATGACGATACGTAACGCCCAGATGTGATTAGACATTTATATTCAAAGACTTATTGTCATACTAGGGACGGCGATATGTAACACCCAGATATGACTAGACATTTATATTCAGAGATTACTATTTCTCTAAGAGCTACTATGTTGTGTGCTTGTATGATTTCAGGTATGAAAGTAAATTGAGAAAATTATTTTTAAGTTGTAACATGATGATTATAAAGGACTTTTAGAAATATATGTATACTTAGTTATGTGAGATTTCTTAAAATTATTGATGTTATTATGATTTCCTGCATTGTTCCTTGGTGTCCCATGAAAGGGGGTTTTAGGTGAGGATTCACTCACTGAGTTTTGGCAACAAAACTCACCCCTCTGCTTTCCTTCCTATTACAGGTATTGTAGTTACCATCCTCCTAACTACCAGTATCCCCACAGCACTAGAGTATAGCTAGTAAGCTTCACTTGAGTGAGGTATTCTCATTTTGTTTAGAGTGCTCCAGTACATTGTAGGTAGGATCCCAGACCTAGAGCGTGTTTTATTTTTGTATATGGCATAATATGATTATACTTTGAACTGTATATAATGATCTGGACATTGGACAAAGTGTATTTTGATTTATATTTATAAATAATTCACGATTTTGAGATCCAAAAAGGCTATTACAAGATTTTAAATGTGATGATTTTGATTCTAGAGAACAGTTGATTTGTATGTAGAAAAAGAGAAACTCCCTATCTTTTATGGATGTCAGAACAGAACGTGCATACAAAATTAGTAAACAGGTTATGAGGCTTGAGTGAGAATGAGATTTCTCACGTGCCGGTCACATGCCTAAGTCAGGACATGACACTTATTGCAATGTGACTATAAGACACTTGGAGTTCCTTGTTAGTTACTAATTCACGCACAAAGTGATAATTAATAGCTAGATGCTTCATTTATGTATGGAAAATAGGATTTGCACATAAGTAGGTAGCACCAATATTATTGGAGTACAATAATGGCAACTTGACAAAAGAAAACTGTAGCTCTTTAAGGACCTCATGTAGCCAAAGAATTTCATAAGTAGTTGAAGCAATGGTGCGATACTTGGTAGTAGAAGACTGTATGACAGTGGGTTTGCATGACCATGAGATTGCATTATTGGGACCTAAGTAAATAATATATGCAGCAGTGGAGTTGCGATCCATGGTGTCATTAGCTTAATCGGAATCATAGAAAGTAGTGATAGATGAATTAGAGAGTCGAGTTAGATGAAGTCCATGTGCAATGGTTCCTTTGAGGTATCGAAGAGCTAGTTTGAGAGCCTACATGTAAATTGTAGTAGGAGCTTGCATGTATCGAGCAATTTATTGACAGACAAATAGACGTCAGGCCGTTTCAAAGTAAGATATTAAGGTAACCAATAAGCTGATAAAGTTCCGTAGCATCACATGAAAGGGTGTCTGTCACGACCCAATTTGGACACGTGATTAGCACGTGAGAAATCCCATTTCCACATAAGCCTCGTGACCTGTGGTTTTCTATATGCACAATTGATTATGAAGCCATTCAAAACATGGTCTCATTTTCTACGTACAAATTACCTGCTCAGTTAAATTATGATAGTCAAAATTTAAATTTCAAAATCTGTATTTAAAATATGAAATCATGACATTAGAAAAAAAAAATAAAGTCCAATATATACAAATAAGCATAAGTGGTAAAGGCACATAAATACAACCCAGATTTATATCATATATGCAAAACATGAAATATTCTCTACAAACCAAGATCTTGCTTGCATAATCAGTAGAGCGCTCTATAACAATAGAATAGACACTTCACCTATTGAAGCTCCTCAAGTGATATATAATGTTGCTGGGAAAAAGGATGGCTGAAAAGAATCCACAAGAGCAACTGTATTTGTAAATAAGAGAAGAAAAAGAGAGGGGTGAGATTTGTTATCAAAACTTTGTCAGTGAGTCCTTACTTGGAACCCCTTTCATGCGGCACCAAGGAAAAAGTGCATAAATTAAAATAATGCTCAAACTTTCTCCATTAGCATATACATATGCATATATGTCCAAAACAATAACTCATGAATCAACTTAATAGTATCCAATAGAGAAATGGAAATCTCTGGTTATGTACAGAACCTGTGACATAACAAATCTCTAGTTATGTGTAATATCCGGTGTACACATGTCAGTAGACAATTTTTGTACAACCTCAAGGTCTCTCGGGACCCACTCATGTTGCCAAGTCTAGGATTTCACTAAGTCTAGAGATTACACCTCCTTGGAGGGCTATATGATAGAGCCACATTCTTGTGATCAAAAGTTTCGGTAATTGCTCTCCAAAGGAAAATAAATTATAGAGTAATTTTTAATGAATTTTAGGAAATCTCTAGATGTTTCATTTTTAACCCACAAGTTTAGAAAATCGTAAAAATTCTCGAAATTGAACTAGAACCCAAAAATTTGATTTTGATTGGTTATGGTTTTGATTTTTTTAATATTTTATTTGAATCCAAATGGGGGGTATTTTCTTATTTACATTTATGTTTTCAAGTTAATAGAGAGTAAAATAAATGAGGATTAAGACAACTAAATGCATGAAAGACTTTCTTATCAGCTGTTATGGTGAACTGTCATCGCTATAGTGGTCACAGTGGGCAAAACTCACGTTTTGGGTGGCCTATAGATCGCTATAGCGGTCATAAGTGCATAGTGGAGGATGTTTCAGTGGTCTAAGGATTGCTATAATGGTCCAAGACCGCTATAGTGGTCATAAGAGAATTAAACACGAACGGTAAATGGGCTAAACAGCTATAGCGGTGTCAATTTGGCGGAAATAGCACAAAACGATGACGTTTCACTTATGGATGCCTCCCTATTGTTATAAAACCCTTCCCCTACTCATTTTTTCTCCATTTTTGAACCAGTAACCCCAATCCCCTATTTTTCTCTCTTCCACTTCCTCTACTCTCAACCCCACTTGAATCTAGCTCCCCAAATCATGAAGGTATGTTTATGGTGATAGATTTTGTCTTTGTTCTTCCCATTCTTCCATATTCTTAGTATGGGTATTTATTTCCTCTCATTATTGTCAAATGGGGGTGCTCCCCTATTGCTGTTAGGATTAGTTTAGCATAATCTAGAGTCACCCATAGATCTTTGATGAGTTTTATGGTTGTAACGGTAGACATTGGTGCCAACCCTCCTCCCTAGAGTCCGCGTTGGTGTTGATACCATCATTTCCTCCCTTCCAAGTGAGTGGGTTCAAACTCATGGCCTTATCTCTAGTCATTACAAGTATGTTTTATGCATGATAATGATTAAATATGGTATTAGAGATAAAAATATGAATATATATATATATATGATTTTGCAAAGCTATGATTTTGAATATATAGCATGAAAATAAAATTTAGAAAACCATGGAACCATGATTGATAGATTGTATGTTATGGAAATGTTTTACGTGCAACTCTAAGAGATTTATTGCAAAAATATATGATTTAATAAGCTATTATTTTGTTGAACATGTTTTAAGAGTTTATGATTCAAGACTTGAGATTTCAAAATATGATTTTAGAGTATTCAATTGAAGTATATATATTGGAAAATGTGCGCAAGAGTGTGATTGAGCTTTTGAATAAATATGTTATTTGATTTCAAAGTTACATGATTTAGAACTCAAGTGTTTTGAACTATGATATTAGAGTTATCAAATAATTGGAAAAATATGTTAGTAAATATATAAATTTACAACTTCAGTTTTATGGTACCAAGAGATACGGAATTTAATATGATTCTTAGCAACTGCCATATACATAATCTGTGAGCTTGAAATTGGAATGCTTACAAGTGGTGAACCTTTGGGCTTGATTTTCACGGCCATAATTATGCTAAATTCATATTGTTAAGGTTATATACGTCCAGAACTCTCAGAGTACTAGCATTTAGGGGCTCGCGTTCGCGAGGGACAGAGTACTCACCCTTCAGATTTAAAAGATTTATATGTATCCAAGGATTTTATGATTTTTTAAGAGTAGAATAATTACATAGTTTTAAACCTAGAGAAGAGCCTAAAATTTTTTTTAGGGAAATAATTAGTTTGTATGATTTAGAGACTAGATGGTAACTATAAACAAACAAACAGTGAGTTAACAGCTCAATGAGGAAAATTTTCTTACATGGAAGCATGAATGTAATACCTAGAGTACACGTGGCCCTAGACAGGTTCGGTACGGCCTTAGGGTTTCTCGAGACCTATTCGTGTTATTGGGAAGGCCTTAGGTACCAAGATAACCAAATTATGTAGAAACAAGTTTTGATGTAACTGCTATAGTGGTCTAGGATTGCTTAGCAGTCAAGGGGTGAGATTGGTAGAGTTTGGCAGAAACCATTATAGCAGTCTTGTGTTGTGTAATAGGGGGTGTCGTGGATGTCCTAACTGCTATAGTGGTCCTCCCAATCCCATAATAGTTTTGAAATGACATAGTTTTGAAAAAAGATGCCTCTATTCCTTTAAAAGCCCTACATTCAGGTTTTTCACATAAACGCTCATCCTTAAACACATTTTCTCTCTTCCTCTCTCAATCTAACTCCAATCATTCTCCTCTAAAACTCAAAGGTAAAGCAACTTATTTGTTTTATCATCTCCTTTTCCTCCAATCTTTCATGATCTTAGGGTAGACAATGTGTTCTTTCATTGTTGTCACGTATGGTGCTCTTCATTATTGTTAGGATTATATTATAGTTATCTAGAGATTTGTTAGAGATTAATCCAGGTGAGTGGCTTCAATCCTGTAATCTTAATGTTGATCATTAGAGCTATTTGCATTAAATTGTGGCATAAATGCATGCACTTAGAGATTATTTCAAAGAGATTAGAGAATATTGTTAGTTTATCAAGTTATTAACTTATGGTTTTCAAAGAGCATGAAATACATTGTCAAGTTATGGCTCTAGTAGATGTGCAGGCATGATCCAACCATGCATTTTTTTTCAGACTATGTATTTAATTTCAGATATTGAAATATTTATGTATATGTTCTCAAAGTCCAAGTATGAAATTGAAATGTAAATTATGGATAGCAATTTATGTAAATAGCTATAGATGAATTAAATGATTTAGTTTTCAAGTGTTGAATAGATTTTCAGCGAGCATATTTTAATAATTATATTTTTTGATATATTAAACATTTAGAAAAATACATCATTCAATAGTTATACATTGGGATAGGATTCCTCACGTGCCGGTCACGTTCCCAAGTCGGGTCGTGACAAAGTGGTATCAGAGCATTAGGTTTCCCTACATAGTACTGGAGTAAGTGTCCACAAATAGCATGACATTTATGTGAATGGAACCGCGGCCATTTGCATTAACGTGATGTTATTTGAGGCCTATAGAAAGGGTCAATCATGTGTAGGTTAAATTAGAGTCTCTGTCATTTCTTGGACCTCTTGATCCAATCTTAAGATTTACCCTCTCCTCTCAGTTAAGTTATGTCATTCGTTAATCGGCATCGTTATCGTCATGGTAGTAGCACCATGTCAGTTTGTGTATCAGTTATGTATGGCACCTTGAGTCGGCCATTTCGAACCTGTCAATGATAGTCAATGAGTACATCCAATGCTAGAGCACATTGAAAGATAGCACAAGCAGGAATAACTAGTTTAGATAAAGGTTAACCATAGGTATCGTTGGCTAGGGCCACCCCTCTCAGTGCCCTCCCCAACGTATCTTATTATTATACAATGAAGAGGTCAAGGCAGTAGCCAGCTTGAATGCCAGAGTTCAGTGTGGACCAGTTGGTCACACCTCGTTTGTTAGATGGGCAGAAAACCCTATGATGGTTAGGTCAATGCCTATGGGGCACACCCACCTATTATGAATGCAGTTAAAGATGATGCAAGAAGAATGATTGCCCGTCATCTCATAGAATTACAAGCCAAGGAGTAGAGAAACTTGATACCCCAAAAGAAGAGAATTTGTATGAGAATGACCTAGAGTTAGTGGGTAGGAACTCAAGGAGAGCACGAATCATGCATATAGGCATACTGCAGGATTGATGCTTGGGTTATAATGTGTTAAATTATTTAAAGAAATCTTTGATGTTATGAACAATTTGTATTTTATATAAAAAAATATGTGTTGCAAGCTATGAAGGTTATTGTGCTATGATTAAAGTCAGCATGAATAAGCCATTAGGAGTTTTGATCAAGACATGAATAATCGATTTCATCAAGATAAATTAGAACCTAATAGAAGGAGTAATAGGATTGCATAATTTGTGTTGTGAAATGTGTTTTTGCTTGATAAGAGTATGGAATGCATGTGGAGTGCATTAATGACGTAATAGAAAGTGCTAGCTAGTTTTGAATGTTCACTATGATGATGCATAGTATGAGTATAGTATGTATGCCCATTATGTGAATGACATGATAAGAAATGCTAATTTAGTTTTGAACATGTAATGGACCATTATGCATGTTAATTGCAATTGAGTGAAACAAGCATGATTAGAGTAACTTGAGGAGGTCGTATGTGTAAGATGCATACTTTTTTTTCCCTGGCCTATGCATGTAAATTAGATAAAAGAAACTTAAATGAAATCTATTAAGTTTATGTTATAGCTTGGTAACGTAATAGTAAGAAGTTAATAGGCAAGAAGCATGTTATTTGCTTTCATTGCATGAACTTCTACTATGTGCAAATATGATTGGATGTTTCAATTGCATGTTTTTACACTTGAAGAAGTTTAGTTAAGGATTAGAGGTCTTGAGGTAAGAAGAGTAGTTCACGGGAACCAATGATGCCCTGTTTGCTTTTTGCATTTTTGTATGTGTATGATCTTTTTTGAGTTTGACATTGCATGAATATGATTAGAGTAGTTTAAGGAGGACAGTTTGGATCTTAAAGGTTGATGTTTTGCATGACGAAGTAGAGAAACTTATATATGAATGATGTATGCTCTCCCCATCTCATGCATGTAAAATAAGTGGAAGAAAGTTAAGGTAGGGTCGTTTTTATTTAAGTTGCAACTTGGTAACTAGATAGTGAAAAGTTAATGGAATTAGCAAAAGTAATGAGAAGCATGATGTATGCCTTATATGTGTATTTATCGTATTATGTGTGAATAGCATTAGATGTTTTGAATGCATGCATTTGCACTTGAAGGAATTTGATTAAGAATTAGTAAGTTGATTACGAAAAGATTTGGTACAATATATATATATATATATATATATATATATAGAGTGTTTTAGAAATCTTAGAGTATGTCATGTTTACTTCTTGCTTTTCTACATGACCGAATAAAGTAAATTGATTGTCATGCATTATGCGTGCATAGAGAGTGATGAGAGTTTAGGAATTGAGGACTAGAAATCCATGTAGTATCAGTTGAGGTCTGACACAAGAGGAAGAGAAACAAAGCAAGGACGAAAGTGATGGTTGGTCCCCTAATCTTTGAGAGCTCTCGCAAGCACGAGGCAACGGAGCTTAATTTTTCCCCTAGGATTGGCACTGTGGAAAGGGCTACCCTTAGAGGTGAAGCCGCCCAGTGTAAGTGCCATGATTAGAGCCATTGTTGCCTCGATGGGAAAGGGCTGCCCTTGGTGGCGGAGCCAACCAGATATGACAATTGGCATCCTCAGCTAGAGTAATGGAGCAGTGGCCTTCAAGATGACATTGTCTACAAGAGTATCAGCTAATATAGCCAGAGCACCATGTTAGAGTGTTCCAAGCATGTAGGCCCATCCTTGAAATCCCATGTGGGTCAAGTACCTATTCTCCTAGATTTTTCAGTTACACAAGTTTAGATTTGGTGACCAAATCTTTTAAGAGGGGAAGATTGTAATACCCAGTGTACACATGGTAGTAGATGCGTTCTATACAACCTTAAGGTCCCCCGGGACCCACCTATGTTGTCGGGTCTGGGTCTTCACTAAGTTTGGAGCCCTATACTTCCTTGGAGGGCTATATGTTAAAGCCACCTTCTTGGGATCAAAAGTCCCAATAATTGCTCTCCAAAGGAAAACAAACTGAAAAGTGATTTTTAATGAATTTTTGGAAGCCTTTAGATGTTTCATTTCTAGCCCCCAACTTTAGAAAATTGCCAGAATTCCGAAATTTGAACTAGAACTCAAAAATAAGATTTTGATTGGTTGGAGTTTTGATTTTTTAAATATTTTATTTAAATCCAAATGAGGAGTATTTTCTTATTTACATTTATGTTTTAAAGTTAATGGAGAGTAAAATAAATGAGGACATTAACTTATTTACATTTGAATGAGTATAGAGGTAACCTATATGCCATGACAATAAAAGTGCAGCAGTTGGGTGTTTCCGTCACCGCTACAGCAGTCATAGGAAGGAAATCATGGATTTGGGAATTCTGAGGGCAGCTATAGCTGTCATAAGTGCACAGTGGACGTGGTCGGGGAGCAACTAGACCGCTATAGTAGTCATACACCGCTATAGCGGTGTCAGTTTTGCAGGAATAGTGCAAAACAATGTCATTTCACTCAAATGATCCCTCTTACCCCTATTTATACCCTAGGCTCGGTTTCACCCCCTAAACTCTGAACCCTAACACTCCTAAACTCTCTTATACTCCTTCCTCACTTAAATCCACCCTATTCCTCTTCCTCCCAAGAGATCAAAGGTAAGATTTTGTTGGTTTTTGTCATGTTCTTCCTATCCCATGTTATGGGTTATTATTTTCTCTCATTGTTGTCAAGGGGAGGAGCTCTCCCAATGTTGTTAGAGCTAGATTAGAGTTATTTAGAGGTTGTTAGAGTTTGATCTTGAGTTTATGATGATTATAGTCGACGTTGGTGCCCTCCAGGCTCCCCAAAGCTCAGTTGGCGTTGACGTCATCTCTTCCCCCCTCCAAGTAAGTGGGTTTGATCTCATAGCCTTAGTTTCCACATTATAATTATATTTCTTGCATTATAGTTGTGAAATATGGGATTTGAGATAAAAAAAAAAGTATATGGAACGATTTTATATGAAGTTAGAGATAAGATTTTATTATA
Source organism: Dalbergia cultrata (assembly GCA_031216105.1). Classification (NCBI taxonomy): domain Eukaryota; kingdom Viridiplantae; phylum Streptophyta; class Magnoliopsida; order Fabales; family Fabaceae; genus Dalbergia; species Dalbergia cultrata. Next base: position 20,487,882 of record CM062350.1, read on the forward strand.
GATTATGATTCTTTGAGTTATGGTAAAGCTAGTAAATATTATAATTTTAACTGTAGCATAAAAATGAAATTCAGAAAACCATGGGACCATAATTGATGTACTGTGTGTTATTGAAAATGTTTTGTAAGCTAATGAATGATGTTTGGAATAATGTATTATTTAGCAAGATGTCAAATTGAGAGAAATAAATAAATAAATATGTTCTTATGGATTTATGAAATTATTATATTTTCCCAAATTTAGATTTCAAGCTATGATTTTGAATATTTAGCCAATATATTTATATGTGTTAGAAAGCTATAAAATAAGAATAAGACCCAACTCTACCAATAAATACGTTAGTTGATTTCCAAGTTTTATGTTTATGAAGTCTTGTGTTTTTAACTATGATACTAGAGATTTCAAGTATATGAAAAATATGTTAGTAAAGATATAAATTTAGAACTTCAATTTTATGGTACCAAGAGGTGCGGAATTTAGTATAATTCCTAGCGATTGTCAGATACATATTCTGTGAGCTTGAAATCGGAATACCTACAAGCGGTGATCCCTTGGGCTCGATTTTCATAGCCATAGTTATGTTAATGTCATATTGTTAGAGTTATATGAGTCCAAAATTCTCAGATTTCTAAGATTTAGGGGCTCGCGTTCGCGAGGTATGGAGTATCCATTCTTTAGTTATGGTTTTTGACAAACTAGTTTAGTCAGTAGAGATAAAGAGACAGACTGTGAATTAACGACAGTTATTCCATTAACCTTGGTATACCAAGGCCCGTGAAGGGCATTTTATCCACATACTAGACTAATCCACAAGGGACACGGTTCATAAGGAACCATTAAGATCACAGTTAGGGGCTCTAGTACATGAGGGACTGAGCACCTGCCTCATAGTTTATGATTCTTTAACTTTTATTATTATATATGTATTTATTATATTTAGCATATTGTTTCCTGATACTCGACCACACCCTCAGTTAAAAATGATTTCATGCTTGATTTTCAGTCTAGAAATGTTTATTATGAATTCATGAAATGAAAAGTGCTTTGTTATATAGCTAAGTATGTAGATATCAAATGATTTATGATTGCTACATGTATATTATATTATGTCTCTTGGTTGTCCTATGTGGGTGATGGGTGAGAGCTCACTCACTGAGTCCGTTGCTCACCCTTCTCCCTTACTCTCATAGTTGCAGGTTCAGAGAAAATTCAGATTCATAAACGCAGCTATTTATAGTGGTGAGTCTTACTTTGCAGTAAGACCTAGAGTAGGACTTTGTTAGAGTAGAGTGCTTCAGTAAATGTGCAGACAGGATCCAATTATGCATTTATTTTTAGATTATGTATTTTATTTCAAATATTGAAATATTTATGTATATGTTCTTAGAGTCCAAGTATGAAATTGAAATGTAAATTATGGATAGCGATTTATGTAAATAGCTAGAGATGAATTAAATGATTTAGTTTTCAAGTGTTGAATAGATTTTCAGAGAGCATATTTTAATAATTATATTTATTGATATATTAAGCATTTAGAAAGACACGTCATCCAGTAGGCTTACGTGGGGATGGGATTCCTCACATGCCGGTCATATTCTCAAGTTGGATCGTGACAACATTATCTTGGATGGCTTGAGTGAGGAGTATATGTAGTTATTCTAGCACCGCTATCATTTCAAGATTAGATCATTTCTTGATTGATAAGCTCGAAGCACTCTTAGTGGCTCAAGAGGATATTCTAGAAAAGGTTCAAGAAGTCAAACTTACATCTTGTGCAAGCCAATATAGCACAAATGTCATTACAATATCAGAGAAATGGCCAGCCTACAACCTTTGGAAAAAGGTAGTGAAGGATAAAGGTAAAATAAGACCTGAGTGTATTAGCTAATACTATAAAACTCATTTTTATCACATATTTGGTGTTATATATGATGGCATACTATATTGTTATATGAATAAACTATTTTTATTTTATGACTATAAGATTAAGTTATTAGATCCCAATAGGCTTAATAATACCTCAGAATTGTTTTTACTTAGCCAATCATAAATTAATCCTAGCATACTCTTCTATATCAACACCCGCCCTTGCCTGCCGCCGTTCATCGCCGGCCACTCACCACCTGGCCCCTGTTGATCACTATTCATCCTCACTAGTCGTCACCTACCCCCTGCCCCTCATCAGTCACCGCCCTTTTGCTCGTAAGATAAAAGTTTTAATAATGGATTTCTTATATTATACTATCAGACTTATCCTATATTCGATGCACCAAAGTAGGCTATAGTCTCATGCTATTGTGAATATAATTTAAAACTAGGAAAATTGATATGGTTAGAAAGATATATCATTATTCTATATATGTATTTGTCCACCTGATTTTTTTTAGTCATCTTCCATAAGTGGGAAAGCTCTAATGATTTGCTCAACTTAGTTCAAGTATAGCATCGATTAGTCCACAAAATAATTAGAAATCAATTACCAACCACCAGGTAGCAGGTAGCTGCTATGTCTTAGTGTGAAATGGGTTTATTCTTGAGGAAAAAGAAACTCATCAATCTAATTGTGGGTTGGTCACGCCCAAGTCTAGGGTCAAGAACGAATGATGATAGGAGAATATTTGGCTGTACTGCCACACAAGATTTCTGCGTAATGCCACCGCGAAAATGGATAACTTTATAATCTTCTCTTGAGAAATCCCATTTTTCTTGAAAATTTCACATTACAAATTGAATTTTGACAAAGAAAGTATTCGACCTGACGTATACCGCATGCATGAAGTGTGCTTAGTTTCATGTTGTACTAGACATGACAAAAATTTGTGATATGTCTTGGTACACTTAAAAATTGTTTTTAATAAATTTTATTTAGACAGTGAATTAAATATATTATTGTTTGCAAAGGCTTTTTATATTTATTATCGCCAATCAAATGTAAATTCTTCTGTAAATATTTGTTGACCCTAGAGACTTTTACTGCATAGGATTCGATTGCCATTCTCTCATCTAGTGCAAAAGATAACTAAAAAATTAGGGGAGAAAGCATAAAGTGATGATATATTTTTCTAGTTATCAATTCTCCTCGCTTTAAATTACGCTCACAATTATATGAATTATAATTTATACAATATTCAATGAATATTAAATACATAGTAGATTGTTAATTAAGAGGATTTTTATACATACAAAGATTTATCATTTCCTAATCAACATATTAATAAAAAAAATAAAAGACTAATATGCAAATGAAATGTTTTGATGACAATATATATAAACAAAATAATTTTGGAGAGCTTTTCTCACAAATCAATAGAGAATAAAAAATTCTTGTACTTATTATATATAAGTGGAATTCTTCTCTCATATAACAACACATATTAATTATCTATCATAAGCCTAATAATTATGTAAATATATAATTTTTCACACACACACAGATAGATATTATATATATATATATATATATATATATATATATATATATATATATATATATATATATATATATATATGTCTCTGTGTGTACCTATATTGAAAAACTTAGGGTCAGTCTTTGCTGAAATAAGTTGATTACTATAATTGAGTCATGTGTAGAGTTTTTTTTTATACTAATAGTGTATTAAATTTAAATTTCAATTAAAATCTCGAAGAGCACTACTCAAAGTTTTCTTAGATCTAGTGCTAATTATTGTAATTTGGACAAATGAATAAAATGCGACATAATATGATTAAGCGACAGTGACCCTATACTACACTTTTATTTTTTATTTTATTTTTTTTACGTTGAAGTTATGCTTAATTACTTGAATAAATAATTAAATTTTCAGAAGACGAAATTGAATTGAAAGAAAGATTTTCAATTTGCTCTTTTTGTGTTTAACAGTAATAAGCATGGCTGAAATATTGACATTTGTTCAGCTGATGATATAGCTATAACGAATAACAATTTTATATCGTTATACCCTATCATGTATACAATTCGTATCATACATTCTTCTTTCTTCTGGCATACACTATACATCTGCTATCAACTCCCGCCACTCTTGCAGAAAATTCAATTAAGAAACTTGAAGTAAGGCTTTCCAATAATTCAAGAATATTCTCACATCCTAGTACAGCGCATAATGTAATAGAAAAATCCATCACTTTACAGCCTGTATCCTCCTACTAATTAATAGCACCACACCATAGAAAGAAGTTATATTGCTAATTAACAAACAGCAATTTTTGCTATATATTTTCCCCAAAAAATAAATATAAAGCAAATATAAGAGAGAAGCTACATATATGTTAGTGAAATAATAATTATACTTATGAAATGCGGAGCACTATGCCAACTCACACATTATTCATCATTGAATGGGGTGTAGATTTTACTTGAATAGAATTTATGTCTCATTCAATAATAAAAAAAGTATTAATCAATAAGATGTCCTATATTAAATGAGTACAAGTAACCTTTCTATGTATGTTATGGAGAGAATCAGAATCTGAAGCAGGATTTGATCATTTCAAAACACAACTGTAAGGCGCGTGCCTCAACAGTAGCATGAGACAGTTTGCCCTCAATTAACGTCCCAAAGCACATGCCAACTCTTCACTGGCTTCTACTCGTATACGGGGTCATCACGTTCTTAGCAAATCATTATTTTCTTTACTCATTGCTTTTTTTGAAATTTGGAGCCATTTGACTAAGAAGATTCGAGAGGACCAAGGTATTTTTGTAGTTTTCGTACATATCTTGTTCAATATGACCGTATCGGAATGATTGTAAATCGAATCCAAGAACTTAATGATATTTGCTTATAAAAGAAATTTGCTAACAAGTACCCAAATGATTTTTTTAAGGATCTTATAGTAGAAGATTTTCTAAAGAAAAGTAAAATTTTTAGAGTGTGTTTGATTTTGAAAAATAATTTTTTATTTTTCATTTCCTTTTTTTCTGGTTAATGAATTTTGAAAGAAAATATTGATAATTATAAAAATTACAAAATTAAAATTTTAGTTTGTGTATTTAGTTTCCAGTATCTTCCTTAAAAATCCTAAAAATTAAAAACTGAAAGTGTATAAAAAAATTAAAAATAAAATTTAAAACTGTTTTCTAAAATAAAACACAACTTTCAATATCTAATACATTGAATGCATTAAAAATTGTAAAATCTTTGTGCTTTTAACTTCTTAAAAAATGTCCTTAAAGCACCGTTAGTCAAACCCATAAAAATTATGTATTCTAACTTGACATGAAAATTCTTCATGAAGGGCCGGCATGTGAGCACCTAGAGTGGGTCACATGTGCCTCATAATTAGGGGCTTGTTTAAATTTCCCCATATTAAGGGGATCTTCTATTAATAGAAATTGAGTTTTGCAATACATGGCACAATCTCAGCTTCATTCAGTACTAACATGATGTACTTGTGCTAATTTTGTTTTTTCTTAATCATTGTTATTCGAACTTTATTGAGCCTCTATTAATTTAATTTAAGTTAAATTGAATTATTACAATGGGAAGACTATTTCGTTTTTCATGGAAAATAGTCGAAATCCAAGATTTTGTTTATATGAATAAGCTGCGAATCACTTGAATTAATTAGATGCTAGTGTCTTGTTAATTCAAGTTTGGATAAAAAGATAGAGCAATTAATTTGGTGATGGTTGATTATGTATATTGTGAGAGTGTATTAAGATTTTTTATTATATTCCATTTTTTTTTTTTTTGGGTTGGGGGGGGGGGGGGGTTCACGTTCGAATTTCCAAATGAGTTAAAGTGTATGGCCAGAGCCTTCATTTTTGGGCTTTCAAGTTGAAGTCGATAATACGCTGACATGCTTTTTGTCAATCTTGATCAAAGGTTTTGCCAAGAATGTGGGCTTCACCAGAAAAAGAGAGGGCCTGAAACTCAAGTTTCAAATTTGGCATGACCCCTTCTGTCGATCAAGGGAAGTATGACCCACCAACAACCCAAACAAAAAATTGAAAAGACAACTATGACCCAATCTGGTGACTTAAAAGACCATATGACCCAATCCCAATCAGGCATCCAGCATCTGACCAAAAACATAAATAATGAAATATGCTGTTTTCATCTTAGTTGCCAGTGGGTTGAGTTAGGTGGGTTTGGATACCTTTTTAAATAATAGGTGGGGTTGGATCTAATATACGAATTTAATTTTAATGTATTGACAGCGAAAAAGACTTCTATAATATTTTCTAATCAAATTATTTTATTTACATAACTTTTCAGGTAGTGGGTGTGAGAGTCAATTATATTTGCTAATATAGCAATACATGTTTACATGATAGTGTAAACTTTTAGTCTCTTGAAATTATAACCTTGAAAAAAAATATCTTTTTAACAAATTCTTTTGTACAATTCGATAGGAATCCTTGAAATGTATGCATTCAAATTTTGAAATCATCATTTTGGGGAGAGCTTATCTGCTCACCATCCTAGACCCAAAACTGCATGAATGATTAGTTAAGAATAAAAAACTCCTTCTATAACCAAATAAATAATTCCTTTTTTTTCTTTCTCACTCCTCATGTATTCCATTTTAATTATATTTTATATAACCCTATAAAATGTAACATAAATTACGAAAATATTACATAATTAAATATGTACCCATATAGAAATAACTCTATGAGATTATAAAACACAAACAATTCCAGAAATAACTAATAAAAACAATTAATGATGGTTTAATTTTATAATAATAGTTGCATACAAAATGAATTATTGGATTTTCAATTATAGTTTCACTCCACCTATGTTTTTAGCTATTTTTAATATAAATTTTTATGTTATACAAAAGAATGTACTATTCAATTACAAAATATTGTTATTGTTATTTTCATAATATCATGTCACCAACAACAAGTTTGTGCAAAAAAAAAAATGAAAAAAACAATAAACTAATGTTTCATAGTGCCATTTTAAACCACCAAACAATAAACTTTCATACGATTTTGTTTTTTAAAAAAATGCATTTACACAGCCAAATATTAAAAAATTACTTTCAGTTTTGGGCTTTCATGTAGAAGCCCATAATCGACTGAGTTGTTTGATGGCTGACAAAGTTCATGTCCATCATTTAGTCAAAAAATATGTGTACACCAAAAGAGAAATGAGAATTTTAGGTTCAAAGGAAAAAGAAAGGCCCAAAATTCAAGTATCGAATTAAGTATGACCCAATCGGTTGAACAAAAAGAAGCATGATCCAATCCATGAGTAGTACGACCAAAACCAAAATTCCAGTGAGTACAAGAGTTCCCAAAAACACAGTATAAGTGTATAATGACTGAAAACCGTATTGAGTTTTTAACATTTGGAAAAAGAGAACAATAAAAGGTTGACTTTTGCACTACGGTGACTAAAAGAACCTCTTAAAATTTGTCATTTTTTTTAGGGTGTGCTTGGTTGGATAAAAAAGAGGGATAAGTTTTCATTTTGGAAGGGCAGTTTGATTGTCATTGTATCCAATTCTCGCTACAAGAAAAATGAATATATTCAATAATTAATGACTTTAGAAATATCGATAAAAGCATATTGTCAAGAAAAATAATTTTAATAATACTTTTATTAACACTTTTAATATCATTAATTGTTGAAAATATTTATTTTTCTTGCAGTGTCTTGTTAGTAATAAGAGGTTGATCTATTTGTATTTAACTGGGTGATATTTGCTATACAATCTGTGAGAATGAAAATGATTGTTTAAATAGCAACATATTAAAACAAAAGAGAAAATTATTTTCTCCCTATTAGTCCTCAAAAATATAAATTATTTTGGTTTTGATCCCTCTAAAATTTTTATTTTGGTATTGGTCCCTCTTTTTTCCATTATGTTTTTGTCCCTTTCGTGTAATTTCAAAGTTAAATGATATTTATAAGAATCAAAAGAAAATTTTTGAAATATTTAAAGAGCAAAAATAAAATTTTCAATATTTGTAATAACTTAGTGTATATTAAAAAATGTTTACTAAGACCAAAGTTTAGAGCAATCAGGACCAAAAACAAAGAAAATGAAAAAGAATGACTAAAACCAAAATGACCTCTATTTATAGGGACTAAAAACATATTTAAGTGTATAAATAAAAATAATAATAATAATTGGTGAGAAGTATTAAATTATATCAAATTATCATGTATTTAACCATGATGATTGGGGTGATGTGATAAAGGTTATCTTTTTTCTTAATTAGTGTGTCGACAGTTTGATTCTCGCCCTCAAAATGAAGTAGTTTTAAAATAACTAGTGACTAGCATCTATCCTCTTAAATAAACCTATACTATGTGAGGGTATTAGTCACATTATTAGGTGATGGATACCATAGGCATACCCAACATTATCATGTGTTGGGATTAAGTAAAATCATTATAAGATCCACTACAAGAAATTTATGCCTAAAAGAATACTTATGATTAGGCACACATGAAAAGTGTTGCTTAAGCACATATATGCAATGTTTTTTTTTTTCAAAATTTATTGCCTTTAACAACAATAGATGCTACACTTTTTTAAGTTAATGTATCACTTTTTGAAGAGTTGTTATATCAGGTGTTGTCAAATTTTCTACGGCAATACTTTTAAAACAAAGGGCATATTTTTTTAAGTTAATGTATCACTTTTCTTAGAGTTGCTATAATAAGCATAATCAATTGTCTTAGACAACACTTTTGAATAGAGAATGCAACTTATGGTCCTAAAAATAAGTGTTGTCTTATGCCAAATTTCTTAGTGATTATACATCATTATAGTTTTTATCAACATAATTTTTTCAAAACTCGCCATTAGATTTGAAGTTCACATCATATAAATCATTTATATAAAATTTCATATTAATATAAAATTATTTGGTATATATACATTAAAATTAACATAATATATATTTAAAATATAAACTACCAGGAATTTGGTCTATGGTAACACTTATCTTTGGATCACATGAAAATGTTGCCTACAGTACACATATACAACCTTTTTTTAAAAAAAATGTGTTGCCGTTGATATAACAAAGGTTACACTTTCTAGGGTAAGATAACATTTTCCATAATATTGCTAAATTAAGTGTGGCCAATTGTCTAAGATAATATTTTTTGACAAAGGCTACATTTTAAGCCAGGGCTTCACTTTTCATAATTTTACTACATTAGGAGTGGCCAATTAATTGTCTAAGATAACACTTTTGAATAGAAAAAATAATATGTTTTAAATATCAAAGGTAACATTTTAAAAGTGTGTTGCCTATGCATGGAAAGTACAACACTTTTTCTTGTGTTGTCAAAATAAATAGTCTTAAATATAAATTTCTTGTAGTGACACATCATGAAAAGTAATTGAATTTCACCGGCTGAATCAATAAAAAAAATTATATCTATAAATATTTAATCATTACATAGAATAACCATGCATAAAATTATATTGGTGTGATTTGATCGTGATTTAATTACTACTCATAATTTTACATAAACAATACCACCAAAATTAGTTTAGTTAATGTTCCATACTGTGGTATACTGTGATTTCACGTATATAAGCTTGATTTGAGTCGCATATTGTGACATTTTCTTTTTTCGGTTAAAATCCAAAAAATTCGACCGATTATATCCCTTGTGCTAATCACTTCCTAAATTTTAAAATGGAGTAAATTATACCTTCAAATTTTGAAATGGTGCTTAAAGCACACTAACTAAAATCTTTGTTGCGTAAAATTAAAGGGACGATACTTGAACCCTACCATTTTTTAAAACTGGTTTTCTATTCACTTATTAAATTATTACATACCTTGGGGAATATCCCTTATTTATGAATCTGCTTGGTTAGTAAATGTTATTGTTGCCTACAGTTTCCTGTACAATTACTTGCTAACGTTGTTGAACATTTGTATTTATGGTTGAGAGTTGTTGGTATTGCCTTAATTTTAGATCAATGGTGAGTCGCCAATATAGGTGCATTTTGCAGTCAAAGGAGCATCATGCACCATTGCACCTTGTATTAATCAGATAATAAAGACTGAGATGTGTCGTACACCAATTACTCGCGATATACTATAACAATTTCCTGAGTTTAACCAAATTTTAAAATGTGATTAAATGTTTTTTAAAATTGATAAAAAAGAATGTGTATCGTGGTGATGCTAAGATTAAACAAATTTTTTGGAGATATTCTAAACAATTGCATGGTATTATGTATTACTTTTTCTGATTTATATGTGTGATCTTAAAATTTAAAAGAATTATTCTGAAATTAAACAATTTTTTTGGGAGATAATCTTCACAATTCAAAAATTGTGCACATAAATTTTTATTACTTTTAAAACAAATTTAGTCGTATTTTAAAAATCGGACTAAAATTTTTAAAAAATTACATATTATAGTACATTACAAGTGATTGTGGCATCAATGTAACTCGTCATTTTCACCATCAAATTATAAGGTGCATGATACACCTTACCTTGGGAAACGCACAATAGCCCTTGCCCAATGATGATCCCGAATGCCAAATTTGTGCAGGCAATAGGAATGTTCAAATCCGATTCAATCCAACTTGGCCATAGTTGATCAAGATGCTGACTCATTGCTGAATATAGTGAGTTTGCTACAAGGACTATATATAAATTTGAACATGTAATTTACTTCATTTAAAAACTAGTGTAGTACTTATGCGTTGCACGAATCAATTAAATAAATTAAATATAAAGATGATAAATATATTGAATCAATTTAATATTATTTTATAATTATAAAACATTTAAAAATATGTTTTAAAAATTCTCATAATTTGTTGCTTCAAGTTATTAAATTTGTATTTTTTTTATCAAGATAAAAAAAGAAAATGAATAAAGCAAAGAAAAAGAAGAACGGTAAAAGTACAAATGTTAGGGCCTAAATGATTCGTTGAATGTGAAATTTTTTTCTTGGAATGAGTCCTGAATATTAATAATAGTAGATTTTAAGGAGTGATTTACGCTATAAATGTACTTGAATTTTAAAATTTTAACCACAAATACATGTTTTAGTTTCACACTCAACTCAAAATGGTACAGCAAGGCATATGCATGACTTAACGAAAATAACTGTGCGCCCCTCCCACAGAGGTAGAGTACCAAAATTCTCTTAATATTCACAAAAGAAGCCTTTGAAATTGGTATAATTGTAAAACTAAATTCAGTTTGGCATTAAAATATGTAGTTATGATGCCAACAACACAGAGCACATTACATTAAATAAGAAGTATAATTTTCAATCACATGGATGTTTGAGATGTCATCTAACAGGCAACAGGAGTTTTCTATTGTTCAGTAATTGAAAACAATGTGATGGGTTTTATAAAATACCCACGCGAATTCGGGGGTGTGGTTGAGTGGTAAGAACTCATTCACCCTTAACCAGAATTAAAGTCAGGGGTTCAATCCTTACCCTTGGGTATGGAGCGATTTAAAACTCTGGGCCAGCTGTCTCACCCTTTGTGGTGCCTACCAGCAACGAAGGAATTAGTTACCATGCTCGACGATAGATACCCTGTGTTTACAAAAAGAAAATACCCACGCGACGTAAAAGGCTATTAGTCAATTTGTTGATATATTTTTACATACTAACACATATTAAAAATTATAGAAATTATATTGTTTTGACATATATGATATGTATTAGTGAAATCTTTTAGGTTCATTTATATTGTTTTGACATATATGATATGTATTATGAACCTAAAAGATAAAAAAGACATTTATTTTGAAACGGATTGAGTATCAAATAATTAAATGAAATTAAAAGTAAAATAGTAAATTCATATTTAATAATGCAGTGTATTCAACAAATAATAATTCAGTTGATGCACATTAATATGATTAATCAGTCAACGAAATTACAAGGTAAACTTGATTTAGAAGCCATGTTTCGGTCCAAATTTTTGACTGATTGATAATTTTGAAATGATTAATTGATGCCCAAATTTTGATTGAATCAGAATTTCCCTAAATTTTTCGTAATTAATTGAATTAAATTTACGTAATCAGTTGAAACAGACTTTTTGAAAACTAGTTGTAAAGAGAAAATGTTTTAATAAAAATTGGAAATAATTAATTTCAACAATATATAACTTATGACAACATTTTGAATGAACGATTTTCTGTTTGATCTATTATTAGTGCAACAATTCATTATTGTTTCACATTGTTAACAACATTTAATTTTTGCAACAAATTTTGTTTTGATAAATTTTTTTTATCAAAATAATAATAGCTGCGGAAATCAATATCTAGTTATAAAATTATACTTACGTAATATATATTTAGAGACAGTAATATGACTTAAAATAAATTTAAATAAAAAATAAATTTGAATGAAAATAGAAAAAAGAAAAATCATAAACGGAAAAAAATAATCAAAGAGAAAAGTTCTAGTCGAGCTGTTACTGTGTGACTAATTGTGTATTGATTAATAAGTGTTGATTTCGATTTTGATCTGTCCCTTTTGATTTGTTACCTAAACAATACGATATTCACCATTAACTTTTATGAGCAGAGATATACTTACCTATCAAAGAAAAGTTATTGGACTTAAAATGCTTCATTAATAAATACTTTATCACTACGTTTTGAATGAACAATTTTTATTTAATCCATTATTAGTGCAATAATTCATTATTTTTAGAAGGTGTTTATTATTATTGTTTTTGTTAGGATAGTTTATTATGATCTAAACCACTAAAAGACACAATTAAAAAAAACTAAAAGACATTTTATAAAAAATTGAAGGCTTTTTTCTTTTTTTGGTTATAATTCGATAAACATGGTTAAAGGCAAGATTAGATAGAGCAATAAAAGGAAAAATCAACTTTCAATTGAATGAAAGTAATAAAATCAAAAAGCATGATTACATATATAGTGGATAAAAATCAGCTGACATTAACCATCTCGGATTTTGCATGAATTTGAAAAACCACCTGATTATCATATGAGAATTACCTGAGAACCTACCGATTTCAAATCTAATCTATTTTAATAGAATCATAGATAATTAAAAAGATTACACAATTTAAAAAATGGATAAAAAAATGAATCCTTTAAGTACCATGTGAAAAAAATACAGTAGTTTCAGATGAATTGTAACAACCTTAAATGAAAATAATGCAACTAAATCAAACCTTTAAAATTCTATATGGAAGAAAAGAGGGAAAAGAAAATGGAAATATGAGCATCAGATGTAAAACTGGTGAGATGAAAGAATTAATCAAGGAAGCTAAGAAATTAATTTGAAACTTGTGTTGCAACAAACAACAAATGCCACCCAAAAATGAAATCTGTGAGGAACAATAATAAAATTTGAGATAGAAAGAAGTTGAAAAGATTAAAATGAAAAAAAAAAGAATATTATAAATTATAAAAAAACTTACAAGTTAAAATTATCCAGCAGTATTGCTGTATGAATTTTTATTCTTCAAATTCAATTTCATCTGAGAGAGAAAATAAAAGAGGATTTGGCAAGGAAATAAACAGTAGAAACTAAATTGAGAAAAGATCCAGAGGATATTACACTGCTACATAGTACTTCACTACCAATGTGAATTAAGGAATTTGATCTAAATACCACACTATACGCATTAGCTAAAAAGGGTAAAAACTTAAACTTAATCACATGGACTGAAGACCCACATGTAAACATGGTTGAAAGGCTTCGAAAACACAAAAGAAAAAAGGAACAAAAAAAAATCATTGGTGGGAGGAAGAAAACCTTAAAATATTAAAAAAATTAATAAAGAGAAGGATAAATTATATTTTATAGTCTTTATTGCTTAGTCATTCATCATTTTTGTTACCATCTACATCTCACTCTCAACTCTTCTTCCTGTTCACTCAATCTCCTTTGCAGCACTGAAGCTTGATCTAAAAAAGGAAGGATTAGAGTTCTTGAAAAAGAGAAGAGAAGAAATTAAAAGAAAAGGAAAAAAAACTCAAATATATTGATGAAACTTAAAAAAAATAAATAAAAATAGAGAGATGGGGAATCTATAATGGCATTTGGGTTTGTAACGGTGTTTGGGTTCTTATCGGAGTTTGTAAGCATGGAAACTAGAAAGAATATGAGAAGGCAAATAATATAGAGCATACATGAGAAGACAAATAGATTATGTGAGAAGGCAAATATTATTGATTATTGATAGATTTTTTATTTTCAAATTGAAAACATGAACTATTGTTGATTTTATTGATTATTGATTGATTGATTTTTTTTATTTTGAAACTGAAATCATTGATTAATTTGATATTATTCTGTGTTGATTAATTTTTTTTCATTGATTATTGATATTGATTAGTAATTTTTCATAAATTGATGGATTAACCATAGGATGACATGTGTTCATTATAGGTTTGTATTTGTATATATTATTGTTTATCAATGAGTTCAAGTCAAAATAAAATATAATTTTTAAGATAAAAATTAAATGGGAACAATGTGTTAATATCTGACTTTCTATACATCACATATATAATTTTAGGCCCCATTTGATAGGTCTGATATATATTATTAGCTAATACTATAAAGCCATTTTTTTACCACATGTTTGATGTCATATATGATAGTATAATATGGTCAAGCCATTTATATCTTATAGTTATAGGATTAGGTTATCAGGTCCCGAAATCTAATAATACTTAATAGTATTATTTTATTGGCTAATCTCAAATTAACATTGACTTGCTCTTCTACTCAATGCCTCACCCCCACCTGCCACCGGTAATAGCTTGCCATCCACCGATGGCCACCGCTAGCCTTTGGTTAGCCGCTTGGCACCCCCGGTCGTCACTAGCCATCCCCTTGTCACCCTCTGTCACATGTTGATCGCCTCCTACCACCTACCGGTCGTTCCCTACCCATGTAGGTCACTGCCTACCCAATCGTCCACCACTGGTCACGTGACACACTAAACAATGAATAGTATACAAACTTACACAATGGATTCCTTATACTATACTATCAAACCTTATATTTTCAGGTCTTATCCTACAAGATGCACCAATAAGGCCTTAAGGATTTATCTAAAACATAGGACACTAATTAAGGAAGTAATTTAAAATAGGAAATCTCCATCTCTTGAGAAAATGAGTTTTTGAATTTTCAATGCATGAAACCCACCACAAAAATTTAAAAACTTACCTTTTTAAGTATTCTTAACCAGTTCCTTTAGTTATAAAAACCCTATTTTAAAACATTATACGCTAATGATATTTTTTTATTTCTTTTAAGCACTTAATTTTGATATACTAATAGTATAAAAAAGTTTTGCATTGTTAGTCAATCAATTTTTCTTATTTTTATGATTTTAAGTAATAAATTTGAGAGTGAATAACCATGAAACCTAACATAGTTAATGGCTAATTGAACTCCTTAAGCATGTAGTCAAGAGTTCAATAAGGGATTATTAGTTACTGCTGTCGGTGATAGATACTATGAGAATTCAAAAATAAATTTGGGAGTGAATTATAGTTATAAATAGTGTATGATAATATATGATCAAATGACAATATAAAATATTTTTACATTATAAATATATTGAAATTAAATCTTCTATTGAAAATATAAAATATAAAATGTTCATTATTAGCATTATTTTAAAGATAAATGTGAGGTAATATAGTGTAGCTGCATGCAAGTTGAAGATTGACCAGCACGAGCAGCACACCCAACCGACACAACCCGAAATGTTTGACTTGTATATACAAGTATGTATATGCGGCACACGTGCTATAACCAACTATTGTGATATAAATCGAGCATGGCTCAAAAAAATCCTCTAGGACAACGTAAGAAATAAGGAACCTCTAATTATAATGGTCCCCTATATTACTCCCAAAGGATGATCATTTATTGCAATACAAAGACCTTTCTATTCAAGTCTTCAACCTTGAGTTTGAATCATTAGTTTTACGCGTACTATTATTATTATTATTATTAGGATAGTGATCGAAGGACGCGCTAACAAATAAAAAAATAACAAGTTTCATAATGAAGAATAAGTTTTTCCCATTTTAATACAGGTGATGCATTAAAAAGTTTAAAAATTTATTATTTTTAATTTCTCAATAAATGTCCGAAGAGTATTCATTAAAAAAATCCTTATTATTATTATTAGGGTTTTTTTTAATGAGTGTTTTAAAGTTATTCATTAAAAAAATTATTTTTGATTTTTAAAATATACTTGATATATTAAAAAATAAAAAATATTTTTCCATATGAATTTATCATTTTTTTAATGTGTCTTAAAAGCACTCATTGAAGAAACGTTTATTATCATTGTCAATGCTGTTGGATATCTATATTGGGTGAACCAACCGTGTAATTTTCATTATGATGATGGTGACTCTAGGCATTTGCTTATTAATTATTCTCAACTTTGAGACCTGCCAGCTTCTCCAAGAAATGCCGCATTAACTGTGATTATGATCAAAGGATCATAAATATTATTTTGACTTATGTTTTGTGGGATATCGTATCAATACACTTACACTTATTATTGAATTGAATATGGATCTCATTTAATTTAAGTCTCATATCTCATCCAATAATAAATGTGAGTGTCCTATAAAGTGCGAGTCAAAATAAATTTCTCATCAAGGAATGCCACAAAACTTCCCTCCAAAGACAGAACTTTATACTGAGGTCACTTCGTCTGATTTAGTATTTTAGTTAGTAAAATGAAATTTTACACTAAATTTTGTGTCAGTCAAGACTGAATAAGTGACTCCAAGAATTTGATTTGATTTTTTATAACATCAACGGTTCTTGTGATTTTTATGTAAAAAGCATTATTGAGTTAGAATTTATTTGTCACGATAATGTGGTATGTTTTCATTAATTCTTAGATATAGTAAACGTTATATTAAATTATTTAATCAATATTCCATTTTTTACAAAAAAAAATTCAATAATTTTATCTATGTTTTTCAATGAAGCTTTTGATTTCTAACTTTCTGTGTGACTGTGATGTATCCTTGGAGTCACTTGTAGTGGTGTACAATGTAGTGTAGGCTTTTATTACAGGGTCAGCTGATTTTTTCAGTGGTGTAACGTGCAGTGTGAAGTTGTCATGTATTAAATATTTTATTACTTATTTATTTATAAGTGCCTAATTTTTTTAACAGTTTTATATATTTATGAAAAGGTCATATATGGATTATTAAACTAGTGAGTAAACCTTTTTTTTTTACGACTATCTTTCGAAGGTGACACATGGGAGAAAATATTCTTATGTGCAAGCATTACATCACTTACGGCTTATTTGGTACATTATATAAGGTCTGAATGTATATAATAATGAAATATGTTATGACTTTATAAGTTGTTTAATGCAACAAATATATATATAGTAGGTTTGATTAACTTGTTAGTTCATATAGTTTTGTGAATTATTCAATTAGGTTGCTATAGTTTAAAAATTTATAGTCAAGTCTTTATAGTGAGTAAAGTTTCACAATCAAATATGTGAAAAACATCAACTACAAAAACTTGAGATTAGCTGAAATGTTCATTGATTTCATCAACTACCAACTCTATATAGGTTGCCTTGAAGCCTCACAACTTAAAAATCTAATAATGTTGTTAAACTATCTTCAAAACTCATCACGGTAAACTTTTATCTTTTTGTTATTGGATAAGAAATTACACGAGTTCAATTAAGTCTTGGAAAAGTATCAATATGAAACTATTGTCAAATTAAATCCTCACTTATGTGTGCACTCCCATAAGAATGAATGAAGGAATGTGTTTTGTGAACACCCGATTTTGACCGGCCTATAAATAAATTTTTTTTTTTTTACTTTATAGTTTAAATAGTTTTTTTTATTTTTTATTTCCTTATTATTATTATTATTATTATTCAGCCCATCTTCTTGTCAATCCACGTTTGTTAGTCCATCCCATTTCTTGTTAGCCTATATTTCATTAGTCCATTAACCAAAAATTTAATAAATAAATAAATTCAAAAATAATAATGAGAGAGAGCTTCCCGTGACCAAGAAAAACAAGCAAAACTCAAAAAGGAAAAGGGGAGTCAAAGAATAGGAGTGGCAACATGATGATGATGTTCCTACCAACTCCACAAAATGATAAATCTTCTTTCGGTAGCCAACCTGTAAAAATGACAGAACCAAGAAATCACGGGATAATAATTGTTCCAGTTAAAATGGAGAGAAAGCTTTCATCACAGGGGGATGCCTCGACCAAAAAATGATGATCATCACAACTTCATCACCACCATCATAAACCCATCACCCCTTTCATCGACCTACGTACCAAGTTCATCCTCCATTTTTCACCATTCACCATTACAACCTCCTTCATCCATCATCATTATCATTCAACAACACATACCACTAATCATCATCACCATTATTCTTTTTCATTCATGGGCACTACTTCCATCTTACATTCTTCTTACTGCTAAACCATCATAAAGCCACCAACCTCCCACCTAAAAAAGGAAAAAGCAAATAAACAACCCATAGCAAAAACAAATTCAGACAACTACACACGAAAGGAGAATTCACAATAGCTAACTCACCTCATTGCAAAACCCGGCCTCTCTTGGCCATAACCCGAGCGTGTGTAGCTCCATCTCTTCCCTCCAATGAGCGCTCCCTCTTCTTGAGATCGACCACTACCACCGCCCAAACTGAACACCAACAGAGCAAAAAACCAGCGTCAAACCAGTCCAGTGGAGTCAACTCCCTTCTCCTCTCGTGGTGTTGCGTCGCATTTCCCTTTTCTCTGCTGCCAAACGCTGTCGCCGCTCCCCAAAGCTGATCCAGTCCATGGCTGCATACTCATGACCTCCTCTCCACCAGCACAACCCCGCCATCCACGGCCTCCTCCATCACGCGTACCCTTACCAACTCCGCCCTTCCTCTTAACCAAGTCACCATCGTGCGCATACCCCCTCGCCTCGCCGCCAGATCGGCCAGCACAGCGACTCAAGCTCCTCTACCCCAGATCGCGTCCCCTTTTAGTCGCACAAGCTCCATTGCAGCTCCCTTTGCCTCCTCTTCCTCCATGGCCATGGCTTCACCTTTTTCCTTTTCTCTTTGTCTCCGCCTCATATCTCTACTTGTCTCTCTCTCAATGTGTGCGTGTGTGTGTGTGTGTTTAGTTCCAGTGTTCAAAAAAAAAAATTGATGATGAGAACTCAAAACCCAAACCCAAATAATGCTCAGACACCTCGTGATTTCATGATTCTTGCTAACTTTATTATTATTATTTTTATTATTTATTGCATTCTTGCTTTTGGCGGTATGTGGGTCACGCTTGATTTTTTAGGGGGGTGGGATCTCTTTTTACGTTGACAGTATGTTATTTTATGTTGGGGGTTTGTTTTTTTTGTGTGTGGGTTGAATCTATGTTTTGTATTGCATTATTTTATGCGAATAATAGCTGTTACAACCTCAAGTTAAAGGTGAAACCAATCCAACGTTCTAGACTTTTTTATTTATTTATTATTATTATTATTTGTTTTATTGTCTTTCTTTGTATTATTATGTCATTTCATGTGTTTGTCTTCAGTTTAGTGTAGGAACTTTTGTATTATTATTTCATTTCATATGATTGTCTCCAGTAAGAACCTCTTTATATCATGGAATGCATTTTGTCAAAGTTGCATTTTAGCTTTAGATTTCTTTATTATAGTTATATTATTTTATGTGGGGAATATGTCTTAGTGTCGTGTAAGTGTGTGGACTTGTATGAATTTTATTATTTTATGTGGATGTGTTTACAGCATAGTGAGCAATGAAACTAAAATCCATTTGTTTTAATGTCTCTCACTTGTCATGTTACTATATTATTTTATTTATTGTGTTTTTTGTCCTTTGTTTGAGGTACTTTGTATGTGAGACCTAACACATCCCCACATTCACGTTCCATTTCAGTCTCCACTTGTTTTTTTTATTATTTTGTTTATCTACTTTAAGAAACATGAGTGTTTGTGAGATCACGTGGTTGTTATTCATTTTTTGAAAAAAGACAATGTTGAGCCATTTCAATTTTCGAAGAAAAAGAAGAGCCATGCTTGGTCCGCCACTTTTTTTTTTTTGGAAAAAAAAGGAAAACAAAACTTTTTGAATTTTAGTTGGATTTGGGTTTCGAAGCTTAACAAAAAAAAAATTGTCTTATTTGGGAATTGGTTCTATGAAAACAAAAAGGGTTGATGTTTTAGTAATTTTCTTTAAATCAATTGAATAGGTAGGAATAACTAAATTTATGGTGTGATTTAATTGTTTTATTTTGTGTTAAAAGCTTTAAAAAATAAAAATAAAAAGGTGAAAAGATTGAAAAGAAAAAAATAGTAGTTAGGACCTTCTTCATTTTGATTACTGTAATTGTTATATCGTTTTGCACAACTTAATCTCATGTTAGTTATTTATTTTATTAATTCATTTTGAAATGAGTGTTAAAAATAAATGTTTCTTTCTTGCAAAATGAAAAAAAAATTCTGTGTAATGATCAATAATAGTGATTGAATACTAAATGTTATCTTTATTATTAAATCATGAGGATTTGATAAGTAATGAAGTGCTGACTTAAATTCTCTTCAAGAGCTTATTCTTTATTGAAATAATTTTGATTAATCAACACACAAACATTTTTTAAAGAACTATGTGACTTTGAATCCTCTAAATTCGCACTAGAGGATCATTAGGAAGCGGGTGATTCTGTCAAGACAAAATTAGATTTTAGGTTATTTTATGTTATTTCATTCTTGATTTGTAAATATTTATTATTATTTTTATTTATTTATAAATATTTGTTGCTTTTATTGTTATGTATTATTTTTAACTTCAGCTAATAATCAAATTATTTTAAATGAGGACGTTAATTTAGTAGTGACTTATTAACTCAGTTAAACATCTGAGTTGTGACAGCTTGATGTTTTAAATTTTCAAACAAAAATTAGATTTTTATAATTTGTATTACATGTAAATATTTTCTTTAATACATTTTTATTCTCTTTAAATTTTAAATTAATTAATTATTTGTTAAATATTTTATTTTGAATAAATGTTAACTTAGCCGAGACTATTGTTAATTGAATATTTTGGACATCCATTGTCATGACTTGATGTTTTAAATTTCGAACAAAAGTTAGATTGTTATAATTTGTATTTACTTGTAAATATTTTTTTTAATATCTTTTTATTCTTTAAATTTTAAATTAACCAATTATTTGTTATATATATTTTATTTTAAATAAAGAAGTTAATTTAGCCAAGGACTATTGTTAGCGAATATTTTGGACATCTAAGTTGTGACAGCTTGATGTTCAAATTTTTAAGATAAAATTAAATTTTATGACATTATTTATTCTGCTTTGCATGTAAATATTTTTGTTCATTATTATTATCATTATTGTAAATATTTATTTATTTATTTATTTTATTATTATCCTCCTTTTCTCTTTATTATCTTAATTTAAGTTGATCATTGAAATGTATATATTTTATTTCAAATAAAGAAGTTAATTTAGTGGTAGGCTTGTTAACTTAGTGTATTGGATACATCATATGACACTTGGTATTTCAAATTTTCAAGCTAAAATTAAATTTTTTTATGATGTCATTTTACTTTGTTTAGCATGTAAATATTTTTACCCAAGTTATTATTATTATTATTGTAAATATTTTATTATATTTTATTATTATTATCATTATTATTAATATTATTATTATTATCCTTTTCTTTATTATATTAATTTGAGTTAACCATTGAAGTGTATATATTTTGTTTCAAACAAAGAGGTTAATTTAGCTTAGGAGACGACTTGTTAGCGACATCGTAGAACATCTGAGTTGTGACAACTTGATGTTCTATCTTCTTTATTTTTTAATAAAAACATAAATAAATATTTTGGGAAAAGGTTATTAATAATTTGCACAATTAATTAAGTGCAACTCTAAAGGAGGGTGTATTAAGTGCCTTTGTAGGATTAAGTTCCTACCCTTCCCTAAGCATAACCGACTCCCGAATTCAGATCTGGTTTCAAAGATCATTTCTTTTAAATAAAATGATTTTTTCCATGTTTTTCCAATTTAATAAAACTTGGTGGCGACTCCATTTTAAACAAAATCTTTTATTTTTCGCCGTCCCGTCGCGATCCCGGTTGCGACATGTTTAATTCCACATTTTTGTAATGGTAGTTAAGTTCTGGGACTTTATACAAATTTTTATTTACAACAGGAACTTAGTTACGGATTTTGATTAACTATGAGAACTTAAATACAAACTTTTAAGTTATAAAGACCTAATTAAAAATCTAATAAAATTATAGAGATTTACATAATAATTAAACCTATATAGTATTAAGTTATCAAGTAAAGCTTCCTCATACCTCAAAATGACTTACAATTCAATAATCAAGTTTGAAGATGTGATGTTAGACCTAATTGGATTTTGACATTTAAGTTTTCTTTTTTCATTTCCCTCTCTTTCATGTTTTTATATTTATAAAAGAAGTTAAAAATAATTATTCAAAATATGTAAATAATAGTTAATTTTTAATACATATTATGTTTGTATATAATAAAATTTAGTTTAAATATGTTCTTAGTTCCCTAGAGATAAGAAAATTTTGGTTTTATCTTTGAAAGAGAAATTTTGGTTTTGGTATAAAAATTTCCAAAATTATTTAATTTTAGTTTCTGCTGTTAGTCTATCTCTATCAAATGCTATGCTGACTAATGAAAAACCATGTTATTATTCAAAATCATATATGATAACCCATAGTCATATATGGCATATCATAATCCTATGTATTAAAACCTCATCCAAAAACTTATTAAATTCAACCCATTAATCCTATTTATCAGACCTAATAACTTATTTTGTAGTAGAATTTTAACACATACGGTTATGATATGTGTCACCCATACAACAGCTATCGATTACCCTATAGAATTGGATAACATAATTTTTCTATTAGTCAGCACGCTTAGTATTTAATGAGAAAAACTGATTACATGGACTAAAACCAATTAGTTTTAGAAATTACCAAAACCATTTTCTTTAGTAGCCTAGACAAAAACTTAATTATTTTTCAGAGTCCAAAAAACGTTTAAACTCAAAAATTTAAAATATTCAAAGTAATAATATTTTAAAAATTGTAATAGTAATTGATAATATCATCCCTTGTACATTAGTCCCTAACACAAGAAGGTCTCGTGGTCCTTGAAAATGCAAACGTATTCAATGGGGATAAAAGACGACCGAAGTTGGATGGAGGATACAAAATGATGTCGTTTTCCTTTGGTTGGATGAGATTCAAGTTGAACAACGTCATTTTGTAAACATTTCATTTTGTAACAGTACACAGGACCATTTTTTCTTCCAGCAAAGACTTTGTCTTTCGATGACATTGTCATGAAATAATTTCGGTGTTTACTCCGGGGGAAGAAAAAATAAGAGAGAGAGAGAGGAGAGTTTAAAATAATTATGCTTAGGAAATAAATTGACGTCAAAGATCTTTGGTGAACTAAGCTGATAATATTACCTTGTAGGAACTGCCTTGATATGAAAAAATCGTTTAAGACGTAGCTGATATCACGTGTCCGAAAAGAAATTACTAGTTTATTCTATTCTACATGTAATTTGGTCACGTATAATTTGTACGTACGATTCTCTCCCGTGACTCAGACTTTGCATCTTTGAGGCTCAAAAATGGGTCCACAAACTGCACGTAGATGAATGAAAGCACGCCAAGAATTTCCGAGCAAATTAACCACACATCCAAAGGCACGAAATTGGGTGGGTGCATCATGGTAGCTTCGGAGTTAACTGGGTCCCTGTCACCATTAATAGTTAGGTACTCAAGAAATGCGATAGTTCTAGCTAGCATTTATTGCAATGAGATGTATGTTGTAAGCAGCACCTTTCAGGTCAACTTCATTGGTTTAATTTCACTTTGTTTTTATTGTTGCATTAAAAGCTAAATATCAAGTAGCTCATACGGTTTGACTCCCTGGCGTTTTGCACCCCCCCCCCCCACCCCACCTCTCTCTCTCTCTCTCCTCTTTTAAATGTGCCCCTAATTTACATAGTACCGTTGTTTAGGGGGAAAGCATTTTATGAGAAAGAATTTAGGTCGTCAAAATATGAAATGAATTGGAAAATAAGAGTTTGATTTTCATTTAAATTAGTGTGAAACTTTTTTACATCATCAATTAATTATATGAATTTCATTTTGATACATTAACCGTGTAATCCAATTAAATCATTTTATTTGTGAGACTTATCCATATAATTGAATGACGGTATTTATAAAAAATGTTATACTGTAAGTGCATATAGATTAAATTGTAATTATATAATACATCTTAAACACTTATTGAGAAATTTAATAATCTAATCAGACTATTACAATTACAAATCTCGAAAGTAGTAAATCCTATTTTCTTATAGGACAAATAATGATCAAATAGCAGTGTAAAAAATTTTGCCTCCGTATTAAATGATAATCCGATTTTTAACAACACGAAAATGATTAACGAGGGGACAAGATAAAAAAAATTTAAATTTAAATTAATAATATATTAAAATTTAGGAGTGATCGTGGTTCAATTTTGATTGCTTTTGAATGAAAAATTAATCCGATCTAGATAATATGGTTTATTGAAATTTATATTTGATTGATTTAATTTAATTTTGGAGTCCAGTCCAGTCCAACTTTTATCAATTTGGATTGGCTCGATTTGATTATTTTTTAACAAAACAACATCTCAAGTTTAAAATATTATAAAATAATATAAGTAATAACTTGATCACATTAATCAATAAAATGAATAAATAAAAAATTGATTTAATATTTAGAAAATGGTATTTAGGGGAGAATGATAAATAAAAAAAATTATGTAATTGATTAAAATTATTTTTGTGAAAGTATATAAATTTAAAAAAAAAATAATATAATATAATATAATATGATATTATTTTGTTTATATTGGATTGATCGATTTCAAAACTTAAATACAAAGACCGGTCCAATCCAAACGGCTTATGAAAAATAAAAGCCAATTCAATTCAAGTTTTTGAGATTTTAGTCAATTTCAATTGGATTGATATACTATTTTGATCGATTTAGATTGAATTTGAACACCCTTATAAAAATTAAATAGTTGAAAAGGAAGTTTAATTTCTTTATTTAACTTGAATTCTAACTTTAATTTGTTGCATCTAAAATCTTTTCCTTTGGAAAAATTGGTTGAAATGCCAAATTTGGAGGGATAGCCAATATAACACATTTTAAAGTTGTAATATTATCTAAGTGAAAAATTAATATTAATCACTTTTTTTTTTCCTGTGGCTCATGCAAGCGTAGCAAATTTTTGTAGGCCACGCTAGGAAAGTGTTCTCTTTTAATATTTTAGCCACACTTTTTTTTCTTTAACATTGCAATATGTGTGGCGAAGAGATACCGGTGAAGGCCACCCTTGTAAAAAACCATGGCCTTTGTTAGTAATTGGTCACTTTTAAATGTTGCCATCAACGTATGGCTAAAAGCTACTGACAAAGTCCACCCTTATAAAAAGCGCGGCAAAAAATACTATCAAAGTCCACCCATGTGAAAAGTGTGGCCTCTACCAGTAATAAGCCACACTTATTTAATGTTGACACACAAGTCTGGCTAAAATGTACTGTCAAAGTCCACCCCCAAGAAAGCATGAACTTTTCTAGTTATAGGATTCACTTTTTAAGCGTAGTCAAGAGAAGTGTGGCCAAAGGCTATATTTCTTGTAGTGGAAATAATTTTTTATATTTTTATTCACTAATGCAATATCGCTTTATATTTATTTTTTGGACAAATCAAGAGTATCTATCACTATTAGCAATGACTAATTATATTGAGTTATATAGCTCACAAACGTGGGGTCTTTTCTAAAGCATGTGCAAAAGTTGCATTTGTACAGAGATTCTGTGATTGTTTGGCTAAGCTATAATTTAGTCTTTTAAAGATACATGTAATATCAATTTTGTCCCCAAAATATATTTGATATAAATTTATTTAGTCTTTGAATGATACGTTTAATGTCAATTTAGTCCTTGAAGGATTTTTAACATCTTTTTAATCGCTGAAAAAACTTTTGACATCACTTTAATTTCTATAACATGTTTGTGACATCAAAAGGTTCATAAATTGATAGAAAATTGGTGGATCAAATAGATGTTATATGCATCTTTTAGGAACTAAAGTGAAGACAAATGTATCTTTTAGGGATTAAATTGATATAAAAACTTTTTCAAAAATAAAATGATGTCATATGTATTTTTTAAGGACTAAACTGATGTAAAAAATATTCTAGAGACTAAATTGACGTTACTTATATCTTTGAGGGTTACTAGTTTAATCTTGTATGCTTTTGAAGTAAAATCAAAGTAAATTTTTTTTGAAAGGCTTTTATTATTTGATATTAAACTATTTTTTTGGAATGCTAATTTTAATTTAGTCATAAAAATGTATTCTAGAACTAGAATAACTTTAAATTTACCTCTTTGGTTGGGTGTGGATGTTTACCTTTAAATTTACTTTAGAATGACAAAATAATTTGTCAGTTATGAATTCAGGATGAGCATATTTCCACCCTTAAATATTTTAATGAAAATGGGAGTAATAACTCGTCAAAAAAAGGGAAGTAATAAATTGTTTTGTTGAAAAAACATATAGAAGAATTTAGAAAATACATAAGGAAATAGATTTTAAAAAAATACAAAAACTCCACTTATTTACATAGTATATGAGATAATAGTTAAGGAAGGAAAGCGCCCTTATGAACAAATTAATCCCTTAAAAATAGAAATATCTTTTTTGGTCTCTTATGAACAAATTAGTCCATTCCTAGTATTTTGATGGACTTATTTATCCTATTTATATATTTTTTAAAGATCAATTTAATATATTTTTATAAATTGTTAGGGTTCAATTTGTCCTATTTTAATTTAATCATAAGGAACAAAAAATGATACATATATATATATATATATACACACACACACGCGCACTCTTAAGGTACTAATTTATCTGATATTACTTTTGTCGGGCATCAAATTGGGACTTTAATCTAAAAAGAGCACCATATATTAAACATAGACCGAATAAAAATTTTAAGATTAGAAACTCTCTTTCTTTCTTTCTTTTTAATTTTTTATTTTTTTGTAACCGATCGGGATATACATTCTTTTATTTCATGACTAAGAAACTTATCCAAGGCATTAGATAGCAGGACATGGAGTGATCGTTTATGAATTATGTGAAAAAATTATGTCTAGGTAATAATTATATTATTAAAAAATTAAAAAGTTAATTAAATATCATTTAATACACGTGTAGGTTATGGCAATGGTAATATTAAATATTTTGCTAACAAGTATCTTAAGGGATGTTTGGTATGCAAATTGATTTTTTATTCCTAACAATATAATTTCTGAGAATCCAAGAATGTTATTCCCAAGAATTGTATTTCCAAGCATAACATTTAGCCATATTTGGTATGTAAGCTGAGATATCATCAATCTTGTAAAATATATCTGAGAAGTTAGAATAAATCATTTATGTATTTGGTTGCCTCTGACATCCCAAGGATTACTTAATATTTTCCATATATACACCTAACAAAATGACGATGGTGGAGGAGGTCTAACATCAATGGTGGTGGTGATTTCGTATTTATGGCAATTTTTGTTTTGTTTTTAGAGAAACATTATCTTCTTATGAAAATCTAATATTCTCATATAGGGAATTAAGGTAGAAATGAAAATGGTCACTTTCTATTGTCGGGGAATACAACTTATATGAGAATATTTTTTAAAATTAAATCATGTGCCAAATATAAAAATCTTATATTTCCATAATTGCATTCCAAAGAATGTAAAAATATTTATGCATGTACACCAAAGGCCCCCTAAGGAATATGGTTAACAAGGCACAAGTGAAAGTTTTTTGTTTGAAGTTATGATAAAATAAATATTTAAAATATACTAAGTCGATAAGGAACACACAACTAAAATCATTTGAAAGAATCGAAGAACACCTTAGCTAACCCTTTGACTCTCTGTCTCTCTGTCTCCCTCTTTCTCAAAGGTAACCCTAGATGGGGCCCCCACCAACCGTATGTAGGCTTGCAATGAGCCCCTTTCCCCTTTATTCCTTTTCCATCAACTGCTGTTTGGTAGATCTTGAAGGAATTTGATGGCATTGACTCTTGAAGCACCATCCGCAATGAGCTTTACGTGACAACCATGATCATCGACATGGTCGTATGTTTGTGAGTTGTGATTTTGCAGGGAAGGGGAGGAGAATGAGGGGTTTATAATGTAAAATTATAGTGTAAGTCCTTCCTATCTTCACCTCCCTTTCAAAATTTCAACTCACAAACCTATCCTTACAAGCTTTACCTAAGGCGCCTTTATGCTGGCCAATGCCATTGTTGGTTCCAGCAATGGTGCGATATTGGAAACCTTGTTGAGTGTTCTGCCAATTTCCCCACTTCAAGGTCATGCCTATTTCCCAGTTCGTTGTTGTCTTCCGTCATGCGTTTGGAGTTTATCCATTGCCCGTTCATCATTCTTCCATACGATAATGATGATTACCAATTGAAATTTCATTCAAAATCAAAATGGTTGATAGTAATCACTTAAACAAAGTTTGAAAAAAAAATGAAGGATAATATAATCATTCTTTGAGTAACTTTAAGCAAAGCGTATGACAGATATCATATACTAGTTTTTTTTAATCAAATTGTATTTATTAAAATCAAAATTTAGATTTCAAATATAAAACAGGATGTAATTAAGCATATATATATAGAAATTATTCTACTAAAAGAAATGGAGGCAATAATTCTATATATATAGATAATTGTCATATGAATAAATATGTACTATTGACTTGAATCAAATCTGGCTAATAACATAAAAAGTACATAGAAAAAACTTTTAAAATATCATGCAATGGTTAATATAGTAATTATTGGAAATCAAGATAGAAAAATTTAAGAATGAAAGTAAACAAATAATTATATATTAATTTTCAAGTTATATATTTTGAATTTTATTAATTTTATTAAAATCCAGATATTCAAAATTATATTAATATCTATCATATGATTTGCTCAAAGTTATTCAAAGAATGATTACATTTACCCTTCATAATTTTTTTTCAAATTTCGTTTAAGTGATTACTGTGAATGATTTTGATTTTGATTTTGAATGAATATGGAAGAATGATGAATGAGCAATGGATAAACTTCAAGATCATGTAATCATCATTATTCAAGTCAATATTATAGATATATTTTCATATGATAATGTATAATTATTCTATTGAAAGAAACAAAATCAATAAATATATTAAAAAATTAATATATAATTTAGTGGCTATTTAGAATATATAGATATAAATTCAATTTAAAATATGTGCTTTGAAAAAAAAAATTCGATCCAGTTACTTTAATTATTAAATGTTTATGTCTATTGATTTCCAATAATAGTTACCATATTAACTATAAAATAATATTTTAAATCTTTTTTATATTTTAATCATTTTAAAGACAAATCAAATATGATTTGCTCATTATTTTATCCTATCATATTTAATATATATATATATATATATTATCAACCAGACTTAAATTTTACCCAATTTTTCCAATCGTTGCAATTATTATTAGGCTTAATTTCTATATAGTATTTACTATAAATTAAATCACTATTAAAGGTTCATCTTTATAGACAATTATGATTTGAACATTGTACTACTAACTATTGTTCATTATTTTGTCCACCTCTTATTTAGTTGACAATATAGATAATTTTTGCATGTGATATTTAATTTTCTAACACATTTTTTTCAATTTTCTAATTATTTTGATTATTATTCTATGGTAGATGTCATTGAGATATTGACCGGTGTTAATACTCAAAGAGAGCTTGAAAGAAGCGAGAAGAATACTAAGTTGAATATCACCAAAATTGACAAGAACAAGCATTTTCTTTCTTCCCTATGTTATTATAATATTGAATTAAATATTCAAACCAACTAATATTTGTAAATTTTTTATACATGGAAAATGTATGCTCTAATTAGGATTTATGTTGATGAGCTAAATAAGCTTGATAAGGAGTTTCTTTCTACTGACATGTATCGATGAAGGTCATAATTATTTAGTTTCTATACAATAAATTTATATCTTATTTTATAGAAAAAATAATTAAATAAATATATTTAATTTATTTCAATATCATATTTCTCAATTCTAAATGTGTTATTTATGCTTAATATAATGTACTTAATTTTAACAGGTATTCTTTCTAATTGATTCTAAATTCAAAAGTTTTAATTGATTCTACATCAAATATCAACCTTTAAAATAAATATATGATTCAAAATAAAAATTTAAAATAAATAAAATTGTGACTATCTGATCTCCAATTTTCAATTTTAATATTTAACTAAATATTTGTTTTTTTTTTAATTTTTGAATTAACGTCTTCAACTTGGGTGAAACATTAATTAAATGGAATGCACTTTAATTTAAATATAGAGATCATTATTACATTTATAAGTCATACTACTGAATTATTATTTTATAATTTCTAAATGTTTAACTAGATCTGATTTGACACATTTAATTTTAGCAAGTATTGTTTCTAATAATAAATTTTCTAATAACATGGCAATAATTCAAAATTATAATTGATCTTGCTTCAAATATAAATCTTTAAACATTAAATATTGATATTTTGAACATTTTACAAAATGACAGTATTTACCAAGCATTGATATCTTTAAATAAAATTGATATCCTTTTTAATTTAACTAGTTTTTTGACACATGCGATACACGGGGTGATAATAAAAATAGTTTATTGACTATTATCGAAAATGAATAATTTATTTAAATATATCTTATAGAAAATTGAGTATATAAATTTATTTTGAAAATGAGTTAATAGTTAAATAATTAAATAAATTGACAAAATATAAATGTGTTATTTTATTTTATATCTTATTTTGAATATTATATTTATAAGGTTAAAAAAAATCTCGATAGATGACCTATAATAATAAAGAGTCTATTTTATTACAATTAGAATTTTCAATTATACATTAATTCTTTTAATTTAATAAACATGATTTTTGTTCAACTTTTTTTTCATTCGTTTAGTTTATTAACTAATTGTATGACATATTAGCATAAATTTTAAAAATCAGCTTAGATTATATAATTATATAGTTTTATAATAACGATTATTCTAATTTAATCTTGTTTATAATTAGTTTTTTTATATTTTATAAATTTTATAGTAAAAATAGAAAACCAAACTAAACCGAACTGAATTGGACCAGATCGGATAGAACCCCACCAAAACAAACCAAATAGCACTGGAACGAACCAACTCGTATCGCACAGAAACGGATCAGACGGGACCTAACCAGACTAGACAGGACCGAACCAGACCGGTCCAAACCGAACTGAACCAGACCGGACTGGATTAGACCAGACAATCTTGAACCTAACCAAATCGAATCAGATCGGACCGAATCGGACCTAACAATACTAGATCGGACCGGATTGGACCAGACCAAACTGGATTGGATTTGACCAAACCAAATCTAACCGAATTGGACTGGACTAGACCAGACCGGAATAGACAAGACCGGACCGGAATGAATTGGACCAAACCGAATCGAATCGGACAGAGCCGGACCGAACTGGACCAGACCGAATTGAACCGGGCCAGACTATATCGAATCGAACCAGACCAAACCGGATTGCGCTAAACCGGACTAGACCGGATTGCTCTAAATCGGACCAGACCAAACCGAATCAAATCGTACCAAATTGGACCGGACTGAGCTAGACCAGACCAAACCTAGCCGGACCAGATCAAATGGAATCGGATCGGACCAAACTAGACCTTACCCCACTGGATCGATCCAACCTCGACCAGGCTGAACTAAATCAAACCAAATCGAATTGAACCGGACCAAATCCTATAGAACCGGACCGGACCGAACCGAACTAAACCAGATTGGACTGGACTGGACCAGACCAGACTGAACCGAATCGGACCAAACCAAATCTAAC
This sequence comes from Dalbergia cultrata, assembly GCA_031216105.1. NCBI lineage: Eukaryota > Viridiplantae > Streptophyta > Magnoliopsida > Fabales > Fabaceae > Dalbergia > Dalbergia cultrata. The sequence continues at coordinate 20,520,006 of CM062350.1, forward strand.
CGGACTAGACCAGACTGGAACAGACAAGACCAGACCGGATCGGATCGAACCGAACTGAACCAAATCGAACTAGATTGAGCCGGGCCGAACTGGACCAGACCTAACCTGACCAGACCGAATTGAACCGGGCTAGACTAGATCGGATCGAACCAGACCAAACCGATTACGCTAAACCGGACTAGACCGGATTGCTCTAAACTGGACCAGACTGAGCCACTGAACCGAACCAAACCTAACCCAACCAAACTGGACCAGATTGGATTGGACCTAACCAAACCGAATCAAATCGGACCAAACCGAACCGAACTGAGCCAAACCCGGCCGGACTAGATCAAATCGAACCAGACTAGACTAGACTAGATAGAGCCAGACCCTACCCCACTAGATCGGTCAAACCTGGACCAGGCTGAACTAAATTAGACCAAATCGAATTGAATCGGACCAAATCCTACCGAACCGGACTAGACCGGACCAAACTGAACTGCACTGAACCAAACCAAACTGGACCGAACTCTATTGAATCAAATCTCACCTAACCGGATTGGACCAGATCAAACCGGACTAGACCGAATCGAACCAAACCAAACCAAATCGAACTAAACCAAACTGATCCAAGCCAAACTGAATCGAGCTGAACAGAGACCAAAGCAAACTGAACTGAACTGAAGTTGAAATTATTGAATAATGAAAGAGAATAAGTGGATAATTTTATTATTTCATGAGTCCTTTATAGGGATGACAATAGATATGCATGACAGAAAGGGCATGTCCTTTGCCCTCATCCCTATTTAGAATTTCATATTTCATCCCCATCCTCATCCCACATGGATTTGAATCCATGCACATACTGCTAGATTTATTAAAAGAATTTCAAAAAGAAATTTTTAAAAAAATATACTACAATAAAAAATATTAGTAATGCAACATAATCAAAATTTAAAAATAAAAATGCATAAATAATGCAAATCCAATATAGATAATTGGAAAAATAAAGATGTGATGTGATATCCTGTCTCTTTCCTGTTTAACAAATGGGAACTCCACTCCCATAAACACAAAATCTGTCCTATTCCTATATCTATTGTGGGTAAACTCGATGCCTCCCACATGTACCCATATCAATGATTTTTTTTGTCATCCCTAATTATTTATATCTTTTTTATTAGTTAAAATATTTGATTTATAAAAACATAAAAATATATTTCCTAATTAATAAAAAATGATAAAAAAATTTAATTTTTGTGATTTCAATTACACACTCTTTCATTGTACATACTTTTAGTAAATTAAAATATCAATTTTAAAACATATGTTATAATTAATGTATTATAATTAGTAAAAAAGATCGAATATAATTCTAATTTGTGTCATCTCAGTTATTGCAGCAGTATATCAATTCACAGTTATTTTCAATAAAAAATTGATGGAATTATTTGATTTTTTAAAATAATTAATAAATATTTAATATCATTTATGAAAGAAGCGTAAATAGTAGGATTGATTGTTTTAAATATTTTAATGTTGAACAATTGAAGCCTTGGTTTTGGAAAAAATTAATATGAAACGATTGTGGAATTTCACCTCTTATCATCGTTCTCATCCTCATCACAGGTCTTCATTCATCATTCTCCGCAGATAGTTGAATCCTTACTGGTATTCAAATGTTTACTAAAAAAATTTTAAAATGTGAAATTTTTTCAAAATTCATTAAAATTCAAATCACAAATATCCATAATAACAAATACTACTAATGCAACATAATTCATTAAAAAAAAAATACATAATGATGCAAATTGAATCTAATAAAGGTAATTGAAAAATAAAAGTGTGCTAAAATTTTCTTGTTATCATTAATTGTTATAATTATAATAATTTTGTTATCATTAATACTATAATTATAATAATTAATTAGAATTTTTTTTTGGTAACATAATCATAATAGATTTGTTATCTTTAACACTATAATTATATATATATAATTTTAATGGTATAATTCATTCAATTATCATTTTGTTTATATTATTTGTTATTTGTTAAATAATTTTAATGAAGACATATATAAAGGTATGATTGGACAAAATAGTTAATAAGTAGAATGTAAATTAAATCCAAAAACTTTGTTAAATATTGAGACTAAGAAAATGATGGGGCATAATTTTCTCTGTAAATGACACATAAAAAACTATCTATGTAATGAATCTTAATTATTAGTATTATGGATATATTATAGATTATATTAAATCCTTTGAAAATACATTAACTATGATATTAATTTTTATTAAAATATCAAAACTATTATAGTATAGTGTGTATTATTATATTTTTATTATCAATATCATTACAATACAATTTAGCAAATTCTATATATGATAATAATTTTTAATAAATTATATATCATACTAATTAAATATGACATGCAAAGATAAAATGATATGTAATTAATGTTATTCTTTAAAATTTTAATTTAAATTGGAGAGTGATTGAGTAATTAGAAAGTGACTGATTAATCATATTTATATGTTAATTTGTGGTATTAAATTTTTAGTCATAATTTGTTAATTATGATAATATTTGCTCTAATTCTAATTAATAAAATAATTTTAAATTAATATAACTATTATCTCAATTATAACACAAATATAAGGTTGACTCAATAATATCAATTTGACATCTCTTCTCTAAATTTATGGACTTGTCGAAAGCTAACATAGATTATAATTAAGATATATATAGTTTTTATAATATATTGTTCCAAGGGTTTAATTTTAATGCATTGTTGATATAAATAGATATTTTACATTGATATTAAATGATATAAAATTAAAATATTCAACCACTAATTACCATATTTAAATGTAATTTGAATATAACAAACAAAAAGAATATAATATTTAATTCATATTGCAAACCCTAAAAAATCTCACGAATCCCATTTAAAATAAGTGAATAACTTTTATACTTAAAAATTTTATATTAAAATTAAATGATAACAGAGTATATGTCAGTTTATAAAAAATACTCAAGAATTAAATTAAAAAATCTCTAAATTTAAGTCAAAATAAATATATCATAGTAAATATTGTATATTTTTAAAAGTAAAAGTATATTTCAAAAGGAAAACTAAATTATTTAAATTATTATTGAATTAATTCAAGAAGATTTTAATTTATTTATCTTGATAGGCATATTTTCAAATAAAATATATAATTTTAAAATATCCATCTATTAGTTATGATTGACATAATTGTGATAGATTTCATTAATTACAAATTGATAGTTACATATTTATTGAAAACTATCATATAAGTTATATTTCAAATTATGCATTCATTGATAATATATAAATCACATGTTCCATATAAAACTATAATACATGTGAAAGAAATTATGACTATCTATGAAGCCAAATAATTTTTTGATAAAGAAGCCAAATAATATAATCATAAAAAAATTTGAACTTTATTAGAATGAAAAAAAAAATTTCATACATTTAAAATTTAGAATAAAAATTTGCAAATTCAACCAACAAAAAGAATTCACAAAGTGATATTGTAGTATTTGATAATGGGTTTTGAAATTGGATTGTGAATTGAAAATGATATTATGATTTATAATTGACACTTCATAATTAATAATTGATTATGATTGATATTTATCAATTAAGTGTAATGAATATAGATTGATAACTCAAATTCCAAATGAAAATTGTGGGCCCTAAATTGCTTTAGAAGTGACACCTGTAACATTTTTCCTCATAAGAGTCTGAAATATTAGTAGTATAGATTATAGATAAGACATTAAATAACTATGTTTAAATTAATTTAAAATCACATTTTCAAATTCTGACTGTGTAAATTTTATTTAATTTGATGCACATAACTTTAGTTGGTATTCTTTCTTATTGATTTTAATATGGAAATAAAGCAAAATTCTAATAGATTTTATGCCAAGAAATTTTTTTTTTTGTCTTTATATCTATATTTCATTTTCATTAGTATCATTTTTTCTTCCTCTCCAACTTTTTTCGCTATTGTGATAAGGAGTAGTAAGGTTATGTAGTTTGTATGTGAGTTGTAACTTGGACGAGAAATGTTAAATTCGATCAATTACTATTGGTTTTATTATATCAAATTAATTAATATAGAAAATAACATTTAAATATTGTTAAATTCAATAATTATTATCAATTAAAATGTTTTTAAAACATATTGATAATAAAATACAAATAATTTAAATTGTTATGTATGTGTTTGTGAAGTGTCAATTTGATATAGGTTCCTTCCTTTCATTAGAGATTGTAATTATTTTGTAAAGATTTGGTTACTAGTGTATACATATGAAATATTTCACAAATATTACTTTCATGGTAATAATATTTGCATAAAGTATTTCATATTGTTAATATATATAATGTTTCAAGTAGTTATAAAATAGTCAAATACGTTCAATAATATACATATATAGAATTAAATGAGTATATTAGAAAAATATGTTTCTTTATATACATATCAGTTTCATAAAATTTTGAATAAAAATAAATCGATGCTTAAAGATTTTGAAAATATTGGACAATTAACCAAAATTATGAATATTATGATTTGGAATATAGTTTCTATTTGTCGATAAATTATAATGATATTTATTAGATATTATTTATATTTAACTTGTATTAGATATTATTTAAGAAGTTATTAATGATTAAAATTATGTACGAAATTTCTTGATCATGTAAATTATTATTATTATTATTATTATTATTATTATTATAAAGATAACGTTAATGTTGGAACATCATGGGTAGATTTGTTTGTTAGAAAAAAGGGGGAAAAGTAAATAAGAAAAATTTGAACGTGGAAGAATGTGTGATTTGTTAATTAATTTAAATTAAATAATATATTTTTGTCGTTGCTATAAATGACGTATTGCAACACATGCATGTGGATGCATAACTCCTTTTGTTTAAGGTTTAGAATTTTATACCCTATTATATATTTGCCACATTAAACCCTCCCAAACATTCTTATAAGAACCCTAATCGTCTAAGGATTTTTCCCTAGATAGAAAAAGAATTTATCTCAATATTCTCTAATTAATCTCATCCAGTAAGTACTCTTATCCATATTCTTATATGGGTTATGTGTTTGGCCAATCGTTAGGCTATTGTGGTATAATTTTCTCTTCTCATTCAATTCCCAATCATCCCTAATTCTTATCTATATTTCCATGGCAGTTGAGAATGGCATTTCAGTTCCCTAGCTAGTCTCATGTAAACAGTGGTTAGACACTCTCAGCAACAAACGATGAGTAGGTAGTTTCTCATGGCTATATATTAGCCATTAAAAGTATTTTATAAACTTATTATTAGCATTATTATCATGAAAATCATATTTGGAAAAACTCATGGGACCATTATTTGTTGCATGATTGTCAAAAAGTATCACCAATTCAAGTTATATTATATTTCAAGAATATATAATTTTATATGGCATGATAGGAATCTTCTCATTAGAAAATAGGTTGATAGTTATTATGATTTCGCAATTAAAAGTATTATTTAATTATCAGATACGAACAATAGACAAGACATTATAGAACAATTTATATGAATATTAGAAAATATTATTATCATCTATTTAGTACAATATGACCCAGCTAGTTACCATAAAACAATTAAGAAGATAAAATAGTTCATAACTACTTAGTAGTTACCATATGAATAGCAGTTAGAATAGTAATGATAATTATATCGTTATACAAATTTTAATTATGTATATAGAGCCCAGCCTAATATTAGAACTTAGTTGGACAACTAGTACATTGCCCAATTAAAATAAGAAATAGTAATGTTTAGCATGATAAGATTTAGCTAGTTGATGAAGAGTAGTTAATAGCTAAGTTATACAAATAGATTAGTACATACTTATTATGTATTATAGGAATAACAACCAGAATATTAACAATGACCTAAGTAACAATTAAAGTTTAATTAATAGTTATTAAGTAACATGATAAGACTCAGTTAATTAAAAAAAATTAACTAATAGCTTTTGCAGTCTCTACGAATAAATTTATGAATTAATTATTGTTATTCAAGTGGCATCAATGAACTCAAGAGCGGGGGTGAATTGAGTTCACAAACTTTTTCTTAAATTTCACACTCTAATTTTTTTTTTTCAATAAGATATAAGAAATTGAATTGAAAACTTAATTTAATAGATGAGAATGTAAGAGATATAAGAATCTAATTATATATATGAACAAGATATTGAAAAGTAAACTTGTAATAAACTTAGAGAGATAAGGGAAGAGAGAATGCAAACTTGATTTATATTGATTCGATCACCTCTTGTGGCCTACATCCAGTTCTCCTAAGCAACCCGCTAGAGAGTTCTGCTAACTCTTTTATCTCTACAATCGAAGAACACTCTTACACCTTGGGATTCCTCACCCTTGTGTTTGAGTCTCTCAAGGCCCAAGAGATACCACACTCTTGTTCTAACAAGGGATGTCTCACCCTTGTATATAAACTTAATTAAAAGAAGGATACAAGATTTCACTCTCTGACTAGAGGAATTATTACAAGTTGTAGCACTAGAAGGTTTTCTTAAGAATAGAGTATTTGGCCAAGTAATGATCAAAATGATTGATGAATGAGAATGATTGTTGAAATGATCTTTGCAATATATTTTTCTATGTTAAAAAGTGTTAAATAATGGGTATTTATAGACAAAAATTCATGTAGATTGTTGGTGATTAATCCCAAAAGATGCGTCTCTTCAAAACACACATTTGCACATTTCTAAGCTAGGTAATCGATTACATGAACTGGTATCGATTACACAGTTCAAGTTTTGAAAATTGGCAATGGTCAAAAGTTGCTGGTAATCGATTACATGTTGTGTGTAATCAATTACAATATGAAATTTCAAATTCTAGGCACATTAACAGCTTGGTAATCGATTACTTGATGTGGTAATCGATTACATAGATTCTAGAAATTGAAAAATTAAAGTTTTAACACACTTTAAGTTATTCTTTCAATTTGAAAACATTTTTAAACATCATTTAAGCATTCCCTTTCAAATCATGCTTATATTGTCACAAATCAAAACAAATTCTTTATTAAGAACAATTAATTCAAATTTTCCTTAGTTTAAAACTTTGATTAACTTAACAATGGCCAAATAAACTTACTAAATAAAAACCTTTTAACAAATTGATCTAAGTCCTAATTATTCTAACCATTTGACTTGATCATTTTGCTTGTTCATCTTCAAGAAACTCCATGCCATTTTGCTTCCACCCTTTTGGGCATCATCAAAACCTATAGCATAACATTCACAATTATTAAAGTATAACAAGTATTTAGTATAGTAAGATTGGCTTCAGTTTTATGGTTATTATTTAACTATGATCAGTTTCTAAAATTAATTTACTTATATAGCATGAGAGAATCCAACTTTTTAGAACTAACAAAATAGGTAAATAATAATTAAATGTTCGCAATTAAATCCTTGATATTATTAACATGACTGTTGATGTCACAAGTGGTTATGATAGCATAGCATGAACAATTCAGATGACATGATATTTAACATCTAAATTGTTATCTCATAGGTAGTAAGCACAATACAAGGAATAAGTTGCAATGTTCGAATTTATTGCTGATTCAGTTAACTTATGTATATTTGAGATCAGTCTAGCAGAATTGCAGTATGTGTTAGAAAAGTCATTAACCTTGGAACCCCTAGCTGCCAAGGAGGTGGTGTACCAAGCGGCCATGGAGGCAGTCTTATGTGTTGCAGTATTGTTCAGACTTAGTGTCAGTAGCCTTGCAATTGGTCGAGTAGGGAGCTTCACTTTGTTATGAAGTTCAAATTGAAATCATATTAGAAAAGAGTGCTCCAGTAGTGTGCAGGTAGGGTCCTCAGACATCATTTAGCATGCATGGTTATTTTAAAGCTGTTATTTTGTCACAATGATATAATATGTAATTTCATCCAAGAACGTAATTTAACTTTGTCTATCTCTGTTATGGATTTTTGGAACGATTTGGAAGAATTAAATATTTTATGAATAAAGTTTTCAAGAAGTTTTGAGGAATTTATTTATATGATTTATTGTGAGCATTAATTTAGTAATTTACTACGTATGATTGCATGAAATTAACTCCAGAAGACTTTCATAAGGGACAATATCCCTTATCTGTCGGTCATAATTTTTGGGTCATGACAATATACATAATGTTGGAATAATTTTGTGGACTGACATAAATCAATATTGAATTTAATTTAGACCCAAATTAATTTGATGTAAAACAATTAGAGTTTATTGTTTAAGCCCAATAATTTGTGACCATTATTGCTATTGGGCTAATTATTGTTAAGTATTGTTTATTGTGAGTTTACGGGTCCTTGTGTATAGGCTTCGTTGTGATGGGTTGCTTAGCCCAACAATTTACTAACAAAAGGAGAGGCCCTCCTCCTAGCCAATATATAGGGTGTTTGGTTGCCCCATTCATACTATGACAGAAAAAACCTAATATGGAATAGGAGGAGTAAATCTCCTAACTTTTTCTATTGGATTTTTCTCTGATCCCTTGTGTTTGCTTGCATTTTGTATGTCAGGTTAGGAGATGTTTATGACTCTGTTGTCTTCCTCCTCAGCCCTTCCAAGTAACTCTAATCCAATCTTTTTAATTATTGTTGAACATGCCATATTGAGGATTAAATTGATTTTTGGGATATAGGGATTTCATTTTTTGTTTATATCATCTGATATATATGAAATTCCTTCAAGTGGTATCAAAGCCATGTGAATTATAAGATTGGGTATTTAAAGGAATCAAATTTATGTTTAATATGAAACCTAAGTTACCAATTCAGAATTTTGTAATTTTACCGATTAAATTGAAATTGATTGAGAGCTTTTGTTACTGATAATGTCCTTAGAAAATCAACATAAAGATCATAAGAAACGGATTAGTATACAGAGAGAATTTTGATTTTGAAACTATGAACCCTAACCCTTGAACCCGATTCAGATTTAGAAACCCCAACCCATATGTGTGTGAATTTGTTTCGATTATCTTACGGGTTTTATAGAGAATAAAATTCTAAATCTATTGACACCAAGATCATGTTTTTTCATCAAGTATAGAGAAAGAAATCACATAAAAACCGAACATACTCACTCTGTATTTTGCGGAATTTTCTGTGCTGTTAGAGGTTATGGTTCGAAACAAAATTATATGGGTTTTGTAGGGCATTGAAAGACGAATCCATAGACACCAAAATCACTCAATTTGGTTGAGAATTGAGTGAGATATGGCCCTCGACCCGTTATATGTTCATGGGTCGTGAAAAGCATCCCACTTAGTTTTGTGGAATTTTCTGGAATTCTATAGGCTATTGTTCGGAACAAAATTATATTGTTTTTTAGAGAATTGAAAGATGAATCCATAGACACCAAAATCACTCAATTTGGTTGAGAATTGAATGAGATATGGCCCTTGACCCGTTGTATGTTCATGAGTCGCGAAAATCTGACCCAGAACCCCGCTGGAGGTAAGGGACAATGAATAGTGATGCGGAGCCACTCCCACTCACGGGCCCAGGCGCGTGGGGGCGCGAGCGGGCCCATCTGGGGCCCGTTTTCACTCATTTTTTTTCATTTTGAGGTTTTTTGATATTTTAAAATTATTGGTAATTTTTATTTATTTTTTTGGGCATCAGAAATAATTATTATTAATTTTTCATTGCATAAATTGCTTAAAAATATTGGGTACTCTCCAAATTTTGGTCTGAAATTTTTTGTGCACATTTCTAACACTATTAGACACATTATGTTCAGCATATTCTCAATTTTGACATCATTTGGTTAATTAAATAATTTTGTACTCTATTATGTGCATATTATTGATTATTGTGATTAACTCATATTGCTATTATAAAATTTTGTGATATCTATGATTCTGAGATATGCTGTTTTTAGATCAATTTTGAATTGTTATTGGATTTTACACAATATTATACTGAGAGTCCCTACTTACTAACTTTTAAAACTATTGTTAGGCAATTTTCATAATTATGAGGTCGTTTTTATGGGACCGATTGTGATAAAGTGCTATTTGTGAAAATTATGTATTATGTAATTTTGGAAATTATGAATTATTTTATCCAATATTTTATATCATGTTCCATATGGAAAAATATAATTATGCATTGTAGTTTTATGGGAAACTATAATTGTTTGATTTGGTTTAATATTGTCTTAATTTTTCTCTTGTATAAAGTTTAGGAACATGGTTATAATATGTTCTTCCATATTATATTGAATAATTCTTTTGTAAAATATCATCATCTAATTTATGCAGTCAAAGTGGGAGAATATTTGATTTTGTGTGTCATGGTATGGACTTGCATAAATTAGTATTGGATTTAATTTGAAAATCCAAAATTATTATGTGTGAAAATATTATGACACATTATGATTTTGAAAATATTGAGTTTTGGTTGTTTTCGCTGCTTACATAAAATTTGTTATAGCCATAATGTTATTTGATTTTGGCTAAAATCTCACTTAGCATAAAGAGAAAGTTGTTTGAGGTGACGTGATGCACAATTATGAAATAAGAAAATAATTGAGTTTGAAAAATCTCTTTATGCTTCGATTCATTTTAGTACCATTGTTGATATATTTTGAGTGGAGTTTAGCTTACAATGTTTATACTTGTTATTTATTGTGTACTCTTCTAGATATTGCGAGTATTTTCTTGAATAAATTCAAATTTTAGCTTTACTCCCATTTTGGCTGTCCACGTTTTGCCTATAATGGCTTATTTAAGATTACTGCTTTTGAATAATATTACAATTGTTGTGGCATTAAGACTTATATTGATAATGAACTTATCCTTCGATTTGTCTTTATTGATATAATTATTAATGAGTTGATAATCATGGTTTTGGAGTTTTCAGTATCTTCTCGGTACTAGCTCTAACGTTATGATTTTGTTGTATATGAGCATTAGCTCCTGAATAATATTAGGAGTAATTACTTGTTTGTTGGGCAATTTTGTAGCAATCCAATATTTTATAAATCTTTTGCAAATATTGTTGGATTATGTAGATAGTAGACATACCCTTTGGTGTGACATTATCTGATATAATTTTTGTGTTGTATTGTAAATGTTGTTGGGTTATGCAGATAATGGACATACCCTTCGGTATGACATTATTTGATATAATCATTGGATGATAGAGAAAATAATTTCAATTAAATTGCTTAAGAATTTTATATTATTGTTAATGCTTTTCTTTATCATGTTGAAAAGTCTTGTATATTGTGATCCGAGATCCTTCAGCGGGATTGCAATGGTAAAAGGACTTTAGTTCAATTAACTACCCAATTAATTGAACGCGAGAAAACCAAATTAATTTTATGCTCATTATAATAATTTGTTGTATGGTTTTCTCTTTCCCTTGTTGTTCTGTCATCGCTGTATTATGAAGACCTATATAAAGGACATTGTTGAGTCTCTATTATCTCATGACATTGCTCCTATTAATGTTAAAATTTTGTTCTAGTAGGAGTTAGAGACTTTATATTTTGTTATGTCCTTATTGTTGGTTTGTAGGTCTAAAAAGCTTCAGTTGACAACTCACTTTTGTGCTCAAATGAGCGTTTGATTATTAGTTTGCGATGACAGAGAGGGGATATTTGTTGTACAATGTCAATTGGACATTGATGATCTTCTCAAATCGTTTAGACAGAGTATGTTAAACAATTTTGTGAGACTCTGTTATAAACAGAAATGACTCTACACTCTTGTGTCTCTCTATTTTATACTTTTGTTGCTAGAGAGAATAGTGATGAGTTCAAACCCTTACATTGAGTACTCTACTATAGAGTTATCACTGATCCCACTAATATTTATTGTACCATTAGAGTATTTTGAAATTTCATGACCTCTAATGGGAATGTGATGTTTTGATGTATTGGATTAGTAGGAGAAATATACACTATTATTATTATTGTTATTATTATATTGTTGTTTTAAGATTAATTTGGCAAGTTGTAATAAACTATACTTGAGTTATTGTAGAACATATTGTTGATGATCCCCTAACCAAAGGCTAGCCATTAAAGTTTGCTGTCAGTTATGTAACCCATATGGGTATATTAAGGCCTCTTTGGTGTTTTGGGTTAGTGGGAACTAGTTTTATATATTTATTGTGACCTCATATGTTACTGCCTTTAAGGCTGCATAGCAAAATTATCGATATAATTGTTATAATGGAAAATTATTGAAATATTTTGGACACATTTTCAATTTGTTATCATCCTGAGATATTTTATTCAATCTCAGAGAGCATCTTGGCAAAATGCTTATACTGTCATATTTTGTTGTTGTTGTTGCTACTGTTGATGATTTATTATTGTTGTTGTGTTGTTATTATTTGTTGTTGGTGCTGTTACACACACTCTTATGTTAATATAGCACATCATGGTACATTTTGGACCCAGTCTCATTTTGTTATTGTGTTGAGATTTGTTAGATCTCATATAGCATCTTAGGCAGATGCTGGGCCAGTTGATTGGGAATTGCACTAGGATCACATATTATTATACCAAGTTTGTTGTGCATCCCATTTACTTGTATACCACATTTTTTTAGGTCGCAGGGAATTGAGAATCTTGCATGTATGATGTCAATACTCCTTCGAGTATGATCTTCTGCATTGTTGAGATGCTTGTTATTCCATTCTGGATCATTTGGTTTTAAGTGCTTATTTAGTTTTGACATCATATATGTTACTTCCACATATTGTAGTTTAATTTGGGTATTGTTTTATAATGTTTTGATTTATGTTGTCCAAGTGGGAGATTGTTGGAATAATTTTGTGGATTGACATAAATCAATGTTGAATTTAATTTAGACCCAAATTAATTTGATGTCAAACAATTAGAGTTTATTGTTTAAGCCCAATAATTTGTGATCATTGTTGCTATTGGGCTAATTATTGTTAAGCACTGTTTATTGTGAGTTTACGGGTCCTTGTGTATAGGCTTCACTGTGATGGGTTGCTTAGCCCAACAATTTACTAACACAAGGAGAGGCCCTCCTCCTAGCCAATATATAGGGTGTTTGGTTGCCCCATTCATACTATGACAGAAAAAACCTAATATGGAATAGGAGGAGTAAATCTCCTAACTTTTTCTATTGGAGTTTTCTCTGATCCCTTGTGTTTGCTTGCATTTTGTATGTCAGGTTAGGAGATGTTTATGACTCTGTTGTCTTCCTCCTCAGCCCTTCCAAGTAACTCAAATCCAATCTTTTTAATTGTTGTTGAACATGTCATATTGAGGATTAAATTGATTTCTGGGATATAAGGATTTCATTTGTTGTTTATATCATCTGATATATATGAAATTCCTTCACATAATGCAAATCTTATAAAGATAACTAAAAAACACAAGTGTGTTAAGGTTTTTTTTAATATATATATGGGAAATTGGCGAGTCTCCTCTGGGTAGGGATCTCAATCGCTGTTCCTACCTCGTCTAATAAATGGAGACTCCAACTAAACTTATTCCCATTCCCGTTCCTATTGCAGGCAATGCCTGTGGATACATGCTTTAGCAGTTTTTGTTTTCCATCCCTATGATTTCCTATCACTCAGGCAAGCTGTGGGATCCATAAATAGAGTTCCCTAGATGTGGGTCAAGGTATTTAGGCCATAAATTTGTTGTCATGCACTACTGTTTTGTTTTGAAGACTACATGCTTTCTATTTTCAAGTTTCTAGTCATGATGTCTTGGAGGTGTTCCTATTTGGATAAATGAGTCTGGGATGCAGCCTGTTCTTTGCTGTAATTTGGGAGTGTCCCCCCCCAACAAACACACACACACACACATATATAGGGTTGTGTTGTAATACTCAACACCTATTGTCACACATACACATATAGATAAATGAGTTTGGGTTGAGCTTTTTATATCTATTGAAAAAAAGAATCTCTATGTAAAAGAAAAAAAAGAAGAAGTAGGTGTACCTAATTTATGTGTATAGTATGTAGGTAAAGGTGTGAGAGAAGGGATTGAAAATTTTGTCTATCAACTGATGAGTCAGTCGCTGTGATCTGATAGGGAGTGCCCATTTGAACTTAACCATTCCCTTGAACTTAGGACCTTAGGAACCACCACTAAATCTAAAACTGATCGATCTGCTTCAAATAGGCTTGATTTCCCTCTCAATTTTAAATACAAATGATCTTTTCAATGTCATGCATGCCATTCAACCAGTGTGAATACTCGGAATTGATTAAACACTGACTTAATTAGGCTTTGGAATCCCTTGAATATCCCCCGGATTGACGTTGTGCTAAGCTTCAAACCAAGAAGCATCTTGAGGAGGAGCCCCATGGAACTCAAAATTCATAAACCCCAACACACAATTGATATAGAAGATTGAAATCAAATAAAATATTACAATGGAATCAGTTTACTTTGTACTTGCCTATTTAACTTTCTAATACAACAAGTTAAGGGAATCACTCAACCTTATTTGTATACACAAAGTTTCTTAAAAGAAACCACAGAAATTTCATTCAAACTAAAAATTGAAAACAATGGTTTCTAAGTTTGGAGGTTTTTATACCCCTTATTTAGGTCAATTTTATTTTCTAATTGTAGAATAAACCCAAATTGCTATATTAACAATTGAGTTTAATAAACATTAAAAATAACCTTTTTATTTGCAAAATAGTTACTACTTACTAGAGGTCCCTAGAATTTGCTAAAATTACACTAATTTCTTCTATATCACTGATTTGTTAATTAAGGTGACAAAAGAGATAATATGCAACATATACATGATTATTAATGACAAAATTATATTATGTTGGCAATATTTAACATATAATGAACTAAAATATCATTTTTTATTATATGAGGATAAAATTTATAATTGTAATCTATGATGAAAAAGGTGTGTTATTTAATTTATTTCTTAAATATTGGTAAAATATTATACATTTTCATTAATGATCATAATTTATTGTCATTTAAATTAATAGACTAATAACCACAGGAAAAGTCAGGTAATTTTAGTAAATATCAGGAACTTTAAGTGACAATTTCATTAAAAAAATTGTGTCAAGTATAATTATACTAAACTTCAAGAAAAGGACAATGTAATTTACCTTAAAATAAAAATTTTAGAATCTATTTAGTTTTAAAAAATAGTTTTCATTTTTAATTTTCTATTTATTTAATTTCTTATTATTTAGGAATTTGTAAAAAAAATAAAAGTTAAAAAATCTAGCTTTCAATATTTATTTTCAATTTTTAATATTTATTTTATAAAATTATATTAAAAAATTAAAAAAAATTATTTTCTAAAACCAAGCTCACACTCAACTTTCATCATCCGTGAAATTTGATAACTTGGTATTACGTGAAAAACATCATCGGTCTGCTTCTGTGTCAATGCATTCAACTCTTGTGGTAGGTGGAAATATCAAGTCATAGTAATAATATCACATTAATTGTTTGTTAGGTATATGCATGTATTGCACCTTTTTGTATTGTTTTATGGGTTTTACTGATTAATGCCCTAAGAACAATAATTAAGGAAGCCAAAAAAATAAATTTCAGAAGTTTTAAATGAGTTTTATACATAGAAAATTTTAAAACTTATCTTTTCAACACATAATTTTCTATTCTTAATTCCTTAACCAGTGTCTTTAGGGTGCTGCGTAGATAAATCCTTGTTTTATTAATGATTTGCAAAACCTTGAATAGATATCTTTGATGAGTTGAATGGGAGTAAAATTTATTGTTATAGTGATTTGATACAAAATAAATAAAAATAATAACATTACCGTCTTAGTTATTATTTTATAAAATTGTAGAAAAAAATTTATTAATGTTTTCTAAAACAGAATATTCAGTTTTTCAATACTCTGCACTATATTTTTAATGATTACTTTACGTTCCTCAAAATTATATTTATTTGATAGGCAAAGTGCACTTGCCACATAAGTTTTTTATATTCAAAAATAGTTTTTTGCACTATAAGTTTGCTTAATGAAGGTAATTGATAAATGTGTAAAAGTCTTTTTATATCATCATCTAAAACATATGTTAGCAAATATATGTTTTAATTTGGGGTATAATATGTCAAATTCCACAAATATATTATAATATATAATAACAAGACAGTGCTAATAATTAACATTAAAAAAATGTCATGTGTCAGTTCTATGTTATAAATTTTTTGAATTTATTTATTTATGATTTTGATGTTTATGATATAGAGTTTAAATTATATATATATATATATAAAATAGAAGAGCATAATATTAGCAATTGTATATTGATCTAATTGTATACATATTTAATTGTATGTTATTCTTTTTAATAAAGTAGAAATGACACATGATATTTTTCAATGTTAACGAATAATTGCTATTATCTTGCTATTATATATTATTTCTAGTTTTGCACCCGTGTAATGAATAAATTTTATGTTTAAAAAATTTAAAATTTTGACAAAGTAAATATATATTAAAAGTTTGATTCAAGTAGAATGTATTAATTTTGTAAAATTTATTATACAATTAATTTAGCAAAAAAAAAAAATCTAATGTAGTTATCTATACAATATTTGTAAAATATCATATATTAAAAACACACTAAATGCTCAAAAAGATAATTGCAATATTATAAGATAAGCCATTATATATTACATATGGAATACATTATAATTGTAATATTGTGATACTAAAAGTATATTAAATAAGAAATGAATGGCTTTTTTAATTTTTCTTTAATTAAAATTTTAAATTGTTTTCGTATTAGAATCAATTCAATTCAATATATATACTCGCTAAAATAATGAAGTTCGACTTATTAAGTTGTAATGTCAATTAAATGCATCAGATTAACTTCTTAATTCGGGATATGAATCAAAGTTCGGACTAAATTGATATCATCTATTAGTGCATCCAATAACATCTATTAGTTTAAAAATAAAACTGAAAAGTTTATACATAGATCTAATTAAATTACTTAATATTAATTCAAAAACAAATTTATTGCACTATGATATTTCACAAAGTCCAATAGTATAATCACCTGCTAAGCTATAACTTTTTTGCCACAAAGTTTGCAAATTTTTCATTCGCTCATCAAAGAATGCAAAATATTTATCATATATTGTCATTTTCACTTTGTATTGCTGTCATTGGTTATGTTGTAAGTTTTGATGATGTTAAAAGGATGACAAAGACCCACAAATACAATGGCATGGAGCTTCTTGAAGAAGATCAAATCCAAGGTATTATGGTTAGGTTTTTAGGACTTAAAGATCTTTTTATTGAAAGTTTTTCTTTTTATAAAACTTAAAGATCATCTTGATTAAGCTTTTAATTTGGTTTTGAAATTGATTTAACCTAGTTTTTCTTTAAACTTAACAATAAACTTTGTTTTTAAAGGAAATAATGATTAAACCATTTATTCATGAAGTACTTAACTTGAACTTAAGTTTGGCTTGAAAGGAACATGTTTGAGGCACGATTAAAAGTGTATTCAAGGTCAAGTAATCCCTTACAATTGTGTTTTGAACATCATTTGTAAAATTTGGGCCTTAGATAAGCGATTACTAGGAAGTGTAATCACTTGCATGTTCATAATCTTAATCCAAATTTTGTATTTTAATTCATGTAAGCAATTACATCAGCGTCTGAAAAAGTGTAAACAACTACTTTTCCAAGAGACAACTTTTGGTATGAATTTCCTAACAGCTTGCTCAATATGTAGGCCTACAAATACATATTAAGTGATACATTTTCAGACATGAAAAACTAGGTATAAACTGATTAATCATATGTTTTCGTTCCTTAATTCTTGATCAAGTTTTGTTGCAAAGAAATTTTATCTCTTAAAAACTTCATTGTTCTTCAACGCACATCATCTCCTACAAACAGAAAATGAATTTCTTGTTTTTGTATTCTATGTTTTTATGAAATGATCATGCAACCTTTGTTAGAATAGAGGGTGAGATCCCTTTAATTTGTTCTTGAGTGAATCAAACATAAAGATTGGGGATCCCAATGGTTTAGGAGTGCTCAAATTGTGTAAAGGTTCCTAAGTTATTGGAGCATTGAAAAATCCTAAGCAATTTCTTAGGGATTGGACATAACTTGAGGTGGCTGAACCAGAATAAATCTATGTTTGATTCTCTCTTCCCATAACTCTTTACTTTCTTGCAAGTTTTTATTTTGTTGTCTTGTTTATCTACATTCATCAAACAATTAAGTTACTTGTATAGTTGCATTAAGTCATTTAAATTCTCAACCTATTGTCAAATTTTTAATATATTTTTCTAAATGACAATGAAAAAGGGATTTATGTGAAAATATTAAGAAAAAGTTTAGAACTCAATCCACCATATGTTGAGCTCATTGAGACCAGTTGGTAACATTTCTGACCTCTAGATTTTAAAGAATTTAAAAGATTAGTGTATTTCTAAGTACATACTGTTGTAGTTAATGGTCTTCGTAATAAATTTGTCTAATTATAAGTACATTCCCAAGTAACTTGATAGGATCTGAAAAAATATAAAGGGGCCAAAGTGTAATACCCTAATTTTAAATAAAAAGGTTAAAAAAAAATTTTGAACTAGGAAGGATGCTAGTTAACCATATCTGTCATTCCGGGTCCTGAATTTCACGAAGTCTAGATCCTACATGTCCTTGGGGGCTATATGATAAAACCACATTATTGAGATCAAAAGTCCTGACAATTGTTCTCAAAAGGAAACTAAGTTAAAGAGCAATTTTTAATGAATTTTATGATACCTTTAAACGTTTCGTTTTTAGCCCATGAGTTTAGAAAATCTTGAAGATTCCCATATTAGAATTAAAACCTAAAACTTGGATTTTGATTTGTTGGGATTTTAATTTTTGTGATATGTTATTTGAATCCAAATGGAGGTATTTCCTTATTTACATTTATATTTTAAAGTTAATGGAGAGCAACCCAGCCATTACACACCAACACTTGAGTTATTGCTCAAGAAACTGGAAAAAAACCATTTTGGAGGGTGCTGTAGCGTTCAATGAGTGTTGCAGCAATCAGGGAATAGTAAGGCGGTGCGGGTGGAGATTTTATATTGAGTGTTGCAGGGGTCAAAATTTTATAAAAGCACCCTGTTTCAGGGTCCAGAACACACACACACACACACACACACACATACATGCACACACACTTTTTTCACCTCCGCAAACATGAAAACTTCATCTCTCTACCCCTTTCACCCCCAAATCTTCATTTTCTTTCATTTTTTTTAGTTTAACCAAGATTTTTCCACCTTCCAAGCTTTAAGGTATGTTCTTTCATGGTTTATGCTTATTTTCTTTTAAGATTCCCTTGTTTTTGAGGGATTGGCATAAAGAAATTCATGGTTTTTAAGGAAGTGAGGTTTTTCATAGTATTAGAGTTGTATTTATGTAAATAGGAAGTATTGGAGGTTAATCTAGAGCTCTGTCGATTCCATGCCAGATAGTGGTGTTATTCTTGCTTCCTCAGCATTCTGTAGGGGTGGTTCCTGTGTATTCCACCACTCTAGGTGAGTAGGTTCACATATGTGATCTCTATGTTGTGCATTAGAATTATTTTCATAAAGATATAATTTATTGATTGATTTTAGAGATTTTTGCAAAGTTTGAGGTTAATGTTGATTTTTATGTTTTATAACTCTTGATTTTAGAACACGAAACTTGTTTTTGATAAAACTCATGGCATCATGTTTGTTATACTGATTTTATGTAGAGTTGAGGATATGTGTAATTGTTAAAGACTTTTATGATTGTATGAATGAATTCTAGAACTAGTTTATGTATATGATATAGTTTTATAACTAGATATGAAATTTAGAGGAAAAAATTGGAAATATGGTTTTAAATCCTATAATTTCATAGTATGATATTGAGCTTTCCTAGTTTATGAAAAGCTTGGTAGTTGAAATGTGATTTAGATAATCAACTAAAAAAGTTTTAGAGCTTGAATCTTCATGAGATTTGGAGCAGTTGATGGCTAAATACTTTGTGGAGGTATGAAATCAAAAATGTCTATAAAGGGTGATCCTTTGGACATAATTTCATAGCTATAGTTATGCTATTGTCAGACTGTTAGAATAAGATATATTCAAAGGTATCAGAGAACTAAAAGTTTCTAAAGGTTTTTAGATTTACATGAATTTATTTAGTTAGTTTAGATTGTATCTATAGAGAAACAGCCAGCGAGTTAACGGCTATAATTGATCGTTAACCTTGGTACTAAGTTGCTTGAGGTTAATCTCAGAGAAAAGCAGAGAATGGCACCTAGTCCATATAATAAATCAGTCCACGAGGGATGTGGTTCACGAGGAACCATTAAAATCTTAGTTAGGGACTCTTGTTCACAAGGAACTAAGCACCCATAGACCAAAGATTGTTGTTTCTCTAAAAGCTACTGTACTATAAGTTTACATGATTTCAGACATGAAAGTAACTTAGAGGAAAATGTTTTTATGATGTTATGAAACAATGACTTGGACATATAAATATATATGTACATAAGTTTATGTATATCTTTTAAGTATTATTGATGTTAATATGATTTTATGCATTGCTTCTTGGATGTCCCATGAAAGAGGGTTTCAAGTAAGAACTTACTGAGTTTTTGAATAAAAACTCACCCTTCTCCTCACTTCCTCTATTACAGATATATCAGTTGTTGTAGATTCCCCATAACCTTCTTCCTTCCAGCAGTAATAGAGTTCAATGGGTAAGCTTTACTTGAGTGAAACATTCTTATCTTGTTTCGAGTGCTCCAGTACAATACAGGTAGGATCCCGGCCATTAGCATGTTCTGCATTTTGTTTCTTACGATTTATTTGTATTAGTTTTATGATTGTTTTCGAAACAGAGCAAACTTATACTATATATGTTGTATTATGATACATTAACATTGCATTTGGCTTATGAGAATCCAATTATTATTACTTATAGATTTTAAAAATAGGTGATCTATATGTAGAAAAAGAGAATTTTTTTTTATTTTTCATGGATTTTTATGAACAGAGTATGTATATAGAAACAGTTAATAGGTTATAAGGCTTCTTTGAGAATTGGATTTTCCACGTGTCGATCACGTTCCTAGATTGGGTCATGACACAAAGGCCCCATTTCTGCATCTCTCTATCCCACAGTCCAAAACCCTTTTTCTCTCTAACCCTAGGTGAATATCTTTTGATCATATAATTCAATCTCACTTTTTTCCTCAAATCTACCCTTAAATATCGTATATTTTTAACCTTCTATATCCTAGCCCCTACTCCCATTATCATCCAATAATCTTGTTGGAAGCAAAGAAAATGAGCTTGGGAGGAGAACCTAAACTCCCTACCTTGGTTTCTTTTGTCAATCTCAGCAACAAAGGTAAGGTTGAGCTAGAAATCTTTTCCATATAATAGTTTTGCTTCCAATCATGCAAAAGAGTAAGGTTAGGGGATGGTTTGGGTAACCTATGATTCCTAAATTGGGGTTATTATGGTTGTGAGCCTAATCTAAGCTAATCTTTCAAATTGTTAATTGGTTAGTCTAACAGTTGACATTATGGTGTCAAATCTATGTTAGGATCATCCTTTTAG
The DNA here is from genome assembly GCA_031216105.1 of Dalbergia cultrata. Lineage (NCBI taxonomy): Eukaryota > Viridiplantae > Streptophyta > Magnoliopsida > Fabales > Fabaceae > Dalbergia > Dalbergia cultrata. The sequence goes on from CM062350.1 coordinate 20,541,703, forward strand.
CTTTGTGAAGGAAGTGAACCTAAATTTCCTGTGACAAGATCTGTGAGTGACTTGATAATATGTTTATGGTTATGTTTTTTTATTAAAATAAGTTACATAAATATATTAATTGATTTTATGCTGGCATTTAATTTATCAGTTGCTCTATTACTTACTATTTTTGACAAAGCATTCTAGACTGTATGCTCTCTGAATGTCTTTTCCCACAAGTCTAACAATTAGGATAAGTTGCCTCCTCTACTCTGAGTTTATGAGGCAACAATGCACGTCGAGGTAGGCTCTAATGAGAAACCTTTCTCAAAGCGGCATCGCCTGAGAAAGAGCCATGGAGCTTGGTCTTCTTCCCTACCTTAGATGACACACTACGTTCTGCCAAGCCATTCTCAAGACTAATTGTTGTGTCCATTACCTAAGCATAATCCATGACCCAGATGTAAGCTCGCAAGCTAAGCAACATGTCATTGGGTAGTCCCTCAATGAACCACTTCATCTTATCTGCCTCTATCGGTAGAATGCTCGAAGTCGTCTAAGCTAGTAAGTGAACATCTCAGTACACTCTGCTATTGACATTGTTGGATTCATCCTAAGTATCAAAAACTCGTCCACCATTTAATCCTTTTGGCTCTTAGCTAGAAACTTGCTCATGATAGTCGCCTTGAACTTTCCTTAGGAGGGTGGTTTTGAATCATCATGCCCCTAAAAAACTCCTCATATCATAAACCCACCTAGAAATAGGCCAAATATGCTATCCTCTCAAACAAATAATGGATGACCCATTTGATTTTCTCTATCTCCCTGAGGAACTTATATGGGTCCTCTAACGTAAGATGCCCATTGAGGGTGGGTAGATCCATTTTCTTGAAGTGCTCCAGGGCCAAGTCATCGAGACCTTGGACTGGAGGCAGTTGTACCCTGACCTCAACCTATTTGGCTAATACCTTATAAACATTGGCCATTGCTTGCTCTAAAACCTGGAAGCGAGCATTGGTGCTAGAAGAGTCACTATTATGATGGCGAGGTAGAAAGGTGCGACTCAATGGTGGCATGATAACTCCTAACGCAAATAAATAGATGGAGATAAGATAATGTGCATAAAGAAAATGCAAGAATCTTACTGAACCTAGATAGGATTAACTCTTCCTAAAGGACTCAAATAACACTATGTTGATGCAGATGGACATGCTTCCATTTACATAAATGACATACTATTTGTGGACAATTACTTTATTGTGACCCATTTTGGGCCATGATAGGCACATACAGAATTGATCCCATGTAAGCCCTTAAATGACATGTCATGTGTAAAAGCATCGTAAGTTTCTATTAATTGCAATCCAAACATAACTAAATAGACGTTTCATATGTTATAATCCAATCCATGACAAAATATTTCTATGATGAAGGAGTTTCTCTAATAAAAAAATTGTAAAATCTATCAAAACATAGATAAATACTTTTCTCATATCATGAAATAATGAATACATGGCCTATGAACCTTCTTACACATGTAGTGGAGTATTACTAAACATAACAAACATCATTTCACTCTGAAGTGAATCTTACTAAAGGATAAAGGCTATCAGCTGCTGTGGGGGAAGGTGGGAAGACTTTAGAGTAGCATCTATATTTGGAAGGGAGGGAAAAGAGAAATGTAAGTTAATCAAAATGCAATGAGTGGATTATCACTCATAAGATAAATTGTACATCATAATAATAGTTTATATAATCACTATAAGAAGACAATCATAAATCCTTTGGAGGAATTAAGAAGAGAAATAGAATTTTAATCTTGTCATAAAAAATGAGATGATTAGTCCTCATGAACAAGAGCATATAAAAGAGAATAACAATCCTTTGCAAAACTCATTTCTCATGGACTAATTTGGGTAAAAAGGGTGATCGTCCCCTTGGTCGACACAGTACACCGGGGTTAATGAGATCACTATCGTTAATTTACAGCTCTGTTTCTCTGTAACTCTTATCTCAATTTCTCGCTTACATAATCATGCTAAAGGGGTTTATAAGCTAAAAAAAACAATCTCAAGTTAGTATTCTTCCATTAACTTAACAATTCATATTCAACATTTGTAAATCAATACATTCAAATGGAAAATTTATTAAAATCAATTATAAAGGCAAACAATTTAAATGTCATACAATGATATTGGTCCCATGTATTTTTCAAAAGACATTCTTTTCCATGAAAGGCTACAAAATCATGATTTTTCTAACTTGGCATAATTTATAAAAACATATTCATATCATAATTTGACTTCTAGATTCATATAAAGTGTGTACGATGCATGGAAATTATTTATGTAGGGTCATGAGCTTAAATCCACTCACTTTTTTTTGGGGGGGGGGGTTAGAGGAGAGTTGTTCACACCAATGAAGCTCCAAGGAGCAGGAGTGACACTAATGTCTACCATGGGAAAAACAAAACTCATAAGCATATTGTAAAGTCATGGTAAGACAAAGTTAGGAATATATATATATACGGAGAGAGAGAAAGAGTAATGTGGGAAATTCATGTTCATTGATGCCTTAACTCATAAACTTGAAGAACATGACATAAACATAAAAAATTCATGGACAATGGATAAGAGAGGATAGTGAAAGTTAAATTAGTGAGGGAGAGGATGAAAGGGGTTAAGGTTCATATTTATGGGGTTTCAATCGGTTAGTGGGGGCTTATTAAAATGAAATTGCATCATTTTTTAGGGTTATTATTGACGGGGTCTCACCGTGGTGGCAAGAGGGTTCGCCGTGGTGAAGATGGAAAAATGCTACTCCTCTCGCTTTTACATGTATGCTCCTCGTGGTGACTAATAAAGGGCATTTATGCCATTTATATTGCTACCAAATCTTAGCTTTTTACATGAAGTTTATTGTGTTATTGATGCAATTAATAAGGACTTTGATTTACTCCTCATTGTGTTATTTTAATAGAATTATTGGCTTTTGCATTGATTTTGGAATAATTTGTAAACATTTGACTTGCCTTTTTTAGTATGGGTTTATGCATAGGAGCTTTGGATCTAGTGCAAAAATTCAACAAGGTTGGAAACTATTGGGAAGAATTTGGAAGCAAAATAGAAAAGTTCTTGAGCTCATTTGACCACATTTGAAGAAAGTATTGTAATGGAAAACTCATATCTTTCTCTACAAAAATCGGATTGAGACAAATAAATATGTTTTGGAAAGCTCAAGAAGTCATCTAAAACTTTCATGTTCAGCTCAAATCCAATTCTAAGAGAATCTTGGTGAAAATTGAGTTGCAATATTAAAGGTTACTGATATTCTGATGGTGTTCAACTTGACCTTTAGTTAGTATTTTTAGAATATTTGTAGCTACAAATGTTCGATTGAGATAATTTTGGTGGCGTTGGAAATTTTCGTCAAAGGGCTACAATCTTTATTTCTAGTGCCAAGGACATATTCCTTTCTTTTTAGTGCTGCAGCGCTCAATAGCATTCGAAAAAATGACTTTTCTCAACATAGCTCATTGCTGAGTGCCACAGTGCTTAATGAGCACTCGTGAGATGACGCAGAACAGCTCATTTAATCTATTTTTGGGCCTATTTTGGCCCTTTTTAGAGAGCAGTATATATAAGAATGTTATAGACTTTTACCCTAGCTTTTGACTCACTTTGAGATCTCGTTTATTAGTTATTTGTATTGATCAAATTCTAGAGGTCGATCGATCACTAGTAGAATTGTCAGTAACTTTTTACTAATACCCACCAATGGGTTTAATATTTCGTCAATGATAATTAATTTCCAATCTAAGGAATACCTTGCACTAGTGCTTTCTCCACTGTTGCTTTTATCTCGTTGCTATTATATTTTAATTTTAATTATTCGAAACCCCCAACTTTCCAACTAAGTGTTGAAGCTTCCTTTGAGAGATGACATAAGTAGTGCCCTTTACTACATTTTTTGTGCAACTTATCATTAAAATAAATTTCTAATTTAAGGAGGTAGGCAACAACCTCCGTTCAAATTTTGGCGCCGTTGTCGGGGAGGCATCAGAAATTAGCTGTTTATTTATTTTTACCGTTCTTATTTATTTTATTCCATTTTGTTTATTTATTTATTTTCTTTTATTTCAATTTTATTTTATTTTACTATTTTTATTTTTATTTACCGTTTTGGTTTTATTTTAAAAAAATCATTTTTTATTATCTTTATTCATTTATTTGTTTATTATATTTTCTACTGTTTATTAAATTCTACAAATAAAAATGGTTGTTTCCTTGTATGAGGTGTTCCCTGTCGCCTGGAAATTTGATACCTCTTGACTCTAAGATTGACAAAACTTTGAGAAAAATCTGACAGGAAAATCGTCAACAAGCGGAACCATATGAGCATTCTGATCCTTTGTTTAGTGTTTCAGGAAAAAAATGGTTGTTTTCCTTTATAGGTGTTTTTCCACCTCTAGAGTGGCTTCTATCAGAAAAGAGATCTTCGGAATCCGCCAAACTGATGAGACTCTACATGAATATTGGAAGCACTTTAAGCTCCTCTGTGCAAGCTACCCTAATCATCAGATTCAGGAGCAACTCCTCCTTTAGTACTTTTATGAGCGGTTGGTACCTGCTGATAGACGTATGATAAATGCTGCTAGTAAAGGGGCACTTCTGGATAAGACTTTGGCAGAGGCCTGTGCTTTGATTGAGAATATGGTTGCAAATTTTCAGCAATTTGGTTCTAGAGTAGCCACAACTACTAGAGGCCTTCATGAAGTGAGCCAGCCAAAAAATCCATTGTTGACACAGACTTTACAGCAACTTTCTGGCCTTATACAGCAGTTCATGGCTAGCTAGGCAGCAACTCCAGTGGTTCCCAAGATCTATGGCATATGTACTTCAAATGACTATCACATTGACAAGTGCCCAGCTTTGCAAAATGATTGAGCCACTGGGGTAGCAAAAACATAGCCCTTCTAGAGTCCACCCCAGAATCAGGCAGGCAGTTCCCATTTGGGAACACATATAACTCCAGCTGGAAGAATCACTCCAATTTGAAGTGGGCTAATAATTTTCAACAACAGGGCCAACCTCCACAGTAAAAGTATGTGGCACATCATCAAAGGCAACAGGTTTTTCCTGCACCTCTATCCTTAGATCCTAATATGATCGAGATGATGAAGATGGTTGGAGTAAATGTAAGAAATAAGAAAAGAAAATGCCTAGCTGAGAGAAACAAAATCAAAGTCAGCAAGCCCTAACCTCCTAATTTCCTTCTCAAATCGTGCCAAATCCAAGGGAAAATGTATGTTCAATCACCTTGAGGTCTAGTACAAAAAAATCCAAAAGAACGAGGCCTGCAAAGGAAGAAAGATAAGAGAAAACTAAGCGAGAAAAGGTTTCTGTTGAGCGCCATAGCGCTTAACTGAGCATGCAGATGAAGAACTGGCAAAAGAGCACCTCTCGGGTGAGCGCCTCAACGCTAAAACGGGGCTACAACACTCAGTTGAGACAGGAAAAGCAACTCAGAAGAACTCTGGAAAGCGCTGCAGGGCTCAACAAAGGGCACCAGAGATGAAAATTTTGCTCCCCCACTACCATTTCCACAGAGGATCTATCCCAGAAAAGCAAGTGCAACCGATTTAGATCCGGACACACTGGAAACCTTTCAAAAAGTGCAAGTGAATATTCCTCTGTTGGATGCAATCAAGCAAATTTCTAGATATGCAAAATTCTTGAAAGATCTGTGCACCAATAGGAGGAAAATCAAGGGCAGTGGAGAGGATAAAGTGACTACGGGGGTAAATGCTTTCTCCATTATCAAGCCAAGCAACCTACCTTCCAAGTGCAAGGACTCAGGTACATTCTATGTTACTTGTACCATCGGGAACTTGCAGATCACAAGAGCCCTAGCTAACCTTGGAGCTGGCATTAATGTTATGCCTAAATCACTCTGTCAGTCCTTGCACTTTGGAGAGCTTAAGCCAACCGGGTTGCAAATTCAGCTGGCCAACCACAGCATCACAAGACCAGAGGGAGTATTGGAAGATGTTCTAGTATATGTAAATGATTTAATATTCCCTTCTAATTTCCGTGTGCTTGAAATGGAGAATGACACTAATGCCAACTAGCATACATTGATCTTGGGTAAACCCTTTTTGAAAACTACTAGAACCATGATTGATATTCATGCTGGCACATTATTTATGGAGTATGGGGATATGAAAGTCCAATTTAACTTATTTGATGCTATGAAACATCCCCATGAGGAACACTCCGTGTTTGGCATTAATGTCATTGATTCTTTAGTTGATGATACTTGTGGTAGTTTGCTTTGTAAGGATCCGAATCCCTCTTTCTATACTGTTTTTTCTTTCATGGGATATGATGCACCTATTATTTTAGAATATCCTAAGTTTTCAGATAAAGGTACACCACCTAGGTAGTAGTCATCATTTTGCCAGGTGCTCCAACACCAGACTATGTTAGGTAGGATGCCTTGTGAAGGGCAAAGAAGTTTGCTACATGAGCCTCGGGCAACACTGATGATTGGAAGGTTAAGATCTAGATCGAAAGGACCATTCTTGGTCACCTGTATACACCCTGATAGTGCAATTGAGCTGGAGAACTCCAGGATGATTCGGTGTGACATTGATGGGCATCAACTAATGCACCTCTATGAGGGTTTAAGCTGCACACCCTCAATGAGGGTTCTGAGTATCCAACTTAGGGACATTAAAGCAAAGTGCTGGGTGGGAGACAACGCACTGTGAGTTTTTTTTTCTTTACTTTTCTCTTTTATTTTTTTACAATTTATGTATTTTCATTTTAGTTTTGAGTCTTGCACCATATTTATTTCAATTTGTGTTCTACACCATTCCTTTGGCACCTTAGAGATCACATGCATAGGCTCACATCACATGCACTATATTGACATGCTTGGCATTGACTTTATTTTTGTATTGCATGCTTGGTGGATTCATTGTGTTGTTTGGATTGAGTATATGCACTTTTACCTGTGAGATTTTGAGCCTCTTTGATTGGACTATCATGTGCTATACTTGTTCATATGTGTTTCCTTCTTTGGATTTGCATTCTAGAACTTGCTTAGGGTTTTGTTTGACAATATATTTTTCATGTGCATACCTGAATATGATTGAGACTTTTTTCTTGTTTTTAGCCACTTGCCTATATAGCCAACCTTTGCATGTTACCATTGTTTAGCCCCTTTGAGCCTTATTGCCCTTTTTTTTTTTGTTTTAGCACATCCTTAGCCAAAAGTGAAAAACCATGAAAATTCCTAACTTGTTAGGCTTAGGAGAGCATTTGTGCAAATTCTTATATATGCTGGAGCATAAGTTTGGGGGAGAGCATGAGGACATACTCCAATTTAAGTGTATGGGGGGGGGGGGAAGGGAACAATGTGTACACAAAATTCAGCAAGTGCCATACCAAGAAAATAAAAAAAGAAAAAAAAGTGCAAGGTTGATTGAAAAAAAAAATCTAAAAAAAGTTTAGTTGAAGGTGTGTCACATTGAAATTAAAATCCTGTAATTGTGATTAAGATAGATAAAGTGTACCCTTAAGCACTTGTGTTCTTGGTGTATGTATTTGCTCTCCTTTGACTTGAGGTTTAGCCCATTGGCCTATATATTTATCCACCTTTACCTAAGCATTGCAACCAAAGGTAAGTCCTCTTGATTCAGTATGCATGTGTGTGTGACAAAATAGAGAATGAGACCTGTACCAATCTTATGGTAATGCATTTTCATTTGAGGTGATTAAATGTGCATCGTAACCCTGAACACTTGAGTGAATAAGTGGCAAACATTGACCTTGGGAGGATCTTTGTACTTGATCCATACATCATATGTGGATTGTACCATTTGTGCTATGTTCTTGTTCACGCCTTGCTTGTTTTAATTTTCTTAATTGTTAGTGTGAAAGCTTATTGTTGTGTCTCTAGGTTCATTGGATTGGTGTATTGCCATTTATTTTCATGCATCATGTATTTTTAGTTTTAGGAGTCTCGTGTAGTCCTCGTGTACTCATCCATGCCTTTGTTTGATCTTAGTTTCACATCAGGACATGTGAAAACTTAAGTGTGGGGGAGTTTGATAAGGGGCATTTATGCCACTTATCTTGCTAACAAACCTTTGCTTTTTACATGAAGTTTATTGTGCTATTGATGCAATTAATAAGGATTTTGATTTACTCCTCATTATGTGATTTAAATAGAAGTATTGGCTTTTGCATTAATTTTGGAATAATTTGTAATTACATCCTATTGCATTTGAATCGTCTCTTTAAGTATGGATTTATGCACAGGAGCTTTGGATCAAGTGCAAAATGTCAAAAACAAGGCCGGAAACTATTGGGAAGAATTTGTAAGCAAAATAGAAGAGTTTTAGAGCTCATTTGAAGAAAGTATTGTATTGGAAAATTCATATTTCTCTCTATAGAAATCAGATTGAGACAAATAAAGATGTTTTGACAAGCTCAAGAAGTCCTCTAAAACTTTTATGTTCAGCTCAAAACCTAGTTCTAAGAGGATCTTGGTGACAATTGAGTTTCAAGATTAAAGGTTGCTGATGTTCTGATGTTGTCCAACTTGACCTTTAGTTAGTATTTTCGCAATATCTAGAGCTACAGATGTCCGATTGAAGTGATTTTGGTGCCCTTTTAATAAGCTTTCCAACGCCACCAAAATCACCTCAATCGAACTTTTATCCTAACTTTTGACTCACTTTTAGATCTACACTTTAGGTTGCTATTATTCTCTCTTTTCTTCTTTCTTTTCCCTCTAAGGGTTCTATTGGTGAATGTGTTTTTTGTTGGAGATTGTGACAAGGATTACTGCTATTATTTTCAAGTTCTCTTTTAGTTTGATTTTTGTAATCCTCCGTTAATGCAAGAGTAGATTTCTCTTACTAGTGTAGGGATTTTCGGATGGCTTGGGATGATATTTGAGACATCTTTTGATATTAAATGCATTGGTTTTCTTAATTTTCTGCAGTTTCTATTCCTATAATTATTGTGATAATTGTTATAATATTTATTGGGACATCTAAATTGGCGATCGTCATTTAGAGAAACCCTTCAGGCATCAATTGATAGATCTATTGGTTTATGTTTGAGGGAGAACATTAGAATTAACTTTTTGATTGGCAGTTAGGCTATAACAATTGGTTCATTAAATTAATGTGATTTCTAATTAAATTGAGATCTTGTTTATTAATTATTTGCATTGATCAAATTCTAGATGTCGATCGATCACAAGTAGAATTGCCATTGTTTTATTACTAATAGCCGCCAATGGGTTTAATATTTGGTTAATGATAATTAATTTCCAATCCAAGGAATACCTTGCACTAATGCTTTCTCCATTGTTGTTATTATACCGTTGTTATTATCTTTTAATTTTAGTTATTCAAAACCTGCCAACTTTCCAAGTAAGTGTTGAAGCCTCTTTGAAGGACGACCTAGGTTTTGCTCTTTACTACATTTTTTGTGCAACTTAGCATTAAAATAAATTTCTAATTTGAGGACGTAGGCGACAACATCCATTCAGTGATAGGGGGCTCGCCATGGTAAGGATGCACAAAAATTCCCCCTGCTAAGGCTAGCATTGAGGTGCATGCTGTGACAACGGCACTCTTACCGAGAAAGGCTATGTGCTTGAAAGTGCAGATTTCTACACTCAGGGTTTCCCTAGCAATTTGAGGTGGTCTCAAGATACCCTAAGGCCGTACTGGACACATCTAGGGACGTGTAGAGCTGAGGCATCATACTTTATTTCTTGTACATCCTAATATACTTGTTTGTGCTACCATTAACAGCCCCAAACTAGATTATATAATTATGCTTTTCTATCTAGTAAAAGAAAAAAATTTCTAAACTTTTTAGTGGTTTTCTATGTATTGAAAACTTAAAAATCTCATGTTTTTAATGCAAAACTTGTCTTCTTCTTTTTTTCAAATTCGCAAATAGTGTCCTTAACACAATGAATAGAAAAAACCTATATAATTATTAATTATGCATTAGTAATCGTAGGAAAAAACTTTACTTCAAAGCATCTCATATAAATTTAAAATAACTAATAATTATCCTTTAAGGTAGTATACTCAACTTAAACATTAGTGGTTTACATCAAAGTTCCGAAAATCATACCAGCATCGAACTGGATGAAGTACTAGTTCAGAGATTTAACTGGTTCAACTAGTTGTTCAATCAGAATATGACCGATATATAATATAATTATTTATAAATGCCTACCAAATTTCAGAGGTTAATAATGCCATACTAAAATATTTCTAAAGCCTTTGAGTTTGTTTTGGTCTATAGCCTTTAGATTGTTATTGTCTTTTTTGTTTTTTTGGTCAAAAGTTATTTGTATCTTATTATGTTAAGAATAACCATGCTTGTTAATTCATTGGGCCAAAACCAACATAGCCTAATAACTCAAAAACCCTAACTTTCAACTTCTTTCCTTCTTAAAGCAACAAGCAGTCGCCTCCTCCACCCTGCATTCTCTCAACTATGCTTCAACACACAATGACAATACCGATGTAACTCTTCTATAAACCACAACACAACAACTCAATTGCCAATACATAAAGAGTGACTAGATGAGATGCAACAAAGAAAGAAGAATATGCGACTATGGCAACAACTTTCTTCTTCACCATATTCATATTTTCCTTTTCCTTCTTTAAACCGCTAGACGGAAAACCGCCTCCACTTCAAGCAATTCACTGGCTTTTAACTGGTTTCTCAATCTTTGATAGATTTTTAAACCAAGCGACTTTTGCCCATGAACAGACCTAAAAATCATCCAGTTCTTGGTTGAACCTTCTAATGCGATCCGATTTTCAGAACACTGGTTTTCACGCACCACAAAAAGAAAAAATGAAGGTGGATATACTTAGAAAGTAAATTATGAATCTTGGTAAAGCTAATGGTATAGATGTATAAAGTATGAGTTGAGTCAGATTGGATCAAACCAGAACTTGGCCTGATTTTTCTATTAAACCAATTTCTTTAGGCCAAGACTTGACTTGATAATGATTCGACTAGTGATCAAGTTAATTCAACTAGGAGTGTTCGTGGTTTGCTTTCATTTGGTTTGGTTTGATTATTTTTTAAGAATCGAATCAGACCAATTTAAATTGGTTTAGATTGGTTTAGTTTTTACTAAAATATGAAAAAAAGCAACTATAAACAACATGAAATTAGACTATTCATTATTATAAAACTATGTAATTTCATGTAATACCCCAAATTTTAAATAAAAGAGTTAGACAAATTTTTTCGAATAAAAAGAGCGTCAGTCATCCTTATCTGTCACTTCGAATCCTACCTGTCAGTTCGAGTCCTGAATTTTTGCTAAGTTTGGGCCCTACACCTCCTTGGAGGGCCATATGATAAAGTCACATTCTTGGGACCAAAAGTCCCGGTAATTGTTCCCTAGAGAAAACTGAGTTAAAGAGTGATTTTTAAGAGATTTTTCGAAACCTTTAAATGTTTTGTTTCTAGAGTATAAGTTTATAAAATCATGAAAATTTTCGGATTTGAACTAAAACCCAAAATTTAGATTTTGATTGGGTTGGAGTTTGATTGTTTAGACATTTTATTTGAATCTAAATAGGGGGTATTCCCTTATTTACATTTATGTTTAAAAGTTTAACTTTTATTTCCTATTAACTTTAATTAAGAAATGTAATAAGTGAGTTCTAGGGAGTGAGAGACCATCCTGGAGAGTGAGAGAGACCATCCTGTAGAGGGAGAAGCCATTCTGATGAGCGCTGTAGCGCTCTTAGTGCTGCAGCTGTCAGCAGAGCATTGAGTCGGTGCAAGAAATGAATTTTATGTTCTCTGGTGAGTGCCGCAGCGCTCTTAGCACTGCAGTGCTCAACAGAACAGTAAGGCGGTGTGCGATATGCTCTCGAGTGAGCGCTGCAGCACTCGACAGATGACTTAAAAACCCCTGTTCAGGGTCTAGAACCTTCATTTGTGTAAAAACACACTTTTCCCCCAGGAAACTCGAGAGCTCTTATCTCCAATCTCTCTCTCCCATTTTCATCAATCTAATATCAATCTTCCACTTCCAAAGCTTCAAGGTAAGAGATCTTGATATTTCCTCTCATTTTCTTCCATTTCCCCTTTGTTCTTGAGGTTGGTTTTGCTATTCCTCCATATTATCCAAGAGGTGGAGTTCCTACTTGGTGTTAGAGTTAGATATGAGTTATTTAGTGCTTTCCAAAAGTTAATCTAGAGTATTATGGCTCCTATGCTAGATACTACTATTGTTCCTGCTCCAAGGAGCTCTGTCAGTGTAGATTCTTTACTGTTCACCCCTCCAGGTGAGTGGGTTTTCATCTGCGACTTCTATGTTCTGCATTAGAGTTATTTTCACAAAGATATCATGCATTATTCGATTTTAGAGATTTATGCAAAAAAGGATTGGGATTACTGTTGAATATATGTTTTGGAATTGTTGATTTGAAAGCATGAAACCTGTATTTTGACAAAAACTCATGGGACCATTATTGATAAAATAATTCTGTTTAGAATTGGTTTTAATTGTGATTGTTAAAGATTTATGATTGTTGAAATGCTTATTTTATGTTGAATATGGATTATGCAAATGATTGTTAGAGAATCTTGAGCTTTTGAGAAATGTGATGATGATTTGGGGATTTCAAGCTTATGAAAGAATGTTGTTGAGAATTGAATTAGAAAATCTGTCATAAAAAGGATTTTAGAGCTTGAATCTTCATCAGATTCAGAACAGTTGACGGCTACATACCCGTGGAGGCTCGTAATCACAATGTCCATGTGAATGACCACTTGGGCATGATTTCATAGCCACCGGTATGCTAAGGTCAAACTGTTAGAATTAGATGGATTCACAGCTCCTAAAGTAGAGGTGTACGGAGCTAGTCGGACACCAAGGTTGGCAGAGCCAGTCTCCAACCCTAGAAATTCTCAGCTCATGAAGCAAAGGTGTACGGAGCCAGTCCGACACCAAGGTTGGCAGAGCCAGTCTCCAATCCTATAGATGTATTTATATGATTATACTATGATTGATAAACATCACAGTTCTTCTAATAGTTAAGAAACTATAAGTTATATGTTCTTTAAAAATTTTATAAAATGATGATTAGTATTATATATATATATATATATATATGCATATGGGTATTTGATTATGTAAATATTTTAATATTATCATTGTTATTATAATTTCCTGCATTATTTTCTTAATGTCCCATGGAAGGGGGTTTCAGGTGAGGATTCACTCACTGAGTTTTGTTTACAAAACTCACCCCTCTCCTTTCTCCTTTTTCACAGATAGAACAACTGCTGCAGAGTGTTCTCAAGCATCATCCCCTACCAGCACTAGAGTTTCAGTGGTAAGCTTCACTTGGGTGAAGTGGTTATAGTTGTCTAGAGTGCTCCAGTACATTGCAGGCAGGACCCCGGACTTAGAGCATGTTTTGTTTTTGCATTAAGCGTATTAAGATTATATTTTGATTTGTATATAATGACTCAGACATTTGACCAAGTGTATATGATTTGTATGTATAGATAATTCATGATCTTGAGATTTGAGAGACTATTACAAGATTTTAGATATAATGATTTTGATTCCAGAAAATAGATGGTTTATATGCAGAAAAAGGGAAAATTTTCTATCTTTCATGAATGTTAGAGCAAAGTATGCGTGCAAAATTAGTAAATAGGTCAAAAAGGCTTGCGTGAGAATGAGATTTCTCACGTGTCTAAATTGGGTCGTGACATTACAAAATCTAAGTTAATTTTTAAAAGTGTTGCTAATATGTAATACTACTAACTAATAAGTTAAACAAATAAAAAAATTGAACAAAAATCATGTTAATTAAATTAAAAAATTCATGTGTAATTAAAATTCTAAAATATAGGATTAAAATATAATATAAATTTAGATATGGATAGAAAATTTTGATAAGCAATACATCTAATTAATGTATATATTTATTAATGCAATATGTTATCGATTCAGTTTGGTTTTGGAAATAAGATTTTAAAACTGATCAGCTCAGTTATCACAAACTAAAAAACAAGTTAAACTAATTTATTTTGGTTTTAATCGGTGTTTCAAATTTTTTTAGATCGGTTGTTGATTTTAAGTCAATTTAGATCGGTTTTCAATTTTTTTTATCAGTTTTTTTATTTTAATTCAATTTTGAGCACTCCTAATTTGTCTACTAGACAATATATAAAGGTTTGGATATTATATATAGAAAAATTATAAAATTTTTTAAACAAATTCAAAATTCAAGAAATTTTTTATAATATATATATTTCAAAACAAAATATATTAATATAAAATTAATATCAAATTATATAAAATATATTAATTTAAGTATAAAATCTTATAATTCTAAAAAATTATTTGACTTTAGACTAGGTTATAATCGACTTGAAATATAACTTAAACCCGACACAAAAATTACATCCAGTCCAATTTTAAAAATGCAAACATGGTCTAATACGTTTGGACGTCGACCATTTATCAGGTTAAATCAAATCATGAACACCTTCAGCTGATATTACCTAAAACTTATTATAATCTTGTTGTCTCCCATGTACAACAATCTCGTATATCTAATCCAATATACTAAAAATGTAAAACATTTTGAGGTTTGTTTGGCATTAAAAAACGCCTCCTAATGCTAAAGTCAATGGATGAGATATTGCCATATGTTTGGGTCGTTTCTTAGGAACAGGATGAAAGTGTAAGTGATGCGGACTTGTATAGTATACTAAATTTGAAACATTTTTTTAACCTTGGCATTTTGATACTGCAATCACATCCCTAACCTTGTCTACTCCATGAATAAGTGTCATTTAAGGTTTAGGAACACATATTAAGAAATCATTTAAAAAGCACAATTATCAAAATAAATTAGTTCATATTGACAAAATTATCTTTTTATTTTACTTGTGCAAATAATTCTCATGAGAAGTAAGAGAGAATCTATGTAAGGGTAAATATAAAAAAAAATAAAGTTTTCTTAAATCTATCAAATGACAGATAATATTGGATGAATTTTTTCTTAGAAAGATATTTATTCATAGACAAAGGGAGTATAATTTTGAAGATATTTGGATGTACTCCCTCCTTTTCAAAATATTTTTCAATTTATAATAAATACAAATATTAAGAAAGATAATAAATAATATTAGTAATTAAATCAAATATATTGAATAGGCATATATATATATATATATATATATCTATATATATATTAGTATAGTACAATATTTAAGGCTAATATTAAATGGAATTGTTTGAAAATGAGAAATTAATTAGGGGTAGTATTGGATGAAAAAATTAATATTTTATTAAAATATAAAATTGATAAATATTTTAAAAGGGAGAGAGTATTTCTTCTATTTGTTTTGGAAGTACTCTGAGAGAGAGAGAGAGAGAGAGAGAGAGAGAGAGAGAGAGAGAGAGAGAGAGAGAGGATAGTCCTCTGCTAAGAAAGACACGGGAAAGCAAGTATATTTACATTGAAAGGCAGTGCGTTTTAGTTGATTAATTAATGGGGCAAGTAGAGGGGTGTGCTACATCTACGGCTCCACAGAATTCAGAGAATAAACATCAAAGTCATATGAGAAGTTAGGTGAGCAACTTTAAAGACTATGATAAAAATTAAATTGGCCATTTAATGCTTGTTAGGTCTATTAATGAATTGGTCTAGTAAATGGCCTTAATTAGTTTCATGCAGCAGTAGCACCCATTAAACACATCAGTTTGACAAAGTGTAGGTGAGTGCTCTTTTCAAACATTTAAAGGAGACAACAACATTTTGTACACCACTTTCCTTTAGATAATCTACCATGTGAGCATCACAGCCCCTAATGGTAGAGCAAGAAAAATGGCTGAGATTTTAAAACACATACAAACACATGAAATAAACTTTGGATGGGTGCTAGTCACAATCTGAGATTAATGGGTTTTAAACAACACCCATAATGGGTCTTCCCTTTTTTCTTATAAAGTTTGGCTCTTGTAAATGGTTATCGCCAGCAGCACAACTTGCTGGTTCTATAACAAATTGGGGAGACCTATTTATTGCTAGAAGGGCTAAGCGAGAAGGCAACCATAGTGCATTTATTTACCTTAACCTGAATTTGCTTAAGGTTTCTATCAAATGTGTGTTACTCATGGCTGTGGTGATGGGACCCATTATTATTAGATAGTGTAGTGGTTGAACCATCAATGTAAGTTCAAGATTAATAATAGGGGGTGAAAAATTTTACAAGAAAAAAAAATATGAATTAGGCGAAACAGTATACAAAAAAAGGTGAATGGATAAATGTGAATGATTTGTCACAAAACCAACTACTTATATATATATATATACACTACCAACTACAACCTTGACCATGTTAACTTAAACAATGGGAGGGGGCGAGTTAACACTAACATTTCTGACTTTGAAGGCCATGGGAGTTTATTTAAAGCTATCGTTTTAAAATATTTTTTTTCATTCTACCCGCAATTATTGGTGGACGGTTGAAACTGACTTGGCTTCGATCATGCTTATCTGAAGACTAGAAAGTCGTCTAATACTGGAGGAAAAAATAATTTTTTTTTTCTAATGTAAGTCTTAAATATACTAGTTAAGAAATAAAAAAATAATTATATTTAATACATTTAATATTTTGAAGACTTGTGTCAAGGTCAATTCATCTTAGTTCACCGTCATTCATAATTAACTATCTTGAATTTCAAATCAAGAAAAATAAAGAAAAAGAGAAATCATGGGCCGAGAAGAGACAACAAGGGCTCTCTTATTTTTAATCATGTATTAAGGATTTGATTCTCACAGTAGGAATGGAGCAGCTTTAAAACATATGGTTAGCATCTATCTTCTTAAATGGACTTGCTATACGTGAAGAGATTTGTCACTGTATCGGATGGTGGATAGCTAGGGGAAAAAAATCAAGAAAAAGAACTTGTAATTGCAGCTCAGTACTAGCTATATATGTTGCCTTATTTGCATTTGGAAAAGGAAAGAAAGAAGGCCAAAAAAGAAGTGGGGGCAAAAAGAAAAATGTTCCTGTAATGGAAGGTGAGGTATGGTACGTGACAGTGCTGCAAATCAATGAAATGTACTAGTCAGTGCATTGTTATTCCCTCTCTTTCCTTTCGTTTTGGATAAGCCACCGGTGTATCTGGCACACGGATATAACTTGGATCACCAAAACTATTGAGAAAGGGCCAAACATTATACTACTTTGATTTGAGAAAATATAGATATGAATGAATGAGTCACATGTTGCTTTTTTTTTTTTAATTTTGCTTTTCTTCCTTTATGAACCTTTCTTCTTAATGAATGAGTTATATAATGGAATCAGAGTCTATGTAGTAGTGATTAGTGAAAGATACAGGGCTTTGGATTAAAGCGCATATATGTTTGGGAGTCCATTTGTAGAAAGAGGCTCGCCTAAATCTTAAAGGCATTTTTTTTTTTCCTCTTCAGAAAAATAAATTATCAATTCAAAAAATTTTAATATTTTATCATACATACGTATATGATAAATATATTTTAAATAAACAATAATAAAATTATTTGATTTCATTCGTACTATTTTGCCTTTTTTTAAAAAAATGACACAGATGATTTACATTATAAATAATTGTCATTCAATATGGTTGGACTATAATGCCAGTTTTACTAACCAATACTCTAGAGATAATGATTAAGGAACCCTAAAAAGTCAAATTTCATAAGTTTTGGATGGGTTTTATGCATTGAAAATTTAAAAACTCATTTTTTCCAATGTAAAATTTTTCATTCTTGATTTCTTAACTACTACCCCTAGATAAACTTTTTATCAAAAAAAGTTGTTAAACGATACAAGCATCCTAACCATGCAGTGCTTTTAGAACCAGACCGGACCTGCCGGTTCAAAATTGATAACCGTTGAACCGGTCAGTGGCGATCCTACTTGGGTGGGTGAACCGAATTGTGTGACAAGCTTGCATGGTAGATGGAATTTTAATAAAAAATTCCATCCAAGGTACTCGAACCTAGGACATGTATATTAACAAGAGCTGGGCAAGCATGACTGCCACTAGGCCATGTGCTTAGTTGTTCACACACACATACACACTTAAATTGTGTTAAATTATAATTTTATATATTTATTTAATTAAATTTGACTCAATTGGTTGACCTAGTGCCTTGATCAAATCGATCATAAATTCGATTCCAAAAACTATGATCCTAAATCCTAAGTTGAGAATAATAAAATTATACATTAACAAGAGCTGGGCAAGTATGACTGCCACTAGGCCATGTGCTTGGCTGTTCATGTGTGTGTGTGTGTGTATTACATTTAAATTATGTTAAATTATAATTTTATATATTTATTTAATTAAATTTGGCTCAATTGGTTGACCTAGTGCCTTGATCGAATCGATCATCAATTCGATTCCATAAACTACGATCCTAAATCCTAAGTTGAGAATAATAAAATTATAATTTTATATATTTATTTAATTAAATCTAAGTTAATTGATTGACCCAGCACCTTGATCGAATCGATCATCAATTCGATTCTGAAAACTATGATCCTAAATCCTAAGTTGAGAATAATATAATATTGCCATATGGATATTGAAAGTGGCTACAATATATATATATATTAGTAAACTTGTTTTTTCTAATCTGTTAGGAAAAAAAATTGTTCGCCGATATCTCTAAAATATCATTTTTATCTTTTGTAACTAATTTAACAATACGTCTAACTACATAACTTTTCATAAAATACATTAGGTTAATTTTTTTTAGGTGACCAAAAAGGTTAGACGTGACCTATACTTATTATCAGAATAATAAAATATTTTAGAGTTTGAATTTAACATTTACTTGACAAATTTTTTAAGATATAATATTTTTATACTTTTATATTTTAATATTTTTAAAAAATATATGAGAAAACATTTGATAAAACTTTATTAATATGTCCAATTTTAAATTCTAAAGATTATATTTTAATAATCTTAACACATGAATTTATCATTTTTTAAGAATAATTCTTTAAAAAACTTGAAATCACATTAATTTTGTACTTAAGGTTTAAATTTATAAATTCATAAATTTATAAATTTATAAAATACTTAATTGTCAACAAAAATTTAAAAATCAACGATTACAATAAAAAAAAACTTATTTATTATTTTGATTAATAAAGGAAGAAGAGTATTTTATATAAAGTAGATAAAATTTAATTATAAAGAAGATATATATGTTGTTGAGACATTTTTTGAGGAAAAAAAATGGTTGGGCTACGAATGGTACCTAGTTCAAGGTATAGAAATTTTTTGGATCTTGTTAAATATAAAGTTATTTATGTAGCTCTATTTAACTAGATTAAGTTTTTGGTATAGATAATATGATATGGTGGTATCAGAGCCCCATGACTAAATGATTTGAGATTTGATCCTTGTGTAATACCTCGAGTATACCTGGCCATAGATAGGTTCGGTATGGCATTAGGGTCCCCTAATACTCACTCATGTTGCTGGAAAGGCCCCAAGTACTAAGATGACCTAATTATATAGAATTTGGTGTTGTTGTCACCACTAAAGCAGTCCAAAACCGCTATAGCATTCACAATTATAGAAAAGGGATTTTAGCTTTCTATCAATTGTTATAGTGGTCCAAGACGGCTATAATAGTCCCATGTTATATCATGAGGGGTGTTGTGGATGCCTTGTCCGCTATAGCGATGCCCCCAATTCTAGAATAGTGCAAAACGACATTGTTTTGGAAATTAGACCCTTACATCTTTAAAACATTTCCCCTTCAGGTTTCCTAACTAGAAACTAAAAACCTAGCCACCCTAACACCTTTCCTCCCCTATTTTCTCAATCTAGCTCCAATGTTTCTCCTCCAAAGCTCAAAGGTAAGGGATTTTGTTGGTTTTGCTTCCTTTTCCTCCAATCTTTCATGTACTTGGGGTTGCCATTGATGTTCTTCCATGTTTAACTAGTTATGGTGCTCTCTGATTGTTGATAGAGTTAGATTATAGTCATCTAGAGATTTTTAGAGATTAATCTAGAGTATTGTGGTTATTATGGAAGACATTGGTGTCATTCTTGCTCCACGAAACCCAATTGGTGTTTATCCCTCACATTCCACCCTTCCAGATGAGTGGGTTCAATCTTATGATCTTTATGTTGGTCAGTAGAGTTATTTTCATAAAAATGTGGCATAATGCATGATTTTATAGATCATTTCAAAGAGATTAGAGATTTCTGTTGATTTATCAAGTTTACGAAAATATGGGTTTTAGAATAGCACATGGACTATATGTTTTTATGTAAAACCATGGGACCATTATTGCTAAAATGATTTTCTGAAGAGCTTGGTTATGAATATGACTATTTAGAGATGCTATGACTATCAAATGATTTCCAAAGTATATTATGTTTTGACATGATATAGCTTTTAAACTCATAGTAGAACCCAGATACAAAGTTTCAGAGAAAAGATCTAGTTTTATGATTTTGAACTAGACAGTAGTTATAGAGAAGTAGACAGTGAGTTAATGACTGTAACTGATCATTAACTTTGATACTAAGTTGTCCCCAAGGGACAATCTCACCCAAAGCAGAGATGGAACCTAGTTAGGTGTCCAAATTGGGTTCTTGAGGAATCCCATAATTCAGAGTGTTTGTTATGCCATGGTTAATATGTATAACCACAGATTTATTTGTTATGCCATATTCATTAGGCATTACCAGAGAAATTGTTATGTCACATTTTGTGCATAACCAGAGATCCCTATTTCTCTATTAGAATACTGTTATTTCTAATTTAGACAAAATAATGTTTTTGATTAATATGTATGTAAATATGAAAATGTTTTAGAACTTTGTTTTCATTACTATGATATTATTCATTCTTTGTTGTTATCCCATGAAAGGGATTACTAGTGAGAATTCACTCACTGAGTTTTTGGATAAAACTCATGCTTATCTTCTTTTCCCATTACATATACAGTAGTTATACTGCGGGCTCTTCTCAACTTTCGACTAGTAAGTTTCACTTGGGTGAAATGTCTGTTGCATTTGCTCTAAAGTGCTCCGGTGATGGTGCGGGCAAGGTCCTAGACCATAAATGATCATTTTGCATTTTGTTAACATGTTTTGATTTGTATTTACATGATTTTTGCTTTCATGGTTATTTTTATAAGAGCAACTCAATATATATATATATATATATATATTACTATGACAACAGACTTTAGAGTTTGATTATGAAATTATAATTATGATTATTTCAATTTCAAAGAGCAGGTGATTTATATTTAGAGTTGAATTTATGTTTTAAAGGATTTTATGATTTAATTATGCATATAGAGTGACTCAGTAATCACGAGGCTTACGTGGGATGAAATTCCTCATATGCTGGTTACGTTCCCAAATTGGATCGTGACACTTCGTTATCCTCATTTTGATAAAATGTTCACATGTCAAAGCCCCAAAAGAGATATATGTGTAAGGGAACATGTTAAATATAAAATTATTTATGTGTCTCTCTGATGCTGTTTAAGGTTTTGGGAGAGATTGTTTGTGACAAACTTAAAGAATTAGAAAGAAACTAACATTTACCTCGTGTCAAAGAGACACGAGTGGGGACTTAAACTTGAAACTTGCTAAGTACGAGATACTGTCTTGCTCCACTCAATACTCCATTTTCTATATAAGATATCAGTTTTTCTAATCAATGCTTTTAGGGAAGTGGTTACGGATTCAAAAGAGAAAAGTATTACATAAAAAAGAGGTTTCTTGGTTTTCAATGCATGAGTTCACTCCAAAGTTTAGAAACTTAGCTTTTATTGATTTCTTAACCAGTAGGGCACTGGTTAGAAAAATCTTTATACGGTGTTTGGGATGTTACAATGAGATATAACTTAATTCTATTATATTATTAGATGAATTCTTAGGTTTGAGAATAACTTCAATTCTTTGATTTGAAATATATCTTAAAGTGAATTGAATTCTTTATTTGGACTATTTTATCCTTTACTAGAGTGGATGGGAGAGAAAAGATTGGTAGGATCAAGGCCATTTTGGGTAGATTAATTTTAAAATAAATTCTTATACCAAATTAGACCCTTTTTAGTGTGATTTGCTTTTGGGTCTTTCAAAGAAATTCAATTCTTTTTTAATTTCAATTCTTGGGGTTAAGTTGCTTCCAAATCATGGAATCAAATTGAATCTTTGTTGATATGGCGAAATACCCTACTTGTTAAGGTATTTCTAAAATAATAATTTGGCTTTCAAAATATCGTTACATTAATTTAGTCATTAACTAATATTCTAGTTTCAAAGTATCTAGGCAAAAACCCTATATTGGTGCCTTTTAAATTTTATTTCGAACAAATTGATTTCTCTAAAAAAAAAAGGATAAACTAGTCCCTCCAGGAACAAAAATAGCCAAAGAAGTCCTCCTGATAATTAAAAATATAGTACAAGGACTAATTTGACCATTTTCTTAATTCTTCATGGATTAATTTGTGCTTTTTGTCTTGAGTGTAATTTGTACAATAGGGAATTCTTTAGAGGTTTTTTTTTTTTATCCCATAGGGACCAATTTAGGTGTGTCATCAAATATATATTATGTTAAGATCTACGCAAAGATTAAGAAGGTTAACAAATTATTTTGATGATAATAAAAGATATGCTAATTTTTAAACATTATTCACATATTAAGATTAACATTATTTTTTAATTCCCAAAAAATAATATTTTCTTGATCTTTGAAATAAAGAGATAAATAATTTGAAACATAGAAAAAATTGAAAATGATAGATCTTGTTAAACGAATAGTTTAATATTTTTATTATGCACCAAAGAAAGAGTAATATTTTTATTGTTAAAATAGTCAAAATAAATTAATATGGACTGCTACCAAATCGGTGTCTTAGATAACGTACCAAAAAAAAACTTACAATTAAAAGTTTATTACTATTATTAACTTTTGATAATCATATTACCGTTTCAAAGTTCCAAATAAAAACATTCAATGTTTTGAAAAGATCTTTCAAGTTCTGAATTAAAGTGTGCTCTGAATATCTTATGCCATTTTTTGGTGGGGAATATGTTACGTCATTTGCTAACGAATATCAAAAAATAATTAAAAAGAAAAAGTATTTAATACATTAAGCGATATCTTAAACAGTATTTAAGACTTGTTTTTCTTCAAATAACTAAACACAATTAATGCAATATATGAACTTTAAATGTTTCTTAATCAGTTCTCTTAAAATACGCGTTTAATTAAGACGGTCGTTAATTAGCATGACTCATAACTTCTATTCATTATTGAAAGCATTACTCACCTAAAACAACGCATCGATACACGCATTCAAAAAATTGACCCAAAACAGAAGAGAAGAAAAAGGACGGGATTCTCTATAAAGTAATTACGCAATAAATATTGTTTTAAATAGCACTAAAAATAATTGAGATATCAATTTATGAAACTAGCTAAGGGTACTGATTAAGATTTTCAATGGTGAAAATTTTTAATACCAATACATTGAATGTATCGATAATTTAAAAACTATTTTTTCAATAAAAATGGAAACCTTAACCAATGCCTTTAGCAAAATCCTTAAGATATTCTCCCTCAATTTCTTAATTGTAGTCATTTAATGTTTTAGAATGAGTATTAAAAAAATACATAAACGCTATTGAATTTAGAAAAATCAAGGTTTGAATTACTAAAATACCCTATACACGCTATTAATTTTTTCTCTTTCTGCTTTCTAACTATCACTGAAGGATACAATTAATATATATAAAATAATCAATTTTCTATTGAAATGCTAAAATGACAATCAATATGAATTTTTTTCTAAAGTGACTATAATTAAATAATGGAAGGCGTAAATTGACCGAATTTAATAAATAACATACCAGCACGAAGAAGACCAAGGGGAATTCGGAGCAGAAGATCGGTAAATCTTGTGCAGATTCAGAGTCATTCATTGATGCAATGTACCACAGTAATATTTAGTTGCGATTTTGACTAATCTTATAGTAATGTTTATGATAAGAAAAGGTATTAAAAAAATTAAGACATTAATTATTGCACGAATAAGATAAAATAATTTTTAATATGGTAACCGATAAAAATTAAAGGAAAAGTCAAAAACAATAATCTTAATCCCCTGTAAAATAATTTTACATCGTCCCTTATCACATGACAGATTTTCTATCCATTATTGAATACCATGTCAAATTACTTTACACATACAAAGTACATATGATATGAGAATAAATATATGAGGTGAAAGATTTCAAAGATATAATCAATATGTAACATTACAGATAAAATTCATTTATACAATTTTTCAATGCATTTTTTTATAAATATTAATCTTCTCAAAGTTTAAACTGTAATCCTATCTTTCCCAACAAATTGAAAACATTGTTGAAAATGACTTTCATAAGTGAATTGGAGCACAATCACACATTGGTGACAAAACTGGGGAAGGACAAAGGGGATCGGATAAACTGGAAAATTTTCTATTAGCTTTGCTAGTGAAAGCGCAGTAAGTTTCGAATATACATAAAACCCTGGCTAATACCGCTTAACAAATCGCCCTATCCTTAAAATCCTGAAGCAGCCTAAAATTTTATCTATTCATCCCATTTACAAAGCGTGAAGGGGGGTAAAAAAAAAAAATTAATAATTAATCATCATATCATAAATGGATGCAATTTGGCAAATTATCATCATCTCTTTAAATTGATATATTGAGGTCAATCCTAGGTTTCTTCACTGATGGGATTGGAACAACAGAGTTACACCTAGGACACCTTGGATTGTTCTTCATGATCAACACATATGACAAGCATCCAGGGCACCCTGCAGCCATAGGTGAGCAACTCTCACTCTCCTCTTCTTGGGTCTCCCTGATTGATGATGAGGATGATGAGTATGATGGTGATGATGCTGAGATTGTTGACTTCAAGAATGATGCCCTCTTCTTTACAATTGGCTCCTTCTCTGCCCTCTCAAGAGCTGATTTCACCTTGTCAAGGGTGCACACACTCTGGTAGTTGCTTGATGGGAGGGTAGATGAGACCAATTTCAGGTCTAGGCTTGTGTCATCAAAGAGGCTCAAGGGCACTTTGGATGATGATGATGGGAAATTCAGGTCCTGAAGTTTTGGACCTGTTGGTTTCATTTGGAGCTTTTGGTCAGGCACAGGTGCTGATCCTAATGTGTTGCACCTCTGGATATAGACCTTCCCTGACTGCAGATCACACACAATGAAATCCAATTAATAACTCATACAATCAAATTAATTGGTCAACATAAAGAATTAAACAAAATTCATTGATGAATTCAGTACAATCAGTTTTGAAATTATTAAATATCAATAGAAAACAAATAGTCACAAATGTAATACAGCAAGTTACAATATGAATTAATTGAAAGGTGATATCACTGAATGAATGAAATTTGCGGTGGAAGGCATATCATGGAATGAAAAAAACAAAAAAGGAGAAATTAAACTGAAGAAAAAACAGAAACTCTGAAAAGCTCTGAATTGGCATCATAGAAGGCTATACTAGCTTAGATATCAAGAATCTGAACGCCTTTAAACCACCCAGCTTTATCAGAAATAATTAAAAAGGTCCAAATGAGCGAGAATTGAGTAACTGCAGGCCTGCTGTTACATTAAAAGCGAAAAGTTTAACACAGCCACAGAAGAAAAAAATTACAATCAGTGATCAAAACAATTGAATTTACATATTTTTCCCCTTTCTTCCTCCAGTTCCTCTGCACCCAATTTCAGGACAAGGAAAAACAAATCACAAAAAGAAATTATAAATCAAGCATCCCATGTAAAAAAAATCATAAATAAAAAAAAAACACCCCAGTTGAAGAATTTTGTACCACAAACCGCTGCAAACGCTAAGAACAAAAACAGATTAAAAAAAATCAATTTTGTCAAAAATTAAAATTATAAAAAAGAAAACACTTGAATTGCAAAATACGAGGATTCCATCCTTAATTTTTCATTAACAAAACAAAAAAAAAACACCAAGAGAGAAAACCATGAAACTACAAAACAAAAGAGAATTTCCAATTCCCAGGAGCCACGATTTTTCATAGTGATAAAATCAAAATAAATAAATAAAGGGGATTTATTTTCCCGGGAAACAAGCAGAAAATACCCAGATAAGAAGAATTGAAGAAACAAACCTGGAGGTCGAGGCGCTTCTCCCATCCACTGGGGACCTGCAAGTCGAGGTCGAGTTCCTGTGATTCAATGGAGGACCCACCAAGCAAGTCCCGCGTGATCAGAGCCGTCGGTTTCTCACCGTGTGATGATGCTTCATTCCCCACCGTCCGATGCTGCTCCTCCTTGTAGCCCCCCATCACCCTTACAAGAGAGCTCACCTCTGCAGCCATTTCTGTGTGTTTCTTAGAAAGAAAAGAGGTTCTAGAGAGAGAGAACTTTGGAGAGAGAGAGAGAGAGAGAGAGAGAGATGAGACTTTGATGTTCCTTCGTGTGTGTGACTGTGAGAGGATTTATACATGCCAATAAAGATATAGATAGTAGTACGTTATTATTAATATTATTTATTTATTAATATTATTAATTATTAATTATTAAAAATAAATTAAAAGAGAGAGAAATTGAAAGCAGTGCTATATGTTATTGAAATTAAGCGAATTGAATTGAAATTAATTGAGTCCTCTGGTTTTTCGTTATTGGGGTTTTTGAATTTTCAAAAAGAAAGAAATTTTGACTTAATTTTAATTAATTGTTTCATTTATTGGGGGGTATTAATTAATGAGAGGGAGGGTAGTGGAGGAGTGCGGAGAGAATTCAAGAAAGAGGGTGGCATGTAAGTAAATGGGAGCATTTAATGCAGGGAATAGTAGTCGACAAATTTTGGTGCCTTAATTGAGTAATTTTCAATTTGAACAATTTAGTTTTCTTCTTTCAATTTTGGGTAATATAATTATCACAAGAATTAAAGAATGGTCATAATGGCATTATGGTTTTGTATTTATTCCACAATTAAATTTTTATTTATTTATGTTTTTTCGAAGGTGGGATCTTTTAACTTTCAATGGTTTCAGCCTCATTAATGAACGTTGGACCCTGCGGGTGCATGACGTTAGATTAGTATTATCAACCCCTCATTAAATTTTGGTAGAATACAGTTTTGACACGTACCAGATCTTGGAAGCCGAACTTGGGCTTAAGGCTCCACCAATTGTTTGGTCCACTTGTTGCGGTTTCTTTGCTCTTGTATCTTGTTAAATTCTCGACAAATTTTGGACCAAATGAAATTTCATTGGAATGAAAATATATACACTAGCCCACTTTAAAACCATATGCTCATATAGATCGATAAGTTCTTCAAATTTCTGTGTTTGTATGCTGGTAATTTTTATTTATTTACCTTTATGAGATTTTGAATAAGACTGTGTTTCTATTAGTTGTTTATTTTAGGATTTGCTTATGTGTCTTTTTTTTTTTCATTCTGCAATTATTGTAATTACTATTTCGTATGCATTTGATATTCGTGAACTTTAGATGCTGAAATATGTAGAAAAAAGAGATTTTTTTTTTTTTTGGTGATTTACAAAAAAGAGATCTAGATACGTAGGATTCTTATATTTAATGTAGTATCTTAGATATCTAAATATGCGTTATATGTAATTTTATTTGGTTGGATTTAGCAATCTTATATATCTAATTTTAAAATTCTAAAAATTACCATTTTTCTATTTCGTACGCATAGCTAGTTAATAACTATTATATAAAAAAAATTGTTATGGTATGTAATTATGAAATGCCGGTCAAGCAATAATCATAAATATTGTAGAATTATTCTGCAACAATAATAAGAACCAGATATTAATAATTAAGACAATTACTTTTAACTCTTCTCATAATTATGAACATAAATTAATTTTATTGATTTGTAAATTAATGGGGACGTAGAATTAGTAAAATGAATGAGTGTTTTTAAAGAAAATAGAGGAAGTTAATATTATGAAAGATTTGGTGATTCATAAAAATAATAAAATCTCTTATTAAATATTTCAGATTCGAATAGATTTGAAAAGTTATTACATGCCTGAATTACATGGACATCGCAGGATAATAGTAGTTTTCTTTTTTTGGTTTTGATAAAGGATTCCCACTTGATATTTTAATATAGAACTTTAATTTTAATTTATATTTATATTTATTAAAATATTAGGTCATAAATTAAAATTGAAAATTTAGGTTTAATTCACTATTTAAAAGTGTGATTCAAAATTTAAAATTAAGAAAAATATTAATACAATAACAACTGTATAATACCTTGATACTATTTTTTATTATAAATATGTTTATTATTATTAACATATAAAATAGTAAATTAGAAATTAGGACCTTTTATATTTTCATATTTTTTTATAAATATATTAAGTTTCAATAAATGTGATTGTTAGGAAACAAGTAAATCAAAAAGAAAGAGAATCGTAAAATATTTAATGAGAGAGGACATTCAATTTTCAAATTCTATAATTGATAACTTCGAAGGTATATATTAAAAATAATTTAATTTTTATACATTGATACAATGTAAAATAAGTTACATTAAAGCCATTATGATTGATCTAGTGGTGAGGGTTTAGATAGACAGCATGATATTTTAAGTTCATATCTCATTGTGAACATGTAACTTTTGAAATTCAAAAAGAAAATAAGTTACATTATCAT
Organism: Dalbergia cultrata; assembly: GCA_031216105.1. Taxonomy (NCBI): domain Eukaryota; kingdom Viridiplantae; phylum Streptophyta; class Magnoliopsida; order Fabales; family Fabaceae; genus Dalbergia; species Dalbergia cultrata. Next base: position 20,570,496 of record CM062350.1, read on the forward strand.
CACATTAATAAATATGATTAACTATCATATTCAATATTTAAGATATCATGTAAAGTGAAGGATTCAATTGCATAACAATATTTAAATTTTTTTTTCATTGTTAATGTATTAAATTTAAACTCCATTAGAAATTAAGAAGATATGTTACTTTAGTTTTTAATGCAATTTTTTTTTTATAATTGCAATTCGTTTATTATGGCACTCAATAATTCTTAATAGATTATTAGTGGCATTTGATATGAGTAGTACCATTGCATATTATTAATATTTTAAGAAGTGATATTTTGTATAAATCATGTGAGGTACAAATACAACATTCACCATTCTAAAAAGTGTAGTGGGATTAAAGGACTTTGTATTAGAGTGACCTTTAGTATAGGGCTCTTATATTTTGGTCCTCCACGAACCTTTTACTTTTCAAAGGGTGTAGGGACTAGGAAGTTTTGTTTAATTTTTGTTTTTACCTCATAAGACTTTAAAATCTCAAATAATACCCTAAAATATGATATTTACATAAGCACTTGTAACTAGGATTTGAACCAAACACTTGAAAAAGGAGATGTAACATCTCATGCTACTTTATTGGTTGGTGACTGTCCCCACAAACTAACATTGGGCCTTTTTAGCATACTTTGTTCACACTCACATGCTTCCTGAGAAAACTTCCCAAGAGGTCACCCATCCCAAAATTTCTCCAAGTCAAGCACGCTTAACCATAGAGTTCTTTAGTGATAGACTATAAAAAAGAATATGCATTTTGTTGGTGTAAGTAGTACAAATCAATTCATATAAGTCATTCTCAACTGTATAGTTCCATACATATATAGTCTTAGGATCCCTCTTATTCTAGTGTGTAATCGGTTCATTCATATACCTCTCTGCTTAGAAGGCCTGTGAAGAGGCTCTCCTTGTCCGAGTCTTCTTTGTATTGGCGATCACTCCCTGCCCTCATCCTCGGGCATTACATGTTGTAACATCCAATGCTACTTTATGGATTAACGACTATCATGTTTTGTCCTCATTCACACACTTCCTGGGAAAACTTCTCAGGAGGTCAACCATCCCAAAATTGCTCCAAGTCAAGCACACTCAACCATGAAGTTCTTTAGTGATAGGTTACCAAAAAGAAGATGCATCTTTTCACATGGTTAAGATGCATCTTCTTTTTGATAGCCCATCACTAAAGAACTCTATGGTTAAGTGTGCTTAACTTAGAGTAATTTTGGGATAGGCGACCTCCTAAAAAGTTTTCCCAAGAAGTATGTGAGTGAGGACAAAGCATGGTAAAAAGACCAAATATTTGTTTGTGGGGATAGTTGTTAACCCATAAGGCAGCATGAGAAGTTACAAATGGTATCAGAGTAGCACTTCTCCCAGTACAGTGCATCTTGTTGGTTCGGGGATGAACCAAACAAAAGCTAGTAGGCATGTAACACCCGGGGACGAGGGCAGGGAGTGATCGTTGGTGCAAAGAAAGCACCGCCAAGGAGCAACTCCTCACAAGGCCTTTTAAGCGGAGGGGTACATGAATGAATCAATCACACATCAGAATGAGGGGGATCCTAAGACTGTATAGGTGTGGGACTATATATTTGAGGATGACTTATATGAATTGATTTGTACTACCTATACAAACAAAATGCATCTTCTTTTCGGTAGCCCATCACTAAAGAACTCCATGGTTAAGCGTGTTTGACTTAAAGAAATTTTGGGATGGGTGATCTCCTAGGAAGTTTTCCTAGAAAGCATGTAAATGAGAATAAAGCATGCTGAAAAGACACAATATTAGTTTATGGGGACAGTTGTCAACCCATAAGACAGCATGGGATGTTACAGAAGATCTGTAATGCAAAAGTGAAAAGGATCATTAGACCTTAGAAAGTATTTTCAAGTAAAATAAAGTGGTTATTTTGTTACACTTTTCTATTTTTTATTTTTTAAACATATTACCTTTCAAAAATAAAGATAAATTCCACTCTTATAATAATCGATTAAAAACTCATTAAACTTAATAATAATCAATTCATGTGTCAGATTTAATAAATTTCAACTCAATGACCCAATGATCTAACTTGATAATATATTATATATAATTTTTTTTATTTTCTATATATAATGTATTTACTTAGTAAAGTCATACTTTAGTTATATCAATGGATATTATTAAGTTATAATATACATGTATATGAAATTAATATTAGGAGATTTAAAGTTTGTAATTATTTTTAAAAAAGGTGTGATTTTTTTTGTTTTTATTTTAATTGAAAGAAATACAAAATAATAATAATAAAGTAATCTGATCACCTGAATCAAATCACGTGCTACACTCTAGTTTTAAATAAAAAAAAAGTTAGAAAAAGTTTTGAAGTATGAAAGGTGCTGATTGCCCTTATTTGTCGTTTCGAGTCCTGAATTTCACTAAGACTGGATCCTACACGTCATTAGAGGGCTCTATGATAGAATCACATTCTTGGCATCAAAAGTCCCGGTAATTATTTTCAAGACGAAAATGAGTTAAATAATGATTTTTAATGAATATTATGAAACCTTTAAACATTTTGTTTTTAAATCACAAGTTTATAAAATCTTAAAAAATACCCGAATTTGAACTAAAACAAAAAATTTGGATTATGATTTGTTGGGATTTTAATTTTCATGATATTTTATTTGAATCCAAGTGGGGGATACTTCCTTATTTATATTTATGTTTGAAGGTTAATTAACTGGAAATCAAGAAATATAATAAGTATTGAGACAACCTAGACCAATACATAAATATAACAAGTGAGTATTAAGAAATGTAATACACTATGGCCTTATAAGGGTGTGGATACCTACCCATGCAAACGCATACTGCCCTTGAAAAGGGGAAGGGCAAATCCATGAAGGCGTCCAATTAGGGCCTAAAGCAGACAATATCTGCAGGCCCAGTATTGCACTCAAACTACAGATAGCGATATATAGTGTGCCCAGATGTGACAGATGATATCAGAGCTAGTTTCGAGATCGGTGTTCTAGCCAATGAGGACACCAAGCCTCTACTAGGAGGGGTGAAACTAGTTGCACATCGGTTAGAGAGGGGACCAAAGTATGCCTTATAAGGGTTTGGATACCTTCCCCATGCAGACGCATTTTCTCCTTGAGAGGGGGAAGGGCAAATCTATGAGGGGAGCTCAATTAGGCCCTTGAGAGGGGATAATATCTACATGCTAGGTGTTAAACTCACACTAGGGACAACGATACGTAGCGTGCCCAGATGTGATAGATGTTACAAATAGTATCAGAGCCAGTCGGTATGCCAACTCGCTAGCAAGGTTGCTGGGTCCCCACTAGGAGGGGTAGAACTAGTCCATATCGGTTGGGGAAAGGAACGAAGCATGCCTTATAAGGGTGTGGATACCTCTCTCAAGTATATGCATTTTCCCCTTGAGATAAGAGAAGAGCAAATCTGTGAGGGGTGCCTAGTTGGGCCCCAAAGCAGACAATATCTGCATGTTGGATGGTACACTCACACTGGGGATGACAATACGTAGTGTGTTCATATGTGATAAGGGAGAGAAGTTTTCCACTTTGTCAGAGATTGATTTTAAGTATTTAGAGGTTCTAGAGATTAATCTAGAGTTATATTATTTCCATGTCTAATAGTTGTGTTATTTTTGCTTCCCTAGGGTTTTGTTAGTGCAGTTCTTGTGTATTCCACTATTCCAGGTGAGTGGTTCGTATCTGTAATCTCTATGTTGTTCATTATAGTTATTTTCATGAAAATATGATTTATTGCTTACCTTTAGAGATTATTGTACAAGATATTTGAGATATTGTTGGTTATTGGGTTTTGATCGGTTGATTTGAGAGCATGAAACTTGTTTTTAATAAAACTCATGGAACCATTATTGTTGAATTGATCTTAGGTATAATTGATGATATATGTAATTGTTAGAAACTTTTATGAGTGTTTGAATGAATTCTGGCAATGGTTTATATATATGATATAGTTTTATATCTAAATACAAAGTTTAGAGAAAAGATTAAAATAATGATTTAAACCCCATTATTTCAAAGTATGATATTAAGCTTTCTCTAGTTTATGAAAAGCTTGATAGTTTGAGATATGTTTTAAATATTTAGTCAAAATGGTTCTAGAGCATGAATCTTCATGAGAATTCTGAACAATTGATGACTACATTCTCTATGGAGGTATGAACCATAATGTCTGCAAAGGTTAATCCCTTGGACATGATTTCATAGTCACAGTTATACTAAGGCCAGACTGTTAGAATCAGATAGATTTAGAGCTCAAACAGAACTAAAAGGTTTTTAAATTTAGATGGATTTATCAAGCAAAAAATGATTTTACAAAATTTTCTTCAATTTTCATATAAATCATTAGATAATATCTTAGTTTTTCTCTCAAAAAATATTTTTACACTTTAACGAAATAAAGTGAATGTCAACCATAACACCGTATAAATAAGAATAAGAACAAATCAATTTTTTACTAAGGATATTATAGGAATGTTACAAATAATTGTAATAAATGGGAAATAACAATAGAGAAAGGGGTGGCTAAGAGAAATAATTTCTTTACTTGGTTAATTCAAATTTTAAGTGTTACTCATACAAGGAGAAAAGGAAGTAATTGACTTAATTTGGATATTTCCAATTATAAGTATTAATTATTCCACTAGTCAAGATACTATCAATGTATACAAATTAAACTCTATAATACTGTTCACGAAAAAAAATCTCGATAATTTTTTTCTGTTTTGCATAAGTGATTGTTAAAACATTATTAACTGTTATAACCAACTTCACACCTATGTATTACTTATGACAATAATCAATAATTTTAACAATACAATAAATAGTACTATTAATTTATATACAAGTACCTATTCATTAATTTTACTATACATAAGCAAAACAAAAAACTAGCCACATTTACATTGCATTTAATATGATTATATAAAAAAATTGTATTCAAAATAATAAAAAATTCATATTTAAAAGAAGTGGATTTGTGACAGCAAGGGGTGGCTTTAGAAAATCTGAAATCTTTTATGTTTCCCAGATTAGTTGGTTACAAGTTTAGTATCCTGACAAAACCTCGTAAATCAAGACAATCTATCGGCTTTTAGTGCATGCTCCATTGTAGTCTTGCAGCAGTGAGGCCCAGGTTAAATGCCACCTTGTATGAGTGTACGAGGAGTGTGTGATTTTAGTGAGAGCATGTGCTACTATGCACCTTATTTTAAGTTTGTGTTGCACCTTTTCATCTCAGGGTTTAGATTATGAGGTTTATAGTGTACTAGAAGGTTTATAGTGCACCTTAATAATTTCTATTTTATTTAAAATTAAAAAAATATGGTTAAATATATTTTAGAAATGACCAAGAATTTATCAACGTGATCACTGAATTAAACAAAATTTTTAAAGTATCTGACAAATAATTATCAAAAAAATAATATACCAAACATATAAAATTTGGTCAGTTCTTAACTTTAAAAATGCAGTTAAATGTATTTTAAATGTGATCAAAATTTATCTATGTGATTGTTAAAATAAATAATTTTTTTTAAAAAATATTATACACATAAATTTGATCACTTTTAAAATACACTCAGTCACATTTTTAAAATCTCATTAATCTAAGAGATTATTACAATGCACCATAATAATTTATCACATCCATACACTTTGTGATCTTATTGGCTCGATCACAAGGTGCACCACTAAAATGTTGGATGCATTAAAGACACAGCTGTAAGTGTAAGTATACGTAGAAATATCATTACTCAAAAATCAAATACGTATATCTAAGTAAGAAATCTGAGAAGCTTAGATTACCACACATAGAAGGGATATAATACAAGTGATACATGCTCCATAGGCTAAATTGGACATTCTAACACCAAAGGCTAGACAAAGTTTAACAAGAATGGTCAAGGAATAAAACACAAAAGCCAAGTGGATCATTCTAGCATTTTGATTTTATTTACTTTATGTATTTAGGCTTTCTAAATTTTTATCAAGAAATTGAATAGGTGATTACAAGATAATTTCTCTTGTGGTATTTTGGTCAATTTCATATATCTTGATTATCCACGTTTCTGAGAACAAATTTCGTAGGGATTTAGTAGGGGAGGTTTTTATTTTATTGTTCCACATCAATTTATGTGTTAAGCTAAGGTTTCTAGATCTTTATATTCACGGTGCTCCACATCAACAAGGCTTAAATTTACACTTAATACTTGAAAAATTCATTTTGATTCTTTTTTTTTTTTGTCATAATAATTTTAGATTGATTGCTTTTAGTCTATGTCACTAATCTATTTTTGTTAAATACTGAGTTAGTTAACGAAAGATCATGTCACCTCATTCTACATAGTAGCTAGTAATTTTACATGGCATATCATGACTTTATAGGTCAAGATTCTGGTGGTAAATGATTTATTGGGATGGATAAGATAGAGTGTTGGGTAAGAGTTTTTATACTTTGGATTATAATATGTAAAGTAAGATTATTGGTTCCCATGTAGGTTTGAACAATGTGACCTTTTATTAACCAACTCAACATATAACATAAACAACTAATAGTAGAAGCTAAAATCAAATAATTTTAGAAATTTTTGGACTGAAACCTTTTTCTAGAGACCCAAAAGAAAATTTGCTTTTTTTCAGATTAAAAAAAAAAGTAATTCTCTTGTTATAGAGAGAGAAAGAGAGAGGTTAATTGTGACATTAATTCATGTCATGTGTGCATGTGTGTCACTACAAGAAAGGATCGGGAAACCGACAGGTTCATCGATGGGTATGATTTTTACTAACGAGATTACAGACAGTTATGGGAGTATCGGTGACAAGGCCGTCGATGAGTATTATCAACGGTAAAAAAAACCTATCGGTTATTTTTTATGCCTTTACCGATGGATAAGATGATAATTAGCCGTCATTACAATTAAATAAAAGACATTGTCTCTTCTGTCAGAGACATGTTTATACCGACGGTTTTATTTATTTTTACTGACGGGTGTTTAAATAAATTCTAATTTTTTTATTATTTTGTTGATGATTTTTTTTAATTGTGTGAAAATTATATTTAAATAAAAATTGCATATTACTGATGGTTTTACCCATTAGTAATAAATAATTTTTTTAAAATTTCGTTTTTAACTATGATGTGATTGGTAATATGTTATTTATTTATTTATTATTTATTTATATAATAACCTAATCATAAATTAAATTGATATTAAATAAGAAAATATTAAAATGAATAAATTAAACTAATTAAATAAAATATCAAATTATGACAATAAAATATATACAAACTACAATAAATGTAAAAAAAAATCTAAAACGAAAAAAAGAAGCTAGATAAAAACTAGCTGAATTCCTGGGGCATCAGCATCATCGGCGGCGTCAGCAGCATCACCATCATCATCATTTGAGGAGGCGGTGGGTAAACCGACCTTTCGAGGTCAGCCTCTGCCCTTACTAGCCATATTGAAACAATTAAAAAGTAGTCCATAAAAAAATTGATAAATCAAGAAATTTCAAATAATTTCATAATAATATTGCATATAGTATTAAACACCTCAGTTAATTTGAAAATGCATGGCTGTTTTCATCATCACTCTCTTATCACTAGGTGAATCATCAGCACTACTAGCATTTATTTCATCTTCATGATTTCTGATTCGGTGGTTACTCATGCATTCAATTATGCCAACTTCCCTAATAGTCAACGAAAGAGGGGTTTTAGGATTGTTTGCATTAATAATTACTACCCTTGAAGGGGGTGGATCATCCACCTGATAAGCATATTCAACAGTATCTTCCTCAATTTTAATCCTACCTCCTAGTTTTATATTGTTCACAACCCCTCACCATGACCTACTTTTCCCAGGATATGACATATAATATACTTGTCTAATATTTTAGGCTATAATAAATGGATCATAACTTCTGTATCTTTTGGTGTAATTGATTTCAATGATTTTGTAATTGTTGTGTTGTCGTGTCCTAATAAGTCAGGTAGGATCACACCATTCACGTTTGAATAGGACACATTTATTTTCGAGCTCACCCACGTACTCAAACTCAAGGATTTCCTTAACGACCCCATACCAATCACATTCCTTGTCCTTAGTATTTCTTTTAACACAAACACCTATATTATCGGTTTTTTTCCTCGCACCCCAATATGCTATGTGAAACTTGTACCCATTAACATAGTACATTGGCCAACTTACTACTTTATTTTTTGGCCGCCAAGCTAAATTAAACAAATGGGGACATGTTACACCATTATTTTTGTTATGAACCAACGTACATGAAGTTTGAAATGTCAAACAAACTTGTATCAAACAAAATAAACAGATAAGAATATATTGGGTTACATAATCCTAAGCAAGTGGACTTACATGTAATCTAAACCAATCCAAAAATAGTTGAAGAGAATCTTGACCATGCAGTTGCTCAAAGTATTTGTTGTTGAAAATCTATTTTATGTTATTTTAAAGATGCGAAACATCACACTTTCACATAAAAAAAAGGTGTTGACTTACAATCTGAATGGCTCTACCTCATCACAATTTATCAAAATATGTAAGGTTGTAGAATTCCACTCCTAGAAAGTAAGCTATTGAGCCACGCTCTTTCCAGCTCCTCGACCAAGTAAATTGAATATAGACAAAGTTGGTGGACTAGAACACTTCCCTCCATCGTCGTTACGACCAACTCGAGTTCTCCTAGATTGAACATGTGACTGAAAGTAAAATGTGCATAAATTTGAAGTCTCTTTCACTAAATAAGCTCGACATATTGATCCTTCCACTTAAGACCTATTCTTCATAGTTCTTTTAAATTCTCTTATTTCCCTTTCAAATAGATGCATCCACCTGTATTGAATCGGATTACACACTTGTGCTTCATATGCCAAATGTATGGGCAAGTGTTCCATTGAGTCAAAGAACCCGAGAGGAAAACTTCTCTCTAATTTGTAGAGAATTATGGGAATAATTTTTTCCATGACAAGCAGATCGTCAACCCTAAGAGTAGAAGAGCATATATACCTGAAATACTGACTTAGCTTAGTTAGGGGCTTCCAGACAACATCAGGTAGCTCTCTAAATGCAATTGGAACCAAAAACTTCATGAAGACGTGACAAGCTTACACTATGCAACATTCACGCACCTACTTAAGTTAGAAGCATAATCATCGGGCATTCTCAACTCCTTCAGCTACTGACAAACAACTTGTTTTTTTATTGGAACTCAGAGCATATTTGGCATTTGGTTTATAGAAACGACCATCTCTTAATTTTTGTAAATGCAAATCAAGTCGCGTGCAATACTCAGCTAGAACATGCCTTGCCATGTTGTTGCCTTTGGTTCAATCTGTATCCAATACAGTATTCATAATGTTGCCAAAAACATTTTTCTCAATATGCATGACATCTAAACAATGACATACCAAATTATCCTTCCAATACGGCAACTCCTAGAAAATACTTTGTTTGGTCTAATTATGGTATACCCTATACCCTGGCATTCACACTACCTTTCTGACTGCTGTTATTTTTTGGAAATCCTTAACTCGATCCCACATTTCATGGCCACTTAGTCTAACTGGAGGCTCATCATGCTCAACACAATTACTTTTGAAGACATATCTACTTTGCCTATATGGATTATCAGAATCTACGAACCTTCTATGACAATCAGACCAAGAGTTCTTTCCTCCATGTTTCAAGGTGAATGCTTTAGTATCCTCCATACAAATTGGGCATGCTAACCTGGGTCATCCATCCAGACAACATTGCATAAGCTGAAAAATCATTTATGGTCCACATTAATATAGCTTTCATCATGAAATTTTACTGTGCTAAAATGTCATAAGTAAGAACATCTTGGCACCCAACTCATTTAGTTAATCAACTAGGGGTTGAAGATACACATCAATGTTAGCTTTTAGATTATCAGGGCCAGGGATTATACATGTTAAGAATAGATAAGGGTCTTTCGTGCATATTTCACCAACTGGAATAGGGTTTGCTAAATTGGTTATTCGGAGTAAATCCATCTGAAAAAGGTCCCAATCTAACATTTCGAGGGTCAAAAGCAAAATCAGGAATTGTTGATTGAACTTTTTCCATGCCTCACCATGTAATGGATGCATCATCATACCATCATTTCTCTTATTTTCACTGTGCCACCTCATATGAGAAGCGAGCTCATTGATGCATGAGTCTCGTGAGTCCAGGGATTAAAGGCAGATAGTGTATTCTTTTCTAAGGGACATCCTTATATCTCCCACTTCTACATCTCTTGGGTTTAAACCTAGACTCTTGGAAAAACTTACACTCAATCACTGAAATATTATCTTTATAATAAAGCATGCAACCTTTCAAGCAGCAATCAATCTTTATTTCCTTCAACCCAGGTTTAGAAACTAACTTTTTAACTTGATAAAAATCTTTTGAAATTACATCGGAGTTCAGACTTAGCTCACTTATCAGTGCAGCCCACTGATCAAAAGAACATTGACTTTGATTCCCTTCAGACTTAATGCTCAACATTCGAACTGCTAATGACAATTCAAAGTGCATACAATCCTCCCATAAGGGTTGATTGGCAGCTTCTAAGAGACTATAAAACTGAGCAGCATCTTGATTTGGTTCCTCGACTGAAGGCTGTGAATAACGAGCAGGAAATTTAGGACCAGCAACATCAAACACCATTTCTTGATGCCTAACCTGGTTATTCTTCCATAGCACATTACCCACGTCGTGCTGAGGTACATGGATCCCACCATAACCACTTGATTCCATGCATTAAATATCTCCCCATTCTCGGTCCAAACCTAATAGTCAGACATCAATCCCCACTTATACAAATGAATCCTTATTGTATCATCATCCAAATACTTCCTACATTTGCACCTATTGCATGCACACCTAACTTTTGCTTCATTAATGAACTATTGTGTTTTATATGTCACACTCATAAATTCTTCAACACCACTATAAAATTCCAGTTTAATCCCCCCCTCTATTAGGATGCAATCTATCGTACATCCATGATCGATTTGAAGGTAACATTGTGTTTGGGTTTAACCCTAGACTCTACAATTTTGTAAAGATGGTAAGTTATTCCTTTCAAATACAAATTCAATTGCTATTTCAAATACAAAAGTTAACAAAATTTCGACAACATCACCTTTTAAATTAGGATCTTCCATTGTTAGATATATCAGTCAATTCAACAAGTATAGATATTATTATAAAGATCAACAACAAAATAGACATAGTGAAATACTTACATAGTAATAATTAAATACAATTCATATAATCCTAAAATTGTTCTATTGCGCATCCCCTTATAACTCCACAACATGCAGCCTACAGTCTCCACAAACACAAAGAATCCCACATCAAACAAATCAAACAAGTCAGGGCCCTTCCCTCCAGTCATGCAATCCCTATTTACTATAACTTTATCCTTGAAAACATAAGTCTTTATATATCCTACCTATATATTAAATAATATAAATAACAAGGATTGAGTTACTAACCTTTATAGCAGTAAAACAAATACAACATGCAGTAAAGCTCTCGATGTCCAACCAAATCCAATCTTGAAAATCAAATATGATCAATTTAAATCAATACAATTATATTCATGAAAAAAACATAAAATAACATAAACAAAAAGAATGGCAAACAGATCCAACAGTCGATAATCGCTGTCACCCTCAAGAATAACTCCTACATTAACAAATTAACAATAATAATTACTCTCCAATGTAACAAAACACAATACTACGGGCACCCATAAATGAACAGAAAAAGCAAACCAAATCAAAAAATTAAACCGATTAAAATGCTCACCAAAGCCCCAAGATCGTAATGGTAGCCTTTGTTTCTTGAATGGAGCTTCGGTGGCAGCGAATGACGGTAAAAACGACAGCGGCGCGGCGAACTTAGAGAGAGAGGGGGAGGTTTTAGAAAGAGAGAGAGAGAGAGAGAGGGAGAGAGAGAGAGAGAGAGATTGCAGCGAGTGAGGAGGAAGAAGGATCACGATGGGGATAAATCTATGGACTATTGATGGGTATGCATTTAGTGAAACAATGCGTTTCATTAACAAGTAATTACCGACGATTTTACTGGTGGAAAATACATAACAGTAAACATTTGTGCGGAAACTTGTGAATTTTCAAATCCTCGTCGGCAACAACGTCGATAATAAATAAAACATAACAATTAAAAAATAAATGTCCATTGATTAAACCGTTGGTAAAGCAACTAATAAATATAATTATAGTTATAATTAATAACTTTCGATAAACCCATTGGTTGCTATAATACATTATAAAAAATAATATACCGATGAATACATCTGTCGGTTTACCTGTCGATAATGTAATTAATAAATATAATTATTAATGATAATTAATATATATATATATATATATATATATATATATATATATATATATATATATATATATATATATATATGTGTGTGTGTGTGTGTGTGTGTGTGTGTCAAGAATTCCGTCGATAACTTCATACATAAAACAAATTATTGAATTGAGCTGTCAGTTTACCCGTCGGATATTATGCACGCCAAGTGGAGGGTTTTAGTGTAATCATTTACCGACGATTTTACTGACGGGTACGCGTAACAAAAAATAATTGGTTCCTAATTTGCGTCAACCCGTCGAAAATAGCGTCGATAATTATGGATAGTTTTGAACCAGTCAGTAGTATACATTGGTATTTTGCATTTTTTTTGGTTTTGTGTATGTGTGTGTGTGTGTGTGTGTGTGTGTGTGTGAGAGAGAGAGAGAGAGAGTGAGTGAGTGAGTGAGTGAGAGAGAGAAACAAAAGGCAAGGGGAGGGGGAAGAGTATTCCAAGTAAGAGGATTGATTATTTGTTATAGCGAAATGAGCTTTAAATGTTGACAATCCATGTAACTTTAAATAATAGAAAAATTACTTTTCTCACTTTTCACATTGGAAAAGTAAAATTAAAATTAATTTTGATATACTATCAATGTAAAAGAGTTTTATATTATTATCTATTTATATGACGACATGATGGCAAAAGTGATTTACCATTAAATCTACTACCTCAAAAATCTCAATAGCATATGATTAAACAAAATATAAGAATTATTTTCACTGACTTTGTATCAAAACTAATCTTATAAAATTCTCATTTAAGTGATTTTTTTGCATCATGCAAGAATGGTGGCTTCTTTCATCTTTTAGATTCTTCCCAATTTGCATAATTTTGGCTTAAGATGGACCTAAATGTGATCATGATAGTAAGCGTTAGCATTGGTGCACCATACCTTCACTATCTTTTATTAGTACCACACAATGGATCCTCCCATTCTATGGCTACCCATATGGGTAGGACCTTTTTGTTTTAGGATCACACAAGGAAATAACTGGCCGAGTGTGAATCCTCATGTTTATCCTGAAATTGATGATTTCCTAGTATTTTTCATAAAATTGGAATTTTTTAAAATCTTTTCATTGAATATAAGAGTTGGTTAAATTTATATGATTTCTGAATTTGTTGTTGCTTTACTTACTGATTACATATTATTTTGTGTGGATTATAGGCATTTTGTCTGCCATTTAGGTGCAAAACTCACTTCGTTGTTTCCTTCTTTTTTACGATATGAGTTTTGATTCTAGTTCTAATCCCTAGTTCTTCAGTAGCTAATATTCTATGTTGGTGAGCCTTCTTGAGAAGGCACATTCCATATATTGGAATCTGCTTTTCGAGTTTTGGCCTGATAGAATGGTCTATAATGCTTCATATGTCATAGGCAAGGTCCTCAGATTATGTTAATGTTTATGTTTGTGGATTTATGACTTAGTTATGTGAATTACGTAATGGAAAAAAAATTAGTAAACTCAAATTGATATTATGCTTGAACTATATTCCAAAACTATGCTTGAAAAGAATTTGGAAACTAATTTGACATTATGTTTCAACTTAGAATTGTATTTGATTAGAGATGAGCGAGTGTGTGTGTGTGTATACATATGGCTTTTGAACTTGAGTTGCAATATCTGCTCTATTATTGAGGGTGCATTTTAAGAATGCTTGGAGCCCAACATTGTGGAAATGAATGTGATTATTATAGGTTGCATTTGATATTTGGGAAATATCAAAAAAATAGAGGTGACTTTACCTATTTTTTTTGTAAATGTTTGCATGTTAAGACTTACGGTGGAATATGTTCCCTATCAACCGGTCACTGCCTAAGGTGAGTTGTGACACTAAATCCCTCACATTATCAAAATCATATTTTTTGTTAACACCTCCTCTGTTATATTAAAATTCAATTCACCATTTCTTCTTAAAACCTCAATCAACTATAAACCCCAATCAAATAATGAATCCGTGCAGATCGAGAACATGACAAGTTTGCAACACTGCAAATCTCTGTGAAAGACACCACCGGGTTTGCATCTCACTAGGCAGAAACAAATAAATGATGGCAGAACCGATACTAGCTAGAACATTTAGAAGGTTTTGTGATGTCATCTCGGTCTATGATATGATGTTTTGGTTAGTTTTGCAGTGGCATCTCATATCTCACATCGTACATCTTTGCTACTTAATGACTTTTCTTTTATTTTCTTTATTTTTTTTTAAATCACAGGTATCCTTGTACTGGAGTCAATCCTGCTTGAGCTAGGTGGGACTACTAAGGAGACAAACATCTCCCTCTTGACTTTCTTTCCTTTCACTAGTTTTCAAATGTTTAAAAAGAGGGGAAGAACGAACTTTCTCCCTTACAACAATCCTTAGTGTGCATTTGGTACATCATTAATATTTGAGGGAGAAAAAAAAATTAAGGGAAGAATTTTACATTTGACCAAAATCTTCTAGGGCATGTTTGGTTGGACATTAAAAATGGGAAATAAATTTTCATATAAAAGCTTCATTGTCACAACCCAACTCAGTTGTGATCAGACACGTAAGGGATATTTCCCCTCATGTGAACCTATTGATCAAATCATGCTTACATGGTGTGAATCACGCAATTTAATATACTTTCTAAGAAAATAAAATAAATTTTGAAATAAAAATATTTAGTTCATAATTCCTTAAGCGAGTGTTTCATAATATGAAATCAAATTATATAAATTCCATAATCAATGAAAAATAATACAAATAACATAATGAAATAAATATGTGTGCATACGCCCAAGATCCTGCATGTACACTATTAGAGTACTTTAACTTTATAATAAAAAACAGACTAAAGACATATTTACCTAATTGTAAAGTGATACTCACCATTGAAATAGATAAGTTATGGCTACTGGAGAAGAGGAGCAGTGTTCTCATCAGTTGCAAAATTTGTAAGGGGAGAAGACCGGTGAATCTAATTAGTGAAGGGATGATCACCCACAATGCACATCAAACTTTAAAAATAAAACAATTAACACTCAGTATGCATAACAGGCATAAATAATAATTTTTACATATATTTATATGTGCATCATGTCATCATCATTTCAGTAAACCATGACAATGCTGTAAATAAAAGAAAAAAATCATAAACATAAGGGAAGTGGTTCTAAAAAGAGAAAACATGGATCATGGCATGTGATAATTGGTCCCTTGGAGGGAACATATCCCTTGGGAGGACGGTCTACGGTAACCCCTCAAGATTAGGGTCCATCTAAAAAAAATCCTAAAATATATCAATTTCAATGATATGTGATAATTACTCCCTTCAACAGACCGTCTCCCATGAGCGGACGGACCTTGCTATTTTGTAGCTCTTTAAGCGTCAATATAGGGTCCATCTCCATAACTAACGTCATACATATCATCATATAATGTCACATCAACATTAATTGGCATTATCTTCACAAAGGCTAATGTTTAAACTATATTAAGGTAAAGTTTAATATTTAAAAGATCAAGTTGATCTTACAAATTTTCTTCATGGTCAATTATTGATGTCTCCTAAGATCTTTTAGGACTAATTTTAGATTGTACTCAATTTTTCAGGAGGCAAGTACATATTCCTCAGGGTGGTTCTTTGATGCATGATATATTACAAAGGAATGAGCATGCTTTGTAATATGCATCCAAACATACATTTTTTCGGCAAAATCTCTTGTGCGCGAGTGTTTTATAGCAGGATGGTGAGTTCCGGTGATTTGCAGAGAGAAGCAACACCACGAGCGAAACGAATATGTGAGGAAGAAAAATAGAAAATGACGGTGGAAAAGTTCAACTTATATTGGAATTGAACCTCAAAACCTTTTAGCTAGAGCCTAGAGGGAAGAAATAATTTCAAATAATCTTGTATTGTGTGGGACACATTTATTCCGTACGCGTTATGAACACTTTGAGATATTTTTATTTTTATTTTATGATATTTTTGCGTCAATTTATTTTTAAGTTCAAATACTAATATAATAAAGAATACCATAATAATACATTAAATATATTTTAAATTATTTTCATTCTGTCTATTAATTTAAGATGTATATACTCTTATTGTCTCATTATATTGATATTGATTTTATATATTACTCTGCTATACATCAATCAATCAATTAATATTATACAAAAGAAATCTATTATAGACACTACTAATATATATAATTAGATATGCTCTATCTTGTAATCACGAGTCTCAACATAATTGATAAATAGTTATATTCTCTAAGTATGCATTTGAACGTAGTATCTTCAAAATACAAGAGAATTTAAAATGTTAGGAAATTAAAATGCTTCAATTCTTTCAATTTTTAAATTTTTTATTTGGATAAATAATTATATTTCCTTCATTTATAAAATACTTTGTTTGGATAAGGTAATTATATTATCTTGATTTTAATATATTTTATTTGAAAAACATAATGCACTTTGTTTTAAAACTAAGTTTTTTTTATTAGTAATCAAAATTCAACAAATCTAAAATAAATTATAATCAATTCATATTTCATAAATTATCTTAAATTTCATTCATATCATATTTAGATTTGAATTGTAAAATTTAATTGCTATATGAATATAATATTATGTAATATAAAGTGAATATTAAAAAATTTAAAATGCAACTAAATGAATTAAAAATAAAATTAAATAAAAATATCATGAATATAAAGAAGTTGTAATAAAACATAATAAAAGTGAGACTTATCAAAATGAGAAAAGCATATAGTTATTCATGTAAGGATTTTTATAATTCTGTCTATAGGTGGAAATTAAAATCCTCTATTTTAAGTAAATAAAACTTCTCTTTAAAATTTATTGAATTTGGCAATTTTTTTAAATGAATATTCAAATAGGATAATTTTTCTTAATAAATTTTAAATCCTTTCAAAAATTATATTTTCTCTTATTATTGCTCTATTCAAACGCAAACTAAGTGTTTAGTTAAGGTTTGATTGTGGACACTCCCGCTTCAAATAAAACAAAAAATCATATCACCTACAGTTTCGAAAATTTATTGCATTCATTGTATGATACGTGTTCATACTTCATAGCAAGAATCAAAGTGCAAGGTTTGATTCTATTAATTGCACCAACCTCCGTTAACTCACGCAAATCTCACTTGATTCTTCCGCAGCAATCTTGGCTCCAAGTGTAAGTCCCTAGCGAGAGCATGATGTGAAATCTTTGTCCTAAAGGAACGAGATGTGGCGTTTCCATACCAGTCTTAGCTTTTGCCACAAAGGGACAGAGTCTTATCAATATAATTATCATCAGCGTGTACAGACGTATAGTTCAGATCTTTGTAGGTTTTTACATCTTAAGGATATTCATAATGTCGGCTGTACATTATTCCTCAAGATTTACCTTTACAATTTATTTTGATGATTTTATAAGTGCGTAAGTGTACACGTAATTATATATTGGACTAGGCTTACGAGTTTTATAGCTCAGCCCACACACACCCAGCAGGTGGGACTTAGGACCAAAGAGCTGTCAAAGTGGCCAATTTGGCTCATTTGGGTTGACCCACCATGAATCATGAGTTAGAATTTAGAAAGCATGCTGACTCACTTTAATGATGAGCCAAAAAAAATGTCCACTCAGCTAGATCCACCTGAACTACTAGGTTAAACGGCTTGACTCACTAGTTAAGGGCAGAGGAGGAAGCAGTGTAGGTTCTAAGTTGAAAATAGTTCAAGAAAGAGGTCAAATCATGCTTTAACTTCTTTTTAAAATTTGAAACACTAAAACAGATTCTACCAAATTCTTCACTTGAAGGCAATTGTTTCTTAGTCTAATTTAGAAAGCTACTTTCTCAACTAAGTGAGAACTTAGAATAGTTTTGAAATCATTTTCAGATATATGTATATGAACAAATATCAAATGTAGAATATAAAGGAGATAAGAAGGGAAAAAGATATTGTCTATACTGGTTCGGCCAATCATGCCTACATTAAGTTCTTAACAACCTATTGAGTTCCACTAAATACTTTTCTCAAGTCAAAGAAAGAATGATAGTCTTTGCCTAGCCTTCACAAGCTATTCCCTTGGCTAGTAGTTCAATTTATTGTCACTTATAAGTAATATTTGACTAACCTCCAAGCTAATTCATGTGACCAGTAGTTCACTCTACTATTACTTTCAAGTAGCTTTTGACTAGCCTCTCATTTATAAATTTTGATTTGTAAATAACATAAGTTCTAAAATTTCTACTGTTTATCATTTATCCAAGGGTTAAATGTATTTTATCCTCTTGAATTTGTTACGATCTGACTTGGACACGTGATCAGCATGTGAGAAATTCAGTTCTCACATAAGCCTCATGGCCTCTACTTCTCTATATGCATAGTTAATTATAAGTTTATTTAAAACAAAACATCTTTTTCTACGTTCAAATTACCTGTTTCTCAAATTCAAAATAACCAAATGTCAAAATAACACAATCTAAAGTTTCACAACCTGTCTCTAAGGTCTGAAATCATAATATAACCTAAATTTGAATTGTTGTTTAAAAAATGTTCATGAAACTAATTCAATTAAGTCATTAAACATAAAACCTGAATACAATATCATAGTATGCAAAATGCAAAACATGATCTAAGATTTAGGATCCTGCTTGTAGTGTACTGGAGCACTCTAAATGGAATAGGAATGCTTCACTCAAGTGAAGCTTACCAGCTGTACTCTACGATTGTTAGGACATTGGTGGCTGGGAGACAAATCACTACAAAAAGAATATGTTTATTGTAGCGGTTGAATTAGGGTGATACTTTGAAACCGCCATAATTTACAAGGAATTACGATGGTTTTGTTGACAGCCACAATTTTAGTGAAAATAATGGCGGTTGTAACCGTCCTAATTTTCTGGCAGCCATTCTTCCCATTCATATAAAAGAAAGGGGGTTTGGGACTTTGGGTTCTATACCTCCATTATTCACACAACCAAGACAACCCTCCCTCCACCTTACCCCTTTCCTCTCTATCTTGCCGCGGTGCCACCTGCCCCCAAGCACCGCCGCAACACATCCCCCACCCGGCCATGCGGCCGCTCCTCCTCCTTCTCCATCTGCGTCCATATCCTTCTCTACTCCGTGGCGCTCACTTCGCGAACAGCACTGGGTGCCTTCACCAGCCTTCATTGCATCATCGCCTCCACTCGTCAACCCGCCTCGTGGAAGGCATCGCTTCTATGCCAGTGAGTTCTCCATCGTGGTCCTGCTCCTCCAGTGCACAATCTCTCTTCTCTGCGTGAGACCTCCACTTCCTTTCTTGATTTTCACTGGCAGCTTCGCATAGCCCCTTTCAGTGCTATATGCATAAGGTAATGTCCAAGTCCTACTTAAATCTAGTGAGCCACTGCCTAGCAAATTTTTACAGGTTCTGGTCCTTTCCTTTTCAGGATCAAATTCAATTTTCCTTTTGCTATTATGAATCTTTTTATGGAATACCAAATGTCCTATAATTGAACAATATGCTGCCATTTAATATCTTGGAGTTCATCCAGGACCAAGGCATCCTTGTGAATATCCCAATAACCATATTGAGGCAAGTTACCTATGAACTTCCTTACACGAATAATAGTTTTCTAGTTGCCTTTGAATTTCATTGTTTCTAGATCCAAATTAATTTTTTAGTGAAATGTGTCATTAAGCTTTTATTACCATGTTTTAGTATTTATGTGCAGTTTATGTTTTTATTATAATGTTTAAGTACATTTTATTCAGAAAATTCATACTCCGAAAAATTTTCACATTTAGGACATAGACAATACACTTTTGTCTGATGCGTAAATTATTAAAGAAGAAATCACTTCCATTGCAGTCATTCAACATAGCCTATTCATGTACGTAATACATATTATTCATAGTAAGCTATCAAGAAATTAGTTTTTTGAGAGAGGTCCAAAAGTCATGAGCTTGAATATGCATTGGCAGGTACATTGGAGATTCTAATGGAAACATTTCAGTTTTGAAGCTTGATCAAGAACCTTTGCTTATGGTATAGATGAAATACATCATACCCCTTCTAGCTTCCTATGGTGAGAATTAGGAATACATATTTTAGTCTTCTTCCATTTTCCCTTTTCTTTTCACTTGTTACTAGTTCATATTCTGTGGACAACTTGGCCATTGATTCTTTAAAATCTACATTTGGATTATTCCTTAATTTCTCTTTTAAAAGTACCTTATTGTCATTTAAATTTCTTAATCAACTTGTGTATGGAATTCTGAAGTGCCTTATGATGCTGTTGTGGTGCATATACCGCCTCAACCAATAGCTGAACTCTCCACAAACCAAGCCATCCTTTAAGATGTTTACATGTTACTAATTTAGTTTATGATTTTCCTTGATTTTTTTAAGTAAATTCAAACTTCAATCCTCTTTTATGTTCAATGCAGGGTTCTCATCATCTTTAGAAATGGTCAAATAATTTTATGGGATATTCAAGAAAGCAGATCTATTTTCAAAATTGGTGGAAACATGTCACAACCATTGTATAATGAAACAAAGAAGGTGACTTTTACATGTTGGGCCTGTCCTTTTGCAAGTAAAGTGGTTGTAGGTTACAACAATAGAGAGCTTTTCATTTGAAGTATCCCCTCTCCAAACATGGGAGTTGGTTTGGCACTTGATTGTAGCAGTCAAAACACTCCCTTGCTCAAACTTAATTTAGGATATAAGTCAGAGAAAATTTCCATTTGATCAATGAAGTGGGTTTATGAATAAGGAAAGGCTAGTCAACTTTATGTCATGAAAGTTTCTAACAACACACCTTCAAACTTATTGCAGGTAATTTGTATGTTTTACTAAAATCATTCATCAAAATTTCTTGTCTAAGACAAATTCATTTAAAATTTCTTTTAGCTATATCTTCCTTTATATGAGATATTCTTGAATGGCAATTTTCATCTGAAGGAAATAAAACAATAATTCAAGTTCACCTATTACAACTTACATGAATATGTGAATTTCAGAAGCTTTATTGAGTCCTAACTTGGTTCAACTAACTTGAGATAGGTATAATTCACTAGTTTGAATAACCTCTACATCTGTTTTATTTTTCACTTTGACAGCCTTCTCATTTAGTTGAATGACATGTACAAGTCATTTGCCACATCTTTTCTACTACCCCAAGTGGATAGGAACAATTTAGATATTGATTGGTACTGCTCATGTTCACTTATTTGATTATATGATGTAGGTAGTGTTGTTGAATGAGCACATAGAATCTCTCATGATTAAGTTGGGACTTCATTTGTCTGAATGTTGTATTGACATGGAGATCATATCAACTTCAACTGAACAAAGCAAGCATAAACAAGATTCTTTTCTTTTGCTTAGGAAGTCAGGCCATGTGTAGCTATATCATTATGTTAGTGTTAGGATTAATTTATCTTTAAGTTTTAATTTTAGATAGACTGTAGTTACAACCTTCTGCGTTATTTTTTGTTGCCACAATATTGTGCCATTACCTATTGGTGGCATAGTGACTCAGCCATAATTATTATTATTTTTTAATAAAAAAATTACCACAAATTGCGGTGGTTTCAAACTGTCGTAGTATTTTTAAAAATATATCTCACCAAAAATTGCGGCCGTTAGAAACCGCCATAATTTAGGTCAGTGAATTATGGCAGTTATATAGGGTGATTACAGAGGTTTTTTTATAACCACCATAATTTACCAAATGGTTTTGGCAATTACGACGGTTCCTTAAACTACCATTGTTGTGAATAACGACGATTAAAATGTCATGACCCTCCTTGGGCATGTGAGAAACCCTGTTCCTACATAAGCCTTGTGACCTATATCGTCCTTACATGTACATTTGGATTAATAAAATCCATACAATAGGTTCTTATTTTTCTACATAAAATCTCCTGCTCTTAAAAACCATCTTTAGAAAACCATAACATATCACAGTTTCTTTCAAAGGCAATGTACAATATCGCTAAATATGCATATAGTCCTTTATATATATAGAGTGTTTATGAAAAGTAAAAGTTATACAGTCCAAATACTATCTAAAAATACAAGACTACGCAAAATGTGGTCATGCCCTAT
This sequence comes from Dalbergia cultrata, assembly GCA_031216105.1. Classification (NCBI taxonomy): domain Eukaryota; kingdom Viridiplantae; phylum Streptophyta; class Magnoliopsida; order Fabales; family Fabaceae; genus Dalbergia; species Dalbergia cultrata. Next base: position 20,593,053 of record CM062350.1, read on the forward strand.
GGTCTGAGGTCCTGCCTGCATTACACTGGAGCACATCTGGAGCAAAATGTTAGACACCTCACCTAACGGGCTCAGCAACTGAAATCTAATGCTACTGGGAGGAAGATGGTGTGGAAGTACCATCAGCAGCTGCAATATCTGTAAAATATGAAAGGAACAGAGGGGTGAGTTTTGTAACCAAAACTCAATGAGTAAGCCCTCATCTGGAACCCCCTTTCATGGGACACCAGGAGAAAGTACACGACACTAAGACAATAGTGATAGTAATAACAGTATAAAAGCATTTCATATTAAAATCAAGTTTTCAAATCTTGGCTTTCTAGAACCTGACCTAACAGTATTCTAATAGAGAAACAGTAATCTCTGCTCTGGTTACGTACAGTGTCTGTAACGTAACAAACTCTGTTTATAATATGTAGTCATATATAGGCGTTACATATCGCCATCCCCAGTATGACAATAATCTCTGAATATAACTTTGAATATAATTTCTCTGAATATCTCTGGATATCTCTGGCCCGGGCTATTTGGTACTAATGTTAACAGGTTAACTACCATTAACATATATCCTGTTTCTGTATAGTTACTGCCAGCTCAACTAAACACCATACTTTCCTCTCTAATGTTCCTCAAGTCTTCTATCCTAGGGTTCCAACATCTCTTTTTATTCAACAAAATGCAGTACTAAATTCATATGATTGTAAAATCAGTTATAACTAATCAAATACACAGTATAATTGTACAAAAGTATAACCTCAACAATGGATGTGCCATGGTTTTCAAGAAAACATACTTTCTCATGAACCTAATAATCCATAACACAATACTTTACAGAAATCCCAGTAGTTTCAAAACAAACTCGAAAATCATACATAGTCTCAAGTTTTATATGAAAATAGATATAATAATCAGTATAGAAGTTACAGATGGGAATCCGCTCACCTGGAGGGGTAGTAGACACAGGAATAGCACAAGCAGAGTTTTGGGAGGTGAGAACAGCACCAGTATCTATCAATGAAGCAATCAAATTCTAGATTAACGGCTAAAACCTCATATAACTTAAATCTAATCCTAATATGATGAAAGAACTCTACCTCCTTGGGAGGTATAGAAAACTTCATGCTAACCCCTAAAAACAAAGAGAAATGGAGAGAATAGAGGCAAAATCACTAGAATAACATACCTTAAAGCCTTAAAAGTGAAATATTAAAGTTGATTTTAAGAGAATTGAAATTTGGGAGTGAATTTGGGGGTGGAGAACAAAGGTTTTCACATTTCTTAGGGGAAGGGGTGTATTTTGGGTGATTGAAGGTTCTGGACCCCGAAATGAGAGTTTTTAATGCTCTGGTGACTGCTGCAGCACTCTTTCCAAAGAGCATATCTCGCACCGACATACTGTTCTGTTGAGCGCTGCAGGGCTCACCAGAGAGCATAAAAATTCACTTATAGTCATCAACACTCACCAGAGAGGTTTTTTTTTTTAAGCCTAAGGTATTACATAAAGCCACCACAATTTACAAAAATAACCGACATAATTTACCTTTTTTTTTTGTAGTGAATCTACAGCAGTCGCAATATTTGTAATAAAGAGGAAAGCAGAGGGGTGAATTTTGAAATCAAAACTTAGTTTGAGTAAGCCCTCACTTGAACCCCCTTTCAATGGACACCAAGAAACAATGTATAAAATCATAATAACATTAATAATGTTTAAAGGTCTTACACAATCAAGTTTACGTATATATGTATTTATATACACATTCAAATAAGCATTTTACAAACTCAAAACAATATGCTCCATTCACTTTCATACGTGAAATCATATAGGCTCATAGTATAGTAGCTCATAGAGAAACAGAAAACTCTGCTTTGCTCTAGTGGGTGCCAGACACGGGCCTCACCACACTGAACGCCTCAACTATGCTCCACCAGTGACAGACATTGGCCTTACTGGGGATCTAATGTAGATACCTAATTAGGTTCCATTCTCTGCTCTGCTTTGTGAGATTTCCCTTAGGCAACTTGGTACCAAGGTTTACGATCAATTCTAGTCGCTAACTCGCTAGCTATTTCTCTACAACTACTATCTAAACTAAATAAACAAATATCTCTAAATAGAAAAACCTTTAAATTTTCTATGAGCTCTAAATATATCTGATTCTAACAGCCTGACCTTAGCATAACTGTGGTTATGAAGTCATGTCCAAGGGATCACCCTTTACAGATATTTGTGATTTCAAAAGGCCACAGAATATGTAGTTATCAACTGTTCTGTAATACCTGGTATACACGTGTCAGTAGATAAGTTTCGGGTGATCCTAAGGTCCCCCAGGACCCACCCATGTTATCGGGTTCAGGTTTTTGCTAAGTTTGGAACCCTACACCTCAATGGAGGGCTATATGTTAGAGCCATTTTCTTGGGATCAAAAGTCCTGATAATTGCTCTCTAGATGGATATGAATTGAAGAGTGATTTTTAATGAATTTTAGAAAACCTCTAGATGTTTCATTTCTAGCCCCCCAAGTTTAGAAAATTGCCGGAATTTTGGATTTTGAACTAAAACTCAAAAACAAGATTTTGATTGGTAGGGATTTTATTTTTTTGATATTTTATTTGAATCCAAATGGGGGATATTTCCTTATTTACATTTATGTTTTAAAGTTAAAAATAAATGATTTAACTTAAAAAAATGTAAATAACTATGACAGTAATGTGTCTAGTGTTATATCAGTGTCAGACATATCAGAAAAATTTTACTGATATGAGCTGAAGCCATGACAGCAACATGTTGCTGTCCACGGCTGGGTTTCATGCAAGCAAAGCTATTGGTTTTGCTGTCCATGGCGGAAGTTTCATAGAGGTTGTGCAGTTAGACCTTGTTATCCATGGCTGAGTTGTCCACGGCTTTTAGGCTTTCTTTGTCCATAGTCAGAAAGTTCTTGTCCTGTGTGTTCTTTGTCCACAGCTGGTGTTGCTACCCACAGCTAGTCTTATTGCCCACAGCTGGCTAATTTGCTATACACGGCTAGAAAGTTTGCTATCCACGACTAGGAATTTTTTTGAGAAATAGTGCTAGTGCATGATGACAGTAAAATGACAGCAAAGTGCTTGATGACAATAGTATTTTGCTGTCATAGAGTTCTTTTCACAGCTGTAAAGGAGTTCCCATAGCTAGGAATGACTTCCCACAGCTTGGAATGACTTCCCACAGCTGGGAATGACTTCCCACAGCTGAGAAGGAGTTCTCACAGCTGAGAATGAGTTTCCACGGCTGCGCATAAGCTTCCACAGCTGGGAATGAGTTTCTCACAGCTGAGGATAAGTTTCCACAGCTGGGAATGTAATTTCACAGCTGAGAATGTGTTTCCACAGCTGGGAATATAATTCCACAGCTGTCACAGCTGAGGCCATAAGTGTACAATAACCCGTAAGTGCACAGTACCCCCATTTTAAAAATGTGAATGAAGGGTTAAAACTTTTCCCCCTCATTCTCCTTCCATTTTCCTTTAAACTAGAAACCATCCCCTCTCTTTTTCTCTCTTTTTCTTCAACCCCATTCCTACCTAGCTCCCATAAGTCATCAAGGTGAGTATATATTATAAGATCTTGCCTCCATTTTTGTCATTCTTGAACATTCTCGAAATGGGCTCGTTTTGTCAAGTGGGGGTGCTCTCCCAATATTGTTAAGGCTATATTAGAGTTATTTAGATGTTGATAAATTTTAATACTGAGTTTATTGGTTATTTTAGTCGACGTGGTGCCTCTCCTTGCTCCCCGAAGCTCAGTTAGAGTTGACGTAGTGTCTCCTTCCCCTCTAGGTGAGTGGGTTCAGATCCTATGGCCCTTATATTGGTCATTAGAGTTAGCTTCTTTAAATCATAACATGATTTTCTTGACTTTAGATAATAACTTAAGAGATTTGAGTTTATGATTGGTTATCGAAATTATTGGAAGAGCTTATTTTCAACATGAGCATGAAATATTTATTTTAATATAAACTCATGGGATCATTATTGATAAAAAAAAAAAATGACTTTATCAAAGAGCTAGAATATGAGTATGACTTGATTTAGAAACTTTATAAATTTTCTCCATTGATGCTAAGATTTATTTAATTATATATTATGGAGTTTTATGCTTAGAGAAAAGCTTAAAGCAAAGATTTAGAGAAAATAACATATTTTATAAATTAGAGACCAGATGATAACTATAGAGAAACAAACAGTGAGTTAACGGTTGAGCCGATCGTTAACCTTGGTAACAAGTTGTCCAAAAGGACAATCTCACAGAGCAAAGAATGGAACCTAGTTAGGTGTCCAATTTGGATCCTAGAGGGATCCCAGAGATTAGAGAAATTGTTATGTCATGGTTGACATGCATAACCAGAGAAATTATATTTTGTTATGCGAGGCATAACCAGAGATTTTTGTTTCTCTAATAGATTTCTATTATTTATGCTTTACCAAAGAAATTCTACTTTTATTTCCTTTATGACGTTAGGTATATGAAAATAATTAGAGTTAACGTACTAACTAGTTTTGATGATATATATATATCTTTGTTGATGAGGGGGTTATGGGTGAGGACCTACTCACTGAGTTTTAGATGAAACTCACCCCTCTCCCTTTTCCATTTCAGATACATTAGCTGCTGCGGGTCCTTCTCAGCCACCTCCTCCCTAGCAGTAGAGTTTTCAATTGGTGAGCTTCACTCGGAGTGAAGTATCTTTTGCATTTTGTTTAGTTATAGAGTGCTCCAGTGTATATTGCAGGTAGGGTCCCGGACCATAGAGAGATTTGCATTGATTCATTATCATTATTTTGTATACACATGATTATGGTTTTTATAGACTTATTGTATAGAAAGCAACTCATGTATTTTGTATCACAGAGACAGATTTAGAGTTTAAATATTTTATGTTGTTGATAAAGAACACAATTTCAAAGAGTTAAAGTTTTATTAGAGACGAAATGATAATTATTATTTGGAGTTTATTATTAAATTATGCATACAGAGAGACTCAGAGGTCACAAGGCTTACGTGACGATGAGATTCCTCACGTGCCAGTCATGTTCCCAAGTCGGGTCATGACATATTCTGAATCTAATGAAGATTTAAGCTCTAAAACCATTTTTGTTTAATTCTCTAAAACATATTGCAAATTACTAAGTTTTTCATAGTCTAAAAAGCTCAACAACATACTTTGAAATAAAAAGGTTAAAACCATAATTCTAATCATTCCTCTAAACTTCATATCTAATTATAAACCTAAATCATACACATAAATCAATTCTAGAATCTATTGAAGCAATCATAAAAGTCTCTAACAGTTACATAAATCATTAATTCTACATAAAATTAGAATAACAAATAAGGTCCCATGAGTTTTCTCAAAAACAAATTTCATGCTCTAAAATCAACAGTTCAAAGCATATAATCCAACAGTAAACTTCAAATCCTTGTAGAGATGAACAGATGTGAACCCACTCACCTAGAGGGATGAATAGTAAAGGAATAGTACCAACAGAATCCTAGGAAGCAGGAATAGCACCAGTATTTGATATGGAAGCAATAGAGTTCCAAATTAACTTCTAGAATCTTAAAATGACTTAAGTCTCATCTTAGTAACAATAGGTGTGCATCGCCTCTTACTATCATTGAAAGAACATAAAACTTCTCCAAAGACATGAAATATTATAAGGAAAAGAAGATAAAATCATTAAACTTGACATACCTTAAGTTTAGAAAGAGGAAAATGGAGTTTTTATGAAGAAAAGTGAAGAAATGGGGCTTGGGAAAGGGAGAATCGCATTTCTCTATAGAGGACGGGGTGGGAGGGTGTGTGGAATGGTCTGGAACCCGAAATTGGGGTTTCTATGAAACTCTTGACCATTGAGGCAGTCCCTGCTATTGCTACAGCACCATCTTACTCTCTACCGACTGCCTGGGTAGTCATATGACCGCTGGGGCAATCTTAGTTATTTACATTAACTTTAAAACATAAATATAAATAAAGAAATTTCCTTATTTAGACTCAAATAAAATATCAAAAAAATCAAATTTCCAACAATCAAAATTCAAATTTTGGGTTTTAGTTCAAATCCAAAAATTCTTACAGTTTTATAAACTTGTAGGCTAGAAACAGGGTGTTTAAAAGTTTCATAAAATTCATTAAAAATCACTCTTTAGCTTATTTTTCTCTAGGGAACAATTACTAGGACTTTTGTTCACAAGAATGTGGTTATTTCATTTAACCCTTCAAGGAGGTATAGGGTCCAAACTTGGCAGAATTTGGGACTCGGAAGACAGATAAGTGTGCCTAACACACTTCCTAGTTCAAAAAATTTTCTAACCTTTTTATTTAAAACAAGGGTATTACAGAATTTTAGGTCATGTATAATTTAAATCCTGACTTTTCAAAACGTATATTACGACACCTTGAATTTTCCAAACTATGGAAAAAAATCCTATTTTTCAAACAGTGCATTACAACATCCTAAACTTTTCAAACTGTGAAAAAAACTACAAAAAATTTAAGTCATAGAAGGGTATCGGGTTGTACATAATAAAAAAATTAGAGGGCTAATTGTACATAATATTCATAGACAAGGTGTCAGGCTTCACAAATTAGAAATTTCAAGGGGTTAAGTGTACATAAATCTTATCTTTATTAGATGCCAAAATTATATTGAGGAGTGTTTTGCACATTTTAGAAAGTTCTGGGTGTCGCGATGCACATTTTGAAAAGTTAAGGGGTAAAGTGCACATGATCTAAAATTTAGGGTGGCAAAATGTATTTATCCCTTTATCTAATTCGTAATATGACATGTGATAAATGAATATTGTAATTGAGATTAGGTGTTAGAATTACTTGGAATGGTAGAGATTGATGAGACCATGACTATCTGATTCCTTCGACTTGTGAGAAAAACCAAGTAGTGGAGAAAATACTCCTACTATCACCACTGCAGTTCCAAAATACGTGTTCTGTCTCAATGCGGCAACAACCAAATTAAAGTGGTTAAGAGCATGAGCTTTTCTGGTTAGTAACAAAATAGGCCAAACCTACCCATTATGGCTTAGCCCATTTACAATAGTCAAAACCATACTCACTATCAACAAAAATCAACATAATTGAGCTTAACAACAAAAACTAATCATAAAATGGACTACACAATATGGTTCAATAGTTTTGGCATCCTATTAATCTAGAATCAAATACAAAAAAACTTATAACAAAATATGATTTGTGTCAATCCACACATATAAAATATCCAACATCTCCAAGCTAACTTTGCAATGGTCACTAACGGATCAGCTACAATGATTTCTTTAAGGTTGGTTTTCTTCAACAAATAAACACTCAAGTTTTACTATAAATGAAACAATGTAAGTTTTGGAAAACTTTGGGTGACTTTTTTCTAAACAATTCTTCCTAAGAAGACAATATTATCTTATCGAATCTAGAAATAAGATTTTACACTAAGAAAAAAACCAATTACAAGATATAATATGATTTCCAGAAGAAGAAGAGGGATTTGCATTTCAGCATTCTTGTCAAATTTCTTACAAAAGTCTTGAGTTGTAAGCACTTAATATCATTTTATATTTGATTTTCAAATGAGACCGTTGCCCCTTTGATTTTGCTTCCTCTTGACACATGTAGATCTACTTTTTGTGTCTTAAGGAAAGCTATCTAGAAAAGTAGCTTGGCTGTGTTAGAGCTACTTTTTATAGGCATAGAGACCATTGTCAAATACATGGTTTCTGAGCGATGCTTCAGAAACTACTTTTTACATTCTAGCCATGGTTTCTGATCTTTTTCTTCTAGAAGCTGGGACAATTGACCAAGTGAAAAAGTAAGATATCACTATCATCCTTTTTTGGGTATTGACTTTAATTTGAATTTTGAATTTTTCCTCCTTTTCTACAAAGTACACGGCTTAGGATTTCAATGCTTTCTTATAGCGCTTTTAGTTTCTGGCTTTCTCATTGATCTTCATTTCTTCAGTCTGAGCTTGATAGGGATCTTCTTGTTAAGATTGAAGACTGTATCCACGACTTGCTTAAAAAAAAGATGGGTTTCTACTTTGAAAAATACTTTCTAAAGGTATTAAATACTTTCTAAAGATCTGGACTTGGTTTTTGAACTTGAAATCCTTTCTTGTGTATTCAATATACATTCGTTCATTCTCAGAGATCTTTTTCATATCATTGAGGTTCTGAATCTCTTTGGATGAGATTATAATCATGTTGAAACATGACATTGTGAAAAATTGTCTTGTTGATTGAACTAATATGTCTACGAGAATGTGTGACAACCCGACTTGGGAGCGTGAGCAGCACGTGAGGAATCCCATCTGCACGTAAGCCTACTGGATGACGTGTCTTTCTAAATGCCTAATATATCAATAAATATAATTATTAAAATATGCTCTCTTTGAAATGTAAACATTTTCTCTAACTGAAACATAATGCTCAATTTCATAAAATGAAAATATTTAGTAATTTAATCTCTGAAAACTCTAATTTGAGTCTACTGATCTATGATTCATAACTGTCTCATCATATAAGTCTCTAATTACAATTTACATTTCAGTTACATGCTTAATATATGAAAATACTAGAATATATCAGACTACATGCGTGGATAAGATCTTGCCTACACATATACTGGAGCACCATACTCTAACATAGTCTTACTCTAGGTCTTACTGCAAAGTAACACTCATAACTGGAATAACGACGCCTATGGGATCGGAATCTAAATCACCTATGAACTTGCAACTATGGGAGGACGAGAGAGGGGTGAGTTAACGGACTCAGTGAGTGGGCTCTCTCCCATCACCCACATGGGACAACCAAGGAATATAATACATTATATACATGCAACAATCACAAACCATTTGATATTCATATCCATAGCTATATATAGAAAAGATATCTCTTTATTTATAAATTTATAGAAAAAATCTCTAAATTCTTACTCTGATGATAAATCATTTTCCATACATTTACATAATAACTATTAAATCAAATATTCTCTTAAATCATAATTAATCTCTGAAAACATAAATATCAGTACTCTAATAGAAAAATATGGATCTCTAGTTATACATTGTATAACAATATATTCTCTAGCTATGCATGTCAACCATGGCATAGCAAACTTTATGATCTCTAGGATCCCTCAAGGTCCGAATCAAACACCTAACTAGGTTCCACTCTCTATTATGTGAGATTGTCCTCTTAGGACAATTTGGTACCAACGTTAACGATTATTTTTCCTAGCCATTAACTTACTGTTTGTTTCTCTATAGCTACCGTCTAATTTCTAAATCATAACAACTAATTATTTCTCTAAAACTCTATTCTGGCTCTTCTCTAGGTTAAAACTCTGTAATACATAATTACTTTACTCTTAAAATCACTGGGAAATTCATAAAATCTCTAAATCAAGTCATAGTCATACTCTAGCTCTTTTAAATAAAATCATTTTAAATTTGAAGGGTGGGTACTCCGTCCTTCGTGAAAGCGAACTCCTAAATGTTAGTACTCTGAGAGTTTTGGACTCATATAACTCTAACAATCTGACTTTAGCATAACTGTGGCTGTAAAAATTGAGCCCAAGGGTTCACCACTTGTAGGCGTTTCAATTTCAAACTCACAGAATATGTATCTGACAGTTGCTAAGAATCGTATTGTAATTCTGTACCTCTTGGTACCATAACATGGAAGTTCTAAATTCATTTCTTAAGCTAACATATCTTTTCATATACTTGAAATCTCTAATATCATAGTTCAACACATTGGGGTTCATACTCATGAAACTCTAAAACCATAATAACATATTTATTCATAAAGTCAAATCACACTTTATTCAACATAGCTCAATTTATTATTTCAATGAAACTATTTATGAAATTCCAAGTCATAAAGCATAGCAATACCATATATCCACAATACATATTTGAAATTTTGATAAACACCTTTAAATTATATATTCTTTTCTCAATGATTATTCCAAGAGTATATAAAATATTTTCATAACATTCATCAATTCAATTCATGGTCCCATATGGTATTCTAAAAACACATTTCTCATGCTATCATAAAAAAATCATAGCTCTTGCTATTTCAACATAATATGTAAAATTATATTCTCATATCTAATTTCATATTTATCAATCATAACGGATAACCATACTTGTAATGATTAAACATAAGGTCATGGAACCCACTCACCTGGAGGGGGAGGAAAAGATGGCGTCAACACCAATTGAACTCTAGGGAGCCGAGAGGGAACCAATGTTGACTATAATCATCATAAAACTCAAGATCAAACTCTAGTAATCTCTAAATAACTCTAATCTACCTCTAACAACATTAGGGGAGTACCCCCACTTGACAATAATGAGAGAAAACAAATACCCATAACATGGAGGAGGAAGAACATGGAGAAATCTAACATAAACTAACCATAATCTCTCACCTTTGATCTTGGGGGAGAAGGATTTGGGGTTAAATTGAGAAAGGAAAAGAGAAAATGTGTTTGGGGGGTAAAGATTTCAGAATGGGAAGGGAGGAACCCGATTTGGGGTTTTCAAGAGGGTAAAAAATGAAATGGCGTCGTTTTTCTGGTATGGCCATGCTCAGAGGGACCACTATAGCAGTCAGTGCATGTGCGTGCACGGGTCTGGGTCACTTACGACCGCTATAGCGGTCTCCAGGACTCCCAAAATGGTGACTGCATTAATGTGACAGCTATATAGCGGTGACAACAAAGTCCATCAGCAACACTTTACTGTCATCAAGCAAGTGGGTTACTTCTATACTCACTTATTTACATTTATTAATTTTAAGTTAATGTCAACTTTAAAACATAAATGTAAATAAGGAAATATCCCCTATTTGGATTCAAATAAAATATCTAAAAAATCAAAACTCCAACCAATCAAAATCTCATTTTTTAGTTCTAGTTCAAATTCTGAAATTTCGGTGATTTTCTAAACTTGGGGGCTAGAAACGATACATCTAGAGGTTTCCTAAAATTCGTTAAAAATTACTCTTCAATTCATTTTCCTTTGGAGAGCAACTACTGGGACTTTTTGATCCCTAGAATATAACTCTATCATATAGCCCTCCAAGGAGGTGTAAGGCTCCAAACTCAGTGAAATCCCAGACCCAACAGCAGGGATGGGTTCTAGGGGACCTTGAGGCTATACAGAACTCATTTACTGATACATGTATACTGGGTTTACAGAATGGTCCTATAAACACTATAGAAACTCAAGTGAAATATTAGTCTTTTCTTCAAAATATTTTATCAAAATTTGTTTTGTTGTCACTCAAAACCTTGAAGCTTTGGAGGTTTTTGAAGGATTCTTGAGCTAACATGAGTCCCTCAATTCGTGGATCTGGTGGGAGATACCTTGCAAAATTATGCTCTTTTGTGGTAAAATTAGCCACTTGGTAAACACCTATTACATGAAATATTGACTCCCACCTCATCTCAAGCAAAGATTAGCAGTGACCATTAACAATTTAGTTGCTGAAGAGAATCTTGGTGAAATCAACAACATGCCTTCTCAATAGCAAAAAGAAAGTGGAATTGAAGATGTATTTACCATAGTTTTAAAACTCGACTCGGTGATCAACTCGGTCTGAGTACTGGGTCACTGGTTCAACCGGTGGATCATTGGTTCAACTAGTTGAACCAACTATAATTAAATAAATATATCAAAATATATTAACATTCAAACATATACAATAAAATAGCATAAATAAATAACATTTCAGCACACTTTAAAAACTTTTATGCTTGTATAAATAAATAAATAAATAAATATATATATATATATATATATATATATATATATATATATATATATATATATATATATATATATAAACACATATATAATTAATAATTAATACATCTAAATTATAAATTATATATATAAATAAAAAATTATTTTAGTTTTTTACCCAAGATTAAGCCATGTACTATTTTTTTATTTTTGGGTCTGAATGAGCAATGTGCTCGTCAGATTTGAGGCTGCCTAGGCATAAGGCCATTATTTCAAGGCGCGCTATATGCTTGAGCAGAACAAGCTTAAGAAAAAAAATTATAATAAAGACACTTTAAGGCTTACCCTAATTCCTCCCTCAACATACTCTCTCCCTCCCCCAAAACTAAATCTCAGTTCACGCAGCCTTCTTCCTCAACTCTCCTCTCTCTCTCTCTCTCTCTCTCTCTCTCTCTCTCTCTCTCTCTCTCTCTCTCTCTTGTTTAGTTGCTCTCATTCACGACTCTACGCATCACAACAGCAGCAACTCTCCACCTCACCACACTCAACATGACAGTAGCGGATCTGAAGCCGGGGCGCAACACAGTTCCTTTCCTCATGAGGCAGTGCCAACGACTCATCAGATGACCTTTTTCTCTCCTTCCTTATATGGTTGAACCATGGGAACCGGTGGCTCGCGGGTCGCCAGTTTTTTCCAGAAATCACCGAGTCAATTCGGTTAGCACCGATTCCTTTGCTTGTCCGATCTTTTGTGCTACTCGAACCGGCCACCTGCCCGGTTCACTGGTTTTTCGGTTGAACCGCCCGGTCCAGTCCGAGTTTTAAAACACTGATATTTACTCTTGAGCAAAAGCAAGCATTGATAGCTTTGTTGTAGTAACAAGAAGCAAATTCTCATCATAGTACCAACCAAATTAGTACTACCCTTGATCACTCACAATCCATTTAAGGAATCACATACGCCATAGCCATACACATATACTTTAGCTTGTACTTTACCTTAAACCAAATCCTGGGTGATTAATTTACACAGCATCAATGAACCATGTGTCATTCTCCCTCAATCATTTTCAAACTTTTTACAAAGTTAGTAGACCTATACTACTAAAACTTTCTGATGACACACACATTACCACCAATATTTCAAGGACCATTTACTTTTCTGACAACCTATACCTTACTTATGTGTCGTATATACTCTCTTTTACTTTTAATTTCGTGTTTGTTTCCAAGCTTATCAAGTCCTTAACCTGCAAATTCATTTTTTTGACACATGTTGAAAGATACAAGATTGCCTTACATTAAAGATGATTTTTGCAAATAAGTTTAGAGGAGGCATGCATACATTGGACAAACTTACTTAACCTTCTTCTGTCACTAAATTTGTCATTTTAGATCACCATGGTTTGTATGCTAGTAGTGATTTAGACTTTTGCCTATGGCATCATAGATTAGGAATCATTTCTTTTGATAAGCTGATTATAATGACAAATACATAACCAGTTATAGCATGTTCTATGAATAAAAGGCCTTGTGAGCCCTGTCATTTTGCCAAACAACAGTGATACCTTAGAATTTAAGTAATACTAAGTCTGTACATTCATTTGATCGATTATGTATTGATATTTGGGGTCCTTTTTCACAACCTTCCACTGCTAGACACAAATATTTTCCTGACCATTGCTGATGATAAAAGTCGTTTACATGGGGTTTGTTCACGAAATTGAAATTTGGCGCTTCCTCCTTAGTACTATCATTCGTTCCATATGCAGACACTCAATTCAATACTGAAGTTAGATGCCTTAGAACAAATAATGGCGCTGAGTTTGACATCAAGTCTTTTCATATATCTAAAGGCATAAACACCACTAGGTTGAGACTCGATCCTCAATTAAAAAAAAAAAATTGGTATTATAGAAAGAAAACACCAACATATTCTAGGTGTAGCTCATGCACTTATATTTCAATCACATCTACCTAAATGTTTTTGGCACTATGCAGTTTCACATTCAGTTTACTTGATAAATAAACTACCCAGTCCATTATTGACAAATCATCCCCATTCAGGTATTATTCAACATGCTTTCTAATAATTTTGATCTGACAATTTTTGGTTGCCTAGTTCCTGCATCTACCTTAACTACTAATATAACTAAACTAGGCAGTACAGTTAGAAAATGCGCCTTTTTGGGTTTCAAATCCGGTACTAAAGGATATGTGCTATTTCACATAGCTAGCAAAGAATTTTTTATTTTAAGAATGTAATATTCTGTGAACAAATTTTTACATTTCAATTTCATCCACATAACCTACAAACTCTCCTTTCATGATTCATTCTGATCTTCTCAATACCTTACATAATTGGATCCTTTTCTAGTAATTAGCACTACTCCCATTCTTCCTATTGACCTCATTAACCCTTTACAAATTTCTATACTTATAAACACATCACCAGCTTCTTTTCACACAGCACCCACATTTACTATTATACACGTAGATATAATACATTCACATACTCAATCCCCTACATCAGCATCCACAACTCCTACTCCCTCACTTGATATACTAATTCAGCCTCCAAGAAGATTACTTAGGAACAAAAAAAAAATCCCTCTTATTTGCAGGATTTTCACTATATGCCGACTTCCTGTTTTGCCACTCCCAATACTTCATAAAAGTATCCCATTTATGAACATTTGCGTTACTTGTCTTTATTTTCCAAACATAAATCCTTCTCCCTAACTATCTTTACTTACCCTGAACCTTGAACTTATAATGACGTTGTTGCTCATTCTTGCTGGAAGAAACCTATTGATGCAACTTTCTGCTCTTGAGGGAAATCATACATGGACACTAACACCTCTTCCTTATGGAAGGAAGACCATAGAGTGTAAATGGATATTCAAAGTTAAATTTTGGCCTGATGGTTCAATATAACCTCTTCCTCCCCAGCATCGAGACTATTTTCGCATCCTCTTCTAACTTCCATCTAACCGGATTTGTTGATTCAAAATGGGGCTCTTGATTTTTGTTTTTCACTTCTCATCCTTAATTTCCAGGGGAGCAAGAAATAAACCATGGTGGTGCATTCTCCCTCATAAGCTGGGTACAAATCCTTAGCTTAAGCCACATATGAAGGGCAATGGCTAGTCTATCTTCTGGTTAGTTATAAAATCTTTCTTACTCTCCCAATCACCATCGATTGTGACAACCCATTCAATCCACCTGGCACATAGCCACCAATCTAGTCTTTCACAAGAGGACAAATCATAGAGAGATTGATTGCCATGTAGTTAGGGATATGATTCAATCTAGTGTGCCCATCAAACTACTGCCAATCAATTCATCCAATCAACTTGCAGACATCCATTCCAAGCCCTTAGCTCCTGGTCCTTTTCTATCATTTTATTCTAAGCTAGGCATGCTAGATTTTCATGATCCTAGCTTAGGCGGTGTTACCTAATATAAATCAACTAAATTAGTTTGTTAGTTAATTCATTCATTTATTTTATTAGAGAGATAAGTTACAACTGACTGAGACAATACATGTGTATTATTCTGCTGAGATTCACCATTATCATTCAATATTAGTTTTGTCTCAATTTTCTCTCTTCTGCTCTTGTCTTCTCTTTTGTTCTTGGTTGCAGTTTTCTTTCAATTTTCATAAATATGGCTTGATCTTGGACTAGGATGAACCTTCCTCTCAACTCAAAATTTTACTAAAATGAATATATATAAAAAACCGTGTACAATAACTACGTTCAAGTATTTGACTTCGATTATAATCATCTCAAATATCATATAAAAGATATGATAATATGATTGATTCATAGTGCATCTCATGAATAGGTATCAATAAATGAAAATTCTAGGGAGCCAAAAATTTTGTTTGAATTTATTTGTCAAAATGGTGTGCAGTGCATGTTGAACCTTAATGCTCTTCCACATCTTTACCTAACCAAGCGGCGTCAAACTATTAAGGTGGAGCACTCAGATTGTTTTAATGAACATGTATGTTAGGAAGCAAATTACAAAAGCTGGTTGCGGCAGAAGGACAAGCCCAAAATCTGATATTTAACATTTTAAGCCTTTATGACTTTTGAAATGCGAAATGGTGCTGCTGTGGAATGGAAAACAATTAAACAAGACATGCTTTTTGTTGAACAAATTGATTCACATTTCCGATAAGTCAGTTAATGTGTGTTCATACCTCACATATAGCAGTGTCACAAAAAAAAAATACCTCACAAATAGTGGAGATATTTGGGACTACGTGAAGAGTACTCCTAGGCCATTATATATCTGACCAAGATTTAAAACTGCCGAAATAATTATGGAGTAACATATTATCCTTATGGGACAAATCATAAATAATATGTTAATTAAGTTTATATTCAATGCAAATGTTTCATATATTTTCTGCGGAGTGCACTCGCCTAATTTTCTTTCTAAAGGAATAATTTATCTCCTATAATATTAGTCATGGACCAAACTTAGAAATTTAACAAAATTCAACTTCATTTTCTTCATTCAGTATTTTCGTGCATTTTAGCCTTATATATATAGGTGTCGTTTGCTGTCTTTAGTTTTTTATTGCATGTCTTCTCATATAAAATCATCTCAGTTAAAAATTTCATCTAATCAAATCATGCAAAAATTTTCACAATTTATTAAACCACTTTTGAAGCATTGAAAGTTCCAGGTATATATAGATATTTTGTAGCAAAAATTAATCTTGGAATTAACCCTTATTTTGGGGTCCGCCAACATCTAAGCAACAACTTGTTACTTTTGCGTTGAGTTAATTGATTCTTTTGATGTGGGAGCACCTTTAAGAGGGTTAACCTCTGTTCAATGAACTCTTTTCATGTATATCGTTAGGAATTGAAATCCTAATTAGATACTTAAAGATATACTGTCTTTGATACCAACTTTGAAACTTTGATACTTCAAAATATATCAAAATCAATATTTTGGTTTAACAAATTGGTTTATCCAGAAAGTTATGATACAATAGTGTTGCATGAAACCTACGAGCAAACACAAACTAAATAGATCAGAATGGTTTTATAAAGGAAATTTCATGAATTTTGAAAAAATGAAAATAGTATATTTTACATGTATATATAAAATTATAGTGTTTACACTCTTAAGTCTAATTAAAAAATCTTTGTAATATATATTTTTATATGTCTTTTTAAGATAGTTACGGTAAAAGTTAATAAATAAAATAAAATAATGTACACACACACGTGTCCCATCTTAAATTTTAGCATTCCACCATATTCTCATATAGGTATCAAATCGTACAAGTATCATATTTTTTCTTGGTGTGCTTCATATAATTCAAGTATTGGCCAAAATAAAGTTTCCAAAATCAAGTTGACTCAAAATCAAATTTACAAACTCAAATCTAAAATTATTTTAAAATATCAATTTCTTATTATTTAATATTGTTATTATTTCGAAATAAAATATTAACAATTTTAAAAACCTAAATTTATATACCATAAAAAGAATCTAAATTTATAACATGTTTAGAAATTCTAAAATACATTTATTTTCATGGATCAATGCAGGGCTGCTAACTAGTTGTTTATTAAAATATAGTGGCTCCTTGAAAAAGGTCTTGATAAAAAAAGGATTAAAAAAAAAAGCACTGTATGTGAGCAGAACTGCATACAGAGAAATCAAAGGTTTACAATTAATGTCTTTAAACCAAGAATTTGCTCCGGAAACAGATGAATAGGAAAAATTAAAAACTAAAAAAAATTGTCTCATCTATCTGCTGCCTCCGTGGTTCATGCCCAGGAAGGTGCAAGTATTTATGATGATCCATCAAGTTTTAAATGCAACATTTAATATCACGAAAATAATTGCAGTTGGGATAGAAGACATGAGGAAAGTAAAGAAACGAAGAAAAATATAAAGAGTCTTAATGTGGTTGGGTAACATTTATGTTACGAACTTAATGCTTTCCTTCTTTCTTTGGTAAACATTAAATCATCAAATTTAATGCCTTTTATGATTTTAAACGTACGTTATATAAAAAATAATAATAATAAAAGCAATGGATACGCCTTTTTCTGGGTGTACCTTGACTTTATAGATATAGGAGTGAGATGGGGTATTTAAGATGAACCATAAAATTCAGAACTGTACATTTAATAACATAAAATGCTACCATGATGGCGAGGTCCATTGATCCATGTCAGTCTTTCTAAATTCTAATGTACTTATCTTCTTCTTTTTTTTTAATTTGAATGTACTTATCCGATTTGGATATTTATTTGTGTAAACCTTTTGTTTTTTTAATAAACTTTATCTGTATAAACTATATTCATCGTCTTGTCTAACCGAATTGTTTTGTTGCATACTGACGTATTCAATTATTTGCTAAGGAAAATATTACTTATACTTATGAGGTATGGGTTATTGTATTAATTTATATCTCATTCATTATTAATGAGATGTAGATCTCACTTAAATGAGATTCATATTCCATCTAATGATAGAAGAAATGTGAATCAATATGATATCTCATGTATTATAAGTACAAATAATATAACTCATTTGTTAAAGGTTTTAACAGGAAACTGCTATTCAATTTTTTTGGGGTAAGTGCAGGAAACTGTTATGAAATCAAGAAATCAAATTTTAAACTTGTAATATATTCAACATATTAAAAAATGAAAAAAATAGAGGAAGTGCATTTTTTTCTTTGAGAAAATATCGAAATTTATTCTAAGCACCATCCAAAGATACCAAATCCAAAACACAATTTGAAAAATCTCCTATCCATACTTTTGACCTCAAGAGATTTTGTTAAATGAGCCCAAGCATTAATTAGTTACCTTATTATATTTACCAGGAATAAATTGGGTTTGAAAATAAGGGTTTTCCTAATTAATATTCTAAGCGTATTTGTTAAAAAACCAAAAAGTGGAAAGACTTTATAGAAAAAATAAACCTGTTAAAATTTAGGTATATCTAACCAGTGTCATAACAAGTTAGAAATGGAAAATTTCACATTGAGAAGTGGAGATTTATTTTATTTTTTTAAAAGTATGGGACTGATTTAAAAACTTTAAAATTTACTCTTTTAAATATCTTTATCTAGTATTTTTAAGGCAATGATTAGCAAAATCCTTAAAATTTTGATACATTGAATATATTAGTTGAATCCAAAGGACATTAGTTAGGTAAACATTAAAATAATTAAAATTTTGTTCAAGAACATGCTCGCTTAATTTCAAAATAACTGTTATTTTTAAATTTTTTTTCATATTTTAAAATATCTGTCCATTTACCATATCTATATAGCATTAATTTTCCTTCTATTTATACCTTAAATACAAATATATTAGTTAAATTATCAATATATTTGTCAAGATGAATAATAATAGCTATACAAGAATAGTTTTTCTTAATACATAATTTTCAATATTTACTAATTTTTTTATTTTTCTTAACATGTGTATTATTTAGTTTTTTTTTAATCGTTATTCTAAAATCGAGTGAGTATATTTCATGAATTAGAGTCTCGTTATGCGATAAATTCATACTCTCAGTTTCAAATATTATTGCTTCCACAATCAAACAGCAAATATTTATATTTTATTTATTTTTATATCTTAAAAACGATAAACACGAAACATCAACCGTGTATAAATATGAATGCTACCTGGATTTTATGGTAAGGATTTAATCAATTCTAACATATTGACAATATAAAGTAATTTTATATTGATATTCAGTTACAATTTATTGAATCAATAAATATTATATATTTTCACTTTTATTATTTAAAAATTTATATAAATAAAAAATTTTAATAGAATGATAGTGCAAAAGTTTTTATGGTAAAACTCTTAGTTAAAGTTGTTTAATTACTTAATTTATTGACCAGATATTGGTTAAAAAAACCCTTTCATTAAATGATTAAAAAAAAATATAATTTAAGGTTATTGAAATAAATTGATTAAAAATTTAATAAAATATTATGGAAATGTAACAGAATAACTAAGGGGAATGCTGTAAAAGTCTTTTCTTGTTTTCTGCGGGTCGTATTAAGTTACGAAATTTCGTGCTCAAGTTTATGGCCCGTGGCCCCCTGCCCCTCAGAATATTATGAAGGCTTTTGGGTAGAAATTATAAGAATTTAATTGGGTAAATAAAAACTTAGCCTATTCCACCTCCCGTTAATTGGGCCCATTTAGAGCACGCCTTTTTTGAAAAATCTTACTGGTTGTAATTGAACCAATAATGTGTTTAGAGTTCAGAAGATAATCATAAAGTTGGACTTGTCACAATTTTTGGTCAAGTGGACTGCTCCATTTTGACAACTTTCTGACTACGTGAATAGTCTCACCCATCAACTTTCAGGATTTTTTGAACTAGAGGCTAAATTTGTTGAAAAGGCTCGAGGGTTGAAAGTGTAGCATTGCATGATTAAAAATAAAAAGTGCAGTATTGTAATTCCACACTAATGGACTGTTTGGATGTTGATAGAAAATGAGAGGGAAGAAAATAAAAAGAAAGAAAGTTGAGAGAAAAGAAAAAGAAAAGATAAGTGATTTTCCTCTCATATTGTGTGAACGAAGAGTAAGAAAATTATAAAGGATACTTTCTCTTGTTTAGTGTAGGGAAAAAGTGAAAGAAAAGAAAACGTAATTATATTATTTGACATTATATCCATATTATATTTTAAAAATTTAATTTTGATACATTTATTATGAAGTATAATTGGATGTGGATGTTCTTATCTTTTATTAATTCGGCTATGATTTGATTTGAGTAGATGAAATTCATTGTAATTTGATCTGATATTGTATCGTTTATTCTTTGGGTATAAATAACCCATTAGGTGGTAAGTTATATTTGCTATTATCAATAAGATTATTCTTTTTTTTCTTCTCCATTATTCTCTCTTTTATTACAAGTTATCAACAGGAGAGCTCTATCATCTTAAGGAAATAGTGCAACTATGCACATTATTCTTAAACAAGATTTACGTTACTCATTTGGTAATGAAAGAAGGGAGTGTCAATACCATTAGTGGTCGTACCAAAATGGCTTAAGGCTTTGGAAGAGCTATTATTATGTTTCTTGGAGGAATACAATTCATCACAAATGATGCATTATTATCTACTAAGTCTACATGAAACTTGTTAAGTTTCAAAAATATTTGCAAAAATGGATATCATACTGAGATGGTGAATGAGGGAAATAATGAATACATTAATATTACAACTAGTGACTCAAATAAAAAAGTTGTACTAGAAAAATTTTCTTGACTTTCCTCTCGTCTATATTACACTAAAATTAGTGCAGCTGAGTCACATGCCATTGCAAACCAAAAGTTTACTAACCCAAATAATTTTACCATTTGGCATGACCCGTTGGGACATTCTAAAGCAATAACAGTGCAAAGGGTTATTGAAAACTCACATAGGCATTCATTGAAAAACCATAAGATTTTTTAACCTAATGAGTTTTCTTATACTGTATGTTCTTGAGGCAAATTAATTACATGAACTTTATCAGCAAAAATCGGATTTGAATTCCCTGAATTCATGGCAAGGATTCAAGGTGATATCTGTGGATCACTTCATCCACCTTGTAGACCTTTCAAATATTTCATGGTCTGAATTAATGCATCCATGAGATGGTCACATTTGTGTTTATTAACATCTTGTAATCTAGTGTTTATGAGATTAATGAAACAAATTATTCAATTAAGATCACACTTTCCACATAATCCAATCAAAACAATTTGTCTTAATAATGCTAGTGAATTTACTTCCTAAGCTTTTAATGCTCATTATATAGTGGTATAAAGGTTGAACATGCAATTGCTCATGTTCATACCCAAAATGGGCTAATCAAATCATTTATAAAAAGCCACCAATTGATTGCTAAACCATTGCGTATGAGAACAATCTACCAATTCTGCTTGGAGGCATGCTATTTTACATAGTACAACACTTATCTGTGTAAGGCTAATAAGTTACCATAAATTTTCTCCCTTACAATCGGCTTTTGGCCAACAACCAAATATTTCCCATTTGAGAATTTTTTGCAATATATGTCCCAATTTCTCCACTTTGTCACCCCAAAATGGGATCCCAAGGAAAATTGGAAATATATGTTGGATATAACTCTTATTCTATCATAAAGTATCTTGAAATACAAATGGGAGATGTATTTAACACTCGATTTGCTGATTGTCATTTTGATAAAGCAATAGTTCCAATATTAGGTGGAGAGAATAAATAACTAGTAAAGAAATTAAATTGGAATACATCATTTTTATTCATTTAGATCATCAATACAGGCAATGTAAACTAGAAGTTCAAAAAATAATATATTTTTCAAGAATAGCAAATGAATTACCAAGTGCATTTTCTAATGAAAAAAGGATAACTAAATTCTCTACACTAGTTGAAAACACCCCAATCCAAATCGATGTCCTTGCTGGACAACTGGTCAATGAAATAAATACACATTAAAAGCATGGTAGACCAATAGTTTCCAAAGATAAAAATCCTTGGAAAAAGAGAAGGACAAATGATATTATGAAAGGAAATGATTCTCTTCATGTAGAAGAAAATAGAGACATAGTCAAGACACCTACTGTAGTCTGGAATTCTAACATAATTGAAATGTCAAAAAACATTCAGGTACTTGAAAATAGTCAGAATATTGAAAATGATATCTTAATAAACTATGTCTCCACAGGAAAAAGATGGAACCTGAAAGAAATTGTTGTCAACAATATATTTGCATAGAATATAGTGCTAAATATTATGCATGAAACTCCCTAATAGACTATAGATATCAACGTGTAATACCCTAGGTATATTGTTTCCTAAGAGAGTTTAGACCAGTACATGTGTCCCTAGGCAAATTTGGGATTGCTACAGAATTTCTCGGGACCCACTCATGTTATAGTGTAATATTCCAAATATGAAATTTATTAGTATCTAAATTATTATTATTATTATTATTATTATTATTATTATATATAACAATAGTAATGCAATGCACGGGTTGTGCATAGGTTAACATTTTAATATTATTATATATATAATGTGATGCACACGTTAAAATTTTTATATTGCACGGGTTGTGCATATGTTTTTATTTTAATATTATTGTATATATAACATGATGTGCATGTTAACATTTTATATTATTATCATATATATATATATATATATATATATATATATATATATATATATATATATTAATAGTAATGTAATGCACAAGTTAACATTTGAATATTATTATATATATAACGTGATGCACATGTTAACATTTTTTTAATAATAACAATATTATTATTATTGTACACATGAATGCTATATTTCTTTCTGAAAAATAACATATACACTTGAAAACCCAATTGTTCGTGTGCATGGGATCGGTTTCTTTTTTTTTTTTTTTTCCAGTTAGGTCTTGCCTCCTAGTATATATTTCATATATTATAATACTCTTAAACATCCTTCTAAGAACCTTAGCTGCCTAAGGATTTTTCCTAGAGAGAAAAACTTGGTTTCTCTCATTTTCCTCTTATTAATCTCTTTCGATAAGTGATCTCCATGCAATTTAGCCAGTTCTTCCCCTTTTTAGTCTAATTTGTGAGTTTGAATACTATCGAGCATGGTTTTCTCATAACATTTTTCCTCCATACCATCCCAAACTCAGTTTGGGTGATAAAACCAAATTGTATATATTTTCATTATATTGTTTGGCAGCTGCCGATGCCATTCTTGCTTCTCAGAGTCAAGTTGTTAGTGAAAGCACATTGTTGGCTATCAACGGTGGGTGGGTTTAAGCTCATGGCCATACTTTGGGTTATTATTATTATTTTTCCTAGATTATGAGAATTATTTATGAAATTTTAGAATGATTTGTGCCAAGAACTATACCTTTATGGATTATAGAAATTTTAGAAAATTATTATTTTGTAGTTATCACGAAAAATTATTATTTTAGAAAACTCATAGGACCATACTTGTTGTATGTATGATTTAGATTTATTTTATCAGTCAGAAAATTTCATGAATCCCAGTTTTGTATGAATAGTAAGAATAGTAAATTTTGTTGCTATTAGTTTTTAGCCAATGAATAGTGAGAAATATCAGCGAGTTAACAATTACAGGGCTAATCATTAACCTTAGTACCAAGTGGTCTGCTAGAGGACTAGCTCACCTACAGTAAGAAATCCACTGTGATGTCCATTTATGTGACCTAGTTAGGTGTTCATTAGATTAGCCATTGGTTCAGATTTAACTATTCAACTCAAATATTTATGTACAAAATAATTCATGTTTCTCTACTAGTTATTGTCATGGATTTAGTTAATTTGTTATTTTTAATAAAGTTACATGTAATTAAATATAAAATGTTTTACATCAGTTACGTGTATATATTATGCATTTTTGTTGCTGTCCTATGTGGGTTGTGAGTGACGGCTCACTCACTGAGTTTTGATGAACTCACCTATTCCTTTCTTCTCCTATAAATACAGCTACAAGTTCAGTTGTACCACAAGATCCTCCCCAATAGTCCTACAGCTACTTTTGGTGAGCTTTGCTTTGGAGTGGAACTTACTGTTAGTTATATCAATTTAGTAGTGCACCAATAATTATGTTGGCAAAATCTCGGACATGTATTGTATTGTTTTCATTATTTTTAGAATTTCAGTCACTTATTTAATTATATTTGGCTTCAACTCAGATTATGTAATACCTTAGATATATTGTTGCCTAGAAAAGTCTAGAGCAGTACACGTGTCTGTAGATAAATTCGGGCCTTGAATTTTTACTAAGTCTGAAACCTTACACGTTATTGGAGGGCTATATGATAGAACCATAATTTTGAGATCAAAAGTCCTGGTAATGGTTCCTAAGAGGAAAATGAGTTGAAAAAAGATTTTTAATGAATTTTATGAAAGTTTTAAATAGTTTTTTTTTAGCCCCCAAGTTTTAAAAATCGTAAGAATTTCCGGATTTGAACTAAAACTCAAAATTTAGAATTTGATTCCTTGGGATTTTAATTTTTTAGATATTTTATTTGATTCCAAATAGGGGGTAATCCTTATTTACATTTATGTTTAAAAGTTAATAGGAAATAAAATAAATTATTTAACTTTGTAAATAAGTGAGTATTAAGACAGTATAATCCAATGCATACCAGAACACCTCCCTGGAGACTGCCCCAACGGTCACATAACTGCCCAGGCAGTAAACAGAGCCCTGAAGATATCCGAAAACCTTCCTGGAGACTGCCCAAGCAGTCATATGACCGCCTAGGTGGTCATCAGTGAGTAAGTCAGTGCGAAACTTCACTGGAAACTGCTCAGGCGGTCATCAGAGAGTTAAAAACCCCTGCTCGGGCTCCAGAACATTCCCACATGAAAAAACATAACCCTCACCCCCCAAAATATGAAGAACTCATCTCCCCACCCTTTTCTCACTCTATTCTACTCAATCTAACATCAATCTTTCACTTCCAAGGCTTAAAGGTAAGTGATTTTACTAGATTTCCTTCCTATTTCATCTATTCTTCTCTTGTTCTTAGATATAATCTTGGGGTTTTTCTTGTCCTATGGTAATAGTTCTTCTCCATAGTGATAGGAGTTGGAATAGGGTTCTTCTGAGATTGATTTAGAGTTTTATTGCTTTACTGGCAGATAGTGGTATTGTTTCTACCTCCCAGGGTCCTGTTGGTGTCTCTCCTGTTTATTCTACCACTCTAGGTGAGTAGGTTCAAACGTATAATCTCTATGTTGAGCATTAGAAGTATTTTCATGAAAATATAACCTTACGTATGGTTTTAATGATTACTGTAAAGAGATTTGGTATTTCTGTTGAATTATATGGTTTTGATAATGTAGTTTTGATGGAAGCATGAACATGATTTTGACCAAACCATGGGACACTATTGTTGTTGAAATGAGTATATGAATATTTGATTTTGACTCTTGAATGATAAAATTACTATATTAATCTGATGATTTCTGAGATACTGGATTCTGTTATATGAGAAAGTTTTGAACCTTAGGGTAGAAGCCCTTGTGGATCATAGAGAGAGGATTTGATTTTCTGTTGATACTGAACAGTAGCTATAGAGAAACAGACAGTGAGTTAACGGCTGAATGATCATTAACCTTGGTACCAAGTTGTCTTAAAGGACAATCTCACAGAGTAGAGAATGGAACCTATTTAGGTGTCCATATTAGATCCTTGAAGGATCATAGAGCAGAGCATTTCGATTCTTAAGGAACCATAGAGTAGAGATTTTTGTTTCTCTAGTTAAGTACTGTTGTTGTGTATAAAGACCAAGAATGATTTGATTATATATATATATATGAAATGTTGAAAGCTTTATCCAATTCTTGTCATTATGATATGTTTGCCTGGTCTTCTGTTGTCCCATGAAGGGAGTTGCAGGTGGGGATTCACTCATTGAGTTTTTGTATAAAAATTCACCCTTCTCCTTTTCTCCTATTTTCAGATACAGCAGCTGCTGCGGGTTCTTTCCAACCTCCTATTTCCAAGCAGCCATAGAGGATTAATTGGTGAGCTTCACTTGAGTAAAGCATTTTTGATTTTGTAGAGTGCTCCAGTGTTATTGCAGGCAGGAGTCCTGATTCATGTAGAGCTCATTTTGCATTTTGCATATTTGATTATACTATGGTTTGTATCTAATGAAACTGGCTGTTTCTGGATAAAAGTAATTAATATGTATATTTGTACCTTGTGTATGGATTCTGATATAACTTCAGATTTTTGATATTATTGATGAGATTTTGGTTTAAATGGATTTTCTTGTCTTAAAATGCATATATAGAGTAATATACAGGTCATGAGGCTTACGTGGGGATAGGATTCCTCACGTGCCGGTCATGTGCCCCAAATCGTGTCGTGACAAAGTTGGTATCAGAGCATTAGGTTTTCCTGCATATCACTGGAGCAAGTGTCCACAAGTAGCACATCGTTTATGTAAATGGAAGCGCGCCCATTTGCATTGACGAAGTGTACTTGAGGCCTTTAGATTGGTTAGTCATGTCTAGGTTCAGAGATAGAGTTATGTTCTCCTTATGAATATTATCTCTCATCATATGTGTTTCTGTATTTCAGTTGGATCTAGTATGCTTCCCCTACGTCTTTCTACTTCACATAGCCGCGGTAGCAACGGTTCTTCCACTACTAATGTCCATTTCAAAGTTCTAGAGCAGGCCCTGGCTACACTATCTGATGTGTTGGCTAGACAGACAAAGGTAGGATTGCAGCCCCCTCTAGCCCAGCCTCCAGTTAGAGACCCAGATGATTCAGCTTTAGAACATTTCAAGAGGATGGATCCACCTACCTTTCAGGGGCGTCTCACTACCGATGACCCCCAAGCTTTTCTTAGAGAAATAGAGAAGATCACGAGAGTGATTCACTGTTCATCAGAGAGAGCAGCTGAGTTGGCTAGCTTCCAGCTGGGAGGCCAGGCAGGCATCTGGTATGATGAGTTTTTACAAGGTTACAGTGACTCTGACCCACCTACTTGGGAGGAGTTTAGTACAGCATTTCTGAGAAGGTTCTTATCAAAGAGCCGGCGTGCTCAGATGGTGGAGGAGTTTCTAAGGCTCCGTATAACCCCCGAGATGACAGTGGCAGAGTATGATAAGAGGTTCACATATCTGGCACAAGCATCTGCAGGTATGTTACAGTCTGAAATGGAGAAATTTAGGCGATTTGTTCAGGGGTTGCCTAAGGACATGTTCCTCAGCCTTCAGCCACATGTAGGCATGATGGATTATGCTCAGGTAGTAGATACAGCTATTGGATTAGAAGCAAGATTGGCAGAGAGGAGAGTTGCTTCTGATTCTGGCAAGAGGGCCAGAATCCATGGCTCATTTTCTGGGGGAGCAGGTAGTAGCAGAGGACCTGGCCAGCAAGGTTAGCAATGGACCCAGTCGGGTGGGGCCGCCTTTTCTGAGCCTACACCGATATGGCCTACTGTTTCTCAAGGTCAGAGCAAAGGAGGTAGCCAGCATTCAGGTTCAGTATCAATTCAGAGTTACCCTATATGCCAGACCTACAGGAGGAAACACACCGGGTAGTGTATGATAGGCACTTTTGCATGTTACAGTTATGGCCAGCAAGGCCACAAGAGGTCAGAGTGTCCACTGCGGCGAGGGACTTCTAGTTAGGGGTCAATAAACCCTTCATCTTCATCTCAGTCTTTTCAGTCAGCAACCCAGAGTGGTTATACTGCTCCGGCTAGCAGAAGTATTGGAGGCAGAGGTCCTGGAGGCAGAGGCCCAGGTGGTAGAGGCTCAGCAGGAAGAAGCCATGGCAGTGGGGGATAGCCTCGATTGTATGCAATGACACGGCGGGATCCAACAGCATCTAATGAAGTTGTAGCAGGTATTATCAGAATTTTCTCTTTTGAGGCTTTTGCTCTATTTGACTTTGGATCTTCGGATTCATATGTATCTCTCTACTTTGCCACCCAATTCGAGAGACCAGTTACTAGTTTAGAGAAACCTTTCTTGGTGGGAACACCTATTGGAGGACCTCTTTTAGTTCAGCTAATTTACAAAGGGTGTGAGGTCAAGGTAGGAGATATGGAGACTCTTGCATATTTACATGTGTTAGATATGTCAAATTTTGATGTGATTCTGGGTGTAGATTGGTTAGCTTCATATCATGCTATAGAAGATTGTTACAGCAAGTCAGTGAAGTTTGATATTCCAGGAAGCGAGCTATATGAGTTTAAGGGTACCAGTTTTTCAGTTACAAACAGTTTGATCTCAGCCATGAGTACTTTAAGACTCATGGATAAGGGAAGTCAGAGTTTTCTTGTAGCAGTTAGAGATGTTGATGCACCAGTGCCGAGTATAGAGTCTATTCCTGTGGTTTGTGAATTTCCATATGTATTTCCAGATGAATTACCGAGAATGCCACTAGAAAGGGAAGTAGAGTTCAGGATAGAACTTGAACCCAGAGTTAGGCCTATCTTTATTTCCCCATACCATATGCCCCCAGCAAAGTTAAAAGAGTTAAAGGAGCAGCTACATGAATTGCTTGACAAGGGGTTCATTCGGCCAAGTACTTCACCTTGGGGTGCTCTAGTACTAGTTGTGAAAAAGAATGATGGATCTATGCGGATGTGCATAGACTACCGGCAGCTGAATAAAATGACAGTTAAGAATCGGTACCCATTGTCTCGTATTGATGACCTGTTTGATCAGCTACAGGGAGCTCAGTGCTTCTCTAAGATTGATCTCCGTACAAGGTATCATCAGTTGAAAATAAAGGATGAGGATGTGCCTAAAACAGCCTTTAGGACACGCTATGGACATTATGAGTTCCTAGTGATGTCATTTGGTTTAACCAATGCCCCTGCAGCCTTCATGGATTTGATGAACAGAGTTTTCAAGCTGTTCTTGGATCACTTTATGATTGTCTTCATAGATGACATCCTGGTGTATTCTAAGAGCATAGAGGAGCATGAGCATCATCTTAGGATTGTTCTGCAAACACTTCGAGAACACCAGTTGTATGCCAAGTTCTCTAAGTGTGAGTTTTGGTTAGAGCAAGTGACATTCCTTAGACATATAGTGTCTAAAGATGGTATTAAAGTAGACCCAAAGAAGATTGAGGAGGTATTGGAGTGGCCTAGACCCTCTACAATGTCAGAGATTCGTAGCTTCTTAGGCTTAGCAGGATACTCTAGGCGATTTGTTAAGGACTTCTCCAAAATTGCAACACCATTGACTAAATTGACCTAGAAGAATGTGAAGTTTCAGTGGTCAGATGCATGTGAGGAGAGTTTTCAGAAGTTGAAGACCTGTTTGACTACAACCCCAGTTTTAGTATTACCTTCAGGTACAAATGGTTTTTCAGTATATTGTGATGCTTCTAGAGTCGGACTTGGTTATGTTCTTATGCAACATGGTTGAGTTGTGGCTTATGCATCACGACAGCTCAAGAAGCATGAACAGAACTATCCTACCCACGATTTAGAAATGGCAGCAGTAGTGTTTGCCTTGAAGATTTGGAGGCATTACCTGTATGGAGCAACTTGTGAGATCTTTACGGATCACAAAAGCTTGAAGTATATTTTCCAGCAGAAGGATCTGAACCTTAGGCAATGTAGATGGTTGGAGTTGCTTAAGGACTATGACTGTACTATCTCCTGCCATCCCGACAAGGCTAATGTAGTAGCAGATGCTCTAAGTAGGAAGTTCGTGGGAAGCTTGGCCCACATAGCACCTGTGAGGCAATCTCTGATAGAAAATATTCATAAGTTAGAGGCAGAAGGAGTCCAATTTGGCATAGCTGATTCAGGAACCTTTCTAACTCACATCAAGGCCCAGTCAACTCTAGTGGAACAGATTAAGGCACAGCAGGGTGAGGATCCTAAATTAGTTAAGATTATAGAGGATGTACACAAAGGAGAAAATCATGAGTTTTCAGTAGATTCAGAAGGCGTGTTACGTTTTGGAGGTAGGCTGTGTGTACCCAATGTGGGTGAACTAAAGAGGAAAGTGATGGAAGAGTCCCATAGTGCAGCATATTCCGTGCACACAGGATCAGCCAAGATGTATCATGATTTGCGGCAATTGTACTGGTGGGAAGGCATGCAAAAGGATATAGGTGATTTTGTGACTTGGTGTTTAGTGTGTTAGCAGGTTAAGGCTGAACACCAGAGACCTGCAGGATTGCTTCAGCAGATAGAGATTCCAGAGTGGAAGTGGGAGAGGATAACCATGGACTTTGTAATCAGGTTACCTCGGACCACTAAGGGTTTTGACTCCATCTGGGTAATTGTTGATAGGTTGACCAAGTCAGCCCACTTCTTACCAGTTAAAATGACCTTCAGTGCAGCCCAATATGCTAAGTTGTATATAAACGAAATTGTTAGACTGCATGGTGTGCCAGTGTCTATTATATCCAACAGAGGGTCTCAGTTCACTTTAAGATTCTAGAGAACATTTCAAGAAGCTCTCAAAACTCAAGTGGACTTAACCACAGCTTTTCATCTACAAACAGATGGCCAATCAGAGAGAACAATCCAGACTCTAGAGGATATGCTCAGTGGAAGTTGGTGCGACCACTTGCCACTGATAGAGTTCTCATATAATAATAGCTATCAAGCGAGTATCCAGATGGCACCATTTGAGGCATTGTATGGGAGACGTTGTAGATCTCCTATTGGATGGTTTGAACTTGGGGAAGCTAAGACCCTAGGCCCAGATCTGGTCCAAGAGACTCTAGAGAAAATTCAATTGATTAGAGAACGGTTGATAGCAGCTCAGTCCAGGCAGAAAGCTTATGCTGACAATGGGAGACGAGAGCTAGAGTTTGCTGTGGGTGATCATGTGTTTCTGAGAATGTCTCCCATGAAGGGAGTGGTGAGGTTCGGTAAATGGAGAAAGTTGAGTCCTCGCTATATCGGACCATTTGAGATTCTAGAAAGAGTTGGAGTAGTAGCCTATAGATTGGCATTGCCTCCCAGCTTATCAGCTATTCACCCAGTTTTTCATGTCAGCATGCTTCGGAAATATATGACAGATCAGTCTCATGTACTCACACCGCAAGCAGTTGAGGTTGATGGAAGTTTATCCCATGAAGAGAAGCCGATTGCCATCGTGGATAGACAAATTAAAAAGCTTCGCTCCAAGGATGTGGCCTCAATAAAAGTTATTGGAGGAACCACTCTGGCGAGGAAGCCACTTGGGAAGCTGAAGAAGCCATGAGGTCCAAGTATCTACATCTTTTTCCTCCCTCAGGTATGTTTTAAGATTTGGGGACCAAATCTTTTTAAGGGTGGAGTATGTAATACCTTAGATATACTGTTACCTAGAAAAGTCTAGAGCAGCACACGTGTCTGTAGATAAATTCAGGCCTTGAATTTTTACTAAGTCTGAAACCCTACACGTCATTAGAGGGCTATATGATAGAACCATAATTTTGGGATCAAAAGTCTCGGTAATGGTTCCTAAGAGGAAAATGAGTTTAAAGAGGATTTTTAATGAATTTTATGAAAGTTTTAAATAGTTTGTTTTTAGCCCCCAAGTTTTAAAAATCGTAAGAATTTTTAGATTTGAACTAAAACTCAAAATTTAGATTTTGATTCCTTGGGATTTTAATTTTTTAGATATTTTATTTTATTCCAAATAGGGGGTAATCCTTATTTACATTTATGTTTAAAAGTTAATAGGAAATAAAATAAATGATTTAACTTTGTAAATAAGTGAGTATTAAGACAGTATAGTCCAATGCATACCAGAACACCTCCCTGGAGACCGCCCCAGCGGTCACATAACCGCCCAGGATGTAAACAGAGCCCTGAAGATATCTGAAAACCTTCTTGGAGACCGCCCAAGCGGTCATATAACTGCCTAGGCGGTCATCAGTGAGTAAGTCGGTGCAAAACCTCACTAGAAACCGCCCAGGTGGTCATCAAAGAGTTAAAATCCTTGTTTGGGGTCCAGAACATTCCCACATGAAAAAACATAACCCTAACCCCCCAAAATACGAAGAACTGATCTCCCCACCCTTTTCTCACTCCATTCTACTCAATTTAACATCAATCTTTCACTTCCAAGGCTTAAAGGTAAGTGATTTTACTAGATTTCCTTCCTATTTCATCTATTCTTCTCTTGTTCTTATAGATAATCTTGGGGTTCTTCGTGTCCTATGGTCATAGTTCTTCTCCATAGTGATAGGAGTTGGAATAGGGTTCTTCTGAGATTGATTTAGAGTTTTACTGCTTTACTGTTAGATAGTGGTACTGTTTCTACCTCCCAGGGTCCTGTTGGTGTCTCTCCTGTTTATTCTACCACTCTAGGTGAGTAGGTTCAAACTTGTAATCTCTATGTTGAGCATTAGAAGTATTTTCATGAAAATATAACCTTACGTATGGTTTTAATGATTACTGTAAAGAGATTTGGTATTTCTGTTGAATTATATGGTTTTGAGAATGTAGTTTTGATGGAAGCATGAACATGATTTTGACCAAACCATGGGACACTATTATTGTTTAAATGAGTACATGAATATTTGATTTTGACTCTTGAATGATAAAACTACTATATTAATCTGATGATTTCTGAGATACTGGATTCTGTTATATGAAAAAGTTTTGAACCCTAGGGTAGAAGCCCTTGTGGATCATAGAGAGAGGATTTGATTTTCTGTTGATACTAAACAGTAGCTATAGAGAAACAGATAATGAGTTAATGGTTGAATGATCGTTAACCTTGGTACCAAATTGTCCTAAAGGGCAATATCATAGAGCAGAGAATGGAACCTATTTAGGTGTCCACATTAGATCCCTGAAGGATCATAGAACAGAGCATTTCGGTTCTTGAGGAACCATAGAGTAGAGATTTCTGTTTCTCTAGTTAAGTATTGTTGTTGTGTATAAAGACCAAGAATGATTTGATTATATATATATATATGAAATGTTGAAAGCTTTATCCGATTCTTATCATTATGATATGTTTGCCTGGTCTTCTGCTGTCCCATGAAGGGGGTTGCAGGTGGGGATTCACTCACTGAGTTTGTGTATAAAAACTCACCCCTATCTTTTTCTCCTATTTTCAGATACAGCAGCTGTTATGGGTTCTTCCCAGCCTCCTACTTCCCAGCAGCCATAGAGGATTAGTTAGTGAGCTTCACTTGAGTGAAGCATTTTTGATTCTGTAGAGTGCTCCAATGTTATTGCAGGCACGAGTCCTGATTCATGTAGAGCTCATTTTGCATTTTGCATATTTGATTATACTATGGTTTGTATCTAATGAAACTGGCTGTTTCTGGATAAAAGTAATTAATATGTACATTTGTACCTGGTGTATGGATTCTATTATAACTTCAGACTTTTGATATTATTGATGAGATTTTGGTTTAAATGGATTTTCTTGTCTTAAAATGCACATATAGAGTAATATATAGGTCATAAGGCTTACGTGGGGATAGGATTCCTCACGTGCCGGTCATATGTCCAAATCAAGTCATGACAGATTATGGATTTAACGCAATTTTATGTTCAGGATTTATTGTTTGGAACCATTCTCTGATTATGAAGTTTTAGTTGAACTTGAGATATTTTGAATATATTTTGATTATTTATGCATATTATTCAGTTACATTACCAAAGGCTTCCATGGGGACCCAATACCTCACGTGCCAGTCATGCTTCGTAGGTGGGTCGTGACAAAGTGGCATCAAAATGATATAGGTTTCCCTATATATTGCTGGAGCAAGTGTCCACAAATAGCATAGCATCCATGTAAATGGAAGTGCACCATTTGCGTTAATCTAATACTATTTGAGGCCTTTAGGAAAAAGTCAGTCTTGTCTAGGTTCAGTAAGAGTTTGTCTTTTCTTAGCATTCATGGAGTCAGTATACATCCTCCTTTTCATAGGTGTGACCATGCCACATGTACACCCTTCACGCCTTTGTCATTGTGTAAAAGTGACGCATCTAGTGATGGTTCTCACTTTAGAGCTTTTGAACAGATAGTAGCAAACTTGACATATGTGATGACCAGGTAGCTAGACATGACTGAGCCTTAGAACATTGCAAGAGGATAGACCCACCCACTTTCAATGGGTGTCTGACAACTGAGGATCCTCAGGAGTTCCTCAAGCAGGTGGAGAAGATAGTTGGTGTCATCCATTGTTCTTCAGAGAGAATGGTGGAGTTAGCTAGCTTCTAGGTGAAAGGCCAAGTAGAGTTATCGTATCAGGAGTTCCAACAAAGGCATGGGACTGCTAGCTCTCCCTCTTGGGAATAGTTCAAGGAAGTCTTCATACAGATATTCATATCAGAGAGTCGACAGGCATAGATGATCAAGGAGTTTTTGAAGCTCCATTTAACTCCAGGCATGACAATTACAAAGTATGATGAACGTTTCACTTATCTAGCACAAGTAGGCTCCATTATGATACCGACATAGGTAGCTAGGGTGAGACGTTTTGTTCAGGGTCTAGCAAGAGATATGTTCCTCAGTCTGCAGCCTCACGTTGGGGCCATAGACTATGCTCAGGTGGCAGACATAGCGAGTGGTCTTGAGAATGGCCTAGCAAAGCATAGGGCGATGTCAAAGACTAACAAGAAAGCCATGGTTCATGCATCTTTCTCAACAAGAGAAGATTCTAGCAAAGGTCACCATTAGCAAGGCTAGTAGCGGGATCAGTCAGGTAGGGCCACCTTCTTAGAACCCATCCCGGCACACCCAACAACATCACAGACTCCAAGTAGAGGGGGCAGTTGCACAGTGAACAAGGTTAGTGGTAGTCATATCTAGTATGTTCGACTTGAGAAGAGACATCATGGTCAATGTTTATTTGGCTCCTCAGTATGCTATGGGTGTAGCCAGCGGGGCTATAAGAGCGAAAAGTACCCGATGTTTTAGAGAGCTCTTAGTCAAGGGTTCACTAACCCTTCCATGTCAATTCAATCCATTGAGTCAATAGACCAGGGTGGCTTTGTCACTTCAGCAGGCCATGGAGCCGGGGGTAGGGGTTTTATTGGCTGAGGTATAGGCAATAGAGGAGTAGGCGATGGAGGCCAGGGTAGTAGGGGCAACCCCATTTGCTCGTGATGACCAATCAGGATGCACAGCCTTCAAACGAAGTAATAACAGGTATGATGATGGCATGTTCCTTCGATGCTATGATGTTGTTTGACCCGGGGTCTACCTACTTTTATGTGTCCCCGTTCTTTATCGTATGATTCGAGAAATTCCCTGAGGATCTTGAGGAGCCGTTTTTAGTTAGGTACCTTCAAGAGAGCCCATACTTGTTCAGACAGTGTATAGATCGTACCAAATCAAAGTTGGTGACATGGAGGCACTAGCAAATTTAATAGTGCTGGGTATGTCTAACTTTGACATTATTCTAGGCATGGATTGGCTAGCCCCTTGCCATGTTATGGTAGATTGTTGTAGAAAGGTAGTGAAATTCAAGGTCTCAAATGATGAGCCAAGAGAGTTTTTGGATGCAAGGTGTTCAACACCAATAAGCTTGATATCAACTATGAGTGCACTACGGTTAATGGATAGAGATAGTTATGCGTTTCTAGTTATAGTCAGGAATGTAGAGGCAAAGACACCAAGTCTAGGTATGGTTCCGGTGGCTAATGAGTTTTCATATGTGTTTGTAGATGATTTGCCAAGTATGCCACCGGATAGGGAAATAGAGTTTAGGATAGAGCTTGAGCCAGGAGTTAGATCTATCTCTATACCCCCATACCGCATGGCTTCAGCAGAGTTAAGAGAGTTGAAATAACAAATTACATGAGTTGTTGGACAAGGGGTTTATATGGCCAAGTACATCTCCATGGGGTGCTCCATTGTTATTCATTAACAAGAAAGATGGTTTGATGAGGATGTGTATAGATTACAGGTAGCTAAAATTGGTGACAATCAAGAACCGGTACCCCTTACCTCGAATTGGTGATCTTTTTTATCAGCTTCAAAGGGCAACATGTTTTTCCAATATTAACCTTTGATCTAGTTACCATTAACTGAAGATTAAGGATGAAAATATACCTAAGATGACCTTCAGGACTCGCTATGGGCATTATGAGTTTTTGGTGAAGTCCTTTGGGTTAACAAATGCCCCAGTAACCTTCATAGATTTGATAAATAGGGTGTTTAAACCGTTTCTTGATCACTTTGTGATTGTCTTTATTGGTGACATCTTAGCATATTCCAGCAGTGAGAAGGAACATGAGCAACATCTGAGAATGGCTTTACAAACCTTGAGGAAGAATAAGTTGTATGCCAAGTTCTCTAAGTGTGAGTTCTAGCTAGATCAATTGGCATTTCTTGGACATACAGTGTTTAAGGATGGTACTCTAATAGATCCAAAGAAAGTGGAAGCAATGCAGCAATAGCTTAGACCTATAATAGTTTTAGAAGTTCGTAGTTTCTTGGGCTTAGTAGGTATTACAGGCGGTTCATTCAGGATTTCTCGAGGATCGCAGCACCCATGACCAAAATGACATAGAAGAATGTCAGGTTTTAGTAGACAAAAGACTTTGAAGAAATTTTTCAAGACTCAAGACATGCTTGACCACAACACCAACTTTTGGTATTACCTTCAGAAACAGGTGGTTTTTTGGTATTTTGTGACGCTTCTAGAGTTGGACTTAGCTGTGTCCTGTTGCAGCATGGCCAGCTTATAGCATACGCCTCACAACAACTCAAGAAACATAAGCAGAATTACCCTGCTCATGACTTGGAAGTACGAAGGTGGTTTTTGCCTTGAAGATTTGGAGGCATTACTTATAAGGAGACTTGTGAGATTTTCACAGACCGCAAGAGCTTGTAGTACATCTTTCAATAGAAGGATCTGAACCTAAGATAATGCAAAGGGCTTGAGTTGTTAAAGAATTATGACTATACGATCTCGTACGACCTAGAGAAGGTGAATGTAGTGGCAAATGCTTTGAGCAGGAAGTCGGCAGGTAGTTTGGCCTACATAGTGCTAATAAGGCAGCCATTGGTGGAAGATATCCACAAGTTGAAAGCTGAGGGAGTTCAATTCGGCCATAGTGATACAGGGGCCTTTCTAGCTCACATCAGGGCACAGTCAACCTTGGTAGGACAGATCAAGGCACAGTAGAGCGAAGATCTGAAACCTGCTGAGTTGGTTAAGGATGTTCGTAAGGGTGAGAATACAGAGTTCTTAGTTGATACTGAGGGTACATTGCACTTTGGGAACTGATTATGTATGCCTCCAATAGATGAGTTGAGGAGAAAAGTAATGGAAGAAGCCAAGGGTGTCGCATACTCGATACACCCAGGATCAGCTAAGATGTATCAGGATCTAAAATAGTTGTCTGGTGGGACGGTATGAAGAAAGATATTGGTAACTTTGTGGCTAGGTGCTTGGTGTGCTAGCAAGTTAAGACTGAGCACTAGAGGCCAGTAAGGTTACTTCAATAGATACATATTCCAGAATGAAAGTGAGAAAGCATAACCATGGACTTTATAGTTGGGTTACCTCAAACCACTAAAAGGTTTGAGTCCATTGGGTAATAGTAGACATGATGACCAAGTCAGCACACTTTGTACCAGTGATGGGTTGCATTTATGCACCCATTTTTCATCCTAACTTTGAATTATTTGCAATTGAACTAGAGTTAATTGATGCTTAATTGGTTAGTTTGCATTTTGTCCTCATCTTGCATTGTTAAGTAATTTTATGATTATTAGCACTGATTTGAATGATTTTGAAAATTACTTGTGCTTCTATTTTTTTTTTTGTTTGAGCATTTGTGAGTAACAGGAATTCCCATTGGGTATCAAATCAAGGAAAATGGCTCAGGAGCTTTGATAGCATGAATTTGACACAGACCAACATTGCCAAGACCGCTATAGCGGTCAAACACCGCTATAGCGGTGTCCAGAGGAAAAGCAAGTCAGCAGCGTGCGCTAGTAAAAGCCAAGACCGCAATAGTGGTCAAACACCGCTACAGCGGTCATCAGGGAGCAATTTAGCTGCAGCGTCACGCGAACAAAGTTAAAGACCGCTATAGCGGTCAAACACCGCTATAGTGGTCATAAGTGGATTTGAAAATTTCCGTGTTCGCTAACGTTCTCGCTCTCGACATTTAAACTCCATTCTCGTCGTAATTTAGAGAGAATGTCGGCAGATTTTAGGTTAATTTGAATAGGGAACTCTCTCTGTCTCTCACTCTCTCTCTAGACTAGTTTTTTGACATTATTGTTCAATTTTCAGTTCTTCTTGTTGGAATTTCCAGACATCTTTGATTGTGAGACTCTTCCCATGGAAGAGTAACTTCTTTTACCATGCACAAGGGTGACTGAAGATTGGAATTGTTCACGAGATTCTCGTACCTTATTCGTTAATTGTGGTTGGTTTCCTTCTTCCATTTATCAATTCTCTCAATTATCAATTGTATAAATTTATGCAATTTATTTTTGTTAGAATTGTTTCCTTGACGTGGTGTTTATCTGTAAAGGAAGGAATTCGGATTTATTTCGTTAGAAATTAGGTTGCTATAATTTTTATTCAAACTGAATAAAGTTCACAGGGTCACGATAGTGAATTACTAGTTCTTTAATTCAGTTAAATTCTTGACGGGAATGCGATTGTATAGCCGTTAAGTAGAATTATGCCATCATTGTGTATTTACATTTTAATGGAAGCAATCACCACCATAATTTTATCTTTAGAATCAATGAATGAACAATTCTAATCCGAAAGAACCTTTGTGCAGGTAATCTCTCTTATTAGTTTTTCCGTTAATTTCACTTTTGCTTTATAACGTCAACAACACCCCCTTGCAATTTGAATCAATTTAAATACTTCCTTGTGAGACGACTCGGATTGCCTATAGCTACATTTTTAGTGTAATTTGGTCCTAAAAATCATTTTTAATTTGTCGTGGGTTGCGACAGCTCACGTCAAATTTTGGTGCCGTTGCCGGGGAAGTGATTTTAATTAATTCTTTTTCTTGTTTTTAATTAGTTTTTTCATTTTTATGTATTTTGTTTAATTTTATTTTCATTTCCTTTTGCTTATTATTTTCTGTTTTGTTTTATTATTTTAATTAAAAAAAACCAGTTTGTTTATTTCAAATTTTATTTATTTTGCTTTTGTTCCTTGGTGTACTGGTTGTTGTCGATAATTTAGTTTATTGTTCCTGCTTGATTCTTTTTCTTGTTTTTAATTAGTTATTTTTCTTTTTATTTTAATTATCTATTTTCGTTTTTATTATTCTGTTTTGTTTAATTTATTTTCTTTTGCATATTTTTTTCTGTCTTGTTTTGTAAAAAGAAAAAGAAATCTGTTTGTTAAATTTTAATTTTATTTATTTAGTTATTATTATTTTTCTTTTTGCTCCCTATTGTATTTGATTGACGTAATAGATTAATTTTATGACCCGTTCCCTTCCGAATTTTCCCATTCTACCAATTAATCCGGAAATTGAGAAAAATGCCAAAAGGCTCAGGAAGGAAGCGAGGGAAAGAGTTAATTTATTAGACAACTCTTCTTCTTCTAATACAACTAGGGAATTTGACACTAATTTTTTTTTAAATTTTCCTGAACTTTCTGATTCTTCTACTAGTGTTTCAGGTGACATGGGAGAAGTTAACAGGACCCTGAAAGAGCTTGCAGCTCAAGACCTAAACTATCAACCACTGGGGATTGTCTATCCTGAGCAGGGAGGCGACTTTGAACTGAAATCAGGACTCCTACATCATCTACCCAAGTTTCATGGGTTGTCTGGGGAGGATCCACATAAACACCTGAAGCAGTTCCATGTTATCTGCATGACAATGAAGCCTCAGGGGGTAACAGAAGAGCAAATTAAGCTGAGAGCTTTTCCATTTTCCCTTGAAGGAGCTGCCAAGGATTGGTTTTTCTACATTCCTCATGGGACAGTTAACAGTTGGGCTAGCATGAAGCGGATATTTTTGGAGAAGTTCTTTCCAACTTCTAGAGCGGCCGCCATCAGAAAAGACATTTCTGGCATTCGCCAGCTACAGGGAGAATCTCTCTATGAATATTAGGAGAGGTTCAAGAGGTTGTGTGCAAGCTATCCCCAGCATCAGATTTCTGAGCAGCTGTTGATCCAGTACTTTTATGAGGGATTGTTGGTCATGGAGAGGAGTATGATTGATGCCGCCAGAGGGGGTGCATTAGTTGACAAGACCCTTGTTGCAGCTAGATTGTTGATTGAGAACATGGCAGAGAACTCTCAACAGTTTGGGTCTAGAGCTGGCAGCAGCACCCGTTAGGTGGGTGAAGTTTCTTCATGTAACAGCAGCAGAGTAGAGAAGAAACTGGATGAGCTTATAGAATTTCTGAAGCAAATTGCACTAAACCAAGCTTCTCCAGTCAAGGCAGTACAGGTGTGTGGCATTTGTTCCTATGAGTCACATACTTCAGACATGTGTCCTCAGTTGCAGGAAGATCCTACCTCAGTGGCAGCTGGTAACATATTCCCTGGTAGGCCTTAAAATCAGGGTGGACAGCAGGGGTACAATCCATACAACAACACTTACAACCCCGGTTGGAAAGATCATCCCAACTTTAGGTGGAACAATGCCCCTCAACAACAACAACAGAAGTATGTTCCACCACAGCAAAGGCAACAGTATAACCAGCCCGTATTCCACCCATCACCTGTACCACAGCTTCCCAGTCCACAGCAACATCCATCACTACCTGCACCTCCTGCCCCTTCAAAGGCTCCATGGCAGGAGATGATGAAGATGATGATTGAGACCCAGAGGAAACAAGAACAAGACATGCAAGAAATGAGGAATGCCATTGTGCGGCTTGAGAATTCCCAATCCCAACAGGGGAGTTCATCTTCCATTCCTTCACAGACGATTCGCAACCCTAAGGGGAATGTTTCTGCTATTACTCTGAGGTCTGGCACTGTTTTGCCTGAGATTGCTAGTCCTCTAGAGCAGGTTGTGGTTGAAAGTCAGGAGGAGGAGATAGTTCAACCAGAGGTACAGGGAGATGAGCCTCCACCAAAGCAAAAGGAGGTAGATGATCAGGTAACAAGACCCATTTCATTGCCTTTCCCACAGCGAGTTGCAAGGCCCAAGAGACCCAATGAATTGGAGTTGGAAAAGGACCTCTTGGAGACTTTTCGAAAGGTAGAGGTCAATATTCCCTTGTTGGATGCTATTAGGTAAATTCCAAAATATGCAAAGTTCCTTAAAGACCTATGAACCAACAAGAGGAAGCTAAAGAATAATGAAATGGAGAGAGTGACCATAGGGGTGAAAGCCTCCTCTCTTATTCAGCCAGGTCAGCTTCCCATGAAGCACAAGGATCCAGGTGCATTCAATGTTCCCTGCACCATTGGGAATCTTCACATTGGACAAGCTTTGGCAGATCTTGGGGCGGGCATCAGTATTATGCCCCGTTCAGTTTATGAGGCCTTGGGTGGGGGAAAGCTGACACCCACCAGATTGAGAGTACAGTTGGCCAACAGGAGCATTCAGAGTCCAGATGGGATACTCGAGGACGTCCTAGTTCAGGTAAATAATTTAATTTTCCCAGCTGACTTTTATGTTTTGGCTATGGAGGATGATGTCAATGCTTCTAAGCACACATTGATCTTGGGAAGACCATTTTTAAAAACTGCAAGAACTAAGATCGATGTGTACGCGGGCACCTTATCTTTTGAGTGTGGGGATATGAAGGCTCAGTTTTGCTTAACTGATGCTATGAAACACCCACCTGAGGAGCATTCTGTTTTTAGTGTTGATATCATTGACTCCTTAATTGATGACGTTTTTGTTGGTTTGATTGAGAACTTTGATGAGTTATTGGGGATGGTACCGGAGTTTGAATATCTTAACTGTGATCGTATCATCAATTTGTGCAAAGAGTGTGCTACAATTGATGCATCATTGACAAGGCAATTTTTCGAGAAAACTTCTAAACTTGTGTTATCTAGTGCCATTAGCCCTATCACTGATACATTTAGTAGCATCACCCCTAATTCTGAGACTACTTTACTTCCTGAGCCCATATTATCTGTTTCTTCCACTGGATATGATGATTCTACTACTTTAGAATTGTCTAAGCTTACAGAAATAGGTACACAGTTAGCAGGGCTAGAACTGAAGCCCCTCCCTGACCACCTCAAGTATACATTCTTGGGGGAGGGTGACACACTGCCGGTCATCATAGCCAATGGCCTCTCTAAGTCCCAAGAGGATAATTTGATTGTGGTTCTGAGAAGGCATAAGAGGGCCATTGGCTGGACTTTGGATGATATCAAAGGGATTAGCCCCTCCACCTGCATGCACAGGATATTTCTGGAGGAATGGGCTAAACCGATTAGACAACCACAGCGCCGGCTCAACCCATTGATTCTTGATGTGGTTAAGAAGGAGGTGACAAGGCTTTTACAGGCTGGCATCATCTATCCTATTTCTGACAGTGAATGGGTGAGCCCGGTGCAAATGGTTCCCAAGAAGTCGGGGATCACTGTGGTGCAAAATGAAAAGGTGAGTTGGTTCCAACCCGGGTGCAAAACAGTTGGAGGGTTTGCATTGATTACCGAAGGCTTAATCAGGCCATCCGAAAGGACCACTACCCCCTGCCTTTCATTTATCAGATGTTAGAAAGGTTGGCAAGGAAGTCTCATTATTGTTTCTTGGATGGATACACGGGGTACTTTCAAATTCACATTGCCCCAGAAGACCAAGAGAAAACCACTTTCACGTGCCCCTTTGGCACTTATGCTTAC
This sequence comes from Dalbergia cultrata, assembly GCA_031216105.1. NCBI lineage: Eukaryota > Viridiplantae > Streptophyta > Magnoliopsida > Fabales > Fabaceae > Dalbergia > Dalbergia cultrata. The sequence continues at coordinate 20,636,135 of CM062350.1, forward strand.
AGGCGGATGCCCTTTGGGCTTTGTAACACACCGGCTACTTTTCAGCAGTGCATGATAAGCATTTTTTCTAACCTGCTGGAGGAGTGCATGGAGGTATTTATGGATGATTTTACTGTTTTTGGCTCTTCTTTTGATTCTTGCTTGAGTAGCTTAGCTAGAGTGCTACAAAGATGCATTGAAACCAACCTTGTTTTAAATTTTGAAAAATGTCATTTTATGGTGGAACAAGGTATAGTCTTAGGCCATGTAGTCTCTAGCAAGGTTATTGCTGTTGATCCTGCTAAGATAGAAGTTATTACCTCTTTACCTCACCCCACATGCTTGCGGGAGATTCGTTCTTTTCTTGGTCATGCAGGTTTTTACAGGAGGTTTATCAAGGATTTCAGCAAGATTGCTCAACCTCTCACTTCCCTACTGCAGAAGGATGCTGAATTTGTTTTTGACGACAAGTGTAGGAAAGCATTTGAGAGGCTGAAGAAGGCTTTGACTACCACTCCAGTCATCCAGCCACCTGACTGGAGTCAGCCATTTGAGCTCATGTGTGATGCTTCTGACCATGCAGTGGGCGTTGTACTTACACAGCGCGAAGGTAAGGTTCCTCATGCTATTTATTATGCTTCTCGTACCTTGGATGCTGCACAGTCCAACTATACCACTACTGAGAAAGAGCTTCTAGCCATTGTTTTTGCCTTGGACAAATTTCGTTCTTACTTGCTCGGCTCTAAAGTGGTGGTAAATTCTGACCATGCAGCTCTTAAGTACTTGTTAAAGAAATCGGAAGCCAAGCCTAGGCTTATTAGATGGATGCTACTACTCCAGGAATTTGATTTGGAAATTAAAGACAAAACTGGAGCTGAAAACTTAGTAGCAGACCATCTAAGTAGGCTTGAGCATCTTGACCCGGACAACAGACCTCTCAATGATAATTTCCCTGATGAACAGCTGATAACTGTGTCTGTTGTCCCACGGTATGCTGATATTGTTAATTACTTGGTTGCTAGAGTGGGTTCCTCACACTTTTGACCAGCTCATTTTGCAAAGCTGAAAAGCGATGCTAAATATTATGTGTGGGATGATCCTTATCTTTGGAAAATTTGTAGTGACCAAGTAGTTAGACGTTGTGTGCCTCAAGAGGAATTCGAGTCCATACTCCGATTTTGTCATACTTATGCTAGTGGAGGCCACTTTGGGCCCTAACGCACTGCTAGAAAAGTATTGGACTCGGGTTTCTATTGGCCAACTTTGTTTAGAGATGCCTACAATTTTTGCAAATCTTGTGAACAGTGCCAAAGAGCAGGGAATATCTCTTGGAGGAATGAGATGCCTCAACAACCCATACAATTTTGTGAAGTTTTTGACGTTTGGGGCATTGATTTTATGGGACCCTTTCCTAGTTCTTTTGGCTATGTTTACATACTTCTGGCTGTGGATTATGTTTCAAAGTGGGTAGAGGCCATTGCCACTCGTACAAATGATTCTGCTGTAGTTGTTGCTTTTGTTTGTTCTCACATTTTCTGCCGGTTTGGTATGCCTAGAGCCATTATCAGTGACCAGGGGACTCACTTCTGTAACCGGAGCATGGAAACTTTGCTCCGTAGATATGGGGTTGTTCATAAGGTATCCACTCCTTACCACCCCCAAACTAACGGACAAGTTGAAGTGTCTAACCGGGAAATCAAGAGAATTCTGGAAAAGACTGTGAAGCCCAATCGGAAGGACTGGAGCAGAAAGTTGGATGATGCTTTATGGGCTTATCGCACAGCCTACAAAACGTCCATTGGGATGAGTCCCTTTAGGCTTGTGTTTGGAAAGGCGTGTCATTTGCCTATGGAGATGATGCATCATGCTTATTGGGCTGTCAAGCAATGTAACATGGATTTGGAAGAGGCTAGTAAAACCCGGAAGTTGCAACTGCAAGAGTTAGAGGAGTTGAGATATGAGGCCTATGAGAACTCTCGGTTGTATAAGGAGAGAACCAAGGTGTTTCATGATAAGAATACCTTGAGGAAAGAGTTCAAAGAGGGGCAACTGGTACTCCTCTACAACTCCCGGTTGAAATTGATGCCCGAGAAGTTGAGGTCTCGATGGGATGGACCTTTCAAGGTCACAAAAGTATATCCCTTTGGTGCTGTGGAAATTGAGGACCCCAAGTCCAAAACAATTTTTAAAGTCAACGGGCACCGGCTGAAGGTGAACCATGAAACTTCTGTGGATCTTAGGGGAGAGTTTGAAGTTAAATTGGTGCAAGCTATTTACCCTTCCTAGGGGGTTTGAATGTCCAACTCAGGGACGTTAAATCAAAGTGCTGAGTGGGAGACAACCCACTATCTAATTCTTTCATTTTATTTTAATTTTAATTTTATTTTATTTTTATTTTATTTTATTTTATTATCCATTTCTTCTATTTTCACTGTTTGTGGAGTGTGCAGATTGTCAGGTTCAAGAAACTGGTCTAAGCTTGTTGCAGCAATTCTGCTGCATAAATATGCAGAAAAGGCTCTCTGGATACCGCTATAGCGGTCTCCAACCACTATAGCGGTCACGTGCTTCTTATACCAGGTCTGCGCACTCCAGGGACCGCTATAGCTGTCATATACCGCTATAGCGGTCAGGTAAGTTTTTTAAAAAAAAAATTCAGTCAAAAAAATTTTTTTTTTCTTTTCAGTTTGTAAAAAAATTAAATAAATAAAAATAAATAAAAAAATTTCCGTGTAAAAAAAAAAAAAGAATAAGGGAAAGTGCTTGCTTCGGCACTAAGGACAGTGCCTTTCTGTAAGTGTAGGGAAGGTTGGTTCATCGGTTGACATTTCCATCTTATGCATGCATTACATTTTTATTTTCATTTCCTTTGTACTTTTTATTTTGTTTTTCTTTATGTCATGCATTACATTGTTGTGTCTTTTTCTGGAGCTAGTTAATTGATGGTTGAACAATGCTTGTACTAGATAACTATTTTCTATTTTGATTCCTATGGTGCACTAGTTAATCTGATGATCACATGAGCAATGTAATGACATTTAACTTGTTTGGTTGGTTGATTATTTTTACCTGTGAGCTTTTGGACCTAAATGTGATTTTTACTGCTTAAATTACTATTTCTACTGATGTGTGTGCACTCTCTTGGAATGGATTCTAGAACTTGCCCAATTCTTGGTTAAAGCATTGTCTTCACACTGTCTTGTATGTTAATGATTGAGGCATTCTTTCTTTTCACCCACTTAGCCATATAGCCTTCCTCGCATGCATTTATCCCTTTGCTAACCCCATTGAGCTTATTCGCCCATTTTTTGTTTAGCACGACTCAAGCCTAAGTGAAAAACCATGAGCATCACCCAACTTAGGACCTGTAATAGCTTGGTGTGAACCAGTTTGTGTAACAATTTAAGTGTGGGGAAACCATTGCCTGAGGTGAAAAAAAAAAAGAGGTTATGGATTGGTGGAAATTTCTTCAAAATCTAAAAAAATAACCAAAAAATAAAAAGAGAGAGAAAGCTGAGTTTCACCAATCCACCTTTGAAAGCATTAATTGGGTTTCAAATCAAGAAGTGCTGTTAAGCAAGAAAGCAAGAAGGGCAATTGGAGGCTTTGGTTCTTCTCATGAGAGCTCTTATGTTGCACCTTGTTATTGCAGGAACTAAGTTCAGCCCATCTCTCCCATCTATCCCACCTGTCCTAGGCCCAGTCAACCTTAAGAAGACCTCTTGAAATATGCCAGATATGTGATTGACCAGTGGTGACTTAGAAAAAAGGCAAGTTTATATAAGAGATTCCCTGATGGTGTTAGAGTGTATTTTTAAGACTTATGAGCTTGAGTGGAGAGTGATACACATCTTTCCTGTGAGGTTAACTCAGTCATACTTGTTTTGCTCATTCATGCCATGTGCTATCTTGATTGACTCGGTGAGTGTCACTGGATTCTAGGTTCTTTGTTGTGGATTGGCTGTTGTTAACCATCTCTAGCTATCTCTTTTGTGTGGTTAGGTTTTGGCATATTATGTGTTAATCTTGCATCTTGCATTTTTAGGCTTAGTAGCATCCTGCATTTTCATTTTCATCTTTGCATATGAGTTTCATGCATGAGGACATGCAATTGTTCAAGTGTGGGGAAGTTTGATGGGTTGCATTTATGCACCCATTTTTCATCCTAACATTGAATTATTTGCAATTGAACTAGAGTTAATTGATGCTTAATTGGTTAGTTTGCATTTTGTCCTCATCTTGCATTATTAAGTAATTTTATGATTATTAGCACTGATTTGAATGATTTTGAAAATTACTTGTGCTTCTAATTTTTTTTGTTTGAGCATTTGTGAGTAACAGAAATTCCCATTGGGTATCAAATCAAGGAAAATAGCTGAGGAGCTTTGATAGCATGAATTTGACACAGGCCAACATTGCCAAGACCGCTATAGCGGTCAAACACCGCTATAGAGGTGTCCAGAGGAAAAGCAAGTCAGCAGCGTGCGCTAGTAAAATCCAAGACTGTTATAGCGGTCAAACACCGCTATAGCGGTCCTCAGGGAGCAATTTAGCTGCAGCGTCACGCGAACAAAGTTAAAAACCGCTATAGCGGTCATAAGTGGATTTGAAAATTCCCGTGTTCGTTGACGTTCTCGCTTTCGACGTTTAAACTCCATTCTCTTCGTATTTTAGAGAGAGTGTCGGCAGCTTTTAGGTTAATTCGAATAGGGAACTCTCTCTGTCTCTCACTCTCTCTCTAGACTAGGTTTTTGACATTATTGTTCAATTTTCAGTTCTTCTTGTTGGAATTTCCAGACATCTTTGATTGTGAGACTCTTCCCATGGAAGAGTAACTTCTTTTACCGTGCACAAGGGTGACTGAAGATTGGAATTGTTCACAAGATTCTCGTACCTTATTCATTAATTATGGTTGGTTTCCTTCTTCCATTTATCAATTCTCTCAATTATCAATTGTATGAATTTATGCAATTTATTTTTGTTAGAATTGTTTCCTTGATGTGGTGTTTATCTGTAAAGGAAGGAATTGGGATTAATTTCGTTAGAAATTAGGTTGCTATAATTTTTATTCAAACTGAATAAAGTTCATAGGGTCACGATAGTGAATTACTAGTTCCTTAATTCAGTTAAATTCTTGACGGGAATGCGATTGTATAGCCGTTAAGTAGAATTATGCCATCATTGTGTATTTACATTTTAATGGAAGCAATCACCACCATAATTTTATCTTTAGAATCAATGAATGAACAATTCTAATCCGAAAGAACCTTTGTGCAGGTAATCTTTCTTATTAGTTTTTCTGTTAATTTCACTTTTGCTTTATAACGTCAACAACACCCCCTTGCAATTTGAATCAATTTAAATACTTCCTTGTGAGACGACTCGGATTGCACTATAGCTACATTTTTAGTGTAATTTGGTTTTAAAAATCATTTTTAATTTGTCATGGGTTGCAACAGCTCACGTCAAATTTTAAAGACCATATTCAATGCAACACAGTATGCTCAGTTTGTACATCAACAAAATAGTCAGACATCACGATGTCCCAATAACCATCATATCTGACAGAGGGTCCCAGTTCACTCCGTGGCTCTGGAAGGCATTTCAGGAGGCCTTGGGACATGTGTGGATTTGACCACAACTTTTCATCCCTAGACAGATGGTCAGTCAGAAAGGACGACACAAACCTTTGGAAGATATGCTCAGAGCCTGCGTACTAGATTCCGAAGGGAGCTAGTGTGATCACCTACCCTTGATAAAATTTTCATACAATAACAATTATCAGGCAAGTATCCAAATGGCACCATTTGAAGCCTTATATCAGAGACATTGTAGGTCTCCCATCGGGTGGTTTGAGCTTGGGGAAGTTAAGTCCTTGGACCCAGACCTAGTTCAAGAAACCAGGTCCAATTAATTAGAGAGTGCCTTTTAGAAGCACAATCTAGACAAAATTTTTATGTAGATAACTGTTGCGTGACTTGGAGTTTGCAGCTGGTAACCACATGTTAAGAGGATATCCCTATAAAAGAGGTAGTGAGGTTTGGTAAATGGGGAAAATTAAGCCATCTTTTTATCGGCCCATTTGAAATTCTAGAGAGAGTTGGAGTAGTGGCCCACAGGTTGGCACTGCCTCCCAATTTATCAGTCATACACCCAGTGTTTTATGTTAGTATGCTTAGGAAATATATGCCTGACTCGTCTCACATAGTCACTTCACAAACAATCCAAGTTGATGAGAGTTTGTCCTATGAAAAGGAACTAGTTGCCATCGTGGATAGGCAGATTAAGAAGCTTCATTTAAAGGAGGTAGCCTCAGTAAAAGTTATCTAAAGGAATCATTCTGGTGACGAAGTGACTTGGAAAGGTGAAGAGGCTATGAAAATCAAATATCCCCACTGTAACATCCCCTGCTGCTTTATGGATTGACGACTGTCCCAACAAACCAACATGGGTCTTTTCAGCATGCTTTGTCCTCACTCACACGCTTCCTAGAAAAACTTCCTAGGAGGTCACTCATCCTAAAATTGCTCCAAGTCAAGCATGCTTAACTGTGGAGTTCTTTCAGTTTGGACTACCGAAAAGAAGATGCATCTTTGGGATGGGTGACTTCCTATGATTAGAAAGCATGTGAGTGAGAACAAAGTATGCTGAAAAGACCAGTGTTGGTTTGTGGGGACAGTAGTTAATCCATAAAGTAGCAGGGGATGTTACACCCACCTTTTTGCACCTCAGGGTACGTTGTTTAGATTTAGAGACCAAATCTCTTTTAAGGGGGTAGTATGTTATATCTCAAATACGAAATTTATTAGTATATGAACTATTATTATTATTATTATTATTATTATTATTATTATAAAATAGTAGTAACGCGTTGCATGGGTTGTGCACAGGTTAGCATTTTAATATTATTATATATATAACGTGATGCACATGTTAACATTTTTTATATTACATAGGTTGTGCACGGGTTTACATTTTAATATTATATATATATATATATATATATATATATATATATATATATATACATGAGTAATGAGGTTGGACGATGTAGTTCTTTCAGAAAAATAACATAAACACATGAAAACCCAATTGTTTATGTGCACAGCACGCTTTGCGTTTTCATTTTTTTTTCGGTTAGTTGCGGTCTCCTAGTATATATTTGATATATCATAATACTCTTAAACATCTTTCTAAGAACCCTAGCCGCCCAAGGATTTTTCCTAGAGAGAAAAACAAGGTTTCTCTCATTTTTCTCTGATTAGTCTCTTCTGATAAATGATCTCCATGGAATTTATCTAGTTCCTCCCTTTTTTTTTTTTACCTAATTTGTGAGTTTGGATGATAAAATCAAATTGTTTTTATTTTCATTATACTGTTTGGTAGCTACCAGTGTCATTCCAGCTCCTCAGAGTTAAGTTGTCAGTTGAAGCATACTTCCAACTACCAACGGTGAGTGGATTTAAGCTCATGGCCATACTTTTGGTCATTATTATTATTTTTCCCAGATTATAGGAACTATTTATGAAATTTTAGAATGATTTATGCCAAGAACTATGCTTTTATGGATTATAGAAATTTTAGAAAATTATTGTTTTGTAGTTATCATGACAAATTATTATTTTAGAAAACTCATGGGACCATACTTTTTGTATGTATGATTTAGATTTATTTTACCGGTAAAAAATTTCATGAATCCCAATTTTGTATGAATAGGAGGAATAATGAATTTTATTGTTATTAGTTTTTAGTCAATGAATAGTGAGAAGCAGATTAGTGAGTTAACAGTTGTAGGGTTGATTGTTAACCTTGATAACAAGTATTCCGCTAGAGGACTAGCTCACCCATAATAAGGAACCCACTACAATGTCCATTTATGGGATCTAGTTAGGTGTCCATCAGATTAGCAATTGACTCAGATTCAGCTATTCAGCTCAGATATTTATGTATAGAATAATTCCTGTTTCTCTACTAGTTATTGTCATGGATTTAGTTAACTTATTATTTTCAATAAAGTTATATGTAATTAAATATAAAATGTTTTACGTCAGTTGCATGTACATGCTATATATTTTTGTTGTTGTCCTATGTGAGTTATGAGTTGAGGCTCACTCACTGAGTTTTGATGAACTCACCTCTCTTTTTCCTCCCCTACAGATATAGTTATAGGCTCAGTTGTACCATAGGATCCTCCCTAGTAGTACTTCTTTTGGTGAGCTTCTCTTTGGAGTGAAGCTTAATGTTGGTTATGCCAATTTAGTAGTGCTCCAACAATGTGTAGGCAGGATCTCGGATATGCATTATATTGTTATGATTATTTTCAGAATTTTAGTCAATTATTTAATTATATTTGGCGTCGGCCCAAATATGGATTTTACGCAGTTTTATGTTCATGATTTATGTTTTGGAACCATTTTTCAGATAATGGAGTTTTAGTTGAACTTGAGATATTTTGAATATATTTTGATTTATTTATGCATATTATTCAGTCACGTTACCAAAGGCTTCTGTGGGGACCCAATCCCTCACGTGCCTGTCAAGCTTCATAGGTGGGTCGTGACATGTAGGTAGGTCTCACTTGAATTATTGCACAATGATGTGAGAAAAACAACTTTGGAGAGCTCTGCAACGTTAAAATGGGCATTGCAATGGTCACAAACATTATGGCGGTGCAAATGGAGAAATTGTGATGCTCGGGTAAGCACTGCAGCTGTCAAAATTTTATAAAAACCTCCCGATTTCCGGTCTAGACCAGAATTTTCAAGACCTCACCCCCAAAAACATGAGCTCTCACTCCCAAACCCCATCCCACCTCTAAATCTCCATTTTCTTCTTTTATATTTCAAAAGTAACTTCAATCTTTCACCCTTAAGGCTTTAAGGTATGTTGTTCTCTTGGTTTGCTTTCTTTCTTTTGATTCCTTCTTGTTTTTAAGGTGATTCTTAATGGTTCCTCATATGGTTCAAAAGAAGAGGGTCTTCTAGTATGTTAGGTGTATATTTGAGTTATTTAGAAGTTTTAAAGGTTAAATTGGAACTCTGTTGTTTCAATGGCAAATAATGGTGCCATTCTTGCTCCAAGAAACCCTATCAGTGTTGAACCTTCAACTTCTGCAACTTCAGATGAATGGGTTCAAACTTGTAATCTTTATGTTGTGCATTAGAATTATGTTCATGAAAACATGGTTTATATTGTGACTTTAGAGATTTCTGCAAAGAGATTAGAGATTTCTATTGATTTATCAAACTATGAAAATGTGGTTTAATTTTAAAAATGGCATGAACTTTATGACTTTAGGAAAACCATGGGACCATTATTGTTAAAATGAGTTTATGAAGAGATCGATTTTGATTTACGACTATTTAGAGATGTTATAATTAGGGGTGTTCATAACTCGTCTCATCCCGCCAACCTGGCCTAGCTCGAAGCTCATTGGGATTGTTTTGGGAATTAAAATTTGGCCCGGTACATTTTCGGGCCAGGTTCGGATCATACATTGGGGTTGGCCTGATCCGGCTTGAAGTTAAATAATCCCTTAACATATATAATAATAATAATTTATGAAAAAATATAAGATTTTAAAGTTCAATTAATATATTTTGCATAGTTTGATGTTATTTCTACAGTGATATGGTTTATTTTCAAACCTATATCGTAAAACATCTCTAAAATTTTGTTTCGTACTTGTAAAATTTTATAACTTTACTATGTACAATATCTAAATTTTCGTATATTGTTCGAATGTCAAGTTGACCCGGTACAATCCGGGACATAGTCGAGTCATTATCGGGTCGGGTTTGGGTTTCAAAAATTGACTCTTAGGTTTTGTCCAACCCGACCTAACCTATTCCTTGTACACCCCTAGCTATAATGATTATATGATTTCCAAAACTGTTTATTTATATGATAAAGTTTTTGAACCCTCAGGTATAGGACTATATGAGATATAGAGAAAATATTTAGACTCTAATTGGGCTGGACAGTAGCTATAGAGAAATAAATTATGTGTTAATGGTAGTTAATCCATTAACCTTGGTACCAAGTAGTCCTGATCAGAGATAACTAAGAATTCATAGTCACATTAGGGACACAATACATAACACCCAGTTATGACCAGAGACTTATATTCAAAGATTTTATAACGTCACATACATTGTATGTAACCAGAACAGAGATTTCTATTTCTCTATTAGAAAATTGTTAGATCAGTTTATAGAAAGTTACAATTTTGAATACATGACTTTAAGTATGAAATACTTTAAAACTTTATCACTATTATCGTTATTATAATGTTGTGTTTCTTCCTTTAGTGTCCCATGAAGGAGGTTCCGAGTAATGACTCACTCACTGACTTTTGGTAACAAAACTCACCCTTCTTTTCTTTCTCTTATTTCCAGATACAGTAGTTGCTATGGATACTTCTTAGCTATCCTCTTTCCAGTAGCATTAGATCTTAGTTAGTGAGCCTTGTTATATAAAGAGCTTGATGTTTTGCTCTAGATGTGCTCCAGTGTGTATGCAGGCAAGTTCCCAGACAATAGAGCATATTTCATGTTTTTGCATAATATGACATTAAAGCTAGATGTATTTATATGATTTGGTTACTTACGATTACTTGTATATACTAGACTTTCTATATTTGTTCATATTATGACATTAGACTTTAAATATAGACTTAGAGATTATTGTTTTAACTACTTAAATTTGACTTTGTATGTAGAGCGTGAAACTATATTTTAAACGATTTAATGAATCATTATCCATATAGAGTGATACAGTTCACGAGGCTTACGTAGGAATGAGATTTCTCATGTGCCAGTCACGTGCCCAAATTAGGTCGTAACACAACATCATCTAATGAAAATCCCTAAGGAATGTACTCAATCAAGTTGCAAAGATCTATATATGGTCCAAAGCAATCTAGATGGATGTGGTATAACTGTCTCAGTGAGTGTTTTTAATTAAGAAGAGGTGTAAGAATGATGCCATTTGCCTCTGTGTTTATCTAAAGAAATTTTATATCTGGATTCATTATAATTGTTGTGTATGTTGACGACTAAAATTATATCTATTGTCAATATAAAATACTTTATGTTGACATCATTATTACAAAAGTAATATATGTGAATACTATATATAGACACTGATAATCAATATAGAATAATTACAATCTCTAATGAAAGGAAGAAACCAATCTCAAATTGATATTTTACACATTATTTTATATATATACACACACACACACACACACACACACACACTCAAATCCTAATTGGTGTTTACACAAAAAATATAAACGATGGATGTCTAAATAAATCCTAACATAATCTTAGAAATTATAAGAAAATTAATTTATAAAAAGCATATTGATAAAAGGAAAATTTTGTATGCTATATCTTTTCTAATTCTAACAATATCTATGATATTGATGCCAATATTAATATCAATGATAATTATAAACAATATTGAATCTAATAGATTTGATAAGATAGTATTTTCAAAGTTTAAAACCAAATAGTATCGATTATTATAAACGATATTGAATCTATCTTGATTAAGATAATATTTTCAAAATTTAAAATCAAAAGTCATATCACAAACTAAATATCATATTACATAAAAAGATTAAATATTAAATTCAAATTAAAACTGAACATTGAAAAAGTATTCATGTACAAAATTTTTATAAATTTTATATTTTATTTTCTCTTTTGGGAGTCATATTTACAAAAGTTAACTTTACATTTTCCTGTATAATTTAAATATTACTTGGTTAACTATTTCACATAAATCTAAAATAAAGATTTATGTTTACTCGATTTTTTTATTCTCTATTTTGCAATCACAACTTCTTTCTCTCTTTTTTTTAAAGGTATTTAAATGTCTCTTAAGCTGCATCCAACCATTCTTGAACTTAGGTATGACGTTCCTAAAGGCATCAACTTTTGGGATATTACAGCAGAAAAGGAGGAAAAATTAAAAATTCAACTTAAGTCAACTTTAAAAAGGGCTAACAGTGACATATTGCTTTTTTACTTGGCCAACTATCTCATCTTTTAGCAGAAAAAGTTCAGAAACTATATCTAGAAAGTAAAAGTAGTTTCTGAAGCCTCATTCAGAAACCATATTTGACAACAGTCTTTACACCTACAAAAATGGCTCTAACACAGCCGATCTAGTCTTTTAGATGGCCTTTTCCAAGACACAAAGAAGATCAACACGTGTCAAAAGGAAGAAAGATCAAAGGGCAACGGTTTGATTTGAAGATAAAGTATAAAAGAATGTCATCTACATACAAGAACAGACTTTTGAGACCTTTGAAAAATATGCTTGCCAAGAATGCTTAAATGCTAATCCCTTCCTTCTTCTGAAAAACTCAATAAATCTTATAATTAGTTTATGTAAAAATCTTCTTCCTAGCTTTCATTAGATAATATATTTTTCTTAGGGAGAATTTCAGAAACAAGTCACTCAAAGTTTTCATTGCATACACTATTTTATTTCCAGAAAAATTGAGTGTTTATTTGTTGGAGTGTACCAACCAAAACAAACTCATTGTACCCTGATCCAGTAGTGATCATCGTAAGGTTAGCATGAAGAGGCTAGTAAAACAACTACTTGGAGTGACAATAAATTGGAACTACTTGTCATTGGATATAGTTTGAGAAGCCTATCCAACAGGCCATCTCACTTTCTCATAGTTGATAAAGGGTTGATTAGTGGGAATCAACAGGTTGTTGAGAATTGGATGTAGGCAAAATTGGCCAAACCAATATAAAAATCTCTATGTAAAAGCTCTCTATCTCCCTCATCTCTTTTACATTCTGCAGTTGTGTTTAATTGTGACATACATTTTTGGAAAATGATTTCAAACAGTTTATGAGGTTTCACTGAGTTCAAAAAGTTACTTTCTGAACAATACTAACGTATTTCCACCGTCTTCAAGTGAAAAACTTAATAGACTCTATTTAGCTTTTCAGAAATTTAAATAGAAGTTAAACCACAATTCAACTCCACTTCTTGTGCTACCTTCAACCTTCATTATATATGATTTTTGACATTAATAATGACATAATTATACAATCAAACAATGACATAAATATTAATATTGAAACTACATTAAGTTAAATCTATCAACAAAAGTAAAATTCAATCCACATTCCACAACAATATTCTTTTTTTTTTTTTTTGTCATATCCATTATCCACAACAATATTCCAATAGAATTTTGAGCACAAACCCTTATCTGAAAAGAAACAATTGAGCACAACTTGAAAACAAAAAAACAAAAAAAAGGAAGAAAGGCTCCAACTTTATTTATAATTTTTTAGGTCTACAAAATGTTTGATTTTTTTTTTCCTCCTCTCCTATATAAGGGTGTGTTTGTTGCCTTTTTTAAAAGAAAATATATTGTGAGGCTTAAATTTTTATGTGAGTTTAATTTCTATGTATTAATTATGTAAAACTTTTTGGCACTGTTATCCAATCAAATAATTCAATTTACATGATTTTTTAAGTTGTTAGTATGGGATTTAACCACCTTTAATTATGTGACAATACATGATTAGATGACAGTATAAAAAAACTTACAATTTGAAATTAAACTCTTTTTATGTATATTTGAAAAAGGTAAAAATCAATGTTTTTCATAAAACTGTTCTTTTATCTTTACAATAAAACTCAAAATATAATTTTTGATATTCCAATTATTTTTAAAAAAATTATTCAAACACAAAAATTAGTTTTTTAGTACAAACGAAATATATTATCTTATTAGATAAAAAATCTTTTTTCCCTACAAAGATAAAATCTCCTTTTTTTTTGTCAACTATGAAAATATTATCTTATCCAAACACAATATACACATTGTGAGAATAATGAGCAATGAGCAAGAATAAAGTCAAGCCTCTTTCAATACTACATCCAAGCCAAATCTATTTTTGCAATATATATATATATAGACACATGCACACACACATACACACACCCTACTCCTTATTTCTTATTCCCTTCACCTTCTTTCGTTTGTAGCACACTCTCCTTTCATCACTCACAACAACAATAAGAAGAAGGAGTAGAAGGTGCAAAAGAAGAAGAGAAGAAAAAAAACAAAACAAAACACAGATGCAGATCTTTGTGAAGACTTTGACCAGAAAAACCATCAACATTGCGGTCGAGGGTAATATCTTATGAGAATACTATCTTATCCAAACACAACATACACTACTACTATTATTATTATTATTATTATTATTATCATTATCTATCTATCTATTTCAGTAAAAGAGAGGTAATGGCAGGTAACATCAATCGTCACTTAGTGATTCAAAATTCCTGCCCAAAAAATTAGGCCAAGTAATTCCAATTTATCTTTCTAGCTTCTATCACATTATGTCATGACTTTAATTATTTACCATCTACATTGTTTTGTGTCTTTCCTATATGTAGGGTGCATGTGTTTCATACTTTGAAAAAAGTGATTATGAAAGCTAAATTTTATATATAACTGAAAAAGCTTAAAATAGATTTTTTTTTCATAAACTACTAATTTTAGCTTATATAAAAAAGTTGAAAACTAATTTTTATACTTCAATTATTTTTTAAAAATTGTCCAAACATATGAAAAGTGATTTTTTTGGACAAAAAAAAATGATTACTACTAAAATAATCACAAATAAATGCACCCATAATCGCATCACTTACTGTTACAAGTATTGCAAATTTTATTTTCCTATGAAGGCTACCTAATGGTTCAAAATTATTCTTGGAAATTAACAAACGTTAGTCTTATTTTCCATTTTATAACTTTTACTTTTTTTTTAATCTAATAATCACTCATTTCTTCTGCATTTTTATTTATCTAGGTCTGTTCAGGATAGGGCAATCAAAAGGCTTTGCCTCATGATTACAAAAGAACTTCTTTGAGAAGATGATTCTGTGAAAAGCATTCAATAAATTTCAATTAATAATGAAAAATTTGCTTCTAACTTTTCAATTTCCCTCTAATTCATGGGCTTTTAAGCCTTGTTGTCTATCAACAAAAAAAAATTTCCTTCTTATTCCACCATGGTTTTTGTACTCATTTGATATAACTCGCTTCTTGTCTTTCATATTCTTTCTTTTCCATTCTTTTAACCTTCTTTTTGGCTATTACCCCTATCGGTTTCTTTGTCATAGAAATTTTGTTGGTTCATTATCCTTTTTTTTTCATTCCTCAAAATTTTTTGTTGTTGCACATCACCCTATTATATTGTTTTTGTTGTGAATCCCCTTTCATGTCCTTTACTAGCAGAATTGAGTCTCGGGATTGTGGTTGTTGTGCTTAGTTCTTCTCTGCCCTCTTCTGCATTTTGCCTTCTAACATCGTCTGCACAAGATCAAAATCCAAAAATGCAATTTCCATTTTTCTCTAACCTCTTTTGAATACAGTGTTCGATTTTCTCCTTCTACTCCTCATTCTTTGTCATCTTCTTTTTAGTGATAGGCTTGAGTGCGAGGTGAAGGTGCTACAATGATGGGTTGTTGGTTGATGCCTTGCACGCCACATTTTCTTTCTATTTTCTACTTGGTTTACAATTTTCCTGAAAATTTGAGAAAATGTGACAAAATCTTTCTTTGGCATTTTTGTTTTGTTTCTCTACAATTCAATTTGGTTTGAGTGGGTACGTAAGAAAATGGATTTTTTTTTTTGCATTTTCCATGCATTGCCTTTAATTTCCTGCATTACTTGCTTCGTAAACTCATAATTATGGCTTTGATTGTTTTTCTTTAGTTATTCTTAATTACTTATACTTTGAGGAATGCATATTCACTTGGGATAACATTTTTTAATTTCAATTTGTATATTGGTTTGGGCCAAATTATCGTATCTTGTCCTTTGATCAAATTTTGTGTTGCAATCCCAATGGTTTTGTGTTGTGTTTTACTAATATTCTTTTATATGACATATCTCTTGCTTTATTTTTATCCTTGCCCATGACATTTTTTAATCTCAATTTGTATATTGGTTTTTGCCAAATTATTGTATCCTTTGCCTTTGATCAAGTTTGGTGTTGCAATCCCAATAGTTTTGTGCTGTGTTTTACTAATGTTCTTTTATATGACATATCTCTTGCTCTATTTTTATCATTGTCCAATGAAATTTTCTGATCAATGCTGATACCTAAAGTAGTATCATCTTGTGTTGTATTGATGTGATCTCCTTAATATGCCTCTGCCATTTTTCTTTAATCCTGAATGACATAAATGTATTTGTTGAAGCTGGTGGAACAAGGGAAAAAATATGATATGGCTTTGTATAAAAAATTGGATGTTCCATTAGCATGTAATGTAGCGAAGATCTTACACTTGCTCGAAGAATTGAAGCATAAAGGAGTATTGGGAATACATTTTCCTTCATTTGATTCCTTATGTAATGGTAAATATGAATTGATGATGTTTAAAAGTAGTTGGATATATTGGTCGCTTATTGGTTGCTTGGAACATGTCAAATGTTTTATTTTCAGTTATTTTTATTCAAAAAGAAATTTTGATTTTTTTTTCCTTTAAGTTTAAGCATTTTTTGTTCAATCCCAAGATTGATAATCCAGCCATTATTACCACTACAAGAAAATTGTCGATTAGTGACCGAAATTTCGGTCGCTAAATGTAAAAAATCGGTCACAAAATTATTTAGTGACCGATTTTGTATTTCGATTTATGTTGTAGCTATATGGAAGGTTGCTAAAATTATTAGTGACTGGATTTTAGGTCACTAAATTTTGTGACCGATTTTGTGACTGATTTTGTGACCGAAATTCTCCCCTATCCAATTTGAAGAGGTTAGCTCAATAGTGACCGATTTTTCGGTCACTAAATCTAGTGACTGAAAAAGCGGTCACTAAATTTAGTGACTAAAAAATCAGTCACTAGACATTAGTGACATAGAAAAATCAGTCACTAGATTTAGTGGCCAGAAATATCGGTCACTAAATCTAGTGACGATTTTTGTAACCGATTTCTATCTTGAAACTTTGTTGAATCAATAGTGACCAATTTTTCGGTCACTAATATTTGTGACCAGAAAAATCGGTCACTAATGTCGTTATAGGTACCAGCCATATTTCTTTTTCACCGGATCCCCATTTTCACATACCTAATTGACAAATCCATATCACCAACAGACAAACATAAAATGTACTAAATAACAAGCGAACTAGTGCTAAATATCAATACTAAATAACATACAAAATAACAAGTGTCAATTCAAAATACAAACAAGTCATAATAACTTGTCATCCTAATATCATATTTCTCCATCTTAGTTCCTACTAAATATCAACTTACTAAAGGCAAACATCAATACAAAATAACATATAAAGTAATTATAACTAGTTATCATCCTCCTCCTCATCATCATCATCACGCTGCTCCCCCTCTCCTAAGACTGCGTGGTGATTGGATATCGAGAAAATTGAAAATTCATTCGTCTCATCATTTCTTGTAGCATCCCGATTATTGCGTTGAACTTCTACGATGAGTGCGTTGAAGTTCTTTCTCGGTTCTCTAACCTTGCTACAAGTGCACCATTTTCATCTTGCATCTTTTTCAACAATTCTTCATGCTTTCCTCTACGGACCCACTCAATTTGAATGAGTCTGAGCCCACGATAATAATGCCTTCTATCAACTACAGTTGACTCTAAGCCAAGACCATAAATTACGCCCTTTTCATACCAGCAGTGTCTCGCCATACCTCTATCTCATTTGGTTCGAACTTCCTTCTGAGATGCTTTTGGGTTGCCTCATCCATGGCTCAGTGACTTCACATAAACACGAATATGATATCAACTAACATAGAAACTAGCAAGCATACTTATGCTATATCAATAGAATATACACTATATAGTCTAACAATATATAACTTGATATTATTTTCTAACATAATTAATTAACATGAACCAAGAATTAAACAAATTATAAGTTCCTTACATCTATATGCTCTGATCTCTTATCCACCCATATGATCCTTGCGTCTATGTGTATGGCGAAATAGCTCTAAAGGTGTAGGAGGTCTCCCATTCAATTTTATCTACATATACAAGAATAATATAAATTAAGAACATTTTCTTAGTTGATTTAAAAACAACATGTCAAAAATTAACCTTTTATACAAGAAAGAAAAAAGTTGTTGAAAACCTAACCAAATTAGCTCTATGTTGAGAAGTGGTAATAGAGCCATTGGTGTGGAGAGAACCTCCAAACCCTTCACAATTAGATGCTCGATTTAGCTTCCTGTGTACTTTTCCTTTTGAATGATTCACTTGCCCAATGCTCACACAACCTATTCCACCACAGTTTCTCCAAGCCATCTTGGCCTATTCATGGTGACACAGAGCCTTACAAAGCATATTTGTTAATAAGCTGACACCTCGCATTTGAAAATTTCTTTAATCATAGTCAGGGGCTCAAAATCAAACTTGATCTATAATAACCAAATTAAACGAAAGATTAAGATATACTTGAATACATATGATTAAGATATACTTCAATGCATAAAACTTACCTTAAACTCATTAAACAACATTTCTCTTGTATTAGGTGGTATTTTTCCAAGATGGCCACGCTTCTTGGTAATGACTTTTGATTATATCAGTAATCCCATTAGCAGCAGTGTGTGAGGGCAAAAATCTGCAAATATTAAATATTATAAGTTAAAATATATCATATATACTTAAATAAAATAAAAGTTTATCACATACCCAGCTCCATTTAGATATAAAACATTCTTTCCATTGCCTGATGGATTGTTTGATGAATCATGGAAAGAAATCAATACATTAATTTGTGATCCTTCATTTTGGTGAGGTGAAGCTTCTCCATGGCTTTGTGGATTTGGTGAATTTACACACACTATTGATCTTTGGCGGTGTTGTTTGGGAGAAAGTAGCTACATTGGGAGGAAATGTAGGTGAGGAGAAACCACTGGAGGAGATGATGTAGCTATAGGAGGTGCATTGGGTATTTGTTGAGAGCTACCAGATGACTGTGTAAATCGTAATTTTTTTGGTTGCTTCTTAGAATTCAAGATTTTTCTTGTCCCTTTTCCTTGATTTTTGTCTGACATCTACAAATAAATGCAATATTAATTAGTATATATGTTAAATTTTAAAAAAAATCAGCACATATAAAATATCATAATATCATGAAGTTACCTTTTTATATCGTACGAAAAATAAATAACTAAATGATATCATCATCATCATCATCAAGGAATTTATCTAATTGAATGTCTTCATTATCATTTTCAGAATCATGGTCATAATCAAATTCTTCTTCCTCATCATCACCTACATTCTCTTCCATGTCATCATCTTCCTCATCAACTTGATCATGGCCTACATTCAATTCAACTTCTTCATACGGACCTTCATCTCTCATTGGTCCAACTAAATCATCATTGGTCACAAAACTCACGTGATTGTTTAGTCTTGATATGCAAGCTCAAGTGTATATCGATCATCAAGCGTGCCTCTTGGTTTAGATCATGGACAATCCACCAATTTTTCTTTTCTTTTATATGTCTTGATATGGGACATAATACACTTGAATTGCATCTTTGCAAATATGAAGGGATCATACTTTGAATGCAGTCTAACATAATTAACCTCCACAAGACCATATGATTTGTGAATCTTTACACCCACGATTAGGTGTGACATCAAACCATTCACAGTTAAACAATACTACTTGTTTAAGTGGTTCTCGAGATATTCTATTTGCACAATTTCTTTAATGATCCCATAATAATAATTCTCTTCACTTCCATGCTCATCACCCTTAACACAAAGCTGCTGAATTGATAGTTGTCTTACCAATACTCCACTCTTACGTGTGAAACTTAAAGCCGTTAATAAAGTACATAGGCTAGGTATGAACCTTTCTCTTGGGACCCCATGCTAAGTGGTGCAAAAAGCTGATTTGTTCTTGAATTTTTCTCTCATGAACCTAATAATGACAAAAATAAACTCATGATAATAATGTAAAGCAGAATGCATACAAAAATGGATCCTAAGAAGAAGGTGTTAATAAACTTACATAACTCAGAAACCAAATTGGGAAGTCGACGTAATTCTACTATCAACATCGGCATGACTTATGGGTGAAATTTGCCCTCAAATATTGTACAAAGTTTCTAAAATTCAAAGTATTATTAAACATATTAATTAATATAAAAGGCAGGTAAACAAAAATCAAATCGATTTTCTTACTCAATGTATGGGTGAACTTCTTCACAATTAAGGAGGACATGTAAATGTGCGATGTTAATTCACGATCAATCAAATATCGACTCTTACAAGTTCAGTGTGAGCGACCCGGAATGATTAAATCTGTGAGTGGGTTGGAGTCGACTCATTAGCACCCCCCATCATCATTAAATGACATTATTTCTCATTGATTGCACATGAGATTCAAAATAATATGAAGCGAGTAAGTGAGATGTCTCTTGGCATAAATATGCCTCACATATGGATCCTTCAACTCGTGATTTATTTTTAACCATCCGTTTCAATCTATTCAAGTACCTATAAACACATGATAGTATGTAACTATTAGTTGCATTGATAAGATTGTTAAATCTTTAACATATGTAAAGACTTGAGATAATGAACTTTTACCTCTCAAATGGATACATCCATCGATATTGAAACAGGCCTCCTACTCTTGCTTCATACGGAAGATGAATAGGTAAATGCTCCATAGAGTTGAAGAACCCAGTGGGAAAATTCGCTCCGACTTACATATTATGACAATAATATTACATTCCATCAATAACAAATCATCCACTACGCCCAATATTGTTGAGCACAAATCCCTGTAAACCTTACTCAACTCAGCTATGGGCTTCCAAACTTGATCTGGAAGTGCAGCAAATGCAATCGGCATCAGACGTTCCATAAACACATGGCAGTCATGACTTTTCATCCCAATGAGCGTGCACTCTTTCAAATGCACACATCTCGTAAATTAGATGCATATCCATCGAGCATTTTAGTTCACTAACCCATTTGCATACCTCCCTTTTTTGATCCATAGACAAGGTGAATTTTGCTTTAGGTTTACATACTTCCCATTGGATAATTGTTTGCAATTCTAACTCCTTGCATTGACAATACTCTTTCAAATCCATTCTAGCTTTAACATTATCCTTGGTTTTATCTTTGATGTCCATTCTTGTATTGAAAACATTATCAAATACATTCTTTTCAATGTGCATCACATCAAGATTATGCCTTATCAAATTAGTTTTCCAATATGGTAACTCCCAAAATATGCTTTGTTTTGTCCAATTGTGAGTAATACCAAAACCAGGATATGTAAAAGATCCAATCTCAGTAGCTTTTGGAATATAAAACATCTTCCCACAAATCATCCCCAGACATTCTAAGAGGAGGTTGAGATTTCTCAACTCGTTTTTTGAAAAATGCATCTTTATTTCTTCGATATGGATGGTCCAAAGGTAAAAATTGACGGTGTGCATCAAACCAAGAACATTTGCCACCATATTTTAAAGTAAAAGCCTTTGATTGACTCATACAATAAGGACATGCCAATTTTCCCTTGCGTGCTCCAACCCGACAACATCCCATATGCCGGAAAGTCATTTATAGTCCACATTAAGCGGCTTTCATGAAGAAATTCTGTTTCTTTGAAATGTCATATGTAAGGACACCTTCATTCCACAATAATTTTAGCTCATCAACTAAAGTGCAAATATACATCTATTTTTTCCTTTTGGATTATGCGGCCCGAGAATTATCAAGGTCAAGAACATATAAGGAGTAGTCATGCATAATTACGGTGGAAGATTGTAAGGGGGTGACAATCAGCGGCCAACAAGAATATGGTGCATTGACTATACGTGTAAAACCATCGTGCATAAACCCAATCTAACATTTAGTGGTTCATTGCAAAGTCAGGAAAACTAAGATCAAAGTGTTTCCTTCTCCATCGATGGGTGGCACAAGACTCCACGATTCTCATCTATTTTCATAGTGCCATCTCATATGTGGAAGCGAGAACTCATAGAAGCATATAACCTTTTTTAGCCTAGGAATGGCGGTAAGTAGTGCATTCTCTTCACTGGGTATCTCTTTGTACTTCCCCTACCAACTTTCTTTGTGTTATCTAGTGGTTCACCACAAAGTTACATTCTTTCAATGATTTGCACTCTTCGAATAGAATATCATGCAGCCATTAATACAACAATCAATCTTGATTGCAGGTAAGTCAAGTTTTGAAACTATTTTTTTAGCTCCATAGTAATCTTTGGGATTAGATTATCGGGAGGATGTGTCTCTCTCATAAGTTGGACCATCCCGATTAAAGACCGATTGAGAAATATTTCCCTCGACTTGATTGTTAATAATCTAACGACAAATGATAACTTCGGTGTGATCAACACATCCCGACCACAAAGGCTTTTGTGCGACGCGTAACAAATCGTAAAATTTTAGCATCTACATTTGGTGACTCCTCAACCCCTTCATCATAATGCATTCTAGTATCTGGACCAATTGCATCATACACCATGGTCTCAACTCTACTTAATGGGTCATTATTACCTAGTTACGTAAGTAGAAGTACTAGATTGGAGTGCTACATGTTGCCGCAATTCTCCATGGCATGTCAATACCAATAATCGGTATAAATCCTTTTATAAAGATGAACTTTAACTTCTTGAGGGAGAATGTAGTTCAAGTTTCTACACTTAAGCACAAGGACATCTAATTTTTCCATTAAGCGGATGTGCTTGTTGACATGCAAGAAACAAATTCATCTACCCCTTTTAGAAATTCATCAAATGGTAAAACCCCTTCGACTGGCATAAGTCTATCATACATCCTTGATTTTGATGTATATCCATATTCATACCATAGTCAATACAATACAGTTATAACTACACAAGATTGAAAATTTGCTTTCAAATAACAAATAGAGTGATACAAGGCAAGAAAAAAAACACTAATATGCTAAGAATTAAAAGTCAACTCCTAATCCAACTTGAGATAATAGTAATAATAATTATTATCTTAAACACAATATGCATAAGATTTATACCTTTTCAAATATTTGCTATTTCAATGAGCTCAATTTGATCCATTCACAAAAGAGAAACTTATAAGCAGAGCTTATGTTTTTACTCCATCTCCATGTAGGCAAGATCATGCCTTTCAACAATCACTTTGCAATTAATTCTTAAAAGTAATTAAAATTGAGCTCAAGAAGCAGGAAGATAATATTAACTAAAAATAATGAGAATGTAACTTATTAAGGTTGTAACTAAAAGTAATATTAACTAAAAGTAATTCTTTATGATAGAAGAATGTAATTCACAGTTGGATTGACAAAAAAATTATTTTACATCAACTTATTAAGGTTGTAACTTTGTTTCAAGTTACATCATTATTACTTATGCTAACTCATATGTTCTTGATTAAATTCATATATTTTTGTGTATTATTAGGTAAGAGTCAATTCGTATGTCTTATGTGAAAGGAGACATAATTTAAAATCAAACTCTTCTTGTTTATCCAAGGGGCATAGATGAAATAATCAACGTCCATGATATCTAGAAAAATATAATACATCGATCTGTAAGCACTCCTCCGCACTTATTGCAAATTGAGCTATAGACTATATAAAATTAATAGATAAATATGATAGGATAGTAGGATCTTGGGGAAAGTTTTGTTGTTATTGGAAATCCAAGCATAAACAAATGAATAAATCACCATGCTAGAATTGTATGCTTATGAGCAGGCACATAATCAAATCATGTGT
The DNA here is from genome assembly GCA_031216105.1 of Dalbergia cultrata. Classification (NCBI taxonomy): domain Eukaryota; kingdom Viridiplantae; phylum Streptophyta; class Magnoliopsida; order Fabales; family Fabaceae; genus Dalbergia; species Dalbergia cultrata. The sequence goes on from CM062350.1 coordinate 20,659,936, forward strand.
CTCAAGACTTGGACTTTTGTACAACGTAAAAAGGAAAAAGAGAGACAAACAAAAATGCATACACCTTTCATTTGTGGGGCAGCCCATATTCTTAGTCTCTAAAAGTGAGTCCCAATATCACAGCATGTTTTCTAAATCTTGCTAAAAAGGCATATCTTTCAATCATTTAAATCTTGTTCCATGGAAGCATTCTAATTATTCCTTGAGTTTGAATCTAATTTTCCATATATTAACCCATTACCCATGGAAAATTTATTCCCTTTTCGCTTTATTATACAGACCATTTTGTTTACATGCTTGAAATGGATCTTAATTTAATTTTGTTTTTCATTTTAATTCTTTAAGCGATATATTGTTTGTTTTGGTTTCCCAATTTTTCATTTATATACCCATTAGAACACCTACACAACCTATCACAAGATAAAAAAAATAATCTGATGCAAGAAAAATAAAAATCCCCGCGTGTGGTTCTGCTTTGCCTGCAGTCGTCTCTATCTGCTCCTCTGTGCAGCGTCTGCTCCTCCATAGCTATTGCTACTTCCTTCCATGTGGATCTCCTTACAGCTTGCTTACGCTCACTTTGCTCCTGCTCCTTGCTCGCGGATCTCTGAGAAAATGATGATGGGTGCTTACCTTACCTCGCGAAATCCATTACGCTCCTGATCGCGGATGCGGTTACGGTTTTATGCATCACGCTAGCGGATCGCAACTCACGATATGGTAGGTGGCTTGTTTACGCTCCCCATTTGCTCTGCTCCGCAGCGGTTCTCTCTGCTCTGCCGCCTTGATTTCTTTTTCTTTTTGTGTTTGAATAAATCTGTGTTTGTGTGCAACAGTGAGTGAGTTAGTGAGTGAGTTTGTGTGTGTGTGTGTGTGTGTGTGTAAGTCACGTGAGTTAGTGGGTGAGGGAATGGGAACAAAAAAATAGGTTTAGTGTGTGGCGGGGTCAGGTGAGGGAAGGGCGGGTTTTTGGGTGAGTGTTTATTAATTTTTGGGTGAAAATGTAATTGTTAACTTCACATCTTTGTTGTTTTGACCAAAAATCTTATCCAGTCCTATTAGGCCCGATGCAAAATTTGTCCCGGTAACACAATAGATCATAATTAAATAACAATCTTGTTTGACCCTGGCTTATTATTATTATTTATCAAAGGATGGCTTATTTTAGTATAACTAGAACTAGGTTAGCCTCTATAATGCAATATTATCAAAATAGCAAACATTTGGGATAGTTTAGAAAATTTCACGTTTATTTGATATAACAGGTAAATAGGGGGAAAGAATGTAACGTGCATGTTACATCTCTTTATAAACAACACATTTTTATTTTCATATAAGGTTCGAGTGTGAAAATAAATTTGAAGGAAGAAAAGTGCTCCTTTTTGCTATCTTATTTTTAAAATTTGTTGACAAGTACATTAGTGCTACATACTAAATATGGAACTTATTGCTTGCATGGCTCAAATATGTAACTATGCATTAATCTGGATGAGTAGGCAATCATTTAGCAATAGCACATTAGCGTGGTTCAACTCAACACATTTAATTTGATACTTTGTAAGAAAATATAAAAATATTCTCTTTCTTTTATATAATTTGATACTTTGTAATATTTTCTGTCATAATTAATGACATTTTAATTTAACAATAATTTTAAAATTAAAATATTTTTCATTACTTGTGTGTGATGAAATTTGTTAGGGATAACAATGCAATTCAAAAATAATATTGGTCACTTATAAAAATTTAGTGATCGATTATTCAAATAAATGGAAAATATATCATTGGTCACTAAATTGGTCACTAAATTAAATATTAGAGACCAATGGTATTTTTTTATTTCCTTGAAAAATTTGTCACTAAATTTAACATTAGTGACCGATTTTGTGACCGATTTGTTTAGAAAATGGAAAAAATACAATCGGTCACAAAATCGAGTCACTAAAATTAAATATTAGTGACCGATTTTGTGACAGATAGTATTTTTCCAATTTGCATGAAAAATCAATCACAAAATCGGTAACTAATTTTAACATTAGTGACCGATTTAGTGATATTGTCAATGAAATAGAAAAAATACAATCGATCACAAAATCGGTCACTAAATTAACTATTAGTGACCGATTTTATTGACCGATTTTTCATGTAAATGGAAAAAATATGATGTCACAAAATCGGTCACTAATATTTAATTTAGTGGCCGATTTTGTAACCATTCTAAAATATAAGGATAAAATACAATGGTCACTAAATCGGTCACTAAGTTTAATGTTAGTGACGATTTTGTGACCGATTTTTATGGTAAGGAAAAATATAATCGGTCACAAAATCGGTCACTAATATTACACTTAGTGATTTGTGCCAAATTTTCAAGAAAATAAAAAAAAATAATCGGTCACAAAATCGGTCACTAAATTTAATATTAGTGACCGATTTTTGTGACCAATTGTAAAGTAAGCAAAAAATAAAATCGGTCACTAAATCGGTCACTATATAATTTTGTGACCGATTTAGTGTGACCTAATCATTCATCCTTTTCCTTAAACTTAATTCGGTCACTAATTCGGTCACAAAATCCTTATTTTAGTGACCGATTTATTTCGGTCACTAAATCGGTCACTATTTCACACAATTCTAGTAGTGTACCTGCTTGTGTAATTTATGATTAGGCTTTGATTTGTTTGTGATAAAAGTGGTTTGATTTTTCAAATCTATACTATACTCCTATGTACCTCCTACCAACATATTCAAATGTTAGATGAAGATAGGCAACGGTAGGAGAAGTTAGGCAATGTTAGGAGAAGATAGATGAAAATTAGGTGAAGTTAAGTAATGAAGGATTGAAAATGATGTATTTGGGCTCCATAAATAAAGCTTAGTTCATTAAGCTCAAAACACCAACAACAATCCATTCTTCTCCTTCTCTTTTCTAACCATTTAGAGAGTCATTTGATGACTTTGTTTTCTCTCTATTTTGTGAGTTGAGAGTATACACTAGTGAAAAAAAACACTGTGAGGTATTCTGGGTGTATTTGGGATTTGGGTTGAGTAGAATGTGAAATACTTTTGTATCTTCATATTTCTATAGTGAAATATTTGATTATCACCTTTGCTCATGAACGTAGGTTTTAAGCCGAACCATGTAAATTCATGGTGCCATTTAGCATTACACTACCGCATATTTATTCTACACCACTCAATATCTACCTTTGGGCCAACCATTTCACAACAAACTAGTATAAGAGCTCTTACAGAGTTATGGGCTAATTTATTTAAAAAATTGTCTACTGCAAAATTTGATATTCAACAGTTTGATGGGTGCATTAATTTTGGCATGTGGAAGGTCCATATCATGGCTATTCTTATACAGCAAGGTGTAAAGGTAGCATTTTCTGATAAAGAAAAGAAACTCAAGACAATGAAGGAATCTGAATGGGTAGATGCTGATCAAAAGAATCTTTCTATTATTCAATTATGCATTACATACGATATGCTATAGGAGGTCCTTTTGGAGATAATAGCAAAATCGTTGTGGACCATTTTAGAGTCATTATACATGACTAAGACGGTGGCCAACCATCTAGGTGTGTTGCAATATCTGTACATGCTCCATATGGCAGAAGGCGCATCAATCTTGTCTCACCTAGTTGAGTTCACGTCACTCGTCACAAATTTGAAAAATATGGATGAAACATTTTCAAGTGAGCAACAGGCAATGATGTTGGTTTTTTCGTTTCATCCTTCCTATGAGCACTTTCCTGAGCTACTCATGTATGGTCGTGAAAGCCTCAAAATTGATGAGGTTAAATCTACACTTTTAAGTGGTGACAAAATAAAGCATGATACTAGCAGTCATGATAATACTACATCTGTCTTGGTTGCCAAAGGAATGTCAAAGGGGATTGAATCGAGTAGTAGCAGAGGAAAGTCTAGATCTAAGTTCAAATATCATAAAGGCAGGTGCCAATATTGCAAGAACGAAGGATACTGGAGATTAGAATGCCCGAGGCTCAAAGACAAAAGGGACAAAGATTCAAGTGATGCTGCAAGTGTTGCTGAAAGTACTGATAATGTTCTCATAGTGTCAACCAGTTCAATTGGTAATTTTTGGATGCTTGATTCTGGTTGCTCCTACCACATGTGTTGAAATCGGGATTGGTTTACAAATTACTGGTCAATAGATGGTGGTGTTGTCCTTATAAGGAATGATATACATTGTAAGGTCGTTGGCATTAGAACAATCCAAATCAAAATGTATGATGGAGCTGTGAGAACGTGGACTGATGTTTGGTACATACCAGACTTGAAGAAATATTTTATATCCTTGGGATTCTTCAATTCTCAAGGCTATAAGTATTCTGGTGAAGGTGGAGTTTTAAAAATATCCAAAGGTGCTCTTATTGTGATTAAGGCACGTTGGTCAATGGCCTTTATTTACTTCAAGAAAGTACAGTTATTGGTGCTACCTCTATATCATCTTCATCTTATTCTGATTCAGATACTACTCATTTGTGAATGTCAATTTTAAGCAAACGCGGCTTGCTAGATGATCATAAAATTGGAAGGCTTGACTTTTCTAAGCACTGTGTCTATGGGAAGTAGACAAGAGTCAAGTTCAGCACTGTTATCCATAGGACTAAGGGCACAGTGGATTACATCACCTCTGACTTGTAAGGCCCTGCACCTATTCCATCAAAAGGTGGTGCTAGATACCTATTAACATTCATTGATGATTTCTCAAGGAAGGTATGGGTTTATTTTTTAAATACAAGAATGATGTGGTCCATACTTTCAAGAAATAGAAAGCACTTATTAAGAACCAGATTGACAAGAAGATCAAGCGCCTCAGAACAAATAATGGTTTGGAGTTCTATGAAGGTCTGTTCAACGAGTTCTGCAAAAATGAAGGCATTGTAAGACATTGTATTATGCGAAAGACTCTACAACAAAATGAGTAGCTGAATGTATGAGCAAAACTCTTTTGGAGAGGGCTCGTTGTATGCTCTCTAATGTTGGTTTCTCTAATGAATTTTGGACTGAAGCTATCAATATAGCTTTCTATTTGGTGAAGTGATCTCTGTCAACTGCTGTCGATTTAAAGACTCCTATTAAGGTATGATCTGGTGCTCCTACTGATTATTCAAATTTGAGAATTTTCGGATGTCCTACATATGCTCATATTGATGATGGAAAGCTTGAGCGAAGGGCACTAAAGTGCATATTTCTTGGATATAAAACTAGGGTGAAAGGTTATAGATTGTGATGCACCGAACCTAAGTCATGCAAATTCATAATCATCATAGATGTCAAGTTCAATGAATCATCTGTGCTTCATCCAAAAAAGGAGATTAATGATGCAAAGAAATACCAAAATGCTAGCAAGCAGGTGGAGTTTGAAGCTGAACCACCAAAGCAAATGGAAGAAGATACCTCTGATCAGCCCATTCAAGAAGAAGAACAAGATACTGTTGATGTTGTAGATGCACAACAACAGTTGTAGATGCACAACAACAGTTGTAGCATTATAGCCTTACAAGAGACAGAGAAAAGAGGCAAATAAAACCACCACAAAGGTATGGTCATGCATACATAGTCTCTTTTGCATTATCGATGGCAGAAAATATGGAATTAGAAGATCCTACCACATACCAAAAGGCTATCTCAAGTGGAGAGTCTACACAATGGATTACTACGATGAGTGAAGAGATGGAGTCTTTTTCATAAGAACCAAACTTTGGAGTTGGTGAAACCTCCTAAAAGACATAAAGTCGTTGGCTGCAAGTGGATCTTCAAGAAAAAGGAAGGATGCCCTAGAGTTGAATCGACTAGGTACAAAGCATGCTTAGCTGCAAAAGGTTTTAGCTAAAGGGAAGGAATAGACTTCAATTAAGTATTCTCTTCTGTTGTAAGTTATATCTCCATTCGAGTGTTGCTCACTATGGTTGCACTATTTGACTTAGAGCTTGAACAGCTTGACATCAAAATAGTTTTTCTTCATGGTGAGCTTGAAGAACAAATCTACATGCAGCAACCAGAAGGTTTTACTATTCAAGGGAAAGAAGATTATGTATGTCTCTTAAAGAAGTCATTATATGGCTTAAAGCAATCTTCTCACCAATGGTGTACTTTCATGTTAAGTCAAGGTTACTCAAGGATTGACTATGATTGTTATGTTTATCATAGAGAGCTCTCAGATGGTTTGTTAGTCTATTTGTTGCTTTATGTTGATGACATGCTCATTGGTGTTAAGAGTAATGAGCAACTAAGTGGTGAATTTGAAATAAAAGATCTAAGTGTAGCTAAGAATATTTTGGGCATGCAAATTATATTTATCTCAAAAGAAGTATATTGAAAAAGTACTTGTGCGCTTTAGGATGCAAAATGCAAAGCCTGTGAGTACTCCATTGATAGCCCATTTCAGATTATCAGTGCACATTCACCACAATCCACCGAAGAAGAGGAACAAATGTCACACATTCCATACGCTAGTGTAGTTGGAAGCATCATGTATGCTATGGTATGCACTTGACTAGATATTTCACATGTCATTAGTGCTGTTAGCAAATATATAGGGTATCCTGGCAAGATGCATTGGCAGGCAGTGAAATGGATACTTCGATATCTTTGAGGTATTGTGGATATTGGCTTAGTATATGAAAAGATTTCTAACACTGGTGGTAGTGTTATTGGTTACGTTGACTCTGATTATGCTGGAGATGTTGAAAAAAGGAGATCTTTGACAGGATATGTCTTCACACTCTTGAGTATTGCAATTAGTTGGAAAGTGACCTTACAGTCTATAATTGCACTATCCACTACAAAAGCTAAATACATGGCAGTAGCTAAAGCAGTAAAGGAATCCATTTGGCTCATAAGTTTGGTAAGTAATTTGGGGTTGGAACAAAATATTACAATTATTTACTGTGATAACCAAAGTGCCATACATTTGATCAAAAATCAAATGTATCATAAAAGAACCAAACATGTAGGCATCAGATATCATTTCATTCGAGAGATTATATCTCAAAGTGCCATTACAATAAAGAAGATTGGTACCTCGGACAATTTAGCTAATATGTTGACAAAGTCAATCACTATTGCTAAGTTCAAGCATTGCTTGGACTTAATTGGCATTTGCAATATATGAGTCTACCCTATGCGCACACTGGAAAGGATGACTTCAAAAAACTTAAAGATGGATGAAAAATCAAGTCAAGGTGGAGATCTGTGATAAAAATGGTTTGATTTTTCAAATATATACCATACTCCTACTTACCTACTACCAACATATTCAAATGTTAGGTGAAGATATGCAAAGTTAGGCAAAGTTAGGATAAGGTAGATGAAAATTAGGTGAAATTATGTAATGAAGGATTGAAAATGGTACATTTGGACTCTATAAATAAAGCCTAGATCATTAAGCTCAAAACTCCAACAACAATCCATTTCTCTCCTTCTCTTTTCTAAGTATTTAGAGAGTTATTTGTTTATTTTATTTTCTCTCTATTTTGTGAGTTAAGAGTATACACCAGTGAGAAAAATACTACGAGGTATTCTGCATGTATTTAGGATTTGGGTTGAGTAGATTGCGAAACACTTTTGTATCTCCATCATATGTCTAAAGTGAAATATTTGGTTGTCGCCTTTGTCGTGGACGTAGGCTTTAAGCCGAACTATGTAAATTCCTGGTGTCATTTAGCATTACACTTCCACATATTTATTTTGCGCCACTCTATTTCTACCTTTTGGGCCCGCCATTTCACAACATTGTTGTGTTACAATAATGTGTTTATACTATGACAAATTATGCAATAGTTTAAGACTTTAATGTGTCCCCTGGTATTTTGTTGATTTGCTTGATGCCAATCCCATGCTTTAGATTCTATCATTAGAATATATTTTTAATATTTTTTTAGTATAGGGGTATGGTTGCAAGGCCTCACATCTTCTTGATTGCTTGAAGACCAACCATTCTCAAATGAAACTAGCACGATTCCAAGAGCCCCATGTTCAACTTGAGAAGAAGACCGAAATGAATTATGGGTAAGTAAGAGATTTTATTTACCCTTTTAAGTTTGAATTAGAGTGCCCATTGTCAACCACATTATTATTTGCTTTGTTACTTGCTGCTCATTAAAGGTGCCTATGATATTTCATCAGGCCTCTTTGGTCAAGTTTGAAGCACATTGTGTCATCTTCTCAATTCCTTTATGTGAATATGTAATATTTAATTTGTGGTTTCTTTATCACCTATTTCATTAGAGTTTGGTGGGGAAAGCCCAATCATTGTTTTCAAGGATGTTGACCTTGATAAGCATAAGTATCTTCTCAACTATAACTTTAGTTATGGACAACCCATATTTTTGCATCATCTATTGATGTCGTCAGACTACTTTGTTTAAATGTTATTGGCATTTATTTGTCAAAACTGATAAATTAGAATGTTGTTATTATTTAAGCATATTGGACGCAAACCTTGATCATAACTATTTGACAATACAATTTTATATCTGGAGTATTTTATAGTTTATACCAGTCTTTTAGCTCAACCAAAAAATAATGAAGTATTAAATTTTTATGAAGTCTCTGGCTTAATGAGAACGATCTTATGCATATTTGTAACCAAATGTCCTGTGTTTAATGTTAATCCTACTTGGTCCTCTTGCATTTACATGGAAAAAGAAAAGAAAAATAATTGTTCCTGATATCTTCTAAGACATTTTGTGCTGTTGTAGGCAATAGATGATGTTGGCCAAGACAAAGCAAGCTTCACAAAGTCAAACCATTGGAAGTTGTACATATTGCTATGGGTGCAGTTGGTGAGTTCACTATTTACAACACTTCTCTGGACTGTCTTCCTTATTTAAAGAATATCCCAATGGCTTGGTGTGTTGATACTTTAATTTGAAAATGTTTTATCTACTTATTTCTATAAAAGAGGACAATAGCAGGTACCATCAATTGCCACTTGATGATTCATTTTTTTCACCTAAATAATTCTGCAAGTGTTTGCATATTAGTGGATGTCATTAGTTTTGTGTGGTTTTATTATTATATTAATGCAGATGTGGAGCGTCAATGCAGCTCTGTGTCTTCGTTCCGGACTAACTACCTAAACACATCCCTTATGTTTACATCGGGGGACAAATTAATCCCTCAGATTTTGAAAATTTCAAATTGATCCTTAAGTTTTAAACAAGGAAACAAATTGGTCTTCCGTATAGTTTCGTATAGTGCACAGATGGACTAATTTGTTCCCTTTTTAACTGTACATATGAAGGGACTAATTTGTCCCCTTTTTGAAATATGAGGGACTAATTTGAGATTTTCAAAACCTGAGGGATTAACTTGTCTCCCAATACAAACCTGAGGGACCAATTTGGAATTTTAATCTTCTATTCCCTTCTCACTTTTCCTCATATCTCTCCCTTTGTTCCATGTGGAATGGTTGGGCCTTGAATCACAAAGATGCTAGCAGCGACAAGTGGAAAGCGGCAATTACAGGGTTACAGCGATGTGGGAGAATAAGGTCATGACAGGTGGAAGCACTCAGCTAGGAAATAGTAGCCGTGAATGGAGCTAGGACAATATAGTAAGGTTTCACCTTTACTTTACACTCTTGTTCTTAAGCATGCAATGCAAGTTCTCCATATATTATAAATTTATTTTTATCATTTATTTAATTTTATCTCCTGTTTGATTTGTATTCCACAACCTGGACATTTGATATACAAAAAACTATAAAATGTTTTCTAATTGTGAGTGGACAAAACTATAGATGACATTATATAAATTTATAGATGACATTTGATATACGTAAAAAATTACGTACAATTTTTTTGTATTCAATGACAAAACTATAAATTTATATTCGTGCTTGTCAACCCTTATTTTTACTTTTTCTGATATTAACATATTCCACATTCCCTTTAAAAACATTATATACTTTACTATCTCTATTTCTAAGATATATATTTTCCTCCCAAAATTATACTTATTGATCTATAGTTTATTTAGAACAACAAATTATCGAAAAAAATGATAAAAGTGACCATGATAACCTTATCAAAGTAAAGATATGTATACAAACCATGCACATTCCAAATACAAATAATATAGTTATTGATATTGAAATTAAATATGGGCATGTGGAGGAGAGACTATTGAAATTTTGAATAATACTAACTAAGCAAATTGAAGTAATTACTAATGTCAATAAATTAATGCATTGAATAAAATTACATACACTGAAAGTAATGCATGGTTTCTTTCTAGTCTTATTTCTATATAGTGACATACCAACACTATCGTGCCTGTTAAGCCGCATTTCCATTTCTATTTCTATTCTTTACACCAATAAAGAATGATATGCAATATAATAATTATAGTAGATATATTTTTTCTAATGTGATAAGAAATGATATAAAAATTGTATGCATCTATTTATAAATTTTTTTTAGTTAGTGAGTGGTCGAGTCAAATACTTTTGTTTATTTAGGGATTAGGCATATATATAAAATTATTTCATTGACATTGTATATATTCAAATTAAACTCGAGAGAGAGAGAGAGAGAGAGAGAGAGAGAGAGAGATTGACATCTTGGATTAGGTTCTTAAAACAACACATCAAAATATTATCAAAGCTACTAATATCAAGAACAAATTGAAATACATCTGGAATAAAAAAATAGAAAAAAATAGGGTGCGAAAGATTTTGCAAGTACAGACACAAAAAAGGAAAAACAGGGGAAGTGAATAAATGCATTTTGGAAGGAACAATTTTTTTCTCTTTTGCAAGGGTAGTATTAGTAAATGAAACAATTGAGTATGGAAGAAAATTAATGAGATTTTGTAATAAATTCCAAATATTACTATTCGAAATATGTTTTGGGGGATCTAATTCTTTTAATTTGTCCCCACTTCCTATTTTGTTATCTATTCCTCCAATCAAATTTTGCTATGTATCCAACTCATGAATAGTTGAAAAATATTGGTCGGATAAAAGATTATGGGTGATACCATTACTATACATATGTCAAAATTTTATTGAGAGGATAGAGAGAGGGGACAAAAGATTTGTTTCCTATTTTTGGGATCAAATGTTTTTTTTTTTGGTTTTGATCAACACATAATAATAGAAAGTTTAATCATGTTAATTTGTTCCAAATAGAGAGGAAATGAGATTTGAAATTGGCAAGGATAGGCATTCTCCTACGTGAAGAAAAAAAATAATACGCCGACAATAAAAAGACCTGTGCAGGGGTCAAGAATATGTGGAGTAAGAGGATATGGATGAGTTTCCATTAGAAAATTTATACAAAACTGCTATCAAACAAACATTTGAAAAATTAAAACTAAGTTTTGGTTTGGCAGCACATGGCAAAGTGTTTAAGAGAAGGAAGAAAAACTATTTATAAGATGAGGTGGAAAATTACATCTTTAACCCTATAAAAAAAAGTGTTAAACATACTATACATGAGGGTAAAAGTTGGAAAAAAAATTGGACACCAAAATTTAGTTATCTCTCAACATTCCCTTTATAGATGTGTATAGATGAATATGGCTAACATTTTAATTCATTTCCATATAAAGGAATGCATTATATTACTAGTATTTTTTATTAACAAAGTCACTCATTCGATAGACAAGTATATATGATTTTCCATGCTTTGTGATTTCCATTCTAATGAAGTTCCCGATTTGTAAAAAATCTAATTTTGATGTACTAACAGTGAAAAACTATTTTATACCATCGTCTAATCAAAATATTTTATTTAGATGATTTTTCAAGTAGTGAGTGTAAAAATCAACTTTTATGGCTTATGTAACAATATATAATTGGATGACTGTGTAAAAAAATTTGATGTCGTCAATGTATGATAATTAAATCAGTCTTTAAACTACTTTTTTTTTCCTTTATATGTCAGTTGATATTAGATTAGATTACTATCATTGTATATTTTTATTATGTCAAACTATTTCATATGTATGTAATCTTATATAATAATTTTGTAATTTCCCTTGCAAGTCAGGGGCCCTATACTAGTGTGTGTGTGTAAGGGATACTTTGGATGTGTTTGTTTGTGATATTTTGGCAAATAATAATTTTTTTTGTTTAAAAAAATCACTTTTCATATATTTGGATAATATTTTAAAAATAACCAAATTTAAAAAAAAATAATTTTTAATTTTTTTGTAGAAGCTAAAATTAGTAGCTTTCTAAAAAAAGTCAATTTTTAAATTTTTTTAATTATATATAAAATTTAACTTTAATAAATACTTTTTCAAACAATGGCACCCTTATTCTATTCTCCTGAATCCCAAACCTTTCATAATACGGCGGCGGATAATATGGTTGGGGCAGTTTGGGACCATGACATGGTTCGGGTAAGAAATTTAAAACGTTGCCACTGCATCATTCACCTAACCATATAGTGATATTGCAATTTGGGAGTCCTTCTTTTCTAAATTTCTCTTTGGAGTCCTTGGCATCTTAGCATTTGCTCTTCTACCTCCCCTGCATACAAACAAACACTTTCTTTCTCTCTCCACCACATTTGGTTTCTAACTCAAATCGAATCAAGCGATGCAAGCTATGCCCAAAACAGCAAAGGTTGTTTTGTCTCCACCACACTTTTCTTCCTGCCATTCATCATAAACCTTCGTCCACATTTATGAAATTAAATATTATGTTTTAATTAGAGAAAAATACTAAATATTTAGAAGAGATCATATTTTAAGTATTATATTATACATTAAGAGAGTCATGTCACTCAGAAGGTTTACGTAAGGATGTGATTCCTCACGTACCAATCACGTTCCCAAATCGGGTTGTGACATCACTTTAGTCCTTAAAATGGTAAGTAATGATAGTAAAGTTTCAGATTCATAGTGAATCCTACATGTGAAAATATTCCATCATTTAAAACATATTTTAAAGTTAAAAAATTATAAATATTATCAAAGAATTGGTTGACATCGTGCTAGGTATAAGATTCACTATAAACTCAAATCTATATTAATATTTTTCAAAAATGGTAAGCATTTAAATCACTAATAAGGATTAATTTAAATAAGAATAATATAGTATATTGGAGTAGAGACTAATTTAACTTCTTAGAATACAATGTTATGGGTTTAAAAATAAATTTCTTTTAATTAGGAGAATGCTTATGATTTCAGAGTGTAGAAGAGTAACATTATACTTTGATCTCTGAAAAATTTGCTTCAATACCATAATCCTAAGAAGATCAATTATATATACTTGAGTATCTAAAATTTAGAATTATAACATTTCAGTTCATATAAGTTAAATTGCATATGCTTTAGTCCTTTAAAGATTTGATATTATAATTCTTAAATTCGAAGGAAAATGGTAACAATGGACTAAAGTGTGATAATATAAAAATCTTTGGAAAACTCAAGTGTATGCAATTAGTCTTTTACATACTAAAATGTTAAAACACAAATCTTTTAAGACCGAAGTGTAGTTTTCCTCAATAAAGCAACAGTTTACTCTGTTGAAAATTGAGCAAGGGTTTTTTGTTTATTTTTCTCCCCTCTTTTCTAGGGTCTTGCCAAGGATGGTTTTTTATTTTTTGTTCCATAGGTTTCACTTTTGTCGGAAAACTTTCATTAATTAATAAATAGATTCCGTTCCATTAGGTTGTCATATACTACCTTCATCTATGAATAAGTGTCTTTTAATATTTAGACACACATGTTAAGAAATCATTAAAAAAATATAACTATCAAAATAAATTAATTCATGTTGACAAAATTGTTGTTTTGTTTTATTTGTGCAATAACTGTCATGAGAAGTTTGAGTGAATCTAAGTAAATATAGAAAAAAATAATTAATACTTCCCTAAAACTATCAAATGACAGATTATATTGGATAAAAAAAAATTTCCTAGAAAGACACTTATTCATGATGGTATATATTTTTGGATGGTGTTAGGGAATGGATCGTTAGCAGATAGCGGCATTGAAGATGCGTTTTGTTTTGGCCGCGGGCACTGAAAATGGTTATACAGTGATAGTGGTGGGTTGCTTTGTTATGGGCTCTTGAATAGGGTATGGTTAAGTCTTTGTTTTGCCTGTAGCATGTTATAGCCCATATCCGCATGATCTTCTTGTTTGGTTAATGCCTATTCCAAATTGGTTCTTCTTTTTTACCAAAACCAAAAACAGAAAAAGAACAATTGGTTCTACGTTTTCGACCAAAACAAACTAGTGCTTCTTTTAAGACAAAAACATAAAATGATTCTTCTGTTCTGACCAAAAAAAAAATGTTCTGCTGTCTCACTCTCCCTTGAACTCTGTGTGGCCATTTTATTCATTCTATTTGTATACATATTCCATTCATCACTAATTCATTCTATTTGTTATGACCACGTTGGATTTATGAGCTGTGTTTGGCAGACTTGACCATGGAATACAATATTAGTAAATATGATTATCTTTTACCTTGTTACTTGAAAAACCATACAAACGAATATATTTGATTGAATCATAGTGTAAAATTATTTTATACTGTTAGTACATCAAAATTATACTCTACATATTATAAAATTTAGCATTAAATGCATTTTACCCTATTGAGTTTTAGATTATGTGTAATTTAAATATTAACTTTTTAAAACGTGCATTACGACACTCTAACATTTCCAAACTATATAAAAACCCTTACTTTTCAAATAGTACATTATGATACCTTAAACTTTTCAAACTATGCAAACCCCCTACCAAAATTTAAGTCATAGTAGGGTGTTGGATTGCACACAATAAAAAAAATCAGGGGGTTAATTGCATATAGTATTCACAAACAAAGTGTCAAGTTGCACAAATTAGAAATTTCAGATAGGTTAAATGCTAATAAATCTTACATTTATTAGTTGCCAAACTCATACTGAGGGGTGTTTTGTACAGTATGAAAAGTTCAGGGTATCGCAATGCACATTTTGAAAAGTTAGGATGTAAATTATACATGACTTAAAATTCAGGCAATAAAATGCATTTATCTCTGAAATTTAATGGTGGATGGATATTACATATAACTCGAGTCTTTATTTCACAACTTCGTATGTATCGCTTGATAAGTATTCTTTGTTGTATATTAATATATTTCAGATGAATCATATATTGTTTAAGAGTATTATTGTCAACATCAGGATTTCTGAGTTTTGTTTAGTAATCCCTCTTTGACTCAAATATAGATAATTTATAAAACATAACTTTTCATAGCTGCCTAGTTCCTAGCATATATATTTGTTCCGGGGACAAGGGGTGGAAAAGTTTACCATCTGATGAAATGATCGTTGAATTGTTTATAATTATAAATTATAGATATGTAATGTTGCACCTTTCAACGTTTTGTAATTGTCGCAACCGGGGTCGCAACGGGACGGCGAAAAATGATTTTTTGTTTAAAATGGATTGGAGTCGCCACCAAATTTTTATTTTATTGGGAAAAAAAATTATGGAAAAACCCATTAATTTAAAGAAAATGATCTTTGAAACCAGATTTGAGCTCGAGCTAAGCATGCTTAGTGGCATGAACTTAATCCTACAAAGACTCTAACACACTGGCCCTTAGACTACCTTAATTAATTGTGCAAATTATTAATAACCTTTTACAAAATATTTATTTATATTTTTATTAAAAATAAAGAAAATAGAACATCAAGTTGTCACAACTCAGATGTTCTAAGATGTCAGTTAACAAGTCAGTTCTTGCCTAAATTAACCTCTTTGTTTGAAACAAAACATATACAATTCAATGGTTAACTCAAATTAATATAATAAAGAAAAAGGATAATAATAATAATAATAATAATAATAATAATGATAATAAAAATATAATAAAACATTTACAATAATAATAATAACGGGCAAAAATATTTACATGCTAAACAAAATAGAATGACATCATAAAAATTTATTTTTAGCTTAAAATTTTGAAACACCAAGCTGTCACAGCTCAGGTATCCAATATACTAAGTTAACAAGCCGTCTCGGCTAAATTAACATTTTATTCAAAATAAAATATTTAACAAACAATTGATTGATTTAAAATTTAAAGAATAAAAAGATATTAAAGAAAATATTAACCAGTAATACAAATTATAAAAATCTAATTTTTGTTTGAAAATTTAAAACATCAAGTCATTACAATGTATGTTTAACTGAGTTAATAAGCCGTCACGGCTAAATTAACATCCTCATTTAAAATAATTTAGTTATTAGTTGAAATTAAAAATGATACATGACACTAACAGACAATAAATATTTATAAATAAACAAAAATAACCGTAAATATTTACAAATTAAAAATGGAATTACATAAAATAACCTAACAAAATCTAATTTTGACTTAACAGGAATCACCTGCTCCTAAGTATCCTCTGGTGCGATGAGGAATTCAAAGTCACGTAGTTCTAAAAATATATATATATATATATATGAATTGATTTTTTTTAAAAAAAAAAAATTGATTAGAATATCAAGCCGTCCCAGCTAAAATATTCCTCAATATAGAATTAACAACCCGTCATAACTAAGTTAATCTCCAAAGGCCAAATAGAAATAAAAGAACAGCAATAGCTCAAATATTCCTATTATTATATATTTTATTTTTAAAATATAGACCCAAATATCCCATCAGTTGCCTCTTTTGTTTTCTGCACATGATACACCCAATAACCCAAGCGTGGTCCACTAAGCAATAGAACAAAAGCCAAGATCGAATAACTCACTCTCTACAAATTCATCACATAAAATAATAAGAATAAACCTTCTACAAATTCATCACATAAAATAATAACACATAAAATAATAAGAATACAAATTCATCACATAAAATAATAACACATAAAATAATAAGAATACAAATTCATCACATAAAATAATAAGACATAAAATAATAAGAATAAACCTCTACAAATTCATCACATAAAATAATAACACATAAAATAATAAGAATAAACAATTCACCCTCTACAAATTCATCACATAAAATAATAACATTCATCACATAAAATAATAAGAATACACAACTCACCCTCTACAAATTCATCACATAAAATAATAACACATAAAATAATAAGAATAAACAACTCACCCTCTACAAATTCATCACATAAAATAATAACATTCATCACATAAAATAATAAGAATACACAACTCATCCTCTACAAATTTATCACATAAAATAATAAGAATATAAATGAAGATGATAAGGAAAACCCCAAGTACTCACAAAAAGAGAGAGCAAAACCCACATAAAAGCTTTACCTAACAAGAGACAATCAAGATGCTTCTAACCACAAAATTTAGTTTATGAATATTTCCTTGAAGTGGGACTATGAGAGTACAAAGGACTTGTTTTTTTTTATTTGGATGTGGGCTAGGAATAAACTCACACACACACAGAGAAAGTGAGAGAGAGAACGGGTGGAAGAGAAAAAGAGATCGAGGAAGAGAGAGAGAGGGTGAGAGGAAAAGAATGAGCAGATGGAGAAGAGAGAGATCGCGAGATCGCGAGAAAGAGATAGAGGGTGAGAGGAAGGGATCACGGCTAAGGTACAGAGGGAGGGGTTTGCATCACAGTAGCAACTCTTGGGACAGGGGGAAGGAGGTCACAAAAATCACTGCTGTCCAGGGAGATTCATGGTTGTGTATGGAGGAAAAGGAGGAACACGATTTCGTGACTAAAGGGGAGAGGGGGAGCTGCGATGGGGCTTGTGCGGCTAAAGGGGGAAGCCAATGATGCGATCTGGGGTAGAGGAGGCGCAGCTGGACATCGAGGGGCGGAGGCGGGACTGACAACGTGAGACAGAGGCAACACGAAGATGGCGCCACAGAACAGACGTTGTCGGGCGTGGCTTGCTCGCGATTCACTTTAATCGCGACTTGACAGTCACCGGAGGAGCAAAGGATGGAGGTCAGGTGGCCGGTCGCGTTGATGGTGACGCGGAGGAAGGAGGAGTGGCTCGCGACGGTGGCTGAGCAAGGGAGGAAGAACGGCGCTGAAGTAGGTGGCTGTGCAAGGGTGTGCCGCGAAAGGGCTTGAGGCGCTAACGGAGGAGGGCTACAGGTGTGGTGCCGCGAGGTGGAGAACCAATAGCATGGAAGCTGACTGCATAGAGATTTGGATGGCTGTACGTCGATCGGCGCACGATGGAGGAAGAGGTCGGCAAAGGATGGCGATCGGCAAGCTATACTTCCTCCTTTGTCTCTAGTTTCCTTGTATTTTATTTTATTTGTCGTTAGAAGTCGGGTCTTTATTTTTTTCTGATTTCTTTGGTTTTTTAGATGAGGCAATTGACTAAGATGGCTTTTTCTGGTTTGTGTTTGATTCTGACTGCATTGGGTTTTGCTCATTGGTTTTTTTTTTTTTTTTTTGTTTGGGTTTTGAAATAAGGTTGGTTTTTAGGGGACCTTAGAACAACTTGGCTCAGGAAAGAGTATAGGATAAACCAATGTAAAATAATTTACCTTCACTCTTCTCTGCTTGATTTTTCTTCTTGATTGTGCAAAGAACTAAAAAAAATAAAAATGTGTAACACTCCAAAAGATAAAAAATTCCAAGAATGAAAATCCTCCCCTTAGCACTCTCCAGGATCCTCCTTTAATGGCCAAGAATCCCCCCCTTTTAAAACGTCACTGATGAAGGATCGCTCACCCTGAACCCTCTCGATTGATAATTATTGATTCTCTATATCTTGACCAAAATCATTACCCCTCTTCTTTTTACAAAGTTGGTACAATCAAGGAGAATTTATCCTTTGCAAGGAGTTGGTGATCATCATTGTGTCTCGCACTTTCCTCCTTATATTTTTTTCACTTTTTAGTTCACGTGAAGAGTCAAAGAAACAAAACCCCGTGATGTTCTGTCCCTTTTATTTATTTTTCTTTTTTTTTTTCTTTTTGAATTGAAATGGGTAAAATTTAAACTGTAATATGACTCATACTAAAATGAACATGAAGATGATGCAACAGACTAAATATTTTAATGCAATATACACAATTATTATTTTTTATTTTTATTATTCTTTTATTATTATTTTTTTATTTTTTATATTGATGCATATGGATAAAGAAATTAAAATGAACCTGAAATCATCGTCTAAACTAGATTTAGGTTACTCAACGGTTTAAATTCTAAAAATGTGTCAGTTTTGAAATTTTATTTTTATTGATCCGGACAAAATCAGGTGTTCACAGTAATATAGGGTATGTCAACTAGACTCGATAAAACTGGCTTTAAAGGAGTACATTGGCTCCTTTCATATTTGTTCCGTTGTAAAAATTTATTTTCGGTTCTCATTTTTTGTTTTCAATCAATATAATTTTCTATTTTCAATGTTTTGTAAAGTAAATGGTGAAAACTAAAAAATATAATCCCTAGAAAAATAGTAAACTAATTAAAAATAAAATTAAAAATTAAAAATTATTTTCTTAAACAAAATAAACCTATCTCTCTTACTAATAGGGTTGACTTATTTTACTCAGTAATTTTTTAAAAATCATTTTAGTCTTTAAAATTATACTTGTGTTTCATTATAGTTTTTCAAATTATAAGTTAATGATTTATTGTAAAAAGTTATTTAAATTAGTCCTTAGAATAATATTTATAGAGATTGACTTGGATCGCTAAAAGAACTAGTTTGAATTTTTTTTTAAAAAAACTTTAAGGACCAAAGAAACTAAAGTAAAACATAAATAATTTTAAGGACGACCAAATGAAAGGAGAACTATCCCTATGATATTTTTGAAAAATTAAATTGTGAAAATAACACTACGCATATTTTATAGATTAAAATGAGTATTTTTTTATATGAGAATAAATGGGTATTATTTTAGTCCTAAAAAACTATAGACAATATTACATTGATACTTGGCTTGATGCATGCCAAATTATATTGATCATAGCCCATTTACTAAGAAATTAATGCAGACCACCCAAAATTTCGAGCATGTAAATCGAACATGCTTCATGAAACCTGAATAATCTAATCAAATGGGTCAGCCTGCAAATTGGATCTGTTTTGTTAATTCTATAACTAAGGTTATTCTTTAACCAAGCAAAAACTAAGGTCATTTTGATTCCACTGAGCAATTGATATAGTTTATACATAACATTATAGAATTGTTTGATTCATATAATTGATTCTACCTAACAAAAATAAGTTTTGTTATTGCTGTTGTAAAAACTAACATAATTTTAGATTCTAGTGACCAAGTTTCAAAAAAATAAAAAAATTCCACTGACCGATCAATCATCAATGAACAATATATTTTGGTTTCTAATTTTTTTTGTTCTACTTTTTCTATAATTCTATCAATCATTTTAATTTTTTCTGTTTTGACGTTGGGTTGGTCTCAACCTCATATATATATATATATATATGAACGTAAATAGCTTTGGGTGGCTGAATCTCCGTTGAGCCAAAGCAAAAATTTATTGCTTTGGCAAAAATTTATTGCTTTGGCAACATTAATGAAAAAGAAAATTTTTTTAGGGTACCAAGAAAGAAAAGCAATGTCTTTTTTTCCGTAATGACAATTCTTTGTTTTAATAGTATAATATGAAGTTGACATTTTTTTGGTAATTATACATATAAAAGTGATAATAATTAATATTATCCAAACAATATTCACTATCTCATAATCACTTTTGATAAAATTTCCAAACATAAATCACTGTTACCATTAATTCATTTTTCTTTCATCAAAATCAATTTTGTAAATCAAGTTGATGTTAATCCCAGTTTACAAACTCTAATCCAAACACACATTAATCTTTCACTCTCTCTTTTTTTTTTTTATTGGTATCGTTGAAAGGAAGGAAAAGTAAAATAAAGACTTTGGCCATGTTCATGCATATGGTGGCTTGATTTTGCTTTTGCCTAACTGATGATCTAAACTACATATAATAAAGTCCTAAAGTTCTAATGCCTTGCATTGCCGTACTCTTGCCATTCCCCACAAGTAGTTAGGTGTTGCATGCAGCACGCTGTTAACTTCGCAAGGCGCAACTTGTCCCAATGACATTCTATTTTAATGGCTAACGTAAACCATACCTCACTTGGGCTTTTAATTTTGATCATAAATATAACACCATAGTCATTTTGGTACTCGATTATTGTCGATTATGTCATCCTATATACTCAAGAATCTATTTGTCTTTTCATTTTGAAAAAATTAAAGGGGATATATATATGGCATTAGTCACCGTTTTAGAGGTGACATTATGAGTTGAATAATGGTAGACAAAAAGTATACCTTTTTTTTTTTTCAACGTAATTCTTCCAATCAAAAAGAGAGCAGCCATTGAAAAGTCTGGAACTGTGTAAAATAATTAATGAAAATTCCTCAACCGTAGGAGTGATGTCAGAGGAAGTGCACATATATATCATTATCTATAAATAAAATTGTTAAACCAAAATATTAGAAAGCCAGAATAATGTGTCATTATTAGCTTTTAGATTTATTAGTGGGTTATATCAATTTATTTCATCCAATATAATTATTATGATTTTTATTAAAATTTTGTATACTTTTTTAAATTATAGTATATTACTCTTAAAAAAATTTAAAGTTTGTTGTATGTGCTGACTAATTTATTTTAAGTCTAGTCAGTCCAATATAGGAATAGTTCTCTTTGAATATCAATTTTTTTAAAATCTGTTTTTAGTTTCTATAAATATAGGTTGTTTTTTTTTTGTTTTAATTTTTTAATTTTTTATTTTTAGTCTCTTTTTCTAATATTATGTTTTTAGTCTCTAATGTTAGTCTACACTGTTAAGCGTTGATATTTATAATCATTAAAGAAGATTTTTGAGGTAGGATAAAATACAAAGGTTTCAATATTCTCAAGGACTAATGTATGTTTAAAACTATTTGTAATTACCTAAATTCAGAACACATGGATCCAAAGCATAATATTAGAAAAAATGAAGGATAAGAAAAATTAGAAGGACTAAAATCAAATCAAATATAATTTATAGGGACTAAAAACATATTTAAGCCTAGCTAATCTTTTGTTAACTATACTCAAATTTAAGACTTAAATTAAATGTCAATGTTATTTTGTTCTTTATCCGAATGCTATTCTTAATTAATTTTTTTTTCTCAATGAAAATCAACACAAAAGGTATCATGCCTTGTTCTAAAGTAGATTTGAAATTCTTCACCATTTGTAAGACTACCAAGATAAAAATTATTACAAGCAGATATGTTGAAGATACCTTTAAAAAAAGTCAAAAACCCATAAAAAGGATTACACACGATTTTTCCCCTTGATATACATATGGGCTAAACAAGGTAAAAGAAAAATGTAGAAATTGTATTTGTAGATAATACAAATTGTATTTGATATCGTAATGATGACATATTTAGTGAGAGAAAGAAGCAAAGTTAGTTTTGAGAGAACACGAATCGTAGACCTCACTATCTTTGTGTCTTGTATGTTTTGTAGGCAAATTCTATGGTGGTTCTAATTGAATTAGTGACCACCATATATGGTGCATGACCTTGAATCTTGAGTTTTGAATGTTAATGGTTACAAATAACAAAAGCTTCGTCATAGAGGCTTTAATATCATATTAAGAAACAATCTATCTCAAAAGCTTAAGCTATTGGGATAAGACACATGAACAATTATACATCTAATAAATGTTGCTCTTAGTAATTAAGAAGAACAACAATTGTAGTGTTTGATAAAGGCCTGCTTGATTTGATTTTCTGATTTTTAGTTTTCATTTTCAGTTTTTCAGTTTTTAGAATTTTATGAAAAAAATGCTAAAAACTGGAAATGAAAATTGAAAACTGGGATTTACAATTTTTAGAATTTTTAGTATTTCCTTCACAAAATCTGAAAAACTGGAAAATTGGAAATGCAAACTGAAAACTCAAACCAAATAGACCCTAAATATATTATAAAGTTACTTTTAGAATCCAAAATGACTATAATAGTTAAATATATCAAAGAGGATAATTTATATTTTCATTGTTATTAAAGAGAATAAGGTTATATTAATATTTTAGACTAAATCCCCAAGTTGGTCCCCTTGACTAGAATTTTGGAGGACAATTTGGTTTATCAGAATTTGAAAGTCTCCACATGGTCTCTCACTTTTGATAAACGGGAACACATTAGTTTCTCTATTAATTCAACATTCCAAAACTTGATGAAAAAGTATGTTTGGATCATTAAATTAATTTGGCTACATTAAAGTCAATGATAACACTAATGGATGTTGTTTCAGGTTGAAATATATGAAAATGAAAAAGGAACTAGAGAACTAGTAAGGTTAGGGTTTGAGGATTGATGCAAAAGCATTATTAGTTAAAAAGAATATCAAAGCATGTATAATACATGATTTTGGACATTAATGGAGAGTTAAATCATCAACAATATAACAGATCATGTGTCTTCATCAAGTATTGGAATGCTGAGTTAACAAAGGGACTAACATGTCCCTTCTTGTGAAAAGTGAAAGACCACAATAAGGATTTTTAAATTTTAAGAGATCAATTTATCCCTCAATATATTAGTCCAGGTTCAACTTGGGATTTCAATCAATCTTATAAGTTTTAGAAAGAATAAGCCAACTCTATAAAACATCCCTCACTTTTAAGGCTTGGTTTGGTACTATAATGACTTTTTGGAGAGTTGTTGAGGTCTCTACTAGGCTTTCTAAAAGCTGTTTTTAAAAAATTATAGTAGCATTATTTGGTGAAAAAAAATGCAATAGCTGCTCTAAATAAGGAGTAACCACCATAGTAATGTTTGTTAAATATATTATAAAGTTACTCCTAGAATTCAAAATGACTATAACCTATCATATTAAAGAAGATAATTTCTATTTTTATTGTAATTGTAAATTAGAATAAAATCATACTAATCTTTTAACTTTTGCAGTGTTTAAGCTATCTTTGAAACCCTGACTTTTAAAAGTAAAAAACAAAATCAATTCAACTGTTCTGTTTGTTAATCAGAAAAAAAAAATCACTTATACTTTACAAGCAAGAGCACTATTTGGAGAGCACTACCAAACTAAACCTAGCTAAAATCCAGTACAACAACACTTTAAATTTTTTTGTTGTTTCAATAGAAAAAACTGATTTATGCTCTTCACTAAGAAAAATACCTCTTAAAAAGCACTACCAAAGGTGCCATATTATAATAGGCACCTGAATTTCATTATAAATGAGAAATATCATCTGCTTTACTCAATAAGACATCTTGTCAAACTAGAAAATCCTACCCGAAAAATACAAGCACCCGTGTAGGAAATAGAAATTTGCGGTCTAGTGTTCACAACTACCTAACTGACAAAACGTCTAACAGGCTGAGTGCATCCCATGTGGAAGTGTAGCCTGCAATACGTCATGCATATGCAATATATATTTTAATAGATCTCGTGTAATTTTAGGTTTTGTTTCTTATAGATTTTTTAATTTTCTTGAAATTTGTGGCTCCCTCCAATTGGATTAGTTCAGTTTGGTAGTGATTTAAAGTCACTAATGGTAAGTAGAACCTTACTAACCCAGAATAAAGATGTCAAGATTAGGTATGCATAACGCTACAAAACCCTTGTAATGTTAGTTTCCCTAACAGAGACTTAATGGCATATTTTATTAATTAAACATAGTTTTCTGAGTGTCATTTTCATGCTCGTAGACTTATTGGACTAATATATAAGATTGCATGGGTCACAGTTCACACACACACACACACAGAAAAATATATATATTCAAGAGGCACTAATGAGGGCTGGTCACCTAAATCATAAGCTTTGAGGTTTTAATTACCATTGTCTTTAACATGCAATCACACCATATGAAACTCACGACATTCCACTTGCAGTAATATTTAAATTTATAATACACAAGTAATTAAGATTATAAGAATATTTGACAGCGAATATGAAATCTCATTGATGCCATTTAAAAAGCTTTATATATAGCTAAAAAATTCTTCAGGTAATTCACATAAGATAAAAAAAAGTTTTGATTTGCATTCATCAATAGAATAAATCTCTTAAATGTAAAATCGTAAATGTTTATTTCCGTTTTTTTTTTGTTCAGACTAACTTTTTTTTAGAATGTCTAGCTAATATATGGAATTTTGGTTTATAATTTAATTAGTTGTTGGATATCAATCATATAACAAATATTTGACGCCTAATGTAAGTTTGTAAAATTTTACAATGCAGACCAAAGTGCGTATATTTAACAACCAGCAAATATCATGATTTGAATGAAAATTTACCAAGTAAGAAGGTACAAAACCTAACTGCTGATAAATATTAAAACAATTCAAATATCACTAGATAAATTACGTACATTAGCCTCTTTTGAGATTTGATGAAATTATCTTGAGCCCCTTTTATTTGTGTATGTGATGCTAAGTTCCCCTAAACATAACCAATTTACATGATACAATGAGCAATGGAAAAAATGACAATATGATTCTTCTACAGACTCAAGGGATTTTATATATTCAAGGAAGAAAATGTAATGATTTAACAAATATGGAAATATTTTGAGCAAATTCTATTAATAGAAATGAGTCGAGATGAATTTTATCAAACTTTGAGAGAGATCATTATGTGTGTGCATGTGTGTAATGCTCCTTAGATAGGGTTAAATAGATAACAGGAGGTAACTATGTTGCTTTTCAATAAAATATTTATTAAATTCTTGTATTTCTGACAAAACAATTCATTAATTAGATTAGTTTTAAAATTTTGACAATAAGATGTATTATTAGATTAAGTTGAGGGCATAAAAGCATATGAACACGATGGGTAACATGCTTCATTGATCCCAAAACTAGTATTATATTTTTTAGAGTAGTATTATTATTAGGAATTTGTTTTCCTGCATCTAAAAATTTATTATATTTTTTAGAGTTTAATTTGACAAATCGACATTACATAATCTTTTGTACAATAATCCAATAAACACATATTGACACATCAGTAAAATAAATTTGACTCACATTACTACTTTAAAAGTTATATATATGAGAAAATTTAATTAGATGATAATATAAAAAAATTATATTATCAATGTATTTAAATTAAATCCTATCCTATTTTTTTAGTACAATTATTATCATTTATTGTTGTATTTTTTCACGGTTGTTATTGTTACCATCACAATTGCAAACTTAAGAACTGAATCTACCCCCACGACTATGAGTGTATAGTACAATACGAGGATGCTCCGAAGACAAATATTTGAAAGATTTAGGATACGATAGGATATAACTATATAAATATATATAATTTTTTAAAACATAGTAAAAATTATGCAAATTAATATAGATTTAGTTTTTATGCTCTGATAGTGTAAAAAATATTTACTTAAAAAAAATAATATAAAATTCTTTTACATAATTATTCAATTATCTGTTATCATATTAATCATAATAGTTGACTTTTATATACCCACTACTTGAAAAATTATCCAAATAAAAGATTTTGATTAGATGATAATGTAAAATTATTTTACATTGTTAGTACATAAAAGTTGAACTCATTAAATATAAAATATAATAAAAAATTACAAATTAAAAATATTAAATATTTAAATATACGTATAACTAACACAAATGTTTTACATAGTGTAAAATC
The DNA here is from genome assembly GCA_031216105.1 of Dalbergia cultrata. Lineage (NCBI taxonomy): Eukaryota > Viridiplantae > Streptophyta > Magnoliopsida > Fabales > Fabaceae > Dalbergia > Dalbergia cultrata. The sequence continues at coordinate 20,686,587 of CM062350.1, forward strand.
ATCAAAATAAAATTCTAAAATCAATTTATTTATTTTTTTAAAAAATAGATCTTACAATTTATTGGCTTACGTGGTGAAGAACGTGGGCAGAGAGTGATCGAGAGAGTTTATTACCTACAACAAAGGTAAGCAATGAGAAGATGACATCCAACAAGAGAGGTTACTGAAATTGGCCAAGAATTTGTTTATAAATAGCATCCTATTTGACATTTGAAATTCACCATATGCAATTGGAATTTAGAATTGGAATTAGACGGTCCAATTTTAATTTTGATATTTAAAGTAATATATAGAATTTAAATTATAATTCTATAATTTAATTTCATAAAGTTAAAAAATAATTAAAATAGAATCTTCTTAACTCCTAACCCTTATCCTATTAATTGTCAATTATAAAAATTGGACTACACTCATTGCACTTTTAATTCTCATGCCCAGCACACATAACAAGAAATGTATGAGACTATAAGTAAAGATCATCTTCCTTAGTGTGCTATAATTGAGTCGTGTAGTTCACTTCACTTGAAACTCTAGTGCAATATTTGAAAGCAAGTGGTTCATTTTCTCGATTTGAGATCTGGAATCAAATGGTTTAATTTTTCAAGAACTACTTGTTAAAGTGGCAAAACAAAATCCCACAATAAATAGACACGATAGATAGGACATAAATACCAAACATATCATAAAAATATTTTTTAAAAAAAAGAACTACTTTAAACTTGTAATCTAGTTGTCCAAAAATACCGCAATTGAAGTTGATAAATTAATAAAATTGTACACCGACATCTAATTATATTTGTATATTATCATATTAGTAAATATAGTTGAATTTTATCAGCCCCGGAGATATTTTTCCCTTGCAAATATGCACATATTCTCTTTTTTTTAAAATTATAAATAAGAAAATGCTATAACAAAAATTTCTTCTCTTATATTCGTTTCTCTTCAAACTCTTCCGTTCAGTTATGATTATGGCTGAAAATGTTCCCAATTTATGAAAAAATGGGTGCGTGATTGTTTTCTCGTGTTAAATTCTGATTTGAACAAAGACACAGTGCATGCATGGTTACGTGTAGTTGGAGTTTCCTTTAAGGAAAAGTTATTTCGGTTGGGCATGTAACTCAGATATTTGTTATGTTATATATATAATACATATAATATTACAACGTTTTAAAAATGGATGAAAATGAAAGGACATGAAACAGATCATACAGGAAAAGGCTGCACATCAGCCAGTAAAGGATGATTACTATTTCCAATTTTCTTTCTAATCAATTTCATAACGAAAAATATTTATTTTACAATAAAATTTCACAATAAACTTACATTATTATTATTATTTTCCTTCTCTCTTTCATAAAATAATTGGGGTCTACGATATAGTTATAATAATTTCAATATGCGAATATGAGCATGAGTTGAATATAACTGAGATTAATTAATTTAATTACTTATCCTTTTTGTCATGGTGGTTTTTTTATTTGTACGGATAGAATTGCCATATTTGTTTGCATCTTGCATGGGAGTGGCAGTGGGGTCAACATGGTCCCCAACATTTTAGTAGTCAAAAATAGCCATTGAGTTTTCCTATAGTATATAGGAAATTTGAGAATCGACAGCTACCTACAAATTTATAATTTTCTTCCACTTAATAACTGTCTTTGAATTGTCCAAGGGACCAAAATTCTGAAAAACTATGAACACCTAGTTTGTTTTCTTTCTTTCTTTTTTCCCGGCTTTAAATAAGAAAACAACTCAATAATCTATTCTTGCTGGGTCTTTGGTTCAAGCCACTAATATGCGAGAAGTGTTATTTAAACATTTAAAAAATAAATGTTTATTAGATGTGATGAATGGATATGAGTGAAAACTACTATCACATTTTAAAAAAATTTTAGTGTTCAAATAATATTTTTTAGTGCCAAAAAAAATAAATGCCCCCTAGGCATATCCATCTAATTTCAACTTTATACTCTCAAAACTTTTTCACCTTATTTACTTGCTGACTTGATCATCGAAGTAGCTTTATAGGTACCCCCACTCGTCACACGGATGTCGAAGACATTTGCAGCTTAACCTCCATATTTAGCTAAGAACACTCTTAGTCTGAAATACAATGAATAAAAAGAAGTTAATGTTAAATTTTAGATGTTGGAAAATGTCTCATGTTACGATATTTTACATAGTGATTATACTTTGAATATTTTTATTTTGAACTCAATTTTATCTCACATAAACTACTCTTTTGAGTTAGATTCTTTCATCGTCAGTCGTAACCATTGTTAAGAAAACCGGACCGCCGGTCCGATCAAGAGAATCAAACCGTCTGGCCTCATGAGTGGGGAAAATCGGGGCATTTCAGAACCGGTCAAAACCGGGAAAAATCGGGAAAATCAAGCCGACTGACCAGCCCAACCTTCAAGCTTTTGATTTTTTTTTAAATTTTTTTTTTAGTTTCAAAGCTTAAATACTAATATTTTATAACAGTTACAAAGCAAAAATGAAAAAAATGGGTTATATTTATTTTATATATGAAAAAAATACTAATATCCACGAGCTGCTCATCATAAAATTCGCTAGTCATCTAACAAATATTGTTTTCAAATACTTTTATAATCATATTGTGCGACTAAAACTAGAAAAATTTTATATGGATTAGGTTTATTTTTATAAATCTATGAATATATATTTTTTTTGTTAATTATGTTAATGTTAATGATTTAATATATTTTTTATGTTCTAATTAATTATACATATATATTTATATATATATTTTATTATATTCCGGTTGAACCGGTTGAACCTCTAAACCTTTGAACCAAGACTGACTCGATCGCCCAGGTTTTCTTAACCTTGGTCGTAACATTTAAACTTAGGACACGAGGCGATCCAAAAATAAATAAATAAATAAATAAAGAAGAGCTTAGGACACGACTGCTCTCTCCTATTAAAAAATAACCACGTGTTACATTCTTATTGGATGGTTGACATGTCAGATTGTCCACCATGCTTATTAAGCCTCCTCTTTATTATTCCTGTAAAAGGGGACCTCATGCCCCATTAAAAGGTTACACATTCTTAAGGGAATTGGTACCAGATCAGAATCTTCGAACACACCTGAAGACAACATTGGTGTCGTCTGTCATTTATTTTTAAAAATAAATTTTTTTAACTTACAATTTAGTTCAAAACTATCTAAAATATTTATTTATTACAAGTTAATTAGGAATTTAAGAAAGAAAACATATCTCCTAATTTTACTATCACACATGCCTTACGCTCATTTTGATTTACCACAAATCAGTCCAGTTAATTATTTACACTCATTTACCACAACTCTAGTTAATTATTTCACCCAAGTTGAAGCATTCAAGTACTAGCCAACCAATCTAAATCCAAAAACTCATGGTCATTACCGTGAGAACACAAAATCTAACCATGAAACTCTCGTGCCTCTTCTTCTTGCAGCTCAAAACCTTTTTAAATACCTGTTCTTAATATATTAGCCATTGGAGTTGGATTAGTGGTTAGTGATTTGGTTAGTTTATCGTTAGTTTTTAGACTTAAATCATTGTCTTTCAGATGTACCCAAAAAAAAGAAAGTTCTTAATATTATTTCTTTTATTGAACACGCATTTATAAGTTGAAAATTTATCATTAATTTTTATTTTACTTTTCTCAACTTCATGACCTTTTATTTTTCTTATAAATCCATAATGGGCCACAGACTTATAATATTTGATTTAACATTCTCTTATAACTAAAAATCTAGGAATTTTTTACATGAATAAAATTTTAAAAAAAGCTTATTACAAACATGTGCTGGATTTCATCTTTTTCATATCTCCTAAATTCTTTTTAATAGAAATCGATTTAAATTAATTTCCCTTTAAAATTCAATTCTCGCACCCAAAACACAAAAAACTTGATTTGAATAGACTTTACAAAGGATCTACTACAATGAATTTGTCAAATATCAACAACAGCACTATCAGACTTATGACACACACCTACACTACTTAAAAGCCTATTTAAATTGACTTTATTATGGGCTTAGAGAAGTCGATTTAAATTGACTTTTAGGTAGTCCAAGTGTGTTAGAAGGCTACTCAAATTGACTTTTGATATTGCTCTAATAATGTATTAGAAATCGATTTGTGAGGTCGATTTAACTCAAGTTTGGTCTGTCCCTCCATTCTGAATACAACTCTCAACTTTGAATTGTATCATCAGTGTTGGAAAACTGAGTGATAGAATGTAAAAATTTTAATGAGAATATGGTAGAGAGTTATGTTCATATTCTTGTTCATTATAATGATGATATTATAAGCACAATGGAGGGGAAGATATATGTAGGGTGTCAAATGGGCGGGACTTGCTCGTTAGGCTCGGCCTATTTTGGCCCCCAAATTAAATGGATCTAAACGGACTGGCTTGTTTACCCGCCGGATCAGAAAATGCAACCCGGCCAGTTTAAAGTCAGACCGTCTACCAGACTGGTCCGCCAGTTTTTTTTATTTTTCCTTTTTTGCAATCCTGAAAAGAAAACAGAACAAAATAAAAAAAAATAGGACTTGCGGTTCAATAAAAAAATATATATTTATATCAGTGACCACTGACCAACATTCCTGCATAGATAACAAATCCAAAACAATCTTCATTGCAAATCATTCATTGCAGCACAATAATCTCAGATCCCTACAAAAGTACAAATTCATCACGGAACGGTAAATAATCCCATATCATTCATCAAATGCCACCATAATTCTTTAACCAACAATAATCTCAAATCCAAAAAATTCATCACAAAACTAGAAAATTCATCATAGAAAAAAAAATAATTAAATTGACTTCTTTGTATTTTCGATCTGAAATATGAAATAATTAACATGGAAGTTTATTTACTTCTATTAAAAAAAGTTAGGACATATATGTAATTAGGTGTTTTTTTCATTTTGTTTATGTAAAAAACCCAAAATTAATATGCGTTAAAGGAATTTGTATTTATTGCTTCTAGCACAAATTTAGATATATGGTAATTTGGACTCTTCTGATAAATTAATTTAAAATTTATAATATATTATTTTATGGTCCCACAGTAATTTTTCTAGTTCCACCCAGACAATCACAAGTGATTTGTACTTTTTAGGAGAAGATAAAACGTCAACCATATACCAACATTAACCACGTTAGCAAGGTGTCAAACCGAATGAGAGTGGTCCAGATCTTTAAATATAAGATGTTGGGTTCAATTTCGGAATTTATATATATGAAAAATAATATATTATTTGGAGAAGTCCTCCTCGTTTAGGCATCTGATTATATTATAAGATATTAGCCTCTTGTCTACGCTGTGAATAGATACTGTGAAAAAAAACCAAATCATTAATTATTGTATAAAGGGATTAGCTCATAAGCAAAAGTTGTGATAATACATTAAAAAAGTGCACGAACACTGAGGTATCTATTGTAAATTATGATATCTAATTTAACGAACAAAACAAATGAAACAAAAAGAGGAAAATTTCATTGTAGTCAGTTGGTGATTTTCCACATTGAGTGCGTATTGTTTGTCAAAATGAGACCAAGGCATTAATTATTGAAAAAAAATTGATTACTTTCACTGGTGCTATTGGTTGGTGTTGGCGGTTAACACAATATAATCTCAGTAATTTTAGGTTGAAAATGCTAATACTTTAGTATATCATCATGACATCACTAACCATTAGTGTTATGGTGGCTTAATCTTGAAGTTTTTCAATTGTTTTTTTATCTTATAGGCCATACCCTTTTCAAGGACAATGAAAATGTCCATCATAAAAAGTCGAAAAAGAAGAAATAATATAAACCGCTTCTTAAGAAGAGCAAGAGATAATGCAAAACCGTTTCCCAAGAAGTAGATAACTATCTAATGTTTGTATATATAAATCACTGGCATTGAATTAGTGGTGAGAGACTCAAATAATATGCATGGGATTATATAGTCAAATTTTATTGTTTTAAAATTCAGATATATAAAAAGAATTGTACATATAAAAGAATAAGGTAAATAACTATAGGCTGAATTATCTTCCTTTGTATAATTAAGGTCATCAATTACTATAAAAAATTTGGTCTAAAACAATACTTATTTTTAAGAACATACGAAAAATGTTACTTTTTATATACATAGATAACACTTTTTTAAATGTGTTGCGTATAATATCTAAAAAAAATATTATCTTCTCCACTCAAAAGTATTGTCTTAAACAATTTACCACATTTGCTATATAGTAATACTATGAAAAGTGAAGCATTAGTTTAAAAATATATACTTTTGTTAAATATATTATCTTTGACAATTGGTCACATTTGATATAGCAACTCTTCAAAAAGTGATTTCTTAACTTAAAAAAATGTAGCATCTACTATATTAAAAACAACACATTTAAAAAAAGTGTTATCTATGTGTGCATAAATAATATTTTTTATGTATACTTAAAATTAAGTGTTTTTCATGCATAAACTTCTTAAAGTGAATGTAAATAATACCAGTTTTTGTTTTTTAATCAATTTTGGAAAGTGCTAGATATTCTTGCAGTTATACACTGAACTCAAACAGGCGATATTTGTAGCCTGTGTTGATTCTTCATGAGATGTTACATGTGCGTGCACGTATTGTACTCATTTTTTAATTACTATTTTGGAATAGGTGTACATTAGATATTGGACCCAGAATGCTGTTGACATAAGAAGAAGTATACATTAAAGACGTTTCATTAAAATATTTAATGTAATTTATTTTATTCACTTTAATAGATGCGCAAACTGCCATGCATCACAGATATTCCGAAAATTTATATTATTTTTTTCTCTTAGAGATGAAAATGTAACACTTTGATTCAATTTAGTTGAATAAACTTTTTAGAGTGGAAGCGGTGAACTATGAACCAACATCTTCATGTTGCTTTCTTTCCTTTGTAATTTTTAATTGCTATTGGCAGCTATTTTTTCATCGTAACACTTTTATTTTAGGATTTAATAGCCATGCACTGACAGTGTAAAATTTATTTACACAGTCATCCAATCATGTATTATCATATAATCCATTATAGTTGACTTTTATACCAACCATATGAAAAGTCATTCAAATTAAATGTTTTAATTGGATGATGATGTAAAATTATTTTACACTATCAATTATCAAAATTAAACTCTTTATTTTATGGATATACCAAGTCTGAAATTTTATTCAAAATTTTCATTTCGCCATTTAAAGTTGCAAAGTCGGTAATAAAGAATGTTTCAAACTATTTCTGTAACATAAAAGTCACTCATAAGAAAATAAGCAAATAATCACTTTAGTCTGTTGAGTAAAAATGAATAAAAATTATATCATTTAGAGACTAATGAAGTGAAGTTAGTGTATAATTTCAAAAATTATAAAGGACAGTATAATTTAAATAACTCTTTATAGTCTTTGATTAATGTAATCTATGAGTACGGTCATGGTTAAAAAGTTATATAAACAATTATATATATATATATATATATATATATATATATACATATATATATATATATATATATATATATATATATGTTGACGCCATAGGTAAACTTACAAATGTATTTAAATCTCATAGATTTGAATGAGTCAGATCAATAATGAGGGGGAAATGCTGTGAGTAAAGTGAAACTTTGATATTAAAAGCATAATTATGATTATTCGAGTTGTTACTCAGCATAAAAAGTGTTTTATTTGCTTGCTACTTTAGCATTGCCATTAGTGAAATAAATTTTATCTATACCAATGTATCAATGTCCCCAATATATAACAGTTATAATAGAATGAGATATGTTATTTATACTCACAATATATGGGATACTATGTCGAGTCACATCTCATATACCATTGGATAAGGTGTGAACCTCATTTAAGTAGGATCCACACCTCATCTAGTAATGAATGATATGTGAGTCGATATGATATTTCATGCCTTGTAAGTATTAAAAAAAAAAAAACGTTTTTTAATAGAATTGGCATATTCGGGTGGTAAATAATTAATAGCCCTCGTCCGTGAAGCACAAAAACTCTAAGAATCCAAAACTTTAACGCTGGCTCCCCATAAATGACAAATTCAGGAGGAAGATCAGCGACTACAAGATGATTATTTTCCCTCAATGTCTCTACCATTAACTGACCAGAACTCTGAGGATCTTTCTTTCCAAATATTTTATCGTAAGCACTCTGAAGGATAGGAAAAGAATTTAATTAGCAATCTACATATACTGGGCAGAGAATTTATTTGAGATCTGATTGGAATAATGGTGAAAAAAAAATAGATGGAAATTGAATTCAATTCTGTTATGACTTGAAATGTACCAAACAATGAATTGGATTCTTTATTTTAATTACTTTACCCTTTATTAATAAAATATCATAATAGGATCTAGATAACACTTTTGAACTTGAGGAAATAAATAAGAGAGAAAAAGCATAGGTTGAATTCATTATTGGTATTAAATTTTTATCATAAGGAAAGTGTGGAATCCATGTAATAAGGTTCATTGTTTCAATTTAGCATCTAGATTCATTGTTTTTTTAATATCAATTTTAATGTTTATTCATGATATAATCTTATCCCACTAAGAAGGATCAATTATATGGATTAAATGACATCATAGTATTATTTCATAAATTATGTGCTCATTCAAAGCTCAAACCATGGGCATGGCATTGTCTGACACAACTCTCAAACTATGAGTGTGTTGTTGACTTATTTCAAGAAATTGGGCAGGTTGGTCATTTTACAATTAATTCTATATATTTGTAATATTTATTTTTTGAGTGATAAATTTAAATTTTTAAAATTTGTTGTCATTTTAATAGATGCACATATATATGTAATTAATTTTTTCATTATATTTATGACATATCTCATTTATATTTTTATATATTTATATAAATATATATTTTATTATATAGCAGTTATATTCTGGTTGAATCTTCGATTAAACTGGTTGAACCTCTGAACCTCTATCTTGTTCAATTCGATACCTGATTCAATTTTCAGATCTTTGGTTATTTTAAAAATTGGGTGGGTTGGTCCTTTTAGAATTGGGCCGATTCTATATATTTGTAACATTTATTTTTTGAGTGATAAGTTTAACTTTCTAAAATTTGTTGTCATTTCAATATATGCATATACATATAAAATTTTTCAGTATATTCATGACAAATCTCATTTATATATTTGTATAAATATATATTTTATTATATACCGGTTATATTTCGGTTGAACTTCCAATTAAACTAGTTGAACCTCTGAACCTCTATTTTGTTCGGTCTGGTACTAGATCCAGTCTTTAGAACCTTGGTTATTTTAAGAAATTGGGCACGTTGGTCCTTTTAGAATTGAGCCAATTCTATATATTTGTAACATTTATTTTTTTTAGTAATAAATTTAATTTTCTAAAATTTGTTGTCATTTTAATATATGCACATATATATTTAATTAATTTTTTCATTATATTTATGACACATCTTATTTATATTTTTATATATTTATGTAAATATCTATTTTATTATATACTGATTATATCCTGATTGAACCCTTAGTTAAACCAGTTGAACATCTGAACATCTACCTTGTCTAGTTCGATGCCTAGTTTGGTTTCAGAAACTTGGTTGTTTCCACACAACAATATAGCATTAACTCTTTTTCTTTTTCTTTTTTTATTTCAAAAATTATATTGGTTGCAATGACATTTAAATCTAACACCTCATGTAGATTACCCAAACCTCTCACCACCAAATCAATCCCAGTGACTTACAATATAGCATTAACTCCAAACCATCTTTGATCTATATTATAAAGATCCTACAAAATTTTATATTGATGATTGGCTACTTATTAAACACTCCTCTTCTATCCTGTCTTTTGACTATTTATGTAAAATATATTTAATAAAACACAGTATTGGAAGTGTTTTAAATATGAATAATACTATTGTGTTTTAATGGGAATAACTCAAGTAAAAGGAGTGATTTATTGTGAAAATAAGATAAGTAAATTTGAGTCATTGACTTTTACATAAATGACTAAGATTAAAATATAAAATTATATGATATTTTTAAATGATTACATGATCATTAACTACTATCAACTTTCAATCATAATCATTCATTTATGGTTATATAATCCAAATTTTTCCTTCTCATCCTCGTAATAATCACTTCTCTCACTTGAGTCTCCACCATGTTTTAATAATAATTAATTAATTAAAATTAAATTTCACAAAAGAAAATAACTTTTTTGAAGGTCAACCAAATTATAGTTGGGAGAATGTGGACATCATAAAGTAGGCAACTGCTATCCATTTTTCAGGAAGTTGGTAGCTCTGTGATCGCAATCCCATATATGTGGTCCGAACCGTATGGTAATATACCTCCAAAAATAAAATAAAATAAACATAACTCCAATTTTAAATCATTTGCATAAAGTACATGGCACCTTTTAAGGTTACTTAAAGATATGGAGATTTCACTATAAATGAAAAAGTAGAAATTTATTGATTACAATATATGCATCATAGATATAATAGCAATACTCTTGGATTTTATTCTATTTATTGCATTGTGTGTCTCAGCATACTAATTTGTGGCATGACCCTTGTGGGTTCATTGCATAGCCCTCCCTCACTCCACCATATATAGGCAGAGGGAGACACATACGAGTGAGGCACATTTGAACTAATATTCTAGTTGCATATGAGAGAATAATAAACACATATACAGCCTTGGCATCATTTTTTTGGCAGTACTAGCTAGTGTGCAAAGAGATCATCATCATGGGGAAAGGAAGAGCACCATGCTGTGATAAGTCTCAAGTGAAGAAAGGACCTTGGAGCCCTGCTGAAGACCTAAAGCTCATAGCTTTCATCCAGAAACATGGCCATGAAAACTGGCGTGCTCTTCCCAAACAAGCAGGTATTTATACCAAATCTCTCTCTCTCTCTCTCCCTCTCCCTCTCTCTGTGCTTTAATATAAACATGGTGGCAAAAGGGGTGTCTTGGTTGTGCTTACTCACTGAATTTTCAATAAGTTTTTTTTTTTTCAGGGTGACATTACTTTCAAGTTTGAACAATTTTGTATATACATCTTATGTCATTCATTTCATATAGCTATGAAAATTGAAAATTTTCATCAGCCACCTTTCAATTTGCATTACTGTAATTCTATTGAAATCTGCAGTATCTTATCCTACCTGCTTTTGTTGTACATTTTTCTTTTCTTGTTCTGCATTAATTAATTATAAACTGATCTTCTCATAATAATCTATAGAGTGAGAACAAAGCAGAGTTTGGCAGAAATTGGTGGCTGTCATTCAGCTTATTCTCTCAGGTTAGCTAGAGAAATTAGGAACATTGTCACAAATATCTGATTGTGGGCCCTCCTTCTACCTATAAACTATGACATTTGTAATCATGGACCATAGAAACTTATATATAATAATGTTTATATGGCTAATTTGTGATGATGCGTATCCACCTACCATTAATATGGCCTAGCCAGCTTGAATGTCATTACATATGTCGGAAGATCCTAGAATTTCTCAATTACCATTAATAAACACATGTCGATATGAGGCTATTCCTTTATTAGGTGTCGTTATTATTATTAATAGAAAATCTTTATTTTCATTTACTACGTTTCAAATTTTGATGTTTGATATTGTGGATTATTATTGATTTCTTGTCTTGTGTTCCCCTCTAAACTAGCCAAATGATTGTTTTTGCCCATTTGGCCATAGGACAAATAATTACTTCAATCCGTACATTGGTAATTGGTTTTGATTAACTACAGGGTACTTTTGAGATAAACAAATGAGAACTGGGCAAGAGGAATCACATAACCCTACATCAACAATTCCATTTAAAATACAGAATAAGTGTAAGATAATGATGATAAGACAAATATTTTCTTTTACTCTTAAAGCATCTTAGCATTTGTCGCCAAAACTGTTATTACTGCATAATCACTATTGGTGTTTGGAAGATGTTTTGATTAGGCAATTTTCAAGTGTTAAATTTTTTACTCTGTTCATACTAGTGTAGATGTTGACAGAATTAGCCCCTGCTCACACTTACTATTTCTATCTTGTTAAGGGCTTCTGCGATGTGGGAAAAGTTGTCGTTTGAGATGGATCAATTATCTCAGGCCTGATGTAAAGAGAGGCAATTTTACAGCAGAGGAAGAGGAAAGCATAATAAGGCTACATAAGGCCTTAGGAAACAAGTAAATTTCTTTTGTCTCAAATCAGAAACATGCTTTTTTTACAATGCCATATTGTGTTTTTATCTATTTTGAGGCATTACTATATTAAGTAAAGTATGGTTCCCATCAAATTAATTTCAGGTGGTCCCAGATTGCTTCCCGTTTGCCTGGTAGGACTGATAATGAGATCAAGAATGTGTGGAACACACACTTGAAGAAAAGATTGGCTGCAAAAAGCTCAGACTCAAGTGCTGATGAATCCAAGCTTGAATCATCAGTGACTTCACCCTCTTCATCTTCATCCGAGTCATTTTTTTCAAATGAGACTCCAAACCCAGCAAAGACTAATGGTAATGAAGTAACTGAGGAGGCTTCACTAGTGACAGTGTCAGAGAAAATTGAGCAAGATTCAGGAAAACAAGACCCCAATACTGAACCTGTTGGCATCACTGAGGACCCAAAAGGGTCATCAATTTCACTCTCTTCTGTTGAGTCAAATATCTTAAACTCAAGTCAGGTTGTGCAGTACAAGCCAGAACAACAATTGCACTCTCCATTAGCCTATTTAGGACCCTACGATGTTGATACAACAGTAGAAGAGGTGGATAAACCAAACCATCCAATTGAAATTCCATGGGACTCAGATTATGATTTTTGGAAGGTGCTAGATAACCTTGATCTTGAGTCCTTTGTCACAGCGTGCCCGGAGGGTTCCGAGGTTCCCACCAGCCAAGCAGCAAAATTTGGAGATGGGAATGTTCAAGATGCTGAAGCAAGGATGTGGTCCCATGAGTTTGAGAATGAGTTCGGAGTAGGTGAAACAAAGGAGTCAAACAAGGATCAGTTCCCACCAAATGATTACCAAGCTGTGCCAGGAATGGACCCAAATGCATTTGATATAGATCTTGTGACAAGGCCAGAATCTGAACTAGACTTGGGTTATATTCAATTATGGCCCTCTTGGCCTCACAATACTAGTCTTTAAGTTTAATACAGCTCAAGTAGCTCTTTGAAAAAGAAGTCCAATCTGAGAATCATGCAATTTGTGATTTACTCAGTAGGTATACTGACTATGGAAATTTAATCAAAGTTTTAGGCCTCTTTTGATGTAATGGTTTCATGTACTCTTCCCCCAAAAGATCAAGTTAGAACAGATTGTAGATTGAATTACAAAAACAAAAAATATATGCAGTTTCTTAATGTATTGAATTGAATATATAAATTGTTGGTAAACAACAACTATCACAGTATTCGCTAGTGGGTTGGTGATATTCTCTACTTACTACCACCTATGTGACATTTTTTCTACGGGTCCCCACACCTTTGAAGAAAACTTAAAAGTACAATTTTTACACAAGATTATGGCATCGCAGTACATGTAAAGCTAGCTAACTAATGAACTCATTGACCCTAAGATGCTGTTTTCTACTCCAGCCAATAGCAAAATAGCAATAAGAAAGCAAATTCAAAAAGCGAGAAAGGAAAAATTATCTACGGCATTAATTGCAAGAAGGGAAAAAAAAAAGAAAGAGAAGTAAAGTAAATTGGTGGTTATCATGCATTGGACCAAGTAATGATTGGGACAAAATCTCACCAAACTAGCTAAAGGGTGTGGTCATCATTCTCTGCTTTCTCATTGAGTTTCATGAGAATTGGTCTAAGAATGAGGCAAGTTGATCTCAAGTTGAGTACTATGATCAATCAAAAGGGTGAGAAGTGCACCTCAGTGAACAGTGTCCTTTGATTTGCCTTCACAAATCTTAGAAGTAAAGCGTTGATTTGATCAAGATAGGTAAGGTAGAATATGTCGTTATCGTACATTATCTGGGAGTTACCAGTTTCTACCGACTCTGGCTTTATTCATGTAAAGTTGGTAGAGTCAGACATGGAAATTGATCACTTCATGGTCAGCTTTTTACTAACAAAAATATTATTTTACAATCCAAAATATGGTTATTCCTTGAAACACCAATTTTATTATTATTAGATATAACAGTGATTCTATTTTTTGAATGTTAAAATAATATTAGCCATTTGCTAAACAAGCAATTTACAAATTACTAGTACAAAATCTTCTTTGACTGACCTCTTTACTTCTTCAATTTTTAAACATTTTGTCCTTGTTTGGCCATATCAAAGTTATCCTATCCTACCTGCATATATTGACATTAAAAAAAGATATGAAAATTTACCAACAAAATAGCACTCTTGGGGAGAATACCAAAGTAGAAAAATATTAGAAAACCATTATTTCTTTTTTCTTTTTTTAAAAAATGGTCTCTTACAGCTTGTTTGGAAGTGTTTGTTCTTAAAAATTTTACAACTGTTTTAGGAATTTAAGTTCATTTTTTAAAAACTAAAATATAGAAAAATCTGTTTCACAATTTAACTTCAAAAACAATTTTATAATGGTGAATAACAGAAAACTTGTTTGGATAATTTTACAACTTTTCAAACTAATAAAATAAAAAACAGTTTGGTAAATTACATTACTACAAACGACAAATTTTAGCTAATATATTTTATAGAAAATATTTTTCAAACATGTTTAATAAATAAAATCCCAATACAATTTCCTATTTTAAAAATAGTCTTAATATAACTTGATGTCAATTTACATTTATAAATCAATTTAGAAGCTATGCATGATTTTTTTATAGCAAAATCCAATTTACAATTTAGTCACGATGTCTTGCCATTTCCCTTACAACTTCATTAGTCAACCTTATTGTTTTATTCCTATTGGAATTCACATCTAAATTTACATTATCATTCATAGCTTCAACGCATCCTCTCATTATCTAAACAATCTTTCTCGCATTCCCCACTTACACACATAGTTATAAATTAAACAACATGCTATGATAATAAGGCATTGCCTATAAGACTTATATGGTGGCATTTGTCTCAAAATGAGAAATCTTGCTTTCAAGACTCCAAAACATCTATCAATTGTCATTCTTAAAGAGGAATGTCTGAAATTAAATAATTCCTTAGCAGTTCTAGCTTGTCGACCTCATCCACAAAACTTTTATGCATGATATCTTTCACTTCTGTAAGGTGGGAGAAAGCCTCTAGTACACAGATACGTAGAATCCACAAGATAATATGAATCTAAAGCAATGAATGAGTATTAACATGAATACTGGCAACATCATTAAATAACAATTAATAAAGAGCAATTTAACACATAATGACAGTGTTAGTTTCAGCATCCCATCCAAATCAAATTTGTTGTAGCAAGTGAGAAAATATTCCACGTTGTTGTCTCAACCTATTAAATTTCTCCTTAATTTGTTTCATGTCATATTCACGCCGAGTTCTTTGATTAAGAGTATGTAACATAGTTTGCCACACCTTAGGTGAATATATGTTATTCCTCATACTTCCCTTGTTAACCTCATCAACCATAATATCTATAAAGATTTTGACAAATGACGAGGCCAAAGTAAAGACTTTTTTTTCTTATTTGCCATCCACAATGGTGATCACAAATCAATAAAAAGGGATATATATAAAAAAAAATAGATATTAAGGGGAGTATAACTAGAAAAATCGCCCTATAGTTAAAATGAAAATTTTACATCCAATCTAATAATAACATGATATAAAGAAAAGAAGCAAGTGGGACAAGGTATTTTTCAGTGGTTCATCAATACATTGCACAAAACTGATAACAAAAGCAACAAAAGAGAACACCTTATAAACCAAAGTGATCCAAACTAAACAGGGAAATAAAAAACTGCAAGTGATCTATAAAAAAATCAATGGTTCATCAATGTATTTGTTATTATTATTATTATTATTATCTCATCTCTAACCAAAACAAAATAGCTACTCACAAAGCTTGCTCATGTTGCTTTTTTTTCCCCCTATTTTTGGCTTCATATATCAAACTTTGGATGGCCCCTTCACTTTATACATTCCAGCAATCAAAAGGATCATAGGCATGCCTTAAGGAAATTTCCATACCATACAGGTAATTTCTAATTCACACTGTAGAGATTAATCTACCTCTAGTACTTGAAACCTATAACTTCCTTCAAATAACTGAAACCAGCCTAGCTAGTAATTGCTTTATGCCTCTAAAATCTAAAAGATTACATACATATAAGGATTATAAGCTATTTAAAATAGTCAACTCCCATAAACATAAAACACTTCATCAAAAATTGAAGCAATAAGAATAATTTAAGCATATTTCTTTGGTCCTAGTGCCAAATACCCAACATGTTCAAACGTTTACAGAATATCAAAACCCTACTTAATCATCAAAACAAAGAGAGAAGCAAAGAAAGACAAAGAGAGGAAGGGACTCACTGCATGGCAGATCTGGGTTGTGGGATCGCAGAGCATGGCAAATCATGGAGCACGGCCGATCTAGAAGGCCTGGTCGGGGGGCTAGGTCACTGGGGCTTAGTCAGCAAGCCTTGGTCGTCAGGGCTGGGTTGCGAAGGAGCTTGGTTGCGGAGAGGCTTGGTCGCTGGGTCACAGAGACTTGGTTGCTGCGGCTGGGTCATGGGGTAGGTCGTGGACGAGCTTGGTTCACCGGCAAAGGGGAGAGCAGAAGGTGAGAAGAAGGATGGATGAAGGTGAGAAGAAGTCCAACAAAATAAAAAGAGAGAAACCTGGGACAAGATTCGAAGAAGTGACAAGACCACTAACTTAACTTATTTACAAGTTTGCCGCCGCATTTTTCATCTATTTTTTTAAAAAAAAAACCTAAAAACATGTCAAAATTGTTTTTGATTTTCAATTTTTAAAACATGGTTAATGTTTTTTCATTTTTAAAACCAACTCTTGTAAAACAAATTTTCAAATAATTTATTTTAGTCTTTTACTTTTAAAAATTAGAAACAATTTTTAGAACTCATTGGCAAAATGTTCCTTAGGTAGTGTTTGGTTTGGAAGACATGACCCAAAATATAAGGACAATGAGACAAAAACATTTTTGGAAGGAAAGACAGGAATATGGGACAAAAAAGTTTTCTATCCTTGGGACAAAAAAACACAAGATTTTCATACCTCCAAAACTTGGGGACTGTGAGGACATGATACGAAAATAGAAATTTAATATTTTTTTCTTCCAATAATACCACCATACATATTTATTATTTATGTTTTCATCTTCATTATCTCCATTGTCACTGTATTTCTGTCCATGTTCCTCTACCAAACACTACCTTAATTATGGTGTTTCAGGTTATGTTCGTAAAGAATAAAGGATACCTAGTTAAAGACCCCAAAAGAAGGTATATATTTTGCCGGTCGTTATTCCACTAATTCGGAAAATACTTTGTAATTCATATAAAAACTGCATGCTTAAGAACATAGATTGATAAAATTTACTCATTTTATTGGTGACGTAATATGTTATCAGGAACTCCTTTATATCTTATGGTTGGGTGTATCAATTCAGTAACTTGTTAAATCATTGTTGCTGATCGTATTGGCGTCAATTCCTAGAAGTGGCCACTTCTAGGAATACTACCTCATATGAATAATACCTCGTACGAAAATAGGATATGGTTTACCGATGATTGATAAATACTTCCACATAACTTTTATTGCGAAGATAAAAGTGCAATTTAAGCCATTTGGGACTTTGCTTCCGAATTCAGGCAGAGTTTATAAGTTCAATTTTAGATATTCTTTCAACTTTAACTAATTAAACTTGTAATCATCTATTGGCCAATTTTTTTTTATGGAAATTAAATTATAAAAATAAGAGTGAATTACATTCCCTTTCATTAAGATATATGCTTATTTATATAAGTCTTCTATATTTTACTCCAACTAATTTAATGATTCTATTAGATGTTGGAATTGAAATTAAAATATAGAATTTCGATATTACGGGAGAAATTTACGTATATTGTGATTAATTAAATTGTATATTTTGTTAAAAAAAATAATAATAGATAAAAGATAACAGAATTTAAAGGTAATTTAAGGAAAAGCATAAAACTAGATCGTATAGTATATTTTCGTCTTACATGAGAAAGTCTATATTTTTAAGCATAAACATTCATCTAGGTCCATTATGTTTTACCTATGTTTCAATTTGCTCCCAATATTTTTTTATTTACCTCCTAATATTTTTAAAATGCTTCAATTTTGTCTTTTTAATAAACAACACCCAAATTACAAATAAAAAAAGGTAATTATGATGTTAGAAAATCATAATAAAACATAAATTATCATATTATAATGTTAAGGAATCACAACAAAATATAATTTGTTCATAATTTGAGTGTCATTTACATTATATTTTAAAAATGTTGAGGAAGTAAATAGAACAAAAATATTTGGGCTAAATTAAAACTTTGATAAAATATAAGAGGTATAAATAAAGCTTTATTCTATTTTTAGACCACAAAATAGATATTTGGTTCTTTATCTTTATGTTTTTTGTCTTTAATTTCTTTTGTCTTCCTTTTTTTTAGGTCCTTCAGTCTCTTATCTATAACTTTTATCAATTCAGTTCTTTATGTTAAAACGTTGTATTCAATTCCATCCTTAACCACTTTTTCATTACATAACTAAAGAAAATGGTAAAACGACACAATCCATGCTAGATTCATATGTGTCACGTGAGCATTATTCATCACCTCAATATTTTTCTGTGACAGAAATAATGAGGGATCAATTGAAAAGTTATAAGATGAGAGGAATCAAATTAAAAAAAATAAAAAAAGAGACCGATTAAAAATAAATAAAAATAATATAAAGACAATATATTTTTACCTTCGAAAAATAAGTGAAGGGATTGTGCGATTTCAACAAGAGGAAGAAACAAGTAAGTTCTGCTAAGGAGTCACAAATGACAATAACTATGCGGAAATTAACTATCAACCACCTTTATTGTCAATTGAAGATTTAATTTATAGGCAAAACGTCATCTCGATCTCTTATTCTGTGTTATATATAATTTGGTTCTAACTCTTTTAATTTATTCCATTAACTGTTTTTTATTAATTCCATTAACTTTTAAAATATTAATTTATTTTGATAGTGTTAAATAATTAATTAATAATGCAATCTATTTATGATCTAGTCGCTTTACTAACATAATATGCTTACATGATAGTGACGTTGTATTATTGATAAATATTATGTGATTATGGCGTGATAATGATGTACCATCTTCAATTAGTAACATGTTATTGCTTCTATTGCTTAAGTAGAGAGTGTATGGTAGCAATGTTATTCAAACATTCAAAAAATTAATATCTATTGACGGTGATGGAAGATGACCTAAAAATTAGGGGGGAATTGAACAATTTCATATATCACATTTTTAATTAGGGATCACATTTAAAGGAAAACTACATTTTAGTTGAGTTGAATCTTTTTCGAAATAAGGCCTTACAATATCATCCCTTTGATTTATTTTATATTCTCATATTTAAGGGCATTTTCTTGGATGACTCTTAAAATCTATTATCAAATTTGCCACTTGTAATTCTTTGTGTCTTCGAAGGTTGTTCCTCATGTTCAATTTTAGCCTTGTAACTAACTAACTATGCAAGAGATGAAGATTTTGAAATTAAATTATTCAAAGGTTGCCCTTTCCTTTTGTATAGTTCTATCACAATTTTTCTCTTGAAAAATCATTCAACAATTATCTTTTGCTTAACCATATATTTAAAAATTTTCACTCCAACAACATATCTTGAAAATATTACAAAGGTTTTTTTTTACATAACATATATTAAACCATT
Source organism: Dalbergia cultrata (assembly GCA_031216105.1). NCBI lineage: Eukaryota > Viridiplantae > Streptophyta > Magnoliopsida > Fabales > Fabaceae > Dalbergia > Dalbergia cultrata. The sequence goes on from CM062350.1 coordinate 20,706,571, forward strand.
TATTTTATCAGACACATACCAATAATATATTAATTAATATATCAACTAGAAAAGTCTTCGATTTATTATATATTAGTGGGCTCTTTTCTTGCATAATAATATATTAACTCTCTAATAATTATAATAATCAAATATATACTTTTTGGAGGAATCCCATACCATATAAATGAGTATATATAGTCAAAAAAGAAAAAAAAAAAAGCTCTTTTTGTCGGGGGAGGGGGAGGGAAGGGTTGCTGCCCCCTCGACATTTTAAATTTTCTGATACTATTTGTTGAAATACTCGTTTAACAATTGTTGGATGTAATGGTGGATTCTACAGACTTTGTCACATCTAATTATTGTTAAGTATATATCCTAAAAGATATTAACTTTTTGGGTATTTGAATAAGGCCACTCGTATCTAGAATAGTAACCCTATCTACACCTTAACAGAAGTCATGCATTTATGGTAAGTATCACTCCCATTCCCTTCCTATAATTATCATAACATGGACAGAGTATGAATAGGTTCACCTTAACTCATATACTGATTAACTCCTCTTATTCCCTCTTCCTCTTAGATGAGCAATTCCACTGGGTTTAACGTAAATATACTTAAATTAATTATGAAATATCACAGTTCCAAAAAATAAAAATAAAAATTATGGTGTTAGATTTGCACTTCAACATGTTTTCCTTATGAAAAATGTTTATTGTATAATAAAATTGTATAATAAATGCACACCACATATTTTATCATCATCAAATGTGAAGAGTGATCCCTACTCATCCCATTCACTCATCACATCTAATGGTAATAAGGTGTGTGGTGTACATTTAATTTGTTGTGTAATTTTATTGTTCACCTAACGTCACTATATGTCTATATCCTTATATTTGTTGTAAAACAATTATTATATAAACAATGGTTAGCAATTCAAAAGGCGTCTTTGCAAGAAAAGGTTTGCTTAATTAAAAGGAGACAATTAACATCAGCTACAACTGATCCCTTGGACACACTACTATTAATAATGCTTATGACTCGGACCTGAAGGAGGGACTGTTCCCTTGAAAGAAGTGCACGATGAGGACGAGGTTGGAGGTGCACCCTAACCTTATCGCCATACCAATGGCTCCTTCCTGACGGATGTGCTTTTTGTGCCAAAACCACAAAACTCACTTTCACTGGCTAACAACACTGAATGGAATGGCAATGCAGAAACGCCATTATTCAAAGGCACCACCATAAATAAAATTGCAAAGCACCTAAAAAAATAATAAGATGTGTCCATTAATTCTGATATTTGTTTTTAATTATGGTTACTTGCTAGCTAGAGACTACAGACTTTATTATAATCTCGATAATGGTACATGCTTCGTGTATGTTGCCGTATCGAGTACCCCGGCGACGCAACGTAATGAAATTAGCGATGGTTAATTATGTTTACTTTTGAATGGTCCCCTTAGAATTCAAAATGGTTTCCTTCACGAAAAAACTTATCTCTCGATCAATGTTTTTATAGAGAAATTTTTCAGTGGTTGTGGGCTTTATTCTAGTCTTTGAAATTAATAAATTAAAGATTAAATCAATGGTTATTTAAGTTAATTTCTAGCCCAGCGCGATGTTTGTGGTAAGGACTAAAGAAGGTTTGTAAAATAAGAAATTGCAAGGGTAATTACTCTTGGATTATTTAGTAACATCAGTACGTAATAGAAATTATTGATCCAATAGTAACTAATCCCTTAATTCCTCAAATTGCAAATTAACCTCCTTTGTAAGGATCAAATTTAAAGAAGCAAGCATATAAATTTAAGAGTCACTCTCATATTAATGTACATAAACTCGATTAATCTCATTTGACCCAATAAAAAATAAGAGTCTCCAAACGAGGATTTCTTTTTTCTTTTTTCATATATCATGGCTTGAATCCGAGACCTCTAATTAAGGGATCAAGGTACCTTTTCACCTAACCACTTTCATGTTGGCAAATAAGTAACATATCTTTTGAGCTTACTTGCCAATGTATAATTTTTTTATTAAAAACGTTTTCTACCGGTTAAAATACTAATTAATTATTGTTGCATTAACCATAAAATATATGCAGTCAACTGAAAGTTTACAGTTCGTTAACGTATCAAAATAGTCGAGAAATGTCAAATAAAATAAACATGATTAATTGAAAATTTGTATATTGTCAACCAAATGTAAAACTAGTGTGGGATTAATATGAAGTGAGACAACCATTTTCCTTTGAATATATACCACTCGGCAATAATTAATTGCAGACGATCAGAAAATGATACAAGCTTGGTAGGAGCGAGTGTGGGTTGAGGTGTAAAAAGAGTTAAGGAAGCTGTTGATTTGTAATTGTAAGAGTTGAATATGGAGCTGATAATACAATGGTAGGAATCTGATACCAAAGGAAATAAGAATTCTATATTGTCTAGCCCCAGTTCAAGAACACAGAAGGGAATTACTTTGATTTAAAATGCTATAAAGCCAAAACTTTTTCAGTTCCATACAAATCTGATCATATATCATACAGTGTGACCAAAATCTATCAAGGTTTGTGACTGAGTCAAACTTCACATGACCAAAACTATCCCCAAAAGTATGTGAAATTTTTTTTTCCATTGTGAAATCAAATGATGAGGGCATCCATGCCACATAACATAGAGGAGAACATATGTGTTATATAGCAAATTGTACAAAAGATGATGCAGACACATTGCTAAACCCAAATACTGAAGAAAAAAAATGAAATATTTGAACTGCCAGAGGGTCAAGAACTAATAGGTTGGGAGCAATTCAGGCGAATCTGACCTTGAAGCCCAGTAAGAACATCAAGATTAGACATTTTCAGCATAACCCTGGCGAAATCCATGCGAAAGGTTGATCCATCATCAGAGGCATAAGCAGAAACCAATCTTGCAGTCTTCTCATGAGACATCAGCTGCTGATCAGCAAACAGCAGCCCTCTTCCCCTTAACAAGCTCTGGTAGTAGTGAGTGTCAAACGCCGCGCCAGATGATACTGATGTTGATAATGCTTCCATGTATGACATCCCTATGTCAGAGTGACTAATCTTTGGCTTCGAGATCACCAATGTGGAAACCTCATCAGTGCTGCTGATGTTCTTGTTACCCGGGCAGTTTAGCCTCATCTGAGTAAGGAAATCAAGAGGTATACTAGGGTCTGGCTGGCCTGTGCCCTGGAAGTTATACAGTCTCTGCTGAATAAAATCACAGCCAATTTTACCAATATTGTGCCCTCCTTCAGATGAGCAAAGAAACCAATGGACCTCATTAGTCAGATTCTGTTCATGAATGACATTGAAAACCAACTGATATGGGAAGAAGAGCAGAATTACCTAGAAGGCTGACTGTTTCTCTTTCATTGAATCCTCGGAGATTGAAGAGATGCAGCGTGCGAGTGATGTTATCGTCCGGTCTTGGAATCTGATCATTTGCTTCATTGAAAAATGATTGACTGCTGTCCCTCCTTCCTGTTAAAACCGGATAGAAAGGCCCACCGGCCTACCATGGACAAGTAGAGAGAACACATCACCGGTTCATTAATGCTGCTGAATGAAACTCTCAAGGAGTATAAGACAAACAGCAAAAGGAATAAAACTTTGCTACCCCAAGATCAGGATACCAATATAAGAATTAAGCAATAAAACAGTGTGCTTGCTTAACTTATGAAGGATATATGTGGACAGACAATTGAACATCGCAGATGTCTCAACACATGGTAAGTCACAGATCAGACCAACACCAAAGTAACAGTAAAGAGAAAACAAAGTCAAGGACAAATTTGCAACAAACTAACAAGCAGCTGCTGAAACGAGAATCAACAGAGAGTCAAATTCAAACGAATTAGTGAAGTTATGTATAATTGGTTTTCCCAATTATGGCAATCTTGTGAGCAAAGCCACTTGGCACGACTATCTAAGCAAATAAAAGGCGATGTTTCAATTAAAAGTAAAATCAATGCAGAAATATTTTCATGACATTAGTGTTTTTCTTTTTTTTTACTTTTTTTTAATAAATTAGTTAGTTGGCTAGAATTTCCAGAACAGAGAAACTGTAGCAAACATATCAACACAACCATGTATTGAAGTTACCAAACCTACAACCAAAGCCAAAATGCATCAAACCCCAAGTCCATGAAAACAAAGAAATAGGTGGAAGGAACAAACCAAAAGAACAAAATCTCTAGCTGCAAGAGCAAGAATGTCAGCACAAGACACAACCCCAGGACACTTTTGCTCCAACTCCCCCTTGATCAAGTCGATTTTGTCGAAACCTTTTAATGTCTGATTGGGAATTGCCTGCTTTTCAATAGTGAGGTTTCCTCCATTGCTATCATCCAACAGCAATGAAGCATCACAACCCTGATTGAGTATTAATAACCCCAACAAAGTTAGAACGCAGGGTCAAGACCATATAATTAAAACCACATGAAGAGTTAACATACAAAGCAGCATTAACAAAGCAAAAAAGATGAAATGAAAGAATGAAAAATAAAAAAGGATAGATAGCTAGTAGCATGACAAAATGACACAGCAATCGAAATTTGTGATATTCACTGAGATATAAAATTGATATAAGGAGCCCATTCCAATTGAACAACTTGTAACAAAATGCAAACCAACCAGCGGCAAGGTCACTGGTCAGTATAAGGAATCAAGAAATGCTACGTGCTGAAAACAATGCAACACCAAGCAATCAAGGCCCATTTGAATTCAGAAGCTACAAAGACTAAATTTATTATCTTGTTAAAAAAAAAAAACATTTACTACAAACTTGAAAGCAAAACACAGCAAAAATAGCTATTCCCCATTTCTGCAGAATCAATACAAGAACAGTACAAAACTTCAACCGGGGAAACAAAGAACCCCAGAAATCCAATGAAGATAAAAACAAAAAAGAATAAATGCACAAATTCTTTTGGGGAAACCGGAAAAAAAAAGAACCATAGGAATTTCGAATAAGAAAAAGGTCAAAAAAGAATAAAATAAAATAAAAACACCCACCGTTAGTCCATAATCAACAAAGGAAGTCACAAAAAATTTTATGGGAGCAAAACAAAGAACCCCCAGGATTGTCATAAAGAAAACAAGAAAATAGAAAGCATAGAAAACACACACACACACACACAAAAAGAAAAAAAAGGAGACGCCCCCATTTCTGCATAATATAATAAACAAATTATAAAAAAGGCACAAATAAAACAAAACTTGACACACGGTGCATGGATTTGCATAGAAGAAAAGAAGGGACCTGGATGAAGCAGTCATGGAAGAAGAGGCGGAGGATAGCAGGGGCGCTGTCCCTGCGGTCGAAGTAAATGCGAGTGACCGCCGAACGGACTGTGTCCTCCGCCGTAGGGCACGTGTCCCTGTAGAAGTCGTACTCCAGGTTCGACCCGTCTCGGATCCTCGAGTTGAACGGGAAACTAATAGCAGTAGTAGTGACGTTGTTGGAGTTTGAGGCCTTATTCGCAGAAGTGGAAGACAGAGAAGAAGAATGATGAAGAAGAGTGGTGTGGGTTAAGTGTGTTGTTTGGTTTTTGGGTTGCTGTTGTTGGGAGGCTTCTGATTCTTCACCGCGTGGGTTCCAGCTGAGGGAGACAAGCACGGGCACCACCAGTGCAACCACGATCCACAAGTTCAAGCAGCTCGGCATTTTTGCTTCTTTAATTTTTCTATGCAAGAGGAGAAAGAGGTCTTCGTTTCTTTTCTGCAATGTACTTTCAATTAACGGAGAGAGAGAAATAAAGAAAGAAGGAGAGAGGTGGCAAAGAAAAGAAGAAGAGGAAGAAGAAAAAAAAGCGGGAAGTAACACATGGGAAGTTGGGTTCGTTGTTCTTTTATAGCTGACTTGAGACATGGATGCTCTTATTGTGATTGTATTAACTAACATGGATGGTTATGGTTGTAATTAGTTACTGTGGGTGTGGGGCTTTCATGCCCCCCTTGTGAATAAATAAAATAAATAATTAGTTGTTGTGCGAATCAGGATAGAAAGTGAGAGCTTGTGAGCATACACACGCACACATATATAATTATGTATTATATATTTTAATTTATATTATATCTATGTATTTATTTTTATATCTATTATCATGCGTTAGTTATAAACAATGATTTGTAACTTGATAATTTTTTTGTATCATATGCATGATGTGTTAAATTTCTAATTTATTGAGCTAAAGTATTTAATTCGTATTTAAATGAGTTGGCTAAAACTCAGTGACTTTTAACAAGTTGAGTCCGAGCTTTGTCTAGTTCAGCTCACTTTCGGCCGCCCTATAAATTATATATTTTTAGTTTTATATATTCTAAAGAGCTGTTGTAGTTGATTATTAATTTATAACATAAGCTAAAAAATATATAGTTGTTTTTATAAAGTAATATATATTAGTTTGTATTTAAAAGAGAGAACTATTATTTTGATTCCTGTAAGATCATATTATTGACAAAATAACGTTTTAAAAGGCATTATAATATATGTGTTCTTCCAAAAATCTATTTTGACAAATTCATTCAAGCATCAAATGAAATCTATTAATGATAATGGAAGTGCTATGGTGTCACGTTTTCTTCCTAGCTAGCACTCTTAACATGTGACATAACATTCTTTACACTTGGGAATATGTAGTAAGATAACCGTGTAAAAAAATCTAAATAACAATAAAATTTTATGTTAAGCTAACTAACAAAAGACTATGATATTCAATCTTACATGAAAGACAATAATCCTACATGGCAGTCAAAATCATTAATTATTATATGTCATAACATTATTGTAAAATGGATTATTCAGTCAAGCATAATGGGTTGTTGAGTTGGGTCACGCCAATGGGTTATTGAGGCTTTTGACACATGATTATAACATACCATGTCAAATTGCAGGTTAATATGTGGAATTGGATAACATAGTCTTCTATTAATCAACTCAACATTTAACATCGATAAACTAATGAGAGAAACTAAAAATAAACTATTTTAAAAATATTTGGATCAAAACTCCAAAAAAACAAAAATCAAAATTCACTTATCTTCTAGGAGACAAAAACACATTTAAGTCACTAAAAAATCTTATTTTTTATAAAGAGTTTTTACTGTAAGAATTTTTTAGTAGTTTTCTCTCCGACCAATACATTATCGATTTAATTTTTAAACACGGTTATATAATTCTTTTATATTGTTATTCAATCATAAAATTATATTATTATAAACTCATTTTATAGTAGCTATCTCATATGCCATACAAAATATAACATATAATTGGTTGTTAGTGTGAAATAATTTACATCAAGAGTGTATTAAAATTAATCTTTACTTTGTCAATGCTTTTGGTTTTACCTTAATAGGGAACACAAGAGTCACATCCCATTCTTAGTCTCATGTCACGGACAAATTGATGAAGTGCCTAAAGTCTTGGAAGGCTTTGCTTTCAGTTTTCAATTTTCCAGTTTTCAGAAAATTGTGAAGAAAATATTGAAAAAATTAAAAACTAGAATTCATAGTTTTTCTAATTTTTAGTATTTCTTTCACAGGTTAAACCTGGAAAACTAAAAGCAAGCAGCCAGGAGAGTCACTATTCCAATGTCCTAGATGCAACTGTGTTGCTCCCTAAGCCAGTTTGTGAGGATAGTCTGTGCAGGAAGTTCTTATGGGGGATCGCAGAACAAGAAGTTGGTGCAAAACATTCAGAACAAGTGGTGTTAATCATTCAATGCTTAATACTTTTAACAATTGCATTTAAAAATAATAGAATTTTTCTAGCTCTTGGTTAGAGACAAGTTCCAGAGTATAAGTTTCAAAGCATTTTAATAGGTCTCATACTTAAAAAATACAAAACCTCCACTTTTCAATTTGAAACTTGCTGGTTCTAACTCTTTAACCAGTAAGAACACTAATAAGATGAATCCTTAAAAATATCATTACAGTGAATGACAACCAGACTATATCGCGATTACTCTAGATATTGTTTTGAAACAGCTCTACACATCCAAAAGTTCATATAAAATGTGGATGGTTAATACATGTTTGATGTTGGAGCAATATGTATTTTGTAAAATTTCGAACTCCATAAACTTGAATTTGAACAAAACTGCCATTCAAGATTTCAAGCTGACCATCCAAGTTGCAGTTACAAACATTAGTCAATTTTGTTAGAACTTAGAAGCTGACCATCCAAGTTGCAGTTACAGACTCATGACTGATCAACTCTAACTTATCCATGCTAAAAATGGCAAGAGCATCTAATGGCTATGATATAGAGATTTACAGGAGCAATGTAAATATACAATGCAATTGTTCTTCTTTTTCTATACTTGAATGTCACAACCAGCACACCACAGAGGAGATGTTTTCAAAGGTGTTGAAGAATTTACACATACATCTAATCTTTTTCGAAATGATATTTCGCTTGTTTTTAACAATATAGGGAGAGGAAAACACACCCCCATTTCTACACAGCGTTTATGCCTTGGCTTAATCCTATTCTCTAAGCTAAATGAGAAATAGTGAGGGAATTCTTTCAGCTCCTTCAAATCTCTCCCCATCTCCACCACAAAGTAATTGTATTTTGGCTCCAAATTGTTCTTAATACTATAACAAAACAGCTGAGGAAACCTTCGAAACATAGAAGTCGCATCACGACGAGAAAAACCGATATTCTCAAAGTAATCAATCCTGGGCATAAGCTTTTCTTCGACACTGCATGATAGTAAATAGGTGTGTCGCTTTACCTCTTCTATGCCGATACTTTGTAGGAAGTAAAGCGTAGGACGGAGTTGATTATTGACACTGCATACAAGCAACCTGGGGCGACGATTTATGACCCTCTTAATATCCGAGCCATTTACATGAGCCTCGCGAAGAAGGAATGTAAAGACAGGTATGATGTCTGAAATTTGGGTGGTCAGAACCTCGGGGCACATGCCAACTATGCGCCGAAACTCAATTGCAGTGAAATCGATGGACATCATGTATTCCACAGTGGATTTAATGTCATCAAGGGAGGTGGTGATCAGCTTTGGATTATTTTCAATAACCGAGAAAGAGTCAAGACCAATGGACTCCAAATACAGGACTTTTTTCTGGAAATCAGTATCGCAGTCAGGAAGTAAGGTTTGCTTTGGACATCGCCACTTTGTAACCTGTAGTACAACAGCAGCACAGAAAATTTCAAGCTGATGGTCATTTATTCATTACTCAACATGCAAGCAAACAGTCCATTTCCTTACATTAAAAAGAAAATGAAACTAATATGCATCTTACAAGCGAAAAACAGATCAAAAGAAGTGTACTATTGGCACACCAAACTCAACCATGCAGTATCCTAATCAAAAACAAAATCTGGCTCAATATCCGGTGCTTCATTCAAATGGATCTTCACTATATGAAAGACAAGATGAAAAAAAATATGCATAACTGCACATCAAAGCTTAAAAAGGAGCGCAAATTTTCACAAAGAAAATTTATCACTATTATAGCCTAATCATTATAAGTAATTCTTTTGTTGCATACTTGATGGTTTGCACATATCAATAAGATATTCTATGAATGTAAATTTAGACAATAATGTCCCAATTGAGCCATTGATCAAGATTTGGACACCCCTATGGCTTTTTTAGTCTTTTAGCTTAAGTTAGATTTGCCTTTCCCTACAATGACAACAATTTTTTTCCATCCGAGTATAATGCAACAGCAAGTTCTCATTTCTATAACAAATATTAAAAATGCCATCAGGGGCTACACAAATTAAAGGAACACATTCAGCACATTGAGTGCAGATAAAAAAAACACCAGCCCCATTCCAAGGCTAAGGGTAAAATGTTTTGTTTTTTTTTTTTGGGGGGGGGGGGAACTATGGTGCAGGCAAGGATTCATTAAGAATATTAAAAATAAAAAAGTTTTAGACAATACTTAGCAAATGCAGGCATAATATAATAGACCATATATTCAGAACTTCATGTATTTCTGAGGTTGCAACTTTGTCCATGATACAAAACAAAACCATATACCAACTTCCAAAATATTTCAATCAAAGGATAGCTAAACATTACTACCATTTTCCCCCTAATGAACAATATTGCGAACTTCAATCCAATACAACCAGCAATTTCTCAGCACTACAACATGTTGCTAAAGTAAAAGCCAACACAATATATAAAGCAAAATTATCAACTCCCCTCAAAAAAAAAAAAAAAAAAAAGACAGCAGAACACAAACAAGGGCAAAGAAAATCATCAAAAATCGAACAACAAAATGCAACACCCAACAACATCCTTAAGCAAAGTGTCATTGCACAAACAAGGAGAGACCCAGTAAGGGGAAAAAAAAAATTCCAAACTTGAGCACTATTAGCCACAGTTAAGCATACCCAACTGAGCCATGAAATTGGAAAAACAAAAAAGAAAACAAAAACATAAAACCACAAAAAAACACAAACTTTATGGGACTCTGAGAAGTTGGTAGGGGCTAGAAAATAAAATACTCACAGTGGCCCTAACAAAGAAGGCTGGTCTTCTGCAGTGTAAGGGAATGGAAGTAGGGACCCTTGAATGGAAGGGCTTGCAGAGGCCAGTGAAGGATTTTGGAATCGTTGGAGAGAGATCAGTGGAGAACATTGGATTAGAGGACAAGAGTGTTGTTGCAGCACTTGCAGATGAAGCCATTCTTTTTTTTTCCTTTTTTTGTTTTTCCTTTCTTCCTTTTGGGGATAGAATAGAAGCAAATAACAAGAAAGTGGTGAGGACAACCAATTCGGGTGTGAATATTACTGAATTGAATAATGCTAGAAAGAATATGGTGTGTAAGAGAGAAGACAGTGATGGCAGTATCGCTGGCGTGTGCTCCGGATTGGAGAAATGGTGGATGAGAAGATAGCGAGAATACACGCGTGTCACCCCTTTGTGGGGTCACACCTTCTATGGGCTTCTAAGTTCTAACACACACCATACATTGCAAAGATGCTTTTGTTTGTTTGTTTTTTTTTAACATTATTGCCATTAATTGGAATGACTGTGTCTTTTTTATTATTATCTTACGTTCTAATTTTTCAATTTAATTTTGATTTACTTTTATATAGTATCATTCAATCAAGGTAATGTATTATCACGGTTAAGTCTCCTATATACTATTTAAAAATTCATGCAGGTGAAATAATTTGATTGGATGACAATTCTACATTGTCCATAGAAATTAAACTTTTGATTTTTATGAACCCATAATATAAAGGCTTACATAGCCGTTCAATCATATATTGTTATACTAGTCATAATTATTGACTCTTTCATCAACTATTAAAAAAGTTATGTAAAAAAAATATTTTAATTAGATGCCAATATAAAGGCATTTTAAAATATTTTTCATTGCATCAAAATTAAATTATTTTACTTTACCCAAATCACCAAATTTATTTTTAACTAATATTGCAGGGTCAAATTAGTTTATTTAGATTTTAAAGTCCTTCCTGAGTCCTCCTTTTTCACAAAATGAATATATTAGAGCTTGTTTGCTTTGTTATTTCCAGTTGTCAACTTTCAGTTTTTGTGAAGGAAAAACTGTAAAAATTGAAAACTGAAAAACTGGAAACTGAAAACTGGAAATCCTAAAGTAAACAGGCCCTTAGTTTCTCGACTGCAACTCGTCATTTTAAAACTTAACAAAGAAAAACATGTAACTCATTAAATTACTGATGTAGCTTTGTTAAACTCTCTTATAGCAATAAAATGCATGTTTTGGCTTGAAATGTGAGAAAATGTAAAAATTATTAAACAATGGGGAGGTTAGAGTTTAACGATGAATAAACAAGGTTAGTTTGAAAAATCAAAATGTTATTGTTTTGATGAGATAGATTAGTATATAATATGCCACTGTGGAACTTAATAGAGTTAGCAACCGAACAATCCACTTGTGTTTTTCATTAAGTGTCGAAATGAAGAGTTAACATATAGACTAATGTTTTCCCTTCTGTAAAAAGTAATGGACTATGGTAGAATTTTTAAATTGAGAGAATAATTTGTTCCTTGTAATGATAGTCAACATCGTATTTGTTTTAGTCATGTTTTTCGTTATGAATATGATTTTAATGTGTAAAGTGTTTTAGACAATCATTTAATTATATTTTATTATTATATTATGAAAAAATTGTATTTTCAAAAATTATATATAATTGTTACTCTATAATCATATAATTCAAATGGGCTTTGCTAGGGATAAAAAAATGCATGTTTTTTCACCAGAATTTTGTGTCATAGAAGTATTAATTAAAGCTTTTGAAGCAATCGAGTAAAAGGATTTGGAAAACCCCAAACAAGAGTTTAGTTTTTTTTTTTTTTTTTTTACCTTTGCAGTTTACTGTTATTTATGAGATGTTGGAGAAAATTAAAATTTGTTAAAAAAAAATCTAGAACAATAAATGTTTGATGATAAAAACAAAAATTATAAGTTCATGTTTGAATTATTTATTCAAAGGGCTTTCCTAATATTCAATTTGTTTAGGGCCATAGATCTTCGAGTGCTAACCTTCCATAGTCTTTTGGCAGAATAATGCGGGAACCACCGATTCCAAGGCATTCAAGGTTAATCTAGATACGGTCATCTTTGAAAAAGAACGGTCGGTGTGGTTGTTTGTCATCTGAGACTGCAATGGACAATGGATTGATGTATTCTCATTGGACGGAAGATGAGTCGAAGATAATTGGTCTCCTATTTGTGAAAGAAATGAAAATGGCCGATGTGAAGCTTGCATCAGAAAGTTTCTTAGTGTTGAAGACCTTTCTCATTTGATGATCATTCTTATGATCTTAGACTACAAAATTTCACACTGTACGTTTACTGGGATGTTCCATCTTATGATTCTTATGATTGAATGAATTCAAAGTTTACATGGAAAAAATATTTAGAGGTATCAATACCTTTTATTTGATTTATTATGCCTCTATTTTTAAATGAATTATATAATTTTGGCAAATTAGATATAGTAATCTAGAAATTATATCTATTGAATCTAATCATGGTGCTTGCAATCTTCATGAGTTTTAAATCCTATTAGATGAACAACTATGAAAAATATATATAAGCATATCTTATTAAAATAAATATATGTTGGAAGGAAACTAAAATCCAATTACTACCTAAATGTTTTGTATTTTATTTTATAAAAGTACTCATCCCTTAGTTCATAGGTTTTGTCCATTTGACTTTTTTTTTTTATGGATCCCTTTTGAAAATTGATTCTTTATCTTTTCTTCCTTAACTTGTAATCCACCTTAACTTGTAATCCATACGTACATATATCTATCTATATATGCTATACTTTTGTGGGCAACAATCATTGTCGCATATTTTGTAGTGGTGATGACTAATAAAAGGGTCAAAGACTATATAAAGTACAAAAATAAAATACGATATTGATATGATTCATATATATATATATATATACACATTTGATGGATAAACTAATTCATAAAATCACTCAAAAAATTAATTTTGACACATATTAAAATATCAAAACATTGATATCATTCGATACATCTTAGATATCATGTATAATCAATGATGTAGTATCAGTACAATATAACGCGATGCAATGAGCATGAGCAACAATAAAAAAAAGTTAATTTGGCTTGCAAGTTTTGACCATGAATTTGTCTTTAGAGGGGAGTGGAGTTGATATCTTTGGTATAGGTCGAGAGTAATGGTAGAGTACATCACGAGCGGAGACGAGGCTCAAATATGGAGATTGTGGGGGGGTTTTTTTGTGGGGGTTTATTTTTAACAAAAAAAACCTATCCTCTCTTTTTTTTTTGTGTACAACATAAAATATCCTTTAGATTTGATCAAATTGCACCACATTCCATTTTATATAAAACTTTCACTCCACCCATTAAATTTGAATAGCTAATAAAAGTGATTTTTTTTTAATATATATATATAGTATATGATAAAAATACTAGTAAAAAACTAAAAAATTTAAAAGAAGTAGTGTAGTATATTTTAAATTTTTTACACTTGATTTAATTAATAAATAATTATTAAAAATTAAAGTAAATAATAAAAATTAATAAGGATTAAACATATTTTTGGTCCTTGGAAAATACGTGAATTTTGAATTTGATCTTTAGAAAATTTTGTACTATTCTAAGTTTATGTACCATTCAGAAGACCATTCTAGGGTGGGGAAGGCCTCCTATAAAACTCAGGACATGTTTCTACAGATTTTGTTGATACTGTTATGTCACGACCCTATTTAGGAACATAATCGGCATGTGAAAAATATCATCTCCATGTAAGTCTCATGGCTGTTAAGTCACTGCTGCATGCATAATGAAATATAATTCCCATTTTTAGATATAAACAAGTTCGTAGTTTTGAAACATAATTAATCAACATGTATCAATCCATTTTATAAATCAAATATGAATCCATAATCATCAAGTAAAATATAAACTAAGTTGCCCTATACTAAACCCTAAAAAACCATGAATTCATAAATACAATTTTAATCCAAATCATGATAATAACATAAATATGCATGGTCCGGAACCTTACCGGCAAAATTACTGAAGCACTCTAAAGAAACATAAATAGATGCTTCACCAAAAAGTGAAGCTCACCCAAATTGAAGTAGTAATACCACTAAGGAGGAAGTTGAGAAGGACCAGAAGCTACAGTTGTATCTGTATCTATAAGGGAGAGAAAAAGAGAAAGTGAACTTTATGTAAAACTCAGTAAGCAAATCATCACCTGTAACACACACATGGGACAACCAACAAGAGTGCATAATAATAATAATAATAGATGCATCAACTGTAAACAAATTTCTCATAGTTAAATTCATAATAATCTGTCTACAAAAAAAAATTCATAATAATCCAAAGCCAGTAATCCATGCAAAGCATAAGGAACAGTAATATAATAGAGAAACATAAATATCTTATTATATTTATAGAATAATAATAATATGTAGATATACACTGAACTTTGAAGGGCACCTAACAACATCCCGTATTGAACATCTAACCAAGTTGTATTATTTGAATACTCTGATAGGGGTAAGATTGCATTCTAACGGATAATTTGGTACCAAAGTTAATGATCTTTTAGTCATTAATTCACTGTCTGTTTCTCTTAACTATCATATGTCCAAAATCACAAAAACTAAATAAATTTTGTATCTTGTAACAGTTGGGCTCTATCTCTTATTCTTGGAAAGCATTTTTTCAAAAACAATATAATTCCAGTAATAATAAAACATGCCTAACAATAATGATAAATCTTATGCTCAGTCACAATCTATTTTCAAAACAATATGTACAACAACAATAGTCCTATGAGTTTTCTAATACTTTTTCATGATTTGCATTTGAAAGCATAAATTCCAAGCTTAACATGAATTCATAAAAGTTAATATAATTTCATACTTAGCTTGCCAACAAAATAATTTCTAAGATCATGCTTAAATATTATGGAGCTAAGAAATTAGTTCTGATGAGCAAAATTATAGTACCAAGGTTAAATCCACTCACCTAGAGGGGAGAAACATGAAATGTCAGCACCAAGGGAGTTTCAGGGAGCGGAATTGGCATCAGTGTCTGTCATGGAAGTAATAAAAACCCATGAATAGTCTATGACAATACTATAACAACTTTATACACATTGAGATAGTATCTAAACTTGACAACAATGAAGAACATAAATACCTTAACTCATAAAGATGGAGGAATAAAGAGGAAACCAATCATAAACCTGAACAATCCTCACCTTGAAGGCTTGGAGGAAGCACAAATAGAAGATGAGGAGAGAAAGGAAGTGGAAGAAAGAGGAAAAGAGGCTAGGGTTTGAATTTGTAGGTAAAACACCATGGCACATAAACACATAACCGCTACAATAATCTTTAGTGACTAAAACCCCATGAGATGAACAACTTAACTGCTATAACAGTCCACAACTGCTATATCCATCATAGTCACCATCGCTATAGAGGTCTATGACCACTATAGCAGTAACCTGCGAACCCAACGACGGTGCGATTACACCAACCAGTGCTATAGCGGACCTCTATAGTGGTTCTAGGAATGCAAGTTTTGCATTTTGAGGTGTTCCATACATCTGAGGCCTTCCTGGTAACATGGGTGGATCCCGGGGACCTTTAGACTGCACTAAACTTATTTAGGCACACGTAAACTTGAGGCATCACATGTTATGATCGCACTAACATGTGATTCAATTGCACTTAAGTGCTAAATCACAGAAAAACTGACACATGATTTATCGGTTAACTCCTTCAACTTGCAGGAGCTTTGCAATGCATTTTCCTTGCACAAAAGTGTGACTGCAAGTGTGTGTAAGCAGGTTTTAATCATGCATTGGTATGACAGAAGTGTGACTGCAAGTGTGACTGAATTGATTGGTATGACCTATACCAACAAAATGTATCTTCTTTTCGGTAGCCCATTACTAAAGAATTCCATGGTTAAGCGTGTTTGACCTGAAGTAATTTTGGGATGAGTGACCTCCTGGGAAGTTTTTCCAAGAAGTGTGTGAGTGAGGAAAAAATATGTTGAAAAGACCTGTGTTAGTTTGTGGGGATAGTCATCAATCCATAAAGTAGTATGAACTGTTACATTTCTAGATTAGAAATTATTATTTTGTGTTTTTTTTTTAAACTTTAATTTTGGAATTACATGGGTCCACTATTGGCACTTTTGGATGCCATTAAAAATGTTTCTTACTTCCCAAGTCATGGATTAATTGAATATTTTAGTTAGAGATGAATTATCAAAATTGCTATATATGAATTGTTGGATTATTTTGTATGATTGTCTTGAGATTTCAAGCTGTTAAATGTATGATTCTCAAATAGAAATTTGAAAGAAATATAGCAGTGAGTTATAATAGCTGTCAGGATCATTAACCTTGGCACCATGTTGTTCTTATAAGTAATCTCACCCGTCAAATTTCAGATTACGTGACCTTTTTAGGTGCCCATTCGGATTACAGATAACGGAACCTTGTTAGGTGTCCATTTAGACGTAGATTATAGTTTAGTTAATACGTTAAGATAAATCATATTCAAATTCCCTATTTTTGTTTTTATCAATTGTTTTAGTAGGAAAATGGGAATATTTTTCAATGCAAGTTTATGATTTCCTTTTAGCAGTACATATATATAGTTTAATTTTGATGCACTGAAAGTGAAAAAAAAAATTTACATTGTCATTCAATCAAATCATCCTATTTGCGTGACTTTTAAAGTCATGAGTATAAGACTTAACTATTTTTGCTAATATGATAATATACGATTGGATATGACAATATAAAAAAGTTTTATACTATTAGTACATAAATATTATATATATGTATGTATGTATGTATGGGAGTGACCCAAGTGAGAGAAATGATTTATTATAAGAGTGAGGAGTTAATCTTAACTACCTGTTGCATCTTATATGAATTGTCAAGATTAAAATACAAACCCATGTGACTTTTTTAAATGAACATGCGAGCATTAATATATTACCTTTAATTCTTGACCGTCCATGTATGGTTATGGTCCATATTTTACTTCTTTCACTCTCATAATAAACTATTCATCTTACTTGAGTTATCCCATATGCATATGAAATTATATTATATAGTTTGTGTAGTTGATGCATCGTATATATTATGTATCTTTTTTCATTGTCATTATCCTATGTGGGTTGTGTGTGAGAATCTACTCATTGAATTTGATAACTCATCCCTCTCTATTTTCTCCTTACAGATATATCTGAAGGTCCTATTACTCCCAGACTCCTCCCTAGTAGATATTAACAGATTCCTTGTGGTGAGCTTCGTTTTGTAGTGAAGCAATTTAGGACTATATTATTTTGATTATGTTATGAATTAGTTTACATATTCACATTTTGGTGAGCCACAAACTAGAAAAGTCGATTTTATGACTATGTATGTTTGGAGCAACTTAGATTTTACAAATTAAACGATTATGGTTTTCCTCAAAAACCTTTTTATATAAGTAGATTTAATTATGTTTCGAATCTCAATTATGTTTTGCTACAAAACTATATTTATTATGCATTCTTAGTATGTCGTGTTGCCCAGGAGGCTTCTGTGGCTGCACAGTCCTTCATGTGCTAACCATGATCCCAAACCCGGTTATGACAAATTTTTAGTTTAGTTTCAGTTCAAACATTTGTAAAACTTTTTAGTTTTAGGGAGTAAAGTAACACTTTTGTCCTTGAAATTGCATGCGTGAGTCACTTTCGTCCCTAAAATTTGGAAATTAACTCTTTAGTCCCTGAAATTGCATTCCGTAGGTCACGTTAGTCCCTGGTCAAACTACTGTCAGTCAACCGTCACATTTTGATGACGTGTCACATTAAGTGACATGTGTCATGTTGACGTGGCATGCCACATGGCATAATGAATACGGAATGCTGACGTGGCATGCCACGTGGCATCAGATCAAAATATGTTCAGATTAGTCCTTGAAATTTTAAATGTGTCAAAATAGTCCCTGAAATTTTCTAAAATGCGTCAAAAAAATCTCGAATCCCAAATTTCTCCTCTTTTAGTTCATAAATTCTAAATTCTCGATAATTCTTAGACCCACTTATTTTTCTCTCATTTTCAAACCTTATTTAAATAATCCAAATTTTCAAATATCCTAAATATAATTAAGTGCTTGATTAGTCCAAATTTAATATCTTCTATGTTTAGCTAATATAATCAATTTATTAGCTATTACATTATATTTCTTGAAATAAAATGGGTTTATCAAGGGTTTCTTTGAATTATTCTAAATTGGTGTCATCGTATTTGCTCTATTCGTATCAACATTCTGAAGAGGCAGTCATTCCCTATGACCCACTATCGTTGAGGTCGAATAAGAGATACAATTCTTTACTTGAGCTCGATTAAAGCTCTTATATTTGAGATGATTTGCGAGTATATTTGACATGATGGTAGAGTTTCTTTTCGTTGTCACGCTAGATTCTTTGGATACTAAATTCCTTCCCAAATTGCAACTAAAATATTCCAATAAGGCCCTTGATAAACTCTATCCACGCTTGATAATATAATGTTTCCCTTGAATCCTATTTTTAATATTTTAATGCCCATTTTATTTCAAAAAATATAATGTAATAGCTAATAAATTGATTATGTTAGCTAAACATAGAAGATATCAAATTTGGACTAATCAAGCACTTAATTATATTTAGGATATTTGAAAATTTGGATTATTTAAACAAGGTTTGAAAATAAGAGAAAAATAAGTGAGTCTAAGAATTATTGAGAATTTAGAATTTATGAACCAAAAAAGGAGAAATTTGGGATTCGGGACTTTTTTGACATATTTTAGAAAATTTTAGGGACTATTTTGACACATTTAAAATTTCAGGGACTAATCTGAACCTATTTTGATCAGATGTCATGTCAACATGCCACATGGCATGACACGTTAGCATTCCATACCCATCATGTCACGTGGCATGCCATGTGTCAGTCAACACGCTATGTCACATCAGCATGCCACATGTCAGTCCACGTGGCATGCCACGTGTCATTCCACGTGGCATGCCACGTCAGCATGACACGTGTCACTTAACATGCCACGTCATCAAAATGTGACGGTTGACTGACGGTAGTTTGACCAGGGACTAACGTGACCTACAGAATGCAATTTCAGGGACTAAAGAGTTAATTTCCAAATTTCAGGGATGAAAGTGACTCGCGCGTACAATTTCATGGACGAAAGTGATACTTTACTCTAGTTTTAGCTCCTGTCGTTAAACTATCCCTGTTAAATTTTCAATTGTGTTAGCCAATTTGTGATGAAAACTAGCTCCAACAAGTATACTGGGTCACAAATAATAAAAAAATGAGTATAGAATTGTCATTTCCATGAAAACTAAGAATAAGTACCAGTTCATTTAGGTATGTCACTATTTAGAAAGTAAAAATGTAATATGAAAGAGTGATTTGAACTAAAAATAAAAATAAAAATTAATCAAATTAAAATAGAATCTGAAAAAATATAGATGAAGACATAGAGGTTGATTTTATCTGATTGTTACATTTCTTTCCTAATAATATTATTCCTGATGGATTTCTCATTACTAACGGTTGTAGCACAATCTTTGATTACTATAACCTTCTTAAGATAGACCAGATAGTCAATCTCTTGCACTAATTTAAATATATCTTAAAGATGAAGAATAAGAATTCTTAAAGATCACATAGATAAACATTTTTGTCTCTATCTATTTTAATCTATGTTAAATTTTAGTTTGACTCATTTTGTAAAGTGAAATCTTATCATTACGACAACTTATTAGACATAAAGATCAAACACACCATTAATTAGGTGAGAGGTGAGCAGAAAAAACAAGAAAACAACAAAAGAAAAATAAAACAACACTAATTCTAAAGAAGGTGAGCGTGACCAACCATTATAGAGGGGATGAATCACCTTTATGGGGTGACTCTGAAGGGAAGGAGAGGATAGCGGCACTCTAGGAGCCTATTTGATTTTAGTTTTCAGTTTTCAGGATTTTCTGAAGAAAATACTAAAAACTGAAAATGAAAACTGAAAACTGAAATTTATAGTTTGCAGTATTTTATTCATAAATTTTGAAAATTTAGAAAATTGAAAACTCAAACCAAATATGCTCTAGGTTTTCCTTAGACTTTGATGCATGGGAAAGGGAGATATTTTTTCAATGCAAAATTTAAGAGAGATCCATTTTTTGGTTATTTATTTATTTATTTTTTAGTCAACACACTCATACACCCATGGGAAAGAGGGAAGAGGGCTCACATCCTCAGGATGGAACCCATTATGTGCTTTTCAGAGGCAAACATCCTTACCACTGTGCCTCGTGCCTCAACTTTGGTCTTCATCAAAACTAATTCATTAAAATTGAGAATAAAACGTTGTTTCTTTCACCACCTAAGCCCAAATAAAGAAGAAAAAAAAAGCCCAAAATGGGCAACAAAACTTGGTAGAATCACTTGACATGAAATAAAGAGAGCCACGTCTCAGACCAAAAAATAAAGGAGACACGGCTTTTTGGGCGCTGGAGTTTTCATAAAAAAATAAAATAAAAAAATAGGTCCACAAAACACGCAGAGAGGCTTCAGATGTGTGTAGCTGTGAGAAGAAGCCATCATCAATCATGAGAAGCGATAGAAAATCCAAGCGGCACTCTTATTCTTCGCCCTCCCAATCTGAAGGTACTTCATTTTCCCTTCCCTCCATGACTCTTTCTTTTTAATTTTTCAGATTTTCCTTCGCTGTGAAACCTGTTCTGTTTGGCTTTCGGGAAAACTGAAGAAAGTTCATGGGTTGGGGAAAAATTGGATCTTTTCATGAGCTGAAGTTATTAAGGACTTGATTCAAGGGTTCTTCCAAACAGTGATAAAAAAAAAGAAGTTTTTTTCGCTTTTTTTTTTTCTTTTTCTTTCTGAGCAACCAAAAACATGCACTTTGTACTCCCCTGTTAGTGTATTTTATTTATCTATCTATTTATTTGTTTTACCTTTTGTGGGGTTAAATGATAGTGCTAAATGCTAATTCGCAGATGAGAAGAAAAGTAAGAGGCAGAGAACGGGAGAGGATGAGGAAAAGAGGGAGAGGAACAGGGAAAAGAAAGAGAAAAGGAAGGACAAGAAATCTCACAAACATATAAAAGAAAAGTCTGATAAGAGTAAGATTTTCTCTTTCATTTTTTTTTTCAATTTTTCCAGAGAAAAAAAAAATTGAGCTGTGTTTGATTGTAGCTCTTGTAATGATTAGTTGGTCAATATTTTGGCATAAAACTGTAGCAGGACTTGAAGTCATTGGTTGATTTTGGCATAATGGGACTAGTATACATGCTTAGTTAGGTGTTGTGATCCAAAGAAATAGTCAACGTACCCATATTGGATACTTTATCAATAGTTTTAGATATTCCTAATTATATTTTACATGTTTTTAATTTTATTTATGTCGTATCTCTATATCGTACTTGTGTACCAGATACTTCTACTAGTATCTGTGCAACATAGGTTAGGTGTTGATTGACTGTTTAGTGATTTTGTATTAAATCCTGAATTACTGACTTATGATAAGTTATCATGTGGTTTGGAAGGGGGAATTGGAGGGGCTTGCTTCTGCTCCATTTTTAAGAATTTGTGGCCTAGGCATTCAATGAATGGTGACTTTGACCTTGTATTAAAGTATTAAGGCACAAGTAATGTTGCTTTCTAAGTGCTTTAGTGTGTGATAGTTTATATAAGATCCAGCCCATATATCTACTTACAGAGTTATTCTAAATAAAGGAGCAGAGGAATGTAGCGCTTTATCAATAGTCAATTTGACAAGGAAAGTCTTTCAAGATTTGTAAGGCTGAGGTAATGCTAATAAGGAAAGCAAGAGGCTATGGAGATTGATTGCAAAAGGTTGTGGTTCTGTGGAATATTTAATGATCTTGTCCCACGGGCATGCAAATGGTTAAAATTGATTGTAGGTACCTTTCTTTTTTTATAGTGTATGAATAAGAGAAGCTGTCAGAAATCATCGTGGAATTGTTTTTCTAGTTCTATAAATCTCCGAGGATCCAATGTAAAAGAACGTGAATTCATTTAGCCATGCATTTTGGGGCCTTGGACATGTAACATGGGAGGATTGCATCTGATTATGTCCTCAATGCGACATGTTTATTAAAATAGATTTCTTATAGTAATAGGGCATACTTTGGTCCTTGTCCTGCACCATTTCACAGCCAATTGTATTTGCTGTTTGTTCCTATCTTCCTAATGCTATCTAATTGACTGAGTATGTTCTCATAGACATAATATTGGGATATTGGAAAAGGTTACTGGTATTATGTAATTTTATATTTTTATGGGTTAGGCATGATAAGGGTAGCAATTTTCGATTGCTTGTTTGGGCTAATTAAGATTCTTAGTAATTAAGACTGGATAGCTATCTGTTTGAATTTTCTCATGTTTCACTCTATATTTACAATTGAGATTGTTGCTCACTGATTCTCCCTTGTCTCTCTTTTCCTTCTCTCCCCATTTCTTGTTTCTTCATTATCTCTGCTTTCTATCCTTTCTCCTATCTATCTTCCTTGCATATTGTGTTTGGTTTCTTCCACATCAGAATTGTAAGCATTTGAGCATAAGTTTTCAAATCTGTGTAATATTGGATAATCATTGAACTTCTGTCTGGTGATGGAAACATTATTGTAGAAACCGTTATGGACAACTTCCATTATTGAAAGCATGCTAGGTTAATATTTCACTGTCTGATTCCACAAATTGCTGTCATCACTGGCAATGGCACACTGCTAATCAGTTGTAGCATTTGACCATCTTTCGTCATGTCTATTAATTTTTAACGATAAAGCTTTTGGTGAAATGCTTTTCTCCTTGCCTTGTTTTTTCTGTGAAGTGATTCGTGCTGAAAAAGGAGATATTCTCCTTTGAAAGATTTTCTTTATTGGCTTAATACTCAATTTTATAATACAGATAAGATAAAGCAGAGTTCATGCTTTTTTCCTTCTACTAATGGCTATGATTGTTCCAGTCGTTTATTACTCTATATGATATTTGATGAGCATTATTTTTTTGCCGGTTATTCTCTAGACAAAGGGTTATGTTTAATCTACTCTTCTCTTGGGATTCCTCTCATGGCAAGAATATAACCGTATTCTGTTGTTATATCAGGCAAGAGGTCGAAAGACAGACACAAAAGCAAACATGGTAAAGGAGATGGACATAAGGTGAGAGTTATATTCTCAACATTACTAATAATGCTGCATGCATAAGAATCTTGCATCACTTCTTGTCTTGTCATACTGAATATTTGCGTCAAATGGTTGTAAGTGTTGTTGCATTCTTTAAGATATGAATCTATAATCTTTACTTAGTTCAGTGCTTCACCTCAGGTTCACCAGCCCAGTCTTTCTAATGAAATTACTTATATAGCAGTAAAGCTTTTTATTAGGTAAAAAATGAAGAAAAATAGTACAAAAAGTAGTACATGCTGCATTTTCCAACATTCCAAGAGTATTTGTTTCTGGTATTTTTTAGCCTTTATGTGGTCACTATTGTTATTATTCAAAATAATTCAAAACTTCTCTGTTGGACACTCCCCGTCTACACACGACGCTCCTGTGAAAAGCTGAAAATGATTTCTTGCTGGTTACCATATATCGGTGTCTAGTTACCTACATTTAGTAGTTAGAAGCTTTAGTTGAAATTATTTATCATTAGTTCATTGCTATTTTGTGGTTCATCTTTGTTATTCCGAATGTAGGAATTCCAAGAGTTGTCCAATGACGATTATTTTGCCAAGAATAATGAATTCGCCACCTGGCTGAAAGAAGAGAAGAATGTGTTCTTCTCTGACCTCTTATCTGAGTCAGCACGTGACCTGTTTTCAGATTTCGTCAAAGCCTGGAATAGAGGAAAGCTTGAACCCCATTACTATGAAGGCATCGCAACTGGGCCACGCACATCCCATAACTGGAAAATCAAGAAGTAGCTGAGATGAAAGGAGCAGTCATTCAAATCCAGTCTATGTATTGTTCAGCTTTACTTTCCAACCTCTCTTGAATATTTAGTATAGACCAGAATTCAGAAGAGGATGCGAGCATAGAATGAGTTAAAACAGAAATTTTAGAGGGTTTTGGCTATGGTGTCGGGTGGAATAGGCATGTCAATTTCCCTCGCTTTGTCTCTGTGATTCAATGCGTGACTGGCTCTGTGAAGCAAAAGGATAAGGATGGCCATCAATGATAGTTTTTCTTGCACCTAGACATGGCATGCCTCACATGTATGTGTAGCGTTCACCTCTTTTTATATAGGGAAATATTCTTATCAGCTCATCTAGAACATACCTGATGCGTGTCCTTGTCAATGAGGGTGCGGTTTTTTTCTCGTTTTACTTCGATCTCAGTGATGCAATTATAGTTGTTTTTATTAATTATGATGTATTGATAGAACAAAATATTTTTTTAATGTTATTCAATTAAATCTTTTCATGTCCATGGTTTTTGAAAGAGATGAAAAGTATGTTTTTGTTGTTACGGTACTATGTAATTGGATAATCATATAAAATTTTCTTTACAATGGACATCAAAATTAAATTGATTACACTTTATCCCTTCATAATATCAAGCACAAATATGTGCTGCTTTTAGTTTCTATTGCACGGATATTAATGAGTGTTTGATGACACGTGTGCTATAAGAAGATACAATGTAAATTAAATTAAAGCATGTAAAATATAATTAAGAGTAGATAAAACTATCAATAAAACATCTAATACAATAGTAGTATTCAATACGAGATTGTAGAGCATATGCATTATAGCTTTCGGTATATGTGAAACCCCTCATAATTCGAACTTTTCAAGAGGCAGATGTCTCTATAGGTTGCACCTGATCTTAATTAGAGTTTTTTTATTTTTTTCAAAGAACAAATATGTATCACATGGCTAGCGGTTTCATACCAAACCGAGTCACCAGTTTTTGCAAAAACCGGGTTGAACTAGTTTGCATCAATTCTCATGCATGACCGGTTAAAGGAGAGGCCAGTGTCACCCCTAAGATTAGCAAGGATTTTGATTCAACAAGAGGCGAGTGTTACCCCTAAACTTGTAAGGATCCCTCTGTTATAAGCTGGGTTCCACTCTAGGTTGCTTAGGACATTGAAGAGGCTTGCACTTGCAATAGTATACTATTTTATTAGGATGGAATGAGAAAATGACAAGAAAAAGGCACTGAAGTGGGCCAGCAAGATTTAAAATAACAGATAAATCAGGAACAATTAGATAATAAGATGAAAAGAAAAATAAACATTCATTAAATAGTCATTGCCATATGATCGTACATTTAAGCAGGGTAGGTGTGTTTAATATTTGACCATTTAACTTTGAAAAGGTTTATCTGAAGGCCTCGCTGGCCACAGCAAGAGTAGCTCAGAAATTCACTCTGCCAAATAGAAAGTCTTCCATTTCACCTCTCTACCCATCTCGAAATTCAACCAAACTCAATCAAACAAACACCGACTTCAGGAACATAAAAGAGATTTCTTCGTTGCAAATTATTCTACTTCACCCAAATAATCATCAATTTCAGCTGGTGTCAATACCCTGCAACATAATTTACATGCTATTAAGTCAACAGCTTAAAAGATCAAAGAATGTAAAGGATGATTTTGAAGTAACTTGTGCTTAGTAGCTGTATATATTGGCACACCAGTAAGTTAACAGCTGCTTGTCCCTATTGTCTTATCTAAGTTTCTACAAGAACATTGTTTTCTATATCAATACAGTTTAATTTTCATTTTTCAGTCTCAACCCATCCACCACCTCCCAGCAGCTTTCCTCTAGGCCATAACTTCATTTTTTCTCTTTCAACTTTGAAACACAAATTCTCTTGTATTTCAAAATATTCCTAATTCTTAATCTGAATTCGAATAGGACAACCTCAATTGTCAAAAAATCAGCTCAGTTTGCCTGGTGACTGAAATTGGACAAAGCAGGGTTCATAAAATTAAGAGGGATGCTTTTTGGCTCGGAAGTCAATTTGTGAAAACCAGTTAGAATGGTGTATGTGACAAAATCGAAAGGAGATAAAAATAAAACAAGGAGAGAAAAAGATGAGTGGCAAGAAAGTAGGAACAAATAACCAATCACGTTCATTGTAACAGTATGAAATTAGTTTTCAGTTTTTAACACTATACAGCATTTTCCTATAATTAAATACTGAATGCAGGAAAAAAGAAAAATCAAACTAGACAGCAACCATAAAGATATGTAATTCTGAAATCACAATTTTTTAAGGAAACAGATACACACCTGAACTTTTTGTCAGCACCAATTATGCCAATTTCAATATTTTTTCCTGAGATCTGTCCCTCAAACCTGTGAAACACCCACAAAAGAAATAAGAGAATAGTTTAGACTTGAACAAAGACCAATAGGTTTCAAAATACATGACAAGAAACAAGAATAAAAAGCAAAAACATAACAATTGTAAATATAGGGAACAGTGAACACTAATCACTTCCTGTCAATTTTAAAATTTTTAAAGTGAAAAGCTTGGAACCTTGCAATCCAGATCATGGTTTAGAGGGATGAGTCCTCAACTCTTTGGTAATTGTCAAAATCAATACTATTAAACTAGATAAAATACCTTACATAGGATAAGCCTCAATTTTTTATCATCTAAATCCAATAAGCCAATATAACTGTGAAACTCTACAGCTATCATGCACTACTATTTAAGGTAGGGCAAACATTAAACAAACCAAAATGTGAACAACCAAATGATACAAAATGTCTTTTGGGCCTCCTAATAGACAGTAATAGTTAAATATGATATTTTCAATAATTTTTTATTTAGTGCATAAACATGAAAGGGCATGATCCTACCCTTCCTTCAGTGTCAATATCGCTGTGTGGACTGCATCATCAAGCTCCATGTCATCTGTATACCTGCAAGTGGACAATGAAGTCAACCATTGAAATGATAGGGAGAAGAAAGAAGGTATACCAGTATTGATACATCAGCAAAGAAACAAATAATGACAATCATATTAAGTAAAAAAAAGTGGTACACCACAGAATTGTTAACTTATTAAGATAAGACACGCACTAATTGAGCCATGTTAGTGTCAAATTTCCAAAATGCACATTGTGAATTTCTGCATGTTAGTCCACTCGGTTTGCGACATCAACTTATGTTTAGCGACTAATTTAGCAATGTTAATATATTTAAAGAATTTGCAAGCCCTCCTTAAGTGATGGTTCAGCATGTAAACAGCTATCAAATATTATGTCATTCTAATCCATATTGATGTTTGACATTGATAGCTTTCACAAGCTCCATACTTGCATGTCCTCTTCTAGACTTCTACTATTTCAAAACTTGTTCAATTCATTGGCATATATCATAAAACAGGTCCTTTTATTTGGGAATAGTTATGGAACGTTATGATAAATGAAAGTCATAATGAGAAGTTTCAACAGCATAATAACAGACTCCTTGGCAGTTGGCACAGCATGTATGACAGAAATCAGGAGACAATTATGCTCAATACCCTCTTCTCATGCACACATAATGGACACAGCACACATATACATACATTGATACATGCCACATTAATGTCAAACAATACCTCTTCTCAAGAAATGTCTTTGCATTAGAAACATTTTTCCCCATAGCAGAAGCTTTCCAAGAAAAATATGAACCTGATGGATCCACCTACAGAAGAAAAAACAAATTGCACCAAAGCACAAACTTCAGCTCTCTTCTCTTTCTTTCTCTCAAATCCAAAGTAGTTATTTTGGAAAATTCAAATTTGAAGTGCAGACAAAGATGTCCTGGCAGTCCAGTATAAATCCATTAATCACACAATCATGCAGATGCATAGAGACAGAGTTGACAACACTTTAAGCAAAACCAAGTTGAATTTAAGCTGCATACATAATCAAAGCAATTCTTACTCTGAATCAAAACAGAAACCAGTTCAAGCAAAAACAACATAATGTAACATATGATTGTGTAAACAACATATCTTTTCTTTCTTCTTTTAATAGAATGAAATTATAAACATCTCATTGGTTACATTACTATCTTTAGAGATCGTATGTCATAGTTAATTTCACAATGAAAAGTAACCACAATGTGATCAAGATTGCAGGTGATCTTCATCTACCAAGGGCTTAGAAGCAACAATAACAAGAGTTACAACACAAAAAGCATATTAACATACCTGATATAACTGTGGTCCATTATCATCAAATCCAGCAACCAGCAGGGAGACCCCAAAAGGCCTAACACCACTATCAGGACAAACCAAAAACATCAGAATTAAAGATTGCAAATCAAAAAACAGGATGGAAAGGAAAAAAAGTGTAGTTGCAATTGTACAAAAAGATTAGCATGTTTGGTTTACTAATTGGAAACCCACAACCATGGTTTGGGCAAGGGCAAAAGTCTCTTATAATTATAACTTTTGCCCAAACCATGGTTTGGGGTTTCCAAATAGAAAACCAAACATCCTAGAGGCAGATTATCCAACATTCCAACCAAGTTAGATGCATTTAGGTTTAAATGCTTATTATATTTGAGGCTTTGGTAAATTGATTTCTCCACATTTCACTACAACAATCAATATCCCTTTACTTTGAAAAATGTCTAAACAGGTACTTATGTTCATTGGAATAGATAGCTTCAACAATTTTAGGCTTGTTTGACTCCTGTTTTCATTTCCTATATTTAGTTTGTTTCTTGTTTTCATTATTTCCTCCATAAAATTTTGAAAAAAAAATTGAAAACAAAAACCTATTTTCTGTTTTCATTGTATCCTTCACAAAATCTTGAAAAACAACCTCTAATGTTATGAGTTAAAAGGGTAAATTTCAACATCAAAACATCTGAGAGAATGGTTTACAAATAAATTAATTACCCCGACTGAGTAAATTCTTGCATAACAGCAGCAACTTCCCTTACAAGCTGAGTAACAGGGATTGGTTCCTGCAATTTTCCAAAACATGTATGACATGTGACTTAAACTTGCAAAAGATCCACAATAAAAAAACAACAGTGAACAGAAAGGACAAGAACATGTAGGCATATTAAGTGCATAAGTCAAATATCTTCATAACTAGAAAGTCCATTGAAGTACACGAAAGTTTCCATAAACAAGGGGGGAAAAACTATGAGAAGTATCTAATCAACATGTAAGTAACAACCAGCATTCACAGGAAATACATGCTACAACAAAAGGAACACGATCC
This sequence comes from Dalbergia cultrata, assembly GCA_031216105.1. Taxonomy (NCBI): domain Eukaryota; kingdom Viridiplantae; phylum Streptophyta; class Magnoliopsida; order Fabales; family Fabaceae; genus Dalbergia; species Dalbergia cultrata. The sequence goes on from CM062350.1 coordinate 20,736,379, forward strand.
CATGGAGGAAAAAGGAAATATGACACAAATTACTAGAACAATAGGAAGAAAAAAAAAATATTGGAAGAGAAAATGAAGATATGCTGTACTTTATATAACCGGTGATACTGCTCAGCCTGTTTCCTGCTTTTCCTAACCAAGACTCGAAAATCAGGTCCCATGCCACTGAAAAACAAAGACAAGCATTAGGTTAAGGTGATAAGATGCTCACAGACTAGTTAAGGAGAAATGACCACTTCCATTTACAAACTGCTCAAATGCAATGAAAAAGGTAGGCTAGGAGTCTGTTAATGAAGTTTCAAACACAACGTAAACATCAGGAAATAAGTCTTTCAATAGTTTGATTTATTACAAAGCATAAAACCAGAACATAAAGAAACTGATCTGTAATGCTTTCTGTATCTTCTTCTATGTTTGAACATTGCTTTCAAAAATTCTGTACATTTACATCAGCACATAGGCAAAAGTTTGACAATAAGTAAAAATCTGTTATATATTGATTGAAATGTATATCATACTTTTATCAAGTATTGAATCAGTTTTAACCATTAAGCATGTCATGTCTTGTTCTACTCTATGCGTAGTCAAGAAAAGGTTCCCCCAAAAAATAATTGCCTCACTTCCTTCAAGCATCTGCCTTGCCTTCCACCTCAATTGCTGATATGTCAAGGCCAATTTAGATTTAACCTCTCATGTTTAGGAAGTGAGTACACATTCAACATTGGTCAAATGCCACAATGTGAAGCAATTATCAAGGTACAAATAGTTCAGGATATCAAATATATAGGAAGAAACGAACCTATATACGACACCTATGTTTGGTGTTAATAATTGAATTTTATGGACCTGCAATGAAATAGAACAAATACCCAGAATCAAAATTCAGATTAATGAAGTGACATGAACCAATAACTTCAAAGGTTTTTAAAATGTAAATTGACAGAACAAAAATACAGGCAAAAACTTCATAAAATATTGCTTTATAAGCCATACTTTCAGATCACCTTGACATTCAAAATATAATAAGAACAGTATTCCACTTAGAAGATACATTTTAATGTTTGATGGGAAGGAAAGTAAAAAGCATGTCATGTATCATGCTTTCAAACATAGGTACTCAACAGACAAGGCAAGGTCAACAGAATGCACTACTCCATAGGTAACATGTATCAGATTGTTGTAAGGTACAACATTGATTATATATCCAATGACAGTACAGTCATGATCAGCATTCATTTGGCAATAATTTTGGACACACATGCATTGCTACTTACGTAGCAGAATTATGTCTTGGGGACACAAAAGAAGAGGGAAAAGGGTAGCAGAATCAAATCAGACATGGCCTTGGGTAAGCAGACATCATTAATTTTTGACATATATCATGATAAAAAGGGATCTAACCCAAAAACACACTCACCGATGCTTCATCCACCAATATAGATGGCAGTTTCTTCTCTGTTGCAATGACAACTCCATTTGCAGCTGCAAGAATCAAAGATAAAATTACTCACAAGAACCATCTCTAAAAAGCTCTAGCTGTTAAGTAGAGATAAATGAATAGCTCTATATCTCAGGTTGCCCCCTCACGCAAGAGCCCTTTGGGCATAAGTGTTTGTCAATGCATAAGTCCACATACCATGTGCTGAAATTTAACTTATTGAATGGGGGCAGCGAGAATTGAACTCTCCACCACTTAGTCATAAAGGCTTTGATGATTGATACCACGCCAAGAGCCATCTTTAGAGGCAAATGAATGGCTTAATGCATGGTACTATCTTCTATCGCAGACTTAGAAGATATTTGCAAACAAAATGGACTACCCAATATCCACAAATAAAATCTTAAGTTCCAAAAAAATTATACTAAAATATACAGCTAAATAGCGACAACACAAACTAAGAAATCTCTGCCTCTAGCCTCCTGGCTCTCCTCATATCAAGAATTTATACATTTTTGAGAGCACTGTTCTCTAAGAGCTAAGCTAAGCCTCCATATCATGCCAAAGCAACTTACATGACCTCAAAAAGAACAGTAAGCCTTTCTAGAACAGATAAACAGCATCTAACCACTGTAAAACATTAAACCTTCTACCCATTGATTCGATGACAATCACAGAACTAGAAGCTGATTCTTCCTGTAGCAAAAAACCCTCAGGTATCTAATACCAATACAACACGGAAACCAAAATAAAAAATATCATCAGAACAGACGCATAGCATTTATCCAGCCTCACATAAATTTCGTCACTGATTCCTTCCGCACACACCACTACGCCACATCTTTCGCGCCACAAATTCTGTCTAACATACTAGCACCCTCAGCAATCTTGCTTCTGCTAAATTTATTCTGATCTGAGATCCAGAATACTTTTTAAACTGAGGAATCGAATTTGAAAGGCAAGGTTGTTTCAGCACCCTACACTAGATACCTAACAGGACAAGTCTGATATTTTCAGCTCCCATCTAATCCTACCATCCCAGTAGACATCCCATTAATTTTAGTTAGAGGAAACGATTTTAAATTCAATAACAACAACTTCCCCCAAATTAAATGTCTTTATTTTAACACCTCTCCCACCCAACACTCCACCAAAAAAAGAGGGGAGAAAAAAGCCAATCAACAATACAAGTACCTGTTGTTCCATAAAACAAGAGATTCAAATAAATGCCCTTTTAGCTAGCCCAAAAAACATGAGCAGTGTTTTCTGCCTTTGACTCAATTACAAACATAACCAGAAATGAGCATAAAAAAAGCTTGAGTAAACAGAAAAAAAAAAAAAACTGAGGAACGAGGGCTATAAACAGATCCAGAGCCAGAGATGATAACCCAAAATAAAAAAAAAATCACCTTTAATTCCCAGAGACGTTTGTCCAGACCCAACAGCTGTCAGAGCATGTTCAATCTGAACAAGCTTCCCAGAAGGGCTGTTACAACAAACACCATACACAAACACACAAACACAGTAAAAGCTCAATTGAAACATGAATAACAAGAAAATAAAAGTTATGAATGAGCAATAGACATTACCTAAATGTGGTAAGAGAGAACGAGTACTGACTATCACCCATGGATAAACCCTACAAGAACCTGCAAACACACAACAACAACAAATTATTTACAAGTTACAGACATAACACAGACCAAAGTTTTCATTTTATTGTATAAATTATAAAAACATGGACTTGACCTTTTATGCGATCCGTTATTTAAAAAAAAAAAAAATCATATGATTAAACATACATAAAAATGCTGAGTTTTTAGTGTATCGTGAACAAATTCAATAGAAAGCGGTGAATGAAGGGAAAAGAAGACGAAGATCAAAGAGAGGTGGGTTAAGTATATAACGGAATCAGCTACAAGCAGAACAAATTTCTACGAAGAACTTACCAGAGGGAGAGAGAGAGAGAGAGAGGAGTGTGCGTCTTCTGTGAAGTGTGCGCGTAAAAAGTTATTGGAAAGAGAAGGAGTAGGGAGCAAGTCTCAAATCTGGGCCATGGGCCTGGGCTTTCATCGCTACTTTTATGACGGCCCAATTTTACCCTTTTTGGGATGTGGCCAAACCACTTTTGCAGTCAAAGACCAAAACTCCTTCCAAATCTTCCAAATTTTGGACCGAGAAAAGTTTCTCCAGACCAATAAGAAAAGTTTCTATCCGTAAACCAAAAAACTTATAATAATAATAATAATAATATGTTTACCAAAAAAAAAAAAATAATAATAATAATAAAAGTTTTTACTAGCCATAAAACATAGCACAGTTAATAATTAACTAGACTTAAAAAAATAAATGAATAAAAGTTTCTACTGCAAAATAGAGAAGTGTAATTCCAAATTGGCAAATTGTCAATATCGAAAGTTTTATACAATGTCTAATTATGGCTTGTTATGTTAATGAATAAATGTGATTAATTTTCATCTCACAACTTGAAAAAAAATGCAAAGATAGTACAGAAACATTACTTAAATGTAGAGATTTAAATTATGATAATTTAAAATTCTTATATACTACAATGTATTAAAATTAAATTCATTTTATATGCACTATCAATGTGAAAATTTTTATACGAATATTCAATCATGTATTATTAGCTAAGTAATTTTTTTTTATTTTCCCACTCGTTACCTTCAAAGTCGTCTTTAAGGTGTATTTGGTGTATAAGTAAAAGTGGGATACCATTTTTAATAAATAAACTTCATATACAAAATGTAAAATTATATAAAACCCATCCAAGAAAAAAAATTACACTATCTTTATTTTACTTGTTACAGACGCATCCTTACAAATCAAAACATATGCATATGCTTTATCTTATTTTTGGATTACGATATAACATAATTTGATTATTGTTCGAATTGAAATTGTATTTTTCTTTTTAGATATGGATCATTAGTAAGGAGTTTTGCCTCTATCCACTTCTAAATTTATTAATCTAAACATAAAATCACCTTACTGTACCTTTTTAAGTGAGATCCTCATCTCATAGAGTCCTTATTCTCTTGATTTAGGGTTAAATGAAAGTTTTAGATGAAATACAATCAGCCCTATGGTGTAGTATACCTCTCACTTCATGAGATGCACCATAGACAAAAACCTCATAATGTCAAAGACCTTTGGTAGGGGTTTTGGCTTCCCTCTCTGTCGTTTACTTCTTCACCCCTCTGTCGCTCGCTCACTCACGTCCAAGTAACATTCTCACCATTAAAACCCTCGACAGTCGACACTGTGTCACCCTCTCCATCAACTTCCCCACACGCCGCCGGTAAGTTGTTCCTTCCGATAACCTCTGCCGGTGCTGTTGGTCTGGGACTCCGTGTTCTTTGGTTTAGGGACACAAGCTACGCATAGTTCTCTAATATAATTTTATTATTATTATTATGGTTTTTTTTTTTTGGGGGGGGGGGGGCGTGTCTGTCTCAGGTTCTTTATTTTTTGGGGACAACATGTGTGGGATTGGGTCTGCTGATGCCTCTTTATGACTGGCTTTGTGTTACAGTATAGATTGTTCTTGAGTCAGTTAGAGATTAGTCGAGTTGGTTATAGTTTGTTGTTAGTTGGTTTACTTAATAGTATATAACTATATATAAACAATTATTACACTTGAATCAATCACTCTTCAGCCATCAGTAAAATTTGGAGAGTAAAAACTACACTTATCATTGGTGTTGTAGTAAATTCGTCCCTGGAAAAGAAGAAGGACAAAAAAAAGAAAAAAAAAAAGAGACAATTTGCACTCTAAATTTAGCAAAATTATAATTATAACAAGACGTACAAATTTTGGTCCCTGAATTTTAATGCATCGGTCCCCAAGAGGGCTTAACTTGGTTGTGGGCATGGATTCAAGGGCCAAATTGTTGTTTTCCCAATTTCAAAGATGAATACAAATGTGTTGGTTTTGCTCTGAAATTTATATTTTTTTATTTTCTTCCCATTCTTTCTGACCATGTTTCTTGACACTTTGGTTATGTGATATTTCTGATATAGGTATTGATAGCACCTCCAACACTCAATCCGGTTTCATGAGTGCTCCTAACCATCAGCTGCCATTGCAAAACAATGGCGTGGGCATGCAAAACCAGCCTCAGATGGGTGTAGCCACTAACCAAAACCAGAACTTGATGCCACCCTTTATGCCCAACATGCAGCCATCCATACACGTACCACCTTTCATGAATGCCGCTAATCATCTCCTACCCTTGCAAAACAACCAGCTGCAACTGCCTCATGTGCATATGGCTGGTCCTCTGCAGGGTCAGTCCCATGTGGGGTTTGGTCCCCAAAATGGTGTAAGCAATGCCGGTTACAATCCAATATTTCCAGTTCAGGGACAAGCCATGCACAATGCAGCTCAAGTAAATTTGTCTCAGCTCCAGGGTATTCTAGCGCAAAGTATTCTGAGCATGCTTCAGCAGCCTAATGTGAATATGAATATACCAAATGGCCAGTTTTGTGCTCCATTTCCTGTGCAAAATATGAATCAACAGCTGCCTATGCAAGTGCCAAATGTTTCTCAAGTTGTTCCGTATGGCATGCATCCTGGTTCCAGCTCCATATTTGGGTTTCAAAGCCAAGTGGCTCAGGCCATGGTTCCTCAAAATCCAATGTTTTCTGCGAATCCCCAGATGGGTCTTGTGCCTGGAAATCAGGTCAGGTCACGGGTTGACCAGAATGATGGAAACTTGGTTCCACCAAATGGGAACGCAAATGCTCTTGTATCATCAACTTTTTCATCTCAGCAGTTACAAGGGAACATTTCTGCATCTCTGAATCCTAGTTCGATACAGCTACATAGTACGAACAACTCTCAACCTTCTGCATTTACAAAGTCACACTCACAGGTACTTTTAAAACTGATAATCTGATATATGTTTTTTTTTTTGGTCAAGAAACTGATATATGTTTCTATCTTTTCTGTGTTAAGCCAAGTTTGTTATTGTAACCTATATACTATATTAGTATTGTTAAAGAAGCTGTGGCTATTGTATCTAATCTAAATCCCAATAATTCTGCAGGCAAATCCTAATAGCAGTACTAAAACTAATGTTCCAAACTCTAATTGGAAAGGATCACCAAGCAAAAACTTCAAAAATAAACAAAATAGAGGGGGGTTTCAAGGAGGGTATGTTGTCTTCTCTCTTTAATTAATCTCCGTTTATTTGCGTTAATTTATGGTGGCTTACATAATTTTCCTGGGATTTTCTATTGTTTTCCAATTCATGTAGATTCCAGAAGTCCAAGTTTCATGATATAAACAATGGAAAGAGGAAAACTGAGTTTCCTAAAGAACATAAAGGCAAAGGTTTGAATTTTTCTACCTTATCAAGATCAAAACATTTTTGTGCTGTTAGACTAATGTATGGCCATTCCGGCAAAAGCAGGGCTTAACAATAATCCTCAGGAACATATGCAGGGACCAAAAAGGTAGCTTCTGCTTTACTTTCCAATCATGCTTTTTTTGGTTTCAGTTTATTTCTTGCTGCCAATGCCTTGCATTCAACTGCTTTAAAATGTGTTTTATTCATAGGAATGTGCAATAAAATACTAATAAAACTTTTATCCAAAAAAATAAAATAGTAATAAAATGAACTTTTGTTTGATTGGCTGATTCACAGGAAGTGAAGGATATTTTAGTTTTGGAGAGGCTGGTTTGGGTTAGGCTATACGTGTTTATTACATTGTTAATGATAGGACTTGGGCCTCTCATTTGTTTGGAGTTAGTATAAATAGGAGGGAAAGAGTGGAGGCAAAATCAGTTAGGAATTGAGTTGGCATTGGAAGGGGAAGCTGGAGGGACTTTCAAAGATCCCTATACACCATTCTAGCTTCTAGTTTCCTGATCTTCTTGGTCAAGACTCATTGTGGGATATGCAAGATTCCGTGATTTTTTAGCATTTCTTTCTTGAATCTGAATCAGTCCTATCAGTAAACACGTATCTAGTAACTCTTCGAATTAGAGGCCCCGAAAATGCTTCTAGTAGATATGTTCATTAAGATGTATGAAAGTTGCTGTACTTAAACAGTTTGAATAGCAATGATATAAATGGATTTCATACTCTCTAGCTGTTGTTTTATAAAAATAAAGTATCATTGATTAGAAGGGTGTGACCGTAGTCCCATGGACAAAATCTAAATTGGCAACAACACTAACATATAAGTCTGTAGTAATCATTTGAGTCCATCTGAACTAAGATGAACTACAGCAGTCAAGTAACATCAGCCTTTAACTAAAACATCTTGATCCACTTTCACAAGTTTGGTACAGAATTAAGATATGTTTTGTTCAAATAAATGGCTTCCAGATGGCCATCCAAATGAAACATAGAGAATGTGTTTCCTCTCAATTTGTCCTGCAATGTCATAATTTCTCAATCTTGATTTTGTGTATGATTGCTATTTCTTTGTTTCTTGAATGGTTAGATCCTTCTCTGTGACTTATACTGAGCAAGAAATCCAACAATGGCGGGAAGCACGGAGGAAGAATCACCCTTTCTCTAACAACATCCAGAAGGTTTTAAACAAATTGCTTTATCTACTGCTTGTGTTTATCATGTTATTGTCTGATAAGTAATAACTGAATTACTCCCTGCAGAAGCAGAGTGATCATCGGCATGGCTCCGAGGTCATTGATAGGGCAGTCTTACAAAAGGAGGTACACTCATTAGAGGGATATTTTAAGCATACAATACCGCCCAATATAATTTTCTTATGTTGCCAAATTTTACTTTGTTGTTCAATTCAATTGAGAGCCCAACAAGTATTAATTATTTTGGCATGAAACCATTGTGATGACAAGTAAATCTTTCTTGGACTCACATATTTCAGCTCTTTAATTTTCATGTTTTGTCTTTGCAGCTCAAACAGGTTCTAGCAAAGCAAGCTGAGTTGGGAATTGAAGTTGCTGAAATACCACCATACTATCTGAAGGATTCTGAAACTCAAGGTCTTCAGAGTGAAAGGAAAAACACATTTACTGACAAAAGGAAATTCCAAAACAAGTTCAACAAGAGACCAGACCGAAAAGGCCGGTCTGGCAAGAAGCAGAAGTTTGCAGACAATGATTCGTCAGAAGGGCCTTCTTTAAGCAAGAGAAAGCCAACTTTATTGCAGAAACTCTTGAGTGGAGATGTAAAGAGGGATAAGAGCCACCTGCTTCAGGTTTTCAGGTTCATGGTAATAAATTCTTTCTTTAAAGAATGTCCTGATAAGCCACTCATATACCCATCAGTTGTGGTAAAAGATGGATCTGAAGGTGGTGCTGGTGAAAAAAATTTGCATGCTGGAAAAGATGTTCTTGACACGGAGCGTAAAGTTAAAATTGTAAACCGCAATAATGATAATGTCCATGTTAATGAAGACGAAGAGGGTGATGATGATGATGAGAATGACTATGTGGTGCATATCAATCAGCTTAAAGAAGCATCTTCCTTGGTTAAAAGACAATGTGATAATGGAGTAGGAGTTGAGAAATCTGATCAGGAAGAGGGAGAAATTACAGATTGAAATCCAATGTTGCTCTCTCATTTCTTGCAGAAAGCTTTTGAATACCAAGATTGTGAAATTTTGTTTTATTTATTATTTGGGTCCCCATTGTTGTTTTAGTTGATGGGCATGAAGCGTCTGTTATAGTTACTGGGAGTTTTATAATACATTTTGAGAAATAGATCTATAGAACTAGCTGATAGTGGCAAGGAGTGCACATTATGCATGTTGTGAGGTGACATAAGTAACCGAAGAACATCATGTGAAACAGACCCTTCTAAAAAAAAAAAATGAAAATTTTTTTTTATCATCTCATATTATATTTTAAAAACTTAAACATGTATTTAAAATAATAATATATTTTGCTCTCGTTTCAAATGCCAAATGAGTACAGGTCATCAAAGTGGGGTAAAATTAGATTAAATTTATTTCACATAATCTATTTTATTTTGAATAAACATATTGATCTTTTAAGTAGTATTAGATGAGAAAATAATGAAAAACTTTTTTTAAGAAAAAAAATGGTGGAAATTTTGTCACTTGATTTTTATAGATCTGATCACATCATTCACTAATAGTGCTCCATAAGTGAGATAAACTAAATTGAATAAAAAGTGTAATTATGAGAACTATTGTAGTTTAAAACGAAAATTGGAAGATTTAATCATTTGTATTATAGTTGTTTGAAAGTGATGGAACTAGGGAAATATTAACACCTCCCCCCGCCCCCACAACCCCAAAATAAAAAAATAGGTGAATGGAAGTTTAAGGATGTAATATCTAGGTCGATGTACTTGTACAAAGGCCATCCAGGGTCAGAAGGTCTCCTCAAATCCCCATGGCAGATCCAGCAGAAATTTGTAGGATCTGCACAAAATGCGGGATGTGCAATTTTGAAATGCACGGATGCGTGTTTTGCATGCATAAAAGCATGCGTGCGGGAGCGCACAAGAAGTATACAAACGCGTGATATTAATCTATTTTATGACATATATGTCTAGAATCATGTTACATTATTTCCTTAAATGGTGAATCGAAAATTGATTCAAAATTAGAATACAATTGATTCTAGTTGTGCTAAATATAAGTGAAATATCAATTAATTATATAGAGATATTAATTAGCAAACTGCCAATAATTTTGTCCAATTTAATCAATTTGGGTTATATGATGCTATTTATGCTGCCGTTTTTTTTTTGGTACATATTTATGTTGTCTATTATTCTAATAAAATTTTGCACACCCTATGTTCAAACTTTTCTGTTATATTCACAGTCACATTTATGGTACAAATTTTTATACTGTGATATTATTATAATGAGACTATAATTTCTGGACTTAACATTGTTACATTATAATGATATATGTACTAAATTTAAGATCTTCCAGAATAATGTAATATTATGAATTATGTCCAACAAAAAATAAATAATTTTGGCGAATCAAAATCTGATTCTCTTTATGCTAAATATCAACCAAGATCCAATCATATAAGTTTATTTTCTCAATTAGTGAATTCAAAAAAGATTTAAAATTAGAATATACATCTGATTCTCATCATCTAAATATTAATTAATTATGTAGAAATATAAATCATCAAATTACTAATAATTCTATGCATTTATCATTTCAGATAGTAAGAAAACAGTTTCATAGCCACTATATATTCTCTTATTATATATTGTAACAATATATTTTTTTTGGTGAATATATTATAACAATATAACAATAGGTAGCCGACATCTCTTATAACCAAGGGGATAAATAAAAAAAAAAAAAAAGGGCTGGACTCGCTTGAGGAATAAACTTGTCTTTGGAAGATAAATGAGTAGAAGCAAAGGCTTGGCAACTAAAAGTCCTCAGAGAAGAGTAATTGGGCTCCTCTTGATAGAAAACATCATATGGAGACTTGTGTTGCAAGACTCGTGTGGGAGTCCTATTTATGTGAAAATTAGTTATTTGAAAACAGTAACCCCCCAAAGAAAATAGGCAACCTTGATTGAAAGAATCAGATAAGGTATATTGAGCAACTATCAGTGCTCCCTCTTAATAATAGATTTTTTTTTTCAGGACTTTGCACACAAGTAAATTGATGCAAGACTCCTTTAGAAGCCAAAACCTCACTCAATGATAGTTCTAGAGCATTGTTAGATTGTGTCTTTACAAGCTTGAAAATTTTTTGAATGGCTGCATGAGCCTTATACTTACTTGTGAGAAGTGAGTCTAAGTAAATTGGCTATGGTCATCTACAAGTGTATGAAAATATCTCTGACCATAATAATTGGCATGCAGTGTGGTATGGATCCTATATGTCACGGTACAACAAGGCAAATGGCTCGGATTAAAAGCAAGTCTCCTTTGTTTTGATGTGAGTAGGGTTATGTAGAGATAAGCATGGTAAGAAGGTAGTTGGCTTCTCAAACCATGAGAATCTAAATTATGTTTGGCATAGCCATGTTCAAAGGATTGGAATTTGTTTAGGAGTGCCGTCAATTTCATAGTTTTTCCTAATAAAAAAAAGTAATGCAAATCAATTCCCTTTTAATATTTTTGAAAGATTTTAGGACAAATGAGTCTTTGTTGAATTATCTTGATGACACATTGATATTCGGACCTTATTATTAGAAATCCGACTAATCTAACATGGACAACCCGATGGAGTTCCTTTAAGGAGTATGAGTCTCCAAATGAGGACTTTTGTTTTTATTTTTTCAATTTCCAAGGCTCGAACTAGAGATACGTAGTTAAGGGACCAATGTACTACTTAACACTTTCACGAATTTGATGTTAAAAGTCTTTGATGATTTGTACGATAATTAAAGACAAGATATCTACTTTAGTCCTTTAGAAATATACCATGCAGGGAACAAATTTGTTCCTTAGAATTTGAAAATCTTAAACGGTCTCTTAGTTAAAAAAAGAGGGACAATTGGCCACTTCATAAAAGTCAATCCTATTAAAACAACTAGTCGTTCGACCCGTGCCATGCACGGGATGATAATAAAAAATAATTTATTCACTATTATAAAAAATAAATAATAATTTATTTAAATACATCTTATAGAAAATTGAATTTATAAACTTATTTTGAAAATAAGTTAATAATTAAATAATTAAACAAATGAACAAAATATAAATGATTATGAATATAAAATAAGTCATTTTATTTAATATCTTATTTTAAATATGATATTTATAAGATTGAGAAAACCTCATTAGATAATCTTTAACTAACAATACAAAACTTATTTTATCAAAATTTTGCATGTTTCGACAGTTAAAATTGATGAATAATAAAATAAAATAAGTGAATATATTTACAATACCATATACTATTATTAGAGATGATAATGGGTATCTATGAGATAGGAGACATGCCTCCCATATCCTGTTCCCATTTATAATTTTGCTTCTTATCCCTATCCTCATTCCCGTTGCGAGTTCCTATTGCTTATTTCAAGGATTTGAATTCCTACAAGGTATTCGCGAGTTTATTAAAATAATTCCAAAAAGAGAAAAACTCGAAAGCTAGTTCAATATTTGAAACATAAATATACATAATACTACTAATGCAACATAATACAAATTAAAAATAAAAAAAACATATATAATACAAATTCAATAAAGATAATTAAAAAATGAATATGTGCTAAGATTCTTTTTTTTTTTTTTGTATGTGTGTACATATAAAAATGATATTTAAATAATTTATATAAATAGGGAATTGCAGGTCTCCATGGGACAGGAATATCGTTCATTGTCCCTACCTCGTTTAGCAAACGGTGACTCCCCCCGTCCATGTGAATATTGAATGAGTTTCTATTCTCGTCCTCTTTTTTTAAGGTAATCCCAGCGGGTACCACTTCGACTTTTTTAATCATCCTTATCCATTTACATATTTATAGTAAATTAAAATAAATGATAATTTATTTAAATATATTTTATTGAAAATTGAGTATATAACACACACAAAAATCTACTTATTGAAAAACAAAATATCTAATATGGAAATAAACTTAGTGTGTGTTTGGATGGAGTATTTTTAAAATATAAGGGAATTTAAAATGATAGAAAATTAAAATGCTTCAATTAAGTTTCCTTCAATTTTTACATTTTTTTTGGATAGATAATTACATTTTCATTGTTTGTAAAGTACTTTATTTAGTTAAGGTGATTACATTACTTTGATTTTAACATATTTTATTTGAAAAACATAAAAAAAATCTTTTAAAAAATAAGTTTGTTTTATTAATGATCAAAATTCAACCGATCTAAAATCAATTATAATGAGTTCATATTTCATAAATTATCTTAAATTTTATTCACAAAATACTTTAAATTTGATTATAAAATTTAATTTTTATATAAATAAAATTGAATAAATATAACATCATATAATATAAACTGAATATTTAAAAAATTTAAAATACAACAAAATAAATTAAAACTAATATTAAACAAAAATATCATAAATATAAAGAAATTGTAATAGAATATAATAAGAGTGAGACTTACCAAATAAAAAAGCTTATACTTGTACATGTATGGATTTTCAAAATCCCTTCTGTATAGGTGAAAATTAAAATCCTCTATTCTAAGTAGATAAAATTCCTCTCTAAAATCTCTTGAATTTTGCAATTTCTTCTAAGTGAATATCTTAATAGGATATTTTATCATGATAAAATTTAAATTATTCAAAAAAAATTACATACCCCTATAATTGTTTCATCCAAATGAACACTTAGCAAATTTTAAGATCTTGTAGAGATTGAAAGTTGCATTGTACAAAAATAACACCAAGATGAGTTAAAAAATAGTTTGATTCCCCTATGCTTTTTTAAGCTTAAAAATTAATAATAATGACTCAATATACAAAATAAATCATTTATGTATACAAATAAATTATAGACAAAATAAAAGTATAGCAAAGTATCACTTTTTTGACCAAAAGACCATATAAATAGGAGCAATTGATGAGCTACCATGGTGAAAAGTTCTAAACATAACAAATATAGAGATCAAATGCAAAGATTAATTAAACGAATAAAAGCAAGAAACCAAAAGAGATAAATAAGAATGATAAATCAACAACACAAAATCTTTGAGCAAATAATGCTATAATCTACTTCAAACCTATATGGCAATTTGGAAAAATAAAAAAATAATGATAAAAAGGGCTCTCTATAAAAAATAAAAAATGCATAACAAAGGAAAATTTGATGACAAAGAAAAAGTAAAATTGAAGCAATTAGAAAGAAAATTAAAATGAAAACAATAAAAAAGAATATGATAAAGTTAAGAACAGATTAAAAACTTAAAAAACAAAAAATCAATGAATAATATAAATTTATCACACATAAAAGATTTCTCATTTTATTGTTGGAATTTATAAATTTACACATCAATATATTAATATCATAGAAGAAGTGAAGAACACAAGATAAATGATAAAGAAAATAAAAATGCAATAAGACATGAGAAGGAAGATGAAGAAGACGTAGAATATACCTTTGTTGTGAATTGAAATCTTTGTAATAACATTGGATTGAAACAATATAAACATAAAAAAAATCAAACAATTATTGAGGTTGCAAACAAAGAGAAGAAGTAAGAAGGAAGAGTTCAGCAAGATGAAACACACCGATAGAGCAAACAGATATGTCAAAAACCTCTCATGAGATATATTACATATATATTACATTAAAATACTTAAGACAATTTTAAAAGTGATTTTGGAAATGTGAATAATAGACAATCCTATCATTAAATACTAATGATTGTAGTTTTAATTTTTCAAAAAAAAATTAATGATTAACTTCTTAAAAACTGTGAGTTTTAAATCATTCTAGTTGCGATACCTGGAAAATTTTCTCTCATAGGAGTCTAGAATATTAGTATTATAGATAGATTATAGATTATATATTTTTTCCATTCTTAATGATTCTTAATTTTAATTGTATATCGTAATTTTAATGATTTTAATTTTATTAATTCATGTAATATTTAATGATTGTAATAATTGATAATTAATAATTAAATTATAAGTTAAGTTAAAAAAATCTATAGACATAAATGTTGAGAAAAGTGGGCCCTAAATCACTATATGAATGACACATGTACTCTAAAACTCTGTATGAAAGACACATATAATAGTTTCCATGAAATGACTCTTAAATATTATAATAGTAGATATTATAAGAAGGGACCAATTTATCCTTTTTTTGAATTATAAAGGATCAATTTGGGACTTTCAAATCTTGAGGACTAATTTAATCCCCAAAATATTTTTGAGAATCAAATTGAGTATTTAATCTTTATTTGTTTTATTGCCTTTGTTTTTAATCAGAGATTTAAGTTTAGTTTTGAATAAGGGAAAAATTATCATTTTACTCATAAAAAATTATGTTACTAACAAAATAGCCCTCAAAATAAATTATATTTGGTTGTAACCCTATGTTTCAAACCAAATTTTGGGAAAGGTACTAAAGAGGTAAAAAAGGGCTTTAGTCTCTGAGTTCATAACCTAATAAGGAGATAGTAAGAAAAATGATAGAGTTAGGAACTACCTCTCTTGTGGCTTGGGCAAAGAACGAGTAATGCCAGCTTTTGAGAGATGATGATGGATGAATGGAAACCTATCTTATTCCCTTTATGCTAGCACGTTGCGTCAATTATCCTCTCTTGGTGCTCGCTTGGTGTTTCAAAATAAGGGCATTTTCTTGGTTGCCCTTAATGGTTGTGAGTGTCACTATGTGAGACGGGTGGTTCTCTATTTGTTTGTAAAGGGGATGAACATTGTGTGCGGGTATTGTTGAGGATAGAGGTGGTGTTCTGTTGTTGTTGTGAAAAATGGAGAGCTGTTGGGAGTCAAGATTTTTGTCCAAGAGAATAGAGGGATGTGTATGTATATGGGCTCTACTCTTTTAAGACCAAGAAAGGGTCTCCCTCTTGCCAGCTAGTGATAGAACAGTGGCAGGCACAGTGGATGTTAGTTGAAAAGACATAAAGTGGACGTTTGGTTGAGCTTGGTGACAAGGTTGGACTTTTTGGAGATATGGGCTAGAATGGGTTCTAGTTTGGGCCCCTATTAGAGATGTTCCATATTTGGGTTGTTGCATGATGATGGGTATATATGATTTAATTTATTACAAGAAACAAGTTTTCTCTCAAAAGGGCTCTCTCTCTCTTTGCTAATTGGGCATGACATCTTTCATCTAGGAAGGTAAGAGATTTCTTCACCATCTCTTTGGGCTAGCCCTTACAAGCCTAAAATCCTGTCGAGCCACATATATGTAGTGTTAGCTCTTTAAGTCCTAATATCAATCCCTCAAGAGCATACTATAATGGGCTTCATTTTATGCATCCACTTACTTAAAAAGCTAATACTTTGATCTATTTCTCCTCGCCCCCATATTATTATTAATTTGATTTAAACCCATCTTCAAAATTATTTGGAAAAATGGATCTGGAAGACTCTCCAAAAATCTCTCTGATTTAATAAATTCATCCATATGCCAACTAACCTTCATCTTCATTAAAAAAAAGTGATTATATATCATGTTTTATGCCAAGTTGCTGTGGAACCACCACATAGCCTTAGAAGATCATGTCTTTGACAAATAACCAATTTTTTTTTATCACAGGCTATAGTAGAACTACTACTTTAGCCCCATGAAATCCTATCTTTGATAAAATAACTCTTGAAAAAATTACTTTTATTAAGAAAAATGGATCCAATTGATATCTGAGTAAATTTGTCAAACTAAATGAATAGGACACAACCAAATATAATTTCTTTTGGAAATTAATTTCTCCCGAATATAATATTTCGGAGGCCAACATGGTCCCCTTCAAATAAGTCTACTGAGAATACCGACCCACTTCCCTTTTCTGTCTTTTGTAATATTAACACTTATCTTGCATTTTTTGTGATAAAGTAACCACGAAATCATTTTTTTTAAGGTTTAATTAATTTGTTAGTCCCTATAGTTTCATCGAATTTTCAATTGGGTCTCTATATTTTAAAAGTTTTCAATTGGGCCCCTATATTGCATAAAATTTTTCAATTGAATCCTTGCCGTTAACACCGTTAAAAAAAAATAGAATATTCTTAGTATATTTCATTCCCTTCTACCTCTTCATCTTCCCTCCCCACCACCCACCACTAATTGTGAAGGTGGAGCTATAGGAGCCCCTGCATCCATCATTATTATCAATAATCAATCTTCCACCCATAATCAAACATAACATCAAATCCAACCAAATCACAAACAACATCAAATCACAAACAAAAAATCAAGCCCAAGCCTTCCAACGACAAAAATCTACATCGCAAACCAGAAAATCCTTAACCATCATCCTTTGTAAACTATTTTCAACATCAACCATGTTCAACATCTCAAACACAAAAAAAAAACCCATAAACCAAACAAACAAAGCTATGCCAAATCAAACCCTAAACCTTTCAACATTAAAACCGAAAAAAAAGTAGGATCAGAAGGCAAGGAAGGAGTTTCTGGCAAAGAGCTGAAGCTCCCTGCTGATGAGCTTCCTATTGCTAATCAGTGGTGGCGCGACGGTCTTAACGACAGCACCAAGGAATTGGCAGTGGATGAAGGCCATTGTGTGGCAAAGCCTCGTAGCCAGCGAAGTCGTGGTGGCATCGCGAAAGAAAGAAGGGGAGGGATTGAGTTGTTCTAGCTAGCTCCTGTGTGAACGGTGGTTTTCAGCACCATGGGACTAGGGTCTGTGCGAGTGGTTGTGCTAGCGGTGGTGCAGAGTAGTGGTGGCATGATGGCGAGGTGAGCAGGGCCAAGGTTGCCAAGGCGAGTTCGCAGTGGAGAGGAGAGGGGGTGCGCCTTTGTCACCGGAGTGCAAGAGAGCAGAGGTTGGGCCTAGAGAAGAGGGGAGGAGGTTGATGGTGGCAATGAAGAAATAGAGGTGAGAGAAAATGAATGACACTTCCTATTATGGTTTGGTAGAAATGGATGTATAGTTAGATTGTGAAATTTTATCTTTTAGATTAGTTGATATGTGAATTCTATATATATTGAATGGTGTGGATGATAAGTTTTATGGTACATTTAACTTAATTAAGTGCACTATAGTATTGCTGGATTTTTTTTTTGCAACGGTGGTTAACGGCAAAAACTCAATTGAAAAATTTGATGCAATATAGAGATCCAATTGAAAACTTTTAAAATGTAGGGGTCTAATTAAAAATTTAATAAAATATAGGGATTGAAGGATTAATTAAACTTTTTTTAATGATAAACTTGGCTGTTTTACTATAGACTCATGGGCAAATTTGGGAAATTGAAATGTTTACTTTTATTAACGAGACAATCCGACCCCAAGAAAATAACAAGAAAACAAAACCACGACGCACCGATTCCGGTTTCAAGTAGGAATTTGTAGAACGTGACCTGCATTTCAGGTACTGCTATAGCTACGTCCATTACCTCGGTCTTTGTTTTTTCTTTTCTTTTTTCCTTTTTTTCTGGGAAATTTCTTTGGCATTTTGAGTTGCATTTTCTCTGTTAACAGGTTAGAAATCGCTGTTTTCTCAAGCTACAGTATGATAATTTACTATCCTCTTACTAACAGTTTAATGTGCTATGTGTGCATAAAGTGAATGATAATTTGATTATTGATATTATTATTTTTCCAACGCTGTTACATTTGATAGTTCTGAATTTTTTATTTTTATTTTTTTGTTTTGTAAAATGTAATCTGCGCTTGTTAATTGATTATTATATGACCTGTTCATCAATAATGTGGTTTTTGAACTAACTAAGTAGGGAGATTCTTTATGGTATGTTTGGGTGGGAAGAAAAAATAAGGGGAAAAGGAAAATGGAAAAAGAGAAAATTTGAGAGGAGTAGTGAGAGAGAAGAAAAATGTAACCATGTATAATCTACTGCATTTGGGTTAGTTTTATGATAGACCTCTTATTTTTGGATCCATTATGGATCCTCTATTATTAGCCATTGAATCAAACCATCTAACAAAAATGATATTCATCTAATAATTAATAATAAAGGTCCATAATAAACCCAAAAATTTGAGGTCCACTTTTCAATTTGCCACTTTGTTTATCTTATATGTCAAAACAAAAAGTACAGACAAATTTATCAATTCTCAAAAATATCTTCACAGACTTCTTTTTCTTTTCATCATAGAAGAGAAAAGTTCCATAGGTCTCACCACACTTTTTTCTCCTCTCTTCTCACTTTTCTCTCGATTCAAAAAAAAAGAAGAAAAAAACATGTCAATTCCCTCTTTTGTTTCTTTTTCATATTCTTTCTTTCCTATTTCTCTTGATCCAAATAATAACTTTAGCACTTTTTCTTTTTTATAGGGGTGCTGGTACCCTTACTCTGATTTAATATTTAGGGCACATGTACCATTTAATTAAAATATAAAAGTAACTTGCATTATTTTATATTTCAAGTAAGTGGTTACTTGCTTGTTAGGATGCACCGATGCATCAATTTATGGTGTATCCACATGTCCGACACATATGGGACACCGACACTAGGTGGACCCCCACGTGACACATGTCTGACACGAGTTTGGAATTATCCAATTTAAAAAATATTTCTTCCAGCTCGAACACACGGTGGACACGATTTGACATGGCTCAAATGCATATGGGATTTGGCTTGGACACATTGCAGACATGGCCGAACATGTTTTAAATTTTTTCACTTTTTCTTTGGACTTTTTGTTTTTTTGTTTTCATTTCATTGATAGGCCAAAAATATACGAGAGCTTAGAAATAGAAACTACAAAGAAAATTGGTAGTTTAGCATCTATAAATATTTGAAAGTATTATAAATATTTAATTCATATATAAACATGTATGATATTATGAGTTGTGAATTTTTTATCTTAAATTATATATATACATGCCGTGTCTCTGTCCCTTAATTTTATGAGTTTGATGTGTCTCTGTGTTCGTATCAGTGTTTGTGCTTCGTAGCTTGGTTGAGTATTGGCTTTTGTGGTCCCAGTACATTCGCAAAAAGTAAAGGTAGAGGTTAATTTGGCCATGATGCTGTTAGAAAGTGTGCTTCTATGGGAAATGTTGCTTAGTTTGTCAAGATTTAGGCACTAAGTTCTGTACTTTCTCTTTTTGTAGGTATTATTCTGCAACGTTTTTTGGAAGTCAGTATATGAGATAGCAAAGTTATAACATAGAGTAAAAAAATTATGGCGTTTGGAGTATTTGATATGACATAAATGGAAAAAATGTTTGGGCTTTCCAAAAAATGCCGCCCAACTGCCCTTTTTTAACTATGTCATAAAAAATACTCCTAACTTTATAACTTTTCCATTCCAGGGTGTAACTTTATCTCTCAAGCTGTAACTTTTAAAAGCACATTGTTGTATATTGCTGCAAAAAAAAAAAAGAGAAAAAAGGTGCTACAACCTACAAAGTAGGAGCCCAAGACTTGATTCCAACCCCAAACATTTTTTTAGTGAATTCTCTGTACGGTTATAGACTTAAAGTTTGAGTTCCATCTGTATTCTTCCTAATTATTTGATTTGATTTGTTGTTGTATAGCATGTTCTTTGTTCAATGCAGCATTGTAGCCTCCCTTGCACTAGATCTTCCATAGAAGTGAATTATATGGTTATTGTTACTTGGACTTAAGAGTTCGGCATAATGTGTATAGCAACCATCACCATTTTCTTGAATTGTGTTTAGCTCCTGAGACTGGAATTTGTCTACCCTCTGAGTCTCTGACCTTTGTGCATATGTTAAGTATTTCAAGAAGTATAAAAGTTGGCTTTTTGGTAGAATAAAGCTCTTATAATAGTTTTAGATTGACAGGAGTACTTTGGTTACTTAAAGGTTCATGATTCGTGTATCTACTAATTTAGCTGTATCTTAATGTAGTTATGAATGAGACATCTAGGAGTTCTCAATTACTAGGTTCAAGGTTCACTTAGTTGAGTCTAGTTTAGAAATATCCAAAGAAACCTATAAATATGTGATTATTGTTGGTTTTAACTTGACATAGAATGTAATATGTGTAACATCTATGGCTCCGACCTTGAATTGGCTTTTGTTCCTGCATTTGGAATTTGCCTCCCTCTGTGCTTATGTTTAGTGTCAAGTGCTTGGTAGTAGGCCTATGGATTTTTATTGTAGCTCTAATCCCATTCCATGTTTATCTTTATCAGTGCGGAGATGGAGTTGAGGAAATTGATAAGGAGAAAAAAGGAGATGGAGTTGAGGAAATTGATCAGGAGAAAAGAGGTGTCTGGAAGTATTCCTGAGTTTGGTGCAATTTTCATGTCAAATAGAAGCACTTTGAAAGAATGTTTGGAGGGGAAATTGCTTGGGCTACCCAGTGCTATGTCTGGTTTTGTTGGTAGAGTAAAGGCAGCAATGACTTTATTTCTTTTTGAATTTGAAGGAAGGAAGCTTCATGGGGTTTTTGAAGCAATATCAGATGGTGGCATGAACATTGATCCTCAGGCATTTGTTTCAACTGGAAGGTCATTCCCTGCACAGGTGCCAATCTTTATGCTTATATTTCATTTGTCTTATTTCTACACACATTCCTATAGATTTGGCATACATTGATCTTCTTTGTTGCTTCTATTGATTTGAACATCATTGGTTATTTTTTGAAAATTCTTATGTTGATTAGTTTATCCATTGATTCTGTTCTTTGTATTGGCCAGGTTAAATTCACCACAATCTGGCACTGTGACTCTCTATTGGAAGATGAGTTTCGTGATGCCATTCGAGACAACTACTTTGATACCCACAAATTCAACTTTGGTCTATCTAGGGAGCAGGTGTGCTTATTTTACAAGTTTTGGTTTGACATTTATGCGTCATGTTCATTGATATCCAAGTGAATGCAAGAGTTTGTTTGTATGTCCATGTGTAGTGTAGCCTGCCTACATGATGTAAAGTTTTATGATTCTTATTGTTTAAATGTTAGATTGGGAGTCTTCTGGGGTTATTCAGTTCAACAAAGCTTAAAATCCCAACAACTCTACATCACAAGAGGAAGAACAGGAAGCAGGATGACAAGTCCATAAAAGGTGGGGGGAAGAAAGGGAGGTTTTCTGAGATTGAAATCTCTGAAAGGAAGCTTGGCATGGATCATGCCAATTCAGATATTTCAGAGCCAGAGGTGGAAAGGCATTTTTTGTCTTCTGATCCTTGTAGAAATTTTGAAAGCATCGATTTTGGTCATGATGCTTATGATCCTGAAAATCCTGGTTTTCATCATTCAGTGGTCTCTGAGGCTCTCACTGCTGCTAGCCATGAATCACTTCAGCTTGTTACATTGCAATCGAAGAAAGAAACCTTCCAATTCTCTGCCAAAGACACTGAAGAATATATACCCTTGTCTTTACCAGATCATTCTGCTGATCCTGGAGTAGAGGGGTTTGATTTCAGCAAATGTTCAACAGAGGAACAGATAGAGTTAGATATATTTGTTGACGGCAAATTGTCTTTTATCCCTGTACCACAATTACCACTTGCGCCCATTTTGAGAGATGAAGGATATAACCATACTGGAACAGAACATCCATTTGACTCTTCTCTTGGAAATCCCTGCAATAGATTAGATGAATCTTCCTATGCTGAAGTTTCCTTGTCGGATGCAATTGACTTCCAGTCCAAAGATGGAGGTAATCATTTTCAACCGTGGCTGTCCAAGGGTATGTATTCTGATAAGCTGAAAAGGAGACCCAGTGTTTTTTCCCGGTTAAATTTTCCTTCAAAGGATATTAACTCAAAAAGTCAGAATGATATACGAGCGAAGTTAGGGAATGATATGTCAAGAGTAAAGCAGCATAGTCATGTTGAATGTGTAAAGATAGACAAGATTACAGCACAGAAGAATGAAATTGAAGATCCCAATGTGGATGATAGAACTAGCGAGTACATCCCCTTGATCAGTGCTTTATATGCTGTTCCTCAACAACTCCATTGCATGACTGGTCTGGAGGAGGGAACTGGTGGGTTGAAGAAGAGAAATAAGGATAAATTTCCCAATATAGAAGCATTATGACAAAGTGGACAAATGTTTGAAGCAATCACAGGGAATGCTGGCGGCATTCAAACAGATGCTTGAGTACCAAATGATTCATGAAATCACAGCCAAATGACAGGACTGGTCACGTCCTTTGACAAATAGAACCATTGTTAATATACCATAGCTAAAAAGTGGTGGTTGGTCTAAATTTCATAGAAGTGGATTTTGCTTTTATATAGAACTAGAAATTAGTTGAGCTGAGTTAGGCCTAGCTCACGCTTGGATGAAACCAGTCTAATGTTTTTTGGGAGAAGGTTGGTTTACTATAAGATATTGAGTTGAATGAGATTAATGAAGTAGTATTGAGCTTGAAATTAATGGCAACTTTTATGCTCAATGAGTTAGGTTCAGATTTTTGTAACTTTAAAAATGAGTAAGTAATGAGCTTAAATTCTAAATTCATTGAGTTACTAACAAATTGAGTTGCTGATGACATGCCTAGGTTTTTGTTGGCCCTGCTTTTGTAAAAGGGAACACGTGGAAATCGATCAAATGAATGCCTCAAGTACCACAGAAATTCTCAGCTAAAGCCAATGCTCGAGCACTTCTCACCCTACATATAAATATATTAAGAAGTAGTTTCAAGAACATAAATGATTTGGGATTCCACTTAGCCCAGATGGTCTATAAATTAAGGTACATTTTCCATCCATGAACATCTGATTAAGAGTTGAGTCAAGATAAATGACATTATTATAGAATGAAAAGAGTTGTATGAAAGGTTTTTGTACTCACTTATGGTAAAGTAATATGGCATTAGACCAGTTATGCAACACAACAAATCCTGAATTGCATTCAACTAACGCGCCAATAGAACAAACCCAAGTCATACGTACAATGTTTCATGAAAATAACTTCTGTATTAAGAAGCATTTCTCCCTGATAATTAATCATTAATCATCAGTTGGCCCTATCCCAGCAAATGGTAAATTACACAACTGTAAATTTATAGATTTATCTTCCTCTTGGGCAGGAAATGGACAAGCCATTCACTGAATAATAAGAACCAGAGCCAATAGGAGATCCATACTCCTCATTAGGCCTTCTTTGACTGTAAAAAGCTGGCCTTCTAGGCAGAGGAAGTGATGCATATTCACTTGTCAACATGTGTACAATGTCTGACATGGTTGGCCGATCAATTGCTGTTTCTTCTACACATAGAAGACCAATATGAATGCACCTTAATGCTTCATCCTGATTGCATGAGTCTCTCAAATTAGGATCCACTAATTCTAGGCCCCGACCTTGTTGCCATAGTTCCCAAGCCTGAGACATCAGTTAGGTTAGCCCTGTAGGCAAGTTTCAGAGTGCATTTAATTCTATTATTTTTTATTTTTTACAATTTTTTTTTTAACTACATAACTTCCTATAGAATTTACTTATCTCAGCTTTTTCTCAAAAAGTTAAAAACATTTTTTTTTTTTTTGCTTTTGAGTAGAAGGTGAGATGAATAGCTTCTATTTCTAAGGAAAGTAAAAACAAACACTCTTAATTTGGCTAATAAACAATTATCAAACTGCCATAAGAGAACTTACATGTCCTGGTAGATTGCATTGGTTCTCAGAATTGTAGAAGCTGTTGTTCCTTCTACCACTTGCAATTTCAAGTAGTAAGACTCCAAAGCTATAGACGTCTGATTTGATTGAGAAAATTCCTTCCATGGCATACTCAGGTGACATGTAACCACTGCATAAAGTCACAAGTATCATGATATCTTATAGCACATGTGCACATGAAATTTCACCTAAAAGCAATAATTGGTTGAGTAATTGTACTCACTATGTCCCAACAATTCGTGTAGTGTTTGCTTGTGATTCTTGTGGGCTAAAAATTCTCGCCATGCCAAAATCTGAAATTTTAGGATTCATATTTTCATCAAGAAGTATGTTACTAGCTTTCAGATCTCTGTGAACTACTTTTAATCTAGAATATTTGTGGAGATAGAGCAACCCTTGAGCAATTCCATCAATTATATTAAAGCGTCTCTTCCAATCTAGTAGCATGCTTCTATTGCAATCTTTCAGATGTAAACATGGACTTCATTAGTTGATTAGAAATTAAAGGAAAAACAAATCAGAAGGATCATTTGTGGAAGACGTGATTTTTTTTTTTTTCAAGTGAAGACTGTTTTTTCCTTCCTCACCAAATAAAAAGAAGTCCAAACTTTTATTAGCCATGTACTCATAGATTAACATCCTCTCTTCTCCATGGATGCAGCAACCCAATAGCTGAACAAGATTCATGTGTTGGAGTTCGGATATGAGGGTTAACTCATTTTTAAACTCAATAACCCCTTGTCCGGAACCTCTTGATAGTCTTTTTATTGCCAATTCTTCTCCAGTTGGCAATTTCCCCTGCAAAATGATAATCCATAAGTTATCAGTTACTCGTAAAACACCCGTCAATGGGGAAAGTTCAAGGGGCTTCATGCAAGTACCTTGTACACAAGTCCAAATCCTCCTTCTCCTAACTTGTTTTCTGTTGAGAACCTGTTTGTCATGGCCACAATTGATGCAAAGCTGAAGACTCTTAAATCATTCCCCTTCTTCACTTCACTTTGAAGTTTACCAACAGCATCATTTCTTTCTGAGGCCACTAATTTATGCATTTTAGTTACAATTCCGGTCCTATTTTCTGTTTGTAATAATATACCATGATAAAATGAGGTCTTAACTTTCAAGAAAAAAAATAAATGACAATTAACTAAAGGATATTGGTCCATAAATATAGTGAAGCATCTACCTTCAACTGCAGCTTTTCTTCTCTTCCATATTATGTAGAAAATTCCAAGGCAGATTGTTATTAGTGCTGTTGCCGTAGAAGCTCCAATCCACTTCATATCTGCATTGTGTTACCATAAGTTTGAATTTTTTCACACACAACCAGAATTTTCAATCACTCGTGTTTTGTGAGATTCCTGTTTTACACTTTTATGGTGTAACTATCACTTCCAGTTGGAAATCTTCGACAATTAAAAATTAAAAATTTGCATACTTAACAAGTCTAGTAAAACATTACCAACCAATCACTTACAATTCTTCTGCCACAACTCAAGAAGAGACCTCACTTTCTAATGAATTATGTGAATAAATAGCATAAAACCAAAAAATCTTTGCTTGAAATGTTTCTAGTATACTAATAGTTCTATCACTTTGAAATCATAACATCACCTTGCAATGAGAAATTATTAGGTACTCATGAAGCACCAAGTAGGATTGTATTATGAGAGCTATATTTCCGCTTCAAATGATAGTTACTGGTGGGTCCTCCCATTAAATGAAACTGAAATGTCACTCTACAAGTGAGCAAAACACAATCCTACTATTCAGTGCTCCATGAGCATATAATAATTTCTCTTTTGCCATCGTCCAAGAGGTAGGATCATAGGAATTTTAATATGCTTGAGTTGTTGCCATACCTTTGTGATCTGAATTCTTCCTTGCTAGAATGGTAATACTCACATCAGCAGAGAGCACATAAGTTGGCTCCCAAGTCCCATGGTAATACCGACATCCTGTCCCATTAGGGAAATTTGTTGTAAACCCTACACAGGTACAGTTGGTCCAGCAACCAGCTTTACAATCACTAGCACTCAAACTGGCATTGTTGTCTGCCACAACAAAACCATCAGCATTTGATGAATGGTCAAAATATCCTGGCCTAATGTCAAATATGTCACCAGGGTGTCTACATGTGGGTTGTTCCCATCTTTGACAGCCACCCTCAATGTTATATCCATAACAGGTATCAGCTCTAGCAATCTCAACTCCACTTGCTGGATCCTTTAACTGGCCATTATGATACAGCACCCACTGTGTTGCATCATTATGACTTGTATAACTAAAAGACTCTTCATCCTCATTGGAAACAATGTTGTACTCATACATTACCTGAGCTTTGTCAGGAATGTTCTCAAATCTCTTATTCCTCAGCGCCCCACTCGCCCAATATACTTGCCCTCTCTTCTTTATGATCAACTGCCTTTCTCTTGGTTCCCATTCAAGTGTAAATGAGCCTGCAGTTGGAACAGCTCTGGAAATTGATGCCTCAACAAACCATGACATGCCAGTTTTCTTGTTGACACCTAGCTTCATTCCTGGTATTAGTATAGATGAAGGGTGATCAAAACTCTGCCACAACACACCCTTTGTAGAACCATTTGCATCAAGTTCTTGGAGGACTAAGTTTCCGGAGTCCAACAGTGTGGCAATGGTTCTATTGTTGGCTTGGACAGGAGAATACAGGATTATAGGCTTCCCATTTTTGCGGATGATCGTCAAAGCACCTGAATGGTTCAGAGTTAGAACCCCGGAATTGTTGGCAATAGGATCATTCCTATTGCCAATCCAATCCACATAGCCAGTATTGTTTGTTCTGTCTATGACCAAGTAGGTGAGGCTGTTGCCAAATCCAACTGTGGCAAATTTTAGACAGTACCTTTTCTGTGCTGACATTAGGATACTTGAGGAATCAAGCACATCACCTGGCGTCAAACTGTCTCTTGCTGATTCTGCATGTGTGGTAGTCTTCAGACACAGCCATGCAAGAAAAAGGAAAGTGTGAGTTTTGTTACTCTAATAGTAGTAGCTATGGTTTCCATTTTGGTCAGCTATGCTTTAACCTCTAGAATTGAACTCAAATCTTAGCTAACATGGGAGTGCTTTGGTTATAGCAATAGGTGAATGATTCTATGACGGTTTTATAACTACTACAAATTGAATTGTTTAGTTATTTCAAATTGAATACTGAAACCCCCTACTGTTCATACGGCGGCATCAAATGCAGCTATTTTTGTGTGTTCATACATTTCTAGAAAAATGTGTCGTCACAAGTAGTTTAATAACTGGAGGATATATTTCATAAGTCAAAGAAACATGTCAACATGTTGTGAATTAATAATAATAAGAATAAAAAGGATTTGAAATCCTGTTGGTTTGAAAATAAAGAAATCGTTATTGACGGGAAAAAATTGAGATAAAAAGTACTTTTTGAAAATAGTAAAACTCTTTAAAAAATGATGAGATCAATACACACACACATATATATATATATATATATATATATATATATATAACTAAAATTTTGTACAGAATATAAGACGGTAATTAAATTAAATGTAATAGAAGAATGTATTATTTATTCGAAGGTTATTACTTATTAGATATACCAGGTTGTTTTGACACTTGTTTTGTGGAAAATGATCAGCATTTTTACATATATATATATATTATAAAAGAAATAATATTAGAGAGATTGCCTTTCTTCTTATGTGTGGATCCAACTGTTCTTCCATGTGATTCTTGATTGCATGAAACATAGAGGAGCGATTTCAAATAGTGAAGCTTGAAATGGACACCATTGACTACTTTTTTTCTAACCCCATGTTTGGTTAATTGAATGAAAAGAATTGCATCGCCAACCTAAAGTCATGTGAAAACATTGAAAATAATTTTAAAAAAACAGTCAACACGTGTGATCATCAATGTCTCGAGACCTTGTGTTGCACGATTACGCCACAGCAAGCATGAGTAGGTAGCTTGCAGCTTCTATAAATCCAAGTGAGTTTTGCTCACCTCATAGGCAGAGCAAGCTGCAAGATCAAGCAACTAGAACAAGAAAGATGTATTGAGGCAAAGAACAAAAGCCTTTTAATTCTTAATGGAATTGAATTAATTCCATCTGTCAAGAACTTTCCAAACGCCCTGTTTATTTGTTAGAGACAAAAAATAGAGTGCAAGTAATTTAAGGAGCGTAGAATATGAGTAAATATAACAAAGGAATTTCGGGTATCATTTTTACTACATTATATATATATTGACGTGAATACTATTACTATTGTTATTATGTTAGAATGTGAAAAATATATTGTAATGAACCCAAATATCTTATAATACTTTTCGGAGTATGCCTGTGATATTTTTCCCTGTAAATGGGAATTTTCTTTGTTAAAGTTTAGGTTTTGGTGGCTGTATTGTTGGCACAAATTTATTATCATTACATATTTACATTACGTGAATCGGTAATTAAATTTAGCACCTAGGAAAATAAATGGCATAGTATTGAAAATGCTTAAAAATTTATTGCATAGGACGGAAATTACAGTAACCTGTTATTAGGGGATTTATCTAGTATCCTATAAAATTTATGGGTGCCGATATCTTTTAAATAATTTGTGACTGAAAATTTATCACGTATCTTACTAACTAAATTTATTAATATTTTAAATATTTATGATTAAATCACAATTCTTGGATTTAAAAGAGTATGGTATCCTTGGGATACCAAAGCAAAAACGTTATTTATTATTGTTATTATTATTATTTACTTCTAAACAGTGATTTAAAATGCTTAAAAGCAATCATACAGTATACAGAACTCTCTAATAAAAGTTAAACAACGAAATGCTTCATTAGTCTATTTTAGGATTTTTAGAATTTTTTTTTTATCTATAATCATATGTCATCAAAGAGCTTTAACAAAATATTAATGATTCTTTCAATTATAATCTTATCTCCTATTCTCTCAACTACATATAATAAGTATAATATCAATTAATATAAAAAGGATAAAGGAATTCAAAAGAGAGAAAAAATAAACAATTTTTTTATTTTGATTATATATTTAAAAAACACTTAGTATATGAAAAGAAAATATATGAAGCTTCCAACATTTCTCTGGTCGATTAACTGGCCCCGATTCGCTCTTATCCATTCACAAATATGGAGAATATGAGCCAAAATGAGGAAAAATGCTTTTGTGAGAAAAAAAAAGTGAAAAACAGAGGGAAGTGTAAGTTCCAGCCCTATGGTCCAAAGCCACAAAACATGGGATTTAATGCACACACTAAAATTGGTAAGGGTAGGGCGTGAATGAAATTTTTTGTCATGGCCTAGTCATAGGCCTGAGAAAGAAGGTTATGAGTTTTCAAATCTTGCAAGCGGAGTGCCGAAATCATTTGCAGTGCGTTTACACCGTAAAAACCTCTATAAATAGAGGCGGAGAGCATCAAGTATTGAGAAAATTAGAGAGTTGCACAAGGAGAGAAAAATAGTAAATGTGAGTAAATCTCAAAAAATATAATGTAGATAAATATAATGAGAATATTTTTTGATATCACTTCTATTACTCTTTGTACTGTAAAATTATAGTATTTGAATAATAGGGTTCTCATAGGAAAATATTATTCTTACTTTTTGGGTTGGAGAATGTGAAAAAGATATTTTAAAATTATCCTGAATATAGTATAATATTTTTTAGAATCTGTCCCGTGGTTTTTTCTTTAGATATTTGGGGGTTTTCATGTTAAAATTTGGTGTTCATTTTTTTTAGCTTTGTACAAATTTATTATCATTGTACTGTGCCGATTGATAGATTTAATTCTATCAGATTTATTTTGGTGTTTATTGTTACATATTGATATAATTTAATTACATTGTGAATCAGTCTCTGAGCCTAATAGGAAGGGTGAGCGCCAATCGGCAGATAAACAATGGCACTACCTATTTCCTTTGAATAGCGACTAATGAATGGGTTGTATTATTTATAGTCATGAATATAGGATATAGTTCCAATTTACGACCTATACAATACAAGTTGATAGAATGTCATACACTCTTTGCCTACAAATAAAACTTTTCATAATAAACTACGCTATATAAGTCACGAGTCGTTTGACCCGTGCGATGCACAGAATGATAATAAAAAATAATTTATTGATCATTACAAAAAATAAATAATAATTTATTTAAATACGTCTTATAGAAAATTGAATTTATAAACTAATTTTGAAAATAAGTTAATAGTTAAATAATTAAACAAATGAAAAAAATATAAATGATTATGGATATGAAACAAGTCATTTTTATTTTATATCTTATTTTAAATATGATATTTATAAGATTGGGAAAATCTTAGTGGACAACCTTTAACAAACAACACAAAGCTTATTTTATCAAAATTTTACATGTTTCGATGGTTGAAATTGATAAATAATGAAATAAGTGGATATATTTACAATATCATGTCATTATTAGAGATGACAATGGGTATCTATGAGAGAGGAGACATACCTCTTGTATCCTGTTCCCGTTTAGAATTTTGTTTCCTATCCCCATCTTTATTCCCGTTGCAGGTCCCTATAGCCTATTTCAGATATTTGAATCTCTACGAGTTTATTAAAATAATTCCAAAAGAAGAAAAACTTGAAAAATATTTCGATATTTGAAACATAAATATACTTAATACTACTAATGCAACATAATCCAAATTAAAAATAAAAATACATACAAAATATAAATTCAATAAAGATATGTGCTAAGATTCTCTTTTCCTTTGTGTGTGTGTATATATAAAAATAAATATTTAAATAATTTATATAAATAGAGAATTGTAAGTCTCCATGAGAAAGGAACCTCATTCTGTAATGCCCCAATTTTTATGTACTAATTACTTTGGTTAGCTGATGGACAATTAGTCATTCATAATATAAATATATTTTTTTAGTAATTTTATATATGAAATCCCTAGGTTATCCTCATTTATATATACACCTAACGGTCAAACTATAGTTCTCATATACACCCACACTTTAAAAAAACAAAAGAAAATGAAAACCCAAATCCCATTTTTCCCCTCCCCTTCACGGTACACACACACACACATACACACACTTCTTTCCATTTCTTCTTTCATTTTCTCATCTTCTTCCTTCTTTCTCTCCATTTTCCTCCATCATCTCAACCTCATAAATCCTTCAATTCTTCACCAAATTCAACAAATAAATACACTTTTCCATAGCTCTTCCACCCAATAAACACAAATCCACCATTAATTTTTCAAGAAAAGTCCTCCCCCTACCTGTTCTGGAGCAAACAAAATTCGGGTAAAAAGGAAAGAATGAGTTTTTGCTTCCTTACTTAGGAGATCAAACTTCAAGGAGCTTGTGGTTGTTTGGATCTTCAGTAAAAATCATCTTTTGGTAGGGGTTTATATTTAAAATTGTTTATTTATGATTTTGTTAAGAAATCTTGAGTTTTGATGAATGATTATGCATGAAAAATCAAAAGAAATTGTATGTTGTTGCTGAAATTCTCGGATTTATGCAGACAGCTCAATTTGTATGAATTTATTCACATAAATAGAGACAATATTTTGAGCTAAAATTTTTATATGATGAAGCTAACATATGGAAGTATCTTCACTATTTTTCTTGAAGTGTTTAGATGACTTTTTCTATTTTTTAAAATTCAGAAACCGAGAAGATTTCAATTTCGGAATGAATAGTAATTTCTGAAGCACTGAATTTGTACAATTTATTTACCATATCAAATGATCAAATTTTGACTTGAAATTTTTACAAGATGTTGTGGACATCTTGAAGGTAAATCATGAATTTTTGTAAGATTTAACATGATCATTTGACAGGGTAATAAAATTGGGAACTATGGTTGTTGGCTGTAAATAGGGGGTTTCTGACCACCGAATTTGTCTAATTTTGTTAACATATTTAGAGAATGATTCTTGCTTTAAAATTTTTACAGGATCTTGTGGACACATTGAAGTGTCTTAGATAATTTTTATATCCTCTGAATTTATTACTTAACATGCAAATAAATTTGTGTTACAATGTTTGAAATATGCATGAAAATTGAGTAAATATATATGCCATGTGTTTGATAAAATTTCTAAATGAGAGTAAAGGTTGTCTCAGGATTGAGTTTTACATATTTGTTGAAAGTGAAAGAGTGGAATTTATATGAGTTTTGGTTTATCATATAGTAGCATTTTAGTCTTGACATAATGAATGATTGCTTATTAATGTTTATGATTACTCGTTGAGTTGTTGTTGTCGTTTATCTCATCTTAAAAGAAAAGGATTTTAGAATTCATTATTGAAAATTATGCTTGCATTCTTGTGGAGAAAAAGAATGACTTTGAGGAAATAGGAAAAAGAGGAAGAACTAAAGATAAGGAAATCAGAATTAAGACATGAAGATTAAGAGGTCGTTATGTCGATAAAGAGGGTTCGACAGAATCGTTCTAAGGACCATATGGTGGGCATTGACTTTCTTTATAGTGCACATGAGGTTTTGATGTCGGTTCATTATTGAGGCGGTGTCTACAGTTAAGTATAAACTTATAGCTTTTAAAATATCTAACTGTAATTAATTGAGAGGAAAGAAACGTGAGATGAATAAGAAACGAGGATAGAAATGCAAAAGTTATGAGGTAGATAAGACTAAATAAAAAGATCTTAACTATGATGTATTTGATGTCTTACATCAGGATAGCCATTTATGTATGTTGTGACATTTAATGAATGAACCTAGTATATTTCCATGTAAGCATGTCTCTTTAATTATATTAATAAAGTTCCTTCATACATGCATATACTTATCATGCCAAGACCATGCTAAAAGACACCTCTACCTTGATTAGGATTGTTTGCAAAATCCTAAAATCGAATCTCATAATTGTATGTAAATGATTTCAGAAGAAACCAAGGTAGACTAGAGATGATAATGATGTCATGTTAATTGCATATGTTCCTACTGATATTTCAATTGATTTCTCACCCTTTTTTTTTTCCATATCATCTCTAGATGAGCAGGTAGATCCTGATGCAAAGACTTAGTTGCTGAAGTATTGTTGTTTTTGCTGAAGTATAGTTGCTTTTTCGTTACTTGGAGACTGTATGCTATATTCTTTGGATCTTAACTTTGTATTTGGATCATGAGATCTTTCTCCTTTTATGTTTTGTATCTTGTGACTTGAGATCATGACTTAGTATATTCTCAGCTGGTTTGACCCATGTGGCTATTTATATTTGATATTACATTACTATGTTATGTTATAGATTGAATGGCACTGTGTGCCTTATAAGGATGATATATGATATGTTGAAGTATTGTATTTTGAAAAGTATGTTGAGCTATGAATGATTGGTTATCCTGTTTATGATTTTCTGTCTTATAGGAGCATGGTATTTACATCGTTATCATGCCGAACTTTCATTAGAATGCTTAGCAATATTTTATGTCAAATGTTGAAAAGCTCACGAAATAGGATGTGATTCCTTAGTATTAATTCTTATATGACTCGAGCATGTAGAAATGAGTACTAGGTAGTTACACATTCCTTGTCCCTACCTTGTTTAGCAAATAGTGACTTAACCTCATCCTTGTGAATATTGAATGAGTTTCCATTCTTGTTCTCTTTTTTAAGGTAATCCCAACGGGTACCACTTCGACTTTTTTAATCATCCTTAGCCATTTACATAATTATAGTAAATTCAAATATTTGATTTACATTATTTTAATTGCACATCATTTCCTTTTACATCATTTTAATAAACATTCTCTAAATGATTTTTTTTCGGTTCCTCTATAACCGTATACAAAATAAAAAATCTTATTTCTCAGTGGTTGTTACGTTGAGTCCATTATATTATCATAAATTATCCTCTTAACTTGTTTATTGAAGATAAGTACCCTTTAAGATCAATATATTGTTGCTCTCTGTCATATTCTAGCTCTTCAACTAAGAGATGACTTTGAAATTAATTTAGTGGAGAATTATTTCGATATGACATGGACTTATTTCAAATATATTCCATTTGAATTAAGTAATTTTTCAATTTCAATTAAAGATAAATTTTTTAGCTATGACCCTAGGATAGCAAGATAGACCAAAAACATTTTTTTATGACAATATGAAACTCTTAACTTATTCTACAAAAAACAATATTTGTCTTTAAAATTTAGAAATATAATAATAAAATGATTAATAAAAAATTTAAATTTAAATTTAAAGAATACCTTAATTCCTTAATATTCTTCTTCGGTCATATAAGATTTCATCTTCTAAAAGTTTCCAAATATGCTCCCATACAAATAGCGACATACTCATTGTGTTTGTCTTTAATAATGTAACAAAGAGTTTCCTTAACTGATTTCTCAATATTAACTCAATAATTTCCTTTATACTTTCAATAAATTTATTATTTAAGAAATTTGTGAGAAAATTTTGATAAATTCTATCCATATATTAAACATCCAAATTGATTAAAAAAAAAAGTGGTTTCCAATAACCTTAACATATAGATTTATCCTTTTTTATGATAATTTGAAAATACTTAAAATCACATTAGCTTGATACTTAAGGCTTAATTTTATATTAAATAAGGAAATTATAATTTCATAAACTGCTTGGTCATGTCATTTTGAATTTAAGGCCTATATAACTACATTATAATATGTATTTGACTTTCATGAATATTCAAAATTTAGTTTTTATCTTTATAAATATTTTTAAAATTATCTTTTCATTTTTATAAATGTCATTATGTAAAAGTGATAACTAATGTGAGACCATAAATATAATACTTAAAAAAATAATAAAATAAAAAAGATAAAACAAAAATAAATAATAAAGATAGTAAAAGAGTTATGAAATAAAACTAATAAAAAATCATAGTGAATACTCTTATTATATATGAGTCATTTACCTCATTTTAATAAATCAACGCTGAATTTATAATCTGCAGCAAATATTATAAATTAACGTATATATTGATTTAAATATAATGGATTATATTTAGAATATATCGAATCTTGAAATAACATATAAAATCTATTATATACCGAATATTGAAATAATGTATAAAATAAAAAAATAGTGCATAAAATGATTACTTTCGATATCAATATTTATTATAAAAATACACATGGCATTAATTTATTTATTTATTGTTTTATCTTCTTACTTTTAGTAAATTAAGAATAAATCAACATTATTGATATGATATCATTACCGTGTATGTATGTGTGTGTGTGTGTGTTTGTGTATATATATAGTAATTAACCAATATTATATATTAATTAATTAATTGATAATTAGGAATATCTAAGTAAAGCAACATAATTTATCTGATTTAAAACATTTTCAAAAACATATTTTAAAAATAAAATATAAAATCTAAAATTAATTTTTTATCATTTATTTATTTTATTTATAAATAATTATTTTAAAAACTCCAATATATAAGGTTGTTAAAATAATGTACAATATTTTTTGTCATGTAGATTTTAGTATAAATTGCCCAAATATTAAAAATGATTAATATGAATGTTGAAATTGTATAAATTAATGATATCAAACTAATAAATTAATATTGCAAATATAATTAACATATGTATATTGATATGCTAACTGATTTAGACATGTTTGATTTGATTTAATAAATCGCAATAAATTGAATTATTGGGATTTTTAATTTCTTTTAAATTATCTACGATTCAATATAAAATGATCTAATTTAAAACTTAAATGGGAAGAAAGTAAAATTAATTTTTATTTTTAATTTTAAATACCAATTAATCGATTTTAAACATAATAATAAATTTTCTAATCAATTCAAACCTCGATTTCTAAATTTGATTCTAGGTATATGAAAGTTCAAATCTTCATTGCTTCAATTTTCCATTATTAATAGACCCAATAATACAATTAATTACAAAAATTTGAATTCTCTACTTTAGTGAGCAAAAATATATAAACTTGCTAAAAGACTTTTAATTTACATAGTTGATTACCTCAAACAAATCAAATATCAAAATCATGTGTTAAACTTTGAGAATTTAAGGTTTGTAGTAGTAGAAGATCATGTCATTGTAATAAAGGATCATGACTTATAATATCAATTTTAAACTTCCATAATATTATGCTCCAGTTATTATTCAACAATAGTTGTGGGTTTTTTTTTTCAGTTTCGAAGTTTTTTATGTTAATTATTGTGTTCCTTTTTTTATTTATTTATCTATGTTTAATGTGGTTCTCAAGGGAGAAATGACATTTTTTCCCAACACCTTGTGTACTTGACATAAAAAATGGCAAACCTTGCAGCCATCTCGAAATCACCATGCGATTCCTCCCCGTCGCCATTAATCTTAATAATGATCTTATGCTTTAGAGCAATACCTTATTGTACCTAGTCTTCAGGGATAGATCCAGTATTCAATCAATGAGGGGGCAAAAATTACAAAACTTAAAAAAAAGAGTGAACTGATGTTCTAGGTTGAACTTGGGACTTGGAGAAAGGTCCGAGTTCTTTTTGAAAAAAAAAGAAGGTACTATTACATTATAATAATTCAGAGCACCCAATAACTCAACTTGCAATTCAATCTTTAACGTTGGTTCCATCATAATTTTTCTTAAATTAATAATATTACATTATTGCCCCATATACATCACCTGAAATACATTAAAAGCTTCTCCATAATATGTTTTTTTCTTTTTTCACTTATTACATGATATTAGTGTATACATATATATAATTTGTAAAAACCTTGGAGGGGCCATAGCCCACCTACTGGCACCCCGTGAATTCGTCCCTGCATGTCTTGAACCGGAACCTAGAGTCTGTCAATCCTTGCAACACTTTAATGGATATCGTCATATCTGTTTGCACACTGGGAAATATGCTGACATGAATAACATTTGTATGCGGCTAGGGGTGGTCTTGCATAACGCATGCAAACACACACATGTACGGTCCAT
This sequence comes from Dalbergia cultrata, assembly GCA_031216105.1. Lineage (NCBI taxonomy): Eukaryota > Viridiplantae > Streptophyta > Magnoliopsida > Fabales > Fabaceae > Dalbergia > Dalbergia cultrata. The sequence goes on from CM062350.1 coordinate 20,773,984, forward strand.
TGCACTTTTGAACCACCCACATTCATATATCATGTATACTCCAATTACACCCATCCCCAAAATTCATGCATTTGTCATGGTATTTTACTTTGTCTAACTCATGTACTTTGTATTGAATAGATCTTCCGATACTGTAATTTTTAACTATAAACAACAAAACTTCCTTATTTGGGAAACAAATCCTTACCATCTATTGATCCAGTAGCTACAGTTCCATCGAACCCTACAAAAGTGCTCCCACACATTGCTTCCAAGTTCAAACACAAAGACAAAGACCGATCCAGCAGCTACAGTTCCATCGAACCCTACAAAAATCTTATTTTTTTATTTCAGGACACCCTATCTCTTCTTTTTTTTTTTGTGGGGATCAATGACAAAAAGATATTGGAACATAACTTTGGAAGAGATGATGGAAGCAGGAATTTATTTTGGTCATGGTACTAGTAAATGGAATCCTAGAATGACACCTTATATATCCACAAAACATAAAGGTATTGATATTATAAATCTTACTAGAATAGCTCGCTTTTTATCAAAAGCTTGTGATTTAGCTTTTGATGTAACAAATAAGGGGAAACAATTCTTAATTGTTGGCACAAAAAATAAAGCAGCTGATTCAATAGCACGAGCTACAATAAAAGCTTGATGTCATTATGTTAATAAAAAATGGCTCGGTGGCATGTTAACCAATTGGTATACTACAGAAACAAGACTTCAAAAGTTCAGGGATTTGAGAACAGAACAAAAGATGGGCAGAATCAACAGTCTTCCAAAAAAGGATACCGTTATGTTGAAGAGACAATTATCTCACTTGGAAACCTATCTCGGTGGCATTAAATATATGACGGGATTACCCGATATTGTAATAATCGTTGATCAACAAGAGGAATTCCAACGATTTGTTTAATTGATACAAATTGCGACCCCGATCTTGCGGATATTTCAATTCCAGCTAATGATGATGCTATAGCCTCAATCCGATTAATTCTTAACAAATTAGTTTTTGCAATTTGTGAGGGTCGTTCTAGCTATATACGAAATTCTTAATTAATAATAATTTTTAATAAAATAAATTATTCAGTTGGGAATTTCATGGATTTTTAGAATCGGTTAATATAATCTTACTAAATCACTAAATCATGCAAAAAACAAAAAAAAAATAGAAATATTATGTGATTAGTCAGTATTCAAAATATAAGATTTAAGCAGACAAAAAAAAAAAAAGAGACAGATGGTTGAATCAAAATAATTTCTTTCAAGTTCTATTTCTTTTCGAGGGCAGGGCAATATGAATATTCTATTATGTTCCATCAACACATTAAAACGATTATATGATATATCTTCCATGGAAGTAGGTCAACATCTCTATTGGCAATTAGGGGGGTTCCAAGTGCACGCCCAAGTACTTATTACTTCTTGGGTTGTAATTGCTATCTTTTTAGTTTCAGCCATTCTAGTTGTTAGAAATCCGCAAACCATTCCCACTTTCGGTCAGAATTTCTTTAAATATGTTCTTGAATTCATTCGAGATGTGAGCAAAACCCAAATTGGGGAAGAATATGGTCCGTGGGTGTCACGACCCACCTAGAGAACGTGACCGGCACGTGAGGATTTGGGTCCCCACGGAAGCCTCTGGTAACGTGACTGACTAATATGCATAAATAACCCAAATTTGTTTAAAATATGTTAAGTTCAACTAAAACTTGATAATATGGAATTTTTTCTAAAACATAAATTCTGAACATAAATCTGCATAAAATCCATATTCTAGGCCAAAGCCAGACATAATAGAACAATTAACATAAATTCTGAAAATAATATCATGCATGTCCGGGGATCCTGCCTACACAATTTATTGGAGCACTACTAGGCTGACATAATTGACAATAAGCTCCACTTCAAAGCGAAGCTCACCAAGGAAGCTGTAGCACTACTGCGGAGGATTCTCGTGTACAATCAACCTCAGAATCAGATCTATAGGGAAAGGAAAAGAGAGGGGTGAGTTCATCAAAACTCAGTGAGCGAACCTCCACTCACAACCCACATGGGACAATAACAAAATACATAACATATACATGCAATTGATATGAAATATATTACATATATAATTACATATAAATTAACTGAATCTATAGCAACAATTAGTAGGGAAACATGAATTATTCTGTACATAATTATCCGGAAATAATAGCTAAATACGAGCCAATAGCTATTCGATGGGTACCTAACTAGGTCCCATAAATGGACACCTCACTAGGTTCCTTATTGTGGGTGAGCTAGTCCTCTAGTGGACCACTTGGTACCAAGGTTAACGATCAGTCCGGCAGATTGCTAACTCACTGATCATTTCTCACTAATTATTGGCTAAAAAATAATAGTAATAATTTCATACAAAACTAAGATTTAAAATATTTTCTAACTAATAAATAAATCTAAATAATTCATACAAATAGCATGGTCCCATGAGTTTTCCAAAATAATTAGTTCTCATGATAATATTTCTAAAATCGACATAATTCATAACAACATGTTCTCTTGACATAAATTATTCTAAAATTTCATAAATAATTCATATAATTTGAAAATATATTAATAATGACCAAAAGTATGGTCATGAGCTTAAACCCACTCACCTTTGATAGTCAGGAGTGTGCTTCTACTAACAACTTGATTTTGGAAAATTGGAATGGTATAAGTAACCAAACTTGTCGATTAAAGGGAGGGAGCGTCACAACGTCTTAAGAGATGATTAGTTAGGTCCACTGAAGTTCGGCCACGAGGATTATGAGCTTAACAAGAGATGAATTCGGCCAAAAAGGGGTTTGGCTTAGAGGAGATTTGGTTTAGAGAAATTTTGGTTTAGAGGAGTTGGAAGCAAAACTTAGTAAAATGAAACTAAACATTTCTTACACACACACACACTCCTACACACATATATTTATACACAAATATAATAATCATAAATAATATTAGTGCTATATGTCTATACTTACTAATAATAATAAATAATATTAATGCCTACTACACTTAGTAATTATAATGTTAAATAATATTTGTGCTATTTACACTTTAATAATAATAATACTAATGCTAGCTACACTTAGTAATATTAATTATAATTAATGTTAGTGCCATATATCTAGATTTAATAATAATAATAACTAATATTAATGCTAGCTACACTTAATAATTATAATGTTAAATAATATTAATGTTAGGTGCACTAAATAATAATAATGTTAATGCTAGCTACACTTTAGCAATATTAATTATAATTAATATAAATGCTAGAGTACACTTAATAATAATAATGCTAATGCTAGATACACTTAGTAATATTAATTATAATTAATATTAGTGGCATATATCTAGACTTAATAATAATAATAATTAATATTAATGCTAACTACACTTAGTAATTATAATATTAAATAATATTTATGTTAGGTTCACTTAATAATAATAATACTAATGGTAGCTACACTTAGTAATAATAATTATAATTAATATTAGTGTCATATATCTAGACTTAATAATAATAATTAATATTAATGCTAACTACACTTAGTAATTTTAATTCATATTCTAACTATAATGCATTAACACTACTAACTATAATGCATATTTAAATTATAATGCATGCAACACAACTAACTAAAATGAATATACTAACTATAATGCATATGTATGCTCATAGTTTACTATTAACTATAATAATAATAATTATTATTATTATTATTTCTTTATTTGGGATATCACAGTGGGCTTCCTTTATTGGAACTTTGTTTCTATTTATTTTCGTTTCGAATTGGTCAAGGGCTCTTTTGCCTTGGAAAATTATATAGTTACCTTATAGGGAGTTAGCTGCATTCACAAATGACATAAATACTACTGTTGCATTAGCTTTACTTATATCAGTAGCATATTTCTATGCAGGTCTTTCAAAAAAAGGATTATCTTATTTTGGCAAATACATTCAACCAACTCCAATCCTTCTACCAATTAACATCTTAGAAGATTTCACAAAACTCTTGTCGCTAAGTTTTCGACTTTTCAGAAATATATTAGCTGACGAATTAGTAGTTGTTGTTCTTGTTTGTTTAGTTCCCTTAATAGTTCCTATACCAGTCATGTTTCTTGGATTATTTACAAGCGGTATTCAAGCCCTTATTTTTGCAACTTTAGCTGCAACTTATATAGGTGAATCCATGGAAGGCAATCATCAACAAATTTATGAAATAATATTTTTTTTTCTTAGTTTAGCTCACCACAATGTATGTGCAACTCAAGATAATATACTTAGAGAACATAAATTCATAAAAAAAAAATATAGAAAATAAGTTTTGGAATCTTTTTATTTTATATTATTTGAATATTATAAAGGGTAAAATGCAATCAATAAGGTATAAATAAGATAAGCATATGATTTTAAGTGATATTAAAATAGAAAAGATTACTGGGGAATTGTAAAAAAAAAAGTAGTAGTGAAGGAAGTCAAACTAAGTGTATATAATCTAATAGTTATAAAACTTCTTTTTTTTTTTTTTGCAAGTTTCAAAGAATGATTCTTGAATCCAATTGAATCTAAGACACGAAGAATTGGTTTACGGTATGGAAGAAATACATGTATGTGTGGTATTAGATATATAACTAGTTATATATGAACTAACTATAAATATAGTTTTCTAAATTTGTCCTTCTACTGTAAATTTGACAGGGATTCAAAAAAAGAAACCCTTCTGTTTCATCTGTAATTATGAATTGAATATTGATGAATTACTAAAGCAATTAAATCAAGAAAAAGAATGACGAATTCAAAAGAATGGTTCTAAATTAGAAAGTAAGATAAAAACAAAAGTTGTACAGGTTCACAAAAACTACAAAAGAACTACGTGAATGAAAAAAATGAATATCGGAGGATAGTTCAATAAATATTATTGTGATTTCCATTTTTTTTTTACTCTCAATTACTTCGACTGACTAAATCTTATTAATTGAAATTTTAAGTCATAATTGGTTGGTTGATTATATCATTAACTATTTCCTTCTTTGGGGGGTGAGAGGAACTTATCATGAATCCATTGATTTCTGCCGCTTCCATTATTGCTTCTGGATTGGCTGTAGGACTTGCTTCTATTGGACTTGGGGTTGGTCAAGGCACTGCTGCAGGGCAAGCAGTAGAAGGGATTGTGCAACAACCAGAGGCAGAGGGGAAAATATGAGGTACTTTATTGCTTAGTCTGGCTTTTATGGAAGCTTTAACAATTTATGGACTAGCATTAGCACTTTTATTTGCGAATGCTTTTGTTTAACCCTAAAAAAATAGAAAAATACAAATTTATATTATTTTTTCCGTGCACTTGATTTGCTACTCTTGTTTTTCGAATTATATTATTGTGATTTCACTCCTCCAATTCTTTATTTGTTTGTGCAAGAACACAGGGGAAGGGCTACTTTAAGGTAAGGGTAAGAAATTAACATACCGCTTGCCTTATTCCTTCTCTTTTTAGTCCAATGCCCTTTTTTCCTTTCCATTTAAATTGATTCGGAAAATTTTTAGAAAGCGTTTAAAACAACTAATTCTAATAAGTATGATTCTTATGGGGAATCTTCCAATCCAATTGATCGACCAATAATATATATATATATTCTAAAGAATTCTAATTCTAAAAAATTCAGAATCGTAGAAAGATAATTAATCTATCTATAAAAGGAGATCATATGAAAAATATAACCGATTCTTTTGCGGCCTTCGTCTCCAATATCAAGTTCACGTGAGCTGATAACTAAATAACTCTTGTGGCCTTCGTCTCCAATATCTTTTTTTTCTCCCAAAGTTCTCAATACTGAAGTGCAGAGGTGATTGATATTGCAACCCACAAAGTCAAAGAAAGGTCCTGGTCTAAAATATACATACAAAAAGAATCCCCAATTTAAATGTACAACCTCCATAAAATTATAAAATTAAACTAAAATATAAATAGATTACTAATTTTTGTTAATATATCACACTCTCAAGGAATTAATTTCTCTCTACGAATGAAAAAAGGAATCAATTCATGAGGGTGTGTGTAAATGTTTTGAAGTTAAATATTACTAATACTTGTATAGGAAAAATCAATTTACTTTAAGAGTTAGTTATATACTTACTCTGTTTAATATTTCTTTTTAGTATTAAATTTTGTTAATTCAACCGTTGATCATGATATTATTGTGGTGATCCAAAATATTTAATTTAGAAAAATTAGGGTAAATTTGGTTCCAATTTTCAGTTTTCAGGATTTTGTGAAGGAAATGTTGAAAATGAAAACTGAAAACTAAATTTTGTAGTTTTCATAATTTTCAGTATTTCTTTTACAAAATCCTAAAAACTGGAAAACTAAAACGAAATAACGCCCCCTTAGACATCCATAATTTCAAAAACTATATCATATATAAAAAATAAAGAATAATAAGATATCAAATATTTTTAAAACATGTAAATTTTTAATTTAGACACTTGATCTATATGGTAGCGTGTGGTTTCTGTCCCAGGACAGCAGAGACAGAGACATTAAATATAACAAAGATAGAGACATAAAAGATATTGTCTATGTATTATATTTGATAGTGGAGTACAAGACATGACGACTGTCTTTGTATTTTTCTGAAACACCGAGACAAGACAACAAAAAAATATTAAAGAAATTTTTACCTTTGCCAGACCATCGCCGGACTACTACCGTCACTGCTAGACCACGCATGATAGTGACAACATATAAGGAAATATTAAGTATGTTTAGGAAGAAAAAGTATTAAATTTTTGTCTCTATATCTTGTCTTTACTGTCCTTATATTTTGAAGGTATAAATTTTTTTTGTATTTTGTATCCCAAAATAGAAAAATTTTCTGTATTTTATACACATCTCAACAACCAAACAGCTTTGTGTCTCTAATATCTTCATATTTTCTATACCAGGATAGAAGCCAAGTGCTTTAGTAGGAGCTTTTGATTCTTACAATACCATATATATTAATTATTTGTATTTATGCAGAGTGCTCATATATTCCAAGATGTGTGCGAATAAAATACGGAAATTATGGTAGAGTAAGAGCTGAGTTTTGGTCTCTGCTGGTTTCCTCGAAAGTCCTATTTTATTATTAATTACTTATTATTCTAAGATAGAATTCATTATACTAGAAAAATGCTACATGGCTCAACCAACAAAGTAACGAATGGTTATGCGAATGAGAACCAATAATAAAGCAGAACCAAATTGGTTTTGTATCACCGCGTAAGTATTCATATGAGATGAGAATATTAGAGTGTAGCCCATTTTTTTGTTAATCCTGTATTGACTAATTTATATTCCTACTAATCAGTAATTTTGCACTGGAAACAATGATGATTCGCTGAGTTAAGTGATAAAATAATCAAGATATATGTTATTTGTACTTATAATATATGAAACACCGTATCGACTCACATCTTATTTACCATTGAATAGGGTATAAACCCATTAAAGTAGAGTTCATATCTCATCTAATGATGGATCATATGCGAGTTGACACAGCGTCCCATGCATTGTGAGTACAAATAACAGTTTTCAATAATCAATCCAACTTGTCAAGTCAATACTTATCAAGCTATACATTTCCTTAGGAAACAACTTGCCATGGAAGTCATTAAATTGAACTATTTCATTCACCTATCTCGCAGGAAAAGCAGAGATTGACAAGCCATTGATTGAATCAACTTCATGGTTATGTGGTTCGTGTACAGAATTGAACCTTCTACCAAAGTAAAATGCCGGCTTCTTTAGCAATGGAAGTCTTTCAACTGAATTTGATAACAATGATAAAATCTGTGACATGGTTGGCCGATCAACTACTTGTTCTTCTACACAAAGCAGACCTATATGAATGCATCTAAGCACTTGATCTTGGACAAATGAATCATGCATTGCTGGATCCATCAATTGTAGTGCTTGGCCTTCATTCCAAGACTCCCACATCTTAGGAAATCAATGTTCACATAACATATATGTTAGATACACAAACAAGAAAAATTCCCGGGTGATGAGAGCAAATTTAACATGGGATTCTTGCACACACACTCACAACAAAGTTGGTGGGTCTCATAATTAAATAAGTGTATTTTAAACAAAGCTAATTCATAAGACCAAAAACCAAAAATGTTAACTGAGACCCAATTTTTATTGTATTTGTAAATATAAAGCATTAAACAGTTAAACTAGTGTTTAGGCAGGAATTTCTCCACAACCACAAACAATGATATCTATAATATGAATGAGAAAAATAGTTGAGTGAGAAAAGGATAACATACATGTCCCACTAAGTTCATTGGGTCGGAGGCATTGCCGTAGCTATTATTTCTTCTACCACTCACAATCTCAAGCAATAGCACTCCAAAACTATAGATGTCCGACTTTATAGAGAAAACACCTCTTGCAGCATACTCAGGTGGCATGTACCCACTGATTAGCAACAAATATTACAATATTCAATCAGTAGTTGACTAACAAACATGTGAAATAAGAAATAATCAAGAGCCTTTAAGCACAAATGTAAAGAAAGCAATGGTTGCCAAGTGTACTCACTATGTGCCAACAATCCTAGTGGTGTTTTCTTCATATCCTTCCACAAAAATTCTTGCCATGCCAAAATCAGAAATCTTGGGGTTCATATACTCATCAAGCAGTATGTTACTCGCTTTCAAGTCCCTGTGTACGATCCTTACTCTTGAGTATTTATGAAGATAAAGTAACCCTTGACCTATACCTTCAATTATGTTGAGACGTTTTTTCCAGTCTAATAGTTTACTTCGTGTTGAATCTTCAATGAAAAATAAAATCAAATTAATGTGAAGGAGAAGTAGAAATAATTGTCACAAAAAGAAATGATCTAATTAGGAGATGTATTTTAGCAAGTTAGATGTTTAATTCTTACCAAATAAAAAGAAGTCTAAGCTTTTGTTTGGCATATACTCATATATTAAGAGTCTCTCTTCTTCATGAATACAACAACCAAGTAGCTGCACGAGATTCCTATGTTGAAGTTCAGATACAAGTCTCAACTCTGTTTTGAATTCTGCTACTCCTTGCAGTGATGTTTTTGAGAGTCTCTTGATGCCCACTTCTTGTTGCATTAGTATCCCCTATACATACATAGTAGTAAGGATCAAGTAATATTATTCTTTTCATTAGTTAGATCAGTCAACTGAACAAAGTTATTTTCAAGATCACCTACCTTATACACAGGTCCAAATCCTCCTTCTCCTAACTTGTTGGTTGGTGAGAAGCTATCCGTAGCTTCCATGATAGAAACATAGCTAAATTGTCTCAAATCATGTCCATGTTTGGAAGCATCCTGATTTTCTGTAGCATCATCATATCACATATAGAGGAACATTTTAATTCAAAGGATTGTCATTTTAAAGTATATATTAGCTTCTTAGTCTTAAAAGACGTTTACCTTCTAGGATGAGTTTTCTTCTCTTTCTTACTAGCCAAAATACGGATCCAAAAACTATGAATAGAGCCACAATAATGACCGGAATAATCCATTTCCATTTCTTGCTGTTTGCATTGGCTTTTCTGCTCCCCTCCACATGTTTATCTACACAAAGTGAAAAATATTGCCACTTACTACCTATTATAATTTAATTATTAGTTTTATAGGATTTAAAAGTAACAAAAGAGTATAAAATAATTGGCATGTGGTTTAGCATCTCAGACTTCATGATATAAAGGCTTGTGAAGATTTTTAAGCATGTGTCTGGCCTCAAACTATTTGTGTCTGTAAGCATGTGTCTGCCTCAAGCTATTTAACTTTTGATAGTTTGATTAATGAGTAATGCTATTTTGCTGGAATTTATTGCTAGAATTTTTTACAGAAAATAAGAGTGGTAGTTGATTAGAATAAAATTATATGATCTATTTACCCATTAAAAGGTCAATATATATGTCACATGATTCTGGCAAATAAATTCATACAGAAATTTTGGCTCTCAAGTATTTTTCTTGATTAATATAAATATTTCATGCAAATAAATGCTAGAGTTAAGCTAGGAATAAAATTGAACTGACCTTTGTCAAATGGTGAAATTTTGGAGGGACTTGAAGACCTCTCATCATCCAGCATGAAAAACATATTCCCACTAGCATTCTGAATAGTTTGCCATGAGTTCCCATAACTAACAAAGTAACATCCGGTTTTGTTGCTGTAGAGACTGGTAAAGCCAACACAGTCACAATTACTCCAGCAAGCAGCCTTGCAATCACTAGTTGTCGAATTCGCATATGTATCGTTGCTAGTCTTCTCTGCATCATTTATTACAATAGACATGCTTGCAAATTTGTCACCTACTTTTCTGCATGTGGGCGCACCCCATTTTTGGCACCCTCCATCAGTGTTGTAGCCATAACACTGACGAGCCCTTGCAATCAAATTTCCTGACATATCAAACAAAGTCCCATCGTGGCTTAGTTTCCAAGGGGCAACAGAATATTGAGCATTCTTGGCTTTGAACATGATAGAGTCCTCATCTTTATTGGAGACTATGAAGTACGCAATGTTATGCTGAGCCTCCACAGGAATGTTTTCAAATGTGTTGTTTTGTAGCACCCCACTTGCCCAATATACTTGATCACCTCTTCTTTTTATGACCAATTGGCCTATTTTGGGTTCCCATTCAAGTGAGAAAGGACCTGAAGATGGTCTCAAAACAAGAAAATATGAAACCAATGACCATTGACTTCCTGTTTTGTGACTGACCCCTAACTTCATGCCAGGAAAAAGTGTGTTTGTGGGGTGATCAAAACTTCGCCACAATAGGTTCCTTGATCCATCATCGTTAACTTGTTGCAGGACAAAGTTTCCTGAATCCAACAACGTTGCCACTGTGTTGTTGATTGCTTGACTCTGAGGTGAAGAGTAAAGGACTATTGGTTCTTCACTTTGGCGTGTTATTATCAATGAACCTGAATGGTTTAATGTTAAAGTAGAAGAATCGCTGATAGCTAAAGTGAGGGGTGCATCACGGTTTGCAATCCACAAAACCCATTTGGTTGAATCATCTGTTGCGCTGTGGATTGCCAAGTAAGTGTTGCCATCACCCATCCCACGAAAGGACATGCAATATGTTGAGTTTTGAGAGCATATACGGCTTGGAGATTTGAGTTGATCTCCTTGCTCCAAACTCTCAATATTTGCTCTTGCATGGATAATAATGATATTAGTCATCCTAGACAATATTCCTAAGTATGTGAAAGTAACCAAGAAAATCACAAACTTATTACTCATTGAAAATAAAGAGAATTGAAGGTGGTTTTCTTGATGCTTTGATATCAGTGGAAACAATTTAAATAAAGATGTGGTTTTACACTGTGTATTGGCAATTTTTTCACGGCCTATTTTTTGTCAATATCACTATATCAGGTCTGATAAGTCGTTCGTTGCACTAAACGGGCACCAAGCAGGTAGAGAAATGTAACTCGTCAGTTATTACTTTAATTGCTCTAAGGTGAAGGGGTCATCATAGCGAAGCTAGCTATTGGATCTCTGTTACATATATATATATATATATCATGGCGGCTCATACTTGAACCATTCATTTCAAGCTACCATGACCAGAGGTTTAATATTTGTGTAGCATAGTAACATGAGAAAAAATGGTTAAAATTTTAAAAGTCCTCTCTGTCAGAAACGGTGGCTTACTTTTTGCCACAAGTCAAAAATTGAAGGAAGAAACCTTGCACAGCTGCTGCACCTAATGCACAACTGTGTCACCGAAAAATAACGGTTGGCAAGGTAAATTCACGCGGTGTCGGCTTCCTATAAATGGAGAGGCGAAAGCGCAAAGATCCATCCCAAGCTGAGCATTTCTCAATTGTTTAAGAAGAAGCAAGTGTACGCTCCTTGTAGTAAGAGAAAAATAGAGACTGTGTATAAAAAAATTCTAAGAATGTAGTATGCATATACACCGGGAGTTTTTGGTATATTTTCTAAATCTTTATAATATTACAAGTTGTTGTAGAAGGCAGTCTTACTGGAGATACACTATATTATAATTACTTTTAAATATAATAGAATATTGCTCGGAGTTTGGCCTGTGATTTTTTCTTCAAAATTACATGAGGGTTTTTCATATTAAAATTTAGTGTGCAATTTTCTTGATCTATTTTATTAATGTAAATAGTAACAAAGTACTATTCATAAACAGTTATGCGGGTTACACTGCATAGTACTATTCATAAATAATGACCAGGCCCCACTGGAGTAATATTTAAGCAGTTTCACTGTGAGTTATTATTTACGTGAATAGTGATACATGGGTTCCACTGTAAATTACTATTTACCGTGATCCAACTCTGATATTCCTTAACAAGTGATATCAGAGCCACTTGGTTTCAGATCCAAGATATTGGTGCCAAATTTGAAGTGGAGAAGTTTGACGGATCCAACGACTTCAGACCAGTGTAATAAAACCCAAACCGAACCGGCCAGTTCGAACCGAAAACCGGTGAACCGGCCACCTGACCGGTCCGGTTCATCAATTAGACCGAACCTGTATTTGACTCGATCAAACCCAGTCAAACCTCGGACCGGCCGGTCAACCGGTGGTTAAACCAGTGCTTCAACCAGCTACAGAAGCCACACATAGGAAATTAATGATTTATCTAAAAAATTCCTCATGTGGGTTTCGATCCCTATCACGAGAGGTAAAGGGCTTGGTCACCTTCCACTAGTCCACTAGACCGGCTTCTCTTTTGTTTTAATATATGACAATCAATATATATATATTACATATCAATTGGCATTTAGCAAATAAGTGAATAAATTCAAAATCCAATGAGGGGGCTGATGGGTTCAAACTCATCCCCTGGTAGTGGAATATAGATACACCAACCACTAGGCCAATTTGGCTTTTGTTAAGATGTGTGATAATAATTATATGTATTACATTTTAATATTCATTTAATTAAATCCAATTCAAATGGTTCGACCAATGACCCACTGGTTAAACTACTGACCCGATGCCTTGACTGAGTCGAGCATCGGGTCGAGTCTGATAACTATGGTTCAAACTATGGAAGCTGAAACCGCAGGCATTGCTGGATCAGTAAGGTCCTGCAAAGGCATTAGAGGGCAAAGAAAAATTTCCGGAGTCATTATTTGATGACAAGAAAGAGACTACTGATTCACTATGAAGGCCTTGGAAGAGAAGTATTCCGTAAAGACCTTATCCCGCAAGCTTTATCAGAGGAAGCGACTATACACATTCAAATATTAAGAAGGAAAATCAATGCAAGAGCATATAGACGATTTCAACCGAAAGATCTCAAATGTCGGAGCAGCTGGAATTAAAGTAAAAGACATAGATCAAGCTATGATCTTGTTAACTTCACTACCTCCATCTTATGATAATTTCTATGATACCATACTTTATGGTACATCCGATATCTCAGTGAAAAATGTTAGAGTCATTGATGATAAAGATCATTAGAAGTTGGTATCCAAACCTAGTGTCGAAGGTTCTACAGATGGGTTGTTTGTGACAAAAGGACATAGTAAACAAAGAGGATCGGGAAGCAAAAGCAAGAAAAGATCAAAGTCCAAAAATCACAAATATGTGAAGTGCTTTCATTGTCACCAGACAGGACATATCAGAAGAAATTGCCCAGAAAGAAAGGAGAAATCAGGAGATTCTGCCAATATAACAATTGAAAGTTTTGATGATAGTGATGTTGATATTGGTTCGACCTTAACAGTATTCACAGGTGACATCGAAAATGAGTGGATCCTTGATTCTTGTGCATCCTTTTCACATGATGCCTAATCAAAGCTTTTTATCATCGTATAAAAAGTGAGAGGGAAAAGTTAAATTAGGAGATAATAGAATTATTTCGATTGCTGGTGAAGGAGATGTTCAAGTCAATTTGGATGATAGTACTAAAAGGACGTTTCAGGCATGACATCTTCCAGAACTGGGTAAAAATCTACTCTCATTGAGTGCCCTTGACAATCGAGGGTACAAGTTCACAAAAGAGGGCAGATTCTTGAAGATATTCAAATACTCAATGGTGGTACTAAAAAGAAAGCTACATGGTGGGATCTATCTACATGGTGCACGATTATGGTACATGCGGCTTGGTCATATGAGTGAGAAAAGAATGACCATACTTGCTGGCAGAGACTTGCTAAGTGTGTGAAAGCAACCATGAAACTCACAAACTTACTCATCATTGAAAAATCAAAGTGTTACTTATTACAGATGCAAGATGGATTCATTCATACTTTTGATATAATCGGTAACGATTTAATTGAAGAATGAAGATGCTCTTTCAATCTTTTGCACCCCGTGTAGTGATAAATTGTCGATGACTTATTCCTATTCAAGGTCGCCTTAGGTGCTGCTCTAAAGCCTAAACATACAAGAAAAAGCAACAAACGTGTAGAAAAAGAAGAACATGCAACCCGCCATTTGTGAGTTGGCTTTAAAAGGTAACGGTGAAAGGGTCACAGGGGCATTATGCACCAAAATGCTCCTTGTTAACAAAGTTACAAGGGCCATTTGTTTCGATAATTGAAATTATATTCCTATGAATAACATTTCAAGGATTGCTGTTTATGGAAATTTTAAAAAATTGGTTTGTTTAACACTAAACAATCTTGAAATTATTAGTTAAAATTCCTATGAATAAATTTAAAACTTGTTTGTCTTATAATGAATGTTCCCGAAAATATATATCATAATTTCTAAAATACTCCTAACACTTTAAAATAATAATAATATTATTAATTATTATTATTATTAAGGGATACTAATCGGTTGACTTGTGCGATACATGAGATGATAATAAGAGATAGTTTATTGACCATTATTGAAAATAAATGATAATTTATTTAAATGCTTCTTATGAAAAAGTATATAAACTTATTTTGAAAATAAATTAACAGTTAAATAATTAAATAAATAAACAAATTATAAATGAGAGTGGATTTGAAATGAGTCATTCTATTTTATATCTTATTTTGAATATCATGTTTATAATGTTGAGAAAATATCGATAGATTACCTTTAACTAACAATAAAAAAAACTATTTTATGAAAATTTTGCACATTTCAATAATTGAAATTGATTAGTAATGAAATAAAATAAGTGGATATATTTACAATATCATATACCATTAATATGGATGACAATGAATGTCCATGAGAGAGGGGATATGCTTCCCGCACCCTGTCCCTTGTTCCCATCCTCATCCTCGTGACGGGTCCCTATTTCTTACAAGGATTTGAATCTGTATCGGGGACATACGGATTTATTAAAACGATTCCAAAAAGATTAAAAAGTATTTTGATATTTGAAATATAAATATGAATAATATTCATTCCTTTTCAGAATATATGTTTATTTTTAGACAATTTTATATTTCAAAATATTTGTTAATTTTGCATTTCAATAAAGCATTAATTTTTTCTTTGAATACTATCCCTAATTAATTTCACATTTTCAAAAAGCATTTCATTTAATATTAGAGTTCTATTTTAATTAATATGTAAGGGTACATTAGTACATTTATTATATTTTACTCAATTACTAATTTCATTTATTATCTTTCTTAATATCTATGTTTGTTCAAAATTAACGGATATTTTGAAAGAAATGAAGTAACAAATACTACTAATGCAATATAATCCAAATTAAAAATGAAAATACATACATAATATAAATTCAATAAAGATGATTAAAAAACGAAGGTGTGCCAAGATTTTCTTTTATACATATACATATAAATAGGGAATTGCCAGATCTCCATGGAGCATAGGCCTTATTCATTGTCCCTATCCTGTTTAATAAATGGTGACTCGCCCCCATTATCGTAAAGACTAAATGTATTTTCATTCTCATCCTTTTTTTCAAATAATCTCTGTGGGTACCCGCTTGGACGATTTTTTTTAATCATTCTAGCCATTTACATATTTTTCATAAATGAAAATATTTAATTTATAAAAATATACTTTCTAATTAATAAAAAATAATGAATAAATTTTATTTACATGATTTCAATTACTCCTTATTTCCTTTTGCATCATTTTAGTAAATATTCTCTAAATGAATGTTTTTCAGGTTCCTCCATGACCATATACAAAATAAAAAACCTTATTTCTTAGTAGTTATTAAGTCCATTATATTATTATAAATTATCCTTTGAATTTCATTCATTGAAGATAAGTACCCTTTAAGATTATCAAACAATTATTCTCTATCATATTCTAGTTCTTCAACTAAGAGATGACTTTAAAATTGATTAAGTGGAAAATCATTTGGATATGATATAGACTTAAACTCTTTCAAAGACCTTCTATTTGAATTAAATAACATTTCAATTTCAATTAAAGATAAATTCTTTAGCTATGAACTTGAGATAGAAATATATACAAAAAACAAAAGTTTTTTTTTATGACAATATGAAACTCTCAACTTATTCTTAAAAATGCAATATTTGTCTTTAAAATTTGAAAATATAATATTAAAATCATTGTTAAAAAATTTAAATTACACTTTAAAACCTATATTAATTCCTTAATATGCTTCTCCGATCATATAAGATTTCATCTTCATAAAGTTTCCAAACATGCTTCTATACAAATTGTAGCATGCTCATTGTGTTTGTCACTAATAATATAACAAAGAGTTTCCTTAACTAATTACCGAGAGCTAACTCAACAATTTCCTTTAAACTTTCAATAAATTCATTGTTTAGGAAATGTATGAGAAATTTTTGATAAATTCTATTCATATATTAAGCTTCTAAAATGAAAAAAAATAGTTTTCAATAACCTTAGCACATGAATTTATCATTTTTTAAGGATAATTTGAAAAAACTTAAAATCACGTTAGCTTGATAAATAAGGCTCAATTTTATATTAAATAAGGAAATTATAACTTCATAAATTACTTGGTCTCTATCATTTTGAATTTAAGCCCTATATAAATATACTAAAATATGTATTTGATTTTTATGAATATTAAAAATTTAGTTTTTATCTTTATAAATATTTTTAAAATTTTCTTTTGATTTTTATAATTGTCATTATGTAAAAGTGATAATTAACTGTGAGACCATAAATATAATAATAAAAAAATGCTAAAACAAAAATAACCAATAAAGATAGTAAAAGAGTTATAAGATAAAATTGATAAACAATCAAAGTGAATACTCTTATTATATAAATTTACCTCATTTTAGTATATCAAGACTAAATTTCTAATTTATAACAAAAATTATAAATTAACGAATATATTGATTTAAATATAATGGATCATATTAACCATATATATATATATATATATATATATATATATATATATGTTATCATTTCATCAATAGGTATAAAAATTATATAGTAATTAATCAGTATTATATATTAATTAATTAATTGATAATTTGGAGTATATAAGTAAAGTAACATAACTTATCCACTTTAAACTTTTTTCAAACACTTATATTTTAAAAAATAAACTATATAATTTAAAATTAATTTTGATTATTTATTTATTACTAATTATTTTAAATAACTCCAATATATGAGGTTATCAAAGTAATGTACAAAAGTTTTTGCCATGTAGATTTCAACATAAATTGCCTAGATATTAAAAGTGATTGTTATAAATATTGAAATTATATAAATTAACGATAGTAAACTAATGATATATAATAATTATGATATTAATTTTTAAAAAATATTAATTATTAAAGTTATAAATTTTGTGGGCTCTAAATTACTCTGAAAGCTACACTTAGAAAACCTAAAGGAGTATTGAATATTAGTACTATAGATATATTTAATTAAATGCCAATAAATTTTAAATATATTTAATTTTTGTAGTGTAATTCTGCTATTAAATACAGATGATTGTCAATAATATTATAATAATATGTCATAATTACAGTTTTATTTTTTCAAAAAAATTAATGATTAACTTCTTAAAAATTGTGAGTCCTAAATTATTATCATTGCGACACATGGAAAACTTTCCTTCATAAAAGTCTGAAATATTAGTATTATATATTATATATTATTTATTTGGGATTATGGTTGAATGGAGCGTGTCCACTTTTGATATCTCTATTATATTTCCATAATAAAATGTTTTGTTATCGTCTTTGCTCGAAGATGTAGACAAACCACGTAAATTCCTGATATTCTATATTTTATGTTTTCATATATTTATCTTATACTACTGTATTTATGCCTTTTGGACCCGCAAACTCACGACAATCCCTTATTTTATTGCACTGAAAATTATACGATCCAACTTGATCGGCTTTTTTCCTGGAGGTTCCCTCATGTCTAAGACTTAGCTAGTGTAGCTTGGCTAGTGTGAATTATAAGTTGCATTGTCAATTCTCACTTTATTTCTCAGTATATACAAATATATAATTGTTAAAATTTATGAAACATAGAAATGTCACACCGACACGGGACACTACATGATACAAATATGAGAGACAGGCTAAAGCTAAAAAATTATTTGACACAGACCCAACACATATATAACTAAAAATTAAAAAAAAAAACCCTATTCAAAATGTTGTTTAAATAATCTTAACTTATACTTTATTTTCTTATAAACACAAAATTTTATTTATTATTTTCTTTTTATAATCTGTCCATATTGTGTTTTTTTTTATATTAAAGAAAAAAATTTTAGATTAAATATACAAATATGTATAAGTAATGTGTTATAAAAGATTCAATATAAATACGTGTCTAACACGTAAATATAATGCCCTCATAGTGTCTGCGTGTTTAATAGGTTAAAGACTTGTATAATGGCCACTGTGAAGTCAATAGTCCCCTTCTGGCTTCTGTCGCCAAAGATGGCCCCAAGTTCAGTTTTAGTTTCCACACTAAAAGTTAAGGGCATGTTTACTTGTTGGAAATAGTTTTTAGTTTTCAATTTTAAATTTTTATGAAGGAAAAATTAAAAAAATTGAAAATTAAAATTTATGATTTTTAATTTTTTCAATTTTTCTTCATAAAAACTAAAAATTAAAAATTAAAAATTGAAAACTGTTTCGAATAAACTTTGTCTTGTACAGATGACTTTGAAATAAAAAGATGAACGTCCAAATTGTCTTGTTATATTCATGAATAGGAGAGGGACACATGTGACCTATGTGCAATCATTGCCTTGTATTTCAAATTAATTTGTCCTAATTCTAGTTATAAAATAATATGTCTGGCTTGAATATATTTATAATCTTTATAAATACATATCGCCATAGTTTTAGTCCTTAAAAATTTTTATTGACTTCTAATTCATTTTTTACAACATTTTATTCTTGGTTATTCCCGCTGCTTAAGTTTTTAGTTTCTATAAGTATTTTAAAATATGTATTTAAAATTTTAAAATATATTAAAACTTTGTTTTTTTATCTCTTTAAATATTTTAGGAATCTTCTCCTGGTTCATATAAATATCAACATATAATACTGTTGCACTAACAACAAAGGCCAAAAGATAAATCATTGGAAAATTAAAAAAAGAGAGATCAAAAGCTAAGAATACTTTTATATTTAATCTGTTTAATAAACATTTATGTTGTGTTGCTCTTTAAAAAAGAATTATGAAAATATAATTAAATTAATTTAAAAAATATTTTTTATCTCCAAAAAATCAATTTAACAAGCTAAGAGAAATATAATGAATTTTTAAATTTAAATTATATATATAAAGTTAAAACAATACTTTTAAATATTATTTTTCACGTAATTATTAAATTTATATTTAAGTCTCTCTGTTATGCTTGTCTGATGGACGTATGTTTGGATAATAAAACATTAATATTGATAGATATTTAATTTAAACAAACTCTGTAATACACAAATAAGGTAACTTAAATATCATTAATTTATCGTTTTGATATACCCATAGCGTAAATCTTTTTTACAATTATTTAAACATGTTTTTATTAAATGCGTTTCATTTTAATAATAATTATTTTAAAATCTGCATACATAATAATATATGGTGTAGTATTTGAAATATATACAAAGTGTAGGTAAATATATTGGAAGTATTTTAAAATCTGCATATATATATATATATATATAGTGTAGGCAAATATATCCAAAATATTTTTATATATTATTTCTATTTTCTTTGTACTGTAAAGTTATAGTATTTGAATAGGATAATTCGCATAAGAAAATACTATGCTTACCTCTTGGGTTGCTCTTGGGTTGGAGAATGGAAAGAATATTTTATTATTATTCTAAATATAGTAAAATATCTTTTAGAATCTGTCCCTTGGTTTTTCTTTCGATATTTAGCGGTTTCCATGTTAAAATTTGATATCCATTTTCTTTTAGCTTTGCACAAATTTATTATCATTGTGCTGTGTCGATTGATAGATTTAATTCTATCAAATTTATTTTGATATTTATTGCCACATATTGTATACTGTGAATCAATCTCTGAACCTAATAGAAAGGGTGAACGCCAATTGGCAGGCAAACAATGAGCACCACCTATTTCCTCCTGATAACGAATAATGAATGAGTTGTATTATTGGGACATTGTTTCAATTTCCATCCTATAAATTATAAGTTCATATTGTGTCATACACTCTTTGCCTACAAATAAAACTTTTCACAATAAACTTCTCTATATAGGTCATGTCATCTTTTGTTTTATCCTTGTTAAAACTACAATTATTGTTTTTAATGATTAAATATTATTAGTATGGTATTGTCACATCTTATTTTCAAATTGAAATCTTTTGTACTTTTTCTATTTTATTTTCTTATTTCTTTGATTATTCATTGAAAACTTAGTCCAAAACATAATTTTTATTTATTTTTTATAAAATTATTTTACATTGTAAACTAATAGAAACTTATCAATTTGACAAATAATAGAAAATAATTGCCCACTGTTATAATCACTAACCGTACTTTGTCATTTTAATAAAATTTTATTATTAATATATAAAAATTAAACAATAGTCATACCTGGCGTGGACTAAAACTAAATAACTTTTAAAATATTCAAACTAAAACAAATAATACCTTTTTTCATTAATTAAAATCAAAATTTGTTTATTTTTCAGAAAAAACATATTTAAACCTTTTGTTTTACCTAGCATCTCTGTTGCACAATTGACAGTGGGTTTTGGTTCACACGCTTTGCACAGGAAATGCCATTGCGGATGCTATGTACAGTGCAGGCCAAGGAGAAAATTGGTAGGTAGTAGGACAAATGCTCTGCTTTTTGTTATATTTTGTAGGGGCAGAGTTAACTATTTTTTATGAAAATAAAATAAAAAAATTACTAATATCCTTTATTCATTTTTTTAGAGCTTAATTACCAAAATGAAGCGATTTCAGCCTGATTTAAATTGTGCAACTGCACACACGACGAGTGCACGATAGCACAATTAGTGCAATGCTTGAAGGTATCTACTTGTAGCCGTACCATTGGCCTGCTAGTTTCACCTTGAAATTTCATTGGCTCCAATTGCCTTGTGTTGAAGTTGATTAAAATATAAAATCTTGGAAGAATTTTCATATTGCCCATGATTGTAAGGGGAGAGGGAAGTTTATTGAAATAAGTCTCACATCATTGGGATTGCAAGGGAAGACGGAGACTAAGACTACATATATGGACTCAATTGTTTTGTTTTAACTCGCATTAAAGTTGGAAATATTTTAGGCATATGTCAGACTTTTTTTGCTCAATACTCTTGTTCTAAAGTATTGTGAGATATAGACTAGATGTTTGCTTTGGAGTGTGTGTATTGGGGCCATGGGGTGTTTACAAGGAAAGTCCATTTATTGTAAAAATTTTCATATAATGTTATATTCTAGTTGTCATTCGATAACATTTGTGGTTTTTCTCCAATTTTGGAGTTTTTGACGTTAATTATTGTGTTCTTTTTTATTTATTTATCAATGTTTAATGTGCTTCTCAAAAGAGAAATGATATATTTTCCCAACACCTTATGTACTTGACATAAAAAACTGCAAACTTTGCGGCCATCTCAAAACCATTGTGCGATTCCTCCCGATCGCCATTAATCTTAGTAACGGTCTTTTGCTTGCGAGCAATACCTTATTGTAACAAGTCTTTAGGTAGCGTTTGGTAAAGGGGATGAGAGGGACGGGGATAAAAATGCAGACACGGTGGAGACGGAGATATAAAAAATACTATCTCTATATCATGTTTGGTTGTAGAGACGGGGACAGACATTGACTTTTCGTTGACTGACATTGACCACCGTTGGCCGGTGGTCCGGCGGTGGCCGGTGGCCGGACCACCACTGGAAATTTGTGTCCCCGTGTCCCGTCCCCACTTTTTGGAAGGACAGAAATACAAGAAATTTTCATCTCCGGGACGAAAAATTTTTCCGTCTCTGTACCCCGTCCTCCTTGCCAAACAGCATACAGGACAGATTATCCTTGTATTTGTGTCTCCATCTCCCAAACCAATCACTACCTTACGGACATGGACTTGGAGAAAGGTAAAAAAACTTCTCCATAATATTTTTTTTCTTTTTTCACTTATTACATAATATTAGTGTATACATATATATAATTTGTAAAAGCCTTGGAGGGGCCATAGTACACCTACTGGCACCCCCTGAATTTGTCCCTGCATGTCTTGAACCGGAACCTACACTCTGTCAATCCTTGCAACACTTTAATGGATGTCGTCATATCTGTTTGCACCATGGTGAATATGCTGACATGAATAACATGTGTATGCAGCTAGGGGTGGCCTTGCATAACCCATGCAAACACACACATGTACGGTCCATTGCACTTTTGAACAACCCACATTCATTTGTTTTTTCTGTCAATATGTATCATGTATACTCCAATTACACTCATCTCCAAAATTCATGCTTTTGTCATGATATTTTACTTTGTCTAACTCATGTACTTTGTATTGAATAGATCTTCCGATGCTGTAATTTTTAACTATAAATAACAAAACTTCCTTATTTGGGAAACAAATCCTTACTATCTACTGATCCAGCAGCTACAGTTCCATTGAACCCTACAAAAGTGGTCCCACACATTGCTTCCAAGTTCAAAGACGAAGAGTGATCAGGCTGCTCTTGAGACTGAGATTGAGAGCTCACTGGTTGGCTTTGGGTGACATGTTGTTGGAGAAATTTTAGGAATGAAACATATTATCAATAGCAAAATGTAATAAATATTTCTCTAAACTTGTGCAGTTAAATAGATAGTACCAAAAAAATACTCTACTCAATACAATAATTTAATAGAAAAAATAAAATACGAGATACCGTAATTTTAGCAATTTTAATTGTGGGAAAACCCTTAATTAGAGAGACAAAAAAATTTACAGGACCTAGTCCAGTAAAAACTTTCATGGGAATACAATCAGTCTTCCTAACAGTACTAGAAAATCTCAACAATCAATATAATCCTTATCCAATGGACAGAACATAACTATATAACTCTAAAATGTGGGTATCACAAACAACCACAAAATAAGGCAATAAAAATTAACCTGGTATATCAAACTATCAAGCTCTACATCAGAAATAATATACTAAATTTATGTGATAAATGAAATATGTTTGTTCATGTGATGATGAACCCACCAGACTACCCTTTTTCCCTTTATTCTTCCTCTCTCCGCGGCGCTGCCCTGTTTCTCGTTTTTCCAATTATCGTTTCTAAACCCTTAACGCTACTGTACCGTTTTATATTTCCTTTCTTTCGTTTTTCGGTTTTTCCTTTTTTTTTTTTCTTTTTGTTTGTTTCTTCACAAGTTGTTGTTGGGCCCCATGATGAGGGAAGCCCACCGCACGCGCTGTCTCCCCGCCTAATCAAAGCCTTCACTCTGTTGCTGTCAAGTGGTAATTCAAACAGTTCCTCTTCATCATCTGTATGATTAAAAGAAAATCAGAAGACGCAATAGGGCCATCTCGTGACAAGGGCTATGCAACTTGCTCTGCAGGTTGTGCAAAGCTTGGAGCTCCCATCACATTATTTGCATTGTCATTTCGACCATACGAGTTATGCACATGATCACAGGTCACCTCACAGGTCGGGAACCCTTCAGCATTGCCGTTCCTAACATACGCTGGATGGGGAGTTGATCCTCTAGAGCTGAAGTGACTGTCTTTTAGGGCGATGAAAAATTCCATGATGCGTATTCTGGAAACTGCGGATTGCAATCAAACATAAGACTCACATTGTTGTCGCTGCCAAATTGGCAAGCTTCTATATCGAATCACACCTTGCCCTAAATGACATGCGCAACCCGTATAATATCTGGGTAATCTGCTTGTTATTTTATTGGTTTATAACTACTATAAGATTTTGATATGCAGCCATATAAATGGGATCTTCACTGGAGAATGTTGTTCCCTCTTCCGTATTCGTAATTTCACCATCATGGTAAACATGTAACACCTCTCAACTATTTTTTGACTCAAATTTGGCAATGCCCATTAATTGGACAACCTATGAAAATGTGAACTCTGGTGGATTGTGAGCTAAGAGCTTTGAGGTATTTGTAGTTGATAGTAGGGAATATCACATCAAGCTTACACGATTTGAGTGCATATTGAAATTGTATTAGTTTGAGATGACCTTGTCATGTGAAGCAAAGTAGTAAATGGAAAAATAAGTTCAATAACAATAATGTAAGCTAACATAGCAAACAGAGAGCATATTTCACCCCAATCATCTCTAAAATTGCCTTTGTAAAGAGGAACAAAAGGAAAAACGCAAAGTAAAGACAAAGAAATAGGCCGAATCAGAACAATAAATGGAAAACAACTAGTACCTCAAAGCCTAGATTTGACTCATGTAAAGTGAAAAACTAAAAAGTTTGTCACCTTTGGATCATTTGATAGAATCCAAACAGAATGAAAATTATTGATTTAAGGGCGATTAAACACTTACTTTCTCACTTAATCAACCTCACCATTTTAGAAAAGTCAAATCCCACCTCAAAATATCAAGATCATGTGAGCTGATAACCAAACAACTCTTGTGGCCTTCGTCCCCAATATTTTTTTCTTTCTCCCAAAGTCCTCAAAACTGAAGTGCAGAGACGATTGATACTGCAACCCACAAAGTCAAAGAAAGGTCCTGGTCTAAAATATAAATACAAAAAGAATCCCCAATTTAAATGTACAACCTCCATAAAATTATAAAATTAAACTAAAATATAAATAGATTACTAATTTTTTTTAATTTATCACACTATCAAGGAATTAATTTCTCTCTACGAATGAAAAAAGGAATAAATTCATGAGGGTGTGTGTAAATGTTTTGAAGTTAAATATTACTAATACTTGTATAGGAAAAATCAATTTACTTTAAGAGTAAGTTATATATTTAATCTATTTAATATTTCTTTTTAGTATTAAATTTTGTCAGTTCAACCATTGATATATTATTGTGGTGCTCTAGCGTATTTAATTTAGAAAAATTAGGGTGAATTTGGTTTTAATTTTTCAGTTTTCAGGATTTTGTGAAGGAAATATTGAAAATTGAAAATAAAAACTAAAACTTATATTTTGTAGTTTTCATAATTTTCAGTATTTCCTTTACAAAATTTTGAAAACTAGAAAGTCGAAACCAAATGCACCCTTACACATCCATATTTTCAAAAACTATATCATATATTGAAAAATAAAGAATGATAAAATATCAAATATGTTTAAATCATGTAAATTTTTAATTTAGACACTGGATCTATATGGTAGCGTGTGGTTTCTGTTCTAGGATAGTGGAGACAGAGATAATAGAGACAATAAAGATAAAGACATAAAAAATATTGTCTATGTATTGTATTTGGTAGTGGAGTACAAAACATGATGTCTGTTTGTATTTTTTTGAAAACATGGGGATAAGATAACAAATAAATGCTAAAGAAATTTTTACCCTTGCCAGACCATCTTCGGACTATTGCCGCAATTGCTAGACCACCCATGATAGTGATGAGGACATATAGGGAAATATTAAGTATGTTTAGGAAGAAAAATTATTAAATTTTTGTCTCTGTGTCTTGTTTTTACCATTTTAAAGGTATAAAAATTTTCTATATTTTGTGTCTCGAAATAGAATTTTTTCTTTGTATTTTATACACATTTCAACAACCAAACAGCATTGTGTATCTAATATCTTCATATTTTTTATCCCAAGATAGAAACCAAATGCTGTAGTAGGAGCTTTTGATTCTTACAATACCATATATATTAATTATTTATATTTATGCAGAGTGCTCATATATTCCAAGATGTGTGCGAATAAAATACGGAAATTATGGTAGAGTAAGAGCTGAGTTTTGGTCTCTGCTGCTTTCCTCGAAAGTTCCATTTTATTATTAATTACTTTTTATTCTAAGATAGAATTCATTATACTAGAAAAATGCTACATGGCTCAACCAACAAAGCAACGAATGGTTGTGCGAATGAGAACCAATAATAAAGCAGAACCAAAATGGTTTTGTATCACCGCCTAAGTATTCATATGAGATGAGAATATTAAAGTGTAGCCCTTTTTTTTATGTTAATCCTGTATTGACTAATTTATGTTCCTACTAATCAGTAATTTTTCATTAGACACAATAATGATTCGCCGAGTTAAGTGACAAAATATTCGAGAGATATGTTATTTGTACTTACAATATATGAGACATCGTATCGACTCACATCTTATCTACTATTGAACAAGGTGTAAACCTATTCAAGTAGAGTCAACATTTCATCTAATGATGGATGAGATGGAAATTGATATAATATCTCATGCATTGTGAGTACAAATAATAGTTTTCAATAATAAATCCAACTTGTCAAGTCAATACTTATCAAGCTATACATTTCTTTGGGAAACAACTTGCCATGGAAGTCATTAAATTGAACCATTTCATTCCTCTATCTCGCAGGAAAAGCAGAGATTGACAAGCCATTGATTGAATCAATTTCATGGTTATGTGGTTCGTGTACAGAATTGAACCTTCTACCAAAGTAAAATGCCGGCTTCTTTAGCAATGGAAGTCTTTCAACTGAATTTGATAACAACGATAAAATCTGTGACATGGTTGGCCGATCAACTGCTTGTTCTTCTACACTAAGCAGACCTATATGAATGCATCTAAGCAATTGATCTTGGACAAATGAATCATGTATTGCTGGATCCATCAATTGTAGTGCTTGGCCTTCATTCCAAGACTCCCACATCTTAGGAAATCAATGTTCACATAACATATATGTTAGATACACAAACAAGAAAAATTCCTGGGTGATGAGAGCAAATTTAACCTGGGATTCTTGCACACACACTCACAACAAAGTTGGTGGGTCTCACAATTAAATAAGTGTATTTTAAACAAAGCTAATTCATAAGACCAAAATCCCAAAAAGTTAACTGAGACCCAATTTTTATTGTATTTGTAAATATAAAGCATTAAACAGTTAAACTAGTGTTTAGGCAGGAATTTCTCCATGACCACAAACAATGATATATATAATATGAATGAGAAAAATAGTTGAGTGAGAAAAGGATAACATACATGTCCCACTAAGTTCATTGGGCCGGAGGCATTGCCGTAGCTATTATTTCTTCTACCACTCACAATCTCAAGCAATAACACTCCAAAACTATAGATGTCCGACTTGTTAGAGAAAACACCTCTTGTGGCATACTCAAGTGGTATGTACCCACTAATTAGCAACAAATATTGCAATATACAATCAGAAGTTGACTAACAAACATGTGAAATAAGAAATAATCAAGAGCCTTTAAGCACATATGTAAAGAAAGTGATGGTTGACAAGTGTACTCACTATGTGCCAACAATCCTAGTGGTGTTTTCTTCATATCCTTCCACAAAAATTCTTGTCATGCCAAAATCAGAAATCTTGGGGTTCATATACTCATCAAGCAGTATGTTATTCGCTTTCAAGTCCTTGTGTATGATCCTTACTCTTGAGTATTTATGAAGATAAAGTAACCCTTGACCTATACCTTCAATTATGTTGAGACGTTTTTTCCAGTCTAATAGTTTGCTTCGTGTTGAATCTTCAATGAAAAATAAAATCAAATTAATGTGAAGGAGAAGTAGAAATAAATGTCACAGAAAGAAATTATTTAATTAGTAGATGTATCTTAGCTAGCTAGATGTTTAATTCTTACCAAATAAAAAGAAGTCTAAGCTTTTGTTTGGCATATACTCATATATTAAGAGTCTCTCTTCTTCATGAATACAGCAACCAAGTAGCTGTACGAGATTCGTGTGTTGAAGTTCAGATACAAGTCTCAACTCAGTTTTGAATTCTGCTACTCCTTGTAGTGACGTTTTTTAGAGTCTCTTGATGGCCACTTCTTTTTGCATTAGTATCCCCTATACATATATAGTAGTAAGGATCAAGTAATATTATTTTTTTCATTAGTTGTATCAGTCAACTGAACAAAGTTATTTTCAAGATCAACTACCTTATACACAGGTCCAAATCCTCCATCTCCTAACTTGTTGGTTGATGAGAAGCTATCCATAGCTTCCATGATAGAAACATAGCTAAATTGTCTCAAATCATGTCCATGTTTTGAAGCATCTTGATTTTCTGTAGCATCATCATATCACATATAGAGGAACATTTTAATTCAAAGGATTGTCATTTTAAAGTATATATGAGCTTCTTTGTCTTAAAAAGCATTTACCTTCTAGCATGAGTTTTCTTCTCCCCTCCACTTGTTTATCTACACAAAGTGAAAAATATTGCCGCTTACTACCTATTATAATTTATTAGTGGACTAGTCGGCACTAGCTCAACCTACACCCTCAAGTCTCTGGTTTTTATGCTTGAGTCTCTTCGATCCTTCGGGTCTCAAAACTAGCGAGATTGTGAACCAGTCGGTTTTAGGCTGACCTGCATCCTCATGCCCCGAGCACACCTAGCCCACGGGCATTGACCTAGCACATGAGAGTGAAAAACACGATCATTTCCATTAATGCCTCATGACTCCCCCTCATTAATGGCCGGCTAATATATATAACCCCCTCCCCACCCCCCACCCCCAGAAAAAAAAAAAAAAGAAATGCTCGACCAATATATATACCCCCTCTTGTAGAGGGAAAGATCATTGGATTCTCTAGTTAAATACACCCATCCTCTATCTCTAGCCAAGCAACAACAATTAGTTTTATAGGATTTAAAAGTAAGAAAGAGTATAAAATAATTGGCATGTGGTTTAGCATCTGAGACGTCATGATATAAGGGCTTGTGAAGATTTTTAAGCATGTGCCTGGCCCCAAACTATTTGTGTATGTAAGCATGTATCTGCCTCAAGCTATTTGACTTTTGATAGTTTGATTAATGAGTGATGCTATTTTGCTAGAATTTATTGCTAGAATTTTTTCCAGAAAATAAGAGTGGTTGTTGATTAGAATAAAATTTTATGATCTATTTACCCATTAAAAAGTCAATATATATGTCATATGATTCTGGCAAATAAATTCATATAGAAATTTTGGCTCTCAAGTATTTTTCTTGATTAATATAAATATTTCACGCAAATAAATGCTAGAGCTAACCTAGTAATAAAACTGAACTGACCTTTGTCAAATGGTGAAATTTTGGGGGGACTTGAAGACCTCTCATCATCTAGCATGAAAAACATATTGGCACTAGCATTCTGAATAGTTTGCCATGAGTTCCCATAACTAACAAAGCAACATCCCGTTTTGTTGCTATAGAGACTGGTAAAGCCAACACAGTCACAATTACTCCAGCAAGCAGCCTTGCAATCACTAGTTGTGGAATTCACACATGAATCATTGCTGGTCTTCTCTGCATCATTTATTACAATAGATTTGCTTGCAAATTTGTCATCTACTTTTCTACACCTGGGCACACCCCTTTTTTGGCACCCTCTGTCAGTGTTGTAGCCATAACACTGACCAGCCCTTGCAATCACATTTCCTGACATATCAAACAAAGTCCCACCATGGCTTAGTTTCCAAGGGGCAATAGAATATTGATCATTCTTGGCTTTGAACATGATAGAGTCCTCATCTTTATTGGAGACTATGAAGTACTCAATGTTATGCTGAGCCTCCACAGGAATGTTTTCAAATGTGTTGTTTTACAGCACCCCACTTGCCCAATATACTTGGTCACCTCTTCTCTTTATGACCAATTGGCCTATTCTGGGTTCCCATTCAAGTGAGAAAGGACCTGAAGATGGTCTCAAAGCAAGAAAATTTGAAACCAATGACCACTGACTTCCTGTTTTGTGACTAACACCTAACTTCATGCCAGGAAAAAAATGTGTTTATGGGGTGATCAAAACTTTGCCACAATAGCCTCCTTGATCCATCATTGTTAACTTATTGCAGGACAAAGTTTCCCGAATCCAACAAGGTTGCCACTGTGTTGTTGGTTGCTTGACTCTGAGGTGAAGAATAGAGCACTATTGGTTCTTCACTTTGGTGTGTTATTATCAATGAACCTGAATGGTTTAATGTTAAAGTAGCAGAATCGCTGATGGCTGAAGTGAGGGGTGCATCACGGTTTGTGTCAAATATTGATGGCTTGACTTTCTTGCAAAGAATAAAGTTGACAAAATGTTTTCACAAGCAATCTCCTTTCGGTGCATACATATTCAATGAATGGAGATATTGTCAAAAAGGTGCTGATTTGGTTTGAAAATCAACACAATCTACATGTGAAAGGTAGGAGCACACCACCGAGGACATTTAGTTGTATTTGTCATGTTAAGCACCAAAGGCTCTATATATAGAGCTTTGTTCACAGCTCTGAAATCATCACCAACAAAACGAAGAAAACACAAAATCTCTCCTCCATCCTCTCCTCCTTTTAGTGTAATAGAGTAGAATTATTTGTTCCTTATTAGTTCTTCTCTTTTGTGAGTTGAGAGTATACACCATTGAGAAAAATACTGTGAGCATTCTGGGTGTATTTGGGATTTTGGTTGAGTGGAGTGTGCCCACCTTTTGTATCTCCATCATATTTCATAGTGGAATATTTGATTGTCGTCTTTGCCCATGGATGTAGGCTTTAAGCCGAACCACGTAAATTCCTGGTGTCATTTATTATTACGCTTCCGCATATTTATTCTGTTAGCGTGAATAATGACGTGGGTCCCACTCTAGTGAATAGTGACATCGATCTTACTATTCACAAGAATAGTAACTCAATCCGACTGCTGAGCATTATTCACGTGAATAGTATTAGGTGGGTCCCACCGCAACTTACTATTCACCCTGGTTTATTGTTCTACTGTTTCTGCTGTTTGGGCTCGCCATTTCATAACAAACTGGTATCAGAGCTCTTATAGAGTTCTGGGCTAATTTGTTCAAAAATGTCTATTGCAAAATTTGATATTCAGCAGTTTGATGGGCGCATTAATTTTGGCATGTGGAAGGTTCGTATGATGGCTGTTCTTGTACAACAAGGTGTAAAAGTAGCACTTTCTGACAAGGAAAATAAGCCTGAGACAATGAAGGAATCTGAATGGGAAGATGCCGATCAGAAGGCTCTTTCTATTATTCAGTTATGCATTACAGACGATGTACTGCAGGAGGTCCTTTCGAAGAAAATAGCAAAATCGCCGTGGACCAAGTTAGAGTCATTGTATATGACTAAGACGGTGGCCAACCGTCTCGATGTGTTGCAACATCTGTACATGCTCCGTATGGCAGAAGGGACATCAATCCGATCTCACATAGCTGAGTTCACGTCACTCGTCACAGATCTGAAAAATATGGACGAGACATTTTCAAGTGAGCAACAAGCAATGATGTTGCTTTGTTCTTTACCTCCTTCCTACAGTCACTTTCGTGAAACGCTCATATATAGTCGCGAAAGCCTCAAAATTGATGAGGTTAAATCTGCACTTTTAAGTCGTGACAAAATGGAGCATGATACTGGTAGTCGTGATGATACTACATCTGGCTTATTTGCTATAGGAAGGTCAAAAGAGATTGGATCGAGTAGTAGTAGAGGAAAGTCTAGATCTAAGTCTAGACATCGTAAAGGTAGGTACCGATACTGCAAGAAAGCAGGGCACTAGAGAGCAGAATGTCCGAAGCTCAAAGACAAGAAGGACAGAGATTCAAGTGATGCAGTAAGTATTGCTCAGGGTACTGATAATGTTCTCGCAGTATCAACCAGTTCAATTGGTGATACTTGGATGGTTGATTCTATATGCTCTTATCACATGTGTCGGAACCAGGATTGGTTTACAACTTTCCGATCAATAGATGGTGGTGTTGTCCTTATGGGGAATGATATGCCTTGTAAGGTCATTGGCATGGGAACAATCCAAATCAAGATGCATGATGGAGTTGTGAGAACTCTGACTGAGGTTCGGTACATACCAGACTTGAAGAAAAATCTTATATCCTTGGGCGTCTTCGATTCTCAAGGTTATAAGTATTCTGGTGAAGGTGGAGTTTTAAAAATCTCCAAAAGTGCTCTTATTGTGATTAAAGGCAAGCTGGTCAATGGCCTTTATCTACTTCAAGGAAGTACAGCTGTTGGTGCTGACTCGATATCATCCTCATCTGATTCAGATTCAGATACTACTCGTTTGTGGCATATGCGTCTAGGGTATATGAGTGAAACTGGAATGTCAATCTTGAGCAAACGTGGCTTACTAGGTGATCACAAAGTTGGGAAGCTTGACTTTTGTGAACACTGTGTCTACGAAAAGCAGACCAGAGTCAAGTTTAGCACTGCTATACACAGGACTAAGGGCACAGTAGATTACATTCACTCTGACTTGTGGGGCCCTACACCTGTTCCGTCAAAAGGTGGTGCTAGATACCTATTGACATTTATTGATGCTTTCTCGAGGAAGGTATAGGTTAATTTTCTGAAACATAAAAATGATGTGTTCCATACTTTCAAGAAATGGAAAGCGCTTATTGAGAACCAGACCGGCAAGAAAATCAAGTGTCTCCGAACAGATAATGGTTTGGAGTTCTGTGAGAGTCAGTTCAACGAGTTTTGTGAAGATGAAGGCATAGTACGGCATCGTACTGTGCGAAAGACTCCTCAACAAAATTGAGTAGCTGAACGTATGAACAGAACTCTTTTGGAGAGAGCTCGCTGTATGCTTTCTAATGCTGGTTTATCAAAAGAATTTTCGGCTGAAGCTGTTAATATGGCTTGCTATTTGGTGAATCGGTCTCCATCAACTGCGATCGATTTAAAGTCTCCTATTGAGGTATGGTCTGGTGCTCCTGCTGATTATTCAAATTTGAGAATTTTCGGTTGTCCTGCATATGCTCATATTGATGATGGAAAGCTTGAGCGAAGGGCATTAAAATGCATATTTTTCGGATATCAAACTGGGGTTAAAGGTTATAGATTATGGTGCACTGAACCTAAGACATCCAAATTCATAATAAGCAAAGATGTAAAGTTCAATGAATCATCCATGCTTCATCCGAAAAAGGAGGTTGGCGATGCAGTAAAAGACCAAGATGCTAGCAAGCAGGTGGAGTTTGAAGTTGAACCACCAAAGTAGATAGAAGAAGATGTCTCTGATCAGCCCA
Organism: Dalbergia cultrata; assembly: GCA_031216105.1. Taxonomy (NCBI): domain Eukaryota; kingdom Viridiplantae; phylum Streptophyta; class Magnoliopsida; order Fabales; family Fabaceae; genus Dalbergia; species Dalbergia cultrata. The sequence continues at coordinate 20,807,576 of CM062350.1, forward strand.
TTCAAGAAGAAGAACAAGATAGTGATGATGCCTTAGATGTAAGACAACAATTGCAGCATTATAACCTTACAAGAGACAGAGAAAAAAGGCAAATAAAACCACCACAGAGGTATGGTCATGCAGACATAGTCTCTTTTGCATTATCAGTGGCAGAGGATATGGAATCAGAAGATCCTATCACATACCATGAGGCTATCTCGAGTGAAGAGTCTGCACAGTGGATTGCTGCGATGAGTGAAGAAATGGAGTCTCTTCATAAGAACCAGACTTGGGAGTTGGTGAAACCACCTAAAGGACATAAAGTCATTTGCTGCAAATGGATTTTTAAGAAGAAGGAAGGATCTCCTGGAGTTAAACTGGCTAGGTACAAAGCACGCTTAGTTGCAAAAGGCTTTAGCCAGAGGGAAAGAATAGACTTCAATGAAGTATTTTCTCCTGTTGTGAGACATAGCTCCATTCGTGTGTTATTCGCTATGGTTGCACTGTTTGACTTAGAGCTTGAACAGCTTGATGTCAAGACAGTTTTTCTTCATGGTGAGCTTGGAGAACAGATCTACATGCAGCAACCTGAAGGTTTCATTGCTCAAGGCAAGGAAGACCATGTTTATCTCCTCAAAAAGTCATTATATGGCTTAAAGTAATCTCCTCGCCAGTGGTATAAGAGATTTGACACTTTTATGTTAAGTCAAGGTTACTCAAGGAGTGACTATGACTATTGTGTTTACCACAAGAAGCTCTCAGATGGTTCATTTGTCTTTTTGTTGCTCTATGTTGATGATATGCTCATTGCTGCTAAGAGTATGTCTGAAATCAAAAAGCTGAAAAAGCAACTCAGTGGTGAATTTAAAATGAAAGACTTGGGTGCAGCTAAGAAAATTTTGGGCATGGAAATTCACAGGGATCGACATGCTGGTAAATTATACTTGTCTCAAAAGAAGTATATTGAGAAAGTACTTGAGCGTTTTGGAATGCAAGATGCAAAGCCTGTGAGTACTCCGTTGGCAACTCATTTCATATTATCAGCCGCACATTCACCACAGTCCACTGAAGAGGAGGAACAAATGTCACACGTTCCTTATGCTAATGCAATTGGAAGCATCATGTATGCTATGGTATGCACTCGACCAGATATTTCACATGTCGTTAGTGTTGTTAGTAGATATATGGGGCGACCTGGCAAGATGCATTGGCAGGCAGTGAAATGGATACTTCAATATCTTCGAGGTACTGCGGATGTTGGCTTGGTATATGACAGAAGTTCTAACACTGGTGGTAGTGTTATTGGATATGTTGACTCTGATTATGCTGGAGATATTGATAAAAGAAGATCTCTGACAAGATACGTCTTCACGCTTTCAGGTAGCGCAATTAGTTGGAAAGCGACTTTACAATCTACTATTGCACACAGAAGCCGAATATATGGCAACAGCAGAAGCGGTGAAGGAAGCCATTTGGCTCAGGAGTTTGGTGGGCAATTTGGGCTTGGAACAAGATGTCACAACTATTTATTGTGATAGCCAAAGTGTCATACATTTGACTAAGAATCAAATGTATCATGAGAGAAACAAACACATTGATGTCAGATATCATTTTATAAGGGAGATAATTTCTCAAGATGCCATTGTTGTGAAGAAGATTGGTACCTCAGACAATCCAGCAGATATGTTGACAAAGTCGATCACAATTGCTAAGTTCAAGCATTGCTTGGACTTAGTTGGTATTCAAAATATGTGAGTGCCCTTATAGGCACATTGGAGAAGGCGACTTCAGAAATTTAAAGATGGATGGAAAATCAAGCCAAGGTGGAGATTTGTCAAATATTGATGGCTTGACTTTCTTGCAAAGAATAAAGTTGACAAAATGTTTTCACAAGCAATCTCCTTTTGGTGCATACATATTCAATGAATGGAGATATTGTCAAAAAGGTGCTGATTTGGTTTGAAAATCAACACAATCTACATGTGAAAGGTAGGAGCACACCACCGAGGACATTTAGTTGTATTTGTCATGTTAAGCACCAAAGGCTCTATATATAGAGCTTTGTTCATAGCTCTGAAATCATCACCAACAAAACGAAGAAAACACAAAATCTCTCCTCCATCCTCTCCTCCTTTTAGTGTAATAGAGTAGAATTATTTGTTCCTTATTAGTTCTTCTCTTTTGTGAGTTGAGAGTATACACCAATGAGAAAATTACTGTGAGCATTCTGGGTGTATTTGGGATTTTGGTTGAGTGGAGTGTGTCCACCTTTTGTATCTCCATCATATTTCATAGTGGAATATTTGGTTGTCGTCTTTGCCCGTGAATGTAGGCTTTAAGCGGAACCACGTAAATTCCTGGTGTCATTTATTATTACGCTTTCGCATATTTATTCTGTTAGCGTGAATAATGACGTGGGTCCCACTCTAGTGAATAGTGACATCGATCTTACTATTCATAAGAATAGTAACTCAATCCGACTGCTGAGCATTATTCATGTGAATAGTGAATAGTGTCAGGCGGGTCCCATTGCAACTTACTATTCACCCTGGTTTATTGTTCTACTGTTTCTGCCGTTTGGGCCCGCCATTTTACAACAGTTTGCAATCCACAAAACCCATATGGTTGAATCATCTGTTGCGTTGTGGATTGCCAAGTAAGTGTTGCCATCACCCATCCAACGAAAGGACATGCAATATGTTGAGTTTTGAGAGCACATACGGCTTGGAGATTTGAGTTGATCTCCTTGTTCCAAACTCTCAATATTGGCTCTTGCATGGATAATAACATTTGTCATCCTAGACAATATTCCTAAGTATGTGAAAGTAACCAAGAAAATCACAAGCTTATTACTCATTGAAAATAGAGAGAATTGAAGGTGGTTTTCTTGATGCGTTGATATCAGTGGAAACAATTTAAATAAAGATGTGGTTTTACACTGTGTATTGGCAATTTTTTCATGGCCTATTTCTTGTCAATATCACTATATCAGGTCTGATAAGTCGTTGGTTGCACTAAACGGGCAACAAGCAGGTAGGAAAATGTAACTCATCAGTTATGACTGTAATTGCTCTAAGGTGAAGGGGTCATCATAGCGAAGCTAGCTATTGGATCTCTGTTATACATATATATCATCGCGGTTCATACTTGACCCATTCATTTCAAGTTACCATGACCAGAGATTTAATATTTGTGTAGCATAGTAACATGACAAAAAATGGTTAAAATTTTAAAAGTCCTATCCAATTACATCTCTTGCATCACCCCTAAGGTTTGAAATGAAGCAAATCACACGACAAAGAAAAAAAAATGAAGCAAATCAGACGTTCAAATTTACAAATTGTGTTAAGACTTATATTTTGGTGGATTAGCACAAATCAACATCGCATTTATTTTTCCAAAAGATTAGTTAGATGCTAAATTAATTCGAGGTTATTGTTTCAGTTAAAAAAAATGATTACTATTGTTATTAGACTCATTATTGTTCAACATTACTCATTATAGGTACTGTGTGGATTCTTGTGTATAAACCTATGAAGCATAGACACTGACACGGACACGGGACATGACACGGATACGGACACGGAGACACACCAAACTCAAAAATTACAGGACACGGATACGGCATATATATATATATATATATATATATATATATATATATATATATATATATAATTTTTTTATTTTTTTGTGATTTTTTTGTCATTTTGTGATCAACTAAAGAATTTTCAAAATAAAATGACTAAACAGAATAGGTTCAACCAAATAACTCGGGTTGATTTTAGGCTCATGTTGAATTAGAGTAGTATCTAGCTGTGTTCGATACGTTTCCGAGCTCAAAAAAATTATTTTTTAATTGGATGCATACTGACGTGTGTCGTGTGGGTGTCGTGTGAGAGTCGGACACCGACACGTGTCGACACACGGACACGCCACTAAGTCGATATGTTCGTGCTTCTTAGGTATAAACTCACTAAAATGGAAAGACTTAACCCATTGAAGTATTTTACACCAGGAAAGGCCCTTAACATACACAGGTGTATAGTTACCTCATTGAGATTTGGACTACAACACAAATCCTATCTATGTTATGTATACTTACATTATATATACTACTGTAACTCACATTACATCTTATAAATTCATTTAAACAAGGCTCACATTTTATTTAATGATAAATGAAATATTAGTTGGCACAATGTCCCATATAATGTGGGTATAAATAATATTTTTCATAAGGATAAAGATGGGTATGAAATCATCATCTTGAATATCTTTGTATTTATAATCATCACAAATATCATTTTGAAGGTTGAATTGAGCACAAAAGTAGAAATTTTTGTAATTATTACTTTATGAAAACTCCTAAAATTAAATTCCTACAAATTATGTGCTTACACTTTGACGTCTCCATTCAAACTAAACGGAAAATAAAAAGACTGGACTACATATTCATTAATCCTAGGATCATTTTAAAATGTGTTATCTCTATTTACTTGTCAACTCATTATACTATGAGACAACAAAGATATCTGCAAGAGTAAACTCATTAGAAACATGTGAAGTTATTATAATAAGGGGTAAATGCACTTTACCCCTCTGAATTATATGTTATGTGCAATTTATCTAATAACTTTTCAAAATGCGTATTGTGACACTCTAAACTTTTAAAACTATGCAAAACACCCCTTAGTATAATTTTGCCAACTAATAAAGGTAAGATTTATATGCACTTAACCCCTCTGGAGTTTTTAATTTTTGCAACCCTATACCTTATCCGTGAATAATATGTGCAATTAATCCCTCTGACTTTTTTATTATGTGTAACCTGACACTTGTTATGACTTAAATTTTTGGGAGCTTTTTTACACAATTTCAAAAGTTCAGGATGTCATAATATACTGTTTGAAAAATATGGAATTTTTTACACAATTTGAAAAACTTAGGGTGTCGTAATACACGTTTTAAAAAGTCAAGATTTAAATTATACATAACCCAAAATTCATAGGGTAAAATGCATTTAATCCTTATAATAACCAACACTGCTAGAGATGGCAAAAGCTAACCCGTACAACCCGTTAATAATTCTGATTTGAGATTGCATTTTGAAACTTTCAGATCATTATTTTTTGAAAGAGTTATTTTAATAAGTTAATTTTGGCATACTACTATTATAAAATTTTTTCCATAATTATTTGATTGTGTTGTACCACGTTTTGATAAATTATGTTGTATATATAAATCTCAAACGTCATACATACACGATTGATTAACAAAATCTCAATATATATCAAAATTAATATCTTAATATCTAATTTAAACCTGCTCCACATAGCTTGATGGTTATAATTGCGCTGAGCAGCCCAGTTGACCTATAGGGTAATTTATTGCTTAGTTTTTTTAGTTGGCAGGTTAATTAAGCGGATTAATCGGCAAGAGTTAAAGAAAGAAAAAAGCGTGCGGATTTAAAAGAAATATTTGTTTAGTTCTCGTGTGCTGTGCTACAAGAACATGGAACATATTTATACTAAGTACTTCAAAACATAACTATTTATTTTAATTTATAATATTTAAAAATTATATAAAAAAATTAAGTGATTGTATATGTTTATGAAAAATGCATTAAGTTTTTACAAAAATGTTGAGGATTTTTTTTAACTGGAAATATTAAGGATGTTATTAAATACTCCCTCCGTTTTAATATATTTAACATTTTTTTAGTTTTTGGATTTCAAAATATCTGCCCATTTATAATATCAAGATAATATTTATTTATTTTGTTGTTTATATTCTTAATAATGGGGAACGTACTAATGACTATACTAAATTTTTGAAAAAAAAATAAGTGTGTTATTAATATAAATTGTTTTATATTGAGATAATTTTATTAACTCATATAATTTTATATATTTTCCAAGATATTTTTTCCCTGTGTTTGGTTTTTGACGAGTAAGTTCAAACTCAAAAAAAAAAGAAGACTGCTTTCTAGATATTCTTAATCACATAGTTTACAACAAAATTTTCCTTTTAAATGGACAATCGTATACAAATGTATGGAAGAGAGAAGGAGCAGTGGACAAACCTCATTGTTTGGTCATAATTTTTTTTGGTTTTTTACAATTATATCTTTACTTCTCATTTGTTCATCATTTATTACTGGTTGAAATTGTCAAATACTCCTAATTTGATGGTTTTTCGAAGTTTCTACGTTACTTTCATTCCTTTTTTATTTCACCAATGAAAGATGTGTCAAATATGAATGAATGGCTCCCGTTGACATATAGTGGGCTACAACGATATCCACCACAACACAGCAGTTACTGATAGAATATCTTATATCAGAGTTAGGAAAAACTGCAATGATAGTTACGGGTTGCTACCACCCAAAATGAAGTGGGCTAATGAATTTAGCTGGGCCAATAAGTTGATTTAATTAAAAGGAATGGGGCTTTGAGGTGGTGTTACGGCTCGCTAGTAGGAATTTATAAAATCATGTTTGATAACTTGGCAAATTGCTAAAATACATATTTTTCAACAAATCCTTTCTTGGGCATATAAAACATTTTCATAGCATACCACATATCAATCATGGCCACATGGTTTTTTAAAAACACATCTTCCATGCTATAATATAAAATCATAATTTTCGCTAGCTTGGCATCACTTGCAAAATCTCACACACACACGTGTATCATATTTTCATTTCCAAATTCATGTTTAACAACCATAATGCTACAAACATAATTCTAATGATGAAAATAAGGTCATGAGTTTAAATCCACTCATCTTGAAGAGTGGAGTGAGAGGCATCACCATCAACTTGACTTTGAGGGCTAGGAATGACACTAGCAGCTGCCATATAACAACACAGACACATGAATAAGCTACAAGCTTACTAGAACAACTCTATGATCATTGGAAGGGTACCCAAACTTGATAACAACCAAGAATATAAACACTCTAAGTTATGAACATGAAGGAAAGGAAAGAAAACTCAACCTAAACCATGAATAATCCTTACCTTGCTTGGAGCTTGGAGGAGGTAGGATTGAGTAGGGATGAGAGTGAAAAGGTAGGAGAAGGGAGGGGAGTTGTTAGGGTTTGAGTTGGGGTTAAAAACATGTTTGAGGAGGGTCTATATAGAGGGAGGGGGAATTTTGGTGAAATTGCATTGTTTTTGGACATTTGTCAGCATTGAGGGTCCTTGCTATAGTGAGAGCAAACTTGCTTGACCCTTTACTCATTGCAGTGAGAAAAGCTCACTGCAGGAAACTTGTCTGACCAACCTTCTTGCTGCAGCAAGCATGTCTACATTGAAACAAATGCAGACTTCAGCAATTTGATACTTTGCTAAAATCCGGATGTTTCCAGGGTACCTAGAGGCTGTACTAGGCTTAACCAAAGACACGTGGACCTAAGGTATCACAATGCATTATTTTATGGTACAAAAAGATAACTAAATTCCATATATTAGCTAAAAATACCCTAATTTGAATTGATGTCCCTATTGGACAATTGGTCAATGCAAAAATTTCACACTAGAAGGATGGTAGACTAACCAGCTCTAAAAATGCAAATCCTCACAAAAGAAGAGGCGAAAAAGGGCAAATAATGTTATGGAGGTAAATGTTACTCTTTCTATTGAAGATGATAGACATAGTAAGGATGTCGCATGAGATCGTGACGAGGACGACGAGAAATTAATTTTTTGAGAATTGCAGTCGCTACCATGTTTATTTGAATTGGAAAAACATGGAAAAACCTATTTTATTTTAGAAAATAGTCTTCGAAAACCATATATGGGTTCGGGAGTTGGTTATGTATAGGGAAGGATAGAAATTTAATCATATAGCACCCCTAATACACTTGTCCTTAGACGATACCTTAGAAAATTGTGCAAATTAATTAATAACCCCTTTAAAATTTCAATAAAAGAAGACAAAAATTACAATTCAAACACATAAATTAAGAAAAATTAATTTAGTAAAACATTTACAATTGAAACACATAAATTAAGAAAAATTAATTTAGACAAATATATTTACAATTGAAACATATAAATTAAGAAAATTAATTTACACAAATATATTTACAATTTAAACAAATAATTTAAGAAGAATTAATTTTGGCAAAACATATTTGCAATGTAAACACATAAATTAAGAGAAATTAATTTAAATAACCATATTTAATGTAAAAACATAAATTAATAAAAATTAATTTACATAAATATATATTCACAATTTAACAAATAGATTAAGAAGAATTAATTTTTGGCTTGACAGGGGTAGCCTGCTCCTACGTATCTTCTGGTGCAATGAGAAACTTAAAGTCATGTAATTCTATAGAAAATGTTTGTGTGTTGGTCAATTTTAATTAATGGATTTTTTTTTTGTGATAATTCATCATAGGATTCAAGTTAGCACTTGGGTACTTAATAAACCCTTATGGTTCAATATTGGCGAAGATAATATTTGCTACTCAATCACCTTATTGATCATTGCATATGAAATTATCATTTCTAAAAAATTTATATATAAAAGGAAGATTTTTTTTTTTGACACTAATCTCGACATGACTTCATAAACAAATGACAAACATGTGACTAACCTCCACAAAAATACGGAGACAAGTAAAGTAATCATACTAAAAACAAGGGTCCTAAATACTATATTTTTTGTTTTTTTTAAAAGAAAAATTTTTGGAACAAAATTCACTAAACCAGATAAATAATTACTTTATAAACTATTTTATTCTATTCTTCTCAAATGATTATAACAAATTACTAAACAACATATTACAAACTTTTTTATTTTTGCAAATAGGAGATTCAATCCAAGAACATGTTTTCTAACGAGCGCAAGACAAATCAAAATAAGCAAACAATCTCTCAAGACATACAAAAAAAAAAAATGATGGCAACTAACTAAAAAGAACTACTTAGAATCTAAATTAATAAAAAAAAAAATGAAACAACCCAAAATCCTCATCATACATTTTTTAGTTTAAGGCTGCCCAACAGAGAGTTTCTAAGAACATTCAAAATTAATGTTTTCAGTCCAAATTAAACAAAAATAGAATACCAACCCAAAATAAAGAAAGAAAAAAAAGAGAGAATAGAATTTAATCAAAAACCAAAACATGAGGAATATATCATGATTTGGAAACGGAGTGGAAGTGTCAGGAGCTTCATTTTTAATTTAGAACAAACCCCAATGAACATTCACAGGAAAAGGGAATGACTCAAACCCAACTGAAAAAACAGCCCAACTACTTATAGCACATGTTGAAAAATACAAAACAGCCTACATATCATCTTTATTCATTTTAATCTGAGGCAGCCCAAAACAAAACAATCCAAATGACATTTTGAGTAACCCAACAAGTCCAAAATCCCCAAATATTCCAACCCAAGAGAACTTCCAAATAAACCATCCAGCTCAAACACAATTCACTTAAATAAAAAAATAAAGAAAAGGAAAAATGCATACGAAGAAGCTAGCAGAAGGGTCTGGAACGTGAAGACAATGACTTGGCGGTTTTAGATTTTATTCTTCACAAAGTGGGTTGTAAACCACACACACAACACATGCAAAGAAAGAGAGACAGTGAGTGAGATATAGAGAAAGCGAGAAAGAAAATGAACAAGGAGAGAATCACGGCCAAGGGAGGGAGCTGAGGCCGCCGCCGTGGCTAGCAGCGGAGTAAGGGGAAACGTGAAGCAGTGCGCCGAGGGGGAGGGGAAGTTGAGCTGTGGTGGCTGCAAAGTGGAGGTGGAGGAGTACAGCGTGGAAGAGGAGATGTCCTCCCTCGCTCTCATTCTCTGATTTTTCGCTTCAGGTTCTGTCCTTGTTTTGTACTGTATTGGTTTTGGTTGATGTTGGTTCATGATTGTGAGGGTATTATTGGTTGTTGATTGTGCTATGAGCTTGGGTTATGGATAAGATGTCTCTGGTTTGATTATCGGAGGAACAAGATAACATGCATGCATGGATTTACTGACTGAATGTTATGTGTGTGCATGTGTTCACAAATAGAAGCTCAAGGAATGTACATAATTCATGCTTCAAGAATGAATGAACAACACCCAAGCTAGATAACAAGAGCCCAGAAGAAATACCTCATAGTGCTATTCTTATATTCTTGATTTTTCAAATCTTTTTGCTCCTATGATTATGATTTTACTCCAACCTTTCTCCGAACCTCAAAGAAGCAAGACAACTCTTGGGAAAATAAATATAGTGATGTCAATCAAAAAAATCCCTTGATGATGGTTCCTTCTGTGTCTATCAGAGCCTCTAAAGTTAGATCACTCTTATAGATGAAAATAATAATAGAAAACAAATATTGATGCTGGTGACTGATATCTATCTTGCTAAAAAAATCTCCCTTCCCTTTCGCAATTTCAGTTCTACTTATACACATTTGTCATTCAATTATTTTCAAGCTATGATTCTTCAAGCATGATGGGGTACAGCTGAAAGGTGGAGCTGTGAGCTGGTGAGCTAGATCATTGCTGCATGTGCCGGCTTGGTAATGATGATTCGGCAAGGTTCTTCATTCTCTTCTGATTTGATTTTTTTTTTATTATCTTTTCTCCTTTTTCAGCAGAAATTGAAATGCCACTGGTTGCCTGCCCATCACTGCTATTTGTATATTATTTGCGTATGCCAGAAGTGGAATCCTCAATGTACAAGCTGTGGCTTCTCTTCGTCCTCTGCTTTTTTTTTAAAAAATTTTTTATTTTTTATTTTTTAATTTTTTTTTATCAAACAAATGGAAACAGGCTGAAACAAATGGGTTGGACCTTTCTCTCTGTTTTTTTTTTTTTTAGATGCAATGAACACATTATTTTTTCTTTAAGATGCAACTGACCAAATTGTTTCTTTGATTTTTTTAAAATGCAATGTAGACAATTTTTTTTTTGGTAGATATTGATGCACATGGACCAAAAATTAAAATGAACCTAAAATCATGGACTAAACTGGATTTGGGTAAATAAATTGTTTAAACAGTGAAAATATGTCAATTTTTGTTAATTTTATTTTTATGGGCCGGATAAAATCGGGTATTCACAAAGGACATTTGTTGTCGTCCAAAGTTTTGATATAATTGAAATGATAGAAGACATTTATATACCTAAAAATAGTTATTGAAAATGATGAGATTTCAACATATTACGTCTTTACAAGAAAAAGATGGATCTAATGAGTAACTAATGTCAAAAATATATTTGCAAATAGTGTAGCCATACACATTATGCATGATGAGGATCTTAAACCAAAAAATTGTCAACGAGTATCCATGTATGAATAATTCATCAAGATTGAAAGAAGTCTTATAGGTTGAACTTGGCTCACTTGTAAAATATAAAGTCTTTTAACCTATAGTTTAGATATCTGGAAGGTGTAAATGACATGGGGATACAAGTGAGTATCTATATAGGAAAATGAAGTTATGCATTGATGGTATATCTAGGGGATTTGGATCCTCTAAAGTGAGATATCACTTTAAAGAGTAAAGTATGGTGATTTTACCTTTGGATTAATAAACTTAGAAGTTGGAGCTTTTTCACTCTACTAATCTAAGAGTAAACCTCCTCACTTTACTCTCTAAAGTGAGATCGTCATTTCAGAGGATTCAAATCACATATTATATATGTTTTGGTTTTGATCTATCATGTATGCATCATTTTTCTGATTTGATTCATCATGCTATTTTATATTGTGATTACGAGAGAGTTTAGAATTATGTTCATTATAGTTGATGTGGAACTCCTAAAGAAGTTCCCATAGTAGGAAAATATTTAAAGAAAGAGTTTGAGATAAAAAATCTCAAAAGGGTAAAGTTTTGTCTCGGCCTGCAAATCAAGCATTTAACAAACAAAATGTTTATTTGTCAATAAATTTACAGGGATAAAAATCTTATGAAGTTTTATATGGATAAATAATAGCTATTTCCTGTAAGTGTATTAGCATGCAGGATATTTATCAAATCTGCATGAAAGGTAGATATCAAACATGTTTCTTTTATAAACACATGGGCATATCCTGGTGATACACAAGATAGACACTACATCCGTTATTTCTTCAAATCAAAGAGAAATTAGTGCAAACACGAAGCTCTTGAATCTTTATGGCTAAGAGCAATGTATCAGCATGTTCAAACTATTATGTAAATTATCTTAGAAAAAAATTGCACAACTTCACATGAGAACATATGTCTTTGATAGTTCAACTAAAGAAAGGAATCGATGTTCAATTTGTTCAAGTGATCGAGTTACTACCTATTTCTTCTTTACAGAAGTAGTGCACAAAATCAGAATACATCAATTATGAGACTTTATGTGATACTTCTGTTTATTACAGAATTTGACATTTTCATGTTAACAACAAATAATTTGATGATTTCCTTTGTGCATAAGGTCAAACTGCTTTAAACCAGGTGTTAGTCGACAAATTTAGGAGTTTAGACGTCAACTTTTGCTTTTCTAAATCTCAATTCGAGGAGTGAAAAACTGCTTCTCTTGGGATTCAAACCACAACAATCGAGTACCAAACAATTTTGAATTGAATGAGTAGTTGTGACTTGTGTGATTGTGAATATTGATTGACAAAGTGTTAAATGTAGAAGAATTGCATAATAGAAAGTAATTGTTTGACAAATGTAGATAAATTACAAAAATTGTAAAGAACTTAAAGGAAATTTAACCCTAAGAAAGTAGAAAATTAGGTTAAGAATAATTACTCAATGGACTTTGGACTCTATTTTGTCATCTAGGTACCGTTTGTAGAGTAAGTGTGTGAGTAAAAATTTCAACCCCTTTACAAATGTATAAAACTAGTATTTATAGGTATTCTAAAACTCTAAGATTTTGACATTTGTCTTTAGTTGTGTCCTTGGATGTTGTCCATGTGTCTTTGACAGTTTTTTTCTTTGTCACATGCCTTCACCATCAAGTAGTTACTACTTCGTCATGTTTTCACCAAGCTTTTGTCAGTAATAGTTGACAACTGTTGTTAACCCTCGACCGATGACTCCTTATCTCCTATTGATTATTGCAATGCTCTCTTCAATATTTTCAAAATTTTCTAAGTCTTGAATGACAAACTCCAACATCGACATCCATAGGCTTCAACATGTCAACTAATAAATTAAAAATTTTGTCAGCTTTTGTTTTACTAGTCAAACTTCACAACTTTGGTCCATTTTGTAATGCCAAACATTTGTTATATATAAAACCTTGTGTTTGTTGATAACTAAACCCTTCACTGTGGCCTTTAAGTTTGCTAATATCGAATGTCAGCTCGACATTTTGACACTTTATAAATTCGCTGCCAACAACTTCAAAGAGGGAAGGAAAACTAAACTCTTTATAAATCTACTGGGTTTTTCCTTAATAAAGTTTTGAATGAAGCAGGTTCACATTTCCACTATGAGGGTATTGTACTATTTTTTTTTCACTAAGATTTTTTCCACTGGCTTCTCTTAGTAAGGTTTTAATAAGACATATCCTTGATGGACATTCAAGGAGGAGTACTATGAAAGATTATTCATTTATGGATGTCCATATTTTTAGCTGATTAGGCTAAGATTTGATTGGATTAGATAAGATTTGTTATCATTTCATATGATATTGTCTCTCTCATCCTTTGACTATAAAAAGTCCTTTGGATGCTCTATATATGGTACTTTGAAATAATCAATAATAATATTCCCTCTTTTTCTCCATTATATGTTCTCTCTATTCTTATTTCTTACAACACAAATCTCAATATTCTTTTTCCTTTTTTTGGTCCTCTGTCGGCTTTAGCAACATTTCCACTTGCTTCTCCTTATTTTCTTCCTTTCTCGGATAACCTTTCTGTTACCTCGGATGAGATAACTCCAGGTTCCGGGGCTATTCACTATGATCGCTTCAGATCCGTGGTGGGGGTGCCTGCAAAAAGCACTCCAACGCCCAAGTCAGGATGTGTGGGATACTGTAGAAGGTGGAAGAATCACATACCTGGTTTTGTCCCTCTTGCATGTTCTTATACCCGTTTTTAGGGCTGAGGTGTACCGTACGGAGGGCATTCCAATCGTCTTGATGAGCTGTACTGTACGGCGGAAGGCCAATCGTCCATGCAGCCGTACGGTACGGACGTTAGGAGTTCGGAGGCTTCCCATCGGAACTCGGAACCCCTGACACGGACGAATGTAGTATAGGTTTCCCTCGTTATGTATCCGAGGTGTAGAGGGGTCCGACCTGTCTGTACTTCATTCCGCTTGGCGATCTGTACTCCCTGCTTGATGGGCTCCGGAGTTCCCGGCGTCCGCTGATTCTATCTCATTCCGTCATCATTCCGATCTTGGCTCTGCTTGATTGGGGCCATGTCGGTAACAGTTGCCCCCAACTTGGGGGATGGCGTTGATGTCATCGTCCGAGTTCCGACCGACCTTGCTCTCAGCTTTTTCTCCTTATCCCGGGGTTTCTTGATGGTGCCCTCACCATGGGGCGATGTCGTTTTACCGCCTAGGGGTTTCCGTCTTCTTAAGCTCCTCCGAGATTGTTCCGATGTGAAGGGACCTTAGCACTTTTATTCTTTTTTTTTTTTTCAGTTTGGGCATCCAAGCGTCGGGTCGCTTGGCATCCCGCGCCACGTAGCCTTTTAGACAGTTACCGAGGCAACGTGGGTCCTGTCGGTTACTCTATGCTTTAAAAGCCTTTTTCTGGAGCCTTCTCCCCACTTCTTCGTCTTTCTTCTGACACTTTTCCCTCACCGACTCTGCCTCCTGCTCTTCCTTCGCTGCTGCCAGAGTTTTGCGCCTGCGCTTTCTCCTGTTCTGCCGCCGCTTCCCTTGTTTCTTCAACAGGTAAGCCTTATGCTCTCTCCCTTTTTCGTGCCATGATTTTCTTTTGGCCATGCTTGCAGGAGCGGTGAGGGGCGTTTTTAGGCGCCCTTCATGCTGCCCTAGGGGCGGCGCCGCCCCATATCCCTATAGTAGGGGACCACCCTGAATTTTGTTCTTCCCTCTTTATTTTGAATTTTTCGCGCTTAAGTTCTTAGGATTTTTCCGTGGTGGTTCCCTTGTAGGATCTTTAATGGAGACTAGGTTTGTGATCCCGGACTCTTTAGACAGTGATCTCGTGGCTCACTTCTCTTCCGAGGTGGTAGGAGTTCGGAGCGTTATGAATGAGAGGATGCTGGAGCGGTACGGGGAGTCTCCTATGTTTCCTGTCGCTGAGCTAGCCAATCGCCACGAGATCGTACTCCCGGGGAGGGAGGAGAGGATTTGTGGGAGACCCCAAGAGGGGGAAAGGGACTTCCTGTGGATGTACGACACTGTGTTATCACGGTTGAGGGTTCCTCTCCCTTTCTCGGAGTTTGAGGTTGCTATTTTCAATAGGATGAACGTGGCGCCTTCGCAGCTGCATCCGAACTCGTGGGCTTCGCTCCGGGGCTTCGAGTTGGTTTGCGATTTTTTGGGAATCCCCCTGTCTCAGCGGGTATTCTTTTCTCTCTTTATGTTGATGACTTATCAAGGGAAAGACAAGAAACCAGCAATGGTGTCCCTCCGAGCAGTAGTTAATAGGAAGTGTTTTGGCACATATGAGGAGTCTTATCATAATTTTAAGACTCAATATTTCAAAGTGAGGGCCAAGCCGGGATCTTCCCCCTTCTTTACGCCTTCCGATGGTGCTCCGCGGTTTCCTTTGTATTGGCAGTGCTCCTATTCTTCCCCGACCTATCGTTCCAGGAATCTGACCCCGGTAGAAGCCTCGATCGTGAAGTTCTTTGTTGATACTTGGGGCCGTAAATCTAACTTCCTGAACTTGCGATTTATTATTGACGTTCCTCTGAAGGATGCCAAATCCTATATAGGTCTTTTCAGGGCTTTCGTACTTTTTGCTGTTTCTTTGATTGCTCTTGTTTTTCTTACTAATGTGTGCTATGCTTTTGCAGAGATGTCTTCCAAAAAGAACCTGGCGCTTCTTCGCTCCTTAACAAAGGCGGCATCGACTATCACGGAGCCCACCGTGGAGGAGCCCGAGCCTAACCTCGTGGAGCCTGGTTCCTCGGGTGCTAAGGGGAAGAAACGCAAGGCATCCGAAGATCCGGAACTCGTGTCGCAAGACCCTCCCCCTGATGTCGTAGAGGTTCCGGGGGCTGAAGTTGCTGGGGTTAGATCCTGGGGAGGTTTTCCTTCCCTTTCCCTTCTTGCTCCCAACTTCCGATTTAAGGAGTTCATGGCGGGCATCTGCAATATGTCCTTCCGGCGACATGTCCGTCAGAGGGATCCTTCCGAGTACCTTTCCCGCCTTGAGGAAGACTTGGTGAAGGCTGCCGGCTTCCTCCATTGCTATCAGGAAAACATAGCAGAGGCTCCGGCCCTTCGAAGCCAGGTCGACGCCCTGGAGTCCGAGAAGAAAGGTTTGGAGGAGACCTTGAGGACCAAGGAGAAGGAGCTCGGGAACGAGGTTTCTGTTCTTAAAGGGAAGGTGCAGGAGCTGGAGGGGAAGGTGAAGGCCCTGGAAGAGGAGAAGACTACCTTGGCTGCTGGTAAGGCTAAGTTCGAGAAGATGTTAAAGGAGTCTGAGACCGACCGGGCTACTGTGGTTAAGGCCTGGACTGCTAGCTCTTCCGATATCTTCTCGAACGTGCTGGCCCAAGTCCGGGTGTTGATCGGACCAGACGTTGACCTTTCCCAGGTCGGAATCTTCCGCCATGTGGTTGATGGGCGCATAGAAGATATCCCCGAGGAGGACTCGGATTAGTCTTTTTAGTATTTTTCTCTTACCTTTTTGTAAGTCCCCTCGGGGCCCCTCTTGTACTTTTCTTTAATGGTGTATTTTATTTTGCTTTGGTGAAATTTTGCTTTCTTGCTTCTTTGGTTGTTTTTCGTGTGAGAGTCAGTTTTCAAGTTCGGATAGATTTAAGATTACGAATTCGGATTTAATTATAAACTAACCATGAATTCGTGTTTCTTTTCATTCCGCCATGTGTTGTTGCCCCCAAAACGGGTTGGATAACGGGAACGTATGCGAGACGTTTGAGTAAGAGTCCGCGGTTATGCAGGATGTTATTGTAGGGGCAATGGCCGCGCTACGCGTAGGCCTATGAAGCTTATGAAGCATTTTAAAACCGGAGGGAGCTCGGGTGCGGCTTTCCTCGGTTATCGGGCGAGGAGCCCGTTGCAAATAATGAAATATTAGGGATTTTGAAAATTGAGAACATTTGTATTGATAGAGTCCGGTGGCTATTTGTCCAGCCGGTCCACGTGGCCGGGCCTCGTTAAAACCTTCCCGGAAAAACCCATTGGGAAACACCCGGGTAAGGAAAAAGAGTACCTCGACGTGGATTTTGGTTACATGATTATACAAAGTATTTGCGAAGGTTGATAGCATTCCATGTCCGAGGGACTGCTTTTTGTTCTAAAGTGCATAGCTTGTATGCCCCTTTTCCGAGGACCTGAACTACTTTGTATGGTCCTTCCCAATTTGGAGCGAGCTTCCCTTGTCCCGGCTTTGGAGGTCCGATATTGGCTCTCCTGAGTACTAGGTCTCCCTGATCAAATCTTCGCTGTCGAACGCTCCCGTCATATCTCCGGGCGATTCGTCTTTTTAGTTCCATCTCGTGGATGTGGGCGCTTTCTCGGACTTCGGGAAGAAGGTCGAGTTCTTCCCTTCTCCGCTGGGGATTGTCATCTTTTGAGTAGAGGATGGTCCGGAGTGTCGGTTCTCCTATTTCTACCGGGATGACGGCTTCTGACCCATATGACAGTCGGAATGGGGTTTCCCCCGTAGAAGAGTGTGGCGTTGTTCGTGATGCCCATAGAATGCTCCCCAACTCGTCAGCCCACAGTCCCTTGGCTTGGTCCAGTCTTCTCCTTAGGCCCTGAAGTATGACCTTGTTTGCTGCCTCGGCTTGTCCATTTGTTTGGGGGTGTTCAACGGAGGTGAAGTGATGAGAGACCCCGAAGTTTTCTAACAACTGTCTGAACTTGCTGTCGGTAAATTGAGTGCCGTTGTCCGTAATAACTTTCCGAGGGACCCCAAATCGGGTGAAGATGTTTCTCCATACGAACTTTCGGCATTGTGCTGAAGTGATGGAAGCGAGTGGTTCTGCTTCTATCCACTTCGTGAAATAGTCGATCCCGACTATAAGGAATTTGAGCTGCCCCGGAGCTGTCGGGAAAGGGCCGAGGATGTCAAGTCCCCATTGGTCAAAGGGCCATGGGGCGGTGATTGCAGACATTCTTTCGGCTGGGGCAATATGGAACTTTGCATTCTTCTGGCACTTGTCACATTTCTTGGCGAATTCCTTGGCGTCCTTCTTTATTGTTGGCCAATAATACCCTGCTCGGAGAGTCTTGAGCGCGAGCGATTGTCCTCCCAGATGCTGACTTCCGATGCCCTCATGGATTTCCCGAAGAACATACGTGCTCTGGGTTGGGCCCAAACATTTGAGCATTGGTTGGGAATGGCTTCTTCTGTAGAGGACCCCGTCCATCAAGGTGTAGTAAGGAGCTTCATGCCGGATTTTGGCTGATTTCTGTGTATTTTCCGGCAATGTTCCGTGTTCGAGAAAACATTTTATGTCCGAGGTCCAATCTGCCCCATCGTCGATTGTTTGCACCCGTCCCTTCGCGATGGTCGGAACTGCGAGGTTTGTTATGATGAGGCTGCGGTTATTTCCTCCAGGCTTTGTGCTGGCCAGCTTGGACAGGACGTCGGCCCTGGAATTTTTTTCTCGTGGAATGTGCAGTACCTCGACCGTCCCTATTTCTGCGATCCGTTCTTTGACGAGCTCCAGGTACTTCTTAAGGCGTGGTTCTTTGGCGACATAGTCTCCCGAAACGTGAGAGGCTACGATCTGTGAGTCGGTGAAAACTTGGAGCTTTTGTATGTTCATTTCTTTGGCCAGACATAGCCCGGCGAGGAGGGCTTCATACTCGGCTTGGTTGTTAGAGGTAGGGAACTCGAAGGTGATGGACATTTCTACCATTGTACCTCCTTCCTTTTCCAACATAACTCCCGCTCCACTCCCTTTTTGATTGGACGATCCGTCTACGTAGAGCTTCCATTGTTCGCTGCCCGTATCGTCCTTGCAGGTGGTCCATTCCTGGACGAAGTCAGCCAGCGCTTGTCCCTTGATAGCTGTTCTGGTTCGTGATCGAGGTCAAACTCGGACAATTCCACCGACCAAGAGATCATTCTTCCTGCAAGGTCGGGCTTTTGCAAGATTTGTCGGATTGGCGCGGTGGTTCTCACTCGGATGGGGTGGGCTTGGAAGTACTGTCGGAGCCTTCTTGCTGCTAGGACAAGTGCGAAGGTGACTTTTTCCAACTTCTGGTAACGCAGCTCTGAGTCCCGTAGTGCCTTGCTGGTGAAATAGATAGGGGTCTGGGTTCCGTTGTCTTCCCGTAGTAGCGCTGCTCCCACGGCGTGGTCTCCGACGGATAGGTACAAGATAAGCTCTTCTCCGTTTGCGGGTTTAGAGAGGACGGGCGGGGTGGCTAGATATTCTTTGAAGTGCTGAAAAGCATCTTCACATTGCTTGGTCCAAACGAACTCGGAATCCTTTTTCAACAACTCAAATAGTGGTAAGGACCTGAGGGCTAATTGGGAGAGGAAACGGGATAAGGCGGCGAGGCGGCCAGTCAGCTTTTGAACTTCTTTCTTGCTAGTGGGTCTTCTCATGTCAATGATAGCTTGGCATTTGTCGGGGTTGGCTTCGATTCCTCGGTGAGTCAGCATGAAGCCAAGGAATTTACCTGCACCTACGGCGAAAGCGCACTTAGCCGGATTAAGGCGCATTCCGTGCTTCCTGAGGCATTGGAAGATGGCCCCGAGATCTGGAAGCAGCCGCCCTGTGTGAAGCGTTTTGACGAGCATGTCATCAATATAGACTTCCAAGGTTCTTCCGATGTGGTCATTGAAGACTTTGTTCATGAGGCGCTGGTATGTAGAGCCAGCGTTCTTGAGGCCGAAGGGCATCACTTTGTAGCAGTAGTTCGCCCTGGGCGTGATGAATGCGGTCTTCTCTTCATCCTCTGGGTGCATGGGGATCTGATTGTATCCGGAGTAAGCGTCCATGAAAGACAGTAGTTGGAATCCGGAGGCTGAGTCAACTAGTCCATCTATGCTTGGAATCGGGTATGGGTCCTTGGGGCATGCTTTGTTGAGGTTGGTGTAGTCGACGCTCATCCGAAGCGTCCCATTCGCTTTCGGAACCATGACGACGTTGGAGAGCCAGGTGGGGTATTGTACTTCTCGGATGAAACCAGCAGCCAATAGCTCGTCGGTTTGTCTGATCACTTCATTTTCCTTATCGGGAGCCATCCTTCTCTTTTTCTGTGCGACGGGCTTCGAACCAGGATATACCGAAAGTTGATGGCAAACGGTTCTCGGATTCACCCCGGGAATCTCAGAGGCTGTCCATGCGAAGACATCAGAATTTTTTCGGAGGAAAGCAGTTAGTTCGGACTTGATCACGGTGGGAGATCTCCGCTTATCTTGGTGACCTGCCCTTCTCCTCCAATTTGTATCTCTACGAGGTCCCCCTCGGGTTCTGGTCTTCTTCCGTCACCATGGTTCCGGACATCGAGGTCGATGACAGAGACCTTGCGATGTTCTCCCGTGTTTCTGCCAACGTCTAGGCTCGCGTTGTAGCATCTTCTAGCTGTTTCCTGGCTGCCTATGATTGTTACAATTTGTCCGGTGCTGTTGTGGAACTTCATCACTAAATGAACTGTGGAGACAATGGCTCCGAGCTTGTTAATTGACGGCCGACCCATTATGACGTTGTATGCTGATGGTTTCCTGAGGACCAGGAAGTCTACCGGGACAGTCTTGGCCAGCGGAGACCTGCCAACTGTTACATGCAGAGTTACATAACCATCTGGTCGCGCCCTTTCCCCCGCGAATCCGACAAGGTCTTCGGGATAGGCCTTCAAGTCAGCGTCGGTTAAACCTAACTCGTCGAATGCCTGCCGGAAAAGGATGTCAGCGGAGCTACCTTGGTCAACCAATACCCTTCTGATTTCAGCATTGAGCGCCATGATGGAGATGACCATTGGGTCATCGTGGCCCCGTATTATGTCGGGGTGGTCTTCTTCCGAGAAGGAGATTGGCTTGAAGCGTGGGGTCTTGGTCCGCTCGGCCACAACTCTCATGACCTCTTTTAAGGCTCTTTTGCGGGAAGTCTTGGAGAGGCCACCTCCGGCGAAACCTCCTGCGATGGTGTGAATAGTGCGCGTTGCTGGCTCCGTCCTTGATTCTCTTCGGGGCTCGGGATTATGTGGTCGCCTGGCTGGTCCTTTGGCCTTCCGATCTGATTCTCGGAGTCCCGGGGATGGCCGCCGTTTTCTGGGGCTTCTTTGGGTGGCCACGTATTTTGCTAGCCTCCCTGCTCTGATAAGTTCTTCGATTGCGTCCCTCAGATCTCGACAGTCCTCCGTGCGGTGTCCGTGACTGCGATGGTACTCGCAGTAGGTGGTTCTGTCTGTACCATGGGTTTCCTTGAGGGGTGCAGGACGCGCCAGGCTTCCCGTGGCGTTTACTTCTCGGAAGATCTGGGCCAAGGAAACCCTGAGCGGAGTGTATTCCAGGTAGCGACCTCCTTTCGGAGCCCTATGGTCTTTGCGCGGCTTTTCATCTCTCTTCGGGCTTACCCTTGAATGATCGCGTCTGCTTGTCAGCCTCAGCGCCTCTTCTAGGTTGATGTATTTTTCGGCTCTGGTTTGCAGCTCCTCCAGGGTCCTGGGCTCTTTTTTTGCTAACGAACGCTGAAAGTCTCCGGGATTAAGTCCTCCGACCAGGGTTATGAGGGCCGTCTGGGGTGTGAGGTCCCTGATCTGGATAGCTTCTTGGTTGAAGCGCTCCAAGTAACCGCGCAGGGTTTCTCCTGAAAGTTGACGGAAGCCGAGGAGGCTGGTTACGGATTTGACTTTCGTCCGACTTGTGGTGAACTGGGCCAAGAAACGAGAACTAAGGTCAGAGAATTGGTGGATCGACCTTGGTGGGAGCTGGGTGAACCATGTGAGGGCGGACTTCTGCAGCGTCAATGGAAAGGCTTTACACCGGATGGGATCCGCTGTTCCATCCAAAAGCATCCTTGTCCGTAATGCATCAAGATGCTCTTGGGGGTCAGTGGTCCCGCCATACTGCTTGATGTCTGTGGGTAGTCGGAAAGTAGCCGGGACTGGGTACCTCATGATCATGTCATCCAGAGGCGTTTCCGAACCATCAGACGCTTCGGGGACCGCCGCGCTTTCAGCTTTATTCTCGTGATTCAGATTGGAGGTCGTGGGGAGTGAGGTTGGGATTCTTCGATCTTCATTTTCCGACGTGACATTTCGGCCCTCGGGGTCGTAGGAGTCTTCTCTCCGGCAATAAGCGGGGTTCGTCTCCCTCCGAGATTGGTCTTCTTGTGCTGCACGCAACCTTTCTTCAAGCTCCCAGATTTTTTCGTCTCGCCTTCTTAGCCTCCTGTCCATTTCGCCGACCGGCACATAGTCCCTCCGCCGCCTCTCTTCATGCCTTTTTGTGCGTTCCAGTTCTTGCTCGAGGCTCATCATCCTTGCTTCTTGATCGCGAAGCAGGCTTAATATTTCCTGATAAGGGAGGTTGCTATCCTTGGGGATCTGAATGGTGGACAGCAAGCGGGTCTTGTTGTGCTCCCTTTCTGGTTCCTGGAGGGCTTTTCCTGACCTTTGTTCTGATTCTCCAGTGGCGGAACCGGAAGCCGATGCGGTGAGGCCATCCTGAGGCTGGGACGAAGGTGGGGCTGAGGGGCCTGCCCCCGAGACGGGAGGTCCGCCGCCTTCTCTGACGATCTGGCCAGTTGTTTTGGTCCTGGCCATCGTTGATCTGAGGAAGTTTGATGGGGTATGGTTGTGATAGCGGCGGTTGGGGTGGGTTTTGATATGGTTGATGGGAGGAGTTATTGCTTCGTGATAGGTATAGAGTTGAATATTGGGGAGGCTGGTGATTGGGTTTGTGTGGTGTACAAAGTCAGATAGCGGTTAAGGTCCCCGGCAACGGCGCCAATGTTACCTCGGATGAGATAACTCCAGGTTCCGGGGCTATTCACGGTGACTGGCTTCAGGATCCGGCGGTGGGGGTGCCTGCAAAAAGCACTCCAACGCCCAAGTCAGGATGTGTGGGATACTGTAGAAGGTGGAAGAATCACATACCTGGTTTTGTCCCTCTTGCATGTTCTTATACCCGTTTTTAGGGCTGAGGTGTACCGTACGGAGGGCATTCCAATCGTCTTGATGAGCTGTACTGTACGGCGGAAGGCCAATCGTCCATGCAGCCGTACGGTACGGACGTTAGGAGTTCGGAGGCTTCCCATCGGAACTCGGAACCCCTGACACGGACGAATGTAGTCTAGGTTTCCCTCGTTATGTATCCGAGGTGTAGAGGGGTCCGACCTGTCTGTACTTCATTCCGCTTGGCGATCTGTACTCCCTGCTTGATGGGCTCCGGAGTTCCCGGCGTCCGCTGATTCTATCTCATTCCGTCATCATTCCGATCTTGGCCCTGCTTGATTGGGGCCATGTCGGTAACACTTTCACAATTCTCTTGATGTCATCTTTGGATCTATTTTTGCCAAATGGATTTTTGGTTGTAATTCAGTTTTTGCATTTGTGAGATATAAATTGCATTTACTCATAAGCTTGTATCATGGCTTATGCTTGGAATGCCTCCATATGTCAAGCTTTTGTTCATTTCTTTTGATGAAGAATTGAATTTTATCATATACTAGCTAATTTACCCGTGGTAGGCACGAGAATAAACTATAATTAAAATAAATTAAAAAATTAATTTTTGTGGCATCTAAGGAAAAATAATATGTTGAATTAGAAATAATAATATGAAACTGAATTATGAGGAAAAAAAATAAAATTAACTTCATATATAATTAAAAATGTAAAGTAATAAAATTAATTGTATTTATATGAAAAAATATCATATAATTAGAGTACTAGATTGATCACATGACCAAAGAGTAACTAGATTGAATGCATGGCAGAGTAAGCTCTTTATCAAGCCCCTTGACCATTCGTCTCCTCGAATTTGAGTTTAGAGAGGACTAGTGAATTAACCAAGGTATTGGTCTGCCCTTTCCACCGTTGTTCAACACCCTTTGCCTTCCATTATGTGTGACCCACCACCCAACTAAACCATTAAGGCATGCTCCATCAATGAGTAAGGGTACAATTTATGATTTTTTTTTTCACTTTTTAGAAGTGAAAATTCATATTTTTACTTTTTATTTTGATTGGCTAAACAACTTATCACTTCTCTAAAAGTTATTCTTAATGCTTTTTGAAAAGTTAAAATATTTAGTTTCTTAAAAAACATTTTCTAAAACATTAAACACAAGTATTTTTATTATTATATATTTGAATATAAAATAACTTAATCACAAATTACTTTTCAAAAGTTACTTTTCTATGAGTACTTAAATAAGTTGTTTACCCAAATGGAATATGAGTCTAAAGTTCTCAATCTAGATTCCATCCACTTACACAGATAGGGGGGATCCAACGGATATCCTCATCATGGACTAGATTTCTCCTACCTCTACAAGAATAAGAGAATAGATTTTCTGGCCGAACAAAAAAATAAAAATACAAGACTGAATTTGTGGAAGGCAACTAAAATCTAATACCTTTACTCAGGGTCATATTATTTAAACTCATGAAATGTGAGACACCGTGCCGACTCATATCTCATCCACCATTGGATGAAATGTAAACCCCATTCAAATAGAGTCGACATCTCATTCAATGGTGGATTATGTGCAAATTGGTATGGTGTCTCATATCCCATGTGTACAAATAATATTTTTCTTGCTCAAAGTCTACACAGTATAAATACCATAATAATTATTTATATAAAGTTATGTTGAGTACTTATTTTTGCCAAGATAACTAGACAAGAGTAGAACAAAGAAATCATGGTAGAATAATAGCTCACTCTTGGCCGTTGGTTCCCGCCAAGGCCCTATTATATTATAAATTAATTATTGTTTTTGTTTATATTGGAAATAAAGCTCTTATGTTGAGTTGGTGGAGGAAAAACCAATTCAAATTATGAAGTCAACACTTAACAAATATGTGACATTTTCTTTGGAGTACATTGGAGTATACATTTTCTTTGGAAACAAACCGCCATGTAGCAAGTTCAGCTTAGTTATTTCATCCATCTATCTTCCAGTAAAATCAGTGATGGACATGTTATTTCTAGAATCAATTTTACGAGGTTCTTTCACTGATGATTTGATCCTTTCACCAAAGTAGAATGCTGGCTTCTTCAATAAAGGAAGTATCTCAACAGAAGTTGCTAACAAAGATAAAATCTCTGTCATGGTCGGGCGATCACCTGGATGCTCTTCTACACAAAGTAGCCCAACATGAATGCATCTCAGCACCTCGTCTTGTACAATTGAATCATGTATTGCTGGGTCTATCAGTTGTAGTGCTTGGCCTTCTTTCCAAAGATCCCAAGCCTGAGTTAATCAATGTTTACATAACACATTAGACACACAAAACAATAGAGTTATGAAAGGGAAAAAAAAAAAGTTTCAATAAGAAAATGGTGACATACATGTCCCACTAAGTTCATTGGGTAGGAGGCATTGGCGAAGCTATTATTTTTTCTGCCACTCACAATCTCAAGCAGTAACACCCCAAAGCTATAGACATCCGACTTTCTAGAGAAAACACCTCCCATGGCATACTCAGGTGGCATGTATCCACTGTTTAGTAACAAATATTTAAAGATCATCTTATAGTCAGACCATCAAATATATAAAAAATGAAGTAAGTAAAGAGCCTTTAATAGAAAATGTAAGAAAAGTGATGATAGACATGTACTTAATACTCACAATGTGCCAACAATCCTAGCAGTGTTTTCTTCGGATTCTTCCATGAAAATTCTAGCCATACCAAAATCAGAAATCTTGGGATTCATATACTCATCTAGGAGTATGTTACTTGCTTTCAAGTCCCTATGCACAATCCTTACCCTTGAATATTTATGGAGATATAGTAACCCTTGAGCTATACCTTCGATGATGTTGAGACGTTTCTTCCAATCTAGTAACTTGCTTCTTGTTGAATCTTGACAGGAAATAATTTCAAATATATTTAAATGTTGATGAGAAATACAAATTATTGGCACAAGAAGATACTACTAATAATTAAGAAGATATAACTAGCAGGAAAGGTGCATAATATGTGGTAGTAAGATGTTTCATTCTTACCAAACAAAAAGAAGTCCAAGCTTTTGTTTGGCATATACTCATATATTAAGAGTCTCTCATCTTCATGAATGCAGCAACCAAGTAGTTTTACCAGATTCATGTGTTGAAGTTCAGATACAAGCCTCAACTCAGTTTTGAATTCTATTGCTCCTTGTCTCGAACCTTTTGAGAGTCTCTTAATTGCCACTTCTTGTTGCATTAGTATACCCTAAAGTGAAGATCAGGTACTTTTAATTTTAATTAGGTATATCAATCAACCCATAAAAGTAATTCAATGACACTTACCTTGTAAACAGGTCCAAATCCTCCCTCTCCTAATTTGTTTGTTGATGAGAAGCCATTTGTAGCTTCCATCACAGAAGTATAGCTAAATAGTCTTAAGTCATGTCCAGGGTGTAAAGTGTCCTGATTTCCTTTAGCATCCTCATATCCATAAGAATTTCCTAACTGTATAACCGTGTGCTCCACCCTTTTTGTTTTCTTCTCTAATGAAGCTTGAATATCATCACACATTAAGGAACATTAAAATCCAAAGGTTTGTCATTTTAAAATATAAACCACTTAAAGTATTTACCTTTTCGCATGAGTTTTCTTCTCCTTCTTACTACCCAAAATATGAATCCATTGAATATGATTAGAGAGATAATAATAACCGGAACAATCCATTTCCATTTGTCGTTGTTTGCATTAGCTTTTGTACTCCCCTCCCCTGGGTTGTCTACACAAAGTGCAAAATATATAATATTAAACCTATTACAAACTCTGCATCATGAATAATGCCCGCAAACTGCCAATCGCAATTTATAAGTGTATAGGATTTTAAATTTAGAAAGAGCATAAAGTGTTGACAAATGTGGTTTTGCTTCTCAGATTTCATTGTTTTTTTAGGTAAAGAAGGCTAGACTTTTAAAAAAGAGGAGCAAGAAGGACATCATACCTGATACAACTTAAAAAGAGATTCACAACTCTAAGTGTCACTTCTCAAAACACACATACTCAAAATTAAAGTACAAGTACATAAATCAAACCACCAAAAACTCGATAAATGAAACATAAAGCACAAAACTTGTTTCATTATACAAACCCACAAAAACATCTCAGATTTCATTATACAAAGGCTTGTGAATTTTTTTTCTAGCCACAAGCTATTTGTGTATGTAATCCTTTGTATTCTGAGTTTCAATAGTTTGATTAATAATATGCATAGTTAATGCAATGAAGGGCTGGAGCAATGAAAAACGTGAACTCACCTTGGGGAGAAGTTTTGGGGGGACTAGCAGTCCTGTCATCTAGCATGAAAAACATAGTGCCCCTGCCATTCTGAGAACTTTGCCATGAATTCCCATTATTAACAAAGTAACACCCTGTTTGGTTGTTATAGAGATCAGTGAAGCCAACACAGTCACAGTTAGCCCAGCAAGATGCCTGGCAATCACTTCTGGTGGAATTCACTGATGTATCATTGCTAGTCTTCTCTGTATCATTTAGCACAATTGACATTGTTATAAATTCCTCATCTACTTTTCTGCATGTGGGCGTATCCCTTTTTTGGCATCCTCCATCAGTGTTGTAACCGTGACAGTCACCAGCGCTTACAACTTTATTTCCTGACATATCATTCAATGTCCCCCAACTTGTCAGCTTCCATAGGGCAGAGTATTGACCCTTACTAGCTGTGAACACAATAGAGTCCTCAACTTCATTTGACACAATGGAGTACTCAATGTTATGCTGAGCTTTCACTGGAATGTTCTCAAATGTGTTGTTTTTCAATGCCCCACTTGCCCAATACACTTGCCCTCTTCTCTTTATGACCAATTGGCCTATTTTGGGTTCCCATTCAAGTGAAAAAGGACCTGAAGAAGGTGTTGTCCTAGCGAAATATGAAACCACTGTCCAGTTGCGTCCTGTTTTGTGATCAACACCTAACTTCATGCCCGGAAAAAGCACATCGGTGGGATGATCAAAACTTTGCCACAAGATAGTAGTTGATCCATTAGTATTATTCTGTTGCAGGACAAAGTTACCTGAATCAAACAAGGTTGCCACTGTGTTGTTGTTGTCGGAAGCTTGTTTAGTCTGAGGTGAAGAGTAGAGAACTATTGGTTTCTCACCTTGGCGTGTTATTTTCAATTCAACTGATTGATCCAAAGTTAAAGCAGCAGAATCAACCCCAAGAATGAGGGGTTCATCACGGTTTGCAACCCACATAATCCCTTCACTTGATTCTGCCTCTGTTGCATTTTGAATTATCAAGTAATTCTTTCCATCACCCATTCCACTAAAAGAAAGACGATATAGTGAATTTGGAGAGTATATACTGCTTGAAGAATTGAGCTTATCACCTGGCTTCAAACTATTAATGGTGGCTCCAGTATGGATAACAATGGTTCTCCACAATCCTAAGTATGTGAAAGCAACCATGAAAATCATAAACTTATTCATCATAGAAATATCAAAGTGTTACTTATTACAGATGCAAGATGGATTAATTCATACTTCTGATATAATCGGTAACGATTTAATTGAAGAATGAAGATGCTCTTTCAATCTTTTGCACCTCGTGTATTGATAAATTGTCGATGACTTATTCCTAGTCAAGTTCGCGTTAGGTGCTGCTCTAAAGTCTAAACATGCACCAACC
Organism: Dalbergia cultrata; assembly: GCA_031216105.1. Taxonomy (NCBI): domain Eukaryota; kingdom Viridiplantae; phylum Streptophyta; class Magnoliopsida; order Fabales; family Fabaceae; genus Dalbergia; species Dalbergia cultrata. The sequence goes on from CM062350.1 coordinate 20,836,463, forward strand.
GTGTAGAAAAAGAGAAACATGCAACCCGCCACTTGTGGCTTGGCTTTAAAAGGTAATGGTGAATGGGTCATAGGGACATTATGCACCAAAATGCTCCTTGTTAACCAACTTTTCATTTGTTTCAAGATTTGAAATTATATTTTGATGAATAACATTTTTGGGAATGTTGTTTCTGGAAATTTTAAAAAATATGTTTGTTTAACACTAAACAATCTTGAAATTATTTATTGAGATCCCTATGAATAAATTTAAAATTTATTTGTTTTATAATATATATTTTCGGAAATATATATATCATAATTTTTAAAATATCCCTAACATATTTAATAATAATAATATTATTAATTATTGTTATCATTAAGAAATATTTTAGAATTTGTAATAAATAATTACAATTCTCAAGTCATGGGAATATTTACTCCAACCCACCAATATTGGAATAAAATCTCACTAACACGTGGGAATATCTATTTCTAAGGAATAATGAACACTTGAGAATAATTGTACAAAACTTGTAGCAAACATGAAATAAATTATTTCCAAACAATTAATTCTGAGAATAAATAAATATATTTTGAAAAAATGTCCTCTAAGTAAATAGCGAGTATTAGGCTTTATACCTATTATTATCCAATTTTTTTTTCAAATTAGACATATTTGATCATTATTATTTTATTGCATAATTCAATCATTATATTAATTAAATCCAATTTTTATAAAAATTTATTGATTAGAATAAGTGTGTAAGTATTCCTCTTTGAATAATTCGATCCTCACTGTGTTATAATAGTTAAATTGGTCGTATTTAATAGTAAATAACTTTTTTATTTTAACATTTTTAATTTGACACCAATTTATTTATAACAAATTTTTCAACATGAATTTGAACTTAACAAATTTTTTACATCAATTTAGTTTTAACATTTTTAGTTTTAACATAAATTTAGTACAAGTATTTTTTATTTTGACATCAATTTAGTTATTATACCAAAATGAAGTTCCAACAAAATGATTAAAATTAATGTCGAAATTAAAAATATTAGAACTAATTAAATTGATATACAAAAAATTTAGACCAAATTGATATTAAATTATAAATGTTAGGATAAGAAATGGTTATTTACTCTATATTTAATCTTTTAAGCACGAAAATAATTAAACAAAAGTTTTTGAAGATTAGATTGTTGACTTACCTTATGTATATTAATCAGCAAATGAAGCGATGACCATATATGTCATCTCCGTCTGTACTGTTACTGTATATTAGACTCATTCGTTTTAAGCCATGGCCATGGATTAGTGCTGCAGCGACCAGCGAGTACCAAAAAGGAAAAACGAGCAAAGTAAAAAAGTGCTGTAGTAAACATCTGGTCAAAGACAAGCTTTTCATATATTTTATGCTTTTTAGAAAATGGAAACAAAATCACGATTTTGTTCATCCGGGATAAGATTCTCTTGCTATGTTAACGGCACCATTGGAAATAGCCGGGTATTGATATTTCAATGCCCATAATCATATATAAAGTTAGAATACCTATCTTATCACCATTTGATACTATGGATTAATGAAAAAAGTAAAAGTCAGTATTAGATCCACTAATAATAGCATAGATGTCCCAATTCTTTTAAGTGTTAAAATAATATTTATCAAAATAGTCATAGGCTTGTATAGTTGTATTTCTCCATGTTGAACTTAAATATGGGTGAGGTTAAGGTGGTCCAGCTATTATTTGGGACAATGATGATCCATCATTCATTACTTTTAGATATTATTTGAACAGCACAAATTTAAAGATATAATAATTATTAAAATAATAAAATTAAAAATAATTTTTTAAACATAAAAATAATAATGTTAACCTCAAGAAAAAGAAAACTGAACCGGATATCGAATCGATCAAGATACTGGCCCAAAGGTTTAGAGGTCTAACTAATTCAACCAGCATTTAACCGGAGTATAATAATATAATTAATATATATATATATATATATATATATATATATATATATATATATATATATAGGTTTATAAAAGTAAATACAATCCATATAAAATTTCTCTAGTCTCAACCTCACAACACGGTTACAAAAGTATTTGAAAACAATATTTGTTGGTGACTAGTGAGTTTTATGATGAGCAACCTGCGGATATCAGTATGCTTTTCATTTTTTCATACATAAAATAAACATAATCCATTTTTTTCATTTTTGCTTTGTGATTGCCACAATATATCAGTATTTAAGCTTTGAAAAAAAAAAAAATCAAAAGCTCCAAACCGGTCCAACCGATCAGGTTCTCTGGTTTTCCCTAATTTTGACCAGTTCTGAGTCCCTTTTTGATTCCATTTACTCAACTGGACTGACTAGACGACTGGTTCCTAATTAACCTAGTCAGACTGACCAATCCGGTCCAATTCTCTTGACTATGGTTAACCTTTATTTCTTTTTCAATTTACCTTTCAATCCTTAGCCTTTCTCTTTCATCCCTACTCACCATTGCACCACCACCCAACCACCAAGCCACCCACCAAACTCAAAAAAATTTGCCTGTTGCTTTGGTGGTTATGTAGCCAGAGATGCATGAAAGGAGGGTTGCAACGATGCCACTGATGAGTCCTAATTCATCATTTTTATTTTTTATTTTGTGACTTTTTTTGTGGATTGGTTATTGTTGATTGTGGCGTTGTTACTAGTACTAGTTCAATTAATTGCAATGATTGGTTGTTGAAGGAGGAAGGATTGCGTGAAGAAATACTGGTTGATCAAATTTGTTTAAGTACGTTGTATTAGAGGTTACATAGTTAGTAGTTAGTTAATGACACATGCTATCACCATGTGCCATGTGAAACAATTATTTTTCTGTTATTCAGTTAGAACAATAAATGCTAGTTGTCAATCCTTGTAACACCCTCCCTGTTATAAAGATATGCTTAAGTCATAACCTCATAGTAAGTAGTTGTTATATGTTACTCTGCTTGATCTTGGAGGCGTATGTATAATATTTACATATGAACCCGCTTTTGTGACAAACATAAAATCGCTCTCTCTTTGAGTCACTAAATTTGAGCATAAATAGTACATAAAAACATACATAATTTATTATCTAATGACAAGTCAATTGTACCCACCACTAGGTCAAACCCTTACCTTGGTTCATGCAGGAACCTCCTAGTCTAGGTAAGGTACTACTCAAATTTCATTAAAAGAAAATAAAAAGACTGACTAAGCTATAACATCAGTTCCTCAAAATGTCTGGACCGTGATACCAATATGAGCTAATGATCTCCATATCTCAATCTATATATATGAAAAAATGATAACAGCAGGAATGAGAATCAAAGATTCCAATAGGAAAAACACTAGTCTACTACAAAGTGGCATTTTGACATAGTATTAAAATAATTAAAGTATCTTTGATTTGTTCTGAAATAACTAGTTTTGCTTGTTCCTTTTTTTATTTAACATAAAGTGTCTTAGATTTCTTGTAAAATAGTTAGCTTTGCTTATTATACAAGTCACCATCAACTGTATAGTCACATACCTAATAGTTTATGATCCCTGTAATTCTGGTTATTTAGATAACAGTTCGTTTGTTTGCTTTGTTACTTCTGTATCATAGGTGTAACGACTCTCCTATTTGCATATTTCTGATAAAATAATTAATTGAGAGAAATCGGTAAGGATTTTAAAAATTCTGACAGACACAGTTAGGATCAAAACAATATGAGGATTCTGTAAAAAAAAAATGAAAATTAATTAAATATTAATAAAAATTAGAATAATAATATTTTAATCAGTAATATAGGATGAGATCTTATAAATGATATTAAGACATAGAAAAAATTAGAATAATGTTAAAAAGATAATTGTACCTGGTAAAGTTGTTTTTTTTATGTCAATCGGGTATTGAAAAAATGAAAAACGGTGCACCAAAATGGTAATAATCGGTACACCGAAACATCGAGACTAATCAAATTAATGGACATTATCATATCTCAAATAAATTGTTAGTCAGAATAATCAAATAAATATAGATATTTATAATACTGATAGGAGGTAAATTGATCAGGAAATTTTAATTTCCTTACTTTCTCTCCAAGTTAAGGAATTAATAAAAAGGAAAAAGCAAGGAAATTTCAACTCCTTCTCGGTTCTTCTTCCATATACACGTTCTCCCTTTCATACTCCTTCGTTGCCTTCGTTTTCTTCATTTCTCCATTATCTAAATTTCCTCTTTGAAGAAACTTCATCAAATCACCATAGTTGCAAATAATACTCTTAGGTAAGCATCTAAACTACTTCAAGAACATCTTCTCCACATCAAAATCAATTGAACACCTTATTTTTTTCTTTGCACTTGGTTCTCATGGCAGCTTAATCTAGGGCTGAAACAAAGGGGTTTGAGGTTTGTTTTGAAAGGAAAAACTAGAGAAAATCTTGGAGGAAGGTAGGAAAATTATCCTAGTCTTTTCTTTATGATGTTTTGCTTTTTGCTAAGATAAATGCTTGAATTTGCTGAATTTATTGTTGCTGAAATCTAAACCAAATTTGAGGATTTAGGAGTGCTTGAGTTATGATGAATCATTCCTATAGGAACCAGAATTTTTCTTTAGGAATTACATGTATTGAAGTTGATAGATATAGAAGAATATACCAATTACAATTTTGTGGATTTGCTGAAAATCCTATTCGTGGGCATCACTAACCTTAGAACCAGAAATTTTATTCTTTTAGAAACTAATCTTAGCACCGGAATTTTTATTAGAAACCAACCTTAGAACCAAAATTTTTATTCTTTTAGAAACAGAATTTTTATTCTTTTAGAAACTAATCTTAGCACCAGAATTTTTATTAGAAACTAACCTTAGAACCAGAATTTTTATTCTTTTAGAAACTATGCTTGGAACCATAATTTTATTTCTTGGATTATTATGAAATCTGGTGTATTGGAATATAGGTGCTGGAAATTTGTACAGCATCAATTCTTAGTTTGTATGATATAGTAGGTGCTTGAAATGTGTATGTGCCTGAAATTATAGGTGCTGGAAATTTTACAGTATTAAGTCTTATGTTGTATGATCTTGTTACGCATAATAATCAAAACTTGAAAAAGTGGTAGTAGTACTAGGATTGTGTATTTTCAAAATTTAGGAGCAATTAATGTCTAAGAAACATTGATTTATTGCAAAAAATAGTTTGGAATCCAGCGTAGGAAACTTGGTTCAATTGTTGGAAAATTGATGAGACTTATTACTAACCAAAAGATGTAACAGAAATTATGATGGTATAAAATTTATTAAAAAGCCTGGTAGACTTTACAAAAAAACATCACAACAGTATACCAAATGTTACGGGAAATATCTCCTAAAAGTTAAAGAGAGACATTATATTTATTCAAGAGATTTTAATAGGGTATTTCATAAGAGTTTAAGTAAGTTTCAAGGAAAAATCTCAAAGGAAAGCATGAAAAATAGAATTCTTAAAGAATAAATCTTACTCAACAACTATGAGAAATCTTATACAAATGATAAAAATGCGCACAAAGAAAGAAAACTTAAGAGAATAAATCTTATGCAATGTAAATTGCTTAATGGTAAGCTCATGGATTCACGGGTAGTAGTAGACATGCTACGCCCTTAGAACTATATCAGGTTGCGAACGCGACAGCATTACATCGTTTATGAGAAAAGGGATGTACTGAGGATAGCAAGGCTATCTAGAATAAGATGTAGTAGACGTACTCCATCTAGTGAACCATATCAGAGTGTAGTCGCGACGACGTTACACAAGTTGCCAGTACGATCCACAGAGAAGTATATCAGAAGAATCCTATGAGTTCTACCATTAAGTTTTCAAATTATTTAATAAAATTAAGTCATAAGAAAGAATAACACTAACTAATGTGATCATTATTTGAATAATTGAAGTTACTTTGCTTATCTTGCATTAAGTTAAATATCATTGAGTATTAGTCGGGTTCTTTTCCTATTGGGAATCATTGATTCTCATTCCTGCTGTATGATGTATGTTATATAGATGGTCTTGATCGTGTTCTTTCTCGAGATGCCTGACTTTCTCCACTTGTTTGACTGACTACGGGTATTCAGTTTGTTGACAAATGTAGTACGACTTAGAATCCCTCATATTATCTGACTATCATAGGCTCTTATGTCTGACCTTTTGATGAGCCACTGACCGAGGGAATTAGGTTTATCTATCTGTAGTTAGTTGTATTTTGTTAGGCCTTAACCCGGATTAGGTGGTCACTGCGAGGGCCAGGGTAGGGTTATTTATGATACTTATGTAATTAGGCGTAAATGTATAAAGTATATCTGTATAACTTAACATACTATGGATGTGATATAAAATGTAAATTATCATGTGACCAACTTCCTAGAATTGCGAGCAGTGAAAAATTAGTATAGCTTTTAGTACAAGACTCATATTTATTACAACACATATGTATATAATTCATATGGTTAATACGAATAAAATCTGTAAGGTAAGTTATGGGTAATGACTACTTACTGTAATGTTATGACTCAAGCATAGCACTATAGTAGGAGAGATGTTACAATAGGCTTATTAATAACTTTAAGCTTGATAATATAAGTAATAAGATTTTCTGATATACTTCTCTTGTGATGTATTGCCTATGTTGTAACACCTCGTGTTACAACCTAATATAGTTCACTTGATATAGCACCTCATACTATATCATGATATAGATCTCAATAACATTCTCTTCTCAATACATCACTTTCATTACAACAACGTAACATCTTGTGTTACAACCTAATATAGTTCATTTATTTCATTTTTTCTTTAACATGACCTTATTATTAAAATTTAGACTTAAAGGTAGAACTCATAGGATTCTTTTGATATACTTCTCATTAGATCGTCCTGTCAACGATGTGACGCCATTGCATTACAACCTAATATAGTTCACTAGATGGAGTATGTCTACTACATCTTATCTCAATAGCCTCGTTATTCTCAGTACATCCATTTCCTCATAACGATTTAACGTCGTCATGATTACAACCTGATATAATTCTAAAGGCATAGCACGTCTACTATTACCCGTGAATCCATGAGCTTACCATCAAGCAATTGATTATTAGATAAAGCTTATTTTCTTGAATTCCCTCTCTTTGTGTAAGAACTTATTTTCTTATGTACTATCTCTTCTTAAAGTTTGATTTTCTTATACGCTTCTTTGCGATTTTCTTTGTTAAGTCTCCTGAATTACTATGAGACTCTTCTCTTTAAAATCCTTTAAATTTCTTATGAGATATTATCTTAAAAATCTCTTAACTTCTTATGAAATATTCTGTTCAAACTGTTTTGAATTCTTATGAGATATTCTCTCTGAATCTTCAGAATTCTTATGAGATGTTTTGGTATGTGTTCCCTTAAAAATCTTCTGAAGTCTCGTGAAGTTTTATGAGATATGCTATTAAGATCTCTTGAATATGTATAATGTCTCTCTTTAACTTTTATGAGATATTTCCAGTAACATTTGGTGTACTGTTATGATGTTTTTCTGCAAAGTCTACTAGGCTTTTAAAAGATTATATACCATTAGAAATTCTATTACATTTCTTGATTAGTAATAATTCTTATCAATTTTCCAGCAAATTGACCAAGTTCCTTGCGATGGAATTCAAGCTATTTCTAATATGAATCAACATTTTTTATATCAATTAAATCTCTTTAATTCTTATTCGGTTCAATATCTCATAGTCTTCTAATAATATTATGATAATATTTCCAGAAGTTGCATCCTTTCTAAATGTCCAGAAATCTCTTTGCTTTCCTCATAAAACTCATTAATCTATTCAAACTCAATATATGTGAATTCTGAAATTAAAACTTAGATTCCATATACATGATTTCATCACAACTTAAGCATTTATAAATTCTGAAATTTAGGTTCAGATTTGTAAGCATAATTTTAAATAGCTTTATCATGTTCATAAACATATGCTTCTTCAAAATAAATTCCAGCTTTCACAATTATAATTTCAAGCATATCTCAAAAGTTTATCTTAGCAAAATAGCTCAACAATCACAACGCAATAGACTAGAATTTTCCTGCCTTTCTTTTAAGCTTTTGCTACACTTTCATCTAGTTTTTCTTCTCTAATCCAAGGCTTAAACCCATTTTCTAGACACCCTAAATACTGTTGTTTGGACATATTTGATGATGAAGAACAAGGTTTTGAGTTGAGCTTGATGTAGAGGAAGTGTTCTTGAAGTAGTTCATAGGTTAATCTAGGAATATCCTTCAAGACTTTGGTGTTTTAATGGAGTTCGAAGAAGAAAGAAATGAACATGGTGAAAGGAGGAAGGAAGAACGTGAAGTCTGGGCAGAACCATGAAGAAATGTCATCTTTTCTCATTTTTCCTTTATATAGAAAAGCAAACTTGGAGAGAAAGTAATGGGTATTTTTATTTTCATATCAATTTGGTTTGTATCTATATTAGAAATGTCTATATTTATTTAATAATTCTAACTAAAAATTGTTTGAGATCTAATAATACCCATTATTTAGACCAGTTTCGACATTTTGATGTACCGGTTATTACCACTTTGGTATATCAATTATTACTTTTTTGGTACCCGATTGCTACCTAAATAATTTTACTAGGCTAAAAATATTTATTTAACCTTATCATTATTTTTTCTATATCCTTATACTAATTATAAAGTCTCATTCTATATCTCCAATTAAAATATTATTATATTGAATTTTTAATAATAAAAATTTAATTTTCTTCCTTTTTTTAACATAATCTTTATGTTAATCTGATCATATATGTGTCTTTCGAATTTTTCAAAATCCCTACAAATTGTTCACAATTAATTATTTTATCACAATAATATTAAAAATTCGGCTTGTTACAATCCTCCTTGTATATAAATAGGCTCATATGCTCCTTGAAGGGCAAGTTTCTATATTCTTTCTTTTGTTAGTTTTCAATGCAAGTTTACATCATTCAAGAATTCGCTCTACTTGTTCTAAAGTTTGTTCTTCTTTGATTGTGAGTTCATCAAGATGGTATCAGAGCTCTCTTAGAGAGATTTGTTGAACCTTGCTTCCTTCATCAAGTTCTGTTTCTACAATTCTTGTTCTTCCTTCCAAATGGTAGATCCTAACAATGATCCTTCTAGTATGTATTATATTCACCTAAGTGAAAATCCTGGCATGCCTTTGGTTTTAGCACCTTTAACAGAGACGAATTACCATTCATGGAGTAGGGCTATGAAGGTTGCTTTCTTGTCAAAGAATAAGTTGCAGTTCTTCAATGGTTCACTGCTAATTCCACCTGAGAATGATGTGAACTACACTTCTTGGAGAATATGCAATTCAAATTTGATTTCTTGGATTTTGATATTAGTTTCTTCTGATATTGCGGAATGCATTCTTGTTGATGATGTTGTGAATGCAATTGATGTCTGGAATGATTAAAGGAAAGATATGCAGAAGTAGATGTTTTGAGAGTCTTACAAGTTCAAGAAGAAATGACTTCCATCAAGCAAGGAGACAAAAATGTAAGGACTTACTTCACTAAATTCAAAATGTTGTAGGATGAATTAGATAGGTTCAGACCTTTACCTCTTTACAACTATGAAAATGATTGCATATGTCTTGCTACCATTAAGAGACAAAGGCAAGAGGACAAAGTACTCAGTTTGTTGAAAGGATTGGGAGATTGATTTTCAATTATCTGTTACTCTAACCTATCTACTTCCCATAGAACATATAGTATTTCTATCTCTTCCCAAGTTGAACCAAAAAGCTATAAAGAGGCTGTTAAGCATCAATGCTGGAGAGAAGAACAATGAATTACAAGCTTTAGCCAACACCAAAACATGGACTATTACCAATCTTCCCACTGGAAAGACCCCCATTGAATGCAAATGGGTCTACAAAATTGTAATACCCCTAATTTTAAATTAAAAAGGGTTAGAAAATTTTTTGAATAAAAAGGATGGCAGTCACTATCACCTGTTGTTTCGAGTCCTAAATTCTGCTAAGTCTGGGCCCTACACCTCCTTGGAAGGCCATATGACGGAGTCATATTTTTGGGACCAAAAGTCTCGGCAATTGTTCCTTAGAGAAAGCTGAGTTAAAGAGTGATTTTTAACGAATTTTATCAACCTTTTAAATAGGTCATTTTAAGATCACATGTTTATGGAATTCTAAGAATTCCCAGATTTGAACTAAAATCCAAAATTTAGATTTTGATTTGTTAAGATTTTGATTTTTCTAATATTTTATTTGAATTCAAATAGGGGGTATTCCTTTATTTATATTTATGTTTAAAAGTTAATAGGAAGTAAAATAAGTGAGAGACCATCCTGGAAAGTGGAAAACCATTCTGGTAAGCACTGCAGCACTGAGAGCGCTGCAGTGGTCAATAGTGAATAGTAAGGTGGTGCGGGGGATGAATTTTATGTTCTCTACTGAGCGCTGCAGCACTCTAGTGGTCAACTAAGTTTATAAAAGCCCCTCTTTTAGGTTCCAGACCATTCTACACCCCCTCTCAACCCTCTCCTCCGTAGAAAAACATGACTTCTCCCCCTCTACACCTCATTTCTTCACCTTTTCATCATCTAAACTCCATTTTTCTTCGTTCTAAGGATCTAAGGTATGTTTAGCTTATGGATTTATCTCCTTCTCTTTCAATTTCTCATCTTCTAAGAGGTTAAATCTAGGGTTCTTAATGGTTTTGTGCCATGAGGTTCTTCTACCATGAATATGGTGAAGTTAGAGTATTTAGAGATTTATTTAGAGTTATATTACTTCTATGTCAGATATTATTGTCGTTTCTACTTCCAGGGGTCCTGTTGGTGCCACTCATGCTCATTCTACCACTCCAAGTAAGTGGGTTCGCACCTATAACCTCTATATTGTTCATTAGAAGCTATTTTCATGAAAATATAACTTACTGTTTGATTTTAAAGATTTCTGTATAAGGATTTGAGATTTGTTGTTGGTTATTGTGTTGTAAACTGCTGATTTAAGAGCATGAAACCTAGTTTTGATGAAAACTCATTGGAGCATGATTGCTATGCTGATTTTATGTAAAACTGATGATATAATATATATATATATATAGAGTTAGAGGTTTTATGATTATCTCAATGGATTTTGGAACTACTTATATATGTGTGAAGTAGTTTTATATTAGATATGCAATTTAGAAGAGGCAATAAAGTTGTGATTATAGCCCTTGCTGTTTGAAATCATGAAATGGAGTTTTCTAGTTATGAAAAATAGGATTGTTTGAATTATATCCCAGATGATTAATTAAATGATTTTAGAGCTTGAATCTTCATCGGATTCAGAACAGTTGACGGCTACATACCCATGGAGGCTTGTAATCACAATGTCCATGTAAGTGACCATTTGGGCATGATTTCATAGCCACTGGTATGCTAAGGTCACACTGTTAGAATCAGATAGATTCACAGCTCATAAAGCAGAGGTGTACGGAGCCAGTCCGATACCAAGGTTGGCAGAGCCAATCAACCCTGGAGATTCTTAGCTCATAAAGAAAGGGTGTATAGAGCCAGTCCGACACCAAGGTTGGCAGTGCTAGTCTCCAACCTTGTAGATGTATTTATATGATTACACTATGATTAATGGATGTCAATGTTTTCTCTAGAAATTAGTACATCATGAGTTTGAATGATTTGAGCTATGATATTAAATTGAAAATTTGGTTATTAATGTGGTGGCATGGTGAATTGAGCATATATATAGGTGTTGTGCATTTGTGTACATCTAAATAATAGACATAATCAGAAATTACTACTTTTCTATTGGAGTATTGTTGATCTTAATTATGGGAAATGATGAGTTTGATTATATACATGTATACATGAAATATTTTTTAAGTGTTATAGTTTTACTATGATTTTATACATTCTTCTTAACGTCCCATGAAAGGGGGCTATAGGCGGGGATTCACTCACTGGGTTTTGGTTACAAAACTCACCCTACTCCTCCTTTTTCTATTTTTACAGATAGATTAGCTGTTGTGAATCTTCCAACAATCATAAGTTCTAGTTGGTGATTTTGTAGGTGAAGCATGTGACGTTTTGGTTAGAGTGCTCCAGTATATTGCAGGCAGGATCCCGGACCTAGAGCATGTTTTGTTTTTGTATTCAGCATATTATGATTATATTTGATTGTAAATAACGATCTGGACTTTTAAAGAAGTATATTTTGATCTACATGTATAAATGATTCATGATTTGAAACTTGAAAGGTCATTGCAAGATTTTAGATACAATGGTTTTGATCCTAGAGGATAGGTGATTTGTACATAGAAAAAAAAAGAAGAGAAAATTTCTACTTTCCACTGATTTTGGAGTAGAGCATGCATTCAAAACAGTCAGCATGCTATGAGGCTTGTGTGAGAATAGGATTTCTCATGTGCCGGTCATATTCTGAAAATTTGGGTCGTGACAAAAATTAAACATAAAGCTGATAGATCCATAGAAAGGTATAAAGCAAGGCTTGTAGCAAAAGGCTACACACAACAAGCGGGTATAGATTACCTTGATACATTTTCTCAAGTGGCCAAAATGACCACTATGAGAATTCTCATTGCCATTGCAGCTTCTTCCAACTAGCATTTACATCAACTAGATGTAATGCTTTTCTACATGGAGATCTATATAAAGCAGTGCACATGACATTACCCCCACGACTCACTACATCTTATCCAAAACAAGTTTGCAAATTAGAGAAATCCCTATATGGCTTGAAACAAGCTAGCAGACAATGGAATGCAAAATTAACATAATCTCTTCTATCTTATGGATACAGACAATCTCAATCCAATCACTTACTATTCACAAAGAGAGCTGGAACTTCTTTCACAGCACTGCTAGTATATATTGATGATGTAATTCTAGTAGGAAATGACATTTCAAAAATCAATAGAATCCAAAGGTTTTTAGATGACAACTTCAAAATAAAAGACCTTGGACCTCTGAAATTTTTTCTTAATCTAGAAATTGCCAGATCCTCTAAAGGAATACATCTATGCCAAAGAAAATATGTAATAGAAATTCTCTCTAATGCTAGGATGCTCACCTGCAAACTTCATTCCACACCGATGGATAACAATTGCAAATTGCAACAAGACCAAGGAATTCCTTACCATGATGTTGTTGCATATCGAAGATTAGTAGGAAGACTTCTTTATCTCACTACCTCTAGACCTAACATTGCTTACTCTATACAACAACTAAGTCAATTTGTGGCAAAACCTATGGATACTCATTACCAAGCTACCATGAGAGTATTGAGATACCTCAAAGCTGCTCCAGGAAAAGGGTTATTTTTCCCAGCTCAAAACTCCATTATTCTGTCAGGTTTTTCTGACTCAGATTAGGCCAGTTGCAAGGACTCTAAAAAATCTATCACGAGTTACTACACCTTTCTTAGATCAACACTAATATATTGGAAATGCAAGAAACAAAATACAATAGCAAGGTCATCCTCTAACACTAAGTGCAAGGCACTGGCATCTCTCACTTGTGAAATACAATGGCTAATCTACCCACTCAAAGACTTACAAGTTGATTTCGCTACTCCTATTTCTTTATATTGTGATAACCTCTCAGCCATACACATAGCCAACAACCCAGTATTCCATGAACGAACCAAACATATCGAGAATGATTGCCAAAATTGTTAGAGAAAAAGTTCATTATGGTGTTATCTACCTCCTTCCGGTCACTAGGTCAAACCAAACCGCATATACTTTTACCAAGCCTTTTCCACTCAACCTCATCCAACAGAATCATTCCAAGCTTGGAATGCTTGACATATATTCCTTAGCTTGTAGGGGGTATTAGAGGTTACATACTTAGTAGTTAGTTACTGACACATCATGCTATCACCATGTGCCATGTGAAACAATTATTTTTCTGTTATTCTGTTATATTCTGTTAGAATAATAACTGCTAGTTGTCAATCCTCCTTGTATATAAATAGGCTCATATGCTCCTTGAAGGGCAAGTTTCTGTATTCTCACTTTTATTAGTTTTCAATGCAGGTTTGCACTATTCAAGAATTCTCTCTACTTTTTCTAAAGTATGTTTTTCTCTGATTGTGAGTTCATCAAGACGTTGGACAACCATGATTCCCGACAGTACTGTGGGCGGTGCTACCTCAGAATGGGGTGGCACTGTGGCAGTGTCAACAAGAGTTGGAAGATGGGTAGTGTCTTCGAGCAAGAAAAGATGGGGGAATGGTTTGTAGTAGAGGCAGAAGTGGGTAGCTATTGTTTGTAATTTTTAAAATTATATAGTAAATATAAAATATACATGAGATTAATATGGCTATTTAAGGGGACTTTAAGAAGGGACCATGGGATGGTCTTGAATAATAGCTGGACCACTTTAACACGACCTATACCAGATGTATATTTTCGCCTGACATACAAAATTATTTTTGTTTGTCATTTCTAGCTCATCCTGCATTGCTTTTCTCTGGCAAAGGGATTTTTTTATATCTCAGTTGTTTGTCAATAAATTCTGGAGTGGCAACGCTGATTGAATCACCATCAAAGGATTTCTCTTTGGATTTAAGATCTTGTTGACTTTTGTTGTCAACTAGAGTTTCATAAGTGATTTTAGGCATATTTGGTGCCAAATTTTTCTTTCTAATGTAAGAAAGAGTTCTATAATGGAAAAATCATTTATGTCATAAATTTGAGTCATTAGCATTCTAGCAAAGTATGCATGCTTTTCTTTAACAGTTTAGTGTGAAACTTTTACTTTTCATCTTGACACATAACAAGTTGTCCTTATCTGGGTCAATTTATTTTGCCATTGTTGACCAAGAACCATAAGGAATACAATCCGCCCCTACTGAAGGTGAGACTATAATAAAAAAACAAGGAGAAGGGATATAACCCAAAGTTGGGAAAGCAAGTGGCCAAGATTATTAGTGAGGTAATTGAAGGAGAAGATTAGATGAGGGAGAAAAATCCGAGTTAGATTTTCTTATCTAGGGAAATTAGTATTATTCATCTTAATTTTTGATAGAACCATCAAAATGAGTCAAACATGTTGGGCCAACTCGTTTACCTACAAAAAGGCAGGTTAGGCCTAAAAATTTCAATCCATTTGACAAAAACCCATTTTTCGGCCCGGACCGCATGGATATACAGGCAGCTTGTTTACCCGTCCCCCCTTTTACAGACTACAACTTTACAAGTAACCCACTAGGCTACTAGCATCGTACCTATCCAGAATCTTTCTTTTTTTCAAGGCCAACAAGGCCCAAGTTCAAGAAAACAAACCTACAAAATAAAAATTAACCCACACAAAAATAATAACCTAAGCCCATAATTTCATTTTATCAACAAGGAGTGAGAGAGTGAAAAAGACAAGAAACTGTCACACCGCTTTGCGCCTCGCCTTCTATAACAGAAGTATTGCACCTTGCTCGCTGTTATGCTGCCTTGATTCCAGCAGCCTCGAGATTGCTTTCTTCATCTTCATTTTCTGCCTTTATGCCGCCCTGATTTCTTCATCGTCAAGACATTAGTCGCCACCACTCCACCCTATTTCACTTTCATTCTTCTACCATCTCAACTTTGGGATTGGATTTGGTTTGGAATCCATCTACATCTGCATCTGCTTCTTTTTTTTTTTTCTTTTTAGGTTGAACATCTACTTCTAATTTGGATTTGCATATGCTTCTAAGTTTTTTTAGTCAAATATTTGTTTCTGGTTGGATCTATATTTGCCTTTTTTAAAGTTGAACATCTACATCTAGTTTGAATCTGTATCTACTTCTGGTTTGGATGAAAAAAATGAAATAAAATAAATGGGTTTTCTCTGGCAAAGGGATTTTTTTTATATCTCAGTTGTTTGTAGATTAATTCCAGAGTGGCAACTTTGATTGAATTACCATCAAAGGATTTCTCATTAGATTTAAGATCTTGTTGACTTTGGTTGTCAACTAGAGTTTCATAAGTGATTTTAGGCATATTTGGTGCCAAATTTTTCTTTCTAATGTAAGAAAGACTTCTATAATGCCAAAATCTTTTATGTCATAAATTTGAGTTATTAGCATTCCAGCAAATTATGCATGTTTTTCTTTCATAGTTTAGTGTGAAGCTTTTGCTTTTCATCTTGACACATAACAAGTTGTCCCCACTACCACTGTAGAGATGCTTCTGGCAATAGCACCATATCTCCTTTCCTCTGTCCGCCTCCTCTCCCTTTTCCTTGCACAGTCATGGTTTCTCTCTTTTAAAGAGAAATCAGTAGTGACCTTGTGATTTTAAGTGTTCTTTCCTTCCATCCTTCGTTTTGGTGTAGTAGGTAAGTGTCAATATTATTCCATTAATCCTATTGACCTCCCTATGTGATTGTTCATGGTAGATTTGGGGTTTTTAGAACCCTAGGTTTGGAATAATTAGGGATTTTAAAATTTAGATTTAATTTATGTAAATTAGTAACATTGTTAGCTATATGTTATTGTTGGATTGTTCATAGAGTTGTAGATAAAACAGTTGTCAACTGAAGAATTGGTGGCTTTGGAGTGTAGTGTCTACTTCCTTGAGAACCATTGTTGTGAGTAGATTTATTATATGTAGTTGTTTTCCTCTATTATAAATTATTTATGAATATTATAGAATGTTTATTATTCCTTGTTTACAAATTTGCATGATTTATGTATTTAATAGATTTATTTGTTATTGTTGTTCGAAAAACATGTCTTGTGTGTTTTAGTTACCATATGAGACAAATAAAAGGTCTTATACCATATATTATAGCAATGCTTATGTTTGGTATTCAAATAAAAACATATGGAAAAGCTACTAAACAATGAAAATGATTAGTTATTTTATACATTATTTTGGGAATGCCTAAGATAGGAACTATAGCTAACGGCAAGTGACATTAGCTAGGGTGCACCTTGACTAATGAGAGTGTTTTATGACCATATGAGAATGGTACATGATAGATGAGTGTAGGTCCATGTGTTTGTGGTTTCTAACGGAAGGCAGGATCACATGAGAGAATGGTCGTCCGAGTGTGTGATCCTGATGGAATTTTCTGTCCGAGGCCACTTCCTCTATATTTATCTATTTTGATTATGAATATTTTTTTTCTTGTTGGTTGTACAGCTTTCTAGCATTATTTATTTGGGTTTGCTATTGTCTCATGTGGGCAATGGACGTTTTATCTACTCAGTAAGTTGGAAAACTCACTCTGTTGTCCATCCTCTTTTTCAGATACAGGTGTATATCCTAATTCTATCCATCTTCCAACTTGCTAACCTCTATCACTTGTGTGGTGAGCCACTTTTGGTTCCATAGGCCTTTGTTTAGTAGTGTAGCTCCAATGTGTCAAAGGCAGGGTCAAGGATATGATTATGTTTTTATAAAAATTATTTTGATGGATTAGATGTAATTATTTTATATAACATTATGTTTCTTTATGAGGACTAAAATATGCTAACTAATGTTTTTATTTAATGTTTTGATTCGCTTGGATTTGGAAAAGCTTATTTGATGAGAAAATCATATTTTAAGAAATGTAAATAATCGTCTAGTATCCTGAGTATGTTAAGGTTTTGCAATGTTGAGGTATATATATTATAGCTTTTGTATCTGGGTTCGAGAATAAAGGAAACTCTGCCCTTTTTTTTGGGAAAATCTGTACATTAAGGCTTGCTAGAGAACTTATTCCTTATGCGCCAGTCACACCTTGGGATGGGTCGTGACAAGATTAGTAACTGTTTCCAGCAGTGGATATCCTAGATTCACCTAAAAAAATATCAAATATTAATTTGATAAATATAATCGACTTTCATAAAATAACATTTCACTTTTTCACATATTTAAGTAATAGTAAACAATTCAAGTATTATATTCAAGGGAGTGGCTACCTATTTATCTATTGTCACTCCTTATTAATTACAACCACTTGCACTTTTTCTAAAATTCCCTTAATTTTATTTTAAAAATTAGTCATTTGTTGATTTTCAAAATTAAATTAAGAATTGTGTATTAGAATTTCAATTATTATCTCTCTTTATTTATTATTTTTATTTGTGATATTTCTAAATGTTTTAATTTAAAATTTATTTTAATTTATTTCGAAAGTTGTCATGCAAATTTTAAATTTATCTTAGTTCATAGTTTGTTTTTAACGCTACTTCTTCACTATTATTATAGTTCTTAGACAAATTCATCTTGTTTTTCCTATTCTTAACATTGATTTATTGCAAAAGTTATATGTGTGTGTATATATATATATATATAAAATGATTAAAATATAAAATTAAGATATAGGTTTTTGAGCATCACATAATTGAAACCATAAACGTGTAACATGAAGTTGGTTTCCTATGTTTATCAATTCTATTATTTATTTTGATAATTATTAGTAAATAGTAATGATCTTCATTAGTTCAAGTCCAAAAACCAAAAATCTTCTTCTTGTTGGCTTTGCAACATCTTTTAGATTTTATTTTATTATTCTGCCTACTTTGGAAAATATATAAAGATAGCATATTTATGGAAAATAATGTTGTTATCTATAAAAATTGCTCTTAAAGAGCTCATTATGTGTTACCTTTGTGATTTGTGTTTTACTTATATTTTAAAATTTTACTTTTATATCTAATTAAATATGGAAGTTATTTAAATTTTATTTCACTATACTTTTAATTCAACTTAAATATTATATTTGAGTTAGGAATTTTTGTGTTATGCTAGAGATTTATTTATAGCTACATTATGTGTTTAATATTAACTAATATAATAATTAAATATAAATTAAAAATACTATATTGTACAAAAATAACAAATTTTAAATTAAAGGCATTTGAGAATATTACAAATAAAAATAATAAATAAGGAGTGATAATAGATAGTTAAAATTCTAATACATAATTTTTAATTTAGTAAAATATACAAAAGATTAGTTATTAAAATAAGCTTAAGGATATTTTAGGAAAAGTGCAAATGAATGCAATTAATGAGGAGTGTCAATAGGCAAATGGAAATGGAAATGGCAATAGCCTCTCTCTATATTAAATACCATTTCACGTTTTAACTATTAAAATATTACTAATGTGTGTGTGTCTATATATATGTGTGTGTGTGTGTGTGTGTGTGTGTGTGATCATTTCAACAATTAACGATTTTCTTTACCTGCGCTCTGAATTACATTTTTTTATTGTCTAAAATACAACATAATTTTTTTATGAATGAAATCTTGTATTGATAAAAAAAAATAGTTTAATTTTGAAATATTGCATTATAATAATTACAATTTATATGATTGAGGTGAAAAGCATTTATATTTCATTAAATTGAAATTTAATATATTTATTGAACATATATTACTATTATTTAAAATTTTCATCACTTATATATATATATTCAAGTGAGATTAAAAATGTCATGAGTATCAATATTATTTTGGTAATGACGCATACTAGAGAGAGAATATTAGTTACAAGAGAGAGAAAAGTGAAAAGAGCAATTAATGTAGATAAAATAAAATTACAAAGACACTCATAATTATAAGTTGATTGAGAATAGGTCATGTCCAAAATAGAATTTGAAATGTACTTATACATTCAAACAAAGCACAAATAGAGTACTAGGTTGATTACATGACTGAGTAAGCTATTTATCTAGCCACTTGACCCTCGGTCCTCTCGAACTCGAGTCTAGAGTGCTAGTGAAGTAGCCAATCGATAAGTTTGCCTTTCCCACCGTCGCTCAAGACCCTTTGTCCTTCCATTATGTGTGACCCACCACCCAAAGAGAATGGATTAATGAAAGGTCCTCCTTGGCACCCCAAGTACCTTACACGTCCTCTCCTGGTTGATGATAAATTCCCCCCATGCACATTGATCAACAGGGCCCAACTAACCCATTAAGACTTGGGCTTGCTCCATCAATGAGAAATCCAAAGTTCTCGTCCTAGATTCCATCTTCTTAACCAATGATGCAAGGGATATCCTCATCAAGGACAACCATACGAGACTGGATTTGAGGAAGGCAACTTAAACATACCTCTAGTCAAAGTCTAGACAGTAATAAATATCATAATAATTGTTTGTATAAAGTAATGTTGAGTGCTTATTTTTTCCAACACAACTAGACGAGGGTAGAACAAAGAAATCATGGTAGAATAATAGCTCACTCTTGGTCCTTGGTTTCCCCCAAGATGGTATATTATTATTAATTAATTCACTACAAGAAAGGCGCAGGAAACCGACGCTATTACCAACGGGTTTTTCAATGGGTCTTAATATTACCAATGATTGTACCGATGGGCACGAGGGCATCGGTTTCTAAGCAGTCGATGATTATCACCGACTGTTGAACAAAACCAATTAGTATTTATTGACATGTGTATCGACGGTTGATAAAATAAAAGACCGTCGGTAAAATTAGATAAAAATGCATCATCATGTCGTCAATGACGCATATTTACCGACGGTCATAATTATTTTTACAGACGGAAATTTAATTTAAAAAATAATTCTTTTTATTTATTTACTGACGGAGGTGCCAACGGGAGTTAGATAATTTTATTTTATAAAAATTACATGTTACCTGTACCCATTGGTAATCAGTTAATTTTTTTGCAAAAAAACATTCGTGTTTTATCATGAAATTTTTGGTAATTTATTATTTATAATTTATCTATGTAACAACCTAATTATCAAAGCAATTGATATTAAATAAGAAAATAATAAAATGTATAAATTAAATTGATTAAATAAAATATCAAATTATCACAATAAAAAATATGCAAATTACAATAAATGTAAAAAATATCTAGAGTGGGAATAAAAAAAAAAGAAGCTAAATAAAAACTAGCTAAACTCCTGGGCATCGTTGGTAGCATCAGCAGGGTCATCATCATCATCATCTGGACCATCGTCATCCGCACTGTCTAACGGCAAGTGGCCCTTAGAGATGGAAGGGAGTGGGATATGGGGGAATGAGGGCTGGGGGAGCGTCTTGCTGGAGCTGGAGGATCCTGAAGCCTACATGTCTTAGAAGAAGCTCATCACATCTGCAGTAATTTTTTGCTGCATCTTCCGAACCTGAGTCTTCTCCTTGCTTTTCACTGCTGTTGGCGCTCCAAGGAGATCTCTCTCAGATTTCTCTCAGCTCCTGCTCCACAGTTGCTCGACCAGCTTGCTACTCTTGAAGCTGTTGAAGGAGTTGTGCTTGTTGCTCCTGCTGCTGCTGGATCAACTGTGCCTGCTGCTACAACTCCTGGTTGAGTGCATGCACATACTCCCGCAGGGTATCATCCTCAGTAGCAGACCCAGTGGCGGAGGATAGGGATATACTCTTAGGGTAATACCCCATCCGATATATGTGGCCCTTGTAAGGGCTGCCAACCACCTGGGCCCAGACATCCTCCTTATTCGGAGGAGGAGGAATGTTAGCATCGGGCCCAGCCTCAGCCACCTAGGTCTGGTACTGGGTCTGTGTCTGCTCCCAGAGGTCAAAAAACTGGCCCTGGAAATGAAAAAACATAAAACATATTGTAAGTAATAATTTTGATATAAATTAAATGATAATAAAAACTAAGTAAAGATATTTCTAAAATAAAACTTACATAGGTCGTCTCAGAGCAATAGTCTACCTAAACCTCTCCAGACTCCCCCTGCTCACCCTTTCGGGTGTGTGTCTCTTGAAAAAGCTCGCCTTGGGTTGAAGGGCGGCTCAACTCCCTGGCCTGCATAAATAAGCATAATAAAGTCATAAAAGTATAGTGTCTGCCATAATTCAAATATAGTAAATGTTATTATAAAATTTTAGAAATGTTAAAGAAGTACCAAGCGCTTCCATGTCCCATCCTGGGTGCTTGACCCATCTATATGCAGCGACCCGCCTTTCTGTGAGGTGCGATTTGTCTTTCCCTTGGTCGACCTACCTTTGAAGGTGAGGTTGCTGGCCTAGTGGCGTTGCAGCTCAACCAGGGTGGGGTCATTCAGCCACAAGGTGTTCATGTGTCCCTTACGGACATCTTGAAACATATCTCACATTCGCTTAGAGGATTTAATCTTCCAAGCCCTCTGAACTACTGGCTTATGCTCGGGCTGAATGTAGAAGGATTTCTGCATACACAAATTCATAATGTTGGGGGAATATATATAAGCATATAATTAAATAATATAAACATATATTTTAACAAAAGCGAATAAATCATATAATTACCTTCCATTCTTTCCACCATGAGTCCTTGACATCGGTAGGGATGTCGAACCATGTGGGTCATGGATGGTTACATTGACTCTGTATAACCTCCGTGATCTTGTGGTGAGCCAGTGCAAATGGCAGAAAACTAACACATAAATGCAAAATATCAAAATCTAATCAAAATTACTTAAATATCGTATGCAAAGTACAATTAAAATGTAATAAAAAACATGTTTCAACATATCTGTCTTTACTGTTCGGCCTAATTTGCCATAGCGGTCTACCATCAAGCTCGAGTGGCCTGCCATCTAGGCCAAGAAGCCTCCTATCAACGTCCTGTGCCTGTGACCTCATTAATGAAGGAGGAGTCTGATTAGATACGTGGGTGGGAGTCGGTGCAGTGGTAGGGCTAGGGGCATCGGTAGGGCTAGAGGAAGGGTCGTTGATGCGAGTAGGCTGTGAGTGTGAATAGGGGGAGGTGGGGGCCCGAAATACCTAGGAGTGGGCATCATCCTGAAGCCTGGGGTGTTGATGGTGGGGACTGAGGCGGAGGTGGTGGCAAGGCTACTGGCGTAGGTGGTGGGTAAACTGACCTTTTCAGGTTGGCCTCTGCCTCTACCAGCCATACTGAAATAATTACAATAATAAGTTTTATATAATAAAACTTCAGTTTATATAATAATCTTCCCTAAATTCATTCAATGCCCTAAAGTTTTGTTTCATTCATGGATTTAGATTTAGAAAAATGTAATTCTCTCTTCTTGCCCAACAAAATGTCCAAAAGAACATTCGAGCATATAGCCATGGAGCTTGAACAAGAACTCCTAACATAATGCGAAACTTAGCAATAATTTGTTTAGATTTCAACAAGATAGGGCACATGATCTCAATCACTTAGTTACAAAGTTTGGCTTTAAAGTTTGAAAAAGGGCTTTGAAGGTAAAAAATTTAGCCATGAACAGTATCAAGGAAGGTGGTAGTTCAAGCAAGAACTTGAATAGTTTTGTTGATTGGATAAAAAATTTACCTAGCTCATTGAGCGCTTGCTTTCATGTACACATCACACTTCCAGGAAGTGCCCTTATGGGTTTAGAGAAGTGAAAGTCACCCTTCTCCCCCTTCTCTTTTGTAGATAAGTTTGTGCTGACATATATATATATATATATATATATATATATATATATATATATATATATATATATATATAGAGAGAGAGAGAGAGAGAGACTTGTGCTGCACATAAACAGTTATCTGTTCTTGAATGCTTAAGATTGTGTAGAACATGCTGAGGTTATTATGTCTTTTAACTTTGATCTGATCCCTGAATTACATGTGAAGGGTAAGACAATTTGGATGCAAAATTTGGCTTGTTCTTATTTGACTGTGTAAATTTATGCGCGGACATGGACTTCTAAACATGTATGGCTTTGTAGTAACTAGGATGAACATATAATGTTTTTCTGTACCCGTGCTTTACTGTCAATTCGAGAAAACTTAGGTGGAGTTGGCTTTTGCTAGAGTTAAAGATGCTATGCTAAAACAAATTGAATAAAAATAATGATAAAGCACGGGTAGAAATGAAAAGGTGTAAGGATGGCTCATTCAATTCGTAGTCATCTTTTGCGATTTGAGGACATAATTCTGAAACTAGAAGTGTGGTCCGTATACAGAATCTTGTTGGTCTCTCTAACAATCGAATAGATGATACTAAGTACCAACCAAGGAGTCAAGGTTCGTTCTATGGGCAATTATTCATGCCGCATAGACATGTTAAATAAGCCAAAAGTGATTGTGACTTTTTTGGCTTTAGGGGGAATCACTGCAGAGTGATGAGGTGGAGATATTCGACCTTAGTGAATGGTAATTGATGTTGTGTTGTCGACTGTTACGTTGGATAGATTATGGTGGATACAATTTTGACATGGCCAATTTTGGACTTACTAACATCACCTCTAGTCTCCAGATGATTCTGTGAAATGTTGTGGTTGTGCATTTATTACAGTATCTTGACTGTTTCTGATTGCACGTCAATAAGACCCCTCTCGGTAGTTCTTGTGAAACTTCCTTCTCGGAGAACCATGCCGCATGAACTCGTCGATTCTATCTAATTTTTTTTTTAACTATTATTGGTATATGTTTATTGCAAATAATGATCAATTAATGAAATCATAAATGTCTAAAAGGGTTGGCATTGGCGAACAACCAACTCATTGACAATGTAGTATACCACACACTAAGTGTTCATTACAATTGTATTTTCATGTAATTCACATTTCAAGCACTTGTATTTCAAATATCCACGCATTGTCGCAGATTTGATAAGCCCCTTGGATTTTCACACACACTAATGATATTTCAGTAATTGTGGGGACAGAATTCATTACGAAAATAAGATGCCCCAAACATTGTGAATATGAAAAGTCAAATTTGGTGGTTTATGTAAGGTTATAATATATGCCCCCTTGCATGAAGTAAAATTTAAATTGAATTTGTATTTTTTACTAAGTTGACTAGTCAAAATGGAATACGCTAGAATGTCCAAATATTTTTTACTAACTTGAATACCCTCTTTTTAGCTAAAAATATTTCATTACACTTAAAACTATTCTTTTTGGTCATTGTGATTTTGTAACTATTATTTTGACATGGTTATCAACTATGACTTGAAACCTTGCCTTATTTGAAGTATATATTTTAACAGATAATATTAGAATCCAAAAATGTTATCAAATTATTTAATATATTATTCCTACAAAATATTTAACAAAATTTCGACAGTATATCCCTTTAAATTATGAGCTTCCATCGTTAGATATTTCAGGCAATACAACAATTATGGGTATTATTATAAAGATCAACAACAGAATAGATTCAACAATTACATTTTAATAATATAGTATAATTCACATAATCCTAAAAACCGTTCTATTATGTATCCCCTTATAACTCCATAACATGCATCATACAATCTCCGCAAACACAAAGAATCCCATAGCAAACAATGCAAACAAGTCGGGGAAGGACCTCTACGCTCTTCCCCCCAGTCATGCAATCCTCATTTCCTACAACTCTATCCTACAAAACATAAGTCTCTACATATCCTACATGTATATTAAACCAATCAACCATATAAACAACAAGGATTTAGTTACTAACCTCTATAGCAATAAAAAAAATCCACAGAATTTATGTGCGGAACCTCTCTACGTCTAACCGAATCCACACCTAAAAAAATTAATTACAACAAACTAAAATAATCTAAGAGATATAAAATATTTAAAGAATTTAATTTCTATTAAATTACTAAAGAAGATAATGAAAAAATTAGAATAATAATTACATACATACAAATTTATATATATATATATATTAATTACATAAAAAACTAAAAAAGAGACTAAAAATAATTAAATATACACTAATGTAGAAAAACTAAATTAAATATAAAAACTAAACCGATTAAAATGCTCACCAAAGTCCTTGGATCAAAATGGTGGTCTCCGCTTCTAATCCGAGGTCCAAGAAGGGCGCACTACAGCAGCCAAGTCAAGGCGGCGAGGGGAAGAGAGAGAGAGAGAGAGTGAGTGTAGAGAGAGAGAGGGGGGTTAACAGAATGAGGAAGGAAAGGGTTCGGGGTGGGGTGATGAAGACGGGTTACCGACGGGTACTCATTTAATAAAACGGTGCGTTCCACTAATAAGTTATTATCGACGGGTATACCGACGGTTTTTGTTTAATGAAACGGGGCGTTTCACTAATAAGTTATTACCGACGGGTATACTGACAGCTAACCCGTTTAATGAAACAGTGCATTTCACAAATCTGTTATTACCGATGGGTTTACTGATGGCCAGCCAGAAATACCAAAAGTTTGTATGGTAATTGTTGAAATTTCAAAAAACCTGTCGGTATAAGTTCGATAATATTTAAAAATATTTAATTTTCTGTCAGTACACCTGTCAGTAAATATTATATAAAATTTCATTGTTATAATAATTAATATAGCGTCGATAAAACCATTGGAAAATATGCGTGCCAAGTGGCGCATGGAAGGCGTCATAATTTACCGACGGGTGTACTAACGGAAATGTGGCACACCCCAACAAAAACGATAATTATTTCTAAAAACTCGCTTTTCCATTAGAGATATCGTCGATAATTATCAACAAGTGCGGATCCGTCGGTAAGTTGCATCGGTATCTCGCATGTTTCTGATAGTGATTATTGTTTTTGTTTATTCCTTCTCGTCCTCATTTGCATTATAAACAGGAATTGGGGTAATGATTAGATCTTATTAATCTTCTAAAAAATGAAGGTTAAAAGCACAAATGGCAACCTTCTATCACTCAACCTTCACTTATTCTCGCTTCAACTGGATACTATAATAAACTCAAATTCAGTCATTCTCTCTCTAATTAAATAGAGAGGTAAAATAGTAATAAAATAAGGTGGTTACTTTGGTGTCAAAGGAAGTTAATGCCTATGGCACTATCGGCTGGTCACCAAACCACCATTGACCATCGTCGGCTATCATTGATCGCTATTGGTCGGACAGCCAAACCGCCCCTACACCACCGTCTTTTGTGAGGACACAATGAGAAATAATAAATATGTATATGGGTATTATTGGAAAAAAATATTAAATTTCTGTCTTTGATTATGTCCTTACTTTTTGGAGGAACAAAAATTATGTTTTTCTTATCTCCACCATGAAATAGGTTTATATTTCTAATGTCTCTGTATTTCTGGTCATGTATCATTAACTAACTGTACATTGCCATAGGCATAATAAATATTGACTGTCTTTGGCACCTGAGAAACCACTATAAAATAATTAATGACTCGTTGATATGTGAAAATGATATATATTTTAGACAAAAAAATCCTAAAAATGATTTATATTGAGGATCGAATGGAGTATATTGGAAACAAAACCCTTATGTTAAGTTAGGTGGAAGAAAAACCAATTCAAATTATGAAGTCAATTCTTAACAAATGTGTGTGTTGGTACCAAATTCACCAAGTGTCAAATTGTCGAACTAACATTCGACTTTGACAAACCTGAAGCTTAGTCAGAAGTTTGACACGGTTAAAAGAATGGATAGCTAGAGTAACCAATTTGACAATTCAAGATTGACAATTCTTTCGTTCAATGTGCGACAAGTCGAAGTTGAAGTTTGTCATCTGGGACTGGGTAAAGTAGTTAGAAGGTAAAGACATATCAAGACACAAGGTTCAACAAGTCGAAGTGGATGTTTGTTATTTGAAGACTTAGAAAATATTTGAAGATATTGAAAATACTGTCGTAGTGACTTCCCTGGGCCAAATTTGTCAATAGACGGTTGTTGACGGTTATCAGCAGTTACTAACTGAAGCTTGACAAGAACGTGGCAAAGTAGTGGCAGAGGACAAATGACAAAGAAAATAACTGTCAAAGCCACGTGGCCAACATCGAAGGACAACTAGAAGACAAGTGTCAAAATCCTAAAGTCCTAGGCTGTCTATAAATACTAGTTATATACATATTGTAAATGGTTGGAATTTTTACTCACACACACTCACTCTAAACACGTCTCCAATGATAGAACAGAGTATTGAGTTCACTGAATAATTGTTCTTAACCTATTCTTTTGTGCTTTCCTAGGATTATATTTCCTTTCAGTTTCTTTACAATTCCTGTACTTTATTTTCAGTTTGTAAATCAATTTGTATTCTATATTTCTTCTTCTTTAATCTATCAAACATTACACATAATCACTTAACATTGCATCTTCATTCATAAAAAACAAGTTTGACACTTGAATCTTTTGGTGAAGAACCAAAGAGGAGTAGCTTTTCGCTCCTCGAATTAAGATCTTGAAAAGCAAAGGCTATCATCCAAACTCCTAAAGTTTGTCGATCAAGGCCTGGTTTAGACCTGTTTGGCCTCCTGCACAAGGAGTTTCTCAATTATTTGTTGTTGACAAGTAAGTGTCAAATTCAGCCATAAATAGTGTGACATGTTCTTTGGAGTATTTTCTTTGGAAACATACCGCCATGTAGCTAATTTAGTTTAGCTATTTCATACATCTATCTTCCAGTAAAATC
The DNA here is from genome assembly GCA_031216105.1 of Dalbergia cultrata. Taxonomy (NCBI): domain Eukaryota; kingdom Viridiplantae; phylum Streptophyta; class Magnoliopsida; order Fabales; family Fabaceae; genus Dalbergia; species Dalbergia cultrata. Next base: position 20,864,786 of record CM062350.1, read on the forward strand.
AGTGATGGACATGTCATTTATGGAATCAATTTTACGAGGTTCTTTCACTGATGATTTGATCCTTTCACCAAAGTAAAATGCTGGCTTCTTTAGCAAAGGAAGTATCTCAACTGAATTTGCTAACAAACATAAAACCTCTGTCATGGTCAAGCGATCACCTGGATGTTCTTCTACGCAAAGTAAACCAACATGTATGCATCTCAGCACCTCATCTTGTACAATTGAATCATGTATTGTTGGATCTATCAGTTGTAGTGCTTGGCCTTCTTTCCAAAGATCCCAAGTCTGAGTTAATTAATGTTTACATAGCACATTGCACAAACAAAACAATAGAATTATGAAACGGCAAAAAGTTTCAATAAGAAAATGGTGACATACATGTCCCACTAAGTTCATTGGATTGGATGCATTGCTGAAGCTATTATTTTTTCTACCACTCACAATCTCAAGCAATAACACTCCAAAACTATAGACATATGATTTTCTAGAGAAAACACCATTCATGGCATATTCAGGTGACATGTATCCACTGCTTAGCAACAAATATTTAAAGATCATATCTCATAGTCAGACCATCAAATATATAAAATATGAAGTAAGAGCCTTTAATAGCAAATGTAAGAAAGTGATGATAGACAAATACTTAATACTCACAATGTGCCAACAATCCTAGCAGTGTTTTCTTCGGATTTTCCCATGAAAATTCTAGCCATACCAAAATCAGAAATCTTTGGGTTCATATACTCATCTAGGAGTATGTTACTTGCTTTCAAGTCCCCATGCACGATCCTTACCCTTGAATATTTATGGACATATAGCAACCCTTGAGCTATACCTTTGATGATGTTGAGACGGTTCTTCCAATCTAGTAACTTGCTTCGTGTTGAATCTTGAAGGGAAATAATTTCAAATAATTTAAATGGTGATGAGAAATACAAATTATTGGCACAAGAAGATACTAATAATTAAGAAGATATAACTAGTAGCTAAGGTGCATATAAATATACGGTAGCTAGATGTTTCAATCTTACCAAACAAAAAGAAGTCCAAGCTTTTGTTTGGCATATACTCATATACTAAGAGTCTCTCATCTTCATGAACGCAGCAACCAAGTAGTTTTACTAGATTCATGTGTTGAAGTTCAGATACAAGCCTCAACTCAGTTTTGAATTCTACTGCTCCTTGTCTCAAACCTTTCGAGAGTCTCTTGATTGCCACTTCTTGCTGCATTAGTATACCCTAAAGTGAAGATCAGGTACTTTCAATTTTAATTAGGTATATCAATCAACCCATAAAAGTAATTCAACGATACTTACCTTGAAAATAGGTCCAAATCCTCCCTCTCCTAATTTGTTTGTTGATGAGAAGCCATTTGTAGCTTCCATTACAGAAGTATAGCTAAATAGTCTTACGTCATGTCCAGGTTGTAAAGTGTCCTGATTTCCTTTAGCATCCTCATATCCAGAAGACTTTCCTAACTGTATAACCGTGTGCTCCACCCTTGTTGTTTTCTTCACTAATGAAGCTTGAACATCACACATTGAGGAACATTAAAATTCAAAGGTTTGTCATTTTAAAATATAAGCTACTTAAAGTATTTACCTTTTCGCATGAGTTTTCTTCTCCTTCTTACTACCCAAAATATGAATCCATTGAATATGATTAGAGAGATAATAATGACCGGAACAAGCCATTTCCATTTGTTGTTGTTTGCATTAGCTTTTGTACTCCCCTCCACTGGGTTGTCTCTACACAAAGCGCAAAATATAATATTAAACCTGTTACAAACTCTGCATCATGAATAATGCCCACAAACTACCAATCGAAATTTATAAGTGAATAGGATTTTAAATTTAGAAAGAGCATAATATGTTGACAAACGTGGTTTAGCTTCTCAGATTTCATGGTTTTTGTAGGTAAAGGAGGCTAGACTTTTAAAAAAGAGGAGCAAGAAGGACATCATACCTGATACAACTTAAAAAGAGATTCACAACTCCAACTGTCATTTTTCAAAACACAAATACTCAAAATTAAAGTACAAGTACATAAATCAAAACACCAAAAATTTGATAAATGAAACATAAAGCACAAAACTTGTTTCATTATACAAACCCACAAGCATCTCAGATTTCATTATACAAAGGCTTGTGAAATTTTTTTCTGGCCACAAGCTATTTGTGTATGTAATCCTTTTTTGAAAACAAATTCCGAGTTTCAATAGTTTAATTAATAATAAGCATAGTTAATGCAAAGAAGGGCTGGAGCAATGAAAAACGTGAACTCACCTTGGGGGGAAGTTTTGAGGGGACTAGCAGTCCTCTCATCTAGCATAAAAAACGTAGTACCACTACCATTTGGAAAACTTCGCCATGAATTCCCATTATTAACAAAGTAGCACCCTGTTTGGTTGTCATACAGATCAGTGAAGCCAAAACAGTCACAGTTAGCCCAGCAAGATGCCTGGCAATCACTGCTGGTGGTATTCACTGATGTATCATTGCTAGTCTTCTCTGCATCATTTAGCCTAATGGACATTGTTATAAATTCCTCACCTACTTTTCTGCATGTGGGCACATTTCTTTTTTGGCATCCCCTATCAGTGTTGTAGCCGTAACTGTCACGGACATCTGCAAATACATTTCCTGACTTATCATGCAATGTCCCCCAACTTGTCAGCATCCATAGGGCAGAGTATTGACCCTTACTAGCTGCGAACATGATAGAGTCCTCAACTTCATTTGACACAATGGAGTACTCAATGTTATGCTGAGCTTTCACTGGAATGTTCTCAAATGTGTTGTTTTCCAATCCCCCACTTGCCCAATACAACTGGCCTCTTCTCTTTGTGACCAATTGGCCTATTTTAGGTTCCCATTCAAGTGAAAAAGGACCTGAAGAAGGTTTTAACCTATCAAAATATGAAACCACGGACCAGTTTCTTCCTGTTTTGTGATCAACACCTAACTTCATGCCCGGCAAAAGCACGTTGGTGGGATGATCAAAACTGTGCCACAAGATAGTAGTTGATCCATCAGTATTAAGTTGTTGCAGGACAAAGTTACCTGAATCAAACAAGGTTGCCAGTGTGTTGTTGTTGTTGGAAGCTTGTTTAGTCTGAGGTGAAGAGTAAAGAACTATTGGTTTCTCACCTCGGCGTGTTATTTTCAATTCACCTGATTGATCTAAAGTTAAAGCAGGAGAATCAGCCACACCATCAGTGAGGGGTTCATCACGGTTTGCAACCCACATAATCCCCTCACTTGATTCTACCTCTGTTGCATTATAAATTGTCAAGTAAGTGTTGCCATCACCCATATTACGAAAAGAAAGATAATATAGTGAATTTGGAGAGCATGTCGTGCTTGCAGAATGGAGCTTATCCCCTGGCTTCAAACTATTAGTGGTGGCTCCTGTACGGATAATAATGGTTCTCCACAATCCTAAGTATGTGAAAGCAACCATGAAAATCACAAACTTATTCATCATAGAAAAATCAAAGTGTTACTTGTTAGAGATGCAAGATGGATTAATTCATACTTCTGATATAATCGGTAACGATTTAATTGAAGAATGAAGATGCTCTTTCAATCTTTTGCATTATCTATGACTTATTCCTAGTCAATGTCGCCTTAGGCGCTGCTTCAAAGTCTAAACATACAAGAAAAATCAACAAACGTGTAAAAAAGGAAAAGCATGCAACCCGCCATTTGTCACTTGGCTTTAAAAGGTAATGGTGAAAGGGTCATAGCGGCATTGTGCCCCAAAATGCTCCTTGTTAACGAAGTTACAATGCTCACTTATTTCAAGATTTGAAATTATATTTCTAAAAATAATATTTATGGGAATGTTGTTTTTTAAAATTTTTAAAAATTGATTTGTTTAACACTAAACAATCTTTAAATTATTTATTGAGATTCCTATGAATAAATTTAAAACTTATTTATTTTATAATACATATTTCTAGGATTATATATCATAATTTTCAAATACTCCTAACACATATAATAGTAATATTATTATTAAGGGATATTTTAGTATTTGTACTCAATAATTACCATTCCCAAGTTATGGGAACATTTATTCCCACCCATCAACATAGAATAAAATCTCACTACCACATGGGAATATCTATTTCCTGGAAATTATTAACACCGAAAATAATTGTACAAAACTTGTAAAAAACATGAAATAAATCATTGCCAAGCAATTATTTCTGAAAATAAATAAATAAACCTTAAAACAAATGTCCCCTAAATAAAATAGCAAGTATTAGGCTTTATGCCTATTATTATCCATTTTTTTTCAAATTAGACATATTTGATCATGATTATTTTATCAAATAATTCAATGATTATATTAATTGAATTCAATTTTTTTAAAAAAGTTATTGCTTAGAATAAGTGTATAAGTGTTATTCTTTGAATAATTCGATCCTCACTATGTTATAATATGAAATTTTTGAGAGTTAAATTTGGTCGTATTTAAGAGTAAATAACTTTATCTAGTTTAGCATTTTCAATTTAACATTAATTTATTCATAACAAAATTTTCAACATGAATTTAAAACCAACAAAATTTTTTATATCAATTTAGTTTTAACATTTTTAGTTTCAACATAAATTCAGTACAAACATTTTTTTATTTTGACATCGGTTTAGTTATTACATCAAAATGAAGATCTAACAAAATGATTAAATTGATGTTGAAATTAAAAAATGTTAGCACTAATTAAATTGATATAAAATATTTTTTAGACCAAATTGATATTAAATTATAAATGTTATGATAAGAAAATGTTATTTACTCTATGTTTAATCTTTTAAGGACGAAAACAATAAAACAAAAGTTTCTGAAGATTAGACTGTTGACTTACCTTATATATATTAATCAGCAAATGAAGCGATGACCATATATGTCATCTCCGCTTGCACTGTTACTATATATTAGACTCATTCGTTTTAAGCCATTACCAAGGATTAGTGCTGCAGCGAGTACCCAAACACAAACAAAAAACAGAAAGAAAGAAAGAAAGAAAGAGTGCTGCAGTAAACGTCTGGTGAAAGACAAGCTTTTCATATATTTTATGTTATTTAGAAAATGGAGACAAGATCACGCTTTTGTTCAGCCAGCGTAATATTCTCTTAATATCTTGTTGTCACCATTGGAAATAGCCATATGCTTGCATAGTTGTATTTCTCCATGGTCGGGTTAACATGGTCCAGCTATTGTTCTGATTATAACATGATCCATTATTTGTTATTATTAGATTTTATTTGAACACTATAGATGTAAAGATACAATAATTATTAAAATAATAAAATAAAAATAATTTTGTAAAACATAAAAATAATAATTTTAAAATTATAATGTTAACCCACATTTCTTTTTCAACCTACCTTTCAATCCTTAATCTTTCTCATTCATCCCTACTCTGCACCACCACCCAACCACCAGGCCACCCACCAAACTTAAAAAAATTTGCCTGTTGCTTTGATATCGTTGTGTAGCCATAGATGCATGAAAGGAAGGTTGCATCGATGCCACTGATGAGTCTTAATTGATCGTTTTAATTTTTTTTAATTTGTGATTTTTCTTTTTATGGATTGGTTATTGTTGATTGTGGCGTTGTTACTGCTACTAGTTCAATTAATTACAATGATTGGTTGTTGAAGGAGGAAGGATTGCGCGAAGAAATACTGGTTGGTCAAATTTGTTTGAGTGCGTTGACAACCATGATTCCTGACAGTACTGTGGGCGGCCCTGGCACAGAAGGGGCCTGGCACTGTGGCAGCATCGACAAGAGTTGGCAGATGGGTAGTGTCCCGGAGCAGGAAAAGATGGGGGAGTGGTGCGATAGATGCAGAGGTTGGTAGCTGATGTTTGTAATTTTTCAAAATTATGTGGTAATTATTAAATATACACTAGATTAATATAGTCATTTCACGCGACTTTAAGAAAGGACCATGGGATGGTAAAGGGTGTTCATGACCTATCACAACTCGCTAATTGAGTTCGACCCAAAATTCATTAGAACGGATTCGGATTTTGAAATTTGACCTGGTACATCTTTCGAATCGAGTTCAGGTCATATATTGAGTTGACTCGACTCAACCTGAAATCAAATAACTCCTTAAAAGATATAGGTCAACTCAACCTGAAATCAAATAACTCCTTAAAAGATATATATATATATAATAATTTATAAAAAAATTTATAAGATTTTAAAATTCAATTAATATATTTTATATAACTTTATGTTATTTCTACATTGATATGGCTTATTTTGAAACCTATATCGTGGAATACCTCTATACTTTTGTTTCTTTTTTATAAAATTCGATAACTTTACTATATGCAATATCCAAATTTTCATATATTATTCCAATGTCAGGTTGACCTGCTATGGCTTAGGGCATAGTCGGTCATTATCGGGTCGAGGTCGGGTTTTAAAAAATTGACTTGATTTAAAAATCAGACTGAGTTCGGATCTTATCCAACCCGTCCCTTGTATAGACCTAGTGCAGAGCAATAGCTGGGCCACCTTACATGACCCATGTTAGATGTATATTTTTGCTAACATATTATAATATTTTTGTTTGTCATTTCTAGCTCATCCTGCATTGATTTTCTCTAGCAAAGGAATTTTTTTTATATCTCAGTTGTTTGTAGATTAATTTCAGAGCGGCAACTCTGATTGAATCACCGTCAAAGGATTTCTCATTGGATTTAAGTTCTTGTTGACTTTGGTTGTCAACTAGAGTTTCATAAGTTATTTTTGGCATATTTGGTGCCAAATTTTCCTTTCTAATGTAAGAAAAACTTCTATAATACCAAAATCTTTTATGTCATAAATTTGGGCTATTAGCATTCCGGCAAAATATGCATGCTTTTCTTTCACACTTTAGTGTGAAGCTTTTGCTTTTCATCTTGACACATAACAACTCGTCACCATGTGGGTCAATTTATTTTGCCATTTTCGACTGAGAACCATAAAGAATCCAATTGGCCCCTATTGAAGGTGAGATTATAATCAGAAACAAGGAGAAAGGATAACCCAAAGTTGGGTAAGCAAGTGGCCAAGATGATTAGTGAGGTAACTAAACAAGACAATTAGATGAGGGAGAAAAATCCGAGTTACATTTTCTTGTCTAAGGTTTAGTATTATTCATCTTAATTTTTCGTAAAACCATCAAAATGAGTCAAACATGTTGGGCCTAAAAATCTCAATCCATTTGATAAAAATTCATTTTTCAGCCTAGACCGCATGGATAAACAGGTGGCTAGTTTGCCCCCCTCCCCCTCCCCACTTTTTAACAGATCACAACTTTACAAGTAACCCACTAGGCTACTAGCCCAATACCCATAGAGTATATATTTTTTTTCAAGGCCAACAAGGCCCAAGTCCAAGGAGACAAAGCCACAATCACAAATTAACCCACACAAAAATAACAACCTAAGCCCATAATTTCATTTTATCAACGAAAAAATTGAGAGAGTGAAAGAGACTAGAAACTGCCGCATCGCTTTGCGCCTCGCACTCTCTCACAGAAGTGTTGTGCCTTGCTCGTTGTCATGCTGCCTTGCTTCCAGCAGCCACGAGACTACTTTCTTCGTCTTCATCTTCTGTCTTCGCGCCGCCTTGATTTCTTCATCGTTGGGACATCAATTGCCACCGCTCCGCCCTGTTTCACTTTCGTTCTTCTGCCATCTTAACTTCAGGATTGGATTTGGTTTGGAATCCATCAACCTCTGCATTTGCTTCTTCTTTTTTTGGGTCAAACATCTACCTCTAGTTTGGATTTGCATTTGCTTCTAAGTTTGTTTTTAGTCGAACATTTGCTTCTAGTTTGGATCTGTATCTGTCCTTTTTTTAGTTGAGCATCTACATCTGGTTTGAATTTGCATCTACTTTTGGTTTGGATGAAAAAATAGGAAATAAAATAAATGGGCGGGCCAATTTGGCCTGCGATCCGCCGTTACACGGGCAGTATTGAAATATTTAGATTTGTGAGCGATGGGCCAGCCGACAGCCCTACATTTTTATTCACTGGCCTAACTTTATGTAGACTTTTATTACTCTACTATTGACTTTTGTGTTGACTTTTTCACTATGGACAAGTTCAACTATCTATTCTTTTTTTTTTTTTATCGAAATCAAGGTATCCTCATAGCCAAAAGCTATGAGACTAATCCTCCGCCCATGGTAGGCACCTCAAAGCTGGCGGGATTTTTTAATTAGCCTTCCATACCCAATGCCAGGGATCGAACCCCTGACATTTGGTTAAGGGAGGATGAGTCCTTATCACTCAACCCCACTTCCCGGGTTCTATCTATTCATTAATGTTGTTGCTCAGGTTCATCGAGGTAGTTAGACAAGTAAATTTGGGAATATTACATTTTTCATTGGTAAAATTTTTATTTCTCTTGGTAATTCCATTGAGATTCCACACGCTTCTTGTGATGTATAGCAACCAAAAACATATTTGTGTTAATATTTAAAATGTCTTTTCACCTATAAAATTGAAAAATTAAAAATCCAATGTATAAGGAATGCAATCTCAAAAACTTTATAAGAAAAAAGAACTTTTTGAAATATTACGAAGTAGAGATAACACACCTCTTACCTTTCTAGCATCAGAGGGTGGAAAGAATCATTTTGTCCAAAAAGTTAAAGTGCTCAATGAATAACTAATTGACTTTTTTAAAAAATCGATAAATTAAAAATATTTAATTTCTATTTTTGATATTAATTAGTATGATTATTAAATATAATATAAAATGTAGATGTATGTTATAATTAAGGATAATTTAAGACTAACAAGATAAAAATAATAAAGAGAGAGTGACAATAGAGAGAAATGAGAGGTAATAGTCACTCCCTAAATTATAAGTTGTTTCATACAATATAGAAGTAGGTATTCTTATCCAAAATAAAATGTCCAACTTGCTAATTTTCACTAAAAGAAGTGGATGTTAGTAATGCATAATTATATCCCCATTTGATTTTATAATTTACATGCAAAAATGTTTTTTTAATCAATACTATTTGAAACTGCTATTGTATCGATCACTCTAAATAAATTTTCCTGAACACATTAGTGTCAACTCAATTCTAATCAAAACCAAGTTGACTCAATCATTTTTATAAACTCTAATTCAAACACACTGCAAGTAGTTACTCTTTGGATGCTTTTGATCCTACACTAAAGTTGTGCAGTCTTGAAACTCCATATTATGAAGCATTGTCACATCGTGTGAATTATATGTTCAAAATGTACGACATAAAATTATAGAAAAGAAGCCTTTATTATATTATATGCTTGCATTAGCTAAAAAACATTACATAAAATACAAGCTCTCTAGTAAAGTTGTATAATAAAAACCATACATAAGTCTCAAAAGGAAAAAAAAAAAAAAAGACATTAAGAGCTTATTGTGAATGTTATGTTTGTACTTTTATGTAGAATGATATGAGCACCATATTGTGGTTGAAGAGTGATGATCATAAGGGTTGTAACATGAGCATATGATGGAGAAAGTTCAAATGAGAAATGTTGTAGAATCAATGACAAAGCCATCTTTGCTTCTAACATGGAGAAGTTTTGTCCAATGCATATTCTAGGACCCCATCCAAATGGAATAAAATGAAACTCTACCATTTGTTGCCTTTAAAACTCCTTCAGAAAATCTCTCAGGATTAAATTCCTTTGAATCATCACTCCAAAGTTCACAATCATGATGAACTAAAAGAATTGGCAAGGAAACCTCCACTCCTGTAGGTAATGTCAGGTTTCCAAGTTTCATATTTTTGTGAGTAGTTAGACTAAGCCCAACTATTGGTGGGTATAACCTGAGAACCTCATATCATACAATATCATAGAGACCTATCACAAGAAAATTAAGGTCATGATAAGTTCCAAAGACATCATAATAATGTCATCAAAACATTAATTATAATACTTAAAATCTTAAGCTGACTTAACCCATCATAGTTAGGTCTTTGGTTGCCAAAAACTCATAATACTTCATCCCTTGCATGTGTTTGCCATTTAGGATACCTACTCAATAACACCATGGTCCAAACAAGCAAAACTGAAGTAGTCTCTTGCCCTGCAAAGTAGAATAGCTGGCAATCCTCAATTACATCCTGTAGAGTCATTCCAACATTCTTGTTTTTTCCATGTTCTTGAATTTCCTTATGATTTGATTCCAAAAGTATGCCTAGTAAGTCATTCTTGGTGGGTTCACCAGCCTTCAATGCTTTCACTCTCTTGTTAATCATAACTTTAAGCAAAGTTTTTATGTCTCTATCAATTTCCTTCATTCTCCGAGTGGTAGTAGTAGGTAGAAATCTGGAAATAAACATATAAGTAGTGATTATCATGATATGATGAAGTTGATAAGAATCAAGTATCAGTTAGACGGAAAATTGAAAATGATGTATATTAATATTGAAGGTTCGATTCCAATGGAGAATTCACCCTTATTAGATACATGTACACAAGTGAGAAAATAACAAGGAAAGAAAGATAGTAATATGCCTCACAATTAGATGAGTCATTATCCCTCCCTATGCTTTTCCAAATTTCTGGCCACTAAAGAATCTCCTACCATCTCTCCTTGTCTCTCCTTGTCCGCATAACTTACCTAGCTTTTGTCTTCACTAACACCCTTTACTCATGTGCAGAGGCGGAGGGAAGGGGGACCAAGGGTGCCATGGTCCCCTCAAACTTTGCATTTTAATTGTATAATTGTATATATATATATATATATTGTCGTAACCGAGAGAGAGAAAACAAAAAAAAAATGAAGTGAGGTGCATGGTGCACCTTAAGTGATACATATCACCATAGAGCTCTCCCTTTTCTTTTTATTTCTCTTCCTCCTCTTCCCCTTACAGAAACTCTCGTGAACTCTCCCTCTCTTCTTCTTTTTCACGTTTTCTTTCCTTCCTTCTTACTTCCATTTTTATTCATCTCCCTTGCTTTGTTCTTCAAGAAACATCATCATATCCTCCATCATCATCATCTCCTTTTCACCCTCATCCCCATAACCGCCCCTCTCTCTCTCTCCCTCTCCTCTAATCCACTTTCTCTCTCTAAACCCCATTAGAGAGTTAAAGATTTTAGAAGTTTTGGGAGTGATTCTCTTCATCAATTTTACTCTCCAAGTGGTGAATATGCTTCTAAACTTCTCTATTTTAATTGTTGGAGTTTCTAAATTTTTTAGAGATATTGTTAGGGTTATTAAACCCTTGAATTTGGGGTTTTTGGCAAATTGGGGCTAATTGATGTTAATTGATAGCGTAGTTAGCTCACAAATATTAATATTGTCTTGTACCTAGAGCGGTAGAACAATCGGACGTCAACACTTGAGTTGGTGGCATCAAAGGAATTGTTCTTCGGTTCTTTGAACCAATATTTGTTAGTGGATAGTGTATCTGTAGGTTACTTTATGCATTATAATTATTGATTATAAATTTAGAATTATATGAAGAGTTTAAAGTATATTGATATATAATAAAATAAATTATTTATTGAAAAGGAGGATTATGTTTGAAATGAAAAATTTATATTTAGAGACCAGAATATGATTATTATGCATATTTAAATAATTTTAGTCAAATTGTAATGGATATTAAATTTTTAAATCATTTTATATAAATTATTAAGTTTGAGTTTATTTTATGCCAATGGTATCTTATATAACATGAGGATGGATTTTTGGTGTTGTAAAAGTATCTTGGAATTGGAATTGTGTTAGAAACATCAATGATTGTATTTATGAGAACTGTTAAGGCCTTAATTATGATATTGAGCCGAGATTATGAAACTATAAGATTGAAATTGATTGAAAACGTTTTGGGGAGTGTTTTTAAAGTAGAAACTGTAGCTAATGGCAGGGACGTTAGCCTTGGTGCACCATGGAACTCCAGTTAGCAGGTGAGGTGCTAACCCGCACATAGCTGCAGCTATGTCTGGACTTGTATTTGGCTATAGGCCAACTCCAATTAGCAGGTGAGGTGCTAACCCGCACATGACTTTTGTCATGTCTGGACTAGTATGGCTACGGGCCAACTCCAGTTAGCAGGTGTGGTGCTAACCCGCATATGACTTTGGGTCATGTCTGGACTTGTTATTATTTTGCTTCGGATAACTCCCCATTATGTTTTGGGATTTATGTGATTTTATAGAGATATGTTTGAGAAATCTGGAATCATGACTAGAAACATATTCATATAAGTTTATATATACATTATTATATTTATCTTCATTTATGATTGCATTTAGTAAACTATGGATATCCTATCTCTCACTGAGTTGCAAAACTCACCCCGTTGTCTTTCCATTTTTTTCAGATACACGTGCTGGTATTGGATCTGGTGTTCCTCCAGCACAACTTTAGTAACTTCAAAGTTGGTGAGCCTTTTTGTAAAGGCCATTTTTGTTGTCTCTTATTTTTTGTTTAGCCTGTAGTTGTAAACTGCTCCATATATGTCCTTAGATCTACGTTATGTCTATATTGAAAATTTGTTACTTAGTTATGTAAATTATGTATAAAAAGGATTTGTAAACTTAATTTAGTTTATGTTTGAATTATATAATGCATTATGTTTAATAGAGTTAGAAAGCTAATTTGGTATCTGGAATATGCTGAAATATTGTTATATACTGGACGGGTGCATTCCGAGAATGCTTGATGCCCATTTGCTGGATTTTAATTGAACATGTTGTAGGTTATATTTTTTTATTTGGAAAATATTCGAAAAACAGAGGAAACTTTGTCCGTTTTTCTAGAAAATTTAGTGTTTTAAGGCTTGCTAAGGAAGGTGTTCCCTATGCACTGGTCATGACATAAGTTGGGTCGTGACATATATATATATTTATATTATCATCCCTTGAAAAAGTTAGTCATCTCTACATATAGTATACATAACAAATAATAAAAGTCTTTAGAGTATATTTTTTAAAATTTTTCTCTTATTAACATTTTGTTATTCACTTAGTGGAATTGTTGTTTACTAGTTAGTTTTTTATAATGCTTTATTTTGATATTAAATAATATATTGATACACATTTTTTCTTAGGTTGACCTTAAGAGATGTCTAAGAATAAGAAAACTATTAACTCATTTGTTAAGAAAAAAAAGAGAATGAATAATGAAACAAATTCTAGTTTATCAATAATTTGAATAAAAAAAATTATATAGTGCCTCATTTTATTTTTTTATATGAAAATTTATTTTGTTTTATTTTATATTATTTATGTTGACAAATTTAGTCCCCATCCTACAAAACTCCTAACTCCAAGCTTGCTCATGTCAAACCCTATTCCTCTCTTCCTTTTATCCACTTTAGTAATAGGAGACTTGGGGTTCCCGATAGAGGGAAATTAAATGCTCTTTTCTACCTATATCAATTAGCTTTCTAGTGATTGTTCTATAAATAGGAGACTAGTAGTTCATTATTGCATGTTGCAATTTAAATGATACGATTTCTCCTCCCAATTTATGATAAATGGATGGACAGGTTACGAAAACGCACATATTCTACAAGATAAATGTTGTTGCTAATATTTTTTTTTGACATGAAAAATTTTTCCTTTTCAAGTAGCAATTGTACCACACCGCCCCATCACAAAATATTTAGTATTGTATAAAATAAATTTCATAGGGATTTAATTATTAACGTTATTTGTTAATTGTTGCGTCCAATATGGAATAGATTGCAAGGTTGTTAAATTAAATAAAACTCATTAAATTAGATGTATAGTTCAGTGGTCTTACCTCCATCTAGGGATGTAAACCTTCATCAAAACTTTTAATGTAAGTTCAGCTTGTTCTTTTTAAAGTTAAAATATTCTTCTTCCTTCTTCATAACTACTTCCAAATGCTGCTCCAGAAATAACATTACTAGCCAAATTTTGAAGAAAAGGCCACACATTAATCTCACAAGATCCATTGAAAGACAACATTCCTTCCCATTTAGTTATCAGATCATTGCAGCTTTTGAAGAATATTGGCATCATAATCTGTGGTGCAAAAAGTGGAAAGTAGTTAAAATGCCTTGTGTCAATCTAACACACACTCGGAGCATGTTGTAAACAAACATATGGTATACAGTGGCTTAACTAATGCAAGTTATGTCATATCAAATAATTTTTTACTGGAATGAATTTAAGGAGAGAGCAACATTTTTCAAGACACACACGATTGATTTCCCTAGTCTTTGTTTGTCATGCTATATAAAGGCCCACAAGTCGATTGTGTAGTATTTATATCCAATAAAAGAAAACCAACCTTCAGTTTTTCTAAATTGAATGCAGGGTTGATCATTCTTCTATGTTTGCTCCGCTTCTCACCCTCATTGGTTAGTGGAGTTCCATGAGGCTTTGGGAAGTCATAGATCCTGTTAAATACATCTTTGATTAGCTCAGGATCTGTGATGATCACACTCGGTTTGGGTCCTAGCCAGATAAAAGAATTCTTGCCTGCATTCCATCAACAACTTTATTAGAAGGCTTAAACTAAATATGAACAATAACAAAAAATTTCAGGAATTAAGAAAATAGGCAACATTTTTTTGTATACGAGCTATCTGAAATTTACATGAAGTACGTACAAACGATTGTGACCACAAAAAGTAAGAAAAAGCAACACTATTCAAATTTTACAGTCGTCATATTCTACCCATAATTAACTTCCAATTGTGAGAGCCTCAGCCCTCAGAAAATGCAGGTCGTGACTTTAGAGACTGAAAGATGAAATTACTTCAACTTTAATTGAAAAAGGCAATAATTATCATATTCCTCTTTTGTATATTTATTGGCCGGAAGCAACAAAGTTGTTCTTATAAGCTATGACGAAATTCATTGCGAAGGGTATATAGAATTTCCCGATTTCTTTGAAAAATTAAATGCCTAGCAACTGCTTATTACTTTGAAAAATGCCTAGGCAATAATTTCGATAATTTTTGGGGCACGAGCACAAAAATTTGTCCGACATACTTCAATGACAAAATTATGAACTGCTTATTAGCCACACGAGGGAATCTTGACCATATGAACAAGTTCATCTTTGAAACAATAGAAGAATTCCTCACCCTGCTTACAGCTCCGATTGATATCATAAAGTGGGTTTGCAACAAATTCAGCATCACCTTCTTTGAAAAAACAAATTATAAGGATGATGGAAGTAACTTGTATAAAAGAGGGCAACCACAAAACCAGATATTGGTGTTGGATATAGTATTGTTCAATGAAAAGATTTTCTTGGAATAGTGTTAATGTCATGTTGGAAAGAGAAGGAAAGTAACTATAGGTAAAGGGGTCCATGGTGCTATGAAATGTTAAAAGTACCCCTCGTAATGTCAAGACTTTCGAATCAACCAATAACCATGATCACCAGTCTCATTATGAAGAAAGAGGATTGTCAATGATTAATATTTGTGTTTGATGGACCAATCTTAGATGCCATTATGACCAAAGCAATTAACACAAAGCAACAAGCATATTCTTGAAAGAGGCCAGGCTTTCACTTTGGATACCACCTTCACATTCCTAATTTCTTCCCTTAAATGCTTAGGAAAGTTTGATTGGGGAAGATAGAACTAGTTGTGGAGTATGCTGAACATGATATAAAATACGATCATGCCAAGGTAGAGTCATGCCTTGATGGTGTCTATGAATGGACAAAGGTTTGGTTTGAGAGGTTGGCTCATTCTAATTTAAAAAGGCCACAACAAATTCTACAAACATTGGAATGCGCCCTGCTACTATGCGTGCTTCTCAATGCACAACAGCCATCTAGATGAGCCAACTACACTACACCACAAGTACAAATTCCCACTCAATAATCCTGCTACAATAGCATAGCGGATGCATGTCTTGATGGTTAAAAATGGGAAAGAAAAGGGCAATAGAACTGCCCATTAGATAAATTCTTAGGTGGAAAGATTTTTTTCACAAGCATTAAAGGATTTCAAGCCAATATATAAGCATGTGTTAAAATACAAGGACCATAGCTCATTTCTTCCATTTTTTTTGTGTTACAAAGTTTATGGGTTTTTATCAATATAACTCTGCTCCTATCCAAGAATGTTTTGAATACCTAAGATTCGATATTCAACTTGACTAAGTTTAGCTTTATAATGTTAAAAATTGTTTCAAGGATACGAAATTCTTATCAAGAATATTAATTTACTATTGTCCACAATACACGACAATTTGCACCTATGTTTTGTAGAGGTACATGTAGGAGTATTAAATAGGGTACTATACGAAATGTAAATATAATAATTATATAAAAAGAATACGGATAAAATAATATATACTGAGAAAAATATCAAGACTAAGTTCGATCATTTTGTCGAACTTTATATTGCAAAGCAACTTATTTTTAAAAATTTAGCTTTGGACATGTATATTTATAACCTTCTTATAAACATTGTTAGATTTTACACAAATTTAATCATTAAAATATGTTATATTATGCTGATATTTTTTTTACCAATCACAATTTACATATTTAATCTAATAATTGATATTCATAAGTATTGAAAAGAAAAATCACATGCACATAAAATTTCATTAGAAGCGCTAATGGTAAAGAAAGGTTGTTAGAACCTCAGCTAAAGAAAATAAAACTAACAATCTTTTATACTGTATGATTTTTTTTTTTTTGTCTTTTGAAAAATCTAATTGGATCTCCTAGAAATTGATATACGGCAAGCTCTTCAGGAGCTACGACAAAAAAATCATGAACAAGAATCAATAGTTATAAACAATGATTTCCTTTTTGTTCAACAAATAATACCTGTGTATCATTTTCTGGTCAATAAATAGTACTTGTCCTTTTTTCACTTTCTATAATTATGTTAACCTTTATTGTCTGTCATGTTTGGACCAGTCCCAATCCTTCAAATGCCAACCCATAAATGCAGCCCACACAGTCAGAACACTCAAGAGCCCAATTCTACCCTATAAGGGTGTGTTTGGTTATGAGTTAAAAATAAAGGATAAGTTTTCATGGATGAATTTTATATGTAGTTTTACACATAAAATTCATCTATGAAAACTTATCCTTTTTTTTTTTTTGTCTAAACTTACCCCTTGTAATAATAATTATTATGTTAAGCTTTATGGTCTATCATATTTGGGCCCAGTTTCAATATGTGAAGTTCCAACCCTAGCCCATAAATGCAGCCCACACAGTTAGAACACTCAAGAGCCCAATTCCACCCTCCCGGCCCATATCTATTATTTAAAAAGTTATATAAATAAAATATAATTTTTTTTTACAATTTTAGTGCTTAAAAAATAAACTTGAATATTATATAATAAAAGTAAATAAATAATAAATTTTATAATAGTAGATATATGATTGATAAAGTTATACAAATGTAACTTGATTTTATATATATATATATATACACACACATATTTTGTTATACTGTTGAACCTAGTGAAATCATTAAACCAATTTTTTTATCTGGTTTGATGTCTGCTCCAATTTTCAAACCTTCCCTATAGAAGACAATTTGCAATTAAGGAGGAGCGGAGGGACACAAGGCATACCGCATTTGTTGACATTCTGTTGAATATAGGATTGCACACGGGGAACTATGTCACGAGTGAAGTTCATGGGTTTGGATTTGGCTTCCATATACATCTTCAAAGTTCCTTTGTGTCCCCAACCAGAATCTTATATGGGTTGCCTTGAAGGCCTTGCTCTCTCAGCAGCGTCTCCAGCTTCTTTGGCCTTAGCCACAGCCGGTTCAGCACTTTCCATCCCTATATCACACCAAACATTACCGTGAGTGCTATAGCTGCAACACTTGTGGCCAGTTCAGCACTCTCCATCCCCATATCATTAATAAGGTTTTGAATGAAGGAGGTCCACATTTCCACTATGTGAATGTTCTACTCTTTTTTTCTTAGCTAAGATTTTTTCCATTGGGCTTCTCTTAATAAGGTTTTAATAAAGCATATCCTTGATGAACATCCAAGGAGGAGTGTTATGAAAGATATTCATTTATGGATGTCCATTTTTTTAGCTGATTAGGCTAAGGTTTGATTGGGTTAGATAAGATTTGTTATGATTTCACATGATATTGTCTCTCTCATCCTTTTATTATAAATAACCCCTTGAATAATGCTCCATATATGGTACTTTTGAGATAATCAATAATAATATTCCCTCCTTTTCTCCATTATTTGTTCTCCCTATTCTTATTTCTTACAACACCAATCTCAATATTCTTCTTCCTTTTTTAGGTCCTCTGTCTGCTTTAGCAACATTCCACTTGCTTCTCCTTATTTTCTTCCTTTCTCGGATAACCTTCCACAATTCTCTTGATGTCATCTTTGGATCTAATGGATTTTTGGTTGTAACTCAATTTTTGCATTTGTGAGATATAAATTGCATTTACTCATAAGCTTGTATCATGGCATATGCTTGGAATGCCTCCATGTGTCAAGCTTTTGTTCATTTCTTTTGATGAAGAACTGAATTTTATCATATACTAGCTAATTTACCGGTGGTAGGCACGAGAATAAACTATAATTAAAATAAATTAAAAAATTAATTTTTGTGGCATCTAAGGAAAAATAATATGTTGAATTAGAAATAATAATTTGAAACTGAATTATGAGAAAAATATAAAAACAATAATTAAAAATGTAAAGTAATAAAATTAATTGTATTTATATAATCACTTATATGAAAATATATCATATAATTAGAGTACTAGATTGATCACATGGCATCTTTATCGAGCCCCTTGACCCTTCGTCTCCTCAAATTTGAGTTTAGAGAGGATCAGTGAATTACAAAGATACTAGTCCACCCTTTCCACCGTTGTTCAACACCCTTTGCCTTCCATTATGTGTGACCCACCACCCAACTAAACCATTAAGACATGCTACATCAATGAGTAAGATATGTTTGGATAATACAATTTATGATTTTTTTTCTAAACTTTTTAAAAGTCAAAACTCATATTTTTAATTTTTATTCTGTTTGGCTAAACAACTTATCACTTCTCTAAAAATTATTCTTAGTACTTTTAAAAAGTTAAAATACCTAACTTCTTAAGAAGTACTTTTTAAAACATTAAACATAAGTATTTTTATTATTATATATTTGAATATAAAATAACTTAATCACAAGTTATTTTTCAAAAGTTACTTTTCGATGAACACTTAAATAAGTTATTTATTCAAACATGACATAAGTCCAAAGTTCTCGATCTAGATTCCATCCACTTACTCAGTTAGGATGATCCAAGGGATACCCTCATCATGGACTAGATTTCTCCTACCTCTATAAGAATAAGAGAGTAGATTTTCGGACCAAAAAAAAAAAGATTGGATTTGTGGAAGGTAACTAAAACCTAATACCTCTACTCCAAGAGTTGTGTTATTTATACTCATGGGATGTAAGACAAGGTGCCGATCGACTCACATCTCATCCACCATTGGATGAGATATGAACCCTATTCAAATAGGGTTAACATCTCATGCAATAGTGGATAATTTACGAATTGGCATGGTGTTTAACATCTCATGAGTATAAATAATATTTTTCTTATGTAAAGTCTAGACAGTATAAATACCATGATAATTATTTGTATAAAGTTATGTTGAGTGCTTATTTTTGCCAAGATAACTAGACAAGAGTAGAACAAAGAAATCATGGTAGAATAATAGCTCACCCTTGGCCGTTGGTTCCCACCAAGGTCGTATTATATTATAAATTAATTATTGTTTTTGTTTATATTGGAAGCAAAGCTCTTGTGTTGAGTTCGTGGAGGAAAAACCAATTCAAATTATGAAGTCAATACTTAACAAATATGTGACATTTTCTTTGGAGTACATTGGAGTATATATTTTCTTTGGAAACAAACCGCCATGTAGCAAGTTTAGCTCAGTTATTTCATACATCTATCTTCCAGTAAAATCAGTGATGGACATGTCATTTATGGAATCAATTTTACGTGGCTCTTTCACTAATGATTTGATCTTTTCACCAAAATAGAATGCTGGCTTCTTTAGTAGAGGAAGTATCTCAACAGAATTTGCTAACAAAGATAAAATCTCTGTCATGGTCGGGCGATCACCTGGATGTTCTTCTACACAAAGTAGACCAACATGAATGCATCTCAGCACCTCATCTTGTACAATTGAATCATGTATTGCTGGGTCTATCAGTTGTAGTGCTTGGCCTTCTTTCCAAAGATCCCAAGCCTGAGTTAATCAATATTTACATAGCACATTAAGCACACAAAACAATAGAATTATAAAAGGGAAAAAAAGAGTTTCAAGAAAATGGTGACATACATGTCCCACTAAGTTCATTGGGTAGGAGGCATTGCCGAAGCTATTATTTTTTCTGCCACTCACAATCTCAAGCAGTAACACCCCAAAACTATAGACATCCGACTTTCTAGAGAAAACACCTCCCATGGCATATTCAGGTGGCATGTATCCACTGCTTAGCAACAAATATTTGAAGATCATCTCATAATCAGACCATCAAATATATAAAATATGAAGTAAGTAAAGAGCCTTTAATAGCAAATGTGAGAAAAGTGATGATAGACATGTACTTAATACTCACAATGTGCCAACAATCCTAGCAGTGTTTTCTTCAGATTCTTCCATGAAAATTCTAGCCATACCAAAATCAGAAATCTTGGGATTCATATACTCATCTAGGAGTATGTTACTTGCTTTCAAGTCCCTATGCACGATCCTTACCCTTGAATATTTATGGAGATATAGTAACCCTTGAGCTATACCTTCGATGATGTTGAGACGTTTCTTCCAATCTAGTAACTTGCTTCGTGTTGAATCTTGAAGGGAAATAATTTTAATGTATTTACATGTTGATGAGAAATACAAATTATTGGCACAAAAAGATACTAATAATTAAGAAGATATAACTAGTAGGAAAAGTGCATAATATGTGGTAGCAAGATGTTTCATTCTTACCAAACAAAAAGAAGTCCAAGCTTTTGTTTGGCATATACTCATATATTAAGAGTCTCTCATCTTCATGAATGCAACAACCAAGTAGTTTTACCAGATTCACGTGTTGAAGTTCAGATACAAGCCTCAACTCAGTTTTGAATTCTACTGCTCCTTGTCTCGAACCTTTCGAGAGTCTCTTGATTGCCACTTCTTGTTGCATTAGTATACCCTAAAGTGAAGATCAAGTACTTTTAATTTTAATTAGGTATATCAATCAACCCATAAAAGTAATTCAATGATACTTACCTTGTAAACAGGTCCAAATCCTCCCTCTCCTAATTTGTTTGTTGATGAGAAGCCATCTGTAGCTTCCATTATAGAAGTATAGCTAAATAGTCTTAAGTCATGTCCATGGTGTAAAGTGTCCTGATTTCCTTTAGCATCCTCAAATTCATAAGATTTTCCTATGTGGGTAACCGTGTGCTCCACCCTTCTTGTTTTCTTCTTTAATGAAGCTTGAATATCACACATTGAGGAACATTAAAATCCAAAGGTTTGTCATTTTAAAACATAAGCTACTTACACTTATAAAGTATTTTACATTTATAAAGTATTTACCTTTTCGCATGAGTTTTCTTCTCCTTCTTACTACCCAAAATATGAATCCATTGAATATGATTAGAGAGATAATTACCGGAACAATCCATTTCCATTTGTTGTTGTTTGCATTAGCTTTTGTACTCCCCTCCACTGTGTTGTCTACGCAAAGTGCAAAATATATAATATTAAACCTGTTACAAACTCTGCATCATGAATAATGCCCGCTAACTACCAATCACAATTTATAAGTGTATAGGATTTTAAATTTAGAAAGAGCATAAAATGTTGACAAATGTGGTTTAGCTTCTCAGATTTCGTTGTTTTTGTAGAAAAAGGAGGCTAGACTTTTAGAAAAGAGGAGCAAGAAGGACATCATACCTGATACAACTTAATAAGAGATTCACAACTCTAAGAGTCACTTTTCAAAAAACACATGCTAAAAGTATGTGTATGTGTTTCATTATACAAACCCACAAGCGTCCCAGATTTCATTATACAGAGGCTTGTGAAATTTTTTTCTGACCACAAGGTATTTGTGTATGTAATCCTTTTTTGAAAACAAATTCTGAGTTTCAATAGTTTGATTAATAATATGCATAGTTTATGCAAAGACGGGCTGGAGCAATGAAAAACGTGAACTCACCATGGGGGGAAGTTTTGGGGGAACTAGCAGTCCTCTCATCTAGCATGGAAAACATAGTACCACTACCATTCTGAAAACTTTGCCATGAATTCCCATTATTAACAAAGTAACACCCTGTTTCGTTGTTATAATAGAGATCAGTGAAGCCAACACAGTCACAGTTAGCCCAGCAAGATGCCTGGCAATCACTGCTGGTGGAATTCACTGATGTATCATTGCTAGTCTTCTCTGCATCATTTAGCATAATATGCACTGTTATAAATTTCTCACCCACTTTTCTGCATGTGGGCATATCCCTTTTTTGGCATCCCCCGTCAGTGTTGTAACCGTAACAGTAACCAGCCCTTATAAATGCATTTCCAGACATATCAGACAATGACCCCTCACTTGACAGCACCCACGGGGAAGAGTATTGACCCTTACTAGCTGTGAACATGATAGAGTCCTCAACTTCATTTGACACGATGGAGTACTCAATGTTATGCTGAGCTTTCACTGGAATGTTCTCAAATGTGTTGTTTTTCAATCCCCCACTTGCCCAATACACTTGGCCTCTTCTCTTTATGACCAATTGGCCTATTTTGGGTTCCCATTCAAGTGAAAAAGGACCTGAAGAAGGTGTGACATCAGCAAAATATGAAACCACTGACCAGTTGCTTCCTGTTTTGTGATCAACACCTAACTTCATGCCCGGAAAAAGCGTGTCGGTGGGATGATCAAAACTTTGCCACAAGATAGTATTTGATCCATCAGTATTAAGTTGTTGCAGGACAAAGTTACCTGAATCAACCAAGGTTGCCACTGTGTTGTTGTTGTTGGAAGCTTGTTTAGTCTGAGGTGAAGAGTAGAGAACTATTGGTGGTATCACACCTTTGCGTGTTATTTTCAATTCACCTGATTGATCTAAAGTTAAAGCAGCAGAATCACCCTCATCAATAGTGATGGGTTCATCACGGTTTGCAATCCACATAATCCCTTCACTTGATTCTACATCTGTTGCATTAGAAATTGTCAAGTAATGTTTACCATTACCCATATTACGAAAAGAAAGACGATACAGTAAATTTGGAGAGTATATACTGCTGAAAGAATCGAGCTTTTCACCAGGCTTCAAACTAATAGTGGCTCCTGTATTGATACTAGTGGTTCTCCGCAATCCAAAGTATGTGAAAGCAGCCATGAAAATGACAAACTTACTCATCATTGAAAAATTGAAATGTTACTTATTACAGATACAAGATGGATTAATTCATATTTATGATATAATCGGTAACGATTTAATTGAAGAATGAAGACGCTCTTTCAATCTTTTGCACCCCGTGTATTGATAAATTATCGATGAGTTATTCGTAGTCAATGTCGCCGTAGGTGCTGCTCTAAAGTCTAAAGATACAAAGACTAAGCAACAAACATGTAGAAAAAGAAAAACATGCAACCCGCCAATTGTTACTTGGCTTTAAAAAGTAATGGCGAAAGGGTCACACGGGCATTATGCACCAAAATGCTCCTTGTTAACAAAGTTATGGGGCAAACGCTTTTTTCAAGATTTGAAATTATATTCGTATGAATAACTTTTTTAGATATGTTTTTTTTTTGAAATTTTAAAAAATTGGTTTGTTTAACACTAAACAATCTTAAAATTATTTATTGACATTTATATGAATAAATTTAAAACTTATTTGTTTTATAATATATATTTCTAAGAATATATATCATAATTTTCAAAATATCCCTAACATATTTAATAACTAGTCGTTTGATTTGTGCAATACACGGTGTGATAATAGAAAGTAGTTTATTGACCATTACTGAAATTAATTAATAGCTTATTTAAATATATCTTATAGAAAATTGAGCATATTAATTTATTTTGAAAATAAGTTAATAGATAAATAATTAAATAAATAAACAAAATATAAATTTATCATCATCTTATTTTGAATATCATATTTATAAGGTAGAAAAAATATCAATAAATGACCCTTAACTAACAATAAAGAATTTAGTTTATAAAATTTGTGTACGTTTCGAAAGTTGAAATTGAATAATAAAAGAGAATAAGTGGATAATTTCCAGGAATCAGGGGTATTATGCACCAAAATGCTTCTTGTTAACAAACTTACAAGCGGAGCTTGTTTCAAGATTTGAAATTCTATTTATATGAATAACATTTTTCGGGAAGGTTGTTTTTGGGAATTTTAAAAGAAAAAATTGGTTTGTTTAACACTAAACAATCTTGAAATTATTTATTGACATTCCTATGAATAAATTTAAATTTTTTTTATTTTATAATACATATTTATGGGAATATATATCATAATTTCTAAAATATTCCTAACACATTTAATAATAATATTATTATTATTATTAATTATCATTAATATTAAGGTATATTTTAGGATTTGTAATTGATAATTACTATTCTCAAATCACGGGAATATTTACTCCAACCCATCAGCATTGGAATAAAATTTCACTAACACGTGGGAAATATCTATTTCCTAGGAATATTTAACACATGGGATAATTGTACAAAACTTGTAATAAATATAAAGTAAATTATTCCCAAGTAATTATTTTCAAGAATAAATAAATATACCTTGAAATGAACATCCTTAAGTAAATAGTAACTATTAGGCTTTATACCTATTATTTTTCAATTTTTTTTAAATTAGACATATTTGATCATTATTATTTTATCACATAATTCAATTATTATATTAATTACATGCAATTTTTATGAAAAGTTATTAATTAGAATAACTGTATAAGCATTACTCTTTAAATAATTCGATCCTCACTATGTTACAATGTGAAACTTTTGAGAGTTAAATTGGTCGTATTTAAGAGTAAATAACTTTTTTAATTTTAACAATTTTAATTTGACATTATTTTATTCATAACAAAGTTTTCAACATCAATTTGAACCTAACAAATGTTCGACATCAATTTAGTCACTTAACATTTTTAGTTTCAACATAAATTTAGTCCAAACATTTTTTAATTTGACATCAATTTAGTCATCACATCAAAATAAAGATTCAACAAAATGATTAAACTAACATCAAAATTAAAAAATGTTAGGAAAAGAAAAGGTTATTTACTTCATATTTAATCTTTTAAGGACGAAAACAATAAAACAAAAGTTTTTGAAGACTAGATTGTTGACTTACCTTATATATATTGATCAGCAAATGAGCGATGACCATATACGTCATCTCCTGCTGTCCTGTATACTAGACTCATTCATTTTAAGCCATGGCCAAGGATTGGTGCTGCAGCGGATCACCAAATAAATAAATAAATAAATAAATAAATAAATAAAGAGTACTGCAGTAAACACCTGGTCAAACATAAGCTTTTCATATATTTTATGTTATTTAGAAAATGGAGACCAAATCACGCTTTTGTTCAGCCGGCATAAGATTATCTTAATATGTCATTGTCACCATTGGAGATAGCCATAGGCTTGCATAGTTGTATTTCTCCATGTTGCACTTTTATAATATGTCAGATGTATATTTTTGCTGTCATATAAAAATATTTTTGTTTGTCATTTCTAGCTCATCCTGCATTGCTTTTCTCTAGCAAAGGAATTTTTTTATGTGTGAGTTGTTTGTAGATTAATTCCAAAGCGGCAACTCTGATTGAATCACTATCAATGGATTTCTCATTGGATTTAAGATCTTGTTGACTTTGGTTGTCAACTGGAGTTTCATGAGTGATTTTAGGCATATTCGGTGCCAAATTTTTCTTTCTAATGTAAGAAAGACTTCTATGATAAAAATGCCAAAATCTTATATGCCATAAATTTGAGTTATTAGCATTCCAGTGAAGTATGCATGCCTTTCTTTCACATTTTATTGTGAAGCTTTTGCTTTTCATCTTGACACATGGGGGCCAATTTATTTTGCCATTTTTGACCGAGAGACATAAGGAATCCAATCGGCCCCTTCTGAAGGTGAGATGATTATCAGAAGCAAGGAGAACGGACAACCCAAAGTTGCGTAAGCAAGTGGCTGAGATGATTAGTGAGGTAACTGAAGGAGAAGATTAGATGAGGGAGAAAAATCTAAGTTAGATTTTCCTGTCTAGTGTAATTAGTATTATTCATCTTAATTTTTAATAGGAGCATCAAAATGAGTCAAACATGTTGGTTCACCCTAATTACCTACAAACAATGGTGGGTTGGGCCTAAAAATTTCAATCAATTTGACAAAAATCCATTTTTTAGCCCAGACCACATAGATGAATGGGTGGCTTGTTTACCCCACTTTTTTTTTTTAATTTTTTTTACAAATTACAACTTTACAAGTAACCCACTAAGCTACTAGCTCAATACTCATTCAGTGTCTTTTATTTTGTAAGGGCCAACAAGGCCCAAGTTTAGGGACACAAACCCGCAAACACAAAATAACCTACACAAAAATAATAACCTAAGCTCGCATGTGAGGCTGAACTCAGATGGTCATATCCACTGCCTTACATTAGATGCATATAGGGATAGTGGTATGGATTGCATGTTTGATCCGTGGAGTCAGAGACTCCACAGTCCCTTCCCCCCCAACCTGACCAAAATAATAATAATAATTATAACCTAAGCCCGTAATTTCATTTTGTCAACAAAGAGTGAGAGAGTGAAAGAGAAAAGAAACCAACACACGGCCTTGCGCCTCGCCGTCTCTCATAGAAGCTCTACGCCTTGCTTGTTATCGTGCTACCTTGCTTCTAGCAAGCTTGGGACTGCTTTCTTCGTCTTCATCTTCTTCCTTCATGCCACCTTGATTTCTTCATCACTGGGACATCAGTTGTCACCGCTCCCCCTGTTCCACTTCCATTCTTTGTCATCACAACCCTGAGATTGGATTTGGTTTGGTTTGGAATCTATCTACATCTGCATCTACTTTTTTTTTGGTCGAATGCCTACTTCTAGTTTGGATTTGCATATACTTTTGAGGTTTTTTTTTTTAAGTCGAACATTTGCTTCTGATTTGGTTTTGTATTTGCTTTTTTTTTTTTAGTTGAACATTTACTTTTGGTTTGGATCTGCATCTACTTCTTCTTTGGACGAAAAAAATAAAATAAAATAAACGAATGGGCCGATTTAGACTGTGATATACTGTTACACGGGCCGCACTGAAATATTTAGATCCGCGAGTAAATGGACCAACCTTTTTAGGCCTACATATTTTGCGGGCCAAAATAATCCCATCCTAAGTGGGTAGGTCTCCCTTTGATTGACAACCCAAATTTTGTATTGACAGGTCTAACTTTATGTAGACTTACTACCCAACTATTGACTTTTGTGTTGATTTTTTCACTATGGAGCTAAGTTCAACCATCTATTCACTAATTTGGTTGTTTAGGTTCATTGAGTTAATTAGACAAGCAAAATTGGTGATATTACATTTGTCGTCGGCAAAATTTTTATTTCTCTTGGTAATTCCATCGAAATTCTGCATGCTTCTTGTGGTGTATAACAACCAAAACCATATGGAGTTATATTTCATATGGAGTTATATTTCAAATATCTTTCTGCCTATAAAATTGAAAAATTAAAAATCTAAATATAAGGAATGCAATCTCAAAAAATTGTAAAAAAAAACTTTTTGAAATATTGCGAAGCAGAGGTAACACACCTTTTACCTTTCTAGCATCAAAGGGTGAAAAGAGTCTTTTTGTCAAAAAAGTTAAGGTGCTCAATGAATAATTAATTGATTTTGTTTTTAAATTGAGAAATTAAAAATATTCAATTTCTATATTTGATATTAATTAGTATAATTATTAAATATAATGTAAAATATAGAGACATGTTATAATTAAGAATAATTTAGGAATAACAAGATAAAAGCAATAAAGAGAGAATGACAATAGAGAGAAATGAGTGGCAATGGCCACCCCTTGAATTATAAATTGTTTCATACAATATAGAAGTAGGTATTTCTTATACAAAATCAAATGTGGAACTTGCTAATTTTCACTTAAAGAAGTGAATGTTAGTAATGCATAATTATATCCCCATTCATTTTTGTAATTTACATGTAAAAATGTTTTTTTATCAATACTATCCGAAACTTCTATTGTATCAATGACTCTAGATAAATATTACTAAACACATTAGTGTCAACTCAAGTCTAACCAAAACCAACTTGACTCAAAATCTTTTTAATAAACTCTAATTCAAACACATTAAAAGTAATTACTCTTTGGATGCTTTTGATCCTACACTAAGTTTGTGCAAATTTGAAACTCCCCATTATGAAGCATTGTCATATCATGTGAATTATATGTTCAAAACATACTAGCCCAAAAATATTACATACAATATAAGCTTTCTAGTAAAGTTGTATAATAAAAACCATACATAAGTCTCAAGAAAAAAAAAAGACATTAAGATCTTATTGCGAATGTTACATTTGCACTTTATATAGAATGATATGAGCACCATATTGTGGTTGAAGAGTGATCACAGGGGTTGGAGCATGAGCATATGATGGAGAAAGTTCAAATGAGAAATGTTGTAGAATCAATGACAAAGCCATCTTTGCTCCAACAAGGTGAAGTTTTGTTCAATGCACATTCTAGGACCCCATCCAAATGGAAAAAAATAAAACTCTACCATTTGTTTCCTTTAAAACTCCTTCAGAAAATCTCTCAGGATTAAATTCCTTTGCACCATCAACCTAAAGTTCACGATCATGATGAACCAAAAGAATTGGCAAGGAAACCTCCACTCTGGCAGGTAATGTCAAGTTTCCTAGTTTCATATTTTTGCGAGCAGTTCGACCAAGCCCAACTATGGTGAATATAACCTGAGAATCTCATACAATATCATATAGACCTATCGCAAAAAAATTATGGTAATAAGTTCCAAAGACATCATAATAATGTCATCAAAACATTAATTACAATACTTACAATCTTAAGCTGACTTAACCTATCATTGTCAGGTCTTTGGTTAGCAAAAACTCGTAAGACTTCATCCCTTGCACTTGTTTGCCATTTAGGATATCTACTCAATAATACCATGGTCCAAACAAGTAAAACTGAAGTCGTCTCTTGCCCTGCAAAGTAGAACAACTTGCACTCCTCAATTACATCTTGTAGAGTCATTCCAACATTCTTGTTTTTTCCATGTTCTTGAATTTCCTTGTGATTTGATTCCAAAAGTACGCTTAATAAGTAATTCTTGGTGGGTTCACCGGCCTTCAATGCTTTCTCTCTCTTGTTAATCATAGCCTTAAGCGAAGTTTTATATCTTTATCAATTTCCTTCATTCTTCGAGTGGTAGTAAGAGGTAAAAATCTATAAATAAACATAACTAGTGATTATCATGATATGATGAAGTTGATATAAAATCTAGAAACCTTAAGAAAGTATGAACTTTAATGTTTTGATTATTGACAACAAAGCTAATTTAAAGAAAATACTTTGAAGAATGACTAATGGCTACCTTGAGTTCTAAACTTATCCGGTGACTTTGAGATGCATTATCAGAATTAAGTTGAGATAATTTCACTATGCATGTGCAAACATGTTTTCTCTCATCAGAAGAAGAAAGATTCAGATGAAGTGAAATTTATCAAGCAAAATGCATTCATGTGCATTAAAGAAGCAAGCTCACTGTAACAAAATCAAGGAATCAAGGATATAATCATTAGAAGGTAACACTGAACTTCAGAAATAAGGGATTCAATGATGATAACATTCAAAAGCTGGAAGCAATATGTTACTCAATCATTAGTCATCATAATCATGGACTATTCATCATTACAAACTCAGAGATTGAAGATCAGAAGACAAATAAATCAATAAGAAACTAGCAGCGCTCTTCAGAGAGTTCGCATATTAAAAAGAGAGGGTAATCAACTAGATTTGAAATGCAAATTCAAAAGTCAAATCAATCTCTTTTACCCGAAACATCATCTCTTCAGTACCCTTGATCAACAAAGAAAGACTTATTAAGAAGTTTAGAAACCATGTTCAGAAAGTAGAAGAATAGTTTCTAATAGACTTCAGAAACTTCAACTCAGCAACGACTTTTGAAAAAAAAATTCTTAACACCAGACGACCTACTCCTCTAGATTATATTCCCAATACTTAATTGATGCTTAACACCTGCTGGTTGGATAGAAAATAAGGGGTAATAGTAACAAAGGAGAATTATCTATAAATATAGATAACCAAACTTCAAAAGACAAGAGACAATATATAGTGCAAAAATGCTGTAAAATCTTTCCAAAATCTCTCTACAAGAATTATCTGCTAGATTCCTTGCATATTAAAATCTTCTTTCTACATACTAGATTGTTCATCTGTTCTTCTGAGGAAGAATTAGCAGAAAGAAGTCACTCAGGCCGGTTCAAATTCATAACTTCACATTCAGAAAAAGAGAAGCTTGAGTGTAATATTATTCAAAGTAAACGTCAATGGAGAATCCAGTGTATCATCGATCCAGCAGTGATCGAAAGTTAAAAGCTTGTAGAGGCTACTGCAAAACTACTTATTGTTGTTGAGTTAGTAAGTGTGATTTTTAATAACGTTGGTAAGAGCTTGGGAATGCTGCGGTAAAGATTATCCTGTATTGCTATTTTCTCGAGTTGAGGAAGCTTAGTGAAACTCAGTAGTTACTGAGAACTAGATGTAGGCAAGTGTTGGCCGAACCAGTATAAATCTCTTGATTCAGTATCTCCTCATCCTTAATCTCTTTTATTTTGTAGTTTTTGATTTCGCAAAAACACCTTATCATTATCTCTTGCTTTTTATCTTCTTACTAAAATTACTTGATTCAAAAAGTTACTTTCTGAATAAACTAACCTATCTTTCGCTATACTTCAAGCTCTAAGCTTGATAGAGTTTTATTGAAAAAGTTTTCAGTTTGAAGATTAAGAAAAGAAGCACATTCAATCCCCTCTTTTTTGTGCATTTTCTCACTATTAATTAGTATCAGAGCTTGGCCTCTAAGGGGTTGATCATTCTAACAACTGCAGAGGAAAAAGATCAATAAATAAATAGCACAAAGCATTCATATAGCAGAAGGGCACTCGATCAACAGACCACCATTCTTTGATAGAGGAGACTATGCCTACTAGAGAGACCGAATGGAGTTGTTCATAAAGTATATAAGTCTTGACTTGTGGGAAATAATCCAAGAAGGCGACTACATTCCACTTGAAGAATTTCCTACAACGGATGATGCACTTCCCACGTCAAGAGAAGTTCCCAAAAGCAGATGGATTGAGTAGCATAAAGCTAGGATTCAACTAATTCCAAATATAAGTGTTTGCTCACCTATGCACTAAGTAAAGCTGAATATGATAAATTTATTACTTGTGACACAGCAAAAGAAGTATGGGACAGACTACTTATGTTGCACGAAGGAACTGATCAAGTCAAGGAAACAATTATTAGCATGCTGGTTCACTAGTATGAAATGTTTAAAATGACTAATCAGGAAAACATTGATGATACCACTACACGATTTATGCATATCATAAATCAATTGAAGGTCTTGGTAAAAGATATTCTAACTCTGAGCTAGTTAGAAAAATTTTAAGAAGCCTCCCTGCAAAATGGTTGCCTAAAATAACAGCCATTATTGAAGCCAAAGATCTTCAACCCTTGAGTTTGGATGTACTTATTGGATCCCTCAAAACTCATGAGGTAGTTGTGGCAGAAATGCATAGTGAATCCATGAAGAAAAACAAATATATTTCCTTAAAATCTTCCCATAAGTCAAGCAAAAGGAAGGCAATGAAAATTATTGAAATCTCTGATGAAGAGGACGAACCTAATGATGGCACTGAAGATGATGATGGAGATGAGATCTCTATGTTAGTTAGAAGGATGTCAAGAGCCTGGAAAGGCAAGTTTAAAAGAAGAAAAGATATAAAAAGAGAAAGGAAAAGCAAAATAAAGCCGGACATCATTATTTGCTTTAATTGAGGAGAAAAGGGACACTTCAAAT
This sequence comes from Dalbergia cultrata, assembly GCA_031216105.1. NCBI lineage: Eukaryota > Viridiplantae > Streptophyta > Magnoliopsida > Fabales > Fabaceae > Dalbergia > Dalbergia cultrata. Next base: position 20,896,965 of record CM062350.1, read on the forward strand.
GTGAATGTCCAAAGCTAAAAGGCCCACAAAAGAAGTTCATGAACAGGACAATGGGAATGCTGGCAACATGAAGTGACTCTAATGAAGAAAACGTGGGAGCAGAAAGTCTAGAAGGACAAGAAGATATAACAAGCCTATGCTTCAAGGCAGGATATAACTCGGAGGATGAATTTGAGGTAAATATTTCCGACCAAAATCTATCCTATGATGAATTAGTAGTATTATATGAATAATTACTTGAGAACACTAAACCTATTTCCTCTCATTATCTAAATCTAAAGAAAAAAACTTAAAAAAATTGTTTTAGAACTACAAATAGCTAAAACAGAAGCTGAAAATCTGAAATGTACAAAGAAGGAATTATAGAAGGAGAATAATGAACTTAACACCTCAAAAATCAAGTTAGCAAAAGATTATGAAGAAAATTAGAAGTCTATGTTTAAACTAGAGAAAACTGTTATACTTTTGAAGTCTGATCTAGAAAAATCTGTAAATAGCTCAAAAAATCTTGAACTTATGGTTGGAGGACAAAGGCCATATTTTCATAAAACTGGGTCAGGATATGATGAAGAAGAAGAAAAAGGAAAAGGGAGTAGATTCCATCGAGAGAAAACTACCAAAAAAAAAAAGTTTCCTGCACTATTTGTTATAAAAAGGGACATACTCCTGACAGATGCTTCGTGGGAAGGAAATCTGTTAGAAGAATTGGAAAATCCTGTCTTTACGATACTAACTCAAAAGGACCCAAGAAAGTCTGGGCACCTAAATTAAAAAATGTGTTTACTGCAGGTGTGCCTGAGAACACATATAAAATCTGACAACAATTAGTACATGGACAATGGTTGTTCTAGACACATGTCCAGATCCAGAAAATGGTTCAAAAATCTTAGGCCAAAAAACTCTAGATCAGTTAAATTTGATGATGGAGGAAAAGTGAAAGTCACAAGTATTGGAAACATTGGTAAGGATAATTCTCACCAAATTGTTAATGTATTACTTATTGATAGTTTAGCTCACAATTTACTCAGCATAAGCCAATTCTGTGATCAAGGATTTAATTAATTTTAATGCTCATAATTGTAATATAGTTAGTCCTATCTCAAATCGTGTTATACTGTCTGGCAAAAGGCATGATAACACTTGTGTGCTGCTTCTAGATAATCTTTAAGATCAAGATGTAAAATGTCTAGCATTCTTCATGGATGAAAAGTGATTATGGCATAAGAAGCTTGGACATGCTCGCATGAAGCTTATCTTTGAGCTATCTTAGAAAGAGCTTGTCAAAGGATTGCCAAAGATTAGGTTTGATAAGGATTTAACTTGTGATTTCTGTAAAAAAAAAAGGCAAACAAACTAAAGCTTCTGTTCAAAATAAATATGTGATATCCACCTCTAAACCACGAGAACTACTTCATATGGATCTTTTTGGTCCAACCTAAATAGCTAGCCTTGCTGGTAAAAATATTGCCTAGTTATTGTAGATGATTTCTCAAGGTTTACCTAGGTGTTCTTCCTAACGTCTAAAGATGAAGTGTTTGAAAAGTTTAAAATTTTTGCAAAACGTGTTAGCACTGAAAAGAATTCATAAATAATTTCCATCAGATCTGATCATAGAGTAAAATTTGAAAATCATGTATTTGATGAGTTTTGTGAAAAACATGGTATCTTCCATGAGTTCTCTGCACCCAGAACTCCCCAATAAAATGGGGTTGCTGAAAGAAAAAATAGAAGCTTACAAGAGATGGCCAGAACTTTGATTTTAGAAAGTGGCCTATCCAAAGGATTTTGGGTAGAGACTGTAAGTACTTCATATTATATGCAAAACCGAATCTTTCTAAGACCAATTCTCAAAAAGACCCCCTATGAGCTATGGAAAGGCCAACATTTTGTATTTTCATATTTTTTATTCATCATGCTTTATACCTAACAATAAGGACAAACTTTCCAAGTTTGATCCAAAATCTGATAATGATATTTTTCTAGGATATTCATCTGTTTCAAAAGCTTACAGGGTATATAATAAAAGAACGCTACGTATGGAAGAAATAATTCACATCAGGTTCAAGGAGCTCAGAAAAGATTTAGAAGATGACCTAGATGATCTAGAGGAAGCTCTTGAAAGGTTGAATCTTGGAAAAAACTTAGAATCCAAGCAGATAAACACATCAAAAAGAAAACTCCAGAATTCAAATCCTTCAGAAAGTTTTCTCAAGACACCAAACCCGGCACTAAGCAATATTTCTGAACAAGAGGAAGAGCAAACTGAGGATGAACAAGAAACTGATGGAAACTATAAGCACATAAACTACAAAGGAGTCTCTGACCTTAAAGTTGTCTCTCAAAATTATGTTATAGGAGACATCTATAAAAGAGTGAAGACTTGATCCTCTCTACAAATTATGCTCTAATCTCCACCATTGAACCTGCATACATTGAAAAAGCCTTAAATGAAAAAGAATGGATGGAGGCTATGCAAGAAGAGTTGGATCAATTTGAGAAAAGCAAAGTCTTGACTCTTGTAGAAAAATCAAATGAAAAACCATCATTGGAACAAAATGGTTTTTAAAAATAAATTGGATGAAGCAGGCAGAGTTATCAGAAATAAAAAAAGACTGGTTGCACAAAGCTACGATCAACAGGAAAGAATTGATTATGATGAGACATTCGCACCAATTGCTGGATTGGAAGCCATCAGAATGTTACTTGCCTTTGCTGCCTACAAAGGTTTTACTTTCTATCAAATAAACGTCAAGTTGGCATTCTTAAATGGTTATCTCTTTGAAGAAGTACACGTGAAGGAACCTCCTAGTTTTGAAAGTGATAACTTTCCAAACGATGTCTACAAATTAACAAAAGCACTCTATGGTCTGAAACAAGCTCCTCGAGCTTGGTATGAAAGACTAAGCAGCTTTTTGCTAAAGAACAGGTTCAAGAGAGGTAATGTTGACACAACTCTATTCACTCTTAACTCTAAAGAACACTTTCTAATAGTTCAAATATATGTTGATGATATCATATTTGGTGCCTCTGATCATTATCTTTGTGAAAATTTTTCAAAACTAATGCAAAGTGAATTTGAAATGAAGCTAAACTGAAATTTTTTCTTGGTTTGCAAATAAAGCATCAAAAGGATGGAATTCTAATCCATCAAGAAAAATATACAAAAGAACTTTTGAAAAAATTTCACATGAATCAAGCAAAGCCAACAAGTACTCCTATGCATCCATCACAAATCATTGATAATTATCAGAATGGTGGAAAAGTATCAGAAAGTAGTTACAAAGGAATGATAGGGTCACTATTGTATCTTACAGCCAGTAGACCAGATATTCACTTAAGTGTGGGAATATGTGCTAGATTCTAATCAAATCCAAAACAATCACACTTAAATGCCATTAAAAGAATTCTCAGATATTTAGCTGGCACTACTAATCTTGTCCTTTGGTATGAGAAAGGTACATCTTGTGAGATTGTAGGTTATTGTGATGCTGACTTTGTAGGAGACAAAGTAGAAAGAAAAAGCACCAGTGGCTATTGTTGCTTCTTTGGAAATAGTCTAATCACATGGTCACGTAAGAAGTAGAATACCATTACTCTCTCCACTATAGAAGCAGAATATGTAGCAGTTGCAAATTGCTGTACTCAAATATTATGGATCAAAAACCAGCTAAAGGACTATCACTTAAGGTATTCCTAAATCCCAATCTTCTGTGACAATATTAGTGCTATAAATTTGGCCAAAAATCCTATTCAACACTCCAGATCAAAACACATTGATCTAAAGCATCACTTCATTAGAGATCATGTTCAAAAAGGAGATGTTGAATTAATGTTTATAAGCACTGAAGACCAAGTGTCTGACATTTTCATAAAACCTTTACCTCATAAGACTATCAACCTCTTACAACTCCTAATTTCCAGCACACCCTTTTTTTGCTGATAAAAAAAGGAGAGAAGAGAAATGAAAATCTTATGCTGAAAAAGATATGGGGAGTAAAAACTGAAGGGGAGTTCCTCAAGGAAATGTGTAAGAATCTGTCTCTAAGTATCTGCACACAATGCATATCACAGAATCCAAAGGAAAGTTTCAAATAGGGAAAATGCTTATGATAGTTATCCCAACACACCTAAATATTAGAAAGTCACTTCATGACTGAAATCAACCTGATTGCCAAAATTGGATTAAAACGATAACATCTGTTTAAGTGTCTTTGTGATACGAAGTAAAGAAATTATCTAATTTAAATCCGGAAAATCATCATAAACCAAACAATATTGATTTAAGTCAACCTAAGGCTTCAAAATTCTTTGAGAACATATCCCATTATGCCTTAAGAAAAAGAACTGACTAAGATTTGAGAATCATGTACTATTGAAAGAAAATGAAGCTTATCAATTTATATTCTGTCTTATTTCTTTCAACCTCTCTTCGAAAGATTTTCTTTAAATTGGTTTGTCATTATCAAAAAATGGGAGATTGTAAACTCCATAACCCTTCAGAAAGTATGAGCTTTAATGTTTTGATTGACAACAAAGCCAATTTAAAGAAAATACTTTGAAGGTGACTAACGGCTACCTTGAGTTCCTTGACAAAGCTTATAAGACTTTGAGATGCATTATCAGAATTAAGTTGAGATGATTTCACTATGCATGTGCAAACATATTTTCTCTCATCAAAAGAAGAAAGATTCAGATGAAGCAAAATTTTTCAAGCAAAATGCGTTCATATGCATCAAAGAAGCAAGCTCACTGTAACAAAATCAGGGAATCAAGGATATGGTCATTAGAAAGTAACACTGAACTTTAGAAATAAGAGATTCAATGATGACAACATTCAAAAGCTGGAAGCAATGTGTTACTCAATCATCACTCACCATAATTTTGGACTATTCATCATTACAAAATCAAAGATTGAAGATCAGAAAACAGAAAAATCAGCAAGAAACTAGCAGCGCTCTTAAAAAATTTCACATCTTAAAAAGAGAGGGAAAGCAATCAGATTTGAAATTCAAATTCAAAAGTCCAATCAGTCTCTTTTACCCGGAACTTCATTTCTTCAGTACCCTCGATCAACAAAGAAAGACTTATTAAGAAGTTCAGAAATCACGTTCAGCATGTAGAAGAATAGTTACTGATAGACTTCGTAAACTTCAACTCACCAACGGCATTTGAAAAAAAATATTCCTGACACTAGATAGGCTACTCCTCTAGATTATATTCCCAATACTCAATTGATGCTTGACACATGCTGGTTGGATAGAAGATCAAGGGCAATAGTAACAAAGGAGAATCATCTATAAATAGAGATGGCTAAACTTTAAAAGACAAAAGACAATATATGGTGCAAAAATACTGTAAAATCTTTCCAAAATCTCTCTGCAAGAATTATCTGCTAGATTCCTTGTATATTAAAATCTTCTTTCTACATACTGGATGGTTTATACGTTCTTCTAAGGAAGAATTAGCAAAAAAAAGTCACTCAAGCTAGTTCAGATTCATCATTTCAAATTCAGAAAAAGATAAGCTTGAGTGTAATATTATTCAAAGTAAACATCAATGGAGAATCTAGTGTATCATCGATCCAGTAGTGATCAGAAGTTGAAACTTTGAAGAGGCTATTGCAAAACTCCTTATTGTTGTTGAGTTAGTAAGTGTGATTTACTAACGTTGGTAAGAGCTTAGGAAGGCTACGGTAAAGACTATCCTGTATTGTTATTTCCTCGAGTTGAGGAAGCTTAGTGAAACTCAGTGATTACTGAGAACTGGATGTAGGCAAGTGTTGGCTGAACCAATATAAATCTCTTGATTCAATATCTTCTCATCTCAATCTCTTTTATTTTATAGTCTTTGATTTCACAAAAACACCTTATCATTATCTCTTGCTTTTTATCTGCTTGCTAAAATTACTTAATTCAGAAAGATACTTTCTAAATAACTAACCAATCTTCTGCTGCACTTCAAGCTCTAAGCTTGATAAAGTTTTATTGAAAAAGTTTTCAGTTTGAAGATTAAGAAAAGAAGCATGATTCAACCCCCATTTTCATGTATTTTCTCGCTATCAGTTGATAAGAACCAAGTATACGCTAGAAGGAAAATTGAAAATGATGTATATTTATTTTGAAGGTTCAATTCCAATGGAGAATTCAGCCTTAGAAGCATGTATACAAGTGAGAAAATAACAGGGAAAAAAATATAGTAATATGCTTCGTAATTAGATGAGTCATTCACCGTCCCTATTCTTTTCCAAATTTCTGGCCACCTCAATAATCTCCTACCATCTCTTCTAGTCCGCATAACTTGCCAAACTTTTGTCTTGACTAACACTCTTTACTTCCTCATGTCTAGAGGCAGAGGGAAGGGGGACTAGGGGTGCTACGTGTAACACCCTAAACATTATTCAAAAATTAATTTGAGCTTTACTAGTCATAATTTTAAAAATCCGATAGACATAACAATGATGAGGATGGTCCAACGGATTAGTAAAAAAAAATAAATAGTAACCTAGTGGGCCCCATGGGCTAGTCGGGATAGCTGAAACCCCATATTTGGGGCCCAGAGATGCCTGAAACTAAGAAATTATAGGATTAAGTTTAGAAATAATTAGAAATAAAGGTTTTATACCTAGAATTAATTTTTGGGCAATTTACTCGTTCAGTAGAATTTCGGTGTGCGGTTTTTAACACCGTAAAAGTTATTTGGTGGCTAAGTAACTTCTATCGATCACATCTTGCCAAGCGGATGGCAAGAATTGAAGCTTGAAAAGCAATTTTTAATCTTAACCTTTCCTTTATTATTATTTTATCCAGGTGCCAATATCTCATCAGTTCGGTGAATTTCAGTGTGTGATTTTAACACCGTAAAAGCTACTTACTATCCAAGTTAAAGTAAACCAATTATATTGAACCAATTGGATGGCCAAGATTCATTCTTTGACTTCCAAACCAAATCCTAGTCATCCTTCTCATTATTTAGTTTCAAAAAGGAAAAATAACACTTTGACTACATAATGCCAAAACCTAACCTAGATAAAGATAAGCTAACCAACCTTATCACTCCATCATCATCATTTTTTACCAGAGCTGCCCAAGAACTCCTCCTCCATTGTTCTTGCTCTTAAACCCTCATTTGTGCTTTCGAATCTCCAAAACCTAAGCTTAAAGTCACTAAAACAACAAGATTGTTTCACAAAACTTGTTATACTCTCCGTAATCTACAAAACTAACTGATTAGAATTTTGAATCATCTTCAGTCTCCACTTTGAGATATCATACACCACTATTAAAGCAGGGATTATGTGCTATTTGGAAGGTTTTAAGTGAGGAAAAACCATTTGTGAAAGATCCTTTGGATTTTGAAAGCCCTAAAGCTTCACAAGTAGGATTTTTGAACCTCTTTTACATCAACTTCATTTTTCCTATTTCAACTACTGATTTAATATGAAATTTTTAGTTTCACTAGTTGATAATATATTGATATTGATGTATTAATTTTGATGAAGTGTTTGGATGATGTTAGAAAACCCATTTTGGTAAAACAAATTTTGAATCATATTGCTGGAATTCTCAAATTTATACTGACAAGTTATCATTCATGAATTTTTTGATGTATTTATAGATGTTTTTATGAGCTAGGAACATTATATGTTGAAGCTAACATCCTAAAGCAACTCCATGATTTTTCTTGGGTCTTAAAAATGACTTTTACTATTTTCTAAAAATATAAAACCAAGACTGATGGTTGAGTTGTCTGGATAGCCAATTCTAGAACACTGAATTTTGCTAATTTTGTTACTATAGCACATGATTGATTTTTCCTTTAAAATTTTTAAAGAGTGTTGGAAACATCTTGAGGTTCATATGTGATTTTTATTCTAAAATGATTCAATCATATGCTAGGGTTAAATTATAGCGAATTCAAGCTATTAGCTATAAATAAGAGGTTTCTGACCTTTGAATTATCTAATTTTGTTAACATAGTTAGAGAACTCTTTTTGCTCTGAAATTTTTACAGGACCTTACAGACAATTGAGGTGTCGTGAATAATTTTTGTCGCTTTGAAATTGAATGTGTGATGTGCAAATAAATTTGTGCTACAATAGTGTGAAATCTTCCCATATGTTGTATTTGGGCTAAAGACTTATATTGATGACATAATGTCATTTGATTCAAGTATGATGTATACGAATGCATGCTAGTGACTTTGAGAATTGGTTTGACACATGAGTAGAATCATATTGTGAATGAATGCATATATGTGCTTTCTGCATGCATTTGGAAAAGAAAAGTGAATGATGCATACATGCGGTAAAAGAGAATGTTTGAACGTCAATTGTACATATTCTGACATATGGGTAAAACAGAAACAAGACTTAGGTTAGGCAAAGGGGAAAGGAAAAGGGGTATTACCATTTGTGGAGTTGTCCATGGTAGATGTTGTTTGGTATGAATTCCCTTTTTGTGGAGTTGTCCACAACAAATACCGTTTGGTATAAATTACCCCTTTATGGAGTTGTCCACGACAGATACTATTTGGTATGAAATTTGCTTTTTGTGGAGTTATCCACGGCAGATACTGTTTTGTATGAATTACCCCTTTGTAGAGTTGTCCACGACAGATACCGTTTGGTGTGAAATTCCTTTTTTGTGGAGTTGTCCACGGTCGATACCATTTGGTTTGAAATTCTTTTTTCTGTGGAGTTGTCCACGGAAGATACCGTTTGGTATGAATTACCCCTTTGTGGAGTTGTCCATGACAGATACCTTTTGGTATAAATTATCCATTGTGGAATTGTCCGTGGCAAATACTAGTTGGGTATAAACTAAGTCTTCCCTGTGTCAATGAAAAGAGAAAAATACACTGAACTGATATCTATGGCCATAGGTTGGAGCAGGGCCCTTTGAAGATAATTTCACTGTAATTGGCACATACATAGTTATATCATATTGAGGTATGATATTCAACATTATCTAGTATGATCTTGAGCCTTATGTTACCTGTGAATTAAGTGAGTGAATATTAAAAGTAATCCACTTCGAAATTATGATTTGAAACTTTAAAATGAACTGCTGTTATGTAATGCATGATCACATTTTCTTGATAAATCGAAGTGGTTGGGATGATGATGATGACATTAATTTCATTGTATATTTTGGGGAATACCTTATTGGGAATTTTAGAATTTTCACCCATATGTGTTTGTGTTTCCATGTCGTCTCCAGGTTGATTCAGAAGACAGTGAGGCCACTACAAGCAAGAATAAATTGAAAATTGCAGTAGTTAGTGACGGAGACTTGTAGCTATTGTACGTAGTTATAGGTATATGTTTGTAAATATAATAGATAACAAGTGTGTATTAAAGCTCACAATAGAGCTTCCTTTTGTACTTGACTTTGTATTAAATAAAAACTTTGTTGCTTTGTTATATATTTTCATAGAACCACAATTTAGTTACTACTTGATTCAATCAATCTTGCTATAGATAATTAAGAGATGCCCACTTATTAATAAGTAATAACTCTCGAGTACAATGTCATGACTTAAGGATAATGATGTACTTGGAAGCATGTTACACCACGGTCCCCTCAAACTCTGCATTTTAATTGTATAATTATATATATTTATATTATGGTCCCGTTAAAAAAATCAGTCATCTCTACACATAATATACACAATAAATAATAAAAGTCTTTTGATGTAGTAACATGTACGGTATGTAAATATGAAATATATAATAAATGTATGTAAAAAGTATTTTTTAAGATTTTTCTTTTATGAATTTTTTTATTCACTTAGTAGAATTGCTATATATTTATTAGTTAGTTTTTTATGATGCTCTATTTTGATGTTAAATGATACATTGATACACTTATTTTTTTCTTAGGTTGAACTTAAGAGACGTTTAAGAATAAATAAAAAAACTATTAACTCATTTATTAAGAGAAAAGAGAGAATGAATGATGAAACAAACTCTAGTTTATCAATAATTTGAATAAAAAAAATATTGTGACTCATTTTAAGTTTTCAATATGATAATTTATTTTATTTTATTTTATTTATGTTAACAAATTTAGTCCTCATCCTACCAAATTCTTGACTCCATCCTTGCTTATATTAAACCCTACTCCCCTCTTTCCTTTCTCCACTTTAGTAATAGGAGACTTGGTGGGGTTCCCAGTAAAGGGAAATGCTCTTTTCCAGTGTTTTAATAATCGGCTCAGATCGGCTAGAGTGTTTTAAAAATCGACTCAGATCGGCCAGACCAATAAACCGGTGAACTAGCCGGTCCGAGTTCTCCTAAAGATCGGAGAAGCAATTGACCCGCATCGACTCGGGGCGGACCGGCCAATTTCCTTCAAAACTAGCAACCCGACTGGCTATCTAACCTGGCTGAGTCAAGTTTTTAAAACTTTTAACTTGCAATAGATTCGAGCCAAATTTAGTTAAGCCCAAGTTGCAAATAAATTGAAGCCCATTTGCTGAATTGGACTAGGCTTTAACTAATTTTGGAACCAGCTGCAACACTCTCCTTTTATAATAGAACCAGTACCTGTTACTTTTGCTTCCCACCCGATGTGGGACTTAACTTTCACCTGCAGCATTGCTTTGAGTTCAGCCCTTCTGAAGGCTGTTTCGTTGCAGCATTCAAGTTCGAAGTTCCAACATGAAAACCTCTTGACTATGTGATTCCATTGCTAATCCTTCATGTATTTTGGTTGTTGCCTTGTTTTATTCTCCTCAGTGCATTTCCTTCTTAATGATACTGGCAACCTTGCTTTGAGTCAAGTGGAGGGTAGTGGTGTCATCTTGTGGCAAAGCTTCGATTTCTTACTGACACCCCTCATCCTCAACAAGTGTTCACTAGATATACTAAAGTGGTTTCATCAAGAAGCGAGACCAACAAGTCCTCTGGGTATAAATCAAGATAAAGGAATGTTATTATGGCATCACCACTAATATAGTATTGGTGTAAGGAACAGTAAGGTATATGCATGTTATCACCTATATATGCTAATATTATTTATATTTTATATTATATATGCATCATTAAGATATGCAACATGTTTTATAAATTATATAATTTTTAATTTCTTTAATTATATCTGGATCAACCGGTTCAACCAGGAACCCGCCGGTTCAACCAGTAACCCATTGACCCGGTGCCTTGGCCGAGTCGAGCACCGAGTCGAGTTTTAAAACTATGCTCTTTTCTACCTATATCAATTAGATTTCCAGTGATTGTTCTATAAATAGGAAACTAGAAATTCATTATTGCATGTTGCAATTTAAATGATACGATGTCTCCTCACAATTTATGATAAATGGATGGACAGGGTACAAAAACGCACATATTCTAGAAGATAAATGTTTATTGCTAATATTTTTTTTTACATGCCAAAATTTTTCTTTTCAAGTAGCAGTTGTACCACACCGCCCCATCACAATATTTAGTATTGTATAAGATAAATTTCATAGGGATTTAATTATTAACGTTATTTGTTAATTGTTGCGTCCAATATGGACAGAACAGATTGCAAGGTTTGTTAAATTAAATAAAACTCATTAAATTAGATGTATAGATCAGGGGTGCTACCTCTTTCATTAAAACTTTTAAAGTAAGTTCAGTTTGTTCTTTTTGAGGTTGAAATATTCTTATTCCTTCTTCATAACTACTTTCAATTATTGATCGAGACATAACATCACTAGCCAAATTTTGAAGAAAAGGCCACACATTAATTTCACAAGATCCATTTAAAGATAACATTCCTTCCCATTTAGTTATCAGATCATCGCAACTTTGGAAGAATATTTGCATCATAATCTGTGCTGCAAAAAGTGGAAAGTGGTTAAAATGCCTTTTGTCAATCTACCACACACTCGGAGCATGTTGTAAACAAACATATGGTATATATTGGCTAAACTAATGCAAGTTATGTCATATCAAATAATTTTTTACTGGAATGAATTTAAGGAGAGAGCAACTTTTTTCAAGACATACACGATTGATTTCCCTAGTCTATGTTTGTCATGTTTTATAAAGGCCCACAAGTCGATTGTGTAGTATTTATGTCCAATAAAAGAAAACCAACCTTCAGTTTTTCTAAATTGAATGCAGGGTTGATTATTCTTCTATGTTTGCTCCACTTCTCATTGACTAATAGTTTGGTTAGTGGATTTCCATGAGGCTTTGGGAAGTCATAGATCCTGTTAAATACATCTTTGATTAGCTCAGGATCTGTGATGATCACACTCGGTTTGGGTCCTAGCCAGATAAAAGAATTCTTGCCTGCATTCCATCAACTTTATTAGAAGGCTTACACTAAATATGAACAATAACAAAAAATTTCAGGAATTAAGAAAATAGGCAACTTTTTTTGGTACACGAGCTATCTGAAATTTACATGAAGTACGTACAAACGATTGTGACAAAAAAACGTAAGAAAAAGCAATACTATTCAAATTTTACAGTCGTCATATACTACCCATAATTAACTTCCGATTGTGAGAGCCTCAGCCCTCAGATAATGCATGTCGTGACTTTAGCGACTGAAAGATAAATTACTTTAACTTTAATTGAAAAAGGCAATAATTATCATATTCCTCTTTTGTATATTTATTGGCAGGAAGCAACAAATTTGTTCTTCTTATAAGCTATGACGAAATTCATTGCGAAGGGTATATAGAATTTCCCGATTTCTTTGACAAATTAAATGCCTAGGAACTGCTTATAACTTTGAAAAATGCCTAGGCAATAATTTCGACAATTTTCGGGGCACAAGCAAAAAAATTTGTCCGACATACTTCAATGACAAAATTATGAACTGCTTATTGGTCACCTCAGGGAATCTTGACCATATGAACAAGTTCATCTATGAAACAATAGAAGAATTCCTCACCATGCTTACAGCTCCGATTGATATCATAAAACGGGATTGCAACAAATTCAGCATCACCTTCTTTGAAAAAACAAATTATAAGGATGATGGAAGTAACTTGTATAAAAGAGGGTAACCACACAACTAGATATTGGTGTTGAATACAGTATTGTTCAATGAAAAGAATTTTTTGGAGAAGTGTTATGTCATGTTGGAAAGAGAAGGAAAGTAACTATAGGTAAAGGGGTCCATGGTGCTATGCAATGTTAAAATTGCCCCTCGTAATGTCAAGACTTTGGAATCAACCAGTGACCATGATCACCTGTCTCATCATGAAGACACAGGATTGTCAATGATTAATATTTGTGTTTGATGGACCAATCTTAGATTCCATTATGACCAAAGCAATTAACACAAAACAAAAGCACATTATTGGATGATACAAGATATACTGGATCAAGTTCAGGATCCTACTCAGTCCAAAGAGGCTTTAGCCTGGCTTTCACTTTGGATACCACCATCACATTCCTAATTTCTTCCCTTAAATGCTTAGGAAATTTTGGTTGGGGAAGTTAGAACTAGTTGTGGAGGATGCTGAGCATGATATAAGATCCGGTCATGCCAAGGTAGAGTTATGCCTTGATGGTGTCTATGAATGGACAAAGGTTTGGTTTGAGAGGTTGGCTCATTCTAATTTAAAAAGGCCACAACAAATTATACAAACATTGGAATGCGACCTGCTATTATGTGTGCTTCTCAATACAGAACAGCCATCGAGATGAGCCAAGTCCACAAAGAAGACAAGGGGCGCTACACCACAAGTACAAATTCCCACTCAATCATCCTGCTACAATAGCATAGCGGATGCATGTCTTGATGGTAAAAGATGGGTAAGGAAAGGGCAATAGAACTGCCCATTAGATAAATTCTTAGGTGGAAAGATTTTTTCCACAAGCATTCAAGGATTTCAAGCCAATATATAAGCATGTGTTAAAATACAAGGGCCATAGCTCATTTCTTCCTTGTTTTGTTTTTGTGTTACAAAGTTTATGGGCTTTTATCAATATAACTCTGCTCCTATCGAAGAATGTTTTGAATGCCTCAGATTCGATGTTCAACTTGACTAAGTTTAGTTTTATCATGTAAAAGATTGTTTCAAGGATAGGAAATTCTTATCAAGAATATTAATTTACTATTGTCCGCAATACCCGACAATTTGCACCTATGTTTTGTTGAGGTACATGTAGGAGTATTAAACAGGGTACTATACGAAATGAAAATATAATAAATTATATAAAAAGAATACGGATAAAATAATATATACTGAGTAAAATATCGATATATGGATGTCATTTACATGCACAGGAATGTCATTGAATCATGCAGTGTCATATCAGTAAAGATTATTAAATCTCATACCCACTATTTAAAAATTCACATAAATGAAATGTGAAAAAGTATTGTCATTTCAGTGCATAAAATATAAACCCGAATATTATATAATTAAAATATAAATAATAATTGTTATAATAGTAGACATATGATTGATAAAGTTATATGAATGTAACTTATATATACATCTATTTTGTTATACCGTTGAACCCGGTGAAATCATTAAACCAATTTTTTATCTGGTTTGATGTCTGCTGCAGTTTTCAAACCTTCCCTATAGAAGACAATTTGCAATTAAGGACGGGAGGGACATAAGGCATACCGCATCTGTTGACACTGTTGAATATAGGATTGCACACGGGGAACTATGTCATGAGAGAAGTTCATGGATTTGGATTTGGCTTCCATATACGTCTTCCTAAGCTCCTTCGTGTCCCCAACCAGAATCTTATATGGGTTGCCTTGAAGGCCTTGCTCTCTGAGCAGCCTCTCCAGCTTCTTAGGCCTCAGTTCTTTGGCCTTCAGCACTCTTCATCCCCATATCACAGCAAACATCACCGCGAGTGCTATAGCTGCAACACTTGTGGCCAGTTCAGCACTCTCCATCCCCATATCCTTAATAAGGTTTTGAACGAAGCAGGTCCACATTCTCACTATAAGGGTGTTGTACTCTTTTTTTCTTCACTAAGATTTTTCCCATTGGGCTTCTCTTAGTAAGGTTTTAATAATACATATCCCTGATGGACATCCAAGGAGGAGTGTTATGAAAAATTATTCATTTATAGATGTCTATATCTTTAGCTAATTAGAATAAGGTTTGATTGGGTTAGATAAGATTTGTTATGATTTGATATGATATTATCTTTCTCATTCTTTGATTATAATTAGCCCTTTGGATGCTTCATATATGATACTTTTGAAACAATCAATAATAATATTCCCTCTTTTTCTCTATTATTTGTTCCCTCTATATTCTTATTCCTTACAATGCCAATCTCAATATTCTTCTTCCTTTTTTTGGTCCTCTGTCTACTTTAGCAACACTTCCACTTGCTTTTCCTTATTTTCTTCGTTTCTCGAATAACCTTCCACAATTCTCTTGATGTCATCTTTGGATCTATTTCTGCCAAATGGATTTTTGGTCCTAATTCAGTTTTTGCATTTGTGAGATATAAATTGCATTTACTTATAAGCTTGTATATCATGGCATATGCTTGGAATGCCTCCTTGTGTTAAGCTTTTATTCATTTCTTTTGATGAAGAACTTAATTTTATCATATACTAGTTAATTTACCCGTGGTAGGCACGAGAATAGACTATAATTAAAATAAATTAAAAAAATAATTTTGTGGCATCTAAGGAAAAATAATATGTTGAATTAGAAATAATAATTTGAAACTGAATTAGGAGAAAAATATAAAAACAATAATTAACTTCACATATAATTAAAAATGTAAAGTAATAAAATTAACTGTATTTATATAATTATTTATATGAAAATATATCATATAATTAGAGTACTAGATTGATCACATGACCAAAGAGTAACTAGATTGATCACATGGCAGAGTAAGCTCTTTATCGAGCCCCTTGCCCGTTCGTCTCCTCAAATTTGACTTTAGAGAGGACTAGTGAATTAACCAAGGTATTAGTCCGCCCTTTCCACTATTGTTCAACACTCTTTCCCTTCCATTATGTGTGACCCACCACCCAACTAAACCATTAAGGCATGCTCCATCAATGAGTAAGGTCTATTTGGATAATACAATTTATGATTTTCATTTTAAATTTTTTAAAAGTCAAAATTTATATTTTTACTTTTTATTTTGTTTGGCTAAATAACTTATCCCTTCTCTAAAAGTTATTCTTAGTGTTTTTTGAAAAGTTAAAATATATATCTTCTTCAGAAACATTTTCTAAAACATTAAGCACAAGTATTTTTATTATTATATATTTGAATATAAAATAACTTAATTACTAGTTATTTTAATTTTCAAAATTTATCTTTCTATGAGTACTTAAATAAGTTGTTTATCAAAACGGGACATAAATCCAAAGTGCTCAAACTAGATTCCATCCACTTACTCAATTAGGGGGATCCATGGGATATCCTCATCATGGACTGGATTTCTCGTACCCTATAAGAATAAGAGAACAGATTTTCTAACCCAAAAATTAAAAAAAAAAATACAAGACAAAATTTGTGGTGGGCAACTAAAACCTAATACCTTTACTAAAAGAGTCGTGTTATTTAAACTTATGGGGTGTGAGACACCGTACCAACTCATATCTCATTTTCCATTGGATGTGATGTGAATCTCATTCAAATAAAGTTGACATCTCATGCAATGGTTGATTATGTACGAATTGGCATGGTGTCTCACATTCGATGAGTACAAATAATATTTTTCTTACTCAAAGTCTAGATAGTATAGATACCATAATAATTATTTGTATAAAGTTATGTTGAGTGCTTATTTTTGCCAAGATAACTAGATAAGAGTAGAACAAAGAAATCATGGTCGAATAATAGTTCACTCTTGGCCATTAGTTCCGGCCAAGGTTGTATTATATTATAAATTAATTGTTGTTTTTGTTTATATTGGAAACAAAGCTCTTATGTTGAGTTGGTGGAAGAAAAACCAATTCAAATTATGAAGTCAATACTTAACAAATATGTGACATTTTCTTTGGAGTACATTGGAGTATACATTTTCTTTGGAAACAAACCGCCATGTAGCAAGTTTAGTTTAGTTATTTCATACATCTATCGTCCAGTAAAATCAGTGATGGACATGTCATTTCTGGAATCAATTTTACGAGGTTCTTTCACTGATGATTTGATCCTTTCACCAAAGTAGAATGCTGGCTTTTTCAATAAAGGAAGTATCTCAATAGAATTTGCTAACAAAGATAAAATCTCTGTCATGGTCGAGCGATCACCTGGATGTTCTTCTACACAAAGTAGACCAACATGAATGCATCTCAGCACCTGATCTTGTACAATTGAATCATGTATTGCTGGGTCTATCAGTTGCAGTGCTTGGCCTTCTTTCCAAAGATCCCAAGCCTGAGTTAATCAATGTTTACATAGCACATTAGACACACAAAACAATAGAATTATGAAAGGGAAAAAAAAGTTTCAATAAGAAAATGGTGACATACATGTCCCACTAAGTTCATTGGGTAGGAGGTATTGCCGAAGCTATTATTTTTTCTGCCACTCACAATCTCAAGCAGTAACACCCCAAAACTATAGACATATGACTTTCTAGAGAAAATACCACCCATGGCATATTCAGGTGGCATGTATCCACTACTTAGCAACAAATATTTAAAAATCATCTCATAATCAAACCATCAAATATATAAAATACGAAGTAAGTAAAGAGACTTTAATAGCAAATGTAAGAAAAGTGATTATAGACATGTACTTAATACTCACAATGTGCCAACAATCCTAGCAATGTTTTCTTCGGATTCTTCCATGAAAATTCTAGCCATACCAAAATCAGAAATCTTGGGATTCATATACTCATCTAGGAGTATGTTACTTGTTTTCAAGTCCCTATGCACAATCCTTACCCTTGAATATTTATGGAGATATAGTAATACTTGTGCTATACCTTCGATGATGTTGAGACGTTTCTTCCAATCTAGTAACTTGCTTCGTGTTGAATCTTGAAGGGAAGTAATTTCAAATATATTTAAATGTTGATGAGAAATACAAATTATTGGCACAAGAAGATACTAATAATTAAGAAGATATAACTAGCAGTTAAGGTGCATATAAATATACGGTAGCTAGATGTTTCAATCTTACCAAACAAAAAGAAGTCCAAGCTTTTGTTTGGCATATACTCATATATTAAGAGTCTCTTATCTTCATGAATGCAGCAACCAAGTAGTTCAACTAGATTCATGTGTTGAAGTTCGGATACAAGCCTCAACTTAGTTTTGAATTCTACTGCTCCTTGTCTCGAACCTTTCGCAGTCTCTTGATTGCCACTTCTTGTTGCAGTAGTATACTCTAAAGTGAAGATCAGGTACTTTTAATTTTAATTAGGTTTATCAATCAATCCATAAAATTGATTCAATGTTACTTACCTCGTAAACAGGTCCAAATCCTCCATCTCCTAATTTGTTTGTTGATGAGAAGCCATTTGTAGCTTCCATTATAGAAGGATAGCTAAATAGTCTTAAGTCGTGTCCATCGTGTAAAGTGTCCTAATTTCCTTTAGCATCCTCATATCCATAAGATTTTCCTAATTGCAAAACTATGTGCTCCACCCTTCTTGTTTTCTTCTCTAATGAAGCTTGAATATCACACATTGAGGAACATTAAAATTCAAAGGTCTGTCATTTTAAAATATAAGCTACTTACACTTATGGTCTGGGACCAAAGTAGTGGTGAGAAAATTTCATTAAGTCAATATGGCGGATATCCAAGTGGTTGGTGGAATTAGGCAGCTCAACGCCCAGAATTATAATACATGGCAAACATGTATGGAGTCATATCTCCAAGGCCAAGATTTGTGGGAGGTTGTTGGTGGTAGCGAGACCACACCACCTCCTACAAACGAAGCCGAAGCGTTGCGGAAATGGAAAATTAAAGCTGGAAAGGCGATGTTTGCGCTCAAGACCACGGTGGAGGACGAAATGCTAGAGCACATAAGGAAGGCGTCAACTGTAACGCCCCGATTTTTCTGATAGAGTGAAAATGACCAAAATGCCCCTGAGGTCATTTTCAGCCCGGAATTCGAGGAAAGCCGGTTCGGCAGTACTCGAAGGACAAACTCAATGTTGGAAGGGGATTAGATGGCTTGTATACCTTCCCGGGATCGAAAATCTCATTTTTCGAGTTTTCGGGTCAAAATGACCAAAACGTCCCTGCGGTGTTTTACCCGTTTGCAAGTGCCGGATGAACCCGAAACTTCTCCAGATGATTTTAAAAGGCATTTTTATGTAGACTGTGACTTTAGTTTTGGTCCCGGGCGAAATTAGTGCAAAATTACGGTTTTGCCCCTAGTTTCATGTTTTTACGCTTAATCGCGTGATTAAGCAAACATAAGCAATATTAGGCTCTAATCGAAGGTTAATTAATTTTCTTAATTAATCTTGAGTCAAAATAATTTATTTAAGTTGATTAGAACCTAAAAGTGCTTAATTACAACTCAAAATCATATTTTAATTTCAAGACTCCTAGTCATGGAATCTTGAATAGTGTTTTCTCTTTCCAATTCCTTAAATCATGGAATTGTGTTACACATTGTTTACTCATAAATGAGTTTAAAATTCTTTAATGATGTATGAGCACTCCTAATCTTGTCATAAAATCCTTAAATCACATTCTTAGTCACCTAAACTTAAGCTTAATTATTCCTAACCTTGTACCTAAGCTAATACACACTTAAACCTATCATTAATACACAATTACATGGATCAAAACCTCACTCCCCCCATGCTGCCAGGTCTGGCCGTGCACTCCCTCCCTCCATATGCATCACATGTTCAATTTTTCAACACTCCAAGGCCATACCTCAAATCACATACACTATACCTTATCATAACTTTCAATCAAGCTTGATTTTCCAAGTAAATAACTAATTAAAATTGCTCATTTTCTCCATTTATTTGTGGCTGGAAAAGTTCCAGCCATGCATTATTTCTAGAAGCCTAATTTCATAAAAAATTGATAGGAGATTAACTCATATCAAGCCATACTTTGTAGCATAGCTTCCATACTTCAAACCATGCTTCTATGACACAATCAAAGAGATATTTTCCTCTCCCTTTTCCCTCCAAGACCACACGGCCACTCCCTCCCTTGTGAGCCCATGGTTTTGTTTGCCTATAAATAGGATGCTTGTGATGGCTTAGTTGCACCTTGAAGCATTTGCTAAGTTTAGAATTCAAGAGTTGTCTTGCTAGTTCTTTTCTTTTTCTCTCAAGTTTCAAGAGAGTTCTTCCTTTCTTTTCATCTTCATCTTCTTCATCTCTTCATCTCATCATCATCTCTTAACCATCAAACACCACCCCAAGGCCTTGAATCATCTCCTAACCTCTCAAACACCTCACCTCAAACACAACCTCACTCAAACACATTTTCCTCTCCATTGTTCCTCACAAGGCCGAAGCCATATCCACCTCAAGGAGGAGCTCATCATCTTGTTTTCCTTTTTAAAGTTCAAGCTTTGTGTCCTCACTCTAGGTAGGGGTGTTCTCTAAACTTTGTTTTCTTGAAAATGAGTTTCTTCCTAGCTTTCTCTTGGATTTTATTTTGAAACTTTATTGTTTTTCCTTTCTTGTGATTTCGGCCATGAGGCCTTGAGGAACACATGATACCTCAATGATGAGGAATCCTAGAGAATGACTATGTGTTCATCTCAAAGGAACCTCTAGAGCTTGAGTTTTCTTTTCCTTTAGCTACATCTATACTATACTTAGCTCACATGGTTTTTCAACTTAAGAAAATTAATCTAAGGATTTCTAAAAGCCCAAGCCTACCCTTGTCAACCTTAAAGTTGGCCGGCATGCTCTAGAGATTTTTCTCTAGATAGGGGTTTTGGGTATTTAATAAAGAACTTGACTTAGTTTCACTTTCTTTTTCTTTTGTAAGACTTTCGGTTTTGGTGTTTTGATCTTTGAGATATTGTATTGGGTTGTTAACTTGTTAAAGTCTTGAATGAGCTCTAGTTAACCATAAAATGAACCTTGCATCATGTTTACTTTATGCTTTGCATATCATGTTTACTTCCTTGCTATCACTAAATACCAAGATAATGAATGAACTTGCATTATTATGTTTATATTTCAAGCTATGCATTATCATGTTTATATTTCAAGTTCTCACTTAATACCAAGATAATAATGAGTTGCATTCATATTTACTTTGTGTTATCACTTTACTTTCTAATGGAACCTAAAATAAGTGCGTGAGCATGTTTATTTTTATGTCATCACCTAAATGAACCTAGAGCTCAAAGACTTGCCCATTGTTGTCTCAACAAAGGTCTAAAAATATGTATTTCCTTTGGTTCATAAATGCTAACCATGGATTTAAATTAGTTTAAATGTGTAGGAATGACTCATAAATGGTTTAGGACTTGATCTTGATGCCTTAGGAGCAAACCGGACTTAAAAAGGGTCATTATTGTGACTCCTAGGTACCCGTAAAGTTAGGATCATAAATTCTACATCCTTGAGGTTTAGAGATGTTCTTGGTCATAGTGTGAGGTGAGAAATACATAGTTATAACCGCATAGGTACCCAAGAGATTAGGTTTGTTGATTAATAACTTAGAATGCGAGTTAAGGACCTTAAGGGTCAATGCATAAGACATTAAAACGTCTTGAGTTTTTATGATGCTTAATTTATGATATATGATGCATGAGTTTTGTCTATGATAAGTTGATATGTGCTATAAAGAAGTTTTACATGATGATATGCTATACCCCATAAGAAATGTTTGTGTATGTCCTATATGTTTTCATGGCATAAGCAAATTTGAGGAAATTCGGTCTACAGTCATCATGCTGCTGAATTTCCCTCAAATTTGAGGAACTTAGAAAAAGGTCTTTTTGAAAATCATGAGAACTTAAATGTGACATAACACTGAGACGCCTTCTTGGGTGACACCGGTTTAGCCGAGCACCCCCAAGAAAACAAATCCATAAGGGTATTGACATAGAGCTTGCCAAAGCGGACAATACTACGATGCACTAGTTGCTAGTAGAGCGTTTCAAAGAGGAAATGACCCTAAGAGGTGATCCTTAAATTGCCCCCTAGCTCGTACTTTAAGTCGGGATTATGTTGCGCTTACATAGGATAAGTAAGAGCTAGTGACGACTAGTTAAGGTATGAGCTCATAACCTAGAGATGTTTTAGGGTGGCCCCATGAGATGAAAGTTAAAGTTTAAAATGTCACATGTGCTATACCCATCACCTTATGCCAATGTTATAATGTTTCTTAGTTATTCTATTGATTGGCTTACCTTTATGATGCATTCATGTCATTAGTATGTTCCATGCTTAGTCATAAGACGCATTGTAAAATATAACGGACCTTGGATAATTAATACTTTAGAAAATTAAAAGAAGTTTACTTGCATGAACACTTTTTAGAAATAAAACCCAAGGTTCCTGAGGATGTGATGATGTCACTTAGTTAGGGATTGCCCTACTGAGAATTCTTTTAGAAGATTCTCATTCCCCTCTCTTTTCTTCCGTCACATCTTCAGATGGCGACTTTCATACTCTTCATCGACACCCCGACATGGGAGATGCACCATGACCCAGCACTCGAGTCATATCATTTTGAGGGTCACTGCACTGTCAGAGTATTTATGTTTATGGGACGACCCTTCGCGCACCCAGTACGGAGCTACCGCTTCACCCCGACTGCTCCTTACCATCATAACATGATTTTTGAGCGAGCCAGACCACGCGACGAGCAGATCCTCCGCATGCAGCCCGAGGCGTCAGCCGTACGCGACTACCCAGAGTATGTGCCCCGGACTCAGTATTCGGAGACGGATCCATCAGAGGACCCGCCCTCGCACATGTACAGTTGGAGTTCCAGCCCCGCTCCCCCACCGATTAGAGCCGAGAGTGAGGAGACGGTGGTCCAGCCGAGGTTGGCTCGTCGGCCATCCATGCGCCCTCGCCGCGGTGGACACGCTCCGATGATCCGCACGACCACTCCCGCCAAGATTCGCCAGTGGATTGATTCCACCTCTCAGTACTCGGACCAGCAAGAGTAGGTGCATAGGATGGGTAGTAGCTAGTGCACACACGCCACATAGTTGAGGACAAACCTTCTTTTGTATATGAGGTTGTTTACTCTAGGTGCACATGGGCATGGGTGTTGCTTTCATGGTTTCCTTGTACTTGCTTTTATGATTTCCTTGTATTTGCATTTCAGTTGTATTTCGTTTTCTTATGTACCGAATAGTCCTGCCTTTTGGTAGGCACACTATCTATATATAATCAGTTGATGTGTCCATGTTATTTATGTGTTTTATTATGATTTGTTATTTATGCGTTTTATTATGATTTGTTATTTATGCGTTTTATTATGATTTGCTCATATGACTTGTATGAATTCCCATTCAAAGAATCACGCGTGGCTCTCACTTTGGTTTTAATTCCAAAAAGAAAAATTTTACCCATATTTCCGCTAAGTAAAGAATGAGACCAAGAGGTAATATTCTAAAGATTAACCTGAATACATACTAGTAGTATTAGGTTAAGATTTAGGGTGTTACATCAACACCAAAGGAAGCATGGGACACATTTGCAACACTGTTTTCCAAGAAGAATAACACAAGACTGCAACTCCTGGAGAACGAGCTCTTATCAACAACACAAGGAGACTTGACAACTAACCAATATTTCACCAAGGTAAAGTCTCTCTGCCAAGAAATTTCTGATCTAGATCCTGATAGTAAAATATCAGATCAACATATGAAAAGAATTATTATTCATGGTTTGAGACCCGAGCATAGAGGTTTTATTGCTGCAATTCAAGGATAGCCTACTTAACCTTCCCTTTTACAATTAGAAAATTTGTTGGCTGACCAAGAAGCATTAGCTAAACAAATCGCAGGCATATTAGTGAAGAGTGAAGAAGAAGCACTCTTCACTGGTAGAAGAAAGGGAAGAGGGAAGCCATATTTTAGTAAAAATTTAAATAACAAAAATGAGAAGTCGAGGAATGAGCAAGTAGGAGATGCCCGACTTGGAAAGACAAAGAAACGAGATGGTACTTGCTTCAACTGTGGAAAGCGAGAACATCTTGCAAGAGATTGTTGGTTCAAGAAGAAGGTGACAGAGAGCAATATAGCAACATCAAGTCGTCAAGTGGAGAAAGAAAATAGCAGTGAAGAAGAATAGGACGTTTCCGCTTCACTGGCAATTGAAGAAGACATTGGCCAAGAGGAAGAGATAGATTTTGACAAGACTGACGAGAAGCTCATGGAGTCACCAAAGGCAAAAGTGGCATACACAGTAACAAGCCTGTTAGTTGTCAATTATAATAAGGATTGGATTATCGAATCAGGATGCTCTAATCACATGACAAGTGATAAAGAGAAACTGGAAAGCACAACATAGTACAAAGGTAATCGAGTTGTGGTGATGGCAGACAATTCGAGGTTTCCAATCACTCATGTTGGGAGAACAGTGATCTCACCTCGCTGCAGTGACGATTAGGTATGCTTACAAGATGTTTATTATGTACCTAGAATGAAGAAAAATGTACTTTCATTATCACAAATAACAAAGTCAGGGAAGTACGTAGTATTTGGCCTAGAGGATGTTAAGATATATGATAAGAAAAAAGTTATTGGGACACCAGTACTACAAGGACAACATTTAGAGTCAATCTACGTAATGTTCACAGAATGTGCTTATGTGGATAAGACTCGAAAGAATGAAACAGTGGATTTGTGGCATGAACGTTTTGGGCACGTGAGCTATCACAAGTTGAAAGTGATAATGAAGAAGATGATGCTCAAGGGTCTCCCTCCGTTGGAAGTTCGAGAAGACGTTGTATGCGCTGGATGTCAGTACGATAAAGCTCACCAACTTCCATACAAAAGTTCAAAGTTTCAAGCCAAAGAGCCGTTGGAGCTAGTTCACTCAGATATGCTTGGACCTGTTAACCAACCTTTGATTAGTGGATATCGTTACATGGTGACCTTCATTGACGATTACTCAAAGTATGTATGGGTCTATTTTATGAAAGAAAAATCTAAGACATTATCAAAATTCAAAGAATTTAAAGAGAAAGTTGAAAGCGAAGTTGGAAAGAAGATTAGATGCCTTGACACAGACAACAGAGGAAAGTACACATCAAAAGAATTTTATGAGTTCTTGAAGGAGTGTAAGATATGAAGACAAATAATGTGTCCTAACACTCCTCAACAAAATAGCATAGCAGAAAGGAGGAATCGCCATTTGGAAGAAATTTGTCGGAGCATGCTACATGCCAAAAATGTTCCAAGCAGATTCTAGGCCAAGTGTATGAAGACTGCGGCACATGTAATCAATCGACTTCCACAAGCCAAGTTAAGGTTCGAGTCACCATTTGAGAAGCTATGGAACCTCAAATCCATGGTGAGTCACTTCTGAGTATTTGGCTACGTGTGTTTTGTCTTTGTGCCAGATCACCTAAGGAGCAAAATGGACAAAAAGGCTATTCACTACATCTTTGCGAGATATGATAGTCAAAGAAAAGGATGGAGATGTTGTGATCCCACAATAGGAAAATGTTATACATCAAGAAATGTAGTGGTCGACGAAACCTCCTCTTGGTGGTTGCCACAACAAGTAATTCTACTTGACTCTAAAAATATTGAAGGCATGATAGAACAAAAGATGAGGAGCAAAAAGATGATGAAGAGCTACAATCTCCAAGTCCAAGCAAGGTGCAGAGACATACACAGAGCCCTTGGAAAACTAGAGTTCATCAAAGGTAATAAAAAGAGTCTCAACAGGAAGATGAAGAAGTAGCAGAACAACCACAACTCAAGAGATCTACGAGGCAAATAAAGCCCAATCCGAAGTATGCAAATGTTGTAGTAGTTATGGAAATAAAGAAGCTTACAACATATGAAGATATTTCATGGAAGAAAGAACGAAACATATCTAGTGTTGAGGGGGAGAAATGAAAAATCAACACTAGATATGTCTAAAAGTTTGTCACCAACATGAGAAGATTCTAGAAACTTGTGGAATCATGTAGAATCGTGTAGGACTATCTAGAAATATGTAGAGATATGTAGAACTATTTAGAGGTATGTAGAGATATGTAGAACTATCTAGAAGCATGTAGAGATATGTAGAACTATCTAGAAGTTTCTAAAGACATGTAGGAGTTATCTAGAATGTCCTTAGTAGATATGTATAGATGGTTCTAGAAATATGAAAATATGTGTGGAGGGTGAGAAGGTTCTAGATATGCAATCTAAACCATTCATTAGAATTAATCTCCACTGTCCATTGAGAAGGTGGAAACCTATAAATCGGCAAGAGGATTTTTTGTGTAGTGTGCATAAGTGAGTGCATTAGCAAGTGCATGAGTGAGTGCATTAGTGAATGCTTGAGTGGAGAGCTCAAAAGTGCTTGAGTGGAGCATTGAGTGAGTACTCTAGTGTATAAAGTGTAAAATTATTCGAGAAATAATAAAGAGAGTTTTATTTTTAGTGCCTCCTTACTCAACAAGATTCACAACTCTGAGAGTCACTTTTCAAACACACATACTCATAATTGAAGTACAAGTACATAAATCAAAACACCAAAAACTCGACAAATGAAACATACAACACAAAACTTGTTTCATTAGGCAAACCAACAAACATCTCAGATTTCATTATACAAAGGCTTGTGAATTTTTTTTCTAGCCACAAGCTATTTGGGTATGTAATCCTTTGTTGAAAACAAATTCTGAGTTTCAATAGTTTGATTAATAATATGCATAGTTAACGCAAAGAAGGGCTGGAGCAATGAAAAACGTGAACTCAGCTTGGAGGGAAGTTTTGGAGGGACTAGCAGTCCTCTCATCTAGGATGAAAAACATAGTACCGCTACCATTCTGAAAACTTTGCCATGAATTCCCATTATTAACAAAGTAACACCCTGTTTGGTTGTTATAGAGATCAAGAAGCCAAGACACATACGCTAGCCCAAAGAAGATGCCTGGCAATCACTTCTAGTGGAATTCACTGATGTATCATTGCTAGTCTTCTCTGCATCATTTAGCACAATTGACATTGTTATAAATTCCTCATCTACTTTTCTGCATGTGGGCATATCCCTTTTTTGGCATCCCCCATCAGTGTTGTAACTGTAACAGTCACCAACATTTACAAATGTATTTCCTGATATATCTAACAATAGCCCATCACTTGTCCGCTTCCATGGGGCAAAGGATTGACCCTTACTAGTTGTGAACATGATAGAGTCCTCATCTTCATTTGATGCAATGGAGTACTCAATGTCATGCTGAGCTTTCACTGGAATGTTCTCAAATGTGTTGTTTCTTAATCCACCACTTACCCAATACACTTGGCCTCTTCTCTTTATGACCACTTGGCCTATTTTGGGTTCCCATTCAAGTGAAAAAGGACCTGAAGAAGGTGTTTGATAGAAACTAGAGAAATAAAATGATCACAGAAGAGAATTGAGTAAAATAACCACTCCTTAGGCTGATTTGCAATGGAAATCAGCTAAGGGAAGAAGAAATACACAAGGAAAAATGCAATAAACTGAGAGAACAAATTGAGACACTAAGCAGTCTCTCTCTCCAGCCTAAAACCCAAAATGACAGCCTGCCCATGATAGCTCCCTTCATGATACAAATATTCCCCATTTCCTAATCGTATCACACGATCCCACACACCTCTCTCTGCTGCCATTGCACTCACTCACACACACCATCCACCTCAACATTAGTTAGTTAGCCCCTTTACAATTCCCTTCGTGCCCCTGTATTTTTTCCTTTTATACACCTTGATAATTCCTTCAGGTACTTGTTCCCTAACAATACCCCGCTTGGACAACCACCTTGTCCTCAAGGTGAAACTGTGGAAAACTCAGCTTGATATCTTCAGCTAATTCCCAAGAACTTTCAAAGTCAGGCATATCTTGCCATTTTATGAGCATCTCCAATTCTCCTTGGGGATTCCTCCTAACATCCAGCACCTCAGAAGGTTGGACCCTCAATTCCCAATCATCAGAGAGGTCAGCAAGTAAAGGTTGGCTCACCACATTCGCAGCCAAGCATTTCTTTATGAGAGAAACATGAAAGACCGGATGAACAGTTGAACCTGGAGGTAATTTTAGCTTATAAGCTGCTGCCCCTATCTTTTCAATTACCTCAAATGGGCCATAATATCTTGGGCTCAACTTCTAATTGCTGCGGGTTGCCAAAGACTTCAGTCTATATGGTTGAATTTTTAGATAAACCATATCACCAATGGACAATTCAACCTCTCTTCTTTTCTTATTTGCCTGTAACTTCATACGGTTTTGGGCCTTAGCCAATTGCCACTTCAATTCATCTAAGATTTCATTCCTTTCAACCAGCAACCTAGTAACTTCATCAACTGATGTAGTCGTCACATCACCTCTAAGGAGGGTAGGAGGGTCCCTCCCATACAGAGCCTTGAAAGGGGTCATATTGGTGGAGGAATGAAAATTGGTATTAAACCACAATTCAGCCCAGCAAAACCATTTTGGCCACTATTTGGGCTTAGTTCCCACAAACACCGCAAGTACGTCTCCAAACACCTATTCACCACTTCTGTTTGACCGTCGGTTTGTGGGTGATATGCAGAACTATACTTAAGCTTAGTCCCAGGTTGCTTGAAAAGTTCTGACCAAAAAGAGCTCATAAAAAGTCTGTCACGGTCACTAATTATAGAGGTTGGAAAACCATGTAACCTTACCACCTCTTTGATAAAGATGACAGCCACATCCTTGGCTGTATACGGGTGAGAGAGGCTTATGAAATGGGCAAATTTGGTGAGGCAGTCCACCACCACTAGTATTGAATCTACCCCATGGGCCTTGGGTAGACCTCCTATGAAATCCATAGTCAACTCATCCCAAACTTGAGAGGGTATGGGCAGAGGCTGCAGCAGTCTTACTGGGGAGAGATTCTCATATTTGTTTCAGTTACACACATCACATTTCTGAACATACTGTTGTATAGAGCTCTTCATCCCTTCCCACCATAAGAGGCTTGATATCCTCTTGTAAGTTTTGAAGAACCCAGAATGTACCCCCAAAATAGTGTCGTGGAATTCTTGCAGAATTAATGGGATTCGTGGAGAATTCCTTGGAACAACTAACCTGTTTTTATAATACAATCTGCCTCCCTTCAGTTCAAAGCCAAGCTGAGTTTCCTTTCCCGCCAATAAAGCTTGCATAATCCCTTTAAGTTTTGCATCCTCTTGGACTTCTTCTTCCAACCCCTCCCAATCTTGGAAGGTGACGGAGGATATTGCACTGAAATAGAGCTTACGAGAGAGAGCATCCACTGCCCTGTTTTCTTTTCCAGCCTTATACCGAATCTTGAAGTCAAACCCCAGCAGTTTACCAATCCATTTCTGCTGGTCAGCACCCATCATCCTTTGATCAACCAAAAATTTCAAGCTCTTTTGGTCTGTATGAATGATAAATCGCCTTCCCAACAAGTAGTGTCGCCACTTTTGCACTGCCATCACAATAGCCATAAGTTCACGCTCGTACACCCATTTCTGCTGAGCTCTATCAGTCAAAGTATGGCTCATGTATGCCACTGGTCTTCCAGCTTGCATCAACACTGCTCCCACCCCCTTTCCCGAGGCATCTGTTTCTACTATGAATTCTTTATCAAAGTCAGGGACAACAAGTACAGGCAGAGTAGTCATTGCTTGCTTAAGTGCTTCAAATGCTAATTGAGCTTCCACTCCCCATTGGAACTTATCCCTGCGGAGCAGCTGAGTGAGTGGCCAAGCTACCTTTCCATAGCCTTTAACGAATCTTCGGTAATACCCCGTTAAGCCTAAGAATCCTCTCAGTCCTTTCAAATCCCTGTGAATTGGCCACATAACCATAGCTTCAATTTTCCTGGGGTCTATACAAACATCCTTTTCAGAGATAATATGGCCCAAATATTCAAGTTTTGACTGCTCAAAACTGCATTTCTTGCTGTTGATGTACAGGCTATTAGCTCGCAAGCTTTCTCATAACCTCCTCAAATGGTCTTGGTGCTCCTCTTTGGACTTGCTGTATATAAGAATGTCGTCAAAAAATACTAGAGTAAACCGCCTTAGATAAGGGCGCAATACCTGGTTCATTAACGCTTGAAAGGTGGAAGGGGCATTAGTGAGCCCAAAGGGCATTACTAAGAACTCGTAATGCCCTTCATGGGTTCTAAAAGCCGTTTTCTCTATGTCCTGCTCTCTCATTCTTATCTAATGGTAGTCAGATTTCAAATCCAATTTAGAAAAAACACACGCCCCCTAACTCATCTAGCAGCTCATTGATTATAGGGATTGGGAATTTATCTAGGATAGTGAGCTTCTTCAAGGCTCTGTAGTCGACGCAGAACCTCCAGCCCCTATCCTTCTTCTTCACTAGGATTATGGGGCTAGAATAAGGACTAACGCTGGGTCTTATAATTCCAGCATCCAACATTTCATCAATTATCTTCTCAATCTCATTTTTCTGGAAGTTTGGATACCTGTATGGTCGAATATTGGGGACTGCTGCTCCCTCTTTCAGATGAATGGCATGATCTTGCTCTCTCCTTGGTGGGAGTTCCCTCGGGGTCTGGCACAACTCAGCAAACTCCTGAAGAATGCTTTTTATCTCCTCTGAGAAGGTTTCTTCCTGCTCTTCCTGAACTCCTTCCACAGCGGTGATAAAGTAACCTTCCCCTTCATCTTTAAGCGCCTTCAGAGCTGCCTTCCAAGATGTTTCAACTCGACATAAAGAGGGGTCCCCCGTAATCTTCATCAATTTCCCATTCTGCCTCCATACGATGTACAGCTTCTGAAAGTTGGCAAAAAATGTCTCCCAGGCTTGATACCCAATCCATTCCCAGTATTATGTCTACATCCCCTAGTTCAAGTAGGAAAAAAACTTGCTCGATCTCTACTCCTTGTATTTTCAACAGCACCTTCTCGCAGACTCCATTGCTTGTAGTCTCCTGGCTAGTTCCCAACTCCACTTTGTATGTTTTCATAGGGGTCATCGCTAGCTGCATCTGTTTTGCTTTCTTCCTTGCAATGAAACTATTAGTGGCCCCAGTGTCTACCAGAATCGTTACCTCCGTCTCCTCGATCTTACCCAAAACCTTAAAGGATTTGTTAATGGTTGTCAACCCCTTAAGGCTTCGAAGAGAGAGCTGTAGCAATTTCATCCCTAGCGTAGGGCCCTTTTCCTCGAACTCGGTGACCTTCTCCCCCTTTGTTTCTTCTTCGGACTCCTCTACAAGCACTAGCTTGTAGTTCTTCCTTTTGCACATGTAATCATGACCCCATCGCTCTCCGCATTTGAAACACAACCCCTTTCTGCTTCTCTCCTGTAGCTCTTCTTGAGTGAGCTTCCTTCCACCGACACCTCATTTTTCCTCTCCTTTCAAAGCACTAGGTCTCATTTCTCTCTGTCCTTTGTTTTCCCAAACCCGATTCACCCCTGGTCTCGTTCGGATATGGTTTGGGCCCTTATTTTGGCCCACTCCTTTCTCTAGCGGTCCAACACCGCTACCTCTCCACTCCCTAATGCGCTCCTCAAGCATGAGTGCTCTGTCTTTGATCTCGGACAGATTAGAGAGGTCCAAACTCTTTATCTCAGCTTGCAATTCGGGCTTCAGCCCATTTATAAAAATTCCTCTCAACATTTCTTTGTCAATATTTCTCATAGGCGCAGATATTTGTTCAAACAACTCCACATACTCCATCACCGAGCCCAGTTATTTAATTCTCAAGAGAAGCCCAAACGGGTCCTTCACTATGCCTGGCTGGAAACACCTCAGCAGTGCTTCCCTGAAGTCTTTCCAGGAGGGGAAGGCAACTTGCTCCTCCCAAGCTCGGTACCAGCTCAACCCCTTCCCTTCTAACGCCACCAGTACGATCTCCATTCTTTTGTCGCCCTCAATACCATTAATCATGAAGTACCTCTCAATTCGCAGCAACCATCCCGGAGCGTCTTCGCCGGAAAAAATGGGTAACTCCATTTTCCATTCAGAAAAACTGTCGCCGTCCTAAAGGGCTCCCTTGAGATGAATTCGGGGATCTGCTCCCCCAGGATGAGAAGTTACGATAGGACGAAGAACCATGTTCCGAATGGGGGGAAGACATCCTCGTGCGGGTGTGATCCCGCTCATTTCTGTCCTCGTTGTGAAGAGGAGGGCGCTGACGGAAGCCCCTCTCCCTTCTTGAACCCCTATCCCAGCGGTCCCTTGAGTCCACTCGATGAGGTCCTCTCCTGGGAGGCGAACGCCCTCTAGAGCGAGCCTTTCGTTGATTTCTCAACAGCCGCACCACCTTATTCATCCTTCTCTCCAATTCGTCGACGCGATCTTCCATTGCAGCTTCAATGGTTGACCCTCACAGCTCCCAGAACCGGAGCTCTGATGCCAAATGATAGAAACTAGAGAAATAGAATGATCACAGAAGAGAACTGAGTAAAATAACCACTCCTTAGGCTGATTTGCAATGGAAATCAGCTAAGGGAAGAAGAAATACACAAGGAAAAATGCAATAAACTGAGAGAACAAATTGAGACACTAAGCAGTCTCTCTCTCCAGCCTAAAACCCAAAATGACAGCCTGCCCATGATAGCTCCCCTTACGATACAAATATTCCCCATTTCTTAACCATATCACACGATCCCACACACCTCTCTCTGTTGCCATTGCACTCACTCACACACACCAGCCACCTCAGCATTAGTTAGTTAGCCCCTTTACAAATCCCTTCGTGCCCCTGTATTTTTTCCTTTTATACACCTTGATAATTCCTTCAGGTACTTGTTCGCTAACAGTGTTGACCTACCAAAATATGAAACCACTGACCAGTTGCTTCCTGTTTTGTGATCAACACCTAACTTCATGCCTGGTAAAAGCATGTCGGTGGGATGATCAAAACTTTGCCACAAGATAGTAGTTGATCCATCAGTGTTAAGTTGTTGCAGGACAAAGTTACCCGAATCAAACAAGGTTGCCACTATGTTGTTGTTGTTGGAAGCTTGTTTGGTCTGAGGTGAAGAGTAGAGAACTATTGGTTTCTCACCTTGGCGTGTTATTTTCAATTCACCTGGTTGATCCAAGGTTAAAGCCGCAGAATAAGCCACATCATAAGTGAGGGGTTCATCACGGTTTGCAACCCACATAATCCCATCACTTGAATCAGTTGTTGCATTATAAATTGTCAAGTGGGTGTTGCCATCACCCATATCACGAAAAGAAAGACAATATAGTGAATTTGGAGAGCATATCGTGCTTGCAGAATCGAGCTTATCACCTGGCTTCAAACTATTAGTGGTGGCTCCTGTACGGATAATAATGGTTCTCCACAATCCTAAGTATGTGAAAGCAACCACGAAAATCACAAACTTTATCTTCATTGAAAAATCAAAGTGTTACTTATTACAGATGCAATATGGATTCATTCATACGTTTGATATAATCGGTAATGATTTAATTGAACAATAAAGATGCTCGTTCAATCTTTTGCACCCGGTGTATTGATAAATTATCGATGCCTTATTCCTACCTTAGGTGCTGCTTTAAAGTCTAAACATACAAGAAAGAGCAACAAACGTGCAGAAAAAGAAAAACATGCAACCCGTCTGTCACTTGGCTTTAAAAGGTAATGGTGAAAGGGTCATAGCGGCATTATGCTCCAAAATGCTCCTTGTTAACAAAGTTACAGTGATCGTTTATTTCAAAATTTGAAATTATATTTCTATAAATAATATTTTTAGGAATGTTGTTTTTTTAAATTTGAAATTTTTTAGGAATCGTTTATTTTTAGGAATCTTGAAATTATTTATTGAAATTCCTATGAATAAATTTAAAACTTATTTATTTTATGACACATATTTTCAGGAATATATATCATAATTTTTAAAATACCCTACCATATTTAATAGTAATATTATTATTATTATGAGATATTTTAGTATTTGTATTCAATAAGTACCATTCCTAAGTCATGGAAACATTTATTCCCACCCATTAACATAGAATAAAATCTCGCTACCACATGCGAATATCTAGTTCCAGAAAATAATTAACGTTGGAAATAATTGTACAAAACTTGTAACAAATATGAAATAAATTATTACCAAGCAATTATTTCTAAGAATAAATATATAAACCTTAAAACAAATGTCCCATAAATAAATAGAAAGTATTAGGCTTTATGCCTATTATTATCCTTTTTTTTCTTCAAATTAGACATATTTGATCATTATTATTTTATCAAATAATTCAATGACTATATTAATTGAATGCAATTTTTATAAAAAGTTATTGCTTAGAATAAGTGTATAAGTATTGTTGTTTGAGTAATTCGATCCTCACTATGTTATAATATGAAATTGTTGGGAGTCAAATTGGTCGTATTTAAGAGTAAATAACTTTTTGATTTTAACATTTTCAATTTAACATTAATTTATTCATAATAAAAATTTCAACATGAATTTGAACCCAATAAAATTTTTTATATCAATTTAGTTTTAACATTTTTAGTTTCAATATAAATTTAGTCCAAACATTTTTTTTTCATTTTGACATCAGTTTAATTATTACATCAAAATGAAGATCTAACAAAATGATTAAATTGATGTTGAAATTAAAAAATGTTAGAACTAATTAAATTGATATTAAATTATAAATGTTATGATAAGAAAATGTTATTTACTCTATATTCAATATTTTAAGGACGAAAACAATAAAATAAAAGTTTCTGGAGATTAGACTGTTGACTTATATATATTAATCAGCAAATTAAGCGGTGACCATATATGTCATCTCCTTCTTTACTGTATATTAGACTCATTCGTTTTAAGCCGTGACCAAGTATTACTGCTGCAGCGAGTACCCAAACCAAAAAAAAAAAAACAAAAAACAAAAACAAAGAAAGAAAGAAAGAAAAAAAAGAGTGCTGTAGTAAACATCTGGTCAAAGACAAGCTTTTCATTTATTTTATGTTATTTAGAAAATGGAGATAAAATCACGCTTTTGTTCAGCCGGCGTAAGATTCTCTTAATATGTTATTGTCACCACTGGAAATAGCCATGTGCTTGCACAATTGTATTTCTCCATGTTGAACTTACAGATTGATCGGGTTAACATGGTCCAGCTATTGTTCTGATTATCGCATGATCCGTTATTTGTTATTATTAGGTTTTATTTGAACGGCATAGATGTAAAGTTATAATAATTATTAAGATAATAAAATAAAAAAAATTTTGTAAACATAAAAATAATAATTTTAAAATTATCATATTAACCTTCATTTCTTTTTCAATCTACCTTTCAATCCTTAATCTTTCTCATTCATCCCTACTCACTACCGCACCACCACCCAACCGCTAGGCCACCCACCAAACTTAAAAAAAAAAAAAAAAACTCCCTGTTGCTTGGTTGTGTAGCCATCGATGCATCAAAGAAAGGTTGCATCGATGCCACTGACGAGTCTTAATTGATCGTTCTTTTTTTTTTTTTTAATTTATGATTTTTCTTTTTATGGATTGGTGATTGTTGATTGTGGCGTTGTTACTGCTACTAGTTCAATTAATTACAATGATTGGTTGCTGAAGGAGGAAGGATAGCGTGAAGAAATACTGGTCGATCAAATTTGTTTGAGTGCGTTGGACAACCATGATTCCTGACAGTACTGTGGGCGGCGCTGGCACAGAAGGGGGTGGCGTTGTGGCAACATCGACAAGAGTTGGAAGATGGGTAGTGTCCCAGAGCAGGAACAGATGGGGGAATGGTTTGCAATAGAGGCAGAGGTGGGTAGCTGATGTTTGTAATTTTTCAAAATTATATAGTAATTATTAAATATACATGAGATTAATACAGTCATTTCAGGGACCTTAAGAAGGGACCATGGGATGGTGCAGAATACGGTGTTCATAACCTATCTCGACCCATTAATTCAGTGCGGCACGAGTTTATTAGGACGAATTCGGATTTTAAAATTTGATCTGGTACACTTTTCAAGTTGGGTTTGGGTCATACATTAAGTTCGTCTGACCCGATCCGAAGTCAAATAACTCTTTAAAAGATATAATTTTTATAATAATTTATAAAAAATTATAAGATTTTAAATTTCAATTAATATGTTTTATATAACTTGACGTTATTCCTACATTGATATGACTTATTTTGAAACTTATATCGAAAAATATCTCTAAACTTTTATTTCTTTATTGTAAAATTTTATAACTTTACTATGTGTAATATCCAAATTCTAGTATATTATTCAAATGTCGGGTTGACTCGGTATGACCTGGGATATAGTCAGGTCATTATCGAGTCAGATTCGGGTTTCAAAAATTGCCCGATCTAAAAATCAGGCTGGATTCGGATTTTGTCCAACACATCCCTTGTACAGTCCTAGTGTAGTATAATGGCTGGGCCACCTTACATGACCCATGTCAGATATATATTTTTGCTGACATATAAAAATAGCTTTGTTTGTCATTTCTAGCTCATTCTGCATTGCTTTTCTCTAGCAAAGGAATCTTTTTATATCTTAGTTGTTTGATATTTTTGCTGACATATAATTTTTGCTTTTCTCATTGGATTTAAGTTCTTGTTGACTTTGGTTGTCAATTGGAGTTTCATAAGTGATTTTTGGCATATTTGGTGCCAAAATTTTCTTTCTAATGTAAGCAAGACTTCTATAATGCCAAAATCTTTCATGTCAAAAATTTGAGTTATTAGCGTTCCGGCAAAGTATGCATGCTTTTTTTTCACAGTTAGTGTGAAGCTTTTGCTTTTTTATCTTGACACATAACAATTTGTCACCATGTGGGTCAATTTATTTTTCCATTTTTGACTGAGAACCATAAAGAATCCAATCGGCCCCTACTGAGACTATAATCAGAAACAAGGAGAAGGGATAACCCAAAGTTGGGTAAGCAAGTGGCTAAGATGATTAGTAAGGTAACTGAAGGAGAATATTGGATGAGGAGATAATCCGAGTTAGATTTTCTTGTCTAGGGTTTAGTATTATTCATCTTAATTTTTCACAGAACCATCAAAATGAGTCAAACATGTTGGGCTAACTCCTTACTGTAATACCTGGGGTACACGTGTCAGTAAATGAGTTTCGCATGACCTCAAGGTCCCCCGGGATCCACTGCTATTGCCGGGTCCGGGTCTTCGCTAAGTCTAGAGCCCTACACCTCCTTGGAGGGCTATATGTTAGAGCCACAATTTTGGGACCAAAAGTCCCGGTAATTGTTCGCTAGAGAGAAACAAGTTGAAGAGTGATTTTTTTAATGAATTTTTGGAACCCTCTTGATATTTCGTTTTTAGCCCCCAAGTAAAAAATCGTCAGAATTTCGAAATTTGAATTAGAACTCAAAAATGAGATTTTGATTGGCTGAGGTTTTGATTTTTTTGATATTTTATTTGAATCCAAATGGGGGATATTTTCTTATTTACACTTATGTTTTAAAGTTAATAGGAAGTTAATAAATGATTTAACTTAGAATAAAGAAATGGAAATAAGTGAGTGAGTTTTGGGATAAGCCATATGCTTATGATAGCAAAATGATGAATCTGGTGTTTGTTGTCACCGCTATAGCGGTCCAAGACCGCTATAGCGCTCACAGGAAGTATGCAGCACGGTTTTTGCCCCCTGGAGACCGCTATAGCGGTCCAGGACCGCTATAGCGGTCATAAGTGCACAATGACGAGGCGGAGAATGGCATAGACCGCTATAGCAGTGTCAGTTTTCCAGAAACAGTGAGAAACCTCACCGTTTCATCAAATGAACCTCTCCACCCCAATTTATACCCCAAACTCGGGATTTCTCCCCCATTTCCGAACCCTACCCCAAACTTTCATCTCCTCTTGTCCTTCCTCCCCTCCACTCTCATCCCCCATTAAATCCATCTTCCTCAAGCTTCAAGGTATGTGTTGTTAATGGGTTTTGGTCTCTTTTTCCTTTTCCTTCATGGTCTTAGTATGGGTTGTTATTTTTCTCTCATTGTTGTCAAGTGGGGGGTGCTCCCCCAATGCTGTTAGAATTATGTTAGAGTAATCTAGAGATACCCATAGAGTATTAACGAGTTTTATGGTTATAATAGTTGACGTTGGTGCCCTCCCGGCTCCCCGGAGCTCAATTGGAGTTGACGCCACCTATTCCTTCCCCTCCAGGTGAGTGGGTTTGACCCCATTTCCTTACTTTCCACATTATAACAATATGTTCTTGCATTATAGTTGATAAATATGAAATTAGAGACAGAATTAAGTGTATATTATGATTTTACATGAATATGTCAACTTAGAAAAATTATGATTTATGATAATAGCATGAAAATGAAATTTAGAATGCCATGGGACCATAATTGTTATATTGTATGTTATAGAAAATGTTTTGCATGCTTGAGAAGAGATTTATGGAA
Organism: Dalbergia cultrata; assembly: GCA_031216105.1. Taxonomy (NCBI): domain Eukaryota; kingdom Viridiplantae; phylum Streptophyta; class Magnoliopsida; order Fabales; family Fabaceae; genus Dalbergia; species Dalbergia cultrata. The sequence goes on from CM062350.1 coordinate 20,935,373, forward strand.
GAGATATGTGTTATGAATTTAAAATTTCGCTATGCTTTAAGACTTGGTATTTTTATTAATCTTTTTTATTAGATATGTTTTAAGAGTTTATGATATGCTATTGATTCAAGCCTTGAGATTTATAAATATGATTTTAGAGTATTCAGTTGACGTATGTATATATATTGGAAGAATGTTTGATAGAGTATGATTTTATTTGATGAATAGAAGTGTATATTTTGGTTTTAGAGGTTTTGTGATTATGAACTCTTTTATTTTGAAGTATAATGGCAAAGTTATTAAGCTATGAAATATGTTAGTTAAGAAATGAATTTAAAACTTCAGTTTTATGATACCAAGAGGTATGGAATTCAATATGATTCTTAGCAACTGTCAGATACATACTCTGTAGGCTTGAAATTGGGATGCCTTCAAGTGGGTGATCCCTTGGGCTCGATTTTCATAGCCACAGTTATGCTAAAGTCAGATTGCTAGAGTGATATGAGTCCATAACTCTCAGAGTACTAAGATTTTGGGGCTCTTGTTCGCCAGGGACGGAGTACCCACCCTTTAGTTATGAAATTTCAATATTTTTTATTTAATCTATTTTCAGTTAATTACATAAATGATAAATGATAAACGGCCATGGCGGCATATACAGAAAATGAAACCTATTTAGATGTCCACATTAGATCCTCAATGGAGCCCATGTCTGGCACTGGTGGAGCATAGTAGATGCGTTCAGTGTGGTGGAGCCGTGTCTGGCACCCATTGAAGTAAAACCTTGAGTTCCCATTTACAACGCGTTCTACGCGGGGGCTGAGGCCGAATCCCGGTAGGAACAAAGCCTTGAGGTATGTGGGGGCCTAGGCTGAATCCCAGTACCAAAGAGGACGCGGGGGCTTAGGCCGAATCCCGATAGGAACAAAGCCTTGAGGGTACGTGGGGGCCTAGGCCGAATCCCAATACCAAAGAGGAAAACCATGTTTCTATATTAGTATACTGTTACTTATGTTTTCAGAGATTAATTATGCTTTTAGAGAATATTTGATTTAAGAGTTATTATGTAAATATATGGAAAATGATTTCTCATTAGAGTAAGAATTTAGAGAGGTTTTTCTATGAATTTATAATTAAAGAGATATCTTTTATATATAGCTATGAACATGAATATTAAATGGTTTGTGATTGTTGCATGTATATAATTTATTATGTTTATTGGTTGTCCCATATGGGTGATGGGTGAGAGCTCGCTCACCGAGTCCGTTGACTCACCCCTCTCTTTTCCTCTTATAGTTGCAGGTTCAGAGGTGATTTAGATTCTGGTTCCACAGACACCGTTATTCTAGTGGTGAGTTTTACTTTGTGGTAAGGCTTAGAGTAGGACTATGCTAGAGTAAAGTGCTCCAGTAGATGTGCAGGTAGGATCTTATCCACACATGTAGTTTGATACATTCTAGTATTTTCAGATTTTGAACATGTATATGAAATGTAAATTGTAATTAGAGACTTATGTAATGAGACAATTATGAATCATAAATCAGCAAATTTGAATAAGAGCTTTTAGATATTTAATTATTGAATATTTTCAGTTTATGAAATTGAGCATTATGTTTTAATTAGAGGAAATGTTTATATTTCAAAGAGATCATATTTTGAATTATATTTATGATAAATATTGCATTTAGAGAGCCATGTCATTCAGTAGGCTGACGTGGGGATGAGATTCCCCACGTGCCGGTCACGCTCCCAAGTTGGGTCGTGACACTTACCTACTACCAAAAATGGTAGGTTGGGCCTAAAAGTTTCAATTCATTTGGTAAAAATTCATTTTTCAACCTAGACCACATGGATAAACAGGCGGCTTGTTTACCCTATCACAACTTTACAAGTAACCCACTAGCCCAATACCCATCAAGTATTTTTTTTTTCAAGGCCAACGAGGCCCAAGTCCATGGAAATGAACCCACAATCACAAATTAACCCACACAAAAATAATAACCTGAGCCCATAATTTCATTTTATCAACCAAAAAAGTGAGAGAGTGAAAAGGACAAGAAACTGCCGCACCACTTTGCGCCTCGCGCTCTCTCATAGAAGCGTTGCGCCTTGCTCATTGTCATGTTGGCTTGCTTCTAGCAGCCTCAAGATTGCTTTCTTTGTCTTCATCTTCTGCCTTCGCGTTGCCTTGATTTCTTCATCGTTGAGACATTAATTGCTGCCGCTCCGCCCTATTTCACTTTCATTCTTCTACCATCATAACTTCGGGATTGGATTTGGTTTGGAATCCATCTACCTCTACATTTGCTTCTTCTTTTTTTTTTTTGGGTCAAACATCTACTTCTACTTTGGATTTGCATTTGCTTATGAGTTTGTTTTTAGTCGAACATTTACTTCTAGTTTGGATCTATATCTGTCTGTTTTTTTTTTTTTTAGTTGAGCATCTACATCTGGTTTGAATCTACATTTACTTTTAGTTTGGATGAAAAAATATGAAACAAAATAAATGGGCCAGGCTGAATTGTCCCGTGATCCACCATTACACAAGCAGTATTAAAATATTTAGATCAATGAGTAAACGGGCCAGCCTGTTTAGGCCTATTTATTTTGTAAGCCAAAAGGGGCTGGGCCTAAATGGGCAGATCCTGCCTTGATTGACAGCCCTACATTTTTGTTCACTGGTCTAAATTTATGTAGACTTTTACTACTCTGCTATTGACTTTTGGGTTGACTTTTCCACAATGGACAAGTTCAACTATCTATTCATTAATTTTGTTGCTTAGATTCATCGAGGTAGTTAGACAAGAAAATTGGGAATATTACATTTTTCATTGGTAAAATTTTTATTTCTCTTGGTAATTCCATTGAGATTCCACATGCTTCTTGTGATGTATAACAACCAAAACCATATTTGAGTTAATATTTAAAATATCTTTCCACCTATAAAATTGAAAAATTAAAAATCCAACGTATAAGGAATGTAATCTCAAAAAATTTACAAGAAAAAAGAACTTTTTGAAATATTACGAAGTAGAGGTAACACACCTCTTACCTTTCTAGCATCAAAGGGTAAACAACCTTTTTGTCAAAAAAGTTAAAGTGCTCAATGAATAACTAACTGATTCTTTTAAAAAATTGATAAATTACAAATATTTAATTTCTATATTTGATATTAATTAGTATAATTATTAAATATAATATAAAATATAGATGTATGTTATAACTAAGGATAATTTAGGAATAACAAGATAAAAGCAATAAAGAGAGAGTGACAATTGAGAGAAATGAGTGGTAATAGTCACTCCCTAAATTATAATTTTTTTCATATAATATAGAAGTAGGTATTTTTATCCAAAATAAAATGTCGAACTTGCTAATTTTCACTTAAAGAAGTGGATGTTAGTAATGCGTAATTATGTCCCCATTAGTTTTTGTAATTTACATGTAAAAATGTTTATTCTATCAATACTATCTGAATCTACTATTGTATCGATCACTTTAGGTAAATTTTCCTCAACACATTAGTGTCAACTCAATTCTAACCAAAACCAAGTTGACTCAAAATCATTTTTATAAACTCTAATTCAAACACACTACAAGTAGTTACTCTTTGGATGCTTTTGATCCTACACTAAAGTTGTGCAATTTTGAGACTCCCCATTATATATGAAGCATTGTCACATCGTGTGAATTATATGTTCAAAGCATACGATATAAAATTATTGAAAAGAAGCCCTTATTATATTATATGCTTGTATTAGCTCAAAAACGTTACATAAAATATAAGCTCTCTAGTCAAGTTGTATAATAAAAACCATACATAAGTCTCAAAAGGAAAAAAAAAGATGGACATTAAGAGCTTATTGTGAATGTTATGTTTGCACTTTATGTAGAACAGTATGAGCACCATATTGTGGTTGAAGAGTGATCACAAGAGTTGGAACATGAGCATATGATGGAGAAAGTTCAAATGAGAAATGTTGTAGAATCAATGACAAAGCCATCTTTGCTTCTAACATGGAGAAGTTTTGTCCAATGCATATTCTAGGACCCCATCCAAATGGAAAAAATGAAACTCTACCATGTGTTGCCTTTAAAACTCCTTCAGAAAATCTCTCAGGATTAAATTCCTTTGCATCATCACCCCAAAGTTCACGGTCATGATGAACCAAAAGAATTAGCAAGGAAACCTCCACTCCTGCAAGTAATGTCAAGTTTCCAAGTTTCATATTTTTGTGAGCAGTTCGACTAAGCCCAACTATTGGTGGGTATAACCTGAGAACCTCATACAATATCATAGAGACCTATCGCAAGAAAATTAAGGTAATGATAAGTACCAAAGACATCACAATAATGTCATCAAAACATTAATTACAATACTTACAATTTTAAGCTGACTTAACCCATCATAGTCAGGTCTTTGGTTGCCAAAAACTTGTAAGACTTCATCCCTTGCATGTGTTTGCCATTTAGGATTCCTACTCAATAACACCATGGTCCAAACAAGCAAAATTGAAGTAGTCTCTTGCCCTGCAAAGTAGAATAACTTGCACTCCTCAATTACATCTTGTAGAGTCATTCCAACATTCTTGTTTTGTCCATGTTCTTGAATTTCCTTGTGATTTGATTCCAAAAGTATACCTAGTAAGTCATTCTTGATGGGTTCACCAGCCTTCAATGCTTTCACTCTCTTGTTAATCATAACTTTAAGCGAAGTTTTTATGTCTTTATCAATTTCCTTCATTCTCCGAGTGGTAGTAGTAGGTAGAAATATGGAAATAAACATATAATTAGTGATTATCATGATATGATGAAGTTGATAAGAATCAAGTATCAGCTAGATGGAAAACTAAAAATGATGTATATTAATATTGAAGGTTCAATTCCAATTGAGAATTTACCCTTATTAGATGCATGTATACAAGTGAGAAAATAACAAGGAAAGAAACATAGTAATATGCGTCGCAATTAGACGAGTCATTCTCCCTCCCTATTCTTTTCCAAATTTCTGGCCACTCAATAATCTCCTACCATCTCTCCTAGTCCACATAACTTGCCTAGCTTTTGTCATCACTAACACCCTTTACTCGTGTCCAGAAGCAGAGAAAAGGGGGACCAGGGGTCCTATGGTCCCCTCAAACTCTGCATTTTAATTGTATAATTATATGTATATTTATATTATAGTCCCCTTCAAAAAGTCAATCATCTATGTATATAGTATACACAATAAATAATAAAAGTCTCCAGGATATTTGTTTTAAGATTTTTCTCTTATTACTTTTTTATTCACTTAGTGGAATTGTTGTTTACTAGTTAGTTTTTTATAATGCTCTATTTTGATAGTAAATAATATATTGATACACATATTTTTTCTTAGGTTGACTCTAAAAGATGTCTAAGAATAAGAAAACTATTAACTCATTTGTTAAGAGAAAAAGGAGAATGAATAATGAAACAAATTCTAGTTTATCAATACTTTGAATAAAAAAAATTATATAATGACTCATTTTATATTTTTGATATGGCAATTTATTTTATATTATTTATGTTAACAAATTAGTCCCCATCCTACCAAATTCCTAACTCGAGCTTGCTCATGTCAAACCCTATTCCTCTCTTTCTTTTATCCACGTTAGTAATAGGAGACTTGGGGTTCCTGGTAGAGGGAAATTAAATGCTCTTTTCTACCTATATCAATTAGCTTTCTAGTGTTTGTTCGATAAATAGGAGACTAGAAATTCATTATTGCATGTTGCAATTTAAATGATACGATTTCTCCTCACAATATATAATAAATGGATGGAAAGGGTACAAAAACGCACATATTCTAAAAGATAAATGTTTGTTGCTAATATATTTTTTCTTACATGGAAAATTTTTCTTTTCAAGTAGCAATTGTACCACACCGCCCCATCACAATATTTAGTATTGTATAAAATAAATTTCGTAGGGATTTAATTATTAACGTTATTTGTTAATTGTTACGTCCAATATGGAACAGATTGCAAGGTTGATGAATTAAATAAAACTCATTAAATTAGATATACAGATCAGTGGTCTTACCTCCCAGGGATGTAAACTTTCAGAAAAACTTTTAACGCAAGTTTAGCTTCTTCTTTTTGAAGTTGAAATATTCTTATTCCTTCTTCATAACTACTTCCAAATGCTGCTCGAGAAATAACATCACTAGCCAAATTTTGAAGAAAAGGCCACACATTAATTTCACAAGATCCATTTAAAGACAACATTCCTTCCCATTTAGTTATCAGATCATTGCAACTTTTGAATAATATAGGCATCATAATCTGTGGTGCAAAAAGTGGAAAGTAGTTAAAATGGCTTGTGTCAATCTAACACACACTCAGAGCATGTTGTAAACAAACATATGGTATATATTGGCTAAACTAATTCAAGTTATGTCATATCAAATATTTTTTACTGGATTGAATTTAAGGAGAGAGCAACACTTTTTCAATATACACACGATTGATTTCCCTGGTCTTTGTTTGCCATGTTTTATAAAGGCCCACAAGTCGATTGTGTAGTATTTATATCCAATAAAAGAAAAACAATCTTCAGTTTTTCTAAATTGAATGCAGGGTTGATTATTCTTCTATGTTTGCTCCACTTCTCACCCTCATAGGTTGCAAGACCATTAACTAATAGTTTGGCTAGTGGATTTCCATGAGGCTTTGGGAAGTCATAGATCCTGTTAAATACATCTTTGATTAGCTCAGGATCTGTGATGATCACACTCGGTTTGGGTCCTAGCCAGATAAAAGAATTCTTGCCTGCATTCCATCAACAGCTTTATTAGAAGGCTTAAACTACATATGAACAATAACAACAAATTTCAGGAATTAAGAAAATAGGCAACTTTTTTTGTGTACGAGCTATCTGAAATTTACATGAAGTACGTACAAACGATTGTGACCTAAAAAAGTAAGAAAAAGCAATAATATTCAAATTTTACAGTCGTCATATACCCATAATTAACTTCCGATTGTGAGAGCCTCAGCCCTCAGATAATGCAGGTCGTGACTTTAGAGAGTGAAAGATGAATTACTTTAACTTTAATTGAAAAAGGCAATAATTATCATATTCCTCTTTTGTATATTTATTGGCAGGAAGCAACAAATTTGTTCTTCTTATAAGCTATGACGAAATTCATTGCGAAGGGTATATAGAATTTCCCGATTTCTTTGACAAATTAAATGCCTAGGAACTGCTTATTACTTTAAAAAATGCCTAGGCAATAATTTCGACAATTTTCGGGGCACGAGCACAAAAATTTGTCCGACATACTTCAATGACAACATTATGAACTGCTTATTAGCCACATGAGCGAATCTTGACCATATGATCATCTTTGAAACAATAGAAGAATTCCTCACCATGCTTACAGCTCCGATTGATATCATAAAGTGGGTCTGCAACGAATTCAGCATCACCTTCTTTGAAAAAACAAATTGTAAGGATGATGGAAGTAACTTGTATAAAAGAGGGTAACCACACAACTAGATATTGGTTTTGGATACAGTACTGTTCAATGAAAAGAATTTTTTGGAGTAGTGTTAATGCCATGTTGGAAAGAGAAGGAAAGTAACTATAGGTAAAGGGGTCCATGGTGCTATGCAATGTTAGAAGTACCCCTCGTAATGTCAAGACTTTGGAATCAACCAGTGACCATGATCACCAGTCTCATCATGAAGACAGAGGATTGTCAATGATTACTATTTGTGTTTGATGGACCAATCTTAGATGCCATTATGACCAAAGCAATTAACACAAAACAAAAGCACATTATTGGATGATAATTTGATATGACATATATTGGATCATGTTCAGGATCCTACTCTGTCCAAAGAGGCTTTAGCCTGGCTTTCACTTTGGATACCACCTTCACATTCCTAATTTCTTCCCTTTAAATGCTTAGGAAATTTTGGTTGGGGAAGGTAGAACTAGTTGTGGAGGATGTCGAACATGATATGAGATCCGGTCATGCCAAGGTAGAGTTATGCCTTGATGGTGTCTATGAATGGACAAAGGCTTGGTTTGAGAGGTTGGCTCATTCTAATTTAAAAAGGCCACAACAAATTCTACAAACATTGGAATGCGCCCTGCTACTATGTGTGCTTCCCAATACACAACAGCCATCGAGATGAGCCAACTCCACAAAGAAGACAAGGGACACTACACCACTAGTACAAATTCCCACTCAATCATCCTGCTACAATAGCATAGCGGATGCATGTCTTGATGGTAAAAAATGGGTAAGAAAAGGGCAATAGAACTGCCCATTAGATAAATTCTTAGGTGCAAAGATTTTTTCCACAAGCATTCAAGGATTTCAAGCCAATATATAAGCATGTGTTAAAATACAAGGACCATAGCTCATTTCTTCCTTTTTTTTTTTTGTGTTACAAAGTTTATGGGTTTTTATCAATATAACTCTGCTCCTATCAAAGAATGTTTTGAATGCCTAACATTCGATGTTCAACTTGACTATGTTTAGCTTTATTATGTAAAAGATTGTTTCAAGGACACGAAATTCTTAGCAAGAATATTAATTTACTATTGTCCACAATACACGACAATTTGCACCTATGTTTTGTAAAGGTACATGTAGGAGTATTAAATAGGGTACTATACGAATGTAAATATAATAATTATATAAAAAGAATATGGATAAAATAATATATACCAAGTATAATATCGATATTATGAATTTCAGATATATGGACAGGAATATCATTGAATCATGTAGTGTTATATTAGTAAAGATAATTAAGTCTCATACTCACTATTTAAAAAGTCATATAAATTAAATGTAAAAAGGTTTTATATTTTCAGTGCATAAAAAATAAATTAAACTTGAATATTATATAATAAAAATAAATAAATAATAACTATGATAATAATAGATATATGATTGATCAACTTATACGAATGTAACTTGATTTTAACTATATATATACATATATTTTGTTATACCGTTGGACCCAGTGAAATCATTAAACCATTTTTTTATTTGGTTTGATATCTGCTCCAATTTTCAAACCTTCCCAATAGAAGACAATTTGCAATTAAGAAGGAGCGGAGGGACACAAGGCATACCGCATTTGTTGACACTGTTGAATATAGGATTGCACTCGGGGAACTATGTCATGAGAGAATTTCATGGGTTTGGATTTGGTTTCCATATACGTCTTCCTAAGCTCCTTCGTGTCCCCAACCAGAATCTTATATGGGTTGCCTTGAAGGCCTTGCTCTCTCAGCACTCTCCATCCCCACATCCTTAATAAGGTTTTGAATGAAGCAGGTCTACATTCCCACTACAAGGATATTATATATTTTTTTTCTTAACTAAGATTTTTCCCATTGGACTTCTCTTAGTAATGTTTTAATAAGGCATATCCTTAATGGATATCAAAGGAGGAGTGTTATGAAAGATTATTCATTTATGGATGTCCATATCTTTAGTTGATTAGGATAAGGTTTGATTGGGTTAGATAAGATTTATTATGATTTTACATGATATTGTCTCTCTCATTCTTTGACTGTAAATAGTCCTTTGGATGCTCTATATATGGTACTTTTGAGATAATCAATAATAATATTCTCTCTTTTTCTCCATTATTTGTTCTTTCTATTTTTATTTCTTACAACACCAATCTCAATATTCTTCTTCCTTTTTTTGGTCCTCTGTCTGCTTTAGCAACACTTCCACTTGCTTTTCCTTATTGTCTTCCTTTCTCAGATAACCTTCCATAATTCTCTTGACAATCTTTGGATCTATTTCTGCCAAATGGATTTTTGGTTGTAACTCAGTTTTTGCATTTGTGAGATATAAATCACATTTACTCATAAGCTTGAATCATGGCATATGCTTGGAATGCCTCCATGTGCCAAGCTTTTGTTCATTTCTTTTGATGAATAACTGAATTTTATCATATACTGGCTAATTTACCCGTGGTAGGCACGAGAATAAACTATAATTAAAATAAATTAAAAAAATTAATTTTGTGGCATCTAAGGAAAAATAATATGTTGGATTAGAAATAATAATTTGAAACTGCATTATGAGAAGAATATAAAAAAAATAATTAACTTCACATATAATTAAAAATGTAAAGTAATAAAATTAATTATATGATATATGAAAATATATCATATAATTAGAGTACTAGATTGATCACATGACCAAAGAGTAACTAGATTGATCACATGGCAGAGTAAGCTCTTTATCGAGCCCCTTGACCCTTCTTCTCCTTGAATTTGTGTTTAGAGAGGACTAGTGAATTAACCAAGATATTGGTTCGCCCTTTCCACAGTTGTCCAACACCTTTTGTCTTCCATTATGTGTGACCCATGTAACACCCTAAAATTATTTTTAATTTGAGCTTTACTAGTCATAATTTCAAAATCCCTACAGACATAGCGATGATGAAGACAATCCAATGGATCTGTAAAAACAAAATATGTGAATAGTAACCTAGTGGCCCTATGGGCCTGCGGGACAGCCGAAACCCTAGAATTGGGGCCCAGAGATGTCCAAAACTGAAAAATTATATGATTAAAGTTAGAAATGGTTAGGAATAAAGATTTTATACCTAGAATTAATTTTCGGGCAATGTTTGATTACCTGGGTCATTGTTTTACTCGTTTGGTAGGATTTCAGTGTACAATTTTTAACACTGTAAAAGCTACTTGGTGGCCAAGTAATTCTTACCAATCAAATCTTGCCAAGTGGATGACAATGATTGAAACTTGAAAAGCAAGTTTTAATCATGGCTTTTTATTTATTATTATTTTACCCCGGTGCCAATATCTCATCCGTTTGGTGGAATTTCTGTGTGCGATTTTAACACCGAAAAAACTACTTACCCCCAAGTTAAAGTGCACCAATTGGATGGCCAAGATTCATTCTTTGGCTTCCAGATCGACCAAATCATAGTCATCCATGTCCTTATGTAGTTTCAAAAAGGAAAAAATAACACTTTAACTACATGCATGCCTAAACCTAACCTAGATAAAGATAAGCTAACCAACCTTACACTCCATCATCATCATTTTCGGGCAGAGCTATCCAAGAACTCCTCCTACATTGTTCTTGCTCTCAAACCCTCATTCTTGCTTTCAAATCCCCAAAAGTTAAGCTCAAAGTCACTAAAACACTAAGATTGCTTCACAAAACTTGTTCTATTCTTCATAATCTACAAAATCAATTGATTAGAATTTTGAATCGTCTCCATTCTCCACTTTGAGATATCATAACCCACTGTTAAGGAAGGGATTAAGTGCTATTTGGAAGACCTAAAGTGAGGAAAAACCATTTGTGAAAGAACCTTTAGAGTTAGAAGCTCTAAAGCTTGACAAGTAGGGTTTTTGAAACTTTTTGTATCAACTTCATTTTTACTGTTCAACTATTGATTTAATTTGATAATTCTTTTTATTAGTTGATAATATGTTGATATTGATGTATTAATTTTGGTGGAGTGTTTGGATGATGTTAGAAAACCCATTTTGACAAAACAAGTTTTGAATCATGTGCTGGAATTCTCAGATTTATACTGAAAGGTTATGGTTCATGAATTTTATGATGCATTTAGAGATGTTTTTATGAGCTAGAAAAATTATATGTTGAAGCTAACATCATAACGCAACTCCATGATTTTTATTGAGTCTTAAAAATGAGTTTTACTATTTTCTAAAAGGGTAAAACCGAGACTGTTGTTGATTAGTCTGGACAGCCAATTCTGAAACACTGAATTTTGCTAATTTTGTTACCATAGCACATGATTGATTTTTCCTTTAAAACTTTTATAGAGTGTTGGTAACATCTTGAGGTTCAACTTTGATTTTTATTTTGAGTTTATTTAATCATTTGCTAAGGTTAAAAATTATGAGATTTTAGTTCTGAGCTGAGGTTAAGTGGTCTTTAACCACCAAATTTGTAGAATTTTGGTAACATAGTTAGAGAACTCTTTTTTCTTTGAAATTCTTACAGGGCCTTGTGGATACATTGAGATGTCTTGAGGAATTTTAACACCCCTTGCAATGGATGTTTGGTATGCAGAATAAATTGTATTCCTTAGGCATGAATTCTGCCAACATGCTATATTTGTGCTGAAATAAACTCAAGTATTGATTTGGTGATATAATGACTCTTAATTTAAGTATGCTGAGTATGAATGCATGCTAGACAATCTAAAGATTGATTTATGAGGCAAAAATGATAATTACTTGTGATTAAATACCTACATGTGGCTTATGCATGAATTTGATAAAAGAAAGCACATGATGCAGTTATATGAAAGAAAGCACATGATGCAGTTATATGAGAAAGAAAATGTATAAAGTTCACTCATGCATGTTCTGACATATGGAGAAAATAGGAAAAAGACTTACATTGAATGAGGGGAAGGTAAAAAGAAGAAATTCCTTGGAGATATTATAGGGGAAGACAAAAAGAGGAACTTTCCCAAGGATATTATAAGTCAGTAGATGTATTGGATAGGAATAGATCTATGTGAGATTCGAAAAAGGAAAAAATGAAGTTTGATTATCATGTATAGGAATGAACTAAGTCCTGATAAGTAGTGTATTTCCCTTGTATGGTGTGATCCACTATAAATACCATTTGGTATAAATTATTCATTGTGGAGTTGTTCATGGCAGATACCTATTAGGTATAAACTAAGTATTTCCTATGTCAATGAAAAAAGAAAAATGCACGGAGTTGAGTTATATGGTCACAAGTGAGGCCATGTCTCTTGAGATAAGTTCATTACATTTGTTATATGCATAATCATGTCAAATTTAAATGTTTTATTAGGATTATTTACTATGTGTTTGAGTTTTATGATATATGTGCACTAAGTGATTGATTCCTTCAAAAGCTACCTACTTCGGAAGTAAGATTTGAAACTTTAAAAAATTGAACTGTTGTTATGTAATGTATGATAACTTTTTTATAAATAAACCGAAGTGGATGGGATGATGACGATGGCATTATTATTATATATTTGAGGAGTTGCCCTACTGAGAATTGTGTAATTCTCATCCCTATGTGTTTTGTGTTCCTATGTTGTCTCCAGGTTGACCCAGAGAACAAAAATGCTACTGCGTGAAGGGAATTGAAGTTGCCATAGTTTAGAAGTGGAAACTTGTATCTATTTTATTTAGTTATATATACATATATGAGAGATAATAGATGTATTGTAAAGCTTTATATTAAATAAACATTTTGTATCTTTGTTATATATTTTAAGTGAGTTACACTAGTTATTACACGAATCGATCGAATTTGCTATAGTTATTTAAGAAAGGTCCGTTAATTTATAAGTAACAACTCTCGAGTACGATGTCATGACTTAAAAATGGGGTTGTACTTGGGAGGACGTTACAACCCACCACCCAACTAAACCATTAAGACATGCTCCATCAATGAGTAAAGTCTGTTTGGATAGTACAATTTACGATTTTTTTTTTAAAACCTTTTAGAAGTGAAAGCTCATATTTTTACGTTTTATTCTATTTGGCTAAACAACTTGTCACTTCTCTAAAAGTTATTTTAGTGCTTTTTGAAAAGTTAAAATATATAGCTTCTTAAGAAGCACTTTCTAAAACATTAAATACAAGTGTTTTTATTATTATATATTTGAATATAAAATAACTTAATCATAAGTTACTTTTCAAAAGTTACTTTTCTATTAGCACTTAAATAAGTTGTTTATCCAAACAGGACATAAGTCCAAAGTTCTCAATCTAGATTCCATCCACTTACTCAGTTAGGGGGATCCAAGGGATATCCTCATCATGGACTAGATTTCTCCTACCTCTATAAGAATAACAGAATAGATTTTTTGACCAAAAAAATAAAAAAAGACAAGATTGAATTTGTGGAAGGCAACTAAAACCCAATACCTTTACTCAAAGAGTTGTGTTATTTAAACTTATGGGATGTGACACATCGTGCCAACTCATATCTTATCCACCATTGGACGAGATGTGAACCCCATTCAAATAGAGTCGACATCTCATTCAATTGTGGATGGTGCGCGAATTGGCATGGTGTTTCACATCCCATTAGTATAAATTATATTTTTCTTACTCAGTCTAGAAAGTATAAATACCATAATAAATACTTGTATAAAGTTATGTTGAGTGCTTATTTTTGCCAAGATAACTAGACAAGAGTAGAACAAAGAAATCATGGTAGAATAATAGCTCACTCTTGGCCATTGGTTCCCGCCAAGGTTGTATTATATTATAAATTAATTATTGTTTTTGTTTATACTGGAAACAAAGCTCTTATGTTGAGTTGGTGGAAGAAAAACCAATTCAAATTATGAACTCAATACTTAACAAATATGTGACATTTTCTTTGCAGTACATCGGAGTATACATTTTCTTTGGAAACAAACCGCCATGTAGCTTGCAAGTTTAGTTTAGTTATTTCATACATCAATCTTCCAGTAAAATCAGTGATGGACACGTCATTTCTGGAATCAATTTTACGAGGTTCTTTCACTGACGAGTTGATCCTTTCACCAAAGTAGAATGCTGGCTTCTTCAGTAATGGAAGTATCTCAACTGAATTTGCTAACAAAGATAAAATCTCTGCCATGGTCGGGCGATCACCTGCGTCTTCTTCTACACAAAGTAGACCAACATGAATGCATCTCAGCACCTCATCTTGTACAATTGAATCATGTATTGCTGGGTCTATCAGTTTTAGTGCTTGACCTTCTTTACAAAGCATCCTCATATCCATAAGACTTTCCTAACTGTATAACCGAGTGCTCTACCCTTGTTGTTTTCTTCTCTAATGAAGCTTGAATATCACACATTGAGGAACACTAAAATCTAAAGATTTGTCATTTTAAAATATAAGCTACTTAAAGTATTTACCTTTTCGCATGAGTTTTCTTCTCCTTCTTACTGCCCAAAATATGAGTCCATTGAATATGATTAGAGAGATAATAATAACCGGAACAAGACATTTCCATTTGTTGTTGTTTGCATTAGCTTTTGTGCTCCCCTTCACTGGGTTGTCTACACAAAGTGCAAAATATATAATATTAAACCTGTTACAAACATCATGAACAATGCCCGCAAACTACCAATCGCAATTTATAAGTGTATAGGATTTTAAATTTAGAAAGAGCATAAAATGTTGACAAATGTGGTTTAGCTTCTCAGATTTCATGGTTTTTGTAGGTAAAGAAGGCTAGACTTTTAAAAAAGATGAGCAAGAAAGACATCATACGTGATACAACTTAATAAGGGATTCACAACTCTAGTGTCACTTTTCAAAACACACATACTCATAATTAAAGTACAAGTCCATAAATCAAAACGCCAAAAACTCGACAAATGAAACATACAACCCAAAACTTGTTTCATTATACAAACCCACAAGCATCTCAGATTTCATTATACAAAGGTTTGTGAATTTTTTTCTGGCCACAAGCTATTTGTGTGTGTAATCCTTTTTTGAAAACAAATTCTGAGTTTTAGTAGTTTGGTTAATAATATGCATAGTTAATGCAAAGAAGGGCTGGAGCAATGAAAAACGTGAACTCACCTTGGGGGGAAGTTTTGGGGGGACTAGCAGTCCTGTCATCTAGCATGAAAAACATAGTGCCCCTACCATTCTGAGAACTTTGCCATGAATTCCCATTATTAACAAAGTAACACCCTATTTCATTGTTATAGCGCTCAGTGAAGCCAACACAGTCACAGTTATCCCAGCAAGATGCCTGGCAATCACCTGAGGTGGAATTCACTGATGTATCATTGCTAGTCTTCTTTGCATCATTTAGCATAATTTTCATTGTTATAAATTCCTCACCTACTTTTCTGCATGTGCGCACATCCCTTTTTTGGCATCCCCTATCAGTGTTGTAACCGTAACAGCGACCAGTTTTTGCAAGTTGATTTCCTGACATATCATACAATGTCCCCCAACTTGTTAGCGTCCATCGGGCAGAGTATAGACCCTTAATAGCTGCGAACATGATAGAGTTCTCAACTTCATTTGACGCAATGGAGTACTCAATGTTATGCTGAGCTTTCACTGGAATGTTCTCAAATGTGTTGTTTTTCAATCCCCCACTTGCCCAATACACTTGGCCTCTTCTCTTTATGACCAATTGCCCTATTTTGGGTTCCCATTCAAGTGAATAAGGACCTGAAGAAGGTGTTGTCCTACCAAAATATGAAACCATTGACCATTTGCTTCCTGTTTTGTGATCAACACCTAACTTCATGCCCAGAAGAAGCACATTGGTGGGATGATCAAAACTTTGCCACAAGATAGTATTTGATCCATCAGTATTATGTTGTTGCAGGACAAAGTTACCTGAATCAAACAAGTTTGCCACTGTGTTGTTGTTGTTGGAAGCTTGTTTAGTCTGAGGTGAAGAGTAGAGAACTCTTGGTTTCTCACCTTGGCGTGTTATTTTCAATTCACCTGATTGATCCAAAGTTAAAGCAGCAGAATCTGCCACACCATCAGTGAAGGGGTTCATCACGGTTTGCAACCCACACAATCCTTTCACTTGATTTTACCTCTGTTGCA
Source organism: Dalbergia cultrata (assembly GCA_031216105.1). Taxonomy (NCBI): domain Eukaryota; kingdom Viridiplantae; phylum Streptophyta; class Magnoliopsida; order Fabales; family Fabaceae; genus Dalbergia; species Dalbergia cultrata. Next base: position 20,951,940 of record CM062350.1, read on the forward strand.
TTTTGAATTGTCAAGTAATCCTTTCCATTACCCATTCTACTAAAAGAAAGACAATATAGTGAATTTGGAGAGTATATTCTGCTTGAAGAATTGAGCTTACCACCTGGCTTCAAACTATTAATGGTGGCTCCTGTATGGATAATAATGGTTCTCCACAATCCTAAGTATGTGAAAGCAACCATGAAAATCACAAACTTATTCATCATAGAAAAATCAAAGTGTTACTTATTACAGATGCAAGATGGATTAATTCATACTTCTGATATAATCGGTAACGATTTAACTGAAGAATGAAGATGCTCTATCTGTCGGGTAAAATACAATTCACGTGTGAAGAAATTTGGTGCAGGTAACAGAATTTTCAATGTGTAAACAGTAAAATACTGTTCATGTGTGAAGAAATTTGGTGAAAATAAGAGAATTATCAACACGTGAACAGTGAAATCACTATTCACATGTGAAGAGTTCGGTGCAGAGAAAAGTTTTTCAACGCATAAACGATAAAAGTTTACTGTGCATGCCTGAAATGCCTTCTACAAATAGAGGCAAGTTTTTCAATTTCAGATGCATCAAAGCAGTTAAGAACACAAGTTGCGAGAGAAAAATAAACTGAGTGTATTATTTTTGTTAGAGTTAGAGGGAAAAATAGGGAGTATGAGTAAATCCTAAAGAGTGTAGTATGTGAGTATATACAGCGGGAATATTTTTTTTGGTATCATCACTATTACTCCTTGGTACTATAAAATTGTAGTGTTTGAATAGAAGGGTTTTCACCTGGGATACACTATATTCAACTCTTGGGTTATTGGAGAGTGTAGAAAGGATATTTTGTAATTATCTTTAATATAGTGGAATATTTTTTGGAGCTTGTCCTGTGATTTTTCCTTCGGTATTTAGGGGTTTCCATGTTAAAAATCAGTGTGCAAGTTTTCTTTCCTCCTGTATCTGTTAATAGTACTATTACGTGAATAGTATTATTTTGTGAATAGTGTTATTTCATAAACAGTGCCAGTGGGCCCACCATGAACAGTGACTAGCGGGCACCACCATGAATAGCAATACGCGAGTCTCACCATAGAAAAAAATTACTATTCACTACTGATGCTTATTTTGCTGCGTTGTGCTGATTGATAGATTTAATTCTATCAAATTTTTGGTGCTCCTTGCCACATGCATTTGCATCATTTAATTATGCTATAATCAATCTCTGAATCCAACACTTTCAATCTTTTGCACCCCGGGTATTGATAAATTGTCGATGACTTATTCCTAGTCAAGGTCGCCTTAGGTGCTGCTCTAAAGTCTTAACATGCAAACGTGAAGAAAAAGAAAAACATGCAACCCGCCATTCGTGGCTTGGCCTTATAAGATAATGGTGAATGGGTCACAGGGACATTATGCACCAAAATGCTACTTGTTAATCAACTAGTATTTGTTTCAAGATTTGAAATTATATTTTTTTGAATAACATTTTTGAGAATGTTGTTTCTGGAAATTTAAAAAAATTGGTTTGTTTAACAATAAACAATCTTGAAATTATTTATTGAGATTCCTATGAATAAATTTAAAATTTGTTTGTTTTATAATATATATTTCCGGGAATATATATCATAATTTTCAAAAATATCCCTAACACATTTAATAATAATAGCATTATTATTAATTATCATTATTATTAAGAAATATTTTAGGATTTGTAATCAATAATTACAATTCTCAAGTCATGGGAATATTTACTGTCACCCGCCAACATTGGAATAAAATCTCACTAAGACGTGGGAATATCTATTTTCTAGGAATAATTAACACCTGGGAATAATTGTACAAAACTTGTAACAAACATGAAATAAATATCTTGAAACAAATGTCCCCTAAGTAAACAACGAGTATTAGGCTTTATACCTATTATTATCCAATTTTTTTTTCAAATTAGACATATTTGATCATTATTATTTTATCACATAATTCAATTGTTATATTAATGAAATGTAATTTTTATGGAATGTTATTGATCAAAATAAGTGTGTAAGTATTACTTTTTGAATAATTCGATCCTCACTGTGTTATAATAGTTAAATTGGTCGTATTTAATAGTAAATAAATTTTTTTTATTTTAACATTTTTAATTTGACACCAGTTTATTCATAACAAATTTTTCAAGATGAATTTGAACTTAAAAAATTTTTTTACATCAATTTAGTTTTAATATTTTTAGTTTGAACATAAATTTAGTACAAGTATTTTTTATTTTAACATCAATTTAGTTATTATATCAAAATGAAGTTCCAACAAAACAATTAAAATTAATGTCGAAATTAAAAATATTAAAACTAATTAAATTGATATAAAAAAATTTTTAGACCAAATTGATATTAAATTATAAATGTTAGGATAAGAAAAAGGTTATTTACTCTATGTTTAATCTTTTAAGTACGAAAACAATAAAAAAAAAGTTTTTGAAGATTAGATTGTTGATTACCTTATGTATATTAATCAGCAATTGAAGCGATGACCATATATGTCATCTCCGTCTGTACTGTTACTGTATATTAGACTCATTCGTTTTAAGCCATGGCCAAGGATTAATGCTGCATCGACCAGCGAGTACCAAAAAAAAAACTGTAGTAAACGTCTGGTCAAAGACAAGCTTTCCATATATTTTATGTTATTTAGAAAATGGAAAAAAAAATTCACGCTTTTGTTCATCCGGCGTAAGATTCTCCTAGTATGTCATCGTCACCATTGGAAATAGCCAGTTATTGATATTTCAATGCCCAAGATCATAATATGTATCTTATCACTATTTGATATGATGGATTAAAAAAAAAGTGAGAGTTATTATCAGATTCAATGATAATAGAGTAGTTGTTCTAATTGAATTAGAACACCCACTTTTAAGTGTTGAAATAATATTTATCAAAATAACCATAGGCTTGTATAGTTATATTTCTCCATGTTGAACTTAAATATGAGTCGGGTTAAGGTGGTCCAGTTATTATTTTGGACGATTAGGTGATTCATCATTTGTTACTATTAGATTTTATTTGAACGGCACAAATTTAAAGATATAATAATTATTAAAATAATAAAATATAAAATATTTTTTAAAACATAAAATAATAATTTTAAAATTATAAGCTAACCTTCATTTCTTTTTCAATCAACCTTTCAATCCTTAGCCTTTCTCTTTCATCCCTACTCACCACCACCCAACCACCAGGCCACCCACCAAACTTATAAAAAAAAAAATTGCCTGTTGCTTTGGTGTGGTTGTGTAGCCATAGGTGCATGAAAGGAATGTTGCAACGGTGCCAATGATGAGTCCTAATTCATCATTTTTATTCTTTTAATTTGTGATTTTTTTTTTGTGGATTGGTTATTGTTGATTGTGGTGTGGTTACTGCTACTAGTTCAATTAATAACAATGATTGGTTGTTGAAGGAGGAAGGATGGCATGAAGAAATACTGGTTGATCAAATTTGTTTGAAGTACGTTGTATAAGAGGTTACATGGTTAGTAGTTAGTTACTGACACATGCTGTCACCATGTGCCATGTGAAACAATTATTTTTCTGTTATTTTGTTATATTCTGTTAGAATAATAACTGCTAGTTGTCAATCCTCCTTGTATATAAATAGACTCATATGCTCCTTGAAGGGCAAGTTTTTGTATTCTTACTTTTGTTAGTTTTCAAAGCAAGTTTACACCATTCAAGAATTCTCTCTACTTGTTTTAAAGTTTGTTCTTCTCTGATTGTGAGTTCATCAAGATGGTATCAGAGCTCTCTTAGAGAGCTCTGCTGTGCATCAACCTTGCTTCCTTCATCAAGTTCTATTTCTACAATTTTTCTTCTTCCTTCCAAATGGTAGATCCCAACAATGATATTCTAGTGTGTATTATATTCACCCAAGTGAAAATCCTAGCATGTCTCTGGTTTCAGCACCTTTGACATAGGTGAATTACCATTCATAGAGTAGGGCTATGAAGGTTGCTTTCTTGTCCAAGAATAAGTTACAGTTCTTCAATGGTTCACTGCCAATTCCGCCTGAGAATGTGTGAACTACACTGCTTGGAGGCTATGCAATTCGATTATGATTTCTTGGACTTTGAGATCAGTTTATTCTGATATTGCAAAATGCATTCTTGTTGATGAGGTTGTGAATGCGATTGATGTCTGGAATGATTTAAAGGAAAGATATATAGAAGCAGATGTTTTGAGAGTCTTACAAGTTCAAGAAGAAATGGCTTCCCTCAAGCAAGGAGACAAAAGTGTAAGAACTTACTTCACTGAATTCAAAATGTTGTGGGATGAATTAGATAGGTTCAAACCTTTACCTCCTTGCAACTATCGAAATGATTGCATATGTCATGCTACAATCAAGAGACAAAGGCAAGAGGACAAAGTACTCAGTTTTTGAAAGGATTGGGAGACCAATTTTCCAATTCTTTGTTACTCTAACCGATCTACTTCCCATAAAACATATAGTATTTCTATCATTTCCCAGGTAGAACCAAAAAGCTATAAAGAGGTTGTTAAGCATCAATGCTGGAGAGAAGCTATATATGAACAATGAATTACAAGCTTTAGCCAACACCAAAACATGGACTGTTACCAATCTTCCCACTAGAAAGACCCCTATTGAATACAAATGGGTCTACAAAATTAAACATAAAGCTGATAGATCCATAGAAAGATATAAAGCAAGGCTTGTAGCAAAAGGCTACACACAACAAAGGGGTATAGATTACCTTGATACATTTTCTCTAGTGGCTAAAATGACCACTATGAGAATTCTCATTGCCATTGCAACTTCTTCCAACTAGCATTGACATAAAGTAGATATAAATAATGCTTTTCTACATGGGGATCTATATGAAGAAATGTACATGACATTACCCCCAGGACACACTACGTCTCATCCAAACCAAGTTTGCAAATTAGAGAAATCCCTATATGGCTTGAAACAAGCTAGCAAACAATGGAATACAAATTGACATAATTTCTTCTATCCTAGGCTACAAACAATCTCAATCCGACCACTCACTGTTCACAAAGAAAGTTAGAACTTCTTTCACAATGATGCTAGGATACGTTGATGATGTAATTCTAGTAGAAAATGACATTTCAAAAATCAATAGAATCAAAAGGTTTTTAGATGACAGCTTCAAAATTAAAGACCTTGGACCTCTGAAATTTTTTCTTGGTTTAGAAGTTGTGAGATCCTCTAAAGAAATACATCTATGCCAAAGAAAATATGCATTAGAAATTCTCTTTAATGCTGGGGTGCTTGCCTGCAAATTAACCTCATTCCACACTGATGGATAACAATTGCAAATTACAACAAGACTAAGGAATTCCTTACCATGATGTTGCTGCATATCGAAGATTAGTAGGAAGACTTCTTTATCTCACTACCTCTAGACCTTACATTGCTTACTTTGTACAACAAATAAGTCAATTTGTGGCAAAACCTATGGATACTCATTACCAAGCTGCCATGAGAGTATTGAGATACTTCAAAGTTGCTCCAGCAAAAAGGTTATTTTTCCTAGCTCAAAACTCCATTATTCTGTCAACTTTTTCTAACTCAGATTAGGCCGGTTGCAAGGACTCTCAAAAATCTATCACATTTTACTACACCTTCCTTGGATCAACACTAATATCTTGGAAATACAAGAAACTAAAAACAATAGCAAAGTCATCCTCTAAAGCTGAGTATAGGGCATTGGCATTTTTCACTTGTGAAATACAATGGCTAATCTACCTACTCAAAGACTTACAAGTTGATTTCCCTACTCCTATTTCTTTGTATTGTGACAACCTCTCAGCCATACACATAGCCAACAACCCAGTGTTCCATGAAAGAACCAAACATATCGAGATTAATTGCCATATTGTTAGAGAAAAAGCTCATTATGGTGTTATTTACCTCTTTCCAGTCACTAGTTCAAACCAAGCCATAGAAACTTTTACCAAGCCCCTTCCACTCAACCTTTTCCAACAGAATCATTTCAAGCTGGGAATGCTTGACATACATCCTTAGCTTTTTTTTTTGGGGGGGGGGGGGTTAGAGGTTACATAGTTAGTAGTTAACTACTGACACATGTCGTCACCATATGCCATGTGAAACAATTATTTTTCCGTTATTATGTTAGAACAATAAATGCTAGTTGTCAATCCTCCTTGTATATAAATAGGCTCGTATGCTTCTTGAAGGGCAAGTTTATGTATTCTCACTTTTGTTAGTTTTCAATGCAAGTTTACACCATTCAAGAATTCTCTTTACTTATTCTAAAGTCTATTCTTCTCTTATTGTGAGTTCATCAAGACGTTGGACAACCATGATTCCCAGCAATACTGTGGGTGGCACTGCCTCAGAAGGTGTGGCACTATGGCAGTGTCAACAAGAGTTGGAAGATGGGCAGTGTCTCCGAGCAAGAAAATATGGGGGAGTGGTTTGCGGTAGTGGCAGAAGTGGGTAGCTGATGTTTGTAATTTTTTAAAATTATATAGTAAACATAAAACATACATGAGATTAATATGGCCATTTAAGGGGACTTCAAGAAAGGGACCATGGGATGGTCTTGAATAATAGCTAGACGACCTTAACATGACCCATGTCAGATGTATATTTTTGCCGACATATATATAAAAATATTTTTGTTTGTCATTTCTCGCTCATCTTGCATTGCTTTTCTCTGGCAAAAGGATTTTTTTTAGAGTTAAATGCAATTTACCTATCTGAATTTTAAGTCATGTGCCATTTAAACCCTAACTTTCCAAAAGGTGCAGTATGATACCCTGAATTTTTCAAACTGTACAAAAAACCCTACTTTTCAAACAGTGCATTATGACATCCTGAACTTTTCAAACTGTGCAAATGATCCCCTAAAAATTTAAGTCACAACAGGATGTCAGGTTGCACACAATAAAAAATTCAGGGGGGGTTAATTGCACATAGTATTCACAAACAAGGTATTGGGTTACGCAAATTAGAAATATCAAGGGGATTAAGTGCACATAAATCTTACCTTATTAGATGCCAAAATTATACTGAGGGGTCTTTTGCATAGTTTGGAAAGTTCAGGATGTTGCGATGCACATTTTGAAAAGTCAGGGTGTAAATTGCACATGACCTAAATTTCAGAAGGGTAAAATACATTTATCCTTTTTTTTATCTCAGTTGTTTGTAGATTATTTTTAGAGCGGCAACTCTTATTGAATCACCATCAAAGGATTTCTCATTGGATTTAAGATCTTGTTGACTTTGGTTGTCAACTCGAGTTTCATAAGTGATTCTAGGCATATTTGGTGCCAAAATTTACTTTCTAATGTAAGAAAGACTTCTATAATGGAAAAATCTTTTATGTCATAACTTTGAGTTATTAGCATTCCAGCAAAGTATGCATGTTTTTCGTTCACAGTTTAGTGTGAAGCTTTTGCTTTTCATCTTGACACATAACAAGTTGTCCCCATGTGGGTCAATTTATTTTGCCATTTTCGACCAAGAACCATAAATAATCCAATCGGCCGCTACTGAAGATGGGACTATAATAAAAAAACAAGGAGAATGGATATAACCCAAAGTTGGGTAAGCAAGTGGCCAAGATGATTAGTGAGGTAGTTGAAGGAGAAGATTAGATGAGGGAGAAAAATCCGAGTTAGATTTTCTTATCTAGGGAAATTAGCATTATTCATCTTAATTTTTGGTACAACCATCAAAACAAGTCAAACATGTTGGGCCAACTCGTTTACCTACAAAAAAAGGCAGGTTGGGCCTACAAATTTCAATCCATTTGACAAAAATCCATTTTTCAGCCCGTACTGCATGGATAAATAGGCGACTTGTTTACCTATCCCCCTTTTTACATACTACAACTTTACAAGTAACCCACTAGGCTACTAGTGTAGTACCCATCCAGAATCTTTCATTTTTCAAGGCCAACAAGGCCCAAGTCCAAGAAAACAAACCCCAAATACAAATTAACCTACACAAAAAAAAAAACCTAAGCCCATTATTTCATTTTATCAACAAAGAGTGAGAGAGTGAAAAAGACAAGACACTGCCACACCACTTTGCGCCTCACCCTCTATCACAGAAGCACTGCCATTGCTCGTTGTCATGCTGCCTTGCTTCCAGCAACCTTGAGATTGCTTTATTCGTCTTCATCTTCTGCCTTCGTGCCACCTTGATTTCTTCATCATCAAGACATCACTGAAATATTTAGATTCATGAGTAAACGGGCCAGCTTGTTTAGGCCTATTTATTTTGTGGGTTAAAATAGGTTGGGCTTAAATAGGCAGGTCCCATCTCGATTGATAGCCTGCATTTTTATTCATGGGCCTTACTTTATGTAGACTTTATTACTCAACTATTGACTTTTGTGTTGATTTTTTCTCTTTGGACAAGTTCAACTATCTATTCATTAATTTTGTTGCTCAGGATCATCATGTTAATTAGACAAGCAAAATATATTACATTTTTGGTCAGTAAAATTTTTATTTCTCTTGGCAATTCCATCGAAATTCTGCATGCTTCTTGTGATGTATAACAACCAAAACCTTATTTGAGTTATTATTTAAAATATCTTTCCACATATAAAATTGAAAAATTAAAAATCCCACATATAAGGAATGCAATCTCAAAAAATTGATAAAAAAAAAGAACTTTTCGAAATATTACGAAGTAGAGGTAACACACCTCATACTTTTCTAGCATCAAAGGGTGGAAAGAATCTTTTTGTTACTCAATGAATAACTAATTGATTTTGTTTTAAGATTGATAAATTAAAAATATTTAATTTATTAGTATAATTATTAAAAATAATATAAAGTATAGATGTATGTTATAATTAAGGATAATTTAGGAATAATAAGATAAAAGCAATAAAGAGAGTGACAATGGAGAGAAATGAGTGGTAATAGTCACTCCCTGAATTATAAGTTGCTTCATACAATATAGAAGTGAGTATTCTTATTCAAAATAAAATGTGGAACTTGCTAATTTTCATTACAAGATGTTAGTGATGCATACTTATAACCCCATTCGTTTTTGTAATTTACATGTAAACATGTTCTTTTTTTTATCAATAATATCCGAAACTTCTATTGTATCAATCACTCTAGATAAATGTTAGTGAACACAATAGTGTCAACTCAATTCTAACCAAAACCAAGTTGACTCAAAATCATTTTTATAAACTCTAATCCAAACACACTACAAGTAGTTACTCTTTGGACGCTTTTGATCCTACACTAAAGTTGTGCAATTTTGAAACTCCCCATTATGAAGTGTCACAACGTACCCGGAAGGCGCCATGCCGAGAATGACAACCAATTTTAAAAAAGGGAGTCGCCATCGATTTTAATTATGGCTAAAATTGGAAAACCTTTTAATTGCAAAAACTGATCTTTACAAGAGATATGAGATTCGGGAGTCTAATTATGATTAGGGAAGGGTGGAAACTTAATCCCACTGCACCCCTAATACATCCGTGTAAACACTGTTACCATAGAGCTCATTATGCAAATTTTATAACTTTAAAATATTTATTTTTCCCCAAAAGAATTATAACAATTATATATTTACAAAAAAAAATCAAAATCAAAATAAAAATTAAAGAACAAATTTTTATTAAAATATTTTTTTTTTGGCTTGATAGTTGTTTGCTATGCCGACATATCCTCTGGTGCAATGAGGAACTCAAAGCCACGTCATTCTGTAGAAAATAATTTTGCGTTAATGGATTTTAATTACTAAAAAAAAGTATGGGTTGATTGATTTTATTTGTGAAAAAAAAAATATATATGTTTTAGTGATATATATATATATATATATATATATATATATATATATAAACTATTGACCAAAAACAAAAAAGAACTTTAAAACAAAAAACTCAGCAAACTAGCCCAAACATAATAAAAAATAAAAAGAACCCAAACCCAAACAAGCCCAAATACAAGAACTCACAAAAAAGGAAAGAAATAAAACAAACCCCAAACAAGCCCAAACTCCCCTAAAAAAAAGACAACTAAAAAAAGCAAAAAATAAAACAAACCCAAATGAGGAACAAAACCTAATTTCTAATTTCCCCAAATCACCAAAATGACAAAAACAGGAACAGACTAGGGGTAGCAATGACGCATAGAGGACGACAAAAGGGGAGGTGATGCAATGTCAGTTCATGCCGGCCTTGGGGACAGCAGCGTAAGGCAGAGGCGCTGGCTTGCGATGCTACGCTGGTCTGCTGAAGGGAGGCTAGCAAGAGGAGGATGTCGCGGCGGTGGAGGAGGTTTCCTCACTGGGAGTTACACGCAGGCATGTTGACGTCGATGCTATGCTATCCCGCGCGCTGGTGCTATGCTACAGGTGGGTTCGCGGTGCTGGTAATGGTTCAAGTGGAGGAGTAGCAGTGGTGTTGGGCTGTGGAAGTGGTTTATGGCAGTGGCAATGGCTGATGGAGGCTATAGGATGATGATGATGATGATTCTAATGGTGGTTTGGCAAGTTAGTGTAAAAGAAAAAATATATATATCATAATGTTGCTGAGAGAATGCATGAACCTGGAAGAACAACACCTTTCTTTGTATTTTCCCTTATGAATCTTCACTGACTTTTCTTTGTGTATATCTGTGACCTCCCCCTTTTCAAAGTTTTTGGTCTTATTTATATGCACTGAGTGATTAAATCTGTTGATCCCTTATTTATGTCTTCTTATTCTAATTGAGATCTTCCTCTGATTTTTGTTATTCTTCCTAAAGAGCGGGATTTGATTCGATTGGGGTTATAATTTGATTATGATAATTATTTCTTGATCCCCAACAATTGAACCCAATATCTCCCTTGGTCTAGTATCTTTCCTTAATCTGCTTTGCATTTCTTTCCCTTTTGAACAGACCCAAAAAAATAAAATAAAATAAAAATAAAAATAATGGAAATAGGCGACAAAGATTCACAGGTTGGGAATTTGAATTGAAGTAATTGGGCCGACACACACATATTTTATTTTATTTTTTTATTTTTAACAAAACAAATAAATAAATGACGAATAAAAGATACTGGTCAAAAAATGGTGTTCATAGTTGCCCCTTTTTACTTGTTTCTTACTGAAAAATATAACAATTGTGGCTTTAGCATTTTGCTGTAAGAGACAAGTAAAGATATGAGCACATATTTTGTCTGAATGACGCATGATGATTATGAATGCATGATGATCATTTTGAAAGAATGGTAGTAATGATGGTAATGATGAATGAATGGTGACAATGTAAAAATGTTTTGATGGATGAATGCATGATGGTAATGAATGGATGATGGTGATGATGAATGAGTGATAATGTTGATAGGTGGTGCCAAATGACTTAATGAATACTAAATGCATGTGAAATTCAAAAACTTATGAAAATGCATGTCAAATTCAAGGACTTATGAAAATACATGTGAAACTTAAAGACTTTTGAAAGCATGTGAAAATAAAGACCGTGAAAGCATGTAAAGACTATGGGAGCAAATAAAGACCGTGAAAACATATAAAGACTGTGAAAGCAAATATAGACTGTGAAAACATGTAAAGACTGTGAAAGCAAATAAAGACCGTGAAAGCATATAAAGACTGTCAAAGCATTTAAATGTGAAATTTAAAAGAGTTGTGAGATGTAAAAGTAAACTATGAAAGCACATAAATGTGAAATTTTTAAAAAAATCTATGAAAGTATCTAAATGTGAAATTCAAAGACTTGTGAAATGTAAAAGCAAGCTGTGAAACATGAAATTTAAAGTCTGTGAAATGTACAAAGCAGGTTGTGTAAAATATTAAATTTAAAATCTGTGACAGCATGTAAAGGTGAAATTAAAAGCCTTCTGAAATGTACAGAGGAGACTATGAAAGCAATGTAAAATGTGAAATTTAAAATCTGTGAAAGCATGTAAATGTAAAATTTAAAATATTTGTGAAATGTAAAAGCGAACTGTGAAAGCATGTAAAATGTAAAATTTAAAAGACTTATAAAATGTACAAAGGAGACTGTGAATGAAAGTAAACACAAATGAATGATTGGCAACTTTGATCAAGTGACGATTGATATGGTGGTAATATGATGAATGATGCAAAAATTGATGTGATGATAATACTAATGCAAAGCTAGTGGAATGATGATACGACAAATGAATTGATGCAAAACTGATGTAATTATGATGTGCTAAGTGACAAGAATGATGACAATAGCTCTTAAAAATTAAAATTGCCCCAGTTTGAAGTATCTTCACATTATTCTTTGAGAAAGCTTTCGTCTATTCCAAAGGAACTGTCTTCTTAGATAAATCATCCCATGAGTCTGTCTATTGCAATTCTTCAACACACATTTGCCTAGTGACGCTTCAGCGTCTCCTCATTGCCCTAATTCTTTTATTGCTCTAACTTTTTTGCCTTGATCACCCATCTTTGTTTTTGAGTAAGCGAGTATTTTTGCCTTTTCTTCTTCTTTTTTCTCTTTTTTTTTTTTTCTGAATTGATCCAAACCCTTACATGAACCGTCATCTCCAGACTTTGGTTGAGCAAATTGCCTCTTTTCTTTGTGAGTCAATCTTGGTTCTCAAGTCCCTTGTTTGACTTATAACTTTTGATCTTTGTTAATAAATCAGTCCCAAAATTGTACTTCAATTATAATGTCATGATTATGCATGGTTTTAAAAGATTGCATATAAACAAATGATAAAAGAAGAAAAAGAAACAAAGACACAGAGGAAGAGAAAGACAATTTATTGAACTTCAAACTGGAAAGTATTTACAAGATGTCAGCAACTGCTAAGAGATAAAAGGGGAAGGGAGAAAATATTGATTGTGCTGCTTTCATATGATCAACCCATTTTACTGATTCATTGGCTACACCAAACTCAATTCATGATCACGAGTACAACCCTTTTGTTATGTGCAAAACAATATGCCGTGATCCACTAACATTCAAATTGCCCTAGTTTCGACGACCCACATAGCTTTTGATCATTGGCTCAGCCCTTCACTATTGCATGGACTGCCCTTCCGGGCTTTTGGCCAAGCAAAGATTTACTCTGATTTTGTCTAGACTATCTTTTCGGATTTCAGTCTATGACCTTTTCTTTCTCTTTACTCCCTAATTTCTGCCTAGGCTACCCTTACGGGTTTTAAACCTAGCGGGCTTTGTTGTCTTTTCGTTTGCTCTAATTTTTGCCTAGGTCACCTTTTAGGGTTTTCAACCTAGTGAGCATTTTTGTTTGTTTTTTTTTTCCATGCAAAGTACTTTTTTACGACATTCGAATTGATTGGTTTAGCTACTGCTTTGCCTTCCATGTTAGTTAGGATTAACGCTCCTCCAAAAAAGGCATCTTTGACTATGTAAGGGCTTTCATGTGTGGGTGCCCATTTGCCTCTGTTATCTTCTTAATTTGGCAAAATCTTCTTCAAAACAAGATCACCTGGTTGAAACGTTCGAGGGCAGACATTCTTATTAAACGTTTTTGCCATCCTTTTCTGGTATAACTGGCCGTGACAGACTGCAGTTAGTCATTTTTCTTTTAGCATGTTCAATTGTTCGTATCTCGTTTTGACCCACTCGGCACCTCTTCTAATTCAACTTCTGCCAAGACTTTCAACGATGGTATTTCCACTTCTATGGCTGTCACCACCTCTATTCCATATACTATAGAATATAGGGTTACCCCAGTTGAGGATTTGACCGAAGTACAGTAAGTGTGTAATGCGTAAGGCAGCATATCACTCCAATCTTTATAGGTGACCACCATTTTCCCCAAGATCTTCTTGATGTTTTTGTTTGCCGCTTCCATAGCCCCATTCATCTTTGGTCAGTAAGGAACAGAGTTATGATGCTTGATCTTGAATTGCTCACACAATTTTGTACTTTTGCATTGTTAAAATTAGTTGCATTGTCTATGATGATCCTTTCTGGCAACTCATACTACAAAAGATATTGTTCTTCAAGAATTTCACCACTACTTTCCGTGTTACATTAGCATAGGAAGTAGCCTCTACCCATTTGGTGAAGTAGTCGATAGCTACCAGAATAAAGCGATGATCATTAGAAGCTTTGGGATTAATTAGCCCTATGACATCCATGCCCCACATTGCAAATAGCCAAGGTGATGTAAGAGTATGCAACGACACAGGAAGAGAATGGATTCGATCAGCATAGATTTGGCATTTGTGGCACTTTCTGACAAACTCTATACAGTCTTTCTCCATTGTGAGCCAATAGTAACCTTGCCTGAGGATCTGTCGAGATAATGTGTGGCCATTGGCATGAGTTCCGTGAATGCCCTCATGGACTTCTGATACGATGGAATTGGCTTCTACAGCATTGACACACCTCAATAGGACTCCATCATGGTTCCTTTTATACAACACCTTGCCTAAGAGGAAAAATGGTATAGATAGACGTCTGATTGTCTTTCTATCATTCTCATTTGCTTCTGTTGGATATTCCTTCTCTTTAATGAACTTTTTGTTATCATGGAACCATGGTTGGCCATCAGGTTCCTCTTCAATGTTCGAACAGTATACTGGCTCTCTTCTAATGGCCACTTGCAAAGGCCGTACTTCTACTTCCGGATCAAGCTTGGTCATCACGGCCAAGGTAGCTAAGGCATCTGCGAACTAATTCTGGTCACGGCTTAGGTAATGGAAAGTGATATCCTTGAATTCATTTTTCAAGTTCACAAGATGTTCATAGTACAACAGTAACCTATGCTCCTTGACTCGCCATTCTCCATTGACTTGAAAAATGATTAGGGCCGAGTCCCCATAGACCTCTAGGTATTGGATCCTAAGAGATATTGCTACCTTTAGAACAGCTATGCATGCTTCATATTCTGCCATGTGTTCATGCAATCAAATGCAAATTTAATAGCAATTCAGAACTGCTTTTCACTAGGAGACACTAAGACTGTTCCAACTCCATTCCCATGTATGTTAACGGCACCATCGAAGTACATTTCCACATCAAATCCCCATCTTCCTCACTTTCACTATCCTCTTCTATGGCTGCGAGGATATCCTCATCAGGAATTTCAAGCTCCATCAGCTGATACTCTTCAAGTGGGTTCTCAGCTAGGTGATCAGCTATCACGCTTCCTTTTATATACTTTCGAGTCACATATTTGATGTCAAATTCTGCTAAAGCCACTTGCCATTTGGACATCCTCATGGAGATGTGTGGGCTCTCAAAAATATACTTCATGGGGTCCATGCGAGATATCAGTAAAGTCATGTAGTAGAGCATATACTGCCGTAACCTTCTTGCCGTCCATACTAATGCACAACAAGTCTTTTTGATAGCCAAATACCTAGTCTCACAATCATTGAACTTCTTGCTCAAGTAGTAAATGGCTTGCTCCTTTCGACCAAATTCATCATGTTGACCCAGTACTGCCCCTATGGACCTGTGTAGCACCATGAGGTATAGTATAAGCGGGCGTCCCGATGTGGGTGGAACCAAAAGAGGTGGATTTGACAGATAATTCTTGATTTTGTCAAAAGCTTCTTGACATCTGTGGTCCCATTCACCCAGATTGTCTTTCCTCAATAATTTGAAAATCGGCTCGCAAGTGTAGGTCAAATTTGAGATAAATCTCACTATGTAATTTAAACTACCTAAGAAACCTCAAATATCCTTCTCTGTCTTGGATGCTGGCATGTTTTGGCTGGCTTTTATCTTATTTGGATCAACCTCAATGCCCCTCTTGCTAACGATGAACCCCAATAATTTTTCGATGGACGCTTGGAATATCCACTTGGCCAGATTCAACCGAAGCTTGTAAGTCCTCAATCTTTCAAAAAACTTTTGTAGAATAGCAACATGACTTTCTCCTTCTTGTGACTTTGCCACCATATCGTCAACATACACCTCTAACTCCTTGTGGATCATATCATGGAAAAGAGTCACCATTACTCGTTGGTACGTTGCCTCGGCATTTTTCAGGCCAAACGGCATTACTCTATAGCAAAATACACCCCACTGAGTGATAAATGATGTCTTTTCCTTATCTTCTTCTGCCATTAGGATCTGATTATATCCTGAGTGACCATCCATAAAGGAGAATTGATGGCTTCTTGTAGTGTTATCGACTAGAACATCTATATGGGGGAGAGGAAAATTATCTTTTGGACTTGCTTTGTTCAGATCCCGATAGTCCACACACATTCTAACCTTTCCATCTTTCTTCGGTACAGGTTCTATGTTGGCTATCCATTTTAGGTATGGCGGGACCTCTAGGAAACCTACATCGAGTTGCTTTTTGACTTCATCTTTGATTTTGAGTGAAATTTCTGGACTCATCCTCCGCAACTTCTGCCACCTCGATTCCATTCCCTCAATCAATGAGATTCAGTGAGCCACTAATTCAGGGTCTAAACCAGGCATATCTTTGTAAGACCAAGCAAAAATATCTAGAAATTCACGGAATAGTGTGATCAACTCCTTCCTTTCTGGGTTGTCAACTATTTTCACTTCTTTCTTGTCCTCATCTGTTCCCAAATTCATAATTTCGACAATCTCAGCATGTGGATTTATCCCTTTTTCCATGGAATTTATGATTTTGGAAAATTGTTGGCACAACTCAGGATCTTCATCTTGTTCATTTTTGTTCAAGTTCGTTGTAACACAATAATCAGTTAATGAGTTTTTACAATCATTTGCACGAGATAGAGAGTCTGAAGAAGAAGAGTCCCTGGAATTGAGACGAGACCCAAAATAAATAAAAGGAAAAAGAAAGAAAGAAAAATGAATAAAAAGAAAATCACAGAAAGAGAATGGAAATGAGAAACTATGCATAATCATTTTATTATTCAATTAAAGTTGAAGTACAACAGAGGTAACTAAAGTATCCATTACTGAAAAGACAATAAATCATCTAAGGGCACAGAATCTCAATTGTTCAATGGTTCGTATCTTGGGTAGATTGGCCAAGGTACTTCTTTGATTCCTTTAAGAGTGCTAATAGCTTCAGCTTCTTTTATCATTACCACAGCTGCGGGTGTGGGAAACATATCTCTAATATGTGGGATCTTCTTACTGGTGAATTCGAAAGTCTGCAGCCCTCCTATAACTTCACACCCAAGGCCAAACTTCCCAAGATTTTGAGGAAGGGATATTGGGTTTGTGATTCCTTGCAACTGACTTCCCAATCCTTTCCCTTCTTTGAATATGCTCTTTTGAATTATTCGAGCGATTACCTGATACGTACCACCTTTTTGTTCTATTGGTTCAGCTATCTCAAGGTTTTGGAATGAGACCTCAAGGGTATCTTCGGCACAATCGATGTACGGCACTGTTACTGGTTTAGTTACTAGCAATTCCTTTTCTCCTCTGACTGTGATAAGTTTCCCTTCATCTATAAACTTCATGCTCTGATGAAGTGTAGAGGGGACTGCACCTGCCTCATGAATCCACGGTCATCCTAGTAGCATTGTATACCCCGGTTCAATATCCATCACTTGGAATCTAGTCACAAATGTGGTTGGCCCAATTTCCAGTTGAAAGTCAATGGCACCCATGATTTCTCTCAATGACCCGTCAAATGCTTTTACAATTGTCCCACTTGGTTCAATCGCGAAAAAGTTAATCGGTAATTATTGCAGTGTGGAATAAGGAAGCACATTGAAGGCTGATCCTTCGTCAATCAATACCTTTGCGATGTTGCAACCTTGGCATTTTAGGGTGATGTAGAGCGCCTTCGGACATCCCACTGCATGAAGGAAGACCTCACTTTCTGTGAAAGTGATGGAATTAGCCGTTTTAATTGCATTCACAATCCCTTCAACCCTATCAGGGGTTATATCCTTGGATACATATGCTTGGTCCGACACTTTCTTAATTGCATTACGATGATCCTCCGAGGACACGATCAGGGAATAGAGTGAGATTTTCGCTGGTGTTTTCTTCAGTTGTTCCACCACGTCATACTTACTCTGTTTCATTATCCTTAGGAATTCCTTTTCTTCATCTTCTTGGCTCTTTTCCCTACTTTCTTTCATGGGCAACACTTGGAAGTCTTTCATAGGTATCACTTGGGGTTTTTCAAAAATTTCCATGGAGTATAATACCT
Organism: Dalbergia cultrata; assembly: GCA_031216105.1. Lineage (NCBI taxonomy): Eukaryota > Viridiplantae > Streptophyta > Magnoliopsida > Fabales > Fabaceae > Dalbergia > Dalbergia cultrata. The sequence continues at coordinate 20,970,038 of CM062350.1, forward strand.
ACCACTCCGAGTAATTCCCCTTATTCCTGTAACATTTGTTATAGACTCTGATGTAGAAGGTTCTAAACAAACTTCGTTGCCAGATTCTCCAATTGCTTCTGGCTGATCAGGCTTTGCGGTCACGGTAAGATAAGAAGGTGGCAAACTTGACACCTTGAAGATAGGTACTAGCCTTAAATTGGGAAATGTCATTCTAGACATCATAGGATTAGGCTCTATCACAGTTTCATATCTCCATGGAATTGCATGGTTGCTTTCATAAGGAAATGGCTTAGGCACCTTGAAAACAAGTGCTGGATTATGATTGTAGACTTTAAAAATAGGGGGTGCATGGTGGATCATATTGACGCTTTGTCTGATCCCCTTTGGCATCTCGAGCACCCCTAGCTTCATCATCTTTTCAATGTAAAGCTTCAACTCTGGACATTCCTCTATATGGTGCCTTTTTTCGGAACACACACAAAATAAATCATCTTCATCTCCTCTTGCTGTCCTTTTTCCTTTCTTTTTTTCAACTTCCATCTCGTAGCGTACCCTCTTTAGTGCTTCTAAGATCTCTTTTCATGGGAGCTTGGCAGTCTTTGCTCCTTGGCTTGTATGCTTCTCATAACAAATGGAATTCACCTGTCCTCCATCGTGATTGGGGAATAGGTTATTCCTTATGTGTGGTCTTGATTCTTCCTTTAGGTTAATGGCATAGCGGTCAATCAAATGCCATACTGTACTTCTGAACCCGTAACAATCTTCGACAGAGTGTCCAGGGGAGTTGGAAAAATAATCACATGTTTGGTTTATATTGTACCACCGAGGATATGGTGGCACGAAGGTCTTTCCAGGACATGGAGTTAGCAAGTTATCTCCACATAAACGCTTGAACAATTCAGTATTGCTCATGTGAAAATCAGGTAGTGGTCAGTTTTCCATCTGGGGTCTGTTGCTGGTGTTGAAAGGTGGGGGAGTTCCAAAGGGATTGATTGTCTGGTAGGTTGGGAATGGTGCTTGGTGAAGTCTAGGCATTGTTGGTGTGTATGGTCGAGGGTAAGAGACATGGTTGATTTGGGGTGGTTGAGGTATGCATGGTGTTTGGATTGGAAAAGCTCATGGAGATGGGTATTATTGGTATGGCTAAGATGGGTATTGTGTATATGGGTAAGATAGGTAATGGTTTGGGTAGGATGGGTAGTGGTTTAGCTGAGGAGTGGGTTGATGTAGTAAAGGGTGGATGTAATTAACTGCATTCTCCTTCTTCTTGAAATTGGAACTCTTCTTAGATTGGGATTCACCCGCTTCCCCTATTGCTAGTTCCACCTTTCCTTCTTGGATATTAGTCTCGATCCTTTCTCCTATTTCAACCAAATCCATGAACTCTTTCACATGGGTCCCAAGCATGTTCTTGAAGAATGGACCTTCCAACATACAAATGAAGTAAGAGCACATTTCTTGCTCTAACATCAGTGGAAGAACCTTTCCAGCTATGGCTCTACACCTTTGGGCATATTCTTTGAAAAACTCATTCTCCTTTTTCCTCATCCCTTTTAGCTGGTCCCTAGTAGGTGCAACATTCATATTGAACTTGTATTGGTTAGTAAAAGCCTAAGCTAAATCTTCCCAACACCTAATATGTGCTCGGTCTATTTGCATATACCACTCCTATGCAGTGCCCTCTAAGCTCTCAGGGAAGAAGCTGATCAGGAAGTTCTCGTCCTTGGACCACATTCCCATCTTTGTGCAATACATCCGCAAATGCATGATTGGATTGGTACTACCATCGAATTTAACTAGCTCAGGCATCTTGAAGTCTTTAGGAATGACCACACCAAGAGCCAAACACAGATCACTGATACTCATTGAGCCATATGGGTTAGGCCCACGCAACATTCGCAACTGCTCCTATATGCTTTCTTGTAATTCCTGTTTGAGCTTTAATCATTCTACCTCTTTCTCCGTATTGTTATATGGGATTGCATTGTTGACATGATTGTGTGGGATTGCATTATTGGCATTGTTGTGTGAGATTGCATTGTTGGCATTGTTATGTGGGATTACATTGTTAGCATCCCCATCTGAGTCATATCCTGGCTTTTCATTACTAGGGTTGTTGCCTCCATTTCCTTCCCCATTTTCCCTAGATTTAAGCATATGTGTGATAGCTTCTTTGACCATTTCCACTTGTTCATTCATTGCAGCTTTCAAATCATCAATCTTTTTTCCAAAATCTCTTTCTCATACCATGGCTCCTTGAAGACTTTTGGTGTAGACGAAGCTTTCTCTTGAAGAATAATGAAGATTTCCTGCAAGAAAGGACATGGTTTCAGTTTTTCTTCTTTTCTTTATTTGTAGCACAAGGGATGTTATCAGCTTTTGTGACAATTGGGAGTAACCTCCCACACATATCATTACGGGCACCCTACCCTGTAATTTTAGTGTGGTTGATAGCAATCGTGAAGAGAATATTTACTTCCTCATCAGACACCATTTAATGAACACTAGCAATGCAATTTTTGGGAGCAGGACTTTATTTTCATGTTTCATACAAGGAAGTCACATCGATTTTCAAACACATATTTGCAACCATAAAAGAAGACTTGAAAATTTTATTCCTTGAAATAAAGTGCAACTCAATTCAATACATCATGAATCACTAAGTCTAATACATCAAGAACTTGGTTTTTTGTTTCTTGAAACTCTTGGCATAGCCGTCACACTTCTTCATGAGCTTGGTTACCCCTTGCGGTAAGTCGAGCAGTGATGTCTGTTCTATTTTTTCTTTTGCCTCCTCAAAGCATTTTACGACTTCATGACCATGGTAATCAATCTCATTGATAGTTCGGGCATACTTTGCCTTCCACTCCTCAAGCTCTTCCATGTTGTCCAAAGCTTTGTTCTTCCAAAACTTCCTATGCTCTGCTGCTGTGACATAGAGGTGTTGATACTGGCTTGATGATGTCCATGCACGAGCACAATCATTTTCTGTTCGTGCCAAGACTTTCAACAAATTCTCCACTTTGGCTTCCAGTTCCTTTCTTGATTGTCACTCCATGCCAATCATCTTTTCTAATTCCCATCTTACCCTCTTTTCATTGGTGACCTTTGTTTAGGTCTTTTATAATCTTCTCTTTCTTATCAAGTTCAGCTTCTAGTTTTGCTTTGACCTTGTCTTGGAGCATGATTTCTCTTTCAAAGCTATTCTTTTCCTTCAAAAGGCAATGAAGTTCCCCTTCAAGCTCTTGGAACCTAGCAGTTACTGTTCTTCCTCTACTTCTTGAAACATCTAGGGAGTCTGAACATTCATCTTTCAATGTCTTAATTTCTTTGGCCATCTTGTGACGCCGGTCTTAGAGAATGATAACTTTTACATCAGCCTCTTGCTTTTTCTCTTCTAGGAGCCTCATTTGTGATTTCAATGCCTCAATATGGGAAATCATTGCTTGAAATTGTTCTCCATCCACTTGTAGGACTTCCATTGAGAGTTGAACTGGCCCTACTTTTATTTTCCTCCATTCTTCATATTCCGAGGATGAGATTGGTAGTTATTTTCCCAATATTCCTCTTCCTGCAGTCTTGATGTCTTCCCAAGCCTTCTTGATCTCCAACTCTTATTTCTTTGTATCTGGATGCTGTTGGTAGAGGAAACTGTATCCTTGCAATTGCCCTTCTTGAGACTTGGTTTGGGTCCATTGAAGCTGTCTAAGTACCAAGGCAGGAGAATAGGTACACACCTGCCTTCTCATGGATGGGTAACCTTATCATTCTTGTGTATTCCTCTATGGTTGGAGTTATATCAATTTTTGGCAACTCGAAACAATGGAGGGGAGACTTCTAGAACTGTGTAAGGGCACTGAGCACATATTCTTCAATAGAGATGTATAAAAGGTCCACCATGTGTCCATATGTGTTCTTGAAATTGAGTCTGATTTCATGCAGCATCAACCGGCATATTTCCTCTACTTTTCGTAGCTCGCTTTGGATCACAATGACTTTGATGTTTCTTTTTGCATTGCTAGTGTTATTTTGGGTTACTTCCATTGTGCCTTTGAGTGATGATAAGCCTTGCACCCTATCTAAGAGCACAAAAAGGAACATAAAATTAAATGACATCAACTATATTAAATATGCATGGGTGATGTAAGGGATGCATGCCATGCATAAAATGATTTTTTTTTGTTTTTTTTTATCATGCATGAAACTTCTATCCTAAAAATGAATGTTATGCATGCTATGTATATATGCATGAAAAACAAATGTTTTTTGGTACAATGGATGCCTTATGAATGATATGCTTAAAAAAATTCTTTTTGTTTTGAAAAAATAATAATAATAAAATAATAAAAAAAATGCATGCATGTATGATGAGATATATGTAATAAGTTAGTGACAAGAGAAAATGGATGCTCCTTTGTATCCTAAAAAGGTTAATTCTAAGGGTGGATTTTTCTAAAGTCCGAACCTTATTTGGGTGGCCAGTAGGTTCAATCTATTAGTGCATGGTTATTGGGATGGGTCTAGATATCTAAAGGCCATGGTCCCCAAATTGCCCCCATCCATAAGATAAGGACCTAGTTCATGAAAAGACCACAAGGAGGGATGAACCCTCTCAGTATGATCAATCCATAAGACTAGTAACAATCTGAGTGGTGTCCCGCCAAATGCCAAGTGGGCATGAAGCCCCTCAGTGACAATGTCGGGACCCCTCCTAATCCTTGGGTTGTACAAGCTCGGGTGTAGAGCTAAAAGGTGGATAAAGTGGTGTGAATGTGATAGTGTGTAAGGAGCATACCAACCTTTAACCCTAAATACTATACATATTCCTGCAAAACAATCCAAACACATAAAAAGTCATCTATCCTAAGGTTTGTGTTACAGATAAGATGAACAAATAAATAATGATAATAATAATAATAATAATAATAATAAATAATTAAAAAACAATTATATACACAAAAAAAACACTTATAAGAAGAAAAAAAAAATTTGGAGGGGAAAAACAAATATCATAAAGTTATTTATCTACATAATTTACTCCAATTGGCTTGACTCTCTAAATGTCCCCAGTGAAGTTGCCAAACTGTCACAACGTACCTACAGGGGCCATGACGACAATGACAACCAATTTTAAAAAGGGGAGTCGCTACCAATTTTAATTATGGCTAAAATTGGAAAACCCTTTAATTGCAAAAACTGATCTTTACAAAAGATATGAGATTCGGGAGTCTAGTTATAATTAGGGAAGGGTGGAAACTTAATCCCACTGTACCCCTAATACATCCGTGTAAACACGGTTACCATAGAGCTCATTATGCAAATTTTATAACTTTAAAATATTTATTTTTCCCCAAAAGAATTATAACAATTATATATTTACAAAAAAAATCAAAATCAAAATAAAAATTAAAGAACAAATTTTTATTAAAAAAAATTTGGCTTGATAGTTATTTGCTATGCTGACGTATTCTCTGGTACAATGAGGAACTCAAAGCCACGTTGTTCTGTAGAAAATAATTCTGTGTTAATGGATTTTAATTACTAAAAAAAATGGGTTGATTGATTTTATTTGTGAAGAAAAGATTATTTACGTTTTAGTGATATATATATATATATATATATAAACTACTGACCAAAAACAAAAAAGAACTTGAAAAAAACACTCAGCAAACTAGCCTAAACATAATAAAAATAAAAAGAACCCAACCCAAACAAGCCCAAATTCAAGAACTCACAAAAAAAGAAAGAAATAAACCAAACCCCCAAACAAGCCCAAACTCCCCTAAAAAAAAGAGAACTAAAAAAAAAAAAAAGAAACCCAAATGAGGAACATAACCTAATTTCTAATTTCCCCAAATCACCAAAACAGCAGAATCAGGAACAGACTAGGGGCAACAGTGGTGCATAAAGGACGGCAAAAGGGGAGGTGACACAGTGTCAGTTCATGCTGGCCTTGGGGACAAGACAGATAAGGCGGAGGCGCGCTTGCGATGTCACTGGTCCACGAGGGGAGGTCCGGGCAGAGGAGGACGTCGCAACGGTAGAGGAGGTTTCGTGACTAGGAGGCACACGCAAGCATGTCGACGCTGGTGCTCTGCTATCCCACGCACTGGTGCTATGCTACAGGTGGGTTCACGGTGCTGGTAATGGTTCGAGTGGAGGGGCAGTAGTGGTGTTAGGCTGTGGAAGTGGTTTATGGTAGTGGCAACAGCTGATAGAGGCTTTAGGATGATGATGATGATTCTAATGGTGGTTTGGCAAGCTAGTGTAAAAGAAAAAATATATATATCATAATGTTGTTGAGAGAATGCATGGACCTGTAAGAACAACACCTTTCTTTGTATTTTCCCTTATGTATCCTCACTGACTTTTCTGTGTGTATATCTGTGACCTCCCCCTTTTCAAAGTTTTTGGTCTTATTTATATGCACTGAGTGATTAAATCTGTTGACCCTTTATTTATGTCTTGCGATTCTAATTGAGATCTTCCTCTGATTTGTGTGATTCTTCCTAAAGAGCGGGATTTGATTCTGATAATTATTTCTTGATCCTCAACAATTGAACCCAATATCTCCCTTAGTCTAGTATCTTTCCTTAATCTGCTTTGCATTTCTTTCCCTTTTGAATAGACCGAAAAAAAATAAAATAAAATAAAAATTAAAAAAATGGAAATAGGCGACAAAGATTCACGGGTTGGGAATTTGAACTGAAGTAATTGGGTTGACACACACATATTTTATTTTATTTTTTTATTTTTAACAAAACAAATAAATAAATGATGAATAAAAGATACCGGTCAAAATATGGTGTTCACATGAAGCATTGTCACATCATGTGAATTATATGTTCAAAACATAAGTCTTAAAATTATCGAAAAGAAGCCTTTATTATACTATATGCTTGTATTAGCCCAAAAACATTACATACAATATAAGCTCTCTGGTAAAGTTGTATAATAAAAACGATACATAAGTTGCAAAATAAAAATAAAAAAGACATTAACAGCTTATTGTGAATGTTACATTTGCACTTTATGTAGAATGATATGAGCACCATATTGTGGCTGAAGAGTGATCACAGGGGTTGGAGCATGAGCATATGATGGAGAAAGTTCAAATGAGAAATGTTGTAGAATCAATGACAAAGCCATCTTTGCTTCTAACATGGAGAAGTTTTGTCCAATGCATATTCTAGGACCCCATCCAAATGGAAAAAATGAAACTCTACCGTTTGTTGCCTTTAAAACTCCTTCAGAAAATCTCTCTGGATTAAATTCTTTTGCGTCATCACCCCAAAGTTCACAATCATGATGAACCGAAAGAATTGGCAAGGAAACCTCCACTCCTGCAGGTAATGTTAGGTTTCCAAGTTTCATATTTTTGTGAGCAGTTCGACCAAGCCCAACTACTGGTGGGTATAACCTGAGAACCTCATACAATATCATAGAGACCTGTCGCAAAAAATTATGGTAATGATAAGTTCCAAAGATATCATAATAATGTCATCAAAACATTAATTACAATACTTACAATCTTAAGCTGACTTAATCCATCATAGTCAGGTCTTTGGTTGCCAAAAACTTGCAAGACTTCCTCCCTTGCACGTGCTTGCCATCCAGGGTATTTACTCAATAACACCATGGTCCAAACAAGCAAAACTGAAGTTGTCTCTTGGCCTGCAAAGTAGAACAGCTTGCATTCCTCAATTACATCTTGTAGAGTCATTCCAACATTCTTGTTTTTTCCATGTTCTTGAATTTCCTTGTGATTTGATTCCAAAAGTATGCCTAATAAGTCATTCTTGGTGGGTTCACCAGCCTTCAACGCTTTCTCTCTCTTGTTAATCATATCCTTAAGCGAAGTTTTTATGTCTCTATCAATTTCCTTCATTCTCTGAGTGGTAGTAGTAGGAAGAAATCTGGAAATAAACATTATTAGTGACTATCATGATATGATGAAGTTGATAAGAACCAAGTATCAGCTAGAAGGAAAACTGAAAATGATGTATATTATATTGAAGGTTCAATTCCAATAGAGAATTCAGCCTTCGAAGCATGTATACAAGTGAGAAAATAACAAGGAAAGAAAGATAGTAATATGCCTCGCAACTAGATGAGTAATTCACCCTCCCTATTCTTTTACAAATTTGTGGCCACCTCAATAATCTCCTACCATTTCTCCTAGTCCGCATAATGCACCTAGCTTTTGCCCTCACTAACACTCTTTACTTCCCTTTACTCATGTCCAAAGGTGGAAGGAAGGGGAACTACAGGGTGCCATGGTCCCCCTCAAACTCTATATTTTAATTGTATAATTATATGTATATTTACATTATGACTCCCTTGATAAAGTCAATCATCTCTACACATAGTATACACAACAAATAATAAAAGTCTTTTGGTGTAGTAACATATATGATATGTAAATCTGAAACATATAAATGTTTCTAAGATATATCTTTTAAGATTTTTCTCTTGTTAACTTTTTAATTCACTTAGTGGAATTGCTATTTACTAGTTAGTTTTTTATGATGCTCTATTTTGATGTTAAATGATATACATTGATACACATATTTTTTCTTAAGTTGAACCTAAGAGATGTCTAAGAATAAGAAAACTATTAACTTATTTGCTAAGAGAAAAGGGAGAATGAATGATGAAACAAACTCTAATTTATTAATAATTTAAATAAAATAAATTATATAGTAACTCATTTTATACTTTCAATATGATAATTTATTTTATTTTATTTATGTTAACAAATTTATTCCTCATCCTACCAAATTCTTGACTCCATCCCTCATTATGTCAAACCCTGCCCCCCTCTTTCTTTTATCCACTTTAGTAATAGGAGACTTGGGGTTAGCAGTAGAAGGAAATGCTCTTTTCTACCTATATCAATTAGATTTCCAGTGATTGTTCTATAAATAGGAAACTAGAAATTCATTACTGCATGTTGCAATTTAAATGATACGATTTTGCATCACAATTTATAATCAATGGATCGATAGGGTACAAAAACACATATTCTACAAGATAAATGTTTGTTGCTAACATTTTTTTTAAGTGGAAAATTTTTCTTATCAAGTAGCAATTGTACCACGCCGCCTCATCACAATATTTAGCATTGTATAAAATACATTTCTTAGGGATTTAATGATTGATGTATTTGTTAATTGTTGCATCCAATACGGAACAGATTGCTAGGTTCGTTAAATTAAATAAAACTCATTAAATCAGATGTATAGATCAGTGGTCTTACCTCCATCCAGGGATGTAAACTTTCATTAAAACTTTTAACGTAAGTTCAGCTTGTTCTCTTTGAAGTTGAAATATTCTTATTCCTTCTTCATAACTACTTCCAAATGCTGCTCGAGAAATAACATCACTAGCCAAATTTTGAAGAAAAGGCCACACATTAATTTCACAAGATCCATTTAAAGACAACATTCCTTCCCATTTAATTATCAGATCATTGCAACTTTTGAAGAATATTGGCATCATAATCTGTGGTGCAAAAAGTGGAAAGTAGTCAAAATGCCTTGTGTCAATCTAACACACATTCAGAGCATGTTGTAAACAAACACATGGTATATATTGGCTAAACTAATGCAAGTTAAGTCATATCAAACAATTTTTTACTGGAATGAATTTAAGGAGAGAGCAACTTTTTCCAAGACACACGATTGATTTCCCTAGTGTTTGTTTGTCATGTGTTATAAAGGCCCACAAGTCGATTGTATAGTATTTATATCCAAAAAAAGAGAAACAAACCTTCAATTTTTCTAAATTGAATGCAGGGTTGATTATTCTTCTATGTTTGCTCCACTTCTCACCCTCATAGGTTGCAAGACCATTGACTAATAGTTTGGTTAGTGGATTTCCATGAGGCTTTGGGAAGTCATAGATCCTGTTAAATACATCTTTGATTAGCTCAGGATCTGTGATGATCACACTCGGTTTGGGTCCTAGCCAGATAAAAGAATTCTTGCCTGCATTCCATCAACAACTTTATCAGAAGGCTTAAACTAAATTTGAATAATAACAAAAAATTTCAGGAATTACGAAAATAGGCAACTTTTTTTGTATACGAGCTCTCTGCAATTTGCATGAAGTACGTATTGTATTGTGACCAAAAAAAGTAAGAAAAAGCAATACTACTCAAATTTTACGGTCGTCATATACTACCCATAATTGACTTCCGATTGTGAGAGCCTCAGCCCTCAGATAATGCAGGTCGTGACTTTAGAGACTGAAAGATGAATTACTTTAAATTTAATTGAAAAAGGCAATAATTATCATATTCCTCTTTTGTATATTTATTGGCAGGAAGCAACATATTTGTTCTTCTTATGAGCTATGACGAAATTCATTGCGAAGGTTATATAGAATTTCCCGATTTCTTTGACAAATTAAATGCCTAGGAACTGCTTATTACTTTGAAAAATGCCTAGGCAATAATTTCGACAATTTTCGGGGCACGAGCACAAAAATTTGTCCGACATACTTCAATGACAAAATTATGAACTGCTTATTGGCCAACTCAGGGAATCTCGACCATATGAACAAGTTCATCTATGAAACAATAGAAGAATTCCTCACCATGCGTACAGCTCCGATTGATATCATAAAGTGGGTTTGCAACAAATTCAGCATCACCTTCTTTGAAAAAACAAATTATAAGGATGATGGAAGTTGTTGGTGGGCTTCCTTGACTCAAAGGGGACCAACAACTTGTCATTAAAGAAAAAAAAAGGGAAAACGAAAAAAAAAATGAAGGAAATAAAACACGCTACTGTAGCGTGGGAAGAATCAAGAAAAGAAAAGGAACGTGACACACAGCACCGCGACGGAGAAGAAGAAAGAAAAGGGCATTGCACGGTTCATCATTGTGCCTTGTTTATCACGAAAATTTAGTATGTTGTTCCTGATATTGAGCTTGATAGTTTAATATAGCCTGTTAATTTTATTGTCTTCTCTGGTGGCTATTTTGTGATACCCACATTGTGGAATTATATGGTTGTGTTTCGCCCATTGGGGTGAGTATTTTGTTGATTATTAAGATTCCCTAGTGCTACTAGGAAGACTGATTGTATTCCCATTAATCATAGTGGAAGTTTTTGCTGGACTAGGTCCCGTGGGTTTTTTGTCCCTCTAATTGGGGGTTTTTCCACGTTCAAAATTGTGGTGTCTCTTATTTTATTTTTCTGCCAAATTATTATACTGCCTAGAGTATTTTTTGGTACTACCTATTTAACTGCATAGGTGTGGGGAAATATTTGTTACTTCTACTGTTCATAACAGGTTCATTCCTAATATTTCCTCAACAAAGTGGTATCCAGAGCTTTTGTTATTTTTTTTATCTGTGTAGTTTAAATGGAGGAACATCATGAGCCAAATATGATCAAGTTGAATTCCAAAAATTACTCAGTTTCAAAGACTCTCATGAAAGACATGCTATACAGTAAGGATTTGTATGATCCTATTGAGGGTGATAAATATAGGCCTGTTGATAAGTTTGAAGCTGAATGGAATAGAATGAATAGGAAAGCTGTTGCTTTGATTAGGCAATGGTTGGATCTTAGTGTGTATCCACATGTTGACAAAGAAACTAATGCTCAGAGCATGTGACAGAAATTGGCAGATTTATATGAGAGGAAAAATGTGCAAAATAAGGCATATTTGATTCAGAAGCTAGTAAATATGAAATTAAAGAAGATGATTCAATGCCAGAGCATCTGAGTAGCTTCCAAGAGATTGTCAATCAGTTGAGAACCAATGAGATTATATTGTCTGACGAGTTGCAAGCATTGTTATTGTTGAGTTCTTTGCCTGACAGTTGGGAAGTCCTGGTTGTGACATTGACCAAATCAGCTCCAAATGGGAAGTTGATTTTGTCAATGGTTAAAGAAAGTATGTTGAATGAAGAGGCCAGAAGAATAGAGCGGGTTTGATTAGTGCCTCCACCCAGTTAGAAGCACTTGTTGCAAAGTCACGGAAGAGAAGTCAGAATAGAAAATCTCATAATAATGATAGGTCAGAAAGCCGTAGCAAGTCAGGGGGTAAGTCCAAGACAAGAAAGGATTTTAATTGCTATCATTGTGGCAAACTAGGACACATTAAAAAGCATTGCAGGTACTTGAAAAGAGAGAAATCCAAAGAAAAAGATGAAGACAAAAATAGTAACAATGATAAAGACACTGCTGCCATTGCATATGATGATGTCCTTGTTCTACATCATGAGAACCTCATAAATTTTGCATGTGATGATTCTAGTTGGATCATGGATTCTGGTGCCTCATGTCATGTTACACCTAGACATGAGTCTTTCTCTACTTATACTGCTGGTGACTTTGGCAGAATAAGACTAGGAGATGAAAGGATATGCAAGATTGTTGGTATGGGAGATGTGTGGCTTGAAACTAGCATAGGATGCAGATTACAGTTGAAGAATGTTAGGCATGTGCCTGATATACGTCTTAGCTTGATGTCAATCAAAGCATTAGACGGAGAAGGTTACTACACTACCTTTGGTGGTGGAAAATTCAAAATCACCAAAGGGTCGCTAGTTGTTTCAAGAGAAGATAGTAGTTTCACTGCTCTCTACCTATTGCCCAAAAAGTTGTGCAAAGAGGAGGTGAATGTTGTTGATGATTCCTCTTCAGACTTGTGGCATATGCATCTTGGCCACTTGAGTGAAAAAGGACTTAGCGTTCTAACCAAGAATTAGTCTCTTCCGATAAAAGGTACATCTTTAAAGACATGCACTCATTGTTTTGTTGGAAAGCATGCTAGAGTAGCTTTTCATTATACAGGACCTCATAGGAAACCAGGTGTGCTAGATTTAGTTCACACTAATGTTTGCACTATGGACACAAAAACACTAGGTGGTGCATCACATTTTCTGACTTTTATTGATGACCATTCTCAGAAAGTGTGGGCTTTTGTGTTGAAATCTAAAGACCAAGTACTTGGAGTTTTCAAGAGCTTCCATGCAAGTGTTGAAAGAGAAAAGGGAATGAAATTGAAATGTGTTCAAGCAAATAATGGTGGTGAGTATAGGGGTCCATTTGAGGACTATTGTCTATTGCAGAGAACATGGGATCAGGCTTGAGAAAACAGTTCCCAAGACTCCTCAGCATAATGGAGTTGCAGAGGGAATGAACCGTACAATCAATGACAGAATTAGGTGTATGCTCTCTCATGCAAAGTTGTCCAAATCCTTTTCGGATGAAGCAATGAGAACTGTAGTGGATTTGATCAACCTTTCTCCTTCAACTCCTCTAGATGGTGATGTTCCACAGAGAGTATGGACAGGGAAAGATGTCTCATATAGTCACTTGAGAGTGTTTGGCTGCAGGGCTTTTGTTCATGTTCCAAGAGATAAGAAGTCCAAGCTTGATAGGAAGTCCAAGCAGTGTATCTTCATTGGTTATGGTCATGAAGACTTTGGTTACAGGTTGTGGGATCTGGTGAGTAAGAGAATAATCAGAAGTCGAGATGTGATTTTTCTTGAAGACCAAACCATTGAAGATTTTGAAAAGTCATATAAGCCAGTGTCTGTTACTAGACGTGACAGTCATGTTGAGCTAGACTTTCCTCCCAGTACTCCTGTTGATAGGGAAGATACAGAGGTTGATGATGGGAATATAGGTGATGAGCCTGCACCTACTCTTGAGATTCCAGTTAAGCAAGTTCCACCAGAAAGCCACAATTGAGAAGATCTACAAGACTGCATCAGCCTTCTAAGAAATATCCTTCAGATGGGTATATGACTATCTATGATAATGGGGAGCCAGAGAGCTATCAAGAGGCTATTTCTGATAAGCAGAAAGACAAATAGTTGAATGCCATGTAAGAGGAAATGAATTCCTTGCATGAGAATCACACCTTTGAGTTGATGAAGTTGCCAAAGGATAGAAAAGCACTAAAAAATAAATGGGTGTTCAAGCTGAAAGTTGAAGATAATGTCTCACAGCCAAAGTACAAAGCAAGGTTGGTTGTGAAAGGTTTTGAGTAGAAGAAAGGAATTGATTTTAAAGAGATTTTCTCACCAGTGAAGATGTCCTCTATTCGAGTTGTGCTTATATTAGTAGCAAGGTTGAATTTAGAGATTGAGCAACTTGATGTGAAGACTGCATTCCTTCATGGTGACTTGGAGGAAGAAATTTATATGGAACAGCCAGAAGGTTTCAAGATTAAGGGAAAGGAGCAGCTTGTGTGCAAATTGAAAAAGAGTTTGTATGGCATCAAGCAAGAACCAAGGCAATGGTACAAGAAATTTGATTCTTTCATGGTGGATCATGGGTATAGTAAGACTACTTCGGACCATTGCGTATTTGTCAAGAAATTCTCTAACAGTGATTTTATAATTCTCTTGCTTTATGTAGATGACATATTAATTATTGGTCATGACAAGCAGAAGATTCAGAGTCTTAAGAGTGACTTGAGCAAGTCCTTTGCTATGAAGGACTTAGATTCTGCAAAGCAAATCCTTGGCATGAGGATCATTCGTGACAGGAAGAATGGTAAGTTGTGGTTATCTCAGTAGAAGTACATTGAGAAGGTGTTGGAGAGATTTAGCATGAGTAATTCAAAGCCTGTTGGTACTCCACTTGCTGGTCATTTCAAATTGAGTTCACAGCAATGTCCTACAAGTGAGAAAGAAAAAGAAGAGATGAAGAAGGTTCCATATGCATTTGTAGTTGGCAGTTTGATGTACGCTATGGTATGTACTAGGCCAGATATTGATCATGATGTTGGTGTTGTTAGCCAATTTCTCTCTAATCCTGGTAAGGATCATTGGCAAGCTGTAAAGTGGATTTTCAGGTATCTTCGGGGCACTTCCAAAGCTTGTTCATGCTTTGGTAGTGGTCAGCCTGTGTTGGATGGTTACACAGATGCAGATATGACTGGTGATCTTGATTCTAGGAAGTTTACTTCTAGGTACTTGATGACTTTTGCAGGGGGAGCCATGTCATGGCAGTCTAGACTCCAGAAATGTGCTGTTTTATCTTCCACTAAGGCCGAATATATTGCTGTTACTGAAGCTTCAAAAGAACTCTTATGGATGCAAAAATTCCTACAAGAGTTGGGCCTTGATCAAGAGAAGTTTGTGTTATTTTGTGATAGTCAGAGTGTTATCCACCTTAGCAAGAACCCGACATTTCATTCCAGGTTGAAGCACATAGAGGTGTGGTATCATTGGATACATGAAGCATTGGAGATGAAGTTGCTTTCATTGGAAAAGATCCCTAGTGATGACAATGGTTATGATATAATGACTAAAGCTTTGTTGACGGTGAAGTTTATTTCTTGCAAAGAGAAGACAGGCTTAGTGGAGCAACACATCCCCACTTGAGTCGGGAAGGGGGGAGATTTGTTGGTGGGCTTCCTTGACTCAAAGGGGCCCAACAACTTGTCATTAAAGAAAAAAAATGGAAAATGAAAAAAAGGAAGGAAATAAAACATGCTACTGTAGCGTGGGAAGAATCAAAAAAGAAAAGGAACGTGACACACAGTGCCGCGACGGAGAAGAAGAAAGAAAAGGACACTGCAGGGTTCATCATTAGATGGGTAAACGTGCCCCGTTTATCATGAAAATTTAGTATGTTGTTCCTAATGTTGAGATTGATAGTTTGATATAGCCTCTTAATTTTATTGTCTTCTCTGGTGGCTATTTTGTGATACCCACATTGTGGAGTTATATGGTTGCGTTCCGCCCATGAGGGTGAGTATTTTGTTGATAGTTGAGATTTCCTAGTGCTACTAGGAAGACTGATTGTATTTCCATTGATCATAGTGGAAGTTTTTGTTGGACTAGGTCCCGTGGGATTTTTGTCCTTCTAATTAGGGGTTTTCCCACGATAAAAATTGCGGTGCCTCTTATTTTATTTTTCTACCAAATTATTATACTGCCTAGAGTATTTTTTGGTACTACCTATTTAACTACACAGGTGTGGGGAAATATTTGTTACTTCTGCTGTTGATAACAAGTTCATTCCTAAGATTTCCCCAACAGAAGTAACTTGTATAAAAGAGGGTAACCACACAACTAGATATTGGTGTTGGATACAGTATTGTTCAATGAAAAGAAGTTTTTGGAGTAGTGTTAATGCGTGCTGGAAAGAGAAGGAAAGTAACTATAGGTAAAAGGGTCCATGGTGCTATGCAATGTTAAAAGTACCCCTCGTAATGTCAAGACTTTGGAATCAACCAGTGACCATGATCACCAGTCTCATCATGAAGACAGAGGATTGTCAATGATTAATATTTGTGTTTGATGGACCAACCTTAGATGCCATTATGACCAAAGCAATTAACACAAAACAAAAGCACATTATTGGATGATATGACATATATTGGATCATGTTCAGGATCCTACTCTGTCCAAAGAGGCTTTAGCCTGGCTTTCACTTTCGATACCACCTTCACATTCCTAATTTCTTCCCTTAAATGATTAGGAAATTTTGATTGGGGAAGGTAGAACTAGTTGTGGAGGATGCTGAACATGATATAAGATCCGATCATGCCAAGGTAGAGTTATGCCTTGATGGTGTCTATGAATGGATAGAGGTTTGGTTTGAGAGGTTGGCTCATTCTAATTTAAAAAAGGCCACAACAAATTCTACAAACATTGGAACGCGCCCTGCTACTATGTGTGCTTCTCAATAGACAACAGCCATCGAGATGAGCTAACTCCACAAAGAAGACAAGGTACACTACACAAGTACAAATTCCCACTCAATCATCCTGCTACAATAGCATAGAGGATGCATGTCTTGATGGTAAAGAAATGGGTAAGAAAAGGGCAATAGAACTGCCCATTAGATAAATTCTTAGGTGTCAAGATTTTTTCCACAAGCATTCAAGGATTTCAAGCCAATATATAAGCATGTGTTAAAATACAAGGGCCATAGCTCATTTCTTCCTTCTTTTTTTTTTTTTCTGTGTTACAAAGTTTATGGGTTTTTATCAATATAACTCTGCTCCTATCAAAGAATGTTTTGAATGCCTAAGATTCGATGTTCAAATTGACTAAGTTTAGCTTTACTATGTAAAAGATTGTTTTGGATGTCCAGGATACGAAATTCTTATCAAGAATATTAATTTACTATTGTCCACAATACCCGACAATTTGCACCTATGTTTTGTAGAGGTACATGTAGGAGTATTAAATAGGGAACTATACGAAATGTAAATATAATAATTATATAAAAAGAATACGGATAAAATAATATATACCGAGTAAAATATTGATATTATGAATTTCATTTATATGCACAGGAATGCCATTGATTTGTGTAGTGTTATATCAGTAAAGATAATTCAGTCTCATAGTCACTATTTAAATAATCATATAAATGAAATGTAAAAAGTTTTATAATTTCAGTACATAAAAAATAAACCTGAATATTATTTATATAATAAAAACAAAATAAATAATAACTGTTATAATCGTAGATATATGATTGTTAAAGTGATACGAACGTAACTTGATTTTAATTATATATACATATATTTTGTTATCCCGTTGAACCCAGTGAAATCACTAAACCAATTTTTTATGTCTGCTCCAATTTTCAAACATTCCCTATAGAAGACAATTTGCAATTCAGAAGGGCGGGAGGGACACAAGGCATACCGCATTTGTTGACACTCTGTTGGATATAGGATTGCACACGGGGAACTATGTCATGAGAGAAGTTCATGGGTTTGGATTTGGCTTCCATATACATCTTCATAAGTTCCTTCGTGTCCCCAACCAGAATCTTGTATGGGTTGCCTTGAAGGCCTTGCTCTCTGAGCAGCCTCTCCAGCTTCTTTGGCCTCAGCCACAGCCAGTTCAGCACTCTCCATCCCCATATCACACCAAACATCACCGTGAGGGCTATAGCTGCAACACATGTGGCCCATGCTGCATCCATTTCTGTGTCTGTAACTGGTGATGGGAGAAGAAAAGATATAGGTGAAGATGATGAAAACAGAGGAAGCTATAAATAGAGTGCTTCAGCACAAGAAAGAGCTTCTATGAATTTTGGGGGCAGTGTGCTCCTGGTTTTTATCTACAATAACTATGAGGTGGCTCTGGTCGTTATCTCCAATAATAACCACGAGGTGCTCCTGGCTTTTATCTACAATAACTATAACTACGAGGAGAGGCACTGCATACGGCGTTTGTCTTTTGACATTTGTTTTCTACTTCCACTTTGGTTTCATCGTACCGAAAGGGACAAAATTATAAATTGTTGAGGAAATGCTACGACTTGGAAAATTACAATTTTTTTAAAATATTATAAAATATTATTTAATTTATATGTATTAATAGTGTAAAATTTTTTTTTTACTCAATTATCTAATCTTATATTGTCATATTAGCTATAATAGTTGTCTCTCTCATCCAATATTTAAAATGTCATGAAAATAAAAGATTTTGAATGGATGACAATATAACTTTTACACTCTAAATGTATCAAAATTAAATAATATTGTTGTGTGATAAATACTCACATTAGTTAATAGTTTAAAAAGAAAATAATGTTTGAATATTAAAGATTTTACTTTTTATGTATTTATATTTAAGTTTAATTTTAGGCGATTCCTCCAATGCCCTTATAAAGTTCATCGATACCAATACATTTTAGATAATTTGTAATTGAAAATTTGTCATGTATTTCACTAACTAAATGTATTAGTATTTTAAATACCTATGATTAAATCACAATGATTAAATAGATACCAATGCCCATGGTATTGTAAAAATACTTTACTTTTTTTTTTTTGGAGACATGAGGACTGAGTCCAAAAACAAAATTACACAACAAAAAAAATCTAGAAAACTTAGTCCTACATTTGTCTCCATGAAAAAAAACATAAACAAAAGAAGTAGCGGTGTACAAAGAACGAGTCGAGCTAGGTTGGACTAAACCTAGCCTAATTTTTAGACTAGGCCAATTTTTAGAGCCGTAACTCGACTTGGAAATGACCTTATTAATGACTGGGTTAAACTGGATTGGTCTTACTTTTAAATAACCTATAAATATTTTGAAATTATATAATAAAGTTATAAAATTTTATAAGTAAAAAATATAATTTAAAAGATATTTTATAATATATATTTCAAATCAAACCATATGACTATAAAAATTACACCAAGTTCTCTAAGATATATTAATTTAATCATAAAATATTGTAATTTATCACTAATTATTATAAAAAATATAGCCCTAATAAAATTGTTTGCCTTTGAGTCGATCAGACCAACCCATAGTGTAATAATTTGTCTAAAACATACATCTAGTTAAATTCGAATATCCAAATTTGTCTCAATAAGCTTGAGTTCGGGCCAGGTTAACAAACACCCTAAAAATAAGGAAGATTTGGAAATTTTAAGTATCCCCAGCATGCCCATGAGCTTGACGAGCCAACGAATCTGCACATTGATTGGCTTCCTTGAATATGTGCTTCAGCTGAACATGCCAAGTCTGATTGATAAGAACCTTAATTGCTATAAGCAAAGAGGTGCTAGGCTAGAGGTGAGGCTCATCTGCTGAGATCATCAAAATAGCACAAGAGGAGTCCGATTCAATAACCACACGATGAACACCAAGACTGCTAGCAAGTTTAAGGCCCAAAATGATCCCCCCAAAGTTTGGAAACCTATTCTGAATTTGCATAGTAGGCATACACAGAATTACATTTAGAGTCTCTAATAATGCCTGCACAAGATGCTGATCCAAAAGAGCTAATAAAGGAACCATGTGAATTGGTCTTGTGCCACCCCTCTTTTAGCAGCTCCCAAGGCTTCTATAGTAAAGGTATCAGGCCCTTGAGGAGAAAAGAGAGAGAGAGAGAGAGAGAGAGAGAGAGTAAGAAGAGAGTTTGAGAGAAAATGAGAAATGAGTAAAATGATCTTTTTGATTGATGATATTGAATGGATACATGACTACTTATATATAGTGGTGAGATAAAGCACGTGTTGATACTTTCTAATTGAATCTGTTAGAAGCTAGCTGATAACTCTAACTAACACTAGTAACTAACTTCATCATTGCTCTCTCCCTAACATTGCCCCTCAAGCTCAGAGTGGGTTTTGGACACACTCTGAGTTTGGACCTGATGGAAGTAAAGGAAGTAAATGAAATAGCTTTAGTGAAGATATCCGCCACTTGTTCAGTGGAAGGGATATGTTGAACAATGACTTGTTTCTGAATGACACAATCACGAACAAAGTAGAGGTCGAGTTTGAAGTGCTTTGTTCTACTGTGGAGAATAGGGTTAGCAGCGAGAAGCACGACACTTTGATTGTCACAGAATATCATGGGGGATTTGGGCATGTGATAGATAGTTCCTGAAGCAGTGACTTGATCCATGCCAATTCAGCCATAACAGCAGCTAAACTCCGGAATTCCGCCTTTGTGCTGGAGCGAGAAACTACATGTTGTTTCTTCGAGCTCCATGACAGCAAATTAGCACCTAGATAGACACAGAATCCAGTGGTGGATTTGCGATCATCCACATCTGAACCCCAGTCCACATCACAGAAGGCAATGAGGTGAAGATCCTTGCTTGAATGAAAAGAGAGACCATGATCTGCTGTACCAACAAGGTAGCGAAGCACACGCTTTGCTGTTTTCCAATGGTCATCAAGAGGACAGTGCATGAATTGGCTTAATCTATTTACAACATAGGCAACTTCGGGTCTACTAATGGTGATATATTGTAGGCCCCCAATAATAGACTGATATAGAGATGGATTTGAAAAGGCAGAACCCCCATGGGCTGAGAGTTTGTGAGAGCTTACTAGAGGGGTAGGCATGGGTTTGGCACTGTCCATCCTTGCTTTTGAGAGAAGTTCATGAATATACTTGGTCTGACTTAAGTGTATACCACCTCCAGGCATAGTGATCGCTTCAATGCCAAGGAAAAAATGCAAGTTGCCAAGGTCCTTTAGTGCAAAGGTGCTGTGCAAATCATGAATTAGTGCTGAGATCTCATCATTGTTGCTCCCAGTGATAAGGATGTCGTCCACATATACTTACACATAAATGGTGGAAGTTGCAGTAACTCTGGTGAATAGAGATGAGTCACATTTGGTGTTATGAAAACCAAATTTTAGTATGGCACACTAAGTTTATCAAACCAGGCACGGGGCACCTGTTTGAGGCCATAAAGTGACTTGTGAAGGTGGCAAACAAGAGAAGAGTCAAGAGCTTGAAACCCATCAAGTTCGCACATGAACACCTCTTCTTGACGGTCACCATTCAGAAATGCGTTGTTGAAGTCACATTGGCGAATTTACTAACCTCTGGAAAGGGCAATGGTCAGCATGAGTCTAACAATAACGGGCTTGATGACTGGACTGAAGGTTTCTAAGAAATCAAAACCTTCACGTTGGTGAAAGCCTTTTGCCACCAACTGCGCCTTATACTTGAGAATGGAGCCATCCGGGTTTCTTGTGATGCGAAAAACCCACTTGCACCCAATTGGTTGTCTACCATTAGGGAGGGTGACTAGTGACCAAGTGTTATTTGCCATGAGAGCTGCATATTCCTCTTTCATGGCTTTGAACTAGTGGGGAGCTTGGATGGCTTCCTTTACTGATTTTGGCTCAGTGTTTAACAAATCAGGAGGTGAAGCTAGGACTGCTGCATATGTCTTTGGCTTCACTATGCCTGATTTTGCCCTTGTTTGCATGCTATGAGTGTTATG
Organism: Dalbergia cultrata; assembly: GCA_031216105.1. Classification (NCBI taxonomy): domain Eukaryota; kingdom Viridiplantae; phylum Streptophyta; class Magnoliopsida; order Fabales; family Fabaceae; genus Dalbergia; species Dalbergia cultrata. The sequence continues at coordinate 20,991,728 of CM062350.1, forward strand.
AGCATTAGATAAGATCTTGGCAGACTTGTGTGATGTTGCAAGTGCAGTGGGAGGTACAGAAGTATCTTTCTCTGTGGCTTCAATACCTGCAATAGGGAGTACAATTTCTATGCCTGCAATTGCAGTAGGATTAGTAGTAGTACAATCAATATTAGTAGTGGAACTAGGTAAGTTTTGGCAAACATCAATATGAGTATTTTTTGACTGCACTATGTGAGGAAGGACTAGAATGGCAGGTACGGTGTTTGTGCTGTGTGATGGAGTGGAATTACTAGTTTGAGGGAGTTGCTTGAAAGGGAAGATGCTTTCATCAAATATCATATGTCTTGATATGATGACTTTTCCTTCAGGTGTTAAGCACTTATATCCTTTATGGTGAGGTGCATAGCCTAGGAATGCAGATTGTTTTGTCTTGAAGTCAAGCTTGTGCTTATTGTATGGTTTAAGGAAAGGGTAGCAGGCACAGCCAAAATTTTTTAAGGATTTGTAATCAGGTTGTTGGTGTAGTAGGACTTGCGTTGGGGATTTAAAATGTAGTAGAGGGGTGGGCAGAAGGTTAATAAGATGGGCTGCAGTGGAAAAGGCATCATCCCAATAGGTTATGGGCATTGAGGAGTTGGCTAAGAGTGCTAGACCTACTTCAGTTAGGTGTCTATGTTTTCGCTTAGCTGAGCCATTTTGTTGGTGTGTAAGGGCAAGAAAGTATGTGATTAATGCCATTTGTGGTCAGGTAGTTGGTAAAGATATGGGAAAGGTATTCTTGGCAGGGCTTTTAGTTTAAAACTAGTTTGCAATTCAGCTGCAGCTTTGAATTTTAGAAAAGCATCAAACACCTGTGATTTAGATTGCAGTAAAAATAGCCATGTGTATTTGGTGTAAGCATCTACAAAGATTACATAATACTTGAAACCAGAATTAGAGTGCATGGGGGCTAGTCCCCAAACATCAGAAAAGACTAATTGAAGAGGAGCAGTGTATTCATGATTGGAAGAAACAAAAGGCAATTGGTGACACTTTGCCATACAACAAGCTTCGTAGACTGAAGCAATTTTATTCAAGGAAACATCTATATTACAAGATTTTAGTGCTTTCTGTACAATATGAGGGGCTGGATGGCCTAACCTAGTGCCACATTCTAAAGCTATCAGGATTGGGGATGTGCTGTGAGAATAAGGCTGTCTTTTGTGCTGCAGAGTTTTGTGTGATTTCCACATTGTCAAAGGAATATAATCCAGCTTTATATGTGCCTTGGAGTAAGTCCTCCTTGGTATCCTGTGATTTGATAATAGACACTTTAGGGTGAAACACAAAATAGACATCATTATCTTCAGCAAATTTTTGAACACTAAGTAGGTTCTTGGTGATGTTAGGGACATGAAGGAGATTTTTAAGCAAGAAAGATTTATTTGATGTTTGTGAGTGCAATAAAGAATGTCCTATGTGATGAATAGCCATACCTTGCCCATTTCCAATTATAACACTGTCTGAACCACCATAATCCATGCTGCTCAGCAAGTTGCTTTGATCTGCTGTGAGATGATGAGAAGCACCTGTGTCAGGGTGCCAGTCAGAGTCAGCAACCGCTGCAGTTGAGGCTATATTTGCTTGAGGGTTATGGTTTGCTGGCAGAGCAAGATAGGCTTGAGGTGTGTGAAAGCTTGCTGGTGGTGGTGGAGTTTGATTTCCACTGGTTCTGTTTGGATTTGGGAAACTTTGGTTGAACCTATGGTAGCACTCCCAAGCTACATGCCCAACTTTGTTGCAGACTTGGCATTGAGGTCTGTTTCCATTTGACCAGTGCGATCTGCCACCTCTTTGAGATCTGCCTCGACCTCTTCTACCAGCACTACCTCTTCCATAGCTGTTTTGCTCGAACTGAAAACTCTTTCCAATTTGAGCCACATTGGCTTGGATTACACCATTTTCTAACCTATTGTACCTTTCGAGCCTTTGCTCTTAGGCTTCCACTTCTGTTACAGTGCATGGTTCTGATCTTGACACAATTGTAGTAATAAAGGCATCATAATCTCGGGTTAAGCCATCAAAGATTACCTCGAGATGTTCTTGAGTGGTGATAGGTGATCCAACAGCAGCTAATGTGTCAGCAACTTTCTTGATTTCAAGCAAATAATCTGCAATGGGACCTTTCTTTTGGATTGCTTTCAGTTGCTCTCTCAACTGTTTGACTCTGGCTGTTGTTTGTGAGGTGAAGTATTCTGCTACTCTGCTCCACACTTCATGTGCATGTTTGCATCCAACCATACGTGTTGTGAAGGGAGAGGTCATGGAGGCTATCAACCATGACAGCAACAAGGAATCTTGCCTCTGCCAGTTGAGAAATTCCTTTCTCACAGCACCATCTATTGCAAATTTATCTGGAACCTCATTCTTGTCAAGATGATTCTGCAGATCATAGCCTATTATCGTTGCCTCCGCTTGCTGCATCTAAGAGAGGAAGTTGTCTTCATTCAATTTTTCTGGAATCGGAGTTGAGAAAGTCCGAATCATGAACTTTTGCGTTTGCATATCTGAAGTGGCTGAGTTGTTTTGCATATCTGAAGTGGCTGAGTTGTTCTCTGATTACTCATTGTGATCCATGGATCTCAACGAGCTCTGATACCATAAAGGTATCAGGCCCTTGAGGAGGAAAGAGAGAGAGAGAGTAAGAAGAGAGTTTGAGAGAAAATGAGAAATGAGTAAAATGATCTTTTTGATTGATGATATTGAATGGATACATGACTACTTATATATAGTGGTGAGATACAGCACGTGTTGATACTTTCTAACTGAATATGTTAGAAGCTAGCTGATAACTCTAACTAACACTAGTAACTGACTTCATCGTTGCTCTCTCCCTAACACATAGCATAGTGCGCGTCTTTAGCCAATTGAAAAATACTGAAGGTGAACCTCCACATAGAATGACAAGTGAAAATAAAGAGGAGGGGCCAGTAAACTCCTTTGATAATGCGAGATCCAACCTTCAAATTCTCATCCATCCACTGCTGAACCGGACGATGAAAGAAAATATTATGGTTATCACTAGGCACAATACTCTTCCATACCTCTCGAGAATACGAGCAATCACGAGTGAAATGGAGCGTTGTTTCCTCACCAATGCCACAAAGAGGACATAAAAAAAGAATCAGCCATATTTCCATAGAATCTAGTGCTTTTTGTAAGTAACGCTTCATTAATCATTAGCCACGCAAAAGCTTTAAATCTCTCAGGCATTCGCAATCGCCAAACTTCCATAGTAGATGAATGACAATTTTCCACAATAGTTAAGAGAGCACAAGCAGATTTAGTGAACAACCCTGAGCTAGTAGAAAACCACACCACAACATCCTCCCCCATCTCAGCAGCTGGCGATTTAACTGAATGAAACAACTCAATAAAATTAGGAGGGATCATATCCTGAAGTCTTGCAATCCCAAACCCCATTTTCAGTATCCAAGTGTATTAGAGTATATGGTTGATATTAGAAATTAGTTGGAGTTGGTTTAATTTGTTAAATATTAGTCAGTAGTTTGTTATGCTTCTTAGTCTATATAAGGATATATTCCACTTATATTACCTCATCTTTTTCATCATTAGTAAAATTATTTCGCTTCTTCTTCACAATAGGCAAAATATCATTTGAAAACCCATATTTATTCGTCATAGTTTGAACCCAGAGAGTATCCTTCCTGTGGATAAGACCCCATGCAAATTTCATCATACAAGAATTATTTACATCTCTAGCTCTTCTAAGACAAAGTCCACCAGCACATTTCGGTCTATATATGTTCTACCGTGACATCAAGTGAACTTTACTTCTATCGATATTACTGCCCCACACGAAGTCTTTACACACTTATTCTAAGTTATCAAACAATTTCAAGGGGAGTTTGGTTGCGGAATGTGTCAAAGTAATTCGACCAGCCAAAGTGAGAGTCCAAACATTCCAACCGTTCAATCTGTTATTCATTCTGTCAATGAGATACTAGAATTGATTATCCACACACCTCTGATGCAAAAGGGGAACACCAAGATAGCGAGCCGAGTCATTTGTCAAATTCACTCCCAAGGCTTCAGTGAGCTGCTCTTGAAGTTAACCCAATATTTTACATTTTTATCTATGAAATTAATTATGATATATTAACATGTAAAAGAGTATTAGCCTATCTTTTTTTTTTTTTTTAAGACTTTTAATGTAGTAAGTAGTTTTTTTGTACTTGATGTAGTAAGCAGTTAAATCAAATATTTACTTGACGTAATAATATATAATTGAATTTCTATACGATCTTTTTTTACATTAATAGATATATAAATTAAATTCTTTTATTTACATAATTTTTTAAAATAATAAATATAAAAATTAATTATATTTTTATTTTAATAAAATATAATTATATAATTATATAAAATTATTTTATATTGTCACTTTATCATCAAAATGAAAAGATTTAACAAAATTCTAATTATTAATGAGTAAAAATTTTTATATTATAATAAACAAAAAGTCATATCCACTGTCCCCAAGTAATAGATACCACTTTGTGCCCAGTCAACAATTTCCATATGGGAGTTTAGGTCCTATTAATTTTAGAAAATAATTTTTAATTTTTAATTTTGTGAAGAAAATAAGAAAATATTGTAAATAAAAACTTAAAATTACATTTTATAATTTTTTGAGATTTTTTTACAAAATCTTAAAAAGCAAAAAAAAAATTTGAAAACATAAGACTAAAACTAAAAACTAGCTTTCAAATCAAATACACTCTTAATTTGCAATGTTTCGTCTTTCATCTCAATTATAAAATCTCCCTGAGGAGAAATTTAGTAAAGGGAATTAATATTGACATTTGAAAGGTTGAAATTTTTCACACCCATCATGACCTTGACGGAATATGTGCATCTTATTTCTTATCATCTTTTATAAAATTTCAAAAGAATTACCGTTACAATTTTGGCCTTGAGTATCTGTCAGTTTTATTGAAAGTAGTGTTAATTGTGAAATGACTTAAATAAGTTTTAATCTTTATAAATATTGATAATTTTGGTTTGATTCTTGTAAAACTTTTACTATAATTTTGATCCTTCTTTTTTTTTCCTTTTTCTTTATTTTTAGTCTTTATCGTTCTAAATTTTGATCTCTATAAATATATTTGAATATCTATTTTTTCAGTAGTGGGACAATGAGAACACGCCTACACAGCTAGGTCACGAAGAAGAAGAGCTAAGAGCTCCTCCTCAGGATGGGACCACTCCCGCAGGATAGCACCACTATAGGCAACAAAATCGGCATAAGAATTGGCCTCTCTAGTCACAATGCTGAACTGAACATACCAAAAGCATAGACTCAGTTCTCCAATAAGAAGCAACACATCCAAATCCAGATGTTGAGGATGAACCGAAAGCTGCATGACATCCTCATAAGCATCAAAGCAATCAGTCTCCAAAATCACCTGTTGAAAACCAAAAGCCCAGGCTAAACTCAAGCCATGGAGCATAACCACAAGCTCTGTCCGCAAAACCCAAAGCTGATCCACGTCACCCATACATGATACAAGCCAGATACCATGGTTGTTATGTAAAATGCAGCCAAAACCAGCCAGCCCTTGGCTCCAGAGGATACTAACCTTCACAAAACCCTTAGGAAAGAGGACCTAATGACCCAGAACAAGCAAGCAGGGACCACCATAAAGGAGAGTATCAAAATCATGAGCCATACATCTAGCCCAACGAGCAATAACAGGAGCATGCCACCTATTCTCCTCCAAAACATCTTGATCCTACTATGCCATATCCACCAAATACCAGCCAAGAAAAGACTACCATCGGAACTAGTAGCGCTAGCTTTAAGCCAAGTATCAACAGCCATGGTGCTATGGACATCAGGGAACCTTGAAGAACTAATAGATAGCCAAATGTACCAGGATTGAGGAACAGTCACGAAAACAATGCAAAGTGTCCTCCATACTATCATGACCCAAAAATCGTGACTGACACATAAGGGATATTGTCCTTTATGGAAGCTTTTTGGAGTTAATTCCGTGCAATCATACATAGTAAATTACTAAATTAAGACTCATAATAAATCATGAAAATAAATAAATAAATTCTTCAAACTTCTTGAAAACTTTATTTATAAAATGCATAAAATATTTAATTCTTCCAAATCGTTCCAAAATCTATAACTGAAATAGATAATCTTAAATCTTGTTCCCAGAAGAAATTACATATCATATCATTATGACAAAATAGCATAACCTTAAAATAATCAAGCATGTTAAATGATGTCCGAGAACCCTGCCTGCACATTACTGGAGCACTCTATTCTAACATGATTCTAATTTAAACTTCATTATAAAGTGAAGATCACCACTAGAACAGCTGCAAAGCTACTGAGGCTAGATCTGAAAGATAACTGGATCTACAACTGTAACTGCAAAGGGGAGGAAGAAGGAGAGGTGAGTTCATCAAAACTTAGTGAGCAGATAGCCACCCACAGCTCACATGGGATAACAAGGAACTGCATAATAATAATACATACAATATGGACATGCAAATAATTGTATAATAATAATAATATTTACATTCAATTTAATTCCTCTTTTAACTAAACAAAGTCCAATCCAAAGGAAATTAACGTAAAATTGAATTCATATTCAATGCGCATTCACTTGTATCATAAATATTTACTTATGGGTTTGTCCTCTTAAGGACTATCTTGTGGTATATCTGAATTATAAATAATAGTACTCCAAACATGGTGAGTATATATACATAAGAATGATAATAGCCGTATGTAAATAGCTCTGTTCTCTTTGGACACCTCACAAGGTTCCAAACTTCTCCGGTCTTCGAAAGCCTATCTCCATGGCCGCTTGAAATAGCACCTCCATGGCAACTAGGTATGTTGAGGTTAAAGCCTTATAGGATTACCTCCATGGCTACTTGGTATACCACCTCCTTGACAGCTAGGTATACCAAGTTAACATCTCATAAGACTGCCTCCATGACTGCTTGGCATACCGCCTCCTTTGAAGTCAAGTGTATCAAGGTTAATGACTTTTCTAAAACATGTTATAATTCTATTATAGTGATCTCAACATACATAAACTAATTGAATCAACAATAAATTCAAACACTGCAACTTATTCCTCGTATTCTACTTGCTACTAATGAAATAACAATTTAGATTTTAAGTATTACATCATAGAAACTGTTTGTGTCATACTTTCCACTAATCTACTTGCAAAATAATAGCAACACTAATAACAATAATAATAATTTAACTGTGAACATTCAATTATTATTTACCTATTAATTATTAGTCACCAATTTATTTATTGCCAAGAAAGTATTGAGCTCTCTCATACTATATAAATAAATTAGATTTAGAGATTGATTATAGTTAACTAATATCCATGAAACCAAAGCTAATCTTGTTATACCGAACACTTTTTATACTTTAATATTTAATTATAATTTAGTCGTAGAGGCTACAAAAACTATTAATTAATTTTTATTAATTGATTGTGTCCTATCATGTTGCCTATAACTATTAATTAAACTTTAATTGTTTCGTAACCCATTCTTATTATTCTGGCTATTATTCCTACAGTACATAGCAAGTATGTACTAATCTGCTTGTATAACTTAGTTGTTGGCTAGATCAACTAGCTAAATCTTATCATGCTAAATATTACTATTTCTTATTTTAATTAGGTGTATTAGTTGTTTAATTGAGTTCTAATTAATATTAGGCTAGGCTTTATATTTATAATTAAAATTTGCATAACGATATAATTGTCCTTACTATTCTAACTGTTATTCATATGGTAACTATATATAACTAGTTATGAACCGTTTTATCTTCTTAACTGTTTTATGGTAACTAATTAAGTCATATAGTGCTAAATAGATGATGATGATGATGATGATGATAATAATAATAATAATTTCTAATATTCTAAGTGAAATCATAATAATTATCAACCTATTTTCTGATGAGAAGATTCATATCATGCTACATAAAATCATATATTCTTGAAATATAATATAATTTGAACTGATGAAATATAATATAATATAACAATCATGCAATAAACAACGGTCTTATGAGTTTTCCAAAATATGATTTTAATGATAATAGTGATAATAATCAATTTATAAAATACTTTTAATGGCCAAAATATAGTTGTAAGCAACTACCCACACACTGTTGATAGCCGGGAATGCGTTCCCACTTACAACTTGACTTTGAGGGCAAGAATAATACTGGTAACTGCCAAACAATATAATGAAAATATAAATAATTTGATTCTATCATCCAAACTGAGTTTATGATGGTAGAGAGGAACAAAGTTATGAAAAAACCATGACTGATCATACCCTAACTCATAAAATAAATGAAAGATGAAGGAATTGACTAAATTTTATGAAGATCACTTACCGAAAGAGATTAATCAAATAATTGAGAGAAATTATATTTTTCTTTCTATGGAAAAATTCTTGAATGGTTAGGATTCTTAAAAGATTATTTAAGAGTAATATGATGTGTAAAATATATATTTGTAGACAAACCTGCCAACCAAAACAAAACGTGTTGGGCGTCCCGTGCACGGGGCGCAACGCAATCAGTTTCCACAAAATAAAGGATTTAAAAAGCCAGCTAAAACACATGCAATTTGATTTTGTGTACTTGGACAATTAAATTAACTTTTCTTTTCTTTTGAACGAACCAACCGCACCAGCCTTGGTGTGTTGACGCTAACTCCAAGGTGAGTTATAATAATAATAATAGTACACATGATCAAGAAATTTCACACATACTTTTAATCATTAATAATTTCTTAAACAGCATCTAATAATCCTCTATAATATGAAATAAATCATATTTACAATATATGCTAAATATAAATAATATCTAATATCTAATATTTTTAAATAAATACTATTACTGTAAAAGTAATATCTATAAAACATTCCATATATATATGCTAAGAGTTATATCTTTATAGAATAATTACAATCTCGGATAAAAAGAATGAACTAACATCAAATTGATATTTTATATATATTCTCAAAACCTAATTGATATTTACACCATAAATATGAATTATAGATATCTAAATAAAACTTAACATAACCTTAATAATTATACTAAAATCAATTTCTAAAGAATGTATGTGAAAATTAAAGGGAAATATAGTATATTTCATCTTTTGTAATTTCAATAAAATATATAATATATAATGTTAATACAAATATAAATATCAACTGTACTTATAAGCACATTAGATCTAATAGATTTAATAAGATAATATTTTTAAAGTTTTGGGAAAAAAAATCAAATGTGATATCACAAATTGAATATTAGATTTCATAAAAAAAATAAATATCAAATTTAAATAATAACTGAATATCAGTATATAAAAAAATTCATGTACAAAATTTGTTATAAATTTATAATTTTTTTAGAACAATATATATATATATATAAGGCATTTGAATCTATCTCAAGCTTTATCCAAGACTTCCATAACTTAGACTTAACATTCTTAATGACATACATTTCAGCATATTACACATACCACAACAGCAAGCACACAATCAGGAGGAGGAAAGGCCATAGCTATGATGAAAAGCATTAGTAGGTAGACATTGACGAGACACAACCAGACCTAAGAGTTCAATGTTCTCAGAGACTCCGAGATGCCACACCCAAATCCAATTAACATTAGGGTCCCACAAACACTGCTCCTGAAGGAACTAGCAATAATCCTTGGTAGTAGTATAGAGACTGCTCCTAGCAGGCTTCCAAATCCATTCCCTTAGATAGTGTTTGGTTTAGGGGACAGGGAGACAAATACAGGGACAGTTTGTCCTATATGTTGTTTGGTAAAGGGGGTGGGGTATGGGGACAGAAAATTTTTCTGTTCCAGAGACAAAAATTCCTTGTTTTTCTGTCCCTCCAAAAAGTAGGGATAAGACACGGGGACACAAACTTCTAGTGGTGGTTCGGCAACCGGTCAACCGCCGGCCTCTGCCGGCCACCACCGGTCAACGGTGGTCAATGGCCAATCAATGCTAGTCAACGCCCGGTCAATGCCGGTCAATGCTTGTCAATGAAAAGTCAACGTCTGTCCTCGTCTCTACAACTAAACATGATACAGAGATAGTATTTTTTATGTCTCCATCTTCACTGTCCCTATATTTCTGTCCCCGTCCCCCCTGTCCCTTTTATCAAATGCTACCTTACTAAAGAACCACAACACGAGCCACCCACAAAATCCAAACATAAACGAAGCTGAGGAGGAATAACAATGTACAACAAATCATACTTCCACATCCCATCATACCAAAAATCCAAGACAGTAAGATTAGTGTTTGTTATATGAACAAAGGAAACAAGATTATAGAGGAGATCCTTTAGCATCCAAGCATCATACCAAAAAGGGCAATCCAAGTTACCAAGCCCCCACACAGAAGAATTATGCAAAGTAGAACCAACACATACAATCCCTCTCCAACCGTCAAATTAGAAGGCTTCAGCACCACAGAAAAGAGCTACCTATCATGCAGGCACTTATGCAATAGGATCTGGGCCCAATGACAATCACTATTATGTACAAGCTTCTAAACCAATTTGCCAAGGAGTGCATAGTTAGGACACCAGGCATCTCATAAACCCAGCCTACCATATCTCTTGGGAGCACCAAGATTTTTCCAATTAGCAAGGTTAAAGCTCCAAGAACCCTGCCTACTATTCCAAACAAAATTTCTAGCCTTCCTGTCAATTTCATCATAAATACCACCCAGGAAAATGATGCTATGCATTGAGATAGAAGCTAAAATAGATTTAGCCAAGCAAACCCTCTTCGCCCTATTAAGTAGCCTCCCCTTCCAAGAGGCTAAACGACTACTTATTTCGTCAAGGATATGTTGAAAGTACTGCCATTTAACCCTCCCATGTACCAAAGGAATACCAAGATACTTACCAAGATTAGAAGTAAACTTGATAGTAGAAGTATCCATGAAATTGTCCTATTGTTGATGAGTCATTGATTTGGATCAAAAGGCCCTAGACTTCTCAAAGTTGACTCTCTATAGATAAACCAGATCATTAATCTCTAGTATTATTTTAAATCTGTTTTAGAAATTAAAATAAATAATTCCCTAAAATAGCACGGATAAGTGCTCATATTCATAACGACTTTAACCTATGTTAAATTCTAGATTGACTTATTTTGTGAAGTGAAATCCTTTTAGACAATATAATACTATACAATAGTTAATGAGGGGGGACATTATGATTAATAAAAAATAAGAAATATATTAAAGAGAACTGCAATGACAAAAAGGATGCAAAACTAGCCCCCTAAGAATCTATCTCCCTAACATCTAAGAGAATATTAGGGTCATGGAATCTCATTAAAAGGGTTTCAAGTCTTGTCTCTAGTAGTATAAAATGATGAAGTATGGAGCTTGCTTTGCTAACCTTCATATGAAGGAGTTGATGCTAGTAATCCCAATGATATGGCCATTCTTTTTAGTAATTATACATTTAAAATTGATTTTATCAATAATATCCGAATGTCTTTTATATCAAAATTAGTCTTTAGATAAATATTAGTAAACATACATCACATCAAGTGTCAACTCAATCCTAAGTTGACTCAAAATAATTTATATAAACAATAATCCAAACACACAATTAGTAGTTAATTACTCTTAGAATTCTTTTAATTGTACATTAGATTTGTGTAATTTTGAAATCTCCCCATTATGATGCATTGGCACAACATGTGAACTATATAGTCAAACATATGAGATAAAAGTATCAAATCTAGTAATGTTGTGTGATAAAAACCATATAATAACTCACATGAAAAAAAAAAACGTTGAGAGCTTATTGTAAATTTTTATATTTGCACTTTATGTAGAATGATATGAGCACCATATTGCGGTTGAAGAGTAATCACAGTGGCTGGAGCATGAGCATACGATGGAGAAAGTTCAAATGAGAAATGTTGTAGAATCAATGACAAAGCCAACTTTGCTTCCAATAAGGAGAAGTTTTGTCCGATGCATATTCTAGGACCCCATCCAAATGGAAAAAATGAAAGCCTACCATTTGTTGCCTTTAAAACTCCTTCAGAAAATCTCTCAGGATTAAATTTCTTTGCATCATCACCCCAAAGTTCTTTGTCATAGTGAACCAACATTATTGGCAGGTAAACCTGCACTCCTGCAGGTAATGTTAGGTTTCCAAGTTTCATATTCTTGTAAGTAGTTCGAGCGAGCCCAAGTACTGGTGGGTATAATCTCAGGACCTCATACAATATCATAGAGACCTGTTGCAAAAGATTTATGGTAATGATAAGTATACTAAGGGTATCCTAGTAATCTCATCAGAATAATAATTACAATACTTACAATCTTAAGGTGATTTAACCCATCAAAGTCAGGTCTTTGATTGCCAAAGACTTGTAAGACTTCCTCCCTTGCACGTGCTTGCCATTCAGGGTACCTACTCAATAACACCATGGTCCAAACAAGCAAAACTGAAGTGGTCTCTTGCCCCGCAAAGTAGAATAGCTTGCACTCCTCAATTACATCATTAAGAGTCATTCCAACATTCGTGTTGTTTCCATGTTTTTGAATTTCCTTGTGATTTGATTCCAGAAGTATGCCTAGCAAGTCATTTTTCGTGGATTGACCTGCCTTCAATGATTCTTCTCTCCTTTTAATCATAACCATAAGAGAAGTTTTTATATCTCTATCAATTTGCTTCATTCTCCTAGTGATAGTAGTAGGTAGAAACCTGAAAATAAAACATAATTAGTGGTTAATGTTGTATGAAGTTGATACAAACCTAGTATCAACTTGAACGAATGAATTGAAAATGATGTATATTAGAGTTAAGGTATAATTCTAATGGAGGATTCAACCTTAGAAGTATGTATACAAGCATGAGAATAGCATGAAAAGAAATATATGGTAACAAGCTGGGCAATTAGAGAAGTCCTTCACCCTACTTGTTCTTTTCCAAACTTCTAGCTACCCTTCCATTCATCCCTTACACACACATAAAGCACCCCAGAAATCTCATGGAATCCCTTGTCCTTTCTCTCCTATTAAGCAAAACTTAGTTTTTATTTTCACTTATCACTCTCTTTACCTCCCTTTACGCAGGTAAGGCAATATCCCCCCTTTCTTTTATCTACTTTAGTAATAAGAGACTAGGAGTCCTAACGGATAGAAATTCTCTTTCCTATGTAAATTAGCTTTCTAGTGGTTGTTCTATAAATAGAAACAAAGAACTTCATTATTGCATGTTGCAATTTAGATGCTGCAATTTCTCATCGCAATTTTTGGTAAATGAACAGACAGGGTACAGAAGCAAATATTCTTTAAGATAAAATGTTTGTTGCCAGAAGTTTTTTTTTTTAATCTCTAAATGGAACTTTTCCCTATTCAAATTGCAATTGAGATACCACTCCACCTCATTACAAAATTTAGTGAATTGAGTAGTATAAAACAAATTTCTTAGTGATGTAATGACAAATAGTATTTGCTAATTGTTGTTTCTAATATGACATAGATAGCAAGGCTTGTTTAATCAAATATAACTTATCATTAAACAATCTAGAATGTGTACTAGTTATCAAGAAAATTAGATATACTGAATAGTGGTCTTACCTCCATCCAGGAATATAAACTTTCGTTATAACTTTAATTATAAGTTCAGCTAGTTCTCTTTGAAGTTGAAATATTCTTATTCCTTCTTCATAACTACTTCCAAATGCTGTTCGAGAAATAACATCACTAGCTAAATTCTGAAGGAAAGGCCACACATCAATTTCACATGATCCATCTGAAGACAACATTCCTTCCCATTTACTTATAAGATCATTACAACTTTTGAGAAATACAGGCATCATCATCTGTGGTGCAAAAAATAGAAAGGAGGAGTTAAAATGCCATGTGTCACACCAAACACTAAGACATTCAGAGCATGTAGAAGTAAAATAAACCTATGGTATATGTGGCAGGCTAAACTAATGCAAACTATGTCATACCAAATTTTTTTTTATTGGAATAAATTTAAGGAGAGAGTACTTTTTTTTAAGCAAAGGCACCAGCAAGATTGAACTCCCTAGTGTTTGTTTGTCATGTTTTCTAAAGGCCCATAAATTGATTGTATAAGATTTAATTTATATCCAGTAAAGGTAAAAAAAAACCTTCAATTTTTCTAAATTGAATGCAGGGTTGATTATCCTTCTATGTTTGCTCCACTTCTCACCCTCATGGCTTGCAAGACCATCGGCTAATAATTTGACAAGTGGATTTGAATTAGGCTTTTGGAAGTCATGGATCCTGTTAAATACATCTTTGATTAGCTCAAGATCTGTGATGATCACCCTTGGTTTTGGTCCAAACCAGATAAATGAATTATTGCCTGCATACCATCAGCAACTTTATAAGAAGGCTTAAATTAAACACAAACAACAACAACAAAAAAATTTGAGGAACGAAGAGAATAGGCATCCTTGTATGTGAGCTATTTGAAATTTACATGAAGAAGTTCAAACAAATGTGAAATAAAAAAGTAAGAGAAAGTAATATTCAAATTATTACCGCTGCCACATACTACCCATACTTGACTTCGGATTTTGATAGCCTCAAGGCATGCATGTTGTGAGTCGTGAGACTGATATATGAATTACTTTAAGTAAAAAAGGCAATAATTATCATTTCATCTTTTGTTTATCTATTGGGAAGGAAGCGACAAATTTGTTAGTCCAAGACCTATGAGAAAATTCATTGCAAAGAATATGGAATCCCACTGTTTCTTTGCAGGCTTACCAACATGCAAAACAATAAATCTGTTTACACAAACTCCAATGACAAAACAAGGAACTGCTTATTAACCACTTGAGGGAATCTTGATGGTGTGAACAAGTTCATATTTGCAGTAATAGAGGGATTCCTCACCCAGCTTACAAGTCTAGTACATTCACTGCTCTTCCACTTGTTTGTTTGACCGGGGTAAAAGTTAACTATCTTTGTGATTATTGTAAGAATTAAAATGCGATTAAAGAAAATTGATTGACAAGTACAAAATTGAATTACGACCTTATATTTGTCAAGTAACAAAACTTCAAAGATGATGGTATAAAATAAAATAATATAACCCATTTTTTAATTTAAAGACCGACAATTTTATATGACACATTCTTTTTTGGTACAGAAGCTAAGACAAAGAGAAAAGAAATAAAAAATTATCTCATGTGAAGAACCTCAATGGTGTCCGCTAAAAGAATAAGCTCTAGACCATTTGGAGGCCTATCCCAGCGCTAAAGCACAAGAAAAGAGGAGGCACCCTGCTTAGCTAGAAAATCAACTGCTTGATTGCTCTCTCTAAGAGTATGAGAGATCAAGCAAGTCCAATCCCGCTCCAAAAAATTCTGAATGTCGCAAAGCAAAGAGGCATACACATGAAAGGTAGGAGAAACAGCTAACAGACGTAAAATTTCCAAACAATCCACCTCACAAATAACCTGGCGATAACCAAGCTCCCAAGTAAGAGCCAAGCCATAGCATAAACCAAGAAGCTCCGCACAGAAGTTGTCAGCTCTAGGAATATTATGACCAGCATAGCCAGTAATCCAGTTACCGTTGACACCACGAAGCACACCACTAACCCAGCTGGACCAGGATTACCCAACAAACTACCATCAAAATTTAATTTCACAAAGTTAACTGGAGGAGGATGCCACCTAACCCATTTAACAGTGGAAGGTCGCAGACTATGCAAATCAAAAACCGAAATACAAGTGTACACAAGTTGCCACATGTTGCGCAACACTTGAGGTAGAACTAACTTCTCCCTATTGAAAACCCACATATTCCGACGTCGCCATACAACCCAAAGGGATGAGAGAAAGAGAATACCATGAGGCCCCTGAGCGTTAGTTCTCAACCAAGAATGGAAGTCTTGAGTGAAAAAATGAGCCCAGTTACCACAACCCATATCCCAAACTTGCTTAGCCAGAGGGCAATCATGAAGGCAATGCAAAGAGGAATCCACAACGGTTGAACATCACAAACAGAAGGAAGAATTAGAAATCCCTCTATGATGCCGCAACTCATTGGTAGGGATACTGTTTTGCATGGCTAGCCAAATAAAGAAACATATTATAAAAGGAACTTTCAATTTCCAAATCCAATTCCAAGAGGGTTGCATACCAACATCATGATGAGAAGAAGTAAGCCAGTGATACCTAGAGGAGATTGTATAGCAACCAGAGAAGGCACCTTTCTCCAGACTAAACAATCCTCATTGTCACCATTCCAAGGAATAGGAGTTTCCTGAATTAAATATGACATATGCTTTTAAATACAAAATTTTCACAATTTTTTTTTTTCATTTTTCCATCACTATTTGATACAAATACTATACTGTAAAGTCACCAATTTGGAGTATATTATCATAGCTTGCAATAATGAAAGTTATCAATAAAAAAAAAGAAAGGTTTTCATAGGATCTATATAACAATAAGGGAATTTTTTTTCTACCCCTCAATATGAGTGCAGACACCAATCATATTTTATGAAAGGAGTGATGGAGAGAGAAGTTTAGAAGAAAAAAAATTGGTTCTATATTTTATGAGTAGGATATTTTAACTTTTAATGTTTGAAATAGAGGAATTCTAAAATAGAGATGTTTTTACATAAATATAAACCTAACATATTATATTTAGATACATTAATAATAAAAATGAATCTCATCCAGTTTATTCAACATATAGTTACTTATCTTTGAGTTTCACTTTTTTTTTCTGAGTGTGTAAGAGGATAGATTATTAACTGTGTGCCAATAGCAGAATTTTTCTTTGAAATAACATTACATTGTTTCAACAAAAAAAATTGACCAAAACGACGCAACAGTCAGTATGCAGCTGTCGAGGGGAGTAGGCATACCGTATTTGTTGACAGTTTGTTGCACATAGGATTCCACACGGGGCACTAAGTCATCAGAGAGATTCATGGGTTTGGCTTTAGCTTCCATTTGCATCTTGGTAAGATCCTTCACGTCCCCAAAAAGAATCCTGTAAGGGTTGCCTTGAAGGCCTTGCTCTCTAAGCAGCCTCTCAAGCTTCTTTGGCCTCAGCCACAGCCAGTTCAGCACCCTCCATCCCCATATCACACCAATCATCACCGTGAGAGCTATGGCTGCAAAAGTTGTGTCCCATACTGCTTCCATTTCTGTGTCAGTAATTGGTGGCAGAAAGAGAAAAACACAGCAATAAGGGAAGATGATGAAACAGGGAAGCAAGATATCTAGGAGGACTTGAGCACAAGAAACAGCTTCTAGAATTTAGGTACCAATAATTACGAGGTGCTGCAATTTTCTATTAATAAGTCAATAACTAAACGTACTACGTTTGTCTCTGTTTTGCTTTTGGTTTCTAGCCACATCCATTTTTGGTCTCATCATATGGAAAGGGACAAAATTATAAATTTTTGAGGAAATGCTACGATTTTGGGAAATTACAATTTTTTTAAAATATTACTATAAAATAACAGTGCTTCCGAATAAATACTCACATTATCAGTTAATGATTTAAAAAGAATAATTTTTTATATTTAAATATAAAAATTTTTACTTTTTCAGTATTTAAATTTAAATTTAACTTCGATGGAATGATATTATAAAATTATATTATATTTTTATTTCTGAAATTAATTTTGATACATTAATAATGGTAAAAGATATTATTAGTCTACTATTTAATTATATATTTTTGTTTTTAAAGAGTTTCAATGCAATCACTAATTAGATCAAATATTTTGCATGATGTGATAATATATAATTGGATATTTATATATTTTTTCATATTGATAATGCATATACATATAATTTTTTGTCAAATTAAATTATTTTATTTACATAATTTTTAAAAAATAAATATGAAAGTTATTTATATTTATTAATATAATAAAATATAGTTAAATGGTAGTATAAAATTATTTTATATAATGACTTCAAAATTAAAAGATTTAACAGCTTATATATATATATAGAGAGAGAGGGGGGCGTATCACATGGAAAATATGACTTATTATAAGAGTGAGATGAGTAAATCTGAACAGTATTATCATACATAAATGATAAAAATTTAAAGATAATTAATGATAATTAATACTTATATGCTCATTTAAAAGTCATGTGACTTTTTATTTTAATCTTGATCATTTATATAAAATTTAATGATCAAAATTAACTTTTCTCATTCTAATAATAAATTATATTTTTTTTATGATATGTTCTTTTATATATATATATGGTGATAAACAAAAAGTCATATCCACATATCCACTACCCCAGTCGTGATCCCCAAGCAATGTAAACCAGCCACATGTTTCTAAGATTTTGAGCCCAGTTAACAACTTGAAGACGGAAGCTGGTTAGTGATCCCCAAGCAATGTAAAGCCTGCCAAATGTTTCTAAGATTTTGACCCCAGTTAGCAATTTGAAGACGGAAGTTTCAGTATCCAATGTTCACTCCTTCATGTCAATTCCATAACCTGAGTATGGAGAAATTCAGGAAAGCGGATTGATATTGACCTTTGAAAGGTTGAAATTTTATAAATCGTGTAACGTCCAGATTTTTTAGTTATAATTATGTATTAATTATAATTAACTGAGTTTAATTAAAAATTAGTTTCCTTAATTAACTAGATAATGAATAATTATACATTCCTCTTTTAGCAGTTTGAATGTATATTTATGTTAGTTATTGTGTTGACTTATTTAAAAATTAAGTATTAAAGTATTTTAAAAATTTAGAGCTTCCTCCGATCTACGATTTCAAATTCCAAGACACTAGAATATAATGATAGTTATTTGAATTAAAATGTTTGTGAAATTATTATTTTATTTGTATTTACTATTATTTTAATTTCCCTTTTACTATGGAATTCCTAAACTACCCCTCTCTACCACTCACTCACACCCTCGTACGGCACCCCTCCTTCCCTTTGTCATTCACTTTTCTTTTCTTCTCCAATACACTCCACATACTCCTCCATTATCTCCTTCTTCTTCAAGCTTCAAGACCTTAACCTCAATCTCATCTCCGTTCTCTCCCAAAATCCAAACCAATTCCATTCCCTCCATCACAAATTCTCTCCATTTCCATTCTAGTTCAAGAACCCTAGCCTTCCATCTCTCTTTTTGCTAACTGCGGCTCCCATTGTTATAGGAGGGGAGGACTTTTTCTTCTCCTCATATCCTTGGAGGTCCAATACTTTCTTTCTTTCAAAGGTTCATCTAAAGGTAGGGCTTTCTTTGTTTCTCTTTTTGTTTTTGTTAAACTTTAGAGCTCTAATGTTTTATGCTTGATATGAATGTTGTTAGGTGGTTGTGACTCTTGATAAATGTTTGAAATAAATCTTTTGATTGATATTTGTAATGTTGGAATGTTGTTGGAGAATAATCTTTGACTCCCCTCCCCATGATGCACTCCCTGTTTGGTATTTGGGGGCCATTTTGCATCATGCTTTGGTTGAGTTTTGGGTGGGTTTATAAGGAAATTTGAATGTTGGATGTATATATGTATATACCTTTGTTTTTAGCTTTTAATGGGGTGTTTGGAGGTATGAAGTATGATGCATGAAAATTGAGTGAATATGCATGCTCTGTGTTTGATAAAACTTCTAAATGAAAGTAAAGGTTGTTTGGGGTTGATTTTTTGCATATTTGTTGGATGGGTAGTTAGTTTGATGCAAAGCTAATGTTTACAAAGGTATAAATCTATGTTAATGAAGTAATCTTGGAAGTTATATGTATAAACATGTAAATTTGATTATGTATTGAATAAGTCCACTTTACCATGTTTTTGTGATGCTTTGGGTTGGATTTTTATAAAAATTAAGTGTTTGATCTATATATGTGTGTGTGTGTGTGTGTGTGTGTGCAATCCCTTGTTCGTAATATATAAAAACTTAGAAATATGACTTTTGGTGATGTGTTAGGAGGGGAGCAACGTCATGCACGAAAATTGCTCGTTATTTATGCTATTTGTTTGATTAAATATCTAAATGAAACTAAGAATTGGCTTAGGTTGTGTTGTCTTTTATGAATTTATAATTCTTGAGTAATGAAGCTTTAGTTAAGATAATATTTTTTTTGTTGGAAGTGAAAAAAGGAAGTTTGGATAAGTTTTGATTTATCATATGGTAGCATTTTAAATTTGGCATAATGGATGATTGGTTACTAATGTTTATGCTTACCCATTGAGTTGTTGTTGTGATCTTTCTTCTTTTTAAGAAAAGGACTTTTGAATTCACTATGCTTGCGTTGCTTCTGAGGCACTACCAAAAAACCAATACGTGAGTTGTGACAATGAAATTAGGGTGATTCCCAAAAATCGTCACAATATTCAGCAAATTACAACGGTTTTAGTGACCGCCATAATCTTAGTGAAAGGAATGGCCATGAAATTATGGCAGTTCTTTAAAACCGAATCTTAGTAAATTACGACAGTTTGGTAAATTATGACGGTTAGAGCCGCCTTTATTTACCACTAACTATTTTTACTTTTACTTTTTTAATAAAGTAGGGAAAAAATGAGCATTTCCACTCTTTAACATTTTAGCTGGTTTTAAATAGATACCTTAACTTCTAAAGCTTCTAATTAGATGCTTAAACTATACTAATCTTAAAAATTAGTCACTTTATTCAATTTTGGGTTTAGCTAGATAGGTGACGTGGTAAAATATCTAATGATGTGTGTGTGTGTGACAATTTCTTTTAATTTTTTAATATTTTCTTTATTTATATTATTTAATGTTTGTAAAAAATACATATCAATAAAAAATGGCAAAAAACTATTAACTAAAATTTTGTCATTCGTTGCTTAGAAAATGAGGATGAGAAACTCAAATCAAACGCCAACTCTTCTAAGAGAACGCATTATCTTTTGATTTTTTCAATCTTATAATAAAAATAATGAACTATGGTAAATAGAGCATATTTTGTGCTTTTTCTTTTATTATTTCAATTGAATTTGGAACTTGATTTGTTACAAAAATTGTAATTTTATTCCCTTGAAAATGGAAACAAAATTTGAATAGTAGATAAAACTAGAGCAAATTTTTCATTGAGCATACACACACACACACACACATATAGCACACACAATTTATAAATCATTTGTTCATTGTGGAACTTTTAGATTCTAACTCAAATTTTATTTTGCTTTGTTATGCACGAACTTTCAAAATTTTAAAAATGACTAATTTTAAAAAATGCGTTAGTTAAATCATTTAACTAAAAATTTAAATGATATAGAAAGTAGAAAATAAAAAAAAGAAAATATATTTTTGAAAAAAAAAACTTATCAATCTAAAAAAAGAGAATTCTTTTATAATTAAACCTGAGATAAAAATGAGATCTATAATATAGAAAGAAGTAAGGAAAAAAATAAGAACCCAACACTGAGAAAACCTTTTCCTTCATGAGAAAACCCATCTATTTCACTTAGGCGTCATTCTTCACTCCCTTTTCATTCTTCACGCACTGGGATGGAGGCAAACCAGGTAGAGAAAAGCTCACTGAGAAAACCATTCCCCTTCACTCCCTTTCATTCTTCGCGCCACTTAACCCTCCTCTTTCAATCCCACTTGTGCTCACTGAGAAATCCTTCACTGAACTAGAGAAAGTGCCTAAACCATACAGCCACTCAACCCGCGTGCAACCCCTACCTTAGTAGGGAAAAGCTCCGTCCAACCCCGCATCATAACCTTAGCTCCAGCAACCCAACCTACACTTAGCCAACCTCTGCTTCATGACCTCTGCTCACCCACCCATGACCTTTGCTCACCTGCACTGTTGCTTTTTCATTGGACCGCTCAAGGTTGTTCGGAGCCTCTACTAGGCACGGTTGTGGTCCCTACACTCCACCAGTCAATCATTGCTTCATCTCCCTTTTGTCTTGTCCTTCAAATCTGAACCTTTTGTTTTTCTTCGAATTTTGATGGTGTCTTGCTCTCTCTGTGAATGTGATTATTTTGTGTTCTAATGATTGGGCTCTTTATGAATAATTAGGCATTGGGATTGATTATGGTTATGAGTTTGTTTAGGTTCAATTTGTGTGTGTATTGTCTGTATGATTTAAATGTTGTTGAGTCTTTTGATGATGACATTCTTGTGCAATGTGAAGGATAAATGACAGGTTGTTAAATGTTGGCTTTGTGGGTGTTGTAGAGTGGTGAGTGATACTACTTGGCTACTAGGGCTACTGGGTTTGTTGTGGGAGATCGTCTATGCCAAAATGATCTATTTTTTGTTCACCATATTTGCCAAGATTAGGTTGGGTCTGTTGCTTGTGTATTGGCTGAGCTTCTTCTTGGATAGGTTGGTGTTTGTTGATATTTTGCAATTTGGCATGTATAATAATGAAATTTTTTTGTTTTTCATTTTTTAGCCTTTGTTCCCTAGTGAGAGTGGAGTTGGTCAGCTTGTTGAGATCATCAAAGTAATCTTTCTAATCAATTTATTTATTATTGCTGCTATGTTTTCCTTATTTACTTTGAATCCTACTTTGAAATTAGTACACTTGGATGCTTCCATTAACTTAATTGTAAGTTGCAACGTCAGAATACAATGGATGATGATATGTCATTGATTCATAGCTCAATTTGATAGGCAGCCTTGCTAATTTACAGTGTCAGCATCTTTAGCATGTAAATTTTTCATTTGTGGTTGTTTTGATAGGTTTTGGGCATTCCAACAAGGGAAAAGATTAAGTGCATGAACCCTAACTATACAGAATTTAAATTCCCACAGATTAAAGGACATCCATGGCACAAGGTATAACAAATAAATTTAATAGCATTTTCAGTTTATAATTGAGCTCATTGTACTAATATGTGTAGTCACTCCTCTTATTTAGCACACAACACTAATGCAAACTTGTTGATTTGCTCCTGCCAGATCTTTCATAAGTGCATGCCTCCAGAAGCTGTTGATTTGGTATCAAGATTACTACAATACTCGCCTAACTTGAGGGGCACAGCTGTAAGTATATGACCTCTCAGCAGGCCTTTCCAGTTTCTATCCAACTAATTTTGAAAATAGTGTTCTCCTTTATCATTTGATGATGGTTCTAGAACTGTGTTTGGCAGTTTTATATACCTCCTGATCTAATTATTTCGTGGCCACTTCTTATCTCCAAAATTTTCTATATCATGTTTAGATGGTGTGGTATTTATGTGCATCATAACCTTAAGGTATATCTGTCTTCTTTCATTGCAAGGTAGTGCCATGGCTTTCATGAATTGATTAAACAATTTTTTTTTTGTTGCATTTGCAGTTTGAAAATATTTACTTTAGCTGGGATTATAGGGATACTTGTGCTTCTTCCAGTGAACTGCTAGGGAAATCAGCTACAAGATTTTGATGTTGTTGACTTCGTAAGAGCTAGCCATAATGTAGCTATAGCGTTGCAAGGTGTTGATGGAAGTCATGTGATTGCAGGGGCTGTAATATGCCATTTGGACTTCCTTGTTTCGGTTGCAAATCATTTGGAGTTGAAAGTGCTTGTATTGGATGGTGCAAGTCCCATATTGGTGGGTTCTCAGGTGTGTACTATAATGACATATCCGTGCACTTTAATTTATTTACCAATTTTTTTAGGGGAAAATATTCAACCATCTTTTTGCTATCTATGCAGTTAAAGTTTCATATACACCATGCAAAGGAGCCTACCAGAGTTTCAAGAATATTGTCAATACTTGACTCCAAGACAAGTAAGGTGACCAAAAAGTCACCTCGCTGTCTCACTGCGAAGCAAAATGCAGTAATGGAAGTGAATATACAATGGAAATATATCTTGCTAATTCAATGATCATACACACATTTCTATTCCTCTATCACTCCTAGTACTCAGAAAACTTGAATGAATTTCTGTTGTCTCTTTGATTTCAGGTGATTTTGTAAGAGCTAGTTTGTGTGGTAGAGTTCTCAAGTTGTAAAGCTCTTGGAAAGGTGTCCCTAAGAACACTAGGAAGAACAATTGTTGTTGGACTTGTGACCAGAATAATTGAAGAAGAAGACTAGTTTACGGTTCTCACATGTAAGCATCTTTGTTTACCATGTAAGTCTAGATTGTGTTAGTTAGCAGACAATGGGCAACTATATGATTATTGTTGAGGTTCACGAGTCAATATGTGAATTATGTAAGAATAGTGAAGTTTTCTTATGCTTTTCGCCAGACATTCATCATAGGAGAGCGCTTTTCAATACTTTAGACTTGTGTACTATAGCAATATAGTCTATTTAAGAGATAAAAGCTATGAGCTTACAGGGTAGTGCCATGGCTTTCATGAATTGTGAACTAAGAGCTACATTTTATGTCATTGTATGTATTACTTTATATTTAATTTATTATGAATTATGTACTTGAAACAATATATTTTAATGTATTTTTTATATAATAAATGAATTTGATTTTTAGCTATGAATAATTGGTTCAATATGCATAAAAAAAAATTATAGAGCCAAAACATTAGGGATATAAGCAAAATTGGAAGGGAAAAAAAAAAAGAAAAACCATTGGTGATTAAAAAAGGACTTTTAGCGGCGGTTAAAACTACCACCAAAAAGTTTTCCTTTTTAAAAAATTGGCAATAGCGGCGGTTTTGACACCCCTACAATTTTTCAAAGCACATTTCTAGTCTAACTTTAGCGGAAGTTTTCAGCAATCTAGAACTGCTACAAATAACCTGCAATGGTTGAAAACCGCCGCAATTCACCAAGATGGACCATACTGTCAAGAGTAAAATAGCGGTTCTAACCCGCCATAATTCACATGAAAAAAGTGCCGGTTGAAAATCGTTGCAAATTACTAAATATAATGGGTGGTTTTGTTAAGGGAAAAATGGAGGTGAAAAATAGCGGTTCTTAGCATTCATTGTGGCGACTTTTTTTTAACTATTATAATTTACCGAATGACATTAATAATTATGGCACTGCAAGGAACCTCCCTTCTTGAAAATAACGGTGGTTAAAACCGCCCTAATTTCCCAAAAAAATTGTCACAATTCACTGGTTTTTTTGTAATAAGGAAAGTAATGACTTTGAGGAAAGAGGAAAAAGATGAACAACTAAGGAATAAAGGATCAAAATTAAAACATAAAGATTAATGGTTGACTTATATCGACAAAGAGGATTCCAATGCAACATTGAATCATTTTGAGGACTAGTGATGAATGTACATTGACTTTCTTTATAAGCGCACATGAGGGTTTTGGTGTCGGTTCGCATTAAGGAATTGGTGATGACTGGTTAAGCATGAGCTAATAGCTTTTAAAGTATCTAAACCAAGATTAAATGAGAGGAAAGAATAGTGAGATCTTAAGAACAGATAGAAACACAAAAGTTATGAGGTGGTTAGAACCAAAGAAAAAGATTTCAATTATAATATACTTGATGATTTGTACTAGGATAGCCATTTATGCAGACTTGTGACATTAAATGAGTAAGCCTAGTCCTTTTTACATGCTTGCATATCTCTTTAATTATACTAGTAAAGTTCTTTCGCGCATGCATGTTCATCTCATGCCAAGACCGTGCTAAAAGACCCTTTTACCTTGGTAAAGAATGGTTGCGAAATCTTAAAACTGAACCTCATGATTGTATACTAATGATTTCAAAGGAAACCAATTGGTAGACTAGAGATGATAATGATGTCACATTATTTGCATATGTCTCGACTAAGATTTTGATTGATTTCTCACCATTTCCTCGTTTTCCATATCATCTCTAGATGAGTAGGTAAATCCTGATACAATGAGTTAGCTTGCTAGAGTATTGTTGCTTTTGCTTCATGCTTTGGAACTATGTGTCCTTTTATTTTTGAAATCTGGAACTTGAATCTTTTTGTATTTGGGTTGCGAGACCTCTTATTTCTTCTATGTTTTGTATTTTGTGGTCTAAGGCGATAACTTAGAATTCTCTTAGCTATTTTGACCTATGAGGCCGCCTATATTCTAATATTACATTATTATGTTTTATATTGTGGATTGAGGGGCACTATGTGCCTCATGATGATGACATGTGAAATATTGGGATTTATATTTGGAACATCATGTTGTGCTATGGATGTTTGTTTATTCTATTTATGATTTTCTGTAATACAGAAGGCATGGTACTTATGCCATTACTATGTCGAAATTTCATTAGAATTTTTAGCAACATTTATGACTAATATTGAAAGGCTCATTAAATAGGGTGTGATTCCTTAGTATTAATTTGTATGTGACTCAAGCACATAGAAATGAGTATTAAGGAATTACACATCGATCTTGAACATGAAGGAATATGTGCATCATATTTTATTCTTACCATATTTTATAGAAGAGTTTAATTTTTAAGTATGAATTATAATACCATCCAATTATATATTATTGTAGTAATAAAAATAGTTAAATTTTACACTTATTCTTAAAATAGTCATCATATAAATGAAATGATTTAATTAAATAGACAAAATACCCATTTTGATCCTTTTAAAATTTTACACTTACGAAATTGGTCCCTGTATAAAAAAAAAAAAAAACTCTCAAATTGGTCTCTACAAAATTAAATAGTCGAACAAATTGGTCCCTAAAAAGTAGATCTCTCAAATTGGTCTGTGTGAAAACTTCAAATAAGACAAATTGGTTTTTATAAAATTGAAAAATTGGTCAAATTAGTCCCTCTAACAAGTCAGGCAAAGAGGACTAAATTTTCCAATAATTCACTTTACATGGACTAATTTGAAAGATTTTTTTTGTAGGGATTAATTTGTCCGACTATTCAATTTTGCAGGGACTAATTTGAGAGTTTATTTTTTACATGGACCAATTTAGTCGATGCGAAATTTTAGAGGGACGAATTTGGTATTTTTTCCTAATTAAATAATAATCCATGCATATAAATTAAACTCTTTGAAATTATAAATCTTTAAAAGAAATACAGCCACAATTTTTCATGAGCACAATTTTGTTTTTAGCACCTGTCACTTTTATTGAAGATAGTGTGAATTGTGAAATGATCTAAATATAATTTTATTCTTTATAAATAATGATGATTTTAGTTTTAATTCTTTTAAAAAAATTTCCTATGGTTTTAGTGCCTTTTTTTTCCCTTTATTTGTTTCTAGCTTCTGTCATTCTAATTTTTTGTCTCTATAAGTATGTTTAAATATGTATTTAGTCCAAGTTAGAAGAAAAATATACTTGCATTTAGTCATTACAAATAACAGAAATATTATTTTTGTGTCCTTATAAATATTTTTAAACATTTTTTTATCATCATATATTTCACCACTTAACATCAAATCTAAATTTCAAAAGGGACCCATAATGGAACAATAAAAAAACACAACTAAAATCAAAACAAAAATTCTAAACAGATTAAAATCAAAATGACTCACATTTAAAAGTTTAAAACATATTTAAATCTAGTAAAATAGTTTCACGTGACGGGTCAAGTGCCGACACTTTAATTAAGAATAAGTTGGCATTTTTCTCCCTTAATTCTCTTATATATCTTTGTTGGATTAATGTAGTAGTTGTTTTCTGCTTTTGGCTATCAATGAATTAATGCTTTTTCTTTAACTAATTTCTTTTGAACTCTTTTGATTAATTAAATAAAATAATGACTATAATAAAATTTGTTGATTAATCATATCACGTCATCATATTCTATTTAGTATATATATAAAAGTAAGACACTTTTCATACTCGAAATACCAAAAGTCTCTATTTAATGCTTTCAATTTAATATTTTTATTTTATTTTTTTAACACCTATTAACTATTTACACCATTAATTTTGGATTTCTACATCTATTTATTGATTTTTTTTCTTCTTTAAAAAAATTTGATTTTCCATTAGTGTATATCTTTTTAATATATTTTTTTTTATCAAAACAGTACCTATGCGTTGCACGTGCATTGTTGGTGAAATTTTTAAATTATAATTAATTTCAATATTATTTAAATTGATTTTATGAAATAATTTATATATATATATATATTATTAGTTAATCTAGAATAAAATATTTTTCATTAATCTATATATTTCTAATATTTTTTATTTAGACGGCACATAAGTTGAGAGCAGTATTTAAAATTATCATTAATTTAAAATTACTTAAATTGATTTGATGATATATACATATATATTAGTCAATATAGAATAAAAATAAAAGTTAATTTTTTCTAAGAGACATCTTTATCGTATAAACATCATCGTAGTCAAGCATTGCACGAGCCAGTGATCATAAGTATTCGGCATTAGAAACAGGCAGTCAGGTTTACTTGATGAAGAAGATTAAAACGAATTATAAGTTCACCTCACGAATTATCAATAGTCATCATCTGGATGGTACCTGTACGTTGCATGTGCCTGTACGTTGCATGTGCGCTGTCAATGCAATGTTTAAAATTATTATTAATTTAATATATATATATTGTATTGTACTAGAAAATATAGGCCTACATCTTGGCCCAAGTTACAAGATCTCGGATATGAACCCAGACCTCGGGCTCTTTTGAAGGACTCTCCCAAAGCGTCCCACAACTCAGCCTACATGCATGGCGTAATAACCCTTGCAAATTTATCTCAGATTTAGTTAAGAGGATCTCCACTAAATCTCTTATATAATCCCTCTATGTCTTATTATATCCCTATTATATCTGGTTATCACAGGAATATCTCCCATACTGAAGGAATTTCTTAACAAGATCTTCCACAGGCTAATCTCACATTATATAAAGGGCTATCACGCCCCAGGTATGACAATTTTGATCCATCACTCAAACACCTTTCCACTCATCATATATTCTCTAACTTGAGTATCGAAGTGTCTTTGCAGGTACCCCACCCCCTGTTTCCACAGACGTTGACGCTACTTGCACCCTTGCCATATTTTTAGGTAAGAACATTAGCGCCTACCATAGGATCGGTAAACAAAGCCTACCGCACAAAACCCGTCATCCATGGCTGACGCTTCCAGCCAAAACACTCACCCCAATAACCAACCTCCCCCTAACCTCGACCAGTTGCAAGAAGAGAATCGCCACCAGGTCGAGCAGCTCCACAAATTGCAGGAAGAGAATCAATCCCTGAGGATTGAAAATTCAAAAAATCCCAGACAAGGAGCCACTAGCCTAGGGAATACCAAACATGCCAATCATGATTTTGGCAATGGTAGACCCCTATACTTCCATTATAAACATACTAAGCCGAATCTAATGATGAGCTTGAAACCATAGACTGTGGACCATTCTCAGAAAAACTCATGGCCACCAACCCATCTGCCAATTTTAGACTCCCAACGTCACTTCGCCCCTATGATGGAACAGGAGATCCCCAATCATTCATTACAATGTTCAGATCCATGATGCTCATTAATGGAGCAACTGACAGAATCCTCTACTGAATTTTCCTGTCTTTTCTGGAAAAATTGGAGCTACTGTGGTTCTCAACCCTATCCCCAAATTCCATTCATAGGTTCAAGGATCTTGCCAAATTAAGCTTTCACCAATAGATTTGTATCCTCCAAAATCTATACCAAGACATCGAATTCCTTATAACACGTCAAACAAGGATCTGATGAGCCCTTAAGAGCTTACTTAACTCGATTCCAAAAAGAGGTATCACAAATTCCTGGCCTTAATCTAGCGGTTGAACTACACCAAATCAGGATCAACTTGCGATTTGGGCCATTCAAAGAAAGCTTAGCAATCACTAGGCTGAGGACCATACATGAACTATGTGAAAAGGGCCCTTAGATACATCAACGCTGAGGAGCTCCGAGTAGCAGAAAAGAACAATCAAAAGTAAGACAAAGACAACTCAGGTCAGAAACACAAGGAGGGCAAGCATAAGCACAGAAAAAACTCTGGATATTCAGAACTAGGATTTGCTACTTACGCCCTACTCAATGCAAGAGCAAGTACAATCTTGACCAAAATATACAGTGCTCGGCTCCTAAAACCAGTCCAAGGTGATCCTCAGCCAGGACTAAAAGGCACATACCAAAACAAAGTCTGTGAATATCATAACTCTAAGGGACACACAACAAATGAATGCAAAAGCTTGAAGAACAGGATTGAACGTCTCATTCGAGAAGGATTGAAACAATTCATCAATGAGAAAAGAGAAGAAAAGAAAAGAGGCTGAGGCCGTGAAAGAAGAAACAAGTGCTGAAGCTCTTCAACATCTTCAAACAGTGAATCCCCACCAAAATACAAAAAACTTGAAAGAAAAAAGGCGATCTCCCTCTCATGAAGAAACAAAAATCCGTGGTGTCATCGACCACATTACAATAGGATTCGCAGAAGGAGGCAAGACAAGCTCGGCAAGAAAAATATCACTACGGGCAATCATGTCACTTGAAGGAGCATCAAATCCCTCAAGGCCAAAGAACAAAAACTCGGGAATATCTTTCTTAGATTCTGATTACAAAGGAGTTGATGAAAATTTGCATGATCCTATTATAATTTCCATCCTTGCCGACAATTTTTTAGTCAGGAAAATCCTGGTGAACTAGGGGAGTTTAGCCGAAATCCTTTTTTATTCTACTTTCAAACGGATGCAATTATCTGAAAACTCACTCCCCCATACAATGGTGTACTAGTCGGATTTACTGGGTGTGAACACTTGATTTTGTTTAGCCCATAAAAATAAAAATTCAAAAAAATTGGCATATTTTAACAATTTGTGAACAAAGCTCACCATCACGACCCATAATGTTCATGTTTATTTTTACATCTCTGTTGAACCAAAAAACAAAATTTATATTCCAGCCTTTTTATTATTTTCATAACCCATCCCTTGACTCTGTCCAGATTTCTTTCGAGGTCGTCTTCTTTGTCCATATACCAAAATCAACCCAGGCCATTATAATTTTTCTTTTCAGCCCACATTTTCATTGACGTGTTTTTTTTTTTTAAAAAAAAAGAAAACGGGACAGGAAGAAAAGTGAGCTGTATTGAAGATAATAAAAAAAGAGTTAATGTTAATTTTAGTCCCTCACTTTTTATTATTGAGTCATTTTAGTCACTTTCAAAATGAGTCAAATTAGTCCCTAACATTATAAAATGTGAGTCATTTTAGTCCTTTAACTCAATTGTAATTAATTTTCTATCAATTAAATGATAATTAATAACATTAAGTGATACCTTGATATACCATATGTCATCTAAAGTAGAATATATTTTAAAATGACTTATTTTTATGTTTAAAATTATACAAAATAAGTCATTTAAATATTCATTATACATTTTAAATTGACTCATTTTGTACAATTTTAGATGCCAAAATAAATTATTTTAAACTTCATTCTACTTTAGATGACACATAGTATGATAATATATAACTTAATGTTACACATCATCATCTAATTGATAAAATGTTAAATAAAAGTGGAATAAGGGACTAATTTGACTCACATTTTGTAATGTTGGGGATTGATTTGACTCGTTTTAAAAGTCAGGGACTAAAATGACTCACAAGTAAAAAGTCACGGACTAAAATGAGTATTAACTCTAAAAAGAAATCAAAAGCAAGGACCATGCTCCCATCATCAGCAGAATCGCAATGGTTTGCGACAAAGATCCTTCAACCATTCCTTACCATAGCTGGAGAAATCAATCAGGAAACTTTAATTAATTGGCAAAGCGGGTATAAGTGCAGGGCTCATCATCAGAAGAGGGGGACTAAGGGAGATTTCATCCACTTTCTAAAAACAAAAGAGCTAAATTTTTGAGATTCTGCGAGAGGTTGGAGATTGAATTGAAACTGGAGAATAAAGCAGGAGGCAAAACAGGAGAAAATAATTGTGTAGTATGGTTACATTCTCATTTGTTATTATATGATTTTAATGTCACCCCATTCTCATGTCAAAATTCACAAAACACACACACAGCTCTCCAATCCTCAAATCACAAGACACAGCAACACAATGGTTGGGGTGACATCAATCAGAAGGGGAGGTAGGCAGCGGCTTCTCAGTTTCAATCACAGCAACACAAATCAAGCACAAGACAAACCATCTCAGTTTCAAAATCACAAACACAAACATTCCAACAAATAAATCATAACAACCTTCTCTCAACATCAATCCAATGCAACTGCAGAAATAAAAAAGAGGAGGAACCAACAAGAAAAATAAAAAACTAGAAGCAAGTAGAGGGGAGGTAGGCAGCGGCTTCTCCTCCCACACAAAACCCAGCGCCGGTTGCTTCCCTTTCCTCCACCCTCAAATAGCCGCGATCCCCTTCAGCCGCCACGCACCTCTCAGCCGCCATGCATAGGCCACGGCCGGCCAGGCGCACCACAGCCGCGCGGCACTGCTTTCCTGTGAGCTCCACGAACCAGGCCAGCTCCTCCCACTGCGCGGCTCCTCCCCCTGCAAACCCACTGCGCGACGCCCTTCTCCGTTTCTCCTCCACCGCGCGCGCGGTGCTGCCTTGCCATCCCAGCCACCCTTCGCGGCGGATCAACCCGCAGCAGCGGCTGGTTCTCTCTTTCCTCTCTCCTCCTCGTGCTCTCTCCCTTTCTCGCTCTTTGGCTTTCACTCACTGCCTATCTCTCTCTCTCTCTCTCTCTCTCTCTCTCTCTCTCTCTCTGTCTGTGCATGTGCGTGTGTGTGAATATGTTTGCAGAAGTTGAAACCCACTTTTACCTTTTTTTCCTTGCACTTTATTTCCTTGCTTGGTTTTGCTATTTTTGAGTTCTTTACTACTATTGTTTATGGGCTAAAAAGATTTGTGTGGCTGTTAGGATTAGAAAATTTCTTTGTTTTTATTTCCACGCGTTGCAGATTGCCTTTGTTTGGTTTCTTTTTATTTTGTGATTTTCTTTTGCAAGCTTTTGGGCCTTATTCTTGTCAGTCTCATTTTTGGGCTTTTAGGATTGCATTAAAAGAAGAGGCTGTGTAGGTTTTGGTAACGAAAGGAATATGTGGGTTGTTATTTGTTTGCAAAGATTTAATTTGATAAAAATTTAGGCTTTAAAATTGATCTGATTTTGCTAACTTCGATTCGGAAAGTTTTCTTTTATTTTTTAGGTGGTTCTTTGAAATAAAGAAGGAATGGATGTAGGAATATAGAGGTTATTGTTGGGCCTTTGGGTTTATTGGGTTATTAGCATTATTTTGATTTTAAGTTGAGTCAATTCTCTTCTTTCCTCTTAATAAGCAAATTTTTTTTGTATTTATGCCTTCAAAATTGGTTCTGGCTATTAAATAAAATGTAAGTGATGAATAATTCTATTTTTAAGGTTAAAGTTAGTTTGGCCATGATGACTTATTAATTTTATATTCTAAAATATTTTAGCTGTGACTGATTGATATTCTAAAATTCCTTATTTTCAAAAAAAAAATCCACCAGCCAACAATTTTTTTTTAAAGAACTACGTCACTTTAAGTTCTGCACTGCACTAGGGAATATGTACGAGCAGGTATATTCCTGTCAAGTCAGAATTAAATTTTCATAATTTTTAATTTCTTGTAAATAATTTTATTTTGATAAAATTCTATTTATTCATTTATCTATTTTTGGTTTATAGGAGATATTTTAATTTTACTTTTAATTATTCATTTATTTGTTGAATATTTCATTTTGAATAATGACGTTAATTGAGTTGGGACAACTTGTTAATCCAATATATTGGATATCTGAGTTGTGATAACTTGATATTCTAAAATTTCATTTTTAAACAAATATTTATTTTTTCGTAGTGACATATTTTATATTATTTGTAAATATTTATCCTTTATTGGAAATATTTGATTTTATTTATGTAAGATAAACTATTTATTTAAAGAATATCTTTATTTTTGAATAAAAATGTTAACTTAGCCGTGACGGCTTATTAACTCAATGTATCGGAAATATGAGCTGTGACAGTTTGATTCTCCAAAAAAAGTTCTATTTTAAAAGAAAATAATAATAATTTGTTCTCATTATATATATTTTAGACCTTTTCTGTAAATACTTATTTTTTAATTAGTTATTTGAGAAATATCTTATTTTGAATAAAAATGTTAACTTGACCGTAATGGCTTGTTAACTTGATATTTTGTAAACTTGAGTTGTGACAGTTTGATGCTCCAAATTTTTTTTTAAAAGCAAAAATTTCTTGTAAATAAAATGGTAAAAATAAATATTTTGAAAGGTTATTAATAATTTGCACAATTTAATTAAGGTAATCGTAGCAATAAAGATGTATCAGGGGTGCTGCGAAAATAAACTTTTTGCCATTCCCTGTGCATAATCGACTCCCGAATTCAAATCCGACTTCAAAGATCATCTTTTTTAAATAAAAATGGTTTTCCCTCACTTTTACCAATTTAAATAAAATTTGGTGGCGACTCCAATTTTAAATATTTATTTCTCGCCGTCCCCATCGCAATCCCGGTTGCAACACTGGGAACAGAGTAAAAGTACTCGACTACGTATGGCTCTAGACAACATTCGACACAGAACCGCTAACAAAATCAGTCGACCTTTAATCCCTAGTCATTGATACCAACTGTCCTTATCACATAATTCTAGGGTGACCTTCACTCAACGCCCTCAGAGCTGTAGTCTCAACACCTCATCTGGCCATGAAATTCCCAGTATCTGAATCCAAAGTCGGAGTAGGCTGCGCTGACCAAAAAGAAGCCAGAACGTGCTATAATGAATGTCTGAAGATAAAGTCCACATAAAAAGCCAAAGACTGAACAAGTACACAACGTGTTCCACACAGATCAAATCCCCTTGATCTCCGAGCTTGATCCCAGAGGAGAAATTTAGAATCACCCACAACTAGTTGACGATTGACAGCCCGTCTAGATAGGCGACAAAGCCAAAAAAGTAACCTTCATTGGAGCTTACCTCCCTCCAAGCTTATCTGCAGAACTCTCTACCTTACTCTTAAGGAATGCTAATCTTTTTGCCTAGACCTCAGCTGATATGCCAGGAATCAATGCAGATGTGATCAATCGCAAGCTAATGGTCGACCCAAAAGCTCGACCAATAGCACAGAAGGAAAGGACCCTGGGAGCCAAGTGCCAGGAAGCAGCCCTATAAGAAACCAAGAAGCTCCTTAAAGTAGGCTTCATCAAAGAAATCAAGTATACTACATGACTAGCGAATGTAGTAATGGTAAAGAAAAGCTCAGATAAATGGTGCATGTGTGTAGACTTCACTGATTTTAATAAGGCTTGCCCAAAGGACTCCTACTCGCTCTCCAGCATCGACAAGCTTGTCGATAATGCCTCCGGCTACCAATATCTTAGCTTTATGGATGCATACTCTGGTTACAATCAAATCAAAATGCATCTAGAAAATGAAGACAAAACTGCATTCCTCATGGAGCACGCCAACTTTTGTTATAAAGTCATGCCTTTCGGCCTAAAGAATGCAAGAGCCACGTACCAGAGACTCATGAACAAGGTTTTTGAAGAATAGATAGGTAGAAACGTCAAAGTATATGTTGATGATATGGTGGCAAAAACACTTTCAACTGGAGATCACATTAATGATCTTGAAGAAATATTCAGACAGCTCTGCAGATGCAACATGAGATTAAATCTTGAAAAATGTGCATTTGGAGTTCATGGAGAAAAATTCCTCAGATTCATACTCACCAACTGAGAAATAAAAGCCAACCTCGACAAATGTGAGCAATAGTAGAAATGAAAAGCCCAAGCTCAGTCAAAGAAGTACAACAACTCACTAGCCACCTAGCATCCCTGTCCCGCTTCCTCTCAAGATCGGCTAAGAAAGCAGCCCCATTCTTTAAAAAGCTAAGAAAACATGTGTCATTTGCTTGGTCCGAAGATTGTGAAAAGGCCTTCACTGAACGAAAGGTACTTCTCTCAACACCACTTGTGCTCACTAAACCTCACCTTGGAGAAATCATTTTTCTTTACCTATTGTGACCGAACATGCGGTGAAGTCGGTTCTCGTAACAAAAAGAGATAAAACACAACAACCTGTTTATTTCATCAGCAAAACACTCCAAGGTCCTGAGCAGAGATACCAGAAGATCGAGAAGCTAGCCTATACAGTAGTGGTATCGGCCAGAAAGTTGAGACCATACTTTCAGAGCTACCACATTATCGTCTGAATAGAACAACCCATTAGGCAGATACTAATTAAACCTGAATTAGCTGGGAGAATGATTTCATGTCCAGTGAACTCTCAGAACATAGCCTGGAATACTAACCCAGAGGACCAATCAAGGAGCAGGCCCTTGCCGACTTCGTGGTCGAACTCTCACAAGTCACACAACAAGAACTTGGTTATTCAATACTGCATGTTGATGGAGCTGCCAATGGCAAAGGAAGCGGAGCCGGAATCACTCTAGAAAACGAAGAAGGAATCTTAATTGAACAATCTCTCCAGTTCCAGTTCCAGGCCAGTAACAATCAAGTAAAATATGAAGCACTGATAGCAGGCCTTAAACTTGCCCAAGAAGTCCGAGTCCAAAGACTCAAGGTAAAAGATGATTTACATCTAGTTGTCGGCTAAGTCAACAGTACTTTCACTGCTAGAGACCTTCTCCTAGAAAAATATCTACCATTGGTAAAAAACTTGATGCAACACTTCGACTCTTACAAAGTAACACACATAGCAAGAGAACACAATACTAGGGCCAACATCCTCTCTATACTTGCCAGCACCAGTAAAACACAGAATAACAAGTCAGTAATCTAGATAAAACTTCAAAACTCGAGCTGCCTTCAATCAGAAAGTTGCAACACAGAAATAGAAAGCCAAGATTGGCGAACTCCACTCCTTTAGTTACCTAAAATCAGGGGAAATCCCAAGCTTAGTAGCCGATGATAAAAAGTTCAAGAGGCAAGCAAGCTACTACACATTATGCAGAGGTCTACTTTTCAGTCAAGGATATTTACTCCCCCTCCTAAAAAGTTTCATCCCCCAAGGAGTCAATGATGTAATGGTCGAAGTACGTGAAGGGGTCTGCAGAAACTACATCGGAGGTCGAGCCCTTGCTGCCAAAATACTCCGAGCAGGATACTTTTGGATTAGTATGAAAATTGATTGCACAGACTTCGTATGCAAATGTGATAAGTGCTAGAGATTCTCAGAAGTCTCCCAAAGACATCTAAAGCCACTACATTTCTCGGAATCTAGCTGGCCTTTCCACAAATAGGGAATCAACCTACTCAGTCATTTTCGTCTAGCACCAGGACAATTCAAATACTTAGTAGTGGTCATTGACTACTTCACTAAGTGGATCGAAGTAGAGCCCTTTGCAACAATTACTGCAGAGAAGGTCAGAAAATTCATCTGGAAAAGAATCATATGCAGATTTGGACTTCCCAAAGAATTGATTACCGATAATGGCACACAATTCACGGACCAAAGATTGAACGAACTCCGTGAGAATTTTCAAATCAAGCATATTTTCACTTCTGTAGAACACCCACAAACTAATGGCCTAGCCAAGGCTGCTAATAAGGTCTTCCTCATGGCCTTGAAGAAAAAGCTCGATAAAGCCAAAGGCCTCTAGGTCGAAAACCTACCCGAAGTCCTTTGGGGGTATTACACTACTGCTCAATCTTCAACACAAGAAACACCATCAGGCTCGTCTTTGACCGCAAAGCTATGCTCCCAGTAGAAGTTGCTCAATCCAATGTCCGATGACTAACAATCAAGAAAGAAATAAATGAAGAAAATAGAAGAGCCAAGCTAGATCTCGTTAATGAAGACATGGAATTGGCCCACATCAGAGAAGAAGCAACTAAACAAAGGATGACTTGACTCTACAATAAGAAGCTTGACCCAAGAACCTTTTAGGTCAGAGACCTAGTCCCACGAAAAGTGGAACTACAGAGGAAGCCCGTAGGAGAAGGGAATCTATCCCCTAACTGGGAAGGATCATTCCGAGTAACACAAGTCATTGGTTGAGAAGCCTATAAGATAGCCGAACTCTCTGGACAAGAACTCCGAAGAATGTGGAACGCCATATCCTTAAGGAAATACTACAGTTAGAGTTAAAACGCCTCAAATCACATTCGATGGGTGCACTCTTTTTCCTTTGATGGGTTTTATCCCATTTGGTTTTACCATCAAAGGTTTTAATGAGGCATGATCGTATGTGAGTCGAATGTAACACCCTAATTTTTAACCCAACTCTCTAGAACATATTAGGTTAAACATTAGGTTATTATTTCTTAGTCTCATATCTTTACTAAAATACTTAGCGAAAATTACGGTTAAATTTTTTTTTGAAAACATAAAACAAAGTGAGAGCCGCGAACCTAACTAGTCGAATAACAGAAATATAAAGCACGCGTAACAATCATTAGAAATCATAAAGTAAAGCATATAACCAAAGAACAACAATCATGATAACAAAGGAAATATTTCATTAATAACTTAATTAGAGTACATAAGTAGTCATACCCTCATGGAGACGGGCAGAGCTTGTGATTCAGCGGAAATAAAATATAACAGAAACAAGAAAAATACAAGGCACATGGTACGACAAGAAAATAAACCCAAAACGCTACCCTCCTACTAAGCTATGAGTACAATCTACAACCCCTCCCAAAATGTATTGCCGAAGGGAAAATCTCCATAAAAGCTCGGGTACTTGCAAAGCTCTCCATCGGAGTCTAGTGACGATGGGGGTCCTCGGGTGATGGAGGCAGGTAACTGGGAAACCGCTCTATCTCATCCTGAGTGGGCCAATGGAGTGTGAAGGGAACTCGTGGCAGCTGAAAGTGAGCTCCTCGACGCGGGCGCATCTCGGCTCTCCTCGCCAAGCGCGGCTGTCTCACAGTCTCCTCGCTCCCCTTGCGCCAGAACTGGGGAAAGGAAGCAGAGCCCTCTGAAGGTACATGCATCGGTGAATCCTCAGATGGATCAATCTTGGACCTCCTCGAACGAGGCACGTACTCCGGGTAGTCGAGCACAGCTGAGGCAGAGGTGCGGGCACAACGTAGCTGCTCATCACACGGGCGAGTGCACTCGAAGATCATGTCATCGCCACCAAAAGGTGCAGTAGGAGTGAACTGGTAGCTCGAAACTGGATAAGCGAAGGGTTGTCCCATGTACACAAAAACACAGACGGCACAATGACCCTCAAAATGATACGAACGGTGGTCCGGGTCATAGTGCACCTCCCAAACTGGCGTGTCAATGAAAAGTACGAACGTCACCATCGTCCTCTGAAGATATGGCGGAAGAAAGAAGAGAGAGGAGTAAGAATTCTTGCTAAAGAATCTCAGTAGGAGTCTCATATCCTAGGGTTACATCGTTCACATCCTCAAGAACCTTGGGTTTAATTATAAAACAGTGATCATGCATATAAGATTCAATTTAGGGTTTTCCAAAACTAATTATCCAAGGTCCATTCCTTTTAGCATGCATCTTGATGTTAGGAATGCAGCATGTTATATCATGGGTGCATGTCAATACTTAAGCATATACAACAACACATCAAAGCATATAAACATAAACCATGTGGCATAAGGGCATATAACTTTCAAGTGGATCATTCCTCAACTTCGTGACATCAATCATGATACTTTAGCATAATAAGGCCACCCTAAAATAACTAGGTTATGAGCTCATACCTCAGCTAGTCATCACTAGCTCTTGCTTATTATCTGAATAAGCGAAACATAATAAATAATCCCGACTCGCAAGTACGGGTAGGGGGCAGGGATTACCTCTCTTAGGATATACCCTCTTTGAAATACTTTGCAGGCATCAAGCCATAGCAATTTGTTCGCTTTGGTAGGCTGCATCTACTCATACCCTCACGGATTTGTCTCCCCTAAGGGTGCTTGGCCGAACCGGTGTCACCCCGAAAAGCGCATCTCAGTGCTTTGTCACATAAAAATCTCCTGGGGGTGCTCCGCTGAACCGGTGTCACCTAGGGTTTTCAACTCATGTGGTACCTTAAAACATCTTTTCAACCCTTTTAGGTTTGATGGAAATTCGGCAACATAACAGCTGTTAAATCGAATTTCCTTCAAACTGCCACAAGCTAATTCACACAACAGGTTCTCATGAAATCTCATGCTATGATGAACTCATATCTAAACTAATCCATTCCTTATGCATCATAAACATCTCAACATATCATTGCATAAATTAAGCATCATAGCATTAACACATTTCTTACTGTCTTATGTATTGACCGTTAAGGTTCTTAACTCACATTCTAAGTTATGAATCATCAAAACCTAGTCTCTCGGGTACCTATAAGGTTATAACTAAGTATTTCTCACCTCACACTATGGTAAAAAATATCTCTAAACCTCAAGGATGCAGAATTCATAATCCTAACTTTACGGGTACCTAGGAGTCACAACAATGACTTTTTCTAAGTCCAGTTTGTTCCTAAGGCATCAAGATCAAGTCCTAAACCATTTATGAGTTATTCCTACACACTTAAACTAATTTAAAACCATGATTAGCATTACTAAACCTTGCTAGACAGAATCCAGAAAATTCAAACATTAAGGGATCTAAAACTCTCAAATTAATTCTTTTCTAGTTTCTAACTTCTCTTCTCTTTCACCTATGAGTTTTAACATTAATTATACTCAAACTTAATTATATTATCATCATTAACACAGCACATACAGTGGCCAAACATAGCAAGGTAGAACCGAAACATTTATCTCCATATAAGGCATCAAACACAATTTCTAAAGCATAAAAAATACTAGTTTCTCTTGGAACCTTTTTAAAACTTTCAAAAATCATTTATAAATATTTTTATCATCTAAAATCATAAAAATATTTAAGAGGGCAGTAGCTAAATCAAACTTGTCTCAAGAAGTCCTAAATTCATAAAACTTAGTTCTATGCATTCCTTAAACTCATGAAAGCTTAGTACAATTATGAAACATAGTTTTCAACACTTGTAACCACTAAAACCCTTAGAGGCCAAAAATAAGGAGACAAATAACATAGGTTTTCAAGCCTTTGTTTGAGACAACAATGGGCAAGTCTTTGAGCTCTAGGTTCATTTGAGTGATGACATAAAAATAAACATGCTCATGCACTTATTTTAGGTTCCATTAGAAAGTAAAGTGAGAGCATAAAATAAACATGAGATGCAACTCATTATTATCTTGATATTAAGTGAGAACTTGAAATATAAGCGTGATAATGCATAGCTTGAAATATAAATATGATAATGCAAGTTCATTCATTATCTTGATACTTAGTGATAGCAAGGAAAGTAAATATGATGTGCAAAGCATAAAAGTAAACATGGATGCAAGGTTTATTTTAAGATTATCTAGAGCTCTTACAAGACTTTAGAGATTAACAACCCAACACTCATCTCATTACAAAGAGAGCTCTAGAGTTCTTGAACCAAGTTCTCAAAGGAACTATGGGGTTCTTGAACATCATCCTCAAGCTCAAAATAAATAAACTTTCAAAGAGCACAAAACCTCAAAGGAAAGGAAACCAAAACCGAAATATTTAGAGGAAAGGAAGCAAGGAAACCGAAATGAAAAACAAGTAAAAGTAAATGTGTTGAGCTAAAATCATTTTGGGTTAGTAAATCAAGATGAAACTTAGAGAAAATAAAAACTCAAGCTCTAGAGGTTCCTTTGAGATGAATACATAGTCATCATCTAGGAGCTCTCATCATTGAGCTATCATGTGCTCCTTAAAGCCAAGAGGCCGAAACATCAAGGAAAAGAAATAAAGAAAGTTTCAAAAAGAAAAAGCTAGAAAAACTCATTTTTCAAGAAACAAGGTTTAGAAAAACACTCTTACCTAGAGTGAAGATGAAAACTTGAACTTTTTGAAAGGAAAACAAGATGATGAACTCCTCCAAGGGGCAAGATGGCTTTGGCCAAGGGAGGATAAGAAGGCTGGAGTTGTGTTTCAAGTGAGGTTGTATTTGAGTTGAAGTGTTTGAGAGCTTAGGAGGTGATTTGAGGTTGTGAGGTGGTGTTTGAAGGTTATGAGATGATTATGTGATGAAGAGATGAAGAATATGAAGATGAAGAACAAGAGGAAAATCTCTTGAAACTTAGAGAGAAAATGAAAGAACTTAGAGAAAGCTAGGAAACTTGAAACTTAGCAAATGAACTAAAGTGTTTGCAAGCTCAAGTAAGCAAGGTATTTATAGAAAATGAAAACAAATAAGAGCTCAAAGGGGAGGAGGGCTGGCCGTAGCTCTTGGAGGGAAAAGGAAGAGAAAATATCTCTTACAACTTGTCATTCAAGCATGGTTTGGAGTATGGAAGTTATGATACAAGGCATGGCTTCAAGTAAGGTGATTTGAGTGAATTTCCTATCAATTTTGAATGAAATAATCTTTCTAGAAGAAGTGCATGGCTGGTTGTTTTTCAGCCACAAATAAATGAGGAAAATGGGTTATTTTAATTAGTTATTCATTTGGAAAATCAAGCTTGATTGAAAATATGACAAGGTATGGTGTATATGAGTTAGAAGCATGGTCTTGGTGTGTCAAAATTTTGCACATGTGATGGAAATGGGGGGAGGAGTGTTCGGCCAGGTTCAGACAGCATGGTGGGAGAGAGATTTTGGCCATCTAATTTTGTGCTAATAATAGGTTTAAGTGTGTATTAGTTTAGGTACAAGGCTAGGAATAATTAAGCTTAAGTTTAGGTGACTAAGAATGAGGTTTAAGGATTTTATGACAAGATTAGAAGTGCTCATACATCATTAGGAGATTTAAATTCATTTTTATGAGTAAACAATTGGAAACACAACTCCATGATTTAAGGAATTGGAAAGAGAAAACACTATTCAAGATTCCATGAATAGGAATCTTGAATTTAAAGGAATCTTGAATTTAAAATAGGATTTCAAGTTATAATTAAGCACTTTTAGGTTCTAATCAACTTTAATAAACTATTTTGACTCAAGATTAATTATGGAAATTAATTAACCTTCGATTAGAGCCTAATATTACTTAGGTTTACTTAATCACGCGATTAAATATAAAAACACGAAACTAGGGGCAAAATCGTAATTTTGCACTAATTTTACCGGGGACCTCTGGGACCAAAACTAAAGTCATAGAATACATAAAAATGCCTTTTAAAACTATTTGGAGAAGTTTCGGGTTCATCCGGCACTTGCAAACAAGTAAAACACCATAGGGGCATTTTGGTCATTTTGACCCAAAAACTCAAAAAATGAGATTTTCGATCCCGGAAAGGTACACAAGTCATCTAATCCCCTTCCAACATTGAGGTTGCCCTTCGAGTACTGCCGGACTGGCTTTCCTCGAATTCCGGGCCAAAAATGACCTCAGGGGCATTTTGGTCATTTTCACTCTAACAAAAAATCGGGGCGTTACACCAAACATTTCAGTGGCACATATACTAGATTTAATTTCATTTTTTTATCAATATACTATTTATCTCTATTCCTTCGCAGATTCACTTTAGCCTAGCTTGGCCAAAGCCGCCCCACTCACGTCATCCTTGGCACCAGCCAAGTAGTGAAGGCACACATATGTAAGGCTATCTTAAGTCAACCTCGGCACCAATCGAGTTGTGAAGGGCCAAAGCTGCCACACTCACATCAACCTTGGCACCAGCTAAGTAGTGAAGGCACTCCTTCATACGGCTATCTCACATTAACCTCGCCACCAGTCAAGTTGTGAAGGGCCAAAGCCGCCACACTCATGTAAACATTGGCACCAACCAAGTAGTGAAGGTGCACCTTCATACGGCTGTCTCACGTTAACCTTGGCACTAGTCAAGTTGTGAAGGGCCAAAGTCACCAGACTTACATCAATCTTGGCCGAAGCCAAGCAGTGAAAGCACACCTATGTACAGTGGTCTCACGTTAACCTCGGCACCACTCGAGTGATGAAGGGCCAAAGCCACCATACTCTAAACTTCAGCATTAGTCGAGTTATGAAGATGCCTGCATACAGCCATCATGGTGCGCTCAAGATCGAAAACACCCCAACACAGGGGACCAAAGACATTTCAAACCAGGTATTAACTATCTGGCATATATATTCTCTGAATATTACTCCTCAGGTTTTTATCTAAAACCACATCATATTCTGATCATATAACGCAACATGATCATTCAAATTTATCTCTGAAATATACCCGTTCATATGTTTTTACATGATTGTTTAAATCATATCATATCTTTTTACGTGATTGTTCAAATTCGATCATATGTTTCTACATGATTGTTCTAGAATTCCAATCATACATAGCTACACGATCACTCATTTATCCTTAAAATATACCCAAACCATGGTCGGTTAAGCTTTTGAGATATATTTTAAATGAAACGCGACCATATATTATATTTAGAATTTAAGATACATCTTAAATAAAATTCGAGCACATATTGGTCATATCATCTAGTATAGATAATGTTGAATAAACCATCACAGAAGTTATAAAGAAAGATCTAGTAATATAATTATATCATAATTCCAGTAAGATAATTACAAGCCAAAGTCCGAGCACAACTACAAGAAAAAATAAAAAAACTTAAGAATCAACAGGAGCTCCATTAGTAGGGAGGACAGCCTGAATGGGTTCCACCACTTGAGCCTCATCCTGATCAGCTTCAACCCCTTGAGCTCCATCAACTCCCTCGTTAGCAG
This sequence comes from Dalbergia cultrata, assembly GCA_031216105.1. Taxonomy (NCBI): domain Eukaryota; kingdom Viridiplantae; phylum Streptophyta; class Magnoliopsida; order Fabales; family Fabaceae; genus Dalbergia; species Dalbergia cultrata. The sequence continues at coordinate 21,036,395 of CM062350.1, forward strand.
CAAGATCGTCGACCAATATGCCATCAACGACCTCTTTAAAAGGGCCATATTGTCCCAAGTCCAAATCCCCATGAAGGAACTAGATCTAGTCAAGAGCCCGATCAAAGCCGGTTGTGTACTGCTCGACCACCTCATCCTTCAAAGAGTCGACCTCACATTGAAAACTCTTGTTCCCCTCATCTAACCTCTTATTCTTAGCCTCAAAGATCTTCTTCTCAGCTTCAAGCTCTTGGATTTTAAGCTTGGACACCTCTGCATTTGCCTTCACTCGAGCTACAAGGTTGTCGATCTTCTACTCGAAGGCATTTCTAGCCTTCAATCAGCCCCTCTTCTCATTGGCCAACTTGGATTCAGCCTCCTCCTTCTCGGCCTTAAAGTCAGCAGAGACAATCCTCGACATCTCAAGCTCATGGATTGAGCTCCCATATTGTCTCTCAAGGTGCCGAGCAATGGCCGCCTGATGAAAACCCTGAATCTCCAAATATCGATAGAGACCAAGTATGCCCGCCCTTTCCATCAAAGCTAGATCCTCAGAGTGAACAAATTGCTGGTTAGGGAACTGGAGACTCCAAAGGCTCGAAGAATTGACCAAGCCAAGGAAATCTTTCACCTCAGCAGCCCCTGCAAGAGTACTAGGAGAGATAGAAGGCATCTTCTCCCTATCCTGAGGGTCAACCCCAAACTCGCCCTTTTGTGTTCCCTTAAAAGGTTTGCATTGGTCGAGGTCTTAGAGTTGGAACCAACACTAGGAGAGACAGGTGGAGCCCTGCTCTCCTCAACAACCACCTTACGTTAGCGCTTCATGGTAGCCAATTCTTTGGAGCCAAGTTTAGGAGCCATCTCACCTACAAAGAAGAAAACCAGCATGTCAAGATATGAACCAAATAAATAAGGCAAGGACCAAAAAGAATAAATATTCAGAAGGACTACCTATATGCTTGAGGACTCTCTCGTTATCATAACCCCACTCCAACAAAATCCCGCAAGAGAGTGGAGAGCTCTGATTCACACACTCCTCTAGGAAGTCCACCACCACCTGATCCGAAGGGGAAAGAGAGCCATACTCCACCCTCAAAATCTGACGGGAATTATGTTGCTAGTACAAGGGAAATCTCTCTATACCACTAGAGTTTAGAAAGAAAGGGAACTCGGACTCAACTGACCTCAACTTAATAAACTTATCCTTAAACCTCTTAAAATTAGAGGTCAACAAGCTCAACAACTTTTTTTTGAGGAACACTACTGAAAGAAATCCAAGTTCCTTTATTAACCTCTTTAACATGAAAATAATAAAAGAATACATCTACACCAGGCTCACAACCAAGCATATCGAACAAATTCTTGAATGCTCGGATAAAGGCCCAGCTATTCAGATGAAGCTGGGAAAGGGCAACATTAACTTTATTTAGAAACCCCTTTTCAAACCGAGTAAATTGAACCTTTATATCAAATTTATCAAAAAAGTCTATATACATATAAATAAAATCAGCATTACCATCCTCTTCCTTATATTTGCACACCCTATCCTCGGCACTACACAGGAGACATTCTACCCTACTCTCTCCATAGGATGACACTAAACAAGCTCTCCTAAACCTACAAACTGACTCCCGATCACTAAAAATGGAAACTACTTCCTTAACCTCACTACTGACCTAGCTATATGGATCAACCTCAGTCTCATCAACTACATCATTCCCTTTATCAAAAATGGAAACAACTTTTCCCCTAGCCATCAGTAATCACCTAAAAGGCAAAAACGATAAAACGAAAACTTAGAAGAAGAAAAAGACAACCTCAGAGCAAGACCAAGCAGAAAAGCAGAATCTCCTATCTTGGGGTTCAAGAAACAAAATGCAAACCGATTAAATAAAAGAGGATGAGAATAGAAATCGAACTAAACGATTAAAAATGTCTAAAACTGAAGCTTGGTTGTCTGATTTGAAGAACTTGAAAGCAACAGAGCAAAGAGCAGAACAAACAGAGAGAAGCAAAAAAGAAGCAAAGAGTTTTCCAGAAATGAAATCTAAAAAACCCCTCTTCCATTTACTTAAAAACTGAGCTCATCCAATGATAAAAAATATTTCCCTCCACTTAACAACACATCTGAAACGTTAATCATATCTAATGACAGGGGGCTTATCACTTTAATCCAACGGTGACTAAGTGAACCCACGATCCCACATTGGTGAGAAATGATTGTTCACCAATAAGAAAAGAGCACGTGCAATAACACGTTCTCCCACAACAGCCACCACTGCAATTGAAAAGACTCACGACTTAACTTCTTTCGAGCTCGGCATGAAATCCTTGGCCTAATAAAAACAGCTTAGACTTCAACCAAGCTCGGGGGTTTTGTACTAGATTAGAAAATATGGGCCTATATCTCGGCCCAAATTACAAGACCTCGGATATGAATCCCAAACCTTGGCTTCTTTTGAAAGACTCTCCCAAAGGTCCCCACAACTCAGCCTACATGGCGTAATAACTCTTGTAGATTTATCTTGAATTTAGTTAATAGGATCTCCACTAAATCTCTTATATAATCTCTCTATATCTTATCATATCCCCATTATCTCTAGCTATTATCTTTAGTGCTAACTAAATCACAGGAATATCTCATATATTGAACGATGATCTTAACAAGATCTTCCACGGGGTAACCTCACATTATATAAAAGGGCTATCGCTCCTCAGGTATGACAATTTTGATCTATCAATCAAACATCTTTCCACTCCTCATATACTCTTTAACATGAGTATCGAAGTGTCTTTACAAGTACTCCACCCCCTGTTTCTACAGATGTCAGAGGTACTTGCACCCTTGCCACATTTCCAGGTAAGAACATATATATTATTATTTGATATAGAATAAAATATAAATCATAATTTTCTTCTAAGAGGCATCTATATTATATAGTTCTATAAATAAAAGTAAGATTATGATTTTTCATATTCCGAATACCAAAAGTCTTAATTAAATGCTCTCAATTTAATATTTTATTTTCTTTCAAAATTTATCAAAAAGTTGCACTATTAATTTTGGATTTTTCCATTTATTTATTGACAATCACTTGCCTTTTCTAAAATAAAAAGTAATTTTCCATTAATCTATATCTTTCTAATATTCTTTTATCAAGACGGTATCGATGTATTGCATGAGTATTGCCAGTGCAATATTTAAAATTATCATTAATTGAAAATTATTTAATTGATTTTGTGAAATATTATGTATATATATATATATATATCATTAGCTAATATAGAATTAAAAATATATAATAGAATTTTTTTTCTAAGAAGCATCTTTATTATATAACCATCATCTCTATTTTCAGAACATACACATCGAATATAGTTATAAGATAAAATTTGTTAATAAGTTCACATTTTAAGAATTAAATATTAATAAACCAATTGAATACCCTATAAAATAATAAATTAGTTTAAATAATATTACATATAAATACATAATGATTCCAAAATCAATCAATTTATAGATATTTTATTTTTATGGTTTAATTATTTAATATAAAGACTAAGTTAATTGAAAATGTATTTTATTTTGACAAAAAATGTTGATATTAAAATTTAGTATTTTAATCTCTTTGATTTGTTTTAAAAGATTATGACTTTTCTGTACATTATTTATACATAACTAGAAGTCCACACCATTTTAGAGACTAAATCTCATAATGTAATTTAATTATTTATTTTATCCATTGTTACCTTTTTCTTTTGATAGAGATTTATTGTTACTTATATATATATATATATATATATATATATATATATATATATATATATATATATATATATATATATTCAGTGAATTACTTTTTATTCATAAATAAAAAAAAATTTCAAAATGAAATATATAATTTCATAATAATGAAAAACAACAAACAAAAAAATTCTGAAATTGAGATAACATATTCAATTTGTCAGAGTAAGTAAAAAAAATAAGGAAGCAATTATCTAAAACAATTTTCTAAGTATAACCATTGACATAGTAGTAAAGATGATTCTTTTAGCACTCTAAGTACTTAACTCGAAATGAATGCCAAAGGTCACTCATAATAAACATATGAGGATCGCACATGTAAGGCATTGTCTCACAATTGTTTCAAGAGAAGGGGTGAAAATAGGGTTGTATCCCTAAAAGTGACCTATGTCTAATTAGACCTATTAATTGACATAGGTCTATTAGATTATAATTTTTTTTTTAAATCTAAAATGTCTACTCTTAAATAAGTCAAAAAACTTCTAAATATATAAAAAAAATCTTAAATAAATAAAAAAGATATTCTTAAATAGCTTAAATGTTTCTATTATAATTAAAAAAATTTAAATAATAATAATAATAACATTATTATTATTATTAAGTAAACTAATCTACTAAATTAAATAGGTTGTTGTTATTATTTGAATCTGAACCAGTCAGCCAAAAAAAAAAAAAAAAGCTTTTGAAAAGCTTGCCTAACTTTTATAATATTTTATACTTATATCTTAATGTTTATAAAAATATTTTTTCAACTGAATTGCCCATTTTATCCTGTCTTTTATCCTTCCATTTTTCCCCACTGACACCCCTGCCCCTCCTATCTCCCATTCCGACAACACCATCCGTTTGCTCGACCACTCCACCTCTCTCCTGCCCTCTGGCTCCACAACTCCTTAGGCCACTGCTTCCCATGCCATGAGTACTAGAATGCAATTAACAAGACCTTCAATTTGACAAATGTTACACAATTTCTTAAAATCTTTTCAGGAATACACTTTCATTGACAATTAAAATGTAAAAAATAGCAATTTTTTATGTTCTAGAATTGGTTTTCATATACCACCACTCCTCCATAGCCATTGATAGGTGAAAGTCAAAACATCAACCTTTTTCTTTTGGGTCGTTGGTGCACATGAGACCAAGGGTAAGAAGTTAAGGGATTGTTCACCCATTTGATCGACGTGGTAGAGCAAGGGAAGGGTGGCGACTGATGGGTTGACGTAGATAGTGGAGTTGAGGCAACAGGCATGTTTTAGAGGAAAGAGAGAAAGAGATGACGGTAAAAATAGAATTTTATTAATCAATTTTTAATTTTTGTTGCCTAGACCATGATGGTGATTTTGGGAGTGTGATCGGCATGTGTGGGTCTAGGTCCTCAAACAAGCTTTCTAAGTAGCGTGACTCACCGAATGCATAAATTAACATAATTTTCATTAAATGGATGGATATGGTACAAAAATTCACTCTACAAGATAAATGCTTGTTGCTAATATTTTTTGAAAATGGAGAATTTTTCTTTTCAAGTAGCAATTGCACCACGTCACCCTATAACAATATTTAGTATTGTATAAAATAAATTTCTTAGGGATTTAATAATTAATGTTATTTGTTAATTGTTGCGTCCAATATGGAACATATTGCAAGGTTTGTTAAAGTAAATAAAACTCATTAAATTAGATGTATATATAAGTGGTCTTACCTCCATCCAGGAATGTAAACTTTCATTAAAACTTTTATCGTAAGTTCAACTTGTTCTTTTTGAAGTTAAAATATTTTTATTCCTTGATAACTACTTACAAATGCTGCTCGAGAAATAAAATCACTAGCCAAATTTTGAAGGAAAGACCACACATTAATTTCACACAATCCATTTAAAGACAACATTCATTCCCATTTGCATCACTACAACTTTTGAAGAATATTGGTATCATAATTTGTGGTGCAAAAAGTGGAAAGTAGTTAAAATGCCTGGTGAAAATCTAACACACATTCAAAGCAAGTTGTAAACAAACATATGGTATTGTTGGCACCAAATTTCACCAAGTGTCAGATTGTCAAACTGGCATTTGACTTCGATTGGCCCAAAGGCCAGTTAAGGGTTTAGCATGATGGAACTGACAAAATTGTACAAAATTTATGAAGTTCAAGATTTGTCAATCAACATGTCAAAACTTATGGGAGTTACTTAGAGTGAGGCTTGAATTAGAGGCGAATGATGACAAACTTTCATGCTTGAGTTCGACTAGTCGAAGTGAATATTTGTCATTTGAACACTTATAAAATTCTGAAGGTTTAGAAAATTCTGACGATTTTGAGAAGATGACTTCAAGATAGATATTAGCCAACGGTTAACAATGGTTATCAACAGTTGCTAACAAAAGCTTAGTGAGGACATGACAAATGGTAACTGTTCAATGACAGACAAATGACGAACCAAGAAACTATCAAAGATACGTGGACAACACCTAAAGGTAGCCAGAGACAAGTGTCAAGATCTTATAATCTAAGGTTGTCTATAAATACTGATTCTATACATTTTCAGAGGGTTGGAATTTTTACTTACACATTCACTCTAAAAACGTCACCCTGATGACTCCAGAGTTCACTGAGTTCACCTTGAGTCCAGTGATCACGAGGCTTACATGGGGATGGGATTCCTCACATGCCGGTCACGCTCCTAAGTCGGGTCGTGACTGGTAGTTAGGACATATACTGCACTTCTGAAGTTCTTAAACGGGAACCTTTTGGCTGCAGGCAAAATAATTGTAGGGGAGAGAATTATTGGCAATTCTTAGCCTTATAGAAACAAGTGTTGTAAAACAATATATGCTCAACTAGAAATTGGGAGATTTATTCTCATGAGTAAGTGGTCTAGCAATTAACTGGAGGTCTTTTATAAGTTATTTATGCTAGCTAACTTTTACTATACGTGAACATAAATTAGTAGATGTTCAACACTTATAACATTGGCCTACAAGCACCAAAAGCTTGAGAAATAAATTCACCAGAAACATCAAGATAAACTGTTTTGATTGGACTATCAGGAAATTTTGCTCTTAATAATTTGCACAATTAATATCGCAAGCTTCAGGTTGTGAAATCATAATGAGCACATATATATGATATGACCATTTCATTGATGCATTTATTAAAATGATAAAATATTTGAAAGGTCCATATGGTGGATGAATTGATTCACGTATATTAGCTTAAATTTCTTTTAGGAATTTATGAGATTTAAATCCAATCTTTGCTGGTGAAGGCCATATAATTGATTTACTTTGAGAACACACAGCATAAGAAAACTCATTAAAATGAAGAATTTTTTTGTTCTTCAACAAATGCTCATATGAGCTTTTAGTAGTTCATATGATATCCATTTCAATGAATATCTTTGAGACTCACCAAGTCTCTTTCTTACTTTTACATCTAGTAGAGAATTATTTTTGTTTCTTCAGGAAATAAAATAGTTGCTTTTCTGGAGCCTTTATTCATCTTGCTACTAAGAATGATGATATCAATATTTCTAAATAATTTTGTTTCTTCAGGAAACATAATAGTAGTTCTTCTGGAGCTTTCAATCATACTCACAAAACTAATAATCAAGTTAAGATTTTATTATCTTATTACAAGATGAGAATATCAAAATATGTCGTCAAAGTATTAACATATCATGTAAGTGAAAAAAAATTATCATGACGTGATGGTGATATAAATACATGTATCACAATTACCTCAAAAATGTTAGCATCATATATATATATATATATATATATATATATATATATATATATATATATATATATATTATTTCATGATATATTAATCATGATGATATATAAGATTATCATGTGACATAAATCAATAAAGTAAATGATATGGTAAATATCAACAATATCACATGAAAATATAATTAGTAATTATGAAATATGCCACAAATAGCATAGCTATTTTATTCGATATTGAGAACAATTAGTACTAAAAGTTTTTAAATAAAATATTTTAAAATATTCCTTAAAAATAGTATTAAGTAATACATCTAATAAAACCTTTCATTATTAAATCCAATAATCAATATTTATATAAAAGATAAAAAGATACATCTAAATGGCTCATATTAATCATGAAATGATTTCAAAATATATCTTGAAAAAGAATCACTTTTGCATTTTCTCATTCTCGCTTTTAACAATACTTAATAAAAATCAAAGAAATATCTCAATGTACAACAATTACATGCCAAATTTACTTTGATGTCATAGCAATAACATTCATCACATTTATCACACTTGAAATCAACAATCTCCCCCCCAAAGTGTGAGGTCCAAATACAAAATGATGTGCTCCCCACTTAATGGAAGCTTCACGGAAAAACCAAGTACAAAATCTTGGCCCAGTGCTCTAACCAAATGTTGATACCACACCCGAGCGCAAACAAAACAGTCATGACGTAGCCAAACCATCAGCTTTTATACTATTTTTGGGGTTATAATATTTTTGTCACGTTCACTTCAGGGAATGGACGAGACCAATTGGGCAAATTTCATGAATTTTTTTTTATTTTTTTCATGAAAATTCATTATTTGATATCTTGTGAAGCCCTTTTCTTGACAGTGCTGCTCCAGGAGCATATTTGATACATTAAAGTAAAGAATATTTTTCAACATATATTTATCAATAATACAATTACAAGTGCTATCGTATTGGGCTCATAGCTCTTCTTTGTACTTTATCAAAGAGATCAACAAGATCTTTTAAAAATATTTAGACATAATTTTTTATATAGATAGCAAAGAAGGAAAATAAATAAATCTATTATATTATTCTCTTCAGGCAAACATGAGTGTTTAATATAAATACTCAAAATTTAAAAAAATTATATATTGCAAATACTCAAAATTATCCTTGGAGATACATTCACTTTAGGGAATGTAAATATGAAAATGTTCCTTATAAGAAATATACAAACTTATTTTAGAATATCACTCACTTTAGGTGGTGTGAATAATAGATTCATTCACTTTGAAAAATAATCTTTTAACATATTCACTCATGGGAATATGTAAATCTCATTAAACAGAGAAATAAATCTATTTTTTTGTACATTCACTTCAAGGAATGATTATCCATTTTTTCTGTACAATTCTCATTCATTTCTGGAAATGATTGCCATTCACTTCTGGGAATGGTATAGGAACAGTATAAAGTAGAAGGAGTACATATTGATATAGTCAAATAAAAATAGTTTAAAATTAAAGCAATTAATAAAAATTGATTTGTGTAATCCTTCTAGGATGCAATATTTCTTCTCTCTCTCTTTTTTTTTAATGGTGTCTCAAAGACCCAAAAAAAAAATTGTTTTCTGCAATTCTTCTAGAATGAATTAATTTCTTGTTTATTAGTCTCAAGACCCATTGAGTAAATATAAATCTCAAAATATAATATTCAAGAAAAATATGGTTAGAATATCTTACCTCAAGCCTTCCTATTCACCATTGTATACTGATGGCTTGTATCAAGTGCTCTCCCAAATTCCACCATAAACCAAGAATCCTAGCAGAGGGAATCGTGGATGCACTATATTAACGGAAGCTTATTCGCTTTTAGAGAAAAATCGTGCTGATAACGTGTTATAAAAAATAAGAATAGAGAGAATAATGGAGAAGAGAAGAAAGAATAGTTTCATTGATAATCTCAAAGATGCTCTATATGGAGCATCGAAATGGCTATTTATAACCAAAGAAAGAGAGATATAATATCACATCAAATCATAACAGATTGTATCTTATCTAATTAAATCTTAACTGAATCACCTAAATATATAGATATCCATAAATGAATAATATTTCATAACAATACTATCCAATTATATATTATTGTAGTAATAAAAATAATTAAGTTTTCCACCCATTTCCAAAAAACCCTAAAAATAAGGAAGATTTGGAATATTTGAGTATCCCTAGCATGCCCATGAGCTTGATGAGCCAACGAATCTGCACATTGATTGGCTTCACTAAATATGTGCTTCAGCTGAACATGCCAAGTCTGATTGATGAGAACCTTAATTGCTCTAAGCAAAGAGGTGCTAGGGTGGAGGTGAGGCGCACCTGCTGAGATCATCAAAATAGCACAAGAGAAGTCTGATTCAATAATCACACGATGAAGACCAAGACTGCTAGCAAGTTTAAGGCCCAAAATGATCCCCCCAAAGTTCTGCCAAGGTGATATAAACCTGTTCTGAATTCGCATCGTAGGCATACACAGAATTACCTTAAGAGTCTCTAAGTGTTCGTTTGGGTAAATGACTTAATTAAGGCCTTATGTAAAAGTTACTTATGACAAAAGGTCTTGTATAGAATGTAACTTATAAATAAGTTAATTTGTGTTTGGTTATTAAGGAAAATGAGTGCTTATTTTGAGTTAGTAGTGTTTGGTTATATAACTCTAAAAGTGCTTTTATTTATAGAGAAAATATTTAATTGTGTAGGTTGAATATCATAAATAAATTTATTAGAATGATTTTTATTTTTGAAAGAGTTTAATTTTAATTTATTAATACTGTATATTTTTTACATAATTATCCAATCACATATTATTATATTTGTAAAACGTATTTGACTCTTCCCATGCTATTTCAAAATTCATATATATATATATATATATGAATATTTAATTGGATGACAGTATAAATTATTTTTACACTATCAGTACATTTAAATTAAATTCTTCAAAAAAAATATTTTAATTGAGTAGGTAGAATATTTAACTTATTATTCTTACCTTTAAAATTGATGTTATGTAACAATATTTAATTGAAATGTTATTAGTTTTATTTTATAATTCATTATTTAAAAAGAATAGTATAAATTAGTCTGAATAAAGTTATAATAAACTTACGGTCCTACTACAAGTATACTTATTTCTAAAGCATTTCTCTTGTGCCACAAATAATCAAGCAAAGACGTATGATGATATAATATTTAGAGAAAAAATATAATTATCATTGAAAAGTATAAATGACGTTGAATAAAATAAAATAAGATTCCCACCAAAAAAAAAATAAGATAAAATTTTTAAAAAAGAACAACAGAATCAAAGAATACAACTTATTGGGAAGTATAGGCAGGCTATTTTAACTTACGGAGAAGCTGTTAAACAACTTTTCAGGAAGTTAAAACTTATTATTTCACTTTGATCCAAACACTAGCTGTGTGACTTTTGATAATCCAGAAGTTAAAATAAGCCATAAGTCTATCAATCAAATGGGCTCTAACTCTAATAATGACTCTGCAAGATGCTGCTCTAGAAGAGCTAATGGAGGAACCATGTGAATTGATCTTGTACCACCCCTCTTTTAGCAGCTCCCAAGGCTTCCACAGCATAGTCCACAGCATAGTGAATGTCAGAGGTAAGGTTCTTTTATCTTCAAAGACCAGCTCATTCTTGAACCTCCACATAGAATGACAAGTGAAAATAAAGAGGAGGGGCCAGTACACTCCTTTGATAATGCGAGATCCAACCTTCAAATTCTCATCCATCCACTGCTGAACCGGACGATGAAAGAAAATATTATGGTTATCACTAGGCACAATACTCTTCCATACCTCTCGAGAATACGAGCAATCGCGAGTGAAATGGAGCGTTGTTTCCTCACCAATGCCACAAAGAGGACATAAAAAAAGAATCAGCCATATTTCCATAGAATCTAGTGCTTTTTGTAAGTAAAGCATCATTAATCATTAGCCACGCAAAAGCTTTAAATCTCTCTGGCATTCGCAATCGCCAAACTTCCATAATAGATGAATGACAATTTTCCACAAGAGTAGTTAAGAGAGCACAAGCAGATTTAGTGAACACCCCTGAGCTAGTAGAAAACCACGCCACAACATCCTCCCCCATCTCAGCAGCTGGCGATTTAACTGAATGAAACAACTCAATAAAATTAGGAGGGATCATAAGCTGAAGTCTTGCAATCCCAAGCCCCATTTTCAGTATCCAATTGTGTTAGAGTATATGGTTGATATTAGAAATTAGTTGGAGTTAGTTTAATTTGTTAAATATTAGTTAGTAGCTTGTTATGCTTCTTAGTCTATATAAGGATATATTCCACTTATATTACCTCATCTTTTTCATCATTAATTTCATCATTAGTAAAATTTTCATTTGAGTATTCTTTCAATTATTATTCTCTCTTCTCTCACTACCATGAAATTCAATAGTGGTACACTTTAAGTTCATCAAACCCATCCTCTTCCAACTCTTAAAGAGCAAAATCAGCAAGTCTGTGGATACTAGGAAGCAAGTGATCCATCAAAAACTGAACACTCCAACCATCACAACCTCCAAATCAGATTACGAGAGAAAACTTCCCGGCAGCTGCATATACCTCTCCAAGCATTAGAACAATTTCACTTCTTCTTCACAATAGGCAAAATATCATTTGAAAACCCATATTTATTCGTCATTATTTGAACCCAGAGAGTATCCTTCCAGTGGATAAGACCCCATGCAAATTTCATCATACAAGAATTATTTATATCTCTAGCTCTTCTAAGACAAAGTCCACCAGCACATTTCGGTTTATAGATGTTCTACCGTGACATCAAGTGAACTTTACTTCTATCGATATTACTGCCCCACACGGAGTCTTTACACACTTATTCTAAGTTATCACACAATTTCAAGGGGAGTTTGGTTGCGGAATGTGTCAAAGTAATTCGACCAGCCAAAGTGAGAGTCCAAACATTCCAACCGTTCAATCTGTTATTCATTCTGTCAATGAGATACTAGAATTGATTATCCACACACCTCTGATGCAAAAGGGGAACACCAAGATAGCGAGCCGAGTCATTTGTCAAATTCACTCCCAAGGCTTCAGTGAGCTGCTCTTGAAGTTAACCCAATATTTTACATTTTTATCTATGAAATTAATTATGATATATTAACATGTAAAAGAGTATTAGTCTATCATTTAATTTAATCATATATATCTTTTTTTTTTTTTCGTAAAACTTTTAATGTAGTAAGTAGTTTTTTTGTACTTGATGTAGTAAGTAGTTAAATCAAATACTTACTTGACACAATAATATATAATTGAATTTCCATATAATCTTTTTTTACATGATAGATATATAAATTAAATTCTTTCATTTACGTGATTTTTTAAAGTAATAAATATAAAAATCAATTATATTTTTACTTTAATAAAATACAATTAAATAATTATATAAAATTATTTTATATTGGCACTTTATCATCAAAATGAAAAGATTTAACAAAATTCTAATTATTAACGAGTAAAAATTTTTATATTATAATAAACAAAAAGTCATATCCACTGTCCCCAAGTAATAGATGCCAATTTGTGCCCAGTCAACAATTTTCCATATGGAAGTTTAGGTCCTATTAATTTTAGAAAATAATTTTTAACTTTTAATTTTGTGAAAAAAATAAGAAAAAATTGTAAATAAAAACTGAAAATTACATTTTATAGCTTTTTGAGATTTTTTTACAAAATATTAAAAAGCAAAAAGAAAAATTGAAAAGATAAGACTAAAACTAAAAACTAGTTTTCAAATCAAATACATTCTTAATTTGCAAGGTTTTGTCTTTCATCTCAATTGTAAAATCTCCCTAAGGAGAAATTTAGCAAAGGGAATTAATATTGACATTTGACAGATTGAAATTTTTCACACCCATCATGACCTTGACGGAATATGTGCATCTTATTTCTTATCGTCTTTTATAAAATTTCAAAAGAATTACCGTCACAATTTTGGTCTTGAATATCCGTCATTTTTATTGAAAGTAGTGTGAATTGTGAAATGACTTAAATAAGTTTTAATCTTTATAAATATTGTTCATTTTGGTTTGATTCTTGTAAAACTTTTACCATAATTTTGGTCCTTCTTTTTTTTTCCTTTTTCTTTATTTTTAGTCTTTGTCATTCTAAATTTTGATCTCTATAAATATATTTGAATATCTATTTTTTTGGTAGTGGGACAATGAGAACACGCCTACACAGCTAGGTCACGAAGAAGAAGAGCTGAGAGCTCCTCCTCGGGATGGGACCACTCTCGCAGGATAGCACCAGTATAGGCAACAAAATCGGCACAAGAATTGGCCTCTCTAGTCACAACGCTGAACTGAACATACCAATAGCATAGACTCAGTTCTCCAATAAGAAGCAACACATCCAAATCCAGATGTTGAGGATGAACTGAAAGCTTCATGACATCCTCATAAGCATCAAAGCAATCCGTCTCCAAAATCACCTTTCGAAAACCCAAACACCAGCCTAACCTCAAGCCATGGAACATAGCCACAAGCTCTGTCCGCAAAGCCCAAAGCTGAACCACGTCACCCATGCACGATGCAAGCCAGATACCATGGTTGTTCTGCAAAATGCAGCCGAAACCAGCCAGCCCTTGGCTCCAGAGGATACTAACCTTAACAAAACCCTTAGGAAAGGGGACCCAACGACCCAGAACAACCAAGCAGGGACCACCACGAAGGAGAGTATCAAAATCATGAGCCATACATCTAGCCAACGAGAAATAACAGGAGCATGCCAACTGTCCTCCTCTAAAACATCTTGATCCTGCTATGCCATATCCACCAAATACCAGCCAAGAAAAGACTACCGTCGCAACTAGTAGCGCTAGCTTTAAGCCAGCCATGGTGCTATGGACATTAGGGAACCTTGACGAACTAATAGATAGCCATATGTGCACCAGGACATAGGAACAGTCACGCAAACAATGCAAAGTGTCCCCCACACCGTCGTGACTCAAAAATCGTGACCGGCAGGGATATTGTTCGTTATAAAAGTCTTTTGGAGTTAATTTCATGCAATTATGTATGGTAAATTATTAAATTAATACTCATAATAAATCGGAAAAATAAATAAATAAGTTTCTCAAACTTCTTGAAAACTTTATTCACAACATACATAAAATATTTAATTTTTCCAAATCATTTCAAAATCCATAACTGAAATAGACAATATTAAATCTTGTTCCTAGAAGAAATTACATTTCATATCATTAAAACAAAATAGCATAACCTTAAAATAATCAAGTATGCTAAATGATGTCCGAGGACCCTTCCTGCACTTTATTGGAGCACTGAATTCTAACATAATCCTAATTCAAATTTCACTACAAAATGAAGATCCCTACTAAAACAGCTGCAAAGCTACTAAGACTAGGTTTGAAAGAGATAACTGGATCTACAACTGTAACTATAAGGGGGAGGAAAAAAGAGGAGTGAGTTCGTTAAAACTTAGTGATCAGATAGTCACCCACAGCTCACATGCGATAACAAGGAACTACATAATAATAATACATACAATATAGACATGCAAATAATTATATAATAATAACAATATTTATATACATTCAATTTAATTCCTCTCTTAACTAATAAATAAAGTTCAACTTAAAGGAAATTAATTTAAAATTGAATTCATATTCAATGCGCATTCACTTGTATCATAAACATTTACTTATTATGGGTTTGTCCTCTTAAGGATCGTATCCTGTGGTATATCTGAATTATAAATAACAATACTCTAAACATGATGAGTATGTATACATAAGAATGATAATAGCTATTTGTAAATAACTTTGTTCTCTTTGGGCACCTCACTAAGTCCCAAACTTCTCTGGTCTTTGAAAAGCTTGCCTCCATGGTCGCTTGAAATACCATCTCCATGGCAGCCAGGTATGCCAAGGTTAAAGCTTTATAGGATTGCCTCCATAGCTACTTGGTATATCGCCTCCTTGACAGCTAGGTATACCAAGCTTAACATCTCATAAAACTGCCTCCATAGCTGCTTGGTACACTGTCTCCTTAGCAGTCAGGTGTATATCAAGGTTTTCCAAAACATTTTATAATTTTATTATACTAATCTCAACATACATAAACTAACTGAATCAACAATAAATTCAAAAACTGCAACTTATTCCTTGTATTCTACTTGCTACTAATGAAATAACAATTTAGATATTAAGTATTATGTCATAGAAACTGTCTGTGTCATACTTTCTACTAATCCACTTGGAAAATAATAGCAATACTAATAACAATAATAATAATTTAACTGTAAAAATTTAATTATTATTTACCTATTAATTATCAGTCACCTATTTATTTATTACCAAGAAAGTATTGAGCTCCTCATACTATATGACGTGAGCTGTCGCAACCCACGACAAATTAAAAATGATTTTTAAAACCAAATTACACTAAAAATGTAGTTATAGTGCAATCCGAGTCGTCTCACGAGGAAGTATTTAAATTGATTCAAATTGCAAGGGGGTGTTGTTGACGTTATAAAGCAAAAGTGAAATTAACAAAAAAACTAATAAGAGAGATTACCTGCACAAAGGTTCCTTCGGATTAGAATTGTTCATTCATTGATTCTAAAGATAAAATTATGGTGGTGATTGCTTCCATTAAAATGTAAATACACAATAATGGCATAATTCTACTTAACGGCTATACAATCGCATTCCCGTCAAGAATTTAACTGAA
Source organism: Dalbergia cultrata (assembly GCA_031216105.1). Taxonomy (NCBI): domain Eukaryota; kingdom Viridiplantae; phylum Streptophyta; class Magnoliopsida; order Fabales; family Fabaceae; genus Dalbergia; species Dalbergia cultrata. The sequence continues at coordinate 21,052,716 of CM062350.1, forward strand.
TTAAGGAACTAGTAATTCACTATCGTGACCCTATGAACTTTATTCAGTTTGAATAAAAATTATAGCAAGCTAATTTCTAACGAAATTAATCCCAATTCCTTCCTTTACAGATAAACACCACGTCAAGGAAACAATTCTAACAAAAATAAATTGCATAAATCCATACAATCGATAATTGAGAGAATTGATAAATGGAAGAGGGAAACCAACCACAATTAACGAATAAGGTACGAGAATCTCGTGAACAATTCCAATCTTCAGTCACCCTTGTGCACGGTAAAAGAAGTTACTCTTCCATGGGAAGAGTCTCACAATCAAAGATGTCTGGAAATTCCAATAAGAAGAACTAAAAATTGAACAATAACGTCAAAAACCTAGTCTAGAGAGAGAGAGTGAGAAACAGAGAGAGTTCCCTATTCCAATTAACCTAAAAGCTATCGACCCCCCCTAAATTACGAAGAGAATGGAGTTTAAACGTCGAGAGCGAGAACGTCAGTGAACATGGGAATTTTCAAATCCACTTATGACCGCTATAGCGGTGTTTGACCGTTATAGCGGTCTTTAACTTTTCTCGCGTGGTGCTGCAGCGAAGTTGCTCCCTGATGACCGCTATAGCTGTCTTAACCTTGCCAAGCTCGCTGATCCTTTCAACTGGAGAGAAATTTCAAGATCTTTTACCAGCCTTGCTCAGCAGTTCACCAATTGGAAGTCCTGTTACTCAACATAGCTCACACAAAATGGTTAATAGCACGGGTAAATTTTCAAAAACAATTATTTATCAAAAAAATGATGCTAATAACCATGAAATTACTTGACAAAGCAATATAAGGACAAAGTACAAACTTATCAATTAAGTATCAATTAAGTACAATTCAAATGCAAAATATTCATAGTTAGGATGGAAAATTGGTGCATAAACGCAACCCATCACTATATAAATAAATTAGTTTTAGAAACTGATTATAGTTAACTGATATCCCTGAAACTAAAGTTAATCTTGCTATACTGAACACTTTTTATACTTGAATATTTAATTCATAATTTAGTCGTAGAGGTTGTGAAACTATTAATTAATTTTTATTAATTGATTATGTCCTATCATGTTACCTAATAACTATTAATTAAACTTTAATTGTTACTTAACCTATTCTTATTATAATGTCTGTTATTCCTACAATACATAATAAGTATGTACTAATCTATTTGTATAACTTAGTTGTTGGCTACTCTCTATCAACTAGCTAAATTTTATCATGCTAAACATTACTATTTCTTATTTTAATTGGGCATTGTATTAGTTGTTTAACTGAGTTCTAATATTAGGCTGACCTCTATATATATAATTAAAATTTGCATAACGATATAATTGTTCTTACTATTCTAAGTGTTATTCATATGGTAACTATATATTAAGTAGTTATGAACCGTTTTATCTTCTTAATTGTTTTTTGGTAACTAGCTAAGTCATATAATGCTAAATAGATTATAATAATAATAATAATTTCTAATATTCGTAAGTGAAATCATGATAACTGTCAACGTATTTTCTGATGCGAAGATGCATATCATGATGTATAAAATCACATATTCTTGAAATATAATATAATTTGAACTGATGACACCTTTTGACAATCATGTAACAAACAACAATCTCATGAGTTTTCCAAAATATATTTTCATGATAATAATGATAATAATTAATTTATAAAATACTTTTAATTGCTAAAATATAGTTGTGAGCAACTACCCATTCATTGTCGGCAACCGAGAGTGCGTTTCCATTGACAACTTGACTCTAGGGGACAGGAATGACACTGGAAACTGCCAAACAATATTATGAAAATATAAATAATTTGATTCTATTGCCCAAACTGAGTTTAGGATGGTAGGGAGGAAGAAAGTTATGAAAAAACCATGACTGATCACGCCCTAACTCATAAACTAATGAAAAGAGGAAGGAACTAACTAAATTCTATGAAGATCACTTATCAAAAGAGATTAATCGAAAAAAATTGAGAGAAATTACATTTTTCTCTCTATAGAAAAATTCTTAAATGGCTATGATTCTTAAAAGATTGTTTAAGAGTAATATGACTTGTGAAATATACATTCGGAGACAAACCTGCCAACGAAAACAGAACGCGTTGGGCGTCCCGTGCTTGGGGCGCAACGCATTCAGTTTCCACAAAATAAAGGATTTAAAAAGCTAGCTAAAACACATGCAATTTGATTTTGTGTACTTGCACAACTAAATTAACCTTTCTTTTCTTTGGAACGAACCAACAACACCAGCCTTGGTGTATTCACGCTAACTCCAAGGAGAGTTATAATAATAATAATAATAATACACATGATCCAGAAATTTCATACATAATTTTAATCATTAATAACTTCTTAAATAATATCTAATAATTCTCTATGATATGTAATAAATCATATTCATAATACATGTTAAATATAAAATAATATCTAATAACTTCAAATAAATATCATTATTGTGAAAGTATATCTATTAAATATTCCATATATACATGTTAATAGTCAAATCTTTATAGAATAATTACAATCTCTAATAAAAAGAATGAACTAACATCAAATTGATACTTTATATTATATTATATTTTTTATATATATATTTTCAAAACCTAATTGATATTTACACCATAAATAAGAATGATAGATATCTAAATAAATCTTAACATAACCTTAGTAATTATACTAAAATCAATTTCTAAAGAATATATGTGAAAATTAAAGGGAAATATAGTATATTTCATCATTTGTAATTTCAATAAAATATATAATATATATAATGATGATACAAATATAAATATCAACGGTGCTTATAAATATATTAGATCTAATAGATTTGATAAAATAGTATTTTTAAAGTTTTGGAAAAAAAAATCAAATGTGATATCACAAACTAATTATTAGATTTTATAAAGGAATAAATATCAAATTCAAATAATAACTGAATATCAGCATATAAAAAAATTCATATACAAAATTTATTATAAATTTATAATTTATTTTCTTCTTTTAACAACTATACATATAAGGCATTTGAATCTCTGTGAAATTTTATCCAACACTTTCATAACTTAGACTTAACCTTCTTAATGAAGTATACTTTTGGATATTACACATACCACCGCAGCGAGCACACAACGAGGAGGAGGAAATGCCATAGCTATGACGAAAAGCATTAGTAGGTAGGCACTGATGAGACACAACTAGACCCAAGAGTTCAATATTCTCAGAGACTCCGAGATGCCACACCTACATCCAATTAACATTAGGGTCCCACAAACACTGCTCCTGAAGGAACTAGCGATAATCCTTAGTAGTAGTATAGAGACCACTCTTAGGGCTTCCTAATCCATTCCTTTACTGAAGAACCACAACACAAGCCACCCACAAAATCCAAACATAAACGAAGTTAAGGAGGGATAACAGTGTACAACAAGTCATACTTTCACATCCCATCATACCAAAAATCCAAGAGAGTAAGATTAGTGTTTGTTATATGAACAAAGGGAACAAGACTACAAAGGAGATCCTTGGCATCCAAGCATCATACCAAAAAGAGCAATCCAAGTTAACAACCCCCACACATAAGAATTACGCAAAGCAGAACCAACACGCACAATCCCCCTCCAACCATCGAATTAGAAGGCTTTAGCACCACAGAAAAAAAGCTAGCTATCATGCAGGTACTTATGCAATAGGATCTGGGCCCAATGACAATCACTATTATGTAGAAGCTTCCAAACCAATTTGCCAAGGAGCGCATAGTTAGCAAGGTTAAAGCTCCAAGAACCCTGCCCACCATTCCGAACAAAATGTCTAGCCTTCCTATCAATTTCATCGTAAATACCACCCAGGAAGGCCATGCGATGCATTGAGGTAGAAGCTAAAATAGATTTAGCCAAGCAAACCCTCCTTGCCCTATTGAGTAGCCTCCCCTTCCAAGAGGCTAAACGACTCCTTATTTTGTCAAGGATATGTTGAAAGTGCTGCCGTTTAATCCTCCCATGCACCGAAGGAATACCAAGATACTTATCAAGGTTAGAAGTAAACTTGATAGTAGAGGTACCCATGAAATTATCTTATTGTTGCTGAGTCATTAATTTGGATCAAAAGGCCCTGGACTTCTCAAAGTTGACTTTCTATAGATAAACCAGATCATTAATCTCTGGTATTATTTTAAATCGGTTTTAGAGATTAAAATAAATAATTCCCAAAGATAGCATAGATAAGCGCTCCTATTTCTAACTACTTTAACCTACGTTAAATTCTAGATTGACTTATTTTGTGAAGTTAAATCCTTTTTGACAATATAAAACTATATAATAGTTAATGAGGAGGGGCATTAAGATTAATAGAAAATAAGAAATATATTTAAGAGAAATTCAATGACAAAAAGGATGCAAAACTAGCTCCCTAAGAATCTATCTATCTCACATCTAAGAGAAATTAGAGTCATGGAATCTCATTGAAAGGGTTTCGAGTCCTATCTCTAGTAGTATAAAATGATGAAGTGTGGAGCTTGCTTTGCTAATCTTCAAATGAAGCGGTTGATGCTGTTAATCCCAATGATATGGCCATTCTTTTTAGTAATTATACATGTAAAATTAATTTTATCAGTAATATCCAAACGTCTTTTATATCAAAATTAGTCTTTAGAGAAATATTAATAAACATACAGCACATATCAAGTGTTAACTCAATTCTAAGTTGACTCAAAATAACTTATCTAAACAATCACCCAAACACACAATTATTAGTTAATTACTCTTAGAATTCTTTTAGTTGTACATTAGATTTGTGTAATTTTGAAATCTCCCCATTATGATGCATTGGCACAACATGTGAACTATATAGTCAAACATATGACATAAAAGTATCAAAACGACTTTCTTATACTAGAGCTTGCAATAGCTCAAAAATACTACAATATAAGCTTTCTAGTAATGTTGTGTGATAAAAACCATATAATATAACTCACATGAAATAAAAAAAAAAACGTTGAGAGCTTATTGTAAATTTTTATATTTTCATTTTATGTAGAATGATATGAGCACCATATTGTGGTTGAAGAGTAATCACAGTGGCTGGAGCATGAGCATACGATGGAGAAAGTTCAAATGAGAAATGTTGCAGAATCAATGACAAAGCCAACTTTGCTTCCAAGAAGGAGAAGTTTTGTCCAATGCATATTCTAGGACCCCATCCAAATGGAAAAAATGAAAGTCTACCCTTTGTTGCCTTTAAAACTCCTTCAGAAAATCTCTCGGGATTAAATTTCTTTGCATCATCACCCCAGAGTTCTTTGTCATAGTGAGCCAACATTATTGGCAGGTAAACCTGCACTCCCGCAGGTAATGTTAGGTTTCCAAGTTTCATATCCTTGTAAGAAGTTCGAGCAAGCCCAAGTACTGGTGGGTATAATCTTAGGACCTCATACAATATCATAGAGACCTGTTGCAAAAGATTTATGGTAATGATAAGTACCAAGGGTATCTTAGTAATGTTATCAGAATAATAATTACAATACTTACAATCTTAAGGTGATTTAACCCATCAAAGTCAGGTCTTTGATTGCCAAATACTTGTACGACTTCCTCCCTTGCATGTTCTTGCCATTCAGGGTACCTACTCAATAACACCATGGTCCAAACAAGCAAAACTGAAGTGGTCTCTTGCCCCGCAAAGTAGAATAGCTTGCACTCTTCAATTACATCATGAAGAGTCATTCCATCATTCTTGTTGTTTCCATGTTTTTGAATTTCCTTGTGATTTGATTCTAGAAGTATGCCTAGCAAGTCATTTTTGGTGGATTGACCTGCCTTCAATGATTCCTCTCTCCTTTTAATCATAACCATAAGAGAAGTTTTTATATCTCTATCAATTTGCTTCATTCTCCTAGTGATAGCAGTAGGTAGAAACCTGAAAATAAAACATAAGTAGTGGTTAACGTTGTATGAAGTTGATACAAACCTAGTATCATCTTGAAGGAATGAAATTGAAAATGATGTATATTAGAGGTTAAGGTATAATTGTAAGGGAGAATTCAAGCTTAGAAGTGAGTATACAAGTATGAGAATAGCATGAAAAGAAATATATGGTAACAAGCTGGCCAATTAGAGAAGTCCTTTGCCTTACTTGTTCCTTTCCAAACTTCTAGCTACCTTTCAGTTCATCCATTACACACACATAAAGCACCCCAGAAATCTCATGGAATCCCTTGTCCTCTCTCTCCTATTCAACAAAACTTAGTTTTTATTTTCACTCACTCTCTTGACCTCCCCTTACACAGGTAAGGCAATATCCCGCCTTTCTTTTATCTACTTTAGTAGTAAGAGATTTGGAGTCCTAACAGATGGAAATTCTCTTTCCTATGTAAATTAGCTTTCTAGTAGTTGTTCTATAAATAGAAAAGAAGAACTTCATTATTGCATGTTGCAATTTAGATGCTGCAATTTCTCATCACAATTTTTGGTAAATGAACGGACAGGGTACAGAAGTAAATATTCTTTAAGATAAAATATAAATTGTTGCTAAAAGTTTTTTTTTTTTAATCTCTGAATGGAACTTTTCCCTATTCAAATTGCAATTGAGATACCACTCCACCTCATTACAAAATTTAGTGAATTGAGCCTTAGTGATTTAATGACAAATAGTATTTGTTAATTGTTGTTTCTAATATGCAATAGATAGCAAGGCTTGTTTAATCAAATAAAACTTATCATTAAACAATCTAGAACATGTACTAGTTATCAAGAAAATTAGATATATTGAATAGTGGTCTTACCTCCATCCAGGAATATAAACTTTCATTAAAACATTAAATGTAAGTTCAGCCTGCTCTCTTTGAAGTTGAAATATTCTTATTCCTTCTTCATAACTATTTCCAAATGCTGTTCGAGAAATAACATCACTAGCTAAATTATGAAGGAAAGGCCATACATCAATTTCACATGATCCATCTGAAGACAACATTCCTTCCCATTTACTTACAAGATCATCACAGCTTTTGAGGAATACTGGCATCATCATCTGTGGTGCAAAAAATAGAAAGGAGGAGTTAAAATGCCATGTGTCACACTAAACACACAGACATTCGGAGCATGTAGAAATAAAATAAACCTATGGTACATGTGGCAGGCTAAACTAATGTAACTATGTCGTACCAAATATTTTTTTTATTGGAATAAATTTAAGGAGAGAGTGATTTTTTTTAAGCAAAGGGACCCGCACGATTGAACTCCCTAGTGTTTGTTTGTCGTGTTTGCTAAAGTCCCATAAGTCGATTGTATAAGATTTAATTTATATCCAGTAAAGGAAAAACAACCTTCAATTTTTCTAAATTGAATGCAGGGTTGATAATCCTTCTATGTTTGCTCCACTTCTCACCCTCATGGCTTGCAAGACCATAGGCTAATAATTTGACAAGTGGATTTGTATTAGGCTTTTGGAAGTCATGGATCCTGTTAAATACATCTTTGATTAGCTCAGGATCTGTGATGATCACCCTTGGTTTTGGTCCAAACCAGATAAAAGAGTTATTGCCTGCATACCATCAGCAACTTTATAAGAAGGCTTAAATTAAACACAAACAACAACAACAACAACAAAATTTGAGGAACGAAGAGAATAGACAACCTTGTATGTGAGCTATTTGAAATTTACATGAAGAAGTTCAAACAAATGTGAAAAAAAAAAAGTAAGAGAAAGTAATATTCAATTTATTACTTCGGATTTTGATAGGTTCAAGGCATGCATGTTGTGAGTCATGAGACTGAAATATGAATTACTTTACTTTGAAGTGAAAAAGGCAATAATTATCATTTCTTTTGTTTATCTATTGGGAAGGAAGCGACAAATTTGTTAGTCCAAGACCTACGAGAAAATTCATTTCAAAGAATATGGAATCCCACTGTTTCTTTGCAGGCTTACCAACATGCAAAACAATAAATCTGTTACACAAACTCCAATGACAAAACATGGAACTGCTTATTAACCAATTGAGGGAATCTTGATGGTGTGTGAACAAGTTCATATTTGCAGTAATAGAAGGATTCCTCACCCAGCTTACAAGTCTAGTACATTCACTGCTCTTCCACTTGTTTGTTTGACGGGGTAAAAGTTAACTATCTTTGTGATTATTGTAAGAATTAAAATGTGATTAAAGAAAATTGATTGACAAGAAAAAAATTGAATTACGACCTTATATTTGTCAAGTAATAAAACTTCAAAGATGATGGCATAAAAAAAAAATAATATAACCCATTTTTTAATTTAAAGACCGACAATTTTATATGACATATGCTTTTGAATACAAAATTTTCACAATTTTTTTTTATCATTTTTCATTCACTATTTGATACAAATACTATACTGTTAGTCACCAATTTTGGAGTATATTATCATAGCTTGCAATAATGAAAGTTATCAACAAAAAAAAATAAAAAAGAAAGGTGCTGGTCAATGGTCATCATAGGATCTGTATAACAATAAGGGAATATTTTTTCTACCCCTCAACATGTGCGACAACAATCATATTTTATGAAAGGAGTGATGGAGAAAAAAGTTTAGAAGAAAAAAAAATAAATATTGGTCCCTATATTTTATGAGTAGGATATTTTAATTTTAATATTTGAAATAGAGGAGTTCTAAAATAGTGATGTTTTCAAATAAATATAAATCTAACATATTACATTTAGATATACTAATAATAAAAATGGATCTTATCTAGTTTATTTAACATATAGTTACTCATCTTTGAGTCTCATTTTTTTTTTTTTATGAGTATGTCTAAGAATAGATTATTAGATGAGTGCCAATAGCAGAATTTTTCTTTGAAATAACATTACATTGTTTCAACCAAAAGGACGCAACAGTCAGTATGCAGCTGTAGAGGGGAGTAGGCATACCGTATTTGTTGACAGTTTGTTGCACATAGGATTCCACACGGGGCACTAAGTCATCAGAGAGATTCATGGGTTTGGCTTTAGCTTCCGTTTGCATCTTGGTAAGATCCTTCATGTCCCCAACAAGAATCCTGTATGGGTTGCCTTGAAGGCCTTGCTCTCTAAGCAGCCTCTCAAGCTTCTTTGGCCTCACCCACAGCCAGTTCAGCACCCTCCATCCCCACCATATCACACCAAACATCACTGTGAGGGATATGGCTGCAAAAGTTGTGTCCCATGCTGCTTCCATTTCTGTGTCAGTAATTGGTGGGAGAAAGAAAAAAACACAGCAATAAGGGAACATGATGAAACAGATGTAGAGGAAGCAAGATATATAAGAGTAGTTGAGCACAAGAAACAGCTTCCAGGATTTAGGTAACAATAATTACGAGGTGCTGCAGTTTTTTACTAATAAGTCAATAACTATACGCACTACGTTTGTCTTTTTGCTTTTGGTTTCTAGCTACATTCATTTTTGGTCTCGCCATATGGAAAGGGACAAAATTATAAATTTTTGAGGAAATGCTACGATTTGGGAAATTACAATTTTTTTCAATATTACTATAAAATAACAGTGCTTCCGAATAAATACTCACATTATTAGTTAATGATTTAAAAAGAATAGTTTTTTATATTTAAATATTAAAATTTTTACTTTTTCTATATTTAAATTTAAATTTAACTTCGAGGAATGATATTATAAAAATATCAGATATTTTTATTTCTGAAATTAATTTTGATACATTAACAGTGGCAAAAGGTATTATTAATCTATTATTTAATTATATATTTTTGTTTTTAAGGAGTTTCAATGCAATCACTAATTAAACCAAACATTTTGCATGATGTGATATATAATTGGATATTTATATACTTTTTTCATATTGATAATACATATACATATAATTTTTTGTCAAATTAAATCATTTTATTTATATAATTTTTTAATAATAAATATGAAAATTAATTATATTTATTAATATAATGAAATAGTAAAATAAAATTATTTTATATAATGACTTCAAAATTAAAAGATTTAACATCTTTGATATATATATATATATATGTGTGTGTGTGTGTGTGTGTGGTATATATATAAATGAAAGCATATCACATGAGAAAGATAATTTATTATGAGAGTGAGATGAATAAATCTGGTCCTTATAACCATACATGGATGGTTAAGATTTAAAAATAATTAATGATAATTAATTCTCAATGAAATCATATGACTTTACATTTTAATCTTGACCATTTATATAATTCAATCATCAAAATTAACTCCTCTCAATATCGTAAAATCACATTTCTCGTATGATACGTTCATACATATATATATATATATATATATATAGCTGCTTGGAGAGCACGGCCAAAAAGTCTCCGGCCGTGTTTAAGTAAAACTATTTATATTCCAGGAGTGATAAACAAAAAGTCATACCCACCACCCAGTAGTGATCCCCACGCAATGTTAACAATTTGAAGACGGAGTTTCAGTATTTAAATGTTCAGTCCTTCATGTCAATTCCATAATGTCAGTGTGGAAAAATTCAGGAAAGCGGATTGATATTACCCTTTGAAAGGTCGAAATTTTATACATATTATAACGTCTTGATTTTTATTTTAGTTATAATTATGTGTTTTTTTAATAATTAATTGAATTAATTAGAAATTAATTTTCTTAATTAACTAGATGATGAATAATTATATATTCCTCTTTTAGCAGTTTTAATTCATATTTACGTTAATTGTTGTGTTGACTTATTTAAAAATTAAGGATTAAAAGTATTTTAAAAATTTAGAGCTCCCACCCATCTACGATTTCAGATTCAAAGCCACTAGAATATAATGATAGTTGTTTGAATTAAAATGTTTATGAAATTGTTATTTTATTTATGTTTAGTATTATTTTAATTTCTCTTTTAGTGTGGAATTCCTGAACTACCCCTCTCTATCACTCACTCACACACTCTTACACACACAAGTGAAAAGGGAAGAGACCTAGCTCCCCAAAACGATTCATTCACGACACCCTTTCTTCCCCTTATCATTCACTTTTCTTCTCCAATACACTCCACATACTCCTCCATTATCTCCTTCTTCTTCAACCTTCAAGACCTTAGCCTCAATGTCAGCTTCAATCTCTCCCAAAATTCAAAGCAACTCCATTCCCTCTATCACTAGATCTCTCCATTTCCATTTTAGTTCAAGAACCCCAACCTTCCATCTCTCTCTTTGCCGACCGTAGCTCCCATTGTTAGAGGACACTACAAAAAAAAATGGTAAATTACGATGGTTTTTAACCGCCATTTTTCACAATAACGGTGGTTCCTGAAACCATTGTAATTACCAACGGCATTTAGTTAATTACGATGGTTTCATTTTAACCACCACAATTCACATAGGCTAATTACGGCAATACAAAACCGCCATAATGTTTAGTCAAATTTTAAAAGTACATTGTTAATTATGGCGGTTAAGAACCGCCACAAGTTTCAAAAAAATTATTAATTATGGTAGTTTGAATTGCTATAATTTGCAGTGAATTTTTTCAAAAAAAGTCAATGATTGGCGGTTTCAAATGACCATAATTTGCAATGAAATTTTTTAAAAAATAAAGTCAATGATGGCAGTTGAAACAACCATAATTTGCATTCCAATTCATAAAAAAAATTCCTTTATTTTAATAATAATGCCACATAATTTAATAAAATCAACTTAGCTTCATATTAATCTAGTAAGATAAAGAAAATGAATTAAAATAGAGATCAAGTTTTAAATTAAGCTAAATCACATAACTAGAATACATAAATCATGCAGGAGCATGATAAATCAAAGATTTTCATCCAGATTTAATAGCAAAGATATGAAGATGATCTCAAACTCATTGGGATTACAATATGTGATGCTAGAAAGAATGTGTTATTAAATAACAATAACGAAATTAGTCTAATTGACATGTAGAAGAACTTTAAAAAGCTCATTGCAAGCACAGTATGGAGAAAAAAATCCCTGCAACCAAAGATAAGAAATTCACTCGGGTCAAGCACATAAATGTCATCATTTGATGACAAAATTATACAACTTAATTGTAAAGAAATTAGAACCAAAAAGAATTATTTAACATAGACCAGTTAAAAGTTGAAGACCAAATATTGGAGAGTAAACTCCTATTTTGGTCCCTCAAAAATAGAATGAGGATTTGAAAGTCCCCTATTAGTCCATCACAACTAAAGAAAGGGACAATTGGTCGCTCCATACAAGTTTGTTCCTAGATATATTTCTGGGAACCAACATGAGCATTTAGTCTATATTGAATATCTAAAATAGACTGGTTAGTCAATTCAGTAATATCATGTAATCTAACTGGTTTCCAACACAAGTCTAATGCAAAAAGATCAACAATTTGTTTTAGGGAGGGCAGTTATTCAAACCATCAGACTTCATCATCAATCCCATTAATGATGTAAAGTATGAAAAGGTCATCCCAAAGATCTATTGTAAGTTAAAGCATGCACAACACTTTTGAATATATAAGCTCCATTAACTATTAAGTAGGCTCCTAAGTTATTAAACACATTTATAATAACTTAACCAAGTGACAAAAACACTAAAAAATGTAATAGAATTTCTCTTAGAACTATGTTTACTTAAATAAGGAGGTTGATTCAAAAGGATTCTGCAAGAAATCACTGGGATATGCAGTGCTACTTCAGCACATAAAATCTCCTAGTTTTGCTTTATTTATCTTTCTGATCTCTGCTGTACTCTTTCTGTTTGTGATTAATATTCTCTATTTCTTTACTCATGTAGACATCTATCAAAGGCTATTGAAGATGTCATGCAATTCCCCAAAAATATTTTCAGTTGGGAGGACTGATACCAATCCCCATAAGCCTTTCATTTCACTATCAAACACACTTCCTCTAACATCTTAACAAGTCCTATTTCTCACTCAATCTCACCAAAAAATCAATTCAAAGTTTAATGTGATAATCCTTTTCTCCATAAATAAAACTAAGTATGTCTAAGCAACCTAACTAGTCCAAAGCCTAATCAATAACTTACGTTGCATCTGTCAAACCATGGATAGATCTCAACCAGTACTATTGATACCGACATCATATTATGATTGAAGGAAACATGCACCCAGAGTTTGTCAATTAATTGTAGTTATTCAGCCAATAATAGTTATTCTAAGATAGATCAAGATTCAAGCATATGCACTTATGTTTCTATGAGTTTCCAAAATTTTACTATACCTTTCTGCCAAAACTCCTCTAGAGCATGTATTCTAAAATAACATAATCCATCAATTTTATTCTGATTCTAGAAATTATGATTCTCAAATTACTAAGCCTAATAACAAAAAAGATAATTCCTGTCATAAGGGAGTTCAGAAAGATACACCTAATTTACTTAGCAATAGAAAACACCTAATCTAGCATTTCATTGTTGATGAAAGCAAAATTCCAATTAAACTTAAAGGCATAAGCTTCCAAAACTTTCAGATGCTACCAATCCCCCTCGATTTACTAGAGCAATTTGGAAGGTCTATAATTGGAACATGCAAACAACCTATAGTATAAGCATAGTCTTAGTTACCTGTCTTAGAGTGGGAGGAAGAAACCTTCAAAAAATGAATTATGATGATCACGTGCATATCCAAACATTTCTCGTATCAACCTAGCACTTTCTCTGATATACTTATCAATCATGGTACTTGAAACAACCTATATCAGAACGAAGGGAATGTAAAACATATTTTACAATGAAGGAAACCTCAACACAGATTTGAGAAATTAAACAAAATCTAACCTTTAAGAAGTTAGCATCTATATTGCTAGCAATTGCTCTAGCTAACAATGTTTTACCGGTACCAAGAGGCCCATAAGGCAGAACACCCTGAAAGATGACAATTGAGATGTTATTTAAAACAAGGGATCCTTAAAATACACTTCCACCAAATACATAAAGACTTAGATGACAATGCATCTAAAAACAAAGTTTTACTTTAACAAAGGTCAGGGACTAGAAAGTTTAGTGAAAAGGTAATCACCTTAGCAGGTTTAATTCCAACTCGAAGAAAGAGCTCAGGATTCATCAGAGGTAATTCAATTGATTTCCTTAATTCCCTTATCTGATCAGATAAACCACCAACAGCTAAGTAACTGATATTACCAGGATCTTCATGTAGCATATTGTTAACTTTTATATCAACATGGCAACTCAAGTGGCAGACAAAAGTGACCATCATGCATAAAATATAGCTAAATATTTTCAGAAATAAACCATAATATATAGATCAAGAGACATGAACACATTCATCCAATAAAAAATTGAAAGAATAAACTCTGATAACTTACTTCACATGGAAGAATATGCATTATGGTTAGTGTTGCCATATCAAGAACCACTCTTGTTCTAGAAGTCATTTTTCCTTTATCCACTTTACTGCAGTAGCCAACCACACACTTGGGACTGCTGCTTGCTTTAACAATCACTGAGATTACAGAAAAAAAAAAATTCTACATCCATTGATTTACTCTTTAATCAAGAAAACATAGAAGATAATTTATGGAAAAAATATATCCAGAATCTATTTATGTTCATAACTCATAAGCAAAAGAAAAACATTGCTAAGGGATAAAATCAGAAGAAAAACAATTGAAGCAAAATAATCAAAAGCAAAATAATGTAGAAGAAAACATATTAAAGAACTAGCTATTGATTGTTCCGAAACGTACTTTAAATACAACCAAAATATGTCACCCAAACTAACAATGAAGAAAATAGAAGATATATTCATGAGAAGTTCACAATAAGTTTGCATACATAACTTTACATGTACCTATGAACCAAAGTAGACAAAAGGAAAAACAAGAGATTATACCTCTCCAGTAAATTGAAAAGTCATAAATTTGTTGTCAATCCCAGAAGTGCCTTCAAAGACCTGGCCAATGTAGCAAAAAGGTGAACGAAGCTTATACCAATGTTTGTGATGGTAGCAACAGATGATAAAACTGAACACTGAAGAAAGTTAGAAGACCTATATATAAAGGTCCAAGGAACTTTAAGAAAATTAACAAAACTTTGAAAACACTCATCCACCAAAGAGAATAAAAAGAGGAAAGAGAAGAAACATAAAAATCTCAAAACAAAGCATAGTACATTACAAATGTGGCCAATTTGAGCATATGGCAAGAAATTGCAGGATGAAGTAAAAGATTAATAGCTTAGATATAGATGATAAATATAAGAAAAACTTAACTAGCCTCTTGATAAATCAAGACTATAATTCAGAATCAGAAATAAAACAAATCTACCAAATTTAGGAAGACTCAGATAATGAAAGTATAAAGTTTGAAGAATATGAAGAATGTCTAGGGTAGGGCTATGCTCTTGTACAAACTGTGTAAAATCTATAAATGTAAAGCAAGAGACAAGCCACAAATATTAATAAATGTTATTCGAAAAATTAGATGAAAGGATATGAAGAGCAATACTTGAACAGACTCCAAGAAATCTTATAAGAAGAGCACATCAAGAACCAAACTCCCTTTAAAACATATGAGATGAAGATGTTATGAAAAAAATTTCAAACCCAACCAATAAGATGGATATAATAGTTGAATTACAGCCAGAGGTAAAAAACTTAAAGGAAGAAATAAATGAGTTAAAGAAAATTTAGAAGTGATAAGAAGTAGAGTAAATAATCAAGATATTGAAATAATGACAATCCAAAGACAATGATATACCCAATACAAAATAGAAGAAAAGATCGAGGAACCTCATAGTTAGAAAGAAATTAAGTATTTGGTTGTTATTAATAGAGTACAAGTTCAAAAGTGGGTATTGTCAAATAAATTTAGTGATAAACAATGAACTAACTATATCGACCATAGCTTTAATAGATTCAGCATCATATATGAACTGTATTATGAAAAAACTGTTGAACAATTGAGTAGTGAAATGACTCAAAACTATCAATTAGGCATAAACTTTCCAAAGCACAAATTTGCAAACATAAGACATGCTTTCAAACTACTTTTATTCTAGTGAAAAATATTAGTGAGCTTGTTGTCCTAGGCGCTCATTTCCTAACATTAATATGTCCCTTTAAAGTAAGGGAACCATAACACACTGACAAAATCATTCAAACTGTGTAATTATGCCCTCAAATATCAGTGGTTTACCGCTTTATCAACATCCACAAAAGCCTCTCTATATCCATCATGGTAGTTAACACAGACCCACAACCTCTACGACCTCTATCCACTGCTAGTTGCATTGATGTTAATAATAATAATTGTGATAAAGACGAGGAGTAGAATGAGAAGAGAAGAAGAAGAAGAAGACCAACAACAATAATAACATTGGCAGCAGCAACAACACACTTACAAGAAACAAATAATTTGTCAACAAAATCAGTTTATGAAAGAATGAATAACTGAAAAGCTAAGGCAAAGAAACATAAACCACAACACATACCAAAACCTTTCAAGAAAAGGCTAAGCCAGAATACAAATGAAAACTTCGATATAACATTTACCAAGGGAATATCTTACAAACATAACATTAACTAAGGGAATATCTTACGAACACAGCAAATGGAAATGTATTGAAGACTAAACAACAAATATTGGGGAAACACACAAAACATACCTAAACAAATATGGATATTGCTGTAGATATAGGGATGCAGTGGAGCCGGGTACAAAAATATGACTTGTTAAAAAAGTTGATAATATAATTTAGAATAGAACAACATTAATGAACACAATAACTAAGCCACAATAACAAAATTCTTAGGAAAATCAGCCTGAAGCTGGTAGGTCTCATTGGCATAAAGTGTCCTAGGAGCTTGAAAATATATTGGAAACTAAGCTTGAAAATCACGTTCTAGACGATTGAAACCAAGCTAGTGCAACGACCATATATATATATATATTGAAAACCGACTAACCATTTAGCTTAACCACATATGCAGCATACAATTTATTTCTATCAAATTCAAATAGAGTTTACACTATACGGAGCGAAATAAGTTGAATTAGATTTGAGCTAACTAACACATAAGGATGGATTCATCTAATGCTTATCGAAAGCATTATATTTGTGATGTAAGCAACAAAAAAATAGCATTTAACATGATATCAAGAAATAAGTCAATCCAATAACAAACAGGACCCAATAAATTTGACAAACAGGACCCAATTTCACTAACCATTTCTTTCAAGAATGAGTTTGAATAAATTAAGCCAATGTATATCCATTCCTTACCTCCTATTTGGAACGAAACAAAACCCAATAAATTATCAAATCCAATGCTTGAAGCAACCGAATCAAGTGTAAGAAATACAACAAGAAAGCTCAATCCCAATACCATATTTTCGGGAACATCATTTGAAGGTAGGAAAAGAAAAGAAAAGAAAAAGTAAAAGCACCGAAACTTCATTCTAGGATTCAAATAGCAAGCAAAATAAAATGGTTTCAAGATAAAGCCAAGGTTTCAACGTTGGCTTCTTCTAATTCTACCATTTTCTGATAATTAGCCCTAAACACACCAACATAATTCAAAGCAAACAGAAACCCAACCCATATGACCTAATTAGCTACAACCTAAAACACCCTTTCTAAAGAGAAGACTGGAAAGCCAAAAGAGGAAGGAACTTCTCAGAAATCGAATCCAACTAAATAGAAGGGGGAAGGGATAGTACAGAGTAACATACCATTTAGGATTCATGTCGTGCAATTGGCGGAGATGGGTGCTGGGTGGAGGTGTTACGCGGATGGGAGGGTTTGTGCACCAAAGGAGTAGGACCACAGTGGAGAACTCACCAGCACAAAAGCAATGGATGCTAGTGAGGGTGCGCGATGATGTTCACGAAGTGCATTGCAGAATGGAGGAGGATATGGATGCAGATGGAGAAGGAGGAGAGCATGGTGGCCGGTGATGGCGGACCAAAGGAAGCTTTGCGAAGTATTTTGTGCAAGTGGATTGAACTTGTAATCCCTTGATTAAGACTTGGAAAGTGGTTTGTGCACAAACCTGTGAACTTGTAAACCAAGTTTCTGGCAAAAAGGGGGGTTGTCAAAGTTCTGAAGTCGCTGGAAATGCTTAGAATCTGATTCTATGTCATATGAACACTGTCCACAATAAAATGTAGTTGCAGGGTGGCTTACAAGTTTTTTGGTAGAGGTTTACAAGTTTTTTGTTATAGGTTTACAAGTTTTTTGGTAGAGGTTTACAAGTTTTTTGTTATAGGTTTACAAGTTTTTTGGTAGAGGTTGAGAAGTTTTTTGTTACAGGTTTACAAGTTTTTTTATACAGGTTTACAAGTTTTTTGTTACAAGTTTTTTGGTAGAGGTTTATAAGTTTTTTGTTAGAGGTTTACAAGTTTTTTGGTAGAGGTTTACAAGTTTTTTGTTACAAGTTTACAAGTTTTGTGGTACAGGTTTACAAGTTTTTTGGCAGAGGTTTACAAGGTTTTTGTTACAGGTTTACAAGTTTTTTGGTAGAGGTTTACAAGTTTTTTGGTACAGGTTTACAAGTTTTTTGGCAAAGGTTTACAAGTTTTATGCTCAAGGTTTGCAAGTTTTAAGCACTGGCTTACAAGTCATGTAAACAAAGTGCAAATGATTTGTAAGATAGAGCATTGCTTAAAACCTATAAACCAAGTGCAACAGAACTTGTAAACCATTGGTTAAGGCTTACAAAGGAAGTGTAATAATCTTTGTAAAACAAGTTGTTTCCACAAAGTGGTACCTCAAAGTTCTGAAGTGGCTGCAAATACTTCGAATTTGGTTATGAATTATGTGAACATTGTAAACCATTTGTTTGTTAGTTTATATTTTTTATTGTTTGTTATAGGTTATATCCTGAACTGTGTATGCAAAGCATGGAGGATGTAACCCAAGAAAACGCAGATTTTGATGTTGAGGTTGATGAGCATGGTGGAGATTGGGACATGTTGGTGCCTGCCATTGGGATGGTTTTCAATTCAGAAGAAGATGTGAAATCATTCTACAAGTCCTACGCAATGAAATAAGGTTTTGTATTTAAAGTTAGAAATTCAAGGAAAGGATTGGATGGAAAAACCAAATACTTTATCCTTGCATGCTCATGGGAGGGAAGCTGTCGATCCAAGATCCCTTCAAGTTTGAAAACGCTATCAACTGTACAAGCGAATTGTGACGCTAAGATTACCACAGCTAAGACAGAAGACGATAAGTGGTGTATCAAAATAGTTATTCTTGAACATAACCATGATCTTAGCCCTTCCAAGTCACGAATGTTTAATATGAACAAGAGTTTAAGTTTTCATGCGAAGAGAAGTATTGAATTAAGTGAATGTTCAGGGGTGAGGATCAGCAAGTCATTCCAAACTCTTGTGTGTGAAAGTGGAGGATATGAAAATTTACCATTTGGTGAACGGGATGTGAGGAACTACATCCACAAAGAAAGACAGGCAATTGGAAATGAAGGTGATGCCAAGGCTTTGTTGGGGTACTTTTCCAATATGAATGCACAGAATAGAGAGTTTTAGTATGACCTCGATTTAGATGATGAGTTCCATGTGAGGAATATATTTTGGGCAGATACTAGGAGTAGAGCTGCCTATGAAAGTTTGGGGGATGTTGTGAGCTTCGACACAACATATCTAACGAACAAGTATGCGATGCCTTTTACTGCCTTTGTGGGAGTTAATCACCACGACCAATCTGCCCTCCTTGGATGTGCCTTATTATCATCTGAAGATACTGAGTCATTTGTGTGGCTATTTGACAAGTGGATTAGATGCATGTCAGGGAAGCCGCCAACTGCAATTGTAACTGACCAATGTAGAGCAATGCAAAATGCATTGGAGATTGTTATACCACCTACACGACACAGGTGGCGTCTGTGGCATATCATGAAGAAGATCCTTGAAAAGATGAAATGTTATGGTGAATATGCCAAGATCAATAGACATATGAAAGAAGCTGTGCATGAAAGTATTACAATAGATGAGTTTGAGGGAAGATGGGGAAATTTTCTGATGGAGTATGACCTTCAACAGAATGACTGGTTGGTTGGACTCTATAATGAGCGACATAAATGGGTGCCAATATACTTGAAAAAGGATTTCTGGGCAAGCATATCAAGCACACAAAGAAGTGAAAGTATACACCATTTTTTTTATGGATATGTGAACTCGACCACTAGCCTACAACAATTTGTGAAGCAGTATGAAAATGCGCTTAGGAGCAGGGCAGAAAAAGAAGTGGAGGCTGATTTCCAATCAATGAACACAACAATTAACTGTAGCTCTAACTCCCCCAATGCTAAATTCGCTGAGATACAAGCTGAATTCAGATGCAAAATGAATTGTGTGCCAAATCTGAAATCAGTGGACAAGGTTATCACCACTTTTGAAGTTTATGAGGAACTGATCCAGTTTGTCCGGGCAAAGGAAAATAAATTTGAGGTTGTGTTCAATCATGATAATCATGACATGTTCTGCCAGTGCTTGCTGTTTGAATTTAAAGGTATTATGTGTAGACATTGCCTGTGTGTATGTGCCTTTGAAAGAGTGAAACAACTGCCAATGAAGTACATATTGCAAAGATGGAGCGAAAAAATCAAAAGGAGGCATTCATACATAAAGTGTGGCTCCGATGCTACTGAGGTTAGACCAAACATGGAGAGATTTGACAAGATGTTAAAGCATTTCTATGAAGTGGCCGAAGTAGCTGTCGATTCTGATGCTGGCAACAAACTGGTGCATTCTACTCTTGATAAGATACATGCTCATCTATAAATTGTGGCTCCTTCTTTGGGAGGATTGAACATGTCATCCACGGATAAGCTGGTGACAGGTCATATGAGTGAGGGCCGTGCACATGAAGAGATTGAAATCCTTAACCCGATGTGCGTACCACGTAAAAGTCGACTAGCATTCAAGAGAAAAATCTCTCAAGTTGAGAAAGTCCAACAGAAACTTAAAAGGAAAACCAGAAAGGAAGTTCAGGGATTGAAACTTAAGGTTTGTACACGTTTCAAG
This sequence comes from Dalbergia cultrata, assembly GCA_031216105.1. NCBI lineage: Eukaryota > Viridiplantae > Streptophyta > Magnoliopsida > Fabales > Fabaceae > Dalbergia > Dalbergia cultrata. The sequence goes on from CM062350.1 coordinate 21,073,738, forward strand.
TTTTGTGAGCATAGTTATCGTGTGTTAGTCATGGTTTACAAGTTTTTTCACACATGGTCTCCAAGTTTTTTGTCATGGTTTACAAGTTTATGACCCTTGGTTTGCAAGTCTTGTAGTAATAGTTTACAAGTTTTTCACACATAGTCTCCAAGTTTTTTGTCATGATTTACAAGTTTATTTCGCATGGTTTGCAAGTTTTGTAGCAATAGTTTACAAGTTTTTCACACATGGTCTCCAAGTTTTTTGTTATGGTTTACAAGTTTATTTCGCATGGTTTGCAAGTTTATCACCTTTGGTTTGCAAGTTTTGTATTAATAGTTTACAAGTTTTTTTCACATGGTTTGCAAGTTTTTGCATCTCATGGTATAAACAGTTTGTTGCACATGATTTTAAAGTTTTCTAGTCATCGATTACAATTTTATTACACATGGTGTCATAGATGGTAGCATGTTGAAATCGTAACGAAATTGTCGTCTGAACTAATATGTAGGAATTATTTGAAGCAACTCTTAGCCAGCAGGGCGGGGCCAATTTGTCCATAGAGTCACATGTTGATGTCAGAGGTAGTGGAAATATGGTTGCTGAAATGCCCGTGGTGTGTGTGAGAACTGAACTTATTATTAATTTCCAACTTGACTGAGGGGTTTATGGCAATATTCTATTGCTATGCCATTACGTTTGTATTAAATTTTTTCCCTTTCGGTTTCGAGAAGATTACATGTAAAATACCACTTGTTCGTGGTTATATTGTGCCCCGATTGTTGACCAATCTATAATGGCATTATAAAATGTACGTGTATACACGTATAATTCTATTGGCAATCCAATAGATTGAAGGTGTAGGTTTTATTGAATGCTTCATAAACCACAATCATTACATTATGTGATATATTCTTATTGTTGTTTGCTGGTATTCTTGTTTTTTCAATTTATTGGTACAGCTCACGGGTGTTGGCTCCAACCAAAAGTGTTGTGGTTGCCAACCAGAAAGATTCTGTTTTACCCTCAGATAGTTCAAATATGCAAGATGCTGGATTTATGTCGTTGCTTGAATCATATAGTCAAGAATCAAGTGTATTTGGCAGCGTAAACCCAAGCAATAACTTCCTGATTTATTCACATGCTGAACTGAACTATCAAAGTGAACAACCTTATGATTACTAATGTCTCCTGTTTACAAATGAGGTGTCACATGGGCAATAATTTGTCCTTTTGGTATAGGTACAATACCATATTGACTACCGAGTAGGTGATTAGTTCATTCTATCCACAATACTCTGACCACCGTTATTCTTATATATGCCTTATTTGCAGGACCAATCTTTGTTTTGCAGACAAATTTTAATATGGATGAAAGAGCTCAGTGGACATCATGTGTCTTTGGCCACAGACGAAGTTGCAAACATGTAAATTGGATTGTATAACCAGCCTAAGGGCATCACTAATTTTGTAAATATCGAACAGATTGGTACATGTTGAGGGTTAATTCCATATTTTCATGTTTTCATTTTGCTCGTTTATTTGGTGGCACATGTTTGGGTTTCTTGTGTGTGTGGTCACCCGATTTGGGGTTTAATTTCACACGACTTGCATTGTATAACCAGGTGTGCCTTAAATATACAAGTTGTAAGAATTGGTGTATTTATCACCTGTTGAGAATTATAATAAGAATTCCATGATATGTTATACAGGTGAACAGGTTTATCAAATTGAAAGGTACTTTGTGCAACCTGAAGACTTATAAAAGCAGCCACGGAATACTTGTGAACATGGATAATTAAACTTGGAAACCATGGTCACTAAACTTGTAAACCACAAAGTGGCACTTGTAAACCAAACACATAAAACCTTGGTTTACAAGTTTATTACACATGGTTTCCAAGTTTTCAGCATAGGTCTCCAAGTTTCTTACATAGGTTTACAAGTTTATTACACATGGTTTCCAAGTTTCTTTCACAGGGTTTCCAAGTTTTCGGCATAGGTTTCCAAGTTTCTTACACATATGTTTACAAGTTTATTACATGTGTTTCCTTCGGTTTCAAGAAAGGTTTCCAGGTTTCTTACACAGGTTTCCAAGTTTTCAGCATAGGTTTCCAAGGTTTTCAGTGATGAATGACAACTGTTTTGAGCTATTCCTTCCAAGTTTTCATTACATGGTTTCCAAGTTTTCAGCACAGGTTTCCAAGTTTGTTACACAGGTTTCCAAGTTTCTTACACATAGTTTCCAAGTTTTTAACATAGGTTTCCAAGTGTCTTACACATGGTTTCCAAGTTTTCAGATATGTTTCCAAGTTTTTTACACATGGTTTCCAAGTTTCTTACACATGGTTTCTAGGTTTCAGCATTGGTTGACAAGTAAATGTATTTATATAATTGAAATTTACAATGTCGCATGATGTGCTAAGTCAAAAAATATTTACATAAGCCATATGCAAGTGCTACTTCCAAAGTATATACAAGTAAATAAAGGGTTGGTCAAGAAGTCATTTTTTGCCTCCCCTTTACATGGCATGAAGTGTATGGAGTCTTTTGTTTCGGTCCTGGCTTTCTTTTCCTCTTGTAAGCCTTTGTGGGGACTTCGGGAGGAATGGCAGCATCATCAGCTTCCACAACAGGGGAGTTTCTATGATCAGATGCGGGCACAATTGAACCAAACATGGCATCCACCCGAGCAGCCTGCAAAACATGATCCCTATGCACGTTTCGGCTCTCCAATGCCCACTCCACAACGATATCACATTGCATGTGGGCACACTTTGCCTGTCCATGGGGAACACCAAAAATTTGACAAAGGCAACTTACGCATAAGTGAAATTACAAGGTTGTTGTAAGAAAATGGAACTCACAGAATCCCATTCACTTATCGTTTGGTCTCCATCACACAGTGGCACAACGGCCCAATCCTGCATGTATTTCATCGTGTATAGTCTGCAATCATACCTTCATACACATTAGTCAGTGATTACTAATTCCTTATTAACAATTCATTACAAAAAAACCACACTTATCAAGCACGATAGAATATTACTTACGTGTTAGGCTGCTTTGGAAGCTTAGGAATTTTAGTTTTTACTTTAAACTTCTCCTTCAGACCAGGATGGAGTAGGATAACGAATTCGTTAAAACGCTCAACCTAGTAACGTAAAAAAATCAGTTATGTTTATGACACACGTTTGATGTACTGAATATAACAACTGGAAATCAACTTAAAATAACCATTCACAGCTTACAACAATTCTGTCAAGCGCCAAACTGTCTTCTATGTGGTCCAACTACAGAGAATCAAGCACATACAGTATCTGCTCATCAAGGTTAAGTGCATAGCACCACCAATGATCCTTATACATAGCTGGGGAAAATATCTGCAACATCAGGGTTTACAAATTGCATAAACCAGTTTAGTAAAGATCGGGAAATGACAATAAGACACCTCAATACTCATACCAGCTTGCACTTTGATATCAGTACTTAATCCACCATTGGCCACCACATGGAATGGTTCCATGGCCTGAGCACACCATTTGATTTGTAGTATTCAATGTCAGCTTTGCATGAATCCTACATTGCAAACCCATATTATATACAAACAATTTGGTTCACTGGGAGGGCAATGCAAAACATGAAATCGTACAAAGCATGTGTAAGGACCACAAAAAATGATGGCAGACGATAGCATACAGGTTTGGGCTTTCCCTATGCCTTTGGTTGAGGTACTCACATGCAAATGTTACAACCTGAATAAAAACCACACATCAACCCTGGCACTAAAAATTAATCACGGTTTAAAATCCTCAATCAAGTAAATGAAAGTATCACATACCAGGTTGCTTATTTTGCCTCTTGGACCAATGGTGGCCATGTCCTCGCGAGTTAGAAAGGTGTCCAACATTTGGACAAGCACCCAGGCCAATGGTTGCAACCAACTTAGTCCCATATACAGGTAATTACACTATGGCCACATATCATCATTAAGAAGAAAAATAAAAAAGAAGGAGATGTGTGTTCTTACTCTTCACCCTCCCTAACCCCACTTCCACTTCTCGTCGTACCATCCCTTATGTAGTAGGCATAGACTTGCTAAGCAATATTATCAGGAAACTGCATAGAAATGGGGACTGTAGCAGCAGGTTCCTCTTTGTATTCTCCCATTGTCCCAGCTGTGGAAACTGCCTCCTCGCGCTCTTCTCCTACCTACCCAGTGGTAGGAGGTTCCTCATGCTATTCTCGAACTTCAACAATTGATAGAGATTTGTCTACCACTTCTTCAGTTTCAACAGCACGAGGCTCCCCATTCTCTTCCCCCCCTATGCTCCAAAGACAAGCATTTCAATCATTGTTATCAAGTTTTTACACGTAAATGTTTGCAAATGTTTGTAACATAGTTTACAAGTTTTTACCCGTGGTTTACAAGTTTTTCAACCATGGTTTAAAAGTTTTAAAACGTGGTTTACAAGTTTTTTGTCATGGTTTGCAACTTTTTTAAACATGGATTACAAGGTTTTAACCCATGATGTACAAGCTTTTATAACCTGGTTTCAAAATTTGCCGTGGTTTTCAAGTTTTCAGCATAGGTTTCCAAGTTTATTACACATGGTTTCCAAGTTTGCAGCATATGTTTCCAAGTTTATTGCACATGGTTTCCATGTTTTTGGCATAGGTTTCCAAGTTTCTTACTTAGGTTTCCAAGTTTGTTACACAGGTTTCCAAGTTTATTACACATGGTTCCCAAGTTTTTAGCATAGGTTTCCAAGTTTATTACACGTGGTTTCCAAGTTTTTGACATAGGTTTCCAAGTTTCTTACTTAGGTTTCCAAGTTTATTACACAACTTTCCAAAACACGGTTTACAAGTTTTTTAAACACGATTTACAAATTTTTTAAGCATGGTTTACAAGTTTTAAGGGCATAGTGTGTTTGTTATTTGAACTATCTTTTCACGTTTCCTCAATGTTGTTTTTGGAACACATATTGCTCAGTTATGTGTTAAATTGTGTCATATATGGTGGAAGACATGACACAACAATATATTTTCATAAATAACAAAATCAACCCATAGCGTAACTGAATGCTCAAGGTAAAACTGGGCCGTATCCAGCACCGCCTCCCATGCCATGTGCTTGGAGCCAGGAACATCCTTACTCAAGTTTTTTGATCCTTCAGCCTCACCAGCTTCAGCAGTATGAGGAATTTCATGGGGTTCGGGCGAAGATGCAACTGCCTATTCTCCTGTCTCACCAGCAGCATGTGCCGTTTGCTCAGGCACACTGGCCCTTGCTTCATCTTCCACTGGTGAACTCTGTGATGTGCATTGAGTGGGAGGACTGGTCGTAAGACTACGGCCCTTAGTGGCCTTCGCAGCTTCAATTTCAGCATCAAGCTCCTTCCCACTTTTAATGCAGGCAGCCACCATTCTCCTAACTCCCTGCACAAAGACCATGTCATACTTAACAACTAACTAGAGATCATGAACAAATTCATATAAGTCAAATTAAATAATTGCTTGCCAATATGGCAATTACCTCATTTTTGAATGTTCTATTCAAAAATTCATTCACAACCCTATATTCATATTCTTTCCCGGCATTCAGCATCCCCTGTGCAGAAGGTGGAATAAGGCATAAGGTTAAGCCCTATTCATTTCACTTGTTAAATTGAACAAATACAAACATAATTACTCTAATGTACCTTTGTGCTACGTTTTTCTTCATTGAAACATCATTGCATGGATTCACTATCCTAGTGTTTCACTAATGGAAGATCATCCACATGGATTAGGTGGCCAAATCTGTAGTGCACGTACCAAATCTATGCAATGCAAACATAATGTAAATAATCTAGTGTAAGTCAACTCTTTATCACATCTCCTATAGTCTTTCCCAAATAATATATGAAAATCAATAACCATACATAATTAAAATTAAAGCCTACCATTATAAAGTACACACAACCTCCTATGCCTTTCAATTGGTCTTAGTTTTATTGATATGATTCTATACACCCAACCAACCAATCCAACACAAATTCACTCCAGTTGTATTGTTGGGTGTTCTCAACATCAACAACAACCCCCAACAACCTTGGACTGGGAGATTTTTTCAAAGTGGGACACAAGAAGGTGGATAGGATCAAAAGAATGAAGGCTCACTTGAATCTTTCATCTGTCCTGCCTTCCATCACAATATCTTCCAACTGCTTGTCTGTGAGTTTCCTAAAATCACTGACAATCCTACTCTGCTCTTCATTTAATTCGAAAGGTATCGGCCGACCTTTTGCAACAAAAATATATATTTAAAAACTATTACTGACATTTTAACTTAAAAAACAACAGGATCCTTTACTTTACTCACCAGCATAAGGTAGTCTTAGGACCATTCTAATGGATTGAGGTGTCACGGGGATAACGTGGCCCTTTCCTCGGATGCACCTCTCCCTAACATCAAACGATTTCACTAGCTCTAAGATCATCAACCGATTCTGTAGGGTGCACTTTATGCTGGATAGTCCACCAAAGCCCATTTCCCTAACCATATTTGCTTGGTTTAGTGTCAACCTCTCTGTAAGTGCCAATATCTTAGTCGGAGAACAATTCGCGTTGAATGCTGCCTGCATTGCACATTCCAAACAAACAACAAATAAGTGGCTGAAACTAAGCTAAAGTAAACAAAATAAACTACATAAACAACCACTATACAAGTGATGTTGGTGGTATTAATCACATTAAACAAAATTTACCACATCATGCTTTGCAGAACTTGACCCCTTATCCACTTTTATGCGGGGTTGTTTGTGCGTACGTCTGCTTTTTCCCTTCTCCTGCACCTCACGTTATTCGCAGCTTTTTTTTCACTTTGTCTTGTAGTACACCCTATTCTGCTACAATTTGGCTACCAAGTAATAGAAAACTCTCATTCCAGGTGCACTATTATGATAACTTAATAAAAAACTTCACAACAAAATAAAAAATAACTTGTTTTCAACAAAACTTGTAAACCACTGCAAAATACACGGCCGCTTCACACACGAGTTCAATGAGAGTGTTAAATAAACTGCAACACCGATTAACAATTCATAGACCCTGCATTACAATTTTCAAAACAGGTTTACAAGTTCCTTTTATAGGTTTACAAGTTTTTTAAGAGTAGTATGCAAATTTTGCATATTGGTTTACAAGTTGTGTGCACAGTTTTGATTTATAGGTCTCATGCATTTGGTTTACAAGTTTTGTAATCCTGTGCTAAAACTTGTAAACAAACTGCAACATTTTGCAAACCATGGTACAATAAGTTGCAAACCAATAGGAAAAACTTGTAAACCTCTGCTAACTAACCAATTGTAAAAAACTCTAAACCAAGTGAAAAAACTTGTAAACCCAGGGCAACAAACAATTGTAATCAGTGCTAAAATCTTGTAACCTAGTTCCCAAACCTTATAACCTAGCCCCTAAACTAATTTATTACAGGAAAACAACTTACAATTAATAATTACATGCATTTCCAAGCATTTTCCCACAACTTACTTGCGAAATGTAGTTGCAAGACCTCGCAAGGTGATGATACAACAAGTTAAGCAACAGTGATCCCTTTCGCGGGTTTTCCTTCTCACAACCACTACAACACAATGCAAGGACTTCGCACAATGACCAGGGCAGTTGGCGATAGTGGCCCACGTTCATGCAAAGTGGCACTTGAGGGAAGGATAACACTGAACGTGAGCTTGAAGTACAGAGCACACTGTTTGTGTTCTTCAAGGAGAGAGGAGAATGTGTAGTTGAGGGACGGAAGGAACACGAACTGTTTTGTTCTTGCCACAATTCAGTTTCTGAGTTTTTTTAAAAATTTTATTAAAATTACTTCAATGCCATTAATGGTTAGCATGTTTTTTCAATTTTATTTCATTTCGTTTTGGTTTCCATGTCTTAAACACCAGTTTCCAAGTTATTCGTGTATGGTTTACAAGTTTTTCTCACTTAGTTTACAAGTTTTCAGGATGTGTTTACAAGTTTTGTAAATTTTGAAATTTTATTAAAATTACTTCAATACCATTAATGGTCAGCATGTTTTTTGCAATTTTATTTCATTTCGTTTTGGTTTACAAGTCTTACGCACCGGTTTCCAAGTTTTTTGGTGTGCTTTACAAGTTTTCGTACTTGGTTTACAAGTTTTTAGGACGTGTTTACAACTTTTGTAAAATTTGAAATTTTATTAAAATTACTTTAATGCCATTAATGGTCAACACGTATTTTCAATTTTATTTCATTTTGTTTCGGTTTACAAGTCTTATGCACCAGTTTCCAAGTTATTTATGCGTGTTTTACAAGTTTTTCGCACTTAGTTTACAAGTTTTCAAGACGTGTTTACAAGTTTTGTCTAAACTTGTAAACCAAGTGCAAAATACTTGTAAACCACGTACAGGTAGCTTCAAAACTGATGCTTAATACTTGTAAACCAAGTGCAAAATGCTATTTGTTCCCTCTCAAAATATGTTTGCATATTTTCAATTTTGCCTCCGTCTATTCCCATCCCTTGAGCGAATTTGCAATTTTGCCATCACGCATACCCATCCCATTGCTTTACCACTGTTTTTGTAACACCTTAATTCTTAACCCAACTTTCTAGAACACATTAGGTTAATCATTAGGTTATTACCTCTTAGTCTCATCATTTTATTAAAATATTTAGCGAAAATTACGGGTAAATTTGTTTTTGAAAATATAAATCAAAGTAAAGGCTGCGAACTTAACTAATCGAATGACAAGAATATAAAGTACGCGTAACAGTCATTAGAAATCATAAGGTAAAGCATATACTCAAGGAACAACGATCATGATAACAAAAGAAACATTTCATTAATAATATAATTAGAAATACATATGTAGTCATACCCTCATAGGGACAGGCAGAGCTTATGATACAGCGGAAAAGGAAATACAACAGAAACAGGGAAACATAAAGTAAACCATCACTACCCGAGTGCACCTATAATTGATAACATCAAAACAAAAGCAGGTTTATCCAGTCTATGCGTGAGTGTGTGCACTAAGCTTCCCCTAAGACGTCTGCAACTGGAACCCAGGGAATGGTGGAGTGTAACCGATCCATGGACGCAGGGCGATAGGAGTAGGCACACGTGAAGACTGAGCGTGAGCTCCTCGATAGGGGCGCCTCTCGGCTCGCCTAGCCAGCCTTGGCTGTGTAACAGTCTCCTCGCTCTCGCCTCGCATGAACTGAGGTGTAGGAGCAGAGCACTCGCTATACATGTGCGTCGGCTGGTCCTCAGATGGATCGTCCTCCGAGCTCGGAGACCGAGGCACGTAGTCCTAGAAATCTCGAGGCATCGAACAACCAGTATACATCCACAGAATCCTCTCGTCTTGAGTCCGGGCATGCTCAAAACATCGCATCGTCGTAGGGTGACATCGGGGAGAAACAGTACCTCTGTACAAGGTGTGCAAAGGGGTGTCCGATAAACATGAAGACTCACACGGTGCACTGCCCTTCAAAATGATATGACCCGTGGTCCGGGTCATAGTGAACCTCCTAGGTCGGCGTGTCGAAAAAACCTACGAATGTCACCATCGCTCTCTGAAGATGTGACGGAAGAAAGAGGAAGAAGAGAAAGGAGTGACAATTCTTACCAAAGAATCTTAGTAGGAGTCTCCTATCCTAGGGTTACATCGTTCACATCCTCAGGAACCTTAGGTTTATTTATAAAAGAGTGTGCATACATAAAGGTTCTTTAATTAGGGTTTATAAAGCCAGATATCCAAGGTTCATTCCTTTTAGCATGCGTCTTGATGTTATGAATGCAACATACTAAAACATGAGTGCATAGCAATGTCTTAAACAAATAACTCAATGAATCACAATTTCAAGAAAGCACACAAGTGGCATAAAGGGCATATAACTTTCATGTGGATCAGTCCTCAACTTCGTGACATTAATCATGGTGCTTTACCATAATAAGGTCACCCAAAAATAACTAGGTTATGAGCTCATACCTCAGCTAATCCCCACTAGCTCTTGCTTATTATCTGAATAAGTGAAACATAATAAAATAATCCCAACTATGCAAGTACGGGTAGGGGGCAGGGACCACCTCTCTTAGGATATACCCTCTTTGAAACGCTTTGCGGGCATTAAGCCACAGTAATTTGTCCGCTTTGGTAGGCTGCATCTACTCATACCCTCACGGATTTGTCTCCCCTGGGGGTGCTCGGCCAAACCAGTGTCACCTAGGAAAGCGCGTCTCAGTGCTTTGTTACATCAAAATCTCCTGGGGGTGCTCGGCCGAACCGGTGTCACCCAGGGTTTTCAACTCATGTGGTACTTTAAAACATTTCTTCAACCCTTTAAAGTTTGACAAAAATTCGGTAGCATAATAACTGTTAAATCAAACTTCCTTCAAACCGAAACTTATGCCACAAGCTAATCACACAACATATTCCTCATTTAAATCTCATGCTATGATAAACCTCATATCTCAAACAATCATTTCCTCATGCATCATAAACATCTCAACATATTATTGCATTATATGAATATCATAGCATTAACAATTTTTTAATGTCTTATGCATTGACCCTTACAGTCTTTAACTCGCAATCTAAATTATAAATCATCACAACTTAATTTCTCGGGTACCTATAGGCTCATATCTAAGTATTTCTCATTCCATACTACGATCATAAACTTCTCTAAACCTCAAGAATACAGAATCTAAAATCCTAACTTTACGAGTACCTAGGAGTCACAACAATGACTCTTTCTAAGTCCGATTTGCTCCTAAGGCACCAAGACCAAGTCCTAAACCAATTATGTGTCATTCATACACATTTAAACTAATTTAAAACCATGATTATCATTACTAAACCTTGCTGGACAGAATCCAGAAAATTCTATCATTAAGGGATCTAGAACTCTCAAATTAATTCTTTTCTTGTTACTAACTTCTCTTATCTTTCACATATGAGTTTTAACATTAATTATACTCAAACTTAATCATGTTATCATCATCAAACAGCACATACAGTGGCCATAAAATAGCAAGGCAGAACCGAAACCAAGTCTCCATACAAAGGCATCAAACACAATTTCTAAAGCACATAAAATACTAGTTTCTCTTGGAACCTTTTTCAAACTTTCAAAACTTATTTATAAACATTTTTAACATCTAAAATCATCAAAATATTTATGGGGGCAGTAGCTAAACCAAATTTGTCTCGAGAGGTCCTAAATTCATAAAACTTAGTTCTATGCATTCCTTAAACTCATAAAAGCTTAGAAAAATTATGAAATTTAGTTTTCAATACTTGGAAACAAATAAACTCTTAGGGGCTGAAATCTCAAGCTAGAGAAATAAATATTTTCAAGCCTTTGTTTGAGACAACAATGGGCAAGTCTTTGAGCTCTAGGTTCTCTTAAGTGATGACATAAAGATAAACATGCTCATGCACTAGTTTTAGCTTTTCATTAGAAAGTAAAGTGAGAGCATAAAATAAACATCAGATGCAACTTATTATTATCTTTAGTATATTAAGTGAGGACTTGAAATATAAACATGATAATGCAAAGCTTGAAACATAAACATGATAATGCAAGTTCATTCATTATCTTGATACTTAGTGATAGCAAGGAAAGTAAATATGATGTGCAAGGCATAAACATAAACATGGATGCAATATTCATTTTAATCTCATCTAGAGCTCTTACAAGACTTTAGAGATACAACTCAACACTTATCTCATCACAAAGTGAGTTTTAAAGTTCTTGAACCAAGTTCTCAAAGGAACTATGAGGTTCTTGAACATCATCATCAAGCTCAAAATAAATAAACTTTCAAAGAAACACAAGGCCTTAAAGAAAAGGAAATAAAACCGAAATACTAGAAGAAAGGAAACAAGGAAACCGAAATGAAAAACAAGAAAGAGTGAAGGTGTTCTTGAGCTAGAAATCATTTTGAGTTAGTAAATCAAGATGAAACTTAGAGAAAATAAAAACTCAAGCTCTAGAGGATCCTTTGAGAAGAACACATAGTCATCATCTAGGAGCTCTCATCATTGAGCTATCATGTGCTCATCAAGGCTAAGAGGCCGAACTCATAGAAAAAGGAAGAACAAGAAATTTCAAAAAGAAAATCCAAGAGAAAGCTAGAAAAGCTCATTTTGAAAAGCAAAGTTTAGAAAACACTCCTACCTAGAGTGAAGACAAAAAGCTTGAACTTGAAGATGAAAACGAGATGAGCAACACCTCCTAGGATGTTGATGATGATTCGGTCTTGTGGAGAGAAAAACAAAGGAAATGTGTTCTTGGTGAGTTTGTGTTTGAGAATGGAAGTTTAGGTGTTTGTATGATGATCCAAGGTGGTAGGGTGGTGTTTCAAGGTTGTGTGATGATGATTCAAAAGGAAAAAGAAGAAGATGAAGAAGAAGAATGCTCTTGAAACTTAAGAGAAAATGAGAGAACTAGCAAGAATGCTTAGAAACCAAAACTTAGCAAATGATCTAAAATGTGAGCAAGTTCATCCAAGCAAGGTATTTATAGAGAAAACAACATATAGGGGCTATAATGGGAGGGGTCTTGCCGAAGCCTTCTTGGCCTTGGGAGGAAGAGAAAATATCTTCTAATGTTGTCATACAAAGTATGGTTTGAGGTATGGAAGACATGGCACAAGGTATGGCTTCAAGTAAGGTGATTTGAGTGAGTTTTTCTTTTAATTTTGAATGAAATTAGTCTTCTAGAAGCTAGACATGGCTGGAAGTTTTTCAGCCATAAATAAATGAGGAAAATGGTTTATTTCATTTAGCTATTCATTTGGAAAATCAAGCTTTATTGAAAGTATGACAAGGTATGACAAAGCATGGTGATTTGAGATGATTTTCCTTCAAATTTGAAATGAAATAATTCATTAAAATGGGGGAGAAGGCTGGCAGTTTTCAGAGCAGAAAATAGGGAAAGAAAAAGCATTCTAGAAGTTGTCCTATGAAGCATGGATGAAAGCATGGTTTGTATAATTCAAAGTATGGTTCATGTAAGGTCAAAGCATGGTTCTTTGAGTGAGAAAATTTTGAGCATGTGATGCATATGGAGGGGAGAGTTGCCAGATTGGATCAGCAAGGAGAGAGGAAAAATCTCTCATGTAATTGGGTGTTAATGATAGGATTAAGTGTAGGTTAGCTTAGGTACAAGGTTAGGAATAATTAAGCTTAAGTTTAGGTAACTAAGACATGAGGTTTAGGGATTTTATGACAAGATTAGGAGTGCTCATACATCATTAGAGAGTTTAAAACTCATTTAGGAATAAACAATTGAAAACACAATTCCATGATTTAAGGAATTTGAAGAGAGAAAATACTATTCAAGATTCCATGACTAGGAATCTTGAATTTAAAATAGGATTTCAAGTTATAATTAAACACTCTTAGATTCTAATCAACTTGAACAAATTATTTTGACTCAAGGTTAATTATGAAAATTAATTAACCTTTGATTAGAGCCTAATATTATTTAAGTTTTCTTAATCACGCGATTAAGCGTAAAAACACGAAAATAGGGGCAAAATCATAATTTTGCACTAATTTCGCCCGGGACCTCCGGGAACAAAACTAAAGTCACAGTCTACATAAAAATGCCTTTTAAAACCATCTAGAGAAGTTTTGGGTTCATCCAGCACTTGCAAACGAGTAAAACACCGCAGGGCGTTTTGGTCATTTTGACCCGAAAACTCGAAAAATGAGATTTTTGATCCCGGAAAGGCACACAAGTCATCTAATCCCCTTCCAACATTGAGTCTGCCCTTTGAGTACTGCCGGATTGGCTTTCCTCGAATTCTGGGCTAAAAATGACCTCAGGGGCATTTTGGTTATTTTCACTCTAGCAGAAAATCGGGGCGTTACAGTTTTGTCCTTTTCTGGTCTTCACATATGATGTAAATACGGTGTCTTACAATTGTGGTGTGCAAATAATAGCACTAGCAGTAGTATGAGTATAGGCGGTGACAAAATTGAAAATTTTTCAAACTTTAACGCATTTTGAAAGAAAAGAGAGAGAGAGTAAAATTTATACAGCTGTATTGACATACAAGGTTTGCAAGTTTCTTGTGCGTGGTTACAAGTAATTTGCAAGTAGTTAACAAGTTTTAAGTATCGGTTTCCAAGTTTCTCGTACGCGGTGTATAAGTATTTATTATAAACACGCACTGAAAACTTGTAAACCAAATATCAAATACTTGTAAACGTACAAGAAACTTAAAAACCGATGCTTAAGACTTATAAACGAAAAAAATAAAAAACTTTAAAAGGAGAAAATAAAAATATGCAAACATGAACAATTAATAAGATGTTTCTGAAATTAAAAAACTCACTTTTTTTTCTTTCTCTCTCTCCTTCTCTTAGCTCCTACTCTACTTCTCTCTCAACTCCTACACAACTCTCTTCTCTCACGCACAAGAGAGCACAAGAGTCATCACCTTCATGGCCACGACCACTACCACGCTCGCAAGCAATAGCTACCACTATTTAATCGCCTCATAGCAAGAATAACAACTCTTAAGAAGGAGTGTAACTCCCTTACCCATTGAAGAATAGTAACAACAAATATATATTTCTTTCACTTTTTTGTAACAATTTCTTTTGTAAGGTATGTGGGTTTTTCATTTGCATTTTTCTTTTGATGGGTCATAATATTTCTTTTGATGAGTTTCTCTTTGGCATTGCTCTTTTTGTTGGTGTATGCTTTGAGCTAAATCTAATTATTAAATTTAGAATGAATGATTTAATAAATTTATAAAGACTTTAAAACCCATAAAATAATACTAAAAATCAATTTACAAGTTTTTGTCATTGATTTGCAAGTTTTTTACCATAGTTTATAAGTTTTTTGCTATATTTATAAGTTTTAAGCATGGGTTTACAAGTTTTTAAAATCAAGTGCAAATACTTGTAAAACTAAACATTACTTAAAACTTATGAACCAAGTGTAAAAAACTTATAAACAGATGGCAAAAACTTATAAACTAGTGCTTAATACTTACGAACCAAGTGCAATAAGCTTTGTAAACTAAGTTTTTTGAATAAAGTGGTGGTATAAAGTTCTGAACTTATTGTAAATACTTAGAACTAATTCTAAATATTGTGAAATTGGTTTACAAGTTTACAGCATGTGTTTACAATTTTTTGCACTTAATTTACAAGTTTTTTTATACTTGATTTAAAGTTTTAAGCACAGGTTAGTTCTAAGCATAATTTACAAGTTTTTTTTTTCACTTAGTTTACAAGCTTTCAAAATAGGTTTACAAGTTTTTGGTACTTGGTTTACAAGGTTTTTACATTTGGTTTATGAGTTGTAAGCACAACTTAGCTTTACAATTTTTTGCACTTAGCCTACAAGTTTTGCATTTGGTTAATGTGTTTTTTGCATTTGGTTTACAAGTTTTGGCACTTGACTTACAAGTTTTAAGTACGGGTTTACAAGTTTAATTTTTTGCACTTGATTGGATGTTCTTGCTTAATTGTCAAAGTATTGATTGATATGTAGTTGTGAAATTAGTTATGGCGAAGGGTATTTTTCAAGTTTGTTAGGGGATTCTTATTGGAATTTTTGTACCACATCCAATTTCTCAATTTTTAAGGATGGATTTGGATATACATGGATTACATAGCATCTCATTGACTATAGTTTTGTTTTGTTTGTTTCTCTGCTTCAGGTTTGGTGGTTTTTATAATAGCGATTATGGGTTTCATGAACATAAAGGAATACTTATCTATATACACACTTTTTGTTGTGGAAAAAAAAAAGACAATTTGTATGGTCTTCAATGACATAAAAATGTCATGTAAATTTTTTAATATTATTCTGTATAGTGTAAATGTGGATTTTAAAATTCATACTTTATATATAAAGTGCACATAGCACTTATATAGGTACATATGGTCATGATTATTTGTTGATATATAGGAAAATTTATGCAAGTTAACAAAAAAAGTTTCCTTTAAGAAAAAAAACTTGTAAACCAACTGGCAAAAACTTATAAACATATGCTGAAAACTTGTAAATCAAGTGAGAAAAAAAAACTTATAAACATGTGCTTAAAACATATAAACCACATGCTTAAAGCTTATAAATCAAGTGCAAAAAATTTGTAAATTAGTGCTGAATACATTTAAACTCATGCTTAAACTTGTAAACCAAATGCAAAAAACATAAACCCTTACTGAAAACTTGTAAACCTGTGATTAAGAATTGTAAAGTAAGTGTACAAACCTTGTAAATGAAGAACATAAAACTTCAACCTGTGCTTAAAACTTGTAAAGTAACTGCAAAAATCTTGAAAACCAGTGCTGAAACTTGTAAACCAAGTACAAAAAACTTGTAAACCAGGTATAAAAAACTTGTAAACCAATACTGAAAACTTATAAAACCCAACTATAGCAATTCTTAAATTGTACGATTGATTTAAAGAAATTTAACTCTCAAGATTATTGGAAGTATTATTTTCTTTTCTTGGAGGACTTGTACTTATAGCAACAAAAATTATCCCATCATTCTAGAAGAAATAATTACATAAAGAAATTGTTTCTTGTAGTAATCCTCATGTTTCAAAAAAGAGGAAAAGAGAAGAGAGAACAATGATGTGACTATTGTGTAAGGAAGAGAAAGAGAAATTTTTTTTAATTGTCTGTCATCTACCCACTATCTATACCCGTATTTTGTCATTTTCCTCATTTCACCTATGATGGAACCGTAGGTGTGCACCAAAATGTTGTGCAAATAACAGCACTCTTATAATACTATCCAATTATATATTATTGTAGTAATAAAAGTAATTAAGTTTTACACCCATTATCAAAACACCCCAAAAATAAGGAAGATTTGGAAAATTTGAGTATCCCTAGCATGCCCATGAGCTTGACAAGCCAATGAATCTACACATTGATTGGCTTCCTTGAATATGTTCTTCAGCTCAACATGCCAAGTCTGATTGATAAGAACCTTATGTTGAGGTTAAGTGTGAGAGGTAAAGTCCCACATTGGTTAAAAATGGACTAAGTGAATAGTATATAATGTGAGAGGAGTCATGACTCATTGCCTTAAGGTTTTGGGTCAAGATGTGGTGTCCGCCCCGATTGTGCGGTGCTCTCCCTTAGCCCGTTGTTTGTACCTCGCCCTATTGGGCTCCCCCGCCCTAAAAGTGGTATCAGACCAAGGTTGGGCTCAGTTCCCAAAAAAAAGGCATAGACTGTGGATGGCAGGTGCTGGGAAGAGCGGTTGGCTGATGAGGGAGCAATGTGGTGGGTCTCATACTTGAAGGGGAGATTGTTGGGGTTAAGTATGAGAGATGAAGTCCTACATTAATTAAGAATGAACTAAGTGAGTAGTATTGCGGGTGGTAGGTGCTGGGAAGAGTGGTTGGCTGATGGGGAAACAATGTGATGTGTCTCACACTTGGGGGGGGGAGATTGTTGAGGTTAGGTGTGAGAGTTGAAGTCCCACATTGGTTAAGTCCATGCCTTTCCAGGAATTGAGTCCAACCTTGGCTCTGATACCACTGTTAGGGAAGGGAAGTCCAATAGGGGGAGGTACAACCATTAGGCTAAGTGAGAATACCAAACACCAAGCCAGACGCCACATCTTGACCCAAAACCTTAAAGCAATGAGTCATGACTCTCCCACATTATATACTATTTACTTAGTCCATTCTTAACCAATGTGGGACTTCACCTTTCATACATAATCCTAACAATCTCCCCTTCAAGTGAGACCCACCACATTGCTCCCCTATGAGCCAACCGCTCTTCCCAGTACCTGCCATCCGTAATCCATGCCTTTCCGGGAATCAAGCCCAAAACCTTGGTCTGATACCTCCCGGACACCACATCTTAACCCAAAACCTTAAGGCAATGATTCATGGCTCCTCCTATATTATATACTACTCATTTAGTCCATTTTCAACCAATGTGAGACTTCACCTCTCACACTTAACCCCAACACCTTAATTGCTCTAAGCAAAGAGGTGCTAGATGGAGGTGAGGCTCACCTGTTGAGATCATCAAAATAGCACAAGAGGAGTCTGATTCAATAATCACACGATGAAGACCAAGACTACTAGCAAGTTTAAGGCCCCAAAATGATCCCCCCCCCCCAAAAGTTCTGCCAAGGTGATGGAAACCTGCTCTGAATTCACATCATATGCATACACAAAATTACCTTTAGAGTCTCTAAGAGTTCCTTTGGGTAAAGGACTTAATTAAGGCCTTATGTAGAAGTTACTTATGACAAAAGGTCTTACATAAAAAATAACTTATAAATAAGTTAATTTGTGTTTGGTTATTTAGGAAAATAAGTGCTTATTTTGAGTTAAGAGTGTTTTGTTATATAACTCTAAAAATGCTTTTATTTATAGAGAAAATATTTAATTTTGTAGGTTGAATATCATAAATAATTTATTAGAATAATTTTTATTTTTAAAAGAGTTTAATTTTGATGTGTTATTATTGTATATTTTTTTACATAATTATCCAATCGCATTTTATATATTTGTAAAACATATTTGACTCTTCCCATGCTATTTCAAAATTCATATATATATATATATATATATATATATATATATATATATATATATATATATATATGAATATTTAATTGGATGAAAATATAAAATATTTTTACACTAATAATATATTTAAATTAAATTCTTCAAAAAAATATTTTAATTGATGTAGTTAGAATATTTAACTTATTATTCTTACCTTTAAAATTGATGTTATGTAAAAATATTTAATTGAAATGTTATTAATTTTATTTTATAATTTATTATTTAAAAAGAATAGTATAAATTAGTGTGAATAAAGTTATAATAAACTTACGGTCCTACTACAAGTATACTTATTTCTAAAGCATTTTCTCTTGTGCCACAAAAAATCAAGCAAAGACGTGTGATGATATAATATTTAGGGAAAAAAATAACTATCATTGAAAAGCATAAATGAAGTTGAATAAAATAAAATAAGATAAAATTTAAAAAGAAAAAGAACAACAGAATTAAAGAATACAACTTTCTGGGAAGTACAAGCAGGCTATTTTAACTTACGGAGAAGCTGTTAAACAACTTTTCAGGAAGTTAAAACTTCTTATTTCACTTTGATCCAAACACTAGCGATGTGACTTTTGACAATCCAAAAGTTAACATAAGTTATAAGTCTATCTATCCAAATGGGCTCTAACTCTAACAATGACTCTGCAAGATGCTGCTCTAGAACTAGAAGAGCTAATGAAGGAACCATGTGAATTGATCTTGTACCACCCCTCTTTTAGCAGCTCCCAAGGCTTCCATATCATAGTGCACATCTTTAGCCAAATATATTGAAAAATACTGAAGGTGAATGTCAGAGGTAAGGTTCTTTTATCTTCAAAGACCAGCTCATTCTTGAACCTCCACATAGAATGACAAGTGAAAATAAAGAGGAGGGGCTAGTACACTCCTTTGATAATGCGAGATCCAACTTTCAAATTCTCATCCATCCACTGCTGAAACGGACGATGAAAGAGAAAATTATGGTTATCACTAGGCACAATACTCTTCCATACCTCTCAAGAATACGAGCAATAATCACGAGTGACATTCCTCACCAATGCCGCAAAGAGGACATAAAAAAGAATCAGCCATATTTCCATAGGCTCTGTTTGCGAGCTGGGGTTTGGGGGGGAAGGGAAGGAAGGGGAAGGCAATGGGGGATTAATCTTTGTTTGTGAATTTTAGAGTGATGGAAAGAGGATTTTGAAGGATTTTAAAAATCCTCCTACATCCTCTGTTCTCCCCCCTTTTCAGTTCCCCCATTTTGGGGGTTTTAGTAGAGATAAACTGAAAGTACAATTTTACCCTTAATAATTTTTGTCAATTTCAAAATAGCCACATCACATTTCACGCCAGAGAATCCCTCTTTGTGTAGGAGGATCACACTTCTTCCAACCCTAATCCCAATTTTCTTTCAACCCTAATCACAACATTCTTCCATTTGATTCCATTAACAAGCATGAATCAACGAGGACAATTCTCTGTACTTATTCTATTTTGTTGATTTTGCTCATAATAAAGGTTCGAATCTCTGTTTCTTCACATTTCTTCGTCATCACTTACATCTTTAGCTTCTGCATTTTGTATCGTGCTTTTTAAATGGTGTTTCTAACTCTGTTTCTCCGAGTTTCTTCACCTTCAATTACAACTTCAGCTTGTGTTTTGGATCGCGTTTCTTCGCCTTCGCTTATAACTTCAGCTTCTGTGTTTTGGATCACGTTTCTTCATTGTCTCTTACAGCTTCAGCTTCTGCGTTGTGATCATGCTTTTTACCTAGTTCGTTTTTGTATGGAAGCTCATTTGGGTCCCAATTATTATTATTATTATTATTATTATGGTTGGATTTGGGTTTATTGGTACAAAATTTTTTGAAAGCAGGTAGCAAGCTCATTTACCAGAGTACGAAGAAGAAGGCCAGTGAAGCCAAGTGCCTTGTTGGAAAGAGGATCTAAAGGGTAACCATTTTTTGCTCTTGATCATCACAAAATGAATCCATGATTTAAGACTGCCGTCATTTTTGTGTGTCTTAGATAATGTGTCGAATTATTCATCAGTGCTAATTTTTTCTTTGACATTGATGTTGAATTTTTATGGGATTTGGTGATTTATGCTGGAAGATAGTTTCTTCTAGTTTCATTATTTGTGAGGATTGTTACCTTGTTTGTGAGGGTGATTGTGAGAATTGTTTCTTGGGCTAGTACTGCTAGACATAAGATTTTTCCTCTAAAAATCATTAATTTCTTGACCACATGCCTTTTTATGTGGCCTGTTCACGAGTTTAGTATATCATGCGTTTTAATTTGAGGATCTCCAACAATGGTTATAATTATAACTGAATTAGCCTTCCAAAATATTTGTGTCCATAACATGGCATCCATACATGGTCATAGGATAATTTTGATGGGCCTTTATTATGTCTTGCCGTGTTTAGTGGTTTGGTTTGATCCTTGAAGGACATGTTTTGAAGATGAGTCTAGACTCAATTAATAGGATGGGACAATGTTAAACACTGGCTTAAAAATTGCAATTCATGTATGCTTTGGTTTAGCCACTGATGGAACGAAGTGTGCTATGGCTTTATATGTGAGTCTATGGCTATGATCACTGATCAGGTTCACAATGATGGATGTTTGTTTTATTAAAATTTGGATTTATTAAAACAATTATTTTTTAAGTGTTTTTATGCTAGTTGTTTTGCTATTGTCGATGGAATTGTTTCTGTTGTTTCTTTGTTTCTGTTGTGTCTTCGTTTCAGTTTTCTGCTTACTAATGTAAAGTATCACATTATAATGCAATGTAAATGTATATATAAATGCTGATACTTTGCATCATGTCATTATTTGTTACTATTCTCAATCTTTTAACATAAGCATAAGGGACAAATAATGGTTTACAATAGAATAATTTATTGACTACACAAATTTGTTTGTATTTCTCTATTGATCTAAGGAAAATAATTCTTGGTTCATTGGCTTGAAAGCACCATCAAAGCTGGAAACTTGTCCACCAGAGGATGAGTAATTCTTTAGGCTCCAATCCTGTTGGATATGTGAGTTATTTGAAGAATCTATGCCTGTTTCTTCTTGTAGCACATAATGAAAATTGCTCTCTGGCATTACATCACAACGACTGCACAAAAAAGAAATTGAAAAATATAAGGATATGGTAAGGACTTGTGAAGAAAAAGTGTAGTATACCCATATATGCTTTGATATTGTTTTGATAGGATTAAGTTTCAACAATGAGAAAAACTGAAAAAGGAAAAAAGTTTTCTTTGGACCATATATAACAACAATAAGGTATGTTATTTATGACATATTTCCAATTGGGAAATTAACTTACAATAGAGACTGATTCCAATTCAATGAAGTTGATGATGACAGGCCAAAACCGATCATTTGCAAGGTGGAATCGATCGAGATGCTCCTAGTACCTCCACTTCTTGCTGCTAATTCACACTGTTGTGGTTTCCGAGCATTTGGAAAAGGCAGGGAGCCATTAGAAACAAAGTCATTATTATTAGTCTCCTCAACAAGACCTTGTTGGTGTTGCCTTCAAATCCATGAAATCAGTTTGCCACGTCGTATAGTTCCTTGCATCATTATTAGCTGCCACTAAACATGTTGATCCCATCATCAGAAGCATCATACTTGTTGAATTATTAATGTTCCCCCAGTTATCATCGGTTGAAACTCCTCAGCCATGGCCAGATATAGAATATTTGAGGTTGTTATTTGAGATGGTGTTTGGCCTTGGTGGTTCTTATTGATGTAATTTTTAAATGGATTATATTTGTGAACTGATAATTTAGTATTTAGGTTATTTAATACTTGATATTGTTGGGCTATTTGAGTTTCAATTAATGGTTCTTTTTTCCTTGTGTATTGTTATGAAAATATTACTAAAGTGTTAGATCGATACTATTTGTTATTTTTTCTTTTGCAAGTTGCGATTGTATATCTAATTGATAGTTATATTTTTCTTTGTCCCTCATTATATATTTTTTTTTGTAAATATAAATTTTTACATGGTATTATTTTTTATAAATATGAATTTTTAAAAAATTTTTTGATAGACTTTTTCAAAATATTGACGAAAAAAGTCATTTTTAGAGATAAAAAATAAAGAGATATTTTAAAAAAACTGATATATTGTGTAGAGTAGAAAATTTGAGGGAGAAGTAGTTTTGCAACTTTTTTCAAAATAATTAATTATTTAAAAAGTAAAATAATTAAATATATTATTAAGGGATAAAAGTATTAAAAAATTATTAATTTTCTATTTCTTTTTTTATTAGAAAAAATATGTATTTTTAATTAAAATAATTAATTCTGTAAAATAAAATAATTAAATATTATAAAAAAGGGTAAAATTGTAAAACTAGACCAGAAATCCTTCAATTTCCTTCCCTTTATCTATTTTAAACTCCCAAACAAATAGAGGATCAATCCTCTAAACTCCTTCCTTCCCTCATCTTTCCTTCCCCTCCAATGTCTTTGCTTCCCTTTCCCTCCAAACTCCCATACATACCCATAGAATCTAGTGCCTTTTGTAAGTAAAGCTTCATTAATCATTAGCCACGCAAAAGCTTTAAATCTCTCAGGCATTCGCAATCGCCAAACTTCCATAATAGATGAATGACAATTTTCCACAAGAGTAGTTAAGAGAGCACAAGCAGATTTAGTGAACACCCCTGAGCTAGTAGAAAACCACGCCACAACATCCTCCCCCATCTCAGCAGCTGGTGATTTAACTGAATGAAACAACTCAATAAAATTAGGAGGGATCATATCCTGAAGTCTTGCAATCCCAACCCCCATTTTCAGTATCCAATTGTGTTAGAGTATATGATTGATATTAGAAATTAGTAGGAGTTAGTTTAATTTGTTAAATATTAGTTAGTAACTTGTTATGTTTCTTAGTCTATATAAGGATATATTCCACTTGTATTACCTCTTCTTTTTCATCATTAGTAAAATTTTTGTTTGAGTATTCTTTCAATTATTATTCTCTTTTCTCTTATCAGTATAAAATTTAACAAAGTGATACATCTTAAGTTCATCAAACTCATCCTCTTCCAACTCTTAAAGAGCAAAATCAGCAAGTCTGTGGATACTAGGAAGCTAATGATCCATCCAAAACCTTACACACCAACCATCACAACCTCCAAATCAGATTACGAGAGACAACTTCCCGGCAGCTATATATACCTCTCCAAGCATTAGAACAATTTCTCTTCTTCTTCACAGTAGGCAAAATATCTTTTGAAAAACCATATTTATTCTTCATAATTTGAATCCCCAGAGTATCCTCCCGGTGGATAGGACCCCATGCTAATTTCATAATACGAGAATTATTTACATCTCTAACTCTTCTAAGACCAAGTCCACCAGCACATTTCGGTTTATAGATGTTCTATCATGGCATCAAGTGAACTTTACTTCTATCAATATTACCGCCCCACACGAAGTCTTTACACACTTATTCTAAGTTATCACACAATTTCAAGTGGAGTTTGGTTGTTTTCATGACATAAGGTAAAGTAGCTAGCTAGTGCGGAATGTGTGAAAGTAATTCAACCAGCTAAAGTGACAGTCCAAACATTCCAACCGTTCAATCTGTTATTCGTTCTGTCAATGAGATACTAGAATTGATTATCCAAACACCTCTAATGCAAAAAGGGAACACCAAGATAGCGACCCGAGTCATTTCTCAAATTCACCCCAAGGCTTCACTAAGCTCCTCTTGAAGTTAACCCTATATTTTATATTTTTTATCTATGAGATTAATTCTGATATATTAGTAGTGTAAAAGAGTATTATTCTATCATTTAATCATTTTGTTTTCATATGTAAGACTTTTAATATAGTAAGTAATTTTTTGTACTTAATGTAGTAAGTAGTTAAATCAAATATTTACTTAATGTAGTAATATATAATTGAATTTCTATATAATCTTTTTTTACACTAATAAAATATATAAATTAAATTTTTTATCTGATTAAATTCTTTCATTTACATAATTTTTTTAAGTTATAAATATAAAAATAAATTATATTTTTTATTTTAATAAAACATAATTAAATAATTATGTAAAATTATTTTATATTATCACTTTATCAAAATGAAAAGATTTAAAAAAATTTACAGATAAAACTTTTTATATTATAATAAACAAAAAGTCATATCCGCTGCCCCCAAGTAATAGATACTAGTTTGTGCCCAGTCAACAATTTCCAACTAGAAGTTTAGGTCCAATTAATTTCAGAAAATAATTTTTAATTTTTAATTTATTTATTTTTTAGATTTTGTAAAATAGAAGAAGAAGAAGAAAAGATTGTAAACAAAAACTGAAAATTACATTTTATAATTTTTTATGATTTTTTTTACAAAATCTTAAAAAGCCAAAAAAAAAAACTGAAAACGTAAGACTGAAACTAAAATCTATTTTTTTAAAATCAAATACAACCTCAATTTGCAATGTTTCTTCTTTCATCTCAATTATAAAATCTCCCTAAGGAGAAATTTAGCAAAGGGAATTAATATTGACATTTGAAAGGTTGAAAATTTTCACACCCATCATGACCTTGACGAAATATGTGCATTTTATTTCTTATCATCTTCTATAATAAAAATTTCAAAAGAATTACCGTCACAATTTTTTATGAAGACAACTTTGGCATTTAGTATCTGTCATTTTTATTGAAAATAGTGCGAATTGTGAAATGACTTAAATAAGTTTTTATTCTCTATAAATATTGATCATTTTAGTTTGATTCTTGTAAAAATTTTGCTATAATTTTGGTCCTTCTTTTTTTTTCCCTTTCTTTATTTTTAATCTCTATCATTCTAAATTTTGATCTCTATAAATATATTTGAATATCTATTTTTTTCAGTAGTGGGACAATGAGAACCAAGGTTCAGAAAACCGGACCGGACATTGAACCGGTCAGGCCATGGGTTTAGAGGTTCAAAGGTTCAACCGGAATATAACCGGTATATAATAAAACATGTATTTATATAAATATATAAAAATACAAAATAAAATATATGTTGTAAATAACTAAAAATTAATTTAGGTATCAACAAAACTCATAGAATATAACATAATTCATCTATTAATCAAAATAAACATTATCTATATGGATTAAATCTCTCAAATTACTAATTCTCATACTAGAAAAGGAAAAGAATTAGGAAAAAAAAAGAGATTTTAGACTTTTTAAAAAAAAAACTTAGACTTTTTTTTAAAAAAAAAAAACCCAAAAAAAATGTCATTTTGAACCTCTTTTTGTAAAGAACAAAAAAAAAAACCGGTTTGACCAGCCGAGCAGGTTTGCCTGGTTTTCCCGATTCCCGACCGGTTCAAATTGGTTCTTGGCCGGTCCGATCTCCATCGGTTTTGCGGGCTAACCTGGACTGGACAGCAGGCCGGTTCCCGGTTCAACCAGTCCGACCGGCCGGTCCAATCCGGTTTTCAGAACATTGATGAGAACACACCTACATGGCTAGGTCAAGAAGAAGAAGAAGAAAAGTTGAGAGCTCCTCCTCGGGTTAGGACCACTCCCGCAAGATAGCACCAGAAACAGCACCACTATAAGCAACAAAATTGGCACAAGAATTAGCCTTTCTAGTCACAACAATGAATTGAACATACCAATGGGACAGACTCAGGCCTCTAATAAGAAGCAACACATCCACATCTAGATGTTGAGGTGAACAAAAAGTTTCACGACATCCTCATAAGAATCAAAACAATCCGTCTCCAAAATCACCTTTCGAAAACCCAAACACCAGGCTAACCTCAAGCCATGGAGCACAACCACAAGCTCTGTTCGCAAAATCCAAAGCTGGTCCACGTCACCCATGCACGATGCAAACCAGATACCATGGCTGTTCTACAAAATATGGCCAAAACCAGCCAGCCCTTGGCTTCAAAGGATACCAACCTTCATAAAACCCTCAAGAAGGGGGACCCAACGATCTAGAACTAGCAAGCAGGGACCACCACGAAGGAGAATATCAAATCATGACCCATACATCTAGCCCAATAAGCAATAATAGAAGCTGGCCACCTACCTTCCTCCCAAACATCTTGATCTTACTATGCCAAATCCACCAAATACCTGCCAGGAAAAGACTACCATCAGAACTAGTAGCACTAGCTTTAAGCCAAGTATCAACAACCATGGTGCTATGGAAATTAGGGAACCTTGAAGAACTAATAGATAGCCAAATGCACCATGACTTAGGAACAGTCACGCAAATAATGCAAAGTGTCTTTCACACCACTATAGCGAGCACACAACGAGGAGGAAGAAAGGCCATAGCTATGACGAAAAGCATTAGTAGGTAGACATTGACGAGACATAACTAGACCAAGAGTTCAATATTCTCAAAGACTCCAAGATGCCACACCTACATCCATCCAATTAACACTAGGGTCCCACAAATACGGCTCCTGAAGGAACTAGTGATAATCCTTAGCAGTAGTATAGAGACCACTCCTAGCAAGCTTCCAAATCCATTCCCTTACTGAAGAACCACATCACGAGCCATCCATAGAATCCAAACATAAACGAAGCTGAGGAGGGATAACAGTGTACAACAAGTCATACTTCCACATCCCATCATACCAAAAATCCAAGAGAGTAAAGATCAGTTTTTGTTTTATCAACAAAGGGAACAAGATTACAAAGGAGACCCTTTGGCATCCAAGCATCATACCAAAAAGAGCAATCCAAGTTACCAAGTCCCCACACATAAGAATTACGGAAAGCAGAACCAACACGCACAATCTCCCTCCAACCATCGAATTAAAAGGCCGCATGCACCATAGAAATGTTAGGGCGGGGGAGCCCAACAGCAAAGACTTCCTCCTTCTACCCAACCAGCAGATATCATAATCAGACCCGCAGACACCAAAGCATAGTGCCCAACCCGTAGCCATCACAGTCGGACCCACAACCATTATAGCATAGTGAAGCAAGCCCCCTAATACAACTAACAAACTAAGTGAGAGCACCACAATATCGGGCCGGATGCCACATCTTGACCAAAAACCTTAAGGCAATGAGTCATGGCTCCTCCCCACATTATATACTACCCACTTAGTCCATTTTCAATCGATGTAGGACTTCACTTCTCACACTTAACCCCAACAATCTCCCCCTTAAGTGTGAGACCCACCATATTGCTCCCCCATCAGCCAACAATTCTTCCCGAACCGAGCCCAACTTTGGCTCTAATACCACTGTCAAGGTGGGTGAGCCCAACAGCAAAGACGCGAGCCCCCTAATACAACCAACAGACTAAATGAGAGCACCACAATACCGGGCCGGACGCCACATCTTAACCCAAAACCTTAAGGCAATGGGTCATGGCTTCTCCCCAAATTATATACTACTCACTTAGTCCATTCTCAACCGATGTGGGACTTCACTTTTCACACTTAACCCCAACAAGAAAAGAGCTACCTATCACACAGGTACTTATGCAATAGGATTTGGGCCCAAAGATAATCACTATTATGTAGAAGCTTCCAAACCAATTTGCCAGGGAGCATATATTGGTAAAAGAGTGCACGAAAGGGGGTTGAATCTTGCTTTCTGAAAACTTCTTTCTAACCTAAAACAATTTTGAATAACTAAATCTATCAAGCTCGAGGCTTGAAGTGCAACGGAATGATAGTTAGTAGTTTCAAAAAGTAAGTTTTCTTATGCATATTTAATTCATCCTTGGATCATTAAATAATCAGTGTATTATCTAAAGAGTTCGATAAAAGAAATAAAAGTTTAGGGAAGAGAGAAATGAACACAAGAGTTTTGATACTGGTTCAGCCAAACCTGCCTACATCCAGTACTCAACACATGTTGAGATTTCACTAACAACAACTTTCTAAACCTGAGAAAATAAACGGATAGTCTTTACAATAGCGTTCCCAAGCTCTAACTTGCACAGTGGCCAACCCCAACTGCAACTTAACCGAGTAGTTCTATACCAGCCTCTCCAAGCTGAACTTGCATAGTGGACAACCCCAATTGCAACTTAACCGAGTAGTTCTGTACCAGTCTCTCCAAGTTGAACAGTGACCTGCAGACATCTTCTACTGCCAGGTTGTAAGTAGTCTTTCAAACAACCTCTCCAAGCTAAACCGTGGGAAACAAATACCTTTGCACTCACGTTGTAAGCAGTTTTTCAAACAGCCTCTCCAAGCTGAAGCAAATACCTTTGCTAACACGTTGCAAGTAGTTTTACTTTAGCCTTTCCAAGCTATGTCTCATACTGATCACTAATGGATCAAGGTTACAACGGTTATGTGTTTGGGTTGCCACTCAAACTAACCTACACTCTAGTTTCCTTAAAGATGCTAGCTAATACAGACTGGGAAACTTAGAGTGACTTCTTTCTCATATCTCTTCACATAAAGAGTATACAAATATAAATACATTTTAAAAATGAGAAAGAAGATTTTTACACTTCGTGATTAATTACATAAATTGATAAATAGCACAGGAAGTGTGGAGAGATTTTTTGAGAGATTCTGCACTAATGCTTTCAATTCTCTTATTGGCTTTCAAGCTTCGCATCTCCATTTATATAGGTCTATCTTTATGACTGTTGCCTCTTTGATCTGATCTCCAAGTGATATGTGTATTTCGTTAGATGTGCCTTGGAACGTTAGTCTAGAAAGGTTGGCTGACAACTTGTCCCATCATTTCAGAAGTCATTGTAATGTAGAGGTTTCTGAAGTCCTCATTTTTCCTTTTACTTTTGGCCTGTGGTTTCTGAACTTCACCTCCTAGGATCTTGACTCATTTAGGTAGGAGAGATGGCATATCAGTTATAACACTGGATCTGATTTGAGATTTGAAATTTGAATTTCGAATCTCCCTCCATTTTTCCTCAGCGTTCTTTGCTCCACTCTTCAATGAGCTTTTTGACGTTGTAGTCAATCACGTTGATTTTTATCTAATCCTCCAGTCTTCAATCTTGATTGCTTGCTAATTTCTCTGCGATTGTAGTGATTGATGACTGAGAAACACGTTGCTCGTGGACATGAATTGATTTCTTCATCATGAGTGTTCTTTCTGATGTCCCGTGCTACTTTCTGAAGATCCTTTCCTTGGTTTCTTGATTTCTGACTTGATCAGCTTCAGTCCTCTAGCATTTATGCTTTCTATCCTCGAGATAATATTCACCTTTTAAGCTTAATCTCCTCTCATGAGATAAACATGATTTCTCATGTGTAGCGAAATTATTCCCAATTCAAGTTTGCTTCAATGCCTTTGGTCCGTGAACATGAATACGTTCTTTGCTTGAAATAACATTCACTTTCTAATTATTTTATTCTCTTCCCATGAGATATATATCATGCCTGCGCTTGCATAGTGAAACATTATTCTTGCATTGAGTCCGTATCATGCCTTAATCTGTATACACTTACTTCGCTCAACTTCATATTCACTTTCTGATTAATTTAATCTCTTCCCATGAGATATAACATGCTTACACATGCAGAGTGAAATATTAATCTTGCTTAGGTTTGTGTAATACAGACCTAATCTACCTGTTAAACTTTGTCAAGAAACTCAAGGTAGCCATTAGTTGTTCTTCAAAACATTTTCTCTAAATTGGCTTTGTTGTCATTCAAAACCTTTTAAGCTTTATACTTTCTGAAAGGTTCTGGAATTTACAGCGTATAGTTAGCAAATTGGGCATCTCATAAACCCAGCCCACCATACCTCTTGGGAGTACCAAGATTTTTCCAATTAGCAAGGTTAAAGCTCCAAGAACCCTGCCCACCATTCCAAACAAAATGTCTAGCCTTCCTATCAATTTCATCGTAAATACCACCCAAGAAGGCCATGTTATGCATTAAGATAAAAGCTAAACTAGATTTAGCCAAGCAAACACTCCTCACCCTATTGAGTAGCCTCCCTCTTCCAAAAGGCTAAACAACTACTTATTTTGTCAAGGATATGTTGAAAGTGGTGCTGTTCGACCCTCCC
The DNA here is from genome assembly GCA_031216105.1 of Dalbergia cultrata. Taxonomy (NCBI): domain Eukaryota; kingdom Viridiplantae; phylum Streptophyta; class Magnoliopsida; order Fabales; family Fabaceae; genus Dalbergia; species Dalbergia cultrata. Next base: position 21,104,317 of record CM062350.1, read on the forward strand.
ATGCACCAAAGGAATACCAAGATACTTACCAAAGTTAAAAGTAAACTTGATATTAGAAGTACTTGTGAAATTATCCTATTGTTGCCGAGTCATTGATTTGGATTAAAAGGCCCTGGACTTCTCAAAGTTGACTTTCTATAGATAAACCAGATCATTAATCCCTGATATTATTTTAAATCAGTCTTAGAGATTAAAATAAATAATTCCCAAAGATAGCACAAATAAGCGCTCCTATTCCTAACAACTTTAAACTACGTTAAATTCTAGATTGATGACTTATTTTGTGAAGTGAATTCCTTTTCGACAATATAAAACTATACAATAGTTAATTAAGGGGAAAGACATTAAGATTAATAGAAAACAAGAAATTTATTAAAGAGAAATTCAATAACAAAAAGGATGCCAAACTAGTTCCCTAAGAATCTATGTCCCTAACATCTAAGAGAAATTAGAGTCACGGAATCTCACTAGAAGGGTTTTGAGTCCTATCTCTAGCAATATAAAATGATGAAGTGTGGAGCTTTCTTTGCTAACCTTCATATGAAATAGTTGATGCTAGTAATCCCAATGATATGGCTATGCTTTTTAGTAATTATACATGTAAAATTGATTTTATCAATAATATCCAAACATCTTTTATATCGAAATTACTCTTTAGATAAATATTACTAAATGTACATCACATCAAGTGTCAATTCAATTCTAACTAAAATCAAGATGACTCAAAATAATTTATATAAACAATAATCCAAACACACAATTAGTAGTTAATTAGTTTTAGAATTCTTTTAATTGTACATTAGATTTGTGTAATTTTGAAATCTCCTCATTATGATGCATTGGCACAACATGTGAACTATATAGTCAAACATATGACATATAAGTATCAAAACAACTTTCGTATACTAGAGCTTGCAATAGCTCAAAAATACTACAATATAAGCTTTCTAGTAATGTTGTGTGATAAAAACCACACAATAACTCACATGAAAAAAAAAATGTTAAGAGCTTATTGTAAATTTTTATATTTGCACTTTATGTAGAATGATATGAGCACCATATTGTGGTTGAAGAGTAATCACAGTGGCTAGAGCATGAGCATACAATGGAGAAAGTTCAAATGAGAAATGTTGTAGAATCAATGACAAAGCCAACTTTGCTTCCAAGGAGAAGTTTTGTCCGATGCATATTCACTACAAGAAAATAGTGAGTTACTGACGGATTTGTTCCGTCGGTAATACCGACGGATTTATCTACGGAAATCATGGAATTTGGAAAATTTGGGTTTCAGTCATTACCGACGGATTTTTCCATCAGTAATTCCGTCAGTAATATTCGCGCGAACTAGTTTAAATGAGGCACGCACATTACCGACGGATTTTTCCGTCGATAATAATTTTGGAATATTTTTTATTTTAGAAATTAATTTTACCGACGAATTTTTCCGTCAGTAATAATTTTGGAATATTTTTTATTTTAGAAATTAATTTTACCGATGGATTTTTCCGTCGATAATAATTACAATTTATTTTTTAACAAAAATCAATTTTACTGACGGATTTTTCCGTCGGTAACAATAATGAAAATTTTTCACGAAGGCGTCGTTGCATTTAATTACCGACTTTTTATCCGTCGAAAATTTGAAAATCCATCGGTAATTTAACAGATATCATTTTTATTTTAGAATCTCTCTCTCTTACTCTCATACCCTCTTGCTGTCTCTCTTAAACCCTCTTGCTGCTTTCTCTCTCAGGTTCGCCTGACCACTTGACCACCACTGCCACTTGCGCCGCCACCCAACTACTCTCGCGTTAGATCCGCCCAGCCATCTCTGTCTCTGCGCTGTTCTCAGCCTTGCATGTTCGCGACCCCAGCCGCTGTTCTCGACTCTCAGCTCCTTCCTCGCGTTAGATTCGTGACCTGGACCTGGTTTGGTAAGCACTCCACTCCCATTTTTGTCTATGTTTCTTTCTGTTTAGTAAGCACTCCCCTTTGGTTATATGCTTCTTTCTCTGTCTCTGTTTGGTAAGCACAACCACAAGCATCAGCTTAGCTTAAAAATTTCCAACAAAAAAAATGAAAAAGGAACAATGAGCACTATATTGGTATAAGTATATGTTGCTGACTTGAACTATGTAAGTATATTGGAATAAGTATATTGGTTCCTTTTGAACTATGTAATTTTTTTCCATTGAATGGATTGCCCATTGTAGGCTGGCTTTTCTTAGAAATTAGTTGCTGACTTGATTTAAAATATACAATGTTACTTGCAGAACAATAGCAATTGTGTCATTGTTGCATACCAAAACGGATAAATAGCGTCAAATCCAGTTGGAGCGTCAAATCTTCTGATTGCCTCAGTTCCTGGTATTGTTCTTATGGTGTTTTAAACAATGTATGTTTTAAAAAACTAGAAATTGACTAGAAGCCCTCTGAGCTAGGCAAAAATTAACTAAAAACAACATCATGAACCAAAAACAACATCATGAACTAGGCAGAAACATGAAATTAATCAAAATAAAATCAAAAACACTATCAAATGAATTTTAAAAATTATACGAGCACCACAGCAAAATTATAAAATGTATTTTTGATTTTCTAAAAAAAAATGAAAAAGTCGTCTAAACGATGGAATTTGGCAAAATTAGACCCTACGAACAGCCCCTCTAGCTCCGTGCGTAACCCACCGCCCGCTAGCCCCGTGCGTCTCACCAGCTAGCCATGCCAGAGAATGTGAGCTCCCCTCTCCTCCGCGAGTTCTCTACTTTTTATTTTTCTTACATTACTGAACTGGGTTCTTTTACTTCTTGTTATTTTTGTTTAGTGTGATTTTTTTCTTATTAATTTGGATTTGGATTTGGATTGCATGGACATGTTGGGAGGGTTTGGTTTGATTTTTTATTGCAAATTGCAATAGTTGAGGCTAAAAATCATGAATTTTTCTTAAAAGCGGTCAAAACACCTTTAAATACCTTTTTTTTTAGCCTGGGAGCACCGCCAACCAACTATGCCCGTTGCCACAATGACGCCCTCGTCTGGGGCTTTCCATTGATATGCATTAATAGTCATTCTGATACCCAGATCAAAAGTTATGCCTGGTTGAAGTTTTGCCAACAAATAGAGTCCCTATCAATTTTAGTTTTTGAGATTTCAACTTGTTTCACTTCTGGCTTGTGGAGAAATGGAAATGAAATTGTTATATGGTGCCTCAGATTCTCTGGCTTGTGGTGATCAAAATAGCTGGTCTTTAGTAGAATGATAGGGATGGTAGTTATTAAATTAGCTGGTCTTTGAACTAAAATCTGGTTGTTAATCCCTCACATGTTACTTATGTTATTTGTCCTGACATGTTACTTATGTTAGTTGTTCTGCCTGAGATGTTGAAAGCACATGCATTATATATAGAATAGATATGTGTGTGTGTGTGTGTGTGTGTGTGTGTGTGTGTGTGATGGTACAAAACTTAAATATTTTTATCTCAGTATGCTTTTATATACAAATATATATAATCTCCTCCCTTATGCCCATACTCTTGGGTGCTTGTATTGTAGTCTTATTAATTACGGAAATGCAGCATAATTTCTTTGTGTACTTTTCTTTCCCTTTGAATATGACCTTGGTTAAGTTTTGATTTGTTGATTATAACTTGTGGGTGCTACTAGTACTACTGCAACTCTTGGGTGCTACCAAGTGCTTCACTTTTTTCATTTTGACAAGGATGAGATTGTTCACTTTTGCTGCTAGAATGCTACTTGGCTTCTTATGTGCACTAAGACCAATGGGCCCATACAGTTGCTTTGTTTATATTTATGTTTCCCCATGCAGGATGATTCTGGTATTAAATGAACTGAAAGGCACATAAATTGATTTGTTATTTTTATTCTATATAAAGAAAACTAAAAGGACATATTATTGGATGATTGTATATTGCCCAAAGTTTGAAACTGATAGAACCTTGATCTAACATGACGCTGAGTAGCAAAATATTTTTTGTATTGTTTAAAAATGCACTAAATAGAACATGTTTGTCAAGAAATCTAACTGTGCTTCTAAGCTATGGAGGAGTGTCAAATGGATTCTTCATGGATGTACTTCAGAGTAATTTGGAAGAAACTGACCAAGTCTTCTCCAATAAGCATACTGCACTCCGAGGTAGTTCATACAAATTTCTAGCTACTAATACTTCTTTTGCTGTATTTATTTGAGAATTTATTTATTTCACAATTTAATTGATGTACTAATTAAAATGTGTACAAATCCACCTAAATGATGTTTTTATTTGTCATTTACATACAGCTTTTGTCAACCATGGTGAGATGGATGACTACATTATGGCAGGAATGATTTTATGTGGGATTCCTCTTGATAAGCCATATTTGCAGTATCATTTGTCCATACTCCATACTTGCAAGAAAGGAAAAGAAAAGGCTTAGAAGAGGAAAAATGTATGTGTCCGATTATTTCTATTTGATATGGGGACTGTTGATCCAACGAGATTACTTGAAAGGAATCGAATCAGGTTTGTATTTGATCCAAGGGGGGGTTCAATGTGCCTTTAGTTTAGTGGATATTATATGTTAAACTTTTTATATTTATGTGTGTACACTATCTGACATTTTTATCTATTTTATATTTTGAACTTAAGCTTTTATTATTTATTAGGAATTTTTTTATCATTTTTCATTATTAAATATATTTAGGTAATTATTTGTAAAAAACGATCAGATAACACACAAATTATAGAGTAATTATTTAAAAAAAGTATAATAATTACCGACGGATTTTTCCGTCGCTAATATAAATTAAAATAATTAATAAAATTTAAAAATTAAACTTTCCGACGGAAAAATCTGTCAATAATAAAATTAAAAAATAAATTAGTTACCGACGGATTTTTCCATCGGTAAAAATTGAGTTTTAAAAAATTAGAAATTAAATTGATATGTTACCGACGGATTTTTTTTTAAAAATCCGTTGGTAATTCCGTCGATAAAAATTTTCGACGGATTTTTTCCGTCGATAATGATTTTCCGACTACGTCCGGTGGTCAAAATCGGTCGAAAAATCCGTCGGAAATAAAAATTTTCCGTCGGTAATGGTTAAAATCCGTCGGTAACAACGTTTTTTCTAATAGTGATTCTGGGATCCCATCCAAATGGAAAAAAAATGAATGTCTACCCTTTGTTGCCTTTAAAACTCCTTCAGAAAATCTCTCAGGATTAAATTTCTTTGCATTATCACCCCAGACAGTGAACCAACATTATTGGCAAGTAAACCTGTACTCTTGTAGGTAATGTTAGGTTTCCAGGTTTCATATCCTTGTAAGCAGATATCCTTGTAAACAATTCGAGCAAGCCCAAGTACTGGTGGGTATAATCTTATAACCTCGTACAATATCATAGAGACCTGTTGCAAAATATTTATGGTATGATAAGTACTGAGGGCATCCTAGGAATGTCATCAGAATAATAACTACAATACTTACAGTCTTAAGGTGATTTAACCTATCAAAGTCAGGTGTTTGATTGCCAAAGACTTGTAAGACTTCCTCTCTTGCACGTGCTTGCCATTCAGGGTACCTACTCAATAACACCATGGTCCAAACAAGAAAAACCAAAGTGGTCTCTTGCCCCGCAAAGTAGAATAGCTTGCACTTCTCAATTACATCATGAAGAGTCAGTCAAACATTCTTGTTGTTTCCATGTTTTTGAATTTCCTTCTGATTTGATTCTAAAAGTATGCCTGGTAAGTCATTTTTGGTGGATTCACCTGCCTTCAATGACTTCTCTCTCTTTTTAATCATAACCATAAGTGAAGTTTTTATATATCTATCAATTTGCTTCATTCTCCTAATGATAGCAGTAGGTAGAAACCTGAAAATAAAACATAATTAGTGATTAATGTGGTATAAAGTTGATAAAAAAAATCAACTTGAAGGAATGAAATTGAAGATGACATATATTAGAGGTTAAGGTATAGTTCCAATGGAGAATTCAATCTTAGAAGTATGTATACAAGTATGAAAATAGCATGATGAAAAGACATATATGGTAACAAGCAGAGCAATTAGAGAAGTCCTTCACCCTCCTTGTTCCTTTCCAAACTTCTAGCTACCTTTCAGTGCATCCCTTACACACACATAAAGATTTGGAATCCCTTGACCTCTCTCCTAGGGAACAAAACTTAATTAGTTTTTATTTTCACTCACTCTCTTTACCTCCCTTTACAGAGACAAGGTGATATACCCCTCTTTTTTTTATCTACTTTAGTAATAAGAGACTTGGAGTCCTAACACATGGAAATTCTCTTTTCTATGTAAATTAGCTTTCTAGTGGTTGTTCTATAAATAGAAAAGAAGAACTTCATTATTGCATGTTGCAATTTAAATGCTGGAATTTCTCATTACAATTTTTTGGTAAATGAAAGGACAGGGTGCAGAAATGAATATTCTTCAAGATACAATGTTTGTTGCTAATATATATATATTTGTCTCTAAGTGGAAATTTTCCCTATTCAAATTGGAATTGAGATACCACTCCACCTCATTACAAAATTTAGTGAATTGAGTGGTATAAAACAAGTTTCTTTGTGATTTAATGATAAATAGTACTTGCTAATTGTTGTTTCTAATATGACATAGATAGCAAGGTTTGTTAAATCAAATAAAACTTATCATTAAACCGTCTAAAACATGTACTAGTTATCAAGAAAATTAGATATATTAAATAGTGGTCTCACCTCAATCCAGGGATATAAACTTTCAATAAAACTTTGGTTGTAAGTTCAGCCTGTTCTTTTATTCTTATTCCTTCTCCATAACTACTTCCAAATACTGTTCGAGAAATAACATCACTAGCCAAATTCTGAAGAAAAGGCCACACATCAATTTCACATGATCCATCTAAAGACAACATTCCTTCCCATTTACTTACAAGATCATTACAACTTTTGAGGAATACTGGCATCATAATCTGTGGTGAAAAAAATAGAAAGGAGTTAAAATGCCATGTGTCACATTAAACACACAGACATTCAGAGCATGTAGAAATAAAATAAACCTATGGTATATGCGGCAGGCTAAAGTAATGCAAACTATGTCATGCCATATATTTTTTTGAATAAATTTAAGGAGAGAGCAATTTTTTTTAAGCAAAGGCACCCGCACGATTGAACTCCTTAGTGTTTGTTTGTCATGTTCTCTAAAGGCTCATAAGTCGATTGTATAAGATTTAATTTGTATCCAGTAAAGGAAAAACAACCTTCAATTTTTCTAAATTGAATGCGGTGTTGATTATCCTTCTATGTTTGCTCCACTTCTCACCCTCATGGCTTGCAACACCATCGGCTAATAATTTGACAAGTGGATTTGTATTAGGCTTTTGGAAGTCATAGATTCTGTTAAATACATCTTTGATTAGCTCAAGATCTGTGATGATTACCCTTGGTTTTGGTCCAAACCAGATAAAAGAATTATTGCCTGCTTACCATCAGCAACTTTATAAGAAGGCTTAAATTAAACACCAAAAACGACCCAAAAAAAAAATTGAGGAACGAAGAGAATAGGCCTCGTTGTATTTGAGCTATTTGAAATTTACGTGAAGAGGTTCAAACAAATGTGAAAAAAAAAAAAAGTAAGAGAAAGTAATATTCAAATTATTACCGCTGCCATATACTACCCAGAATTGACTTCGGATTGACAGCCTCAAAGCATGCATATTGTGAGTCGTGAGATTGAGATATGAATTACTTTAAGTAAAAAAGGCAATAATTATCATTTCATCTTTTGTTTTTCTATTGGGAAGGAAGCGATAAATTTGTTCTTCCATGACCTATGAGAAAATTCATTGCAAAGAATATGGAATCCCACGGTTTCTTTGCAGGCTTACCAACATGCAAAACAATAAATCTGTTACACAAACTCCAATGACAAAACAAGGAACTGCTTATTAACCGCTTGAGGGAATCTTGATCGTATGAACAAGTTCATACTTGCAGTAATAGAAGGGTTCCTCACCAAGCTTACTAGTCTAGTACATTCACTGCTCTTCCACTTGTTTGTTTGACGGGGTAAAAGTTAACTATCTTTGTGATTATTGTAAGAATTAAAATGTGATTAAAGAAAATTGATTGACAAGTACAAAATTGAATTACGACCTTATATCTGTCAAGTAATAAAACTTCAAATATGATGGTATAAAAAGTGGTGATATTGAGTAATGTTATGTATTCAGAAAATATAGAAAAAATCTTTGAATGAAATTATGATAATTGTTTAGTAAAATAAAATAGTATAACTCACTTATTAATTAATTTAAAGACCGACAGTTATATATGACATATGCTTTTGAATACAAATTTTACCAAACTTTTTTATTATGTTTCCATCACTATTTGATACAAATACTATACTGTTAAGTCACCAATTTTGGAGTATATTATCATAGCTTGCACTAATGGAAGTTATAAAAAAAGGAAAAAAGACAAAAAAGAGGGGTGCTGGTCAGTGGTCATCATAGGATCTGTATAACAATAATGGAATGTTTTTTCGCTCAATATGAGTGTAGACAGCGATGATAGTTTACGAAAGGAGTGGTGGAAGAGAAGTTAAGGAGAAAAACATAATTATTGGATTCCATATATTATATGAGTATGATGTTTTAACTTTTAATGTTTGAAATAGAGGAGTTCTGACATTAAAATGTTATGATCATAAATCTAACCTATCACATATAAATATATTGATAATAAAAATGAATCTTATCTATTTTATTCAACGTATATTTACTTATTTTTAGGTCTCATTTTTTTATTTTTTAGTGTCTAAGAATAGATTATTAGATTTGCGCCAATAGCAGAACTTTTCTTTGAAAAAACATTACATTGTTTCAACAACAAAAATGACCTAAAGGACACAACAGTCCACAGCTGTAGAGAAGAATACGCATTCCGTATTTGTTGACAGTTTGTTGCACAAAGGACTCCACACGGGGCACTAAATCATCAGAGAGATTCATGGGTTTGGCTTTAGCTTCCATTTGCATCTTGGTAAGATCCTTCATGTCCCCAACAAGAATCCTATATGGGTTGCCTTGAAGGCCTTGCTCTCTAAGCAGCCTCTCAAGCTTCTTTGGCCTCAGCCACAACCAGTTCAGTTCCCTCCATCCCCACCATATCACACCAAACATCACCGTGAGAGCTATGGCTGCAACAGTCGTTGCCCATGCTGCTTCCATTTCTGTGTGTCTGTAACTGGTGGGAGAAAGAAAAAACACAGCAATAAGGGAAGATGATGAAACAGATATAGAGGAAGCAAGATATATAAGAGTACTTGAGCACAAGAAACAGCTTCTAGCATTTAGGTAGCAATAATTACGAGGTGCTGCAATTTTTTACTAACAAGTCAATAACTAAACCCACTACGTTTACCTCTTTTACTTTTGGTTTCTACATCCATTTTTGAGAAATTACAATTTTTTCAAATATTACTATAAAATAACAGTGCTTCCGAATAAATACTCACATTATTAGTTAATGATTTAAAAAGAATAATTGTTTGTATTTAAATATAAAAAATTTTACTTTTTCTGTATTTAATTTTAATTTTGATGGAATGATATTATAAAAATATCTTATATTTCTATTTATGAAATTAATTTTAATACATTAACAATGGCAAAAGGTATTACTAATCTATTATTTAATTATATATATATATATTTTGAAGAGTTTCACTGCAATCACTAATTAAACTAAATATTTTGAGTGATGTAATAATAAATAATTGGATATTTGTATAATTTGTTTATATTGGTAGTACACACACATATATATATATATATATAAAATTTATCAAATTAAATCATTTTATTTATATAATCTTTTAATAACAAATATGAAAATTAATTATATTTATTAATATAATTAAATATTATTATAAAATTATTTTATATGATGACTTCAAAATTAAAAATTTAACAAGAGCTGGCCAGATAATGCTAAAAAAAAAAAAAAAAGGGCTGGCTGTGGCTGCTTGGAGAGCACGGCCAAAAATTCTCCAGCTGTGTTCAAGAGTAAAACTATTTATATTCTAGGAGTAACAACAGAAAGTCACATCCACTGCTCCAGTAGCGGTCCCCAGGCAATGCAAACCAACCACATGTTTCTAAGATTTTGAGCGCAGTTAACAATTTGAAGACGGAAGTTACAGTATTTAATGTTTGGTCTTTCATGTCAACTCCGTGTGGAGAAATTCAGCAAAGGCAATTGATATTGACATTTGAAATCTTGAAATTTTAGGAGGAGTGTTATTTTAATTCATATTTTGGGATATTGTGTTGATATATTAATATTTATTATTAAATTGGATGTGAAATTTAAATTAAATGAAATTTAAATCCAATTTAATAGTATATGTGAATATATCGACACGGTGTCCCATAAATTATGAATCAAAATAACATTACTCAAATTTTATACATCGATCATGAACTTGACGGAAGATGGGCACCATGTATCTTATTCTTCCCATCTTTTATAAAAGAGTTTAATTTTTATGTATAGATTATAATATCCTATGATTATATATTATTGTAGTAATAAAAATAGCTAAATTTTACACTTATTTTTATAATAGTCACGTAAATGCGTTGATTTAATTAAATAATAATAAGTCTATATAAATTAAATCCTTTGGATTTATAAAACTTCAAAAGAAATACACTTGCAATTTTTCATAAACACAATTCTGTCCTTGGTATTTGCCACTTTATTGAAGATAATGTGAATTGTGAAATCATTTAAATATAAATTTATTCTTATAAATAATGATGATTTTAGTTTTAATTCTTTTAAAATTTTTCCTATGGTTTTAGTGCCTTTTTTATTTTATTTGTTTTTAGCTTCTATCATTCTAATTTTTTTAATCTCTATAGGTATGTCTAAATATGCATTTAGTCCAAGTCAAAGAAAAAATATATATGCATTTAGTCATTGCAAATAACAGAGATGTTATTTTTGTGTCCTTATAAATATTTTTAAATGTCTTTTTTTTATCATCATATATATCACCACTTAACATCAAATCTAGATATAAAAAGGGACCCAAGATGGAAGAACAAATATTAGAGTTAAACAAACTCACTTAGTTAGTTACAGATCAATTAAGATAGATTGGTAGTTTTTTGTTTTCAAATTAGCATTCGATGAATTTTGATGAATTTGCAACAAATGTAATAATTGTTGAACTTGTGTAAAGGAAAGTTGGCGATCAACAGAAGGGCCAACTTGATTAAGCACATGATCAAACACAGTTACATGCATGATGAACTGAAGTTGTGGTTTTAATTATGGATTTATCATAGATAGGAGGATATCCTATCCTTTGATAGCACCTGTCCCTTGTGTGACCTAGCATATTGCAGTGGGAACACATAGGTCAATCTTTCTTGAAGGCTTTTGGCTTGTTTTCAAAGGCTTTGGAAGTGTTCTTAATAGCAAAGACAACTTGAGAAGTAGCATTAACAGAGGAGACTTCCCTTTGTTTCTTTTCTTAAAGAATCAAGGAGAATACTAATTTGCCAATTGGAGGAATAGGATCTATGGCCAAAATTTTCCATGAAGGGAAGCACAAGAATCATTTAAACCCATGAGAAAAGTGAGGACATACTCAGTTTGTGAAAAATCACTTAAGATTTTTGCTTCATCGCAGATGCAATTAGGGATTGGTTTCAATGCATAATATTCCTCCCACAACATCTTCACTTTACTGAAGTATTGATTCATTGTCAAAGAATCTTGAGATAACTCATCATAGCCTTCTTTAATTGAAACAATCAAGGGCCATTGGCTTGCCCAAACCGATCTCACAAATCCTTCCACAAGGTTGCTGCAGAATCTGCATATATTGCACTTTCAGCAATGTCTTTGGAGAGACAATTGAGAATCCACGAAGAAACCATGTCGTTGTTGCATTCCCAAGCAGCAAGAATTTCTGGAGTAGAACCAATTGCAGGCGGGGAAGAGTTCCATTATGAAACACAACTTGCACTTGCCATTAAGCGCCATCTTCATAGAATGCAACCATAGAGTTGTAGTTCAACTTAGTCAGAGGTTGGGTAACTAAACTAGCCCTGGGTGGTCGGAAGAATGCAAGAAATAAGGATCTTGAGGTTGAGCCATGTAGTTGGAATTCAAAAACCAAGGTGAAGAAGATGAAGAAGGAAAAAAGCAGGAAGAGATGAAGAACACGGAAACAGATAGGAATTCCAACAGAACTTTGATGTCATCATCATTGATACCATATTACAGAGAGAGTTAATGAATGTAAACAGGTGGTTTTTATTGATAAATGAAGTAATATATATATATTGTGTTCAAGGAATGGGAATATCAGAACAGAAAACTAACTAACTACCTTAGTTGGTCTATAACTAAGTAAGTGAGTTTGTTTAACTGTAATAATAAAAAAAATGCAACTAAAATCAAAACAAAAATTTTAAACAGATAAAAAAATTTAAGACAACTCACATTTAAAAATTAAAAAATATTTAAATCCAGTAAAATACTTTCACGTGGCGGGCCAAGTGCCGATACTTTAATTAAGAATATATAAGTTGGCCTTTTTCTCAATTAATTCTCTTATATATCTTTGTCGGATTAACGTGGTAGTTGTTTTCTACTTTTGGCTATCGATGAATTAATGCTTTTTCTTTGAATAATTTCTTTTGAATTCATTTGATTAATTAAATAAAATAATGACTATAATAAAATTTGTTGATTAATCACATCACGTCATATCATATAATCATATTCTATACATTCTATATATAAAAGTAAGACACTTTTCATACTCGAAATACCAAAAGTCTCTATTTAATGCTTTCAATTTAATATTTTTTATTTTATTTTTTAACACTTATTAAATAGCTACACCATTAATTTTGGATTTCTACATCTATTTATTGATTTTTTTTCTTCTTTAAAATCATTTTGATTTTCCATTAGTGTATATCTTTTTAATACGTGGATTGTTGGTGAAATTTTTAAATTATTATTAATTTCAATATTATTTAAATTGATTTTATGAATTATTGTATTTATATATATTATTAGTTAATCTAGAATAAAATCTTTTTCATTAATCTATATATTTCTAATATTTTTTATTTAGACTACCAGTGCAATATTTAAAATTACTTAAATTGATTTGATGATATATATATATTAGTCAATATAGAATAAAAATAAAAATTAATTTTTTTTATTATATAACCATCATCGTAGTTAAGTAGTGCACGAGCCAGTGCTTATAAATGGCCATTATAGCTCGCAGGTATTATGAAGTCTTGGGCATTAGAAACAAACAGTCAGGTTTACTTGATGAAGTAGTTTAAAATGAATTATCAATAGCCATTATCTGGACGGTACATGTACGTTGCATGTGCGTTGTCTATGCAATGTTTAAAATTATTATTAATTTAAAATTTTTAAATTTATTTTATGAAATATTTTATTTTTATATATTAGTAGTTAATATAGAAAAAAATATAAAATAATTTTTTTCTAAGAGGCGTCTTTATTATATATAATTCTATAAACAAAAGTAAGACTATGACTTTTTATATTATGAATATCAAAAGTCTTAATTAAATGCTCTCAATTTAATATTTTATTTTCTTTCAAAATTTATTAAATAGTTGCACTATTACTTTTGGATTTGTCCATCTATTTATTGACAATCATTTGTCTTTTCTAAAATAAAAAATAACTTTCCATTAATCTAGATCTTTCTAATATTTTTTATCAAGACGTTACCCATGTGTTGCATGAGTGTTGCTAGCGCAATATTTCAAATTATCATTAATTGAAAAATTATTTAAATTGAGTTTATGAAATACTATATATATATATAGCTAATATAGAATAAACAATATAAATTAGAATTTTTTTTCTAATTAAGAAGCATCTTTATTAGATAACCATCATCGAATACAGATCAAATATAGTTATAAGATAAAATTTGTTGGTAAGTTCACATTTTAAAAAGTAACGTTAATTTGTATGACTGTTTGATTGATTAAATATTAGTAAACCAATCGAATACATCATAAAATAATAAATTAGTTGAAATAATATAACATATAAATATATAATGATTCCAAAATCAATCAATTTATAGATATTTTATTTGTATGGTTTAATTATTTAATATAAAGAATAAGTTAATTGAAAATATATTGTGTTTTGATAATAAAAAATTGAGCATTTTAATCTCTTTGATTTGTTTTCGAAAATTATGAATTTTCTGTACAATATTAATACATAACCAAAAGTCCATACCATTTTAGAGACAAAATCTCAAAATAAAATTTAATTGTTGATTTTATCCATTATTACCTTTTTCTTTTCTTTTGATAGAGATCCATTGTTACTTATATATATTCAGTGAGTTATTTTTATTGCATAAATAATAAAAAAAATTCAAAATGAAATATATAATGTCAAAATAATGAAAGACAACAAACAAAAAATCCGGAAATTGAGATAATGTATTCAATTTATTAGACTAAGCCAGAAAAAACAATCAGGAAGCAATTATTTAAAACTATTTTTTAAGTATAATGCTCGAAATAGTAGTAAAGATGTTTCTTTTAGCACTCTAAGTACTTTACTCGAAGTGAATGTCAAAGATCGCTTATAATAAACACAGCAGCATCACATGTGCAAGGCACCATCTCATAATTGTTCAAGAGTAAATGGTGAAAATAGACTCGCATTTTCAAAAAGTGGCCTGTGTCTAGACCTCTTAATTGACATAAGAATCTACTGACCTCTTTAAAAGCTTAGCCCGAGCCAAATGTTTATTTAGAAATCTATTAGATTATATTTTTTTTAATTCAAAATGTCTTTTCTTAATAAGTTATAAAACTTCTAAATATATATAAAAAAATTAACTTGGCCAAAAAATTCTTAAATAAATTAAAAAAATATTTTTAAATAGATTGAAATATTTTTGCTATTATTAAATTTTTTAAATAATAATATAAGTAGACTAGCTTATTATATTAAATAGATTATTTTTATTATTTGAATTTGATCCAGTTAGCCAAAAAAAAAATTGAAAAGCTTGCCTAACTTTTATAATATTTTCTAATTTTATTTTATTATTAATAAAAAAATTTCAACTGAATTGCCCATTTTATCCTATCGTTTATCCTTCTTTTTCCCCATTGACACCCCCGCCCCCTCTTGTCTGCCCCTCCGACGTCACCATCCTTTCCCTCGACCACTCCACCTCTGCCCCGCCCTCTTGCTTCACTACTCCTCAGGTCACTACGTCCCATTCCATGAGTACTAGAAATGGAATTAACAACCTTCAATTACCAATGTTGCCACAATTTCTTAAAAACTTTTCAGGAATACACTTTCATTGACAATTAAGATGTAAAAAAGAGCAATTTTTTATATTCTGTAATTGGTTTTGATATACCACTGCAAGGTTTAAAGCTTTAATTTTTGCTACATTCGACCACTCCTCACCTCCATAGCCATGAAAGTTGAAAGTCAAAATTAGAGGTGTCAAAACGGACCGGCCCGTCCCTTCAAAAGCCCGCCAAAAGCGGCCTGCCCCGCCAAAAAAATATGGGTTGAATAGCCCATTTTAGGGCGGGTTGGTAGGTTGGCGGGCCAGCCCACCAAAAAATAAAAAAAATTCTAAGAAAATATTTTTTAATGTTATCTTGAATTTTTTTAAAAAAGTATTTTTTTTATTTATTTATACCCAATTTTTCAAAGTTCATAATAATTATACCGCAATTTTGATTAAAAAATATTATTGTTAATAGTATTATTTTTGGGTTATGACATTGTTTTATTTTTAAGTTTTAACTTTGAGTGAATATTTTTATCTGTATAATGTTACTATATTGATGAGTATATATATTTCTTACTTTTTATCTTTTTTGGGTTATACATTTCATATTTTTTTACCAATAAATTATATTTTTTTAAAAAAAAAAAAAGATACTTGGCCCGGCGGGCCAGGCCCGCCCCAACCCGCCAAAACCCGCGGGTTAAGCGGGGCGGGTTAAGCGGGTTGGAATTTTTTGGCGGGCTCAAAACTTCAACCCAACCCACTAAAATTGACGGGTTTGGCGGACCGACCCGACGGGCTGAGTCCATTTTGACACCTCTAGTCAAAATATCAACCTTTTTCTTTTGCGTAGTTGGTGCACACAAGACCAAGGGTAAGAAGTCAAGGGATTGCTCACCCATTTTATCGACATGGCAGAACAAGGGAAGGGTGGTGACTAATGGGTTGACGTAGGCAGTGAAGTTGAGGCAAGGGGGATGCTTTAGAGGAAAGAGAGAAAGAGAAGAGGGTAAAAATAGAATTTTATTAATCAATTTTCAATTTTCGTTACTCGGATCATGATGGTGCTAAACTTGAATCCGACGATTTAAGACATCTCCATTGTAAACAAAAGAAGACATCATCTAGTGCTCCTAATTGACATCAAGACTCAAGGAGATCAAGTAATGTTCAACACTACGATGTCAAATGTCCTAAGCCAATTGCCTTGAAAAAGAAAAAAAAAAGTGTATGTTATTTCTGGTGTAAGAGAGAGAGGCATAAGAAGAATGATTGTGGGAAATTCAAGATTTGTTTTTAGTTTTTAAAAAAACAAATGTATAAATGATTGATAGAGTATGGTGGAGTGGAATCTTATGCTGCTCCAATTTAATAAAGTGGATGGAGCGAAATTGAGATAGATGGACTTTATTTCAGCTAATTTCATCATCCTTTTGTATTTTCCCTGGGGGAATGGGATGCAACGAAGATAAAAAGTATAAGTTATCATTCTATCTACTTATTACCAATATTCTATTAAGAGTATTATAGGGATGAAAAGCTTATAATTATAATAATTATGTTCCATTCTATTGATATATCCAAAATAGGAATAAGCATATTTCTCCATTCTATCATTAAGATTTTCAAACTATAGAATGGAATAGTTATACCACTCCACTTCATTCCCTTGCATTCCATCTAATTCCACTCTACCGCACTACTTACCACAAATCCAAACATACCACTTGTTTGTTTTGAGGCTAACATAGTTTATGTCCTTAATGATTCTTGGTGGATTAATATTGGTTCCACAACCCATATTGTTGTGTCTTTATAGGGGTTTAAAAACAATAGCATTGACGTTGCTTCCAAGCTTAACTTGACCTATCAATTTAATCTCTAAATTAGCTGTTTGTTTCTTCACCAAAGTTGCATTCAAACCAAGGAGTCCATTTTTTAGAGGTCTAGGACTCCAAAAATGACCAAAATATAAAACCTAGGTCAGATTGAAAATGATGCTAAAAAAATTACAAATACGGCCAAGTGGAGCTAAAACAAGAAATGAACCCAATACCAACCAATTAAGCGCGACTGAAAATTAAACTACTAGATATGGTGGCCAATCAGCATATTAAAAAAATTCAATTAACATTATATTTCTTATCACAAACACATGTTAAATAATCAACTAGGACTTTCTTGACATGGAACACATCTAATATTGTTTCTATCGGTGAAGTCTGTCCTTGTAAGGAGTCTAATTAGTGTGTTTGGATCCCTGTAGAGGTGAATCAAAATAAAGCTTTGAGGATTTGAAGGTTTTGCCAAGCATTGGTGAATAGATTGAGGAAAAATCTTGGACTCTTCAACGTAATAGCAATATCTTGTTACTTTTGCGCAAGTAAAATCCAGTTTGAATATCCATTAAATTAAATATACTTTCACCTTAATGTTAACATTGCTATCTAAATATTACATGCACGTCATTTTTGGTAATTATAAACATAAAAAGTGATTTTTGTCAATAACATCTAAACAACACCGATCATCTCATAATCACTTTTTAGATAAATATTACTAAACACAAATATAGTTGTTATAACTCATTTCTAACCAAAATCAAATTGATCAACCAAATTCACCAACTCTAATTCAAATGTAGTTAATAATTACTCTTTGAACACTTCTCAACAATCTAATATCCATTTCATAATGCATTGGCAACTTAAGTGCATTATATGTTCAAACACTATAGAAAATAACCCAAAAGAAACTTTTATTATGTAAAAAAAAAAACATGTCATTTTACAACCCTTCAACAACTTTGAAGAAACACCTTGAAGTGTCATGTAATTATTGGTTGAGAAAAAAGTTAGGATTCTCTTTCAACAAATGGTTAAAGGACATTTCAATGTGTCACTTCAAAGTTGTCTCAAAAAGTTATACAAATAAATTACATTATTGATTCTGTATAAGCTTGTATTAGCCCAAAAATATTACATAAGTCTTTTAGCAGAGTAGTGTTATAAAAACCATACATTAAGTAATAATAATTAAAAAAAACACACATTTAGAGTCTACTGTGGTTATTATATTTACATTTTATGTAGAATGATATGAGCACCATATTGTGGCTGAAGAGTAACCATAAAGGTTGGAGCATGAGCATATGATGGAGAAAGTTCAAATGAGAAATGTTGTAGAATCAACGATAGAGCCATCTTTGCTTCTACCAATGCGAAGTTTTGTCCAATGCATATTCTAGGACCCCATCCAAACGGAATAAATGAAACTTTACCATTTGTTGCCTTTAAAACTCCTTCAGAAAATCTCTCAGGATTAAATTCATTTGCATCATCACCCCAGAGTTCACGATCATGGTGAATCAAAATTATTGGCACGTAAATGTGCACCCCTGCAGGTAATGTCAAGTTTCCCAGTTTCATACCCTTGTGAGTAGTTCGAGTAAGCCCAAGTGCCGGTGGATATAACCTAAGAACCTCATTCAATATCATAGAGACCTGTAGCAAAATATTTATGGTAATGATAAGTATTGTAGGGGAAATACTTAGGTGCACAGAGAGCAAGATATAAAACTTGTATGATCTATTTATTAATTGACACGTAAGTTTCTGAGTCATTATTATCTCTCACCTTCCTTACATTTTTAATGCAACAGCTGATTTGCCAATCACTAAATGGAACAAATCAAATGTTTTGTCTTGCTTTAAGAGCACCTCAGAATTTCTCGTATCTCGTAGTCATGATATCAAAAGATAATACTTACAATTTTAAGGTGACTTAACCCATCAAAGTCTGGTCTTTGGTTGCCAAAAACTTTTGAGACTTCTTCCCTTGCACGTGTTTGCCATTCAGGGTACCTACTCAGTAACACCATGGTCCAAACAAGCAACACTGAAGTGGTCTCTTGCCCTGCAAAGTAGAATAACTTGCACTCCTCAATTACATCTTGAAGAGTCATTCCGACATTCTTGTCATCTCCATGTTCTTGAATCTCCTTGTGATTTGATTCCAAGAGTATGCCTAATAAGTCGTTCTTGGTAGGTTCACCTGCCTTCAAGGCTTCCTCTCTCTTGTTAATCATAACCTTAAGTGAAGTTTTTATATCTCTATCAATTCCTTTCAACCTCCTATTGATAGTAGAAGGTAGAAACCTAAAAATAAATATAATTAGCAATTATCAAGATATGAAGGAAATGCTCTTTCCTATATCAATTAGCTTTATAGTGGTTGTTCAGTAAATTGGAAACTAGAACTTCCCTATTGAAGGTTGCAATTTACATGTTAGTTCCGATCACAATTTTTGGTTAATGAATGAACAGCGTATTAAACACAATTTTCAAGGTAAGTGTTTGTTGCTTGTAGTGTTTTTCTAAATGGCAACTACAATATTTAGTTAAACTAAGCAGTGTATAAAACAAATTTCTCAGCAATTTAATGACAAATGTTTAATTGTTATTCATTATTTCCAAAATGAAACAGATGGAAAGTAAAGTTAAATTAAATAAAACTCATTTCACAGGGTATCTTATATTAGTTATCAAGAACATTAGATATTTAGAGTAGTAGTCTTACCTCCATCCAGGGATGTAATTTTTCAATATAGCTTTCATTATAAGTTCAACTTGCTCTTTTTGAAGTTGAAATATTCTTATTCCTTCTTCATAACTACTTCCAAAAGCCGTACGAGAAATAACATCACTAGTCAAATTCTGAAGGAAAGGCCACACATCAATTTCACATGATCTGTCCGAAGACAACATTCCCTCCCATTTAGTTATCATATCATTGCAACTTTTGAAGAATACCGGTATCATAATCTGTGGTTCAAAATTGAAAGGAGTTGTCAAAAGTCCCTGGGACAAAATAAACACACAAACAATCAAAGCATATTGTAACAAAACAAACCTATGTTGCTTGCTAATGTTTTATACTGCAAGCTAAACTAATGCAAGCTATACCATACCAGATGTTCTTTTTGAAGGAATGCATTTAAGGAGAGATTAAATTTTTCCAATGAGAACAAAAATGAATTTCCTAGTTTTTTTTTAAAAAAAAAATTTCGTCATGCTTTCTAAAGCGACAAAAGTCAATCATATAAAATCTATATCTAGCAAGGGAAAAATAACCTTCAATTTTTCTAAATTGAATGCAGGGTTAATCATCCTTCTATGTTTGTTCCACTTGTCACCCTCATAGCTTGCAAGACCACCAGCTAGTGACTTGACAAGCGGACTAATATCAGGCTTTGGGAAGTCATAGATCTTGTTAAATATATCTTTGATTAGCTCAGGATCTGTGATGGTCACCCTTGGTCTTGGTCCAAACCAGATAAAAGAATTTTGGCCTGCATACCATCAGCAACTTATAAGAAGGCTAAAACTAAACACAAACAATAGCCCAAAATCATTCAGGAATGAAGAGAATCAGAAACTTCGTATGTGAACTACTTAAAATTGACAAGGAGTAAAAGCAAATGTGGAATCAGTAACTGCAAGAAAGAGTAATGTACGAGTTATTGCAACTAGCATGTACTAACCAGAATTGAATTGAGATTGGGAAAGCCTCAAATCATGCATCTTGTGAGAAAGAGATATGAACTACTTTCAAGTGAAAAAGGCAATAAATTATCATTTTCCTAGCATGTTTATTTGCAAGAAAGGTAGCAAAAAATTTGTTCTTCCAGTAAGCTATGACGAAATTAATTGCGAAGAGTACAAAATCACACTTTTCCTTTGGAGGCTTACCAATGCGAAAAAAAAAAAATTGACAGTCTTCGGGGCACGAGCACAATCAATTTGTTCCCATGACAAAGCAATGAACAACGTAACTTATTAGCCACACGAGATAATCCTAACCATGTGGACATGTTCATCTCTACAACAATAGAAGAATTCCTCACCCACCTTACAGCTTCAATTGATATCATTTAGTGGGTTTGAAACAAATTGAGCATCCCCTTCTTAAGAAAAAAAAAAACTTACAAGGGAGGAGGAAGTAAATTGTATACAAGAGGGCAGCCACACAACTACATAGGAATCCAATTCAGGAAATTCCCGCATGTAGCATGCCATTCTAAGACCTTTTTGAAAGATTCTCAAGGAGCTCAGTTTTTATGGAGAAGAGTAGTAATGGCAAGAAAAAGGCTACAAAGTAACATTGTATGCAATGGAGGCCCATATGCTTAAAGCAAAAGGGAAGGAGGATAGAGATAAAGGGATTTTGAACTGGTTCTCTTGGGAAATCATAGAGGATCGCTTAGAACCCCGAGAACCAGTGAGCACAGATCCCAAAGGGTTCATATCTTGATATCTGTCAACTTAAAAAATCAACAGGGTGATCAAGGTACTAGATAGTATTGTTCAGTGAAAGAATTTTGTTAAGCACTATCAGTGCCATATTGGAAAGAGAAGAAGAGTGCCTATAGGTAAAGAGATCCATGGTGCAATGCGATGTTATAGTATGTTCCTCATAATGTCAGGAATTGGGAATAACCAGTGGCCATGTTCACTAATCCCATCATGAAGACTGAAGATGGTCAATGATTAATATTTGTGTTTGATAGACCAACCATAGATGCCATTATGGCCATACTAACACAAAACAAATGCAGATTATGGCCTGATATGACATTAGATTGGATCAAGTTCAGGATCCTATTCTATCCAAACACTCTTCAGCCTTCCTGCAATCCGTCCCAAAGAAGACTTTCACGTAGGATGCCACCTTCCTAGTCTAACTTTCTTCCCTTAAAAGCCTAAGAAATTTGATGGGAAAGGCCACAACAAATTCTTCAAACATTGTTGTCACTGCCACTGTTACTACGTGCACTTCTCAGTACACGATAGCCATGGAGAGGAGCCAGCCATAGAGAAGACAAGAGACATTACACTAAAGGTGTGTTTGGCTAGAGAGTAAAAATGGGGGTAAAAATTCTCTAAATAAAGTTCATGTGTAATACATATAAAACTCATATATGGAAATTTTACTCCCCAACCAAACATACCCTAAAAGTAAAAATTCCCACCCAATCATCATGATACAATAGCAATCACAATGCATGTTTTGATGGGAACAAAAAAGTAAGAAAAGGACTAACACTTTTCTTTAGGATTTAGATAAATTCTTAGGTGGAAAGATTTTAGCATAAGCATTATTCAAGCCAATATATAGTATGCGTTAAAATATCAGGGACACAGTTCTCTCTCTCTCTCCATTTTTTTCATGTTACAAAGTTTATCGGTTTTTATTAGGACAACTCTACTCTTATTGAAGAATGTTTTGAATGTCGAAGATACGATGTTTAACTTGACTCGGTTTAACTTTATTATGTATAAGATTTTTTAGCATGTCCAAGATACAAAATTCTTATCAAGAATTTCTTTTCACTGTTCCTCATTGTCCACATTAGACGACACTTTGCACCCATGTTACAAGGTACATGTAGGAGAATTAAATATGATACTATACATGATATGTCCATTTGATAATTTTATTCCATGAAGGATAAAACTTAGATCATAGTTTTTATATCCATTTCATCCATAAAAAAATGACAATTGATATTGTTATTGAAAAGAGTGATTTAAAAGGAAAATACTTTATCGACTGAAAATTTCAGCACGAACTAATGTGCGAATGATTTAAGCCGTGGATTTACTTATTGTTTTATTTATTTTTTTATCTTTTATTTGTTAAGATAGTCTAAACCACCGTGGATGTGAATTCGCACATCTTAGACGAAAGAGGTTTCGTACCGTATAGCAAAGTCCAATTTAAAATTTAAAAATATCCACACATATCAAGGAAAAAAATCCCACATGCCATAATTTAATTGGTGTATCGGATATAATGGATATTTACCCTAAGTTTTTACCTTTTAGGAAAAGAATAGGGGTAAATAATATATTTCCTCTGTTAGTTATAGTCTGCGGGTATTGAAAAAATACATAAATATTGAAAAAAATACATAAATAGATTTAATTTCTAAATTACCTTATATACTTTCTACTATTTTTGTTTCTCTTTTTGCTTTCTAACTATGAACACGGGATAAACATCGGTATAAAATAATTAATTTTCTATTAGAATACTAAAATGACAATTAATGTGAAATAATTTTTTTTTCCAAAGTAACTATAATTAAGGAACAGAGGAAGTATATCGAATAAAATATCGTGAATAGAAAATCAAAACAAGATGAATAATACTTGTTATACCACTAGCATAGTAAATTCACCGTCTCTTCAACTTGTTTCTTTGATGATGGTAAAATTGATTGTTTCGGTGATTATTGACAACTTGATCAGGAAGAATTGGAGGGGCATACCGTACTTGTTGAGACTTTGTTGGACATAGGATTGAACATGGGGAGCTATGTCATCAGAGAGATTCATGGGTTTGGATTTGGCTTCAATAAGCGTCCTCGTAACTTCCTTCGCATCCCCAAAAAGAATCCTGTAAGGGTTTCCTTGAAGGCCTTGCTCTCTAAGCAGCCTCTCCAGCTTCTTTGGCCTCAGCCATAGCCAGTTCAGCACCCTCCATACCAATATTATCACACCGAACAACGCTGTCAGAGCGATGGCCGCAAAAGTTGTGTCCCGTGCTGATTCCATTTCTGTGTCCGTATTTAGTGGCAGAAGGAAACCAAAAAAGGGGTAAGGGAAGATGGTGAAAACAGAGGAAGCAATATAAGAGCACTTGAGGACAAAGAAACAGCTTCTGGACTTTTGAGTGGTAGCAGTTATGAGGTACTCCTGGTTTTATCTACAATAAATAAATATAATATAATATATAAATATACAAGAGTAAAGTTTCTGTTTCCTCCAACTGTCGGGAGATCATGGCTTTTCAAATACTCGAATAGTATTTTCTCCTCGAATAGTATCTTCTCCTCTTATGGGAGGACACGTGGTCGGGAAAAGAAAAATGAATTTAGTACCGTTGAAAAATAGCGTGTGACAATCACGGGTGATAGTACAGTTGATAGGTGATTAAGTTATTTAATATTTAATTAGAAATTCAATTAAAGCTTATTATTATATTATAATCTATACGATATTATCAAAGGGATCCCCCTTAAAGTAGTTTTTTTTTGTCTAATTTTAATTTCTAATTTTACTTTTCTAAATATTTATTCTTTTCCAATCATTCATCATCTCTTAATAACCCATATTTCATTTATTAAAAAACAAAACTACTCTAAAGAGATAACATACATACCTAACACAACCAATGGGTCAGTTATTTGAATACGGAGTGTTGACTGCAAAAGTACACTAATATGGAGCTGAGATTGTAAATACGAGGATGTGGTGTTATAAATCTCGCACTAGTCGAGAAATTTTGAAAAATTAATATTTTATTTTTGAAAATAAAAAACTCATTTGGTGCAAGATTTTGATTAAAAAATTTTCAAAAACAATATTGCACGGTGCCAGATTTGTAAAAAGATATTAAAATATTTAAAACATCTAACTATATAAAGCTATGCTCAGTTCACCGAAGTAGTCACATTATGTGAGAAAACACAAAATGCAGTAAGCTTTGAGGAGAGAAAAAAAATTGAGAGACACATTCCATTTCACTTCATTTTATTATGAGTTTGCATTTGCATTCTTCACCATCTCTTCATGTATTCAGTATGAAAATATCATAGAAAGCAATCGCGTTATGCATTCTTCCTTTTTTTGTGTCTAAGTTTCATTCCATTACCTGTGTTTAGTTTATTTTGTGTTAATAATGTGAAAAAAAAAAGTTGTTAGTTTCTTTGTTAAAAATAATAGAGTACTAGTAAGGAAAAAAAGAGTTTTTTTTTCTACATGCACTGTTTTTTTCATCCAATAAAATATTGTTTCTTTATCTAAGTTTTTTTTTTTTTGGTCTTCTTCATCTTCATTTGATTAGTAAGGGAAAAAATGGATGCTAATGCAAATATAATAGTACATTTCAATGACAATATCATTACAAATCTGAGTGTCGAGGTCATATTTATTTGTGAGAATCCAACATATTTCTTTATTCCATATACTATGTTATTTTAGAGTTAGAAAGTGAATTTTGGGACACCTAAGACATCAGAAAAATAACTTATAGGTTTCCAGCCTTAATTTTTTGCAAGCTCACACATTTTCAAGCAATTCCAATAAGCGACAATGACTACATGCAACAAATGTTTCAAACATACCAACAACATCGAGAACAAATTTTTGCCATTGATTTGTATTGATTTTAAAGAAGTTGCTCTTGCTGATTATGAAGTTGACAATGAGGATGAACAGCCTCAGCCAAACACTTATCCAGAAGACGGGGTAGATGGGAAGAAAACAACGAGGAATATGGAAATAGTGATGATGATGATATTGGTTTTGATGATGAAGCAGACAATGAGCATGTACCAAATACAATTTGTGGTTCACATCCATTCAGGGAGCCATCTTTTATGCGTTCTTTAGATTTTAAAGTTATGCAGACACCCGAGTTTCCGCAATATGCTAGTATTTGTATTCACTTTATCTTAATATTTATCTTCAGTGTAAAATTTGTATATGATAACACAATTGTATATTTATCTTCACTTTATTGTGCTTTGAAGGTGTTCATGTTGCTGATGGTGAGTTGTGTGTTGGAATGTAATTTAGAGACATAGATGCTATTATACGGGCAATTAAGAAGTACAACATATTAGAAGGTGTGGATTATAAAGTTTATGAGTCAGAACCATTGACATTTTATGCTAAATGCACATGCTATGGGCCAGGTTGTCAATGGCTTGTTGGGCCACTTTTAGGAAGAATAAATACTTTTGGGGAATCAGGAGGTACAATGGCCCATACATTTGCATTGATGAAAGAATTACCAAGGATCACACAAAATTAGATTCTGATACAAATTGCAGAACTTATAAAACCCATGATAGAATCTGACCCATCTTTTAAGATTAAATCTATGATTTCAGAGATTAAATCCCAATACGGATACATAGTGACATACTGAAAAGCGTGGATGGCAAAACAAAAGGCAATTGAAAAAATTCATGGTCCATGAGAAGCCTCGTATGAAGCTTTGCCGCAATGGTGCGTAGCGATGTGTGATGCTATTCGAGGAACAGTGGTTCAAATAGATACCGTAAAGGCCGTACGTCGTGATCAACTAGTCGCAGATGTTTGAATATTTTGCTGGGTGTTTTGGTGTTTTGGGCCATGTATCAAAGCATTCAGACACTGCATAAAACTTGTGCAAATTGATAGAATGCATTATTGAATAGCTTGAGGAAAAATCTTGGACTCTTCAACGTAAAAGCAATATCTTGTTGCTTTTGCGCAAGTAAAATCCAGTTTGAGTATCCATTAAATTAAATATACTTTCACCTTAATGTTAACATTGCTGTTTAAATATTATATGCACATCATTTTTGGTAATTATAAACATAAAAAGTGATTCCTGTCAATACCATCTAAAAAACACCTCTCATCCCATAATCACTTTTTAGATAAATATTACTAAACACAAGTAACATTGTTATAACTCATTTCTAACCAAAATCAAATTGATCAACCAAATTTACAAACTCTAATTCAAATGTAGTTAATAATTAATTTTTTAACACTTCGCAACAATCTAATATCCATTTCATGATGCATTGGCACCTTAAGTGCATTATCTGTTCAAACACGTAGAAAATAATCCAAAAGAAACTTTTGTTGTGTAAGAAAAAATGTTATTTTACAACCCTTCGATAACTTTGAAGAAACACCTTCAAGTGTCATTTAATTATTGGTTTAGAAAAAGATTGGAATTCTCTTTCTGCAAATGGTTAAAGGACATTTCAATGTGTCCTTTCAAAAAATTTTCAAAAAGTTATACAAATAACATTACATTATTGATTATGTATCAGCTTGCATTTGCCCCAAACTATTACATCATAAGTCTTTTAGCAAAGTGGTGTTATAAAAACCATACATTAAGTAATAATAATAATAAAAAAACACATTTAGAGTCTATTGTGGTCATTATATTTACACTTTATGTAGCATGACCTGAGCACCATATTGTGGCTGAAGAGTAAGCATAAAGGTTGGAGCATGAGCATATGATGGAGACAATTCAAACGAGAAATGTTGTAGAATCAATGATAAAGCCATCTTTGCTTCTACCAATGAGAAGTTTTGTCCAATGCATATTCTAGGACCCCATCCAAATGGAATAAATGAAACTTTACCGTTTGTTGCCTTTAAAACTCCTTCAGAAAATCTCTCAGGATTAAATTCATTTGCATCATCACCCCAGAGTTCACGATCATGGTGAATCAAAATTATTGGCACGTAAACGTGCACCCCTGCAGGTAATGTCAGGTTTCCCAGTTTCATACCCTTGTGAGTAGTTCGAGTAAGCCCAAGTGCCGGTGGGTATAACCTAAGAACCTCATTCAATATCATAGAGACCTGTAGCAAAAGATTTATGGTAATGATAAGTATCATAGGGGAAATACTTAGGTGTACAGTGAGCGAGATATAAAACTTTTTTTAATCTATTTATTAATTGACATATAAGTTTTGTGGGTCATTATTGTCTCCCATTTCCCCTACATTTTTAATGCAATAGCTGATTTGTCAATAACCAAATAGAACGAATCAAATATTTTGTCTTACTCTAAGAGCACCTTTGAATTTCTTGTCTCTCATAGTCATGATATCAAAAGATAATACTTACAATTTTAAGGCGACTTAACCCATCAAAGTCTGGTCTTTGGTTGCCAAAGACTTCTGAGACTTCTTCCCTTGCACGTGTTTGCCATTCAGGGTACCTACTCAGTAACACCATGGTCCAAACAAGCAACACTGAAGTGGTCTCTTGCCCTGCAAAGTAGAATAACTTGCACTCCTCAATTACATCTTGAAGAGTCATTCCGACATTCTTGTCATCTCCATGTTCTTGAATCTCCTTGTGATTTGATTCCAAGAGTATGCCTAATAAGTCGTTCTTGGTAGGTTCACTTGCCTTCAAGGCTTCCTCTCTCTTGTTAATCATAACCTTAAGTGAAGTTTTTATATCTCTATCAATTTCTTTCAACCTCCTATTGATAGCAGAAGGTAGAAACCTAAAAATAAATATAATTAGCAATTATCAAGATATGAAAGGAAATGCTCTTTCCTATATCAATTAGCTTTATAGTGGTTGTTCAGTAAATTGGAAAATAGAACTTCCCTATTGAAGGTTGCAATTTACATGCTAGTTCCGATCACAATTTTTGGTTAATGAATGGACAGTGTATTAAACACACAATCTTCAAGGTAAGTGTTTGTTGCTTGTAGTGTTTTTCTTAATGGCAATTTTTCCTGTTTAAGTTAAAATTGAGATACCACGCCGCCCCATCACAATATTTAGTTAAACTAAGCAGTGTATAAAACAAATTTCTTAGCGATTTAATGATTAAATGTCTAATTGTTATTCATTATTTTCAATATGAAATAGATGGAAAGTAAAGTTAAATTAAATAAAACTCATTTCACAAGCTATCTTGTATTAGTTATCAAGAACATTAGATATTTAGAGTAGTAGTCTTACCTCCATCCAGGGATGTAATTTTTTAATATAGCTTTCGTTGTAAGTTCAACTTGCTCTTTTTGAAGTTGAAATATTCTTATTCCTTCTTCATAACTACTTCCAAAAGCCGTACGAGAAATAACATCACTAGTCAAATTCTGAAGGAAAGGCCACACATCAATTTCACATGATCCATGTGAAGACAACATCCCCTCCCATTTAGTTATCATATCATTGCAACTTTTGAACAATACTGGTATCATAATCTGTGGTTCAAAATTGAAAAGAGTTGTCAAAATTCCCTAGGACAAAAACACACACAAACAATCAAAGCATATTGTAACAAAACAAACCTATGTTGCTTGCTAAAGTTTAATATTGCAAGCTAATGCAAGTTGTACCATACCAGATATTGCTTTTGAAGGAATGCATTTAAGGAGAGATTAAGGATGCATTTGCTTTGTCTGTTTTCACTTTTTAGTTTTTGTTAAGGAAAAACTGAAAAAACTGAAAACTGAAATTTTCTAATGAGAAAGCATACACCCACAAAAATGAATTTCCTAGTTTTTTTTTTTAAAATTTTTTTTTTGTCATGCTTTCTAAAGCCACAAAAGTCAATCATATAAAATCTATATCTAGTAAGGGAAAAATAACCTTCAATTTTTCTAAATTGAATGCAGGGTTAATTATCCTTCTATGTTTGCTCCACTTGTCACCCTCATAGCTTGCAAGACCACCAGCTAGTGACTTGACAAGCGGATTAATATCAGGCTTTGGGAAATCATAGATCTTGTTAAATATATCTTTGATTAGCTCAGGATCTGTGACGGTCACCCTTGGCCTTGGTCCAAACCAGATAAAAGAATTTTGGCCTGCATACCATCAGCAACTTATAAGAAGGCTAAAACTAAACATAAACAATAGCCCAAAATCATTCAGGAATGAAGAGAATCAGAAACTTTGTGTGTGAACTATTTGAATTGACATGAAGTAAAAACAAATGTGGAATCAGTAACTGCAAGAAAGAATAATCTCCAAGTTATTGCAACTAGCATGTACTAACCAGAATTGAATTTAGATTGTGAAAGCCTCAAATCATGCATGTTGTGAGAATGAGATATGAACTACTTTCAAGTGAAAAAGGCAATAAATTATCATTTTCCTAGCATGTTTATTTGTAAGAAAGGTAGCAAAAAATTTGTTCTTCCAGTAAGCTATGACGAAATTAATTGCGAAGAGCACAAAATCACACTTTTCCTTTGGAGGCTTACCAATGCGAAAAAAAAAAAAATGACGGTCTTCGGGGCACGAGCACAATCAATTTGTTCCCATGACAAAGAACGTAACTTATTAGCCACACGAGATAATCCTAACCACGTGGACATGTTCATCTCTAAAACAATAGAAGAATTCCTCACCCACCTTACAGCTTCAATTGATATCATTTAGTGGGTTTGAAACAAATTGAGCATCCCTTTCTTAAGGGGGAAAAAAAAAAAAAAGAACTTACAAGGGAGGAGGAAGTAAATTGTATACAAGAGGGCAGCCACACAACTACATAGGAATCCAATTCAGGAAATTCCCGCATGTAGCATGTCATTCTAAGACCTTTTTGAAAGATTCTCAAGGAGCTCAGTTTTTATGGAGAAGAGTAGTAATGGCAAGAAAAAGGCAACAAAGTAACATTGTATGCAATGGAGGCCCATATGCTTAAAGCAAAAGGGAAGGAGGATAGAGATAAAGGGATTTTGAACTGGTTCTCTTGGGAAATCATAGAGGATCGCTTAGAACCCCGAGAACCAGTGAGCACAGATCCCAAAGGGTTCATATCTTGGTATCTGTCAACTTAAAAAATCAACAGGGTGATCAAGGTACTAGATAGTATTGTTCAGTGAAAGAATTTTGTTAAGCACTATCAGTGCCATATTGGAAAGAGAAGAAAAGTGCCTACAGGTAAAGAGATCCATGGTGCAATGCGATGTTATAGTATGTTCCTCATAATGTCAGGAATTGGGAATAACCAGTGGCCATGTTCACCAATCCCATCATGAAGACTGAGGATGGTCAATGATTAATATTTGTGTTTGATAGACCAACCATAGATGCCATTATGGCCATACTAACACAAAACAAATGCAGATTATGGGCTGATATGACATTAGATTGGATCAAGTTCAGGATCCTATTCTATCCAAACACTCTTCAGCCTTCCTGCAATCCGTCCCAAAGAAGACTTTCACCTAGGATGCCACCTTCCTAGTCCAAATTTCTTCCCTTAAAAGCCTAAGAAATTTGATGGGAAACGCCTCAACAAATTCTGCAAACATTGGAGTGTGCCACTGCCACTGTTACTACGTGCACTTCTCAGTACACGATAGCCATGGAGATGAGCCAGCCATAGAGAAGACAAGAGACATTACACTAAAGGTGTGTTTGGTTATGGAATAAAAATGGGGTAAAAATTCTCTAAATGAACTTCATGTGTAATACACATAAAATTCATCTAAGGAAATTTTACTCTCCAACCAAACATACCCTAAAAGTAAAATTCCCACCCAATCATTGTGATACAATAGCAATCTCAATGCTTGTTTTGATGGGGAAAAAAAGTAAGAAAAGGACTAAAACTGTTCTTTAGAATTTAGATAAATTCTTTGATGGAAAGATTTTACCATCAGCATTATTCAAGCCAATATATAGTATGCGTTAAAATATCAGGGACATAGGTCTCTCTCTCTCTCTCTCTTCATGTTAAAAAGTTTATTGGTTTTTATTAGGACAACTCTTCTCCTATCGAAGAATGTTTTGAATGTCTAAGATACGATGTTTAACTTGACTCGGTTTAACTTTATTATTTATAAGATTTTTTAGCAAGTCCAAGATACAAAATTCTTATCAAGAATTTCTTTTCACTGTTCTTCATTGTCCACATTAGACCACATTAGACGACACTTTGCACCTACGTTACAAGGTACATGTAGGAGAATTAAATATGATACTATACATGATATGTCCATATGATAATTTTATTTCATAAAGGATAAAACTTAGATAATAGTTTTTATATCCATTTCATCCATAAAAAAATGACAATTGGATATTTTTATCGAAATGAGTGATTTAAAATGAAAATACTTTGAGTGAAGATTTCAGCACGAACTAATGTGCGAATGATTTAAGCCTTGGATTTACTTATTGTTTTATTTATTTTTTTATTTTTTATTTGTTAAGATACTCTAAACCACCGCTGGATGTGAATTGGCCTACCTTAGACGAGAGAGGTTTCATACCGTATAGCAAAGTCCAATTTAAAATTTAAAAATATCCACACATATGAAGGAAAAAAATCCCACATGTCATAATTTAATTGGTGTATATGATATAATGGAAATTTGCTCTAAGTTTTTAGCTTTTAGGAAAAGAATAGGGGTAAATAATATATTTCGTCTGTTAATTATAGTCATTTAACATTTCAATACGAATAATGAAAAAATACATAAATATTATTGATTTTAGAAAAATAGATTTAATTTCTAAAGTACCTTATATACGTTCTACTAATTTTTTTTTTCTCTATTTGCTTTTTAACTATCAACACGGGATAAAAAATTGGTATAAAACAATTAATTTTCTATTAAAATACTAAAATGGCAATCAACGTGGAATAAATTTTTTTTTTCCAAAGTAACTATAATTAACGAACAGAGGAAGTATATCGAACAAAATATCATGACTAGATAATAAAAACATGATGAATAATAATTGTTATACCACTAGCATAGTAAATTCACCGTATCTTCAACTTGTTTCTCTGATGATGGTAAAATTGACTCTTTCGATGATTATTGACAACTTGAACAAGAAGAATTGGAGGGGCATACCGTATTTGTTGAGACTTTGTTGGACATATGATTGAACATGGGGAACTATGTCATCAGAGAGACTCATGGGTTTAGATTTGGCTTCAATATGCGCCCTCGTAACTTCCTTCGCGTCCCCAACAAGAATCCTGTAAGGGTTGCCTTGAAGGCCTTGCTCTCTAAGCAGCCTCTCAAGCTTCTTTGGCCTCAGCCACAGCCAGTTCAGCACCCTCCATCCCAATATTATCACACCAAACAACGCTGTCAGAGCGATGGCCGCAAAAGTTGTGTCCCATGCTGATTCCATTTCTGCGTCCGTATTTAGTGGGAGAAGGAAACATAAAAAGGGGTAAGGGAAGATGGTGAGAACAGAGGAAGCAATATAAGAGTACTTGAGGACAAGAAACAGCTTCTGGACTTTGGGTAGCAGCAATTACGAGGTGCTCCTGTTTTTATCTACATTAAATAAATATAATATATAAATATACAAGAGTGAAGTTTCTGTTTCGTCCAACTGTCGGGAGATCATGGCATTTTAAATACTCGAATAGTATTTTCTCCTCAATAGTATTTTGTCCTCTTATGGGAGGCCACGTAGTCGAGAAAAGAAAAATCAATTTAGTGCCGTTGAAAAATAGCGTGCGACAATCACGGGTGATAGTACAGTTGATAGGGGATTAAATTATTAATATTTAATTAGAGATTCAATTAAAGCTTATTATTATATTATAATCTATACGATATTATAAAGAAAATACATATTGGAATACTTATTTTTGGTGTCCTATTTTAATTTTCAATTTAACTCTTATAAATATTTATTATTTCTCAATCGCTCATCATCTCTTAACTACCCCCATTTCATTTTTTAAAAAACAAAACTACTCCAAAGAGGTAATATATATACCTAACACATCCAAGACTACATATTTTTATTTATTTTAGAAAAATAAAAAATGTCTGCTCCATCTTTTTCATTCTCATGGACAAATTGTTACCACTACTCCACTTTCTCTCCATCTCTTTCTCAAACAACAATTTCTTTTCTTGTTCATCTCATGTCATGTTCAATTTTCAGATTATAATACTTCATTATTTTCACAGATAGATTCATTTGCAATCAATTTTGCATAAACTAAAGGTACATAAAATTAGATAATCATTTTGTAATAGAGTATCGATATATTGTCATGCTACTATATGTTTTGCAATCCGAAATTCCATCCAAAATTAAAGTGAAAGGGATTGTTTTATATTTGCCTATTGTTTTCATTCCCCTAAATCATGTAAGAGGGAAAATTTGATGCGAGTGTGTCACTACCTGCAATAAATTAAAAATAATATGATAACTAAATTACACAAAAAATACAGTTAGGATGCAATCCAAGTCATCTCACAAGGAAGGGCTCTAATTGATTCAAAAGATTTGGGGAGGGAGGTTTGAATTATCAATAGCAAAATTAAATTGAGAAAATATGATGAGAAGAATTACCTGCATAAGAATTCCTTCATATTAAGAATTATTCAATCATTTATTCAAGAGATAAATTTATGGCAGTGGTTACCTTCATTAATAATGCTTTTATACAATACTAATTCAATTCTACTTATGGTCACACAAATGTACTCCCACTAAGGATTTGACTAACACATGAACTAGTAATCCACAATCATAATTCTATGAACATATGCCAGTTTAATTATCAAATGCAAAAACCTAATTCCTGAATGGAGTTAATTCCAATCCCTTACCAGTTGGATGTAATTTAATCAATTAACTAAATACCTAATGGAAGCCCAATTATATATACGAATGAACACACAATCCAGCAATCCTCAAAAATACAATTGCAATAATCCTCACAACCAATATTAAAGAGAAAAGATAAGAGGGAGAGAAAAACCAACCATGAATTGCAATTAAAATTGGGAATTTCAAGAACAATCTTAATCCTCAGTTATTCTTCCACACGTTAAAAGGATTACTCCTCCATAAGGGGAGGATCACAATTGTTGTTAAAGGGTGTTGCAATTGTGTTCCCAAACGGGAGCCAAAACAAAGATTCAAGACTCCCAAAACCTAAAGAGAGAGTAAAGGGAGAAGAGAGAGGGTAGAGAGAGAAAGTGCTTTTTCACAAAAAAAAATAATGGGTCAAAAAGTGTCTTCCAATATTAGACCTAAAACTATTTATATTGTAGCTCCAAAAATTACATCAAGATGAGTCCACTAGCTAAATAACTAAGAAGTTTATTGACACAATGGAGCACGGGTAACTTATGACCGCTATAGTGGTCTTGCCTTCAAATGCTCGGAATGCTGGAATCATCCACTCTGTCCACTGCTATAGCGGTCCTGCTCATGCTGGTTCATGTTGCTTTCATCTGTCAAAGGTCCCTAAGTCCCTTTCCTTGCTTTGGCACACCAATGGGGAGTTCCTGTTACTCAACAATGCTCACACAAAAGGTTAAAAGCATGGGTAATTTTGAAATAAAATTATTTAGGTGCTAATAACCATGAAATCACTCAACGATGCAAATGAGTATAGAAGTTCAAATCTTCCAAAAAATGTCCAAATGCTTATTTGCACTAGAAATTGGTTGTATGGCTTTGTTTTAAACCCTGAAGGTAATGTCCTAATATGCTCTGTATTATCTTTTCCAATTGACAAATCTTGTTTGATTTATTAATTGTTTATAATCTTGTCCTTATTTTAGATGAAGATGATTGCAAAACTCTTAAGGATAAAACATTAGTTATGCATCAGGAAGATGAAGATGTACATGAAGAATGAAGTAGTCTAATTTTTAGTTCTTAGATAATAGTTTATTAATGAAATTCTGTAGCAAAGAAGGCCAGTGAGCTTGATTTTCTAATTGCCATTTTGTGTTTCCCAGACATGACTATTCACTGGAGTCATGTTAGCTATTATATTGGGTGCCTCTTTTGGTTCTCTAGCAAACCTTTTCACCAAAGACACTAAGGTCCTAGGCATTGTTAAATCTGGCATACTGGTAAGAACATTTTACCTTGCTAGCAGTCCATTCTATTGATTAGTTCTTTCTTGTACACATGTGAAATGAAACCGCAGTTATGCTCCCCCTGAAGTTATTTAGCTATCTTTTTGGCGATTTTTTTCACACTTACAAGGCCTTCTTCTATGTAAAATACTTCAACAGTTTGTGAGTGCTAGCCGGCCTATAACAACTTTGGCTTACATCTTTGATGGCGTACATTATGTAGTTTCAGACTTCTCCTTTGTTGCTTGTTCTATGGTCAGGAGCCAAGCTCGTAAACATTTTGATTTTTGACATAAAGCCTAGATTAGTTGCTCTGGTGTATTATGAGATATGTGTAAAATTGTTAACAAATGCTAGTTGGTGCAATCTCTTCTACATTAGTAATACAAATAGACTTTACTTGCCCATTTTACCCTGTTGTCTTGATTCCTTTTATTTTAGCTTGTACTCTGTCTTTAGCCCAAGGGCCAATCCATTTGAAGTGAGAAGGATCAACGGCTCTTTTGAGAGAAAAAAAAAGGCAAAATATATGCAATGTATAGATTCTTTCTAAATATCCACTTTACATAAGTTGTAGTGTTACGTCATTTGTTTATATCTTAGACACAGTAATTTCATTCAAAATTTCCTAATTTCATTCTTATATAACAAGAAAAAGGAAAACAAGCTAACAAAAAAAAAAAAAACAGGTACATTGATTTTTTCTTGGAAATAATATATTGTTAAATGATCTTAATTTAAAAGGGCTAGCCCATAGGTGGGCCAATCCATGGGCTAGTTCATTTTAAGTATGGATAAATTCTAAAATTTTTATAAGTGGACTAGCCCATGGGCTGACCCTAGTCCACGTGGGCTTTTGACCCTGTGGACTTTTTGTAGTTAAGGGCTTCTTAGCCTTGACCCACATGGGCTAGAACCAAATAGAGGTGGGTTGGCCCATTTGACACCTCTACAACTAACTACTTGAAGCCTTCAATTGGTAAGGGTTTGACTAAACGCATCATTTCATTAAAGCACATTATTGGCTGCAGTTTCCTTGGTAATGGGCAAATCGTAAAGACATGTCTAAGCCTAATGTTATTGAGGGAATATATGGTTTTGAAAATCGGACAAGGTACTAGTTTAGGTAGAGGCGTCAAATCGGGTTGACCCGCCCCACCAAAAGCCCATAAAAAACAGGGTGGGGCGAGTTAACCCGTCAAAATAAAATGGGCTGAAATAGTCAACCTAGCCCATTTTAGGGCTCATTGGCAGGTTGACGAGCCAGCCCGCCAAAAAATTAAATAAATTTTTTTAAAAATTCCCTTTTAATGTTTTGACTAATTTTTTTAAAAATATTTTTATTTAGGTATACCCAATTTTTCAAGGTCCATAATAACTATACACCAACTTTGACTAAAAAATGCTATTGTTAATAGTGTTGTTTGAGTTATGACATTGTTTTATTTTTAAGTTTTAACTTTGAGTAGATAGTGTCAACTGTATAGTATTATTATGTTGGTGAGTGTGAACACTCGATTTTGTTCAACCATTTAAAATAAAAATATCCAAGATTTGCATAATTTATTATCCAAAAATTAATTTTTGTAGTCTCTTCATTCCTTTCTTAAGATAAAATAAAAAGTGTTGTTTTTAACTTTTTTTTTTTAAATAAAAAAAACTAACTAAAAAAAGAGTTGTTGGTGTCAGGCCTTTTATTTGCATAACAACAATAATACAGGAGTCTAGTCCATCTCTCGTTTTGTTGGTCAGTCCACACTTTATGATCCTTTTCAGCCCATTCTCATTATTAACCAAAAATCCAAAAAAAATAATAATAAAATAATAAAAATAAAAAATAAATGTGTTTGATTGGTCCTGTTCTTTTAATATTGTCCCAAGCCATCCGTGACACATACAGCCAAGAAAGATGCCAACACCATGATGATGTTGTTCCTCAATCCTTGCAAAAGAAATTCTCTTCTAGTGTGGCAACTGTAAAGATGAAAAGGGAAATGATTTGGTCAACAATTAATTCCTACATAGACTGATCAATGAGATTTCGGAGGAGGAGTGTTCATTGTAATCCAGAGGAGTAACCAGGTAAAAAAAATATATTCCAAAACACAGGCATATCATGATTTTTGCATAACATTTCCTTTGGGATCTTCATTAATACATCATCACTATCACCATCCATCCAAGAAATCAAATCCATTGCTAATACCCCCATTTCGGATTAACTCCATCATGAATCACAGTTCACAACCACACAAAATTCAACATCGCATAACCAAATGCCAATAAAAAAATCAATCCTTTACAATAATCCAAACCATACTTACAATACACACAAAATTTGCCATTTCAGATCAAACCAGTAAACACAAAATTCCAGCACTAACTCAAAACAATGATGATGAAATCAATAAAGAAGTAGAGAGGAGGACGGCCTTACCTTGCAGCAATAGAGCCATTGCCGTGTGCTCCCCTTTTCGCCAAGAAAGCCACCGAGCAGAAGCCTCAGATGTGGATCTCCTCCATGCCCAGCATCGCCAGCCAGCCCCGAGGTACGTCGCGAGCTCCCCCTGGGCAGCGCAATGTCCTTCCTTTCGTGCAGACATCACGGACCGCGCATCTCCCAGCCTGCGCTTCCCTCTCCGTCGCTGGTTCCTTTTTTCCCTTCTTTCCCGCGCGATGCCATCACATCCAGCTCCCTTCCCCCGCTCCCTCTGCCAAAGATCGCAAGCGACCCCGAAGTCATGAACCCTTTCCCCTTGACCCCAGCCGCGGCGCCTCTCTCTTCTTCCTCGGCCGCGCAGTGCTTCTTCCTCCCTGTAGCATGCCCGCGCAACCACCAACGTCAAAACCAGGTCGCGAACTGTCCTCCTCCCTTCGACCCAGCCACTTCCGCAACCTCCATTCTCCTCCAAGCAGCCATGAAATCTTCCTCCTCTCTCCGCGCAATAAGGTCCTCCTTCCTCTGTCTACCGATAAATCGTCAGTTCCTCCCCCACAAGCTCCACGATTTTGAGCTCCTTTGCACTCATCACAGCAGCAAGCTCCCTCCTCCCCACGATGAACCGATGCAAGACGTGACTCCCTCACCCAACCCAGCCAGCCTTATCACTGCCAATTCCCTTCCCCTTTCCCAGCCGCTG
This sequence comes from Dalbergia cultrata, assembly GCA_031216105.1. Taxonomy (NCBI): domain Eukaryota; kingdom Viridiplantae; phylum Streptophyta; class Magnoliopsida; order Fabales; family Fabaceae; genus Dalbergia; species Dalbergia cultrata. Next base: position 21,143,253 of record CM062350.1, read on the forward strand.
CCTTGATGTAAACTCCATGCCTGTATTCTGTTCGTTCCTTTTGGTGATGGTTAGGGATTTCATTTTTTCTTTGTTTTAGAGTGTCAGGTCATTTTTTTTTTTGTTTGTTTGCCTTTTTTTTTTTTTGTTTCAATTGAATTTAGTTAGTTGGGTAAGCTTGGGTTTTATTTGATATGTTGTCCTAGTGTGGGCTGTTCATACGAGATAAAAAAAAAGAGTGTCATTAATTTGGGTCTAATTATTTCAGGTGGGTTAGGGGGTTTTGATTTACATTTTTTTGGTATTGCGTTGTGAGTATGGGCTGCGCCTGGCCCCTTTGTTTTTACTAGGTTTATTTGTATTAAATTGGGTTTGGGTTTGTATGGGTTATCAGGTTCTTATTTTTATCTGGGTTTTACTAGTTTATTTCTATTTTTTGGGTTATAATATGGGCCGTTGGGTTCATGTTAAAATTTTAATTTGGGTCTAGTTAGTTTAACCGAATTTGGGCTTTATATTTCTGTTTGAGTTTTCTATTGATAGGAGAGGGCATTTTTTTGGGTAAAGTTTTTATTTTCTTTTTGGTCGAAAGTTTTATGAATTTTGGTCACATTTTTTATGTTGTGAAATATTGGGTCTGCGTTTTGGGCCAATTTTTTATAAAGATTACTATTCTGGGTCGGGTCCATTTATTATGAAAAAATATTTTTTGAAGCAAGCCTTTGGAGTTTGATTGTAATGTTCCTTTCTTTCTCTAAAACATGTTTTAGTTTTTTATTATTATTTGTGAGTTCCTTAAAATATATGATAAATGTATATAACAAAAAAAATAATAATAATCTAGAAAATATTTTAATCCACGCAACAATTTGTGATGTTGATGTATGAATTATCATCCTCAAGTTTCACCAGATTGTAAGGGTTTATTGTATGGTTTACACTATCCTAAACCCCGTGCAAAAGTGGATTTTAATTTATTTTTATTTCCAAATCAAAATCAATTAACACCTCTTTCACTCCATTTTTATTTCTTTTCTTTCATTTAAAATTTATCGACACACAAGTATTTTCTACAGAACGACGTGACTTTGAGTTCCTCATTGCACCAGAGGATACGTCGGCGTAGTCAATAGCTATCAAGTCAAAATTAATTTTTCATTAAATTATGTTCTCTTTTAATCTAATTTCTTTTTATTTTATTTTATCTTTTTTATATATAATTATTAACGTCTGGGGAAAAATAAATATTTTAAAGTTATAATTAATTTGCATAATAAACTCTAGGGTAACCGTATTTATACGGACATATTGAGGGTGCAGTGGGATTAAGTTTCCACCCTTCCTTAATCGTAATCAGACTCCCGAACCTTAAATCTTTCTTTAAAGACCAATTTTTACAAATTAAAGGTTTTTCCAATTTTAACCAGAATTAAAGTTGGTGGCGACTCCCAATCTTTTTTTAAACATTGTTGTCATTTGTGTTGCGACGCCCTCCGGGTACGTTGTGACAGCTTGGCGACTCCACTGGGGAGGCTAGAGAGTCAAGCCTGTTAGAGTTGACTATGTAAATAATTATAACTTTATTATGTTTATTTTTCCCCACATTTGTTCTGTTATTATAAATATTGTTTTTGTAAATAATGTTTTACTTATATTTGTTTTACTTTTGTGAATATTTTATTTTATTTAACTATTTACTTTTAAATAATGATTTATTTTACTTGTAAATATTTCTTATTCAAATCCTTTTTGTAAATACAGTTTATTTACATTTATTTTCCTTCTATGAATATTTTATTTTCCTTTTTGTAGATATTGGTTTATTTAATTTTAGTTTGCTTGTAAATATTTCTCATTTGAACATTAGGATAAAAGACTTTATTTTTGTGTATATTTTGAACTTTAAGGTAGAAGACTTTGTTTTATTTACTTCTTTTGGATAGTTGATTGTGTTTTTTTGAATGAATACTGGTTTGTTTTCTTTTTCAGGAAATAGTACTTTTAGGATTACAAGGTTTGTATGCTCCCTCCACACACTTGCACTATCACCGTCCTCACACACTATTTGGGCTCTATACCCGAGTCTTGGCAAACCATAGGGCAAGAAGGGGTTTTGACGTTGTTATTGTGAGGCTTATGCTTCCCTGACAGTCGTTGACTCACCGCTCAGGTTGTTACTAGAACTATGGGTTGCCATATTGTGACTTTCATGTCCCTGTGGTATAACTCACGGAACTAGGCCTTTATCTTATGGGTAAAGGCAACCTGGGGACCATATTCTTTTAGGGGTCTAGATCCATCCAAGAACCGTGCACTACTAGAATGACTTAGGTGGCTAACCTCAAGTAGGGTCGACCATAGAACCATCAAGCACTAAGTCCCACCTTATTAGGACACAAGGGAGCATATGTTTTCTTTACCTCTTTTATCGTGCATCATGCATAATTGATATTTTGCATCATTCAACATACACATTATAACATGCATAATCATTTCTTTTTTTCCTTTTTGCATAAATAATGCATAATGTAATCATGCATAGCACATGCATTTTTATTTTTCTTTCTCATCAAGCATATTTACTTTTTAAACATGAAAAAATAATCACATTTTAATTGCACTTATTCATGTCATATGCATTCTCTTCATCCCACATACATATTTATTTTTATTCAGGACATCATCTTATTAATTTTTTTTTCTTCCTTCTTTGAAAAATCTATTGATGGCAGAGTGATAACATCATATTTGACAGTAAATAATGGAAGGAGCACAACACACTAGCAATGTAACCAGCTCAAAGAAGCACTTCAATGTGATGGGAAATACCAGTTCTCTAGAGAAGTTGTATCAGTTGAGTCAATTGCTACCTGATGAAGATAGAAGAGCTTTCTCAAAGAAGTATGGGTCCATTTTAGATCTGTTACTCATATCAGTAGAAACTTCTGCTCTCAATACTCTAGCTCAATACTGGAGTCCCACTTTGAGATGTTTTGAACTACCGAACATCGACATCACCCCTACTATTGAAGAGTATACCTGTTTGCTAAAGCTACCAATGAAGAAAAGTGCCTCTATTTATTTTCATCTGGAACAACCCTCTTCAGATGTAAAGATAATAGAGCAATTCAGAGAATTACTAGGGGTACCGGTGACTCGAGTGAAGCTATCAGGACATGCAGATTCAAAAGGAGTGACTAAAATATTCGTGGAAGATCATTTAAAAGACTTGGGACATAAAAAAGAATGGACTACTTTTTCAAGAGTATTGGCGTTTGCTATCTATGGGCTAGTCCTATTTCCTTCTGCTCCAGATATAATTGATCAAGCTGCCATGGATGTTTTCTTTGCTGTAGAGAATAAACAAAGAAATCCAGTTCCTGCTGTATTGGCTGAAACATTCTTGACTTTAAACTTCTGCCAACAGAAACAAAAGGGGAAACTTCGATGTTGTCTACATCTCTTGTACGTGTGGATCATTACACACATGTATGCAGGAAATCACATCAGAAATGTCTCAGATCCACTAAGAAGTTTTCATCGTATTCCAACCAAGCCAAGAGAAGTCAATGAATGGAGGGCTGAATTTGATAACATAAAGGAGCAATCATTCAAATGGGTTTGTCCATGGTACGAGCATCAGAGGGGTGATATCATTATTAGCTGTGGAAAATTTCAGAATGTACCACTAATGGGTCCAAGGGGTTGCATATCATACACGCCGACAATAGCTCTCAGACAGCTTTGTTGGACACAAAAGAAGCCACGAGAAGAGCAACTTGGAGGACTTTACTTCTGGTATAGAGAAGGAGAACACACTAAGATGTTATCACGAGAAGTTAAAGAGGCATGGAAGGATGTTCGCATAGCAGGCAGAGATGAGTTAGGAAAACCACTTGTAATCAGTACCCGTGAATATGTCACATGGAGAGAGGCAAGAAAGGTACCTCAAAGTGTCCCTAGCTCTCCTCACAAAAAAGGAAATGATCATCAGTTAGCTGAACAAATAGAGGTCATGAAAGCACAGATGAAGCTTCTGGAACAACAAAAACAAGCAGCAGAGCTACAAGTTGTTATCACACGAAGTCATTGTGAAAAGAAAGAGAAGTTAATTGAGCAACTGAGAGACGAGCTTGCTGATGTCCCTGATCAGGAAAGAGAAAGACGAAAGATCCAGAATTTTGAAAAGAAGATTAAGATGATGGCTGATGAGAAGAGTAGATTTGTGAAACATATTAGCCAACTGAATGAAGCAAATGAAGAATTGAAGAACAAGCTTGGTCAAGAAAAGCAAATGAAGGAAGAATTAGAAGTCGAAATGCAAAAGGAAAAAGAAGAGTTAGAGCTGAAGATAGAAAAGTTAAACGCGTGTTTAACACAGGCTAAGGAAGAATGTGACCAAGAATGGGCTCGCTTTATACAATGTCGAGATCGACTTCACTATACAGAGGATGCGGGTAGATTTTGGAAAAAGCAAGCTGGTGACTGGGCAATGAAAGCTGAAATGTGGAAAGAAAAACATGCAAGATTGACTGAGGAAATAGACCATCATATTCCAAAGTTTATCTACCATTTTGAGAGGGCAGAAAAAGAAATTCAAAAGAATCTCAAGGTTCATTTGCCTGGTGAAGTGAATGAATTCATAGATATGAGTAGGGGTCTTGTTAGAGGTCTTAAGAGAAAGAAAATGTCTACTCTTGACTCAATTATGATGTAATTGCACTTTTGAGTGAACGAAATAAATTCATCCTTCGATTTTCTCTACTTCTCTTCGAATAAATGTGCAAGACTGTATCTATCGTGGAGCAAAATCTCCCTTAGATATTTTGTCAATTACATTTCTGCCTTATAGGAAATTTTTCCTTCTGTGTAGAATGTAAGAAGGAAGATCAAGCTTTACATTGCTAGTGTGCTCCTAACAAAGTATATTGTGGAATAATATTTCCCTATACTTTTTGAACGTCACACGCCCTGTCTTATGGACAATACGTCCTCTGAACAGGATATGAGTCAAGTTCATCGCTGTTAAATATAGATTTTATTCCTCACCATCAAAGGATTTTTTTTTTTAATCTTTTTTTTTTCTCTTTTACTTACCTTTTGTTTTTGTGATATAGGTCTTTAAACATTGCTCCTTCAAAGAAAGCTTTGTCCAATAGTAGTGTGCCGGCTAGAGAGCCGTACGAACTACGATCCAGAATTGAGAAGGAGAAAGTTGAGAAGAAGAAAAGTGAAAAGAGTAAAGACAAGAAAAAGGCTATGGCTGCAGAAGGTGATAACCAAGAAAGGGATCTAATTCAAGAAATTGATGAGCTCAAAGGCATGATCAAATCCATATTCGGATCAGAATTCAAGAAATTCATCATTGACACGGTGAATACGACCAAAGAAAACGAGGAAAATGTTGAGCGACCAGGATATGATTCGGATGAGAATGACAACAACGGAACTCCGCACAACGATGCTAACAATGCGGCCTCCCATAAAAACGTGGATAAGGAAGCAGAACGATTAAAACTCAAACAGGAACTGCAAGAAAGCATGCAAGAGCAATTCCGAATGCTACGTGGACCTAGCCCATATGGTTCAATGAGTATCAACGATCTGTGTTTAGCACCGAGCGTGATCATTCCAAAGGACTTCAAGATGCCCGAGCTCATCAAATTTGATGGAAGCACCAATCCCCTTATGCATTTACGGATGTACTGCACAAAGATGGGAATGTGGTCCAAAGATGAAAACTTCCTGATCAGTTTTTTCCCTGAGAGCTTGGAAGGTGCTGCATGGGAATGGTATATGCAGATGGATCGAGCACAAATTAGATGCTGGGAGGATTTAGCTCAAGCTTTCACCAACCAGTACAAATTCAATTTGAACGCGGCTCCCACCAGGAGATCATTGAAAGGGATGAGAAAGAAGGTGAGCGAATCTTTCAAGGAATATACCCAAAGATGGAGAGCCATGGTAGAGGGTTGTTCCACCGATGTTAGAGCAGAAATGTGCTCTTACTTCATTCGTACTCTGGAAGGTCCATTCTTCAAAAATATGCTCGGGACTCATGTGAAAGAGTTCGTGGATTTGGTTGAGATAGGAGAAAGGATCGAAACCAATATCCAAGAAGGGAAGGTCGAGTTGGTAACAGGGGAAACAAGTGAATCCAAGAAAAGCTCCCAGTTCAAGAAAAAGGAGTACGCCACAATTACATCCACCAACAATCTCATCAATTCACTTCTCGGCCAAACCAATACCCATCTTACCCACATATACAACTCCGTCTTACCCACGCCCGCCTCCAAGAACTATTCCAACCCAAACACCATATGTACCTCAACCGCACTGCAGTTAATCATATTTCCCATCCACGACCTTATACTCCAATAGCACCCAGACCCCACCAAACACAACCTACGACTCGCCAGGTAACCAACCCCTTCACAACAACCCCACCATTCACATCTACCAACAAACCTCCAACAGAAAACCGACCGTTACCTGATTTCCATATGAGCAATGCCGAACTATTCAAATGCTTGTGTGGAGACAACTTGCTAGCCCCGCGTCCTGGGAAGACCTTCGTGCCCCCATATCCTCGGTGGTACAATCCAAACCAGACATGTGATTACCATTCCAATTCTCCAGGGCATTCGGTTGAAGATTGTTATGGTTTCAGGAATGCTGTATGGCGCTTAATTGATCGCGGTGCCATTAAGCTGGAAGAAGAACCAAGACCACACATAAGGAACAACCCGTTCCCTAATCATGGTGGAGGACAAGTGAATTCTATTTGTGAGGATCAAGCAAATCAGGGGGTAAAGAATGTCAAACTCCCAATAAAACAGATTCTGGAAGCCTTGAAAAAGGCTGGTTATGAGATAGAAGCCGAGGGAAAGAAAGGAAAAAGAACAGTGAATGAGGACGAAAGTGATTTATTCTGTGAATGTTTCGGAAAGAAACACCATATAGAAGAATGTCCAGAGCTAAAACTCTATATTGAAAAGATGATCAAGTCAGGTTCTTGCGATACAAAAGGGGATAAAACAAAGTATTAACATGATCCACCGCGCACCCCCTGTTTTTAAAATCTATAACCGTGAACCAGCACTCGTCTTCAAGGTGCCTAAGGCATTTCCATATGAAAGTGATCATACAGTTCCATGGAATTATGAAACTGTCATTGAACCCTGTTCGGCAATGTCCAGAGTCATATCCCCTAAACAGGATGCGACTGTTTTCAAGGTGTCAAGTTTGCCTCTTTATCTTGCGAAGCCTGATCAACCAAAAGCAAATGAAAAGCCTGATAGTGAAGTATGCTCAAAATCACTTGCATTAGAATCCATAACAAATGTCATAGGAGTAGGAGGGATCACTCGGAGTGGTAGGTGTTATACTCCCGGGGAGCTATTGAAAGACTCCCGAGTGATACCCGAAAGCAAAGGAAAAGGCCACGAAGACGAGGAAGAAGAATTTTTGAAAATAATGAAACAAAGCGAGTATGATGTGGTGGATCAACTGAAGAAAACACCAGCAAAAATCTCACTTTATTCATTAATCTTAGCTTCCGAGGCTCATCGCAACGCAATCAAGAAAGTGCTGGATCAAGCATATGTACCTAAGGATGTGACCCCAGACAGAGTTGAAGGGATTGTAGGGGCAATCAGAACCACTAACACCATCACCTTTAAGGAGGATGAAGTTTTTCCTCATGCGTGGGGCCTTGAAGCGCACCACATAACCCTGAAATGCCAGGGTTGCAATATCGCCAAAGTATTGATTGATGGAGGTTCAGCTTTCAACGTGCTCCCTTACTCTACTCTGCAGCAACTACCAATCGATCCTTCTATAATTGAATCAAGCGAGACAATTGTCAAAGCATTTGATGGATCGGTGAGAGAAATCACAGGTACCATTGACCTCCAGCTAGAAATCGGGCCGACAATGTTCCTGACTAGATTCCAGGTGATGGACATTGAACCTGGGTACACAATGCTGTTAGGAAGACCCTGGATCCATGAAGCGAGTCTTTGTCCCCTCCACTCTTCATCAGAGGGTGAAATTCATAGATTCCGGAAAACTCATTACAGTAAAAGGAGAAGAGGAGCTGTTGGTGACTAAACCAGTAGCGGTACCATACATCGACTGTGCTGAAGACATTCTCGAGGTCTCATTTCAAAATCTTGAGATATTTGAACCAATAGAACGAAGAGGTGACAAACTTCCAGTCGCTGCTAGAATAATGCAGAAGAGTGGATTCGAGGAAGGCAAGGGGTTAGGAAGACAGTTGCAAGGAATCAAGGATCCAATCTCCCTCCAAGACAATCCTGGGAAACTTGGCCTGGGGTATGAAGTCATGGGAGAACTACCATCTTGTGAGCTTATCAAGCAGAAGATCCCGCATATCAGGGATACATTTCCCACACCTGCAGCAATGGTGATGATTGAAGGAGCTGGAGCTGCTAGTACTCCAGAAAGAGTCAAAGAAATGCCTCGGCTGATCTACCCGAGTTGTGAACCATTGGACAATTGGGATTCTGTGCCCTTTGATGATTTGTTGTATCATGAGTAATGGACGCTTTGGTTGCCTTTGTTGTACTTCCTTTTTAATTAAATAAAAGACGATTATGCATGGTTTTTCTTTCCATTCTCCTTTTGTTATTTTCTTCTTTACATTTATCTTTTTTCCTTTTATTTATTCCGAGTCTCATCTCAATTCCAGGGACTCATCTCCTTCAGAATCTCTGTTTTGTGCAAATGATTGTGAAAACTCACTAACTGATTCTTGTGTTACAACGGATTTGAATGAAAATGAACAAGATAAAGATCCTGAGTTGTGTCAACAATTTGCTAAAATCATAAATTCAATGGAAAAGGGGATAAATCCACATGATGATATTGTTGAAACTGTGAATTTGGGGACTGACGAGGATAAAAAAGAGGTGAAAATAGTTGACAATCCAGAAAAAGAAGAAATGATTGCACTATTCCGTGAATTCATGGACATTTTCGCATGGTCCTACAAAGATATGCCGGGTCTAGACCCAGATATAGTGGCTCATAGAATCCCATTGATTGAGGGAATGGAACCTAAACGGCAGAAATTGCGAAGAATGAGTCCAGAAATGTCACTTAAGATCAAAGAGGAAGTCAAAAAGCAACTCGATGCAGGCTTTCTAGAGGTCCCACTATACCCGAAATGGATAGCCAACATAGTACCTGTGCCGAAGAAAGATGGAAAGGTTAGAATGTGTGTGGACTATCGAGATTTAAACAAAGCAAGCCCAAAGGACAATTTTCCTCTACCCCATATAGATGTCCTAATCGATAGCACAGCAAGAAGCCACCGATTCTCCTTTATGGATGGTTATTCAGGATACAATCAGATCTTGATGGCAGAAGAAGACAAAGAAAAGACATCATTCATCACTCAGTGGGGAGTATTTTGCTATCGAGTGATGCCGTTCGGGTTGAAGAATGCTGGGGCAACCTACCAGCGAGCAATGGTAACCCTTTTCCATGACATGATTCACAAGGAGCTAGAGGTGTATGTTGATGATATGGTAGCAAAGTCACAAGAAGGAGAAAGTCATGTTGCTGTACTCAGAAAGTTGTTTGAAAGATTGAGGATTTACAAGCTTCGATTAAACCCAGCAAAATGCACCTTTGGAGCATCCACTGGAAAGTTGTTGGGGTTCATTGTTAACAAGAGAGGCATTGAGGTCGACCCAGACAAAATTGAAGCCATCCAAAACATGCCTGAGCCCAAAACAGAGAAAGAGGTTCGAGGTTTCTTAGGTCGTCTAAATTACATAGCGAGATTCATCTCCAATTTGACTCACACCTGTGAGCCGATATTCAAACTATTGAGGAAGAACAACCCGAATAGATGGGATGACAGATGTCAAGAAGCTTTTGACAAAATCAAGAACTATTTGTCAAACCCACCTCTCCTGGTTCCACCCACACCAGGACGACCATTGATACTCTACCTCACAGTGTTGCACGAGTCTATGGGAGCAGTGTTAGGACAGCATGATGAGTCCGGTCGAAAGGAGCAAGCCATTTACTACCTGAGCAAGAAATTCAATGATTGCGAGTCTAGGTATCTGGCTATTGAAAAGACTTGTTGTGCACTAGTATGGATGGCAAGGAGGTTACGACAGTACATGCTCCACTATACAACTTTGCTTATATCAAGGGTAGATCCCATGAAATACATCTTTGAAAGCCCGCATATATCCCTGAGAATGTCCAAATGGCAAGTGGCTCTAGCAGAATTTGACATCAAGTATGTGACCAGAAAATCTATAAAAGGAAGTGTGATAGCAGACCACCTGGCCGAGAATCCACTTGAAGAATATCAACAAATGGAACTTGAACTTCCTGATGAAGATATCCTAGCAGCTGTAGAAGAGGATAGTGAAAGCGAGGAAGAAAGGAACTCAATGTGGAAAATGTGCTTTGATGGTCTTTGTCAATATTCATGGGAGCGGAGTTGGAGGCAGATCTTAGTGTCCCCAATGGAAAGCAATTTCCGGTCGCTGTTAAACTAGCTTTCGATTGTACCAATAATATGGCTGAATACGAAGCATGCATAATCAAGCTTGAAAGCGATATCCCTTGGGGTGGAATATCTGGAGGTCTATGGGGATTCAGCCTTAATCATTTTTCAAGTTAATGGAGAATGGCGAGTCAAGGAGCACAGGTTGTTGTCGTATTATGAACACCTCGTGAGTTTGAAAGATGAGTTCAAGAATGTCAGTTTCCATTACTTACCTCGTGAACAGAATCAGTTTGCCGATGCTTTAGCTACCTTGGCTGTGATGACCAAGCTTGATTTAGAGGCGGAAGTAAGACCTTTGCAAGTAGCTGTTAGAAGAGAGCCAGACATCTTTGCTCTAACATTGAAGAAGAGCCTGATGGTCGGCCATGGTTCTATGACATCAAGAGGTTCATTAAGGCGAAAGAATATCCAGCAGCAGCAAATGAGAATGACAGAAAGACACTCAAACGACTGTCAATGTCATTTTTCATCTCAGGTGATGTGTTGTATAAAAGGAACTATGACGGAGTCTTATTAAGGTGTGTGGACGCTGCAGAAGCTAACTCCATCATATCAGAAGTCCATGAGGGTGTTTGTGGAACCCATGCTAATGGACACACATTATCTCGACAGATCCTCAGACAGGGATACTATTGGCTCACTATGGAGAAAGATTGCATAGATTTCGTCAGAAAGTGCCATAAATGCCAAATCTATGCTGATCGAATCCATTCTCCTCCTGTGCCATTGAACACTCTTGCATCGCCCTGGCCATTCTCAATGTGGGGCATGGACGTCATCGGACCCATTAATCCTAAAGCATCTAATGGTCATCGGTTCATTTTAGTGGCCATTGATTACTTCACTAAATGGGTTGAGGCTGCTTCTTACGCTAATGTAACACGAAAAGTGGTTGTGAAGTTTCTGAAGAGCAATATCATCAGTAGGTATGGGTTACCAGAAAGACTCATCACAGACAATGTGACTAATTTCAACAATGCAGAAGTACAGAAACTGTGTGAGAAGTTCAAGATCAAGCATCACAATTCGACTCCTTATCGACCAAAGATGAATGGGGCAGTAGAAGCAGCAAACAAAAACATCAAGAAGATCTTGGGAAAGATGGTGGTCACCTACAAGGATTGGAGTGATATGCTACCTTATGCATTACACGCTTATCGTATACATCGGATCCTCAACTGGGGCAACTCCGTATTCACTAGTGTACGGGATGGAGGCAGTAACACCCATTGAAGTGGAAATCCCATCTTTAAGAGTCTTGGCGGAGGCTGAATTGGAGGAGGCCGAATGGGTCAAAACGAGATATGATCAATTGAACATGCTTGAAGAGAAACGACTAAACGCTGTCTGCCACGGCCAGTTGTACCAGAAAAGGATGGCTAAAGCATTTAATAAGAATGTTCGTCCTAGAACATTTCAGCCAGGTGATCTTGTTCTGAAGAAAACTTTGCCGAATCAAGAAGATAACAGGGGCAAATGGGCACCCACGCATGAAGGTCCCTACATTGTTAAAGATGTTTTTTCTGGAGGAGCTTTGATCTTGACTGATATGGAAGGCCAAGTACTTGCTAAACCAATCAATTCAGATGCTGTGAAGAAATATTTCGCTTAAAGGTTAAAAAAAAAAAAAAAAAAAGAAGAAGAAGAAGAAGGCTCGCTAGGTCGAAAACCTGAAAGGGCGTCCTAGGCAAAAATTAGAGCACAAAATGGATGAGAACTGGGTTGAAAACTCGGAAAATGCAGCTTATACAATGATGAAAGCCTGAGAAACTATGAACGAATCTGACACTGGGGCAATTGGAATGTTAGTGGGTCATGGCATATTGTTAAACAAACAATAAAGGATTGCACTCCTTGTCAGGAATTCAAGTTCGGTGTAACCAATGAATCAGTGAAATGAGTTGAGCACATGAAAGCATCATTACCAGCCTTGTCTTTCTTCCTTCCTTATCTTTTAACAGTTGATAAAATTCTGTAAATACCTTCCAGTTTGAAATTCAATAAAGTCATATTTCTCTTCCTTTGTGTCTCTATTTATTTTCTCCTATCAAATCCTTATCTCTTTATCCTATTTTAAAGCCATGCATAATCATAATGTTAACATTGAAGTATAATAAGTGACTAATTTGCTAACAAAACTCAGAAACAATAAGTCAAACAGAGGTCTCAGAATTGACTGTCAAAAAAAAAAAAAAAGGAACAACTTGCTCGGCCGAAATTCAAAGGAAAGAGCCTGAATTTAAATGTCAGCGGACCGAATCAGTCATTTGAAAAAAAAACCAAGCTGATAATGGAAGCAAAAATGGGAACAATGATAATATGGGGCAGAAAAGAGACACTGAAATGTCACCAACGGAATATGTGTTCAAAACTGCAATGAAGAAGTTCATAGATCCGCTCAGATGAAGAATTAACTCATTTTGAGAGAAACAAAAGCTTTCTTGAAGGACAATGCGAAAACGCATCAAGCCGGGGAAATTTTTAGTTTTGAAACATTTTCCATCCTTACAGCAAGTCATTCATCATTTCATCATTTAATCAACATATCAGTTTTACATCAATTCATTCACTGATTCACCTTAGTTTCATGTCATTCATGCCGTCAAGACATCAATTTTGCATGATTCGTTCATCATCACATCAATTTTGCATCATCATTTAATCAAATTGTCAACCCTATATTCACAGTTGTTTTTCACATATATTCGACTTCTCAAATTTACATTTCACAAGTCTTTAAGTTCATGTTTATAGCTTTCACAAACTTTTACTGCTTTCACAGACATTTATCTACTTTCACAGACTTTTAATTGCTTTCACAGACTTTTAATTGCTTTCACAGACATTTATTTGCTTTCACAGACGTTTAGATGCTTTCACAGACATTTAATGCTTTCACAAACTTTTACATGCCTTCACGAACTTTTACTTGCTTTCACTTCTACTATTTTCACACTTACAGTTTTCACATCTATCAGCTTTCACATTTATATGATTTCACATTTACAAGCTTTCACAGTTACAAGTTTTCATATTTACATGTTTTCACAGATTTTAAATTTTCACATTTCACAGGCTATCATTGCTTTCACACTCACTTTCTCATTTTTACGTACTTCATATCTCACACGCATTCCACAATCACAAGCTTTTGAATTCCTCATTCTCTTATAGCTTATATCAGATTTTGCATGCATTTTAAGGTTCATATAGGTCTCATTCCTTATTTGACATTAGCAGTGTCCGTTCATCATGAAATCATGCCACATCATCCATTAAAAGCATCAACATCATGTATTCATTTTCTTCATGAAATTGTTTAACCTATTTTCGCATTGTCATTTATTGTATCCATAAGAGTTTTCAGCATCGGCACTACGCATTCACTCACAATCATACACTTATCATCATGCATTCATTGTCGTCGTGTATTAGTCGCTAGCAGCATCCATTGGAGCTTTTGGCATGGTCACTATGCATTCATTATCATCATGCATCGTATATGGCCGGACAAAATATGTGTTCATGTCTTTACTTGGTTCTTACAAAAGAATACCAAAAACTGCCGTTTTCAACATTCTCTAGTAAGAACTAAGTAAAGAGGGGCAACTGTGAACACTCGATTTTGTTCAACCATTTAAAATAAAAATATCCAAGATTTGCGTAATTTATTATCCAAAAATTAATTTTTGTAGTCTCTTCATTCCTTTCTTAAGATAAAATAAAAAGTGTTGTTTTTAACTTTTTTTTTTAAATAAAAAAAACTAACTAAAAAAAGAGTTGTTGGTGTCAGGCCTTTTATTTGCATAACAACAATAATACAGGAGTCTAGTCCATCTCTCGTTTTGTTGGTCAGTCCACACTTTATGATCCTTTTCAGCCCATTCTCATTATTAACCAAAAATCCAAAAAAAAAATAATAAAATAATAAAAATAAAAAATAAATGTGTTTGATTGGTCCTGTTCTTTTAATATTGTCCCAAGCCATCCGTGACACATACACCAAGAAAGATGCCAACACCATGATGATGTTGTTCCTCAATCCTTGCAAAAGAAATTCTCTTCTAGTGTGGCAGCACAGAAGATGAAAAGGAAATGATTTGGTCAACAATTAATTCCTACATAGACTGATCAATGAGATTTCAGGAGGGGGGAGTGTTCATTGTAATCCAGAGGAGTAACCAGGTAAAAAAAATATATTCCAAAACACAGGCATATCATGATTTTTGCATAACATTTCCTTTGGGATCTTCATTAATACATCATCACTATCACCATCCATCCAAGAAATCAAATCCATTGCTAATACCCCCATTTCGGATTAACTCCATCATGAATCACAGTTCACAACCACACAAAATTCAACATCGCATAACCAAATGCCAATAAAAAAATCAATCCTTTACAATAATCCAAACCATACTTACAATACACACAAAATTTTCCATTTCAGATTAAACCAGTGTGCTCCCCTTTTCGCGCAAAGCCATTGCCATTGCTAACTCAAAACAATGATGATGAAATCAATAAAGAAGTAGAGAGGAGGGGACGGCCTTACCTTGCTGGCAATAGAGCCATTGCCGTGTGCTCCCCTTTTCGCGCAAAGCCACCGAGCAGAAGCCTCAGATGTGGATCTCCTCCATGCCCAGCATCGCCAGCCAGCCCCGAGGTACGTCGCGAGCTCCCCCTGGGCAGCGCAATGTCCTTCCTTTCGTGCAGACATCACGGACCGCGCATCTCCCAGCCTGCGCTTCCCTCTCCGTCGCGCGGTTCCTTTTTTTTTCCCTTCTTTCCCGCGCGATGCCATCACATCCAGCTCCCTTCCCCTGCTCCCTCCGCCAGCACTGCAAGCAGCCCCCGAAGTCATGAACCCTTTCCCCTTGACCCCAGCCGCGGCGCCTCTCTCTTCTTCCTCGGCCGCGCAGTGCTTCTTCCTCCTCAGAGCATGCCCGCAGAACCACCAACGTCAAAACCAGGTCGCGAACTGTCCTCCTCCCTTCGACCCAGCCACTTCCGCAACCTCCATTCTCCTCCAAGCAGCCATGAAATCTTCCTCCTCTCTCCGCGCAATAAGGTCCTCCTTCCTCTGTCTCATCATGAACCGTCATGGTTCCTCCCCACAAGCTCCACGATTTTGAGCTCCTTTGCACTCATCACAGCAGCAAGCTCCCTCCTCCCCACGATGAACCGATGCAAGACGTGACTCCCTCACCCAACCCAGCCAGCCTTATCACTGCCAATTCCCTTCCCCTTTCCCAGCCGCTGCCTTGATGTAAACTCCATGCCTGTATTCTGTTCGTTCCTTTTGGTGATGGTTAGGGATTTCATTTTTTCTTTGTTTTAGAGTGTCAGGTCATTTTTTTTGTTTGTTTGTTTGCCTTTTTTTTGTTTCAATTGAATTTAGTTAGTTGGGTAAGCTTGGGTTTTATTTGATATGTTGTCCTAGTGTGGGCTGTTCATACGAGATAAAAAAAAAGAGTGTCATTAATTTGGGTCTAATTATTTCGTGGGTTAGGGGTTTTGATTTACATTTTTTTGGTATTGCGTTGTGAGTATGGGCTGCGCCTGGCCCCTTTGTTTTTACTAGGTTTATTTGTATTAAATTGGGTTTGGGTTTGTATGGGTTATCAGGTTCTTATTTTTATCTGGGTTTTACTAGTTTATTTCTATTTTTTGGGTTATAATATGGGCCGTTGGGTTCATGTTAAAATTTTAATTTGGGTCTAGTTAGTTTAACCGAATTTGGGCTTTATATTTCTGTTTGAGTTTTCTATTGATAGGAGAGGGCATTTTTTTTTTTGGGTAAAGTTTTTATTTTCTTTTTGGTCAGAAAGTTTTATGAATTTTGGTCACATTTTTTATGTTGTGAAATATTGGGTCTGCGTTTTGGGCCAATTTTTTATAAAGATTACTATTCTGGGTCGGGTCCATTTATTATGAAAAAATATTTTTTGAAGCAAGCCTTTGGAGTTTGATTGTAATGTTCCTTTCTTTCTCTAAAAAATGTTTTAGTTTTTTATTATTATTTGTGAGTTCCTTAAAATATATGATAAATGTATATAACAAAAAAAATAATAATAATCTAGAAAATATTTTAATCCACGCAACAATTTGTGATGTTGATGTATGAATTATCATCCTCAAGTTTCACCAGATTGTAAGGGTTTATTGTATGGTTTACACTATCCTAAACCCCGTGCAAAAGTGGATTTTAATTTATTTTTATTTCCAAATCAAAATCAATTAACACCTCTTTCACTCCATTTTTATTTCTTTTCTTTCATTTAAAATTTATCGACACACAAGTATTTTCTACAGAACGACGTGACTTTGAGTTCCTCATTGCACCAGAGGATACGTCGGCGTAGTCAATAGCTATCAAGTCAAAATTAATTTTTCATTAAATTATGTTCTCTTTTAATCTAATTTCTTTTTATTTTATTTTATCTTTTTTATATATAATTATTAACGTCTGGGGAAAAATAAATATTTTAAAGTTATAATTAATTTGCATAATAAACTCTAGGGTAACCGTATTTATACGGACATATTGAGGGTGCAGTGGGATTAAGTTTCCACCCTTCCTTAATCGTAATCAGACTCCCGAACCTTAAATCTTTCTTTAAAGACCAATTTTTACAAATTAAAGGTTTTTCCAATTTTAACCAGAATTAAAGTTGGTGGCGACTCCCAATCTTTTTTTAAACATTGTTGTCATTTGTGTTGCGACGCCCTCCGGGTACGTTGTGACAGTGAGTATATGCATTTCTTACTTTTTTTCATTTTTGGGTCACACATTTCTTTTTTTTTTTACCAATAAATTATGAATTTTTCTTAAAAAAAAGACCTGACTTGCGAGCCAAGCCCACCTCAACCTGCAGATTAAGCGAGACAAGTTAAGCAGGCTAGAATTTTTTAACGGGCTCAAAACCTCAACTCAACCCACTAAAAATGATGGTTTTGACAGACCCATGTGGTGGACTTTGCCCGTTTTTACATCTCTAAGTTCAGAGGTTTAACTAGTTTAATCGAGAGTTAAACTGAAATATAATAAAATATATATTTATACACAAATTTATGGATTTGGATCCTTTATAGGATAAAGTAAAGAGATTTTACCATTAAATCAATAAAGTAAATAGGACCTCACTTCTAATTTTATTAATCCAATAGTAAAATTTCTTACTTTATCTTCTAAAGTAAGATCCTCACTTTATCTTCTAAAGTAAGATCTTCACTTTAGAGGATCATTACTCCAAATTTATATATGCTTATTATATATAATAAAGTAGATAAAAATTATTAATCAATTTAAATAAAAAGCAACGAAAGTCTATTAACTATCTTTTATTCTAGCAATTAATTTATATTGAATATAATTTAAATAAATTTCCATAATTATTTGAATTGGTTAGATTAGTTTATTGCTATTAATATACAAACCATTGCCTACTGACTTAGAAAAAGAAACCAATAAAGTGTATGAAAAATTTGAAAGCCTACGAAAAAATTAAACGTAACCTAAAAGAAGGTGGAAACAACTTAAACCAAGTGTAACATAGTAGTTGGCTAGTCACACCAGGCCATCACATTACAATCACATCTTTTCTTGACCAAATAAAATGAGGGGGGTAGGTATTAGAGCAACCCCCGCAGCCGAAAAATCCCAACCCAGTTACCTAGATTTGTCAGGGACGTCCTCTCTTCCCATTGGACCAGATTTGTGGCACGATGAGAGAGAGTGTTGAGGACTATAAAGTACAGACACTGACATGGGCATGGGACACAATACGGATACGGACACTGAGATACACCAAAGTAAAAAAGGACACGGCATATATATATAATTTTTTTTATTTTTTTATGTGATTTTTTTGTAATTTTTTGATCAACTGAAGAATTTTCAAAATAAAATGATCCAACAACATAAATTCAATCAAATAACTCGGGTTGATTTTGGGCTCATATTAAATTAGAGCAGTATTTAGTTGTGTTTGATACGTTTTCGAGTTCAAAAAAATTATTTTTTAATTGGATACACACTGACGCGTGTCGTGTGAGTGTCGGACACTGACACGTGTCTGACACACAGACACGCTACTAAATTGGTGTGTCCATGCTTCTTAGGTTGAAGGATGCTTTTATGAGACGGTTCCAAGTTTATTATAGATATATATAAATAATTATTTTATTCTATTTTTTACTGCTGCTTTACCAAAAAAAAAATTATGACTATTTGGTGAGTCAAAAACAATTTTCATGACCATTAAAACTTTCAAACAGTAACTTTAAAAAAATATTTTATTTCTTATTTAGCTCTATAAATATTAATTTATTTCAACTTCTCTTTTCATATCCTTTTTAATAATTTCTAGTACTTTTTAATTTTATTTTTCACAATTCTACTTTTTTATTCTCTCACAAACAATGGATCCAAATAAATTTAATTTGAATCATTTTTTCAATTATTTGTAAAATTCCAACCTCTTTCAAAATTCAAATTCAAAAACTTCATACTCTCAAAATCCAAATCTAAATTTTAATTTTTAAATATCAAACTTCTTTCCAAATCATAATCTCTCAAATCTTCAAAATTCTAATTTTCAATCCCTTCGAATTTTTAAATTCGTTCAAATTTTCAATTCCTTTTTTTCCCGAATATTCAAAATTCATCAACATTTCAATTTCCATTACCATTTCAAGCCCTAGTTAAAGGATTGAGATTGGGATCAGCTAGTGTTGGTGGGTTATCTGATCCATCTTCTCAAATGCCTAAAAATTCGACTCAAGTTCATATCATTCACAATTTTCTAACTATAATGGGCTATATACTATCAACCTTGCTGATGAACAATTTGAAGACCATGTGCAAGACAATAATTAATGGCGATGGGAAGACAATGAGCTACTAATAAGTGTATGGCTAAATGTGTTAATGGATCCTTTGGTGGTACTGGCCAAAAAGACGATGCATTTTGTAATCGAATACATGCGTATTGTGAAGAAAACAATCATGGATTCATCAAAAGAGGGGTTGGTGTGATAAAGAAGCGTCAGCATAGGATTAACACAAGGGCTCAACAATTCGGTGGTTGTCACGATAAAGCATATTGAAAAATAGGAAGGCTCAAATAATGATGATATCATATAGTTGGCTCATGAACTCTATTTTACAAGGTATGAAATAAATACACTTTTCACAAACACTGGAATGAGCTTTGAAATGAGAAAAAAAATGAAGAACTCAATCAATTCCAAGTGGAGGTTCTAAGAGAACAAAGATAAGTAGTTGCGGAGATACTCACTTTCATTCCAAAAACATCAATGGGTGAGGATATTGTGGAGTCTCTAATCCATCCCCACGGCACCAAATCATCAAAACGGAAAAGTAAGGGAAAATCGAAAGTGCCTACCGGTTATGATGAAGACATTCACACACGAAAATCTGTTACACCTAACAAGCTAGCTATGTGGGAGGATATTAAGAAAGTCAAGGAAATGGAGTTAGCGGGTAAGGCATTCAAGGAAAAGATGATGATGGTGAAGGAAAAGGATCTAGAGGAGACGAAAAAACAAAAGATAATGAAGGAAAAGGAGCTATTGGTGAAAGAAAGGGAAACATATATGCAAATACTTCAGGCAGACACCTATAGTATGACTGAAAAGCAAATGATCTTTTCATGCTAAGCTTGGGGAAAAAAGTATGGCAAAGGTTTTTTTAATTCAAGTGTCAATTGTATTGGTTGAGCATATGGTGGAAAGTGACAATGTCTTTTAAGTGTAATGGTTTTAAGTTTGTAACTTTTTTTTGTTAAGTATGTAACGTTTCAATTATGCACTTTTAGTTATGTAATGTGTCTATCATGAAAAACTCACAATTGCAAAAAAAGTAGCCGTTGCAAAAGTAGTTGTTACAAAAATAGTCGTTGTAAAATTAAACGTTGTGGGAAACAACTTATAAATATGGGGCACCACTCATCCATATTTGCTTATAGCATTTTTCCTCTATCTATTTAAAACCTTAAATCTCATTCACGTCCAATAACTTCTCGCAAACACCTTTTCACCAACAACCACTACCAAAATTTCATTATTACAAATGGCTGGTAACTCTAGTCAACCGAAAAACATGTCTTTTGTTGACTTGTTTGACAATGTTTTGTTTGGTGATTTAAATCAATCTGATAACAAGTCTTTGGATGAATAGATTGATGATTTTATACTTGATCATTCACATGAGCACCAACTTGAGCAACTAATTCTAGAAAAGTACGGGCAAAGCTCTTCTTTCAGATCTCATTGTAAGACCCTAGATAGAGATCTTGAAGCAGGACATGAACATCTTTCCAATGACTATTTTGCACCTAATCTGGTGTACGTACTTTCTCGAGACATTTCGGTAAAGGTTTCAAATGGGAAGACATGTCTTTCTTCGCATAGAGGAAGCTCTCTCAAATGTTGATCTATATTTCTAGCATTGGGTCGATGCAATAGGCAAGAAATGCTTATAATAGAAACACTACAAGGAAAAATGAAATAGATGTCTCAACACTATATAGGAAATCCAAGAAATACTAAAATTGATAACAAGTTAAAATTCATTATTGCATTACATTTGATTTGTTGGTCTATGAACTAAATTGACATACACCTTGCATTAGGATCACTAATAAATGGAATTTAAAAAAGAACTAAATAGTTCAAAGCAAAACAAAAGTCTATCCAAATCTCACTTTTCGGAAACAAACATATAAAGAGAAGAGAGGAGTCCTGAATAAAACATATAATAGTAAACAAGTAAAATTAGAAGGATCTTAAAATTTTCTACCATCATTAGGATTTCGAAATATGAGAACTGATCACACCTTTGTTTTTATTCCGAGTGCTAATGACGCTGCAGTTGCTACTATCAAATATTATAGGAGTCAGATCTTGCAAGGCTTCCCATGCCCACTGCAAGGCAAAGCAAAAAAATAATAATCATAAAAGAGGATTGAAAAATCGATAACCATTTCGAATAAATATTTACCCAAATTTAGCAACCAATTACTAGAGAAAAAGTAATCATTACAACTCATGTCAATAATAGTCCAAAGGCAACCCGT
This sequence comes from Dalbergia cultrata, assembly GCA_031216105.1. Classification (NCBI taxonomy): domain Eukaryota; kingdom Viridiplantae; phylum Streptophyta; class Magnoliopsida; order Fabales; family Fabaceae; genus Dalbergia; species Dalbergia cultrata. Next base: position 21,164,895 of record CM062350.1, read on the forward strand.
AGATACGACAAAAAGATTAAAGTCTACTAGAGGACATAAGTGAAATGACTGACGTAGAGGACATAATATAGTTTTAATTAATTGTAATTAATATCTGAGAAATCTCATAATAGACTGTGCCCACCCACTGCACTCCAAAGGAAGTAAAAACTCTACAGTCTGAGAGAACTCTCAACTCAGAACTAGAAGAATACAAGTTACAGGAAAACAAAAAAAAAAAAAAAAAACTACAGACAGAAACCAAACGCTCCATAAAAAATTAAAGTGCAGGCACTCCAAAGAGGAGATGGCAAGAAGCTTACAATTTACACATGTTTTGATGTTGAAGGTTTGTTTAATGTGAAATTGCAGAGCGAAAAAGTTAGAGCTAGGAAATGAAAAGAGAAAGGAAGACTTCAAACTTAGGGCTTGTTTGATTTGCTAGAAACAATTTTCAGTTTTTAATTTTTGTGAAGGAAAAACTGAAAAAATTAAAAATTGAAATTTGTGGTTTTCAGTTTTTTCAGTTTTTCCTTCACAAAAATTGAAAATTGAAAACTGAAAACTGAAAACTGTTTCCAGTAAAGCAAAAGCACTTATATTTCTTTAATGAGACAGCTGAGGAAATCATTTGGATTCACCAATGAAGCTGAGACATGAGCAGGTCACATAAGCAAAATCAAGGTTTTAGCTAGCAAAAAATTTCAAGATTCAAAGGAATGTTGCTTATGTATTGTATCAATTATTAGGTAACTAATAGCAATAAGCTAGTAATTTACGTGGAACTTTACCACTTGTAAGGAGATTCGGTTGGTGCATGAGCTGTTGTGAACAAAGAAAGAAACAAAGAAAATGCGAAGGGGTCCAATTTGAAAGTAATGAAAGACATAGAGGCCATTTGAAAATCTTTGGAATTCAATTTTATCAAGAAATTGAATTGAATTCTATAGTTTGAAAGCAATTGAAGTGAAGGAATTGAATTTTCATGGGAATTGAAATTTAACAAAACTAAGGAATTGAAATCAGATCCAAATGGGTGTGATTTGGTGTGAGAATTGAATTTCAACAAATGAAAATACCAAAATAACTTTACTTAAATATAATGTTTTATTCCTAACCTATTAATAAAGGATAAAATAGTAAAATTAATTAATTTTTAAATCCATTCCAAATGAAAAAATTGAATTAAATTATTTGATTTATTGATTCATTCCAAACATAAGAATTCATTTTATAGAATTTAATTTCTAATAGAATTCAGTTCAATTCGATCTCGATTTTTAAATTCAATACAAGGGGTGTGTGGCAGCTGATTTCCTTTCCTATTCCCGAGAATCCTACCATGGGAATATAACTTTCTTGTATTTGATAGACAGATTAAAAAAATATTCCAGGCAACTTTTTATCCGGGGGTGGGAATCTTTTGTTCCCATGGCAAGGAATTGTGCTTTAATCATGTAAAATTTCAACTTTACCCCTATCATAATTTCCATCTTTCCCTAATCACGTCATCCATAGTGAAAAGAGAAGCAATCTCTCTCTCCTTCAACTTCACCCTCTGTCCCACTTTGACCCTGTCGCCGTGGGATCTCCACCCACTGCCGCTGTGAGATCTTCGCCACTCCCACCGTGAGATCGTCACCGCTGCCATCGGTTTTCACCATTGCTTCAGTTCGTTGCTGCTCTTGGCTTCTCGTTCTAAAAACAAAACCCTGACCCTAACCCTCGCGGTGCCACTTTTTCTTTTCTGCTCTTCGAATCTCGCATAGTGTAGTATACAGTGCTCTTCGTGAACCTTAGAGCTGTTAGTTTAACACTTGATTTGAAGTGCTTCGAGGCTCTTAGGATGTTCTATGAATTTCAAAGGATCCAGAGAGGGCATTTGGATTTGAATTTTCGTTTGTTTTGGATTTTTCTTGAATTGTGGTGTGTGTGTATGGTTTGAGGTAGGTTTGTTATTGTTGTTGCCTCTGTGAATTGAATTAAAAAATTAAGTCGTTGATGTTGATTCAAATGTCCATTTCAGAACTTATTTTTCTATGCATGGATTGAATTATTGAACTCATTTTAGTTTTTTTGGTTTTCATTTACTATATCTTTGACAATTGTCATGCTTGAGGGTTATTTTAATTGCAGCTATAGCTTTCAAGCTGTGTATGATTTGGTTGCTTGAACTAATGCTAATAATCCTATTGGGTAATTTTGAAGTACATAAAAGATGCTTTCTGTGGTTTTTATTGTGACGCTTTCTGTGATTCATTTCTTGTGTGATCCTTGCAGATTCATAACAATTGCATAGGATACCTTGGTAGAGTTCCTTTCAAAGGCTACAGAAACTGCTGTTGATTAGGTTCAGATGGCTGGGATAAAGGTATTTTTCTTTATGTTAATTTCTTGCGACAAAATAAATTAATAAATTAGTGGTCAATGTCGTGCTTATAGTGCTTTCACATTTCTGTGTGGCTTCGTCTTCTTATTGAATTGGTTGCAATTTCGCACCAGCTGGAAAAATTATAGGGTTCTCTTTTAAGCTCAGCCTTTGATTTATCTTATTTGATTCGTGCTTTTTTTTTTTTTTCTTGCCGTGCAATGATGGCCAAAAGAAATGATTTTCGTCAATGTCCCTACATAGATGCAATATAGCCACTAACTTCATTGAAAATTTTCTGTGAACGATTTTTGACTTTGTTAAATTTTAATACTTGTCGCATAATCGTAGTCCTTTACATAGAGCCTTTAATTTCAAGTTACATTGCAAAGCATAGCTCATGAGTTTCATATAATCAAAGCCATGTCAAAATGATAACTTCACATTTTGTTTATTTTTTTATCCTAGTGATCATTGCCATATCCTTTTCAGAAGGAAAAGAGGAAAGATATGTGAGGCAATATTGTCATATTTTTTTTTTTTGTTGGATTGAAATATTGATTTTCGCTTATGTGAGGCATTGTCAGTTTGCATTGGTTATATTACTTTAAGAATATAGGTTGGACTGTTGTTCATTCTGAAAATGTTGAAGGAAATCCTGTTGAAACTTTGCAACTGTGTTCAAACAGTAATACTCTAAGTTGCTTCTAGATATGAACTGCAATCATTATTCTTAATCTTTTGATATTAAAAACATTTTGGAAATGTCAATAATGTCAGAATTGAAGTGATAAAATTTCCAGGGATACAAGACTGTGGAACAAAAATGAATGAATAGAGTTGAAGTATATCCAAACAAATAAATGCTCTTGCAAAAAAAAAAAAAGGTCACAAATACTTATGTGTTTGCAGAAATTTCTTATTTACTGTCTTTAATAATTTCATGTGAAGCTCATAAGAGTTTTGGATTGCTATGATGCCTGCTGAGTTAACCACAAGTATTGCTTAACTTGTCATTTCATACGGTGTGTATTTATTTAGAGTTGGCCATTATAACTAGGAACTCCACCTCGTACCAGAGGCTTGGTTATTGTTGTTATTTAAGTTTTAACATTGAAACTGAACAGGACAGGTACTGGAAGCACAATTATAGTGGGATGGAAACTGATAGTTTGAGTCAGCATCAAGCTAGACTCCAAGCTGGTTGTGCGAATTCTTGTGTTTAACGCTCTGCAAATTTTGTAGTATGGTATGGTGTTTCTAATTTAAACCTTAAATTTATGATAAAAAACTAGCTTTTACTTTTTCCCTATGTACAAAGGTAATGAACTGAACCAAGGTCTAAGGTATAATTTCTGGTATTCACAGCTCCCCTGGATACCTTCTATATCAGCCAATTCAAAAGATTTGTTGCTGAATCTTCTAGTATTGAGCTTAATGAAGAGCAACAATCCGGTGAACAAGCACAAGCACAATAGCAGCTTTGTTTGACTTGGTGGACCTCCAACAATGGGGCAAGTTTTTTTACTACATTACCAATTACGAGCAGTCCATCTGAATTATGGAGAGGGTTTGGAAATTATCCAAATTTGCCAAATTCTCAGCTTCAAAACTTCTAAAAAGCCATCTGAGTTAGTGCTCTTATAGTGGTAGCACCATCTATTAGATCATGATTGTGTCATTTATTAGATTTAATCCTTTTAGGAAAGATGCAATTTTGTGTTGTGAAAGTCTTATTTAATTGTGTTGGTTTTGTTTTATATATGTAAAAAAATGTGTTGGTTTCTTTGGAGAGAATTTAATACATTGAAATTTTGCTTGTTGTGACTTGTGACTGACTTTCAATTCATGTATAAAACTGAAATATTGTGAAGGGGATCCATTTAAATGGTTCTGATATGTTAGTGTGCTTATTAATTTATAACCAAGGGAGAATGATATTGATATGAATGTAACGCTTTTCATCACAGATTCCTATTTGATTCCTATCTCGTGTTCATATATATAAAATTATCTGTGATTATATCCATTATAATATTTGACATGTATGGATTATGTGTTTGAATTAGTATTCATACATTTAGCATAGTAAAAAAAAAAGTTAGTAATTTTTAAGTTAACGTAGGTAATATTTAGTTAGAGTAGTTAATTTTAGATTTAAAATTATTAATTTAGAGTTAAAATTATTAATTTTCTAGTTGAAACAACTAATTTTAGTTTAAATAGTACACTTTTTAGTTAAAATTGTTAATTTTTGTTTTAAAAGAGTTAATTTTTTTGTTTAAATAGTAAATATTTGAAGTTAAAATTGTTAATTTATAATTAAAAAGGTAATTTTAGGGTTAAAATGGTTAATTTCAAGTTAAAATAGTTAAATTTTAGTTGAAATTGTTAATTTTGGCACTAAAACAATGATGGGTATTTTGAAAAAATTATACAAAATTTCTAAGATTATAAATGATAACCAAACACATGAATATTAATTCCTTGGTATATTTATAATATTCCTGGCAATTTAATCTGTTTACCAAATGCTCTCAAAATGTCATTTCTGGGAATGACATTTCCAGGATTAACATTCCTGAAAATGGCATTTCTAGGAATATAAAATTAAACCCCGTGCCACACGGCCCCTAAAGGTATCTTTGTGAGTTGGAATTTTGGGAGAGGGGAGAGGAATGAGGGGTTTGTAGTGTAACATTATGCTACAAATACTTCCTTCTCATCCCTTTTCCTACAAATTCCCAAATCACAAACATACTGCAAAGGGATGTCAAGATAGTCCCTTTCTTTCTTTGCTTTCCTTTTGTGCTCTAGCCCTCTTCCTTCCAACTGTTGCTCAATAGCTAAGCTTTATTTACAATAATGGATGAAAGAAGAATCACAAAAAAGTCAATTCAAGCCAAACCAAAGACACAAATAAGGAAAGGAAAAAACCTAGATAGGCATTGATCCATTTACAATCAAGACAAAGCAAACACTCCGAGCACGATAACAAGAACTTCTGGTAAATTGAACAATAATTCACAATTGAAAGCATTAAAAAGGTCTTAATCCAATGACCAAACTATGAGCTAGTTCTATAATTTCATTATGCAAACGTAGTGTTAAATAGAAAATTTGATACTATGATTTGGCCAAATTAGGGGGAAATAAGACCAAGAAATGTAGAATTAAAAATAGTTAGTGTTCATTTTAGTCCCTCACTTTTTATTATTGAGTCATTTTAATCCCTGACTTTTAAAATGAGTCAAATTAGTCCCTAACATTACAAAATGTGAGTCATTTTAGTCCTTTAACCCAATTGTAGTTAATTTTCTATCAATTAAATGATGATTAATAACATTAAGTGATACCTTGACATACCATATGTCATCTAAAGTAGAATATATTTTAAAATGACTTATTTTGATGTTTAAAATTATACAAAATAAGTCATTTAAATATTCATTATACATTTTAAATTGACTCATTTTATACAATTTTAGATACCAAAATAAATTATTTTAAACTTCATTCTACTTTAGATGACACATAGTATGATAATATATAACTTAATGTTACATATCATCATCTAATTGATAAAATGTTAAATAAAAGTGGAATAAGGGACTAATTTGACTCACGTTTTGTAATGTTGGGGACTGATTTGATTCGTTTTAAAAGTCAGGGACTAAAATGACTCATGAGTGAAAAAGTGAGGGACTAAAATGAGCATTAACTCAATTAAAAAACAATTCGTAAGATCAAAGCGAAAGGAACTTGAGACAGTGATAAGGCAACGGAATCAAAAGATGAATCCAAAAAGAGAAAAGCATAGCTATGCAGAGCAATTTCGGCCCGTTTCTCGACGATGATGTCATTCCCGCCCTCGATCATTTCAATTTAGGGTTTCTCCACTTTCCATACTAATGTCATCCTCCACATCCACCTCGAACAATTTTCCAGTGCTCGATTGAACCATGAGAGGGTAACCTTTATTGTCATTAGCAATACTGTTGAGCCTTAGGACGTGATGGTTGAGATTGTTGCTCTCCTTTACCACCAGAATGTTCACCGTGAAAAGCAGCTACGTGGAGAAGAAGTTTGAGGCGTTGTCATCTGCAGTGACTTTCCAAATCTAGATATTGGCGAAGAAAGAGGGGAAGGTGAAAAGGAAAATGCATAATGGTTGGGAGAGAAACGTCGTGGGTAGTGAGGGCATTGAACAGAGGGAGGTAGTTGCAGTGATAATCGACGACGAAGTACTTTTAAAATTACTTCAATTTGAGTTCTTCAATCAATATTAAGATATAAGTTGACAAAGATGGTGAAATTGAACTTGTGAAAAGAATGGTCCCCACATGTCAAGATTATCATCGTCACAAAGTTTGTTAATATGTTTAGTATTAATTGTAAATTGGTTTGCAACTTTTTGAGTATAGGTTTACAATTTTTTGTGTACAGGGCTTATAACTTTTTACATATTGATTTATAACTTTTCTGCATATGATTTCATATTTAATCATGAACCTGTTTAGTATGTGTTCTCAATTGGTTTATAAATTTTTACATAGTGATTTACAACTTTTAGATATTGATTTACAACATTTCATAATAGGTATTTATAATTGTTTTATCTCCAATTTCCAATAATAACAAAAAATCTCAACTTCTAGAAAAGTCATTTTAAGTTCATTTTGTTGCCAAAAAAACTGAAAAAAAATAATCATCCATTTTGAGACATAAACTATAAACACGTGAAAAATCAAAATGAAATGTGTTAAACCTTCATGCGTAAGGACTAATTTTGTGTGTTGCCAACAAATCTTGATTCTCCTTCTTCTTCTATCTGTAAATCATGAAGATAGAGAGAGAGAGAGAGAAGAAATTATGTACGCTGCTTTTTCCTTTATCTTTTCTCTTCCTATTTTATCCTTTATATTTTATACTCTTTTTTTTGCTTGTCATGTAACATGCTGTGAGTATACGGTGTAAGTTTGGTGATAGTCGTGTATCATTTCTCCAGCATTTGATAAGAGTGGAAAGTCAATAAAGACCCGTAGCATATTTTCAAATGATATAGCAACACTTTGTAGGTGTGCTCTATGTTGTTAAAGAGGCTGCTTTCTAAGTGTTGCCTTAATCTAGTGCAACTACGACAAGTTAAAAGTGTTGCCATAGGTGAAAAATATTATAATGTTAAAGCCTTGAAAGTTGTCCCCAAGCACATTTGGTTCACTTGAGGCAAAATTCAAATTTGGCTTCAAACTTGATTTTGGACCCTTTATTTTTAAAACCTTCAAATTTGGACCCATGATCCCATTATCGTGCTTACTGGCATAAATATTTTTTTTACCTTATTATATTATTATTTAAACATTATTATATGCACATAAGTCTTAACAGTTATATTCCATCATACTATTCAAACATCTATCACATCAAAATCATTTTCAATCAAGTTAGTATCAACTCAATTCTAACTAAAATCAAGTTGATATATTCAAACTGATTTTATATAAAGTAAATCTAATAAGGGGAATTTATACAAATTATTTTACTACCAAACCTTAGCTTTTTACATGAGTTTTACTGAGTTATTGATGCAATTAATAAGAATTTTGATTTATTCCTTCTTGTGTGATTTTAATAGAATTATTGACTTTTGCATTGATTTTGGGAATAATATGTAATTACACCCTGTTGCGTTTGACTTGTCTCTTTGAGTATGGTTTTATGCATAGGAATTTTGGATCAAGTGCAAAGTGTCAATAACAAGAATGGAAACTCTCTACATAGAGCTTGTAGATGCAATCAATTTGGGAGCAAAATAGAAAAGTTCTTGAGTTCACTTGAGCATATTTGAAGAAAGCATTGTAATGAAAAATTGGTATCTCTCTCTACAGAAATTGGATTGAGACAAATAAGGATATTTTAGAAAGCTCAAGAAGTTCGCTAAAATGTTCGTGTTTAGCTTAAAACCCAGTTCTAAAAGGATCTTGGTGAAAATCGAGTTGTACGATTAAAGGTTGTTGAATTTCTGATGTTGTCCAACTTGACCTTTAGTTAGTATTTTCGCAATATCTAGAGCTACATATGTCCGATTGAGGTGATTTTAGTGGTGTTGGAAAGCTTATTCAAAGGGCTATAATCACTATTTCTAGTGCCAAGGAAAAATTAGGAAGTTTAAGGGGCTAAACAAATCAAATATGTGAAGACGTTGACTCTGCTCGTGCAATGACGCAGAATAGCTCATTAATTCTGTTTTTGGGCCCACTTTGGCCCATTTTAGAGACCAATATATAAATGATTGATATAGATTTTTAACTTAGCTTTGTACTCATATTTAGGTTGCCACTTTTAGTTGCTATTATTCTCTCTCTACTTCTCTCTATCTTCTCTGTACATCTTCTTCGTTATTCTTCTCTCTCTTAGGATTTCATTAGTAAAGGTGTTTTATCTTGGAGATCGTGGCAATGATCATTGCTATTATTTTCATGTTCTTTTATCTTTATTGTTGTAATCTTCCAGAGATGGAGGAGTAGATTTCTTTACTAATGTAAGGGTTTTCGGATGGATTGGGATGATGTTTGAGACCTCTTTTGATTTTAAATGCATTGGTTTTCTTAATGTTCTATAGTTTCTATTCCTATAATTATTGTGATGATTGCTATAATCTTTATAGGGATAACTAAATTAGTGATCGTCATTTAGGGAAACCCTTTGGGTATAAATTGATAGATCTATTGGCTTATATTTGAGGGAGAACATTAGAATTAACTTCCCGAGTGACAGTTAGGCTATAGCAATTAGTTCATTAAATTAATGTGATTTCTAATTAAATTGAGATCTCGTTTATTAGTTAATTGCATTGATCAAATTCTAGAGGTTGATTGATCACTAGTAGAATTGCTAATAATTTATTACTAATAGCCACCAATGGGTTTAATATTTGGTCAATGATAATTAATTTCTAATCCTAGCAATACCTTGCATTAGTGTTTTCTTCATTGTTGCTATTATCTCGTTGCTATTATCTTTACTTTTTAATTATTTTAAATTTCTTTCTTCAAAAACCCCCAAATCTTTTGAATCAATTAGAACCCTTGTTTGTGAGACGACCTGGATTGCACCCTAACTACATTTTTGGTGTAATTTAGTTACATTAATACTTTTTAATTTGTTGTGAGTAGCGACAGCTTGTATCAAAATCCCAAAATGGTCACCATCAACTTTTGTATCAAGTTAATTCCTAAAAAAATAAAATGACACTTTGGCCCCCACCCTTTTTAAATGCCAAAATCAAGTCTTTTCATTAAATACTATGACATTGACCTTTAGGTAGTTGGCATGATACTATTACCCTCCATTTTTTTATCCAAGTTACTCTAACTAATAAAACAATTTTTGTTTTCATTCGAACGTTTAAAAGCCTAACTTCACGGCAAATGTACCCTAAATCCCAAAAAAAAGATGATATTGTTTTGTTAATAAATTGACTAGGATAATAGAATAAACAACAATAGTATCAAGTCAACTATCTAATGAAATCACATTGTAGTATTTAATGTATATGTTAATTAACCGAGACTGCATTGTCTGATGTTTCTAAATGCCAAGGACCATAATATCACCTTTTCTTTCTAAGATGGTAATTAATTTGTGCAATGTAAAAATAGTTAAAGACCATTTTAAAGGCTTACTCTTTTCTCGAACACTCTTTGAATGCATCTGATCAATCACTTAGATTTTTGCTATTTTGAAATCTCCTACTTATGATACATTGGCACTGAATTACACAATCACATGATAGAAAATTATCCAATAAAGACCTCTATTATATTACAAGCTTGGAATATTACATCAAAAGCTTCCTAGCTCAAAGTTGATAAAAACCACACATCAAGTCACAAAAAAAACAAAAAGCTTACATTGAGTGCTTCTTATTATTTTTATATCTACACTTTATACAGAATCATATGCGCACCATATTGTGGCTGAAGGGTAATAAGAGAGTATGGAGCATGAGCATAAGATGGAGAGAGTTCAAATGAGAAATTTTGTAGGATCAAAGACAAAGCCATCTTTGCTTCCAACAAAGAGAAGTTTTGCCCAATGCATATTCTAGGACCCCATCCAAATGGAAAAAATGAAGCTCTGCCATTTGTCGCCTTTAAAACTCCTTCAGAAAATCTCTCAGGATTAAATTCCTTTACATCATCACCCCAAAGTTCACGGTCATGGTGAACCAAAACTATTGGCATAGAAACTTGCACTCCTGCAGGTAATGTCAAATTTCCAAGCTGCACATCCTTGTGAGTAGTTCGAACAAGCTGAAGTCCTGGCGGGTATAACCTAAGAACCTCATACAATATCATAGGTACCTGTTGCAAAAGATTCATGGTAATTGTAACTAGCAAAGGCATACAAGTAATGTTATCAAGATATTAATTATAATACTTACAATCTTAAGGTGACTTAACCCATCAAAGTCTGGTTTTTTATTGTCGAAGACTTGCAAGACTTCCTCCCTTGCACGTGCTTGCCATCCAGGGTACCTACTCAATAACACCATGGTCCAGACAAGCAAAGATGAAGTGGTCTCTTGCCCTGCAAGGTAGAATAGCTTGCACTCTTCTATTACATCTTGAAGAGTCATTCCAACATTCTTATTGTTTCCATGTTCTTGAATTTCCTTGTGATTTGATTCCAAAAGTATGTCTAATAAGTTATTCTTGGTGGGTTCACCTGCCTTCAATGCTTTCTCTCTCTTGCTAATCATAACTTTAAGTGAAGCTGTTATATCTCTATCAATTTTATTCATTCTCCTATTGATAGCAGTAGGTAGAAACCTAAAAACAATAATTATTAGTCTTGTAATTGTCATGATAGGAAGGAAGTATTCTTTCCTATATTAATTAGTTTTATGGTGATAGTCTTGTAACTAGAAAACTCAAACTTCACTGTTGCAAGTTGCAATTTAAATGCTAAAATTTCCCATCACAACTTTTGGTTAGTTAATAGACAATGTATAGACCACAAATTCTTCAAGAAATATGCTTGTTGATAATAGTTTTTTTGGATAGAAGTTTTTTTCCCATTCATGTTGCAATTGAGATATTACACCACCAAGTCACAATAGTTAGTAACCTAAGCATTGTATAAAACAAATTTTTAAGTGACTAGATGATGAATGTTATTTGTTAATCGTTATTTCCAACATGAAATAAGTGGGAAGCTTAGTTAATTTAAATAAAACCCATTTAATAATCTAGATCTTGTATTAGTTATCAAGCAAACACTACTAGATTGTTGTAGGATACCAATAGGCATTACCAATGGCTACAGATTTGCCGATAACTACCAACGGAGAAATCGATGGGTAGACATATTTGTTTCAATGAATTAGATTTTCATCAGAAAAATAGACAACAACCCATCAGTAAACCTGTCAGTAGTGCTTGGCCATAATGCGTCATAAGGCGTGCACAAATTCCAAGGGATATACCAACAGAGTGGATATTTATTCCATTCCGGTCGGAAACCTATTGGTATATGATAGCACGCCACATGGTGTAGTATATTGATGGGCATTTTTTTTTCAAAATTTAATTTAACAATGGGTATACCAATTGGTTTTTTATTTTTTATTTTTTTATATTACAATTACTGATAGGTGTTAAATATATTAAATTTTATTGTTTTAAATCACAATACTGACAAGTATACGGATGCGTTTTGAAATTTTGGGACGTGGCGCGTGCCTCTTGGGATTCCCTATACCTATCGGTATACCCATCAATGACTAGTGGAACCCAAAACGCACCATTTCATTTAATAGTTATTGATAGGTTAACCTGTGCAAAAGTTGATATAGAACACCTCTTCTTCCTCATTTCTCCAACTTCTCTCTCTCTTTCCCCCTTTCTCTCCGCCAGTGCAGCCGGAGCTCTATTCGCAAAATCAAGGCTACCGTTATAATCTAGGTTCATTGGTGAGCATTCTAATCAATTTATTTATTTTTTATTTGACTTCATTATTCCGTTTGTTTTGGTTGCCTAAAGTGTTATTTTTAGTGTATTAGATAATAATTGTTGTTGCAATTTTGTCAATGTAGGAATTCTATTAGACCAAGCACTGACAATGTTGATTGTGGGCACTATGGTTTGCTTTTTTTTTTCTCCAATTATTATGTATTTTCTTTTTCAATTTTTATAGTTGTGTAAAATTGAATATTTGTTTGTTTTGGATTTTCAGCATTTGGTTTTGTTGCATGATCAGAGCTTTTGATTCTTTATTTGTATACTACTATATAGGTAAGTTAAGAAATCCTTATTATTAATATGCTTTAATATGTATGTAGGGTAGAGAACTACGATTTATAGGATAGAATTGTAGGAAATGGAGATTGCATGACTAGGAAGAATTACATAGAGGTCCTTTTCCGACTTGTTTGCAGTGTTTACTGCGGAAATTGTTTGTATTGTGAAGATTGCAGGAAATATATATTGTGGAGTTATAAAGGATATGCTGTAGAATGATTTTTAGGATTATATGAATTGTATACAACTGTTAATTTATGATTGTTTAATAATGTCTTTCATTATTGATGACAAAAGCTCTTACTTAAGCAGAGATGCTGCTGAAAGTTTATGAACATTTTATTAGGCAAATAAAATTAAGGGAATTTCTCTAGTACCCTATAAAGTTTATGGGTACCAGTACCTTTTAGATAATTTGTACCTGAAAATTTGCCAAGTGTCTGACTAACTAAATTTATTAATATTTTAAATACTCATGATCAAATCATAACTCTTAGATTTAAAAGGGTACCAGTATCCTTAGGATACCAAAGCAAAACCTAAATTAAAATTAATTGAAAGTAATTGAATTGAAAATATTTATAGTCAAATTGAATGTGTTTATAAGTAATAACATGATGTCTTTAAAAAATTATATGGTTTAGAGTTACGCATATGCCTAATTTTTCTTCAAACAAATCACGAATGTATGATAGATTGCATCATAATTAATAGAGGGGAAATTAAAATGGAATTCTTTAATGATGTCGAAGAATTTATGAAAGTAGCATGTCAAACACAATTCATTGATAAGGTAACAGTTAGATCTCCATGTAATAAGTGCAAATGTAGAAAGTAGTTAAATGATACCATAAAGGTTCATTTGTACATGAGGGGATTTATGCCTGACTATTTGATTAGGACCGAGCATGGGGATGTAGTTAATGTAGGGAATCAAGTGAGTATGTTTCAGATTGGAAGTAGTTTTGATAGAGTCCACGTAGCTCAACATGATGTTGTAATGTGTCGTGGGAAGAAAATCTGTGTAAACATCAAGAGATGTTTTTGGTGTTGCTGGTCCTGAATTTGTGACGCATTATTCTCAGCCTTCGGTTCAGGAGCCCAACCAAGATACTGGTAGATTTTATAGACTGATAAAGGTCGCAAATCAACCTCTATCTCTAAGTTGTCATTAGCAGTTTGGATGTTGAGCATTAAGTTTGAATGGAACCACATCCAAAATATATATTTTTTTATCAATGGACTACATTAATCAATGGGCTAAGTCCGAATCCTGATGTAATTCCAAAAGATTTTTATCAAGATAAAAAAAATTAGTTTCTAAACTTGGGTTGAAGGAAATACAGATTGACTATTGTTTGAAAGGCTACATATATACTTTATTACAAAGATGATATTGTATTAATCGAGTGTAAGTTCTGCCACATAACTAGATTTAAACCCAAAAGACGTAAAAGTGGGAGGTATACGAATGTCCCTCAGAAAAGAATGCACTATCTGCCCTTATTCCCTAAACTCAAGAGAGCATATGCATTAATGAGCTTAGCTGCTCATATGAGATGGCACAATGAAAATCAAATGAGTCATGATGTGATTACTCATCCATCGAATAATGAAGCGTTGAAACATTTTGATTGAACATATCCCAAGTTGTCCTCTGATCCTCGAAATCTTATATCGGGACTTTATTCAAATAGATTTACCTCAAATAACCAATTTAGCAAACGTTATTTGTGTTGGCCCATAGTTATTATGCCATATAATCTCTTTCCTGTAACATGTATAAAAGATCCTTACCTGTTCTTAACATGTATAATCTCTAGCCCTGATAATCCAAAAGCTAAGATTGATATGTATCTTCAACCCCGCTCTGATTAATGAATTGAATGAGTTGTTATGTGAGGGTGCTCTTACTTAGGATATTTTAAGAAAGCATGATTTTATGATGATGGCAGGATTAATGTGGATCATCAATGACTTTCCAGCATATGGAATGTTGTCTGAATAGATGACACAACATGTCCAATTTACATAGAGGATATTATGGCATTCACTTTGAAACATGAATAAAAAAACTCTTGATTTGATTGTCATAGAAGGCTCTTAGATAGACCATCCATATAGGTGAAGTGGATATAACTTCAAAAGTAATTATATTGAATATGATGAGCCTTCAGTTAGAGTAAGTAGTTGCCAAATATTGGGAGATTAGGCCCTTCAAGCACTTGTAGGACATGTTCCACAATGTCCGCAAAAGGTATATGAGTAGCTCTTAGCTGAATGATGCCACCCTTGAATTGCAATGCCATTAAGCATTGGACTTAACTTTCAAGGACAAGTTCAAGAAAGGGCAAGACAAACTGGGCCTTAGTGAAAGGTGGGTCACCACACACTGGTGGGTCAAGCACCCTTGAGGTGACCCAAAAGCTACTAATAACTTTAATGTTTTTATATTTAATATATATACATATTATTCAGTTAGTACATTTAAATTGTATTAAATAGTATGTTATTATGATTTTAATGTACATTTTCATGTAGGCTAGGAGTTTAAACTGCCCTCGACCCAAGGGAGCTGTTATGAAAGATTCACACCCAAATAGGCAACAAAGGGGAGACAGGAGAGGTGTGGGTCGATCCTCACTCCAACATGACATACATAAGTTTGAATTCGAATTCTTTAGTATTTAATTTTCATTACTTCTTCATTTATGTCATAATTATTATTTACAATGTGTTTTATCTTTCTTTTCTCTATAATGTAATATATGGATTGTGGGATTAGGCACAGGCCTAATATTAGACCCAGGTGACAAAGGCTGGGCTCAATGCTGACATCCTTCCTCCAAATAATGAGGATATTATGGGCCAGGTAGTTGGCGGCCTTTACAATGGTCATATGTATGGAATGGAGATACTACTCTAATAATAGGTCTCATCCTCTGCCACTAGGTCAATTGCTGCGGATGATGCCTTGCACAAGTGCATGCATGCTCTAAATCAAGAGTTGTAGTAGTAGGCATAACTTATCTAGCAGCAGCAAGCACAGCTTTTCTAGCAGCCCCAAGAGCAAGCAGTGAGCCGAGCAGCAGTCGAGGAGGAGCTTAGAGATATCCAACAGTTAAAGTTGTTAATGGAGCAACATCAACAACAGAAGGCCAAGACAGAAAAAAGTAAATTCAAGAAAATACAGAAGAAAACTATGGCAAATGTGATGGGGTTCTTCAACAATATGAAGGCCTGAAGATCCTCTTGCAAGAAACGCCCAAATGCCACTCCCATCAATCACTAAAAGCTCCTCACCTGATGGTTGCAACGACTTTGACGGGTCAGATGACGATGACGATGATGAGGACTTCAGGTAGCCATTTTCTAGCTATTTTTATTATATTTTGGATTTTTTTAATATTTATTCCACTTTGTATGTATTTTATTTTGATACTATGTTTATTTACTCAATTACTTCATTATTTTGTTTATTTAATTACCATTTCATTACTTCCTTATTTTATATAATTTTTATTGATAATTAAATTATTATAAAAATAATAAATAAATACATAAATTTCAAATAATTAGATAGTTTATACAAATTCTTCACATACAACAAAAAAAAATAAATAAATATTAAATTACTGTCGATAAACTCATTTATAATGTATAAATAAAATATTTATTTTGTTTTTGAAATCTGTTGGTACAAAAAACCCATTGTTAACAAATAAATAAAATACTTTTTTTTTTAAATTTTTAAAACCATTTGGTAAAAAAAAAAAATGCCCATCGGTAATATTATTTTCCCGACAATCTCATTGACGCTTTTGATTCATGTCACCAGTAGGTAAAATGACCTATGAGTAATATTTTTCCAGTAACCCATGTTCATCGATAAACTCATCTCCGTATCTAGCATAAATCTTGTAGTGAAATTAAATGCATAGAGTAGTCTTACCTCATTCCAGGGATGTAGACTTTCATTATAACTTTCATTGTAAGTTCCTCTTGCTCTCTTAGAAGTTGAAATATTCTTATTCCTTCTTCATAACTACTTCCAAATGCTGTTCTAGAAATAACATCTCTAGTCAAATTTTGAAGAAATGGCCAAACATCAATTTCACATGATTCATCTGAAGACAACATTCCCTCCCATTTACTCATCATGTCATTGCAACTTTTGAAGAATGTTGGCATCATAATCTGCAGTGCAAAAATAGAAAGGAGTTAAAATTCCCTATGTCAAACTAAACATATAGACTTTCAGAGCATGTTGTAATAGAACAAATCTCTATTGCTTGCTAAAGCATGTAATGCGGCCCAAACTAATTCATGTTATGCCATACCAAATAATTTTTGTAAGGGAGTGCGTTTAAGGAGAAGATAATTTTTTTAATGCTCAGACACACAAACAATTGGATTCCCTAGCTAGTGCTTTTTTGTCTTCTAAAGGCACACTTTTGATCATATAATAAGATATATATCTACTAAAGAGAAAATAACCTTTAACTTTTCTAAATTGAATGCAGGGTTGATTATCCGTCTATGTTTGCTCCATTTCTCACCCTCATAGTTTGCAAGACCACTAGCTAGTAACTTGAAAAGCGGATTTGTATTAGGCTTTGGGAAGTCATAGATCTTGTTCAATACATCTTTGATTAACTCAGGATCTGTTATGGTCACCCTTGGTCTTGGTCCAAACCAGATAAAAGAATTCTTGCCTGCATATCATCAACAACTTTTTAGGCTAAAAAAAAAAAAA
Organism: Dalbergia cultrata; assembly: GCA_031216105.1. Classification (NCBI taxonomy): domain Eukaryota; kingdom Viridiplantae; phylum Streptophyta; class Magnoliopsida; order Fabales; family Fabaceae; genus Dalbergia; species Dalbergia cultrata. The sequence continues at coordinate 21,182,302 of CM062350.1, forward strand.
CTTAATCTAAGACATTAACAATAACCAAAAAAAAAAAAAAAAATGAATGAAGACCATCGGCAACTTCGTGAGCTATTTGAAATTGGCATAAAGGATAACACAATGTCAGAAGTAATTAACAGTAAGAAAAGCGATATTCAAATTATCTCAGCTGGTTTTTATCATTCAAGAAAAAAAAAAAAAATCTCAGCTGGCATACACTCCTCAGAATTGAATTCAGATTCTGACAGCTTCAAATGATGCATGTTTTGAGATTGTGATATGAATTACTTTCCTAGTGAAAAAGGCAATAGATTATCATTTTCCTCTTTTGTATATTTGTTAGGGAGAAATTAACAGATTTGTTCGTCTAATAGGCCATGGCAAAATTCATTGAAAAGAGTATATATAGAGTTGGACCGTTTAGGCAGAAAAACAAAAAGAAAATATTAAACTCTTTTCGGGGCACGAGCAGGGAAAAAAAGAAGATTGTTAGACAGACTTCAAAGAAAAAGATAATGAACTGCTTATTAGCTACTCAAGGGTATCCTGACCTTAAAGCCCCACTTTGATGATATCATTAATTGGGCTTGCAACAAATTCAACACCCCCTTCTTTCCAGAAAAATAAGGGGAAAAAAAAAACAACAAATAAGGATGGTGGAAGTAACTTGTGTAAAAGGGGGCAACCACACAACTACATTGGAATCAAATTCAGAAAATCCCCACACATGGCATGTCATTCTAAGACACTTTCTCAAAATACTCTCTTTTGAAAAGCGCGAAATTTTAGATCTTAGTAACTATGTATTTATAATAATCCGATTATGGACGAACAAATTATTACATACACCTTAGAACACAATTTGCAAATTACCGTATTTGTTAACAGTTTGTTGGGGATAGGGTAGCACACGCGGCACTATGTCATCAGAAAGGTTGATGGGTTTGGATTTGGCTTCAATATGCATCTGCATAAGTTCCTTGGTGTCCCCAACAAGAATCCTGTAAGGGTTGCCTCGAAGGCCTTGCTCTCTAAGCAGCCTTTCAAGCTTCTTTGGCCTCAGCCATAGCCAGTTCAGCACCCTCCATCCCCACCATATCAAGCCAAACATCACCGTGAGGGATATGGCTGCAAAGGTTGTGTCCCATGCTGTTTCCATTTTTGTGTCAGTTATTGGCGGGAGAAAGAAAAAACACAGCAATAAAGGTGGATGATGAACCAGATACAAAGGAAGCAAGATATATAAGAGTACTTGAGCACAAGAAACAGCTTCTAGAATTTAGGTAGCAATAATGACAAGGTGCTGCAACTTTTTACTAATAAGTCAATAACTAAACCCACTACGTTTGTCTTTTTTGCTTTTGGCCTCTACATCCATTTTTAGTCTCATCATATGGAAGGGAACAAAATTAAAAAATTTTGAGGAAATGCTACGCTTCGGGAAATTACAATTTTTTAAATATTACTATAAAATAACAGTGCTTCCAAATAAATACTCACATTATTAATTTTGATGGAATGATATCTTATATTTTTATTTATGAAATTAATTTTGATATATTAATAATAATAAAAAGTATTATTAGTCCATTATTCAATTATATATTTTTGTTTTTAAAGCATTTCAATACAATCACTAATTAAACCAAATATTTTATCTGATATGATAATATATAATTGGATATTTATATAATTTTTTTTATATTGATAGTATATATACATATAATTCTTTATCAAATTAAATTATTTTATTTATATAAAATTTTAACAATAAATATGAAAATTAATTATATTTATTAATATAATAAAATATAATTGAATTATAGTATAAAATTATTTTATATGATGATTTTAAAATTACAAGATTTAACAAAAGCTGGATATGGCTGCTTGGAGAGCACGCCCAAAATTTCTCCAGTGTTTATGAGTAAAACTATTTATATTCTAGGATTAATAAACAAAAAGTGACGTCCACTACATCAGTAGTGATCCGCCAAGCAATGCAAACCAACCACATGTTTCTAAGATTTTGAGCCCAGTGAACAATTTGAAGACGGAATTTTCAGTATCCAATGTTTGGTCTTTCATGTCAATTCCATAATCACCGTACGGAGAAATTCATCAAAGAGGATTGATATTGGCATTTGAAAGGTTGAAATTTTATACATCGAACTTGAACTTGAAGGAATATGTCCATGATATATCCTTACCATCTTTTATAAGTTTAATTTTTATATATGAATTATAATACCATCCAATTATATATTTTTGTTATAATAAAAATAATTAAGTCTTGCATCCATTCTTAAAACAATCATGTAAATGAGATGATTTAATGAAATAATAATTAATGCATATAAATTAAACTCTTTCAAGTTATAGAACTTCAAAAGAAATACAGTTATAAATTTTCATAAACACAATTCTATCCTTAATATCTGTCACTTTTATTGAAGATATTGTGAATTATGAAATGATTTAAATATAATTTTATTCTTTATAAATAATGATGATTTTATTTTTATTTCTTTAAAAAGTTTTCCTGTGGTTTTAGTTCTTTTTTTTTTAACTTTATTTGTTTTTAACTTCTGTCATTCTATTTTTTTTTTTATCTCTATAAGTATGTTTAAATATGCTTTTAGTCCAAGGTAGAAGGAAAAATATATATGCATTTAGTCATTACAAATAATAGAAATATTATTTTTGTGTCCTTATAAATATTTTTAAACGTCTTTTTTTTTATCATCACATATATATATCACCACTTAACATCAAATCTAAATGTAAAAGGGACCCAAAATGGAACAATTAAAAAACCTGTAATACCTTAGTTATATTATTCTCATGGAGAGTTTAGTGTTATACATGTGTCTCTAAATGAATCCAGAACCGCCATAGGGTTTATCGAGACCCACTCATGTTAATGGTAGGTCCACTTGAATTATTGCTCAAATTTCTGAGAAAAATAACTCTGGAGAGTGCTATAGCACTAAAATGAGCGCTGCAGTAGTCAAGAACGATAAGGCAGTGCAAATAGGAAAAATTATGTGCTCAAATGAACACTGCAGCGCTCTAAAAACCCTTAGTTTTGGGTTTCAGACATAGCAAACCCATCCTTCACCTCTCCAAACATGAAACTTCACCTCCCAACCCAGTTTCACATCCTAAACTCCATTTTCATCCATTTTTTCCCCTCAAAACCAACTTCAATCTTTCACTTTTAAAGCTTTAATGTATGTTGCTTTAGTGATTTTGGTTCCTTTCCTTCAATTTTTGCTTGTTTTGAGAGTTCGTATAGGGATTTCCATGCCCTTCAAAGGAGTGGAGTCTTTTTATTATGTTAGAGTTATATTTGAGTTATATAGAGATTTTAGAAGTTAATTTAGAGTTCTATTACTTCCATGGCAGATACTGGAGTCATTCCTGCTCTGAGGAATTTTATCAGGGTTGAATCTTCATCTTTTACCACTCCATGTGAGTGGTTTCACATCTATAATCTCTGTGCTTATCATTATAGCTATTTAATCAGAATAGGAAATGATATATGATTTTAGAGTTTATTTTTAGAATGATTGAGATTAATATTGAATTGAGAATTTATGGTTTTCAAACTAGCATGAACTGTGTTTTGAGAAAACTCATGGGACCATTATTAACGAAATGAATTTATAGAGAACTAGATTGAAATTTTATTGTTTAGAGCTAATTTGATAATTATATGATTTCTGGTACTAGATATTGTGCATGAGGGAATTTTGAACCCTAGGGTAGAAGACTTTATGAAATATAGAGAAAAAATTTAGATTTACAATTGAGCTAAACATTAGCTATAGAGAAATAGAGAATCTGTTAACCTTGGAACCAAGTAGCCTAGGGCCAGAGAAAATAGAGAAATTATTATTGTTACACTGGGATGACGATACATAACTCTCCAATGTGACTAGAGATTTATGATCAGAGATTTTATTATGTCACATATATTGTGTGTAACAAGTAGAGATTTCTGTTTCTCTATTAGGGTACTGTTGGGTTGCTTAAAGAAAACCATGATATTGATTATCTAGCTATAAGTATGAAATGTTTTAAAGCTATATCATAGTTGTTGTTATTATGATTTTGTATATCTTCCGTTGGCGTCCCATGAAAGGGGGTTATAAGGATGACACACTCACTGAGTTTTGGTAACAAAACTCACCCCTCTTCGTTCTCATATTTACAGATACAGCTGCTGTTGTGGCCACTACTCAGCTACTTTCATTCCATCAGTGTTAAATTACAATTGGTGAGCCTTGCTAGGTGAAGTAATGTTCTTTTGCTTAGAGTGCTCTAGTGTTGATGTAGGCAGGATCCCGAATTGCAGAGCATGGTTATGTTTTGCATGGTCTTGTATGCTAGAATAATTGGACTATATTTATGTAACTTTACTCCTCATAGTTATTTATGTATGATGGCCTCTATGTACTTTTGATGGTGTTATGAATTCTACCTTCAGAGATAGATTTTGGAAATTTTAGATTGATAATTATGATTTAACAAAATGGTTGATTAGTTTTAGAAAATGAAATTATATTTTTAAAGGTTTTACGATTTATTATGCATATAAAGCAATATAGGTCACGAGACTTATGTGAGAATGAGATTTCTTATGTGCTGGTCATGTTCCCAAATTGGGTCATGACAAAGTTGGTATCAAATCCATAGGTTTCCCTGCATATCACTGGAGCAAGTGTCCATAGGTGGTGCATCATTTATGTAAATGGTAGTGCATCCATTTGCATTAACGAAGTGTTACTTGAGGCATTTTACGATGGTCAGTTGTGTCTAGGTCCAAAGATACAGTCTTGTCTTTTCTTATGAACAATATTCCTTATCTTATATACTCGTGTTTTTCAGTTGGATCCATTATGCCTCCCCTTCAACGTTCTACCTTACATTGCCACCATAACAGTAGTTTGTCCAATTTTAGTGGTTGCCTTAGAGCCCTAGAATTGGCTTTGGCCACACTTTCTTATGTACTAACTAGACAGACAGAGGCGAGATTACAACAATCCCCAGTCCAGCTTCTAATTAGAGACCTGATGACTCAGCCTTACTGTAGAGGACCCTCAAGCCTTCCTTAGAGAGATACAGAAGACCACTACAGTTATTCATTGTTCCTCTGTGAGAGCAATAGAGTTGGCTAGCTTCCAGCTAGGAAGCCAAGCAGGCATTTGGTAAGACGAGTTCCTACAGGCTCAGTGACTCAAAGCTGCCCACTTAGGAGGAGTTTAGAGTGGGTTTTTTGTGTAGATTTTTGTTAGATAGCTGGCATGCTCAGATGGTAGAAAGGTGAGGTGGTTTGTTCAGGGATTGCTTTAGGATATGTTCCTCAGTCTTCAGTTGCATGTTGGGCTAAAGGCAAGGCTAGCAGAAGATGTTGCTTTTGAGTTTAGCAAAAAGGCCTAGACTCATGGTGCATTTTCTAAGGGAGCTAGTACTAGTAGAGGACCTATCTAGCAGGGTCAGCAGCAGGCGTAATTGAGTAGGATTGCTCTTTCAGATCCTACCTTGGTACAGCCTGCAACCTCTTAAGGTCAGATAAGAGGAAATAGTCAGTATTTGAGTCTGGCATCATTTTAGAGTTATCCTGTATGTCAAACTTGTGTAAAGAAACACTTGGGGCAGTTCCTAATTGGCACATTTGTATGTTATGGTTATGGCTTGTAGGGTTACAAATGAGTAGAATGCCCGTTCCGATAAGGGATGTCTAGCTAGGGGTCGGCGAACTCCTCGACCTCAACTTAGTTTTTTTAGTTAGCGACCTAGGGTGCTTTTGCTGTTCCAACTGGAAAAAATGCTGGAGATAGAGGCTCCGATGGCAGAGGTTCAACAGGTAGAGGAAAAAGTAGTGGGGGACAACCCAGATTATATGCGTTGACATGCTACGATGCTACAACCTCCAAAGATGTAGTAGCAAGTATTATTAAAGTCTTTGCTTTTGAAGCTTTTGAATTATATGATCCTAGGTCTACCTATTCATATGTGTCCCCATTATTTACCACATGGTTTGAGAGACTAGTTACTATTCTAGAGAAACCTTTCATAGTAGGGATAGCAGCAGGGGAGCTTCTCCTAGTTCATTTAGTTTATAGAGAGAACAAGATCAAGGTTGGGGATATGGAGACGCATGCAAACCTACATCAGTTAGACATGTTAGATTTTGATATCATCTTGGGTATGAATTTGTTAGCTTCATGCCATGCTATAGGAGATTGTTATAGTAAATTAGTAAACTTTAGTGCTTCTGGAGGTGAACTTCAAGAATTTAGAGGCACTAGTTGTTTAGTTCCAACCAATCTGATCTTGTCTATGAGTGCTTTGAGACTTATGGACAAAAGAAGCTATGGCAAGGTAGAGAGCCTTAGTTGCTCAAGTTCAACCACCACTCATCCCGACTGAAATGTGTTCATACTTCTTGGGAACCTTGGGATCTCCGTACATTGGGGTAATGGTAGCAGCAATGTACAAAGATTTTTCTGATTTAATAACTGCTAGAGAAAGGTTTGAGAATTTGGCTAAAGCTGGCAAGCTTCCAATGAACAATGAAGACACTAAAAAGGGATTCTTGCCTAGAAGGAAAGAGATAGAAATAAATTATGTCTAGGGTCAGTAGCCTTTCATCCCAAAATACTCATCAACACATCTAAGATCCTCAATACCACTATCCCAAACCCACGTCCCTCTTTACCCACTTTACGAACCCACGCCAGCTACAAATCCACAACCTTGAGTCAATAGCGTTCATATACGGCCATACCAACTAACTCGCCGAAATTCCCAAAATCAGAACTGCACCCAATTCCCAAACTTGCCACATTTTCCAAAGTTATCTATGTCAAATATTGACCTTTTTCAACGATTGTTTGATGCTCATCTGATCTCATGGTACCCTGTGCACCCATTAGAACCATCACTCCCAGCATGGAACAACCCAAATCTAACTTGCAAATATCACATGGAAGTTGTGGGACATTCAATTGAGGATTATGAAGGTTTCAAGAAGGCAGTAAGAAAGCTAATTGCTTGTGGGAGACTGGATCTTCAAGAAGATCCAAAGCCAGATATCCAATCCCAAATCTTGAAGGAGGAAGTTGTGTGAATGCCTTGGAAATTGAGGAACCATTGGTCAAGAAGTTTTTGAGTCTCCGAACATTGATGGAGAAAGTGTTTAATGCCTTGAAAGAGGCTGGTTATAACATCACAACACCTGCTTCTACGATGAAAGAAAAGGAGAAATATAATATGGAATCAAGTTGTGCATACCATTGTTGAAGTCTTGGACATGATATTGAGAATTGTTGGAATTTCAAAGTTCCTATACATAAACTATTCACTTTAGGTTAGATACAGTCAAATAAGAGGCAAAATTCCATTGAAAAAGTGATTGTGCTCGAACGATTTGTGCTCCAAGTGCCTCCACTTAGTCAAGCTCCGAAACCAGAAAAGGTAGTGATCACCGCAAAGAAACCAACACCTTTTGGTTATGAGGACATATGTGTTGTGCATTGGAAGTACGAGACCAAGGTAGAGACAAAAGGAGATGTAAAGGAAGCCTCAAAGACCTAAACAAGTGAGGTATGACTAGCATAATGGAAGTAAGAGGAATAATGAGGAGTGGAAGGTATTATGGCCTCAGAGAATTAGAAAAAGGAAAGCTTGTTGATGATAGGAACGTTAGAAAGGACCTAGACTTGGTAAGCAAGGAAAAAGGAAAACAAGATGAGGAGGAGTTCTTGAAAATCATGAAGCAAAGTGAATATGATATCCTGGAGCAATTGAAGAAGACTCATGCCAAAATATCCTTTCTGTCATTAATCTTGTCATCTAAGCCCTATCAAAAAGCATTGATAAAAGTTTTGAAGGAAGCTTACATCAAGCCTAACGTCTCATTAAAGAACATGGTGAGTATAGTGGATCCAGTTAAGCATGTCAACATGATCACATTCTTAGATGAGGAAATTATGCCACAGTCTAACCCGCAAGTATTGTACATAACCCTTAAATGTAGAGACTATATAATACACAAAGTCCTTATCGATGGAGGGTTTGGGTTAAATGTCTTACCGATGTCGACTTTAAATCACTTATCAATGAGCAAGGATGATGTATTGCCACAGGTAATGATTATGAAAGCTTTCAGTAAGGTCAAGAAAACTATCTTTGGGGAAGTAGGGTTGCCATTGGAGATTAGCCTAAGTAAGTTTGTGGTGTTATTCCAAGTAATGGAGATCGAATCATATTACAATATGCTGCTAGGAAGGCCATGGATTAACGATGTTGGTGTTATCCCTTCAACCTTGCATCAAAAGGTTAAATACATTGAGGATGGATCAATATTATAATCCATGGAGAGAAGGATATCATAGTATCCAAGTCAGTCACACTACCATATGTGGAAAGTGTGGAGCTAGCATAGAGTAGTTTATGCCATAATCTGGAGGCAGTAAAGCCGAAACATGAAAAGAATGAATTCCTAATGCAGAATGTCAATCAGGTGGTGGCTCATATTATGACTAAGAATGGATATCTACAAGGTAAAGAACTGGGACTATAGTTACAGGGTATCAAAACACCTATACCAGTCTAAGGGAAGCCCAATTGATTCGGTTTAAGATATGAGGCATCATTAGAAGAACAGGTGAGGACCATGGTCCTTGAGCAGAAGAAACAAAATAGGAAAATGAAGCAGATCCCTCACTTAAATGAGACATTTCCTTGTCTGACTGAAGTGGTCATTGTAACATCCCCTGTTGCTTTATGGATTGATGACTGTCCCCACAAACCAACACGGGTCTTTTCAACATGCTTTGTCCTCACTCACACGCTTCCTAGGAAAACTTCCCAGGAGGTCACCCATCCCAAAATTACCCCAGGTCAAGCACGCTTAACTGTGGAGTTCTTTCAGTTTGGGCTACCGAAAAGAAGATGTATCTTATTATATAGTCATGCCATTCGATTAAAGAATGCCGGTGCTATATACCAGAGTACTATGGTTGCACTATTCCATGATATGATGCATAAGGAGATCAAAGTGTTTGTAGATTACACGATTGATAAGTATAAAGATGGAGAAAGTCATGTGGCAATCCTGCAAAAGCTGTCTGAAAGGCTAAAATAATATAAGTTGTAGGTAAACCTGAATAAATGCATCTTTGGAGCTTCTAAAGGGAAACAACTTGGCTTTGTTGTCAGCAGAGAAGAAATAAAAGTGGAATCAAATAAAGTGAAAGTGATACAAGGTATTCCTACTCCCCAAACTAAACGAGAGGTTAGAAGTTTTATAGGGAGGCTCAATTACATCGCTCAATTTATTTCCAATTTGACTAGTACTTATGAACCTATATTCAAGCTACTACGAAAAAAAGCAACTCGGGGAGTGGAACGAGGAATGTCAATAGGCCTTTGACAAAATAAAGGCTTATTTAATGAAGACTCCCATTTTGATACCACCCACACCAGGCCGTCCTCTAATATTATACCTTATAGTGTTGGCCACATCAATTAGGGCAATGCTGGGACATCATGATGGGCCAGGAAAGAAAAACCAAACAATTTATTATCTGAGCAAGAAGTTTAATGACTGTGAATCCCACTATATGGTGATTGAAAAGACCTGGTGTGCATTGGTGTAGATTTCTAAGAGGCTAAGGAAATATATGTTATACTATACCACTTGGTTGATTTTTCACATGGATCCATTAAAAGACATATTCGATAGTCCTCATGTGTCATTGTGAATGTCAAAGTGGCAAGTAATACTGTGTGAATTTGATATCAAGTATATGACTTAAAAGCCCATTAAAGGAAGTGCAATTGTTGATTATCTAGCTGAAAACTCTTTGGAAGGTGGTCAGACAGCCACATAAGAATTACTTAATGGTGAAGTGCTGCCAGTAGAAAGAGAAGAGATAGAAAGGGATGATATATGGAAGATGTACTTTAATGGGCCTACGAATATGAATGGGTGTGGAGTAGGAGTTGTAGTGGTGTCACCGACTGGGAAGCAATACCCAGTTTCTATCAAATTAGATTTTGAATATACCAACAACATCACAAAGTATGAGGCATATGAGAATGGTTTGTAGGTTGCAATTGATTTAGGGATCAAAGAGTTAAACGTCTTTGGAGGCTCTGCACTCATAATTTATCAAGTTAATGGACAATGGCAAATAAAGGATCCAAAATTGGTACCTTATTAGAAGTACTTCTCTCAACTAAATAAATAGTTTGACAAGGTGTCGTTCTCCCACTCAACTCGAGACAAGAACCAATTTGCAGATGCTTTGGTAACTTTGGCTCTAATGACTAAATTGGAAGTTCACACCAATGTCCAATCTATCCATGTAAAGCTGCAAAGCGAACCCGCACAATGTGGAAATGTAGAGGTTGAGTCAGACGGATAGCCATGGTATCATGATATTAAGCAGTATATTAAAAAAAGAGAATACCGGGTTAGAGCAAATTAGATGAATAGAAAGACAATTTGTCAACTAGCTATGGCCTTTTTCTTGAATGGTGAAGTCCTCTACGAAAGGAATCAGGATAGTACCCTCGTAAGATGTGTAAATGCTTATGAAGCTCACATAATTGTAACCGAAATCCATGAAGGAATCTGTGAAACTCATGCTAATGGGCATATAATGGCATGTAAAATCTTAAGGAGCAGTTATTATTGGTCCACCATGGAGAGCGATTGTATCAATTGTGCTCGAAATTGCTACAAATGTCAAATATATGTAGATCGAGTTAATGCTCCTCCATTTCCATTGCATAACATGGTATCTCCTTAGCCTTTCTCGATGTGGGACATGGATGTCACTGGCCCGATTAATCCCAAAACATCCAATGTTCATAGTTTCATCTTGGTAGTGATAGACTATTTTGCTAAATGGGTAGAAGTCGTTTCGTATGCCAATATCACACAAAAGGTATTTATCAGATTTATCAAAAAGGACATCATCTGTAGATATGGAATTCCATAAAGAATTATCACAGATAATGCACCTAATCTCAATGGTGATAAGATTTAGAAGTTCTTTGAGACTTTCAAAATCAAGCATCACAACTCAGCTCCTTATAGGCCTCAAATGAATGGTGCAATCGAAGTTGCAAATAAGGACACCAACAAAATCGTTCCTAAAATGGTGGTGAACTACAAACACTAGAATAAAATACTGCCATATGCCTTGCACGCATATCATACTAACATACGGTCAAGCATGGGGACAACTCCCTTCTCATTGGTATATGGAATAGAAGCTGTATTCCGCATAGAAGTGGAAATCCTATCATTAAAGGTTTTGATGAAGGCAAAGCTGGTGGAATCTAAATGGGTGAAGGCTCAATATGAACAATTGAACATGATAAAAGAGAAAAGACTGGTAGCTGTTTGTCATGGCCAGTTGTACCAAAGTAGAATGACTGACGCTTTTTACAAGAAAGTTCATCTGAGGAATATTTCTCTTTAAGATTTCATTCTAAAGAAAATCTTACTCAATCAAGAGGACGCACGAGGAACATGGGCTCCAAATTATAAAGGCCCTTACATTGTCAAGCAAGCATTCTCAAGAAGGGTATTAATCTTGCAAAATATGTATGGACAAGAACTACCTAGATTAGTCAATGTCGATATAGTCAAAAGGTTTTATGCATAAAAAAGATGAAAGAAAAGCCTGTTAGGTCAAAAACTTGAAAGAATGGCCTAAGTGAAAAAAAAAAAGCTTGTTAGGTTGAAAACTTAAAAGGGCAGCCTAGGTAAAAGTTAATGCAAAATAATAAGTATCATCTTAAGCAACCTACATTGGGAAAATTTTTGGTGTTGAATTAGTCCTTCGGGTCAAGCAGACAGACACTAAGACATATAATTAGAAACAATGATTATGACATTTAACAATCACAAGGAATCAATTGAATAAGTAACAAAGAATAAAAAATGGCGCAAATTTTTTTATGTTTTTCACGATGTCATCATTCATTTTGTTTTGTTCCAAACCCTAGTGGTTATCATTGTTCCCATATGTCCAAATACACAAAGAAATAAAGATGTTTATCTAACCCTTCTCTCTTGAATGCATGTTTATTTATGATTTCTCGAGTAAGCATAAACTTAAGTTAAAGCTATACAACCTAACAATGTTTGCAGCAAAACATCAATGACTAGCATCAAACCAAGGGAATTTAGAAACTTCAATTAAGCTTGCTAGAAAAGCAATCATTGTCCTGAAAAGAGAACAAAAGAAAGAAAGAAAAGGAGAATAAGGAAGAATAGGGAAGGAAGTAAGCAAAGTTACAGAAGAAAAGAAAATCTCATTTGTGCTAGAAAGTCCAACACAGGAATTACAAGCTTGATAAGTTAAAGTCTTTCTCGATGGTTGCTTGATTTGGTTATGGTTCATTTTTCACAAGAATGTTTCTGAAATGAACCGAAAGTGCATGATAAATTCATGACTTTTGCATATAACCTAAAAAAAATGAAAAAAGAGAAAATAAAAAAGAAAATGTGCATATCGTTGTTTTTCGTGTTAGCTTTTAAATTTCTTGTTAGCCCCTGATGGTTTTTATATTTCCAATCGGCCTCATATTGCCTTTTACATTTCCAATCGGCCTCAGATTGCTTTTAATCGTCTATGTTGGTCTCAGATTGCCTTTACATTTCATTTCAACCTCAGATAACCTTTACTTTTTGATGTTGGCCTCAGGTTATCTTTTACCTTTCCAGTCGACCTCAGATTGCCTTTACATTTCATGTCGGCCTCAAATTGCCTTTTACATTTCCTGTTGGCCTTATATTGCCTTTACATTTCATGTCGACCTCATATTGCCTTTACTTTTCTATGTCGGCCTCAAATTACGTTTTACATTTCCAGTTGGCCTTAGATTGCTTTTACTTTTTCATGTCGGCCTCATATTGGCTTTATTTTCCCAGTCGGCCTCAGATGGCCTTTACTTTTTCAGACGGTCCCAAATTGCCTTTACTTTTCAGTTGGTCTCATTTCCTGCCTACCCATGGGCTTTTTTAAATTTCCTATTAGCCCCCGTTGGCTTCTAAATTTCTTGTCACTCATCAACTCATTTCAAGTTAGTTAGCTCCTTTTATTTTCTCCTTCTTCTCCATGAGTCATACACTGTTGATTTCTAAATTGCATAATTTGCATGTGACTTTCTAGAATGTTTATATTCTTTTTTTATTTAGATTCTTTTGCATTTCATGAATTGCCAAACAAAATAAATGTTCATGTCTTTACTCATTCCTTATGAAAACAATATGTTAAACTTAGGTTTTCTCATATTCTTTTACAAGAAATGAGAAAATAAAGGCTACTGTGAACAACTAATTTTATTTGGCCCATAAAACTAAAAACCCAAAAATTGGCATATTTTTAATAGTTTGTGAATAAGGCTCCTCATCAATTTTAACCCATGAATTTTACTTTTTTTTTTTTTTTACATATCTTTTGAACAAAAGAAAATACAAAAATTTAAAATACAAAAAAATGAAAACAAAAGATGTCCAATCCATGCCTTTTCTATGTGAATCAATTTAAAAAATAAAATAAAATAAATAAAAAAAGAGCGGCGAATATCATGATGCATGTGCCTCTCCACTCTTTGCAAAATGATGAGTGTTTTTGTCCTTTATAGATTAGGGATGAGCCAGGATCCCTATAGCCAAGCTGTAAAAGTGGGATGACCAATGATTTTGATCAACAGAGAAACGGCTATATATAGATCTATCAGTAACAGAAGGGGGCAGTTTTTGATTCTCAGTTTTTAGGGGAGTTTTTAGTTCTCAGACTCCTGGAGAATTAAAAATCTGAAAGGAAAAAAAAAGAAGAGAAATGTAGAGATTCAAAGGAAGGAAGAAAGATAATCTGAGCACCATTTTCTGGTATAACTTCATTATTCTTGATTGCTTTTGGGGGGAGGGGGGTATCTGTATCACTTCTTCACACATTCCACACACACACCATTTTCCTTCCATAACCAAGCATCAAACCACAACCAAAAATAAAATACAGCCATACAAAGCAACCACAAATTACAGACCAAACCAGAAATCCATCCTTCTATACCAATGTAATCAAATGCAAAAATGATCAAAATCAATCCTCATCACAGTCCAAACCATAGCCATAACATTGAAAAACGCATTCAAACTTTCTCAAAACTAAAAAAATAGAGAGAATAAGAAGGAGGAAGGTCACAACTGCCGCCACTACTATACCAACCATCGCCACAAATCCCCACCCGCAGCCACCGTCACATGTATCTCCACCCCGTAGTAGGAGGTTCCTCTCTCTTGTACTCCCCTTCTCCACCCTTTCACACCGTTTTCACAGTACAGCCGCGCAGTAGCCACGGTGGACTAGCCAATTGCCGCCTGTTGGATGGATTCTGCCTTTCCTTCTTTTCTACCTAGCTGTGAGCCTCTAAACCCAGTCATTACTTCTAGCTTTCATCTCCGTCGCGCATTCGCCGTGGCCTCCATCAATGCCGCACACTTGGCCCGACGGACATCACTTTGTGTTGTCACACAGTTGCTAGCCTTTACCGTCTACCACCTTCACATGCATCCATCACTATTTGGCAAACCTCTCTTTCCCCATTGTTCCCTCTTTCCCTCTGTGTTATAGAACCTTATCCCCTTGCTCTTCTTTTCTTTGATCTAGGTCTTTTTTTTTTTTTTTTAACTTATGGGGGCATGTGGCAGCCAGTTTTTTTTCTCATTCCTGGGAATCTAACCATGGGAATGTAACTTTCTTGTGTTTGGTAGGCAGATCAAAAAAATATTCCCAGGTAACTTTTTATCCCGGGAATGGAAAATTCTCAAAATTCAAACCCACCTCCGAGGTGGGAATCATTCATTCCCACGGCAAGGGATTGTGCTCTAATCATGTAAAATTCCAAGTTTGCCCCTGTCATAATTTTCGTTCTCTCGCTAATCACTTCATCCATCGTGAAAAGAGAAGCAACCTCTCTCTTCTTTAACTTCACCCTCTGTCCCACTTTGACTCCACCGCCGTAAGATCTCCGCCACTGCCGCCGCCGCAAGGAGGTATGCTTCTCTCTGTTCCTCTCTCTGTTTTTGTTCGTTACCACCATGTTAGGACCCCAAGTAATATGACTTTACCTTATGACAAGGTTTATAAAGAACAAAAAGTAAATTGATGACATAGGGGAAAGCATGTGACCTAGAAGGGAAGGGTAGCGTGTGTAACTAACTTGCCTAGCAATTAGTGGGGCGGTGTGGATGAATTGCACTTTCATTAAGAAGGGGTGAGCTACAAAGGAAGTGGGAGAGTACTGAGGGAGCATTCAGACAGTTGGGAAGAATTTGGAATTGGGAGTGTGCTAAGTCACTCTAATACTTAGCTACCTACACTTGTTCTCTCTTTTATTTTGCTGTTTACATAATTCAACTCACGGGCAGGAGGAAGGGTACTACTTCTTCTCTAGCTATTGCTTATCAGTTCTGCGTGTATTTGCTTATTCTGATACCAGTTCTTACACACCACTGCCATTGGTTTTCGCCATTGCTTCAGTTCTTTGCCACTCTTGGCTTCTCGTTCTAAAAACAAAACCCTAACCTTAACCCAAACCCTCACAATTCCACTTTTTCTGTTCTGCTCTTCGAATGTCGCATAATGCAGTGTGCAGTGCTCTTCGTGAATCTCAGATCTGTTAGTTTAACACTTGATTTGAAGTGCTTCGAGCGGCTCTTATGACTCTCTATGAATTTCCAAGGATCCAAAGACTCTCTTTGGATTTGAATTCTCGTTTGTTTTGGATTTTTCTTGAATTGGTGTGTGTGTGTGGTTTGAGGTAGGTTTGTTATTGTTGATGCCTCTGTAAATTGAATTAAACGATTAAGCCGTTGATGTCGATTCAAACGTCTATTTTAGAACTTATTTTTCTATGCATGGATTGAATTATTGATCTTATTTTAGTTCTTTTGGTTTTCATTTACTATATTTTTGACAATTGTCATGCTTGAGGGTTATTTTAATCTATAGCTTTCAAGCTGTGTATGATTTGGTTGCTTGAACTAATGCTAATAATCCTATTGGGTAATTTTGAAGTACATGAAAGAAGCTTTCTGCGATTTTTATTGTGATGCTTTCTGTGATTCATTTCTTGTGTGATCCTTTCAAATTCCTAGCAATTGCAGAGGAGACCTTGCGAGCTCCTTTCAAAGGCTAGAAGAAGCTGGCTGATTGGGTCCAGATGCCTGGGATGAAGGTATTTTTTCTTTATGTTAATTTCTTGCCAGAAAATAAGTTAATAAATTAGTGGACAATGTCATGCTTATAGTGTTTTCACATTTCTGTGAGGCTTCATTTTCTTATTGATTTGGTTCCAATTTCACACCTGCTGGAAAAATTCTAGGGTTCTCTTTTAAGCTCAGCCTTTGATTTATCTTATTTGATTCGTGCTTCTTCTTTTTTTTTTTTTTTCTGCCGTGCAATGATGGCAAAAAAACATGATTTCCATCAATGTCCCTACATAGACGCAATATAGCCACTAACTTCATTGAAAATTTTCTGTGAACATTTTTGGCTTTGTTAAATTTTAATGCTTCTTGTATAATCATAGTCCTTTGCATAGAGCCTTTAATTTCAAGTTACATTGCAAAGCATAGCTCACGAGTTTCATATAATCAAAGCCATGCCAAAATGATAACTTTACATTTTATTTATTTTTTTTAATCCCAGTGATCATTGCCATATCCTTTTCAGAAGGAAAAGAGGAAAGATATGTGAGGCAATATTGTCATTTTTTTTTTGGTTGGATTGAAATATTGATTTTCGCTTATGTGAGGCATTGTCAGTTTGCATTGGTTATATTACTCTAAGAATATAGATTGGTAAATTTCATTGTTGATTCTGAAAATGTGGAAGGAAATCACATGTTGGAACTTTGCAACTGTGTTCGGACAAGATACTTTAATTTGCTTCTAGATATGAACTCAGTCATTATTCTTAATCTTTTATATTAAAAACATTGTAGAAAGCATTGAATAATGTCAGGAATTGAAGTGATAAAATTTCCAGGGGATATAGGACTATGGAATAAAAAGGAATGAATAGAGTTGAAGTATATCCAAACAAATAAATGCTCTTGCGAAAAAAGGTCATGAGTACTTCGTGTTATACACTTGCAAAAATTTCTTTTTATTGTCTTTAATAAGTTCATGTGAAGCTCATAAAAGTTTTGGGTTGTTATGGTGCCCTCTTGAGTTCGCCACAAGTATTGCTTAACTTGTCATTTCACATACTGATGTGTATTTATTTAGAGTTGGCCATTATAACTAGGAACTCCACCTAGTAGTAGCTAGATGCTTGGTTATTGTTGTTATTGTATTTTAAGTTTTAACATTGAAACTGAGCAGGAGACAGTCTTTGGAAGCCACAAACTTAAGGTGATGTCGACAATGGGATGGAAACCTGATAGTTTGATCACATCAATCCAGGACTCCAATTTGCTTATGAGAAGTGCATGTTTACCCCTCTACAAATTCTATAGTATGGTATGGTGTTTCTAATTTGAACCTTAAATTTATGAGAAAAACTAGCTTTACTTTTTCCCTATGTACAAAGGTAATGAACTGAACCAAAGTCTAAGGTATAATTTACTGGTATTCTGGCTCCCCCACTACCTTCTGTATCTGCCCAATTCAAAGATTTGTTGCTGAAACTTCTAGTACTAAGCTCAATGGGGAGCAACAATCCAGTGAACAACAGCACAATAGCAGCTTTGTTTTACTTGGTGGACCTCCTCCAATGGTTCAAGTTTTTACTACATTACCAATTATGAGCAGTTCATACAAATATGGAGGGATTTGGAAATTTTGGAATTACTACGGATTCTGTTAATGAATCATGACTCCTTAAATGTGTTAATATGCAAGTGTGACAATTTTCAATGAGTAGATATATTCTTTGTATATAAGGGATAGGCAAAAGTCAATAGTAATAGAAATCTTTGGTTGTTTGTTTGTTTCTCTCTCTCTCTCTCTAAATTATTACTACAATAATTAAAGTTTTGTTATTATATTGCTCATTCAATTTCTGAAACTAGTTCCATGTTAAAAACTCGTTTAGTATTATATATAAAATATGTCTAAGTTAAATCATCCATATATATATATATATAACACATGACACATTGTGTGCTTATGTAAGATATTACTTGATATGTTATTATTATAAGCTAAGCTGATCACTCGAATTGAAGACAGGATGTAAAGTATTGGTGGAATGCTACCTAAAAGCTGGTTAGGTGCAAAATCCATTCACTTCAACTGTTGAAGCTGGCCAATCACTGATGGAATGACTCCTTTGATTCTAGATAAATAGATGGAAGTATATCATACTTATGGTCACTATGTGATTGAATTGTTATGTCTATTTTTTTTATGTAATTTGGATGGCACTCATATACCTAGTGTTGTAAAATAAAATTGTGTTTGAATTTAATTTGTGCAAATTTTACATAATCTTGATTATGATGGATTATATTTATGTGCAAATTTTGTGTCAAGCCTTGTGTTTAATATTAATTTTTGAGTTAAAATTATTAATTTTTAGTTAAAATAGTTAATTCATAGTTAAAATTGTTAATTTCTAGTTAGAATAGTTAATTTTTGAGTAAAAATAGTTAATTTTTGGTTTAAATAGTTAGTTTTTATCTTAGAATTAATTATTTTTAGTTTAAATAGTTCATTTTTGAGTTAAAATTGTTAATTTTTAATTAGAATATTAATTTTTGAGTAACAATAATTAATTTTTAGTTTAAATATTTAATTTTGAGTTAAAATTGTTAATTTTTAGTTTAAATAATTAATTTTTTAGTGGAAATTGTTAATTATTAATTAGAATAGTTAATTTTAGAGTTAGAATTGTTAACTTCTAGTTAAATTAGTTAATTTTTAAGTTGGAATTATTAATTTTGGCATTAAAATTATGAGGGGTATTTTGGGAATATCATACAACATTCCTGGGTATATAAATAACAACCAAACACAAGAATGCCAATTCCCAGGTATATTTTATAACAACTAATACTTCTACCAAACACTCTTAAAATATTATTCCTGGGAATAACGTTCCTGGGATTAGCATTCCCGGAAATACTATTCCCAGGAATATAAAATTAAACCTCCTGCCACACGACCCCTATGAGTATTGTTCCTTTTTGGTAAAAAAAAAAAAAGAAAGACTTTTGTTTTCTTTAAAATAAAAAGCCGTTGATAGGCTTTGGTTTTTTTTCATTTATTATCTCAATGCGTTTCAATATATATATATATATATATATATATATATATATATATATATATATATATATATATGTACACACACACGCACAAATTGTTTTGTGTTTGGGCCAGTAGGTGTTAGGTTAGTTTGAAATTCTAAGTTTTTATGTTAAGATTGTTTTTTAAATTTTTTTATTAGATTTTTTTATATTTAAAATGAATGGCTTGTTAGTATATGCTTGGGTCAATTTCCCTTTCCTTTGATTTTTTAGATTAGTTTGTGTTTAAAATGATTTCATGGATATTTTGCTTTTATTAATCGATATATTGCATTTTGAAAATAAGATTAACTGAGCCGTGATGACCTGTTAATTATGTGTTTTTGGATATTTTAGTTGCGACAACATGATATTTTAAAACTCCTTTTTAGAAATAAAATCAATTAACCCACAATTATTTTCTATAAAACTACGTAACTTTGAGTTTCTCATTACACCAGAGGATACGTAGGAGCAAGCAATTCCTATCAAGTTAAAAATAATTTTTTTAATGATTTTTTAAATCCCAGAATTTGTTTGTGTCATCTCTTTTCTACAAAAAAAATATAGAAACAAAAAATCAAGAATAAAAATAAAAGAGCTTTTTTTTCTTTTTCAAGGGTTATTAATTAATTTGTACAACTTACTAAAGTACCGTTTAAGAACAGATGTATTAGGGATGCTATAAGATTAAGTTCTTACCGTTCCCTATGTATAATTGACTCCCGATTTCATATCTAGTTTTCAAAGACCATTTTCTATAATAAAATGGATTTTCATGTTTTCCCAATTTAAATAAACTTGGTGGCGACTCCAATTTTCAATATCTCTTTTTCGCCTTCCCTTCGCGATTCTGGTTGCGACATGTGCTATATCCATTAATGAGCCATGCTCTCTACAAGTTATGTATAGTCTTAATGTTGATTACTTGATTGTCATAATTATTATCCTCAACCTTCATGTCCCAACATGCTTGCTATGTGTATATTCAAAACTTGGATTATAAGCAAGTTGTAGTGCAAATTCTAATTTTGAATTAAATATCTCATGTATACAGTGTAAGCACTATTCTAGGTTCATTGTGTTTTATTGTGACT
Source organism: Dalbergia cultrata (assembly GCA_031216105.1). Taxonomy (NCBI): domain Eukaryota; kingdom Viridiplantae; phylum Streptophyta; class Magnoliopsida; order Fabales; family Fabaceae; genus Dalbergia; species Dalbergia cultrata. Next base: position 21,202,713 of record CM062350.1, read on the forward strand.
AGTGAATTGACAAGCACTTGCATGCCTATCAATCTACATTTTTTTTTTATATTTTTGTAATTTCTTTCAATCTTTTTAACTTTTTTCTTCTGTTGTTGTAACTTCCTCAAACTCTCTATGCATTAAGGGTATTTTAAGAAATAGGAATTTTTGATACCAAAAGGACTATTCCCTTTATAGTATAGTACAGATAGATAATTTCATATGCAATGATTATGGAGAATTGATGCTAACCTAATGCATGGAGGCTAAAAATCAAAGTAAATTGCAGCAACACAATTTTTATTGCAGTTTTGGATTTTTAGTTGAAGGCAAATAATCTGAGAGATTGATTCTGCACTGTGCTTATTAAGATTAGGCTGCTATACAAATTGTTTAACTCTTTTCCTGTGTAGAAGCTCATGAATTGCTATTTAGACTTCATTACTCATCTCATTTGTAGGGTACAATCATTTTCTTAAGTTCATTGCGTTTCAAGTGCAGTGATTACGGAACATTGATTCTCATGCAATGATTGGAATAGGAGTATTGTAATAAAAATGCTATTATGATATGGTGAGCTGTAGGTTGAATGATAAATTGCAATTGTGTGTAACAAATACATTCATGGAGTTTTGGATTAGGTGGCTGAATTGAGGACTTCCTTGAATTGATTTATTTTATGATTCGAAAAAAAAGAGTTTCAATTATAATTGGGGGCTAGCTGGATAATAGAAAGATATGAAATTTGTTCTAATTATGATTTGACTAGTAGGGTTCAATTCTATGTGATGATGATTTGGATTCTACAATATTCAAAGCCATATCAATGATGCCGCTGGTCGAAGGTATGGTAGGTTCTAATATATATATAAATACAAATGAGTCTGCTCTTGATACTTTGCTTCCATATTGGCTCTTATGTTTATGGACATGCTTTTTTTTTTTGGTCTCTCAAGATGTATTTTCCTTTAATTGTGTAAGTTGGTGTGTTTTTTGCAATTAGTATAGCTTGATACATTTGTCTATGACTTTAACATTTGTCTTGACATGGGGAGATGTGATGAAACAAAAAAAGCTAAAGAAATTATCATTCTTTCACTATTCAAATGTCAAACATAATATGAACATTGTAATTAAAAGTTAAAAGCATGAGATGCTCAAGTGTCTCTCACTTCATTCTCCTGTAATCTAACCTTCATTTGAAAGAAAAAGATAAACCTTAGGAAGAATACACAATTGGTGAATGGTGACATTAAATAAATGATGACTTATGTACTTTGGCATTGTAGTATTATTTTGAAGGATGGGGAGATTTCGTCAAATTTATCAAGTTGGTAGATGTAGCGGGTCTATATAGGTATTTGCAGATTGGACCATTTTGCATGTGTTGAATGGAACTCTGGGTAAAAATTGGATCCTTTCTATGTATCTTCTACCGAGCATATTTTAATTACGGGAGCTTGTTTTAAAGATATCCACTGTGTTACCCAATTAATCTCCTTTATTTGGTTTCATTTTTTTTCTTATGAGTTGGTGGATATTCACAAATTCATAAGTTTAAAAGATTTAATTTTTATGCATTTTTATTTCATTTATTATTATTATTATTATTTAGTGATTGTGTTATTTAGAATGATTCCTTTTTTTAGTTTGATTTTCTTTTTGTTTGTACATATTAGCATGAATAGGGCTACATCTGTGTTTCTGTCCTTATATTTTCATATTTATTTATGTGTTATTCCTGTTTCTGATATCATAGCCTATGATCTATTTGCTTGTGTGCTTCCATTAATGGGGTTCAAATTCGCAGTTTGACCCTTCTTTTTTTTTTTTTTAATCGCTCTTTCTTGGTTTATGTATGTGTTTGATTTGCAATAATGAAATAGGTCCTTTCTAAGTTATATCCACCACATAGAATATTTAACACTATGGGTATGTTTGACATAGGAGTAAAAAACATGAAAAATTTTCATTGATGAATTCTATGTATATTTACATATAGAGTTTATCTATAATAATTTAAACCACATCATGCTGAGATAATAGTTCAAATTATATATATTTATTTAATTAATTTTGATTGGATATCAAATTTAAACATTTTTCTTTTGTAGATCCTACATACATCATAGAAGATGCTTAATATTCTAGGCAAATCAAAATATAACTTGATTATATTACATCATTATAATTCATATATATCCATAGATATAACATGTTATCATAATAATTATTACTTCAATTATATTATCCATTTTGCATATAATGTAACTAGCATTCCCATGCATCGCATGGGTTACTACATTAGTTGTTATATGGTGAAAAAGGTAAAATTTTAGTGGAAAAGAATTGAAAGATGGTACTAGTAAGTTTTAGCAACTATTTTGCAGGGTGGGGTATTAAATTTTGAAAGGCAACATTTAATAAGGGTGGATAGTCAATAAAGACGCGTAGCATATTTTCAAATGATAAACAACGTTTTCTGCTTGTGCTCTGTGCTGTTAAAGAGGACGCCTTTTCAGCTTGGCGTAAAATTGTGTTGCCTTAACCCCATGCAAGTATCGTTAGATAAAAGCGCTGCTTTAGAGTACAATAGGCAACACTTTTAAAGTGTTGCAATAATGTAGTGTTGAAGCTTTGAAAGTTATCCCCAAGCCCATTTGGTTGACTTGAGGCAAAAATCAAATTTGGCTTCAAACTTGATTTTGGACCCTTCCTTTATGATAACATTTTAAAACCTTCAAATTTGGACTCATGATCCAATTATAGTGCTCATTGGCACAAATATTTTTTTTAACTTATTATATTATTATTTAAATATTATTATATGTGCATAAGTCCTAAAAGTTATGCAGATAAAAATTATCTCCATCAATACTATTCAAACAACATCTGTCATATCAAAATCATTTTTTAGTCAACTTAGTATCAACTCAATTCTAACTAAAATCAAGTTGATTCAAACTAATTTTATAAAAAATAAATCCCAAAATGGTCACTATAAATTTTTGTATCAAACAAATTAATTTTTATGAAAAATAAAGTGATACTTTGGTCCTTAACCTTTTAAAATGCCAGAATCAAATCTTTTTATTAAATACTAGAGCAAAGGTTTACTTAGGTCCTTGAAATTGTATGCGTGATTCACTTTAATATCTAAAATTAAGAAAATATCACTTTAGTCCCTGAAATTTTTAGAAGTGATTCAAATTAGTCCTTATACTACTGTTACTGAGGTCTTACTTGAATCGCCAAAAGAACTAAATTGAATCAATTTTTAAGATTTTAGTGACTAAAATGATACTTTCTTAATTTTAGGAACTAAAGTGAATCACGCATACACTTTTAGGGATCAAAGTAAATCTTTACTCATACTATGACATCGATCGTTAGGTAGTTATTGTGATACTATTACCCTCCATTTTGTGATCCAAGTTACTCCAACTAATAAAACAACATCATGTTTTGTTTTCATTCTAACGTTTTAAAGCCTAATGTAACACCCTAAATCTTAACTTGATACTACTAGTATGTACTCAGGTTAATCCTTAGAATATTACCTCTTGGTTTCATCTTTTACTTTGAAAATATTTAGCGGAAATATGGGTAAAATTTTTCTTTTTGATTTAAACCAAAGTGAGAGCCACGCATGATTCTTTGAACAGGAATTCATACAAGTCATATGAGCAAATCATAATAAAACAAATAAATAACATGGATACATCAATTGATTATATATAGATAATGTGCCTACCAAAAGGCAGGACTATTCGGTACATAGAAGAACGAAATACCACTGAAAAATACAAGGAAATCATAAAAGCAAGTACAAGGAAACCATGAAAGCAACACCCATACCCGTGTGCACCTAGAGTAGACAACCTCATATACAAAAGAAGGTTTGTCCTCAACTATGTGGTGTGTGTGCACTAGCTACTACCCATCCTTTGCACCTACTCCTGCTGGTCCGAGTACTGAGGGGTGGAATCGATCCACTGGCGGATCTCGGCGGGAGTGATCGTGCGGATCATCGGAGCGTGTCCACTGCGGCGAGGGCGCATGGATGGCCTATGAGCCAACCTTGGCTGAATCACCGTCTCCTCACTCCTGGCTCTCATCGGTGGGGGAGCGGGGCTGGAGCTCCAACTGTACATGTGCAAGGGTGGGTCCTCTAATGGATCCATCTCCGAATACTGAGTCCGGTGCACGTACTCCGAGTAGTCACGTACGGCTGACGCCTCGGGCTGCATGAGGAGAATCTGCTCGTCGCGTGGTCTAGCTCGCTCAAAAATCGTGTTATGATGGTAGGGGGCAGTCGGGGTGAAGCGGTAGCTCCGTACTGGGTGTGCGAAGGGTCGTCCCATAAACATGAATACTCTGACTGTGCAGCGATCCTCAAAATGATATGACCCGAGTGCTGGGTCATGGTGCAGCTCCCATGTTGGGGTGTCGATGAAAAGTACGAAAGTCGCCATATGAAGATGTGACGGAAGAAAAGAGAGAGGGAATGAGAATCTTCTAAAAGAATTCTCAGTAGGGCAATCCTTAACTAAGTGACATCATCACATCTTCAGGAACCTTGGGTTTTATTTCTAAAAAGGTGTGTATGCATATAAACTCCTTTAAGTTAGTTTTCTAAAGTATTAGTTATCCAAGGTCCGTCATATTTTACAATGCGTCTTATGACTAAGCATGGAATATACTAAGACATGAATGCATCATAAGAATAAGCTAATCAACAAAGTCACAAAAATGTTATAATAGTGGCATAAGTTGACAGGTATAAATCTCATAATAACTTTCTTTGTTTTTCATAGCATATGTGACATTTCAACTTTAACTTTATCTCATGGGGCCACCTTAAAACATCTCTAGGTTATGAGCTCATACCTTAACTAGTCGTCACTAGCTCTTATTTATCCTATGATAAGCGTAACATACATAATCCCGACTTAAAGCACAGGCTAGGGGACAAATTAAGGATCACCTCTTAGGGTCATTTCCTCTTTGAAACGCTCTACTAGCAACTAGTGCATAGTAGTATTGTCCGCTTTGGCAAGCTCTGTGTCAATACCCTCACGGATTTGTTTTCTTGGGGGTGCTCAGCTAAACCGGTGTCACCCTAGAAGGCGTCTCAGTGTTGTGTTACATTTAAGTTCTCATGATTTTCAAAAAGATCTTTTTTCTAAGTTCCTCAAATTTGATGGAAATTCGGCAGCATGACGGCTATAGACCGAATTTCCTCAAATTTGCTTATGTAATGAAAACATATGAGGTATAGCATCTCATCATATAAAACTTCTTCATAGCATATACATCAAACTCTTCATAGATAAAGCTCATTTACATAATTTAAGCATCATAAAAACTCAAGACTTCTTAATGTCTTATGCATTGACCCTTAAGGTCCTTAACTCATGTTCTAACTTATTAATCATCAAACCTAATCTCTTGGGTACCTATGAGGTTATAACTAAGTATTTCTCACCTCACACTATGATCAAGAACATCTCTAAACCTCAAGGATGCAGAATTTATAATCCTAACTTTACGAGTTCCTAGGAGTCACAACAATGACCCTTTCTAAGTCTAGCTTGCTCCTAAGGCATCAAGATCAAGTGCTAAACTAATTATAAGTCATTCCTACACATTTAAACTAATTTAAAACCATGATTATCAAATCTAATCCTTGCTGGACAGAATCCAGAAAATTCAATAATTAAGGGATCTAAAACTCTCAAATTAATTCTTATCTAGTTTCTAACCTATCATATCTTTCACATATGAGTCTTAGCATTATTTTTACTCAAACATAAGCATATTATCATCATTAAAACAGCACATACAGTGGCAATGAATGGCAAGGTAGAACTGAAATGTGCATCTCCATAAAAGGCATAGAACATAATTTTTCAAGCACATAGAATACTAGTTTCTCTTGGAACCTTTTTAGAACTTTCAAAACTCATTCATAAGCACTTTTATCTTTCAAAATCATAAAGATACTTGAGAGGGCAGTAGCTAAATCATTTTCATCTCAAGAGGTTCTAAATTCATAAAAACTTAGTTCTACATATTCCTTATACTTATATAAGCTTAGAAAATTTAAGAAACACATTTTTAACACTTGGAAAACTTAAAAAAACTCTTAGGGCCGAAATCTCAACTATGGAAATAATTACTTTAGACCTTTGTTTGAGACAACAATGGGCAAGTCTTTGAGCTCTAGGTTCATTAAAGTGATGGCATAAAGATAAACATGCTTACGCACTTGTTTTAGCTTTTGTTAGAAAGTAAAGCGAGAGCATAAAATAAATATGAGATGCATCATATTATTATCTTTGATATTTAGGTGAGAACTTGAAATGTAAACATGATAATGCATAGCTTGAAATATAAACATGATAATGCAAGTTCCTTTATTATCTTAGTACTTAGTGATAGCAAGGAAAATAAACATGATGTGCAAGACATAAAAGTAAACATGATGCAAGGTTCATTTTATGGTTAGCTAGAGCTCATTCAAGACTTTAACAAGATAACAACCCAACACATATCTCATTACAAAGAGAGCTCTAGAGTTCTTGAACCAAGTTCTCAAAGGAACTATGAGGTTCTTGAACAATATCATCAAGCTCAAGTAAACAAACTTCCAAAACAAAACCAAACAAAATCTCAATGATCAAAATGCCAAAACCGAAAACCTTACAAAGGAAAAGGAAATGAAAATAAGTCAAGTTCTTTATTAAATACCCAAAACCCCTATCTAGAGAAAGATCTCTAGAACGTGCCGGCCAACTTTAAGGTTGACAATGGTAGGCTTGGGCTTTTAGAAATCCTTTAGATTAATTTTCTTAAGTTGAAAAACCATGTGAGCTAAATATCATGAAGTTAAAAGGAAAACTCAAGCTTTAGAGGTTTCTTTGAGATGAACACAAGGTCATCATCTAGAAACTCTCATCATCAAGCTATCATGCTCATAAGCAAGGCCAAGAGGCCGAAATGAAAAAGAAAAGAAAAACAAAGGAAAGTTCAAAAGAATCCAAAAGGAAACTAGAGAAAAACATATTCTTGAGCAAAAAAAGTTTGAAAAGCAAATCCCTACCAAGTGATGAAGATGAAAGCTTGAACTTGAAAAGGAAAATGAGAAGAGCAACTCCTCCTAAAGTGGTGTGATGGCTTCGGCCAAAGAGAAAGAAAAGGAAAGGAGATGTGTTTTGAGGAAGCTTGTGTTTGAGGTTTAGTGTTTAAGAGATTTGATGATGATCTAAGGTTAGGATATGGTGGATTGAAGTGGTTAGGTGATAATGTGAAGAGAGGATGAAGATGAAGAGAAAGAACTCTTGGAACTTTGAGAGAAAAGAAAAGGACTAGCAAGATAACTCTAGAATTCTAAGGTATCACTAAGCTATCACAAGCATCCTATTATAGAAAAACAAAACAATGAGGCTCACCAATGGGGGGGAGTGGCCGTGGCTTTTGAGGGGAAAAGGGAGAGAAAAATATCTCTTACACAAGGTTATTCAAGCATGGTTTGAAGTATGGAAGCTATGCTACAAAGTATGGCTTGATGTGAGTTAATTTCCTATCAATTTTTTATGAAATTAGGCTTCTAGAAACTTGTCATGGCTGGAACTTTTCCGGCCACAAATAAATGGGAAAAATGGATTATTTTAATTATTTATTCATGTGGAAATTCAAGCTTGATTGAAAGTTATGACAAGGTATAGTGTATGTGACTTGAGGTATGGCCTTGAAGTGTTGAAAAATTGAACATGTGATGCATATGGGAGAGGGAAGTGCACGGCTGCACCGGGGCAGCATGGGGGAGGTGAGTTTTGATCATCTAATTGGGTGTTAATGGTAGGTTTAAATGTGTATTAGCTTAGGTATAAGGTTAGGAATAATTAAGCTTAAGTTTAGGTAACTAAGAATGTGTTTTAAGGATTTTATGACAAGATTAGGAGTGCTCATACATCATTAGAGAATTAAAAACTCATTTATGAATAAACAATTTGTAACACAATTCCATGATTCAAGGAATTGGAAAGAGAAAACACTATTCAAGATTCCATGACTAGGAGTCTTGAAATTAAAATATGATTTTAAGTTGTAATTAAGCACTTTTAGGTTCTAATCAACTTTAATAAATTATTTTGACTCAAGATTAATTAAGGAAATTAATTAACCTTCGATTAGAGCCTAATATTGCTTAGGTTTGCTTAATCACGCAATTAAGCGTAAAAACTCGAAACTATGGGCAAAACCGTAATTTTGCACTAATTTCACCTGGGACCTCCGGGACTAAAACTAAAGTCATAGTCTACATAAAAACACCTTTTAAAACCATTTGGAGAAGTTTCGGGTTCATCCGGCACTTGCAAACGGGTAAAACACCGCAGGGGCATTTTGGTCATTTTGACCCGAAAACTTGAAAAATGAGATTTTCGATCCCGGAAAGATACACAGGTCATCTGATCCCCTTTCAACATTGAGTTTGCCCTTCGAGCTCTGTCGGATTGGCTTTCCTCGAATTTCGGGCTGAAAATGACCTTAGGGGCATTTTGGTCATTTTCACTCTGGCAGAAAAATCGGGGCACTACACATAACTTCACTGCAAGTGTACCTTGAATCTAAAAAAAAATGATATTGTTTTATTAATAAATAAACTAGGATAATAGAATACAAATAATAGTATCACATCAACTATATAATGAAATCACATTGTAGTATTTAATGTAAATGTTAGTTAACTAAGAGACTACATTGTCTGACATTTCAAAATGCCAAGGACTACAATATCACTTTTTCTTTCTAATAGCAATTAATTTATTCAACATAAAAATTGTTAAAAGGCGATTTTATGGGTTTACTCTTTTATAAATTACTCTATGAATGCTTTTGATCAATCACCTTAGATTTTCGCAATTTTGAAATCTCCTATTTTGGATGCATTGGCATTGAATTATACACTCAAGCACATGATAGAAAATTATCCAATAAAGATCTCTATTATATTATAAGATTGAAATATTACATCAAAAGCTTCCTAGCTCAACTTTGATAAAAACCACTCATCAAGTTACATAAAAATAAGAAACTTACAATAAGTGCTTGTTGTTACTTTTTATATCTACACTTTATCCAAAGCATATGGGCACCATATTGTGGCTGAAGGGTAATCAGAGAGTATAGAGCATGAGCATAAGACGGAGAGAGTTCGAATGGGAAATTTTGTAGGATCAAAGACAAAACCATCTTTGCATCCAACAACGAGAACTTTTGCCCAATGCTCATTCTAGGACCCCATCTGTTTGGAAAAATGAAGCTCTACCATTTGTAGCTTTTTTCTCCTTCAAAAAATCTCTCAGGATTAAATTCCTTTACATCATCACCCCAAAGTTCATAGTCATGGTGAACCCAAACTATTGGCAAGGAAACTTGCACTCCTGCAGGTAATGTCAAGTTTCCAAGTTTCATATCCTTGTGAGCAGTTCGAATAAGCTAAAGTCCTGGCGGGTATAACCTGACAACCTCATACAATATCATAGGGGCTTGTTACAAAGGATTAATGGTAATTATAACTAACAAGGGCATACAAGTAATGTCATCAAGATATTAATTACAATACTTATAATCTTAAGCTGACTTAATCCATCCAAGTCTGGTTTTTTAAAGACTTGCAAGAGTTCCTCCCTTGCACATGCTTGCCATCCAGGGTACCTACTCAATAACACTAGGGTCCAAATAAGCAAAGATGATGTGGTCTCTTGCCTTGCAAGGTAGAATAGCTTTCACTCTTCTATTACATCTTGAAGAGTCATCCTAACATTCTTGTTGTTTCCATGTTCTTGAATTTCCTTGTGATTTGATTCCAAAAGTATGTCTAATAAGTTATTCTTGGTGGGTTCACCTGCCTTCAATGCTTTCTCTCTCTTGTTGGTCATAACTTTAAGTGAAGCTATTATATCTCTATCACTTTCCTCCATTTTCCTATTGATAGTAGTAAGTGTAAATCTAAAAACAATAATTATTAGTGTTGTAATTGTCATGATAGGAAGGAAGTGTTCTTTCCTATATTAATTAGTTTTTCGGTGGTAGTTCTGTCATTAGAAAACTCAAACTCCATTGTTGCAAGTAGCAAGTTAAATGCAAGGTCTGTTCAATTTCAATTTCCAGTTTTCAGTTTTTCATTTTCAATTTTTCATTTTTTCAGATTTTGTGAAGGAAATACTAAAAACTGTGTAAACTACAAAATCCAATTTTCAGTTTTTTCTTCACAAAATCCTGAAAACTGGAAAACTGAAAACTGGAAACTGAAATCAAACAAGCCCTAAACTTTCCCATCACAAGTTTTGGTTAGTTAATTGACAGTGTATAGAACACAAATTCTTCAAGATAAATGCTTGTTGGTAATAGTTTTCTGGATGGAAGCTTTTCTCCTATTTGTGTTGCAATTGAGAGATATTACACCACCACATCACAATAGTTAGTAAATTGAGCATTGTATAAAACAATTTTTTAAGTGATTACATGACCAATGTTATTTGTTAATCGTTATCTCCAACATGAAATAAGTGGGAAGGTTAGTTAATTTAAATAAAACCCATTTAACAAGCTAGATCTTGTATTAATTATCAAGCAAACACTACTAGATTATTGCATGATATCGACAGGCATTACTGATGAGTACGGATTTGTCGGTAACTACTGACGGAAAAACCAATAGGTAGTCCTATCTTTTTTTATAAATTAGATTTTCATCAGAAAAATAGACAACAACTCCTTGATAAATCTATAGGCAGTGCTTGGTGCCATAATGCGTCATATGGCTCGGACAAATTTCGAGGGGTATATCAATGGGATGGATATTTATTCCATTCCATTTGGAAACCAATCGGTATATGATAGCACCCCATGTGGCATGGTATACTGACAGGTACATTGACAAGCATTTTTATTTTTATTTTTGTTTAAATTTAACTTAGCAATGGGTATACCAACTAGTTTTTATTATTTTTTGTTTTTTAAATTACAATTACTATAGGTTTTGATTAAATTAAATTATTTTTTATTTTTAATAATTACCAACAAGTATATTGATGAATTTTTGGAACGTTGGCGCCCGCCTCTTGGGATTTCCTGTACCCATCAGTACATCTATTGGCAATTAGTGAAACCTGAAATTCACCATTTCATTAAATGGTTATCGTTGCCCAAAGTGTTTTTTTTTTAATGAATTGGAGAGTAATTGTTGTTGTCATTTTGTTAATGTAGGAGTTCTATTAGAGGAAGCACTGACAATGTTGATTGTGGGCACTTTGATTTGCTTTTTTTCCCCCTATTATTGTGTATTTTCTTTTTCAATTTTTATAACTATGCAAGATTAAATATTTTTCTGTTTTGAAATTTTAGGATTTGTTTTGGTTGTATGCTAGGAGCTTTTGATTCTTTGTTTGTGCACTGCTACATAGATTAGTGACGAAATCCTTGTTATTCATATGCTTTAATGTGTATGAAATGTAGAGATCTACGATTTCTAGGACAAAATTGTAGGAAATGGAGATTGCGTGATTGGAAAGAAGGATGTGAAGGTCCTTCCCTAACTTGTTTGCATTGTTTGATATGAATATTGCTTGTATTTGTGGAGATTGCAGGAAATGTACATTGTACAGTTACAAAAGGATGTGCTCTAGAATGATTTTTAGGATTATATGAATTGTATGTAATTGTTAAGTTGGGATTGTTTAAATATGTATGTTATGTTGTTGTCATTTAATAATGTCTCTAATTGTTAAATGCATTGATTAATTAATGACGAAAGCTCCTTTTTAAGCAGTGATGTTGTTGAAATTTTGTGAATTTTTTGTTAGGCAAATAAAATTAAAAGCAATTGAATTGAAAACATTTAAAGTCAAATTGATTGTGTTTATAAGTAATAATGTGATGTCTTTAAAAAATTATATGGTTTATGGTTACTCATATGCCCAATGTCTTCTTCAAACCAATCATGGATGTATGATATATTGCATCCTAATTAATAAAGGGGGGGATTAAATCGAAATTCTTTAATAGCATTGAAGAATTTATAAGAACAACATATCAAACACAACTCATTGATGAGGAAAAAATTAGGTGTCCATGTAATAAGTGCAAGTGTGGAGAGTATTTAGATGATACCATAAGGGTTCATTTGTATAAGTAGGGATTTATGCCTGATTATTGGATTTGGACCAAGCATGGGGACATATTTAATGTAGGGAATCAAGTTGGGTATGTTTTAGATTGGAAGTAGCTCTGGTGGAGTCCATGTAGCTTAGCATGGTGGTGGTAATGTGTCATGGGAAGTGAATCTGTGTAGACATCGAAAGATGTTTTTTATGCTAGTGGTCCTGAATTTGCAGTGCATTATTATCAGTGTTCAGTTGAGGAGCCCAACCAAAATGCTACTAGATTTTATAGACTGTTAAAGGTTGCAAATCAACCTATATGGGGGGATTATGTGCACTCTGAGTTGTCATTAGCAGTTTGGATGTTGAGTATTAAGTTTGAAGGGAACCACAATGAAAGTTCTTTTGATCAATAGGCTACACTAATCAGTAGGCTAAGTATGAATCCTGATGTAATTCCAAAATATTTTTATCAAGCTAAAAATTTAGTTTCTAAACTTAGGTTAAAGGAAATACATATTGACTATTCTTTGAAAGGTTGCATGGTTTATTATAAAGATAATATTGCATTGACTGAGTGTAAGTTCTACAAGGTACCTAGATTTAAACCCAAGAGACACGGAAGTAGGAGATATAAGAATGCCCTTCAGAAAAGAATGCACTATCTGGCCTTATTCGTTAGACTCAAGAGACCCTATACATTAATGATCTTGGCTTCTCATATGGGGTGGCATAGTGAGAATCAAAGGGGTGACTGTGTTATAAGTCATCTATTGCATGGTAAAGTGTTGAAACATTTTGATCGAACATATCCTGAGTTTTGCTCTAATCCTCAAAATGCTATATTGTGACTTTGCTCAGATAGATTTACCTCAAATAACTAATTTAGCAAATGCTATTTGTGTTAGCCCATAGTTATTATGCCATACATTCTCCTTCTTGAATTGTGCATACAAGATCCTTACCTATTCTTAACATGTATAATCTCTAACCCTGATAATCCAAAAGCTAAGATTGGTGTGTATTTTGAACCCGTGATTGATGAATTGTATGAGTTGTTAAGTGAAGTTGTTCTTACTTACGACATTTCAATAAAACAAAATTTTAAGATGATGGCAGTATTAATGTGGACCATTAATGACTTTCCAGCATATGTAATATTGTCTGAATAGATGATAATGGCAAATTACCATGTCCAATTTGCATGGAGGATAATAAGGCATTCACTTTGAAACACGGAGAAAATAACTCTTGATTTGATTGTGATAAGAGGTTCTTAGATGTTGACCATCTATATAGACAAAGTAAATATGACTTTAAAAGTAATTGTGTTAAATATGATAAACTCCAGTTAGATTAATTAGTTGCCAAATGTTGGAAGACTAGGTCCTCCAAGATGTTGTGAGACATATTGCAAGATGTCCGCAAAGGGTGAATAGCTCTTGGCTAAATGATGCCACCCTCGAGCTGCAGTGCTATTAGGCATTGAACCTAACTTTCAAGGATAGATCCGATAAGGGCAAGAGAAACTGGGCCTCAATGAATGGTGGACACACTGGTGCATTGAGCACCCATGAGGGGACCCGGAAGTGGTTGGTAACTTTAATATTTTTATATTTAATATATATATTATTCATTTAGTACATTTGAACTGTATTAAATAGTATGTTATTATGATTTTAATGTACATTTCCAAGCAAGCTATGGAGTTAAACCACCCTCGACCCAAGGGAGCTATTCCAGAAGACTTACACCAGAGTGGGCACTAAGGGGGAGACAGGAGAGGTATAGGTCGACATTCACTTCGAGATGAATTTGAATCCATTAGTATAATTTTTGTTACTTATTCATTTATGTCATAATTATTACAGACAATGTATTTTATCTTTTTGTCTCTATAGCGTAAATATACAAAGTTGTGGCAGTAGGCACAAACCCAACACTAGACCTAAGTGGCAGAGGCTGCGCCCAATGCTTACCTCCCTCCTCTAAATGAGGAGGATATCTTGGCCCAAGTGGTTGGTTGCCCTTACAATGTGTGGGATGGAGGTACTACTCTAATAATATGTCCTATCCTCCGCCACTAGTTTAGCTATTGGGGATGATGCGTGGTGAAAGCGTATGCATGCTTTAAATCAGGAGTTGCAGCAGCAAGCACAGCTTATCCAATAGCAACAGGCATAGCTTCTCTAGCAGCTCCAAGAGTAAGCAGCAGACCAAGGAGTAGTCGAGGAGGAGCTTAGAGAAATCCAACAGCTGAAGATGTTAGTGGAGCAGCATCAACAACAGAAGCCCAAGATAGAAAAGAGTAAATTTAAGAAAATGCAGCAGAAAATTATGGCCAATTTGATGAGATTTTTGAACAACATGAAGGCCTCAAGATCTTCTCGTAAGAAGCCTCCAGATGCCACTCCCATTAATTACTAAAAGCTCCTCATCTAATGGTAGTGACGACTTTGACGGGTCAGATGATGATGATTAGGAGAACTTTAGGTAGTCTTGTCTAGCTATTTTTATTATATTTTCGATATTTTTTATATTTACCCCACTTTGTATTTATTTTATTTTGATACTTTGTTATTACTCAATTACTTCATTATTTTGTTTATTTCATTACCATTTCATTACTTTCTTATTTAATATCATTTTTATCGATAGTTAAATTATTATATAAAAAAATAAAATAAAAATAAATTTCAAACAATTAGATAGTTTATCTAAGTTCTTTACATACAACAATGTAATCTATCTAAAACATAATAATATTGATAGGTGTACTCATTCGAAATGAGGAAAAATAATTTACTTATTGAATTTTTATTATTGATATGTTTACATATGTGATTACGTGGTGATTTATTTAAGTATGGTTTAAATTATTCCGCCTGTGGCGAATTTAGCTGTAGAAGTACAAAATATTAACTGTGTACCCACCTCATTTGCGTCAGGAATCTCTGCCACTAGAGGTCACGTGTGATGGATTCTGGCCAAGGCACTGGGAGCTGACACGCGGTGAAAAGCGTGAGATGGCTTCTGCTGGACAACTTGCATGCGTTAGAGGAGAAAGTCACACGAGGGTGTGTCTGAGAAGTATTATCACGTGGATTGAAACTTCTGACCACCATGTTTTGTCTGGGTATTTTTTATATGTGAAAAATATAAAAAGAATTGAAAATTCAAAAAATACAAAAAATCTTTTCTTTCTAAAATTTGATTTTATTTTTAGTTAGCATAAAATCTTTTTCAGAAATTAGTTCAATCAGTTTTTTTTTGTCAATCAAAATCTCAAAAAAAAAAAAAAATCTTTTCCAATCAAAATCTTAACCAAATCACAATAAAATCTTTTTTAAAAATTTCAATTATCATTTTCTAATCAGTTACACAAAAGTTTTATAAATAGGTTGTCGATCACAATCATAATGGGGGACGATAACATCGAAGTAGAATTAGCCACAGACAAAAACGTCTCAATCCTTCAGCCCTCGTCTCGTTCAACCGATCTTAGTCACTATCACATAAGCTACCACCCATCATCATCTAAGCGCAAAACCGCAGCCATAGTTCATGCCCCATATAGCCAACCTCTGTCAACCATCATCATCATTAATAGACTGCCTCCATTATTGACATCATCCTCCAAATACAAACTTATCACAACCATATGAAACACGATCATGGCCACTAGCAAAGCCCAGTAGCAAAACTGGTCAGAGCTGCGGTTCCATGACTTGTCAACCACCTGAACCAAGTATCATGGCCAACTGCGAAGCAAAGTAGCAAAACCAGCAGCAGCTGCAGCTCCATAACCTCGTCAATTTAGCCAACAAAGTCTATCACCGATGCATAGCAATGCTTCCACAAAGCCCGCACTGCAACATTAGCCATTGTGCCATGCCTGCTTTGCTCTGATCTTGCATTGCCCGTCGCACCTCAGCAACTGTGAAGCCTGCACTGAAGTCGCTTGTGAGCCTACCAATCTCTACCACGTAGTCACCGCTGCCACGGTGGTCTATCCTAGCGCCGCCCTCATGCCACTCTCTACTCATAGTCTGTGTTCTTATTTCATGTCCACCTTACAGTGACTTAGTTGTGAATCAGGTTGGGTCTTCTTTTTTATTTCTTACTTTTATTTTATTTTCTTGATTTCTCTTTTGCTCGAATGTTGTCCTTTTTACTAAGTTTTGTTTGGTTATATGAATTAGGAAGTTTTGGGCTGTTATTTTTTGTTTGAACTATTTTTTTTTGGGAAGTCTTGGGTATTTTGAATCTCAAATCTTCTTTTATTATAAAAAGAAAATGATTTTAATAAAAAATGAAAAACAAAAAATATTTTTTTAATTTGTGTAATGATCTTCAGTCATGATTGAGAAGTTGATGCCTGCTTCATGTATTGTTGAATTGTAAGGGTTTATTGAGTAGCCAAATGTTAACTTGAATCTTGTGCAAAAGCAAATTTCATTCCTTTTAATAATTTGTTAGTCCAAAATTCATTTTCAAAATTAAAATCAACTAACACACTTTTTTTTCTTCTAATTAAAATCAATCTAACACACTTATTTTCGATGAGAACGGTGTGGCTTTGAGTTCCTCATTACACCAGAGGATACATCGGCGTAGCCAACAACTATTAAGTTAAAATTAATTTTTATTTAAACTTTGTTCTCTTTTTATTTAATTTCCTTTTATTTTATTTTTGTACATAATTGTGAATGTTTGGGGAAAATTAAATATTATTAAAGTCATAAATTAACTTGTGTATGAAACTCTAATGTAACCGTATTTATACGGATGTGTTAGGGGTGTAGTGGGATTAAGCTTTCACCATTATCTAATAATAATTAGACTCTCGAACTCAAATCTTGTCAAAAGACCATCAAAAGGTTTTCTAATTTTCCCAGAATTAAAATTGGTAGTGACTTCCTTTTCAAATTTATTTATTCTAGGAATAAATTTTTTGTTGTCATTTTGTTTTGGTGCCCTCCGAGGACATTGTAAGAGTTTGGCAACTCCCCTAGGGATGGTTAGAAAGTCACTCCAATCAGAGTAAATTATGCAAATAATTCTAACTTTTATAATATTTATTTTTCCCCTTTCCATATTGGTTTTTTATTTCCTATTTTGTTGTAAATAAATGTCCTTTTTTTATTTGTTGTAAATAACTAATACGTAATTACTTGTCAGTCAAACTCTAGGGTAGAAGACTTTTTTTTTCTGTACATATTATTTGGGCTTTTGTTTTATAGTAATAGGTTTGCTCCTTACACACAGTGCATCGTCACTATCTCACACACATTTTTGACTCTATATCTGAGCCTGTGAAATCTTAGGATTAGGTGGGGTCCTAACATTATCATTGAGGGGCTCTATGCTCACTTGGCATTTGGTGGGACACCACCCCGATTGTTACTAATATCACAAATCATTCATATTGAGAAGGCTCATCCTTCCTTATGATGTTTTCGTGAACTGGGTCTCTATCGTATGGGTAGGGGCAATTTGGAAATCATGGCATTTAGAAGTCTAGACCCCTAAAGCATTAATATACTGAACCTAGTAGCTGAACATTCGTATTCTCAGACTAACCATTTTAGGACACAAAGGAGCATCATTTTTTTTAATAATGTTCATTCATTGCATGTTAAAAAAAAAAAAATTTAGTATGCATTCATGCATAATTCATCCTTACCACCCACTTATGCATACATCACATTGACATCATCCATATGAAAAAAAAAAAAGAAATCATTTGACATTCATTTTCATGCATTCTTTCATCTTCATTCATGCATAGTACACATTCATAAAAAAAAATCTTTCTTGTAAACATGTCATGCACAGTTCATCCTTATTTCCAATTCATGCATTGATCGTATCCATATCCAAAAAGAAAAAAATCACATGCATTAAGAAATTATAGCATGCATTCATGCATAACATGCATACATGAAAGAAAAAAAAAGAAAAGAAATTTCATCCAATATGCATCATTCATGCATCATATGACATACATATAGAAAGCATTTCATTCCACACACACACACACACACACACATATATATATAACTTTCATCCAATTTGCATAATTCCGTATGATATACATATAGGCAGCATTTCATTCCAAAAATTAAAAAAAAAAATAAAAACAAAAAATATGCTTACTCAAGAGAAATTTTGCTTGATCCAAGTGACTATGCTTAAGAGTTATGAGTTAAAAAAAAAATAGAAGAATAGAGAAAAAATTAGAAGGGACAAAAAAGAATAGAGGGAGTAAAAAAGGGATGTGACCTAAGGAATTATTGAAAAGAAGATTTGACAAAGGCATTCTTGGCCTTGATGCTCGATATTGATCAGTTTGGCAAAGCTCTGATAGAAGTGAAGAGGTTTTCATTGCAAACACTAGATAATCAGGGATAAGAATTTTGACTTGACTTGTAACTAGGCAGTGGATTTCAGGCATATGTTGCCTCGATTTGTGTAATGATTGTGCATGTTTTTTTTCCCCCTAATTTCAATATATCATCTTCTATATCTTATACATGCACCCTTTCTTTTTCTTGCATCATTTCTAAAATCACTTATTCCTGCATAAATCTCCATCCCATGTGGATAATTTTGAGAACCTATTAATTGATTCTTGTGTTACAATGGATATGAATTATCATGGTCTTGATGAAGGCCCAAAGCTATGCAAACAATCTGTTTAGGTGCGAAATTTATTGGAAAATGATCAAGCAACTGATAATCAAAGGGTAAAATGTCATTGCAAACACTCTAGTATAATAATTAATTGGGGTAATTTTGTAATTGATGATATGAAACTGCAACATCCAATGAGTTAAACAAATCAGCACCAATCTGCCAAGAACAAACATAACAAAGGAGGATAAAGCATTTGATCTTAAACGTTTCGGCATCAATCCTAAGCACAAACCAAGAAGGGTATCACAGAACAAAGACCATTCTAGAAAGAAAACTAGCAAAGCTAGTTCATCCAAGTGCATTGAAAAGTACTTTGAATTTGGGAAAAAAAAAAGAATGGTGAAAAAAGAAAAAGGCTTGCTAGATTGAAACCCAAAATGATGATCTAGGCAAAAGTTAGAACTGAAAAAAAGGTGCTCGCTAGATGAAAGCGCCAAAATGGTGATCTAAGAAAAAGTTAAAGCAAAGCACTTACTAGATTGAAAACCCAAGAGGGCAATGTAGGAGAAAGTGTCGCACTTTGGAAGTCAGACAAAAAAGGGCCCACAACCAAGACTTTGAATAATGCCAAACTGGGGCAATCAAACGACAGATGATCAAAGATGAGTCCTTTTGGTAGAAGATAGAGAGCTAGCAGCACAAGACATTTTTGTAGCATAGCAATGGATCATAATCTTGGTCATGAATTCTAGTATAGCATAGCCAAGTAATCAATGTAATGGGTAATAAAAAGAATCTGCATTTCACATTCCTCACACATCATTCCTACCCTCCTTGTGCCTTGTAAATATCATGCACTTTCAAGTTCAACCCTTTCATTACAACCTCTATCTTACCTCTATCCTCTCTTCCCCTTCTTCATCAAATGCTCATCATGCATAATCAAGACATTAGATAACAAGTCAAGCCAACTCACAATTTAGTTCAAAAAAGGGCTCGCTAGATTGAAAACCTAAAAAGACAATCTAGGCAAAAGTTAGAGCAAACATACAACAACAAAATATCCAAAAAAGAAGAAAAGCTTGCTAGATCGAAAATCTGAAAAGGTGGTCTAGGAAAAAATTAGAGCAAGAAGAAAGAATAAACAAAAAAAAAAAGAAGAAGAAACAACTTGCAGATCAGAAACTATGATTGATAATCTAGTCAAAGTCAAAGCAAGACCTGAAAAAGGCAACAAAATTCCAAAGCATGACAAGGCCAGGAATGAAGAAAGAAGCCAGTGGGAGTTAAAAAAAATATAGAAAAGAAAAAAAGGTTGACATAACAGATCATAAGCAAGACAGCTCACTTTGGATCAGACAAAGATTCTCCGAAAAGCAATTTTGAATAGCATAAACTGGGGCAATTTCTCTTTCAAAACCTTCTCATTATCTAGGATTCATCATTCATCAGATGCAAAGTTTTCACTTATCAAATCATCTAGGACATTCATCATACTCATACCATCAACATTTTCATGCCCTAAACTGGGGCAATTTTTTTCTCTATGGATTTATCTATCACGTTAGAGTATTCACATTTTCAATTACTAGATCACCTAGACCATTCACCATTTTCATATCCTAAACTGGGGCAAAAAAAAAATCTCAGTGTGTGGAGTTATCTCATCATTTTAGGGCATTCATCATTTATACTATTAAATTGTCTGGGCATAGTTATCATAGTCATTCCATTATTCATCATACCATCATTGCATAATCATATGTAAGCATTTCTTTTTATGCACCATGAATCATTGCCTTTTGTAAATATCACATATCATGAGTAGATATCATATATCACACCATGCATAGATCATTCATTTCCATCCATCATGGCATTTTTTACAATCTCTTCAAGTTGTTTCCTTTGTTCAACACTGCACATCATTTACTTTCACATAATTTCAACACAACAAATATTTAATTTCATATATTTTTCAGTCTCAGTCATTCGCTTTTCAGTCTTGATCCCAATCATTTGTCATGGCGTCCTCCGAGGATGTTGTAACAAAATTGTTGAAGCAGTGTAGTGAGTGTAGTGTTGAAACAAATATATATAATATATATATATATATATATATATATATATATATATATATATAATACATTACCATTGGACATGAGAACACAAGGGACAGGACTATAATTCTCCTAATAATTATTTATAGTAAACCAAAATGTCTATAATAACTAACTTACTAACCCAATGGTTACAATCTAACTACTATCCTAATAAGAAGAGAAGGAGCAGGCAACAACTGAGGTGCTCCTTACCAAGAAGAAAACTCATGAACTCTACTATTCAATGGCATGCCTTTGATCAAATATCTGAATGAAATGAAATCCTTACTAAGAAGAAAAACTCATGGACTCTACTATTCAATGGCATGCCTCTGATCACATATCTTAATGAAATGAATGCATGTAGGTGAAAATGATTCTAAAAAAATAATAAAGGCCCAGCGTGTGGCATTATCAAGACAAGTCAAGGAGGAGGAGCTCCTATAAAAGGAGCTGGATGATGTGGTTACCGTAGCAAAGTGAAGAGAAGAATAGTATGAGGGCAAAAAGATAGAGATTGTTAAAAAAAATTGAGATATTTGATTGAGAAAAAATGGTAAAAACTAATAATCCAATAGATTCAAATGCTCACATTGTTATTGAAGTTCTGGAGCAAAATGTAATGTATTTCCTTTTTTCAATTTTTTTGTTTTATTAGTGTAAATTATATTTTATATATCTTTTGCCTATTTGGTTGGGATATAACCATTTAATAAATTTGTGCGATTAAATCAGAATAAAAAATAACTATGTATTGGTTGATTCCTTCCATAGTTATCCCTTATTGTATTTTAATATACTATTTTTTTTTTGCAAAATCAAATTAGTTAAAAGATTGATTATTGGATATATTAATATTAATTTTATAAATATATTTTGTTAGTTTAGGGAATATATTAATTTAATTTATCTATCTAGAGCATGCATGAAAGATGGCTCCTCATTCAGATGTTTCCCACCTACTATATTTGATATGCCATCATTATCAAGATCATCATCTACATCTTCATCGCCACTTCAATAGTCATTTTCATCCTCCTCTTCCTCCATTGCTTCCAACTTTGTGTCTTCATCTATAAATTTAGTTAACCCATATTCTACGTTCTGAGCAACAATTTCAAAATCAACGTACAACTCAATGGCTAGAAAGTTTTTCTGACGCTACTGATGTATTCTACACATTTGTTGAATATCATTGTCGTCCCGTACTACAACTGCTTGGTATTGTCTGAAGCCGCCAAAAATCGAGATAGGACACTTGTATCTCATTGCCACTACTCTCTTTGGAGTGTCACTATTTATCGACTGGTAGGGTCCATTCTCTAGCTCTGTAAATGAGAAAGTATAGGGAATAAAGAAACTTATTGGTCTCCTACATATAAATATGACACCTTCATTAGTATTTGTAACAACTTCACCATCAAAATAAACTATTATATTTGCTGTATTATTCATTCTCACATTAAACACACTTTTTTTTGGGAAGAAACTAATGCTGACCTCTTACCCACACCCTCTCCTCATATTACGACTAAATCTGTTTGTTGTGCTTCAGAGTTACAAGTTTACATAGAGAGTGAAATATTGTTTTTTAATATGAATCCGCCATAGGCGAATTCAGACCCGAAATTTATATTTAATTCAACGGTAGTTATTATTAATTTTTTTTGTCATCTAGTGAATCCACCATTGGCCAGTTCTATATTATTTTAATATTTTTACCCATTCACCTTTGGCGGGTTCACTTTTTAAGTTTTTTTAACAAATTATTTTTTCCTCGCCTATGGCGGATTCACTCTGCAACACCATATGCAATTTTTCCCCAAAACAAATCATATATGTGTTAAACACCACTTTGAAAGCCATATAAAAAAAAAAGATCCTCAAAATGAATGTATTTTTTTGAAAATAGAAAAGATAATAAATATTAAATTACTGTCAGTAAGCCCATCGATAATGTATAAATAAAATATTTATTTTATTTTTGAAACCTGTTGGTACAAAATAACATGTTAGTAATAAATAAATAAAATATTATTTTTAATTTTTAAAATCTGTTGGTAAAAATTTTTAAAAAAATCCCGTTAGTAATATTATTTTCCTAACCACCTCATTGACCCCGACTAGTTCTTTTATTATTTCCCGACAATAAGCCTATCGATACATACCAACGGGTAAAATGACCCCGTCAATAATATTCTTCCGACAATCCATGTCTGTCGGTAAACCCGTTCGGTATCCAGCATAAATCTTGTAGTCAAATTAGATACATAAGAGTAGTCTTACATTAATCTAAAGATGTAGATTTTCATTATAACTTTCATTGTAAGTTCCGCTTGCTCTCTTATAAGTTGAAATATTCTTATTCCTTCTTCATAACTACTTCCAAATACCGTTCGAGAAATAACATTTCTAGTCAAATTCTGAAGAAACGGCCATACATCAATTTCACATGATTAAGCAGAAGACAGCATTCCCTCCCATTTACTTATCATGTCATTGCAACTTTTGAAGAATATTAGCATCATAATCTGCGGCACAAAAAAAGAAAGGAGTTAAAATTTCCTATGTCAAACTAAACAAATAAACTTTCAAAGCATGGTGTAATGAAACAAATCTCTATTGCTTGCTAAAGCATATAATGCAGCCTAAACTAACCCATGTTATGCCATACCAACTAATTTTTGTAAGGGAATGCACTTAAGAAGATAAATTTTTTTCAATGCACAGACACACAAACAATTGGATTCCCTGGCTAGTGCTTTTTCGTCATGTCTTCTAAAGGCACTCAAGTTGATCATATAAGATATATATCTACTAAAGAGAAAATAACCTTGAACTTTTCTAAATTGGATGCAGGGTTGATTATCCGTCTATGTTTGCTCCACTTCTCACCCTCATAGTTTGCAAGACCACTAGCTAGTAACTTCACAAGCGGATTTGTATAAGGCTTTGGCAAGTCATAGATCTTGTTCAATACATCTTTGATTAGCTCAGGATCTGTTATGGTCACCCTTGGTCTCGGTCCAAACCAGATAAAAGAATTCTTGCCTGCATATCATCAGCAACTTTATACGAGAGTAAAAAAAAAAAAAAAAACTTAAACTAAAACATTAACAGTAGCCAAAAAAAAAAATAATGATGAATGAAGACAATCGGCAACGAACTTCGTGAGCTATTTGAAATTGGCATAGGTATAACACAGTGTCAAATAATTAATAGTAAGAAAAGTAATATTCAAATCATCTCAGCTGGTTTTTTTTATACAAATTTTATCTCAGCTGGCATATTCTACGCAGAATTGATTTCAGATTCTGACAGCCTCAAATGATCCATGTTTTGAGATTGTGATATGAATTACTTTCCTCTTAAGTGAAAAGGGCAATAGATTATCATTTCTTCTTTTGTTTATTTGTTACGACGATATTAACAAATTTGTTCTTCTGATGGGCCATGACAAAATTCCTTGAAAAGAGTATAGAGTTGGACCGTTTAGGCAGAAAAACAAAAATAAAATATTAAACTCTTTTCGGGGCATGAGCAGGGAAAAAAAAAAAAGAGATTGTTAGTTAAACTTCAAAGAAAAACATAATGAACTGCTTATTAGCTACCCAAGGGAATCCTGACCTTAAAGCTCCAATTGGTATCATTAATAGGGCTTGCAGCAAATTCAACACCCCTTCTTTTCAGAAAAATAGGGGAAAAAAAAAAGGATGGTGGAAGTAACTTGTGTAAAAGGGGGCAACCAAACAACTACATAGGAATCAAATTCAGAAAATCCCCACACATGGCATGTGATTCTAAGACACTTTCTCAAAATACTCTCTTTTGAAAAGCGCGAAATTTTAGATCTTAGTAATTATGTATTTATAATAATCCGGTTATGGACGAACAAATTATTACATACACCTTAGAACAGAATTTGCAAATTACCGTATTTGATGACAGTTTGTTGGGCATAGGGTAGCACGCGGGGCACTATGTCATCAGAAAGGTTGATGGGTTTGGATTTGGCTTCCATATGCATCTGCATAAGTTCCTTGGTGTCCCCAGCAAGAATCGTGTATGGTTGCCTTGAAGGCCTTGCTCTCTAAGCAGCCTCTCAAGCTTCTTTGGCCTCAGCCACAGCCAGTTCAGCACCCTCCATCCCAATATCACACCAAACATCACTGTGAGGGACATGGCTGCAAAAGCTGTGTCTCATGCTGCTTCCATTTCTTTGTCTCATTGGCTGTATTTGGTGGGAGAAGTAAAGAAGAAAGGGTAAGGAAAGATGATGAAAACAGAGGAAGTAAAGTTCAGTAAGAAATAGCTTGAAAGCTTCCAGCATCTGGGGGGCAATGTCTAGGTATTACATTGGTCAATGGGTGGCAATATTTAATTATGAGGTGCGGCGCCACGTAAGCCCCTACGTTTGTTTATCCTGTGATTTGATTATTCTCTCTCTCTCCTTCTTCTTCTTCTTCTCAGTCTGTTCATATTTGCAAGGGAAATTACTAAAGGAAGAAATGGTTCCATTTTGGAAAATACAGATTTTGGAATATATCTAAAATAGTAAAATCAAATCATTATTACTCTGTGGAATAAATCATTTCCTCAAAATTACTTTTTATCTATTAATTTCCAAAATCGAATCATTATTCCATTTTGGGCTGTTCATATTTCCTTAAAATGAATCGATTTTGTAATTACATATTTTAAGAGTGTTGCCTCATAAATATTCACATTAGTTAATATTTTTAAAAAAAGTAATCGTAAATATATTAAATAATTTCAAAAAATTACTTGTTATCTATTAATTATTAGTTTTTTTATTATGATTCTTAAAATATTTCTGAACAAAAGTTTTATAGTAATAATAGTTTGATTTTGATACATACTGTCATCTAATTAAATTATTTATTCGTATGATATTTTAAATAAAAAATTTAACAGTTAATCATATTTATTTAATACAATAGCGTATGTACTGGACTAGAAATATGGGTTTGAAACTTCAGCCCAATCTCAAAGAACTCAAACAGGGGCTCCACAAGTCACCTATATGGTATAATGACCCCTAGAGATTCTACCTCAATTTAGCTTGTAATATACTCTAGATTGACTACCAGATATTATAAGATCTCTTATTATCTCACATAATCACCTACTGTTGTATCATATCCTCTATATTAGATAACATTTTCCACTAAATATGAAATATATCTAATCTCTTCTGAATCTTAGAAATATCAATCTTATTCAAGGAATATTATCTTTTGATTTATCATGGGTTCACCTCTAACGATAAATAGGGACTCAATGCCCCCAAGTAAAATAACTCTATTACTTGTTACACTCTTGAAACCTTTACGCATCATTCATTCATTCATTGACTAAAATGTTGGAACGTATTTAGAGGTATCAAACCCCCACCTACATGGACGCCAAAGACACTTGTAGTCTTACCACCACATTTAGGTAAAAACAATATCTAATTCCATTAACATATACTACCTTTGTTCACTTTTAACTGTTTTCTTGGGAAATAGCTAAGATTTGATACAATAAAAAATTAATGTATCTAGATAAATTATGTTCAGGTATATTAGTTTTTCAATATATCAAATCTTAACTGTTATCATCTGTCTATATTCTATATAATTATTAAGATCTAAATACATTCCTATCTATACTTTTCTCCCCTAATAACTTGTGAAACATTTTATTATTAAATTTTTATATTATAGTTTCTTTTGATTTGATTGTTAACTATAAATATATTCATATTATATTAAAAAGGTTTTCTTCTACTAAATATGAATGGACGTATTTTTATATTTCTTTTATATCAAATTATATTTTTCTCACATATTAGAATAAATATAATAATATAGAGTAAACAATATTTTTGGTCATAACATGCATTTTCAATTTGATATCAATTTGATCTTTACAAAATTTTTGACATCAATTTAATCTTAACAAAATTTTTACATCAATTTACTCCAAATTAAATAATTTTAATTTAAAATATAAAACATAAAACATAAAACATGATTGAATTATTATTATTCAATTATTTTATAATTATTTTATTAATTTTTTATTTTAATAAAATATAAAATTATCAAAGATATAATATCTCTTTGTTATATATTAATTTTTCTTTAAAATTTTATACTTCAAATTTATAAAATTTAATTTAAGTCTTATAGTCTTATGCTCTTATATATATATAATTGCTGGCGGCTGAAAGAGTTGGCTCGTTATTGGCTAAAGCCCAAACGAAAGAAAAAAGTAATTGGGCTAAGATTGAGATATCGAAACCTAAGGAGAAGAGACATGGGAGCAAAGAAATTATAAAAATACCAGTGAAGATTTGCAAATGCCTGAGAACCCTAGTGATAGCAGAACAAGAACATGCAAGGACTGGATTAAAGGTTAGTTGAAAAATAGTAGTAATCATGACCACTATGTGCATGAAATTTAGCTGGCAAAGATGGTGTTTCAAACCAGATTTTTGGGGAGGGATTAAAGAGGTAAAACAACACCTTGATCTTTGGGTTTATAAGCTTGTGAGGAGATGGTGACAAAATGGTAAAGTTAGGAACTTCTTCCCTTGCGGCTTGGGTAGAGAATGGGTAATGATAGTCCTTAGAGGGGTAATGCTAGTCCTTAAAGAGATAATGATGGATGAATGGAAGCCTATCCTCTTCCCTCTATGCCAGAACATCTTAGTATCTTTCTCTTGTGCTCTCATAGTGTTCTAGAATGAGGGCGTCTTTTGGGTTGACTTTACTAGTTGTGGGTGTTGCTATGTGAAGTAGTGTCTGGGTGACTGTTGTGTATGGAAAAGATGAGTTACAAGTTGTGGTATGTTGGTGTGCTCTCATTGTTGTGGAAAAACAAAAAAGGGATCCATTGAGAGTTTGGCTTCTCTTTAGAATGGGTGTCGTGTGTTTTCTCTCCATCCCATATGTTTAGGACCAAGAAAAGGGAGGTCCACCACCTTGCCAACTGTGAGTGATGTAACAATAGCCTAAACTATATGCTTTGGTTGGCTCAAGGTGCTGATGTTAAAGGACATGAAAGGTGCCATTCACACATTAAGACAATATTAGACTTTTGGAAAAATGGGCTTGAAGGGGGTTATGGTTGGACTAGATTTTTGGGGATATTTCCTCATTTGGGGGTACCTTAATTATAACAAGGGTGTTAGGGGACTTTACCATAAATGGATTCCTTCTTTCTACTGACTAGGATGATGTCATTGCTCTGAGGGCTGGAAGGAACGCTTCTTCAATATTTCTTTGGGCTGCCCCTAATAGGTCCAAATTCATACGTAGGGGTAAAAGACCCCAAACCCTACCAAGCCACATGTAGAGTTAGTTCCCTAGGTCCCAATACCAACCCTTCAGGATTACACTATAATGGGCTTCATCCCATGCATCCCTTTACTTGAAAGGCTCATATTATGATCTATTTTCTTTGCCACTATGTCATGATTAATTTCCATTAATCATGTTTCAAATTGATTCATAAAAATGGATCTAGAATAGATGGCTATATGTAGCTAAAGCTTGAGATACAGACACATACCAGACTATATCAAACTGTCTGTTTAGTTCATATGTTATTCCTTTGTACTTGCATTCTTTTATGAATAAAATTCCAATTTCGCCAGTCACTTGTTCTTTATCTTGTGTTTGATCTTGTTCAATGTTAGCCAATTTGGAAAACTAGCTCTAGCAAGTATTTTGAGTCACATGTAATAAGAAAGTGAATATGGGAATGTTGTTCCCACAAGGATTATGAACAAGTATCAACTCGTTTGAGCACATTGCTATTCAGGCAATCGAAACTTAGTTGGATTTAAAGCAAATGTAATGACAACAATAAAAAGCAGAAGAAATCAAACAATAACAATCAATGGAAAGCAGTGTTAGGAAACAATTTCATCGGAGTTCCTAGATTTTGCATTATCTAATGTGAATTTAATTTCTTTCCAATTCAATTACTGATTGAATTTCTCAAAAATTATAGCTGCAATTCAATGCCTTGATATTGCAATACTCTTAGGATAAATTGAACAAATTAATGTCTGAATGTTATTATAAATTTACCTAAGGATGAATAACATGAATTCACATAATCAAGACAAAGTAATCACTCCAAGCACAATAACAAGAACTTCTGCCTAATTGAACAATAATTCACAATTGAAAGCACTAATAAGCTCTTAATCCACTTAGTAAATGACCAAACTATCAGCTAGTTCTATAATTTCATTATGCAAACATAGTATTAAATAGAAAATTTGATATTGTGATTTGGCCAAATCGGGGGGAAATAAGACTGAGAAACGTAGAATTCAAAAAAAATTCATAAGATCAAAGTGAAAAGAACTTGAGACAGTGATAAGGAAACATAATCAAAAGATGAATCCAAAAAGAGAAAAGCATACCATTGAAGAGCAGTGTCAATTTGTTTCTTGATGATGATGTCATTCCCTCCCTTGATCATTTTGATTTAGGGTTTCTCCACTTTCCATGCCATGTCATCCTCCGCATCCACTTGGAACAATTTTCTAGTACTCGATTAAACCATGAGAGGGTAACCTTTGCTATCATAAGCAATGCTATTGAGCCTTAGGAGGTGACAGTTGAGGTTGTTGTTCTCCTCTACCACTAAAGTGTGCATCATGAAAAGGGGCTATGCAAAGAAGAAGTTCAAGGCGTTGTAATCTGAAGTGACTTTCCAAATCTACTAACCAGCAAAGGATCAGGGGAAGGTAGAGAGGAATATGCATGTAATGGTTGGGAGATAAGGGTCATAGGCAGTGAGGGCACTGAATAGATAGAGCTAGTTGTAGTGATAATCGACAATGAAGTCGAGCAACAAGGAGGTTGATGCTGAAGGCAGTGTCATTGTGGTGCTATTGGAGGGATCCAAGTGCTAGGCGTGGATGAATGTCACGACCTGATTTGTAAACGTGACCAGCAGGAAAGGAATCCCATCCCCATGTAAGTTTTCTGGTGAACATGTCTGACTAAATACACAACTTATTGAAACCTTACACTTAAAACACAATTTTCTTCTAAATTGAGATCCATTTCTCTATTTAAAACATAGTATTTAAATTAATGAAGACTGAAGTATTTGACATATATAACTTTCAAAACATCTGAAAATCTATTTAATGCTTAAAAATTGAATCATAAGTTCATAATTGGCTCATTACATAAACTCTAATCACAGTCTACAAATTCTAGATCCATACTTGAAATTTGTAATCATATACATGGAAGCTTCTAGCTCCAAAATTAAATACATAATATGAAAATAATTCATGGCTCGGATCTTGCCTGTGTAGCTATCGAAGCACTCTATCTCTAATATAATCCTAGTCTAAGCCTTATTGCAAAGTAAAACTCACCACTAAGAACAGTTGCATCTACTGAACTGGGGCTGAAACAAGACCTGTACCTACAACAATGAGAAGGAAAAGAGAGGGGTGAGTCAATGGACTCTGTGAGTGAATTCTTACCTATCACCTCCATGGGATAATCAAGGAATACATATAATGTGATATACATGCAACAAGCTTAAACCATTTGATATTATATGCATAGCTATATAGAAAAATGCCTCTGAATTCATAAATTCATAGAAAAGCATGTCTAAATTCATAATATATTGAAAAATCATTTTCCATGCATATACATAATAGCTTTGAAATATAAAATCTCTAAAAACATAAATAATAGTACTCTACTAGAGAAACAGGGAATCTCTGGTTATGCACAAAATATGTGACATAACAAATTCTTTGATTATATATGTCAACCATCGCATAACAAAATTCTCTGCTCTGTGATCCGTTAAGGATCTAAATCGTATAGCTAACTAGGTTCCATCTCTACTATGTGAGATTGCCCCTAAGGACAACTTGGTGCCAAGGTTAACGATCGTTTTTACTACCATTAAGTCACTGTCTGTTTCTTCATAGCTACTATCTAGTCTCTAAATCATAAAAACTAATTATTTTCTCTAAACTCTATGTTGGGCTCTACTCTAAGTTCAAAAGCTATTATTATATCAACCACAGTACCTAACTCAAATATTTTGAAATTTCTTAAAATCTCTTAAAACTATGAAAACTCTGAAACTCTGAATTCATACAACTCTAACAATCTGACTTTAACATAACTGTGGCCATGAAATCATGCCCAAGGGTTCACCACTTGTAGGCACCATGATTTCAAGAACCCACAGAATATGTATCTGGCAGTTGCTATGAATCATACTAAATTCCATATTTCTGAGTATCATAAAAACATAAACTCTCTTCACACTAGTATCTTATCAGAAACTTGAGAACTCTAATATCATACTTCAAACATCATTTTTCAAAATGTTGAAAACTCTGAAATCATAATAGTATTTCGGTCTATGAAACTAAGTCATACTCTTGTTCACATTTTTCCAATATATACCTTAACTAAATATTCTAAAACATTGTCTGAAATCTCAACCTTGAAAACACAATAATGTCATAAATTTGTAAGAACATATTTCTCAAATTGGCATCTTGCTAAATTTATCTTTCATCGTAAATTAGTTTCTTGAACTTATCATGAAAATTGAAATCTCTAAAATCATATTTCAAACTGGTATATGTGCATAGCATACAACATAACAATCATGGTTCCATGGTTTCATTGAAACACATTTTTCATGCTATAGTCAATCATTATTTTTGCTAACTTCCCATAATCAATATTCATACATATTTTCATCTCTAACTTCATGCTTAACAATAATCATGCATAAAACATACTTATAATGACTAAAAATAAGGTCAAGAGTTTGAACCTATTCACTAATTGGGGTCACGAGTATGTAGGTATCACCAACTTGACTTTGTGAACTTGGAATGACACCAGCAATTGCCACAGAGCAACATAGACTCATGATAATCTCTAACAACATCTAGATAACTCTAAAACAACTCTAACAACATTGGAAGAGCACCCCCACTTAACAACAATGGAGAACAAGACAACCTATACCTTAGAATATCAAAAAGAGAGGAAGAAGATAACAAAAACTTATAAAACCCTTACCTTTGATCTTGGAAGGAGAAGTGTTACAACGTCCTTGAAAGGCATCATAACAAAAATGACAACACAAAATTTATTCCTAAAAAGAAATAAATTTTAAAATGGAGTCGCCACCAATTTTAATTCTAGCTAAAATTGAAAAACCTTTTATTCGGCAAAACGGTCTTTTGAAAATATTTGAGTTCGGGAGTCTAATTATGATTAGGGAATAGCAGAAACTTAATCCCATTGTACCCTTAATACATCCATATAAATATGGTTACCCTACAAGTTATTATGCAAATTAAATTGTAACTTTAATAATATTTATTTTCCAATAAAAATATAACAATTATATACAAATAAATAAATGAATAAATAAAAAAGGAAAAAAAAAACAAGATTTGATGAAAAAGTAATTTTGGCTTGATAGTTGTGGGCTACGCCGACATATCCTTTGGTGCAATAAGAAACTCAAAGCCACCTCGTTCTTATAGAAAATTATCATGTGTTGGATTGATTTTATTTTAAAAATAGTCCACTTTGGCACAGGGTTTAGGATACATAAACTATACAATAATTCCTTACACTCTTGTGAAACTTGAGGATGATAAATCATACATCAACATCACAAGTTGTTGCATGGAATTAAAAACAAAGAAACGGCTCAAACACATTTTGATCATTTTGTTATTTGTATGATTTTAATTATAAAGTCAAATAAAACACAATATATGACTCATTCACACACAAATAGGAAAAAGAATGTTAACTAAAAAACAAAAAGAAAAGAAAACTAGCAAAAGAAAGTCTTTAAATATATAAAAGAATAGCAACATTGATTAAAAAAAGAATGACAACCCGATTTAGACAAAGTTAAATGTAAAAGGAAAAAAAATAAAAATAAAAGAGAAGCACTTGTTAAATTAACCAAAAACTCAAATAAAATGAAAGTTCAAAATTTAAAGTAAATCAACAAAAAGAATAGGACTGAAAAGGAAAAAGGCCTACCAGTTAGTATTATGAAGTGCACAAACAAAGATTGGGGTTTTTGGATTGTTTTCCTTTTTTATCCATGCATGGATTATGATGATGATGATGATACATGAATTTCGGAGGTGTGTGGCTACATGATGAGGAAGATGATGATGATTGTAAGAGGGTGGTTGTGTGGTGATGAAGTGGTTGCTGATGGATTGAGGTTGCATGTTATGAGGGTTACTGTGAATGAGATGGTGTAGTTGATTTGTAGAGGATGAATGGATTGGAAATTTGTAGTGATAGGTAAAAAGGTGAGTGACGATGGTGATGAAGGTTGTGGTGGTGTTGATAGATGTTAATGGAGCATTATCAGGGTTGAAAATATGCTGCCTCTTGGTTTTTGTATCTGCCATGTATCTATGATTGACTGCCTATTTATAAAATTTTTGTCTAACTGATTGAGAATGATTTATAACAAATTGATTAGGATTGAAATTTAAAAGAATATTTGATTGTAATTTGGTTCGGATTTTGATTGAAAAAAGATTTGATTGAGATTCTAACTAACACTAATAAAAAAGCTAACTGAACTAATTTTTTGAAAAAGATTCGATGCTAACTTAAGCAAAATCAAATTTTAGAAGGAAAAGATTCTTTTTTGTTATTTTTCTAACTTTTCAATTTTTTTTCTTTATTTTTATTATATACAAAATAATTCGGACAAAATATTATGTTCACAAGAAGGACTTGAGTGGAAAATAGTGGGAAAGATGTTGGAGATCAAGGGTTTTGAAAATGGGGAGGGGGAGCTCGAGTTTGGGGTTTTAAAGGGGTGTTGGGGCTCTTTAAGTGAGACTATGTCATTTCAGAAAAGTGCAGACATCCGAGATCCTTGCTGCAATGAGCCTGCTCAGTACCCTATTCACTACAGCAAACATATCTCGCTGCAGCGAGGCTGTTTAGAGAGAAGACAATGGTCTTGCTCCCCTACTCGCTATAGCGATGGATTCTTGCTACACCGAGACTATTCTGCATAATTTTGAACATTTCAGCTGCCAAATGATTTCTGCCATATCGGGGGTTTCTGAGGTACTCTGAGGCTGCTAGGCCACACTAGAGACATGTGTACATGAGGTATTACAATAAAGGGTTTGTCTATCCATGGGGTAGAAATTGATTAATTGTTGTATGGTGAAAAAGGTAAAATTTTTGTGCAAAAAAACTGAAAGATGGTACTAATAAGTTTTAGCAACGGTTTTGCAGTGGGGGTATTAAATTTTGAAAGGCAATATTTAATAAGGGTGGACAGTCAATAAAGATGCGTAGCATATTTTCAAATGACATAGCAACGCTTTGTAGGTGTGCTCTATGCTATTAAAGAGGGTGCTTTCTAAGTGTTGCCTTAATCCCGTGTAAATACCACTAGATAGAAGCATTGCCTTATGCCAAATGCCAAAAATATCGTAGAAAGCTTTGAAAGTTGTCCCCAAGCTTGAGGCAAAAATCAAATTTGGCTTTAAAAGACTTGATTTTTGGACCCTTCCTTTATGTTCCTTTATGATAACATTTTAAAACTTTCAAATTTGGACTCATGATCCCATTGTAGTGCTCATAAATTTTTTTTAACCTATTATATTATTATTTAAACATTATTATATGCACATAAGTTATAGAAGTTATCCACATAAAAATTATTTCCATCAATACTATTCAAACAACATCTATCATATCAAAATCACATTTTAGTCAAGTTAGTATCAACTCAATTCCAAATAAAATCAAGTTGATTCAAATTGATTTTATAATAAGTAAATCCCAAAATGGACGCTATAAATTTTTGCATCAAACAAATTAATTCCTATGAAAAATAAAGTGGCACTTTGGTCCCTAACTTTTTAAAATGTCAACATCAAGTCTTTTTATTAAAAACTATGACATCGGCCATTAAGTAGTTGGCATGATACTATTACCCTCCATTTTGTGATCCAAGTTACTTCAATTAATAAAACAACATCTTGTTTTGTTTTCATTCTAATGTTTAGAACCCTACCTTCACTATAAATGTACCCTAAATCCCAAAAAAAAAAAGTTATATTGTTTTATTTATAAATTGATTACGATAATAGAATGAAAAATAACACTATCACGGTAGCTATCTAATGAAATCACATTGTAGTATTTAATGTAGATGTTAGTTAACCAAGAGACTACATTGTTTGACGTTTCAAAATTCCAAGGACCATAATATCACTTTTTCGTTCTAGGATGTAATTAATTTATCCAACGTAAAAATTGATCAAGACCATTTTAAGGGTTAACTCTTTTATAAACTAGTCGTTCGACATGTGCGATGCACGGGGAGATAATAAAAAATATTTTGTTAATCATTATCGAAAATAAATGATAATTTATTTAAATATATCTTACTAAAAATTGAGTATATAAATTTTTCTTAAAAGTAAATTAATATTTAAATAATTAAATAAGTGGACAAAATATAAATATGTAATTATATTTTATATCTTATTTTGAATATCATGTTTATAAGGTTGAAAACATCTCGATAGATGACCTATAACTAACAATAAAAAGCCTATTTTATGAAGATTTTGCACATTTCGAAAGTTGAAATTGTTGAATAAAGAAAAAGAATCAATGAATAATTTTACTATATTATGAGCCACTTATAGGGAGGACAATAAGTATCCATGAGAAAAAGGACATATCCCACACCTCCCGTCATTGTTTAGAATTTTGCCTCTTATCCTCATCCTCATCTCTCTTATGGGTCCTTATTTCCCATTTCCTATAGGAATTTTGAATCTCATGATATTCAAGGGTTTATTAACAAATTTCAAAAAAAGAAAAACTTTTAAAATATTTTATAATTTAAAAAATAAATATTCGTAATAACAAATACTATTAATGAAACATAATCTAAATTAAAATTAAAATGCATACATAATGCAAATACAATAAAAATAATTAAAAAATGAAGGTGTTCTATCTCCGTCGCTATCCCGTTTAACAAATGGGGACTTAGCACCATCAATCGTCCCTACGAAAGTAAAATATGTCTCAACTCCCTTTCCCATTGTGGGTAATTCCCGCATGTACTCACTTTCAATTTTTTTTTTATCATCCCTAGCCGTTTATATCTTTTCAGTAAATTAAAATATTTAATTTATAAAAATATAAGAATATATTTTCCAATTAAAAAATAATGAATAGATTTAATTTATACGATTTCAATTACACGTCTTTTCCTTGTACATCCTTTTGATAAATTAAAATATCAATTTTAAAATATATGTTATAACTAATGTTTAATAATTAGTAAAAACAAATATATGATTCTAATTTATATAATCTCAATTATTAGAATAGTATATCAATTATAATATTATTTTGAATAAAAAAGTAATATAATTATTTAATTTTTAAAATTTATAAATATTTAGTATCATTATCAAAGAAGTGTAAATTGTGGAATTAATTTTTTAAAAATATTTTAGTGTTGAAAAATTAACTGTGTTTTTTCAAAACAATTAGTATGAAAAAATTATGAAATTAATAGATTGGAATATTATGCAAGTTGTAAAAAATTAAATAAAATATAGTGATATAGGCAGATAGATAATTTTTTTATTATGATTTTCAAAAGTGCTAAATTGGAAGTTAAAAAATTTTCCCCTAATTCTATCCTCATTTAGAATTTTGCCTCCATTCTCATCCACATCCCCGTTATGGGTCTCCATTTCTCATTCCACGTGAAGATTTGAATCCTTATTGATATTTATGGGTTTATTGAAAAAATTTAAAAATACTTTGAACTTTAAAATATAAATATCCACAAGGACAAATACTACTAATGCAACACAAATATAATAGCTTTATTATCATTAATACTATAATTATATACATAATTTTTTTGGTATAATATATTTAATTATAATTTTGTTTATGTTATTTTTTATTTTTTATATTACTTTTGTTAATGGTAGAGAGATATAAAGGTATTATTGGAAAAAATAATTGATAATTAGAAGGTAAATTAAATTAAAAAAATTACTTTAAGTATTAAGATTATGAAATGATGGGGTATAATTTTTCTATGAATAACGCATGGAAAATTTATTTTATGTAATGAGTCTTAAATATTATTATTATATCAATTGTTATCATATTTGATAAAAAATAAATTATCATATTTGTATTATAATGAGTCTTATTTGATTATGAATAAATTTGGTAGAAATTTAATTTTTAATTATTATCATATCAAAATCAATCAATTAGTAATTTGTTAACAAATTGACCTACCTGTTTTCTTTTAAAAACAATAATAATTTTAAAACTTATTTATTTTGGAAATATTTCCTTTATAATTTTTTATATTAACTTCATAATGTGAGGCTATTAATGATTCTTAATTTAATTGTAAGTCGTAATTGTATTGACATGAGTTCTTTCTTAGTGCAAATTGTAATTTTTAATGATTGTAATATTTGCTTATTTAATGAATGTAATATTTGATTTTATTTCATATAAAAATAATTAATAAGTAAATTGTAAATTAAGTTTAAAAAAAACTTTAGACATAAAGATTAAGAAAGATGGGGCCTAAATCACTATATGAATGACACATGAAGCCTAAATCACCATATAAATGACACGTGTAATAGTTTTCATAAAATGAGTCTAAAATATTGGTATAGTAGAATTATAATCTATAATTATAACAATAGTATAATAATAATAATAATAATAATAATATAATTTGTATATAATATATAATATTATGTATACTTGTCAATTGATATATATTATTGTATAAATGAATGTCTAGCTCAAAATAAAAAAAGTAAAAGACTGAGTTTGTTATTTTTATAGATATGCAAGTCACAGAGGACGCCTTGTATTTTTAAAAGTGGCTCTTTCATTAATATTTTAATCACCCCAATAAATTTATATCTAATCCATTTTTCAATGATTCTTAATTTGATATTTGTTTTCTATTCTTAATGATTCTTAATTTTGATTATAAATCATAATTTTAATGATTTGTAATTCCATGAATATATCTTAATGATTCTAATTTTATTGATTCATATAATCTTTAATGATAGTAGATTTGATTTTATTAATAATTAATAATTTAATTGTAAATTAAGTAAAAAATCTATAGACATAAATGTTTAAAAAAGTGGACTTTAAATCACTATATGAATGACACGTGTACCTTAAAACTCTATATGAAAGATACTTGTAATACTTTCCATGAAATGACTCTCAAATATTATAATAATAGATTACTCTTTGAATGCTTTAAATCAATCACCTTAGATTCTTGCAATTTTGAAATCTCCTACTTATGATGCATTGGCACTAGTTTATACACTTAATCACATGATAGGAAATTATCCAATAAAGACCTTTATTATATTACAAGCTCGAAATATTACATCAAAAGCTTCCTAGCTCAACTTTGATAAAAACCACACATCAAGTCACATAAAAAGAAAAAAAAAACTTAAATTAAGTGTTTCTTATTATTTTTATATCTTCACTTTATGCATAATCATATGGGCACCATATTGTGGTTGAAGGGTAAGCATAAAGTATGGAGCATGAGCATAAGATGGAGAGAGTTCAAATGAGAAATTTTGTAGGATCAAAGACAAAGCCATCTTTGCTTCCAACAAAGAGAGGTTTTTCCCAATGCATATTCTAGGACCCCATCCAAATGGGAAAAATGAAGCTCTGCCATTTGTAGCCTTTAAAACTCCTTCAGAAAATCTCTCAGGATTAAATTCCATTACATCATCACCCCAAAGTTCACAGTCATGGTGAACCAAAACTATTGGCATGTAAACTTCCACTCCTGCAGGTAATGTCAAATTTCCGAGTTTCACATCCTTGTGAGTAGTTCGAATAAGCTCAAGTGCTGGTGGGTATAACCTGAGAACCTCATACAATATCATAGGTACCTGTTGCAAAAGATTCATGGTAATTAAAACTAGCAAGGGCATATAAGTAATGTCATCAAGATATTAATTACAATACTTACAATCTTAAGGTGACTTAACCCATCAAAGTCTGGTGTTTTGTTGCCAAAGACTTGTAATACTTCTTCTCTTGCACGTTCTTGCCATCCAGGGTACCTACTTAGTAACAACATTGTCCAAACAAGCAAAGATGAAGTAGTCTCTTGCCCTGCAAGGTAGAATAGCCTGCACTCCTCTATTACATCTTGAATAGTCATTCCAACATTCTTATTGTTTCCATGTTCTTGAATTTCCTTGTGATTTGATTCCAAAAGTATGTCTAATAAGTTATTCTTGGTAGGTTCACCTGCGTTCAATGCTTTCTCTCTCTTGCTAATCATAACTTCAAGTGAAGCTTTTATATCTCTATCAATTTCCTTCATTCTCCTATTGATAGCAGTAGGTAGAAACCTAAAAACAATCATTATTAGTGTTGTAATTTTCATGATAGGAAGGTAGTGCTCTTTTCCATATTAATTAGTTTTTTAGTGGTAGTTCTGTCATTAGAAAACTAAAACTTCATTGTTGCAAGTTGCAATTTAAATGCTAAACTTTCCCATCACAAC
Source organism: Dalbergia cultrata (assembly GCA_031216105.1). NCBI lineage: Eukaryota > Viridiplantae > Streptophyta > Magnoliopsida > Fabales > Fabaceae > Dalbergia > Dalbergia cultrata. Next base: position 21,242,284 of record CM062350.1, read on the forward strand.
TTTTGGCTAGTTAATGGACAATGTATAGGACACAAATTCTTCAAGATAAATGCTTGTTGATAATAGTCTTTCTGGATGGAAGCTTTTTTCCTATTCATGTTGCAATTGAGATATTACAAAGTAAATTGAGCATTGTATAAAATAATTTTTAAAGTGACTACATGATGAATGTTATTTGTTAATCGATTTTTCCAACATGAAATAAGTGGGAAGGTTAGTTAATATAAATAAAACCTATTTAACAAGCTAGATCTTGTATCAATTATCAAGCAAACACTACTAGATTATCATGGGATACTGATAGGCATTACTAATGGGTATGGATCTATCAGTAACTACAGAAGGAGAAAACAATGGCTAGACATCTTTTTTTATATATATAAATTAGATTTTCACCAGAAAAATAGACAATAACCTGTTGGTAGTGGTTGGTGCCAAAATGCATCATATGGCGCGCACAAATTTCGAGGGATAGCCTGTCGGTATATGATAGCATGCCATGTGATGCAATATAATGACGGGCATTTTTGTTTTATTTTTTATTTGTTTTTAAAATTTAACTTAACAATGGGTATATGAACTAGTTTTTTATTTTTTTAAATTACAATTACCGATGGTTTTAATTAAATTAATTTATTTTTTATTTTCATTAATTATCGAAAGGTGTTAGGTATATTAAATTTTATTTTTTAAAAATCACAATACCAACAGGTATATTGACGAGTTTTTGAACTTTTAGGATGTTGGCATACGCCTCTTGGGATTCCCTGTATCCATTGATATACCAATCGGTAATTAGTGGAACCCGAAATGCACCATTTCATTAATGGTTATTGATGGGTTAACTTGTGCATAAGTCAAAATAGAACACCTCTTCTTCCTCATATTTGTAACTTCTCTCGCTCATCCCCCTCTCTCTTCGCCACTTCCGTTGAGCTCCATTTGCTAAATTAAGGCCACCATTGCAATCTAAGCTCGTTGGTGAGCATTTTAATTAATTTAGATTTTTTATTTGGCTTAATTATTCCATTTGTTTTCATTGTCCAAAGTGTTGGTTTTTTTAATGTATTGGAGAGTAATTGTTATTGTCATTTTGTTAAAGTAGGAGTTCTACTGGAGGAAGCACTGACAATATTGACTGTGTTGGTTTGCATTTTTTTTTTCTCCCTATTATTGTTCTGTTTTCAATTTTTATAACTGTGAAAAATTAAATATTTTTTATTTTGGATTTTCATAGTTGGATTTGGTTGTATGGTGAGAGCTTTTGATTCTTTGTTTGTGTACTGCTACATAGGTTAGTAATGAAATTCTTGTTATTTATATGATTTAATATGTATGTAGGGTAAAGACCTACGATTTCCAGGATAGAATTGTAGGAAATGGAGATTGGATGACTGGGAAAAAGAATGTAGATGTCCTTCCCCAACTTGTTTGCGCTGTTTGCTATGGAGATTGTATTTATGAATATTGTAGGAAATATATATTGTGGAGTTATAAGAGCATGTGCTCTAGAATGATTTTTAGGATTATGTGAATTATATGTAATTGTTAAGTTGTGATTGTTTAAATATGTATGTTACGTTGTTGTCACTTAATAATGTCTCTAATTGTTAAATGCATTGATTAATTGATGACGGAAGCTCCTATTTAAGCAAAGATACTGTCGAAATTTTGTGAACATTTTGTTAGGAAAATAAAATTAAAAGTAATTGAATTGAAAATATTTAAAGTAAAATTGAATGTGTTTATAATTAATAATATGATGTCTTTAAAAAATTATGTGGTTTAGGGTTACTCATATGCTTAATGTTTTCTTCAAACTGATCATGGATGTATGATAGATTGCATCCTAATTAATAGAGGGAGGGATTCAATTGGAATTTTACAATGGGTTGAAAAATTTATAAGAGTAGCATGTTAAATAGAACTCATTGATAAGACAAAAGTTAGGTGTCCATGTAAGAAGTGCAAATGTATAGAAAATATTTAGATGATGATACCATAAGAGTTCATTTGTACAAGTGGGGATTTATGCCTGACTATTGGATTTGGACAGAGCATGGGGACATAGTTAATACAGGGAATCAAGTGCATATGCTTTAGATTGGAAGTAGTTCTGGTATAGTCCACGTAGCTCAACACGGTCGTGAGAGGAGAATCTATGTAGACATTAGAGATATTATTGATGTTGTTGGTCTTGAATTTGCAGCGCATGATTCTCGACTTCAGGTGATGAGCCCAACTAAGATGTCACAAGATTTTATAAACTATTAAAAGCTGCGAATCAACCTCTATGGAAGGATTATGTGCACTCCGAGTTATCAATAGTGCTTTGGAAGTTGAGTATTAAGTTTGAAAAGAACCACAGCCAAAGTGCTTTTGATCAGTGGCCTAAGTCCGAATCCCGATGTAATTCTAAAAGATTTTTATCAAGCTAAAAAATTAGTTTCTAATTTTGGGTTGAAAGAAATACATTAACTGCTGTTTGAAAGGCTGGATGGTTTATTATAAAGATGATATTGTATTGACTGAATGTACGTTCTGCCATGTACCTAGATTTAAACCAAAAGATATGGAAGTGGGAGGCATAAGGATTCCCCTCAGAAAAGAATGCACTATCTGCCTTTATTCCCTAGACTCAAGAGACCCTACGCATCAATAAGCTTGGCTTCTCATATAAAGTGGCATAGTAAAAATCAGAGGGATAATGATGTGATGACTCAGCCAACGCATGGTGAAGCATTGAAACATTTTGATTGAAAAATCTTGAGTTTTAGTCTGATCCTTGAAATGTTAGATTAGGACTCTGTTTAGATAAATTTATCTAAAAAAACCAATTTAGCGAACATTATTCGTGTTGGCTTCTTGTATATTGAAGAAGGTCTTCATTTTTCATAGTCTTTGTTGTTTCTGATTTTGGTTTGTCCTTCCATTCCAATTCCTATTATGGTAGAAAGAGAGAACGGTAAATTATAGATAAAATCATTTAGAAGGGCATAGATATAAATGGCAGACATGGTTTACATGAAACGATGGATTTACTTGACCAAGGTAGTTGATCCCACTAGTGCAAAAAGGCTTTGTTGTTATTGTTGCATCACAATGCATGAGTACTAGGATTTAGTTGATTACCTGGGGTTGAGGGAGATAACTATTTCTGTTTGGTCTCTGCATATCAGCTTTTAAGCTATGGAGGGGTGTGTGTGTCTTTGTGTTGGATGAGGGAGATAGTTTTTTGGCTAGTTGAGGAGTGGTTGGCGCGTGTGGATGTCACCAGTGGCAAGGTTTCTTTCTCTAAGAATTTTCTCTCTCTTGCTTGTCTCCCTTCATTTATTCTCTTTTTGTGCTGTTTGGGGGAAAAGGAGAGTAGAATCATGGAAAGAAAGCACAGAAGCGAAGCAGATAGAAAGAGAGAGCACATACTATGTGTATTTTGATTAAGATGACAAACAAATAGAGATTGGGGCTAAGGTTTAACTTTTAGAAGAAGAAGAAGAAGAAGAAGAAGGGAGATGACGAAGAAGGTAGATGTTAACAGCATAGTAATGGACATGTAAGCATGCTCCATTAGTGATGTTAACTCAGAGGTTAACTTGGTAGACGTTTGAATTTTGAATGAATCAATTTGGGAGTTTTTTTTTTTACAGGAATCAATTTGGTCAATGCAAAATTTTAGAAGGATGAATTTGGCAATTTTGTCTTTTTATATTTAATATACATATTATTAACTTAGTACATCTGAATTGTATTAAATAATAAGTTATTATGATTTTAATGTACATTTTCGTGCAGGTTAAGGAGTTAAATCCCCCTCGAACCAAGGGAGCTGGTTCGAAAGACTCACACCTAAATGGGCAACACGAGGAGATAGGAGAGGTGTGGGTCAACTCTCACTCCGAGATGACATACATAAGTTTGAATTCATATCCCTTAGTATTTAATTTTTGTTATTCTTCATTTATATCATAATTATTACTTACAATGTATTTTATCTTTTTTTTTTTCCTTTGTAGCGTAAGTATATTGAGCTATGGGAGTAGGCATAGACCCAACATCAGACCCAGGTGGCAAAGGTTGGGCTCGATGTTGACATCCCTCCTCCAAATGAGAAAGATATTTTGGCCCAGGTGGTTGGCGGCCCTTCCAATGGTCGCATGTATGGAATGGAGGTATTACTCTGATAATAGGTTCCATCCTTCGCCACTAAGTCAGTTGCTAGGGATGATGCCATACGAGAGCGCATGCATGCTCTAAATCAAGAATTGCAATAGCAGGTACAACAACTTATACAGCAACAGCAGGCACAACTTCTCCAACACCTCCAAGAGTATTTATCCCACTTTGTATTTATTTTATTTTGATACTTTCTTTATTTACTCAATTACTTCATTATTTTGCTTATTTAATTACCATTTCATTACTTCCTTATTTTGTATAATTTTTATTGATAATTAAATTATTATAAAAATAATAAATAAATTTCAAACAATTAGATAATTTATACAAGTTCTTCATATACAACAATGTGATTTATCTAAAAAAATACTGATAGGTGTACTAATTGGAAATGAATGTTTTTTTTTAAATAAAAAATATTAAATTATTATCGGAAAACCCGTTGGTTTATAAATAAAATATTTAATATATTTTTGGAACCCGTTGGTACAAAAAAAAACCATCAGTAATAAAAACAAAATATTTTTTTAATTTTTAAAACCTATTGGTAAAAAAAAAATTCGTCAGTAATATTATTTTCCTAAGGACCTCATTGACACCTTTAATTCACACTGCTGACCGATTTTTTTATTATTGGCCTACAATAAGCTTGCGGTACATATCAACAAGAAAAATGACCTGTTAGTAATAGTCTTTCGACAACCCATGATCGTCAATAAACCCGTCTCTCAATATCTAGCGTAAATCTTGTATTGAAATTAGATAAATAGAGCAGTCTTACCTCCATCCAAAGATGTACACTTTCATTATAACTTTCATTGTATGTTGTGCTTGCTCTCTTAGAAGTTGAAATATTCTTATTCCTTCTTTATAACTACTTCCAAATGCTGTTTGAGAAATAGCATCTCTACTCAAATTTTGAAGAAATGGCCACACATCAATTTCACATGATTCATCTGAAGACAGCATTCCCTCCCATTTACTTATCATGTCATTGCAACTTATGAAGAATGTTGGCATCATAATCTGCGGCACAAAATAGAAAGGAGTTAAAATTCCCTGCGTCAAACTAAACATATAAACTTTCAGAGCATGTTGTAATAAAACAAATCTCTATTGCTTGCTAAAGCATATAATGCAGCCTAAACTAATCCAAGTTATGCCATGCCAAATAATTTTTGTAAGGGAAAGGAGAAGATAATTTTTCCAATGCTCAGACACACAAACAATTGGATTCCCTAGCTAGTGCTTTTTTATCATGTCTTCTAAAGGCACACAAGACGATCATATATAAGATCTGTATCTACTAAAGAGAAAACAACCTTTAACTTCTCTAAATTGAATGCAAGGTTGATTATCCGTCTATGTTTGCTCCACTTCTCACCCTCATAGCTTGCAAGACCACCAGCTAGTAGTTTGACAAGCGGATTTGCAATAGGCTTTGGGAAGTCATAGATCTTGTTCAATACATCTTTGATTAGCTCAGGATCTGTTATGGTCACCCTTGGTCTTGGTCCAAACCAGATAAAAGAATTCTTGCCTGCATATCATCGGCAACTTTATATTAAAATAAAAAAAAATTAAACTAAAACATTAACAATAACCAAAAAAAAAAAAAGTCATGAACGAAGACAATCGGCAACTTCGTGAGCTATTTGAAATTGGCATAAAGTATCACACAATGTCAAATAATTAACAGTAAGAAAAGTAATATTCAAATTTTCTCAGCTGGTTTTTATTATCAAAAAAAGAAAAAAAATTCTCAGTTGCCATATATGACCCAGAATTGATTTTAGATTCTGACAGCCTCAAACGATGCATGTTTGAGATTGTGATATGAATTACTTTCCTCTTAAGTGAAAAGGCAATAGATTATCATTTTCTTCTTTTGTTTATTTGTTACGAAGAAATTAACAAATTTGTTCTGCTAATAGGCCATGACAAAATTCATTGAAAAGAGAGTAGAGTTGGACCGTTTAGGCAGAAAAACAAAAAGAAAATATAAGACTCTCTTCGGGGCATGAGCAGGGAAAAAAATAATTGCTAGACAGACTTTAAAGAAAAAGATAATGAACAGCTTATTAGCTACCCAAGGGAATCCTGACCGTGTGGACAGGTTCATGTCTACAACAATACAAGAATTCCTCACACCCACCTTATAGCTCCAATTAATATCATTATTTGGGTTTGCAACAAATTCAACCCCCTTCTTTTCAGAAAAATAAGGGGCAAAAAAAAAATAAATAAATAAAATAAGGATGTTGGCATTGGAATCTAATTACACGTGGAAGTAACTTGTGTGAAAGGGGCCGGGCAACCACACAACTACATTGGAATCAAATTCAGAAAATCGCCACACATGGCATGTCATTCTAAGACACTTTCTCAAAATACTCTCTTTTGAAAAGCGCGAAATTTTAGATCTTAGTAATTATGTATTTATAATAATCCGATTATGGACGAACAAATTATTACATACACCTTAGAACACAATTTGCAAATTACCGTATTTGTTAACAGTTTGTTGGGGATAGGGTAGCGCACGCGGCACAATGTCATCAGAAAGGTTGATGGGTTTGGATTTGGCTTCCACATGCATCTGCATAAGTTCCTTGGTGTCCCCAACAAGAATCCTGTATGGGTTGCCTTGAAGGCCTTGCTCTCTAAGCAGCCTCTCAAGCTTCTTTGGCCTCAGCCACAGCCAGTTCAGCACCCTCCATCCCCACCATATCAAGCCAAACATCACCGTGAGGGATATGGCTGCAAAAGTTGTGTCCCATGCTGCTTCCATTTCTGTGTCAGTAATTGGCGGGAGAAAGAAAAAACACAGCAATAAGGGAAGATGATGAACCAGATATAGAGCAAGCAAGATATATCAGAGTACTTGAGCACAGGAAACAGCTTCTAGAATTTAGGTAGCAATAATTACGAGGTGTTGCAATTTTTTACTAATAAGTCAATAACTAAACCCACTACGTTTGTCTTTTTTGCTTTTGGCTTCTACATCCAATTTTGGTCTCGTCATATGGAAAGGGACAAAATTATACAATTTTGAGGAAATGCTAGGATTTGGGAAATTGCAATCTTTTAAATATTACTATAAAATAACAGTGCTTCCGAATAAATACTCGCATTATTAATTTTGATGGAATGATGTTGTAAAAATATCTTATATTTTTATTTGTGAAATTAATTTGGATAAATTAATAATGGCAAAAGGTATTATTAGTCTATCACTCAATAATGTGTTTTGTTTTTAAAGAGTTTCAATGCAATCACTAATTAAACCAAATATTTTATCTGATGTGATAATATATAATTGGATATTCATATAATTTTTTCATATTGATAGTATATATACATATAATTCTTTATCAAATTAAACCATTTTATTTATATAATTTTTTAATAATAAATATGAAAATTAATTATATTTATTATATGATAAAATATAATTAAATGATAGTATAATATTATTTTATATGATGACTTCAAAATTAAAAGATTTAACAAAAGCTGGATATGGCTGCTTGGAGAGCACGGCAAAAAATCCTCCAGTGTTTATGAGTAAAACTACTTATATTCTAGGAGTAATAAACAAAGAGTCACATCCACTACCCCGGTAGTAATCCCCAATTTGAAGACGGAAATTTCAATATCCAATGTTTGGTCTTTCATGTCAATTCCATAATCTCCGTATGGAGAAATTCAGCAAAGGGGATTGATATTGACATTTGAAAGGTTGAAATTTTATACACCGATCTTGAACTTGAAGGAACATGTGCGTCATATCTTATCCTTACCATCTTTTATAAGTTTAATTTTTATATATGAATTATAATACCATCCAATTATATATTTTTACAGTAATAAAAATAATTAAGTTTTACATCCATTTTTTTAATAGTCATGCAAATAAGATGTTTTAATGAGATAATAATCGGTGCATATAAATTAAACCCTTGAGTTATAAAACTTCAAAAGAAATACAGTCACAATTTTTCATGAACACAATTCTATCCTTAGTATCTGTCACTTTTATTGAAGATAGTGTGAATTATGAAATAGTTTAAATATAATTGTATTCTTTATAAATAATGACAATTTTATTTTTAACTCTTTTAAAATTTTTCCTATGGTTTAGTGCTTTTTTAACTTTATTTGTTTTTAGCTTTTGCCATTCTAATTTTTTATCTCTATAAATATGTTTCAATATGCATTTAGTCATTACAAATAATAGAAATATTATTTTTGTGTCCTTATAAATATTTTTAAACATCTTATATATATATATATATCACCACTTAACATCAAATCTAAATGTAAAAGTGGACCCAAAATGGAACAAAAAAAAATGTAATACCTTAGGTATATTATTCCCTAGGAGAGTTTATTGTTGTACATGTGTCTCTAGGTGAATCTAAGGCCGCCATAGGGTTCCTCAGGACCCACTCATGTTAATGGTAGGCTCCACTTAAATTATTGCTCAAAGTTATGAGAAAAACAACTCTAGAGAGCACTACAACGCCAAAATGAGAGCTTTAGCGGTCAAGAACAATAAGGTGGTGCGAATGGCAAACAGTATGCGCTCTAGTGAGTGCTGCAGTGCTCAAATGAGCGTTGCAACACTCATAAAACCCCCATTTTTGGGTTTTAGACATAACAAACCCATCCCTCACCTCTTCAAACATGAAACTTAGCCTCCTAACCCAATTTCACACCATAAACTCCATTTTCGTCCATTTTTTTCTCAAAACCAACTTCAATCATTGACTTTTGAGGCTTTAAGGTATGCTGTTTTAGTGATTTTGTTTCTTTTCCTTCAATTCTTCTTTGTTTTGAGAGTTGGTTTAGGGATTTCCATGCCCCTCAAAGGAGTGGAATCTCTCTATTATGTTAGAGTTAGATTTGAGCTATATAAAGGTCTTAGAAGTTAATTTAGAGTTCTATTGCTTCCATGGAAGATACCAGTGTCATTCCTACTCCGAGGAATTCTATCAGTGTTGAACTTTCATCTTCTACCACTCCAGGTGAATGGGTTCACATTTATGATCGCTATGTTTATCATTATAGCTATTTTCATCAGATAGGAAATGGTGGATGGTTTGAGAGTTTATTTTTTAGAAGAATTGAGATTTATATTGAATTGAGAACTTATAGTTTTCAAACTAGCATGAACTGCATTTTGAGAAAAATCATGGGACCATTATTAGTGAAATGAATTTATAGAGAACTGGATTGAAATTTTAATTGTTTAGAGCTAATTTGATTATTATATGATTTTTTGTATTGCATATTGTGCATGTGGAAGTTTTGAACCCTAGGGTAGAAGATTTTATGAAATATAGAGAAAAGATTTAGATTTACGGTTGAGTTGAACAGTAGCTATAGAGAAATAGGTTGTGTGTTAACGTCAGTTAATCAACCTTTGTACCAAGTAGCCAAGGGTCAGAGAAAATAGAAAAATTATTATCATACTAGGACAACGATACATAACGCCCTGATATGACCAGAGATTCATAATCAAATATTTTGTTGTCTTATATATCGTGTGTAACCAAAGTAGAGATTTCTGTTTCTCTATTAGGGTACTATTAGGTTGCTTATAGAAAACCATGATATTGATTATCTAACTATAAGTATGAAATGTTTTAAAGCTATATTACTATTATTGTTATTATGATTTTGTATATCTTCCCTTGGTGTCCCATGAAAAGGGGTTCCAGGTGATAATTTACTCACTAAGTTTTGGTAAAAAAAAATCACCCCTCTTTTTTTTCGCATATTTACAAATACAACTGCTGCTGTGGACACTCTCAGCCACTTTTTTCCCAACAGTGTTAGATTACAGTTGGTGAGCCTTGCTAGGTGAAGTAATGTTCTTTTACCTACAGTGCTCCAATGTTGATGCAAGCAAGATCCCAGACTGTAGAGCATGGTTATGTTTTGTGTGGTCTTGTATACTAGAATGTTATTTTTGGATTGTATTTATGTAACTTTACTCCTCATAGTTATTTTTATATGATGGACTTTATGTATTTTTTTGTAGTGTTATGAATTCCACCTTCAGAGACATATATTGGAAATTTCAATTTGATAATTATGATTTAACAGAACAAGTGATTAGTTTTGGAAAATGAAATTATATTTTAAATTTTTTTTATGATTTATTGTGCATATAAATCAATACAAGTCAAGACACTTATGTAAGAATGACATTTCTCACATATCGGTCACGTTCCCAAATCAGGTCATGACAAAGTTGGTATCAAAGTTATAGGTTTCCCTGCATATCATTGGAATAAATGTCCACAGATGGCACATCGTTTATGTAAATGGAAGCGTGCCCCTTTGCATTAGCAAAGTATTACTTGAGGCTTTTTAAGGTGGTCAATTGTGTCTAAGTCCAAAAACAGAGTCATGTCATTTCTCATGAAAATTATTCCTTATCTTATATACTCGCATTTTTCAGTTGGATTCGGTATGCCTCCCTTCTGACATTCTACCTCACGTTGCAGCCGTAGCAATGGTTCTTGCAGTTCTAGTGGTGGCCTTTTAGCCTTGGAACAGGCTCTAGCCACACTTTCGATGTACTAGAAGATAGACAGAGGCCGAATTGCAGCCACCCTCAGTCCAACCTCCAGGTAGAGACCTTGATAACTCAGCCTTAGAGTGCTTCAGAAAGATAGATCCACCCACTTTCCAAGGGCGCCTCACTGTAGAGGACCTTTAGGCCTTCCTTAGAGAGATACAGAATATCACTAGAGTTATTCATTGTTCCTCCAAAAGAGCAGCAAAGTTAACTAGCTTCCAGCTAAGAAGCCAAAATGGGAGATATAGAATATTAGTAGAGCTATTCATTTGGTATGATGAGTTCCTATGGGGGTGCAATGACTCGGAGTCACCCACCTAGGAGGAGTTTAGAGCGACTTTTCTACGTAGATTTTTGTCAGAGAGATGGTATGCTTAGATGGTAAAGGAGTTTATGAGGATTCGTATGACTCCTGGGATGTTGTGGCTAAGTATGATGAGAGCTACACATACTTGGCTCAGACAGCTGTAGGCATGCTACAGTTAGAGATAGATAAGGTGAGGTGGATTAGTTAGGGACTGCCTAATGATATGTTCCTTAGTCTTCAGCTGCATGTTGGTACTATGGATTATGCCCAGGTAGTATATACAGCTATTGGGCTAAAGGCAGGGCTAATAGAAAGTAGAGCAGCCTCTGAGTCTAGCAAGAAGGCCCGGACTCATGGTGCTTTTTCTAGGACAGCTAGTACTAGCAAAGAACCTATCCAGTGGGGTCAGCAACGGGCCTAATCGAGTAGGATTGCTCTTTCAGATCCTACTCCAGTATGGCCTGCAGCCTCCCAGGGTCAGAGCAGAGGAAATAGTTAGTATTCGGGTCAGGCATCATTTCAGAGTTATCCTGCATGTCAGACTTGTGTAAGGAGACACTTAGGGCAATGCATGATTAGCACATTTGTATGTTATGGTTGTGGCTAGCATGGTCACGAACAAGTGGAGTGCTTGTTCTGACAGGGGATGTCTAGCCAGGGGTCGGCGAACTCCTTGGCCTCAACTCGGTCTTTACAGTTGGTGACCCAGGGTGGTTCTGCTATTCCAGCTAGCAAAGGTCCTAGAGGTAAAGGCCTTGGAGGCAGAGGCTCCGATGGCAGAGGTTCAGTAAGTAGAGGACAAAGTAGCGAGGATAGCCCCAACTATATGTGTTGATGCATAGCATCTAAATATGTAGTAGCAGGTATTATTCTAGTCTTTGGTTTTAAAGCTTTTGCATTAATTGATCCTAGGTCTACCTATTCACATGTGCTCCCATGCTTTACCACATGTTTTGAGATACCAGTTGCTAGTCTAGAAAAGCCTTTCTTAGTAGAGTTACTAGCAGGAAAGCCTTTTCTGGTTTACTCACTTTATAGACAATGCTAGATCAAGGTTAAGGATATGGAGACTTGTGCAGACTTACATGTGTTAGACATGTCAGATTTTGATGTCACCTTAAGTATGAATTGGTTAACTTGATGCTATGCTATGGTTGATTGTTATAGTAAACCAGTAAACTTTAGTGCTTCTGGAGGTGAACTTCAAAAATTTAGAGGCACTAGTTATTCAATTCTAACCAATCTAATCTCATCCGTGAGTAATTTGAAACTTATGAACAAAGGGAGCTATGTGTTTTTGGCTTCAATCAGGGAAATAGATGCATCAGTGCTGACTATAGAGTCAGTTCCAATAGTTTGTAAGTTCCCAGATGTGTTCCGGAAAAGCTACCAAGATTGCCACCAGCAAGAAAGATATAGTTTGGGATAGAACTTGAGCGTGGAGTTAGGTACATTTCTATACCTCTATACTATATAGCCGCAACAAAGTTACAAGAATTAAAGAAACAGTTGCAGGATTTGCTAGATAAGGCATTCATCTGACTGAGTACTTTACCTTGGGTTGCTCCAGTCTTATTTATGAAAAAGAAGGATGAGTTTATAAGAATGTGTATAGATTACCGACAGTTGAATAAGGTGACAGTTAAGAACATATATCCTTTACCATGTATAGATGATATGTTTGATCAGCTTCAGAGGGCTCAGTGTTTTTCCAAGATTAATCTTTGGTTAGGTTATCATCAGTTGAGGATCAAGGGTAAGGATGTGCCCAAAATGGCCTTTAGGACACGCTATGGACATTATGATTCTTAGTGACATTCTTTGGTTTGACTAATGCTCTTGCAACTTTCATGAATTTGATGAACTGTGTTTTTAAACTGTTCCTAGATGATTTTGTGATAGTCTTTATTGATGACATCCTGGTGTACTCTAGGAGTACAGAGGAGCATGAGTAGCATCTCAAGATTGTCCTGCAGATGCTTAGAGAACACCAAGTGCATGCCACGTTCTTTAACTGTGAGTTTTGGTTAGAGCAAGAGGCATTCCTTGGACATATAGTGTCTAAGGAAGGTATTATGGTAGATTTGAAGAAGTTTGAGGCAGTTCAACAGTGGCCAAGACCCTCTATGATGTCAGAGATTTGTAGTTTCCTAGGTTTAGCAAGATACTACCGATGGTTTATTAAGACTTCTCCAAAATTGCAATAGCTTTAACTAAGTTGACCTAAAAGAATGGTCAGTTTTAGTGGTCAAATACCTGTGAAGAAAGTTTTTAGAAGTTAAAGACTTGCTTGACTACTGCTCTAGTTTTAGTATTACCTTTCAAGCACAGATGGTTTTTGTGTATTGTGATTGCTTCTAGAGTATGAACTGACTGTGTCCTTATGCAACATGGCCACGTTGTGGCCTATGCTTCTAGGCAACTCAAGAGGCATAAACAAAAATGGCAGCAGTAGTGTTTGCTTTAAAAATCTGGAGACATTATCTATATGAAGCACCATGTGAGATTTTCACATATCACAAGAGCTTGAAATACATTTTCCAGCAAAAGGACCTAAATCTCAGGTAGCGCAGAAGGTTAGAGTTACTGAAAGATTATGATTGCATAATCTCCTACTATCCAGGTAAAGCTAATGTAGTAGCTGATGCTTTTGGTAGAAAGTCTATGGGCAATTTGGCTCACATTTCACTTGTGAGGCAACCTCTAATAGAAGATATTCATAAGCTAAAAGCAGAGGGAGTTCAGTTTAGGTTGGATGATTCAGGAGTCTTTTTAGCTGACATTAGGGCCTAGTCAACCCTAGTGGAGCAAATCAAGGAAAAACAATAGGAAGATCCTAAGTTGGTTAGCTTATAGAGGATGTGCACAAAGGAGAGAATCATGAATTTTTAGTAAATACAAAGGGAGTGTTGCATTTTGGAGATAGATTATTTGTGCCAGAGGTGGATGAGCTGGAAAAAAAAAAAAGATAATGTAAGAATCTCATAATACAACATACTTTGTACACCTGGGTTTAGCTAAAATGTATCATGACCTCAGACAGCTATATTGGTGGGAAGGTATGAAGAGAGATATAGGTGATTTTGTAACATGATGTTTGGTTTGTCAGCAAGTTAAGGCTGAACCCCAAAGACTTGAAGGATTACTTTAGCAGATAGAGATTCCAGAGTGGAAGTGTGAGAGGATTGCCATAGACTTTATAGTCAAGTTACATCGAAGTACTAGAGGTTTTCATTCTATATGGGTAATTGTTGACATGATGGTGAAATCAGCTCACTTTCTACCAGTAACGATGAGTTTTAGTGTAGCTCAATATGCCCAGCTCTATATAAATGAGATTGTCAGACTGCATGGGGTGCGTATGTCTATCATATCAGACAGAGAGTGTCAATTCACTGTTCTACAGAGCATTTAAAGAGGCTCTCTGAACTCTAGTGAACTTGACCACAACTTTCCATTCACAGATAGATGGTCAATCCAAGAGGAAAATTCAAACTCTAGAGGACATGCTCAGAGCTTGCGTGTTAGATTTTGATGGGAGTTGGTGTGACTACTGGCCACTAATAAAGTTTGCATACAATAATAGTTATCAGGAAACTATTCAAATGACATCATTTCAGGCATTATATGGCAGACACTGCAGATATCCCATTGGATGGTTTGAGCTTAGGGAACCTAAAACCCTAGGCCCATATTTGGTCCAAGAGACTTTTGAAAATGTCAGGTTGATCAAAGAACGGCCACTAGTAACTCAGTCTAGACAAAAAGCTTATGCTGACAATCGACGCCGAGAGTTAGAGTTTGTTATGGGTGATCATGTGTTTCTCAGGGTGTCTCCCATGAATGAGGTGCTGAGGTTTGGTAAGTGGGGAAAGCTAAATCCTTGCTATATCAGACCCTTTGAGATTCTAAAGAGAGTTAGAGCAGAGGGCTACAAATTGGCACTGCCTCCCAATTTATTGGCCATACACCTAGTATTCCATGTCAGTATACTCAAAAAGCATATAAGCATATTCCATATCAGTCTTATGTACTCCCCCCACAGATAGTTCAGATTGATAAAAGTTTATCCTATGAAAAGGAGCCAGTTACTATTGTGGATAGACAGATTAAGAAGCTTCGCTCGAAGGATGTGGCTTCAATGAAAATCATTTGGAGAAATCACTCCGACGAAGAAGCCATGTAGGAAGCCAAAAGGTCCATGAAGACTAAGTATCTGCATCTTTTCTCTCCTTCAGGTATGTTTTAAGATTTTGGGACCAAATCTTTTAATGGAGGAGTATGTAATACCTTAGGTATATTATTTCCTAGGAGAGTTTAATGTTGTACATGTGTCCCTAAGGTGAATCCAAGACTGCTATAGGGATCCTCAGGACCCCCTTCATGTTAATGGTAGGCCCTACTTGAATTATTGCTCAAAGATATGAGAAAAACAACTCTGGAGAGCACTGCAACGGTCAAGAGCAGTAAGTCAATGCAAATGGGAAACACTGCAACGCTCATAAAAGCCCCATTTTTGGGTTTCAGACATAACAAACCCATTCGTCATCTTTCCAAACATGGAAGTTCTCCCCCAATCCAATTTCACACCATAAACTCCATTTTTTCTCAAAACCAACTTCAATCTTTCATTTCTAAGACTTCAAGGTATGTTGTTTTAGTGATTTTGCTTCTTGTCCTTCAATTCTTCCTTGTTTCGAGAGTTGGTATAGGGATTTCCATGCCTTTCAAAAGAGTGGAGTCTTTCTAATATGTTAGAGTTAGATTTGAGCTATATAAAGGTTTTAGAAGTTAATTTAGAGTTATATTGCTTCCATGGTAGATACTGGTGTCATTCCTGCTCCGAGAAACTCTAACCTTCCTCTTTTACCACTCCAGGTGAGTGGGTTCACATCTGCCATCTCTATGTTTATCATATAGCTATTTTCATCATAATAGGAAACAGTATATGGTTTTAGAGTTTATTTTTTAGAATAAGTTCAAACTAGCATGAATTGTATTTTGAGAAAACTTATGGGACCATTATTGATGAAATGAATTTATAGAGAACTGGATTGAAATTTTAATTGTTTAAAGCATATTTGATTATTATATGATTTTGGTACTACATATTGTGCATGAGGAAGTTTTGAACCCTAGGGTAGAAGACTTTATGAAATATAGAGAAAAGATTTAGATTTACGGTTGAGCTGAACAATAGCTATAGTGAAACAGGCTGCGTGTTACCCGTTAACTTTGATACCAAATAGCCTAGGGTAAGAGAAAACAAAGAAATTATTGCTACACTGGGGATGTTGATACATAATGCCTCAATGTGACCAGAGATTTATTTTGTTACGTCACATATATTGTGCGTAACCAGAATAGAGAGTTCTATTTCTCTATTAGGCTAATATTGGGTTGATTATAGAGAATCATGATATTGATTATCTGACTGTAAGTATGAAATGTTTTAAAGTTTTATTATTGTTATTGTTATTATGATTTTGTATATCTTCCCTTGGAGTCCCATGAAATGGGGTTCTATGTGAGGACTCATTCACTGAGTTTTGGTAACAAAACTCACTCATCTTTTCCTTCTCATATTTACAGATACAACTGCTGCTACAAACACTCCTCAGCCACTTTCTTCTCAATAGCATTAGATTACGGTTGGTGAGCCTTGTTAGGTGAAGTAATGTTCTTTTGCTTACAGTGCTCCAGTGTTGATACAGGTAGGATCCCGAACTGTAGAGCAAGTTTATGTTTTGCATGGTCTTGTAGTAATATTATTTTGGACTATACTTATGTAACTTTACTCCTCATAGTTTTTTCTATATGATGGACACTATATGCTTTTGATGGTGTTATGGATTCCACTTTCAGAGATTGATTTTGGAAATTTCAATTTGATAATAATGATTTAATAGAACAGATGATTTGTCTTGGAAAATGAAATTATATTTTAAAAGATTTTATGATTTATTGTGCATATAAAGCAATAAAGGTCACGTGTTGGTCATGTTCCCAAATCGGGTCACGACAAAAACCCAACTAAAATCAAAACATTTGTACCAAAAAAAAATCAAAACACAAATTTTCAACAGAACAAAATAAAAAAGACTCACATTTAAAAATTAAAAACATATGTAAATCTAATAAAATACTTTCACGTAACGGTCCAAGTGCCGACATTTTAATTAACAATAAGTTGGCCTTTTTCTCTTTTAATTCTTTTTTGTATCTTTGTCGGATTAATGTGTTAGTTGTTTTCAACTTTTGGCTCTCAATGAATTAATGCTTTTTCTTTAAGTAATTTCTTTTTAACTCTTTTGATTAATTAAATAACCTAATGACTATAATAACATTTGTTGATTAATCATACCATGTCATATTATCATCATGTTCTATATATTCTATATATAAAAGTAAGACACTTTTCATAGTTTGAATACCAAAAGTCTCTATTTAATGCTTTCAGTGTAATATTTTTTATTTTATTTTAACACTTATTAAATAGCTACACCATTAATTTTGTATTTCTACATCTATATATATATATATATTTTTTTTTTCTTTTTAAAAAAAAATTGATTTTCCATTAGTGTATATCTTGTTAATATTCGTATCTAAACAATACCTATGCGTTGCATGTGGATTGTTGGTTAAATTTTTAAACTATCATTAATTTCAATATTATTTAAATTGATTTTATGAAATATTTTGTTTATATATATATATATATATATATATATAGGTAGTGTAGAATAAAATTTTTTTCGTTAATATACATATTTTTAGTATTTTTTATTTAGACGGCACGTAAGTTGTCAGTGCAATATTTAAAATTACTTAAATTAATTTGATGATATATATATTAGTCAATATAGAACAAACATAAAAACTAACTTTTTCTAACAGACATCTTTATTATATATCCATCATCGTAGTTAAGGATTGCACGAGCCAGTGCTTGTAAATGGCAATTATAGCTCGCAGGCATTATGAAGTCTTGGGCATTAGAAACAAGCAGTCAGGTTTACTTGAGGAAGAAGTTTAAAACGAAGTCTTGGGCATCTGATAGATATTTATACACAAATTTATATATACTAATTTTATATAATAAAGTAAATAAACATTATTAATCAATTTAGTGGAGCGTTTGCAAAACGATAACAGTGTTTGCAGAAGTAAAGCATGATGCGATGGCGGTGCTGAAGCGGAGGACGCAGGACAGTGGTGGTTGACTAGCGCAACGAAACGTTGGTGGACACAAGGACCTTCGACCTTCGAGGTTTTTACACTCTCAACGTTGAAGACCGTATGGTCAGTTTCTTTTTCGAAATATGTTTGTTGTAAATAAAATTGTACAACAGATACCCATAATATACCTTATCACCATAACAAAACTGATCGATCATTACGACCAGTCTGGTTCACGGTTTTTTGGGGTTCCCTGTCAGTTCTCACAGTTCTGAAAAGGTTTTTGAGAAATTGGTTTTGAGCTTCACTTGCCCCGGACATGGGAATGGTTCCCAGTTCAACCAATCCAACCGGTTGGCCCGGTCCAATTTTTAGAACTATGTCCGCCAATAATGTGAAGGAGGAAACATTTCATATGCCAATGTTCTGAAATTTGAATATCGAGGAAACATTCGCTGATAAAATTTTAACGAAATGAAATGTTTCAGTATAATACTTTGCCAATGGATTTTCCCTCATTAATGGGGAAATCATCAAGACAGACATGTGTCAAAGGCTAACATTATCTTAGCAAAATCTGCCAGTAACATCCAAGATGAAACGTTTCATGCGCCAACGTTCTGCAACTCGACAATCAAGAGAAAATCTGTTGGTAATATTTTCATCAAATTAAAATTTCTTTTGCGTAACTAAGATTTTCCCTCGATGCTATTTTTCTTTCTAATTATTTTTTTTCCTAATACTGGACATGAAAAGAAAAGATTCCGAGGGGCAGATCCCTCTGTTATCATTTAATTTAATCATATATGTGTGTGTGTGTGTGTCTGTGTGTGTGTATGAAAGCAAGTTTTTTTTCTCAGAAATCACTCTTCAATATTATTTTTATCTGCATATTCCTATTTTCAAGTAGGTGTCATAGCGGTTCGATCCCGTCTCTGCTCTGCCCTCAAGTCTCTTAGGTCTGCCCCGGCTCTAGTATATCAAAGTTTTAATCTCAGTCTCCTTTTATTTATTTTGTATTTGGTTTGACATGACATCAAAACCTTTTATCCTATATTCTTGTAATCTTTTATAATAACCAGAGACCACCTTCGTATACAACCAGAAGTATCTGAGATTGCTCACCCAAGGTCATACCCACCACCAGTACATCCCGTTGGACCATAGTTATTAAACTCAGATCAGTGATCAACTCGGCCACACCATTGGGTCATTGGTTCAATCAATGGATCACTGATCGAACCAGTTGAATCAAATTTGATTAAATAAATATTTAAAATATAATATATATAATTATTGTCAAACATTTTCATAAAAATCAAGTTAATCTGGTGGTTGGCATTCGTACACTCCAAGTACAGGTGAGGAGTTTGAACCCCCCCAAACTATAAATTGCATTTTGAATTTACTGACTTATTGGAATTAATATGTAATATATATATTTCTTGTCACATAATATAGCAAAGGACAAGCTGGTCTAATGGAAAGTGACAATGCTTCCTGTAACATTCCCAATTTTTCTTAATATAGTGTTGTTTTATTATAGCTTTTTATTTAAAAAGTATGAGGGTTTTTTTAGAGGCAATAAATATTTAGCGATAATCATATAAAAAGTCTAATTAAAATATTACAATATCTAATAGTTCTACAACCTGAAACTTAACATCAAAATGTGAAATTTTAATAATTTTCTTAGATTTTATTAAAATTACAAAAAATGCCACTATATATTAGAAAATAAGCTTATAATATAATTGGCTATAGAAAAATCCAACATAAATCTCATAAAAGCTTAAAGAGTGTAAAATATTATGATGAAAAATTATAAATACACTTTAAACATAACTTTGATGATAAATATCAATATTAAGTAAATTTGTATAATATTAGTATAATTACATAAAAATAACCTAACCTAGGGTGTAAAATAAACTCCAAAAAATCCTAGAAAATAACTTTAGGTCAGATTAATTTTTTTTATTAATTTTTTTTAACTAAGTTATTATATTGAACAATGAGAATCATGAAATAAGCCTCTCCATTAGACCATGGATAGTATTAAAAATCATATTGATCGTTAATTAATTAATTTTGATTTAATTAAAGTTTAAATTACCTAAATAATCACTTAAGCTTTAAGATGAGTTTTCCTAAACCTTGATTAATCTAACTAATAATCTCATATCAATTAATTAACACCTAGATTAGCCACATGGAAAAAAATATTTGAAAAGTGAAATTAAATTGTCAAACTTTCATGTCATAATTATTCAAAAAACTAACCAAATTTGACTAAAAATTTCAACAATGGTACCCTTGTCTTCTTATGTTGTTGGATAGCTCAAAATTCATATGGGCTGCTATAAAAAAAAATATTTATTTATAGATAATCAATTATTTTAATTAACTTAAAATAGACCTAGTTAAGATAAAAATATATTAAAATACTAAAAGTTATAGAAAAATTCATAAAAAATTATAGATAACATATAAATATGGTGAAAACATGTTATTAATAATAGATTAAGGAAATTTATTTTTTATATGATTATTTAATTAATTACCTAGTATATGTAACTTTAAGATAAAATTTTGAATATACAAAATTTGTCATTTTCATATATTTTGAATATACAAAACTTGCCACCCTCTATAACTCTATTAGAGATAAGATTCAGACCTATAGACTGCTAAATAAAAAATAACAATAATTTAAAGATACTTAAATAAATCATTAGTTAATTGATTCCCGACAAAACTAACAATAGTGTTAAATACTAAATAAAATACAAATAACTATAAAAATTTGTATAAATTTCATGAATCCTTGTATTATATCTCTAATAATCTAATGATGATATTTAAAAAAAATTAAGCCATTTACTAATTAATTAACTTAATTAAGATTGAATAGTTTAAGTAAATTTACCTTATTTAAATAATTAATTATTAAATTATATGTAAATATATTAAAATTTAATAAATATCTTTAAATCATGTCATTAACATTTTAGTATATCTTTAAATGATAATTGAGAATTTATTAAATTATTTAGTATTAGTTTTAATATTTAACTAATGAAACTAACTAAATATGACAAATAAATTATAAAATTAGTAATATTTTAACCCTAGCCTTTTTCTGTAAATAGCACACCTCTAAACACAACTCCACACTTCATTATTCTACCCAAAATCTATCAAAAATTGTAGCTACCATTTCTCTCTTCATTTCCTTTATTTTCACACAAAAACACTAATAAAATTTTAGCAAAACACCTCCAAATTATCACCTCTTCTTATCACCATCTAACATCAACACTTCCCAGCCTTTATACATGAATTTTAGTCATAAGAAAATATGTAGATAAGTTGAAGAAGTACCTGGTCTATCCTTAGTGCAGCTAAGTTTCTAAGGCTCTAAGAACAAGTAGAGATTTTTCTTTCACTTCTAAGCTTCATGTATGATTTTCTTGTATGATGTGTTCTATGATACTCAAAGCTTATGTTTATTATTTTTAATATCTTTGAATGATTTAAAGATGGTGACATAAATCTATGTGTATGTGATGCATGTTTATTTGCCTACTTATATGGTTGAAAATTATGATTAAAGATCATTTTAAATTTTGATTATGCTTTCTTCAAATATTTAAATGTTGTGTATAAATTTTTTTTTAATGTGTTAAACCATGTATTTTCCATTAATAAAGCTTTGTGCACAAGTTGTGGAGTTTTAAAGTAATATAGCTTGGTTTTGACTTCATTATGTATTTGGTTGTAAAATATTTTTGGTTCATAAAATGTGCTTTATTTAATTCACTATAATGAATGGATTCTAAACCTTTGAGCATGTAATATTTAGCTTGGTTTATTTGTTATGTTTCTCTTGGGATCATTAAGACTTAATAAGATATAAAAGACGCTAAAATATATTTTTATTAATCATGACCTTTGTTATCGACTTTTGAATATATAGATATTATCTGAACTACTATGAGTTTTTAAGACTCACTTGGACTTGATTGAGACAATTTATGATCATAATAAATGGACTTGAACTATGGACTTTGAATTATGGACCTTAGACTATGAACCTTGGAATATAAATATTTGGCTTGAGTATATATTTATTAACATTAAGAAATATTATTTACAAAGATTTAAGTTAAGGTCCCACTAGGAACATGACATGTAAACTAACTAGTTTCTTGCTTGAAGTGATTTCCTAAAGTTTGGGTATAATTTTGATTATTTCTTTTTATATTTCTTGAAAGGTTCCATGCTCTTTTATTTGCTCTATGACTATATTCTTATATGGAAAAAAATATTATTTTTTACCGATGTTGAACATATAAAGGTAATTTACCTACATATTTTCTAAAGATAGATATGAAATAATTTTGGATGAATTTAGGCTTATGGAATTAGTAAAGAAAATATTATATGAATACTTGAAATTGAATTATTATATGATTAAAAACTAAGTTAAGCATATTTTATTATAAAGAACATGAATTTATTATAATAGTGTGATTTGGTGCTTCAATGATAATTACAAAGAAATATGATTTTTCTAGGAATGCTATGTTGTTTGGGCTTTTGTATAAATATGGAAAATCTTGTGGTCTATATGTGAATATGAAAGAACTTGTGGAAACTTTCTGTAATTTTCATACTTTATGCATACTATGTACACAATGTAAAATGGATAAATAAATAAGTGACACCTCGGACCCTGCCTTGTAGCGGAGAAGGACTTGGTGAATACTTAGTTTTATAGCTGCTAAATAACAACCCAGGCCCAGCCTTGCAGTAGAAAAGGACTTGGTGGATATTGTAGTGATGCCTTGGGCCCATCCATGCTAGCGAACATGGACTTGGCATTCACTGATCTAACTAGGGGATGCCCTAGCAATAAGAGCTCTCACAGATCCAATATGAAACAAACCTTGCAGACTATAACCATTAGAAGAGGACAAGATATTACAAAAAGGAGTTTATAGTACACTCATGATTATTTATTATATTTCTTTTGCTGCATTTTTATTATGATTGATATTATGCACTTCCATCTTACTTGACACTAGTAAAATATAATTTGAGTTAATATAAAAGATTACATCTTGCTGCACTCTTGCGTTATTCTTAGTATTTTTGGGATGAAGTGGGATTCCCTTGGAAACATCACCCTATTGGGAGACTTATCTCACCCCTTTTCTTTGATGTTTCAAGATAGCATGGATCATTATCAGCAGTGAAATGGATGTACCCTAGACTTAATTTCTAAATAATCAAATTCTATTATGTGTGCTAGATAGAATCTTTACTATCTGTTACTAGACTTTGGTTATATTATAGTGTCGTATCAAAGTTTTCTTTCATGTAACTTGAATATGTAATATGTATTGTTCCCTATCAATTGATATTGGTAGTGAAGCATTCTTTGTTGTTTAAAAATTACCCTCGGGTTGCTGGAAGAAAGTGTATTACTGTGAGAATGTAATTTGGAAATGTTCTGACTAGGAAAGACTTGGTATTTAAGCGTGTCCAATGTGACTCACCTCTTTTTCCTAGGAGTCTGCCAAATGTATGATTTACAATTAATGTACATTATTTTAGTATATAACTATGAATAAGAAATAATCATAGCAATAAAAAAAATTTCTTGCAAATTTTGGGTTACCTAACTATTATAATATTAAAAATTAAGGTGGAAAAATTAGAGCTTAGTAGGGTGTTACATTAGTGGTATCAGAGCAGTTTTCCTCGAAAGACAATTGTCATTAGGTAGAATTCATGCATGTCATATTTCTCCATATAAGGTTTTCTTTATATTGGTTTGTTTTGTGTGGCAATTGTTTCTAGCTGCTACGTAGGAATATTGAGCTTGATAACTAACTATGTATGCATAAACAATGTGCAAACAAGACAGAGATCTATTCCTCTTAATGGTGGAGGAGAAGATAGAAATACCCTGGAGAATATGGCTGCAGCGATTAGGGAACAAGTGATGTTGACTAATAGGATGCTGCAGCGGTGGATGAGAATGGTGCTAGAAATGGGAATGGCAATCGTCAAGGAATTGCTAACCAAGATACACCTTGTTTGTACCCTCAATTCTATGGGCTAACTGAATTTAAAAGGATGCAATCTGCATCATTCAAAGGAGAATGCAACCTAAACACAGCTGAAAATTGGTTGACGAACATAGAGAAGATATTTGAGGCCATGGTGTGCATCGATGAGCAGAAGGTGACTTATGCCACCAATATGCTTGTTGGTGAGGTTGAGCATTGGTGGAAGGGCACTAAGTCTCTGTTAGAGGCGCAATAAGTTCCTTTCACATGGGAACAATTCAAAGCTACATTTTTGGAAAAATATTTTCCAATAAGTATAAAGAACCACAAAGAGACTAAGTTCCTACAACTGAAGCATGGAAATATGACTATTGGACAATACGTATCAAAATTTAAAGAATTGGCCAAGTTCTCATCTTATTTAAAATTCAATCTAGATGAAGCTTGGAAAGCAATGAAATTTGAGGCTGGCCTAAATCCAGAACAAAAGAATGCTGTAAGTACTATGAAAATCAAGAATTTTCCTTTATTGGTAAATAAATGCAAGATTGCTGAACAAAAAATTAAGGACTTGGCGAGTGAGCATTAGAATATGTTTAAAAGGAAAAGAGAGGAAGGTAAAAGTAGATTCATCCTACCATAATTTCAAAAGAATAGGAATCGAGGCTTGAACCAAAACCAGTATCAACTAAGGAGGAACCTTTCTAGAGGAAAAATGCCTTTGCCACCACGCAAACCAGTCCCTACACCTGCCCTAACGCTTATTTGTGAAAATTGTGGGAAAAATCATGAAAATAAGCCATGTTTGAAAGGTGTTTGTTTCACGTGCAGAAAACAGGGATATTACTCACGTGAATGTCCTCAGAATCAGCATAACAGAGAGAAATTTCCAACTAGAGGCCTCAAGCCAAAGGAAGAGTTTTCGCCCTGAGAACACAAGAAGCAACTCAGAATCCTAAACTGATACAAGGTATGTGCATTTTAAATAATAAAAAATTAACTGCACTATTTGATTTTGAAGCTTCTCATTCTTTTATTTCTCCAACTCGTGCAAATGAACTTGAATTCCAATGTTCTACCCTATCATATGACTTGATTGTCTCTACGCCTACTGGGAGTAGAATTTTGACTTCTTCTGTTTGTTTGGACTGTCATATTCAGATTGGTACTCATTGTTCCAATGTTGACCTTATTTGTTTACCTATGGATGATATTGATATTATTCTAGGTTTGAATTGGTTATCTGATAATGATGTATTTCTGAATTGTTGTAAGAAAACCATACATTTCTCTATCCAAAATACTATTACAACCTCCTTATCAGAGACTGCTGAATCCTTGGCCAATCAAATAGGAGTTTTTTAACCAATCAAACCCTAGGATATGTTTTACTATGCTCATGGAATCAGAGGCAAATGATCAATTGAAGATTAAGGATATTTCTGTAGTGAAAGAATTCCCTGAGGTATTTCCTCCTGACATTGATAATTTACCTAGAGATAGAGTTTTTTATTGTCCTCTTGCTTGGTGTTGGTCCCATATCCATAGCATGCTATAGAATGTCACTTCTTGAGTTGAGCGAATTGAAGAAACATCTAGAGGATCTATTAGGGAAAGGAGACATTAGACCTAGTACCTCACCCTGGGGAGCACCTGTGTTGTTCGCAAAGAAAAAGGATGGTAGCTTAAGGTTGTGCATAGATTACCGTCAATTGAATAAAGTACTATTAAGAATAAGTATCCCTTTCCTAGGATTGAGGACCTTTTTGATCAACTGAGAGGAGCCACAATATTCTCTAAGATAGATCTAACGTCAAGATATCACCAAAAATAGGATTAAGGAAAAAGATATACCTAAGACTACTTTTAGGACTAGGTATGGACATTATGAGTTTTTGGTGATGCCTTTTGGATTGACTAATGCTCCATTTATTTTCATGGATTATATGAACATGACTTTTAGACCTTTCTTAGACAAATTTGTGGTGGTGTTTATTGATGATATTTTAATTTATTCTAAGACTAAGAAGGAACATGAGGAGCATTTGAGAATAGTTTGCAAATATTGAAAGAGAAACAATTGTATGCAAAACTAGAGAAGTGTGATTTCTGGCTAAAAGAAGTAAAATTCTTAGGTCATGTGATCAATGAGAATGGAGTGTCTATAGATTCTAGTAAGATAGAAGTTGTACTATCCTGGGAGAAACCTAAGACAATAATAAAGATTAGGAGTTTCTTAGGACTTGCAGGATATTACGGAAGGTTTATTGAAAGACTCTCACAATTAGCTTTGCCTTTGGCTAGGTTAACCTGAAAAGGAAAATAATTTGTGTGGACACCTGAGTGTGAAACTAGTTTTCTAAAGTTAAAACATAGGCTCACATCTGCCCCATTAGTTATCCCTAACTTAGAAAAGAATCTTGTAGTGTATAATGATGGCTCTAGGAAAGGTTTAGGTTGTATCTTAATGCAAGAAGGAAAAGTAATAGCTTGTGCTTCTAGGTAGCTGAGATCACATGAGGAGAACTACCCTACCCATGACTTGGAGTTAGCAACTATAGTTTTTGCTCTTTGGATATGGAGACATTACCTATATGGTCGGCTTTAACTAATCATAAGAGTTTGAAGGATTTGTTTGATAAAAAAGAGTTTAATTTGAGACAAAGAAGGTGGTTAGAATTTTTAAAAGATTATGATTTTGAACTTAAATACCACCTGGGTAAAGCCAATATAGTTGCTGATGCACTTAGTAGAAAATCTCTACATGTGGCAAGTTTGATAGTCAAAGAATGGGAATTATTAGAAAAATTTAGAGACTTGAATCTTGAAGTAACCATAGAGGCTAACCATTTCAATTTAGAGACTCAATTTATGTGTTATGTTTCTCTTGGGACCATTAAGACTTAATAAGATATAAAAGACACCAAAATATATTTATATTAATCATGACTTTTGTTATGGACTTATGAATATATAGACATTATCTGGACTACTATGAGTCTTTAAGACTCACTTGGATTTGATTGAGACAATTTATGATCATAATAAATGGACTCAAACTATGGACTTTGAATTATAGACCTTGGACTATGAACCTTGGAATATAAATATTTGACTTTAATATATATTTATTAACATTAAGAAACATTATTTACAAAGTTTTAAGTTAAGGTCCCACTAGGAACATGATATGTAAACTAACTAGTTTCTTGCTTGAAGTGATTTCCTAGAGCTTGGGTATAATTTTGATTATTTCTTTTTATATTTCTTGAAAGGTTTCATACTCTTTTATTTAGTTCACATAAGCAAAATCAAGTTTTAGCTAGCAAAAAATTTCAAGATTCAAAGGAATGTTGCTTGTGTACTGTATCAATTATTAGGTAACCAACAGCTATAAGCTAGTAATTTACCTGGAACTTTACCACTTGTAAGGAGATTCAGTTGGTGCATGAGCTGTTGTGAACAAAGAAAGAAACAAAGAAAATCCAAAGTGATCCAATTTGAAAGAACTGAAAGACATTAATATTTAGATTCAATGTACTATATATGTAGTCTTAGTAAGCACCAATTGTAAGAAGACACTAAGAGTATGTTTGTGAATTTAGATTTTGGAGGGAAAGGGAGGGGAGGGAAGGACTTGTAATATAATTTTTCACTACAAGTCCTTCCCTCCCCTCCAAAATCCAAATTCACAAACTAACCCTAAAAGGATGTGAAGAATGTCCCTTTCTTGCCTTCCTTTTGTGCTCTAGCCCTCTTCCTTGGAACTATTGTTCCATAGCTAAGCTCTTTATTTACAATGGACAAAAGAAGAATCACATAAAAGTCAATACAAGCCAAACCAAAGACACAAATAAGAAAAAGAAAAAAACTAGATAGGCACTGATCCATTTACAATCATGACAAAGCAAATACTCCTAGAACAATAACAAGAACTTCTGCTAAATTGAACAATAATTCGCAATTGAAAGCACTAATAAGGTCTTTAATCCACTTAGTAAATGACCAAACTATGAGCTAGTTCTATAATTTCATTGTGCAAGCGTAGTATTAAATAGAAAATTTGATAAGGCAACGAAATCAAAAGATGAATCCAAAAGGAGAAAAGCATACCTGTGGAGAGCAATGCCAGTCTGTTTCTCGACGATGATGCCATTCCCTCCCTTGATCATTTCAATTTAGGGATTTTCCACTTTCCACGTCATGTCATCCTCCACATCCACCTCGAACAATTTTGTAGTGCTCGATTGAACCACGAGAGGGTAACCTTTGCTGTCGTAAGCCATGCTGTTGAGCCTTAGGAACTGACAGTTAAGGTTGTTGTTCTCCTCTACTGCCGGAATGTTCACCGTGAAAAGCGGCTATATCGGAGAAGAAGTTCGAGGCACTGTCATCAGCAGTGACTTCCCAAATCTAGTTACCGTCGAAGGAGGAAAGGAAGGTGCGTGTAATGGTGGGGAGAGAAAGGTTGTGGGTAGTGAAGGCATTGAACAGAGGGAGGTAGTTGCGGTGATAATTGATGGTGGAGTCGAAGCACGGAGGTGCTGACGGAAAGGTTGATGCTAAAGGTGTTGCTTAAAAGGTGTTGTGTTAGGCCAAGAATATTATAACATTGAAGCTTTGAAAGTTGTCCCCAAGCACATTTGGTTGACTTGAGGCCAAAATCAAATTTGGCTTCAAACTTGATTTTGGACCCTTCCTTTATGATAACATTTTAAGACCTTCAATTTTGGACTCATGATCCCATTAAAGTGGATGAAGGGTTTGTCTATGAGTTAAGTTATTTGTACTCATTATACGTGGAACACTGTGTCGATTGATACATCATTCAATTAAGGTCTGCAACCCATCTAATTGTGAAAAAAGTATGAATCGTATAGATGCGGTGTCCCACACACAATGAGTATAAATAACATCTTTTGTTTGTGTATCCATAGGGTAGAAACTGATTAATTGTTATATGGTGAAAAAGGTAAAATTTTAGTGCAAAGAAATTGAAAGATGGTACTAGTAAGTTTTAGCATCAGTTTTGTAGCATGGGATATTAAATTTTGAATGGCAACATTTAATAAGGGTAGATAGTCAATTAAGACAGAGTTTATGCTCACTTTAGTCCTTGACATTTTATGCACGAGTCATTTTAGTCCCTTACTTTTAAAATAAATCAATTTGGTCCCTCATATTTATAAACGTGAATCAATTTAGTCCCTTTGTTAACATCTGTTAAATCACCGTTAGTTAAGTGAGTACCTGGTGGGGCTCTGTTTCATTGGCCGAGCTTTGTTTGAGCTATATTTCCTATTGGCTGAGCTCTGTTTTCTATTGGCCGAGCTCTGTTTGAGCTATATTTTCCATTGGCCGAGCTTTGTTTCCGTTGTAAGCTCTACTTTGTATTGACCGAGCTATGTATTTTGTTGGTCGAGCTATGTTTCTTATTGGCTAAGCTTTGTTTCATATTGGTCAAGCTGTTTCCATTTTGGCCGAGCTCTGTTTCCTATTGGCCGAGCTATATTTACCATTGGTCAAGCTATATTTCCCATTGGCCAAGCTCTATTTCCCATTGATTGAGCTCTATGTCCCATTGGTCGAGCTCCATCCCCACCAAGCACTCCACTTAACTAACGGTGATTTAACAGATATTAACAAAGGGACTAAATTGATTCATGTTTATAAATATGAGGGACCAAATTGATTTATTTTAAAAGTGAGGGATTAAAATGATTCATTTATAAAATTTTAGGGACTAAACTGAGCATTAACTCATTAAGACAGGTAGCATATTTTCAAAGGATATAGCAAAGCTTCGTAAAGAGGGCACTTTCAAATGTTGCCTAAAATTGTGTTGCCTTAACCCACTGCAACTACCGCCTGGTAAAAGTGTTGCTTTAGATCACAATAGGCAACATTTTTAAAGTGTTGCGTAAAAAGTGTTGCCTAGGTAAAAAAGATTGTAGTGTTGAAGCTTTGAAAGTTGTCCCCAAGCACATTTGGTAGACTTGATTTTGGACCCTTCCTTTATGATAACATTTTAAAACCTTCAAATTTGGACTCATGATCCCATTGCAGCGCTCATTGGCATAATTTCTTTTTTAAAACTTATTATACTATTACTAAAATATTATTTTACGCACATAAGTTTTAGTAGTTATACACATAAAAATTATTTCCATCAATACTATTCTAACAACATTTATCATATCAAAATCATTTCTTTTAGTCAACTAAAATCAAGTTGATTCAAATTAATTTTATAAAAATTAAACCCAAAATGGTCACTATCAATTTTTATATCAGAAAAATTAATTCTTAAGAAAAATAAAATGACACTTTGGTCCCTAACCTTTTAAATGCCAGAATCATGTCTTTTCATTAAATACCATGACATCAACAGTTAAGTAATTGGTGTCATACTATTACCCTCCATTTTGTGATCCAAGTTACTCCAACCAATAAAACAACATGATGTTGTGTTTTTATTCTAACGTTTAAAAGCCTAACTTCACTGCAAATGTACCTAAATCCCAAAAAAGAATGATATTGCTTTATTAATAAATTGACCAGGATGATAGAATGAAAAATAACAGTGTCACGTCAACTATCTAATGAAATCACATTGTAGTATTTAATGTAGATGTTAGTTAACCAAGAGACTGCGTTGTCTGGCATTTCAAAATGCAAAGGACCACAATATCACTTTTCTTTCTAAGATGGTAATTAATTTATTCGACGTAAAAATGGTTAAAGACTATTGATCAATCAGGCTAGATTTTCGCGATTTTGAAATCTCCTACTTATGATGCATTGGCACTTAATTATACACTCAATCACATGATAGAAAATGATCCAATAAAGACCTCTATTATATTATAAGCTTGAAATATTACATCATAAGCTTCCTAGCTCAACTTTGATAGAAACCACACATCAAGTCACATAAAAACAAAAAGCTTACATTAAGTGTTTGTTATTTTTATATCTACACTTTATGTAGAATCATATGGGCACCATATTGTGGCTGAAGGGTAACCAGAGAGTGTGGAGCATGAGCATAAGACGGAGAGAGTTCAAATGAGAAATTTTGTAGGATTAAAGACAAAGCTATCTTTGCTTCCAACAAAGAGAAGTTTTGCCCAATGCATATTCTAGGACCCCATCCAAATGGAAAAAATGAAGCTCTGCCATTTGTAGCCTTTAAAACTCCTTCTGAAAATCTCTCGGGATTGAATTCCTTTACATCATCACCCCAAAGTTCACGGTCATGGTGAACCAAAACTATTGGCAAGGAAACCTGCACTCCTGCAGGTAATGTCAAATTTCCAAGTTCCACATCCTTGTGAGCAGTTCGAATGAGCTGAAGTGCTGGCGGGTATAACCTGAGAACCTCATACAATATCATGGGTACCTGTTGCAGAAGATTTATGGTAATTATAACCAACAAGGGCATACATGCAATGTCATCAAGATATTAATTACAATACTTACAATCTTAAGGTGACTTAACTCATTAAAGTCTAGTTTTTTGTTTCCAAAGACTTGCAAGACTTTCTCCCTTGCACGTGCTTGCCATCCAGGGTACCTACTCAATAACAACATGGTCCAAACAAGCAAAGATGAAGTGGTCTCTTGCCCTGCAAGGTAGAATAGCTTGCACTCCTCTATTACATCTGGAAGGGTCATTCCAACATTCTTGTTGTTTCCGTGTTCTTGAATTTCCTTGTGATTTGATTCCAAAAGTATGTCTAATAAGTTATTCTTGGTGGGTTCGCCTACTTTCAATGCTTTCTCTCTCTTGCTAATCATAACTTTAAGTGAAGATGTTATATCTCTATGAATTTCCTTCATTCTCCTATTGATAGTAGTAGGTAGAAACCTAAAAACAATAATTATTAGTGTTGTAATTGCCATGATAGGAAGGAAGTGTTCTTTCCTATATTAATTACTTTTTCGATGGTAGTTTTGTCATTAAAAAACTAAAAATTACCATCGCAAGTTGCAATTTAAATGCTAAACTTTCCCATCACAACTTTTGGTTAGTTAATGGACAATGTATGGAACACAAATTCTTCAAGATAAATGCTTATTGATAATAGTTTTTCTGGATGGAAGCTTTTTCCCTATTCATGTTGCAATTGAGATATTACACCATCACATCACAATAGTAAGTAAATTAAGCATTGTATAAAACAATTTTTTAAGTGACCACATGATTGATGTTATTTATTAATCGTTATTTCCAACATGAAATAAGTGGGAAGCCTAGTCCATTTAAATAAAACCCATTTAACAAGCTAGATCCCATATTAATTATCAAGTAAACACTACTAGATTATCGCAGGATACCGATAGCCGTTATCGACGGGTACAGATCTGTCGGTAACTACCAACAGAGAAATCGAGGAGTAGACATGTTTTTTTTTTAACTAGATTTGCTTCAGAAAAATAGACGACAATCCATCGATAAACCAGTCAATAGTGCTTGGCCATAATGTGTCATAAGGGGCGCACAAAATTCAAGGGTATATTGATGGAGTGGATATTTATTCCATTCCGATCGGAAACCCATCAATATATGATAGCACGCCATGTGGTTCGGTATACTAACCGGTTTACTGACAGGCAATTTTGTTTTGTTTTTTTCAAAATTTAACTTAGCAACACGTAAACCAACTAGTTTTTTAATTTTTTATTTTTTCAAATTACAATTACTGATGGGTTTTAGTTAAATTATTTTTTATTTTTTATTAATTATCGATGAGTGTTAAATATATTAAATTTTATTTTTTAAAAATCACAATACCGACAAGTATACTGATGAGTTTTAAATTTTTGGGACATGGGGCGCGCCTCTTGGGACTCCCTATACCCATCGATATACCCATAGGTAACTAGTGGAACCTGAAACACACCATTTCATTTAATGGTTATCGACAGGTTAACCCGTGCATAAGTTGAACAGAACATCTCTTCTTGCTCTTTTCCCTAACTTTTCTCTCTCTTCCCCTTCTCTCTCCACCACTACCGCCAGAGCTCCATTAGCGAAATAAAGGCCACCATTGCAATTTAGGTCCATTAGTGAGCATTTTAATCAATCTAGTTTTTTTATTTGGCTTAAATATTCCATTTGTTTTCGCTCCCCAAAGTGTTATTTTTTAATGCATTAAAGAGTAATTACTGCTGTCATTTTGCTAATGTAGGAGTTCTATTGGAGCAAGCACTGACAATTTTGACTATGGATGCTTTGGTTTGCTTTCCCTTCCCTATTATTGTGTGTTTTCTTTTTCAATTTTTATAACTGTGTAAAATTAAATATTTGTTTATTTTGGATTTTCAACATTTGATTTGGTTAAGTGCTAGGAGCTTTTGATTCTTTGTTTGTATACTGGTATATAGGTTAGTAACAAAATCCTTGCTATTTATATGCTTTAATATGTATGTAGGGTAGAGACATATGATTTCTAGAATAGAATTGTATGAAATAGAGATTGCATGACTAGGAAGAAGGACAGAGATCCTTCCCCGATTTGTTTACATTGTTCGTTGTGAAGATTGTTTGCATTTGGGAAGATTACATGAAATGTATATTGTGGAATTATAAGGGATGTGCTCTAGAATCATTTTTACGATTATATGAATTGTATGTAATTATTAAGCTGTGATTGTTTAAATATATTTCTTATGTTGTCATTTAATAATGTCTTTAATTGTTAAATGCATTCATAAATTGGTGATGAAAGCTCCTTCTTAATCAAAGATGTTGTTTAAAGTTTATGAACTTTTTGTCAGGCAAATAAAATTAAAGGGATTTCTTTGGTACTCTATAAAGTTCATGGGAACAATACATTTTAGATAATTTGTGGTTGAAATTTGTCTTGTGTCCCACTAACTAAATTTATTAATACTCTAAATACTCATGATTAAATTACAACTCTTAAATTTAAAAAAGTACTGGTACCCTTAGGGTACCAAAGTAAAAACGTAAAATTAAAAGTAATTGAAAGTAATCAAATTGAAAACATTTAAAGTCAAATTGAATGTGCTTATAAGTAATAATGTGATATCTTTGAAAAATTATATGGTTTAGAGTTACTCATATGCCTAATTTTTTTCTTCAAACCGATCACGGATGTATGATAGATTACATCCTAATTGATAGAGGGGAGATTAAACTAGAATCTTATAATGGTGTTGAAAAATTTATGAGAGTAGCATGTCAAACACAACTCATTGATGGGGCAAAATTAGGTGTCCATATAGTAAGTGCAGATGTAGAAAGTATTTAGATGATATCATAAGGGTTCATTTGTACAAGTGGGGATTTATACTTGACTATTGGATTTGGACCGGGCATGTGAACGTAGTTAATGTAGGGAATCAAGTGAGTATCTCTTAGATTAGAAATAGTTCTGATGGAGTCCTTGTAGCTTAGCAGGATGCTTGTAATATGTCGTGGGACAAGAATCTACGTAAACATCAGGGGATGTTTTAGATGTTGGTGGTCCTGAATTTGCGATGCATTATACTCAGCCTTCAATTGATGAGAAGCCCAACCAACATGCCGCTAGATTTTATAGACCATTAGAGGTTGCAAACCAACCTCTATATGAGGATTAAGTGCACTCCAAGTTGCCATTAGCAGTTTGGATGTTGAGTATTAAGTTTGAATAGAATCACAACCAAAGTTCTTTTGATCAATGGGCTATATTAATCGGTGGGTTAAGTCTGAATATCGATGTAATTCCAAAATATTTTTGTCAAGCTAAAAAATTAGTTTCTAACTTGGGTTGAAGGAAATACAGATTGATTGTTGTTTGAAAGACTATATGCTTTATTACAAAGATGATATTGTATTAACCGAGTGTAAGTTCTGCCACGTACCTAGATTTAAACCCAACAGACATGAAAGTGGGAGGTATAAGAATGTTCTTCAGAAAAGAATGCACTATTTGCCCTTATTCCCTAGACTCAAAAGACCCTATGCATCAATTAGTTTGGCTTCTCATATGAGGTGGCACAATGAAAATTAGAAGGGTGATGGTGTGATGACTCATCTATCGCATATTGAAGCATTAAAACATTTTTGATCGAACATATCCCAAGTTTTCCTCTGATCCTCAAAATCTTACATTGGGACTCTATTCCGATAGATTTACCTCAAATAACCAATTTAGCAAACGCTATTCCTGTTGACCCATAGTTATTATGCCATACAATCTCCTTTGTGAGATGTGCAAGAAAGATTCTTACCTGTTCTTATTATGTATAATCTCTAACCCTAATAATCCAAAAGCTAAGATTGATGTGTATCTTCAACCCCTGATTAATGAATTGAATGAGTCATTATGCGAGGGTGCTTGTACATATGATATTTTAACAAAATAGAATTTTATGATGAGGACAACATTAATGTGGACCATCACTGACTTTCTAGTATATGGAATGTTGACTGCATGGATCACACAAGGCAAATTAGCATGTCCAATTTGCATAAAGGATACTAAGGGGCTGTTTAGTTTGCATTTTTCAATTTTTGTGAAGGAAAAATTGAAAAAACTGAAAACTGAAAACTAAAAAATGCAAACCAAACAGGCCCTAAGGCATTCACTTTGCAACACAAAGAAAAGAACTCTTGATTTGATTGTCATAGGAGGTTTTTAGATAGACCATCCATACAGGCGAAGTATATATGACTTTAAAAGTAATTGTGTTGAGTATGATGAATCTCCAGTTAGACTAAGTAGTTGCCAAATATTGGAAGATTAGGTCCTCCAAGTGCTTGTGGAACATGTTCCACGATGTCTGCAAAGGGCACATAAGCAGCTCTTAGTTGAATGATGCCACCCTTGAGCTGCAGTGCCATTGGGCATTGGACCTAACTTTCAAGGACAAGTTCGAGAAAGGGCAAGATTAACTAGGCCTCAGTGAAAGGTGAGTCACTACACACTAGTGGTTCAAGCACCAACGGTTGGTAACTTTAATTTTTTTATATTTAATATATATATTACTCACTTAGTATATTTAAATTGTATTAAATAGTATGTTATTATGATTTTAATATACATTTCCATGCATGCTAGGGAGTTACATCGCCCTCAAGCCAAGGGAGATTTTCCAAAAGATTCACATTTGAATGGGTGACAAGGGGAAGACAAGAGAGGGGTGGGTCGACCCTCACTCCGAGATGACATACATAAGTTTGAATTTGAATCCCTTAGTATTTAATTTTCATTACTTCTTTTATGTCATAGTTATTACTTACAATTTATTTTATCTTTTTTTCCCTCTATAACGTAATATATGGAGTTGTGGGAGTAGGCACAAAACCAATACTAGACCCAAGTGACAGAGGTTGAACCTGATGCTGACATCCCTCCTCCAAACACGGAGGATATTTGGACCCAGGTGATTGGCGGCCTTTACAATGGTTGTATGTATGCAATGGAGATACTACTCTGATAATAGGTCCCATTGTCTGCCACTAAATCAATTGTTTGGGATAATGCCTTGTGGGAGTGCATGTATGCTCTAAATCAAGAGTTGTAGCAGCAGACACAACTTATCCAACATCAAGCACAGCTTCTCTAGCAGCTCCAAAAGCAAGCAGCGAGCCGAGCAGTAGTCGAGGAGGAGCTTAGAGAAATCCAAAAGTTAAAGATGTTGATGGAGCAGCATCAGTAACAGAAGGCCAAGACTAGAAAATGTAAATTTAAGAAAATATAGAAGAAAATTATGACAGATGTGATGAGGTTCTTCAACAACATGAAGGCCTCAAGATCTTTCACAAGAAGCCCCTAGGTGCCACTCCTATCAATTACAAAAAGCTCCTCATATGATGGTGGCGACAATTATGACGGGTCAAATGATGACGATGACATTGAGGACTTCAAGTAGTCTTTTTCTAGCCATTTTTATTATATTTTGAATTTTTTTATCCTTATCCCACTTTGTATTTATTTTATTTTGATACTTTGTTTATTTACTCAATTACTTCATTATTTTGTTTATTTAATTACCATTTCATTACTTCCTTATTTTAAATCATTTTTATTGATAATTGAATTATTATATAAATAATATATAAATACATAAATTTGAAACAATTCGATAGTTTATATAAATTCTTCACATACAACAATATGATCTATTTCAAAAATAAAAAATACTAATAGGTGTACTCACTAGAAATGAATGTATTTTTTTAAATATAAAAAATATTAAATATTAAATTAACGTCAATAAACCAATTGGTAATGTATAAATGAAATATTTATTTTGTTTTTGAAACCTGTTGGTACAAAATAAATCGTCATTAATAAATAAATAAAATATTTCTTTAATTTTTAAAACCAGTTGGTAAAAAAAAACATTGGTAATATTATTTTCTTGATGACCTCATTGAGGCCTTTAATTCACATCACCGACGGGTAAAATGACCTATCAGTAACATTCTTCCAATAATCAATGTCCGTCGGTAAATGCGTCTCGCTATCTAGGGTAAATCTTGTAGTGAAATTAAATACATAGAGTAGTCTTACCTCAGTCCAGGGATGTAGACTTTCATTATAACTTTCATTGTAAGTTCCTCTTGCTCTCTCAGAAGTTGAAATATTCGTATTCCTTCTTCATAACTACTTCCAAATGTTGTTCTAGAAATAACATCTCTAGTCATATTCTGAAGAAATGGCCATACATCAATTTCACATGATTCATCTGAAGACAACATTCCCTCCCATTTAATTATCATGTCATTGCAACTTTTGAAGAATGTTGGGATCATAATCTGTGGCACAAAAATAGAAAGGAGTTAAAATTCCCTATGTCAAACTAAACATATAAACTTTCAGAGCATGTTGTAATGACACAAATCTCTATTGCTTGCTAAAGCGTATGACGCAGCCTAAACTAATCCATGTTATGCCATACCAAATAGGTTTTGAATGGGAATGCATTTAAGGAGAAGATAATTTTTTCAATGCTCAGACGCACAAACAATTGGATTCCCAAGCTAGTGCTTTTTTGCTATGTCTTCTAAAGGCACAAGCCGATCATATAAGATATATATCTAAAGAGAAAATAACCTTTAACTTTTCTAAATTGAACGCAGGGTTGATTATCCGTCATAGTTTACAAGACCACTAGCTAGTAACTTGACAAGCGGATTTGTCATAGGCTTTGTGAAGTCATAGATCTTGTTCAATACATCTTTGATTAGCTCAGGATCAGTGATGGTCACCCTTGGTTTTGGTCCAAACCACATAAAAGAATTCTTCCCTGCATATCATCAACAACATTTAAAAAAAACTTAAACTAAAACATTAACAACAACAAGAAAAAAAAAAAAAAAACCATGAATGAAGACAATCGGCAACTTCGTGAGCTATTTGAAATTGGCATAAAGTATAACACAATGTCAAGTAATTAACAGTAAGAAAAGCGATATTCAAATTATCTCAGCTGGTTTTTCTCTTTCAAAAAAATAAAAAAAAATCTCAGCCGGCATACACTACCCAGAATTGAATTCAGATTCTGACAGCCTCAAATGATGCATGTTTTGAGATTGTGACATGAATTACTTTCCTAGTGAAAAAGGCAATAGATTATCATTTTCCTCTTTTGTTTATTTGTTAGGGAGAAATTAACAAATTTGTTCTTCTGATAGGCCATGACAAAATTCATTGAAAAGAGTATAGAGTTGGACCGTTTAGGCAAAAAAACAAAAAGAAAGTATTAAACTCTTTTCGGGGGCATGAGCAGGAAAACAACAAAAATAAACAAAAATTGTTAGACAGACTTCAAAGAAGAAGATAATGAACTGCTTATTAGCTACCCAAGGGAATCCTGACCTTAAAGCTCCAATCGATAATATCATTAATTGGGCTTGCAACAAATTCAACACCCGCTTCTTTTCAGAAAAATAAGGGGAAAAAAAAAACAAATAAGGATGGTGGAAGTAACTTGTGTAAAGGGGGGCAACCACACAACTACATAGGAATCAAACTGAGAAAATCCCCATACATGGGATGTGATTCTAAGACATTTTTGCAAAATACTCTCCAGTGAAAAGCGCGAAATTTTATATCTTATTAATTTTGTATTTATATTAATCCGATTATGGATGAACAAATTATTACATACACCTTAGAATACAATTTGCAAATTACCGTATTTGTTGACAGTATGTTGGGGATAGGGTAGCAC
This sequence comes from Dalbergia cultrata, assembly GCA_031216105.1. Classification (NCBI taxonomy): domain Eukaryota; kingdom Viridiplantae; phylum Streptophyta; class Magnoliopsida; order Fabales; family Fabaceae; genus Dalbergia; species Dalbergia cultrata. Next base: position 21,281,816 of record CM062350.1, read on the forward strand.
ACAGGGCACTATGTCATCAGAAGGTTGATGGGTTTGGATTTGGCTTCCATATGCATCTGCATAAGTTCCTTGGTGTCCCCAACAAGAATCCTGTAAGGGTTGCCACGAAGGCCTTGCTCTCTAAGCAGCCTCTCAAGCTTCTTTGGCCTCAGCCACAGCCAATTCAGCACCCTCCATCCCAATATCACACTAAACATCACTGTGAGGGATATGGCTGCAAAAGTTGTGTCCCATGCTGCTTCCATTTCTTTGTCTGTATTTGGTGGGAGAAGTAAAGAAAAAGGGCAAGGGAAGATGATGAAAACAGAGGAAGCAAAGTTCAGCAAGAAATAGCTTGAAAGCTTCTAACATGTGTAAGTGGGTGGCAACATCTATATAGACATTGATCAATGGGTTGCGATATTTAATTACGAGGTGGGGCCCCACGTAAGCCTCTACGTTTGTTTATCCTTTGATTTGATTATTTTCTCTCTCTCTGTCTTTTTTGTCTTCTTCTACTTTTCGGCCTGTTATATTTGCAAGGGTAATTACTAAGGAATAAATCATTATTCCTCTGTGGAAAAAATCATTTCGTCAAAATTACTTTTTAAAGGAATAAATCATTCCTCAAAATTAATTTTTATCTATTAATTTCCAAAATGGAATCATAATTCCTTTTTGGGCTGTTCATATTTCCTTAAACTGAATCGATTTTGAAATTACATATTTTTAAATATTTTAAGAGCGTTGCCTGATAAATATTCACGTTAGTTAATATTTTTTAAAAATAATTGTAAGTATATTAACTAATTTAAAAAATTACTTTTTATTTATTAATTTTTAGAAATTTTTTATTATGATTCTTAAAATATTTCTGAATAAAATTTTTATAATAATAAGAATTTGATTTTAATACACACTGTCATCTAATTAAATTATTTATTCATATGATATTTTGGATAAAAATTTAAAAGTTAATCATATTTATTTAATATAACACATATATATTGAACTATAAATATGGGTTAGAAACTTCAGCCCAATCTTAGAGAAATCAAACTAGGGCTCCGTAGGTCGCCTATGTGGTATAATGACTATCTCAACTTAGTCTGTAATATAACCTAGATTGACTATATGATATTATAAGATCTCCTGTTATCTCATATAATCTCTTATTGTTGTATCATATCCTCTATATAGATAGCATCTCCTACACTAAATATGGAATATATATAATCTCTACTGAATTTTAAAAATATCAACCTTATTCAAGGAATATTATTTCTTAATTTATCACATGTCACCTCTAAAGACAAAAAGGGATCCAATGCCCCTAGGTAACATACACTACAAAAAAAGTGTAAATTAGAGTGGTTCTTTAAAACCACCACAATATGCAGTAAATTACAACAATTTTTTTAACCACCATAATTATTGATTAGAATGTTGGCGATGAGGTTAGGGAAAATAAATATATGTCAGAATAGTTAATATAGTGAACATAGGTGCTTACTTTTCCCTTCAAATTTTGAAGATTCAAGTGTGGTTGTTGAATATTTGTTTGTTTGTTAAAATTATATGATTCTTTTGTTGAAATCCCTTTGTATGGTGCTCCTGGACGAATTAAATTATATTTTAGATTTATATAAACGTTTCTAATATACACTTAACTTTTTAGCACACCAATTTCTTTTAGTGTGAAAGTGAAATATGGTGGAGGAGTACGAAGACAGTCAGCGCCAAAGAATGGAGGAGAATAGGAATCGGATGACCTCGGACAGCACCTAGGGACCTCGGATTGACCTCGGACAGCTCCTACCAAGGGACCTCGGATGAACCTCGGCATAAGCACGGAACTTGACATGCCTTCTAGAAGATTCACGGTAACGGTTTATATACCATCCGTACTGTACAGCTCAGACCTAAAACCACCTATTTTGGACACATTCGCTAGATATAAATATAGAATGGAAAGTGTAAAAGGAAAAGTCATCTGTTGCTAGTCACTCCCTCTTTCTCTAACTTAACTTACTTGGGCGTCAGAGTTCTTTGCAGGTACCCACCCCGGTGCTCCAACCACCAGCATGAGGAGCAAGAATGCCAAGAAGGCCGTCGTCCGTACGTTGGAGCATGGAGGAGGGAGATCAACAGTGTTCTCATGCCCCCATACCAGGTATACTCTAGCACTATACTATAACATTGGCGCCGTTGCTGGGTTTCCTCCTCTTCGTTTATCGTTCAGACCAAGTCAAGGAACATCTAATGCTTTCTGAGCTTCGGAACACACCAATCATTTATCAATTGCTTATCGATTTTAATGTGTCATAAAGCTGCTTTTATCAATCTTTCTTTTTTTTCCTTTGATTCTGTTGCTTTTTTCAATTAATTCACATTGTTGAAAAAAAAAATGACAAACTTTATGTCCTTAAGAACAACTCTGGCTGACCTTTCCAAGGCAAGGAAGTCCGTTCTGAAGCATTGTCCCTGGCCATGAAAAATACCAGCTTTCAACACACCACCACTGACACGGCGAGGAGAAAGGAAAAAGGATATGCCCTATCAATACAACCTGAAAGCTCCATGAACAGACAATGAATAGACAACGAACAGCCCCCTCAACCTCTGCCACTTACGCTATGGTCACTAAGTCAACCACCACTCACATAGCTCAGAAAAAAGGGTGAACGCATGGAAGCTCTCACCCCCACCACCGCTTGAGTCGCTACTAGACATGGAGAAGATAGCAGAGCCCTTCACCTCAAAGAACCAAGCCTGTGATGATTTCCAAGTTTAGGTGGTCTTCGATTCAAAAAAAAGGGGGGGAGGGGGGAGGAAAGTAACCAGAGGAACCTGGCGGCGCAATAAGGAAAGAAAGAAACCCTTCCTACACTGTACGATTTTGGGTTGCTGGCCAAAAAAATAAAAACCAATAAAATATACAAAGCTCGGAATAGAGGGAGTAGAACCTGTGCACATTTGTTTCCGAGCTCCGAACTCATCCACTAAGCTGCGCTGTTAGCGTGCAGAATTCTTGCAACATTAAATATTTGACTTATGAGAACGAAGCAAAACTCGGAAAAAATCCGAGAATGGTGGAGGTCGGAATTCGAACCCGGGCACAAGGTACTCCAAGCCTGTGGGCGTTGCCATCAAGCTACAACGCCAAGGTGAGCAATACTCGCAAAAAGTAATATTTATCTACTTATCTTCGTGTGCTCTATAAAATACAAAGCCGTCCAGCTTCGAACTTGGAATCTCCGAATTTCGACCTTCCAACATCTACACCGAGCATGAGGTCTTCCAGCACACTAATAGCATCATCTAAAGTGAACAAGCCTTGGTCACAAAGGGGAATCAAGGTTCAAACCCATATGTACCGAGTTCCGAGATGCATGAACATTGTCAAGCCATGAGTTCGGCATGCACATTGAGCCCCAGGCTAAAGCTGCAAAAATCCGAGGTGGAAGAAGTCAAGATGCATAGTTTTCAGAGAATAGTATTTAATAAATACTACATACTCGAAAAATTGGCCAAAAGCACGGAGGACAGGATTCGAACTCGAATTCTCAGTATGCATTGCCACTAGACCAAGCGCCAAGCACAGATACTTACTGCATCATAATATTTATCTATAATCAGTCAGAATTGCAAATACTACCCTACAAAATAAGGAAGTCGGGACTTGAGCATAGGTCCTCCGAGTTCTGAAGCGTAATGTGAACAATCCAAGCTATACATTTCTTACACTTGATATGAAAAATTCAAGTTCAGAGCTACAAAATTTATCAGAGAAAAGCAGAATACAAAACTTGAACCCACCCTTCCGAGATCCGAACTGGGTCGTCTCTATATAGTCTATCTTGTTATGTATGTTGAGCTCTGCAAAGAAATCCGTGAATAAAAAATGCTGGGGTTCAAGCACAGGGCACAAAATGCTAAGAACTAGAGCCACGGAGCTAGATACCGTGCTCCTTTGCATTCGAAGTTCCAAACTCAGCGAGGGACACAACATTCATCATGTGACATCATGTAAGATGGTGGAGGTCGGAATCCAACCAAGGATCACTAGATTCCAAGAGGAAACCGACGCCGCCAAGCCACAAACCAGGTATGTATATTTACTGCATTTTAATATTCAAATATCACCATACCACAATTACAGGTAGAACATAAATTTTTTTGGAGAAACCGGAAGTGGAATACAAATCCTCCGACTTTTGAGATGAAAATCTAACTACCGAGCTACGAAGTTTACCGAGCTACGAAGTCAAGGTTCTGAGTTATGCAACTCGCTATGAAGCCATAAGCTCTAGATATTCAAACATGTAAGGAAATGTTTATCCTTACTCATCTCAGCTCTAGATAGTGGGAATTCCATATCCTGGCACAGGATCCCCAAGTTATAAGCTGCAATCTCTCCCGTCCGAAGCTTAGCCCATGGGAGCCGCACTCGAGCCCCATCCGGCTTCAAGCGTGTGTTCGACGGACGTCGCACCCGAGCTCCGTTTGAAGCTTAGCCCATGGGAGCCACACTCGAGCTCCGTTCGAAGCTTAGCCCATGGGAGCCGCACTAGAGCTCCATCCAGTGTCAAGTGCACGTTCTACGAAAGCCACAACCGAGCTCCGTCTGAGCTCATCTCGCTTAGCCTATGGGAGCTGCATTCAAGCTCTGTTAGAAATCTGTCTCGCCTACAAGTAATCATTGATAACATCTTCAAGGAGTAAACAACAAACTCTAAGAAGCACCACCTCAATGAAAACTTATTCTAAGATCCATATGACTTAGGACTACCTAAGACGTACTCACAAAGATATGCCTAATTGAAATACAATTCGATCTACCCACCTAGCCTAGGCGCCATACAACGCCAGCTATCTTGGGCTACACGGCCAGCTTGGGGGGCAAGGTGAGATGCAAAATTCCCATAGCGGAGATCCTATAAGGCCCCTTGTACAAGTCTATCTCCTGCCGGCCGAGCTCTGCCTCCTTCTGGCTGAGCTCTATTTCCTTTTGGATGAGCTCCTCCTTCCCAGCCGGTCTCCACCACCTATCAACCGAACTCCACCTTAGCCGAGCTCCTCATACATGCCAAGCTCTAACTCCTCTCGGAAGAGCCCCACCTTCTCCTATCCGAGATCCATCTCTGCCACCCCCAGCTGAGCCTTAGCACATGTCGGTCGACCTCTCTCTCCTCCAGAACAAGCTTTATTTCCTCTCAGCCGATTTTCCTTCTACTACCTTTGCTGTCCTGGCTGACCATTAACACATACCCGTTCACTTCTACTACCTTGACCAATTTTACCGCCCACTATCCTACCCCATCACTTTCTCGGTTGGACGTTTCACATAAACAGAGCCACTATTCGAAGTTTATATTCAGGCCCAACTGGACTAGCTCAAGGGGAAAAGAATCTGAGTTATCCTCTTAATCGGGTAAGAAATAGAATCCACATTTTTGAACTACTCGGCCATGATGTTGGTGGCAGCACAAGAGAGGAAGAAGGGAAAGAATTCATCACTAAAAATTCAGAACATAAGCGATGCCCCAAAGTGAAGGATTCATCAACAAAAACCACTTACTAAGGTTCGAAGAGTAACAAGAAGAAGTAAAAACCAATTCACCCCTCATAGGAAAGATCGAGCAAAGAACTCAATGTCCGTCAAACAAGCCCCAGCCATTGAGTTGGGGGCAACTGTTAACATCGGATGACCTCGGACAGCACCTAGGGGTCTCGGATGACCTCGGACAGCACCTAGGGACCTCGGATTGACCTCGGATTGACCTCGGACAGCTCCTACCAAGGGACCTCGGATGAACCTCGGCATAAGCACGGAACTTGACATGCCTTCTAGAAGATTCACGGTAACGGTTCATATACCATCCGTCTTGCATAAAATTTCGACCCTAAAACCACCTATTTTGGACATATTCGCTAGATATAAATATAGAATGGAAAGTGTAAAAGGAAAAGTCATCTGTTGCTAGTCACTCCCTCTTTCTCTAACTTAACTTACTTGGGCGTCGGAGTTCTTTGCAAGTACCCACCCTGGTGCTCCAACCACCAGCATGAGGAGCAAGAATGCCAAGAAGGCCGTCGTCCGTACGTTGGAGCATGGAGGAGGGAGATCAACAGTGTTCTCATGCCCCCATACCAGGTATACTCTAACACTATACTATAACAGTTAATATAATGAACATAGATGCTTACTTTTCCCTTCAAATTTTGAAGATTCAAGTGTGGATGTTGAATATTTGTTTGTTTGTTAAAATGATATGATTCTTTTGTTGAAATCCCTTTGTATGGTGCTCCTGGATGAATTAAATTATATTTTAGATTTATATAAACGTTTCTAATATACACTTAACTTTTTAGCACACCAATTTCTTTTAGTGTGAAAGTGAAATATGGTGGAGGAGTACGAAGATAGTCGGCACCAAAGAATGGAGGAGAATAGGAAGAGATTGGAGGCTCTCAATCTCCCTTTGCTATCACAAGCCCTTCATAACTTTTCTTCTTCCAAAATCATGTACCCAGTGGTATACCTCTCTCTCTCTCTCTCTCTCTCTTAATCATTTTTTTATTCCCCCTCCTCACTCATTCACTATGTTTTCATTTCAGCTGAAGCGCATGAAATCTTCCTCCATTGAGGAGTAGGTGGTTGAGGTGGGGAGGTCCAGTCGTGTTGCCCACATGTCCTTTCTTGTCTACAATGAAGTGAGTCATCTTCCTTATCATTTCTCTTTTTTTTATCATTTAATAGCAACACTAATTATAGACCACAAAAACATTGCAACAACCACAAACATCAGATGCTTGTCCTTCGGCATCTACTACTTGTCCTTCAGCATCTATTGCTTGTACTTCAGCATCTACTACTTGTCCTTCAGCATCTATTGCTCCAACGAATTCACAATCATCTAATCCAACTAGTTCACAGCCTGCACATGGGGAAGGTTCATCTAGAGTTACACGTCATCTTGGATGTAAATCGAGCCATTATTAAAGGTAGATGTCACAAGTATGTACATATGTAAATTAATGTAAGTATTTATTATTTTTTTTATATAATTTGGCTAATTAACCTAATTAATATTTGTTCTAGATGAAAATGAGGTAATTAGAAAGTGTCAAATGACGGTCAAAGACATGAACAACATTGGCGACAACCTATGCATAATAATGGACTTTGATGAATTTGGTTCGCCAATAGGAGAAGTAGCTAGGCTTCTTGCTGGAGTCTGTGGGCAAATGGCTAAGGGTTGCCTTCTTTTTCCCATCAGTTTGGAAAGTTGGTAAAAAAAAAAAACTAGATAGTTTTTTATTTTTTTAGGAACTGGTGGAATGTTTTCTTTACCGTAAGACAATTTATAGTCTCTGATTTAAGTCTTTTTTAGACGTTCATGTGTAATGCATAATAAACTATCATTCCTTTTTTCTTTTTAATATATATGAAGGCTAACTTTTTCTTCAAGGCGAATGATGAGAAAGTAAAGCATTATCTAACACAATCTATTAGCAAAAAGTGGAAGGAACATAGGCTGAAATTATGGAATAAGTTTTATGATCCAAGATTGAGTAGAAATTAGAACATCAGAAATGTGCCACAAGGTATCAATGAGAAACAATGGTTTTTATTTGTAGATTACCGCTTGAAGCCTTTCACTAAGGTACTCACTCTATTATTAATTGTAAATAAATTGTTATTAAATTGTTGAACCTTATATACTTTCATTTGTAGGAGCTTTCCAAGAGAAATCAAGTGATTCGCAGTAAACAAACCATTCCACATACTATTGGTGCGAAGAGTTTGGCACAGAGAATAGTTGAATTGATAGTTAAATGCTTTTATACCAAGTTATAATTTGCATATTGTGTACTGTTATTGAATCATTGATTTTTACCTTATGTTTAAAATTATTAGATGGATGAGACTGGAAGAGAGGTTGGTCGTGGTAAACTATGGAAGTTGACTCACAAAAAAAGGATGAAAACTATATAAATGAGGAAGCAAGAGAGATAGCGGTAAATATAATTATTATTCTCTTATTCTCTTATTAATTGGTTTGCACAAATAACTTTAATGACATGAATTAATAACTGATCTTTTGAAGAAGTGATAGTGTTTATGACTATTTTATAGTGTTCAACTAGGTACTGATTAATTACTAGTCAAAGTGTCACCGTCACTAAGAGAAATTTTTGCTATTGATAGTTCTTCATGTGTTTAGCAACTAACAATGGAAGGACATTGGCTTAACAATTGTAAAGACAATAATATATTGGCCAAATTTTGAAACTTAACTCAAGTTCATCAATTGTTCTGACTAATATTGCCAACTAATTTTACTAATTTGACACTAACACTATTAGGTATGATGCATGTATGTGATTAAAGCATTGTATGATGCATACATAATTTATTATTTATGATCCTTTCTATGTTTGTGCACTTCTAAGGGTATGTAGTTTTAATTAATTGCTATCATTTGTGCATATTAAGATGTAGATGTATCTTACTGCAAAACTTCGCTCGCTGCCTTCCAAACAGAATTTAATCAATAAAAGCATAACAACATCATTAGAGAGAAACCACCGTAAGAGATCACAAATAATGCCTCTTTCTTCAAAGGAGACACCAAATGATTTAAGCACGTGGGAATAATGTATGGTCTCAAATTTTCATTATGAGGAGTCAATATATCATATGCTAGTTAAGGATATATACTTGTATTTGCTTTCTTAATTTAGAGGCCTGCCATGTATCAAGGATAAAGAAGCTAAGGGAACATACCTAGTGTAGCTAACAACCCTGTAATACTAGTACTAGTGTTAATCATTGAAAAGTTTACCTCCTTCCTTTTCTTGTTTATAAATCAATTTTGTTAATCGTTAATTAAAAATTAATCCAAAATACTGAAAAAAAAGGGAGAAAGGAAAACAAAAAATGACTATAACCGCCATATCAACCCCTTATATCTGTAGCTACTCACCTAAGCCATTTGCAAATTGCAAGCAAAGCGCTACTAAGGATTTACTATGAAAAAAAAAATTGAAAAGGACTTAAGTGGCGAAGCCAAGAAAGTGGGGATCAGTGATCAATAAAGTAGTAACACTACAAGAAAATCACCTATTAGTGACCGATATTTCGATCGCTAAATGCAATAAATTAGTCACAAAATCTTTTAGCGACCGATTTTGTGACCAATTTATGTTGTAGCTAGATTCAAGGTTGCTAAATTATTAGTGACCGATTTTTCGGTCACTAATTTTTGTGACCAATTTAAATTTGAACAATAGTGATTGTTTTTTCGGTCACTAATTTTTGTGACCGATTTTTATATCCAGACAACGAATGGTTTGGTGTGCTATTAGTGACCGAAAAATCGGTCACTAATTTTGTGACCGATATATCGGTCACTAATATGTGATCCTTTTAAAAAAAAAAAGCAAAATTTAAATTTTTGAAATCTCGCTTTTAAAATTTAAATAGATATCATCAAACAAAAAATTATATATCTATACACAAACTTAAAAATTGCCAATATATTTTAACTAGTTAACATCATACAACAAAGTAATTTTAATCCAAATATTTCAAATTTTACAACAACATAAAGCCCTCTAATCTAAGAGAAAAATAGAGATATAATGAATTAAGGAATAAAAAACAAGGAAGAGAATGCAAGATCAAAGAAATATAATTAATTAAAGGACTATAGTGTAAATTACTCACAAAATATCAATTGCAATAATTAACCTTTGATGACACTTTGAGAGACAAGGATAACCAGGAGCATTAGTTAAAAAGGACTGAAAAAAAAAGTCAAAACCATTATACCTTTAGACAAGAATCAGCACCACAAGACTTGATATTTGAAAGATACATTATAAACCACAAAGGAAAAATGAAACCAAACTAAATGAGATGAAGTATTTACATAGCCCCAGTTATATCCTTCCATAACCAGTTGGTGAGCTCTAGCAATCAGCTTCAAGTTATTGGTATGGTTAAATTGCTCAGATATATCCTACAAAAGCAATGCACATGAACAATTAACAAAAATTAATGATGACATGTGAAACTTACAAGCATCATACACAAGGAACTAGATTACCTGGCCAAAGGTATATCCAGCACCTCTAGGAGAGATACCCCAACCACAGTGATCATCAGGATCAGACCATAAGAGATCACACATGGGACCCTCATGAGGAACTTCTTGTACGCAATCGAAATTACGTATGTTATCAAGGGGTTCAATAGATGGGGACAACCTACCATGAAAGCAAAATATTTCAGATTCAACCTTCAAAAAAGAACTTATCAATTCAGCAAAATTATTAAAAACCAAGAAACCTCAGTAAAATATGTGAACTGCAATTAATTGATCCACAAATCATGAAGCCTATAGAGTAAAATGATAAGTTAGAATCAGGAGCTCATTTTCACATCGATAACTAAGAGACACAGGTAACTAGACAAAGGAAGTACTGTACTAGTATTAAGATCAAATGTACAAGGTGGCGAAAGAATTTCCAACTTGTTCGCAGGCATTTGACTTGATTTAATAAAATATATTATAAAATCAAAGGGAAAATTTAATAATTAAAACTCTCAACCTATCAATAGCACTGAAATCAAATATCACAGAGAAGCAAACTCACTTTAAGAGATGACAGCTGATCCTGTGATGCTTTATTGTGGCCTCTCACATTGCTAAGGTTCTCAACAATGGTTGCGTTCTCTGTTTCCATTCAAATTTAATAATTAAAACTCTCCACCTATGAATAAACAGCCAACTCAAATCAAAGTTTAAGCCTCAAACAAGGATAGTGTCCTCATAAATCAAAAAACCGAAAACTAAAGAAATACAGAACAAATTTCAAAATTTGAATAACAAAAACAAAAAAAGCAAATGTAGGAAAAAAACATCACAACCAAACAGAGACCCAAACCTTAACAAAGAGAAGCAGCGGCGCGAATGGAGGTGGACTCGGGGCTGAGCTAGCGGCTGTGCAAACGTGTGAGGTGGAGTCGTGGTGCCAGCAACCCGCGGCCAAATCTCCGCCCCCGGTCTCCCCTTTGCGCACAGTCCCTCTGCCCAGCTCCCACACACGGTCTCCCATGCGCCCTCACCGCCCCGTGCTTCCCTTCCCCAAAGCCAGCTGCAACAGCCACCTAGCACCCCTTCCCTCTCTTGCAAATAGCGTCGCCGTCCAGCCATCAGCTCCGTTCAAGCCTCCCTCCTTAGCTTCGCAGTGCCAGCAACCCTTGCCCATCACAAAGATCGCGAACCAGATCGCCATCCACCTAGCTTCCGCCTTCACCGAGACCGCACACCCGCCAGCACCTCCGCCATTTCCGCGCGTAGCCCGCACCGGCGACAACTCTGCCTTTCAACCGCCATGCCACCTCCGCACCCAGTGCCCCTGTCGCGAATCCCTTCCCCCTTGCACGACCGCGACCTCCTCTCCTCTTCCGCGGAGGTTCCCTTTCTCTCCACCTCATCTCCTCTCTTCCTCGCTTTTGTGTCTCTCTTTCTATCTGTTTGCTGTGTATCTGTGTGTTTCAGTGAGAGAGAGAAGACTCAGTGTGTGTGTGTGTGTGAGCGTGTGTGTGTGTGTGTTATAGTTTGTATCTGTGTGTATGAGCGGGTGTGTGTGGTGTTAGGAAAAGGGTAGACTTAGATTAATGAAACTAGTTTTAAGTAAGATTAGTGAAAATAGGGAGTTTGTGTTTTATTTTATTTTATTTATTTATCTTTTTGGTCAATAATGTTTTATTGGATCAGACTATGGGTCTATTTGTTTGGGTTTGAGTTTGTTTGTTTGAATAATGTTTATTTTAACTTTTGGGTCTTTTCTGTTTGGGCTTGGATTTATTTTCAGTTTGGATTTGGATTAATTTGAGTTTAATAAATACATAAAAAAAAAAGATTTTATTTGGATTTGAAAATAAAAAAATGTTTTTTTGTTTAATTTGGGGTTTAAAATGAATTCTTGAGTATTTGTTTAATTTACTTTTACTTTATTATATTAATTTGAGTTAGTCATTTAAATGTAAATATGTTGATTCAAATAAAATTTCAATTAGTGACGATTTTTATTTATATGATAAAACCTTTTCTTCATAAAGATCGGTCACTAAAATTTCAATTAGTGACCGATTTAGTGACCGATTTTTATTTATATGATACAATCTTTACTTTTTTAAAATCTGTCACTAAATCGGTCACTAAAATTTCAATTAGTGACCGATTTAGTGACCGATTTTTGTTTATACGAGAAAACCTTTACTTTTTTAAAATCGGTCACTAAAATTTCAATTAGTGACCGATTTAGTGACCGATTTTTATTTATACGAGAAAACCTTTACTTTTTTAAAATCGGTCACTAAATCGGTCACTAAAATTTCAATTAGTGACCGATTTAGTGCCCGATTTTATTTGTATGATAAAACCTTTTCTTCATAAAAATCAGTCACTAAATCGGTCACTAAAATTTCAATTAGTGACCGATTTAGTGTCCGATTTTTATTTATACGATAACATCTTTACTTTTTAAAAATCGGTCACTAAATCGGTCACTAAAATTTCAATTAGTGATCGATTTTTATTTATAAGAGAAAATCTTTTCTTCATAAAAATCAGTCACTAAAATTTCAATTAGTGACCGATTTAGTGACCAATTTTTCCACCCTTTTATTTTTCCTTGAATTCTAAATTCGGTCGCTAATTCGGTCACTAATTCATCAATTTAGTGACCGATTTATTTCGATCACTAAATCGGTCACTATTTGATGAATTTCTAGTAGTGTAACAAATGGGGATTGATGATACTCTTTCTAAATGTTTTGGTCTATTAGCATGCAAACAATAGAGGTGGGTCGGTGGCTGGTTTGATTGGGTATTGTAGATGGTAGAAGACTGACTTGTTTTTAGCTTTTACGGACTAGAGGGAAAGAACCAACAAAGCCTGACACAGTTGGTAAGGTGGCTAGGTCCTTTAAGCATGTGTCAGGGTTCGATTCCTGCCGTGTGTATAGAAAATGGCTTTGTTGGGATAGGCAAAACCCATTTCAGTTATCTCCACGTCTTGGAGGGATCAGTCTTCAGCTGCTGGCCGGGCAATACCCTTGAGCAATAAAACAAAAAAGGACAATAGGGAAAGAAATGAACTGTCCAAGCACGTGTGCGTTCACATCTTGCAAAGCCTATTAGGTGTGGGCGGTGGCTTAGTTTTAGCCTTGACGGTTCTGTTTCCTTTAACCAGTTTGGCGGATCATGAACCGGTTCAAGACTGGTTTGGGCATGTTAAATTAGTTTGGTTAAAAAAACTAAATTTAATTTCTGGTTTAACCGCTATTTTAAAAACCTAAACCAATAACAGGCCTGTTCGAGATGGAACAATTAGAGATCTTCAAAATAGATCCAAAATTAATGAAAAAGTGAAAACTGATCAAATTATAAAATTATTGTTTAATAATATAAAGAAATTGACTAGTAATGTTAAGTTCATAATGAAAAGACTAACAAAGACACTTCATCTTCTTTTTTTTTGTGTGATCAATGTTGGTTTTCTTAATTAGTCTTCTACTCATACATCACTAGATATTCTCTAACTTGTTTTTACATTATATTATCCATTTTTTGTGATTCATGTAGGAGAAAATTGATCATCATATGAGTCAAGACTAGGAAAATAGATGTCAGATATCTCTAACTGATGTAGTTGGAAAGGTTCTTGGAAAATAACATATTGGGCATGTTCGAGGATAAGGCATGGGAGTGCTTCCTACTGTGGCCTTCAAATGTACCACAACTCATATTGGCAGTATGAATATGGGTTCATGTGGTGCTAGTACATCTTCTCAATCCTCTCAGGCAGTATAACAAAAGTTTGATACAATAGAATCACAAATTCAAGCATTACGTGCCTATATAGCTATGAAGGAAGGCGGACGAATGCCGGATGAGTTAGCAACATTATTCCCTAATCTTACTTCGCAGGTACATAAACAATTGTAGTTTAATAAAATTCTAGGAGAGTAAGAAAGAATCTCCACACACTCAATTTAAACTTGATTTTTAGCATGCTAATGTTTTGTACTGAATATATGATCATTTTTCGGATGCTTTCGTGCTCATATATGTAATGCTCTTTTCTATGATGAAAGAAATGTGAACCAGATCCCTATATAGAATATACTTAAGTGTCCTCTGATGATAGGACTAATACAATTTCAAGTGGTTAGTTATTCAATCTATTATGCAATGGTTTTTTAGTAGCTAATCTGTTTTCATGATAGCTTCTCATACAAGCTCATGTACCGCTATATAGAGCATACTCCTGTACCAGAACTAATAATCAAGAATCATAATAATACTTGAGATTTTTTTTCATGCATTAGCTCTTCTCTTTGATTTTCCTTTAGTGTTCTCTCTTTCTTTATCCTCTGGCCTGATACCATAGCATCTTCATGCTCTCTGTGAGAGTAGTTTTCTTTGGGTGTTCTAGAATGTGACATCAGCCACGAATTAATTACAGTGAAATTTCCAACCCCTACCTTTCTACCTAAGATGATTCTAATTAAACCAAAAGTATCCTAACAATATTTATTCAAGTATTTTTTAAAATTTTTTAATATATTTTATTTTTATTTCATCTTTTTATTCTTTAACCTATTCTTTTAAAACAGTAATTAACAAAACCCAATAAATTTACCAACAAAAAATTCAAATTGTGCAACTGAGCCCTGTCCTCGTGGCTATGGGCAATCACAAGAATATAAAAGAACTAGCCATATACAAAATTTACTTCTAGAATATACTTACTTCTAGAATATACAAAATTTACCTAAAGTTCCTATCAAAGAATTAGCCATATAAAAGCTTAAGTATCATTCAATCCAAGAAGAAGATTAGGGAGAGAACCTAACCTCTCTCAAATTCATTGGTTATCAATGTTTTTTGTTTCTCTTTTTTTTTCGTTTTCTTTTTCTTTTTTCATTTTCTACTAGTTTTCATCTTCATATCAGCTCAGGACTCAGGTAAAAAGATACAAATCTCAATTTCTGTGTGATTCTAATATGGTACCTATCAGTTTAGTAGAAATAATGGGAAGGTTCTAATTGTATATTGTAATCTTTTAGGGCTAAACTTATGTTTCAATCAGAAATATCAAGGAAGAGTCTTAAGATTGTGATATTAGTCAAAAGCAGTGATGATCCAGACTTTATTGTTTCTTTCCTAACATTATAGCCTTGTTTAGTAGGTATATGTCAGCTAAATCTCTATTTAATGCAAAAGCTTAACAAAGATGCCATAAGATTGAGGTTGTTCCCTTCTCATTAAGGGATAGAACAAAATGTTGGCTACAATCACAACCAAAAAGGAGTATCATTCTTGGGATAATCTTGTCTCAAAATTTCATAGTAGATATTTTCCTCCTTCAAAATTTATTAAATTGAGATATAAAATTTATTGTTTCCATGCCATATGTTTGTAAATTAGAAGCAAGTGAAATTTTTTTTATAGTAGGTTGAACCCCACTACTAAAGCTATGGAGGCATTTTTGCAGGGGGGTCACTAAATATCATTTATTAATTTAGCATTATATTAGTTTGTATATTTTTCTTTCAGACACCTGATACAGGAAGTGGGCCTAAGTAACCCAATGATATAAGAAAATCATCAATAGAAGTAATAATAATCCAACAACTAATCCCCCGAGTCCATGTACATGATATTTTTATTAATTACTGGTGTGACTGTTGTATTACTTAGAATTACTTTCTTTTGGTTTACTACTTGGAATTACTTTCTTTTGGACTTATAACTACTTATGTCTCAAGTGCAGTACTTATTTTATACTCAAGTAATGTATCTTTCTATTGGATATCATATTATCATGTTTATATCATATGTATTTTTGTTTTTATGTGAAATTTACAACTATAAAAATAATAGCTAACAAGGCTTCATATTGGATTGAAAATTTGATATAAATTTGATAAAAATTTTCAATTACGGCAGTTCTAATCTTTAAATTGGAACTAGCAGTATTTTGAAAAAAATGACAGTTGATAACTGCCGCAATTTACTAAGAGCATTATTAATAGAAAAATGGGGGTTAGACCTACCAAAATTCACATTGAAAAAAGTGGTGGTTGAAAACCGCCGCAATTTACTAAGAACAAGGGCTATATTGTCAGAATAAATAGCAGTTCTAACTACCGTAATTCACATACAAAAAGTGGCGGGTGAAAACCGCCGCAATTACCAAGGATAAGGGCCGTATTGTCAAGAATAAAACAACAGTTCTAACTCACCATAATTGACATGCAAAAAGTGACGGTTGAAAATGCCGCAATTTACTAAGTATAATGGCTGGTCTTGTTAAGGGAAAACGGCCGTTCTAAACCACTGTAATGTTCATTGAAAAAAAAGCGGTTCTAAGGGTTCATTGTTGTGTCTTTTTTATAACTACCATAATTTACCAAATGATGTTGATAATTACGGCGGTTCCTTGAATAGCCATTCTTGAAAAAAATGGCGGTTAAAACCGCCCTAACTCCCCAAAAAAAAGGCCTCAATTCACTATTTTTTTTTTTGTAGTGATAACTTTATTACTTACTACACTCTCAAAAACTTTATGCATCATTTATTCATTGACTTAAGGATCAAAACATATTTGTAGGTATCACATCCCTACTTACATGGACATACAGAGACACATGTAGTTTTACCTCCTCTTGTATATAAAAAAAACTATATATAATTTCATTGACATATACTATCTCTATTCATTTTTAATTGTCTCCTTGGGAAAGCTAAGATTTGATTCATTGAAAAATTAATATATCTAGTTATAAATTATGTTGGGGTATATTAGTTTTCAATATATCAAATCTTAATTGTTTTTCTAGGAGACAGTTAAAAGTGGACGAAAGGATTATTGTTATCATCTATCTATATTCTATATAATTATTAAGATCTGAATACGTTCCGATCTATACTTTTCTCACCTAATAACTTGTGAAACATTTTATTATTAGTTTTTTATATTATAGTTTCTTTTGATTTGATTGTTAGCTATAAATATATTCATATTATATTAAAAACTTTTCTTCTATGAAATACGAATGGACGTATTTTTATATTTCTTTTATATCAAATTATATATTTCTCACATATTAGAATAAATATATAAATATAAAGTAAACACTTTTTTTGGTAACATTTTCAATTTGATCTTAAAAAAATTTTCGACATCAATTTAACCTTAACAAAAATTTTATGTCAATTTAGTCCAAACTAAATAATGTTAATTTAAAATATAAAACATAAAACACTATTGAATTATTATTATTATTAATTATTTTATTAATTTTTATTATATGCAATTAAAATTACATTAAATGATATTTATTATATTATATATTTTTAATATTTTTATTTTAATAAAACATAAAATTATAGAACATATAATATTTCTTTGTTATATATTAAGCTTTTTTTAAAAAAATTTATAGTTTAAATTTATTAAAATTTAATTTAAGTGTTATGCCTTTATATCTAATTTTTAATATGTATATATAAAATTGTTGGGGGCTGGAAGAATTAGGTCGTTATTGGCTAAAGTTAAAACGAAAGAAAAAGGGAATTGGGCTAAGATTGAGAAGGAGAAGAGAAATGGGAGCAAATAAAGTATCAAAATACCAATGAAGATTTGCAAATGCATGAGAACCCTAGTGATAGCGGAACAAGAACATGCAATGACGTCATTAAAGGTTCGTTGAAAAATAGGAGTGATTATGACCACTATGTGCATGAAAATGGTGAAGTTAGAAACTTCCTCCTTTATGGCTTGGGCAGAAAATGAGTAATGCCAGTCCTAAGAAAAGCGATGATAGATGAATGCAAGTCTTTCCTCTTTTCTCTGTGCTAGGATGCCATCTCAGTCTCTCTCTCTCTCTCTCTCTCTCTCTTGTGCTCTCGTGGTGTTCTAGAATAAGGGCGTCTTTTGCATTGCCCTTTACTAGTTGTGGGTGTTACGATGTGAGGTAGTGTATGAGTGACTGTAGCTGCGTATAGGAAAGATGAGTTACAGGTTGTGGTATGTTGGTGTGCTCTTGTTGCTATGGAAAAAAAAAAGGATCCATTGGGAGTCTGGCTTCTCTTTAGAATCAGTTTAGTGTGTGTTCTTTCATGGGGCTCTGTTCCATATCTTTGAGATCAAGAAAAGGGAGTTCCACCACCTTGCCAGTTGTAAGTTATGTAACAATGGACAATTTGCTTTGGTTGGCATAAAGTGCTGATGTGAAAGGACATGGAAGGTGTCACTCACACATTAAGACAAGATTGGACTTTTGAAGAGATGGGCTTGAAGGGGGTTATGGTTGGGCCAAGTTTTTGGGGATATTTCCTCATTTGAGGTACCTTATAACGAGGGTGTTAAGGTAGTTTGATTCTTTACCAGAAATGGATTCTCTTTTTCTCTCTTTCTGGTTTCCCACTTTCTATTGACTGCGATGGCATTGTCACTACGTAGGCTGGAAGGAAGACTTCTTGAACATCTCTTTGGGCTGTCCCTTATAGGCCCGAGTTCATGGGTAGGGGTAACCCAAAACCTACCAAGCCAGATGTAGAGTTAGCTCCCTAGGTCCTAATATCAACCCTTCAAGATTACATTATTATGCTTCATCCCATGCACCCACTTACTTGAAAGGCTCATATTATAATCTATTTTCTTTGCCACTACATCATGATTAATTTCCTTTAATCATGTTACAAATTGATTCAAAAATAGATCTGGAACAGATGGCTATATGTAGTTGAAGCTTGAGATGTAGACACATATAAGACTATATCAAACCTCCTTTTAAGTTCATTTACGTTATTCCTTTGTACTTGCATTCTTTTGTTAATAAAATTCCAATTTTGCCAATCACTTGTTCTTTATCTTGTGTTTGATCTTACTCAGTGTTAGCCAATTTGGAAAACTAGCTCTAGCAAGTATTTTGAGTCACATGTAATAAGAAAGTGAATATGGGAATGTTGTTCCCACAAGGATTATGAACATACAAGTATCAGTTCGTTTGAGCACGTTGCTATTTAGGCAATTGAAACATAGTTGGATTTAAAGGAAATGTATTGACAATAATAAGAGCTGAAGAAATCAAACAATAACAATCAATTGGAAGTAGTGTTAGGAAACAATTTCATCAGAGTTCTTAGATTTTGCATTATCTAATATGAATTTAATTTCTTTCCCAATTCAATTATTGATTGAATTTTTCAAAACTTATAACTACAATTCAATTTCTAGATATTGCAATCTTCTTAGGATAATTGAACAAATTAATGCATTAATGTTATTTAAAATTTATCTAAGGATGAATAACATGAATTCACATAATCAAGACAAAGCAATCACTCCTAGCACAATAACAAGAACTTCTGACAAGTTTAACAATAATTCACAATTGAAAGCACAAATAAGGTCTTAATCCACTTAGTAAATGACCAAACTATGAGCTAATTCTATAATTCAATTATGCAAATGTAGTATTAAATAGAAAGTTCGATACTGTGATTTGGCCAAATCAAGGGCAAATAAGACCGAGAAACGTAGAAATAAAAAAAAATCATAAGATCAAAGTGAAAAGAACTTGAGACAGTGATAAGGCTATGGAATCAAAAGATGAATCCAAAAATAGAAAAGCATACCTATGAAGAGCAATGTCAGTTCAATTCTCGACAATGATGTCATTCTTTCCTTCGATCATTTCGATTTAGGGTTTCTCCATTTTCCATGCCATGTCATCCTCCACATCCACCTCGAACAATTTCCCAGTGCTCGATTGAACCACGACAGGGTAACCTTTGCTATCATAAGAAATGTTGTAGAGTTTGATGTGTAAGATAAATTTTGATCATATAAATTCAAGACAACATTATCAAATTAGGATAAAATACATACCTAAATTAGCCATGAGAGATTAGTGATTGAAACGAGGAATGTTCCTCTTGCCAGACCTGTCTCCCTATCCCCTTGCCAGACCTGTCTCCCTATCCACTGTATCACAAGGTTGCAGCTATCGATAGGGCAAGCTAGAAATACGTATATCAGAAGTCAGTGGGAGGGAGGGGACCTAGCCTTGTATTTATAACCTTAACAGGCTCTCCCATCAAGAGTCACTGTCAGGAAAACATTATCAACTTATGATAATGGGCCTACACTATGCCGCCTAACCATATTAACTTTTAGTAATAGGTGTGCACAGCCCATTACATGGATCAATTATAATTATTGGGCTTATCGTACTTGTCTACAATCAAGATCATATCGTCAATCCAGTTTTTCACAAAATAAAACCCACAATTAATTGTAGCCCACACAAGGAAATTCCAACATGATGTTCTCCTATATTGTCGGAATTTTCACCGTTAAAAGCGGCTATGTGGAGAGAAGTCCAAGGTATTGTTATCTACAGTGACTTTTCAAATCTAGTTACTGGCAAAAGAGGAAAGGAAGGTGGAGAGGAAGATTCATGTAATGGTTGGGAGAGAAAGGTCGTGGGCACTGAGGACATTAAACAGAGGAGGTAGTTGCAGGGATAATCGACAGCGAAGCCGAGGACGGAGGTTCTAGCAGGGAAGTTGATACTGAAGGTATGTAGTGGCATTGTGGCCCTATTGGAGGGATTCAAGTGCTGGTGTGGGCAATTGTGTGGGTGAATGCATGAAAGGGTTTGTCTGTCCATAAGGTAGAAGCTTAGTTGTTATATGGTGAAAAAGGTGAAATTTTAGTGCAAAAAAATTGAAAGATGGTACAAATAAGGTTTAGTAACGGTTTTGTAGTGTGGGGTATTAAATTTTGAAATATTTGTAGCATATTTTCAAATGATATAGCAGCACTTTGTAGGTGTGCTCTATGCTATTAAAAAGGGCATTTCTAAGTGTTGCCTTAACCTCATGCAACTACCATTAGATAAAAGCATTGCTTTAGAGTACTACAGGCAACACTTTTAAACTATTGCTTAAAAAGTGTTAAAAATATTGTAGTGTTGAAGCTTTGAAAGTTGTCCCAAGCACATTTGGTTAAATTGAGGGAAAAATCAAATTTGGCTTCAAAAAGCTTATTGTGGACCTTTTCTTTACATAACATTTTAAAACCTTCAAATTTGGACTGATGATCCCATTATAGTGCTCATTGGCATAAATATTTTTTTTACTTATTATTTAAATATTATTACATGCACATAAGTTTTAGTATATTATACACACAAAATATTTCCATCGATACTATGCAAACAACATCTATCATATCAAAATCATTTTTCAGTTAAGTTAGTATCAACTCAATTCTAACTAAAATCAAGTTGATTCAAATTGATTTTATAAAAAGTAACCCCCAAAGTAGTCCCTATCAATTTTTGTATAAGATAAATTAATTCTTAAGAAAAATAAAGTGACACTTTAGTCTCTTATTTGAAAACAATGTGTTTTGTTTTCATTCTAATGTTTAAAACACTAAAACCATTCCAAATGTACCCTAAATCCAAAAAAAAATTATATTTTTTTATTAATAAATTGATTAGGATGATAGAATGAAAAATAACAATATCATGTAAGCTATTTAATGAAATCACGTTGTAGTATTTAATGTAGATGTTAGTCAACCAAGAGGCTACATTGTCTAAGATTTCAAAATGTCAAGGACCACAATATCACTTTTACTTTCTAAGATAGTAATTAATTTATCCAATATAAAAATTGATAAAGACTATTTTAAGGGTTTACTCTTTTATAAATTACTTTTTGAATGCTTTTGATCAATCACCTTATATTTCACAATTTTGAAATCTCCTGCTTATGATGCATTGGCAATGAATTATACACTCAATCACATGATAGGAAATTATCCAATAAAGACCTTTGTTATATTATAACCTTGAAATATTACATCATAAGCTTCCTAGCTCAACTTTGATAAAAACCATACATCAAGTCACATTAAAACAGAAAACTTACATTAACCACTTCTTGTTATTTTTATATCTACACTTTATGTAGAATCATATGGGCACCATATTGTGGCTGAAGGGAAACCATAGAGGATGGAGCATGAGCATAAGAGGGAGAGAGTTCAAATGAGAAATTTTGTAAGATCAAAGACAAAGCCATCTTTGCTTCTAACAAAGAGAAGTTTTGGCCAATGCATATTCTAGGACCCCATCCAAAAGGAAAAAATGAAGCTCTGCCATTTGTAGCCTTCAAAACTCCTTCAGAAAATCTCTCAGGATTAAATTCCTTTACATCATCACCCCAAAGTTCACAATCATGGTGAACCAAAACTATTGGCAAGGAAACTTGCACTCCTGCAGGTAATGTCAAATTTCCAAGTTTCGTATCCTTGCGAGCTGTTTGAATAATCTGAAGTCCTGGCGGGTATAACCTAAGAACCTCATACAATATCATAGGTACCTGTTGCAAAAGATTCATGGTAATTATAACTAGCAAGGGCATACAAGTGATGTCTTCAAGATATTAATTATAGTACTTACAATCTTAAGGTAACTTAACCCATCAAAGTCTGGTTTTTTGTGGCCAAAGACTTGCAAGACTTCCTCCCTTGCACGTGCTTGCCATCTAGGGTACCTACTCAGTAACACCATGGTCCAAACAAGCAAAGATGATGTCGTCTCTTGCCCTACATGGTAGAATAGCTTGCACTCCTCTATTACATCTTGAAGAGTCATTCCAACATTCTTGTTGTTTCCATGTTCTTGAATTTCCTTGTGATTTGATTCTAAAAGTATGTCTAATAAGTTATTCTTGGTGGGTTCACCTGCCTTCAATGCTTTCTCTCTCTTACTAATCATAACTTTAAGTGAAGCTGTTATATCTCTATCAATTTCCTTCATTCTCCGATTGATAGTAGTAGGTAGAAACCTAAAAGCAATACTTATTAGTGTTGTAACTGTCATGATAAGAACGAAGTATTCTTTCCTATATTAATTAGTTTTTCGGTGGTAGTTCTGTCATTAGAAATAGGTAGAAACCTAAACAATACTTATTAGTGTTATAATTGTCATTTTAGGAAGGAAGTGTTCTTTCTTGTATTAATTAGTTTTTTTATGGTAGTTTTGTCATTAGAAAACTAAAACTTCACTGTTGTAAGTTGCAATTTGAGTGCTAAACTTTCCCATCACAATTTTTGGTTAGTTAATGGACAATGTATGGAACATAAATTCTTCAAGATAAATGCTTGTTGATAATAGTTTTTCTGGTAGAAGCTTTTTTCCTATTTATGTTGCAATTGAGATATTACACCACCACATCACAATAGTTAGTAAATTGAGCATGGTATAAAACATTTTTTTAAGTGACTAAATGATGAATGTTATTTGTGAATCTTTATGTCCAACATGAAATAAGTGGGAAGGTTAGTTAATTTAAATAAAACCCATCCATTTAACAAGCTAGATCTTGTATTAATTATCAAGCTAACACCACTAGATCATTGCAGGATACCAACAGACATTATCGATGGGTACGGATTTATCGATAAGTACCAATGGAGAAACCAATGGGTAGACATATTGTTTTGTTTTATAAAGTAGATTTCATTAAAAAAAAAATAGACGCAACCCATTGGTAAACCTATTGATAATGCTTGGTGCCATAATGCATCATATGGTGCACACAAATGTTGAGGGGTATATTGACAAAGTGGATGTATTCCATTCCATTCTCAGTAAACAGCATAAATCTATAGTGAAATAAGAAACAGAGTAGTCTTACCTCAATCCAGGGATATAGACTTTCATTATAACTTTCATTGTAAGTTCTACCTGCTCTTTCTGAAGTTGAAATATTCTTATTCCTTCTTCATAACTACTTCCAAATGTTGTTTGAGAAATAACATCTCTAGTCAAATTCTGAAGAAACGGCCATACATCAATTTCACATGATTTATCTAAAGATATAAGTTCCTCCCATTTACTTAGCATGTCATTGCAACTTTTGAAGAATGTTGGCATCATAATCTGTGACGCAAAAGTAGAAAGGAGTTAAAATTCCCTATGTTAAACTAAACATATAAACTTTCAGAGCATGATGTAATAAAACTATACGTGCTCAAAAGGGTAAATTGGATATTTTAGCACTGGAAGATCATATCAGAATTGTAGCATGTCCATGGGACCTATTACAAGGGAGCTAAAAGGATTCAAAACAATTTTGAAAATTTAGCTAAATCATTTATTAAAGAAATGCATCAAGAATTAGTTAAGATTGCTATTGACAAATATGGACAGTCCAAAATATTATTATTAGTAAATTTGCATTGATAAAATATTCTGGTCATGTTGGGCCAAGTCTAGTTTATTTGTTTTATTTTATTAGTTTCTTTATTTTAAAATGTTTCAAGACTTGTTTTATTTTTTTTTTATATTTGTTAAGCCCAGTTAGTAGTGTAGTAATTTGAGCCTAATCTAGTAGGGTTAAGGTTAGGAAATAAGTTTCCAAACTTGGCAGCCACTTGGGATCAGTTTTATTTTGAATGAAATTTCTCTAGTTTTTTTTAGAAACTTTGTGTGTGCAAGTGAGGTTGAGAGATTCCCTTATCTTATTGCGAAGCTAAATAGAGGATTACAAGGTAAAGTGATTACCTTGTGATATTTTATTTAGTTTTCAATCATATCTTTAATATCAATTGTGTGTTGGGGTTTCTAGGTGTTGTTATCCACGGGATTTCGCATAAAAAACAAATCTCTATTGCTTGCTAAAGCATATAATGCAGCCCAAATTAATCCATATTATGCCATACCAAATCATTTTTGTAAGGGAATGCGTTTAAGGAGAAGATACTTTTTTCAATGCTCAGACACACAAACAATTGGATTCCCTAGCTGCTAGCTAGTGCTTTTTTGTCATGTCTTCTAAAGGCACACAAGTCTATCATATAAGATCTATATCTACTAAAGAGAAAATAACCTTTAACTTTTCTAAATTGAATGCAGGGTTGATTATCCGTCTGTGTTTGCTCCACTTCTCACCCTCATAGTTTGCAACGCCACTAACTAGTAACTTGACAAGTGGATTTGTACCAAGCTTTGGGAAGTCGTTGATCTTGTTCAATACATTTTTTATTAGCTCAGGATCTGTTATGGTCACCCTTGGTCTTGGTCCAAACCAGATAAAAGAATTCTTGCCTGCATATCATCGGCAACTTTATATTAAAAAAAAAAACACTTAAACTAAAACATTAACAAAAACAAAAACAAAAAATGAATGAAGACAATCCGCAACTTCGTGAGCTATTTGAAATTGGCATAAAGTATAACACAATGTCAAATAATTAACAGTAAGAAAAGTAATATTCAAATTATCTCGGCTGGTTTTTATTATAAAAAAAAAATTATCTCAGTCGGCGTATGATGCCCAGAATTGATTTCAGATTCTGACAGCCTCAAATGATGCATGTTTTTAGATTGTGATATGAATTACTTTCCTCTTAAGTGAGAAAGGCAATAGGTTATCATTTTCTTCTTTTGTTTATTTGTTACAAAGAAATTAACAAATTTGTTCTTCTGATAAGCCATGACAAAATTCATTGAAAAGAGTATAGAGTTGGACCGTTTAGGCAGAAAAACAAAAAGAAAATATTAGACTCTTTTCGGGGCATGAGCAGGAAAAAAAAAATTTGTTAGATAGACTTAAAAGAAAAAGATAATGATATGCTTATTGGCTCCCCAAGGGAATCCTGACCTTAAAGCTCCAATTGATGATATCATTAGTTGGGCTTGCAACAAATTCAACACCCCCTTCTTCTTTTCAGAAAAATAAGGAAAAAAAAAAAAAGGATGGTGGAAGTAACTTGTGTAAAAGGGCAACCACACAACTACGTAGGAATCAAATTCAGAAAATCCCCACACATGGGATGCCATTCTAAGATATTTTTTCAAAATACTCTCTTGTGAAAATCTTAGTAATTATGTATTTATAATAATCCGATTATGGAAGAACAAATTATCACATACACCTTAGAACACAATTTGCAAATTACCGTATTTGTTGACAGTTTGTTGGGTATAGGGTAGCACACGGGGCACTATGTCATCAGAAAGGTTGATGGGTTTGGATTTGGCTTCCATATGCATCTGCATGAGTTCCTTGGTGTCCCCAACAAGAATCCTGTAAGGGTTGCCTCGAAGGCCTTGCTCTCTAAGCAGCCTCTCAAGCTTCTTTGGCCTCAGCCACAGCCAGTTCAGCACCCTCCATCCCCATATCACACCAATCATCGCCGTGAGAGCTATGGCTGCAAAAGTTGGGTCCCATGCTGCTTCCATTTCTGTGTCAGTAATTGGTAGGAGAAAGAAAAAAACACAGCAATAAGGGAAGATGATGAAGCAGATACAGAGGAAGCAAGATGTACAAGAGTACTTGAGCACAGGAAACAGCTTCTAGAATTGAGGTAGCAATAATTACGAGGTGCCTGAAATTTTTCACTAATAAGTCAATAACTAAACCCACTACGTTTGTCTTTTTCGCTTTTGGAGTGTACATCCACTTTTGGTCTCATCATATGGAAAGGAAAGGGACAAAATTATAAATTTTTGAGGAAATGCTACGATTGGGGAAATTACAATTTTTTAAATATTACTCTAAAATAACAGTGATTCCGAATAAATACTAACGTTATTAGTTAATGATTTGAAAAGAATAATTTTTTATATTTAAATATATAAAATTTTATTTTTCATGTATTTAAATTTAATTTTAATTTTAATGGAATGATATTTTAGAAATATCTAATATTTTTATTATGAAATTAATTTTGATATATGAAGAATGACAAAAGGTATTATTAGTCTATTATTTAATTATATATTTTTATTTTTAAATAGTTTCAATGCAACCACTAATTAAACCAAACATTTTGCCTAATGTAATTGTGAACACTCAATTTTATCCATTTCATATTAAAAAACTCAAGTTTCTTTTAAACCTTGAGTATTAAGTTCATTTTTGTTCTCAGTTCATTTTATTTTATTTTTGAGTTTCTTTATAAAAAAATAATAACCCATTTCATTTTTCTTGTTATGTTTTTTTTTTTTTGAAAAAAATCAAAGAATCGAGGAGCGTAGCCTGAAGTAAAGGACAAAAAACAGAGCGGTGCTAAAGTCAAGCAGAGGGGCGTGGATTGCTGAACAAAGACCAAAAATTTCAAAAATCACGACAAATACTAAAGATTTTCTTCAATCAGATCACAAGTTTCATCTACCTATCTGAAAAATAAATCTCCAACTGTGCATAAATTCACAGACGAAGAAGAGGAGTATGGGAGGTCTAAGATATTGACAAAGAGGATTCTCAACCGGAGGGAGTATTTCATCTTCATCACAAACCCAACTAATTTCCATCATCTTTCAGCCCAATCCCCTTTCACAACCGCAACCCTTCCATCACCTTCCTCCATTGTCATCACTAGCCGCCCCCTACCACCTGAACCACCATCATCTCCCTAAACATAACACATCACCAATCACAGCACCTCATCATTACCATTTACAACAACCATTCCTCCTTAGTCCAACATAGCCATAACCAAAAACCATTACCATAACCAATTTCCATTCCAAACAAGCATCAAACCACAATAAAAAATACAACCATAAAATCACTCACAGCCAACATCATCACTCACAGCATTCTACCTGAAAAAAATAACAAATAAATCACAGCCCCTCACCCAAAAACAAACAAGCCATAGCTTATCACCACCATCATCATCTTCTCCATTAGCCACCTTCACAGCCGCGAAAACCACCCACCGCCACCCATAGTCTTCGCGCACACATCTTTCAGATCATCCTTCCACTCCTAGATCAGCCTTCCACTCCTTCAATTTCTTTTTCAGCCGCCCCAAACAACCGCTATCTCACCTTCCTCTGCCCAGTTGCTCAACCGCTGTGGGCTGGCCGACGGCTCCTCCAATCTCACATATGAAGCTTTTTCTCTCTTGCTCTCTCTGTATATGTGTTGTGTGTATGTTGGTAACCACAAATAAGGAATGAAACTCTACGTTCCAAATGCTTCTTTCTACTTTTGCTAGTTTTCAATTATTATTATTATTATTTTGTCACTTAGTTTGTGTTAATAAAAGTAAAAAGAAAAGCAAGATCATGATAATGCAAAAGTCATAAAGTCACGTGAATTTTCCCTTTTCTTTGTTTAATATTTTTCATCTAGCACTAAGGAAATAATGGCAAACCCAACTCTTTTGTCAAAGTCACGAGAGTCTTCTTTATTGTTATCGCTTGCTGATTATATTTTTTATATTTTTTCATTTTTATTCCTTTTAGTTAGATTGGGCTGCATTTAGGATTATTGGATTATGTAAGATTTCATTTAGGTTCATCTAGCACTAAGCCATGTCGTTTTGGGTTGTTGTTGTTGCTATTTTTATTTTTGGACTTTTTTGTTTTTATTGTGGCCCTTGGGACTTATTGGGATATTATTTGTATATTTTTAGTCATACCAATTTTTGCCAACACAACTTGGCTATTTTGCCTGTTTCAGTCCCAAAAAGGGCATGGGGTGTGGGGTGGAGTTTGTTTTAGTTTGGGTCTCTGCTTAAAAAAAAAAGTTATTAAGGGCTTTATTTTTTTTTATAACTGATAAATAATTCTTCTTTTAATAGTAGAGTTGATTTAGTTGTGATGGATTATTAATTCTATATTCTAAACTATTTTAACTGTGATATCTTGATATTTTAAAAAAAATATTTAAAAAACATAAAATTAATCAACCCACACTTATTTTTTATAGAACGACGTGGTTTTGAGTTCCTCATTCCGCCAGAGGATACGTCAGCGTAGCTAACAGTTATCAAGTCAAAATTAATTTTTCTTTAAATTTTGTTCCTTTTTATTTTTAAATTCATTTTCTTTAATTTAATTTAATTTTTTTTATAGATAATTTTGACTTTTTGGGGAAAAATAAATATTATTAAAATTATAACTAATTTGCATAATGAGCTATAGAGTAATCGTATTTATACGGATATATTAAGGGTGCAATAGAATTAAGTTTTCACCCATCCCTAATCATAATTAGACTTCCGGACTCAAATCTTTTCAAAAGACCAATTTTACAATTAAAATGGTTTTCCAATTTTGGCTAGAATTAAAATTGGTGGCGACTGCTTTTTTTAAAAAAATTGGTTATCATTCTAGTCGTGGCGTCCTCCAGGGACGTTGTGACAGTGATAATATTTAATTGGATATTTGTATAATTTTTTTCATATTGATAGTACATATACGTATAATTGTTAATCAAATTATTTTATTTTATTTATATAATCTTTTAATAATGAATATAAAAATTAATTATATTTATTAATATGATAAAATATAATTAAATAATACGTGGATTTCCTGAAGGAAAAATACATTTAGTCGCTAAATCGGTCATTAGTTTTTGTATTAGTGATCGATATTATTAGGCACAAGGCCTCCTCTCACAAATAATATTAGTCACAAAAGCGGTCACCAATGAAGAATTAGTGACCAATTTAGTGACCGATTATTCATGTACACGTGTGCTTTCTTGAAGGAAATACATTCGGCCCCTAAATTAAGGGGCATTTAAAAATGTCACAAATAAAAATAATAAATAAGAAGTGTCAATAAATAGTAGATATTCTAATACATAATTCTTAATTTAGTTTTGGAGAAAGACAAACTAACTATTAAAATGACCTAAAGAACATTTCACAAATAGTACAAATAAGGACAATTAATATAGAGTGATAATATGAGGGCATGCCTTGACACTATAATAGAGCAAATTTTGCCCCTAAATTAAACTCTTTGTCACAAAAAATAAAATAAAATGGAATGACACTAATAAACAAATGAGAGTGGAAGTCATAGTTATTAAATTCAACTCGATAATCAATTCAATCAAGGTTTTTGGTCATTGATTCAATCTGGTGAGTCATCAATTGAATTATATTTAATAAGTAAATATACAATATATATATATCATATTATGAAGACATTATAATGCAACTATGTTGTCTGGTCTATACAGTGAACCAAATTAATAGGTGGTCAATTCACTGATTTTTAATCCGAACCGACGGGTCTAACTAGATTCCTAAAACTATGGCTACAATAGTTGCTCCTATTAAGTATAGATTCAAGAGTGTGTGTACAGCTTTTTCCAACATACAATTTTATTTTTTATGTATTTAAATTTAATTTTAATTTCAATGGAATGATATTGTAAAAATATCTTATATTTTTATTTATGAAATTAATTTTGGTACACTAATAATGGGAAAAGGTATTATTAATCTATTATTCAAGTATGTATTTATGTTTTTAAAGAGTTTCAGTGCAATCACTAGTTAAACCAAATATTTTTTCTAATATGATAATATATAATTGGATATTTGTATAATTTTTTCATATTGATAGTACATATACATATAATTATTTATCAAATTGAATCATTTTATTTACATAATCTTTTAATAATAAATAGGAAAATTAATTATATTTATTAATATGATTAAATATAATTAAATGATAGTATAAAATTATTGTGTACGATGACTTCAAAATTAAAAGATTTGGCATCAATGTATAACCGTCAAATTCTCTAGGTACAAAGACTTGTATTTGCAGTGCGCTGTATGCTAGCCCAAATTTTTTTAATCGCCAGGATCTGTGGAATTATTTGAAGCATTTAAGAGTTTAATTTCTGATCCTTGGATTTTGACAGGTGATTTTAATGAAATCATCCTCTCTTCAGAGGTGCGTGGTAGTATGTTTATGCCTAATCAAGCTGATTTATTTGCAACTATGATTAATGACTGCAATCTAATGGATATTGGTGCTTCTGGTCATAAGTTTACATGATTCCACAAGAATCAAGGTAGGCGGACTCTAGCTAAACGTCTAGATAGGGCTTTAGCTAGTACGGAGTGGCCTCATGCACTCCCAGATGCTTATCTTGAGAATCTTTGTTGTCTTCATTCAGATCATGCTCTGATTATTTTGCATGATGCGTGGAATGAGACCTGGGGAGCGTAGGGAAAGACCTTTTCTGTTTTAGACTGCTTGGGTTTCACATGAGGAATACAACACTCTTGCTGAGACTTCTTGGGCCCATGGTAATAAGGATGTTGGCCATAGCTTAAATTGGGTGAAAATAACTCTTTGATCTTTAATAAGGAAGATTTTGGTCATATTATGGAAAGAAAAAGAGATCTTGAAGCTCGTCTGAATTGTATCCAGCGTACTATGAAGCGATGGGATTCAGTTCATCTTATCATTCTAGATCGTAAGCTTAAAGAGGAGTATGATGTGATTCTTGCCTAAGAAGAGCTATTTTGGTATCAGAAATCTCGTGAACAATAGGTTCAATATGATGATCGCAATACTAAATTCTTTCATACTCAAACTTTGGTTCGTCGAAGAAGAAATCACATTCATGGTTTATTTATTGATAGAGATGTATAGTGCACAGATTCAACAACTTTGGAAAGGGAGGCAGTGAAATTATATACAGAACTTTTCTCTACTGAGGGTACTCGTAATCTTGATGCTTGTCATGCGATAAGGATGCCTCAACTTATTGATGGTGAGAGAAACATTTTAACTTCCCTTGTCACTAGTACAGAGGTAAGACATGCTGTCATGTCAATGCAGCCTTTTAAAGTGCTTGGATGTGATGGTTTTCATGCTTTCTTTTTTAAGCACTTTTAGGAGATGGTTGAGGGAGATGTGGTTAGGTTGGTTCAATTAGCCTTTGCTACATGAAGTTTTGATCCCTCCCTAGCTGAAACTCTATTGGTTCTTATTCCTAAGATTGATAATCCCTAGCATTTTCGGCAGTTTAGACCAATCAGCTTATGTAATGTTATCTATAAGATCATTACCAAAGTTTTGTCAATCGCATTCGGGGCTTTCTTTCCAGGGTTGTAAGTCCTCTCCAGGGGAGCTTTATCCTAGGAAGAGGAACATCGGATAACATTATTGTGGCCGAAAAGTAATTCATTGTATGCATAAGTCGAATTCTAAGAAAGGTGTTGTTACTCTCAAGCTTGATCTAGAAAAGGCCTATGACAGAATAGATTGGCATTTCTTGGAAGCCACTTTACAAGATTTTGGATTTCCAAATATAACAATCCAGTTAATTATGCATTGTGTTACCTCTTCTAGTCTTTCTATCTTATGGAACAGAGCAAGGCTTGATGCCTTTTTGCCGACCAGAGGGTTGCGGTAGGGGGATCTTATGTCCCCATATCTTTTTGTTTTATGCATGGAAAAGTTATCAGCCATGATCCATCAAAAGGTGGCAAGAAGAGACTGGAGAGAGATTAAGGTCGGTAGAGATGGTCCTGGTATATCCCACCTTTTATTTGCAGATGATGTTCTCACAGGTGCGTGTTGTTATGGACACAGTGAATAGTTTTTGTCAGATGTCGGGTCTTGAGATCAATTTTGATAAGTCTAGAGCTATGGTGTCTAGTTGTCTGCCTGCTAAAAAAAGGACCTCTTTGATGAATTTTACATCTATTCAATTTATTAGTGATATTGGGAAATACTTGGGGGTTCAACTCTTGAAAAGAAGAGTGACTAAGGTTGTGTTTATGTCAATTCTTGATCACATCCAATCTAAATTGGCTTTGTGGAAAAAGGCATTGTTAAATAAGGCAGGTAGACTTTGTCTAGCCAAATCTGTTGTTGCTTCTCTCCCTGTGTATACATTGCAG
The DNA here is from genome assembly GCA_031216105.1 of Dalbergia cultrata. Taxonomy (NCBI): domain Eukaryota; kingdom Viridiplantae; phylum Streptophyta; class Magnoliopsida; order Fabales; family Fabaceae; genus Dalbergia; species Dalbergia cultrata. The sequence continues at coordinate 21,314,597 of CM062350.1, forward strand.
ACTTTGTGGGTTCCTCCAGGGATCTGTGATTGTATTGACCATATGACGAGGAACTTTATTTGGGGAAATAAGACGGAAGGTAGAAGTTGGAATTTGATCAGTTGGAATAATATTACAAAACCTCGAAAGAAGAGAAGGCTCGGTGTTCAACAAATGCATCTGACGAATGTCTCCTTGCTTGGTAAACTAGTGTGGGGTTTAGAAAATTGTTAAGAGAATATGTGGGTGGGGATTCTGACTACAAAATATCTTCATTCCTCTCCAATAGTGGGTGCTATTGATTGTGCTAACTCATCTTATGTGTGGAAGAGCATTATTAGAGAACTTGAGAAGCTGAGGGATGGCTTTGATATTAATCTTGGTTTTGGGGACCTATCACTGTGGTTCTCTCTTTTTCACAAGAACAGATGTATTGCTACTCTAGTTGACTATATTCATATTTCAAATTCTCAACTCCATCTTCGTGATTTATGGTGGGATAACAGTTGGCATTTTGATCTTGTAGCTAGTCCACTTCTTGATTATGTGTGTAATTGGATTTCCAATCATCACTTGATTGTGTCTACTCAATATGATACTTGTTACGTATGGTGTGCCTCTTCTTCAGGTATTTATATGGTCAATAGTGCTTTCAAGTGGCTACATGATACTATGGATGATGTTCACAATGCTCCTTCTTGGGATTGGATTTGGAGACTAGTTAGGCCTAAGAAATTTCGATTGTTTGTATGGCTTATTATGTATAATGCTTTGCCTCCTGTCTACAATGTGGTGCTGCTCGTGAAGATATTCTCCACTGTTTGCGTGACTGTAGGGAGGTGAAACCAATTTGGCTAGCCTTTGGTTTTGATTCTGACTCTTCCTCTTTTGTTGATGACATTCACATTTGGGTGACTCAGCGCCTAAAATTCAGTTTTAATCTCCTTTTTTTTTTATTGTGCTTTGGTGATGTTGGAGGTGGAGGAATAATAGTATTTTTGGAGAGAGTACTTGGAACATTCATTTTATTATTCAACAGGTAGCTAATGATCACTGCTTGCTTAGCAAACTTTTGACAGGAAATGGTGCTACCAATATAGAGCCCAAGGAGGTGGTTTGGCTTAAGCCTAATATAGGCCAAGTGAAACTTAATATGGATGGCAGCAGATGTAGCACAACCCTTTTTGCGGGTTTTGGTGGTCTTTTGAGTGATGAGTATGGGGATTGGATTAGGGAGTATTCTGGATGGATGGGGGATTGTAGTGTTCTCTTTGCAAAGCTTACATGTATGAAGAATGGTCTCCTTCTTGGGTGGAATAAAGGTTATCGTAATGTGTGATGTGAAACTGACTCCAAGCTTGCTGTCCAACTTGTTATGTCATCCACTGAGTATCATTTCCACAAGTATTCCATTGTCATTGCAGATATTAACGAGTTGATTGCAAGGGATTGGCCAGTTCAAGCTTCTCATGTGTGGCGAGAAGAAATTTTTGGTCCAGACACACTGGCCAAGTTAGGCATTGAGAGTGGCATCGCCTACCAGACTTGGGACGAGCCTCCTTAGAGTTTCTTAAGTTGTCTAATGGCTGATAGAAATGGCCATATCTATCTGAGATACTAGGCCTCTTGGTTTTTCTGTGTTATTTGTTTTCATTCTATACCAAAAAAAAAAGCTAGCTAGATAATGTTAAAAAAAAAAACTGGCTCTGGCTGCTTGGAGAGAACGGCCAAAAATTCTTATGAGTAAAACTACTTATATTCTAGGAGTAATAAACAAAAAGTCACAATAGTAATCCCCCAAGCAATGAAAACGAACCACACGTTTCTAAGATTTTGAGCCCAGTTAAAAATTTGAAGACGGAAGTTTCAGTATCCAACGTTTGGTCTTTCATGTCAATTCCATAATCTCCGTTTGGAGAAATTCAACGAAGGGGATTGATATTGACTTTTGTTAGGCTGAAATTTTATACATCGACCTTGAACTTGAAGGAAAATGTGCGTCATATCTTATTCTTATCATATTTTATAAAAGAGTTTAATTTTTATGTATGAATTATAATACCATCCAATTATATATTATTGTAGTAAAAAAATAGTTAAATTTTATACTTATTCTTAAAATAGTTATATGAATGAAATGATTTAATTAAATAATAATCCATGCATATAAATTAAAATTTTTCAAATTATAAAACTTTAAATGAAATACAGTCACAATTTTTTATAAGCACAATTCTTTCCTTGGTATCTGTCACTTTTATTGAAGATAGTGTGAATTGTGAAATGATTTAAATATAATTTTATTATTTATAAATAATGATATTTTAGTTTTAATTCTTCTAAAAAAATTTTCCTATGGTTTTAGTGCTTTTTTTTTCTTTATTTGTTTTTAGCTTCTGTCATTCTAATTTTTTATCTCTATAAGTATGTTTAAATATGCATTTAGTCCAAGTTACAAGAAAAATATATATGCATTTAGTTATTACAAATAACAGAAATATTATTTTTGTGTCCTTATAAATATTTTTAAATGTCTTTTTTTTTTATCATCATATATATCACCACTTAACATCAAATCTAAATGTAAAAAGGGACCCAAAATGGAACAATAAAAAAAAAACTTAAATCAAAACAAAAATTTTAAATAGATCAAAATTAAAATGAGTCACATTTAAAATTTTAAAACATATTTAAATCTAGTAAAATACTTTCATGTAACGGGCTAAGGGCCAAGTTCTGAACGGCTCTAGGGTCCTCCGAGATCCACCCATGTAACGAAAAGGCCTCGGATTTCAGAAATCATGCTGCAGCTATAGGTTCTGCAAGATTATGCAGAACAGGTTCGCTGCAGTGAATAAGCAAGCTTTTCTATGCCTTTTTTGTTGCACAGGCTTGCTGTATTGAGCACCCCGAAGACAACATAGTATAAGAAAGACACAGTTTTGAGTTAATGGCCCTACACCCTTTGTAAACCCTTCCTCTAAACCCCCAATTTTTCTCTTTTTCTCTCAAATCCTTTCTAATCCTCATTTTCCAAGCTCAAAGGTAAGAGATTGAGTGGGTTTTTTCATCTTCTTCATCTCCTTTTCACATTCTAGGGTATAGGCTTTGTTGTTCTCTCTTTGTTCTCAAGTATAGGTACTCCCCAAATGTTGTTACAGTTGATCTAGGGTTATTTGAAGATACTCATAGATTAGTCATGTGTCCTTATTGTTCTATAACAGTTGTTGATGACATTCCAAGCTCTTAAGGTCAAGTTGGTAGTGCCCATATACTCCTAACCCTAAACAGTGAGTGAGTTCAAACCCATGACATTAGTTTCATCATTATAACTATGTTTTATGCATTGTGTTTGTCATATATATGAAGTTGGAGACAAGATTATGTATAGACTATGATTTTACAAGTTATTGACTATAGCATGAAAAATGTATTTTAGAAAACCATTGGACCATGATTTGGAAGAATGCATGTAATAAAAATGGTTTATGTTCTCATGGAATGATTCATAGAAGAATATATTAATTATCAAGTTGCTATTTTATCAAACATGTTCCTATGAGTTTATGGTATTGCTATGACTCTAAGAATTTAAGATTTCAAGCTATGTTTTTAGAATATTCAATTAAGATATTTATATATGTTGGAGAAATATTGTACGAAGTATGATTCAGTTTCATGAATAGAAGTGTTATTATGATTTCAGAGTTTTTATGATTATGAACTCGTTTGGTTTGAAAGTATAATATTAGAGTTATCAAGTATATGAAAATATGTTAGCCCAAGATATGAATTTAGAACTTCAATTTTATGGTACCAAGAGGTACATAATTCAGTATGATTCATAGCAATTGCCAAATACATATTCTGTGGGCTTGAAATCAAAATGCATACAAGTGAATGATCCTTTGGGTATGATTTTCACAGCCACAATTATACTAAATTCAGATTGTTAGAGTTATATGAATCTTGAACTCTCAAAGTACTAAGAATTTAAGAGTTTTCAGAATTTTGTTAAGGGCTCTTGTTCACTAGAGATTGAGCACCCACCTTTCAGTTATGGTTTTTGTCAAACTAGTTTAGTCAATAGAGATAAAGAGACAGGTTGTGAGTTAATGGCAGTTATTCTGTTAACCTTGGTACACTAAGGCCCGCTAGGGGCAATTTTATTTTATTTCAAATTAGTTTGCCACAGACGTGGTTCACCAGGGACGGTTAAGATTACAAACAGAAGCTCTTGTTCGCCAGGGACTGAGCAACACCTTACAGTTATGATTTTATAGTTTTTATTATTATTATTATTATTATTATTATTATTATTATTATTTATTCATTATATTTAGCATACTATTTCTTGATGCTCTGCCAGGACCTCAGTTAAAATGATAATGTGAATTTAGAAATGCTTGTTTATGAATCTACAGAATGTAAAGTGTTTTTCTTGCTAGCTATGTATATAAATATCAAATGATTCATTTTGTTGCATGCATGTTGCATTATATATAATCTTTGGTTGCCCCATGTCGATGATGGGTGAGAATTCACTCACTAAGTCTGTTAACTCACCCCTCTCTCTTTCCTCTTATAATTGTAGGTACAGATACTATTTTGATCACCATTTCAGTTGATGCAGTTGTTCTTAGTAGTGAGTCTTACTTCAAAGTAAGGCTTAGTTTAGAGTATGCTTAGAGTAGAGTGCTCTAGTAGATGTACAAGCAGGATCCGAGCCATGCATTATTTTCAGGTTATGTATTTGATTTCAGCATTAGAAACAATTACATATAAGTTTTTAGTTTACAAGTATGCATTTGAAATTGTAGAGTTTGATTAAAATTATGTACAAGCTAGAGATGAATTTACGATTCATTTCACATGTAAAATTGATTTTCAGAGTACGATTAAATTATTTTCAGAGCTATATCTATATCTATATATATATATATATATATAATATTTCAGTTCTATGATCCCAGATATCAAGTTTTGAATAAATATTTAGATGAAATTATGTTTTCAGAATAAAAAGTATGTTTTTATATGCATATAGAAAGACTCAAAGGTCACGAGGCTTATGTGAGGAAAGAATTCCTCACCTGCCAGTTACATTCCTAAGTTGGGTTGCGACAAAGTGGTATCAAAGCCATAGGTTTCCTTGAATGGTATTGGAGCAAGTTTCCCCAAGTAGCATGGTGTTTATATAAATGGAATTGCAACCATTTGCATTGACACAATGTTATTTGAGGTCTTTACAAAGAGTTACTCATGTCTACGTTCAATAGGAGTCTTTGTCATTTCTTGGAACTCTTAATCCAGCCTTCTACCCTTATCCCTTCTTCTCAGGTGAGCAACGCCACCTGATAATCGTCGCCATCACAGCTACACCATGTCAATTAGTACCAATTGCATATGACCCCTCGGGCAGGCTATTTTGAAACCCATCAGAGGTAGTTAGAGAATGCATCCAAACTGGATTACATCAAAGATAGCACGAGGAAGAATGACTAGCTTTGATAGAGGTCAACATCGGGTACCATTTGCCAGAGCCACCTTTCTTAGTGCCTTCCCTGATGTGTCCCAATATCACCCAATCGATAGGTCAAGGCAGCAGCTAGCCAGAGTAGGAAGATTTAGTACGGACCAGTCAGTCTGCCCAAGTTTGTTAGGTAAGCGAAAAGCACCATGGAAGTCAGTGTCTATGGGGCATACTCGTATGCTACAAATGTAATTAGAGACGGTGCAAAAAGAATGATTGCCCATTATCTCAAAGAGTTACAAGCCAGAGAGTAGAAAAACTTTATACCTCAAAGAAAGAGAGTTAGCATAAGAATGGCCTAGAGTTAGTGGAGAGAATCGTGATGAAAGCACGAATCATGCATATAGGCATATTGTAGTATTGATGATTTGATGCCAATGTGTTAGATGATTTAAGGAAATCTTTAACACCATGAACACTTGCATGGCATGTTTCAGAAAGGAATGTATTGTTGTATAAATTAAGTTGGAACTTGTGCCCTTGCATAACATGAGTTTAGTATACATGCCCAATATTTAAGCAACATAGTATGAATTGCTAGCCTAGTATTGAACGATTACTTTATCATTGTGCATGTTAATTGAATCTAACTACTTTAACTATTACTTGTTGTTCTTGCATCTAACTACTTTATTACGTTTTACTTGCTTAATAATGATTAATACAAATGATATGCATGTGCTAACTGATAACTAATACTTTAGTACTTAGATTCCCTAGGTTCTTTCAGAGGACATTGAATTTCTAATAGCTTGAATGGAGTAAAGGGCATGAATGACATGTCTATGTTGATTAAGTATGTGGTTTCATGTATGTGCATGTCTGTGGCTTCATGTATGAAAATGTACAAGTTGCTATGTATCTTAAACAATGAGTGGAATAAATTTTTCCCTTATGCTTTTATGTTCATGAAAACATGTTTTACCTTCAAAAGTTTTGTGCTCATAGTGAATGGTTTGGTTTGATATCAAATGTTTTCACAAGTTGTGATTTCATTGTAAAATGCTTTCTCTTCAGTTGAAATGTGCATAATGATATTATTTAAGGTGATGAAACATGAATTATAGCACTATATGCATGTATGATTGTTTGATTGAGTTTGGTAGTGCACATCCATGCTTAGGATGCAGTTTAGAAAAGTAAGTCTTGAATCATGAATGTAAATATTTTGTATAACGAAGTGGAGAAATGCATAGGTGTGATTCCTTTCACCTTAACCTATGCATGTAAATTGGATGAAGGAGATTTAAAATGAAATCTAATCTGTTTAAGTTACAACTTGGTAACATAGTGGTAGCGAGTTTAGCGAACGAAATAAGATAATAAGGGACATACTGAAATAACTTACTATTGTGCATGCTTGATTGATGATTTTCTTAATTGCAAAATTGGAATTTCATGTCAATGTCAGTTTGCATGTTAGCCTTGCCTTGGGAAGCACATTGTTGTTCCCATCATATGTACTTGTATGATGCATGAACATGATTTGATGTCTAGAGTAAACCTGAGTAAGGAATAGGGAGCTTAGAAGCACAAAGAGCTAGTTCATGAAGAATTGATAATGCATATTATCATGATAGGATGTTTCAGAGATCTTTGTCTTTGGGTGATTTGTGTGATGCGTATGATGTGTGATAATTGTGTATGCTAGAGGTATGGACACCTGGTCGCCTAACAACCTAGTATATTTGAAATGTTATAGTTAAGGACTAGGCGTATAAATGCCATGTTTGTTTTTGCATTTTTTTCCTATGTGAACACATAAAGCAATTTGATTTCCATACATAACATGCACATGGAGAGTGAGAAAGTTCAGGAATCAAGCAGTGGGAGTCTTTTTAGTATCAGTTGAAATTAGACATAAGAGAAAGAGAGCCAGAGCAAGGGTGCAAATGACGTTTAATCCCCATTTTCAAGAGCTTACATGTGTATGAGGTGACGGAGCATAGATGCTTATCCAAGACTTGCACTATGGAAAGGGCTACCCTTTGAGGTGGAGTCGCCCAATGTAAATGTCATGATAAAAGCCATTGTCACCTTGATGGGAAAAGGTTGACCTTAGAGGTGGAGTAGCCCAAAGGTGACAATCGGCATCCTTGGTCAGAGTAACAGAGTAGTGGCCTTCAAGATGGCACTGTCTCCCAGAGCATCAGCTTATATAGCCATTGTATCATGTTAAAGTGTTTTGGGCATTCAAGCCTATCCTTGAAACCCTACGCGAGTTATGTATTCCATCTTCTTGATTTTCTAGTTACGCAAGTTCAGATTTGGTGACCAAATCTCTTTTAAGGGAGGAAATATGTAATACCTCAGGTACACATATTAGTAGCCAAATTCCATATGGCCCTAAGGTCCCCCGAGACTCACTCATGCAGCCAAAAAGGCCCTAAATTGCAGAAACCATTTTGCAACTGTAGGTTCTACAGGATTATGCAAAACAAGTTTACTGCAAAGAGCTATACTCACTGTAATAAGCACCCTGAAGACATCACAGTACCAGGGACCATGATTTGGACGAATGCATGTTATAAAAATGTTCTATGTGCTCATGGAATGATTGTTGGAAGAATATATGATTTATCAAGTTGCTATTTTATCAAACATGTTCCTACTAGTTTACAATATTGTTATGATTCTAAGAATTTAAGATTTCAAGCTATGTTGTTAGAATATTCAATTTAAATATTTATATATGTTGGAGAAACATTGAAAAAAGTATGTTTTAGTTTGATGAACAGAAGTTTTATTATGATTTCAGAGTTTTTATGATTATAAACCCTTTTGGTATTAAAGCATAATATTAGAGTTATCACGTACATGAAAATATGTTAGCTCAATATATGAATTTAGAACTTCAATTTTATAGTACCAAAAGGTATGGAATTCAGTATGATTAATAGCAACTGCCAGATACATATTTTGTTGGCTTGAAATTGAAATACCTACAAGCGAGTGATCCCTTGGGCATGACTTTCACAACTACAGTTATGTTAAAGTAAGATTTTTAGAGTTATATGAATTCAAAACTTTCAGAGTACTAAGAATTTAAGAGTTTTAAGCTTTTCATTAGGGGCTCTTGTTCGCTAGAGACTGAGCACCCACCCTTCAGTTATGATTTTTTTCAAATTAGTTTAGTTGGTCGAGATAAAGAGGCAGGCTATGAATTAACGATAGTTATTCTATTAGCCTTGGTATACCAAGGCCTGCCAAGGGCAATTTTATTCTATGTCAGATTAGTCCACTAGGGATCATTAAGATTACAAATAGATAATCTTGTTTGCCAAGGACTAAGCAACAGCTTACAGTTATAACTTTATAGTTATTGTTGTTGTTGTTGTTATTATTATTATTATTATTATTATTATTATTTATTCATTATGTTCAGCATACTATTTCTCGATGCTTTGTCACACCTCAGTTAAAATGATTTCATGCTTGATTGTGAATTTAGAAATGCTTGTTTATGAATCTACAAATGAAGGTGTTTTCCTAGCTAGCTATGTATATAAATATCAAATGATTTGTGTTGCTGCATGTATATTGCATTATATATAATCTTTGGTTGTTCTATGTCGATGATGGGTGAGAATTCACTCATTGAGTTTATTGACTCACCCCTCTCCGTTTCCTCTTATGGTTGCAGGTACAGATACTGTTTTGTCACCACTTCAGTTGATTTCGTTGTTCTTAGTGGTGAGTCTTACTTTGGAGTAAGGCTTAGTTTAGAGTTTGGTTAAAGTAGACTACTCCAATAGATGTGCAAGCAAGATCCAAGCCATGTATTATTTTTGGATTAGGTATTTGATTTCAGCATTAGAAACATTTATATATATGACTAAAATTCCCATTTTGCACTCTATGACTAAAGATATTTAAAGTAGACATTATTTCCTAAGAGATTATGAGCAAAAAGGTGATTGTGTCTTAGAATTTGTATAAACTAGTAAACAACTAGCATATAGCATATATATTTACTAAGCCTCTCCCAAAGGAAAATTTCTTTAACATTAGAAGAGAATTAAGAATAAATAATTTTTCAAATATATGAATGCTTACTGTTTATTTAACATTATGCAATTTACATGTGGATAATTGTTCATTGAATTTTATGAATTTTACTTTTAATTGTGTTAAGGTTTTTTAGTAATCTTAGACCAACTGTGTTTGATCCTAAATTTAAAGTTCATTGAATTTCATGTTTTCATTTTTGTTGCTTGCTAACTTGTTAAATTGTTTGCTTGTTAATAATTTAAATGTGTTTTGATCTCAAGTTAGTTAGTTTCCATTAAGTAAGTGAAAAAAGAAGTGTAGTCAATTACATGATGCATGTAATTGGCTACTAGAGAGCATTGCTTTTGGGGACTCAATCTGGGCTTGCTACAATCGATTACACACTTATTTAAGTGACAAGAACATCGCTTTCTCTCTCCCCAGTCACAAACCTATCTGTTTCTCTATCTTCACGACCCACATACCCTTTACCTTCGCTCTACGATTTCTACTCCTAATCTTAACCAAATTTCACCCAAAATTCTTGTCTCTTCATCCTTTACGAGTCCATCCGATTTGATTTTCCCCAAACACCCTAAAATGGTAGATCAATGTGGTGCCTCCTCTTCCTTTGCCGTAGCCAAGAAGTGGAAAACAAACACCATTGCCAGACCTTCCAGCACTCGTCGGGCTCCCTCCACCATTAGCCATCGTTGCGCCTTAACCGCTATCACCACTACTACCATAGCCGCCACCCTTGATGCTACCCCTATTCCTCTTGCTAGAATCCACTTCGCTTTTTATTTTTCAAGCCCCATTGAAGAGGATTTAGGTTCTCTTGTCAAAGGTTTTCTTTTAACAAGTTTATTTCGGTCAAAGTTTATTAAAGTTTTTGCTTTAATTGCAAAAATAATTTTAACCAAGTCCCTTTTGAAAAATATAATGGTTTTGATTCTAAAGTAATGAAAGAATGATTTAATTGTTTTTAATGAAGAGTTTAATTTGATTTTGAGTAATCATGTGTTTGATTTGAAAAGAAATGTTTATAAGATGTTTAAAAGTATTTTTAGATGAAAAGTGACTTAAAAATGTTTAAACTCTAGCTTTTCAAATTTTGGAATATTTGTAATTGATTACCAATTCTTATAATCAATTGCCATGTTCTTCATTGTGTCAGAATTTGAATTTTGAATTGTGTAATTAATTACAAAATTCTTGTAATCAATTATAGTGATGTTAACTATTGCTAGAATTTAAAATTTGAACTTTGTAGTTGATTTCCAAGTCTTGTAATCAATTATTAAACCCAAAAATGTGCAAAAAGGCATGCTTTGAAGAGACAACTTTAGAGATAAATCTCCAACGACTTGCATGATTTTGCTCTATAAATACCCATCATTTTAACACATTTTAAGACACAAAAAGCCAATTACAAAGATCAATGAACACTTTTTTTCAATCATCAATCTTTCCATCAATTTGTGGCCAAAAACTCTTATTCTTTGATAAACCTTCTAATGCTTCAATTTGTATCATCTACTCTTCCTAGAGAGTTTGTATTCAGTCTTTTCTTTTACGATTGTAAGAGGGTGAGGCATCCCTCATTGGTTTAAAGGGTGAGTCATCCCTTTAGTTCTTGAAGAGACTAAACACAATGGTGTGTGGTAAGCCAAGGGTGTATGAGGGCTCAAAGTTGTGAATTCAATGATAGTAGAAATCTAAAGCAGGTTTGGTCAAACCAATATAAATTAGTTTACATTTCCTTTTCCTTTATTTCTTTATGTTTATTGTAAATTTACTTTTCATTATCTTGTTCATCCATTTTGTTGGAATACTTAATCAACTGCATTAAATCTCTTGCATTTTCATCAACTCAATCAAGTTTTCAATACAATTTCTTAAACAACATTGAAAAAAAGGATTAGTGCAATAATTAAGAAGAAGTTTGAGAACTCAGTTCACCTCCTCTTGAGTTCATTGAGGCCAATCGAATAACAAACCACTCGCATTTGGCATATCTTGACGATGCATTATTAAAATTTAAAAGCTTGCTTTTTAGAAGGGATCAACTGAGTATCTTGATATGAATGGAGGGGGTAGTTTCTTCATATAAACTAAAGGTAGGGCACAACTAAGTCAGCATAATTGCAGTCCATCCTTCTGTTTCTCGTAGCCAATTATTTATGCATAATAATAATCCAAAAGAGGGAGCTATGATGGTGATTGTGCTACTAGAAGATAGTGGTTGCTAGGAGAAAAAGATGAAGATAAGGAGTTAGTTGTTGGGGCGAGAAATTAAAAGTTAGATGGGGCTAATTTGGTAATTTTAGAATTCAAATGAGAATCATGAAAAAGTCCAAATGAAATATAGGACCAAATTATCAGCCATCTAAAATATAGTTAACAGTTCATACAAAATGAAAATTATCATACGGAAATAATGTTATAATATTTTATACTTACACTTTAATATTTATAAAAGTATTTTTTTCAACTGAATTACCCACATTATCCTATCTTTTATCCTTCTTTTTTCCTATTGACACCCCCATCCCCTCCTGTCTCCTACTCCGACATCACCATCCCTTCCCTTGACAACTCCCCTCTGGCTCCACAACTCCTTTGGCCACTGTTTCCCATGCCATGAGTACCAGAAATGAAATTAACAACGCCTTCAATTCGAAAAATGTTGACACAAGTTCCTAATAACTTTTCAGGAATACAATTTCGTTGACAATTAAAATGTAAAAAGGAGCAATTTTTTATGTTCAGGATTTGGTTTTCGTATACCATCACAAGGTTTAAAGCTTTAACTTTTAGCCTCAACTTTTGCTAGATCCGACCACTCCCCTCCTCCATAGCCATGATAGTTGAAAGTCAAAATATCAACCTTTTTCTTTTGGGTCGCTGGTGCACCTGAGACCAAGGGTAAGAAGTTAAGGGATTGTTCACCCATTTGATCCATGTGGCAGAGCAAGGGAAGGATGATGATTAATGGGTTGATGTAGGCAATAGAGTTGAGGCAAGGGGCATGTTTCAGAGGAAAGAGAGGAAGAGATGACTAATCAATTTTTAATTTTTGTTATCTAGACCATGATGGTGCTAAACTTGAATCGGACCATTTAAGACATCTCCATTGTAAATAAAAGAAGACATCATCTAGTGATCTTAGTTGACATCAAAACTTAAGGAGATCAGGTGATGGTCAACACTACAATGTCAGATGTCCTAAGCCAATTGCCTTAACAAAAGAGTGTACGCTATTTCTGGTGTAAGAGCAAGAGGCATAAGAAGAATGATTGTGGTAAACTCAAGATTCTTTCTTTTTTTTTTGGAAAAAAATGTGTAACTGATTGATAGAGTATGGTAGAGTGGAATAAAATTGAGTAGAATTTTAAGTTGCTCCAATTTAATAAAGCTGGGTGGAATAGAATGGAGATAGATGAATTTCATTCTGTCTAATTCTATCCTCCCTTTGTATTTTTCTTGGGGGAATGAGATGGAATAAACAATTTATTTCTTTTCTCTGCCTGTTACTAATATTCTATTAAGGGTATTTTAGGACTAAAAAAACTTATAATTATAATAATTTTGTTCCATTCTATTTATATATCCAAACAATAGATAAGGATATTTCTCCATTTCAATGTTAAGATTTTCAAACAATATAATGGAATATTTATACTGTTCCACCCTATTCCCTTATATTTCATCTTATTCCACTCCACTTCACCACTTACCACCAATCCAAACATACCACTTGTTAGTTTGTTTTGAGGGTAACATAGTTGATGTCCTTAATGATTCTTGGTGGATTAATTGGTACTACAACTCATATAGTTGTGTCTTTATACAGGGTTAAAAAGCAACAGTGTGACATTGCTTCCAAGCTTGACCTATCAAATTAATCTCTAAATTAGGTCTTTGTTTCTTCACCCAAGTTGCATACAAACCCAGGAGTCCATTTTTAAGAGGTCTAGGACTCCAAAAATGACCAAAACACAAAACCTGGGTCAGATTGAAAATAATGCTAAAACAAAAAACAGATAAGGCTAAGCGAAGCTAAAACAACAAATGAACCCAATACTAACCAATTAAGCATGACTGAAAATTAAATCACTAGATCTGATGGTCAATCAAAATATTAAAAATTCAATTAACATTATATTTCTTATCATAAACACATGTTAAATACTCAACTAGGACTTTCTTGAAATGGAACACATCTAATATTGTTTCTATTGGTGGAGTCCGTCCTCGTCAGGAATTTAGTTAGTGTGTCTGGTTCCTTGTTGAGGTGAATCAAAATTAAGTTTTGAGGATCTGCAAGTTTTGCCAAGCATTCGTGAGTAGCTTGAGGAAAAATCGGTTTTAACTTTGGACCCTTCAACGTAAAAGCAATATCTTGTTACTTTTGCACAAGTAAAATCCAGTTTAAATATCCATTAAATTAAATATACTTTTACCTTAATTTTAGTATTACTATTTAAATATTATATGCACGTCATTTTTGGTAATTATAAACACAAAAAGTGATTTTTGTCAATACCATACAAACAACACCTATCATCTCATAATCACTCTTTAGATAAATATTACTAAACACAAATAACATTGTTATAAACTCATTTCTAACCAAAATCAAATTGATCAACCAAATTTATAAACTCTAACTCAAACACGGTTAAGAATTACTCTACTAGCACTTTTCAACAATCACATTAGATTTATGAATTCTCTGGTGCTCTTAAAGTAAGATAAAGTATTTGTTTTATTCTATTTATTGATTGACAAATTAGCTATTGCATTAAAAATATAATGAAAGAGGGAGACAATAATGGCTCACAAAAATTACATGTCAATCAATAAATTGATCAAATCAAGTTTTTTCTCTTGCTCTCGGTGCAATTAAAAATTTCTTTGTATAACATCCATTTCAGGATGCATTGGCACCTTAAGTGCATCATATGTTCAAACACTACAGAAAATAATCCAAAAGAAACTTCTATTATGTAAAAGGAATGTCATTTTATAACTCTGACAAGTGACAACTTTGAAGAGACACCTTGAAGTCTCATTTAATTATTGGTTGAGATAAAGTTAGGATTCTCTTTCAACCAATAGTTAAATGAAATTTCAATTCTCTTCAAAGTTGTCTTAAAAAATTGTACAAATAATATTACTTTATTGATTATGTATAAACTTACATTAGTCCAAAAATATTACATCATAAGTCTTTTAGTAAAGTGGTTTGATAAAAACCATACATTAAGTAATAATAAAACAAAAACAAACATTTAGAGTCTATTGTGATTATTATATTTACACTCGATGTAGAATGATATGAGCACCATATTGTGGCTGAAGAGTAACCATAATGGTCGGAGCATGAGCATATGAGGGAGAAAGTTCAAACGAGAAATGTTGTAGAATTAATGACAAAGCCATCTTTGCTTCCAGCAATGAAAAGTTTTGTCCAATGCATATTCTAGGACCCCATCCAAACGGAATAAATGAAACTTTGCCATTTGTTGCCTTTAACACTCCTTCAGAAAATCTCTCAGGATTAAATTCATTTGCATCATCACCCCAAAGTTCACGATCATGGTGAATTAAAATTATTGGCACGTAAACTTGTACCCCTACAGGTAATGTCAGGTTTCCAAGTTTCATGCCCTTGTGAGTAGTTCGAGTAAGCCCAAGTACTGGTGGGTATAATCTAAGAACCTCATACAATATCATAGAGACCTGTAGCAAAAGATTTATGGTAATGATAAGTATTGTAGTCATGATATCAAAAGATAATAAATACAATACTTACAATTTTAAGGCGGCTTAATGCATCAAAGTCTATTCTTTGGTTGCCAAAGACTTTTGAGACTTCTTCCCTCGCACGTGCTTGCCATTTAGGGTACCTACTCAGTAACACCATGGTCCAAACAAGCAACACTGAAGTGGTTTCTTGACCTGCAAAGTAGAATAACTTGCACTCCTCAATTACATCTTGAAGAGTCATTCCAACATTCTTGTCATCTCCATGTTCTTGAATTTCCTCGTGATTAGATTCCAAGAGTATGCCTAATAAGTCGTTCTTGGTAGGTTCACCTGCCTTTAAGGCTTTCTCTCTCTTGTTAATCATAACCTTAAGTGAAGCTTTTATATCTCTATCAATTTCTTTCAACCTCCTATTGATAGTAGTCGGTAGAAACCTAAAATTAAATATAATTAGCAATTATCAAGGTACGAAGGAAATGCTCTTTCTTATATCAATTAGCTTTATAGTGGTTGTTTAGTAAATTGGAAACTAGAACTTCGCTATTGCATGTTACAATTTAGATGCTATAGTTTCCTATCACAATTTTTGGTCAACGAATGGACAGTGTATTAAACACATAATCTTCAAGATAAGTGTTTGTTGCTTGTAGTGTTTTCTGAATGGCTATTTTTCCTATTTAAGTTAAAATTGAGATACCATACTGCCCCAGCCATCACAATATTTAGTTAAACTAAGCGGTGTATAAAACAAATTTCTTAGTGATTTAATGATAAATGTTTATTTGTTATGCATTATTTCCAATATGAAATAGATGGGAAGGAAAGTTAAACTAAATAAAACTCATTTAACAAGCTATCTTGTAATAATTATCAAGAACATTAGATTTATAGAGTAGTAGTCTCACCTCCATCCAGGGATGTAATTTTTCAATATAGCTTTCATTGTAAGTTCAACTTGCTCTTTTTGAAGTTGAAATATTCTTATTCCTTCTTCATAACTACTTCCAAAAGCCGTACGAGAAATAACATCACTAGATAAATTCTGAAGGAAAGGCCACACATCAATTTCACATGATCCTTCTGAAGACAACATTCCCTCCCATTTACTTATCATATCATTGGAACTTTTGAAGAATACTGGTATCATAATCTGTGGTTCAAAAATTGAAAGGAGTTGTCAAAATTCTCTGGGACAAACTAAACACATAAACAATCAAAGCATATTGTAATAAACCAAACCTATGTTGCTTGCTTAAGTTTTATATTGCAGGCTATACTATACCAGATATTGTTTTTGAAGGAATGCATTTAAGGAGAGATTAAATTTTTCCATATAGAAGACACACAACTACAAAAATGAATTTCCTAGTTTTTTTCTTTTACTTTCTTTTTTAGTCATCCTTTCTAAAGCCACAAAATTCAATCACATACAATCTATATCTAGCACGAGAAAAATAACCTTCAATTTTTCTAAATTGAAAGCAGGGTTAATTATCCTTCTATGTTTGCTCCACTTGTCACCCTCATAGCTTGCAAGACCACCAGCTAGTAACTTGATAAGCGGATTAATATCAGGCTTTGGGAAGTCATAGATCTTGTTGAATATATCTTTGATTAGCTCAGGATCAGTGATGGTCACCCTTGGCCGTGGTCCTAACCAGATAAAAGAATTTTGGCCTGCATACCATCAGCAAGTTATAAGAAGGCTAAAACTAAACATAAACAATACCCCAAAATCATTCAGGAATGAAGAGAATCAGAAACTTTGTATGTGAACTATTTGAAATTGACGTGAAGTAAAAACAAATGTGCAGTCAGTAACTGCAAGAAAGAGTAATGTACAAATTATTGCAACTAGCATATACTAACCCAGAATTGAATTTAGATTGTGAAAGCCTCAAACCATGTATGTTGTGAGAATGAGATATGAACTACTTCCATGTGAAGAAGGCAATAAATTATCATTTTCCTCGCATGTTTTTTGTAAGAAAGGTAGCAAAAAAATTTGTTCTTCTAGTGATGAAATTAAATGCAAAGAGTACAAAATCGCACTTTTCCTTTGCAGGCTTACCAATGCAAAAATAAATAAATTGAAAATCTCTAGGGCACGAGCACGATCAATTTGTTTGACAGACTCCAATGACCAAGTTATGAACAACTTATTAGCCACACGAGAAAATCCTAACCATGTGAACATGTTCATCTCTACAACAATAGAAGAATTCCTCACCCACCTTACAGCTTCAATTGATATCATTAAGTGGGTTTGAAACAAATTGAGCATCCCCTTCTTAAGAAAAATAACTTACAAGGGAGGAGGAAGTAAATTGTATACAAGAGGGTAGCCATACAACTAGATAGGAATCCAATTCAGGAAATTCCCGAATGTGGCATGTCATTCTAAGACCTTTTTGAAATATTCTCAAGTAGCTCAGTTTTTATGGAGAAGAGTAGTAATGGCAAGAAAAGGGCTAGAAAGTAACATTGCATGCAATGGAGGCCCATATGCTTAAAGCAAAAGGGAATGAGGATAGAGATAAAGGGATTTTGAACTGGTTTTCTTGGGAAATCATAGAGGATTGCTTAGAACCCTGAGAACCGTTTAGCACAGATCCTAAAGTGTTCATATCTTGGTCTCTGCCAACTTAAAAAATCAACAACGTGATCAAGGTACTAGATAGTATTGTTCAGTGAAAGAAGAGATCCATGGTGCAATGCGATGTTATAGTAAGTCCCTCATAATGTCAGGAATAGGGAATTAACCAGTGGCCATGATCACCAATCCCATCAATAAGACTGAGGATGGTCAATGATTAATATTTGTTTGATGGACTAACCATAGATGCCATTATGGCCATACTAATACAAAACAAATGCAGATTATGGGCTGATATGACATTAAATTGGATCAAGTTCAGGATCCTATTCCATCCAAACAAGCTTCAACCTTCCTATAATCCTTCCCAAAGAAGACTTTCACTTAGGATGCCACATTCCTAGTCCAAATTTCTCCCCTTAAAAACGAAAGAAATTTTGATGGGGAAGGCCACAACAAATTCTGCAAACATTTGTGTGAGTCACTGCCACTGCTACTATGTGCACTTCTTATTACACAATAGCCAAGGAGATAAGCCAACCATAGAGAAGACGAGATATTACACTAAAGATGTGTTTGGTTAGGGAGTATTGTGGGGTCCAGTTGGTGGGCCCCACACATGTGAATTGAAAGAAAAAGGAAGATAAGAGAATATTTTTCAACGCATGAACAGTAAAATTTACTATACATGCGTGAAGCAATTTCGGCGTCGAGAAAGTTGAAGCTGAAATAACAACAATGAAGAGTTGTTGAAGAAATTTTCTTCTACAACCGAAGTACGCAGTGCATTTTCACACTGCTGATAACCTCTATAAATAGAGGTGAGATTTCATTTGCAAAACACAAGCAGAAGCAATGAAAAATAGAGAGCTATAAGTGAGAAAGAGAATTATTCTCTAAGAGTGAGAGAGAGAAAAAATAGAGAGTGTGAGTAAAACCTTGAGAGTGTAGGGTGTGGGTATATACACTGGGAATATGTTTAGGTATCATCTCTATTACTCATTGGTACTGCAAAATTGTAGTATTTGAATAGCAGGGTTCTCACTAGGATACACTATATTTATCTCTTGGGTTGAAGAGTGTGGAAAGGATATTTTGTAATTATCCTGAATATAGTGGAATATATTTCAGAGTTTGTCCCGTGATTTTTCCTCTAATATTTGGGAGTTTCCACATTAAAAATTCGGTGTGCAAATTACTTGATACTGATATGAATAGTAACTAACAGACCCCATGTGAATAGTGATCAGTGGGCCCCACTATAGAAAAATTTACTAGTCATCCTGATTCATATTTTCGATGCGTTGCGTCGATAGGTAGATTTAATTCTATCATATTTAGTTTTGGTACTCATTGCCACACATTGACATCATTTAATTGCACTATGAATCGGTCCCTGAGCCCAACAAGTGGTATCAGAGCTTTGGTACGATGGGATTTATTCTTAGTATACTCTGCGGTTGCAATTTAATCGATCTTCCACATCAGAAAAGAATTTCTCCCTGAAGAGCCACTTGGTGTCAGAAGTGGGATTGAGCTCAGGAATGTGCTGTGTAAATGAAATGGAGAATATGAGTACCATGATCAAGCTAACAGCAGCAAATTACTCCATCTGGAAGCCAAAAATGGAGGATACACTTTTCTATAAGGATTTATATGATCCTATAAAGATGGGAGATGAAAGGCCAGAAGACGTAACGATGGAGAATTAGAAAAAGATGCACCGAAAGGCCATTGGGCTAATTAGGCAGTGGGTGGATATTAGTGTATTTCACCATGTGGCCACAGAGACAAATGCCTATACTCTGTGGAAGATTTTATAAGATCTCTATAAGAGAAAGACAACACAAAATAAAGTTTTCGCAATCAGGAAGTTGGTGAATCTCAAGTACAGAGATGGAAGGTCTGTTGCTGAGCACTTGAGTGACTTACAAGATATGGTGAATCAGCTAAGTACCATGCAGATAGTGCTGGATGATGAGTTACAAGCACTATTACTTTTGAGTTCTTTGACGGATAGCTGGGAAACCTTAGAGGTGTCACTAAACAACTCTGCTTCAAGTGGAAAACTGTCTTTAGTCCAAGTCAAAGACAGCATATTCAATGAAGAAACCAGAAGAAAGGACTTGGTGGGAATTGATAATTCCCAGGCCCTTGTCACGGAGAACAAGGGGAGAAGCAAGAGCAGAGGGCGGTCCAAAAAACCAAAGGATCAATTGCAGTCCTAGTCAAGAAGAAAGTTTAAATGTTACCATTGCGGCGAGGAAGGGCACATCAAAAGGAATTGTAAGGCTTAGAAGAATAGAAGGAACAAAAATCAGAGAAGTCAGGATGCAGCTGATGATGAAAATACTACAACCCTTGTGACAGATGGGGAAATGTTGTTGCTCTCTTTTGTAAATGAAAAATGTCATGTTGCAAATTCATGTGTTGAATGGGTCGTTGACTCAGCGGCTTTGTATCATGCCACTCCCAACAAGGAATTTTTTACTCTATACAAAGAAGGAGACTTTGGCAAAGTGAATATGGGTAATAAAAGTAATTCTGACATTGTGGGGATTGATGATATGTGCATTCAAACAAATATAGGATGTATACTGACATTGAAGAACGTGCGACATGTGCCAAATTTACGCTTGAATCTGATCTCCGTGCATGCTCTGGATCTAGCTGGATATCATA
Source organism: Dalbergia cultrata (assembly GCA_031216105.1). Taxonomy (NCBI): domain Eukaryota; kingdom Viridiplantae; phylum Streptophyta; class Magnoliopsida; order Fabales; family Fabaceae; genus Dalbergia; species Dalbergia cultrata. The sequence goes on from CM062350.1 coordinate 21,335,152, forward strand.
GTAACTTTGGTAATGGCAAGTGGAAGCTCTCTAAAGGTTCGATGGTGATTGCCAGAGGAGAAGCATACAACACTTTGTATAAGACTCAAGTTAAGCATATTGAAGGGTTGAATGCAGTTGAGGATGATGTTTTGCCAAACTTGTGACATAAAAGACTGGCTCATATGAGTGAAAAAAGATTGCAGATTTTGGCTAGAAAATCTCTCATTCCTCATGCCAAAGGTACAAAGTCAAATCCTTGTGATCATTATTTATTTGGCAATCATAAAGTGTCTATCAGCAAAAAGTTAAAGAAGAATATTTTGGATGTGGTTTACTCTGATGTATGCGATCCCATAGAGGTGGAGACTCTGGGTGGTAGCAGATATTTTGTGACATTCATTAATGATACTTCACGAAAAGTGTGGGTTTATTTCCTAAAGAGGAAGGACCAGGTGTTTTTATACTTCAAAAGGTTTCATGCCATGGTGGAGAAAGAAACTGGGAAACCTTTGAAGTGTCTTCGCAGTGACAATGGGGGAGAGTACACTTCCCATGAATTTAAGAACTATTGCTCTGAACATGGCATCAAACATGAGAAGACGGTTCCTGACACCCCACAGCATAATGGTGTGGCCGAAAGAATCAATAGAACCATTATGGAGAAAGTCAGATGTATGTTGAGAATGACTAAGCTGCCTAAGCCATTCTGGGGTGAAGCTGTTCAAACGGCGTGCTACTTGATTAATAGGTCTCTGTCTGCTCCTTTGGGCTTTGACATTCCAGAGAGAGTATGATTTGGACATGATGTTAGTTACTCTCATCTGAAGGTATTTGGATGTAAAGCCTTTCCTTACATATTTATGGGCTACGGAGAGGAGGAATCTAGCTACAAGCTATGGGATCTAGAAAAGAAGAAGATTATTAGAAGCATAGACGTAGTGTTTCATGAGCAAGAAACTATGTTAGATTATGCTATTCCAGAGAAAACTGATGAAGCTGGTGGTAAGGTTGATTTTACACCAGTCTCTCTTCCTAAAGAAAATGCCACAACAGGGGGAGAGGTTCAAGATCATGGGGTTGATGATGAGCTAGCAATTGATGATGCTGGAGATGGAGGAGGTGTTGAGCAGGGGGAGCAATCTCAAACACCACAGCTTAGAAGATCTAATAGACCGTGACAACCATCTAGCAAGTACCCTAGATCGGAGTATGTCCTTCACAGTGATGAAGGGGGAGTCGGAGAGTTTTGAAGAAGTTCAGACTCATAAGAATAAAGTTCAATGGATCAAAGCCATGCAAGAAGAGATGGATTCCTTGCAGAAGAACAATACTTATGAACTGGTAAAACTCCCTAAAGGCAAGAAGGCATTGAAGAACAAATAGGTGTTCAAGCTGAAGAAAGATGGCAACAAGCTAATGAAGTGTAAGGCTCACTTGGTTGTAAAAGGCTTTGGTCAAAAGTGAGGGATAAATTTTGACGAGATTTTCTCTCCAGTTGTCAAAATGAGTTCTATTCGAGTTATACTCAGATTGACGACTAGCTTGGATTTGGAGCTTGAGCAGTTAGACGCGAAGACCGCGTTTCTCCATGGTGATTTGGAGGAAGCTAGAAAGGAGCTGATGGTTTGGATCAGCTGGTTTAGATCAAGTATGGATGACATGGTGTTTATTGGATCCATGTGATGAGTCCCTTGTGTTGAAAGTCTTCCTAGTAAAGTGGAAACCAGGTGGTGTGTCCCGAGTATCGGCAGTACAAGAGAAGAGGGCATATTTAGCTAAGTGATGAGACTTCTGAATGATGCTCTTGCGTTAGCACCATTAAATACTTAAGAAATGCAAGGTTATTGTATGATGACAAATATTGTAGCACGAGATAAGCTTCAACTTTGTGTCGAGTTGATCGGCATGGATTCCAGATGATTGCTCCTAGATTATTTCCCCATCGGCTGGAGGGGCAGAATTGTGGGGTTTAGTTGGTGGGCCCCACACATGTGAATTGAAAGAAAAAGGAAGAGAAGAGAAAATTTTTCAACGCATGAACAATAAAAGTTACTATGCATGTGTGAAGCAATTTTGGTGCCGAGAAAGTTGAAGTTGAAATAACAACAGTGAAGAGTTGTTGAAGAAATTTTCTTCTACAGATGAAGTACGCAGTGCATTTTCACACTGTTGATAACCTCTATAAATAGAGGTGAGATTTCGTTTGCAAAACACAAGCAGAAGCAACAAAAAATAGAGAGCTGCAAGTGTGAGAGATAATTATTCTCTAAGAGTGAGAGAGAGAAAAAATAGAGTGTAAGTAAATCCCTGAGAGTGTAGGGTGTGGGTATATACACCAGGAATATTTTCGGGTATCATCTCTATTACTCCTTGGTACTGTAAAATTATAGTATTTGAATAGGAGGGTTCTCATTGGGATACACTATATTTATCTCTTGGGTTGGAGAGTATGGAAAGGACATTTTGTAATTATCCTGAATATAGTGGAATATTTTTCGGAGTTTGTCCTGTGGTTTTTCCTCCGATATTTGGGGGTTTCCACGTTAAAAATTCGGTGTGCAAATTGCTTGATACAGATGTGAATAGTGACCAGCAGGCTCCACTGTTAAAAATTACTATTCATCCTTATTCATATTTTCGCTGCGCTATGCCGATTGGTAGATTTAATTCTATCAGATTTAGTTTTGGTACTCATTATCACACATTGACATCATTTAAACTTGACTCGGTTTAACTATAAGCAGGGGCATAGCTCTCTCTTTTTCTGTATAGTTGGAAAGATTTTACTGTCACACATTGACATCATCTAAATTCCTAGGTGGAAAGATTTTACTATAAGCATTATTCAAGACAATATAGTTGTGTGTTAAAATATCAGGGGCATAGCTCTCTCTTTTTCTGTTACAAAATTTATCGGTTTTTATTAGTACAACTCTGCTCCTATCGAAGAATGTTTTGAATGTCTAAGATACGATGTTTAACTTGACTCGGTTTAACTTTATTATGTAAAAGATATTTTTGCATGTCCAAGATACATAATTCTTATCAAGAATTTATTTCACTGTTCTTCATTGTCCACATTAGACGACACATTGCGCCTATGTTACAAGGTACATGTAGGAGAATTAAATATGATACTATACATGATATGTCAATATGATAATTTTATTCCAAGAAGGATAAAACTTATATCATAGTTTTATATCCATTTCATCAATAAAAAAAATGACAATTGGATACTTTTATTGAAATGAGTGATTTAAAAGGAAAATACTTTATCGAGCGAAAATTTCAGCACTAACTAATGTGCAAATGATTTAAGCTGTGGATTTACTTATTGTTTTATTTATTTTTTATCTTTTATTTGTTAAGATACTCTAAACCACGCTGGACATGAATTTGCACATCTTAGACGAAAGAGGTTTCGTATCGTATAGCAAAGTCCAATTTAAATTTAAACACATATCAAGAAAAAAAATCCCACTTATCATATTGTAATTGCTGTATCGGATATAATGGATATTTGCTCTAAGTTTTTACCTGTTTAGGAAAAGAATAGGGGTAAATAATATATTTCCTCTGTACTTATTTATAGTCATTTAATATTTCAACACAGGTGCTAAGAAAATACATAAATATTATTGATTTTTAAAAAAATATATTTAAATTTTTAAATTATTTTATCTACGCTTCATTAATTTTTTTTCTTCTATTAATAAGGAATAAAATGGATATAAAATAATTAATTTTCTATTAGAATGATAAAATAATAATTAATGCAGAATAACTATTTTTTTCTCAAAGTGACTATAATTAAGGAATGGAAGACTAGATAAAACAAAATGAATGATAATTGTTATACCACTAGCATAGTAAATACACCGTCTCTTCAACTTGTTTGTTGATGATGGTGAAATTGACTATTTCGATGATTATTGACAAATTGAACAAGAAGAATTGGAGCGGCATACCGTATTTGTTGAGACTTTGTTGGACATATGATTGAACATGGGGAACTATGTCATCAGAGAGATCCATGGTTTTAGATTTGGCTTCAATATGCGTCTTGGTAACTTCCTTCGCGTCCCCAACAAGAATCCTGTAAGGGTTGCCTTGAAGGCCTTGCTCTCTAAGCAGCCTCTCCAGCTTCTTCGGCCTCAGCCACAGCCAGTTCAGCACCCTCCATCCCCATATTATCATCACACCAAACAACGCCGTCAGAGCGGTTGCTGCAAAAGTTGTGGCCCATGCCGCTTCCATTTCTGTGTCCGTACTTGGTGGGAGAAGGAAACTAAAAAGAGGAAGCAATGTAAGAGTTCTTGACCACAAGAAATAGCATCTAGACTTTGGGTGGCAGCAATTATGAGGTACTCCTGGCTTTTTCTGCAATAAATATAAATATAAATGTAAATAAATATATAAATATACAATACTAAAATTTCAGTTTCATAGAAATATTTAGGGATGTGATTATTAGTCGATTCATCTCTCATCTATTATTGAATAGGTTATGAACCCTATTTAAATGTGATTTATTTTTCATTTAACGATAAATAAAAAATGAGTTGATATATTATTTTTTATCAAGTTAGTACAAATAATATATCTCCATTTTAAACACTCGAGTAGAATTTTCTTCTCCTATGGGCACCTAGTCAGAAAAAAAAAATCAATTTAGTGCCACTAAAAAATAGCGTGCTACAATCACGAATCATAATACAGTTTATAGCTAATTGGGTTGTTAAATATTTAATTCGAAAATAAGTTAAAACTTAATATTATAATAAACAAAATGTCATATTCAGAGCTCATAGATTTTCCCTATGAATAATATTTGGTGTACAATTAAATTGTATAATAAATACATACTACATATCTTATCATCATTGAATATGATGTGTGGTCCTCACTCACCCCACTTATTCATCAAATTCAATTATAATAAGATATATGATATATATTTATTGTACAATTTAATTATACTTCTAACATCATTCTTTTCCTATAGCCGACGCCACCGGACCCTCCTTGTATAAAAGTCAACAAGACACTCTTTATGTAAAATTTAATTATATTTTCCTCTTAATCAAAATATATATTTTTCTATAAATTCTTATAGTATTCTTACGGTATTTACGAGTAAAATATATTATTATATTATAATAAACATAAAAGTCATATCCACTTCCAACCAATAGACCCTAGCCACATGTTTCCGTGGCTATAAGATTTTGAGCAGAGTCAAGAATTTCAAGACGCACTTTGCAACTTTTTAATACACGAAGGGCATTGTAAACATAAAAAATATACATTTTAGGAGTGTTTATTTCAAGATATATTTAATTATTTTTAAAAATAAGTAGTTGGAAATTATGTGTTTCTATATTTGTTATGAGTTTTATAAAAAAATTTTCCAAATGTTAATTATTCGATGGAAAAAAAATTTCCTATAATTTAGTGAAATCTTATTCGGATGTTGAAGGATGGGAAATAAAAAATTTCATGACTTAGGAATTACAATTATTAAGCACAATTACAAAATATCCCTCAATATATTTGATTATTTTCTCCATTTATGATTGTATTAAAGCTATTTTGGAAATTATGACATATATTATCAGGAATATAGGTTATAAATAATCAAGTTTTAAATTTATTCTCAGGAATCTTAACAAATAATTCTAGAAATATTTAATGTTAAACAAACAATTTTTTACAGATACTCGAGAATTATATTCCCAGGAATATTATTATCAGGAATGTGATTCCTATGAACTTAATTTCAAACCTTGAAACAAACGCCCCCTTAGGATATGTTTGATTACAAAGTAAACATTAGGGTAAATTTTTTATAAATAAATTTATATATAATTTCATACGTAAATTTTATCTATCAAATTTTCATCTGCATTTTTACTGCTCAAGCATATATATCCCTAATGTAAAACTTAACATATGTTAGCACAACCATCATACCTAGTTGCCAATATGAAGTTTGGAACCTTGAGCAGCTGCTGTGATAAACTAGAGGAAGATGAGAATCATGTCAAGTAATCATGCCCTTGATACCCCAAGTGACACATGTGCTACAATCATTGAACAAAGGATTGTGATTCCGCAAGGGTGAGCTAACTCTAAAAATCCGTCCTTAGTTAGGATTTTAGGCTTAACTCACTTGCATGAAGCCAAGATTGCTAGTTAGCCACTTTTAGTTTAGACAAAACTATCAAATTCATCCATCTAAAATTTCATGTTGACCAAATTGGTCCCTGTAAAAAAAAAAAAAAAACTCTCAAATTGATCTTGGAAAAAGTTGAATAGTTAGACAAATTAGTCCCTAAAAAAAACTCTCAAATTAGTCACTGTAAAAGTTAATTATCGGACAAATTAGTTTTCCTTGCCAACTTATCAGAAAGACTACTTTGACTGATTATTCAATTTTGTAGGGAACAATTTGTCCGATTTGAAGTTTTAACAAGGATCAATTTGTTCAACTATTCAATTTTATAGGAACTAATTTAAGAGTTTTTTCTTATGGAATTAATTTGGTCGACGTGAAATTTTAAATGAACGAATTTGGTAGTTTTGTCTTTAATTCATTAACAAGTACTTTTGAAACACTCATTAGAAAAACTCTTATATAAAATTAAAATATTAGTAAGGTGAAATTCAGCAAAGGGGATTGATAGTAACATTTTAAAGGTTAAACTTTTACACCCATCATCAAATTGGTGAAATATGTGCATAAGCATCATATTTTTACTATCTTTTATAAAATTTGGAATAAATCCTAAATTTTGTCCAACAAAAATTATGTAAAAAAAAAATGTCTTTCAAATTAAAAAAATATTTTATGATCCCTCATGATAAAAATGGGATACAAATTAGCTTTTTCTCAATATTTCAATAAAAATCATGTGTTCTATTATACTGTTTTCAACCACTAATTTGATATATTTTTACAAATCATTTGGGATCAATTTTTTCTATGTTAATCATTTTATCAATAGCGTGTGGTGCTGCGTCAAGGACCTCTGTCGCTACAGGGCTACTGTCACAGAGCATCTTCCAATTAGGGAGTCACAGCTATGAATCCCGGGAGTCGCAGCCCATAATCGCGATGTGCCGCGACCTTAATAGCAAGAGTAACGACTGCTATGTGATTGAGCCATGAAATCCCTAATTTTTGGCCCTTTTTTTGCTAGGCCCAATACTAATTAGAGTAAATATGTCTTTCTACGGTCCCCTTATAGTTTTACTGAAACCTACTCTTCTTTTACTGAAAATCAAAAATACAAACTTGTGCTTCTTCTCCAAGTCTTCAATGATTCCTTTTCCCCTCAACCCACATTCTACTAGTTCCAAGCGACCAACCAGGTTCAGGCGTGATTTTGGCGACGACTCCGACAATGGTGGCCAACAACCTCTCAGCTTCTGACGCAACAATTTCTATAGTCTCAACATTGCAGGTGAGTCTCTCTCTTTCTCCAATCCCTCCCCTGTTTTTCTTCTTTCCCAAGATAACTCTATTTTTTCTCTTATTGGTTTATTCCTTCTTACAATAATCAACACATCATCTCAGCAGTTAGCATATTTGTTAACTGTTATTCTTTCTCTTATTTCTTTCCTTCAGCCAAGTGATCAAGCCTTATATTTCAATGTTCTTTTTTCTCCTCATTTTCTTCTTATCATTCCCCTGTTTTATTTAATAATTCATACGTCTAGTTCTATTTCAAGCTTTTAGACATGGCATCACCATCAAAAAGAGTTGTTCCTTCTTCACGTGGTTTAGTGAAACCCACTAGTGCCATATTGACATTGCATGGCAATGAAATAGTTTGAAAGATATTAATAATAGGAAGAGTGTTACTTATGATTTTTTATCAAAAAGTGACTACGCGTGGAATCACTAGAGCCAAATGACACCAAATGTATAGGAAGGGGGATATTGATTCTTGTAAGAAGGTCCCTCCGAAAGCAAAATAGCATCTCAAAGAATAATTGCAAAAGAAAATTGCATTGAAGGAAGCATATTTTGGGGAAATGCAAGAAGACAAGGATGAGCAAGAGGTGGTGCGAGAAATTCATCAAATTAGAAGTGGAAAAAGGCCTTCATCAATAATTGAGTCTTCTTTTAGGCCACCCTAGAAAGGACGAAATGTGAAAGGCCTTATGGATTTGCTTCTATATTGAAAAATCTTGAAGCACAAATGAAACTTGAAAAAGCCCACAGGCAAACAAGAATCAATGATGCTTGTGATAAAGACGCAGGGGAAAGAACCATCCAACACATTGCTCGATTTTTTTTTTATCAGGATGAGATTTCTTTTAATGTTGTTAGATAAAAAAGTTTCAAGATGATGCTTGAAGTTGTTGGAAACTATGATCCACATCTTAAGGCTCCAAGCTATCATAAGTTGAGAGTTCCATTTCTTAAAAATGAGTTGGAGTTTACAAAAGACTTGTTGAAGAGCCACAAGGAACAACAGGTGCAATTTGGATGAGCAATTATGTCAAATGCTTAGATGGATAAAAAGAATAGGACCTTGATCAATTTTATGGTGAATTGTTTAAAAGGGACAATGTTTGTGAGGAGTGTTGATGCTTTTGCTTACATGAAGACAGATGAGAAAGTGTGTATGAGTTGTTAGATAACTTCGTGGAAGATATTGGAGAACAACATGTTGTTCAAGTGGTATATGTAATAGAAGTAATTATGTCTTGGCTTGTAAGGATTGCTCACTTAGCCTAATTGCCATTTTTTACTTGCTTTGATTATTGGCCGCTTCTGTAGTTTCATGTAATTTGATTCTACTTAGGAAGACTACTTGAAGCTAAGAGAAAGAATCAGTGATTATGATTAGCTTGTAATTATGTAGTTAGGCCGATTATGGACTTTATTTTATACACGTCAGTTGCCTAGTGATTATAACTTTGTACTTCATGTCTAATTTGGCTGACTGGTAATTATGATTATGTGCTTTAATTATTATTTTAACTTAATTAGATTAAATAGGTGATGGCATTTATATAAAGAGCAATAACAACAAAGTAGTAATTATATCATTTTTTTCTTGGCCCAAAAAAAAGAACTTTTTATTGGTTCCAAAAAAAAAACCTCCTTTTGTATTGGGCCCAAAAACACAATTTTTTTTGCACAGGAGTCCATTAGTTATACATACCATGGGCCAAAAAAACTTTTTGCCCCCCAAAGTCTTTTGGGCTTTTTTTTTTAAAGGCTGCACAAAATTAAAATATATTATTGAAACATTTAAAACTTAATTTAGAAAATATACAAAATGAGAAATACCAACTATCATTGCACAAAACATAAATTCATGCATAGAATGATTTTAAAAGACACACACATACACTACGATGTTCACAATAGCAATTCGATAACAAAAACAAAACAAAATATAGCACATAATATGCAACGGACTCAGCTACACTAGATAGAGGAGGGAGCGTGTGGGCATGACTGTCTAGTGTGGCTTGTTCCCCTATACAGTCCACAATGGTTTGGCCGGCCTAGGTTAACCCCATCCATTTCATTGTGAATTCTCATGAAAACTAGATGGCTCTCGAGAACTCCCTTCAACGCAGGATTTGGCCTTAAAGGAGGCCATGCGTGTCGAGGCTATATGTCTTCATTAGCAATAGCATAAAACTCAGTTTTGTAAATATTGAACACCGACTCCATGGTATAAACCTCGTGAACAAAAGATGTCCACTCTTTGCCGGCATCGGCACATGCGACAAGGGCATGACGGCAGGGATAGTGCGGCTTTTGAAAGTTACCACAGTCACACCATCATCCGATTAAATTGACCCTGAATTCTCGCTGACCACGACTACCAATGTTATCTCGCTCAAACATCAAGTACGCCAACATTTTTCGGCTCATTGGAGTAGCCTCATACTGCCGAACTGTTGCCTACTCAGCTCAATTGCATTCAATAAAGTCTTTGAAAATTTTCGGTTACTTTCAAGTTAGGCCTTTGCCTCTATTCCCTATTTAACAAAAGCTTGAATAAGACGATAATAATTGGACTTTACAATTGCTGTAATGTGAATATTGCAGGTGCCGTTCATGAAGCATTCATACACTCTGACAAATTGGTAGTCGTGTTTGAATTGATGGCCTTCTTTAGCATACTACGCCCACTTCTTGAGCTGAATATTGCTAGCCCATGTGCACATTGCAGGATCCACCTACCCCAATGCACCAAACCGATACAAAAATTTTTGCTTAGTCTTTGTATATGTAGTGTTCATTAGCAACTTCTTGGAATATTTCTTCTTGAATTTCACATCACATTTTGACACAATGTGGTGAGCATAGTGTACGTGATATGCTGATAGAGGATGCCAACCACTCCCTTCTGCATCTAAAGCTACATTTATAGCTTGATGCCTATCAGATATTACAAGAATGCCCTCTTGTGGTGTCACATGCTGTTTGAGGTTTCTCAAGAAAAAAGACTAGGCTTCCTTTGTCTCCCCTTCCACCATGGCAAACGTAATTGACAAAATGTTTAAGTTATCATCTTGGGCAATTGTCATCAGTAGTGTTCCACCGTACTTGCCATATGGGTGAGTGCCAACAATTGAAATAAGCCGTTTGTATTATTTGAACGTCTCTATACATGGTGGATATGTCCGGGAAAGATGGTGGAACACAAAGGAATTTTGATCTACAACATTACCTACATAGTATGGTCCAGTCTATAACTAAACAATAAATCCTGGCATATAAGATTGTAACCCACCCAACCATCTAGGAAGCTCATTATATGATTGCTCCCAATCACCATAAATCATGGCAAGTGCTTTCTGTTTGGCTAGCCACACCTTGTTGTATGTTGTCTTGAACATCAGCTCTGACTCTACTGATGCTTGCAGGGACTTGATGGCGATCGTCCGATTCGCTTGCACCAAGTGATAATGTGGGCACAAATAATATGATAATCCATCTAGGCATGCTGATTTGAATACTCAAGAAAGCACACGTGTGTGGTTAGTTGAGTTTCTGAACTTCCCATAGTCGTGATTTTGTACGAAGTGTCACATGTATACTCTAATTACAGCCATCGCCAAATTTTGTGCATTTGCTATGAAACTTTATATGGTCAAACTCATGAACTTTCTACTGCATGCATGTTCGGATGTTGTAACATTTAACTGTAAATAACACTTTTTCTTTATTGTGAAACACTTAGCCGACTACCAAATCATTTTCTCCTCCAAAACCCAAGCTTGATGCAGACGTAACTAAGTCAGACTGCATTACATCAAAATCAACCACGGAATAGTGACTAGGATGCTCTTGAAATTGAGACTGAGACATGAACTATTCATCTAAATTTTGAACATGAAATAACTCCTCATCCTCCTCTTCCTCGTCATCATTTCCTGCACAATCAAGCTCTTCTTTTTCCTTATTATGGATACCCCCATGATCAACAACAAAATCAAATTCCTCAACTGAGCTAGAAAGTGCTAATGGCTAAGGTCAATGGCAATGGCTCTTGGACTTGCCTTGCAAGATGTGCAAAGCTTAGAGAAGTCAAATTTTCATTTGCTACATGTGAACTTTGCTCATGATCATGGGACACTTCAAAGGATGTGGATGCATAATATGCTACCACAAATGATGATGTACCTACATTTGACCCACCAAAGCTGAAAGTACTATCTTGGAGTTTGACAAATAAATCTATTCTATGAACATCGGAAAATGAGTGCAAATAAGAAAATATGTGATTTATGTGCTCATCTTTCCAAATTTGAAACCTCCTATATCGGATCCCATTTGGTCCAATATCTACTGGCATCCTATAAAATATTTTTACAATTTTCTTGTTATTTCTATCAAACTTTTCTAGTATTCTGCTTTGCAACTCTAATAAACCAATAGCTAGATTGACAACCAACCAAGCTTGATCATCACTTATGAATATCTCACCCTCTACTGTGTTTACAATCTCTCCATTATAATGAACAAGAATATTTACATGGCTCCTTGCCATATTGCCACTCAACTTCCTCATTAAGCACATTTTTTTTTTGTTTTTCTATTCACTTCTACTGAATCAGCATAGAGTGATCTGTATATATAATGGTGTGGACATTTTCAAATTGATTTTACTCAATTTTGGGGTGGTGATTGACAAATTTGACACCATCAAATCGGTTACTATAGCTTCACCAAATCAATTATTGTAGCATGTCAGATTGTATCAACATGTATGTAAAATTGATTTAATTTGATTCTAACATTGATTTGAATCAATTTTGAACTCATTCTAACACAATCTGACATGATATAGCAATCATTTTGACAAGCAATAGTAATCGATTTAAATCGATTGCCGTAGCATGTCAGATTGTGTCAAAATGAGTCCAAAATCAATTTGAATCGATTTTACCGATTACCATAGCATGTCAGATTGTGTCAGAATGAGTACAAAATCAATTCAAATTGATTTAAGAATCAGGTTAAATCGATTTTACATATATGCTGATATAATCTGACATGCTACAGTAATCGGTTTGAATCGATTTGATTAAAACGATTTAAATTGATTTTTAAACAAATACATGTCTTGACGTCAGTTTTAAACACTATCAAGTTAAATTGATTTCTATATAACAAAAAAAAGAACATATGTGTAATACTTTTGAGAAAAAGGATATAAATATATAATGTCATTTTATTTATTCTATATACTTAAAAATTAAATTACTCTTTTTCAAAACAAGGCATTGAGCCAACAAAAAAGAAGGCATTGAACCGCGCTCATGTTTTGGTACTTATTGCATACATCAGTCTAAAAAGTAATTGATTGGTAAAACCCCAATTTCCAAAAACAGTTTATCTTCTAGTGATAAATAATAATAATAATTAATAACTATTTCGTTAGCTGTCACTTCGTAGAAATTGAAATGTTTAGTTTAAAATAAACCCGCCCAACAACACCGCGAATATATGGGCTCATTTTAAATTATCATTTATTGATCTTGCTTATTTTCCATTACTTTATCTTTTAAGGACACAGGTGTCAAGATAAGAGCAATATAAAATGTGAGGACCCTCCAATTTTAAGTGTTTATATATTGAAAAAGGAAAAAATCTTTCTCTTCTCTTAATATATCTCCATTACTCTTCGGTTCGAGCTTGAGAGAAGACGCCATGGGCGACAAGGTCCTTCGAAGCCATCGCACACCACAACGATCACCGCCACAACGCGGATGGCAAAATGCGATGCAGGCAACGGAAGGAAGAGCAGCGGCTGTTCTCGCAGTGGGTGTAACTCGGTGGTGCGGGTGGAAAAATCGACGCCGACGACGGAATCGGAATTAGGGTGCGGGAGGATTGCTCGAGGGGAGCGACTATAATCTTTCTTAGTCCTTGATTCCTTTTTGCTCACTATAATATCTTTGTTGGATTCTATTCCATCTATTATTCCTCTTCTTTCCTTTTCCGTTATCTTTTTTATTTTCTGTTATGGGTCTTTTTTCCCCCCCACTTTCTCACTTTTCTGATCTGGGAAATTTGGAAAGCTTACTGTAATGCAAGCAGCTCAAGCATATGCCGCTGATGAAGTTTCTGAGATTTCTCATCGGGTCTTCCTTCATATGATTTCTGTCTATATTTTGTAAAGTTATTGTATGCAGAAGTATGATTTGGACATTGATATTTTCCTGTGCTGGGAAGGATATTTTAAATGCAGAAGATGGAGAACATGTATTCAAGTCAGGTTAGTCAGCCAAAGATGCAGTTTAAGGAAGAAAGGACTTAGGGCGAAAAGGTTTTATGCTTCTAGATATTCTCTTACCTTTTGTTTTCCAGTGCTATTGTTGTTGTTTTTTTTATTCAATTGATTCCTTACATGTCTCAGTTTGTCCTTAATTAGTTTTCTTGCTACTACTACCCATAGTAATGAAGTTACCCTGTGCACTAGGCAATGCTAGATGCAAAGATTATTAGTTTTAGCTCCAATATGTGAACAATATGGAGTATAAAGATCAATCATTCTGGCAGATGGTTTAAACTTTAAATTTGAATCTTTGAATATATCAATGTTTTAATGAAGAATATAGCATATTAATGTGAAAACCGAGCTTTGGTTGGATTTTAGGCTGATGATCTGAAAGGTTTGACGAGAGATACATTTCGTCGTTATGTTTACAAGCTTGTGCAAAATGGCAATGAAGCATTTCACCAGAATAGAATGGAAGTGGTAATGATGATTGATAACCTTTTAGTGTGCTAATATCTTCCCTACTTATATTTATAGTTTCTTTTTTTTTTTCCCTTCTCTGTACACATGTTTGTTTCAGTGGTAATGTTAAGGGAGCATTCAAGTTGTCTGTACAAATATTTCACACTTTTGCGCCCTATCTGGCTGTATAAAGGGGTTGGCAATCTCATTTGTACCAATAGTTGGGAACACAAGCATGAAGAGCACCAAAAGAAGTTAATTCCCCAGGAAATGACATTTTCAAACTTAAAAGAAAGCAATCAGAAGACTCCAGTGATGACACTGCAAACAATCAAAACCATTTCCTGTTTATCATAGTGGCTACGAAAACTGGCAAAAGAATAGAATAATTTTGAAGATTTTGATGAGATCTTCACTAATTAGACAAGTAAACTACACAGACATTGCAAATGTTTTAAGTTTTATGATTTGATGTTGTATTTGAAGACTAAGTAGAAAATGGTTTTGACATCGATTTCCCATGTAATTAAAGTGTGTTGTATACTTGCTCCCAGGTAAGAGACATTCCAAGATCCTGACCCTCTGAGAGAAAATTAATTAGGTTTGCCATCTGTTGTGAGAGACTTCCAACCATATCTTTTGTATCAATGCCAGAAGCTTTTTTTATAGTGTTCCTGCAGGTTATCCTTTATTAAGGTTATTCTAATCACAAATTGATCTATCCTTTACCACATGAATTATAAATGATTTTTCAAAAATTTTAGGATCAATGGTACTGGTAGAGACAACCTCCAGTAATAACACTCTTGGACAAAGTGGAGAGGAATAGCTTGATAGACTCTCCGATATTGGAATGGAAGAGAATTTGAAAGAGTCTAGATATGGTGGCTTTGGATCACAAGGTTTTGATGGAGTCACCACATGACGAGAGAAAATTAGATGTGAAAGACTCTCCATCATAGTGAACAAGGAGTGCTCATTATGATATAGAATTAGACAATTATCTTGTAATCATATTGGGGGAAAAGTCTGAAAATTGATTGAAGAGTGTTTATCACGATAAATGTTGAAGTAATCATATTGAAGTGGTCAAAATCATATTCTGCTATGGACGAACAAAGGCAGGATTATCCAACAGAATCTATCCTAATTGGGATCCGCATATCAGAGAGTGCATTGTTGGCCAAATCACATATGTAACAATCGTTTTAAAACTCGACTCAATCAAAGTACTGAATCAATGGATTATTGGTTCAACTGGTGAGCTAAATAAATATATAAAAATATATTAAAATAAAAATAAATTCAATAAAATGACTAATAATGACACGTTTTAAAAATTTGCATATTGATATAAATATATATAAAAAATGTATATAATTAGGGTTTAATTGAAATATACTGTCAATGTAAAAAACTTTTACATAGTTATCTAATTATGAAATAATACATTAGTAAATATAATTACTTTTCAGTCCTATTATTAAAAAAGTTATGTAAAAAGAGAGATTTAATTAAATGATAATGTAAAACTCATTTATGTAACGCCCGGGGACGAGGAGGAGGAGTGATCGCCGGTGCAAAGAGGGCACGGACAAGGAGCGGCTCCTCGCAAGGTCCTCTAACCGGAGGGGTACATGAATGAACCGATTATACACCCGAATGAGAGGGATCCTAAGATCAGATAGGTATGGACTATACAATGAGGAGGGCATATATGAATTGATTTGCACTACCTATACCAACAAGATGCATCTTCTTTTGGTAGCCTAAATCGATAGAACTCCACAGTTAAGCGTGCTTGACTTGGGGTAATTTAGGGATGGGTGACCTCCTGGGAAGTTTTCCCCGGAAGCGTGTGAGTGAGGACAAAGCATGCTGAAAAGACCCGTGTTGGTTTGTGGGGACAGTCGTCAATCCATAAAGCAGCAGGGGATGTTACAATTTACAATGAGTGTATCAAATTTAACCTCATTCAATTATTAATTAGTACATTTAAATTGTAAACCAAATGTTAGTCCACTGACCAACGTAATACCAAAAGAAAGGAGCCTATGACCTTTGCAACGCTAACGTGTTTCATGTCATCCTTTTTTTTTTATTTGTGGATGTGTCTTATGTCTTAAGGCAACTGAAAACCAAAATATGATTAAAAACCAATTTTAAGGCCTAGTGGCCCAGCCCAATAAAACCCTAATATTCATAACATCTTTGATCTTTCTTTCTCACAAAATCAGATTGTGTGCGCTGCCAAGCCACTTTCCCCGCGCTGCCCCTCTCTGTCTCTTTCTCACGGAAACAGTTATATGTGGTGGTCCCCCTCCCCCCGGCCCCTCTCTGTCTCTTTCTCACGGAAACAGTTATATGTGGTGGTGATGTGGCACAGCAATGGCAAGGCACGGTGGCGGCAAGGCATGGCGACCGCAGTGAGGAACCCTCTTTTTTCTTTTTCTTCTTGGGGCTGAATGCAAACCGGTTAGTTTGCATATCTGATCTAATGAGTTGCTTGGATCGGCTGCTTATCCGGTTCATTGGTCGAACTGCTCCAAGTTTTAAAACACTGTATATAGTTGTTTGGAACAATATTTTGAAAGGTTTTATCTTTTCAAAAGAGTAATGTTATTTTAACTCACACTTTATAGGACATTGTGTCGACACGCTCACATCTACCATTGAATTGGATGTGGACCCCACTTAGTTTGGGTCCCACATCCAATCCAGTGGTGGATGTGAGTGTGTCGTCACAATGTCTCACAAAGTATGAATCAAAATAATATTTCTCTTTTCGAAAAGGATTGGGTTTTGCTCATGTATTATATCATGACTATTCTAATTCAAATATTATTATATTTTCACTAACAAAAGCTGTTTTTGAAATGCCACCTTAGTGGTGGGGTTAACATTATGTTCTAGAACTATGAGAAAGTTATTTATGTATTAGCTTCTTCATTTATATCTTCTATAATAATATTATATCTTTAATGGGTTTGGCCAATTTGAGGGCTCGAACACTAATTTTTTTTAAAAATAATTAACTGCAAATGAGTTATTATTTACTTGTGTTTGGACATTTGTTCGGTTTTTAACTTGAAGAAGTTTAAATTAAAAAATGATGTTGATAAAAATCATTTTTTTGGTTAGATAAAAATCATTTTTAATTCACTTCGCTTTTCATCAAAATAATTTGAGCAAATTGCTCGAACAATTGGATACCAGATTAGGCGCATTGATAATGAAATGAGTTAAACCTTCAAAGTTCATCAATGTTAACCGTTCAGGCGGAGGGCAGTTGGATATCACTTTTCGGGCTAGAATCATTAGACAAAATTTTATTACTATGATTTATGAACAATTTATCACGTTGCTTAAATTATTTTGTAATCAAAATCTTTTGTTTCACAATTGGATATTTTCTTATTGCTATTTTCTGCGCAACTATGCGGGTGAAATACTAGTAGGGCCAACATGTAAGTGAGCAGTATCACAAAGTTTTATTTTGCTTTATTTTATTTTATCTTGTTATCGTACACACAAACATATGTTACTCATTAGCTAAGGAATAGTGCAGAAGCAGAGTATTAGACAATGGCTACACCTTGTTTGGATCAAACAACTTCTTAAAGAACTAAAGTTTGAAAATATTCAACAAATTAAGTTATGTTCTGATAATCAAGTAGCTATTCATATAGCTTCTAATCTTGAACAAAACATATTGAGATTGATTGTCATTTTGTATAAGAAAAGCTCCTTTCAAAGGAAGTTTTTACTATATCAATCAGTTCCAATGAACAATTGGCAGACACTTTACAAAATCTCTTCACGGACCTAGGCTTCAGTTTAGACTAAATACCTAAACTCATCCCTCATGTATTGGGGGACAAGTTAGTCCCTCAGGTTTTGAAAATCCCAAATTAGTCCCTCAGGTTTTAAAAAATGGGACAAATTAGTCCTCCATATAGTTTCATACAGTTAAAAAGCGGACAAATTAGTCCCTCCGTACACTATATGGAACTGTATGGAAATTGTACAGAAGACTAATTTGTCCCCTTTTTAAAACTTGAGGGACTAACTTATCTCCTGATACGAACCTGATGGATTTGGGTATTTAGTCTTCAGTTTATTTGATGCAAGCTTGGATTATTTGACTTATATGCTCTAGTTTGAGTGGGAGTATTGGAAATACGAATAACTTAATGATGCTTAGGAACTAGATATTTACATTTATTGTAGATACTCATCATAGTCATTGGTGATTGTGTATATATATATATATATATGGTTTTGCTGTAGCAATGAAAGCAAGTCATTTTTCACAGAAATCACTCTTCAATATTCTTTTTATCTGCATATTCTTATTTTCAAGTATATATAATAGTTATCGGTAGATTACCCCCTTGCTAAAAGGTATTATTTTTCAACTTTCCCCAAATTTTATTTGGATATTCACCTAGTAACACTAACGTGCTTAATGGTGTCATTTGAAGCCAACTTTACCGAGGGAAAATCCCTCCCTATATGACAAACCAATTTAGAGCCAAACGAAGCCAACATTATCAAGGGATTTTCCCCTGATATTTACATTTCCCTTAAAAGATTTGTTTTCCAATTTTTCATCAAATTCACTAGTAATTCTGTTAGTAATATCGAGGGAAAAAATCTGCTAGTAATTTTTGCCGGTAACTTGCCTGATTTTTGGTAGTGAAGCCACACCTTGAAAGAAACCTACTAAGAGGGTGTTTAGATTCTCATTTAGTTGAATTAAAATCAAGTTGCAGTTTAAGAAAATTCGCCTAAGGCAACACTTAAAATGTGTTGCCTATGTTGCCTAAACATGCAGTAAACATTGCCTTTGACCAAAGACGGCAGTTTTCAATCAAAGGCAACATTTTCCCTAGCATTGCCTGTTGCCTTTTCTCTAAGACAATTTTCTCTAAGACAATGCTTCTTTTTGGAGAAAAAGCAACGGCCTACAGCAACACTTTCTGGGAATGTCAAAGGCAATGATTATCGGCGTTGTCAATTTTCTGATTTGATGCAACAGGTTGTAAGAGTTGCCTTGTCTCTGGTCACTGCTTACAAGCAACTAATTTGTCAATTAGCTACACTTAAACTTTCATTTAGCGACACCTGTAAAATGTTGTTGTACATGCTATTCAGTTATTACATTTTCGGTAATCACACTTATAAATGTGGGTAATTTCACTTTTATTTATTTACATTTACAATAGGCTCTCAAAGAACAAAGGGGCGTATATGTGTGTGTGTATATATATATACAAACACAAACAGACATCCAAATTCCAACAACCTGGATCTCACTTATCCAATACAAACTCAAATAGTTAACAAGATCTAATTCACTATCCAAACAACAACATAAAGTAAAATGACAACTCAAGTATTGAATAACAAACCACAAGGTGAAAAATAAGAGCCTGTTTAGTTTGAATTTTTAGTTTTTAATTTTTCGATTTTTCAAATTGTGAAGAAATTACTGAAAATTTTGAAATCTACAAACTCCAATTTCTAGTTTTAATTTTCAGTTTTCAATATTTTCTTCACAAAATCCTAAAAACTAAAATATTGAAAGCTGAAACCAAACATGCCCTAAGTTTTCTTAGAGAAAAAAGGTAAAAAACAAAAAGTTGGTTCAAAGCTTTATCTACATGTCTGAAAATAAATAGCAAAAATAGGAAGATATACATACACAAAAATTAGAAGAAGAAGAATAACGTTGTGTAAGAAGAAAGAATAAATGTTGATTCATAGTGGTACTCTCACTTGCAAACAAGCCACAAAATAAAAGGAATCTGACATAAAATCTATCGCCAACAGCAAAAAATAAAGTCTCATATAGTCTTATTTTACACTAATATCTTTATGTAGAATGCATCTGGACGTTATCTTATAATTATTCAATTCTAAGTACTAAATTGAAAGGTAACCTTCATAAAATCTATTGGCTAAGTGCTTTTTCTTTCTCTGTAAAAATGGAGCACTGTAGTTCATCTACTTACCAGGTAAGCAATATATGTAGACCAGAATCTTGCGTAAGTATTTAGCATAAAATCTACTACAGTTTCTGGACACAAAGCAGAATCATAATGGTTTAGGAGGGGCTATTTGCTTTCAGTTTCCAGTTTTCAGTATTCATTTTCAGTTTTCTAGAATTTATGAAGGAAAAATTAAAAACTGAAATTTGTAATTTTCAGAATTTTTAGTTTTTCCTTCACAAAATTTGGAAAACTGAAAATAAAAACTGAAAACTGAAAGCAAATAACCCAGTCATATAGGACAATTTTCTTACTTGCAAAAGCCAGAGTATTGCCACTTGGTCACCACTTAACTACAAATGTCCAAGATGATAAGAGATCAAGCTCAACAATTAACTCTTACACGAGAAAAATACTACAAGCAAGAGCAACACTGAACCAACAGGTCCTTCCATCTCCTTCCTCTATAGAAACACTACAAGGAAAAATGAAAAAGATGTCTCATAATGTTATATAGGAAATCCTGAAATACTAAAATTGATAACAAGTTAAAATTCATTATTGCATTACATTTGATTTGTTGGTCTATGAACTAAATTCACATAAACCTTGCATTAGGATCACTAATAAATGGAATTTCAAAAAGAACTAAATAGTTCAAAGCAAAACAAAAGTCTATCTAAATCTGACTATTCAGAAACAAGCATATAAAGAGAACAGAGGAGTCCTGAATAAAACATCATAGTAAACAAGTAAAATTAGAAGGATCTTCAAATTTTCTATTATCATTAGGATTTCAAAATATGAGAACAAATCACACCTTTTTTTTATTCCAAGTGCTAATGACACTGCAGTTGCTATAATCAATATTATAAGAGTCAGATCTTGCCAGGCTTGCCATGCCCACGGCAAGGCAAAGCAAAAAAATAATAATCATACAAGAGGATTGAAAAATGGATAACCATTTCGAATAAATATTGAAAGGCAACATCTAATAAGGGTGAATACTCAATAAAGACGCGTAGTATATTTTCAAATGATATAATAACGCTTTGTAGGTGTGCTCTATGCTGTGAAAGAGGGTGCTTTCTAAGCATTGGCTAAACTTGTGTTGCCTTAACCTAGTGCAACTACCGCTAGATAAAGGCGCTGCTTAAGAGCACAATAGGCAACACTTCTAAAGTATTGCCTTAGGCCAAAAATATTATAGTGTATAAGCCTTGAAAGTTGTCACCAAGCACATTTGGTTAACTTAGGCAAAAATCAAATTTGGTTTCAAACTTGATTTTGGACCCTTCCTTTATAATAACATTTTAAAACCTTCGAATTTGGACTCATGATCCCATTATAGTACTTATTGGCATAAAAAAATTTTAACTTATTATATTATTATTTAAATATTATTATATGCACATAAGTTTTAGTACTTGTACATATAAAAATTATTTCCATCAATACTATTCAAACAATATCTATCATATCAAAATTATTTTTCAGTCACGTTCGTACCAACGCAATTCTAACTAAAATTAAGTTGATTCAAATTCATTTTATAAAAAAAAACCCCAAAATGATCACTATCAATTTCTGTACTAAGAAAATTAATTCCTATAAAAAAAAAAGTGACACTTTGGTCCCCAACCTTTTAAAATGTCAGAATCAAGTCTTTTCATTAAATACTATGACATCGACCGTTAAGTAATTGGCATGATATTATCACCCTCGATTTTGTGATCCAAGTTACTCCAACGAATAAAACAACATCATGTTTTGTTTTCATTCTAACATTTAAAAGCCTAACTTCACTGCAAATGTACCTAAATCCCAAAAAAAAAGATATTGTTTTATTAATAAATTGACTAGGATAATAGAATGAAAAATAATAGTCACGTCAATTATCTAATGAAAAAACATTGTAATATTTAATGTAAATGTTAGTTAACCGAGAGATTACACTGTCTGACGTTTCAAAATGCCAAGGACCACAATATCACTTTTTCTTTGTAAGATAGTAATTAATTTATCTGATGTAAAAATTGATAGAGACCAATTTAAGGGTTTACTCTTTTATAAACTACTCTTTGAATGTTTTTGATGATCACCTTAGATTTTTGCAATTTTGAAATCTCCTGCTTATGATGCATTGGCACTTAATTATACACTCAATCACATGATAGAAAATTATCCAATAAAGACCTCTATTATATTATAAGTTTGAAATATTACATCATAAGCTTCTTAGCTCAACTTGGATAAAAATCACACATCAAGTCACATAAAAACAATAAACTTACATTAAGTGCTTGTTATTTTTATATCTACACTTTATGTAGAATAATATGGGCACCATATTGTGGCTGAAGGGTAATCAGAGAGTATGGAGCATGAGCATAAGACGGAGAGAGTTCAAATGAGAAATTTTGTAGAATTAAAGACAAAACCATCTTTGCTTCCAACAAAGAGAAGTTTTGCCCAATGCATATTCTAGGACCCCATCCAAATGGAAAAAATGAAGCTCTACCATTTGTAGCCTTTAAAACTCCTTCAGAAAATCTTTCAGGATTAAATTCCTTTACATCATCACCCCAAAGTTCACAGTCATGGTGAACCAAAACTATTGGCAAGGCAACTTCCACTCCTGCAGGTAATGTCAAATTTCCAATTTCCACATCCTTGTGAGTAGTTCGAATAAGCTGAAGTCCTGGTGGGTATAACCTAAGAACCTCATACAATATCATAGGTACCTGTTGCAGAAGATTTATGGTAATTATAACTAGCAAAGGCATACAAGTAACGTCATTAAGATATTAATTACAATACTTACAATCTTAAGGTCACTTAGTCCATTAAAGTTTGGTTTTTTATTGCCAAAGACTTCCAAGACTTCCTCCCTTGCACGTGCTTGCCATCCAGGGTACCTACTCAATAACACCATCGTCCAAACAAGCAAAGATGAAGTGGTCTCTTGCCCTGCAAGGTAGAATAGCTTGCACTCCTCTATTACATCTTGAAGAGTCATTCCAACATTCTTGTTGTTTCCGTGTTCTTGAATTTCCTTGTGATTTGATTCCAAAAGTATGTCTAATAAGTTATTCTTGGTGGGTTCACCTGCCTTCAATGCTTTCTCTCTCTTGCTAATCATAACTTTAAGTGAAGTTCTTATATCTCTATCAATTTCCTTCATTCTCCTATTGATAGTATTAGGTAGAAACCTAAAAACAATAATTATTAGTGATGTAATTGTCATGGTAGGAAGGAAGTGTTCTCTCCTATATTACTTAGTTTTTTGGTGGTTGTTCTGTCATTAGAAAACTAAAACTTCACTATAACAAGTTGGAATTTAAATGCTAAACTTTCCCATCACAACTTTTGGCTAGTTAGTGGACAATGTATAGAACACAAATTCTTCAAGATAAATGCTTGTTGATAATATTTTTTCTAGATGGAAGCTTTTTTCCTATTCATGTTGCAGTTGAGATATTACACCACCAGGTCACAATAGTTAGTAAATTAATTGAGCATTGTATAAAACAATTTTTTATGTGACCACATGAGGTCTGTTATTTGTTAATCGTTATTTTCAACATGAAGTTTGGGAAAGTTAGTTAATTTAAATAAAACTCATTAACAAGCTAGATCTTTTATTAATTATCAAGCAAACACTACTAAATCATCGCGGCATACTGACTGGTATGGATCTGTCGATAACTACCGACAGAGAAACAAATGGGTAGAGGCTTT
Source organism: Dalbergia cultrata (assembly GCA_031216105.1). Taxonomy (NCBI): domain Eukaryota; kingdom Viridiplantae; phylum Streptophyta; class Magnoliopsida; order Fabales; family Fabaceae; genus Dalbergia; species Dalbergia cultrata. The sequence continues at coordinate 21,359,096 of CM062350.1, forward strand.
TTTTGAATATATAAATTAGGTTTTCGTTAGAAAAATAGATGCAACCTATTGGTAAACTTGTCGGCAATGCTTAGCGCCATAATGCGTCATATGGCATGAACAAATTTCGAGGGGTATGTCGATGAAGTGGATGTTTATTCCATCACAATCAGAAACCCATCAGTATATGGTAGTGCACCACATGGCGCGGAATAGTGAAGGGCATTTTGTTTTTCTTTTTTAAATTTAACTTAGCAACAGGTATAACAATTGGTTTTTTATTTTTTATTTTTAAATTACAATTACTGATGGGTTTAATTAAATTATTTTATTTTTTATTTTTATTAATTATCAATGAGTATCCCAATGGTTGTTAAACATATTAAAATTTATTTTTTAAAATCACAACACCGATGGGTATACCGACGAGTTTTTGAATTTCTGGAACATTGGTGTGCATCTCTTGTGGTTTCCTGTACCCATCGATATACCCGTTGGTAATTAGTGGAATCCAAAATCCACCAATTCATTTAATGGTTATCAATAGGTTAATCCGTGCATAAGTCGAAACAGAACACCTCTTCTTCCTCATTTCTGCAACTTCTCTCTCTCACCCTCTCTTCCCCCACTTTCCCCGTCGTTGCCGCCATAGCTCCATTTGTGGAATCAAGGCCACCTTTGCAATCTAAATCAGTTGGTGAGCATTTTAATCAATTTAGGTTTATATTTGGCTAAGTTATTCCATTTATTTTCACTGCCCAACATGTTACTTTTTAATATATTGGAAAGTAATTGTTGCAATTTTGTTAATGTAAGAGTTCTATTGAAGGAAACACTGACAATGTTGGTTGTGGACGCTTTGATTTTGTTTTTTTTCCTATTATTGTGTATTTTATTTTTCAATTCTGATAACTATTTAAAATTAAATATTTATTTATTTTGGATTTTCAAGATTGGATTTGTTTACATGCTAGGAGCTTTTGATTCTTTGTTTATCTACTACTACAAAGGTTAGCAACAAAATCATTGTTATTTATATGCTTTAATATGTATGTAGGGTAGAGACCTATGATTTATAGAAGAGAATAATATGAAATGGAGATTGCATGTCTAGTAAGAGAACGTAGAGGTCTTTCCCCCAACTTGTTTGCATTGTTTGCTATAGAGATTGTTTGCATTTGTGGAGATTGTAGGAAATGTATATTATGGAGTTAAAAAGAGATGTGCTCCAAAATGATTTTTAGGATTATGTGAATTATATGTAATTGTTAAATTGTGATTGTTTAAATATGTATGCTATGCTATTCTTGTTTAATAATGTCTCTTATTGTTAAATGCATTGATTAATTTATTATGGAAGCTACCATTTAAGCATAAATGCTGTCAAAATTTTGTGAACTTTTTGTTAGGCAAATACAATTAAAAGTAATTGAATTGAAAATATTTAAAGTTAAATTGAATGTGTTTATAAGTAATATTGTGATGTCTTTAAAAAATTATACAGTTTAGAGTTACTCATATGCCCAATATTTTCTTCAAATTGATCATCGATGTATAATAGATTACATTGTAATAAATAGAGTGGGGATTAAATTGAAATTCTATGATGGTGTTGAAGATTTTATGAGAGTAGCATGTTAAACACAACTCATTGATGAGGCAAAAGTTAGGTGTCCATATAATAATTACAAATGTAGAAAGTATTTAGATGATACTATAAGGGTTCATTTGTACAAGTGGGTATTTATGCCTGACTATTGGATTTGGACAGAGCATGGGGATGTAGTTAATGCAAGGATCAATTGGGTATGTTTTAGACTGGAAGTAATTCTGGTATAATCCATGTAGCTCAGCATGATGTTGGTAATGTGTCATGGGGTGGAGAATCTATGTATACATCAGGAGATGTTTTGGATGCACTGGTCCTGAATTTGTGGTCAAAGACTAATTGGTTCAGCTTAGGGAGGCTGGTGAATAACTACTTGCAATGTGATAATAGGGGCTATTTACTTATCACGGTTCAACTTGGAAAGGCTGGTCAAAGACTACTCGGTGTTAGCTTGGAGAGACTAGTACAAGACTACTCAATTCCACTTGGAGAGGCTGGTGAATAACTACTTGGTTTGTGACAGTAGGGGTTGTCTACTGTTCACAGGTTAGAGCTTGAGAAGGCTACTGTAAAGACTATCCAGTTTTTTCTTTCTCAGGTTGAAAAAAGTTTTAGTGAATCTCAACAGAAGTTGAGTAATGGACGTAAGCAGGTTTTGTTGAACCAGTATAAAATCATCTGTGTCATATCTTTTTCTCCTTTATCTCTTTTATTTTCAAAGTTCTGCATTATCTTTCAATATTTACTGATTGTCTAATCTTTTTATCTAATATATTTCTAACATTATGCTTCAAAAAGTTACTTTATGAAATATATAATCTGTTTCCACAGTACTTCAAGCTTAATGCTAGATATTATATTGTAACATGTTTCAGTTTTTGAAAAGAATAAAAGAGAAACAAAGCACGATTCAACCCTATTCTCGTGCACTTGCTACCAACATGGATGAGACAAGGCAAATTAGCATGTGCAATTTGCATGGAGGATATTAAGACATTCACTGTAAAAAATGGATAAAAGACCGCTCGATTTGATTGTCAAAGGAGGTTTTTAGATGTTGGCCATCTATATATGCAAAGTAGATATTGCTTTAAAAGTAATTGTGTTGAATATGATGAGCCTCTAGTTAGACTAAATAGTCACCAAATGTTGGAAGATTAGGTTCTTCAAGTGCTTGTGGGACGTGTTCCATGATGTTCACAAAAGGCATATGAGTAGCTCTTGGGCAAATGATGCCACCCTCAAGCTGCAACGCCATTGGACATTGGACCTAATTTTCAAGGACAGGTCCGAGAAGGGCAAGACAAACTGGGCCTTAGTGGGTTGAGCACCCATGAGGGGACTCAAAAGCGATTGGTAACTTTAATATATATATATATATATATATATATATATATATATATATATATATATATATATATATATATATATATATATATATATATATAAAATTCACTTAGTACATTTGAATTGTATTAAATAATATGTTATTATGATTTTAGTGTATATTTCCATGTAGGCTAGGGATTTAAATAGCCCTCGACCCAAAGAAGTTGTTCCAAAAATCTCACACTCAAATAGGAAGCAAGCAGGAGACAGGAGAGGTGTGAGTCAACCCTCACTCTGAGATGACATACGTAAGATTCCATTTGAATCCCTTGATATTTAATTTTTGTTACTTTTTTATTTATGTCATAATTATTACTTACAATGTATTTTATCTTTTTTTTCTCTATAGCGTAAATATCTAGAGTTAGGAGAGTGGGCACAGACCCAGGTGGCAATGGTTGGGCCTAACGTTGACATCCCTCCTCCAAATGAGGAGGATATTTGGGCCTAGGTTGTTGGTGGCCTTTTCAATGGTCGCATGTATAGGATGAAACTACTACCATGATAATAGGTCCATCCTCCGCCACTAGGTTAGTTGTTGGGATGATGCCTTGCTAGAGCGCGTGCATGCTCTAAATTAGGAGTGGCAATAGCATGAACAACTCATCCAACAATAGCAGGCATAGCTTCACTAGCAGCTCCAAGAGCAGGCAGCAGGCAAAGTAGTAGTCGAGAAGGAACTTAGAGAAATCCAATAGCAGAAGATGTTAATAGAGTAGCATCAGCAACAAAAGGCCAAGATAGAAAAAAGTTAATTCAACAAAATGCAGAAGAGGATTACGGCCGATGTAATGACATTTGAAGGCCTCAAGATCCTCTAGCAAGAAGCCCCATATGCCACTGCCATCAATTACTAAAAAGCTCCTTGTACAATGCGACAACGACCCTGACGGGTCCAATGATGACGAGGATGAGGACTTCAAGTAGTCTCTTTTGGCTATTTTTATTATATTTTAGATCTTTTTTATATTTATCCCACTCTGCATTTATTTTATTTTGATATTTTGTTTATTTACTCAATTACTTCATTATTTTGTTTATTTAATTATCATTTCATGACTTCCTTATTTTATATAATTTTTATTGATAATTAAATTATTATATAAATAAAAATAAATAAATAAATTTCAAACAATTAGATAGTTTATACAAGTTATTGGCATACCGCAATGAGATTTATCTCACAAGAAAAAAATATATTGACAAGTGTACTCAATGGAAATGAATGTATTTTTCAAATAGAAAAATATTAAATATTAAATTACTATCAATAAACCCATCAATAATATATAGATAAAATATTTATTTTATTTTATTTTCAAAACTCGTTGGTACAAAAAAAAACCGTCGATAATTAATAAATAAAATATTGTTTTTTATTTTTAAAACTCATTGGTAAAAAAAAAAAAAACCGTCGGTAATATTATTTTCCTAACGACCTCGTTGATGTCTTTAATTTATGTTCCCGACTAGTTCTTTTATTATTGCCCAGTAGTAAGCCCATTGGTAGATAACAATGGGTAAAATGACCCGTCAGTGATAATCTTTTGACAACTTGTGTCCGTCTGTAAACCAGTGTCGGTATGCAGCATAAATCTTGTAGTGAAATAAAATGCGTAGGGTAGTTTTACCTTAATCCAGGGATGTAAACTTTCATCATAACTTTCATTGCAAGTTCCCCTTGCTCTTTTAGAAGTTGAAATATTCTTATTCCTTCTTCATAACTACTTCCAAATGTCAAGTCATGAAATAACATCTCTAGACAAATTCTGAAGAAATGGCCATACATCAATTTCACATGATTCATCTAGAGATAGCATTCCCTCCCATTCACTTATCATGTCATTGCAACTTTTGAAGAACGTTGGCATCATAATCTACAGCGCAAAAATAGAAAGGAGTTAAAATTCCCTATGTCAAACTAAACATATAAACTTTCAGAGCATGTTGTAATAAAACAAATCTCTATAGCTTGCTAAAGCATAATGCAGCCCTAACTAATCCATGTTATGCCATACCAAATAATTTTTGTTAGGGAATACGCTTAAGGAGAAGATAATTTTTTCAATGCTCAGACACACCAACAGTTGGATTCCCTAGCTAGTGCTTTTTTGTCATGTCTTCTAAAGGCACACAAGTCTATCATATCATATAAGATCTATATCTACTAAAGAGGAAATAACCTTTAACTTTTCTAAATTGAAAGCAGGGTTGATTATCCGTCTATGTTTGCTCCACTTCTCACCCTCGTAGTCTATAAGACCACTAGCTAGTAACTTGACCAGCGGATTTGAGTGAGGCTTTGGGAAGTCATTGATCTTGTTCAATACATTTTTAATTAGCTCAGGATCTGTTATGGTCACCCTTGGTCTTGGTCCAAACCAGATAAAAGAATTCTTGCCTGCATATCATCGGCAACTTATATTTAAAAAAAAAAAACTTAAACTAAAACATTAACAATAACACAAAAATAAAAAATTGAATGAAGACAATCGGCAACTTCGTGAGCTATTAGAAATTGGCATAAAGTATAACATAATGTCAAATAATTAACAGTAAGAAAAGTAATTCACTTAAGAGGAAAGTAATTCATATCACAATCTTAAAACATGCATCATTTGAGGCTGTCAGAATCTAAAATCAATTAAATGATGCATGTTTTGAGATTGTGATATGAATTACTTTCCTCTTAAGTGAAAAAGGCAATATATTATCATTTTCTTCTTTTGTTTATTTTGTTACGCAGAAATTAACAAATTTATTCTTCTGATAGGCCACGACAAAATTCATTGAAAAGAGTATAGAGTTGGACCGTTTAGGCAGAAAAAACAAAAGGAAAATATTAGACTCTTTTCGGGGCATGAGCAGGAAAAAAAAAAAAGGAAAAAAATTGTTAGACAGACTTCAAAGAAAAAGATAATGAACTGCTTATTAGCTACCCATGGGAATCATGTCTACAACAATAGAAGAATTCCTCACCCTCCTTATAGCTCCAATATAATTAATATCATTAATTGGGTTTGCGACAAATTCAACCCCCTTCTTATCAGAAAACTAAGGTGAAAAAAAAATAAGGATGGTGGAAGTAACTCGTGTGGAAGGGAGCAACCACACAACTACATAGGAATCAAATTCAGAAAATCACCACACATGGCATGTCTTTTTCAAAATACTCTGTTGTGAAAATCTTAGTAATTATGTATTTATAATAATCCGATTATGGACGAACAAATTATTACATACACCTTAGAAAGCAATTTGCAAATTACCGTATTTGTTGACAGTTTGTTGGGGATAGGGGAGCACACGGGGCACTATGTCATCAGAAAGGTTGATGGGTTTGGATTTGGCTTCCATATGCATCTGCATAAGTTCCTTGGTGTCCCCAACGAGAATCCTGTAAGGGTTGCCACGAATGCCTTGCTCTCTAAGCAGCCTCTCAAGCTTCTTTGGCCTCAGCCACAGCCAGTTCAGCACCCTCCATCCCCATATCACACCAATCACCACCGTGAGAGCTATGGCGGCAAAAGTTGTGTCCCATGCTGCTTCCATTTCTGTGTCAATAATTGGTGGGAGAAAGAAAAAAACACAGCAATAAGATAAGATGATGAAACATATATATAGAGGCAGCAAGATATATCAGAGCACTTGAGCACAATAATAATTACGACGTGCGGCAATTACGAGGTGCTGCAATTTTTACTAATAAATCAATGGGTCGTGCTCACATGTCGAAGGGGGTCAAAGCCTTCGGTGGCCAAGGTGACCCGGCGGCGTGACATATATCCGCATAGCCAGTGTTGTTAAGTGGTGTAACATGGATTAGTTAATATGTAGAAGTTAATTAATATGATTAATAATTTTTCCTATCTTTTAATTTTTCTTTCTTTTTTTTTACATTTTAATATTAATTTTGTTTATTTGGTTTTTAGATTTGATATGTCCGAATTTAGTACAATTAACGGTCCGTTTTTTCTTTTTCAATTTTTATTTTATTTATGTTTTTATTTATTTTTCAGTTTGAATTCAACTAGTTTTTTTTCCTTTTCCAAGTTTTTTTTATCATTTTTATTGTTTTTATTTTTATTTTTGATTTATTTGTTTTCAAAATTGGATTAGTATGAATTAAGTGAAATAAATAGTACTTTCCCATTTTTAAATTTTTCTTATTAAAAATACTGAAATGAGTCTTTGTTTCTTAATGAAAGACACAGACAGAAAAGAATGATAAAACATTTGGGAAAGGAAAAAAAACTAATTGAATTCAAAAACAAAATATAAATAAATAAAATAAAAATTGAAAAAGGAAAAACATACTGTTGAGTGCACTAAATTCGGACATACCGAATTATAAAAACAAATAAACAAACATAAAAATTAAGACGTAAAAAAAATAAAAATAGGAAAAATGAAAAAGTACCATGTATTGCAATGAATTCGGAGTAACAGTATTTTGAAAAAAAAAATAATAATAAAAACAATAAAAATGATTAAAAAATTGAAGAAAAGGAAAAAAGTACTGTTTAAATTCGGACTAAATTATGATAAAAATAAAAAATAAATAAAAAATAAAAATTTGAAAAGGAAAAAATATACTATTTATTTCACTAAATTCAGGCTTACTAAATTCTGAAAGGCATATAACAAAAAATAAAAATTAAAAGGAAATAATAAGGAAAATTAACAAATGAAAAAAATGAAAAAGTACTGTTTATTGTACTTAATTTAGAATAATCAAATTTTGAAAAAATAAAAAAATAAAAACAATGAAAATGATAAAAAAAAAGGAAAAAAATACTTAATAATAGAAATTAACTCTTTTTGGTCCGTAATCCTAAACCTGATACAGTAATATAGTTGTTAATTCACTTATTTAATCACTTCATTCACACTTTCTCAAACCTTTTGAGATCCACTTCATACCACATGACATTTTTCTATTGGACAAAACTCTTACGAGCACCACAGGCATTGACTATCTTAGACATATGAGCAACCGCCTAAATGAATAACTAAACCCACTACGTTTGTCTTTTTGGCTTTTGGTTTCTAGCTACATCCATTTTTGGTCTTATCGTATGGAAAGGGACATTATAATTTTCTTAGGAAATGCTACGATTTGGGAAATTACAAACTCTTAAATATTACTACTATAAATACCAGTGCTTCCGAATAAATACTCGCATTATTAGTTAATGATTTAAAAAGAATAATTTTTTTATATTTAAATATATGAAATTTTATTTTCTGTATTTAAATTTAAATTTAACTTTGATGAAATGATTTTGTAAAAATATCTTATATTTTTATTTATGAAATTAATTTTGATACATTAATAATGGCAAAAGGTATTATTAGTCTACGTTTAAATTATGTATTTTTTTTCAAAGAGTTTCAATGATGAAATCACTATTTAAACTAAACATTTTGCCAAAATATACAATTTGATATGTGTATAATTTTTTTTTCATAGTAATAGTACATATACATATAATTCTTTATCAAATTAAATTATTTTATTTATATAATATTTTAATAATGAATATGAAAATTAATTATATTTATTAATATGATAAAATATAATGAAATAATAATATAAAATTATTTTATATGATGGCTTCAAAATTAAAAGATTTAACAAAAGCTGGCTATGGCTACTTGGAGAGCACGGCCAAAAATTCTCCAGCAGTGTTTGTGAGTAAAACTATTTATATTTGTTAAGCTTCATCAGAAGAGAGAAACTGAATTTGTGAGGGAATATGACTAACATGAATTTGCTTCTTTAGAGTATTTTCTCTAACAAAATGAAGGTCAAGTTCGAAATGTTTGGATCTTTGGTGCAGAATTGGATTTGCTGTCATCATGACAGCACTGAGATTATCATAGTAAATTGTGGGAACCTGAGTTGCAGGTTGTTGTATTTCAAGTAGAAGGGATTTCAGCCAAGTGATTTCAGCTACAGCAGCAGCTAGGCTTCTGTTCTCAGCTTCGGTGCTGGACCGTGAGACAGAGGCTGCTTCTTTGACGCCCAGGATATTAGATTACCACCATAGAAAACACGCAAGCCAGTTGTTGAGCGTCTGATCTGTCATCCAAATCTAATGCCCAATCAGCATCACAGAAAGATTAAGATTTGTGGAAGGTCGGAAGGTAAGACCATGGGATTTGGTACCTTTAAGGTATCTTAATATCTGTTTCACTGCATTCCAGTGACTGGTAAGGGGATGGTGAATAAATTGGCACGCTTTATTGACTGAGAATGCAATGTCAGGTCTAGTCATTGTGACATATTATAGTGCACCTACAATAGACCTTATAGAGAAGGGTCTTCAACCGGATCAGATCCTTCCTTAGATAGCTTGAGGCCTGAAGTTATTGGAGTGGGTGAGGGGTTGCAATTATAGTATTCATCAAGTTGCAACTAACCCAGCTAAAGCCTAACTAAATCAGTTACAGATCTAAATCCTTGCTGAGCTCGTTTTCCTTCACTCTCCCTAACAATATTCTGAGTAGTAAACAAAAAGTCACATCCACTATCCCAGTAGCTAGTAATCCCCAAGCAATGCAAACCCGCCACATGTTTCTAAGATTTTGAGCCCAGATAATAATTTGAAGACGGAAGTTTCAGTATCCAGTGTTTGCTCGTTCATATCTCTCCAATGTTGCCTCTTTTTTTTATTCCACTTTGTCACATGATCAATTTGTTATAAAAAGAAAAAGTGTATGAAGAGTGTTCTCCTTATCTCCAATAGAAGGGATCAATTTCGGTCTCTATTACGCCCCATTTTTTAAATAAAAAATAAATTAATATATTTATAAAATATTTTATTTTAATATTTTGTATTGTGTAATTTATTTTTAATTTGGATAAAAATATAAAATTATTTTATAATTTTTAATTTAAAATTAAATTTAATAAATTAAATTATAGAGGAATATTTTATAAATTTTTTAAAAAGTTAAAATATATAAAAAAATTAAAAATTAAAATTAAAAAGTGCTAGAAATAATTAAGAAGGGATGTGAAAAAAAATGTTTGGAAGAATAGGGAAGATACGTGAAAAATGACATTGAAAATTATTGATAGTTATAGAATGAAATATGAAATAAAACAATATTTTTTTAAAATATAATATTTTTCTAAACAGTAAAAAATTGATCAAAAGATGGAAAAGAGAGTACTGGGAGGTCCCTCTGACGTGGGACTCCCCCGTCTCTCTCCACGTCCCACGTTTTCCTTCCAATGGTTAGAGGGACGTCTTTGACAGGTACAGTGGCTGGGATGGGATATTGGTCGCCGCTGGAGCTTCTCTCATGTCCATAGTCTCCGTATGGAGAAATTCAGCAAAGGGGATTGATATTGTTATTTGAAAGGTTGAAATTTTATGCATCGATCTTGGACTTGAACGAATATATATGTGGATCATATCTTATCTTTACCATCTTTTATGAAAGACTTTAATTTTTATATATGAATTATAATACCATCCAATTATATATTTTTATAGTAATAAAAATAATTAAGTTTTATATCTATTTTAAAAATAATCATGTAAATGAGATGATTTAATTCAATAATAGTCGGTACATATAAATCAAATTCTTTGGAGTTATCAAACTTCAAAAGAAATATAGTCACAATTTTTCATGAATGCTATTCTGTTCTTATTATCTGTCACTTCTATTGAAGATAATGTGAATTGTGAAATGATATAAATATAATTTTATTATTTTAAAAATTTTCCTATGGTTTTAGTGCTTTTTGCCCTTTATTTGCTTTTAGCTTCTGTCATTCTAATTTTTTATCGCTATAAGTATGTTTAAATATGCATTTAGTCCAAGTTAGAGAAAATATATATATGTATTTAGCCATTACAAATAACAGAAATACTATTTTTGTTCCCTTGTAAATATTTTTAAACATATTTTTTTTTAATCATCATATATATCATCACTTAATATCAAATCTAAATGCAAAAAAGGATCCAAAATGGAACAATAAAAAAAAAACACAATTAAAATCAAAACAAAATATTTAAACAGATCAAAATTAAAATGACTTACATATAAAAATTTAAAACATATTTAAACCTACTAAAATACTTTCACGTGACGGGCCAAGTGCCGACACTTTAATTAAGTATAAGTTGGACTAATGTGGTAGTTGTTTTCAACTTTTGGCTATCAATGGATTAATGCTTTTTCTTTAAATAATTTCTTTTGAACTTTTGATTAATTAATTAAAATAATGACTATAATAAAATTTGTTGATTAATCATATCATATTACATCATATCATCATATTATCATATTCTGTATATTCTATATATAAAAGTAAGACACTTTTCATACACTAAATATCAAAAGTCTCTATTTAATGCTTTCAATTTAATATTTTTCATTTCATTTTATTTTAACACTTATTAAATAGCTACACCATTAATTTTGGATTTCTAGATCTATTTATTGATTTTTTTTATTTTTAAAAAAAATATGATTTTCCATTAGTGTATATCTTTTTAATATTTTTATCTAAACAGTACCTATGCGTTGCATGTGGATTGTTGGTGAAATTTTTAAATTATCATTAATTTCAATATTATTTACATTGATTTTATGAATTATTTTATTTATACATATTGTTTGTTAATCTAAAATAATTTTTTTCATTAATCTATATATTTCTAATTTTTTTATTTAGAGAGCACGTAAGTTGTCAGTGCAATATTTAAAATTATCGTTAATTTAAAATTACTTAAATTAATTTGATGATATATATATATTAGTCAATATAGAATAAAAATAAAAATTAATTTTTTCTAAGAGACATCTTTATTATATAACCATCATCGTAGTTAAGTATTGCACGAGCCAGTGCTTATAAATGGCAATTATGACTCGCAGGCATTATGAAGTCTTGGGCATTAGAAACAAACAGCCAGGTTTACTTGATGAAGAAGTTTAAAACGAAGTCTTGGGCATATGAAAATATATATTTATACACAAATTTATATATACTAATTTGATATAATAAAGTAAATAAAAATTATTAATCAACTTAGTGGAGCGTTTGCAAAATGAAAACGATGCGATAGCGGTGCTAAAGCGGAGAGCTGAGGACAGTGGTGGTTGATTAGCGCAACGCGATGTTGGTGAACACAAGGACCCTCGATCTTCGAGGTTTTTACACACTCAAAATTGAAGGCAGTATGGTCAGTTTCTTTTTCTTCTTCAAAGGCAAAATAATAAAACCGGTTGATCGTTATGACCAGTCCGGTTCGTGGTTTTCTAGGGATCCCTGTCACTTCTCCCGATATCAATTTATTTGGAAATGTGTTTTACTACCAACTGTTTTGTTCATTAACTATGGATTATGGACCACTTATGATTTTTATGTACTTACCTCACTATTTGGAAGCGTTTCATACTCTGACGTATGTATTGTTATTAAATGCAAGTGTTTTTCTCAAAAGGTTTTTGAGAAATCGGTTTTGAGCTTCACCTGGACCGGACATGGGAATGGTTCCCGGTTCAATAAATCCGACCAGCTGGTCTGGTCCAATTTTCAAAACTATGTCGGCTGATAATATGAAAGAGGAAAGATTTCATGTGCTAATGTCCTGAAATTTGAATATTGAGGGATCATTCACCGAAATTTTTTTAACGAAACGGATTGTTTCAGTAAAGTACTTAACTAGTTGATTTTCCCTCATTAATGGGGAAATCATAACGACGTGTCAATGCCTAACATTATCTTAGCAAAATCTTCCAGTAACGTCAAACATGAAACGTTCCATGTGCCAACGTTATGCAACTCAACAATAAAGAGAAAATTTGTTGGTGATATTTTCATCAAATTAAAAATTCTTATGTGTAACTAAGATTTTCCCTCAATGCTATTTTTCTTTCTAATTATTTTTTCCCCCTAATACTGGACATGAAAAATGACTTGCTTTATGGCTTGTGTTGTACCAATGAAAGGTCATTTTTCTCATAAATCACTCTTCAATATTATTTTTATCTCCATATTCCAATTTTCAAGTTGGTATCATAGCGGGTTCCATCCCATCTCTGCGCTGCCCTCTAGTCTCCTAGGTTTGCCCCGACTCTAGGATATCAGAGTTTTAATCTCAGTCTCCTTTTATTTATTTTGCATCTCGTCAGAGAGAACATCTATACATATTATCCTCTATTCTTGTAATTTTTTATAAGAACCAGAGACCACCTTCGTATACAACCAGAAGTATCTGAGATTGCTTATTAGTAGGTCAGAAGTTAATTTTGTTGATGTTTTGTTAGTAGATCTGTCACATCCACAATCGGTCACTTCTCAGATCTAGTACTTGCAAGGTATAATACTATCCAGGCTATCCTGTGTGTTGTGCATATTTTTCCATAGTCTGGGGCTTCATTCTCATTTTTTATGCATACTCTCAACCTTTTATTAGGGACTCCAATAGAAGCTAAAGTATTTTGGTTATTATGGATGCTGAAGCAAGTTGTGTGTTGTCTAGAACTCCATCAAACACTTCAAAATTATATGGTCCAAAATTTACAAAAGCTGAATATCAAGAATATCTACATTTGAAGGCTGCCAGACAATCTCGGACTACTTGTAGTTCTAGGGCCTGCATACATCAATCGGGTAATACTCAAAATAAGTGGATTATCAATTCAGATACCTCAAATCATATTGCTGGTAATATTTCTCTATTCTCCTCAATATCCACACCAATATCTCCTCATTCTGTTACTCTAGTTGATGGCTGTAAAGTTACAGCCAAAGGAATTGGTTCTGTTGCACCTACTACTTCTATGTCATTACAATCTGTTTTATTTATATCTGGCTATCCTTTTAGTTTAATCTTTCTTAGCCAACTGACTAGGTCATTTAACTATTTTGTAACCTTCAATGCCAAATCATTTGTCATGCTGGTTCGTAGTACAGGTCTGACGATTGGTGTAGGGTATGAATTGCATGGTCTCTATTACCTTCAGTTAGTTCCACTTGTGACTTCTAGTGTAGTTACTTCTCTGAATGTACTGTCATTTGAGTCTGTAAAAGTTGCAAAAAATGGCTTCGGGCCTTGAGAAAATGAAATCATTGAACTGTGAGTCATGTCAATTAAGAAAACATATTTGTTCTTCTTTTTCTAGACAAGTTGAAACTCGTATCGGTTCTCCATTCTCAGTTCTTCATTCAGATATATGAGGTCCAAGTCATGTGTCAACATCTATGGGTTTTAGATATTTTGTCACTTTTATTGATAAGTTTTCTCAATGCACTCGGGGTATATTTGATGAAAGATCGTTCAGAAATACTTCGCACCTTTCCTTCCTTTTTTAGAGATATTGAAACTCAGTTTGGGAAAAAAATTGAAGTGCTTCGAAATGACAATGGTAAAGAGTATTTTTCTTTTGCTTCATCCTCCTTTTTTCTTCCCTAGGTATTTTGCATAAATCTACTCATTCTCATACACCTCACTACAAGAAAAGTGCAGGAAACTGACAGGTTTATTGATGGGTATGATTTTTACTGACGACAATTCTGATGAATACGAGGGCATCAGAGATGAGGCCGTTGATGAATATTACCGATAGTATAAAACACTCGTCGGTTGTTTTTGACTCTTTTACCAACGAATAATGTGATAATTAGCCGTCAGTACAATTAAATAAAAGGCGTCAGCTCTTTCGTTAGAGACATACTTATACCGACAGGTATATTCATTTTTACCGATAGGTGTTTAAATAAATAAATTCTAATTTTTAAATATTTTTACTGATGGTATTACCCGTCGGTAATAGATAAATTTTTTTAATTTTCTTTTAAACTATGATGTGATTGATAATATGTTATTTATTAATTATTTATTTATTTATATATGTAATAAACTAATTATCAATTAAATTGATATTAAATAAGAAAATATTAAAATGAATAAATTAGACTAATTAAATAAAATATTAAAGTATGACAATAAAATATATACAAACTACAATAAATGTTAAAAATAGCTAGAATGGAAAGAAAAAAATGAAGCTACATAAAGACTAGCTGAACTCTTGGGTGTCAGCATCATCGACAATGTTGGCGGAATCACCATCATCATCATCATCATCTGGACCATCATTGTCATCCGCCCCGTCCAATGGTGAGTGGCCCTCAGCGATGAAGGGGAGTGGGATAGGGGGGAATGGGGTCTGGGGAAGCGTCTTACCGAAGCTGGAAGATCCCGCAGCTTGCATGTGCCAGAAACAAGGTCATCACATCAGCAGTGATCTGCTGCTGCATCTTCTAGAGCTAAGCCTTCTCCTTCTTTGCTTTCTCTTGCTGCTGGTGTTCCAAGGAGAGCTTAAGCTCTTGGATCTCTCTCAACTCCTGCTCCTGGAGCTACTGAAGGAGTTGTGCCTGCTGTTGCTGGATCAATTGTGCCTATTGCTGCAGCTCCTGGTTGAGGGTATGCACACACTCCCTCAGGACATTATCCCTTGTAGCTGACCTAATGGCGGAGGATGGGGATATATATACTCTCAGGGTAGTACCCCATCCCATATATGCGGCCCTTGTAAGGGCCACCAAAGACTTGGACCCAGAAGAGGAATGTCAATAGTGGGCCCAAATTTTAAGCCACCTGGGTGCGTGCTCGCCTCCCAGAGGTCAATAAACTTGCATTGCAAGGGAAAAATGATAAAACACATTGTAAGTAATAATTATAGCATAAGTGAAAATAATAATAAAAATTAAGTAAAGTCATGTATAAATTCACACTTACATAGGTCACCTCGGAGCGATGGTCCACCCAGACTTCTCTAGACTCACCCCTCTGCTTACCCTTTAGGGTGTGGGTCTCCCGAAATAGCTAGCCTTATATCGAAGGCGGCTTAACTCCCTTGCCTGCACAAATAACCACAATAAAGTCATAAACATATAGTATTTACCACAATTCAAATATAGTAAATGTTATTATAAAATGTAGAAAGGTTAAAGAATTACCAAACACTTGCGGGTCCCCTCCTGGGTACTCGATCCACCCGTGTGTAACGACCCACCTTTCTATGAGGCTCGGTTTGTCTTTCCCTTATCCGACCTATCCTTAAAGGTCGGGTTGCTGGCCCAGTGGCGCTTGAGCTCGCTTAGGGTGGCATCATGCAGCCACGAGCTACTCATGTGTCCCTGACGGACATCATGAAACATATCTCGCAATTGCTTGGAGGACCTAATCCTCCAAGCCCTCTTTACTTCAGGCTCATGCTCTGGCTGAATGTAGAATGATCTCTGCATATACAAATTCATAATACATAAGTTATTATATATAAGCATATATTTTAATAAAAGCGAATAAATCATATAATTACCTTCCAGTTCGTCCACCACGACTCATTGACATCAGCAAGGATGTCAGTCCATGTTGGCCACGGATGGTTACACCTACTATGTAAGACCTCCGTGATCCTGTGGTGAGCCAACGCAGACGGCTGAAAACTATTACATAAATAAAATAAATAAATAAAATCAAAATATTTTAAATATCATAAGCAATGTAAAACTATAATGTAATGAAAAACATATTTCAACTTACCTATCTTTACCGTCCGACCTGATCTAATGGAGCGGTCTACCATCAACCCCAAGTGGCCTGCCATCTGGGCCTAGGGGCTTCTCATGTGCATCTCATGCTTGTGACCCAGTGGAGGAAGGATGAGTCTGATCATATACAAGGCAGGGAATCGGGGCAGTGGTAGGGCTAGGGGTAGTGGCAGTGGTAAGGGAGGGGTCATTACTACGAGTGGGCTATAGCTGTTAATGCGGGGGAGGTGGGGGCTTGGCATACCGAGGAGTAGGCATCATTCTAAATCTTGGGGTGCTGATGGTAGGAACGGAGGTGGAGGTGGAGGTGGTGGAAGGGTCAGTGGTTAAGGTGGTGGGAGGGGGTGGCTGAGGTGGTGGGAGGGGCGGTGGCTGAGGTGAGGGGAAGGGCAGTGGCTAAAGTGGTGGGAGGGCCGGTGACTGAGGTGGGGGTGGGTAAACTGACGTTCCAAAGTCGACCCCTACCTTTATTAGCCATACTGAAACAATTAAAAAGTAATCCATAAAAAAAAATTAATAAACCAGGAAATTATATATTTATTAATGATTTGGATGTTGTACTTTAACTTTACAAATGTAACATAAATAATAATGCTTTGAGTTACAATGGTTTGAGGTATAACTATAACCCCTCAATTTCTTGGCTTTGTATTTTCACACATGTACATTTTGAACATTGTTTAGAGTCATTCCAAATACAGGGACCATGAACTCCCTGCATCTTAGGTCATAGACTCATAGAGCCTCTCATATAATAATATACATGAAAAGCAAATGTAGAGTGGCGTAAGAGCAACATGGAGGCTCTTTGGGATGTTGCTTTTGAGGATGGTTTGGAACATGATTTCCAACTGATGAGTGTGGATTTTTCTACGAATTTTGTGGAAGACAATGTGTTGAATGAGCTTGAGAAAAAGAGGGGGAGGAAGGAATCACTACAAGAAAATTGCCATATAATGATGGAAAACAAACCGTAGGTAAAAGTACAATAACTGTGGGTATAGCCTAAAAAACTTATACCCACGGACGTCTACTTCCGTCATTTTTGCTATGCCTTTACCCATGAATTTTTTGCCGTCAGTATAACATATAGTGACGGTACCCATTACTGTCAGAAAATGTCTTGACTTATACCTACAGATTTCATTGTGTCACTATAGGTTTTAGTGACAGAACTAAAAACCGTCACAAATAATCCAAAGTAATTACCCATGAAAATAATTAACTATATATTTTAGAGCAAAAGTTTTTCTTTTCCGTGGGTATAGCTTATAACTACACTTTTATTGAATTTAACTTTTCCGTGGGTATAGTTTATAACCACACTTTTATCAATATTATATTTTCGATGGATATAGTTTATAATGATTTTTTTTATGGGTACAAAAAATTAAAATTTAGAATTCAATTTATGTATTTAAATTTATATATATAAGAATAACAATCATATTAAAAAAAGACTCCAATTACATTAAAAGTAAAATAAGTCTTAAAATAATAGGTATCAATATTACAAATAAATAAAATCATAACAATCTAAAGAAGTACATATATTATGCTCCCATAAAGTAAATATGGTGCATACAAAATACAATTCCAGAACATGATAGGCATGAATCACCAACAATTAACAAAAAATGAGCACCTTCACTTCTAGTCATCACGTGCAAATTACAATGAAGCATTAATATTTGTATATGTATTTAACAAAATTAACATCAATCTTAATGAAAATTAACCAAATTAAGTACATACTATATTCATGATCTTCATTATTAAAACTTTGAGATTTTGAATTGCTTTGATCATTTGGCTTACTTGAAGCATCTAGAACCTATAAAAATAATGCAAACATCTATGTTCTCACAGTGTTGTGTTATATTATACAGCTAGGTTCTTGGATCCGTCATTTTTTCTATATCCATTGCAAATTCATTATTTCTAATGGTTTTGATGCAAAAAACCACTAAAGTAGAAAACTATGGGAAAAAAAAAAAAAAAAAGATGCATCAAAATGGCCAAGTGAACTTACCTATGAATAGAGAGAGAGAGAGACAAATGTATTAGCAACACTTTAGCAGATAGAAGTTTCCTCACACTGAAACAAATAGACGATGCTCATAATATTAGCTACAGTTGAAGTTGTTCAACATCTTGTAATAATAAATATTAGCAACACTGAAGACTATTCTAACATTATTCAGCATATTACGTCAACTTAGCAATATCAAATTGAGTCAACTATAGAAATAACCACAATTTGTACTTGAACACCCAATCAACTAACAAAAAGACTTCACTGATAGCACTAGCATCACAGTAATTAATATGAAACATCTAAGGTTGCTAAAAGGTATTACATTTAAATACATTCCTTCTAACTGCTGTGAAGCCAACCTCACAGAAGGTTGAATATAAAACATGTAATACCCCAAATTTAAATAAAAGAATTAGGAAATTTTTTTTCGAACAAAAAAGGGTGTCGACATCGTTATTTATCATTTCGGGTCCTGAATTTTGCTAAATCTGGACCTTACTCTTCATTGGAGAGCCATATAATAGAATTATATTCTTGGGACCAAAAGTCCCAATAATTATTCCTTAGAGAAGTATAAGGTAAAGAGTGATTTTTTATGAATTTTTCAAAACCTTTAAACGTTTTGTTTTTAGCCGATGAGTTTATAAAACCGTGAAAATTTCTGGATTTGAACTAAAACCCAAAATTTAGATTTTGATCGGGTTAGATTTTGATTTTTTAGACATTTTATTTAAATCCAAATAGAGGGTATTCCCTTATTTACATTTATGTTTAAAAGTTAATAGGAAATAAAAGTTAAAAGGAAATAAATTATTTAACTTGCTGGTGAGCGCTGCAGCGCTAAAGAGTGCTGCAGCGGTCAATTGAAGCACGCAGACCATTTTTATGCTCTCTGGTGAGCGCTGCAATGGTCGACAGATGACTTAAAAACCCCATTTCGGGGTCCAGAACATTCATTTGTGCAAAAACACACTTCTCCCCCCAGGAAACTCGAGAGCTCTCATCTCCAATCTCTCTCTCCCATTTTCATCAATATAATATCAATCTTTCACTTCCAAGGCTTCAAGGTAAGAGATATTGATGTTTCCTCTCATTTTCTTCCATTTCCTCTTTGTTCTTGAGGTTGGTTTTGCTATTCCTCCATATTATCCAAGAGGTGGAGTTCCTCCTTGGTGTTAGAGTTAGATATGGGTTATTTAGTGCTTTCTAGAAGTTAATCTAGAGTATTATGGCTCCTATGTTAGATACTACTATTGTTCCTGCTCCAAGGAGCTCTGTCAGTGTAGAAACTTCACTATTCACCCCTCCAGGTGAGTGGGTTTTCATCTGTGATCTCTATGTTATGCATTAGATGTTATTTTTATGAAAATATGATTTATTGTTTGATTTTAGAGATTACTGTATAAAGATTTGAGATTTATATTGATTTATGAAATTATGGTTTTCTGAATAGCATGAACTATATTTTAGAAAACTTATGGGACCATTGTAGATAATATGATTCTATTTAGAGTTGGTTTAAACTGTGATTATCAAAGATTTATGATCATTAAGACGTTTGCTTGATATTGAACATGGATTATGTAAATGATTGATAGAGAACTATGAGCTTCTGAAGAATGTTATTATGATTTTAGAATTTATAAACTTGTGAAAGGATGTTATTGAGAATTGATTTAGAAACTCAGATAAAAAGAGATTTTAGAGCTGGAATCTTCATGAGATTCAGAATAGTTGGCAGATACATATTCTGTGAGTTTATGAAATCACAGATGTCTACAAAGGGTGATCCCTTGGGCATGATTTTATAGTCACAGTTATGCTATGGTCAGACTATTAGAACAGATAGATTCAGTGCTCACAGAGAGTTAAATGTTTTAAAGGTTCTTACGTTTATTTGTTTATCTAGCTGAGGCAGCAGCTATAGAGAAACAGATAGTGAGTTAATGGTTGAATGATCGTTAACCTTGGTACCCAGTTGCCTAAGGGCAATCTCATAGAGCAGAGCAGAGCAGAGAATGGAACCTAGTCAGGTATCCAAATTCGGTTCTATAAGAACCACAGAGCAGAGAAACATTTACATTATAATTGATATACATAATTACAGAGCAGAGACTACTGTTTCTCTAGGAGCTACTATGCTATATATTTATATGATTTCAAGCATGAAAATAAATTCAGAGAAATTGTTTTAAATGATAGCCTGAAGATTATGAAAGTTGTTTTTAGAAATATATATATGCCTGGTTATGTTAGACTATCAGTATTATTCATGTTTTTATGATATTATGCATTATTTCCTTGATGTCCCATGAAAGGGGGTTTCAGGTGAGGATTCACTCACTGAGTTTTGTTTACAAAACTCACCCCTCTTCTTTCTCCTTTTTCACAGATAGAACAATCACGCAGAGTATTCTCAATCATTATCCCCTACCAACACTAGAGTTTCAGTGGTAAACTTCACTTAGGTGAAGTGGTTATAGTTGTCTAGAATGCTCCAGTACATTGCAGGCATGATCCTGAACAATAGAGCATGTTTATATTTTTTCATATTATAATATTATTTGAGTTTGTATTGAATAGTTCAACATTTATCAATATTTCAAATCAGAGTAGCTTTACACAAATATGTTTTGTATTATGATCCACAGACAGTAAAGTTTGAGCCATGAAATTTCAGTATAAAGTAGCATGATTTGATAAACAGGTGATTTGTATGTGGAAAATGAAAATGAGTTTGAATAAATTTTATGATTAACTACGCATATAGAGAAATTCAGATCATGAGGCTTACGTGGGAATGAGATTTCTCACGTGCCGGTCACGTGCCTAAATTGGGTCGTGACAAAACATGAATAGAAGTGCATTAAGAGCACTCACCTAAAGGAGAGACATTTTTTTCATAAGAATAAACTCACACTTTAATTTCATAAGAATAAACTCACACACATATAAAAAAAAGGGGCTCATATCTTGCAATAATACATTCATACCCAAGTCTATGATGACTAACAGTAATTCCTTATGTTGAGAACATGCTCATTGACATCAAAGCTAGCTCCGATCTTCTGTACTTCTAGACGCATGAAATGCTGACTTGACATCAACTTCTATCATACATTGCTTGTACATTTGTGGTGAACCGAACCTTCTATATAAGAACTGTACCTAGAGAATAAAGCAAATCTATGTACAACTAATAAACAATTTCACACTTGTGGTTGATAATAAAATTAAAGTAAAATAAATTCTAAATGATATTGCATGATTCCAACTTTCTCATTAATTATTTTAAGCTATAAAAGAAGACATATATTCACCTAATAGACCACACTATAAAAGCAAAGTTGACTTTAGTAAAAGTAAAGCAAATGATTACCGTCTGAGGTTAATTCATTTTCATGTCAAGGATAGATTGGCGCCGGACTGCAAGGATGGTGTAACATGTTACTACTACTGGTTATCAAAAGACCTATAATTTAATATAAAAATAATGGACCAGCAGGGTGAAGCTTGTCTTCCAAATCCTACCATGAGTAACGGAAACAATTGACAAATCAAGTGATTTTAGCTGTAAATTCTTCAAAATTATGCACACAGTGGTACACTACATTTTCATATGGACTTAATTATAGACATAAATATGATGGTTCATTACTTCATTTTGGATAAATGATAACTTTCCTTTAGTAATAATGTTCTGTAGTACTCTGCACCACCCAAAAGAACAATCTCAGCAGAGACGCAGCACCCAAAAGAACAATATCAGCAAAGACAACAATGATAAGGTTGATGGGGATGGGTTTCTCGAAGTAGTTCATCATACTACCATCAAGAAGCAAAGCTCCTATCTGCACTAGTTCCATCAAGAAAATTGAATTGGCTTTGTAAACAATACAATCACAAATTTGGTTTATAGAACTGATTTTTTTGCATTGGATTCTTGCATATATACAGAACAATAGCAACAAGATTAGAGATCGCAATTGCACAATGCAAGTAAAACAAAAAAAAAAAAAAGAGAACCAATTTCTCAAAACAGATTTCTGAAACCCTAGCTCAACAAAGTTACTGAAATCAGGAGAAATTAAAATTAAGAGCAAACTCAAACTCAAACTCAGCAACTAAATGCAGCTTCAAACTTGCATTAACAATTTTTTTTAACACATTGTTAGTTTCTTCCTTAGCCAAAGAAAGAATGGGGGAAATAAAAGAACAGAGCTGAAGAAATACCTATGAAAAATACGAAGCAGAGGCTGGAAGGGGTTGGTCCATGGCGGCGGCAAAGCAGATGCTGGAAGGGGTCCTCGGGGGTTCACGGCGGCGGCTAAGCAGAGGTTGAAAGGGGTTTGCGGCCGCGACAAACCAAAGGCTGGAAGGCTTCACCGCGGTGGCCAAGCAAATGCTGGAAGGGGTTCGTGCCGGCGACCAAGTAGATGCTGGAAGGGGTTCGCGCCGGTGGCCAAGCAGAGGCTGGAATGTGTTGGTCCGCGGTGGTGGTGAAGGGAGCTACTCAACGCGGCTGTGGCTGGTAAGGTGATGAGGGGTGGAGGTTGTGAGGGATGCTGAGTTTATGGTGGTGGCTGGTAATATGATTTTGTAATGTAGGTGGAAGAAAGTGATGTGGTGCTGGTGTTGAAGGCTCGAAGGAATCAGGGAAAAACGGGGAAAAAATAAAGAGGAGGGAAAATAAAAGTTTGAGGGTTTTCACTTTCATATTTGCGCTAGTATTAGGGAAAAACAAAAAACCACGGTGATAGAATTAGTGACCCCAAAATATATAAGTGTGGGTATATATTCTCTATGCCTACATTAAAAAAAATTATAATGATGGAAAATTAAAAGTGTAGGTATATGTTACTTATACCTATAGTAAAAAAGTTTATAGTGACAGTAAAATATAAATATAAGTATAGATATCTAATACCCACAGTATTAATATCTGTCCCTAAAACTTATAGTGACGGTACTATATATTCGTGGCTATACTATATATACCTACAATTTGTATTTGTGTAGCTAAAGATTGCCGTAGGTATATGGCAATTTTCTTGTAGTGAATGTAATAGTAAGAGGAACAAGGTTATGTGAGTTTCTTCTCAACAAGAAAAAACCACAAGAAACGTCCAAGAAACACAATTTTTGTGAACCTAACCTCAACTGATGAACACAGTGCACTTAGGGCCTTGGCTAAAATCTCGAGCTCTCGTCACTAAGGGGTGATGGTCTTTTGAAAGATTATTGTTTGCTCTTTGGTTTGCTTATGCTGCCTAAATTATATTGTCAAATATTAAATAATTTAGTAATATACAATTTAAATATATAATTAAATTGTATATTACTAAATTATTTAATATCAATTTTATTTATAATTTATAATTCTTACCATATTAAAATCTAAATATTACGAGTAAGATTCCTTTATTTGGGTAATACTCAAGTGTTTTATTCAAATCAACTCACTATAAAGGTAAAAATAGTAAAAGTCTAAGTCAAAGCCTTCATTAGTAAAGAAAAATAAGTGCTGAATTACTTAAACTACTCTAGTTTTGTCTTTGAGAAATTTAATTTCCTCATAATAAAAAGAGTTTAGATAAGTCACAAATTTAATGAAGGGCATTTTTGGTTAATTTTTATCAATACACATCTCGATGCAATTGGTTAAGTGAAGAGACCAATTTAATTTCACTTTCAAAAAAGTTAAAGCACCCCAAGTTAGTTGGATCCAGAGAACTATTATAAATAAATTATATTACTAAATTTATAAATAAATTTATATGTTATTGATATTAAGTTTTTAATTATATTTTAATTATTAATTCATAAATTTAACTATTGATAATTGTATTATTATAAATTAATCCTCCAATAATTTTAAATATTGGATTAAATAAAATTATAGTTTTTATTCCAAAAAATATTAGCTAAATATCCTAATATACTTAAAAATTTAATGTCTTTATTTACATTAGATTAAATTTACTTCACTTAATAAAATTTCGACAGCATCTCTCCTTAAATTAAGAGCTTCCATTGTCAAATATTTATTATATTTGGTCTTTACAACACATGCAATTGATCTTTAAGTTTTATTTAAATTATTTTTTAAAACAAATTTAATTGCATATTAAGTTTTTCTTAATAGAGTTACTTTTATTTGATATACTATTTCTAAAAAAAATTAATAAAATTTTGATAGTATCTCCCCTTAAATTAGGAGCTTTCATCATTAGATATATCAGTCAATTCAACAATTATAGATATTATTATAAAGATCAACAACAAAATAGATATAGTCAAACAGTTACATATTAATAATTACATACAATTCACATAATCCTAAAAATTGTTCTATTGTAAATCCCCTTATAACTCCACAACATGCATCATGCAATCTTGGCAAACACAAAAAATCCCACAGTAAACAAATCAAACAAGTCAGCGAAGGACCTCTATGCCCATCGCCCCAGTTATGCAATCCCTATTTTCTATAACTCTATCATAGAAAACATAAGTCTCTATATATCCTACATATATATTAAAAATATAAATAAAAAGGATTGAGTTACTAACCTCTATAGCACTACAAAAAATACAAAATGCAGTAAAGCTCTCGATGTCCAACCAAATCCAATCCTGAAAATCAAATATTATAAATTTCAATCAATACAATTATATACATGAAAAAACAAAAAATAATATAAACAATAATAATTACTCCCTAATGCAACAAAACACAATATTATGGTCACCCATAAACGAATGGAAAAAGTAAACCAAATCAAAAAACTAAACCTGTTAAAATGCTCACCAAAGCCCCATGATCGTAATGGTGGCCTTTGTTTCTCGAACGGAACTTCGGTGGTGGCGAATGACAGCAAAAATGGCGATGGCAGCGCGGGCTTAGAGAGAGATGGGGAGGTTTTAGAGAGAGTGTGTGCAGTGAGTAAGGAGGAAAAAGGGTCACGGTGGGGATAAATCATGGATTATCGATGAGTTTACCGACGGAAATGCGTTTAGTGAAATGATGCGTTTCATTAACAATTAATTACCAATGGATTTACCGATGGCAAACACATAACAGTATTCATTTGCGTGGCATCTTGAGAATTTTTAAAAACCCATTGGTAAAACCGTCTAAAAAAATAACGATTAAAAAAGTACATATCTGTCGGTTAAATCATCGGTAAAGCAACTAATAAATATAATTATAAAAAATAATATACTGATAAATATACTCGTCGATTTTCCCATTGGTAAATTAATCAATAAATATAAATATAATAAAGACCCGTCGATTAAACCGTCGGTATGTATAACAAAATATAAAATATACGTAATATTAAATTAACCCGTCGGTAACTTAATTAATAAATATAATAATTAATTATAATTCATATTTGTCGGTAAGGCCGTCGGTAAATTCACAAATAAAACAAATTATTGAATTCACCCATCGGTTTACCTGTCGGATATTATGCGTGCCAAGTCCCGTGATTGGGCACCATCATTTACTGACGGTTTTATCGACGAGTATGTGTAGTAAAAACAATTGTATCCCAATTTTTGTCAACCCGTCGAAAATACCATTGGTAGTTTACGTCGATATTCCACATTTTTCTGGTAGTGCCTTAACGAAATGGGATAGTACAAAGGAAAAATAGACATCTTGTTAAAATTGCTCCAACCCTGTTACTCCATGCAAATGTTCCTATGCGTCATTGGGGTGATGCAATTTTAACCAGATGTCACTTCATAAATCGGATGTTGTCTTCCTCCATCGTAAATAAAATTGCTTATTATGTGTTATTTCCCAAAGAACCATAATTCCCTGTTGTTCCCCATGTAATATTTTTCCAGGCCTAGATAAACTTTCTGCTTGGGCTATCAAATGTGTTTTTCTTGGATATTCCAAGTTGCAGAAAGGATATTGTTGTTATTCTCAAACTAAAAATCATTGTTACATTTCTGCTAATGTCATATTCTTTGAAGAAACTCCTTATTTCTTTTCATATATGAAATAATCTGATGCTATTCTTGATGTTCTATTTGTACCCTTCTTGGGCCCTTCAATGCCTCCCTTGGAGGGTCCACTGCCTCACTTATAGGATGAAGTGCCTCCAAGTGAAGATCTTGTAAACTCCAAACCAATAATATCAACTCTTCTCAAAACATATCAGCATTGTCCAAGGGCTCTAGATTTAGAGGAGGAGGAAACTACACAACCAGGTGAATCATGTCCTACTCTGTCGGCTGCCTCTACTATGGACCTCCATGAAAATGCTGAAGATTTGCCGATTGCTCTTAGAAAAGGTACCGATCCACTAGAAATCCTTACCCTATATATAACTTTTCGAGTTATCATCATTTATCCCTTTCCTATTATTCTTTTGTGTCTACATTATCTTCTGATTCAATTCCTAAAACTATTCGTGAGGCACTTGATCATCCAGGATGGGGACAAGCCATGATTGATGAAATGTAAGCTTTAGAACAAAGTGGTACTTGAGAGCTAGTTCCTCTTCCTGTAGGAAAAGCAACTATTGGGTGTCGATTGGTGTATGCTATTGAAGCTGGTCCTAACAATAAGATTGATAGTCTAAAAACTTGTCCAGTTGTGAAAGAATATACACAGTTTTATGGCCTTGACTATGGGGATACTTTTCTCTTGTGGCAAAAATTACTTATGTTCGCATCTTCCTTGCCATGGCTACAATTTGTCACTGGCCACTGCATCAATTGGACATAAAAAATTCATTCCTTCAACATGAGCTAGACAAGGAGAGTTGCACGGAGCAACCACCTGGATTTATTGCTCAGGGGGAGTCTAGTTTGGTTTGTAAATTTCGTCATTCTCTCTATGGACTTAAATAGTCCTCAGGAGCATGGTTTGGGAAATTCAGTTCTATTATTCAAGCTTTTGGAATGAAGTGTAGTGAAGCAGATCATTTAGTCTTCTATTATCATACTTCTCATGATAAATGTGTATACCTAGTTATTTATGTTGATGATATTGTCATCACAATAATGACAATGAGAAGATTTCTTAGCTGAAGGAACATTTTTTCAAACATTTTCACACTAAGGATCTTGGGAAATTAAAATATTTCCTTGGCATTGAAGTTGCTCAATCAAGGGATGGAATCATTATCTCTTAAAGGAAGTATGTGTTGGGCATACTTAAGGAAATAGGAATGTTGGATTGCAGATCTGTCGAGAGTCCCATGGATCCAAACACTAAATTACTACCATAATAAGAGGAACCTCATGCTGACCTTGACAGATATAGAAGATCGATAGGAAAACTCATTTATCTTACCATTACTAGATCGGATATTTCTTTCATTGTTGGAGTTGTAAGTCAATTCATACAGTCTCCTCACATTGATCATTGGGATGCTATAATGCAAATTATTCAAGAAGGCTCTTGGACAAGGATTACTCTATGAGAATAGACGAAATGCCGCGGTAGTTGGTTATGGTGATGCGGATTGGGAAAGCTCTTCTATTGATAGGCTTCTACCTTAAAATATTATGTTTTTATTAGTGGAAATCTTATCTCATGGAAGAGTAAAAAGGAAAATGTGGTTGTTCGATCTAGTGCAGAAGCAGAGTATAAGGCAATGGCTATGCCCACTTATCAGCTTTTTTGGATCAAGCAACTTCTTAAAGCACTAAAGTTTGAAAATATTCAACAAATGAAGTTGTGTTGTGATAATAAAGTAGCTATTCATATAGCTTCTAATCTTGTTTTACATGAAAGAACAAAGCATATAGGTTGATTTTCATTTTGTGTGAGAAAAGGTCATTTCAAAGGAAGTTTTCACTGAATCAGTTAGTTCCAATGAACAATTGACAAACATCTTTACAAAATCTCTTTGTGAACCTAGGCTTCAGTTTATTTGCTGCAAGCTTGGATCATTTGACTTATATGCTCTAGCTTAAGAAGGAGTGTTTGAAATATGAATAACTTAATGATGCTTAGGAACCATATATTTTCATTTATTGTAGATATTCATCATAGTCATTGGTTATTGTGTGTGTATGTGTATGCATCTGTTGTAGCAATGAAAACAAGTCATTTTTCTAAGAAATCACTCTTCAATATTATTTTTGTCTGCAAATTCCTATTTTCAAGAATATATAATAGTTATCGGTAGATTAACCTTTGCTAAAAGGTAATTTTTTTTAATTTTTACCAATATTTTATCTAGGGGTATTCCCATGGTAACGCTAACATTCTTAATGGTGCCATTTGAAGCCAACTTTACCAGGGGAAAATCCCTCAGTATAGGACACACCAATTTAGGTGCCAAATGAAGCCAACGTTATCAACAGATTTTCCCCTAATATCTACATTTCCCCTAAACAATTGGTTTTCCTATTTTTCATCAAATTCGCTACTAATTCTGCTAGTAGTATTGAAGGAAAAAAATTCTCGATAATTTTGGCTGGCGACTTGCGTGTTTCTGGTAGTGAACCACACCTTGAAAGAAACCTACAAAAAGGGTGTTCAGATTCACATTGAGTTGAATTAAAATCAATTAAGTTGCAAAACAAGAAATTTGGCCAAAGGTAACAGTTAAAAAGCATTGTCTTTGACCAAAGCCAATCCTTTTCAATCAAAGTAAACATTTTCCCTCATATTGCCTCTATACTATTCTTACCTTTTCTCTAAGGCAATGCTGCTTTTCAAAGAAAAAGCAACGGCCCATCGTAAAAGCATTGCTTATGCAACATCGAAAGGGAAAAGTTTTTGGGAATATCAAAGGCAATGCTTATGGGTGTTGTCATTTTTCTGATTTGAGGCAACAGTTTGTAAGTATTGCCTTTTCTCTAGTTACAACTTCCAAGCAACTAATTTGTCAATTAGCTACACTTTAAACTTTCATTTAGCCACACCTATTAATTTTTGTTATGCGTGCTATTTAATTATACTTTTTGGGTAACCATACCTATAAATGTGGGTGATTTCAATTTTATTTATGTATATTAAAAATAGGCTCTCAAAGAACCAAAGGGCACATATGTGTGTATATATATAAACACAACCAAATCTCACTAATCCAATACGAACTTAAATAGTTAACAAGATCTAATTCACTATACAAACAACAACATAAAGTAAAATGACAACTCAAGTGTTGAATAACAAACTACAAGGTAAAAAGTAAGGTTTCCTTGAAAAAAAGGCAGTTGGTTCAAAGCTTTATCTACAGTTATGAAAATAAATAGCCAAGATAGGAAGATATACATACACAAAAATTAGAAGAAGAACAATAACGTTGTGTAAAAAGAAAGAATAAATGTTGATTCATAGTTGTACTCTCACTTTGCACAAATCGAAAGATAACTTTCATAAAATCTACCCCCAACAGCAAAAAATAGTGTCTCTTATAGTCTTATTTTACACTAATATCTTTATGTAGAATGCATCTGGACGTTATCTTATAATTATTCAATTCTAAGTAATAAATTGAAAGGTAACTTTCATAAAATCTATTGGCTAAGTGATTTTTCGCTCTCTCTAAAAAGGGAGAACTGTAAGTTCACCTACTTATCAGGTAAGCGTAGTTCATCTACTTGTCAGGTAAGCGTAGTTCATCTACTTACCAGGTAAGCAATATATGTAGACCAGAATCTTGTGTAAGTATTTAGCATAAAATCTACTACATTTTCAAATTATTTTGATGTAGTGAAAGACAAACTGCGAAAAAAGCAGAATAATAATGGTTTAGCAAAGTATACCCAGCGATATGGGACAATTTTCTTACCTGCATAAGCTAGAGTATTGCCACATGGTGACCTCTTAACTACAAATGTCCAAGTTTATGAGAGATCAAGCTCAACAATTAACTGTTACACAAGAAAAATACTACAAGAGCACCACTGAACCTACAGGTCTTTCCATTTCCTTCCTCTATAGAAACACTACAAGGAAAAATGAAATAGATGTCTCACAATATTATATAGGAAATCCAAGAAATACTAAAATTGATAACAAGTTAAAATTTAGTATTGCATTATATTTGATTTGTTGGTCTATAAACTAAATTGATATACACCTTGCATTAGGATCACTAATAAATGGAATTTCAAAAAGAACTAAATAGTTCAAAGCAAAACAAAAGTCTATCCAAATCTCACTATTTGGAAACAAGCATATGAAGAGAACAGAGGAGTCCTCAATAAAACATATATAGTAAACAAGTAAAATTAGAAGGATCTTAAAATTTTCTATTATCATTAGGATTTCAAAATATGAGAACTAAACACACCTTTGTTTTAATTCCAAGTGCTAATGACACTGCACTTGCTATAATCAATATTATAAGAGTCAGATCTTGCCAGGCTTCCCATGCCCACTGCAAGGCAAAGCAAAAAAAATAATAATCATACAAGAGAATTGAAAAGTGGATTTCGAGTAAATATTTATCCAAATTTGGCAACCAATTACTAGACAAAAGTAATCATTACAACTCATGTCAATAATAGTCCAAAGGCAACCCCTAGATAAGTCAAAAAGATTAATATCTACAGGAGGACATAAGTGAAATGACTGACTTAGAGAACATAATATTGTTTTGACTAATTGTAGTTAATATCTGAGAAATCTCAAATAATAGAATTTGCCCACCAACTGCACTGCAAAGGAAATAAAACTTACAGTCTGAGAGAACTCTCAACTCAGAACTAGAAGAATACAAGTTACAGACAAAAAAAATTGAAAAACTACAGGTAGAAACCATACCCTCCTTATAAAAAATTAAAGTACAGGCATTCCAAAGAGGAGATGGCAAGAAGCTTATAATTTATACATGTTGATGTTGAAGGTTTGTTTAATGTGAAATTGCAGAGCAAAAAGGTTAGTGCTTCGAAATGAAAAGAGAAAAGGAAGACTTCGAACATAAATTTCCTTAATGAGACAGCTGAGGAAATCATTTGGATTCACCAATGAAGCTGTGACATATGTCATATATAAGCAGGTCACGTAAGCAAAATCAAGGTTCTAGCTAGCAAGAAATTTCAAGAGTCAAAGGAATGTTGCTTGTGTATTGTATCAATTATTAGGTAACTAACAGCTATAAGCTAGTAATTTACCCGCAACTTTACCACTTGCAAGGAGATTCAGTTGGTGAATGAGCTGTTGTGAACAAAGAAAATGCGAAGGGATCCAATTTGAAAGTACTGAAAGACATAAATATTTAGATTCAATATAGTGTATATGTAATCTAAGTAAGCACCAATTAGAAAGTACTGAAAGACATATATACTTAGATTCAATATAGTGTATATGTAGTCGTAGTAAGCACCTATTGTAAGAAGACTCTAAAGGGATGTGAAGATAGTCCTTTTCTTACCTTGCCTTCCTTTTGTGCTCTAGCCCTCTTCCTTCCAACTGTTGTTCCATAGCTAAGCTTTATTTACAATGGACGAAAGAAGAATCACATAAAATAAAAGTCAATACAAGCCAAACCAAAGACACAAATAAGAAAAGAAAAAAAAAATAAAAAAACTAGATAGGCTCTGATCCATTATAATCAAGGCAAAGCAAACACTCCTAGCACAATAACAAGAACTTCTGCTAAATTTAACAATAATTCACAATTGAAAGCACTAATAAGGTCTTAATCCACTTAGTAAATGACAAAATTATGAGCTAATTCTATAATTTCATTATGCAAACATAGTATTATATAGAAAATTTGATACTGTGATTTGGCCAAATGGGGGGGAAATAAGACCGAGAAACGTATAATTCAAAAACAATTCATAAGATCAAAGTGAAAAGAACATGGGACAGTGTTAAGGCAACGAAATCAAAAGATGAATCCAAAAAGAGAAAAGCACACATGTTCAAAGCATTGTGGCGCTACTAGAGGGATCCGAGTGCTGGGTGTGGGCGATTGTGTGGGTGGATGAAGGTTTTGTCTAACCATAAGGTACAAATTGATTAATTGTTATATGGTGAAAAAGGTAAAATTTTAGTGCAAACAAATTGAAAGGTGGTACTAATAAGTTTTAGCAATTGTTTTGCAGCGTGGGGTATTAAATTTTGAAAGGCAACATTTCATAAGGGGGAATACTCAATAAAGACGCGTAGTATATTTTCAAATGATATAGTAACGCATTGTAGGTGTGTTCTATGCTGTTAAAGAGGGTGCTTTCTAAGCATTGCCTAAACTTGTGTTGCCTTAACCTAGTGCAACTACCGTTAGATAAAGGCGCTGCTTAAGAGCACAATAGGCAACACTTTTAAAGTGTTTTTTAAAAAGTGTTGCCTTCGGCCAAAAATATCGTAGTGATAAGCTTTGAAAGTTGTCGCCAAGCACATTCAGTTGACTTGAGGCAAAAATCAAATTTGGTTTCAAACTTGATTTTGGATCGTTCCTTTATAATAACATTTTAAAACCTTCGAATTTGGACTCATGATCCCATTATAGTACTTATTGGCATAAATTTTTTTAACTTATTATATTATTATTTAAATATTATTATATGCACATAAGTTTTAGTAGGTGTACACATAAAAATAATTTCCATCAATACTATTCAAACAACATCTATCGTATCAAAATTATTTTTCAGTCAAGTTCGTACCAACTCAATTCTAACTAAAATCAAGTTGATTCAAATTGATTTTAAAAAAAAAATAAACCCCAAAATGGTCACTATCAATTTTTGTACTAGGAAAATTAATTCCTATAAAAAATAAAGTGACACTTTGGTCCCCCAACCTTTTAAAATGCCAGAATCAAGTCTTTTCATTAAATACTATGACATCGACCGTTAAGTAGTTGGCATGATACTATCACCCTCGATTTTGTGATCCAAGTTACTCCAACAAATAAAACAACATCATGTTTTGTTTTCATTCTAACATTTAAAAGCCTAACTTAACTGCAAATGTACCTAAATCCCACAAAAATTGATATTGTTTTATTAATAAATTGACTAGGATAATAGAATGAAAAATAACAGTCACGTTAACTATCTAATGAAAAAACATTGTAATATTTAATGTAAATGTTAGTTAATCGAGAGATTACACTGTCTAACGTTTCACAATGCCAATGACCACAATATCACTTTTTCTTTATAAGATAGTAATTAATTTATTGGATGTAAAAATTGATAAAGACCAATTTAAGGGTTTACTCTTTTATAAACTACTCTTTGAATGTTTTTGATGATCACCTTAGATTTTCGCAATTTTGAAATCTCCTCCTTATAATACATTGGCACTTAATTATACACTCAATCACATGATAGAAAATTATCCAATAAAGACCTCTATTATATTATAAGTTTGAAATATTACATCATAAGCTTCTTAGCTCAACTTGGATAAAAACCACACATCAAGTCACATAAAAACAATAAACTTACATTAAGTGCTTGTTATTTTTATATCTACACTTTATGTAGAATAATATGGGCACCATATTGTGGCTGTAGGGTAATCAGAGAGTATGGAGCATGAGCATAAGACGGAGAGAGTTCAAATGAGAAATTTTGTAGAATTAAAGACAAAACCATCTTTGCTTCCAACAAAGAGAAGTTTTGCCCAATGCATATTCTAGGACCCCATCCAAATGGAAAAAATGAAGCTCTGCCATTTGTAGCCTTTAAAACTCCTTCAGAAAATCTTTCAGGATTAAATTCCTTTACATCATCACCCCAAAGTTCACAATCATGGTGAACCAAAACTATTGGCAAGGAAACTTCCACTCCTGCAGGTAACGTCAAATTTCCAATTTCCACATCCTTGTGAGTAGTTCGAATAAGCTGAAGTCCTGGTGGGTATAACCTAAGAACCTCATACAATATCATAGATACCTGTTGCAAAAGATTTATGGTAATTATAAATAGCAAGGGAATAAAAGTAACGTCATCAAGATATTAATTACAATACTTACAATCTTAAGGTGACTTAGCCCATCAAAGTTTGGTTTTTTGTTGCCAAAGACTTCCAAGACTTCCTCCCTTGCACGTGCTTGCCATCCACGGTACCTACTCAATAACACCATCGTCCAAACAAGCAAAGATGAAGTGGTCTCTTGCCCTGCAAGGTAGAATAGCTTGCACTCCTCTATTACATCTTGAAGAGTCATTCCAAGATTCTTGTTGTTTCCGTGTTCTTGAATTTCCTTGTGATTTGATTCCAAAAGTATGTCTAATAAGTTATTCTTGGTGGGTTCACCTGCCTTCAATGCTTTCTCTCTCTTGCTAATCATAACTTTAAGTGAAGTTCTTATATCCCTATCAATTTCCTTCATTCTCCTATTGATAGTGTTAGGTAGAAACCTAAAAACAATAATTATTAGTGATGTAATTGTCATGGTAGGAAGGAAGTGTTCTCTCCTATATTAATTAGTTTTTTGGCGGTTGTTACGTCATTTTAGAAAACTAAAACTTCACTATAGTAAGTTGGAATTTAAATGCTAAACTTTCCCATCACAACTTTTGGCTAGTTAGTGGACAATGTATAGAACACAAACTCTTCAAGATAAATGCTTGTTGATAATATTTTTTCTGGATGGAAGCTTTTTTCCTATTCATGTTGCAATTGAGATATTACACCACCAGGTCACAATAGTTAGTAAATTAATTGAGCATTGTATAAAACAATTTTTTATGTGACCACATGAGGCATGTTATTTGTTAATCATTATTTTCAACATGAAGTTTGGGAAAGTTAGTTAATTTAAATAAAACTCATTAACAAGCTAGATCTTTTATTAATTATCAAGCAAACACTACTAAATCATTGCAGCATACTGACGGGTACGGATTTGTCGATAACTACCAACAGAGAAACCAATGGGTAGAGGTTTTTTTTTTAATATATAAATTAGGTTTTCATTAGAAAAATAGATGCAACCTATTGGTAAACTTGTCGGTAGTGCTTGGCGCCATAATGCGTCATATGACGTGCACAAATTTCGAGGGGTATACTGATGAAGTGGATGTTTATTCCATCACAATCATAAACCCATCATCAGTATATGGTAGTGCACCACATAGCACGGAATAGTGAAGGGCATTTTGTTTTTCTTTTTTTAATTTAACTTAGCAACAGGTATAACAATTGGTTTTTTATTTTTTATTTTTAAATTACAATTATTGATGGGTTTAATTAAATTAATTTATTTTTTATTTTTATTAATTATCAATGAGTTTCCCAATGGTTGTTAAACATATTAAATTTTATTTTTTAAAATCACAAAACCGACGGGTATACCAACGAGTTTTTGAATTTCTGGAACATTGGTGTGCATCTCTTGTGGTTTCCTGTACCCATCAGTATACCTGTTGGTAATTAGTGGAACCCGAAATCCACCATTTCATTTAATGGTTATTGACAGGTTAATCCCTGCATAAGTCGAAACAGAACACCTCTTCTTTCTCATTTTTGCAACTTCTCTCTCTCACCCCCTCTTTCCCCATCGTTGCCGCCACAGCTCCATTTGCGGAATCAAGGCCACCTTTGCAATCTAAATCAGTTGGTGAGCATTTTAATCAATTTAGGTTTTATTTGGCTAAGTTATTCCATTTATTTTCACTGCCCAAAGTATTACTTTTTAATATATTGGAAAGTAATTGTTGCAATTTTGTTAATGTAGGAGTTCTATTGGAGGAAACACTGACAATGTTGGCTGTGGGCACTTTGATTTTCATTTTTTTCCTATTATTGTATATTTTATTTTTCAATTATGATAACTATTTAAAATTAAATATTTATTTATTTTGGATTTTCAAGAATGGATTTGTTTACATGCTAGGAGCTTTTGATTCTTTGTTTATCTACCACTACATAGGTTAGCAACAAAATCCTTGTTATTTATATGCTTTAATATGTATGTAGAGTAGAGACTTATGATTTATAGAATAGAATTATACGAAATGGAGATTGCATGTCTAGTAAGAGAACGTAGAGGTCTTTCCCCTAACTTGTTTGCATTGTTTGCTATAGAGATTGTTTGCATTTGCGGAGATTGCAGGAAATGTATATTATGGAGATAAAAAGGGATGTGCTCCAGAATGATTTTTAGGATTATGTGAATTATATGTAATTGTTAAATTGTGATTGTTTAAATATGTATGCTATGCTATTCTCTTTTAATAATGTCCCTTATTGTTAAATGCATTGATTAATTGATTATGGAAGCTACCATTTAAGTAGAAATACTGTCAAAATTTTGTGAACTTTTTGTTAGGCAAATACAATTAAAAGTAATTGAAAGTAATTGAATTGAAAATATTTAAAGTTAAATTGAATGTGTTTATAAGTAATATTGTGATGTCTTTAAAAAATTATACGGTTTAGAGTTACTCATATGCCCAATATTTTCTTCAAACTGATCATTGATGTATGATAGATTACATCGTAATAAATAGAGTGGGGATTAAATTGAAATTCTATGATGGTATTGAAGAATTTATGAGAGTAGCATGTTAAACACAACTCATTAATGAGGCAAAAGTTAGGTGTCCATGTAATAATTGCAAATGTATAAAGTATTTAGATGATACTATAAGGTTTCATTTGTACAAGTGGGTATTTATGCCTGATTATTGGATTTGGTTTGAGCATGGGGATGTAGTTAATGCAAGGATCAACTGGGTATTTTTTAGACTAGAAGTAATTCTGGTATAATCCATGTAGCTCAGCACAATGTTGGTAATGTGTCATGGGGTGGAGAATCTATGTATACATCAGGAGATGTTTTGGATGCACTGGTCCTGAATTTGTGGTCAAAGACTACTTGGTTCAGCTTAGGGAGGCTGGTGAATAACTACTTGTAACATGATAATAGGGGCTATTTACTTATCACAGTTAAATTGGAAAGGCTAGTCAAAGAGTACTCAGTGTTAGCTTGGAGAGACTAGTACAAGACTACTCAATTCCGCTTGGAGAGGCTGGTGAATAACTACTTGGTTTATGACAGTAGGGGTTGTCTATTGTTCACAAGTTAGAGCTTGAGAAGGCTATTGTAAAGACTATCTAGTTTTTTCTTTCTCAAGTTGCAAAAAGTTTTAGTGAATCTCAACAGAAGTTGTGTAATGGATGTAAGCAGGTTTGGCTGAACCAGTATAAAATCATCTATGTCATATCTTTTTTTCCTTTATCTCTTTTATTTTCAGTGTTATGCATTATCTTTCAATATTTACTGAATGTCTAATCTTTTTATCTAATCTATTTTTAACATTATGCT
The DNA here is from genome assembly GCA_031216105.1 of Dalbergia cultrata. Taxonomy (NCBI): domain Eukaryota; kingdom Viridiplantae; phylum Streptophyta; class Magnoliopsida; order Fabales; family Fabaceae; genus Dalbergia; species Dalbergia cultrata. The sequence continues at coordinate 21,396,922 of CM062350.1, forward strand.
TCAGAAAGTTACTTTATGAAATATATAATCTGTTTCCACAGTACTTCAAGCTCAATGCTAGATATTATATTGTAAAATGTTTCAGTTTTTGAAAAGAATAAAAGAGAAACAAAGCACGATTCAACCCCCATTCTCGTGCACTTGTTACCAACATGGATGATACAAGGAAAATTAGCATGTCCAATTTGCATGGAGGATATTAAGACATTCACTTTAAAAAACGGAGAAAAGACCGCTTGATTTGATTGTCAAAGGAGGTTCTTAGATGTTGGTCATCCATATATGTGAAGTAGATATTGCTTTAAAAGTAATTGTGTTAAATATGATGAGCCTCTAGTTAGACTAAATAGTCACCAAATGTTGGAAGATTAGGTCCTCCAAGCACTTGAGGGACGTGTTCCATGATGTTCACAAAAGGCATATGAGCAACTCTTGGGCGAATGATGCCATCCTCAAGCTGCAGCACCATTCGACATTGGACCTAATTTTCAAGGACAGGTTCGAGAAAGGCAAGACAAACTGGGCCTTAGTGAAATATAGGTTGCTACACGCTGCTGGGTTGAGCACCCATGAGGGGACTCAAAAGCGATTGGTAACTTTAATATATATATATATATATTATATATATATATATATATATATATATATATATATATATATATATATATATATATATATATATATATATTATTCACTTAGTACATTTGAATTGTATTAAATAATATGTTATTATGATTTTAATGTATATTTCCATGTAGGCTAGGGATTTAAATAGCCCTCGACCTAAAGGAGCTGTTCCGAAAATCTCACACTTGAATAGGAAGCAAGCAGGAGACAGGAGAGGTGTGAGTCGATCCTCACTCTGAGATGATGTACGTAAGATTCCATTTGAATCCCTTGATATTTAATTTTTGTTACTTTTTTATTTGTCATAATTATTACTTACAATGTATTTTATCTTTTTTTCTCTATAGCATAAATATATAGAGTTATGGGAGTGGGCACAGACCCAGGTGGCAATGGTTGGGCCTAATGCTGACATCCCTCCTCCAAATGAGGAGGATATTTGGGCCTAGGTTGTTGGTGGCCTTTTCAATGGTCGCATGTATAGGATAAAGCTACTACCATGATAATAGGTCCATCCTCCGCCACTAGGTCAGTTGTTGGGATGATGCCTTACTAGAGCGTGTGCATGCTCTAAATTAGGAGTGGCAATAGCATGAACAACTCATCCAACAGTAGCAGGCATAGCTTCTCCAGCAGCAGGCAGAATAGCAATCGAGAAGGAACTTAGAGAAATCCAACAGCAGAAGATGTTAATGGAGTAGCATCAGCAACAAAAGGCCAAGATAGAAAAAAGTTAATCCAACAAAATGCAGAAGAAGATTACGGCCGATGTAATGACATTTGAAGGCCTCAAGATCCTCTAGCAAGAAGCCCCAGATGCCACTACCATCAATTACTAAAATGCTCCTTGTACAATGGTGGCGATGACCTTGTCGGGTCCAATGATGACAAGGATGAGGACTTCAAGTAGTCTTTTTTAGCTATTTTTATTATATTTTAGATATTTTTTATATTTATCCCACTCTACATTTATTTTATTTTGATATTTTGTTTATTTACTCAATTACGTCATTATTTTATTTATTTAATTATCATTTCATGAGTTCCTTATTTTATATCATTTTTATTGATAATTAAATTATTATATAAATATAAATAAATAAATAAATTTCAAACAATTAGATAGTTTATACAAGCTCTTGACATAAAGCAATGAGATCTATCTCACAAGAAAAAAAATACTGACAAGTGTACTCAATGGAAATGAATGTATTTTTCAAATAGAAAAATATTAAATATTAAATTACTATCAATAAATCCGTCAGTAATATATAGATAAAATATTTATTGTTTTCAAAACTCGTTGGTACAAAAAAAAATCGTCGATAATTAATAAATAAAATGTCATTTTTTATTTTTAAAACTCATTGGTAAAAAAAAAAAGTCGTTGGTAATATTATTTTCCTGACGACCTCATTGACCACTTTAATTTATGTTACCGACTAGTTCTTTTATTATTGCCTAGTAGTAAGCCCATTGGTACATAACAATGGGTAAAATGTCCCATCAGTGATAATCTTCCGACAACTTGTGTCCGTCTGTAAACCAGTCTCGGTATGCAGCATAAATATTGTAGTGAAATAAGATGCGTAGAGTAGTCTTACCTCAATCCAGGGATGTAAACTTTCATCATAACTTTCATTGTAAGTTCCCCTTGCTCTTTCAGAAGTTGAAATATTCTTATTCCTTCTTCATAACTACTTCCAAATGCTGTTCGAGAAATAACATCTCTAGACAAATTTTGAAGAAACGGCCATACATCAATTTCACATGATTCATCTAGAGACAACATTCCCTCCCATTCACTTATCATGTCATTGCAACTTTTGAAGAACGTTGGCATCATAATCTGCAGCGCAAAAATAGAAAGGAGTTAAAATTCCCTATGTCAAACTAAACATATAAACTTTCAAAGCATGTTGTAATAAAACAAATCTCTATTGCTTGCTAAAGCATATAATGCAGCCCTAACTAATCCATGTTATGCCATACCAAATAATTTTTGTAAGGGAATACGCTTAAGGAGAACATAATTTTTTCAATGCTCAGACACACAAACAATTGGTTCCCTAGCTAGTGCTTTTTTGTCATGTCTTCTAAAGGCACACAGGTCTGTCATATCATATAAGATCTATATCTACTAAACAGGAAATCACCTTTAACTTTTCTAAATTGAATGCAGGGTTGATTATCCGTCTATGTTTGCTCCACTTCTCACCCTCATGGTCTATAAGACCACTAGCTAGTAACTTGACCAGCGGATTTGAGTGAGGCTTTGGGAAGTCATTGATCTTGTTCAATACATTTTTTATTAGCTCAGGATCTGTTATGGTCACCCTTGGTCTTGGTCCAAACCAGATAAAAGAATTCTTGCCTGCATATCATCGGCAACTTATATTTAAAAAAAAAAAAAACTTAAACTAAAACATTAACAATAACACAAAAATAAAAAATTGAATGAAGACAATCGGCAACTTCGTGAGCTATTAGAAATTGGCATAAAGTATAACATAATGTCAAATAATTAACAGTAAGAAAAGTAATTCACTTAAGAGGAAAGTAATTCATATCACAATCTCAAAACATGCATCATTTGAGGCTGTCAGAATCTGAAATCAATTAAATGATGCATGTTTTGAGATTGTGATAAGAATTACTTTCCTCTTAAGTGAAAAAGGCAATATATTATCATTTTCTTCTTTTGTTTATTTGTTACGGAGAAATTAACAAATTTGTTCTTCTGATAGGCCACGACAAAATTCATTGAAAAGAGTATAGAGTTGGACCGTTTAGGCAGAAAAAACAAAAGGAAAATATTAGACTCTTTTGGGGGCATGAGCAGGAAAAAAAAAAAAAAGGAAAAAAATTGTTAGACAGACTTCAAAGAAAAAGATAATGAACTGCTTATCAGCTACCCATGGGAATCATGTCTACAACAATAGAAGAATTCCTCACCCTCCTTATAGCTCCAATATAATTAATATCATTAATTGGGTTTGCGACAAATTCAACCCCCTTCTTATCAGAAAACTACGGTGAAAAAAAAATAAGGATGGTGGAAGTAACTCGTGTGGAAGGGAGCAACCACACAACTACATAGGAATCAAATTCAGAAAATCACCACACATGGCATGTCTTTTTCAAAATACTCTGTTGTGAAAATCTTAGTAATTATGTATTTATAATAATCCGATTATGGACGAACAAATTATTACATACACCTTAGAAAGCAATTTGCAAATTACCGTATTTGTTGACAGTTTGTTGGGGATAGGGGAGCACACGGGGCACTATGTCATCAGAAAGGTTGATGGGTTTGGATTTGGCTTCCATATGCATCTGCATAAGTTCCTTGGTGTCCCCAACGAGAATCCTGTAAGGGTTGCCACGAATGCCTTGCTCTCTAAGCAGCCTCTCAAGCTTCTTTGGCCTCAGCCACAGCCAGTTCAGCACCCTCCATCCCCATATCACACCAATCACCACCGTGAGAGCTATGGCGGCAAAAGTTGTGTCCCATGCTGCTTCCATTTCTGTGTCAATAATTGGTGGGAGAAAGAAAAAAACACAGCAATAAGATAAGATGATGAAACATATATATAGAGGCAGCAAGATATATCAGAGCACCTGAGCACAATAATAATTACGACGTGCGGCAATTACGAGGTGCTGCAATTTTTACTAATAAATCAATGGGTCGTGCTCACATGTCGAAGGGGGTCAAAGCCTTCCGTGCCCAAGGTGACCCGGCTATGTGAGGGCGTGACATATATCCACATAGCAAGTGTTGTTAAGTGGTGTAACATGGATTATTTAATATGCAGAAGTTAATTAATATGATTAATAATTTTTCCTATTTTTTAATTTTTCTTTTTTTTTTTGTACATTTTAATATTAATTTTGTTTATTTGGTTTTTAGATTTGATATGTCCAAATTTAGTGCAATGAATAGTCCATTTTTTCTTTTTCAATTTTTATTTTATTTATATTTTTATTTATTTTTCAGTTTGAATTCAACTAGTTTTTTTTCCATTTCCAAGTTTTTTTTATCATTTTTATTTTTTTTATTTTTATTTTTGATTTATTTGTTTTCAAAATTGGATTAGTCTAAATTAAGTGCAATAAACAGTACTTTTCCATTTTTTAATTTTTCTTATTAAAAATATTGAAATGAGTCTTTGTTTCTTAATGAAAGACACAAACAGAAAAGAATGATAAAACATTTGGGAAAGGAAAAAAAAAACTAATTGAATTCGAACAGAAAAATAAATCAAACAAAAGAAAATAAAATATAAATAAATAAAATAAAAATTAAAAAAGGAAAAATATACTGTTGAGTGCACTAAATTCGGACATACCAAATTATAAAAAAAAATAAAAAAACATAAAAATTAAGACGTAAAAAAAAATAAAAAATAGGAAAAATGAAAAAGTACCATGTATTGCAATGAATTCGGAGTAACTGTATTTTGAAAAAAAATAAATAATAATAAAAACAATAAAAATGATTAAAAAATTGAAGAAAAGGAAAAAAGTACTGTTTAAATTCGGACTAAATTATGAAAAAAAATAAAAAACAAATAAAAAATAAAAATTTGAAAAGGAAAAAATATACTATTTATTGCACTAAATTCAGGCTTACTAAATTCTGAAAAGCATATAACTAAAAATAAAAATTAAAAGGAAATAATAAGGAAAATTAACAAATGAAAAAAATAAAAAAGTACTATTTATTGCACTTAATTCAGACTAACCGAATTTTAAAAAAAAAATAATAGAAATTAACTCTTTTTGGTCCGTAATCCTAAACCTGATATAGTAACATAGTTGTTAATTCACTTACTTAATCACTTCATTCACACTTTCTCAAACATTTTGAGACCCACTTCATGCCACATGATATTTTTCTATTAGACAAAACTCTTATATGCACCACAAGCATTGACTATCTTAGGCATAAGAGCAACCGCCTAAATGAATAACTAAACCCACTACGTTTGTCTTTTTGGCTTTTGGTTTCTAGCTACATCCATTTTTGGTCTCATCGTATGGAAAGGGACATTATAATTTTCTTAGGAAATGCTACGATTTGGGAAATTACAAACTCTTAAATATTACTATAAACACCAGTGCTTCCGAATAAAATACTCGCATTATTAGTTAATGATTTAAAAAGAATAATTTTTTTATATTTAAATATATGAAATTTTATTTTTCTATATTTAAATTTAAATTTAACTTTGATGAAATGATTTTGTAAAAATATCTTATATTTTTATTTATGAAATTAATTTTGATACATTAATAATGGCAAAAGGTATTATTAGTCTACATTTAAATTATGTATTTTTTTTCAAAGAGTTTCAATGATGAAATCACTATTTAAACTAAACATTTTGCCAAAATATACAATTTGATATGTGTATAATTTTTTTTTTCATAGTAATAGTACATATACATATAATTCTTTATCAAATTAAATTATTTTATTTATATAATCTTTTAATAATGAATATGAAAATTAATTATATTTATTAATATGATAAAATATAATTAAATAATAATATAAAATTATTTTATATGATGGCTTCAAAATTAAAAGATTTAACAAAAGCTGGCTACGGCTACTTGGAGAGCACGGCCAAAAATTCTCCAGCAGTGTTTGTGAGTAAAACTATTTATATTTGTTAAACTTCATCAGAAGAGAGAAACTGAATTTGTGAGGGAATATGACCAACATGAATTTGTTTCTTTAGAGTATTTTCTCTAACAAAATGAAGATCAAGTTCGAAATGTTTGGATCTTTGGTGCAGAATTGGATTTGCTGTCATCATGACAGCACTGAGATTATCATAGCAAATTGTGGGAACCTGAGTTGCAGGTTGTTGTATTTCAAGTAGAAGGGATTTCAGCTACAGCAGCAGCTAGGCTTCTGTTCTCAGCTTCGGTGCTGGACCGTGAGACAGAGGCTGCTTCTTTGACCCCCAGGATATTAGATTACCACCATAGAAAACGCGCAAGCCAGTTGTTGAGCGTCTGATCTGTCATCCAAATCTAATGCCCAATCAGCATCACAGAAAGCAGAAAGATTAAGATTTGTGGAAGGTCGGAAGGTAAGACCATGGGATTTGGTACCTTTAAGGTATTTTAATATCTGTTTCACTGCATTCCAGTGACTGGTAAGGGGATGGTGAATAAATTGGCACACTTTATTGACTGAGAATGCAATGTCAGGCCTAGTCATTGTGACATATTATAGTGCACCTACAATAGACCTTATAGAGAAGGGTCTTCAACCGGATCAGATCCTTCCTTAGATAGCTTGAGGCCTGAAGTTATTGGAGTGGGTGAGGGGTTGCAATTATAGTATTCATCGAGTTGCAACTAACCCAGCTAAAAGCCTAACTAAATCAGTTACAGATCAACTGATCCTTGCTGAGCTCGTTTTCCTTCACTCTCCATAACAATATTCTGAGTAGTAAACAAAAAGTCACATCCACTATCCCAGTAGCTAGTAATCCCCAAGCAATGCCAACCCGCCACATGTTTCTAAGATTTTGAGCCCAGTTAATAATTTGAAGACGGAAGTTTCAGTATCCAGTGTTTGCTCTTTCATACCTCTCCAATGTTGCCTCTTTTTTTTATTCCACGTAATCAATTTGTTATAAAAAGAAAAAGTGTCTGAAGAGTGTTCTCCTTTATTCCAATAAAAGGGATCAATTTTGGTCTCTATTACGGTCCCATTTTTTAAATAAAAAATAAATTAATATATTCATAAAATATTTTATTCTAATATTTTGTATTGTGTAATTTATTTTTAATTTGGATAAAAATATAAAATTATTTTATAATTTTTAATTTAAAATTAAATTTAATAAATTAAATTACAGAGGAATATTTTATAAATTTTTAAAAAGTTAAAATATATAAAAAAAATTTAAAAATAAAATTAAAAAGTGCTAGAAATAATTAAGAAGGGATGTGAAAAATAATGTTTGGAAGAATAGGAAAGATATGTGAAAAATGACATTGAAAATTATTGATAGTTATTGAATGAAATATGAAATAAAACAATATTTTTTAAAAATATAATCATTTTCTAAACAGTAAAAAATTGATCAGAAGATGGAAAAGAGGGTACTGGGAGGTCCCTCTGACGTGGGACTCCCCCTTCTCTCTCCACGTCCCACGTTTTCCTTCCAATGGTCGGAGAGGGGCGTCTTTGACAGGTACACTGGGTGGGATGGGATATTGGTCGCCGCTGGAGCTTCTCATGTACATAATCTCCGTGTGGAGAAATTCAGCAAAGGTGATTAATATTGATATTTGAAAGGTTGAAATTTTATACATCGATCTTGGACTTGAACGAATATATATGTGCATCATATCTTATCTTTGATAACGGATGTAACAACAACTCTATCACTTTAGGATAGTTTATTTGAAGTTTTCAGCATTTACCAGCTTTCTATTTTACGTATCTTGCTGTTCTTATTTTTTCTGATTTTTCTGGTGCAACTTTGTATTCAATCTCTCATAAATAAAGACTACTCACGGCTATTGCATCGTTGAGCAAAGCCTTCCACTGAAATACTCTTTTATGGTATTAGATTAGCCTTAGGAAAACTCCATCATGGCTGACCACTCCGCTAGCAGCAATCCTCCTCGTCTTTCTCCATATCCTTATCCTGCCTCCCTTAACATCAGCAATTTTGTCTCTCTTGACCTCACACCCAAGAACTACACTCTCTAGCGTGCTCAGATGCGAAATCTGATTGAGAGTCAAGATCTCGGAGGCTTCATTTCCGGTGACACTCCAGCACCAATCCCACTGATCCCCTCCCCAGGCTCTCCTCGACCACCTGGCATGAGGTTCGATCAACCCAATCCTGACTTTATCAACTGGCGAAAATCTGATCGTCTCGTTCGTGCATGGATCACTAGTCGCTTGACTAAAAAGGTGCTAGGTCTGGTGGTTGATCTTGAAACCTCCCATGAGGTATGGTCAGCTCTTCAAGAGGCATTTGCTCAGACCTCTGTGGAATGTGAGTTCCTCATCAAACAAAAATTATCCCTATTATCTAAAGACTCCTCTCAATCAATCAATGATTATATCAGGTACTTCAAATCTTTATGTGATGACTTGTCTCTCATTGGCAAACCTCTCTCAGATCAAGACAAAGTTTTTCATCTTTTACGTGGCCTTGGACCTGACTACAATCCTTTCACTACCATAATGCTTTGTCCTCCACTCCCCTTATATCACTCTCTTATTCCTCAACTCATCAACTATGATACCCGAACCAATGAACTCACAAAATCTGTCACCCCAGCCTTCTATGGTGATCATAGACCCAAACAGTTCAAGTCCAGGTCCTCGCGCCCCTCATTCTCTTCTAAAGGTCGCGGTTTCACTCCTCACTCCTCCAACCGCAGTACCTCAATTCCCACCTGCTCTTCCGCTACGCAGGTCAAATGTCAAATTTGCAAGGCCAATGCACATGAAGCACTTCATTGCCCCCAGCGCTTTAACCATGCATTTCAACCTAAAACTCTCTCACCAGCACTTGCTGCCCTCACTTTACAAGACTCTAATGATGTGACTGAATGGATTCCTGATTCAGGAGCTGGTGCACATATGACAAATGATGCAGGTACTCTTTCGAATTTATCCGTTCTTACCATGGAAATACTTGTATTGAGGTTGGTAATGGTGAATTACTTAATGTCTCTCACATTGGTGACACTTTTCTCCCTCTCTCTACTGGTTCTTCCTTACCAGTCAATGATGTCTTGGTTGTTCCCGGAATTTAGCAGAATCTTCTTTCTATTAGTCAACTAACATCTCAATTTTCGTGTTCTTAAGAGTTTACTAATGATAGTTTCCTGATTAAGGACAAGATGACGGAACATATTTTGATCAAAGGGACGAGGACAGGGGATATCTACAAAATTCCAAAGAAGATTAGTGCTCATTTTTCAACCAGATTTCAATTGGCTGATGCACGCACCTAGCATGCCCGACTTGGTCACCCGCATATTAGATTAGTTCATCATCTCCACAATAAAGGGGCTATCAAGCTCAAGAATAAGGAGAATCTGCCTTTTATTTGTGATTCTTGTACTATGGCTAAAGCCACTGAACTTCCATTTGTTCCAATTAATAAGAGAAGTTCTGTTCCTTTTGAATTAATTCACTTAGATTTATGGGGTCCATCTCCTGTTGCTTCTGCCTCTGGTTATCGTTACTATGCGTGTGTGGTTAATGATTTTACTCGATTCACCTGGCTCTTCATGTTAAAAGCTAAGTTTGAATTTTTTCATCAGTATCTTTTATTTGAAAAGTTTGTCACAAGACAATTCAATACGACTATAAAAATGGTTCAATGTGACGGTGGTGGTGAATTTATGGATCAAGCTTTTCTATCTCATCTTGCTTTTGAAGGAATCAAATTACAGGTTTCTTATCCAGGTACACCGCAACAAAATGGTGTGGCAGAAAGAAAACATCGGCATATCCGAGAGCTTGGTCTATCTCTTTTATTTCACAGCAAAGTGCCAATAACTTATTGGACTGATGCATTTCAGACTGCTTGTTTTTTGATCAACCGATTGCCATCTTCAGTCCGCAATTTTCACACCCCTTTCTCCATGTTACAGCAGACTGAACCAGATTATTCTTGTCTCAGGGTGTTTGGAGCCAAATGTTTTCCTCTTTTAAAGGACTCTTCTCTCCACAAACTGGCTCCCAAATCTCTTCCATGTGTCTTTGTTGGCTATTCAGATAGGCACAAGGGTTACAAATGCCTATACCCCTCCACTGATCGTGTTTACATTTCTCGTAGTATTGTATTTGATGATGTTACTTTCCCATTCCATGACCTTTCTACACTTTATCAACCGTCCCCACCATTACCTAACACTATCACTCATTATAATCATTTTGTCCCAACCTCACACTCAAGCCTACGCCATCCTTCACGTGATACACAAGACTCTGAAGGTTTTCACTCTCACACCCCTACCCCACCCTCTTCTCCACCAACGCAACCCTTTACTATAAACGCAACCCCACCCCCACCAAACCTGACCCCACCTCTTCCTCCTATCCAACCACCTTCCGCTCCCTTAAACACACATCCTATGCTAACCCGCCTCAAGTCTGGAATCATCCGCCCCATTCGCAAGTACCTTCTTCAATGCGACATCATTCCCAAAGAACCAAAAACAATCAAAACTGCACTTCAACATCCAGGATGGAAAAAGGCCATGGAGGAAGAACTACAAGCTCTCATCAATCAAAACACCTTCCAACTTGTCCCACGTTCACCTGATATGCGTGTCCTTGGCACTAAGTGGGTCTGGCGTACAAAATTAAAGGCCGATGGTTCTCTTGACAAGCTTAAGGCCAGGTATGTTGCAAAAGGTTTTAATCAAATCGCTGGAGTAGACTTTGTTGAAACTTTTTCCCCGGTCATCAAGCACACTACGGTGCGCCTTGAGCTGTCTATTGCTTGCATGAATGGCTGGCAACTCCACCAATTGGATGTTAAAAATGCCTTCTTACATGGTTCCTTGGCTGATCCAATCTATGTCTCTCAACCTCCAGGCTTTGTTAATTCTCTATTCCCTGATCATGTTTGGAAGTTAAACAAAGCCTTATACGGGCTTAAGCAAGCTCCATGCACTTGGTTTAATCGGCTCAGCACTTTTTTAGTAGATTATGGTTTTATTTGCAGCACTGCTGACTCATCCATGTTTGTGTTTAACCAACATGATTCTATCATGATTTTGTTACTCTATGTGGATGATATAATTTTAACAGGTAACAAAGATTCTACTCTTGCTAGCTTCATTACTTCTGTCAGTCGTGCTTTCAATATCAAAGATATGGGTCAACTCCACTTTTTCCTTGGCATTGGAGTGCAACATACAGATTATGGTCTCTTCCTTAATCAAGCCAAGTATGCGCAGGATATTCTGGAACGTGCTCACATGCATGAGTGCAAGTGCATTGCTACTCCATTGCCACTTCAACATGATCAATCTGATGTAACTCTCTTCTCGGATCCTACTTTGTATCGTAGTGTTGCAGGTGCTCTCCAATATCTTACCTTCACCAGATCTAATCTTACTTATGCGGTTAATCACTTATGTCAATTTATGCAAGCTCCTACTAATTCAAATTACAAGGAAATGAAGAGAGTTCTCCGATATCTTAAAGGCACCACTACCCTTGGCATGCGCATCACTTCTGTCTCAGACTCAAACCTCCATGCCTTTGCTGATGCGGATTGGGCTCGCTGTCCACAAACAAGGCGTTCAACTACAGGTTATTGCACTTTTCTTCGCAGCAACTGCATTTCTTGGTGTGCTAAGAAACAACCCACGGTTGCTCGTTCTACCACTGAGGCTGAATATTGTGCAATGGCTTCCGCAACTGCTGAAATAACTTGGCTGAGTTTTCTCTTGCGTGACATTGGGATTCCTTTAATGCATCCTCCAAAATTATTTTGTGATAATCTCAGCGCCCTACATTTATCTGTTAATCTGGTCTTACACTCAAGAACCAAGCATATTCAATTGGATTATCATTTTGTAAGGGAAAAGGTTGCTCAAGGTACTCTTGTCACATGTTATGTTCCATCTCATGACCAACTTGCTGATATTTTCACCAAGTCCTTATCGAGTCAAGTGTTCTCCACTCTAAGATCCAAACTCGGCCTTCATCAACCCATGCCAAGTTTGAGGGGGGCTGATAACGGATGTAACAGCAACTCTATCACTTTAGGATAGTTTATTTGAATTTTTCAACATTTACCAGCTTTCTGTTTTACGTATCTTACTGTTCCTATTTTTTCTGATTTTTCTGGTGCAACTTTGTATTCAATCTCTCATAAATAAAGACAACTCACGGCTATTGCATCGTTGAGCAAAGCCTTCCACTGAAATACTCTTTTAATCTTTACCATCTTTTATGTAAGAGTTTAATTTTTATATATGAATTATAATACCATCCAATTATATATTTTTATAGTAATAAAAATAATTAAGTTTTATATCTATTTTTAAAACAATCATGTAAATGAGATGATTTAATTCAATAATAGTCGGTAGATATAAATTAAATTCTTTGGAGTTATCAAACTTCAAAAGAAATATAGTCACAATTTTTCATGAACGCAATTCTGTTCTTATTATTTGTCACTTCTATTGAAGATAGTGTGAATTGTGAAATGATATAAATATAATTTTATTATTTTAAAAATTTTCCTATGGTTTTAGTGCCTTTTGCCCTTTATTTGCTTTTAGCTTCTGTCATTCTAATTTTTTATCGCTATAAGTATGTTTAAATATGCATTTAGTCCAAGTTAGAGAAAAAATAAATATGTATTTAGCCATTACAAATAACAGAAATACTATTTTTGTGTCCTTATAAATATTTTTAAACGTATTTTTTTTTAATCATCATATATATCACCACTTAATATCAAATCTAAATGTAAAAAAGGACCCAAAATGGAACAATAAAAAAAACACAATTAAAATCAAAACAAAATATTTAAACAGATCAAAATTAAAATGACTCACATATAAAAATTTAAAACATATTTAAACCTAGTAAAATACTTTCACGTGACAGGCCAAGTGCCGACACTTTAATAAAGTATAAGTTGGCCTTTTTTCTATTTTAATTCTCATATGTATCTTCGTTGGACTAATGTGGTAGTTGTTTTCAACTTTTGGCTATCAATGGATTAATGCTTTTTCTTTAAATAATTTCTTTTGAACTTTTGATTAATTAATTAAAATAATGACTATAATAAAATATGTTGATTAATCATATCATATCACATCATATCATCATATTATCATATTCTGCATATTCTATATATAAAAGTAAGACACTTTTCATACTCTAAATATCAAAAGTCTCTATTTAATGGTTTCAATTTAATATTTTTCATTTCATTTTATTTTAACACTTATTAAATAGCTACACCATTAATTTTGGATTTCTACATCTATTTATTGATTTTTTTATTTTTTAAAAAAATATAATTTTCCATTAGTGTATATCTTTTTAATATTTTTATCTAAACAGTACCTATGCGTTGCATGTGGATTGTTGGTGAAAATTTTAAATTATCATTAATTTCAATATTATTTACATTGATTTTATGAATTATTTTATTTATACATATTGTTTGTTAATCTAAAATAATTTTTTTCATTAATCTATATATTTCTAATTTTTTTATTTAGAGAGCACGTAAGTTGTCAGTGCAATATTTAAAAATTATCGTTAATTTAAAATTAATTAAATTAATTTGATGATATATATATATATATATATATATATATATATATATATATATATATATATATATATATATATATATATATATATTAGTCAATATAGAATAAAAATAAAAATTAATTTTTTCTGAGAGACATCTTTATTATATAACCATCATCGTAGTTAAGTATTGCACGAGCCAGTGCTTATAAATGGCAATTATGACTCGCAGGCATTATGAAGTCTTGGGCATTAGAAACAAACAGCCAGGTTTACTTGATGAAGAAGTTTAAAACGACGTCTTGGGCATATGAAAATATATATTTATACACAAATTTATATATACTAATTTGATATAATAAAGTAAATAAAAATTATTAATCAACTTAGTGGAGCGTTTGCAAAATGAAAACGATGCGATAGCGGTGCTAAAGCGGAGAGCTGAGGACAGTGGTGGTTGATTAGCGCAACGCGATGTTGGTGAACACAAGGACCCTCGATCTTCGAGGTTTTTACACACTCAAAATTGAAGGCAGTATGGTCAGTTTCTTTTTCTTCTTCAAAGGCAAAATAATAAAACCGGTTGATCGTTATGACCAGTCCGGTTCGTGGTTTTCTAGGGTTCCCTGTCACTTCTCCGGATATCAATTTATTTGGAAATGTGTTTTACTACCAACTGTTTTGTTCATTAACTATGGATTATGGACCACTTATGATTTTTATGTACTTACCTCACTATTTGGAAGCGTTTCATACTCTGACGTATGTATTGTTATTAAATGCAAGTGTTTTTCTCAAAAGGTTTTTGAGAAATCGGTTTTGAGCTTCACCTGGACCGGACATGGGAATGGTTCCCGGTTCAATAAATCTGACCAGCTGGTCTGGTCCAATTTTCAGAACTATGTCGGCTGATAATATGAAAGAGGAAAGATTTCATGTGCTAATGTCCTGAAATTTGAATATTGAGGGATCATTCACCGAAAATTTTTTAACGAAACGGATTGTTTCAGTAAAGTACTTAACTAGTTGATTTTCCCTCATTAATGGGGAAATCATAACGACGTGTCAATGCCTAACATTATCTTAGCAAAATCTTCCAGTAACGTCAAACATGAAACGTTCCATGTGCCAACGTTATGCAACTCAACAATAAAGAGAAAATTTGTTGGTGATATTTTCATCAAATTAAAAATTCTTATGTGTAACTAAGATTTTCCCTCAATGCTATTTTTCTTTCTAATTATTTTTTCCCCCTAATACTGGACATGAAAAATGACTTGCTTTATGGCTTGTGTTGTACCAATGAAAGGTCATTTTTCTCATAAATCACTCTTCAATATTATTTTTATCTCCATATTCCAATTTTCAAGTTGGTATCATAGCGGGTTCCATCCCATCTCTGCGCTGCCCTCTAGTCTCCTAGGTTTGCCCCGACTCTAGGATATCAGAGTTTTAATCTCAGTCTCCTTTTATTTATTTTGCATCTGGTCAGAGAGAACATCTATACATATTATCCTCTATTCTTGTAATTTTTTATAAGAACCAAAGACCACCTTCGTATACAACCAGAAGTATCTGAGATTGCTTATTAGTAGGTCAGAAGTTAATTTTGTTGATGTTTTATTAGTAGATCTGTCACATCCACAATCGGTCACTTCTCAGATCTAGTACTTGCAAGGTATAATACTATCCAGGCTATCCTGTGTGTTGTGCATATTTTTCCATAGTCTGGGGCTTCATTCTCATTTTTTATGCATACTCTCAACCTTTTATTAGGGACTCCAATAGAAGCTAAAGTATTTTGGTTATTATGGATGCTGAAGCAAGTTGTGTGTTGTCTAGAACTCCATCAAACACTTCAAAATTAAATGGTCCAAAATTTACAAAAGCTGAATATCAAGAATATCTACATTTGAAGGCTGCCAGACAATCTCGGACTACTTGTAGTTCTAGGGCCTGCATACATCAATCGGGTAATACTCAAAATAAGTGGATTATCAATTCAGATACCTCAAATCATATTGCTGGTAATATTTCTCTATTCTCCTCAATATCCACACCAATATCTCCTCATTCTGTTACTCTAGTTGATGGCTGTAAAGTTACAGCCAAAGGAATTGGTTCTGTTGCACCTACTACTTCTATGTCATTACAATCTGTTTTATTTATATCTGGCTATCCTTTTAGTTTAATCTTTCTTAGCCAACTGACTAGGTCATTTAACTATTTTGTAACCTTCAATGCCAAATCATTTGTCATGCTGGTTCGTAGTACAGGTCTGACGATTGGTGTAGGGTATGAATTGCATGGTCTCTATTACCTTCAGTTAGCTCCACCTGTGACTTCTGGTGTAGTTACTTCTCTGAATCTACTGTCATCTGAGTCTGTAAAAGTTGCGAAAAATGGTTTCAGGCCTTGAGAAAATGAAATCATTGAACTGTGAGTCATGTCAATTAGGAAAACATATTTGTTCTTCTTTTTCTAGACAAGTTGAAACTCGTATCGGTTCTCCATTCTCAGTTCTTCATTCAGATATATGAGGTCCAAGTCATGTGTCAACATCTTTGGGTTTTAGATATTTTGTCACTTTTATTGATAAGTTTTCTCAACGCACTTGGGGTATATTTGATGAAAGATCGTTCAGAAATACTCCGCACCTTTCCTTCCTTTTTTAGAGAAATTGAAACTCAGTTTGGGAAAAAAATCGAAGTGCTTCGAAGTGACAATGCTAAAGAGTATTTTTCTTTTGCTTCATCCTCCTTTTTTCTTCCCTAGGTATTTTGCATAAATCTACTCATTCTCATACACCTCACTACAAGAAAAGTGCAGGAAACTGACAGGTTTATTGATGGGTATGATTTTTACTGACGACAATTCTGATGAGTACGAGGGCATCAGAGATGAGGCCGTTGATGAATATTACCGATAGTATAAAACACTCGTCGGTTGTTTTTGACTCTTTTACCAACGAATAATGTGATAATTAGCCGTCAGTACAATTAAATAAAAGGCGTCAGCTCTTTCGTTAGAGACATACTTATACCGACAGGTATATTCATTTTTACCGATAGGTGTTTAAATAAATAAATTCTAATTTTTAAATATTTTTATTGATGGTATTACCCGTCGGTAATAGATAAATTTTTTTAATTTTCTTTTAAACTATGATGTGATTGATAATATGTTATTTATTAATTATTTATTTATTTATATATGTAATAAACTAATTATCAATTAAATTGATATTAAATAAGAAAATATTAAAATGAATAAATTAGACTAATTAAATAAAATATTAAAGTATGACAATAAAATATATACAAACTACAATAAATGTTAAAAATAGCTAGAATGGAAAGAAAAAAATGAAGCTACATAAAGACTAGCTGAACTCTTGGGTGTCAGCATCATCGGCAATGTTGGCGGAATCACCATCATCATCATCATCATCTGGACCATCATTGTCATCCGCCCCGTCCAATGGTGAGTGGCCCTCAGCGATGAAGGGGAGTGGGATAGGGGGGAATGGGGTCTGGGGAAGCGTCTTACCGAAGCTGGAAGATCCCGAAGCTTGCATGTGCCAGAAACAAGGTCATCACATCAGCAGTGATCTGCTGCTGCATCTTCTAGAGCTAAGCCTTCTCCTTCTTTGCTTTCTCCTGCTGCTGGTGCTCCAAGGAGAGCTTAAGCTCTTGGATCTCTCTCAACTCCTGCTCCTGGAGCTACTGAAGGAGTTGTGCCTGCTGTTGCTGGATCAATTGTGCCTATTGCTGCAGCTCCTGGTTGAGGGTATGCACACACTCCCTCAGGACATTATCCCTTGTAGCTGACCTAATGGCGGAGGATGGGGATATATATACTCTCAGGGTAGTACCCCATCCCATATATGCGGCCCTTGTAAGGGCCACCAAAGACTTGGACCCAGAAGAGGAATGTCAATAGTGGGCCCAGCCTAAGCCACCTGGGTCTGTGCCTGCTCCCAGAGGTCAATAAACTTGCATTGCAAGGGAAAAATGATAAAACACATTGTAAGTAATAATTATAGCATAAGTGAAAATAATAATAAAAATTAAGTAAAGTCATGTATAAATTCACACTTACATAGGTCACCTCGGAGCGATGGTCCACCCAGACTTCTCTAGACCCACCCCTCTGCTTACCCTTTAGGGTGTGGGTCTCCCGAAATAGCTAGCCTTATATCGAAGGCGGCTTAACTCCCTTGCCTGCACAAATAACCACAATAAAGTCATAAACATATAGTATTTACCACAATTCAAATATAGTAAATGTTATTATAAAATGTAGAAAGGTTAAAGAATTACCAAACACTTGCGGGTCCCCTCCTGGGTACTCGATCCACCCGTGTGTAACGACCCACCTTTCTATGAGGCTCGGTTTGTCTTTCCCTTATCCGACCTATCCTTAAAGGTCGGGTTCTTTATTGATGGCGCTTGAGCTCGCTTAGGGTGGCATCATGCAGCCACGAGCTACTCATGTGTCCCTGACGGACATCATGAAACATATCTCGCAATTGCTTGGAGGACCTAATCCTCCAAGCCCTCTTTACTTCAGGCTCATGCTCTGGCTGAATGTAGAATGATCTCTGCATATACAAATTCATAATACATAAGTTATTATATATAAGCATATATTTTAATAAAAGCGAATAAATCATATAATTACCTTCCAGTTCGTCCACCACGACTCATTGACATCAGCAAGGATGTCAGTCCATGTTGGCCACGGATGGTTACACCTACTATGTAAGACCTCCGTGATCCTATGGTGAGCCAACGCAGACAGCTGAAAACTATTACATAAATAAAATAAATAAATAAAATCAAAATATTTTAAATATCATAAGCAATGTAAAACTATAATGTAATGAAAAACATATTTCAACTTACCTATCTTTACCGTCCGACCTGATCTAATGGAGCGGTCTACCATCAACCCCAAGTGGCCTGCCATCTGGGCCTAGGGGCTTCTCATGTGCATCTCATGCTTGTGACCCAGTGGAGGAAGGATGAGTCTGATCAGATACAAGGCAGGGAATCGGGGCAGTGGTAGGGCTAGGGGTAGTGGCAGTGGTAAGGGAGGGGTCATTACTACGAGTGGGCTATAGCTGTTAATGCGAGGGAGGTGGGGGTTTGGCATACCCAGGAGTAGGCATCGTTCTAAATCCTGGGGTGCTGATGGTAGGAACGAAGGTGGAGGTGGTGGAAGGGGCGGTGGTTAAGGTGGTAGGAGGGGTGGTGGCTGAGGTGGTGGGAGGGGGTGGCTGCGGTGGGGGGAAGGGCAGTGGCTAAAGTGGTGGGAGGGCCGGTGACTGAGGTGGGGGTGGGTAAATTGACGTTCCAAAGTCGACCCCTACCTTTATTAGCCATACTGAAACAATTAAAAAGTAATCCATAAAAAAAAATTAATAAACCAGGAAATTATATATTTATTAATGATTTGGATGTTGTACTTTAACTTTACAAATGTAACATAAATAATAATGCTTTGAGTTACAATGGTTTGAGGTATAACTATAACCCCTCAATTTCTTGGCTTTGTATTTTCACACATGTACATTTTGAACATTGTTTAGAGTCATTCCAAATACAGGGACCATGAACTCCTTGCATCTTAGGTCATAGACTCATAGAGCCTCTCATATAATAATATACATGAAAAGCAAATGTAGAGTGGCGTAAGAGCAACATGGAGGCTCTTTGGGATGTTGCTTTTGAGGATGGTTTGGAACATGATTTCCAACTGATGAGTGTGGATTTTTCTACGAATTTTGTGGAAGACAATGTGTTGAATGAGCTTGAGAAAAAGAGGGGGAGGAAGGAATCACTACAAGAAAATTGCCATATAATGATGGAAAACAAACCGTAGGTAAAAGTACAATAACTGTGGGTATAGCCTAAAAAACTTATACCCACGGACGTCTACTTCCGTCATTTTTGCTATGCCTTTACCCATGAATTTTTTGCCGTCAGTATAACATATAGTGACGGTACCCATTACTGTCAGAAAATGTCTTGACTTATACCTACAGATTTCATTGTGTCACTATAGGTTTTAGTGACAGAACTAAAAACCGTCACAAATAATCCAAAGTAATTACCCATGAAAATAATTCTGTCACTATATACTTTAGAGCAAAAGTTTTTCTTTTCCGTGGGTATAGCTTATAACTACACTTTTATTGAATTTAACTTTTCCGTGGGTATAGTTTATAACCACACTTTTATCAATATTATATTTTCGATGGATATAGTTTATAATGATTTTTTTTATGGGTACAAAAAATTAAAATTTGGAATTCAATTTATGTATTTAAATTTATATATATAAGAATAACAATCATATTAAAAAAAGACTCCAATTACATTAAAAGTAAAATAAGTCTTAAAATAATAGGTATCAATATTACAAATAAATAAAATCATAACAATCTAAAGAAGTACATATATTATGCTCCCATAAAGTAAATATGGTGCATACAAAATACAATTCCAGAACATGATAGGCATGAATCACCAACAATTAACAAAAAATGAGCACCTTCACTTCTAGTCATCACGTGCAAATTACAATGAAGCATTAATATTTGTATATGTATTTAACAAAATTAACATCAATCTTAATGAAAATTAACCAAATTAAGTACATACTATATTCATGATCTTCATTATTAAAACTTTGAGATTTTGAATTGCTTTGATCATTTGGCTTACTTGAAGCATCTAGAACCTATAAAAATAATGCAAACATCTATGTTCTCACAGTGTTGTGTTATATTATACAGCTAGGTTCTTGGATCCGTCATTTTTTCTATATCCATTGCAAATTCATTATTTCTAATGGTTTTGATGCAAAAAACCACTAAAGTAGAAAACTATGGGAAAAAAAAAACAGGCAGTATGCATCAAAATGGCCAAGTGAACTTACCTATGAATAGAGAGAGAGAGAGAGACAAATGTATTAGCAACACTTTAGCAGATAGAAGTTTCCTCACACTGAAACAAATAGACGATGCTCATAATATTAGCTACAGTTGAAGTTGTTCAACATCTTGTAATAATAAATATTAGCAACACTGAAGACTATTCTAACATTATTCAGCATATTACGTCAACTTAGCAATATCAAATTGAGTCAACTATAGAAATAACCACAATTTGTACTTGAACACCCAATCAACTAACAAAAAGACTTCACTGATAGCACTAGCATCACAGTAATTAATATGAAACATCTAAGGTTGCTAAAAGGTATTACATTTAAATACATTCCTTCTAACTGCTGTGAAGCCAACCTCACAGAAGGTTGAATATAAAACATGTAATACCCCAAATTTAAATAAAAGAATTAGGAAATTTTTTTTCGAACAAAAAAGGGTGTCGATTACTGTTATTTATCATTTCGGGTCCTGAATTTTGCTAAATCTGGACCTTACTCTTCATTGGAGAGCCATATAATAGAATTATATTCTTGGGACCAAAAGTCCCAATAATTATTCCTTAGAGAAGTATAAGGTAAAGAGTGATTTTTTATGAATTTTTCAAAACCTTTAAACGTTTTGTTTTTAGCCGATGAGTTTATAAAACCGTGAAAATTTCTGGATTTGAACTAAAACCCAAAATTTAGATTTTGATCGGGTTAGATTTTGATTTTTTAGACATTTTATTTAAATCCAAATAGAGGGTATTCCCTTATTTACATTTATGTTTAAAAGTTAATAGGAAATAAAAGTTAAAAGGAAATAAATTATTTAACTTCTTTGGTGAGCCTGCATTAAAAAAGTCTTCTGACAGTCAATTGAAACACGCAGACCATTTTTATGCTCTCTGGTGAGCGCTGCAATGGTCGACAGATGACTTAAAAACCCCATTTCGGGGTCCAGAACATTCATTTGTGCAAAAACACACTTCTCCCCCCAGGAAACTCGAGAGCTCTCATCTCCAATCTCTCTCTCCCATTTTCATCAATATAATATCAATCTTTCACTTCCAAGGCTTCAAGGTAAGAGATATTGATGTTTCCTCTCATTTTCTTCCATTTCCTCTTTGTTCTTGAGGTTGGTTTTGCTATTCCTCCATATTATCCAAGAGGTGGAGTTCCTCCTTGGTGTTAGAGTTAGATATGGGTTATTTAGTGCTTTCTAGAAGTTAATCTAGAGTATTATGGCTCCTATGTTAGATACTACTATTGTTCCTGCTCCAAGGAGCTCTGTCAGTGTAGAAACTTCACTATTCACCCCTCCAGGTGAGTGGGTTTTCATCTGTGATCTCTATGTTATGCATTAGATGTTATTTTTATGAAAATATGATTTATTGTTTGATTTTAGAGATTACTGTATAAAGATTTGAGATTTATATTGATTTATGAAATTATGGTTTTCTGAATAGCATGAACTATATTTTAGAAAACTTATGGGACCATTGTAGATAATATGATTCTATTTAGAGTTGGTTTAAACTGTGATTATCAAAGATTTATGATCATTAAGACGTTTGCTTGATATTGAACATGGATTATGTAAATGATTGATAGAGAACTATGAGCTTCTGAAGAATGTTATTATGATTTTAGAATTTATAAACTTGTGAAAGGATGTTATTGAGAATTGATTTAGAAACTCAGATAAAAAGAGATTTTAGAGCTGGAATCTTCATGAGATTCAGAATAGTTGGCAGATACATATTCTGTGAGTTTATGAAATCACAGATGTCTACAAAGGGTGATCCCTTGGGCATGATTTTATAGTCACAGTTATGCTATGGTCAGACTATTAGAACAGATAGATTCAGTGCTCACAGAGAGTTAAATGTTTTAAAGGTTCTTACGTTTATTTGTTTATCTAGTTGAGGCAGCAGCTATAGAGAAACAGATAGTGAGTTAATGGTTGAATGATCGTTAACCTTGGTACCCAGTTGCCTAAGGGCAATCTCATAGAGCAGAGCGAGAAGCGAGTAGAATGGAACCTAGTCAGGTATCCAAATTCGGTTCTATAAGAACCACAGAGCAGAGAAACATTTACATTATAATTGATATACATAATTACAGAGCAGAGACTACTGTTTCTTTAGGAGCTACTATGCTATATATTTATATGATTTCAAGCATGAAAATAAATTCAGAGAAATTGTTTTAAATGATAGCCTGATGATTATGAAAGTTGTTTTTAGAAATATATATATGCCTGGTTATGTTAGACTATCAGTATTATTCATGTTTTTATGATATTATGCATTATTTCCTTGATGTCCCATGAAAGGGGGTTTCAGGTGAGGATTCACTCACTGAGTTTTGTTTACAAAACTCACCCCTCTTCTTTCTCCTTTTTCACAGATAGAACAACTGCTGCAGAGTATTCTCAATCATTATCCCCTACCAACACTAGAGTTTCAGTGGTAAACTTCACTTAGGTGAAGTGGTTATAGTTGTCTAGAATGCTCCAGTACATTGCAGGCATGATCCTGAACAATAGAGCATGTTTATATTTTTTCATATTATAATATTATTTGAGTTTGTATTGAATAGTTCAACATTTATCAATATTTCAAATCAGAGTAGCTTTACACAAATATGTTTTGTATTATGATCCACAGACAGTAAAGTTTGAGCCATGAAATTTCAGTATAAAGTAGCATGATTTGATAAACAGGTGATTTGTATGTGGAAAATGAAAATGAGTTTGAATAAATTTTATGATTAACTACGCATATAGAGAAATTCAGATCATGAGGCTTACGTGGGAATGAGATTTCTCACGTGCCGGTCACATGCCTAAATTGGGTCGTGACAAAACATGAATAGAAGTGCATTAAGAGCACTCACCTAAAGGAGAGACATTTTTTTCATAAGAATAAACTCACACTTTAATTTCATAAGAATAAACTCACACACATATAAAAAAAAGGGGCTCATATCTTGCAATAATACATTCATACCCAAGTCTATGATGACTAACAGTAATTCCTTATGTTGAGAACATGCTCATTGACATCAAAGCTAGCTCCGATCTTCTGTACTTGTAGACGCATGAAATGCTGACTTGACATCAACTTCTATCATACATTGCTTGTACATTTGTGGTGAACCGAACCTTCTATATAAGAACTGTACCTAGAGAATAAAGCAAATCTATGTACAACTAATAAACAATTTCACACTTGTGGTTGATAATAAAATTAAAGTAAAATAAATTCTAAATGATATTGCATGATTCCAACTTTCTCATTAATTATTTTAAGCTATAAAAGAAGACATATATTCACCTAATAGACCACACTATAAAAGCAAAGTTGACTTTAGTAAAAGTAAAGCAAATGATTACCGTCTGAGGTTAA
Organism: Dalbergia cultrata; assembly: GCA_031216105.1. Lineage (NCBI taxonomy): Eukaryota > Viridiplantae > Streptophyta > Magnoliopsida > Fabales > Fabaceae > Dalbergia > Dalbergia cultrata. The sequence goes on from CM062350.1 coordinate 21,421,195, forward strand.
TTCATTTTCATGTCAAGGATAGATTGGCGCCGGACTGCAAGGATGGTGTAACATGTTACTACTACTGGTTATCAAAAGACCTATAATTTAATATAAAAATAATGGACCAGCAGGGTGAAGCTTGTCTTCCAAATCCTACCATGAGTAACGGAAACAATTGACAAATCAAGTGATTTTAGCTGTAAATTCTTCAAAATTATGCACACAGTGGTACACTACATTTTCATATGGACTTAATTATAGACATAAATATGATGGTTCATTACTTCATTTTGGATAAATGATAACTTTCCTTTAGTAATAATGTTCTGTAGTACTCTGCACCACCCAAAAGAACAATCTCAGCAGAGACGCAGCACCCAAAAGAACAATATCAGCAAAGACAACAATGATAAGATTGATGGGGATGGGTTTCTCGAAGTAGTTCATCATACTACCATCAAGAAGCAAAGCTCCTATCTGCACTAGTTCCATCAAGAAAATTGAATTGGCTTTGTAAACAATACAATCACAAATTTGGTTTATAGAACTGATTTTTTTGCATTGGATTCTTGCATATTATACAGAACAATAGCAACAAGATTAGAGATCGCAATTGCACAATGCAAGTAAAACAAAAAAAAAAAAGAGAACCAATTTCTCAAAACAGATTTCTGAAACCCTAGCTCAACAAAGTTACTGAAATCAGGAGAAATTAAAATTAAGAGCAAACTCAAACTCAAACTCAGCAACTAAATGCAGCTTCAAACTTGCATTAACAATTTTTTTTAACACATTGTTAGTTTCTTCCTTAGCCAAAGAAAGAATGGGGGAAATAAAAGAACAGAGCTGAAGAAATACCTATGGCAAATACGAAGCAGAGGCTGGAAGGGGTTGGTCTGCGGTACAGCGAAGTAGAGGCTGGAAGGGGTTGGTCCATGGCGGCGGCAAAGCAGATGCTGGAAGGGGTCCTCGGGGGTTCACGGCGGCGGCTAAGCAGAGGTTGAAAGGGGTTTGCGGCCGCGACAAACCAAAGGCTGGAAGGCTTCACCGCGGTGGCCAAGCAAATGCTGGAAGGGGTTCGTGCCGGCGACCAAGTAGATGCTGGAAGGGGTTCGCGCCGGTGGCCAAGCAGAGGCTGGAATGTGTTGGTCCGCGGTGGTGGTGAAGGGAGCTACTCAACGCGGCTGTGGCTGGTAAGGTGATGAGGGGTGGAGGTTGTGAGGGATGCTGAGTTTATGGTGGTGGTTGGTAATATGATTTTGTAATGTAGGTGGAAGAAAGTGATGTGGTGCTGGTGTTGAAGGCTCAAAGGAATCAGGGAAAAACGGGGAAAAAATAAAGAGGAGGGAAAATAAAAGTTTGAGGGTTTTCACTTTCATATTTGCGCTAGTATTAGGGAAAAACAAAAAACCACGGTGATAGAATTAGTGACCCCAAAATATATAAGTGTGGGTATATATTCTCTATGCCTACATTAAAAAAAATTATAATGATGGAAAATTAAAAGTGTAGGTATATGTTACTTATACCTATAGTAAAAAAGTTTATAGTGACAGTAAAATATAAATATAAGTATAGATATCCAATACCCACAGTATTAATATCTGTCCCTAAAACTTATAGTGACGGTACTATATATTCGTGGCTATACTATCTATACCTACAATTTGTATTTGTGTAGCTAAAGACTGCCGTAGGTATATGGCAATTTTCTTGTAGTGAATGTAATAGTAAGAGGAACAAGGTTATGTGAGTTTCTTCTCAACAAGAAAAAACCACAAGAAACGTCCAAGAAACACAATTTTTGTGAACCTAACCTCAACTGATGAACACAGTGCACTTAGGGCCTTGGCTAAAATCTCGAGCTCTCGTCACTAAGGGGTGATGGTCTTTTGAAAGATTGTTGTTTGCTCTTTGGTTTGCTTATGCTGCCTAAATTATATTGTCAAATATTAAATAATTTAGTAATATACAATTTAAATATATAATTAAATTGTATATTACTAAATTATTTAATATCAATTTTATTTATAATTTATAATTCTTACCATATTAAAATCTAAATATTACGAGTAAGATTCCTTTATTTGGGTAATACTCAAGTGTTTTATTCAAATCAACTCACTATAAAGGTAAAAATAGTAAAAGTCTAAGTCAAAGCCTTCATTAGTAAAGAAAAATAAGTGCTGAATTACTTAAACTACTCTAGTTTTGTCTTTGAGAAATTTAATTTCCTCATAATAAAAAGAGTTTAGATAAGTCACAAATTTAATGAAGGGCATTTTTGGTTAATTTTTATCAATACACATCTCGATGCAATTGGTTAAGTGAAGAGACCAATTTAATTTCACTTTTATAAAAGTTATAGCACCCCAAGTTAGTTGGATCCAGAGAACTATTATAAATAAATTATATTACTAAATTTATAAATAAATTTATATGTTATTGATATTAAGTTTTTAATTATATTTTAATTATTAATTCATAAATTTAACTATTGATAATTGTATTATTATAAATTAATCCTCCAATAATTTTAAATATTGGATTAAATAAAATTATAGTTTTTATTCCAAAAAATATTAGCTAAATATCCTAATATACTTAAAAATTTAATGTCTTTATTTACATTAGATTAAATTTACTTCACTTAATAAAATTTCGACAGCATCTCTCCTTAAATTAAGAGCTTCCATTGTCAAATATTTATTATATTTGGTCTTTACAACACATGCAATTGATCTTTAAGTTTTATTTAAATTATTTTTTAAAACAAATTTAATTGCATATTAAGTTTTTCTTAATAGAGTTACTTTTATTTGATATACTATTTCTAAAAAAAATTAATAAAATTTTGATAGTATCTCCTTAAATTAGGAGCTTTCATCATTAGATATATCAGTCAATTCAACAATTATAGATATTATTATAAAGATCAACAACAAAATAGATATAGTCAAACAGTTATATATTAATAATTACATACAATTCACATAATCCTAAAAATTGTTCTATTGTGAATCCCCTTATAACTCCACAACATGCATCATGCAATCTTGGCAAACACAAAAAATCCCACAGTAAACAAATCAAACAAGTCAGCGAAGGACCTCTATGCCCATCGCCCCAGTTATGCAATCCCTATTTTCTATAACTCTATCATAGAAAACATAAGTCTCTATATATCCTACATATATATTAAAAATATAAATAAAAAGGATTGAGTTACTAACCTCTATAGCACTACAAAAAATACAAAATGCAGTAAAGCTCTCGATGTCCAACCAAATCCAATCCTGAAAATCAAATATTATAAATTTAAATCAATACAATTATATACATGAAAAAACAAAAAATAATATAAACAATAATAATTACTCCCTAATGCAACAAAACACAATATTATGGTCACCCATAAACGAATGGAAAAAGTAAACCAAATCAAAAAACTAAACCTGTTAAAATGCTCACCAAAGCCCCATGATCGTAATGGTGGCCTTTGTTTCTCGAACGGAACTTCGGTGGTGGCGAATGACAGCAAAAATGGCGATGGCAGCGCGGGCTTAGAGAGAGATGGGGAGGTTTTAGAGAGAGTGTGTGCAGTGAGTAAGGAGGAAAAAGGGTCACGGTGGGGGATAAATCTGTGGATTACTGATGAGTTTACCGACGGAAATGCGTTTAGTGAAATGATGCGTTTCATTAACAATTAATTACCAATGGATTTACCGATGGCAAACACATAACAGTATTCATTTGCGTGGCATCTTGAGAATTTTTAAAAACCCATTGGTAAAACCGTCTAAAAAAATAACGATTAAAAAAGTACATATCTGTCAGTTAAATCGTCGGTAAAGCAACTAATAAATATAATTATAAAAAATAATATACTGATAAATATACTCGTCGATTTTCCCATTGGTAAATTAATCAATAAATATAAATATAATAAAGACCCGTCGATTAAACCGTCGGTTTGTATAATAAAATATAAAATATACGTAATATTAAATTAACCCGTCGGTAACTTAATTAATAAATATAATAATTAATTATAATTCATATTTGTCGGTAAGGCCGTCGGTAAATTCACAAATAAAACAAATTATTGAATTCACCCATCGGTTTACCCGTCGGACATTATGCGTGCCAAGTCCCGTGATTGGGCACCATCATTTACTGACGGTTTTATCGACGAGTATGTGTAGTAAAAACAATTGTATCCCAATTTTTGTCATCCCGTCGAAAATACCATTGGTAGTTTACGTCGATATTTCGCATTTTTCTGGTAGTGCCTTAACGAAATGGGATAGTACAAAGGAAAAATAGACATCTTGTTAAAATTGCTCCAACCTTATTACTCCATGCCAATGTTCCTATGCGTCATTGGGGTGATGCAATTTTAACCAGATGTCACTTCATAAATCGGATGTTGTCTTCCTCCATCGTAAATAAAATTGCTTATTATGTGTTATTTCCCAAAGAACCATAATTCCCTGTTGTTCCCCATGTAATATTTTTCCAGGCCTAGATAAACTTTCTGCTTGGGCTATCAAATGTGTTTTTCTTGGATATTCCAAGTTGCAGAAAGGATATTGTTGTTATTCTCAAACTAAAAATCATTGTTACATTTCTGCTAATGTCATATTCTTTGAAGAAACTCCTTATTTCTTTTCATATATGAAAGAATCTGATGCTATTCTTGATGTTCTATTTGTACCCTTCTTGGGCCCTTCAATGCCTCCCTTGGAGGGTCCACTGCCTCACTTATAGGATGAAGTGCCTCCAAGTGAAGATCTTGTAAACTCCAAACCAATAATATCAACTCTTCTCAAAACATATCAGCATTGTCCAAGGGCTCTAGATTTAGAGGAGGAGGAAACTACACAACCAGGTGAATCATGTCCTACTCTGTCGGCTGCCTCTACTATGGACCTCCATGAAAATGCTGAAGATTTGCCGATTGCTTTTAGAAAAGGTACCGATCCACTAGAAATCCTTACCCCATATATAACTTTTTGAGTTATCATCATTTATCCCTTTCCTATTATTCTTTTGTGTCTACATTATCTTCTGATTCAATTCCTAAAACTATTCGTGAGGCACTTGATCATCCAGGATGGGGACAAGCCATGATTGATGAAATGTAAGCTTTAGAACAAAGTGGTACTTGAGAGCTAGTTCCTCTTCCTGTAGGAAAAGCAACTATTGGGTGTCGATTGGTGTATGCTATTGAAGCTGGTCCTAACAATAAGATTGATAGTCTAAAAGCTTGTCCAGTTGTGAAAGAATATACACAGTTTTATGGCCTTGACTATGGGGATACTTTTCTCTTGTGGCAAAAATTACTTATGTTCGCATCTTCCTTGCCATGGCTACAATTTGTCACTGGCCACCCATCAATTGGACATAAAAAATTCATTCCTTCAACATGAGCTAGACAAGGAGAGTTGCACGGAGCAACCACCTGGATTTATTGCTCAGGGGGAGTCTAGTTTGGTTTGTAAATTTCGTCATTCTCTCTATGGACTTAAATAGTCCTCAGGAGCATGGTTTGGGAAATTCAGTTCTATTATTCAAGCTTTTGGAATGAAGTGTAGTGAAGCAGATCATTTAGTCTTCTATTATCATACTTCTCATGATAAATGTGTATACCTAGTTATTTATGTTGATGATATTGTCATCACAATAATGACAATGAGAAGATTTCTTAGCTGAAGGAACATTTTTTCAAACATTTTCACACTAAGGATCTTGGGAAATTAAAATATTTCCTTGGCATTGAAGTTGCTCAATCAAGGGATGGAATCATTATCTCTTAAAGGAAGTATGTGTTGGGCATACTTAAGGAAATAGGAATGTTGGATTGCAGATCTGTCGAGAGTCCCATGGATCCAAACACTAAATTACTACCATAATAAGAGGAACCTCATGCTGACCTTGACAGATATAGAAGATCGATAGGAAAACTCATTTATCTTACCATTACTAGATCAGATATTTCTTTCATTGTTGGAGTTGTAAGTCAATTCATACAGTCTCCTCACATTGATCATTGGGATGCTATAATGCAAATTATTCAAGAAGGCTCTTGGACAAGGATTACTCTATGAGAATAGACGAAATGCCGCGGTAGTTGGTTATGGTGATGCGGATTGGGAAAGCTCTTCTATTGATAGGCTTCTACCTTAAAATATTATGTTTTTATTAGTGGAAATCTTATCTCATGGAAGAGTAAAAAGGAAAATGTGGTTGTTCGATCTAGTGCAGAAGCAGAGTATAAGGCAATGGCTATGCCCACTTATCAGCTTTTTTGGATCAAGCAACTTCTTAAAGCACTAAAGTTTGAAAATATTCAACAAATGAAGTTGTGTTGTGATAATAAAGTAGCTATTCATATAGCTTCTAATCTTGTTTTACATGAAAGAACAAAGCATATAGGTTGATTTTCATTTTGTGTGAGAAAAGGTCATTTCAAAGGAAGTTTTCACTGAATCAGTTAGTTCCAATGAACAATTGACAAACATCTTTACAAAATCTCTTTGTGAACCTAGGCTTCAGTTTATTTGGTGCAAGCTTGGATCATTTGACTTATATGCTCCAGCTTAAGAAGGAGTGTTTGAAATATGAATAACTTAATGATGCTTAGGAACCATATATTTTCATTTATTGTAGATATTCATCATAGTCATTGGTTATTGTGTGTGTATGTGTATGCATCTGTTGTAGCAATGAAAACAAGTCATTTTTCTAAGAAATCACTCTTCAATATTATTTTTGTCTGCAAATTCCTATTTTCAAGAATATATAATAGTTATCGGTAGATTAACCTTTGCTAAAAGGTAATTTTTTTTAATTTTTACCAATATTTTATCTGGGGGTATTCCCATGGTAACGCTAACATTCTTAATGGTGCCATTTGAAGCCAACTTTACCAGGGGAAAATCCCTCAGTATAGGACACACCAATTTAGGTGCCAAATGAAGCCAACGTTATCAACAGATTTTCCCCTAATATCTACATTTCCCCTAAACAATTGGTTTTCCTATTTTTCATCAAATTCGCTACTAATTCTGCTAGTAGTATTGAAGGAAAAAAATTCTCGATAATTTTGGCTGGCGACTTGCGTGTTTCTGGTAGTGAAACCACACCTTGAAAGAAACCTACAAAAAGGGTGTTCAGATTCACATTGAGTTGAATTAAAATCAATTAAGTTGCAAAACAAGAAATTTGGCCAAAGGTAACAGTTAAAAAGCATTGTCTTTGACCAAAGCCAATCCTTTTCAATCAAAGTAAACATTTTCCCTCATATTGCCTCTATACTATTCTTACCTTTTCTCTAAGGCAATGCTGCTTTTCAAAGAAAAAGCAACGGCCCATCGTAAAAGCATTGCTTATGCAACATCGAAAGGGAAAAGTTTTTGGGAATATCAAAGGCAATGCTTATGGGTGTTGTCATTTTTCTGATTTGAGGCAACAGTTTGTAAGTATTGCCTTTTCTCTAGTTACAACTTCCAAGCAACTAATTTGTCAATTAGCTACACTTTAAACTTTCATTTAGCCACACCTATTAATTTTTGTTATGCGTGCTATTTAATTATACTTTTTGGGTAACCATACCTATAAATGTGGGTGATTTCAATTTTATTTATGTATATTAAAAATAGGCTCTCAAAGAACCAAAGGGCACATATGTGTGTATATATATAAACACAACCAAATCTCACTAATCCAATACGAACTTAAATAGTTAACAAGATCTAATTCACTATACAAACAACAACATAAAGTAAAATGACAACTCAAGTGTTGAATAACAAACTACAAGGTAAAAAGTAAGGTTTCCTTGAAAAAAAGGCAGTTGGTTCAAAGCTTTATCTACAGTTATGAAAATAAATAGCCAAGATAGGAAGATATTCTGTCGCAACCGGGATCGCGACGTGGACGGCGAAAAAAAGGATTTTTCTGGTTTAAAATGGAGTCGCCACCAAATTTTATTTAATTGGGAAAAACTATAGAAAAACCCATTTAATTTAAAAGAAAATGACCTTTGAGACCAGATTTGAGCTCGGGAGTCGGTTATGCTTAGGGAAGGGTAGGAACTTAATCCTACAAAGACTTCTAACACACCCGTCCTTTAGACGGTACCTTAATTAATTGTGCAAATTATTAATAACCTTTTTTCAAAATATTTATTTATGTTTTTATGTCAAGAAAATTTTAAAAGAAAATCTTTTAGAATAAGAAAATTTCGGAATACCAAACTGTCACAGCTCAGGTATCCGTAATATTGAGTTAACAAGCCGTCACGGCTAAATTAACCTTTTTATTTAAAATAAAATATATACACTTCAATGATTAATTTAAATTAAGATAATAAAGAAAGAGGAAGATAATAATAGTAATAATAATAATAATAATAATAATAATAAATAAATAAATAAATGAATAAATAAACAAATATTTACAATAATAATGATAATGAACAAAAATATTTACATGTAAAACATAATAAAATAATATCATAAATAAGTACTAAATAAATATTTACAACAATAATAATAATAATGAACAAAAATATTTACATGCTAAACAAAATAAAATGACATCAAAATAATAATGAAATAAAATATATACATTTCAATGATTAATTTAAATTAAAATAATAAAGAAATAATAATAATAATAATAATAAATAAATAAATAAATGAATAAATAAACAAATATTTACAATAATAATAACAATAATGAATAAGAATATTTACATGTAAAACAGAATAAAATGACATCATAAAAATCTATTTTTAGTTTGAAAATTTTGAAACATCGAGCTGTCACAGCTTAAATGTCCAAAATATTCAATTAACAAGCCGTCTCGGCTAAATTAATATTTTATTTAAAACAAAATATTTAACAAATAATTAATTAATTTATAATTTAAAGAAAAAAAGGATATTAAAGAAAATATTTACAAATAATACAAATTATAAAAATCTAATTTTTGTTTGAAAATTTAAAACATCAAGCTGTCACAGCTCAGATGTTTAACTGAGTTAATAAGCCGTCACGGCTAAATTAACATCCTCATTTAAAATAATTTGATTATTAGCTAAAATTAAAAATAATACATAACAAATAAAGACAATAAGTATTTATAAATAAATAATAATAAATATTTACAAATAAAAATGAAATAACATAAAATAACCTAAAAATCTAATTTTTGACTTGACAGGAATCACCTGCTCCTACGTATCCTCTGTTGCGATGAGGAATTCAAAGTCACGTAGTTCTATAGAAGTTGGTGTTGATTGATTTTATTCCTAAAAGAATGTTCAAATATCAAGCTGTCACAGCTAAAATATTATGAGAATATGGAATTAGTGAGCCGTCACGGCTGAATTAATCCCATTAAAACAAATTGTAGTATATTAGTTAATTTTTGTTTAAAGGAACAACCGCAAATATAATTCATAATTTATCTTGAACTCAAATTAAATATCATTTTAGCTCATTTTAAATTTAAATTAAAATAAAAAAATTTAGAATATCAAGTCGTCACGGCTAAAATATCTTTAAAATACAGAATCAATAGACCATCACGGCTAAGTTAACTCTATTCTTGAAAAGCAGAGTTATTGATCAATTATGTAAAAAAATTTTTAAAGACATAACATTTTTTTTTCAGCAATTTCCATCAATTAAACTAAAACTCTAAAAGGAACAAAACAAACAAAAATCTTTAGGAATAAGGCCCGAATGATGCTGGGCGAACAAAAAGAACCGAAGGAAATAAAAATATAGAGCAAGTCAAAACAAAATTAGGAATGGGCTGGGAACCTTGAAACAAAACCCAAGCAATGCTAGCCCAAAGAAATGCAACCCCAAATAAAGCAAACCACAATGAGAACCGACCCACACCCAATTCCTGATTCTCCATCCGGGAATAAAGGGATTTCACAAACAAAACAGAAGGGAGATAAGCCATGGAGGGGGGGGACAGCGGCAGCTATAGGAAAGAGAGAGAGGAGATCCAAGTAAGGGAGAGAGAGAGAGAGCACAATAGATCGCGTCTGAAGTAGAGGGGGAGGGAACTAGAAGTTTCATGGCGGCGCTACAGCAAAGGGGAAAAGAAAGTCAATGAAGGGGAAGGAGGGCATGGTGTCGGCAAAGCTTGGCAAAGACCGAGGGGGGAGACGAATCGCACGGCCAAGGAAGTGGAGGAGATGGCGCGTCGCGGCGATGCCTTACGCTGGTGCCGAAAGCGGATCGCACGGCTGATGGAGGAGCTCACGATGCGCCTGGGAGCTTCACACTGCTTGCACCGCGACATGGAGAAGGAGAGAGAAGAGCTCTGGTGAGCGAGGAAAGAAGCAGGCCGGCGACAAAGTGGGGAATCGCGGCGGTGGGGCTTGCAAAGGGGAAAGCCGCAACGCGATGGAGAAGGAGGGATCGCGGCGGCAATGGAAACCAACAGAGAGGCCAAAACCTTCTTCCCCTTTACTTGCTTCTGGATTTTTTGGTTTTCTTCTATGATTTGAACATGGATTTTGTTGGACTTTTTTATTGGCTGAGAGTGATTTTATGGCTGTAATTTTTTTTGTTTTGGTTGAGTTTATGATCGTGGAATGGAAATGATGTGCTTGAGCATGCATTTTGATAATGATTGGACCTAATTTGGGTTATGGTTTTGAACTGTGATTGGGCTTGATTTTGGTTGTCTTTGGTTATCTTGGTACAAAGGAATGGATTTTTTGTTTAGACAATGATGTCGGTACTTGAAGAAATGAACAAATGATTTTCAAAATTTTATCTGTACCTATCTCTGTTTGATTTTTTGCTTCTTCTCCCTGATTGTTGCCAAGAGCTCCAAAAAATGTGACTAGCACTCCGAATGATTAAAAAAAAATCAAGAATGAATGAATTCCACCCTTTTTTAGAAGAATAGAGACTGGGAATGAATGTCCTCTCCCGGTTATTGATGAAAATCTCTCTATTTCTATGATGTTCATCCTCGCTTCCGGTTGGTTGACAGCTCTCCCCACTCACATGCTCTGGAACCGAAAGGAACTCTAACGCTTTGCACAAAGCTGAGAAAAACATCATCATTGTGTTCTTTTCCCTTTATTTATTTTTCACTTTTCCTCATCCCAATTCTATTATTGCTTCACGGGTATGTGAACCCATGCCTGCCACTTCGTTTTTATTTACTTTTTTTTATTATTATTATTATTTTGTTGCTAAATGAAAACGGACCCCTTTTTTTTTCTTTTTGAAGGTGGGCTGAACGTGAAACAAAAAATAAAACAATAGTAAATGAATCTAAACAAAAATGGTTTGAATTGAATTTGCATCAAACACAGCAATGAACTATAGACAAGACTTAAAATGGTTTGCAATTTCTTTTAACAAAATTAAACTACTAACATGCTTCTATAAATGGGTTAAACTCTAAAAATACGCTGATCTTTGGATTTTCGTTTTATGGGCCGCATAAAATCGGGTGTTCACAATATACATACACAAAAATTAGAAGAAGAACAATAACGTTGTGTAAAAAGAAAGAATAAATGTTGATTCATAGTTGTACTCTCACTTTGCACAAATCGAAAGATAACTTTCATAAAATCTACCCCCAACAGCAAAAAATAGTGTCTCTTATAGTCTTATTTTACACTAATATCTTTATGTAGAATGCATCTGGACGTTATCTTATAATTATTCAATTCTAAGTAATAAATTGAAAGGTAACTTTCATAAAATCTATTGGCTAAGTGATTTTTCGCTCTCTCTAAAAAGGGAGAACTGTAAGTTCACCTACTTATCAGGTAAGCGTAGTTCATCTACTTGTCAGGTAAGCGTAGTTCATCTACTTACCAGGTAAGCAATATATGTAGACCAGAATCTTGTGTAAGTATTTAGCATAAAATCTACTACATTTTCAAATTATTTTGATGTAGTGAAAGACAAACTGCGAAAAAAGCAGAATAATAATGGTTTAGCAAAGTATACCCAGCGATATGGGACAATTTTCTTACCTGCATAAGCTAGAGTATTGCCACATGGTGACCTCTTAACTACAAATGTCCAAGTTTATGAGAGATCAAGCTCAACAATTAACTGTTACACAAGAAAAATACTACAAGAGCACCACTGAACCTACAGGTCTTTCCATTTCCTTCCTCTATAGAAACACTACAAGGAAAAATGAAATAGATGTCTCACAATATTATATAGGAAATCCAAGAAATACTAAAATTGATAACAAGTTAAAATTTAGTATTGCATTATATTTGATTTGTTGGTCTATAAACTAAATTGATATACACCTTGCATTAGGATCACTAATAAATGGAATTTCAAAAAGAACTAAATAGTTCAAAGCAAAACAAAAGTCTATCCAAATCTCACTATTTGGAAACAAGCATATGAAGAGAACAGAGGAGTCCTCAATAAAACATATATAGTAAACAAGTAAAATTAGAAGGATCTTAAAATTTTCTATTATCATTAGGATTTCAAAATATGAGAACTAAACACACCTTTGTTTTAATTCCAAGTGCTAATGACACTGCACTTGCTATAATCAATATTATAAGAGTCAGATCTTGCCAGGCTTCCCATGCCCACTGCAAGGCAAAGCAAAAAAAATAATAATCATACAAGAGAATTGAAAAGTGGATTTCGAGTAAATATTTATCCAAATTTGGCAACCAATTACTAGACAAAAGTAATCATTACAACTCATGTCAATAATAGTCCAAAGGCAACCCCTAGATAAGTCAAAAAGATTAATATCTACAGGAGGACATAAGTGAAATGACTGACTTAGAGAACATAATATTGTTTTGACTAATTGTAGTTAATATCTGAGAAATCTCAAATAATAGAATTTGCCCACCAACTGCACTGCAAAGGAAATAAAAACTTACAGTCTGAGAGAACTCTCAACTCAGAACTAGAAGAATACAAGTTACAGACAAAAAAAATTGAAAAACTACAGGTAGAAACCATACCCTCCTTATAAAAAATTAAAGTACAGGCATTCCAAAGAGGAGATGGCAAGAAGCTTATAATTTATACATGTTGATGTTGAAGGTTTGTTTAATGTGAAATTGCAGAGCAAAAAGGTTAGTGCTTCGAAATGAAAAGAGAAAAGGAAGACTTCGAACATAAATTTCCTTAATGAGACAGCTGAGGAAATCATTTGGATTCACCAATGAAGCTGTGACATATGTCATATATAAGCAGGTCACGTAAGCAAAATCAAGGTTCTAGCTAGCAAGAAATTTCAAGAGTCAAAGGAATGTTGCTTGTGTATTGTATCAATTATTAGGTAACTAACAGCTATAAGCTAGTAATTTACCCGCAACTTTACCACTTGCAAGGAGATTCAGTTGGTGAATGAGCTGTTGTGAACAAAGAAAATGCGAAGGGATCCAATTTGAAAGTACTGAAAGACATAAATATTTAGATTCAATATAGTGTATATGTAATCTAAGTAAGCACCAATTAGAAAGTACTGAAAGACATATATACTTAGATTCAATATAGTGTATATGTAGTCGTAGTAAGCACCTATTGTAAGAAGACTCTAAAGGGATGTGAAGATAGTCCTTTTCTTACCTTGCCTTCCTTTTGTGCTCTAGCCCTCTTCCTTCCAACTGTTGTTCCATAGCTAAGCTTTATTTACAATGGACGAAAGAAGAATCACATAAAATAAAAGTCAATACAAGCCAAACCAAAGACACAAATAAGAAAAGAAAAAAAAAATAAAAAAACTAGATAGGCCCTGATCCATTATAATCAAGGCAAAGCAAACACTCCTAGCACAATAACAAGAACTTCTGCTAAATTTAACAATAATTCACAATTGAAAGCACTAATAAGGTCTTAATCCACTTAGTAAATGACAAAATTATGAGCTAATTCTATAATTTCATTATGCAAACATAGTATTATATAGAAAATTTGATACTGTGATTTGGCCAAATGGGGGGGAAATAAGACCGAGAAATGTATAATTCAAAAACAATTCATAAGATCAAAGTGAAAAGAACATGGGACAGTGTTAAGGCAACGAAATCAAAAGATGAATCCAAAAAGAGAAAAGCACACATGTTCAAAGCATTGTGGCGCTACTAGAGGGATCCGAGTGCTGGGTGTGGGCGATTGTGTGGGTGGATGAAGGTTTTGTCTAACCATAAGGTACAAATTGATTAATTGTTATATGGTGAAAAAGGTAAAATTTTAGTGCAAACAAATTGAAAGGTGGTACTAATAAGTTTTAGCAATTGTTTTGCAGCGTGGGGTATTAAATTTTGAAAGGCAACATTTCATAAGGGTGAATACTCAATAAAGACGCGTAGTATATTTTCAAATGATATAGTAACGCTTTGTAGGTGTGTTCTATGCTGTTAAAGAGGGTGCTTTCTAAGCATTGCCTAAACTTGTGTTGCCTTAACCTAGTGCAACTACCGTTAGATAAAGGCGCTGCTTAAGAGCACAATAGGCAACACTTTTAAAGTGTTGTTTAAAAAGTGTTGCCTTCGGCCAAAAATATCGTAGTGATAAGCTTTGAAAGTTGTCGCCAAGCACATTCAGTTGACTTGAGGCAAAAATCAAATTTGGTTTCAAACTTGATTTTGGATCGTTCCTTTATAATAACATTTTAAAACCTTCGAATTTGGACTCATGATCCCATTATAGTACTTATTGGCATAAATTTTTTTAACTTATTATATTATTATTTAAATATTATTATATGCACATAAGTTTTAGTAGGTGTACACATAAAAATAATTTCCATCAATACTATTCAAACAACATCTATCGTATCAAAATTATTTTTCAGTCAAGTTCGTACCAACTCAATTCTAACTAAAATCAAGTTGATTCAAATTGATTTTAAAAAAAAAATAAACCCCAAAATGGTCACTATCAATTTTTGTACTAGGAAAATTAATTCCTATAAAAAATAAAGTGACACTTTGGTCCCCCAACCTTTTAAAATGCCAGAATCAAGTCTTTTCATTAAATACTATGACATCGACCGTTAAGTAGTTGGCATGATACTATCACCCTCGATTTTGTGATCCAAGTTACTCCAACAAATAAAACAACATCATGTTTTGTTTTCATTCTAACATTTAAAAGCCTAACTTAACTGCAAATGTACCTAAATCCCACAAAAATTGATATTGTTTTATTAATAAATTGACTAGGATAATAGAATGAAAAATAACAGTCACGTTAACTATCTAATGAAAAAACATTGTAATATTTAATGTAAATGTTAGTTAATCGAGAGATTACATTGTCTAACGTTTCACAATGCCAATGACCACAATATCACTTTTTCTTTATAAGATAGTAATTAATTTATTGGATGTAAAAATTGATAAAGACCAATTTAAGGGTTTACTCTTTTATAAACTACTCTTTGAATGTTTTTGATGATCACCTTAGATTTTCGCAATTTTGAAATCTCCTCCTTATAATACATTGGCACTTAATTATACACTCAATCACATGATAGAAAATTATCCAATAAAGACCTCTATTATATTATAAGTTTGAAATATTACAACATAAGCTTCTTAGCTCAACTTGGATAAAAACCACACATCAAGTCACATAAAAACAATAAACTTACATTAAGTGCTTGTTATTTTTATATCTACACTTTATGTAGAATAATATGGGCACCATATTGTGGCTGAAGGGTAATCAGAGAGTATGGAGCATGAGCATAAGACGGAGAGAGTTCAAATGAGAAATTTTGTAGAATTAAAGACAAAACCATCTTTGCTTCCAACAAAGAGAAGTTTTGCCCAATGCATATTCTAGGACCCCATCCAAATGGAAAAAATGAAGCTCTGCCATTTGTAGCCTTTAAAACTCCTTCAGAAAATCTTTCAGGATTAAATTCCTTTACATCATCACCCCAAAGTTCACAATCATGGTGAACCAAAACTATTGGCAAGGAAACTTCCACTCCTGCAGGTAACGTCAAATTTCCAATTTCCACATCCTTGTGAGTAGTTCGAATAAGCTGAAGTCCTAGTGGGTATAACCTAAGAACCTCATACAATATCATAGATACCTGTTGCAAAAGATTTATGGTAATTATAAATAGCAAGGGAATAAAAGTAACGTCATCAAGATATTAATTACAATACTTACAATCTTAAGGTGACTTAGCCCATCAAAGTTTGGTTTTTTGTTGCCAAAGACTTCCAAGACTTCCTCCCTTGCACGTGCTTGCCATCCACGGTACCTACTCAATAACACCATCGTCCAAACAAGCAAAGATGAAGTGGTCTCTTGCCCTGCAAGGTAGAATAGCTTGCACTCCTCTATTACATCTTGAAGAGTCATTCCAACATTCTTGTTGTTTCCGTGTTCTTGAATTTCCTTGTGATTTGATTCCAAAAGTATGTCTAATAAGTTATTCTTGGTGGGTTCACCTGCCTTCAATGCTTTCTCTCTCTTGCTAATCATAACTTTAAGTGAAGTTCTTATATCCCTATCAATTTCCTTCATTCTCCTATTGATAGTGTTAGGTAGAAACCTAAAAACAATAATTATTAGTGATGTAATTGTCATGGTAGGAAGGAAGTGTTCTCTCCTATATTAATTAGTTTTTTGGCGGTTGTTCTGTCGTTAGAAAACTAAAACTTCACTATAGTAAGTTGGAATTTAAATGCTAAACTTTCCCATCACAACTTTTGGCTAGTTAGTGGACAATGTATAGAACACAAACTCTTCAAGATAAATGCTTGTTGATAATATTTTTTCTGGATGGAAGCTTTTTTCCTATTCATGTTGCAATTGAGATATTACACCACCAGGTCACAATAGTTAGTAAATTAATTGAGCATTGTATAAAACAATTTTTTATGTGACCACATGAGGCATGTTATTTGTTAATCATTATTTTCAACATGAAGTTTGGGAAAGTTAGTTAATTTAAATAAAACTCATTAACAAGCTAGATCTTTTATTAATTATCAAGCAAACACTACTAAATCATTGCAGCATACTGACGGGTACGGATTTGTCGATAACTACCAACAGAGAAACCAATGGGTAGAGGTTTTTTTTTTAATATATAAATTAGGTTTTCATTAGAAAAATAGATGCAACCTATTGGTAAACTTGTCGGTAGTGCTTGGCGCCATAATGCGTCATATGGCATGAACAAATTTCGAGGGGTATGTCGATGAAGTGGATGTTTATTCCATCACAATCAGAAACCCATCAGTATATGGTAGTGCACCACATGGCGCGGAATAGTGAAGGGCATTTTATTTTTCTCTTTTTAATTTAACTTAGCAACAGGTATAACAATTGGTTTTTTATTTTTTATTTTTAAATTACAATTATTGATGGGTTTAATTAAATTAATTTATTTTTTATTTTTATTAATTATCAATGAGTTTCCCAATGGTTGTTAAACATATTAAATTTTATTTTTTAAAATCACAAAACCGACGGGTATACCGACGAGTTTTTGAATTTCTAGAACATTGGTGTGCATCTCTTGTGGTTTCCTGTACCCATCAGTATACCTGTTGGTAATTAGTGGAACCCGAAATCCACCATTTCATTTAATGGTTATTGACAGGTTAATCCCTGCATAAGTCGAAACAGAACACCTCTTCCTTCTCATTTTTGCAACTTCTCTCTCTCACCCCCTCTTTCCCCATCGTTGCCGCCATAGCTCCATTTGCGGAATCAAGGCCACCTTTGCAATCTAAATCAGTTGGTGAGCATTTTAATCAATTTAGGTTTTATTTGGCTAAGTTATTCCATTTATTTTCACTGCCCAAAGTATTACTTTTTAATATATTGGAAAGTAATTGTTGCAATTTTGTTAATGTAGGAGTTCTATTGGAGGAAACACTGACAATGTTGGCTGTGGGCACTTTGATTTTCATTTTTTTCCTATTATTGTATATTTTATTTTTCAATTATGATAACTATTTAAAATTAAATATTTATTTATTTTGGATTTTCAAGAATGGATTTGTTTACATGCTAGGAGCTTTTGATTCTTTGTTTATCTACCACTACATAGGTTAGCAACAAAATCCTTGTTATTTATATGCTTTAATATGTATGTAAGGTAGAGACCTATGATTTATAGAATAGAATAATATGAAATGGAGATTGCATGTCTAGTAAGAGAACGTAGAGGTCTTTCCCCCAACTTGTTTGCATTGTTTGCTATAGAGATTGTTTGCATTTGCGGAGATTGCAGGAAATGTATATTATGGAGTTAAAAAGGGATGTGCTCCAGAATGATTTTTAGGATTATGTGAATTATATGTAATTGTTAAATTGTGATTGTTTAAATATGTATGCTATGCTATTCTCATTTAATAATGTCTCTTATTGTTAAATGCATTGATTAATTGATTATGGAAGCTACCATTTAAGTATAAATGCTGTCAAAATTTTGTGAACTTTTTGTTAGGCAAATACAATTAAAAGTAATTGAAAGTAATTGAATTGAAAATATTTAAAGTTAAATTGAATGTGTTTATAAGTAATATTGTGATGTCTTTAAAAAATTATACGGTTTAGAGTTACTCATATGCCCAATATTTTCTTCAAACTGATCATTGATGTATGATAGATTACATCGTAATAAATAGAGTGGGGATTAAATTGAAATTCTATGATGGTGTTGAAGAATTTATGAGAGTATCATGTTAAACACAACTCATTGATGAGGCAAAAGTTAGGTGTCCATGTAATAATTGCAAATGTATAAAGTATTTAGATGATACTATAAGGTTTCATTTGTACAAGTGGGTATTTATGCCTGATTATTGGATTTGGTTTGAGCATGGGGATGTAGTTAATGCAAGGATCAACTAGGTATTTTTTAGACTAGAAGTAATTCTGGTATAATCCATGTAGCTCAGCACAATGTTGGTAATGTGTCATGGGGTGGAGAATCTATGTATACATCAGGAGATGTTTTGGATGCACTGGTCCTGAATTTGTGGTCAAAGACTACTTGGTTCAGCTTAGGGAGGCTGGTGAATAACTACTTGTAACGTGATAATAGGGGCTATTTACTTATCATGGTTCAACTTGGAAAGGCTAGTCAAAGAGTACTCAGTGTTAGCTTGGAGAGACTAGTACAAGACTACTCAATTCCGCTTGGAGAGGCTGGTGAATAACTACTTGGTTTATGACAGTAGGGGTTGTCTATTGTTCACAGGTTAGAGCTTGAGAAGGCTATTGTAAAGACTATCTAGTTTTTTCTTTCTCAAGTTGCAAAAAGTTTTAGTGAATCTCAACAGAAGTTGTGTAATGGACGTAAGCAGGTTTTGTTGAACCAGTATAAAATCATCTGTGTCATATCTTTTTCTCCTTTATCTCTTTTATTTTCAATGTTCTGCATTATCTTTCAATATTTACTGATTGTCTAATCTTTTTATCTAATCTATTTCTAACATTATGCTTCAAAAAGTTACTTTATGAAATATATAATCTGTTTCCACAGTACTTCAAGCTTAATGCTAGATATTATATTGTAACATGTTTCAGTTTTTGAAAAGAATAAAAGAGAAACAAAGCACGATTCAACCCCTATTCTCGTGCATTTGTTACCAACATGGATGATACAAGGCAAATTAGCATGTGCAATTTGCATGGAGGATATTAAGACATTCACTGTAAAAAACGAATAAAAGACCGCTTGATTTGATTGTCAAAGGAGGTTCTTAGATGTTGGCCATCCATATATGCAAAGTAGATATTGCTTTAAAAGTAATTGTGTTGAATATGATGAGCCTCTAGTTAGACTAAATAGTCACCAAATGTTGGAAGATTAGGTTCTTCAGGCGCTTGTGGGACGTGTTCCATGATGTTCACAGAAGGCATATGAGTAGCTCTTGGGAAAATGATGCCATCCTCAAGCTGCAGCACCATTCGACATTGGACCTAATTTTCAAGGACAGTCTAAGAAAGGCAAGACAAAGCTGGGCCTTAGTGAAATATAGGTTGCTACACGCTGCTGGGTTGAGCACCCATGAGGGGACTCAAAAGCGATTGGTAACTTTAATATATATATATATATATATATATATATATATATAATATATATATATTATTCACTTAGTACATTTGAATTGTATTAAATAATATGTTATTATGATTTTAATGTATATGTCCATGTAGGCTAGGGATTTAAATAGCCCTCGACCCAAAAGAGTTGTTCCGAAAATCTCACACTCAAATAGGAAGCAAGTAGGAGACAGGAGAGGTGTGAGTCGACCCTCACTCTGAGATGACATACGTAAGATTCCATTTTGAATCCCTTGATATTTAATTTTTGTTACTTTTTTATTTATGTCATAATTATTACTTACAATGTATTTTATCTTTTTTTTCTCTATAGCGTAAATATCCAGGGTTAGGAGAGTGAGCCATGCACCCAGTGGCAATGGTTGGGCCTAATGCTGACATCCCTTCTCCAAATGAGGAGGATATTTGGGCCTAGGTTTTTGGTGGCCTTTTCAATGGTCACATGTATAGGATAAAGCTACTGCCATGATAATAGGTCCATCCTCCGCCACTAGGTTAGTTGTTGGGATGATGCCTTGCTAGAGCGCGTGCATGCTCTAAATTAGGAGTGGCAATAGCATGAACAACTCATCCAACAGTAGCAGGCATAGCTTCTCCAGCAGCTTCAAGAGCAAGCAGCAGGCAGAATAGCAATCGAGAAGGAACTTAGAGAAATCCAACAGCAGAAGATGTTAATGGAGTAGCATCAGCAACAAAAGGCCAAGATAGAAAAAAGTTAATTCAACAAAATGCAGAAGAAGATTACGGCCGATGTAATGACATTTGAAGGCCTCAAGATCCTCTAGCAAGAAGCCCCATATGCCACTGCCATCAATTACTAAAAAGCTCCTTGTACAATGCGACAACGACCCTGACGGGTCCAATGATGATGAGGATGAGGACTTCAAGTAGTCTTTTTTAGCTATTTTTATTATACTTTAGATATTTTTTATATTTATCCCACTCTGCATTTATTTTGTTTTGATTTTTTTTTTATTTACTCAATTACTTCATTATTTTGTTTATTTAATTATCATTTCATGACTTCCTTATTTTATATAATTTTTATTGATAATTAAATTATTATATAAATAAAAATAAATAAATAAATTTCAAACAATTAGATAGTTTATACAAGTTCTTGACATACCACAATGAGATCTATCTCACAAGAAAAAAATATATTGACAAGTGTACTCAATGGAAATGAATGTATTTTTCAAATAGAAAAATATTAAATATTAAATTACTATCAATAAACCCATCAATAATATATAGATAAAATATTTATTTTGTTTTCAAAACTCGTTGGTACAAAAAAAAAACCGTCGATAATTAATAAATAAAATATTGTTTTTTATTTTTAAAACTCATTGGTAAAAAAAAAAAACCGTCGGTAATATTATTTTCCTGACGACCTCGTTGACGTCTTTAATTTATGTTCCTGACTAGTTCTTTTATTATTGCCCAGTAGTAAGCCCATTGGTACATAACAATGGGTAAAATGACCCATCAGTGATAATCTTCTAACAACTTGTGTCCGTCTGTAAACCAGTGTTGGTATGCAGCATAAATCTTGTAGTGAAATAAGATGCGTAGGGTAGTCTTACCTTAATCCAGGGATGTAAACTTTCATCATAACTTTCATTGCAAGTTCCCCTTGCTCTTTCAGAAGTTGAAATATTCTTATTCCTTCTTCATAACTACTTCCAAATGCTGTTCGGGAAATAACATCTCTAGACAAATTCTGAAGAAATGGCCATACATCAATTTCACATGATTCATCTAGAGATAGCATTCCCTCCCATTCACTTATCATGTCATTGCAACTTTTGAAGAACGTTGGCATCATAATCTGCAGCGCAAAAATAGAAAGGAGTTAAAATTCCCTATGTCAAACTAAACATATAAACTTTCAGAGCATGTTGTAATAAAACAAATCTCTATTGCTTGCTAAAGCATAATGCAGCCCTAACTAATCCATGTTATGCCATACCAAATAATTTTTGTAAGGGAATACGCTTAAGGAGAAGATAAGTTTTTCAATGCTCAGACACACCAACAATTGGATTCCCTAGCTAGTGCTTTTTTGTCTTGTCTTCTAAAGGCACACAAGTCTATCATATCATATAAGATCTATATCTACTAAAGAGGAAATAACCTTTAACTTTTCTAAATTGAATGCAGGGTTGATTATCCGTCTATGTTTGCTCCACTTCTCACCCTCATAGTCTATAAGACCACTAGCTAGTAACTTGACCAGCGGATTTGAGTGAGGCTTTGGGAAGTCATTGATCTTGTTCAATACATTTTTAATTAGCTCAGGATCTGTTATGGTCACCCTTGGTCTTGGTCCAAACCAGATAAAAGAATTCTTGCCTGCAAATCATCGGCAACTTATATTAAAAAAAAAAAAAAACTTAAACTAAAACATTAACAATAACACAAAAATAAAAAATTGAATGAAGACAAACGGCAACTTCGTGAGCTATTAGAAATTGGCATAAAGTATAACATAATGTCAAATAATTAACCGTAAGAGAAGTAATTCACTTAAGAGGAAAGTAATTCATATCACAATCTCAAAACATGCATTATTTGAGGCTGTCAGAATCTGAAATCAATTAAATGATGCATGTTTTGAGATTGTGATATGAATTACTTTCCTCTTGAGTTAAAAAGGCAATATATTATCATTTTCTTCTTTTGTTTATTTGTTACGGAGAAATTAACAAATTTGTTCTTCTGATAGGCCACGACAAAATTCATTGAAAAGAGTATAGAATTGGACCGTTTAGGCAGAAAAAACAAAAGGAAAATACTAGACTCTTTTCGGGGCATGAGCAGGAAAAAAAAAAGGAAAAAAAAATTGTTAGACAGACTTCAAAGAAAAAATATAATGAACTGCTTATTAGCTACCCATGGGAATCATGTCTACGACAATAGAAGAATTCCTCACCCTCCTTATAGCTCCAATATAATTAATATCATTAATTGGGTTTGCGACAAATTCAACCCCCTTCTTATCAGAAAACTAAGGTGAAAAAAAAATAAGGATGGTGGAAGTAACTCGTGTGGAAGGGAGCAACCACACAACTACATAGGAATCAAATTCAGAAAATCACCACACATGGCATGTCTTTTTCAAAATACTCTCTTGTGAAAATCTTAGTAATTATGTATTTATAATAATCCGATTATGGACGAACAAATTATTACATACACCTTAGAAAGCAATTTGCAAATTACCGTATTTGTTGACAGTTTGTTGGGGATAGGGGAGCACACGGGGCACTATGTCATCAGAAAGGTTGATGGGTTTGGATTTGGCTTCCATATGCATCTGCATAAGTTCCTTGGTGTCCCCAACGAGAATCCTGTAAGGGTTGCCACGAATGCCTTGCTCTCTAAGCAGCCTCTCAAGCTTCTTTGGCCTCAGCCACAGCCAGTTCAGCACCCTCCATCCCCATATCACACCAATCACCACCGTGAGAGCTATGGCGGCAAAAGTTGTGTCCCATGCTGCTTCCATTTCTGTGTCAATAATTGGTGGGAGAAAGAAAAAAACACAGCAATAAGATAAGATGATGAAACATATATATAGAGGCAGCAAGATATATCAGAACACTTGAGCACAATAATAATTACGGCGTGCGGCAATTACGAGGTGCTGCAATTTTTACTAATAAATCAATGGGTCATGCTCACATGTTGAAGGGGGTCAAACCCTTCGGTGCCCAAGGTGACCCGGCTATGTGAGGGCGTGACATATATCCACATAGCCAGGGATTAGGTAATATATAGAAGTTAATTAATACGATTAATAATTTTTCCTGTTTTTTATTTTTCTTTTTTTTTACATTTTAATATTAATTTTGTTTATTTGGTTTTTAGAATTTGATATGTCTGAATTTAGTGCAATGAATAGTCCGTTTTTTCTTCTTCAATTTTTATTTTATTTATATTTTTAATTTTTTTCAGTTTGAATTCAACTAGTTTTTTTCCTTTTCCAAGTTTTTTTTATCATTTTTATTGTTTTTATATTTATTTTTGATTTATTTGTTTTCAAAATTCGATTAGTTTGAATTAAGGGCAATAAACAGTACTTTTTTATTTTTTAATTTTTCTTATTAAAAATATTGAAATGAGTCTTTGTTTCCTAATGAAAGACACAAACAGAAAAAAATGATAAAACATTAGAAAAAGGAAAAAAAATAATTGAATTCAAATAGAAAAATAACTAAAACCAAAGAAAACAAAATAAAAATAAATAAAATAAAAATTGAAAAAGGAAAAACATACTGTTGAGTGTACTAAATTCGAACATACTGAATTATGAAAAATAAATAAACAAACATAAAAATTAAGACGTAAAAAAAGGAAAAATAAAAATAGGAAAAATTTAAAAAGTATCATGTATTGCAATGAATTCGGAGTAACCGTATTTTGAAAAAATAAATAAATAATAATAAAAACAATGAAAATGATTAAAAAATTGATGAAAAGGAAAAAAGTATTGTTTAAATTCGAACTAAATTATGAAAAAAATAAAAAAAATTGAAAAGGAAAAAAATACTATTTATTGCACTAAATTCGGGCTTACTAAATTCTGAAAAAATATAACTAAAAAGAAAAATTAAAAGGAAATAATAAGGAAAATTAACAAATGAAAAAATGAAAAAGTACTGTTTATTGCACTTAATTCAGACTAATCAAATTTTGAAAAAAAAATAAAAATAAAAACAACTAAAATGATAAAAAAAGGAAAAAATACTTAATAATAGAAATTACCTCTTTTTGGTCCGTGATCCTAAACCTGATACAATAACATAATTGTTAATTCACTTACTTAATCATTTCATTTACACTTTCTCAAACCTTTTGGGACCCACTTCATGTCACATGACATTTTTCTATTGGACAAAACTTTTACAAGCACCACATACATTCACTATCTTAGGCATATGAACAACCGCCTAAATGAATAACTAAACCCACTACGTTTGTCTTTTTGGCTTTTGGTTTCTAGCTACATCCATATTTGGTCTCATCGTATGAAAAGGGGCATTATAATTTTCTTAGGAAATACAGCGATTTGGGAAATTACAAACTCTTAAATATTACTTTAATACCAGTGCTTCCGAATAAACACTCACGTTATTAGTTAATGATTTAAAAAGAATAATTTTTTTATATTTAAATATATGAAATTTCATTTTTCTATATTTAAATTTAAATTTAACTTTGATGAAATGATTTTGTAAAAATATCGTATATTTTTATTTATGAAATTAATTTTGTTACATTAATAATGGCAAAAGGTATTATTAGTCTACGTTTCAATCATGTATTTTTTTTCAAAGAGTTTCAATGAAATCACTATTTAAACTAAACATTTTGCCATAATATACAATTTGATATATGTATAATTTTTTTTTTCATAGTAATAGTACATATAGATATAATTCTTTATCAAATTAAATTATTTTATTTATATAATCTTTTAATAATGAATATGAAAATTAATTATATTTATAAATATGATAAAATATAATTAAATAATAATATAAAATTATTTTATATCATGGCTTCAAAATTAAAAGATTTAACAAAAGCTGGCTATGGCTACTTGGAGAGCACGGCCAAAAATTCTCCAGCAGTGTTTGTGAGTAAAACTATTTATATTTGTTAAGCTTCATCAGAAGAGAGAAACTGAATTTGTGAGGGAATATGACTAACATGAATTTATTTCTTTAGAGTATTTTCTCTAACAAAATGAAGGTCAAGTTCGAAATGTTTGGATCTTTGGTGCAGAATTGGATTTGCTGTCATCATGACAGCACTGAGATTATCATAGTAAATTGTGGGAACCTGAGTTGCAGGTTGTTGTATTTCAAGTAGAAGGGATTTCAGCCAAGTGATTTCAGCTACAGCAGCAGCTAGGCTTCTGTTCTCAGCTTCGGTGCTGGACCGTGAGACAGAGGCTGCTTCTTTTGATGCCCAGGATATTAGATTACCACCATAGAAAACACGCAAGCCAGTTGTTGAGCGTCTGATCTGTCATCCAAATCTAATGCCCAATCAGCATCACAGAAACCAGAAAGATTAAGATTTGTGGAAGGTCGGAAGGTAAGACCATGGGATTTGGTACCTTTAAGGTATCTTAATATCTGTTTCACTGCATTCCAGTGACTGGTAAGGGGATGGTGAATAAGTTGGCACACTTTATTGACTGAGAATGCAACATCAGGTCTAGTCATTGTGACATATTATAGTGCACCTACAATAGACCTTATAGAGAAGGGTCTTCAACCGGATCAGATCCTTCCTTAGATAGCTTGAGGCCTGAAGTTATTGGAGTGGGTGAGGGGTTGCAATTATAGTATTCATCAAGTTGCAACTAACCCAGCTAAAGCCTAACTAAATCAGTTTCAGATCTAACTGATCCTTGCTGAGCTCGTTTTCCTTCACTCTCCCTAACAATATTCTGAGTAGTAAACAAAAAGTCACATCCACTATCCCAGTAGCTAGTAATCCCCAAGCAATGCAAACCCGCCACATGTTTCTAAGATTTTGAGCCCAGTTAATAATTTGAAGACGGAAGTTTCAGTATCCAGTGTTTGCTCTTTCATACCTCTCCAATGTTGCCTCTTTTTTTTATTCCACTTTGTCACATAATCAATTTGTTATAAAAAGAAAAAGTGTCTGAAGAGTGTTCTCCTTTACTCCAATAGAAGGGATTAACTTTGGTCTCTATTACGGTCCCATTTTTTAAATAAAAAATAAATTAATATATTCATAAAATATTTTATTCTAATATCTTGTATTGTGTAATTTATTTTTAATTTGGATAAAAATATAAAATTATTTTATAATTTTTAATTTAAATTAAATTTAATAAATTAAATTACAGAGGAATATTTTATAAATTTTTTAAAAAGTTAAAATATATAAAAAAATTTAAAAATAAAATTAAAAAGTGCTAGAAATAATTAAGAAGGGATGTGAAAAAAAATGTTTGGAAGAATAGGGAAGATATGTGAAAAATGACATTGAAAATTATTGATAGTTATAGAATGAAATATGAAATAAAACAATATTTTTTTAAAATATAATATTTTTCTAAACAGTAAAAAATTGATCAAAAGATGGAAAAGAGGGTACTGGGAGGTCCCTCTGACGTGGGACTCCCCCGTCTCTCTCCACGTCCCACGTTTTCCTTCCAATGGTTAGAGGGACGTCTTTGACAGGTACAGTGGCTGGGATGGGATATTGGTCGCCGCTGGAGCTTCTCTCATGTCCATAGTCTCCGTATGGAGAAATTCAGCAAAGGGGATTGATATTGTTATTTGAAAGGTTGAAATTTTATGCATCGATCTTGGACTTGAACGAATATATATGTGGATCATATCTTATCTTTACCATCTTTTATGAAAGAGTTTAATTTTTATATATGAATTATAATACCATCCAATTATATATTTTTATAGTAATAAAAATAA
This sequence comes from Dalbergia cultrata, assembly GCA_031216105.1. Taxonomy (NCBI): domain Eukaryota; kingdom Viridiplantae; phylum Streptophyta; class Magnoliopsida; order Fabales; family Fabaceae; genus Dalbergia; species Dalbergia cultrata. The sequence goes on from CM062350.1 coordinate 21,448,761, forward strand.
TTAAGTTTTATATCTATTTTTAAAACTATCATGTAAATGAGATGATTTAATTCAATAATAGTCGGTACTTATAAATCAAATTCTTTGGAGTTAACAAACTTCAAAAGAAATATAGTCACAATTTTTCATGAACGCAATTCTATTCTTATTATCTGTCACTTCTATTGAAGATAGTGTGAATTGTGAAATGATATAAATATAATTTTATTATTTTAAAATTTTTCCTATGGTTTTGGTGCTTTTTGCCCTTTATTTGTTTTTAGCTTCTGTCATTCTAATTTTTTTTTTATCGCTATAAGTATGTTTAAATATGCATTTAATCCAAGTTAGAGAAAATATATATATGTATTTAGCCATTACAAATAACAGAAATACTATTTTTGTGTCCTTGTAAATATTTTTAAACGTATTTTTTTTAATCATCATATATATCACCACTTAATATCAAATCTAAATGTAAAAAAGGACCCAAAATGGAACAATAAAAAAAAACAATTAAAATCAAAACAAAATATTTAAACAGATCAAAATTAAAATGACTCACATATAAAAATTTAAAACATATTTAAACCTAGTAAAATACTTTCACGTGACGGGCCAAGTGCCGACACTTTAATTAAGTATAAGTTGGCCTATTTTCTCTTTTAATTCTCATATGTATCTTTGTTGGACTAATGTGGTAGTTGTTTTCAACTTTTGGCTATCAATGGATCAATGCTTTTTCTTTAAATAATTTCTTTTGAACTTTTGATTAATTAATTAAAATAATGACTATAATAAAATTTGTTGATTAATCATATCATATCACATCATATCATCATATTATCATATTCTGTATATTCTATATATAAAAGTAAGACACTTTTCATACTCTAAATATCAAAAGTCTCTATTTAATGCTTTCAATTTAATATTTTTCATTTCATTTTATTTTAACACTTATTAAATAGCTACACCATTAATTTTGGATTTCTACATCTATTTATTGATTATTTTATTTTTTAAAAAAATATGATTTTCCATTAGTGTATATCTTTTTAATATTTTTATCTAAACAGTACCTATGCGTTGCATGTGGATTGTTGGTGAAATTTTTAAATTATCATTAATTTCAATATTATTTACATTGATTTTATGAATTATTTTATTTATACATATTGTTTGTTAATCTAAAATAATTTTTTTCATTAATCTATATATTTCTAATTTTTTTATTTAGAGAGCACGTAAGTTGTCAGTGCAATATTTAAAAATTATCGTTAATTTAAAATTACTTAAATTAATTTGATCATATATACATATATATATATATATATTAGTCAATATAGAATAAAAATAAAAATTAATTTTTTCTAAGAGACATCTTTATTATATAACCATCATCGTAGTTAAGTATTGCACGAGCCAGTGCTTATAAATGGCAATTATGACTCGCAGGCATTATGAAGTCTTGGGCATTAGAAACAAACAGCCAGGTTTACTTGATGAAGAAGTTTAAAACGAAGTCTTGGGCATATGAAAATATATATTTATACACAAATTTATATATACTAATTTGATATAATAAAGTAAATAAAAATTATTAATCAACTTAGTGGAGCGTTTGCAAAATGAAAACGATGCGATAGCGGTGCTAAAGCGGAGAGCGCAGGACAGTGGTGGTTGATTAGCGCAACGCGACGTTGGTGAACACAAGGACCCTCGATCTTCGAGGTTTTTACACACTCAAAGTTGAAGGCAGTATGGTCAGTTTCTTTTTCTTCTTCAAAGGCAAAATAATAAAACCGGTCGATCGTTATGACCAGTCCGGTTCGTGGTTTTCTAGGGATCCCTGTCACTTCTCCCGATATCAATTTATTTGGAAATGTGTTTTACTACCAACTGTTTTGTTCATTAACTATGGATTATGGACCACTTATGATTTTTATGTACTTACCTCACTATTTGGAAGCGTTTCATACTCTGACGTATGTATTGTTTTTAAATGCAAGTGTTTTTCTCAAAAGGTTTTTGAGAAATCGGTTTTGAGCATCACCTGGACCGGACATGGGAATGGTTCCTGGTTCAATAAATCCGACCAGCTGGTCTGGTCCAATTTTCAGAACTATGCCGGCTGATAATATGAAAGAGGAAAGATTTCATGTGCTAATGTCCTGAAATTTGAATATTGAGGGATCATTCACCGACAAGATTTTAACGAAACGGATTGTTTCAGTAAAGTACTTAACTAGTTGATTTTCCCTCATTAATGGGGAAATCATAACGACTTGTGTCAAAGCCTAACATTATCTTAGCAAAATCTTCCAGTAACATCAAAGATGAAACGTTTCATGTGCCAACGTTATGCAATTCGACAATCAAGAGAAAATTTGTTGGTAATATTTTCATCAAATTGAAAATTCTTATGTGTAACTAAGATTTTCCCTCAATGCTATTTTTCTTTCTAATTATTTTTTCCCCCTAATACTGGACATGAAAAATGACTTGCTTTATGGCTTGTGTTGTACCAATGAAAGGTCATTTTTCTCGTAAATCACTCTTCAATATTATTTTTATCTCCATATTCCAATTTTCAAGTTGGTATCATAGCGGGTTCTATCCCATCTCTACGCTGCCCTCTAGTCTCCTAGGTTTGCCCCGACTCTAGGATATCAGAGTTTTAATCTCAGTTTCCTTTTATTTATTTTGCATCTGGTCAGAGAGAACATCTATACCTATTATCCTCTATTCTTGTAATTTTTTATAAGAACCAGAGACCACCTTCGTATACAACCAGAAGTATCTGAGATTGCTTATTAGTAGGTCAGAAGTTAATTTTGTTGATGTTTTATTAGTAGATCTGTCACATCCACAATCGGTCACTTCTCAGATCTAGTACTTGCAAGGTATAATACTATCCAGGCTATCCTGTGTGTTGTGCATATTTTTCCATAGTCAGGGGCTTCATTCTCATTTTTTATGCATACTCTCAACCTTGTATTAGGGACTCCAATAGAAGCTAAAGTATTTTGGTTATTATGGATGCTGAAGCAAGTTGTGTGTTGTCTAGAACTCCATCAAACACTTCAAAATTATATGGTCCAAAATTTACAAAAGCTGAATATCAAGAATATCTACATTTGAAGGCTGCCGGACAATCTCGGACTACTTGTAGTTCTAGGGCCTGCATGCATCAATCGGGTAATACTCAAAATAAGTGGATTATCAATTCAGATACGTCAGATCATATTGCTGGTAATATTTCTCTATTCTCCTCAATATCCACACCAAAATCTCCTCATTCTGTTACTCTAGTTGATGGCTGTAAAGTTACAGCCAAAGGAATTGGTTCTGTTGCACCTACTACTTCTATGTCCTTACAATCTGTTTTATTTATATCCGGCTATCCTTTTAGTTTAATCTTTCTTAGCCAACTGACTAGGTCACTTAACTTTTTTGTAACCTTCAATGCCAAATCATTTCACTACAAATAAAATCAGTGATTAGTGACCAATTTTTCGTTCACTAATTTCATGAAATCGGTTGCTAAACCTGTTAGTGACCGACTTAGCGACCGAAAACAGAAGTTGCTAAAACCATGGTAGCTAAAATATTAGTGACCGATTTTTTCGGTCACTAAATCTTTTGACCGATTTAGTGACTGATTTTTCTATCTATACAACCAATTTTTGTATGCTATTAGTGACTAATAAATTGGTCACTAAATCTTGTGACCGATTTAGTGACTGATTTTTCTATCTATACAACCAATTTTTGTGTGCTATTAGTGACCAATAAATCGGTCACTAAATCTTGTAACCGATTTAGTGACCGATTTTCTCATCCACAACCAATTTTAGATGGTAGTTCGGTTTGCTATTAGTGACCGATTTATCGGTCACTAATTTTGTGACGATATATCGGTCACTAATGTGTGATCCCTAAAAAAGAAAAATTTAAATTTTTAAATCTCACTTTTGAAATTTAAATATATATCATCAAACAATAAATTATATATCTATACAGAAACTAACAAACTTAAAAATTGCCAATATATTTTAACAAGTAGTTAACATCATATAACAAAATATGTTAGATCCAAATATTTTGAATTTTACAATAACACAAAGCCCTATAATCTAAAATGAAAATAGAGATATGTATTAAAAACACTTTGGACAATAAATTTTCAACATAGACATAACAAATTCTTGCTTCCATGAGTCTTCAACAACTTCCATTGAGTCTTGAAACGTCTCCTTTGAATATTTAACGATTTATATGGAGTCTTCAACAATTTGTATAGAGTCTTCCTCTTCCTCATTTGAGCCTCTTCTCTAATGCGTCTTCCACTACCTCAATTGAGCCATCAACCCTCTCTAATGAGTCTTCAACAACTTCAATTGAGTCTTCAACTCTATCAAGTGAAGATAGTAACTTGATGGAGGGGACAGAGTTGGATGAGAAAGAAAAAGAAATGAAATCTTCATCTTACTCATCAATACTTAAACAAGTTTCAATTATACACAAGCTATGCCCTCTAACTATAACTACTAGCTATAATTGATAAAATCATACCCGGAGCAATTCTTTCATTTCTATGCCAAAAATGATTTAACTACTAAGTCGTATCAAAATTTAGATATTATTGTAGAGAAACCACAATTCATAACATAAACACTAAAAAATACCAATCTTTTTCTCCTCCTCTATTTACTTTTATTTTATCTGGCCATCAAGTTTCAGATAGAAATATTTGGTTCCATCAAGGCTCTGTGTGTGCTTTTGTTCTCGTGAATCTAAGTAAATCAATGACTAATATATTGCACTAGCTATATTACTTGCCAAAAGATTTTGTTTCTTGATTTATCAATGGTAATAGTGGTTTATGTGACCATCTAAGAAATCATTCCTCGTCACACAAACTAAAAGGGGAACATGAAAAATACCAAAGAACAAAACTGGAAGCAAACCCAAAAATACCAAATCGAGATTGACTAACAAACCAAACAAGAGGCAAAGAGAGGGGGTAATTGAGTAACGAATAATTAAGTAAGGTCAACAAACTACAAAGTATGGTTAGATATGACTTAATAATTGTTTACTTTTTAAGCTAAAATCTCCTTCATTTAAATCAAGCATATATGAAAATTCACAATGAAGGAATGTTCAACACCAATTACAATTCAGCTATGAAATTCAATAATGCATTATAAACTTGAAGGGACATTGTTTAAATTTCAATCCATTAAACAACAAAATTGTACATATGTCCAATTCATTCATGAAAGGCCATTCTTTAAATTTCAATCCATTAAAGATCCAATTCTCTTTTGATAGTTTCACTAATGACATTCAATTCCAGTGGCTAGGCTGAAAAATATGCAAAATAAATTGTGCCCATTTGCAAGAAAGCTCAAATTGGTCAAACAAATAATGAAAAGTTGTCAAGATTATCAATGAATATGTGCAGTTCCTATCTACATAAATCCATTTAATTGAAACTAGTTACTAATTCAAAACACGAATTGGAACCAAACTGAAAAATGCCAAACTGATATTAACTACCTGGAACCAAACCACAGAGAGAGAGAGAGAAGGGCAAACCAATGGCTGGGCGGGCTGGGCTAGAACGAAGGGTTGCTGGTTAGCTCGCGGTCCGCAACGTCTCGCCCTGCAACGTTTGGTGGTTCATGAACATACAGCTCAGAGCGTTGACGGCGGCAATGATGAGCTGGAAGACTCAATAGTGGCTCGCGATGGCTGATGGGGTTCAACGATGATGGAGTGACGAGCCAAGCGGGGAAAATGAAACATTGATGTAGCCACAACAATCCTGCAATAAGCCAAAAGCCAAACAACATTTGAAGTAGACTGATATCTTACAGTTCAACCAACTAGCAGCCAAATAACTATGGTGTTGTTAATTAATTAACCATTGTAATCATGATATAAATACAAATGAAAATATTGGGAAATAAACCTCACCAAAACATTCCTTTTTCCCAAAAAAAAAACACACACACACAAAAATACCACTCAAGAAATGAGAGCACTTAGAAACTCATAGCAGCAAAAGAGAAACTGAATTATCCCACACATCAGTTTAAATCACAAAAAACCATACCAAACAACAACAACAACAACAGTAGCAGCAATAATAATAATAATAATAATGAAACGGCAGTGTTCATGAGTAAATCAATTCAATTTTCTTCATACCTAATAACATCAAACCCATCAAACAAATAATGCAAAATATGAAATTGCACATAAGATGATTAATTATTCACTCCCATACAATACCTATAGATTCATACTTGAAATAAATACATACATTACAAAGAGAGAACACTTCACTAACTACTAATATAGTCCAGAACACTCTCCTCACTTGCTTCAGTAACGGCACAAAGGTACCAAGTTATCACAAAAACATTACAAAGAGTGAAATTAGGAAGGAAATAAAGAGAATAACAGTTATGCTAAACGACACCAAACGTTGAAAAACTCATCAAGTTAACTAGATATAAGTGAAGTAGTGGTGAAGGCGATGGCAAAAATAGCAATTGAAGAGGGAGGGCTGAGAAAAAGGAGAAAAAGAGTAGAATACCGCAAATCTTGATGGGAGCTTTGAGCCCTTATAGATTAGGCTGTTGCAAGAAAATCTCTCTAGAAACGATAGAAAGAACCAGAACAGGAATAACGCATCGTGACCAAATCTGTGGCGTTGCGAGTAGATTGGTGCCGTTTGTCTCAGTTTTGTGACGGCGCAAGGAGCGGAGGACAAGGGGAGGACAAGCGGAGGTGCAAAGAGCGGAGGCGTGAATAGCAACAACGTGAAGAGCGGAGTCGCAGGGAGTGGAGGCACTGGGAGCGGAGGCACCGGGAGCAACGACGCGAGGAGCGGCAGTATGATGGTGAGGATGGCGCACCCTATGTGTTGTAGTTGAAGCTGTGCACAGAAAGGAAGAAGAAGATGCGCACCCTTTTTCTTTCTTTTCTTCCTGTGTCCCCTTTCAATTTAAGCCTCAAGTCTAGTTTAATTCCCTTTCAATTTATCAATAATTTATTATTAAGGTTAATTTTAATGTACTAATAGTATAAAATCTATTTTTATTTAAAAACATAATAAATTAGATGATAATCACTACAAATGTTTTAAACAAAAAATATATTTTATTATTTATTTTAATAGTTTATAACTTCTTATCATTTTAATAAATAATAAAATATGAAAATATTCTCTTTCTTTTATATAATTTGATATTTTTGAAATATTTTCTATCATAATTATTGATATTTTAATTAAATAATAAATATTATATCAGTCATAACACCTCCTCACAAAAAGAATATCGGTCACTAGAAAATATTAGTGACCGATTTTGTGACCGATTTATCAAGTAAATGTTAATTTTTTGAATGGAATACATTTGGTCACTAAATTTTGTATTGGTGATTAATTTAGTGGCCGATTTTTATAAAAGTAAGGTTTTGTAGTATAAATGAAAATTGGTCGCAAAATCGGTCACTGATATTTAGTGAACAAATGTATTCCATTCAAAAAATTAATATTTACTTGATAAATCGGTCACTAATTGTAATATTAGTGACCGATTTTTATGAATACAAGGTTTTCTTTTATAAATACAAATCAGTCACTAACATTTCAATCAGTGATCGATTTAGTGACCGATTTTTATTAACTAAAGGTTTTATTGTATAAATAAAAATCGATCACTAAAATTTCAATTAGTGACCGATTTAATGACCGATTTTTATGACTGCTAGGTGTTGTCTTATAGATAATAATCGGTCACTAATTGTAATATTAGTGACTGATACAATTAGTGACTGATTTTTATGACAGCAACGTTTGCTAGTATAAATGAAAATCGGTCACTAATTGTAATATAAGTGACTGATTTAGTGGCCGATTTTTATTTATACAATAAAACCTTTAGTTAATAAAATTGATCACTAATTGAAATGTTAGTGACCTATGAAGCACTGACACTGACACAGACACGGGACATGACACGAACACGGACACGGAGACACACCAAACTCAAAAATTACAGTACACGGACACGGCATATGTATATATAATTTTTTTATTTTTTGTGTGATTTATTTGTCTTTTGTGATCAACTGAAGAAGTTTCAAAATAAAATGACCCAACAACATAGGTCCAATCAAATAACTGTAGTTGATTTTGGGCTCATATTGAATTAGAGCAGTATCTAGTCGTGTTCAATACGTTTCCGAGCTCAAAAAAATTATTTTTTAATTGGATGTATACCGACATGTGTCGTGTGGGTGTCGGACATCGACATGTGTCGTGTGCGTGTCGAACACCGACACATGTCCGATACACGGACACGCCACTAAGTTGGTGTGTCCGTGCTTCTTAGTTAGTGACTGATTTTTATAAAGGTAAGGTTTTCTAGTATAAATAAAAAATAGTCACTAAATCGGTCACTAATTTGATTTAGTGACTGATTTTTTCCACCCTTTTCATTTTTGCTAATGGCTTAATTCGATCACTAATTCATCTTTTTAGTGACCGATTTATTTCGGTCACAAAATCGATCACTATTTGATGTATTTCTAGTAGTGTTTGTCATACAGGATCGTAGTACAGGTTTGACGATTAGTGTAGGGTATGAATTGCATGGTCTCTATTACCTTCAATTAGTTCCACCTGTGACTTCTGGTGTAGTTACTTCTCTGAATCTACTGTCATCTGAGTCTGTAAAATTTGCAAAAAAAGGTTTCGGGCCTTGAGAAAATGAAATCATTGAACTGTGAGTCATGTCAATTAGGAAAACATATTTGTTCTTCTTTTTCTAGACAAGTTGAAACTCGTATCGGTTCTCCATTCTCAGTTATTCATTCAGATATATGAGGTCCAAGTCATGTGTCAACATCTTAGGGTTTTAGATATTTTGTCACTTTTATTGATAAGTTTTCTCAATGCACTCGGGGTATATTTGATGAAAGATCGTTCAGAAATACTTTGCACCTTTCCTTCCTTTTTTAGAGATATTGAAACTCAGTTTGGGAAAAAAATCAAAGTGCTTCGAAGTGACAATGCTAAAGAGTATTTTTCTTTTGCTTCATCCTCCTTTTTTTCTTCCCTAGGTATTTTGCATAAATCTACTCGTTCTTATACACCTCACTACAAGAAAAGTGTGGCAAACTGACGGGTTTATTGACGGGTATGATTTTTACCGATGACAATTTTGACGAATACGAAGGCATTGGAGACGAGGCCGTCGATGAATATTACCGATAGTATAAAACACCCATCGGTTGTTTTTGACTCTTTTACTGACGGATAATGTGATAATTAGTCGTCAGTACAATTAAATAAAAGGCGTCAGCTCTTTCGTTAGAGACATATTTATACCGACAGGTATATTCATTTTTACCGATGGGTGTTTAAATAAATAAATTCTAATTTTTAAATATTTTTACTGACGGTATTATCCGTCGGTAATAGATAAATTTTTTTAATTTTCTTTAAAACTATGATGTGATTGATAATATGTTATTTATTTATTTATTTGTACATGTAATAACCTAATTATCAATTAAATTGATATTAAATAAGAAAATATTAAAATGAATAAATTAGAGTAATTAAATAAAATATTAAAGTATGACAATAAAATATATACAAACTACAATAAATGTTAAAAATATTTAGAATGGAAAGAAAAAAATGAAGCTACATAAAGACTAGCTGAACTCCTGGGTGTCAGCATTGTCGGCAGTGCTGGCGAAATCAACAACATCATCATCATCACCTGGACCATCATCGTCATTCGCCCCGTGCAACGGTGAGTGGCCCTCGACGATGGAGGGGAGTGGGATAGGGGGGAATGGGGTCTGGGGAAGCGTCTTATCGAAGTTGGAGGATCCCAAAGCCTGTATGTCCCAAAAACAAGGTCATCACATCAACAGTGATCTACTGCTGCATCTTCCAGAGCTGAGCCTTCTCCTTATTTGCTTTCTCCTGCTATTGGCGCTCCAAGGAGAGCTTAAGTTCTTGGATCTCTCTCAACTCCTACTCCACAGCTGCTCAGCCTGCCTGCAGCTCTTGGAGCTACTGAAGGAGCTGTGCTTGCTGCTACTGAATCAGCTGTGCCTACTGCTGTAGCTCATAGTTGAGGGTATGCACACACTCCCTCAGGGCATCATCCCTTGTAGCTAACCCAGTGGCAGAGGATGGGGATATATATACTCTCAGGGTAGTGCCCCATCCCATATATGCAGCCCTTGTAAGGGCCACCAAAGACCTGGGCCCAGAGGAGGAATGTCAACATCAGGCCCAGCCTAAGCCACCTGGGTTTGGTACTGGGTCTGTGCTTGCTCCCAGAGGTCAATAAACTCGCGCTGCAATGGAAAAATGATAAAACACGTTGTAAGTAATAATTATAGCATAAATGAAAATAATAATAAAAATTAAGTAAAGTCATGTATAAATTCAAACTTACATAGGTCGCCTTGGAGCGATGGTCCACCCAGACTTCTCCAGACTCACCCCTCTGCTTACCCTTTCGGGTGTGGATCTCCCGAAATAGCTAGCCCTATATCGAAGGGCGGCTCAACTCCCTCGCTTGCACAAATAACCACAATAAAGTCATAAACATATAACATTTACCACAATTCAAATATAGTAAATGTTATTATAAAATGTAGAAAGGTTAAAGAATTACCAAACACTTGCGGGTCCCCTCCTGGGTACTCGATCCACTCGTGTACGACCCACCTTTCTGTGAGGCTCGGTTTGTCTTTCCCTTATCCGACCTATCCTTAAAGGTCGGGTTGCTGGCCCAGTGGCACTGGAGCTCGCTTAGGGTGGCATCATTCAGCCACGAGCTACTCATGTGTCCCTTATGGACGTCATGAAACATATCTCGCAGTTGCTTGGAGGACCTAATCCTCTAAGCCTTCTTCACTACGGGCTCATACTCTGGCTGAATGTAGAATGATCTCTGCATATACAAATTCATAACACATAAGTTATTATATATAAGCATATATTTTAATAAAAGCAAATAAATCATATAATTACCTTCCAGTCCGTCCACCATGACTCATTGACATCAGCAGGGATGTCAGTCCATATTGGCCACGGATGGTTATACCTACTCTGTAAGACCTTCGTGATCCTATGGTGAGCCAGCGCAAATGGCTGAAAACTATTGCATAGATAAAATAAATCAAAAAAACAATCAAAATATTTGAAATATCATAAGCAATGTAAAACTATAATGTAATGAAAAACATATTTCAACTTACCTATCTTTACCGTCCGACCTGATCTAGCGAAGCGGTCTGCCATCAACCCCAAGTGGCCTGCCATCTGGGTCGAGGGGCCTCTCATGTGCATCCCGTGCTTGTGACCCAGTGAAGGAAGGAAGAGTTTGATCAGATACAAGGTAGGGAATCGGGGCAGTGGTAGGGCTAGGGGTAGTGGCAGTGGTAAGGGAGGGGTCACTACTATGAATGGGCTATAACTGTGAATACAGGGGAAGTGGGGTTTTGGCATACCTAGGAGTAGGCATTGTTCTAAATCCTGGGGTGTTGATGGTAGGAATGGAGGTGGAGGTGGTGGGAGGGGATGGCTGAAGTGGTTGGAGGGGTGGTGGCTGAGGTGGGGGGAAGGGCAGTGGCTGAAGTGGTGGGAGGGCCGGTGACTAAGGTGGGGATGGGTAAATTGACGTTCCGAAGTCGACCCCTACCTCTACTAGCCATACTGAAATAATTAAAAAGTAATCCATAAAAAAAACATTAATAAATCAGGAAATTATATATTTATTAATGATTTGGAAGCTGTACTTTAACTTTACAAATGTAACATAAATAATAATGCTTTGAGTTACAATGGTTTGAGGTATAACTATAACCCCTCAATTTATTGGATTTGTATTTTCACACATGTACATTTTGAACATTGTTTAGAGTCATTCCAAATACAGGGACCATGAAACCCCTGCATCTAAGGTCACAGACTCATAGAGCCTCTCATATAATAATATATATGAAAAGCAAATGTAGAGTGGTGTAAGAGCAACACTGGGGCTCCTTGGGATGTTGCTTTTGAGAATGGTTTGGAACATGATTTCCAACTGATGAGTGTGGATTTTCCTACGTATTTTGTAGAAGACAATTTGTTGAATGAGCTTGAGAAAAAGAGGGGGAGGAAGGAATGTAATAGTAAGAGGAACAAGGTTATGTGGGTTTCTTCTCAACAAGAAAAAACCACAAGAAACGTCCAAGAAACACAATTTTTGTGAACCTAACCTCAACTGATGAAAACAGTGCACTTAGGGCCTTGGCTAAAATCTGGAGCTAAAATCTGGAGCTCTCGTCACTAAGGGGTGATGGTCTTTTGAAAGATTGTTGTTTGCTCTTTGGTTTGCTTATGCTGCCTAAATTATATTGTCAGATATTAAATAATTTAGTAATATACAATTTAAATATATAATTAAATTGTATGTTACTAAATTATTTAATATCAATTTTATTTATAATTTATAATTCTTACCATATTAAAATCTAAATATTACGAGTAAGATTCCGTTATTTGGGTAATACTCAAGTGTTTTATTCAAATCAACTCACTATAAAGGTAAAAATAGTAAAAGTCTAACTCAAAGCCTTAATTAGTAAAGAAAAATAAGTGCTGAATTACTTAAACTACTCTAGTTTTGTCTTTGAGAAATTTAATTTTCTCATAATAAAAAGAGTTTAGATAAGTCACAAATTTAATGAAGGGTGTTTTTGGTTAATTTTTATCAATACACATCTCGGTGCAATTGATTAAGTGATGAGACCAATTTAATTTCACTTTCAAAAAAGTTACAACACCCCAAGTTAGTTGGATCCAAAGAACTATTATAAATAAATTATATTACTAAATTTATAAATAAATTTATATGTTATTGATATTAAGTTTTTAATTATATTTTAATTATTAATTCATAAATTTAACTATTAATAATTGTATTATTATAAATTAATCCTCCAATAATTTTAAATATTGGATTAAATAAAATTATATTTTTTATTCCAAAAAATATTAGCTAAATATCCTAATATACTTAAAAATTTAATGTCTTTATTTACATTAGATTAAATTTACTTCATTTAATAAAATTTTGACAGCATCTCCCCTTAAATTAAGAGCTTTCATTGTCAAATATTTATTATATTTGGTCTTTACAACACATGCAATTGATCTTTAAGTTTTATTTAAATTATTTTTTTAAAACAAATTCAATTGCATATTAATTTTTTCTTAATATAGTTACTTTTATTTGATATACTATTTCTAAAAAAATTAATAAAATTTCAACAGTATCTCCCCTTAAATTAGGAGCTTTCATTGTTAGATATATCAGTTAATTCAACAATTATAGATATTGTTATAAAGATCAACAACAAAATAGATATAGGCAAACAGTTACATGTTAATAATTACATACAATTCACATAATCCTAAAAATTGTTCTATTGTGAATCCCCTTATAACTCCACAACATGCATCATGCAATCTTCGCAAACATAAAAAATCCCACAGTAAACAAATCAAACAAGTCAGGGAAGGACTTCTATGCCCTTTGCCCTAGTTATGCAATCCTCATTTCCTATAACTCTATCCTAGAAAACATAAGTCTCTATATATCCTACAAATATATTAAACAATATAAATAAAAAGGATTGAGTTACTAACCTCTATAGCACTAAAACAAATACAAAATGCAGTAAAGCTCTCGATGTCCAACCAAATCCAATCCTGAAAATCAAATATTATAAATTTAAATCAATACAATTATATACATGAAAAAACCAAAAATAATATAAACAATAATAATTACTCCCTAATGCAACAAAACACAATATTATGGTCACCCATAAATGAACGGAAAAAGTAAACCAAATCAAAAAACTAAATCAGTTAAAATGCTCACCAAAGCCCCATGATCATAATGGTGGCCTTTGTTTCTCGAACGAAACTTCGATGGTGGCGAACGACGGCAAAAATGGCGGCGGCAGCGCGGGCTTAGAGAGAGAGGGGGAGGTTTTAGAGAGAGTGTGTGTGCAATGAGTAAAGAGGAAGAAAGGTCACAGTGGGGATAAATTCGCATATTACTGATGGGTTTACCGATGGAAATGCGTTTAGTGAAATGATGCGTTTCATTAACAATTAATTACCGATGGGTTTACCGATGGCAAACACATAACAGTAATCATTTTCGCGGCAACTTGAGAATTTTTAAAAACCCGTTGGTAAAACCATCTAAAAAAATAACAATTAAAAAAATACATATCTGTCGGTTAAACCATCGGTAAAGCAACTAATAAATATAATTATAAAAAATAATATATTGATAAATATACTCTTCAATTTTCCCATTGGTAAATTAATCAATATATATATAATTATAATAAAGACCCGTCGATTAAACTATCGGTAACTTAATTAATAAGTATAATAATTAATTATAATTCATATATGTCGGTAAGGCCGTCGGTAAATTCACAAATAAAACAAATTATCGAATTCACCCGTCGGACATTATGCGTGCCGAGTCACGGGATTGGGCACCATCATTTACTGACGGTTTTATCGACGAGTATGTGTAGTAAAAACAATTGTATCCCAATTTTCGTCAACCCGTTGGAAATACCATTGGTAGTTTACATCGATATTCCGCATTTTTCTGGTAGTGCCTTAACAAAATGGGATAGTAGAAAGGAAAAATAAACATCTTGTTAAAATTGCTCCAACCCTATTACTCCATGCAAATGTTCCTATGCGTCATTGGGGTGATGCAATTTTAACCAGATGTCACTTGATAAATCGGATGTTGTCTTCCTCCATCGTAAATAAAATTCCTTATTATGTGTTATTTCCCAAAGAACCATTATTCCCTATTGTTCCCCATGTAATCTTTTCTAGGCCTAGATAAACTTTTTGCTCGGGCTATCAAATGTGTTTTTCTTGGATTTTCCAAGTTGCAGAAAGGATATTGTTGTTATTCTCAAACTAAAAATCGTTATTACATTTCTGCTAATGTCACATTCTTTGAAGAAACTCCTTATTTCTCTTCATTTATGAAAGAATCTGATGCTATTCTTGATGTTCTATTTGTACCCTTCTTGGGCCTTTCAAAGCCTCCCTTGCAAGGTCTACTGCCTCACTTGCAGGGTGAAGTGCCTCCAAGTGAAGATCTTGTAAACTCTAAACCAATAATATCAACTTTTCTCAAAACATATCAGCATCGTCCAAGGGCTCTAGATTTAGAGGAGGAGGAAACTACACAACCAAGTGAATCATGTCCTACTCTGTCGATCGCCTCTACTATGGACCTCCATGAAAATGCTGAAGATTTGCCCATTGCTCTTAGAAAAGGTACCGATCCACTAGAAATCCTTATCCCATATATAACTTTTTGAGTTATCATCATTTATCCCCTTCCTATTATTCTTTTGTGTCTACATTATCTTCTTATTCAACTCCTAAAACTATTCGTGAGGCACTTGATCATCCAAGATGGGGACAAGCCATGATTGATGAAATGTAAGCTTTAGAACAAAGTGGTACTTAAGAGCTAGTTCCTCTTCCTGTAGGAAAAGCAACTATTGGGTGTCGATTGGTGTATGCTATTGAAGCTGGTCCTGACAATAAGATTGATAGTCTAAAAGCTTATCTAGTTGCAAAAGAATATACACGGGTTTATGGCCTTGACTATGGGGATACTTTTCTCTTGTGGCAAAAATTACTTATGTCTGCATCTTCCTTGCCATGGCTACAATTCGTCACTGGCCACTGCATCAATTGGACATAAAAAATTCATTCCTCCAACGTGAGCTAGACGAGGAGAGTTGTATGGAGCAACCACTTGGATTTATTGCTCAGGGGGAGTTTGGTTTGGTTTGTAAATCTTGTCATTCTCTCTATGGACTTAAACAGTCCTCAGGAGCTTGGTTTGGGAAATTCAGTTCTATTATTCAACCTTTTGGAATGAAGTGTAGTGAAGCAGATCATTTAGTCTTCTATTGTCATACTTCTCATGATAAATGTGTATACCTAGTTATTTATGTTGATGATATTGTCATCACAAGTAATGACAATGAGAAGATTTCTTGGCTGAAGGAACATTTTTTCAAACATTTTCACACTAAGGATCTTGGGAAATTAAAATATTTCCTTGGCATTGAAGTTGCTCAATCAAGGGATGGAATCATTATCTCTTAAAGAAAGTATGCGTTAGGCATACTTAAGGAAATAGGAATGTTGGATTGCAGATCTGTCGAGAGTCCCATGGATCCAAACACTAAATTACTACCATAATAAGAGGAACCTCATGCTGACCTTGAGAGATATAGAAGATCAATAGGAAAACTCATTTATCTTACCATTACTAGACCGGATATTTCTTTCATTGTTGGAGTTGTAAGTCAATTCATATAATCTCCTCACATTAATCATTGGGATGCTATAATGCAAATTATTCAAGAAGGCTCTTGGACAAGGATTACTCTATGAGAATAGAGGAAATGCGTAGTAGTTGGTTATGGTGATGTGGATTGGGCAGGCTCTTCTATTGATAGGCATTCTATCTTAAGATATTGTGTTTTTATTAGTGGAAATCTTATCTCATGGAAGAGTAAAAAGCAAAATGTGGTCGTTCGATCTAGTGCAGAAGCAGAGTATAAGGCAATGGTTATACCCACTTATCAGCTTTTTTGGATCAAGCAACTTCTTAAAGAACTAAAGTTTGAAAATATTCAACAAATGAAGTTGTGTTGTGATAATAAAGTAGCTATTCATATAGCTTCTAATCCTGTTTTCCATGAAAGAACAAAGCATATTGAGATTAATTTTCATTTTTGTATGAGAAAAGGTCCTTTCAAAGGAAGTTTTCACGGAATCAGTCAGTTCCAATGAACAATTGACATACATCTTTACAAAATCTCTTCGTGAACCTAGGCTTCAGTTTATTTGCTGCAAGCTTGGATCATTTGACTTATATACTCATCATAGTCATTGGTGATTGTGTGTGTGTATGCTTCTGTTGTAGCAATGAAAACAAGTCATTTTTCTAAGAAATCACTCTTCAATATTATTTTTATCTGCAAATTCCTATTTTCAAAAATATATAATAGTTATCGATAGATTACCCTTTGCTAAAAGGTATTTTTATTTTATTTTTACCAATATTTTATCTAGGGGTATTCCCATGGTAACACTAACATGCTTAATGGTGCCGTTTGAAGCCAACTTTACCAAGGGAAAATCCCTCAATATATGACACACCAATTTAGGTGCCAAATGAAGCCAACGTTATTAACAGATTTTCCCCTGATATCTACATTTCCCCTAAACAATTGGTTTTCCTATTTTTCATCAAATTCGCTAGTAATTCTACTAGTAGTATTGAAGGAAAAAAATTCTCGATAATTTTGGCTGGCAACTTGCGTGTTTCTGGTAGTGAAACCACACCTTGAAAGAAACCTACAAAAAGGGTGTTCAGATTCACATTGAGTTGAATTAAAATCAATTAAGTTGCAAAACAAGAAATTTGGCCAAAGGCAACACTTAAAAAGCATTGCCTTTGACCAAAGCCAATCCTTTTCAATCAAAGGAAACATTTTCCCTCGTATTGCCTCTATACTATTGTTACCTTTTCTCTAAGGCAATACTGATTTTCGAAGAAAAAGCAACGGCCTACTGTAAAAGCATTGCTTATGCAATATCGAAAGGCAAAAGTTTTTGGGAATATCAAAGGCAATGCTTGTCATTTTTCTGATTTGAGGCAACAGTTTGTAAGTGTTGCATTTTCTCTAGTCACAACATCCAAGCAACTAATTTGTCAATTAGCTACACTTTAAACTTTCATTTAGCCACACCTATAAATTGTTGTTATACGTGCTATTTAATTATACTTTTTGGGTAACCATACCTATAAATGTGAGTGATTTCAATTTTATTTATGTATATTAAAAATAGGCTCTCAAAGAACAAAAGGGCACATATGTGTGTATATATATACACAACCAAACCATCTCACTAATCCAATACGAACTTAAATGGTTAACAAGATCTAATTCACTATACAAACAACAACATAAAGTAAAATGACAACTCAAGTGTTGAATAACAAACTACACGGTAAAAAGTAAGTTTTCATTGAAAAAAAGGCAGTTGGTTCAAAGCTTTATCTACAGTTCTGAAAATAAATAGCCAAAATAGGAAGATATACGTGCACAAAAATTAGAAGAAGAACAATAACGTTGTGTAAAAAGAAAGAATAAATGTTGATTCATAGTTGTACTCTCACTTTGCACAAATCGAAAGATAACTTTCATAAAATCTATCGCCAACAGCAAAAAATAGTGTCTCTTGTAGTCTTATTTTACACTAATATCCTTATGTAGAATGCATCTGGACGTTATCTTATAATTATTCAATTCTAAGTAATAAATTGAAAGGTAACTTTCATAAAATCTATTGGCTAAGCGATTTTTCTCTCTCTCTAAAAAGGGAGAACTGTAAGTACACCTACTTATCAGGTAAGCATAGTTCATCTACTTATCAGGTAAGCGTAGTTTATCTACTTACCAGGTAAGCAATATATGTAGACCAGAATCTTGTGTAAGTATTTAGCATAAAATCTACCACATTTTCAAATTATTTTGATGCATAATGAAAGACAAACTGCGAAAAAAGCAGAATAATAATGGTTTAGCAAAGTATACCCAGCGATATGGGACAATTTTCTTACCTGCATAAGCTAGAGTATTGCCACATGGTGACCTCTTAACTACAAATGTCCAAGATTATGAGAGATCAAGCTCAACAATTAACTGTTACACAAGAAAAATGCTACAAGAGCACCACTGAACCTACAGGTCTTTCCATTTCCTTCCTCTATAGAAACACTACAAGGACAAATGAAATAGATGTCTCACAATATTATATAGGAAATCCAAGAAATACTAAAATTGATAACAAGTTAAAATTTAGTATTGCATTATATTTGATTTGTTGGTCTATGAACTAAATTGACATACACCTTGCATTAGGATCACTAATTAATGGAATTTCGAAAAGAACTAAATAGGTCAAAGCAAAACAAAAGTCTATCCAAATCTCACTATTTGGAAACAAGCATGTAAAGAGAAGAGAGGAGTCCTCAATAAAACATATATAGTAAACAAGTAAAATTAGAAGGATCTTAAAATTTTCTATTATCATTAGGATTTCAAAATATGAGAACTAAACACACCTTTGTTTTAATTCCAAGTGCTAATGACACTGCACTTGCTATAATCAATATTATAAGAGTCAGATCTTGCCAGGCTTCCCATGCCCACTGCAAGGCAAAGCGAAAAAAATAATAATCATACAAGAGAATTGAAAAGTGGATTTCGAATAAATATTTATCCAAATTTGGCAACCAATTACTAGACAAAAGTAATCATTACAACTCATGTCAATAATAGTCCAGAGGCAACCCCTAGATAAGTCAAAAAGATGAATATCTACAGGAGGACATAAGTGAAATGACTGACTTAGAGAACATAATATTGTTTTGACTAATTGTAGTTAATATCTGAGAAATCTCAAATAATAGAATTTGCCCACCAACTGCACTGCAAAGAAAATAAAAACTTACAGTCTGAGAGAACTCTCAACTCAGAACTAGAAGAATACAAGTTACAGACAAAAAAAAAAAAATGAAAAACTGCAGGCAGAAACCATACCCTCCTTATAAAAAATTAAAGTGCAGGCGCTCCAAAGAGGAGATGGCAAGAAGCTTATAATTTATACATGTTGAGGTTGAAGGTTTGTTTAATGTGAAATTGCTGAGCAAAAAAGTTAGTGCTTCGAAATGAAAAGAGAAAAGGAAGACTTCGAACATAGATTTCCTTAATGAGACAGCTGAGGAAATCATTTGGATTCACCAATGAAGCTGAGACATATGTCATATATAAGCAGGTCACGTAAGCAAAATCAAGGTTCTAGCTAGCAAGAAATTTCAAGAGTCAAAGGAATGTTGCTTGTGTATTGTATCAATTATTAGGTAACTAACAGCTATAAGCTAGTAATTTACCCGCAACTTTACCAATTGCAAGGAGATTCAGTTGGTGAATGAGCTGTTGTGAACAAAGAAAATGCGAAGGGATCCAATTTGAAAGTACTGAAAGACATAAATATTTAGATTCAATATAGTGTATATGTAATCTAAGTAAGCACCAATTAGAAAGTACTGAAAGACATATATACTTAGATTCAATATAGTGTATATGTAGTCGTAGTAAGCACCTATTGTAAGAAGACTCTAAAGGGATGTGAAGATAGTCCCTTTCTTACCTTGCCTTCCTTTTGTGCTCTAGCCCTCTTCCTTCCAACTGTTGTTCCATAGCTAAGCTTTATTTACAATGGACGAAAGAAGAATCACATAAAATAAAAGTCAATACAAGCCAAACCAAAGACACAAATAAGAAAATAAAAATAAAATAAAATAACTAGATAGGCCCTGATCATTTATAATCAAGGCAAAGCAAACACTCCTAGCACAATAACAAGAACTTCTGCTAAATTTAACAATAATTCACAATTGAAAGCACTAATAAGGTCTTAATCCACTTAGTAAATGACAAAATTATGAGCTAAATCTATAATTTCATTATGCAAACATAGTATTACATAGAAAATTTGATACTGTGATTTGGCCAAATTGGGGGGAAAATAAGACCGAGAAACGTATAATTCAAAAACAATTCATAAGATCAAAGTGAAAAGAACATGGGAGAGTGTTAAGGCAACGAAATCAAAAGATGAATCCAAAAAGAGAAAAGCACACATGTTCAAAGCATTGTGGCGCTACTAGAGGGATCCGAGTGCTGGGTGTGGGCGATTGTGTGGGTGGATGAAGGTTTTGTCTATCCATAGGGTAGAAATTGATTAATTGTTATATGGCGAAAAAGGTAAAATTTTAGTGCAAAAAAATTGAAAGGTGGTACTAATAAGTTTTAGCAATTGTTTTGCAGCGTGGGGTATTAAATTTTGAAAGGCAACATTTAATAAAGGTGAATACTCAATAAAGACGCGTAGGATATTTTCAAATGATATAGTAACGCTTTGTAGGTGTGCTCTATGCTGTTAAAGAGAGTGCTTTCTAAGCATTGCCTAAACTTGTGTTGCCTTAACCTAGTGCAACTACCGCTAGATAAGGGCGCCGCTTAAGAGCACAATAGGCAACACTTTTAAAGTGTTGCTTAAACGTGTTGCCTTAGGCCAAAAATATTATAGTGATAAGCTTTGAAAGTCGTCACCAAGCACATTTGGTTGACTTGAGGCAAAAATCAAATTTGGTTTCAAACTTGGTTTTGGACCCTTCCTTGATAATAACATTTTAAAACCTTCGAATTTGGACTCATGATCCCATTGTAGTACTTATTGGCATAAATTTTTTTTAACTTATTATATTATTATTTAAATATTATTATATGCACATAAGTTTTAGTACTTGTACACATAAAAATTATTTCCATCAATACTATTCAAACAACATCTGTCATATCAAAATTATTTTTCAGTCAAGTTCGTACCAACTCAATTCTAACTAAAATCAAGTTGATTCAAATTGATTTTATAAATAAAATAAACCCCAAAATGGTCACTATCGCTTTTTGTACTAAAAAAATTAATTCCTATAAAAAAATAAAGTGACACTTTGGTCCCCAACCTTTTAAAATAC
Organism: Dalbergia cultrata; assembly: GCA_031216105.1. NCBI lineage: Eukaryota > Viridiplantae > Streptophyta > Magnoliopsida > Fabales > Fabaceae > Dalbergia > Dalbergia cultrata. The sequence goes on from CM062350.1 coordinate 21,470,531, forward strand.
CAGAATCAAGTCTTTTCATTAAATACTATGACATTGACCGTTAAGTAGTTGGCATGATACTATCACCCTCGATTTTGTGATCCAAGTTACTCCAACGAATAAAACAACATCATGTTTTGTTTTCATTCTAACATTTAAAAGCCTAACTGCACTGCAAATGTACCTAAATCCCAAAAAAAATGATATTGTTTTATTAATAAATTGACTAGGATAATAGAATGAAAAATAATAGTCACGTCAACTATCTAATGAAAAAACATTGTAATATTTAATGTAAATGTTAGTTAACCGAGAGATTACACTATCTGACGTTTCAAAATGCCAAGGACCACAATATCACTTTTTCTTTGTAAGATAGTAATTAATTTATCTGATGTAAAAATTGATAAAGACCAATTTAAGGGTTTACTCTTTTATAAACTACTCTTTGAATGTTTTTGATGATCACCTTAGATTTTTGCAATTTTGAAATCTCCTGCTTATGATGGATTGGCACTTAATTATACACTCAATCACATGATAGAAAATTATCCAATAAAGACCTCTATTATATTATAAGTTTGAAATATTACATCATAAGCTTCTTAGCTCAACTTGGATAAAAACCACACATCAAGTCACATAAAAACAATAAACTTACATTAAGTGCTTGTTATTTTTATATCTACACTTTATGTAGAATAATATGGGCACCATATTGTGGCTGAAGGGTAATCAGAGAGTATGGAGCATGAGCATAAGACGGAGAGAGTTCAAATGAGAAATTTTGTAGAATTAAAGACAAAACCATCTTTGCTTCCAACAAAGAGAAGTTTTGCCCAATGCATATTCTAGGACCCCATCCAAATGGAAAAAATGAAGCTCTGCCATTTGTAGCCTTTAAAACTCCTTCAGAAAATCTTTCAGGATTAAATTCCTTTACATCATCACCCCAAAGTTCACAATCATGGTGAACCAAAACTATTGGCAAGGCAACTTCCACTCCTGCAGGTAGTGTCAAATTTCCAATTTCCACATCCTTGTGAGTAGTTCGAATAAGCTGAAGTCCTGGTGGGTATAACCTAAGAACCTCATACAATATCATAGGTAACTGTTGCAGAAGATTTATGGTAATTAGAACTAGCAAAGGCATACAAGTAACGTCATCAAGATATTAATTACAATACTTACAATCTTAAGGTGACTTAGCCCATTAAAGCTTGGTTTTTTGTTGCCAAAGACTTCCAAGACTTCCTCCCTTGCACGTGCTTGCCATCCAGGGTACCTACTCAATAACACCATCGTCCAAACAAGCAAAGATGAAGTGGTCTCTTGCCCTGCAAGGTAGAATAGCTTGCACTCCTCTATTACATCTTGAAGAGTCATTCCAACATTCTTGTTGTTTCCGTGTTCTTGAATTTCCTTGTGATTTGATTCCAAAAGTATGTCTAATAAGTTATTCTTGGTGGGTTCACCTGCCTTCAATGCTTTCTCTCTCTTGCTAATCATAACTTTAAGTGAAGTTCTTATATCTCTATCAATTTCCTTCATTCTCCTATTGATAGTATTAGGTAGAAACCTAAAAACAATAATTATTAGTGATGTAATTGTCATGGTAGGAAGGAAGTGTTCTCTCCTATATTAATTAGTTTTTTGGTGGTTGTTCTGTCATTAGAAAACTAAAACTTCACTATAGCAAGTTGGAATTTAAATGCTAAACTTTCCCATCACAACTTTTGGCTAGTTAGTGGACAATGCATAGAACACAAATTCTTCAAGATAAATGCTTGTTGATAATATTTTTTCTGGATGGAAGCTTTTTTCCTATTCATGTTGCAATTGAGATATTACACCACCAGGTCACAATAGTTAGTAAATTAATTGAGCATTGTATAAAACAATTTTTTATGTGACCACATGAGGTATGTTATTTGTTAATTGTTATTTTCAACATGAAGTTTGGGAAAGTTAGTTAATTTAAATAAAACTCATTAACAAGCTAGATCTTTTATTAATTATCAAGCAAACACTGCTAAATCATCGCGGCATACTGACCGGTACGGATCTATCGATAACTATCGACAAAGAAACCAATGGGCAGAGGCTTTTTTTGAATATATAAATTAGGTTTTCATTAGAAAAATAGATGCAACCTATTGGTAAACTTGTCAGTAGTGCTTGGCGCCATAATGCGTCATATGGCATGAACAAATTTCGAGGGGTATGTCGATGAAGTGGATGTTTATTCCATCACAATCAGAAACCCATCAGTATATGGTAGTGCACCACATGGAGCGGAATAGTGAAGGGCATTTTATTTTTCTCTTTTTAATTTAACTTAGCAACAGGTATAACAATTGGTTTTTTATTTTTTATTTTTAAATTACAATTACTTATGGGTTTAATTGAATTATTTTATTTTTTATTTTTATTAATTATCAATGAGTATCCCAATGGTTGTTAAACATATTAAATTTTATTTTTTAAAATCACAACACTGACAGGTATACTGACGAGTTTTTGAATTTCTGGAACATTGGTGTGCATCTCTTGTGGTTTCCTGTACCCATCGATATACCCGTTGGTAATTAGTGGAATCCAAAATCCACCATTTCATTTAATGGTTATTGACAGGTTAATCCGTGCATATGTCGAAACAGAACACCTTTTCTTCCTCATTTCTGCAACTTCTCTCTCTCACCGTCTCTTCCCCCTCTTTCCCCGCTGTTGCCGCCATAGCTCCATTTGCGGAATCAAGGCCACCTTTGCAATCTAAATCAGTTGGTGAGCATTTAAATCAATTTAGGTTTATATTTGGCTAAGTTATTCCATTTATTTTCGCTGCCCAACATGTTACTTTTTAATATATTGGAAAGTAATTGTTGCAATTTTGTTAATGTAGGAGTTCTATTGAAGGAAACACTGACAATGTTGGTTGTGGGCGCTTTGATTTTGTTTTTTTCCCTATTATTGTGTATTTTATTTTTCAATTCTGATTACTATTTAAAATTAAATATTTATTTATTTTGGATTTTCAAGATTGGATTTGTTTACATGCTAGGAGCTTTTGATTCTTTGTTTATCTACTGCTACATAGGTTAGCAGCAAAATCCTTGTTATTTATATGCTTTAATATGTATGTAGGGTAGAGACCTATGATTTATAGAATAGAATAATATGAAATGGAGATTGCATGTCTAGTAAGAGAACGTAGAGGTCTTTCCCCCAACTTGTTTGCATTGTTTGCTATAGAGAGAGATTGTTTGCATTTGCGGAGAATGTAGGAAATGTATATTATGGAGTTAAAAAGGGATGTGCTCAAGAATGATTTTTAGGATTATGTGAATTATATGTAATTGTTAAATTGTGATTGTTTAAATATGTATGCTATGCTATTCTCGTTTAATAATGTCTCTTATTGTTAAATGCATTGATTAATTGATTATGGAAGCTACCATTTAAGTATAAATGTTGTCAAAATTTTGTGAACTTTTTGTTAGGCAAATACAATTAAAAGTAATTGAAAGTAATTGAATTGAAAATATTTAAAGTTAAATTGAATGTGTTTATAAGTAATATTGTGATGTCTTTAAAAAATTATACAGTTTAGAGTTACTCATATGCCCAATATTTTCTTCAAACTAATCATCGATGTATGATAGATTACATTGTAATAAATAGAGTGGGGATTAAATTGAAATTCTATGATGGTGTTGAAGAATTTATGAGAGAATCATGTTAAACACAACTCATTGATGAGGCAAAAGTTAGGTGTCCATGTAATAATTGCAAATGTAGAAAGTATTTAGATGATACTATAAGGGTTCATTTGTACAAGTGGGTATTTATGCCTGACTATTGGATTTGGACAGAGCATGGGGATGTAGTTAATGCAAGGATCAATTGGGTATGTTTTAGACTGGAAGTAATTATGATATAATCCATGTAGCTCAGCATGATGTTGGTAATGTGTCATGGGGTGGAGAATCTATGTATACATCAGGAGATGTTTTGGATGCACTGGTCCTGAATTTGTGGTCAAAGACTACTTGGTTCAGCTTAGGGAGGCTGGTGAATAACTACTTGCAATGTGATAATACGGGCCATTTACTTATCACGGTTCAACTTGGAAAGGCTGGTCAAAGACTACTCGATGTTAGCTTGGAGAGACTAGTACAAGACTATTCAATTCCACTTGGAGAGGTTGGTGAATAACTACTTGGTTTGTGACAGTAGGGGTTGTCTACTGTTCACAGGTTAGAGCTTGAGAAGGCTACTGTAAAGACTATCCAGTTTTTTCTTTCTCAGGTTGAAAAAAGTTTTAGTGAATCTCAACAGAAGTTGAGTAATGGACATAAGCAGGTTTGGCCGAACTAGTATAAAATCATCTGTGTCATATCTTTTTCTCTTTTATCTCTTTTATTTTCAATGTTCTGCATTATCTTTCAATATTTACTGAATGTCTAATCTTTTTATCTAATCTATTTCTAACGTTATGCTTCAAAAAGTTACTTTATGAAATATATAATCTGTTTCCACAGTACTTCAAGCTTAATGCTAGATATTATATTGTAAAATGTTTCAGTTTTTGAAAAGAATAAAAGAGAAACAAAGCACGATTCAACCCCTATTCTCGTGCACTTGTTACCAACATGGATGATACAAGGTAAATTAGCATGTGCAATTTGCATGGAGGATATTAAGACATTCACTGTAAAAAACGGATAAAAGACCGCTTGATTTGATTGTCAAGGAGGTTCTTAGATGTTGGCCATCCATATATGCGAAGTAGATATTGCTTTAAAAGTAATTGTGTTGAATATGATGAGCCTCTAGTTGGAAGATTAGGTTTTCCAAGCGCTTGTGGGACGTGTTCCATGATGTTCACAAAAGGCATATGAGTAGCTCTTGGGCAAATGATGCCACCCTCAAGTTGCAGCGCCATTGGACATTGGACCTAATTTTCAAGGACAGGTCTGAGAAGGGCAAGACAAACTGGGCCTTAGTGGGTTGAGCACCCATGAGGGGACTCAAAAGCGATTGGTAACTTTAATATATATATATATATTATTCACTTAGTACATTTGAATTGTATTAAATAATATGTTATTATGATTTTAATGTATATGTCCATGTAGGCTAGGGATTTAAATAGCCCTCGACCCAAAAGAGTTGTTCCGAAAATCTCACACTCAAATAGGAAGCAAGCAGGAGACAGGAGAGGTGTGAGTCGACCCTCACTCTGAGATGACATACGTGAGATTCCATTTGAATCCCTTGGTATTTAATTTTTGTTACTTTTTTTATTTATGTCATAATTATTACTTACAATGTATTTTATCTTTTTTTTCTCTATAGCGTAAATATCCAGGGTTAGGAGAGTGGGCACAGACCCAGGTGGCAATGGTTGGGCCTAACACTGACATCCCTCCTCCAAATGAGGAGGATATTTGGGCCTAGGTTTTTGGTGGCCTTTTCAATGGTCGCATGTATATATAGGATGAAGCTACTACCATGATAATAGGTCCATCCTCCGCCACTAGGTTAGTTGTTGGGATGATGCCTTGCTAGAGCGCGTGCATGCTCTGAATTAGGAGTGGCAATAGCATGAACAACTCATCCAACAATAGCAGGCATAGCTTCACTAGCAGCTCCAAGAGCAGGCAGCAGGCAAAATAGCAGTCGAGAAGGAACTTAGAGAAATCCAACAGCGGAAGATGTTAATGGAGTAGCATCAGCAACAAAAGGCCAAGATAGAAAAAATTTAATTCAACAAAATGCAGAAGAAGATTACGGCCGATGTAATGACATTTGAAGGCCTCAAGATCCTCTAGCAAGAAGCCCCATATGCCACTGCCATCAATTACTAAAAAGCTCCTTGTACAATGGCAACGACGACCCTGATGGGTCCAATGATGACGAGGATGAGGACTTCAAGTAGTCTTTTTTAGATATTTTTATTATATTTTAGATATTTTTTATATTTATCCCACTCTGCATTTATTTTATTTTGATATTTTGTTTATTTACTCAGTTACTTCATTATTTTGTTTATTTAATTATCATTTCATGACTTCCTTATTTTATATAATTTTTATTGTTAATTAAATTATTATATAAATAAAAATAAATAAATAAATTTCAAACAATTAGATAGTTTATACAAGTTCTTGACATACCGCAATGAAATCTATCTCACAAGAAAAAAAAAATATTGACAAGTGTACTCAATGGAAATGAATGTATTTTTCAAATAGAAAAATATTAAATATTAAATTACTATCAATAAACCCATCAATAATGTATAGATAAAATATTTATTTTGTTTTCAAAACTCGTTGGTACAAAAAAAAAACCGTCAATAATTAATAAATAAAATATTATTTTTTATTTTTAAAACTCATTGGTAAAAAAAAAAACCGTCGATAATATTATTTTCTTGACAACCTCGTTGACGTCTTTAATTTATGTTCCCGACTAGTTCTTTTATTATTGCCCAGTAGTAACCCATTGGTACATAACAATGGGTAAAATGACCCGTCAGTGATAATCTTTCGACAACTTGTGTTCGTCTGTAAACCAGTCTCGGTATGCAGCATAAATTTTGTAGTGAAATAAGATGCGTAGAGTAGTCTTACCTTAATCCAGGGATGTAAACTTTCATCATAACTTTCATTGCAAGTTCCCCTTGCTCTTTCAGAAGTTGAAATATTCTTATTCCTTCTTCATAACTACTTCCAAATGCTGTTCGGGAAATAACATCTCTAGACAAATTCTGAAGAAATGGCCATACATCAATTTCACATGATTCATCTAGAGATAGCATTCCGTCCCATTCACTTATCATGTCATTGCAACTTTTGAAGAAGGTTGGCATCATAATCTGCAGCGCAAAAATAGAAAGGAGTTAAAATTCCCTATGTCAAACTAAACATATAAACTTTCAGAGCATGTTGTAATAAAACAAATCTCTATTGCTTGCTAAAGCATAATGCAGCCCTAACTAATCCATGTTATGCCATACCAAATAATTTTTGTAAGGGAATACGCTTAAGGAGAAGATAAGTTTTTCAATGCTCAGACACACCAACAATTGGATTCCCTAGCTAGTGCTTTTTTGTCTTGTCTTCTAAAGGCACACAAGTCTATCATATCATTTAAGATCTATATCTAGTAAAGAGGAAATAACCTTTAACTTTTCTAAATTGAATGCAGGGTTGATTATCCGTCTATGTTTGCTCCACTTCTCACCCTCATAGTCTATAAGACCACTAGCTAGTAACTTGACCAGCGGATTTGAGTGAGGCTTTGGGAAGTCATTGATCTTGTTCAATACATTTTTAATTAGCTCAGGATCTGTTATGGTCACCCTTGGTCTTGGTCCAAACCAGATAAAAGAATTCTTGCCTGCAAATCATCGGCAACTTATATTTAAAAAAAAAAAACTTAAAACTAAAACATTAACAATAACACAAAAATAAAAAATTGAATGAAGACAATCGGCAACTTCGTGAGCTATTAGAAATTGGCATAAAGTATAACATAATGTCAAATAATTAACCGTAAGAGAAGTAATTCACTTAAGAGGAAAGTAATTCATATCACAATCTCAAAACATGCATCATTTGAGGCTGTCAGAATCTGAAATCAATTAAATGATGCATGTTTTGAGATTGTGATATGAATTACTTTCCTCTTGAGTGAAAAAGGCAATATATTATCATTTTCTTCTTTTGTTTATTTGTTACGGAGAAATTAACAAATTTGTTCTTCTGATAGGCCACGACAAAATTCATTGAAAAGAGTATAGAATTGGACCGTTTAGGCAGAAAAAACAAAAGGAAAATACTAGACTCTTTTCGGGGCATGAGCAGGAAATAAAAAAAGGAAAAAAAATTGTTAGACAGACTTCAAAGAAAAAAATATAATGAACTGCTTATTAGCTACCCATGGGAATCATGTCTACAACAATAGAAGAATTCCTCCCCCTCCTTATAGCTCCAATATAATTAATATCATTAATTGGGTTTGCGACAAATTCAACCCCCTTCTTTTCAGAAAACTAAGGTGAAAAAAAAGAAAAAAGATGGTGGAAGTAACTCGTGTGAAAGGGAGCAACCACACAACTACATAGGAATCAAATTCAGAAAATCACCACACATGGCATGTCTTTTTCAAAATACTCTCTTGTGAAAATCTTAGTAATTATGTATTTATAATAATCCGATTATGGACGAACAAATTATTACATACACCTTAGAAAGCAATTTGCAAGTTACCGTATTTGTTGACAGTTTGTTGGGGATAGGGGAGCACACGGGGCACTATGTCATCAGAAAGGTTGATGGGTTTGGATTTGGCTTCCATATGCATCTGCATAAGTTCCTTGGTGTCCCCAACGAGAATCCTGTAAGGGTTGCCACGAATGCCTTGCTCTCTAAGCAGCCTCTCAAGCTTCTTTGGCCTCAACCACAGCCAGTTCAGCACCCTCCATCCCCATATCACACCAATCACCACCGTGAGAGCTATGGCGGCAAAAGTTGTGTCCCATGCTGCTTCCATTTCTGTGTCAATAATTGGTGGGAGAAAGAAAACAACACAGCAATAAGGGAAGATGATGAAACATATATATAGAGGCAGCAAGATATATAAGAGTACTTGAGCACAATAATAATTACGACGTGCGGCAATTAGGAGGTGCTGCAATTATTTACTAATAAATCAATGGGTTGTGCTCACATACCAAAGGGGGTCAAAGCCTTTGGTGCCCAAGGTGACCTGGCTATACGAGGGTGTGATATATATCCACATAGCCAATATTGTTAAGTGGTGTAACAAGGATTAGGTAATATATAGAAGTTAATTAATACGATTAATAATTTTTCCTGTTTTTTATTTTTATTTTTTTTTACATTTTAATTTTAATTTTGTTTATTTGTTTTTCAGAATTCGGTATGTCCGAATTTAGTGCAATGAACAGTCCATTTTTTCTTTTTCAATTTTTATTTTATTTATGTTTTTATTTATTTTTTAGTTTGAATTCAACTAGTTTTTTTTCCTTTTCCAAGTTTTTTTTTATCATTTTTATATTTATTTTTTATTTATTTGTTTTCAAAATTCGATTATTCTGAATTAAGTGTAATAAACAGTACTTTGCATTTTTTAATTTTTATTAAAAATACTGAGATGAGTCTTTGTTTCTTAATGAAAGACACAGACAGAAAAGAATGATAAAACATTTGGAAAATGAAAAAAAAACTAATTGAATTCAAATAGAAAAATAAATAAAACCAAAGAAAAAATATAAATAAATAAAATAAAAATTGAAAAAGGAAAAACATACTGTTGAGTGTTCTAAATTCGAACATATTGAATTATGAAAAACAAATAAACAAACACAAAAATTAAGACGTTAAAAAAAGGAAAAATAAAAATAGGAAAAATTAAAAAAGTACCATGTATTGCAATGAATTTGGAGTAACCGTATTTTGAAAAAATAAATAAGTAATAATAAAAACAATGAAAATGATTAAAAAATTGAAGAAAAGGAAAAAAGTATTGTTTAAATTCGAACTAAATTATGAAAAAAATAAAAAAAAATTGAAAAGAAAAAATATACTATTTATTGCACTAAATTCGGGCTTACTAAATTCTGAAAAACATATAACTAAAAAGAAAAATTAAAAGGAAATAATAATGAAAATTAACAAATGAAAAAATGAAAAGTACTGTTTATTAGACTTAATTCAGAGTAACAGAATTTTGAAAAAAAAATAAAAATAAAAACAACGAACATGATAAAAAAAAAGGAAAAAATACTTAATAATAGAAATTAACTCTTTTTGGTTTGTAATCCTAAACCTGATACAATAATACAGTTGTTAATTCACTTACTTAAACACTTCATTCACACTTTCTCAAACCTTTTGGGACCCACTTCATGCCACATGACATTTTTTTATTGAACAAAACTCTTACTAGCACCTCAGGCATTGACTATCTTAGGCATATGAGCAACCGCCTAAATGAATAACTAAACCCACTACGTTTGTCTTTTTGGCTTTTGGTTTCTAGCTACATCCATATTTGGTCTCATCGTATGGAAAGGGACATTATAATTTTCTTAGGAAATGGTACGATTTGGGAAATTACAAACTCTTAAATATTACTATAATACCAGTGCTTCCGAATAAACACTCACATTATTAGTTAATGATTTAAAAAGAATAATTTTTTTTATATTTAAATCAATGAAATTTTATTTTTCTGTATTTTGATGAAATGATTTTGTAAAAATATCTTATATTTTTATTTATGAAATTAATTTTGATACATTAATAATGGAAAAAGGTATTATCAGTCTACGTTTAAATTATGTATTTTTTTTTCAAAGAGTTTCAATGATGAAATCACTATTTAAACTAAACATTTTGCCAAAATATACAATTTGATATGTGTATAATTTTTTTTTCATAGTAATAGTACATATACATATAATTCTTTATCAAATTAAATTATTTTATTTATATAATCTTTTAATAATGAATATGAAAATTAACTATATTTATTAATATGATAAAATATAATTAAATAATAATATAAAATTATTTTATATGATGGCTTCAAAATTAAAAGATTTAACAAAAGCTGGCTATGGCTACTTGGAGAGCACGGCCAAAAATTCTCCAGCAGTGTTTGTGAGTAAAACTATTTATATTTGTTAAGCTTCATCAGAAGAGAGAAACTGAATTTGTGAGGGAATATGACTAACATGAATTTGCTTCTTTAGAGTATTTTCTCTAACAAAATGAAGGTCAAGTTCGAAATGTTTGGATCTTTGGTGCAGAATTGGATTTGCTGTCATCATGACAGAACTGAGATTATCATAGTAAATTGTGGGAACCTGAGTTGCAGGTTGTTGTATTTCAAGTAGAAGGGATTTGAGCCAAGTGATTTCAGCTACAGCAGCAGCTAGGCTTCTGTTCTCAGCTTCGGTGCTGGACCGTGAGACAGAGGCTGCTTCTTTTGATGCCCAGGATATTAGATTACCACCATAGAAAACACGCAAGCCAGTTGTTGAGCGTCTGATCTGTCATCCAAATCTAATGCCCAATCAGCATCACAGAAAGCAGAAAGATTAAGATTTGTGGAAGGTCGGAAGGTAAGACCATGTGATTTGGTACCTTTAAGGTATCTTAATATCTGTTTCACTGCATTCCAGTGACTGGTAAGGGGATGGTGAATAAATTGGCACGCTTTATTGACTGAGAATGCTTTATTCAACTTTTGGCTATCAATGGATTAATGCTTTTTCATTAAATAATTTCTTTTGAACTTTTGATTAATTAATTAAAATAATGACTATAATAAAATTTGTTGATTAATCATATCATATTACATCATATCATCATATTATCATATTATGTATATTCTATATATAAAAGTAAGACACTTTTCATACTCTAAATATCAAAAGTCTCTATTTAATGCTTTCAATTTAATATTTTTCATTTCATTTTATTTTGACACTTATTAAATAGCTACACCATTAATTTTGGATTTCTACATCTATTTATTGATTTTTTTATTTTTTTAAAAAATATGATTTTCCATTAGTGTATATCTTTTTAATATTTTTATCTAAACAGTACCTATGCGTTGCATGTGGATTGTTGGTGAAATTTTTAAATTATCATTAATTTCAATATTATTTACATTGATTTTATGAATTATTTTATTTATACATATTGTTTGTTAATCTAAAATAATTTTTTTCATTAATCTATATATTTCTAATTTTTTTTTATTTAGAGAGCACGTAAGTTGTCAGTGCAATATTTAAAAATTATCGTTAATTTAAAATTACTTCAATTAATTTGATGATATATATATATATATTAGTCAATATAGAATAAAAATAAAAATTAATTTTTTCTAAGAGACATCTTTATTATATAACCATCACCGTAGTTAAGTATTGCACGAGCCAGTGCTTATAAATGGCAATTATGACTCGCAGGCGTTATGAAGTCTTGGGCATTAGAAACAAACAGCCAGGTTTACTTGATGAAGAAGTTTAAAACGAAGTCTTGGGCATATGAAAATATATATTTATACACAAATTTATATATACTAATTTGATATAATAAAGTAAATAAAAATTATTAATGAACTTAGTGGAGCGTTTGCAAAATGAAAACGATGCGATAGCGGTGCTAAAGCGGAGAGCGCCGGACAGTGGTGGTTGATTAGCGCAACGCGACGTTGGTGAACACAAGGACCCTCGATCTTTGAGGTTTTTACCAAGGAAGAGAAAACCGGACTGGGCATCAAACCGGTCAGGGCACTGGTTCAAAGGTTTACTGGTCCAACCAGTTCAACCGGAATATAATAAAATAATAAAAAATACATAAATATAATACATATGATAAATTCAAAAGCAAAAATCTACATTAACTCATCAACATTAACATAACCAACACAAAATAACATTGTTCATAGATCTATAATAAACATAAGTACGTAATCTACACATAAGTCACTTATCTCTAGTCTCATTAACTCAACTAATCAACTTCTAATAAAGTACAACATTAGCTCACATAATCACAAGACAATATTCAGAAACAATATTGCATAAGCATTAAACATAAAGAAAGTAGATCAAATAGAATCCTCAAAATATGCATTAATTTGTTGGAGATCTTGATCAAAATCTTCATTCTCATATCCTCTTCCTCCATCATCATCAAATGAACCACAAGGCATATAAGCAAGATTAGTCTCCCCATCATCTAACATAAAAAAAAAAAATGTTAAAACTATGTAGAAAAGTTCATAAATAAACTCTTTAAGAAAAAAAGAAACTATAAAACTAACCAACACGAATTGAAGGAATAGAGTTGCCTTCATCAACCAATTCTTCAATATTGGTAGGAAGTTCTGGCTCCTCAACTTCTTCCGTCACCCAAAAATCAACTAGATCAATACTTTGATAATCAATTGGATCATAAGACCTTTTCTTTTGATGTGACCTAAAACACAATAACAAAATATTGTAACAATTTCTAAGTTTGCTAACCTAAAGTTCCAAAAATAAGTAAATAATTTAATGCTATAATACCTAGTTTTAAGCCGCAAGTTATATGTCACAAAAACAATATCATTTAGTCTTTGATGCTCCAGCCTATTCCTTCTTTTATTATGAATTTGTTTAAAAAGACTCCAATTTCATTCACATCCCAAGGAAGAAGATGTCTGGCCAAGAATGCGAATAGCTATCTTTTGCAAAGTTGGAGCACTACCACCAAAGTATCTCCACCATTCACCTACATAGATTAAATATAACTATATAAGTATTTACTCATTAACCATCAATAATTCATAATATGCTTTGAAATATCAAAAGAAAATTAAAATATTAAACTAAGTATCCAATATCTTACTAGGTTGGAGTTCTTGGGCTGCCTTCTTAGCATTTGGCCGATCAAAACTTTCTTTGCGTTCTCGGTACAATTGTAACTCCTTCAATGCTTTGATTGAGTCACTACAAAGACTCTTTACATCAAACAAATCAAGTAAACCCCGTAAAACATTATATTTCTCAACAAACTTCTCATCATAAAAGAAAGCCGGGTTTAAGAAGTAAGCTGCTGCATGGAGACTTCGCTTTAAGTGCCTATCCCATCTTGCTTTTATAATATCTGTGTAAGGTTGATATGCAGTCTTATTGTGCTTGAACATCTCCTTAATTGCATTTTTAGCCCTTTGCATTCCCTCATACACATATCCCAATGAAGGTTTCTCATCAGAATCAACAATTCTCAACAATCTAATCAAAGGGGCAACAAGCTTACATATAGTAAAACATTCCTCCCAAAATTTGTTGTCTAAGACTATAGCACTCACATTTCTCCCACTAGCACTCTTTACTAACTTATGGCTAGTAAAATGAGAGTCTACAACCAAAGCTTGCAAATCTGTCCTATGCTCATAAATATTTTTCAAGGTAAGAAAGACAGTAGCAAAACGAGTAACTCCTGGACGAACAATTTCTTTCCAACCGGGCCTTTTTCTAAGCCAAGACAAAAAAACCATATGGTTGTAAACAAAGATAGTGATCTTGGAAGCACGGGAAGCAAGACTGCTTATGTTTGGCATGCTACTTATATATTTCAAAACAAGGTTTAAGCAGTGTGCAGCACATGGAGACCAAAAAATGTGATCATACTTTTCATGAATAAGCTTCCCAGCTGCCACATAATTGGCAGCATTATCAGTCACTACATACACAACATTATTTGGTCCAATCCATTCAATAACATCAACAAACAAACTACACAATGTAGATGCATTTTTAACTACATTTGAAGCATCCACAAACTTAACAAAAGACATACCAGCAGGACAATAGACCAAAAAATTAATCAATGTTCTCTGCCTTTGATCTGTCCAACCATCAGCTATAAGTGTGCAACCACTTTCCTTCCATGAGCTTTGATAACTTTCTAGAAGCAACTGACACTCTTTCTTCAAATCAGTCAACAAATGAACTCTCAATTCATCATAACAAGGACCTTTAAAACCAGGTCCCATACCAGCAATAGCATCCACAGCATCTTGAAAGTATGATGGTCGCACTGCATGAAAAGGAATCTGTGCATCCATAAGCCATCTAGCCATTCTCACTTTAGCATTATGTGTTGCCTCTTTGCTTTGAAAGACGCTTTTCAAACTTGGTTGGGCTCCTGGGGTTGTCCTTGGTGCAAAATAGCCACTGACATTTTGAGGAGCATTTACCTTTCTTTTACCCTTGTCTCCAACAATTTGCATCTTCGATGGTCGAGGGGCAGGGGTAATCTCTTCTTCCTCTTGTGTCATTGCTTCTTTAATCTCATCTTCACCAAAGTTCAAAAACTTGTCTTTACTTTTTTTATTTTCTTCCAAAAGCCTTGACATTTCCTCTTTCACATCATGAGGAACTTTTTTACATCTAGCAATGTTCCCTTGTTTTCCAGTGAGATGTTGCTTCATTCTATTAATCCCCCCTCCTTTATACCGGGACAAACAAAATAAGCATGTGTATGTCATCTTCCCCTTGTCATCAATAGTTAAAGAAAAGTGTTTCCATGCCGGATCAGTTTTCCCATGAGTAGAGGCAGAGGAGGATTGGGTATCGGTATTGGCAGGATTAACATCAACAGAGGCATCATTTGTATTGGCATTATTACTATTATCTAGTGATTGATCATTAATATCCATATCTAGAAAAAAAGAAGTATAAAACAGTTAAAAACAATACCAAAACTGAAAATTGAAATTCCAAAAAGGCAAAACACATTTTAATAATCCTTGACAATGGACACAAAATTTATTAAACACCATTCTCATTCCTAATACAAACCAAATTACCAAAATAATTACAGCACTGGTCACTTTTACAGTTTTACTTTGCAATAATCTAGCCAAAATGCCAAATACAATTTATGCATATATTCAAATCTACATAAGAACCAAACAATTCATGAATTCAACAAAATAAGCATCAATCTTTTAGAACCAAATGTGCATGATCAGTTCATCAATCATCATTAAACAAATGAGTCATTAGAATAGTGAAGAAATTTTAATTTTATAGAGAAAGCATAAGCCTATAAGGTACCTGTCCAGAGGGGAAAACTCGAAAACTTTCGAGCTTTGATGCTGTCTTAGTGGCGAGGCAACAGCAGTGAGTAGCATAGAGAGGTCACGCGGAGTAGCAGCAGCCAGATGCTCTGGGCGGAGCAGGGGACGCTGTGCGAAGCGGAGGGCACTAAGAGGAGCAGGGGGCGCTGCGCAAACCAGAGCTGCATGGACCAGGGGGAGCGGAGGTTGGCGAGCGGTGCGGCTGGCGAGGAGCAACAGTGAGACGCGAACCAGGGCGCTGCGAGGAGCAAGGACGCGTCGCGAACTAGGGCACTGCGAGGAGCAAGGGCGCGTCGCGAACCAGGGTGCTGCACAGTCCAGGAGGAGCTACACGGACCAGGGGGAGCAGAGGCCGGTGAGCGGGCGGGGAGCGGTGCGGCCGGCAACTGATGAGGGCGGCTGAGTTACTTGAAGGTTTGAGTTCACCGCTAGTGATGAGGGCGGCTTTCACTGCTAGTGCTCGAGCAATGAGCACAAGAAGATGGCCTAAAAATGAAACCTAATGCCCAGCCAAAACACTGTCGTTTTCCTTTTTTTGGTTTTTTTTTTTGCGGGCCAATACCGAATCGGTCACCCCAAAAACCGTCCCGGTTCACCGGTTTTGACCGGTTCTTTCCTGCTCGATTACGATCGCTTTTTCTATCAACTGACGGCCAGGCGGTGGTTCTGGTTAACCTTGGCCGGACTGACCGACCGGCCCTGGTCCTGCTTCTGCCATGGTTTTTACACACTCAAAGTTGAAGGCAGTATGGTCAGTTTCTTTTTCTTCTTCAAAGGCAAAATAATAAAACCGGTCAATCGTTATGACCAGTCCGGTTCGTGGTTTTCTAGGGATCCCTGTCACTTCTCCCGATATCAATTTATTTGGAAATGTGTTTTACTACCAACCGTTTTGTTCATTAACTATGGATTATGGACCACTTATGATTTTTATGTACTTACCTCACTGTTTGGAAGTGTTTCATACTCTGACGTATGTATTGTTATTAAATGCAAGTGTTTTTCTCAAAAGGTTTTTGAGAAATCGGTTTTGAGCTTCACCTGGACCGGACATGGGAATGGTTCCCGGTTCAATAAATCTGACCAGTTGATCTGGTCCAATTTTCAGAACTATGTCGGCTGATAATATGAAAGAGGAAAGATTTCACGTGCTAATGTCCTGAAATTTGAATATTGAGGGATCATTCATCGATAAAATTTTAACGAAATGGATTGTTTCAGTAAAGTACTTGACTAGTTGATTTTCCCTCATTAATGGGGAAATCATAATGACATGTGTCAAAGCCTAACATTATCTTAGCAAAATCTTCCAGTAACATCAAAGATGAAACGTTTCATGTGCCAACGTTATGCAATTCGACAATCAAGAGAAAATTTGTTGGTAATATTTTCATCAAAATTCTTATGTGTAACTAAGATTTTCCCTCAATGCTATTTTTCTTTCTAATTATTTTTTCCCCCTAATACTAGACATGAAATTAAAAATGACTTGCTTTATGGCTTGTGTTGTACCAATGAAAGGTCATTTTTCTCATAAATCACTCTTCAATATTATTTTCATCTCCATATTCCAATTTTCAAGTTGGTATCATAGCGGGTTCTATCCCATCTCTGCGCTGCCCTCTAGTCTCCTAGGTTTGCCCCAACTCTAGGATATCAGAGTTTTAATCTCAGTCTCCTTTTATTTATTTTGCATCTGGTCAGAGAGAACATCTATACCTATTATCCTCTATTCTTGTAATTTTTTATAAGAACCAGAGACCACCTTCAGATACAACCGTAAGTATCTGAGATTGCTTATTAGTAGGTCAGAAGTTAATTTTGTTGATGTTTTATTAGTAGATCTGTCACATCCACAATCGGTCACTTCTCAGATCTAGTACTTGCAAGGTATAATACTATCCAGGCTATCTTGTGTGTTGTGCATATTTTTCCATAGTCAGGGGCTTCATTCTCATTTTTTATGCATACTCTCAACCTTGTATTAGGGACTCCAATAGAAGCTAAAGTATTTTGGTTATTATGGATGCTGAAGCAAGTTGTGTGTTGTCTAGAACTCCATCAAACACTTCAAAAGTATATGGTCCAAAATTTACAAAAGTTGAATATCAAGAATATCTACATTTGAAGGCTGCCAGACAATCTCGGACTACTAGTAGTTCTAGGGCCTGCATACATCAATCGGGTAATACTCAAAATGAGTGGATTATCAATTCAGATACGTCAGATCATATTGCTGGTAATAATTCTCTATTCTCCTCAATATCCACACCAAAATCTCCTCATTCTGTTAGTCTAGTTGATGGCTGTAAAGTTACAGCCAAAGGAATTGGTTCTGTTGCACCTACTACTTCTATGTCCTTGCAATCTGTTTTATTTATATCCGGCTATCCTTTTAGTTTAATCTTTCTTAGCCAACTGACTAGGTCACTTAACTATTTTGTAACCTTCAATGCCAAATCATTTCACTACAAAAAAAAATCAGTGATTAGTGACCGATTTTTCGGTCACTAATTTAATGAAATCGGTTGCTAAACCTGTTAGGGACCGACTTAGCGACCAAAAACAGAAGTTGCTAAAACCATGGTAGCTAGCTAAAATATTAACTAAATCTTGTAACCGATTTAGTGACTAATTTTCCTATCTATACAACCAATTTTTGTGCTATTAGTGACTAATAAATTGGTCAGTAAATCTTCTGACCAATTTAGTGACTGATTTTCCTATCTATACAACCAATTTTTGTGTGCTATTAGTGACCAATAAATTGGTCACTTAGTGACCGATTTTCTTATCCATACGGCCAATTTTGGTGTGCTATTAGTGACCAATAAATCGGTAACTAAATCTTGTAACCGATTTAGTGACCAATTTTCTCATCCACAACCAATTTTAGATGGTAGTTCGATTTGCTATTAGTGACTGATTTATCGGTCACTAATTTTGTGACAATATATCGGTCACTAATGTGTGATCCCTAAAAAAGAAAATTTTAAATTTTTAAATCTCACTTTTAAAATTTAAATATATATATCATCAAACAATAAATTATATATCTATATAGAAATTAACAAACTTAAAAATTGCCAATATATTTTAACAAGTAGTTAACATCATATAACAAAATATGTTAGATCCAAATATTTTGAATTTTACAATAACACAAAGCCCTATAATCTAAAATAAAAATAGAGATATGTATTAAAAAAACTTTGGACAATAAATTTTCAACATAGACATAACAAATTCTTGCTTCCATGAGTCTTCAACAACTTCCATTGAGTCTTGAACTGTCTCCTTTAAATCTTTAACTATTTTTATGGAGTCTTCAACAATTTGTATAGAGTCTTCCTCTTCCTCAATTGAGCCTCTTCTCTAATGAGTCTTCCACAACCCCAATTGAGCCTTCAACCCTCTCTAATGAGTCTTCAACAACTTCAATTGAGTCTTCAACTCTGTCAAGTGAAGATAGTAACTCGATAGAGGGGACAGAGTTGGATGAGAAAGAAAAAGAAATGAAATCTTCATCTTACTCATCAATACTTAAACAAGTTTCAATTATACACAAGGTATGGCCTCTAACTATAACTACTAGCTATAATTGATAAAATCATACCCGGAGCAATTCTTTCTTTTCTATGCCAAAAATGATTTAACTACCAAGTCGTATCAAAATTTAGATATTATTGTAGAGAAACCATAATTCACAACATAAACAATGAAAAATACCAATCTTTTTCTCCTCCTCTATTTACTTTTATTTTATCTGGCCATCAAGTTTCAGATAGAAATATTTGGTTCCATCAAGGCTCTGTGTGTGCTTTTGTTCTGGTGAATCTAAGTAAATCAATGACTAATATATTGCACTAGCTATATTATTAGCCAAAAGATTTTGTTTCTTGATTTATCAATGGTAATAGTGGTTTATGTGACCATCTAAGAAATCATTCCTCGTCACACAGAAACTAAAAGGGGAACATGAAAAATACCAAAGAACAAAACTGGAAGCAAACCCAAAAATACCAAATCGAGATTGACTAACAAACCAAACAAGAGGCAAAGAGAGGGGGGAATTGAGTAACGGATAATTGAGTAAGGTCAACAAACTACAGACTATGGTTAGATATGACTTAATAATCGTTTACTTTTTAAGCTAAAATCTCCTTCATTTAAATCAAGCATATATGAAAATTCACAATGAAGGAATGTTCAACACCAATTACAATTCAGCTATGAAATTCAATAATGCATTATAAACTTGAAAGGCCATTGTTTAAATTTCAATCAATTAAACAACAAAATTGTACATATGTCCAATTCATTCATGAAAGGCCATTCTTTAAATTTCAATCCATTAAAGATCCAATTCTCTTTTGATAGTTTCACTAATGACATTCAATTCCAGTGGTTAGGCATGAAAAATATGCAAAATAAATTGTGCCCATTTTGCAAGAAAGCTCAAATTGGTCAAACAAATAATGAAAAGTTGTCAAGATTATCAATGAATATGTGCAGTTCCTATCTACATAAATCCATTTAATTGAAACTAACACGAATTGGAACCAAACTGAAAAATGCCAAACTGATATTAACTACCTGGAACTAAACCAGAGAGAGAGAGAGAAGGGCAAACCAATGGTCAAGCGGTCAAGCTAGAACGAAGGGTTGCTGGTCAGCTCGCGGTCCGCAACGTCTCGCCTTGCAACGTTTGGTGGCTCGTGAACACATAGCTCAGAGCGTTGACGGCGGCAATGACGAGCTAGAAACCTCAACAGTGGCTCGCGATGGCTGACGGGGTTCAACGATGATGGAGTGACGAGCCAAGCGGGGAAAATGAAACATTGATGTAGCCACAACAATCCTACAATAAGCCAAAAGCCAAACAACATTTGAAGTAGACAAATATCTTACAATTCAACCAACCAGTAGCCAAATAACTATGGTGTTGTTAATTAATTAACCATTGTAATCACGATATAAATACAAATGAAAATATTGGGAAATAAACCTCACCAAAACATTCCTTTTTCCCAAAAAAAAAAAAAACACACACACACACACACGCACAAAAATACCACTCAAGAAATGAGAGCACTTAGAATTCTCATTGTAGCAAAAGAGAAACTGAATCATCCCACACATCAATTTAAATCACAAAAAACCATACCAAACAACAACACAGCAACAGTAGCAGCAAAAATAATAATAATAATGAAATAGCAGTGTTCATGAGTAAATCAATTCAATTTTCTTCATACCTAATAACATCAAAACCATCAAACAAATAATGCAAAATATGAAATCGCACATAAGATGATTAATTATTCACTCCCATACAATACCTATAGATTCATACTTGAAATACATACATACATTACAAAGAGAGAACACTTCACTAAGTACTAATATAGTCCAGAACACTCTCCTCACTTGCTTCAGTAATTGCACAAAGGTACCAAGTTATCACAAAAACATTACGAAGAGTGAAATTAGGAAGGAAATAAATAGAATAACAGTTATGCTAAACGACACCAAACGCTGAAAAACTCATCAAGTTAACTAGATATAAGTGAAGTAGTGGTGAAGGCGACGGCGAAAATAGCAATTGAAGAGGGAGGGCTGAGAAAAAGGAGAAAAAGAGTATAATACCGCAAATCTTGATGGGAGCTTTGAGCCCCAATAGATTAGGCTGTTGCAAGAAAATCTCTCTGGAAATGGTAGAAAGAAGCAGAACAGGAATGACAGCGTCGTGACCAAATCTGTGGCGTAGCGAGTAGATCGGTGCCATTCATCTCAGTTTCGTGACAGCGCAAGGAGCGGAGGACGAGGGGAGGACAAGCGGAGGTGCAAAGAGCGGAGGCATGAATAGCGACAGCGTGAAGAGCGGAGGCACCGAGAGCAATGGCGCGAGGAGCGGCAGTACGATGGTGAGGATGGCGCACCCTATGTGTTGCAGTTGAAGCTGTGCACAGAGAGGAAGAAGAGGATGCGCACCCTTTTTCTTTCTTTTCTTCCTGTGTCCCCTTTCAATTTAAGCCTCAAGTCTAGTTTATTTCCCTTTCAATTTATCAATAATTTTTTATTAAGGTTAATTTTAATGTACTAATAGTATAAAATCTATTTTTATTTAAAAACATAATAAATTAGATGATAATCACTACAAATGTTTTAAACAAAAAATATATTTTATTATTTATTTTAATAGTTTATAACTTCTCATCATTTTAATAAATAATAAAATATGAAAATATTCTCTTTCTTTTATATAATTTGATATTTTTGAAATATTTTCTATCATAATTATTGATATTTTAATTAAATAATAAATATTATATCAGTCATAACACCTCCTCACAAAAAAGAATATCGGTCACTAGAAAATATTAGTGACCGATTTATCAAGTAAATGTTAATTTTCTAAATGGAATACATTTGGTCACTAAATTTTGTATTAGTGATCAATTTAGTGGCCGATTTTTATAAAAGTAAGGTTTTGTAGTATAAATGAAAATTGGTCGCAAAATTGATCACTGATATTTAGTGAACAAATGTATTCCATTCAGAAAATTAATATTTACTTGATAAATCGGTCACTAATTGTAATATTAGTGACCGATTTTTAAGAATGCCAGGTCTTGTCTTATAGATAATAATCAGTCACTAATTGTAATATTAGTGACCAATTTTTATGACAGCAACGTTTGCTAATATAAATGAAAATCGGTCACTAATTGTAATATAAGTGACTGATTTAGTGGCCAATTTTTATTTATACAATAAAACCTTTAGTTAATAAAATCGGTCACTAATTGAAATGTTAGTGACCTATGAAGCACAAACACTGACACAGACATGGGACATGACACGAACACGGACACGGAGATACACCAAACTAAAAAATTATAGGACACGGACACGGCACATGTATATATAATTTTTTTTATTTTTTTGTGTGATTTCTTTGTCTTTTGTGATCAACTGAAGAATTTTCAAAATAAAATGACCCAACAACATAGGTTCAATCAAATAACTATTGTTGATTTTGGGCTCATATTAAATTAGAGCAGTATCTAGCCATGTTCAATATGTTTCCAAGCTCAAAAAAATTATTTTTTAATTGGATGTATACCGACATATGTCGTGTGGGTGTCAGACACCGACACGTGTCCGACACACGGACACGCCACTAAGTCGGTGTGTCCGTGCTTCTTAGTTAGTGACCGATTTAGTGACTGATTTTTATAAAGGTAAGGATTTCTAGTATAAATAAAAAATGGTCACTAAATCAGTCACTAATTTGATTTAGTGACCGATTTAGTGACTGATTTTTTCCACCCTTTTCATTTTTGCTGATGGCTTAATTCGGTCACTAATTCATCTTTTTAGTGACCGATTTATTTCGTTCACAAAATCGATCACTATTTGATGTATTTCTAGTAGTGTTTGTCATACAGGATCATAGTACAGGTCTGACGATTGGTGTAGGGTATGAATTGCATGGTCTCTATTACCTTTTGTTAGTTCCACCTGTGACTTCTGGTGTAGTTACTTCTCTGAATCTACTGTCATCTGAGTCTGTAAAAGTTGCAAAAAATGGTTTCGGGCCTTGAGAAAATGAAATCATTGAACTGTGAGTCATGTCAATTAGGAAAACATATTTGTTCTTCTTTTTCTAGACAAGTTGAAACTTGTATCGGTTCTCCATTCTCAGTTATTCATTCAGATATATGAGGTCCAAGTCATGTGTCAACATCTTTGGGTTTTAGATATTTTGTCACTTTTATTGATAAGTTTTCTCAATGCACTTGGGGTATATTTGATGAAAGATTGTTCAGAAATACTTCGCACCTTTCTTTCCTTTTTTAGAGATATTGAAACTCAGTTTGGGAAAAAAATCGAAGTGCTTCGAAGTGACAATGCTAAAGAGTATTTTTCTTTTGCTTCATCCTCCTTTTTTTCTTCCCTAGGTATTTTGCATAAATCTACTCATTCTTATACACCTCACTACAAGAAAAGTGCGGGAAATTGACGGGTTTATTGACGGGTATGATTTTTACCGATGACAATTTTGACGAATACAGGGGCATTGGAGACGAGGCCGTCGATGAATATTACCGATAGTATAAAACACCCGTCGGTTGTTTTTGACTCTTTTACCGACGGATAATGTGATAATTAGTCGTCAGTACAATTAAATAAAAGGTGTCAGCTCTTTCATTAGAGACATATTTATACCAACAGGTATATTCATTTTTACCGATGGGTGTTTAAATAAATAAATTCTAATTTTAAAATATTTTTACTGGCGATATTACCCGTCGGTAATAGATAAATTTTTTTAATTTTCTTTTAAACTATGATGTGATTGATAATATGTTATTTATTTATTTATTTGTATATGTAATAACCTAATTATCAATTAAATTGATATTAAATAAGAAAATATTAAAATGAATAAATTAGACTAATTAAATAAAATATTAAAGTATGACAATAAATATTAAAAATATTTAGAATGGAAAGAAAAAAATGAAGCTACATAAAGACTAGCTGAACTCCTGGGTGTCAGCATCGTCGGTAGTGTTGGCGGAATCACCATCATTATCATCATCACCTGGACCATCATCGTCATTTGCCCCGTCCAACGGTGAGTGGCCTTCAACGATGGAGGGGAGTGGGATAGGGGGAATGGAGTCTGGGGAAGCGTCTTACCAAAGTTGGAGGATCCCAAAGCCTGCATGTCCCATAAACAAGGTCATCACATCAGCAGTGATCTGCTGCTGCATCTTCCAAAGCTGAGTCTTTTCCTTCTTTGCTTTCTCCTGTTGTTGGCGCTCCAAGGAGAGCTTAAGCTCTTGGATCTCTCTCAACTCCTACTCCATAGCCGCCACCGGCCGCTACTCCTGGAGTCATGAAGGAGCCGTGCCTCTGCGTCATTGCTTTGGATCAACTGTGCCTACTACTGCAGCTCCTGGTTGAGGGTATGCACACACTCCTTCAGGGCATCATCCCCTGTAGCTGACCCAATCGCAAAGGATGGGGATATATATACTCTCAGGGTAGTGCCCCATCCCATATATACGGCCCTTGTAAGGGCCACCAAAGAACTGGGCCTAGAGGAGGAATGTCAACATCAGGCCCGGCCTAAGCCACTTGGGTCTGGTACTGGGTTTATGCTTGTCCCAAAGGTTAATAAACTCACGCTGCAATGAAAGAATGATAAAGCACATTGTAAGTAATAATTATAGCATAAATGAAAATAATAATAAAAATTAAGTAAAGTCATGTATAAATTCAAACTTACATAGGTCGCCCGGAGCGATGGTCCACCTAGAGTTCTCTAGACTCACCCCTCTGTTTACCCTTTTGGGCGTGGGTCTCCAGAAATAGCTAGCCCTATATCGAAGGGCGGCTCAACTCCCTCGCTTGCACAAATAACCACAATAAAGTCATAAGCATATAACATTTACCACAATTCAAATATAGCAAATGTTATTATAAAATGTAGAAAGGTTAAAGAATTACCAAACACTTGCAGGTCCCCTCCTGGGTACTTGATCCACCTGTGTGCAACGACCCACCTTTCTGTGAGGCTCAGTTTGTCTTTCCCTTATCTGACCTATCCTTAAAGGTCGGGTTGCTGGCCCAGTGGCGCTGGAGCTCGCTTAGGGTGGCATCATTCAGCCACGAGCTACTCATGTGTCCCTTATAGACATCATGAAACATATCTCGCAGTTGCTTGGAGGACCTAATCCTCCAAGCCTTCTTCACTACGGGCTCATACTCTGGCTGAATGTAGAATGATCTTTGCATATACAAACTCATAACACATAAGTTATTACATATAAGCATATATTTTAATAAAAGTGAATAAATCATATAATTACCTTCCAGTTCGTCCACCACGACTCATTGACATCAGTAGGGATGTCAGTCCATGTTGGCCACGAATGGTTATACCTACTCTGTAAGACCTTCGTGATCCTATGGTGAGCCAGCGCAAACGGCTGAAAACTATTACATAGATAAAACAAATCAAAAAAACAATCAAAATATTTGAAATATCATAAGCAATGTAAAACTATAATGTAATAAAAAAACATATTTCAACTTACCTATCTTTACCATCCGACCTGATCTAACGGAGCGGTCTGCCATCAACCCCACATGGCTTGCCATCTGGGTCGAGGGGCCTCTCATGTGCATCCTATGCTTGCGACCCAGTGAAGGAATGAAGAGTCTGATCAGATACAAGGCAAGGAATCGGGGCAGTGGTAAGGCTAGGGGTAGTGGTAGTGGTAAGGGATGGGTCACTACTACGAGTGGGCTATAGCTGTGAATATGGGGGAGGTGGGGGTTTGGCATACCCAAGAGTAGGCATCATTCTAAATCCTGGGGTGCTGATGGTAGGAATGGAGGTGGAGGTGGTGGAAGGGGCGGTGGTTAAGGTGGTGGGAGGGGGTGGCTAAGGTGGTGGGAGGGGCGGTGGCTGAGGTGGGGGGAAGGGCAGTGGCTGAAGTGGTGGGAGGGCCGGTAACTGAAGTGGGGATTGGTAAACTGACGTTCTGAAGTCGACCCCTACCTCTACCAGCCATACTGAAACAATTAAAAAGTAATCCATAAAAAAACATTAATAAATCAAGAAATTATATATTTATTAATGATTTGGAAGCTGTACTTTAACTTTACAAATGTAACATAAATAATAATGCTTTGAGTTACAATGGTTTGAGGTATAAACTATAAACCCTCAATTTCTTGGCTTTGTATTTTCACACATGTACATTTTGAACATTGTTTAGAGTCATTCCAAATACAGGGACCATGAACCCCCTGCATCTAACACTACTAGAAATGTGTGAAATAGTAACCGATTTAGTGACCGAAATAAATCAGTCACTAAATTTATTATCAGTGATCGATTATATTTCCTCCATTTACTTGACCGATTTCTAAAGTAAATGGAGAAAATATAATCGGTCACAAAATCAGTCACTGATAATAAATTTAGTGACCGATTATATTTTCTCCATTTACTTTAGAAATCGGTCACAAAATCGGTCACTAAATTTATTATTAGTGACCGATTATATTTTCTCCATTTACTTTAGAAATCGGTCACAAAATCGGTCATTAAATTTATTATTAGTGACCGATTATATTTCCTCCATTTACTTTAGAAATCGGTCACTAAATTTATTATTAGTGACTGATTTTGTGACCGATTATATTTTCTCCATTTACTTTAGAAATCGGTCACTAAATTGGTCATTAAATTTATTATTAGTGACCGATTTTGTGACCGATTATATTTTCTCCATTTACTTTAGAAATCGGTCACAAAATCAGTCACTAAATTTATTATTAGTGACTGATTATATTTTCTCCATTTACTTTAGACATTGGTCACAAAATCGGTCACTAAATTTATTATTAGTAACCGATTATATTTCCTCCATTTACTTTAGAAATCGGTCACTAAATTTATTATTAGTGACTGATTTTGTGACCGATTATATTTTCTCCATTTACTTTAGAAATCGGTCACTAAATTTATTATTAGTGACCGATTATATTTTCTCCATTTACTTTAGAAATCGGTCACAAAATCGGTCACTAATCTTAAATTTAGTGACCAATTTTGTGACCGATTGGTTTTTTAATTCCTTGAAAAATCGGTCACTAAATTTAAGATTAGTGACCAATTTAGTGACCGATTTTATTTTTTCCATTTACTTAATAAATCGGTCACAAAATCGGTCACTAATCTTAAATTTAGTGACCAATTTTTCAAAAAAATAAAAAGATATAATCGGTCACAAAATCGGTCACTAATATTTAATTTAGTGATCGATTTAGTGACCGATTTTTAAGTAAATACAAAAAGGACAATCGGTCACTAAATTAAATATTAGTGACCGATTTTGTAACTGATTGTATTCTTTCCATTTGCTAAACAATCGGTTATAAAATTAGTCACTAATATTAAATTTAGTGTCCAATATTGTTTTTGAATTGCATTCTTATCCCTAACAATTTCCGTCACAAATAAGTAATAAAAAATATTTTAATTTAATATTTATTGTTAAATTAAAATGTCATTAATTATGATAGAAAAAATTACAAAGCTATCAAATTATATAAAAGAAAGAGAATATTTTTATTATTTATTAAAATGATTAGAACTTATAAAGTATTAAAATAAATAATAAAATATATTTTTTTGTTTAAAATATTTATAGTGATTATCGTCTAATTTATATGTTTTTAAATAAAAAAGTCTAATTTATATAATTTTTTATTCTATATTATATATGTACAATATATGAGTTTAATTTTTATATACTAATAGTATAAAATTACTTTACATTATTTGTCTAAAATTTTCTTAATTAACTAAATATGAATAATTAATCCTTTCTAATTAATTTTAGCTTCTTAATAATTTAAATACATTATTATGTTAATTGTTATGTTTAATTATTTTAAAAGTTAAAGTTAATATCTTTTGAAAATTTAAAACTCTCTTTGATCCAAATTTCAAGAAATATCATTAAAATAAAATTTATTTGAATGGGTATAATATAAAAATATTATTTAATTAAAATCTTGAATTTATTTAATTATTAATTTAATATTTTTATATATAAAATTATTAGATTACTTACATTCACTCCCTCACCTTAAACCACTCACTCACTCACCCAAAACCCCCCATCCCTTGCTCACTGACTCACTCACATGACACAACCACATTTATTTTTCCCTCAATCACTCACGTGTCTTACACATTCACTCACTCACGCACACAAATAGAAGAAGAACAGAGACATCCGCGAGCAAGGAGGAAAGCAAATCGGGAGAGCAGATCCGCGAAGAGGGAGCAGATCCGCGAGCAGGTAGCAGAAGATGCACGCAGATGCGGAGGAGCAGCCGCCAGCAGGGAGCAGATCTGCGAGCCAGAAGCAGATCCGCGAAGGGAGCAGAAGATGCACGCAAACGCGGAGGAGCAGCCATAGACGAAGACGCACGCAAACGCGGAGGAGCAGCCACTTTAGTTTGTTATATGCTATGCTTGGTTATGCATCTATTTCTACTTTTAAGTGCTGTAGAAATTTAATACATTATTGGTTCTATAATGAAATATAGGTGCTCTGAAATTTTCTTTAGTTATATATCACTTGTTTAAAGTCTAATATGGTTTTCTTTATCTCACAATTTCGTCAATGATGAATTGGTGATCAGGATTTTGTCAAGAGCTTTTTTCATCTGAATATTGGCGGAGAGGATGTCGAGGTTCTCTTTTTTTTATATTTCAATTTCAATTTTTTATATACTTGGGACTTGTTTGAGGAAATGCATCTTAATCTGTTTTTCACAGACTTTCATTGAACTATCCTTTATGGAAGCTGTCCAAGGATGCACCAAAACTGTTACATTTCAAACAGATGTGCTTTGCAAAACTTGTGGTATGCTCATCAGTTCACTAAATTTTGTACGCAAACATTTTCTCCTTGTCACTTCTAAATTCAGTTTAGTTGTGAAGTTAGTGCACTTGTCACAAACTCTCGTGCTCAACTTTTGTAGGTGGGAGTGGTGTTCCTCCTAATACAAGACCTGAAAACAGTAAGCGCTACAAAGGGTCAGGAATGGTTAGTGCAATCTTGAAATTAAAATCAACCATCTTCAATCATGTTATAAGTTTAAAATATTTTGTTGTTAAATTGATGGCTTTGATGTGTCCAGACATATGTACAAGCTGGCATATTTAGGATGGAGAAAACATGTGGTACATGTAAGGGAACTGGCAAAATTGTATTGGTATGATGCAAACATTCTTTTCTTTTTTTTGAGTAAATTCAATCCTATTAGTTTAAGTGTATTGTAGTTTATAAGGGTTCAAATATGATGGACTCAGTTTGTAAGTGTAACGTAACATGCTTATAGTTGATCTTACTTTCTTACTAGGCAACAAATCATTTGTAGAGCTTTTTTGTCCTATTTCACTTCACCATAATTTTATCACTAAATCACGTGATGAGTTACACTAAGTTCATCATAGCAGCATATAGTTATTCTAGTCTTTAATTAAAATTACTAATTTGTTGAAATATATTAATAATGTTGTTCTTTTCCCACCTGCATAAGAATTTACGCTACCGTGCAGGTACAAAAGTAGTTAAAGGAACAAAGTCGATCAAATTGGATATTATGCCTGGTAAGCATTATTTTTTAAAGTTTGGGATGTTTGTTGTTATATGGAACATTATCGTATGGTACACAAAAACAAAATATCAAATGCACGAGCAGTTGGTTTCTGGATGATCTCACTGTTTATTGAAACTAAAGTGGTTGTATGTTGCTTAAGCATATGTTAGAAAATAATATCTAGTTATATATTGTTACACTATATAGTGTATATTCTATTAATATATCATAAGTATGCTTAAGTTGGTTTCTGTGTTAATTGATATCATATTCATGTTTACAGGCGAAAGTCACCCGAGCCATGGATGAGGCAACCCAAAAAGCATCTTAGGAAGGAAGTTCTGGGCCAAATGAGATAGAGGTATGGCGAGACACTGCTGGTATGAAAAAGGGGAGAATTTATGGTCTTGGCTTAGAGTCAACGGTAGTCAATAAAAGGCATTATTATCGTGACTCAGGCTCACATTCAGCTGACTAGGTTCGTAGAGGAGAGCATGAAAAACTGTTGAAAAGGATGCAAGATGAAAATGGTGCACTTATAGCAAGGTTGGAGAACATTGAGAAAGAGCTTCAACGCACTCATCAAGAAGTTCAATACAATAACCAAATGCTACAAGAAATTATGAGATGAATGAATTTTCAATTTTCTGATATCCAATCACCTGCTGCAGACTTAGGTGAGGGGGAGCAGGGTGATGATGATGATGATGAGGAGGAGGAGGATGAGGACTAGTTATAATTACTTTATATGTTATTTAGTATTGATGTTTGACAATAGTAACTTGATATTTAGTAGGAACTAAGAAGGAGAAAGGTGAGATTAGGAGGACAAGTTATAATTACTTGTTTGTATTTTGGATTGACACTTGTTATTTTGTATGTTATTTAGTATTGATATTTAGCACTAGTTAGTTGTTATTGAGTAGGTTTTATGTGTAATTTTATGTTTGTTTGTTTGTAATATGGATACGTAAATTAGGTATGTGAAAATGGGAATCCAAGAAAAAAGAAATATAGGTGGTACCTGTAACAAATTTTAGTGACCGATTTTTTGGTCACAAAATCAGTCACAAAAATTAGTGACCGAAAAATCAGTCACTATTGGTTCAATGGTTGTCAAAAAATTTCGGTATTGAAATTGGTCACAAAATCGGTCATTAAATTTAGTGACGGAAAAATTGGTCACTAAAATTTGTGACCTAAAAATCGGTCACTAAAATTTGTGACCGAAAAATCGGTCACTATTGAGGCAACCTCTTCTAATTGGGTGGGGGAGAATTTCAGTCACAAAATCGGTCACGAAATCGGTCACTAATAATTTAGCAACCTTAAATCTAGCTACAACATAAATCGGTCACAAAATCAGTCACTAAAGAATTTAGCGACCGATTTCTTACATTTAGCTACCGAAATATCGGTCACAAATTGGCAATTTTCTTGTAGTGTAAGGTCACAGACTCATAGAACCCCTCATATAATAATATATATGAAAAGCAAATGTAGAGTGGCGTAAGAGCAACACTGGGGCTCCTTGGGATGTTGCTTTTGAGGATGGTTTGGAACATGATTTCCAACTGATGAGTGTGGATTTTCCTACGTATTTTGTGGAAGACAATGTGTTGAATGAGCTTGAGAAAAAGAGGGGGAGGAAGGAATGTAATAGTAAGAGGAACAAGGTTATGTGGGTTTCTTCTCAACAAGAAAAAACCACAAGAAACGTCCAAGAAACACAACTTTTGTGAACCTAACCTCAACTGATGAACACAGTGCACTTAGGGCCTTGGCTAAAATCTGGAGCTCTCGTCACTGAGGGGTGATGGTCTTTTGAAAGATTGTTGTTTGCTCTTTGGTTTGCTTATGCTGCCTAAATTATATTGTCATATATTAAATAATTTAGTAATATACAATTTAAATATATAATTAAATTGTATATTATTAAATTATTTAATATCAATTTTATTTATAATTTATAATTCTTACCATATTAAAATCTAAATATTACGAGTAAGATTCCGTTATTTGGGTAATGCTCAAGTGTTTTATTCAAATCAACTCACTATAAAGGTAAAAATAGTAAAAGTCTAACTCAAAGCCTTAATTAGTAAAGAAAAATAAGTGCTGAATTACTTAAACTACTCTAGTTTTGTCTTTGAGAAATTTAATTTTCTCATAATAAAAAGAGTTTAGATAAGTCACAAATTTAATGAAGGGTATTTTTGGTTAATTTTCATCAATACACATCTCGGTGCAATTGATTAAGTGAAGAGACCAATTTAATTTCACTTTTAAAAAAGTTACAGCACGCCAAGTTAGTTGGATCCAGAGAACTATTATAAGTAAATTATATTACTAAATTTATAAATAAATTTATATGTTATTGATATTAAGTTTTTAATTATTAATTCATAAATTTAACTATTAATAATTGTATTATTATAAATTAATCCTCCAATAATTTTAAATATTGGATTAAATAAAATTATAGTTTTTATTCCAAAAAATATTAGCTAAATATCCTAATATACTTAAAAATTTAATGTCTTTATTTACATTAAATTAAATTTACTTCACTTAATAAAATTTCGACAGCATCTCCCCTTAAATTAAGAGCTTTCATTGTCAAATATTTATTATATTTGGTCTTTACAACACATGCAATTGATCTTTAAGTTTTATTTAAATTATTTTTTTAAAACAAATTCAATTGCATATTAAGTTTTTCTTAATATAGTTACTTTTATTTGATATACTATTTCTAAAAAAAATTAATAAAATTTCGACAGTATCTCCCTTTAAATTAGAAGCTTTTATTGTCAGATATATTAGTTAATTCAACAATTATAGATATTATTATAAAGATCAACAACAAAATAGATATATTCAAGCAGTTACATGTTAATAATTACATACAATTCACATAATCCTAAAAACTGTTCTATTGTGAATCCCCTTATAACTCCACAACATGCATCATGCAATTTTCGCAAACACAAAAAATCCCACAGTAAACAAATCAAACAAGTCGAGGAAGGACTTCTATGCCCTTTGCCCTAGTTATGCAATCCCCATTTCCTATAACTCTATCCTAGAAAACATAAGTCTTTATATATCCTACATATATATTAAACAATATAAATAAAAAGGATTGAGTTACTAACCTCTATAGCACTAAAAAAAATAGAAAATGCAGTAAACCTCTCGATGTCCAACCAAATCCAATCCTGAAAATCAAATATTATAAATTTAAATCAATACAATTATATACATGAAAAAACCAAAAATAATATAAACAATAATAATTACTCCCTAATGCAACAAAACACAATATTATGGTCACCCATAAACGAATGGAAAAAGTAAACCAAATCAAAAAACTAAACCGGTTAAAATGCTCACCAAAGCCCCATGATCGTAATGGTGGCCTTTGTTTCTCGAATGAAACTCCGGTGGTGGTGAAAGACGGCAAAAATGGCGGTGGCAGCGCGGGCTTAGAGAGAGAGGGGGAGGTTTTAGAGAGAGAGTGTGTGCAGTGAGTAAAGAGGAAGAAGGGTCACGGTGGAGATAAATTCGCAGATTACTGACGGGTTTACCGACGGAAATGTGTTTAGTGAAACGATGCATTTCATTAACAATTAATTACCGATGGGTTTACCGACAACAAACACTTAATAGTAATCATTTGCGCAGCAACTTGAGAATTTTTAAAAACCCGTTGGTAAAACCATCTAAAAAAATACATATATGTCGTTTAAACCATCAGTAAAGCAACTAATAAATATAATTATAAAAAATAATATACTAATAAATATACTTATCAATTTTCCCATTGGTAAATTAATCAATATATATATAATTATAATAAAGACCCGTCGATTAAACCGTCAGTTTGTATAATAAAATATAAAATATACGTAATATTAAATTAACCCGTCGGTAACTTAATTAATAACTATAATAATTAATTATAATTCGTATCTGTCAGTAAGGCCGTCGGTAAATTCACAAATAAAACAAATTATCAAATTCGCCCGTCGGACATAATGCGCGCTGAGTCACGAGATTGGGCACCATCATTTACTGACAGTTTTATCGACGAGTATGTGTAGTAAAAACAATTGTATCCCAATTTCCGTCAACTCGTTGGAAATACCATTGGTAGTTTACGTTGATATTTTGCATTTTTCTGGTAGTGCCTTAACAAAATGGGATAGTAGAAAGGAAAAATAGACATCTTGTTAAAATTGCTCCAACCTTATTAGTCCATGCAAATGTTCCTATGCGTCATTGGGGTGATGCAATTTTAACCAGATGTCACTTGATAGATTGGATGTTGTCTTCCTCCATCGTAAATAAAATTCCTTATTATGTGTTATTTCCCAAAGAACCATTATTCCCTGTTGTTCCCCGTGTAATCTTTTTCCAAGCCTAGATAAACTTTCTGCTCGAGCTATCAAATGTGTTTTTCTTGGATTTTCCAAGTTGCAGAAAGGATATTGTTGTTATTCTCAAACTAAAAATCGTTATTACATTTCTGCTAATGTCACATTCTTTGAAGAAACTCCTTATTTCTCTTCATTTATGAAAGAATCTGATGCTATTCTTGATGTTCTATTTGTACCCTTCTTGGTCCCTTCAATGCCTCCCTTGCAAGGTCCACTGCCTCACTTGCAAGGTGAAGTGCCTCCAAGTGAAGATCTTGTAAACTCTAAACCAATAATATCAACTTTTCTCAAAACATATCAGCATCGTCCAAGGGCTCTAGATTTAGAGGATGAGGAAACTACACAACCAAGTGAATCATGTCCTACTCTGTCGGTCGCCTCTACTATGGACTTCTATGAAAATGCTGAAGATTTGCCCATTGCTCTTAGAAAAGGTACCGATCCACTAGAAATCCTTATCCCTTATATAACTTTTTGAGTTATCATCATTTATCCCCTTCCTATTATTCTTTTGTGTCTACATTATCTTCTGATTCAATTCCTAAAACTATTCGTGAGGCACTTGATCATCCAGGATAGGGACAAGCCATGATTGATTAATTGTAGGCTTTAGAACAAAGTGGTACTTGAGAGCTAGTTCCTCTTCCTGTAGGAAAAACAACTATTGGGTGTCAATTGGTGTATGCTATTGAAGGTGGTCCTGACAATAAAATTGATAGTCTAAAAGCTTATCTAGTTGCGAAAGAATATACATAGGTTTATGGCCTTGACTATGGGGATACTTTTCTCTTGGGGCAAAAATTACTTATGTCCGCATCTTCCTTGCCATGGCTACAATTCGTCACTGGCCACTGCATCAATTGGACATAAAAAATTCATTCCTCCAACATGAGCTAGACCAGGAGAGTTGCATGGAGTCTGGTTTGGTTTGTAAATCTTGTCATTCTCTCTATGGACTTAAACAGTCCTCAGGAGCTTGGTTTGGGAAATTCAGTTCTATTATTCAAGCTTTTGGAATGAAGTGTAGTGAAGTAGATCATTTAGTCTTATATTGTCATACTTCTCATGATAAATGTGTATACCTGGTTATTTATGTTGATGATATTGTCATCACAAGTAATGACAATGAGAAGATTTCTTAGCTGAAGGAACATTTTTTCAAACATTTTCACACTAAGGATCTTGGGAAATTAAAATATTTCCTTGGCATTGAAGTTGCTCAATCAAGGGATGGAATCATTATCTCTTAAAGGAAATATGCATTAGGCATACTGAAGGAAATAGGAATGTTGGATTGCAGATCTGTCGAGAGTCCCCTGGATCCAAACACTAAATTACTACCATAATAAGAGGAACCTCATGCTGACCTTGAGAGATATAGAAGATCGATAGGAAAACTCATTTATCTTACCATTACTAGGCCGGATATTTCTTTCATTGTTGGAGTTGTAAGTCAATTCATATAGTCTCCTCACATTGATCATTGGGATGCTATAATGCAAATTATTCAAGAAGGCTCTTGGACAAGGATTACTCTATGAGAATAGAGGAAATGCTGAGGTAGTTGGTTATGGTGATGTGGATTGGGCAGGCTCTTCTATTGATAGGTGTTCTACCTTAAGATATTGTGTTTTTATTAGTGGAAATCTTATCTCATGGAAGAGTAAAAAGCAAAATGTGGTCATTCGATCTAGTGCAGAAGCAGAGTATAAGGCAATGGCTATACCCACTTATCAGCTTTTTTGGATCAAGCAACTTCTTAAAGAACTAAAGTTTGAAAATATTCAACAAATGAAGTTGTGTTGTGATAATAAAGTAGCTATTCACATAGCTTCTAATCCTGTTTTCCACGAAAAAACAAAGCATATTGAGATTGATTTTCATTTTTGTATGAGAAAAGGTCCTTTCAAAGGAAGTTTTCAAGGAATCAGTCAGTTCCAATGAACAATTGATATACATCTTTACAAAATCTCTTCGTGAACCTAGGCTTCAGTTTATTTGCTGCAAGCTTGGATCATTTGACTTATATGCTCCAGTGTAAGAAGGACTGTTGGAAATATGAATAACTTAATGATGCTTAGGAACTATATATTTTCATTTATTGTAGATACTCATCATAGTCATTGGAGATTGTGTGTGTGTGTGTGTATGCTTCTATTGTAGCAATGAAAACAAGCCATTTTTCTAAGAAATCACCCTTCAATATTATTTTTATCTGCAAATTCCTATTGTAAAAATATATAATAGTTATCGGTAGATTACCCTTTGCTAAAAGGTATTATTTTTTATTTTTACCAATATTTTATCTAGGGGTATTCCCATGGTAACACTAACATGCTTAATGGTGCCATTTGAAGCCAACTTTACCAAGGGAAAATCCCTCAGTATATGACACACCAATTTAGGTGCCAAATGAAGCCAACGTTATCAACGGATGTTCCCCTGATATCTACATTTCCCCTAAACAATTGGTTTTCCTATTTTTCATCAAATTCGCTAGTAATTCTACTAGTAGTATTGAAGGAAAAAAATTCTCGATAATTTTGGCTGGCAACTTGCGCGTTTCTGGTAGTGAAACCACACCTTGAAAGAAACCTACAAAAAGGGTGTTCAGATTCACATTGAGTTGAATTAAAATCAATTAAGTTGCAAAACAAAAAATTTGGCCAAAGGCAACACTTAAAAAGCATTGCCTTTGACCAAAGCCAATCCTTTTCAATCAAAGGAAACATTTTCCCTCGTATTGCCTCTATACTATTGTTACCTTGTCTCTAAGGCAATACTGATTTTCGAAGAAAAAGCAACCGCCTACCGTAAAAGCATTGCTTATGCAACATCGAAAGGCAAAAGTTTTTGGGAATATCAAAGGCAATGCTTATCGGTGTTGTCATTTGTCTGATTGGAGGCAACAGTTTGTAAGTGTTGCATTTTCTTTAGTTACAACTTCCAAGCAACTAATTTGTCAATTAGCTACACTTTAAAGTTTCATTTAGCCACACCTCTAAATTGTTGTTATACGTGCTATTTAATTATACTTTTTGGGTAACCATACCTATAAATGTGAGTGATTTCAATTTTATTTATGTATATTAAAAATAGGCTCTCAAAGAACAAAAGGGCACATATGTGTGTATATATATACACAACCAAACCATCTCACTAATCCAATACGAACTTAAATAGTTAACAAGATCAAATTCACTATACAAACAACAACATAAAGCAAAATGACAACTCAAGTGTTGAATAACAAACTACACGGTACAAAGTAAGTTTTCTTTGAAAAAAAGGCAGTTGGTTCAAAGCTTTATCTACAGTTCTGAAAATAAATAGCCAAAATAGGAAGATATACATGCACAAAAACTAGAAGAAGAACAATAACGTTGTGTAAAAAGAAAGAATAAATGTTGATTCATAGTTGTACTCTCACTTTGCACAAATCGAAAGATAACTTTGATAAA
The DNA here is from genome assembly GCA_031216105.1 of Dalbergia cultrata. Classification (NCBI taxonomy): domain Eukaryota; kingdom Viridiplantae; phylum Streptophyta; class Magnoliopsida; order Fabales; family Fabaceae; genus Dalbergia; species Dalbergia cultrata. The sequence continues at coordinate 21,508,305 of CM062350.1, forward strand.
ATCTATCGCCAACAGCAAAAAATAGTGTCTCTTATAGTTTTATTTTACACTAATATCCTTATGTAGAATGCATCTGGACGTTATCTTATAATTATTCAATTCTAAGTAATAAATTGAAAGGTAACTTTCATAAAATCTATTGGCTAAGTGATTTTTCTCTCTCTCTAAAAAGGGAGAACTGTAAGTTCACCTACTTATCAGGTAAGCTTAGTTCATCTACTTATCAGGTAAGCGTAGTTTATCTACTTACCAGGTAAGCAATATATGTAGACCAGAATCTTGTGTAAGTATTTAGCATAAAATCTACTAAATTTTCAAATTATTTTGATGCATAATGAAAGACAAACTGCGAAAAAAGCAGAATAAAAATGGTTTAGCAAAGTATACCCAGCGATATGGGACAATTTTCTTACCTGCATAAGCTAGAGTATTGCCACATGGTGACCTCTTAACTACAAATGTCCAAGATTATGAGAGATCAAGCTCAACAATTAACTGCTACACAAGAAAAATACTACAAGAGCACCACTGAACCTACAGGTCTTTCCATTTCCTTCCTCTATAGAAACACTACAAGGAAAAATGAAATAGATGTCTCACAATATTATATAGGAAATCCAAGAAATACTAAAATTGATAACAAGTTAAAATTTAGTATTGCATTATATTTGATTTGTTGGTCTATAAACTAAATTGACATACACCTTGCATTAGGATCACTAATAAATGGAATTTCAAAAAGAACTAAATAGTTCAAAGCAAAACAAAAGTCTATCCAAATCTCACTATTTGGAAACAAGCATATGAAGAGAACAGAGGAGTCCTCAATAAAACATATACAGTAAACAAGCAAAATTAGAAGGATCTTAAAATTTTCTATTATCATTAGGATTGAGAACTAAACACACCTTTGTTTTAATTCCAAGTGCTAATGACACTGCACTTGCTATGATCAATATTATAAGAGTCAGATCTTGCCAGGCTTCCCATGCCCACTGCAAGGCAAAGCGAAAAAATAATAATCATACAAGAGAATTGAAAAGTGGATTTCGAATAAATATTTATCCAAATTTGGCAACCAATTACTAGACAAAAGTAATCATTACAACTCATGTCAACAATAGTCCAAAGGCAACCCCTAGATAAGTCAAAAAGATTAATATCTACAGGAGGACATAAGTGAAATGACTGACTTAGAGAACATAATATTGTTTTGACTAATTGTAGTTAATATCTGAGAAATCTCAAATAATAGAATTTGCCCACCAACTGCACTGCAAAGGAAATAAAAACTTACAGTCTGAGAGAACTCTCAACTCAGAACTAGAAGAATACAAGTTACAGACAAAAAAAAAAAAAAATTGAAAAACTACAGGCAGAAACCATACCCTCCTTATAAAAAATTAAAGTACAGGCACTCCAAAGAGGAGATGGCAAGAAGCTTATAATTTATACATGTTGATGTTGAAGGTTTGTTTAATGTGAAATTGCTGAGCAAAAAAGTTAGTGCTTCGAAATGAAAAGAGAAAAGGAAGACTTCGAACATAGATTTCCTTAATGAGACAGCTGAGGAAATCATTTGGATTCACCAATGAAGCTGTGACATATGTCATATATAAGCACGTCACGTAAGCAAAATCAAGGTTCTAGCTAGCAAGAAATTTCAAGAGTCAAAGGAATGTTGCTTGTGTATTGTATCAATTATTAGGTAACTAACAGCTATAAGCTAGTAATTTACCCGCAACTTTACCACTTGCAAGGAGATTCAGTTGGTGCATGAGCTGTTGTGAACAAAGGAAATGCGAAGGGATCCAATTTGAAAGTACTGAAAGACATAAATATTTAGATTCAATATAGTGTATATGTAATCTAAGTAAGCACCAATTAGAAAGTACTGAAAGACATATATACTTAGATTCAATATAGTGTATATGTAGTCGTAGTAAGCACCTATTGTAAGAAGACTCTAAAGGGAAGTGAAGATAGTCCCTTTCTTACCTTGCCTTCCTTTTGTGCTCTAGCCCTCTTCCTTCCAACTGTTGTTCCATAGCTAAGCTTTATTTACAATGGACGAAAGAAGAATCACATAAAATAAAAGTCAATACAAGCCAAACCAAAGACACAAATAAGAAAAAAAAAAAAAAAACTAGATAGGCCCTGATCATTTATAATCAAGGCAAAGCAAACACTCCTAGCACAATAACAAGAACTTCTGCTAAATTTAACAATAATTCACAATTGAAAGCACTAATAAGGTCTTAATCCACTTAGTAAATGACAAAATTATGAGCTAATTCTATAATTTCATTATGCAAACATAGTATTATATAGAAAATTTGATACTGTGATTTGGCCAAATTGGGGGGAAATAAGACCGAGAAACGTATAATTCAAAAACAATTCATAAGATCAAAGTGAAAAGAACATGGGACAGTGTTAAGGCAACGAAATCAAAAGATGAATCCAAAAAGAGAAAAGCACACATGTTCAAAGAATTGTGGCGCTACTAGAGGGATCCGAGTGCTGGGTGTGGGCGATTGTGTGGGTGGATGAAGGTTTTGTCTATCCATAAGGTACAAATTGATTAATTGTTATATGGTGAAAAAGGTAAAATTTTAGTGCAAAAAAATTGAAAGGTGGTACTAATAAGTTTTAGCAATTGTTTTGCAGCGTGGGGTATTAAATTTTGAAAGGCAACATTTAATAAGGGTGAATACTCAATAAAGACGTGTAGTATATTTTCAAATGATATAGTAACGCTTTGTAGGTGTGTTCTATGCTGTTAAAGAGGGTGTTTTCTAAGCATTGCCTAAACTTGTGTTGCCTTAACCTAGTGCAACTACCATTAGATAAGGCGCTGCTTAAGGGCACAATAGGCAACACTTTTAAAGTGTTGCTCAGAAAGTGTTGCCTTAGGCCAAAAATATTGTAGTGATAAGCTTTGAAAGTTGTCGCCAAGCACATTTGGTTGACTTGAGGCAAAAATCAAATTTGGTTTCAAACTTGATTTTGGATCGTTCCTTTATAATAACATTTTAAAACCTTCGAATTTGGACTCATGATCCCATTATAGTACTTATTGGCATAAATTTTTTTAACTTATTATATTATTATTTAAATATTATTATATGCACATAAGTTTTAGTAGGTGTACACATAAAAATTATTTCCATCAATACTATTCAAACAACATCTATCATATCAAAATTATTTTTCAGTCAAGTTCGTACCAACTCAATTCTAACTAAAATCAAGTTGATTCAAATTGATTTTATAAAAAAATAAACCCCAAAATGGTCACTATCGATTTTTGTACTAGGAAAATTAATTCCTATAAAAAATAAAGTGACACTTTGGTCCCAACCTTTTAAGCCAGAATCAAGTCTTTTCATTAAATACTATGACATCGACCGTTAAGTAGTTGGCATGATACTATCACCCTCGATTTTGTGATCCAAGTTACTCCAACAAATAAAACAACATCATGTTTTGTTTTCATTCTAAGATTTAAAAGCCTAACTTAACTGCAAATGTACCTAAATCCCACAAAAAATGATATTGTTTTATTAATAAATTGACTCGGATAATAGAATGAAAAATAACAGTCACGTCAACTATCTAATGAAAAAACATTGTAATATTTAATGGAAATGTTAGTTAATCGAGAGATTACACTGTCTAACGTTTCAAAATGCCAAGGACCACAATATCACTTTTTCTTTCTAAGATAGTAATTAATTTATTTGATGTAAAAATTGATAAAGACCAATTTAAGGGTTTACTTTTTTATAAACTACTCTTTGAATGTTTTTTATGATCACCTTAGATTTTCACAATTTTGAAATCTCCGGCTTATAATGCATTGGCACTTAATTATACACTCAACCACATGATAGAAAATTATCCAATAAAGACCTCTATTATATTATAAGTATGAAATATTACATCATAAGCTTCTTAGCTCAACTTGGATAAAAACCACACATCAAGTCACATAAAAACAATAAACTTACATTAAGTGCTTGTTATTTTTATATCTACACTTTATGTAGAATAATATGGGCACCATATTGTGGCTGAAGGGTAATCAGAGAGTATGGAGCATGAGCATAAGACGGAGAGAGTTCAAATGAGAAATTTTGTAGAATTAAAGACAAAACCATCTTTGCTTCCAACAAAGAGAAGTTTTGGCCAATGCATATTCTAGGACCCCATCCAAATGGAAAAAATGAAGCTCTGCCATTTGTAGCCTTTAAAACTCCTTCAGAAAATCTTTCAGGATTAAATTCCTTTACATCATCACCCCAATGTTCACAGTCATGGTGAACCAAAACTATTGGCAAGGAAACTTCCACTCCTGCAGGTAATGTCAAATTTCCAATTTCCACATCCTTGTGAGTAGTTCGAATAAGCTGAAGTCCCGGTGGGTATAACCTAAGAACCTCATACAATATCATAGATACCTGTTGCAAAAGATTTATGGTAATTATAACTAGCAAGGGCATACAAGTGATGTCATCAAGATATCAATTACAATACTTACAATCTTAAGGTGACTTAGCCCATCAAAGTTTGGTTTTTTGTTGCCAAAGACTTCCAAGACTTCCTCCCTTGCACGTGCTTGCCATCCAGGGTACCTACTCAATAACACCATGGTCCAAACAAGCAAAGATGAAGTGGTCTCTTGCCCTGCAAGGTAGAATAGCTTGCACTCCTCTATTACATCTTGAACAGTCATTCCAAGATTCTTGTTGTTTCCGTGTTCTTGAATTTCCTTGTGATTTGATTCCAAAAGTATGTCTAATAAGTTATTCTTGGTGGGCTCACCTGCCTTCAATGCTTTCTCTCTCTTGCTAATCATAACTTTAAGTGAAGTTCTTATATCCCTATCAATTTCCTTCATTCTCCTATTGATAGTATTAGGTAGAAACCTAAAAACAATAATTATTAGTGATGTAACTGTCATGGTAGGAAGGAAGGGTTCTCTCCTATATTAATTAGTTTTTTGGCGGTTGTTCTGTCATTAGAAAACTAAAACTTCACTGTTGCAAGTTGGAATTTAAATGCTAAACTTTCCCATCACAACTTTTGGCTAGTTAGTGGACAATGTATAGAACACAAATTCTTCAAGATAAATGCTTGTTGATAATATTTTTTCTGGATGGAAGCTTTTTTCCTATTCATGTTGCAATTGAGATATTACACCACCAGGTCACAATAGTTAGTAAATTAATTGAGCATTGTATAAAACAATTTTTTTATGTGACCACGTGAGGCATGTTATTTGTTAATCGTTATTTTCAACATGTAGTTTGGGAAAGTTAGTTAATTTAAATAAAACTCATTAACAAGCTAAATCTTTTATTAATTATCAAGCAAACACTACTAAATCATTGCAGCATACTGATGGGTACGGATCTGTTGATAACTACCGACAGAGAAACCAATGGGTAGAGGTTTTTTTTAAAATATATAAATTAGGTTTTCATTAGAAAAATAGATGCAACCTATTGGTAAACTTGTCGGCAATGCTTGGCGCCATAATGCGTCATATGACTGCACAAATTTTGAGGGGTATACTGATGAAGTGGATGTTTGTTCCATCACAATCAGAAACCCATCAGTATATGGTAGTGCACCACATGGCGCGAAATAGTGAAGGGCATTTTGTTTTTCTTTTTTTAATTTAACTTAACAACAGGTATAACAATTGGTTTTTTATTTTTTATTTTTAAATTACAATTATTGATGGGTTTAATTAAATTAATTTATTTTTTATTTTTATTAATTATCAATGATATCCCAATGGTTGTTAGACATATTAAATTTTATTTTTTAAAAATCACAACATCGACGAGTTTTTGAATTTCTGGAACATTGGTGTGCATCTCTTGTGGTTTCCTATACCCATCGGTATACCCATTGGTAATTAGTGGAACCCGAAATCCACCATTTCATTTAATGGTTATCGACAGGTTAATCCATGCATAAGTCGAAACAGAACACATCTTCTTCCTCATTTTTACAACATCTCTCTCTCACCCCCTCTCCCCCTCTTTCCCCGTCGCCACCATAGCTCCATTTACGGAATCAAGGCCACCTTTGCAATCTAAATCAGTTGGTGAGCATTTTAATCAATTTAGGTTTTATTTGGCTAAGTTATTCCATTTATTTTCGCTGCCCAAAGTATTACTTTTTAATATATTGGAAAGTAATTGTTGCAATTTTGTTAATGTAGGAGTTCTATTGGAGGAAACACTGACAATGTTGGCTGTGGGCACTTTGATTTTATTTTTTTTCCTATTATTGTGTATTTTATTTTTCAATTATGATAACTATTTAAAATTAAATATTTATTTATTTTGGATTTTCAAGATTGGATTTGTTTACATGCTAGGAGCTTTTGATTCTTTGTTTATCTACTACTACATAGGTTAGCAACAAAATCCTTGTTATTTATATGCTTTAATATGTATGTAGAGTAGAGACCTATGATTTATAGAATAGAATTATACGAAATGGAGATTGCAGGAAATGTATATTATGGAGTTAAAAAGGGATGTGCTCCAGAATGATTTTTAGGATTATGTGAATTATATGTAATTGTTAAATTGTGATTGTTTAAATATGTATGCTATGCTATTCTTGTTTAATAATGTCCCTTATTGTTAAATGCATTGATTAATTGATTATGGAAGCTACCATTTAAGTAAAAATGCTATCAAAATTTTGTGAACTTTTTGTTAGGCAAATACAACTAAAAGTAATTGAAAGTAATTGAATTGAAAATATTTAAAGTTAAATTGAATGTGTTTATAAGTAATATTGTGATGTCTTTAAAAAATTATACGGTTTAGAGTTACTCATGCCCAATATGTTAGGCAAACTGATCATCGATGTATGATAGATTACATCGTAATAAATAGAGTGGGGATTAAATTGAAATTCTATGATGGTGTTCAAGAATTTATGAGAGTAGCATGTTAAACACAACTCATTGATGAGGCAAAAGTTAGGTGTCCATGTAACAATTGCAAATGTAGAAAGTATTTAGATGATACTATAAGGTTTCATTTGTACAAGTGGGTATTTATGCCTGATTATTGGATTTGGACTGAGCATGGGGATATAGTTAATGCAAGGATCAACTGGGTACGTTTTAGACTGGAAGTAATTCTGGTATAATACATGTAGCTCAGCACAATGTTGGTAATGTGTCATGGGGTGGAGAATCTATGTATACATCAGGAGATGTTTTGGATGCATTGGTCCTGAATTTGTGGTCAAAGACTACTTGGTTCAGCTTAGGGAGGATGGTGAATAACTACTTGCAACATGATAATAGGGGCTATTTACTTATCATGGTTCAACTTGGAAAAGCTGGTCAAACACTACTTAGTGTTAGCTAGGAGAGACTAGTACAAGACTACTCAATTCCGCTTGGAAAGGCTGGTTAATAACTACTTGGTTTATGACAGTAGGGGTTGTCTATTGTTCACAGGTCAGAGCTTAAGAAGGCTACTGTAAAGACTATCTAGTTTTTTCTTTCTTAAGTTGAAAAAAGTTTTAGTGAATCTCAACAGAAGTTGTGTAATGGATGTAAGCAGGTTTGGCAGAACCAGTATAAAATCATCTGTGTCATATCTTTTTCTCCTTTATCTATTTTATTTTCAGTGTTCTGCATTATCTTTCAATATTTACTGAATGTCTAATCTTTTTATCCAATCTATTTCTAACGTTATGCTTCAAAAAGTTACTTTAGGAAATATATAATCTATTTCCACAGTACTTCAAGCTTAATGCTAGATATTATATTGTGAAATGTTTCAGTTTTTGAAAAGAATAAAAGAGAAACAAAGCACGATTCAAGCCCCGTTCTCGTGCATTTGTTACCAACATGGATGATACAAGGCAAATTAGCATGTCCAATTTGCATGGAGGATATTAAGACATTCACTTTAAAAAATGGAGAAAAGACCGCTTGATTTGATTGTCAAAGGAGGTTATTAGATGTTGGCCATCCATATATGCAAAGTAGATATTGCTGTAAAAGTAATTGTGTTGAATATGATGAGCCTTTAGTTAGACTAAATAGTCACCAAATGTTGGAAGATTAGGTCCTCCAAGCGCTTAAGGGACGTGCTCCATGATGTTCACAAAAGGCATATGAGCAGCTCTTGGGCAAATGATGCCATCCTCAAGCTGCAGCGCCATTGGACATTGGACCTAATTTTCAAGGACAAGTTCGAGAAAGGCAAGACAAACTGGACCTTAGTGAAATATAGGTCGCTACACGCTGCTGGGTTGAGCACCCATGAGGGGACTCAAAAGCGATTGGTAACTTTAATTAATATATATATATATATTATTCACTTAGTACATTTGAATTGTATTAAATGATATGTTATTATGATTTTAATGTATATTTCCATGTAGGCTAGGGATTTAAATAGCCCTTGACCCAAAGGAGCTGTTCCGAAAATCTCACACTCGAATAGGAAGCAAGCAGGAGACAGGAGAGGTGTGAGTCGACCCTCACTCTGAGATGACATATGTAAGATTCCATTTGAATCCCTTGATATTTAATTTTTGTTACTTTTTATTTGTCATAATTATTACTTACAATGTATTTTATCTTTTTTTTTCTCTATAGTGTAAATATACAGAGTTATGGGAGTGGGCACAGACCCAGGTGGCAATGGTTGGGCCTAATGCTAACATCCCTCCTCCAAATGAGGAGGATATTTAGGCCTAGGTTGTTGGTGGCCTTTTCAATGGTCGCATGTATAGGATAAAGCTACTACCATGATAATAGGTCCATCCTCCGCCACTAGGTCAGTTGTTGGGATGATGCCTTACTAGAGCGTGTGCATGCTCTAAATTAGGAGTGGCAATAGCATGAACAACTCATCCAACAGTAGCACGCATACCTTCTCCAGCAACTCCAAGAGCAGGCGGTAGGCAGAATAGCAGTGGAGAAGGAACTTAGAGAAATCCAACAGCGGAAGATGTTAATGGAGTAGCATCAGCAATAAAAGGCCAAGATAGGAAAAAGTTAATCCAACGAAATGCAAAAGAAGATTACGGCCGATGTAATGACATTTGAAGGCCTCAAGATCCTCTAGCAAGAAGCCCCATATGCTACTGCCATCAATTACTAAAAAGCTCCTTGTACAATAGTGGCGACGACCTTGACGGGTCCAATGATGACAAGGATGAGGACTTCAAGTAGTCTTTTTTTGCTATTTTTATTATATTTTAGATATTTTTTATATTTATCCCACTCTGCATTTATTTTATTTTGATATTTTGTTTATTTACTCAATTACTTCATTATTTTATTTATTTAATTATCATTTCATGAGTTCCTTATTTTATATCATTTTTATTGATAATTAAATTATTATATAAATATAAATAAATAAATAAATTTCAAACAATTAGATAGTTTATACAAGTTCTTGACATACAACAATGAGATCTATCGCATAAGAAAAAAAAATACTGACAAGTGTACTCAATGGAAATGAATGTATTTTTCGAATAGAAAAATATTAAATATAAAATTACTATCAATAAACCCGTAAGTAATATATAGATAAAATATTTATTATTTTCAAAACTCGTTGGTACAAAAAAAAACCATCGATAATTAATAAATAAAAATATTATTTTTTATTTTTTAAAACTCATTGGTAAAAAAAAAAAAAAAAACCATTGGTAATATTATTTTCCTGACGACCTCGTTGACCCCTTTAATTTATGTTACCAACTAGTTCTTTTACTATTGCCTAGTAGTAAGCCCATTGGTACATAACAATGGGTAAAATGTCCCGTCAGTGATAATCTTCCGACAACTTGTGTTCGTCTGTAAACCAGTCTTGGTATGCAACATAAATCTTGTAGTGAAATAAGATGCGTAGAGTAGTCTTACCTCAATCCAGGGATGTAAACTTTCATCATAACTTTCATTGCAAGTTCCCCTTGCTCTTTCAGAAGTTGAAATATTCTTATTCCTTCTTCATAACTACTTCCAAATGCTGTTCGAGAAATAACATCTCTAGACAAATTCTGAAGAAACGGCCATACATCAATTTCACATGATTCATCTAGAGACAACATTCCCTCCCATTCACTTATCATGTCATTGCAACTTTTGAAGAACGTTGGCATCATAATCTGCAGCGCAAAAATAGAAAGGAGTTAAAATTCCCTATGTCAAACTAAACATATAAACTTTCAGAGCATGTTGTAATAAAACAAATCTCTATTGCTTGCTAAAGCATATAATGCAGCCCTAACTAATCCATGTTATGCCATACCAAATAATTTTTATAAGGGAATACGCTTAAGGAGAACATAATTTTTTCAATGCTCAGACACACAAACAATTGGATTCCCTAGCTAGTGCTTTTTTGTCATGTCTTCTAAAGGCACACAAGTCTGTCATATCATATAAGATCTATATCTACTAAACAGGAAATAACCTTTAACTTTTCTAAATTGAATGCAGGGTTGATTATCCGTCTATGTTTGCTCCACTTCTCACCCTCATAGTCTATAAGACCACTAGCTAGTAACCTGACCAGCGGATTTGAGTGAGGCTTTGGGAAGTCATTGATCTTGTTCAATACATTTTTAATTAGCTCAGGATCTGCTATGGTCACCCTTGGTCTTGGTCCAAACCAGATAAAAGAATTCTTGCCTGCATATCATCGGCAACTTATATTTAAAAAAAAAAACTTAAACTAAAACATTAACAATAACACAAAAATAAAAAATTGAATGAAGACAATCGGCAACTTCGTGAGCTATTAGAAATTGGCATAAAGTATAACATAATGTCAAATAATTAACCGTAAGAGAAGTAATTCACTTAAGAGGAAAGTAATTCATATCACAATCTCAAAACATGCATCATTTGAGGCTGTCAGAATCTGAAATCAATTAAATGATGCATGTTTTGAGATTGTGATATGAATTACTTTCCTCTTAAGTGAAAAAGGAAATATATTATCATTTTCTTCTTTTGTTTATTTGTTACGGAGAAATTAACAAATTTGTTCTTCTGATAGGCCACGCCAAAATTCATTGAAAAGAGTATAGAGTTGGACCGTTTAGGCAGAAAAAACAAAAGGAAAATATTAGACTCTTTTGGGGGCATGAGCAGGAAAAAAAAAAAAAGGGAAAAAAATTGTTAGACAGACTTCAAAGAAAAAGATAATGAACTGCTTATTAGCTACCCATGGGAATCATGTCTACAACAATAGAAGAATTCCTCACCCTCCTTATAGCTCCAATATAATTAGTATCATTAATTGGGTTTGCGACAAATTCAACCCCCTTCTTATCAGAAAACTAAGGTGAAAAAAAAATAAGGATGGTGGAAGTAACTCGTGTGGAAGGGAGCAACCACACAACTACATAGGAATCAAATTCAGAAAATCACCACACATGGCATGTCTTTTTCAAAATACTCTGTTGTGAAAATCTTAGTAATTATGTATTTATAATAATCCGATTATGGACGAACAAATTATTACATACACCTTAGAAAGCAATTTGCAAATTACCGTATTTGTTGACAGTTTGTTGGGGATAGGGGAGCACACGGGGCACTATGTCATCAGAAAGGTTGATGGGTTTGGATTTGGCTTCCATATGCATCTGCATAAGTTCCTTGGTGTCCCCAACGAGAATCCTGTAAGGGTTGCCACGAATGCCTTGCTCTCTAAGCAGCCTCTCAAGCTTCTTTGGCCTCAGCCACAGCCAGTTCAGCACCCTCCATCCCCATATCACACCAATCACCACCGTGAGAGCTATGGCGGCAAAAGTTGTGTCCCATGCTGCTTCCATTTCTGTGTCAATAATTGGTGGGAGAAAGAAAAAAACACAGCAATAAGGGAAGATGATGAAACATACATATAGAGGCAGCAAGATATATAAGAGCACTTGAGCACAATAATAATTACGACGTGCGGCAATTACGAGGTGCTGCAATTTTCACTAATAAATTAATAGGTCGTGCTCACATGCTGAAGGGGGTCATAGCCTTCGGTGCCCAAGGTGACCCAGCTATGTGAGGGCATGACATATATCCGCATAGTCAGTATTGTTAAGTGGTGTAACATGGATTAGTTAATATATAGAAGTTAATTAATATGATTAATAATTTTTCTTATTTTTTTTTACATTTTAATATTAATTTTGTTTATTTGGTTTTCATAATTTGATATGTCCGAATTTAGTGTAATGAACAGTCCATTTTTTCTTTTTTAATTTTTATTTTATTTATGTTTTTATTTATTTTTCAGTTTGAATTCAACTAGTTTTTTTTTCCTTTTCCAAGTTTTTTTTATCATTTTTATTGTTTTTAATTTTATGTTTGATTTATTTGTTTTCAAAATTGGATTAGTCTGAATTAAGTGCAATAAACAGTACTTTCCCATTTTTTAATTTTTCTTATTAAAAATACTGAAATGAGTCTTTGTTTCTTAAAGGAAGACAGAAAAGAATGATAAAACATTTGGGAAAGGAAAAAAACTAATTGAATTCGAACAGAAAAATAAATCAAACAAAAGAAAACAAAATATAAATAAATAAAATAAAAATTAAAAAAGGAAAAACATACTGTTGAGTGCACTAAATTCGGACATACCGAATTATGAAAACAAATAAACAAACATAAAAATTAAGAAGTTAAAAAAATAAAAAATAGGAAAAATGAAAAAGTACCATGTATTGCAATGAATTCAGAGTAACCGTATTTTGAAAAAAAAAATAATAAAAACAATAAAAATGATTAAAAAATTGAAAAAAAGGAAAAAAATATTGTTTAAATTTGGACTAAATTATGAAAAAAAATAAAAAATAAAAATTTGAAAAGGAAAAAATATAGTATTTATTGCACTAAATTCAGACTTACTAAATTCTGAAAAGCATATAACTAGAAATAAAAATTAAAAGGAAATAATAAGGAAAATTAACAAATGAAAAAATGAAAAAGTACTATTTATTTCACTTAATTCAGACTAACCGAATTTTGAAATAAAAATAAAAATAAAAACAACAAAAATGATTAAAAAAAAGGAAAAAAATACTTAATAATAAAAATTAACTCTTTTTGGTCCGTAATCCTAGACATGATACAGTAACATAGTTGTTAATTCACTTACTTAATCACTTCATTCACACTTTCTCAAACCTTTTGAGACCTACTTCATGTCACATGACATTTTTCTATTGGACAAAACTCTTACGAGCACCATAGGCATTGACTATCTTAGGCATACGAGCAACCACCTAAATGAATAACTAAACCCACTACGTTTGTCTTTTTGGCTTTTGGTTTCTAGCTACATCCATTTTTGGTCTCATCGTATGGAAAGGGACATTATAATTTTCTTAGGAAATGCTACGATTTGGGAAATTACAAACTCTTAAATATTACTATAAATATCAGTGCTTCCGAATAAATACTCGCATTATTAGTTAATGATTTGAAAAGAATAATTTTTTTATATTTAAATATATGAAATTTTATTTTTCTGTATTTAAATTTAAATTTAACTTTGATGAAATGATTTTGTAAAAATATCTTATATTTTTATTTATGAAATTAATTTTGATACATTAATAATGGCAAAAGGTGTTATTAGTCTACATTTAAATTATGTATTTTTTTTCAAAGAGTTTCAATGATGAAATCACTATTTAAACTAAACATTTTGCCAAAATATACAATTTGATATGTGTATAATTTTTTTAATAATGAATATGAAAATTAATTATATTTATTAATATGATAAAATATAATTAAATAATAATATAAAAATTATTTTATATGATGGCTTCAAAATTAAAAGATTTAACAAAAGCTGGCTATGGCTACTTGGAGAGCACGGCCAAAAATTCTCCAGCAGTGTTTGTGAGTAAAACTATTTATATTTGTTAAGCTTCATCAGAAGAGAGAAACTGAATTTGTGAGGGAATATGACTAACATGAATTTGCTTCTTTAGAGTATTTTCTCTAACAAAATGAAGGTCAAGTTCGAAATGTTTGGATCTTTGGTGCAGAATTGGATTTGCTGTCATCATGACAGAACTGAGATTATCATAGTAAATTGTGGGAACCTGAGTTGCAGGTTGTTGTATTTCAAGTAGAAGGGATTTGAGCCAAGTGATTTCAGCTACAGCAGCAGCTAGGCTTCTGTTCTCAGCTTCGGTGCTGGACCGTGAGACAGAGGCTGCTTCTTTTGATGCCCAGGATATTAGATTACCACCATAGAAAACACGCAAGCCAGTTGTTGAGCGTCTGATCTGTCATCCAAATCTAATGCCCAATCAGCATCACAGAAAGCAGAAAGATTAAGATTTGTGGAAGGTCGGAAGGTAAGACCATGTGATTTGGTACCTTTAAGGTATCTTAATATCTGTTTCACTGCATTCCAGTGACTGGTAAGGGGATGGTGAATAAATTGGCACGCTTTATTGACTGAGAATGCTTTATTCAACTTTTGGCTAAAAAATGGATTAATGCTTTTTCATTAAATAATTTCTTTTGAACTTTTGATTAATTAATTAAAATAATGACTATAATAAAATTTGTTGATTAATCATATCATATTACATCATATCATCATATCATCATATTATGTATATTCTATATATAAAAGTAAGACACTTTTCATACTCTAAATATCAAAAGTCTCTATTTAATGCTTTCAATTTAATATTTTTCATTTCATTTTATTTTGACACTTATTAAATAGCTACACCATTAATTTTGGATTTCTACATCTATTTATTGATTTTTTTATTTTTTTAAAAAATATGATTTTCCATTAGTGTATATCTTTTTAATATTTTTATCTAAACAGTACCTATGCGTTGCATGTGGATTGTTGGTGAAATTTTTAAATTATCATTAATTTCAATATTATTTACATTGATTTTATGAATTATTTTATTTATACATATTGTTTGTTAATCTAAAATAATTTTTTTCATTAATCTATATATTTCTAATTTTTTTTATTTAGAGAGCACGTAAGTTGTCAGTGCAATATTTAAAAATTATCGTTAATTTAAAATTACTTCAATTAATTTGATGATATATATATATATATTAGTCAATATAGAATAAAAATAAAAATTAATTTTTTCTAAGAGACATCTTTATTATATAACCATCACCGTAGTTAAGTATTGCACGAGCCAGTGCTTATAAATGGCAATTATGACTCGCAGGCGTTATGAAGTCTTGGGCATTAGAAACAAACAGCCAGGTTTACTTGATGAAGAAGTTTAAAACGAAGTCTTGCGCATATGAAAATATATATTTATACACAAATTTATATATACTAATTTGATATAATAAAGTAAATAAAAATTATTAATGAACTTAGTGGAGCGTTTGCAAAATGAAAACGATGCGATAGCGGTGCTAAAGCGGAGAGCGCAGGACAGTGGTGGTTGATTAGCGCAACGCGACGTTGGTGAACACAAGGACCCTCGATCTTCGAGGTTTTTACAAAGGAAGAGAAAACCGGACCGGGCATCGAACCGGTCAGGGCACTGGTTCAAAAGTTTACTGGTCCAACTGGTTCAACCGGGGTTCAACCGGAATATAATAAAATAATAAAAAATATACATAAATATATAATACATATGATAAATTCAAAAGCAAAAATCTACATTAACTCATCAACATTAACATAACCAACACAAAATAACATTGTTCATAGATCTATAATAAACATAAGTACGTAATCTACACATAAGTCACTTATCTCTAGTCTCATTAACTCAACTAATCAACTTCTAATAAAGTACAACATTAGCTCACATAATCACAAGACAATATTCAGAAACAATATTGCATAAGCATTAAACATAAAGAAAGTAGATCAAATAGAATCCTCAAAATATGCATTAATTTGTTGGAGATCTTGATCAAAATCTTCATTCTCATGTCCTCTTCCTCCATCATCATCAAATGAACCACAAGGCATATCAGCAAGATTAGTCTCCCCATCATCTAACATAAAAAAAATATGTTAAAACTATGTAGAAAAGTTCATAAATAAACTCTTTAAGAAAAAAAGAAACTATAAAACTAACCAACACGAATTGAAGGAATAGAGTTGCCTTCATCAACCAATAGACCTTTTAGAGAAGGGTCTTCAACCGGATCAGATCCTTCCTTAGATAGCTTGAGGCCTGAAGTTATTGGAGTGGGTAAGGGGTTGCAATTATAGTATTCATCAAGTTGCAACTAACCCAGCTAAAGCCTAACTAAATCAGTTTCAGATCTAACGTTACCTATCTTTAACGTCCGACCTAATCTAACAGAGCGGTCTGCCATCAACCCCAAGTGGCCTGCTATCTGGGTCGAGGGGCCTCTCATGTGCATCCCGTGCTTGTGACCCAGTGAAGGAAGGAAGAGTCTGATCATATACAAGGCAGGGAATCGAGGCAGTGGTAGGGCTAGGGGTAGTGGCAGTGGTAAGGGAGGGGTCACTACTACGAGTGGGCTATAGCTATGAATGCGGGGGAGGTGGGGGTTTGGCATACCCAGGAGTAGGCATCATTCTAAATCCTGGGGTGCTGATGGTAGGAACGGAGGTGGAGGTGGTGGAAGGGGCGGTGGTTAAGGTAGTGGGAGAGGGTGGCTGAGGTGGTGGGAGGGGCGGTGGCTGAGGTGGGGGGAAAAGGCAGTGGCTGAAGTGGTAGGAGGGCCAGTGACTGAGGTGGGGATAGATAAACTGACATTCCGAAGTTGATCCCCACCTCTACTAGCCATACTGAAACAATTAAATGATTTGGAAATCAGGAAATTATATATTTATTAATGATTTGGAAGCTGTACTTTAACTTTACAAATGTAACATAAATAATAATGCTTTGAGTTACAATGGTTTGAGGTATAACTATAACCCCTCAATTTCTTGGCTTTGTATTTTCACACATGTACATTTTGAACATTGTTTAGAGTCATTCCAAATACAGGGACCATGAACCCCCTACATCTAAGGTCACAGACTCATAGAGCCTCTCATATAATAATATATATGAAAAGCAAATGTAGAGTGGTGTAAGAGCAACACTGGGGCTCCTTGGGATGTTGCTTTTGAGGATGGTTTGGAACATGATTTCCAACTGATGAGTGTAGATTTTCCTATGTATTTTGTGGAAGACAATGTGTTGAATGAGCTTGAGAAAAAGAGGGGGAGGAAGGAATGTAATAGTAAGAAGAACAAGGTTATGTGGGTTTCTTCTCAACAAGAAAAAACCACAAGAAACGTCCAAGAAACACAATTTTTGTGAACCTAACCTCAACTGATGAACACAGTGCACTTAGGGCCTTGGCTAAAATATGGAGCTCTTGTCACTAGGGGTGATGGTCTTTTGAAAGATTGTTGTTTGCTCTTTGGTTTGCTTATACTGCCTAAATTATATTGTCAGATATTAAATAATTTAGTAATATACAATTTAAATATATAATTAAATTGTATATTATTAAATTATTTAATATCAATTTTATTTATAATTTATAATTCTTAGCATATTAAAATCTAAATATTACGAGTAAGATTCTGTTATTTGGGTAATACTCAAATGTTTTATTCAAATCAACTCACTATAAAGGTAAAAATAGTAAAAGTCTAACTCAAAGCTTTAAGTAGTAAAGAAAAATAAGTGCTGAATTACTTAAACTACTCTAGTTTTGTCTTTGAGAAATTTAATTTTCTCATAATAAAAAGAGTTTAGATAAGTCACAAATTTAATGAAGGGTATTTTTGGTTAATTTTTATCAATACACATCTCGGTGCAATTGATTAAGTGAAGAGACCAATTTAATTTCACTTTAAAAAAAGTTACAGCACCCCAAGTTAGTTGGATCCAGAGAACTATTATAAATAAATTATATTACTAAATTTATAAATAAATTTATATGTTATTGATATTAAGTTTTTAATTATTAATTCATAAATTTAACTATTAATAATTGTATTATTATAAATTAATCCTCCAATAATTTTAAATATTGGATTAAATAAAAATAGTTTTTATTCCAAAAAATATTAGCTAAATATCCTAATATACTTAAAAATTTAATGTCTTTATTTACATTAGATTAAATTTACTTCACTTAATAAAATTTCGACAGCATCTCCCCTTAAATTAAGAGCTTTCATTGTCAAATATTTATTATATTTGGTCTTTACAACACATGCAATTGATCTTTAAGTTTTATTTAAATTATTTTTTAAAACAAATTCAATTGCATATTAAGTTTTTCTTAATACAGTTACTTTTATTTGATATACTATTTCTAAAAAAAATTAATAAAATTTTGACAGTATCTCCTCTTAAATTAGGAGCTTTTATCGTTAGATATATCAGTTAATTCAACAATTATAGATATTATTATAAAGATCAACAACAAAATAGATATAATCAAACAGCTACATGTTAATAATTACATACAATTCACATAATCCTAAAAATTATTCTATTGTGAATCCCCTTATAACTCCACAACATGCACCATGCAATCTTTGCAAACACAAAAAATCCCACAGTAAACAAATCAAACAAGTCGGGGAAGGGCTTCTATGCCCTTTGCCCTAGTTATGCAATCCTCATTTCCTATAACTCTATCCTAGAAAACATAAATCCCTATATATCCTACATATATATTAAACAATATAAATAAAAAGGATTGAGTTACTAACCTCTATAGCACTAAAAAAAATACGAAATGCAGTAAAGCTCTCGATGTCCAACCAAATCCAATCCTGAAAATCAAATATTATAAATTTAAATCAATACAATTATATACATGAAAAAACCAAAAATAATATAAACAATAATAATTACTCCCTAATGCAACAAAATACAATATTATGGTCACCTATAAATGAACGAAAAAAGTAAACCAAATCAAAAAACTAAACCGGTTAAAATGCTCACCAAAGCCCCATGATCGTAATGGTGGCCTTTGTTTCTTGAACGAAACTCCGGTGGTGGCAAACGATGGCAAAAATGGCGGTGGCAACGCGGGCTTAGAGAGAGAGGGGGAGGTTTTAGAGAGAGTGTGTGTGCAGTGAGTAAAGAGGAAGAAGGGTCACGGTGGGGATAAATCTACAGATTATTGACGGGTTTACCGACGAAAATGCGTTTAGTGAAACGATGCGTTTCATTAACAATTAATTATTGATGGGTTTGCCATCGACAAACACATAACAGTAATCATTTGCGCTGCAACTTGAGAATTTTTAAATACCCGTTGGTAAAACCATCTAAAAAAATAACAATTAAAAAAATACATATCTGTCAGTTAAACCATCGGTAAAGCAACTAATAAATATAATTATAAAAAATAATATACTGATAAATATACTCGTCAATTTTCCCATTGATAAATTAATCAATATATATATAATTATAATAAAGATCTGTCGATTAAACCGTCAGTTTGTATAATAAAATATAAAATATACGTAATATTAAATTAACCCGTCGGTTATATCGTTGGTAACTTAATTAATAAATATAATAATTAATTATAATTCATATCTGTCGGTAAGGCCGTCGGTAAATTCACAAATAAAACAAATTATTGAATTCACCCGTCAAACATTATGCGCGCCGAGTTGCGGGATTGGGCACCATCATTTACTAACGGTTTTATCGACGAGTATGTGTAGTAAAAACAATTGTATCCCAATTTTCGTCAACCCATCGAAAATACCATTGGTAGTTTACGTCGATATTCTGCATTTTTCTGGTAGTGCCTTAATGAAATGGGATAGTAGAAAGGAAAAATAGACATATTGTTAAAATTGCTCTAACCCTATTACTCCATGCAAATGTTCCTATGCGTCATTGGGGTGATGCAATTTTAACCAGATGTCACTTGATAAATCGGATGTTGTCTTCCTCCATCGTAAATAAAATTCCTTATTATGTGTTATTTCCCAAAGAACCATTATTCCTTGTTGTTCCCCATGTAATATTTTTCCAAGCCTAGATAAACTTTCCGCTCAGGCTATCAAATGTGTTTTTCTTGGATTTTCCAAGTTGCATAAAGGATATTGTTGTTATTCTCAAACTAAAAATCATTATTACATTTCTGCTAATGTCACATTCTTTGAAGAAACTCTTTATTTCTCTTCATTTATGAAAAAATCTGATGCTATTCTTGATGTTCTATTTGTACCCTTCTTGGGCCGTTCAATGTCTCCCTTGCAAGGTCCACTGCCTCACTTGCAGGGTAAAGTGCCTCCAAGTGAAGATCTTGTAAATTCTAAACCAATAATATCAACTTTTCTCAAAACATATCAGCATCGTCCAAGGGCTCTAGATTTAGAGGAGGAGGAAACTACACAACCAAGTGAATCATGTCCTACTCTGTCGGTCGCCTCTACTATGGACCTCCATGAAAATGCTAAAGATTTGCCCATTGCTCTTAGAAAAGGTACCGATCCACTAGAAATCCTTATCCCATATATAACTTTTTGAGTTATCATCATTTATCCCCTTCCTATTATTCTTTTGTGTCTACATTATCTTCTGATTCAATTCCTAAAACTATTCGTGAGGCACTTGATCATCCAGGACGGGGACAAGCCATAATTGATGAAATGTAAGCTTTAGAACAAAGTGATACTTGAGAGCTAGTTCCTCTTCCTGTAGGAAAAGCAACTATTGGGTGTCAATTGGTGTATGCTATTGAAGCTGGTCCTGACAATAAGATTGATAGTCTAAAAGCTTATCTAGTTGCGAAAGAATATACACAGGTTTATGGCCTTGACTATGGGGATACTTTTCTCTTGTGGCAAAAATTACTGATGTCCGTATCTTCCTTGCCATGGCTACAATTCGTCACTGGCCACTGCATCGATTGGACATAAAAAATTCATTCCTCCAACATGAGTTAGACGAGGAGAGTTGCATGGAGCAACCACCTGGATTTATTGCTGAGGGGGAGTCTGGTTTGGTTTGTAAATCTTGTCATTCTCTCTATGGACTTAAACAGTCCTCAGGAGCTTGGTTTGGGAAATTCAGTTCTATTATTCAAGCTTTTGGAATGAAGTGTAGTGAAGCAGATCATTTAGTCTTCTATTGTCATACTTCTCATGATAAATGTGTATACCTGGTTATTTATGTTGATGATATTGTCATCACAAGTAATGACAATGAGAAGATTTCTTAGCTGAAGGAACATTTTTTCAAACATTTTCACACTAAGGATCTTGGGAAATTAAAATATTTCCTTGGCATTGAAGCTGCTCAATCAAGGGATGGAATCATTATCTTTTAAAGGAAGTATGCGTTAGGCATACTTAAGGAAATATGAATGTTGGATTGCAGATCTGTCGAGAGTCCCATGGATCCAAACACTAAATTACTACCATAATAAGAGGAACCTCATGCTGACCTTGAGAGATATAGAAGATCGATAGGAAAACTCATTTATCTTACCATTACTAGACTGGATATTTCTTTCATTGTTGGAGTTGTAAGTCAATTCATATAGTCTCCTCACATTGATCATTGGGATGCTATAATGCAAATTATTCAAGAAGGCTCTTGGACAAGGATTACTCTATGAGAATAGAGGAAATGCCGCGGTAGTTGGTTATGGTGATGCGGATTGGGCAGGCTCTTCTATTGATAGGCGTTCTACCTTAAGATATTGTGTTTTTATTAGTGGAAATCTTATCTCATGGAAGAGTAAAAAGCAAAATGTGGTTGTTTGATCTAGTGCAGAAGCAGAGTATAAGTTAATGGCTATACCCACTTATCAGCTTTTTTGTATCAAGCAACTTCTTAAAGAACTAAAGTTTGAAAATATTCAACAAATGAAGTTGTGTTGTGATAATAAAGTAGCTATTCATATAGCTTCTAATCCTGTTTTCCATGAAAGAACAAAGCATATTGAGATTGATTTTCATTTTTGTATGAGAAAAGGTCCTTTCAAAGGAAGTTTTCACGGAATCAGTCAGTTCCAATGAACAATTGACAGACATCTTTACAAAATCTCTTCGTGAACCTAGGCTTCAGTTTATTTGCTGCAAGCTTGGATCATTTGACTTATATGCTCCAGCGTAAGAAGGAGTGTTGGAAATATGAATAACTTAATGATGCTTAGGAACTATATATTTTCATTTATGGTAGATACTCATCATAGTCATTGGTGATTGTGTCTGTGTGCATGCTTCTATTGTAGCAATGAAAACAAGTCATTTTTCTAAGAAAATCGCTCTTCAATATTATTTTTATCTGCAAATTCCTATTTTCAAAAATATGTAATAGTTATCGGTAGATTACCCTTTGCTAAAAGGTATTTTTTTATTTTTACCAATATTTTATCTAGGGTTATTCCCATGGTAACACTAACATGCTTAATGGTGCCATTTGAAGCCAACTTTACTAAGGGAAAATCCCTCAGTATATGACACACCAATTTAGGTGCCAAATGAAGCCAACGTTATCAACGGATTTTCCCTTGATATCTACATTTCCCCTAAACAATTGGTTTTCCTATTTTTCATCAAATTCGCTAGTAATTCTACTAGTAGTATTGAAGGAAAAAAATTCTCGATAATTTTGGTTGGAAACTTGCGTGTTTCTGGTAGTGAAACCACACCTTGAAAGAAACCTACAAAAAGGGTGTTCAGATTCAAATTGAGTTGAATTAAAATCAATTAAGTTGCAAAACAAGAAATTTGGCCAAAGGCAACACTTAAAAAGCATTGCCTTTGACCAAAGCCAATCCTTTTCAATCAAAGGAAACATTTTCCCTCGTATTGCCTCTATACTATTGTTACCTTGTCTCTAAGGCAATACTGATTTTCGAAGAAAAAGCAACCGCCTACCGTAAAAGCATTGCTTATGCAACATCGAAAGGCAAAAGTTTTTGGGAATATCAAAGGCAATGCTTATCGGTGTTGTCATTTGTCTGATTGGAGGCAACAGTTTGTAAGTGTTGCATTTTCTTTAGTTACAACTTCCAAGCAACTAATTTGTCAATTAGCTACACTTTAAAGTTTCATTTAGCCACACCTCTAAATTGTTGTTATACGTGCTATTTAATTATACTTTTTGGGTAACCATACCTATAAATGTGAGTGATTTCAATTTTATTTATGTATATTAAAAATAGGCTCTCAAAGAACAAAAGGGCACATATGTGTGTATATATATACACAACCAAACCATCTCACTAATCCAATACGAACTTAAATAGTTAACAAGATCTAATTCACTATACAAACAACAACATAAAGTAAAATGACAACTCAAGTGTTGAATAACAAACTACACGGTAAAAAGTAAGTTTTCTTTGAAAAGAAGGCAGTTGGTTCAAAGCTTTATCTACAGTTCTGAAAATAAATAGCCAAAATAGGAAGATATACATGCACAAAAATTAGAAGAAGAACAATAACGTTGTGTAAAAAGAAAGAATAAATGTTGATTCATAGTTGTACTCTCACTTTGCACAAATCGAAAGATAACTTTCATAAAATCTATCGCCAACAGCAAAAAATAGTGTCTCTTATAGTCTTATTTTACACTAATATCCTTATGTAGAATGCATCTGGAGATTCTGAGTAATAAATTGAAAGGTAACTTTCATAAAATCTATTGGCTAAGTGATTTTTCTCTCTCTCTAAAAAGGGAGAACTGTAAGTTCACCTACTTATCAGGTAAGCATAGTTCATCTACTTATCAGGTAAGCGTAGTTTATTTACTTACCAGGTAAGCAATATATGTAGACCAGAATCTTGTGTAAGTATTTAGCATAAAATCTACTACATTTTCAAATTATTTTGATGCATAATGAAAGACAAACTGCGAAAAAAGCAGAATAAAAATGGTTTAGCAAAGTATACCCAGCGATATGGGACAATTTTCTTACCTGCATAAGCTAGAGTATTGCCACATGGTGACCTCTTAACTACAAATGTCCAAGATTATGAGAGATCAAGCTCAACAATTAACTGTTACACAAGAAAAATGCTACAAGAGCACCACTGAACCTACAGGTCTTTCCATTTCCTTCCTCTATGGAAACACTACAAGGACAAATGAAATAGATGTCTCACAATATTATATAGGAAATCCAAGAAATACTAAAATTGATAACAAGTTAAAATTTAGTATTGCATTATATTTGATTTGTTGGTCTATGAATTAAATTGACAGACACCTTGCATTAGGATAATAAATGGAATTTCGAAAAGAACTAAATAGTTCAAAGCAAAACAAAAGTCTATCCAAATCTCACTATTTGGAAACAAGCATGTAAAGAGAAGAGAGGAGTCCTCAATAAAACATATATAGTAAACAAGTAAAATTAGAAGGATCTTAAAATTTTCTATTATCATTAGGATTTCAAAATATGAGAACTAAACACACCTTTGTTTTATTCCAAGTGCTAATGACACTGCAGTTGCTATAATCAATATTATAAGAGTCAGATCATCTCAGGCTTCCCATGTCCACTGCAAGGCAAAGCAAAAAAATAATAATCATACAAGAGGATTGAAAAATGGATAACCATTTCGAATAAATATTTATCCAAATTTGTCAACCAATTACTAGAGAAAAAGTAATCAGTACGACTCATGTCAATAATAGTCCAAAGGTAACCCCTAGATAAGTCAAACAGATTAATATCTACAAGAGGACATAAGTGAAATGACTGACTTAGAGAACGTAATATTGTTTTGATTGATTGTAATTAATATCTGAGAAATCTCAAATAATAGAATGTGCCCACCCACTGCACTGTAAAGGAAATAAAAGTCTGAGAGAACTCTCAACTCAGAACCAGAAGAATACAAGTTATAGGAAAAAAAAAATGAAAAACTACAGACCGAAACCAAACCTCCTTATAAAAAATTACAGGCACTCCACAGAGGGGATGGCAAGAAGCTTACAATTTACACATGTTGATGTTGAACGTTTGTTTAATGTGAAATTGCAGGGCAAAAAAGTTAGTGCTTGGAAATGAAAAGAGAAAAGGCAGACTTCAAACTTAGATTTCTTTAATGAGACAGCTGAGGAAATCATTTGGATTCACCAATAAAGCTGAGAGATATGTTATATATAAGCAGGTCACATAAGCAAAATCAAGGTTTTAGCTAGCAAAAAATTTCAAGATTCAAAGGAATGTTGCTTGTGTACTGTATCAATTATTAGGTAACTAACAGCTATAAGCTAGTAATTTACCTGGAACTTTACCACTTGTAAGGAGATTCAGTTGGTGCATGAGCTGTTGTGAACAAAGAAAGAAACAAAGAAAATGCGAAATGATCCAACTTGAAAGTACTGAAAGACATAAATATTTAGATTCAATATAGTGTAATATGTAGTCTTAGTAAGCACCAATTGTAAGAAAACACTAAGAGTATGTTTGTGAGTTTGGATTTTGGAGGGGAAGGGAGGAGAGGGAAGGACTTGTAGTGTAAAATTATATTACAAGTCCTCCCCTCCCCTCCCCTCCTTTCTCCTCTAAAATCCAAACTTACAAACTAACCCTAAAAGGATGTGAAGAATGTTCCTTTCTTGCCTTCCTTTGTGCTCTAGCCCTCTTCCTTGGAACTGTTGTTCCATAGCTAAGCTTTATTTACAATGGACGAAAGAAGAATCACATAAAAGTCAATACAAGCCAAACCAAAGACACAAACAAGAAAAAGAAAAAAACTAGATAAGCACTGATCCATTTACATTCATGACAAAGCAAACAATCCTAGCAGAATAACAAGAACTTCTGCTAAATTGAACAATAATTCACAATTGAAAACACTAATAAGGTCTTTAATCCACTTTGTAAATGACCAAACTATGGGCTAGTTCTATAATTTCATTGTGCAAGGGTAGTATTAAATAGAAAATTTGATAAGGCAACAGAATCAAAAGATGAATCCAAAAGGAGAAAAGCATACCTGTGGACAGCAATGCCAGTCCGTTTCTCGATGGTGATGCCATTCCCTCCCTCGATCATTTCGATTCAGGGCTTCTCCACCGTCCACGTCATGTCATCCTCCACATCCACCTCGAACAATTTTGCAGTGCTCGATTGAACCACTAGAGGGTAACCTTTGCTGTCGTAAGCAATGTTGTTGAGCCTTAGGAGCTGACGGTTGAGGTTGTTGTTCTCCTCTAATGCCGGAATGTTCACCATGAAAAGCGGCTATATCGGAGAAGAAGTTCGAGGCATTGTCATCTGCAGTGACTTTCCAAATCTAGTTACCGTCGAAGGAGGAGAGGAAGGTGCATGTAATGGTGGCGAGAGAAAGGTCGTGGGCAGTGAAGGCGTTAAACAGAGGGAGGTAGTTGCGGTGATAATCGATGGCGAAGCCGAAGCACTGAGGTGCCAGCAGGGAGGTCGATGCTAAAGGTGTTGCGTTAGGCCAAGAATATTATAACGTTGAAGCTTTGAAAGTTGTCCCCAAGCACATTTGGTTGACTTGAGGCCAAAATCAAATTTGGCTTCAAACTTGATTTTGGACCCTTCCTTTATGATAACATTTTAAGACCTTCAAATTTGGACTCATGATCCGATTAAAGTGGATGAAGGGTTTGTCTATGAGTTATGTTATTTGTATTTATTATACGTGGGACACTGTGTCAACTCATATCTCATTCAATTAAGTCTGCAACCCATCTAATTGTGGAAAAAGTATGAATTGACGCAGTGTCCCACACACAATGAGTACAAATAACATCTTTTATTTGTGTATCCATAGGATAGAAACTGATTAATTGTTATATGGTGAAAAAGGTAAATTTTTAGTGCAAAGAAATTGAAAGATGGTACTAATAAGTTTTAGCATCAGTTTTGTAGCATGGGATATTAAATTTTGAATGGCAACATTTAATAAGGGTGGATAGTCAATTAAGACAGGTAGCATATTTTCAAAGGATATAGCAAAGCTTCGTAAAGAGGGTGCTTTCAAATGTTGCCTAAAATTGTGTTGCCTAAAATTTTAGTGCAACCCACTAAAATTGTACCGCCCAATAAAAGTGTTGCTTTAGATCACAATAGGCAACAGTTTTAAAGTGTTGCTTAAAAAGTTTTGCCTTAGGTAAAAAATATTATAGTGTTGAAGCTTTGAAAGTTGTCCCCAAGCACATTTGGTAGACTTGATTTTGGACCCTTCCTTTATGATAACATTTTAAAACCTTCAAATTTGGACTCATGATCCCATTGTAGTGCTCATTGGCATAATTTTTTGTTTTTGAACTTATTATACTATTATTAAAATATTATTTTACGTACATAAGTTTTAGTCGTTATACACATAAAAATTATTTCCATCAATACTATTCTAACAACATCTATCATATCAAAATCATTTTTTTTAGTCAAGTTAGTATCAACTCAGTTCTAACTGAAATCAAGTTAATTCAATTGATTTTATAAAAGGTAAACCTCAAAATGGTCACTATCAATTTTTATATCAGACGAATTAATTCCTAAGAAAAATAAAATGACACTTTGGTCCCTAACCTTTTAAATGCTAGAATCTTGTCTTTTCATTAAATACTATGACATCAACAGTTAAGTGGTTGGCGTGATACTATTACCCTCCATTTTGTGATCGAAGTTACTCCAACTAATAAAACAACATCGTGTTTTGTTATTATTCTAACGTTTAAAAGCCTAACTTCATTGCAAATGTTCCTAAATCCCAAAAAAGAATGATATTGCCTTATTAATAAATTGACTAGGATGATAAAATGAAAAATAACATTGTCGCATCAACTATCTAATGAAATCACATTGTAGTATTTAATGTAGATGTTAGTTAACCAAGAGACTACGTTGTCTGACATTTCAAAATGCGAAGGACCACAATATCACTTTTTCTTTCTAAGATAGTAATTAATTTATTCGACGTAAAAATTGTTAAAGACTATTGATCAATCAACCTAGATTTTCGCAATTTTGAAATCTCCTACTTTTGATGCACTGGCACTTAATTATACACTCAATCACATGATAGAAAATAATCCAATAAAGACCTCTATTATATTATAAGCTTGAAATATTACATCATAAGCTTCCTAGCTCAACTTTGATAGAAACCACACATCAAGTCACATAAAAACAAAAAGCTTACATTAAGTGTTTGTTATTTTTATATCTACACTTTATGTAGAATCATATGGGCACCATATTGTGGCTGAAGGGTAACCAGAGAGTGTGGAGCATGAGCATAAGACGGAGATAGTTCAAATGAGAAATTTTGTAGGATTAAAGACAAAGCTATCTTTACTTCCAACAAAGAGAAGTTTTGCCCAATGCATATTCTAGGACCCCATCCAAATGGAAAAAATGAAGCTCTGCCATTTGTAGCCTTTAAAACTCCTTCAGAAAATCTCTCAGGATTAAATTCCTTTACATCATTATCCCAAAGTTCACGGTCATGGTGAACCAAAACTATTGGCAAGGAAACTTGCACTCCTGTAGGTAACGTCAAATTTCCAAGTTCCACATCCTTGTGAGCAGTTCGAATGATCTGAAGTGCTGGCGGGTATAACCTGAGAACCTCATACAATATCATGGGAACCTGTTGCAAAAGATTTATGGTAATTATAACCAACAAGGGCATACAAGTAATGTCATCAAGATATTAATTACAATACTTACAATCTTAAGGTGACTTAACCCATTAAAGTCTGGTTTTTTGTTTCCAAAGACTTGCAAGACTTCCTCCCTTGCACGTGCTTGCCATCCAGGGTACCTACTCAATAACAACATGGTCCAAACAAGCAAAGATGAAGTGGTCTCTTGCCCTGCAAGGTAGAATAGCTTGCACTCCTCTATTACATCTTGAAGAGTCATTCCAACATTCTTGTTGTTTCCGTGTTCTTGAATTTCCTTGTGATTTGATTCCAAAAGTATGTCTAATAAGTTATTATTGGTGGGTTCACCTGCCTTCAATACTTTCTCTCTCTTGCTAATCATAACTTTAAGTGAAGATGTTATATCTCTATCAATTTCCTTCATTCTCCTATTGATAGTAGTAGGTAGAAACCTAAAAACAATAATTATTAGTGTTGTAACTGTCATGATAGGAAGGAAGTGTTCTTTCCTATATTAATTAGTTTTTCGGTGGTAGTTTTGTCATTAAAAAACTAAAACTTCACTGTCGCAGGTTGCAATTTAAATGCTAAACTTTCCCATCACAACTTTTGGTTAGTTAATGGACAATGTATGGAACACAAATTCTTCAAGATAAATGCTTGTTGATAATAGTTTTTCTGGATGGAAGCCTTTTTCCTATTCATGTTGCAATTGAGATTTTACACCATCACATCACAATAATAAGTAAATTAAGCATTGTATAAAACAATTTTTTAAATGACCACATGATTGATGTTATTTATTAATTGTTATTTCCAACATGAAATAAGTGGGAAGCCGAGTCAATTTAAATAAAACCCATTTAACAAGCTAGATCCCATATTAATTATCAAGTAAACACTACTAGATTATCGCAGGATACCGATATCCATTATCGACTAGTACAGATCTGTCGGTAACTACCAACAGAGAAATCGATGAGTAGACATGTTTTGTTTTAATAAATTAGATTTGCATCAAAAAAATAGACGACGACCCATCAGTAAACCTGTCAATAGTGCTTGGCCATAATGCGTCATAAGGCGCACACAAATTTCAAGAGTATATCGATGGAGTGGATATTTATTCCATTCCGGTGGGAAACCCATCCATATATGATAGCACGCCATGTGGTGCAGTATACTAACCGGTTTATTGACAGGCAATTTTTTTTTTCTTTCAAAATTTAACTTAGCAACAGGTAAACCAACTAGTTTTTTTATTTTTTCAAATTACAATTACTTATGAGTTTTAGTTAAATTAATTTTTTATTTTTATTAATTATCAACGTGTTAAATATATTAAATTTTATTTTTTAAAAATCACAATACCGACGAGTATACCGATGAGTTTTAAATTTTTGGGACATGGTGCGCGCCTCTTGGGATTCCCTATACCCATCGATATACCCATAGGTAACTAGTGGAACCTGAAACGCACCATTTCATTTAATGGTTATCGACAATTTAACCTATGTATAAGTTGAAACAGAACATCTCTTCTTCCTCATTTCCCCAACTTTTCTCTCTCTTCCCCTTCTCTCTCCGCCACTACCGACAAAGCTCCATTCGCGAAATAAAGGCCACCATTGCAATCTAGGTCCATTAGTGAGCATTTTAATCAATCTAGTTTTTTATTTATCTTCAATATTCCACTTGTTTTCGCTCCCCAAAGTGTTATTTTTTAATGTATTGAAGAGTAATTCCTGTTATCATTTTGTTAATGTGGGAGTTCTATTGGAGCAAGCATTGACAATGTTGACTATAGATGCTTTGGTTTGCTTCCCCCCTATTATTGTGTATTTTCTTTTTCAATTTTTATAACTATGTAAAATTAAATATTTGTTTATTTTGGATTTTCAACATTTGATTTGGTTGAGTGCTAGGAGCTTTTGATTCTTTGTTTGTATACTGGTATATAGGTAAGTAACAAAATCCTTGCTATTTGTATGCTTTAATATGTATGTAGGGTAGACACATACGATTTCTAGAATAGAATTGTATGAAATAGAGATTGCATGACTAGGAAGAAGGACATAGAGATCATTCCCCGATTTGTTTACATTGTTCATTGTGAAGATTGTTTGTATTTGGGAAGATTACATGAAATGTATATTGTGGAGTTATAAGGGATGTGCTCTAGAATTATTTTTACGATTATATGAATTGTATGTAATTATTAAGTTGCGATTGTTTAAATATATTTCTTATGTTGTCATTTAATGTCTTTAATTGTTAAAATGCATTCATTAATTGATGACGAAAGCTCCTACTTAATCAAAGATGATGTTTAAAATTTATGAACTTTTTGTTAGGCAAATAAAATTAAGGGGATTTCTCTGGTACTCTATAAAGTTCATGGGAACAATACCTTTTAGATAATTTGTGGTTGAAAAATTATCATGTGTCCCACTAACTAAATTTATTAATATTCTAAATACTCATGATTAAATCACAACTCTTAAATTTAAAAAAGTACTGGTACCCTTAGGGTACCAAAGTAAAAATGTAAAATTAAAAGTAATTGAAAGTAATGGAATTGAAAACATTTAAAGTCAAATTGAATGTGCTTATAAGTAATAATGTGATATTTTTGAAAAATTATACAATTTAGAGTTACTCATATGCCTAATTTTTTCTTCAAACCAATCACGGATGTATGATAGATTACATCCTAATTGATAGAAGGGAGATTAAACTGGAATCTTATAATGGTGTTGAAGAATTTATGAGAGTAGCATGTCAAACACAACTCATTAATGGCGCAAAAGTTAGGTGTTCATATAGTAAGTGCAAATGTAGAAAGTATTTAGATGATATCATAAGGCTTCATTTGTATAAGTGGTGATTTATACTTGACTATTGGATTTGGACTGGGCATGTGAACATAGTTAATGTAGGGAATCAAGTGAGTATCTCTTAGATTAGAAATAGGTCTGATGGAGTCCACGTAGCTTAGCACGATGCTTGCAATATGTCGTGGGACAAGAATCTATGTAAACATCAAGGGATGTTTTAGATATTGGTGGCCCTAAATTTGCGATGCATTATACTCAGCCTTCAGTTAAGAAGCCCAACCAATATGACGCTAGACTTTATAGACCGTTAAAGGTTGCAAACCAACCTCTATATGAGGATTAAATGCACTCCGAGTTGTCATTAGCAGTTTGAATGTTGAGTATTAAGTTTGAATGGAATCACAACCAAAGTTCTTTTGATCAATGAGCTACACTAATAAGTGGGTTAAGTCTGAATCCCAATGTAATTTCAAAATATTTTTATCAAGCTAAAAAATTAGTTTCTAACTTGGGTTGAAGGAAATACAGATTGATTGTTGTTTGAAAGGTTGCATGCTTTATTACAAAGATAATATTGTATTAAACGAGTGTAAGTTCTGCCACGTACCTAGATTTAAACCCAATGGACATGAAAGTGGGAGGTATAAGGATGTCCCTCAAAAAAGAATGCACTATTTACCTTTATTCCCTATACTCAAGAGACCCTATGCATCAATTAGTTTGGTTTCTCAGATGAGGTGGCACAATGAAAATCAAGAAGGTGATGATGTGATGACTAATACATCACATAGTGAAGCATTAAAACATTTTTGATCGAACATATCCCAAGTTTTCCTCTGATCCTCAAAATCTTACATTGGGACTCTATTCCGATATATTTATCTTAAATAACTAATTTAGCAAATGCTACTCATGTTGACCCATAGTTATTATGCCATACAATCTCCTTTGTGAAATGTGCAAGAAAGATTCTTACCTATTCTTAGTATGTATAATCTCTAATCCTAGTAATCGAAAAGCTAAGATTGATGTGTATCTTCAACACCTGATCAATGAATTGAATGAGTCATTATGTGAGGGTGCTCGTACATACAATATTTTAACAAAACACAATTTTATGATGAGGGCAGTATTAATGTGGACCATCAATGACTTTCCAGCATATGGAATGTTGACTAAATGGATCCCACAAGGCAAATTAGCATGTTCAATTTGCATAAAGGATACTAAGGCATTCACTTTGGAACACAAAGAAAAGAACTCTTGATTTGATTGTCATAGGAGGTTTTTAGATAGACCATCCATATAGGTGAAGTAGATATGGCTTTAAAAGTAATTGTGTTGAGTGTGATGAGCCTCCAGTTAGACTAAGTAGTTGCCAAATATTGGAAGATTAGGTCCTCCAAGCGCTTGTGGGACATGTTCCACGATGTCTGCAAAAGGCACATGAGCAGCTCTTAGTTGAATGATGCCACCCTTGAGCTGCAGCGCCATTGGGCATTGGACCTAACTTTCAAGGACAAGTTCGAGAAAAGGCAAGATAAATTGGGCCTCAGTGAAAGATAGGTCACTACACATTGTTGGTTCAAGCACCAGCGGTTGGTAACTTTAATTATTTTATATTTTATATATATATATTACTCACTTAGTATATTTAAATTGTATTAAATAGTATGTTATTATTATTTTAATATACATTTCCATGCATGCTAGGGAGTTAAATCGCCCTCAACCCAAGGGAGCTTTTCCGAAAGATTCACATTCGAATGGGCGACAAGGGGAAGACAAGAGGGGGGTGGGTCAACCCTCACTCCGAGATGACATACATAAGTTTGAATTTGAATCCCTTAGTATTTAATTTTCATTACTTCTTTTATGTCATAATTATTACTTACAATTTATTTTATTTTATTTTCTTTTATAACGTAATATATGGAGTTGTGGGAGTAGGCACAAACCCAATATTAGACCCAAGCGATAGAGGCTAAACTTGATGCTGACATCCCTCCCCCAAACAAAGAGGATATTTGGACGCAGGTGATTGGCAGCCTTTACAATGGTTGTATGTATGCAATGGAGATACTACTCTAATATAGGCCCCATCGTCCGCCACTAGGTCAGTTGTTGGGGATAATGCCTCGTGGGAGTGCATGTATGCTCTAAATCAGGAGTTGCAGTAGCAGGCATAACTTATCCAACATCAGGCACAACTTCTCTAGCAGCTCCAAAAGCAAGCAGCGAGCCGAGCAGTAGTCGAGGAGGAGCTTAGAGAAATCCAAAAGTTAAAGATGTTGATGGAGCAGCATCAATGACAGAAGGCCAAGACAAGAAAAAGTAAATTAAGAAAATATAGAAGAAAATTAAGACAAATGTGATGAGGTTCTTCAACAACATGAAGGCCTCAAGATCCTTTCGCAAGAAGCCCACAGATGCCACTCCTATCAATTACTAAAAGCTCCTCGTCTGATGGTGGCGACAATTGTGACGGGTCAAATGATGACAATGACGTTGAGGACTTCAGGTGGTCTTTTTCTAGCCATTTTTATTATATTTTGGATTTTTTTTATACTTATCCCACTTTGTATTTATTTTATTTTGATACTTTGTTTATTTACTCAATTACTTCATTATTTTGTTTATTTAATTACCATTTCATTACTTCCTTATTTTATATCATTTTTATTGATAATTGAATTATTATATAAATAATATATAAATACATAAATTTGAAACATTTAGATAGTTTATATAAATTCTTCACATACAACAATATGATATATCTCAAATAATAATAATAATAATAGGTGTACTCACTAGAAATGAATGTATTTTTTAAAATATAAAAAATATTAAATATTAAATTACCATCGATAAACCAATCGGTAATCTATGAATAAAATATTTATTTTGCTTTTGAAACCCGTTGGTACAAAAAAAATCGTCATTAATAACTAAATAAAATATTTCTTTAATTTTTAAAACCAGTTGGTAAAAAAAAAAAAAACCATAGGTAATATTATTTTCTTGATGACCTCATTGAGGCCTTTAATTCACATCACTGACGGGTAAAATGACCTATCAGTAACATTCTTCCAATAACCAATGTCCATTGGTAAATGTGTCTCGGTATCTAGGGTAAATCTTGTAGTGAAATTAAATACATAGAGTAGTCTTACCTCAGTCCAGGGATGTAGACTTTCATTATAACTTTCATTGTGAGTTCCTCTTGCTCTCTCAGAAGTTGAAATATTCGTATTCCTTCTTCATAACTACTTCCAAATGCTGTTCTAGAAATAACATCTCTAGTCATATTCTGAAGAAATGGCCATACATCAATTTCACATGATTCATCTGAAGACAACATTCCCTCCCATTTCATTATCATGTCATTGCAACTTTTGAAGAATGTTGGGATCATAATCTGTGCCCAAAAATAGAAAGGAGTTAAAATTCCCTATGTCAAACTAAACATATAAACTTTCAGAGCATGTTGTAATGAAACAAATCTCTATTGCTTGCTAAAGCGTATGACGCAGCCTAAACTAATCCATGTTATGCCATAACAAATAGGTTTTGAATTGGAATGCATTTAAGGAGAAGATAATTTTTTCAATGCTCAGACGCACAAACAATTGGATTCCCTAGCTAGTGCTTTTTTGTCATGTCTTCTAAAGGCACAAGCCGATCATATAAGATATATATCTACTGAAGAGAAAATAACCTTTAACTTTTCTAAATTGAATGCAGGGTTGATTATCCGTCTATGTTTGCTCCACTTCTCACCGTCATAGTTTACAAGACCACTAGCTAGTAACTTGACAAGTGGATTTGTCATAGGCTTTGTGAAGTCATAGATCTTGTTCAATACATCTTTGATTAGCTCAGGATCTGTGATGATCACCCTTGGTTTTGGTCCAAACCACATAAAAGAATTCTTCCCTGCATATCATCAACAACATTTAAAAACATGAAAAAAACTTAAACTAAAACATTAACAATAACAGAGAAAAAAAACCATGAATGAAGACAATCGGCAACTTCGTGAGCTATTTGAAATTGGCATAAAGTATAACACAATGTCAAGTAATTAACAGTAAGCGATATTCAAATTATCTCAGCTGGTTTTTATCTTTCAAAAAAATAAAACAAATCTCAGCTGGCATATACTACCCAGAATTGAATTCAGATTCTGACAGCCTCAAATGATGCATGTTTTGAGATTGTGACATGAATTACTTTCCTAGTGAAAAAGGCAATAGATTACCATTTTCCTCTTTTGTTTATTTGTTAGGGAGAAATTAACAGATTTGTTCTTCTGATAGGCCATGACAAAATTCATTGAAAAGAGTATAGAGTTGGACCGTTTAGGCAGAAAAACAAAAAGAAAATATTAAAGTCTTTTCGGGGGCATGAGCAGGAAAACAAAAAAAATAAAAAAAAAATAAAAAATTGTTAGACAGACTTCAAAGAAGAAGATAATGAACTGCTTAGTAGCTACCCAAGGGAATCCTGACCTTAAAGCTCCAATTGATGATATCATTAACTGGGCTTGCAACAAATTCAACACCCCCTTCTTTTCAGAAAAATAAGGGGAAAAAAATAAACAAATAAGGATGGTGGAAGTAACTTGTGTAAAAGGGGGCAACCACACAACTACATAGGAATCAAATTCAGAAAATCCCCACACATGGGATGTGATTCTAAGACATTTTTTCAAAATACTCCCTTGTGAAAAGCGCGAAATTTTAGATCTTAGTAATTATGTATTTATATTAATCCGATTATGGATGAACAAATTATTACATACACCTTAGAACACAATTTGCAAATTACCGTATTTGTTGACAGTATGTTGGGGATAGGGTAGCACACGGGGCACTATGTCATCAGAAAGGTTGATGGGTTTGGATTTGGCTTCCATATGCATCTGCATAAGTTCCTTGGTGTCCCCAACAAGAATCCTGTAAGGGTTGCCACGAAGGCCTTGCTCTCTAAGCAGCCTCTCAAGCTTCTTTGGCCTCAGCCACAGCCAATTCAGCACCCTCCATCCCAATATCACTCCAAACATCACTGTGAGGGATATGGCTGCAAAAGTTGTGCCCCATGCTGCTTCCATTTCTTTGTCTGTATTTGGTGGGAGAAGTAAAGAAGAAAGGGTAAGGGAAGATGATGAAAACAGAGGAAGCAAAGTTCAGCACGAAATAGCTTGAAAGCTTCTTGCATGTGGAAGTGGGTGGCAATATCTATATAGACATTCGTCAATGGGTTGCGATATTTAATTACGAGGTGCGGCCCCACGTAAGCCTCTACGTTTGTTTATCCTTTGATTTGATTATTTTCTCTCTCTCTCTGTCTTTTTTGTCTTCTTCTTCTTTTCGGCCTGTTCATATTTGCAAGGGTAATTACTAAGGAAGAAATTATTCCATTCTAGAAATTACAGATTTTGGAATAAATCTAAAATAGTAAAATCAAATCATTATTCCTCTGTGGAATAAATCATTTCGTCAAAATTAATTTTTAAAGGAATAAATCATTTCCTCAAAATTACTTTTTATCTATTAATTTCCGAAATCGAATCATAATTCCTTTTTGGGCTTTTCATATTTCCTTAAACTGAATCGATTTTGAAATTACATATTTTTAAATATTTTAAGAGTGTTTCCTGATAAATATTCACATTAGTTAATAATTTTTAAAAATAATTGTAAGTATATTAACTAATTTTAAAAAATTAATTTTTATTTATTAATTTTTAGAACTTTTTTATTATGATTCTTAAAATATTTCTGAATAAATTTTTTTATAATAATAAGAGTTTGATTTTAATACACACTGTCATCTAATTAAATTATTTACTCGTGTGATATTTTGAATAAAAATTTAAAAGTTAATCATATTTATTTAATATAACACGTGTTGAACTAGAAATATGGATTCGAAACTTTAGCTAAGTCTTAGAGAAATCAAACTAGGGCTCCCCAAGTCACCTATGTGGTATAATGACTACCTTAACCTAGTCTGTAATATAGCCTAGATTGACTACATGATATTATAAGATCTCCTATTATCTTATATAATCTCTTATTATTGTATCATATCCTCTATATAGATAGCATCTCCCACACTAAATATGGAATATCTTTAATCTCTATTGAATTTTAGAAATATAAACCTTATTCAAGGAATATTATCTCTTGATTTATCACGGGTCACCTCTAAAGATAAAAAGGGACTCAATGCCCCTACGTAACACACACTACAAAAAAAAAAAAAAAAAAATTATGGCTGTGAAATTAGGGTGGTTCTTCAAAATCGGCACAATATGTGGTAAATTACAGCAGTTCTTTTTACCACCATGATTATCGATTAGAATGTTGGTGATGAGGTTAGGGAAAATGAACATATATCAGAATAGTTAATATAATGAACATAGGTGCTTACTTTTTCCCTTCAAAATTTGAAGATTCAACTATGGATGTTGAATATTTGTTTTGTTTGTTAAAATTATATGATTCTTTTGTTGAAATTCCTTTGTGTGGTGCTCCTGGATGAATTAAATTATATTTTAGATTTATATAAATGTTTCTAATATACACTTATCTTTTTAGCACATCAATTTCTTTTAGTGTGAAAGTGAAATATCGTGGAGGAGTACGAAGACAGTCAGTGCCAAAGACTGGAGGAGAATAGGAAGAGATTGGAGGCTCTTAATCTCTCTTTGCTTTCTCAAGCCCTTCATAACTCTTCCTCTTCCAAAATCATGTCCCTACTGGTATACCCCTCTCTCTCTCTCTCCCCCCGCTCTCTCTCTCTCTCTCTCTCACTCATCTTTTAATCCTTTATTTTTTTTAATTCCCTCTCCTCACTCACTCACTATGTTTTCATTTCAGCTGAAGCAAATGAAATCTTCAACCATTGAGGAGCAAGTGGTTGAGGTGGGGAGGTCCAGTTGTGTTGCCCACATGTCCCCTCTTGTCTATGATGAAGTGAGCCATCTTCCTTATCATTCCTCTTTCTTTTTTTTTTATCATTTAATAGCAACACTAAGTATAGACCACAAAAACATTGCAACAGCCACAAACATTAGATGCTTGTCCTTCGACATCTACTGCTCGTCCTTCAGCATCTATTGCTCCAATGAATTCACAATCATCTAATCAAACCAATTCACAACTTGCACATTGGGAAGGTTCATCTAGAGTTACACATCATCCTGGATGTTAATCGAGCCATTATTGGTGGGTAGATATCATAGGTATGTACATATGTAAATTAATGTAAGTAATTCTTTTTTATATAATTTGACTAATTAACCGAATTAATATTTGTTCTAGATGAAAATGAGGTAGTCAAAGACATGAACAACATTGGTGACAACCTATGCATAATAGTGGACTTTGATGAATTTGGTTCGCTAATAGGATAAGCAGCTAGGCTTCTTGCTGGAGTCAGTGGGTGAATGGCTAAGGATTGCCTTCTTTTTCCCATCAGTTTTGAAAGTTGGTAAAAAAAATACCAGATAGTTTTTTTTTAGAACTGGTGTAATGTTTTCTTTACTGTAAGACAATTTATAGTCTCTGATTTAAGTCTTTTTTAGATGTTACATGTGTAACGCATAATAAACGATCATTCCTTCTTTTTTTTCAATCTATATGAAGGCTAACTTTTTCTTCAAGGTGAATGATGAGAAAGTAAAGCATTATCTAACACAATCTATTACCAAAAAGTGGAAGGAACATAGGTTGAAATTATAGAATAAGTTTTATGATCCACATTTGAGTAGAAATGATAACATTCAAAATGTGCCACAAGGTATCAACGAGGAACAATGGTCTTTATTTGTAGACCGCGCTTGAAGCCTTCCACTAAGGTACTCACTTTATTATTAATTGTAAATAAATTGTTATTAAATTTTTTAACATTATATACTTTCATTTGTAGGAGCTTTGCATGAAAAATCAAGTGATTCGCAGTAAACAAACCATTCCACATACTATTGGTGCAAAGAGTTTGGCATGGAGAAAAGCTGAATTGATAGTTAAATGATTTTATCCTCAAGTTATAATTTGCATATTGTGTACTGTTATTGAATCATTGATTTTTACCTTATGTTAAAAATTATTAGATGGATGAGATTGGAAGAGAGGTTGGTCGTGGTGAACTGTGGAAGTTGACGCACAAAAAAAAGGATGGAAACTACATAAATAAGGAAGCAAGAGAGATAGCAGTAAATATAATTATTCTCTTATTCTCTTAGTAGTTGGTTTGCACAAAATAACTTTAATGACATGAATTAACAGCTGATCCTTTGAAGAAGTGATAGTGTTTGTGACTATTTTACAGTGTTCAACTAGGTAATGATTAATTACTGGTCAAAATGTCACTGTCACTAAGAGAAATTTTTGTTATTGATAGTTCTTCACGTGTTTGGCAACTAACAATGGAAGGATATTGGCTTAACAATTGTAAAGACAATAATATATTGGCCAAAATTTTAAACTTAACTCATTACTTACAACTAATTTATTCCTAAACCTAAGGTTCAGTTGTTCCGACTAATATTGCCAACTAATTTTACTAATTTGACACCAATACTATTAGGTATGATGCATGTATGTGATTAAAGCATTGTATGATGCATGCATAATTTATTATTTATGATCCATTCTATGTTTGTGCACTTCTAAGGGTATGTAGTTTTAATTAATTGTTATCATTTGTGCACATTAAGATGTAGATGTATCTCACTGCAAAACTTCCTTCGCTGCCTTCCAAACAGAATTTAATCAATAAAAGCACAACAACATCATTAGAGAGAAACAACCGCAAGAGATCACAAATAGTGCCTCTTTCTTCAAAGGAGACACCAAATGATTTAAGCATGTGGGAATAATGTATGGTCTCAAATTTTCATTTTGAGGAGTCAATATCTCATATGCTAGTTAAGGATATATACCTGTATTTGCTTTCTTAATTTAGAGGCTTGCCATGTATCAGGGATAAAGAAGCTAAGGGAACAATACCTAGTGTAGCTAACAACCCTGTAATACTAGTACTAGTGTTAATCATTGAAAAGTTTACCTCCTTCCTTTTCTTGTTTATAAATCAATTTTGTAAATCATTAATTAAAAATTAATCCAAAATAGTGAAAAAAATGGGAGAAAGGAAAGCCAAACATGACTATAGGTGCCACATCAACCCCTTATATCTGTAGCTACTCACCTAAGCCATTTGCAAATTGTAAGCAAAGCGATACTGAGGATTTACTATAAAAAAAAATTGAAAAGGACTTAAGTGGCAAAAATCAGAAAGTGGGGATCAGTGATAAATAAAGTAGTGAAAAATGGGGATTGATGATACTCTTTTTAAATGTTCTATCTATTAGCATGCAAACAACACAAGTGGGTTGGTGGCTGGTTTGATTTGGTATTGTAGATAGTAGAAGACTAACTTGTTTTTAGCCTTTAAGGACTAGAGGGAAAGAAATGAACTGTCCTGGCACGTGTGCGTTCGCATTTTGCAAAGCCTATTGGGTGTGGGCAGTGGCTTAGTTTTAGCCTTGATAGTTCTGTTTCCTTTAATCGGTTTGGTGGATCATGAACCGATTCAAGACTGGTTTGGGCATGTTAAATCAGTTTGGTTACAAAAACTAAATTTAATTTCTAGTTTAACTGCTATTTTAAAAACCTAAACCATTAACAGGCTATTCGAGATGGAACTATTAGAGATCTTCAAAATAGATCCAAAATTAATGGAAAAGTGAAAACTGACCAATTACAAAATTATTGTTCAATAATATAGAGAAATTGACTAGTAATGTTAAGTTCATAATGAAGAGACTAATAAACACATTTCATCTTTTTTTTTTCTTGTTGTGTGTGTGTGATCGAGGTTAGTTTTCTTAATGAGTCTTCTACTCATACATCACTAGATATTCTCTAACTTGTTTGTACATTATATTCTCCTTTTTTTGTGACTTATGTAGGAGAAAATTGATCATCATATGAGTCAAGACTTGGAAAATAAATGTCAGATATCTCCAATTGATGCATTTGGAGAGGTTCTTGGAAAAGAACATGCTGGGCGTGTTCGAGGATTAGGCATGGGAGTGCTTCCTACTATGACCTTCAAATGTACCACAACTCG
This sequence comes from Dalbergia cultrata, assembly GCA_031216105.1. Taxonomy (NCBI): domain Eukaryota; kingdom Viridiplantae; phylum Streptophyta; class Magnoliopsida; order Fabales; family Fabaceae; genus Dalbergia; species Dalbergia cultrata. Next base: position 21,549,899 of record CM062350.1, read on the forward strand.
TATTGGTGGTACGAATATGGGTTCATGTGATGCTAGTATATCCTCTCAAGCCTCTCAAGCAGTACAGCAAAAGTTGGATACAATGGAATCACAAATTCAAGCATTGTGTGCCTATATAGCTATGAAGGAAGGAGGATGAATTCCGGATGAGTTAGCGACATTATTCCTTAATCTTACTTCACAAGTACATAAACTATTGTAGTTTAATAGAATTCTAGGAGAATAAGCAAGAATCTCCACACACTTGATTTAAACTTGATTTTTAGCATGCTAATGTTTTGTGCTGAATATATGATCATTTTTCGGATGCTTTCTTGCTCATATATGTAATGCTCTTTTCTGTGATGAAAGAAATGTGAACCAGACCTTTATATAGAATATGCTTAAGCGTCCTCTGATGGTAGGAGTAATACAATTTCAAGTGGTTAGTTATTCAATCTGTTATGAATTAGTTTTCTAAGCTAATCTATTTTCATGACAGCTTCTCATACAAGCTCATGTACAGCTATATAGAGCATACTCCTGTACCAGAACTAATAATCAAGAATCATAATAATACTTGAGAATTTTTTCATGCATTAGCTCTCCTCTTTCATTTTCCTTTAGTGTTCTCCCTTTGTTTACCCTCTGGCCTGATACCATAGCATCTTCATGCTCTCTGTGAGAGTAATTTTCTTTGGGTGTTCAAGAATGTGACATCAGCCACTAATTAATTACAGTGAAATTTCCAACCCCTACCTTTCTACCTAAGATGATTCTAATTAAAACAAAAGTATCCTAATAGTATTTTTTTCAAGACAAGTATTTTTTTTAATTTTTTAATATATGTTATTTTTATTTCGTCTTTTTATTCTTTAACCTATTCTTTTAAAACAGCAATTAACAAAACCCAATAAATTTACCAAAAAAAAATTCAAATTGTGGAACTGAGCCCTGTCCTTGTGGTTATGGGTAGTCACAAGAATATAAAAGAACTAGCCATATACAAAATTTACTTCTAGAATATACAAAATTTACCCAAGGTTCCTATCAAAGAACTAGCCATATAAAAGCTTAAGTATCATTCAATCCAAGAAGGAGATTAGGGAGAGAACTTGACCTCTCTCAAATTCATTAGTTATCAATGTTTTTTGTTTCTCTTTTTTTTTTGCTTTTTCTTTTTTCATTTTCTACTAGTTTTCATCTTGATATCAGCTCAGGATTCAGGTGAAAAGATACAAATCTCAGTTTATGTGTGATTCGAATCTAGTACTTATCAGTTTAGTAGAAATAATGGGAAGGCTCTAACTGTATATTGTAATCTTTTAGGACTAAACCTGTGTTTCAATCAGAATATCAAGGAGGAGTCATAAGATTGTGATATTAGTCAAAAGTAGTGATGATCCAGACTTCATTGTTTCTTTCCTAACATTACAGCCTTGTTTAGTAGGTATATGTCAGGTAAATCTCTATTTAATGCAAAAGCTTAACGAAGATGCCATACGATTGAGGTTATTCCCTTCTCATTAAGGGATAAAGCAAAATGTTGGCTTCAATCACAACCAAAAAGAAGTATCATTCTTGGGACAATCTTGTCTCAAAATTTCATAAGAGATATTTTCCTCCTTCAAAATTTGTTAAATTGAGATATAAAATTTATTGTTTCCATGCCATATATTTATAAATTGGAAGCAAGTGAATTTTTTTTTATAGTAGGTTGAACCCCACTACTAAAGCTATGGAGGCATTTTTGTAGGGGGTCACTAAATATCATTTATTAATTTAGCATTATATTAGTTTGTATATTTTTCTTTCAGGCACCTGATAGAGGAAGTGGGCCTAAGTCACTCACTGATAGAAGAAGATCATCAAATAGAAGTAATAATAATCCAGCAACTAATCACCTGAGTCCACGTACATGATATTTTTATTAATTACTGGTGTGACTGGTGTATTACTTGGAATAACTTTCTTTTAGTGTACTACTTGGAATTACTTTCTTTTGGACTTATAAGTACTTATGTCTCAAGTGTAGTACTCATTTTATACTTAAGTAATTATCTTTCTATTGGATATCATATTATCATGTTTATATCATATGTATTTTTGTTTTTATGTGAAATTTACAACTACAAAAATAATACCTAATAGGGCTTCATATTGGATTGAAAATTTGATATAAGTTTGACAAAAATTTTCAATTACGGTCGTTCTAATGTTTACATTGGAATTGATAGTATTTTGAAAAAAAATGGTAGTTGATAACTACCGCAATTTACGAAGATCATTATTAATAGAAAAATGGGCGTTAGAACTGGCAAAATTCACATTGAAAACAGTGGTGGTTGAAAATTGCCACAATTTACCAAGAATAAGGGCTATATTGTCAAGAATAAAATGGTGGTTCTAACTGCCATAATTCACTTACAAAAAGTGGCGATTGAACACTACCACAAATTACCAAGAACAAAGGCCATATTGTCAAGAATAAAACAATAGTTCTAAGCCGCCGTAATTGATATGCAAAAAGTGGTGGTTGAAAACCGCCACAATTTACTAAGTATAATGGCCGGTCTTGTTAAGGGAAAACGACGAGGAAAAAACCACAGTTCTAAACCACCGTAATGTTCATTGAAAAATGCAGCAGTTCTAGGGGTTCATTGCGGTGTGTTTTTTTTAACCGCTGTAATTTACCGAATGACGTTGGTAATTATGGTGGTTCCTTGAACCGCCCTTCTTGAGAAAAATGGTGGTTAAAACCGCCCTAACTTTCCAAAAAAAAACCACCGCAATTCACTTTTTTTTTGTAGTGATAACTCTATTACTTACTACACTCTCAAAACCTTTACGCATCATTTATTCATTGACTTAAGCATCAGAACGTATTTGTAGGTATCACACCCTTGCTTACATGGACATACGGAGACACGTGTAGTTTTACCTCCACTTTTACATTAAAAAAAATATAATTTCATTAACATAAACTATCTTTTTTCATTTTTAACTGTCTCCTTAGGAAAGCTAAGATTTGATACATTGAAAACTTAATATATCTAGCTATAAATTATGTTTGGGTATATTAATTATTCAATATATCAAATCTTAATTGTTTTTCTAGGAGACAGTTGGACGGAAGGATTATTGCTATCATCTATCTATATTCTATATAATTATTAAGATCTGAATACATTTCGATCTACACTTTTCTCACCTAATAACTTGTGAAACATTTTATTATTAGTTTTTATATTATAGTTTCTTTTGATTTGATTGTTAGCTATAAATATATTCATATTATATTAAAAATCTTTTCTTCTACTAAATATGAACGGACGTATTTTTATATTTCTTTTATATCAAATTATATATTTCTCACATATTACAAATAAATATATAAATATAAAGTAAACAATTTTTTTTGTGGTAACATTTTCAATTTGATATCAATTTGATCTTAACAAAATTTTTTACATCAATTTAATCTTAACAAAAAATTTTTGCATTAATTTAGTCCAAACTAAATAATGTTAATTTAAACTATAAAGCATTAAACATGATTGAATTATTATTATTAATTATTTTATTAATTTTTATTATATGCAATTAAAATTACATTAAATGAGATTTATTATATTATATATTTTTAATATTGATTTTATAAAAAATAAACCCCAAAGTGGTCCCTATCAATTTTTGTATCAGATAAATTAATCCTTAAGAAAAATAAATTGACACTTTAGTCCCTAGCCTTTTAAAATGCCAGAACCAAGTCTTTTCATTAAATACTATGACATCAATCATTACGTAGTTGGCGTGATACTATTACCCTCCATTTTGTGATACAAGTTACTCTAACTAATAAAATAACAACATGTTTTGTTTTCATTCTAATGTTTAAAACCCTAAAACCATTGCAAATGTACCCTAAATCCAAAAAAAAAATTATACGTTTTATTAATAAATCGATTAGGATTATAGAATGAAAAATAACAATATCAAGTAAGCTATTTAATGAAATCACATTGTAGTATTTAATGTGGATGTTAGTTAACCAAGAGACTACATTGTCTATTTCAAAATGTCAAGGACCATAATATCACTTTTACTTTCTAAGATAGTAATTAATTTATCCAACTTAAAAGTTGATAAAGACTATTTTAAGGGTTTACTCTTTTATAAATTACTCTTTGAATGCTTTTGATCAATCACCTTAGATTTTCACAATTTTGAAATCTCCTACTTATGATGCATTGGCACTGAATTATACACTCAATCACATGATAGAAAATTATCCAATAAAGACCTCTGTTATATTATAAGCTTGAAATATTACATCATAAGCTTCCTAGCTCAACTTTGATAAAAACCATACATCAAGTCACATTAAAACAGAAAACTTACATAAACTACTTGCTATTATTTTTATATCTACACTTTATGCAGAATCATATGGGCACCATATTGTGGCTGAAGGGGAATCACAGGGGATGGAGCATGAGCATAAGACGGAGAGAGTTCAAATGAGAAATTTTGTAGGATTAAAGACAAAGCTATCTTTGCTTCCAACAAAGAGAAGTTTTGCCCAATGCATATTCTAGGACCCCATCCAAATGGAAAAAATGAAGCTCTACCATTTGTAGCCTTTAAAACTCCTTCAGAAAATCTCTCCGGATTAAATTCCTTTACATCATCACCCCAAAGTTCACAGTCATGATGAACCAAAACTATTGGCAAGGAAACTTGCACTCCTGCAGGTAACGTCAAATTTCCAAGTTCCACATCCTTGTGAGTAGTTCGAATGAGCTGAAGTGCTGGTGGGTATAACCTAAGAACCTCATACAATATCATGGGTACCTATTGCAAAAGATTTATGGTAATTATAACCAACAAGGGCATACAAGTAATGTCACCAAGATATTAATTACAGTACTTACAATCTTAAGGTGGCTTAACCCATTAAAGTTTGGGTTTTTGTTGCCAAAGACCTGCAAGACTTCCTCCCTTGCACGTGCTTGCCATCCAGGGTACCTACTCAGTAACACCATGGTCCAAACAAGCAAAGATGAAGTGGTCTCTTGCCCTGCAAGGTAGAATAGCTTGCACTCCTCTATTACATCTTGAATAGTCATTCCAACATTCTTGTTGTTTCCATGTTCTTGAATTTCCTTGTGATTTGATTCCAAAAGTATGTCTAATAAGTTATTCTTGGTGGGTTCACCTGCTTTCAATGCTTTCTCTCTCTTGCTAATCATAACTTTAAGTGAAGCTGTTATATCTCTATCAATTTCCTTCATTCTTCTATTGATAGTAGTAGGTAGAAACCTAAAAACAATACTTATTAGTGTTGTAACTGTCATGATAGGAAGGAAGTGTTCTTTCCTATATTAATTAGTTTTTCGACAGTAGTTCTATCATTAGAAATAGGTAGAAACCTGAAAACAATAATTATTAGTGTTGTAATTGTCATTTTAGGAAGGAAGTGTTCGTTCCTGTATTAATTAGTTTTTGGGTAGTAGTTCTGTCATTAGAAAACTAAAACTTCATTGTTGCAAGTTGCAATTTAAGTGCTAAACTTTCCCATCACAACTTTTGGTTAGTTAATGGACAATGTATGGAACACAAATTCGTAAGATAAATGCTTGTTGATAATAGTTTTCTGGATAGAAGTTTTTTTCCTATTCATGTTGCAATTGAGATATTACACCACCACATCACAATAGTTAGTAAATTGAGCATGGTATAAAACAATTTTGTAAGTGACTACATGATGAATTTTATTTGTGAATCTTTATTTCCAACATGAAATAAGTGGGAAGGTTAGTTAATTTAAATAAAGCCCATTTAACAAGCTAGATCTTGTATTAATTATCAAGCTAACACTACTAGATCATCTCGGGATACCAACAAACATTATCGATGGGTATGGATTTGTCGATAAGTACCAACAGAGAAACCAATGGTTAGGCATGTGTTGTTTTGTTTTATAAATTAGATTTTCATCAAAAAAATAGACGCAACCCATCGATAAACCTATCAATAGTGATTGGCGCCATAATGCATCATATGGTGCGCACAAATGTTGAGGGGTATACTAACGAAGTGGATGTATTCCATTCCATTCTTGGTAAGCAGCATAAATCTGTAATGAAATAAGAAATAGAGTAGTCTTACCTCAATCCAGGGATGTAGACTTTCATCGTAACTTTCATTGTAAGTTCTGCCAGCTCTCTCAAAAGTTGAAATATTCTTATTCCTTCTTCATAACTACTTCCAAATGCTGTTTGAGAAATAACATCTCTAGTCAAATTCTGAAGAAACGGCCATACATCAATTTCACATGAGTCATCTAAAGATATAAGTCCCTCCCATTTACTTATCATGTCATTGCAACTTTTGAAGAATGTTGGCATCATAATCTGCAGCGCAAAAATAGAAAGGAGTTAAAACTCCCTATGTCAAACTAAACATATAAACTTTCAGAGCATGTTGTAATAAACCAAATCTCTATTGCTTGCTAAAGCATATAATGCAGCCCAAATTAATCCATGTTATGCCATACCAAATCTTTTTTGCAAGGGAATGCATTTAAGGAGAAGATATCTTTTTCAATGCTCAGACACACAAACAATTGGACTCCCTAGCTACTAGCTAGTGGTTTTTTGTCATGTCTTCTAAAGGCACACAAGTCTATCATATAAGATCTATATCTATAAAGAGAAAATAACCTTTAACTTTTCTAAATTGAATGCAGGGTTGATTATCCGTCTGTGTTTGCTCCACTTCTCACCCTCATAGTTTGCAAGGCCACTAACTAGTAACTTGACAAGTGGATTTGTATCAGGCTTTGGGAAGTCATTGATCTTGTTCAATACATTTTTTATTAGCTCAGGATCTGTTATGATCACCCTTGGTCTTGGTCCAAACCAGATAAAAGAATTCTTGCCTGCATATCATCGGCAACTTTATATTAAAAAATAAAAACTTAAACTAAAACATTAACCAAAAAACAAAAAATGAATGAAGACAATCGGCAACTTCGTGAGCTATTTGAAATTGGCATAAAGTATAACACAATGTCAAATAATTAACAGTAAGAAAAATAATATTCAAATTATCTCAGCTGGTTTCTATTATAAAAAAAAAATTATCTCAGCCGGCGTATACTACCCAGAATTGATTTCAGATTCTGACAGCCTCAAATGATGCGTGTTTTGAGATTGTGATATGAATTACTTTCCTCTTAAGTGAGAAAGGCAATAGATTATCATTTTCTTCTTTTGTTTATTTGTTACGATGAAATTAACAAATTTCTTCTTCTGATAAGCCATGACAAAATTCATTGAAAATAGTATAGAGTTGGACCGTTTAGGCAGAAAAACAAAAAGAAAATATTAGACTCTTTTCGGGGCATGAGCATGAAAAAAAAAATTGTTAGATAGACTGAAAAGAAAAAGATAATGAACTGCTTATTAGCTACGCCACGGAATCCTCACCTTAAAGGTATGTTTGTGAGTTTGGATTTTAGAGGGAAAGGAAGGGAAAATGAGGACCTATAGTATAATTTTATATTACTAATCATTCTCTTCACTGTTTTTCCCTCCAAAATCCAAACTCTCAAACATACCCTAAAGCTTCAATTGATGATATCATTAGTTGGGCTTGCAACAAATTCAACACCCCCTTCTTTTCAGAAAAATAAGGAAAACAAAAATAAACAAATAACGATGGTGGAAGTACCTTGTGTAAAAGGGGGCAACCACACAACTACATAGGAATCAAATTCAGAAAATCCCAATACATGGGATGTGATTCTAAGACAGTTTTTCAAAATACTCTCTTGTGAAAAGCGTGAAATTTTATATCTTAGTAATTATGTATTTTATATTAATCCGATTATGGACGAAAAAATTATTACATACACCTTAGAACAAAATTTGCAAATTACCGTATTTGTTGACAGTTTGTTGGGGATAGGGTAGCACACGGGGCACTATGTCATCAGAAAGGTTGATGGGTTTGGATTTGGCTTCCATATGCATCTTCATAAGTTCCTTGGTGTCCCCAACAAGAATCCTGTAAGGGTTGCCTCGAAGGCCTTGCTCTCTAAGCAGCCTTTCAAGCTTCTTTGGCCTCAGCCATAGCCAGTTCAGCACCCTCCAACCCCACCATATCAAGCCAAACATCACCGTGAGGGATATGGCTGCAAAGGTTCTGTCCCATGCTGCTTCCATTTCTGTGTCAGTAATTGGCGGGAGAAAGAAAAAACACAGCAATAAAGGAGGATGATGAACCAGATACAGAGGAAGCAAGATATATAAGAGTACTTGGGCACAAGAAACAGCTTGTAGACTTTAGGTAGCAATAATTACGAGGTGCTGAATTTTTTAACTAATAAGTCAATAACTAAACCCACTACGTTTGTCTTTTTCGCTTTTGGCGTGTACATCCGCTTTTGGTCTCATCATATGGGAAGGGACAAAATTATAAATTATTGAGGAAACGATACGATTTGGGAAATTACAATTTTTTAAATATTACTCTAAAATAACAGTGGTTCCGAATAAATACTCACATTATTAGTTAATGATTTAAAAAGAATAATTTTTTATATTTAAATATATAAAATTTGATTTTTTTTATATATTTAATTTAATTTTAATTTTAATGGAATGATTTTGTAAAAATATCTTGTACTTTTATTTATGAAATTAATTTTGATACATTAATAATGGCAAAAGGTATCATTAGCCTATTATTCAATTATGTACTTTTGTTTTTAAAGAGTTTCAATGCAATCACTAATTAAACCAAATATTTTGCCTAATGTGATAATATATGATTGGATATTTATATAATTTTTTCATATTAATAGTACATATACATATAATTCTTTATCAAATCAAATCATTTTATTTTTATAATATTTTAATAATAAATATAAAAATTAATTATATTTATTAATATGATTAAATATAATTAAATGATAGTATAAAATTATTATATATCATGACTTCAAAATTAAAAGATTTGACAAAAGCTGGCTAGATAATGTTAAAAAAAAAAAAAAAAACGGCTATGGCTGCTTGTTGGAGAGCACGGCCAAAAATTCTCCAGCAGTGTTTATGAGTAAAACTATTTAGGGGTTGTTTGAAAATATTTTCATTCTTAAATTTTATAAAATTATTTTAGAAAATAAGTTTAAGTTCAATTTTTAAAAATAAAAAAACTTATTTGATAATTTAACTTTAAAAATAATTTTATAATAATAAAAAACAGGAAACATGTTTGAATAATTTGTTTAAAAAACAACCTTCATGTCAATTCCATAACTCCGTATGGAGAAATTCAGCAAAGGGGATTGATATTGACTTTTGTTAGGTTGAAATTTTATACATCGATCTTGAAGGAATATGTGCATCATATCTTATTTTTACCGTATTTTATAAGAGTTTAATTTTTATGTATGAATTATAATACTATCTAATTATATATTATTATAGTAATAAAAATAGTTAAATTTTATACTTATTCTTAAAATAGTTATATAAATAAAATAATTTAATTAAATAATAATTCATGCTTATAAATTGAAATTATAAAACTTTAAATGAAATACAGTTATAATTTTTTATAAGCACAATTCTTTTCTTGGTATGTGTCACTTTTATTGAAGATAGTGTGAATTGTGAAATGATTTAAATATAATTTTATTCTTTATAAATAATGATGATTTTAGTTTTCGTTCTTTTAAAAAATTTTCCTATGGTTTTAGTACTTTCTTTTTCCTTTATTTGCTTTTAGCTTCTGTCATTCTAATTTTTTTTAATCTCTATAAGTATGTTTAAATATGCATTTAGTCCAAGTTAGAAGAAAAATATATATGCATTTAGGTATTACAAATATTGTTGTGTCCTTATAAATATTTTTAAACGTCCTTTTTTTTTTTTAATCATCATATATATCACCACTTAACATCAAATCTAAACATAAAAAGGGACCCAAAATGGAACAATGAAAAAACACAACTAAAATCAAAACAAAAATTTTAAATAGATCAAAATTAAAACGATTCACATTTAAAAATTTAAAGCATATTTAAATCTAGTAAAATACTTTCACGTATCGGGCCAAGGGCCAAATTTTGAACAACCCTAGGGTCCTCCAGACTCCAATTGTAGGAAAGGCCCCGAATTTCAGAAACCATGTTGCAACTGTAAGTTCTGCAAGATTATGCAGAACAGGTTCACTACAGCGAACAAGCAAGCTTTTCTATGCTTGTTTTGTTGTACAGGCTCACTGCAGCGAGCACCCCAAAGACAACATAGTACGAGAACGACACAGTTTTGAGTTAATGATGCTACACCCCTTTATAAACCCTTCTCTCAAGTTTTTTCCTTGCAGAACCGAGAAGCCTTTCCCCCAAACCCCCAATTTTTCTCTCTTTCTCTCAAATCCTTTCTAATATTCATATTCCAAGCTCAAAGGTAAGAGATCGAGTGGGTTTTTTCATCTTCTTCATCTCCTTTTCACATTCTAGATTATGGACTCTATTGTTCTCTGTTGTCAAGTAGGAGTACTCCCTAAATGTTGTTACAGTTGATCTAAGGTTATTTGGAGATACCCATAGATTAGTCATGTGTCCTTATTGTTCTATGACAGTTGTTGGTGCCATTCCAAACTCTTAAGGTCAAGTTGGTGGTGCCCACATACTCCCAACCCCAAACAGTGAGTGAGTTCAAACTCATGACCTTAGTTTCATCATTATAACTATGTTTTATGCATTGTGTTTGTCATATATATGAAGTTGGAGACAAGATTATGTATAGACTATTATTTTACAAGCTATGGTATAGCTAGTAAATATTTTGATTTTGGCTATAGCATGAAAAATGTATTTTAGAAAATCATGGGACCATGATTTGGAAGAATGCATGTTATAAAAATGTTCTATATGCTCATGGAATGATTGTTGGAAGAATATATAATTTATCAAGTTGCTATTTTATTAAACATGTTCCTATGAGTTTACGATATTGCTATGACTCTAATAATTTAAGATTTTAAGCTATGATTTTAGAATATTCGGTTAAGATATTTATATATGTTGGAGAAATATTGTACAAAGTATGTTTTAGTTTGATGAACATAAGTGTTATTATGATTTCAGAGATTTTATGATTATGAACCGTTTTGGTTTTAAAGTATAATGTTAGAGTTCTCAAGTATATGAAAATATGTTAGCTCAAAATATGAATTTAGAACTTCAGTTTTATGGTACCAAGAGGTACTGGATTCAGTATGATTCATAACAATTGCCAGATATATATTATGTGGGCTTGAAATCGGAATGCCTACAAGTGAGTGATCCTTTGGGCACAACTTTCACAGCCACAGTTATGCTAAATTCAGATTGTTAAAATTATACGAATCTAGAACTCTCAGAGTACTAAGAATTTAAGAGTTTTAAGATTTCTATTAGGGGTTCTTGTTCACTAAGGACTGAGCACCCACTCTTCAGTTATGGTTTTTGTCAAACTAGTTTAGTCGATAGAGATAAAGAGACAGGCTGTGAGTTAACGATAGTTATTCCGTTAACCTTGGTATACTAAGACCCGCTAGGGAAAATTTTATTCTATTTCAGATTAGTTTGCTAGGGACGCGGTTCACCAGGGATGGTTGAGATTACAAGCAGAAGCTCTTGTTCGCTAGGGACTGAGCAACACCTTGCAGTTATAATTTTATAGTTTTTATTATTATTATTATTATTTATTCGTTCATTATGTTTAGCATACTATTTCTTGATGCTCTGTCAGACCTCAGTTAAAATGATTTCATGCTTGATTGTGAATTTAGAAATGCTTGTTTATGAATCTATAGAATGAAAAGTGTTTTCCTTGCTAGCTATGTATATAAATATCAAATGATTCATGTTGTTGCATGTATATTGCATTATATATAATCTTTGGTTGTCCAATGTCGATAATGGGTGAGAATTCACTCACTGAGTCCGTTGACTCACCCCTTTCTCTTTCCTCTCATAGTTGCAGGTACATATATCATTTCATCACTACTTCAGTTGATGCAGTTGTTCTCAGTAGTGAGTCTTACTTCGAAGTAAGGCTTAGTTTAGAGTATAGTTAGAGTAGGGTGCTCAAGCAGATGTACAAGCAAGATCCGAGCCATGCATTATTTTCAGATTATGTATTTGATTTCAATATTAGAAACAATTATTTATATGTTTTCAGTTTACAAGTATGGATTTGAAATTGTAGAGTTTGATTAAAATTATGTACAAGCTAGAGGTGAATTTACGATTCATTTCAAGTGTAAAATTGATTTTTAGAGTACAATTAAATTATTTTCAAAGCTTTATGTGTCAAATATTTCAGTCCTATGATCCCAGATATCAAGTTTTGAATAAAGATTTAGAGGAAGTTATATTTTCAAAATAAAAAGTATGTTATTATATGCATATAGAGAGACTCAGAGGTCACGAGGCTTACATGAGGAAAGAGTTCCTCACATGCCAGTTACATTCCTAAGTTGGGTCTCAACAAAGTGGTATCAAAGCCATAGGTTTCCTTGAATGGTACTGGAGCAAGTTTCCACAAGTAGCATGGCATTTATGTAAATGGAATTACAACCATTTGCATTGACGCAATGTTATTTGAGGCCTTTAGGAAGTGTCACTCATGTCTAGGTTCTGTACGAGTCTCTGTCATTTTTTGGAACTCTTGATCTAGCCTTCTACCCTTATCCCTTCTTCTCAGGTGAGCAACGCCACTTGATAACCGTCGCCACCACAACTGCAACATGTCAGTTAGTATCAGTTGCATATGACCTTTCGGGCAAGCTATTTCAAAACCTATCAGAGATAGTTAGAGAACGCGTCCAAACTAGAGTGCATCGAAGGGAGAACAAGCAAGAATGACTAGCTTCGATAGAGGTCAACATCGGGTACTGTTGGCTAGGGCCACCTTTCTTAGTGCCCTCCCTGACATGTCCCAATATCACCCAATCAAGAGGTCAAGGCAACAGCTAGCCAGAGTTGGAAGGTTTAGTAACGACCGGTCGGTCTGCCCCAGCTTGTTAGGTAAGCAGAAAGCACCATGGAAGTCAGCGCCTATGGGGGCACACTCGTATGCTATGAATGTAATTATAGACGATGCAAGAATAATGATTGCCCATTATCTCAGAAAGTTACAAGTCAAAAAGCAAAGAAACTTTATACCCTAGAGGAAAAGAGTTAGCATAAAAGTGACCTAGAGTTAGTGGAGAAAATCTTGACGAGAGTCAAATTATACATATAGGCATATTGTAGGATCGATGATTTGATGCCAATGTGTTAGATGATTTAAGGAAATCTGTAACACCATGAACACTTGCATGTCATGTTTCAAACAGGAATGTATTGTTGTATAAATTGTGTTGGAACTTGTGCCCTTGCATGACATGAGTTTAGTACACATGCCCAATATGTAAGCAACATGGTATGAATTGCTAGCCTAGTATCAAACAATTACTTGATCATTGTGCATGTTAATTACATCTGACTACTTTAATTATTACTTGTTGTTCTTGTCCAAACACGTGCGTAAGACGTATGTGTTAGAAATCATTTATGTTTTACTTGCTTAATAATGATTAATATGAATGATATGCATGTGCTAAATGATAACTAAAACTTTAGTACTTCGATTCCCTAGGTTCTTTCAGAGGACGTTGAATTTCTAATAGCCTGAATGGAGTAAAGTGCATGAATGACATGTCTATGTTGATTAAGTATGTGGTTTCATGTATGTGCATGTTTGTGGCTTCATGTATGAAAATGTACAAGTTGCTATGTATCTTAAACAATGAGTGGAATAAATTTTTCCTTAATGCTTTTATGTTTGTAAAAACATGTTTTACCATCAAAAGTTTCATGCCCATAGTGAATGGTCTGGTTTGAGATCAAATGTTGTCACAAGTTGTGATTTCATTGTAAAATGCTTTCTCTTCAGTTGAAATATGCATAATGATGTTATTTAAGGTGATGCAACGCAAATTATAGCACTATATGTATGAATGATTGTTTGATTGAGTTCAGTACTGTGCATGCATGCTTAGATGCGGTTTAGAGAAGTAAGTCTTGAATCATGAATGTAAATATTCTATATAACGAGTAGGGAAATGCATAGGTGTAGAAGGTATGCTTCCTTTCCCCTTAACCTATGCATATAAACTAGATGAAGGAGATTTAAAATGAAATCTAATCTGTTTAAGTTGCAACTTCGTAACATAGTGGTAGAGAGTTTAGTTGATGTAATAAGATAATAAGGGACATACCAAAATATCTGACTGTCGTGCATGCTTGATTGATGATTTTCTTAATTGCAAAACTGGAATTTCATGTCAATGTCAGTTTGCATGTTAGCCTTTCCTTGGGAAGCACGTTGTTGTTCCCATTATATGTACTTGTATGATGCATGAACATGATTTGATGTCTGGAATAAACCTAAGTAAGGAATAGGGAGCTTAGAAGCAAAAGGAGCTAGTTCATGAAGAATTGATAATGCATGTTATCATGATAGGATGTTTCAGAGATCTTTGTCTTCGAGTGATTTGTGTGATGCGTGTGATGTGTGATAATTGTGTATGCTAGAGGTATGGACACATGGTTGCCTAACAACCTGGTATAGTTGAAATGTGATAGTTCAGGACTAGGCATATGAATGCCATGTTTATTTTTGCTTTTTTTTTTTCTACATGAACACATAGAGCGATTTGATTTCCATACATAACACGTGCGTATAGAGTGAGAAAGTTCAACAATCAAGGACTGGGAGTCCTTTTAGTATCAGTTGATATCAGACATAAGAGAAAGAAAACTAGAGCAAGGACACAAATGACGTTTAACCCTCATCTTTGAGAGCTCATGTGTGCACGAGGTGACGAAGCATAGATGCTTATCCAAGACTTGCACTATGGAAAGGGCTGCTCTTGGAGGTGGAGTCGCCCAATGTAAGTGTCATGATAGGAGCCACTGTCACCTCAATAGGAAAGGGTTGGCCTTGGAAGTAGAGTATGACAATTGGCATCCTTGGTCAAAGTAACAGAGCAATGGCCTTCAAGATGGCACTATCTCCCAGAGTATCAGCTTATATAGCCATGTATCATGTTAGAGTGTTTTGGGCATTCAGGCCTATCCTTGAAACCCCATGCGGCTTAAGTATTCCATCTCCTTGATTTTCTAGTTATGCAAGTTCAGATTTGGGGGCCAAATCTCTTTTAAAGGGGAAGTATGTAATACTTCAGGTACACATGTCAGTAGACAAGTTATATACAGCCCTATGGACCCCCGAGACCCACTCGTACGGCCGAAAAGGCCCCGAATTTCAGAAACCATGTTGTAGCTGCAGGTTCTATAGGATTATGCAGAATAGGTTTGCTGCAACGAGCTATACTCGCTGCAATGAGCACCCCGAAGACACCACAATACTAGAAATGACATTGTTTTGGGTTAATGACCTTACACCCTTTATAAACCCTTCCCTTGATTTCTTTCCTTCCAGAACCAAGAAATCGTTCCCCTAAACCCCCAATTTTTCTCTTTTTTTCTCAAATCGCTTCTAATCTTCATATTCCAAGCTCAAAGGTAAGAGATCTAGTAGGTTTTGTCATCTTCTTCCTCTTCTTTTCACGTTCTAGAGAATAGGCATTGTTGTTCTCTTTTTTTTGTCAAGTGGAGGTGTTCCCCCAATGTTGTTAGAGTATATTTAGGGTTATTTAGACATATCCATAGATTATTCATGTGTCCATGTTGTGCTATGGTAGTTGTTAGTGTTATTCCAAACTCTCAAGGTCAAATTGGTGGTGCCCACATACTCTCGACCCCAAACGGTGAGTGGATTCAAATTCATGACCTTAGTTTCATCGTTATAACTATGTTTTATGCATTATGTTTGTTACATAAACGAAGTTGGAGACAAGATTATATATAGGCTATGATTTTACGGGTTATGATAAACTAGTAAATATTATGATTTTGATTATAGCATGAAAAATGTATTTTAGAAAACCATGGGACCATGATTTGGGCGAATGCATGTTATAAAAATGTTCTACATGCTCATGGAATGATTGTTGGAAGAATATATGATTTTTATCAAGTTGCTATTTTATCAAACATGTTCCTACGAGTTTACAATATTGCTATGCTTCTAAGAATATAAGATTTCAAGCTATGTTGTTAGAATATTCAATTAAGATATTTATGTATGTTGGAGAAATTTTGAAAAAAGTATGTTTCAATTTGATGAACAGAAGTTTTATTATGATTTCAGAGTTTTTATGATTATGAACCCTTTTGGTTTTAAAGCGTAATATTAGAGTTATCAAGTATATGAAAATATGTTAGCTCAATATATGAATTTAGAAGTTCAATTTTATGGCACCAAGAGGTATAGAATTCAATATGATTCATAGCAACTGCCAGATACATCTTTTGTGGGCTTGAAATTGGAATACGTACCTACAAGCGGGTGATTCCTTGGGCATGACTTTCACAGCCACAGTTATGCTAAAGTCAAATTGTTAGAGTTATATGAATCCAAAACTCTCAGAGTACTAAGAATTTAAGAGTTTTAAGATTTCCATTAGGGGCTCTTGTTCACTAGAGATTGAGCACCCACCCTTTAGTTATGGTTTTTGTCAAACTAGTTTAGTTAGTATAGATAAAGAGACAGACTATGAATTAATGGCAGTTATTCCATTAACCTTGGTATACCAAGGCCCGCCAAGGGCAATTTTATTCTATTTCAGATTAGTCTACCAGGGATCATTAAGATTACAGACAGAAGCTCTTGTTTGCAAGAGACTGAGCAACACCTTGCAGTTATGATTTTATAGTTATTATTATTATTATTATTATTTATTATTCATTATGCTTAGCATACCATTTCTCGATGCTCTGTCTCACCTCAATTAAAATGATTTCATGCTTAATTGTTGTGAACACCCAATTTTGTCTGACCCAAAACAACAATTCCCAACCTATTTTATTTTATTTTATTTTACTTTATTTCATTTTTGTTTTAAGCCCATTTCATTTTTATTGAAGGTCAAGCCTATTCTGTTGTGACTTAAACAAAAAAAAAAGGAAGCACATGTGAAGCTTCAAGAGCATCAACTACAATGGTAAGTCAGAAAGGTAGGCACCGCACGGTACAGAAGTCAGAAATGAGGAGCGTAGTGCAAAAATGTGGAGAGATTTCAGATGCAATGACCGAATCCCTAAAATCAAAGCAACAATATGGGGATAAATTTTTTCAAAGTGTCACCTACCAAATCTTGAAAAATCAATGCACAACATATCCATAGCAGTATAAATGGGGATCAAAATTCACATACAAAGGGGGGATTTTCTGGACTTCGAGGACCATTTTTTTTTCCATCTTCTAAAAGTTTGTTTTGGTACTCTGAGTTTGAGAAAGTTGGAGCTAAATATAGAAGCTGAGAAAAATTAAAAAAGGAGGGAGCAAAACAACCTTGAGTGGTATATTTTCTTTCCTACTTGTTCTTGTCATCTGTTTTTCATCCTCTTCATTTATATCACAAATCATACACTTCACTCACAACAGCCACCATCATCACCTAAACCGCCACCCATCCCGCGGCTGTTGCCACTTCTAGCATTGTCACCATGGTTACCCTCTTGTGCGGCCATGAGCCTCCCCTTGCACACGCCTTACTCCCTCCATTGATGGCCACCACTTTGCATCTCAAAACTTATGCTCTCTATTGTGTCACTCCCTAAAAGAAATAAAATCCAAACTTCACTTTGTTCCAGACGTTTCTCATAGTGCCTTTGCTAGTTCTTTTATTTGTTAGTGTAGGTTGCATTGCTATTTCTTTTATTTATAGTTTTTTATTGGTTAGTGGAGGTTGCATTAAACTAGGTCATTATTGCACTTTGTCCATACGTTGGACTTAGGGCCTTTGCTAGTTATTTTATTTGTATTTTTTATTAGTTAGTGTAGGTTGCATTGCTAGTTCTTTTATTTGTATTTTTTTATTAGTTAGTGGAGGTTGCATTTAGACTTGATCGTTATTGCACTTGTTCAAACGTTAGACCTGCGCCAAGCCTCGGGTGCAATAAAATTTGGGTCTAAAACTTATTTTCAGGTGTTAGTTCTTTTCTCTCTCTTTAAAAAGAAAAAAGCTAATTAATTTTTTTATGGAGTTAGTTGAGCCATGACGGTTTATTAATTCTATATTCTAGAATGTTTTAGCTGTGACAACTTGATATTTGAGAAATCTTTTGCAACAATTAAAATCAATCAAAACATTTTTTATGTTATTTTCTTTTAATTAAAATCCATCAAGCACACAATCATTTTTTACAGAACGACGTAGTTTTGAGTTATTCATTGTACCAGAAGATACGTTCGCATAACTAACAACTATCAAACCAAAATTAATTTTTCATTCAATTTCTCTTTTAATTTAATCTCTTTTATTCCGTTTTATCTTTACACAATTGTTAATTTTTGGGAAAAATAAATATATTAAAATTATAATTAATTTGCGTAATAAACTCTAGGGTAACTGTATTTATACGGACGTATTAAGGGTAAGTTTCCACCCTTCTCTAATCGTAATCAGACTCCCGAATCTCAAAATCTCTTTTAAAGACCAATTTTACAAATTAACGGTTTTCCAATTTTAGCCAGAATAAAGTTGGTGACGACTCCCATTATTTTAAGCAGGCTGTCATTTATATCACGGCGCCCTCTAGGTACGTTGTGACAATTGTGAATTTAGAAATGCTTATTTATGAATCTACAGAATAAAAGTGTTTTCCTAGCTAGCTATGTATATAAATATCAAATGATTTATGCTGCTGCATGTATATTGCATTATATATAATCTTTGATTATCCTATGTCAATGACGGGTGAGAATTCACCCATTAAGTCTGTTAACTCACCCTCTCCCTTTCCTCTCATAGTTGCAAATACAGATACCATTTTGTCATCGCTTTAGTTGATGTAGTTGTTCTCAGTGATGAGTCTTACTTCGGAGTCAGGCTTAGTTTACAGTTTGGTTAGAGTATAGTGCTCCAATAGATATGCAAGTAGGATCCGACCCATGTATTATTTTCAGATTAGGTATTTGATTTCAGTGTTAGAAACATTTATGTATATGTTTTTAGTTTACAAGTATGGATTTGAAATTGTAGAGTTTGATTAAAATTATGTAGAAGCTAGAGATGAATTTACGATTTAGTTCAACTGTTAAATTCGTGTTTAGGAATAAATTAGATGAAAATGATGCCATAGTGAGAAATAAAGTGAGATTAGTGGCTAAAAGATATAAGCAAGAAAAAGGTACTGATTTTGAAGAAACTTATGCTCTCTTAGCTAAATTAGAAGAAATTAGAAAGCTACTTGCTTTTGCATCCATCATGGTTTAAAACTTGATCAAATGGATGTGAAAAGTGCATTCTCAAATGGTCTTATTCAAGAAGTGTATGTTGATCAACCTTAGGGTTTTGAAAGTTTTTATATACCCAACCATGTTTTCAAATTGAAAAAGACTTTATATGGTTTAAACCAAGCCCTTTATGAGAGGTTGAATAAATTTCTTTTAGAAAAAAAAAATCTTCAAGAAGAAAGGTTGACACTACACTCTTCATTAAAAGAAAGAAGCATGATATACTCTTTGTGCAAATATATGTAGATGATATTATTTTTAACGACACTAATGAACCTTTGTGCAAGGAATTCCCTAATATCATGCAAACTAAGTTCGAGATGTCAATGATAGGTGAATTAAATTTCTTCCTTGGACTCCAAATCAAGCAAACCCAAAACAACATATTCATTATTCAATCAAAAAATTGCAAGGAATTGCTCAAAAGGTTTGGGATGGACAATGCAAGGGAAATTACTACTCCTATGACCACTGTCTATTACTTAGATAAAGATGAAGGAGGTAAACATATTGACACTAAAATGTTTATAGGTATGATAAGATCCCTCCTTTATTTATTTGCCAGTAGACCTGATATAATATTGAGTGTAGTCTAATCCTAAAGAATCACATTTTAATGTTGTTAAAAGAATTATGAGATATTTAATTGGCATAATAAATATGGATTTATGGTGTCCTATGGGCACCTCATGTAGCTTAACCGGATATTATTATTCTGATTTTGTTGGTGCAAAACCGATAAGAAAAGTACTAGTGGAATAACTTTATAGAATCCGCTTTAGTTTTTTGGCATAGTAAGAAACAAAATAATATGATATTATCCACTACTAAGGCAGGATATGTTATAGCTAGAAGTTGTTGTGCTCAAAATCATTTGAATGAAATAACAACTTTTAGACTATGGGTTAGTACTTCACTATATTCCTATAAGATGCAATAATACTAGTGCTATTATCTAAAATTCCCATTTTGCACTCTAGGACTAAACATATTTAAAGTAGACATCGTTTCCTAAGAGATTATGACTAAAAAGGTGATTATGTCTTAAAATTTGTATCAACTAGTAAATAACTAGCAGATATATTTACTAAGCCTATCCCAAAGGAAAATTTCTTTAACATTAGAAGAGAATTAAGAATAATTAATTTTTCAAATATATGAATGCTTACTGTTTATTTAACGTTATGCAATTTTACATGTGGATCATTGTTCGTTGAATTTTATGAATTTTACTTTTAATTGTGTTAAGGTTCTTTAGTAATCTTAGACCAACTGTGTTTGATCCTAAATTTAAAGTTCATTGAATTTCATGTTTTCATTTTTGTTGTTTGTTAACTTGTTAAATTGTTTGTTTGTTAATAATTTAAGTGTGTTTTTATATCTTAGGTTAGATAATTTCCATTAAGTAAGTGAAAAAAAGAAGTGTAGTTAATTACATGATGCATGTAATCGGCTACTAGAGAGCGTTGCTTTTGGGGACTCAATATGGGCTCGCTACGATCGATTACACACTTGTTTTTTTGGGTTACATTTACACACTTGTTTGAGTGACAAGAACGTCGCTTTGTCTCTCCCTAGTCACAAACCCTCTCTGCTTCTCCCTCTTCACGACTCACACACCCTCTACCTTCACTCTACGATTTCTTTTCCTAATCTTAACAAAATTTCACCCAAAATTCTTGTCTCTTCATCCTTTACGAGTCCATCCTATTTGATTTTCCCCAAACACCCTAAAATGGCAGATCGACATGGTGCCTCTTCTTCCTTTGCCGCGGCCAACAAGTGGAAAACAACCACCATTGCCGGACCTTCCACCACTCGTTGGGCTCCCTCCACCACTAGCCATCGTTGCACCTTAACCGCTATCACCACTGCTGCCATAGCTGCCACCCTTGATGCTACCCCTATTCCTCTTGCTAGAATCCACTTCCCTTTTTTATTTTTCAAGCCCCATTCAAGAGGACTTAGGTTCTCTTGTAAAAGGTTTTTCTTTTAACAAGTTTATTTCGGCCAAAATGTTTATTCAAGTTTTTGTTTTAATTGCAAAAATAATTTTAACCAAGTCCCTTTTGAAAAATATAATGGTTTTGATTCTAAAGTAATGAAAGAACGATTTAATTATTTTTAATGAAGAGTTTGATTTGATTTTGAGTAATCGTGTGTTTGATTTGAAAAGAAATGTTTATAAGATGTTTAAAGGTGTTTTTAGACGAAAGAGTGACTTAAAAATGTTTAAGCTTTGGCTTTTCAAATTTTGAAATATTTGTAATTGATTACCAATTTTTGTAATCAATTACCATGTTCTTCATTGTGTCAGAATTTGAATTTTGAATTGTGTAATCAATTACAAAATTCTTGTTATCAATTATAGTGATGTTAACTATATCTAGAATTCAAAATTTGAACTTTGTAGTCGATTTCCAAGTCTTGTAATCAATTATTAAACCCAAAAATATACAAAAAGACATGCTTTGAAGAGACAACTTTATAGATAAAGTCCCAATGACCTGTATGATTTTTGCTCTATAAATACCTATCATTTTAACACATTTTAAGACACAAAAAACCAATTACAAAGATCAATCAACACTTTTTTTCAATCATCAATATTCCCATCAATTTGTGGCCAAAAACTCTTATTCTTTGATAAACCTTCTAATGCTTCAATTTGTATCATTTACTCTTCCTAAAGAGTTTGTATTCAGTCTTTTCTTTTACAATTGTAAGAGGGTGAGGCTTCCCTTATTGGTTTAAAGGGTGAGTCATCCCTTTAGTTCTTGAAGAGACTCAACACAATGGTGTGTGGTAAGCCAAGGGTGTATGAGGGCTCAAATTTGTGAATTCAATGATAGTAGAAATCTTAAGCAGGTTTGATCGAACCAATATAAATTGAGTTTGCATTTTCTTTTGCTTTATCTCTTTACGTTTATTGTAAATTTACTTTTCATTATCTTGTTCATCCATTTTGTTGGAATACTTAGCCACCTGCATTAAATCTCTTGCATTTTCATCAACTCAATCAAGTTTTCAATACAATTTCTTAAATAACATTGAAAAAAGGATTAGTGTGATAATTAAGAAGAAGTTTGAGAAATCAATTCACCTCCTCTTGAGTTTATTGAGGCTACTCGAATAACAAATCACTCGCATTTGATATATCTTGATGATGCATTGTTAAAATTTAAAAGCTTGCTTTTTAGATGGGATCAACTGAGTATCTTGATATGAATGGAGCGGGTAGTTTCTTCATATAAACTAAAGGTAGGGCACAACTATGTCAGCATAATTGCAGTCCATCCTTCTGTTTCTCATAGCCAATTATTTATCCATAATAATAATCCAGAAGAGGGAGCTATGATGGTGATTGTGCTATTGGAAGACGGTGGTTGCTAGGAGAAGAAGATGAAGATAAGGAGCTAGTGGTTAGGGCGAGAAATTAAAAGTTAGATGGGGTTAATTTGGTAATTTAGTATATTCAAATGAAAATCACGAAAAAGTTCAAATGAAATGTAGGACTAAATTATCAGCTATCTAAAATATAACTAACAGTTCATATTAAAAGAAAATTATCATATGGAAATAATGTTATACTATTTTATACTTATATTTTAATATTTATAAAAGCATTTTTTCAACTGAATTGCCCATATTATCCTATCTTTTATCCTTCTTTTTTCCTATTGACACCCCCATTCCCTCCTGTCTCCCACTCCGACATCACCATCCCTTCCCTCGACCACTCCACCTCTCCCCTACCCTCTGGCTCCACAACTCCTTAGGCCACTGCTTCCCATGCCATGAATACCAGAAATGAAATTAACAAGACCTTCAATTGGAAAAATGTTGCCACAATTTCCTAATAACTTTTCAGGAATACACTTTCGTTGACAATTAAAATGTAAAAAGGAGCAATTTTATATGTTCAGGATTTGGTTTTCGTATACCATCACAAGGTTTAAAGCTTTAATTTTTAGCCTCAACTTTTGCTAGATCCGACCACTCCCTTCCTCCATAGCCATGATAGTTGAAAGTCAAAATATCAACCTTTTTCTTTTGGGGTCGCTGGTGCACCTGAGACCAAGGGTAAGAAGTTAAGGGATTGTTCACCCATTTGATCGATGTGGCAGAACAAGGGAAGCATGATGATTAATGGGTTGATGCAGGCAATAGAGTTGAGGCAAGGGGGATGTTTTAGAGGAAAGAGAGGAAGAGATGACTAATCAATTTTTAATTTTTGTTATTTGGACCATGATGGTGCTAAACTTGAATCGGACCATTTAAGACATCTCCATTGTAAATAAAAGAAGACATCATCTAGTGATCTTAGTTGACATCAAGACTTAAGGAGATCAGGTGATGGTCAACACTACAATGTCAGATGTCCTAAGCCAATTGCCTTAACAAAAAAAGTGTATGCTATTTCTGGTGTAAGAGCAAGTGGCATAAGAAGAATCATTGCGGTAAACAAAAGACTCTTTCTTCTTCTTTTCTTTTTTTTGAAGAAAATGTGTAAATGATTGGCAGAGTATGGTAGAGTCGAATGAAATTGAGTGGAATTTTAAGTTGCTTCAATTTAATAAAACTGGTGGAATGGAATGGAGATAGATAAATTTTATTCTGTCTAATTCTATCATCCCTTTGTATTTTTCTTGAGGAGATGAGATGGACTAAACAACGTATTCCTTTTCTCTGTTTGTTACTAATATTCTATTAAGGGTATTTTAGGACTAAAAAAACTTATAATTATAATAATTTTGTTCCATTCTATTGATGTATCCAAACAATAGATAAGAATATTTCTCCATTTCAACATTAAGATTTTCAAACAATATAATGGAATAATTATACCGTTTCACTTTATTCCCCTACATTTCATCTTATTCCACTCCACTTCATCACTTACCACCAATCCAAACATACCACTTGTTAGTTTGTTTTGAGGGTAACATAGCTGATGTCCTTAATGATTCTTGGTGGATTAATTGGTACCACAACTCATATAGTTGTGTCTTTATAGGGGGCTAAAAAGCAACAATTTGACGTTGCTTCCAAGCTTGAACTATCAAATTAATCTCTAAATTAGGTCTTTGTTTCTTCACCCAAATTGCACACAAACCAAGGAGTCCATTTTTAAGAGGTCTAGGACTTCAAAAATGACCATAACACAAAACCTGGGTCAGATTGAAAATAATGCTAAAAACAATACAGATAAGGCCAAGTGTAGCTAAAACAACAAATGAACCCAATACTAACCAATTAAGCATGACTAGAAATTAAATCACTAGATCTTATGGTCAATCAAAATATTAAAAATTTAATTAACATTATATTTCTTATCATAAATACATGTTAAATACTCAACTAGGACTTTCTTGAAATGGAACACACTAATATTGTTTCTATTGGCGGGGTCCGTCCTCGTAAGGAATTTAGTTAGTGTGTTTGGTTCCTTGTTGAGGTGAATCAAAATTAAATTTTGAGGATTTGCAAGTTTTGCCAAGCATTGATGAATAGCCTGAGGAAAAATCGGTTTTAACTTTGCAACGTAAAAGCAATATCTTGTTACTTTTGCGCAAGTAAACTCCAGTTTAAATATCCATTAAATTAAATATACTTCTACCTTAATTTCAATATTGCTATTTAAATATTATATGCACGTCATTTTTGGTAATTATAAACACAAAAAGTGATTTTTGCCAATACCATATAAACAACACGTCTCATCTCGTAATCACTCTTTAGATAAATATTACTAAACACAAATAGCATTGTTATAAACTCATTTCTAACCAAAATCAAATTGATCAACCAAATTTATAAACTTTAACTCAAACGCAGTTAATAATTACACTGCAAGCACTTTTCAACAATCACATTAGATTTGTGTAACAGAAATTCTTTTATGCTCTTAGAGTAAGACAAAGTATTTGTTCTGCTCCATTTATTAATTGACAAATAAGCTATTGCATTAAAAATATAATGAAAGAGGAAGACAATAATGACCCACAAGAATTATATGTCAATCAATAAATGGATCAAATCAAGTTTTTTCTCTTGCTCTTTGTGCAATTAAAAATTTCTTTGTATAACATCCATTTCATGATGCATTGCCACCTTAAGTGCATCATATGTTCAAACACTATAGAAAATAATCCACAAGAAACTTCTATTATGTAAAAGGAATGTCATTTGATAGCTCTGATAACTTTGAAGAGACACCTTGAAGTGTCATTTAATTATTGGTTGAGATAAAAGTTAGGATTCTCTTTCAACCAATAGTTAAATGACATTTCAATTCTCTTTAAAGTTGTCTTAAAAAAAATTGTACAAATAATATTACTTTATTGAATATGTATAAACTTGCATTAGCCCAAAAATATTACATCATAAGTCTTTTAGCAAAGTGGTGTGATAAAAACCATACATTAAGTAATAATAAAAAAACCAAACATTTAGAGTCTATTGTGATTATTATATTTACACTCGATGTAGAATGATATGAGCACCATATTGTGGCTGAAGAGTAACCATAAAGGTCGGAGCATGAGCATATAAGGGAGAAAGTTCAAACAAGAAATGTTGTAGAATCAATGACAAAGCCATTTTTGCTTCTAGCAATGAAAAGTTTTGTCCAATGCATATTCTAGGACCCCATCCAAACAGAATAAATGAAACTTTACCATTTGTTGCCTTTAAAACTCCTTCAGAAAATCTCTTAGGATTAAATTCATTTGCATCATTGCCCCAGAGTTCACGATCATGGTGAATCAAAATTATTGGCACATAAACCTGCACCCCTATAGGTAATGTCAGTTTTCCAAGTTTCATACCCTTGTGAGTAGTTCGAGTAAGCCCAAGTACTGGTGGGTACAACCTAAGAACCTCATACAATATCATAGAGACATGTAGCAAAAGATTTATGGTAATGATAAGTATCGTAGTCATTATATCAAAAGATAATAATTACAATACTTACAATTTTAAGGCGGCTTAACCCATCAAAGTCTATTCTTTGGTTGCCAAAGACTTCTAAGACTTCTTCCCTCGCACGTGCTTGCCATTTAGGGTACCTACTCAGTAACACCATGGTCCAAACAAGCAACACTGAAGTGGTTTCTTGCCCTGCAAAATAGAATAACTTGCACTCCTCAATTACATCTTGAAGAGTCATTCCAACATTCTTGTCATCTCCATGTTCTTGAATTTCCTCGTGATTTGATCCCAAGAGTATGCCTAATAAGTCATTCTTGGTAGGTTCACCTACCTTCAAGGCTTTCTCTCTCTTGTTAATCATAACCTTAAGTGAAGTTTTTATATCTCTATCAATTTCTTTCAACCTCCTATTGATAGTAGTCGGTAGAAACCTAAAATTAAATAAAATTAGCAACTACCAAGGTATGAAGGAAATGCTCTTTCCTATAACAATTAGCTTTATAGTGGTTGTTTAGTATATTGGAAACTAGAACTTCGCTATTGCAGGTTACAATTTAGATGCTATAGTTTCCCATCACAATTTTTTGTCAACGAATGGACAGTGTATTAAACACATAATCTTCAAGATAAGTGTTTGTTGCTTGTAGTGTTTTTCTGAATGGCAATTTTTCCTATTTAAGTTAAAATTGAGATACCACACTGCCCCATCACAATATTGAGTTAAACTAAGTGGTGTATAAAACAAATTTCTAAGTGATTTAATGATAAATTTTTATTTGTTATGCATTATTTCCAATATGAAATAGATGGAAAGGAAAGTTAAACTAAATAAAACTCATTTAACAAGCTATCTTGTATTAATTATCAAGAACATGAGATATATAGAGTTGTAGTCTCACCTCCATCCAGGGATGTAATTTTTCAATATAGCTTTCTTGTAAGTTCAACTTGCTCTTTTTGAAGTTGAAATATTCTTATTCCTTCTTCATAACTACTTCCAAAAGCCGTATGAGAAATAACATCACTAGACAAATTCTGAAGGAAAGACCACACATCAATTTCACATGATCCTTCTGAAGGCAACATTCCCTCCCATTTACTTATCATATCATTGCAACTTTTGAGGAATATTGGTATCATAATCTATGGTTCAAAAATTGAAAGGAGTTGTCAAAGTTCCCTGGGACAAACTAAACACATAAACAATCAAAGCATATTGTAATAAAACAAACCTATGTTGCTTGCTAAAGTTTTATATTGCAGGTTATACCATACCAGATACAGTTTTTGAAGGAATGCATTTAAGGAGAGATTAAATTTTTCCATATAGAAGACACGCACCCACAAAAGTGAATTTCCTAGTATTTATATTATTTTATTTTATTGGGGGTCATGCTTTCTAAAGCCACAAAAGTCAATCATATAAAATCTATATCTAACACGGGAAATATAACCTTCAATTTTTCTAAATTGAAAGCAGGGTTAATTATCCTCCTATGTTTGCTCCACTTGTCACCCTCATAGCTTGCAAGACCACCAGCAAGTCATAGATATCTTTGATTAGCTCAGGATCAGTGATGGTCACCCTTGGTCTTGGTCCAAACCAGACAAAAGAATTTTGGCCTGCATACCATCAGCAAGTTATAAGAAGGCTAAAACTAAACATAAACAATACCCCAAAATCATTCAGGAATGAAGAGAATCAGAAACTTTGTATGTGAACTATTTGAAATTGACATGAAGTAAAAACAAATGTGGAATCAGTAACTGCAAGAAAGAGTAATGTACAAATTATTCCAACTAGCATATACTAACCAGAATTGAATTTAGATTGTGAAAGCCTCAAATCATGCATGTTGTGACAATGAGATATGAATTACTTTCACGTGAAGAAGGCAATAAATTATCGTTTTCCTCGCATGTTTATTTGTAAGAAAGGTAGCAAAAAAATTTGTTCTTCTAGTAAGCTATGATGAAATTAAATGCAGAGAGTACAAAATCGCACTTTTCCTTTGCAGGCTTAGCAATGCAAAAATATATATAGAAATAAATTGACAATCTTCAGGGCACGAGCACAATCAATTTGTTTGACAGACTCCAATGACAAAGTAATGAACAACTTATTAGCCACACAAGATAATCCTAACCATGTGAACATGTTCATCTCTACAACAATAGAAGAATTCCTCACCCCCCTTACAACTTCAATTGATATCATTAAATGGGTTTGAAACAAATTGAGCATCCCCTTCTTAAGAAAAAGAAAAACTTACAAGGGAGGAGGAAGTAAACTGTATACAAGAGGGCAGCCATACAACTACATAGGAATCTAATTCAGGAAACTCCCGCATGTGGCATGTCATTCTGAGACCTGTCTGAAATATTCTCAAGCAGCTCAGTTTTTATGGAGAAGAGTAGTAATGGCAAGAAGAAGGCTACAAAGTAACATTGTATGCAATGGAGGCCCATATGCTTAAAGCAAAAGGGAAGGAGGATAGAGATAAAGGGATTTTGAATTGGTTCTCTTGGGAAATCATAGAGGATTGCTTAGAACCCCAGGAACCGTTTAAAACAGATCCTAATGGGTTGTTTACTTTCAGCTTTCAGTTTTTATTTTCAGTTTTCTAGTTTTTAGGAAATTGTGAAGGAAAAAGTGAAAAAACTGAAAAGTGAAATTTATAGTTTTCAGAATTGTCAATATTTCCTTCACAAAATCTGAAAACCTGAAAAATTAAAAATGAAAACTGAAAACAAATAGTCCCTAAAGTGTTCATATCTTGGTCTCTACCAACTTAAAAAATCAACAACGTGATCAAGATACTAGATAGTATTGTTCAGTGAAAGAAGAGATCCATGGTGCAATGGGATGTTATATTAAGTCTCTCATAATGTCAGGAATTGGGAATCAACCAGTGGCCATGATCACCAATCCCATCAGGAAGACTGAGGATGGTCAATGATTAATATGTGTTTGATGGACTAACCATAGATGCCATTGTGGCCATACTAATGCAAAACAAATGCAGATTATGGGCTGATATGACATTAAATTGGATCAAGTTCAGGATCCTATTCTATCCAAACAGGCTTCAGCCTTCCTGCAATCCTTCCCAAAGAAGACTTTCACTTAGGATGCCACCTTCCTAGTCCAAATTTCTTCCCTTAAAAGCCTAAGAAATTTTGATGGGGAAGGCTACAACAAATTCTGCAAACATTGGTGTGAGTCATTGCCTCTGCTACTATGTGCACTTCTCATTACACAATAGCCATGGAGATGAGCCAACCATAGAGAAGATAAGAGATATTACACTAAAGATGTGTTTGGTTAGAGAGTAAAAATAGGCGTAAAAATTAAACTTCATGTGTAACACACATAAAATTCATCGGGAGAAATTTTACTCCCCAATCAAATACACCCTAAAAGTAAAAATTCCCACCCAATCATCATGATACAATCCCAATGCCAATGCATTTGGGAGAGAGGGGGGGGGTAGAGTAAGAAACGGAATAAAACTGTTCTTTAGAATTTAGATAAATTCTTAGGTGGAAAGATTTTACCATAAGCATTATTCAAGTCAATATATAGTCAGGTGTTAAAATACCAGGGACATAGCTCTCTCTTTTTCTGTTACAAAGTTTATCGGTTTTTTATTAGTACAACTCTGCGCCTATCGAAGAATGTTTTGAATGTCTAAGATACGATGTTTAACTTGACTCGGTTTAACTTTATTATGTATAAGATTTTTTTTCATGCCCAAGATACAAAATTCTTATCAAGAATTTATTTCACTGTTCTTCATTGTCCACATTAGACGACACATTGCGCCTATGTTACAAGGTACATGTAGGAGAATTAAATATGATACTATACATGATATGTCAATATGATAATTTTATTCCAAGAAGGATAAAACTTATATCATAGTTTTATATCCATTTCATCAATCAAAAAATGACAATTGGACACTTTTATTGAAATGAGTGATTTAAAAGGAAAATATTTTATCGAGCGAAAATTTCAGCACTAACTAATGTGCAAATGATTTAAGCTGTGGATTTACTTATTGTTTTATTTATTTTTTATCAATTATTTGTTAAGATACCCAAACCACCGCTGGACGTGAATTTGCACATCTTAGACGAAAGAGGTTTCGTATCGTATAGCAAAGTCCAATTTAAATTTAAACACATATCAAGAAAAAAAGATCCCACATATCATAATGTAATTGCTGTATCGGATATAATGGATATTTGCTCTAAGTTTTTACCTGTTTAGGAAAAGAATAGGGGTAAATAATATATTTCCTCTGTACTTATGTAAATATTTCAATACAGATATTAAGAAAATACATAAATATTATTGATTTTTAAAAAAATAGATTTAAATTTTTAAATTATTTTATATACGCTTCACTAATTTTTTCTTCTATTAATAAGGGATAAAATGGATATAAAATAATTAATTTTCTATTAGAATGATAAAATAATAATTAATGCGGAACAATTTTTTTTTTTCCCCAAAGTGACTATGATTGCTGAATGGA
Source organism: Dalbergia cultrata (assembly GCA_031216105.1). Lineage (NCBI taxonomy): Eukaryota > Viridiplantae > Streptophyta > Magnoliopsida > Fabales > Fabaceae > Dalbergia > Dalbergia cultrata. The sequence continues at coordinate 21,580,830 of CM062350.1, forward strand.
GGACTAGATAAAACCAAATGAACGATAATTGTTATACCACTACCATAGTAAATTCACCGTCCCTTCAACTTGTTTGTTTGATGATGGTAAAATTGACTCTTTCGATGATTATTGACAACTTGAACAAGAAGAATTGGAGGGGCATACCGTATTTGTTGAGACTTTGTTGGACATATGATTGAACATGGGGAACTATGTCATCAGAGAGATTCATGGGTTTGGATTTGGCTTCAATATGCGTCTTGGTAACTTCCTTCGCGTCCCCAACAAGAATCCTGTAAGGGTTGCCTCGAAGGCCTTGCTCTCTAAGCAGCCTCTCCAGCTTCTTCGGCCTCAGCCACAGCCAGTTCAGCACCCTCCATCCCAATATTATCATCACACCAAACAACGCCGTCAGAGCGGTTGCTGCAAAAGTTGTGGCCCATGCCGCTTCCATTTCTGTGTCCGTATTTGGTGGGAGAAGGAAACTAACAAGAGGAAGCAGTGTAAGAGTTCTTGACGACAAGAAACAGCATCTAGACTTTGGGTGGCAGCAATTACGAGGTACTCCTGGTTTTATCTGCAATAAATATAAATCTACAACACTAAAATTTCAGTTTCGGGATGAGACATCGTATCGATTCATTTCTTATTTATTATTGAATAAGTTATGAATCATACTTCAATATTATCTATTTTTCATCTAACAATAAATGAAAAGTGAGTTGATATATTACTCTTTATCAAGTTAATACAAATAATATACCTTCGTTTTAAATAGTCGAATAGAATTTTCTTCTCTTATGGGCGCGTAGTCAGAAAAAAAAAAAATCAATTTAGTGCCGTCGAAAAATAGCGTGCGACAGTCACGAATGATAATATAGTTTATAGCTAATTGGGTTATTAAATATTTAATTAGGAAATGGGCTAAAACTTATTATTATAATAAACAAAATGTCATATTCAGAGCTCATAGGTTTTTCCTATAGCCGACGCCACCGGACCCTCTTTGTATAAAAGTCAACAAGACACTCTCTATGTAAAATTTAATTATATTTTCCTCTTAATCAAAATATATATATTTTTCTATCTACCAGAAAAAATATATATTTTTCTATAAATTCTTATAGTATTCTTACGGTATTTACGAGTAAAATTTATTATTATATTATATTATAATAAACAAAAAAGTCATATCCACTTCCAACCAATAGACCATAGCCACATGTTTCCGTGGCTCTAAGATTTTGAGCAGAGCCAAGAATTTCAAGACACACGTACAGTTTGCAACTTTTTAATACACGAAGGGCACAAAAAATTTACATTTTACGAACGGTTATTTTGAGATATATTTAATTATTTTGAAAATAAATAATTGGAAGTGATATGTTCCTATATTTGTTATAAGTTTTGTGAAAAAAATTTTAAATATTAATTATTTCATGGAAAAATATTTTTCTATAATTTAGTGAAATTTCATTCCTAAGTTGAAGGATAGGAAATAAAAATTTTGATGACTTAAGAATCACAATTATTAAGCACAATTACTAAAATATTCCTCAATTATTTAATTTTTTTCTCCTTTTATGATTATTTTAAAGGTATTTTGAAAATTATTACATATATTCTCAGGAATATAGGTTATAAACAAACAAGTTTTAAATTTATTCACAGGAATCTTAACAAATAATCCTAGAAATATTTAATGTTAAACAAACAATTTTTTAAAGATATTCGATAATCATATTCCTAGAATATCATTCTCAAGAATGTGATTCCTAGAAACCTAATTTAAAAACTTGAAACTAACGGCCCCTTAGGATACGTTTGATTACAAAGTAAACATTAGGGTAAATTTTTTATAAATAAATTTTATATATAATTTTATATGTAAATTTTATCTATGAAATTTTTCATCTGCATTTTTACTCCTTAAGCATGTATATCCCTAATGTAAAACTTAACATATGTTAGCACAACCATCATACTTAGTTGCCAACATGAAGTTCGAAACCTTGAGCAGACTCCTGTGATAAGCTAGAGGAAGGTGAGAATGACGTCAAGTAATCATGCCTCTGATGCCCTGGGCGACACATGTGCTACAATCACCGAAATAAAGGATCATGATTCCGCAAGGATGAGCTAACTCTAAAAACTCGTCCTTAGTTAGGATTTTAGGCTTAACTCACCCGCATGAAGCCAAGATTGCTAGTTAGCCACTTTTAGTTTAGACAAAACTATCAAATTCGTCCATCTAAAATTTCGTGTTAACCAAATTGGTCCTTGTAAAAAGTGAAAAAAAAAGCTCTCAAATTGATCTCGGAAAAAATTAAATAGTTAGACAAATTAGTCTCGACAAAAAAAACTCTCAAATTAGTCCATACAAAAGTGAATTATCGGACAAAGTAGTTTTCCTTGCCAACTCATCAGAGAGACTAATTTGACCGATTATTCAATTTTGTAGGGAACAATTTGTCCAATTTAAAGTTTTTACATGAACCAATTTGTTCAACTATCCAATTTTATAGGAATCAATTTAAGAGTTTTTTTTATAGGAATTAATTTGGTCGACGTAAAATTTTAGATGAACGAATTTGGTAGTTTTATCTTTAATTTATTAACAAGTACTTTTGAAACACTAATTATAAAATTAAAATCTTAGTAAGGTGAAATTCAGCAAAGGGGATTGATATTGACATTTTAAAGGTTAAACTTTTATGCCCATCATCAACTGGATGAAATATGTGCATAAGCATCTTGTTTTTACTATCTTTTATAGAATGTGGAATAGATCCTCATGATAAAAATGGCATACAAATTAGTTTTTTCTCAATATTTCAATAAAATCATGTGTTCTATTATATCGTTTTCAGCCACTAATTTGATATACTTTTACAAATCATTTTGGATTAATTTTTTCTATTTTAATCATGTTATCAACAGCGTGTGGTAGTGCGTCAAGGACCGCCATCGCTATAGGGCTACTGTCACAAAGCATCTTCCGATTAGGGAGTCACGGCTATGAATCTCGGGAGTCGCAGCCCATAATTGCAATGTGTCGCGGCCTTAATAGCAAGAGTAGCGACTGCTATGTTATTGAGCCATGAAATCCCTAATTTTTTGCCCCTTTTTTGCTAGGCCCAATACTAGTTAGGGTAAATATGTCTTTCTATAGTTCATTTATAGTTTTACTTAAACCTACTCTTTTTTTTACTGAAAGTCAAAAGTACAAACTTGTGCTTCTTCTCCAAGTCTTCAACGATTCCTCTTCCCCTCTACCCATATTCTACTAGTTCCAAGCGACTAACCAGGTTTAGGGGCGATTCTGGCGACGACTCCGACAATGGCGGCCAACGATCTCTCAACTTCTGACGTGGCAATTTCTTAGGTCTCAACACTACAGATGAGTTTCTCTCTTTCTCCAATCCCTCCCTTGTTTTTCTTCTTTCCCAAGATAACTCTGTTTTTCCTCTTATTTTTTTCCTCCTTTTTACAATAATCAACACATCATCTCAGCAATTAGCATATTTGTTAACTGTTGTTCTTTCTCTTATTTCTTTCCTTCAGCTAAGTGATCAAGCCTTATATTTCAATGTTCTTTTTTTCCTCATTTTCTTCTTATCATTCCCCTATTTTATTTTATAATTCATACTTCTATTTCTATTTCAAGCTTTTAGACATTGCAGCACCATTAAAAAGAGCTGTTCCTTCTTCGCGTGGTTTAGTGAAACCCATTAGTGACCATATTGACATTGCATGAAAATGGAATAGTTTGAAAGATATTAATAATAGGAAAAGTGTTATTTGTGATTTTTATTGAAAAGTGACTACAAGTGGGATCACTAGAGCCAAAAGACACTAAATGTGTAGGAAGGGGGATACTGATTCTTGTAAGAAGGTCCCTCCGGAAGCAAAATAGCATCTCAAAGAAGCATTACAGAAGAAAATTGCATTGAAGGAAGCATATTTAGGGAAGATGCAAGAAGACAAGGATGAGCAAGAGGTGGTGCGAGAAATTCATCAAATTAGAAGTGGGAAAAGGCCTTCATCAACAACTAAGTCTTCTTTTCGGCCACCCCAGAAAGAACGAAATATGAAAGGCCTTATAGATTTGCTTTTATCAAAAAATCGTGAAGCACAAATGAAACTTGGAAAAGCCCATAGGCAAACAAGCATCAATGATGCTTGTGGTAAAGAGGCAAAGGAAAGAACCATCCAATACATTGCTCGATTTGTTTTTACAGGAATGAGATTTCTTTTAATGTTGTTAGATCAAAAAGCTTCAAGATGATGCTTGAACTTGTTGGAAACTACAATCCACATCTTAAGGCTCCAAGCTATCATAAGTTGAGAGTTTCACTCCTTAAAAAGGAGTTAGAGTTTACAAAAGACATGTTGAAGAGCCATAAGGAACAACGGGTGCAATTTGGATGAGCAATTATGTCAGATGCTTAGATGGATAAAAAGAATAGGACCTTGATCAATTTCATGGTGAGTTTGTTTAGAAGGGACAATGTTTGTAAGGAGTGTTGATGATTTTGCTTACATGAAGACAGAGGAGAAAGTGCATGAGCTGTTAGATAAGTTCGTAGAAGATATTGGAGAACAACGTGTTGTTCAAATGGTATCTATAATGGAAGTAATTATGTCTTGACTAGTAAGAATTGCTCACTTAGCCTACTTGCCCTTTTTTACTTGTTTTGATTACTTGGTTGACTGGTAATTATGATTATGCGCTTTAATTATTTATTCTAATTTAATTAGATTAAATAGGTGGTGGCATTTATATAAAGAGCAATAACAACAAAGTTATAATTATATCATTTTTTTCTTGGCCCAAAAAAAAGAACTTTTTATTGGTTCCCAAAAAAAAAACCCTTTTGTTTTGGGCCCAAAAACACAATATTTTTTTGCCCAGGATCCATTATTTATACATACTATGGCTAAAAAAAATTTTTGCCCCTCAAACTCATTTGGGTTTTTTTTTAAAGGCTAGACAAAATTAAAATATATTAGTGAAACATTTAAAACTTAATTTAGAAAATATACGAAATGAGAAATACCAACTACCATTGCACAAAACATAAATTCATGCATAGAATGATTTTAAAAGACACACACATACACTACGATGTTCACAATAGCAATCCGACAACAAAAACCAAACAACATATAACACATAATACGCAACGAATTTAGCTACTCTAGGTAAAGGATGGAGCATGTGGGCATAAATGTCTGGTGTGGTCTGTTCCCCTGTGTAGTCCACAACGGTTTGGCAGGCCTGGGTCAACCCCATCCATTTCATTATGAATTATCGAGGAAACTAGACTCTCGAGAACTCCCTTCAACGCAGGATTTAGCCTTAAAGGAGGCCTTGCATGTCAAGGCCACATGTCTTTATTAGCAATAGCACAGAACTCAATTTTGTAAACATTGAACACCGACTCCATGGTATAGACCTCGTGAACAAAAGATGTCCACTCTCTGCGGGTATCGGCACATACGACACGGGCATGACGACAGGGATAATGTGGCTTTTGAAAGTCACCACAGTCACACCATCATCCGATTAAATCAACCCTGAATTCCCACTGACCACGACTGCCAATGTTATCTCGCTGAAACATCAAGTATGCCAACCTTTCTCGGTTCATTGGAGTAGCACTCATACTGCCGAACTGTTGCCTACTCTGCTCAATTTCATTCAATAGAGTCTCTGAAAATTTTCAGCCCCTTTCGAGTTGGGCCTTTGCCTCTGTCCCCTTTTTAACAAAAGCTTGAATAAGACGATAATAACTGGGGCTCCCCAGGTAACCTATGTGGTATAATGACTACCTTAACTTAGTCTGTAATATATCCTAGATTGACTACATGATATTATAAGATCTCCTATTATCTCTTATTATTGTATCATATCCTCTATATAGATAGCATCTCCCATACTAAATATGGAATATATCTAATCTCTATTGAATTTCAGAAATATAAACCTTATTCAAGGAATATTATCTCTTGATTTATCATGGGTCACCTCTAAAGATAAAATGGGACTCAATGCCCCTAAGTAACATATACTACAAAAAAAAAGTAAACTATGGCGATGAAATTAGGGTGGTTCTTCAAAATCGCCACAATATGCAGTAAATTACAGCAGTTCTTTTTACCACCATAATTATCGATCAAAATGTTGACAATTAGGTTAGGGAAAATGAACATATGTCAGAATAGTTAATATAATGAACATAGGTGCTTACTTTTTTTTTCCCTTCAAATTTTGAAGATTCAACTATGGATGTTGAATATTTATTTTGTTTGTTAAAATGATATGATTCTTCTATTGAAATTCCTTTGTATGGTGCTCCTAGATGAATTAAATTATATTTTAGATTTATATAAATGTTTCTAATATACACTTATCTTTTTAGCACATCAATTTCTATTATTGCGAAAGTGAAATATGGTGGAGGAGTACAAAGACAGTTGCGCCAAAGAATGAAGAAGAATAGGAAAAGGTTGGAGGCTCTCAATCTCTCTTTGCTTTCTCAAGTGCTTTCATAACTCTTCCTCTTCCAAAATCATGTCCCCACTGGTATACCTCTCTCCCTCTCTCTCTCTCTCCCTTTCTCTCTCATCTTTTAATCTTTTTTTTTTTAATTCCCTCTCCTCACTCACTATGTTTTCATTTCAGCTGAAACGCGTGAAATCTTCAACCATTGAGGAGCAGGTGGTTGAGGTGGGGAGGTTCAGTTGTGTTGCCCATATGTCCCCTCTTGTCTATGATGAACTGAGCCATCTTCCTTATCATTCCTCTCTCTTTTTTAATCATTTAATAGCAGCACTAATTATAGACCACAAAAACATTGCAATAGCCACAAACATTAGATGCTTGTCCTTCGGCATCTACTGCTTGTCCTCCGGCATCTATTGCTCCAATGAATTCATAATCATCTAATCCAACCAATTCACAGCCTACACATGGGGAAGGTTCATCTATAGTTACACATCATTCTGGACCTTAATGAAGCCATTATAGGTGGGTAGATGTCAAAGGTATGTACATATGTAAATTAATGTAAGTATTTATTCTTTTTTATATAATTTGGCTAATTAACCTAATTAATATTTGTTCTAGATGAAAATGAGGTAATTATAAAGCGTCAAATGACGATAAAAGACATGAACAACATTAGTGACAACCTATGCATCATAGTGGACTTTGATGAATTTGGTTTGCTAATAAGAGAAGCAGTTGGGCTTCTTGCTGGAGTCTGTGGGCAAATGGCTAATGATTGCCTTCTTTTTCCCATTAGTTTTGAAAGTTGGTAAAAAATACCAGATAGTTTTTTAAAAAAAAATGGTGTAATGTTTTCTTTACGGTAAGACAATTTATAGTCTCTGATTTAAGTCTTTTTTAGACATTACATGTGTAATGCATAATAAACTATCATTCCTTTTTTTAATATATATGAAGGCTAACTTTTTCTTCAAGGTGAATGATGAGAAAGTAAAGCATTATCTAACACAATCTGTTAGCAAAAAGTGGAAGGAACATAGGCTGAAATTATAGAATAAGTTTTATGATCCAAGGTTGAGTAGAAATGAGAACATCAGAAATGTGCCACAAGGTATCAACGAGGAACAATGGTCTTTATTTGTAGACTGCTTGAAGCCTTCCACTAAGGTAATCACTTTATTATTAATTGTAAATAAATTGTTATTAAATTTTTAACATTATATACTTTCATTTGTAGGAGCTTTGTAAGAGAAATCAAGTGATTCACAGTAAACAAACCATTCCACATACTATTGGTGCGAAGAGTTTGGCATGGAGAAGAGCTGAATTGATAGTTAAATGATTTTATGCTCAAGTTATAATTTGCATATTGTGTACTATTATTGAATAATTGATTTTTACCTTATGTTAAAAATTATTAGATGGATGAGATTGGAAGAGAGGTTGGTCGTGGTAAACTATGGAAGTTGACGCACAAAAAAAAGATGGAAACTACATAAATGAGGAAGCAAGAGAGATAGCGGTAAATATAATTATTCTCTTATTCTCTTAGGAGTTGGTTTGCACAAATAACTTTAATGACATGAATTAATAGCTTATCCTTTGAAGAAGTGATAGTGTTTATGACTTTTTTATAGCGTTCAACTAGGTAATGATTAATTATTGGTCAAAATGTCACTGTCACTAAGAGAAATTTTTGCTATTGATAGTTCTTCATGTGTTTGGCAACTAACAATGGAAGGACATTGGCTTAACAATTGTAAAGACAATAATATATTGGCCAAAATTTTAAACTTAACTCATTACTTACAACTAATTTATTCCTAAACCTAAAGTTCAGTTGTTTTGACTAATATTGCCAACTAATTTTACTAATTTGACACTGATACTATTAGGTATGATGCATGTATGTGATTAAAGCATTGTATGATGCATGCATAATTTGTTATTTATGATCCTTTCTATGTTTGTGCATTTCTAAGGGTATGCAGTTTTAATTAATTAGTATCATTTGTGCACATTAAGATGTAGATGTATCTCACTACAAAACTTTCTTCGCTACCTTCCAAATAGAATTTAATCAATAAAAGCACAACAACATCATTAGAGAGAAACCACCGCAAGAGATCACAAATAGTGCCTCTTTCTTCAAAGGAGACACCATATGATTTAAGCATGTGGGAATAATGTATGGTCTCAAATTTTCATTTTGAGGAGTCAATATCTCACATGCTAGTTAAGGATATACACTTGTATTTGCTTTCTTAATTTAGAGGCTTGCCATGTATCAGGGATAAAGAAGCTAAGGGAACAATTCCTACTGTAGCTAACAACCTTGTAATACTAGTACTAGTGTTAATCATTGAAAGGTTTACCTCCTTCTTTTTCTTGTTTATAAATCAATTTTGTAAATCGTTAATTAAAAATTAATCCAAAATAGTGAAAAAAATGGGAGAAAGGAAAACAAAAAATGACTATAGGCGCCACATCAACCCCTTATATCTGTAGCTACTCACCTAAGCCCTTTGCAAATTGCAAGCAAAGCGATAATGAGGATTTACTATAAAAAAAAAATTGAAAAGGACTTAAGTGGAAAAAACCAGAAAGTAGGGATCAATGATAAATAAAGTAGTAAAAAATGGGAATTGATGATGCTTTTTTTAAATGTTCTAGTCTATTAGCAAGCAAACAACACAAGTGGGTTGGTGGCTGGTTTGATTTGGTATTGTAGATAGTGGAAGACTAACTTGTTTTTAGCCTTTAAGGACTAGAGGGAAAGAAATGAACTGTCCTAGCACGTGTGCGTTCGCATTTTGCCAAGCCTATTGGGTGTGCTCAGTGGCTTAGTTTTAGTCTTGATGGTTCTGTTTCCTCTAACCGGTTTGGTGGATCGTGAATCGATTCAAGACTGGTTTGGGCATGTTAAATCAATTTGGTTACAAAAACTAAATTTAATTTATAGTTTAACTGCTATTTCAAAAACCTAAACCATTAACATGCTTATTCGAGATGGAACTATTAGAGATCTTCAAAATAGATCCAAAATTAATGGAAAAGTGAAAACTGATCAAATTACAAAATTATTGTTTAATAATATAGAGAAATTGACTAGTAATGTTAAGTTCATAGTGAAGAGACTAACAAACACATTTCATCTTTTTTTTTCTTGTTGTGTGTGTGTGTGATCAAGGTTGGTTTTCTTAATGAGTCTTCTGCTCATACATCACTAGATATTCTCTAACTTGTTTTTACATTATATTCTCCGTTTTTTGTGATTTATGTAAGAGAAAATTGATCATGATATAAGTCAAGACTTGGAAAATGGATGTAGATATCTCCAACTGATGCATTTGGAGAGGTTCTTGGAAAAGAACATGCTGGGCGTGTTCGAGGATTAGGCATGGGAGTGCTTCCTACTGTGGCCTTCAAACATACCACAAGTCATATTGGCGGTATGAATATTGGTTCATGTGGTGATAGTATATCCTCTCAATCCTCTTAAGCAGTACAACAAAAGTTGGATACAATGGAATCACAAATTCAAGCATTGTGTGCCTATATAGCTATGAAGGAAGGAAAGTGAATGCCGGATGAGTTAGCGACATTATTCCCTAATCTTACTTCACAGGTACATGCATAAGCTATTGTAGTTTAATAGAATTCTAGGAGAATATGCAAGAATCTCCACACACTTGATTTAAACTTGATTTTTAACATGCTAATGTTTTGTACTAAATATATGATCATTTTTCAGATGCTTTCTTGCTCATATATGTAATGCTCTTTTCTGCGATGAAAGAAATGCGAACTAGACCTTTATATAGAATATGCTTAAGCGTCCTCTGATGATAGGAGTAATACAATTTCAAGTGGTTAGTTATTCAATCTGTTATGAATTAGTTTTCTAAGCTAATCTATTTTCATGACATCTTCTCATACAAGCTCATGTACCGCTATATGGAGCATACTCATGTAATAATCAAGAATCATAATAATACTTGAGAATTTTTTCATGCATTAGCTCTCCTCTTTCATTTTCCTTTAGTGTTCTCTCTCTGTTTACCTTCTGGCCTGATACCATAGCATCTTCATGCTCTTTGTGAGAGTAATTTTCTTTCGATGTTCTAGAATGTGACATCAGCCACTAATTAATTACAGTGAAATTTCCAACCCCTACCTTTCTACCTAAGATGATTCTAATTAAAACAAAAGTATCCTAATAATATTTTTTCAAGACAATTATTTTTTTCCAATTTTTTAATATATGTTATTTTTATTTCATCTTTTTATTCTTTAACCTATTCTTTTAAAACAGTAATTAGCAAAACCCAATAAATTTACCAACAAAAAATTCAAATTGTGGAACTGAGCCCTATCCTCGTGGTTATGGGCAGTCACAAGAATATAAAAGAGCTAGCCATATACAAAATTTACTTCTAGAATATACAAAATTTACCCAAGGTTCCTATCAAAGAACTAGCAATATAAAAGCTTAAGTATCATTCAATCCAAGAAGGAGATTAGGGAGAGAACCTGACTTATCTCAAATTCATTGGTTATCAATGTTTTTTGTTTCTCTTTTTTTTTTCTTTTTCTTTTTTCATTTTCTACTAGTTTTTATCTTGATATCAGCTCAGGATTTAGGTGAAAAGATACAAATCTCAGTTTATGTGTGATTTGAATCTAGTACCTATCAGTTTAGTGGAAATAATGGGAAGGCTCTAACTATATATTGTAATCTTTTAGGACTAAACTTGTGTTTCAATTAGAAATATCAAGGAGGAGTCTTAAGATTGTGATATTAGCCAAAAGCAGTGATGATCTAGACTTTACTGTTTCTTTGCTAACATTACAGCCTTGTTTAGTAGGTATATGTTAGCTAAATCTCTGTTTAATGCAAAAGCGTAACGAAGATGCCATAAGATTGAGGTTATTCCCTTCTCATTAAGGGATAAAACAAAATGTTGGCATCAATCACAACCAAAAAGGAGTATCATTCTTAGGACAATCTTGTCTCAAAATTTCATGGAAGATATTTTCCTCCTTCAGAATTTGTTAAATTGAGATATAACATTTATTGTTTCCATGCCATATGTTCGTAAATTGGAAGCAAGTGAATTTTTTTTATAGTAGGTTGAACCCCACTACTAAAGCTATGGAAGCATTTTTGTAGGGGTCACTAAATATCATTTATTAATTTAGCATTATATTAGTTTGTATATTTTTGTTTCAGGCACCTCATAAAGGAAGTGGGCCTAAGTCACTCATTGATAGAAGAAGATCATTAGATAAAAGCAATAATAATCCAGCAACTAATCACTTGAGTCCATGTACATGATATTTTTATTAATTACTGGTGTCACTGGTGTATTACTTGGAATTGCTTTCTTTTAGTGTATTACTTGGAATTACTTTCTTTTGGACATATAAGTACTTATGTCTCAAGTGTAGTACTCATTTTATACTCAAGTAATTATCTTTCTGTTTGATATCATGTTATCATGTTTATATCATATGTATTTTTATTTTTATGTGAAGTTTACAGTAACTACAAAAATAATACCTAATAGGGCTTCATATTGGATTGAAAATTTGATATAAATTTGACAAAAATTTTCAATTACGGCGGTTCTAATCTTTAAATTGGAACTGACAGTATTTTGAAAAAAAATGGTAGTTGATAACTACCGCAATTTACAAAGATCATTATTAATAGAAAAATGGGGGTTAGGCCTGCCAAAATTCACATTGAAAACAGTGGTGGTTGAAAATTGTCGCAATTTACCAAGAACAAGGGATATATTGTCAAGAATAAAATGGTGGGTCTAACTGCCATAATTCACATACAAAATACCAAGAACAAAGGCCATATTGTTAAGAATAAAACAACATTCTAACCCACCGTAATTGATATGCAAAAAGTGGTGGTTGAAAACTGCCGCACTTTACTAAGTATAATGGCCGGTCTTGTTAAGGGAAAATGACGAGGAAAAAATGACGATTCTAAACCACCTTAATGTTCATTGAATACTGCAGCGCTTCTAAGGGTTCATTGCTGTGTCTTTTTTTTAACCGCTATAATTTATTGAATGACGTTGGTAATTACGACAGTTTCTTGAACCACCCTTCTTGAGAAGAACGGTTGTTAAAACAACCCTAACTCTCCAAAAAAACCGCCGCAATTCGCTATTTTTTTTTTGTAGTGATAACTCTATTACTTACTACACTCTCAAAACCTTTACGCAACATTTATTCATTGACTTAAGCATCAGAATGTATTTGTAGGTATCACACCCTTGCTTACATGGACATACGGAGACACGTGTAGTTTTACCTCCACTTTTACATTAAAAAAATATATAATTTCATTAACATATACTATCTTTGTTCATTTGTAACCCTCCTTCGGAAAGCTAAGATTTGATACATTGAAAAATTAATATATCTAACTATAAATTATGTTTGGGTATATTAGCTATTCAATATATCAAATCTTAATTGTTTTTCTAAGAGATAGTTGGACGGAAGGATTATTGCTATCATCTATCTATATTCTATATAATTATTAAGATCTGAATACATTCCGATCTATACTTTTCGCACCTAATAACTTGTGAACCATTTTATTATTAGTTTTTTATATTATAGTTTCTTTTGATTTGATTGTTAGCTATAAATATATTCATATTATATTAAAAAGTTTTTCTTCTACTAAATATGAACGGACGTATTTTTATATTTCTTTTATATTAAATTATATATTTCTCACATATTACAAATAAATATATAAATATAGAGTAAACAACTTTTTTTGCGGTAACATTTTCAATTTGATATCAATTTGATCTTAACAAAATTTTCGACATCAATTTAATCTTAACAAAAATTTTACATGAATTTAGTCCAAACTAAATAATGTTAAGTTAAAATATAAAACATAAAACACCATTGAATTATTATTATTAATTATTTTGTTAATTTTTATTATGTGCAATTAAAATTACATTAAATGATATTTATTATATTATATATTTTTAATATTTTTATTTTAATAAAATATAAAATTATCAAACATATATTATTTCTTTGTTATATATTAAGCTTTTTCTAATTTTATAGTTTAAATGTATTAAAATTTAATTTAAGTATTATGCTCTTATCTCTAATTTTTAATATGTATATATAAAATTGTTGGGGGCTGGAAGAATTAGGTCGTTATCGGCTAAAGCCGAAACGAAAGAAAAAGGGAATTGGGCTAAGATTGAGATATCGAAACCCAAGGAGAAGATAAATGGGAGCAAAGAAAGTATAAAAATACCAATGAAGATTTGCAAATGCATGAGAACCTTAGTGATAGCGGAACAAGAACATGCAATGACATCATTAAAGGTTAGTTGAAAAATAAGAGATCGTGTGATCGTGACCACTATGTGCATGAAAATGGTAGAATTAGGAACTTCCTCCCTCATGGCTTGGGCAGAGAATGGGTAATGCCAGTCCTAAGAGAGGCAATGATGGATGAATGGAAGCTTTTCCTCTTCCCTCTATGCCAAGATGTCATCTCAGTCTCTCTCTTTCTTGTGCTCACATGGTGTTCTAGAATAAGGACATCTTTTGTGTTGCCCTTTACCAATTGTGGGTGTTACTATGTAAGGTAGTGTATGGGTGACCATTGTGTATAGGAAGGATGAGTTATAGATTGTGGTATGTTGGTGTGCTCTTGTTGCTGTGGAAAAAAAAAAAAAAAAAGGGATCCATTGGGAGTCTGGCTTCTCTTTAGAATGGGTGTAGTGTGTATTCTTTCATGGGGCTCCATCCCATATCTTTGGAATCAAGAAAAGGGAGCTCCACCACCTTGCCAGTTGTGAGTGATGTAACAATGGCATGAACAGTTTGCTTTGGTTGGCTCAAAGTGCTAATATGAAAGGACATGGAAGGTGTCACTCATAAATGAAGACAAGATTGCACTTTTGAAGACATGGGCTTGAAGGGGGTTATGGTTAGGCCAACTTTTTGGGGATATTTCCTCATTTGTGGGTACCTTATAACAAGGGTGTTAAGGTAGTTTGATTTTTTACCATAAATGGATTCTCTTTTTCTCTCTTTCAGGTTTCCCACTTTCTGTTGACTGGGATGGCGTTGTCGCTATGCAGGCTGGAAGGAAGACTTCTTGACCATCTCTTTGGGCTGCCCCTTACAGGTCCAAGTTCATGAGTAGGGGTAAAAAAACCCTAAAGCCTACCAAGCCACATGTAGAGTTAGTCCCCTAAGTCCTACTATCAACCCTTCAAGATTACACTATTAGGCTTCATCCCATGCACCCACTTACTTGAAAAGCTCATATTATGATCTATTTTCTTTGCCACTACATCATGATTAATTTCCTTTAATCATGTTACAAATTGATTCAAAAATGGATCTGGAATATAATAGATGGCTATATGTAGTTGAAGCTTGAGATGCAGACACATATAAGACTATATCAAACCTTCTGTGAAGTTCATTTACGTTATTCCTTTGTACTTGCATTCTTTTATTAATAAAATTCCAATTTTGCCAATCACTTGTTCTTTATCTTGTGTTTGACCTTACTTAGTGTTAGCGAATTTGGAAACTAGCTCTAGCAATTATTTTGAGTCACATGTAATAAGAAAGTGATTATGAGAATGTTGTTCCCATAAGGATTATGAAAAGTATAAGTTCGTTTGAGCGTGTTGCTATTCAAGCAATCGAAACTTAGTTGGATTTAAAGGAAATGTAATGAAAACAATAAAGAGGTGAAGAAATCAAACAATAACAATCAATTGAAAGCAGTGTTAGGAAACAGTTTCATCAGAGTTCTTAGATTTTGCATTATCTAATATGAATTTAATTTCTTTTCCAATTCAATTATTGATTGAATTTTTCAAAACTTCTACAATTCAATGCCTAGATATTGCAATCCTCTTAGGATAAATTGAACAAATTAATGCATTAATGTTATTTTAAATTTATCTAAGGATGAATAACATGAATTCACATAATCAAGACAAAGCAATCACTCCTAGCACAATAACAAGAACTTCTGACAAATGGAACAATAATTCACAATTGAAAGCACAAATAAGGTCTTAATCCACTTAGTAAATGACCAAACTATGAGCTAATTCTATAATTTCATTATGCAAACGTATTATTAAATAGAAAATTTGATACTGTGATTTGGCCAAATCGAGGGGAAATAAGACCGAGAAACGTAGTCAAAAGATGAATCCAAAAATAGAAAAGCATACCTGTGAAAAGCAATGTCAGTTCGTTTCTAGACGATGATGTCATTCCCTCCTTTGATCATTTCGATTTAGGGTTTCCCACTTTCCATGCCATGTCATCCTCCACATCTACCTCGAATAATTTCCCAGTGCTCGATTGAACCACAAGAGGGTAACCTTTGCTATCGTAAGCAATGCTATTGAGGTTGCTGTTCTCTATTGCCGGAATTTTCACCGTTCAAAGTGGCTATGTGGAGAAGAAGTCCAAGGCGTTGTTATCTACAGTGACTTTTCAAATCTAGTTACCGGCATAGGAGGAGGGAAAGGTGGAGAGGAAGATGCATGTAATGGTTGGGAGAGAAAGGTCATGGGCAGTGAGGACATTGAACAAAGGAGGTAGTTGCGGGGATAATCGACAGCAAAGCCGAGGACGGAGGTTCTAGCGGGGAGGTTGATGCTGAAGGTACGTAGTGGCATTGTGGCCCTACTGGAGGGATTCGAGTGCTGGGTGTGAGCAATTGTGTGGGTGAATGCATGAAGGGTTTGTCTATCCATAGGGTAGAAACTAATTAATTGTTATATGGTGAAAAAGGTGAAATTTTAGTGCCAAAAATTTGAAAGATGGTACAAATAAGGTTTAGTAACGGTTTTGCAGCGTGGGGTATTAAATTCTGAAAGATTTGTAGCATATTTTCAAATGATATCGCAAAGCTTTGTAGGTGTGCTCTATGCTATTAAAGAGGGCATTTTCTAAGTGTTGCCTTAACCTCATGCAACTACGGATAAAAGCATTGATGCAGAGTACTATAGGCAACACTTTTAAACTATTGCTTAAAAAGTGTTGCCTTGAGCCAAAAATATTGTAGTGTTGAAGCTTTGAAAGCTGTCCTCAGCATATTTGGTTGAATTGAGGAAAAAATCAAATTTGGCTTCAAAAAGCTTGATTGTGGACCCTTCCTTTACGATAACATTTTAAAACCTTCAAATTTGGACTCATGATCCCATTATAGTGCTCATTGGCATAAATATTTTTTTACTTATTATTTAAATATTATTACATGCACTTAAGTTTTAATAGTTATACACATAAAAATTATTTCCATCAATGCTATACAAACAACATCTATCATATCAAAATCATTTTTCAGTCAATTTAATATCAACTCAATTCTAACTAAAATCAAGTTTATTCAAATTGATTTTAAAAATAAACCCCAAAGTGGTTCCTATTAGTTTTTGTATAAGATAAATTAATTCTTTAGAAAAATAAAGTGACACTTTAGTCCCTAACCTTTTAAAATGCCAAAATCAACTCTTTTCATTAAATACTATGCCATCAACCATTACATAGTTGGCGTGATACTATTACCCTCCATTTTGTGATCCAAGTTACTCCAACCAATAAAACAACGTGTTTTGTTTTCGTTCTAATGTTTAAAACCCTAAAACCATTGCAAATGTACCTTAAATCCAAAAAAAAAAAATTATATTGTTTTATTAATAAATTGATTAGAATGATAGAATGAAAAATAACAATATCACGTAAGCTATTTAATGAAATCACATTGTAGTATTTAATGTAGATGTTCGTTAACCAAGAGACTCCATTGTCTAAAATTCAAAATGTCAAGGACCACAATATGACTTTTACTTTCTAAGATAGTAATTAATTTATCCAACCTAAAAATTGATAAAAACTATTTTAAGGGTTACTCTTTTATAAATTACACTTTGAATGCTTTTGATCAATCACCTTAGATTTTCACAAATTTGAAATCTCCTGCTTATGATGCATTGGCGCTGAATTATACACTTAATCACACGATAGAAAATATCCAATAAAGACCTCTGTTATATTATAAGCTTGAAATATTACATCATAAGCTTCCTAGCTCAACTTTGATAAAAAAAACCATACATCAAGTCACATTAAAACAAAAAACTTACATTAACAACTTCTTGTTATTTTTATATCTACACTTTATGCAGAATCATATGGGCACCATATTGTGGCTGAAGGGAAATCAGAGAGGATGGAGCATGAGCATAAGACGAAGAGAGTTCAAATGAGAAATTTTGTAGGATCAAAGACAAAGCCACCTTTGCTTCCAACAAAGAGAAGTTTTGCCCAATGCATATTCTAGGACCCCATCCAAATGGAAAAAATGAAGCTTTGCCATTTGTAGCCTTTAAAACTCCTTCAGAAAATCTCTCAGGATTAAATTCCTTTACATTATCACCCCAAAGTTCACGATCGTGATGAACCAAAACTATTGGCAAGGAAAATTGCACTCCCGCGGGTAACGTCAAATTTCCAAGTTCCACATCCTTGCGAGCAGTTCGAATAATCTGAAGTCCTGGCAGGTATAACCTGAGAACCTCATACAATATCATAGGTACCTATTGCAAAAGATTCATGGTAATTATAACTAGCAAGGGCATACAAGTAATGTATTCAAAATATTAATTACAGTACTTACAATCTTAAGGTAACTTAACCCATCAAAGTCTAGTTTTTTGTTGCCAAAGACTTGCAAGACTTCCTCCCTTGCACGTGCTTGCCATCTGGGGTACCTACTCAGTAACACCATGGTCCAAACAAGCAAAGATGATGTGGTCTCTTGCCCTGCAAGGTAGAATAGCTTGCACTCCTCTATTACATCTTGAATAGTCATTCCAACATTTTTGTTGTTTCCATGTTCTTGAATTTCCTTGTGATTTGATTCCAAAAGTATGTCTAATAAGTTATTCTTGGTGGGTTCACCTGCTTTCAATGCTTTCTCTCTCTTGCTAATCATAACTTTAAGTGAAGCTGTTATATCTCTATCAATTTCCTTCATTCTCCTATTGATAGTAGTAGGTAGAAACCTAAAAACAATACTTATTAGTGTTGTAACTGTCATGATAAGAAGGAAGTGTTCTTTCCTATATTAATTAGTTTTTCGGTGGTAGTTTTGTTATTAGAAATAGGTAGAAACCTAAAAACAACACATATTAGTGTTGTAATTGTCATTTTAGGAAAGAAGTGTTCATTCCTGTATTAATTAGTTTTTTTGTGGTAGTTCTGTCATTAGAAAACTAAAACTTCACTGTTGCAAGTTGCAATTTAAGTGCTAAACTTTCCCATCACAACTTTTGGTTAGTTAATGGACAATGTATGGAACACAAATTCGTCAAGATAAATACTTGTTGATAACAGTTTTTCTGGATAGAAGCTTTTTTCATATTCATGTTGCAATTGAGATATTACACCACCACATCACAATAGTTGGTAAATTGAGCATGGTATAAAACAATTTTTTAAGTGACTACGTGATGAATATTATTTGTGAATCTTTATTTCCAACATGAAATAAGTGGGAATGTTAGTTAATTTAAATAAAAGCCATTTAACAAGCTAGATCTTGTATTAAATATCAAGCTTCATCACGGGATACCAATAGACATTATCGATAGGTTTTGATTTGTCGATAAGTACAAACGGAGAAACCAATGGGTAGACATGTTTGTTTGTTTTATAAATTAGATTTTCATAAAAAAAAAATAGACACAACCTATTAGTAAACCTATCGATAGTGCTTGGCGCCATAATGCGTCATATGGTGTGCACAAATGTTGAGGGGTATACCAACGGAGTGGATGTATTCCATTCCATTCTCAGTAAGCAACATAAATCTGTAGTGAAATAAGAAACAGAGTAGTCTTACCTCAATCCAGGGATGTAGACTTTCATCATAACTTTCATTGTAAGTTCTGCCTGCTCTCTCAGAAGTTGAAATATTCTTATTCCTTCTTCATAACTACTTCCAAATGCTGTTTGAGAAATAACATCTCTAGTCAAATTCTGAAGAAACGGCCATACATCAATTTCACATGATTCATCTAAAGATATAAGTCCCTCCCATTTATTTATCATGTCATTGCAACTTTTGAAGAATGTTGGCATCATAATCTGCAGCGCAAAAATAGAAGAGTGTTAAAATTCCCTATGTCAAACTAAACATATAAACTTTCAGAGCATGTTGTAATAAAACAAATCTCTATTGCTTGCTAAAGCATATAATGCAGCCCAAATTAACCCATGTTATGCCATACCAAATCATTTTTGTAAGGGAATGCGTTTAAGGAGAAGATATCTTTTTCAATGCTCAGCCACAAACAATTGGATTCCCTAGCTGCTAGCTAGTGCTTTTTTGTCATGTCTTCTAAAGGCACACAAGTTTATCATATAAGATCTATATCTACTAAAGAGAAAATAACCTTTAACTTGTCTAAATTGAATGCAGGGTTGATTATCCGTCTGTGTTTGCTCCACTTCTCACCCTCATAGTTTGCAAGGCCACTAACTAGTAACTTGACAAGTGGATTTGTATTAGGCTTTGGGAAGTCATTGATCTTGTTCAATACATTTTTTATTAGCTCAGGATCTGTTATGGTCACCCTTGGTCTTGGTCCAAACCAGATAAAAGAATTCTTGCCTGCATATCATCGGCAACTTTATATTTAAAAAAAAAAACTTAAACTAAACATTAACAAAAAAACAAAAAATGAATGAAGACAATCGGCGACTTCGTCAGCTATTTGAAATTGGCATAAAGTATAACACAATGTCACATAATTAACAGTAAGAAAAGTAATATTCAAATTATCTTAGCTGGTTTCTATTATAAAAAAAAATTTATCTCAGCTGGCGTATACTATCCAGAATTGATTTTAGATTCTGACAGTCTCAAATGATGCATGTTTTGAGATTGTGATATGAATTACTTTCCTCTTAAGTGAGAAAGGCAGTAGATTATCATTTTCTTCTTTTGTTTATTTGTTACGAAGAAATTAACAAATTTCTTCTTCTAAGCCATGACAAAATTCATTGAAAATAGTATAGAGTTGGACCTGAGCATGAAAAAAAAAATTGTTAGATAAACTTAAAAGAAAAAGATAATGAACTGCTTACTAGGAATACTCACCTTAAAGCTATGTTTGTGAGTTTGAATTTTAAAGGAAAAGAAAGAAAAAATAAGGACCTGTAGTATAATTTTACATTACTAGTCCTTTTCTCCTTTCTTTTCCCTCCAAAATCCAAACTCACGCTAAAGCTTCAATTGATGATATCATTCGTTGGGCTTGCAACAAATTCAACACCCCCTTCTTTTCAGAAAAATAAGGAAAACAAAAATAAACAAATAAGGATGGTGGAAGTAACTTGTATAAAAGGGGGCAACCACACAACTACATAGGAATCAAATTCAGAAAATCCCAATCCATGGGATGTGATTCTAAGACATTTTTTCAAAATACTCTCTTGTGAAAAGCGCGAAATTTTATATCTTAGTAATTATGTATTTATATTAATCCGATTATGGATGAACAAATTATTACATACACCTTAGAACACAATTTGCAAATTACCGTATTTGTTGACAGTTTGTTGGGGATAGGGTAGCACACGGGGCACTATGTCATCAGAAAGGTTGATGGGTTTGGATTTGGCTTCCATATGCATCTGCATAAGTTCCTTGGTGTCCCCAACAAGAATCCTGTAAGGGTTGCCTCGAAGGCCTTGCTCTCTAAGCAGCCTTTCAAGCTTCTTTGGCCTCAGCCATAGCCAGTTCAGCACCCTCCATCCCCACCATATCAAGCCAAACATCACCGTGAGGGATATGGCTGCAAAGGTTCTGTCCCATGCTGCTTCCATTTCTGTGTCAGTAATTGGCGGGAGAAAGAAAAAACACAGCAATAAAGGAGGCTGATGAACCAGATACAGAGGAAGCAAGATGTATAAGACTCTAAGAGTACTTGGGCACAAGAAACAGCTTCCAGAATTTAGGTAGCAATAATTACGAGGTGCTGAATTTTTTTACTAATAAGTCAATAACTAAACCCACTACGTTTGTCTTTTTCGCTTTTGGCGTGTACATCCACTTTTGGTCTCATCACATGGGAACGGACAAAATTATAAGGGGCGTTTGGTTTGAGGAAATGCTGCGATTTGGGAAATTACAATTTTTTAAATATTACTCTAAAGTAACAGTGCTTCCCAATAAATACTCACATTATTAGTTAATGATTTAAAAAGAATAATTTTTTATATTTAAATATATAAAATTTGAATTTTTTTATGTATTTAAATTTAATTTTAATTTTAATGGAATGATATTGTAAAAATAACTTGTACTTTTTTTTATGAAATTACTTTTGATACATTAATAATGGCAAAAGGTATTATTAGTCTATTATTCAATTATGTATTTTTGTTTTTAAAGAGTTTCAATGCAATCACTAATTAAACCAAATATTTTTCCTAATGTGATAATATATAATTGGATATTTGTATAATTTTTCATATTGATAGTACATATACATTTAATTCTTTATCAAATCAAATAATTTTATTTATATAATATTTTAATAATAAATATAAAAATTAATTATATTTATTAATATGATTAAATATAATTAAATGATAGTATAAAATTATTATATATGATGACTTCAAAATTAAAAGATTTGACAAAAGCTGGGTAGATGATGTTAAAAAAAAAATGGCTATGGCTGCTTGTTGGAGAGCACGGCCAAAAATTCTCCAGCAGTGTTTGAGTAAAACTATTTAGGGGTTGTTTGAAAATAGTTTTATTCTTAAATTTTGTAAAATTGTTTTAAAAAATAAGTTTAAGCTCAATTTTTAAAAATAGAAAAATTTATTTGACAATTTAACTTTAAAAATAATTTTATAATGATAAAAAGCAGGAAACATGTTTGGATAATTTGTTTAAAAAACACCTTTGGTGTCAATTCCGTAACTCCGTTTGGAGAAATTCAGCAAAGGGGATTGATATTGACTTTTGTTAGGTTGAAATTTTATACATCGATCTTGAAGGAATATGTGCGTCATATCTTATTCTTACCATATTTTGAAAAAAAATTTAATTTTTATGTATGAATTATAATACCATCTAATTATATATTATTGTAGTAATAAAAATAGTTAAATTTTATACTTATTTTTAAAATAATTATATAAATAAAATGATTTAATTAAATAATAATCCATGCATATAAATTAAACTCTTTAAAATTATAAAACTTTAAATGAAATACAGTTATAATTTTTTATAAGCACAATTCTTTCCTTGGTATGTGTCACTTTTATTGAAGATAGTGTGAATTGTGAAATGATTTAAACATAATTTTATTCTTTATAAATAATGATGATTTTAGTTTTCGTTCTTTTAAAAAAATTTCCTATGGTTTTAGTACCTTTTTTTTTCCCTTTATTTGCTTTTAGCTTCTGTCATTCTAATTTTTTTTAATCTCTATAAGTATGTTTAAATATGCATTTAGTCCAAGTTAGAAGAAAAATATATATGCATTTAGGTATTACAAATATTGTTGTGTCCTTATAAATATTTTTAAATGTCATTTTTTTTTAATCATCATATATATCACCACTTAACATCAAATCTAAACATAAAAAGGGACCCAAAATGGAACAATGAAAAAACACAACTAAGATCAAAACAAAAATTTTAAATAGATCAAAATTAAAACGACTCACATTTAAAAATTTAAAACATATTTAAATCTAGTAAAATACTTTCACGTATCAGGCCAAGGGCCAAATTCTGAACAGCCCTAGGGTCCTCCAGTACCCACCTGTGTAACCGGAAAGGCCCCGAATTTCAGAAACCATGTTGCAACTGTAAGTTCTGCAGGATTATGCAGAACAAGTTCACTGCAACGAACAAGCAAAGCTTTTCTATGCCTGTTTTGTTGTACAGGCTCGTTGCAGTGAGCACCCCAAAGACAACATAGTACAAGAATGACATAGTTTTGAGTTAATGACCCTACACCCTTTTATAAAACCCTTCACTCAGGTTTTTTCCTTGCAGAACTGAGAAACCCTTCCCCCAAACCCCCAATTTTTCTCTCTTTCTCTCAAATCCTTTCTAATCTTCATATTCCAAGCTCAAAGGTAAGAGATTGAGTGGGTTTTTTCATCTTCTTCATCTCTTTTTCACATTCTAGATTATGGACTTTGTTGTTTTCTCTTTGTTGTCAAGTAGGGGTACTCCCTAAGTGTTGTTACAGTTGATCTAAGGTTATTTGGAGATACCCATAGATTAGTCATGTGTCCTTGTTGTTCTATGACAATTGTTGGTGCCATTCCAAACTCTTAAGATCAAGTTGGTGGTGCCTACATACTCCCAACCCCAAACAGTGAGTGAGTTCAAATCCATGACCTTAATTTCATCATTATAACTATGTTTTATGCATTGTGTTTGTCATATATATGAAGTTGGAGACAAGATTATGTATAGACTATTATTTTACAAGTTATGGTATAGCTAGTAAATATTATGTTTTAACTATAGTATGAAAAATGTATTTTAGAAAACCATGGGACCATGATTTCGAAGAATGCATGTTATAAAAATGTTCTATATGCTCATGGCATGATTGTTGGAAGAATATATGATTTATCAAGTTTCTATTTTATTAAAAATGTTCCTATGAGTTTACGATATTCCTATGACTCTAAGAATTTAAGATTTTAAGCTATGATTTTAGAATATTCAATTAAGATATTTATATATGTTGGAGAAATATTGTACAAAGTATGTTTTAGTTTGATGAACATAAGTGTTATTATGATCTCAGAGATTTTATGATTATGAACCCTTTTGGTTTTAAAGTATAATATTAGAGTTGTCAAGTATATGAAAATATGTTAGCTCAAGATATGAATTTAAAACTTAAGTTTTATGGTACCAAGAGGTATGGGATTCAGTATGATTCATAGCAATTGTCAGATATATTATATGTGGGCTTGAAATCGAAATGCCTATAAGTCAGTGATCCTTTAGGCACAACTTTCACAACCACAGTTATGCTAAATTCAGATTGTTAGAATTATACAAATCTAGAACTCTCATAGTACTAAGAATTTAAAAGTTTTAAGATTTCTATTAAGGGTTCTTGTTCACTAAGGACTAAGCACCCACTCTTCAGTTATGGTTTTTGTCAAACTAGTTTAGTCGATAGAGATAAAGAGACAAGCTATGAGTTAACGATAGTTATTCCGTTAACCTTGGTATACTAAGACCCGCTAAGGGAAATTTTGTTCTATTTCATATTAGTTTGCTAGGGATGCGGTTCACTAGGGATGATTGAGATTACAAGCAGAAGCTCTTATTCGCTAGGGACTAAGCAACACCTTGCAGTTATAATTTTATAGTTTTTATTATTATTATTATTATTTATTCATTCATTATGTTTAGCATACTATTTCTTGATGCTCTGTTAGACCTCAGTTAAAATGATTTCATGCTTGATTGTGAATTTAGAAATGCTTATTTATGAATCTACAGAATGAAAAGTGTTTTTCTTGCACGCTATGTATATAAATATCAAATGATTCATGTTGCTGCATGAATATTGCATTATATATAATCTTTGGTTGTCCAATGTCGATGATAGGTGAGAATTCACTCACTGAGTTCGTTGACTCATTCCTTTCTCTTTCCTGTCATAGTTGCAGGTACAGATATCATTTCATCACTGCTTCAATTGATGCAGTTGTACTCAGTAGTGAGTCTTACTTCGAAGTAAGGCTTAGTTTAGAGTATGGTTAGAGTATAGTGCTCAAGTAGATGTACAAGCAAGATCTGAGCAATGCATCATTTTCAGATTATGTATTTGATTTCAATATTAGAAACAATTATTTATATGTTTTCAATTTACAAGTATGGATTTGAAATTGTAGAGTTTGATTAAAATTATGTACAAGCTATAGGTGAATTTACGATTCATTTCAAGTGTAAAATTAATTTTTAGAGTACAATTAAATTATTTTCAAAGCTTTATGTATCAAATATTTCAGTCCTATGATCCTAGATATCAAGTTTTGAATAAAGATTTAGATGAAGTTATGTTTTCAGAATAGAAAGTATGTTATTATATGCATATAGAGATACTCAGAAGTCACGAGGATTACGTGAGGAAAGAGTTCCTCACATGCCAGTTACATTTCTAAGTTGGGTCTTGACAAAGTGGTATCAAATCCATAGGTTTCCTTGAATGTTACTGGAGCAAGTTTCCACAAGTAGCATGGCCTTTATGTAAATGGAATTACAGCCATTTGCATTGACGCAATGTTGTTTGAGGCCTTTAGGAAGTGTCACTCATGTCTAGGTTCAGTAGGAGTCTCTGTCATTTCTTGGAACTCTTGATCCAGCCTTCTACCCTTATCCCTTCTTTTTAGGTGAGCAACGCCACCTGATAATCATCGCCACCACAACTGCAACATGTCAATTAGTACCAATTGCATATGACCCTTTAGGCAAGCTATTTCAAAACTTATCAGAGATAGTTAGAGAATGTGTCTGAACTAGAATGCATCGAAGGGAGCACAAGCAAGGATGACTAGCTTCGATAGAGGTCAACATCGAGTACCGTTAGCTAGGGCCACCTTTCTTAGTGCCCTCCCTGAAGTGTCCCAATATCACCTAATCAAAAGGTCAAGGCAGCAGCCAGCCAGAGTAGGAAGGTTTACTACGAACCGGTCGGTCTACCCCAGCTTGTTAGGTAAGCAGAAAGCACCATGGAAGCCAGCGTCTATGGGGGCACACTCGTATGCTATGAATGTAGTTATAGACGGTGCAAAAAGAATAATTGCCCATTATCTCAGAGAGTTACAAGTCAAAAAGCAGAGAAACTTTATACCCTAGAGGGAAAGAGTTAGCATAAGTGTGACCTAGAGTTAGTGGAGAAAATCCTGATGAGAGTGCGAATCATGCATATAGGCATATTGTAGGATCGATGATTTGATGCCAATGTGTTAGATGATTTAAGGAAATCTATAACACCATGAACACTTTCATGTCATGTTTAAAAAAGGAATGTATTGTTGTATAAATTGTGTCGGAACTTGTGCCCTTGCATGACATGAGTGTAGTACACATGCCCAATATGTAAGCAACATGGTATGAATTGCTAGCCTAGTATCAAACAATTACTTGATCATTGTGCATGTTAATTGCATCTGATTACTTTAACTATGACTTGTTGCTCTTGTCCAAACATGTGCATAAGATGTATGTGTTAGAAATCATTTACGTTTTACTTGCTTAATAATGATTAATATGAATGATATGCATGTGCTAACTGATAACTAAAACTTTACTACTTAGATTCCCTAGGTTCTTTCAGAGGACGTTGAATTTCTAATAGCTTGAATGGAGTAAAGTGCATGAATGACATGTCTATGTTGATTAAGTATGTGGTTTCATGTATGTGCATGTCTGTGGCTTCATATATGAAAATGTACAAGTTGCGTATCTTAAACAATGAGCAGAATAAATTTTTCCGTAATGCTTTTATGTCTATAAAACCATGTTTTACCTTCAAAAGTTTCGTACCATAGTGAATGGTTTCGTTTGAGATCAAATGTTGTCACAAGTTGTGATTTCATTGTAAAATGCTTTCTCTTCAGTTGAAATATGCATAATGATGTTATTTAAGGTGATGCAACACGAATTATAGCACTATATGTATGTATGATTGTTTGATTGAGTTCAGTACTACACATGCATGCTTAGATGCAGTTTAGAGAAGTAAGTCTTGAATCGTGAATGTAAATATTTTGTATAACGAAGTGGGGAAATGCATAGGTGTAGAAGGTATGCTTCCTTTCCCCTTAACCTATGCATGTAAACTAGATGAAGGAGATTTAAAATGAAATCTAATCTGTTTAAGTTGCAACTTGGTAACATAGTGGTAGAGAGTTTAGTCGACGTAATAGGAGAATAAGGGACATACCAAAATATCTTACTGTCAGGCATGCTTGATTGATGATTTTCTTAATTGCAAAACTGGAATTTCATGTCAATGTCAGTTTGCATGTTAGCCTTGCCTTGGGAAGCACGTTGTTGTTCCCATTATATGTACTTGTATGATGCATGAACATGATTTGATGTCTGGAATAAACCTAAGTAAGGAATAAGGAGCTTAGAAGCAAAAAGAGCAAGTTCATGAAGAATTGATAAAGCATGTTATCATGATAGGATGCTTCAGAGATCTTTGTCTTCGGGTGATTTGTGTGATGCGTGTTATGTGTGATAATTGTGTATGCAAGAGGTATGGACATGTGGTTGCCTAACAACCTGGTATAGTTGAAATGTGATAGTTAAGGACTAGGCGTATGAATGCCATGTTTGTTTTTGCCTTTTTTGTTTTCTACATGAACACATAGAGCGATTTGATTTCCATACATAACATGTGCGTATAGAGTAAGAAAGTTCAACAATCAAGGACTGGGAGTCCCTTTAGTATCAATTGATATCAGAAATAAGAGAAAGAAAACTAGAGTAAGGACAGAAATGATGTTTAACCCTCATCTTTGAGAGCTCATGTGCGCACGAGGTGACGGAGCATAAATGCTTATCCAAGACTTGCACTATGGAAAGGGCTGCCCTTAGAGGTGGAGTTGTCATGATAGGAACCATTGTCACCTCAATAGGAAAGGGTTGGCCTTGGAAGTAGAGTATGACAATTGGCATCCTTGGTCAAAGTAATAGAGCAGTGGCCTTCAAGATGACACTATCTCCCAGAGTATCAGCTTATATAGCCATTAGATCATGT
The DNA here is from genome assembly GCA_031216105.1 of Dalbergia cultrata. Taxonomy (NCBI): domain Eukaryota; kingdom Viridiplantae; phylum Streptophyta; class Magnoliopsida; order Fabales; family Fabaceae; genus Dalbergia; species Dalbergia cultrata. The sequence goes on from CM062350.1 coordinate 21,609,213, forward strand.
TAGAGTGTTTAGGGCATTCATGCCCATCCTTGAAACCCCACGTGGGTTAAGTATTCCATTTCCTTGATTTTCTAGTTATGCAAGTTCAGATTTGGGGGCCAAATCTCTTTTAAAGGGGAAGTATGTAATACCTTAGATACACATATCAGTAGACAAGTTCCATACGGCCCTATGGTCCCTCGAGACCCACTCATATAGCCGAAAAGGCCCCGAATTTTAGAAACCATGTTGCAGTTGCAAGTTCTATAGGATTATGCAGAATAGGTTCGCTGCAATGAGCTATACTCACTGCAATGAACACCCCAAAGACATCACAGTACTAGAAATGACATTGTTTTGGGTTAGTGACCTTACACCCTTTATAAACCCTTCTCTCGATTTCTTTTCTTCTAGAACCAAGAAATCGTTCCCCTAAACCCCCAATTTTTCTCTTTTTCTCAAATCACTTCTAATCTTCATATTCCAAGTTCAAACGTAAGAGATCTAGTGGGTTTTGTCATCTTTTTCCTCTCCTTTTCACGTTCTAGAGAAGGGGTATTTTTGTTCTCTCTTTTTGTCAAGTGGGGGTGTTCCCCCAATGTTGTTCGAGTAGATCTAGGGTTATTTGGACATATCCATAGATTATTCATGTATCCATGTTGTGATATGGTAGTTGTTAATGCTATTCTAAACTCTCAAGATCAAGTTGGTAGTACCCACATACTCTCGACCCCAAACGGTGAGTGGGTTCAAACTCATGACCTTAGTTTCATCATTATAACTATGTTTTATGCATTATGTTTGTTATATAAACGAAGTTAGAGACAAGATTATATATAGGCTATGATTTTACGGGTTATGATAACCTAATAAATATTATGATTTTGACTATAGCATGAAAAATGTATTTTAGAAAACCATGAGACCATGATTTGGACGAATGCATGTTATAAAAACGTTCTATGTGCTCATGGAATGATTGTTGGAAGAATATATGATTTTTATCAAGTTGCTATTTTATCAAACATGTTCCTATGAGTTTACAATATTGCTATGCTTCTAAGAATTTAAGATTTCAAGCTATGTTGTTAGAATATTCAATTAAGATATTTATATATGTTGGAGAAATGTTGAAAAAAGTATGTTTCAGTTTGATGAACAGAAGTTTTATTATGATTTCAGAGTTTTTATGATTACGAACCCTTTTGGTTTTAAAGCTTAATATTAGAGTTATCAAGTATATAAAAATATGTTAGCTCAATATATGAATTTAGAAGTTCAATTTTATGGCACCAAGAGGTATAAAATTCAATATGATTCATAGCAACTGCTAGATACATCTTCTGTGGGCTTGAAATTGGAATACCTACAAGCGGGTGATCCCTTGGGCATGACTTTCACAGCCACAGTTATGCTAAAGTCAGATTGTTAGAGTTATATGAATCCAAAACTCTCAGAGTACTAAGAATTTAAGAGTTTTAAGATTTGCATTAGGGGCTTTTGTTCGCTAGGGATTGAGCACCCACCCTTTAGTTATGGTTTTTGTCAAACTAGTTTAGTTGGTATAGAAAAAGAGACAGACTGTGAATTAACGGTAATTATTCTATTAACCTTGGTATACCAAGGCCCACCAAGGGCAATTTTATTCTATTTCAGATTAGTCCGCCAGGGATCGTTAAGATTACAGATAGAAGTTCTTGTTGCAAGGGACTAAGCAACACCTTACAGTTATGATTTTATAGTTATTATTATTATTATTATTATTATTATTATTATTATTATTATTTATTCATTATGCTCAGTATACCATTTCTCGATGCTCTGTCACACCTCAATTAAAACGATATTCATGCTTAATTGTGAATGTAGAAATTCTTGTTTATGAATCTACAAAATAAAAGTGTTTTCCTAGCTAGCTATGTATATAAATATCAATTGATTTATGTTGCTGCATGTATATTGCATTATATATAATCTTTGGTTGTCCCATGTCAATGATGGATGAGAATTCACTCACTGAGTCTATTGACTCACCCTCTCCCTTTCCTCTTATAGTTGCAGGTACAGATACCATTTTGTCACCGCTTCAGTTGATGCAGTTGTTCTCAGTGATGAGTCTTACTTTGGAGTACAGCTTAGTTTACAGTTTGGTTAGGGTAGAGTGCTCCAATAGATATGCAAGTAGGATTCGAGCCTTGTATTATTTTCAGATTAGGTATTTGATTTCAGTGTTAGAAACATTTATGTATATGTTTTTAGTTTACAAGTATGGATTTGAAATTTGTAGAGTTTGATTAAAATTATGTACAAGCTAGAGATGAATTTACAATTTAGTTCAATTGTAAATTCTCATTTAGGAATAAATTAGATGAAAATGATGCCATAGTGAGAAATAAAGTGAGATTAGTGGCTAAAAGATATAAGCAAGTAAAAGGTATTGATTTTGAAGAAACTTATGCTCTCTTAGCTAAATTAGAAGCAATTAGAAGGCTGCTTGCTTTTGCATCTATCATGGTTTAAAACTTGATCAAATGGATGTGAAAAGTGCATTCTCAAATGGTCTTATTCAAGAAGTGTATGTTGATCAACCTTAGGGTTTTGAAAGTTTTTATATACCCAACCATGTTTTCAAATTGAAAAAGACTTTATATGGTTTAAACCAAGCCCTAAGGGCTTAGCATGAGAGGTTGAATAAATTTCTTTTAGAAAAAAAAAATCTTCAAGAGGAAAGGTTGACACTACACTATTCATTAAAAGAAAGAAGCATGATATACTCTTTGTGCAAATATATGTAGATGATATTATTTTTAACGACACTAATGAACCTTTATGTAAGAAATTTTCTAATATCATGCAAACTGAGTTCAAGATGTCAATGATAGGTGAATTAAATTTCTTCCTTGGACTCCAAATCAAGCAAACCCAAAACAACATATTCATTATTCAATCAAAAAATTGCAAGGAATTGCTCCGAAGGTTTGGGATGGACAATGCAAGGGAAATTACTACTCCTATGACCACTGTCTGTTACTTAGATAAAGATGAAGGAGGTAAACATATTGACACTAAAATGTATATAGGTATGATAAGATCCCTCCTTTATTTATTTGCTAGTAGACCTGATATAATGTTGAGTGCAGTCTAATCCTAAAGAATCACATTTTAGTGATGTTAAAAGAATTATGAAATGTTTAATTGGCATAATAAATATGGATTTATGGTGTCCTATGGGCACCTCATGTAGCTTAATTGGATATTATTCTTCTGATTTGTTGGTGCAAAATCAAAAAGAAAAGTACTAGTGGAATAACTTTTTAGAATCTGCTTTAGTTTTTTGGCATAGTAAGAAACAAAATAATATGATATTATCCACTACTAAGACAGAATATGTTATAGCTAGAAGTTGTTGTGCTCAAAATCATTTGAATGAAATAACAATTTTTAGGCTACGGCTTAGTACTTCACTATATTCCTATAAGATGCAATAATAGTAGTGCTATTATCTAAAATTCCCATTTTGCACTCTAGGACTAAACATATTTAAAGTAGACATTGTTTCCTAAGAGATTATGACCAAAAAGGTGATTGTGTCTTAGAATTTGTATAAACTAGTAAATAACTAGCAGATATATTTACTAAGCATCTCCCAAAGGAAAATTTCTTTAACGTTAGCAGAGAATTAAGAATAATTGATTTTTCAAATATATGAATGTTTACTGTTTATTTAACATTATGCAATTTTACATGTAGATGATTGTTCATTGAATTTTATGAATTTTACTTTTAATTGTATTAAGTTTCTTTAGTAATCTTAGACCAACTGTGTTTGATCCTAAATTTAAAGTTCATTGCATTTCATGTTTTCATTTTTGTTGTTTGTTAACTTGTTCAATTGTTTGTTAGTGAATAATTTAAGTGTGTTTTTTATCTTAGGTTAGATAGTTTCCATTAAGTAAGTGAAAAAAAGAAGTGTAGTTAATTACATGATGCATGTAATCGGCTACTAGAGAGCGTTGCTTTTGGGGACTCAATATGGGCTCACTACGATCGATTACACACTTGTTTTTTTGGGTTACATTTACACACTTGTTTGAGTGACAAGAACGTCGCTTTGTCTCTCCCCAGTCACGAACCCTCTCTGCTTCTCCCTCTTCACGACTCACACACCCTCTACCTTCACTTTACGATTTCTTTTCCTAATCTTTAACAAAATTTCACCCAAAATTCTTGTCTCTTCATCCTTTACGAGTCCATCCTATTTGATTTTCCCCAAACACCCTAAAATGGCAGATCGACATGGTGCCTCCTCTTGCTTTGTCGCGGCCAAGAAGTGGAAAACAACCACCATTGCCGGACCTTCCACCACTCGTCGGGCTCCCTCCACCAATAGCCATCGTTGCGCCTTAACCGCTATCACCACTGCTGCCATAGCCGCCACCCTTGATGCTACCCCTATTCCTCTTGCTAGAATCCACTTCCCTTTTTTATTTTTCAAGCCCCATTCAAGATGACTTAGGTTCTCTTGTAAAAGGTTTTTCTTTTAATAAGTTTATTTTGGCCAAAATGTTTATTCAAGTTTTTGCTTTAATTGCAAAAATAATTTTAACCAAGTCCCTTTTGAAAAATATAATGGTTTTGATTCTAAAGTAATGAAAGAACGATTTAATTATTTTTAATGAAGAGTTTGATTTGATTTTGAGTAATCGTGTGTTTGATTTGAAAAGAAATATTTATAAGATGTTTAAAGGTGTTTTTAGACGAAAGAGTGACTTAAAAATGTTTAAGCTTTGGCTTTTCAAATTTTGGAATATTTGTAATTGATTACCAATTTTTGTAATCAATTACCATGTTCTTCATTGTGTCAGAATTTGAATTTTGAATTGTGTAATCAATTACAAAATTCTTGTTATCAATTATAGTGATGTTAACTATATCTAGAATTCAAAATTTGAACTTTGTAGTCGATTTTCAAGTCTTGTAACCAATTATTAAACCCAAAAATATACAAAAAGACATGCTTTGAAGAGACAATTTTATAGATAAATTCCCAATGACCTGTATGATTTTTGCTCTATAAATACCTATCATTTTAACACATTTTAAGACACAAAAAACCAATTACAAAGATCAATCAACACTTTTTTTCAATCATCAATCTTCCCATCAATTTGTGGCCAAAAACTCTTATTCTTTGATAAACCTTTTAATGCTTCAATTTGTATCATTTACTCTTCCTGAAGAGTTTGTATTCAGTCTTTTCTTTTACAATTGTAAGAGGGTGAGGCTTCTCTCATTAGTTTAAAGGGTGAGTCATCCCTTTAGTTCTTGAAGAGACTCAACACAATGGTGTGTGGTAAGCCAAAGGTGTATGAGGGCTCAAATTTGTGAATTCAATGATAGTAGAAATCTTAAGCAGGTTTGATCGAACCAATATAAATTGAGTTTGCATTTTCTTTTGCTTTATCTCTTTATGTTTATTGTAAATTTACTTTTCATTATCTTGTTCATCCATTTTGTTGGAATACTTAGCCACCTGCATTAAATCTCTTGCATTTTCATCAACTCAATCAAGTTTTCAATACAATTTCTTAAATAACATTGAAAAAAGGATTAGTGTGATAATTAAGAAGAAGTTTGAGAAATCAATTCACCTCCTCTTGAGTTTATTGAGGCTACTCGAATAATAAATCACTTGCATTTGATATATCTTGATGATGCATTGTTAAAATTTAATAGCTTGCTTTTTAGATGGGATCAACTGAGTATCTTGATATGAATGGAGCGGGTAGTGTCTTCATATAAACTAAAGGTAGGGCACAACTATGTCAGCATAATTGCAGTCCATCCTTCTATTTCTCATAGCCAATTATTTATCCATAATAATAATCCAGAAGAGGGAGCTATGATGGTGATTGTGCTATTGGAAGACAGTGGTTGCTAGGAGAAGAAGATGAAGATAAGGAGCTAGTGGTTAGGGCGAGAAATTAAAAGTTAGATGGGGTTAATTTGGTAATTTAGTATATTCAAATGAAAATCACGAAAAAGTTCAAATGAAATGTAGGACTAAATTATCAGCTATCTAGAATATAACTAACAGTTCATATTAAAAGAAAATTATCATATGGAAATAATGTTATACTATTTTATACTTATATTTTAATATTTATAAAATCATTTTTTCAACTGAATTGCCCATATTATCCTATCTTTTATCCTTCTTTTTTCCTATTGACACCCCCATTCCCTCCTGTCTCCCACTCCGACATCACCATCCCTTCCCTCGACCACTCCACCTCTCCCCTGCCCTTTGGCTCCACAACTCCTTAGGCCATTGCTTCCCATGCCATGAATACCAGAAATGAAATCAACAAGACCTTCAATTGGAAAAATGTTGCCACAATTTCCTAATAACTTTTCAGGAATACACTTTCGTTGACAATTAAAATGTAAAAAGGAGCAATTTTATATGTTCAGGATTTGGTTTTCGTATACCATCACAAGGTTTAAAGCTTTAATTTTTAGCCTCAACTTTTGCTAGATTTGACCACTCCCCTCCTCCATAGCCATGATAATTTAAAGTCAAAAAATCAACCCCCTTCTTTTGGGTCGCTGGTGCACCTGAGACCAAGGGTAAGAAGTTAAGGGATTGTTCACCCATTTGATCGACATGGCAGAGCAAGGGAAGGATGATGATTAATGCGTTGATGTAGGCAATAGAGTTGAGGCAAGGGGGATGTTTTAGAGGAAAGAGAGGAAGAGATGACTAATCAATTTTTAATTTTTGTTATCTAGACCATGATGGTGCTAAACTTGAATCGGACCATTTAAGACATCTCCATTGTAAATAAAATAAGACATCATCCAGTGATCTTAGCTGACATCAAGACTTAAGGAGATCAGATGATGGTCAACACTACAATGTCAGATGTCCTAAGCCAATTGCCTTAACAAAAAAAGTGTATGCTATTTCTGGTGTAAGAGCAAGAGGCATAAGAAGAATGATTGTGGTAAACTCAAGATTGTTTTTTTTGTAAAAAAAAAAATGTGTAAATGATTGACAGAGTATAGTAGAGTGGAATGAAACTGAGTGGAATTTTAAGTTGTTCCAATTTAATAAAGTTGGATGGTATAGAATAAAGATAGATGAATTTCATTCTGTCCAATTGTATCACCCCTTTGTATTTTTCTTAGGGGAATGAGAAGGAATAAACAACTTATTCCTTTCCTCTACTTGTTACTAATAATCTATTGAGGGTATTTTAGGACTAAAAACACTTATAATTATAATAATTCTGTTCCATTCTATTGACATATCCAAACAATAAATAAGAATATTTCTTCATTTCAACGTTAAGATTTTCAAACAATATAATGGAATAATTATACCGTTTCACTTTATTCCCCTACGTTTCATCTTATTCCACTCCACTTCACCACTTACCACCAATCCAAACATACAACTTGTTAGTTTGTTTTGAGGGTAACATAGTTGATGTTCTTAATGATTCTTGGTGGATTAATTGGTATTACAACTCATATAGTTGTGTCTTTATAGGGGGCTAAAAAGCAACAGTTTGACGTTGCTTCCAAGCTTGACGTATCAAATTAATCTCTAAATTATGTCTTTGTTTCTTCACCCAAGTTCCATACAAACCAAGGAGTCCATTTTTAAAAGGTCTAGGACTCCAAAAATGACCAAGACACAAAACCTGGGTCAGATTGAAAATAATGCTAAAAACAATACAGATAAGGCCAAGTGAAGCTAAAACAACAAACGAACCCAATACTAACCAATTAAGCATGACTGAAAATTAAATCACTAGATCTTATGGTCAATCAAAATATTAAAAATTCAATCTATTATTATAATATTTAAGAGTCATTTCATGGAAATTATTACAAGTGTCTTTCATATAGTTAGGGTATGCGTATCATTCATATAGTAATTTAGAGCCCACTTTTCTAAACATTTATGTCTATAGATTATTTTACTTAATTTACAATTAAATTATTAATTATTAATAAAATCAAATCTACTATCATTACAAATTATGTGAATCAATAAAATTAGAATTATTAAGATATATTCATGGGATTACAAATCATTAAAACTATGATTTATAATTAAAATTAAGAATAATTAAGAATGGAAAACAAATATCGAATTAAGAATCATTGAAAAATGGATTAGATATAAATTTATTGGGGTGATTAAAACATTAATGAAAGAGCCACTTTTAAAAATACAAGGTGTCCTCTGTAATATCTATAAAAATAACAAACCTAGTCTTTTACTCTCTTTTTTTGAGCGGGACATTCATTTATACAATAATATATATCAATTGAAAAATATACACAATATTATATATTATATGCAAATTATGTTATTATTATTATTATTATACTATTGTTATAATTATATATTATAATTCTACTATACTAATATTTTAAACTCATTTTATGAAAACTATTACACGTGTCATTTATATGGTAATTTAGGCTTCACGTGTCATTCATATAATGATTTAGGCCCCACCTTTCTTAATCTTTATGTCTAAAGATTTTTTTTAAACTTAGTTTACAATTTACTTATTAATTATTTTTATATGAAATAAAATTAAATATTACAATCATTAAAAATTACAATTTCCACTAAGAAATCTATTATTATAATATTTGAGAGTCATTTCATGAAAAATATTACAAGTGTCTTTCATATAGAGCTTTAGGGTACACGTGTCGTTCATATAGTGATTTAGAGCCTACTTTTCTAAACATTTATGTCTACATATTTTTTTACTTAATTTACAATTAAATTATTAATTATTAATAAAATCAAATCTACTATCATTAAAGATTACGTGAATCAATAAAATTAGAATCATTAAGATATATTCATGGGATTACAAATCATTAAAATTACAATTTATAATTAAAATTAAGAATCATTAAAAAAGGAAAACAAATATCAAATTAATAATCATTGAAAAATGGATTAGATATAAATTTATTGGGGTGATTAAAATATTAATAAAAGAGCCACTTTTAAAAATACAAGGTGTCCTATGTGATATCTATAAAAATAACAAACCCAGTCTTTTACTTTTTTTTTTTGAGCGGGACATTCATTTATACAATAATATATATCAATTGAAAATATACACAATATTATATATTTTATGCAAATTATATTATTATTATTATTATTATTATTATTATTATTATACTATTGTTATAATTATAGAGTATAATTCTACCATACCAATATTTTAGACTCATTTTATAAAAGTTATTACACGTGTCATTTATATGGTTTCACGTGTCATTCATATAGTGATTTAGGCCCTATCTTTCTTAATCTTTATGTCTAATTTTTTTTTTAAACTTAGTTTATAATTTAATTATTAATTATTTTTATATGAAATAAAATCAAATATTACAATCATTAAAGAAGCAAATATTACAATCATTAAAAATTACAATTTGCACTAAGAAATATATTATTATAATATTTGAGAGTCATTTAATGGAAAGTATTACAAGTGTCTTTCATATAGAGCTTTAAGGTACACGTGTCATTCATATAGTGATTTAGAATCCACTTTTTTAAACATTTATATCCACAGTTTTTATACTTAATTTACAATTAAATTATTAATTATTAATAAAATCAAATCTACTATAATTAAAGATTATGTGAATCAATAAAATTAGAATCATTAAGATATATTCATGGGATTACAAATCATTAAAATTATGATTTACAATTAAAATTAAGAATCATTAAGAATGGAAAACAAATATCAAATTAAGAATCATTGAAAAATGGATTAGATATAAATTTATTGGGGTGATTAAAATATTAATGAAAGAGTCATTTTTAAAAATACAAGGCGTCCTCTGTGACTTGCATATCTATAAAAATAACAAACTCAGTCTTTTACTTTTTTATTTTGAGCGAGACATTCATTTATACAATAATATATATCAATTGAAAAATATACACAATATTATATATTATATGCAAATTATATTATTATTATTATTATTATTATTATTATAGATTATAATTCTACTATACCAATATTTTAGACTCATTTTATGAAAACTATTACACGTGTCCTTTATATAGTGATTTAGGCTTCACGTGTCATTTATATAGTGATTTAGGCCCCATCTTTCGTAATCTTTATGTCTAAAGATTTTTTTAAAATTTAGTTTACAATTTACTTATTAATTATTTTTATATGAAATAAAATCAAATATTACAATCATTAAAGAAGCAAATATTACAATCATTAAAAATTATAATTTGCACTAAGAAAGAACTCATGTCAATATAATTATAGCTTACAATTAAATTGAGAATCATTAATAGCCTCACATTATGAAGGTAATATAAAAAATTATAAAGGAAATATTTAAAAAATAAATAAGTTTTAAAATTATTATTGTTTTTAAAAGAAAACGGGCAGTTCAATTTGTTAACGAATTACTAATTGATTGATTTTGATATGATAATAATTAAAAATTCAATTTCTACCTAATTTATTCTTAATCAAATATTTAAGACTCATTATAATACAAATATGATAATTTATTTTTGATCAAATATGATAACAATTGATATAATAATAATATTTAATACTCATTACATAAAAAAAATTTCATGCATTATTTATAGAAAAATTATACCCCATCATTTCATAATCTTAATACTTAAAGTAAGTTTTTGAATTTAATTTACCTTCTAATTAGAAATTATTTTTTCCAATAATATCTTTATATCTCTCTACCATTAACAAAAGCAATATAAAAAATAAAAAATAACATAAACAAAATTATAATTAAATATATTATACCATAAAAATTATGTATATAATTATAGTATTAGTGATAATAAAGCTATTATATTTGTGTTACATTAGTAGTATTTGTTATTATGGATATTTATATTTTAAAGTTCAAAGTATTTTTAAATTTTTTCAATAAACCCATAAATATTAATAGGGATTCAAATCTTCACATGGAATAAGAAATGGAGACCCATATGGGGATGTGGATGAGAATGGAGGCAAAGTTCTAAATGAGGATATGATTAGGGGAAAATTTTTTAACTTCAAATTTAGCACTTTTGAATATCATAATAAAAAAAGTTATCTATCTACCTATATCACTATATTTTATTTAATTTTTTACAACTTGCATAATATTCCAATCTATTAATTTCATAATTTTTTCATACTAATTTTTTTTGAAAAAACACAGTTAATTTTTCAACACTAAAATATTTTTAAAAAATTAATTTCACAATTTACACTTCTTTGATAATGATACTAAATATTTATAAATTTTAAAAATTAAATAATTATATTACTTTTTTATTCAAAATAATATTATAATTGATATACTACTCTAATAATTGAGATTATATAAATTAGAATCATATATTTTTTTACTAATTATTAAACATTAATTATAACATATATTTTAAAATTGATATTTTAATTTATCAAAAGGATGTACAAGGAAAAGACGTGTAATTGAAATCGTATAAATTAAATTTATTTATTATTTTTTAATTAGAAAATATATTCTTATATTTTTATAAATTAAATATTTTAATTTACTGAAAAGATATAAATGGCTAGGGATGATAAAAAAAAAATTGAAAGTGAGTACATGCGAGAATTACCCACAATAGGAAAGGGAGTTGAGACATATTTTTTCTTTATAGGGACAATCGATGGTGCTAAGTCCCCATTTGTTAAACGGGATAGCGACAGGGATAGCACACCTTCATTTTTTTTATTTTTATTGTATTTGCATTATGTATGCATTTTAATTTTAATTTAGATTATGTTTCATTAATAGTATTTGGTATTACGAATATTTATTTTTTAAATTATAAAATATTTTAAAAGTTTTTCTTTTTTTGAAATTTGTTAATAAACCCTTGAATATCATGGGATTCAAAATTCCTATAGGAAATGGGAAATACGGAGCCATAAGAGAGATGAGGATGAGGATAAGAGGTAAAATTCTAAATAGTGACGGGAGATGTGGGATATGTCTTTTTTCTCATGGATACTTATTGTCCTCCTTATAAGTGGCTCATGATATAGTAAAATTATTCATTAATTCTCTTTCTTTATTCAACAATTTCAACTTTCAAAATGTGTAAATTTTTCATAAAATAGGCTTTTTATTGTTAGTTATAGGTCATCTATTGAGATTTTTTCAATCTTATAAACATGATATTCAAAATAAGATATAAAATATAATTACATATTTATATTTTGTCCACTTATTTAATTATTTAAATATTAATTTACTTTTAAGAAAAATTTATATACTCAATTTTCAATAAGATATATTTAAATAAATTATCATTTATTTTCGATAATGATCAACAAAATATTTTTTATTATCTGTCTCGTGCATCGCACTGGTCGAATGACTAGTTAACATTATATTTCTTATCATAAACACAAGCTAAATACTCAACTAGGACTTTCTTGGAATGGAACACATCTAATATTGTTTCTATTGGTGGAGTCCGTCCTCATAAGGAATTTAGTTAGTGTGTTTGGTTCCTTGTTGAGGTGAATCAAAATTAAGTTTTGAGGATCTGCAAGTTTTGCCAAGCATTAGTGAATAGCTTGAGGAAAAATCGGTTTTAACCTTGGACCCTTCAACGTAAAAGCAATATCTTGTTACTTTTGCGCAAGTAAAATCCAGTTTAAATATTCATTAAATTAAATATACTTTTACCTTAATTTTAATATTGCTATTTAAATATTATATGCACGTCATTTTTGGTAATTATAAACACAAAAAGTGATTTTTGTCAATACCATACAAACAACACCTATCGTCTCGTAATCACTCTTTAGATAAATATTACTAAAAACAAATAACATTGTCATAAACTCATTTCTAACCAAAATCAAATTGATCAACCAAATTTATAAACTCTAACTCAAATGCAGTTAATAATTACTGTGCGAGCACTTTTTAACAATCACATTAGATTTGTGCAAGAGAAATTCTCTGGTATTCTTAGAGTAAGATAAAATATTTATTCTGCTCCATTTATTGATTGGCAAATTAGCTATTGCATTAAAAATGTGATCAACGAGGGAGATAATAATGGCCCATAAAAATTATATGTCAATCAATAAATGAATCAAATTAAGTTTTTTCGTTTGCTCTCAGTGCAATTAAGATTTCTTTGTATAACATCCATTTCATGACGCATTGGCACCTTAAGTGCATCATATGTTCAAACACTACAGAAAATAATCCAAAAGAAACTTCTATTATGTAAAAGGAATGTCATTTTATAACTCTCAACTTTGAAGAGACACCTTGAAGTGTCATTTAATTATTGGTTGAGACAAAAGTTAGGATTCTCTTTCAACCAATAGTTAAATGAAATTTCAATTCTCTTCAAAGTTGTCTTAAAAAATTGTACAAATAATATTACTTTATTGATTATGTATAAACTTACATTAGCCCAAAAATATTACATCATAAGTCTTTTAGCAAAGTGGTGTGATAAAAACCATACATTAAGTAATAATAAAACAAAAACAAACATCTAGAGTCTATTGTGATTATTATATTTACACTCGATGTAGAATAATATGAGCACCATATTGTGGCTGAAGAGTAACCATAAAGGTTGGAGCATGAGCATATGAGGGAGAAAGTTCAAACGAGAAATGTTGTAGAATCAATGACAAAGCCATCTTTGCTTCTAGCAATGAAAAGTTTTGTCCAATGCATATTCTAGGACCCCACCCAAACGGAATAAATGAAACTTTACCATTTGTTGCCTTTAAAACTCCTTCAGAAAATCTCTCAGGATTAAATTCATTTGCATCATCACCCCAAAGTTCACGATCATGGTGAATCAAAATTATTGGCACGTAAACCTGCACCCCTACAGGTAATGTCAGGTTTCCAAGTTTCATACCCCTGTGAGTAGTTCGAGTAAGCCCAAGTACCGGTGGGTATAACCTAAGAACCTCATACAATATCATAGAGACCTGTAGCAAAAGATTTATGGTAATGATAAGTATCGTAGTCATGATATCAAAAGATAATAATTACAATACTTACAATTTTAAGGCGGCTTAACCCATCAAAGTCTATTCTTTGGTTGCCAAAGACTTCTGAGACTTCTTCCCTCGCACGTGCTTGCCATTTAGGGTACCTACTTAGTAACACCATGGTCCAAACAAGCAACACTGAAGTGGTTTCTTGCCCTGCAAAGTAGAATAACTTGCACTCCTCAATTACATCTTGAAGAGTCATTCCAACATTCTTGTCATTTCCATGTTCTTGAATTTCCTCGTGATTTGATACCAAGAGTATGCCTAATAAGTCGTTCTTGGAAGGTTCACCTGCCTTCAAGGCTTTCTCTCTCTTGTTAATCATAACCTTAAGTGAAGTTTTTATATCTCTATCAATTTCTTTCAACCTCCTATTGATAGTAATCGGTAGAAACCTAAAATTAAATATAATTAGCAATTATCAAGGTATGAAGAAATGCTCTTTCCTATTTCATTTAGCTTTATAGTGGTTGTTCAGTAAATTGGAAACTAGAACTTAGCTATTGCAGGTTACAATTTAGATGCTATAGTTTCCCATCACAATTTTTGGTCAACGAATGGACAGTGTATTAAACACATAATCTTCAAGATAAGTGTTTGTTGCTTGTAGTGTTTTTCTGAATGGCAATTTTTCCTATTTAAAATTGAGATACCACACTGCCCCATCACAATATTTAGTTAAACTAAGTGGTGTATTAACCAAATTTCTTAGTGATTTAATGATAAATGTTTATTTGTTATGCATTATTTCCAATATGAAATAGATGGGAAGGAAAGTAAAACTAAATAAAACTCATTTAACAAGCTATCTTGTATTAATTATCAAGAATATTAGATATATAGAGTAGTAGTCCCACCTCCATCCAGGGATGTTATTGTTCAATATAGCTTTCATTGTAAGTTCAACTTGCTCTTTTTGAAGTTGAAATATTCTTATTCCTTCTTCATAACTACTTCCAAAAGCCGTACGAGAAATAACATCACTAGACAAATTCTGAAGGAAAGCCCACACATCAATTTCACATGATCTGTTTGAAGACAACATTCCCTCCCATTTACTTATCATATCATTGCAACTTCTGAAGAATACTGGTATCATAATCTGTGATTCAAAAATTGGAAAGAGTTGTCAAAGTTGCTTGGGACAAACTAAACACATACACAATCAAAGCATATTGTAATAAAACAAACCTAGGTTGCTTGCTTAAGTTTTATATTGCAGGCTATACCATACCAGATATTGTTTTTGAAGGACTGCATTTAACGAGGGATTAAAAATTTTTCCATATAGAAGACACGCACCCACAAAAGTGAATTTCCTAGTATTTATATTATTTTATTTTATTGGGGGTCATGCTTTCTAAAGCCACAAAAGTCAATCATATAAAATCTATATCTAGCAAGGGAAAAATAACCTTCAAGTTTTCTAAATTGAAAGCAGGGTTAATTATCCTTCTATGTTTGCTCCACTTGTCACCCTCATAGCTTGCAAGACCACCAACTAGTAACTTGATAAGCGGATTAATATCACGCTTTGGGAAGTCATAGATCTTGTTGAATATATCTTTGATTAGCTCAGGATCAGTGATGATCACCCTTGGTCTTGGTCCAAACCAGATAAAAGAATTTTGGCCTGCATATCATCAGCAACTTATAAGAGGGCTAAAACTAAACACAAACAATACCCCAAAATCATTCAGGAATGAAAAGAATCAGAAACTTGGTATGTGAACTATTTGAAATTGACATGAAGTAAAAACAAATGTGGAATCAGTAACTGCAAGAAAGAGTAATGTACAAATTATTGCAACTAGCATATACTAACCAGAATTGAATTTAGATTGTGAAAGCCTCAAATCATGCATGTTGTGAGAATGAGATATGAACTACTTTCACGTAAAGAAGGCAATAAAATATCATTTTCCTCGCATGTATATTTGTAAGAAAGGTTGCAAAAAAATTTGTTCTTCTAGTAGGCTATGATGAAATTAAATGCAAAGAGTACAAAATCGCACTTTTCCTTTGCAGGCTTAGGACAGACTCCAATGACAAAGTAATGAACAACTTATTAGCCACACGAGATAATCCTAACCATGTGAACATGTTCATCTCTACAACAATAGAAGAATTCCTCACCCACCTTACAGCTTCAATTGATATCATTAAGTGGGTTTGAAACAAATTGAGCATCCCCTTCTTAAGCAAAAAAGAAAAAACTTACAAGGGAGGAGGAAGTAAATTGTATACAAGAGGGCAGCCATACAACTAGATAGGAATCTAATTCAGGAAATTCCCGCACGTGGCATGTCATTCTAAGACCTTTTTGAAGTATTCTCAAGCAGCTCAGTTTTTATGGAGAAGAGTAGTAACGGCAAGAAAAAGGCTACAAAGTAACATTGTATGCAATGGAGGCCCATATGCTTAAAGCAAAAGGGAAGGAGGATAGAGATAAAGGGATTTTGAACTGGTTTTCTTTGGAAATCATAGAGTATTGCTTAGAACCCTGAGAAACATTTAGCACAAATCCTATGGGGCTGTTTGCTTTCAGTTTCCAGTTTCTAGTTTTTATTTTTAGTTTTCCAGTTTTTAGGAAATCATGAAGGAAAAACTGAAAAAGCTGAAATTTATAACTTTGTTTGCTTTCTTTGTTTCTAGTTTCGATTTTCAATTTTGATTTTGTGAAGAAAAACTAAAAAAAGCGAAAAACTGAAGACTGAAATTTTTCGTTTTCAGTTTTTTCAGTTTTTCCTTCACAAAATCTGAAAACTGGAAACTAGAAACTGAAAATCCTAAGGCAAACAGGCCCAGGGAAAATTGAAAATTGAAAACTAAAAGCAAACAGCCTCTAAAGTGTTCATATCTTGGTCTCTGCCAATTTAAAAAATCAACAACATGATCAAGGTACTAGATAGTATTGTTCAGTGAAAGAAGAGATCCATGGTGCAATGCGATGTTATAGTAAGTTCCTCATAATGTCAGGAATTGGGAATCAAACAGTGGCCATGATCACCAATCCCATCAGGAAGACTGAGGATGGTCAGTGATTAATATTTGTTTGATGGACTAACCATAGATGCCATTGTGGGCATACTAATGCAAAACAAATGCAGATTATGGGCTGATACGACATTAAATTGGATCAAGTTCAGGATCCTATTCCAAACAGGCTTCAGCCTTCCTACAATCCTTCCCAAAGAAGACTTCCACTTAGGATGCCACCTTCCTAGTTCAAATTTCTTCCCTTAAAAGCGTAAGAAATTTTGATGGGGAAGGCCACAACAAATTCTGCAAACATTGGTGTGAGTCACTGTCTCTGCTACTATGTGCACTTCTCATTACACAATAGCCATGGAGATGAGCCAGTTTGGTTAAGGAGTAAAAATAAAGGTAAAAATTCTCTAAATGAACTTCATGTGTAATACACATAAAATTCATCTGAAGAAATTTTACTCCCCAACCAAATATATCCTAAAAGTAAAAATTCCCACCCAATGATCATGATACAATCCCAATGCCAATGCATTTTGTGTTTTGTTTTTTTTTTTTTTTTTTTTGGGGGGGTTTAAGAAAAGGACTAAAACTGTTCTTTAGAATTTAGATAAATCCTTAGGTGGAAAGATTTTACCATAAGCATTATTCAAGCCAATATATAGTCATCATGTGTTAAAATATCAGGGACATAGCTCTCTCTTTTTCTGTTACAAAGTTTATCGGTTTTTTATTAGTACAACTCTGCTCCTATCGAAGAATGTTTTGAATGTCTAAGATACGATGTTTAACTTGTCTCGGTTTAACTTTATTATGTATATAAGATTTTTTTGCATGTCCAAGATAAAAAATTCTTATCAAGAATTTATTTCACTGTTCTTCATTGTCCACATTAGACGACACATTGCGCCTATGTTACAAGTAGGAGAATTAAATATGATACTATACATGATATGTCAATATGATAATTTTATTCCAAGAAGGATAAAACTTATATCATAGTTTTATATCCATTTCATCAATCAAAAAATGACAATTGGATACTTTTATTGAAATGAATGATTTAAAAGGAAAATATTTTATCGAGCGAAAATTTTAGCTCTAACTAATGTGCAAATGATTTAAGCTGTGGATTTACTTATTGTTTTATTTATTTTTTATCTTTTATTTGTTAAGATACTCTGAACCACCGCTGGACGTGAATTTGCACATCTTGGTCGAAAGCGGTTTTGTATCGTACAGCAAAGTCCAATTTAAATTTAAAAATATCCACACACATCAAGAAAAAAAATCCCACTTGTCATAATTTAATTGCTGTATCGGATATAATGGATATTTGCTCTAAGTTTTTACCTGTTTAGGAAAAGAATAGGGGTAAATAATATATTTCCTCTGTACTTATTTATAGTCATTTAAGATTTCAACATAGGTATTAAGAAAATACATAAAGATTATTGATTTTAAAAGAATACATTTAAATTTTTAAATTATCTTTTATACGCTCCACTAATTTTTTTTCTTCTGTTAATAAGGGATAAAATTGATATAAAATAATTAATTTTCTATTAGAACGCTAAAATAAAAATTAATGTGGAATTTTTTTTTTCTTCAAAGTGACTTTAACTAAAGAATGGAGTAACCATATCGGATAAAATATCATGACTAGATAAAACAAAATAAACGATAATTGTTCCACTACCATAGTAAATTCACCGTCTCTTCAGCTTGTTTGTTTGATGATGGTAAAATTGACTCTTTCGATGATTATTGACAAATTGAACAAGAAGAATTGGAGGGGCATACCGTATTTGTTGAGACTTTGTTGGACATATGATTGAACACGGCTAACTATGTCATCAGAGAGATTCATGGGTTTGGATTTGGCTTCCATAAGCGTCTTTTTAACTTCTTTCGCGTCCCCGACAAGAATCCTGTAGGGGTTGCCTCGAAGGCCTTGCTCTCTAAGCAGCCTCTCAAGCTTCTTTGGCCTCAGCCACAGCCAGTTCAGCACCCTCCATCCCAATATTATCATCACACCAAACAACGCCGTCAGAGCGATTGCTGCAAAAGTTGTGACCGATGCCGCTTCCATTTGTGTGTCCGTATTTGGTGGGAGAAGGAAACTGAAAGGAGGAAGCAATGTAAGAGTTCTTGACCACAAGAAACAGCTTCTAGACTTTGGGTAGCAGCAATTAGGTACTCCTGGTTTTATCTGCAACAAATATAAATATAAATGTAAATAAATATATAAATATACAATAGTAAAATTTCAGTTTCACAGAAATATTTGGGATGTGAAACTGTATTGATTCATTTCTCATCTATTATTGAATAGATTATGAACCCTATGTGATTTATTTTCCATCTATCGATAAATAAAAAGTGAGTTGATACATTATTCTTTATCAAGTTAATACAAATGATATATCTTCAGTGTAAATACTCGAATAGAATTTTCTTCTCCTATAGGCGCGTAGTCAGGAAAAAAAAATCAATTTAGTGCCGTTGAAAAATAGCGTGCGACAATTTATAGCTAATTGGGTTATTAAATATTTAATTAGAAAATCGGTTAAAACTTATTATCATAATAAACAAAATGTCATATTCAGAGCGCATAGATTTTTCCTACCGGGCCCTCTTTGTATAAAAGTCAACAAAACACCCCTTATACAAAATTTAATTATATTTTCCTCTGAATCAAAATATATATTTTTCTATAAATTCTTATAGTATTCTTACAGTATTTACGAGTAAAATTTATTATTATATTATAATAAACAAAAAAGTCTACCCACTTCCAACCAATAGGCCTTAGCCACATGTTTCCGTGAATATAAGATTTTGAGCAAAGACAAGAATTTCAAGACACTCTTGCAGTTTGCAACTTTTTAATACATGAAGGGTAATGTACGTTTGATTACTAAGTAAACATTAGGGTAAATTTTTTATAAATAAATTTTATATATAATTTTATACATAAATTTTATCTATGAAATTTTTATCTTCATTTTTACTCCTCAAGCATGTATATCCCTAATATAAAACTTAACATATGTGAGCATAACCATCATACTTAGTTGCCAACATGAAGTTTGGAACCTTGAGCAGGCTGCTGGTGATATGCCAGAGAAAGGTGAGAATGGCATCAAGTAATCGTGCTGCTCATGCCCTGGGCGACACATGTGCTACAATCACCGAGACAAAGGATCGATTCCACAAGGGTGAGCTAACTCCAAAAACCCATCCTTAGTTCAGATTTTAGGCTTAACTCACCTGCATGAAGCCAGGATTGCTAGTAATTGCTAGTCAACCGCTTTTAATTTAGACAAAACTATCAAATTTTTCCCTCTAAAATTTTGTATTAACCAAATTGATCCCTATAAAAAAAACTCTCAAATTGATCTCAGCAAAATTAAATAGTTAGACAAATTAGCCCTTACAACAAAAAAAAACTCTCAAATTCATCCCTGCAAAAGTGAATTATTAGACAAATTAGTTTTCTTTGCCAACTTATTAAAGGGACTGATTTGACTGATTATGCAATTTTGTAGGGAACAATTTTTCCGATTTGAAGTTTTTACAAGGACCAATTTGATAGATTTATTTTTCAAGGACCAATTTGTCTAACTATTTAATTTTGTAAGAACCAAGTTAAGATTTTTTTTTAATAGGAATTAATTTGGTTGATGTGAAATTTTATATGGACGAATTTGGTAGTTTTATCTTTAATTTATTAACAAGTGCTTTTAAAACACTCATTAGAAAAACTTTTATATAAAATTAAAATCTTAGTAAGGTGAAATTCAGCAAAGGGGATTGATAGTGACATTTTAAAGGTTAAACTTTTACACCCATCATCAACTTGATGAAATATGTGCATAATCATCTTATTTTTACTATCTTTTATAAAATTTGGAATAAATCCTAAATTTTGTCCAACAAAAATTATGTCAAACAAAATGGTCTTTCAAATAATAAAAAATATTTTGTGGTCCTTCATGATAAAAACGGTACACAAATTAGTTGTTTCTCAATATTTCAATAAAATTATGTGTTCTATTATATCATTTTCAGCCACTAATTTGATATACTTTTATAAATCATTTTGGATCAATTTTTTCTATTTTCATGTTATAGATAGCACGCTATAGCTGCGCTATCATGCCATCGCAGTGCGTTGAGGACCTTCATCACTATGGGGCTACTGTCACAGAGCATCTTCCAATTAGGGAGTCACGGCTATGAATCCTGAGAGTCGCAGCCCATAATTGCTATGTGTCGCGGCCTTAATAGCAAGAGCAACGACTGCTATGTGATTGAGTCGTGAAATCCTTAATTTTTTGCCCCATTTTTGCTAGGCCCTGTCACAATGTCCCCGGAGGGTCTGTGATGAAATGACAACCAATTTAAAAAAAATAAAAAGGAATCGCCACCAATTTTAATTCTGGCTAAAATTGGAAAACCATTTTTATTTACAAACTGGTCTTTAGAAATGATTTGAGTTCGGGAGTCTGATTATGATTAAGGAATGGTGAAAACTTAATCTCACTTCACCTCTAATACATCCGTATAATTACGATTACCCTAGAGCTAATTATGCAAATCTATTTATAACTTTAAAATATTTATTTTTCCCCAAAAAAAATAAATGGATATTTACAAAGAAATAAAGCCAAAATTGAACCAAAAAATTAAAGAACAAATTTTATAAAAAAAAATTTTAGCTTGATAGTTGTTGGCTACACTGACGTATCCTCTGGTGCAATAAGAAACTCAAAGCCATGTCATTCTTGTAGAAAATAATTTTGTGTTAATTGATTTTAATTACTAAAAAAATGTGGGTTGATTGATTTTATTTGTAAAAGAAAGATTTTTTAATTAGATATAAAATTCAAAACCAAATCTAAGAGAAAAAAAACCCAGCCCAATAGCTATTGAACAAAAACAAAAAAAGAACATTAAAAAAAAGCTCAGCAAACTAGCCCCAACATAAAAAAAAAAAAAAGACAAGACCCAAAGACTTAACCCAACCCGAAAAAAGAAAAATGAAACAGATTATATGAAAAAAACCAAAGCCCAACCCAATAGCTACTGACTAAAAACAAAAAAGAACTTAAAAAAAATGCAGCAAACTAGCCCAAACATAACAACTACAAAAATAAAACCCAGTCCCCACAAAAACCAAACAGAACCAACTGAAAAGAAAAAAAATGATAGAACCCCTTTACTCCCAAATTAAAACCAAATCCCTAATTCCCCAAATTCTTAAAACAACAGCGTCACACCAAGGAAATAGAAGCAGAGTGGAGGTACAAGGCAGAAAAGCTATCCGCGGTGGGCAGAGGTGCTAAAAGGAGGCTGGCTGGCTTCGTGGATGGCAGCGCTGGAGGCGGCGATTGGTGGAGGTTATGGGATGGTGGTGATAATCCTAATGCTCATACAACTCTACATGCTCACCCAACTACAAGTGGAACATCAATATGAAAAGGAAAAAAAAGGTAGTATGATGCTATTGAGGGAGTGTTCAAACCTACAAGAACAATGTCTTTCTCTGTATTTTCCTTGTGTATCCTTACTGATTCTTGTCTCTCCGTGTGTATCTTGCTTATTTCTTCCCCCTCCCCCTGAATTTTTTGGTCTTATTTATACACACTAGGGAATTCAATCTGTTGGTCCCTGACTTGTGCTCGTGATTCTAATTGAGTGATTTTTCTATGATTTTTTTTGTGATTCTTCCTGATGAGCGGGATTTGGTTTTGATTGAGTTTATAATTTGATTCTAATAATTATTTCTTGATCCTCAACAATTGAACTTGAAATATGTCCAGCATCCCTCCTCGATTTGTTTTGTATTTCTTTCCCTTTTGAACAGACCAAATAAAATAAAATAAATAAAATAAAATAGAGACGGACAATAAAGATCCATGGGCTGGAAACCTGAACTAAAGTAATTGGACTGACACACACACATTTTTATTTTATTTTTTATTTTAAATAAAGCGAAAACAAATAAATTAATAAATGATAAATAAAAGATACCCGGTCAAAATATGGTGTTCACAGGCCCAATACTAATTAGGGTAAATATGTCTTTCTACGATTCCCTTCTAGTTTATAACCAAAAAAACCTTCTCTTTTTTTTTTATTACTAATAGTCAAAAATTCAAACTTGTGCTTCTTCTCCAAGTCTTCAATGATTCCTCTTCCCCTCTACCCACATTCTACTGGTTCCAAGCGACCAACCAGGTTCAAGCGCGATTCTGGCGACAACTCCGACAATGACAGTCGGTGACCTCTCAGCGTCCAACGTGGTAGTTTCTCAAGTCTTAACACTGCAGGTGACTCTCTATCTTTCTTTAATCCCTCCCCTGTTTTTCTTCTTTCCCAAGATAGCTTTGTTTTTCCTCTTATTTTTTTTCTTCATTCTTATACTAATCAACACATTATCTTAGCAGTTAGCATTTTTGTTAACTATTATTCTTTCCCTTATTTCTTTCCTTCAGCCAAGTGATCAAGGCTTATATTTCAATGTTCTTTTTTCAATCATCTTCCTCTTAGCATTCGCCTATTTTATTTTATAATTCATACTTCTATTTCTATTTCAAGCTTTTAGACATGGCAACGCCATCACAAGGAGTTGTTCCTTCTTCACATGGTTTAGTAAAAACCACTAGTGACCATATTGACATTGTATGGCAATGGAATACTTTGACAGATATTAATAATAGGAAGAGTGTTACTTGTGATTTTTGTCGAAAAGTGACTACGAGTGGAATCACTAGAGCCAAAGACACCAAATTTGTAGGAAAGGGGTTATTGATTCTTGTAAGAAGGTCTCTTTGGAATCAAAATAGCTTCTCAAAGAAGCATTGCAAACAAAAATTGCATTGAAGGAAGCATATCTAGGGAAGATGCAAGAAGACAGGATGAGTAAAAGGAGGTGCGAGAAATTCATCAAATTAGAAGTGGGAAAAGGCCTTCATCAACAATTGAATCTTCTTTTAGGCCATGCCAGAAAGGACAAAAAGTGAAAGGCCTTATGGATTTGCTTCTATTGAAAAATTGTGAAGCATAAATGAAACTTAGAAAAGCCCAAAGGCAAACAAGCATCAATGATGCTTGTGATAAAGAGGCAAGGGAAAGAACTATCCAATAGATTGCTCGATTTTTTTTATAGGAATGAGATTTCTTTTAATGTTGTTAGATCAAAAACCTTCAAGATGATGCCTGAAGTTGTTGGAAACTATGGTCCACATCTTAAGGCTCCAAGCTATCATAAGTTGAGAGTTCCACTCCTTAAAAAGGAGTTGGAGCTTACAAAAGACATGTTGAAGAGTCATAAAGAACAACGGGTACAATTTGGATACGCAATTATGTCAGATGCTTAGATGGATAAGAAGAATAGTACATTGATCAATGTCATGGTGAATTGTTCAAAAGGGACAATGTTTGTGAGGAGTGTTGATGCTTTTGCTTACATGAAGACAGTGGAGAAAGTGTATGAGCTGTTAGATAACTTCGTGGAAGATATTGGAGAACAACATGTTGTTCAAGTGGTATCTGTAATGGAAGTAATTATGTCTTGGCTGGTAAGAATTGCTCACTTAGCCTAATTGCCCTTTTTTACTTGCTTTGATTATTGGCTGCTTTTGCAGTTTCATGTAATTTGATTTTGCTTAGGAAGACTACTTGAAGCTAAGATGAAGAATCTCTTTTGGACTCCACGTGCTACACATTGTGTGGATTTGATATTGGAGGACATTGGAAAACTTCCTAAAGTTGAAAAGACAATCTCAAGAGGGATAAATCTTGTAGGCTTCATCTACAACCACACATTGGCCTTGAACATTATTAGAAAGTTTACTAACAAGATGAAATTGGCTAGGCATTGAGTGACAGGGTTTGCTACAACCTTTCTTACCTTGCAAAGGTTGTTTAAACAAATGCACAACCTTAGGAGAATGTTCACTTTAGAGGAGTGGTTGAAGTCCAAGTCAGCTATAGAAGTACAAGGGAGGAGGGTACGTGATATTGTATTGCTGGTTTTATTTTGGAATGATATACAGAATTGTACTATGGTTATGAGGCCACTTGTTAATGTCCTTAGGCTTGTTGACAATGAGAAAAAGCCTACCATGGGATATATCTATGAAGCAATGGATCAAGTCAAGGAAACTATTTAACAAGTTTTCAAAGAAAACAAAGTGTTATACAAGGATTCTTTTTGCTATTATTGATAAAAGATGACAGTCACAACTTCATTATTTGTTGCATGCAGCTAGCCATTTTCTAAACCCTGAGTTTTACTATAGCAACAAAAATATGGAGTTTGATGAAGAAGTGATGCAAGGACTCTACAAATGTATTGAGAAGTTGGTTAAAGATGAAGAGGAAGCTAACAAGATAATATTGGAGTTCCCTTATTACAAAAGGGCTGAATGAGTTTTTGGATCAAAGTTTGCAATAAAACATAGGATCACACTGACTACTAATAAGATTCTAAGATACATGTATTCAATATATCATTATTAAATATTGATCAATTTAGCAAATAGCAATGTTAATTAATTGGATTTTAATCACAGCTGAATGGTGGAGGAATTATGGATCATCAACTCCCACTACTAGAAATGTGTCAAATAGTGACCGATTTTGTATATGAAATAAATGGGTCCCTAAAATGATGGATTTGTGACCGAATTAGTGACCAATTTTGAACATTAGGGAGAATGAAACTGATGGAAAAATTCAGTCACTAAATCAGTCTCTAAAAAATAGTGATTGATTTAGTGATCAATTTTTGTTCATACGAGAAATCATTTCTTGCATTAAAAATCGGTCACTAATATTTCAATTAATGACCGATTTAGTGACTAATTTTTTTCATATTAGAAATTATTTCTTGCATAAAAGTCGGTCTCTAAATCAGTCACTAATTTTTCAAAAATATTAGTGACTGATTTTTTTTCACACTAGAAATCATTTATTGCATAAAAATTGGTCACTAATTTTTAAAGTAGTGACTGATTTAGTGACTAATATTTATTCATGTGAGAAATATGGCTTTCATAAAAATTGGTCGCTAATTAAAAAATCAGTGACCAATTTAGTGACTGATATCTATTTATACAAGAAATCCTTTAATAAAAATTGGTCACTAATTTTTTAATTAGTGACCAAAAATTCGATCACCGCTAGCAACATATAAAGAGAAAAAAGCCCTAAAGGACTCATATTTCCCCAAATCTCCCATTCCCATTCACTCTGCCATCCCCCATTGCGAACCACCATCGTTCTTCACCTTGCAACCGCCACTGTGAAACCGCTGTCGCAACCGGGATCGCGACGGGATGGCGAAGAAATGAATTTTTGGTTAAAATGGAGTCGCCACCAAGTTTTATTAAATCGGAAAACATGGAAAAAAACCGTTTTATTCGAAGAAATTGATCTTTGAAACCAGATTTAAGCTCGGGAGTCGGTTATGTTTAGGGAAGGGTAGGAACTTAATCCTACAGCACCCCTAATACACCCGTCCTTTAGACGATACCTTAATTAATTATGCATATTAATTAATAACCTCTTCAAAATATTTATTTACACTTTTATTTTAAGAAATAAAGAAAATAGAACATCAAGTTGTCACAACTCAGATATTCTAAAATGTCGGTTAACAAGCCGTCTCGGCTAAATTAACCTCTTTGTTTGAAATAAAATATATACACCTCAATGATTAACTCAAATTAATATAATAAAGAAAAAGGATAATAATAATAATGATAATAATAATAAAATATAATAAAATATTTACAATAATAATAATAATAACGGATAAAAATATTTACATGCTAAACAAAATAAAATGATATCATAAAAACTTATTTTTAGCTTGAAAATTTAAAATACCAAGCTGTCACACCTCAGGTATCTAATGCACTAAATTAACAAGCCGTCACGGCTAAATTAACTTCTTTATTTGAAATAAAATATATACATTTCAATGATTAAGATAATAAAGAAAGAGTAGAATAATAATAATAATAATAATAATAAATAAATAAATAAATATTTACAATAATAATAATGATAATGAACAAAATATTTATATGCAAAACTGAATAAAATAATATCATAAAATTTAATTTTAGTTTGAAAATTTGAAACATCAAGCTGTCACAACTTAGATGTCCAAAATATTCAGTTAATAAGCCGTCTTGGCTAAATTAACATCCTCATTTAAAACAATTTGATTATCAGCTGAAATTAAAAATAATACATAACAATAAAAGACAATAAATATTTATAAATGAACAAAAATAATAATAAATATTTACAAATCAAAAATGAAATAACATAAAATAACCTAATAAAATCTAATTTTGACTTGACAGGAATCACCTGCTCCTACGTATCCTCTGGTGCGATGAGGAATTCAAAGTCACGTAGTTCTTTAGCATTTAGCGTTGATTGATTTTATTCCCGAAAGAGTTTTCAAATATCAAGCTGTCACAGCTAAAATATTATCAGAATATGCAATTAATAAGCCGTCACGGCTTAATTAATCCTATTTTAAAAAATGTAATATGTTAGTTAATTTTTGTTTAAAGGAACAACTACAAATATACTTCATAATTTATTTTAAACTCAAATTAAATAACATTTTATCTCATTTAAGATTTAAATTAAATCAAAATAATTTTAGAATATCAAGCTGTCACAGCTAAAATATTCTAAAGACAATGAATTAATGAACCGTCGCTGGTCAATTAACTCCAAAAATTTTGATCAATTATCCAAAATAAAGAAATTATTATTAAGAAACCAGAATTATTTTAAGAAAAAAAAATGATTCTAACACAAAAAAAAAAAAAAGGACCCAAGAAATAATGTTCTTGACTCATTAAACCCCAAAACCCAAACAACAAATAAAAATGATAATCTAGAAAAAAAATAATAACACAGCCCAAATATTCACCATGTTTTCGTTTCGTATAGATATGCTGAAACCTTACCAAAAAAATGCAAAGTTTAGTAACTACCGAAAATGAGATCTTTGATAATTCAAACCCAAAAGACAGGAAGTCTTTTTGTTTTCTTTGAAATAAAAATGAAATTCAATACCCATCCCCAAATTCATCATCAACCCAAAACCAATTGTAGTAAAAACAAAAACTTCTGCAACAGACCGTATATTCTAACCTAAAAGAATTTCTTAACCCCAAGCCTACAGCCCAAAAACAATTCACTTAGGTGAAAAATAAAGAAAAGTAAAAACGCATACAAGGGGAGCAAACAGAAGGGTCTAAACGTGGGTTAAGTTTTAGTTGGTACTCACTCACACATATAGAGATCGAGAAAGAGAGAGAGAGTGTGAGAGGAAAAGAATGAGCAGATAGAGAGGAGAGAGAGAGAGCTCGCAAGAAAGAGATAGAGGGTGAGAGGAAGGGATCGCGGCTAAGGTAGAGAGGGAGGGGTTTGCATCATGGTAGCAACTCTTGGGACAGGGGGAAGGAGGTCGCAAAAATCACCGGTTGTCTGGGAGGTTCACGGTTGTGTATGGAGGAAAAGGAGGAACACGATTTCGTGACCAAAGGGGAGAGGGGGAGCTGCGATGGGGGCTTGTACGGCTAAAGGGGGAAGCCAATGACGCGATCTGGGGTAGAGGAGGCGCGGCTGGACGTCGAGGGGCGGAGGCGGGACTGACAACGCGAGACAGAGGCAACACGAAGATGGCGCAACGGCAGCATACGTTGCTGGTGGTGGCTTGCTCGCGATTCAGCTTTAATCGGCGACTTGGACGGCGCTGGGAGGAGCAGTGATGGAGGCTGTGCTAGTCGCGTGACAATGATGGGCTGGTTTTGCAGGTTGATGGTGACGCGGAAGAAGGAGGAGTGGCTCGCGACGGTGGCTGAGCAAGGGAGGAAGAACGGCGCTGCAGTGGGTGGCTGTGCAAAGGTGTGCCATGAAAGGGAGGTCCACGCGATCCTGAGCTAGATCGGCCAAGGTTCAGCCGGCAGTTGGCCGATCTGCAGTGCGGCGGTGGTGGCGAAACAGGAGGACCGCTGTGGCTTCTCCCACACTTTCCTTCTTTTCTTTTTATTTAATTTTATTTGGTGATGATGACATTGCTGCTGCTAATACCTTATTCTTTACTTTTTGTTGCTGCTGGATTGTTGATGTGATCTGTTGCTACTCTCTTTTGTAGATTTTTCTTTGTATTCCCACTCTCTCTGCTGGCCAATTTTTTTTATTATGATGATATTATTGGGTTATATTGCTGGGAGTTTTTTTTTGTTAATGCTCTTTGGTTTCGATAGGTGATATGGTGAGGGAATGTGATGATGAACGGGAAAGGAGCTGTCTATGGCTGGGTCCTTTGATATGTTAGTGATGGGAATGGAGGTTCTGTGAAATGAGCTGGTTTGGCTTTGGTTGATTTTTTTTTTTTTTTGGATGATGGCTGTTGTCCCCTTCGGATGAAGATGGTGCTGATATTAGAGCTAAAAAATGATCTTTCCCAGTTCACATGCTCTCTGTAGCCGAAAGGAGTTTTGGCTCATTGTGAAAAATTGAGCAGAACATCATCATTGTAATCTTTTTCTTTTAATTTTTAATTTTTTCTAATTATGTTGTTGCTTCACATGGAGAGTCACAGAACCAACATCCCGTGACTTTCCTTTATTATTTTTTTTTGTTTCATTTTTTATTTTTATTATTAGATTGGGCTGGGCTTTTTTTTTTATATTACTTAAACAAATAGAAATGGACCAGAGTGAATGGGTTGACCAAAAACATTTTTTTTTTATGCAGATAAAACAAAAAATGTAAAACAGTAATAACTGAACTTAAACAAAAATTAAGTTTGGATTAAACATAATTAAGAACTATCTATAAACAAGATTTGAAATGGTTTGAAATTTCACTTAACAAAATAAAATTACCACCTGAGTCTTTAAAGGGATTAAATTTTAAAAACTTGCTAATTTGAATTTTTATCTTATAAGCCGAATAAAATCGGGTGTTCACAGTTGCTCCTCTTTACACATTTCTTATAAGAAAATACAAAAATTTGAACTTTAAATATTGTCTTCATAAGGAATGAGTAAAGACATGAACATCGATTTTGTTCGACAATGCATGCAATGCAATGAAATTTAAATTCGGAGCAAACTTTCAAGTAAAGTCACATGAGACGCGGTTCAGAAATCAAATATGCATGAATCACTCAAAGAACAATGGCTCACCAATTTGACCGAAATTCACAACTTACAAGAAATGTTAAAAGACTAATCAGAAAAATTGACACTTTGAGACAATCTGTACATGTAGAAGAACAATTTGAGGATGATGGAAAAGTAAAATGGCAATCTGAGGGTGACATGAAAGAAAATGGCAATCCGAGACCGACTGAAAAGTAAATTGGCAATCTGAGGCCGACAGGAGAGTAAATTGACAATCTGAGGCCGACTGGAAAGTAAATTGGCAATATGAGGCCGACATGAAATGTAAATTGGCAATCTGAGGCCGACTGGAAAGTAAATTGGCAATCTGAGGCTGACATGAAATGTAAATTGGCAATCTGAGGCCGACAGGAAAGTAAATTGGCAATCTGAGGCCGACAAGAAAAGTAAATTGGCAATCTGAGGCCGACAGTAAAGTAAATTGGCAATCATGGAAAACAACGATTTTCACATTATCTTTTTTTTTTTTTTTAGATTATATGTACAAGTCATCAATTTTCGGTTTATTTCAGAAAACTAACCGTAACCATATCAAGCGAGCCTCAAGGAAGACTATAACCGATCAAACTCGTAATTCATGCGCTGGACTTCCTGACATGAACTTTCTTTACTTCTGGACCTTTGTTTACTTCTTTCCCTTTTCCTTTGTTTAGGATGATAATTGCTTTTCTGCCAAATTTAACTGAAACTTTTGAATTTTCTTGGTGTGATGCTAGCCATGGATGTATTGCTGTAAGAATTATTAAGTTGTATAACTTTAAACTTAAATTCATGCTTACTCGAGACATCGTAAATAAATATGCATTTAAAGAGGAAACAAAAGATTGGCTAAATAGGCATCTTTATTGCTTGTTGTATTGGATGACAAGATGTTTGAAAAAGAGATTACAACACAAAACTGAAAGACAAGCTTGTGAAAGACATGAAATTTTGCCCCAATTTAAGTTCTTTGTGGCTCATTCAATCGATTTCTTACAGCAAGTTGAACACCATAGCCATGATCTCTGAAAATGTCTTCAAACCCTTTTTTTCGAGAAATTGCCCCAGTTTTTGTCTTGGGCTATTTGATTCACTGGACAAATTCAACACTAAAAATTGCCCCAGTATAGTTTGCTTGAGATGATGCTTATCTTTTTGCTCTAATTTTTGCTTAGGCTGCTCTTTCGAGTTTTCAACCTAACGAGTTTTTTCTTTGTTTTTCTTTTTTCTTTTTCTTTTCATTTTACCCTAACTTTTGCTTAGGTCGCTCTTTCGAGTTTTCAACCTAACGGGCTTTTTCAACATCTTTTCAAGCATAAAACCTTTTGACTACATCAGTGTTAATTGGTTTGGGCAATTCTTGTCTATCCATGTTTTGCAAAATCAACGCCCCACTTGAGAATGCTTGCTTGATAATGTAAGGACCTTCATAGCTTGGGGCCCATTTTCCTCGTGCATCTTCTTGATTAGGGAGAATTTTCTTCAGAACCAAATCTCCTGGATAAAAATCCCTAGGACGGACTTTCTTGTTAAAAGCCTTAGCCATTCTACCTTGGTACAATTGACCATGACAAATAGCTGCCAACCTTTTCTCTTCTATCATGTTCAGCTGTTCATATCGAGCCTTCACCCATTCAAAATCTCCCAACTCGGCCTCCATCAGAACCCTTAATGACGGGATTTCCACTTCAATAGGAGATACAGCCTCCATTCCATACACCAATGAGAAGGGAGTTGTCCCTGTACTTGATCGTATGTTGGTACGATATGTGTGCAAAGCATAAAGCAACATTTCATGCTAGTCTTTGTAATTCACCACCATCTTGGCGATGATTTTCTTGATATTCTTATTTGCAGCTTCAACCGCACTATTCATTTGAGGTCTATAAGGAGCTGAGTTGTGATGCTTTATCTTGAAAGTCTCAGAGAACTTTTGAACTTCGACACCATTGAGGTTAGGAGCATTATCTGTGATAATTCTTTCTGGAATCCCATATCTGCAGATGATATCTTTTTTGATGAATCTGAGAAACACTTTCTGTGTGATGTTAGCATATGAAGTAGCTTCCACCCACTTTGTGAAATAGTCTATCGCCACCAAGATGAAACGATGACCATTTGAGGCTTTGGGATTGATTGGGCCGATGACATCCATGCCCCACATTGAGAAAGGCCAAGGAGATACCATGTTGTGTAATGGAAATGGAGGAGCATTGACTCGGTCTGCATATATTTGACATTTATGACACTTTCGAACATAACTAATGCAGTCATTCTCCATGGTAGACCAATAATATCCACTCCTTAGGATCTTGCGTGCCATCATATGCCCATTAGCGTGGGTTCCACAGATTCCTTCGTGGATCTCAGTCATAATCATTCGAGCTTCATGAGCATCTACACATCTGAGGAGAGTAGTGTCATGATTCCGCTTGTAAAGGACTTCACCATTTAGGAAAAAGGCCATGGCCAATCGTCGAATTGTTTTTCTTTGTACTACATTTGCTCCAGTCGGATATTCTCCTTTTTGAATGTACTGTTTGATGTCATGATACCATGGTCGGCCATCTGGCTCAATCTCCACGCTGCCACAATACACCGGCTCATCTTGCACCTCTACATGAATAGGTTGTACATTTGCTTGGACCTCCAATTTAGTCATCACAGCCAAAGTCGCCAAAGCATCTACAAATTGATTCTTGTCTCGAGTCAAGTGAGTGAATGATATATCGTCAAAGTGCTCAATTAATTGAGACAAGTACTTTTGATACGGTATCAATTTTGGATCCTTCGTACGCCATTCTCCATTAACTTGGTAGATTATGAGCGCAGAATCTCCAAACACCTTTAACTCTTTGATCCCTAGGTCAATTGCAGCATGCAAACCATTCGTGCATGCTTCATATTCTGCGATGTTGTTGGTGCATTCAAAATCTAACTTGATGGAAACTGGGTACTGTTTTCCAGCTGGTGACACTACTACAGCTCCTATTCCACATCCATTCATATTGGCAGCCCCATCAAAGTACATTTTCTATACATTCTCCTCTTTTATCCCATCTTTTTCCACTGTTAACACCTCATCATCGGGGAATTCAAGCATGATAGGCTGTTTATCCTCAAGAGGATTTTCAGCTAGATGATCGGCGATTGCACTTCCCTTGATAGACTTCTAAGTCACATATTTGATATCAAATTCAGACAGCATCACTTGCCATTTTGACATTCTCAATGAAACATGAGGACTATCAAATATGTATTTCAATGGATCCATTCGAGAGATTAACCAGGCAGTATAATATAACATGTACTGCCTCAACCTCTTGGATGTCCATACTAACGCACAACAAGTCTTTTCAATGGCCAGATAACGGGATTCACAGTCATTAAACTTCTTGCTCAGATAATAAATTGCCTGTTCTTTCTTACCAGACTCATCATATTGACCTAACATTGCCCCAAGTGACGTGGGCAACACTGTGAGGTATAATATTAAAGGACGATCTGGTACAGGTGGGGCTAGAATTGGAGGCTTCATCAAATGAGCTTTTATTTTATCAAAAGCTTCTTGACATTCTTCATTCCACTCCCCAGGTTGATGTTTCCGCAACAGCTTGAATATAGGCTCACAAGTGCTAGTCAAATTAGCAATAAATCTAGCAATGTAATTGAGCCTTCCAAGAAAACTTCTCACTTCGCTCGATTCGAGGAGCAGACATTTCTTGTATTGCCTTCACCTTGTCAGGATCCACTTTTATCCCTTCTCTGCTGACAATGAACCCGAGTAACTTCCCTGTAGAAGCTCCAAAAATGCATTTATTCGAATTCAACCGCAACTTGTATTTTCTGAGCCTTTCAAACAGCTTTCGCAGAACTGTCACATGACTTTCTCCCTCTTTAGATTTGGCGACCATATCATCTACATACACCTCAATCTCTTTATGCATCATGTCATGGAATAATGCGACCATGGCACGTTGGTAGGTGGCACCGGCATTCTTCAATCCAAACGGCATGATCAGATAGCAAAATGTTCCCCACGGAGTTATGAAAGTAGTTTTTCCTTTGTCATGAATATCCATGGGAATTTGGTTATACCTAGAATATCCGTCCATAAAGGAAAATCGGTGATTTCCAGCAGTATTATCAACAAGGACATCAATGTGACGTAGAGGAAAATCATCTTTCGGGCTAGCCTTATTCAAATCCCGATAGTCTACACACATCCTGACCTTCCCATCCTTTTAAGGTACAGGTACAATATTAGCCACCCAATCAGTGTGTCTCGATACCTCCAAAAATCCAGCCTCTAGCTGTTTAGTCACTTCCTCTTTAATCTTTAATGACATGTCCGGTCGCATTCTTCTCAACTTTTGCTTCTTCGGCTCAGCTTCGACATACAAAGGGATCTTGTGTGAAGCAATCTCTGGGTCTAATCCTGGCATATCATGATAGGACCATGCAAACACATCCAGGAATTCTTTAAACAATGTAATCATTTCTGAGCGTTCAGGATTTTCTACTATTTTCAGCTCCTTTTTGTCTTCTTCGATGCCCATGTTAATCACCTCGACCACCTCATTGTCTAAGTCAAATCCTTTTTCTGAATAATCTAGGAGGTTTGAAAACTGTTCAATAGCTTCTTCATCATCCTCGAACTCATGGTTATCGCAGTCAAGTGCAGCAAGAGAATTAATTGATAAGTTCCCAAATTCCTTTTCATGTGGCAAAATTTCTATGACATTCAAGTTCCTGGAAAGTAATTGTGGTGGATTGGAATGCTAAACCAAATGGTGGATTATAAAATAGCATGGAAAATGCAAATTAACGAATTGAGAATGGTAAGGGAAAAACATAACAGAAAAGGGAAAAAGCAAAAGGAATAGAAATAGAAACGAGGCAAATGGAAAAACATATAGAAAGGTTATTGAAAATCATGCAAATTCATTCAAATGATGTCTCTGAGTAGCATAAATAAAAGCATAAATAATTCTTGAATAATACAACCCAACAAATTACTTTTCAGCAATAATATCAAGCACTGGTTCATATGTCCAGTTTGTCAGCATCTCATCATTGCTAGCAGCATGGACTTTGTTGATTTCCTCAATTTTCTCAGCATCCAAGGTGTTGATGGTGGAGAAATAACAAGTGGAGCGAACTTCATTAGCCATAATCACTTCAGCTGGGTCAGGGAATGTCTTCTTCAAGTGAGGAATCAGCTTCATTTTCCCTTTTTGTTTATTCTGTTCTAGAGCCAAGGCACTCATCTTGTCATCTAGAGAGGTCTCATATCCTAGACCGAATCGGTTAAACTTCTCTGGCACCGATACGAGAGTTTGGGTGCCTTGCAGCTGTGATCCTAGTCCTTTTCCTTCCAGATATCCACTCTTGACCATGATATGAGCTACTATCTGATTTTGCATTAGGGCTTTATCTTGCTCTTGTCTCAGCCCTACTACCTCCAGGTTGTGCCATGAACTGTTCTCTACTAGCTCCACATTTTCAACATATGGCAATATCACTGGTTTGGATACCAGGATCTCTTTTTCTCCGTGGATTGTGATGACTGAACCATTCTCAATGTATTTGACCTTCTGATGCAAGGTTGAAGGGACAGCACCAACACCATTTATCCATGGTCTTCCGAGCAGCATATTGTAGTCTGACTCAATCTCCATCACTTGGAACAATACCTCGAATTTGCTCGGGCCGATCTCCAAAGAATAACACCATCTCCCCTAGGATGCTTTTCTTTGCTCCATCAAAAGCTTTCACTACCATAATTTGTGGTAGTATATCATCCTTACTCATCGACAAATAGCTTAAAGTCGACACAGGCAAGACATTCAATCCCGACCCTCCATCAATGAGAACTCTGGGCACTATGTATCCTTTACATTTGAGGGTTATGTATAGTGCTCGTGAATTGACCTGTGAAACAACTTCTTCATTTGAAAATGTGATCATGTTAACACGTTTCACTGGATCCACCATATTCACCACATTTTCTGATGAGACATCAGGCTTAACATAAGCTTCCTTCAAGACTTTCAATACTGCCTTTCGATGAGGTTCAGACGACATGATTAATGATAAAAGAGATATTCTAGCTGGGGTTTTCTTTAATTGCTCAAGAATATCATACTCGCTTTGCTTCATTATCTTTAGGAACTCTTCTTCCTCATCTTCTTTTTCCTTTCTTTCTGAATCTGAACTCTTTCCAGCATACCCTTCATTGACAAACTTCCCTTTTTCCAGCTCTCCGGGTCCATAAACTCTTCCACTTCTTGTTATTCCTTTCACCTCCATGACACCGGTCACTTCTTCATTTTCTCGGGCCTTCGAGGTTTCCCCTATGTCTCCACTCGTCTTGACCTGAGTCTCATAATTCCAAGGCACAGCATGTGTACTCTTGTACTCAAATGGTGTAGGTTTCTTGACAGTAATGACCACTTTTTCTGGCTTGGGAGCTACATTAAGTGGTGGCACTCGAACAACAAAAGGTTCAATTACATTCACCTCATCAGGTATATTTAGCCCCTTCTTTGCTTGTATTACTCCTAAGTTGAGTAATCCCTGTACCCGAGCCTTGAAATCCCAGCAATTTTCAATGTCATGGCCAAGGGCCCCACAAAGTTGATACAGCAAATTGAATTCATGTCATATTTCTCATTCTCCTTTATTGTCGGATCGATGTCGTGATGTTGTAACTGCACTCCTTCAGGACCAACAAAAATTCTCTCCATGGGTGTTTTGAGATTTAAAACCTTCTTTATCAGGGGTTCTTCTTTCTCTACAACATTTACCCGACCTCCTCTTTCATGATTTGGCATTGGATTATGGACAATATCTGGTTTTGACTCCTCTTGAAAGTCTAGTCTACCACAAGCAATCAGTCTTTTTACTGTCTTGAAGCCTTCACAATCTTCAATTGAATGCCCTGCTATGTCCATATGGTATTTGCAAGTAAGGTTCGGGTTGTACCAAGTCGATATGGTGGTTCTAATGGGCGTCTGAGGATAAGCCGAGATCAAGTGGGCATCAACTAATCGTTGAAAGAGATCAGTGTTTGAAATGGATAGTTTAGGGAAAGGTGGCAAATTCTGGAATCGGGAACGGCTTTGATTTCGAGCATTTGGTCGTGGTGGTGTGGTGTTTGAGAAGTTTTGAGGATGCACGGTTGAGTTATAAGCGTATGTTGGTCGAGCTGGTTGGTATGGTCGTATGTGAATGTTATTGACTTGCGGTGGGGAATATGGGATGGTATTTGTGGTTTGTGTGGTTTGGTAAAATGGGTAAGGAGTGGTTGAGGCTTGGTATGGTGGTGTTTGGGGTCTTGGGTGCATTGGTGCGTGTCTTGGGTTAAAGGGTTGCTGACTCTGCACATAGTTTACATCAGTCTCCTTCTTCCTAGGTGGGAAACTTTTTCTTGTGTCTTCATTGCCCATGGGAAGTTTACCTGTTTTGGCTAGATTCTCAATTCTTTCTCCAGCAGTGATCAACTCAGAGAAATCTTTGTATGCTGCTCCTGCCATGGCTCCGATATAAGGAGATCCCAAGGTTCCTAAAAAGTACGAGCACATTTCGGATAGGATAAGTGGCGGTTGCACTTGAGCAGCCAGAGCTCTCCATCTTTGAGCATATTGCTTAAAAGATTCATCCTTCTTTTTCTGCATCGTGCTCAACTGTTCTCTAGTTGGTGCTATTTCCATGTTAAACTTGTATTGATTCATGAATTGGTCGACCAGTTCTCTCCAGCTAGAAATCTTTGAATGGTCTAATTGAATATACCATTCTAGAGCAGGTCTAGTTAAACTTTCATGGAAAAAGCTAATGAGAAACTTTTCATCTTTAGACCAGATTGACATCTTGGTACAATAACTCTTCAAATGGAACAAAGGGTTACCCGTTCCATCATACTTTGAGAAGTCAGGAATCTTGAAGTCTTTTGGAACGACTGCATTGATAGGAGGGCAGAGCTGCTCAATTTCCATATAGCAATAAGTGTTAGGCCCTTGGATGGCTTTAATTTGATCCTGAATCTTCTTCATTCATTCTTCTTTGAACTTGTCCTTTTCTGCCTTTGCACGGCTATTTTCCGAGGAAAATGGTTGCTTTTGGATGACAACACGAGGTGGCTCCCAAATAAGGGTAGCATGACCGTGCCCATCAGTATGAACATTCTCTAAGGGACGATAGCCTTCTCCAATAGGGATTACTAATGGCATTGTAGGTGGTGGTTGCCCATGAGAGTTATTCGGAATCACATCCCCGTCATTCATCCCTTGAGTGACATTTATAGTCGCATTTGATGCCCCTGGTACAGTTATTATCGCAGCATCTGGTTGTACATCGACTGACGGATTCACCATGTCTCGGTTTTGATTAGCTCCTAATAAGTCAATTGACTCCTTCATGGCTCTTATCATCTCTTCCAATTTTAATTGGTTAATTGACATTTCATTCAGTTTTCCCTCATCGCATCAACTTCTAGGCCCAAATTTCTTCCTGATTCGGAAGTATTTGCAGCTGGGATGATCGCTCCTGATTCACCATTACCACCCGCCATCTTGGTCCGAGCTCTGGTGTTATGAACTCGAGTTAGATCGGTATCTTCTTTCCTCGGGCGCCCAATGGTTGCGATATTTCACCTATATTAAAAAAAAGTTTAAGTAAAAAGATAAACATATTGCAATTTGTTAGAGATTGTCAATCGTGCTGAGTCTTGATGTGAGTATCTTCGGTTTCAACTTTTCCCCAGAACGTCTTGTTCAAAGGTACTAAGTTATCTTTAATGGATTTTGCCATAAGACCAAAACAATGAAACAACCATTCATTCATCAGAGGAGTGGATTACAATCATCATTGTTTTTTTTTTTTTTTTTACATCCATTCTCAGAAATGACAAAAGAAGTGCATCATAAAGCCAGATATCGATCCTAAAAACATCATCACTAAAAAGTAATGCCTCTTCAACTTCTTTCGGCAATTATTTGTTTCATCCTTCCAACCAAATCCTTGCAATAGCTGACAAAGTTGTGAATTCCAGTTGGGGTCTTAAAAGGGATAATTGCTTGCTCAGCTATTTCCAGGTATCTTGGAACATCTTCTATTGCTGTGTTAGCTAGTCCTTCCAAATTTGAAAAACGAATTTTCAACTCATGAATGATATGACTTTGGTGTTGCACCTCAAACTCCAAATCTGTAACTCTTT
This sequence comes from Dalbergia cultrata, assembly GCA_031216105.1. NCBI lineage: Eukaryota > Viridiplantae > Streptophyta > Magnoliopsida > Fabales > Fabaceae > Dalbergia > Dalbergia cultrata. The sequence goes on from CM062350.1 coordinate 21,648,734, forward strand.
TCTTTTCTTCTTCTAAGGCAGTTTGAAACTTCATGGTCTCATCTTTCATGTGTTGTTTTAATTCCCTAATCTTCCTCTGGTATTCCTTGCTTATCTCTCTCATTTCTTGTTTCCTTTGTTCCTCTCTTGCTAGCACGGCTTCCTCAGCAATTTTGGCATCTTGAAGTAGCTTCCTTAACTGTTGATTTTCAGCTACTGCTTGGTCACGTTCTTGCCTTCGAAGCCCTAGCTCTTTATTAACAGCTTGGAGGCATTCCTTGGTCTTCATTATGTGGTCATACCCCATTTTTAACTTCTTAGTGGTGCCCTCTAGAAGTTAGTTTCTCTCAGTGCTTTCTCGCTTCAAATCTGCATAATTATGGTGAGCACTTTCCAACTCAGCCTCAACTTGCATCTTTTCCTGCTTAACTCTGTCCAACTTCTCTTTTATTTCTTTGATCCCCTCATCATCGTCAAGATGTGAGGATGATGCTTTGTTAGGTGGAGTTGTTGTCCAGGTTCTGAATGGCAGTTTAATCTCTTGGGCCCTATTCTTCATCCATTGACGGTAGCTTTCTTTCACTGCACAGCTTCTAACTCCCAGTTCCTTTCCTTTCCTGACAACCTTGTTCCAAGCAAATCGGACTTTCTGTAGCATGCCAAGATCCTCAAAGTCCTGGTAATACAAGACAAATGGAGTGATTGTAGCTTCGGGAGGTGGTCCCATCATGGGGTAACCAAGTTGACGCAATACCAATACTGGATTGTAATTTATGCATCCTCGAGTACCCATGAGGGGAACATTTGAGAAGCTTCCACACTGATAAATCAAAGTCTGCCCATCTTCCCACCAAGGGTACCATCGGATCATCTTTTCATTCAATTTGGCTAGGTCTTGAGCCCATTCTTGTCCGCTTTTCTTCTTAATATGATGCATTTTTAGATCTTCAATCGGACAGTAGCGCTTTGTAACTTCTTCCGAATACATGTGCAGTGGCCCATACATACAACATTGGCAGACAGCATAAAATTCTTTTGCCATTCCTCTCATAGAAAAAATTTAAGGTATAATAAACATCTGCCAAGAGGGCTGGAACAGGATTATGACCATGAAAATTTCGAGTCAGAAATACATCAATAGCCGCGAAGTCCACAAAGCCTTCAATATTTGGAAACAGAACAATGCCATAAACAGTGAGAGCTAATACATCTACAAAGGTGTCCCAATCTTTAGCTTCAGCTAAGCCATGCATATGCTTCTCCAAATAATCCTTTGGGAATCCATTGGTTCCATTTCTACACTTCTGTGCTTCATGCAAATCCCTTACATTGGCCTTTAAAACAGCTGCTACGGTATGTAAAGAAGGATAATGACCTTGGTAGTGATAAGGTTTTTCTCCTTCTAGTGGTAACCCTAGGATTCGCTCAAATTCTTCAAGAGTCGGTGCCAACTGGAAGTCTTGAAAGGTAAAACATCGGAGAGGAGGATCATAGTACTGTGCTAATGCTGTGATTGCTTCTACCTGTTCTTCCACCTCTAACAGATTCAAAATTTTTCCATACTTCCTTGCAAGAGAAAGACGTTGTGGCATACTCAATAGTTGACCTAGTGATCTCAGACTTTCTGTGTCAGGCTTATTAGCTTTAAGATGTAAAATTTTCTTTAATTTTTCCCCCTCATGATTGTTTGATCTCATGTTTATTTCCATTTTCCAAAGATACTCACAACAAGACTTGGATATGATTCTCTAACAAACTTGGAAAACAAAGAAAAATGTGATGATTTTCATTTAAATGTAAAAGGAAATAATAAATACTTTGAACATGTTAAAGAATTTATGTACAAGGAAATGAATTAAAGAAAGAGTATGCTCCCTTTGTGTCCTATTTGAGTTAAGCTCTGGAGGTCAATCTATAGTTCTATGGTTATTCTACTTTGTGAACACTTGCAATAGGTGGATCTATATACTCAGGATTCTACGGCCTCTAGAGTTAAAGTCTCATTTCGGAATACTATCCACAACAGCAGGTAAACCGCTAGGTGTAGAATATTCACAAAAGAGTCACACTCTAGACGAGATTTTCGCAATAACCAAACAAGATGAACATCCAAAATGGCTACCACTACACAATCTCTTACCTATCTCAAGTTGCACTCAGACCCGGGTATAGGGCCCCGCTCGTGTGTGATTAATGTGTAAGTGTTGTGTGTGAAGAGAGCATACAAACCTGGAATCCTAAAACTACCCATAACAACACCTGCAAAATAGACAATATAGAACAAAAGTCTTCTATCCTAGAGTGCAAAGAAACCAAAAAATATATATACAAACAGAATAAAAGTCTTCTATCCTAGTATAGTTACAAAGAATTAAATATAAATATATACAAACAGTGCAAAATCTTCTATCCTAGGGTGGTCACAAAGAATTAAATATGAAAACATATACAAACAGAGCAGAATTTTCTATCCTAGATTGGTCACCAAGAATTAAATACGAAAATATATACAAATACGATGGTAACAAAATTTAAAAGAAAGGGAATAATAGAAGACTAACAATAAAATAAAAATGCAAAAACAAAAAATGAGGTTATAATAATATGCACAATCAATTATTATAGGCCTGACTCTCACAATCCCCAGTGGAGTCGCCATCTGTCGCAACCGGGATCGCAACGGGACGGCGAAGAAATGAATTTTTGGTTAAAATGGAGTCGCCACCAAGTTTTATTAAATCAGAAAAACATGGAAAAAAACTGTTTTATTCGAAGAAATTGATCTTTGAAACCAGATTTAAGCTCGGGAGTCGGTTATGTTTAGGGAAGGGTAGGAACTTAATCCTACAGCACCCCTAATACATCCGTCCTTTAGACGATACCTTAATTAATTATGCATATTAATTAATAACCTCTTCAAAATATTTATTTACACTTTTATTTTAAGAAATAAAGAAAATAGAACATCAAGTTGTCACAACTCAGATATTCTAAAATGTCGGTTAACAAGCCGTCTCGGCTAAATTAACCTTTTTGTTTGAAATAAAATATATACACCTCAATGATTAACTCAAATTAATATAATAAAGAAAAAGGATAATAATAATAATAATGATAATAATAATAAAATATAATAAAATATTTACAATAATAATAATAATAACGGATAAAAATATTTACATGCTAAACAAAATAAAATGACTTCATAAAAACTTATTTTTAGCTTGAAAATTTAAAATACCAAGCTGTCACAGCTCAGGTATCCAATGCACTAAATTAACAAGCCGTCACGGCTAAATTAACTTCTTTATTTGAAATAAAATATATACATTTCAATGATTAAGATAATAAAGAAAGAGTAGAATAATAATAATAATAATAAAAATAAATAAATAAATAAATATTTACAATAATAATAATGATAATGAACAAAATATTTATATGCAAAACTGAATAAAATAATATCATAAAATTTAATTTTAGTTTGAAAATTTGAAACATCAAGCTGTCACAACTTAGATGTCCAAAATATTCAGTTAATAAGCCGTCTCGGCTAAATTAACATCCTCATTTAAAACAATTTAATTATCAGCTGAAATTAAAAATAATACATAAAAATAAAAGACAATAAATATTTATAAATGAACAAAAATAATAATAAATATTTACAAATCAAAAATGAAATAACATAAAATAACCTAATAAAATCTAATTTTGACTTGATAGGAATCACCTGCTCCTACGTATCCTCTGGTACGATGAGGAATTCAAAGTCACGTAGTTCTTTAGCATTTAGCGTTGATTGATTTTATTCCCGAAAGAGTTTTCAAATATCAAGCTGTCACAGCTAAAATATTATCAGAATATGCAATTAATAAGCCGTCACGGCTCAATTAATCCTATTTTAAAAAATGTAATATGTTAGTTAATTTTTGTTTAAAGGAACAACTACAAATATACTTCATAATTTATTTTAAACTCAAATTAAATAACATTTTAACTCATTTTAGATTTAAATTAAATTAAAATAATTTTAGAATATCAAGCTGTCACAGCTAAAATATTCTAAAGACAATGAATTAATGAACCGTCGCTGGTCAAATAACTCCAAAAATTTTGATCAATTATCCAAAATAAAGAAATTATTATTAAGAAACCAGAATTATTTTAAGAAAAAAAAATGATTCTAACACAAAAAAAAATAAAATAAAGGACCCAAGAAATAATGTTCTTGACTCATTAAACCCCAAAACCCAAACAACAAATAAAAATGATAATCTAGAAAAAAAAATAATAACACAGCCCAAATATTCACCATGTTTTCGTTTCGTATAGATATGCTGAAACCTTACCAAAAAAATGCAAAGTTTAGTAACTACCGAAAATGAGATCTTTGATAATTCAAACCCAAAAGACAGGAAGTCTTTTTGTTTTCTTTGAAATAAAAATGAAATTCAATACCCATCCCCAAATTCATCATCAACCCAAAACCAATTGTAGTAAAAACAAAAACTTCTGCAACAGACCGTATATTCTAACCCAAAAGAATTTCTTAACCCCAAGCCTACAGCCCAAAAACAATTCACTTAGGTGAAAAATAAAGAAAAGTAAAAACGCATACAAGGGGAGCAAACAGAAGGGTCTAAACGTGGGTTAAGTTTTAGTTGGTACTCACTCACACATATAGAGATCGAGAAAGAGAGAGAGAGAGTGAGAGGAAAAGAATGAGCAGATGGAGAGGAGAGAGACAGAGAGAGCTCGCAAGAAAGAGATAGAGGGTGAGAGGAAGGGATCGCGGCTAAGGTAGAGAGGGAGGGGTTTGCATCACGGTAGCAACTCTTGGGACAGGGGGAAGGAGGTCGCAAAAATCACTGCTGTCCAGGGAGGTTCACGGTTGTGTATGGAGGAAAAGGAGGAACACGATTTCGTGACCAAAGGGGAAAGGGGGAGCTGCGATCGGGGCTTGTACGGCTAAAGGGGGAAGCCAATGACGCGATCTGGGGTAGAGGAGGCACGGTTGGACGTCGAGGGGCGGAGGCGGGACTGACAACGCAAGACAGAGGCAACACGAAGATGGCGCAACGGCAGCGTACGTTACTGGCGGTGGCTTGCTCGCGATTCAGCTTTAATCGACGACTTGGACGGCGCTGGGAGGAGCAATGATGGAGGCTGTGCTGGTCGCGCAACGGTGATGGGCTGGTTTTGCAGGTTGATGGTGACGCGGAAGAAGGAGGAGTGGCTCGCGACGGTGGCTGAGCAAGGGAGGAAGAATGGCGCTGTAGTGGGTGGCTGTGCAAGGGTGTGGCGCGAAAGGGAGGTCCACACGATCCTGAGCTAGATTGGCCGAGGTTCAGCCGGCAGTTGGCCGATCTGCAGTGCGGCGGTGGTGGCGAAACAGGAGGCCGCTGTGGCTTCTCCCACACTTTCCTTCTTTTCTTTTTATTTAATTTTATTTGGTGATGATGACATTGCTGCTGCTAATACCTTATTCTTTACTTTTTGTTGTCTTTGGATTGTTCTTTGTGATCATTGCTACTCTCTTTTGCAGATTTTTCTTTTTATTCCCACTCTCTCTGCTGGCCAATTTTTTTTATTATGATGATATTATTGGGTTATATTGCTGGGAGTTTTTTTTGGTTAATGCTCTTTGGTTTCGATAGGTGATATGGTTAGGGAATGTGATGATGAACGGGAAGGGAGCTGTCTATGGCTGGGTCCTTTGATATGTTAGTGATGGGAATGGAGGTTTTGTGAAATGAGCTGGTTTGGCTTTGGTTGATTTTTTTTTTTTTTGGATGATGGCTGTTGTCCCCTCCGGATGAAGATGGTGCTGATATTAGAGCTAAAAAATGATCTTCCCCAGTTCACATGCTCTCTGTAGCCGAAAGGAGTTTTTGCTCATTGTGAAAAATTGAGCAGAACATCATCATTGTATTCTTTTTCTTTTTATTTTTTATTTTTTCTAATTATGTTGTTGCTTCACGTGGAGAGTCACAGAACCAACATCCCGTGACTTTCCTTTATTATTTTTTTTTGTTTCATTTTTTATTTTTATTATTAGATTGGGCTGGGTTTTTTTTTTTATATTACTTAAACAAATAGAAATGGACCAGAGTGAATGGGTTGACCAAAAACATTTTTTTTTATGTAGATAAAACAAAAAATGTAAAACGATAATAACTGAACTTAAACAAAAATTAAGTTTGGATTAAACACAATTAAGAACTATCTATAAACAAGATTTGAAATGGTTTGAAATTTCACTTAACAAAATAAAATTACCACCTAAGTCTTTAAAGGGATTAAATTTTAAAAACATGCTAATTTGAATTTTTATCTTATAAGCCGAATAAAATCGGGTGTTCACAACCACCGTCCCTCCTTCTCGGTCTAGCAGCAACGTTGCCACCACCCCTCCATCCGTGGCCCCGCGCGCATCTCCTCTTTCTCCATCTCGTCTTTTTCGTCTCGTGAATGGCATCGAAACCCTCCACTCTCATCAATAGCCCTCCTTCGCCAGCCATCGCAAACCCACAACCATTCACCCAACAGCCACTGCAAAGCCATACTGCTACTTCTTTGCCACTCTGCTGCTTCTCTGCTATGCCACGCCTCTACTTCACCACACCTCTGCTTCCCTGCTTCACTACTCCTCCGCTCTGCCACGGTTCTGAAGATATTTGCTTTCATTTCCATTTGTGCTTTCAAATTAACCCGGGATTTGCTAAAGGCTAACCTGTTATTGTTCTGTTTAGATCTTCAAAGCCAATATGCTTAAAAGATTAGCCAGGTTCGTCACTCAACTTCAATGTTTCTCTATGTTTAAATATCAACCTTAATTAGTTGGACATACAATGCTTTTTTTTTCTTCTAATCAACTTTGGCGATGTTGGAGCAACTATCTAGATGGGATTTTGAAGTTTGTCTTTAATTTCTAATTAAGATTCACTTAGTATCTTTTCCAGGAAGTTCAAGCTCATGACCCTTAGCAATGGTTTGCTTCAAAAATGCAGAAAATTCTATGCAACAATTGGTGGAAAATGGTAAGTCTCATTAAAGCTCTTTTACTATGGTACCTTATATTCTAGTCCTGCTTCATTTAACAATGGGTTCAATTATATATTTGACTTCTTCATAAATGACTAAAATGAATTATATATAGTACTATTCTTTTTATTTTCTTGGCAATCTAAAGTTACATAGGCATGAAGCAAGAGTTCTCAATTCTCTTTCGAACGAAAAAAAAAATTGTTTTGATTTCATACATACTTTCTGGGAAATGTTTGGTATACAGTTAGAATTCATCACTAACTTCTATACAAAATGTTAATTTAATATTAGACAAAGCACAATCTAGTGGATATCCCATAGCCCATATATAATTTATCTATCTTTTAATCTTTTATCATTGCTTTAAGTATATTTCTTTGAGTTTTAAAGATTTAAATCTGCAGGGTAATTTTCTCTAGAAAAGAGCTGAAGAACTTGATCTGATAAAATGCTTTACAGTGAAATAGATATGTGATTATTTACTTCAATTTTCTAGGAAAAGGGAATCCTCTAGATTACTACTCTGGTCATACCAAAGCGGGAATTAGCTTCCAATTCTATTAGTATTCTGGATTGCAATCTTACATTCTTTTAGGTTTGATTTTGTAATATTTTAGCTCATTTTTAAAGAAGGCATAATTTTATAACTGCCTATTGCTAACTTGTTGCACTGAATCATAATGTCAGGCTACAAATAAAGAACAAGTTTTCAGAATTCTGAATAAAAAATCATTTGTCCTTTTGGGATGGATCCATGTGTGTCTTCTTATTTTTTCACTATGTTAATTGATACTGTAGGTGTGTGTATGTGTGTTATCAACCCAAATAACTTAACTTAACAAATGATTTTGTTCACTTGAGTTTGGTTAAATTGGGATTACGCTGAAAACAAGTCGATTTTGGGAATAATCTCAAAAGTGAATATCATCTTAGTATTGAAAAACAAATAGATTTACTATGTTGATTTGGAGAAATTCAAATTGACTAGCCATCTTGTTTAGTTTGAGTTGTCCTTAAGTAAGGAACTAAGGTTAGTTGGCTAGGGGTGCTAAAGATCAGCCCCACTTGGAAATCTATTGAATCAAGGGTAGTACCACCTTGTTCAAATTTATTTTTTCAGAATTGATAAATAGTAAAGCATATGTTGAGTTCATATCTATTAAAACTATGAAATGTTTTGCCCTTTCTATTTTCAAAAGTGTATCTTATGTATCATTAGAGCACAAATTACTTTCAATTATAAATCCTTATAGGAGACAATATTAGAGCTCAAGAGATCTTATGTAGCTGATGATGTCACCAGAGAGAGCAAGCTCAATGAAGTCGGAACTAGCTTTGGCATGTTCATTCCAAAGAACAAGGTACCCTACTATCATATATATATATATATATATAGTCCTTAGCATGCATATTAATCTAAATATTCTTTCATATTATGGTTTAAAATCTGTATAACCATGCTTCTCTAGCTCATGTCTTTTCTTATTTTACCTTTACATTTGACGAATGCTTGAATTTCGTGTTCTAGGACTTCTATTTGATTGATTTTGAAAGTTTAATTTTTTTCTTGTCATGAAAGATCAATGCTGTAAACAAGGGTTTTCGTAGAATACCCCTTGAACTTCAAGTACAATTTTACATTCACGTGTATACTCACACACTTTTGAGCCTTTTCCTACTTGTTGGTGTAGTTCTTGTAAGTACATAACCCATATTCACTCTAGAGAATAGAAGAGCTGCGATCACCTTGCCTTCCCAAGCTTGATCATCCTTTGAATTATGAGTAATCCCCTATTATTCCACCTCGTTACAAGTGTTGATATTGTAACACCCTAATATTTAACCCAACACGCCTAGGACGTATTATAGTTAATTATTAATTATTACTCTTTTGTTTCATTCTTTGACTTCTTTTTATCAAAATACTTAGCGAAAAATATGGGTAAATTTTTTTTTTTTTGAAACATAAAACAAAACGTGAGCCACACGTACTAACATAAACCGAACATTAAGTACAATCAAGGTAAACAAGGAAAGCAGATCGTATGTGCACAACATTCATGAACATGAAACACAATTATATTAAATAACATAGTTCATAATACAGCAAGAATTACAATAAGCGAAGTCACACCCATACATAGTGGGCTGAGCTTTTAATACATAAAATCAACACAAGGAAATACATGAAAGTAGTAAATACATAGAAACGAAAAATACATGGAACATAAAAATACCAGATACCATTTATAGCTCCTTCTCACTAGTCCTAAGAGTGCTCAAAACTAAAGATAGCCCTAACAAAAGATACAACATGAAAAAGGGATCCTCGTGATAGCTTGGGCACTCAAATGGGTCCTCTATCGAGATCTACTGGTGATGCTGATCATCTGGTGAAGGGGGTATGTACCTAATGAACTAGGCAAGCTCCTCGGGTGAATGCAGGCAGAACAGGGACGAACATGGCCCCCACAGCACAGACACATCTCCGGTTGTCGGGTTAGCCTAGGCTGGGTCACCTTGTCCTCGCTGCCTCTACCTATGTCCATGGGTGATGTAGGTGCAAAACCCTCTGAGTAGATATGTGTGGGGGAGTCCTTAGATGGGTCAGTCTCTAATCGCCTCGAGTGGGGAACGTACCTAGGGTAGTCGCGAACTGCTAAAGCGGTGGGGCGAGCACGTCGAGTCTGCTCATCGCGGGGTCAAGTGCGCTCAAAGATCAGATCATCACCATAGGGGGAAATGGGAGTGAACCTGAAGCTGGAAACCGGATAGGTAAAAGGGCGTCCCATGTATGCAAAAATACACACAGCACAGCGACCCTCAAAGTGGTACGAACGGTGATCCGGGTCGTAGTGCACCTCCCATATTGAAGTATGAACGAAGATCACGAACAAAGCCATTACCCTCTGAAGACGTAATGAAAAGAAAGAAAGAAAGATAGAGGGAGTGAGAATCTTAATAAAGAATCTCAATAGGGAAATCCTCCTATCCTAGTGTCATCGTATACGTCTCCAGGAACCTTGGGTTTATTATTAAAAGGTCAGCATGCATAAGGTTCATTATTAGGTTTTAAACATAATTATCCAAGGTTCATTGATTTTAGGATGAATCTTGATGTTATGAATGTAGCATATCGTCATATGGGTGTATGACAGAAACATTATGCACATAACGCTTGAACATATCATAAAGAAGCATGTAACTTTCATGTAAACTCATTCTCCTTTCATTTGCTTATGTGACATTCTTTTCATCAAATGTTATCTCATGGGGCCACCTAATAACTTTTCTCCTTTGAGAGTTTCTAGGTTATGAGCTCATACCTAACTAGTCATCACTAGTTTCAGCTTATCCTAAGATAAGTGTAAATATATCCTGACTCCCAGAGTGCGGGTTAGGGGGCTTAAGGATCACATATCATAACCTTTAATTCGGGGAGTTTATAGCGTCATCTTCTCTTCGAAACACATTTACTGGCATCCATTGCACAGTAATATTATCCGCTTTGCCAGGCTCAATGTCCATACCCCCCTAATGATTTTGCTTCCTCCCCACTGTAGCAGGAGAAATGCGTCTTGGCATGCTATGCAAGAATGCAACATAAACACATGTCTTCCAGTATCATCATGACATTTCACTTAATGCGTCATGCCCATCAATTTCATGTAAATCATGCGTCTCAATCTATTATAATCATAGCATACCACAATTAACACAATGCTCATGTCTCAAGTTCATATATCGATATGCACACATCATTAACACTTTCGCAAAGCAGTAAGTATGCCCCTACCCAGTGTGCCGGAATTAGGGGCCGGGCTCAACTAATGCATATGTCATGCTCACAGCAACACATAAACAAGCATACATTCACTGGAAATACTAGCTCATTATCTCCCCTATCTTACAGTATCTTATGCTTTTGACTCTTACGGGTCTTAATCTTATGGTCTAATTAACTTATCATCTAAATTAGGTCTTTTATGCACCTAAGGGATCATAACTACTAATTTTCACTAATTTTTATGCTCATGAACAGCTCCACACAGCCTTAGGCAGAATGGGCAGAATCTCTATATTTCGATTACAGGTGTCTAGAAGTCACATCTTTGACCCTTTTTAAGTTTCGGCTTTTCCTAAGGCACTAAAACTAATTGTTACTACCTTTAGGAATTAATCCTACACCTTTAAACACTTCTAAAACAATTTTACCTCTAATTTAATCATCCTAAAACAGTAGCCATGATCTTGACTCCTAAGGATTCTAAAACTCACATTCTTGATCCTTTTTAGTTACTAGTTTTTCCTAACATTCATAAAATAATTTCTACTTCAATTAAACATAATTTTTTACACATCCTAACACATCAAAACAGCATCATGCAGTAGTCAACATGGCAAGGAAGTAACCGAAATATTTGATTCAAAGTAACACATAAAATCACATCCTTAATGCATATAAGTTACTAGTTTCTCTTGGAATCATTTTAGAACTTCTAAAACTCTTTGAAAACCATTTTATTTCATTAAAATCATAAAAATATAATGTTAAGACAGTAGCTATTTTAAAACATTCTTAAGTGAGTTTTAAATCATAAAATCATACTCATAGCATTCTTTGAGCTTTCCTAAACTTTCCTAAGCTTAAGAAAATCATAAGACATAGTTTGTTGGCCTTTGTGACTAGATGAAACTTATATTAAGTCCATTATCATCACAAGGCTGAAATCCTGCATTCATGGAATGCTTCCATTATCCAAACTTTACTTGAGATAAAAGGGCAAGCCTTTGAGCTCTAGAATCTTTAGATGATGGCAAAAACTTAAACATGATATGCACTTCATTTTATTCTTCATTATAAAAGTAAAGTGAGAGCTTTAAAGTAAATATGAGATGCAAGTTCATTCTTATCTTTAAAGTTTAGGTGATGACTTGAAATATAAACATGAAATGAAAAGCTTGAAATTTAGACATGAGAATGCAAGTTCATTTCTTTATTCTTGAGAGGTTAGTGATGACATTGGAAAGTAAACAAGCTATGCAAAGCATAAACTTAAACATGGGTGCAAGTTCATTTTATTCTTTACTAGAGCTCATTCAAGACTTTAAAGGAACATGTACCTCAACCCCAAACTTATCTTAGCAAGACAAAGTGAGGTTTAGAGTTCTTTGTACCAAGGTTTCAAGGAAACCTTATGGTGTGAACATCATTATCAAGCTCAAGGAAATGGATCAAGAGAACAAATTAAACAACAACATTTTTTGAGAACCGAAATCTAACAAGGAAAAAGGAAAAAGGAAAATCAAAATCAAAACAAAGGAAGAAGGAAAGGAAAAACCGAAATGTTTTTTGGATCAAGACCAAGTTTCAAGCTTTAGAAGTTTCTCAAATAATAACCACAAGATCCATTATCTTGAATCCTCATCATCAAGCTAAAATTTTCTTTTCAAAACCAAGCTTCATGGCCAAAAATAAAAAGAGAGGAAAAGAGCTTAAATCAAGAGAAACTAAAACTTTTTCATATTGAAACATCAAGTAAAAGATAAAGCTTTTTAAAAACAAAACCCCTACCAAGTGTTGTTTCTTGTTGGAAGGAAAAAGAGCTTGCTCTTGAAAGGAAATGAGAAGAAAAGCTCCTCTCCAAGGTGATGTGTGGGTTCGGCCAAGAAGGGGGAAAAAGGAAGGAAATGTGTTTGTGTGAGCTTTGTGTGTATGGATGAGAGCTTAGGTGTTTGGATGATGATCTATGGTGGTTGTGCAGTGGTTTGAGGTTGCAAGAGGGTGGTTCTTGAGGAAGATGAAGAAGATGAGAGCAAAGAGAACTCTTGAGTTCTTTGAGGAAGAGAAAGAAAGCTTAGAGGAATTTCTTTAAGACAATAACTAGGAAATGAGCAAATGGAACCAAGTTCTCTTTAGATATGTATTTATAGAAAATTGAAACATTAAGAGGTCAAATGGAGGGGGAGTGGCCGTAGGGTATGCAGCCATGGGGAAGGAAAATATCTCCTTCAAATGGTCATTCAAAGGTAAGGCTAGGTATGGTTCAAAGCATGGTTCAAGGTATAGCTCAAAGCATGGCATAAGGTATGGTTCAAGGTATGGTTCTTTGCGTGCAAAAATAATTCAACATGTGATGAATGTGGGGAGGAGTGGCTTCGGCCCTATGCAGCCAAGGGGAGAGGAAAATGTTTCATCCAATTGTGATTTAGATGTGTGTTTAGGTGTATCTTTGATTAAGCTTTTGATTAGGAGTTTGTAAGTAAGTGTTTAGGTAAAGTGATGGGTAATTAGAGGTGTCAAGACATGATTAAGGAATGGTCTTACTTCATTAGTGAAATCAAAACTCATTTTATGACATAATCATTCACAAACATAATTCCTTAATTTAAGGAATTGGAGAGAGAAAATACTATTCAAGATTTCATGACATGGAATCTTGATTTCAAGAAAGAGTTTTAAGTTAATCTAAGCAATCTTGGGATCTAATCAACCTTAATAAATTACTTTTACTCTAGATTAATGATTAAAACTAATTAATCTTCGATTAGAGCCTAATATTGTTTAGGTTTCCTTAATTACGTTAATAAGCCCGTAATACACTATTTCAGGGGCAAAATGGTAATTTTGCACAAACACGGCCTAGGACCTCCCAGACTTAAACAATCATCATTAATCACATATAATTAGCATTCCGGACTCCCGGGAAAGATTCCGGGCTCAAACGGCACTTATACCCATGTAAAACGTTATAGAGGTATTTTGTTCATTTTAAGCTAAAAGTTCAGAAAATGAGATTTTCATCTCTGTTATCAATCACAACACTTTTAATCCCCTTCAAACATTGAGTTGACCCTTCAAGGACCGCCGGGTCAGTCATCCTCGAATTCTAGGTAAAAATGACCTCAGGGGCATTTCGATCATTTACGCTCAAATAGAAAAATCGAGGCGTTACAAATACTGTTATCTAAGAAAATTGCTCTTAAAGAGGTCATTATACATTATTTTTATGACTTGTGTATTTGATTTATTTTACTTGATACTTTAATTTGTTTTGATCGAATTTAATAACACTTTAATTTTCTTATTACTTGCTAGCTACAACCATTATTGATTAAGAATGTTGGACTTATATATTTTTCTGTATCAATGTTTTGAAAATTGGATTTATTAAGGCAAACATTATGACATTGTTCAGTCTTATAATTAATTTAACCAAGTTTCTCACTATTTTATATATATATATATTTTGGTGATATGATAACTTGGAAAAATCTCTTAATTTTTCCAAGTCATTTGATCCAAATCTCATTTAAACTAAGTACTATTTTTGAGTAATTATGTTGAACATTCAATTGAACTTCTCTTAGTTGATTTGTTTAGTAAGTTGTGATTTTATAGAGATTTATTGACAAAATATTCTCATTAAATTGATTTGATTTGCATAATAAGATAATGGATAAGTGGTTGGAGATTGATAGATATCTGGAAGAAATTTGCACTTAATTTTTGGAGCATTTGTTGGAAATGCTATTTTTAAATTGAAGAATTGAAAATCCAAACATTTGAATCCAGTGCTCTACGACTATTTTGAGTGCCCAAGCATGCATGTGGTATGGCATCTGCTTGTGCAAGCCAAGGAAGCCAACACTCCAATAGTGGAGTGGATGCCTCAGCATGCACATGATACAAGGGTCATACAAGCCTAGTGGGTACTAAGTTTGGTGTTGTGACGCTAGCATTGATGAGTTAGCATGCAAAACAGAAGGGCAATAAAGACTTTTTCCTTTTCATTTTTAATTATCTTATTAAATTTCACTTTCAAGGATATATATGAAAATATGAAAATACTCTTCACCTTTTATATAATTTGATAGTTTTCTAATATTTTCTATCATAATTATTGACATTTTAATTTAATAATAAATATTAAATTAGTGACAGATTAATCATTAAAAAAGAATGAAATACATTTGGTCGTTAAATTGATCACTAAATTTTATATTACTGACTGATTTAGTGATCGAAATTGTCAGGCAGAAAGGCTCCTCTTACAAACAATATAGGTCACAAAACCAGTCATGAATGAAGAATTAGTGATCGATTAATCATGTACAAGTGGGGCTTCCTAAGGAAATACATTCGGTCACTAAATCTGTCAATAATTATTGTATTAGTGATCAATATTGTTAGGCACAAGGCCTCTTCTCACAAATAATATCAATCACAAAAGCAGTCACTAGTGATCAATATTTTAGGCACAAGGCCTCTTCTCACAAATAATATCAGTCACAAAAGCAGTCACTAATGAAGAATTAGTGGCCGATTTAGTGACCAATTATTCATGTACATATGTGCTTCTTGAAAGAAATACATTCGGTCACTAAATCGATTATTGATTATTGTTTTAGTGACCAATTTAGTGACCAATTTCTTGTGTAAATAGCAATCCCTCGTACTAGGGAAAGTATCACTTGAAGACCTTTGGTGAATTATTTTTCTATAGAATTGTAACATTATAAGATTTATGTATTATTTTTGCTCAAGTATGACTTGAAAATAGTGTTTATTTTATATTTGATTAAATTTGCAAGTTATTTAAATTTTATTTCACTATACTTTTAATTCAAGTTAAACATTATATTTAAGTTAGGAAGTTTTGGTGGTAGGCTACAAGTTTAATTATAGTTTATTTTTATGTTTAATATTAATTAGTAAAATTATTGAATATAAATTTAAAATATCATAGAGGCAACACATTGGTTACAAATATAAAATAAGCTTTAAATTAAGGGACATTTAAAAAAGTCATAAATAAAAATAATAAATAAGAAGCGTCAATAAATAGTTGATTTTCTAATACATAATCCTTAATTTCGTTTTGAAGAAAGACAAGCTAACTATTACAATGACCTAAAGGGCATTTCACAAATAGTACAAATAAGGACAATAATATAGAGTGACAATATGAGAGCATGCCCATACACTAGAATAGAGCAAACTTTTCCCTAAATTAACCTCTTTGTCACAATATAAATAAATAACATATATATATATATATGGAGTGACGCTAAATAAATGAGAGTGGCAGACATAGTTAGTAAATTCAGTCATAGTTAGTAAATTCGGCTCAATAATCGATTTAGCTAAGGTATTTGGTAAATGAATATACAATATATATTATATTATGGAGACGTTATAATACAACTATCTTGTCTGGTCTACACAGTGAACCAAACTCACAGGTGGTCAATCCACTGATTTTCAGTCCGGCCCTGTGAGTCTAATTCGATTCCTAAAACTATGGCTGCAATAGTCACTCTCATTAAGTATAGATTCAACAGTCTGTGTAGTGTGTACAACTTTTGCGGACATACATTTTTTCTCCTTTAAAAAAGAAAAGATCAACCATAATCAATTATTTTTCACGTGAAGATTAACCATAATCAGTAATCAACGCTAAAAATGAACAAGATCGATGAGGACCCTGCTGGGTGTATTGCGGACGATAACGTCAATTGAATTGAAGAGCGAGGGCCATTTGCGTCATTTGAGGGATACCCTGGCTCCCCTTAACTGCCTCGGCTCATACACAAAGATACGTACATAGATACGTATACATAGCACCACCATTTCCCTCTTCTCATCGACACACACAAGGAGGAGAGTCACTCCAAATCTTTTCACCTTTTCCCTTCTTCCATTCTTGTCTGAAAACTCTCTTACTTTTCTTCCTTCCCATCTCTGGATTTGATGCCATCTTGTAAGTTTTTTTTTTTTCCCCTTTTATATGAGTTTCTTTGGCGCGTGTTAGTGGCCCTGATGATGCGCATTTCCATATTCCTTTCAATTTTTTTTAACTGTAAGAATCGAGCTTTGGGCCAATTGGTGCTTTTTGCGGTCTAGCCATTGCTTCTTTTCGTGAGATATGTGATGATGAGATGAGAGTAGTCCTTTCCTCCTCCCAGTGTAGTTCTCGACACCATTCATCTATTGAGGTGCCCACCATATTTACAACTCGAGTGGAGTGTTAAGGAGATGAGTGAGGTTTGAATGGGAGTGAATCCTTTTTTTATTTTTTGGTCTCGCAGGGTATCCACCGTTAATTATGGTGACTAATCCCTTCGTCAGTTTGTGCGAGCACCTCAAGGGTGAGATAGCTGACCTAGAGAAGTTTCTTCATTCCCAAAGGTAGGGATCGAACCCCTGACCCTTGGTTAAGGGTGAACGAGCCCCTACCACTCGATCACACCCCTCGGGTTAGGAGTAAATCCTCTAATGTGCAAAGTGCACACAAGAGAGGATAGTATTTTCATCCCAATCCTTAATTTTTTTGTCATGTGTACTTTTTTTCTTTATAAACTAAAAAAGTTTAAAAGTTACGATGAAAATATAATCCATTTATGTGTACTTTACACATTAGAAGATTAACGTCAAGTTTGAACTTGCTACGTATCATGCTCCACTCGACTAATTATTTACATTATTATCAAATGTTATAAAATATAAACAAGTACTTCTATACCCTTTTAGTAATTTTTCACATAAAAACAATCTTTTTTATACAATCCAAACTAAACAAATTATCTTAAAATCATTTCTACCTAAAGTATCCAAATAAAAGATGATCATCATGTAATCCATTAAATAAAAAATAATCATACAAATGAGTGATTATTGAAATAATTATAATCTTTCAACTTTCCCAAACACATTTCCACACCATCTATATAAGATTTGTAATTATGTGTTGTTCTTATGCATGCATGATTCTGTTCAATGTACTGGGTTTGGTAAAAAATAATCATTGCATTTTTTGTAGCTGTCCTGAGGAATTTGAATGTTTTCTCTGTTTATTATTATTATTATTTGCTTGATTTTCATGCATTCCATGCTCTGGTGTATATTTTCTTTTCTTCCTCCAGAGATGTTGAAGAGTATACTACCTTTCAGCAATTCATTGATGAATAGTGTACCTTTATTTTTGTTCGCTTGTTTGCTTGTACATCTTAGCTACCTAACTCTAAAAGATATAGTTGTTTGGTTTTATTCTGTTCTGCATATTGGGAGCATTTGAGCTATAATTTTCTGATAGACATTCTCTCTCGTGTTCAATAATTTCTGCAGGTTCGAAACTACGCCCCTTGTGCTTAATCCCCAATCCTCTCAGCATTAGACTTGCTCTTGTGGCGTAATTTCCTCTTATAGGTGTGAGCAATTTCTGTTATTATGGCTACAGAATGTTTTTGTTTTTTGCTTCATTTGATTTATTTTGTAAAGGATATTTATTTGATCCTTTTTGTAGCTCTAATTTAATTGATTTATTGTGATTTGTCTTTGTTTTTACTGTAGTAGTTGGCTAGACATGGCTTCATACACCCCAAAGAATATCCTCATTACTGGAGCAGCTGGATTCATTGCATCTCATGTTGCCAACAGGCTTGTCAGAAGCTACCCTGACTACAAAATTGTCGTACTTGACAAGCTTGATTACTGTTCTAACTTGAAGAACCTTCTTCCTTCAAAATCATCTCCAAATTTCAAGTTTGTGAAGGGTGATATTGGTCCTGCTGATTTTGTCAACTATCTACTCATCAGCGAGTCCATTGACACAATAATGCACTTTGCTGCTCAAACCCATGTTGACAACTCCTTTGGCAACAGCTTTGAGTTCACCAAGAACAACATATATGGAACTCATGTTCTATTAGAAGCCTGCAAAGTTACTGGCCAGATCAGAAGGTTCATTCATGTGAGCACTGATGAGGTCTATGGGGAGACAGAAGAGGATGCTGTTGTTGGAAACCATGAAGCTTCTCAACTCCTTCCCACAAACCCTTACTCTGCAACAAAAGCTGGGGCAGAAATGCTTGTCATGGCCTATGGTAGGTCATATGGATTACCTGTGATCACGACTCGCGGAAACAATGTTTATGACCCCAAGCAATTCCTGAGAAGTTAATCCCAAAGTTCATCCTCCTTGCAATGCAAGGAAAGAATCTCCCCATTCATGGCGATGGTTCTAATGTGAGGAGTTATTTGTACTGCGAAGATGTTGCAGAGGCCTTTGAAGTTGTCCTTCACAAGGGAGAGGTTGGCCATGTTTACAATATAGGTAGGGACGGATCTATTCACAATATATTGGGGGCTCATGCCCTTAGCAAAGTTTCAATTTTTCTTTAGAAATATATAAGTATATATATAATTTGACCCCATTATTTTATTAAGTTTGTTCCATATTAAGGTCAAAATTATGTGAAATTTGTTATTATATCATTATCTTTGCCCCATTACCTAAAATTTCTGGATCCATCACTGATACAGGGACAAAGAAGGAAAGGAGAGTTATTGATGTGGCCAAAGATATTTGCAATCTTTTCTCAATGGACACAGAAACTAGTATTAAATTTGTAGAGAACAGGCCATTCAATGACCAGAGATATTTCCTGGATGATCAAAAGCTAAAGAACTTGGGTTGGTTCGAGAGGACCACATGGGAAGCGGGCTTGAAGAAAACAATTGAATGGTATACCAAGAATCCTGATTGGTTGGGTGATGTCTCTGGAGCATTGCTTCCTCATCCAAGGATGCTGATGATGCCTGGTGGAATGGAGAGACAACATTTTGAAGGATCATCAGAAGAGGAAAAACATACATCCATTGGCTCAACTAATACTAGAATGGTGGTTCCTTAACCTAAGAACACTGGCACTCAGCAGAAACAAGAACATCCTTTGAAGTTCTTGATCTATGGTAGGACAGGTTGGATTGGGGGATTGCTGGGGGAGTTGTGTGTTAAGCAAGGGATTCCGTTTGAATATGGAAGAGGGCGCTTAGAGGATCGGTCGTCACTTGCCGCTGATGTTCAGAATGTGAGGCCAACCCATGTTTTTAATGCTGCAGGAGTGACTGGAAGACCCAATGTTGATTGGTGTGAGTCTCGTAAAACTCAGACCATTCGCACCAATGTTGCTGGTACTTTGACATTGGCTGATGTCCGCAGAGAGCATGGGCTCTTGATGATAAATTATGCCACAGGGTGCATATTTGAGTATGATGCAGCACATCTGGAAGGATCTGGTGTTGGTTTTAAGGAGGAAGACAAGCCTAATTTCATTGGTTCTTTCTATTCCAAAACCAAAGCTATGGTAAGTTCTCTCACATCACTTCTATTTCCTTCGGTATAGGTTTATTTTGATTCTTAAAATTAAATATGTGATTCACTTTTGTCTCTAAAATTGCAAAAATGATTCAAGTTAGTCCTAGGTTAATGTTTGCAAAGACTAAATTGAATCAATAAAAGGACCAATTTGAATCAGTTTTATAATTTTAGGGACTAAATTAGTAATTTCTTAAATTCAAATATTAAAGAAAACATGTATACAATTTCAATGACTAAAATGGACTTTTAATCTTACCTATGAAGCATCTCAAGCTATGTCACATGGATACTAATATGAGTATCCGGTATAATACAAGTATGACACAGCGTAAATCAAATTAAAAATATGTAAAATTTAGTTAGAAATATCTAAAAATGTCGATAAAATATCTTATTTGAATATGTATCCTGCAAAGATTTTTTTTACTATTTCAAAGTATCCGTAGATCAAAGATCTCAAGTAGTAACTTGTGTTTCAATTTTGATCAGGTTGAGGAGCTGTTGAGAGAATATGACAATGTATGCACCCTCAGGGTTCGCATGCCAATCTCATCTGACCTGAGCAACCCGCGCAACTTCATTACCAAGATTTCTCGTTATAACAAAGTGGTTAACATCCCTAACAGCATGACTGTCTTGGATGAACTCCTGCCTATTTCAATTGAGATGGCAAAGAGGAGCTTGAAGGGAATATGGAACTTCACAGACCTGGGGTTGTGAGCCACAATGAGATCCTTGAGATGTACAAGAGCTACATTGATCCAAACTTCAAGTGGGTTAACTTCACACTAGAAGAGCAAGCCAAGGTGATAGTTGCCCCAAGGAGCAACAATGAGATGGACGCATCCAAATTGAAGAAGAGTTCCCTGAATTGCTTCCCATCAAGGAATCACTGATCAAGTATGCCTTTGAGCCAAACAAGAAATAAGCAGTTGCTTGTTTTGGACAAGGCAAATTTGTGTTTGGGCTTCACAAATCACTCATTATTCCACTGTTAGTTATATATATATTTATATTTTGGTTACAATCTGTAGAGGGTGGCTAGTCTACAATTGTGTTAGGTCTGTATTGTAAGTATTCGTTTCTCTACAGCTTTATTCAAGTTCTTCGTGTCCTCTCGTGCTAGCAGCTTTGTATAGGTGCCTTGTTTTCCATGTAGGTTGCCCATAACATGAGATAGAAAATTAGAAGCCACTTGGGCATGTTTTATGGTACCCATAAGAATATATATTTATCTTTTTCACGTAAGTTGTGCAAATTATATTTTAATATGGAAGAATTCACCCATGAGATTATAAAATGTCTATTTATTAACACCTAATTCTCAATGATGTTTTTTAGACAAATTAATTACTAACATGTTTCTCATTTATACATATACTAATTATTTGACCCGTGCGATACATCGAATGATAAAAAAAATAGTTTATTAATCATTACAAAATATAAATAATAATTTATTTAAATATATCTTACAAAAAATTGAGTATATAAATTTATTTTGTAAATAAGTTAATAATTAAATAATTAAATAAATGAACAAAATATGAATGTGTCATTTTGTTTTATATCTTATTTTGAATAATATGTTTATAATATTAAAAAAATCTCAATAGATGACGTTTAACTAACAATAAAGAGTGCATTTTATGAAAGGTTTACATGTTTCGAAAATCAAAATTGTTAAATAATAAAAGAAAATAAATAAATAATTTTATTATATCATTAGCCATTTATATGGATGATAATGGGTATATCCATGAGAGAAGGAAAATATATCCCCCTCCGTTTAGAATTTTGCCTCTTATCCCCATCCTTATCTTCGTCAAAGATTCTCATTCTTCGTTCCCTGCGAGGACTTGAATCCCTATATGTATTTGTGGGTTTATTAAAAAAATATCAAAAAGAGAAAAAATTTAAAGATGGTTTGAAATTTGAAATATAAAATCCATAATAACAAATACTACTAGCATAGCATAATCCAAAATAAAAATAAAATATACAATGCAAACTCAATAATAATAATTAAAAAGATAAAGGTGTGCTAAGGTTATATATAGAAGTACTAATCATCGGACCCGTACGATACACGGGGAGATAATAAAAAATAGTTTGTTGATCATTATAAAAAATAAATGATAATTTATTTAAATATATTTTATTAAAAATTGAGTATATAAATTTATCTAAAAGTAAGTTAATATTTAAATAATAAATAAGTAGACAAAATATAAATATCTCATTCTATTTTATATCTTATTTTGAATATCGTGTTTATAAGGTTGAAAAAATCTCAATAGATGACCTACAACTAACAATAAAAGACCTATTTTATGAAAAGTTTGCACATTTCAAAAGATAAAATTGTTTAATAAAGAAAGATAATAAATGAGTAATTTTACTATATTATGAGCCACTTATAGGGACGACAATGAGTATTCATGAGAAAGGGACATGTCCCACGCCTCTTGTTAGTGTTTAAAATTTTACCTTTCATCCTCATTCCCATCTCCCTTATGGGTCCCTATTTCCCATTTCCTGTAAGAATTTTGAATCCCTATGATATTAAGGGGTTTATTAACAAATTTCAAAAAGAGAAATTTTTTTTAAATATTTTATAATCTGAAAATAAATATCCATAATAACAAATACTATTAATAAAACATAATTTAAATTAAAATTAGAATGCATACATAATGCAAATACAATAAAAATAATTAAAAAATTAACGTGTGCTATCCCCGTCGCTATCCCGTTTAACAAACGGGGACTTAACACCATCGATCATCTCTGTAAAGACAAAATATGCCTCAACTCTCTTTTCCATTGTGGCTAATTGTCGCATGTACCCACTTTCAATTTTTTTATCATCCCTAGCCATTTATATCTTTTTAGTAAAATAAAATATTTAATTTATAAAAATACAAAAATATATTTTCTAATTAAAATAATAATAAATAAATTTAATTTATAAGATTTCAATTACACGTCTTTTCCTTGTACACCCTTTTGATAAATTTAAATTTAAATTTTAAAATATATGTTATAATTAATGTGTTATAATTAGTAAAAAATATATAATTCTAATTTATATAATCTCAATTATTATAGTAGTATATCAATTATAATATTATTTTGAATAAAAAAGTAATATAGTTATTTAATTTATAAAATTAATAGATATTTTGTATCATTATCAAAGAAGTGTAAATTGTGGAATTAATTTTTTAAAATATTTTAGTTTGAAAAATTAAAGGTGTTTTTTTCAAAAGAAATTAGTATGAAAAAATTATGAAATTAATAGATTGGAATATGCAAGTTGTAAAAAATTAAATAGAATATAGTGATAAAGATAGATAGATAATTTTTTTATTATGATTTTCAAAAATGATAAATTTCAAATTAGAAAATGTTTCCCTAATCTCATCCTCGTTCAGAATTTTGCCTCCATTCTTATCCACATCCCTGTCATGGGTCTCCATTCCTTATTCCACATGAAAATTTGAATCCTATTAATATTTATGCATTTATTAAAAAAAATTAAAATACTTTGAATTTAAAATATAAATATCCATAATAACAAATACTACTAATGCAACATAAATATAATAGCTTTATGATCATTAATACTATAATTATATATATAATTTTTATGGTATAATATATTGAATTATAATTTCGTTTATGTTATTTTTTATTTAGATTACTTTTGTTAATGGTAGAGAGATGTAAAGGTATTATTGAAAAAAATAATTAATAATTAGAAGGTAAATTAAATTAAAAAACTTACTTTAAGTATTAAGATTATGAAATGAATGGGTATAATTTTTCTATGAATAGCGCATGAAAATTTTTTTATGTAATGAGTCTTAAATATTAGTATGATATCAGTTGTTATTATATTTGATTAAAAATAAATTATCATATTTGTATTATAATGAGTCTTAAATATTTGATTAAGAATAAATTTGGTAGAAATTGAATTTTGGATTATTATCATATTAAAATCAATCAATTAGTAATTTGTTAACAAATTGACCTGCCCATTTTCTTTAGAAAAAAATATTAATTTTAAAGCTTATTTATTTTGAAAATATTTCCTTTATAATTTTTTATATTACCTTCATAATGTGAGGCTATTAATGGTTCTTAATTTAATTGTAAGTCATAATTATATTGACATGATGTAATACCTGGTGTATACGTGTCGATAGACGAGTTTCGTATGATCTCAAGGTCACCCGGGACCCACTGCTATTGCTGGGTCTGGGTCTTCGCTAAGTCTGGAGCCCTATACCTCCTTGGAGGGCTATAGGTTAGAGCCACAATCTTGGGATCAAAAGTCCCGGTAATTGTTCCTTAGAGAAAAACAAGTTGAAGAATGATTTTTAACGAATTTTAGGAAGCCGTTAGATGTTTCGTTTTTAGCCTCCAAGTTTTGAAAATCGTCGGTATTCCGGAATTTGAACTCAAACTCAAAAATGAGATTTTGATTGGTTGGAGTTTTGAATTTTTTTGATATTTTATTTGAATTCAAATGGAGGGTATTTTTTTATTTACATTTATATTTTAAAGTTAATAGGATTAACTTAGAATAAAGAAATGGAAATAAGTGGGTGAGAATAGAGGTAACCAGATATCATGACAGCAAAAATTCTGCAAATATGAGTTTACTGTCACCGCTATAGCGCTCTTAGACCGCTATAGCGGTCACAAAGAATGGTCGCAACGCTTTTTGGCCTCTGGATACCGCTATAGCGGTCCACGACCGCTATAGCGGTTATAAGTGCATAGTAACATAAGCGGGACAAGGCTGGAATGTGGCTTGACCGCTATAGCGGTCATATACCGCTATAGCGGTCCCCCAAGAGTCCAATTAGTACAAAAACGACGTCGTTTCATTTCTTGACCTTTAAAAGGCCATCAGCCTCCTTCCTCCCTCATTCTTGACGAACCAGAAACCCTCCTCCTCCCATTTCTCTCTTTTTCTCAAATCCCACTCAAGTTTTGCTCCCCTAAATCATCAAGGTATGTGTTTCTTGATAGATTTTGGTCTCTTTGTCTCATTCCTTTCATATTCTATGAGTTGGGTTGTTGTTTTCTCTAATTGTTGTCAAGTGGGGGTGCTCCCTCAATGTTAATAGAATTAATTTATGAAAATCTAGAGCTACCCATAGATCGTTAATGAGTTTTTATGGTTATAATAGTTGACGTTGGTGCCCTCCCGGCTCCCCGGAGCTCAGTTGGAGTTGACGTCACCTCTTCCTCCCCCTGCAGGTGAGTGGGTTTGACCTCATTGTCTTAGTTTTCCCCATTATGATTATTTTCCTTGCATTATGAGTAATAAATATAAAATTAGAGACAGAATTACGTGTATATTATGATTTTACATTATTATGTCAAGCTAGAAAATTATGATTTATGATGATAGCATGAAAGAAATGTATTTTAGAAAACCATGGGACCATGATTGCTATGTTGTGTGTTATAGAAAATGTTTATATCTTTGAGAAGGGATTTATCAAGGAATTGTATGATTTAAAAAGATTTATGATAATGTAAAATATATGTTATTGATCTATGACATTATATGTTATTAAGATTTAGATTTCAAGCGATGTTTTTAAATATTTAGTTAATCTATTTATATGTTGGAGATATGTAACACAAGAGTATGATTTAATTTATGAATAGAAAAGTATATCTTGATTTCAAAGCTTTTATGATTACGAATTCTTTTATTCTAAAGTATGATATTAGAGTGTTCAGTTATGACAATATGTTTGTTAAGAAATGGATTTAGAACTTCAGTTTTATAGTACCAAGAGGTATGGATTTCTGTATGATTTTTAACAACTGCCAGATACATATTTTGTGGCTTGAAATTAGAATGCCTACAAGTGGTGAACCTTTGGGCTCGATTTTCATAGTCACAGTTATGCTAAAGTCAGATTGTTAGAGTTATGTGAATCTAGAACTTTCAGTGTACTAAGAATTTAGGGGCTCTCGTTCACCAGGGACGGAGTACCCACCCTTTAGCTATGAAATTTCAGTATTTTTATTTTATCTATTTTCAGTTAATTACATAAATGCTAAATGATAAACAACCATGGCAGCATATACAGAAAACGGAACCTATTTAGGTGTCCACATTAGATCCCCAGTAGAGCCCGTGTTTGGCACTGGTGGAGCATAGTAGATGCGTTCAGTGTGGTGGAGCCTGTGTCTGGCACCCACTGAAGCAAAACCTTGAGTTCTACATGGGGGCTTAGGCCGAATCTCGGTAGGAACAAAACCTTGAATTCTACACGGGGGCTTAGGCCGAATCCCGGTAGGAGCAAAGCCTTGAGGGTACATGGGGGCCTAGGCCGAATCCTAGTACCAAAGAGGGAAACCTTGTTACTCTAATTAGTATACTGTTAATTATGTTTTCAGAGAATATTGATTTAAGAATTATTATGTAAATGTATGGAAAATGATTTCTCATTATAGTAAGAATTTAGAGATTTTTTTTACGAATTTATAATTAAAGAGATGTCTTCTTTATATATAGCTATGAACATGAATATCAAATGATTTGTAATTGCTGCATATATATATTATATTATATTATATTCTTGGTTGTCCCATGTGGGTGATGGGTGAGAGCTCACTCACTGAGTCCGTTGATTTACCGCTCTCCTTTCCTCTCATAGTTGCAGGTACAGACGTCATTCAGCCACCGGTCCAGTAGCTGCAGTTATCCCTTTGCATTGTTTAGGATTAGTTTAGGATTTCTGCTAGTTTAGAATGCTCCAATAGTTTTGCAGGTAGGATCCGAGCCACACATGTATTTTGAGATGTTATAGATAATTTAAGAGAATATGTTTTAGAGCTCTAGAATGTGTTTTGAAATGTGGGCTATGATTAGAGATTTATGTGAAAGCTATGATAATGAGTTTATGATTCAGTATTCAAATCTTAGATTTTAAAAAAAAATGTTTTAGATTTATATATGTGAATACTTCAGTTTTTATGGATTTGACTATTATATTTTAATTTGAGAAAATGACATAGATTTGCAAGAAAATTTCATTTTAAGTATGATATTATACTATTTTATGCATTTAGAGAGATACGTTACCTAGAAGGCTTACGTGGGGATGAGATTCCCCACGTGCCGATCACGCTTCCAAGTCGAGTCGTGACACATGAGTTCTTTCTTAGTGCAAATTGTAATTTTTAATGATTGTAATATTTGATTTTATTTCATATAAAAATAATTAATAAGTAAATTATAAACTAAGTTTAAAAAAAAAATTTGACATAAAGATTAAGAAATGTGGGGCCTAAATCACTATATGAATGATACGTGAAGCCTAAATCACTATATGAATAACACGTGTAATAGTTTCCATGAAATGAGTCTCAAATATTAGTATAGTAGATTTATAATATATAATTATAACAATAATAATATAATTTGCATATAATATATAATATTGTGTATATTTTCTGATTGATATATATTATTGTACAAATGAATGTCTCGCTTCGAAAAAAAAGTAAAAGACTGGATTTATTATTTTTATAGATATGCAAGTCACAGAGGACACCTTGTATTTTTAGAGGTGGCTATTTACTTTGTTTAGTTTCAGAAATGACAAATATCACTTTCATTTCAATCTGAAATAGATTGATAGAAAAAAAATGCTCCTCTGTAAAATTCTGAGGCAAATTCATCTCTTTTCTATGATTAGTCTAACGAAATTCTTCATTAAGTATCAGACAAATTAGAATAGATGATCACGAATTGGTTCACTACCTTTTATTTTAGCCAAATGAATCTGTTTTTCAGTTTGTTAGACTTGTTAATTATCAGTAGTGTGATACAAATGTAATTAACAAATTTTTACTTTACACCTAAATCGGTGATTAAATATATATAGGGATTTAATGGGCAATAATAGTGCCAATGTCTTGCTTTATCCGATGATACGGTTACATGACAAATCAAGGAATCCCATGAATATAACAAAATCAAATCTAAAAACAATGGATAAAAAATAAAACAGAAAGATTTGCCCCTAAAAGATTCTGAACGCCATAATTGCACGATAAATAGGAGACTTTTTTGTTGATCTGATCAAGGCATTCCCCTTTTTTTATATCATATCTAGTTGTTTTCCATTCTTAATGATTCTTAATTTTAATTGTAAATCGTAATTTTAAATATTTGTAATCCCAAATATTTAATAAGTAAATTTTTTTTATATCACCTCAAATATTTGTTTTCCATTCTTAATGATTCTTAATGTTAATTGTAAATAGTAATTTTAAATATTTGTAATCACATGAATATATTTTAATGATTCTAATTTTATCGATTCACGTAATCTTTAAGGATAGTATATTTGATTTTATTAATAATTTATTTATAAATTAAGTAAAAAAATTTGTAGACATAAATGTTTAGAAAAGTGGGCCCTAAATCACTCTATCAATGACACGTATACCTTAAAGCTCTGTATGAAAGATACTTATAACACTTTCCATGAAATGACTCTCAAATATTATAGAAGTAGATGGATAATTTTTTGTTGATTTGATTAACGCATTCCCTTTTTTATTTTTTTTTCATATCACACAATTTTTTGTTGTAATGGCCCCATTAATATTTTAATCACCCCAATTCATTTATATCTAATCCATTTTTCAATGATTCCTAATTCTATATTTGTTTTCCATTCTTAATTAATATTAATTTTAATTATAAATCATAATTTTAAATATTTGTAATCCCATTAATACATTTTAATGATTCTAATTTTATTGATTCACGTAATCTTTAATGATAGTATATCTGATTTTATTAATAATTAATAATTTATTTGTAAATTAAGTAAAAAAATCTGTCGACATAAATGTTTATAATAGTGGGTCCTAAATCACTATATGAATGACATGTGTATTCTAAAGTTCTGTATGAAAGACACTTGTAATACTTTCCATGAAATAATTCTTAAATATTATAATAGTATATTTATAAGTGGATATTCAAAGCATTTATATAAATAGGGAGTTGACGGATTTCGTGGAACGTGGATCTCATCCCCATACTTGTCCCGTTTGACAAATAGGGACTCCTAACTTTTGCCATTTCTTGCTATTTCCTGGTAAGTTTACAAACTTATAGATTAAAGTTTTGTTTATCATCATTAAACCACTCCCAAAACTTTGGTCCGGAACAAACACACATATAAACAAATCATTCCGGAGAATTATCCCCGAGAATAAATTAGAATTTGAAACAATAGCTCCTAAAACTTTCCTTTTTATGAAAGCGGTATTTTTTGGGTGAGCCAATGTCTTTCTAGCACTGTTCGAAAAATTGGACCGAACAAGCCGGTCGGACCGGTTGAATCGGGAACCGGCCTACTATCCAGTTCGAGTTGAACCCCAAAACCGGTCGCCTGAGAGCCGGTTGAGAATCGATATGGACCGGCCGGCCAAACTGGTCCTTTTTTTTTAATAAAAAAGATGAAAAATGCATTATTTTGGGTTTTTTAAAAAAAAAATCTAAAATCTCATTTTTTCCCTAATTCTTTTTCTTTTCTAGTATGGAAATTAATAACTTGAGAAATTTGATCCATATAGATAATGTTTATTTTGATTAAAGGATAGATTATGTTATATTCTATGGATTTTGTTGGTGCCTAATTTAGTTTTTATTTATTTCTTGACATATATTTCATTTTATATTTTTATATATTTATATAAATACATGTTTTATTATATATCGGTTATATTCCGGTTAGACTCCCGGTTGAACCTCTGAATCCGTACCCTGACCGGTTCAATATCTTGTCCGATTTTCAAAACCTTGCTTTCTAAACATCAAACATAGGTGGTCTTTAAGGTATATTTGGATTAGTGGAATATGGTATGACAGAGTGGGAGTGATAAAATGGAGTGAAACAAAGTGGAATAATTGTTTCGCTTTATTCTTTATTCTATCTAACTTTGACAAAACTAAATAATGGGTCAAATTAGAATATCACTAAACTCCACTTTGCTCGATCATCCAACTCCCACAATCCAAAGATAAGGGTCACCGGAGTTCATGATTTCTTAAAAAAAAAACGCTCGTGCTTTATTTATTTATTTTTTTACAAAAGAATTAAAATAAATAAAATAAAAGATGTTGGTTTAGCGAATTATTTCCTGTGGTGTTGTCATATTCGTTTTAAGTTTTCCATTTTATATTTTTAGATAGGCAAACAAAAATAATAATAATAATTAGAAAAGATTGTAAGATATATATAAATATATAAAGATAAAAATGCTTGGCTTGCTTGAAATGAGCGTGTGAATTATTTTCATCACATTTTGCAATCAAAAACTGTTTTTCCATTTTATCGTGGAAATTACAAAATCTTTTCATCCCGTGTTGCATTTTATCGACTTTCTACTGACTTAGCGACTTCCCTCTTCCCGGGTATTGTTCATCTTTTGGCTCCCTAAACCAAGCGGAAAGTCATCATCAAAATTGGTGCTTTAGGGGCAATTTCAACTCCTTGGGGCTGAATTTCAAAAGAGAAAAAGATGATGGGTAACTCTTAAAGTTGAGTTTTAGAGTAACGTGCACAGTTGCACTCATTTTTCTTTTTTCTTTGTTATAGATTATGCATACATTGATATACATTGAGGTTGATTACAGGTTATGCATTAGTGAGGCATAAAATTTCTGTCTTTTTTATTCTTTTGAAATGAAGCTAAACCTAAGCAGTTTGTATAGTCATCATCATGGCTTCCCAATACTCCTTAAATCTTCAGCTCTTATCAGTTTGTGCAGACCCTTTTGTTGTTCAGCAGCACTGTCATCATCTGTACCCACTTCTGTGAAACCCCAAGTTCCACTCTTTCTGAGGCCACCAATTTACTCATCCAAGTTCTGTGACCTCAAGAAATGGCATGAGTGGGCTAAAGGTGTTGCTTCTTCAATTGGGTCATCTTTTGTGCAGTCAGATAATGGCCCAGACTCAAGCATCTTGTGCAGAGAGATCAAGTGGCTCATGGAGGATACTGTTGAAGACCACTCACTTTTTTCCCATATGGGTGTTGTGGAGGAGAATGAGGATGATGATGTGAGGGTGAAAATGAGGGCTGATATAGAGGACCTTTATAGCCTATGGAAGCAAAGGATTGATGAGAGGAGACCCTTTCAGTACATAGTTGGTTGTGAGCATTGGAGGGACCTGGTGTTGAGTGTCCAGGAAGGGGTCTTGATTCCCAGACCTGAGACAGAACTCATTGTTGATTTTGTGTCTGATGTGGTGTCAAAGAATGAGGGCTTGAAAAATGGAGTATGGGCTGATTTGGGGACTGGAAGCGGTGCCCTCGCTATTGGTGTTGGTGGGATTCTGGGAAGTGGGGGGAGGGTTGTTGCCACTGATTTAAGCCCTGTGGCAGTTGCTGTTGCTGCTTACAATGTCCAGAGGTATTGCTTACAGGTTAGAGATTCAAAAGCTTTCATCACCCATGATTTAAATTCCTTTTTGCTGTTTTCATCACCCGAAAGATTTGCATTTAGCATAGGACTTAAATTCCTGTTGGCTACTGTCAACCGGCAAGCAAGTTTAGATGTAAAAAGTGGTGGTCAAGTGCATGAGTCTCTCACCTAGTGGGGTCAGAGAAGGGTGAAGGCAATATAATCAGGAGGATTGAAGGAATTTACTGTTTGAATTGTTTTGCATGAGGACCTTTCAAAAGGTCTAAATTTTTCTGAGGATGTCCAGCCTTTTGTTTGAAATGTTATTTATATCTTTGGAAGAAAAGAGAAGTATATTGCCTTAGAAAACAGAAAAACAAAAGAATTTAAAATTGTTGATTTCAGAAAAACAAAAACAGAAATTTATTTGCTTAGTATATTTCACTGCTTCCCTTTATGTTGTTTTCAGTCATCATATGAACCACTATATTATCCACTACAGGAAAAAATTGAATTAAGGGAAGGATCTTGGTTTGAACCATTGAAGGATCTGGAAGGAAAGCTTGCAGGCCTTGTAAGTAACCCACCATATATACCAAGTGAAGAAATCACCCGTTTACAAGCTGAAGTTGGTAGACATGAACCTATTGTTGCATTAGATGGAGGTATTGATGGTATGGATGCTCTTCTCCATCTTTGTGATGGAGCTGCCTTATTCTTAAAGCCTGGTGGATTTTTCGCCTTTGAGGTGTGGGTCTTTTGTTTTCTTGAAATGTGGAATTTCATTCATGTTTTGTGCTTCTGCAGTTCTGCTTACTCATGGGAAATAATCAAAATAGTCCCCCAACCCCAAGCGTGATTAGTTAACAATTTGGTGACCAAAATTCGCTCTGGGGTTAGAAATTGTGAAACTTAGTTGTCAGTTTTGTATAACTGATCAAAGCTGGATGAACTGGGAATAATTTTTGTAAATCAGCTCATGATAGTTCTCTGTTTGCTGCTGCAGAGCGTCTATAAAAAGAGATATAATTTACAGTATCTGAGTAAGTTTGAAGTTGAATGATTAAGGAGCAGTTCATTTTGTCTAAGGGTTTTAGTCATGTAATTCTCTAAAATAAGAAGTCATTGTTCGCTAAACTATTTTTTGTCTCAATAGTATCACCTAACCAGAAATCAAGTTTCCCAAAACGTGTGAATTCATACCTGTATATAAAGTGGATCACAGGGCTTCCCTTTCTGTTATTATTTTTCAATAACTAACTTGCATTCTTATTCAATTTAAACTATACGTTGGCTTAAATCTGATGCATTGCAGCTCTTACCAAATTATAGATTCCTTTTGACGATTATAGGCAAAATAATTAGAAAATTGCTGTCATGTCCAATGTTTTCATGTTAGCAATATAATGTGAAAGAAATTTGGTTTGGATAACTTAGAAAGTTAAATGTATAGAAGAGAAGAAAACCTAGCGTCTGATGTCCCTCAGGCACCACACAACCAAGGGAGAGATATGCTGCCATAATTTTTAAATCTGATCTCCTACACAACCAAAAGCTTGCAACCCTTTGAATAGATCTGCTATAACTTGTCCTTTAAAGAATTTGCCATGGAGTCTTAATCCAATAAATTTTGATTGACACTCTCTACTATCAAACTCGTAAGAATTGCTTAGGCATAAACACAATGTCAAATCACTATGATTTTGTGTTCAATATTGCAATCAGCCTTCTATAGTGCCTTTAGCTGGAAATGGATCATGGGGACTTCATCTTTAGACAACATTTAAGATAGCGTTACCTCCTTAGCTTCTATGCCAGTGTTCAGAAAATGGTCTTTCTAAATGTGTTTCTTTAGGAGATGTGCAGAGAGATTGGCATGCCTTGCTATATTGCTTAATCTTCTAGGACCTACATATTTTTCCTTTCCTTTCTTCTTGTGATCATACGTTATCTCTTTCCATGTACTCTTTTCTTTCTCATTAATAAATTTCTTTTTCTATAAAAGCAAAAAAAAAATATTACAGTCAGCATTATAATTACAAGTAGCCCAGAATGTGGGAAATATTTTATCTTTGAACTTAGAATTTCTTATTGCTTTTGCATACTGTGCCTCATCCACTATGACTGTGTGTTGCTTCTGACTGTTTCTTTCCTTGTATCAACAGACAAATGGTGAGCAGCAGTGCAAGGCTCTTGTTGAATATATCGAAAATAATAGAAGTGGAAGCTTCCACAATTTTGAAATACTTTCTGATCTTGCTGGTATTCAAAGATTTGTAATTGGATTCCATCAATAAACAATTTCAGTCACAAAGTGCATGTTTAGTTTACTCCAGTTTTGGGTGAACAACCCCCATTGCATTTCCTTTTTTGTTTCAGTTTTTTCAACCAATTGTTGAACATGTTGTTAACATAAGTAGGTGAAGGATTCCTTAGTCTGGCAAGTTAGGGACTAAGGTTAGTCCCCATAAATTAAGTTCCAAAACTATCCCCTCCACATAAATTATTTCAAAACAGGGTCACCCTATTCCGTATTTGCAAGTAGAGTCTTCATCCCATTTTCCCATTTTTCAGTGTCAAAGCAACTTGTGTGGCCACGAAACCGTGTTCGAAGTAGGTCGAACTTCGTTGAGGGATTTCCTTTGTGTGTGGATTGATGGAAGGGGATGGAATGGGGTGGAAGAGGATGGAATTACTTAATGTTCCATTGTTTGGATACAAATAATCTGAATGGGAGAGGAGGTTGCCGCCTGCCGGTATCGTAGGGGTGTACCAAGTCGTCAATGGTAAAGAACCCTGCCGGCTAGGGTGTTTTAGTTGATTGAGTTGTTGGATCCAGAAAGGGATTTTGGGGTGGAGGTCGCCAACACATATCAGAGTGACGGCATTTGTATCTTTTGAAGAGGTTTCAGCATATCAATTTTTTATGAAGAGGTTTCAGCATATCAATTTTTACAGTTCTAAGAACACCAGCGCACCATTGCGGAGCCCAAACATTACTGTGATGGATTGGTTTTATGGATTTGGCGCGCCTTCCAGGGCACTATTTCCAGACCATTCAACCTGGTATGTAATGTCCCTGAGGTAGTGTTTGTTTACTGTCTCCGAGACAGAAATACGGAGACCCTGAAGATAGTAGAGACAGAGACATAAATAATAAATATGTACATGGGTATTATTGCAAAAAAAATATTAAATTTCTGTCTCTATATCATGTCCCCACATTTTAAAGGTATAAGAATTTTGTGTTTTCCTGTTTGCTATCACCAAGCAAGTTTGTGTATCTGGTTTGTGTATCTAGTGTCTTTGTATTTCTGTCTTGGAGACAGTAAACAAATACTACGTAAATCTACTAGGAACTGCTGCACATCCATGCTTAGAACAATTGAAAAATTGCAGATTCTTGCACATGGGAAGCTGGCTGTGCTATTCCTCCTTGGGAAGCTATGGAAGTAGTTTCTAATTGCATGGTGAGCACTAGCTTTGATACCATGTAAGGTACAAGACTAGGCTAGAACAAAGAAAAGTGTAGAGATAATAGAGGAAATAGAGAAAATAGAGTAGCAATAGCTAGGAATGATGAGAATGAATCTGCATTACTTTACTGAATGATGATTATTACAATAGACATTGTGCATCTCACACTAGCTTACAATGCAACCTGGTGTACAACAGACTAACTACACTAGCTGTACAATTCATAACAAACTAACAATATTAACTAAATTCAGATAAGAACAAATTAGTTGCTAACTGCCTGTATCTTTTACACACCCTTTTAGATGCTGCCTGAGGCTGGTATTCCGAGTCACTTGGTTCAGACAAATATCCAGAATGTGCAAAGAAAACATAAGCATAGTTATGTTGGAGTATTAAGACAACAAAATAAAATCAAAACAAGAAGAGAAAAGACAAAGGGCAAATGGAAAACGGAGGGAGAGAGAAAGAGAAAACAGTGCTGGAAAGAGGAAAAAATACCTGGTGGCACTCTATGGAGGGTGCTTTACAATATTTCACATAAAAGACGGCAAAGAGGATTTGGCAGTGCAGCAGCATGAAAGAAGGATAATAGAAACACCATTTGTGTTTATGATTCAAATAAAATAGGGTGAATATCACATACCACCCTTCAGGTTTACATAAAAAATACTTTAACCCTATTTAACTTAAAATGACACCCGGCTCCAAAACATGGATGTCACTGGCGGTTACTGTGAGATTCACTTCATCATGTTTTTTTCTGGTACACACTTGACCATGGTTTGCATACCTTTATTAAATTTAAAAGAATAAAGTAAATAAGTAAAACCGTCATTCAATTCGGGTCTACCTTGTTGCTTGTTGGTCTGCTCCTCATACTGGCAATGCAAAAATATAGAAGTTCTGCATTGTTTCTTCATGAGCAACCTTAACTATGAAATCTAACAATTAATAAATTTCTTGTAATACCCCATACTATATAATCACCTTTAACTATGTGATAGGTGTCAGGGGCTCACACCCCATACTAAACCCCATTCTATGATGGGCATGCTAGTATTTGGATCGAAGCTAGCCATATTGAGTAGAATCAAACTCATTTCACTGATGACGACAAGTGATTAGTAAATTCGATCGATTGGGCACCTCATGAGTAGGGTCTCTGCTTGGCTAGAGGTTGATTTGTTGCACATATATTTGTTTCACTGCAAGAGCAAAAGATGGCTGGGACAAAGGATGTTTCTTCCTCCTCAGGGATCTTGTACCATTGAGAAGTCTTGGGAAGTGTACTATACATTGGGACTCAAAAATAAATGGTGGGGATGATTTATGGAGGAAGAAATTTTTTCCTCCAAGGGGAAGGAAGAATCTCTCTAAGGATGCTATAATATACTCAATGATCAATGCTTATGGCGCAGTTGCTTTGGTGGAAGAACGTGGACGCGCCACGTGGCTTTGTCTCTCCTCCTCACTACACTCAGTTGCCTCTCCCTCTTTGACGTCGATGGCTTCTTCCACCTCAAGACCCTCCCCTCTATCCAGTGACGTCCCGTCAACAACCTCGCCCTCGACCCCTCCGGCAAGCTCGCACTCTCCGTCGGCCACGATGAGTTCCTCGCGATGGTCAACCTTGTATGTGGCTGGAGGTTAAGAAAAGTAAGATATTAATTAAATTTATACAACTAACAAAAAATTGTTAATTTAATATTTTTATATATTATGAAAAATAAATTAAATAAGCAAAAATATTAAACTTACAAGAAAAAACAATATATTATATTTATTAATTTTTTATATTTATAAAATAAGAAACAATTTTTAAAATATTGAAATGAATAATAAAAAAAATTCAATATAACTTATTATTGACTTAAGCAACATACTACCTTTGAATGTTCCCGTGACGTCGAAACCAATTGTGGGAGGACAAATTAGTTTATAATTCATAAATAATAATTAATAATAATATATTTTTCACGTAACAAACAAAAATAATTTAAAAACAAATAAACATTTTCAATAAATGAAAAATTTTACAATCACTTTATTGATTGATTAGGAGTCGAATTAGAACTCCGTCATAAAAAAAAATACCGAATTTACAAAAGTAATTTCTCTTGACTAATTGGAAACAAATTTTGAGATAGAAATTATAGAAATATTGACTCCACAAAAGAAATTGCTTGACTAACCAGAAACGGAATTTATGACGGAATATATAAAGGCAGACTCTAATTAAATTTGTCTCTAAAAACTTTTGACTTCACAAAAGTAATGGTTTGACAAATTAGAGACAGATTTTGTGATGGAATATTTGGAGGCCTATGCCAAATCTGTCTCTAGCACACGTTGACTTCATCAATGTTTGACTAATTAGACAGGAATGTATATACAGAATATGTAGAGACGGGATTTGAATCCATCTGAAAAAATATTGATTTCATATTTGACCCCATTAGAGACGGACTTAGGACGAAATATTTAGATATGGCACTTGTCCATCGATAAATCCTTCTCTAAAACGAACTTATCATTCAAAAGTTAATATTTGACCCTTTAGAGATGGATTTAGAGACCGAATATTTTAGAAACAGGCAATTTCCATCTTTGATTTCGTCACCAAATCTTCAATGCACTATTTGGTCACTAATTTTCATATTCTGTCTCTAATTTCATCTATAGTAGAAGTGAAATTATTTCTATCTCTAAATTCTGTCTTTAAATTGGATTTTTCTGGTAGTGTGATAGAAAGAGTTGAAAAGACCAAGGAATGTGCTTGAGGTTGTGAGGCCATGTTGCTAGCAATAACCACGATTAGGTGGTACATAAGTAAAGTCGCCACAAAGGCTAGTTCTGAGGTTGCTATGTGCACAATTAGAGTTGAAGGTGTAGAGGGATGGTGATGGTGCTAGGAAATTTTGAGTCTTGGTAGTGGTGAAAGTGACTAGTTAGCTTTGGCACTTATTGGTGCTTGATTTGTTAGGTTGGGCTCCCTTCCTATGTGGAGAAAAGCACAAACTACCCAAGTTCGCTTATGATTTATTTACTAACAAAGAGCGGTCCGCTAGGGTTGAGAGAGTGTGCTCATTTTAGACACACAAAGCAGCCACAAGAGAGAAAGAGATAAGAGAGAAACACAACCAACTCGTTTTTCAGTTTCCTTATATGAACAGTCTTCGTAGATCGGCATTTGCAAAGTCATCGACCGTTGGATTGGGCTGAAATTTGGATAACAAGTCCCTCATAGGTGGCTCTTCATATGGTTGGATCATTGAAAAGAGGTCTAGAGTGTGAAATATTGAGCTTGCACAGAGGTTTGTGAGGTTGTTTACCGTTGGATCGGGCTGAAACTTTGATAGTAGGTTCTTGATATATGGCTCTTCATTTTGAATGGCTGGATCATTGAGGAAAGGTTTGGTGAGCCAGATATTAATTCCGTACAGAGGTTCTATTTTAGTTTGGAGAATCAGTTTTTCTGGTTTAACCTGTTACTGTAAATCAGCAGTTGTGAAGTCGTTCACTGTTGGATCGAGCTGAAACTTGGATAGTAGGTTCTGGATGTCTGGTTCTTCATTCTAAATGGTTGGATCATTGAGACAAAGTTCAGAGAGTGAGGCAATGGTCTCGGATAGCAGCTCCATTTTTTGGGTATTTCACATTTCCATGTTCTCAATTTTATAAATTGGTGATTGGTTGGTTTAGGTTGTTGTTAGCATGATTTGTGCAATTTTTGAGACTATCTTGTATATGTTCTGATCATAGTGGAGCTATTTCATTGGTCTAGATGACCTATTGTTTTTATCTCTCATATTGAGGGAGTTTTCCACATTAAAAATCTTGGTGCATTGTTACTATTATTATTTCTAGTGTATTGTGTGTTGATTACTGCTATTATTTAGCTACGATATTTGCTCCTCTTATTCTTACAAGTAGGGAATTGTATGTTTAATTACCAACATGATTGAGGATGCTATGCAAGTTGAACAAGGTAAGGGCACTATGTGCATGAAGCAAATAATGGTTAAGAGTGATGATAGGGTGCAACATGGTGGCTGTTCAAGGTGAGGTAAGGTGATGAAGAAGGCTCCCATACATGTGGTGTATGTTTACAACTATATTTGGTGGCAGCGGTGTGTTGGGAAATAATCCCCAGCCAATCCAAATTATCAAATCAACAGAACAAGGAAACACAATAAATTAAACTGGCTCGGTCTTCACTGTGTACATCCACAACTTCACAAATTAATCCACTAATTCAATAAAAAAAATTTACAATCATTGATAAGAAATCTCACAAATCTAAACAAAAAATCTTTTGCTATTCACAAAACACACTGCCTAGCATCACATTGGCAGGAGACTTTTGATGTAAGTTATCCTCATTTGCTTCGTTGCTACTTATGTATCATGTCTGATGCGAGCTGTCGCTACCCGCAACAAATTAAAAATAATTAAAATACTAAATTGCACAAAAAATGTAGTAAAGGGCACAACTCAGGTCGTCTCACAAGGAAGTGTTCTAATTGATTCAACAAATTGGGGAATTTTTGGAATTATTCAAAGCAAAATTAAATTGAGGAAATATGATGAGAAGAATTACCTGCACAAGGATTCCGTCAGATTAAGAGTTGTTCGATCATTGACTCAAGAAATAAATTCATGGTGGTGGTTACTTTCATTATTCATGCTATCACACAATAATGATGTAATTCTACTTAGCAATCATACAATCGCATTCTCACTAAGGGTTTGACTAACATATGGACTAGTAATTCACGATCGTGATTCTATGAACCTATGACAGTCTGATTACCAATTACAGCAACCTAATTCCTAACGGAGTTAATTTCAATCCCTTACCAATTTGGATGTAATTAAATCAATCAATCCAATACCCCAATGGTATCTAAATTATGCACGCAAACGAATGCACAATCAAACCACCCTCAAAAATACAATTGCAATAATCATCACAACCAATATTAAAGAGAGAAGATAAGAGGGAAAGAAAAACCAACCACGAATTGCAAATAAAAATTGGAGTCTCAAGAACAATCTTAATCTTCACCATCCATGTGCACGGTAAGGAAATTACTCCTCCATAGGGGGAGTTCACAGCCAACGTCAAAGAAAATTGATAAATTCTAACCCAGAAAATATTGAAATTCAATAATGATTGGAAACCCTAGCCTAGAGAGAGAGTAGAGAGAGAGAGAAAACTAAAACCTAAAAATAAAAAATGTTCTGAATCCCTCTTCAGTCTCCGAAACGGAGTTAAAATAACAAAAGATTCAAAAAGCGGGCAAGTCGCGAAACTCGCTGACATGAAGTCACTTATGACCGCTATAGTGGTTTGGGACCGCTATAGCGGTCCTGCCTTATGCCCGCAAGCGCTGCAGTCAAATTTGTCTCTCTGGTGACCGCTATAGCGGTCATGTGCTCGCTCAACACCTCTTCGTATACTTCCAAACCCATTTTGAGGCCTAAACTGTTCGAATTAGCTCTTGTCTCTAGAAATAGAAGTTGTAGCTCTTCGAACAAGCTTTCCAATGCCACAAGAATCATGGCAATAAGATATCTGTAGCTCCAAATATTGGCAAAATAGCAACTGGGGGTAAAATTAGACAGCATCACAACATCAGAAACCTTTAATCTTGCAACCTGGAAAGTCTTTGCCAGCAATGAACACTCACGAAAGAGGGTTAAAAGTACAGGAAGCTCTAAAATTTATTTACTTATTAAAATGATGTAAAGAACCATGATTTTATTCAATGATACACTGTTAGGACCAAATGCAAATCTACTAAATGTTTACTAATTAAGCACATAAATAATGCAATATGCCTAGAGTTGAATAGGAAATGGGGTGCATGAATGCAACCCATCAATGTCATCATCAATGATTCATGGAACACGTCATTTAGCACCACATTGTCATAAAGACTTTCGATACAAGCTATACTTACTTGTACCCCTGCTATTTATGCAATATCAATGCAATTTTTCTAGACAAAGCTACAAACTCTCTATCAACACAAATTTTATGGACAAAGTTGCAAACTATCTAATCAACACGTCATTATCATCGTCTATGTCTTCCTCATCATTATAGTGAAGGTGGAGGTGGGGTAAATGTGGGTATGGGGTCAAAGACGAGGGTGGAGGTGGTAGGAACTAATGTGTCTGAGATATTGTTGTGTGAGTTTACCTGTAATATCCTAGGTTTAAAAAAAAATTGGGAGCCACCCAGGCGGTCATCAGAGCACTAAAAATACCTAATTTCGGGTCCAGAACCTTCTCACACACCATTTTTACCCTCAAACTCGAGCTCTCACTCTCAAAGTCGGTTTCTCCACCATTTTGACACCTTCCAAGCTCCATTTTCAGTAATCTAACTCTAATCTTTGATTCCTAAGGCTTTAAGGTACATTATTCTCCTAGTTTTGCTCTCATTTCTCCCTTTTCTTTGGGTTATTAAGGTGATTTTCTAAGCTTTTCAAGGGGGAGAGATTTTCTACCTTGTTAGAGATGAGTTTTGAATATTCAGAGGTTTTAGACGGTGATTTAGAGTTCTATGGCTTCTATATCAAATTCTGCTGCCAGTTCTGTTCCCCAGTGTGCTGTTGGTATTGTTCCTTCACTGTTCACCCCTCCAGGTGAGTGGATTTACATATGCTATCCTTATGTTATACATTAGAGCTATTTTCATAAAAATACGAGTTATTGTGTGATTTTAGAGGAATATTACACAATGATTTGAAGTTTACTGTTGAATTATATGTTTTGAACTGCTGTTTTTAGAGCATGAGATTGTTTTTCATAAACTCATGGGACCATATTTGTTGAGTTGATTTCGAGTGTATTTGATGATGATTGTGATTATGGAAAGCATTTATGAATGTTAAATTGATTTTAGACGTGGTTTATGAATATAATATAGTTATGTATTTTGAAGTGTTATTTAGAAAGATTATAGAATTGTGAATTGGAAACTTGGTTGCTTGTGTAGAATTGATGATTTGTGTAATTGTTGGAGACTTGTGATTATTTTACTGGTTTGTGAAACTGATTTATATATATGATTCAGTTTTATAATGAGATATGAAGTTCAGAGAAATGATTAGAACTATGATTTTAACCTTTATTTCAAGTATGTGGCTGAGCTTTCTAGACTATGAGAAGTTTGATAATTTGAATTATGTTTTAGAGAATAAATCAAATGGTTTTAGAGTTTGAATCTTCATGAGAAACCATTAAACATTGGTCCACGAGGGACTGGATTCATGAGAAACTAAGCACTCACGAAACAGAACAAAGATAGAGAAGGAAACAGAATAGAGATAAAGAGTAAACAGAATAGAATTAGAGATTATTATTCCTTTAGTAGTTACTACACGAAAGCTAATATGGTTTCAGATGTGAAAAGTGATTTGAGGAAATTATTTTGAGTTTGCAAAACGTCAACTAGTATTTATTTATGTATATGTGTATTAGAGTACTATTAATGTTATTATGATTTATGCATTGTTTACTTAGTGTCCCATGATAGGGGGTTTCAAGTGAGGGCTCACTTACTGAGTTTTGGTTACAAAACTCACCCCTCTATTCTTCTCCAATTTTTACAGATACTGTAGTTGCTGAGGACATTTCCAGCAGTATTAGATTCAAGAGGTGAGCATGATGTTCATGGGTTTAGTGTGCTCCAGTTTAGATGCAGGCAGGATCCCGGACCATAGTGCATGAATTCTAATTTGCATATATAATGTTATGCTGGATTGTGTTGTAAGACTTTACCATAGAGATTTTGTATATAATAGACTTTTACATTTATTAATATTATGAAAATTAACTTTAGAGGAGAGAATATGAGACTATAGTTTGGAAAATTCTAATTATATGTTTGAAGTCAGGTGACTTGCATGATGAAAAAGATTTTATGAATTGAATTAATTATTGATGTACTATGCATATATATGAACCCAGGTCACGAGGGTTACGTGGGATGGGAATTTCTCACGTGCTGGTCACGTGTCTAGGTCGGGTTGTGACATTACCGTATTGCCTTTGCACATACTCACAATAAGCAAATCTGACTAATTATATGCAAGATATATTCTTTTATTTGTGGGTTCCATATGTATGTAGAAAAGTACATGAGAAGGGGAACTGAATCATGCTTCACTTATCTTTTCTTCTTTTGCTTATGAAAACTTAAATAAGATACTATCAAGCGTTGAACTTGAAATGCAGTGGAAATACTGTCAGGTACTTCAAAAAGTAACTTTCTAAACTACAATGTTAGTAACAAAAGAGCAAATAAGATAGACTTTAAACAAATATAAAAAACTAAATGCAGAACATTGAATGTAAAAGAGATAGGGAAGAAGAAGATACTGCACAGTTATTTTATATTGGTTCGGCCAACCTGCTTACATCCAGTTCTCAACCACTGTTGAGTTTCACTAAACCTTTCTCAAATCGAGAAAGAAAAAAATGGATAGTTTTTATAGTAACCTTCCCAAGCTCTTACTTGTGACTAGTAGACAACCCCTACTGTCACAAACCAAGTAGTTATTTATCAGCCTCTTCAAGTTGAATCTGTGACCATCAAGTATACTTTGCGGTCACAACCTGAGTAGTCTTTTACCAACCTGTCCAAGCTAAATCAAGTAGCCTTTGAATAACCTTTCCAAGCTAAACTATGACCAGTAGGACACTTCTACTGTCAAGTTGCAAGTAGTCTTTGATTAGCTTATCCAAATTAACTCACACCAATCACTACTGGATCAAGAATACAAAGGTTTGTGTTGGGGTTTTTGACTCAAACTAACCTACACTCAAGTTTCTATAAAGAATACAATAAATAACTTGGGAAAAACTTGAATGACTTCTTTCCAATGGTTCTTTATAGGAAGAACATATATATCTATTAAGAACATAGAAAGAAAACCAAGAAAATTGATTATAAGATATAATGAACTTTATAAGAGATAAGGAGAAATTTTTTCAGAGTATCAACATTTGTGTAGCATCTAGATCTATTTTTTGAAAGCATAGTATATATGTATATACTCTTCATTTATGACCATTGCCTTTGATCAGTTGTCCAAGTGAAACGTGTTGATCATTTGTTTGTGTCTTGGAAAACACTGTAGAAGAGTACCTTGTCTTTTGTCAGATATGTTGCAGAAGTCGTTGTGAGATAAAGGTTTTTGAGGTCTCTTCAGAAACTACTTTTCATTTTCTGAATGAGTTTTCTGAACTCTTCTTTCTAGAAAGTGGGTAGTTGACCAAGTTGACAGAAGAAATGACATGCCAGTTTGTAACTGGGTTTGACTTTACATTTGAATTTCA
Source organism: Dalbergia cultrata (assembly GCA_031216105.1). Classification (NCBI taxonomy): domain Eukaryota; kingdom Viridiplantae; phylum Streptophyta; class Magnoliopsida; order Fabales; family Fabaceae; genus Dalbergia; species Dalbergia cultrata. Next base: position 21,693,230 of record CM062350.1, read on the forward strand.
AAATTCCCTCATTTTCCTGTAGAGTGCACCGTTTCACTGTGGAGTGAACTTTCTAAAGTGCAGTTATCAGTTCCTTGGTGAAAAAATGATCTTCCAATCTTCAATCAGAGCATGTAAATAATTAATTTGATTGCGATGATGATGATTGAAGGTTGTAGAACATCTTCGCTTCAGAGCTGGCTTGACATCTTCAATTTATGTGCACTTTCTGAAGACTCGTTCTACTTTATGAAGATTCGAGCCTTAGTTTCTTGTTCACAATTGATTTTCTTCAATCCGTCAAGCATGTATACATATTTTGCACGATATAATATTCACTTCTATTAAGTTCCTATATCTTTAGACGAGATAGAATATGTTTGGACATGTACAGTGAAATTATTTCTGATAATGTGTTATGCAGTCCGGAAGAACCTATTTACTACCTCACGAAACTCAAGGAAAGACATTATCCATTTTTTAAAATATTTTCTCTAAATTAGTTATGCCATTACTCAAAAATATTGCATTAGCACTTTCTGTAGGGTTCTTGAGCTAACAACATCAACTTTGAATTTGTGTGAAGATGACAAGGTAAATTTTTGCTCACACAAATATTGCATTGTGTACAGTGGGTTCTGCCATATGCCTAACTCAAATGACTTAGGCACCATGGATGTCCCATATTTGTTGATGTCATGCACTTCAACATCAATGCTTTTTTTTGTTCGTCAAAGACTATTATGTCCATCAATGATATTGTTAGGACTGATTTCGGGTTAAATCTAAATTACTTTTAGGTTGAATATTTATAATTTAATTTTAAATGAATATTCTTTAAAAATTCACAAAATAGTTCTTTATTTTTGTCATACATTAGAAAAATTAAAAAAAATCAACTATTTTGAAGATTTAATTATCGAGAACACCTAATATTTCCTCACACTATGTTAGATGGCTCTTTCTTTGGAACCCAAATTTATGTTTAGGTTCTACAAAATTTCATAATTTTTAAGTGCTATTATACTCTACCTATGGATTTTCTATTGTGCATATACTTTAATATTCATTAGGAGTTTCCTACTATACACAAAAGTTTATTTTAATTCTTTCTTTGATTTAGATGTATATGATAGGGTTGACGACGTTTAAATGATATTCTGCCTATGAAATTCATATTTTGTGTATGCTGTAATATTCTTTAGGAGATTTCCTACCTAATATACACAAAATTTAATTCTTTTTTAGATTTAGATGTATATGGTAGGATCTTTGGGTCTTGACCCCGTTCAATCACCCAAAAAGATTTATATGGTATAGAATTGGCAATTAATTAGTGTGATCTTATATCTAGAATTTCAAATTTGTATTTTTGTGCATGTTCATGAATTTATTTAAAGATGAATTTACTGTAGATTTAATAAATTTGAAGGTCCCTCTACTTTCAACTAATTTTTAATTAGGTCTTTGTAGTTTAAATTTTTTTAATCACACCCATATATTATAAAAATTACTATAATTAAATTCTTGAGAAAGCCATTGTGAAAAAAAGTTAAACTTCAAATGATTTCGTAGGAAGAGAATAAAATTTACTATCCTAATAATTGTTAATTAGACTTTAAGGTGTTTAATATTTTTATTTTATTTTTTAAATGGTGGGTTGCTCTGGAGATTTAATTACAAAAAAAATTTATAACTTGATTTAAAAAATTGAAAATGTAGGAATCTAATTAAAAATTGAATAACAATATAAAAAATCTACATATTAATTAAATATTTATTGCATCTTGATGAATCAGTCTACACTTATATTAATTTTATGTATTGCAATGAAACTTCATTTTGGTATTTTTGATGAATTTTGATGATGTTGTGTATTAAAAAAATTAAATCTAGCAAAAAATTGAAAATCAATTCAATCTTTAAAGGAGTTCAGATTATATTAAATTGAATTTATATAAGTCCATTTGATTAACTGATATTTTGTGAACATTTATTCAAGTACAATAATTGACATTTTTAATTTTTTTCTCAACATTGATCCCATCCAATCCGATTTACAAGCATTACTAGTATGTAGCCATGCTAGACACAACGTAGAGATTTAAAAAGAAATTAAAAGAAAACAAATGAGAAAAATGTTACGATTGAGAAAGGTGTCCTTTAACCTTTCTTTTTTTAGAGTGTGCTGTAACCTTATGAACAAGTTAAGAGTAAAATTTGATAAGTTGTACGTGTAAATATTTTTTAGACAAATTACTCGTATGAAATCTTTCATAATTACACTTGCTTGCCCTCTTGATTTTTAAAAATAACTCACGTTCTCTCACCTTTAACAGAGTTAACTTATATTAACTCAAAAAATTAAAAGACACCAAACACCCCACAACAGCCCCATTGCATCATATTAGGGTACAAAGCTATCAAAATCATGGAGTTCAATGTGCAAGTGCGGCGTCCAAAGGGGACAGGAGAGAGTGGTAGGGATTTGGAGAGGAATGAGGTGTCTTCACAAGGGTATGGTGGAAGGGACTAGGATGATGAGCTTGCTTCTCAAACCCCATTTGATTAACCATTGATATTTGATTAATTTTGTTTTGTGATTGAAGAAAGTATGTTAGTGTTTGATGTTGGTGCTATTAGTTGGATTGGATTTGGATAGATAAATATCAGCAAATGTGTAAGTATAATGATCTTAAATTAATCAGGGGAGGCGAGTGGGGTTTTAAAACAAAGGGGAAAGTGTAATTAGGAATGACGCTAAGGGAGACTCCTGTAATTATTTATCCGTTTTGATGCAGGTGTCAATGTTGTGTCGAGAGCTGAACGTACAACTAATTTTTCTTTTCTATTATCAATCCATGCACCCCAAGCATTCAAATCCCTCTTATATTCTCAAATGCTTTTTGCAACATTAAATAGCCAACAACCCATATTTGATGTTCTATCAATTCACTGATGTTTGAAGAGTTTTGAGCATCCAAATTAACCTTTTATGAATCTCTTGTAGTTTTACGTGTTTTAGTATGTTTTACTAGTTATTTTTGTTTAACACGGTTTTTGGCCACATTTTCAGGTGTAAGGCATAAAACATGCAGATTTGGAGAAGTCCTACAGACCTGACACTAAAGATGAGCATCAGGGAGTCTGCCAACTAGGCGCCCAATCCTGGCGCCTAGGTACTCGTGACACTAATTTTGTTTGTTTGCATAAGTTGGTATTAGTGGGTTTGTTTCTAAATAGAAAACACATGAAAAAGAAAAAACAGAGAACACAGATTTCTAGGCTGATAGGAAAGAGGAAGCATGAAGAGGAGAAAAGATTGGAGGGATTCATGACTTCAAGACTCTCGGTTTCATGGCTTCTTCTTCCTTCTTGTGTGTTACTTTTGTTTTTGTTATGAGTAATTAAGTTCTTTGCTAGGGGAAGGGGTTACCTCTAATTGGAATGAATTCTTAACAAATTTTGATAATGAGATGTTAGAATTGATAATTTAAAGGTTTATCCCTTGTTTTATTGCTAATTTGTGAGTTTAATTCTCATATATTGGGTTAGGGTTCTTGCACAATCAGACAAACCCCCAAACCTCTAGCATTTTAGCGATTGCTGTCAATCCATATTATGCTTTAATTTGGCTTTAGATTTTTATAATCATAAGTTATTGGTCTTTGGCAAATTTTAATCTTGTTACCTTCAATTCAAAAAGTTTTTGTGCATCTCAATAGAAACTAAACAGACGAATTACATAACTAGTTCTCATGGGACGATACCCAACCCTTAATATTATCTTAAAATGATTTGATATACTTGCCAAAGAGTTATCAATACCCATGCTTGCTCCAAAACTTGCGTACTCAACTTGATGAACTGTGAGTTTCCAACACCAAAAAGATTTTGGGAATTAATCCTCTAAACAAGCTCATGAACCACATGTTGTCGTCGTGCATTCATCATTCCCCTAATTTCCCAACGAATAATATAGATATTATTTGTCATCCTTGTAACAAAGGAAAGATTAGGAGCGACCTCTTCAATCTCTTTAAGCACAACCCTTTGCTCCTAACAACTTTTCCTTGACCCTTGTGCGCTTTCTTCTTGATTTCATGTACTATGGCTCTTGCTTGCCACTACTAGGTGGCGAAATCGATTTGCAACACTTCCTCCTTTAATGACCGCACTATGTCTTTGATCGCTTTAAACTTCCACCTCAATATAAACCCTTGCATACCTTTCTAATTCCTACCTTTCAACTCAAATTTCGCCAATTTCTGTTCATGAAGTGAGCAAATCCTTCCAACATTACCTTTGAACAATTAAAGTTTCATTAATGGTTAAAATTAATGTTCATTAGGTAAAATGAAGTTAAATAATGTTCACACTAAAATTACTTTTAAACTAGTTTTAAATCAAATTGAGTTAAAATATAAACACATTTTATCTTGTTCAATGAAACAAAATTTTAGATAAAAATATAACCTCAGATTCAAAATTAATATGCTTTTAAAATCATTAGCTGCTTGGTGCTTACGGCAAGTTGGCAATATATCAAAAGAAAGACAAGCGGTGGTAATTTGAAAAAAAATAAATACTTTGGTTTATTTTACTTGTGCTTGCTTATCTTTTAGCAAGAAATTTTGAAATTCCACCGAGATTGTAATGCTAAGTATGAATCATAATTCTGAAATTTTATAACTTATTCTCCATATTATGTGATTTTAGATCCTAGGGAAAAAATATTTGATGGGATAAAACCATCTTGATGATAAGTGTTCGGTTTTAGTCTCTATTGTCTTAATTCGGTTGTTAGGTGAAAATATTTACAATAATTAAAAAAATATCGTGAAGATAGAACTTTTTTGAATTTTCAATAAGATCAATAATAATAAATTATAAATAACCTGTCAATAAAAAAACTACAATATGCAACATAAATATTAATAAAACACGAATTTAATTTAAAATTGAAAATTTATTTATTTTTCACACTATTATCAAATCATTTTTTTTTCATATGCAAGACTTTTGAAATAGTAAAATAATAATTCAACTTGGTTTGTTGTCATTATAATAAATAGTTGAATAACCATGTAAAATAATTTTATATCATCAGTTTATTAAAATTAAACTCATATAACATTGGTAGTAAATCACTTGCTCAGGATGCATTTAGTTTCATAAAAAATAATTTAGTTTTCATTTTCTATTTCTTTAACTTTTTAATTTTGTGAAGAAAATACTGAAAATTAAAAAATAAAAATTAAATTTTATAGTCTTTATAATTTTTATTATTTTTTTTATAAAATGTTAAAAACAGAAAAATAATAGAAAATAATATTTTGAAAACATATGCAGCCCTTTGAAAATATTGGTAATTTTCAGAATTTTTAGTTTTTCCTTCATATAAAAAACTGAAAAAACTAATAATAAAATTAAAAATTGAAAACTCAAATCAAACATACTGTAATCTTTTGCTGCTACCATTCTATCTTGTATAATTATTTTGAAAGTCACCCCCTAAAGATTAAGAAACAACACATAGTTGGCGTAAAATAGATAATTTCGGATTTTGTGCCCTAACTAGTCAATATAGCATTATAGCCCTTAGAAAAGTGAAAATCACAATTAGAGTTTAAAAATTCAACTTCTCGTATAATATGCAAGCAAGCATTGGTGACAACTAACTAGTGATAGTGGCATCTCCAGCTGCACTACAAAAAGGCCCCAAAAAATTAAGAGGGCGCATTGCACACCCAAACGGCACAGACACAGACACAGACAACAACAACAACCTGTGACTTGTCTGAGTCATCCAAGGCCACTCCTTTTGTTTTTGTTTTATTATATGCTCATTTGATCATAATGGCTTCCACCCTTTTGAGCAAGGCGCTGTTTGGTCACCGCTTGATTAACCGTTCCTCCTTCCTCACTCACAAGCCACAGATTCTCTCTTCTTTCTTCACTGTAAGTATCACTGAAATTTTCCATCTGGGGTACACAATTTTTTTTATTTTTATTGTCTCCTATGATTTGTGCTTTTTGGATTCCTGTGTTTGTTTTATTATCTTCTTCTCATGAGGTTTGATTTTTTTGTTGCCTCTGAAATTTTTCTCTCTGTGTGCTTCTTTGGGGGCTGTTTTGTTTTTGTGGGCATCTGGGTTTTGTGGGTTTTACTTTTTACTCATTAAAGTTTTGATTTTTGGGTGTGACTGGGGGTTGGGACGTGTGTTGGTTTGTATTTGTGTTCTGGGGTTCATGATCATATGAGTGATGTGCTTGCATGACTTGCTCTTGTGCCAATTTCCCATGGGGTGTGTCGTTTGTTTCAACTTCAATTTCTTAGTTTTTGTTGTGTTTAATGTTGAAGTGTGTCAACTGAATTGATATCAGCAAGTTCATAATGGATTCTTTGCTTGTTCCCTCTTAGTCAAAGGATAGTATTTGTCCAACTAACTGAAGCTAAACACGATTTGGTGTCTGTTAGTTCTAGTTTTTGCACCTCTGAGATAAATCAAATGATGATATCAGTTTATCATCAATGGTAATACAAGTTTTAGCTTTCTTAGGTACATTTGTGGATCAGTAATGTTATAAATCCCACTTCTCTGGATTCGTTTTATGAGAGAATCATTTGATGATTTGATATAAATGGTAGTAATTCTATCGGTTACGTATATGCACTGTCGAATCTCATGTTATTATAATGCATATAAATTTGGCAGAAGCAGTAGAAAAGAACGTATTTTGCGGAATTTATCTTGCAGGGAACTTTTCCTTTTCCAGTCTAAACTCTTTAATTTCTTCGCTTATTTTAACGGAAAAAGAAAAAAAGAAATCTTGGTGAACAGAACTCATTAATTTATTTCTGCATTATCTTTTTGTCCTGAATAATTGATTAGTTTATTTTAATACAAAAGGAAAAAAAATCTTGGTGAACAGAACTCTTTTATAGTATAATTTCTCTTCTATGTCCAGAAGCGGTCTTTGTTTAGACAAGCTGTCACTGCCAATACAGCTGAGAACCTGAAAACAACTGGTTGGGTTCCTTCTATGGCTTTCTCCAGAGTTGCATATGCAACAAAATCTGCATCTACAAATGAGCCGGTTGTTTCTGTGGATTGGCTATATGATAACTTGAAGGATCCTGATGTGAAGGTACTTGCTTAATCGCGTTTATTGCTTACCTGATGGTGCCCTTACAGAGTTTCCAATCTTTATGTTGATAGTTCCATTGTTGCTGCCTTCTTTTCTATTTTGTTTTGTATATTCTTTTGCATGTGTATGTTAGCTTGCCTCACAGATGTTGAAGGGAAAGAAGATGAAAATTAAGCAAATTGCCTCCAAAAAGGGTTCTAGATTTTTTAATTTAATCGGATCTGCGAAAATGAAATGGCTATTGATTGATCTCTTTCACTACTTATTGATTGAACTTTGTTATCGGCAAACTAGTTACTTGATTTAACTAAAACACCTCTACTCTTTGATCGCCAACTTAATAATTAAATATCTGGAGTTTCTGGACACTTGGTTAATCACCATGTATCAGATTTGAGAATCTCATTATTTTATGAGTATGTGTATAATGAATGGCTTCTATTAAAATTAGCAGCAACTGCACTTCCTGCGCCACTCAATGCCTCCAACGTGTTTGTGGGTGGCTCTCAATCTTGTACAAGTGATTTTGAAGTTGTCTAGGAACAATATAGTCAACCTGTAACTGGCATAAATTGAATATGCTATTATGACTTCTTTAAAACTTCTAATTGAATATGCTATTAGGTACTGGATGCATCCTGGTACATGCCAGATGAGCAGAGAAATCCAATTCAAGAATATCAGGTAAGAGCATAATTTCATTACGAATCACATTCTTAGGATATGTTCTACAGTTTGTACGTAGTTTTATGGCTTAATTTTTTTTGACTACCACCTTCCTTCCATGTATAATTTGCGTAACACCATATGCAACAGGTTGCTCACATTCCTGGGGCCCTTTTCTTTGATGTGGATGGAATAGCAGATCGAAAAACAAATGTAAGTTTATCTCTTTTCTTTATTTTTAATCATTTTGAGTTTCTGAGGTATTGAATTTGAAAGCTTTGATGTTGGATTACTTGGATATACCTTTTAGGTTGAAACTGTTCAGTCGTCAATGGTGGATTACTTGGATATACCTTTTATTCATTTTTCTTGGTTGGAAGTCCTTTTGTTCTTCTCAATAGTATTTGCTATACATCTTCTCTTTCGATGCAATCCATTTTCCCTCATCCCTAATATGTAAAGGCTGACCTTTTTTCATTGATCAGCTGCCACACATGTTGCCATCAGAGGAAGCTTTTGCTGCTGCTGTTTCTGCTCTTGGAATACAAAACAAAGATGATGTGGTCGTTTATGACGGAAAAGGACTATTTAGTGCAGCTCGTGTTTGGTGGTGAGTTATGGTGTTGTACTGTTGTGTGTGAACAATATATAATAAATGGATTGTGTATTCTTTGATTTCACTATGTAGATTAACTAATGCCTGTTTCCTCTGTTCGCTGATTCAAGGATGTTCCGAGTGTTTGGGCATGACAGAATTTGGGTATTAGATGGCGGCCTGCCCAGATGGCGTGCATCAGGTTTTGATGTTGAATCTAGTGCCTCAAGTGATGCTATTCTAAAAGCCAGTGCTGCAACTGAGGCCATAGAGAAAGTGTATCAGAAACAGGCAGTAAGTTTGAAATCTGTCCATATAGTTTAATGCATTTCTTTTTCATTTGAGTTCCTTTTCTTTTACTTGTATCAAATGTATAATATGTGGACTTTAACATTTTCATTTTGTTTTTATTGATTGCTTCTTATATTATATTTTTTGTTGCCAGGTTGGCCCAATCACATTTCAGACTAAGTTTCAGCCACATCTTGTCTGGACCCTTGATCAGGTAAGTTGTATCACCATCATCATCATTATTATTAGTGCCATTTCAAATGCAAATTCTGAATATGCATATCTAGACTGCTAAAAGAATTAAATGTATCTTGATAGGAATATGAACTCTGCAAAGTGAAAATATGAAGAAACAGTATGATGTAGTGACAAAATCATATGTATCTGTTGATTTTGTTATTTCTGTAGAAATATGTTGCTTAAGCATTATGTCCTTTACAGATTATTCATGATATATCTGGGAAAGCACTGTAGGAATGCTGATGCATATTATGACCATGGTCCTAGTTCATAGACTTTGGCAGCTTGTTTATCTCAATTGGTACAACAATTAAAAATACATTATTGGGCTGTATATGGAAACCAAACTCTGTATATATCAAAGAAGGTCAATGATATAAGTTTGACATCGTTGTTAGATGAATTTGAATTTTTTTCACTGTAAATAAATCTACTAAAATCCTCACTATTCATGTGGTAATCATTATTAGAAAAATTGAACAAATTAATGAAATGCGGTTTCCTGTATTGTTTGGGAAATTTTTTAGTCATGAAATGCTTTGCCTATCAAGTATCAATATTAACTGGAAGATATATCATATGTAACTTGGATACCTGAATGTTAAATGTTTCCTTATTTCTTTTCTTTTTTTTAACTCCTTTCAGGTGAATAAAAATATTGAAGAAAAAAGTCACCAACACATAGATGCTCGATCAAAGCCCCGGTACTTCATATTCCCTCTTGACTGCTTGTATATTTTCACATCATCACATGATTTGCATGTACATAGTGAAAATCTATACCTGACATTCCACAAATATAGATTTGACATATAACTGGGTAATGGTAAGCATTACCTTATTTTCTTTTGATTCACTGTCTACTATCTCGAACAGCATCAGTTATTCTGCACTGTTTATTACTTAATAAATAAAGGATAAAATGTGTTTTCATAAACTGCAACCCTCTTTTCTCTTTTTCTCTTTTTCTTTTAACCTCTGGCCTTTAAACCTTTACCCAAGTGCTGTAGAAGTGAAATGACTTTGGGATATAGTGTAAGTTTGAAACCTGCCAATTGGAAGCTCAATGTGAGGCCTATGCCGTTTTAATTTTAAGAGGAGTAACATAAATGATTTGTAGATAGTGATTTGCCATTGTGGAGTGTGGACCGTAGACCATCAACAATTCCAATGTCTCCTGAAATCTGTCAGTAGCTTGAATAATGCCATAAAAAAACTTCAGTGATTGTTTTTGTGCTGGCTATATCGCCTCGGTTGTCCTTTAAGTATTGATTCCTCTCTTCTAAAGAGTGATTAATCCATGGAGCATTGACACATAAGCTTGATCTTTCAATATCAACATCTCAAATACCCAAGGATAAGTCAACAGCTATTCTGTTTTGTAAATCCAGAATAATTGATTGAGAGAAGTCAGTTATGTGTAAGCAAGTGTTTCCATAATTTGAATGTAGCACTTGCCTGTTATTTCCACATCCCAATCTTGCTTGTGAATTCAAAAAGCAGTTTTATTGTTTTATATTTAATATGATGGTATAATATAAATAATCTCAGTGTTTAGTGATCTTTTAATCTTGTGTTAGGGATGACAATTGGGCTTTATTGTAATTATTAAATGAGAGTTGAGAGAGGAGGAATGAGTGACTTTTATGTAACTAATTGTGCTGAGTTGGCAGAGAGAGAGAGAGAGAGAGAGAGAGAGAGAGAGTATGTGAGGAATAGGAGGGAAATTCTATTATAAGGAGAGAGGATAGCTTATAAAAGAAGGGAGGCATCATGAGGAAGGCCACTACATAGGTCAGGATTGGGCTTGGGAGAGTTTCAGAGTCTCTTTAATATTTTGAGCCATTTTATTTTCTGTTTGTTCTCAATACACACTTAATACACACTCTTATTCTTCTGTGAATTCTTATCCTATGGCTTGGTACCTATCATCTTGACTATTGATTTAGTTGATGTAAATCCACTTCTCTGTAAGCCACTTGGATTGGTCTAGTAGTGAGGGGTTTGGTAGTATGCATGAGTTCCTAAGTTCAAATCTCATTGCGATTAATATAATTTCTAAAGTACCAAAAACGTCACTCCTCTCTGGCATCAGCATGATTTCTCTCAGTTAATACTTTCTTTTCTATAGTCATAGATTTGTTAACTCACCAATTCACTTTATTTTCCATGGATTTATTATCTTTCTTCTTTTGATACAAAAGGCTTTTACTGCTTAAGGGATTTCATTTTTTGTCTCATTATTGTGGTTATGGGGATGTTATCCTTTGGCAGGTTTGATGGAGCTGCACCAGAGCCCAGAAAGGGAATCAGAAGTGGTCACGTACCTGGCAGCAAATGCATTCCTTTTTCCCAGGTACAGCGTATATTCATGTCCATTTGGTCATGATTACATGATTACACAGTGAAGCAAATCAAATTTCTATAGCAACATCTTTTTCTAGCTACATCCAGGTTCATGCTTTTAATTGTTGTCTTTCATCTTGCATGGGCTTCTTAAATTCTACAATATTGACCTTATTTTCTACTTGTTATATAATTACCAGTATAAAAGAGAAACTGTTTGATGTTTGGTAAAGCCCATGCATTCTGACAAAAAATGATGTTTGTGTATGTTTACTATTGTTTTGAATTAAAATCCTCCTGGATGCTGCTACTCAAGCTTGGTTTTGTTCGAATTGGTTGGATTAGCCATCAGGGTACTGGCTCTTTTCTTCCAAATTGCTTTAGTGAAATTGCTCGCAAACGAGGCATGGTAGTCAAATGCACGGACTTCCCCAATTTTTGGGTGTTAACCCAAAATCGAAAAAAGAGAAAAAGAGGAGAAAGAAATTATGATCACTATAAACAACTTTAAGAATTTGTAACCTTGCTACATGACTTTTGCAGTAGTTTGCTTTTTTTCCCCCCTCCTATATATATATCTATTTGCCAGACTATTGTATCAAAGGCAAATGTCTTTCTGCAGTTGATAGATGGTTCACAGACACTGTTACCAGCAGATGAACTCAAGAAGCGATTTGAGCAAGAAGGTGTGATACTATTCTGATGGATCTTTATAATGCTGAAATCAGTTGGATTACTTTGTTCTTGATTCTTCTAACGTCATATGTTCCTATTGATCTGCAGGCATCTCTCTGGAAAGCCCGGTTGTGACTTCTTGTGGAACTGGCGTAACTGCTTGTATTCTTGCATTGGTACCTCTCTCTAATTTGGATGAATCGAATTATATTTTTCTTCGGAAAATTTCTGTTTTTTGTTCTTGTTTTCCTTACTTTCTATTTCCTTCATAAAATCATGAAAAACAGCAACAAATTAAAAGTAGGAAATGAAAACAAATAGTAATAAATGGGAAGTGTTGTGCAATTTTTGGTCCACTAAATTTGATAACCTTCTAGTGAGCAGTGGAAGGCTCATTAAGAAGCAGCCGAAAACATGTGTTTACTTTGTGCCGTGAACAATGCTGGTCCTTATAAGATCTTTGATTGACTAAAGGGAAAATCTCCATTCATTAGTTTTTTTTTTTAAAAATTATTATTACTATTATTTAATTGTTATTCTTCTCTTTCCTTTTCAGGGTCTTCATCGTCTTGGAAAGTCTGATGTTGCAGTATATGATGGATCTTGGACTGAATGGGGAACAAATGCTGATACCCCTGTTGAAACCTCAACACAATAAACTCATCAATATAGCTAGGTTATCATGGCACCATCTACAACTTGAGCTTTGCCTGAAAGCACCTAGTTACATGTTAAGCACACCGGATTTTTCTCTGCTTGGTGACCCTTTTTTGTTTTTTGGGTTTACATTGTGATTGAATTGCAAATGTGTTATGTCAAATAATAATATTAAATAATGATAGGGTTGTTCCGAGATTCTGGTTTGTGCCGTTAACAAAAGTTCCCAACTAAATGCAAATCTTAGATTTTTTTTTTATTATCAGGTTTTGCATTCTTTCCACCTAGTAAAAGTAAAAGTGAATATTTTCATCAGCAATTAACTTGCTCTTCAAATGTTTTGCAAAGCATTCACCCAAACTTTGTAAGTTATTGATTCTTCAAGGAGTCAATGAAATTTTGATTATTGGACTAATTATTAAATCCTTAAGAATTAGAATTAGAATTAAAATTAATATTCTATATTATAATTATAGCTAGAAGTGATATTAAAATTTCACGTTATAATTATAATTTCAACTTCAACGTACAAATGGATCACTGTATATGATCGCAGTGGGAAAATGAAGGTAAAAGATCTGATGTGCTCTTATTATTTTCTAGCTAGTGGGATTGTAGTTTGTAAAATTGTAGAGGAGTTTATTCCAGCTATATCCATCACGATCAGCTTGTGATTTTTTTTTTCTGCAAGATATCTGACTCTTTGGTCAATCTTCCATTAGGTACTGATTGTTTACTTTTCGAGACAGATATACGAAGACATTAGAAATACAAATCTATTTCATGGTAGAGATAAGAATAAAAGACAGAAAAATCTTTTGTTTTCCAAACAAAAAAATATAAAATTTTTGTACCTCTAAAGTGTGGTAATAGTAGGAATAGAATACAGAAATAGGATTTTAATATTTTTTCTTTTAATAATATTTCTATACATATTTATTATTTATATCTTCGTGACTATTGTATCTAGTGTCTTTATATTAATATTTTGGAAACAGTAAACAAACCTACCTCAGAGCTTGCCTTGGACCAAGTTGCACTAAGCTAAACCTTCTGGAACCTGATAAATATCTGCGATTGGAATTGGGTTTGGTTATTTCTCTTCTTTCCGGGTGGTTCGAAATTGTGCATCACCATACTGCGAAAAAAGTTATTATGCCGAAATCTGACATGCATCCCATTGGGTCAAATTAACCAAATAATGTCATTCTGATTAAAAAAAAAGAAAGTAATGACATTTTGGGTGCAATTTAGTTCCCTTTGTTGTTCTTGGCTTTTGGCCGATGGTAGAGAAGTGTATTGTTTTGTGAGCAAAAAAAGGCATAGTTTTCTCTTATCTCATTATATGCAAATATCTTATTATCACTCCGGGTATGTTTGGTTGATAAAAATGAATGAAAAAAAAAAATTATGAACGAACAGCATATGTAGTAGCACATTTAAGATTTGCTCTTAAGTGAGAATAATATTATTTGCTCGACGTTGGAGGATCATAAAAGGGTAATCCACCATTTGATGATGATAAAATTCAAGACACGGAAAAAAGAAATAGTTTTTGTTCATGCAAAATGAACTACAAATTGAATCTAAGGCTCACGAGAAAAGAGCAATATATATACAGAATAAGATGAAAAAAAAAATGACCCAAAAAAGGATAGTGGAAGAAAACTTTTGATGCGGACACAACAACAGATCATGAATGAATAGATTAAGAAGATTTAATCTTGCTTTGGTTTCTTCTCAATGTCTGTCCCAATAAGCTGTTTGAGATCTTTAAGGATGGTAGGCCTTGAAGTAACATCGCCACGATTTGTCAAAGTGGTGACAAACTCTATTGGAACAAAGCACATTTCCTCCGAGTACAGCTTCTCTTGAACAAAAGGAGAAGCAACAAGAGCATGAAGATCTTCACTTGGAGGAGCTGCCTTATCTTCTTCCTGCAACCAACATATCAAATATAAGAATTGGGTTTGAGCACTAAGATAAATTAATTAAGAATTGAAACAAGGAAATTCAAAGCATTAATTAATTTGATTATTTCTCGTTGCAGGCCTGAAGTGAATTCCTAACTTCAATTCAAGGGAGGTAAATTATGGGGTGGCCTTCTTTTGGCTCTTCCAAATGTTGTTCAATAGGATACAGAAACCAATTTCATTACATAAAAAACTAGGAGTACTCCAACCCCAGTTAATAAATCGAAATTAATCCAAAAAAAAGAAAGAGAGAGGCAGTTTCATATAATAAATAACTAACAAAATTAGCTCATTTTTTGTTCTAAATTTTATAGTTCCTGTTCCGAAAGTCTCTCTTATGTTGACTATGTCTACATCTTATTGATTAACCATTTCCTGAAATCTCTCTCTTTCTCTGTATCTCTCTCACCTAGACCATATTCATTTTTGTCTATATATTCTTAGATATTTTTTAGTAGTACAAAAGGGCAGTAATATCCGATACATGTATGAACAAAGAAAAAACACACATGAATGGATACAACATTCGGTCATAATTAAATTACAGTAACTAACTAAATATGCAATAACAATTTTAATATTTGTATTATTTGCTGCGGAGAAACACTGAGTACATGCAGTGGAATTAATCATTGAATCCAAATCAACCTTAATTATAGCAGCATATCAAACATTCTTGCACATACATTGCACAACAATTACTACTTACAGGTACAACAACTATATTTCTAATCACAGGCATACAAAAAAACAAACTACCGATTGGCAATGACCAAACATTCAGATATTTAAACTAAGTTTAGGTAGCAGCACACAAAAGACCAAAACATTAAACTAAATTTTCATGAAGTTGCACACTAACACTAAAACAGTTAAAAACCCAAGTGGAGTTAATCCTTGATTTGATACCAAATCAACATTAAATTAGCATAGTAGATCAAATATTCATGCATAACGTACATACAATTACTCCAAGCAGGTATACACAAAAAAAAATACCAAACAATCAATGAGCAAAAACATTCGGATGGTTAAACTAAATTCAGGTAGCAGCACATAAAAAAAAAAAAGAAGTACTAAACACAAATTTTCATGAAGTTGTACATTAATACCAATACATTTACACCTCAAGTGAAATTAAAGCAGCTTCTTAACATTATTTGTCCTCCATGATTAAGAATAATGTAGCAAGAATGGAAAACAGTTATACCTTGAGAGTGTTCATAAGTTCAAGCATCCCAACTTGTGCTTGAAGGTACTTGACATACTTGGAAGCTGCATGCAGCATCTCAGCTGTGTTCATCTTAGGTCCACCAGGTACCAACTTCCCAAGCTCTTGAGTCTTCTCAGTGATCTTCCTCCTCCTCTCCCTTGCCGCTATGCTTTGTGCTGAAATCGTCCTCTCATTACCCTTTTTCTCACACTGAAAATCACCACCACCATTTCCAACAGCACAAGTACCTTGTGGATATTGTGCAACTGTAAAATCCGGCAGTGCAGAGAAAAGTTCTTCCTGCATTTCCTCTGATGGAAAGGAACAAGGATTAGGCACAACAAAACCATCAAGGAAATTATTGAATGGTGCAAGCTCTTGCTCCTCATGGAAGCACTTTTTTTGGCGTTTTGGACATGGGAAGAGGGCGTTGTTGTTGTTGTTGCAACAACCCTTTTCAGTTTGAAATATGTCATTGAGTGAGACAAAAGGGTCATCATAACAAGAGGGAGTACTGAAATTGAGAAGTTGATCAGAAGGGTAAATCTCAGGGTAGAGAAAACCATTTGGATCACAATAATAAGGGTCAAAGAAGGTGTTTGGAAGCAAGAAGCTTTCATCTGAGCAGGGAAAAAAGTTGTGGTTTTGGTAACAATAGTCTTGTGCTAGTTCTGGTGTTGGTTCATGGAAGAAGTTGTTGTTGGTGGTGTTGGTGCAGATTTCAGAGATGGGGGTTTGAAGTGATGTGTCCCAGTTGAAGTACGTGCTCAGTGCCATGTATACAGCCAAAAACAAAAAAACCTGCAAACAAAGCAAAAATAAAAGAAGTTAACATAGAAGCATGCATTGCTTGCTCAAGTGCATATATATTAGAAGCAGAAACTGGTAAGACTTAAGAGACAGTAATAACATGAAAATTTTGGTTACGTGCATGTGCATAAGAAAAAGACATTAGAAATCTTTAATTTAGATAGACCAAGACATGACACCTTTGTTTGAGAGAGAGAGAGAGAGACAGAGAAGAGAGAATGTGATAGTAATGAGAAGAAGCTGAAAGATTCCAATGTTTGTACTTTCTAGATTTTTGAGGTTGAGAGCAGCAAGAAAAAGACTGTGGGAAGACTTGTAATTGAGAAGGCACACACACACACACAGAGTACAGCTGTAGAAAACCACGTTAACTGACTTTATCCCCTGCTGCCTCGTGGTACTTTGTGGGTTCAGAATTTTCAGGGGAAGTTGTTGGCGGTTACCGAGAATGTACGTGCATTTCTATTTTTTTTTCCTTATTAATTTTGCTTTTATTTTTGAGATGAGGAATATTATTTATGCAACTCTTAGTTTGTACATTATTTTTATATTTAATCTATTATCATTAAATTTTATAAGATCCACATTTAAATATAAAACATGTTGTTTCCCATTCTTATATTTGGATGAATTAGATAAAAGTTGTATAAATGAGTCACAAGTCACAACTTTTCTGAGCTGGCTCACTACACTACTAATTAATCATTATCTAAGTACTGAAATTATCTCTGCCACAACTAAACAAATCTAAGGATACCTAAACCAAATCTAAATAATAGTTGTTGGTTCAATGTTTTCACTGACATGCGATTTGAAAATTGCTGAAAGAAACTTAACACAGTTTTCACTCCTTTTTCGGTCTTCAATTGCATCACTCTTTTTTTTTTTTTTGGCGATATGAAAATGTGTACCTACTGGTTATTATGGGCATAATAAACAAATTTAATCAAATGGTAGAGTATGTGTGCAGAATTGTACCCAAAAACAAATATGGAATAACAAATTTCCAAATATTCAAGTCACATTAGAGAAACGATGTCTCATAAAAGGGAGATTTTAACTGCAATAGCATTTTCTTCCCCAAGTATGTGCCATAAAATATTATTAGTTAAGATTGTATGATTTTCTTTGGCAATTAAATCAAACTAAACTGGATGCTTGGATGGAATTGTTGGATGAAAATCACTTTTATCATTTTGAAAAACATTATTTTTTCATCTATTAAGATATTTTTTAAAAAATAATCAAAATCTCAAACAAATTAATTTTCAATTTTTTTAGGTATATATAAAATTTAAATTTTATAATTATTTTTTAAAAATCCAAAACAAACACGGCCTTAATCAACACATGAACACATAACGATATGTGCAGTCTGATAATCTATTATCCATCTGTTATATTACATTATATTAGTATTATGAGAATTAGATGATTTAGTGTCCTAATTTCATTTCCTTAAATAGCGCTAAACTCAAATTAAAAAGACCAATTCGTCAATTCAAATTAAAGTACATAGTAATATTGGTTTTGATCCTCTAAAATGAGACCTTCATTTTATAGAGTAAAATGAGAAATTTCACTTTTAGATCAATAGAGTGAAAAATGATCCACTTCTAATTTTATTGATCTAAAGATAAAATCTCCTTACTTTACTCTCTAAAGTGAGATCCCAACTTTAGAGGATCCAAATCCAGTAGTATTACTCACATTCCACTATCCCATTAACATTTAAGCCATGTTTGATATATAGTATAAGGCTTGGTAGTGTTAGCTAATACTATAAAACTAATTTTTATAACATTTTTTATATCACATTTCATAGTATAGTATTATATGTTCAAATCATTTTTATCCTATAACTACAGTATTAAGTTGTCAGGTCCTAAGAGGTCTAATAGCATTGATAGTATTATTTTACTAACTAATCCTAGATTAATCTTAAGTTATTCTTCTACGTCCCACCTCCGCCTATTGTTGTTAGTAGCCACCCACCCACCAGTGGCCGCCTGTCTGTCACCAGTTGCTGGCCACCATCTGTAGGTCCCCCCCCCCACCACCACCACCTATTGGTCGTAGCCCATCACCTGCCCGTCATCGTCCTCCACCCGTTGCCTGCTCGTCCACTGCCAGTCATATGGTGCATCAAAGAATAGATAGTATAAAAGCTTATACATATACTGTAATATCAAACCTTATATTGTCCAGTCTAATACTATCACACATTATCTTATACGATACACCAAACAAGGCCTTATAATTACCACTTACAATTGCATAATAATTCATGTAGTTTTAAATCCTTGCTCTTTTTATATTTTTTTTAATTTTCGGTAAGAGCTCTTTGTATTTTTATTTTAACATATACTTTAACATAGATATTTTTAATCTTCATAAAAATTAAAAATTGAGGAGCCGCAAACTTGCTTTGTAGAAAACTAGAGGTAGAGGGAGTCTTGAAACTAGAGTACTCTTGAAATTAAAGGTAGAGGAAGACCCTTTAAAAACTATAAATAAGCTAATTTTAAAAAATCAAATAGTAACGCTTCAAACATAAAAATAATATGACATCGCGTCAAAATAATGTGTATGTATATATATCACTTGATTCATGCAACTAATCTTAACTAGTGGAATAAGGTTTAAAGTAGTAGTTGTATTCTTGGTCAGACCCTTTATTAGTATAAAATAATTTTATATAAATATTCAATTATGTATGGTTACATTAATGAAATTGTTTGACTTAATCAAAGTCTTGCAAATATATGCACATTATTGTTCTTTTTCATATTTATCGTTTTGATTTAAAAAAGTTAGATAGCGAAGCCAAAACCCCGGATCCTAGAATGGTAAACAGTACAGCCCTTCTCTTAAAAAGCCTCCCTGGAACTTGCAGCTAAAGCTCATGAGATTTAACCAATTTCCATTGAGCTAATCCCCATTGAATTTCTTTTTCTATTTATAAGTCTTTGATTATATTTATGACAACATCGATATTTTTATTTTCGTAGTGAACATCTATATATTGAATAATAAAAAAATCACATAAAAATACGACTTTAATTACAGTCGAGAACCTGCTATTGATTAATAATATATACCCTAAACCTCATTTTATGCTCTCTTTTTTATTTTATATTTTTTTGGGTCAGATATTATATGCGCAACGGTATATGGCAGTCAATTACAATTAGGCACTGATGCGGATTAACATGTACAATTGCAAATCTGCTTGTGCATTCGTGTAGCGGAAGTTGCCGAGAACGAAGGGACATAGACGTGGCTGGGGCTACATTTTCGGATGGCAGTTATACTAACGGTCTAACGCTGCTAAATACCGCAGTAAACATTAAGGATTAAAATAATCCATATAACACATAAAAGGTAGAAGAACTAGAGAGAACTAGCTGGTGGCTCGAATAAGGACAGGTGCAAGAATCACTCACAACAACAAAAGTGTTTTTTTGAACACATAAAAGTGAATGTCTTATATCACACATACTTTATCACCATTAAATGTGATAGTAGCCCTTATTTATCTCATTAACCCACCACATTCAATGGTTAAAAAAAAACATGAATGTTTTAGTAAAACACCCACTTTTAAATGTTAACACTACTAGTCAGAAATAAAGCTAGGCTTTAAAGAACCTAAAACTGAGCAGAAAAATTAGAACCCGTATCATCTGATAAAGGTTTAACTGAAGGAATGGACCAACTTTACTCTCCAATCTCTGGATATATAAGCTTTGAAATTAATTTCAACCGTATGGCTGCAAGAATAACTTTGTTTGAACAAAAATTGACGAAAAAATAGAATTAATCTTATAGGGACGAGAAACTTTAATTTTCATACAAACGAGAAACTAAGAGCAGGTATTTTTTACATCATCTTCGGTACAAGAAAATTGGTACTGGAGCACATGGTCGGTTTAACATATGGAGCTTGCAGCAGATCCAACTCTCGACAGGCATTCCATCAGCAAAAGTTTCAACAGCCTCCAATTCTTCCCTGCACAAAATAAGCCAAAAACATTAGTTTGTGGGTTGTAAAGCATGTGATTATTTACAACCGAATCAGGGCATATAAGTCCTTGTTATATATGATTCATGAGCTTTTCTATCTAGTGCAGTAGCACGGGACCAATATTAATGAATGTGTGAAGAGCAGCAGGACCAAAAAGAAGTGAATGTTAAAATCTATGAAGTAGAAAACAAAATTGACCAAATAATGTTCACAGCACTATCAGTCACGGAAGTGTTTCTCCATGTAGTTAAAAACACACTATCGAAATTTTTCAAGAAAACACAATGAACACATATAATCATGCATCAGCTGCGTATGGGAAACAATAAACTCAGATGATTTTAATTTTGATGCAGTGACAGTATTAAATTACACTGTCATCCAATCGGATCATTACATTTGCATGACTTTTTAAGAAGTAGGTGATAAGACTTGACCACTTTTGTTAATATGACAAAACATGATTGGATGACCGTGTAAAAAAATTTTACACTGTCAGTGTATAAAAATTAAACTTAATTACTTCAATATACAATTAATCAACCAGACTGAAATGATCAAGGCTCAGCACAAGCCAATTATGCTTCAAATAGTCATTTAAATTAAGACATTGATAGCAAATTCAGAACATTAGGCATTACAGAAATCGCATAAGCTGGAGAACCAGGATTCAGGAATATCACCGTCCACCAGGGTGCCCGACATAAACCACTATGCTGATAAGCCCTCCTGGTATTACAATTCTCTTTGCAGCTTCCAATGCTAGTAGTGTTGTTTCCGATCTCGTTATTATTTCTTTGTCACCACCCGGAAGATAACCTAAGTTGAAGGCAACTAGCCTAAAAGTTGCAGCACATTAAGATAATGTTCAGCCTTAAATGTGCAAGAGATTACATAAATAGCTACTCTCCAAGGTAATTGTTTCTAAAACATTATAAACACGTAAATGGAATCAATATTCAAGTTTATAGATAATGATCTTCCAGATCATCATAAAACTTCTGTAAATGACTATTTTCCGGCTTGGTATTCATATAAAATGAAAGAAATACAGGCAGAAGTTCCTTTCATGTTTCATGAAAACACAAGAAAAATACCAATTTAACTTAAAAAATGTTATTGTTAGGCTATCTTATCCTGTTAAAAATGTTTTGGCAGTTTTAAGGTCCTCGCTATCCACTAAACCAACAATTCAATAATCAATAGTAAATGAAACATATGTCTATCCAATAATTGGATTTTATTTTCCCCTCCTCTTCAATGCTGAGGATAGGAATACTAACAGCAACAAAAGTAACAGTAGTTGAGTTGGGTATGGGAAAATACCTGATAAAGTGATATGTTATTGTGAAAAAACTATACATAAGATTTTAGTTGAAATGGTATGGTCCTTTAGAGCTTTCCAAATTCTAAATTTGCAAAGGAAATTTTGACAACTTTGCAAACAAAGTGATGTGGCTTCGTACAGAGCTAATAAAATGTCAGTTTATCAACCCAGATCTATAAGCAGGCTCTAAAAGCCTGACAATGCATGTGAAATGGAATAATGTAAAAATTTTACACATTTCTTCTTTGCAAATTTTGAGGCATATCTATTTAGTCTTGGACAAGATTCATGCATATGAGACCAAGTTGGAATCAAGGCTAAAATTATAGGGGGTTTTTTCCCCTCTTGAAACTTACTGGATGAAGAATGTAAACAATTTCAGTGTGTACAATTAAAATAATTACACCAATTATTTATGGACATTTGCTTCAAAACACGAAACAGGAACAAAGGTAACAAAGTGTGTCTAGGGAAAGTGAGTACCTAACTGAGGCATTCCTTGGAACAACTTCCTCCATTTTACTATGGCAGATATTGAAGAGTTTGACACGTTGCTTCTGCAGATGTTTTGAAATTATTGTTAGTGACATAATAGTTCATGATTGTTGTCACATTAACTAAACCAAAATTAAAAGGATCACATGCCAAAATAATATACACTGTTGAAAAAACAATGCAAGTTAAGACTTAAGACTTAATTATTCAAAGCAAGCCCAGAAGTTATGTGGATAAATTTTTCTATAGCTGTACAATACACACTGAAATTTGGTATTCACCCAAGCCAAAAAAAATACATTATTCTCGTTTTTAGTCCTCACCTCATTGGAATTAAGTGACTCTTCCAGCAAGATAGAAGTATTATCTAAAGCATCTTTCTGAATATCCAATGCATACACATAACCCTTATGAGAATCATCAGCAACCAAATTGAGCATTGCTAAGGTGTCAAAGCCATTGCCACAAGTGGCATCTATGACTGTGTCTCCTTTCTGAACAACATGTTTCCATACCCTTGAAGGAACAACAAATATAGCGCACATCAAAGCCAAAACACTACCATACAGATAAAGTTGAGAATGATAACTAGTGGAAGTAACAAAATATATGCCACAAGGTTGCAAACAATAGGCATCCCCTATAGAATTCTTTAACAAACTTGGAATATGCTCACTTTTTACTCAGCCAAAGCTACTCATTAGTAAGCATGACAGGTGAATTATACAAATTACAGAATCCCTCAACAATGTAATAAAGAGACTTTGCTACAAATTATTAGGAGAACTAAAGATAAATAGTTTAGCATTCATTGAAACTAGCGCAGCATGTGATCTACTGCAAGTGGAAAACTTCACAAATAACCAAGGAACCAAAATTACAGTGATATTTTCACCTTTCAAGTATCATACTCTCACAACTGCATATGCATACTGTAATTCTGTCATTCTTTTAATAGTAAACCCACAATTTGGTCCCTTAGAAATATATCGATGACAACTTAGTCCCATGGGATTTGGAAATCCTCTATTTGGTCCCTCATAATTCCAAAAAATGGGACAAATTGGTCCATTCATGCAATGAAAAAACAAAAACAAAAAACCTTTACGGACCTGTATGAAAAGATCAATTTTTCCCCTCTTTTGAATTGTGATGACCAACAGGAGACTTTCAAATCCTGGGGACTAATTTGTACCAAAATGGGTATTTACTCTTTTTGAAAAAAACCATGGCTTATGTAGTTATTCATTACAACAAATAGAGCTGACCAAATAGTATGAGATTTATGGTTCAATCAAGGAATGAGAGAAAAAATACAGAGGGTACAAAAGTTTGACACTTAAACGGCTCAATAGAAAACTCAAAACTAAATCCTTGAAGGCAGCATGAAGGGATTTTTTTTGTTTTTCGTGTGTAGACAATCAATAATATACAGAACATTGTCAGCCACTGAGGCATAAGAACCAAATTAATTACTGGACCCCAATTGATTTCAGGATATAACATGAGAAACCAGTTCACTGAGTAACATACATCCATACATACATACATACATACATGTGAGCAAGGTCTGTTGCCTTCTTCTTGCCAAAGAGATAGCTCACCAAAGCATCCTCCATTCCTGAAAAAAAAAGCAAAGGGCCACGGCATTTGAACAATTGTTATAAGGGTAAAAATGGGTATCAGAAAAGGGAGAACCTTTTGGGATGGAAGAAGAGGAAGAAGATTGAAGGGCATTGGCCTCAGAGATGAACCCATTTTGCTTAATGGGTTTGACGCAGCAGCAATAGAGATTTTGGGGGCCGTTGCGGAGTGTGTGTCTTTGAGAGGGAAGCGCCAACAAGAGTGTCCGCGAAGAACTTGTGATCAAGTTGGGAGTTGCAAGAGCAGAGAGCCTAAGCCTCTGGGACAACATCAGTGTAAACAAAGATAAGTGAATCGAAAAATACTGGTTTCCATTTACAATTTATGGAACCCATTTACAATTGATAGAAAAAGTTAACTTTTATTTTTCAAATGTCAAGATAATAGGAAAAATTGGTAAGCATTATTGATTTCAAATATTGAATATTAGTACTTGTAACTTTATATATGTACTAATAACATTTTAAAAGTAATATTACGGAAAATTTTACAGGCTCACTATGTTGTTTATTTGACTCTAATGGAAGCGTTTTAATTTTATTTTTCAAAAAAGAAACATGTAATATATATTTTTTTTAATTATATCTTTCATTCATATTTAAGAGGTATAAACAAGGAAACTTGTTCACTGGTGAATTTGATTACCCCTACTTTGAGAATTTTCCGTAGTATAGAAATCAATATAAGTCTTTGAGAAAACAACCACATCATTTTTGTTTGGTGGACAGTGACTATAAAAAAATTAACTAAGTATTTCTATCCCATAAATAATTAAGATAATCTGCACTTTGATTTATTTTTATATTTTTATAAATCTTTTTATCCTAACATTTATGATTTTGTTTTGAAAAAAATTAACTTTTATTAAATATTTGGCTTTTTGTGATATTAAATACCAAGGAAGAAAACCTGATGGCCATTAAACCTGGATGAAGTCTTAGTTCAGATTCATTGGCCTGAGGTTTGGTTGAACTGGAATATATATATAAATTTTTCTCAATGCAAATAAAAAAACCTTGTAATGATTTTTATATAAAATCATCTTAAACCTTATTAATATTATTCTTCTTATGATCTACTTCTTTTTTGTCAAAATGACTATATAAAAAATATTTTGATTTAACTGGGCCAAAAAAGTTAAAAACATACTCAGCCTACCCCAAATGAATAAACCCTTCATCTTTATTATGGTTTCCTTAGCCGCCGTCCACTCAAGGAAAGCTTCAGAAGTTCAGAACCATGACTATGAGCAGCGCAAGGTTCTTTTGTGTGTGTATATATATATATATATATAAAGTACAACATTCTTTGGTTCTTGGTGTACAGCGGGTAGTTGGAACATGGAGATGTGTGGCTTGGTCATCATGGGCAAGAAGCAGCTTGTGCGGGGCTAGCACAATAGCAGCAGGAGCTTCATGGATGTTTCTTCCAATTTCTCCAGCAGTGAGAGTATGTTTGACTGAAACCATCGTCACCCTTCACAGTTTCTTTTCTTCTTCGCTGAACTGGTTGACTGCCAAACGGCCTCCGGTTCAGGCGGTTCACTGGTTTTTTAACAATTTTTTTGGTTCACTACTGGGTTTTCACATAAGTGGTTTTTAACATGTGACTAGACCAGCCTGGTGTCCAGTTCCCGGTTAAACCAGACCGACCGGCCTGTCCGGTCCAGTTTTCTTTTCATTGTTAAATACATAAATATTGCAATAAGGTGGGGTGTCAAAGGGATTAGAATGTACCTCATCACTTAGGGAGTGCTCACGTCACGTTTGAGAACATAAGAAAACTTGGGCTCCTCTTGTCTCTGGAGTGAATGGGGGGTTGGGGGGGGGGGGTGGGAGAGGGGGTGTACTTGTAAGGACTTTATTAGCAAGTAAGCAAAGGCTTTAAGTAGGGATGAGAGTGCAAAGGGAACGTAAATGTTACATATACTTGGAGGCCTTGTAAGTATTTATAGAGGTGGTTACCAAGGTTAGGAGGCCAATTTTGTCTCTTGTAATGTGATCCTATGTTCTCTGATTCATAGGTGAATTGGTGAAAGAGAGGGACATTGCCTTGGTAATTAACCGTTGCCTTGTGGAGGTTCTCTTGGAGACTAGGTGGGCCACGATCCTGAACCTAGATCTTGGAAGGTCTAGCCCTGTTGAATTCTGCTCGCACAAATAGGTTGGATTTAGGGGTCATGCCCATGTCCTATTTTTGTCTGTAACAATGTCCCCAACTCAATTTTTAAGACGGAAATGTCTTTTGAATTTTAAACACCACCACTTTTTGTCCTCGATTACTGTGTACAAATGCCCACTATTCCTAGGGCACCACATGGCAATTCTAAAAACAAAATTAAATTCGCATCGTTTCACTCCTTGTGTGTTTCCCATTCTACCCCCAAAGATCATAAGGCAAAGAAGCTTATGCCCTTCCAGACCCTTGTTCATTGCACCCAAAAGGTGCCACTATTAGCTATATATAGCCTTCGTCTTCCCTGCTCTTCTTCACTCTACAATTTCTAATGTCTACTAAATTTTTTCCTTCATTGTTATTGGTTACATTTTCACTGTGTTGCTTTTTAAGGCTTTGCACTTTCGTTATTCCTGTATCTTTTATTCCTACTTTGTAAATACTTCTTTATTTATTGTACATCTTTGTTTTCTGGAAAATGGCATACATTTCTAATTATTGCTTCTGTGTCATTGTTTCTGTGTTATTGTTAGGGTTTTGAGAACACTTGTAGCACTAAGGTTGCTAAGGGGATTGATTGGTTCCTAGTGGCACCACCTATTATGGCCTTATAACTATTGCATGCCCTTGTGCACAGGGTAGTGGTTAAAGGGCCTTCTATAGGGGGAACCACCATAGGAATGAGATATGTGCATGCTTAGTTTTCTATTATGAAGTTAAGATCTCATTTTTAATTTTTTGGTAAGCTGTGAGATTCTCATTGTGGTGGTTTCCCCTTATAGGGTTTTGCCGTCTTTCGTGTTTTGACATGAAAGAGAGGAAGCTTATTAGGATTATAAAGTTCCTTTCATCTTGGATTCCATCTAGAAGGGTCTCTATGAATGGGTTGATGAGGAATTCTTCCTCATCCCTCCTATTATCAAATATAAGCATGCACTTTCTTGGGTTAAGGGAATGCCTTGTGCTTATGGAAGGTGGAGAAAGGGACTCTGACTACGTCTTGGAGGCGGTTGGCCCAGCAAATGAGTATGCTTCATGAGCAACTTATTGAGGCATTTCGTGTGGATTTACAAGGAGCATTTTATTTTTGACCCATCAAGGCTACTTATCCTCTCGATAAGATGGCTCGGTTGTGCATTCAAGAAATTGTGAGGTTGTATAGCGTGCCATTGATGATAATCTTGGATAGGGATTCGAGGTTTACATCCAATTTCTTTGGAGCCTTGCAAAAGGCATTTGGGATTAAACTATGTTTAAGCACAGCATATCACCTCGGATAGATGGGTAGTCGGAGAACCATCCAAATCTTAGAGGATATATTAAAGGCATGTATGCAAGACCTGAGAGGAGGTTGTAGGTTGTGTAGAGAAAACACGAGAGGGGGGTTGAATCGTGCCTTTCAAAAACTTTTGCTTTCTGAAACTAAAACAAATTCCATTAAGTATAGAAACTTGAAGGTAGTGGAAAACACAAGTTAGAAAGTTTTAAAAAGTAACTTTTTGAAGTGTCCAGAAAACAAAAATAAGTTCAGAAAGTTATTAAAACAATTTTAATTTCACATACAAATAAAGAGAAGCACACACAACATATTATAGGAAATTAAGGGATGAGAAAATTACACAAAAAATTTTATACTGGTTCAGCCAAGATGGCGAATGAAAATCAGAATCAAAATCCACCAAGATGGGTGTGGAAGTAGTATTGCAAGAGCCCCAGTCAAGGAAAATAGTTTTAAGTTGAAGCATATACTATTTCAACTAGCACAGCAAGACCAATTTAGTAGAAGTTTGCTTGATGATCCAAACTTGCACATAGCCAATTTCCTTCAATTGTATGACGCAATTAGGATTAATGGAGTTAATATAGATGCAATTAAGCTCAAGCTTTTCCTATTTTCATTGCAGAATAAAGCAAAGATTTGGCTTTAGGTGCAATCTCTTGAGAATATTGATACTTGGGATGATCTGTTCAATAAATTCTTGACAAATACATTTCACCTCAAAACTGGCTAAGTTAAGGAATGATATAAATGCCTTTGCTCAAAAGGATGGAGAGTTACTCTATGATGCTTAGGAGAGAGATTCAAGGAAATGCTCAAAAAGTGCCCTCATCATTCTATTCTAGAATGGGTACAGATTCAAACTTTCTATGATGGGCTTACACTTTCTATCAAGTACATGATAGATGCTACATGAAGGGGTTCTTTACATAATAAACTCTAGAAGAAGTCCTCCAATTGATTAAAATAATGGTTGCAAATAACTTCATGTCTCCAAATGATAAGATGAGCAAGAGAAGTGTCATGCAGCTAGAAACTCTGGATGCAATATTGGCTCAAAATAAAATCATGTCTCAATAATTGGTGAATCCTACTAAACAGATGGGGCAGATGATGTGAGTTCTCAACCTATGATGTGTGATTTATATGGTAGTGGACACGCAAGTGGAGAATGTGAGGTTATAGTGGCAGATCAATCATCTATAAAGCATGTGAACCTTATGGGAAATCCTCCAAGATAGCAAAACAACCCCTTCTCAAATACATATAATCTGGGGTGGAGCAACCATCCAAATTTTGGGTGGGGAAATCAAGGCTAGAATAATTTTTATGCACCATTCGAAGCACCACTAATCCAATAACTAGCTCACCTATAACTTTCTCGATTGGAAATTGCTCTTGAAAAATTTTCTCAATCCATATCTTTATTTTTTTGGTAATAAACTTCAAATTTTATGCAAAAAACATCTTGTTTTATACCGAAAACGGTGGCTACTTTTAAAAGTCAAGAGGTTTCAATCAAGAACTTGGAGAATCAGGTTGCGCGCGCAGATTGGCAAGCAATTAGCTAAAAGACCTCCAGGTACTTTTCTTAGTGACACTAAGCCAAATCCTAAGAAGCATTGCAAGATTATCACTTTAAGAAGTGGTGAAACATTAGAAGTGCAACCTAAGTAGGAAGTGGTTAAGAAGTCTGAGGTAAAGGTTAAAGTCCATGTTACTGAGAAAAATCAACCAAAACAGGTGAAAAGCAAACCGGTGAATCTCTTAGTGTAAGAAAAAAGAAAGAAGTTGAATGGGATAAGCCTGTTGAATTGTCCCCACATACCAAAGTGCTTTTACCATAGAGACTACATAAATAAAAGCAAGAGAAGCAGTTTTCAAATTTTTGGAGGCGTTTAAGAAATTATAGATTGACATTCCCTTTGCTGAAGCCTTGGACCAAATGCGTCTATATGCCAAGTTTATAAAGGACTTGCTCAAAGGGAAGAAGAAGCTCAAAGAAGATGAAATTGTGATGCTTACTGAATAATGTAGTGCTATCATCCAAAGGAAGTTGCAATAGAAATTGAAGGATCCAGGTAGCTTCTTCATTCCTGACACTATTAGGAAGTTAACTATTGAAAAGGCATTGTGTGATCTTCTATCCATGATGAAAAGGCTAGAGATTTCATAAATGAAGCCTACCATAATGTGTTGGTCAAAGTAGATAGATTCATCTTTCCTATAGATTTTGTATTATTGGATATGGAAAAGGATGTAGAAATGCCTTTGATTCAAGGAAGGCCATTGATTGATGTCCAACAAGGTGAGCTTATGTTCTGGGTTAATGATGAAAATCTAATTTTTAAGGTGTTCGAAGCTGTGAAGCATTCGACTAAAAAGGAGCATTACCTTAGAATTGATGTGATTGACATTTTGATAAAAGAAGCTTCTGCATAAGAAGCTATCCCATGTTCTTCGGAAGTGACTTTAGTGCAATCTAAGATAGTGAAAGTTGAGCATGAAGAGAAGCCTCAAGTGGTACAGTGTGTAAAGTTCTTAGAAGCCTTGCCATCCATTGCATGTTTGAGGCAAGTGATAAAAGAAATGTGCATGACAAATGATGTTGTGAAAGAAGAGCCACCAAATCTTAAGTTAAAGCCTTTGCCTCCGAATTCCAAATATGTATTTCTTGGAGCTATAGTCTCAACTGAAGGAAACATCTCAATAGTTATGGAATAGCCAATTACAGCTATATCAATTGCCAACCCACAAAGTAATAATGCAAAATTTGTACACTCCCAGTATGCATAACTTGGGCCAAGCCACTATGGTACAAATGGAGGGTTATTAGAAGAGCTTAGAGAGTTTAAGGATCTAATGAAGCAGCATATTTGAAAGAATGAGCGCAAGTTTGATTATGTAATTAGTACACTTCAAGCATTGGCAGGAAAGCAAAGGCAGTTGGCAAAGCATTTGAGCATGGATCCAAATAGTTTTGACATAATCTTTATACCTAGTGAAGAGGTGATGATGGCTCATCTAGATCAAGGAGATAAGGAAGCTACAAAAATAAAAGAGGATGGCAATTGAGGTAGTATTGGAAAACTAAAAAGGGAGTTTCTTTTTGTTGCTTTTTTTTTATCCATTGTTAGTTTGTTTTTGGTATTAGTTTCTATTTTGATTCACTTTTGTTTAAATGGTGTCAAGTTGTAGTCTCTTTTTAGTGAGTCAAGTTTAGTGAATTTGAGTTATTTTGTGTACTATTAGGGAGTTGAAAGGATTGTTCAGTGATGAAAGGAAAGGGGAAAAAAAAGCATGCACTAGTGAGCAACTTTTTATGCTTGCACCTACACTTATTGGTGTTTTTCTTGGTTGGAATGTGCATTTTTTTATGGAGATGCATTGGGATTCTTTTTAGAGAAGGCTTATGGGGATATTTGGATGATTTCTTGTGCTTTAACTTTGTTTGATTTCTTGTCAAGGTGAAATCCTAGGGTAATGCATTTTCAGTGAAGTGATAAAGGCCTTGTATAGATTGATTTAGCCTTTCAAGCCTACCCATTACTATATATCCGTAGGTCCCTCTTTGAAGCCTATATATATAGCCTTTTTCTTGTTTTAACTCACATATATCTTACCTTTCTTAAGCCTATATAACCAACAAAACAAATTCCACCTTAATAACATTTGTTGGGTTTTCAAAGTTGTGAATTGCATGTTTTATCGTTTCAGGGTGCTGTGTCTTTTCTCATCTATGTTGTTTGCTCATGTAATGAAGTTGTTCTCAATTGAAAAAAGAGAAAAGCAGAAATTCACTTCCACAAAATGTTTGGTTGGTATTTTGTTGTTGAGTATAGTTGACTAGAAACAAAGGGAAAAGAAGAAATAAAAAAGAAAAAGAAAAAAGAGATGGAACAACTTAAAGTTTTTTAGCAAGCATGGCATAATTCTATTGGAAGTAAAAATG
Source organism: Dalbergia cultrata (assembly GCA_031216105.1). Classification (NCBI taxonomy): domain Eukaryota; kingdom Viridiplantae; phylum Streptophyta; class Magnoliopsida; order Fabales; family Fabaceae; genus Dalbergia; species Dalbergia cultrata. Next base: position 21,724,726 of record CM062350.1, read on the forward strand.
AAAAAAAATGAAAAAGAAAAAGAGAAAGTGCTGAGTTGAATGTGGCACTATTCTTGGGCCTTAGTATTATATGTAATGAATAGTTTTTTAACCCAGCCTTGTTTTAATTCTTTTTTTTTTTTTTTTAATTCTTCACCTTTACCCTTGGCCTAGTGCGATAAGCTTGCAAAGTCCCTATTGTTCATTAAGCTACACCACTCTAGATTAGTGGAGGTAGGAATGAAAAACACGTTGTGGGTCTAAGAAAGAGTTTAAGTGTCCTCATAATTCGATCCACATGAGTTTTTTGGTGCAAACTTGCAAGGCTGTGTGTTTTGAATTAGGACATTTGGGTTGCTTTTATGTGTTTGCCTAGTTTCTTATAATTTTGTGCTTGTTTGACCTTTATGAAGTGAAAGATTTTGTTTGTTCTCATATGGGTTCGTAGTTCATAGTGTCATGTTTGGTTATGCATCATTGCTTGAGGACAAGCAACATCTTAGGTTTGGAGGTGTGATGTTGCATCATTTTATGCATGCTTAAGAGTTTAGAACACCCAATTTTGGTGAAACTTTAACCTTTGATGAGTCTTTGGGTAGTGTTGTAAGCATGTAAATATGTCTTGTGATTCGTTTAGTATATTTTAAAACTTATTTTGGTTTTTGTATAATTTTTGTTTTATTTTCAAGTTTAAGGGATAAGTTACAAAATGGAGTAGAAGCATAAGCATTCTGGCTTCTCAATGCCAGAAGTGGGCATCCAAATGCTTGCAGGAAGGATCTCTCAAGTTGCTCCTGGCATTGCAATGTTTAAACTCAATGTCTGAACACCTGTAGTCCAATCAACATGATGCCGTCAGCTGACTCCTACTGTCCCAGTGCCTACACCCACAGTTTGTGCTTATCTTATGTTTTATGTTTGCACGATCAGAGAAGGGAGGAGGTTGCACGATCTCGTTCAAAGAAGGCTCGATGCGTCACGGCGCTTCTCGTATGTGCACATGATGATTCATGTCGCGCCGGACTGAGGCGGCATCGCGGAATCAACCTTGCGATGATGTGGCGGTGAAGATGGTGAGATCTACACCTCCATTTCTGTTTTCACCTTCTTTTTATTTGGTTTTGAAAACTAGAGATCTGTGTTTGGTTCAGGTTCCTACTCTTGATTGGTTTGATCTTGGTGTGAGTGATGGATGATTGTGGGTTGTGATGAGTATAGATTTTGTATTTGGTTATGAGGGATGGGTTTTTGGCTTAGTGGATATGTGCTGTATGTTTTACTTGTTTAAGCTTCATTGATGCCTTAGAAAATAAATTTACTCTGTAAATTAAAATTTCAAAAGTTAATAACCTTGGCTTTTACTCACTTTGCTGTTAGCATATGACTTTTTTTTTTTAAGGGGAAAAAAAAACTTATGCTGCTATTTTATAATTAATAGGCCCTTGTTGCAAGCTCTGTGTATAGACATGAATACAACATTGTAAAGGAAATTGCTAATTTTGTGTTAAGGGTAAGCTTTTTCTATTTATTCATTGATTCTTGAGGCTTTGGTACTTTTCATTCACATAATATTAGAGCTTCTATGACTAAGTGGATGAAAAAAGCATAACCATGGTGAGGGTTGACTTACAAGTATATGAATTATCTTTTGATGGTCCATTGAAAGGGCAATAACATATGTAGTTGTCTCAACTAGAATGTGGAGTAGTGGAAGCTGTGGGGGTCCAAACTGTATCTTCAAACATAAAGTTTAAAGAATCAAAATAAAAATAACACAATGGTTGCTTGGTTTGGATTCATATTATGAGTGTGGGATGTGTATTGAATTTGTAAAACACGTCCTTAGCAATACTATAAAAATTTGTGGGTATCATTGTTTGAAAGAGCATTGCCAATGACTTGGTTTGTTGTTTCGATTCCTGGATGTAGTTTGTGTGCTCATTTATTTAACTCAACTTTTCTTCTTACATAGAAAAAGAAATTTATTAAAAGAGAAGAGAAGATCACAAAGGAGGATAAGCATTCCAAGACAAAACGAAAATTAACAACTAAATCCTACGTGGAAAAAAACTTTGCAGCAAAGCATGCCAATTCCTTTGTAGGCTAAATAAAGAAACACCATTTAGGACAAACTTAATAGACAATATCTATGAGCTATTAATTCATAGAGTGAAATATTGGCATTAAGAATTATAAGCAAGTATAACTTTTTTCTTGTGATTAAAATCATGATATTTTCTTATCTCCAATTCTTTGGAATTCTATTGACAATTATGTTTATCCTCTTTTTGCAGTTTTCATTCTTTCATTTTTTTTCTTTTCCTTTGTAAATTTCAAGTGCTTTCATTCTTTTTTTGTTAGATAAACTCTTTGTAACCATTAACAGGATATTTGTTATTATCCTTCATTATGTTTATAATCAATTATTAGTGTTCTCCATCATTGTCAAATATTGATTCCATTCTGCTGGTTATTGTACATGAGAGATTTGATGTTGAAATTATTTGGAAGACAAAGGTTAAAGCATGGCGAAGTGCAAGCATTTGGCACCCTACGTAGTTGACAATTGACTATCTTAATGTTGTATGGCATCATGGTATGATCATGGTGGTTTGCTCATCAATGGAGAGCAGTGAAATGCAAATAATCTGGATTTATAGCCTTGTATTTTTTGCTTCTATTCTACTATTATTGGCAATGACAGCATATTGGCACTAACAAACTCCTTTTATCTTTGTTTTTCAGGTTTCCCAGGAAGAGGCTACAAAGTAGAAAGAAATGTTAGTAAATCAACTCAAATGCCTTCGTGAAGAATTAAAACAAATCAGAGATAACATACACTATAGTCCTTTAATTAATTATATTTATTTGATCTTGCATTCTCTTCCTTGTTTTTTATTCCTTAATTCACAATATCTCTATTTTTCTTTTAGATTAGAGGGCTTTATGTTGTAAAATTTGAAATATTTGGATTAAAATTACTTTGTTGTATGATGTTAACTAGTTAAAATATATTGGCAATTTTTAAGTTTGTGTATAGATATATAATTTTTTGTTTGATGATATCTATTTAAATTTTAAAAGTGAGATTTCAAAAATTTAAATTTTTCTTTTTTTTTTAAAAAAAAGGATCACACATTAGTGACCGATATATCAGTCACAAAATTAGTGACTGATAGTGACTGATTTTTCAGTCACTAATAGCACACCAAACCATTCGTTGTATGGAAACTTAGTCACCGAAAAAATCAGTCACTATTATTCAAATTCAAATCGGTCACAAAATTTAGTGACCGAAAAATTGGTCACTATTGAGTCAACTTTATTCAATTGGTCATGGGATAATTTCGGTCACAAAGTTGGTCACAAAATCGGTCACAAAAATTAGTGACCAAAAAATCGGTCACTAATAATTTAGTAACCTTGAATCTAGCTACAACATAAATTGGTCACAAATTGGTCGCTAAAAGATTTTGTGACCAATTTATTGCATTTAGCGACCGAAATTTCGGTCACTAATGGGCGATTTCTTGTAGTGTGGGTTCTATGGCTTCTTGTACATCTTTATTTTAGTTTTTTGTTGTTATTGTGATGAGAAATTAAACTCACAACTAGGGGTAAGGACGTTGTCTAATTGCTATAAATTGTGGATGATTTCTTGATACTCTACACTTGGGATTAACAAGTTAAAGGTTCATTACTTGCTTTGTTATTGATTTGTGAGTTTGATTCCCATGGATTGTGTGAGGGCATTTGCATGATTTGGGAAAATTATCTATAAACTAACTCTAGGATGAGCCTCTTAATTCTCAATATTTAGGAATAAAATTGGGGATTAATTATGCAAATTATGGATTGGAAATGTTGTGCTTATAATTAATCTCTCTACTATAGAAGCACAGTTAGCTTGTTGCTATGAAAAGAAAAGGATTGACTTACTAAGGAATTTAGAGCCAATTGAACTAGAATCCTTCATTAATTTTCTATTCCCAAATCAAAGTTCAAAAAGTATCCCACTCTTCAGAAAATTGTGACAAACCTTAATCCTCTAATGTTTCGGTATTGTTGTTAATTCGTGCTATAAGTTGATTGCTTGCTTGATAGTTACTTTTTACTAGTTATCAATTAATTTGAGCTTTAAAGCTACCTTCAATCCAAATCATTTAGTTTGATTTTAGTCTAATTAGAAGTAAAACTAGTGAAGTATTGATTAATAGCATTAGTCCTCGTGAGAAGGATGGCCAATTATTGTGGTACTACTTGAATGATTTGGTATAGTTGCCAAATAGTTATCATTGCATAGGATTGTCTGACCTCTGACTTTCGGGATTCCTTTTATCCTCGCCATCCTGAGTTGGCAAAGATCTTCTGCTCTTTGTATTCTTTTGGGTGACTATATATTTTCCCAATTTCCTTTCTCGAATAAGAGTCTCTACTATGCCTTTTAAGTTATAACAATCTTTGGGGTCTCTACTGCTTCTTTCTTTCCCAAAAGCTCTATCAACTTGAACAAATCTAGGTATTATTGGGGTCTATTGTCGCATCTTACTCTTCGATCTCTATTTGAAGCTTGAAATCTTAAAGGAGACGTAAATTCATAATGTAATCAGAAAATGGAAACTTGTCACTATCATCTTGGACCACTGAATTTCCTTTCCTCCTATCAACCACATGGCATGATATGAAGTGTTGGTCTCCTTGCGGTAATCACAGGAAGTAGAGCTAGTCGATTTTCTCAACTAGATCTTGTTGGATGAGGTTTTGCAGTCCTATGATAGATGAGAACTGTGGTCAGCCTTGCTGTGGGTCCAATAGGCCTACCTCCCGCCTCATGCCCCTAATGTTGAGGTTGCATGTTAGACTGATGCAATGCAAGATTGGGTTCCTGGCAGCTTATCTTTCCCCTATGGCACCTTGAGTTTTGACAAGTCAGACTTATGGCCTGCGTGGAGCATTAACGTATACCTTTACTTCCCAGATTCCCGCCTATGGCATTCATACTAGTGGCAAGCCATTTCTTCTTCCTTCCTTTGAAGGTCCTAAGCGATGCTTTCTTCTTATCTCACCCTCCTCAACTAGGCGTTCCTCCTCTCTCTTATGCTGGTCATCCATGTCCCATTGCAAATCCTAGATGGTCATATCCTATATCCCTAATGACCTTAAGCATCTATGTGATGAGGGGAGAATTTACATTTCCTACTCTTGCATTATTTGCCCTGTCAAGGTTAGCACGACTGTGATCGGTGTTTGAGATTTCCTCCCAGTTAGCACTGGAATTAGCCCTAGAAGCATACTCCAATGTGGTATGCATTTCGACCTTAAGGAGGTTATTCTCAAGAATATGGCAGTCTTCTATGTGAACTTCGAAAGGGATCCTCCTTAACATTAACATGATCATTTAATGAAGAACAAGAGAGAATGGTCAACGTTGCGTCCCCCACAAACTGCACAAATGTAACCAAGTGGGGGTGTCAAAGGAATTAGAATGTACCTCATCACTTACGGAGCACTCAAGTTTAGGAACGCAAGGTGACTTAGGCTCTTCTTGTCTCCAGAGTTAATGGGGGTCTATACCTACAAGGACTCCACTAGCAAGTAAGCAAAGGCTGAAAGTGAGTATCAGAGTGCAAGTGAACGTAAAAGTATACCTAGAGTCCAAATAGGAATTTATAGAGGTGGCCTCAGAGGTAGTTACCAAGGTTAGGAGCCTAGTCATGTTCCCTATAATGTGATCCCACGCTCTCTCGTTCAAGGGTGGAATGGAAAGAGAGAGGGACATTGCCTCAGTAACTGCTGACACGTAGAGGTTCTCTTGGAAACTAGGTGGGGCAAGATCCTAGGCTCGGATGTCAAAAGGCTTGGCCTTTCGAATTGAGCTTGTACAAATGGATTGGATTTAGGGTCATGCCCATCTCTTGCTCTTGTCCATAATATATATATATATATATGAACTAAAGATATCTAGCACTAGTAGCAGTGATTAATTCCCTTGAGGCATAGAACTTACAAACGTGGGTATTGCTTCTATGATAAAACCCTTTCCCTCCACACTGTCAGGAATCGAACCTTTTATTAGATGATTAAGGAGTCCAGCTAAATTAATTTTTTTAATATTAATGTATATTTTTCATAGTGAAATAACAAAATTTTTCTCATTACCTTCTTCAGCGTTCATCTTTGTTTATCAACTTAATTAATAAATATTTTTTATTTTCATATGCATTTATAAGATTAATAATTAAGAAAACATGCAACTTTTACTTTTTAAAAAGTAATTATTACAAATTATTGTTATTATTAATATTTGTTTTCCTAATATAGTAAAAATTTAAAAAGGAAATTGTACATATAAATATATTAATAGTTATGATGGAGAAGGATAGGAGAGGATGATAATATATGTATGTCTAGAGTGTATTTTTATAAATGGGTGTATTGATGTTTTGTATTATTTTTAGCCATATATATTTTATTTTATATATATCATATAATTTAGATCAATAAATTGTATGATGCATTTGACTACATAAAGTGCACCATAATATTGGCCAAAAATTGTTGTAATGATTGTAATATTGAGGAACCTGAATGAAAAATTTTAGATATATAGTATAAGAACTTGATTATAAATTTTTAAACTATAAAAACCTAACTAAAAATGGAGTAAAAATATAGGAAAATACAGAATAACTAAAGATATTACTAACATTATGTAATTATAACATACACATCCAAAGAAATATTGGTAGAAACATTATCAAAAGCCACAATTATTATTGAATGACATAAAATGATGCGGTCGATACATTCATTTAGAGGCTTTCTACTCCTTCAAACAGTTTGCTGGTGCAAAAGAAATTTGATTGTTTTCAAGATCATATTGCATCTCAAAGTTCACTTGTGCCATATTGCCAAGGATGGAATAGTCATCATAATAGTCCGTAGGGATAATCAAAAGGCAGAACATGCCTCTAAACCGCTTAAATGTGTGGTATGCTCGCAACCGCAACCCTTTATTAGCCCCAGCAAAATTGAGTATGACACCAGGGAAGGGGAAGATTTCTCCATTATCATGATAACATAGGTTATAAGGCTCTGGTGGATTTCTCACCGGCTCGCGATCAATGTGTTTTAAGAGAGCAGAGTGAACACTCTCAAAGAAACCCGACTGAAGCACGGTCAATGTGGTTCCAGCATCCACTATAATACGAAATTGCTCTGATGGATGCACCAATGTGCCTCCAATGGAGATAGTTTCAAGCTCAATGAGGTAAACGTAGCTTAGAAGTGAGTCAGTAACCAAAGGGACGGTAACAAGCCCTTCAGTGAACCTTGTTGATTCACTACCAAACTTGAGTTTGCTAGTGGTGGAACTGCGAGAGAAAGGAGAATTTAGACAATATGAGAATTTCTTACCAATTTGGTTACCCAGTTGAGCGATCAATGAAACACCTGTAGGTCCGAGCCCAGCTACTCCAGAGCCAGCAGTTTCGAATAACCCTGAATTGTTGTGTCCACATCCAAATAAAAAATTTGGATAAGATGTTGAAATGGTACCATCGAAGCTGATGGTATCACTGGCCAATTCACCTCTTGACACAGATTTGTCGCCATACCTTTCTTCATATTGGCATCTGTCAAAGGGTCCACAAGAAGGTACCAAAAGCAATTCACAAGAATCTGAGAAGCACTTTTGCAGCTTATATGTAGAAGATTTTTTTGGATTAAAGATTGGTGCATCTTGTGGGTAACATGAGGTGCATGGCCTGCATTGCACCCACGTGAGGTCACTTCCTGTGTCTGCTACGACTAGTGACTTCACGGGTGGGGTGCCTAGGAAGATTCTCATGAGGTAGTCCCCACTGTTTGGGTATATTCTGGTTTGGACCTTGCTTCCATAATCATATGCACTGTTATTAGGTGTGTGGCGGTGGAAGTTGTTGGATCTAGAGATTGAGCGAAAGGCAGCATTCTGAAGAAGCTCTGATTGGGTCATTGAAGAGTTGTTCAAGGGTGACAAGGGTGAGTCACGGTGAATAAGATCAACGGTGAAGCTTTTGGTTGGTTTTGCTTCAAATGAAGATGTTGTTGATAACAATGGCAATAGGAGAATGAGCAAGAGTACAAAATTCTCCATGGTTGTGAAACTCAAAGGACAATGCAAAAGAGAGGAGGAAGTAGTTGGAGGAGATATATTGCGTAAGAGGAAGGATTTGTTTATATAAGTGTAAGACTTGCTTGTATCTTACACTAGTGATAACTTTTTAGACTAAAAGTTCAGACTCCTCTATCCAAATGTTAATGTTAATGAAACAAAATTATAAATTCATCCTAAACTATAAGCTTCTTTGGATAAGAGGAGTGTGGGCTTGCGGTCTAAAAGAAAATGTATATCTTGCTAACATTCCCTTTTGATAAAAAGTTATTTTTGTTTCATGGATGATAGATTGATTTTGATAGAAAAAGTTTGCTTTTATTTTTTCAAATGTCAAGATAATAGAAAAATTGGTAAGCATTATTGATTTGACATATTAAATATATTAATACTTATAACTTTATATATGTAGTAATAATATTTTAAAGTAGTATTATGGAAAATTTTAAAGGCCCACTATCCTGTTTATTTGACTCTAATGGAAGGTTTTTAACTTTATTGTTTGTATGAAGGAACATGCAATATTTTCATTTATCTACATCTGTATACCATTCACATTTAAGAGGTGTAAACAAGGAAACTTGTATATGTGTCAACTTCAAGTGAATTTACTTCCCATTATTTGGAGAATCTTCCTGATTATGGAAACTAATATAAATTTGTAATAAACCAACTACATTATTTGTATTTAGTGGATAGTGAATTGATTTTCACATAAAAAAAAGTAACTTTTATTTTTTCAAATTTTAAGTTAGTGGCAACTTATAAGCAATATTTATTTCAAATATAATATTTTTAATTTTATATATGTGCTAATAATATTTCAAAAGTTGTATTATGAAAAAATTTACTAGTCTCATTGTCTTGTTCATTTGACTCTAATTGAAATTTTTTATTTTTATTTTAAAAAATAAATGAACATTTAATATTTTCTCTTATTTTTCTATATCTATATTATTAATACTTTAGAGGTTAAACAAGAAAAGTTTTATATAGGTCAACTTTATGTAAATTTACTCCTCCATTACTTGGAGAATCTTCCTAATTATGGAAATTAAACCACTTTGAGACTTAATTAATTAACTATTATAAATAATTAATAATAATAATATTAATTATTTATTTTTAATTATAATTAAATATTATTGATAATTAATAATGATTAATAATTATTAACAAAATAACAATTCATTTTTCATTATTATTAACAATTAATTATCATTAAGGATATTATGGATTTGTTTATTAATAATAATTAAATATGGTTAAAAATTAATAATTACTACATAATCAAAAAATCACTAATATTTATTGTTAATGATTAATTAATAATATTAATTATTACTAACTTGATATAACAATTAAATTTATTATTTTTAATTTAAATTCTTACAATAATAAATTAAAATGAATTATAATTATAATAAATTAATAAAATTACAATTTTTATTATTAGTATTATTAATTTTTTTAGTAAAAACATATATTACCTAGTAATGCTTGTGATATACAAAACAAGGTAATTTGAATTGCCAATTAGATTACTTATACATACTAGACATTGAATTTTAATATTACCTATAATTTAAATTAGGAGTGTTTATGACCCGTCCTGACCCGCGAACCTGGCCCGACCCGAAGCTAATTTGGACAGGTTCGGGTCTTGAAATTTGACCCGGTATATTTTTTGAGCCGGGTTCAGGTCATATATCGAGTTGGTCTGACCCAACCCGAAGTCAAATTATCCCTTAAGAGATATATATTTTTATAATATTTTATGAAAAATTATAAGATTTTAAAGTTTAATTAATATATTTTACATAATTTGATGTTATTTCTACATTGATCTAGTTTATTTTGAAACCTATATCGTAAAATATCTTTAAAATTTTGTTTCTTACTTGTAAAATTTTATAACTTCATTATGTATAATATTTAAATTCTTGTATATTGTTCGAATGTCGGGTTGACCCGATATGACCTGGGACATAGTCGGGTCATTATCGGGTCGGGTTCGGGTTTTAAAAATTGATCCGGTGTAAAAATCGGATCAGGTTTGGGTCTTGTTCAACCCAGTCCAACTCGTCCCTTGTACACCCCTAATTTAAATGGTAACAATCCTTCTAAGGGAATCTAGATTATTAGTAATCCATATGCAATGCACCAAATGCCACCTAAGTTGTAATATGTAGATTGTTTGGTGTCTAACCAAACAAAGCAATATTGTGGGCCCGAGTAATTTTAAGTCACATTATCAGTAATCTTGATAAATTAACTCATAACAAACACCACATAAATATAATTAATTTGATTATCTCTACTATTATATAAAAGGCTTGTAGTAGATGTATGTATTGGACAAAAAGAAAAGAAAAAGAGGATTCAAGAGTTAATAGTTCTTTTTTGTTTTTTTCAATCTCTAAATTTTAATAAGCTTTCTCTTTTCATGTCTTAATTTTATGTACCCATGTTCAAGAAGAGTTCTTTCCCATCACTATTTAATTTTTTTTTTCCTATATAGTCCCCTATCATTGCTTGATGAGAGGCACAAGTGCCTGTCAAGACACTAGTAGGAGGAAGGTTGTCAGAATTTTCCTATTAAAGCGTGATTAGTTAGCCAATTATGAACTACAGTTCGGCAGGACTTGGATTCTCAATTATACAATAGGATTGTATTCTATTTTGATTGCATATTACAACGCAAGCTGAAATTTGTACTAAATTTTATATACAAGTATATAAATAGTAAAAAGTTAAGTATTCTTTTGGTTTCTCAATATATCTACTGTCAAACATAGTGATTAATCATTTTGCTTATTTAAGACCCATAAAATGGGTAGATACAAGCCACATATTTTAAGTATTAATTTGAAAATAGTTATGATTAAAGAATATAAGATATTCAGATAATTGTATTGAATTATACCAAGAAATTGATTATTATTTAACCAAAATTATATTGGTTGTTACATCATTGTTTTATTTTTATTTGACTTTTAATTAGGTGGGCAACCAATCAATACACACACACAAGTATATGTAAATTCACTACACATAGCATTTATTGCTATGTGTGATAAAAGTGAGATGTATCAAAAAATACCTTTAATTATATTTATATCTACGTAACTAATTATGATTACTTTGAACTTATGAAATATTTTTAATCAATTAAATAATTAAAGCGTGATTAGTTAGCCAATTATGAACTACAGTTCGGCAGGGCTTGGATTCTCAATTATACAATAGGATTATATTCTATTTTGATTGCATATTACAACGCAAGCTGAAATTTGTACTAAATTTTATATACAAGTATATAAATAGTAAAAAGTTAAGTATTCTTTTGGTTTCTCAATATATCTACTGTGAAACATAGTGATTAATCATTTTGCTTATTTAAAACCCATAAAATGGGTAGATACAAGCCACATGTTTTAAGTATTAATTTGAAAATAGTTATGATTAAAGAATATAAGATATTCAGATAATTGTATTGAATTATACCAAGAAATTGATTATTATTTAACCAAAATTATATTGGTTGTTACATCATTATATTGTTTTATTTTTATTTGACTTTTAATTAAGTGGGAAACCAATCAATACACACACACACACACACACACACACACACACAAAAGTATATGTAAATTCACTACACATAGCATTTATTGCTATGTGTGATAAAAGTGAGATGTATCAAAAAATAACTTTAATTATATTTATATCTACGTAACTAATTATGATTACTTTGAACTTATGAAATATTTTTAATCAATTAAATAATTTTAAAAATAATTTTTTGTCTAATCTGAAGATAAATTTAGATTTTTTTAAAAATTTAAACTAATTAATTATTAACATTCAAATGACAAAAAAAAATTTGTGTTAATGCGTTTAGGAATATATTATATAAAAAAATAAAAAATAAAATATTCAAATATTATGTATTGGATGATATTAAATTATTTTTTCTACTTCACCCAAAAAAAATTATATTTTCCAAAGTTGTACTCTCACATTTTAGTATTTTACGTAACAGTATCATTAATTCACTATACGATGGGTACATGTGCTTCATATCTGTGGTAAATATTTTAAATAAATAGCTATACACAATAAATATTATTTAAAAAAATTTTAATACATTTTTCACTAATCCTTTTAAAGCATTTTCTTAGTTTATTTTCGATAATGTCATTATTAAATAGGAAGGACAACATTAATAGGGTGAGAGAGAAAATTAAACTAGTAATTAATGTTAATGAAGAAAATTACCAACTTATCCTAAACTATAAAATTCTTTGAATAAGAGAAGTGTGGGCTTTTGGTCTAAAAGAAAATGTATATTCTGCTAACCTCGTATGAAGATGTGGAGATTAGCATTCCCCTTTTGTAAAAAGTTATTTTTGTTTGGTGGGTGATAGATTGATTTTGACAGAAAAATTTTATTTTTATTTTTTCAAATGTCAAGATAATAGAAAAATTGGTGAGCATTATTGATTTGAAATATTAACTATTAATACTTATAACTTTATATATATACTAATAATATTTTAAAGTAGTATTATGGAAAATTTTATACGCTCACTATCCTGCTTATTTGACTCTAAGGCTTTGTTTGGCAAATGAAAGAAATAGAGAGGAAGGAAATGGAGTGAAAAGAAATGGAGAGGAAGGAAGTTGAGGTGATTTTTATTTTCCATAGATATGTTTGGATGAAAGGAAAATAGGAAGGAAGGAAATAGATGAAAGATTAACTTGTTTTATTTGTTTGGATGGAAAAGTGAAAGGAAAGAAAGAAATAATGATACTAATTGACTTTTTTATCCTTAAATTATAAAAAGGTTATTCTTTATAGAATTATATAAAAAATTATTGGAAACTTAAAATTAGATACAATTTTGTCATAAATTTATCTATCAAAATAATATAAATAAATATAAAAGCATTCCAGTCAAAATCTTTATTTTATATTTAATAATTTTATTAATTAATATCAAATAGAAAATATAAATATTTTTTAATATAACAAGTTTAGAATAATATCAAGCTAATAAAGAAGAAAATATTAATAAAAATAAATTATTTAAATTTATTTAAAATAAAAATTTTAAAGTCACCAATATTTCAAAAGAGTTACCAAGCTTAATCATCAAATTCATATTGAAAAGATCATGTGTTTGAAGCTTTACAAAATGAAATACTTATTCGTTCCTTTTGTGTAATTAGTTTCAAGAATAAAATGAAAGACTAAAAATAAATGCATTGGAGAGCAAAGCAGCACCAATGATGAAGGCTAGTTGGCGCTGGAGGAGGGACCCTGAGAATGGAGGGCAGCAGGACGCGTGATTTTGGTTTGCTACAGGTTCTAAATTGGGGCTAGGGATTTTAAATAAGAGAGTGGGTATTTTTGGAATAGGTAAATATTACCCCATCCTTTCACCATTTTTCTGCCCATATGAGGGGGGAAAAAAATAATGTGGGCCCCACATATTTTTTGACACTATTTAATCTTTCCTCTCCTATTTTCCCTTGCACCAAACAGTGAAAAATTACTTCCTTCCCCCCACTTTCCTTCCCTTCCCATTCCTTTCTCTCAATTTCCTTTCAAACAAACACAGTGTAAAGGAAGCCTTTTAGCTTTATTTTTTGTGCAAAGGAACATGTAATATTTTCTTTTATCTATATATATCTACTATTCATATCTAAGAGGTGTAAATAAGGAAGCATGTACACATGTCAACTTCAAGTGAATTTACTTCCTCCTACTTCAAGAATCTTCCTAATTGTGGAAACTAGTATAAGTTTTTAATAAACCAACTACATTATTTGTATTTAGTGGATTGTGAATTGATTTTCATACAAAAAAATTAACTTTTATTTTTCCAAATTTTAAGTTAGTGGTAACTTATAAGCAATGTTTATTTCAAATATAATATTTTAAACTTTATATATTTACTAATAATATTTCAAAAGTTGTATTATGAAAAAAATTACAAGTCTCGTTGTCTTGTTCATTTACTATAATTGAAATTTTTTAATTTTCTTTTAAAAAATAAATGACCATATAATATTTTATCTTATTTTTCTATATCTATATTATTAATACTTTAGAGGTTTAAACAAGAAAAGTTTTATATAGGTCAACTTTAGGTGAATTTACTCCTCCATTACTTGGAGAATCTTGCTAATTATGGAAACCACTTTGAGATTTATTTAATTAACTATTATAAATAATCAATAATTATTATTAATAATGTTAATTATTTATTTTTAATGATTACTAAATATTATTGATAATTAATAATGATTGATAATTATCAACTACTAATAGAAATTCATTTTTCATTATTATAACAATTAATTATTATTAATGATATTAGTGATTTATTTATTATTAATAATTAAATATTTCTAATAATTAATAATTACTAACAAATCAAAAATTAGTAATATTTATTGTTGATTATTAATTAATAATATTAATTATTATTAGCTTGATATAATAAATTAATAATATTAACAAGTATTATTATAATTATTATTAATTTTAAAAAAAATATATTACCCAATAATGCTTGTGATATACAACAAGGTAATTTGAATTGCCAGTCGGATTACTTGTAATTGTAATATTACTTGTAATTTAAAAGGTAACAATCCTTCTAAGGAATATCTAGATTATCAATAATTCGATACGCAAAGCACCAAATGCCACCCAAGGTTGCAATGTACGTATATTGTTTGGTAATCTAGATTGCCATTAAAGTGGTCTAACCAAACAAAGCAATATTGATAAATTATTAGTAATCTTAACAAATTACCTCATGCCAAACCTTAGTTATGAAACTTAACCGAGTGATCAACTCGACCAAGGCACGGGGTCACTAGTTCAACCAGTGGATCACTAGTTAAACTAGATTTTATAAAATCAGTATTAAAAAATATTTTATTTGTAGCTAAGTTTAACATATATATATATATATATATATATATAACAAAAAAGAAGCTGGCTTAGTGGAAGGGATAGACGCTTTTTTTCCAAATCACCAATGTTCCATCCTCCAAATGTCATTTTCAAGGTTTTATTACACAGTCACATAGGCGCAGTTCAGCAAAGTTTCACAGGCCGGTTCAGATCCAGTCGGCTTGGTGCGATTTGACATTGGCCTGGCCGGTTCACACAGGTTTAACCAGACCGAGCCAACTATATAACCGATCTATTCAGAGAACCAGATCGGTGATTGATTCACCGGTTTCTGGTTTGAACCAGCCGGTCCGTCTTATTTTAATTACTATGTACCAAACACCCCATAAATATAATTAATTTGATTATCTATACTATTATATAAAAGGCTTGTAGTATATGTATGTACTGGACAAACAAAAAAAAGGTGAATTCAAGAGTTAGTAGTTTTTTTTTTTCAATCTCTCTAAATTTTAATAAACTTTTACTTTTCATGTTTGACCTTATGTACCCACGTTCAAGAAGAGTTCTTTCCCATCAATATTTAAGTTTCCTTTTCCTATATACACTACTAGAAATCCCCAGGATATTGATGGAAGTTATTGGTGGGTACGTAACCATCGGTAAGTATTGACGGCATTTCGACCGGTTGTTGATTTTTTGCATTATTAAATTTTTTATTATAAATTTGCATGACAGACCGTCGGTAAATCCGTCGATAATTAATAATATAAAATTTTGTACATTTTAAATGGGAATGCCTTCTTCTTCCTCAGTCCAATGTCATCTCTCTCTCTCTCTCTCTCTCTCTCTCTCTCTCTCTCTCTCTCTCTCTCTCTCTCTCTCTCTCTCTCTCTCTCTCTCTCGGCCTCCACCATCACTACCTTCTTTGCCATCGTGCACCGACACTAAAGCTCTGCTTGCAAAACAAAGACCGCCATTGCAATCTAGGAGCTTTGGTGAGCATTTTAATCGATTTAATTTTTTGATTTGGTTTAGTTTTTTTGTTTGTTTATCGGTGTCCATATATAGTGTTATGTTTTATTACATTATAGAGTAATTATTGCTATTATTTTGTTAATGTAGGAGTTGTGTTTAAAGGTGGCAATGAATTATTGACATTGAGAACGGTTTGTCATTCTACTTCCTTATTTTATTTTATGTTTTGTATCTATAGGAGTTTATAAGTGTGTTAAGTTAAATTTTTGTTCATATTAGATTTTCAGGATTGGATTTTGTTGAGCGTAGAGAGCTTTCATGTTATGTGTTTTTTTTTTCGCCTTTCAAATATCATACTCTCACAGCTGCATATGGATACAGTAATTTTGTCATTGTTTTAAGAGTAAATTTCCATTTTGGTCCTTTAGAAATATATTGGAGACAAATTATACCATCTATTTGGTCCTTCACAATTCAAAAAATGAAAGTCCAATAAGGAACTAGGTGAGCCCGTGGTGAAAGACATTTAACATTTGGGTGAGAAAATTTTGGCTATGTTTATTGCTTCAATCCTTCAAAATAAACTAGAGAAGTGTCATATGATAACTATAAGTTTTCCATTCATGATGCGCAAGGAAACAATTTATCTTGGAGTGTCATATGATGATAACTATAAGTTTTCCTTACATGATGCGCAAGGAAACAATTTATCTTTCTCATTTATTGTTAGTTGTTCTTGTGCATATTTGTGAAAAATATTTGATAATTGTAGTATTTGTAAATAAAATGTTTTTCATAGGTCAAGTTAATAACATTAAAAGAGCGCTTCTTGGGAGGCAACCCAAGTTTTATTGCTTTTATTTTTATGTTTGGTAATTATTATTTGTTGAGTTGGCTTGAGTGTCTCCCCATATTTGAATCCTTTGTAAGGGGATATATATAGTGTTGCCCACAAAAAAATTTTGTTATTTTTTTTTTTACATGCATAAGAATTTTGTTCTCTTACCCTCATTTCATGTCAAGTCGTAATATGAAACTTTAGAAATAGAACAGTTGAGTTGGGCTTATGCTCATACTATTGGGGTTGATGTGGACAATTTTGCAAATACGCTTCTACCACCTATAGAGAATGACAATGATAAAGATTACCAGGCAATGGATGGCAATAATAAAACAGGGGAGTTATTTGCTTTCTCTTTTCTTTTGTTGATATGTTTTGGTATTGTGTTGAGTTCCTTTGTTGAAATGTTTAACTTAGGTTTGCATTATTGCTGGTCTTAGGTCTAAGTGTTTTGTGGTCGTAAATTTGAAAAGAAGAAAGGCAAATTAAACTCACCTCTCTTGAGATTTTGTGAAATTATATTCAACCCGTATCCCCTCTAGTTGTCCGACCTACACGCACCTCCTTCGATGGCATTAACAATTAAATGATTTTAGGTGAGCGGTAAAAAATGTGCTTCATTCTTTCTTTCTTTCTTCATCCAAGGATACCTACTCCCACTATCACCATCATCCTCAACCATAATCTAGCCCCGACCTAAAAATTAGATCAAATCCATAGCATAAGAATCACCATCACAATCCAAAGAAACTCACCACAAAAGTCCATCATCAAAATCCAAATTTCTGGTGCAATTTGCTGAGGGATAAGGAATGAGGATAGGAATCGAAGAATTATACATCTATTTTTTGTTGTTGTTGCTACTTTGTTTTCCGTCACTGACACCTCGGCCTCAACCTTCCGCCACTGAATTGCTTTTATTGCCTGTAGCAAGATTGAACTAATTGATGCCCTCAATCCCAATGGATCCTCTCCTTCATACCGTTGCTAATAATCTTCGTGATCACTTGTTGGTTCCTTCCTATACATTACCTACCTATCTACTGCTATTTCTCAATCTCCATCTTATTTCTATTCTTTGATCAATGCTTCAAATCAACGGTTAAATGTTTGGTCCTTTCTGTTGGGACTCTAAGAAGACATTCCCAGCGGCCTTGAGTTTAATAGGCTCCTTGCTATACATCAAATGGATGTTTTGATGATGGATTTTTGTTGTGATGATTATTCTTATTCTGTTGATTTGATATAATTTTTAGGTCAAGGCTGGACTGTCATTGGGGAGGATGATGATGATGGTTGGAGTAGGTATTCTTAGATGAAAGAAGAAAGATAAAGGGCATTTTTGGTTATTCACCTAAAATCATTTAATTGTTGATGTTAACAAGGGGGTGAGTGTATATCGGACAACTAGAAGGGAGGTAAATTGAATTTCAACGAATCTTAGGGGAGGTGAATATAACTTGGCAAAAATAATAATAATAGAGAAAGGGAAAAAGTGTGCTATACGCAAGGTCTTTTGTTATGGTGTTGAATGCTCTATGATGACAGGACATTTAACTAGTTTTGTTAAGTTATGCCAATTCTAGAATCCATGCTTTCTCTATTTCTCTTTACTATTATTTGGACTTAGGAGTGTATAGTTTTCTAGAAAGAAATTGAGATGACTTTTCCAGGAGGATTATGTGTATTATTTGGACTGTATCTTGTTTAGGGTTGTAATTGATTTTTCATCGAGGCAAAACCTAGTTTAGCATATTTTGGGGTGTAATGATTAGGGTATCCTTTGAATCGGTTGAGCTTTTCAAGCATATCTAATGATATGAATCCTTATATCCCTTGTGAAGCTGAAAAAGAATTGAAAATGACCTTTTTTTTTTCTTTCCTTTTTACCTTCTGATTTTTCTCTCCTGGTTGAACCTTTGAAAAAAATCCTACATGAAGTCATGCATCATAGGTTTTACCCATAATAATATTGTTTTTCTTTAGTGCAGATGTTATGATTTATTTTTTATAGAAAATAAAAAGCATCTTGTTAGTGCAGAAAAATTTCAGAGAAAAAAAAACATTTAAAAAAATACAGAAAGAAATCAAAAGAAAACAGAATAAAAAAGAAAACAGGACAGGAAAAAAAAAAAGTTTTTGCCTCCTTTGTTTCAAGGTGAAAGCCACGAGAATTAATAATTCTGTCTCTTCTTTAACTTGCGATATATGCTTCATATTATTATTATTACATAGTTATACTGTTACACATCCAACAAAGTACTAGCTAAATCATCAACAGAAACCACGATGATTACTAAATGACACGAAACTTTCGGCTCCATATTATTTTCCACACAATAAAAAGGCTTTCTACTCCTTTGAACAATCTGCTGGTGCAAAAGAAACTTCATCCTCTTCAAGATCATATTGTACCTCAAAGTTTACCTGTGCCATGTTGCCAAGGATGGAATACCCTTGGTCACCGTTAGGGACAATCAGAAGGCAGATCAAGCCTCTCAACCTCCCAAATGTGTGGTACTTTTGCAATCGCAACCCTTCATTAGCCCCACCAAAATGGAGTGTGATGTTAGGGTAAGGAAAGTCTCCTGATCCTTCATTATAACACAAGTTAAAAGGCTTGGGTGGATCCAGCACCGAGGGACGAGCAATATATGTTAAGACAGCAGACAAAACTTTTTCATAGAAACTTGATTCAAGCATGGTCAATGTGGTTGCAGCATCAACTATAATAAGACTTTGTTCATTTGGATACATGTTAATGTCCCCAACGGAGATAACTTTTAGATCAAGGTGGTAAGCAGTGGTTAGAAATGGATCATTAACCAAAGGGATAGTAACAAGCCCTTCACTGGATATTATTGATTCACTACCAAACTTGAGTTTACTAGTGGTGGATCCTCCAGAGTAAGGAGAGTTTAGACAATATGAGAACTTGGGACCAATTTGGTTACCTAATTGTGACATTAGTGACAAGTCTCCACGCCCAAGTCCAGCTATCCCTGACCCTGCCCTTTTGAACCTCCCTACATTGCAATGTCCACATCCAAATAAAAAATTTGGATGAGATGTTGAATTGGTACCATCAAAGCCAATGGTATCACTGACCAAATCTCCTTTTGACATAGAGTTGTCACCATACCTTTCTTCATATTGGCATTTGTTAGGGTCTCCACAAGAAGGTACGTAAAGCAATTCACAAGAGTCTGACAAACACTCTTGAATCTTGTATGTGGGAGAGTTTTTTGGGTCAAAGATTGGTGCATCTTGTTGGTAGCATTGCGAGCAAGGCTGGCATTGCACCCACGTGAGGTCAGTGGCTGTGTCTGCAATGACAAGTGACTCCAAAGGAGGGTTGCCTATGAATATTTTCATTAGGTAGTCCCCATGGTTTGGGTTTATTGTGGTTTGGACCTTGCTTCCATTATATGCATCACTAGGTGTGTGGTGGAAGTTGTTGAACCTAGAGATTGAGCGGAAGGCAGCATTTTGAAGAAGCTCTGAGGGGGTCATCGAAGAGATGTACATGGGTGACAAAGGTGAGTCGCGATGAATAAGATCAACAATGAAGCTTTTGGCTGGTTTTGCTTCAGATGAAGATATTGTTGATAGTAGGAGCAGGAGAATGAGCAAGAGTAAAACATTCTTCATGGTTGCAAAAGGACAATACAAGAGAGGAGAAGGGTAGACAGGTAGTTGAAGAGATATTATATAGTGTAGAATAATGTTTGGTGTAAAAGTAAATTGCACAATAAATGCACGCCATACACCTTATTACCATTAGATGTGATGTGTGGTCCCTACTCATCCTACTCATTCATCAAATCCAATGGTGATAAGGTATATGGTGTGTATTTATTGTACAATTTAGTTGTACACCTAACATCACTCTATAGTTTAGTATTTTTTTTTATTCATACAAATCAGGATAATAGATAATTTTTAAATATATACAAATAAAAACTATTTCATCACAATCTTATTAATATACATTTTTTGGTTTAGTTTGGGATGGACAATCAATGGATGACTGGTCTCTCTATGTTTGTGTATATATAGAAAGATTTTAAAGCATTGCTTGTAATTCAAAAATTGTTAACGAAAATAAATAATGAATATTAAAATATTCTGGTCACCTCCATTAATAATATTTTTTGCCATTTTTATTTTAATTCTTAAATATTTATCTCTCTTTGGATTTCTAATAAATGATTTCTAAATAATTTGAGACTAGCTCTGGCATATGATGTATTATCATTGATTAGTGATGGAATATTTCTCCTTTTTATTATAAAGCTGGACACATACCATGGATCTACAATAGGACCATTACTTGAATAACTCTGATTATAGTCGTCATGAAAAATATATTATAAATTCACTGTATGATGATCTTATCTCACATTTTACCTTTGTATCTTTAAATTAGATATACGATTTAATTGAGCATATGTGGTTACTTTTGATAGACAAAATCCCTAAAATTAAAAAAGTTACCTTTCATATTAAATTCTTATTGAACACAATGTTGCTTAAATGACAAATGAAATTATAGATCAATTGTTGTATGACTATTAATACGACATGTATTACACAAGTGATAATAAATACATCTTGCATCGGTGATGCAAACATATAATTTTCACCTGCAATGATTATTGTGCGTAACTTATAATTATTAACAAATAAATTTATATGTTTGCATGGCAAAAGAAAATAATCATAGAACAATTTTCTTAGGGTAAATAACAAGAAGTGTCCTTGAGGTTTGAAGAAAAAACACCTCACCCCATTCTTATTTCAATATGACACTCCACCCCAAATATGTGATGGATGCCAATAATGACCCTATTAGCTAATTTTTTTATTATTAAAAGAAAAGTGAAATATCACTAATATTTATAATGTTTATTATTATTTTTTAATAAAATACCATTTTATTAATACTTATATACATATATTATTTTTACAAAGAAAAATATATGTTGGTTATAATAATATAAATTATTAATATATTTATATATTCAATTTAATTTTTTAAATTTTACCATATCAAGAGAACAAACTATTACTTGTAGTAATAAATTGTAATAATTATTTTGTAAAAAATAAAACTTATGTATTGTATCAGCTTTTAATTTTAGAATGTTACTATTTATAAAAATAAAAATTATTTGTTAATATCGTATATAAACATAAATTACAAATAACTTAGCAAGAAGAATTGCTATAAAAAATATATATTAATATTCTAAAACTAATAGTTGAGAAAATTTATATTTTTATTTTTACAAAAATAATTTCTATAAATTATTATTATTAATAATAGATTTAATTAATGAGTTTAATTTTATTGTACTAATAGTATAATTGTTTTTACAAGTTATCCAATTATATATTATCACATCAGCACAACAAATTTACTCTTATTCCACTATTTTAAAAGTCATGCATAAGAGAGAATTTGATTAGATAAAAATATTAAAAAATTACATTATAAATGTATTTAATTCTAAACTATTATTAATAGTTATAATGATTTATAATAATTATTTTTTGTAAAAATAAAAAATATGTATTTTTCAACTATTAATTTTAGAATATATATATATATATATATTATAGTTAAACTACAAGATTCTTATGGTTATGTTATATGTGATTTATCTTTATGTACGATATTAACACATAATTTTTTTATGCACACCAATAATCCAAAATTTAAAACTGGGAAAATAATTAATTTTTATTTTTTTAATAATTAAAAAAATTATTACTATTATTAATGATTTACTCTCTTAACCTAGTAAATGTTTTAAAATGACATTTAATATACAAAATATAATGTTTTGTATTATTATAAGCCACATATATTTTATTTTGTAAAAATAAAAAATAAATATTAATAAAGGATATTTTATTTTAAAAATTAATAAACATTAGTTATATTTTACCTTTTTTGTAATAATAGAAAATTTGTTAGTATGGTTATTAGTGTCATATCCATTACATATTTGGGGTGGAATGTCATATTAAAATAAGAATGGGGTGGGGTGTTTTTTCTTCAAATCTCAAGGATGTTTCTTGTTAATTACCCATTTCCTTATTATTATTGGTGCCTTTGTTGGGCGATGCCATATTTATACGTTACATGGGTGATAGCAAAGATGCTCATTACATGGGTAACAATTTGCTTACCACATTATTACTATCAATTTATGTTTAATTAAAACTACCAAGTTGTTATGCATATATATTGCCTTCGACATATGATATTTATCTTAAAATATTTTTTAACATAATATTTTAAATTTATCATAAAAAAAATACTTTAGATGGTACATTATGCTAAGCATATATATTGAAGGTGTAGAGTTATTGTAATAAAAAAAAATTTATTAGGCTAGGTTTACACTGAGAGGGGAAATCTCACCCTAACCCACGGTTGGGCATGCCGGGCTTATCAAGTGTTTATAGATATATTTACAGATCACCTACCAATACTGGAGACCTAATAATCAAACTCAAGTTATAACAATACATGAGTAAAAAGTCAATCAAGTAAGGTAGGCTCTTAATAAGGAATATTATTTACTTTAAGATTAATAAAAATACGATAGATTTATGGCTCCAAAACTCAAAAGAACAAATTAAAAAATTTATAAGGATTTTACCATATATAGGCTTATTGAAAATAAAGATTAATTGTCTAATACAATAAATATTAAAAATTTTAAATATATTAAGTTTAAAATCAATATTAATATCTTATAATAAAGGAGATTTTTCTTGCTCTCACTTTCTTTCTAAGTATGCCATAAAAACATAATCTATTACATAATTATCATTATCAATTGTCCATTTAAAGTTAAAATAAAAATAAAACAACGATATAATAATAAACATACTTTTGTGAAATATTAACAAAATTATTCTGTTTTGGGAGATTCTATTATTATTGAAATTATATTTAAAAATAGGAATTGTTTAAATTTGGATAATTGTGTATTGTAATTAATATTTAAATTGTTTAAATATAAAATCAATATTAACATAAAATAATAAAGGTAATAAAGAACTATTAGTCCTTGTTATCGCTTTTCGTTACTTCTAAGTATGCCGTCAAAACACCATCTATCACGTAATTATCATCATTAATTGTCCATTTAAAAGTCAAATAAAATAAAAACAAAATGATATAATAAACAATATATTTTTAGGAAATTTTAATTAATTTATTATTATAAATAAATTCAATTATTAAATATTTCATATTTTTAAAGCATACTACTTTCAAATACTTAACATTTTAATATATATATATATATTAGCATGGAACCTGTGCTCTGCACGTGGGATTTCTAAATTATATATTATATATTTGATTTAGTGATTATAATTTTGAATATGAGATGACATAACCAATTCATGATTTTTTTGTCATTTTTTCAAACTAGATATTTCTTTTAAAAACTAATATTTGAAGTTAAATCATTTAGAATTTTGAATTAATATTCTCATGTTAGAATCGTTTAGAAAAAATATTTGGTAAAATTAAGTGTATCAAATCAAACATAAATAAAACTTAGAATTTAGAAATATGAAGTCAAATCCGACCAGACATATCTATTTAATTATTTTAATAAATTATACTGATTATGACATAATTTAATTCAAAGATATTAGCTATGGGAAAAAGACAACAATTTTTGTAAAAACGGTTCAAAACCCGAATATTTAACTTAAAGAATAAGATTTGAGATACGAGATAAGATAACCACTATATAAATTATATTAAATATTTTCTTTGTAATCATATAATGGTTTTAAGGATTAATATTTGATGTAGAATCAATTAAAATATTGAATAGTTGTCATATTTTAATTATTGCTAAAATAAGTGCATCAAATCAAACGCAAATAACACATTTGAAATTTAGAAATATGATATTAAATTAAATTAAACATGTTTATAGATATTAATTTGATTAAATATATTAATTTCAAGAAAATGATAATGATTTCGTAAAATGATTCAAAACACTAACCTTAAATTCAAGAGCAAACACCTAAATTGGTTCCTGATAATTTCATAGATGGATAAATTGGTCCCTAATAAAAAAAAAATAGTGTTGAGATCCCTTACAATTACAAAAGTAGGACACTATAGGTCATTGATAATTTTATTAATGCACAAATTAGTCCCTGATAAAAATATTAGTGTTGAGGTCCCTCACAATTGCAAAAATAGGGCACTCTAGGTATTTGACATTTTCACTTTGATGGATAAATTGATCCTTGACCAAAAAAAGAAAAATAGTGTTGAGGTCTCTCATAATTGCAAAATAGAACCTATTGTATTATTTTGTAATATGCAATCATTGTGCTCTTTTGGCGAAATGAACATGAATTTATGATATTAGTACCATAGTGTCTCAGAATAAGGTAGTGATAAAGCATAAGGAATTTAATTCCAAATCATATTCCTTTCTTAAAATGGTAAGTTGTAGGCCAATAGTTTCTTTCTTGATAATGAATTCAGTGAAATATTGAAACGTTTGGGGGAGGAATTTACAAAACTAAATAAATGAATAAAAGGGTGTGTTTTAGTTAGTGTTGATTAGGATTAATGGGTGTCATATAGATCAATAATCAAAGTTCATGTCCATATTTAACATTTTCAAGGTAAGTCAGAGACTTATATGTCTTATTTTTACAATTGTGAGGGATCTTAACACTAATTTTTTTTTATTGTTAGGGACCAATTTGTACATTAATGAAATTGTTAGAGACCAACAGTGTCCTATTTTTGCAATAGTGATGGACTTTAACACTAATATTTTTTATTAGGACTAATTTATCCATCAATGAAATTGTCAGGGACCAATTTGGATATTTACTCTAAATCCAAACATTAAAATTTGAGATAAGATAACTGTGAAGATATGATCTAATTGTATCATATGTTAGTTAGAATTAAACCATAGTTAGATAACTCTAATTAGTTAGTTTGCTGGCTTAGCAATATCAGTTACAACTATTCAACACACTCTTCTAGTTAGTGCACCAAAAGCTTGGATTGCAAGCTTCAATCAGTGGATATATAAACTGATGATTGTAACTCTGCTATGTTTGAGAGCATTTTGTAGAGTCTCTTTTTCAGTCAGTAAAAGTCTGTGTTCCCGCTATTTTTCCTCTCTACTATTTTCTCTTTTAATAATCAATCAATTATTTATTTTAGATTATTTCTTCTAAAAGAACTACTTGTCTTAAAGATCAATATGTTAAGTATAATCAATTAGAATTTTGAATTATCCTTTTTTGAATTAATTAGAAAAAAATACTTGTCAAAGTTAAGTGCAGTAAAATAGATTCTCTCTAGCATTCATCTCTATTTCTTATCTTTCTTTCATTTATGAGTAAGGCTGGCTAACACAATTGAACAGATTATGAGAGATTTTCTTTGGTCTTGTGCTTCGGATATAAGACGTGATCACTTGGTAAGTTGGGAGGTTTGTTGTCATCTTAAGAAGGAAAGGAGTTTGGGTCTCAAAAATTTGGTTTGTAAAAAACTTACCTTGATAGCTAAATGGCTCTAGTGTTTTCCTTTTGAATAGCTTTCCTTATGGCATCAGGTTATTCGAAGTGAGTGTTGCCTTAACAAGAGCAAGTGAGATGCTAATACGGCATCTCAGGCTACTTATTGTATTCCCTGGAAATTCATCTCCCAATGTTATTCTAGGTTTAAGCCTTTACACTCCTTCAATGTTGGCAATCGTTCCCATGTCAACTTTTGGGAGGATCATTGGATAGGTGCTTTTTCTTTTGTTTAGCTTTTCCATGGCTTTATCATCTACCTACTCTTCACAACCCCCTAATCCAAAGCTTTTATTATGTGTAGGATTCCACTTACTCTTGAGACTTCCACCTTTTTAGAAACTTAAATGATAGAGAATCTTTTAGATTTAGCATTCCTTTTGGGTCTCCTTGATTCAATCATGTTGTTCTCTTATCAAGATAAAAGGTCTTGGTCTTTAGAGCATGGTAATCAAAATCGGCCCGAACTGGCCGGTTCAACCAAAAAACCGGTGAACCAGTCATGAAACTAGTCCGACCCACTACTTGGATCGATCTCGCATCGAAACCCATGTGACCTGGTTCAACTCGGTCAGGTTTGCATGAAATTCGGTGACTTGGCCGGTTGAACCGAACCAAACTGGGTCAGTTTTTTTAAAAAAAATTTTGGCTTTTTTTTTTGCTTTTTTTACTTTGTTTTTGCTAAATGATGTCTTTTTTTAAAACCTTAAAAAAAATTCTAATTTGACTTATAAAAAAATACAATAACTTTGTTTGTATTGTCTTAACTTGTGAGTTTGTGATGTAAAACTTTATGAGTTTGTTTGTGTAATTATATTTTGAACTTGTCAATTGTGATTCGTGATTATGAAATGTGAATAATATTTAGGAACTTATGTTATTTATTTCTGTTTTTGTATTTGGACCCCTTAAAGAGTATCATATTGTTAATTAGTTTTCATTTTATTGTATTTTATTTAAATTTTTGTAGATTTATATATATATTTTTATATAAATCTAGTTCAACCAATTTGACCAGTGACCTATTGGTTGAACCGGCAATGCAGATATTGTCCGCTTTGGCAGGCTCGATGTCCATACCCTCATGGATTTGCTCTTCCCCTCTCTATGGGAAAAACGCATCTGCATGGGGGAGGTATGTGGGACTAGTTCCACCCCTCCTAATGGGGGTCCAGCATCCTCGCTGGCTGGCACACCGATCCCAGGACTGGCTCTGATACCATCTGTAACATTTGTCACATCTGGGCGTGTTACGTATCGTTGTCCCCAGTGTGAGTTCTGTAACACACGGCATGCATATATTGTCCGCTTTGGGGCCTAACTGGGCGCCCCTCACGGATTTGCTTTTCCCTCTCTTCAGGGAAAAACGTGCCTGCATGGGGGAGGTATCCACACTCTTATAAGGCGTGTTTCGTTCCCCTCCCTAACCGATGTGGGACTAGTTCCACCTCTCCTAATGGGGGTCTAGCATCCTCGCTGGCTGGTATACTGATCCCGAGACTGGCTCTAATACCATGTATAACATCCCAGACACCTGCGGACAATATCTGCATTGCCAGGTGTCTAGGATGTTACTGATGGTATCAGAGCTAGTCCCGGGATTGGTGTGCCAGCCAGCGAGGATGCTAGACCCCCATTAGGAGGGGTGGAACTAGTCCAACTTCGGTTGGGGAGGAGAACGAAACACGCCTTATAAGAGTGTGGATACCTCCCCCATGCAGACGCGTTTTCCCATGGAGAGGGGAAGAGCAAATTCATGAGGGTATGGACACCGAGCCTGCCAAAGCGGACAATATCTACATTGCCGGGTGTCTGGGATGTTACAAACCTGTGACCCAGTATCCTGGTGCCTTGACCGAGTCGATCACCAGTCCGAGTCTGAAAACTATGCTCTAGAGTCTTCTGGCGGTTTTTCATGAAAATCTTACTTTCAACTTCTAACACATTCTTTGAACAATTCTTTTTGTCATGACCAATTCATTTGGATGTCCAAGCTCCCTTGAAGGTTAAATCCTTTATCTAGACAGCTTGCTTAACAAAATTAATACTAATGATATGTTGCCACTTCGAAGACCACAAAAGGTTATTTCCCTTAACATGTGTGTTATGTGTGCCGGTCGCTCAATCAACCACCCACTCTCACATTTTTCATGGCAAACATTTAGATAAGTAGGTTTTATAGGATAAGATTAGATGGTTATTGTCTATTTGGTGTAAGGCACATGACTTTTTTAGAGAGGTTTCCATCTGTGATGTGATAAAATATTGGAAAACTTTGATCTTTTGATATTTTAGTTGTTGTACTTTTGCTTTAAGGATCTCTTGATCTCTTACTATGTATTATTCTTCCCTTTTTCTCTTGTTAATGAAACTTCTTTTATCCATACTTAAAAAAAAAAGTGCAATAAAATAGATATAGTTAATGTCTTTGAAAAAAGTAAAGTATCAATTTAATAGTGAGAGTAATAAATTTAACAATAATCACTCTATTTAAATTAAACTAGATATAACTTCCCATGTATTTCATGGGCTTGTTAATATATTTTTGGACAAATTACAACAATCTCCCCTAAGATCTATTGAAAATATAGTTATCCCCTTCTAGATTTTAAAATTACATGTGCCTCCCATAGATTCAAAGTAGAGAGTTAACCACTGTTAATATGCATGCTATATTGTCCAAATTACCCATTTGAATTAAAACCAACCCAAACCCTTTTCCCCTATTTCTTCTATACATCTCGACACAATACCAATTTTTGCATCTTTTCTTCATTGGCAACCACCATTGTCACCCTTCTGTTATCCCCATCTTTCTATTGATTGTCAAAAGTTATGGGCTTTGCAGCAATAAAAAATAAAAACATTTTAGTATTCCTTGGTATTAATGGAAAGAGAAGGATTTTAGTTGTCCTTATTTTTTGAATCATGCCTTCAAAATGTATCAATGGAAAGAGAATTCATAAAGGAATCAACTTTCAAGGACCCTCCCATAACAATTTCACTCAAATTCCACATGTAAAAAAAAAAGAATTCAAGGTGACTTGCAATCCATAACGGATAAAAGAATGTACCAAAAGCTACTTCATCCTTTTTTTCTTTTTTTTGGTAAAGCCCCAAAAGCTACTTCATTATGATGATTTAATTTCAAGGTTTGAAATTAGATTCCTAGGAATCATATTCCTGGGAATGATATTCCTGGAAATATTATTTCCGATTATTTTAAAAAAAATTGTTTATTTAGCATTAAACATTTCTGGGATTATTTGTTAAGATTCATGGGAATAAATTTAAAACTTGTTTGTTTTATAATCAATATTCCTAAGAATATATGTCATAATTTCTAAAATACCCTTAACACAATTATAAAATGAGAAAAAAATCAAATAATTGAGGGATGATTTACTAATTGTGCTTAATAATTGTGATTCCTAAGTCATGAGAATTTTTTTTCCCACCCTTCAACTTGGGAATAAGATTTCACTAAATTATAGATATTTTTTTTTCCATAAAATAATTAATACCTAGGAAAAAATTTGTAAAATTTGTAACAAATGTAGGAAAGTATCATTCCCAACTACCTACTCCTGGAAATAATTAAATATGCCTCGAAACAAATGTCCCATAATTATTTGATTTAGCACTCAAGCTAAATAACAGTAAAGATTAAAACTTTTAACTTCCCAGTTGTGAAGCTTCATATTTTCAACCACCCAGCATTTGAACCTTGCCACGCCTCAGGTTGAACCAACAAAACCACCATAGTTCTCTCACAGCTCCCAATATAGTTGCACCATGCTTCTGCCTATGCAAAGCCACCATCACCAGTTACCTTTTATTTATTTATTTATTTTTTTTTTGGTAAGAAGCGACCAACCACTTTTATGGTGCAGATGTTCTTAAATTTGGGGGAGAAGAAAAAAAGAAAATGACAAATTTGTAAATAAAGTGTAATGTAAGAGGCACTTAAG
Source organism: Dalbergia cultrata (assembly GCA_031216105.1). Lineage (NCBI taxonomy): Eukaryota > Viridiplantae > Streptophyta > Magnoliopsida > Fabales > Fabaceae > Dalbergia > Dalbergia cultrata. The sequence continues at coordinate 21,755,181 of CM062350.1, forward strand.
ACTTTTCAATTGCATTTTAATTTATTTTTTTTTGTCTATTTGCCACGTGATGCTCACCTGACATAACAATTATTGACGACGCATTGACGAGAAAGGATGTACCTATATTAACTCTTAATGAATTAGGGAAGTGAAGTGTATTTTTATACAATCTAGAGGGTGACAAGCATATTTTTAATGGATCTCAAGGAAGGTTGACGTAATTTTTTTTTTTATAAAATTCGATTGAAAAATGTAATAGTAATCTAAAATTAAATATAGCAATAATACATACTTTTACATCTTTTAATTATTATAATTCCTGATTCTTTTGATAAGGTTACTATGGACAATATAATATATTATTCTTTGTGACATAATAAAAATTTTGCAAATATAAATTTATATAGTTCAATGACTCACCTTGACCTTTATTTATTGTATCGTATAACACTTCTGTACTGAGAATTGTTTTCTTTCCAAGATAAAAGTCCATTTCAATAATTTTTTGCCAAAACTATTCAGAAAATAAGTTGTTTTGTACCAACCATTACAAGAAATTTATACCTAAAAGAATACTTAGTTTTAGGTACATGTAAAAAGTGTTGCTTATTCACACATAGGCAACATTTTTTTTAAATGTGTTGCTTTCAATATAGCAAATGCTACACATTATAAAATTAAGGTATTACTTTTTGAAGATTTGCTATTTCATATGTGACCAATTGTCAAAGGCAACATTTTTTTAACAAAATGGTATATTTTTAAACTAATGCATCACTTTTCATAGTGTTGCTATAGCAAATGTGGCCAATTATTTAAAACAATACTTTTGAGTATAGAATACAATAATTTTTAGATATCAAAGACAATACATTTGAAAAAAGTGTTGTTTATGTGTATAAAAAGGAACACTTCATATATTCCCAAAAATAAGTGTTGTTTTAGGCCAAATCTCTTGTAGTGAAACATTACTATAATTATTATTGATATTAGATGTTAAATTTTAAAATTATAACAATGAGATATTTTACAAGGTCAAATGGTGTACATTAAAATATTATAATTTGAGTAAAACTACACAATTTGATCCCTAAAATATTCATGTTTTAATACTTTAATCCTCAAAAGATCAATTGCATATGCTTCTTCCTAAAAACTTCTCTTTAATATTTTGGTGGATTTATTTATTCAATTTTTATTTTTATTAAAGACCAATTTGAATGATTTTGTAAATAATTAGGATCAATTTGTCTAGTAAATCTTTCCAAAATATTGAAGATGAACTAACTTACATATATGTCTTACTACTTTTCAATCGTAAGGCTTACATATCATTCTTATGCTGCAACTCAACTAATTTAATTTTGTTTTTAATCAAGTATATATTTGAGAATATAGAATTTGATATTTGAATTTTAAAAATTAATTTATTATAAGAGATATGTGAAGTTGAAATTACATTAATAAAATTCATTCTCTTACTAGTTTTTATTTTCTTTATTAATTTGTTCTTCTTTTTTTTTTGGGTAAAGAATGGGATGGTGTGTCAAATTTTAAGAAGAATGGAGTGAAGTGTCATTTGAGCAAGCCTCAAGCAAAGTGTTTGTTTTTTACCCTTGACTAAATTCTAAAATAATACCATTGACAATTTAATTCTTATAAACAAAACAAAGACGGATGTTATTAGCATATCTTGTTAAAAAGAAACTCCTCATCAAATCGATTTAGCTCATCAATATAGTTCCCAAATAGAAGACATATTTTTTAGGAATTAATTTAATGTTATAACATAAGGAAGAAAAAAAAATATGCCTCATGCCCTTATCAATTTTGATGATATTCAACTTTGCTTCTTGTTGTTCACAAGTTCTCTTTTAATATCAACACTAATAAATGTCCCAATGGCATCTACAATAAAATAACAATAAAAATTATGACAAAGTTTGAAAAAAATTGTTCAAAATTAAATACAACATGTAAAAAAATTATCTATATTGTCAACTAAATAAGAGGTTCAAATCCGTTTGTTGTAATATCTTCTTTGTCAATAAAAGAGAATGATATAAAAGGATACTGGAGTGTTGAAATTGATCCAAATTCCTATTTGAATATTGCTATTGATAGTTTTCGATTTCAAAAATATTTGGAAAGGATTTGAAAAAGATTTGAAAATTTATTAGGATTTTATTTAGAATTGAAAATTATTAATTATTAGGATTTAGGTCGAATTTAGTGAGTGTGTAGACTATTATAAATAGTAGATTATAAATAATATTTTTGAGAATTATTTAGATATGTGGGGAAAATATAATTGAGAGATAAAAATTGAGAGTGGATAGAAAGAGGGTGATGATGAGGATGACATAGATGATGAAGAGGAAATTGATGAGACTAATGTGATTGAGAGTTTGCAACTTTTACTAGAAAAGTTGTGTTGATGAAGGGTTTGTAACTTTTGCTAGAAAAGTTGCCTTGATGGAAGGTTTGCAGCTTTCACCAAAAAAATTGTATTGATGAAGGATTTGCAACTTCTCCAGGAAAAGTTGTCTTGATAGAGGGTTTGTAGCTTTCATCATAAAAGTTACTTTGATAGAGGGTTTACAACTTTTGCCAGAAAAGTTGTATTGATGGTGATATGTGAGTAGCGACAGTGCAAGCAATGAGGATAGCTTGTGTCGAAAGTCTTCTTGGCAATGTGATGTTAGGCAGCGTGTTCCGTGAGTAGAGGTAGATTTGTTGAGATTGATAATTGTATTCCTCATTAAATTAGTGGATTAATTTGTGAGATTACGGATGTAGACAGTTGAAGTTGAACCACATTAATTTTATTGTGTTCCTTTATTTTGTTAATTTGATTGATTTATGTTGAGCGGGAATTATTTCCCAACATAGAGGACTTGTGTCTCCATACTTCAGTTCTTTTCTTAAAATTCAGATGATATCCATGCTTGGTGATCCTCAAAGGAACTTACGAATTCCAAAATTCGACATTTGATGTCCCTCTCATTCTTGTCATACATTGACAAACTCGTAAACCAATGCCTTTCTCACTTTGAATGTATTTTTTCTCCCTTAACCCAACAATAACATTTAGTTACTAACAATATACGAGAAATATAGCAGGGTACAAAAAAAAAAAAAAGAAGAATATATTCATGGAGACACCATTTGAATGAAAAATGGAAGGTTTGATTTTCCACAGTTTGGGATGTTCCAAAAGCGAATAATCCTAACATGGAGACATCACGACTCTTTGGTGACACTGACATTTGAAACTATATCATTTGATGCAGCAATTGGAAGTCACCAAAAAAATAAAATAAAATCAACAGGAGAATATAATAGTTATTAATAGTCACTAGAGCAAAGTTTAAAGCAGAATCATATATAGAGATGAACCTTTCGTGGTGATGCAATTTAAAGTCAGTAACAAATCCGGTTTAACTCTGGTAATAATTGCACTAATTCACAAAATTAGGTCTAATTTAAGTGTAGTTAACAATATATATTAAAAAAATCTTATTTGATTTTGTCTTTAAAATTATTAAAATACGATCAAATGTGTAATAAATTAGTGCATGTAATATATATATATGATACGATTAAAATGATTTAATAAAATGTTAGGATCTTCATCTTTCAAAAAACAAAATTATGTATTAAATTCACAATGAAGGAGAATCACCATTATATGACCAAAATTTCCCTAAATTACGTTTCTAACCGTATTATTATATTATATTATATATGATAATAGTCATTTGACCCGTGAATGACTATTATCATATTATATAATAATAATTTATTTAAAAATTTTTTATAAAAATTGAGTATATAAATTTATTTTAAAAATAACTTAATAGTTAAATAACTAAATAAATTAACAAAATATGAATGTTTCATTCTTCTTTTTTTTTTTGGTACTTTGGAAGTTATATTGGTTACAATAAGATTCAAACCTATGATCTTATGCATACTACCCAAACCCCTGAATGTATTATTCTATTTATATCTTATTTTGAATATCATGTTATAAGGTTGAAAAAATATCGGTAAATAACCTTTAATTAACGATAGAGTTTAGTCTATGAAAATTTTACATGTTTTGAAAGTTGAAATTATTGAATAAGGAAAGAGAATAACTAGATAATTTTACTATATAATGGGCCATTTATAGGGATGACCATGGATATCCATGAAAGAGAGGATATGTTCTTGTTCCCCATCCCTATTTAGAATTGTGCCTCTCATCCCCATCATGGGTTCATCCCCATCATGGGTTGATCCCCGTTTAATTTCTCATTTCCTGCGAAGATTTGAATCTCTATGGGTATTCATGGGCTTTTTAAAAAATTCCAAAAAAAAATTAAAAATACTTTAAAATTCAAAACATAAATATCCATAATAACAAATACTACTAACATAACATAATCCAAAATAAAAATAAAAATACATAATGCAAATTCAATAAAAATAATAAAAAAAATGAATATGTGCAAAGGTTATATATATAAAAGTAGATATCTAAATCATTTATATATATATATATATATATATAAGTAGATATTTAAATCATTTATATAAATAGAGCATTGGCTAGTTTCATGGGGCAATGACCTTATTCCCCATACATGCCCCATTTGACAAATAAGAACTCCGCCCTATCCCATGAAGGCTACACTTGTCCCCATTATGAGCAATCCAGGCGAGTACCTGCTTTAGCAATTTATTTTGTAGTCCCTAACCATTTACATCATTTTAGTAAATTAAAATATTTAATAAATAAAAAAATAAATTTATATTTTATAATTAAAAAATAACAAATAAATTCAATTTCTGTGATTTCAATTGCACCCATTTTTCTTCTATGTCTTTTTAGTAAATTAAAATATCAATAATATGTTATAATTAGTCAAAAAACATAAACAATCCTTATTTTTCAATAAAAAAAATTTAATTATTTGATTTTTAAAAAAAATTTAATTAATAATTAGTATTATTATCAAAGAAATGTAAATTGTGGAAATGATTTTTTAATATACTTTAATGTTAAAAATTAAAGTCTTTTTTTTTCAAAAAAATTAACATGAAAAAAATTGTAGAATTAATAAGTTGGAATATTTAAGTTGTAAAAGTATCAATTATGATGTAGTGAGACAAGTAGATAGATTTTTTTTTTACTTTCAAAAGATCTCGATTGAAAAATATATTGTTGATATAACTGTTTATGAAAGAGACAAATCTAGAGAAAATATGCACAAATTTGTGAATAAATATGCATGTAAAAAATTAACTGCAAAATGAATGAAAGAATATTTTCCAACTTTTAAGTTAAGGAATGAATATTATATTTTTGGTTTGATTTATTACTTTTATGGTGGATATCAAAACTTATATTTGTGCAAAGATTACATTTTTTTCCTTTAAATATATAAATGCATTTATTTTTTCATGCTTTCTAATTTATTTTTCCTTTTTACTAATAATATTAAATGTTATAATACCTTTCAATGAAGTGTCAAATGTAACTCCCTACTACTCATTCCTATGTGTTCGAGTCACATAAAAATTAATACTAACAAATCACACCTTGTTTCATGATCTTTTCAATATCAAACATAACTTCTATCAAATATAGCATCAATTTTCCTTTTTCCCTCCCAAAAAAAAAAGGAAAACAAAGTGAGGGCCTCGCATACTAGACATAAACAATATTAAATATTCTAATGAAAATCTGGCATGGTAATGACATAAGTACCATGATTCCTGTAAGACAGAAAATCATTGAGAAGCACATAGCACCACCCAATCCATGACATAATATATAATGATTTAATATCAGAAGATAGGCAGCTTCATGGGTCAAAATAGTTAGGAGAATACTAAGTCATGACCTCAAGCTAAAAAAAATACAAAACATAGAAGAAATAAGGGGTCTCATAACCAAAATACAAAAAAGATCCAAGTTCCAAATTCCAAAAAACAAGACATATAATTCCATGAGCATAGAGCAAAATAACTCAAAGATTTTGAAATATCAAGCAAAATAACTCAAAGATTTTGAAATATCAAATGAGATCAAGTGTTATAGCACAATCTCCAATCAAGGCAAAAGCAACAATACTCTAGTAAGCTAACTCTCTACTTCAAGATCTACCTGCTCATCTAGAGATGACATGGAAAAGGGGAAAGGGTGAGAAATTTATTGAAACTTCAGTAGGGGCATATGCAATTAACGTGATATCATTATCATCTCTAGTCTACCTTAGTTTTCTTTGAAATCATTAGTATACAATCATAAGGTTTAATTTTAGGATTTCACAACCATTCTTTATCACGGTAGAGGTGTCTTTTAGTAGAGTCTTAGCATGAGATGTACATGCATGCATGAAAGATCTATACTAGTATAATTAAAGAGGCATGCATGCATGGAAAAAGGATTAGGCTTATTCATTAAACATCATAAGCATGCATAAATGGCTATCCTAATGCAAGTCATCAAGAACATCATAGTTTAGGTTTTGTCTTTGGTCCTATCTACCTTGTAACTCTCATATTTCTATTTGTTCCTATTGATCTCATTATTCGTTCCTCTTGTTTGATCTTGGTTTAGATACTTTAAAGGCTATGAGCTCATGCTTAACCGGTTGTCACCAGACCCTTAATGCAAATTGACACCGAAACCCTCATGTGCACTATAAAGAAAGTCAATGTTCAGTCATCATCGGTGTAATGCCATGATTTTTCATTTGTGTAAAATTATCAAAATCCCCTTGAGGTAATTTAATGCAAGATTAAGTGAAAACCGGACCTAGTCATCACTCAGGAATTCGATACGTTAATTTGAGGGGACAATTGATGTTTGGGTGAGTCTTGGAGGATTTTTATGTGAAATTATCATTTTATCTCTATTCGATGCTAATTAAGCCTAATCAAATATTTAGGGAGAAATATTGTAAGAATGGGTTCTTGAACAGTAAGGCATGTGTTTAGAAGAAAAAAAAAATGAGTTTTTGGGTCATTTTATAATTTTATTAAAGTGGAGGGGTCAAATTGTAATTTTTCAAAAGCTTGGGATTTTTGTGTAAATTCTAAAAATTCAATTACAAAACTGTGTTTCAGTGCAATTAGGGTGAATAACTTGTTTTGGATGAAAAATTTAATTAGCATTTGTTTTGTAAATTTTATGAAGTTTGAGGGCTCTTTAGCAAAAATTAGAAGTTTTAAGATTTTTGAAAATAACTTATTAAAACATATGCTCCAAGGGAATGTGGTCTTGGTTTTTCACAAACATTTGGAAAATAGAAAAGAAAAAGAATGTTCTTCAAGCTACTCATGTCATCAAACTCAAGCCAATTTATTAAAAAGAAAGACTTATTACTTGTGATGTTATAGGTTATCTATTGATGAATGGCTGGTGACAATTTATTGTATTTAAATGCCATACTTGACTAAATTGTAATTATTGACTATTGATTTTGGATAATTGTTGAGACCACATGTGCTTTCATTTTGAGCATTGATCATGGTTGATTATGTGAATGAGTCTTATCAACCGAAGGTGTTAAGTCAAGTATGCATTAAAGAATTTAATAAGAGAAATTATGAGACTTTCACATGATGTTGAAACATGAGATTCCAAAAAGATTAAACTTAATGATAAGTGAAGTTGTTCCCCTCTATCCCCATATAAATCTAGCGACGGCTAATTAGGTTGAGCTCATCCTAGGCGATAGGTGATGCGAGGTTTAGGTGACAGTTAAAATCACCAGGGACGGTGATGCGGTTGGTTTAGGTGATATGAGAGAGTGTGATACATTAAAGAAATCAAAGTTATTAAACAAAGTTCTAGAGAAATTGTTATATCTTGATTCTCTTATTCTCTCATGCAAGTTCCCTCTATGTGATTCATATGACAATAATGGTATACTCTCTAGATTATTGTTTGTTAATCAAGAACTTTTACAAGACTTAAAATGTGGATCACTTCGAGACTTTTATTTGCAAACTAATTAAAATAAACTAAAGCATGCTCACTTATTTTGTAATTAAACCGAAGTGACTGAAGACGATAACGATGACACTTATATTGTTTTCATTTAATTATTGAGATTCCTTTGGATTCTCACCCCTTTGCTTTTTCTATGTTGTCTTCAGATGAGCCAGCAGACCAAAATGCTGGAGTCCCTTAATTTCTTGACTGTGGAGCTAACCTATGCTTAAAGACTTCATTATTATTTTTTGTATATTTTGTATTTGTCTCTTGAACATGTAGACCGTTGATCCCTATTTATGTTTTTCCTTATTTTGAAATTTGTATGCCTCATGGACGACTGTGTTTAGACCGGACTTATTACTGGCTCTTACATAGGATTTATTTATGGTTTGTCCTATTATGTGCTTATTATTATGGAAATGTTGTTAAGTTTAAAAAATAAAAAAAATATCCTCTATTTTTCATTAAAAGTATTTTTGAACGACTAAATATACAAAATCAAAATGTAAGAAGTCTAATAATTGGCCAATTATGATGTACGCATAAGAGGTTAATAATTATGGTGTTACAATTGGTCCTCAAAATGATTCGGTATTGGAATTCTCCTTGTCAACATAAGTCAACTTTTAATCTTTATGACTTAATTCTAATTTATTATTCCTTAGTTTTTCCACTTTTCCTTATTTTCTCAAAGTTCTTCCTTTCCTTCATAAACAATGCAAGCATAATTTTCAATAATGCACTCTAAAATCCTTTTCTTTTAAAAAAAAAAGAAAGATCACAACAATAACTCAACGGGTAAGTACAAACATTAGTAATCAAAATAAAGCATCATCCATTATGCCAAAACTAAGATGCTACCATGTAATGAATCAAAATTCATTCGAACTTCCCTTTTTACTTCCAAAAAATAATTTTGTCTTAAGTAAGGCTTCATTATTCAAGAATTATAAATTCATAAAATAAAACACAATTAACCTAAACCAACTCTTAGTTTCGTTTAGACATTTTATCAAACAATTGGCATGCATAATGAGCAATTTTCATGAATGAGGTTGCTCATTGCCCTATACACCACCAATAGTCATATTTCTAAGTTTTTATGCGTTAAAAAGAAGGGATTACATGTGTGTGTGTGTGTGTGTGTCTATATGTCTATATATATATATATATATATAACTTCCATCCAACACTTAATTTTCATAAAAATCCAACCCAAAGTATCGTAAAAACATGCTAAAGTGGGCATATTCAACACATAACCAAATTTTTATATGCTTATGCATATAACTTCCAAGATTTGCCTCATTAACTAGATTTATACTTTTATAAACCTTAGTTTTGGATCGAATTAACTATCCATCCAACAACTATACAAAAGCTCAACCCCCAAGAACCTTTAGTTTCGTTTAGAAGCTTTATCAAACAAATGGCATGCATATTTACTCAAATTCATGTATCATATTTCACACCTCCAAACACCTCACTTGAAGTTATTTTCAAGTTCTCATGCAATAAAAACAAAGGCATACACATGTATACATCTAGCATTCAAATTTCCTCATAATCCCACACAAAACTTTACAAAAACATGATGTAAAACGGCTCCCCAAATACCAAACTGAGAATGCATCATGGGGAGGGGGAAACAAGAGTTATTTTCTAACAACATTATGACACCACACATATCTATCATGGGATTTATTTCAAGCATTTATCATGAATCACAATAACCCAACAACATTCATAACAAGCATAAGCATTAAAGCTCTAAAATTTAACTAGAAAAAAAAGAGACATAGAAACCCTTACCAACTATGAAGAATGGAGAGGGGTAAGCACCAAGGGCTCCCACAAGTTGAATGGAGAAGAAAACCTTCTCTTCCTAGCTTCAAATGGTTGCGAATTAGAGGGGTCAATAGGCAAGGAAGGTGAGCTTTTGAAATGTGAAAATGGAGAAGTGGTGCGGTGTTTGTTAAGGAAAGGATTGATTAGTTTGAGTCTTGGGAGAGATTGAGCAGTGGTGGTTAAGAAGGGAAGAAAGTGAAGAGAAAGAGGAGAAAAAGAGAAAGTTGTTTGAAAAAGGAAAAAAAAAAAGAGACATAATGGGGAGGAAGACAACCATGAATGATGTAACGATTTGCCTTTTTATATTGTATGTGTTAAAATAATTAAATGTGAATAACCTGTAGGGATTTTGAAAATTTTGAAAGGCACAGTTATGATCTAAACAATATAAGGATTCTGTAAAAAAAATGAAATTAAATAAATATTATAAAAAAATAGAATAATAATATTTTAACCAGAGATATAGTATGAGACCTTATAAATGCTATAAGGACATAAAAATATAGGACAAGGTTAAAATGATATTTTTACCCGATAAAGTTTTTTTTATGCCAATCGGGTATCGAAATGGTACAAATCGGTACACCGAAATGATAATAACCTGTATACCGAAACATTGAGATTCGTCCAAATTATGGACACTATTATATCTTAAATAATTTTTTTAACTTAGAACAATTGAATAAATCTAGATAATTTCAATACTGAAATAAAGTAATTTGATCTGCAAATAAAAATCTTATCCTTTATGACAACTTAGTCTCCAAGTAATTGTGATATATAAAAGTCAAAAAGAAAGACAAATTAACCTCTCTCTATTACAGTCCACGTTTTCTTCTTCCTTTTGTTTTTCCATCTTCAAGATTTCTCTTGTAAGTCCATCAAAGCATCATATTTTCAAAGTGTTCTCTTAGATAAACATCAAAGCTAGTTCAAGAACACCTTCTCTACAACAAACTCCATCCAAAACCTTGTTTTTCCCTTTCAAATCTGTCCAAATAGCTGCTCATATACGGCTAAAAGTTGGGTTCAAAGCTTGGTTTAGAGAAGGAAATCTAGAGGAAAAATTACCAAAAGCTTGGAAAAAGGTAGGAAAACTCTATGTCTATTACATGTTGATTGTTTGGCTATTTTGCTAATGTAATTTCTTGAGATATGTTTGGGTTTATGCTGCTGAAAATCTAATATTTACTTTCAATATTCATATATATGAGTTGGATGAACATAAAGGATGCACTAAATACAAGTCTTGAGAATTGATTTTAATTGATACAAGAGATTTTTTAAGCAAATGAAGATATGTTTATTCATAGAATAAAAGCTTGAAAATTCATCAAAGAGACTTGGTTATTCTCTTGGAATTTATAAGAATTACCACCCAAGGAGTTTTACAAGTTTTGGATAGTATAAAATCTCATAAAAAGTTAGCAGACTTTGCTAAAAATCTCATAATAGTGCACCAGATTTTAGTACGAAAATCTACTAAAAGTTTACCAAATTTTATAGAAAAATCTCATAAAATATTTAGTTGTTTCTTTCAGAAAAATCTCATAAAAAGTAAAGAGAGATTTCAACTAGAATATCTCATAAAACTTCAGTAGATTTTTAACAGAACATCTCATAAGACTTTGATAGATTTTTAACAGAACATCTCATAAAACTTTAAGAGATTTTTTGAATAGAATATGAATGTCTCATAAAACTTTAAGAGATTTTGAACAGAATATCTCATACGTATTCAGGAGATTTTAACAGAATATCTCATAAGACATCAGCAGATTTTAAATAAAATATATCATAAGAATTCAAGAGATTTTCAAGAGAAAAGTCTCATAGTAATTCCAGAAACTTGATAGAAAGAAATCTCATAAGAGTTAAGGAGATTTTCAAGGAAATCTCAAAGCAAAGATATGAGAAATAGAACTATTAAGAAGAGATTTTACTTAATAATTATGAGATTTCTTAAACAAATGATAAAGTTTCATATGAAGAAAGTAACCTTAAGAAAATAAGCCTTAACTAATATCAATTGCTTGATGGTAAGCTCATGGATTCAAGTTGTGATCTATATCAAGTTGTAACACGAAATGTTATAACATTATGATTGAGGAAAGTGATGTATTGAGAATAGCATGCTATTATGATCTATATTAGGATGAGGTACGAAGTACTCATCAAGTGAACTATATCAGGATGTAACACGAAGTGTTATATCACAAGCAATACATCAAATGAGAAGTATATCAGGAATCCTATGAGTTCTATTCTCAAGCCTAAAGTTATTAATAAGCCTATGATAAAGAAATAATAACACAATCAAAATAAGAAGGATTCTAAGACTGTATAGGTATGAGACTATACAGTTGAGGATGACTTCTACTCATAATAAAGAAGAATCAATGTAAACAAATTAAGTATTATATAAACAACCAGAATAAGAGGGATTCCAAGACTGTATAGGTATGGGACTATACAATTGAGGATGTCCTCTACTCATAATATTATGTTAGATAAACAAAGGAATAAGCAACACTAATTATTTCATAAGGAATCGAAGATACTTTAATAATTCTAATACTATGTCAGATATCACTGTGTAGTAGACTAGTATTTTTCCTACTAGGAATCATTGATTCTCATTCCTGTTGGGTGATATATTTTATATAGATGGCCTCGATCGTGTGTTCTTTCTCGAGATGCCTGATATGCAATGGCATTATGATCTGGAATTAGGGTCACTGCACTTGATCGCTGAGTCTCGTATCCGTGTTTATGTACTACTTGCTCGCCCGTTTGCTACTACTGTTATGAGTCCTACTTTTGATCCAGCGTCCCCTTTCTTGCTTTTCCGCTGTATATGACTCATCCACCACAGCCTGTTGTTGATGCTGAGACAGACCCTTCAGAGGAGACTTCTTCTGATTCCTCTACCTCTTCTGGAGGTAGTGGGAGCTAGCAGGGATACTTAGCTGACGTGCCTAATGGGCACTACTCGCTGCTTGCTTGACCAACTATGGTGTATCTAGCTTGTTTATAGACGCAATATGACTTAGATTCCCTCATATTATCTGACTATTACAGGCTCTTATATTTGACATTTTGATGAGCCGCTGACCGAGGGAGTTATGTTTAGTTTTGTAGTCGATTGTATTTTGTTAGACCCTAACCCAGATTAGGTGGTCACTGTGAGGGCCAGGGTAGGGTTATTTATAATACAGATGTATTTAGGTGTGATTGTATATAGTATAACTGTATGACTTAACTTACCATGGATGTAATATAAAATATAAATTATCGTGGGGCCGACTTCTTGGAATGCACGTTATATTTCGTTGTTTCTATAAGTTGATTATTATGTTGAAAGACTGCGAAACTCGAAAAATTAGTATAGCTTTAAGGGTAAGGCTCCTATTTATTATGACATATACATACATAACTTATAGGCTCAAGAAACAAAGGTAAAAGGTAAGTTCTTAGTAACAACTACTTACTATAACGTTATGACTCGAGCATAGCACTATGGTAAGGAGGACATTACAAATGAATTTTGGGGAGCTAGGTTTCTTCCCTATTTTAGTTGTGTGTGTAAGAGTGTGTGACTAAGTGACAGAGAAGGGTAGTTGGGTAATTTGATAGTTATTGGTGAGGATATTGATGTAACTTAATTATGCAAGAAAAGAACATTTAAAATAATTCCAAAGCAACACATAAAATAATATTCTTATACACCTAGATTTTCAAACAAATAGTATTATATTAAGTGTGTTGAAACTTCTAATTTGAGAGGGAATTCAATTCTTTAAGACACATCACTATACTTTTTAGTCCTTAAATTAATTAATCAACTTCAAAGGTTTAAAAAAATTTCATTTTAATTAATAATATGCTAAAATTAATTATGAATAACTAATCATCCATTAACTAATCAAAGTAATTAGTGTATAGAAATTGGAGTGTTACATCAAACATATGTTATAAAAAATTCCAATCATAATGTTTTAAGGCTTGTAATATGTTCAATGTTTAAAAATTGTGGAACTAATATAATGTAGAGTATGTGTCTAAATTAGTAATAGTATAAATAGATTAGCAGTATAGATTGTGATAATTATTGCTAAAGTTAAGCAGACTAAATTAAAGTGAATAACAAAGATGGAATACAGAAATTAAAAAGCATGATATTAAATGATATATATCATATATATTTAAATTGATTTGGGATAAAATGTGATATCAAACTTTATATATATATATATAGAGAGAGAGAGAGAGAGATTTAAACGTGATATCATTATTAAAGTTATTATCAAATTGATTTCAAAATGTTGCTTATTTGATATTAATTAGAAAACCTTTAAATTAATATCAAATTAAATTTGAAATAAAAAATAATTTCATTAATATTAATTAGGAAACTTTTAAAGTAATAACAAATTAAATTTCAAATAAAAAATATTTTATTATAACAATAATGACAAACTAAATCTTTAGAATATAAAATGGCAACTGATATTTGATTAATATGATAGTAATTAACGATAACACCAAGTGATCGATATCAAATAAGAATGGTAGACCAATTCATATCTGTTGCATCATTTGTGTATTAATCAATTAAATTTTTTATTATTTTATTTTATTAAAAGTCTAATTTGTTTCTATGAAATTTCTATTGTTCATTACTTTATTTATTTATTTATGATTAATTTGGAATTTTGTATTTCACTTATTTTTTATTAAAATTGTAGGGTAATTTAATTTTTTATCAAGCATGTTGCATAAAATGTATTAAAACATAATAAAATGAAGAATATATGTTTGTGTAAATTGGAAAAATGTTTTTTGAATGAAATTACGTCAAATTTTTAGGTAAATAATCATTATTCAATTTCAATAATATAATCTTTTTCCCATTATATTATAGAGCATTATCAATTTGTTCCTTTTTAATGTTTAAGTGAAAAACATTTTATTCCTATATGTAATAGTATCAATGAATATGAATAAATGAGTCTAATATTATGCAAGACTGAAATATAATTATAATCATTCATTTATCAATTCATTGTATAATCCAAAATAAAAAAAAGAATTAATCATGTTTCTCAAAATATTAAAAAATGAAATTTCTAAAAAATATTTTTTAACACTAATTTAATGTATTATCATATAAAATGCATAAAATATAATAAGAATCAAATATGAACTATCATCACAAAAACAACTTTAAAAAGCATAAATATATGTTTAATAGTATTGGTATTTAATTTGAATGGTAGTATAAACCATATTTTAAAAATTTAAAATTATACACATAAGAATAATAAGTACAAAATGTTCAATGTTGAAAAGTTGTAAAAACAAAAAAGATATTCATTTAAAAAATGAGAATATCTATTCAATTGACAATAAGAAACATAAGAAATAAAATCAAATAATTTTATGAATTATATATAATATAAACACTATAATTCAAACTTATTACTACAAAATCAAAGATCAAATCATGTTTCATGAAGAATAAAAAAAATGAAACTGCAAGAGGAAGACGCTGTAAAAACGGAGAAGCATAAACATGATGACATGCAAACATAGCAAGAGATTATGATGCTTATATTTTTCTAAAGGCACATTCTTCTAGAGGATACTCTTAATCAGATGACTCTTCTTTTTTATGAGAAAAAATAGAAAAGGTTCTCATATTGGCAAAAGCTCATATATCAACATTGAAGACAATCATAACAATTCGAAAAATAATTATAGTCCTTTTACAACTCGGTGTATATAGCCACAACAAAACATTTGAAATAGCAACCACTCAAAGTGAGTAAGGCAAAAGCAAAAACTAAAAGAGATATGGAGATGTGAAATCATTTAGTTGCACTTGGAGAAAAAAAGAACAAATATCTGTTAAATAGAAAGTAAAATTGAACTAAAATAATTGCAATAAAAAAATGCGTAGAATAATGCAAAAAGAGGAAGAAGAAGAGTGAGAAGAATGAAGAGAATGGCAGTAAAAGAAGTAGAGTGTAAAAATTTGACACAGAGAGAGAGAGAGAGAAAGTGAATAGGAATATGTGAGTTTAATTTGATGTTCAAAAGAGAGGAAAAATGAATAAATATTGTTTAAACTATTCCAATCGTAATTCACCATTTCTTGCATTAAAATAGTCCAATATTTATGTAATTAGAATTAGAATTCAAAGTTGATATTTGATCACAAATATAGAAATTACACTTTTTTAGTGTAAATTAGATCAAATCATTACCTTAATTTAGCACTTGTAAAGCTTATTACAGTCATGAAATTTAACAAATATGGAATGTTAAAATTTGAATTACAGAGAAATATTTGAAAATTCATTCTTTAATTGTTGCAGTAAAATTTTACTATTAAATACTAATAATTTCTAGTGATATTCTAATCATCTATAATAACTATGGTAATGATTTCTTAAAAATTATTTGTTATTAAAGTTATTAAAATTGTGGATCCTAAATTATTTTATAAGCAACATGTGACAAAATTTTCTTAAAAGTCTGAATTATTAATAGTATAAATAGATAGATAGATAGATATGATGTAGTGTATATATATAAATAGATGTGTGTGTTAGTTATATGTTATTACCATTAAGATATTTACCCATTAAATCAGAAGCTAATATACCACTGAAATTGTAAATTTGGGATATCTGTCTTAGATTATGTTTTCATGTTAAGTTTTAATCTCGATGTGATATGAGTATCAGTGTCTACGATAAATTCTATTTTTTTGGTACATTCGATGATTTTAAATCGTATCAGATCTAATAGATTTTGGTGATGCAATACTTCCAAAATTCAAAACTTAAAAATTCAAACAAAATATCACATTGAGATTAACAAAAAAATTAAATTCTCAAGGATCACATTTTTAGGAATCATATTTCTAGAATATTATTCTAGGATATTTTAAATAAATTATTTGTTTAACATTAAATATTCTTAAGATTATTTGTTGATATTTCTATAAATAAATTTAAAACTTGTTTGTGTGTGTGTGTGTATATATATATATTTCTAGGAATATATGTGACATTTTTCAAAATATCCCTAACAGATTTATTATTATTATCATCCAAAATAAAAATTACACTTCTAGAAAAAATATAAAATTAACGATTAAATTTTTAAAAATTTGTTCATCTTGATCAAAATAACAATTAATAAAAAAAATAAATTGAGAGCATAATGGATATATAAAGTACAGATAAGTTTGAGTTAATGAAAATTTTATGTGTGGGGGAAAGTCAAATAATTGAGGGATATTTTCATATTTATGCTTAATTATTGTCATTCCCGGTTTTAACAATTCTTTGTTCCTACTTTTATTGATAGAATGAGATCTCACTAAATTATGAGAAAATCTTTTTTCAGAAAATAATTGATGCCAAGAATAATTATGCAAAACTTGTAACAAATATAGGAATACATAATTCTCAAGTAGTTATTCACTAGAATAACTAAATAAACCTTGAAACAAATGCTCCCTTAATTAAGATATCTACTATTGGAATAAGTGATTAATCTCATCGATAAGTAGAATTCACACAAACGAGGGTTTTTCATGAGACACTTTTTATACACACTATCAAGAATTGAAAAGGAATAAATATCAAATTGAAATTAAAAAAATAGAATATCGTCGGGATATTAGAGATAATATCGAGTTCTATTTTCTCTTTGTTTTAAATTTTACGTAATTGAATATTTTTATATAAATTCAAAATATAGATATATATTGTATTAGTTTTTTTATTTTTGTGTCATTAATTTTTAAATATACTATAAATTATAAATATACTGTAATGAGAAATAATTAATATATCATACATAAATCAAAATATCTTACGCATACTCATAACGCTAAGTTACAATATGTCAAGATTTAATAAGTCAATACACAATATGATACACGATATGTGACAACAATTATGTAATTTCGTTTGAAATTTTTAATTTTTAAATTTTAAAAATATTATCTTATCAAAATCTATTAGATCCGGCACTGTTTATAATTGCATCCAAGACAAGTCATATCACAATTATGTAGTTCTAATATTCATTATATCTGATTTCATTAACAGTGTTTTTTTTTTTCTTCATTACAATGAATGATTTAAAATCTTCATATGTATATATAGATATACTCCATGACTATCCCTCATCACTTTTGCATTGTCCTTTGAGTTCCACAACCATGAAGAATAATGTTGCACTTTTGCTCATTCTCCTTTTCGTGCCACTATCAACAACATCTTCATCTGAAGCAAAACCAACCAAAAGCTTCAGCGTTGATCTTATTCATCGTGACTCGCCTCTGTCACCCTTGTACGACTCTTCATTGACCCCATCAGAGCTTCTTCAGAATGCTGCCTTCCGCTCAATCTCTAGATTCAGCAACTTCCACCACACACCAAACTATGATAATGCATATAATGGAAGCAAGGTCCAAACCACCATAAACCCAAACTATGGGGACTACCTCATGAAAATCTTCATGGGCACCCCACCAATGGAGTCACTTGTCATTGCAGACACTGCCACTGACCTCACGTGGTTGCAATGCCAGCCTTGTTGGCAATGTTATCCACAAGATGCCCCAATCTTTGATCCGAAAAATTCTTCTACATACAAGTTGCAGGATTGTTTGTCAGACTCTTGTGAATTGCTTTTCATACATTCTTGTGGAGATTCAAACAATGAATGCCGTTATTCTGAAAAATATGGCGACAGCTCCGAGTCAATAGGAGAATTGGCCAGCGATACCATTAGCTTTGGTACTATTATAGATTATTACTGCTAGTTAGTTACTATCATAGGCTTGACATCGCTTCCATCACCTCACCTTTTCTCGTTTCTTCAATCTAACAAAAAAATCTGCAATTTCTATTTTATTTGTGTGCTATCTCGATTCTCTGATCACCATGGATTTCAACAGGTACCACTTCGACATGGTATCCGAATTTTTTATTTGGATGTGGACATTACAATGTGGGGAGGTTCAAAAGAGCAGGCTCAGGGCTAGCTGGACTTGGGCGTGGACGTGTGTCATTAGTGTCACAATTAGGATACCAGATTGGCCTCAAATTCTCATACTGTTTGAACTCTCCTTACTCTGGAGGACCCACCACTAGTAAACTCAAGTTTGGTAGCGAATCAATAATATCCACCGAAGGGCTTGTTACTGTCCCTATGGCAGTTGGACTATATCAAACCACAGCTTACAACCTTAATCTAGATGGTGTCTCTGTCGGAAGTAGTAAGGTACAACCAGATCATTTGAGTACCATGTTAGTGGATGCTGCAACTACACTAACCATGCTTGAATCAAGTTTCTATGAGAAAGTTTTATCTGCTGTGTTGACATACATTGCTCGCCCCTCGGTTTTGGATCCACCAAAGCCTTATAACTTGTGTTATAATGAAGGATCAGGAGACTTCCCTTTCCCTAATATCACACTCCATTTTGAAGGGGCTAATAGTGGGTTGCAATTGCAAAGATACCACACGTTTGGGAGGTTGAGAGGCTTGATCTGCCTTTTGATTGTCCCTAACAATGGCTATTCCATCCTCGGCAACATGGCACAAGTAGACTTTGAGGTGCAGTATGATCTTGAAGGACATAAGGTTTCTTTTGCACCTGCAGACTGTTCAAAGGAGTAAATATCTGATTAGATATTTTTGCCAGAATTTTACTTCTAGATGGGTAGGACATAACTTTTAGCTTCTTTTTTTATTTTTTTTTCAATAGACATGATCTTTAGCCTTTAGATGTTAGGTTATATTATATTATATCATTTTATAATGATCATAATTCGAGTCAAAGATTCTCTCAATCTTCTCTCAATGATTCTGTGAATGTTTAGAATTACTTGTATTTTATTATGGCAATCTTTTAGTTTGTAATAATAATATGGTTGGTTTTGATGATCTTCCAGAAACGATCTTTTTTAAATTGATATTTTTAATAAAATCTTTTGGAAAAGTAAAATTTGTTCAACGTTTGGATGTAATATTAAAAGATCATTATTTATTATTAAACATCTTTTTTATATTATAAAAAATATTTTTTTCAAAAAATAAAAATTATGATTTTTCAAAAAATATTTTTTTTACTTTTTCTAATAGTTCTAATTTTACTTTAAAAAAAATTATCCACAAGGATGGAAGTGTGTGGTCCGCTATCATGCATAGTTTCTTGCTTAACCCTCGAAAATTGACCAGTATATGATCTTAACTTAAAATATTGACAAGCATATGATTTTAACTTACTTGACATGAATATTATAAATAATCGAAAAGACAATTAAGGAAATGAAAAATAATATGATTTTGAGCTAGTTTGGTTACAATTGTGGGAGAAGTATTGCTTTAGAAGTAGAAGCAAAAGTAGAAAACTTTCATACATTTTGATGTAACTGTAGAAATACTTTTATTTTAATCAATTGTTAAATTATTTATATAGAATAGATATAGAAGTACATATTTTTAGTAAAATTACAATTAAGAATATGATTTGTAATTTAAATAAGACAAGGGGTGAGAGTGATTTATTTAATGGAAGATTATTTTTTTGTCTTTGATAAAATTTTTGAGGATAAATTTCTAATTAAAATAATTTCAAAAAATAACTAACAATATTCTCTCTCTCCTATTGCTTTTGCTTCTACAAGAAGTACGTCCATACCTATCTAGAAAAAGTAGAAAAGCAGAAAAACTAATTATTTTCTGCTTCTAATTTTTTTTTTAGAAGCACAAACAAACATGTAACAAAATCCTAGAAGTATTTTTTAAAAAATTAAAAAAATACTTTTTCTCCTCCTAGAAATTTATCCAAACAAGCTCTTTAATTGTTTGATGTTAAAATCTATCTCTACTATCTCTTATAATATAATAATAAGAGAATAGTAGCATGACATGTTTTCTTGCCCATTTACAATGATAAATGAATAAAATTTTTAGTAATAAATGCTACTTATGAATTAGTCAGGTATTATAGTTATATTAATATAAATTGTGATTGTGATATGATTTTGATATATAATATTATAGATACGTCGAATATTAAAAAATATCAATTGTATATTATAATATATAATAAGAGAATAGTGGCACACACGAGATGCTTTCCTGTCCATTTACACTGACAAATGGATAGAATTTTTAGTAATAAATGTTACTTATAAATTAGTCAATTACTGTAGATAAACTAATATAAATTGTGATTGTAATATGACTTCGATATATAATATTATAGATATATTTAATATTAAAAAAATAATAAGAGAATATTGGCATGAGATGCTTTCCCACCCATTTATTTCCAATGACAAATGGATAGAATTTTTAGTAATAAATATTTCTTATAAATTAGTCAATTATTGTAGATATATTAGCATAAATTATGATTGTAATGTGATATCAGTCTATAATATTATAGATATATTGAATATTAAAAAATAACTAGATAACAATGTTGTTCTACCACTTTAGCACTCACAATCAGATTAATGTGTTGCATATTGAGATATTATATTTGTAATTATTGGAATTTAGATAGAAAAAAATTACAAGGATAACGTTAGATTTTGTCACTGCTGCCTAGCTTATTGTTATATATATGGGATTAAAGGTTTCCACAAAATGAAATTAAACTAAGAAGCATTTAAAATAAAAATACAAGGGTAATGTTAGATATCTAGCTTATTGTTATATATGGGATTAAAGGTTCCCATAAAATAATATTAAATTAAAAAGTACACATTAAATAAAAAATTATCAATGTGATGAGATTATATTATTGAATTGTTATAAAATAATGTTAAAATTAATATTGATATTATGGGTATGCTATAGTTTATGAAGGTGGATTAAGTGAAAAGAATAAAAAGATCTTTTTAGTGATTCAATATTTACAAAAATTTAATATTAGCGTATCTTAAATTAAATTTGAGTTTTTATTGTTTTCAAAGATTATTTTAATAAATTGAAATTATGGCACACACACTAGGTAATATCCTTTGGCAGTTTCATTTACTATGAGCATTAACAAAAGTTAGGGACAATCATTATCATACTTAGGTTGTTGTTGAAGAAACTGATGTTCACTCATAGTCAATTGCTTATTGCATTTTCAAGGGTGACAAATAGAGAAGGACTGAAATTTGCAACATACTCTAAGGATAGAAATATGTAGTGAGACATCAAATGTAGTCTATAATGAAGTGCTTAAAAATTTATCTTCAAATATTTCATCACATTATGTTTGTTTCAAATTCATACACCATTTGAATTAAATATGTTTTGAATTTATCTCTCGAGTATAATTGCCATATGTTTTGAGAAAGTGAACCACTTAATTAAATATTTTTTCAATGCTTTATTTAAAAAAAATTTAATACCATGCATTGCATAGATCACTATACTAGTTATATAAACATTAGGAAAAGACAAGTGTCGTACATTATTTATGAATTTATTTATTTAAGATTTTAATGTTTATATATGTAGATTCTATATTAAAAAATATATGTATATGTTCTTAATATCTAATCTATATTGAGGATATTGAGTAAGTAATAAAATCAATTATGTATTAAACCTAATTTATGAGATTTTTTTAAATGATATAACAAACTTGACATTTATCCGTGTAGGAAGAATAAATTACCAGTGACTTTGTGGGTGAATTTCATTGATGAGATATCAACACATCTTAATCATGTTATTGGAATGGGAACCCATTATATTGATTTTCCAATTTTTCGTGCAAGGAAATTCAAGGTTGCACGATATTGTTTTGCACTTGAATTTATAATTGATTCAAAGTAATAAATTTATTGCGAAGCTTATGAGTTATTTTCATTGAAATGAAAACGTGGGTGACATTAGTGGCCAGAAATTTATCTCCTTAAAGGAGCTCCTACCTTAAAAAGAGAGAAAGAACGTAAATTAATATCACGAAAAACAGAGAAAGCAAGGAACTAATAAAAAATAGACTGAGATAAATCAAAGAAGAGCATTGAGAGCAAAAGCAATACATAATAAATGATAATGTTGCATGAGTGATATTATAATATATAAAAATACAATAGCTTTCTTGAAAAAAAATAATAATAATAATAATAAATAAATAAATAAATATAATAACATGAGTGAAAAACTAAGCCAGAAATATTATGTGTAGAATGATTACAATATTAATAAATTATATCTATTATATACAGAATTTTTATTAGGGGGGTCCCCGCTTTAAGTTTGAGCATATTGTGGGACATTAGTATCTTACTTGGGAGAGAAGATATTTTGGGGAAAAAATATAAATTATATCAATACTATATTTTTCAGTATATAAACTATAATATATAAATTATAAACGGTGTTAATCAAAATGTAATACCCCAAGTTTTAAATAAAAGGGTTAGAAAATTTTTCAAACTAAAAACAGTGTCAGTACCCTTATCTGTCAGTCCTAAATTTCACCAAGTCTGACCCCTATATGTCCTTGGAGGGCTATATAATAAAGCTATATTCTTGGTACCAAACGTCCTAATAATTGTTCCTTAGAGAAAAATAATTTAAAGAATAATTTTTAATGAATTTTATGAAACCTTTAAACATCTTATTATTAGTCTATAAGTTTATAAAATCGTAAGAATTCCCAAATTTGAACTAAAACCCAAATTTTGGATTTTGATTTTTTGATATTTCATTTGAATCCAAATGAGGGGTATTTCCTTATTTACATTTATATTTTGAAGTTAATGGAGCATTAACTTAAAATTAAGAAATGTAAATAAGTGAGTATTGAGATAACCGAGTCTAATACATACCAGTACTTAAATTGTAGCTCAAGTTGAGAGAAAAATCATTCTGGAGAGTGCTGCAACGGTTAGGGAATAGTAAGGCGATGTAAACCATTCCACACAAATCCCATCCTTTCCTCTACAAAGAAACACAACTCCCTTACTTCCAATCACCATTTCTTCATCTTTTTCCATTTAAACTCCATTTTCTTCCTTCTAAAAGGTTTAAGTATGTTTAGATCATTGTTTTACTTCCTTTCTCTTTCAATCTTTCATGATTTGGGGTTAAATCTTGTGTTCTTCATGGTTTCCATGCCATGATATACTATTGCCATTGTTAGAGTTAGATTTATGTTATTAAGGGATTTTAAAGGTTGATTTAGAGTTCTATTACTTCTATATTAGATACTACTGTCAATTCTATTTCCAAGTGTCCTGTTGCTATTAGTTCTTCACTGTTCACCCCTCCGGGTGAGTGGGTTCATATCTGTAATCTCTATGTTGTGTATTAGATGTTATTTTCATGAAAATATAACTTATTGTTTGATTTTAGAGATTACTATACAAAGATTTGAAGTTGTTGTTGATTTATATGCTTTAGAACTCCCAATTTTAGAGCATGAAACTTGTTTTTGATAAAACTCATGGGACCATTATTATTGGACTGATTTTAGATAAATTGATGATATATGTAATTGTTAGATACTTTTATGATTATTTCAATTGATTCTGGAACTGGTTTATACATATGATATAGTTTTATAGCCAGATATGAGCTTTAGAGAAAAGATTGGAAATATGGTTTTAGACCCTGTAATTTCATAACATAATATTGAGTTTTTCTAGTTTATGAAAAGCTTGACAGATAGAAATGTGATTTATATAATCAATGAAAAGGTTTTAGAGCTTGAATCTTCATGAGATTTAGGATAGTTGATGGCTACATATTCTGTAACCTTTTGAAATCACAGATGTTTGTAAAGGGTGATCCCTTAGGCATGATTTCATAGCCACAGTTATGCTGAGGTCAGACTATTAGAAATAGATAGACTCAGAGCTCTCAGAGAATTGAAAAGGTTTAAAGGTTTTCAATTTTAAATGGATTTATTTAGTTAGTTTAGAAGGTAACTATAGAGAAATAGACTGTGTGTTAATGGCAGTTAATCCGCTAACCTTGGTATCAAGTAGCCCGGGGCCAGAGATAACAAATAATTTATTATCACACTGGGACGGCGATACGTAATGTCGAGATGTGACTAGAGGTTTATATTCAGATTTTTGTTATGTCACAAACATTGTGCATAACCAAAGTAGAGATTATTATTTCTCTAGGAACTACTACCCTTTGAGCTTGTATGATTTTAGATATGAAAATAAGTTGATAAAATTGTTTTGAGTTTATGAAACGATGACTTGAACATATAAAATTAGATATAGTTATGCTTGATTATGAAGGACTTTTGGAATATTATTAATGTTATTATGATTTTATGCATTGATTCTTTAGTGTCCCATGAAAAGAGGTTTTAGGTGAGAGCTCACTTACTAAGTTTTTGAATAAAAATTCACCGCTCTGCTTTTCTCCCTATTATAGATACTATAGCTGTTGTAGATTCTTCTCCACCATCTTCCCAGCAACAATAGAGTTCCGTTGGTAAGCTTCACGTAAGTGAGGCATTCTTATTTTGTTTAGAGTACTCTAGTACACTGCAGGTAAGATCTCCGACCTTAGATCATGTTATGCATTTTTCATACTATGATAGTATAATATATTTTGTATTTAATGACTTAATTGTATTAGTTTCATGGACATTTTGAAACAGAGCAACTTATAAATACATGTTATATTATGACTTCAGACCTTAAAAACAGATTATAAAACTTTAGATTTGATTATTTTGAATTTGAAGGACCAGTGATTTGTAAGTAGAAAAAGAAATTTGTTTTAAATAATTTTACCATTAACTGTGCATATTGAGAAATACATGTTACGAGACTTACGTGGGAATAGGATTTTTCACTTGCCAATCACGTGCCCAAATCGAGTTGTGACACAAAAATAGATTATAAACAACTTAACAAAATCATGTTATATTATAAATGGCATACTTAATGTAATATGAAAGAAACATGGAGTTTGATATAAAAGAATATATATATATTTGAGTTTAATTTTGATGCACTAATAATGTAAAACTGTTTTACACTATCATCCAATCAAAATATTTTATTGGGATGACTTTTCAAGTAGTGGATGTAAAGTTAACTATCATGATTTATGTAACAATATATGATTAAATGACAATGGAAAAAATTTTATATTGTCAGTGTATGACAATTAAATCCTATATATATATACACGCTTTAGAAGTAAGTCTTGGTATACTTACTTTATTGAACAATTTTTATAGATATCAAATTTCATCAATCCAACCGTTTACTTGTAAGCTCTCATTACATAGATTAAGTGTAAAAATTTTCAAAACAATGTGATATTTCATCATCTCTTTTTATTTGAATGTATAATATAATTTTGAAATACATGTAAATCTTGAATATTACATAATACATCTATTAGTGCCCAATTCTTTCAAAATTTGATATGATTGATCATCAATATAATATCATATTATTCAACGGTTGATTGATAAATATATTGTTAATAAGAAAATTTTCAATAAGATAAGTATAATACACTTACTATTGGAGTAAATAGACTCCTCCTCATATATAGGGGTATATCATATGAGATAAGTGATTTATTATGATAGTGATAAATCTTACACCAATACCAATGAATCCGTCGTGTTACATTCAAAAGTAGGAAAACTGAAAAAAAACAAACAAAAAACTTTGAAGAACAAATATCATATGATAACGATTTTTCTTTTCCCACTTTCTACGGCAGGAAGTTTTGTCAGCATTTAAGCCACGAAAACTATTCCCATTCCATGGATCTAGAACCACACAATCTTTCATAATAGCACAAAAACAAGACAACGTCTCATACTGCAAATTATTTTGGCTCCACAACAAACATCTGGGCCTACGAGACTTCAGACTATGGCCAATCATCTTAATCATCCAATAATGTGAATCACAACTAACGACATTAAAATTACCGTCCCCAAACACATAACCTTGAGTTCTACTCCATTGTGCAATCTGCAGGGGAGAAAGAAACCTTTTTCGCTTGAAGGTCATACCCAACCTTAAAGTTTACCTGTGCCAAGTTCCCAAAGATGAATAACCTCTGGCTAGGGACCATGGACAAGCAAAAAATGTCGTCCCCCATCAGAAAAGTGTTCTCTTTCTTCAAAACAATGTCAGCCCCAGAAAAATGGAATGTCATGTCAGGGAGGTTCTCAACTGAACCCTTCCTATTATAACACAAACTGAATGGTTCAGGTGGATCCTGCACCGGTTCATGATCATTACCAATAGCTGCTTTAACTGCAGCTTCAAAACTGTTGTAGAAATTCGACTCAAGCATAGTCAATGTTGTCCCAGAATCAATCACAATGTTGCCTGCACCTTGTCCTGTCTGCAATTTCTTCTCACCAATGGAGACACCTTCAAGGTTGAGGTAATAAAAAGTGGATGGTGATTTTGGCACCAAAGGGGTAGAAACAACTCCATTTCCAGAAATTGTTGATTCACTCCCAAACTTCAGTTTACTAGTGGAATCTGAAGAGAAGGGAAGCAAACAATAAGAGAATTTGTGACCAATTTTATCACCTAGTTGTGAAACCAGTGACAAAGATCCACCCCCAAGACCAACTAGCCCTGTGCCTGTGCTTCTGAAATTCCCATCATTTTTGTGGCCACAACCTAATATAGTTTTAGGAGAATCCAATGATTGGCCGCCATTGGAACTACTAGACCCAAAGCTAATGGTGTCACTAGCCAAATCTCCAACTGTGTAAGATTTGTCCCCATATGAGTAATAGTACCTGCACTCTCCTGAACTTGCGCAACCATATCTTGGCAATGACCTGCAAGACTGAGAGTCACAAGGTATAGTCTCAAAAGTAGACGATTTTTTTGGGTCAAAGATTGGTTCATTTTGTGGATAACACTGCTGACAAGGCAAGCATTGTACCCAAATGAGGTCACTTCCGGTGTCAGCAACGGCAAGTGACTCCACAGGTGGAGTGCCTATGGAGATTTTCATGAGGTAATCTCCTTTATTTGGAACCAACACAGTCTCAGCTTTGTTGTTGTTGTTGTTGTTGTTGTTCCCTTCTTGATCAGTGGTGAAGTGGAAGAGGCTGATTCTTGAAATGGAGCGCAAGGCTGCTTTTGTGATGACCTCAGTTTGAGTCATTGAAGAGTTGTAAAAGGGTGACAATGGTGAGTCACGATGAATCAGATCGATGCTGAAACCATTGTTAACTGGTTTAGCTTCAGCTGAAGATAGCAATAATGAGAGAGGGCACAGTACTGTGACCACCAAGATCACAACAACCTCCTTCATGTTGCAAAACTAAAGACAATGCTATTGTGAATGGGGGTGTTGAAGGAGCTTCGATGTATATGTTCCTGTTTTTATAGACACAAAGATTCGTGCGTATTCTTTTTTTTTTTTTTTTAATTCTATTATCGTGTGTCCTCAAGATAAATGTTAAGCAACAAAAAATAAAAAAATTATTAAATAAAGATAAGTACTAATGTTTTGAGAATTATATACAAAATTTTTAATTTGTTCTTTAAATAAATATATAGTATGAGCTCAAATATTTTTTATCTTTAAAAATATATAGCGGTTTTAGTCTTTGTTCGTATAGTTGAAATTGGTTTTGATCCAATTTTTCAAAAGAGAAAAAATGGTTTCAATCCATGCTGTTTTAAGTTTTGGTCGCTATAAAATCTAAGAATATAATATATGTTTTGGATTCGATCTTTGTAAGTATTTTAATAATATTTTTTTTTGGGTTCTTATAAATATCACTACTTAATAACTAAATTAATGCAATAGGGATTACACATTTAAAAGAAATTTGATCAACATAAAAAAATTATAGAGACCAAAACTGAAATTCACTGTATTTTTATAACCATTAAAAATACATTAAAGCCTAGAGTATATCTACACTTTGATCATTTGAAGGTTTATGCTTAAAATATTGATTAACCAGATAATTTTGTTTTCAAAAGACTTCACGTTAAACACATTATCCTTGTAGAAGAAAAATTATATTTATATTTATTTATTAATTCTTAAAAGTATCAACTTTTAACGTATTAATCCCTAAAAATATCAACTTTTAACATCTTAAGTTTTAAAAGATTAAAGTGTTTAACTGAAAATTTTTTAGAGCCAAAAGTGTATATTTATTCATAAATATAATGAATAATAAGTACCATTTTCCATTATACGGTATGTTAGCAATCTTTTTTATGTTTTCTATATTTAATTTTAGGGGATTTATCCTGTATCTTATAAAATTTATGGGTATCGATACCTTTTAAATAATCTATAGTTTAAAATTTGTCACGTATCTTACTAACTAAATTTATTAATATCCTAAATTCTCATGATTAAACCACAACTCTTGAATTCAAAAGGATACCAGTACCTTTGTGGTACCAAAATAAAAGCATTAATTTTAGGATAAATTACATTAGCTTCTCTTGAGATTTCGTGAAATTTATCTCAACTCATCTATTTGTCGAGATGGTATTGTCCTAAATGCAATGTTCATGTGCGATACAGGGGAGACCAGTGTAATTTTTAGGAGAAGTTGATAGAATAATTCCATAAACTTAGGAACCTCCTGAACAAATTTTATAACTAGAGAGGAAGCAGTGTGAATTTCACATAACCTCAAAGGTTATTAATAAAATTTGCCCCTAATTTTTCTTATTTTTCCAATAATTAATTAATTATTCATAACTTGCAGCACAAATAGTGTTCTATTTACGTATAAATCGTAATTAAGTTCGGACAGTTGAAATCAATATCAATGATATCTCCACCCTTTTGTTAGTTTTGTATGCGTGTGAACAGAGTTCGTTGATGCGTTCACGAGTTGAAAGACACGCAAGACACAAACTGCCCGCTTCAGAACGAGCCGTGAAAAGCAAAAGGTGCACGCTCATACGGTCGGTACAAGATTGAAAACATAATAGTTTGTTTTATTTTTAATTTGATAATTCACTAATATTAATACTATATATATATATATATATATATATATATATATATATATATATATATATATATATAAAAAAATGTATCTTTACTATTTATTTGTATTAAACTAAAATAGAAAATAAATAAAACATTACAAGCGACATTTTGCCGACGATCTTTTAAACTCACAAAATATCTTTGCAAACGAATTTTTAATATATAAATATTTTAAACACAAAATTTAGTATTATGTGTTTTGAATCACTTACAACTTTTTTTGAGAACACATATTCTTCGTTGACTTTACGTATAATACTTTAGAATAAATACAAATTTGATCCCTAACAAATATTTTGATGATAAATTAGTTCATTTGAATTTTGAAAGTCTCTATATAATCATTCACTTTTCATAATATGTTAATTTATTATTCTAATATTTAACAGAAAACCACACGTGGCTCATTAAATGATTGATGTGGCTCCTTCGTACTGGCCTAAGATGTTAGAAGATAGAGAAGGAATTAGAGATTAAGTAGATTAGGTTTTGATTATGCATATAAGCATACTTATTGAAAAGAAAATCAAAGCGTAAACATTTTGATAAAAGAGATGAGTAATATATCATTTTGGATCTGAACAGAGAATAAAATCAACAATTTAACGAATCATGTGTATTTTTAGTCAAGTATTGAAATGATTAATTAATAGAGACTAAGATAATGTCCCCCAGCTTTTATGAATAATAAAAAATCATAGAAAGACTTTCAAATCCTAAGAAATCAATTTATCACTCAAAAGAGACTAATTTAAAGATTTAGTCGAATAGATATCAACAACATAACTCATAATAAACCTTCAACTATCCGACGCCATTTGCGGATGCATTTAGGTACCTTAAAATGGGTCAAATAGTAGAAAAATCCTTAAATCTTTTCATTTACTATGCCATTGACTAAGTCAATTGTAGCATTTTTTTTTAATACTAGTCACGGAACTCCTGCTAAAAGTTTTAAAGAGAAAATATAATTACACACAAAAAAGTTCAGAGATTCATCTCAGAAGCATGATAAGTGGCTGAAAGTCTTTTTTGTAAAAGTGCCAAAATTTAAATAAGAGAAAACGACCAATTGGATAAATTAAAAAAGAAGCTACTGTAGGATTGGTTTAGTGGTGAGAAATTTAGATAGTATATATAAGGTTTTTGGTTTAAATATCATTGTGATTGATATAATTCCAAAAGTACAAAAAAAAAGATAAATTAAAAAAGAGATTTGTTTAAAAAGTTAAAAAAAAGAAAGGACTACAATAAAAGTCATGTTTTAAAATATTTAACAATTTAAAACTTTAAAAGTATTTTAGATTTTTTTAATTTTTAAATTCTTAACAATCATAAGCAAAATTACGAGAAAAAAAAAAAGCTGAAATTGTTTCGATTGCTTTAACTTTCGCGCTACATATCTGTAAAAATAATTTTTTTAAAAAAATCATATATGCATATTGTATTTATAATAGCTCATATGAAAACAATAATGAGACTGACAATAGATCTTATCTTTGAAAATTTTGCACATTTTTTATTATATGTAATTTTTATTACTAATTAAAAATTTGGATAAGATAGATCTTAGTATAAATTATTCTCTTTATTTTATTTCATGTGAATTTTTTTATTTTAAAATATCACATCATTTGTCATATCTATCAAGGAAGCATAATTTTTTTTTATCAATATTATTCTTAGTGTAATTAATTACATTCACTTGCTTTAATTACTTGTATTTATTTACTATTATTTTTTTAGTAGGGATAAGATTATATACCTATACAACTTTATACTATTACCAAAATTCATGTATTATTTTCTTAATTAGAATATGTGCATTTCTATTTTTTGACACATTGAGTGAAATGAGGGAGTATATAAGAAGACTTATTTTCACAATATACTTCATTGATTTCAAGTAAGTTTGATTTATACTCCCTCAACTTTAAAATAAATGTCATTTCTTGGGTTTTAAAATTTCAAATTCATTTTTTGTAATTTAAATAAAACAAGGGGTGAGAGTGATTTAGTGAAAGATTATTTTTATTTTTTTAATAAAATTTATGAGGATATATTTGTAATTCAAATAATTTCAAAAAATAACTTATAACATTCTCTCTCTTCTATAGGTTATGTTTTTACCAAAAGCAAGTCCCTACCTGCCTCCAAAAAGAAAATATAGAAAAACTAACTATTTTTTTATTCTGCTTTTTTTAGAAGCACAGATAAGCATGCAACTGAATCCTAGAAGTACTTTAAAAAAATTGAAAAAAAAAATTTCTTCCAAAAATTTATCCAAACGAGATACATATTTGACAACTTTTGATTATAATAAAAAAAAAATACTTACATCCAAATGTATATAAATTATTTGCTTCTGATTCTGCATCTAAAGAAATACTTCTCTTGAAATTTTAACCAAATGAGTCCTATATTAATTTTCAATGCAATAATGATTAATTTATACCCATTTTATTGATGTATTTTATTGAGATAATTTAATGATTATCTTAATTGTTGTGCAACACCGGAGATAGTAGTTTGTAAATCACTGGCGCTCTTGCCTCTTGTTGCATCCGCATTCATTCCCAATATGCTAATTTTGCCGTGGATGGGGCATTGACATAAGGATCAAGACCAAGGCGCACAATTCTCCATATGATGATTGTTTCGCTTAGGTTTCGGTTGACTGGATGGTCAACAAACGACGGCTCACGGGCATAATGAGAAGCAAAAAATAAACATCATGATTAATGGGAACACAAACATAATGAGAACATGATGAGAAGGCCTGATAAGACGTGTTATTATCCATAAGTTAAAGCACCACTCTTACCAGAAGGTCAATAAAAAAAATGTAAATAAATTAGAAAAATATTATTTGTACTCATGGGATATGAAACACTGTATCGACTTATACATCTCGACTATTAGATGTGATGTGAGCCCTAATTGAACGAGGTTCAGACCAAAAATGTTATTTGAATTCTTCACCCTAAAAGTGGATATCTATTGAAACACTGACATTTTAGATGTTCATCAAATAACACTACTCAAGTTTACAGCTCATCTAATAATGAATGAGGTGTGAGTTGACATAGTGTCTCACCTATAAATACAAGTAATGGAACTCAACAAATTTTATAAATAGGAACTTTTATAAAAGTTTTACTCATATTACAGCTAAGCAGCCGTGGAACTTATTAAAAGTAAAGCCTAATAATTTACTAGTTGATAAATGAAGCAACAGTGGCAATATTTTACTCCCTCTGTTACATCTCAATTGCCCATTTTTGTTTTAATTTTTATTTCGCTCTATCTCTGTTCATTTATCAAATCAAGAAAATATAATTCTTTATTTACCAGTTATTCTCTTTTTGTAATTAAAATATACCTTATCTATTTTTATTTTTTTAAGAGTATAATCATATTATTTAGAGACAATCTTATCAATTAACTCACTTTTATACTATTATCAATATTCATTCATTGCTTTCTTAATATGAGTATCTTTTTTATTTTGGATAGTCGAGATGGAACGAGGGAGTATAATGGCTTGAGATGTTAAAATTGCTCTTGATCATGAGTTTCATGGAGGTTATGGAAATTATGAGAGTATTAATTAAGGAGAGCAAGAGTCAATTTTCACATCTAAACATTGATTGTCACTTTTATTTAAAGCAGAGGGATCAACATATAGACCAATATAATTTAAATGCAATCCTAATACTCTTTTTGTTGCATCTCAACTGTTAAGCTTTTTTGAAATTTTCATTTTACTTTATCTGTGCATTTATTAAATTAAGAAAATATTAATTTTTGTTTACCAGTTATACCCTTATCAACTTTTATTTTTTTCATTTTTCAAGAGCATAACCATATTAAATAAAGAAATGTTGTCAATTAACACATTTTTACACTATTGTCAATATTCATTTATTACTTTCTGAATATGTGTATATATTTTTTTTTTGGACAGTTGGATAAAAAGGAGGGAATACAATTGGATAAATATTGAGATCAATTCATTTTTATCTTATTCTATAAAATTAACTTTTTTAGGAGTCAAGGTTCATTGTCATCCATGAAATTGTATGTGTGCTTTATTTTACTCTCTCAAACTAAGGAAGTAAGACATGTATGCAATTTCATTGATCAAAATTAACCTTTACTAATTTGTTTTAGCTGTGGTAAATTTATATTACATTTTATTAAATGTTTTACTAACCTGTGCCCAAAGGCAATGTTAAGGAACCCAAAAAAAAAAAAAAGTTTCAAAAGTTTTGAATAAGTCTCGTACATTGAAAACATAAAAGATCATTGTTCCAATACAAAACTTTCCATTCTTGATTTCATAACCAATGTTCTTAGGGTCCTATTTAGATGAACCCAATCCTTAAATATTAGTAATAAATTTTTGTATTCAGCTTACTACTAATAAGGTCAATTTCCCTAGTCTTCCTCTTTGGACGGTTCAATGATTATTGATTACTCCGACACCTAGAAGTGGACTTTGGCAGAGTTAATGGGCTAATTAATCAAGCTCTGTAGAAGATTCTAGTACTAAGACATATAATTAATATTGATGACAATAACAAAAAGAGCTTTACATGGAATAAAGTCCCAATTGGAATTAATCATATGCTTAGCTCCACAACTAAGTCTGTATTTCAGTATTTGTGACTAAAGTTGTGTTTCACATGAGGAGACTTCTCAACATCAATTTTTGCCGTTATTGTACGTAGTCTTACCAAAGAGAAAGCCACATTCACTCGATCAAGTCGTTTCCAATTCTTCCTCAATCCCCGGCGATACTCGGTTACCATGTGTGTATTTATTTCCCGCGGCATTCAACTTCATGAAACCATAAAAGGTATCAAACATGGCACACGACGTGCGGTACGTCATGCAAGGCCGTCAACCTTGCGTGTTGGAGGGTCATGGTCTCATG
This sequence comes from Dalbergia cultrata, assembly GCA_031216105.1. NCBI lineage: Eukaryota > Viridiplantae > Streptophyta > Magnoliopsida > Fabales > Fabaceae > Dalbergia > Dalbergia cultrata. The sequence continues at coordinate 21,789,989 of CM062350.1, forward strand.
GATTCAAATGACACTCAAGGCTTAGTCTCCACTATTTAGGAAGGAGTTTGATTTCTATGCAATTGTGTTACAGTATAAAAATAGTTTTATACTATCATTTAATTATGTATTACTACCACCTTAATAAGAGTGATTAAATCTCACACCATACTACTTAAAAAGTCATGCAAATGAGATAATTTAATTGGATAACAATGTAAATTATGTTTATAAATGTTAGTGTATAGAATTAAATTTTTTATGAAATTGTCATTAGAGAGCATTAGGCTTTACTAAAATTGCATTGGTCTCTCACAGAGTTGCTAATTCATTAATTTAAATAGCAAAAAAAAAATGTAATATATACATTATTATTATGTAAGATTTTACAAGATTGTATATTAAAATTTAGAGCACCAATAAAACAATCAGTAATTCCTACCTATTTCATTTGTAAAAAAAAAATTATACCATTTGTTCATGAATTATGACTCCTGTTGCAAGAGAGAACATACCCAATTGTGTGTGTCAAGTATAGGAGAACCCACTCCTTCTCCCTATGATTTAGGCATCACACTGATGGAGCAATAGACGTCAAGAGTGCCAAGAGCAGAGCGGAGATCCTGTCCAAATTAAATATATAGTAACCAGGTCATATTCACTATGAACCTAGGTTACCTTGAGTCTGTACTCTTTCTACACACTCACCATTGGACTTAAGTCCAGCACTACAAGGTGAATCCCAAACCCATAACAGATCACAAAATAATAATGAAATGGCTTCCAAGGGAACAATCAGGCTATCAATTCATCTTGTTTTATGAAATCAAAATATATACCAATTAATAGCATCCCAAAACCAAAAAATTCTAATTAACATTCTACCACCTAGGCAATGTTGATTGGATTTTGCTTTATATTTCTAAAACATTTTAAAAATGATGCTCGAGTTGAACAACAATGGCCATAAGTTATTATAGCTTGAAAAAGATCACCTTGAAACTAGATCACTCTAGTTAACAAGGCTACCAGCTAAGAGCCATAGACAAATGATAAATTATAGAGTCCACTTTGCCCATGACCACCCAAATAATCTCATCAATAATATTCACCAAAAATGAGTGTGAAAGGTGTATACACATCATAGCATAACAAATAATCCTTTCAATGTTTCTGTATGATATTCTCATCATGTCTTCCCAAGAACACATAACCACCAATACCCCACAAGGAGATCATAACATTTTCTCGCAAAACACTATTCCCATAAGGGAACATCTCTCTTTTGAAAGACCAATGTTTTCTAAAAGAAAACATCCATATCTCAATATGTAATAATGATACCAAAATCAATTATCATAGCATTCGCACTAGTTCATCAACCAAATTACTACATAAATCCAACGTAATCAAATGAACTTAACAACTCTCACTAATCAAATGCATTAAAGGACCTTACAAGACCCATATCTTAACATGTTTCATGAACACAATGGGTCTAAGTCATATATTAAGGGATCAAACAATCCGTCTAGAAATCCAATGGTTAATTTTTTTAAAAAATTTTTTCCAAAAATTAATGTTATTGACGGAAAAATCCGTCAGTAAAATTAATATTGAAATTAAAAAATTTAAGAAAATTACCGACAGAAAAATCCATTGGTAATATTAATTTCTACATAAAATATAATTTATAATAGTTACCGATGGAAAAATCCGTTGATATTGCACGTGCCATATTTATCTAAAGTGGCACGAAGTATACCGACAGATTTTCTATTGGTAAATCCGTCGATAATGACTGAAACATAAATGAGATATGAGTTGACATGATGTCTCACCTATAAATACAAATAATGTAACTCAATAAATTTTAAAAATAGGAACTTTTATAAAAGTTCTATTCATATTACAGCTAAGCGGCCATGGAACTTATTAAAAGTAAAGCCTAATAATTTACTAGTCGATAAATGAAGCAATGGTGGCAATATTTTACTCCCTCTATTACGTCTCAATTGCCCATATTTTTAAATTTTAGTTTTCACTCTGTCTCTGTTCATTTATCAAATCAAGAAAAATATAATCCTTTATTTACCAGTTATTCTCTCATTGTAATTAAAGTGTACATTATCTACTTTCATTTTTTTACAAGTATAATCATATTGTTTAGTGACAATCTTATCAATTAACTCATTTTTACACTATTATCAATATTCATTCATTACTTTCTTAATATGAGTGTCTTTTTTTATTTTGGATAGTCGAGATGGAACAGAAGGAGTACAATGGCTTGAGATGTTAAAATTGTTCTTGATCACGAGTTTCATGGAGGTGATGGAAATGATGAGGGAATTAATTAGGAGAGCAAGAGTCAATTTGCACATCTAAACATTGATTGTCACTTTCATTTAAAGGAAAGGGATCAAGATATAGACCAATATAATTTAAACGCAATCCTAAAACTCCTTTTCTTGCATCTCAACTGTCAACTTATTATGAAATTTTCATTTTACTTTATCTATCCATTTCTCAAATTAAGAAAACACTCATTTTTGTTTACCAGTTACAGCCATTATCAGCTTTTATTTTTGTCATCTTTCAAGAGCATAATCATATTAAATAAAGAAATCTTGTCAATTTACCCATTTTTACACTTTTGTCAATATTCATTTATTGCTTTTTTAATGTGTATTTTTTTTATTTTGGATAATTGAGATGAAATGGAGGGAATACAATTGGATAAATATTGGGATCAATTCATTTTTATCTTATTCTATAAAAGTAACTTTTTTAGTAGTCAAGGTTCATTATCATACATCAAATTGTATGTGTCCTTTATTTTACTCTCTCAAACTAAGGAAGTATTAATTTATGACGAAATTATAAAAATTAATTTAGATTAGTTCTTTTGGTGATTCAAGTTAACCTCCACATGCCTTATTATAGGCACTAAATTGAATCATTATATATATATTTAGAGGTAAAATTGTTACTTTCTTAATTTTTGGAAGAAAAGTAAAACATGTATGCAATTTCATTGATCAAAATTAACCTTTACTCTTTTTTTTTTTAGCTTTGTATATTAAATTCTATTAAAGGTTTTGCTAACTTGTGCCCTAAGGGCAATGTTAAGGAACCCAAAAAAAAAAAGTTTCAAAAGTTTTGAATAGGTCTCATACATTGAAAACATAAAAAATCATTGTTCCAATACAAAACTTTCCAACATTTCTTAACCAATGTCTTAGGGTCCTATTTAGATGAACCCAATCCTTAAATATTAGTAATAAATTTTTGTATTCAGCTTACTAGTAATAAGGTCAATTTCTCTAGTCTTCCTCTTTGGACGGTTCAATGATTATTGATTACTCCGACACCTAGAAGTGGACTTTGGCAGAGTTAATGGGCTAATTAATCAAGCTCTGTAGAAGATTCTAGTACTAAGACATATAATTAATATTGATGAGAATCACAAGAAGAGCTTTCCATGGAATAAAGTCCCGATTGGGATTAATCATACGCTTAGCTTCACAACTAAGTCTGTATTTCAGTATTTGTGACTAAAGTGTTTCACATGAGAAGACTTCTCAACTTCAATTTTTGCCGCTATTGTACATAGTCTTACCAAAGAGAAAGCCACATTCACTCGATCAAGTCGTTTCCAATTATTCCTCAATCCCCGGCGATACTCGGTTACCATGTGTGTATTTATTTGTCGTCGCATTTGACACCATAAAGGCATCAAACATGGCACACGATGTGCGGTCATGCAAGGCCGTCAACCTTGTGTGTTGGAGGGTCATGGTCTCATGGATTCAAATGACACTCAATACTTAGCTTCCTCTATTTAGGAAAGAGTTTGATTTCTATGCAATTATACTACAGTATAAAATGTTTTATATTGTCATCTAATTATGTATTACTGCCACATTAACAAGAGTGATTAAATCTCACACTTTACTACTTAAAAAGTCATACAAATGAGATAATTTAATTGGATAACAATGTAAACGATGTTTATAAATGTCAGTGTATAAAATTAAACATTTTATAAAATTTTCATTGAACATTAGGCTTTGATAAAATTGCATTGGTCTCTCACGCAGTTGCTAATTCATTAATTTAAATAGCAAAAAAAATGTAATATATACATGATTATTATGTAATATTTTAAAAGATCGTATATTAAATTTTAGAACACCGATAAAACAATCAGTAATGCCTATCTATTTCATTTGTAACAAAAAATTATACCATTTGTCCATGAATTATCATCCCTATAAGAGAGAACATACGCAATTGTGTATGTCAGGTATAGGAGAACCCACTCCTTCTCCCTATTATTTAGGCACCACACTGATGGAGTCGCGGACGTCAAGAGTGCCAAGAGTAGAGCGGAGATCCTATCCTAAGATTAAATATATAGTAACCAGGTCCTATCCACCATTGACCTGGGTTACCTTGAGTCTGTACACCCTTCAGCACACTCACCATTGTACTTAAGTCCAGTACCACAAGGTGAATCCCAAACCCATAACAGATCACACAATAATAATGAAATGGGTTCCTTGGGAATAATTAGGCTATCAATTCATCTTGTTTTATGAAATCAAAATATACACCAATTAATAGCATCCCAAAACCTAAGAATTCTAACATTCTCCCACCTGGGCAATATTGATTGGATTTTGCTTTCATATTTCTAAAACATTTCAAAAATGATGCTCGAGTTGAACAACAATGGCCACAAATTATTTCACCATGAAACTAGATCATTTCAACTAACAAGGCTACCAGCTGAGAGCCATAGACAAATGATAAACTATAAATAGTCTACTTTGCCCATGACCACCCAAATAACCTCATCAACAATATTCCACAAACATGAGTGTGAAAGGAGTAAACACATCATAGCATAACAAATGATTCTTTTAATGTTACTATGTATGGATTCTCATTATGTCTTCCCAAGAAGACATAACCAATACCTCACAAGGAGATCATAACATTTTCTTGCAAAACACCATTCCCATAAGGGAAGAACGTCTCCCTCTTGAAAGACCAATGTTTTCTAAAGAAAACATCCATATCTCAAGATGTAATAATGGTACCAAAATCAATTATCATATAGCATGGGCACTAGTTCACCAACTAAATTACTGCATAAATCCAATGTATTAAATGACCTTTCAAGACCTATATCTTAGCATGTTTCATGAGCATAATGGGTCTAAGTACCATAGTTAGAGGATCAAACAACATCTCATATGTGCTAACATGCTCATGGAAGTCCCAATTACACAAATAAAGTGTAATCATAATTTTATCAACTCCTGTTGACCAATCATATTAAAAAAAAACTTAAACCATTAATAAGGCTTAAAATATTTAATGTTAATAAATCCATCGTAGCTTCAATATTAAATAACATTAATAGCATAGATTATAAATGCAATAATGCTTAAATTAAACAAGTAAAGATGAGGTTGGTTATTCATTATTATTAAGTAGTACAATATTTGGGACTGAGAAAGCACACATTTTTTTTCCTTAAAAAACCAAAACTATAATATTTTCGAGACACAAACACAAACGAAGTCTTTATTTTGGTAAGGGTACATGTAAGCTAATTCTTGGTACAATCGGCAGGAGCAAAAGAAACTTTTTGCCCTTCAAGATCATACTCCACCTGAAAATTAATTTGTGCCCTATTTCCAAAGATGGAGAGTCCGTTTGGCTTGGTGGGTACTACCAGCAAGCAAAGCAAGTGGTTGTAAACAGTGAATATGTTGATCTCTGGCTTCATGGAAACATCAGCTCCAGCGAAATGGAACACAATATCAGGGTAATTAATACTATCCCCATTATAATCAAAGCAAACATCGTATGGCTTTGAAGGTTTTTCGACGGGCTCAACACCAAGCGCCTTCTTCACTAAATCCACGAAACCATTGTAGAAACTTGGCTCAACAGAAGTCAACGTGGACCCCGAGTCAATGATTATGTTGGCACCAGTTTGACCACTTTGCACCGTGTTCTGACCAACACTAATGCCTTCAAGATTGAGGTAGTAATATGCAGGTGAAGACGTATGGATTGTGAAGGGAGTGGACACAACTCCAATATTCCCCGTTATGATTGCTTCATCCCCGAATTTTAGTTTGCTATTTGAGGTTGGATTGGAAGGATCAACCAAACAATAGGAAAATTTATGACCGATTTCATCACTTAGTTGTGAAACTAGTGACAATTCCCCAGCTCCAAGACCAACAATCCCTGTATCTCTCTCGGTAAATATTCCACTATTGTTATTGCCACATCCGAAAACAGATTTTGGAAAGGTAACACCTTGGCCCTCACTACTAGAGCCAAAATTGATGGACTCAAGAGCTAATTCACCGTGTGTGGTTGAACCGTCACCATATCCATATGAATAGAGGCACTCATCTGAGGGTCCACAATCATGTCGGCCCTCGGGGAGTTGAGTGCAAGGTTTTGAGTCACAAGAGAGAGGCGTGTAAGTGGAAGATTTGCTTGGATCAAATAATGGGGTGTCTTGTGGAAAACAATTCCCCACGCAAGGGGAACATTGTACCCATATAAGGTTACTCCCTGTGTCCGCAATAGCATATCTTTCAACCGGAGGTGTACCAATATATATTCTCATGACGTAATCACCACCTCCATCGGGAGTTATGATGGATTCGGGTGATGATTCATCATTTTCATCGTTCAATGAGAACTGATGAAATCGAGCAAGGGAACGCAAGGCAGCTTTCCTAGTGCGCTCTGAATGGGTCATTGAAGAATTGTAAAATGGTGATAATGGTGAGTCACGGTGAATAAGATCGAAACTAAAGCTACTGTGGTTTTTGCGGGCTTCAGACAATTGAGGTACAATGGAAAGTAAACATATAATAAGGATCGATAAAGAGAAGAACAAATGAGTATTCATGTTTATGGAAGGAGGGGACGTGAGAGATTAATGGGATGCAAGGAGGACTGCATGGAAGTGCTTCTATTTATAGAATAATTACTGCTCCGGAGTCCAGAAAAGACCTCCATTTTCTCTTCCTTTTTTATTTTTAAGTCAATATTCTTTAAAGGGTTTTTCCGTAGAGTACACGTTCATATTTTAGTATATTTTACCATGAGAGATTAATTAGACATTATTTTTCTTTTTGAGATTGTGTGTGAAAATAAAAAGCCGACAAGCGTTAATTTGCTGAGCTCATATTTTTGGTGTATTTTGGGTAGAAAAAATGTTATTTATACTTATTGTGCGTGGGATATCGTGTCGACTTACACTTTATTTATCATTGTATGGGGTATGCACCTTACTTGAATAGAGTCTATATCTCATCCAATAGTGAATGTGGTGTGAGTTGACACGTTATCCCATGAATGATGAGTACAAATAACACAACTCTATTGGTTATCTCTATAGGGATTAATAGGAAAAAATATTGGGATAGCATTTACAATTCAATTCAAAGTGATAGATGTGAACATATAACTAATAATGAATGTGGAATTCTTTTACTAAATGTACTAATAAAATAATTAAATTTGTCAATTATTAACACAATATTCTGGATAATGTTTTGCAAGAACACTAACCTGTAGTACAAATAAATTTTTTAACTATTAATATGTAATTATTCATTTGTGCCAGTGATGTTTAGGAAATTGACATACCCATATAGTACTATTTTTAAAAAGTACAAAGTTAAATTTAGTAATAATGAAGGAAAAACGATTCAGTTGTGTGTGCACTTAAACTTTATATCATGTATCTCCTTTAATAGCAGTTAATGGTCAAAATATTTTAACTAGAAAAATTTTAAAAACTAACTCAAAAATATTACAAAAGTGATTGATCAATTATGATTTTAGTTTTGAGAGTATCCTCTCATTCGACAGTTAAGAGACTAATCTCTCGAGATACAGTTAGGCATCTAAGTGGAGACTCCTCCTATTAGTGTTTTTTCTATATATATAAATTTTGAAATCGAATCCAAAACCTCATGCTTAAAAGATCGAGACCCTTCTACTAGGATCAACTCCTTTTTTATATTCATTTTGGTATTTTAACGAAAAATTATTCCTTTCAATTTTCTCATCTAATCAAGTCTTGTCATTGTTATTTAAAGTAAAGGGACTAATATGTATACCAATATAATTTAAACACATTTTTTATATCATGTGATAAATATTGCAATTTATTAACTTTTTATTCTTTTTTTAAGAAATATTTTAGCTAATTTAGAAAATTAGTATGAACTTTTATTGACAATAATTACATTTAAAATTATTAATATGAATTTAATTAATAAATAGATTAATTTTCTTAAAATTCTTAAAATGTATTCATATATTTCATTTTCATATAATCCTTAAATATTATAAATTTTAATTATTCGCTACCTAATTAGTAGGGTAGAAGTGAGTCGAGTTGGATTGAGCTTGTTAAAGCTCAAGCTAAGCTCAGCTAGTTGATTATAGGGTTGGCTTAAGCTTAATCTCAAGCTCAATAAGAAATTAAATGAGCTAAATTTTTGCTTAAACAACATGTTATTAATTTTGTTTGACTCTTATCACAACTATCTTAAGAAGACTAATAATATATATATATATATAATTGGACTTATAGTCCTAAACACTTTCATTTTATAATTATAAATGTAAAATAGATTTTTTTTCCATTTTTCAAAAGCCTTGAAATTTCCTTTAATTTATAAAACCACCCCATTCAATTTACGCTTCCTAGTTGGTTTCATGCAGCCCCACTACATAATAACATTGTGAATAAACCTATTTGTAAAATAAAAAATGACAACTATCTTAAGAAGACTATATATATATATATATATATATAATTGGACTTATAGTCCTAAACACTGTCATTTTATAATTATAAACGTAAAATAGATTTTTTTCCATTTTTCAAAAGCCTTGAAATTTCCTTTAATTTATAAAACCACCCCATTCAATTTACGCTTCCTAGTTGGTTTCATGCAGCCCCACTACATAATAACTTTGTGAATAAACCTATTTCTAAAATAAAAAAAGAATTGATTTGGTATATTTTGAAATATCAAAGTATCAGTGTCAGTGAGTATCAGACGTGATATGTCCTAGATATTGAGAATAGCGTGTTACGACCCATTAATTCTCCATATGATGATTGTTTCGCTTGAGTTTCGGTTGATTGGATGGTCAACCAACGACGGCTCATAGGCATAATGAGAAGCGAAAAATAAACAAAATGATTAACGAGAACACAAACACAATGAGAAGGCCTGATAAGACGTGTTATTCACCATAAGTTAAAGCACCACTCTTACTAGAAGATCAATCAAAAAACAAGTGTAAATAAATTAGAAAAATATTATTTACAGGATACGAGACACTGTATCAACTTATACATCTCTACTATTGGATGTGATGTGAACCCTAATTGAAGGTTCACACCAAAAATGTTATTTGAATACTATACCCTAAAAGTGGATATCCATTGAGACACCGACTTTTAGATGTTCATCAAATAACACTATTTGAGTTCACACCCCATCCAATGATAAATGAGGTGTGAGCTGACACCGTTTCCCACCTATAAATATAACTCAATAAATTTTATAAATAGGAACTTTTATAGAATTTCTATTCATATTACAGCTAAGCGGCCGTGGACCTTATTAAAAGTAAAGCCTAATAATTTACTAGTTGATAAATGAAGCAATGGTGGCAATATCTTACTCCCTTTGTTACATCTCAATTGCCCATTTTTTAAAAAATTTTGTTTTACTCTATCTCTGTTCATTTATCAAATCAAGAAAATATAATTCTTTATTTACCAGTTATTCTCTTATTATAAGTAAAGTGTACCTCATCTACTTTTATTTTTTTAAGAGCATAATCATATTGTTTAGGGACAATCTTATCAATGAACTCACTTTTATACTATTATCGATATTCATTCATTGCTTTCTTAATATAAGTTTCTTTATTATTTTGGATAGTGAGGAGATGGAACGGAGGAAGTATAATGGCCGGAGATGTTAAAATAGTTCTTGATCATGAGTTTCATGGAGGTGATGGAAATGATGAGGGAATTAATTAAGGAGATCAGAGCTAGAGTCAATTTTCACATCTAAACATTGATTGTCACTTTTATTTAAAAGAAAAGGGATCAGCATATAGACCAATATAATTTAAATGCAATCATAATATTCCTTTGGTTGCATCTCAACTGTTAACTTTTTTTGAAATTTTCGTTTTACTTTATCTGTCCATTTATCAAATTAAAAAAATATTAATTTTTGTTTACCAGTTATAGACTTTATCAACTTTTATTTTTTTTTTCATTTTTCAATAGCATAATCATATTAAATAAAGAAATCTTGTCAATTAAAACATTTTTACACTATTGTCAATATTCATTTATGGCTTTCTTAATATGTGTATTTTTTTTATTTTGGACAATTGAGATGGAATGGAGGGAATATAATTGGATAAATATTGGGACCAATTCATTTTTATCTTATTCTATAAAAGTAACTTTTTTAGGAGTCAAGGTTCATTATCATCCACCAAATTGTATGTGTGCTTTATTTTACTCCCACAAACTAAGGAAGTATTAATTTATGACTTGAAATTACAAAAATTAATTCAAATTAGTTTTTTTGGCGATTCAAGTTAACCTCCACATGTCTTATTACAGGGACTAAATTGAATCATTATATATATGTGTTCAAAGGTCAAATTGATACTCTCTTAATTTTTGGGAGAAATGTAAAACATGTATGCAATTTCATTTATCAAAATTAACCTTTACTCCTTTTGTTTTTTGCTTTGTAGTAAATTTATATCAAAGGTTTTGCTAACCTGTGCCCTAAGGGCAATGTTAAGGAACCAAAAATAAATAAATAAATAAAGTTTCCATTCTTATTTCTTAGCCAATGTCCTTAGGGTCGTATTTAGTTGAACCCAATCCTTAAATATTAGTAATAAATTTTTGTATTTAGCTTACTAGTAATAAGGTCAATATCCCTAGTCTTCCTCTTTGGACTGTTCAATGACTATTAATTACTCCGACACCTAGAAGTGGACTTTGGCAGAGCTAATGGGCTAATTAATCAATGTCTGTAGAAAATTCTAATACTAAGACGTAAAACTAAAATTGATGACAATCACAAAAAGAGCTTTCCATGGAATAAAGTCCCAATTGGAATTAATCATACGCTTAGCTCCGCAACTAAGTCTGTATTTCAGTATTAAGTCTGGAATTAATACTATCCCCATTGGATCGAGTGAATGTGGCCTTTTCTTTGGCAGGACTATGTACGATAGCGGAAAAAATTGATGTTGAGAAGTCTCCTCATGTGGAACACAACTTTAGTCACCAATACTGAAATACAGACTTAGTTGTGGAGCTAAGCGTATGATTAATTCCAATCGGGACTTTATTCCATGGAAAGCTCTTTTTGTGATTGTCATCAATATTAGTTATATGTCTTAGTATTAGAATTTTCTACAGACATTGATTAATTAGCCCATTAACTCTGCCAAAGCCCACTTCCAGGTGTCGGAGTAATTAATAGTCATTTGAACAGTCCCAAGAGGAAGACTAGGGATACTGACCTCATTATTAGTAAGCTAAATACAAAAATTTATTACTAATATTTAAGGATTGGGTTCAACTAAATAGGACCCTAAGGATATTGGCTAAGAAATAAGAATGGAAAGTTTTGTATTGGAACAATGATTTTTTATGTTTTCAATGTATGAGACCTATTCAAAACTTTTGAAACTTTATTTATTTAATTTTTTTGTGGTTCCTTAACATTGCTCTCACGGCACATGTTAGCAAAACCTTTAATAAAATTTAATATAAATTTACTACAAAGCTAAAAAATATGAGTAAAGGTTAATTTTGTTCAATGAAATTGCATACGTGTTTTACTTTTCTCCCGAAAATTAAGAGAGAGTATCAATTTGACCTCTGAATATATATATATATATCGTGAACATCATATTTTGTCCGGACCTCTTTTGTAAATAAGAAAAATAAAATGAAAAATGAAAATAAAATATTTTCCTTCTTCTGTAGCACAATTTGTTTTTTTAATTTAGTTTAGTCAAGATCTTTTCAAATTAGTATTAATTTTTTTTTCAATCAAATCTTTTTTTTAAAATCATAATCAATCAGTATTTTTTTATTTGGTCAGTATCAATCATTCATTATTGCATTTTTATCTCTAATTCTGCATAAATAGCTATTGCTTTCTTTGTAATGGGAGACAATCAGAATTACAGAGCAAAAAAGAATAGGGAGAGCAGCAGTGGCGGCACCCACTCACAATCACCTTCATCCACCCATCACCACTAGCCACACTTTCACATCACCACCCATCACCTAACCTCACTTTTCATTCCTTATCATCGTCATCCCCATAGTCAAGCACCCTCCATAACCATCCTCACCATCAGCCATACAACATTGGTTTATCACCATGCCACTATTCGAACAACACAACCCATATCATAGAAAATCCCAATCAAACCCACAAGCTAGAAACCATTCATTCACAGCCACCCTAACCAGCCCATGAAGCAAGCATCACTGCACGCACCTCTGCCTGCGATCATGCCAGCTCACACCCTCCATATCTCCACCGTTCGAATAGGTCGCTGCCCAGCCTCCCCTCAGCGGACCAGCGCAACATTGCAAGCTAGCGCCTCCACCCTGTGCTGCTGTCCCCAAGGCCGGCATGAACTGGCGCTATCGTCACCTCCCCTTTTGCCGTCCTCTATGCACTGCTGCTGCCCCTATTCTGTTCCTGTTTCTGTCATTTTGGTGATTCGGGGAAATTAGAAATTAGATTCTGTTCCTCATTTGGGGTTGTCGCAACCGGGATCACGACGGGGACGGCGAAAAAGAATTATTTATGTTTAAAAATGGAGTCGCCACCAAGTTTATTTAATTTGGAAAATCTTGGAAAAACCAATTTTATTTTTTTATGAAAATAGTGTTTGAAAACTAGATATGAGTTCGGGAGTCGGTTATGCATAGGGAAGGGTAGGAACTTAATCCCACGCACCCCTAATACACCCGTCCTTAGACGGTACCTTGGTAAATTATGCAAATTAAATAATAACCCCTCAAAATATAAATTAATGAAAGAAGACAAAACAAATAAATTCAAAAAATTACTTACGTGAATATATTTACAATTTAAATAAATAAATCAAGAAGAAATTAGTTTAACGAAATCAACACATAAATTAAGAATAATAATTTACACATATATTTACAATGTAAGAAAAAGTAAATAATTTACATAAATGTATTTACAATTCAACAAATAAATTAAAGAAAAATTAATTTTGGCTTGACAGAGGTTATCTGCTCCTACGTATCCTCCGGTGCAATGAGGAACTCAAAGTCACGTAGTTCTGTAGAAAATGCTTGTGTGTTGGATGAGTTTTAAGTAAAAGAATTTTTTTTTTTGTGATAAATTCATCATAGGATTCAAGTTAGCACTTGGCTACTCAATAAATCCTTATGATTCAATATTAGCGAAGATAACATTTGTTACTCAATCACTTTTATTGATCATCCATGAATTCATCGCTTTCTAGAAATATCAAAATTTATAAAAGGAGGGTATCTTTTATTTTTGATGATAATCTCAACATGATACATATCAAATACATATTTAACCTTTACAAAAATATCAAAATAAGTGAGAAGACTACTAAAATCTAATTAGGCCCGAGGGAGAGTTTCGAATAAAATAAAAAATGACGCTATTACCCAATTATAATAAAAAGAAATTTAGACGCAGATGACAAAATGTATCATGCCCCAAACAAAGACAAGCAAAATTAAACCAAATTGAACTACTTGAAAATGCCACACGGTTTAATAGCTAATGGGAATGTTGGAATGTTGGAATCTTCATTTTGGGCTTAGAACAAACAAAGTCCGACAACGTTTTTTTTTCTTTTGTTTAAAAAACGCAATTATACTACCATGCCAAAAAATTTTAACGTTAACTAAAAAATGGAAACTAACAAGAGCAGAACCAAAGAGTCTGGAATGCTCCTTAAGTTTTCAATTTCTTTATTCTTGTCAATTAACACAAAGCACAGAGAGTGAAGGAACTAGAGAGAGGCGGAGAGAGAGAGAAGGGAGCAGCAAGATGAGAGAGAGAAGGAGACCGCCGCCGCGGCTGAGAGCCGAGCTCACGGCGGCGGCATGGAGGACAAGGGGAAGAGGAGTTGCGATCTAAAAGGGGGAGAAGAGCTGGCGCCGCCGCTGGCCGAGAACCAAGCTCGCAACGGCAAGACGAGGGAGAGCGAAAGTCGCGATCCGAAAAGGGGAGAGAAGAGGCCGCCGCCCGCCGAGAACCAAGCTCGCGATTTGACGAGGGGAGCGAAAAGTCGCGATCTGAAAAGGGCGAGAGAAGCTGACCGCCGCTCGACGATGGGATGTGAGGGCCGAGGTCACGGCTGAGGCGGAGGTCGAGGGGGAAGAGGCCGGCGTGCGCGAGCGGTGGTGGTTGGGCTGTTCGACGCCAGCGGTGCTTGCGGCGCGGAAGAGGGTATGAATCGCGACCGTGGCGCTGTGTGGGGGTTCGCTTGGCTGAGGGAGTTGAAGGGCTATATCTCGTTTATTTTGGGTAAGGGACTGTGATTTATTTGCTCTCCTTTTTGGATGGGATGTTGTGATGGTGGTGATAAAAGTTTGGTTTCTTTGATGTGATATGATGAACGAAGCAATTGTGATAATGATGAGGATGATGAATTGTGATTTGGCTTTATTGTGAAAAACTGTGTTTTTTTTCTTTCCAATGGTGGCTGGAATTTTTGGTTTCAATGATGATGGTAATTCACGGTTTAAGAAGGAAGAGTAAGGGGCCATGGCTGGTGGTTTGAAGGAGTATGGCAATGGGGTAGAGAGGGAGTTGTCGACCATGGCAGAGGAAAGAGGAGTCTGATGGGAAGATGGAGGGGGTCGCGTTTGGCTAAGCTTGCGATGATGGGTTCATGTGAGGACGAAATGTGCACTGTGGTGAGTGAGGGGTGTACTTGCGGTGGAGGAAAGAGGCAAAGGACAAAGAGGCTGATTTGAAATGGAGATGGTTAATTTTTTTTCTCCCTGAATTGTAGCGGTCTTTTAAAAAAAAAAAAAAATGCCACATAATATATCCTATGAATCGATGCTTCAGCATAGTTTACCTGCCACTATCTTCTTGTGTTTATTCTTTTCCTTTTGTTCCCACCAAAATCCGATGATGATCCCAGATGAATGATGGTTTTCTTTGTTTCTTTTGAAAGTGAATGTCGTTACAGTGATAGTGAAAGTGATGAAATATGATATTGTGGCTAACGTTGAATGTGCTGATGGTGATGATTGTGAAGGTTAATGAACGACCCCAGGTTGAGGACCAAAGTCTTTTTTTTTCGCTAAGGTTGAAGTCAGCTTCCTTATGTTCTCCGATTTTGCCTCCTTATTTTATTTTTTTATTTTTTACAGGTTGTGCCCCCCCCATCCCCCCTTGTCTGGCAACGGTGAAGGCTTTATATTGATAATAAGTGGTGACCGTTGGAGCCGAGAGTGGGATCCCCGTGAAGAATTGGATCTTTTTTATTTTAAAGAAGTTGGCTGCTTCGTTTTAGAGTGGGGATTCAGGGTATGGGTTGAAAAGGGAATCTGTCATGAGTGGGGAGTGCAGGGAAAGGGGTACGCACAATGTCTGCCATTTTTATTTGTTTTGTGTAATTGAGGAAAATAGGCTGTAACGTAAAAAAAGGACTCCCCATTCCTTGTCTAAAACCAAATAAACACAAAACTCGAGACAAGTCTTATATCAAGAATATCCGGACTAGTTTTTTTCAAATTTTTTATTTATTTATTTATATATATTTTTGGTTCAAAAAAAAATAAATAAAAAAATGAAAGATGCAGGTCTTTTTTTGTTTTATGTGTCAAACAAAAATCGAGTATTCACAGTTGCCCCTCTTTGCTCATTTCTTATAAGAGAATACTAAAAACATAAGTTTTTCATATTGTCCTTATAAAGAATGAGTAAAGACATGAACATTGATTTTGTTTGGCAATGCATGAAATTGAGAATAGCAAGAAAGACTGAATTTAAATGGCAAAAGAAATTAAATACTCATGAGAGGTATATGTAATGCAATGATGTTATTCAGAAACCATGATGTATGAATGAAATGAAACTGTGAAATTCAAGCAAGAGATGACAGAACTAATAGAAATTGAAGATTCTTGCGATCGACTGGCTACGGATCAACAAGTGACAGAAAATTAAAAGCAATGGCAGTCTGAGGCCGACTGAAAACTTAAAAACGGCAATCTGAGGCCGACTGAAAAATAAATTCGGCAATCTGAGGCCGACTGAAAGTAAATTTGGCAATCTGAGGCCGACTGAAAAGTCAAAACGGCAATCTGAGGCCGACTGAAAACTTAAATCTTGGCAATCTGAGGCCGACACGAGAAGTAAAGTGGCAGTCTGAGGCCGACTGGAAACGAATTGGCAATCTGAAGCCGACTAGAAATGTAAATTGGCAATCTGAGGCCAACATGAAAATAAACTGGCAATCTGAAGCCGACTGGAAAGTAAATTGGCGATCTGAGGCCGACCAGAAAGTAAATTTGGCAAACTGAGGCCGACTGAAAAATAAAATTTGGCAATCTGAGGCCGACTGAACGTAAAGTGGCAATCTGAGGCCAACATGAAAATAAACTGGCAATCTGAGGCCGACAAGAAAATTAAATGGTGATCATGGAAAACAGCAACTTTCGCATTATCTCTTTTTCAGGTTATATGCATAAGTCATCAATTTATTTTATGAAACTAACCGTAACCAAATCAAGCAAGCCTCAAGGAAGACTATATCTGATCAAACTCGTAATTCATGCACTGGATCTTCTGGCATAAGTTCTCCTTTCTTCTGTAACTCTGCTTACTTCTTTCCCTTTTTTCCCTTTTTAGGATGATGATTGCTTTTCTGCCAAGTTTGACTGAAACTTTTGAGTTTTCTTAGTGTGATGCTAGCCATGGATATATTGCTGTAAGAATTATTACATTGTATAACTTTAAACTTAAATTTATGCTTACTCGAGACATCATAAAGAAACATGCACTTAAAGAGAAAACAAAAAGGATTGGCTGAATAGACATCTTTATTGCTTGGTGTATTGGATGACAAAAAGTGGGAACAAAGGTGAAATACAAAATTGTGCAAGACATAAAATTTTGCCCCAGTTCCAGTTCTTTGTGGCTTGTTCAATTGATTTCTCGCAGCAAATTGAACACCATAGCCATGATCCTTAATGATGTCTTCAAACCTTTTCTTTCCAAAAATTGCCCCAGTTTCAATCTTGGTCTGTTTGATTCATTGGACAAATTCAACATTCAAAAATTGCCCCAGTGTAGGTTGCTTGAGATGATGCTTATCTTTTTGCTCTAATTTTTGCCTAGGTTGCTCTTTCGAGTTTTCAATCTAACGAGCTTTTCTTTTATTTTTCTTTTTATTTTTCTTTTCGTTTTACCCTAACTTTTGCTTAGGTCGCTCTTTCGAGTTTTCAACCTAACGGGCTTTTTCAACATCTTTTCAAGCATAGAACCTTTTGACTGCATCGGTATTGATTGGTTTAGGCAATTCTTGTCCATCCATGTTTTGTAAAATCAATGCCCCACCTGAGATCGCTTGCTTAACAATGTAAGGACCTTCATAACTTGGAGCCCACTTGCCCCGTGCGTCCTCTTGATTAGGGAGAATTTTCTTCAAAACCAAATCCCCTAGATGAAAATCTCTCGGACGAACCTTCTTGTTGAAAGCTTTAGCCATTCTGCTCTGGTACAACTGACCATGACAAATAGCCGCTTGATCTTTTCTCTTCTATCATGTTCAAATTGTTCATATCAGTCTTCACCCATTGATTCCTCCAAGTCGACTCCATCAAAACCCTTAAGGACGGATTTCCACTTCTACTGAGATACAGCTTAGCTCCATATACCAATGAGAAAGGGAGTTGCCCCTGTGCTTGACCTTATGTTGGTTCGATATGCGTGCAAAGCATAAGGCAGCATTTCATGCCAGTCTTTATAATTCACCACCATCTTGGCGACGATTTTCTTGATGTTTTTGTTTGCGGCCTCAACTGCGCCATTCATTTGAGGTCTATAAGGAGTTGAATTGTGATGCTTGATCTTGAAAGTTGCAAAGAACTTTTGAACTTCGGCACCGTTGAGGTTAGGAGCATTATCTGTGATAATTCTTTCTGGAATCCCATATCTGCAGATAATATCCTTTTTGATAAATCTGAGAAACACTTTCTGTGTGATGTTGGCATATGAAGCAGCCTCCACCCACTTTGTGAAATAGTCAATTGCGACCAAAATGAAACGATGGCCGTTGGATGCTTTGGGATTAATCGGGCCGATGACATCCATGCCCCACATTGAGAAAGGCCAAGGAGATACCATGTTGTGTAATGGAACTGGAGGAGCATTGATTCGATCTGCATATGTTTGATATTTGTGACACTTTCGAACATAACCGATGCAGTCATTTTCCATGGTAGACCAATAATATCCACTTCTTAGGATCTTGCGCGCCATCATGTGCCCATTAGCGTGAGTTCCATGCATTCCTTCGTGGATCTCGATCATGATCATTCGAGCTTCATGAGCATCCACACATCTAAGGAGAGTGGTGTCATGATTCCGCTTGTAAAGGACTTCGCCATTTAGGAAAAAGGTCATGGACAACCTTCGAATTGTTTTTCTTTGCACTTCATTTGCTCCAATCGGGTATTCTCCTCTTTGAACATATTGTTTGATGTCATGATACCATGGTTGGCCGTCTGGTTCAATCTCTCTGTCACGCGATATATCGGTTCATCTTGCACCTCTACGAATAGGTTGTACATTTGCGTGGATCTCCAACTTAGTCATCACAACCAAAGTGGCTAAAGCATCCATAAATTGATTTTTGTCTCGAGTTAAGTGAGAAAATGATATATCATCAAAGTGCTCAATTAGTCGAGATAAATACTTCGATAAGGTATCAATTTTGGATCTTTTTGTCGCCATTCTCCAATAACTTGGTAGATTATGAGCCAGAGTCTCCAAACACCTTTAATTCTTTGATCCCTAAGTCAATTGCAACTTGCAAACCATTCGCACAAGCCTCATATTCTGCGATATTGTTGGTACATTCAAAATCCAACTTGATGGAAATTGGGTACTGCTTCCCGGCTGGTGATACCACTACAGCTCCTATTCCACATCCATTCATATTGACAGCCCCATCAAAGTACATTTTCCATACATTCTCCTTTTCTATTTCGTCTTTTTCCACTTTGTTAACACTTCACCATCGGGAATTCAGGCACGATAGGTCAGTATATCCTCAAGAGGATTTTCAGCTAGATGATCAGCAATTGCACTTCCTTTGATAGACTTCTGAGTCACATATTTGATATCAAATTCGGATAGCACCACTTGCCACTTTGACATTCTCAACGACACATGTGGACTATCAAATATGTATCTCAATGGATCCATTCGAGAGATTAACCAGGTAGTGTAGTATAACATGTATTGCCTTAACCTCTTGGATGCCCACACTAATGCACAACAAGTCTTTTCAATCGCCAGATAACGGGATTCACAGTCATTAAACTTCTTACTCAGATAATAAATTGCCTGTTCCTTCTTACCAGACTCATCATATTGACCCAACATTGCCCCAAGTGACGTGGGCAACACCGTAAGGTATAATATTAAAGGACGGTCTGGTACAGGTGGAGCTAGAATTGGAGGCTTCATTAGATAAGCCTTTATCTTATCAAAGGCTTCTTGGCATTCATCATTCCACTCCCCAGGTTGATGTTTTCGCAGCAGCTTGAATATAGGCTCACACGTACTAGTCAAATTGGCAATGAATCTAGCAATGTAGTTGAGCCTTCCAAGAAAACTTCTCACTTCTCGTTCAGTTCGGGGAGCTGACATTTCTTGTATCGCCTTTACTTTGTCAGGATCCACTTTTGTCCCTTCTCTCGACAATGAACCCGAGTAACTTCCCTGTAGAAGCCCCAAAAATGCATTTATTAGGGTTCAATTGTAACTTATACTTTATGAGCCTCTCGAACAGTTTTCGTAGAACTGCCACGTGGCTTTCTCCCTCTTTAGACTTGGCGACCATATCATCTACATACACTTCAATCTCTTTGTGCATCATGTCATGGAACAATGTGACCATAGCACGTTGGTAGGTGGCACCAAAGATTCTTCAATCCAAATGGCATGATCAGATAGCAAAATGTTCCCCAGCGTTATGAAAGTAGTTTTTCCTTTGTCATGAACATCCATAGGGATCTGATTATACCCAGAATATCCATCCATAAAGGAAAATCGGTGACTTCTAGCTGTATTATCAACAAGGACATCAATGTGAGGGAGAGGAAAATCGTCTTTTGGACTAGCTTTATTTAAATCCCGATAATCTACACACATCCTGACTTTTCCGTCCTTTTTAGGCACGGGCACAACATTAGGCACCCAATCGGTATGTCTTGAAACCTCCGGGAACCCAAACCTCAAGCTGCTTAGTCACTTCTTCCTTTATCTTCAATGACATATCAGGCCGTATCCTCCTCAACTTTTGCTTCTTCGGTTCAGCTTCAGGATACAAAGGGATCTTGTGTGAAGCAATCTCTAGGTCTAATCCTGGCATATCACGATAGGACCATGCAAATACATCCAGGAATTCCTTAAACAACGCAATCATCTCTATACGTTCAGGATTTGCCACTATTTTCAACTCCTTTTTCTCTTCTTCAGTGCCCATGTTAATCACCTCGATCACCTCATTGTCCAGATCAAATCCTCTTTCTGTGTGTTCTAATAAGCTTGAAAACTGCTCAATATCTTCCTCATCCTCTTCAGATTCATGGTTATCGCAATCAAATGCAGCAAGAGAATCAATCGATAAGTTTCCAAATTCCTTTTCTTGTGGCAAAATTTCTATGTCATTCATGTTCCTGGAAAGTAATTATGGTAGGTTGGAATGCTAAAATGGATCACAAACAACATAGGACAAACACGAATTAACAAGCTGGGAATGGAAAAGTAAAGAAATAAGGGAAAGGAGAAAACAAAAGAAAGGGAAAAGGAATGAAGCAAAACGGAAAACATAAAGGAAAGCTATTGAAAAATCATGTAAGCTTATTTAAACGATGTCTCACAGTAGCATAAACAAAAGCATAAATCTTAATTAATACAGCCCAACAAATTACTTTGCAGCAATAACATCGATCACCGTTCAAGAAATTCATCAAGACATCTCATCATTGTCAACAAAGATGAGCATTGTTGAGTTCTTTTGCCTTCTCAGCATCCACCATGTTGATGGTAGTATAATGGCAAGGCGAGTGAACTATTCCAGCTGTAATTACTTCAACCGGTCCATGAAACGTCTCTCTTAAGTGAGGGATTTGCTTCATTTTTCCACTTTGTTCTTTCCGCTCCAGACTCAAAGTTCTCATCTCCTCGTTCAACGAGTCCTTGTACCCCAGACCAAACCGGTTGAACTTTTCGGGGACCGATATAAGGGTTTGGGTGCCTTGCAAACACGATCCCAGTCCTTTGCCCCCCAAATATCCGTTCTTAGCCATTATGTGGGCCACTACCTGACTTTGTATTGGGGGTTTAGCTTGCTCTTGTTTCAATCCTACTACTTCTAAATTATGCCATAAACTACTCTCCACCAGCTCTACATTCTCCACATATGGCAATGTCACTGGTTTGGACACTAAGATTTCTTTTTCTCCATGAATTGTAACGACCATTCCATTCTCCACATATTTCACCTTTTGATGCAAGGTTGAGGGGACAGCTCCGGCGTTGTTAATCCATGGTCTTCCCAGTAGCATATTATAATCCGACTCAATCTCCATCACTTGGAATAATACTTCAAATCTGCTTGGGCCCATCTCAAGTAACAGTGTTATTTCCCCAAGGATGCTCTTCTTAGCTCCGTCAAATGCTTTCACTACCATTAACTGTGGCAGTATATCATCCTTACTCATTGACAAATAGTGCAGGGTTGATACTGGCAAGTCATTTAGCCCTGACCCTCCATCAATAAGGACTCTGGGCACAATGTAACCCTTGCATTTAAGAGTTATGTATAGTGCTCTGGGATTTTTCTGAGATATAATCTCTTTATCTGAAAATGTGATCATGTTAACACGCTTCCCCGGGTCCACCATGTTTACTACATTCTCCAATGATGCATCTGGCTTGACATAGGCCTCCTTTAACACCTTCAACACTGCTTTTTGGTGGAGTTCAGATGACAAGATTAGTGACAAGAGTGATATTCTAGCGGGAGTCTTCTTTAATTGATCTAGAATATCATACTCGCTTTGCTTTATAATCTTCAAAAACTCCTCCTCCTCCTCTTCTCTTTCTTTTCTCTCTGAGCCTAAGCTTTTGTCAATGTTACCTTCATCAACAAACTTCCCCTTCTCCAACTCTTTGGGCCCATAAACTCTTCCACTCCTTGTTATTCCCTTTACTTCCATGACACCTGTCACTTCCTCGTTTTCTCGGGTCTTCGAGGTTTCTCCTATGTCTCCACTTGTCTTGACCTGAGTCTCATAATTCCAAGGAACAGCACGTGTGTCCTCATAACTGAAAGGTGTTGGCTTCTTCACAGTGATCACTATCTTTTCAGATTTTGGAGTTTGATTAAGTGGAGGCACTTTGAGTACAAAACGCTCAATCACATTCACCTCTTCAACAGAATTCTGCTTCTTTTTTGCCTGTATCACACCTAAAGTGAGTAGTTCTTGTACACGCACTTTGAAATCCCAACAAGTCTCAATATCATGTCCTGCATTTCCACAATGGTATGCACATCTTGATTCCATATCATATTTCTCCTCTTCTTTCATCATAGAGGCAGTCTTTGTGATGTTATAATTAGCTTCCTTCAAAGCAATAAACACTTTCTCCATGGGTGTTCGGAGACTCAAAACCTTTTTGATCAATTTTTTCTCCACTTCCAAGGCATTCACACGACTTCCTCTTTCATGATTTGGGATTGGGTTATTAACAATATCGGGCTTTGGATCTTCTTGGAGATCCAGTCTTCCACAAGCAATTAGTTTTCTCACTGCCGTCTTAAAGCCTTCACAATCTTCAATCGAATGTCCCGCGACATCCATATGGTATTTGCAAGTCAGGTTTGGATTGTACCAAGTCGGAAACGGAGGTTGTAATGGGTGCACAGGGTAAGGTGAAATCAAATGAGCATCAAACAACCGTTGATAAAGGTCGGCATTGGAAATGGCTAACTTTGGAAAAGGTGGTAGGTTTGGGAAACGATTGCGATTTTGGTTTTGAGAATTGGGTCGAGGTCTTTGTGTTTAGGAAGCTCTGAGAAAGTATGGTTGGATATGTTGGACGGGCGGGTCGATATGGCCGTATGTGGATGTTGTTGATTTGTGGCTGGGAATACGGAGTAGTGTTTGTGGTTTGGTAAAACGGGTATGGAGAGTTTGAGGTATGGTATGATGTCAGATGG
Source organism: Dalbergia cultrata (assembly GCA_031216105.1). Lineage (NCBI taxonomy): Eukaryota > Viridiplantae > Streptophyta > Magnoliopsida > Fabales > Fabaceae > Dalbergia > Dalbergia cultrata. Next base: position 21,813,599 of record CM062350.1, read on the forward strand.
AGTCCTGGGTGCATTGGTGCGTATCTTGGGGTAAAAGGCTGCTGACTTTGTACATAATTTACCTCCGTCTCCTTCTTTACAGGGGAATCCTCTCTTAGTGTCTTCACTACTCATCGGGAGCTTGCCAGCTTTAGTCAAGCTCTCAATTCTTTCTCCAGCGGTTATTAACTCAGAAAAATCTGCATGCGCTGCTCCCGCCATTGCCCCAATGTAAGGAGACCCTAGAGTTGCTAGGAAGTATGAACACATCTCAGATGAGATGAGTGGTGGTTGCACCTGAGCAGCCAGAGCTCTCCACTTTTGAGCGTATTGCTTGAATGACTCATCTTTCTTTTTCTGCATAGAACTCAACTGTTCTCTAGTTGGCGCTATTTCCATGTTAAACTTATATTGATTCATGAATTGGTCCACCAGTTCTCTCCAGCTAGAAATCTTTGAATGGTCTAATTGGATGTACCATTCCAAAGCAGGTCCAGTTAAACTTTCATGGAAAAAACTGATGAGAAACTTCTCATCTTTGGACCAGATTGACATTTTGGTACAAGAACTCTTTAAATGAAAGAGTGGATTGCCGGTTCCATCATACTTTGAGAAGTCGTGATTTTGAAATCTTTTGGGACAACCGTGCTAATGGGAGGGCAAAGTTGCTCAATCTCCATGTAGCCATAATTGTTTGGCCTTTGGATTGCCTTAATTTGTTCCTGGATTTTTTCCATCCATTCTTCTCTCGACTTGTCCTTTTCTGTCTCTGCACGATTATTCCCCGAGGAAGAGAGTTGCCTTAGGATGACATTTGGAGGCTGCTCCCAAATGTGGGTAGCGTGCCCATGCCCTTCAGCATGTGTATTCTCTACCGCGTGATATCCTTCTCCAATGGGAATAGTAATAGGCATTGTCGGTGGTGGTTGTTGGCGGGGATTATCATTCACCCCTTGCGTGACATTTAGAGCTGCATCCGATACCACAGGTATGGTTATCGTCGTAGCACTTGGTTGTACCCCTCCTGAGTTTTGGTGGGCTTTCAATAAGTCGAGTGACTCCATCATAGCCCGCATCATCTCCTCCATTCTTCCCTGGTTATTTGACAACTCGTTCAGTCTTCCTCTCACTGCATCAACTTCCATGCTTAAGTTTCTTCCGGGTTCAGAAGTAATTATAGCCGAGGTGGTTACAGCTGGAATAGTTCTTCCCGCTTCAGAAGTAATTGCAGACGGGATGGTCCTTCACAGTTCTGTGTTTCATTGGCCATCTTGGTTCGAGCTCTAGTGTTATGAACACGAGTTAGATCGGTATCCTCTTTCCTTGGGCGCCCAATGGTTACGAATCTTGCACTTTCACAAACTGTGTAAGTCAAGAAGTTAAAATCTTATTTTATGTTTTTTTTTCATTTTTTTTTTATATATATATAGGAAACAAACGAAAGAGGTCAAAAAGTTCCCTTTTTTATTTTATTTTTTAAAAGTAAGGATGCCCTGCACCCATTCTTATGGATATATCACCCTATAAGTCGAGGTGCGGTTGATAGCGAATCTAAGGGAGGATTCACTCCTCTATAGGTACTATCTAATGAACACTAGCAATGTGGTTCCTTTTCATATGCCTGAGCATTCTCACACTTTTACACAAGGACGAACTATCTCAAGGTAAAAATGTGATTGATTACTTTCTAAGGGAACATCTATTCCTCTATAGAGAGCATCTGGCGAGCTTGAGAAGTCACAATTGCCAGTCGAAGTGAAAGTACAAACATTAAAGTTTCATTCATTCTTGGGTGAAGTTCTGAGTACAAATCGTTTCAAGATACATTTCATGAGTTTCAATCCTCTTTTCTTAACAAGGAAATTCAACAATCCTTGACTCATGATAGATGATTACGTCAAAGCTTTCATTTTCTTCCTCTTGAGGCCTTTAGTGATCCTTTCGCATGAATCCATGAATTCTGTCACCTCTTGAGGCAATCTAAATGGTGGCAACTTATTAATTTGCTTCTTGGCTTGCTCAAGCGATAAATAAAATTTGGAATGTAATGACTCAATTCACCAGTGAGCTTTCCACATTTTTCTTCCCATTCTAACGCCTTTTCACTCCATGACTTCCCGAATTCTATTGCATCAACAAACAAATCATGATATTGGTTTGCTGATGCCCATCCTTGAGTAGCCTTCGCGGGCCCAGGTCAACATGGTTGATAGGTGCTTCACTTGTCCCTCCAGTTTTTCTCTCATACCTTTCTCTTTCTTGACCTCCATTCTCAAGCTCCAGATGTCTTTATCTCGTTGGCTGACTTCCAATTCTACTCTTTCCATCATGCGATTTTTCTTACTAACCTCTCTCTCCAGCTGACTCTTTTCCTTCACAAGCTTGTGGAGTCCCCCTTCTAGCTCTTGGATTTTGGCCAGATGCATGCTTGATATTTTCTCTTTGCCTTTTCTGGATTTTGTAATTTCTGCTGCTTCGATACATTCGTCTTTTAGGGCTTCAATTTCTTTGGCCATTTTCTTGCATTGATCTTGAAGGATGTCAACCTTCAGGTCTGCCGCTTCCTTTTTCTCCTCCAGAAATCGCATTTGGGCCTTCATCATTTCCATCTGTTGGGCCGACTCTGGAGTTTGCGTGGGAGCTAGGTTGTTGGGAATATCCTTTGGGATATTATCTTTCCCGACTCTTGCTTTCCTCCAGTCTTTGTATTCTTGAGAAGAGGTTAAACGCTGTTGGCCGAGTTCTGTTTTCCCTAAGATTTTGACATCACCCCATGCCATTTTGATCTTCCTTTCTTGCTCCAGGGTACTCTTGTCTTTTTGGTATAGGAAACTGAATACTTTAAGTTGTTCTTCTTGTGGCTTTGTCTGAGTCCAGTGGAGTTGTCTAAGCACTAAAGCAGGTGTATAGGAAATACATGCCCTTGGACCCATCAATGAACATTATGGAAGTCACCACAGCTGTAGATAACACTGTCTCCACGATACCAAGGACATACCCATTTGAAAGTGTTTGATTGGATCTGTGAGAATTCCTTTTTCCATGCCTGAGCTTCTTGACACTTTATCTGTATGCGATGGAAGTCCCCTAACGGATTAGGAAGAAGGCCCATGCGGCTATTAGCATATACATGAGTCATGAACCACACGTATAGCATTGGCAAACAACAGCGCAGCCTTCCCCCCCTCTTTTGAGTACAAACCCCCAAAGAAAGGAATGTATCTGCTAGCATGGCCGGGATAGGATTCATGCCACACGTTTCGAACTTGAAAAACACATCCATGGCAGCTTGGTCAATGACATCGGGCGTGAATGGAAACAAAACCAACCCATAGATAGTCAGTGCTAGTGTTCGTTTGAAGAAATCCCAATCTCCTTGTTGAGCCAAAGTTTGCATATGAGTCTCCAGCAAACTTCTCCTGATTCCTTGAGTAGACCCCCTTACTTCCATTATCATCCGGTTTGAATCAACTCCGATTATCTTGGCAATGTTTTCCTTATTAACATAATGCCCTTGGTATAGATATACACCTGATCTTTCTTGGATCGGTAGTCTCAGTATAACCACATATTCTTCTATGGTTGGCACAGCATCAAGATCGGGTAACTCAAAGCAACAAAAAGAAGGGTTCCAGAATTGTGAGAGAGCACTCAATGCCGACGCTTCCACCGGAATGGACAACAAATCCAATATGCACCCGAAGGTATTCTTGAAAGAGGATCGGACTTCACGAGGCATCAACTGAACTATTTCTTTTACTTTCTCTATCTCATTGCTCGTCACTGTAACCTTGATATTTCTCTTCCAGTCATGTACATTGCTAGTGTTCATCGGTATTGCATCCATTTTCTTTGAACTTATGATGAATCAAAAACCACACACACTGTGTACAAGAATGAAATAATTGAGTAGAATTAAAAAGATGGAAGAGATAAGAATGCATGCTTCTATGAAAAAAAAATTTATGCTTCCTTGAGAATTTGATGATGCATAAACCTATGTAAGTGAACACAACTGAAGAAAAGAAACATTTCATGTAAAAAACAAGTTTTGTTATGAGAAACGAACGGAATGAATGCATGTGATAATGAATAGAATGCCTAACATCTGAGAATGAATGTCAACATTAAGTTATGAGATAAGGAACTAGCTAACTTAAATGCAATGTAACAATGTTTGGTGTAGAAACAACTAAAATAAAACATAAAGGAGTGCAGTGTAAAAGGATGAAAGAAGCATGCTCCCATTGTCCTAGTCGGGTAAAACCTAATGGGTGAGATGTTCTAAGGCCAGAAACCCTAACGTGGTAGCTACTAGGTTTGACTATACGTGTACACATTCATGGTGGGTCTAGACTTCTAATGACCATGGTCCCCAGATTGCCCTTATCCACAGGACAAGGATCCGACCTCTGAACCAACCATAAGTAGGGATAAGCCCTCTCAATATGATTGACTCATAGGGCCAAGAATAACTGAGTGGTGTCCCAACAACTACCAAGTGAGCATGAAGCCCCTCATGGCAATGTCAAGAAACCCCTAATCCTAAGCTCATGCAGACTCGGGTATAGAGTCCAAGAATACAGTGTGTGAATTAAGTGATCGTGAAGTGTGTGCTGGGAGCATACAAACCTTCCGATCCTATCACTACAGACACTCCTGCAAAACAAGATACAAACAACACATATGTACAAAATAGTCATCTATCCTAAGATTTTAATAAAGAAAGAAAATTTTATACAATTCAAACCACAGGTATATTCAGAATAACAATAGTCATCTATCCTAGAGTTTTAACAAATAAACAAATATTATATATAAAAATCAAGAAAATTAAACTATACAAAAGAGAATTAAAGAAACACTGCACACAATAAAGTGAGGAAAGAAAAAAAAGAATAAATGGGGTTTATATTTAATTTGCACAACTAACTATAATAGGCTTGACTCTCTTACTGAAGTCCCCAGTGGAGTCGCCATCTGTCGCAACCGGGATCACGACGGGGACGGCGAAAAAGAATTATTTATGTTTAAAAATGGAGTCGCCATCAAGTTTATTTAATTTGGAAAATCTTGGAAAAACCAATTTTATTTTTTTATGAAAATAGTGTTTGAAAACTAGATATGAGTTCGGGAGTCGGTTATGCATAAGGAAGGGTAGGAACTTAATCCCACGCACCCCTAATACACCCGTCCTTAGACGGTACCTTGGTAAATTATGCAAATTAAATAATAACCCCTCAAAATATAAATTAATGAAAGAAGACAAAACAAATAAATTCAAAAAATTACTTACGTGAATATATTTACAATTTAAATAAATAAATCAAGAAGAAATTAGTTTAACGAAATCAACACATAAATTAAGAATAATAATTTACACATATATTTACAATGTAAGAAAAAGTAAATAATTTACATAAATGTATTTACAATTCAACAAATAAATTAAAGAAAAATTAATTTTGGCTTGACAGAGGTTATCTGCTCCTACGTATCCTCCGGTGCAATGAGGAACTCAAAGTCACGTAGTTCTGTAGAAAATGCTTGTGTGTTGGATGAGTTTTAAGTAAAAGAATTTTTTTTTTTTGTGATAAATTCATCATAGGATTCAAGTTAGCACTTGGCTACTCAATAAATCCTTATGATTCAATATTAGCGAAGATAACATTTGTTACTCAATCACTTTTATTGATCATCCATGAATTCATCGCTTTCTAGAAATATTTTATTTATAAAAGGAGGATATCTTTTATTTTTGATGATAATCTCAACATGATACATATCAAATACATATTTAACCTTTACAAAAATATCAAAATAAGTGAGAAGACTACTAAAATCTAATTAGGCCCGAGGGAGAGTTTCGAATAAAATAAAAAATGACGCTATTACCCAATTATAATAAAAAGAAATTTAGACGCAGATGACAAAATGTATCATGCCCCAAACAAAGACAAGCAAAATTAAACCAAATTGAACTACTTGAAAATGCCACACGGTTTAATAGCTAATGGGAATGTTGGAATGTTGGAATCTTCATTTTGGGCTTAGAACAAACAAAGTCCGACAACGTTTTTTTTTCTTTTGTTTAAAAAACGCAATTATACTACCATGCCAAAAAATTTTAACGTTAACTAAAAAATGGAAACTAACAAGAGCAGAACCAAAGAGTCTGGAATGCTCCTTAAGCTTTCAATTTCTTTATTCTTGTCAATTAACACAAAGCACAGAGAGTGAAGGAACTAGAGAGAGGCGGAGAGAGAGAGAAGGGAGCAGCAAGATGAGAGAGAGAAGGAGACCGCCCATGCAGGCCAGAGCCGAGCTCACGGCGGCGGCATGGAGGACAAGGGGAAGAGGAGTTGCGATCTAAAAGGGGGAGAGAAGAGCTGGCCGCCGCCGCGGCTGAGAACCAAGCTCGCAACGGCGGCACGAGGGAGAGCGAAAAGTCGCGATCTGAAAAGGGGGAGAGAAGAGCTGGCCGCCGCCGCGGCTGAGAACCAAGCTCGCGACGGCGGTACGAGGGGGAGCGAAAAGTCGCGATCTGAAAAGGGGGAGAGAAGCTGACCGCCGCGCGACGATGGGATGTGAGGGCCGAGGTCACGGCTGAGGCGGAGGTCGAGGGGGAAGAGGCCGGCGTGCGCGAGCGGTGGTGGTTGGGCTGTTCGACGCGGTGCTTGCGGCGCGGAAGAGGGTATGAATCGCGACCGTGGCGCTGTGTGGGGGTTCGCTTGGCTGAGGGAGTTGAAGGGCTATATCTCGTTTATTTTGGGTAAGGGACTGTGATTTATTTGCTCTCCTTTTTGGATGGGATGTTGTGATGGTGGTGATAAAAGTTTGGTTTCTTTGATGTGATATGATGAACCAAGCAATTGTGATAATGATGAGGATGATGAATTGTGATTTGGCTTTATTGTGAAAAACTGTGTTTTTTTTCTTTCCAATGGTGGCTGGAATTTTTGGTTTCAATGATGATGGTAATTCACGGTTTAAGAAGGAAGAGTAAGGGGCCATGGCTGGTGGTTTGAAGGAGTATGGCAATGGGGTAGAGAGGGAGTTGTCGACCATGGCAGAGGGAAAGAGGAGTCTGATGGGAAGATGGAGGGGGTCGCGTTTGGCTAAGCTTGCGATGATGGGTTCATGTGAGGACGAAATGTGCACTGTGGTGAGTGAGGGGTGTACTTGCGGTGGAGGAAAGAGGCAAAGGACAAAGAGGCTGATTTGAAATGGAGATGGTTAATTTTTTTTCTCCCTGAATTGTAGCGGTCTTTTAAAAAAAAAAAAAAAATGCCACATAATATATCCTATGAATCGATGCTTCAGCATAGTTTACCTGCCACTATCTTCTTGTGTTTATTCTTTTCCTTTTGTTCCCACCAAAATCCGATGATGATCCCAGATGAATGATGGTTTTCTTTGTTTCTTTTGAAAGTGAATGTCGTTACAGTGATAGTGAAAGTGATGAAATATGATATTGTGGCTAACGTTGAATGTGCTGATGGTGATGATTGTGAAGGTTAATGAACGACCCCAGGTTGAGGACCAAAGTCTTTTTTTTTCGCTAAGGTTGAAGTCAGCTTCCTTATGTTCTCCGATTTTGCCTCCTTATTTTATTTTTTTATTTTTTACAGGTTGTGCCCCCCCCATCCCCCCTTGTCTGGCAACGGTGAAGGCTTTATATTGATAATAAGTGGTGACCGTTGGAGCCGAGAGTGGGATCCCCGTGAAGAATTGGATCTTTTTTATTTTAAAGAAGTTGGCTGCTTCGTTTTAGAGTGGGGATTCAGGGTATGGGTTGAAAAGGGAATCTGTCATGAGTGGGGAGTGCAGGGAAAGGGGTACGCACAATGTCTGCCATTTTTATTTGTTTTGTGTAATTGAGGAAAATAGGCTGTAACGTAAAAAAAGGACTCCCCATTCCTTGTCTAAAACCAAATAAACACAAAACTCGAGACAAGTCTTATATCAAGAATATCCGGACTAGTTTTTTTCAAATTTTTTATTTATTTATTTATATATATTTTTGGTTCAAAAAAAAATAAATAAAAAAATGAAAGATGCAGGTCTTTTTTTGTTTTATGTGTCAAACAAAAATCGAGTATTCACAGGGGTTCTTTTTTTTTTTGTTATATTTAGTTCTCTGTTTTTTTCTTAGAGGAGTTTGGGTTCATTTGGGGTTTGGTTTATTTCTTTTTTTGTGAGTTATTGTATTTGGGCTTGTTTAGGTTTGGGTTCTTTTTATTTCTTTTCTTTTATTATGTTTGGGCTAGTTTGGTAATCCTTTTTTTTTTTGTCTTAGTTTTGGGTTTTGTTTTTATATTTCATTAAAACATAAAAAAAATCTTTTTTTTCCAAATAAAATTGACCAACACATTTTATCCCTTTTAATTAAAATCCATGAACACACAATTATTTTCTACAAGAATGACGTGGCTTTGAGTTCCTCATTGCACCAGAGGATATATCGACGTAGCCAAACAACTATCAAGCCAAAAAAATTTTTTTGTAAAATTTGTTCTTTAATTTTTGTTTTGATTTTGATTTTGATTTCTTTGCAAATATATAATTGTTATAATTTTTGGAAAAAAATAAATATTTAAAGTTATAAATAAATTTGCATAATGAGCTTTTGGGTAACCAAATTTATACAGATGTATTAAGGTTGTAGTGGGATTAAGTTTCCACCCTTCCCTAATCACAATCAGACTCCCGCACTCAAAACTCTAAAAAGATCAGTTTGCAAAATCAAAAGATTTTCCAATTTTAGCCAGAATTAAAATTGATAGCAACTCCCATTTTTAAAAAAAATTGGTTGTTATTCTTGTCGCGGTGCCTTCCGGGGGGTTGCGACAGTTTGGCGACTCCACTAGGGACATTTAGAGAGTCAAGCCAATTGGAGTAAATTATGCAAATGAATAACTTTATAATATTTGGCTTTTCCCCCTCCAATTTTTTTTTTGTTTTATAAGTGCGTCGTTTCTTTTTATATATGTACATAATTATTTATTATTTGTTCATCTTATTTGTAATACAAACCTTAGGATAAATGGCTTTTTTTTATATATGTGTTTGGGCTGTGTTTTGCCGGAATGTGTATAGTATTTAGGGTCAAAGGTTAGTATGCTCCTCACACACGATCACATTCACACTACTTCACTTACCTTTTGGCTGTACACCCAAGCTTGTACAACCCAAGGATTAGGAGGAGTTCTGACATTGTCGCTGAGGGGCTTCATGCCCACTTGGCATTTGGCAGGAAACCACTCAGATTGTTACTAGTCTTATAGATCGATCATACTGAAAGGGTTCACCTCTCCTTGTGGTCCTTTCGTGAAATGGGTCCTTATCTTATGGATAGGGGCAATCTGGGGACCATGGAATTTAGATGTCTAGACCTATCCCAATAACTATGCACTAATATATTGAACCTAGTGACCACCCAATTAAAGTTTCCACCTTAGGAAAATCCACCCCTAGGATTAACCTTCTTTAGGACACAGGAGCATTCATTCACCTCTTTCTCTTACATGATTTGCATACAAAAATCATCTTGCATGACTTATTCATTGCAAAAAAAATTTCCTCATGCATACATGACATACACTAATCATGCTTCCCTCATGCATACATGGTGTTCAAAACAAAATAAAAGCTAGTTCATTAAAGCCTTGTTTTTTCCAATTACAGAATCTTCATCGCTCTTCAAGGGAAAGCTTCGTCTACTCCTAAAAGCTATCAGGAAGCTATGGCAGGTGAAAGGGATTTTGGAAAAGACCTTGACAATTTGAAGGCTGTGATACACGAACAAGTAAAGACAGTCAAAGAAGCTATCGCAACCATGCATGAATCCAAGGAGAGTGGAGGCAACAACTCCAATAGTCAAGAGCCAAGGTATAACTCAGATGAGAATGTCAACAATCTAATCCTGCATAGCACTTTAGAGAGGGAGGCGGTGCAACTAAAGCTCAAACAAGAACTACAAGAAAGCATGCAGGAGCAGTTTTGAATGTTGCCTAGGCCTAACATGTACGGCTCGATGAATGTCAGTGATCTATGTTTGGCTCCTAGTGTGGTCATACCCAAAGACTTCAGAATGCCTGAGTTTTTTAAGTTTGACAGTAGCACTAATCCTATTATGCACCTTCAAATGTATTGCACAAAGATAGGAATATGGTCCAAGGATGAGAACTTCCTAACCATATTTTTCCCTGAGAGCTTGGATGGGGCTACATGGGAATGGTACATGCAGATGGACCAAATGCAAATCAGGTGTTGGGAGGACCTAGCTCAGGCTTTCACTAACCAATATAAGTTCAATTTGAATGCCACACCTACTAGCGATCAGTTGAAAGGGATGAGGAAGAAAAAGAATGAGTCATTCAAAGAATATGCCTAAAGGTGGAGAGTTATGGCTGGAAGGGTTATTCCAGCAATGCTAGAACAAGAGATGTGTTCTTACTTCATTCATACGCTAGAAGGTCCATTCTTTAAGAACATGCTTGGAACCCATGTCCAAAAGTTTGTCAACTTGGTGGAAATTAGGGAAAGGATTGAAACCAACATCCAAGAAGGAAAAGTGGAACTAGCAATGGGGGAAACAAGTGGGTCCCAATTCAAAAAAGGGCCCCCAATTTAAGAAGAAAGAGGATGTCATTAACTACATTCACCCTCAATCTCATCAACCCATTTTCTAACCAAACTACTATCGATCCTACTAATACACACAATATACAGCTTATCCACCCCAAACACCATACATAGCCCAACCACACCAAATCAACTATGCCTCCTATCCCCAACCTTACACACCAATCACACCTAGACTTCACCAAGCATCATTCCCAGCCCACTGGACAATTAACCCTTTGATAACCTCTCTTTCACTCAATAACATCAGTAGACTCCCGATGTAAAACTGACCCTTACCCGATTTTCACAAGAGCAATGTTGAATTATTTAAGTATTTGTGTGGAGACAACTTGCTAGCCCAACGTCCTAGGAAAACCTGCATGCCGCCATATCCTTGGTGGTATAACCCAAACCAAGATTGTGACTATCACTCTAACTCTGCTGGACACTCAGTTGAAGACTGTTATGGGTTTAGGAATGTTGTGTGGCGTTTGATTGACAACGGCGCCATTAAGCAAGAAGAAGAGCCAAGACCACCTGCTCCCTAATCATGGTAGAGCACAAGTGAATGTCATTTGTTGCAAAGACTATGCAAGTGAAGAAAGTGCTGAGGAAGTGCCTCAAGGGATCTACCTAAGCTATGAGGAATTGAACAATTGGAAGTCCGAACCCTTGAATGATTTACTACATTTTGAGTAATAGATGCTTTAGCTTTCTTTGTCTGAATTTCAATAACCCTTCATTGAATAATAAAATGATCATGCGTGGTTTTTTACTCTTTCTTTTTCATTTTTCTTTTGAAATTTCTCTCCTATAAGTTTATCCCTTTTATTTATTTTGAGTCTGATCTCATCTCAATTTTAGGGACTCATCTCCTTTAGGATCTCTATGTTGTGCAAATGATTGTGACAACACATTAACTGATTCTTGTGTTGCAACGGATATGAATGAAAATGAGTAAAATGAATTTCTAAAGTTGTGTCAACAAATTTCCAAAATAATAAATTCAATGGAAAAAGAACTGCATAGAATTTGCTAGATAGGCTCATTACAGATAATGCATTTAACTTCAATAATGCGGAAGAACAAAGACTTTGTGAGCAATTCAAGATCAAGCATCACAACTCGGCTTCCTACCAACCAAAAATGAGTGAGGGGTGTGAGGAAAAAGGCAGTCACTTGCAAGGATTGGAATGACATGCTGCCTTATACATAGCACGCCTATTATACTTCTGTCAAGTCCCCAACTGGGGCAAATTCATATTTGTTGGCATGCAAGATGGAGGCAGTGGCGCCAATAAAGGTGGAAATCTCGTCTTCAAGAGTTCTGGTCAAAGCATAATTAGAAGAGGCCGAAGAGATCAAAATCGGATGCGAACAATTCAACATGCTCGAAGAAAAATAGCTGAATGCAATCCGCCATGGCAATTATACCAGAAAAGGATGGCCAAAACATTTAATAAGATTTTCCCTTGAATGCTTCAACTAGGAGATCTTGTTTTGAAGAGGATTTTGCCAAATCACGAGGATAACAGAAGCAAGAGGGCACCCACACATGAACGCCCCTACATCATCATATATGCCTTTTCTGGAGGAGTATTGATCTTGATTGACATGGAAGGCAAACCATTTAGTAAACCTATCAATTCGGATGTCATAAAGAAGTCCTTTGCCTAAAAAACAAAAAAAATTCTCGGTAGGTTAAAAATCCAAAAGGGCAACCTAGGCAAAACTTAAAAAAAAGAATAAAGAAAAAGAAGAAGAAAAAGAAGGCCCGCTAGGTTGAAAACTCGAAAGGGCAACCTAGGTAGAAATTGGGGAAAGGTTGCTTGACCAAAGACTCCGAAAAGACAGTCCAGACAAAAATTGGAGCAAATATTAACTTCTAGGCTGAAAACCCAAAATGGCAGCCTATGCAACAGTGAAGGCGCAAGCCAATGACTAAGAAGCTATGTAGGAATTTGAATCTGGGGCAATTTGAGTGTTAGTGGATCATGGCATGTTGTTAAGCACATAACAAAGGGTTGTACTCGTGGTCATGGATTTTGAGTCTAGTGTAGTCAATGAATCAATGAAATGGGTTGATAACATGAAAGCAGCACAATCAATCTCTTCTTCTTTCTCCTTTCATCTCTTAACAGTTGTTGACATCCTATAAATGATTTCCATTGTGGAGTTCAATAAAATTATCTTTTTCTTCTTCTGTTTCTTTGTTTCTCTTCTTTTATCATCTGTTTTTGTGTCCTCTTTTAAAATTATGCATAATCATAACATTATGATTGAAGTATAGTAAAGGGACTAATTTGCTAACAAAGCTTAGAAATGATAAGTCAAACAGGGGACTTGAGAACCAAGATTGACTTGCAAAGGAAATAAGGCAACTTTCTCATCCAAAGTTTGGAGATGATGATCCTCGTGTGGGTTTTATCAACAACAAAAAAGAAAAAAGGAAAAAAAAAACAAAAGCAAAAAATACTCACTTGATCAAAAACCCAAACAGGTGACCAAGGCAAAAGTTAAAGCAATAAAGAACTAGGGCAAGAAATAGACGTTGAAGCGTCACCAGGCAAAGTGCCTTAGAACTGCAATGGAAAGGCTCACAACACGGCTTATCTGAGAAGATGATTCCTTTTGGGATAGGCGAAAGCTTCCTTGAAGAGTAATGCAAAGATACCTTAAACTAGGGCAATTTTAATTTTGGAGAGCTATTGTCATCATTCTTGTCACTAAGCACATCTTTACTACATCGGTTTTGCAACAATTCATTCATCATGACACCACTCCACTAGCTTTGCATCATTCATCATATCATTATTGCATCAATTTTTCATGATTCATCATATCATCATCACATCAATCTTGCATAGTCACTTGATCAAAGTTGCCAATCATTCATTTGTCTTTACTTTCACATGCATTTAATGTTCACATGCTTTCACAAGTTTTACATTGCTTTCACAGTCTCCTTTGTACATTTCACAAGTCTTTTCAATTTCACCTTTACATGCTTTCATGGATTTTAAATTTCACATTTTACATAGTTTTCTTTTTACATTTCACATATTTTAAATTTCGTGCTTTCACAGTTTATTTTTACATTTCATAATTCTTTTGAATTTCACCTTTTATATGCTTTCATTGTTTGCTTTTACATTTCGCAAGTCTTTTAAATTTAGCATTTTATATGCTTTCACAGTTTGCTTTTACATCTTACAAGTCTTTCAAATTTCATAGATTTTAAAAGATTTTAAATTTCACATTTTACACAGTCTGCTTTTACACTTCACAAGTCTTTTAAAATTCACATTTTACATGACTTTACAATTTGTCTTTATATTTCACAAGTCATTTAAATTTCACATTTATATGCTTTCACAGATTTTAAATTTCACATTTTTACACACTTTCACAGTTTGCTTTTACATTTCACAAGTCTTTTAAATTTCACATTTAGACTCTTTCACAGATTTTGCTTTCACAAGCTTTTAAATTTCATATGCCTTTATTTTGCTTTTACATATGTCTACTTTGATAGATTTCACTTTCACATGCTTCTAAATTTCACAATTCCTTTTCACATACTCTTAAATTCCACATGCATTTAGTTTTCGCATACATTTCATTCTTGACTTGATATTAGCATTGTACAATCATCATTTCCTCATCTAGCATCATTCACTATGTCATTTCGCATTATCATCATGCATTTATCATCATTATGCATTGGACATCTAGCATCATCTATCAAAAAATTTCGCATTGTCACCATGCATTCATCATCACCATCATGTACACATCATTATCTTATCAACATGTTACAAAAAAAAATAGGATCATCACCATAATCACCATTCATTTTTTTTTCACCCATCATCACATTGTCACATTTCAATAGTCGAGTCATTTATTTCATCATCATTTCATTTGTTCCTCACACCATTTGTCTTTCCATTTGCATCCCTCCTCACCCCCAAGTCATTTATCCTCATCCTTTTCTTTAGTCGGCTAAAATTTGTGTTCATATCTTTACTTGTCCCTTACAAAGAAAATATCAAAATCTACAGTTTTTTAATATTTCCTAGTAAGGGACAAGTAAAAAGGGGCAACTATAAACACCATATTTTGTCCGGACCTTTTTTGTAAATAAGAAAATAAAGCAAAAAAATGAAAAAAATGAAACAAAAAATATTTTCCTTCTTTTGTAGCACAATTTGTTTTTTTTAATTTAGTTTAGTCAGGATCTTTTCAAATCAGTGTTAATTTTTTTTTCAATCAAATCTTTTTTTCCAAAATCAGATCATTTTTTTATATATTATCAAATCGAATCCTTTTTTTAAAATATAATCAATTAGTAGTTTTTTATTTGGTCAGTATCAATCATTCATTATTGCATTTTTATCTCTAATTATGCATAAATAGCTACTGCTTTCTTTGTAATGGGAGTCAATCAAAACCTAAGGCTGGCACGAACTGTCACTGCCATCACCTTCCCTTTTGCCATCCTCTATGCGCCTCTGCTGCCCCTAGTTTGTTCTTGTTTCTGTCATTTTGGTGATTTCTGGAAATTAGAAGTTAGGTTCTGTTCCTCATTTGGGGTTGTTTTTTTTTGTTTGTTATTTTTAGTTCTCTGTTTTTTTTAAGAGGAGTTTGGGTTTGTTTAGGGTTTGGTTTATTTCTTTTTTTGTGAGTTATTGTATTTGGGCTTGTTTGGGTTTGGGTTCTTTTTATTTCTTTTCTTTTATTATGTTTGGGCTAGTTTGCTGAGTCTTCTTTTTTTTTTTGTCTCAGTTTTGGGTTTTGTTTTTATATTTCATTAAAACATAAAAAAAAAATATTTTTTTTCCAAATAAAATTGACCAACACATTTTATCCCTTTTAATTAAAATCCATGAACACACAATTATTTGTTACAAGAACGGGCTTCAAGTTCCTCATTGCACTAGAGAGTATGTCGGCATAGCCAAATAACTATCAAGCCAAAAATCTTTTTTTATAAAATTTGTTCTTTAATTTTTGTTTTGATTTTGATTTTTATTTCTTTGCAAATATATAATTGTTATAATTTTTGGGTAAAAATAAATATTTTAAAGTTATAAATAAATTTGCATAATGAACTCTAGGGTAACCATATTTATACAGATGTATTAGGGGTGCAGTGGGATTAAGTTTCCACCCTTCTCTAATCATAATTAGACTCCCGCACTCAAAACTCTAAAAAGATCAGTTTGCAAAATCAAAAGGTTTTCCAATTTTAGCTAGAATTAAAATTGGTGGCGACTCCTATTTTTTAAAAAAATTGGTTGCTATTCTCGTCACATCAGTTTGCAAAATCAAAAGGTTTTCCAATTTTAGCTAGAATTAAAATTGGTGGTGACTCCTATTTTTTAAAAAAATTAGTTGTTATTCTCGTCGCGGCGCCCTCCAGGGGGTTGTGACATATATATATATAATGATTCAATTTAGTCACTATAATAAGGCATGTGGAGGTTAATTTGAATCACCAAAAGAACTATTTTGAATTAATTTTTGTAATTTCAAGTCATAAATTAATACTTCCTTAGTTTGTGAGAGAAAAATAAAGCGCACATACAATTTCATGGATGATAATGAATAGAATAAGATAAAAATGAATTGATCCTAATATTTATCCAATTATATTCCCTTTATTCCATCTCAATTGTCCAAAATAAAAAAAAAAATACACATATTAAGAAAGCAATAAATGAATATTGACAATAGTGTAAAAATGTTTTAATTGACAAGATTTCTTTATTTAATATGATCATGCTATTGAAAAATGAAAAAAAAAGTTGATAAAGGCTATAATTGGTAAACAAAAATTAATATTTTTTTTAATTTGATAAGTGGACAGATAAAGTAAAAAGAAAATTTCAAAAAAAGTTAACAGTTGAGATGCAACCAAAGGAGTATTAGGATTGCGTTTAAATTATATTGGTCTATATGCTGATCCCTTTGCTTTAAATAAAAGTGACAATCAATGTTTAGATGTGAAAATTGACTCTAGCTTTCCTTAATTAATTCCCTCATCATTTCCATCACCTCCATGAAACTTATGATTAAGAATTATTTTAACATCTAATAACCATGTAAAATATGTTTATGAATGTTAGTGTATAAAATTAAACTTTTTATGAAATTGTCATTAGAGAACATTAGGCTTTGCTAAAATTGCATTTGTCTCTCACGCAGTTGCTAATTCATAAATTTAAATAGCAAAAAAAATGTAATTTATACATGATTATTATGTAATATTGTACAAGATCGTATATTAAAATTTAGAACACTAATAAAACAATCAGTAATGCCTACCTATTTCATTGGAACAAAAAATTATACCATTTGTTCATGAATTATGATTCCTGTTGAAGGAGAGAACATACACAATTGTGTATGTTTGGTACAGGAGAACCCACTCCTTCTCCCTATTATTTAGGCGCCACACCAATGGAGCATGGACTTGAAGAGTGGCAAGAGTAGAGCGGAGATTTTGTCCAAAGATTCTGTGCATGAAGCGGGGAGAGAGAGAGACATATGGTTGTTTTCTTTTTTTCAGAAAGGTTTTGTCTAAAAAATTTTGAGTGTTATAAGTCATATAATTATTTTGTCATTTTTCTTCCTCTCACATATGGTAGAACCGTACGTGTGTTTATGGTGGCATATTGTACAAATGACATTATTCTTTTAATTGTGGTGTAAGGAAAGAGAAAAGCAGTAGCACACAAAATGCAATACAATTAAGTGAGTAGAAAGCACAAGACAGATAGATGTTTTTCATTAAGTGAGTTCAAACATTGTTACACGGGTTTATATATTGATACATCATTGATGAACCTTTGGAAGTAAATAAGTAACAAACTAACAAACTGTCTAATAACTAACTAACTACATAACTATCATAATAGCTTTTATTTATGAACCTTAATACTCCCCCGCAAGTTGGAGTAAGAATATCTAAGATGCTCAACTTGTTCATGAGTTTCTTGAATTGAGTTGTATTCACAGATTTAGTGAATAAATCTGCTAATTGATGTTGGGATGGAACATGGATGAGTTTCACTACCCTAGAATTCACCTTTTCTCTAATAAAATGACGATCAACCTCCACATGCTTTGACCTCTCATGGAATGTTGGATTGGATGCAAGATGAATGGCAGGCATGTTGTCACAATATACTATTGCAGAGGGAACTTTCATGCTGAAGAACTGAAGTACCTGAGTAAGCCAAATTAACTCATTAGTTACATTTGCTAGAGCCCGATATTCTGCTTTTGTGGAGCTTCTGGAAACCACAAGTTGTTTCTTGCTTTTCTGTGAAATAAGAGCTTCTCTAAAGAAGACACAGTAACCGAAAGTGCTCCTTCTTGTATCTACACAGTTTTCCCAATCCACATCAGCATAGGCAGTAATATTGAAGGATGATTTTGAGGGGAAAAATATTCCTTGACTTGAAGAACCTTTTAGATATTTCAACAGATGATGAATGGCATTTAGGTGAGGAACTCTAGGATTAGACATAAATTGAGCTAGCTTCATCACTGAAAAAGTGATGTCTATCCTGGATATTGTTAAATACACTAATCTTCCAATTATTCTTCGATACAATGAAGCATCATCTAATAGCTCTCCATCAGTGGCACTTAACTTCAAGTTCAGATCCATTGGCAGGCTTGTTGGTTTACAGGAGATAAAACCAGTTTCTTCAAGTAACAAGAGAGTATATTTCCTCTGGTTGAGAAGAATTCCAGTTGCTGATTTAGCTAATTTCAAGCCAAGGAAGTATTTTAAGTCTCCTAAGACTTTGAGCTTGAAAGTGATTGTAGTTTCAATTGAACATTTGTGATCATATCAGAATTCGGACTGGCAATTATAATATCATCCATATACGCCAAGAGATAGGCTATAGAATTTCCAGAATTAAGTGAGAACAAAGAGCAATCACTTTTACAGTGAATAAAACCATTACTGAGAAGAGTTGAAGAAAATTTGTGGAACCATTGTCTTGAACTTGTCTTAAGCCATAGAGTGATTTAGTAAGTTTGCAAACAAGTCCCTCCCCCTTTTTAGGATGCCCCAATGGTAGGTCCATATAAACTTCTTCAAATAATTCCCCATTAAGAAAAGCATTATTTATGTCTAGTTGTAAGATACTCCAATTCTAATCTGCTGCTATTGCAAGTAAAATTCTCACTGTTGTTAACTTAGCCAAAGGTGAAAAAGTATCAAGCAAAGCCACACCAGCTTGTTGAGTGTAACCTTTTGCAACTAGCCTAGCCTTATATTTATCAAGAAAAAGTATCAAGATATTTGGCTTTATATACCCATTTATGTCCAATGGTATGTTTGTTTAGTGGTAAAGTAACTAATTTTTCAAGTATTATTTTCCTTAAGAGCCTTCAATTCTTCATCCATGGCCCTTCTCCATTCAGCAATTTTACTGCTTAATGATAAAAAAAAATAGGTTCTGGAACAGGATTGATATTCATTATGAATTGAGAATATGAAGATGAAAGTTTGTTGTAGATTAGATGGTTTTGAATAGGGTAAGTGAGGGATGAAGATAGGTTATTGCAAACATAATCCTTGAGATATGAAGGAGGGATGGAAGTTCTGGTTGATTTTTTGATATTGGTAGCAGGTTTAGATGTTACTACAGGCTCGGGTGGTTCTATTGGTTCCATTGGTTCAAGTATAGGTTCAGGTCACTCTCTTGGTATAGTTTCTGTTATAGGTAAAGGATCATGTTGGGGAATTAGGTTGGTTGTAGTGATTCTAATATTAGGATGCCTATCTGGAAGAGATATGGGAATTGAGATTTCAGCAAATAAATCATGAGTTTAGGGATGGTTTGACTTAGATGCAAAAAGTATGATATGTTCATGGAAAATCACATCTCTAGAAATGATAAATTGCTTTGTTTTGAGATTGTATAGTCTGTAAACTTTGTAGCCTACAGGGTAGCCAACAAAAATTATGGGATCGGCTCTTGGACAGAATTTGGTTCTTATGGCAGGAATGGTAGTAGCATAGACTAGACAACCAAATACTTTCAGCTAAGAGTAATTTGGTTCCTTGTTAAAGAGTAATTCATATGGTGATTTGAAATTTAATAAGGGTGTAGGAGTTCTATTTATAAGGAAGGTTGTTGTGAGGACACAGTCACACCAAAAAGATTTTGGAACTTGGGACTGAAAATACAATGCCCTTGCTACATTTAACAAGTGTTGGTGTTTCCTCTCCACTACTGAATTTTGTTCATGTCTATACACACAAGAGAATTGGTGAATTACACCTTTTTGTTGTAAAAAATCTGTCAAGGCCAACTCCTTTGCATTATCTAATCTAATTTGCTTAATTGTAACTTTAAATTGAGTTTGGATCAGGTTGAAAAAGTTAACTACACAAGCAATAGCTTCAGATTTGTTAGACAACAAGTATATCCATGTAAAACGTGTACAATCATCAACTATAGTAAGAAAAAATCTTTTCCCATTATAAGTGGATGCATGATATGGTCCCCATACATCACAATGTATAAGGTCAAATGGAGCTTTTGACATATTATTGTTTGAAGTAAAAGATAATCTTCGAAACTTTGCAAGAGGACAAACAGTACAATGAGAATCCAAATCAGAACAATGTAAATCAAGTGTTTTACACATTTTCTATAAAATTTTATTTGAAACATGGCCTAATCTAGAGTGCCACAAATGTGTATTCAAATGAGATACTTGTGAAACAGCATTGCAAGGTTTTAAATGAGTATCTTGATTGAAGACAAACAAATCTCCAAGCATGTCACCCTTCCCAATCACCCTCAAAGACTTGAGGTCCTGAATTAAGAAGCATTTTTGTAAGAATAAAACCATCATTTATGAGTGTTTGAGTAAGGATGCAACAGATATGAGGTTAACTCGGAATTGAGGAATGTAAAATACATTGTAAAGTGTAAGATTATCATTTAATTTCACAGTACCAATTGAATGGATAGAAACTTGATTACCATTTGGTAAAGTTACTGAAAAATTTGATAAAGGGGTTATGTTGGTGAATAATGAGATATTACAAGAGACATGAGATATAGCTCTACTGTCAATCATCCAAGAAATTGAATGAAAAGACTTTGAGTTAGATGTGGTAAGAACCATACCTGTAGGAATGAGAGATTCTTGATTGTCATCAAGTTGAGGGGCCTGAGAGTTGAGTAATGTCATCAATTGTTGGATTTGAGAAGTGGTTAATTGAACTGATGTTGTTTCAGCATTAGGAACAGAAGTTGAAGAAACTTGATTGACAACTTGCTTTCCTTTTCCTCGGCCATATCCTGGAGGAAAGCCAACAAGGCGATAGCATTTATCTACTGAGTGACCAAGTTGACAACAATGAGAGCATAAGGGACGGTCCTTTTTCCTTTTCTTGGGATCATTCTTCACAAAACCTTTCTGAACTTGGAATGCAACTACAGGTTGTGTGGAAGAGGAGGAAGAACCAACTAGCCTTTGCTTTTCTTCCTGAGTGATCAAAGCAAGAACTTTGGTGATGGAAAGGAGTGGTTCTGTCAGTAATATTTGGCCACGAATTTGAGAGTATGATTCATCCAAGCCCATCAAGAAGCAGTATACATACTCATATTAAAGAAAATCTATGCAATTGCAACCTAAAGAGGGCCTAAAGGAATTGAATTCTTCCCAAAACACTGAAGTAGAATGCCTTCAGGAACAAGAATGTGGAAGCAAGATCAAGATTAGGATCAGGAAGATTAGATATCTTCTGATACCATATTGAGACTAGAAAGCACAAGACAGATAGATGTTTTTCATAAAGTGAGTTCAAACATTGTTACACGGGTTTATATATTGATACATCATTGATGAGCCTTTGGAAGTAAATAAGTAACAAACTAACAAACCCTGTAATAACTAACCAACTACATAACTGTCATAATAGCTTTTATTTATGAACCTTAATATTATGCTAATGAAAATTCACACCATTTAGCATTTTCTTTTTTCTTTTGCAATAACATTGAACCAATAGTTGGATTATTTTATGCTTTTCTTGAAGAGTTTCTCTAAGCTTGTATATTGCATTGCTCAATATGGAAAACAAAAAATTCGAAGGCGTTCTATCCGGAATGAGAAATGATGAAGGTATAACAATTTTTACAATAATGCTATAACCATAAAGAAACCTCCTCCTTTCCTCTTTTCTTTTTTTTTTTGTCCTCTTCCTCTTTCGATTTTTGTCTTCTTGTACCAATTATACATAAAGTATAACATGTTCTAAAAAATTGCTATACCTGGATCATTTCTCATTCTGAATAATACCTGAGTACCTGTAAAAATGCCAAACTTAAAAATAAATAGCAAGAGTGTTGACCCAAAGGAAAATAACAAGAGAGTAAACAGCCTAAACACCCATGCCCAAGATCTTCACAAGTATTGAGGAAGTACGGTGGCGGGCAAAAAATAATTTTACATCAGTGTTGTTAGGTCCGAAGATAACTTCATCAAAATGATATCGATGAGTCCAAAATTTATGTGCAGGAGAGAGAAGAAGTTTACTTGCATCATTTAACATTTCTCATACTATTTGACCAAGAAATTTTTCTTTTTTTTTTTTACTCATACTACTTTAATGACAAAATACTGAATATACGAGGAAGTTACATTTAATTTGTTTGGCTCACCTCTTAGGATTGACTCATTGTAAGTCGGCCATTCAGACAATTCTTAAATCGGTTATGTATGTGTGACTAACTGGCTATACTTTACTAAGCACCTACCAATTGGGTCGGCCAAATAAAGAAAAAATTTAGAGATTAAAATAATAGGTTCAACTGAAAAAAAAGCCACACACACAATGATGAAAAGTATCGGTTATTGTCATGATTTAAATTTGATTATTTGATTTTATCATTGTTGGATGATTTATAAATATCAAGATAAGTGTCTCATAAACTTGCAAAGCATGCATTGACCTCGGATTGGGAGAACATTCTCTTCAACCCAAAATTTTCATTACAGAAAAGGTACCAATTTTGGAGTTTGTAAGGAATCGAATCGAACTAGCTATCCAAGATCCTAACAAATATATTCCTAAACAAACTCTAAGCACTTAAATAAACAATTAGTAAGTATAATGTCAATATGAGACATACATTATAAATGCAATAATACTTAATTTAAGCAAGTAAAGATGAGCTTGGTTAGTCATTATTATTAAGTAGTACAAGATTTGGGACTGAGAAAGCGCACAATTTTTTCCCTTAAAAAAAAAAACTATAATATTTTCGAGATACAAACACAAACAAAGTCTTTATTTCGTAACGGTACATATAAGCTAATTCTTGGTACAATCGGCAGGAGCAAAAGAAACATTTTGCCCTTCAAGATCATACCCCACCTGAAAATTAATTTGTGCCATATTTCCGAAGATGGAGAGTCCGTTGGTGGGTACTACCAGCAAGCAAAGCAAGTTGTTGTCAACAGTGAATATGTTGATCTCTGGCTTCATGGAAACATCAGCTCCAGCAAAATGAAACACAATATCAGGGTAATTAATACTATCCCCATTATAATCAAAGCAAACATCGAATGGCTCTGAAGGTTTTTCGACGGGCTCAACACCAAGCGCCTTCTTCACTAAATCCACGAAACCATTGTAGAGACTAGGCTCAAGAGAAGTCAACGTGGACCCCGAGTCAATGATTATGTTGGCACCAGTTTGACCACTTTGCACCGTGTTCTGACCAACACTAATGCCTTCAAGATTGAGGTAGTAATATTCAGGTGAAGACGTATCGATTGCGAAGGGAGTGGCCACAACTCCATTATTTCCTGTTATGATTGCTTCATCACCGAATTTGAGTTTGCTATTTGAGGTTGAATCGGAAGGATCAACCAAACAATAGGAAAACTTATGACCGATTTCATCACTTAGTTGTGAAACTAGTGACAATTCCCCAGCTCCAAGACCAACAATCCCTGTATCTCTCTTGCTAAATATTCCACTGTTGTTATTCCCACATCCGAAAACAGACTTTGGAAAAGTATCACCTTGGCCCTCACTACTAGACCCAAAACTGATGGAATCAAGAGCCAATTCACCGTGTGTGGTTGAATTGTCACCATATTCATATGAATAGAGGCACTCATCTGAGGGTCCACAGTCATGTTGGCCCTCGGGGAGTTGAGTGCAAGGTTTTGAGTCACAAGAGAGTGGCGTGTAAGTGGAAGATTTGCTTGGATCAAATAATGGCGTGTCTTGTGGAAAACAATTACCCACGCAAGGGGAACATTGCACCCATATAAGGTTACTCCCTGTGTCCGCAATTGCATATTTCTCAACTGGAGGTGTACCAATATAGATTCTCATGACGTAGTCACCACCTCCATCTGGAGTTATGATAGAGTCGGGTGATGATCCATCATTTTCATCTTTCAATGAGAATTGATGAAATCGAGCAAGGGAGCGCAATGCAGCTTTCCTAGTGCGCTCTGAATGGGTCATTGAAGAATTGTAAAATGGTGATAATGGCGAGTCACGGTGAATAAGATCGAAACTAAAGCTACTGTGGTTTTTGTGGGATTCAGATAATAAAGGTAAGATGGAAAGTAGACATATAATAAGGATTGATAAAGAGAAGAACAAATGAGTATTCATGTTTATGGAATCACTTATGGAAAGAGAGAACGTGATAGATTAATGGGGTGCAAGGAGGACTGCATGGAAGTGCTTCTATTTATAGAATTAGTACTGCTCCGGTGTCCCAAAAAGACCTCCATTTTCCCAAAAAAGAAAAAAAAAGTAATGATATTTTAACACTTAAAAAGTTGGTGTCTATTCAAACGCTCACTTTATAACCATTGGATGTGATGAATGTTAAGAATAAGTGAGGATATTCATCACATCTAATGGTTATAATATTGGTGTCTGAATGGATAACCACTTTTTAGATGTTAAAATATCATTATCCAATTGTATTATATTTTACCATTAGAGATTAATTAGACATTATTTTTCTTTTTGAGATTTAGTGTGAAAATAAAAAGCCGATAAACGTTAATTTGTTGAGCTCATATTTTAGTGTATTTTGGGTATCTCTATAGGGATTTATAGGGAAAAAAATTGGGATATCATTTACAATTCAATTGAAAGTGGTAGATGTGATAACATATAACTAATAATGAATGTGGAATTCTTTTACTAAATTTACTAATAAAATAATTGAATTTGTCAATTATTAACACAATATTCTGGATTTTGTTTTACAAAAACACTAACCAGTAATACAAATATATTTTTTTTAACTATAACATGTAATTATTTATCTGTGCCAATGATGTTTAGGAAATTGACATACCAATATCTGGACTATTTTTAAAATGTACATAGTTAAACTTAATAATAATGAAGAAAAAAAGATCCAGTTGTGAGTGCACTTAAACTTTATATCACATATCGCCTTTAATAGTAGTTAATGTTTAAAATAATTTAACTAGAAAAATTAAAAAAAACTAACTAAAAAATATTACAAAAGTGATTGATCAATTATGATTTTGGTTTTCAGAGTATGCTCTCATCCAATAGTTGAGAGATTAATTTCTCGAGATACATCTAAGTCGGGACTCCCCCCATTCGTATTTTTTTCTATATACATATATTTTAAAATCGAATCCAAAACCTCATGCTTAAAGGATCGAGCCCCTTCTACTAAGATCAACTCCTTCTTGATATTCATTTTGGTTTTTTAAAGAAAAATTATTCCTTTCAATTTTCTCATCTAATCAAATCTTGTCATTGTTATTTAAAGTAAGGGACCAATATATGTATGCCAATATAATTTAAACACATTTTTTATATCATGTGATAAATATTGCGATTTATTGTTTTTTTAATTCTTTTTTTAAGAAATACTTTAGTTAACGTAGAAAATTAGTTTGAACTTTTATTGACAATAATTACATTTAAAATTACTAATATTAATTTAATTAATAATTAGATTGATTTTCTTAAAATTCTTAAAATGTATTCATATGTTTCATTTGCATATAATCCTTAAATATTATAAATTTTAAGACTAAATACCCAAATAGGTCCTCAGGTTTGCATTGGGGGGCAAATTAGTCCCTCATCTTTTAAAAATCTCTGTACAGTGTATAGAGGGACCAATTTGTCCCCTTTTTAACTATATAGAGGGACATATTTGTCCCTTTTTTTGAACTATGAAAGATCAATTTGGAATTTTCAAAACTTAAGGGACTAACTTGTCCCTCAATGTAAATCTAAAGTACCAATTTGGGATTTTAGTCAAATTTTAATTATTCGCTACCTAATTAGTAGGGTAGAAGTGAGTTGAGTTGGATTGAGCTTGTTAAAGCTCAAGCTAAGCTCGTCTAGTTGATAATAGGATTGGCTTGAGCTCAATCTCAGGCTCAATATGAAATGAGCTAAATTTTTGCTTAAACAACATATTATTAATTTTATTTGACTCTCATCATAATTATCTTAAGACTAATAATATATATATATATAACAATAATATTTTTTTAATTGGACTTAATAGTCCTAAACACTATCATTTTATAATTATAAATGTAAAATAGATTTTTTTTTTCCATTTTTCAAAAGCCTTGAAATTTCCTTTAATTTATAAAACCACCCCATTCAATTTACGCTTCCTAGTTGGTTTCATGCAGCCCCACCACTTAATATCTTTGTGAATAAACCTATTTGTAAAATAAAAAAAGAATTGATTTGGCATATTTTGAAATATCAAAGTATGTCAGTATCAAACATAATATGTCCCAGATATTGAGAATAGTGTGTCATGACCCATTAAGTGTGACTAGCACATAAGGAATACTATCACTTATGAAAGTCTTCTGAAATTACATAAACAACTTTCTCAAACTGTTTAAAAACTTTATTTATAAAATAATTAAAATAAAGGCACCGTTAATCATGCACCTAGCCCCAAAGTCTGTATTAATATGTGATTAAAGTTGTGTTTTACATTAGGAGACTTCTGAACAGCTCTGGCTTTTTGTAAGATTTTGGCACATATATTAAGAAATTATTAAAAATATATATACATAAGAAAAAATGATATTGATAAAACTGGTCTTTTTATGTTTGAACATATAACTTGTGGGCATGTATTATGTTGAAGAGAGTCTGGAAACTAATTTGATATTATGTTGGATTGATAAATTGGATTATGATTAATATATGTAGGGTTATGCTAAGATATTGTGATGTTCTGAATGGGTGTATTATGAAAATGTTTGATGTCCAAGTACTGTGGATTATATTTATCTATAGTCATTGCAAGTTTATTGTTTCTGGGAAATTAAATGATTGAGAAACATAGGAAACTCTACTCATCTTCCTAGAAAATTTTATATTAAGACTTGTTGGGGAATGTATTTCCTATACATCTATTATGGCCTAAGTTGAGTCATGACAAGTACAAATATGATGAAAGGCAGTGCTCCTTTTATAGATGAAAGGTATCAGGGCCAGAGGCTGGAGTTAAAAGAAAAGGAAGGTGGAGAAGTGTAAGAGAACTAGAGAGAGAGAGTTTGTGTGTTTAACATCACAGAAGAAGATGTGTATTAGATGATCTGAGATGAATACAAGGACTGCCTTATATACAAGTATCATTAGCTCTTGTGATGAGCTGTGAAGTAGCTAACAGAATATTAACTACCTATAACGACTTTCCTTATCCGCATAACTATCATAACTAACTTGCTTTATCTCTATCATCTCTCAAACTCGTGCATTGAGCATCCTCAATCCTCGAGTTTGTTTCAAAGTCGAAATGTAGTGGAGCTAATAGCTTAGTCGTAATATCTCGCCGCTGACCATGGGCTGGAATGTGTGATACTTTGAAGTGGCCTTTGATTACATGATCTCTGACAAAATGCAAGTCTAGTTCAAAGTGCTTAGACTTAGAGTGAAGGACTGGATTTGCGGCTAGAGAACAGCTCCCAAGTTGTCACAATACACATTTGGAGTTGTAAATGGTACTTTTAACTCATTGATGAGTGTGGAAACCCACAATACCAGTCAGGAGTGAGGCTAGACCACGATATTCGGCCTCAGTACTGCTTCTGGAAACTGAATGTTGCTTTTTGGTGGACCAAGCAACTAGATTCGGTCCAAGGAACACACAGAAGCCTGAAGTTGATTTTGTCATCGTGGTCGAGCCCCAACTGAAGTCCAGTGATACCCGTTAGTCGATGGTTGGTGGATTTCCTGATATGTAGACCAAATGAGGAAGTGCCACTCAAGTACCTTAAGATGCGCTTAACTGCACTCCAATGGGATTCCAGGGGAACTTGCATAAATTGGCATACTCTATTCACTGAGTATGCTATTTCAGGCCTAGTTATGACAAGATACTGTAGGCTGCCCACAATGGATCGATATAGAAATGGATCATGAAAAGTCAGACCCTCCATGTGCGGATAGCTTGCATGATGAAGGCATTGGTGTAGCATAGGCCTTACAGCCATCCATCCGAGCCTTTGTGAGGAGATCTTGAATGTACTTGGGACCTGACATAGATGAATACCACTGCCGGGCCGAGTGTTTAACTTCAAGTCCGAGGAAGTAATGCGAGTGCCCATGTCTTTTAGAGCAAACTTGATGCAGCTTGGCATCGATGAGACCAGATACTTCCGTGAGCACGGTCAGAATTCATGATATCATCCACATATACTAGGATGAATGTAGTTGAGGTAGCAGTAAACCGAGTGAAGAGAGTTGCATCTGACTTTGTTGGAGTAAAACCAAATCAATAAGGGCATTGGAGAGCTTTTTGAAACCAAGCTCTAGGTGCTTGTTTTAGGCCATATAAAGCCTTAGTTAGCTTACATACTAGTGAAGTATCACCAACCTCAAAGCCCTTTGGTTGAACCATATAAACATCTTCTTGAAGATCTCCATTTAGGAAGGCATTATTGACATCTAGTTGCCTTATGTCCCAGCCCCGAGACAAAGCTAAAGACAACACTATTCTGATTGAAGTTGGCTTGACAACTGGACTGAAGGTTTCAGAATAATCTAGCCCAGGCCTTTGATTGAAACCTTGAGCTACAAGCCTAGCTTTATACTTGTTCAAAGAACCATCTGAGTTATATTTTACTTTGAAGACCCATTTGCTCCCTATAGCTTTTCTTCCTTGTGGCAGAGGTACCAATTGCCAGGTGTTGTTCTTTATCAATGCAGCATATTCTGCATTCATAGCAGATTTCCACTGGGTCGAAAGGTAGGCTTGTGTAGCGTAATCTTTGGTTCAATTTGTCATTGAGAATAATTTTGGTTTTCTGATTCCAGCCTTGGCCCTGGTCTTCATAGGGTGTGTATTGTGAACTAGTGGTGGGACATTAGGTAAGGGCAGCAATCCGACTATGGTGGGTGAGATAGAAGGAGACTAGAAGTAGTATTCTTTGAGGAGTAGGCTCTGATAGGGTTTGCATTATCTGAGCTAGGATCACTTCGCTTGTTGAAGTTGGTGTAGGTTGTGGTGCGTAAGTTGTGGTAGCTATGCTTGGTATTGACACCCCGAGAGGAAATAAGAGGAATGGCGGTACTAGGGAGGGCATAACGATGCATGGTTGGTCCTCTTTGCAAAAACCATCAAGAAAGTCTCTAAAAGGAAAGACAGATTCATCAAATTGCACATGTCTAGTAATGACTATCTTTCTGGACTTAGTCAGCACTTATAACCTTTGTATTGTGGTGCATAGCCTAAGAATACAGGGTTCCGATCTATATGCTAGTTTATGTTTATTATAGGGTCTTGTATGAGGAAAACATAGACAACCAAACACTTTTAGAGTCGATAGGAGAGTTTATGCCGAATAATTTTTTTCCGATGGGGACTGGTATTGCAAAAGAGGAGTAGAGGAGCATATTAATAAGTTGAGTTGCAGTAATGAAAGCATCACCCCAATAGGTCATATAGGCAGAAGCACTGCTAGTAATGTGAGCCCCATGGTGGTGATGTGCCTATGTTTCCTCTCACCAGCCATTTCTGTCGGGATGCACATAGGGGCAAGAAAATCTATGTAGAATTCCTTCCCTGCTTTCAAGATAGAGCTTAAGGCCACAAATTCTTTAGCATTATCGATTAGCATTTCAATTTCACACCAAGTTGGAGTTCAGCCATTTTCTTAAATTGCAAAAATATAGATGACACTTGTGACTTACTATGTAATAGAAATATCCAAGTATATTTGGAAAAGGCATCAACAAAGTGAATGTAGTAACGAGCACCATTTATTGAAGAAAAGGGAGCTGGGCCCCAAATGTCTCAGATACACCAATTCAAGAGGGGCAGAAAATTTGGATCTCAGACTTAGAAAAGGGAGTTGTTGTGACTTCCCCATACAAAGAAGAAAAACATAGTGAAGTGTTTACAGAAAAAGGAAGATTACAATTCTTTAGAACTCTGGATACCACCTCATGTGAGGGGTGACCAAGTCTCAAATGCCAAAGATTAAAGGTAGAATTCTTTGAAACAGAAACATATGCAGCAGTGTGTGAAGCTACAGAGAGTGTGTCCAAAGTCAGCATAATCCATTCTTAGTATTTCCTTGGAGAAGAACCTCCTTGGAAGTCTGTGATTTAACAAAGCAATTATCAGAATGGAATTCAACAAATACATCATTATCTTTGCAGAATTTTTCTAACACTCACAAGGTTTTTAGTGATTTCGGGCACATGTAACAAATTTTTGCAATATAAAAGTATGAGAGGAGGAAAATGGCTAAAACAAAGAACTACCAACATGAGTGATTTTCAAACCTGCACCATTGCCAATTGTGACTTGATCACCCCAAGATAACTGATTCTTGCGACATGTTTGAGGGGTTTGGTGTCATATGGTGTGTGGCACCCGAATCAGGATACCAATTAGGATCAGAAACTGTTGCAGGTGTTGCTAACATGTTGCTCATTGAGAGGTGAGCTTGGGGTCGAGAGGGAGGGGGCTGTGAGCTGGTAAACTGCTTGTCAAACCGGTACCAGCACTCCATAGTTTGAATGTCCATATTTCCCACACACTTGACAAGTGGGTTTGCCTTCAATGTATCTGCCTCCACCGTAAAAACCTGGCTCCCCTCACCATAGTTAGATCTACCCCCCATGTCTACCAGGGTTAAACCTCCCTCCGCTTCTATTTGACATATAACCTCCGCCATTTCCATATGAATCTTGAAACCTAGGGTACTCTGACCCAATACCTTTTTGTGACTGAGCAAAGTTTGCTTGAATATTTTCAAGTTTTCTAAACTTTTCTATTCTTTCTTCTTGTGCCATCAACAATGCTTCTAATTCTCCCACTGAAACAGGGTTTTCTCTAGTAGTAATTGATGTTATAAATGGGCTATATTCTTCTGGTCACCCTTCCGTAATTGCATACACATGATCCATTTCGTAGATTGATGTCTAATGTAAATCAAAGAGTCAACTATTTTCTTGATTTGCATAAAGAAATATTCACTTTCTTGAACCTTCTTTTCCTGTATTGCTTAGTTTGGTCTTCAATTGTCTAACCTTGGCTTGAGTTTGTGAGGCAAAGAACACTTCGAGTCTCTTCCAGATCTGATGAGAAAATTCGCATCCCACCATTCTTGTAGTGAATGAAGAGCTCATGGAGGCGAGCAGCCACGATTTGATCAATGCGTCTTGCTTTTTCCATTTCTTGAACTCTGGGTTTTGCACTCTACCCTCTGAATCTTGCATTGTACTGAATCTTGGAGGAATGTCTTCTCCAGTGATGAACTCCATCAGATCGTGCCCTTCTATCGTAGCTTCAGCTTGATCTCTCCAAGGAAGATAATTTTCTTCATCTAATTTTATTGAGACTGGATTCGAGAATTGATGAACTGAACTTTGTGAAGAAGAATCAATGGTTTGTGAAGAAGAATGTTCGGAAGCCATTGTAGCATCATAGCCTCGATACCATGAAAGGTATCAGGGCCAGAGGCTGGAGTTAAAAGAAAAGGAAGGTGGAGAAGTGTAAGAGAACTAGAGAGAGAGAGTTTGTGTGTTTAACATCACAGAAGAAGATGTGTATTAGATGATCTGAGATGAATACAAGGACTGCCTTATATACAAGTATCATTAGCTCTTGTGATGAGCTGTGAAGTAGCTAACAGAATATTAACTACCTATAACGACTTTCCTTATCTGCATAACTATCATAACTAACTTGCTTTATCTCTATCAATAGATATAATGGAATACTCTAGAAGCAAGACAAAATCCTTGCAAATCCAGTCCTAACAAAATTTTATCCTATTTTTGTATTTTCCAGTAGTCTTTGGATTGCAAGAGAATAGTTTTAACTTATCCTTTCTCTTTTTCTAAAAATCTTGAATAGTAGTGTCAAATTAAACTCCTTAGACTCGATTAGGTTCTAAAAAGAAGGGTAAAACTGATTAGTTAATTTTAAAAATATACAGTTTGCCCCTTGAATTTTCCCTAATTTTCTTTTATTGTTGGGCACGAAAAATGCTGCCACTGAAAGTGACATTGTGAAGTGTGGGTGCTTGTGTCTCTTACATGTGAGAGTGATAATGAGATGGAAATTTTGTTGTAGACTTGAAAAGCAATATAATTATAATTATATAAATAGGATTTAATTTATATACACTAATAGTATAAAATTATTTTACACTGTAATTCAATCAAATCCTCCCATTTGTATGATTTTTAAAACAATAGAGATGAGAGTTAATTATATTTGCTTATTTACCAAAATATGATTAGACATAGTCTAAAAATAGTTTACACAAAATTAAATTTATATAAATTATAGCAATGAATAATTTTAAAAGATTTGAAAAATGACTTCTGCAGATTTAGCTTTTTATAAAAAGCCTAATATCATTAGCTTAATAAAATGATAAAATAATTCTTTATTTTGTTTCTAAAAGTCAACTATTCGAATGGTCTAAACAATACATAAAAGTTTTTTTTTTTCAGAAATCTTATCCAAGTGCAATTTAAAAATGATCTCGTACATATTTAACTATTCCCTCTTGCATACCTGCTCGGTCTACGGAAAAAAGAAAAATCTATAACCGGAAATAACTGGTTGAATGATTAAAAAGGTACGAACAATGATTAAAAAAGAATTCAAGTTTTTGGGTCTGCAAGGAACAAAACCAAACTACCCAAGATCCTAAAGTCCTACATAAATAAACCATAAGCACTTAAATAAACAATTAATATACGTAAGGTTAATATGGGATAAACCAATAGTGCACCAATCTCTCAAACAAGCACACATGCGAAAGGTACGTAATAATATAGTTGATTTAATTTCTTCCTTTTCGCAAGTAGACTTACGCCATTTGCTTTTCATTTTTAAATGTTGGGAAAGGTACGTAATAATACTTAATAAAAAGACCAATTCAGTTGGTAATACACTTGAAATATGACCCGTTGGTTTATAATATATTAGATGACTTAATCAACTAAAGCACTCGCACTATAGTTTGGTTTTGTCAACTCAACTAAATTAGTTCGTAAACAATATTATCATCCCCTCCACGCTGAATAATCAAATATGTACGAGATCATTTTTAAATTGCATTTGGATAATATTTCTGAAAAAAAAAAACAAAACAAAACTTTTATGTATTGTTTAGACCATTCGAATGATTGACTTTTAGAAACAAAATAAAAAAAATATTTTATCATTTTATTAAGCTAATGATATTAGGCTTTTTATAAAAAGTTAAAGCTGCAGAAGTAGTTTTTCAAATCTTTTAAAATTATTCATTGCTATAATTTATATAAGTTTAATTTTGATGTATTGTCAGTGTAAATCATTTTTAGACTATCATCTAATCCTATTTTGGCAAATAAGTAAATATGATTAATTCTCTCCTCCACTATTTTAAAAATCATGCAAATAGGAGGATTTGATTAAATGACAATGTAAAATAATTTTATACTGTCAGTATATATAAATTAAATCCTATTTATATAATTATAATTATATCCCTTTTCAAGTGTACAACAAAATTTCCTTCTCATTATCACTCTCACATGTAAGAGACACGAGCACCCACACCTCACAGTGTCACTTTCACTGGCAGCATTGTTCGTACCCAACAATAAAAGAAAATTAGGGAAAATTCAGGGGCAAACTGTATATTTTTAAAATTAACTAATCAATTTTACCCTTCTTTTAAGAACCTAATCTTGTCTAAGGAGTTTAATTTGATACTACTATTCAAGATTTTTAGAACATGAGAAAGGATAAGTTAACACTATTCTCTTGCAATCCAAAGACTTTTGGAAAGTACAAAAATAGGATAAAATTTGTTAGGACTGGGTTTACTAGGATTTTGCCTTGCTTCTAGAATATTCCATTGTATCTATAAAAGGAGCACTGCCTTTCATCATATTTGTACTTGTCATAACCCAACTTAGGCCAACAAACCATATAAAATTTTCTAGCAAGATGAGTAGAGTTTCCTCTATTTCTCAGACATTTCCCAAGAACAATAAACCTGCAATGCCTGCAAATAAATCCACTACACTTGGATATCAAGCATTATCATAATATGCTATTTTAGCACATCACAATATTGCATAACCCAACATACATTAATCATAATCCAATTCATCAATCCAACATAATATCAAATTAGTTTCCAGACTCTCTTCAACATAATACATAGCCACAAGTTATTTGTTCAAACACAAAAGATCAATTTTATCAATATCATTTTTTCTTATGTATATATATTTTTAATAATTTCTTAATATATGTGCCAAAATCTTACAAAAAGCCGGAGCTGTTGACAAGTCACCTAATGTGAAACATAACTTTAATCACATATTAATACAGACTTTGTCTTGAGGCTAGGTGCATGATTAACAGAGCCTTTATTTCAATTATTTTATGAATAAAGTTTTTAAACAGTTTGAGAAATTTGTTTATTTAATTTCAAAAGACATTCATAAGAGATAGTAGTCCTTGTGTTGGTCACAATTAAAGGGTCGTGACACGCTGTTCTCAATATCTAGGACATATCATGTCCAATACTGACACTGATACTTCGATATTTCAAAATATACCAAATCAGTTCTTTTTTTATTTTACAAATAGGTTTATTCACAAAGTTATTATGTAGTGGGGCAGCATGAAACTAACTAGGAAGCGTAAATTGAATGGGGTGGTTTTATAAATTAAAGGAAATCTCAAGGCTTTTGAAAAATGGAAAAAAAAAAGTCTATTTTGCATTTATAATTATAAAATGACACTGTTTAGGACTATTAAATCCAATTAAAAATATTATTATTATTATTATTATTATTATTATTATTATTATATATATATTATTAGTCTTCTTAAGATAGTTATGATAAGAGTCAAATAAAATTAATAACATGTTGTTTAAGGAAAAATTTATCTCATCATCTCTTATTGAGCATGAGATTAAGCTCAAGCCAATCTCTATTATCAATTAGCCGAGCTTAGTTTGGTGAATAAGGTGCAGTGAACTCATGTATTATGCCAAGACTAGTAGTATTACATTCACCATCTCTATTGACCGTAGCCTTTTTATTTTCCGATTCAATTGATTTTCTTCTATCCTAAATTATTGAATATAATCAAGTAGGATTTTGTCAGTTATACTACACAATCAGTTTTATAGCTTTTAATTTATTACTATCAATTTATATCATTTTATTAGCTATTATTCCTTTGTCTCTGTTAACTTTGTTTCAGTTGGCTAATATTTTTTATTAGCTAATAATATGCTCTTATTAGCTATTATAGAAAGGATTGGTAGCTTATATACATACATACATACATATACATACATATATATATATAACAGCAAAATTATTCTAGTTTACATATATACACAGAAAGCTTCTTGTTTTGTTTGGCTCCTCTCCTATTCTTTTCTTGTTGGGCAATTTTTTGTGAGGCTCCATAGTGTTCTAGCATTGAGAGCACAAGTTGAGACACTTGCTGTGTAAACCTTGGCAGGCAAAATCGAGTATTGGATTGCACTAGAGGTCTACCAAAATTTTGCTTTCAAGGCAATGGTTATACCACAACAAATTTTTCTTCTACTCTTCTTTTCTAACAATCTAAAAGCAAAAACTAAAAAAAAAAAATTCCCTTAGTTTGATTTTCAACCATGGCTTTCAACCATGGAACGTTGGTCTCAAAGGTTGCTTATCTTCTTTGAACAACTTGAAGTGAAGTATGTGTTGTTCAGTGACGCACCAACAATTCCAGTTTAGGGAGATGCTGAAGAAGTAACAACTGCTATCAAGACAGTAGAGAGCTATGAAAAATACAACAAGTTGGTACGTGGTCACATGCTAAATCACATGCCTAACAATCTGTTTGATCTTTTTGTGTCAAACAAATTTGCAAAATCTATTTGGAAAACATTGGAAAAGAAATATGGTGCTGATGATGCTGGCAATCGCAAGTATGTTACTGCAAATGGCTACAATTCCATATGGTTGAGAACAAGCCAATCATGGAGCAAATTCATGAACATAAGAATCTAGTTGCTAATGTGCTGAATGAGGGAATGAAGATGTGTGAGACTCTGCAAGCTAATGTATTACTCGAGAAATTTCCCCCTTCTTGGAATGAATTTAGAAATCATTTAAAGCACAAAAATAAGAACTTCAGTCTACGAGAACTAATTAGTTACATGAGGACTAATGAAGCAAATCGCTTCAAGGATATGTATCATTCTATCCCTTCTAATTTGTCTAATGCTAACCTAGTTGAATATGCTAAAAACTCTATTAGGGAAATTTTCAAAAGAAATGTAGGAATGAAAAATAAAGAGAACTAATGACAAGACAAGAAGCAAGTTAATAAGCCAAATGTCAAGGTCCAGACAAACAAAGCTGCATGCATGCTACGTATATATATATGGGAAAATGGATACAAAGCATACCGGTGCCATTTCAGCAAGGATGGGAATAATAAGAACAACAACAATAACAACAACAACAAAAGGCAAACAACAGGGCAACAAACAAAACCACAAGCAAATCTTGCAGAAAATAAAGGAATCATTGCTGCCCTGGTCGAACCAAACTTTGTGAACAATGTCACCAATTGGATATTAGACACAGGAGCAATAAGAAATATTTGCATAAACAAGGAGCTATTTTAATAATTTGAGGAAGCTACTAAAGAAAACAAAGTTTACATGGGTAATTCTGCAACTGTTGGAGTTTGTGGTAAAGGGAAAATTTTTCTTAAACTTACTTCTGGAAAAACTTTGGCCTTGAACAATGTGCTATATGTTCTTGACATGCTAGGAATTTAGTGTCTGGTGCTTTACTTAATAAGGTTGGTTTGAAAATTGTGCTTGACTATGATAAAATTGTTATAACTAAGAATGGAGAGTTCATAGGGAAGGGATACATGTCTGGTGGTTTGTTTGTTTTGAACATTGTTGAAATGAACAATGATATTCCTGGTTCTGCTTATATCATCGAATCTCTTGATCTTTGGAATGGATGACTAGGACATGTAATATAGTTTCTATTAAATCATTGCGTAACATGAACTTATTGCCTTCTGTAAAAGAAGACTCTATTGCTAAATGTCCTGTATGTGTAGAAGCTAAACATACAAAATTGCCTTTTAAACATATAACTGTTAGAGAAACAGAGCTATTTGGATTGATACATTCTAATCTAGCAGATTTCAAAAATACAATTAGTAGAGGAGGAAAAAGATACTATGTTACTTTTGTAGATGATTACTCCAGATACACAAAAATTTATCTTCTAAGAACTAAAGATGAAGTTGAAACCAGGTTCTTAAAATATAAGGCTGAAGGAGAAA
Organism: Dalbergia cultrata; assembly: GCA_031216105.1. Classification (NCBI taxonomy): domain Eukaryota; kingdom Viridiplantae; phylum Streptophyta; class Magnoliopsida; order Fabales; family Fabaceae; genus Dalbergia; species Dalbergia cultrata. The sequence goes on from CM062350.1 coordinate 21,851,101, forward strand.
ATCAATTGAATCGAAAAACAAAATGGCTACGGTCAGATAGAGGTGGTGAATATAACACTACTAGTCTTAAAGAGTTTTGTGAAAAAAAATGGAATAATACATGAGTTCAACGCACCTTATTCACCACAATAGAATGGAATAGCTAAAAGGAAAAACAAGACTCTTAAAAACATGATGAATGCAATGATACACAATTTTGGCATGCCTGATAATATGAGGGGGAAAGCAATACTAAATGCATGTTATATTCTGAATAAGATCCCTCATAAGAAATTAGATAAGACGCCCTATGAAATGTGGAAAGGTTATCCTCCTTGCCTAAATTATTTGAAAATGTGTGGGTGTTTGGCTATAATAGGACTACCAGATTTCAAGAGAATAAATATAGGTCCTAAAATAATGTAATGGAGTGCTGGGATCATGCTATATTAGAATGCAATTGACTTGCCAAATTGGCCAGTTTCATCCTACTCTTGCTTATCTCATCCGTTCTTCCAACATAGAAAAGAAGCAAACTTTTTAGGATTTGACAGATTTTCAAACAACAAAGCAACTGAAAATGTAAAGAGAAGAGGGAAAATCTACCTATTCTGAGACTCTAAAGTCAACAACTCTGAAATCTTTCTAGTTTTCATCTCATAGTCTCAAGTATGAGAACAAACCCATAGGCACAACACATCATAATCGCAACAATTGCGAGAAATCATTGGTGTGGGTTGTCAGAAAAGAAGAGTGGAAGAAAACTGTGCTATGGTATAGCCATTGCCTTGAAAGCAAAATTCCGGTAGACCTCTGGTGCAATCCAATACTCGTTTTGCCTCCCAAGGTTTACACTGCAAATATCTGAATTGTGCACTCAAGGCCAGAACACTGTAGAGCCTCACACACAATTGTCCAAAAAGAAAAGAATAGAGGAGGAGCCAAACAGAACAAGAAGCTTTCTATGTATATATGTAAACTAGAATAATTTTGTTGTTCTCTCTCTCTCTCTCTTTCTCTATATATATATATAAATTACCAATCCTTTCTATAACAGCTAATAAGAACATATTATTAGCTACTAAAAGATATTAGTCAACTGAAACAAAGCCAACAGAGACAAAGGAATAATAGCTAATAAAAGGATATAAATTGATAGCAATAAAAGTTATAAAACTAATTGTGTAGTATAACTGACAAAATTCTACTTGATTATATTCAATCCTAGCACTAAAGGTATAAAAATCCCTTTTCAAATCTGTTTTGAATGGAAAATAAGAAAAATAAAGGCACTTGAATGCTATTATCTCCACAATCCCCTACTAATGGCAAACAAGTGACTATGGAAGTAAGGATTAATGCTTAAGTGTTAATATCCTAAAGGATTGAATTAACACGTAGTGAAATGAGGCAACACCTTAGTCCATATAGTGAATTACTCTTGAACTAAATGAACTTAAGATTGGACCCCCACACCTTTAAATTATGATGGCTTTGTGATAATGTATTTACACAAATATTTAAGGCCTTTATATGTACACCATGGGTTGCTCATGAATGCTATAAAAAGATTGCCTAAGTCTTTCATGTAAGGTGGGCTATGCCTTCACACTCATGTAGGTAGATACATGAAGTGTGTCTCTATAGCACCACAAAATATAGGGCTAATGGGCTGTGTATTTATTAAGAGCCCATGGCTCAGCCTAACATCAAGCACTACCACATAATAGGGATGAAAAGTGCAGTGCATAAGAGTATTCATATGGCTTCATTTGACCGCCAATTGGGTATCCACCATATTTTCCTCTACTCAAGGCTTTAAGCCCATCCCCCTTGACGTATCCAGGACAACTTTCCTGGGTAATCCTTTTGTAAATGGATCTGCAAGATTTTTCTCACTTTTCACATACTCAAGTGAGAAAACACCATTTTTTATTAAGTGTCTAACAACGCTATGTCTCATGGGTATGTGCCGTTTCTTACCATTATAGGCACTGTTGTTAGCTACACCAATTGCAGCATGAAAGTCATAATGGAGAGAGATAGGAGGTGTACGTCTCCCCCATACTGGTATATCAGCAATTAGGCCTATTAGCCACTCTACTTCTTGACCTTCAAGTTCACGAGCTATGAATTATGATACCATTGTAGATCTTGCTATGCATGTTTGTTTAGCAGATGACGAAATTATGGAGAATACTCAAGGCCGTATGAAGTTGGGTATTGCTAGCTTCCAGGAAAAGCATGAGATCAACACATTTAGTGCAAGATAGGGGGCCATTCCTCCCAACCCATATCAGGTTCCAACTACCACAGTAAACAGCCTCAGGATCATATGGGATAGGCGATCCATGTAGATGATGAAAATGTATGGGAAGAGGGGGTCATCTTGGCGAATACCCTTAGATGGTTGAAAGTGGTCGTTTTTTCCCCATTCCATACTATGTTGAAAGAGGAAGAGGAAACACATTGTATGATAATGGTAGTGAGGGGTTCAGGAATACCAAAATCAAACAGGCGGTGTTTAATAAACCCGCAGTTAAGCCTGTTGTAGGGGCTTTCTTCATGTCTATTTTGACAACCATGAAGCTCTTCTTACCCTTGATCTTTTCCATCGAGTGAACCATCTCCTATGTCATGATGATATTATCATGAATGCTTCTACCACGAACAAAGCTGGCCTGGAAAAGGGAGATTCTATTTTTGAGAAAGGGTTTTAGTCTTGCAACAATAATTTTGGTCAAAACCTTATATATCACATTGCAGAGGGCAATAGGTCTAAACTGGGAGATAAATTCAGGCTTGTTGACCTTGGGTATAAGAACCAGAAAAGGTGTTGTTAACTCCACGATTTTACTTAGGTTTTCCCACATATTTTGAATGGTTACATCATTATTGATAGTTTCCTAGTAACGGTGGAAAAAATAGTTGGGGAATCTATAATCTCCTAGGGCTTTGGAAGCCCCAATATAAAAAGTGGCCCTTTTGACCTCATAGGGATTAGGGGTGAGTGGATATGGGAAAGGAGCTCCTCAGTAAGGGGAAGGTAGCTTATATTGGTGATAATTACCGGTCTATTGATGGCCTCCTCATGATAAACGTTCTGATAGAAATCAATGGCTCTGGCACAGAGGATATTTTGGTTTTCTTCCCAATCCCCTTCATTACTCCTTAGAGTAATAATCTTGTTTGGACACCTTCTGATGATTGTTTTCATGTGATAGTACTTTGTGTTTTTATCCCCGTCCATAATCCACTTGGATTGAGACTTTTGAAACCACAATGTTTCTTCCAATTAAAGCACCTTATTAAGCTCTTTCTACAAAGAGGCTTCAAGCTCATCAAGGCTCCAAATTTTTCCATAATTGTGAGTATTTTGAATGCCACCTATTCTGGTGAGATGCCTTTTCTTCATTTTGAAAATATTATCAAAATTCAAATTCTTCTACCGAAAAAGGCTGCTAGTGAAAAATAAGATGCTTTCATGGAAGGAATTCATAGAGACCCAGTTGGAGGAGACAAAATCAGAGAAGCTATCATGTTGCATCCAAAAATTCTTGAAACAAAAAGGGCGATTACCTACATTGCCATCGCTATTGTACAGGTTGAGAAGAATAGGGTGGTGGTCAGAGTAGGCACGAGGGATGGTTTTCACACTTGCTTCAAGGAATCTAGTGTGGGCAGAGGAGTTACAAAGGGCCCTATTAAGTCTCTCAAAGATGCATTCATGACCATTCCAAAGGGGCCCATGCAAGGTGAACGTGGTGCCAATACTATCCATGTCGATTAGATTGTACGCTGAGATCTAGTGGGAGAAAGATAAGCAACAATTTGCATTAATAGAACCCCCACCTTTTTCCTCTGAACCATCTACAATATCATTAAAATCCTCTAAGAGAATCCAAGGGCTATTGATAGAGCTACCAATTTGACGGAGTATGGTCCTGGCTTCTTTTCTCTTATTTTCCCTAGGACTGGCATAGATAATAGTGAGAACCTACAGTCGATGATGATCCATAGTAACCTCCATGTGAATAAATTGATCATGTTTGGACAAGACCTTAATATGGACATCATCCTTCCAGAGAAACCATATGCCACCATTGAAATCTTTGGCTTCAACCAATTTGTGATTGTTAAACCCCAGAGATCGGATGATTCTAGTTGCCGTAGTACTGTTACATTTAGTTTCCACCAGATCCATGATGGAACGCTTGAGATAGTTCAAGTAATCAAGGAAAGATCTCCTAAAATTAGCATTAGAGGCCCCCTTACAATTCCAAATGAAGCACTTTATAAACACAAAGATGAAGAGAGAATGAGTGTAGCCCAATGGAAGGACGAGCAAAGCCAAGCTTAGTTTAAATTCATCTTGTCCCCCTTTAGATCAAGGGAAGCATTTTCAAGGCTGTCTGGCCTAGGCATGTTTTCAGGGGTTGTTTCTGGGACTATTGAGTCCATAATATCAATGTCAGGTGGTTTGGGCTCTTGTTCTTAGAGGACTAGCCCAATGTCCATAGGGTTGCTGTCCTCAAGATGAGTTGGGGCGTTAGGTGGGGATGTTATCCACTGCCTCCCCTTCATCGGTTCCTTTTTTTAGGTATGAGGTAGGTGGCGGCACAGAATGTGAAGCGTTGGTGGTTCCCTCATTGTTTGGGCCTTGGTTGGACGGTCCTTTATTTTCTGCCATGTGGGGCCCCTTCTTATTTTCTCCCTCTTTTTGTGCTTGTCTCTTTTTTCTCCATTGGTTTCCGTTAGTGAACGTCCTTGGTGGCTGCATGGCAGCAGGGGCTGGTGATGCATGCTTTGCGTTGGTTGTAGTTTCTTCATTATTTTGGTCATCATTGTTGAGAACGTCAAAGCAAATGCCTTAGTTAGCGCATGGGTTGCCAATCCCTTTAGGGTCATGCTGCGCCCTACCATTACCTCTATGTGGTCTCCTATTGCATTGTACTGTCATCCAAGGACCGTACTTGGTAGTTGTGGGGCTGTTTTAGGTGCCAACTGGCATCACCGTAATGTTCCTCGTCTCTTGGTTATTCTCTATTAGTGCCGTCATCACCCTTTATTTTTGGTTCTGGACTAGTTGGGGAATTTCAGCTGGGCGGTCTAGGCACCTCTCCTTGGTGTGCCTATGCAATCCATAGTGGAAACAGATCATGTAGATGCCTTCGTATTCCATGCCGTGGGTTTTCCCTAGAATCTTGAGTGTTGATCTGAGAGGCTTGTCAAGGTTAATCTCAACACTAAGTGTTGCAAATTTTCCCCTGCACAACTACCCTATTTTGGAGTCTACCCTCAGAGTTTTTCTAATGAGATTACCAATATCTTTCCGAACTCCTTCATTGTAGTATTCCATTGCTAGTCGTGGGTGTAACATCCCCATTTTTACCATAGGAGAAGGTTCACTCAAGGGTGGCCCGAGTGAACGATTTCACTTGAAATAGTTGAACTTTTACCTGAATACAGGAAAGTCAACACAAAGGTCAAAAGTTGACCAAATGTCAACAAGAGTCAAGGTTAAAAGTCAAAGTAAAAAAGTTAAAACTTCATGGACAAAAGTCAACCACAAGTCAAAGTCAACCCTCAAAGTCAAAGTTTTAAGAAAGTCAACAAAATCATGTAAAAGTCAACAAGAAACATGCCATAGTCAATATAAGAGCTAAATAAAGATCAAAGACCAATTAAATCATGATCAAGTGGTTTAATTTAGGACAATTAAGGTTTAATATACTAATCATGAATTAGATTAAAGTAAGTAGCATAAAATTCCTAAAATTATAATAATATAAGCTTAACTAGTAATTTATAGAAAAAGGATAATGATCTTAAAAATGAACCTTACTTAAAGCTAATCAAAGTAGACATGATTAATTGCTAATTAGAGTGATTATCAACCTAATAAGATTTTAATATAATTGATCTTTAAAAGACTTCTCATTAAAAATAAAATAAAAGAATAGATTAAACTATTTTTGGTAAAAAGTGCTTTATTGCCAAAAATGGTAAAAGCAGCTGAATAACCAGCAGATAATGTGCTTCTTTGTAGAGCAACTCTTAAAAACACAATGGACCTTTTCTAACCTCACATTTTTTGCCAACATATATTAGGAAATACCCACACAGTTTCTTCAAACAACTTACACTAGAACTAAATTAACTACAAGACAACACCAAGTTACACATCAAATTAAAAAGCACAAAATTCTCTTTATTTCCCCTCTGCATGGCCGAAGCTTTAGCCCCATTTTGGATGAGAGAAATTTGATTTGAGGGCTGCTTGGAGGTCTAGATGAAAGGGTTGATGGATATCAAGAATGACAAGTTGTCTTAGGGCTATAGACTAAGTTATAGGATGGTGTTTTGTGGCATAAAAACCATTTAGAAAGCCTAACCAAATTCTAACTCCCCATTACTCTAACCAAATAGTCAACTAAATGAACTAAATGAGAAATTAAAACTCACCCAAACAAGCCCTAGAGAGTCACGGCCAGATAGCCTATATAAAGGGGTGTATTGATTTCATTTTATTCTTTGCAAACACTATAGTTGCACCTAGGCTTCAAGTATCCTATTCTCTTGCTTTTCTTTCTCTAAACTCTCTCTTATACACTCATATATTCAACCTTAAGCTCTCATTTTGCCTTGCAAGGATTGACACTCCTAAACTTTGCAAACACATCCCAACATACACACTAGCCTCCATTTCCAACAAAGCACTCAACCTTGGACCAAGAAGCAAATATTTCTTCTCTACTCTTATTTTTCTCTATTTGTTTGTGAACCTCTTAGAGATTTTAAGGACTCATAAAACCTCTACACTTGCTTGGTAGGTAGCTTTTATCTTGAAAATGAAAAGGTTTTAAGTCTCGGCACATTTTGGTTCTATAGACTTAAAGCTAGCACCTTTATTTTCCCTAATGGTTGTGTTATTTTCCTTCTCTGAAATGCATACTCTAAAGTATGTGTTAAAATGTTCATAGTCTCTATATTGATATATTTTCATGCTGGCTATGCTGGAGTTAGTGAGGATACATGTTTTGAGTTAAAGAGTAACAAGTACCACATAAAATAATGCTGACAAATCTATTCTGACTGAACTAGTAATATAAAAATGTGTCACAGTTACAATTGTTGCCATTTGAGCCTCTAGAAAAATTATAAATGAAAGGTGACTCCTAAAAGAACACTCTCCAAAAGAAAGCATGAAAAATACATTTTCTAGAGAAAGTTATAATTGTTCAAAGTTTAGTCTCCTTTCTGGGAATGTTGTCCGACCCCTAGTCACAAAAATGAACTTTTCTCCATGTACAGATAAGTAAAACGTGCAAACTTAGTGCTGTTGGAAAGCTAAGATCTCAAGGAACATAGACATATAAAATAAATACATTAAAAATGACCACGTGATTCCAGAATCGCAAAGTAATCCACTATCTGAATTTCTGGGTATTACTGGAATATGGTAACTTTGTAAGGGCATAAAAGACATTTCACTTGGAATATTTCTACCAACTATACGTTCAGAGAAAGGTTTTTGAGTCAGGAATATGAGCATGTGCTTAATTTCTTAAAAGAGTAAATGTAGTGAAATATATTAATTTTTCATGTAGACATGCCAAAAATGGAAATAAGCTATAAAACTTTGATAAACAAAAATAGTACTGTTAGGGGCAAATCCATGAGTTCACTAATTTTAAAGGGTTAAAAGATAATTATTGAGAGTTATTAGATGAATATAAGTATAATAAATTTACATAATCCCATGGTTATACCTATATAATAATTTTTCACTCATAAATGACTAAGAAGACTTAATTCTTAACCCGTAAAATAAGTCCCAACTAAATAAGGCCTAATAATCTTAAGACACATAATGTATGACTTTGATTTATGATCTTATATGTTTGAAATGCAATGAATGATCATGAATGGAAGTTGATTTATTATCCGCTTGAAATGCTTCCAAATATTATAAGATGAGACTTTGTTGATATTTTATGAAACGACATGTAATAATATGAATGCATGATATGAATGATGAGGATAAATGTCCAAGCATGCCATGACTCATTAAAAGATGATATATGTACATTCATGATTCATATAATATGATAAATGGGAGAAGCTCATCACTGCTTAACCCCTCACCCCATCCGTTGAGACTTCTCACGGAACCGAATTTGTGGCGATGGCCACGGTATGAGCTCATTACCCACAGAGGTGGTTTAAGACATTAGTGTCGATGCACTCAGTGAGTGAAGGACCAAATCAAGTTAAAGAATGCATTCATTGTCAAGACTCTCATATTTAATATTGTGATTATTGCCATGACTATGACTATGATATCTGTTTGTATTTATTACCCCTGCTAATGAAAGATCTTAAAAGATATTTCACTTGGGAGTATGATGTTTATGAAAATAAAGCATAATGTAAAATGTAACTGCCCATGCTTTCCTTTGATAATAAACTTGAAGTGACTAGAGATATACATGAACTAATAATAAGATGAGAATCCCCTATTGAGAAATATTATTATTTCTTACACCTTCAACCTTGTCATCTCTAGATCCAAAGAGGTGTCCAACAATGGTTTGCCCTCACAGCAACTTTGACTTTGACTCCGAGTGGACCCCAGGAGGTAGGGCCACTTTCCCGAGGAGCTCGTTTTGTTATGGTGGCCCCAATAGTAGGACACGGCATCATCAGACAATGCCTGGTAGACCTCATATTATCTTCGACTCTTCTAACTCTGACGTGCAGATTTTGGAAGCACCACCATGCCCTATACCTATAATAGAATTGTTATCCGATTCTGAGATCGAGATTCTCGAGGAGTCGTTAGACATGCCACCTCTGCAAATGATCCCTCCTGAACCAGTGCATTATAATGCTGATGACGAGGAAAATCCAGAGGAAGAGGATCCCATGGAGGACGATGAGGATTTGATGCAGAACGACTTCAATGACTGGCACAACGCTTTTGAAGAGGATGATTGGCATAACTAGGAAATGCCATCTGACGAGTCAGGACCTGTCCTCGATGGAATATCCATATCTAATTACGACATGCAGAGTGATGCTTCTAGTCATCTAGTTGTTGGCGGAGCACCTACATTGAGAATCCGCATTCCTACTCGCGCTGTACGCCTGGTCATTAGGAGTCTATTCCGCACCCACCACACTATCTGATGGATGGAGCTGTTTGCTGTTGTTCTTGCTGCTACTACTTATCTTTAGTTATTTAGTCATGATATCTACTTATATTTCTGTACTTGTGTTGTTGTTGGGAACTTGTTGTATTAGTTGAAGTACTTTCTGTTGTTAATTTAATATGTCATGTATTAAGGGTGAGAATACCTGATCCCTACGAACTTATTTATGTGTTATGTTATAATTAATGTGAATACTCGTTATCATTATTAGTTATCCATATCATCGAGGGATTTAATCAACGTAATAGTTCTGATTAATGAACGTTATTTTTATTTCACACTGCAGGCTTTATTTTTAAATATGTGGTTTCAAAAAGAAATTTTTTCCCACTATTTTTGGTACATCATTAATTTAAAAAGGAAAAAGAATCACAAAGCAAAAAGGTAATAGCTAATAAGAATGAAACATGGCTTAAGTATGGTTTGAACTTATTAGGATGTTACAGTGGGAACCCTAACCCGGGAAGCTATCTTGTTCACACGCTCTTGGAAAGGTCGAAATTAGGTTTCCAGTCTTGGATGGCTAGATAATGATCAAAGATTAACCAAGGCCCATCAATGAGGGCATGCTCATAATCTTCCTGGGAGTGAATTGAAGCGAACTATCAAAATAATTCCCCACATCTATTAGCTTTAGGAGTCCAGCTTTGGCCCATAGCGATTCCAACTTCCTCTATAGAGTAGAGAAAGCTATTCTTCTTCCTAGTAGCTTAAGTGACCCCAGTTCTTCCATAGTCTCCGTTGTTCAACACAGTTCATTCGAATATCGGGGCATCCTTTTTCATCAATGATGACCTTTCTCCTAGGAATAAGTTGTCTCCTTCACCTTTCTTCAGGTTCTAGCTCCTCATTATCAAAGAAAAACATCTCTTAACTAAAGTCTATGGAATCGTCATCCATCTCTGAAATCTCTTCATTTTTGTTATCAGATTCCTCCAAGCAACCCACCACTGTATCTTTGTAGGATTTCTTCACTTCTATGGTCGCCTCGTCCCCTGTAGTCTCCTCCATCCATTCTTGATGACGGGCTACCCTTTTGGTATCTCCAGAGAAACCTGCATCATCTTTTCGCACCTTCTTTTTGCTTCAATGAAGCAAATCATTCTCTTCAGTGGAGGTAGGAGCAGGTTGAGCTTCCCCTGCAGCAAGATTCACCATCCATAACGGACGGAACCGGAAGTGGAAAACGTTCTCTTCTTGTTATTTCCCTTCTTCATAATGCTAGAGTTATCGTTCCACCGGATTCAACAAGAAATTTTTTTTTTGTTTACTGATACTACTTTAATGAAAAAATGCTGAATATACGAGGAAGTTACATTTATTTTGTTTGGCTCACCTCTTAGGATTGACTCATTGTAAGTCAGCCATTCAGACAATTCTTAAATCGGTTATCATGTATGTGTGACTAACTGGCTATACTTTACTAAGCATCTACCAGTTGGGTCTGCCAAATAAAGAAAAAATTTAGAAATTAAAATAATAGGTTCAACTAAAAAAAAGCCACACACACAATGATGAAAAGTATCGATTATTGTCATGATTTAAATTTGATTATTTGATTTTACCATTGTTGGATGATTTATAAATATCAAGATAAGTGTTTCATAAACTTGCAAATCATGCATTGACCTTGGATTGGGAGAACATTCTCCTCAACTCAAAATATTCATTACAGAAAAGGTACCAATTTTGGAGTTTGTAAGGAATCGAATCAAACTAGCTACCCAAGATCCTGACAAATATATTCCTAAATAAACTACAAGCACTTAAATAAACAATTAGTATGTATAATGTTAATATGAGACATACATTATAAATGAAATAATACTTAAGCAAGTAAAGATGAGCTTGGTTATTCATTATTATTAAGTAGTACAAGATTTGGGACTGAGAAAGCACCCAATTTTTTTTCCTAAAAAAAGAAACAAAAACTATAATATTTTCGAGATACAAACACAAACAAAGTCTTTATTTCGTAAGGTTAGGAGCAAAATAAAATTTTTCCCCTTCAAGATCATACTCCACCTGAAAATTAATTTGTGCCATATTTCCAAAGATATATGGAGAGTCCTTTTGGCTTGGTGGGTACTACCAGCAAGCAAAGCAAGTTGCTGTCAACAGTTAATGTGTTAATCTCTGGCTTCATGGAAACATTGGCTCCAGTAAAATGAAACACAATATCAGGGTAATTAATACTATCCCCATTATAATCAAAGCAAACATCGTATGGCTCTGAAGGTTTTTCGGCACCAAGCGCTTTCTTCACTAAATCCACGAAACCATTGTAGAGACTAGGCTCAAGAGAAGTCAACGTGGACCCCGAGTCAATGATTATGTTGGCACTAGTTTGACCACTTTGCACGGTGTTCTGACCAACACTAATGCCTTCAAGATTGAGGTAGTAATATTCAGGTGAAGACGTATCGATTGTGAAGGGAGTGGACACAACTCCATTATTCCCCGTTATGATTGCTTCATCACCGAATTTGAGTTTGCTATTTGAGGTTGGATCGGAAGGATCAACCAAACAATAGGAAAACTTATGACCGATTTCATCACTTAGTTGTGAAACTAGTGACAATTCCCCAGCTCCAAGACCAACAATCCCTGTATCTCTCGTGCTAAATATTCCGCTATTGTTATTCGCACATCCGAAAACAGACTTTGGAAAAGTATCACCTTGGCCCTCACTACTAGACCCAAAATTGATGGAATCAAGAGCTAATTCACCGTGTGTGGTTGAACCGTCACCATATTCATATGAATAGAGGCACTCATCTGAGGGTCCACAATCATGTCGGTCCTCGGGGAGTTGAGTGCAAGGTTTTGAGTCACAAGAGAGTGGCGTGTAAGTGGAAGATTTGCTTGGATCAAATAATGGGGTGTCTTGTGGAAAACATTTCCCCACGCAAGGGGAACATTGCACCCATATAAGGTTACTCCCTGTGTCCGCAATAGCATATTTCTCAATTGAAGGTGTACCAATATAGATTCTCATGACGTAATCACCAATTCCATCTGGAGTTATGATAGATGCGGGTGATGATTCATCATTTTCATCATTTTCATCATTCAATGAGAATTGATGAAATCGAGCAAGGGAGCGCAATGCAGCTTTCCTAGTGCGCTCTGAATTGGTCATTGAAGAATTGTAAAATGGTGATAATGGTGAGTCACGGTGAATAAGATCGAAACTAAAGCTACTGTGGCCTTTGCGGGCTTCAGATAATAAAGGTACAGTGGAAAGTAAACATATAATAAGGATTGATGAAGAGAAGAACAAATGAGTATTCATGTTTATGGAATCACTTATGGAAGGAGAGGACATGAGAGATTAATGGGGTACAAGGAGGACTGCATGGAAGTGCTTCTATTTATAGAATTAGCACTGCTCCAAAGTCCAAAAAACACTTCCATTTTCCCATAAAAGAAGTCTTCCACTTTTATTTTTAAGTCAACAATCTTTAAAGGGTTTGATATAGAAGACACGTTCATGTTTTAGTATATTTTACCATTAGAGATTAATTAGACATTATTTTTCTTTTTGAGATTTTGTGTGAAAATAAAAAGCCGATAAGCGTTAATTTGTTGTGCTCGTATTTTTATGCATTTTGGGTATCTCTATAGCGATTAATAGGAAAAAAAATTGCGATAGCATTTACAATTCAGTTGAAAGTGGTAGATTTGATACCATATAACTAATAATAAATGCGGAATTCTTTTACTAAATTTATTAATAAAATAATTAAATTTTTCAGTTATTAACACAATATTCTGAATTTTGTTTTACAAACACTAACCAGCAAGACAAATAAATTTTTTAACTATTAACATGTAATTCCTCATTTGTGCCAATGATGTTTAGGAAATTGACATACCAAAATCAGTACTATTTTTAAAATGTACGTAGTTAAATTTAATAATAATGAAGAAAAAGGATTCAGTTTTGAGTGCATTTAAACTTTATAAAGTCACCATGATTGGTCTAATAGTGAAAGATTTGGATAGTATATATGAAATCTTAAGTTTAAATCTTATTGCACTAGAAGAAATTTATGCCTAAAAGCACACTTAGTTTTAGGTACACATAAAAAGTGTTGTTTATGCACACTTAGACAACACTTTTTTTTAAATATGTTGCTTTTGATATAGCAAAGGCTATACTTTTTTAAATTAAAGCATTACTTTTTGAAGAGTTGCTATATCACATATGAACAATTGTCAAAGGGAACAATTTTTAACCTGAGGGTTATTTTTAAGTTAAAACATCACTTTTCATAGTATTGCTATAGCAAGTGTGGCCAATTGTTTAAGGCAACACTTTTGAGTAGAGAAGATAACATTTTTTAGATATTAAAAGCAATACATTTAAAAAGTGTTGTCTATATATACAAAAGTAATACTTTTTAAATGTTTTTAAAAATAAATATTGTTTTATGTCAAATTTCTTGTAGTGTTGCCAACAATATAATTTTCAATAAAGTGCCCAAAAAAACTTTATATCACAGATCTACTTTGATAGTAGTTAATGTTTAAAATAATCCAACTAAAAGTGAGTATATATGAAATGATGGCACTGGGCTATAAATCTGGGCCACGCTTTAACCTCTTTTAAGAAGATTAGCCAACCGATTGGTTTCCCTGTGCCGTCTTGAACGCGCAACATGGCAATGGTCTCAAGATGACCAAAGCACTAGTACTGCACGAGGAGTGACAGGTACAGGCCAGTATATTCTGAACGGAAAACTTGGCAATTAGTTCTGGCCGCTCCTGCTACATCGTAAGAAACACATTTATCAACACAAGTGGTTTCCAATTCTTTCTCAATCCCCGCCAATCCTCGATTACCATGTGTGCGCGCGCGTTGTTTTGTGTCTCTTTTTTATGGAAGTAAACACCCAAATTAATCTTGACAAAAAAATTTATAGACAAATTGATTCTTAATAATTGTAAATACTCAAATTATTTCCTCATAATTATAAAAATAGGACACTATAAGTCTTTGACTGGCTTGTCAAGCTCAGCCGAAAGGCAGAAATAAAAAATAGCTCGGCCGGGAGAAGGTGGAGCTCGTCTGAAAGGAAATAGAACTCGGCCAATAGGAGGTGAAGCTTCGCTAAGGAGGAGGAGCTCGGCTGACAGGTGGTTAAGTTCCATCACATGCCTATCAGTCTCAGCAACCTATCAACTGAGCTCTGACTACTCCTGGTTGAGTTATATTTTTTCCCAGATGAGCTCCACCTTCTCCCAGTAGAGCTCTTTTTTTCATCTATCTCTAGGCCAAACCTTGACAGACCGGTTAGAAATCCATAGTGTCCTATTTTTCCAATTATGAGAGACCAATTTAAGTGTTTACTCTTTTTTTGGTATCAGACATTTTTTTTTATAAAATAAAGGTATCAAATACGATACTCAATGTTTGGTCATGTTAGGCCTTGTTTTAGAGCCACATTAAAAGTTGTCAACCTTGGGTATCTCAGGGTTTGTTTGGTGTCATTGGCTCTCTCAGAAGACTACTAAGCTCCTAAGGCCCTCAAAAAATTGCTTTAAAAAAATTACAACAATACTATTTAGTAAAATAATGCAAAAACTGTTCTCAATAAATAGAAGTCATTGAAGTAGTATTTGGTAAATATATTATAAAATGACTTTCAAAATATAAAATAACCATAACGAATATAAATATTTGTAGAAAGAATAAAAATCTAAAAGTCTTAATTAATGGAAGGATAAAATTGAATTTTTATTAAAATTCAAGGGTTATATTTGCCTTTTCATTCTTTTTCAATTTCAAAGAGTAGAAGTCAGCACTTGAAAGCATTCTATGATATGCTCTCAAAAGCATCCCCCCAACTTTTTGATTTATCAAACCAAAAAACCCAACTGAAGAGCATTATCAAACCCACCCTTAGTGCTATGGGTTCAAATGATTTCAGCCAAATCCAATTGTAATTGTGAATATTAGCCGATAAAAAAAGAAAGGAAAAAAAAAACTACATTCACCTTTCTAAAATTTGAGACAATTATGTTACACTCAACGCTTTCTCTATCTGTAAAATCGTCACTAAAGATTGTTGAGCTTTGCTAAATTTACTGGTCTCTTGTGTAGTACAGTTGTTGATTCATTTATTTCAATGACAAAAAAAATAACATGTAACATATGCATGATAGTTAATGATAAAATTATAGTATTTTGAGAATATTTGACACATAGGTTGACTTACATATCTTTTTCATCATGTGAGGGTGGAGTTTTTAACAATCTAAATTTTAACCTCTTCATGCTTGAGTCATGTTAAGGTTAACCTTTAGTTCTTGCATGTTTAATAAATTTTTCTGATAAAATAAGATATGAGGAAAATAAATGGTAATAATTTTTTTTATAAAAATCAAAATAGAAGCCTTGCGCATAGATAACTCATGTATAATATTTATTTCATGAAAGCTAACTAATACATTCATAAACATAGACAAACCATCCAATCTTCGAATAATTTACGCACAATAAATATGTAGATAAATCCAAACAGTATGTCATAAGTAGTAAATAAATAACAAAAACAATAAATATTATCCTGCTAACATTAGTCCAGTAATCAATGAACTAATTAAACTTCCAATGGAGTTACATAGAACTCATCTAGATAAGTCACCTAAATTAGAATATAATCCTAGCTATTCTTATATTTGAAATAAAATCCTGCCTACTTTCCTCGAACATGCTTCTCCAATTGACTTGTAGTTACTTGCTCCTCATTTAGAGATGACACGGAAATAAAATGAGGTGAGAACTCGAAAGTTTCTAGCAAAATACACATAATAAAGTGTCATTGAAATAATTTCTAGCTATCTTGGTTTATTTTTGAAAAAAACATGAACATACATTATTCAATTAATAAGTTCTAAAAATTTTTACCCGAGATGGACATATATTTTAACATCGTCTTTCTTAACATGGATGCAATACTACTTTTCATGTATGCATGGCAATGTAAATAAACATACACATCAATATAAAATTATATTCAGTCATAAAAATTCTATCGAGGATTATTTCCAAATTAGTGAGGTCCAAGACCAACATCTTTAACATTTTATATCACATTAAAACTTTATCAGTAGGGGCCAATGTTTAATATCTTTAACATTTTATCAGTGGGACACAGATCCCAATATCTTTAACATTTTATATACATAGATACATTATCAGTGGGTACAATATTCAACATCTTTTCATATCGCATTAATAATTTATCCATGGGGACCATGTCCAAGGCATTTTCATATTACATTAATATTTTATCTATAGGAACCTACATCTATTAACCTTAATATTGATACATATGTGTATATATATCTTAATATCATATAGAGTATTAATGAACATCATACAATCACATTTAACTTACATACCATCATAAACTTAATAGGTCATGTACAATATCATACTATAACTCATTCATAACATAACAATCAAATTTGTACAATATATCAAAGAGAACTTTGGAAGGGCTTGTCCTAAGAATGACTAAAATTTCAATCACATCAAACTTTCAAAAGGTCATAGGATAGTTAACATAAACATGATCTCATGATATTAACGCAACTAAAAAATTAATGAGTAACTTATACTCACCTCTCGTGAGATTTAATATAATTACACTCAACACCCCTCTATTTTACAAAACTATCACTCACCTTTCCTAAGGTTCACTAAAATTACACTGATCTCCTATGTAGATATTAGTTCGTTAATTTAATTGACAAAGAAAGGTAACATTGAATACATTCATAATTATTAATGAAAAATTATAATATTTCGATAATATTTAACATATCAATTGAATAAAATACTTTTTATCACATGAAAAAACTTATAATTATAACTTATGATAAAAAAAGGTATTCTAGTTAATATATATGCCAAATATTACTAAAATACTATAATTTCAACATTAATAATTATGTATAAACCACACATTACCTTTCTTTTTCACTTAAATTAATGAACTAGTATATACAGGGAAGGTTAGTGAAATTTAGTGAACTTCAAGGGAGGTCAATAATAGTTTTGCAAAATAAAGGGGTGATGAGTATAATTACACTAAACCTCAAGGGAGGTTAGTGTAATTTTCTCTAAATTATTTTATTGAAGTCTCCAAAGGATGTTTGAATGAAATTTGATCATAAGATAAACATAATAATACATAATTTATACTCTATCAAAATATAATAAAAATAAAGTTTTATTAGAACATCAACATAGCTTAAAGGTGCACATATTGATGTAAAATTAAAAGATCTAACAATGACAAGAATAAGTTTTTATATACATACATACATACAGACATATATATATATATATATATATATATATATATATATATATATATATATATATATATATATATATATATATATATATTGTTTATGATATATAATATTATGTTGTTGTGAACATCCGATTTTGTCCGGCCTATAAATAGAAAATCCAAAAATTTTGCATATTTCGTAGTTTAAATAATCTTTGTATTTGTGAACATCAAATTTTGTCCGTCTAAAAAAAATTGAGCCCATTTTTCTTTTATTTTAAGATTGCAAAGCAAAAAAAAAAAAAATAGAATAAAAAATTTCAGCCCATTCAATGTTATTAAATCCATTTCATATTTTAATTGTAAAACAAAAAAGTTAAGCCCGGTTGTTTGTACTTATGAGTTCAGCCTTTAGTTTGAGTAAAAAGGAAAATAATAATATAATAAAAAGGGATAGAAGATGTCAGCACTCAATGTTCAATCAAGCGTTAGAATAATAATTGTTTCCATTCAATTTTTAAGGCCATTGTCAAATTATGTTTTTAGTGGTCCCATACCATCTTTCTTGGGTGCTTTGTTTTAGAAAAAAAAAAAAGATGTAAAAGTCAAGTTTGTGCAAGTCCATGTCTGTTGCTTCTTTTGTTTCCTTTCAATAAAAAATGCAAAAAATGAATAAATAAGAAAAGGCCAAGGTGGGGTACGTGTGGTGCCTTACCCATCCCCTGCCAAAATGTATACACCACAGCACTAACATGGAATGATGGGCAGTATCATGGAAAATTGGGAGGCTGCAGCCTCCATTCCTTGCAGCGAAGATGGGTCTTTGGTGAGATAAGGAAGTGCTCTGCAAATGGCAGAAACATAGGGGACAATTCAGTTGGAGTACACATGGAGCTAAAAAAAAATACCAAGACAAGGTTTTATGGTCCTCCTGCAAACCCAGCACGAGAGGGGAACGTTTTAAAGGGGGCGGGCCTTAACAAGAGGGATCACAACTCAGAGGCCGACCCACTTGGATCACCTTCATCACAGTCATAACTACCGTGAAACCATAAGCCATAGGGACGACCCTCTTCACCCTTTCATCATCACCACCATACACATACAAACAATTATCCCCTTTACCATCAACAATCATCCAGCCCAACTACTCATCTTCACCCCCCACACAAATTATAATACCACTCTCCCATCATCATCTTCACAGCCTATATTATAAACCCCACAGCCTTCATCATAATCAACAATCTCAATCCCAAAATCAAGTTCAAATAAAAATTGAATCTTACAAGCATAAAGTCAATACAAGAAGGAAGGAGGAGAGAATAGCAACAGGGCGCCCAAGCCTTCACGAACGCATCACATCTCCAGCATACCCTTGCAGGCCCGCCGCTCTCCCCTTCGCAGTAGCCCCCACTCGCAAACCAAACCACCGATAACACCAGCAGCACCTCCTTTCGGGTCAACTTCCCCTCTTCCTTTCTTCTGCATCCGATCTCCTTTATCTCCTTCATATGTAAACTTTCTTTCTCTCTTGCTCGTTGTGTGCGTGTGCGTGTGTGGCTCCAAGTAGAAAATGAAACTCAGGTCCTCAAGTTCCAGACCTTTCTCTATTGCCTTATCTTTTATTGGATTGCTATTTTGTAGTTTATTTAATGTGGGTTGCTATGTTTGAGTCAGTACGAATGTGTCAGCGTGAGTGATAAGACCCATGGCCTCATGTCCCATTTTAAAATAATTCTCCTAAACTGAACCCCTCCATCTCGAGCCTCTTGGTGATCCAGTTTTTTTAATTATTATTTATTTTAAGATGATATCAAGTTGTTTTACCGATTCATGAGTTATATTTCTTTAAATAAAGAAAATTTTAACCATGTGATGTGTTTAGAATGTTGCGGGTCCATGGACAATGTT
The DNA here is from genome assembly GCA_031216105.1 of Dalbergia cultrata. Classification (NCBI taxonomy): domain Eukaryota; kingdom Viridiplantae; phylum Streptophyta; class Magnoliopsida; order Fabales; family Fabaceae; genus Dalbergia; species Dalbergia cultrata. The sequence continues at coordinate 21,870,521 of CM062350.1, forward strand.
TGATGTAAGTTTTTATTTTATTTTAATGTGGTAGGTGTCAGTGTGTGCATGTGTCCCGCATGTGTTAGCATTAGGATAATGATTCAAGGTTTTTATTTTATTTTAATGTGTCAAGTGTTAGTGTGTGCATGTGTCCCACGTACGTTAGTGTTGATACAATGTTTGATTTAAGTTTTCTTTTATTTTATTTTAATGTATTAGTTATGTGTAGGTTTGTGCGTGAATGCAAAAAAGAGAGAGAGCCGTGTATGTGTATGAGAGAGGGAGGATAGGAATTAGTTTATTTATTTATTTATTTATATTCTATATTTAGTGCTATTTTATTTATTTATTTATTTATTTTTTTGTGGGATCAGGTTTCGAGCTAGTCTATTTGGGTTTTGAGATTTTACTTTTCTTTAAAAAAAAATCAAATTCTAGTTCATTCCTTTTTAAGTTTAGGATTGTTCGAAATAATAAGAAAATAACAAAAAAGTAGAAAAAAATGAAAATATATAAAAATAATAATAATAATTATATAAAAACTAAAACAATCAAAATAAAAAACGTTTTAATCCATGCAGCATTCAATTATTGTGACTGAGGAGTCGATTGCTCCTTCATAATTTTGAATCGCAAGAGTTCACTGAGCAGCTAAATGCTGCCTTGAACCTCGTGCAAAATCGGATTTTCTTTTTAACAGTTTGGCAATAGAATCATCTTCAACATCAAAATCAATCAAAAATCATTTTCAAAAAATTAAAATCAATTAAGTCCACTTTAAATCATTTTCAAAATTAAAATCAATCAACGCATTTTTATTTTCACTTTTAACTAAAATCAATCAAACACACAAGTATTTTATACAGAACTACGTGAATTTGAGTTCCTCATTGCACCAGAGGATACGTAGGAGCAGGCAATCCCTGTCAAGCCAAAATTAATTTTTCTTTAATTTATTTGTTGAATTGTAAATACATTTATGTAAATTATTTACTTTTTCTTACATTGTAAATATATGTGTAAATTAATTTTCTTAATTTATGTGTTTAGATTAAATATATTTTTTAATTTAATTTCTTGAATTTATATGTTTAAATTATAAATATAATTTCTTCATGATTTATTTATTTAAATTGTAAATATATTCACGTAAGTAAATTTTTGAATTTATTTTGTCTTCTTTCATTAATTTATATTTTGAGGGGTTATTATTTAACTTGCATAGTTTACTAAGGTACCGTCTATAGACGGGTGTATTAGGGGTGCGTGGGATTAAGTTCCTACCCTTCCCTATGCATAACCGACTCCCGAACTCATATATGGTTTTCAAACACTATTTTCATAAAAATAAAATTGGTTTTTCCAAGATTTTCCAAATTAAATAAACTTGGTGGCGACTCCAATTTTCAAAAACTTATTTTTCGCCGTCCCATCGCGATTCCGGTTGCGACAGATGGCGACTCCACTGGGGACCTCAGTAAGAGAGTCAGGCCTATTATAGTTGGTTGTGCAAATTAAATATAAACCCCATTTATTTTTGTTTTTCTTTCCTCACTTTATTCTGTGCAGTGTTCTTTAATTCTCTTTTGTATAGTTTAATTTTCTTGATGTTTATATATAATATTTGTTTATTTGTTAAAACTCTAGGATAGACGACTATTGTTATTCTGTATATACCTGTGGTTTGAATTTTGTAAAATTTTCTTTATTTGTTAAAATCTTAGGATAGATGACTATTTTGTATATATGTGTTGTTTGTATCTTGTTTTGCAGGAGTGTATGTAGTGATAGGATCGGAAGGTTTGTATGCTCCCAGCACACACTTCACGATCACTTAATTCACACACTGTGTTCTTGGACTCTATACCTGAGTCCGTGCGAGCTTAGGATTAGGGGGTTTCTTGACATTGCCATGAGGGGCTTCATGCTCACTTGGTAGTTGTTGGGGCACCACTCAGATTGTTATTGGCCTTGTGAGTCAATCATATTGAGAGGGCTTATCCCTACTTATGGTTGGTTCAAAGGTCGGATCCTTGTCCTGTGGATAAGGGCAATCTGGGGACCATGGTCATTAGAATTCTAGACCCACCATGAATGTGTACACGTATAGTCAAACCTAGTAGCTACCACGTTAGGGTTTCTGGCCTTAGAACATCTCACCCATTAGGTTTTACCCGGCTAGGACAATGGGAGCATGCTTCTTTCATCCTTTTACACCGCACTCCTTTATGCTTTATTTTAGTTGTTTCTACACCAAACATTGTTACATTGCATTTAGGTTAGCTAGTTCCTTATCTCATAACCTAATGTTGATATTCATTCTCAGATGTTTAGGCATTTTGTTCATTATCACATGCATTCATTCCATTCGTTTCTCATAACATAACTTGTTTTTTACATGAAATGTTTCTTTTCTTCAGTTGTGTTCACTTACATAGGTTTGTGCATCATCAAATTCTCAAGGAAGCATCAAAATTTTTTTCTTATCTCTCCCATCTTTTTAATTGTACTCAATTATTTCATTCTTGTGCACAGTGTGTGAGGTTTTTGATTCATCATCAGTTCAAAGCAAATGGATGCAATATCGATGAACACTAGCAATGTGCATGACTGGAAAAAAAATATCAAGGTTACAGTGACGACCAATGAGTTAGAGAAAGTAAAAGAAATAGTTCAGCTGATGCCTCGTGAAGTTCGATCCTCTTTCAAGAATACCTACGGGTGCATATTGGATTTGTTGTCCGTTCCGGTGGAAGCGCCAGCATTGAGTGCTCTCTCACAATTCTGGAACCCTTCTCTTTGTTGCTTCGAATTGCCCAATCTTGATGTTGCGCCAACCATAGAAGAATATGTGGTCATAATGAGACTACCGATCCAAGAAAAATCAGGTGTATATCTATACCAAGGGCATTATGTTAATAAGGAAAACGTTGCCAAGATAATCAGAGTTGATTCAAACCAGATGATAATGGAAGTAAGGGGGTCTACTCGAGGAATCAAAAGAAGTTTGCTGGAGACTCATATGCAAACTTTGGCTCAACAAGGAGATTGGGATTTCTTCAAACGAACACTAGCACTGACTATCTATGGGTTGGTTTTGTTTCCATTCACGCCCGATGTTATCAACCAAGCTGCCATGGATGTGTTTTTCAAGTTCGAAACGTGTGGCATGAATCCTATCCCGGCCATGCTAGCAGATACATTCCTTTCTTCAGGGGTTTGTATTCAAAAGAGGGGGGAAGGCTGCGCTGTTGTTTACCAATGCTATACGTGTAGTTCATAACTCATGTATATACTAATAACCGCATGGGCCTTCTTCCTAATCCGTTAAGGGACTTCCATCGCATACAGATAAAGTGTCAAGAAGCTCAGGCATGGAAAAAGGAATTCTCACAGATCCAATCAAACACTTTCAAATGGAGTGCATCCTTGGTATCGTGGAGACAGTGTTATCTACAGCTGTGGTGACTTCCATAATGTTCCGTTAATGGGTCCAAGGGGATGTATTTCCTATACACCTGCGTTAGTGCTCAGACAACTCCACTGGACTCAGACAAAGCCACAAGAAGAACAACTTAAGTATTCAGTTTCCTATACTAGAAAGACAAGAGTACCCTGGAGCAAGAAAGGAAGATCAAAATGGCATGGGATGATGTCAAAATCTTGGCGAAAACGGAACTCGGCCAACAGCGTTTAACCTCTTCTCAAGAATACAAAGACTGGAAGGAGGCAAAAGTCGGGAAAGATAGCATCCCAAAGGATATTCCCGACAACCTAGCCCCCACGTAAACTCCAGAGTCGGCCCAACAGATGGAAATGATGAAGGCCCAAATGCAATTTCTGGAGGAGAAAAAGGAAGCAGCAGACCTGAAGGTTGACATCCTTCAAGATCAATGCAAGAAAATGGCCAAAGAAATTGAGGCCCTAAAAGACGAATGTATCGAAGCAGCAGAAATTGCCAAGTCCAGAAAGGGCAAAGAGAAAATCTCAAGCATGCATCTGACCAAAATCTAAGAGCTAGAAGGAGGACTTCACAAGCTTGTGAAGGAAAAGAATCAGCTGGAGAGAGAGGTTAGTAAGAAAAATCGCATGGTGGAAAGAGTAGAATTGGAAGTCAGCCAACGAGATAAAGACATCTGGAGCTTGAGAATGGAGGTCAAGAAAGAGAAAGGTATAAGAGAAAAACTGGAGGGACAAGTGAAGCACCTATCAACCATGTTGACATAGACTGAGCAGAAGGCTACTCAAGGATGGGCATCAGCAAACCAATATCATGATTTGTTTGTTGATGCAACAGAATTCGGGAAGTCATGGAGAGAAAAGGCGTTAGAATGGGAAGAAAAATGTGGAAAGCTCACCGGTGAATTGAGTCATTACATTCCAAACTTTATTTACCGTTTCGAGCAAGCCAAGAAGCAAATTAATAAGTTGCCACCATTTAGATTGCCTCAAGAGGTGACAGAATTCATGGATTCATGCGAAAGGATCACTAAAGGCCTCAAGAGGAAGAAAATGAAAGCTTTGATGTAATTATCTGTCATGAATCAAGGATTGTTGAATTTCCTTGTTAAGAAAAGAGGATCAAAACTCATGAAATGTATCTTGAAACGATTTGTACTCAGAACTTCACCCAAGAATGAATGAAACTTTAATGTTTGTACTTTCACTTCGACTATCAATTGTGACTTCTCAAGCTCGCCAGATGCTCTCTATAGAGGAATAGATGTTCCCTTAGAAAGTAATCAATCACATTTTTACCTTGAGATAGTTCGTCCTTGTGTAAAAGTGTGAGAATGCTCAGACATATGAAAAGGAACCACATTGCTAGTGTTCATTAGATAGTACCTATAGAAGAGTGAATCCTCCCTTAGATTTGCTATCAACCGCACCTCAACTTATAGGGTGATATATCCATAAGAATGGGTGCAGGGCATCCTTGCTTTTAAAAATAAAATAAAAAGGGAACTTTTTGACCTCTTTCGTTTGTTTTTTATATATATAAAAAAAAAAACATAAAACAAGATTTTAACTTCTCGGCTGTGACAGTTTGTGAAAGCGCAAGATTCGTAACCATTGGGCGCCCAAGGAAAGAGGATACCGATCTAACTCGTGTTCATAACACTAGAGCTCGAACCAAGATGGCCGGCGGAAACACAGAACCAGGAAGGACCATCCCGTCTGCAATTACTTCTGAATCGGGAAGAGCTATTCTAGCTGTAACCACCTCGGCTATAATTACTTCTGAACCCGGAAGAAACTTAAGCATGGAAGTTGATGCACTGAGAGGAAGACTGAATGAGTTGTCAAGTAACCAGGGAAGAATAGAGGAGATGATGCGGACTATGATGGAGTCACTTGACGTATTGAAAGGCCACCAAAACTCAGGAGGTGTACAACCAAGTGCTACAACGATAACCATACCTATGGTATCGGATGCAGCTCTAAATGTCACGCAAGGGTGAATGATAATCCCCGCGAACAACCACCACCGACAATGCCTATTACTATTCCCATTGGAGAAGGATATCACGCAGTAGAGAATACACATGCTTAAGGGCATGGGCACGCTACCCACATTTGGGAGCAGCCTCCAAATGTCATCCCAAGGCAACTCTCTTCCTCGGGGAATAATCGTGCAGAAACAGAGAAGGACAAGTTGAGAGAAGAATGGATGGAAAAAATTCAGGAACAAATTAAGGCAATCCAAAGGCCAAACAATTATGGCTGCATGGAGATTGAGCAACTTTGCCCTCCTATTAGCCTTGATTGTCCCTAAAGATTTTAAAATTCACGATTTTTGAAATATGATGGAACGGCAACCCACTCTTCCATTTAAAGAGTTATTGTACCAAGATGTCAATCTGGTCCAAAGATGAAAAATTTCTCATTAGCTTTTTCCACGAGAGTTTGACCGGACCGGCTCTAAAATGGTACATCCAGTTAGATCATACAAAGATTTCCTGTTGGGGAGAGCTGGCTGACCAATTCATGAACCAATATAAGTTTAACTTGGAAATAGCGCCCAGCCGTGAACAGCTGAGTACAATGCAAAAGAAGAAAGATGAACCCTTTAAACAATATGCTCAGAGATGGAGGGCTTTGGCCGCTCAAGTGCAACCACCACTCATCTCATCCGAGATGTGTTCATACTTCCTAGCAACTCTAGGGTCTCCCTATATCGGGGCAATGGCAGGAGCGACATCTGAGATTTTTCTGAGTTAATAACCGCTGGAGAAAGAATTGAGAGCTTGACTAAAGATGGCAAGCTCCCGGTGAGTAGTGAAGACACCAAGAGAGGATTCCCCTTGAAGAGAGAGACGGAGGTAAATTATGTGCAAGGTCAGCAACCGTTCACCCCAAGATATGCATCCACATATTCAGGACCCCAAATGTCATCCATCCCTCCTTACCCACACTACCAAACCACAAATCCCACCTCATACCACCAGCCTCAAGTCAACAACATCCACATATGACCATACCGACCCGCCCGTCCAACATATCCAACCATACATCCTCAGAACTTCCTAAACACAGCACCTCGACCCAATTCTCAAAATCAAAATCGCAATCGTTTCCCAAACCTACCCCTTTTCCAAAGTTAGCCATTCCCAATGCTGACCTTTATCAATGATTGTTTGATGCTCATTTGATTTCACCATACCCTGTGCACCCATTACAACCTCCGTTTCCGACTTGGTACAATCCGAATCTGACTTGCAAATACCATATGGATGTTGCTGGACATTCAATTGAAGATTGTGAACACTACTAGAAATTCATCAAATAGTGACCGATTTTGTGACCGAAATAAATCGGTCACTAAAATAATTAATTAGTGACCGAATTAGCGACCGAATTAAACCATCATTCAAAATGAAAAGGGTGGAAAAAATCGGTCACTAAATCGGTCACTAAATCAAATTAGCGACCGATTTAGTGACTGATTTTTATTTATACAATAACACCTTTATTTCACGATAATTGGTCACTAAATCGGTCACTAAAATTTCAATTAGTGACCGATTTTTATTTATATGATAAAACCTTTATTTTATACAAATCGGTCACAAAATCAGTCACTAATTGAAATTTTAGTGACTGATTTAGTGACCGATTATTGTGAAATAAAGGTGTTATTGTATAAACAAAAATCGGTCACTAAAATTTCAATTAGTGACCGATTTTGTGACCGATTTTTATTTATAAGATAAAAATTTATTTTATAAAAATCGGTCACAAAATCGATCACTAATTGAAATTTTAGTGACCGATTTTTATTTATATGATAAAACCTTTATTTCATACAAATCGGTCACTAAATCAGTCACTAAAATTTCAATTAGTAACCGATTTTTATTTATACTAAAAAACCTTATCTTGGTCACTAAATCGGTCACTAATATTTTATTTAGTGACCGATTCAGTGGCTAAAATTGCGGTTACTAGTTTCATTACATACATAAAGCCACAGAACCCTAAGTGTTGCCCCCACTTGTTTGCCTTACCTCTCCCCAAGTCCCAACCGCCGCCTTCACCTCCTCTCCCAGCGATCGACCTCACTGCGAGCTCCCTCGCCGCGAGCCACCCTCCATCACGAGTCCCCCCGCCGCGAGCCACCCTTCACTGCAATCTAAGAGGGACGCCCCCGCTCCGCTCGAGAAGCCGCCCTTCAAGATCTGCTTTGCCACAGCTCTGCTTCCTTGCTTCGCCGTCGATCCACTTGTGACGCAGCCCCTGCCATCGATCCGCTCGCGATGCAGCTCCTTCCTCCGCTCCGCCACAGCTCTCTCTCTTACATTTCGCTTAGGTTTCTCTTTGATTTCATCTTTGGTGACAGATTGGATCCGACATCGTACATCTGCTTTAGGTGTGGAATCCCCGAGCTCAAAGAGGAGCTCAATTCTCGATACAAGGTGATGGTTCCATTACATACTCTCTCTCTCTCTCTCTCACTTTGAATGTTGTTAAATCTTGAGCAAAGGTGATTGTTTTCAATTTTATCCAATAAATTATTTGGTAAGTTTTCTGTTGTGATTGTGAACCTTGCATATATTATTATGTTTCATGTTTTGCAGGACAAAGGGAAAGATGCTGTGATGAAGGTTATTGCCGCTGTGACTGTTGGGAAAGATGTCTCATCGCTGTTCACAAGCATCGTGAAGTGCATGCAAACAGAGAATTGGGAACTCAAAAAGCTTGTCTACTTATATTCGATCAATTACGCCAAGAGCCACTGACTGGCCATTCTTGCCGTGAATACATTTGTGAAGGTAACAACCTGTATCACCTCTGCTTCATGTTTATATAGTTACTTTCTTATTCTTTGCATTCATTTATTTTATTTCATGGCTTTGTGGGTTTCCTTGACAAATGACTATAGTCATCCCAAATCCATAAACACTGATTGAGTATGGCAATTTTCCGAGGAAGATCATTTATTTGGAAAGATAGCTTAGTATAGTGACGAATTGAATATTCTACCCCTAACCTCATCTGATGTTGTGATGGTGCATTTCTTTTTCTCATGTCATCTTACAAAATGATTTACAGGTATCACAAGATCCAAATCCTCTTATTTGCGCCTTAGTTGTGCGTACAATGGGCTGCATTCATGTTGATAAAATTATTGAATATCTTTGTGATCCCCTTCAAAGATGCCTAAAGGTACTTACTCGGTGCTTGCTATTACAACTTACATGGATCTATAGGTTTGAAATGCTTCGATTTGAGTTCTTATTGTTTTGACAAGCAGTGCTGAAGTTTTCTTTTTGTCCTGTTGAGAACTCTTATTTGTATATCACATTGTGACAGGATGATGACCCATATATTCGTAAGACAATGAGCCACTTGTGTTGCCAAACTTTATGACATAAATGCATAGTTAGTTGAGGATAGGGGTTTTTTGGAATCCCTGAAGGACTTGATATCTGATAATAATCCGATGGTTGTAGCTAATGTTGTGGCAACACTTAGTGAAATTTAAGAAAATAGTAGTAGGCCCATCTTTGAGATCATTAGTCACACAATGGCAAAGCTCCTTACTGCTTTAAATAAATGTACAAAGTAAGTTTGGTGTGAGTGTGCTATGTTAACAAGCTCAATGGGCCAAAGAGAGATACATTAATTGGGACTTACAACTACATACTGTATTAAAATTTTCTTTCTTATTTCCGGTTTCATATCGTCAAAGACTGCTTGGCAACTCTAAACAAATCTATGCCCCTCCCTTTACCTTGCAAGAACAACCATATACATAATCTTATGATAATTAATGTAATCATTTGTTGATTTTCTTGTCTGCTAGAAAGAATCTGGAGTTTTGGCATGCTAGTCATTGAGTGTGCCATAGGAAGGTTTCCTTGTATAAGATATGAAGATCAGCCAAAGCTGGCCAAGTTCTCACGAGCTTGTGAAAGCAAAAGTGGAAGCCCTCCATCTTTTGCTCCACCTGTTTAGTTCTCTCCAAAACTTATCTTCATTTGTGTCATCCTGGTAATTGGTTATACATGTTACTTTTTGCTTGCTTTGTTTCAATATTTTATATGCAACAAGTTTGATTTAATCATAAGTTTTATGAATTTTAATAATTTGAGCTAGGAGAATATATAACTAATTTTTAACTACAAATAATTAGCTAGTTTCAATATTCTTGAATTTTATAATGACATGGGATGAATCTCTCTTTTATTTCTTCATAACAGTGAGGTCCCTGTATTGCAAATTGGGATCTTGAAAACTTATTAAGGGCTTGTTACTTCTAGCAATCCAAATTGGAACACTTCAGGATTTGGATAATCTACTTTCACAAACCCACGTGGAAGGCCTGTTATAAGAGAAAAATTAAAGTACAGAGGGAAAAAAAAACGTTTTGAAAAGAATGATACATGCAATGCAAGAAATAGGATCATATAGAATTTTTAAGAAAATAAATATAATGGGTGTAGTGAAAAAAAATTGTGTCAGGCTCTCCTAAAGTCATATAGTAAGTCTTCAATATCCTCTAAACTAGACTTGGATCCTTTTGTCCCCTCGTGAAACCATTGGCTTGTTTTTATTTTTTTTTCATGATTGTTTCTATTGCATTAAATCAAATCATGATTGTTTCTATTGCATTAAATCAAATCATGTCAGTTTTAACTTTTAACTTAAAAAACAAGAATTTTGTTACGGTAAAATTAATTATCATATATATTAATAAATTCATTTTTTTTCTCGTTATTTTGTAATTTGATATAGATGACATAACTTTGAATTTTCCATGGCTTTTATGACCTTTTTTTAACTTATATATTTTGCTAAAAGGCTTGGTTTTTAGTCTCTTAATGCAGTCTTGTGATACATGTCTTAAGGCTATGAAATGTCTTAGTCTCACTAGGATTATGACTACTAACTATTTGATTTAGTTTTTAATGCAATGACTAGCAAAGATGCAATTGGGGAGGACGAGGAGGAAGATGGTGATCAAGATGACTTGAAATGAACTTGTATTATAATTCATGTTTGTAATTCGAATTGAATATTAGTCAATTATATGTTTATTATTCTATTTTGACTACATCATTGATGTATTCTTTTTCATGTTTGTTGGTGATGATTTTTTGGATAGCAGGTCTTTAAAACTGGGATTAAAAAATTTTACATTTATTTTTTTAAATCAGATTAAAATTTGTGACCGATTTTGCGACTAAATTTTCATGATTCTATTTTAGTGACTGATTTAGCAACCGAATTGATAGTGATAGGAATTTCAGTCTAATACATTTAGTGACCGATTTAGCGACCGAAAAAATTAAATAAGTAATAAAAATTTAGTGACCGATTTTTTGGTCGCTAAAAGTCAATCAAGCCACCAACTTGTTAGCAATTGGAGGAGCTAAAAATCGGTCGCTAAATCGGTCACTAAATGTTAGTGACTGATTTTTCCGTTGCTAAATGTTAGTGACTGATTTTTCGGTCGCTAAAAGTCAATCAAGCTGTTAGCAATTGGAGGGCTGAAAATCGGTCGCTAAATCGGTCACTAAATATTAGTGACCGATTTTTCGGTTGCTAAAAAATTAGCAACCTTGGTTTTAGCCACAAACTATTTCGGTCGCTAAATCGGTCACAAACGATATTAGCGACCGATTTGAAGAAATTAGCGACCGATTTTTCGGTCACTAATAGTCAATTTTCTTGTAGTGGAAGGTTTTAAGATGGCAGTGAGAAGACTAATTGCTTGCGGGAGACTGGATCTCCAGGAAGATCCAAAGCCCGATATTGTTAATAACCCGATCTCGAATCATGAAGGAGGAAGTCGTGTGAATGCCTGGGAAGTGGAGAAACAATTGGTCAAAAAGGTTTTGGTCAAAAAGGTTTTGAGTCTCCGAACACCCATGGAGAAAGTGTTTATTACTTTGAAGGAAGCTAATTATAACATCACAGCACCTGCTTCTATGATGAAAGAAGAGGAAAATTATGATATGGAATCAAGATATGCATACCATTGTGGAAGTCTTGGACATGATATTGAGAATTGTTGGGATTTCAAAGTGCGTGTACAAGAACTACTCACTTTAGGTGTGATACAGGCAAAAAAGAAGCAGAATTCTGTTGAAGAGGTAAATGTAATTGAGCGTTTTGTACTCAAAGTGCCTCCACTTAATCAAACTCCAAAACCTGAAAAAGTAGTGATCACTGTGAAGAAACCAACACCTTTCAGTTATGAGGACACACGTGCTGTTCCTTGGAATTATGAGACTCAGGTCAAGACAAGTGGAGACATAGGGGAAACCTCAAAGGCTCAAGAAAATGAAGAAATGACTGGTGTCATGGAGGTGAAAGGAATAACAAGAAGCGGAAGAGTTTATGGGCCCGGAGAGCTGGAAAAGGGGAAGTTTCCTGATGAAAGGAATGTTGGAAAAGACCTAAATCTTGGAAAGAAGGAAAAAGAAGAAGAAGAAGATGAGGAATTTTTAAAGATCATGAAACAAAGTGAATACGATATTCTAGAGCAACTGAAGAAAACTCCTGCCAGAATATCTCTTTTGTCATTAATCTTATCATCCGAACCTCATCGAAAGGCAGTAGTAAAGGTTTTGAAGGAAGCTTATGTTAAACCAGATACTTCGTTAGAGAACATGGTGAATATGGTGGATCCAGTGAAACGTGCTCACATGATCACGTTCTCAGATGAAGAAATTGTGTCACAATCCAACCCACGAGCACTGTATATAACACTCAAATGTAAAGGTTATATAGTACCCAGAGTTCTCATTGATGGAGGATCAGGATTGAACGTCCTACCAGTATCGACTCTAAACTACTTGTCAATAAGTAAGGATGATATATTGCCACAAATCATGGTAGTGAAAGCTTTCGACGGAGCAAAGAAGAGCATCCTCGGAGAGATGGTGTTGTTACTGGAGATCGGCCCGAGCAAATTTGAAGTGTTATTCCAGGTGATGGAAATTGAATCTGACTATAATATGCTGTTGGGAAGACCATGGGTTAATAATGTCGGTGCTGTCCCTTCAACCTTTCATCAAAAGGTCAAATACGTTGAGAATGGTTCAGTCATCACAATCCATGGAGAAAAAGAGATCCTGGTATCCAAACCAGTAACATTGCCATATGTTGAAAATGTGGAGCTAGTGGAGAGCAGTTCATGGCACAACCTGGAGGCAGTAGGCCTGAGACAAGAGCAGGATAAGGCCCCAATACAAAATCAAGTAGTGGCTCATATCATGGCTAAGAGTGGATATCTGGAAGGAAAAGGATTAGGACCACAGTTGCAAGGCACCCAAACTCCCGTATCGGTGCCAAAGAAGTCTAACCGATTTGGTTTAGGGTATGAGACCTCTCTGGATGACAAGATGAGTGCTTTGGCTCTGGAACAGAATAAACAAAAAGGGGAAATGAAGCTAATTCCTCACTTGAAAGAGACATTCCCTGGTCCAGCTGAAGTGATTATGGCCGGTGAAGTTCGCTCCCCTTGTTATTTCTCCACCATCAACACCTTGGACACTGAGAAAATTGAGGAAAACAACAAGATTCATGCTGCTAGCAATGATGAAATGCTGATGAACTGGACAGCCGAACTAATGCTTGATGTTATTGCTGAAAAGTAATTAGTTGGGTTGTATTATTCAAGAATTATTTATGCTTTTGTTTATGCTACTCAGAGACATCATTTGGATGAATTTGCATGATTTTTAATAATCTTTCTCTATGTTTTCCATTTGCCTCGTTTCTGCTTCTATTCCTTTTGCTTTCTCTTTTCTGTTATGTTTTTTCCCTTACCATTCTCAGCCTGTTAATTTGCATTTTCCTTGCTATTTTATAATCCACCATTTGGTTTAGCATTCCAATCCACCATAATTACTTTCCAGGAATTTGAATGTCATAGAAATTTTGCCACATGAAAAGGAATTTGAGAGCTTATCAATTGATTCTCTTGCTGCACTTGACTACGATAATCATGAGTTCGAGGATGATGAAGAAACTATTGAATAGCTTTCAAATCTCCTGGATTATTCAGAGAAAGGAATTGACTTAGATAATGAGGTGGTCGAGGTGATTAACATGGGCACCGAAGAAGACAAAAAGGAGCTGAAAATAGTGGAAAATCCTGAACATACAGAGATGATTGCGTTGTTTAAGGAATTCCTGGATATATTTGCATGGTCCTATCATGATATGCGAGGATTAGACCCAGAGATTGCTTCACACAAAATCCCTTTATATCCTGAAGCTGAACCGAAGAAGCAAAAGTTGAGGAGGATGCGGCCTGACATGTCATTGAAAATAAAAGAAGAAGTGATTAAATAGCTTGAGGCTGGATTCTTAGAGGTTTCAAGACACACTAATTGGGTGGCTAATATTGTGCCCGTACCTAAGAAAGATGGGAAAGTCAGGATGTGTGTTGATTATAGGGATTTGAATAAAGCTAGTCCAAAAGACAATTTTCCTCTCCCTCACATTGATGTCCTTGTTGATAATACAGCCAGAAGTCACCGATTCTCCTTTATGGATGGATACTCTGGGTATAATCAGATTCCCATGGATATTCATGACAAAGGAAAAACTACTTTTATAACTCCGTGGGGAACATTTTGCTATACAGTCATGCTATTTGGATTGAAGAATGCTGGTGCCACTTACCAACGTGCTATGGTCACGTTGTTCCATGACATGATGCATAAGGAGATTGAAGTGTATGTAGATGATATGGTCGCCAAGTCTAAGGAAGGAGAAAGCCACGTGGCAGTTCTGCGAAAATTGTTCGAGAGGCTCAGAAAGTATAAGTTACGATTGAACCCTAATAAATGCATTTTTGGGGCTTCTACAGGGAAGTTACTCGGGTTCATTGTCAGTAGAGAAGGGATAAAAGTGGATCCTGACAAAGTAAAGGCGATACAAGAAATGTCTGCTCCCCGAACTGAACGAGAAGTGAGAAGTTTTCTTGGAAGGCTCAATTACATTGCTAGATTTATTGCCAATTTGACTAGTACTTGTGAGCCTATATTCAAATTGCTGCGAAAACATCAACCTGGGGAGTGGAATGATGAATGCCAAGAAGCCTTTGATAAAATAAAGGCTTATTTAATGAAGCCTCCAATTCTAGCCCCATCTGTACCAGGCCGTCCTTTAATATTGTACCTCACAGTGTTACCCACGTCACTTAGGGCAATGTTGGGTCAATATGATGAGTCCGGAAAGAAGGAACAGGCAATTTATTATCTGAGTAAGAAGTTTAATGACTGTGAATCCCGTTATCTGGCGATTGAAAAGACTTGTTGTGCGTTAGTGTGGGCATCTAAGAGGTTGAGGCAGTACATGTTATATTACACTACCTGGTTAATCTCTCGGATGGATCCATTAAAATACATATTTGATAGTCCTCATATGTCGTTGAGAATGTCAAAATGGCAAGTGATGCTGTCCGAATTTGATATCAAATATGTGACTCAGAAGTCTATCAAGGGAAGTGCAATTGCGGATCATTTAGCTGAAAATCCTCTTGAGGATATATGGCCTATCGTGCCTGAATTCCCCGATAGTGAAGTGTTAACAGTGGAAAAATATGAGATAGAAAAGGAGAATGTATGGAAAATGTACTTTGATGGGGCTGTCAATATGAATGGATGTGGAATAGGAGTCAGAGTGGTATCACCAAATGAAGCGATGCCAGTTTCCATCAAGTTGGATTTTGAATGTACCAACAACATCGCAGAATATGAGGCTTGTGCGAATGGTTTGCAAGTTACAATTGACTTAGGGATCAAAGAATTAAAGGTGTTTGGAGACTCTGCGCTCATAATCTACCAAGTTATTGGAGAATGGCGCACAAAAGATCCAAAATTGATACCTTATCAGAAGTATTTATCTCGACTAATTGAGCACTTTGATGATATATCATTTTCTCACTTAACTCGAGACAAAAATCAATTTGCGGATGCTTTGGCCACTTTGGCTGTGATGACTAAGTTGGAGATCCACGCAAATGTACAACCTATTCATGTAGAGGTGCAAGATGAACCGATATACTGTGACAGTGTAGAGATTGAACCAGATGGCCGACCATGGTATCATGACGTCAAACAATATGTTCAAAGAGGAGAATACCCGACTGGAGCAAATGAAGTGCAAAGAAAAACAATTCGAAGATTGGCCATGACCTTTTTCCTAAATGGCGAAGTCCTTTACAAGCGGAATCATGACACCACTCTCCTTAGATGTGTGGATGCTCATGAAGCTCGAATGATCATGATCGAGATCCACGAAGGAATCTGTGGAACTCACGCTAATGGGCATATGATGGCGCGCAAGATCCTAAGAAGCGGATATTATTGGTCTACCATGGAAAATGACTGCATCAGTTATGTTCGAAAGTGTCACAAATGTCAAACATATGCAGATCGAATCAATGCTCCTCCAGCTCCATTACACAACATGGTATCTCCTTGGCCTTTCTCAATGTGGGGCATGGATGTCATTGGCTCGATTAATCCCAAAGCATCCAACGGCCATCGTTTTATTTTGGTCGCAATTGACTATTTCACAAAGTGGGTGGAGGCTGCTTCATATGTCAACATCACACAGAAGGTGTTTCTCAAGTTTATCAAAAAGGATATTATCTGTAGATATGGGATTCCAGAAAAAATTATCACAGATAATGCTCCTAACCTTAACGGTGCCAAAGTTCAAAAGTTCTTTGAAACTTTCAAAATCAAGCATCACAATTCAGCTCCTTATAGACCTCAAATGAATGGCGCAGTTGAGGCCGCAAACAAGAACATCAAGAAAATCATTGCCAAGATGGTGGTGAATTACAAAGACTGGCATGAAATGCTGCGATATGCTTTACACGCATATCGAACCAACATACGGTCAAGCACAGGGGCAACTCCCTTCTCATTGGTATATGGAGCAGTCGATCTCCCATAGAAGTGGAAATCCCGTCCTTAAGGGTTCTAATGGAGGCTGAGTTGGGAGAATCTGAATGGGTGAGGGCTCGATATGAACAGCTCAACATGATAGAAGAGAAAAGACTGGCGGCTATTTGTCATGGTCAGTTGTACCAAGGTAGAATGGCTAAGGCTTTTAACAAGAAAGTCCGTCCTAGAGATTTTTATCCAGGGGATTTGGTTTTGAAGAAAATTCTCCCTAATCAAGAAGATGCACGGGGCAAGTGGGCTCCAAGTTATGAAGGTCCTTACATTGTCAAGCAAGCATTCTCAGGAGGGGCGTTGATTTTGCAAAACATGGATGGACAAGAATTGCCTAAACCAATCAATACTGATGCAGTCAAAAGGTTCTATGCTTGAAAAGATGCTGAAAAAAAGGCCCGTTAGGTCGAAAACTCGAAAGAGTGACCTAAGCAAAAGTTAGGGTAAAATGAAAAAAAAAAAAACAGAAAAGAGAAGAAAAGAAAAGCTCGCTAGGTCGAAAACTCGAAAGAGCGGCCTAGACAAAAGTTAGAGCAAAAAGTTAAGCATAAGCTCAGGCAACTTACACTGGGGCAATTTTGGTTGTTGAATTTGTCCAGTGAATTAAATAGCCCAAGACTAAAACTGGGACAATTTTTCAGAAAAAGGGTTTGAAGACATCTCCAGAGATCAGGGCTATGGTGTTCAACTGCTGTAAGAAATCGATTGAATAAGCCACAAAGAACTGGAACTGGGGCAAAAATTTCATGTTTTTCATAATCTTGTCTTTCACTCTTATGATTGCTCCTACCTTTTATCATCCAATACCCCAAGCAATAAAGATGTCTATTCGGCCAATCTTTTTGTTTTCTCCTTAAATGCATGTTGATTTATGATGTCTCGAGTAAGCATAAATTTAAGTTTAAAGTTATACAATCCAATAATTCTTATAGAAATACATCCATGGCTAGCATCACACCAAGAAAATTCAGAAGTTTCAGTTAAACTTGGCAGAAAAGCAATCATCATCCTAAAAAAGGGAAAAGGGGAAAGAAGTAAGCAGAGTTATAAAAGAAAGGAAAACTTATGCCAGAAGGTCCAGTGGGTGAATTACGAGTTTGATCAGTTATAGTCTTCCTTGAGGCTTGCTTGATTTGGTTACGGTTAGTTTTTCTGAAATAAACTGAAAATTGATGACTTGTGCATATAACCTCAAAAAGAGATAATGTGAAAATCATTGTTTTCCATGTTTACATTTTTTTTTTTCAGTCGGCCTCAAATTGCCGAATTTATTTTTCAGACGGCCTCAGTTTGCCAAATTTACTTTTTCAGTCGGCCTCAGATTGCCAAATTTAATTTCTAGTCGGCCTCAAATTGCCACTTTACTTCTCGTGTCGGCTTCAGATTGCCACTTTACTTTCATATTGGCCTCAGATGCCAATTTATTTTCAGTCGGCCTCAGATTGCCATTTTAATTTTCCTGTCGGCCTCAGATTGCCAATTTACATTTCATGTTGGCCTCAGATTGCCAATTTAATTTTCTTGTCGGCCTCAGATTGCCAATTTACATTTCCAGTCGGCCTCAGATTGCCAATTTATTTTCCTATCGGCCTCAGATTACCATTTACATTTCTAGTCGGCCTCAGATTGCCACTTTACTTTTCATGTCGGCCTCAGATTGCCAATTTTAATTTTCCTGTCGGCCTCAGATTGCCATTTACTTTTCATGTCGGCCTCAGATTGCCAATTTTAGTTTTCCTGTCGGCCTTTTGCCCAATTTACTTTCATGTCGGCCTCAGATTGCCACCAATTTACTTTCATGTCGGCTTTAGATTGCCACTTTACTTTTTAGGTCGGCCTCAGATTGCCAATTTAATTTTTCTTGTCGGCCTCAGATTGCCAAATTTACCTTTTCAGTCGGATTCAGATTGCCAATTTACTTTTTCAGTCGACCTCATATTGCCATCGTGATGGTTTTCAATTTCATGTCGTTTATTGACCCGTATCTGGTTGGTCACAAGATTTTGTTTAGATTTCTACAACCCACGTCAATTTTTCAATTTCTGTAAAGCCCCTGTTAGCTTTTCAGTTTATGTCAGTCCATGTCGAATTTTCAATTTCCGTCAGCCCCGTGGACTTTTCATCGTTTATCAGCCGCCGTCGACTTTTCATTGCCTGTCAGCTCACATCGTTTTTTTAGTTTCTAGTCAGCCCCTGTCGGCTTTTACATCATTGCATTACACATACTTCTCATGAGCATTTAGTTCTTTTGCCAGTTGAATTCAATCTTCTTGTTATTTTGAATTTCATGCATTGCCGAACAAAATCAATGTTCATGTCTTCACTCATTCCTTATGAAAGCAATAGGCAAAAACTTATGTTTTTCGTATTCTCTTATAAGAAATGAGTAAAGAGGGGCAACTGTGAACATCCGATTTTGTCCGGCCTATAAATAGAAAATCAAAAAATTTTGCATATTTCGTAGTTTAAATAATCTTTGTATTTGTGAACATCTAATTTTGTCCATCTAAAAAAAATTGAGCCCATTTTTCTTTTATTTTAAGATTGCAAAGCAAAAAAAAAAAAATAGAATAAAAAATTTCAGCCCATTCAATGTTATTAAATCCATTTCATATTTTAATTGTAAAACAAAAAAGTTAAGCCCGGTTGTTTGTACTTATGAGTTCAGCCTTTAGTTTGAGTAAAAAGGAAAATAATAATATAATAAAAAGGGATAGAAGATGTCAGCACTCAATGTTCAATCAAGCTTTAGAATAATAATTGTTTCCATTCAATTTTTAAGGCCATTGTCAAATTATGTTTTTAGTGGTCCCATACCATCTTTCTCAGGTGCTTTGTTTTAGAAAAAAAAAAAAAAAGATGTAAAAGTCAAGTTTGTGCAAGTCCATGTCTGTTGCTTCTTTTGTTTCCTTTCAATAAAAAATGCAAAAAATGAATAAATAAGAAAAGGCCAAGGTGGGGTACGTGTGGTGCCTTACCCATCCCCTGCCAAAATGTACACACCGCAGCACTAACATGGAATGATGGGCAGTATCATGGAAAATTGGGAGGCTGCAGCCTCCATTCCTTGCAGCGAAGATGGGTCTTTGGTGAGATAAGGAAGTGCTCTGCAAATGGCAGAAACATAGGGGACAATTCAGTTGGAATACGCATGGAGCTAAAAAAAAATACCAAGACAAGGTTTTATGGTCCTCCTGCAAACCCAGCACGGGAGGGGAATGTTTTAAAGGGGAGCCGGGACCGCAACAAGAGGGATCACAACTTAGAGGCCGACCCACTTGGATCACCTTCATCACAGTCATAACTACCGCGAAACCATAAGCCATAGGGATGACCCTCTTCACCCTTTCATCATCACCACCATACACATACAAACAATTATCCCCTTTACCATCAACAATCATCCAGCCCAACTACTCATCTTCACCCCCGTCACAAATTATAATACCACTCTCCCATCATCATCTTCACAGTCTATATTATAAACCCCACAGCCTTCATCATAATCAACAATCTCAATCCCAAAATCAAGTTCAAATAAAAATTGAATCTTACAAGCATAAAGTCAATACAAGAAGGAAGGAGGAAAGAATAGCAACAGGGCGCCCAAGCCTTCACGAACGCTTCACACCTCCAGCATACCCTTGCAGGCCCGCCGCTCTCCCCTTCGCAGTAGCCCCCACTCGCAAACTAAACCACCGATAACACCAGCAGCACCTCCTTTCGGGTCAAGTTCCCCTCTTCCTTTCTTCTCTGTCACTGATCTCCTTTATCTCCTTCATATGTAAACTTTCTTTCTCTCTTGCTCGTTGTGTGCGTGTGCGTGTGTGGCTCCAAGTAGAAAATGAAACTCAGGTCCTCAAGTTCCAGACCTTTCTCTGTTGCCTTGTCTTTTATTGGATTGCTATTTTGTAGTTTATTTAATGTGGGTTGCTATGTTTGAGTCAGTACGAATGTGTCAGCGTGAGTGATAAGACCCATGGCCTCATGTCCCATTTTAAAATAATTCTCCTAAACTGAACCCCTCCATCTCGAGCCTCTTGGTGATCCAGTTTTTTTAATTATTATTTATTTTAAGATGATATCAAGTTGTTTTACCGATTCATGAGTTATATTTCTTTAAATAAAGAAAATTTTAACCATGTGATGTGTTTAGAATGTTGCGGGTCCATGGACAATGTTTGATGTAAGTTTTTATTTTATTTTAATGTGGTAGGTGTCAGTGTGTGCATGTGTCCCGCATGTGTTAGCATTAGGATAATGATTCAAGGTTTTTATTTTATTTTAATGTGTCAAGTGTTAGTGTGTGCATGTTTCCCACGTACGTTAGTGTTGATACAATGTTTGATTTAAGTTTTCTTTTATTTTATTTTAATGTATTAGTTATGTGTAGGTTTGTGCGTGAATGCAAAAGAGAGAGAGAGCCGTGTATGTGTATGAGAGAGGGAGGATAGGAATTAGTTTTTTTATTTATTTATTTATATTCTATATTTAGTGCTATTTTATTTATTTATTTATTTATTTATTTATTTATTTGTGGAATCAGGTTTCGAGCTAGTCTATTTGGGTTTTGAGATTTTACTTTTCTTTAAAAAAAAAAAATCAAATTCTAGTTCATTCCTTTTTAAGTTTAGGATTGTTCGAAATAATAAGAAAATAACAAAAAAGTAGAAAAAATGAAAATATATAAAAATAATAATAAAAATTATATAAAAACTAAAACAATCAAAATAAAAAACGTTTTAATCCATGCAGCATTCAATTATTGTGACTGAGGAGTCGGTGCTCCCTTCATAATTTTGAATCGCAAGAGTTCACTGAGCAGCTAAATGCTGCCTTGAACCTCGTGCAAAATCGGATTTTCTTTTTAACAGTTTGGCAATAGAATCATCTTCAACATCAAAATCAATCAAAAATCATTTTCAAAAAATTAAAATCAATTAAGTCCACTTTAAATCATTTTCAAAATTAAAATCAATCAACGCATTTTTATTTTTACTTTTAACTAAAATCAATCAAACACACAAGTATTTTATACAGAACTACGTGACTTTGAGTTCCTCATTGCACCAGAGGATACGTAGGAGCAGGCAATCCCTGTCAAGCCAAAATTAATTTTTCTTTAATTTATTTGTTGAATTGTAAATACATTTATGTAAATTATTTACTTTTTCTTACATTGTAAATATATGTGTAAATTAATTTTCTTAATTTATGTGTTTAGATTAAATATATTTTTTAATTTAATTTCTTGAATTTATATGTTTAAATTATAAATATAATTTCTTCATGATTTATTTATTTAAATTGTAAATATATTCACGTAAGTAAATTTTTGAATTTATTTTGTCTTCTTTCATTAATTTATATTTTGAGGGGTTATTATTTAACTTGCATAGTTTACTAAGGTACCGTCTAAAGACGGGTGCATTAGAAGTGCGTGGGATTAAGTTCCTACCCTTCCCTATGCATAACCGACTCCCGAACTCATATATGGTTTTCAAACACTATTTTCATAAAAATAAAATTGGTTTTTCCAAGATTTTCCAAATTAAATAAACTTGGTGGTGACTCCAATTTTCAAAAACTTATTTTTCGCCATCCCGTCGCGATTCCGGTTGCGACAATTGTATACTATATTATACTATTATAACATATAACGTGTATATATATAATAATTATATTACCTTTTTCCTTATATAATAGTTATATATATACATATATAAAAGATAGATCAGTCAATATTTTCGGATCTCTTGCTTGTTTGCTAGCAAAAAAGTAGGGATTTGAAGAATGATTATTTTTTGTAGTTAGCTTATCATAAAGATTTAAGGCGATATCATTATTTAAAAACTAAAATATTAATCTTTTAAAATTTTGTACAATCTTTCAAAATTTAAATTTTAGCTAGTTGTGGGCTGATATTCTACAATCTTATTTTTTATTTTAATTCTTAAAATTAATAAACTTATTCAATATTCAAAATTTCCTTTATGTTCTTCATTTAATTAGATTAACTTTGCTATGCACTTTTTTTTCTAATTAACTAAGCTTTTATTGATTTACTAACATCTTGTTGATAACTGTTGTGCCTGTTAAGTTGCATTTCTAATTTTTAGGTAAAAATACACATTATAGAATTTCTATATCAATTTTTTTTAATAACTGCTGCAGTCCTTTTTATTTTCTAAGTTCCTTAAGATAATAGGTTTTAAATATTAACATCTAAAGTATTGAAATAAGACATCACAATCAATATGAGATGAAAGTAATTCAAAGAATGCAATTTATTGTACTTACATTTTAGTAACTATGAATACATCCATAACAATGTCTTTAATGTGAAGGATAATAGAAAGTGAGTTACATTTTCCCAAGGCCAAGATTTACCAATAACTTAAAGAAAAAATGTGTTTTATATATAAAAAAAATGACTCAAGTAATTTATGTAAGATAGAATAGCAAACTGAAGCATACCTTGTCATCCTTCTACAAAGAATATGAAATCGCATTAAAACATCTTGCCATCATGAATCATCTTGCCCTCTTTACTAACCCCAAGAAATATGGGTATCCAAGATTAACTTCTTGTGATTGACATTATTAGCCTATGAAACACAGTTACAATCAGTTTACTCACACCCTATTTGCAACATCATAGACTTAGAGAGATATCAAGCACTTGCAATGGGAGTGTGACAATAATTGTTGAAATGGGCAGCTTTCCAAATAGAAATAAAGTGTTTGAGTGTTGGCATCACTTGCAATGTGAATAAGAATTCAAAGGAGTGCAAAGAGGAAGAAGAATGAGAAAAATCTGAGAGAAAAAAAATCAGTTAAAAGACTTCTGAGTTTTTAAGTTTTAAATATTGTCCAAGAAGTTAGAAAACTACTTCTATAAACAAAACCTATTTGAAATATTTGGAAGGGTAAACTCAAAAAAAACCTTTATTATATGTTATAGATGTCATGGATTAATTAATACTTGATTAAGTTATTAATTAATTATTCTAATAACTCATAAAAATTAGGTAATTAATATAAGCAAAAAATTGGGGACATTACAGAGTTTATAATAACACCCTATGATTAAAAAAGAGGTATGTATATTAGTTATTATAGATGTACCAAATATTGTTAAAATATTACAATTTTATCATTAATGATCATATGCATGACACATATTGTCATTTTTATCAACTAAATTAATAGACCAATAACTATAGGGAAGTTTATTGTAAACTTTAATGATAATTTTCAGTGTAATTGCAGCATCCCCTTTTTAATAAAATAATTTTTATGATGGTAATATTTAATTTCTATATCCAACTTAAATATTTTATTTGTCTCACTTGATAATTTGCGTGAATATCTATGTAACACCCTAGTTTTAAATAAAAAAATGTTAGAATTTTGTTTTACTAGGAAGGGTGCCAATTATTCTTATTTGTTGTTCCAAGTCTTGAATTTCACTAAGTCTGGATCCTAAACGTCCTTGGAAGGCTATGTGATAGAACGACATTCTTGGAATCAAAAGTCCTGGTAATTGCTCCCAAGAGGAAAACAAGTTAAAGGATGATTTTTAATATATTTTATGAAACCTTTAAAAATTTCATTTTTAACCCACAAGTTTATAAAATCTTAAAAATTCCTGAATTTGAACTAAAACCCAAATTTTGGATTCTAAATTGTTGGGATTTTGATTTTGTGATATTTTATTTGAATCCAAAGGGGGATGCTTCTTTATGTACATTTATGTTTTGAAGTTTGTGGAGAGTAAAATAAATGAGACATCAACTTAAAGTAAATAAATGAGTATTGAGACAACTCAGCCCATATACATATCAACACATGAATTATAGTTCAAAGTTGAGAGAAAAACCATTCTGGAGAGCACTACAGTGCTCATTAGGGAACAATAAGGTGGTGTAGATAGAGATTTTAAGCTTTCAGGTGAGTTTGTAGCTGTCAAAATCTTATAAAAACCCTCTATTTCAGGGTCCAGACCATACAAACACACTTCCTAACCTCCAAAACTTGAGAAACATTGTCCTCTTACCTCTGTTTCACTCTAAACTTCCATTTCTCCTACTTTTTCTCAATTCTAGCTCCAATCTTTTACTTCTGAGGCTAAAAGGTAAGAGATTTTACTAGTTTTACTTCCTATTTCCTTCAAGTCTTCCTTGTTTTGAGGGTTAGATTTGGTTTTCTTCAACGTTTATCCCATAGAGTTCTATTATGAAGGTTAGGATATTAAATTTAGGTGATTATGAGTTAATATAGAGTTCTATTGACTCCATGCCAAATGTAGGTGCCATTCCTTCTTCCCAAAATCCAATTGGTATTGTTGCTACATCTTCCACTACTCTAGGTGAGTGGGTTCAAACATGCGACCTCTATGTTGGTTATTATAGTTATTTTCATCAAACATGAAAAAGAACTATGACTTTAGAGTTTATTTTGCAACATTGAGATTTTTGTTGTTATGAAACAGTGATTTTCAAAATAGTATAAATAGTGTTCTTGAAAATGCATAGGACCATATTTGCTTAAATGATTTTATGCAAAGTTGCTTATTACAGTAACTATTTGAAATATACGACTGTTAGAACAAGTTTTATGTTGAATTGATTTTGAATGTGATGACTAGAGAACCTTATGACTATTAGAAATTCTATTATGATTTTAAAATTCTCAAGCTTGTGAAGGTTTGTGATTAAGAATTGATGTAGAAACACAGACATAAAGGAGTTTTAGAATATAAATCTTTGCAGGACTTGGAATAGTATGGCTACATTTTTTGTGGATCAAAACCATAGTGTCTTCAAACGGGTGATCCCTTGAGCACAATTTCACAATCACATGTATGTTAAGGTCAAACTGTTAGAGTTGCATAGATTCATAATTCCCAAAACAAATCAAAGGTTTAAGAGCTATCAGACTTATTAAAGACAAAAGTGGTTGACTTAGACTATTTAGAATCCTTTTTTTTTTAGCTTTCAGATGATTTTAGACAAGGAATTACTGAAAGGAACAGAGCTATAAGTTAATGATAGCTAAATCATTAACCTTGGTACCAAGGCCTACAAGGGGCAATCTATCCATATAATAAATTAGTCCACGAAGGACATGGTTCATGAGGAACTATTCAAATCTCAGTTATGGGCTCTTGTTCACAAGGAATTGAGCACCCACTGTTCAATTATAGATAGTATACTCTTTTTGTAATTCCAAGTGAAACTAAAGATGATTTTATGATTCCAATAAATTTATGATTTTATTGTTATTTTGTAAAATAAACATAAATCATTTGTGACCGATGCATTATTAGCATTTATGTATTTCCCTTTCTTGTCCTATGTATGGTTGTAGGTGAGAATCCACTCTCTGAATTTTGGTTACAAAATTCACCTTACTGTTCTATTTCATTTTTTATAGATAGAGTAGCTACTGCAGATTTGTCTCAACCTTTCTCCTCGCAACATCATTAGAGTATCAGCTGGTAAGCTTCATATGGATGAAGCCCTTGTGTATAAAGTAGGGTGCTCCAATGTAAATGCAGACAGGATCTCGAACTATAGTACATGATTTATGTTTTGCATATATGATGTCATGTTGGACTGTATTATATAATTTTACTACTTATAAAGATTTTGTATATGATAGACTTTCTTTATACTTGTTGACACCATGAATTCAGACTTTAGAAAATAGAATATGAGACTTCAATTTGGAAAATTGTGACTATATGTTTTAAAAGCAGGTGATTTGTATGTAGAAAAAATTTTATGATTTAAACAATTTTGTAATTTACTGTGCATATGGAAGAATCCAGGTAACGAGGCTTACATAGGAATGGAACTTTTTACATGTCAATCATGTGCCTAAATCAGGTTGTGACAATTTATTTTAAAGATTAAACTAAAAGGATAAAATATGAATATTAACTATTTAAAATAAGATGACAAGTTGATAAGAATATGCTCAAAATATATTATACTTAGCCATTTATCAAATTAAGAAAATATTAATTTTTGTTTTCCAGTTATACCCTTATCAACTTTTATTTTTTTCATTTTTCAAGAGCATAACCATATTAAATAAAGATAAAATCTTGTCAATTAACACATTTTTACACTATTGTCAATATTCATTTATTACTTTCTGAATATGTGTAATTTTTTTTTTTTGGACAGTTGGATGAAAGGGAGGGAATACAATTGGATAAATATTGAGATCAATTCATTTTTATCTTATTCTATAAAAGTAACTTTTTTAGGAGTCAAGGTTCATTGTCATCCATGAAATTGTATGTGTGCTTTATTTTACTCTCTCAAACTAAGGAAGTAAGGCATGTATGCAATTTCATTGATCAAAATTAACCTTTACTAATTTTTTTTAGCTGTGGTAAATTTATATTACACTTTATTAAAGGTTTTACTAACCTGTGCCCAAAGGCAATGTTAAGGAACCCAAAAAAAAAAAAAAGTTTCAAAAGTTTTGAATAAGTCTCGTACATTGAAAACATAAAAGATCATTGTTCCAATACAAAACTTATCATTCTTGATTTCATAACCAATGTTCTTAGGGTCCTATTTAGATGAACCCAATCCTTAAATATTAGTAATAAATTTTTGTATTCAGCTTACTACTAATAAGGTCAATTTCCCTAGTCTTCCTCTTTGGACGGTTCAATGATTATTGATTACTCCGACACCTAGAAGTGGACTTTGGCAGAGTTGATGGGCTAATTAATCAAGCTCTGTAGAAGATTCTAGTACTAAGACATATAATTAATATTGATGACAATAACCAAAAGAGCTTTACATGGAATAAAGTCCCAATTGGAATTAATCATATGCTTAGCTCCACAACTAAGTCTGTATTTCAGTATTTGTGACTAAAGTTGTGTTTCACATGAGAGACTTCTCAACATGAATTTTTGCCGCTATTGTACATAGTCTTACCAAAGAAAAAGCCACATTCACTCGATCAAGTCGTTTCCAATTCTTCCTCAATCCCCGGCGATACTCGGTTACCATGTGTGTATTTATGTCCCGCGGCATTCAACTTCATGAGACCATGAAGGTATCAAACATGGCACACGACGTGCGGTACGTCATGCAAGGCCGTCAAACTTGCGTGTTGGAGGGTCATGGTCTCATGGATTCAAATGACACTCAAGGCTTAGTCTCCTCTATTTAGGAAGGAGTTTGATTTCTATGCAATTGTATTACAGTATAAAAATAGTTTTATACTATCATCTAATTATGTATTACTACCACATTAATAAGAATGATTAAATCTCACACCATACTACTTAAAAGGTCATGCAAATGAGATAATTTAATTGGATAACAATGTAAATTATGTTTATAAATGTTAGTGTATATAATTAAATTTTTTATGAAATTGTCATTGGAGAGCATTAGGCTTTACTAAAATTGCATTGATCTCTCACACAGTTGCTAATTCATTAATTTAAATAGCAAAAAAAAATGTAATATATACATGATTATTATGTAAGATTTTACAAGATTGTCTATTAAAATTTAGAGCACCAATAAGACAATCAGTAATTCCTACCTATTTCATTTGTAAAAAAAAATTATACCATTTGTTCATGAATTATGATTCCTGTTGCAAGAGAGAACATACCCAATTGTGTGTGTCCGGTATAGGAGAACCCACTCCTTCTCCCTATGATTTAGGCATCACACTGAAGGAGCAATAGGCGTCAAGAGTGCCAAGAGTAGAGCGGAGATCCTGTCCAAATTAAATATATAGTAACCAGGTCATATTCACTATGAACCTAGGTTACCTTGAGTCTGTACTCTTTCTACACACTCACCATTGGACTTAAGTCCAGCACTACAAGGTGAATCCCAAACCCATAACAGATCACAAAATAATAATGAAATGGCTTCCAAGGGAACAATCAGGCTATTAATTCATCTTGTTTTATGAAATCAAAATATATACCAATTAATAGCATCCCAAAACCAAAAAATTCTAATTAACATTCTACCACCTAGGCAATGTTGATTGGATTTTGCTTTATATTTCTAAAACATTTTAAAAATGATGCTCGAGTTGAACAACAATGGCCATAAGTTATTATAGCTTGAAAAAGATCACCATGAAACTAGATCACTCTAGTTAACAAGGCTACCAGCTAAGAGCCATAGACAAATGATAAATTATAGAGTCCACTTTGCCCATGACCACCCAAATAATCTCATCAATAATATTCACCAAAAATGAGTGCGAAAGGTGTATACACATCATAGCATAACAAATAATCCTTTCAATGTTTCTGTATGATATTCTCATCATGTTTTCCCAAGAACACATAACCACCAATACCCCACAAGGAGATCATAAAATTTTCTCGCAAAACACTATTCCCATAAGGGAACATCTCTCTTTTGAAAGACCAATGTTTTCTAAAAGAAAACATCCATATCTCAATATGTAATAATGATACCAAAATCAATTATCATAGCATTCGCACTAGTTCATCAACCAAATTACTACATAAATCCAATGTAATCAAATGAACTTAACAACTCCCACTAATCAAATGCATTAAAGTACCTTAGAAGACCCATATCTTAACATGTTTCATGAACACAATGGGTCTAAGTCCCATATTAGGGGATCAAACAATCCGTCGAGAAATCCAATGGTTAATTTTTTTAAAAAAAAATTTCTAAAAATTAATGTTATTGACGGAAAAATCCTCAGTAAAATTAATATTGAAATTAAAAAATTTAAGAAAATTACCGACGGAAAAATCCATTAGTAATATTAATTTCTACATAAAATTTAATTTATAATAGTTACCGATGGAAAAATCCATTGATAATGCACATGCCATATTTATCTAAAGTGGCACGAAGTATACCGACTGATTTTCTATTGGTAAATCCGTCGATAATGACTGAAACATAAATGAGATATGAGTTGATATGATGCTTCACCTATAAATACAAATAATGTAACTCAATAAATTTTAAAAATAGGAACTTTTATAAAAGTTCTATTCATATTACAGCTAAGCGGCCATGGAACTTATTAAAAGTAAAGCCTAATAATTTACTAGTCGATAAATGAAGCAATGGTGGCAATATTTTACTCCCTCTATTACGTCTCAATTGCCCATATTTTTAAATTTTAGTTTTCACTCTGTCTCTGTTCATTTATCAAATCAAGAAAAATATAATCCTTTATTTACCAGTTATTCTCTCATTGTAATTAAAGTGTACATTATCTACTTTCATTTTTTTACAAGTATAATCATATTGTTTAGTGACAATCTTATCAATTAACTCACTTTTACACTATTATCAATATTCATTCATTATTTTCTTAATATTCATTACTTTCTTAATATGAGTGTCTTTTTTTATTTTGGATAGTCGAGATGGAACAGAAGGAGTACAATGGCTTGAGATGTTAAAATTGTTCTTGATCACGAGTTTCATGGAGGTGATGGAAATGATGAGGGAATTAATTAGGAGAGCAAGAGTCAATTTTCACATCTAAACATTGATTGTCACTTTCATTTAAAGGAAAGGGATCAAGATATAGACCAATATAATTTAAACGCAATCCTAAAACTCCTTTTCTTGCATCTCAACTGTCAACTTATTTTGAAATTTTCATTTTACTTTATCTATCCATTTCTCAAATTAAGAAAACACTAATTTTTGTTTACCAGTTACAGCCATTATCAGCTTTTATTTTTATCATCTTTCAAGATCATAATCATATTAAATAAAGAAATCTTGTCAATTTACCCATTTTTACACTTTTGTCAATATTCATTTATTGCTTTTTTAATGTGTATATTTTTTTTTTGGATAAATATTGCGATCAATTCATTTTTATCTTATTCTATAAAAGTAACTTTTTTAGTAGTCAAGGTTCATTATCATACATCAAATTGTATGTGTCCTTTATTTTACTCTCTCAAACTAAGGAAGTATTAATTTATGACTTGAAATTATAAAAATTAATTAAGATTAGTTCTTTTGGTGATTCAAGTTAACCTTCACATGCCTTATTATAGGCACTAAATTGAATCATTATATATATATTTAGAGGTAAAATTGTTACTTTCTTAATTTTTGGAAGAAAAGTAAAACATGTATGCAATTTCATTGATCAAAATTAACCTTTACTCTTTTTTTTTTTTTTACTTTGTAGTAAATTTATATTAAATTCTATTAAAGGTTTTGCTAACTTGTGCCCTAAGGGCAATGTTAAGGAACCCAAAAAAAAACAGTTTCAAAAGTTTTGAATAGGTCTCATACATTGAAAACATAAAAAATCATTGTTCCAATACAAAACTTTCCAACATTTCTTAACCAATGTCTTAGGGTCCTATTTAGATGAACCCAATCCTTAAATATTAGTAATAAATTTTTGTATTCAGCTTACTAGTAATAAGGTTAATTTCTCTAGTCTTCCTCTTTGGACGGTTCAATGATTATTGATTACTCCGACACCTAGAAGTGGACTTTGGCAGAGTTAATGGGCTAATTAATCAAGCTCTGTAGAAGATTCTAGTACTAAAACATATAATTAATATTGATGAGAATCACAAGAAGAGCTTTCCATGGAATAAAGTCCCGATTGGGATTAATCATACGCTTAGCTTCACAACTAAGTCTGTATTTCAGTATTTGTGACTAAAGTGTTTCACATGAGGAGACTTCTCAACTTCAATTTTTGCCGCTATTGTACATAGTCTTACCAAAGAGAAAGCCACATTCACTCGATCAAGTCGTTTCCAATTATTCCTCAATCCCCGGCGATACTCGGTTACCATGTGTGTATTTATTTGTCGTCGCATTTGACACCATAAAGGTATCAAACATGGCACACGATGTGCGGTCATGCAAGGCCGTCAACCTTGTGTGTTGGAGGGTCATGGTCTCATGGATTCAAATGACACTCAACACTTAGCTTCCTCTATTTAGGAAAGAGTTTGATTTCTATGCAATTATATTACAGTATAAAATGTTTTATACTATCATCTAATTATGTATTACTGCCACATTAACAAGAGTGATTAAATCTCAAACCTTACTATTTAAAAAGTCATGCAAATGAGATAATTTAATTGGATAACAATGTAAACGATGTTTATAAATGTCAGTGTATAAAATTAAACATTTTATAAAATTGTCATTGAACATTAGGCTTTGATAAAATTGCATTGGTCTCTCACCCAGTTGCTAATTCATTAATTTAAATAGCAAAAAAAATGTAATATATACATGATTATTATGTAATATTTTAAAAGATCGTATATTAAATTTTAGAACACCGATAAAACAATCAGTAATGCCTATCCATTTCATTTGTAACAAAAAATTATACCATTTGTCCATGAATTATCATTCCTATTGCAAGAGAGAACATACACAATTGTGTATGTCAGGTACAGGAGAATCCACTCCTATCTATTATTTAGGCACCACACCGATGGAGTAGTGGACGTCAAGAGTGCCAAGAGTAGAGCGGAGATCCTATCCAAAGATTAAATATATAGTAACCAGGTCTTGTCCACCATAGACCTAGGTTACCTTGAGTCTGTACACCCTTCAGTACATTCTCCATTGGACCTAAGTCCAGTACGACAACGTGAATCCCAAACCCATAACAGATCACAAAATAATAATGAAATGAGTTCCTCGGGAACAATTAAGCTATCAATTCATCTTGTTTTATGAAATCAAAATATACACCAAAATTAATAGCATCCCAAAACCTAAAAATTCTAACATTCTCCCACCTGGGCAATATTGATAGGATTTTGCTTTTATATTTCTAAAACATTTAAAAAATGATGCTCAAGTTGAACAACAATGGCCACAAATTATTATAGCCTAAAAATGATCACCATGAAACTAGATCACTCCAGTTAACAAGGCTACTAGATAAGAGCCATAAACAAATGATAAACTATAAATAGTCCACTTTGCCCATGACCACCCAAATAACCTCATCAACAATATTCCCCAAACACGAGTGCGAAAGGTGTATACACATCATAGCATAACAAATGATCCTTTTAATGTTACTGTGTGTGGATTCTCTTTATGTCTTCCCAAGAAGACATAACCAATACTTCACAAGGAGATCATAACATTTGCTCACAAAACACCATTCCCATACGGGAATAACGTCTTCCTCTTGAAAGACCAATGTTTTCTAAAGAAAACGTCCATATCTCAAGATGTAATAATGGTACCAAAATCAATTATCATATATAGCATGGGTACTAGTTCACCAACTAAATTACTACATAAATCCAATGTAATCAAATGAACTTAACAACTCTCACTAATTCAATGCATCAAATGACCTTTCAAGACCCATATATATCTTAGAATGTTTCATGAGCATAATGGGTCTAAGTCCCATATCTCATCAGTGCTATCATGCTCATGGAAGTCCCAATTACACAAATCAAGTGTAATCATAATTTTATCAACTCCGGTTGACCAATCATATTAAAAAAAACTTAAACCATTAGTAAGGATTAAAATATTTAATGTTAATAAATCTATCATAGCTTCAATATTACATAATATTAATAGCATAGATTATAAATGCAATAATGCTTAAATTAAACAAGTAAAGATGAGGTTGGTTATTCATTATTATTAAGTAGTACAAGATTTGGGACTGAGAAAGCACACAATTTAAAAAAAAAAAAAACCAAAAACTATAATATTTTCTAGACACAAACACAAAGAAAGTCTTTATTTCGTAAGGGTACATATAAGCTAATGCTTGGTACAATCCGCAGGAGCAAAAGAAACTTTTTGCCCTTCAAGATCATACTCCACCTGAAAATTAATTTGTGCCGTATTTCCAAAGATGGAGAGTCCGTTTGGCTCGGTGGGTACTACCAGCAAGCAAAGCAAGTTGTTGTCAACAGTGAATATGTTGATCTCTGGCTTCATGGAAACATCAGCTCCAGCAAAATGAAACACAATATCAGGGTAATTAATACTATCCCCATTATAATCAAAGCAAACATCGTATGGCTTTGGAGGTTTTTCGACGGGCTCAACACCAAGTGCCTTCTTCACTAAATCCACGAAACCATTGTAGAAACTTGGCTCAAGAGAGGTCAACGTGGACCCCGAGTCAATGATTATGTTGGCACTAGTTTGACCACTTGGCATGGTGTTCTGACCAACACTAATGCCTTCAAGATTGAGGTAGTAATATTCAGGTGAAGACGTATCGATTGTGAACGGAGTGGACACAACCAGGGTTTTAAATTGCGGACCGCATCACCTGATGCGGCCACAACATTTCGGTTGCGGTCCGCAGCGCAACCGCATCAGACTGCAATCGCGGTGTGATGCATTTTCACACCCGTTGACCGCAACGTAACCTCAATGGGACCGCATCAGGATCGCATCGGGCCGCATCGGGCCGCAACAGGCCGCAACAGGCCGCAACAGGTTCTTTTTTCAAGTTGCAAATGCGCAAAAATTTCACACCGCATTAGCCGCAACACGCGTCGCGACGGCCGCATTATCCGCAATCGCAACAACCGCAACCACGACCGCATCCGCGACCGCAATTTAAAACACTGGACACAACTCCATTATCCCCCGTTATGATTGCTTCATCACCGAATTTGAGTTTGCTATTTGAGGTTGGATCGGAAGGATCAACCAAACAATAGGAAAATTTATGACCGATTTCATTACTTAGTTGCGAAACTAGTGACAATGCCCCAGCTCCAAGACCAACAATCCCTGTATCTCTCTTGGTAAATATTCCACTATTGTTATTCCCACATCCGAAAACAGACTTTGGAAAAGTAGCACCTTGGCCATCACCAAAATTGATGGAATCAAGAGCTAATTCACCGTGTGTGAATGAATCGTCAACATAATCATATGAATAGCGGCACTCATTTGAGGGTCCACAATAATGTCGGGGCTTGGGGAGTTGTGTGCAATGTTTTGAGTCACAAGGGAGTGGCTCGTAAGTGGAAGATTGGCTTGGATCAAATAATGGGGCGTCTTGTGGAAAACAATTCCCCACGCAAGGGGAACATTGCACCCATATAAGGTTACTCCCTGTGTCCGCAACAGCATATCTCTCAACTGGAGGTGTACCAATATAGATTCTCATGACGTAGTCACCACCACCTCCATCGGGAGTTATGATAGATGCGGGTGATGATTCATCATTTTCATCATTCAATGAGAATTGATGAAATCGAGCAAGGGAGCGCAATGCAGCTTTCCTAGTGCGCTCTGAATGGGTCATTGAAGAATTGTAAAACGGTGATAATGGTGAGTCACGGTGAATAAGTTCGAAACTAAAGCTACTGTGGCTTTTGCGGGCTTCAGATAATAAAGGTACAATCGAAAGTGAACATATAATAAGGATTGATAAAGAGAAGAACAAATGAGTATTCATGTTTGTGGAATCACTTATGGAAGGAGAGGACATGAGAGATTAATGGGGTGCAAGGAGGACTGCATGGAAGTGCTTCTATTAATCAGTACTGCTCCCGAGTCCAAAAAAACCTCCATTTTCCCAAAAAAAAAAAAAAGTCTTGCACTTTTATTTTTAAGTCAATATTCTCTAAAGGATTTGCTGTAGAATACACGTGCATATTGTAGTATATTTTACCATTAGAGATTAATTAGACATTATTTTTCTTTTTGAGATTTTGTGTGAAAATAAAAAGCAGATAAACATTAATTTGTTGAGCTTATATTTTAGTGTATTTTGGGTATCTCTATAGGGATTAATAGGTAAAAAATATTGGGATATCATTTACAATTCAATTGAAAGTGGTAGATGTGATAACATATAACTAATAATAAATGTGGAATCCTTTTACTAAATTTACTAATAAAATAAGTGAATTTTTGAGTTATTAGCACAATAATCTGGCTAATGTTTTACAAAAACACTAACCAGTAGTACAAATAAATTTTTTAACTATTAATATGTAATTCTTCATTTGTGCCAATGATGTTTAGGAAATTGACATACCCACATAGTACTATTCTTAAAATGTACATATTTAAATTTAATAATAGTGAAGGGAAAAGGATTCAGTTGTGAGTGCACTTAAACTTTATATCACGTATCTCCTTTAATAGGAGTTAATGTTTAAAATAATTTAACTAGAAAAATTAAAAAACTAACTTAAAAATATTACAAAAGTGATTCATCAAATATGATTTGGGTTTTCAGAGTATCTTATCATGTGCATCCGATAGTTGAGAGACTAATCTCTCAAGATACACTTAGGCATCTAAGTGGAGACTCCTCCCATTAGTGTTTTTTCTATATACATAAATTTTGAAATCGAATCCAGAATCTCATGCTTAAAGGATTGAGCCCCTTCTACTAGGATCAAATCCGTCTTGATATTCATTTTGGTTTTTTAAAGAAAAATTATACCTTTCAATTTTCTCATCTAATTAAGTCTTGTCATTGTTATTTAAAGTAAAGGGACCAATATTTATACCAATATAATTCAAACACATTTTTTATATCATGTGATAAATATTGTGATTTATTAATTTTTTATTCTTTTTTAAAGAAATATTTTTGCTAACGTAGAAAGTTAGAATGAACTTTTATTGACAATAATTACATTTAAAATTATTAATATTAATTTAATTAATAATTAGATTAATTTTCTTAAAATTATTAAAATGTATTCATATATTTCATTTTCATATAATCATTAAATATTATAAATTTTAATTATTCGCTACCTAATTAGTAGGGTAGAAGTGAGCCGAGTTGGATTGAGCCTGTTAAAGCTCAAGCTAAGCTCGCCTAGTTGATAATAGGGTTGGCTTGAGCTTGATCTCAGGCTCAATAAGAAATGAGGTAAATTTTTGCTTAAACAACATGCTATTAATTTTATTTGACTCTTATCATAACTATCTTAAGTAAACTAATAATATTTTATATATTATTAGTTTACTTAAGATAAACTAATAATATTTTATAATATATATATATATATATATATATATATCAATGATATTTTTTAATTGGACTTAATAGTCCTAAACACTGTCATTTTATAATTATAAATGTAAAATAGATTTTTCTTTATTTTTCAAAAGCCTTGAAATTTCTTTTAATTTATAAAACCACCCCATTCAAGTTAAGCTTCCTAGTTGGTTTCATGCAGCCCCAGTACATAATAACTTTGTGAATAAACCTATTTATAAAATAAAAAAAGAATTGATTTGGTATATTTTGAAATACCGAAGTATCAGTGCCAGTATCGGACATGATATGTCCTAGATATTGAGATTACGGTGTCACGATCCATTAATTGTGACCAGCACATAAGGAATAATATCCTTTATGAAAGTCTTCTAAATTTAAATAAATAAATTTCTCAAACTGTTTAAAATTTTTTTTCCTAAAATAATTGAAATAAAGGCATCGTTAATCATGCACCTAGCCCCAAGATAAAGTCTGCACTAATGTGTGACTAAAGTTGTGTTTCACATTAGGAGACTTCTTAATATCACTGACTTCTTGTAAGATTTTGGCACATGTATTAAGAGATTAGATATATATATATATACACACACACAAAAAGAAAAATGATATTGATAAAATTGGTTTTTTTTTAATTTTGACAAAAGAGAGAATAAGGTAGAAAATCGTGAAAGAACTATCATGAGAAGTGTGTACGAGAGAATATGTTCAAAGATATAACTGGGGTTTTTTGCTCTTGTACCAAGCCGGACTTTTTTGGTTTTTTGTGCGTTTTGGGGTCAACTCCAGACTGTAATTTTGAAAGGAAAGATGTTTTTCTTTTGTCTGAAAGGAAAGAGTATTATATGAGATGATGGCACTGGACCATAAATCTGGGCCACACTTTAAGCTCATTTAGTTTATATTTGTAAGTTTGGATTTTGGAGGGAAAGGGAAAGAAATGGAAGGACTTGTAATATAATTTTATATTATAAGTCCTCCTCTTCCCTCTTTTTTCCTCAAAATCTAAACTCACAAATATATCCTTAGAAAATTAGCCAACTGATTCGTTTCGGTGTGCCTTCTTGAACGTGCAACATGGCAATGGTCTTAAGATGACCAAAGCACTAGTAGTGCACGGGAGTGACAGGTACCGGCCAGTATATTCTGAACGGAAAACTTGGCAATATAATTCTGGCCGCTCCTTCTACACAGTACACGCTAAAGAAAAAGCCACATTTATTTACTCAAGTGGTTTCCAATTCTTTCCCAACCCCCGCCGATGTTTTTTGATAAAATAAAGGTATCAAACATGGTACACAATGTTCGGTCATGTTGGGCCTTGCTTTATAACCACATTAAAAGCCGTCAACCTTGCGTATCTTAGGGGTTGTTTGCATTCAGTTTTCAATTTTCAGTTTTTATTTTTCATTTTCTAGAATTTGTGATGGAAAAGTTGAAAATTTTAAAAAAAAAAATTTCAGCTTTTAGTTTTTTCAGTTTTTCATTCACAAGTTCTAAAAAACTAGAAAACTAAAAACTAAAAGCAAACAGCCTCTTAGGCTTTGTTTGTTTTTGGCAGCTGTTAAAAACTAAAATTATAACCTTGTATCCAATCAACACTTATAAAATCCAAGAGTCAGATACAAAAATAGAAACAAAAACATCATATATATATTGTTGCTTAAGATGTAAATGGAATCAAGTACAATGAACATATGATAAAGACTAAAAAAATGAAATATGAAAAGCATGAAATATATGAAGAGTCTTCAAAGCTTTTTCTATGCTGCCCCTCAAAAGATGACTCTCTGGACTTTATGCAAAAGATTTTTCTTCAAAGTTCATCTCCCTTTTGTATGAAAAATGAGGGTGCATAGGTCTTTACCACCACTGACCACCCTTCTTGAGATCCTT
Source organism: Dalbergia cultrata (assembly GCA_031216105.1). Taxonomy (NCBI): domain Eukaryota; kingdom Viridiplantae; phylum Streptophyta; class Magnoliopsida; order Fabales; family Fabaceae; genus Dalbergia; species Dalbergia cultrata. The sequence continues at coordinate 21,908,860 of CM062350.1, forward strand.
AATTGCATCTAGAATCTAAAACAAAGGGTTTAATTTTGATGCCTCCTCATCTGTGCTCCCAGGTCTATGTTGGTTGTTTCAACTCTGTCCATCCTTGCAGTAAGATCTCTTTGATTGTGTAAAAGTTGATTCTCAAAGAGTGAAGCAGAGGTGTTGGCAGCCTCATTTTTTGAGTCATGATCAGTATTAGAAAGATAGAGAGGCACAGTGTCACCTCTTAGCACTAACTCATTATAAGTCAGCCATTCAGACAATTCTTAAATCCGTTACCGTGTATGTGTGCCTAACTGGCTATACTTTACTAACCACCCACCATCTGGGTCTGCCAAATAAAGAAAAATCTAGAAATTAAAATAATGGGTTCAACTAAAAGAAAACCGAACACACAATGATGAAAAGTATTGGTTTTGAGCCAACAAAAGTTGGCTCATTTGATTTTCATGATTTAAATTTGATTATTTGATTTTACCATTGTTGGATGATTTATAAATATCAAGATAAGTGTTTCATAAACTTGCAAAGCATGCATTGACCTCGGATTGGGAGAACACTCTCTTCGACCCAAAATTTTCATTACAGAAAAGGTACCAATTTTGGAATCGAATCAAACTAGCTACCCAAGATCCTAACAAATATATTCCTAAATAAACTATATGCACTTAAACAAACAATTAGTATGTATAATGTTGATATGAGACATACATTATAAATGCAATAATACTTAAATTAAACAAGTAAAGATGAGGTTGGTTATTCATTATTATTAAGTAGTACAAGATTTGGGACTGAGAAAGCACACGATTTTGTTCTTAAAAAACCAAAAACTATAATATTTTCTAGACACAAACACAGACAAAGTCTTTATTTCGTAAGGGTACATATAAGCTAATTCTTGGTACAATCGGCAGGAGCAAAAGAAACTTTTTGCCCTTCAAGATCATACTCCACCTGAAAATTAATTTGTGCCCTATTTCCAAAGATGGAGAGTCCGTTTGGCTTGGTGGGTACTACCAGCAAGCAAAGCAAGTGGTTGTAAACAGTGAATATGTTGATCTCTGGCTTCATGGAAACATCAGCTCCAGCAAAATGAAACACAATATCAGGGTAATTAATACTATCCCCATTATAATCAAAGCAAACATCGTACGGCTTTGGAGGTTTTTCGACGGGCTCAACACCTAGCGCCTTCTTCACTAATTCCACGAAACCATTGTAGAAACTTGGCTCAAAAGAGGTTAACGTGGACCCCGAGTCAATGATTATGTTGGCACTAGTTTGACCACTTGGCATGGTGTCCTGACCAACACTAATGCCTTCAAGATTGAGGTTGTAATATTCAGGTGAAGACGTATCGATTGTGAAGGGAGTGGACACAACTCCATTATTCCCTGTTATGATTGCTTCATCACCGAATTTGAGTTTGCTATTTGAGGTTGGATTGGTAGGATCAACCAAACAATAGGAAAACCTATGACCGATTTCATCACTTAGTTGTGAAACTAGTGACAATTCCCCAGCTCCAAGACCAACAATCCCTGTATCTCTCTCGGTAAATATTCCACTATTGTTATTCCCACATCCGAAAACAGACTTTGGAAAGGTATCACCTTGGCCCTCACTACTAGACCCAAAATTGATGGAATCAAGAGATAATACACCGTGTGTGGTTGAATTGTCAGCGTATTCATATGAATAGAGGCACTCATCTGAGGGTCCACAATCATGTCGGTCCTCGGGGAGTTGAGTGCAAGGTTTTGAGTCACAAGAGAGTGGCGTGTAAGTGGAAGATTTGGTTGGATCAAATAATGGGGTGTCTTGTGGAAAACATTTCCCCACGCAAGGGGAACATTGTACCCATATAAGGTTACTCCCTGTGTCCGCAATAGCATATTTCTCAACTGGAGGTGTACCAATATATATTCTCATGATGTAATCACCACCTCCATTGGGAGTTATGATAGATTCGGGTGATGATTCATCATTTTCATCGTTCAATGAGAACTGATGAAATCGAGCAAGGGAACGCAAGGCAGCTTTCCTAGTGCGCTCTGAATGGGTCATTGAAGAATTGTAAAATGGTGATAATGGTGAGTCACGGTGAATAAGATCGAAACTAAAGCTACTATGGTTTGTGCGGGATTCAGACAATAGAGGTACAATGGAAAGTAAACATACAATAAGGATTGATAAAGAGAAGAACAAATGAGTATTCATGTTTATGGAAGGAGGGGACGTGAGAGATTAATGGGATGCAAGGAGGACTGCATGGAAGTGTTTCTATTTATAGAATAATTACTGCTCCGGTGTCCAGAAAAGACCTCCATTTTCACATAAAAGAAGTCTTCCATTTTTATTTTTAAGTCAATATTCTTTAAAGGGTTTTTCCGTAGAATACACCTTCGTATTTTAGTATATTTTACCATTAGAGATTAATTGGACATTATTTTTCTTTTTGAGATTATGTGTGAAAATAAAAAGCCGACAAGCGTTAATTTGTTGAGCTCATATTTTTAGTGTATTTTGGGTAGAAAAAATGTTATTTATACTCATTATCCATGGGATACTGTATCAACTCACACTTTATCCATCATTGAATGGGATATACATCTTACTTGAATAGAGTCTACATCCCATCCAATAGTAAATATGGTGTGAGTTGACACAGTATCCAATGAATAATGAGTACAAATAACACAACTCTTTTAATTATCTCTATAGAGATTAATAGGAAAAAATTATTGGGATAACATTTACAGTTCAATTCAAAGTGATAGATGTGAACATATAACTAATAATGAATGTGGAATTTACTAAATGTACTAATAAAATAATTAAATTTGTCAATTATTAACACAATATTCTGGATAATGTTTTACAAAAACACTAACCAGTAGTACAAATAAATTTTTTAACTATTAATATGTAATGCTTCATTTGCGCCAGTGATGTTTAGGAAATTGACAACCCATATAGTACTATTTTTAAAAAGTACAAAGTTAAATTTAGTAACAATGAAGGAAAAACGATTCTGTTGTGAGTGCACTTAAACTTTATATCATGTATCTCCTTTAATAGTAGTTAATGTTTAAAATAATTTAACTAGAAAAATTAAAAAAAAACTAACTCAAAAATATTACAAAATGATTGATCAATTATGATTTTGGTTTTGAGAGTCATTCGATAGTTGAGAGACTAATCTCTCGAGATACAGTTAGGCATCTAAGTGGGGACTCCTCCTATTAGTGTTTTTTCTATATACATAAACTTTGAAATCGAATCAAAAACCTCATGCTTAAAGGATCAAGCCCCTTCTACTAGGATCAACTCCTTCTTGATATTCATTTTGGTATTTTAACGAAAAATTATTCTGCTCAATTTTCTCATCTAATTAAGTCCTGTCATTGTTATTTAAAGTAAAGCGAGTAATATGTATACCAATATAATTTAAACACATTTTTTATATCATGTGAGAAATATTGCGACTTATTAACTTTTTATTCTTTTTTTGAGAAATATTTTAGCTAATTTAGAAAATTAGTATGAACTTTTATTGACAATAATTAAATTTAAAATTATTAATATAAATTTAATTAATAATTAGATTAATTTTCTTAAAATTCTTAAAATGTATTCATATATTTCGTTTTCATATAATCCTTAAATATTAGAAATTTTAATTATTCACTACCTAATTAGTAGGGTAGAAGTGAGTTGAGTTGGATTGAGCTTGTTAAAGCTCAAGCTAAGCTCAGCTAGTTGATTATAAGATTGGCTTGAGCTCAATCTCAGGCTCAATAAAAAATTAACTGGGCTAAATTTTTGCTTAAACAACATGTTATTAATTTTATTTGACTCTTATCATAGCTATATTAAGAAGACTAATAATATATATATATATATATATATATAACAATAATATTTTTTTTAATTGGACTTAATAGTCCCAAACACTGTCATTTTATAATTATAAAAGTAAAATAGATTTTTTTTTTCCCATTTTTCAAAAGCCTTGAAATTTCCTTTAATTTATAAAACCACCCCATTCAATTTACGCTTCCTAGTTGGTTTCATGCAGCCCCACTACATAATAACTTTGTGAATAAACCTATTTGTAAATAAAAAAAGAATTGATATTGAGAATAGCGTATCACGACCCATTAATTGTGACCAACATATCAGGAATAATATCCTTTATGAAAGTCTTCTTAAATTAAATAAACAAATTTCTCAAACTGTTTAAAAACTTTATTCATAAAATAATTGAAATAAAGGCACCGTTAATCATGCACCTAGCCCCAAGACAAAGTCTGTATTAATATGTGAGCAAAGTTGTGTTTCACATTAGGAGACTTCTTAGCAGCTCTGGCTTTTTGTAAGATTTTGGCACACATATTAAGAAATTATTAAAAATATATATACACAAGAAAAAATGATATTGATAAAATTGGTCTTTTTATTTTGACAAAAGAGAATAAGGTAGAAAATCGTGAAATAATTATTATGAGAATTGTGTGTACGAGAGAATATGTACAAAGATATAGCTGGGGTTTTTTGCTCTAGTACCAAGCCGGACTTTTGTTTTGTGGGTTTTGGGGTCAGCTCCAAACAGTAATGTTAAAAGGAAATATACCCTTTTTTTTTTGTCTGAAAGGGAAGAGTATTAAATGAAATGATGGCACTGGGCCATAATCTGGGCCACTCTTTAAGCTCATTTAAGAAAATTAGCCAACTGATTGGTTTCCCTGTGCCTTCTTGAACGTGCAACACGGCAATGGTCTCAGGACGACCAAAGCATTAGTACTCCACGAAGAGTGACAGGCACAGGCCAGTAAACTCATATCACATATTCCCTACACTTTTTCTATTCTTTCACAAGAACAAAGTTATATTTTTTGTTAAACTGTAAATACATCTTGAAACGCACAAAGTGCGTGTGAAGGGACTAGTATTAATAAAGAAGATTCATTTTTATATCTATTTTTTATATCTCCTAACTCTATTTAATTTTATTTTGAAGTTCATTCAATTCAAATCTTTCCTAGATTTTCTCTTTTCCCATTCACTTTTTCTTTTAGGAAAAAAAAATAACTACCTCACCTTAAGCCATTTACAAAAAACAAAAAAAAATATTTAGTAAAATTTAACAATTTATTATTATAGAAATATTTAATTTTATTAATATTTAAAAGATAAAAAATATGCCTTGATTGGCACTGTGCTAGTATATTATAAAGTGGCTTTCAAAATATAAAATGACCATAATGGGCATAAAGATTTTGTGGAAAGAATAAAAATCTAAAAGTCTCAATTAATGGAAGGATAAAATTGAATTTTTATTAAAATTTAAGGATTATATAAGTTTTTAATTTTTTTTATTTTGGAGAGTAAAAGTCAGTGCTGAAAAAAAATCCTTTGATGTGCTCTTAAAAGCACCCCTCAACTTTTTGGTTTATCAAATAGAAAAACCCAACTGAAGAGCATTATGAAACCTACCCTTAGTGGTACGAGTTCAAATGAGTTCAACCAAATCTAATTGTAATTCGGAGGATTAGTCGATGAAAAAGAAAGAAAGAAAACTACATTCACCTTTCCTAAAATATGAGACAATTATGTTACACTCAACATTTTCTCTATTTATAAAATCATCATTAAAGATCACTCAGCTTTACTAAAATTAACTGGTCTCTTGTGTAGTACACTTGCTGATTCATTTATATAAATGACAAAAAAGATAACATGTAACATATGCATGATTATTAATGATAAAATTATAGTATTTTAATTTGACAATATTTGACACATAGGTTAACTAAAATATCTCTTTTTCATCATGTGAGGGTGGAGTTCATAATAAAAACCTATGGTTGAGAGAAAAAAGGTATGCATTTTAGTTAAAATATATGTATCAAAAATTGTTAAAAATATTGCAATTTTATCATTAATAATCATATGCATGTCACATCTTGTCCTTTTTATCAGATCAGTAACTATAGGGGAGGCTATTGAAACCTTTAATGATAATCTTCAACGTATAATTATTCTGAACCTCATAGGCGATATCAATGTAATTTTTTTCAAAAAATGTTATTTATGCTTGAATTATTTTCATTTAAATTGATCCGGGATAAAATTTGAGCTTAGCTTAATTAAAAATTATAAAACTTGAATTTGACTTATATGTTTTGCTTAATTATTAAAACATTTAAGCTTAAATAGCTTTTAATATCAATGTTTTAGAGCTAGAGTTTGATTCAATTACATAATAATATATGTAAAGTTATATTTTCAAGAAATATTATGTCATGATAAGAACTATATTCTTATGAGTACATATATATTACTATGTTTATATTGTTTCATGTTTACCTCTAGTAAACTATGGATATCCTATTTTTAGTTAAGTTAAAAAAACTCACTCCATTGTCATTCCTCCTTTTTCAAAAATAGGTCTCAGCCTTAGTCAATTCTGAGTTTGGTGAGCCTTCTTGTAAAAGCCCTTTTTATTGGAACCTTTATTTTGTCTTAACTTGTTAGTTTCTCATTTCTCCATAAATATCACAGATAGGGTTTTTGGATTTATGCTATGCTTATGTTCGAAAAATTATGATTTCGCTATATAGATTATGTTATGAAAAAGATTTGTAAAGTTAATTTGGTTTTATGCTTGAACTATATTTTGAATTATGTTTGAACATATAACTTGTGGCTATGTATTATGCTGAAGAGTGTCTAGAAACTAATTTGATATTACATTGGATTGATAAACTGGATTATGATTAATATATATTGGGTTATGCTGAGATATTGTGATGTGCTGAAAGGGCATACTATGAGAACGTTTGATACCCAAATGTTATGGATTTATCTGTAGTTATTGCAGGTTTATTGTTTTTGGGAAAAGTCTGAGAAATAGAGGAAACTCTACTCATCTTTCTAGAAAATTTTATATTAAGGCTTATTGGGGAATGTGTTTCCTATGCACTGGTTATGGCCTAAGTTGGGTCATGACAAGTACAAATATGATGAAAGCCAGTGCCCCTTTTATAGATACAATGAAATATTCTAGAAGCAAGACAAAATTCTAGCAAACCAGTCCTAACAAATTTTATCCTATGTTGTATTTTCCCATAGTCTTTGGATTGCAAGAGAATAGTTTTAACTTATCCTTTCTCTTTTTCTAAACACCTTGAATAGTAGTGTCAAATTAAACTCCTTAGACTCGATTAGGTTCTTAAAAGAAGGGTAAAATTGATTAGTTGATTTTAAAAATATACAGTTTGCCCCCTGAATTTTCCCTAATTTTCTTTTATTGTTCGGTATGAACAATGCTGCCAGTGAAAGTGACATTGTGAAGTGTGGGTGCCCGTTTCTCTTACATGTGAGATTGATAATGAGAAGGAAATTTTGTTGTAGACCTGAAAAGGAATATAATTATAATTATATAAATAGGTTTTAATTTATATATACTGACAGTATAAAATTATTTTACACCGTCATTTAATCAAATTCTCCCATTTGCATTATTTTTAAAATAGTGAAAGAGAGAGTTAATCATATTTGCTTATTTGCCAAAATATGATTAGATGATAGTCAAAAAATGGTTTACACTAACAATATATCAAAATTGAACTTGTACAAAATATAGCAATGAATAATTTTAAAAGATTTGAAAAACTACTTCTGCAGCTTTAGCTTTTTATAAAAAGCCTAGTATCATTAGCTCAATAAAATGATAAAATATTTTTTTATTTTGTTTCTAAAATTCAATTATTCGAATGGTCTAAACTCTAAACAATAAATAAAAGTTTTGTGTTTTTTTTTTTTCAGAATTCTTATCCAAATGCAATTTAAAAATGATCACGTACATATTTGACTATTCCCTGTCTCCTTCTTACCTACCTGCTCGGTCTACCAAAAAAAAAAAAAGTCTATAACCGGAAATAACTGGTTGAATGATTAAAAAAGTACAAACAATGATTAAAAAAAAAATTCAAGTTTTTGGGTTCGCAAGGAACCAAAGCAAACTACCCAAGATCCTGAAGTCCTAGATAAACCATAAGCACTTAAATAAACAATTAATATACGTAAAGTTAATATGGGATAAATCAAAAGTGCACCAATCTCTCAAACAAGCACACATGCGGGCTTGGTTATTAAGTACAAAATATAGGAAGAAAGAACTCACAAAAACTTTATATTAACATGCTACATGCACAAATTAAATAACACCTCATCTTACGTATGGGTTAGAAAGGCTACGCTAATTCTCAGTACAATCTGTAGCAGCAAACGAAACTTTTTTCCCTTTAAGATCGTACTCCACTTGATAATCAATCTGTGCCAAATTTCCAAAGACGGAGTTAAGAAATTGTTGTAGAAACTCGGCTCAACACCAAAGGCTTCCACCACTTGATAATACTATCCCCATTGGATCGAGTGAATGCGGCTTTTTCTTTGGTAGGACTATGTACGATAGTGGCAAAAATTGATGTTGAGAAGTCTCCTCATGTGAAACACAACTTTAGTCACGAATACTGACATACAGACTTCGTTGTGGAGCTAAGCGTATGATTAATTCCAATCGGGACTTTATTCCATGGAAAGCTCTTTTTGTGATTGTCATCAATATTAATTATGTCTTCATCAATATTAGTTATATGTCTTGGTACTAGAATTTTCTACAGAGATTGATCAATTAGCCATTAACTCTGCCAAAGTTCACTTCTAGGTGTCGGAGTAATTAATAGTCATTGAACCGTCCAAAGAGGAAGACTAGGGATATTGACCTTATTACTAGTAAGCTAAATACAAAAATTTATTACTAATATTTAAGGATTGGGTTCAACTACAAAGGACCCTAAGGACATTGGCTAAGAAATAAGAATGAAAAGTTTTGTATTTGAACAATGATTTTTTATGTTTTCAATGTATGAGATCAATTCAAAACTTTTGAAACTTTATTTTTATTTTTATTTTTTTTTGGTTCCTTAACATTGCCCTTAGGGCATAGGTTAGCAAAACCTTTAATAAAATTTAATATAAATTTACTACAAAGCTAAAAAAAATGAGTAAAGGTTAATTTTGATCAATGACCCATATATATATATTGTGAACAATATATTTTGTCCGGAACTTTTTTGTAAATAAGAAAAACAAAGTGAAAAAGTGAAAACAAAATATTTTCCTTCTTCTGTAGCACAATTCATTTTTTTAATTTAGTCTAGTCAGGATCTTTTCAAATCAGTATTATTATTTTTTTCCAATCAAATCTTTTTAAAAAAATCATAATCAATCAGTATTTTTTTTATTTGGTCAATATATATCAATCATGCATTATTGCATTTTTATCTCTAATTTTTCATAAATAGTTATTACTTTCTTGGTAATGGGAGGCAAAAAGAATAGGGAAAGCAGCAGTGGTGGCACCCACTCACAATCATCTTCATCCACCCATGACCACTAGCCACCCTTTCACATCACCACCCATCACCTAACCTCACTTTTCATTCCTTATCATCATCATCCCCATAGTCAAGCACCCTCCATAACCATCCTTACCATCAGCCATACAACATTGGTTTATCACCATGCCACTATTCGAACAACACAACCCATATCATAGAACATCCTAATCAAACCCACAAGCTAGAAACCATTCATTCACAACCACCCTAACCAACTTGTGAAGCCACAAAAGCATCACTGCACGCACCTCTGCCTGCCATCGCACTGGCTTACGCCGCCCGTATCTCCACCGTTGGGATAGGCTACTGCCTAGCCTCCCCTCAATGGACTAGCGCAACATCGCAAGCCAGTGCCTCCGCCCTCCACTGCTGTCCCCAAGGATGGCACGAACTATTGCTGCCGTCATCTCCTTTTTGTTGTCCTCTATTGGCTGCTGCTACCCCTAGTCTATTCCTATTTCTGTCATTTTGTTGATTTGGGGAAATTAGAAATTATGTTCTGTTCCTCATTTGGGGTTTTCTTTTTTTGTTATTTTTTGTTCTCTATTTTTTTTTTAGAGGAGTTTGGGTTTGTTTAGGGTTTGGTTTATTTCTTTTTTTGTGAGTTATTGTATTTGGGCTTGTTTGGGTTTGGGTTCTTTTTATTTCTTTTCTTTTATTATGTTTAGGCTACTTTGCTAAGTCTTTTTTTTTTTTTTGGTCTTAGTTTTGGGTTTTGTTTTTAAATTTGATCAAAACATAAAAAAAAAATTTCCAAATAAAATTGACGAACACATTTTATCCCTTTTAATTAAAATCCATGACCACACAATTATTTTCTATAAGAACGACTTGACTTTAAGTTTTATTTTTTGCAAATATATAATTGTTATAATTTTTGGCAAAAAATAAATATTTTAAAGTTATAAATAAATTTGCATAATGAGCTCTAGGGTATCCGTATTTATATGGATGTATTAGGAGTGTAGTGGAATTAAGTTTCCACCCTTCCTTAATCATACTCAGACTCTCGCACTCAAAACTCTAAAAAGATCAGTTTGCAAAATCAAAAGGTTTTCCAATTTTATCCAGAATTAAAATTGGTGGCAACTCCCATTTTTTAAAAAAATTGGTTGTTATTCTCATCGCAACACCCTCCAGGGGGTTGTGACAGTTTGATGACTCCACTGGGGACATTTAGACAATTTGGTGACTATGTAGGAATCCGAAACTAGGCCAATTTGAGTGTCAGTGGATCATGGCATGTTGTTGAGCACATAACAAAGGAGTGTACTCGCGGTCATGGATTTTGAGTCTAGTATAGCCAATGAATCAATGAAATGGGTTGATAACATGAAAGCAACACAATCAATCTTTTCTTCCTTCTCCTTTCATCTCTTAGCAATTGTTGACATCCTATAAATACTTTCCATTGTGGAGTTCAATAAAATTGTCTTTCTTTTCTTCTGTGTCTTTGTTTCTCTTTCTTCTTTTATCATATGTTTTTGTGTCCTCTTTTAAAACTATGCATAATCATGACATAATTGTGAAATTATGATTGAAGTATAGCTAAGGGACTAATTTGCTAACAAAGCTTCGAAATGATAAGTCAAACAGGGGAGTCAAGAACCAAGATTGACTTGCAAAGGAAATAAGGCAACTTGCTCAGCCAAAGTTTGGAGATGACAATCCTTGTGTGGGTTTTTATCAACAACAAAAAACAAAAAACAAAAGAAAAAAGAAAAAAGAAAAAAAAATACTCGCTTGATCGAAAACCCAAACGGGTGATCAAGGCAAAAGTTGGAGCAATGAAGAACTGGAGCAATAAATAGACGCCGAAGCGTCACTAGGCGAAGTGTCTTAGAACTGCAATGAAAAGGCTCACAGCACGGCTTATCTGAGAAGACGATTGCTTTTGCGATAAATGAAAGCTTCCTTGAAGAGTAATGCGAAGATACCTTAAACTGGGGCAATTTTAATTTTTGAGAGCTATTGTCATCATTCTTGTCACTAAGCACATCTTCACTACATTAGTTTTGCATCAATTCATCCATCATAGCACCACTCCACTAGCTTTGCATTGTTCATCATATCATTATTGCATCAATTTTGCATGATTCATCATATCATCATCACATCAATCTTTCATAATCACTTGATGAAAGTTGTCAATCATTCATTTGTCTTTGCTTTCACATGTTCACATACTTTCACAAGTTTTACATTGCTTTCACAGTCTCTTTTGTAAATTTCACAATCTTTTAAATTTCACATTTTACACAGTATGCTTTTTACATTTCACAGATTTTAAATTTCATGCTTTCACAGTTTGCTTTTACATTTCACAAGTTTTTTTAATTTCACATTTTATATGCTTTCATTGTTTACATTTTACAAGTCTTTTAAATTTCACTTTTACATGCTTTCATAGTCTACTTTTACATTTTACAAGTCTTTTAAATTTCACAAATTTTAAAAGATTTTGAATTTCACATTTTACACAGTCTGCTTTTACATTTCACAAGTCTTTTAAAATTCACATTTTACATGCCTTTACAATCTGTCTTGACATTTCACAAGTCATTCAAATTTCACATTTTATGCTTTCACATATTTTAAATTTCACATTTTTACACGCTTTCATAGTTTGCTTTTACATTTCACAAGCCTTTGAAATTTCACATTTTACATGCTTTCACAGTCTGCTTTTACATTTCACAAGTCTTTTAAATTTCACATGCCTTTATTTTGCTTTTACATACGTCTACTTTCATAAATTTCACTTTCACATGCTTCTAAATTTCACAATTCCTTTTCACATACTTTTAAATTCCACACGTATTTAGTTTTCACATACATTTCATTCCTGACTTGATATTAGCATTGTACAATCATCATTTCCTCATCTAGCATCATTCACTATGTCATTTCGTATTATCATCATTCATTCATCGTCATTATGCATGACATCTAGCATCATCCATCAGAACATTTTGCATTGTCACCATGCATTCATCATCACCATCATGTACACATCATTATCTTATCAGCATATTACAAAAAAAAAAAAAAAGGAAGAAGAAAGGATCATCACCATAATCATCATTCATTTTTTTTTCACCCATCATCACATTATCACCTTTCAATAGTCGAGTCATTTATTTTCATCGTCATGTCGTTTGTCCCTCACACCATTTGTCTTTCCATTTGCATCCCTCCTCACCCCCAAGTTATTCATCCTCATCCTTTTCTTTAGTCAGCCAAAATATGTATTCATATCTTATTCCTTACAAAGAAAATATCAAAACCTATAGTTTTTTAATATTTCCTAGCAAGAAACAAGTAAAGAGGGGCAACTGTGAATATCATATTTTGTCTGGACCTTTTTTGTAAATAAGAAAATAAATTGAAAAAATGAAAATAAAATATTTTCCTTCTTCTGTAGCATAATTTGTTTTTTTTTAATTATTTAGTTTAGTCAGGATCTTTTCAAATCAGTATTAATTTTTTTTTTCAATCAAATCTTTTTTTCCCAAAATCAAATCTTTTTTTTTTAAATCATAATCAATTAGTATTTTTTTATTTGGTCAGTATCAATCATTCATTATTGCATTTTTATCTCTAATTCTGCATAAATAGCTATTGCTTTCTTTGTAATGGGAGGCAACTAGAATCACAGAGCCAAAAAGAATAGGGAGAGCAGCAGTGGTGGCAACCACTCACAATCACCTTCATCCACCCATCACCACTAGCCACACTTTCACATTACCATCCATCACCTAACCTCACTTTTCATTCCTCATCGTCATCATCCCCATAGTCAAGCACCCTCCATAACCATCCTCACCATTGGCCATACAACACTAGTTTATCACCATGCCACTATTCAAACAACACAACCCATATCATAGAAAATCCCAATCAAACCCACAAGCTAGAAACCATTCATTCATAGCCACCCCAACTAGCACGTGAAGCCACAAAAGCATCATTGCACGCACCTCTGCCTGCCGTCACGCCGGCTCATCCCCCCCGCATCTCCATAGTTCGAATAGGCAGCCCAAATTTCTCCTTCAATGACCAAATAAGAAGATCACAAGCCAGCGCCTTCGCCCTGCACTGCTATCCCCAAGGTCGGCATGAATTATCGTTGTCGTCACCTCCCCTTTTGCCGTCCTCTATGTGCCATTGTTGCCCCTAGTCTATTCATGCTTCTATCGTTTTGGTGATTTGGGGAAACTAGAAATTTGGATCGGTTCCTTATTTGGGGTTCTTTTTTTTTTGTTATTTTTAGTTCTCTGTTTTTTTTAAGAGGAGTTTGGGTTTGTTAGGGCTTGGTTTATTTCTTTTTTTGTGAGTTATTGTATTTGGGCTTGTTTGGGTTTGGGTTCTTTTTATTTCTTTTTTTTATTATGTTTGGGCTAGTTTGCTGTGTCTTTTTGTTTTTTTTGCCTTAGTTTTGGGTTTTGTTTTTATATTTCATTAAAACATAAAACAAAATCTTTTTTTTTTCCAAATAAAATTGACCAACACATTTTATCCCTTTTAATTAAAATCCATGAACACACAATTATTTTCTACAAGAATGACGTGGCTTTGAGTTCCTCATTACATCAGAGAATACGTCGGCATAGCCAAACAACTATCAAGCCAAAAATATTTTTTTATAATATTTTTTCTTCAATTTTTTTTTAATTTTGATTTTTATTCTTTGCAAATATATAATTGTTATAATTTTTCGCAAAAAATAAATATTTTAAAGTTATAAATAAATTTGCATAATGAGCTCTAGGGTAACTGTATTTATACGGATGTAGTAGGGGTGCAGTGGGATTAAGTTTTCACCATTCTCTAATCATAATCAGACTCCCATACTCAACTCTAAAAAGATCAGTTTGCAAAATCAAAAAGTTTTCCAATTTTAGCCAAAATTAAAATTGATGGCAACTCTCATTTTTTTTTTTTAAATTAGTTATTATTCTTGTCGCGGCGCCCTCCGGGGGGTTGATATATATATAATGATTCAATTTAGTCCCTATAATAAGGCATGTGGAGGTTAACTTGAATCATCAAAAGAACTAATTTGAATTAATTTTGTAATTTCAAGTCATAAATTAATACTTCCTTAGTTTGTGAGAGTAAAATAAAGCACACATACAATTTCATGGATGATAATGAACCTTGACTCCTAAAAAAGTTACTTTTATAGAATAAGATAAAAATGAATTGATCCCAATATTTACCCAATTATATTCCCTCTATTCCATCTCAATTGTCCAAAAAAAAAAATACACATATTAAGAAAGCAATAAATGAATATTGACAATAGTGTAAAAATGTTTTAATTGACAAGATTTCTTTATTTAATATGATTATGCTATTGAAAAATGAAAAAAAAAATAAAAGTTGATAAAGGCTATAACTGATAAACAAAAATTAATATTTTTTTAATTTGATAAATGGACAGATAAAGTAAAAAGAAAATTTCAAAAAAAATTGACAATTGAGATGCAACCAAAGGAGTATTAGGATTGTGTTTAAATTATATTGGTCTATATGCTGATCCTTTTGCTTTAAATAAAAGTGACAGTCAATGTTTAGATGTGAAAATTGACTCTAGCTCTCCTTAATTAATTCCCTCATCATTTCCATCACCTCCATGAAACTCATGATCAAAAACTATTTTAACATCTAATAACAATGTAAAATATGTTTATGAATGTTAGTGTATAAAATTAAACTTTTTATGAAATTGTCATTAGAGAGCATTAGGCTTTGCTAAAATTGCATCGGTCTCTCCCGCAGTTGCTAATTCATTAAGCTAAATAGCAAAAAAAATGTAATTCATACATGATTATTATGTAATATTTTACAAGATCGTATATTAAAATTTAGAACACCAAATAAAACAATCAGTAATGCCTACCTATTTCATTGGTAACAAAAAATTATACCATTTGTTCATGAAAGATGATTCCTGTTGCAAGAGAGAACATACACAATTGTGTATGTTCGTACAGGAGAACCCACTCCTTCTCCCTATTATTTAGATGCCACACCGATGGAGCAGTGGATGTCAAGAGTGCCAAGAGTAGAGATGAGATTCTGTGCATGAGGGGGGGAGAGAGAAAGAGATGTGGTTGTTTTTTATTCAGAAATGTTTTGTCTAAAAATAGTTGAGTGTTATAAGTCATATCTTTATTTTGTCATTTTCATTCCTCTCACATATGGTAGAACTGTAGGTGTGTTTATGGTGGTATTGTACAGATAAAATTATTCTTTTAATTGTGGTGTAAGGAAAGAGAAAAGTAGTAGCCCACAAAATGCAATACAATTATTCTAATATCGTAATTTTGTACATCGTTTTGCTAATGAAAATTCACACCATTTAGCATTTTCTTTTTCTTTTCCTTCTGCAATAACATTGAGCCAATAGTTGGATTGTTTTGTGCTTTTCTTGAAGAGTTTCTTTAAGCTTGTATATTGCATTGCTCAATATCGAAAACAAAAAATTCGAAGGCTTTCTATTCGGAATGAGAAATGATGAAGGTATAACAATTTTTTACAATAATGTTATATGCTTTCCTCTTTTGTTTTTTTATCCTCTTCCTCTATCGATTTTTTTCTTCTTATACCAATTATACATAAAGTAAACATGTTCTAAAAAATTGCTGTACCTGAATCATTTCTCATTCGGAATAATACCTAAGTACCTGTAAAAATCCCATACTTAAAAATAAATAGCAAGAGTGTTGACCCATGTAAACACCTGATTTTATCCGGTCCATAAAACAAAAATTCAAAAATCAATATATTTTAGAGTTTAACCCATTTATAGAATTATGTTGGTAGTTTAATTTTGTTAAGTGAAATTGTAAACCAATTCGAATTTTGTCTATAGTTCTTTATTGCAAACCATTTCAAATTCAATTAAGACCTTATCTTTTAGGTTCATTTCAAGTTCCATTTCATGTCCATTTCAATAAAATAAAATAAAAATAATAAGACCCATTCTATGGTGGCCCATTTCAAAAACAAAAAAAAGGAAAAATAAAAATAACAGAGACAAAATGTCACGGGATTTTGGTTCTTCACGTGAAGTTGAAAAAAAAAAACAGAGAAAGATCATGGGCAGACAGCATGATGAAAGTTTTTGCAAAACGATTAAGCTCCTTTCGATGAGGAGCTGGACCAGCCAACCTGTTAAAGGTGAAGGATTAATAATTTTGGTCAAAGGAGCTACAGAGAAATCCGATTATGATCAAAAGGAGAGGGGAGAGATCATTTTTAAGGGACCAGCATGATCCTCAGGCAAAAAAAAAAAAAACCATAGAAGCCTCAACCGAAATCACCTTCATTTTCACTACCTCACCATTACAACCTCTTTCATCCATCATCGTTATGAATCATTCAACAACACCATTTAACGATCTTCATCATCAGCCAATACAAAAAAAAAAAATCATCATCATCAGTCCCTCACCTAGCCATTTTCTTTAAAAAAACAATCAAACTAGAATAACCCTCAACCCTCACTATATTGATCACAATCCCATTTATCATCAGCATAATCATCATCATAATCCACAATCATAAACTCAACCAAAATAAAAAATTACAGCCATAAAATCACTCTCAGCCAATAAAAAAGTCCAGCAAAATCCATATTTAGATCATAAAAGGGAACCAAAAAATCCAGAAGCAAGAAAAGGGGAAGAAGGTTTTGGCCTCTCTGTTGGCTTCCATTCCCGCTGCGGTCCCTCCCTCTCCATTGCCGTCGCGGCTTTCCCTTTTGCAAGCCCCACCGCCGCGATTCCCCCGCTGCCGCCGGCCTGCTTCCTTCCGCACCAACCGACGGCGGATCTCCGCCACCCACTGTCGCGCCTCTGGTCCTCAGATCTGCCGCGAAGTCCACTGGAAGCAGCACCACCAGATCCGCGAGCAGCCAGCCTCCGCTCCGCCCAGTCGCGCTCCACCTTGCACCATCAGTCCCCTACTGCTGCGCCGGCTCCTCATAGCCAGATCGCCGCGAAACTCCACCTTGCAACACCAGGGAACCGTCAACAATATCACCAACAAAAACAAATTTCAGTCAAAAAATGTTTTTGAACATATACACAGACTCATCGATAAGCCAATAGAGTGGAGAAAGCTTGCAAAGAAACCTGCAACAAATACTGGCAGTTCAACCCAGCAGCAATAATAAGGAAAGAATCAGGTAATAATAGCAGCAGTAATGTCATCACATCATAAAAACTAAAAACTACACTAAAAAAAAAGGGGGAGGCCATGGCGGTTTTCCTCTCCCATTACCACCGCGGCCTCATCACAAATTTCCATCAGCACCGGTGACCTCCTCCTCCATGCAACCTCTTCCTCACCGTGAGCCATCATCTGACATTGGAGCCACCACCGTGATTCCCTTTCTGCTGCTGACTGTGCGATGCTCCTCCCACAGCCCCAGATCGGCTTCCACCCAGACACCGTGCGCGGCCTCCCCTCGATCTCCCCATCGCGGCTCCTCTTTCCTCACAGTCGCGCGCTCCCGCCGCTGTGTGTCTCGCACAACGCCGCTGCCACGATGGCTGCTCCCACCAGCCTCCATAACCTGCGCCAAGCTACCCCACTCCCCAATCTCCTCCACATCAGCCGCGCGCCGCCACCCACAAATCGAGGCAGGGCCGCTTCCCCTTTCCCCTGTGCGAGACCATAAAGAACAGCCCTACATCAGTCCGATCTAGGCACTTTGCTCATCACTGAGCCTTCCAGCTGGACTCTCTTCCATCAAGCCGCAAGTTCGCGGCCTCCCCCTCTCCTCTCCACGCATGACCCATCGCCCCCACCCCTATCATCGCCGCCACGCCTGCCTTCCTTTCTCTCTCTCTGCTTGGCGCCTTCTCTCTCCCCCTATGCCTTAGCCGCTCTTGTGATCTCTCTCTCCATCTCGTGCTCCCTCGTCCTCTCTTTCTCGACCCCTCTCTCAATCTTTCCTTCTCTCTTTCGAAATCTCTCATCCCCATCTGCTCACTCTCTCTCTCTCTCACTCGGATCTCATTCTTTTTCTCTAGATCCTTCTCTATGTTTCATTCCCTCTCTCTTTCTTGCTCTCTATCTCTCGCCCATTCTTTATTTCTCTCCCTCTCTCAGCATCCGTGTGAGTGTGTGAGTGTGTGTGCGTGTTAGTGTGTTAATGTTGTGTTTGTGTGAGTGTGTATGGGGTAGGGTGGTATTAGGTTAATAAATTAGTTTTAGATAAAATTAGTTAATTTTTGGTCAGGAACATGTTAGGGAATTAGATTAAGAATTTATTTGTTTAGGTTGGGTTTGTTTGTTGGAGTAATGTATTTTTAAAACTTTTAAGTCCTTTTTGTATGAGCTTAGATTTTTTATTAGGTTTAGATTAACTTAGGGTCAAGAGCAAATAAATAAATCTTTTTAATTTGAACTTGAAAATAAAAAAGGAAAAAGTAAGTTTTTTTTAAGTTAAAAAATGAATTCTTGAGTGTTTTGTTTAATTTATCTCTAACTAAATTTTTTAGATAAAAATTTGAAAATAAGATTAATTAAGCTGTGACGACTTGTTAATTTTACGTTCTGGAATATTTTAGCTGCGACAACTTGATATTCTAAATTTTTTTTTAATAAAACTAATCAATTCATAATTATTTTAAAAGAACTACGTGACTTTGAATTCCTCATCGCACCAGAGGATACGTAGGAGCAGGTGATTCCTGTCAAGTCAAAATTAGATTTTATTATATTATTTTATTTCATCTTTTATTTGTAAATATTTATTATTATTTTTATTTATTTATAAATATTTATTATCTTTTATTGTTATGTGTTATTTTTAATTTAAGCTAATAATCAAATTGTTTTAAGAAAGAATGTTAATTTAGCCGTGACGGTTTATTAACATAGTTAAACATCTGAGCTGTGACAGCTTGATGTTTAAGATTTTCAAATCAAAAATTAAATTTTCATAATTTTTGTTTTACTTGTAAATATTTTTTTTATGTAGTTTATTCTTTAAAATTTAAATTAATCAATTATTAATTAAATATTTTATTTTAAATAAAGAAGTTAATTTAGCCGAGACGGCTTGTTAACTGAATATTTTATACATCTAAGTTGTGACATCTTGATGTTTCAAATTTTTAAGATAAAATTAAATTTTATGATATTATTTATTCTGTTTTGCATGTAAATATTTTTGTTCATTATTATTATCATTATTGTAAATATTTATTTATTTATTTATTTTATTATTATCCTCCTTTTTTTCTCTTTATTATCTTAATTTAAGTTAATCATTGAAATGTATATATTGTATTTCAAAAAAAAAAAAGATGTTAATTTAGCCGTGACGGCTTGTTAACTCAATATTACGGATACCTGAGCTGTGACAATTTGGAACTCCGAATTTTTTTATTCTAAAAAAGATTTTCTTTTATAATTTTCTTAAAATAAAAGTGTAAATAAATATTTTGAAAGGTTATTAGTAATTTGCACAATTAATTAAGGTACCGTCTAAAGACGGGTGTATTAGGGGTGCTGTAGGATTAAATTCCTACCCTTCACTAAGCATAACCGACTTCCGAGCTCAGATCTGGTTTCAAAAATCATTTTCTTTAAATTAAATGGGTTTTTCCATAATTTTTCCCAATTTTAAACAAAATTTGGTGGCAACTCCATTTCAAAAAAAAAATTCATTTCTTCGCCGTCCACGTCGCGATCCCGGTTGCGACAACCCAAAAGGAAAATAACAACAGAGTAAACAGCCCAAACACCCATGCCCAAGATCTTCACAAATATTGAGGAAGTACGGTGGCGGGCAAAAAATAATTTTACAGCAGTGTTGTTAGGTCCGAAGATAACTTCATCAAAATGATATGGATGAGTCCAAAATTTATGGGCAGGAGAGAGAAGTTTAATTGCATCATTTAACATTTCTCATACTATTTGACCAAGAAATTTTTTTTTACTCATTCTACTTTAATGACAAAATGCTGAATATACGAGGAAGTTACAGTTAATTTGTTTGGCTCACCTCTTAGGATTGACTCACTGTAAGTCAGCCATTCAGAAAACTCTTAAATCGGTTATCATGAATGTGTGACTAACTGGCTATACTTTACTAAGCACCTATATCAATTGGGTCGCTAAATAAAGAAAAAATTTAGAAATTAAAATAATAGGTTCAACTGAAAAAAAAAAAAAGCCACACACACAATGATGAAAAGTATCGGTTATTGTCATGATTTAAATTTGATTATTTGATTTTACCATTGTTGGATGATTTATAAATATCAAGATAAGTGTTTCATAAACTTGCAAAGCATGCATTGACCACGGATTGGGAGAACATTCTCTTCAACCCAAAATTTTCATTACAGAAAAGGTACCAATTTTGGAATCGAATCAAACTACCTACCCAAGATCCTAACACATATATTCCTAAATAAACTATAAGCACTTAAATAAACAATTAGTATGTATAATGGTAATATGAGACATACATTATAAATGCAATAATACTTAATTTAAGCAAGTAAAGATGAGCTTGGTTATTCATTATTATTAAGTAGAGCCAGATTTGGGACTGAGAAAGCACACAATTTTTTTTCCTGAAAACAAAACAAAAAACTATAATATTTTCGAGATACAAACACAAACAAAGTCTCTATTTCGTAAGCTTTGCATATAAGCTAACTCTTGGTACAATCGGCAGGAGCAAAAAGAAACTTTTTTCCCTTCAAGATCATACTCCACCTGAAAATTAATTTGTGCCATATTTCCAAAGATGGAGAGTCCTTTTGGCTTGGTGGGTACTACCAGCAAGCAAAGCAAGTTGTTGTCAACAGTGAATATGTTAATCTCTGGCTTCATGGGAACATTGGATCCAGCAAAATGAAAACAATATCAGGGTAATTAATACAATCCCCATTATAATCAAAGCAAACATCGTATGGCTCTGAAGGTTTTTCAGCACCAAGCGCTTTCTTCACTAAATCCACGAAACCATTGTAGAGACTAGGCTCAAGAGAAGTCAACGTGGACCACGCAATGCAGCTTTCCTAGTGCGCTCTGAATGGGTCATTGAAGAATTGTAAAATGGTGATAATGGTGAGTCACGGTGAATAAGTTCGAAACTAAAGCTACTGTGGCTTTTGCGGGCTTCAGATAATAAAGGTACAATGGAAAGTGAACATATAATAAGGATTGATAAAGAGAAGAACAAATGAGTATTCATGTTTATAGAATCAATTACGGAAGGAGAGGACATGAGAGATTAATGGGATGCAAGGAGGACTGCATGGAAGTGCTTCTATTTATAGAATTAGCACTGCTCCGGAGTCCAAAAAAGACCTCCATTATCCCATAAGAGAAATATTCCACTTTTATTTTTAAGTTAACATTCTTTAAAGGGTTTTCTGTAGAATACACATGCATATTGTAGTATATTTTACCATTAAAGATTAATTAGACATTATTTTTCTTTTTGAGATTTTGTCTGAAAATAAGAAGCAGATAAACTTTAATTTGTTGAGCTCATATTTTAGTGTATTTTGGGTATCTTTATAGGGATTAAAAGGGAAAAAATATTGGGATATCATTTACAATTCAATTGAAAGTGGTAGATGTGATAACATATAACTAATAATGAATGTGGAATTCTTTTACTAAATTTACTAGTAAAATAATTGAATTTGTCAATTATTGACACAATATTCTGGATTTTGTTTTACAAAAACATTAACCAGTAATACAAATATTTTTTTAACTATTAACATGTAATTCTTCAATTGTGCCAATAATGTTTAGGAAATTGACATACCAATATCAGGACTAGTTTTAAAATGTACATAGTTAAATTTAATAATAATGAAGGAAAAATGATCCAGTTGTGAGTGCATTTAAACTTCATATCACATATCTCCTGTAATAGTAGTTAATGTTTAAAATAGTTTAACTAAAAAAACTAACTTAAAAATATTACAAAAGCGACTGATCAATTATGATTTTGGTTTCCAAAGTATCCTCTCATCCTAAAATTGAGAGACTAATCTCCCAAGGTACAGTTAGGCATCTAAGTGGGGACTCATCTTATTACTATTTTTCTTATATACATAAATTTTAAAATCGAATCCCAAACTTCATGATTAAAGCATCGAGCTCCTTCTATTAGGATCAACCCCTTCTTGATGTTCATTTTGGTTTTTTTGAAGAAAAATTATCCCTTCCAATTTTCTCATCTAAAGAAGTCTTGTAATTGTTATTTAAAGTAAAGGGATCAACGTATACCGATATAATTTAAACACAATTTTTATATCATGTGATAAATATTGTGATTAATTAATTTTTTATTCTTTTTTAAGAAATATTTTACCTAATGTAGAAATTCAATATTAACTTTTATTGACAATAATTACATTTAAAACTATTACTATTAGTTTAATTAATAATTAGATTAATTTCTTAAAATTCTTAAAATGTAGTCATATATTTCATTTTCATACAATCCTTAAATATTATAAAGTTTAATTATTTGCTACCTAATTAGTTGGGTAGAAGTGAGCCGAGTTGGATTGAGCTTGTTAAAGCTTAAGCTAAGCTAGGTAGTTGATAATAGGTTTGGCTTGAGCACAATCTCAGGCTTAATAAGAAATGAGCTAAGTTTTTTCTTAAACAAAATGTTATTAAATTTATTTAACTCTTATCATAAATATCTTAAGAAGACAAATAATATATATATAAAAATTTTTTCAATTGGACTTAATAGTCCTAAACACTTTTATTTTATAATTATAAATATAAAATAGATTTTTTCTATTTTCCAAAAGCCTTGAAATTTCCTTTATAAAACCAACCCATTCAATATACACTTCCTAGTTGGTTTCATGCAGCACCACTGTATCGTAACTTTGTGAATAAAAAATTTGTAAAACAAAAAAAGAATTGATTTGGCATATTTTGAAATATCGAAGTATTAGTTTCAGTATTGGACATAATATGTCTTAGGTATTGAGAATAGTGTGTCATTACCCCATTAATTGTGACAAGCACATAAGCAATACTATCCCTTATGAAAGTCTTCTAAAATTAAATAAATAAATTTCTCAAACTGTTTAAGAACTTTATTCATAAAATAATTGAAATAAAGGCACCGTTAATCATGCACCTAGCCCCAAGACAAGGTCTGTATTAATATGTGAGTAAAGTTGTGTTTCACAGTAGGAGACTTCTCAACAGCTCTGGCTTTTTGTAAGATTTTGGCACATATATTAAGAAATTATTAAAAACATATATACATAAGAAAAAATGATATTGATAAAATTGGTCTTTTTATTTTGACAAAAGAGAGTATAAGGTAGAAAATCGTGAAATAATTATTATGAGAAGTGTACGGGAGAATATGTACAAAGATACAACTGGGGTTTTTGCTCTTGTACTAAGTCGGACTTTTTTTTTTTTTTTGGGTTTTGGGGTCAACTCCAAACTGTAATTTTAAAAGGAAAGATTTTATTTTTTCTGAAAATGGAATCCTGGCACTGGGCCAATGAATCTGGGCCACGTTTTAAGCTCATTTAAGAAAATTGGCCAAGTGATTAGTTTCCCTGTACCTTCTTGAACGTGCAGCATGGCATTGGTCTCAAGATGACCAAAGCACTAGTACTGCACGAAGAGTGACAGGCACAGGCCAGTATATCCTGAACGGAAGACTGGCAATATAATTCTAGCCGCTCCTGCTACATAGTACACACCAAAGAAAAAGCGGCTGCAGTTTAATTTAAGTTTTCAGTTTTTAATTTTTATTTTTAATATTTTAAAATTTATAAAAATTTTAATTTTTAAAATTTTTAATTTTTTCTTTATAAATTTTAAAAAAATTAAATAATTAAAAATTAAAAATTCAAACCAAATATACCCTTACAAATCAAAGTGGTTTCCAACTCTTTCTCAATCGCTGCCGGCTTCTTTTGATAAAATAAAGGTATCAAACATGGTACACGGTCTTCGGTCATGTTGCGCCTTGCTTTATTGCCACATTACAAGCCGTCAACCTCGCGTATGTTAGGCTTTGTTTGTTGTCAGCTCTCAAAAGACTACTGGGTTATTTAGGGGCTGATTGGATGTGTTTTTTATGTTTTTTTTTCAAAAATTGTTCTAAAAATAATTTTAAGTTTAGCTTTTAAAAATAAAAAAACATGTTTAGTAATTTAAATTTAAAAATGGTTTTATAACAGTGAAAAATAAAAAAAATTTGTTTGGATAATTTTTTAAAATATAATTTTTAAAACTAATAAAACAAAAATTTATTTGATAAATCATATTACTACAAATAATAGATTTTAACTATTATATTTTATAAATAATATTTTTCATATATACTTAATAAATAAAGTTTTAATACAACTTATTATTTTAAAAATGGTTATAATACAACTTGGTGTCAATTTTTCATACTAATACAAGAAGAAAACCAACTTCCATTAATTGAAACACAAATAGCCTAATGTGAATTGTTAAATCAATTTCAGTCCATAAAAGTCTTAGTTCCCAAATCAAAACCATACATATAAATCAACCAATCAAAAAAAGAAACCAAAAAAAAAACCAGAAAAAGAAAAGTTGACAAAAAAAAAAGGCTAAATCTAAGCTTCCCCACCATTTTCAACTCTCCATCTTCCTCCTGTTCTTTCACCATCGTCCTTCAACCCCACCGCCAGCTTCCCTTTCGATCTCCACCGACCGTCGCACATCCCATCACCGCGCTGCTCCGGATCTGCCTCCAGTCGCGCCGGTAACCTCCGCGAGCTCAGCCACCACCGCAAGCCTTTTATCAATCCCTTTGCCTCTCTCTCACGGTGGCTTGCGGGGTGGGTCTTGGTTCGCTGGCTAGTGGAGGAGCAGCGGGCTTGCTGCTGGTTGGTCGCTGGGTTTGCTGCTGGGTCGTCGAGGGTGTTACTTGGTCGCCAGCACTGTTGCTGGGTTGCCGCTTGAGGTCACGGCCAAGTGAGAAGAGAGGAAGGCTTGAATGGAGAAGTCCAACAAAGTGAAGGGGCTGTGAGCTCCTTGGCCACGAATGGGTGAGAAGAGAGGAAAGGCTTGAATGAAGAAGTCCAACAAAGTAAAGGGGCTGTGAGCTCCTTGGCCACGAATGGGTGAGAAGAGAGGAAAGGCTTGAATGAAGAAGTCCAACAAAGTGAAGGGGCTGTGAGCTCCTTGGCTGTGAAGGGGAATAATAGAGTGGCAAGAACACAAAGTCTGAATATTTACAATTTTGCCACCACATGTTTTCTCAATTTTAAAGTGAAAGAATCAAAAAACAACTCAAAGTTGTTCTTAGTTTTCTGGTTTTAAAACCTGGTTTGTGTTTTTTGTTTTTAAAATCAAATTTTGTAAAACAAACTAACAAACAATATTTTTTAGTAGCCAAACAGCCCCTTAGACTCTCAAAATACTGCTATAAAAAAGTTATAATAGTAACATTTGGAAAAATAATATAAAAGTTATTCTTAATAAATATGAGCGATAGAAGTAGTGTTTGGTAAATCTATCTATACTATTAATAATAATCTATAACATATTATAAAAGGGATTAGGTTTGGTAATTGTTTTTTGTGTCTCCTCACTATATTGAACTCTTTTTTCAAGTCCATGAACTTATATCATTTACAAGAAAATAAAAAATTATGATATTTTATTAAGTAACCGTCGTAAATTCATATCACATATTCTCCACACTTTTTCTAATCTTTCACAAGAAGGAAGTTACATTTTTTGTTAAATTGTAAATGCATCTTGAAAAGCACAAAGTGCTTGTCAAGGGACTAGTATTAATAATGAGGATTCATTTGTATATCTATTTTTTGTGTCTCCTAACTCTATTTAATTTTATTTTAAAGTCTATTCAATTCAAATCTTTCCTAGATTTTCTCTTTTCCCACTAACTTTTTCTTTTAGGAAAAAAAATAACGACCTCACCCTAAGCCATTTACAAATAAAAAAATATTTAGTAAAATTTAACAATTTATTATTGTAGAAATATTTAATTTTATTAATATTTAAAAGATAAAAAATATGGCTTGACTGGCACTACGCTAGTATATTATAAAGTGGCTTTCAAAATATAAAATGACCATAATGGGCATAAAGATTTGTGAAAAGATTAAAAATCTAAAAGTTAATTAATGGAAGGATAAAATTGAATTTTTATTAAAATTCAAGGATTATATTAGTTTTTTATTTTTTTAAAATTTTGAAGAGTAAAAGTTGGCATTGAAAAAAATCTTATGATGTGCTCTTAAAAGCACCCCCAAACTTTTTGGTTTATCAAATAGAAAAACCCAATTGAAGAGCATTATCAAACTCACCCTTAGTGGTACGAGTTCAAATGAGTTCAACCAAATCTAATTGTAATTATGAAGATTAGCCGATGAAAAAGAAAGGAAAAAAAAACTACATTCACCTTTCCTAAAATTTGAGACAATTATGTTACACTCAACACTTTCTCTATTTATAAAATCGTCATTAAAGGTCACTCAGCTTTGCTAAAATTAACTGGTCTCTTGTGTAGTACACTTGTTGATTCATTTATTTAAATGAGAAAAAAGATAACATGTAACATATACATGATTATTAATGATAAAATTATAGTATTTTAATTTGACAATATTTGACAAATAGGTTTAACTAAAATATCTTTTTTTTCATCATGTGAGGGTGGAGTTTATAATAACAACCAATGGTTGAGAAAAAAAGGTATGCATTTTAGTTAATATATATGTATCAAATATTGTTAAAAATATTGCAATTTTATCATTAACGATCATATGCATGTCACATCTTGTCCTTTTTATCATATCAGTAACTATGGGGGAGGCTATTGTAACCTTTAATGATAATTTTTAGCATAATTATTATGAACCTCATAGGTGATATCAATGTAATTTTTTTCAAAAAATTCTATTTATGCTTGAATTATTTTCATTTAAATTGATCTAGGGTAAAAATTGAGCTTAGCTTAATTAAAAATTATAAAACTTGAATTTAACTTATATGTTTTGCTTAATTATTAAAAAATTTAAGATTAATTAGCTTTTAATATCAATGTTTTAGAGCTAGAGTTTGGTTCATTTACATAATAATATATGTAAAGTTATATTTTTAAGAAATCTCATGTCATGATAAGAGCCATATTCTCATGAGTACATGTATGTTATTATGTTTATATTGTTTCATGCTTGCCTCTAGTAAATTATGGATATCCTATTTCTAGCTGAGTTAAAAAAAACTCACCCCATTGTCATTCCTTCTTTTTCAAAAATAGATCTTGGTACTGATTCTAGCAACCTCAGTTAATTCTGAATTTGGTGAGCCTTCTTGTGAAAGCCCTTTTTATTGGAACCTTTATTTTGTCTTAACCCATTAGGTTCTTATTTCTCCATAAATGTCACAGATAGGGTTTTTGAATTTATGTTATGCTTGTGTTTGCAAAATTAAGATTTAGCTATATAGATTATTTTACGGAAAAGATTTGTAAACTTAATTTGGTTTTATGCTTGAACTATGTTTTGAATTATGTTTGAACATATAATATGTGGTTCTGTATTATGTCGAAGGCAGTTTGGAAACTAATTTGATATTATGCTGGATTGATAAACTAGATTATGATTAATATATGTTGGGTTATGCTGAGATATTTTGATATACTGGAATGACGTATTCTGAGAATACTTGATATCCAAGTGTTGTGGATTTATCTATAGTCATTGCAGGTTTATTATTTTTGGGAAATATCTGAGAAACAAAGGAAACTCTATCCATCTTCCTAGAAGATTTCATGTTAAGGCTTGTTGAGAACGTGTTTCTTATGCACTGGTTATGGCCTAAATTGAGTCATGATAGGTACAAATATGATGAAACCAAGTGCTTCTTATATAGATATAATAGAATATTCTAGAAGCATGATAAAATCCTAGCAAACCCAGTCCTAACAGAATTTCATCCTTTTTTGTATTTTCCAATATCCTTTGGATTGCAAGAGAATAGTTTTAACTTATCCTTTCTCTACTTCAAAAAAACCTTGAATAGTAGTGTCAAATTAAACTTCTTAGACTCGATTAGGTTCTATAAAGAAGGGTAAAATTGATTAGTTAATTTTAAAAATATACAGTTTGCCCCCTGAATTTTCCCTAATTTCTTTTATTGTTGGGTACGAACAATATGATGCCAGTGAAAGTGAAATTGTGAAGTGTGGGTGCTCGTGTCTCTTACATGTGAGAGTAACAATGAGAAGGAAATTTTATTGTAGACTTGAAAAGGAATATAATCGTATAAATATGACTTAATTTGTATATACTGATAGTATATCATTCAATCAAATCCTCATATTTACATAACTTTTAAAGTAGTGGAGGAAAAAGTTAATCATATTTGCTTATTTGTCAAAATATAATTAGATAATAGTATAAAAAAAATTTCCACCAACAATGCATCAAAATTAAACTTATATAAATTATAGCAATGAATAATTTTAAAAGATTTGAAAAACTACTTCTGCAACTTGAGCTTTTTAAAAAAAGCCTAATATCATTAGCTTAATAAAATGATAAAATATTTTTTTATTTTGTTTCTAAAAGTCAATTATTCGAATGGTCTAAACAATACATAAAAGTTTTTTTTTTTTTCAGAAATCCTATCCAAATGGAATTAAAAATGATCTCGTACATATTTGCTTATTCCCTCTTACCTACCTGCTCGGTCTACCCAAAAAAAAAATGTCTATGACCGGAAACAACTGGTTGAATTATTAAAAAAAGTACAAACAATGATTAAAAAAAAAATTCAAGTTTTTGGGTTTGCAAGGAACCAAAGCAAACTACCCAATATCCTAACGTCTTAGATAAACCATAAGCTCTTAAATAAACAATTAATATACGTAAGGTTAATATGGGATAAATCAAAAGTGCACCAATCTCTCAAACAAGCACACATGCGAGCTTGGTTGTTAAGTACAAAATATAGGAAGAAAGAACTCACAAAAACTTTATATTAACATGCTACATGCACAAATAACATCTTATCTTACGTAGGGGTTAGAAAGGATAAGCTAATTCTTAGTACAATCGGTAGCAGCAAACGAAACTTTTTGCCCTTTAAGATCGTACTCCACTTGATAATCAATCTGTGCCAAATTTCCAAAGATGGAGATATCAATCGTGTTGGTGTTGGGCACTATCAGCAAGCAAAGCAAGTTGTTGTCAACAACACCGAACAAGTTGTCAGGGATCAAGGTAACATCAGCCCCCGTAAAATGGAACACAAAATTAGGGACCTTAATATTACCCCCATCATAATTAATGCAAAATTTGTACGGATCAGGAGGATTTTGGACTCCTTCAACACCAAAGGCTTCCTTCACCGAAGCTAAGAAATTGTCGTAGAAACTCGGCTCAAGAGTTGTCAATGTGGTCCCTGAGTCAATTACTATGTTGCCCCCGGTTTGATTAGTCTGCACCGTGTTTTGACCAACACTAATGCCTTCAAGATTGAGGTAATAATAGGTAGGGGTAGAAGACTTGGTTATTAAGGGGGTGGACACAGTGTCATTTCCTAATATGGTTGCTTCATCCCCGAATATGAGTTTGCTATTGGAGGATGAATTGAGAGGAACCAAACAATAGGAGAATTTGTGACCAATCTCATCACCTAGTTGTGAAACTAGTGACAATGGCCCTGCTCCAAGGCCAACAAGCCCTGTGGCTTTCTTAGTGCTATCGAAAGTCACACTGTTGTTATACCCACATCCAAAAATAGAACTAGGGAATGAAACGCCTTGGCCACTAGCGGAATTACCAAAATTGATGGAATCAATAGCCAACTCTCCTATTGTGAATGATTTGTCACCATATGAGTATGCATAGCTGCACTCATTTGATTTCCCACAAGCACGTTGGTTCTGGGGTAGTAGTGTGCAATTTCGGGAGTCACAAGACACCGGGGTGTAAGTGGAAGAATTGCTTGGGTCAAATAATGGGGTGTCTTGTTGAAAACAAGAATTTGATGTCTCACAAGGGGAACATTGTACCCAGATAAGGTCACTGCCCGTGTCCGCAACAACAAGCCTTTCAACGGGAGGGGTGCCAATGTAGATTCTTGTGAGGTAATCACCAACAGCACCATTTGCAACTATGATGGATTCGAGTGATGATGATTGATCAGTTCCATTCGATGAGAGTTGATTAACACGGCTGAACCGAGAAATGGAACGTAAGGTGGCACTCCTAGTGAGCTCCGATGGAGTCATTGAAGAGTTGTAAAAGGGTGATGATTTTGAGTCCCGGTGAATGAGTTCAAGGCTGAAGCCTCTTAGGCTTTTACTGGCTTCAGCATAGGGTACAACAATATTGGTAAGTGAACATATGAAGGCTGAAAAAAAGAGCAACGAAAGAGCATGCATGTTTGAAGAATCAATGAAGGATATGAAAAGAACAAAGAGAGATATATTGGGTTCTTGGTGGATGGAGAATGGCATCAAAGCACTTCTATTTATAGTTTAACGGGAATTTTGTGGTAGGTGATTTTTTTCGTCAAGTCTTTTGTTTTTTGTAGTTGATTTTCTTCCTTTTCACCATTAGACTTACGCCATATGATTTTGATTTTTTAAATGTTGGGAAAGGTACGTAATAATATTTAATAACAAGACCAATTCAGTTGATAATACACTTGAAATTTTGTGGAAGGTTCCAAAATCTTACTAGCAATCTATAAATAATTGTTGATACTGTGTAATATTGAAAAAATTACACTAACATCCCTTGAATTTTAGTGTAATTATACTTGATATTATTATTTTATAAAATAATCACTGACCTCCTCTAAAATTTACTAAAATTGCAATAACCTCCCCTATTGACACTAGTTTGTTAATTATTTAAGTGACAAAAAATATAATATGTGATATATATATATAAACAATGAAATTATAATATTTTAGCAATATTTAACACATTAATTGAATAAAATATTTTTTATCACATGAAA
This sequence comes from Dalbergia cultrata, assembly GCA_031216105.1. Taxonomy (NCBI): domain Eukaryota; kingdom Viridiplantae; phylum Streptophyta; class Magnoliopsida; order Fabales; family Fabaceae; genus Dalbergia; species Dalbergia cultrata. The sequence continues at coordinate 21,940,353 of CM062350.1, forward strand.
ATGAAACTTATAATTAAAATTTATGATATAAAAAAGTATTTTAGTTAATATATATTTGAAGGTGGATTATACAACCACCTTGTTTTCATCTGTCTATTAAAGATGAAAATTTGAAAGGATTGTGCATATCTTCATACGGATAATTGTTTTTCCCCTGTTAACCTGGAATTTAATTCACCAAAGAATGCCAAGGTTTTTCACCACACACGCACACAGACGCAACACAAAGCTGAGATAGCAAAATCCAATGAAAAGGGAGGAGGAAACAAAATGAATGTTGCCTTATCAGTTATCAAGGACTAAAGCTCTAGTGATGAAAAGTTTCAATACAATCATACATTTGCTCATATGGATAATCATTCTTTTTGATCTTTTTGACCTTCAACTCATGCCACTAGATCACACTAGATTGTGTATATAGACAGATGAAAACAAGGTGCATGGTTGTATAATCCACCTCCAATTAAAAACTTTATTCATAAAATAATTGAAATAAAGGCACCGTTAATCATGCACCTAGCCCCAAGACAAGGTCTGTATTAATATGTGATTAAAGTTGTGTTTCACATTAGGAGACTTCTCAACAGCTCTGGCTATTTGTAAGATTTTGCCACATATATTAAGAAATTATTAAAAATATATATACATAAGAAAAAATGATATCGATAAAATTGGTCTTTTTATTTTGACAAAAGAGAGAATAAGGTAGAAAATCGTGAAATAATTATTATGAGAAGTGTGTACGGGAGAATATGTACGAAGATACAACTGGGGTTTTTGCTCTTTTTTTTTTTGGGTTTTGGGGTCAACTGCAAACTGTAATTTTAAAAGGAGAGATTTGGTTTTTTCCTGAAGGGAAAGAGTATAATATGAAATGATGGCACCGGGCCATAAATCTGGGCCACGCTTTAAGCTCATTTAAGAAAATTGGCCAACTCATTGGTTTCCCTGTACCTTCTTGAACGTGCAACATGGCAACGGCCTCAAGATGACCAAAGCACTAGTACTGCACGAAGGAAGACTTGGCAATATAATTCTGGCCGCTCCTGCTTCATAAACCACATTTTACTTACTCAAGTGGCTTCCAATTCTTTCTCAATCGCCGCCGATGTTTTTGATAAAATAAAGGTGCCAAACATGGTACACATGTTCGGTCATGTTGGGCCTTGCTTTACAGGCACATTAAAAGCCGTCAACCTTGCGTATCTTAGGCTTCGTTTGTGTTGTATGCTCTCAAAAGACTACTGAGTTCTTTGAACTCTTAAAATACTGCTCTACAAAGGTTAAACTGTATTATTTAATAAAATAATGTAAAAGCTGCTCTTAATAAATATGAGCAATTAAATTAATGTTTGGTAAATCTATCTATACTATTAATAATAATCTATAACATATTATAAAAGGGATTAGGTTTGGTAATTGTTTTTTGTGTCTCCTCACTATATTAAAATTTTTTTTCAAGTCCATGAACTTATATCATTTACAAGAAAATAAAAGAATAAATAAATAACAACTGTGATTTTTTATCAAGTAACTATCGTAAACTCATATATCATATTATCTACACTTTTTCTATTCTTTCACAAGGAGAAAGTTGCATTTTTTTGTTAAACTGTAAATGTATCTTGAGAATGGACTAGTATTAATAAAGAGGATTCACTTTTATATCTAAAGTAAACACCTAAATTGGTCCCTGATAATTTTTTTTATGGATAAATTGATCTCTAACAATTATAAACATCCAAATTAATTCCTGACAATTGTTAAAATAGGGCATTATAGGTCCCTAATCGGCCTATCAATGCTCAGAGAAAAGATAGAGATTAGAAAAAAAAACTCGGATAGGAGAAGGTGGAGCTCATCTGAAAGGAAATAGAGCTCGGACAGAACTAGGTAAAGCTCGGTTAGGACTAGGCGAAGCTTGGCTGACATGTGGCCGAGACTGATAGGTATGTGACAGAGTTCAGTCACCTATCATCTGATCTCCTCCTAATAGCCAAGCTCTATTTCCTCTTAGACAATCTCCATTTTTTCCTAGCTGAGCCCCACATTCTCCTAACCGAGCTATTTTTTCATCTCTGCCTCCTGGTCGAGCCTTAACAGGCCAATCAGATACCTATAGTGTCCTATTTTTACAATTGCGATAGGCATTTTTAGATGTTTACAATTGTTAAGGATTAATTTGTCCATCAAAGAAATTGTCAGGGACCAATTTAGGTTTTTACTCTTATATCTATTTTTTTGTGTCTCCTAACTCTATTCAATTTTATTTTGATGTCCATTCAATTCAAATCTTTCCTAGATTTTCTCTTTTCCCACTCACTTTTTCTTTTAGGAAAAAAAAAATAACTACCTCACCTTAAGCCATTTACAAACAACAAAAATATTTAGTAAAATTTAACAATATATTATTTTAGAAATATTTAATTTTATTAATATTTAAAAGATAAAAAAATGGGGCTTGACTGGCACCACACTAGTATATTATAAAGTGGCTTTCAAAATATTAAATGACCGTAATAGGCATAAAGATTTGTGGAAAGATTAAAAATCTAAAACTCTTACTTAATGAAAGGATAAAATTGAATTTTTATTAAAATTCAAGGATTATATTAGTCTTTTGATTTTTTTAAATTTCGGAGAGTAGAAGTCAACGTTGAATAAAAAACCCAATAATGTGCTCTTAAAAGCATCCCTTACTTTTTGGTTTATCAAACAGAAAAACTCAATTGAATAGCATTATCAAACCCACCGTTAGTGGTACGAGTTCAAATAAGTTCAGCCAATCTAATCTTAATTATGAAGATTAGCCAATGAAAAAGAAAGAAAACAAACATTCATCTTTCCTAAAATTTGAGACAATTATGTTACACTCAACACTTTCTCAATTTATAAAATCATCATTAAAGATCACTCAGCTTTGCTAAAATTAACTGGTCTCTTGTGTAGTGCACTTGCTGATTCATTTATTTAAATGACAAAAAAGATAACATGTAATATATGCATAATTATTAATAATAAAATTATAGTATTTCAATTTGACAATATTTGACACATAGTTTGACTAAAATATCTTTTTTTCATCAAATGAGGGTGTAGTTTATAATAACAACCTATGGTTGACAAAAAAAGGTATGCATTTTAGTTAATAAATATGTATCAAATATTGTTAAAAATATTTCAATTTTATCATTAATGATCATACACATGTCACATATTGTCTTTTTTATTAGACCACAAACTATAGGGGAGGCTATTGTAACCTTTAATGATAATTTTCAGCCTAATTACTTGAACCTCATAGGTGATATTAGTGTAATTTTTTTCAAAAATTGTTATTTATGCTTGAATTATTTTCATTTAAATTAATTCGAGGTAAAAATTGAGCTTAGCATAATTAAAAATTATAAATCTTGAATTTGACTTATATGTTTTGCTTAATTATTAAAAAATTTAAGCTTAATTAGCTTTTAATATCAATGTTTTAGAGCTAGAGTTTGGTTCATTTACATAATAATATATGTAAAGTTATATTTTCAAGAAATCTCATGTCATGATAAGAGCCATGTTCTCATAAGTACATATATGTTATTATGTTTATATTGTTTCATGTTTGCCTCTAGTAAACTATGGATATTCTATTTTTAGCTGAGTTAAAAAAAATCACCCTATTGTCATTCCTTCTTTTTCAAAAATAGATCTTAGTACCGGTTCTAGCAGCCTTAGTCAATTCTAAATTTGGTGAGCCTTCTTGCATTGTGAAGGCCCTTTTTATTGGACCCTTTATTTTGTTTTAACATGTTCATTTCTTATTTCTTCATAAATGTCTCAGATATGGTCCTTGGATTTATGCTATACTTATGTTTGATAAATTATTATTTAGCTATATATATTATGTTATGGAAAAGATTTGTAAACTTAAGATGGTTTTATGCTTGAATTATGTTTTGAATTATGTTTGAACATATAACTTGTAGCTATGTATTATGTTGAAAAGAGTCTGGAAACTAATTTGATATTATGTTGGATTGATAAAGTGGATTATGATTAATATATGTTGGGTTATGCTGAGATATTATGATATACTGAAAGGGCGTATTATGAGAATGTTTGAGCCCAAGTGCTATGGATTTATCTGTAGTGATTGCGCGTTTATTGTTTTTGGGAAATGTCTAAAACATAGAGGAAACTCTACTCATCGTTCTAGAAAATTTTGTGTTAAGACTTATTGGAAAATGTGCTCCTTATGCACCGGTTATGACCTAAGTTGGGTCATGAAAGGTACAAATATGATAAAAGTCAATGCTCCTTTTATTGATATCAATGGAATATTCTAGAAGCAAGGTTCATATGGGATAAATCAAAAGTGCACCAATCTCTCAAACAAGCACACATGCGAGCTTGGTTATTAAGTACAAAATATAGGAAGAAAGAACACACAAAAACTTTATATTAACATGCTACATGCACAAATAGCAACTTATATTGTATGCACTGACACTCTAAAATTATTTTATACCGGCATCCAATTAAATTCTGTCATTTGCATGACTTTTAAAGTAGTAGAGAAGAAAGCTAACTATATTTGCTTATTTGTCAAAATATAATCAGATAATAGTATAAAAAAAAATTATACTAACAATGCACTAAAATTAAACTCATATAAATTACAATAATAAATAATTTTAAAATATTTGAAAAACTACTCTGCTGCTTTAGCTTTTTATAAAAAGCCTAGTGTCATTAGCTTTAAAAACTGATAAAAAAAAATTTATTTGTTTTTTAAAGTCAATTATTCGAATAGTCCAAAAAATATATAAAAGTTTTTTTTTTCCCAGAAATCTTGTCCAAATGCACTTTAAAAAGGATCCCGTACATATTTGACTATTCCCTCTTACCGACCGGCTCGGTCTACCCAAAGACAAAAAAAAAAGTCTATGACAGGAAATAACTGGTTGAATGATTAAAAAAAAGTACAAACAATGATTAAAAAAAGAAAATTCAAGTTTTTGGGTTTGCAAGGAACTAAAGCAAACTACCCAAGATCCTAACGTCTTAGGTAAACCATAAGCTCTAAAATAAACAATTAATATACACAAGGTTAATATGGGATAAATCAAAAGTGCACCAATCTCTCAAACAAGCACACATGCGAGCTTGGTTATTAAGTACAAAATATAGGAAGATAGAACTCACAAATAACATCTTATATTACGTATGGGTTAGAAAGGCTAAGCTAATTCTTAGTACAATCGGTAGCAGCAAACGAAACTTTTTGCCCTTTAAGATCGTACTCCACTTGATAATCAATCTGTGCCAAATTTCCAAAGATGGAGATATCAATCGTGTTGGTGTTGGGCACTATCAGCAAGCAAAGCAAGTTGTTGTCAACAACACCGAACAAGTTGTCAGGGATCAAGGTAACATCAGCCCCCGTAAAATGGAACACAAAATTAGGGACCTTAATATTACCCCCATCATAATTAATGCAAAATTTGTACGGATCAGGAGGATTTTGGACTCCTTCAACACCAAAGGCTTCCTTCACCGAAGCTAAGAAATTGTCGTAGAAACTCGGCTCAAGAGTTGTCAATGTGGTCCCTGAGTCAATTACTATGTTGCCCCCGGTTTGATTAGTCTGCACCGTGTTTTGACCAACACTAATGCCTTCAAGATTGAGGTAATAATAGGTAGGGGTAGAAGACTTGGTTATTAAGGGGGTGGACACAGTGTCATTTCCTAATATGGTTGCTTCATCCCCGAATATGAGTTTGCTATTGGAGGATGAATTGAGAGGAACCAAACAATAGGAGAATTTGTGACCAATCTCATCACCTAGTTGTGAAACTAGTGACAATGGCCCTGCTCCAAGGCCAACAAGCCCTGTGGCTTTCTTAGGGCTATCGAAAGTCACACTGTTGTTATAGCCACATCCAAAAATAGAACTAGGGAATGAAACACCTTGGCCACTAGTGGAATTACCAAAATTGATGGAATCAATAGCCAACTCTCCTATTGTGAATGATTTGTCACCATATGAGTATGCATAGCTGCACTCATTTGATTTCCCACAAGCACGTTGGTTCTGGGGTAGTAGTGTGCAATTTCGGGAGTCACAAGACACCGGGGTGTAAGTGGAAGAATTGCTTGGGTCAAATAATGGGGTGTCTTGTTGAAAACAAGAATTTGATGTCTCACAAGGGGAACATTGTACCCAGATAAGGTCACTGCCCGTGTCGGCAACAACAAGCCTTTCAACGGGAGGGGTGCCAATGTAGATTCTTGTGAGGTAATCACCAACAGCACCATTTGCAACTATGATGGATTCGAGTGATGATGATTGATCAGTTCCATTCGATGAGAGTTGATTAACACGGCTGAACCGAGAAATGGAACGTAAGGTGGCACTCCTAGTGAGCTCCGATGGAGTCATTGAAGAGTTGTAAAAGGGTGATGATTTTGAGTCCCGGTGAATGAGTTCCAGGCTGAAGCCTCTTAGGCTTTTACTGGCTTCAGCATAGGGTACAACAATATTGGTAAGTGAACATATGAAGGCTGAAAAAAAAAAGCAACGAAAGAGAATGCATGTTTGAAGAATCAATGAAGGATATGAAAAGTACAAAGAGAGATGTATTGGGCTCTTGGTGGATGGAGAATGGCATCAAAGCACTTCTATTTATAGTTTAACAGGAATTTTGTGTTAGGTGATTTTTTCGTCGAGTCTTTTGTTTTTTGCAGTTGATTTTCTTCCTTTTCGCCATTAGACTTACGCCATTTGATTTTCCATTCTTAAATGTTGGGAAAGGTACGTAATAATATTTAATAGAAAGACCAATTCAGTTGGTATAATACACTCGAAATTTTGTGGAAGGTTCCAAAATCTTACTAGCAATCTAGAAATAATTGTTGACACTGTATAATATTGAAAAAATTACACTAATATCCCTTAAATAAAAAATTACACATTAATTGAATAAAATATTTTTTATCATATGAAAATAAAACTTATAATTATAACTTATGATATAAAAAAGTATTTTAGTTAATATATATTTAAAACATTATTAAAATATTATATATATGTATATGTATATATATATATATATATATATATATATATGTGTGTGTGTGTGTGTGTGTGTGTGTGTGTATACATACAAGACCCCATGTTATTTTTCTGTTTCACTTAAATTAATAAATTAGTATGTTCAGGGGATGTTAGCGATAGTTTTGTAAAATAAATTAAAGAGATACCAAGTGTGATTACACTAAACCATAGAGAAAGTAAATGTAAATTACTCTATAATATTTGGTACTAGTCTTTTGGTTGCAAAGAATTTCTATAATTTTAATCCTATACTTTTCTTAAATAGTTGAATAATTGAATCGATTATATCTAGAATTGATTCGGCTCTTAATCTAAAAGTAAAAGCAAGGGGGGGATGATAATATTGTTTACGAACTAATTGATTTAGTCTAGTTGACAAAACCAAACTATAGTGTGAAAGCTTCTAGTTGATTAAGTCATCTAATATATTATAAACCAACGAATCATATTTTGAGAAGGCGAGTCATATTCAATAATTTTCGTCGTTCTTGCCTCGCAGACACGTTAGGTACATTACAATGCCTTGTGGTTTCTTGTAATGTGCACAATATTTTTGAAAAATAAACTAATGAGTAAGAAAATTTCTTGCACACGTGTAAATAAATAATTCTAATAATCCATTCTTAGATACACTCCCATAAAAGCAAATGAAACTCATAGATGAATGAGTATATGTTAAATAAAGTTAATGAGACTTCCTTTTATTATGAGTGTGTCTAAATGTGATGTATTAATATCTATTCATGCAAGAATCTATCAACAAGCTAAGTAATCCCTCATACACAAGAAAATATCATAATTAACTCTGTGAATTTAATTTATATACATGGTTAGTGTAAAATAACTTTCCAACAATATTCAATTATATATTGTCATACTAATTAGCAAAAATATTTGACTCAGTCACTCTCTACATAAAAAGTCTTACAAATAATTATAAAACTATATGATTAGTACAAAAATAAATAAATAAATAAAACTAGATGACAATAATAGACACTGCCAGTGCATTAAACTGAAAGTGATTCCCAGAGTAGGGAGCTCGGTGGATAATCATGTTTATGGAGGCACATACTCACTAGTATGTCCTCATCAATGTTCAAAATTACAATTGTGATCGTGATTGTGGCTATGACCATTACAACTGTGGATATTGCGACTACTGCAATGCAAATGGTACTTATTTTAGTGTGATTTCTTTTTATTTGCACATAATATTAAAATAAAAGAGGTATGGCACTGAAAAAAAAAAACCCCAATATATTTGAAATAAAATTGTGTTGTCAATATATTCAATATTGTAAGAAATTTCTTTTCCTAACATTGTAAAAATTTTACAATACATGTTAACAATAATAAATAATAAATAAATTTAATAGAATATTTCAATATAGATGCCATTAATAATTATTTAAACATAACTAATAACTTAATTAAAGATTACATATATAATTAAATTTACATTCTTTCGTTTTTGTAGAAGATAATATTTAGTTTAATATAATTTTTTCCTTTTCAATCATATAACTTATTAAATCCCAAAAAAGAATATACACACACATTAAACAAAAGTGAAATCCCATACACTCTGTCCCTTCATTCATTCAAAATAAATAAAAAAATACATTTAACCCAAACAAAATTAAAACAACAACCAAAAAGTTAAAAAGTTTTGTAAAAAAATAAGAAGAATAATAATAATGTAACTCTCACAAAAAAAATAAAAAAATATTCCACCTAATAGCCCATTGCATGAACCCTTAAAAAGAAAAAAAAAATCATAACCAGCAACCCTTTACCTCACCCGCTTCCCCACCTACCCCACTTTTACACCATTCTTCCTTTCTTATCTTCTCTTCTCTGACTAAAACAAAAAATGTTACTTTATTATTTTTAAATGTGATAGTGATCCCTAATTATCACATTGATTCATTACGTTCAATAAGAAAAAAATGGATATCCAAATACACATCACTTTTTTAGATATTCAAATAACACTGCTTATCCGCACAACTGTTCAACCATTAAACACCTTCCACCATTTTTCACAAAAATTCATCATTGCTTCATCCCTTTAGCCATTTGTAGAACTTTCTTCGCCATTTTTTTTATCACATGTTCTCTTCATTCCTAAATTTGCCTCCGACACATCCTTACTATCTCCTTTTCAATTTTCTTCTGCCTGTTGAACTGCTGCTTCTTCTGGCCACCTCATCCCCCAAGTCTCCGCTTCACTTTCAACCACCACATGATTATAGTCTCAAATATCAACTCTCATCTCTACCCACACCCACGATTTCTCACAATTATTGCAGTTATGATGTGTTATGCCTATGAGGTTGTTCTCAGACTTGAGAAGATGAGATGAAAACTGGGAAGATTTCAGAGTTGTTGACTTTAGAGTCTTGGAATAGGTAGATTTGCCCTTTTCTCTTTACATTTTCAATTGCTTTGTTGTTTGAAAATCTATCAAAGCCTAAAAAGTTTGCTTCTTTTCTATGTCGGAAGAACGGATGAGATAAGCAAGAATGGGATGAAACTAGCCAATTGGCAGATCAGTTGCATTTTGATATGGCCCGATCCCGCTACTCCATTACATTGAGGAACACTATTATGATGCTGTTTTTCCAGAGATTTCTGTGCAATTGCGGGTAGATGTGATTGCAGACAGTACCACATCTGCAATATTGCGACCACATCAACTAATGTGGTCCGTAATTTGAATCACTACAATCATCATTTTCCTGAAAATGTGCACATCTTTCCATGACTAGAGAATAGAGGTCCAGTAGCTCAACCTTTCTCTATTCTTTTATGATACTCAACAGCATTCGCCATTGCCATTGAGTCCTCTATGAAGCTTGGCCGGCTCTGACATTCCTATTATTTAACCATTGAATACACTTTATTTAAATGTATAATCAATTAATCAAAAAAAAAATTTAATGTATAATCAGGTTCATATGATATTTGTGATCAAACACATGCATATGCATCATTAAGGCCATAAAGAAATCTCACGATACAATCATGTTCCATGTGGAGAATGGCACTGTGTTCTACATCAAGCCTGATTTCTACGTCAAACCTCAAGATATAATCATTAAGGCCTTAGCGTATTGTTTTCTACATCAGACCTAATTTTTCCGCTTCTGTATATACACACACACACATAATACTCTCAAATAGTCTCACATAACTCTAGCAGCCCTTATTCTTTATCTTTTTTTTTTTTAATAGAAAACACTATAAAACACCATTTATTCTTCAATTATTCTTTTCCTCGTTCCTCCTAGTTGGTGAGGAAGCCATTGTTAAAGATTAGGAAACTCTAGTTCTCTACGTACGTAGATGTCAAAGGTACCACAATCTCTCCACTCAATTAGTGTTTGAAATTTCCGATAACGATTCCTCCCTTTTTCCTTTAGATAGGGGTGTAAATGAATCAGCCCAATCTGATGAAACCGACCAACCTAAACTGAACCAAATAAATCGATTCAGGTTGATTCGCCTTGTTGGGTAAAAACCAATCAATCACATAATAATTGGTTCGGGTATCAAATTTCATAAATTTCAACCCAATAGCCCAATGACTTGACCTGATCATATATTATATTATATATAATATTTTTAATTTTTACTATATATAATGTTTTTAGTTAATAAAACATATTTTCATTATGTCTATTGATATTATTAAGTTATATATGTATTGATGTTATTAAGTTGTATATGTCTGTGAAATTCAAAGCTTTCTTTTTGTTGTATCAAAATTCAAAGTTTGTGATTTTTTAAAAACTTTTATTATTTTTATTTTTAATTAAATTAAACATAAAAATAATAATAATTAAGCAACCGGATCACCGAATCAAACTAACCCAATTTTAATCAATTTAGTTTGGTTTGAGATTGGTAAAAAATAAAATCTATGAACTTGAGCCAAACCAAACCATATTGATCTATTCGGATTTATTTTTTCCTCAAACCTAAACCAACCCAACCTGATTACACCCTTACCTGTTTTCTTAATATGAATTTAGGACTTGTTTAACATATATTTAGGACAAGGAGCAGGCATCTAGTTGTGCGCATGGGGCTAGTATCTTGTCAACCGCGAAGGGAAAGAACAATACGACCACAAGGGGTTAAACTATGGGCCCACGGCCCAACTTACTGCAGGCCCAGATACAAACAATGAAACACAACCCACAAGTTGGATAATAAAACACAGCTTTTGGATTTTGGTCGTCAAACATGCCTCGTGTTTAGTGGATTGGGCCTTGGCTGGAGTTATGTTCTCTCTATTGTGGGCTTGTAATGTTCACAGCCTTTTAAATCAACAAAGAAAATCCAGCTCTCTTATACTTTATCTACTATGACCTCTTACCTGTGTTGTTAGCTGGATCTCTGAAACTAACTTTAGTATGAGTGAATATCATCAATTTAATGCCTACTGAAAGAAGGTGAGAGCAAGGCATATTTCAACGTAAAGACACATGTGCAAAAGACAACATAAAACAATATGATTTGGAAAATAAATTTGATAATTGAATGATAATACTAGAAGAAAGACGTTGAAACCAAAGAACTTTTAAAACTCATTACTTTGAATTCCAAGAAGTAGCAAATAGAAAGACCATCCAAAATATGAACACAAAACTTCTTATCACATACATGACAATATATAAGTAAAGAGATTAAGACATTACCATATTCCATTACATGAATAAGGAAACCATATGAAATAAAAATTGAATCTATTTAGCAAACAAAACATAATAGATAAAAGAAGTTGACAAAAAACAGAAGCCAAAATGACACTATTTAAACAAAAGTAATAAATCTACACTTTATAATCCCTAAAACATTTTTTTAATATTTTAATTCTTAAAAGATTAAATACATACACTAGTACTCAAAAAATTTCATGTTAGACACATTATTCCTCGTAAAAGGGAAATTATATATGACGCTAATCCTTGAAACATTGATTTTTAACATATTAATCCTAAAAAAAATTGTCTTTTAATATATTAATCTACGATCCCTAAAAGAATTTGCTTTAAATATATCAATTTTTTAGGGCTAATATTTAAATGACTTTTCTATGGAGAAAATGTTATAGCATAAAATATTTTTATGACTACAGTGTATACACGTTTAATAATTTGAGGATTAAAATGTTAAAACAAAAAATTTGCAGGGATTAAAGTATAGATTTATTCTTTAAAGAATTCAGTAAACAAAGCTTAGAAGAAACATAACAAAAAAAAAATTGAAAGGAAAAAACCACAATAAGATATTGAGAAATTCAAATAAAACACAATAAGATATTCATGATTAAATTGATGGAATGAAGAACAAACACGAGCCTGAACTAATCAAAACAAATTCATAGAGACAAGCTAGGTCAGCTGAAAGTTATTTATCATCGATCGACTTTCTGTAAGTCCTATGTTTGTGGAAAACCGATGAATTTCGGCGGATTCAGCTAATTTTCTTGTGGATAAGTCTCCTAAAAGTAGGCTTTTTCTTTTCTCTTGTAGCTTTGTGCCATTAGCGTCAATCGAGGTTATCATTGGATATCATATATTCATAAAACATCTTTTAGAGATTAATTTTTTAACTTGTCGTTCTTTTAAGGTCAAAATGGCGATTGAGTTTTTTTACTATTATTATTTTGAAGTGTGTAACTTTTTAACTAAAAATTTCCCACTGCTTTCCTTATAAACTTAGGAAAATGTTAAACAATTGTTAACTTTTAATTTATTGTGTTACTTTTTTATATTATAAAATGCTATATTTTGAAAATTCTTGTGAACCGTTATTTATTGCTTTAATATTAATATTTAGTTTAATTTTTATTCAAATTTTTATGCATTTGTTTAATCATTCTTAGAGTAAAATTCCGATTATTTCAATTATTTTTTATGAATTTTTAAATTAATTATAAATTTATATGATTATAAAAATCATGAAACTCACAAGTTACTATACTAAAAAAGAATTGAAAGCATAATTTTCAAACCGGGCCTGTTAAAAGTTTAAATGGCAAATCAGTCCTAGAACTAGGCTGAGTCACATATTAGATCGGTCATGCGTGCAAATAGAATTGAACCGGCTTGAATCGATAGAGACCTGTTTGATTTGCTGTTTCCAGTTTTCAATTTTCAGTTTTCAGTTTTTCCAGTATTTTCTTCACAAAAATTGAAAACTGGAAATAACAAACCAAACAGGCCTAAGATTTTCAATGAAACCAACGGCCCGACTGATTTTGGTAAATCGACTGAGTCATTTTTAATTATCTTTTTCAGAGAAATTTTATATCCATTTTTTTTTTGTAAGGAGAGAAATTTTATATCCATTAAATCAATTGGACATATTTTTGTAAGTCACTTGTCAAAAATGACTTGACTCCCGTCAATTACGGAATGTTGAAAGCAATCCTTTCTGTAATAATAAAATCACTTGTTTCCACTTTTGACATTCCATCGATATAGGACTTCCTCTGCTTATTCATATGGCCAACAGCATGTTTCAGCTGAAGACTTGGAAGGTGTCCTCTTCACATCCTTAAGATCATAGAGCATACGTGTGCAGCATCATTAGCACGAGCCTTAATTTGTATCACATAATATCTTGTATGAAGATCATCTAACAAAATATTTATCCACCAATATAAGCCCTCGATTTATTTGCTCTTTCTTCTTCGATGCTTACTGATATATTTGCTTAGGACTGATGAATGACTAAGACGTGCGTACATTCATGGTAGTGCGAACTGATGCTTGTGCTACATGTGTTAACAGCTTTTTTGTGGGTTGACAAGATTATGTTTTTAAGGGGTGTTAGTTTTGTTATTATATGTCAGCCATAGTCTCTTTGGTCTTGATGGTTGTATGCAGTCTTGTAGCTAAATTTCTTCTCTTCTATTTTTTTGTTTTTGGTGGGATGAGAGAAAGGGAGCTCTCCACCTACTAGGCCAAGTTGATCTATGTGTCGTTGTTTCTCATTATTAATTATATATATATAAGAGATTTAGTTGTATTCAATTACTTTTTAGGCTAAAACCTTAAGTTAGTCTTTCATATTTATAGTGAGGGACAAATTAGTCTCCCAGATTTAGAAAATCTCATATTAGTTCCTCAAATTTTATAAATACGAACAAATTAGTCCCTCCATTAAATTATTGTCTAAACTAATAATAGAAATGTCCACCCATGCTATTAACTTACTTACATATAGCATTAATTTTCACAATTGGTCCTAACTTATCTCATCTCTCTATTTTATGCAGAACAAATATCAATTTAAAGTCAAATTTACTTTTTCTAAACAGAGAGCGATGGTGAGATAGCAAATGAAGAAAATTAAGGGTTTAAACAATTTTGTTTAGAGGAGTGAGGTAAGTTAGGATCTACCATAAAAATTAATAGTACATATAAACAAATTAACAATACGCATAAGTAAGTTAATAAGACAGAACCTAGACGATAATTTTACAAAGGGACTAATTTGTCTTTATTTATTAAATTTGATGGACTAGTATTAGATTTATCAAATCTGATGAATAAACTTGTCTCCCACTATAAATCTGAGGGACTAACTTAGGATTTTAGTCTATTTTTAATATATTAATTTAATTCAATCTGTTTTAAGCAGTAATTTACTAGTTGAACCAGTGATCCAATAACTCAATGTCTTATCTGAGCCGATCATGAGCTCGATTATAAAAACTATTGATGGAAAGGATATTAAATGTCTGCATGATACTCGGATCCTCCCATAAATGAGCCCATGTTCATATTTTTCCTTCCAGTATCTTTCTTAGCTTTGAAGCTATCAATAAACTTACTATAGACAAAGTATAAATTTGTAACAACTTAAGAGACTAATTTTTATGTGTTATCTATGAGTAAATAACTCTATAATTTCATCCAACTCAATTTCAATATATATACATATATGGGCAAGTTCAGTAATCACGCAAAATTTAAGCTGTCTAGGAAGCAGAAGCATGTGTCAGCATCGTATTTGTTGGAAGGGGTAATCAATTTCGATGTGAGCTTTGGAACTTGTTCATCACATGCCGTATATATGAACCGCAGTTCCCATTCACTAGCCATATGCAGTGATGCACACACTCCGTTCTTTCTTCTTCGGTTTTGCTCATAAGTGTTCTTAAATTACTATTATTTAAGGATGCTCAAAACAACAAGTTATAAAAAAATTTGTGGTCTCCATGCTTTGAAGAACGGAGTGTGTACATCACTGCATATGCCTAGTGATCATCATTTATTACATAACGACATTAGCTAAAAAGGAATGGCCATAAAGATATTATAAGCTATGTCCAAACTTCCTTTTTTTATTCCTTAAAAAGTGTTCTAAAGATACTCATTAGTAAAATTATTTTTTTTTATAGATTTAATTATTATGTATGTCTTTATGATTTTATTTAATTTTTATTCCCTTTGTTTTAAAATAAATATTTCTTTCATTTTTTATCTAAATATATTAATTTATGAATATATTAAAAAAATAAAAAATACATTTATTTTGAAATAGAGCACGTAATTTGATTCTTATAGTGTAAAAAATTGAAATAAAGTTTTTATATATCTTACCAAAATTATGAATTAAGTCTTTATAGTTTAATAATTTTGTGGTTAAGTTTCTATGTTATATAAAAAATTTCAATTAAATCTCCATAGCTTAAAATTTTTTTGATCAAATCTCTCAATAATTTTGTACAATATAGGACTTAATTAAAAAAAATTGTACAATATTAGGACCTTGATTGAAAACCTTTTATATAATATAGGAATTTGGTTTTAAAGTTTTAAACTATAGAAATCTGGTTAAAAAGTTTTGTACATTCTAAGAACTTAATTATAAATTTTAAAATTGTAAACAACTAATTAAAAATTGAGTGCAAAGTAATTAAATTTTTTTTTATAATTTTTTGGATTATGGGGAGAAAATAAACGAATTTTCTTTTCTTTCAATTTTTTTTCTTTCTCCCTTGAACCAAACAATACAAAAACTCTTCTCTGATGCATTCATTTACGTGAACATAGAAATGCACGTATTGAATATATTTATAAATAAGTAATATAAGAATAAGATAGCTAGGGCATCCAAATTATGAAAGTAGTGCTAGGCGCTGTTATTTCTTCTGGCACAATCAATAATAAAATAAATAAACATCTATAAGATTGAATACAAGAACCAACCCGCTGTTAAGTATATAGTGTAGAAGATGATAAACAAGAACTTGAATATTGTGGTTTCAAGGCACGAAATCAATCGCTATCTTTAGAGAGATATTTGCCCCCGCACATGGTTGCTATGGGTTGATGACGATACTCCCCCAGGATATAATGAAACCTTTGCATGAATTTCTTGTCTAGCAATAACAAGAAATTTCCTCACTCTTAAACTTTTAAAGAACTCTTGAACTCACATAATACACACAGTAAAAGTGAGTAAAATGGGATATATTATATAATGTCCAAGAAGATACGAATGAACCCATACATCATTTGCAAAAGGTCGTGTACATATTACACGAAGCATTGTAACTTGCCACACTTCAGTTATTGAATCATGAAACAATGTCTATGTTAAAGCATTGTGACTCTTGCTTTTGACTATTCAACAAAAGTCATGTTTTACCTTTTGACCCAAAAGGATGTGTGTTGTACGTATAACACATGAAAGCATGTGCTTCTTCATTTGTAACTTCTCCAAATTATAACCATTGAGTAGTTCAACGATCTATTTTATTTTAAATTGTAAAATACCTTTCATTCCCCCACTATTTTACTTATTTAAAAATTATACAAATTTATGCATAAAAGAATATATCACAAGGATTAAATATTCCTTTAGTGTAAACTTTAAAGGTTCTAGCAGAGTAATAGGTGTCTAATTGATTAAACCTATACTCTCTATGCTAGTACTGAAAATTCACACACATAATTTGTATTTCCTATCAAGTTTAAGAATTTTTTAATTTTAAGCACTTTTATGGCCTTATGCTCATCCTGATTTCATGAATATTTACGAGAATAAAACCTCTAAAATTCTCAACCAAAGCAGCACCACTCCTATATTCACATAGGTGGAATCCTTTGATAAATTACTATCATCAATCCATTAAGAGTTTTAACTCACCATCCTAATTTTATATATATAGCACTAAATCCTATATCTTAGTGCTCCAATTGTCAAATAATTTGTTGTTACCCATTAAACCTTAAAACTAGTGTTCTACTAGAATAAGGTTGGGTTCCCATCATTTAACAATTATAGGTTTTAATCCCATTTTAGCATAAGTTTCTTTGACTTTATCCCTTGACAAACCTTTAGCCAGTGGATCTGCTAGATTTCCTTGGGATTTCACATATGTGATGGTAATTATACCATCTTTGATTAATTGCCTCACATACTCATGTCTCAAACTTATATGTCTAGACTTTCCATTATAAACCTTGTTATATGCTCGAGACATGGTTGATTCACTATCACAGAAGATCGAAATGGCAGTCATAGGTTGTGGCCACAACTCTATATCATATAATAAATTCCTAAGCCATTACGCTTCTTTGCCGGCGGCTGATAAAGCTACAAATTCAGCCTCCATAGTAGAATGTGAAAATCCATCCTGAAGTGGATTTATTATCACTTAGATTCGTAATCCAACTAGTGTCAGAATAGCCTTCTAATACAATAGAATAATTACTGTAATGTAATCCCAAGTTTGTAGTTTTCTTGAGATAACCAAAAATTCTAGTTATAGCTTTCCAATGTTGACTACTTGGTTTTCTTGTAAATCTTGATAGCTTGCACACAGCAAAAGCTATATCTGGTCTGGTGCAATGCATTGCATACATTAAACTTCTGATAGCACTTGCATATTCTAATTGTGCTATAGGTCTCCCTATGTTTTTTTCTAATTTAGAATTAGGATCATAGGGTGTATTGGACTCCTTAATTTCAAGATGTTCAAACTTTTCCAATATCCTTTTGATGTAATGAGATTGACTTAAAACAAAGCCAATTTCATGTTTAAGCACCTTTATGCCTAGTATTATATCTACTTCATTCAAATCCTTCATCATGAATTTAGAAGTTAAATGCTTCTTTGTTTGACAAATTCCTTCTAAATTCGTCCAAAAAATTAACATATAATCTACATACAGACAGATTATTACTCCATAGTCCTTAGTAAATTTGGAGTATATACATCTATCTACACTATTATG
Organism: Dalbergia cultrata; assembly: GCA_031216105.1. Taxonomy (NCBI): domain Eukaryota; kingdom Viridiplantae; phylum Streptophyta; class Magnoliopsida; order Fabales; family Fabaceae; genus Dalbergia; species Dalbergia cultrata. Next base: position 21,958,731 of record CM062350.1, read on the forward strand.
TGAGAAGTCATTTAATAACACTACAGAATCAAACTTCTCATGCCATTGTTTAGGCACTTGTTTTAAACCATATAAAGACTTAACAAGTTTACAAACTTTCTTTTCATTTTCGGGTAGCACATAGCCTTCCAGTTGTTCCATATAAATTTCTTCATTAAGATCTTCATTAAGAAAAGTTGTTTTAACATCTATTTGATGCACATGAAGCTTATAAATGGATGCTAATGCTATAAGAGTCCTAATGGAAGTCATTCTTGCCACAGGTGCGTAGGTATCAAAATAGTCTAGACCTTCCTTTTGTCTAAACCTTTTCGCAACCAACCTTGCTTTGAAGGTTTGTAGTGAACCATCTATATCATATTTTCTTCTAAATACCCATTTACATCTTATAGGCTTTGATCCTTGAGGCAAATCAACTAAGACCCAAGTATTATTAGATAATATTGAGTTCATCTCGTCATCTGTTGCTTTTTTCCAAAAAGTAGAATCTCTAGAGGTCATTGCCTGCTTAAACGTTTGAGGATCACCCTCTACACTTAGAATAATGGGGATCTTGTTTATCACAGAACCCCTAGTTCCTTCAACTAAAAAAGTTAAAGCCTGAGAAGAAATAAAGTTTGGATCCCAAGTCTTTCTTTTTTCTTACTCTTTGGCTCCTTCTCGGTTCAACTACTTCATTGTCACTTAGACTTTTATTGTCTTGATTTACAATTGCTTCTTGGGAAACTTCTACATCCTTTTGAGAATATTCCAAATTGGAGTTTGAATCATTAATGAATTTATTTTCAATAAATTCCACCTCTCTTGATTCAACAACTATATTGGACACTGAGTCCAAAATTCTATATGCCTTAAAATTTTTAGCATATCCTATGAAGATACCTTTTATAGCTCTTGGCCCCAATTGAGTTCTCTTTTGATCAGGAACACGATAAAAGGCTAAACACCCCCACACTTTTAAATAATTTAAGTTTGGTTTTCTTCCTTTCCATATTTCATATGGAGAAACCTTTCTATTTCGTGATGGTATCCTATTATGAATATGACATGCCGTCAATAATGCCTTACCCCATAAATTGTGAGGTACCTTAACATTTATTGGCATTGAATTAACCATATCCACTATGGTACGATTCTTTCTTTCTGCTACCATTTTGTTGCGGAGTATATGAAGCAGAACATTCATGCACAATACCATATATTTCACAAAAGATATTAAATTCATTAGAAAAATATTCTCCATCTCTATCACTTCGAAGAACCTTTACTTTCTTATTATGCATATTTTCTACTTCCATTTTATATTTCTTAAACATTTCAAATGCTTCATCTTTATTTTTTATCAAATACACATAAGTGAATCTAGAACAATCATCAATAAAGGTTATAAAGTACCTTTTTCCTTCTCTAGTAATATTTCCATTTAATTCACAAATATCACTATGTATTAGTTCTAGTAAATATGTATTCCTTTCAACTTTAGGAAATGGTTTCTTAGTAATTTTGGATTGTATGCAAATTTCACATTTCTTATTAAAATCCTTATTACTAAGATCAATATAATTATGTTTTTGCATATATTCAATTGACTTGTAATTTAAATGTGCTAGTCTACTATGCCATAAATCACAAGAATCAACAACGTACAGAGAATCATTCACTATATCATTAATGCTAAATTTGAACATGCCTTGAGTATAATATCCTTTGCCTACGTACATATCATTCTTAAGCAAGGTAATCTTATCGAATTCCATCACAATTTTGAATCCTCTTTTACATAAGAGACTAACAAAGACTAAATTCTTCCTTATATCTAGAACATGAAGTACATTAACCAAGTTTAACTTCTTTCCCGATGTAAAGTTCAATTCTACTGTTCCTTGACCGCACACTTTGGTTGAATTGTCATTTCCCATTAACACCTCTCGGTTGTTCACATCTTCATATATCTTGAATTGATTGCGATCATTGCAAACATGAATAGTAGCACTGGAATCTAGCCACCACTCATGGGATCTTCCATGCGTTGCCATGTTAAGTTCTGTAATTATACCAATGTGCATGCATTGAACTTCCTCGATTACCATAGCAACCAAGTCCTTTTCTTCCACTAAGTTAGCCTTAGAGCTTGACGCTTCTTTTGAGTTGTTACTCTTTTTCAAAAGTCGGCGGCAATCCTTGATATAATGCCCTTTCTTGTGGCAATAGTAGCATTCTCTTTATTTCTTTTTATCCTGCTTGGCATCCATGAAGGATTTCTTTCTTTTGCCTTTATTGGCATTCACTTCTCCAACATGGTTCACTTTAGAATTTTGAGAAAGATACACAACATCACGTTTTCGAGTTTCCTCTTCTATACGTAAATGCCTTAGTAATCTTTCAACAAAGAAGTCTTCTCCAAGATGTAGAAGTTTCTTCCTATAATCATTCCAAGACGAAGGCAATTTTGCAATAATTGCTCCAACTTGTAATGATTCAGGAGCCATTACTTTTAGATCACGAAGTCTACTTACAAGGATTTGTAATTCGTGAACTTGATCCATGATAGGCACATTATCAACCATACTAAACTCAAAATACTTCAACATGATAAATTTATCCGTACCTTATCGCTCATTATTGTATTTTTCTTCTAAAGACTTCCAAATCTCCAATGGCGATTGAATTGACATATAAAGATCATAAAGTCTATTTGACAAAGTGTTGAGAATGTGTCATTGGTATGCAAAAGTGTCCTCATCACGCTTTTTCTTCAATTGGCAATCCTTTCCTTCTCTTCATTGGTTGCATCTTCAACAACATTGGGAATTGGTGTGGCATTTGGATCAAGCACATAAGCAAGATTTAGCATCAAAAGAAAAAACATCATTTTGTCCTTCCATCCGTTGAAGTTTGTCCCATCGAATCGATCTGGTTTGACAAACTCTTGATTCATGACCTTGAAAGTGTTATTTTGATCTTGAGTCATCTTCAAAAAATATCTCTCTAAAATTGTTAACTATATAGTGTAGAAGATGATAAATAAGAACTTGAATATTGTGGTTTCAAGGCACGAAATCAATCGCTATCTTTAGAGAGATATTCGCCCCCACATGTAGTTGTTATGGGTTGATGACGATACTCCCCCAGGATACAATGAAACCTCTGCATGAATTTCGTGTCTAGCAATAACAAGAAATTCCCTCACTCTTGAACTTTTAAAGAACTCTTGAACTCACATAATACACCAAGTAAAAGTGAGTAAAATGGGATATATTATATATTGTCTGAGAAGATACAAATGAACCCATACATCCTGTGCAAAAGGTCATGTACATATTACACAAAGCATTGTGACTCTTGCTTTTGACTATTCAACAAAATTCATGTTTTACCTTTTGACTTAAAAGGATGTGTACTGTACGTATAACACATGAAAGCATGTGTTTCTTCATTTGTAACTTCTCCAAATTATAACTGTTGAGTAGTTCAATGATCCATTTTATTTTAAATTGTAAAATACCTTTCACCCGGATTTTCCAAATGAATCAAAGTACAAATCATATAGATGGTAGTTATTATTATTTTTTAATTATGATAGTATTTCCTTCATTTTTTAACATATGTTTATTGGGTTTTATACTAAAAGTTAATTATTTATTCTTACAATAGTTTTATTAGTGTAATGAATGAAAAATATTAATAAAATTGTATCTTAAATAGAAGAGTAATTTTATAAATTTGATTTATCTTTTACTATTATTGAAGTAATTTAATAACCACCTTATTGTACGTGTAATCTTAAAATGACAAATGTTAGGAAACAAAAGAAATATTTGAAAAATTCATCTCATAACTCTAGTTAATAAATAATTGAATACACATCTCATAGTTTATAATTGTTAGGGAACTCTAATAGATGACTATATATATATATATATATATGTATTCACTGCAGAAAGCATTTGTTGCTATATGTAAATATGTAATTTCAATCAATATTCAATACTATATATTTGTAAATGTAAAATATACTGCGAAAATGTACAATAGAATGCAATTTGTAATTATTACACTAACATGCTTATAACATAATAAATCTTTAGGTTAATTGATATCCATTGTTTACCTTTCGTACCCTAAATTAAATTTAATTATTATAACGCAATTGGATGGCCTCTATACGGAAATGCAATAAATTAGTAGCTAAATGTTAGTTACAAAAAACAAAAGGTCACAGGGACATTTACATTTCTTTCGTACCAAAGCATTGATTTTGCATTTTCACACAAATTATATTGAAATTGAGCTGAAATGGTAAATTCATTTCTTTATATATACAATTGAGACACTTTGATATCAAGGTATTGATAATTTTGGATTGGGAATTGAAGTACAATTTGTAGACACTTTGATATGAAGATGTTGATAACTTTGGAATGGGAAGTACAATTTTTTCATACATTTAGGTTGGGAAATTGTTGTCCCAAAGTCATGGATGGCCATGCTAGATAATGAGGGAACTAATTCCCTTGAAGACGGGGTACTGCCTGCTCACCAAATGATATTTTGAGTATTTGTTCTTTTTTGAAGTATGAATAGATAAATGAAGAAAGAAATCAACATCAACATTGTTCCCTTTAATTTCAAAAACCTTCAAACCATCACTTTTACTAGCACAGCATCTGCCCATTCTCTTAAACCAACCATTTTCATGTTTTTTCCCAGCTTCAGTTTGTACAGTTTTCAATGATTCTATTGCGCCAAAGGAATTATCATTTTGACTATCCATTGAACTGTTTTCAAATGTTAAGGTATTAAACTCTAGTTCTTTAGCTAAACCACTTTTGAATATCATCGAAGAAAAAAATAATATGATATGTGTTTGATTTGAGTTTCTAATTTTTAGTTTTTATTTTTAATTTTTCAGATTTTATGGAGGAAATACTGAAAATTTTAAAAACTATAAATTTCAGTTTTCAGTATTTTCTTCACAAAATCCTGAAAAACAAAATAAATTAAAAACTGAAATCAAACAGACCATTTTCCATTTTTCTCACTTTCATTTTCTTGCTTTTGTATTTTTATTTTTTATTCCACCTTAAACTAGAAAATTCTATAATAATAATACTTCTTATACTAGAAATATATTTTATTTTTATACATATCATTTGCTCTCTTTTAGTTTTTCATCAATTTATGTAGAAAGTTCACCATTTCAATGTACAAGATACCTCACCGTTTTCAATGTAATTTTTTTTTCTATTTTTTAAAGAATAATAAAAAAATTATGATAGGATATTTTATAATTAACATGTTCGAAGTAATAACATATTAATAATAAAAAATTTATGAAGTTTCAATATAATGATTCTTTTTTTAACTGAATTAATTTTTAAAAAATTGGATAAACCTTTTTGACATTTTCTTTGTGAAAGCATGTTATTAAAAGAATTACACTTTTATTAGCAAAGAGTCTGTGCATCCTCTTAAACCAACAATTTTCATGTTCTTTTCCAGGTTCAATACGTACAGTTTTTAGTGAGTCTATTGTCCCAAAGAAATTATCATTTTGCCCATCTGTTGAACTACTTTCAAATGTCAATGTATTAAAGTTACGTTCAGTTCTTTAACTAAACCACTTTTAATTATCATTGAAAAAAAAAAAAAGGTACATATAGTTTTCCACTTTTCTCTGTTGCTTTTGCTTGCTTTTGTATTTTTATTTTTTATTCCACCTTAACCTAGAAAATTCTACAATAATAATACTCCTTATGCTAAAAATATTTTATTTTTATACATATCATTTGCTCTCTTTTAGTTTTTCACCAATTTATGCAGAAAATTTACCATTTCAATGTAAAAGAGCCCTCACCAAACACATACCTTATTATTGAAATAATTCAATTAAAAAAAGAATCAGCATATTGAAATCCCATTAAAAATTTACTATTAAGAGGTTATTACTTCGAACACATTAATTATTAAATATCTTATCAAAAAAATTTTATTATTATTCTTTAAAATCAGTGTTGTTTTTCATAATACCCTTCCTACCATGCATAAAGTTATACTTAAGCCATAGTCTTATAGTGAGTAATTGTTACTTTTTAATTCTATTGGTTATTAAATACAAACATGCTTTTCTGAAAGAAAAAAAAACTTAAACCACTTTCTATTCTATGTCACAAAGTTTAAACATAAATAATATATCATAATAAAATAGTAAAATCATATAATTGTATTATGCATTGACGAATACATAATATTGTACATAACAATATCAAATTCTTACCCTAGTTCATGCAGAAACCATCTAGTCTAAGTAGGACACTACTCAAAATTCATTAAAAGAAAATAAAAGGATTGACTAAGATCTTTATAATCAACTCATCAAAAGGTATGTACCATAGTGCCAATATTAGCTGGGGGTTTCCATAAAGATCACCATCATCAAAATCTATATAAAAATATGACAATAATAGGAATAAGAATCAAAGATTCCCGGTAGGAAAAATACCAGTCTACTACCTAGTGACATCGCTTCACTTAGTGTTAAGTAGTTAATATATTTTCAATTATTTTTCTAATAATTAGTTTATTTGTTCCTTTACCTATTTAACACAGTCTTATGAGTAAATTTATGCTTGAAAATAGAACTCATAGGATTCTTAACATACTTCTCATCTGATGTATTACAACCTTATATAAACCGCAATTCATATAACATGTTATTCTCAATAATACATCACTTTCATCACAACGATGTAACTCGTTGTGTTATAACCTTATATAGATTACTGACATAGTTCAATCGATGTAGTACCTTATACTATAACCTTATATAGATCACAATAGCATGTTATTATCAATACATCACTTTCATCACAATGATATAACATCTCGTGTTACAACCTTATATAGATCACAATTTAAATCTATGAGCTTACACTCAAGCAATTAATATTACATAAAGCTTACATTACTTTCTTAAGTTTTCTTTTTTCATATGGATTTTTAATATTTGATTAGAAAATCTTATGATTATTATGCAGAGTTTCTTCTTAATAATTATAGTTCTCATATTTTTGCTCTGAGATTTTCATAAAATATTCTAAACTCTTATGAGATTTTCTCTTTAAAATCTTATGAATTTCTTATGATATTTTTCTCTTTAAAATCTCCTAAACTTTTATGAGATTTCTCACTACCAAATTTTGTAGTACTCTTTACTTGATAATTCTTATAGTTTTCAAGAAATTAAACTAAGTGTCTTACTTGGACTTCATTGTTTTTTCTTCTATAGATCAAAATCTCATTCTTGTCTATAAAACTTTATTATCATATTTCAAAAATACTAATCTTTAAGAATATATAAAATTATTTCTAATTATATTCTAGTATAATTTTATGTGTCTAATTGTTTTCAATGAACCAAAATTTCTTCACTTATTTAGTTAAATCTCTTACATTAATTCAATTAATTCACAAGACTTTTAGCTATGGCATCTTTTACCACTATCAAGCTCAAATATATGCATCTTAGAATAAATTTCAAATTTGACAAGCATAATTTCAAATATATTTCAAGAGTTTACATTAGCAAGAATAGTCAACCAATCACAAGAAATAAACATATATATTTTTTCCACCTTCCTCCAAGCTTTTTGTCAAATCTTTCTCTATCCGTTTTTTTTTTCTCTAATTGAAGTCTCTAAATCACCTTTTAGCCCTTATATAAGCTCCTGGTTACACAAATTTGAAGAGGAAAAAGAAGGTTTTTGGCTTGAGTTTTGATATAGAGGAAGTGTTGTTGAACTAGTTTATGTATGTGATATCCCAAATAATGAAATAATAATAATAATAATAATAATAATTATTATTATTATAGTTAATAGTAAACTATGAGCATACATATGCATTATAGTTAGTATATTCATTTTAGTTAGTTGTGTTGCATGCATTATAATTTAAATATGCATTATAGTTAGTAGTGTTAATGCATTATAGTTAGAATATGAATTAAAATTACTAAGTGTAGTTAGCATTAATATTAATTATTATTATTAAGTCTAGATATATGACACTAATATTAATTATAATTATTATTACTAAGTGTAGCTACCATTAGTATTATTATTATTAAGTGAACCTAACATAAATATTATTTAATATTATAATTACTAAGTGTAGTTAGCATTAATATTAATTATTATTATTATTAAGTCTAGATATATGCCACTAATATTAATTATAATTAATATTGCTAAGTGTAGCTAGCATTAACATTATTATTATTTAGTGCACCTAACATTAATATTATTTAACATTATAATTATTAAGTGTAGCTAGCATTAATATTAGTTATTATTATTATTAAATCTAGATATATGGCACTAACATTAATTATAATTAATATTACTAAGTGTAGCTAGCATTAGTATTATTATTATTAAAGTGTAAATAGCACAAATATTATTTAACATTATAATTACTAAGTGTAGTAGGCATTAATATTATTTATTATTATTAGTAAGTATAGACATATAGCACTAATATTATTTATGATTATTATATTTGTGTATAAATATATGTGTGTAGGAGTGTGTGTGTGTGTAAGAAATGTTTAGTTTCATTTTGCTAAGTTTTGCTTCCAACTCCTCTAAACCAAAATTTCTCTAAACCAAATTTCCTCTAAGCCAAATCTCCTCTAAGCCAAACCCCTTTTTGGCCGAATTCATCTCTTGTCAAGCTCATAATCCTCGTGGTCAACTTCAGTGGACCTAACTAATCATCTCTTAAGACGCTAGACGCTCCTCCCTTTAATCGACAAGTTTGGTTACTTGTACCATTCCAATTTTCCAAAATCAAGTTGTTAGTAGAAGCACACTCGACTATCAAAGGTGAGTGGGTTTAAGCTCATGACCATACTTTTGGTCATTATTAATATATTTTCAAATTATATGAATTATTTATGAAATTTTAGAATAATTTATATCAAGAGAACATGTTGTTATGAATTATGTTGATTTTAGAAATATTATCATGAGAACTAATTATTTTGGAAAACTCATGGGACCATGCTTGCTGTATGAATTATTTAGATTTATTTATTAGTTAGAAAATATTTTAAATCTCAGTTTTGTATGAAATTATTACTATTATTTTTTTAGCCAATAATTAGTGAGAAACAGATGAGTTAACGGCTGCAGGATTGATCGTTAACCTTGGTACCAAGTGGTCCACTAGAGGACTAGCTCACCCACAATAAGGAACCTAGTGAGGTGTCCATTTATGGGATCTAGTTAGGTACCCATCAGAATAGCCATTGGCTCAGATTTAACTATTCAAATTTCGTATAATTATGTACTTAATAATTCATGTTTCTCTACTAATTGTTGCTATAGATTCAGTTAATTTATATGTAATTATATATGTAATATATTTCACATCAATTGCATGTATATGTTATGTATTTTGTTATTGTCTCATGTGGGTTGTGAGTGGAGGCTCGCTCACCGAAGTTTTGATGAACTCACCCTCTCTTTTCCTTTCCCTACAGATACAAGCATGTGTTCAGCTTGTACCACGTAATCCTCCGCAAAGAGTGCTACAGCTTCCTTGGTGAGCTTCGCTTTGAAGTGGAGCTTATTGTCAATTATGTCAGCCTAGTAGTGCTCCAATAAATTGTGTAGGCAGGATCCCGGACATGCATGATATTATTTTCAGAATTTATGTTAATTGTTCTATTAAGTCTGGCTTTGGCCTAGAATATGGATTTTATGCAGATTTATGTTCAGAATTTATGTTTTAGAAATAATTCCATATTATCAAGTTTTAGTTGAACTTAACATATTTTAAACAAATTTGAGTTATTTATGCATATTAGTCACCACGTTACTGTAGGCTTCCGTGGAGACCCAAATCCTCACGTGTTTGGTCACGTTCTCTAGGTGGGTCGTGACAAAGTGGTATCAGAGCAATAGGTTTCCCTACATATTATTGGAGCAAGTGACCACAAATATCATGACATCTAAGTAAATGGAAGCGCCCATTTGCAATGATGTGGTGCTATTTGAGGCCTTTAGGAAATGGTCACCTTGTTTAGGTTTTATAAGAGCTTGTCTTTCTTGGCACTCATAGTCTTGTTATATGCCCTCCCTTTCACAAAGGTGACAATGCCACCTATACACTCTTCACGCCTTCACCGTCGTCAGAGGAGCAATGCATCCGTGACAATGCTCGCCTTAGAGCTTTTGAACAGATGGTAGCAAACTTAATGTATGTGATGGCCAGGCAAATAGAGGCGACTATGCAAACACCTCCGGCTAGAGATACAGATGACTCAGCTTTAGAGCGATTCAAGAGGATGGACCCACCTACTTTCAATGGGCGTCTGACGACTGAGGATCCCCAGGAATTCCTTAGGCAGGTCGAGAAGATAGTCGGTGTCATCCATTGCTCTTCGGAAAGAGCGGTGGAGTTGGTCGCTTTCGCCTGGAGGCCAAGCAGTATTATGGTATCAAGAGTTCCGACAAGGGTATGGAACTGTTAGCTCTCCCTCTTGGGAACAATTCAAGGAATCCTTCATGCGAAGATTCATATCAGAGAGCCGCCAAGCACAGATGATTGAGGAGTTTTTGAAACTCCGCTTAACTCCTGTATGACAGATTCACAGAGTATGATGAACGCTTCACTTATCCGCACAGCAAATTTCTAGCATAATACCGACAGATACAGCTAGGGTGAGACGTTTCATTCAGGGCCTGCCAAGAGATCTATTCCTCAGCTTGCAGCCTCATGTCGGGACCAAGGACTATGCTCAGGTGGTAGACATTGCGATTGGTCTCGAGAATGGTTTAGCAGAACGACGGGCTATGTCAGAAGCCAATAAGAAGGCCAGGGTTCATGCCACTTTCTCGAGTGGAGTAGGTTCGAGCAAGGGCCACTATCAGCAGGGACAACAACGAAGTCAGTCGGGTAGGGCCACCTTCTCAGAGCCCATCCCAGCACGCCCAGTTGTAGCACACTCTTTTAGTAGAGGGGGCAACAAGACAAAGGGGATGTGGTTCATGGCGCCATATCCAAGTATGCCCGACTTGCGAAAAGAGACATCAGGGTCAATGTTTATTTGGCTCTACAGTATGTTATAGATGTGGTCAGCCGGGTCATAAGCTCGCAGAATGCTCGATGTTTCAAAGAGCTCCTAGTCAGGGGTCAACTAACCCCTCCACATCGATTCAATCTCTGCAGTCAACAGTCCAGGGCGGCGTCATCGCATCGGCAGGTCGTGGAGCAGGGGGTAGGGGCCCTGTTGGCCGAGGACCAGGTGGAAGAGGAGTAGGCGGTAGAAGCCAAGGTAGTGGAGGACAACCCCATCTATTCGCTATAACCCGTCAGGATGCGCAGGCTTCAAATGAAGTGGTAACAGGTATGACGACAATATGTTCCTTTGATGCTGTGACATTATTTGATTCAGGGTCTACCCACTCTTATGTGTCCCCGTTCTTTGCTGTACGGTTTGGAAGATCCCCTGAGGATCTTGATGAGCCGTCTTTAGTTGGGGTGCCTTCGGGGAAACCCATCCTTATTCAAACAAAGGTATAGATCATGCAAAGTCAAAGTTGGTGACATGGAAGCGCTAGCAGATTTGAAAGTGTTAGACATGTCTGACTTTGACGTTATTCTAGGCGTAGATTGGTTATCCCCATGTCATGCCTTGATAGATTGTTATAGAAGAGTAGTGAGATTCGAGGTCCCAGGTGATGAGCCAAGAGAGTTTCTTGGCACAAGATGCTTAATGCCGACGAGCTTAATATCAGCTATGAATGCGCTACGGTTGATGGATAGAGGTGGTTATGGGATTTTAGCTGCAGTCAGGGATGTAGAGGCAGAGACACCAAGTTTGGATACAATTCCGGTGGCTAATGAGTTTCCGGACGTGTTTCCAGATGATTTACCTGGTATGCCACCAGAGAGAGAAATAGAGTTTGGGATAGAGCTTGAACCAGAAGTTAGACCCATCTCTATACCCCCATATCGCATGGCTCTAGCGGAGTTAAAAGAATTGAAGGAGCAGCTACAGGAGTTGTTGGACAAAGGGTTTATACGGCCAAGTACCTCTCCATGGGGTGCTCCAGTGTTATTCGTTAAGAAGAAAGATGGTTCGATGAGGATGTGTATAGATTATAGGCAGCTAAACAAGGTGACGATTAAGAATCGATACCCTTTACCCCGCATAGATGATCTTTTTGACCAGCTTCAAGGGGCAACATGTTTCTCCAAGATCGATCTTCGATCTGGTTACCATCAGCTGAAGATTAAGGATGGAGATATACCTAAGACGGCTTTCAGGACTCGCTATGGACACTACGAGTTCTTAGTGATGTCCTTTGGGTTAACCAATGCCCCAGCAGCCTTCATGGATTTAATGAATAGGGTGTTTAAACCGTTTCTGGATCACTTTGTGATTGTCTTCATTGATGACATCTTAGTGTATTCCAAAAGTAAGGAGGAACACGAGCAACACCTGAGAATGGTTTTACAGACCTTGAGGGAAAACCAGTTGTATGCCAAGTTTTCCAAGTGTGAGTTCTGGCTAGAACAGGTGGCATTCCTTGGACACGAGTGTCGAAGGATGGCATTCTAGTAGATCCAAAGAAGGTGGAAGCGGCAAAGAATGGCCTAGACCTACAAATAGCTTTCGTGGTTCGTAGTTTCTTGGGTTTGGCAGATATGACAGACGATTTATCTGCTCAGATTTCTCGAGGATTACAGCACCCATGACCAAGCTGACACAGAAGAATGTCAAGTTTCAGTGGACAGAAGAGTGTGAAGAAAGTTTTCAAAGGCTGAAAACATGCTTGACCACGGCACCAGTTCTTGTACTACCTTCAGTTCAAGAGGTTTTTCAGTATTCTGTGATGCTTCTAGAATTGGACTTGGCAGTGTCTTGATGCAGCATGGCCAAGTTATAGCATACGCCTCGCGGCAACTTAAAAAGCATGAGCAAAATTATCCTACCCATGATTTGGAGATGGCAGCAGTGATTTTTGCCTTGAAGATTTGGAGACATTACCTGTATGGAGAAACTTGTGAGATTTTCACGCACCACAAGAGCTTGAAGTATATCTTTCAATGTATGATTTGAACTTGAGACAGCGTAGATGGCTTGAGTTATTAAAAGATTATGACTGCATTTATCTCGTACCACCACCCAGGGAAGGCGAATGTAGTGGCGGATGCTTTAAGCGAGGAAGTCAACAGTGCTTATTCACATAACGCTAGTAAGACAAGCGTTAGTAAAAGATATCCACAAGATAGAAGTCAAGGAGTTCAGTTTGGCCTTAGTGAATCGGGGCTTTTCTAGCTCACATCAAGGCTCAGTCAACCTTGGTGGAACAGATCAAGGCACAACAAGGTGAGGATCCGTTAGCTAAGTTGGGTGAGGATGTTTGTAAATGTGAGAATACGAGTTCTCGCTGATACCGAGGGTGTATTGCACCTTGGAAATCGCTTATGCGTGCACAAAGAAGTGGGTGAGTTGAGGAGAAAAGTAATGGAAGAAGCTCATAGTGCAGCATACTCGGTGCACCCAGGATCAACTAAGATGTATCAGATCTAAAAGCTATTCGTGGGATGGTATGAAGAGAGATATCGGTGACTTTGTAGCTAGGTGTCCGTGTGTCAATGAAGTCAAGGCTGAGCACCAGAGGCCAGCAGGGTTACTTCAGCAGATAGACATTCCAGAATGGAAGTGGGAGAGGATAACCATGGACTTCGTAATTGGATTACCTCGAACCACCAAAGGGTTCGACTCGATATGGGTAATAGTAGACAGGATGACCAAATCAGCACACTTTTTACCAGTAAAGACTACCTTTAGTGCGGCACAGTATGCTCAATTGTACATCAACGAGATAGTTAGACTCCACGGTGTCCCAAAGATCTATCATATCCGATAGAGGATCCCGCCACTTTCACGATTCTGGAGGGCATTTCATGAGGCCCTTGGCACACGTGTGGATTTGACCACAGCTTTTCACCCTCAAACAGATGGTCAGTCAGAAAGGACGATACAAATCTTAGAAGATATGCTCAGAGCCTGCATACTAGATTTCAAAGGAAGCTGGTGTGATCACCTACCCTTGATCGAGTTCTCATACAATAATAGTTATCAGTCGAGTATCCAGATGGCACCATTCGAAGCCTTATATGGGAGGCGTTGCAGGTCTCCCATCGGGTGGTTTGAGCTTGGGGAAGTTAAGTCCTTAGGCCCGGACCTAGTTCAGGAGACCTTAGAGAAGGTTCAGTTGATTAGAGAACGTCTCTTAGCAAAGACAATCCAGTGTAAGTCGATGTCGATAACCGCTCGACGTAACTTGGAATTTGCGATTGGAGACAACGTGTTTCTGAAAGTATCCCCTATGAAAGGAGTAGTGAGATTCGGTAAGCAAGGAAAGTTAAACCCTCGTTTTATTGGTCCATTTGAAATCTTAGAAAGAGTTGGAGCGGTAGCTTATAGGTTGGCATTGCCTCCCAGTTTATCAGCCATACACCCAGTATTTCATGTTAGTATGCTCAGGAAATATATGCCTGACCAATCTCATGTGATCACTCCACAAACGGTCCAAATTGATGAGAGCTTGTCATATGAAGAGGAACCAGTTGCCATCGTGGATAGACAAATTAAGAAGCTTCGCTTAAAGGAGATAGCCTCAGTAAAAGTTATCTGGAGGAACCATTCAAAGTAAGCAAAGAACTTGGGAAGCTGAAGAAGCTATGAAAACCAAATATCCCCATCTTTTCCCACCTCAAGGTACATTGTTTAGATTTGGGGACCAAATCTCTTTTAAGGGGAGTAGTATGTGATATCCCAAATAATGAAATAATAATAATAATAATAATAATAATTATTATTATTATAGTTAATAGTAAACTATGAGCATACATATGCATTATAGTTAGTATATTCATTTTAGTTAGTTGTGTTGCATGCATTATAATTTAAATATGCATTATAGTTAGTAGTGTTAATGCATTATAGTTAGAATATGAATTAAAATTACTAAGTGTAGTTAGCATTAATATTAATTATTATTATTAAGTCTAGATATATGACACTAATATTAATTATAATTATTATTACTAAGTGTAGCTACCATTAGTATTATTATTATTAAGTGAACCTAACATAAATATTATTTAATATTATAATTACTAAGTGTAGTTAGCATTAATATTAATTATTATTATTATTAAGTCTAGATATATGCCACTAATATTAATTATAATTAATATTGCTAAGTGTAGCTAGCATTAACATTATTATTATTTAGTGCACCTAACATTAATATTATTTAACATTATAATTATTAAGTGTAGCTAGCATTAATATTAGTTATTATTATTATTAAATCTAGATATATGGCACTAACATTAATTATAATTAATATTACTAAGTGTAGCTAGCATTAGTATTATTATTATTAAAGTGTAAATAGCACAAATATTATTTAACATTATAATTACTAAGTGTAGTAGGCATTAATATTATTTATTATTATTAGTAAGTATAGACATATAGCACTAATATTATTTATGATTATTATATTTGTGTATAAATATATGTGTGTAGGAGTGTGTGTGTGTGTAAGAAATGTTTAGTTTCATTTTGCTAAGTTTTGCTTCCAACTCCTCTAAACCAAAATTTCTCTAAACCAAATTTCCTCTAAGCCAAATCTCCTCTAAGCCAAACCCCTTTTTGGCCGAATTCATCTCTTGTCAAGCTCATAATCCTCGTGGCCGAACTTCAGTGGACCTAACTAATCATCTCTTAAGACGTTGTGACGCTCCCTCCCTTTAATCGACAAGTTTGGTTACTTGTACCATTCCAATTTTCCAAAATCAAGTTGTTAGTAGAAGCACACTCCTGACTATCAAAGGTGAGTGGGTTTAAGCTCATGACCATACTTTTAGTCATTATTAATATATTTTCAAATTATATGAATTATTTATGAAATTTTAGAATAATTTATATCAAGAGAACATGTTGTTATGAATTATGTTGATTTTAGAAATATTATCATGAGAACTAATTATTTTGGAAAACTCATGGGACCATGCTTGCTGTATGAATTATTTAGATTTATTTATTAGTTAGAAAATATTTTAAATCTCAGTTTTGTATGAAATTATTACTATTATTTTTTTAGCCAATAATTAGTGAGAAACAGATCAGCGAGTTAACGGCTGCAGGATTGATCGTTAACCTTGGTACCAAGTGGTCCACTAGAGGACTAGCTCACCCACAATAAGGAACCTAGTGAGGTGTCCATTTATGGGATCTAGTTAGGTACCCATCAGAATAGCCATTGGCTCAGATTTAACTATTCAGCTCAGATAATTATGTACAGAATAATTCATGTTTCTCTACTAATTGTTGCTATAGATTCAGTTAATTTATATGTAATTATATATGTAATATATTTCACATCAATTGCATGTATATGTTATGTATTTTGTTATTATCTCATGTGGGTTGTGAGTGGAGGCTCGCTCACTGAGTTTTGATGAACTCACCCCTCTCTTTTCCTTTCCCTACAGATCTGATTCTGAGGTTGTTTGTACCACGTAATCCTCCGCGAGTGCTACAGCTTCCTTGGTGAGCTTCGCTTTGAAGTGGAGCTTATTGTCAATTATGTCAGCCTAGTAGTGCTCCAATAAATTGTGTAGGCAGGATCCCCGGACATGCATGATATTATTTTCAGAATTTATGTTAATTGTTCTATTAAGTCTGGCTTTGGCCTAGAATATGGATTTTATGCAGATTTATGTTCAGAATTTATGTTTTAGAAATAATTCCATATTATCAAGTTTTAGTTGAACTTAACATATTTTAAACAAATTTGAGTTATTTATGCATATTAGTCAGTCACGTTACCAGAGGCTTCCGTGGGGACCCAAATCCTCACGTGCCGGTCACGTTCTCTAGGTGGGTCGTGACAATGTATTTGTCTAAGAGCAGAGTTCAAGATTTTGGTGAGTTTGTGGTGTTTGAAAATTGTAAATGAAGATGGAGGATAAGGGAGAGAAAGTGACATGAATGCTACTAGGAAGGAAGAAAAAAGGTGATTTTTTAAAATTATTTTGGTTTATATAATAAAGTACTTATTTGGAGAAAAAGTAATCCGTAGATAATTACAATTATTTTTGGATCAATTTATCTTGTATCTGTATTGAAAATGTCTATATTTATTTAATTGTCTTGAGTACAAATTATCTTAGATTTGATAATATCCTTTAATTGCACCAATTTCTGAGTTTCGGTGTATTGGTTATGTCACAACCCGATTTGGATCATGACCGACACGTAAGGAACCTCATCCCCACATAAACCTCGTGATCACTGCACTGTGCTATATACATATTTTATTCATAAATCAAATTCAAATCATAAATAAATCTATATATATATATAATACGTGAAGAAACTTAATTACACTTTTTTTCCATAAATAAAATCTGAAATTTTGTAGCTGTGGCATAATTCAATATGAGTTGCTCATTACAAAATAAACCATGAATACTAAATTATTTTTTATACAAAAGAATCACGGTATACAAAACACAAAACATGAACATATATCTACGCAGGTGGTTCAAGACTACCCTGCTCGTCATATCACTGTAGCATTCTATACAATTAACCAAACTTCATATCAATGTGAAGCTCACCAAACCTGGAAAATACTAGTGTTGCTAAGGAAAAGGAGGATCCAAGGGAGCTGCTAAATCTGTGAGAAAAAGGAAGAGAAGAAGGGTGAGTTTTGTTATAAAACTCAGTGAATGGATCTTCACACATAACCATACATGGGACAAAGAAGAATCATACATAAATAATAATAATGCAGCAATTACAATTCATTTCTATTTATTTTACGTAATAAGCATAAACTCATAATTTATCAAATTAATGAAAACCACATTATTTCTCAAGGCATTACAAGGAGAACAGATTATCCATAAACTGAATGGTGGTACTCAATCCCTGGAGAACATGAGTCCATAGCTGAGATCTTAATAGTCTCTGGCGAACCGCGTCCCTAGCAGACTGATCTAACATAAGGATAACTTGCCTCTAGCAGGCCTTGGTATATTAAGGTTAACAGAATAACTGCCGTTAACTCACAGTTATGTTCTTCTCAGTAATTTCCTAATCTAAAATCGACTGAAATTATAAAATGGGGAGTTCTATGTGTTCTAAGTTCAACATTTCTCAACTATTAAAATTAAACTTAAGCTTTGCATATATTTTCATTAGTCATACTAGCTCTCATTATCAAAATCAACTCTAGGATCATGAAATAACTCATATAATATCAAGTTAATTTCAATAATGGTCCCATGCACTTTGAAAATTCAACAATTTTCATGAGAAGCTTCAAATACATAAATTCACATTCTAAAACAAAACGCATATAGTTCCATATTATATAAAGGTTCAAGTTCAAATTTCTAAACACTTTGTAAAGCTGGAAAATAATTTATATAATGATCAACATAGGGCCATGAGATCAAACTCGCTCACTTGGAGGGGTGAATTATGAAGGAACAAATGCAGTAGAGCTCCGAGGAGGAGAGATGGCACCAATGTCTGCCATTCAACCAATAAACTCATAAACACTCTATGGGGTGTCTTTAGATTACTCTAACACAACTCTAATAACATTTAGGGAGCACCCCCACTTGATAAAAATGAGAGAAATAACAATATCCATACCAAGAATATGAAAGAATGGAAAAAAATGGAGATATAATCTAACAACATATACATACCTTGATGATTTAGAAGAGCTATAATGGAATGGGACTGAAGAAAAATGGAGAAAATGAGGGTTTGTAGAAAGAGGGGTCTCGGTTCTGCTTCTTCAAATGAAAGGAACCCCGAAATTGAGGTTTTATAAAAAAGGAAGAGCTAAAAATGGAACGACGCCGTTTCTTGGTACTGTTTACACTCCAGGGGGACCGCTATAGTGGTCATATGTGCACTTATGACTACTATAGCGGTTCTCAAACCGTGACCGCTATAGCGATCCATGGCATTATAGTGGTGACAGCAAATCCTAACTTCTGCACTTTTGCTGTCATCTTGGTACCAAGGTTATCCCAACATTCACTTATTTACATTTATTTTGCTCTCCATTAACTTTAAAATATAAATGTAAATAAGAAAATACCTCCAATTTGGATTCAAATACAATATCAAAAAAATCTAAATCTAAATTTTGAGTTCAAATTCAAATTCAGGAATTCTTACTATTTTATAAACTTATAAGCTAAAAACAAAAGATTTAAAAGATTCAAAAAGTTCATTAAAAATAACTCTTTAACTTACTTTCCTTTTGGAAACAATTATCGGGACTTTTGATCCCAAGAATGTGGCTCTATCACATAGCTCTTTAAGGAGGTGTATGATCCAAACTTAAAGAAATTCAGGACCTAGTGGTGGATCCCAGGAGACCCTGAGGCTGTACGGAACCTAACTATTGACACGTGTACATTAAGTATTACATGTTATTACCATTTCGGTACCTGATATACACCTAAATAACGTTACCAGGTTAAAAATATTTATTTAACCTTACCCTTATTTTTTATCTGTCCTTATACTATTCATAGGGTCTAATCCTATATCCCTGGTTAAAATATTATTTTTTAAAACTTTTAATAATATTTAATAAATTTTCATTTTTTAATGTAAACCTCATATTGTTATAATCATAATTGTGCCTATAAAAAAATTTTAAAATCCCTATAGCTTATTCATATTTAATCATTTTATCATAAACAATACTAAAAAAAAAGTGAGTCGTTACATTTTTAGTCATATTTTTGGTTTACAACTAGTGAAAATATTGTGCTACACAAAACAATAAATACATCGTTTGTGTTTTGTTAAAGTTTTAAGATGACAGGTCATATAAGAAAAATAAAGATATATAAAAAAAACAAAAAAGTTTATTTTACCTGAATAAATTTAAACTTATTGATGGGAAGCCTTATCAATGTTGAAGGTTCATGTTGAATGATGGATTCTTTTACTTAAATTTGAAGTTATTAAGACATGTGCCCTGGTTGACTGGTTATGGGTGGCCTGTCTTGTCAATATGAACATTAATGGTGAGTTGTTATGTAATTCACGCAAACAGCACGATATTATGAGTTTTCAGTTCAAGGGTATGAGAAAAATTAGCACCGCTAGTTAAATTAGTTTTTAATTTGAAAAATCTAAATTGTGGTTTGAAAATAAGTTTTATAGTTTTTGCTGGAATTATGATTTGAATTTAAATTGTATATATTGATGGTATAAATCATCTTTATATTATCAACCAATAAAATTTTATCAAAATGACATACTATAGTAATTACATATTATCATAACAACCGGTACCATAATTTTATCACTTTTTGTGAAATTCTATTAATAACAAGTATAAAATTATTTTATATTGTTAGTATGTTTATAGAAATTAAACTTTGTCATGGTAATGGTCATCTCATTATTTAACCAATACATTGGGGGATTCAATCGTTGCTCTAGGAAATAAGTAGTTCAAAAGTCGTAATCAATATCTACCCCTGCAATGAGCCTATAATACAAAAGGAACTAATTATTGTGCCCAACAGTGTATATTCTGGGAAACACAAAATACTCGTGTCAAAGTTTCAAATAGAAAGTTAAACGTGTTATTAATAGTAGCATACAATTGCTTTTACCAATAATCACACAAAAACTCTTATAAGCGTTTGAAAAGTCCATATATATATATATATATATATATACTCACACACACATATACATACATATAAACATTAGTACAATTATTATTATTATTATTATTATATAAAGAAATACAGCTCATTTATTAGTGTACCTAATTCTTGATAATGAAGATACACTTGATTATCGATTTCGAAATTGTTGAAATATTAGCGCCTAGTAATCGTACATAACTATGGCAAAAATATGATTTAAAATTCCATATAATGAAATTTAAATCATACCTTAGCCTAAAAGTGCATATCAAATTCATTTTTAACTTTAGTGTATTATTATCATAATTTTTAAGTATTCAATTATATTATAATTTAAGGTATTTAATTTGTGTGGAAAATACTTTTAAAATTATATGGATAATAATATATAATCAATGAGTTACATTAAAAAAATTTATATCAACAATATATCATGATTAAAATTAAATTTTAAATAATAAAATTTATCAAGATTTCTCTAATATCCCTACAAAATTCAAGATTATCGAATGATGCTCTTCAATCTTTAATGGCTAAAAACCAGTCATCTGTCCCATTAATTTAAATTAAAGTAAACAAAATTTTTGATCTTAACATTTTCAACTTGACATCAATTTGGTTCTAACAAAGATTTTGACATCAATTTAATCCTAACATTTTAAATTTCAAAATCAATTTGATCCTAACAAATTTTTACATCAATTTGATCATAACATTTTTAAATCTCGATATTAATTTAGTTCTAATATTTTTTAGAGTAAACCTCAAGTTAATTCCTAACAATTTTAGTGTTGGACAAGTTGGTTCCTGACAATTGGAAAGTGTCAACTTAATCCTTGACAATGTCAAAAGTTGAAAACTTAGTGATCCCTGGTCGAAAAATATTAACAGTGTTAGTAGCAATTTCATTACTTGATAAATTGGTCTCTAACGTTACAAAAAGCAAAAAACCATCTCTCATCCCTTTCCTTTCTTCTTTCATCTTCTTCATCACCACCACCACCATAATCATAGTGTAATAACCGGTGTACACATATAATACTTGATGTACAGGTGTCAGTAGATAAGTTTCGGGTGATCCTAAGGTCCCCCGGGACCCACCCGTGTTACCGGGTTTGGGTTTTTGCTAAGTTTGGAACCCTATACCTCAATGGAGGGCTATATATTAGAGCCACTTTCTTAGTATCAAAAGTCCCGTTAATTGCTCTCTAGATGGATATGATTTGAAGAGTGATTTTTAATGAATTTTAGGAAACCTCTAGATGTTTCATTTCTAGCCCCCAAGTTTAGAAAATCGCCGGAATTCCAGATTTTGAACCAAAACTCAAAAATGAGATTTTGATTGGCTGGAGTTTTGATTTTTTTGATATTTTATTTGAATCTAAATGGGGGATATTTGCTTATTTACATTTATGTTTTAAAGTTAATAGGAAGTAAATAAATGATTTAACTTCCTACAGCTGATATAAGCAATATGTCTGCTCTTATATCAACAATATTTGCTGATATAAGCTGTTGCTGTCATGGTTACAGTCCACGGCTTTTGTTGCTGTTGCTGTCCACGACTGGCTGTTGGGCCTTACTGTCCATGGCTAGGAAATTCCATAGAAGTAGTATAAGTGTTGGTGAAGCTAAATGATAGAAAAATGTTCAATGACAGCAAGAGTTGCTATCATAAAAAGTTTCCACAGCTGGGAATGAATTCCCACAGCTGAGAATGAGTTTCCATAACTGAGTTTGAGCTTCCACAGCTGGGAATGAGTTTCCCACAACTGAGAATGAGTTTCCACAGCTGGGAATGAATTCCCACAGCTGGGAATGAATTCCCACAGCTGGGAATGAATTCCCACAGCTGGGAATGAGTCCCCATAGCTGAGAATGAGTTCCCACAGCTGAGTTTGAGCTTCCACAGTTGGGAATGAGTTTCCCACAGCTGAGGATGAGTTTTCCACGGCTGGGAATGGGTTTCCACGGCTGGGAATGTAATTCTACAACTGTGACAAGTTTGTCACAGCTGAGGCTATAAGTGCACAGTAACCTATAAGTGCACAGTTACCCCATCCAAAAAGCGCGAATGAAGGGTTAAAACCTTTCCCCCTCATTTTCCTTCCATTTCTTCGAACCAGAGACCCTCCCCTCTCTATTTTCTCTCATTTTTCTTCAACCACATTTCAATCTAGCTCCCATAAATCATCAAGGTGAGTATATATTATCAGATCTTGTCTCCTTTGTCGCCATTCTTGCACATTCTCGAAATGGGTATTTTTACTTCTCTCTTTTTGTCAAGTGGGGGTGCTCCTCCAATTTTGTTAGGACTAGATTAGAGTTATTTAGGTGTTGATAAATTTTAATACTGAGTTTATTAGTTATTATAGTCGACGTGGTACCTCCCCCTACTCCCTAGAGCTCAGTTAGAGTTGACGTCACCTCTCCCCCCTCCCGGTGAGTGGGATTGATCTCATAGCCTTAGTTTCTACATTATAATAATATGTTCTTGCATTATGATTGTTAAATATGAAGTTAGAGACAAGATAAAGTATATATTATGATTTTACATGCTTATGTAAGCTAGAGAAATTTATGATTTATTATGGTAGCATGAAAAATGAAATTTAGAAAACCATAGGACCATGATTGATATGTTGTGTGTTATGAAAAATGTTTTATGTGCCAATGAAATGATTTGTGGAATAATGCATGATTTAGAAAGTTGAAAATTTATGCAAGAGTATATGATTTAATAGTTATTATTTTGTTAGATATATTTTAAGAGTCTATGATATGTTATCGATTCAAGCCTTGAGATTTATAAATATAATTTTAGAGTATTCAGTTGACATATGTATATATATTGGAAGAATGTTTGATAGAGTATGATTTAATTTGATGAATAGAAATGTATATTTTGGTTTAAGAGGTTTTGTGTAACATCCCCTGCTGCTTTATGGATTGACGACTGTCCCCACAAACCAACACGGGTCTTTTCAGCATGCTTTGTCCTCACTCACACGCTTCCTAGGAAAACTTCCCAGGAGGTCACCCATCCCAAAATTACCCCAGGTCAAGCACGCTTAACTGTGCATCTTCTTTTCGGTAGCCCAAACTGAAAGAACTCACAGTTAAGCGTGCTTGACTGGTATTTTGAGATAGTGACCTCTGAAGTTTTCCTAGGAAGCGTGTGAGGACAAAGCTTAGACCGTGTTGGTTTGTGGGACAGCTTGTCAATGCATAAAGCGGCGGGATGTTACAAATGGTATCGAGCACACCTCTCCCGATGCGGTGTGGTTGAGGAGCGAACCAGCGGAAGTCAGTGGGCATGTAACGCCCGGGGACGAGGGCGAGAGTGATCGCCGGTGCAAAGAGGGCACGGACAAGGAGCGGCTCCTGCAAGGTCCTCTAAGCGGAGGGGTACATGAATGAACCGATTACACACCGAATGAGAGGGATCACGAGGCTGTATAGGTATGGGACTATACTGATTAGGAGGGCTTATATGAATTGATTTGTACTACCTATATCAACAAGATGCATCTTCTTTTCGGTAGCCTAAATCGAAAGAACTCCACGATTAAGCGTGCTTGACCTGGGGTAATTTTGGATAGGTGACCTCCTGGGAAGTTTTCCCGGGAAGCGTGCAGTGAGGACAAAGCATCTTTGAAAAGACCCGTGTTGGTTTGTGGGGACGATCGTCAATCCATAAAGCGGCAGGATGTTACAAATGGTATCGAGCCTGCACCTCTCCCGATGCGGTGTGGTTCGAGAGCGAACCAGGCGGAAGCGGTGGGCATGTAACGCCCAGGGGGCGAGGACGAGTGATCACGGTGCAAAGAGGGCACGGACAAGGAGCGGCTCCTCGCAAGGTCCTCTAAGCGGAGGGGTACATGAATGAACCGATTACACACCCGAATGAGAGGGATCCTGAGACTGTATAGGTATGAGACTATACAGTTAGGAGGGCTTATATGAATTGATTTGTACTACCTATATCAACAAGATGCATATTCTTTTCGGTAGCCTAAACTGAAAGAACTCCACAGTTAAGCGTGCTTGACTTGGGGTAATTTTGGGATGGGTGACCTCCTGGGAAGCTTTCCTAGGAAGCATGTGAGTGAGGACAAAGCATGCTGAAAGGACCCGTGTTGGTTTGTGGGGACAGTCGTCAATGCATAAAGCAGCAGGGGATGTTACATTTTGTGATTATGAACTCTTTTATTTTGAAGTGTAATAACAAAGTTATTAAGTTATGAAAATACGTCAGTTAAGAAATGGATTTAAAACTTTAGTTTTATGGTACCAAGAGGTATGGAATTCAAAATAATTCCTAGCAACTGTCAGATACATATTCTGTGGGCTTGAAATCGAAAAGCCTACAAGTGGTGAACCCTTGGACTTGATTTTCACAGCCACAGTTATGCTAAAGTCAGATTGTTAAGAGTTATATGAGTCCAGAACTCTCACAGTACTAATATTTAGGGGCTTGCGTTTGCAAGGGGCGAAGTACCCACCTTTCATATTTAAAATAATTTCATTAAAAGAGCTAAAATATGATTATGACTTGATTTAGAGATTTTATGAATTACCCTAGTGATTTTAAGAGTAAAGAAATTTATGTATTATGGAGTTTTAAACTCCAGAGCAGAGTCTAACACAGAGTTTTAGAGAAATGATATATTTTATGATTTAGAGACTAAATGGTAGCTATAGAGAAACAAACATTGAGTTAACGGCTGGGAAAAATGATCGTTAACCTTGGTACCAAGTTGTCCTGAGAGGACAATCTCACAAAGCAGAAAATGGAACCTAGTTAGGTGTCCGATTCAGATCCTTGCGGATCCTAGAGATTAGAAAAATTTGCTATGTCATGGTTGACATGTATAGCTAGAGAATATATCGTTATGCAATGCATAACTAGAGATCCATGTTTCTCTATTAACATATAGTTATTTATGTCATCAAAGGTTATCTATGATTTTTAGAGATTATTTGATTTACGAGCTATTATGTGTGTATATATATATATATATATATGGAAAATGATTCCTCTTTAGAGTAAGAACTTAGAGAGGATTTTCTATGAATTTTTTTGAATGCGTGTTTATGGATATATAAAGTGAAAAGTGTTTTGTTATACAACTATGTATATAGATATTAAATGAGTATAGTTGACGCATGCATATTATATTATTGTACGTTCTTGGTTGTCCCATATGGGTGATGGGTGAGAGCTCACTCACTGAGTCTGTTGACTTACCCCTCTCCCTTCCTCTCATAGTTGCAGGTCCAGAGACGGTTTAGACTCCGATTCCAGAGATGCTGTCAATTTCCTTGTGGTAAGTCTTACTTTAGAGTAAGGCTTAGTTTAGAGTTTTATTAGAGTAGAGTGCTCCAGTAGATGTGCAGGCAAGATCCAGCCACACATTATTTTCAGACTATCTATATGTATTTAGAGACTTAATTTATGTATATGTTCTCAGAATATGTGCATGAAATTTAAATGTGATGTATGGACAAAAAGTGTTGGTAAACAGCTAAAGATGTATTGATGATTTAGTTTGCATGTATTAAACAGATTTTCAGAGATTGAATTAAAGGATTTCTAAAGCTTTAAATATTAAAGTATTTCAGAGTTTTGATTTCAGAAATTCAGTCCCGGATGAGAATTTAAATAAAGATTTAAAGGAAATTATGTTTTAAGAATGAATATTTTCTTAATTATGCATTTAGAGAGCCACGACACCCAAAAGGCTTAAGTGGGGGATGTGATTCCTCACATGCCGGTCACGTTCCCTAGTCGGGTCGTGACACATAGCCACCATCTCATGTGGACCTTTCATCACCCTTTTCCAACACAAATCGAGGTCACCATCACCATCTTCAACCTTCACCCCATAGCTCCTTTTTGCCTTAGCCTAGCTGTGCACAGTAACCAACAAAGTCATCACATCACCACCCATGCCCACAACCCTTCATCTTTCATCAACCTCAACCGTAAGCCTTTGAACCACAAAAATTGAATCCGTCATCAACATCTATCACAATTATCTTCAACACACATCCCCTTTTTATTAGTCCAACTACCCCCACTACAACCACATATTAGAACCTTCACTACAACCACCCACTTGGACCATCACTTGCTGCCACAAAGTGTAATACCCGGTATACACGTGTTATTAGATAAGTTCTATATGGCCTCAAGGTCCTCGAGACCCACCCATGTTGCCAAGTTCGGGATTTTGCTAAGTCTAGATCCTACCCCTCCTTGGAGGGCTATATGGTAGAGCTATTTTCTTGGGATCAAAATTTCTCGTAATAGCTCTCCAAAGGAAAATAAATTGAAGAACGATCTTTAATGAATTTTAGGAAACCTCTAGACGTTTTATTTTTAGCTTACAAGTTTAGAAAATCGTAAGAATTCCTAAATTTGAACTAAAACTCAAAAATTGGATTTTGATTGGTTGGGGTTTTGATTTTTTTTTTTTTATATTTTATTTGAATCCAAATAGTCTTTATTTATATTTATATTTTAAAATAATGTTGCTGGATGTTGTTATTGCATAATTTTGCTGAATAGCCTCGCTACAACGAGCAGACAGGCTAAAAGGATCGCTGCAACGAGATATGTTTGCTGCAGCGAGTTGTTATTTCTCCAGGTTCACTGCAGCGAGTGTGTCTAATGTCAACACAGTGCAAAATAATGCAGTTTTAATTAATAAGACACGCACTCTTTTAAAACCCTTCAAGCCTCGGATTCTCATTCTAGAACTGAGGAAACCTTTCCCCTAGACCCCTAATTCTCTCTTTCTTTCAATCTCACTCCAACCCATCATCCCCAATCATCAAGGTGAGTATATATTGTTAGATTTTGTTCCCATTCTCTTTATCCTTTCAAGATACTAGGTTGGGCTTTGTTATTTCCCTCTTTATTGTCAAGCGTGGGTGCTCCTCCAATGTTGTTAGTGTATATTTAGAGCAATCTAAAGCTTCCCATAGATTGTTTATGAGTTTTGTTGTTCCAATGGTAGACATTGGTACCATCTCTAATCCCCGGAGTTGGTCATTCACGTTCTACACCTCTAGGTGAGTGGGTTTAATCCTGTGACCTTTATTTTTGGTCATTATAGTTATTTTCCTTATTTTGTGGCATAATGGATAATGTTAGAGCATATTTCAAACAGATTATAGATAGATGTCATTTATGTTAAGTTTATGAAATCATGGTTTCAGATATCATGAAATGTATGATTTAAAGATACTTTAGGAAGGATTAGAGATTGGTGATGGTCTTGTTAAGTTGATGAGATTGTGGTTTTCAAAGAGCATGAACTATATTTTCAAAAACTCATGAGACCATTATTGCTAAAAATGGTTTTCTTTATAAGTAACCAAAGTAGGCTTATGATTATATATGTTAGAAATGTTGTGGCTTCTGTCATGATTTTTAAGAGTAGGATAATTATATGATAGATAGTGTAAATCAGAAAAGAGCCTAGCACAGAGTATTTAGAGAAAATAAATATATAGAGCAAGTATGATTTAGTTTGTGAATAAATATGTTACTTCACTTCAGGGCTATTATGTTTGTGATTTCAAACCCTAGTATTTTGAGCTATGATTTTAGATTTATCAGGTATATAAAGATTTATGTCAGTTTGAGATTTAAATTGAGAACTACAGTTTTATGGTATCTAGAGGTATGGAATTTAGTATGATCCATAACAACTGCCAGAGACATATTCTGTGGGTTTGAAAATCGGGATGCCTACAAGCGGTAATCCCTTGGGCTTGATTTTCATAACCACGATTATACTAAAGTTAGATTGTTAGAGCTATATGAATCTAGAACTCTCAGAGTACTAAGAATTTAGAGGCTCTTATTCGCCAGGGACTGAGCACCCACCCTTTAGTTATGTAATCTTAGTATTGATGATTTTATTTATTTTTGTTGAGTTATGTATGATGAGATTTATTAAATGGCTATGGAGGCAATAACATTAAACAGCTATGGAGGCAATAATATTAAACGACCATGGAGGCAATAGAAATAAATAGCCATGGAGGCAAACCCTTTTCACGGCCATGGAGACAGAGCTTCTAAAGAACATAGTAAATCAGGACCTAGTGAGATGCTCACAGAGAATAGAGATATTTACAAATAGTTATTATAATTATTATTATGTGTGTTTATCAAGTTCAGAGTATTATTGACTGTGACTCAGAGGAGTTTAGAGCTTTGTTTTATATATAAGATTACTTGAAACAGTTTTAGAATTTGTTTTATTATTGTTATTGTTATTGATTATTAGTATTATTGTAAATTTTATACATCTTGGTTGTTGTCCCATGAAAAGAGTTACAGATGAGAATTCACTCACTGAGTTTTAGATGAAACTCACCATCTCCTTTTTTTTCATTACAGATACTTTAGCTGCTGTAGATCCCTCTCAACCACCTCCTCCCTAACAGTAGAGGTTTCTAGTTGGTGAGCTTCACTTCAAAGTGGAGTATCTTTTACTTTTTAGTTAAAGATAAAGTGCTCCAGTGTACACTGTGGGCAGAATCCCGCACCATAGAGATAGTTTTTCATTGATTTATCATGATCATTTTGTATTTACATAATTATAGTCTTCATGGATATTTTGTATAGAGAGCAACTCATATGTTTTGTATCACAAAGGTTGATTTCGAGTTTAATTATAATATGTTACAGATGATGGGCTTGATTTCAAAAAAGCTAAATAATTATTAGAGATGAAATGATGTTTTATAAATGGATTTATCATTATTATATGCATATAGAGCGAACTTAGAGGTCACAAGGCTTATGTGGGGATGAGATTCCTCACGTGCCGATCATGTTCCCAAATCGAGTCGTGACACAATGCCACCGCAAGCCTTAACTGCGATCGCCACCACAAGCCCCAACTGCGACCTTCACCACCCAACCGCGAACCATGCCTTCGCCTCCGTCTTGCGCCTTCAACCCCAAAGCTGATGGGAATTGCTACCTCGATGGACACCACCGCGTTGGGCCCTCCTTGGTTGCCCTTTGTCCATGAATATTGCTTAGTCTTTTATTTTTATTTTTTGGTTTGAGCATTTGCTTCATTTTTCTACTTTTTGGGTAAGCACATGTGGTGGTGGTAGTGGTGGTGGTAGTGATGGTGAGGATAAAGAAGGTAAAGAAAGGAAAAGGATGAGAGATGAATTTTTTTTTTTAATAAATCATGTTAGGGACCAAAATAAAATTATCACTGATACCATTAATGTTTTCTGTCAAGGGATCACTAAGTGTTCGACTTTTGATGACATTGTCAAGGATCAAGTTGACATTTTCCAATTATCGGGAACCAACTTATTTGATACTGAAATTGTCAATAACTAACTTGGAGGTTTACTCTATTTTTTATTTTACATCAATTTAGTAATTCGTTTAAAGTTGGTATCAAAATTGAAAATATTACGACGAAATTGATGTTAAAAATTTTGTTAGGATAAAATTGATATCATAATAAAAATGTTTGGACCAAAGATATTCTTTACTCTTTAAATTATTAAAATTTATAAAACTTATGATTAAATGGCAATCACTGAATTTAAGATAGTATTCGTACTCAACACTGCTCCAAGAAATTTTATCATTAAACTTTAGTAGTCCCTTTTTATAATCCCAAAATAATTGAATCTACAATATAGTGATTATAGTTATTTCCTGTAATATTGAGTGAGCAGTCTTGTATTTGATTCTTGCCTTCCATTATTTTATCTCTCTATGAAAAATTCTTAATCCCAATGACTTTGCTAGGAAAAAAAAAAAAAAGGTTCTCAAGGGCAGTTTAGGGACATACGGTTGGATTTTCTCGTTTGACTAAATGCAGAAAAACAAAATAGAAATAGTAATAATAAAATAAAATTATTTTCATCACAGTCGACAACGGAAAGGACGGTGCAACTGGTAAGAGAGAGAGAGAGAGAGAGAAGCGTCTTTGCTTGCAGAAAGGATTGAACTTGAAGTACAAGTTGATTCACACTGTGTGCGAAGCAAACCTTAATGCGTTCTACCCTTTGAAGAGAAGAAAAACGCGGTTTCCTGTTATTTTCCCTTGAAACCTCAATTTTTGTTCGCCAAAAAAGAAAAGGGATTCTTTTCTTGTTCCTTTTGGTCCCTTCTCGAGCCGTAACTACAGCGTGTGAATTTGAGCATTTGGGTACGAGAAAGTTTTGTTTTTTCTGGTTTTTATCTTCATTAGATAGCTAGATTCAGTTTCATTTTCTGTCCTTTTTAGCTGCTTTAATTATTAATATTGTTATTATTATTATTATTGTTGTTGTTGTTATTATTATTATTATTATTCCTTTTCCTTGTTTTGTTTTGTTTTGTTATGGGTTTTGTTTGCTTCATTGTTAAGTTCAGTTAATTGTAGCCAGAACCCTAGATTCAGAATATTGGGCTTAGGGATGGAGATGGTGTTGAAAGGCATCTTGTGTTTATGGATGATCCAAGGTTATGATCAAATTTACTTAAGCAAAGTGTTCTTCATTTTTAACCAAAAATAAAAATAAAAATTTGGGTTTGGCATTTTGACATTTTGTGTTGAAATGGTCTTTGCTTGGATGTTACCTGCAGTTGTGATTTTGATAGTTGGTTTATTGACCCCTAGCGCTACTGGCTTGTGAAGTTTATTGTTTTTTTGATAAATCAAACTCAAATTGAATGCGGAGCTTGCAAAGCTGCAGTACTAGATGTGTCTAATTTATTGGAGAACATATTGAGACATTCACAAGCTTTGCATATCTTAGTGAAGCATTGTTAGTTATTCAAGTTATCCCATAACCCTTTAGCCGTGGAAAGGCAGCTGAAAATAGGATTTGATTTTTTTTGTGTATCAAATCTTGTGTTTGGAATGTTTAAAAAATAAGAAATTTGATTTTTAGAATCTCATGGATTTCATTAATTCCTATTTTTAATGATGAGTTTCAAAAACAGAATTTTATCTCTAAATGAAATAAATTTTATTCATGTCAAGTCAAATCAAATCATTCAGTGTAGAGTTTTCCACCAAATGGCATCACTCTACTGCACCAAATCCATCATTCAGTTTTGCAGTTATTTTAGCAAATGGTCTAGGCTGCCATTATATAGGCCTTTGCGGTTGTTCTCCCTCCAGCTTGACATTTATAAAGCTTCTTGTCTTGAATTCCACTGTATTTATAGGGCTATTGATTAACATTTAATTAAAAAAATAAATAAATAAATACGATATATGTTGAGAGTTTCCAATATTGCTGATGCTTCTCAAATTTCTACATGGTGACCAAAACTGGTCAGTCACTAATAGTTTGAAACTTTTTCCTTTGTGGATTCAGACTTCGAATGAATTCTTCTTATATAAAGAGAACAAGATGCTGTGATGGAACAGTTAAGAATTCAAAGAACGCTTGTAAGCAACAGCATGGAACGTAGAAACGAAGAATTGCAGCCGGGGTTACAGTCAGTGATGCAGGACCATATGGATGGCATGCATACCAACAGACGACCACCTGATCTCAGTACTTCAGAAGTTAAACCTGTGCTTAATTACTCCATACAAACAGGCGAGGAATTTGCACTAGAATTTATGAGAGATAGGGTGAATCTCCGGAAACCTGTATTTTCAAATGTCAGTGATTCCAACTATACCACAGGGTATATGGAACTGCAAGGCATTTTAGGCATCAGTCATGCTGGATCTGCAAGTGGATCAGATATTTCTATGCTCTCAGTTGTTGAGAAATATCCAAAAGAATTTGATAAAATGAACACGTCATTACATGGAGACCGAAGTAATTATGGGTCAATTCAATCAGTACCAACCACTTCATTGAATCAGGACAACAGGCAGTTTTTGCATGGATATGGCTCTTCTCGAGGTTATGAGAGCTCATCAAAGATGATGAAGTTTCTCTGCAGCTTTGGAGGTAGAATATTACCTAGACCCTGTGATGGAAAGTTAAGATATGTTGGAGGGGAAACACGTATTCTTCGCATAAGAAAGGACATAACTTGGCAGGAGCTCATGCATAGAGCATTGCTAATCTATAATCAGGTTCAAGTAATCAAGTATCAGCTTCCTGGGGAAGATCTTGATGCTTTGGTATCCGTATCATCTGATGAGGATTTGCAGAATATGATGGAGGAGTGTAATCATCTAGAAGATAGAGATGGAACACAAAAGCTTAGGATGTTTTTGTTCTCAATAAGTGATTTGGAGGATGCTCAGTATGGTCTTGGTACCATGGGGGATGATTCCGAGATCCAGTATGTTGTTGCTGTTAATGGCATGGACTTGGGATCAAGGAGAAACTCAACCCTGATTGGCGTCAGCTTTTCAGCAAATGACATGCATGAATCGGACGGCCAAAATATTGAGAGGGAGACTAGTAGGGTTGCTGAAGAATCTATGGTTGTTGGCAGTGCTCCATTGACTAACAAATTTGACTCGCCTTCACAACAAGTGCTACCCTATCCACTGTTTCATGGTGACCAAATCATGAGCCATGAGGAGCGTAGAGGTCAATGTCGTATTAATCAAGGCCTTTATCCTGCTTATTTGCCTGTTGTTGCAGAGACTCCTATTGCAATGCCTCCTCATAGGTGGATTAATCCACAAGGGGGTTTGAATGAAGGCCATCCACCTGGTGGATTACAAGTACAAAGTCCAGAAATACCTGCAACACTGGTGAGAGAGAGAGGCAACAGTTCAATTCAGCAAGGAAGTGACCCTGGGAAAGTTTTATCACCATCCCCAGCTACGGCACAACCGTTTGATGGTCAGGTGAAAAGTAATTTTCCTGAAGCATCAGTTGTAGTTACTGTGGCAGAGGGGCATTCATTGCCTCCAACTAAAAAGGACCAGTTCCAGGATGATGATGAGGCTTCTTCAACATCTAGCAGTGCATTTGGTCCTGGTTATATTGATTCCCACTCCAATGCAATTGACTTGAGTTGTCTTCACCCTCCTCCTCTACCTAAAAGAGTTTACTGTTCAGAAAGAATTCCCAGGGAGCAAGTAGAGTTCCTGAATCGGTCCTCAAAGTCAGATGATGCACATGGTTCTCAGTGTGACGTTTCAGATTTACTTTCTGAAGTCAACCCACCAGAATCACTTACAGAATCCGGTGACAACTTGCATGATGGAAAGCTGTCTGATCTAACTGAGGAAACTTTGAACATTGCAGCAAAGCCCTTGCATGCAGATGGTAATGGGGCTGCCAAACATCAAATATACAAACCGTTGGCTGTTGCAAGTGGCCACTTGAAATCAAAGATAACTGAGCATGTAAATCCCGAGTTGAAGCTGGTTTTACCAAACAATGATGGAAGTAAAGATGTGGTCAATAAGGATAATGTTGTTGAGTTGGAAACTGAAATGTATTGTAAAGATAACCATAACAAACCCCTGCATGATGAGACAAAAGACAGTAAGTCAGACTTAGCTACTTCACACCAGGTTCCCTTTGTTAAGCATCAGGATGACCCAGCATCCAATCTTCCAGAGGTTGACTGGGGAGATGTTTCTGTGAAGGAATCTAATGATGATTCTGGGGTGCCAGAATTACCAGTTTCTTTAAATGGGAATGCTACTACCAAAGATGATTCACAAGATTTTCCTTCAAATGATGTTTCCAAAAAAGGACAAGGTGACATTCTCATTGATATTGACGATCGATTTCCCCGTGAATTGCTTACTGATATGTTCTCTAAGGCAATACTTGAAGAAGATCCCTCTAATTTGCATCCATTAACCTCAGATGGAGTAGGCCTAAGCATAAACACGGAAAATCGTGAACCTAAACCATGGTCATATTTTCAAAAATTGGCACAAGAAGGGCTAGATACTGTGTCTCTTATTGACAGGGATAATCTTGGTTTTTTGCCTGAGACAGGAAATGTGGAAGAAGATAATAGAACTCAACACGTTGCACCTCTACCAACTGAAGAAACTCAGAATGATTTACGTGGAAGAATTGGAGCAGAGACCACTGTTCTGAAGTCAGAATATGATCATTCCCAATTGAAGGACACTGAAAGTATGCAATTTGATGCTATGATGGAAAATGCAAGAGCGCAAGAGTCAGAATATGAGGTATGACTTCAATATAATTTGGTTTTGAAATTTGAAATTTTCATATATATGCTTATCTGCTGACATTAGTCCTTATTCGCTTTAACTTAGGGTGGGAAGTTTGAAACAAGAAATAGTGGTCTACCACCTCTTGATCCTTCTTTAGGAGATATTGATATGAGTACTGTGCAGGTAAGATGCTCTTTCTTGGATGCACAATATCTTCTCTGTGCTATGATTTTTATTTTTGGGGGAGGGGAATTTAAAAAGATTTTGTTAAAGAAAGTACATTGCTGTTTTCTGACTTTCATAAATGATAATGCTAATAATAAGCTTAGGTTTGAGAGTGACATGTTTTTGTGGTCTGGTATTTAATTAATATTTAACTATGAAGGTTTGCTTAGGTTGACCTTAGAAGTTTAAGCTGGCAGTAGATAGCACATTTTAGTGATGTACGTGACATGATCAAGTTTATCTATGGCCCCTGACCTATTTTTCATTTAAAGCATATCTATACTAGAGAGGATATGACAACTGCAATTAGAATCCCCAAAAGCTCATTGTTCTAATTCTGCTCATATCCTATATTTTAAAGAATGTCCCTCCTGAAATCCTTCCAGCCTTGAAACTTGATAGACCATGGCTTTCCATTCTTTTATTGGATCATTTGTTATTGGTTACTTCTTATTTTAAAGATGTTTTGAAATTTCCTTCCAAAACTAGCTGTAGAAGTATCAAATTTGACTCTTAATAGGTTTGGGGATGCATCATATTTCGCAAAAGGGAAGTATGGAATCTTGTCATGGGATCTTTCTAATTGCTGTGAGGCCAGACGTGGATAATTCATGGAGACTAATGCATAGGGTTTCATGGATTGCAGAATTTGTACATTTGTTTTATCTTTTTCAAATTTCAATTAAGGACCAAAGGTCCAAGGCAGTCTTCACCTCTGCTGAGTTGGCTAACCAAGTTCCAACTTGCTTGTGCACAAATTCAAAAATCTTGACAGTATCTTAATATATGGCAGCCCGTAATGATTTTAGAAATTGCTTGCTCTCTTTTCTCTTTTAATGGTATCATCTGATCAATGTAGCCCATCCCACCTCTTGGTAAAAAGCTTTTGTTGTTGTTTTTGTCAGTTGCTCTCTCTCTCTCTCTCTCTCATTTATTTGAAATTAAACTAGAGGGTGTGCTTTAGGACCAAAAATTGAGCAAATGAAAATTATGGTTTTATCTAGACTAACATTGTACTACAGTATTTTGTATAGTATCATTCCTTCTGTTTTTGCTACTAACTAGTACACACTCATTGTTCTCTTTGACAAATTTTGTCCTCTTGAAATTAATTCAAAAGAAATTTTGTGAAGTTTGCTTGTATATCACCAAGTATGGAAACTGTCAAAAGTAGTTCGGACAGACATGGTTACTAAATTTCAGCGCAAAACCATGTTTAATAACTTCAGTATGGGGTATTTGTGGGCGCAAGTGTGTATATGTGTGTAACAGAGGGATAGAGAGTCAGTGGGGTTTTTAGAGGGTCGGGGTGGAAAGTTGAAGTTTTGAAATAAATAATTTGTGACCTATATGTAACTATATAATAGTCAAACATTTCTTTGCCACATTTTAATGTGTAGAGTAACAATATGTTTTGTCGACAATTCAATCAAATTCTTGATCATCATATGGAGTTGTTGTCTTGGTCTTTTTCCTTCTCATTGAACTTTTGCGAAGTATAGACTTCTCTGATCATTTAGCTGTTTTATATTCACAAATAGTCGCAGGATTCACATGTCATTGTGGTGGTTGGCCTGAGCCTTGAAATTCCCAGTGCAATAGTGCATGTAGTTCATTGTTCTGATGCAATTTGTAGGTCATAATGAATGAAGATCTTGAAGAGCTTAGGGAACTGGGTTCTGGTACCTTTGGGACTGTGTATCATGGAAAATGGCGAGGAACAGATGTTGCAATTAAAAGAATAAAGAAAAGCTGCTTCACTGGTCGATCATCAGAGCAAGAGAGACTGGTAACTTACTAAATTTAATATCCATTGGATAACATGCTTTCTTTCTTTTGTTTACAATGTACTACTTGATTATATGTTTCCTTTCTACTACCCTTATTTGAAAGTGCTTCGGTGATAAATAATATGTTTTCAGGCATGTGAAATGATATTTGGTTCTTTTCTCAGACTATAGAATTCTGGCGGGAAGCTGACATTCTTTCCAAGCTTCATCATCCAAATGTGGTGGCATTTTATGGCGTGGTTCAGGATGGACCGGGTGGAACAATGGCTACTGTTACAGAGTTCATGGTGGATGGTTCCCTTAGGCATGTATTACTTCGCAAAGACAGGTTAGCAACTGGGATAGAGCTTTTGCATTTGTAATATTTAGTTATTTGTTGTGACAATGACCTACAAAATTTGTTTTTATTCATACCATTGTATTAATTTGAGCCAAACTATGGTGCAGTGTTATTACATGGCCAAGGTTTACTAATGCCTTTTATTCTATTTGTTTGTTAGCTTTTACAATTTTGTATCTCCGTAAGTACCAATTGAATTTACTATGTCATAGTGTTTGGTGATGTATCTTATGTTTTCCTAATGAAGTTGGCTCTAAGGATCCTAGCATGATGTTTTATTGCAGGTATCTTGACCGTCGCAAGAGATTGATCATTGCAATGGATGCAGCTTTTGGAATGGAATATCTACACTCAAAGAATATTGTACATTTTGACTTAAAATGTGATAATTTGCTTGTGAACTTGAAAGATCCTGTACGCCCAATATGCAAGGTATTTATGCCGGGATTCTTGTCCGATTTTCTTTGACTTGGAATTTTTAATTTTTATTTGAAGCATTGAGAACACTTAAGAAATTTTCTTTTCCCAGGTCGGTGATTTTGGTTTGTCAAAAATTAAACGAAATACCTTGGTTTCTGGTGGTGTAAGGGGGACTCTCCCTTGGATGGCACCAGAGCTACTGAATGGTAGCAGCAACAGGGTCTCCGAAAAGGTAGAATTTTAAGTTGTCTCTAATGAAATGCTTTTTCTACGATCACGTGATGAAGAAATTAAATTTAGCTGACAAGCTCAGTTGTATTGATATATTTGATGTCTCTTCTAATTGTCAAAATTGCCATCATCTCACTTGGCAAAAGTCTCTTCACTAGTTTATAGTCTCTTTTTTCAGCATTTTAAACATGAAATCTCTCCCATTTATTTCTTTTTCTAATTTTGAATACCTTGTTTTCATAAAGGATTCTTGGAGTTTTCTCAATAATTTATGGGGACTTGGGAAGGAATGTCTTGAAATTAAAGTCTTTCATTTTTCCTTCTTTATTTATTTATCTCTTATATCTCTGTTTTTTTCTTAACCTTCTTGGTACTTAGTTGGTAGCTGAAATCGAATCTGGTGTTGTAGGTTGATGTGTTCTCCTTTGGCATAGTATTATGGGAAATTCTAACCGGCGAGGAGCCATATGCCAATATGTACTATGGTGCAATTATAGGTACCATCTCTTTCTTATGCCCCTTTATCTTGTATTCTTGTTTGTGTTGGAGCCTGAACTAGAGTCTTGTTGCGTCCTCTTGAAATTCTTTACTATCAGTACCTTCCATTGAAGTAACAATATATTAGGCAAGCTTCTTCTGCTGTCTCTTTGAATGGTGCCTTTATCAGCTGTTGTGATATTGGCAATTAGAGTTAAGACTTAGGTCGGAAAAGGCTGGGCTTCAAAAGTGAGTTTAATTTTGATGTACTGATAGAGTAAGAGTTTCACACTATGAAGCAGAGACACGGACACAACACAAACACTAAGGCATACTAAACTTATAAAATAACAAGACATGAACACGGCATAATATGATATATATTTATAAATGAAGTTAGGATTTACAATACTTCCAAATATTTATAGATGTACCAATTTTCTTTGCACTTTCTATCTCTAAGCCCTCGTATTCCTTTTCTTTCTTTCTGATTTTTATTTTAATTTCTGAATTGTTCCTTTTTTTTTTTTTTTAATCAAACGAAACTTGGGTTTGATTCAGCTTGATGTTTCTTAAATTGGTCCATCAAAAAAATGAAAAAAGTCAGAAAAGATTTAAAAAAAAAAACTGTTTGACCATGTCCGTGGCGTGTCTGAGCCGCATCTACCGCCCGTCTAAGCTGGAAAAAATATTTTTTAAATTGGACACTTCCAGACACGTGTCTTGTCGTGTGGATGTCCACTTGGTGTTGGTGTCCCATGTGTGACGAACACGTGGAGACACCATCAAATTGGTGTGTCCGTGCTTTTTGGGTTTTTCACTAGCATCCAATCTAAATTTTCCATTTGTACAACTGTTTTAAGTTAGATAGTGTGAGAAATTAACTATATTTACTAATGTGGCAATACGTAATTAGATGACAGTCATCAAAATTAAATCCTTGAAAAATAACTACATGTATCTGATGAAAAAGAATTTGTTAGGTGACCGGGGTTTGTTTGCAATAGGTAAAAGATACATGATTAGTTTAGGTATATCATTAAGAACAAGATAAGGGCTTTCGGCTTTCTGGTATTGGATCAAGTTGCTTGTGCCTACCTTTTCACGTTCATGATGTTCCTGTGGCAATCAGGTCTCCCCTTCCAAAGGATTGTTCTAGATTTTACTGTTTCCCTCTTGTTCAAGATTGTATGTACTCAACTATTTTTTCAGAGGCCAATGATTTTCTATCTTCCAATGCAGGTGGGATTGTTAACAACACGTTAAGGCCGACGATCCCAAATTACTGTGATTCTGAATGGAGAACACTGATGGAGCAATGTTGGGCACCCAATCCTGCAGTAAGGCCTTCCTTCACCGAAATCGCAAGTCGGTTGCGTGTTATGTCGGCTGCAGCTAGCCAAACCAAAACACAGGGCCACAAGGCATCCAAATGATTGAAACTGATACTGATGCTGGTTTTGAGCTCCCTTCTCACACCCAATATTAGCAGTGATACTTTTAGATTTATTCATTTAATGGTACTCCAACAATGTATACTATACCAGGGGCAATTTACTATCCTCTATATTTTAGGATGACAAGGGTGCTAGTGAAAACCAGCTGCAAACTCCATAGGCAAGGAAGGAACCAAGGGGTTCAATAGCTCTAATTCTCAGTGCATCCCTTCCGAGTATGAATGCTTCCCCTAAATGTATAAGATGTATTGCTCCTAATGGTTATTGGATATGGTTATTGGATGTATTAAAAAAAATAGTTGATACCGGTCTTAACAATTTTTTTTAGTAAGACTAATCAACTCATTGTATTGTTAGAATTCATGGCTTTTTGCCTGCTTTACACGACTAGTTCTCCTTCCATGTATCACTGGATTCCTTCTCAGACTCCTCTCAGAACTTCAGAGATTGTAAAGCCAAAATGTAGTTTTTTTTACATACACATCTTGTCATATTTCGCCAGCAATAGGGGTGAGTGATTTTTATTCTTTCCAATGTGGTAGTCAAATAAAAAGTTCTAATGAGACTTGACTGCAATCATGGTTGCTTTTACTTTTTTTCAGAAAAATCTTGCATCGTTTGTATATGAGATGGTGACTACTCCCATGCAGGCGTTGGTCAATGCCTGCGGTACAGTTGCCTTCCACCATCTACCTTCTCGTGTCTTCCTTCTCTGTTGCCATCACATCCACTGCATCCTTCCTTCGACTACGAACCGCGCCACCACGCCATCTCCTCCTCCGCCACCACCATCACCACCTCTTCCTCTTCCCATTCTCTGAAAAACCTTATCGCCCTCTCTCTTCCGCCCCCCTCCCCCCCCCTCTCTCTCTCTCTCTCTCTCTCTCACACACAACCACACAACTCATCTTCCAAGCTACACATCAGTTCCTTGTTTTGAAAAACTTTCCACAATATTGTTTGAGTCAGGCTTCCTCTATCCTCTATTCGACAATTCCCTTCTATTCTCCACATTACTAAATTCCTGGTTATCAAGAAGAATTGATTTTGAACAAATTCTCATCTACAAAATTGGGATTAGATTTCTTGGAGTCATACAGAGGCACACATGGAAGACTATATTGGTTAATTCCGACAAGTGGGCACATAAGCAGTGATGCTTTTAAGACATCATGAAAACTGGAAGGGAGATTTGGGATTTGTGAAAGATACTTTTTTTAAGAAGAATAGTTATGGGTATTCACATGATTGTTGCAATTTTATTTTGTTTTAGTGATTTGTGGGAGCAAGCAGTAGATACATCAATGGAAGGGGTATTGCGAGGGTTTGCAAATGTGAATGAAGCAGTGAGGAACGGGTAGTGTGGGTGGTGGCAGAGGAGGGAGGAGATGGCGGAGATCATGGGAGGAGGAGGGGTGCGGCAGAGGTGGGGGAGTGTGGTGGCAGTAGAGGAGGAAGACCGAGAGGGAGAAGATTAGGAACATGAATAGGATGTTGGTGGAGTAGTTGAACCAGAGGGGAGAGGGGAGGGTCTCCATCGCTGTGAAGCTGTGGAGGTGGCATTTAGCAACATGATTTTTGGCATCTAACCACACTTATAGAATGTGGTTAAATTCAACTTAAGGCATTGCCCAACAACTGCGTGTGAGAATCCACCATATGAGATTGGTTTTCCTTTGGACGTTGATGTCTACGTGTGAAGATTTGATTGCTGTGTTCAAGTGTTGGACCTTTGTTTTTATGGAATATTGCATGGCACACCGATGATGACATGTGTTTGTATTTAGTTAATTTAAAATTCACTTAATTTTTACTGTTACATGAAAATGCACAATATGAAAAGAAAATAATAGTAATTTTTTTTGAATGTATAAGAAAATAAAGTATAGATAAAGATTACATAATTGATATTTTGTATAGTGTATTATTTTTTTTGAAATTTTTAGTTTTATATATGCATATATATTGTGTCTATGTTACATAATTTTCAACTTTAATGTGTATCTATATATGTGCTGTGTCAACATGGTTCATAGATGTCTACACTACCCATGAAAAATGAGCATCCCACCTAACATAATATAGTGGAAGGTTGAAGCTTAATTGAACCAAATTCAAAACTGGTCCAAATTTTAAATCAGGCCAATTTTTAGAGTCCTAATCCGACTTGATCACAATCCAATTAATGTCCCGGTCAAAGTAGGTTGATCCAATTTTTAAACAATTTATAAAAATTTTGATATTATATATAGTAAAATTATAAAATTTTATAAGTAGAAAACAAAACCCAAAAAATATTTTGCAATATATATTTTAAATCAAACCATAGCTAAATTTCAAATCACTCTCACTTGTATCAATCGAAACTATATTTTAACCTTTAAAATATCTTCAAAATATGTACTCTTTTAAAAACCAACTAAATATTGCATTAAAATGTAACCGACCACATCCAAAAAAAAAAAAGGGAAACCGACGAAGAGAATATTAAAATGAAAAGAAAGGAAGAACTACGAGGCCTCTACCAATATTTAAAAATTTTAAATATGTAGATATGGGGTTTTATGGAATTGCGTTTAGCTCTTGGAGAAAAGAACATGAAAAAAAGTGTTATAGTATAAGATTTTATAATTTTAAGCTATAGATCATTTTTTTTCTTTCATATTTTTTTCAAAATCTCAACTCATTAATATACTACACACTATTGAATATTTATGTTACAGGGACAATTACCATCCCCTCCCATGTTGTTGATAAAATAATATTAAAAAAAATTATATTTACTTATCGCCCTGAAGATTTATCTAGTTTAACCAATCCTTCCAAACATCAATTGATTATGAGTCAATTTAGATCAAGTTGTCATTGCAAAATCACAATTTTAGTCCCATAGAATTATATTTTTAACATAATAGCCCCTTTTATAATCAGATGCTACAATGAAACTATCACTTTAACTCAAAAAATCGTATTTTTGATAAAATAATTTTTATTAAATTAAATGGAATCAATTCACAATTGACTGAAATTGCTAAATATGATTGTCACGACCCACCTACGGAGTGACTCCTAAGACGCGAGAATTTGGGCCCCTACTGCAGCCTCAGAACGTGAATCGACTAATATGCATAAATAATCTAAATTTATTCAAAATATCTCAAGTTCAACTAAAACTTCAATAATATGAAATTGTTCTCAAAACATAAATTCTGAACATAAATTTGCATAAAATCCATATTCTAGGACAAAGCCAAACATAACAAAACAATTAACAGAAATTCTGAAAATATATCATGCATGTCCCAGATCCCGCTCTACACAATTTATTGGAGCACTACTAGACCGACATAATTGACAATAAGCTCCACTCCAAAGCGAAGTTTCACCAAGTAAGTCAGAAGCACAACGACCGAGGATCTCTGGTACAACCGAAATCAGAAGTCAGATCTCAGAGGGAAAGGAAAGAGAGGGTGAGTTC
Source organism: Dalbergia cultrata (assembly GCA_031216105.1). NCBI lineage: Eukaryota > Viridiplantae > Streptophyta > Magnoliopsida > Fabales > Fabaceae > Dalbergia > Dalbergia cultrata. The sequence continues at coordinate 22,002,062 of CM062350.1, forward strand.
ATCAAAACTCAAAGTGGAGCGAGCCTCCACTCACAACCCACACGGGACAATAACAAAATACATAATATATACATGCAACTGATGTGAAATATATTACATGTATAATTACATATAAATTAACTGAATCTATGGCAATAATTAGTAGAGAAACATGAATTATTCTATACATAATTATCTGACTTTAATAGCTAACTGAGCCAATGGTTAACTGATAGCAAGACCTAACTAGGTCCCATAAATGGACACCTCACTAGGTTCCTTATTGTGGTGAGCTAGTCCTCTAGCTTTGACCACTTTACATACAAAGGTTAACGATCAATCCCGCAAATTGCTAACTCTGGACCGCTTTCTCACTAATTAATGTAAAATAATTTGTCTCATAAACCAAATAAATGTAAAAGCTCAATTCATATACTTCTAACAATTTGACTCAGAGCATAACCGAGATTCTAAAATCATGCCCAAGGGATCACCAACTTTGTAGATATAGTGATTTCAAGAATCAATAGAATATGTATTCGACAATTGTTGGGCGTGAATTATACTTTATTCAATACTTTCAATAAATCATATATCTAATATTCTAAAATCTTCATAGGAAACACATAGTCCGAAACATGATAATTAATATATCTACCTGTGGAACATTAAACTAAGGTCTCACAATTTCATAAACTAGGAAAAGATATTCTATAACACGCAAGGTATCAATTATGGTCCCATGTGTTTTGCTAAATGATTAATTTTCATAATAATCAGAAAAGTAATAATATTTCTAAAACAGCATAATTATAACAATATATTCTCTTGACATAAATAATTCTAAAATTTCATAAATAATTTATATAATATGAAAAAATATTAATAATGACCAAAAGTATGATAATGAGCTTAAACCCACTCACCGTTGGAAGTCGTGAGTGTGCTTACTAATAACTTTACTCAAGTATTTGAATGGTACAAATAACCAATCTCACAGACAAAAGAAAGGAGCATCACAAAGTTCCAAGAGAGACAATGTGCTTCACTGTTCTGGCCACAAGATCCCGAGCTTGACAAGAGATGAGTTCGGCCAAGAAGAGGTTTGATTTAGAGGAGGTGTGACTTAGAGGATGTGTAAGAAATCAACTTAGCAAATGTAACTAAACATTTCTTACACATACACACTCCTATACTCATATATTTATACACAAATATAATAATCATGAATAATATTAGTGCTATTTATCTACACTTAATAATAATAATAAATATTAATAATGCTTACTACACTTAGTAATTATAATGTTAAATAATAATAATGCTAACTACACTTAGTAATAATAATTATATTGCTAGCTACACTTAGTAATTATAATGTTAAATAATAATAATGGTAGGTGCACTTAATAATAATAATGCTAATGCTGGCTACACTTAGTAATAATAATGTTAAATAATAATAATGATAGGTACACTTAATAATAATAATTATAATGCTAGCTACACTTAGTAATTATAATGTTAAATAATAATAATACTAGGTACACTTAATAATAATAATGCTAATGCTAGCTACACTTAGTAATATTAATTATTATTAATATTAGTGGCATATATCTAGACTTAATAATAGTAATAACTAATATTAATGCTAACCACACTTAGTTATTATAATGTTAATATTAGTGTTAGGTGCACTTGATAATAATAATAAATAATAATAATAATAATAATTCATAATAATTATAATTTCTTTATTTGGGATATCACACTGATAAATCTTTAGAACTTCATATGTGAATATAAATTTTTTTTTAGGACTATTATTTTTCAGTGGTATAAAATTTCGAGAAATAAAGTTATTGTCCTAATGTAATATCAGTTGTTGAATTAATGGTAACCAGCAAAAGATAAACCCAAGCAGCTAACAATGTTCAGTCTTATTGAAACTGATCTTTATTGACAACATGTAATACATAGCGACAGATTTATTTAAAAAATTTGTATAGAATAAAGTTCAAATCAAATTGAGAATAAATCGTTAAACATTTTTCTAACGTATCATTATCGTGAAAAATAAAATAAAATGAAACTATTTTTCGGCACAGCAAAACAAAACACAATGCAGAAAAAGAAAAGAAGGAACGAGCCGTCTTTTTCTGCAAAAAGGGTTGAAGTTTGAACTACAAGTTGATCAACGCAATGAGTGAAGAAGCAAACGCTAATACGTCACCCCTAAAGAAAGAAAAGGAAAAGGAAAAGGAAAAAAAAAAAACGTGGGTTCATTTCGTTTTCATCTGAATGCTCTTTTTTTTCAGTGGCAATATAGAAAAGATGGGTTTTCTTTTGGTCCCTTGTTGAACCGTCCCTGCTGCGTTTTGAACTGGAGCATTGGGTAAGAGAAAGTTTTGTTTTTTCTTGTTTTTCTCGTAATTGGGTAGCTAGATTCAGTTTCATATTCTGTCTGTTTTTTCTGCTCTTCTTTTTATCTCATCTTCTTCTCTTTCGAGGTGTTTTATTTTTATTTATTTTTATATAATTTCTTGGGCTTCATATGGAAATGAGGAGCATTCAGCTTTTATATAGACAGAACCCTAGATTGACAATTTGGAATGGATAAAAGGATTCTGATTGCGTTTCATGTGGAGTCTAGATTATGACTAATTTTGCTGAATTTTATTTTATTTTTAATATTCATTTGGGTTTCATTTTTGTGTTGGAAAATGGCCTTTCTTTAGCTGCTAATTTCAACCATGTTTGATAATTAGTTTATTTAGTGCTGAAGGCAATTGGCTTGTTAAGATTTATTGCTTGTATGATCATCAGAAACACTACTTATGGAATTCAATGCTTAACTCTATCAAAGATTAATTGAGTGAAGAGCTGAAAATTTTCCAGAATTAGAGTTGCAGGACTAGATATATGTTTAATTTATATTAGAGTAATTGATGTGTTGTTGATATTAGGAGTTGGTTATAGTTTGTTGATTTAGTTAGGCATTAATTCATTCTTCATTGTTAGGCACACATACAACCCTACATAAGGGGTAGTTTATGTGAGAACTTTGTAAGATGTTCTCAAGATTGCATATTGCAGTAATGTGTAGTCATTCAGCTCATGCCCTAGAGACATAGTAGACCTTTAGCCATGGAAAGGCTGATGGAGTTGTCTGCTAAATAGCGCCACTCCACTGACCTAAATCAACCATTTTGCTTTTGAATTTGTTTGCTATATTAAATCATTTAAATGTTGATTTCTCAAAAGGACTAGGCTGCCATTATGGAGGCCTTTTTGGTTTTTCTTTTTGTTGCTTAAAAATTATACTTGTCTGCAGTAATATCATATATTTTGTTTCCGTCTATTGTGACATCATGTTGCGCGTTAAATTGTTGCTAAAATTTCTTGTTTTAAACTCGATTGTGTTTACAGGGCTATTGCTTCACATTTAGTTTGCATTTTGGGGGGGCAAAATTGGTCTTAAGAGTTTCCAAGATTGTGGATACTTCTTCAAATTTCTAAATAGTGACTAACTGGTCTGTTACGAAAAGTTTGGAACTTCTTTTGGACTAAAGACCTTAATGAATACGTCTTTTATCAAGAAGAAAAAGATGATGTGATGGAACAATTGACATTCCAGGCAACGCATCTAACCAATCAAATGGAACCTAGAAATGACAACTTTCAGGCTGGGTCTCAGTCAGTAATGCAGGATCACCTGGATGGCATGCATACAAGTAAAAGCCCACCTGACCTCAGTACATCAGAAGCTAAACCTGTACTTCATTACTCCATACAGACTGGTGAGGAGTTTGCTCTTGAATTTATGAGAGACAGGGTGAACCTCGGGAAGCCTATATTTTCAAATGTCAGTGATTCCAATTATACAACAGGTTATATGGAACTAAAAGGCATCTTAGGCATTAGTCATGCAGCATCTGAAAGTGGATCAGACATTTCCATGCTCTCAATGGTTGATAAATATCCAAAAGAGTTTGATAGAATGAACACTTCGTTACATGGAGACAAAAGAAATTATGGGTCAATTCGATCAATACCAAGGACCTCAATGACTCAGGACAGTAGACAATTTGTGCATGGATATGGATCGGTTCGACGTTCTGATAGGTCATCAATGATAATGAAGTTTCTTTGCAGTTTTGGTGGTAGAATATTACCACGACCATGTGATGGAAAGCTAAGGTATGTTGGAGGTGAAACACATATTCTTCGTATAAGAAAGGACATATCTTGGGAGGAGCTAATGCAGAAAGCAGTGCTAATCTATAATCAGGTTCAGGCAATCAAGTATCAGCTTCCTGGGGAAGATCTTGATGCTTTAGTATCCGTGTCATCTGATGAGGATTTGCAGAACATGATGGATGAATGTAAGCACCTGGAAGATAGAGAAGGATCACAAAAGCCCAGGATGTTTTTGTTCTCATTGAGTGATTTGGAGGATGCTCATTTTGGTCTCAGTGGCTTGGGTGATGATTCTGAGATCCAGTATGTTGTTGCAGTTAATGGCATGGACTTGGGATCAAGAAGAAACTCAACCCTGATTGGTGTCAGCTTTCCAGCAAACGATATGCATGAACTGGACAGGCAAAATATTGAGAGAGAGACTAGTAGAGCTGCTGTAGAATCTGTCAGCATCAGCAACACTTTGTTGACCAACAAATTTGACTCATCATTGAATGCTCAATCCTCACAACTACCAGTGCTACCAACTTCCTCATATGAAAGATATCCACTGTTTTATGGTGAGCAGACAATGCACCCTGGGGATGCTGGTGGTCAATATCATATTACACATGGTCTTAATACTTCCTATAAACCTGTTGCTGAAGAGACTCCTATTTCTATACCTCCAAATGCACGGATTAATCAACACGGGGTTTTGAGCAAAGGCCATCCACCTGTTGGATTACAAGTACAAAATTCAGAAACACCAGCAGTGCAAGCGAAAAAGATCGGTGACAGTTCAATTGAACAAGGAAGTGACCCTGGTAAAGTAGTATCCTTGGAAACACCATCCCCATCTCCTGCACAACTATATGATGGCCACTTGAAAAATAATTTTCCTGAAGCATCAGCCGTAGTTACTGTGCCAGAGGGGCATTCATTAACTCAAACAAAAAAGGACCAGGTGCAGAATTATGAAGAGCCTTCTTCTATCTCTAGCAGTGCTTTTGGACCTGCTTATCTTGATTCCCATTCCAATGCAGTTGACTTGAGTTCTCTTCACCCTCCTCCTCTACCTAAGAGAGTTTACTGTTCAGAAAGAATTCCCAGGGAGCAAGTAGAGTTTCCGAATCGGTCCTCAAAATCAGATGATGCGCATGGCTCTCAGTTTCAGGTTTCAGATTTACTGTCTGATGCCAAGCCTCCAGATTCAGTTACAGGATCTGGTGACAACTTGCATAATGGAAATCTGTCTATCCTATCTGAGGAGCTGGGCATTGGAGTGAAGCCTTTGCATGCAGATGGCTATGCCATTGATAATGGGGATGAAAAGTTTCCTGATCCAAGTGGTCAGTTGAAGTCAAAACTAACCGGGCATGTGAATTCTGAGTTGAAACAGGTATTGCCAAACAATGAAGGAAGTAACGATGTGGTAAATAAGGATAATGTTGTAAAGTTTGAAACTGAAATTTATTGTGAAGGTAACCTTAACAAACCACAGCTTGATGAGGCAAAAGACAGTAAGTCAGACTTTCCTACTTTGCATCAGGTTCCCTCTGTTAAGAACCTTGAGGATCTAGCATCCTGTCTTCCAGAGGTTGATTGGGGTGACACCTCTGTTACAGAATCTAATGGCGATCACATGGTGCAAGGAGTACCTGTTTCTTTAAATGGGGACCGAAGTACCAAAGATGATTATCAGGATTTTACTGCAGATGTTTCCAAACAATCGGAAGGTGACATTCTTATTGATATTGATGATCGATTTCCCCGTCAATTGCTTACTGATATGTATTCGAAAGCTTTACTTGGGGAAGGATTCTCTGGTCGACTTCCATTAACCCCAGATGGAGTGGGCCTAAGCATAAACATGGAAAATCATGAACCTACACCTTGGGAATATTTTCACAAATTGGCACAAGAAGGGCTCAATAGTGTCTCTCTTATTGATCAGGATCATCTCGGTTATTCACCTGCAATAGGAAAAGTGGAAGGAGATAATAAAGCTCAACATGTTACACCTCTGAAAACTGATGAAGAAAATCATAAGGACTTACATGGAAGGATTGGAGCAGAAATCACAGGTCTAAAGTCTAATTCTGATCATTCCCTAGTGAAGGATACTGAAAGTATGCAATTTGATGCTATGATGGAAAACATAAGAGCACAAGAGTCAGAATTTGAGGTATGGTTTTGTATGGTTTTAATATTTTTGGTTTCAGAACTGTATAAATGTGCTTATCTGCTGACAAAGTACTTATCACTTTAACTTAGGATGGGAAGTTTGAATCAAGAAATGGTATACCTCCTCTTGATCCTTCCTTGCAGGTGAGATGCTCATTCTCTCATGTGCAATGTTTCTTCTGTGGTATGAATTTTATTGCGTGCAGAGAGGAATTGAAGTTTATTTTTTAAACAGAGTTTGTTGCTGGTTATCTAACTTCTGTAAATTGGCTGTTATCTTATGTATCAATGAATGCTAATAAGTTTAGGTTTTAGGATGGACGACAAGAGATCCTCATTACAAAAATAAGAACTGACAAAAGATAAAGCTATCGAAAGAGCAAAGCTTTCCAATCTCTTAGCATATCTGACTGTGAAAGCCCTCCAAAAAGACCATGTGCTTTGCAGCAAATAGTAGCCAAACGTATAATCCTCTTCCACAAGACTTGATTGTACAGATATCTGTTTTTAAAGATGCGAGAATTATGCTCCAAACAAATATACCAATTAATGGCATAGACTATACACTGCCACAAATATTTGGCTTCCTTCATCTTCATAGAACCACTAAAACTAGTCATCAAGAACTGATCCAAAGTTCTAGGCCACACCCAGCACTCACTAAAGACACCAAACAAAGCAATAGAACAATGCTAAAAAATGACCTGGAGTTGATTCTAAGCTTGCACCACTCATCACACATGCATGGGAAAATAGCCTTTTTTATCTGGTGTTCAAACATGCAACATGTTTATGGTATTAATTCTATTAAGCAAATATATATAATAGAGGATTTATTTGATTTACTTTTTGAGGATTTCTCATCTTCCAATCTTTTATACGTCTCTGTCTTGTATTCTCTAATAAATTTTCTTCTGGCAAAATGTTTAGTCAAATTCTTTGTCATTATCATTACCCCCCATAAGTTATTTTTAACAAATTCTGTCCTCTGGAAATTTGATCCAGAAAGAAATTTCGCAAAATTTTCTTGGAGATCTATTTTAAATAGTTCCTGTCAAAAAGGATATGAGGACAGAAACTGTCCAAAATAGTTGACATGGATAAGATTTTTATGTTTCAGTATAAGACTGTACTTAGGTTTATGATAAGAAAAAATGACCTCATTTGATTTGTAGCTGACCCTACCTTTTGGAAAAAGGCTTTATTGTTGGTGATTACTGTAATAATGTCAATATAAGGTAGCTGTGTATATGTCTGTGTTTCAGTGAAGTCATGAATATCACTGCTGACCTCCTCCTTGTAACCACTAAAATTCTTTGGCCAGGTGTTTCCTTGGAATGTTTTGCAGGGAATGGATAATTTTAACATGACCTTGTCATGTGTGATATCTTACCATTAATTCTTTTTTGTCACATGTCTTATCCAGGTTCCACCTTTTGAATTAGGACAAAAACTTATATCAAATTCCTTATATCCATTACATCAAATAAGCTTCTTTGATCATCTAGGTGTTTTATATATATTTCATGAACCATCTTTTCCAAAAATTTAACTTATTAGGTAGAGATACATAAATAGTTTTTGTATCTCACACATGCCTTCATGCAAGAGCTCATTGGGCTTGAAGTGTGGACAATTCATTGGTCATAAAGGCTCCAATATTATATCGTGAAACGTCTTTTGCCAAAGTTTAAGCTGGTAGGTAGACATACATGAATGATTTTTATATCTAACAATATATCTTCACAATACAGGCTTCATAAGCATTCATTATCTTGCTTGAATACTGGTATGAGCATTTAAAGTCTTCAGTTCATTTATTCAATGTTGTCAAATGGCGGCCATGGCAGCGCCATGGCGTGGCGGATTTTGGCCCCCCTCCATGAGAAGATTTGTACATTATGGCGGCCATGGCGGCGCTGTGGTGGTCTTATGGTGGGCATAAATGGCGGATTTTTGGTCTACTGCCATGAGTCACCATCTGCCATTGACAACTTTGCATTTATTTCATTGCTCCAATGCAATTTGTAGGTTATAAGGAATGAAGATCTTGAAGAGCTGAGGGAACTAGGTTCCGGTACCTTCGGGACTGTGTATCATGGAAAATGGCGAGGAACAGATGTTGCAATTAAAAGAATAAAGAAAAGCTGCTTCACTGGTCGTTCATCAGAGCAAGAGAGACTGGTAAGCTAATTTAAGTTCTAATGGATAGTATGCATTATTTCCTTTTTCTTTGTTTGATAATAAACTACCTGAATGTTTGTTTTCTTTTTACTACACACTTGTATGAAAAAGCTTAATGGTAGTGAATGATTATTAGGCATGTGAAATGACATATGCTTCTTTTCTCAGACCATAGAATTCTGGCGGGAAGCCGACATTCTTTCCAAGCTTCATCATCCAAATGTGGTGGCATTTTATGGTGTAGTGCAGGATGGACCAGGAGGAACGATGGCCACTGTGGCAGAGTACATGGTGGATGGTTCTCTTCGGCATGTATTACTTCGCAAGGATAGGTAATGCACCTAGAAAGAGCGTTCCCCATTTTTATTATTTTGTATTTTCTATTCAAACAATCCTGAAAAGTTATTTGTTTGATGAAGATCATTGTGTTATTTAAGCCAGACTATAGACTAAAGTGCAATGTCATTGTAAGAACATGGTTTGTTTCTTCATTTTATCTGTCATACACTGATAATAACCTTTATCTCATTTGGAAGACATGATATATATTTTTCTATTTGTCTGCTTTTACTGCACAACTGTAAAACCAGTGATGTTATATGGAATTGAATGTTGAGCAATAAAAAGCCAACAAGAATATAAACTCAACATTGCTGAGATTAAGATGTTGTGTTGGAAGAGTAGACACACTGGACAAGATACGATTATGAATGTATGCATCAAACAGTAAGTTGGGGTAGCACTTATTATGGAAAAGATGATAGAATCTTGCCTTATGTGGTTTGGACAGGCCTAGAGAAGGCCTATACAAGCCATAGTAAGGAGAGTATATTAGATAGAGGACAGCCCAATAGCTAGAGGTAGAAGAAGACTTCAAAAAAACTATATGGAAAATTATTGAAAGAAATATAGATTTTAATGGGTTAATGGTAAATGATTTATTACAAACAGTGAAACACAACGCTATGGCATTGTTTGATCAATATAGCCAATCCCACCAAGTGGGAAAGGAGTTGCTGTTGTTGTTGTTTGCTTTTATAATTTTGGCACGTCCTTTAAGTAATAATTTGTCAGTGCTTTGTACCTGTAGAATTTTCCATTTGAATGCACCCAAAATCCCATAATTTACCGTCTCATAGTGTTTGGCAATGAATATCTTTAATCTGTGGATTTGGTTCTAAGTATCCTAGCATGATTTTATATCATAGGTATCTTGATCGTCGCAAGAGACTGATAATTGCAATGGATGCAGCTTTTGGAATGGAATATCTACACTCAAAAAATATTGTGCATTTTGACCTAAAATGTGATAATTTGCTTGTGAACTTGAAAGATCCTTTACGGCCAATATGCAAGGTATCTTCCCTTGGATTTTTGTCCAATTTTCTATGAAGTTGAAATGTTCTTTATAATTTAGGAGTTGAGAAGACTAACAAACTTGCTTTCCTAGGTTGGTGATTTTGGCTTGTCAAAAATTAAGCGAAATACCTTGGTTTCTGGTGGTGTGCGGGGGACTCTTCCTTGGATGGCACCGGAGTTGCTGAATGGTAGCAGCAACAAGGTCTCAGAAAAGGTAGAATTTAAGTTGTCTCTAATAAACCGCTTTTCCTAATATTTGAAATATAACTATGGAGATGAGCTCTATTGATCTCTCTTGCAGATCTTAAAATTGCTTTTGTCTCACCTGGCAAACCCTTTACTTGTCTTAGTACTCGGGACTCTCTGCTTCCTCTCACCTTGTAGAGGAAGTTCCCATGAAATCAAAGTTGTTGGCATTTTAAACACACTTCTACTTTTGAAAATCTTCTTTTCACAAGGGATGCTTGAAACTTTCACTTGAATAATATTTTGGAAAGAATGTCTGCAAATTCAAGTTATTTCAGTTTGTCATTGTCATTTATCTCCTTTATATCTGTTTTGCTTCGCTTTCTTTTTACTCGGAGTAATTGGTAGCTGAAATTGAATTTTGATTTGTAGGTTGATGTGTTTTCCTTTGGCATAGCATTATGGGAGATTCTAACTGGTGAGGAGCCATATGCCAATATGCACTACGGTGCAATTATAGGTGCGATCTTGTTTTTATCTTTCTCTGTGGTATAGCCTAAACTATAGACTTGCTGCGTGCTCTGGAATTGGTTTCTACCTTTTGGTTGAAGTAACAATATATTAGGGAGGTTTCTTCTGCAGTCTCTTTGAACAGTGATGTTACCATCTCTTGTGAACTTGGCAACTAGAGTTAAGATTTAGGTTCATTGAGTTGAGTTTTCTGAAAAATAGGCATATATTGGATAAAAACTTTGTTAATGAATCAGATTAAAAGAAAAGATGAAAACCAGTGGAAAACATAAGGTTTACACCTAGGACTCTCGAGCATCGCAGCAAAGATGTTTTAGTGTCATGAACCAAACATGCCATTGCCACATGCAATTGTCCTTTGGGTTTGGAAGATTGACAATGCACAAGCCCTTCAGAATTTTAAGCTAAAACTGAAATTCAATCTTTTATATAGAAGAATAGAGATAGCAATAATGGATTTCTAGACCACTTGGTCATAGAAGCGCTCCGTTATCATGCCATGAAACAACTCTGAAAAGTTTAAGTCATCAGGTGATGTTACATTAATGGCCTTATTATACAGTTAACATTAGGCAACTAGGGTTTGTATGTAATAAACTTGACTTGAGCATACATGAACTAAGTTTGAGGTACAGGATTAATAAGAAGAAAAGGAGTTTCAGCGTTGGGTCAAATTGCTTGTGCCTACCTTTACTTCATGATTGATGATGTTCCTTTGGCTTGGCAATTAGGTCTTCTCTACCTAAGGAGTGTTCTAGATTTTAACCCTTTCCCACTTCTTCAAGTTTGTATCTAGTCATTTGATCATCACGGTATAGGCCATTAATTTCTCTCCTCCATTGCAGGTGGGATTGTTAACAACACATTAAGGCCAACAATCCCAAGTTATTGTGATCCTGAATGGAGAGCACTGATGGAGCAATGTTGGGCACCGATTCCCGCAGCCAGGCCTTCCTTCACCGAAATTGCGAGTCGATTGCGTGTAATGTCAGCAGCAGCTAGCCAAGCCAAAACACAGGGCCAAAAGGCATCTAAATGATTGAAAGTGATGCTGATGCTGGTTTTTTTTCCCTCCTCTTATATCAGCATGTCATTGATGTTTGTTAAATTTGTTCATTGAATGGTACACCAGAGAAGTGCATTGTACCAGGGGCAATGCTATCTGGTACTAACCTCTATTGAATTATTCTTTGATGATCCAGTACTTTCCTGAGCAAAACCTCTCTTTTACATCAAAATTGTTTTGATAGAAGTTGAAAACCGTCATTTTGGTTTCTTGATTGTTTCCCTAGATGTTTTCCTCCCTTCTTTCAAATCATTATGTTGCAGCCATGGCTAGCCTCGTTAATAGCCAATCTACATTTTTGTGTTTACTAACAAAAATAGCTAACTCGAATTGGAACACAAAATTAGCTTTATTTGGTTGATGCTTAGTATAGTAACTCACGTGTTATAATTTGGGCCGATGCCCTTTTTTTTGGCTCGAGGCGTAAATGAGGGATTACAAATGATTGAATCGATGGCCACTTAGTTAATATCATGTTATAGATTATGTCTTCTAAAGCATAAACTAATTGGTAGATATATGGGTGTATAAAGGATGGGTTAGGTTAGGCCACAGTAAATGCAAACCCAGTCTAATTTTTAGATCGGGTCCTTTATTACAGCTCAAATCTGATTTGATAATAACTCAACTAATGATCAAGTTAACCCAGTTTTTAAACTATAGATAAAGATTTAGATATTATACATTGTAAAATTATAATTTTACAAGAAATAAAATTTAAGAGGTAATTTTCAATACATATTTCAAAATAAATTATTTTAATATAAAAATACATTAAGTTATTTAAAATATGTTAATTGAAGTACAAAATCTTATAACTTATTACTAATTATTATAAAAATGACTCTAAACAAATTATTTGACTTTGGGTTGAGTCGAATCAACCTAAAGTATAACTTGGACTTGGCTCAAAAAGTGTTTTAGGTCAAATTTGATGGCTTAAACTTAACTCAATAAGCTTTGAGCCTAGTTGGGTTTGTGAGTCGAGTTATGAACACCTATAGATAGAGTTATACGAATAGGTTTACATCTAACTAACCAAACAGATTGAGTCAATGTTAATGGCCCAAATACTCATTATTATGTTATCCAGTTTCACTATGGTTGAATCATTATGTTAGCATTGCCAAAGACACCATCAGTTCAATCTCTAAATTGGGTTTCATTAGTTTAGATATCATATAATAAAAAAAACCAAAATAAATAAAGGTTTAATTATTCTACGTGTTGCTATAATTTTATTCAATTTTTAATTATATTTTTATAGTATAAAATTTTTAGTTAGGTCCTTATAATTAAAAAAAATTCAATCAAATTTCTACTATTACCAAAACAAAATATGAGAATTTTTCTGGTACCCTATAAAATTCATAGATATCGATATCTTTTAGATAATTTGTGGCTGAAAATTTACCACGTGTCCACTAAATAAATTCATTAATATTTTAGATATTCATGATTAAATTGCAACTCTTAAATTTAAAAAAGTACCAATATCATGGGGTAACATAACAAAAACTATAAAATATTTATAGAATATTCTGATTCCACCTCTCTTCACCCTCCCTCTCATCCCCCAACCCCCCACTGCACATAAAAAAACTGTAACATGTGGCTGCTGCAATTCCAGCTATACCACCATGACTTAGATGGGCTTGATGCTGTTGGGTGGATGGTTGAAGTTGGGGAGTTTCTTTTTTATATAATTGAAAAAGAGTGCTAAACCTCAAATCGAGGTAGCCAATAAACAGTCTACACAAAGAACACCAGCTAGCAATGGTATCCTGCACTGCATATACAACCAATGATGTATAGCCAATTCACAATACCTCTAAATTAAAAACAAAAGAAAGGCAATAAATAAAAACTCCTACACCATAACATCCAAGCAACTCTCCAAGGTGTGTTCCTCAAAAACCAAGACATCGATCCACAAAATCCTGCTATCGTGCATAACCTATGACCAATTATCTTCTGCATCAAAGAGAAACAGAAAAAAGCTATCCCCAAAACAACTATAAAGTCACAGCATGTTCAATGGACCTCTGATAGCAAGGCCATAAACAAATATCAGTGTACATCCAAATAAAGCAGCAACCCCATCCAGAGAGATAAGAATCAAAACAGATTTAAAAAATTTGTAAGTTACCAAATATATAATATGTATTTTCTACGTGTTAATAAATGATTGTAGGACAGAAAAGGGAACACCATTGGCAACGACCAAAATATTTGAGTATAATAGCAGTATCTTGTTGTGCTATAATAGCAAGGGTGAGCGGTTGGAAGGGGGGAGGGAGGGTGAAATGAGAGATGGAAATGGAATAAAAAGAGTGCTACCCGGAAAAGAGAAAATCAGAGTGCTAAGCCTCTTATATATTGATAGAAACTTGATTGAAAAATTTCATATAGTATAGACCTAATTATAAATTTTTAAATTATAGAAGTTCAAATGATCTTCAGGAAAAAAAAAAAAAAAACTTGTAATGTAAGAGCCTAGTTTTTATTATTTTATATCAACTCTTACTTACGGGGCATTCTCTGTTTGTAACCTGAAGTGTCAAAAGGGTATAAAAGTGGAATTTATGAAGGGAAGATTCAAGTATTCAGCTATCATCACTTATCTTTGGAGCTAATCAAATAAAATGTGTAAGCTGCATATGACGAAGTGTTGTAGCTATTGCATCTTTGTCTCTCCCTCACTTTTCTCAGGAAAAACGCAACTTTTGCATCTAAGGCAACATGGAAAAAGAACAAAACAAATGATAAAACTGCAATTCTTATTCACCAGAGTAGAGTTTATATTATCCGTCGATCATACCGTTTCGCTTATTTGAAGCAAAGGAGACAAAAAAGAATATAAGAAGGAAACAAAAAAAAGGATTTTTTAGAGTGATACAACCGGCATTGTTGTATAAGATTAAGTGTTGGCAGTAGGAAGTTAACAAGGAAATAAGTTGCATGTGTAGAAATGAGGACACTACGATGAATGAGCAGTGACATTACGTATGATAGTATTATGAATGAGAGCATCAAAGAAAAAATTGGGGTAGCGCCTGTTATAGAAAAGACAGTAGAATCTTGCCCTAGGAAGTTAACACAAAAATAAGTTGCATGTGTAGAAACGAGGACACTACGGATGAATGAGCGGTTACATTAGGCATGATAGTATTATGAATGAGTGCATCAAAGAAAAAATTGGGGTAGCGCCTATTATAGACGGTAGAATCTCGCCTTAAGTGATTCAGACATGTTCAGAAGAGACTTGTAGAGGTGCTAGTAAGGGGAGTAGATCAGATGGAGGGTAGTACTATAATTAGAGGTGGAGGAGAAATCTAAGAAAACTCCAGGGAAAACGGTTAAAAGGGATTTAAATATTGATGGGTAAAACATAAGTATGATACATGATACAATACCATGGCCTTGTTTGATCTATGTAGTGAGCACATTTAGCAGGACAAGACTTAGTTGTTATGGTTTAAAACAGTTGAAAAAAGATGTCGCTAAAACAACTTAGAATGATAAAACAATTTCTTGTTTACAGATAATGTAAAAAGGCTTTGACAGATGACTATATATACAGACAAATCTGAAATTATGTGGAGATAAGAGAATTATGTTTTTCCTTGTATTACTCCTTTCCAGAATGATTTAGTTGCAAGAGAAATGATATGGACATTGTTGGGATCAGTATTAGCAACCTACCAAAATCATGTTGGTCGATACTTTGGTACTGCGGGGATACACTTAGTTTGATCGACTGCTCAAACTTTTTGAGACAGATATCTCAATAATTGATCAAGCAATTCATCTATCCAAAATCAGTGCTGGACTAAATCACATGATCAACATGTATAATCATAAATGGCTAACTCAGATTTCATGGGAAAAAAAAACTATTCGAGTTAGTAATATGCAGAATTGCAGATGAGCCTGTTGAATATTATTGACTATACTAAGCTAGATGTTAAACAAACAAATTCTTGGGAATGATAAAGTGCATCACAAACTTGCCACTTGCCATGCAGAAGCCATCATAATAGGCCTTCCTTTCCACCCAAGTAGAAGGCAACCCTTCTCACTTGACAATGTATATCCATCACAATCATAAACAGAAAGCAGCATTCTAGCTTGACTTGTGCACTTCAATGGCATTACCTGAAATCCGGCACGGCCTAGTTGCCTTCGCCATTTGTCTACCCTTTCATGTCTTTCCCTCCTATCTGGTCCCTCATAGGCTACAATGTTGCGAATTTCCTCAGCAAAGTGTACACTCTCTATCTTCATCCTTTGTTGGCTATTTCTTGGCATACTTTCTTCAAGAGAATCAAAGATGGCAGAGTAATAGTGTAGTGATTCCAAAAATCTCCCAAGGAAGAAGGGTCCATTATGGTTTGTGTCTTGCTCTACCACTGTAAAAGCAGCTGGACCTAACTTCTTTATTGATTGCAGAATTTCCTTCAGATAGCCTCTACTTTCTTTGACAAACTTATGCAACTGCAGGATGCTATTAAAAAATAATGTTTCCCCTTCTCTCAATTGCAGCTTCTCCTTAGTGAGAAGAGATGGAGTTGCAGGCTCAGATATTAGGTGGAATTCAAGTGTTATCCCCAATGATCTTGCTTCCTCCACAAGAATATTCATGCTACCTCCAAGTCTTGGGTCGTCTTCATCGCCGATTAGCCCTGTGATCCGGAGCTTTGGAGGCCCCTCAGGCCTTGAAACAAGTGCCCTTAACAAGGAAGGCCACTGAAGGGTATGTTCCATTCCTAGATCAATTATGTGTATGGAGCTTTTCCCACGTGATGACTGGCATATAGCTTCATTTGCAGCCATGAAGCCTAAGGCAATGTAAGGAGTAGTTTGGCAAAGTACCTGAAAAGCTTCCAACTTTTCCTCCCTGGTGATAAAAGGCACATCCATGATACTACTTGCATGTGGACCATTTGCTGAAACATTATGAGGAAGAAGTGACAACCTACACTTCAATCCTGTGGCAAAGCAATGAGAGACTCTCTGCAAGGAATCACCCCAAGGATTAGCCAAAGCCCAAATTCTGCTAAGTAGCATGTCTGCTTGTTGGGGGTCTCTGCAGCCTACAGCCTCAGCACAAGCCAAAAGCATATGAATTAAATCTAAACCTTGGTCCATTCCAAGGCTGGCCTCTTCCACACTAGACACAAGTTCAGGTAGATTACCAGAAGTGCCACTCATTTCCGACTCTTCATCCTCCATATTGGTGATTGGCACACTTTCATAGACTTCCATTTCTTCATCCTCCATGGCAATTGGAACATGTCCATAGACATGATCATTCACCATGGAGTATGCATCAACCTCATCCTCATCATTCACCAAAGGGTGATCAAAACTTTGGTGCTTCTCTAGGGAGTCTTGGTCTTCATGCTCATCATACTCATACTGATCCATGTTGATGATGCTTTCAACAAAGTCATCAACCTCTGAGGAAGCCAAACAAGGGGTGCTGGCTGCATCAGACGAACACAACTCAGTTTCATGATCAAGTGCTGCATCCTGATCTTGCCACTCTTCTCTTCGCAATTGCTCCATTCTTTCAGGGCAAAACCTTCTAATGGCAAATTCATGGTTGACACTCTCACTCATGTAGAAGGATAGCCAACAACTTTTTACATCTTCCATTGCTACTTGTGGTTGTTGAAGCCTGTGAAAAGAAAGTGAATGGATGGGAATGCTTAAAGTGATTCAAGCTCTTAATCAAAAGGTAGCTTCCCTTTTACTTTTTAACTATGTATGCACACAAGAGATAGAATATTCTTTTATTATTATAACAACACTCATAATGATGTTTTGTCTTTTAGTGAGAATAAATATTAATGTACTAAAAGATAAATAATATTATTAATGTTATTATAACACTGTTATACAATCTTATTATATACCAAATATTATTGTAAAGAACAGAGTGGTTTAACTCGTTCCAATATTTTTTATCAAGTACTTTATTTGCATTTTGATCTAAGAATTAAAGTATACCATATAGATTTGACATCTAAACAATACATACAAATTTGGATATTAAGTATAGTAAAATCATAAAATTTTAGAAATATAATCCAATACATTTTAAAATATATATTTTAAAATAAATTATTAATATGAAACAATATTTTGTCTCATCAAATGTATTGATTAAAGTATAAAAATCATACTATTTATTATTATTTTTCAAAATTATCTTTTAAAAAAATTTATATTCTCACCATAGAAGGAATCAACTTGAAATATAACTCAAATATGACCAAACATATAGCGAGTCAAAATTTCAAATTATAAACTTTAGGTGTGGGTTTAAAAATACCAGTTCAGCAAGGCCATGATGCTTTTCTTCTTTCCATTCAATTTTCTGGCTATAGGGTAATTCGTCTATCATTCTCGTTTTGTTGGCATCAAAATGAACATTCTTTCAATCACAAGGCGTTGCCGTACTGGCACACGCAATGTGAGAGTTTCTAATAACCTTACATTTCAGATATGGTCAATATAGTTCCCTTAAAACTATAAAATATATGCTGTAGCATTTGTCAATCGCTTTCCCTTATTTTCACATGAGAGGGTTTGGAAAAGGAGTTAAGGTTTAGGATATTCTGCAAGAATATTTACGAGTACGAATGCAGTATGCAGCCTAGGTCTATTTGTCGTTTACTCTAGTTTTCCTTCTTTGGTAAATAATTAAGTATGGTTTATAGTTTTAAAATTACTTACTAAAATAAGGAATTCATATTTAACTCACAAAACAAGCTACTTTTTTTATTAATTTAATATTTAATAAAAAAATATTTGTGTAATTTATTAATTATATATTTATATATTGCATTTATTAGTTTACGAATAACATAATGCATTTATTGGAAGTTATACTTTTTTTGAAAAGTAAGCCAGAGTAAACCTTAAACAAAACTTTCTAACAAGTAGCTCAAATTGATATTTTGTAGAATAAATTATCAGTTTGTTTCCTCAAAGATACATGTGATATTAGTTTAGTTTCTAAAGAATTTGTGATATCAATTTAATCTTTGAAATATACAAATGACATCGATCAGTTTAATCTATGAAAGATTTTTTACATTAGTTTAATCTCTGAATAATACATGAGACATCACTTTAATGTAATAATGTTTGAAGGAGACATGTGATATCAAATAATTTCATCAAATTATGGAAAAAGTAGGAATCAAATATATACCACATGTATTTTTAAATACCAAACTAACGTCACATTTATCTTTTACAGACTAAACTAATGTTAAAAAAATTTTAGAGACTAAACTATGTTGTTTATACTACCTTCGTTTCACAATAACCGTAAAAAATCAATCAATACACATATTAAGAAAAATTAAACAACATTTTGACAAATATAGAAGATGATATAAATTAACAAAATTATTCTTCTATAGTTATTATGATCTATTTTGGTAAATATATTGATTGCTTAATTAATATATTTATATTAAAGTTATAAATGGAAGAAACAAATTAACACTATGTGAATATTGTAAATAGACAGATATTCTGAAACATGAAAAAGTAAAAAATTAACTATCATTATAAAATAGATGGAGTATCTTTTAGAGATAAAACTGATATCATGTGTGTATTAGAGGAGCAAAACTAGTATTTAAGTTAATTTTATAAAATAGAATTAGATAAATCTAGGGTTATATAAGTTTTGTGCTCAATAGTTATGGGTAGGCAGGCCTGTTTGTTTCTTAGTCTCGAGTGTAAGGTTATGTAAGGTTTGTAATTAAGTTTTGTACAAGACATTGTGCTGTGTTCATGATTCCCTCATGGCTTCCATGGGGGATATCAAGTTTAATTTTCCAAAAAAAAAAAGAAGGGATAAATCGAAGCAAAGTTGTACCAAAAAAAGAAAAAGGAAATTAAGACTATATCCTAAGTGTGCAACTTACACTTAGTGAGAAGAAAAATAGGTCACACATTTAAGACTACATCTTCCAACAATGTGTTACACAGGCCTCACTCCAATTATTAATGGTTGTGACTTCTTATGTGTTCACTTGATGTAGAAATCATGGACGGGTCATGGCGTGACACACACGAGCTCTGTCGGAAGAGACAGTTGACGCTTTCGTTCTTCACCATAAATAAGATACGCTCTTGGCGTTCTTTACGTGCATGTGTGGCTATAACAAAGCGGTAAACTTCATTCAATTTAAAATATTTGTCCAATTTTAAACGTGCATATAAATTAAAAAAATAATTAAAAAATCTTGAGCTTTGGAAAAAATTAGATATATTTTATTGAATTATCTTTATTATTAATCTCTCTTTTCTTTAAGGGTATGTTTGGATTCGTAAAACATGATAGAGTGGACTGGAATAATCATTCCACTATATTATTTAAGTATGTTTATTACATTTCATTCCTCCTAATTTGAGGGAAGAAAAATTGAGAAGAATGGATAAAATTGAATGAAACAGAGTCTATCTATCTCCGTTCCATTCCATTGAAGTTTGGCAAATCCAAACAATTAAGCAAATTAAAATATTACTCGACACTACTCCACCCAACTCTACCAATCCAAATATACAATTATCCCTCTTATATATTTTTTCCACTTAGTCTCTCTCCTATACTTTCTAATTTTTTTGGATGAACCAATGGTATCCACCGCCAAAAGCAATGACTAATCCTTCTCGAGGTATAGAGCTCACATATGTGGGTTTTATCTCTGTCCATGAAACCTTCTCCATACACACCGTCAAGAATCAAACCCCTGACTAGATGCTTAAAGAGTCCAGCTAGCTATCTACTACTTTCTAATTTTAGTACTTAGGTTAACATTGAATTTTATACAATTTATGCTTCAATTTTATGGATAGAAATCTTCGGTTCTCAAATGGTATCTCATTTTATGTCCCTCTAATCATTTATTGCTATATATAAAGAAAAAATAAAAATAGATTAAAAAATTAATAAGTTACTAAATATACAATACATCATTTTCATGTATATAAATGATTTGAGGAATAGGAAAGATGATACAATTTAGGGACAAAACATTTTCATCCCAGTTTTATTACCAAAGCATATGCAAAACATACATATTTAAGAATAATATGTATTTCCGAAAAAAAGAGAGAATAATATGTAGTGAATATCTTTTTGCAAATAATATAGCACGACGTAATTTACGTTATATGATACTTTTTAGAGAGAATAAATAGCTGAGTTTACTGCTTATCACACCAAAATTAAGGCAAGGCAAAGTTGAGTTATTTTTGGAAATATGGGTTAACGAGTAACGACTATAACTTATCATCTCATTTTATGATATGTTAACTGGCTGACTCACTTAAAATTTTAAGAATAAATAGTCCATTTGGTTTTTCAATAAAATTTTGTAAGACAATTTAATTTCTCAAAAATTAAAACTAAATATGTGGCTCCTCAATATTTTAATAATATGGTTTGTAAGACAATTTGATTCCTCAAAAATTAAAACTATATCTGTGGCCCCTCAATATTTTAATAATATGGCATATTGGTCTTTCTGTGTATATTTGATCCTTTAAACACTAATGGAATTAGACAGTGATTCATTAATAGGATGTTAAGTGATGTGTATTTCATCTAATATAATAGAGTTTAAAATGACTCATTTTGGTTGTTAAAATTCACAAAATAAGTATAATAAAATTTAAAATGACTCATTTTGATTGTCAAAATTCACAAAATAAGTCATTTAAATATCCATTATAAGTCATAAAATGACTCATTTTATACAATTTCATATACTAAAAATAAGTGCAATATGTTTCAAAATGATGTAATTTTGTTTACATCCAAGGTATTGGCACGTCAGTGCCACAATGTAAGTCCACTAACAAAGAACTAACATATATACTAACGTGTCCATTATTTTTAAATCTTAAGAGGCCACGAGATTAATTTTTTTTTTAAGGAACAAAGTAGTTCGGCGTAAAAATTTTGAGGGATCAAATAATGGATTCACTTAAATTTTAAAAACAAAAGATAACAATGAGTTATTAATTAGTAGGATATATTGATGGAGTATAAATGTTCACTATTCATCAGTGAAAAAAAAAACTTCACTCACTAAATCGATTTGATTTAATTTAAATACATTATATTGTCATCTAATCGAATTCTCCCATATATATAACTTTTGAAATAATAAAATAAGAGCCAATCATGATTAGATGACTATGTGAAAATATTTTACACTATCAGCGTATCAAAATTAAACTCATATATGCTTTATCTATTTTATTTAATATATCTATAAAAAAACCAAACAATACATATTAAGGTAAAAAAAATCTTAGTAAATATATAAAATTATATGACTTGACAAAATTATCCCTGTATAAAAAAAATTTATATTAATATCATACTTATTCTCTTTCTTAAAATTAAGTATAGTCATTATTATGCCCCTAGATTATTAAAGGTATTAATAAAAGAAATAAATGAATACTATATAGATATTGTAAATAGAAAAATATTTTGAAACATTAAAATGTAAAAAAAAATGATATATATAATAAAATGGAGGGAGTGTCACTCCAAAATTGACAGAGGACCAAAGAAAAATCTTATATGTAAATTTTGCTAGTTTTTCAAGATATCCATCGTCAAACATAATAACTAATTTTTCGTATATTGTAAGCCCATTTAAGTGGATATACATAACTGACCACAAGTTTTAAAACTGCTCAATTCCAATGGGAGAATAGAACTCTCGACACTTGATTAAGAAAAAAAGAGCCCTTAATTATCATTTAACCTTGGTCCAATGGTTATCTTATACGTCAATTTGTCACACAACATCACTACAATCTAGAATTTATGCAAAGGTAAATTAAAATTAAATAAATCCCAAAAAATATAAAATGTAACTTTCAAGTTGATTAATGAATCAACCCATCTAACTAGTGTCTGTACCTTCTTTCATTTAGGTATCAAAGAGGAAATAATGCAGAAACGTAGAAGGTGAGATAAAAAATTAAAAACAACAATTGCATCCTTAATTACCAAATGATTGAAGTTTTGATATCATATTACGTAATAATTATATCCACAACTTACTACTTAAATTAGTACGTAAAAGTGTAAGTGAATAATCCTACTATTATCCCCTTTTTTTTATAATTAACTATTATCCAATGTAGCTCTAACAATACTGCGGATTTAATTTGCTGCGCGCCTATATACCTTAATCACGGGAATAAATCATTGGTATATTGTCCCACATATTTATTCTCTATATTGATTCTACAAGGTAAGGTACGCATATGAGACACGTCAAAAATAATGGTTAGCATATGAGTATTACTTCACCATGCAACACTTCTTTGAATAAAAAGAAGGAAAGAAGGAAGAATTGGATATACTCGTGTTTCTTTACATCTTTTTGTTTGAACGTTTATTTGTTTTAAGTGGGGGAGTCCGTGTTTAATTTACGCACCCACAAAATAAAACGACAAAGAAATATTTATTTATGTCATGAATTATTTTATTTTTAATAATCGTATAATTGGTGAGGTTCTCGTGCCATATTATAAATCACCTCAAAAACAAATTTGAGTTGATGTATATATAGAGACACAAAATAACTTTATATCTAATAATTTCGTTGCATTTAATTATTTGATGGGCAATTGTACAAAACGATGTTCCCATAAAAATAATTTCACAGCATGAAAAGTGCTCTCGCTATCGCCATTGTCATTAACATGCATGCTAGACCAATTCAATCGTTTTCTTATTTGAATTTTTTTTTTTATTAGTGAACATTTTATCTTCAGGCATATGTAACATTTTTGTCTTAAATTTCTGAACCACAATTATTTATTGCAGAGTGAAAAAATAATCAGGGACTGAGTAACCAAAGAGGGGTTGATAAAAATGAGGAAAAGGGACATAAAGGGTGGTGGTGACACATGCCAAGAAAAAAGTTGGCCATGACAGCCATTTTATTATAATTATCAACCCAAGCCTATTACTTTAAATTGCAAGATCAATGGGTAGCCGGCCTCAAACATATACACATAGTGAGCATTCCTCCTCTTCGTCCCATTGGTTTGATGTGTTTGTCAAACAAGTCTATTTCTCTCTTTGGTCGGCCAAAACGAGCAATAAGACACAAAAGTTGGCTTGAGAATATCCTCATACTTATCCTTGGAGCACTTTCACAATAATTTATGCATTTCTTTCTCATGGTTCGAGTAAGTAGTTACTTTTTTTTTTCTTTTGCCAAATAATTTATATTTGAAATTTATTTAATTTTGACTAATTTTATTAATTCTAGTAAACTTTATTATGAGATTATCAAGTCTTCTCTCAGCAGAAGGTTCGTATTAGGAATGACACAAAAATCCGCCAAAGCAGGTATCTGTAGGGATTATTTGCAATGAAGAGAAGGACGAAGTACCTATTTATTAGGCTGGAAGGTGACGAGGAATGATATCTCTAATCCATAGAGACTTGCCAATTCCCCAATTATATAAATCAGTTAAATATTCACACACACACATATAGAAAATCGTAATACATCTTCATGTTTAAATTATCTTTATCAGATTTGCATTATGTATGTATATTTGCTTTTAATTTGAATTGCGTTATATTAGTAGTATTTGTTAGGGTTTTTTCCAAAATAAACCCAAAAAAAAAAACCACAATAAACTACTGGTATATTAATTACACATAATGAATCGTTTGTGACAACTTAGGCATTTTCGTTGAAGCCTTCTATGAAAATAGAACAAACATGATTTTGTAGAAGGCGACAAAATCAATTTTCAAAGAAGGCTCCTATGAAATCATGTTTGTTCTGTTTTTGTAGAAGACTTCAACAAAAAGATAAAAGCTTTACATTGAAAACCCTCGATTTTGCTGCATCTAAAAGTGTAGTCTTTGTTGAGTGTTCATTTAATAAGATCACCAAATAAGTAAAAAAAAAAAAAAAAAAGTGAGAGAACTTCTTATGAGATTCTTATTCACCCTAATGGACAAATTATCAAAACAAATGAGGAAGACACATTTGTCAATGAGAATCCTACTTGAATTGTGGTTCACCCATTTATCAATTTCTTAGAGTTAAAGAGCAGAATGCTGGAGCAATTGTGTAAAGAACATATGGAAATCAAGTTGTTCTACAAATTTTCAATAGCATGGGGGCAAGGTATGGTCAAATACAAGAAATTTCGAATTATCAATGATGCAGAGGTGAGCTCATGTTCCATTTGAACATTGAGATTCCATAAGTTAGCATTATGGAGATGTTGGTGGTCCTACAAGAAGGGCACTTTAGTTCTAGAGGTTTTGCTCCCGAGCCATCGTTTGCAGGATAAGTTGATTCAAAAATTGAAATGTCTCAGTGTTCCCTGACCTTTGAAATGCCTCAACGTTCCTTGATCTTTGAAACACCTCAGCGTTCCCCAGCCTTTGAAGACCCGGCTGATCCTAATGAAAATGTTAGTTTTTGATAACTTATAGTCAAAGTTGCACAGCCATTGGCGCAAGCTTACCCTGTTGCAAATGTTGATGCTTTTGTTGATTATAATGGCATTGAGGATAAGGAGGAGCTAATGCAAGCACTGGTTGGCAGCGGCGACACAGAAAAGGACTCTGATAGTGAGGGAGAGCATGTAAGTCATATCTAACCAAGGAGGTCTCAGTCTCAGTCTCTAGCTACACAGCAACCTAGCCACTATTCCTCATTAAGTATGGCAACAATGCATTCGAGAGATGAAGCAAGATTGAGCGGTACAATAGATGTTAGATATGGTGTTTATGATGGACAAAATGAATTCTATGTTGGGCAATTGTTTTGCAATAAGGAGGCTATAAAATTTGTTGTTAAAAAATTATAGCATCCGAAAACTTATTCAGTACAAAGTTCAAGAGTCAAGCCACACAAATTACGGGTTAAATGCATCGAGTTTGGAAGTAGGTGTAACTGGAGTATACATGTGATATATCTCCAAAAAAGGGAAGTTTGAGAGATCCAAAAGGATAATGGATCGCACACATGTTCCTTTTCTATGCCTTCACAATAGTACCATCAAATGAATAGTAATCGTCTCATATGTCACTGCATATTCCCCATAGTTAAGGTGGATCCAACATTATCCATTAGAGCATTGCAAGGAGCATTAGAGTCCCAAATCAATTTCAAGACAACATACCGAAAGATATAGATTGCTAAATAGAAAACAATTGGCAAGATATATGGTGACTAAGTAAAATGTTTATGAGAATTGACATAAAATATTTGAATTGCATTTACTAATTTAGATAGAAATAAACAATAAAAAACCAAAATGAGAGTGGATAATAACATATTGAGATACTGAATTTATCTAATTTTTTCTAACAAATCATCTTATAAATTCCTCTAATTAACATATAAAAATTTGTAAAAAGGGCCAAATATATATAAATATATAAATCTACATGGAAAAATAAAAATTCCAAAGGTGGCCATGATCACCCCTCAACCTAATGACCCTTCTTCCCTGGGTGTGAGCTCCATTCCTACCAAGCGACAAACTGAAGATGAGGAAGGTAGAGGTGTTAAGGATATTTAGAGGTAATTTAGGAATTTGAAAAAAATATTTTGATATATTAATATTATTTCTTTAAAGGGTAGGTGTAATTTTATAATCTAAAAAAAGATAACTGTAATATCAACTGATTTCAGAGGAGGTTATTGTAATTTGCCAAAGCCCAAAGCACAGAAGACTCCACCTTTTGATTGCTTCCAACGTCGTTGAGCGAAAATTTGTTCACACAGTTCAGCAAATTTTTTTAATATGTGAATAGGTGATGTATTAAAATTAAATTGTTATTAATTTTAATTTATTACAATGATTAATATTACAATATCTTTAAATTTTAAAAACTGTAATAAATCATTATATATTAGTTAATTTTGCATCTCATATCTTTATACTTAGTTACGTACATCTCATATCTTTACACTTAGTTACACGCACATAATGCTTAATTTAAATAAAGAAAACGTAGGGTACAGATTGACCCAAACCTACACAAATCCTACTTTGTTATATTATTTATATATGTAAAGCTGTTAAAATGGGTCAGCCCGACCCATTCAGACTAGCCCATATCGGGCCGAATCATTTTTTGGATTAGGTTACCTCTGGCTTAGTTAATTTTGGGCTAGAAAATTATGCTCTATCCAAGCGATAGGCTAACCATGATTCTTTTTTTTTTTTTTTATAATCAAACTTTGTAGTATTGTAATAAGTAAAAATATAAACTATTAGTAAGCAGTGATTTCTATCCTTATATGAGAATGAGAAATGAAACTTAATTTTTTTAATAATTGAATTTTGATAACTTTAACATGATGAAAAATGAAGTGAATTAACAAATGTTTTTTTTTTCAATATTTTTTGTTGGACAATGGCCAATGGGGCATCAAGCCCAAAAGAATACAGACACAAGTCATCCAATGACACGAAACCCCGACTAAATCTGCAACCAACAATCCCAAAGAAACCGAGGTAAAGACTCAAAATAAATGTACACGATGGAAAGCATGTGCCCTCTCTTGGCCAGCAAATCAGCGCAACAACTCCATGTAAAGCCTCTTGGATAGCTTTGGTGAAGGAAAAACTCGAATGGAACCCCACAAAGGGCTGGTAATAAGGCCTTTAGCACAAAATTGGTTTTTGATCAATATTTGTATTTAGTGTTTGTCAGTGTCAGTATTCGATTTTGTTTTAGTAGAAAAAAATTAATGCTTAGACTGTTGCACTGGCCCAGCCCAAAGCACGATAGGCCTGTGGTGTTGTCCCCAAATTCTGCACGTTAATTAAGTGGGTAACATGCATAATAATATCTTTTCCTTGGTGTAATATTTTGTACAAAAATATTTAAAATATATTAAGTAAATTTAGAAAACTCTTTCTAAAATTCTTTGTATATTCTTCACTAATTGAATCATTCAATTCATCCACATGATAGCTCTCCATCTTCACACTTATTGGTTCGTTACACACAGTTCTGAAAAATATATATAAAAAAAGGAGTTATCAAATATTATCGTAACCAAAATGCTCCCCGACATATCGTCTAGGCATGTTCTTCAAACCCTCACCCCAAATTCGCCGACATTGTTCATAAAATGCCCAATTAACCAACGCGCCCACTGATCCCATCAACATACTCTCTCCAAGGCTCACCACTCACAAGTCAAAACAAAGAAAAAAATTTACCCCCCACCAACACAAGTAACCATAGTTTTAAAACTCGAACCGGTGATCGACTCGATCATACCACTTGATTACTAGATAACTGATTCAATCGAATTTAATTAAATAAATATATAAAAATATATTAAGTATGTAATATATATAATTATTGAAACTATCTAAAACTACAAGCTAGTTGGTCAAGTGGTATGTGCGTTGCCCCCATCCCCATTCACACTTAGTTCGATCTCGAGGGAAGAAGTTTTGGATTCGTTCACATACAATAATATATTAGGTATATAATATATATAATTTTTGGCACATAATATATTGACAAGCAAGCTAGCACAAATGGCAAGTGCACACATCTTATTCCCTTGCAACAAGGTTTGAACCCACAAATAGGTGTTTTGAATTTATTCATCAAAATTCCTATGTGGCGGTTCGAAAGGTTGGCTCGGCCAGTTTGCCTAGGTTTTGACCGGGTTGCATGCAAATCTGATCCAATTGATAAACTGGACTAGTCAGGTGTCCGATGCAGAGAGTCACGGTGATCTTGCTTCACAACTATTTGCACATATATGAAATTGAAAGATCACTTCATCGTCGCCGTGATTACCCATTTTAATAAATTGATCACGACACACCGAAACTACAGAAAACACAAAGCATCAGCTAGTTTTGAAGAGTCATCACAACATCACCATTATGTCTGCCTCTTCCAGCTGTCAATAAACACCACCAGCGTACATGAAAGGAATTGCGAGAATCACAATCTTGTGCTTTGCCCACCACAATTTTACCACAAGGGTAATGCTCTGTCGTCTAACCAATGGAGCTCCTCAGCAAAGAAGACAGAGAACAATGCTAGTTTAATCAGATTTATTTTGGTCAATCGTGGAAAATGTTCATTTCCTTTTCTTTTTAAATTTAAACATATATGCCAACTATTTATTAAAATGTGAATAAATGTTTATAAAGACTTTATTTCTGGATTTGAATTTCTAAAGTATGTTAACACACCTAACTAATAGCTCTAGTTAAGATTAACAAAGCGTCATTCAACGTGTTGAAGACTATGTTTGCTTGTCAATTGGAGAGTTTTACATATAGGTGACAACATCATGGGCATCGACCATCAACAACACCAAAGCAAATACTTGGGCCTATTTGGGTTGGACCAAATCAAGCTGAGTTGAGTTAGGCCAACTATTATTTTACTCTCCTTTTTTCAGCCCAGTTCATGCATTTTTTCAAGCTATATAGACTGGTCTATTGGGCTTAGTCCATTTCGACCGTTCACTATATATATGATCTCACCTATAGATCATGTGTTATGACCTAAGGTGAGTTATGATTACCAACCTTAATTTTTTATAAAGATGACAAAATGGGTATTAATTTGCTTCAACTCATCTCGCATTGCTTGAAAAATATGGTAAACGTAGACGAATTTTTCTACGAAAAAACACAAGGAAATTTTGTTTTTTACTTGTTAATTCATGGATTAACTAACTTAAAATGTTATAATTAGTTAAAAATAAAAAATAGTTAACTAAGAAAGTCAACTCGCTCAATCCAAATCTAAACTGTCACTGAAAAAAAAAAAAACTCAACAAGGCAACTCATTCTAATCGACCACGAGCTGTATATATCCGTGTGCCGTGTAATATATACCCAACAACATCAACATACGATCCCAATCAATTTTTATTTTTACAGGTTAACATGAGTTGTCATGTATGATCTTTGGTAGTGGCCTGGATTAAGATCAGCCAAAGAAAAAGCGGAGTCTTTAGAATTTATTTTACGCGTCGAGGATTACCGGGGTATGTCGGTTAACGCATATTCAACTGGGCATTCACGTGACTTGGCGCTAGAGATAGAGCATAATACTACTACTGTTAGTGTGTTTGATTTTGGGTATTTAAAATTGATTTTGAAATAAAGTAATTTATATCCAATAGCCTTATTAAAAAGTGATTTTGAAAAAATGAATATTATTTGAATAATATAAATTAAAATTAATTTTGAATGTATAATTGTTAAATATGATAACAAGTGAGCACACAATTTAGTAATAAATTCTCACATGTCTCATTGAATTATAGGAGATTATGAGTTCAACTTGTATCCCCATCTATTATATCTTAGTATCTTAATTTAAAAAAATTAGTAAAAATAAATTATATAACTTTTAAGTCATTGCCACACTTTTTGCTGTTTTCAATTTTTAAAATATATTTAAATAAAGGGTAGAAAAGGAATGAAAAAAGTTACATTGCAGCGACTGAGATTATAAACTGTAAAAGCAAGTTGATGTTGCCTCAGGCTAAAGTGAGGATTGGAAGCAATTTGATTTTGGTTGTGTTTATTTTAGATTTTAAAAGAGTCTAATTTTGATGTATTAACACTGTCATCTAATCTCATCTATTTTTTGTTTGACTTTTTAAGTAATTGAGATTGAAAGTAATTTTATTTATTGATATGTCATTACATAATTAAATAAATATGTAAGACTTCTTTACACTATCAGTATATTTTAATTAAATCTTTTTAAAAATGTTACTATAAAACTTAAATTTTATATATAATTAAAAAATACAAACTATTTTTTTAATAAGCTGCTTATTTTAAATTTTACAAAATGCCTGAAAACTAATATTTTTTAGATCCTAACTTCTTAAAAATTATCCAAATGTAAAAAAATGACAATTTTAGATTAAAAAAAAGTGACCCCCCACCCCCCCCCCCCTCTTTTTCTAACAAAACAACAAAATCCCACCTAAACACCCCTTTGACATTTTGACTCACTAGAAAACCAAAAAATAACATAACAAAATCAAAAACAAAATCAATTGAAAGACAACAAAACCGCTTCTCTCTCCTCCAAACGCGCATTGTGACTTAAATAATTGCTCGTTGGAAAATTTGCAATAGATGCTTCCAGTCAACCGGTTGGGTGCAGTTGTATAGCAGAAGCCATCAAAGTAAAAATGGGAACCAAATCAAGCTATTACAAATGAATCGTTGATCATTGAATGACGAAGAAACCTTTCATTAAAAAGGTTAAATGATAAAGGAAAATGTTAAAATGCTGGCAAATAAGCAAAGCAACCTAGCAAAGTTTCCAATTATTTAGAGATTAAAGAAAATTTAGAAGATGGAAAAAAAAAATGCTTGGGAAGGAGAGGGGAATTGTTATGGTTGGGAAATGGTTTGCAGAGAGAAGGTGTCGCTGTCGACGCGTGAGCTGGATCCCCACTGTCTCCAACGGTTCGAGAAGCCCAAATAGCATAAATACACGACATTCAGCATAAATCATTAAGAAAGAAATATAAAAGCAAAAGTCCTAATCCAATTTCACATAACACCATTGACTACAGGCTCGTAACTAGTTGTCCACATTCAGCATATCCAATTTCACGTGATATCATTGACTACAGACTAGTAACTGGTTGTCCACATTCAGCAACAGCAAGCACCCACCGTCACTAGCTTCCACCCATAATTTCCTATAGAATAATGCTACACGGAATAATAAAATTATATAATAAATATATATTATATATTTTATCACTATTTGATATGATGAGTAAATAAGATGACTTAACATATTTAATAATAATAAAATGTTTGTTATATATTTATTGTATAATTTTTATTATTTTTATATATCTTAGTATTATTATTCAGTTAAAAAAATTAATCGAACCAAACAAACAAAGGGAAATCTCTGAATTTAATTTTGCCGAAGAATATGTTCTACAAATAAATCAATAAATATTAAATAATACAGAAAGTCAGAAACAGTTGTAAAAGAAAATAAATAAACGTGATCAGAGGGGGGGAAGAAGCAGAAGGAGAATGCAGTCGAATATTAGGCTTAGCTCGTCAATATTCGAAAGAAGTTAGCAAGTCCATTTACTTCACTTGTTCAAGTCTTCTTCGATTTAGAGAGAAAGATTTAAGTCAATGAAGTGATTGGATTGGAGCACCGATTTGGTTATGTTGTTATGTATGGTTTAGCCTTCACCGCATCTCAGCTCACCTTTTCAATAATAGATAGATAGATAGATAGATTCGTTAGAGAGCCGGGGACGCAGTGTACTTGTGTTAGTTATTGTGCTTTTCACTCACCCGTTCAATTCAATTCAATTCGATTCGATTCTTCATTTTGATTTGATTGATCGCATTGGAGGATTGAAAGAGGGGAGTGAACGGCCAAGATGAGTATGTACGGAAGGGATCCGTGGGGAGGAGCGCTGGAGATCCATGCGACGGACTCAGCGACGGACGACGAGCGGAGCCGCAACCTGCAGGAGCTGGACAGGGCGGCGCTGTCGCGGCAGCTGGACGAGACCCAGCAGAGCTGGCTTCTGGGCCCCACTCAGACCAAGAAGAAGAAGAAGTACGTCGATCTGGGCTGCTTCATCGTCAGCCGCAAGATCTTCATCTGGACGGTTGGAGTCATCGCCGCCTGCGCCTTCCTTGCGGGCATCGTCACCCTCATCGTCAAGACCGTCCCCCGCCACCACCACAAGCCTCCCCCTCCCGACAACTACACCCTCGCCCTCCACAAGGCCCTCATGTTCTTCAACGCCCAACGCTGTATGTCTCTCTTTCCAGGATTCGAACCCCCGATCTTGCTCGAACATTTCATTCAATGATAAATGAGATATGAGTTAACATGATATTTATTATAAATACAAATAACACCATTCTTTTAATTTACTGTTTATCATTATTATTATTATTATTACCACTGCATTTAATTTATGAACATGGGTTTTTTTTTTTTTTTTTGTGCAGCTGGAAAACTGCCGAGGCATAACAATGTTTCGTGGAGAGGGAACTCTTGCCTACAGGATGGCAAGTCGGGCGTGTCAGCGGCGATTAAGGATCTGGTGGGGGGCTACTATGACGCCGGGGATGCGATCAAGTTCCACTTCCCAAAATCATTTGCGATGACCATGCTCAGCTGGAGTGTCATCGAATACAGTGCCAAGTACGAGGCTGCCGGGGAGCTTGCCCATATCAAGGACATCATTAAATGGGGCACCGATTACCTTCTCAAGACCTTCAACAACACTGCTGATACCATCACCACTCTTGCTGCACAGGTATGCATCATTTCCTTCAACAAAAACGACCAAAGAAAGAAGCCTTGAAGAGAACTGGGCATCTTAGTACTCATACATGGTTGGTTACATTTTTTCGACAGGTTGGATCAGGGGATACTTCCGGAGGGAGCACCACTCCGAATGACCATTACTGCTGGATGCGCCCGGAAGACATCGATTATGAGCGGCCTGTCACCGAGTGTCACGGCTGCTCGGACCTTGCGGCAGAGATGGCTGCTGCCTTAGCTGCTGCCTCCATTGTGTTCAAGGACGACAAAGCCTATTCGCAGAAACTTGTCCATGGCGCCACGACGCTCTTCAAGTTTTCGAGAGATGTAAGGGGCAGATACAGTCAGGGTGGTGCAGAGGCTGCAAAGTTCTACAATTCCACTGGCTACTGGGATGAGTTTGTTTGGGGAGGGGCTTGGATGTATTATGCAACTGGAAATTCGTCCTACCTTAAGCTCGCGACTACTCCTGGCATTGCCAGGCATGCTGGTGCCTTCTGGGCAAGCCCTGACTATGGTGTGCTCAGCTGGGATAACAAGCTTGCCGGTGCTCAGGTAATTTTGTATTGCTTTGTTGTTGGCTGTACCTTCTAAGCTTGCCGAAACGTACTCTAGTTGTTTGTAAATTGATTATCACCACATGAAGTTAAACCATTTAGCATTTAAATTGCTCTGTTCATAACTTCATTTTGGCGAAGACATCTTCATCGTTAACTAGCAATGAAATCTGGATTTGTTATAATTGTGTACTGAATTACAGCAAATTAAGTAGGAATAGGATGTTCCCTTGCTGTTAAGATCTTAACTTTAATTTGATCATGATGTAGTTCATAGGCATGTTGTTTCCAAATACTTTTGACTTATTTGCTTAACTTCATTACTGAATTTATAATAAAGTCGTCTGAATCGAAGTTAGTAATGTAATCTTGTCGTCTTGTATTTAGGTTCTTCTGAGCCGATTGAGGTTGTTCTTGAGTCCTGGTTATCCATATGAAGAAATTTTGAAGTCATTTCACAATCAGACCAGCATAGTTATGTGCTCCTACCTACCAGTGTTCACAAGCTTTAATCGAACGAGAGGTAAAAAGAGCCCCACTTCAAACTTTTTGCTGGGCTCCAGAGTTTATGTTTTTCCAATCCAATTTATTTTCTAATGTGAATATTGGTTGTTTTTTTTTTTTGGTTGCACCCAGGGGGCTTGATTCAATTAAACCATGGCAGGCCTCAGCCCCTCCAATACGTTGTCAATGCAGCATTTTTGGCTACCCTATTCAGTGACTATCTTGATGCTTCTGATACACCTGGATGGTATTGTGGACCCAATTTCTTTTCGACTGATGTTCTTCGGGAGTTCGCCAAGACCCAGGTGTGTGATGTTCT
Organism: Dalbergia cultrata; assembly: GCA_031216105.1. Taxonomy (NCBI): domain Eukaryota; kingdom Viridiplantae; phylum Streptophyta; class Magnoliopsida; order Fabales; family Fabaceae; genus Dalbergia; species Dalbergia cultrata. The sequence goes on from CM062350.1 coordinate 22,036,501, forward strand.
GCTCCTAATTAAAGTGGTATGATTGAAATCAATATTAGGTTCCAAGCTAATTTTTCTTTTCCCATCTGTGGGTAATTTTGTAGATTGATTACATCCTTGGGAAGAACCCTCGAAAAATGAGCTATGTTGTAGGTTTTGGTAATCATTATCCAAAACATGTTCATCATAGAGGTGCATCTATACCAAAGAACAACATTAAGTACAGCTGTAAAGGAGGATGGAAATGGCGAGACACAACAAAGCCAAACCCGAATACCATTGTTGGAGCTATGGTTGCTGGTCCTGACAAATTTGATGGTTTCCATGATGTCCGTACTAACTACAACTACACAGAGCCAACTCTTGCGGGAAATGCAGGTTTAGTAGCTGCACTTGTAGCATTGTCAGGTGACAAAAGCACAGGGATTGACAAAAATACGATGTTCTCTGCTGTTCCCCCAATGTTTCCAACACCACCACCACCTCCAGCACCATGGAAACCATAAATTGCTATGGCATTGGTTAACTTATATCTCTCCCCCAAGTACCACAGTGACTTTAGTGCATTAGTAGGCATGGGCAAAATGGAACTAATGGAACAGGGCCTCGTATAGTTAATCTAGTTGTCTGTGAACAATCTTCGGATTACCATCAAGAATTTATAGTGGTACTTGCAAGTGTCTCTGTTTAAATATTTTTGTGACACATAGTACATATGTATCAAATCTTGTATTCTTTAAACGCGAAAATAAACAGTATGTGACACCTCAATCAATCTTACAGTTACCGAACTCAAAACTTCTTTACCCTTTATTTATTTTAGTTCTAAATTTTATGTGTTGTTCTATTCCTGAAACCAAGTTGGCTTTATTTATTTTAGTTCTAAATTTCATGCGTGGTCCCAGCAGCTAGAAACAATTTGCTGTGAGCTTGTGAGTTCGCACTATACAATTTGCAGCATAGCTGATATGGCAGCCAATCCTTTCCATGCTTTTGTTCTATCTTGTTTTTATGCTTTCAGCTTGCTCCTTGTTCTCTAAAACTTGGATTGAAGTATTTAGTTCATCTGCTAGAGATGTTGCCAAGCAGCTGAAGGTACTGACTAACATTCGTATTGCAGATTGGTCTTTATTTACGTTCCACTGCCCCTATCGATAACACTCTTTGCAAGATATGGAGATTATTTTTCTCAAGATGTATCTCATGCAAGTAAAGTTCGTCTTCATTCCAAACCCTAAATCCTAAATCCTAAACACGGCTTATCAAGCTATGATCTCATTCCTTAGATCCATTGCAGCCTTCACTATCACAAGCCACCCATATCTTATGTCTTAAATCCTAAACACGGCTTATCAAGCTATGATCTCATTCCTTAGATCCATAGCAGCCTTCACTATCACAAGCCACCCACATCCCCTAACCAGTGTTCACAGCAGCCACCACTACATCGCAACTTGCCACCATCTGCGTCACCACACGGTTGCCTAAACCTCTCAACCCGAGTTTCACCCCATCCCCGTCTCAACCCACCCCTTCAAGTTCCCCATACATACATATATATGGGGATTTCATTGTTTGTGTTTATTTAGATGATTTCATTATTGGCAAAGCGATGGGCATAACCTTCGTGGGATTTAGCGATTTATCTTTAGTAATGAAATGAAATGTCAATCCTTTCTTTATATGAAAAAATGTTTAGTTTCAATGGCAAGATTTTCTACGAAGAGGGGACAAGGTGAATAAGAGGATATGGGTGTATTGATTTCAGGTTTTGAAAAAAAATATATTATAAAACTTACATTTTATATGCAATTGAAAAAATTGAAAACTTATTTGCTTTTATATTTTAATTATCTTTTAAAAATTATTCAAATTTATGAAAATTATTATTATTATTATTATTTTGAAAAAATGACTTTCACGTTAAATAATTCTATTTAAATGGCCCCCTAAATCACTGTGTTGGCTCATCTTTCCTTGAGACATGAAGGAGTGGGTGGCAAGTGGCAAACGGGGAGAACCAAGTCCGAAGGAGGAAGAGGAGCACGATGTTGGCAAGCAGAAAAGGATAACAAGATAAAAAAAAATTATATTTAAATTTAATTATTTAAATTATTTCATAAAAATCAGATTTAACAACTAATCTATGGAATAAGATTTAGGCCTCGTGGTGACAAACTCACCCTTCCCCGCTTAACCCACTTTGATAGCTCTTTTCATATATTTCAAGTAAATTTTAGGACTAATTACTTTGATACCTATAACTTCACTAAGTTTTAAACCAAATTCCTGTAGTTTAAAATTTATAATCAAGCCTGTTTAATATACAAAAAATTTCAATCACATCCCTCTATTGACCAAAAAGTTTCAATCAAATCTGTACTTAATAAGACTATAGGGACTTTGAGCACAAAATTTTTAAATTATAGGGATTTGTTTGAATTTTTTTATATAATATAAAAATTTAATCTCAAATTATTAAACTATAAGACCTTAATTGAAAATGTTAATAAAGTATCGAAACTTAGTTATAGGTTTTTAAATTATAAAAATTTAATTAAAAATTGAATACAACTATTAAAAAAATAGAAAACTACACATCAATTAATCAATTAATATCATTTAAAACTAACTCCCATGGTAGTCAAGGAAATCTACCTATCCCGAACTATCGCACACAATTACGCATTCCGTGACTAATCGACAAAATTTAAGATCCGGTTATAAGTTATAACCCATGATATGAGACTTGCATAAATTCAATGAAAAAAAAGGAGTATATAGAGGATATCTAAGAATGTCTACAATAGTATTTACTTCGTAGCTCATCTTCCTCAGTTTTAAAAAAATGATGACAACTACTCTACGTCCTCCTCTACGATGATATTAAACGACGTACAAGAACAGCCTCAACACAACAAAAATTGCGCGTGCCGAAGGGTCCACTAATGTCACCAATAGTACCTGCTATGCAGAACTCAGAAACCAAAGAAACCAAGCTCACTGGCTCTCTCCTTCTCGAATGTCTCAAAGTACTGATAGATGATCGTTACGGCAAGCAATATTCCTGTCCCTGAACCAATTGCCCCCATGAAATCTGCCAACACTGTCAGCGCACCGATACACATGCCTCCAAATGCCGCAGCAGTGGGAATGTATCGGTTCAGCTCTTTCTGCAAGTTTGACTCACGGTGTCCAGGCATTACCATTTGTTGTTCCTGCAAATTCAAACACGTGTTATGACTGTGTTAGAACTGGTATTGAATGATGCTTTGTATTGCTAAGAACCCTCAATAAATCTCAAAAAACCCCAAACAATTACAATGATGTGAGGAAGAGTGAGAGCTCCTCTACTCTCTCAAGAAACTAAACTCAATACAAATGATCAAAAGACTCTCTAATCAATCTCTAATTCCTTTATTATAGCTGACTAATCCCCTAACTAACTAACTAACTCCCCTAACTAACTACTAACTAATGGATCCTAACAGACAGTTTAAATATAGAGATCCAGCATAATAAATATTACTCATTCATATGAATTATAGAGTGTGAAGATGGATTTCCATATGATAAAACAGAGTTCACTGAAAGACTCATGTACAGAACCCCCAAAATTACGAGGGTAGATTTGCTTTCCAAATCATATGAAGTTCCTCAAACAATTAACCCAAGCTTGAAACCAATATCGTAAATTTTATGGGACAAGAAAGGAAACACAGACGTTGTTGCACAAACTAAGGATAAACAGACACAATGATCTCTTCCGTTTTTTTATAAATCACTCATCAATTCATATGGCTTCCATATTTTACAACAGCCCTGACCAAAGCATATCATAACCATGCAACATTCATCCAAGATTTATGATCATGAACTGCTAAAACTTAAATCACAAGGTGTGCCACTAGTCATGCACCTCCTGCCATTGACCCCAAAAGAATAATAACGTTTAAGGCCACTAGAAATCTAAATGGTTCAAAACTTACAAAAAGAACTAATGTTAGATATGGTTGAAGCTTGAAATAACATATAGTTGTTTAGAAATTGCTTGCTTCTCCATAATGTATAGCTAAAACCCAACCCAACGATATATGATATTTTGCTTCCCATAAGAATTATACCATGTCATGACAATTATTATCACACAGCTTATCAAGCAGGCGAACTTGCAAAGATATATCTTGAGAAAAATAATTTCCATATATTGCATACGAAGTTATAGGCAGGAGCAGGAGAAAATAAATAAAGACCTATCTGTAGTAGGAATGTTAGTCAGTACCTTCAGCTGCTTGGCAACATCTCTAGCAGATGAACCAGAGACTTCAATCCAAGTTTTAGAGAACAAGGCGCAAGCTGACAGCATAAAAACAAGATAGAACAAAGCATGGAAAGGATTGGCTGCCATATCAGCTAAGCTGCAAATTGTACACAGAGAACTCAGAAATTAAGAATCGCCAAATGAGAAATAAGAACAACGTATGTATAGATTGGTCAAAATTTAAATCATAGCAGTATAACAGACATGGCATGGAACTTGCAACTTGGAACTTGTACAATCAACCATTTGATTGGAAGCAATTCTCTACCTGGATGGTGCAGTGATGTAGTATGCAATACCCCCAACAGGAATAGACTGACCACCTCCATATTCAGATTCCTTCCATTTTCCCAACAGATTTACAAAGAAGTTTCCACTGTACTTACGGTGGAGCAGCTGGACAATTACAGTAACATTAAATCATTAAAACTGTAAATCCAATCGAGTGAACTCCAAGTAGCAATTTGCCTCATAAAACTATTATTACCTGGGAGATGAAGTAGAGATTGGAAACCAGGGCAGACTGAAGAATGATGGGCATGTTGGAGGTATAAAACAGTTTGATTGGGTATGAACCCTGCTGTCCACGGGCATTCTTTGATCTTACAGGCAATACCACACGGAAACCTTGGAAGTATATCACAATCAGGAAGATCAAAACAGTAGCAAGCAAATTTGTCACATTGGGAAGATTCTGCCGGTAAAATGCCTCCCGAAGAGCGCGGACCTTGTCTGTTCTGGTTATCAACAAATGGAACAAAGCAATGACAGCACCCTCAAATTCAGCTCCACGTCCACTATTAATGGTGGTGGGACTAAATGCCTTCCATATAATGTTTTCACTGGAAGATAACAAGACAACTCCTTTTAAGTTTTTGATAAAAGGTCAGGTACCCTGATCAATAGTCGCTATAAAATGGCAGAAATTTCATAGATCAACGGTAGAAGAAATATTTCGTTGGCAGAGCCTACAAACTTACCAGATGTTAGTTGCTATGAATAAAGAAATTCCAGACCCCAGACCATATCCTTTTTGAAGAAGCTCATCTAAACATATCACAATTATGCCTGCAAAACAGAGCTGGATAATGATAAGGATGGCATTTCCTACTCCAAGTTGCCCCACACTACCGTACATCCCAGAAAGCACATAGGCAACTGCCTCTCCAACAGCTATCAAGATACCAAGTAGCTTCTGTGCACCATTTCTGAGAAAGAAAAGGAACATATCTCACATAACAATATAGGCCACCGTAAAACCTCAATAGGATATGCTAGACACAATAAGACATAAACAGCACATACTAAATTTTATACAACATTAGATGATGGAATGCATGTCAAATTGACAGCCACAAATGTAAGCAGCTGAAATTACTGACATGGGTAAAAGGGAAAAAAATATAAGATGTTCAGCATAAGTATACGTGATATAAAAGAAAGACTTACAAAAGGGCCCGGTCCTCTCGTACATTGTTGTCCACTTCAATGATCTTCGATCCAGCCAAAAGTTGCATCACCAGCCCAGAAGTCACAATGGGAGTGATTCCAAGCTCCATGACAGTTCCGCGGTTCGAAGCAAGGATAACACGCATCCAATAGAATGGATCTGCACCTGTAGTTGAGTGTATTCCATAGAGAGGGAGCTGACTACAAACCAGGAAAATGAAAAGAGAGATCACGGTGTATATGACCTTCTCTCTAAACGGGATTTTCCTGTCAGCAGTCTGAACTTCAGGAAGAAACGAGAGAAAAGGTCTAACTAAGTGAAGCACTCTAAAGCCACCTCCCATCTTGCCAAACTATACCTATTTAACCTGCTGCATACATTCAACATGCATATGTCAGAGGATTGCCAGAAAAATGGGTGAAACTCAAAACCAAAAACACTAGTACTTTAAAAGCACACCTCAACATCCAAGTAACAACTAATCAAACAAATGAAACCAAGGTTAGCAACAATTGACCCAATTATTGTTTGTTACATTACTTCCTCGTTCTTTTTTCTTTATTGGATTTTCAGGGAGCAGGAGCATCAAGAACCGCACATTAGTTTAGGGTGCATTCGTTTCAACTTTTATTTAACTAAAAAATAACTTTTTATAAAAGCTATCCATCTAAGCTTTCACTTAAAAGCTAATGAAAATCTGCTTTTAGCTTTTGAGTATAAGAATCATATGAATAGTTTACATGAAAAGTAACATTTTAATTAAAAAAACCACCTTTTTTTTTTAGTTAAAACAAAAGACAATTGAAACAAACGCAAATTGTAACATAAATAGGATGGGCCTAGTAGCCTAATTAGTAGAATCGAGTTTAGTTAGTAAATAATAATATAAATAGGTATATTAGGAATTGTAATGATAATCAACCAATATGTGAAAGGCAATGTGATTCCCCCCTTTCTGATCTCTCCTTCTTATCTGATATTCTATCTTTCTCTCTATCCTCTCCCTGAATTCATAATTCTTCTATATCCAATTTCTTACTTATTACACAAATCTAATCATCATAACAGTATAACCATGATGCTTGGTACAGCTCCCATCTTGCGTGCTAGAGTAAAACAAACTAGAGCGTAAAGTATCGGCTTTTGAGATAATTTCAGCGAGACATCGGAAACAATGACTGTCCTAAACAAATAAAATAATCACATAACGATTCTCATCTATACTGCTAGCGATTCACGCACCAAAAGCTCAAACAATTGCGCCAAATTTACTCGAATCAAAGCCTTACTTTTCACTGACTTCACCTTATGGTCCCAGAAGGTATAGCGTATTGGTACATGCATTGAATTAATACAATTACAATTTACAAATTATTCAATCTCAAAAGCCTTCTATACGGGGTTCAAAAATTTTTTTAAAAAAAATGGTAAATCTTAAATAAGAAGAATGATAATTCAATTGCGTAACCAGAAGGAAGCAGACATCACCAACATTCGCCTTTAAGAAGGGAAAAAAATCGAGCAAATCGTGCAAAGCAATACCAATGCATGCAATTATAAGCTAGAATTGTCTGATTCGTGCGAGCAAATGAATCGATAAACGTAAAACGGGGAACAAAATCAGAGAACGAGCAAAACCAGAAATTAAAAACAAAAAAAAAAAAGAAAAAGAAAATCGGAACGAGCAAAGCAGATCTGCGATTCTAGGGATTTCCGAAAGACGAATCAAAGCGATGACGGAAGGAGAAATTTTTACCGTAGCTGAAAGGAGTTACAAATAGAAGAACTTTTGAGAATATTTGAAGGGGCCGTGTGAGATGCTTTGCGATTTATTGCACCCGTTATTTGGTAGACTCTCCTTGCTAGGGAGTGTTTTTTTTTTTTTTTCCAATTATAAAGAGGAGGGGCGATGGAGGAAGAAGATCAAAATCTTATTTATTTATTTTAATTTTTTCGGCTTAAATATTTTATGATTGGATAAAAAAAGGTAAATTTTGATTAAATCCCTAAATTATTTTTTTGTTATTTGGTTTGATTTAATATTGTGGTGACTTTTTAAGATTTTTTTTTTGTACTTCTGAAATTATATCGATCGCATCATGTTTTGAACCTAGAAATTCATATATGTTATCAAAACTCTTCATTACTAGAGCAAGAGAAATGTTTAGAGACTATTTGATTTAAGTTTTCATTTTTTTTATTTTCAGTTTTTCAGATTTTATAAAGGAAATATTAAAAATTATAAAAACTATGAAATTCAGTTTTCATCTTTTATTTTTAATTTTCAGTATTTCTTTTACAAAATTATGAAAACTGAAATCAATGAGAAGTTGTTTGGAAGTGTTTTTGTTCTGAAATTTTTTAAAACTGTTTTAGAAAACAAGTTTAAGTTCAATTTTAAAAACAGAAAAATTTGTTTAGCAATTTAACTTCAAAAGCAGTTTTATAATGATAAAAAACAAAAAACATGTTTGAATAATTTTTTTAAAAACAACTTTTAAAACTAATAAAATAAAAAATTGTGTAGCAAATTGCATTACTATAAATGACAAATTTTAACTATTAACACACAGATGGTTTCTATGATGAAGCAACTAGTCTTCACTTTCCTCTTTACCGCTATCACCCACCCCCAAACCGTCCATCGCTTCCTCTGTTGGCCACATCGAGCCCGACCCTTCCTACAATCCCATGGTCACCTTCGTTGCTCGCAACCAACCCCAACCCCTCACCCCTTCCTCCCAATCGCACTTGCATGTCCCATGCACTTGTGAGTTCAAAACCAAGAACAGTGCAGGCTTAATTCATAGCATTGGTATTAAAGCACATCCAAAAAACATAGCCCATGCCCTTGAATCACGTCCAATTTGAAAGTGTTTTTGCATATTTCAAATTTCAAGTAACACGAAGGATGAGTTTTGTGATATATGCGAGAGGCTTTGAACGAGGTTGGGAGGTTGGGGTTTTTCAAACAACAAGGTTGGGCTTTAGCATTTCAATGAAAAAAAATCGAGTGAAATGTTTGCCCTCATGGCTGCCTCTGAATGTTGCTATCTCATGGAGGAGAAAGGTTACTACATTGGTTTTGCTCTTTGAGCATTGCCCATCACTAAGTCGCCCTTTTTGCAGTCATGGAGCAAGGATGAATGCGGTTGGCCACTAATCTGGGCTGCCCAACAACATACATTTTTTCATAACGATAATGTGAAGGAAAAAAGGCCATGGGTTTGTTGCAGATGGTAATGGTAAAGGACATTGAAGGAAAATGAGCCTTCCCACTTGTTTTAACAAATGTGAGACTCAAAAAGTGTATCAAAATAATAAAACATTATCTTTACAAAAATGCCATTGTACTTTACTTGTTTTTAAAAACCAAAATAAAAAAAACATCCTAAACTTGTTTTTCCATCTTTGTTTTTAAAACTCAAATTATATTTTGTGTTTTTAAAATGAATGTTGCAAAAACACTTTGCCAAATAGATTTTTTTTTTCTTCTTTTACTTTGAAAAACTAAAAACAGTTTTTAAAATTCATTGCCAAATAGCTCTTAGACTCTTAGTGCACAACATTTTTTTATAAAAAATTTACATCTCTAGTGTATAGATGTATATGAAAACAAAATAAGTGCGGAGCCCACGTGTTTCTATACACTAGAAGTGCAAGATTGTTATAAAGAAATGTTATGCACCAAACATTTTTGCTAGAGTAATTTTAGTGCCTTAGCTTTTTGAAAGCTATTGAGCCTTTGAGCTCTCAAAAAACTGCTTTTAAAAAGTTGTATTAGCATTATTGTGTCACGACTCGATTTGATAATGTGACCGTCACATGGAAAATTTCATCCCCAAATAAGCCACATGGTTGCTGAGTCATGTTATATACATAACTTAAATATAATTTTCATGTCCAAATATATTCAAACTTATAAATTCAAAACATAATTAACATATAAATTCCATTTCATAAACCAAGTTTAGTATTTATAATTTTGAAATAAAATATAACCGAGCTGCTTTATACAAAACCATGAAATCCATCAAAATATGCATATAAGTATAAATCTCTAAGCGTGGAAAACTAAAAATATATGCATGACCCGAGACCCTGCCTACACACCCAATAGAGCACTCTAAAAGAAATATAGACTGATGTCATTGCAAAGTGAAGCTTACCTAAGCTAATGTACAACTAGTATTGAGGAGGGGCTGAGAAAAATCTGAAACAACAATTGTATCTATAACGGGAAAAAAATGGATGAGTTTTATCTAAATCTCAATAAGCAGATTCCTACACGTAATGCCCACATAGGACAACCAATAATAATAATAACAAATGCAACAATTGTAAAACCATTTTGATATTTAAATATATAATAATCCAAAACTAGTCATTTATCTAAGCAAGTAAACTAGTGAACTAACAAAGAAACAAAAATCTTTGAATATGTATAGTGTAACGCCCCGATTTTTCTGTTAGAGTAAAAATGACCAAAATGCCCCTGAGGTCATTTTCACTTGTCGAGGAAAGCCGGTTCGGCAGTACTCGAAGGGCAAACTCAATGTTGGAAGGGGATTAGATAACTTGTGTACCTTCCCGAGATCGAAAATCTCATTTTTCGAGTTTTCGGGTCAAAATGACCAAAACGCCCCTGCGGTGTTTTACCCATTTGTAAGTGCCGGATGAACCCGAAACTTCTCTAGATAGTTTTAAAAGGTGTTTTTATGTATTCTATGACCTCAGTTTTAATTTTAGAAGTCCCGGGCAAAATTAGTGTAAAATTACGGTTTTGTCCCTAGTTTCGTATTTTTACGCTTAATTGCGTGATTAAGCAAACATAAGCGATATTAGGCTCTAATCGAAGGTTAATTAATTTCCTTAATTAATCTTGAGTCAAAATAATTTATTAAAGTTGATTAGAACCAAAAAGTACTTAATTACAACCTAAAATCATATTTTAATTTCAAGACACCTAGTCATAGAATCTTGAATAGTATTTTCTCTTTCCAATTCCTTAAATCATGGAATTTGTGTTACACATTGTTTATTCATAAATGAGTTTAAAATTCTCTAATGATGTATGAGCACTCCTAAACTTGTCATAAACTCCCTAAATCACATTCTTAGTTACCTAAACTTAAGTTTAATCATTCCTAACCTTGTACCTAAGCTAATACACATCTAAACCTACCATTAAGACACAATTAAATGGTCAAAACTCACCTCCTCCCTGCTGTACCAGACCTGGCCGTGAGCTTCCTCCCCCATTATGTATCACATGTTCAATTTTTCAACACTCCAAGGCCATACCTCAAGTCACATACACTATACCTTGTCATAACCTTCAATCAAGCTTGAATTTCCACATGAATAAATAATTAAAACAACCCATTTTCCCCATTTATTTGTGGCTGGAAAAGTTCCAGCCATGCATTGTTTCTAGAAGCCTAATTTCATAAAAATTTAATAGGAAATTAACTCACATCAAGCCATACTTTGTAGCATAGCTTCCATACTTCAAACCATGCTTGAATGACCTTGTGTAAGAGATATTTTCCTCTCCCTTTTCCCTCCAAGACCACACGGCCACTCCCTCCCTTTGTAAGCTCCATGGCTTTGTTTTTCTATAAATAGGATGCTTGTGATAGCCTTGTTGCACCTTGAAGCATTTGCTAAGTTTAGAGTTTTAGAGTTGTCTTGCTAGTTCTTTCTTTTTCTCTCAAAGTTTCAAGAGTGTTCTTCTTTTCTTTTCATTTTTATCTTCTTCATCTCTTCATCTCATCATCATCTCTTAACCATCAAATACCACCCCAAAGCCTTGAACCATCATCAAACCTCTCAAACACCACACCTCAAACACAACTTCACTTGAAACACATTTCCTTCCTTTTTCTTTCATCAAGGCCGAATCATCATCACCATCCTAGGAGGTGTTGCTCATCTCATTTCCATCTTCAAGTCCAAGCTTTTACCTTCATCACAAGGTAGGGATTTGTTTTCAAACTTTGTTTTGCTCAAGAAAGTGTTTTTCTCTAGTTTTCTCTTGAATTCTTTTTGAACTTTCCTTTGTTTTTCCTTTCCATTTCATTTCGGCCTCTAGGCCCTATTATGAGCATGATAGCTTGATGATTAGAGTTTCTAGATGATGACATTGTGTTCATCTCAAAGAAACCTCTAGAGCTTTAGTTTTCCTTTCCTTATGACTTCATCTATATGATATTTAGCTCACATGGTTTTCAACTTAAGAAAATTAATCTAAGGATTTCTTAAAGCCCAAGCCTACCCTTGTCAACCTTAAAGTTGGCCGGCACATTCTAGAGATTTTCTCTAGATAGGGGTTTTGGGTATTTAATAAAGAACTTGACGTAGTTTCACTTTCTTTCTCCTTTATATGACTTTCGGTTTTTGTGTTGTGATCTTTGAGATTTTGTATTGGGTTGTTATTTTGTTTAAGTCTTGAATGAGCTTTAGTCAACCATAAAATGAACCTTGCATCATGTTTACTTTATGCTTTGCATATCATGTTTACTTCCTTGCTATCACTAAATATCAAGATAATAAGTGAACCTTGCATTATCATATTTATATTTCAAGCTATGCATTATCATGTTTATATTTCAAGTTCTCACTTAATACCAAGATAATAATGAGTTGCATTCATATTTACTTTGAGCTATCACTTTACTTTCTAATGGAACCTAAAATAAGTGCATGAGCATGTTTATTTTTATGTCATCACCTAAATGAACCTAGAGCTCAAGGACTTGCCCATTGTTGTCTCAAACAAAAGTCTAAAAATATTTATTTCCTTTGGTTCATATTTCGGCCCTAAGGGGTCTTGGTGTTTCTAAGTATTGAAAACTATGTTTTATGATTTTTTTTCCAAGCTTTTATGAGTTTAAGGAATGTATAGAACTAAGTTTTATGAATTTAGGACCTCTTGAGACAAGTTTGATCTAGCTACTTCCCTCATAAATATTTTGATGATTTTAGATGTTAAAAATGTTTATAAATGAGTTTCTAAAGTTTAAGAAGAATTCCAAGAGAAACTAGTATTTTATGAGCTTTAGAAATAATGTTTTATGCCTTTTATGGAGAAGTATATTTTCGATTCTTCCTTGCTCTTTACTGCCACTGTATGTGCTGTTTTGATGATGATAATGTGCCTATGTTTGAGTAAAAATAATGTTAAAACTCATATGTAAAAAATAGGATAGGTTAGGAACTAGAAAAGAATTAATTTGAGAGTTCTAGATCCTTTAATTATGTAATTTTTTGGATTCTGTCCAGCAAGGATTAGATTTAATAATCATGGTTTTAAATTAGTTTAAATGTGTAGGAATGACTCATAATTGGTTTAGGACTTAATCTTGAAGCCTTAGAAGCAAACTAAACTTAGAAAGGGTCATTGTTGTGACTTCTAGGTATCCGTAAAGTTAGGATTTCAAATTCTGCATCCTTGAGGTTTAGAGATATTCTTGACCATAGTGTGAGGTGAGAAATACTTAGTTATAACCTCATAGGTTCCCAAGAGGCTAGGTTTTGATGATCAATAACTTAGAATGTGAGTTAAAGACTTTAAGGGTCTAAACCGTAATTTCTAGAACCCCGTAATCACACAAATACAAAGCTGTCCAAATCTGCATAGTGCTGTTTGGATAGGTCCTCGAGCATAAAAATTAGTAAAACTTATTAGTTGTGAACCTATAGGTGTGTGAGAGGTTAAGAATAATACTAGAACAATTAGTTTACAAGTTTAAGACTCAAAAGAACCAAAACATAACATACTATAGGGTTACAACATAATAAGCTTGGGAGTTGTATGTATGATTGTCAAAGGTGTGATTATGTGACGATGTATATGCCATAGTTTTATGTATATACTATGAAGAAAGTTTCATGTGATGATGTATATGCTATGAAAAAGATGTATGTAACGAATAATGATGTATCTATGAATTAACACTTTATGAGAATTTAAATGTGACACAATACTGAGACGCCTTCTTGGGTGACATCGGTTTAGCCGAGCACCCCCAAGAAAACAAATCCGTGAGGGTATTGACATAGAGCTTGCCAAAGCGGACAAAACTACGATGCATTAGTTGCTAGTAGAGCGTTTCAAAGAGGAAATGACCCTAAGAGAGGTGATCCTTAATTGCCCCCTAGCCCGCACTATTAAGTCGGGATTATGTATATGTTACGCTTATCATAGGATAAGTAAGAATTAGTGACGACTAGTTAAGGTATGAGCTCATAACCTAGAGATGTTTTAGAGCGGCCCCATGAGATGAAAGTTAAAGTTAACAATGTCACATATACTATACTTATGCCAAATGTTATAATGTTTCTTAGCTATTCTATTGTTTGGTTTACCTTTATGATGCATTCATATCATTAGTATATTTTCTACTTAAAGACGCATTATAAAATATGACGGACCTTGGATAAATAACACTTTAGAAAACCAACTTAAAAGGAATTTATATGCATGCACACCTTTTAGAAATAAACCCAAGGTTCCTGAGGATATGATGATGTCACCTAGGTAGGGATAACCCTACTGAGAATTCTTTTAGAAAGATTCTCATTCCCTCTCTCTTTTCTTCCGTCATATCTTCAGATGGCGACATTCGTACTCTTCATCGACACCCCGGTATGGGAGCTGCACCATGACTCGGCACTCGGGTCATACCATTTTGAGGGTCGCTGCACGGTTAGAGTGTTCATGTTTATGGGACGACCCTTCGCGCACTCCACCGAAGTTACCGCTTTACCCTCGATCGCTCCCTACCGTCATAACGGGATTTTTGAGCGAGCTAGACCACGCGATGAGCAGATTCTCCGCATGGAGCCTGAGACATCAGCAGTACGCGACTACCCAGAGTATGTGCCTCGTACCCAGTACTCGGAGACTGACCCATCCGAGGACCCGCCATCACACATGTACAGTTGGAGCTTCAGTCCCGCTCCCCCACCGATGAGAGCAGGGAGTGAGGAGACGGTAGTCCAGCCGAGATTGGCATGTAGGCCATCTATGCGCCCTCGCCGCGGTGGACACGCCCCGATGATGCGCTCGACCACTCCCGCCGAGATTCGTCAGTGGATCAACTCGACCCTATAGTACTCAGACCAGCAGGAGTAGACATAGGAGGGGTAGTAGTTAGTGCACACACGCCACATAGTTAAGGACAAACCTTCTTTTGTATATGAGGTTGTCTACTCTAGGTGCACATGGGTATGGGTGTAGTTTCTCTTGTATTTGTTTTTTATGATTTCCTTGTATTGCATTTCAGTTGTATTCCGCTTCCCGATGTATTGAATAGTCCTGCCCTTTTGGGTAGGCACAGCATTTGTATATATATATATATATATCTATGTTTCAGTTGATGTCTCCGTGATATAATGTGTTTCTTTATGCTTTGCTTATATGTTTCGCTATGCTTCCCCTTAAAGATTAGTGCGTGGCTCTAACTTTGATTTTAATTCCAAAAAGAAAAATTTTACTCATATTTCCGCTAAGTATTTTCTAAGTAAAAGATGAGACCAAGAGGTAATATTCTAAAGATTAACCTAAGTACATACTAGTAGTCTTGGGTTAAGATTTAGGGTGTTACATATAGCATAATATATATATATATATATATATATATATATATATATATATATGAACTCTGAAGGGTAATTAATGAGATCCCATATTGGACACCTAACCAAGTTTCATTATATAAATACTCTGACGGGGCAAGATTGTCCTTTGACAAATAACTTGGTACCAAGAGTAATGATCTCACAGCCATTAACTAACTGTTTGTTTCACTATAGCTATTGTATTACTAAAAATCTTGAAACCAAATATTTTTCTGCTAAATTCCATTATTGGGCTTTAACTCTTACTCGTAACCAAAATTTCATGAATATGCATAATTCTTGGAAGCATTGGGGTGAACATGGCACTCCAAAATATCCATACTCATAGTCAAAATCTATCCACAAGTTGAGTAACAAACATGGTCTCATGAGTTTTATAATGCATTTTTCATAATAAATTGGAAGGCATAAAATCCATCAACTTGACATAATTTCTTCATAATTTGTACTAGTCATAAAATAATTTCCAAAACCTTGTTCCACTATTACCATGCAAGAATCATAAATTAAGGTCACAGGCTTGAACTTACTCATCTGAAAGGGTGGAACAAGAGAGGTCAACACCAACGGAGCAGAAATGACACCAACGTCTTCCATGGAAGCAACATAAAATCATAAGTAAGCTACAAACTCACTAGAACAACTCTATGAACATTGTGAAAGTACCCCAACTTGACAATAATCAAGAATATAAACACCCTAACTCATAAATGTGGAGGAGTGGAGAGGAAACCAAACATAAACCATGAACAATCCTTACCTTGAAGCTTGGATAAAGTAGGATTGAAGGAGGAAGGGAAGGTTGAGATTGTTAGGGATTGTGTTTTTTGGTGCAAAATGCATAAGGGAAATGTTTAAATAGGGTTGGGGTCACTTAAATAAACTATGTCATTTTAGACATGTTATGATATCGAGGACACCACGATAGCAGTTAACAAAAGGAAAACACCATACCACATAAAAACATGACCGTTATAGTGGTCTCCAGAGATGGAGACTTCACGAGATAACTAGCCTGACTGCTATAGCAATCTATAACCTTCATAGTGATCACCCTTGGACCAAAAATGGTGCATTTGCACTGCTCACCACTATAGTGGTCCCGAACTACTTTACTGGTCACAGAAATATAGGTTCTACATTTTTGTTGTTTTTCATGCATATGGGATCTTCTTCGCAATATGGGTGGATCCTGGGAGATCCTAAAACTATACTAGACTTATCTATGGACACATGAACCTAAGACATCACATATTTGGTAAAATAATGTAGAAGTTACTTTCAATAAACAAAAGCGGGAATAATAGAGTTTGATGAATAAACTCCAAAAATCCAAAATGACAATAATGGATATAGATTTTAAAGAGGGTGATTTCTACATTTATTGTTATCAGTTAAAGTAAGGTTATACTAGTTTTTTGAATTTTAGAGAGTAGAAAACAACTCTAAAAGCACCATCATCAGATGCTCTCAAAAGCACTCGTAGCTTTTAAAAGCCAAGAGCAAAAGTATCATGACTTTTTGGTATAGCAAACAGAAAATACTAACTCATATTTTTCATAAGTTAGAGTACCCCTATGAAGAGTATTACTAAACTTAGAGTTAGGCTTGGTTTGATATTATTGTGACTTTTTAAGAGTTGTCAGTAGGGGTGGCCATAAAATGGGGCATTTTGGGTTGACCTATTTTAGTTATTTTGGTTGAAAATATCAATCCATCTCATAAAAAAATGGCAGGGGATAGGCTAACCTAGCAGGCCAACCCAATTTTAGTTAGATTTTTGCTATTTTTGCCAACCTACCCCAATCCACCGCAGGTTGGCCATAAAACAAGGGCAAGTAGGGTAGGTTGAAAACTGTTGATGGGTTGAAAAATTCAACCAACTCCATTAAAAAGTGACAGGTTAGTAAGCAACCTGACGGGCTCAACCCATTTTGCTACCCCTAGTTGTTAGACTCTTTGAATTCTCAAAAAACTACTATTATGAGGGCATTTGTTTCAAGCTAAAAGAATCTATTCCCGGGAATAATTACTTGAGAATGATTTGTTTTCATGTTTGCTACAAGTTTTGTAAAATTATTCCTAGGTATTAGTTATTCCCAAGAAAAAAACATTCCTATATTTTAGAGAGATTTCATTCTTATGTTGAAGGGTGGGAATAAATTATTCCCATGACTTGGGAATGGTAATTATTGAGAACAAATCCTAAATAATAATGATATTAATAATACTATTAAATGTGTTAGGGTATTTTGGTAGTTGTGATATATATATTTGTGAGAATTGTGTTATATAACAAATAAGTTTTAAATTTATTCCCAAGAATATCAACAAATAGCCCCGAGATTATTAAACATGTTGGCTCTAGAACCCTTGAGAAAGCTATTATAACTTATGTTTTGAATGACAGTAAAGCAAAATTTATTAGAATATTTTGAAGAAAGAACTAATGGTTTACATGAGTTTCTTAAGTATCAAACAGAAACTTTCTCATGTCATAGGTAAATTAATTATTGATATATTTTTCATATTATCATGATTTTACATGATATATATCTAATTTAAAGAGATTACAATCTTTCAGAATATGGAAAATAGCTCAGAAAGTGAGTTATGTTATATGAGAAACTTAAGAAAGTAAAGAAAAGCATTAGAAGATGTAGCTGGGACAACAACATGTGTTTGTATACATCAGAAAGTGGCATGACAACCCTAGAAAGTGCTTTCTCATGATCATATCAAGCACATCTCCACCATATTTGTTTGTGTTCATAATTTATGAAGTTCAAGACTCTCTGAAGATCATCATCTACCTCAAAATGAAACTCGATATAAGTTTGAAAGGGTAAGAACGTGTAGGATCACATTAGAAACTAAGCATACTTTCATACACTACACATGTTCATAAGAATCTAAAGATCTTTGAAGTTTTAATGAAGACAAAAGCTCAGAAAATATTTGATGGAATCCTATTGGCTTAATGCTTGGAAATCTAACGTCCATGATAAACTTTTTACATGCTAAGAAGTTCAAAAACCACGCCTCATTTGAAAAAAGTTTCTAAAGTAGCTTCAGAACAAAGGATAACAATTTCTATATTGTGATAACTATCACTAACATAACTCAGATCCTTTTTTAGAAGACTAATCCTAGGACACATAGTGATTGTGTAATACCCAGTGTACACGTGTCAATAGACAAGTTTTGTATGGTTTTAGGATCCCCTGGGACCTACCTATGTTGTCAGGTCCTAAATTTCACTAATTTCATATCCTACACCTTTTTGGAAGGCTATATAATAGAACTATATTCTTGGGATTCCCAAAAGAAAAAGAAGTTAAAAATTGATTTTTAATGAATT
Source organism: Dalbergia cultrata (assembly GCA_031216105.1). NCBI lineage: Eukaryota > Viridiplantae > Streptophyta > Magnoliopsida > Fabales > Fabaceae > Dalbergia > Dalbergia cultrata. The sequence continues at coordinate 22,055,257 of CM062350.1, forward strand.
TTATGAAACCATTGAACGTTTCATTTTTAGCCCACAAGATGGTAGCAAAGTTTTTTGAATTTGAACTAAAACTCAAAATTTGGATTTTAATTGGTTGGAATTTTTATTTTTTTGATATTTTATATGAATCCAAATGTGGGGTATTTCCTTATTTACATTTATATTTTAAAGTTAATGTAAACATTGACTTAAAATTAAGAAATGTTAAGAAATATAAATAATGATGTTGAGTGCTGCTGCTGCATAATTTTGTAGAACAATCTCGCTAGAGTGAGTTATGCTCGCTATAGTGAGCAGGCCAGTCAGAAGGCTCACTGCAGTGATATATGTTCGTTGTAGCGAGTGGGAGTAGTAGTAGGCTCACTATAATGAGCTTTATTCACTGCAGCGAGCACCCCATATCAAAACAGTATAAGAAACGTCGCAGTTTCAATAAGTGAGATCCCTACCCCTATAAAACACACCAAGCTCGGGATTTCACTCCCCATTTCCAAACCCTACACCAAAACATCACCTCCTCTTCTTCTTCCTCCCCCCGCCCCCTACTTTCATCCTCCATCAAATCTTCTCTCTCTAAGGTGAGTTTGGTTGTTAGTTTGTGCTTCCTTTTTCTCTTTCTCCATATTCTAGAGTATAGGCTTTGTTGTTTCTCTCATTGTTATCAAGTGGAGGTGTCCCCAATGTTGATTGAGTTATGTTGAGCTATCTAGAGGCTGTTAGAGTCTAATTTATAGTTTATGGATGCTCTATAACAGTTGTTGGTGTCATTCCAAGCTCTCTAGGTCAAGTTGGTGGTGCCCATATACTCTCGACTCCAAACGGTGAATGGGTTCAAGCTCATAGCCTTAGTTTCATCATTATAATTATATCTTATGCATTATAGTGTTATAAATTATATTAGAGATGAAAATATGAATATATATGATTTTGCAAAGCTTTGACTTCAAATATATAGCATGAAATGAAATTTAGAAAATCATGGGACCATGATTGATAGATTCTATATTATGAAAATGTTTTATATGCTTAAGTTTAAGAGATTTATTGAAGAACATATGATTTAGCAAGTTTATTAAAATTTTCAAATGCATTTTTATGGTTTTACAATGTTGCTAAATTTAAGAAAATTTTCATAATATCAAGTTTAATTATTATGAATTGATATAGAATAGAGATTTAGCTTTTGAATAAATATGTTTTTTGATTTTTGAGTTATTATAGTTATGAACCCCAGTGTTTGAATTATGATATTAGAGATTTCAAGTATATGAAAAAATATGTTAGTAAAGATATGAATTTAGAACTTCAATTTATGGTACCAAGAGGCACGAAATTCAATATAATTCATAGCAACTGCCAGATATATATTCTATGGGTTTGAAATCAGAATGCCTACAAGTGGTGAACCCTTGGGCTCGATTTTTATAGCCACAGTTATACTAAAGTCAAATTATTAGAGTTATATGAGTCCAGAACTCTTAGACTACTAAGATTTAGGTGCTCGTGTTGCAAGGAACAGAGTACCCACCCTTCAGTTTTGGTTTGTCACAAATTAGTTTAACCCGTAGAGATAAGAAAATAGACAGTTAGTTAACGGTTGTGAAGAGATCGTTAACCTTAATACCAAGTTGTCCGCTAGAGGACAGTTTCACCCCCAGCAGTTGCAGAAAATGGGACCTATTTAGGTACCCATAGTTTGTTTGCAAGGGAATACTATGATTTTCAACAGGTGCTCTTGTTCACAAGGAATTGAGCAACCATCTTATAGATATGATTTTATAGCTTTTATTATTATACATGTATTTAATCTATTCAGCATACCATTTTCCGATGCTCTGCTACACCCTCAGCTAAAACGATTTTCATGTTTGACTAAGTTAGAAATGTTTGTTATGAATTTATAGAACGAAGAATGTTTTCCTAGCTAGCTATGTATTTAAATATAAAATAATTTACGGTTGTTGCATGTATAGTGTATTATGTTCCCTCTTGGTTGTCCTATGTGGGTGATGGGTGAGAGCTCACTTATTGAGTTCATTAACTCACCCCTCTCCATTCTCTCATAGTTGCAGGTACAGACGTCATTCAGTCACCAGTCTAGTAGTCGCAGTTATTCCTTAGTGAGCTTTACATTGCTATAAGGCTTAGTTAGGATTTTGTTAATTTTATGTATCTTCCTAGATGTTTCAGAGTTCAAGAATGTATTTTGAAATATAGACTATGCTTAGAGATTTATGTGACAAGCTAATGATAATGAATTTATGATTCGGTTTTCAAGTTTTAAATAGATTTTAGATTTATATATGTGAATACTTCAATTTTTTTGGATTTAAATATTATGTTTTAATTAGAAAAAATAATAAGGATTTGGAAGGAAATTGTATTTCAAGTATGATATTACACTATTTTGTGCATTTAGAGAGACACGTCACCTAGAAGGCTTACGTAGGGATGGAATTCCTTACGTGCCGGTCACGTTCCCAAATTGGGTCGTGACAGATTGATCAACATATGTCAAGAGAGGAAGAAATCAAGGGAAAACAATCAATTTCAAATTTCAAATAATAAAGCACAACATATTCAAACTAGAAGGAAATTTTGCACTCGAGATTCAAAGCCTTCTTTCAACTTTTTGAACTTCAGTTCTTATTCAAATTCAGTTTCTCAAGTGTAAAAATAATTCTTCTTTCTTATATTCATTAGCCAACATTCTTTGTGAGAAGCTTAGAAAGAAGTCTCTTAAATTATTTCCTTACTTCATCTCTATACCTTAGGAAGCTTGAGTGAAAATTTGGAGTGAAACACCAAATACTCTTTTCACTTTGTACCTTGATCCAATAGTGATCATCATGAGTTAGCTAAGAAAGGCTAGGAAGAAAAACTATTTGTGAGTGGAGGGTTGATTGCACTCACTACTCATTAAGTTTAGCTTGAGAACGCTAGTCAAATATTATCTTAGCTTCTCATGTAAAGAGAAATTGTTTTTTTAGTGGAGCTCTCAACAGTGTTAGTTGAGGACTAAATGTAGGCAAAGCTTGACCGATCCAATATAAAAAGTCTATAAGTAATTTTTTCATCCTTTAAACTCTTATAATATGCTCTTGGGCATTTATTATCTTGTGTTATTAAAATTGTTTTTTACAACTACCTGAACTTAAATTCTTGTCTCTGAACACTTCAGAAAGTTACTTTCTAAAGCTATCTAACTTGTGTATTCTATTGCCTTCAAGTTTCTTTACTTGATAAATTTTGTTTAAGTTTCAGAAATATAAGGGTGCATTTGCTTCAAGTTTTCTAGTTTTCAGTTTTCAGTTTTCAATTTTTCCTTCACAAAAACTGAAAACTGAAAAATGAAAAACCTGAAGCAAATGCACCCTTAAAGTTTTTGAAAAGCACAATTCAACCCTTCCATCTCAATCAATGTTACACAACCTACAAAACAAACAAATTTTTCAAAGGTAGGAATAACATTCCTAGATATTACATTACCAGGAATCTCTTTCCTGTAAACATAATTTCAATCTTTAAAACAAATGCCTCCTAAAAATTCATAATAGTACTATTTGGTAAAATAATGTAGAAGTTGCTCTCAATAAGTGAAAGCTACAATAGTAATGTTTAGTAAATATACTCAAAAAATCCAAAATGACAACAATGGATATAGGTATGAAATAGGAAAAATTCTACATTTATTGCTATTAATTAGAGTAAAACCATATTAGTCTTTTGAATTTTAGAAAACAGAAGCCAACTCTGAAAAGCACTCTATGACGATTTTGTTAAGCTTTTTCTTTTTAAGAGCTACCAAGCTCTTTAGGTGATTCAAAACTTGCTCTTAAAATGTCAAAGTAGCGTTGTTTAGTGTTGAGGGGTCACTTAACGAAACTACATCACTTTGGATGTGTTCTTTACCGCTCGAACCACTGTAGTAGTCTATGACTGCTATATCGGTCCACAAATTGACCACCATTAGTGCCACACCAACCAACCGCTATATTGGTCCACTACTATTATGATTTTGAAATTTCAGTTATGTGTTATTGAAAATATTGAATTAAATATGATTTAGAATATTGACCAAACACATACTTTGTGGATTTATGAAATCACTATGTCTGCAAATTGGCGATCCCTTGGATATGATTACAGAACTCCAGCTATGCTTGATAGTCAGCTTGTTATAATTATGTGAATTTAGAGCTTTAGAGTTTTCAAAATTATTTAGTTCATGTGCAAATTAGTTTTGGATGATAACTATAGGGAAACTGGCAGTGAATTAACGGCTGTAAGTAGAAAAACGCACGAGAAGGGAGGTTGAATCATGCTTTGCTCTTCTTTTTCTTTCTTAGCTTCTAAAAAACTTAAACAAGATACTATCAAGTTTTGAGTTTGAAGTGCAATGGAAACAGTATTAGATGGTTCAAAACGTAACTTTCTGAACTATAACTTATATAATAGAAGCGCAAATAAAATAAATTTTCAGCAAATATTGAATGATAAGCACATAGCAAAGGAAAAGAGATAAAAGAGAAGAAAATACTGCATAAATATTTTTATACTAGTTCGACCAAACTACCTACATTTAGTTCTCAATTACCATTGAGTTTCAATAAAACCTTTCTCAACCCGAGAAAGAAATAGGATAGTCTTTGCAGCAGTCTTCCCAAGCTCTTACCTATGACCAGTAGAAACCTCTACTGTCAAAAATCAAGTAGTCTTTGACCAGTCCTTCCAAACTGAACTAGTGATAACCAGCAAGTACACTTTGCTATCACAACTTGAGTAATCTTTGATCAGCCTCTCCAAGCTGAACCGAGTAGTCTTTTACTAGCCTTTCTAAGCTAAATCGTGACCAGTAAAACACCCTACTATCATATTACAAGTAGTCTTTACTTAGCCTTTCTGAGCTATCTCACATCAATCAATACTAGATTGAGAATACAAAGGTTTATGTTTGGGTTTGCAACTCAAACTAACCTATACTTAGGTTTCCATAAGATACACAGTAACAGACATGGGAAAAATTTGAATAACTTTTTTCTAATGATTCTTCCTAGAAGGAACGTATGATCTATTGAGAATGTAGAAAGAAGATTTTTATAGACGAGGAAATTAATTACAAAATGTAATGAACTTTACAAGGAAACGAATTGAAATTTTCTCAGAGTTTCAACACTTATGTAAAATCAAAGCTATTGCTTTTAAAAGCACAACATCTTTATTTATATATTGTCTTCAATTATGACCATTATCCTTGATCAGTTGTCCAAGTGACATGTGTTGCTAATCTGTTTGTGTCATGGAAATGTAGTATAGAGGAGTAGCTCATCTTTTATCAAAGCTGTTGTGGAAGCCATGTGAAATAAAGGTTTCTAATGTCACCTTCAGAAACTACTTTTTATTTTCTGAATGAGGTTTCTAAACTCTTCCTTTTAGAAGTTGGGATAGTGGACCAAGTTGGCAGAAGAGATGATACGCCAATCTGTAACTATGTTTGACTTTCAATTTGAAATTCAAATTTCCATCATTTTCCTGAAAAGTGCATCGTTTCACTGTGAAGTGAACTTTCTAAAATGCGGTATTACTTCCTTGGTGAAAAAATTATCTTCTAGTCTTCAATCAAAGCATATATATGATGAAATGATTGCGATGATGATAATTGAAGGTTGTAAAACACCATTGCTTCAGATCTAATTTGAAATATTCATTTGAAGTGTACTTTTTTAAGTCGTGTCCTATTTTCTGAGGATCTATGCCTTGATTTCTTGTTCATGAAGATTTTCTTCAATCCATTAAGCATGCATATGTTCTTTGCATGATATAATTTTCACTTATATTAAATTCCTATCTCTTTAGATGAGTAATGCATGTTTGCATATGTAAAGTGAAATTATTTTCATTTCAAAAACTGTGCTATGCAATCGGAAAAACCTGTTTGCTACATTAAGAAACTCAACAGAAAACATTAGTTGTTCTTCAAACTATTTTCTATAAATTTGTTGTGTTATCATTCAAAACATATTACACTAATGCTTTCTAAAGGGTTATAAAGCTAACAACTGACAGTGAGTTAATGGTTGTAAGATCATTAATCTTGATATCAAGTTGTCTGTTAGAGGATAATCTTGCTCCTCCAGAGCATTCAAAGAAAGGAACCTAGTTAGATGTCTGCCTTATGGGACCTTGTTAGATGCCTTCTTTAGATTTTAGATATTAAAGTAATTGTAATTATGTTATACATATATTTATCATATTTAGATATTCCTATTTCTTTAGCAATTACCGCATCATGAATTTATAAATGTTATCCAATGTAATTATGCATGTAAGTATTAAAATGATTTTTGTTTGCTACATGTAAATTTTGTATATCCTATTGGTTGTCCCATGTGAGTGGTGGGTGAGAACCCACTCGTTGAATCCAATAACTCACCATTCTCTCTTCCTCTTTACAGTTGTAGTTGCAGATCCAATTAGCGCTCAGTCATCAATTCTGTAGTCCATAGCTGTTCTAGTGGTGAGCTTTTCCTTGTAATGATGCTTAATATAGCATTATGTTAGATTAGAGTGTTTCAATAGTTGTGCAAGTAGGAATCGAGCCATACATTTTAATTTCATATTACAAAAAATTTTCAAAATTGATGACTTTCTTTATATGTATTCAGTTTTCAAGTATCGACTGAATTTCAAATTATGAATATGATTATAAAATGAAATAGTCTACGTCTTCACGAATTGCAGTAGCGTGTGTTAAATTTAATTAAGATGAATTCATGGTCATGTATGTTGACACATTTTAGTTTTATGAAAAATCATGCTTTAAATAGAGAAATCGATAATGATTTAAATGCAATTTGGTTTTAAGAATGAAAATCATGCCGATTCATGTTTTCAATAAGTCACATTACCTATGAGGCTTACGTGGAAACCCAATCCTTCATGTGCTGATCGTGCTTCTAGGTCAGGTCCTATCCTTGTATGATATTGAAGTAAATGTCTACAAGTAGCATTACGTTTATTTTATGAATGCTACATTTTATTATTGTTATTATCATCAGCATCATCACCATCATCATTTTACTTCTACTTATTAATGTACACCCACGTATCATGATTTATTTTTTTTTTCTTTAAAATATATGTACATAATATAATAATATTAACTTATAAATTTATAGACATAAATAATTATATTAAATAAATAAATAAAAATTTATTCTTATGATAAATAATTTATGATAAATAATATTAACAATCAAACAATATTTATAAAATGAAATTATATGTAATAAAACAAAAAAAATTAAAAGTTAAATCTTATACATCAATATTTTAATTATTATACTTTAAAAAATTCATACGTAAATAATTATTAAAAAATATTATTTCATAATACTTTATTTTTAATTTCACATATTATAATAAAAATTATAAATAAAAACTATTAAAATGTATAAAAGAAAGAAAGAGTTATATTTTATAATTCTAATATTTATAAAATGCAATTATATGTAATGAAATTAAAAATTTTAAAAGTTAAATGTTATAGATCATTATTTTAATTATTATATTTTAAAATTTATAATTAAATTTTTTAAAAATATTACTTTATATGCTTTATTTTTAATTTCACATGTTATAATAAAAGGTACAAATAAATGCTATTAAAATGTATAATGTAAAATAAAGAAAATATGATATTCTATCAAATGAATTTCGAATTTTTGAAACATTATTTTTTTACCACATCCATATATTGAAAATTTTATATCAATTTAATTTACTTATTTACGCAACTCATTGAATGAAAATTAGTAACCCTTTAAAAATGCTCTATCCAAGTAAGATTTGACTTTTCTAAAATAAGAATATTGGAAAAGTGTTTAAAAGAGAGGTTAATTACTTTTAATATATATCTATACTTATTACAAATAAATACTTATTATAAAGGCGATAGTCTCATTTTAGTGTCCAATTTATTCTCCCATTTTTACCCTTATGGTAGTTGCCCATCTTTCTTTATGGTTATCAGATTATCACAACACCGTATTATAGTTCCATTTGTAAATCATAAGTAACTCTTTCCATCCCTTTATACTCACTTTAGACATGCTCCACCATAGTCTTGGCACTGCCACTTCCATTACCGTTGCACCAGCTTTGTCACCACATTCTCATGAACCCTAGTAACCGTCCCTTAACAGAGACCAACCGACGCACACTAGCCACGTTGGCTATTGGACCCGCTCCAAAGTCACTATGATTGGTGGTCACTCTTCTCTATTTTTGCACATTTATACCCATGGCCACTACCCTTTTTTCTCATTCCATAAGGCAATGCCCTTCAATTGTTTTTGGTACTTACTTTTTAATTTTTTTTTTCAAAGTGGATGTCATAATCAAGAACTATGTGACAGACAATTGGAGCATCTATCAGTAAAGTTCCAATTGCTATTATACTCAAGCAGATATTGGCTTATTCTTTTTGTAACGTCTATAAGATTTTTTTTCATTAAATTATTGTGCAATAACAAGTTTAATCATTTCATACACGATTTGTGTTATTTACCCACTATGGATTTTGTTCCCATTTGGTGTCCAAAATTTATTTTTCCACTTTTGTCCTGTATAATAAATAGCACACAAATACAAAAGGTGATAAAATGATAAAATATGATGTTCAACTTTCGAAAAATAAAAACAAAAAAATCTAAAATGAACCAATAAGTAGTTAGCATTTGTAATTAACTAGCCATGAATGCTTGAGACTAATTAAAATCATTTTGTTCCTTCTTTTTAAAATAATCATGTATAATTGTATAAAAATGTCAATGCTAATCATCTCCATTTGTAGTATATGGAGAACCACAAAGTGGAATAAGTATTTATTCATGCACTTTAAATTATTAAAGTGAGTGTTCTTCTTGCCATGATCTTCCTTATTTTATTTTCTCATCACTATCAATTTATGATGTGTTTGTTCCTGTAATACCCTAGTTTAAATAAAAAGATTAGAAAAATCTTTTTGAATCAGGAAGGGTGCTAGTTACTCTTATCTGTAGTTCCGGGTCTTGAATTTCACTAAGTTTGGATTCTACATGCCCTTAAAGAGCTATATAATAGAACCACCTTCTTAGAATCAAAAGTCATGGTAATTGTTCCAAGAGAAAAACAAGTTAACGAACGATTTTTAATGAATTTTATGAAACCATTAAACATTTCATTTTTAGCCCATAAGTTTATAAAATTTTAAGGATTCCCAGATTTGAACTAAGACCCAAAATTTGGATTTTGATTTGTTGAGATTTTAATTTTTTTGATATTTTATTTGAATCCAAATGGAGGGTATTTCCTTATTTACATTTATGTATTAAAGTTAATGTAAATAAGGACATTAACTTAAAATTAAGAAATGTGAATAAGTGAGTATAGAGACAACCATGCCCAATACACACCAACACCTGAATTATAACACGAAAATATGAGAAAAATTATTCTAGTGAGCACTGCAGTCTTGCTATAGTAAGGCGGTACTAGTAAGAAAAATCATGCATCGCTCAAAATTTTATAAAAATTCCTATTTCGAGATCCGAACATTCACTCACACTCTTCCATCCTCTAAACCTGAAAACATCGCCCTCTACCCCTAGTTCACCACCAAACTCCACTTTCTTTCCTTTTTCTCAATTTTAACCTTAATCTTTCATTCTTAAGGCTTTAAGGTATGTTGTTCTTCTAATTTTACTTTTTTTCCCCTTCAATCTCTTCTTGTTCTTGGGGATTTAATAGGGTGTTTACCATAGGTAAGCCATAGTTTCCTTGTGGTAGGATTGAAGTTAGATTTGAGCATTTAGAGGTTAATTTAGAAATCTATTACTTTAATGGTAGATACGAATGCCGTTCTTTCTTCCCAAAACTTTGGTGGTGTTGTTCCTGTGTCTTCTACCACTCTAGGTGAGTGGGTTCACGTTTGCAACTCCTATGTTAATTATTATATCTATTTTCACTTAAAGTATAAAAATAAATGTGATTTTGGAGTTTATTTCATGAACTGCTGAGATTTTTGTTGGATACTATGTTATTACCTACTAGTTTTTTCATGAGGACATGTTTTCTTAAAAAACCATGGGACCATTGTTGAATGGATGAATTTATAAAGCATTAAATTGAGATTTTTAAGGTTGAGAGTTTATATGAAGATTATATTATTGCTTGCACTGGATATTTGATATTAAAAGGATTAAACCCTAGGGTAGAAGACTTTTTGAAATACAGAGAAAAGATTGAGATTTTGATTGAGCTAGCAGTAGCTATAGAGAAATAGCCTGCATGTTAATGGCAGTCAATTCGTTAACCTTGGTACCAAGTAGCCCAAGGCCAGAGTATTCAAAGAAAAGACCTAGTTAGGTATCCATTATTGTCACATTAGGAACGACAATACGTAACACCCAGATATGACTAGAGATTTATTATATCATATATACTGTGCATAACCAGAGTAGAGATTATTATTTCTCTATTAGGGTACTATTGGGTTGTTTCATAATACAATGAGTTTTTGGTACACTTATGTGTGTGTGTGTGTGTGTGTGTGCATCTATGAACATACAAACTATTTGAGCATTACCCATATTATTGTGATTTTGTGCATACCTTTTGATATTCCATGTAGGGGATTCCAGGTAAGGACTCGCTCACTGGATTTTAGTAAGAAAACTCACCCCTCTTTTTTTTTTTTTTTCCATTTACAGATATAGTAGCTGCTACATATACTTCCACACCGTCTTCCTCCCAACAGTATTAGATTTTAGTTGCCAAGCTTGTTCGGTGAAATGTCTGGTATTTTGCTTTAGACATGCTATAGTGCAGATGCTGGCAAGATCCCAGCATAGTGGGCATGGTTTCATGTTTTGCATAGTGGAATGTAATTTGGGATCGTATTTACTTAAACTTGCTTTCGTGAATATTTTGTACATCACAAACTTTATTAATATTTCATAGTATTACGATATTAGATTTTGAAACAGACTATGATATTTCAGTTTTATGAATATGATGTCAAGAATAGGTGATTTATACGTAGAAATAGAACTTCTTTATGGATTTTTCATTACTCCAATGTGCATATAGAGATGATACAAGTCACATGATTTACGTGAGAATGAGGTTTCTCACATGCTGGTCATATGCCTTAGTCAGGTCGTGACAATTCCTTTGGTTTTTCTTTGCCATTTGTCTTTGTGTACTCATGTTATTGTTGACTAAAGGAAATGTGTTTTGTTTTGATGCAAGGAGTTTTTAAATAGATTTGCCTTCCATTATTCCTGAACATTTTAAGTATATATATTAAGTTTTTTAATGTTTTCTTTTGCATGGTTCCTTCTTCTCTTTATTTTTTTCCTCATTCTTCTTCTTCTCATGGTTTGAATGATGTTTGCATTATCATTGGCGGGAAACAAGTTTGGGAGACAATTGTGTCTACATATTTTTTTTATTCATACTTGTGTCTTGCCAAGCATTGTTATGCCTGTCAAGCCGCATTTTTTAATTTTTATATAAAAAACCATAAATTATATTTGACTTTTCCTATTTTTTCTTAATATTATTATGACAAAATTATTTAAGGTAAGATAGCCCCAAAACAAAACAAAGACAAATCCTTCTTTGTGCTCACACATCCCTCTCATCATATGCTCTTTTTAATTGTACTTTGGTATGCACAGTTGCTGTGCAAGGAGGATTTGGAGATGTGCATGAAGGTTTGACTGGAACAAACATTATAATGGGAAGAGCCATTGCCCACAATGCCCAACTTGCTCTTTTGTTTTGTGCATATATATATATATATATATATATTCATATATTCTTCATCATTATCTAATCTAAATAGCATGGAGAAGAAAACTGGATCAGACCGATCGGTCAGACCGGGTTAACCGGGAGTCGGTCACCTGGCCAGTCCAGTTAAGGTTCTAAACCAGGGGAGTTCAAAATCAGTAAAAAATTGGTCAAAATCGGAAAAACCGATGAACCAAACCAATTTGATCAATTCAATTTTTTTTTTTGTTTTTTTAAAGCTTAAATACTAATATCTTGTGGCAACTATAGAGCAAAAATAAAGAAAATGGAACCAAATAAGGGCATTAACAAAGATTGATGGGTTGTTATTTTTCTCTGTCCGTCATTCGCAGGGTGCTTACCGTAAATCTCGCTGGTCACTAACAATTATTGTTTTCAAATGTTTAGTGACTGTGTTGTGAGGTTGAGACTAGAGAAATTTTATATGGATTATATTTATTTTTATAGACCTATGGATATATATAGTTTTTGTTTATCATGTCAAAGTTAATGATTTAATATATTTTTATGTGTTCTAATTAATTATATGTATATATTTATATATATTTTTAATTATATTCTGATTGAACCGGTTGAACTTCTAAATCTTTAAACTAGTATTTTGATCGGTTCGATACCCGGTCTGATTTTTTCTTCCTTGCTAAATAGATATGCATTTGTACATATTCATTGCTAATACAAATTCTTTAGTAGTGGGCTTCTACGAATTACATAAGTAAGTCCTAATTCATTTTGCTTCTTTAATTTCTATACTTCCTTTTTTATTAACAAATTCATTACATATATTGCAAAAAAGACTTAAATACATATTCCTAAAATATAATGAAAGTAATTAAACATTAATCTATATCTATATAATATGTAAAGAGATTTTTTTTTTTGAGTTAGTTATTTTTTGTATCCAAATTCTTTTACCAATTTAAACCTCATTATAACTGTTATAGTAGTCAGTTTCTATTTCTTTTTTTCACTAAAATGCTAGTTATTTAATAAGATACACATAAATAAAAATGATTGGTTTAAGGATAAATAGCCTTCACTTGCATATTTTACCAAATTTTTCTAACTTTGGAGCACCCGAATCCATGCCAGCGCATCCTAGCCCACTTCCCCGCATGCGCTGTCATCTCCACGAGACGTCGCTGTCGTTTACACTAACGTTGTAGCTACCACTACCTCTACGCCACGTGGAATCCCTGAACCACCTCATGTCAGAACTCTCAGTGACCGCCACGTGTCACCCACAGATGTTCCCAGAACCTGAAGCCCTCTCTTCGCTCTCTCTCTCTCTCTCTCCATTTCAATTTCAAACGCACTCCTTACTTCATTCCTCACTTCACTGTGTCTCTATCCCTCTCTTCCTTTCTTGCTCTTTCTCTCTCTACGCTGATTTTCTCTCTCCTAGGGTTTCTCCGGCTTTTACGAGCCTCCCTCCAGCCAAGGTTCAATTTCAATTTCCATGGGTAAATTACTTCAACGATACGTTTCTCTCTCTGTTTTTCCTTCTTCTTTGTTTTGGAAAAAAAGTTTCCTCTGATAGTGTTTGGGTACTGGGAAAAGGTGAGAAAATGGAGGAAGAAGCAGCAGTGTCAAAAGTTGTTTCTTTTATGTTTTGTTCTTCTGTCAATTAGGTTGCTGCTTCGGTACTTCAAATGCTTTTTTTTTTTTTTGTTACTTTGGAATATGATAGTTCCTGATTGTTATGTAACTTTTTTATTTTTTTTGGGGGGGGGGGGGGGTTCTCTTTGGAGCAGAGTTAGCCGTTGTGTTTTTTTTTCTTTGCTTTGGTTCAATGGGTTTTCTATTTTTTTTTTTTTTGTTGTTGGAAGTGAAAGAATTTGCAGTTTGTATGCCAATTTTGTTTGGAACATTCATGGTTTTATTGCTGATGCTGGCCATGCACCTATTCTCTTGCATGGAATTGTGTATTAAGTGATGAAGTAGTTAATATCTTGGGTAGAGGGATGAAGAATTTGTTGATATCAACTTTGTACTTGTTGATAGGAAATTTGTTTTGATTTTTGAGTACTGTCAAGGAAAGGAGAGGAAACCCTGGTCGTGGATACCCTTTTTTTTTTTTTTTGGTAAATTGCAGAAAAGGTAAAGGTATTTGATATATTTAAGAAATTTTACTTCATGCTTTTAGCTTCACTTTGGGGAATTGACATGCACAATAAAATGACACAAGCAGAGTTTTACAACCCTGCATGCATAATGATTTGTGATCTCTTTACCGCTATTAGGTTTGTCTATATATAGTTTTTTTAATGCCCTCAACATTAAAATGTGTAGTGCGGTGAACTGAAAATACAATAAAGAGTAAATGACTTTCTTCTCTTCTATATTCTGCATTTTCAACTTCTGTACTTGCATTATCGGGACTTGAGTTCCGTTAATTGCGAGCGGAATTTTGCCTTTTTAGGGGGCATCAATGTTTAGCTTTGTTGAAGACCGCTTTTAGTATAAACGCTGTTGTTACTATGTTTCTAAACTGTAAGTTTGGATCTCTGTGACTTAGTTGCAGTAGAAAGATGTACAGTTTTTTTCCCCATTTTGTTAATTGCCTCATGTCATGGGGTAAGAATGCCTTTTTTTTTTTCTGTATATTTCAATATCTAGCTAAAGCCATAGATTGTGGTCTAAAGATATAATGGTTCATTTAGAAGTGGAAAAATGTAACCATGTAGTTTGAGAATGTTTTATTGTGTTGTTTTCGTTGATTATTATGATATTAACAAGAACCTATTTCGTTCTAGTACTTGTGGCTGATATGTAGTTTCACACATATGATGATCAGGTAAACTTGTTCACTATATAGCCTATAAGCTTTCATAAATTTATTTTGAAATCTGCATGGTAATCTCGTTTTTATTATTTTTCACTTTTAGATGGATCCATGCATGATGACATTGATGAGGCATGTTGATCTCCTTATTCGACTTTATATCTCATACTACAAACTAGTGATTGAGTGATTTGGCTTTAATTAGTTGCTGGTAATGAATGATCTCAATAAAGCAATTCAACTTTTAATTAGATTGCTGTTTTCATCATATGTTATTGTGGTGGGTAAGTTGTTGAAAAAGGGGTATGAGATGGGTAAAAATTTGAAAATATTGGATCCTTAAAGATTTGGCATGATGTGCTGGATGACTGACTTTACTTTTCTACTTCTACACAATCCATTGTCTGATAAAATTTATTTGTCCTTTTTGTAAATCCAGTATCTTGGAAGTTTGTGATATATATGATATGATATGATATGACGTCTTATGTTTTTATTTTTTTAATAGAACTGTAAGGAGAGGATAGTTAGAAGATAAAATCTCATCGCTACAACCTGTCATGGATAAATCAGAGCAGACTCAACAGCAGCAGCAGCAGCAGCAACAACAGCATTTGATGGGTGCTGGCCAAATGCCTTACTCTTCTCACTACCAGACTGCTCCCATGATAGCTTCTGGCACACCTGCTGTGCCTTCCCCGACACAGCCTGCAACTGCTTTCTCTAATTCCCCTCACCAACTTGCATATCAGCAAGCACAGCATTTCCATCATCAACAGCAGCAACAGCAACAACAGCAGCTTCAGATGTTCTGGGCAAACCAAATGCAAGAAATTGAGCAAACAATTGACTTTAAAAACCACAGTCTCCCCCTTGCTCGGATAAAAAAGATAATGAAAGCTGATGAAGATGTCCGCATGATCTCAGCAGAAGCTCCTGTTATATTTGCAAAAGCATGTGAAATGTTCATCTTGGAGTTGACTTTGCGTTCTTGGATCCACACGGAAGAGAACAAGAGGAGAACTCTTCAAAAGAACGATATAGCGGCTGCTATTTCAAGAAATGATGTTTTTGATTTCTTGGTGGATATTATTCCGAGAGATGAGTTGAAAGAGGAAGGACTTGGAATAACAAAGGCTACTATTCCACTAGGGGGTTCTCCTGCTGATATGCCATATTATTATGTCCCTCCACAGCATCCCGTAGGACCAACAGGGATGATCATGGGAAAGCCAGTCGATCAAGCAACACTATATTCTACACAGCAGCCTCGACCTCCCATGGCTTTCATGCCTTGGCCACATACACAACCCCAGCAACAGCAGCCACCCGAACAAGAACAAACAGAGTCCTGATCATCATGGACTATTCAAATTAGGTTGGAAAGTAGAATGCATCTCTTGGTTATCCCTATTTATCCTAATGCCTCTCGGTTAGCTGTAGTTTAGTGTGATGCATTGAAAAACTGCCAAAAATTGTTTGAGGTTCTTGCACTCATGGTTGTGTTTATTCTATGGTTGTGCTTACTTTTCAGGTATTGACTTGGTAGTTAAATTAGTTTGCAGTTGTGCATAAAGCTTAGCTGCTTAGGAAGTTTGAAATGATAAAGTAGTTTGAATTCTAATGCTACAGAAGGCAGGTTGAATTGGGTACTCCATTCCATTATAATGGTTTGAGTTTCAAGCTCATCTGCTAAATGCTTATTTATTCATGTTTTTTCATGTCTAGCTCGTCTGCCTCCTTGTTCTCTACTTATCATCTCTTGCACTGCTCTCCCATCTTCCATTTCTGTTCATTTCAATTGATTTCCAGGGAAGTTGTGTGCAACGATTGATGGTGCTGAGGGCGAGAAATATAACTGGTTGTTCCTCCGTTCAAAATCTTAATAACATTCCTTAGGTTGTTACGATAGTTTCTTTGCTATTGTCCTGTATTTGCTACAAGGCAGCTGTACGTAGTGCACCTATTTAATTTTGGAACGTTGGAATGAAAAGGGGGTATGACTATTTTCAGGAATTTTGTACTTAGCTTTCATAGTTTGGTAGCTTATTTCCATTTGCAGTTCGCATACCTTTTCATTACCCTTTAGTATATATATATATATAACATTTGGTGCTGTCGTTCTCATCTCATTCCTCCTCCTCCTCCTCCTCCTACCATGGCTGAACACCCTAATACACCATCCTCCACCAATGCGTCTTCCTCTTCTAGGTTAGACGTTGCTATTGCGACCCCTATGGTCAGAATAAAGGAAGTAATTCAACATCTCAACAACACTGAATCGCGGCCGTCCCCTCGTGACTTCCCACCCCTACCACCACCCCCCACCATTCCCAAATGGCCCTCCCCCTCACTCCATGTTCCTACAAGCCCAACCTTTATGCCTAGTTTGATGGCACAGATCCTATGGATTGGATCTTTAACATCCACTATCCACTAGCGTGATGTTAAAAAGGCCTCTATGACGAGTGTGACGAATGGTTCCATCCGGGACATCGTTGCAAACCTAAATTTTTACTTCTCCTTGCTAACAATATGGTCAGGGAGAGTGGCCCTATTAACCCTCTTATCCCTGAGCTAGTGCAACAGGGTGTCATTTCCAACCCGGAGGAGCACCCCAAAATCAGGCTCCATACTCTCAATGGTAGACATGCTCCCTCATCCTTATATGTTTAAGGTTTCCTCGGAGGATTCCCGGTGCAAGTGCTAATTGATGGTGTCAGCACTCACAACTTCGTTCAAGACAACATTGCACGTTTTTTGGGGTTTGACCACAGCTCAACTACATCTTTCAATAACGCTGATGAGATTCCATGTTCACAGGTGCATTGTACCGTATCACATGTTTCGAAGTTGATCTTTTTATCCTGAATAATGTTTTGTGAACAATTAAATTGCATAACAAATACACATCATATACTTTATTACCGTTAGATTTGACACACTAACAGTGGAGTTTGTCCGTGAAGGGCTAGTTGTTGTGCTTCGAGCTGAGACGACAATTAGTGCTTCTAAGATCAACCTTCACCAACTCTGGCGTGTCACAAGGACATACGGTGCAGCTGAATTTTTTTTATTTACGAGTAATTCCCCCACCATCTACTTGACGCAGCAGCAGAAACTCCACCTCGGCATTCCACAGACCCATATTTTCGGAAGCAAGAAATAGAATTTCAGATCAAAGAAATGCTACAAAACAGGGGTCATAACACGAAGCACTAGCGCCTTCTCTTCTTTGGTCCTTTTAGTTCGAAAGAAGGACGGAACATTGGTGACTCTGTATCGACTGTTGGACGCTGAATGCAATCACTGTGAAGGATCGTTTTCCAATTCTCACCATTGACGAGTTACTTGACAAATTAGTCCATGCGCGGTGGTTCTCTAAACTCGATCTTCGACTGGGCTATCACTAGATACGCTTGAAGCAGTCCCACATCCACAAGACAGCTTTTCATACTTGCTAGGGCCACTATGATTTGGAATCTAATCTTCTGTTGTCTTCCCTGTCTCACTCTCCGTCCCTTAAATAAAATTAAGGCACGTATATAGTAATGACATCATCCATGATTTTTATATACCAATATCTTTCAACTACCTATGATTTAGATACATGACAAAACTAAATAGGAGGGACACGGAGGGGGACACGAGAATTGGATCCAAGTTGAGTTTTGCATCGTGCCATTTGGCCTTCGCAACGTACCGGAGACATTCCAATCAATTATGAACGGATTGTTCTGTTCCTTTTACGTCGTTTCATTACTATTTTCTATGATGACAAACTCATATACAGTGCTTCATTATCTGAACATCTACACCATTTGGAATGTGCCTTTAAAATCCTCTGTGATGCCAGGCTATTTCTCAATAGGTTGAAATGCAATTTTGGCCAAACATATTTGGGTCACTGACTCTGCCCAAATCTGTCAAGGAATTGCGCGAGTTTCTTGCATTGACCGGTTTCAACAGGAAATTTATAAAGGGCCGGCTAGGCCCATTCCAATCAGCTCACATCAAGTTGGGCCATTTTTTGGGCCGAGCCACATTTGTTTCAGGTAAAACAAAGTACTAGCCCAACCTAATTTATTCTAACCACGGGCTTACACACGGGCCAAATTTTTTTTTCTTGTTCAATTTTTCAATTGTTTAGTTCATGTAAAATGTCAATGAAAAAATGTATTTTTTATTTTATTATAATGGATTAACAAATAAACTATTAGCAAGTATTGATATTATTCTTGCTTTATTTATGAGAATGATAAATAAAACTTTATTTTTATTTGATAATTATATTTCAATAAATTAATTTAATGCAATAGTGAAGTGAATAAAAAATAGTTTAGACTTTTTAAATAAAAAAAAGGTTAAAAAGCTCAAATTCAAGTATTTATAACTCATATATATAATTTTTTATTTAATAAAAATTTAGTGTTTGGGCCATTGGGCCAGGCCGAGTCAGGATAATTTTTATTTTTTCTCCTATTTCTTTAGCTTAGCTTGCACATTTTTTTGAGCCATTTGGACTGAACCCATTTCAATGGTTCTAGGAAGCACTACTAGCACCGGATATATTCATCGTCCACATTTTCTATTTAATCATATCAAATCACCATTAAGACATGGTTTACATTTAAAAAAAAAAACAAGAAGTTCAAAATATTTAACTTTTGAGTTTAATTTTGATACACTGAGTATAAAACTTTTACATTATCTTTTATACTGTTATCTAATCAAATCTCTCATTTTGGATGACTTTTTAAATAATGGGATAAAAGTTAATCATCTTTGTTAATGTGATAGTGTATGATTGAATGACTATGTAAAATGTTTTTATACTGTTAGCGTATTAAAATTAAATCCTAAATTTTTACTTTACCACTTTCTACTAGGGATGGTAATAAGGTAGGTTTATCACAACCCGATTTAGGCATGTAACTGACATGTGAGAAGTCCAGTCCTACAAAAGCCTCGTGACCTGGATTTTTCTATATGCACAATCACAAAATTATTTAAAATATAGTTTCTCTTTCTTTATCTTTGTTTTAAAACTAATCATCTGCTTTGCAAATCTTGATAATCAAATTGAAATTCCAAAATTTGTCTCTAAAGATTTTATCATATACAAATAACTATAAATACTAAAATCACATAAATACAGCCTAATTTAATATCACAACATGCAAAACACAGAATCTACTCTACAGTCTAGGATCCTATTTGCATTTACACTGGAGCACTTCTACAGCAAATGACAATACTTCACAAAAAGAGACTCACCAATTGAAATCTAACACTATTGGGAAGAATATGGCTGAGAAGTACCCTCAGCAGTTACTGTATCTTTAAAATATGAGAAGGAAGAGATGGGTGAGTTTTGTTACCAAAATTCAATGAATGAGTTCTCACCTGGAATCCCCTTTCATGGGACACCAAGGGAAGATATACAAACCATAATAACAACAATAGTAATGAAGCTTTAAAACATTTCATACTTATAATCATATAATCAAAATCACAATTTCCTATAAATCAATTCAACAGTACTCTAGTGGAGAAACAGAAATCTCTGCTCTAGTTATGCCCAACATATGAGACATAACAAAATCTCTGATTATAAATCTATGGTCACATCTGGATGTTACATATCGCAATCCCCAATGTGACAATAAGTTCTCTATTTTCTCTGGCCTTGAGCTACTTGGTGCTAAGGTTTAGGGTTTAGAGTTTGGGATTAATTGTCATTAACACGCAACTTATTTCTCAATAGCTATTGTCTAGTTCAACTAGAAAATCTGAATCTTTTCTCTATGTTTCACAAAGGCTTCTATCCTGGGGTTCAAAACGTTCTACTCTGGGGTTCAAAATTTTCTCATATAATAGTATTCAGTACCATTAAGTATATAATTATCATAAAAACTCTAAATAGTTAAATCAAAATATCATTCTCTATAAATTCATTTGATCAACCATGATCCCATGAGTTTTCTCAAAAACCTATTTTCATGCAAAAACCATTAATACATAACGCATTAATAATCAACAGAAATCTCAAATCTTGTACAGAAATCCTTAAAGTTCATGCTTTACTTTATATTTTCATGAAAATAATTTTAATGCACAACATAAAGATCACTGATATGAACCCACTCACTTGGAATGATGGAAGATGAAGGTTCAACACTGTCGAAGTGCCTTGGAGTAGGAATGACACATATATCTGCCATGGAATAAAAAAAAATCTAAATCAATCTCTAAACAACTCAAACCACTCCTAACAACAATAGGAGTGCAGCACCCCACCCCTTAATATTATGGAGAAAGCACCAAAACTACTCTAAAACCTGGAGGTTTGGAAGAAGAAAGGGAGCAAAATCAATGAAGTAAGCTTACCTTTGGACCTTGGAGGAAGAAAATCAAGTTGTGATTGATAAGGATGAAGTTTTGGGGGAGAGTGGGGGTGAAAATGGAGTTTGGGAGTGAGAGCTCGTGTGTTGGGGGAAAGGTCTAAAAAATTCTAGTTTGGACCTAAAATGGGGAGGTTTTTATAAAAAATTTTGCGCACATCAAAGCATTGTATTTTCCAAATTAGCACCACCTTACTATTTATGATCATTGTAGCACTTATTATTTTAGTGCTGTAGCACTCTTCAAGAGTTATTTTTCTCACATTTTTTAGCAATAATTCAAGTGGAGCCTACCTCAACATGAGTGGGTCCTGAAGAATCTTATGGCAATCATGGATTTGCCTAAACTTTCCTATGGAACAGTATACCTAGGGTATTACAAGGTTTTACCTCAAGATCTATTGTCCTATACCTCACTCATTATCTTAGTCTAAACCCATCCCACCTTCTCCCGTGAGTTTTAAAAATTAAAACTCGCACCCATCCTAGGGCTACTCCCCTCACCTTGCTACTTATATATATATATATATGGGATTTGTTTACAATAAGTATCTTTCAATAACTTTTATAAGTATAAAATTGCATCAATCAAACCGTTAAATTCAAAGTTCTCTTCTAGTGGATGAAATATATAAAATTTTATATAATTTTAAAAATGATTTGATATTTCATCGTGTCACTTTATTTTAATGGATAATATATTTTTGAAAATACTAGTAAATATCAATCATTAGAAAACATGCCTATTGCTATCCGATTTTCTGAAATTTCACATGTCTGATCATCAATATAATATCATATAATTCAACGATCGGACAAATTAAATTCAATTTCTATAAATGGTTATTAAAAAGTGTAAGTGTGCAAGACTTACCTCTAGTATAAATGAATCTCCACCCATATATATATATATATGTATGTATATATGTAAATGAGTAGAAACCAAATAATGTAAACACAATCATCTAAAAAATGGCAAACAAGAAATCAAATAAGTCCATATTTAGTTGATAAAGGTTAAATGTTTAGGTTTAGTATAAATATAAAATATAAAATATATAGATAAATACAATTACAAATAAATATGAATCTAATTATCATACACTGATATTGTAATTATTTTTACATTGTCAAATAATAAATACTTCATTTTTCACACAATTAGTGCATGACAATTAATTCCAATAAATATATATTTATAGGATTTAATTGCCATGCACTGACAATGTAAATAAATTTTATACAGTCATTCAATTATGTATTGCCATATAAGTTATGTAGTTGACTTTTCCACCCACTTATTGAAAGTCATCTAAATGAAATATTTTGATACGACGATGATGCAAAATAGTTTTACACTGTCAATGCATCAAGTTAAACTCAAAGAAAAATTTAATTTGCATACATTGACAGTGTAAAAATCTTTATATTATTAGCCAATAAACAAACGACAAGTCATCCATATGCCAATTAAACTCTAAAATAACTTTACACTACTGTTAGTGCATACCAATTATACTCTGAAAAAAAAAATCATAGTTTGGGATTCTTTCATAATAATGAATTGATGAACAATAACAAGTCCAACATAAAAGGCAGGCATGCAGATTCAGAGTGAAATTGAAATTAAGTCCTCTTCCATAATAACTTTTTCATTCTCTTGTACATACTCTACTGGATTCGTTTCTGGTTAAGACTGAAACACCTTCGTTTTCCAAAGAAGAAAACCAACATTCCACCACCATTATCCAATGCATATAACCACCAAAGGTGCCAATTATATGGCAACAAAAATTAAATTAACTTTCTCTGCTATCATGAAGGGGAAAAAACAAAACAAAAACAAAATATCAAAATTGAAAGATTGAAAGTCCAACGGCATTCAAACCCTAATTATGCTCATACATATTTGATTACTTAAGGGCGTTTGTTTCAACGTTTGAAAGTATATTGTCAAGAACCACAATTTTGAGAATGCATTCTTGGATATTTTAAACAAATTATTTGTTTAACATTTTGTTGAGATTCTTATAAATAAATTTAAAATTTATTTATTTTATAATATATATTCCCAGGAATATATATTGTAATTTTCAAAATACTCCTAACAAGTTTATTATAATTATCATTCAAAATGAAAATTACAATTCTAGAAAAAATATAAAATTAACAAATATTTTTTAAAATTTGTTTATCTGGATCAATATAGCAATTAACAAAAATTTTTAAATTAAGAGCATAATAGATATATGAATTGCATATGAGTGCAGGTAAATAAAAATTGTGAGGTGAAGTCAAATAATTGAGGGATATTTTCGTATTTGTGCTTAATAATTATCATTCTCAAGTCATGAGAATTTTTTGTTCCCTTTCATCGTTGGAATGAGATCACTAAATCATTGTAAAATCTTTTTTAGGTGATGATTAATACTCGAAAGTAATTTTGTAAAACTTGTAATAAACGTAAGAATATATCATTTCCAAGTAATTATTCTCGAGAATAACTAGATATACCTTAAAACAAATGCGACATTATTTCAAATGATTATTCAATTAATTGATGTGATTTGATGAATGATTACTCTCTTTTTTTTAAAAAAAACAAATGTTACTTCAATACTATGCAAAAAGGTAAGGTTACATTTGGTTTGCCTATTTTCTATGTTTTCATTTTTTTTGTTTTTTGATGAATGTTACTTCATGTTTGGTTTGCCTATATCGTTTTTCTTTTTCGTTAAAATTTCAAAAAGATATATCTATGAAAACATTTCTTGAACGTGGCATTCATCTGAAAACATTGATTTCCCGTTTTCTTATTTTCTTTTGTATTTAATAGAAATATTTTCAACTAAAAATGTTGTGACATATTGGTAAATATAAGGAACTTTCTCTCTTTCTACAGAGAGAAACCGCGGTTTTTAGAATCTCCCAAACATAACTTCAATAGTTTTTTCCTATTCTTGAAAACGCTGATTTCACATTTTCGTTGTTTACTTTTGTACATGAAGGAAATCTTGTCAGCTGAGAATGCGGTGGCACATTGATGAATGCAAGAAACTTACC
This sequence comes from Dalbergia cultrata, assembly GCA_031216105.1. NCBI lineage: Eukaryota > Viridiplantae > Streptophyta > Magnoliopsida > Fabales > Fabaceae > Dalbergia > Dalbergia cultrata. Next base: position 22,079,368 of record CM062350.1, read on the forward strand.
TTCTTTTCACATGAAAGACCCAGGTTCGAATCTCTACAAACATAATTCCATTTCCTTTTTTTTTTTCTATTCCTAAAAACACTGATATCGTATTTTCAATGTTTTCTTTTGCTGGAAATATTTTCAATAGAAAATGCGGTCGCATATTGGTGAATACAAGAAATTTTTCGTCTTTTTACTCGGAAGCCAAGACCATCTGTGAACACCTGCACACATTAACACTATGCCACTAGGTCAGATTTTCTCCCATTATTTGAAAAATTATCTAAATAAAAGATTTTGATTGGATTGATGTATATAAATTAAACTTTTATTTTTTATTGTGATTACAATTTATCAAAAAATTAGATATATTTCAAACAAAATTTTCTATTAGAAGTATCCATTGTTAAAAACAAATTACTACTTTATTTTAATATACTTTTATTAAATAATTTTGGTGGATAAGCCAATTGTGTAAACTATATATGTATTAACACACAACTTTTATATATTTTTTTTAAACATAAAACTTAGGGTGAGAGGATATGCCCCAGTCCAAGACAAGGAAAGCATTACAAGATTTTCATGGAACATAGATGAAATTATAGATGGATTTTATAAGCTTTATAAATAAATTTGTCAATTACAGACGGATTTATAGACGAAAACATGTCATCTATTATTTTTGAGTTTATAATTGTTACAGATGGATTTTCTTATTTTTTTGCAATTTACAGACAAATTTGTCTGTCCCTAAATTTATAGACAGATTTTTCGTTTGTAATTGGCTAAAAAAAGTTGCAAAATTAGCCTATTACAGACGATTTTTTTTCATTTGTAACATTATAGAACGGAAAAACCCATATGTAATAAGAGGAAAAAAAAAATATTTACCACCACCTCTACTACCGGCACTAAGTACCATCCATAGTTTCCAACAACCCCATTCCAACAAACCTAAATCTTTCCAAACCGACTGCCACCCTAAACAAACCCAAATCTTTCCAAACCGACTACCAACGTCACCGTGTCCCACCGTCAATGTGTCCTCCATTGCATCATGCCAAATGCGATGGTACTGCCACCCACAAACCAAACAAAACATTAATGTTCCAAATGTGTTCTCTTCAATCATTCGCATTAAAAACTATTAACTCAATTAAACCCACAACAAAAAAGGAATAAAAAACTAAACCGGTTAAAAGTTAGAGAACATCACCATAAACACAATGACGCAAACCATTAGCATAATGGAGGCTTTAGTGACCAACGACAGCTCAAAGAAGGGTGGCGGTGGTAGATGTTTGTTTATTTTGAGAGAGAGAAGAGAGAGAGAAATGAAAATGGGAAATGAGGAAGAAGAAGGAGTTGCCACATTTGTAACCATAATTTTGACGTTATAGACTAATTTTTTCATTTGCAATTCCATTAATAAAATGTATCGTTTCATTAAAAGAATTACAGATAGAAAAATCTATCCATAAAGCTTTTAATGAAATGCATCATTTCATTGAAAGCTTTATAGACAGATTTTTATGTATGTAATGTGCGCATTAAATACACACATTTTTAGTTGAATTCTTATAGACGGAAAATACAGATGGATTTTTCTGTTTGTAATGCGTGTGTTAAATATGTCTTTTGAATTTCAAATTAAAAACAGATTTGCAAATAGAGAGCATTTGTCTGTAATGTGGGCATTAAATACTCACCTTGCATTTCAAATTACAAATGGATTTTTTCATCTGTAATATATTGAATTTATTTTAAATTAATAATTTAAATAAAAATCCATCTGTAAAAAAAATTCTTTCCTTATTCATCAGTAAAAGAAAATACGCACCTTCACATTTCCGTGCGAAACCACCACCTGAGCGCAAGGTGGTTCAACTTTCCAACATTGTTGAGCATTAGTGTCAACAAGAAGTTGTGTCTTTCTCTACCATTTAGACGCAACCCAAACGATGATGACAACTTCCCTAACAACCATAGCTGTAGCTGTTGCTTTGCATGCTTCTAGGGGGAGATTGGGCAACAAAATGGTGGCCAGTGGGTGGGTGAGTAGTGGTGCAACAAGTTGGGGTAGACTGGTGGAGTGGGAGGGGCAATCTCAAAGAAGATGAAGATAATGGATTGGTGCTTTTGGTGTGCACCACACATCGATAGAGTGTAGGTGTTCTACATATAATCTTCACCATTGATACTAAGACGAATGGTTAAGATTAGAGATGTGTGATGCTCCCTACTTGATAAGGAGCATTGTAGAATTTGCCTTCTTTTTGTATTTACTAGAAATATTTTCAACTGAAAATGCAGTGGCATATTGGTAAATATAAGAAACTTTTCATCTTTTTGGTTGGAAGCCAAGACCATCCACTAACGGCTACGCACATTAACACGATGCCATTAAGTCAGATTTTCACCGACCATTTGAAAAGTTATCTAAATAAAAGATTTGATAGGATTAGTGTATCTAAATTAAACTTTTTTTTTTCTGATTATGATTATAAATTATGTAAAACTTAAATATATTTCAAACAAAATTTTCTCTTAGAAGTATCTCATTGTCCAAAACTAATTACTACCTTATAAAAAAATTTAACTTTATTTAATAAAATCTACTTTTACTAAATAATTTGGTGGATAAATCAATTGCATAAACTACACACGCACATACATTTTTATAATTTTTTAACAGAAAATTTAGAGTAAGCGGATGACACCCTGTTCAAGACAGGGAAAGCCTTCAGGCTTAGAGAAGACTTACAGATATGAGACTCTGCCATATTTCACTCAAACAACCCTTTGAGGTTACACAGTTTTTCAATTGGTTAGTATTTTGTATAATTTTGTTATTTTAAATTTGATTTGAAAATTACTTTTGAAAATGGACAAACCAAATTTTTTTCATTATTTTCTCTAATTGAAAATAAGATCTACTTTTATAAACCGAAATTAATTCCTAAATTTCAAAAAATATAGAATAAAAATTTAATTTTGATGCACTATAAAAAATTTTATATAGTCACCTAATCTTATATTGACACACAAGTAAATGTGGTTAACTTCCAATTTCACCACTTAAAAAGTCGTACAAATTAATGATGAGATCTAATTGGATGACAATATATAACTGTTCTAAATTGTCATTGCATCAAAATTCACTTTCAGAAGAGGAACAAAAAACTACAATAGGAAAATGTTTTCATAAATCAAACGCACCCTTATAATTTTTTCCCCTTTTTTGCAATTTTCTTTCGAAAAATTTAAAATCATAATTTGGTATTCCATAATAACAATAATAGTGAATTTAATTTTTTTTGCAGTAACAATGTCATCCAATTATATATTGTCACATAACCATAATAGTTGATTTTGTCATCCACTACTTAAAATGTCATACAAATAAAAGGTTTTGATTGGGTGACTTTTACACTGTTAGCGCATCATAATTAACTATAATTATAATAATTATGACTTTAATTTCTTTGTCGTAATAGTATAATCTAATTATGTATTGTCACACACTCATGATAGTTGACTACTCTTTTACTTACTACTTAAAAAATTATGTAAATGAAAGATTTTTTATTTTTTGATAAGATGATAATGAAAGATTTTTTTGTTTTTTGGTAAGATGCAAATGAAAGATTTAGATTGGGTGATTTGCTGTCGGTCCATCGCAATTTTTTTTTTTTTGATGAATAACGGACCTACAGCCCAAAAAGAATTAAACAGCTACCATTCGGGGAAAACAGACCCCATTACATCTGCACGAAATGCATGCAAAATAAAGGCAGGAGTTGAATCATAAAATACATGATTAGTCAGAATATGATGGCCATGCTTAGCTAACTCATCTGCACACTGATTAGCTTCTCGATAGATATTCTTTATCAGAACTTCCCAATCACGACCAAGTAGCTCAGGAATTGCATAGATCAGAGAATGACTTGAGTGGGCCTTGCTGCCCCGTTTCTTATCAAAAAAAAAAAGAGAATGACTTGAGTGCCCCACTCTTAAACACTAGCAGCAGCAGCAGCAACAACAACAATAATAATAACATGAAATTGGTCCCTCTTAAACTTTGCTTCTAACAAATTGGTTCCTCTATGAAAAAAAAGTCGGACATGTTAGTTCATCTGAAAAAAAAAAGACAAATCAATCCCTCAAAAATCATTTAAAAGGTCAAACTGATGTATGTATGGAGCGATAATTTGATCAATATTTTTAATTGGCATAGATTTCACTGGTTTTTATTTTACAAAAATCAATTTGCACAATTTAAAGGTTTTCCCTAATAATAATAATAATAATAATATACGCTGTAGCATGCAAGACCCAACAATGAATTGATGAATAATAACTAGTCCAACATAAAAGCGGGCGCAAAAGCAGGCGCACATATTGAAACTGAAATTAATTCCCCTTCCATATAATTCTCTTCCATATCTCCAATGGATTCGTTTCTGGTTCAGAGTAAATCAACTTCTTCGTTTTCCACAGGAGAGACACAACCACAACAACTAAAAAGTGCCAATTGGGCTATATAATAGCAACAAAATCAAATTAACTTTCATCACTATAAATAATTAAAAAAATAAAACACCGAAGCTGAAAGTCTCAAACATTAACAGCATTCAAACCCTTATGCTAATAAATATTCGATTATTCAAATCGATTGATCCATGAATCGATTTGATCGAACCATTCAATCCTCATCGACGCCTACGAAGGCCCATGAATTCTCCTCGCGGAGCCTGGCCTCTTCCTCGGGAGTGTAATCGCCGACGATACCGAAGAACTGCCTCACGAACTCGACGCTCTTGTTGGCAATGAGATTGGCCGCGGATTGGTTCAGGAAATCGAGGACCTTCTTCGCGTTGAGGTAGTTCGTGGCGAGGATCAGCTCCTTGAGCTCGTCGGGGCTCAGAGCCTTCGCGAACTCCTTGTCGAACTCCGCCGCCGCGGCTTTGTCTCCGGCGGCGCTGAAGCGGCGGTGGCTTTTGCAGTAGTCGAGGATCCTGGAGAGCTCACGGCTGGAGACGTTCGGGAGCGGGATGAGGACGGAGGAGTCGGAGGAGCCGGCGTCGATGCAGGATTGCACCGTCTCGATCTCCTTCGCGTCCTCGACTTCAACGTCGAAGACGGCGCCGTCGACGGTCTCCAGCTTTATCTTCTGCTGCATCGGTTCCGCTTGTTCCCCCATTGTTGCAGCACAGTGAGAAAAGCAGAGAGAAAGAGCTAGAGAGAGAAAGTGACGAAGCTAGAGAGAGGAAAAATGAAGCTAGATAGAGAGAGGGAGAGAGGGAGAGAGAGAGAGAGAGAGAGAGAGAGGAGTGTCAGTTTTGGACTGAGTGAGCTGTCTTGTCTTTTGCATTTATAGGGAGAGAGAGCACGTGTTTGCGCCAAAACGACGACGCCGACCCTGTTTCTCAATTTGGGGTGTTTAGGGAATTTTGCTTTTTTGGTAACGTATTGTTATTTTTTTGGTTACATTTTAAATTAAAGAAGAGGATTTGTTAATGTTGATTTTTTTTTTTTTACCCCCTGACAACTTAGAATTTCAGGAATTTAATTCTATCAAAAAAATTGAATTGAGTTCTATACTTTAAAAGTAACTTAAATAAATGGGTTGAAATTTTACGAAAATTGAAATATAATAAAACTAAAAAATTGAAATAATTAAATTTTAACAAATAAAAATACTAAATTAACCTTACTTGAATATAATATTTTATTTCTAACTTATTAATGAAGGATAAAATAATTAAATTAGTTCATTTTTAAATTCATTACAAACTAAGAAATTAAATTTAATTATTTAATTTACTGATTTATTCCAAACATAAGAATTTAATTCAAGATGGAAGTTGAAAAAGGATAAAAAGAGTTTAAATAGGAAAAGTAGTTTTTTAAAAAAATGTGTTAAGAAAAGTAGTTAGTTTTTTAAGGCGGGTAATACATTATTATATGATTATTAATTATATGACATTGAACCAAATTTTAAAAGTGGATAATTAACGGAGTTTACTTATTTAAAAAATAAAACAAAAACAAGGGCAGAAAATATGTTGAAGACTCTTTTTTTTCAGTTAAGAAGATTTTGTTTTTTCCTTTTTTAAGAAAGAAGAGTTCCATAGTTGTCAAGGCCAAGAAGATAAATTCCAATAGAAGAAAAAAACTGTAGCTCTTACTTCTTATTACACTATGAGACTCTTCATTTGAAAAATGAAAAAAAATCTTCAAGATATTCTTCCCTTGTTTTTGTTTTATTTTTGAAATATGTAAATCTCCATTATCCACTTTCAAAATTAGGTTCATGCTCATATAATAATAATAATAATAATGGTATAAAATTTTTGAATACACAGTGTTACATAATTTTACATAAATATTTAATTATATACTAATGTTGTAAAATTTTTTACATTATTCATATGTTAAAAATTAAACTGATAAAGTATTACCCATCTTTTACCCAAAAAAAAAAAAGAATATTAACCATCTTAAAAGATCTCAGAAGATTATGTTCACAGTGCTAAAACTAAATACCTTTTCCTAATACATTTCAAAATAAAAATAACATTTTTTCTAAATAAGAAACAAAATCCCCACAACAAAAATTCCGCATTAATTAATTCCTCTGTAAAATCTTTTTACCTTCTCAACCATCATCATTTAATAATTCCGGTCATATATACTGTTTTCCAATTTTAATATTATTTGAGATAAAAATTATGAGTTATGACTTTAAAGAGATATTATAAGAGATATTTATCAATTTAACGACATCAACAAAGGCTTATCGTTGTAATTTGAATTAGAATATATCGGGATAATAATAAAATCTAAGGTGGCTATAACGAAAACATAAGATTAACAAAAAAATAAGATAAGTATATATCACTTGAATGAAATTATATTAATTATGACCACATGTGTAGAATTTAAATTGGAATTTAAATTTTTGTACTCAAAATTATTAACACTTCATATTTATTATTATACTGAAAAATCACGAATTTGGAAAGTAAAAACTGATGTGTGAATGACACGTAACATTAATGATACCTTTATTATTATTACTAATTATAATAATTAATTATCATTTATTTATTATAATTAATAATTGTCAATTGCTAATAATAATAATAATTAATAATTAATATTCTTAATTAATAATTATTATGATTAATTAATATTTATTGATAATAATGATTAATAGTTATTAATAACAATCTGAATAATAATTCACTATTAATAACTAATATGATTTAAAATTATTAATTAATATTATCAATTAACATAATCTTAATAATAATTCATTATTAATGAATAATATTATTGACTATTATTAATTAATATTATTGATTATTATTATATAAGAATCATTATAACTAATAATATTTTTATTATTCCTATTATTATTAATATATTAGTAAATGTAAATATTATCTAGTAATAGTGAGAGAGAGGACGCATTGGCGTCAAAACAACGATGCCGATCTGTTTTTATAATTTGGGGTGTTTAGGGAATTTCCCTTTTTTGATTTTTTTTTTTAATTTTAAGGAAGTGCCTTTTTTTTTTTTTTGATCATGTATTTTAACGAAGTGTTAATTTTTGGGGATTTGTTGTTGATTTTTTTTAAAAAAAAATGTTGGGTTAGGCTTTACTTTTTTTTTTTCCCCTTGTGAGCCCGAAAGAATGAAAGTTGAGAAATAGGAATTCATTAATGTGGGATTTTTGCGCTGGGAATTTGGTTCTTATTTGGGAAAAGCATTTTCATTTTTTAAACGTATTAGGAAAAGTATTTAGTTTTAGATTGTGAACATGATATTGAGATCTTTTAAGATAGGTAATACTTTATTATAGGGTTAATAATTATTATTAGTTATTATTTGAGCATGAACCTAATTTTGAAAGTGGATAATTAATGAGTTAAAATTCATTTTAGTCCCTGATTTGTCACTTATGAGTCATTTTAGTCTTTATCTTTTGAAAGAAAAATATTATTTGTACTCATAGGATCTGAGACATCATGTCAGCTCACACCTCATACATCATTAAATGAGATATGGACCTTATTTAAATGAAATCCATGTCTTATCTAATAGTAGATGGGATATAAGTCGGAATAATGTCTCACACCTCATAAGTATATATAATACATCTCCTTTTAAAATGAGTCAAATTAGTCTCCCCTCCATATTACAAAATGTGAATCAAATTAGTCATTTATTTCACTTTTATTTAACATTTTATCAATTAAATAATCATCTATAATGTTAAGTGATATATTATCATACTATGTGTCATATGAAATAAAATGAAGTTTAAAATAACCTATTTTAGTATCTAAAATTTTACAAAATGTGTCATTTTATGATTTAAAATAAATATTTAAATGGCTCATTTTATATAATTTTAAACACAAAAATAAGTCATTTTAAACTTGATAATGGTATGTTAATGCATCACTTAACCTTACCTATCATCATTTAATTGATAGAATATTAAGTAAGAATGAATTAAAAGATTAATATGATTCATATTTTATAATGTCGGTGATTGATTTAATTCATTTTAAAAGTCAGAGATCAAAATGATTGATAAATGAAAAGTGAAGACTAAAACAAATATTAACTCGTAATTAATAGAGGTTTGCATATTTAAAAAATAAAACAAAAACCAGTGGAGAAATATCTTGAAGATTTTTTTGGTTGACAAGATTTTTCAAAATAAAAAAGAAGAGTCTCGTAGTTGTGAAGGCCAAGAGATAAATTTCAATTTAAGAAAAAAGTGTAGTTCTTACTTCTTAGACACCATATGGACTCTTTTTTTTTCTTTTGAAAAAAAATCTTCGATATGTTGTTCGGTTGTTTTTGTCTGATTTGTAAATATGTAAATCTCTATTATTCTCTTTTAAAATTAGGTTCATGCTAATATAATAACTAATAATAAATAATGAATTTACTTTGAATACATTATATGTATTAAATAATTTTATATAAACATTCAATTATAGATTATTATATAAGTAAAAGTGATTGATTGACAACGTAAATTTTTATTTATTAAATTAATATATTAAAATTAAACTCACCAAGTATTGCCTATCTAAAAAGATCTCAGAAGATAATGCTCAATGCTAAAACTATATATATTTTTCCCAATACATTTTTTTAAAATATTTTTTCTGAATAAGAAACAAAATCCCCACAACAAAAATTCCGCATTAATGAATGCCTCTGTAGACTCTTTTGACCTTCTCACCCATCATGTTTTTTTTTCGCTGCTACTCAACCATCATCCTTCAATAATTCCGGTTATATATACTGCCTTTAAATTGTTTTTGATAAATTAAATTGTCGTTTTATAAGAGATAAATATTATTACTTTGAAAAGATATTATAGGAGATAGTTATTTAACAACATCAAGTAAAAGCTTATCATTGTAATTTGAATTAGAATTTACTGGCATGATAATAAAATCTAAGGAGGTTATAAAGAAAAGACAAGATTAATAAAAGAAAAAAAGAAAACATAAGATATATATCACTTGAATGAAATTATATTAATTATGAACATAATTGGAATTTAAATTTTCTACTCAAAATTAATAACACGTCATATTTATTATTATACTATAAAATTAAGAATTTGGAAAGAAAAAACTGATGTATGAATGACATGTAACATTAATGATACCTTTATTATTATTAACAATTATAATTATTAATTATTTTTAATTCATTATAATTAATAATTATGAATTGATAATAATAATAATTATGATTAATAATATTTACTAATAATAATTATTAATAATAACTTGAATAATAATTCATGATTAATAACTAATATAATTTAAAACTATTAATTAATACTATCAATTAATAATAATCTTAATAAAAATTAATTATTAATAACTAATATTATTTACGATTGATTATTTTTATAGTTAATAATATTGAAAAGTGTCATTAATTTATTAGTAACTACCTAGTAATTCTTATGATATACCAAAAAAGATAATTTGAATTGCCAGTCGATTAAATTACCAAAAATCTTGATAGGCAAATTGTCAAACGCCGCCTATGGGTTTTATTAAGAAGTGGACACTTATGGTTTGTTTGACATGCTGGATAGGATAATGACTGATAGTATAAGACTTGATAAGATAAGACTTGATAGTATTAGGCCTAATAAACTTTTAATACTATACAACATTTGGTATAATACTGTATAAGATATTACATTTACATAATAAATATTATGTAAATAGTTATTAATTAAAATTAATTTATTTTAAATATTATTATTTTATTTCAATATTTTATAATTATTTCTTATTTCAATAAATTTTATAAATACTAAATAATTTTTATATATTTTAATATTTTATATTTTTAATTATAATTATTTAAATTTAAATTTTAAAATAAATACTAACTCAATTTTTTTATTATTGATCCTTACTTTTATATATATTACATATTACATGTTATTTATTTTAAATATTTATTTTTATTTTTTATTTTTTTTATTTTTAGTGTATATAGCTAGATTGATATCATATATTATTTGTGAAAAATATTTATTTGCTATGAAATAATTTTATTTATAAATTTTTACTTATTATTATTTATTTAAGAATTATTTTATATTTAAAAAAAGTAACCTTATGCATTAAAAGCTAATCAGGCCTAATACGGCTTATCCTCATACTGTATTGAGTGATATTGCATTTTAACGTATAATTAGGGGGTTATAACGTATAAGTTTATATTATATGTTATCTGCATCAAACAATGTATAAGAGTATAACTTATAATATGAGTTTATACTATCATGTCTAATACAACATACCAAACACACCCTTAGCATGGACTTGTTACACCGCATAAGAAATGTTGAGATCGATTAATATAAGATATAATGATTTTATCAATTGTTTGATATGAGAAATATATTGTATAAATTTATTCTTCAAATATTTCTTCAAATATTAAAATAATAGATAATTTAATCAAGTCTAAAGAAGTAAGTTAAAGGATGGTTAACTTTTAACATAGAAGGTCTATATTTTTTTACATTAAAAAATAATAACAACTAATATAGATATTAGATAATAAATAAATTTAAAATAATAAATATATAAAATAAAATAAAAAATATGTTAAATAGATAGCATTTAATATAAGAAGATGTGCTTGTTAGTAATTTAAAAGGTTAAAAGTTATTAACTATTAAAATATATGAATAAATAATATATAATATACATTTAACTATATTAAAAATATAATAATATAAATATATATGACTATAAAAATATATAAGTGTAAGCTCAGAAACACCCATAAAAACCCTCCAGAACAATTTTCAAACATTTAATTATAATTTACAAGATTTACAATAATTAATTAAAAACTAGACATTTATCCGCCCATACTTCAAGTGTGTTTGGTTTAAAGATAAAATTAGGTGAAATTTTTTATGGATAAGCTTTATGTGTTTATATTTGGAGTCCATTCATGAAAAATTTCACCTATTTTTACCCATAATGAAACATAGCCTCAAAGTTAACAATTTGGGTACTATATCCTTTTTAAATTAAAATAATAATTTGAAGTACCTGAACACTAGATAAAAAATCATTAATAAAAAGTTTTGTCATGTGAAAAATCACGACTATACTATATCTATCAATCAAGAATACGGAGTACGTTAAATTTTAAAATATTAAACAATTAATAAACATGTGTTTCAATTAGCTTATTTTATGTTAAAGTTAATGTATCATAATGCACTGATGAATAATGCATTGAGAGCCAGCAGACATAACTCACCACTGAAGATGCATCGTGTGGTCAGTATGTGGTGTTCATGATCTGCCCTAAAGCTCAACGTATTTGGGACTACTTTGATTTCTCCTTGGAAGACCAATTCTGCTAGCTCGGTTCTATGGAGTGGTTCAAAGACATTTGGAGAGCTAGAAATAAAATGTTGAGGCCAATGATGTTAATTATTATATTAGAAGGACTTGGCAGCTAGCAAATGAAATCAATGATGTGTTTTTTTTTTTTTTTTTACAGAAAAGTAATTTTTTAATTAAAAAAATTATCAATCGTAAAAGCTATTCATATAAACATTTATCTAAAAAGTTAAAAGCTGTTTCAAAATATTTTGTTTTTAAATGATCAACTTTCATGAAAAATAATTTTTTTGCTTGAAAAATCATTTTTTATTAAAAAAAAATCTGAAACAAACTCACCCTAAATGGTTGAAAACACTTAACAGGAGGAAGGGTCAACAACTCCAAAGATGATGATGGAGAATGGATCATTGGTTTTCTAGGACACCTTGTAGTCTCCTATATATATATATATATATATATATATGTATATATACACACATATACATATACATATACTGTGTGTGTGTGTGTGTTCGAAGGAGTTCTTAATTTCCATGAATTTACATGATGAGTATATGGCTCTTTTTGAAGGGTCTGAGATTAGAGATGTCAAAATAGGCCTAACCCACCGGACTGGTCCGTTGAACCTGCCATTTTTGGTAGGTTAGGCTACATCTAAAACTTGCAAGAAAATTTGGCCCACCTAATTCACGGGCCTTGGCGGGTTGGGGCGGGTTTGTTTTGAAGGAGCCAATGTGCTTTTTTTGTTCTTTGAAAATAATACAATACTAGTGTTACTTGAAACTAAGTCTTAGTTTATTGTTATTGAGCACAGTATATTAGTATTGACTTTTAAGGCTGAGTTGTTGTTTTATTGTTGTAATTGTTTATGTTAGAATTTTTTATTGTTATATTGGTATCATTGTTAACTTTTTTTTTTAAGTTTTCTTTAAAAAATATTCATTAATCCATTGAAATAAAGATATTTATTATTTTTTAGTTTTTTAGCGAGCTAGCCCACCAATCCTTCAACCCACCAGAAAATGGGTTGGACTAACATCTGAGCCCATTTTATTTTGTTAGGCTGGCCCGCTTTACTGGCTATTCGGTTTTTGGAGGGGTGGGCCTAAATGGGGCAGGCTAACCCCTTTTTGACACCTCTATCTAAGATAGGACAACTGAATCAAGATGTTGGCAATTGAATTGATTCATTAATGGGTGTGATAAGGCATTGGCATGGGAACTTCCTAGTACCAAATGCTTGCTTGCATCATTCAAACCAATTTACCTCAATGATATGTTTATGAATTTAGATTTTAGAGTAACAGAAAGGGAAATGAAGGATTCATAGTGTAGGTAAGGGCTTATAGTGTAAAATATTAAAATTTAACACTACGAGCCCTTCTTGCCCTTTCTTTTCCTTCAAAATCTGAACTTGCAAACATACCCTAAAAATAGGTATACATTTGAAAGGATAAAATGGAGTTAATCGTGGATGATAAATTTTATGTCTACGATGTACCAAAAACAATCCTACGTGTATGATAATATAAACAATTGATCTTCTCATCAACAATTACATTGAGATCATATGGTTTACCTATAATAATGTGTCTTGCACTTTAAAGAGTCAAAATTCATTTGAGACCTTATTAGTACAAGATTGGGTTGTGAACCTTCATCATTGTCTTAGGGAAAGGAACTTCATCAATCTAGATTTTTCTGGCTAAGCTTGGAGCCTCGTCTTGACATATGTACTCTTGAATATCATTCTAGAAATCATAGGAAATAGGAGAGAAATTAGATCCACTTAAAAAATCTAAATAAAACAATTATGATATATATATATATATAAAAGCATACATGATTAGTTGTCCTTGAATGGTGTTGAGTAGCTATCTTCAAATAACATACCTTCAACTTCCGTTAATGTCTATTCCATACTCAAAATTAACAATTAAGACCATATGTCTTTCTATTGCCATTACTGAGAAGGGGGGAGAGAAAGAAGCTAGAAAGAAAAAGAACATGATAGAGAGAAAATCTAGAGAGAGGAGTGAGTTGATGATTATATCTTTGTTGATTTTATATTAGCAACAACAAAATGAATATGCCAAACCATTTTTAACGCTTTAGGGATTTTGATTTTGGCTATTTGGAAAGCTTTAATTTTTTTTTTAAAAAGTGTCATTAATTGAAATTTATTGATTCTTTAGTTCGTTTATTCCTTGTGAGTAAGAAAAAAAACAAGGATAACAATGTTAAAAGGGTTTGTATAGGAATTCATTAATTTGTAAAGATTATATGGGGGATGTTGTTTCTTATTAGGAAAAGTATTTCGTATTATTCTTTTGAGATTTTTAAATATAGGTAATGCTTTATAAATGTTAATTTTAGTTGCAAGATTCGACCTCTTTTATGAACCTTCACACCACAAAACCCCAATGTGTGTACAATTGTATATTGCCTTTGAATTCACTTCTATGCTAGTGTGGGTGCTTGAGTGAATTAGGAGTGTACAAAATGGATAGATTGGGTAGAATGTAAGAGAATACTATCGATGCACACGACTAATGAAAGTAATACTGTAAAGGGTAGAAGTCTAAGAGATGAAGTGAACACCTCTTTCCTCTTCAACGAAGAAGATGTGGCCAAGAGGTATATAGATTCATTTTAGAGAAGCATAGTGACAAAGATCATTATTGAGAAACCAATATATAAAGAAGTTTCTAGAATGCCATGATTACAACACGGGGTGTACCAAATGCCCTAAGCTTTGTGGGGAGGGAGAGAAGATATCCCAAGTTTTCTTTGATAACTATGAAACCCTAAACCATGTCTTGAAGGATAGGATATGGTTGTTTCACAACTCCTGGGTTGTGGTGCAATGATGGAGAAAAAATTATGTGCCCCCAAAGCAATCATTTGATATTGTGAATAGATGGACACAAAAATGAGGACGCTCGGCACATTCCAAATAGGAAGGAAGGTGGAGGCATGCATGGGGTGAAGTGATAGACATAAGGTTGCCTGTGGTCTCTAACATAAAAATCAATAATACAATTTGACATAAAGTAACCACCCTAGAGTATGATGAATGCATGTAGTAAGGTTGACGAGATTTTTTGGGTGGACTTCGAATATGAGAAGGTCCTACAAAGCATATTATATCGGTCTCCATAGCACTGTTCATTATGTTAATTTGATGTTTCAATATATTGGGAAGTAAGAGGAAGTAAGTGACAATATCACATGCTTTAAAAATTACAAAATACATATATAATCATTGTCATCCATTGTATTTAATGAGAAAGCATATAGGTGGAAAAGAAGTATTTTGTCTAACTCTAAGTTGTTTTGCCACTAACCTCATTACATTGCAAAGTATTTGAGTTCAAAAGGATGCATTAACAACCATGGTAACTTCTGCACAATGGACATTCCAAAGAGGTCAAGGCTAAAAAATTTGTGGATCAACTCTTAATTTCTAATTCTAGGCAACAGTGTGCTAATATTGTTAAAATTGTTATATCACTTGTTCATTTGTTGCTACATATTGTTGACAGTGAAGATAATCTTGCCATTGGTTTTCTTTATGAAGCTATATATAAGGCTAGAGAAGAAATGGTGAACAATCAATAATTCGACATGACAAATGAAATGTGAATATTTAAAAATGATGAATGAGATTTTGGGGCAAGCGGCTATACATGAACAAAGTGCAATGATATACTAATAAATTTAGAAGTTGTTCTCTTATCTTTCATTTTTAATGTGGAGTCCTTATTGTAGCTAAATAATATGCACACTACTTTATTACATTACATGTCATATTCTAGACCAACAATGAGAATCTTATAGAAGCAATGCACCAAATTTGCAACAATTGGTGATTTGTGTTTTAGTCCAAATTTGTAGTGTTTCAAGTTGTGAGCAAATGTGTTTGAGCACATTCAATCAAACAGTGGCATAACTTAGTTAGGACTAAGGGGACAGTTGCCTATTTCCCCACACAAAAAATTATTATAATTATTATAGATAAATTATTTTAAGGGTTATATATAATTTTTGATTAGTTTAATACTCACTTTAATATCTCATATTTCACTTGCAAGTTATTTTAATCCCTAACTTTCAAAATTAGTCATTTTTGTTCGTGACATTTACAAACGTGAATCACTTTAATTTAGTCCCTATGTTAACAGTTATTAATCCATGTTCTGTTAAACAATGACGTGTCACCGTTAAATGACACCTTGTTATATGACATTTTAAGTGGTTCATTTCAGTTTCTCACATTATATCAAATGAGTCATTTTAGTCCTCTTCCATTTGTGGACATCGTGTCTTCTTTCTTCATACACATTCTTTTCTCTTTCTTTCTCTACGCACTCAAACCTTTCTTTCCTTTGCTCCTCATTCTTCTTCTTCTTCTTCATCATCATAGATTACTTGTTCAAATTTACACTCATTGAATATTAGGGAATGTTAAATGGTATATACTCAAAAATTGTAAGTTTTTTTTTTCTCATGAGAACTTTTTATTGTCACTCCTAACAATGTTGTAACCATAGAAAAGGACTCCCACCAAGGCTCCAACAAATAATTTGAGTTTAGTGTATATAATGTTTGGAATTATTAATGTGTTCACCAAACATGAAAGTTTCATTTAGTTTTACCTTTCGTATCTATATACCTTCTGTAACTTCTCTGAATTTCTAATAGCATCAAAATTTGATGATGAAGAAAAAAAGTGATGAATAGAGGAAAGAGAGGTTTGAATGCATAGAGAGAGAAATTGAGGAGAAAGAAAGAGAGAAAAATGTGTTTGAAGAAGGAATGGATGATCTCCACAAATGAAAGAGGACTAAAATAACTCATTTGGTGTAACAAGGTGCTAAAATAAATCACTTAAAATGTCAAACAATATGACGTCACTTAATAGTGACACATCATCATTTAACTGACGGTGGATTAACATATGTTAATGAAAGGATTAAAGTGATTCACGTTTATAAATACTAGGGACCAAAATGACTCATTTTAAAAATCAGGGATTAAAATGAATTGTGGGTAAAATATGAGGGATTAAAGTGGGTATTAACTCAATTTTTTATCCTTGAAGAATTAGTGACTTTTGTTTTTGGTCCTTGAAAAATAATTTTATTTTTTGTCCAAATATTTCTAAAATTGTTTGATTTTAGTCTCCATAATTAATCTATCCCTTTTAAATCAAAGCAGGCTAATAAAAAGTGACGTTATCTAATCCTATATGGTTTACCTATAATAATGTGTCTTGCATTTTAAAGAGTCAAAATTCATTTGAGACTCAATTAGTATAAGATTGGGTTATGAACCTTCATCATACTCTTAGGAAAAGGAACTTCATCAATCTAGATTTGTCTGGCTAAGCTTGTAGCCTCTTCTTGACATATATACTCTTGAATATCATTCTAGAAATCATAGGAAATAGGAGAGAAATTATATCCATAAAAAATCTAAATAAAAAAATTATGATATATATATATATATATATATATATATATATATATATATATAGAAGTATGTATTACATGATCAGTTATCCTCAAATGATATTGAATAGCTATCTTCGAATAACATACCTCTTTAACTTCCATTAATGTCTATTCTATACTCAAAATTAACAATTAAGACCATATATCTTTCTTTTGCCATTACTGAGAATGAGGGGAAAGAGAGAAGCTAAAAAGAAAAAGAACATGATAAAGAGAAAATCTAGAGAGAGGAATGAGTTGATAAATATATCTATGTTGATTTTACATTAGCAACAACAAAGTGAATATGCCAAACCATTTTTAATTCTTTAGGGATTTTTATTTTGGCTCTTTGGAAAACTTTTTTTTAAAAAATAGTTCCATTAATTGAAATTTATTGATTCTTTAGTTAGTTATTTCTTTGTGAGTATAAAAAAAACAAGGGTAACAATGTTAAAAGGGTTTGTATAGGAATTCATTAATTTGTAAAGATTATGTGAGTGATGTTGTTTCTTAATAGGAAAAGTATTTCGTATTGTTCTTTTGAGGTTTCTAAATATAGGTAATGCTTTATAAATGTTAATTTTAGTTGCAAGATTTAAACTCTTTTATGATCCTTCATGTCGCAAAACCCCAATGCGTGTACAATTGTACACTGCCTTTGAATTCACTTCTATGCTAGACTTTGATCTCTATTGATCTACACTGAATTATTGTAGGGGCTTGAGTGAATTAGGAGTGTATAGAACGGTTGAATTGGGTAGAATGTAAGAGAATATAGACCGGTGCACACGGCTGATGAAAGTAATAGTGCAAAGGGTAGAAGTCTAAGAGACGACGCGAACACCTCTTTCCTCTTCAACGAAGAAGATGTAGCCAAGAGGTATATAGAGGCATTTTAGAGAATCATAGTGACAAGATCATTACTAAGAAACCAATATATAAAGCAAGTTTTTAGAATGCCATGATTACAACATGGGGTGTACCAAATTCCCTAAGCTTTGGGGGAGGGGGAGAAGAGATCCCAAGTTTTCTATGAAACCCTAAACCATGTCTTAAAGGATAGGATATGGTTGTTTCACAACTCCTGGGTCATGGTGCAATGACGAAGAAAAGATTACGTGCCCCCAGAGCTATCGTTCGATATTGTGGATAGATGAACACAAATACGAGGACTCTTAGCACATTCCAAATGGGAAGGAAAATGGAGGCATGCATAGGTGAAGTGATAGACATAAAGTTGATTAACATTGGTAGTGCCCGTGGTCTCTAACATAAAAATCAATAATACAATTAGACATAAAGCAACCACCCTAGAGTACGATGAATGCAGGTAGTAAGGTTGATGAGATTTTTTGGATGGACTTCGAATATGAGAAGGCCTCACAAAGCATATTATATCGGTCTCCATAGCACTGTTCATTATGTTAATTTGATGTTGTAATATATTGGGAAGTAAGAGGAAGTAAGTGACAATATCACATGCTTTAAAAATTACAAAATACATATATAATCATTGTCATCCATTGTATTTGATGAAAAAGTATATAGGTGGAAAAGAAATATTGCGTCCAACTCCAAGTTGTTTTGCCACTAACCTCATTACGTTGCAGAGTATTTCAGTTGAAAAGGATGAACTAAAAGTCATGGTAATAACTTTTGCACAATGGACATGCCAAAGAGGTCAAGGCTAAAAAATTTGTGGATCAACTCTTAATTTCTAATTCTAGGAAATAGTATCCTAATATTGTTAAAATTGCTATATTACTTGTTCATTTGTTGCTACATATTGTTGACAATGAAGATAATCTTGCCATTTGTTTTCTTTATGAAGCTATATATAAGGCTAGAGAAGAAATGGTAAACAATCAATAATTCAAGATGACAAATGAAATGTGAATCTTTAAAAATGATGAATGAGATTTTGGGGCAGGCAGCTATACATGAATGAAGTGCAATGATATACTAATAAATTTAGAAGTTGTTTTCTTATATTTCATTTTTTATTTGGAGTCCTTATTGTTGCTATATACTATGCACCCTACTTTATTACGTTGCATGTCATATTCTAGATCAATAATGAGAATATTATAAAAGTAAAGCAACAAAATTGCAACAATTGGTGATTTGTGTTTTGGTCCAAATTTGTAGCATTTCAAGTTGTGAGCAAATGTGTTTGAACACATTCAGTCAAATAGTGGCATAATTTAGTTAGGACCAAGGAAGCAGCTCCACCTTCCCCACAAATTGTTAGAGATAAATTATTTTAAGGGTTAAATATATTTTTAATAAGTTAATACTCACTTTAGTCCCTCACATTTTACCCGCAAGTCATTTTAATCCTTGACTTTCAAAATGAGTCATTTTTGTCCTAGATATTTACAAACATGGATTACTTTAGTCCCTATGTTAATAGCCATTAATCCATGGTCAATTAAGTAATGACGTGTCACTGTTAAGTGACACCTCGCCATATAACATTTTAAATGGTTCAATTAGTTCCCTCTCATTACATCAAATGAGTCATCTTAGTGCTCTTCCATATATAAACATCGTCTTTTCCTTCTCTAAATACATTCTTCCTTCTTTCTCTCTCTATGCATTCGAAACTCACTTTCCTATGCTTCTCATTCTTCTTCTTCATCATTGTAAATAATCTGTTCAAATTTGCACTCACTAAATATCAGGGAATATTAAGTGGTATGCACTCAAAAATTACAAAATTATTTTGTTTCTCATGACAACGTTTTATTGCCACTCCTAGTAATGTTGTAACCATAAAAAAGGACACCCACCAAGGCTCCAACCAATAATATGAGTTTGGTGTATATAATGTTTGGAATTGTTAACAAGTTCACAAAGCATGAAAGTTTCATTTAGTTTTAAACATTTCATATTTGCATACCTTCTGTAACTTCTCTTAATTTCTAATAGCATACAAAATTTGATGATGAAGAAGAAAATTGATGAGTAGAGGAAAGAGAGATTTGAATGCATAGAGAGATAAATTGATGAGAGAGAAAGTGAGAAAAATGTGTTTGGAGAAGGAAGAGATGATGTCTACGAATGAAAAACAAGACTAAAATGACTTATTTGGTGCAATATGAGGCACTAAAATAAATCATTTAAAATGTCAGACAACAAGATGCCATTTAATAGTGACACATCATCATTTAACTGATGGTAGATTAAATGATGTTAATAAAAGGACTAAAATGATTCATGTTTGTAAATATTAGGGACTAAAATAACTTATTTTAAAAGTCAGGGATTAAAATGACTCGTGGGTAAATGTGAAGGACTAAAGTGGGCATCAACTCTATTTTTTATCCATGAAAAATTAGCGAGTTTTGTGTTTGGTGTCACGACCCGACTTGGGAGCGTGACCGGCACGTGAGGAATCCCATCCCCACGTCAGCCTGCTAGGTGACATGGCTCTCTAAATGCATAATTTATCATAAATATAATTCAAAATATGATCTTTTTGAAATATAAACATTTCCTCTAATTAAAACATAATGCTCAGTTTCATAAACTAAAGATATTCAATAATTAAATCTCTAAAAGCTCTTATTCAAATTTGCTGATTTATGATTCATAACTGTCTCATTACATAAGTCTCTAATTACAATTTACATTTCATATACATGCTCAATATCTGAAAATACTAGAATGTATCAAACTACATGCGTGGGTAAGATCCTACCTGCACATCTACTGGAGCACTCTACTCTAGCATAGTCCTACTCTAAGCCTTACCACAAAGTAAGACTCACCACTGGAATAACGGTGTCTGTGGAACCGGAATCTAAATCACCTCTGAACCTGCAACTATAGGAGGAAGAGAGATGGGTGAGTCAATGGACTCAGTGAGCGAGCTCTCACCCATCACCCACATGGGACAACCAATATACATAATAAATTATAGACATGCAACAATCACAAACCATTTAATATTCATTTTCATAGCTATATATGAAAGATGTCTCTTTAATTATAAATTCATAGAAAAAAAATCTCTAAATTCTTACTCTAATGAGAAATCATTTTCCATACATTTACATAATAACTCTTAAATCAGATATTCTCTGAAAACATATTTAATCTTTGAAAACGTAAGAAACAATATACCAATAGAGAAACATAGTTTTCCTCTTTGGTACTGGGATTCGGCTTAGGCCCCCACGTACCCTCAAGGCTTTGCTCCTATCGGGATTCGGCCTAAGCCCCCGCATTCTCTTTGGTGCTAGGATTCGGCCTAGGCCCCCACGTACCTCAAGGCTTTGTTCCTACTGGGATTCGGCCTAAGCCCCCGCGTAGAACATGTTGTAAATGGGAACTCAAGGTTTTGCTTCAATAGGTGCCAGACACGGCTCCACCCCACTGGATACATCTACTATGCCCCACCAGTGCCAGACATGGGCTCCACTAGGGATCTAATGTGGACACCTAAATAGGTTCCGTTTTCTGTATATGCTGGCTGTTTATCATTTAGCATTTATGTAATTAATTGAAAATAGATAAAATAAAAATACTGAAATTTCATAGCTAAAGGGTGGGTACTCCGTCCCTGGCAAACAAGAGCCCCTAAATCTTAGTACTCTGAGAGTTCTGGACTCATATAACTCTAGCAATCTGACTTTATCATAACTGTAGCTATGAAAATCGAGCCCAAGGGATCACCCACTTGAAGGCATCCCAATTTCAAGCCCACAGAGTATGTATCTGGCAGTTGCTAAGAATCATATTGAATTCCGTACCTCTTGGTACCATAAAACTAAAGTTCTAAGTTCATACCCTTAAGCTAACATATTTTTATAACTTAATAATTATGATATCATACTTTAAAATAAAAGAATTCGTAAGCATAAAAACTCTAAAATCAAGATATACATTTCTATTCATAAAATTTAAATCATACTCTTATGTTACATACCTCCAACACATAAATATATTAACTGGGTATTTGAAACATAGCTGGAAATCTAAATCGTAAAAACATAAAATGTCATAAATCCATAACATGTATTTTACACTGTCATAAATCTCCTTGAATCATACAATTCCTTAATAAATCCTTTCTCAAACATGTAAAACATTTTCCATAGTACACAACATAGCAATCATGGTCCCATGGTTTTGCAAAACTCATTCTTTTATGCTATCACAATAAACCAAAATTTTCTAGCTTGACGTAAGCATGTAAAATTCATAATATATATATTTATCTCATCTCAAATTCCATATTTGCCAATCATTATGCAAGAAATATAATTTTAATGGGGAAACTAAGGCAATGAGGTCAAACCCACTCACTTGGAGGGGAGGGAGAGTTGACGTCAATACCAACTGAGCTCCGGGGAGCAGGGAGGGCACCAACGTCGACTATAATAATCATAAAACTCAACATTAAAATCTATCAACCTCTAAATAACTCTCATCTAGCTCTAACAAAATTGGGGGAGCACCCCCCACTTGACAACATTGAGAGAAACTAAAGACCCATACTAAGAATATGAAAGAATGGAAGAAAAGAGACCAAAACCCATTAACCAACACATACCTTGAAGCTTGAGAAGAGATGGATTTGAATGGGGTTGAGAGAAAATGTGAGAGAAGGAGTTTGGGGGTGAGGGTTTCGGGCTTGGAGGTGTTTTCACGAGTTGGGGAGGGTTTAAAAAGGGTAAGGGGTTCATTAGATGATGCTACGTCATTTCTGATA
This sequence comes from Dalbergia cultrata, assembly GCA_031216105.1. Lineage (NCBI taxonomy): Eukaryota > Viridiplantae > Streptophyta > Magnoliopsida > Fabales > Fabaceae > Dalbergia > Dalbergia cultrata. The sequence continues at coordinate 22,102,509 of CM062350.1, forward strand.
TTTTTGGGTATCAGGGGGACCGCTATAGCGGTGTATGACCGCTATAGCGGTCATAAGTCATCCCGTCCCTGAGTGCCTCACTTACAACCCTGAGTGCCTCACTTACGACCGCTATAGCGGTCTTGGACCGCTATAGCGGTCACCAGAATACCAAAATCATGACTGCACCTCCTGTGACCGCTATAGCGGTGACAGTAAAACCCAATTTCTGCAGAATTTGATGTCATGGCATAATCTCACCTCTATACCCACTCACCTATTTCCATATCTTTATTCTAAGTTAAATAATTTACTTTACTTCCTATTAACTTTAAAAAAAATCACTCTTCAATTCATTTATCTTTGGAGAGCAATTATCGGGACTTTTGGTCCCAAAATTGTGGCTCTAACATATAGCCCTCCAAGAAGGTGTAGAGCTCCAGACTTAGCAAAAACCCAGACCCAGCAACAGTAGTGGGTCCCGAGGGACCCTGAGGTCATACGAAACTCGTCTACTGACACGTGTACATCGGGTATTACATTTGGTCCCTGAAAAAGGAATTTATTTTTTATCCAAATATTTCTTAAATTGTTTATTTTTAGTCTGTGTAATTAATCTGTCTATTCTAAATCTAAGCTAGCTAATAAAAAGTCACATCTAATCCTATATAGTAGTTAGTAATCATATGTGACACATTATGATTCTATGTGTCAAATCCTCATCTAATAACTTATCAGACCCAACACATTAATCCATCTTACCAGACATTATAGTAGGATTTTTACACATATGGTTATGGTATGTCATGTACGACTAGCAGCTATCGTATAGAATTGGCTAATGTGATTTTCTGTTAGTTAGCTCAACATTTAATAGAGACAAACTAACTTTAAGAACTAAATCCAAGCAATTTCAAAATGTTTAGACCAAAACCAAAACTTATATATTTTTCAGGGACCGAGAACATATATATTTTTACGTCTTATTATAATTGCTAGAGAGTTAATGTTTAGTATATACAATAAGTCCAAGATTTTTCAATTTCATTAATTTCATTTTACCCACACTGATCTCAAAAGTTGAAATAAAGAATATTCTGATCTCTCTCTCTCCCCCTCTCTCTTTCTCAAATAACACCTGATTCTTTAATAGTTATTGATGAGACAATATCAAATTCTTAATATCACACTGATATTTCTCTTGTATTCCATTGTTGTTGCATGCTACTGCTAATTCACAAAGTGATTCCTTGCAAAGTCACTCACATCATTCCAACACTTCTATGCAATCCTTTGTTTTCCTTGGGAAATTTAAATAACTCCATTTCAATTTTCTAATGGTCAAGGACAACACGAAGTCAACATATTCTACTGTTATTTTATTATTTAAGTATTATTTTTTGTACTTTGTCAAGTAAATTACTTAAAGGATGACACATGAAACTATTCATTTGTGTATTAGTATTTTAAAAGTATTTGGTGAATATATTTGCCCCACCTAAATTTTTATTCATCTTTCACCACTGCACTCAAAGAAGAGAAATATATTAGAGTATCAAAAGCTTAATAACCTTGTTTATATATTATCACAACTTGAGGCTACAACAAAGGTAATTTTTTCATATGACTATTTATATACATATTAATTCAATTCTTTGACTTTTTTTTAATCTTGACATGAGTGAATTGATAAACATGGGAATTGAATGAGGTATCAATGATACTATCTAATTTGTTCTGTTTTACTTGAGGATCATTCTGATTGGGCATTGGAGGATTCACCACCACTCCTCAATATTAAAGAGGTTGAGGCTTTACATAATGACCATGGATGAAAAAATAATAATAATGATCGTGCAAATATTTTCATCCAGCCGACTCTAAATGATATGGTATGTTTCTTTATTGCATTATGTTTTGTCATTGTGAATGTACCGTTATGAATTATTATTTTGCAGTTTGATCTAATTGGTGAAAAAAAAAAATGACATGAATGCAGGTCATTTAAATTTGAAAGATGATATTGATGATAATGCATATGACAATTTTATAGAAAATGCAGACCAAAATGAAAGCAAGGTTGGTCAAGTTTCAAATTTATATGATGAAGAAAGAGTCCATGAATTTGACACAACCTTGACTCCTTGCGCAAAACTATTGTTATCATATTATGTATAGACAATTATCTATTGTTAGTTAGCTTGTTGTGACATATGAGCTTATTACTTTTGATATGAAAACTTTTGATGTTTAAATTTATTTTAAACTTGTCAATTGTGCTTTTGAACGAAAAGTTGTGAACTTGTGTTATTTATTTATTTATGTTTCAGACCTCTTAAAATATGTTAAATTGCTTAATATTGCATTATTTTCTTGATAGGTTTTATTATTGTATTTTTTAGTTGTATTTGTTTAAATTTTAATGTATCTTAATATTTATTTGATTATATATGATTCAATCAATTCAATCAATGACCTACTGATCGAACAAGTGATCCATTGTATTAGCCAAGTTTAGCACTAGGTTAAATTTTATAACTATATTTATTTACAAGTACATATTGATCTACCAGCCCATATTTACCTTATTTTGGGCCATAAACCTGTCATATTGATCTACCAGCCCATATTTACAACTGGATGTTGGTGCTTAGGGGATACTCTAAGAGATGTTATTAGTTCCTAATCCAAAAAGAAAGAGCAATTTTAACCTCCAAATTAATTCCTAACAAATACTTTGCCAGACAAAACGGTTCCCGACAAAAATAAATCAACCGCAAAATAATTACAGCGTCGGATGCTTATTGTTTCTCAGCATAACTTTGCCTACTGCTTATGTGGCCATGATTGGAATGACGCACTAAATTGCACAGCCAGCACAAATGACAGGCCTAAGCCTTTGCAATAAGTGCATTTAGGTAGCATTTAATTTATAAGACATAACACAAAATATAAGAATAATAAAGACAGAAATATATTTGAAAGGAGAGACAAAAATAAAAGGTAAACAATTTTTTTGTCTCCAAGCTAAAAAAATATAAAATTTCTATACCTCTAACAAGTGGAGACAGTAGAATAGAATACAAAAACAGAAGTTTAATTTTTTTTTTCCAATAACATCTTTATATGTATTTGTTATTTATATCTCCATTTTCATTGTCTCCATTATTATCATGTATTTCTATCTCTCTCCCCCAGCGCCTGCTTATGGACATTGATACAGGCTCGTGTTTTCGACCTTGGGAGTTTCAGATTCCAGTCCGTCTGCCCCCATCCCCAGCCAAAAAAACAAATAAATGAAGTGGGACTAAATTGTTGCCAACCAAAATATTAGAAAACACCCACCCATCCCAAATTAGTCTCTAAAATGAACTCAGAAAAAATTTCTCACCCCCATCCCATCTCCTTCACCTCCCACCCTCACCCCCACCATCTTCTTCGGCATCACGCACAACAAAACTACCATATGGATGGCAACAAACACATAAAAGTCATCTACAATTCAACTACAACTTTCTTATATCATACAATTCTCTCTCTCTCTATATCTCACAAGAAGACTAGACAATAGTGCAATGCAGTGCCATTCAATATTGATTGCTTATGCTTCAGATAGTGACAGTTTCGATCGAGAAGCAACAGACGAAAAGAGAATGCAAAAGGAAAAGGAAATGCCTCGCTCGCAAGAACACCACGTTCTTGATATTGCTCAAGAAACTACAACTGCGTAAGATCTTCTTCTGTTGTTGCGATTGTTTCAGCTAACTCCTAAGCACGACTAGAATTGGAAGCGAAGAAGCAAAGACTCCTGGAGTTGGAGGAACTCGAATCAGTTTTGCCTTCTCCCCCTATTGCTATTGTTGGAACTTGAAACGTGATACATGAATGAAAATTTACATTGATTTTTATGTGTTTGCAGTTACGTATATTTTGTGTGTGTGTGTGTGAGAGAGAGAGAGAGAGAGAGCGAATAGGTGCAGGGTGTGAAGCTGAAGAAAGAAATAGAGACAGGGTAGGACTGGGAGATGAAAGAGATGGAGTCATTTCGGGGTGGCTGGAGATCTCGAACAAATTCAAGGTGGCTGGTTCTCAGCAACAATAACCTCCTTATCATTCTACTCTAGTCACTGCCTCGTAAGGAGGTTTATTAAGCTTAAACCATATATGTATGGTGGCTTCTCCGGTGCCTTGAATTTTTTTTGGGTACCGGTACCTAGACTCTGGAATTAAAGGTTACCAGTTACTAAGTATTTACTTAATTTAAAATTTTATTTTTTAAATTTGAAATTTGGCATAAAACTATTTTAAATTCCATCTAACCCCTAGACCCACACTAACCGTTTTCATCTCCAGCACTCAAGAAACCTTCCTGGTTTTTAGTTAAACCCAACAGACACAACATCGCTCTCTTGTTTGCCCATTTTAGTTCTCAAAGCAACCGCTGGCGGCATGTTAACTGTTGGGTTTTTGCTCTTTCACTAAAGCCCAATAGGGCCTAGTGTGTAAGAAGAGCCTAAGAAACCTAGAGCCCGTTACATCTAAGGGTTAGGTTTTTTAGGAACCCATATATATACTACACTTAACCCTCTCCATATGTAGAGAGCATTCACAGAGGTAGAGGCAAGGCCATCTCCTAATAGAGAGAAAGTGCCCACACACTATCTCCTTCCCCTTGAGACATAGTCTGGAAGGTCTGCCGTCAACCGACTACAAGGAGATCAATCGTGCGGTGACACAAGGATTCTAAGGCGAGAGAGATCATCAAAGATCCGCACTCCGAGAGGTAATATTCCTTGTGTGTTTATGAAACAATGATGATTCGATAAACATACCGATGTACTAGATCCTTAAATCGCTTCCGCATAAATCCAATAGTTCCTACAATTGGTGTTAGAGCATGATTGTACATTGGTATGTGAATCTAGTTTCATTATTCATGTAATTAGTTTGCTTCATGAAATATGGCACCTAGGATTCTATATTTGTTGATCATATGTGTTGTATGTTTATCTTTATAATTCTTTTCATAAAAAAATCAATGCTTTATTTGGTTTTCAACTTTAATCCATGGTAGAGATTTGAATGTATTTTCTTGGGTTGTAACAAGGAGGCTAATCCCATATGATTAGGTTTCCTCCTTGATTTTTTTTTTAAATTCTTGTATTTTTTTTTATGTTATACAAAAGTTGTAATAAAAAGAAGATCAAGAAGATGCAAAAAGAAGGACGTTTGTCACTGTTTGGACATGTTCGTGGACCTCTGGATCTCGAAATTAGACGTATCATATATCGTTGGAAGAGGACGGAAAGACGAACAAAATGGTGGGTGGAACGCGGCCAGGGGAGCCTCCACGCGCCACCAGAAGTTTCTGACAGTGGTTTCCACGCGCCTGTGAAGATGGAGAGAGTGAGGGCGCGTGGGACATCCAAATTGGGTGATTCTAGTGGCGTTGGCTTCGTCTCTTCATGGCGGTCCTAACCCTAAAATTTCATGCTGATCCGAGTCCGGGTGACGGCGCAGTGGACGAAACAGTTAGGGTTCCTTGAAGTTGTCTTAGGTTTTCTTGCCAAAATTTGGTATTTTGGGCTTATGGACTCATGGTTACCATAAAAGAGCTTGAGATAAATACCTATGGACTAAAAGGAAGGACAAGAAGGGCTGGAACATTTTTGGTTATTTTATTTTATTTTATTTTATTTTATTTTTTCTCTAGGAAACCATGGATTAAAGTCTATTTTATTTAAATTGCTTTATTTTATGAATGGATGAATTATATGATTGATAACATGGTTATTGTGATAACATGTCATATAGAATAGGTGGTGCCAGATTGCTGCATAACTTGAAAATTACATGAGCATAATAGCTATTTTGTCATTCCGCGACTAGTATGATAGTTATTATAGGATTATTTTGATTCAAAATTATTCTCGAAAATTAATTAAAATTATTATATTTTTTGTTAAAAATCTAGATTAATGATTAAATTAATTAATTTTGAATAATTAAAATCAAGACAAATAATCCAAATTATTTCCTAAGAGAACTGTTTACATTGCGAGTAATTTGTGGGTCTTCTAAAATGGTCATGTGTTAACACACGCTGCATACCACAATCATGTATCATGATTGTGTGGAGCACACGCTGCCTATCATGACCGGATTTTAGGACCTTAATGATTTTAAAATTCCAATAAGCTAAGCTTGCACGTTCATCGACTGGCGGGTGCTTACATAGTTTTTGAAATCAAACAAAGAATACTCGAATTTAAAAAATTCTTGGAAATTTGAAAATTCTAAATTTTAAAATATTGAATGGGTAAAGGTTTTTTATTAAGTAATTAATTTAAAAACCTGCGGGCTCCAATTGTGGGTTTATTAGTGAAAAGGTTATCACTGAAGCCCTATCGAATAAGGATAATCAGATTTCACTAGATTAAACCTTAATATTTTCAAAATTTTAGTAAAGTTTTGTACGGCCAATCGTTGGCAACACTTAGACACTAAAGAGAATTTTGAAAGTAAACAATGGTTAAATACATTCAACTTTGGTAAAGTTGTTAACCTTACCATCGAGGCTCTGGCAATGAAACTGAAGGCCCAAAATAACAATATTAGTTTTACAAGTATCTTGCCCATCGTAAGCCTTGTAAAGATAACTAATAGATTGTTAAACTATAAACGAGTAGTAGTTATCAGAATCTACTAGCGCAGTATCTGTTTATAGTTATTCTAGTTTGTAATTAGTGTGTTTTTTCCTTGTTTTCAGAAAAATGTCTTCATTCAATCCTTTAGCTACTATCTTGAGTCAAAAACCTATGGATGGTACAAATACAAACAATGGAAAACTAATTTGGATATTGTTCTTCAATATGAAAAGCTCAACTTTATTCTGACTACCCCTATGTTAAAGACAAACAATAAGATGCTTTGAGGCAACAAAGACACTTTTTCAGCAGGAGAAGGAAAGATGGAGAAGGCAAATGTGGCAGTTCGTTGCTATATTTTAGCCAGTCTCGCCAGTCACCTTCAGGAGCAAGTAAGCATGATTGAGAGTGGAGCAAAGATGCTCTAGACTCTTGATGACATGTTTGCTACGTCTAGCAGTTTTGCTAGACAGAATGCGCTGAATGCAGTCACCAAGACAGTGATGTCTGGAGGAAGTGTGCGGGATCATTGTCTGACAATGATAACAAACTTCAAGAAGGCTGAAGACCATGGGGTCAGATTTGAACAAGAAGTAAAAGTTGACCTTCTCTTTCAGTCATTGCCTGAATACTTCAATCAGTTCAAGATTAATTATAATATGAATAAGATGAATCTTGACCTTACTCAGCTGATGCATGAGCTTGAGAGTGCTGAACAGTCTCTAGTCAAGCAAGGCAGTGCATTTTTTGCTGGTGAGAGTTCTGTGAAACCTAAGGGGAAACCCAAGGGAAGGAACAAGAATAAGAAAAAGAAGAAATCAGGTGTTCCAGTTGCCAAACCAGTTGCAATGAAGCAGCCAAAAGGCAAGTGCTTCAAGTGCGGACAAAAGGGGCATTGGAAGAAAAATTGCCCACGTGTGAATAAACCAGGTATGGGTAATTTACATGTGATTGAGGCTTGTTTAGTGGAGAATTGCAATGATAAATGGATCATTGATTCAGGAGCAACTAACCATGTTTGTTGCTCTTTGCATTGGTTCAAACATAACTTGCCTTTAAGTGAAGGACAAAGAGTTTTGAAGCTTGGAAATAGGGAGCTTGTGTCTACACTAGCAGTGGGACAAGTTGTTTTATCTTTTGATAATTGGAGAACTTTGGTTTTAGAAGACTGTTTATTTATTTCGGATTTTAAGAGGAATTTAATTTCTTTTAGTTGTTTGGTTAAACATGGTTTGACAGTTCAGTTTAATTCCTCAGTTTCAATAAGAAGTTCATCTTCTTTTATTTGTTTCGGTGTAATGTTTAATGGTCTTTATTTCCTTAGTCCTGTGCCCTGTGAAGCTAATCATGTTGAATTAGGAGATGTTGAGCATGTTCATTCATCAAAGAAAAGAAAAGTTTCCAATGAAACTTATCTTTGGCATTTAAGATTGGGTCATATTAACTCTAACAGGATAGAAGGTTTGGTCAATAGTGGGATTTTAAAATCCCTGAACTTTGAACCGATACCAGTTTGTGAATCTTGTTTAGAGGGTAAAATGACTAAGAGATCTTTCAAGGCCAAAGGAAATCGTGCCACACTTCAGCTGGAATTGGTACATACTGATGTATGTGGACCAATGAATGTCCAGGCCAGAGGCAGGTATGAGTATTTTATCACATTTACTGATGATTACTCTATATTTGGACATGTGTACCTGATGCGTCACAAGTTTGAAACTTTTGGAAAATTCCAAGAGTTCAAGGCTGAGGCAGAAAAGCATCTTGGTGTTCAAATTAAGACTCTTCGGTCTGACCGAGGAGGTGAATACCTATCTAGAGAGTTCAGGTCTTACCTGACCAAAGAGGGGATAGTTTCACAATTATCTTCTCCAGGGACACCCCAACAGAATGGAGTTGCTGAAAGGAGAAATAGAACCCTTTTAGAAATGGCAAGATCTATGCTCAGTTATTCATCTCTTTCTGATTCATTCTGGGGATATGCCTTAGAAACTACTATGTACCTATTGAACTTAGCTCCGTCCAAGACGGTTTCAAAGACACCAATGGAATTATGGAGAGGGTGTAAGCCCTCCTTGAATCATATTCGGATTTGGGGTGCTCAAGCACATGTCTTACAACAGAAGCCAAATAAGATGGACTCGTGCATTGCAGTATGCATGTTTATAGGCTATCCTAAAGGAACCAGAGGTTGGTTGTTTTATAGTCCGAAAGAAAAGAAGGTCATAGTGAGCACACACGTGACTTTCTTAGAGGAGGACTATATGGCAAATTATAAGCCAAGGAGTAAAGTTATTCTTGATGAGCTAGTCTCAGATCAAGTTACACCTAAACCTCAAAGTGTTCCAGTTTTTGTTCCTGTGGTTGTTCAAAGAGGGGAAAATATACCTGTTGTTGAACACACACAGGAACCAGAAATAGAACCAGAAGTTCAGCATGATGATCAACAAGTGGAACCTATAGAGATGCAGTTACCACTTGTGGAAGAACAACAAAATCATGAATTGGTTAATCCACTTAATGAGGGTCCTCACCTAGAAATTGTTAACCCACCAAACTTGGATCCCTCTGTAGATGCACAACAACAAGTGCGGCAAAGTCGTAGTGGGAGATTGATTCGTAAACCTGCAAGATTTCTCTTGTTGGGTGAATCGCCTCAGGATGTCATCGTTGAAGAAGATGATGATCCCACGAGTTATGACGAGGCATTAGGAGATGTTGATGCTCAGGAATGGCCTGAGGCTATGAATTGTGAAATGGATTCTTTGTATTCCAACTCAGTTTGGTCTCTTGTAGATGCACCAAAAGGGGTCAGACCCATTGGGTGTAAATGGATCTACAAGAGAAAGAGAGGATCGGACGGGAAGGTTGAAACCTTTAAAGCTAGATTGGTGGCGAAAGGGTACACCCAAATAGGTGTGGATTATAAAGAAACCTTTTCGCCGGTTGCCATGCTCAAGTCCATCCGGATTCTCTTAATCAAGCAAAGAAATCTTGATTATGAGATTTGGCAAATGGATGTCAAAACTGCTTTTCTAAATGGAAATTTGGAAGAGGACATCTATATGCAGCAACCAAAGGGTTCATAGCCAAAGGGCAAGAAAACATGGTATGCAAGTTGCAAAGGTCCATTTATGGACTTAAGCAAGCGTCCAGATCATGGAACATCAGGTTTGATCTAGCCATTAAGTCTTATGGTTTTGAGAAAAGTCCTGATGAGCCGTGTGTGTATAAAAGGATCCAAGGTAATGCAGTATCTTTTCTGGTACTTTATGTGGATGATATACTCCTTATCGGAAATGATACAGAGGTATTGTTAGATATAAAGACTTGGCTAAGCAAGCATTTTGATATGAAGGACCTGGGGGAAGCCAATTATATTCTTGGTATTAAGCTCTTGCGTGACCAGAAGAATAGGGTATTGGCATTATCTCAGGCTAATTACATTGACAAAATACTTGCCAGGTTCAGCATGGAGAATTCCAAGAAGGGAATTTTACCCTTCAGGCATGGGATTCATCTCTCTAAGGAGCATTCTCCTAAAACTCCTGAGCAGAGAGAACACATGAGTAGGATACCTTACGCTTCAGCAGTAGGTAGTCTTATGTATGCTATCTTTGTGCACTGCGGACCCGGATATCTGCTATGCAGTGGGAGTAGTAAGTCGATACCAATCTAATCGTGGAGAGGAACACTGGATAGCGGTTAAACATATACTCAAGTACCTTAGGAGAACGAGAGATTATATGTTGGTCTATTCTAGTGGGAGTCTTGAAACCATTGGTTACAGACTGCATTTCCAAGGAGACATTGACTCAAGAAAATCCACCTCTGGGTATGTGTTCACTCTTAATGGCGGGGCCATTTGTTGGAGGAGTGTTAAACAATCGTGTGTGGCTGATTCTACCACAGAGGCTGAGTATGTAGCTGCTTCTGAGGCTGCAAAGGAAGCCGCATGGTTAAAGAAGTTCCTAACGGATCTTCAGGTGATACCACGTGTTAGTCATCCCATCACACTTTACTGTGACAACAGTGGGGCAGTAGCACAGTCCAAGGAACCAAGGTGTCACAAAAGACAAAAGCACATAGAGAGGAAGTACCACTTGATCCGAGATATAATTGAAAGAGGAGATACAGTGGTAGTCAAGATAGCATCGGACGAGAACCTTGCTGACCCTTTTACTAAGAGTTTGCCTGATCGTGTGTTCGAGAGGCATATAACATCTATGGGTCTTAGGAGGATTCCAGATTTGCTATAACTTTAGGAAGTTGTTATTTCACTTTGTTGTTTTTGTGCTTTTTGAGCAAGACATTATGACATTGTAATTTTTCTAAATGTTATAAATGAGGTATTATTCATTTATTCTGCACACTATTTACAAACACTAAGGTCCGGATCAATTGTGAAGTATATGATCATATGGATACGTTCATGGAGGACATGATCATAGGTTCTCATAATTGATGAACAGGTTCACAGCTGTTAAATAAAGTTGGGCACTTCATTTAGGCTGCAATATTTTATGAAATGGTTTTGTCCGAATCATTGTAAAATATTGGTGTGAATTAACATTCACATTGAAAGGATCAAGGAGAGATTTGATTAAGGGTGTTTTTTCTGTCATAAGGTATCAAATCTCCAGATAACTGTAGTTATAAGATTGCTCTTAATTCTGAGTTTATTATAAATAGGTAATCAAATAGTTTTCATTCTTTAATTTACCAACGGGTGAGGTGCGATCTATTGACGGCCAATAACGCAGTATTTTGGGAGTGAGATTGTTTGATTATCGGTATTTATGAGATAAAAAATATGAAATTTGTAGGAAATGTCCCCTTGATATGTTTCGGTACTTGGATATTGAAGACACTAGCCAGTGCATGTAATCTATTAGAGAAACTATCATAGTCAAGGGAATAAATAATTGATTGGGTAACAGAAAACTAATCAATCAATTATAGACGTTCTACAAAGGGGTGATGCATATACATGTTATATATGTTATTAATCTTGGAGTTCAAGTTCAGGCTTTTAGTGGAGTAGCACCGAATTAGATAATCATTTGTTGATTATCATGAGCCTTGATTAATAACAACTGGTAGATCCCCAGGCTAGCTCAAGATAAGGGATAGGGAAATTTCAGTTGATGATGACTAGTGAGTTACATGGTCTTGGGCTTTAAGCTCAAGTTTGTACTCAAGAGTAAGTGGGAGATTGTTGGGTTTTTGCTCTTTCACTAAAGCCCAATAGGGCCTAGTGTGTAAGAAGAGCCCAAGAAACCTAGAGCCCGTTACATCTAAGGGTTAGGTTTTCTAGGAACCCATATATATACTACATTTAACCCTCTCCATATGTAGAGAGCAGTCATAGAGGTAGAGGCAAGGTCATCTCCTAATAGAGAGAAAGTGCCCACACACTATCTCCTTCCCCTCGAGACATAGTCTGGAAGGTCTGCCGTCAACCGACTACAAGGAGATCAATCGTGCGGTGACACAAGGATTCTAAGGCCAGGGAGATTATCAAAGATCCGCACTCCGAGAGGTAATATTCCTTGTGTGTTTATGAAACAATGATGATTCGATAAACATACCGATGTACTAATCCTTAAATAGCTTCCACATAAATCCAATAGTTCCTACAATTAACTGTCTCTCTCTCTCTCTGTTTGTTGCTTCTCGTTTGTCGCTCATCGATGTCATCTTTCATCCATTTCTAGTCTTCGCTTCGGGTTCGCGAAATTATTGTGAATGAAAGAATTGCTGCGCAGTATGTGTGGGGTAGGAGCGAAATGTAACTATGATTAAATAACAAGGCTTCCAACTGATTTTCATATTTCAATCTAAAAGCAGGGTGTATTTTGCTGTGGTTCGTAGATGCAGGTGTATCGGTGAAGGCGAAGCTGCTACATGGGGCTCACACCGAGATCTGCCAAACCGAAGGGCTCTACGACACCGCTGGCTCAGAGTTGAAGGATCCAAGGTCTTGCTGGAAACCAAGGCATCAACAGAAGATGGAGACTTTGAAGCCTTCTTCCTTGACATGGAGGCTTCTGTTCTTGGACGTCAATTGCGTTGATGCATAATGACAGATGAAGTGGAAACAAAGCAGAACAGTACTGGTTTAGCCCATGTTGTTATCTGCAATCTAAGCTCTCAAATTCTTTGGTTGATCACATCCCTTTACATTGATCACATCCCTAGTGTCTTCGTGTTTGAGTGTTTAGAGATACAAAGAGGTCATTTTTTCAATATTGAAGAAGTTAAGGGAATAATAACATAATTTAAATACAATAATGAAGTTTACTGGTTTAGCAGGTTACCCATTTTTATTATAATTTATGTTAAAATTTCAATATAAAAAAGCCAATCATTAGTTGACACATATACAAGGTATTGCTACCCATATTTTTTTGTAGGTACCAAAGCAAAAACCATATATATATATATATATATATAAACTAAAACCACAAATTAGGCCCTCAAATTTATAACGGGGGAGAAATTAGTTCCTCAGATTTAAAAAATTTCATATTAGTCCTACAAATTTTATAAAAGGGGATATGTTAGTCCCTCTGTATAATTATTGTATAAACTATGTCTTGTTAACTTACTTATACATACTATTAACTTGTTTATATGTACTAACAATGTTTATGGTGAATCCTAATTTGTCTCACTCTTTTAAATGAAGTCGTTTATACCTTTTTTTCATCTGTTATTTCATCATAACTTTCTACTGAAAAGGCAAATTTTGACTTTTATTCTGTGCAGAACTGATAAATGAGACACAGTCTGATTCACTGTGAAAATCAACAGTACACATAAATAAATTAATATAATACGTAGACATTTTTGTTAACAATTTAAATACCAATTTGACGGAGGAACTAACTTATCTTTTTTTATAAAATTTGAAGGACTAATATGAAATTTTCTAAATCCGAGGAACTAATTTGTCCCCATTATAAATTTGAATAACTGGTTTGCGATTTTAGTAAAAAAAAAATAAAAAATGTCCAACATTTAAACACGTATTAAATTTTGCTAGGACCACTTTGTGCGATAAGTGATTTCTCACGGACACCTTATAAACTTGGCACTCGAGGAATGAAATTATTCACAACTAGAAAAATATTCAGTCCAATCTTGTATTGAAACAACGTCCAATTCTTCGTAGCTAATCCCTTGGCTAACCTAATTGCTCGCAAAATTTGACGATCGCTCCCAGCCTCTTCAACAGATGTCAGATGGTAATGCTCCCAGATGTTCCTTTTCAGGTAAAGCCGCGACATAGTGTATATTCTCCTTGCTCTGTTATGCTCCTACTGTTTGGACTTCAATATCAAATGAACCCCAAAAATAAGAAGCCAACGTATAGTTCAATACCACCAAAATAAAATGAAAAGACGTCCATATAAGATTACAAATGAAGAGAATGCCAAGACTTTCCTCTAAATCAAAATCTGGACCACTTGTCTCCATTTGATAATTGCCACATATAAGAGAAATCTAATATGTGAATTGTAATCTTCTAAGGTTATGCTGAAGTTGCTAAGACAAAACAAAATTTACCACCCTAGAAAGAGGTGATTCAGGTTAATACAACTTCAAATTGTTGCAACCGTCGTTACTTACCAGAACACTACTATGCTTTAGTTCCTCTCCGTGCACTTTCACATCCCGTCATCTCTTGGCTTTGATTTTTGCTTCTTTTAGGTACTTTTCTTCAATAATTCTCCCTGTGCAGGAGAATTTGTCCGTTTAGTAAGTACTAATTCCTCGAATAGACTAATTTACTCTCTCTTCTTTCTCCGTTTCTTTAGTGATGCTTTATCTGCTACTGCTTTCACCTCCTCTTTTTTCTGTATTTTTTCTGCAAACTCTCTATTTCTTTTTCTCTTTTTACTTCTTTTCTTTAACAACCCTTTCTCTGCTAGCATTTTCAGTTTCCGTTTTTTCCTCTCTTTTGCTCTCTCCTCAAAGCCATCATCCATCATCTTCATTTCCGCCACATTTTTAGCGCTGAAAACCTACAATGCATCAAAGAAAATTAGCCAATTAGAATTTTAAGGTTTACGTAGCTCATAATTGAAACAAGCCACAAATATGAAAGAGTCATTCACTGAAGTCTAGACCAACCAGTTAACACATACCTTTTTCATCAGAGAAAGCACCTCGTTTTCCTTGAATTCAATCATTTCAAGTTGCCGTTCAATTAGAGCTTCTATTTCTTGAATGAGATCAATATCATTCTGCACGTGCCAAATTTAAATTGTGGCTTAGTAACAAAATGCAAGGCAAGTATAAGAATCCTAAAATGCTGTCATTAATTATATGAAACAATTGAAATAACTCTGGGCACAGCCTCTGCAAAGCCGGTAAGTTACATCACATGTAGGAGTGAATAAAATAGGACAGATCATGGGAAACCATGAATGGGTTAGCGGTACGAGCTTTGGGTAAAAGAGGCCATAAGTTGAACATTGACTATTCTTGCTAAACAACTGTTTCAAATAATAAATTTACCCAAAAAATAGGATCAGAAATAATGTAAACGAGGAGAAAATAATATATTTACTAAAAATTGTTTCAAATACAAAGCAGAAAACTAGGACTCGAAATACATATATCTGTAATTTCTAATTTATTTCTAAAATGATTTTACCTGGGTGACAAGGCTCAAAGCCAGTCCTCCTCTACCTGCTCTTGCAGTACGGCCTACACGATGAACATAATCTCGTGGAAACCTGCAGACAAGATGTTGAGATCCATTTCATCAAATGCTACCAAAGTCAACTACGAAAATACAAAATTGGTCAAGAAAAGTAACCTCGGAACATCGTAATTGATAACAAGGTCAACCGTAGGAATATCCAAACCACGGCTGGCAACATCCGTTGCTAGCAGAATAGAAACCTTTCCTGATTTAAACTGTTGAAGTGCCTCAAGCCTCTGAGCCTGTGATTTGAAGGAATATAGAGCGGCAGCTTCTAGATCAAGCACGTCCAGCATTAAACTTAAACGGTGACAATCTCTTCAATTGGAGAACAATAGATAAAAGCAATCAATAACTATCAATCCTTAAAGTGGGATATCTTAAACCAATAAACCATCCTTTCATAGAAAGCAAAAAAGCCAGCAAAGTCAATTAACACATACACTCAATTACCTACGACCAGACCTGGAAATCAGATGCTAGTACTAGCATAACAATGATCTGCTGAAATTGCAAAAGCTTAGAGCTCTATGATTCAGTCACAATTAATACAACAACAACTTAACCTTATAACCTTATTCTCAATGGCGTTGGCTACATAAATCAAACAACATTGTTGAGGTCTATTATAAACCATGGTTGTGGATAAGTTACTAAAATCTTAGCCTTTTTTAATGGTTGTCTATAGTTTTTCTTGGAGGAAAGGTGTTTGGAGAGGGGGTATATGACAATTTATCCACTGTCCCAATTTCATCCAGAAAAACCCATTGCCATGGCACAGACTAGTACCAATGGGCCACAAACACATTCAATCAGACAAAATGGCCACACTCTAAACCTCCAATATATGTTTCTTGCCCTTCAGAATCAAGGAAATGGAGGGAGGTTAGAAAATCTATTATGAACTGCCCAAAGAAAAGAAGAAAACATTACCAAACTAATGCAACCAAATCTAATCATACCAATATTAGAATGATAATGTTTTTTTCCCTTTGTTCTTCTTCTCCTATCAGAGGGGAAGAGGGAAGTTAAAACAAACAGAACAGACTAGCCATAATTAACAAAAGTAATCACATGTAAAAGTTTCCTGAGATTAGAAAGCAATTGTCTATAAGATAAAACAGGAGTGCAAACTAGAGCATTAGAAAAATAAATAGGCAAGGTTGTCTAAGATATTAGATAAACATGGCAACATGGTCCTATAGCACCAAAATAAACATGTTCACCTAAGAGAAGAAAAATGAATTATGGATAACAAACCATAACACAGACAACATAAATTGTATATGAAAATTCAACCATGTCACCTAGAAAGATACCTGCATGTGGGGATAAATACAATGGCAGACCGGATGTCCATATCTTCCATTTTAGACAAAATATGCACCAAATATACCTCCTTCACCTTTTTGGGGATGAATATAACCTGTTGCTTAAGTGTTTCAACTGTTTTCAAGCCTTCATATGCCTCATAGACATACAGCTTATCCTGGTAACGCTCATGCAACTTTTGCAGATTACTTGTCGTTGTTGCTGAAAAGAACAGGTTTTGCCTATTTTCAGGCAAGCACTTAAAGATAAATTTCAATTCTTCCTGAAAACCAACATCCAGGACTCGATCTGCTTCATCCAAGACAAGGAACTGCAGAATCATAGGTAAAATATCAAAATCAGACAACTATGAAGGTAAAGAAATGCATAATCTTTACGCATATAGTATGCAGTTTTGTTTTTAGATATACGCACTTTAGCAGTTTGGCTTGCTGATTTCTTTTTAATCTTTTAATTTGGAAGATTTCTTGTCCAACCCAAGTCCCAGTTTCCAAACTCCCTTCACACACTTCTACTATAAGTACTCCATCTTACCCATAACTCTCTCCAGTTAACTACAAGCACTAGAAGCTACAACAATTAAAACACACAGCACCATTACCACAGTTAAACAAGCACCACAACATCACCAAAACCTCAAAACCCATTATAACAAAAACAAAATAAAATTACAAAATACCATCATCATTGATATTAGCTTAAATCAATCTGTTGCTCCCAATAATTTCACTGACTTTGCAAGTAATTTCCTAGAATTTAAAGGTTAGTAATTGAATTCTCATAATTTTAAATTTGGTTGCGTTTACAATGTACCTATGAAAATGGGAACTTTCAATGTTCCTACTCTTTACAACCGTTCCTACTAGCCTTTTCTGCATCTAACGGTAAGAAAAGGTGGAGGGAGTCTAAGGTGAGAATGAATTGAAGTTGGAGTTCCATGATCCCATTAAGGCATTAAGTAATCGGTTTCATTATTTTATTGATCTAAAATTGAAGAAAAATGTAAACAGAGTATTCTCTTGAAGGGCAAAAATAAAGATTCAGGGGATAAGTGGATACAGCAGCCAAGGCACCCATCAATGGTGAAGGTAAAAATTGAATATTGAGGGGAGGAGTACTCAAATACAATGGGTAAGAATGTAAGATCATTGATTATGAAGGCGACTTTGTGGCTTTCGGGATTAAGGGTCGACCAATTGCAAACTTCTAAACTAGAGGACTAAAGACATCTTCAAAAATAACTTAACCTTGTTTATTACCTTAGTCCGGGAGAAAACAGGAGGGATATCAGGATTGTCCTCAAGCAACGCCTTGATCCTCCCAGGCGTGGCGATCACGACGTGCGGCCTCGCCCCCAGCTCCTTCGCCTGCCTCAGCATGTCCATGCCGCCGACCACCACGGCGATCCGGAGGTGCAGGCACGACCCCAGCGCCCGGAACTGCTCCGCCAGCTGGAACGCCAGCTCCCTCGTCGGCGTCACCACCAACGCGAACACGCCGTACGGGTGCTCCGCCAACCGATGCAGGATTGGCAGCGCGAACGCCGCCGTCTTCCCGCTTCCTGTCTCGTCAATCCCGAGGACGTGGCCGCCCTCCAGCACGCGCGGGATGCACTGCGACTGCACTCGCCGCGGCCGCCGCATCCCGAGCTCCCTGCACGTCTTCACCGCCCATTCGGCGAGTCCGAGGTCGGCGAAAGTGGTTGCCGCGGTGGAGGAGGTGGAGGAGACGTCGGTTGTGGTGGTCGTGGGTTGGGCGGAGTTAGGGTTTTTGGTGGCGGCGGAGGGGGGTAGGGGTGAGGGATTTTTGGAGGGTGTGGGGCCTGGTTTGAAGAGAGGGAAGTTTTGGTCGAGAAGGAGTGTTTGCTCCATTGCGTTTTTGGCTTTTGGTACGGTCAAAGAAAGAGAAGAATGATATAGCTTGGCACGAATCTGTTGAATCTGTTTTGCAACCACTATTTTCGGTTGCCCAGGTTTTTCTTTTCAAGGCCATGGGGGCCCAACCAACAAACCCAGTAACTCAAACCCACACCACAGTGACTCCACGTTGAATTATTTTGACTCACATTTTATAGAGTATCATACCGACATACTCATATTTATTATTAGATAGATTGTGAAACTCAAACTAAACGAGATCAACGTCTATGGACACAATGTCCCATAAGTCAAAATAATATTACTCCTCCACGAGGCACAGCCGCACAAACCCAAACCCCCGTCATTTCCCGACCAAAAAAAACCTTCTCATCTGCAGACCGGAAAACCGAGAGCGCCCTGCGCCCTCCGCCCCTTCCCACAGCAACAGCGCCGCCACCTTGGCCGTCGGTTTCGTCTTCTGCTCATCGAACTCGCATTGAGTTCGAGTTCGGATCTGCAAGTGCAACAGCAACAGGTCCCTTCCCTTCCCTTCCTTCGATTCCTATTTTCTTTTCTTCTGCTCGTCGACCTTACTTTCTCGTCATAGCAAGATCCGTCACGAGCCCGTGCCTGTGCTTCATAGCCTCGGTAATCGTTCGAGAACGCTATTCTTCTCTGTCAGTTTCAGACTAACATTCACCCTTGTTTCGTTGATTTTTTTTTTTCTTATGCTTCCAAAATCTGCCACTCAAATTAATGCGTAATTCTTTTGCCTGTGCCATTGATTGTAACATCTGCACTTTTGACATTGAACCTTCTCACAGGTGTTAGGATCCGTGTGACGACATATTAATTAGGCAAATAACTAAGGCTACTACTGCAACCTCACAGAGTTTAAAAAAATAAAATCAATGGCACCACGAAAGAGACTCACCGAACCTTCTCCATCGAAGGAAAACACTCAGCCAAAGTTCCAAGCGAAACCAAACAATGCGGCTGCAGCAGCAGCAGAAGACCCTCCAATTGCGCCTCCCAAATGGGGCCTCATTCTGAAGCTCTCTGTATTCGCCATCCCTTACATGTATCTGCTCTTCTTCCGTTACACCGTCGAGCCGGAGCTTCGGAGATCCGTCCTCATCAACGCCGGAATGAGCCTTGCGGGTTTCTTCGTGACTGTCAAGATGATCCCGGTGGCATCCAGATACGTCCTCAAGCGTAACCTCTTTGGATATGATATCAACAAGAAGGGTACCCCTCAGGGCAATGTCAAAGTGTTAGTCTTTATTATTAGTCTTCTTACAATGCCTAGTTTTCAGATTTGTTAAATGGGGTATGTAGTCGATTTTGGTTTCAATATGTGGGTTTTATTTTACATATATAATTATGGGTTAGCTAGCAGCAAGGTGTTGGTCTGAGTGGAAGCGACTCAGATTGCCTAAGCATGTGGTCCTGGGATTGAGATTCATTTGTAAGTGTATAACACAGTTGGGAGGGGTTCTTGCTTAGGCATTAGCCTCTCACTCACTTGTACTGGGTGAAAAGGATATTATGAAAATCAACAAAACAATTTTGGGTTAGCTGGTTTTTTATTTTCTTGCTTTTTGACCAGTGATTGAGCATTTGGCTGGATTTTGACGCAATTTATATTTTTTTTTATTCTTTTTGTAACTCAGTACGACTGTGGAAGTCTCTTTGTGTGATATATAGTTCTTTCATTTGAGACACTTTGGTCTAAAATTTGAGATTTAGGTAATTACATATAAGCTGTTAGTTCCTTTTTCATTCTATACTAGTTGTTCATGGGTTGTTCAACATCGCCCTTTTGGGGAATTTTTTTTTTTTTTTCGTTTTTGTATGTTGATGTTGACCTGCATGAGATTCTACATTTTCAACTTTGAATTTTGATACAAATATTCTAAAACTTTTATGGCATTGCCGTCTACCAAACTAATGCTTCCATTTGATAGTCTGTAAATGAATCTATTGTATATTACATATCCTTTGTATTTTTCCCTCATTCCTTTGTCATTGTAGTTATTGAATTTTGTGTTTGCAATTTTTTCTTTTATTTAAGTCGAAACATATTATAAGAACGAGGACATCACAGGACAAAAGGATGCTTGGAACATGTAGCACATTAAGGTTGAAATTTTTGGGTGAGGAAGAGTGAGGGAACTGAAAGATAAATTGAATAGAGTAAAAGAAAGATTATTAATGCACATTGAAATATAAATTGTATGTTTAAGGACAAAATGTCTCACATTTTGAATGGCGACCTCGAATGGACTTTCAAGTGCTGAAGGTCTCCTTTGTCTCTCGATATTTTGATCAGGGACCACCAAATTGGGGATTGCTTACAAAAAATTATGAAAAATGAAGTTGTGAAGTGAAGTTGAGGACAAATCCTTAGATAAGATTTATTTGGTATCATAGACATTGTATTTGTGTTTGTATGTAATGTATGCATATGAATGATTGAAATTAGCAATCTTGAAACTTATGGCACTGGGTTTTGTAGTTATTTTTGTATGATTAATACTTGGCTTAGTGAATATATGAGCTAGTTATGTTGTCTTCAAGAAGTGGCGATTCAAATTCAAAATGAGAGAGGACTATTTACTGTGTCACTAATGACATATTTTTGGCACTTCGTTGACTATGCTACATTGTTCTGTGCAGGCCTGAGTCATTGGGTATAACTGTTGCTGTTGTCTTCTTGGTTGTGGCAATCTTATTTCAGTATTTTAACTTCACAGCAGATTCAAATGTAATTATTTGTTGTTAGTTACAACTATGGATTGGTAATCTGACTATTCAGTTCAGTGCTAATATTTTGACTGAATTGAAGAGTTGAGCATTTAATTTATGAACTATTTTGATGTTGCAGTGGCTTGTTGAGTACAATGCAGCATTAGCTTGCATCTGTTTCATGACATTGCTTGGATTTGTTGATGATGTCCTTGATGTCCCATGGAGAGTGTAAGTATGTAAATTTTCATTATTTGTTTCTGGGATTTGTGCATGTTACTGATGTTAGAATAGTTTCATTTTTATTTTATGTCAATGCGAAGAGCAGAAAATTATTACTTCCATCTATTGCTGCACTGCCTTTGTTAATGGCATATGCTGGACACACAACAATAGTTATACCAAAGCCACTTGTCCCTTACATTGGGATAGAGGTTTTGGATCTTGGTAAGCCTTTGATACCTTCATGTCAATGACACTTAAGGAGTTACTAATAACTGTAAAACTCACTAGTTTGACTATTGTTTGATGAGGCAGGATGGATATATAAACTATATATGGGGCTATTGGCTGTTTTCTGCACAAATTCCATCAACATACATGCTGGAATAAATGGTCTTGAAGTTGGGCAGACAGTGGTTATATCAACAGCTGTAAATTTCCAAGCTTGCAAAAGTAAACAGAACTTATTTTGGTAATAGAAAATGATACATTCCTTGTGTTTGCAGATCTTAGTACACAACATAATGCAAATTGGAGCATCAACAGATCCTGAATACAAGCAAGCACATGCATTCTCCATTTACCTAGTTCAGCCTTTGTTAGCTACCTCTTTGGCTTTACTTTCTTATAACTGGTATTTAACACTTTTATCTATACAATGTCATTTGAAACCTTCACTTTTGCATGACCAAAAATAGTTTACTAACAGTCTGTTGTGCTTATCTTTCTAGGTATCCTTCTGCAGTTTTTGTTGGTGACACATATACATACTTTGCCGGAATGACTATGGCCGTGGTTGGTATTTTAGGCCATTTCAGGTATATCCTTACTTTATCTGACAAAAGTATGTATTTAAGTATTAATCTAGCTACACTTTGTGTGTTTTAGTTTTGATTAGGCATGAAACTATATTGGACACTCTTACTTTTACACCTCCAGTTTTGCTTTCTGTTCTAAAGGATCAGAAGAATCTTCATTTTTCCTTTTATTGTTAAGTTGAAAATTTCTGAAAAAATGTTCATCTTTGCTGGTTTGACTGGAATCTTTCCTCTTCTCTGAGAGTACTTTGATTAATGATTTGGCAGCATTTTATAAGCAAACCTGTGTGCTAGAACATTTTTTTTTTTCTATTCAGTTCTTTAATAAAAAATAAATAAAATGCAGCATTTTAGTATAAAATTTTCCTATATTAGTTTAGTCATTGGAAATTTTTTATTAAGGGTATGTTTGGTTGGTAGGTGAAAATGGGGGTAAATTTTTCATAATTTAGCTCAATGTGTAATTTACATGCCCTCACTTGTTAATTTTGACTTTCGTCTTCGTGATCATTAGCTTAGTTTTCATAATATGGGTATGACATCAGGGACAACATTGGAAATTAAAGAACAAATGATGGAAAGCAAAGTACAAATCGGGCTAAATGTTTCTATCATTGGCTTAGTTTTTCCTTTGGCATCATGTATGTAATGGAAACTGGACCAGAATTTGAGAGAAGGAAATACAGGAATTGCAAAGAATAGCCAAAACAAGAACAGTGATACAAATCACTCTTCAAGTCTCAAGAGTCCTGTGGTTCTCCCTAAACCTCCCTTATACCAAAACTGAACCTGAACCCTCTCAATTGACATCTCATCCTACTTGTATGCACCTACTCTTCTCAATTTACAAATGGACTGAAATTTGAACAAATTTGAGCCTTTTATTTTTTCCAATATTAAAATTTATGCCCTTTGGCAGATGACCTGAGTGGGACTAGGAATTGGATAAGAGAAAAACAATTGTACAATGCCAATGTTTGTGCATGTGTCAATCCATTCTACCAGGACTTGTGAGCTTGAATTACGATTATTATTAATGGCCTTGTAAGTTGTAATAAATTTTTCCTCTTTTATTTTATTGCTTCAGTGAAACACTTCTGATTTTCTTCCTACCACAAGTTCTGAACTTTCTGTTGTCGCTCCCCCAGGTTTGGCGCTACCCAAATCTCTCCATTTATGTTTTGAATTTGTGATAATTTAAAATCATCTGAGTATGTCTGACATATAATAAATCTTTCTCCAGCTTTCTGGCTATATCCCATGTCCACGTCATCGACTGCCAAGGTAGGCTTTGACAGACTGTATACCATTGATTGTTTCTTGCTTTGACTGCCAAGGTATGTACTTATTTGGTTGAAACCTCATGTATCATTGCTCCTTTAAGGTTTGACCCTCAAACTGGACTATTGACCGGGACGAACGATGGGACACTAGTTAACTTCTCCCTAAGAAATCTAGGCAGAAAGTCCGAAAAGACACTTTGCATTTATCTCCTTGTATTCCAGGTGATTCTCTCTTCCTTTTTTTAGCTGCATTTATTTTCAAAGCATCATTTCCTTTATCACTTTCCTAATAGAACCTGAAGTTCAGTAACATGATTGTGTTATTCAAGCAAACCAGTGGTTCATGGTCCTAATCCAGTTGCACATATAAGGTGAACTTGGTTTATTTTGTTTATGACTCGTGCAAAGAATTACCTAACAGGCTAAAACTGTTTAGAAATTCGATGATCTCAGTTCATTTGTATATAATTGATTTTATACTTTTCATGAGGGTTGCATTCCAATTTCAATAACTGTCAAATACACAATATGGCCTTCCATAAACATTGCTCTGAGATTTTCATATTACTGGATCTCTTTATTTTGGGGGAATTTCAACAATACAATTATTATAAATCATCATTGTTATTTTATTTTTTGACTTGGATTGGATGATTAGTTGTGGTTATTGAACCACTTCACATAGCAATGGATATTGCATTTTTAACCTGTGAATTTGTTGCGGATGCATTATGAATTGATTTTAACTGGGTGATCCTGCTGCACTTGGAATTTTGACTTCATATTCATACATGTCTTTCATTTGGGCAGGCTATTGCATGCTGTTTCTGTTTCCTGCTGAGGCATTTCCTTGCTGGTTGGTACAAATGAGAGAGCACAAAGCTAATAAAAGATTTGAACGAGAACCTCCCGGGCAGAATGTGTTGTATAATCATTTTTTTGTAGAATTAACACTTACTTTCTAGTGTAAGTATACGGATATAGGTTTTGGTGGCGAAGAATTACTGTGGTTATTTGAATGTTATGTACTAACTGAATATCAACTTGATTAAATACACACCATACCAATTTTTGCTCGGGAGGCTTTGTATGTTATTCCTTGACAAGAAGGGTTTTAGGGTTTAAAGTTTATTGCTATTGTATGACAAAACATTCGAGTTAATAAAAGTTGACTACGATTCAGATTATGCCATGGCTACATGTCTGCCTTTTGTTTTTACAGCATGATAAAATTTTTAAGTTTTCAGTGCATTCAATGCATTGACAACTTTTAAATCTTTTTACTTTTGGTTCCTTAATAAAGAGTGCTGTAAGGGACTTGTTAGTAAAAGCTCCCCTTTTTTTTATTGTGAAACCAACCAACTAAAGTATCAGTTGGATTACTAATGACCCACTAATGATGATCAATTAAACAAGTGTTTAGTGAATACCAAAATAAAGCGAAAGGAACACTAAGCCATCGCAGGTTTGCTGTTAATGGGCTGAAGAGCACTCCTGGTAGTTATCTTCTTATATTTAAAATGTTTATCTTTCATACTTTATATGCCATCATCTAATTTTTTTTAATGGATATCACCCAGATTTTATTGGTGATTTGAAAAACTACTATGATTTGTTTGTTTTAACACTTAAATGCTTACCTCTCTTTATTTCTAATAGTTATAATGTTAACTATTAAATGATATTTTAAAGGTTTCTCTCTTATAATTTCTATGCTATCGTATAGATTTTTTTATGGGGATCACTAATATTTTATTCAATTCAATATTGTACACACACACATATATTGACTTATTGATTTCATTTCTTTATCAGACAAATTTCTATATGTAGAGTCACTTACATTCTATCTAATATTTGAAATCTAAATTTTAATTTGTATATATAAAGATAACATTTTATTTGAAAAAGTAATATATTATTTTTTTACCTTAGCTATTAAATTATTCTTTCTCGATTTCTAATAATTTCAATATTAACTATTAATAATGACATTTTAAAATTGTCTCATAACTTCTATGCTATCATTGAGAAATTTTGTTATGAGGATCAACCAAATTTTATTTAAGTCAATATTGTACATATGTATTTATATGATAATATTATATATACTAATATAATAATTTATTGGTTTGTATCTTTTAGTATATATATATTATTTGTATTGTGTTAATACGATATAATTAAATACATAAAATCAAATTTTCATTTTGAAATGGATAAGTTTAAATATAATACACATACATAAATAAGATTTATACAATTTATACTACTAACAAAACATAATAAATAACATATAAAATTTTACATATGTAGCAACCATATGGATTTTACACTAAATGCATTCGTTTGAAAAGAAAATATAAATACACAAGTTTTAAAAGAAGAAGAAAAAAATTAAAATATTCATTTATTTTTTCAACAAACCACAACAAAAATAACGAAGTAAACCAAACTTTTAAAATTCATTTCTCAATTAAAATCTTTGTGGAGTTTCTTTGATATGTTACTTTTCAAAATTATTCACCTTGGTTAATTCAATTTTGTCATTCAAAATTCTCTTAAAAAATTGGCATTTAAAAAGTAATTATTTAGATTTTTAAAAAGCAATTTTAATAACTTTCATAATAGTCTTCAATGCATTTTTTATCCCAATCTACCATAACAGATAACGAAAGTTATTTCAAGATTTTATTTTTCAATTCTGCCTCTTCCTGGAAAAGATTTAAAATAAAATTAGAGCTTTTAAAAATATTAAAAAAATTATCAATACCTATCGTAATATAGATTTGTTTCTTGAAATTTTTTTTACCAAACATCACTTGATCAAAAGAATCTTTTAAAAAAGATAAAAAAAATATTATATTTAAAAAGACTACTTTCGATTTTTTTTATTTCAAACAAATATTTGCTTTAATTAATTTAATAGATGATTAATGATAGACAATATTGAATTAGTTTAATAATTAATGCTTAAAATTTGAATTAACCACTTAGAAGCAATTACTTCATTCTTCTACTTTTTATGTATAATTAACGTCATAATTTTGAATTAACCAATGAAAAATTCTCTCTCTTTACTAATAAAACTTTGATCTCTCTCTCTGTAATACCTGGTGTACACGTGTCAGTAGATGAGTTTCGTATGGCCTCAAAGTCCCCCGAGACCCACTGCTGTTGCCGGGTCCAAGTTTCTACTAAGTCTGGAGCCCTACACCTCCTTGAAGGGCTATATATTAGAGCCATTTTCTTGATATCAAAAGTCCCGATAATTGCTCTCTAGAGGGATATGAAATGAAGTGTGATTTTTAATGAATTTTAGGAAACCTCTAGATGTTTCTTTTCTAGCCCCCAAGTTTAGAAAATCGGAAGAATTCCGGAATTTGAACTAAAACTCAAAAATGAGATTTTGACTGGTTGGGGTTTTAATTTTTTTTTTATATTTTATTTGAATTCAAATGGGGGTTATTTTCTTATTTACATTTATGTTTTAAAACTAATAGGAAGTAAAAGAAATGATTTAACTTAGAGTACAGAAATGTAAATAATCATGACAGCAATATGTCTACTGTTATATCAGCAAAATGTTGCTGATATAACCTGATACCATGACAACAAGGTTTTGCTGTCCATGGCTAGCTTTGCTGTGTTGATGTCCATGGCTAGCTTTGCTGTGTTGATGTCCATGGCTAGCTTTGCTGTGTTGATGACCATGGCTAGCTTTGTTGTGTTGCTATCCTCGGCTACTAGCTTTGTCGGTGGTTGTCTGCCCATGGTCGTTGGACCTTGTCGCTCACTACCGGGAAATTCCATAGAAGTAGTATAAGTGTTGGTGAAGATAAAATGATAGCAAAATGTTCAATGACAGAAAGAGTTGCTGTCATAAAAGGTTTTCACAGCTGGGGATAAATTTCCACAGTTGGGAATGAGTTCTCACAGTTGGGAATGAGTTCCCACAGCTGAGCATGAGCTTCCACAGCTTGGAATGAGTTCCCACAGCTGAGCATGAGTTTCCATAGCTGAGAATGAGTTCTCACAGCTGGGAATAAGTTCCCACAGCTGAGCATGAGCTTCCACAGTTGGGAATGAGTTCCCACAGCTGAACATGAGTTTCCCACAGCTGAGAATGGGTTTTCACAGCTAGGAATGTAATTCCAGCGCTGTGATAAGTTTGTCATAGCTGAGGCCTAAGTTTGTCACAGCTGAGACCTTAAGTGCACAATACTCATAAGTGCACAGTACCCCCCACTCTAAAAATGCGAACGAAGGGGATAAAATCCTTCCCCCTCTTTTTCCTTCCATTTCCTTTGAACCAGAAATCCTCTCCTCTCTATTTTCTCTCATTTTTTTTCTTCAACCCCATCCCAATGTAGCTCCTCTAGATCATCAAGGTGAGTATATGTTACAAGATTTTATCCCCTTTGTCACCATTCTTGCACATTCTCAAAGTGTGCATTTTTATTTCTCTCTTTTTATCACGTAGGGGTATTCCCCCAATTTTGTTAGGGCTAGATTAGAGTTATTTAAGTGTTGATAAATTTTAATACTGAGTTTATTGGTTATTTTAGTCGACATGGTGCCTCCCCCTGCTCCCCGAAGCTTAGTTAGAGTTGACGTCAACTCTCCCTCCTCTCCAGGTGAGTGGGTTTGACCTCATAACCTTAGATTTCCTCATTATTGATATGTTATTGCATTATGATTATGTTAAATATGAAGTTTAAGACAAGACTAAGTATATGTTATGATTTTTCCTGATTGTGACAAGCTAGAAAAATTGTGATTTATGATGATAGCATGAAAGAAATATATTTTAGAAAACCATGGGACCATAATTGATAGATTGTATGTTATTAAAATGTTTTATATTCAACTCTTTGAGATTTATGCAAGAGTATATGATTTAATTATTGTTTCATCAAATATGTTTTAAGAGTTTATGATATGTTTATGATTCAAGATTTGAGATATTATTATGATGCCAGAAATTTTTTATATGATTTAGAACCCCAATATTTTGAACTATGATATTAGATATATTAAGTATATTAAAATGTGTTAGCTGAGAAATGGATTTAAAACTTCGATTTGTAGTACCAAGAGGTACGAAATTCAGTATGATTCCTAGCGACTGTCAGATACATATTCTGTAGGCTTGAAATCAGAATGCCTATAAGCGGTGATCCCTTGGACTCGATTTTCATAGCCATAGTTATGCTAAAGTCAGATTGTTAGAGTTATATGAGTCCAGAACTCTCAGAGTACTAAGAATTTATGGCTCTTGTTTGCCAGGGACCAAGCACCCACCCTTTATGATTTTATAAATATCTAAATATTTTATGATTTCAAGAGTAGAGTAATTATATAAAGTTTTAAACCCCGAGAAGAGCGTAATGCAGTTTTAGAGAAAATTATTAGTTTATGATTTAGAGATTTGACAGTAGCTATAGAGAAACAAACAGTGAGTTAACGGCTGGGAAAAATGATCGTTAACCTTGGTACCAAGTTGTCCTTAGAGGCAATCTCATAGAGCAAAAATAGAACCTAGTTAGGTGTCCGATTCGGATCCTTGCGGATCCTAAAGATTAGAAAAATTCGCTATGTTATGGTTGACATGCATAGCTAAAGAATATATCGTTATGTAATGCATAACTAGAAACTCATGTTTCTCTATTAGCATATAGTTATTTATGTCATCAAAGGTTATTTATGATTTTAGAGATTTTTTAATTTACAAGTTATTACATATATGTATGGAAAATGATTTATTGCTTAAGTAAGGACTCATATATGTGTTCCTATGAATTTGTAAACGCAGAGAGAACTTTTATATAGTTATGCCTATACATATCAAATGGTTTGTGATTGCTGCATGTATATTAATTATTGTATATTCTTGGTTATCTCATGTGGGTGATGGGTGAAAGCTCACTCACTGAGTCCATTGACTCACCCATCTCCCTTCCTTTCATAGTTTCAGGTACAGGAGTTCTTCCACCTCCAGCTTTGTAGACTTAGTTGCTCTCAGTGGTGAGCCTTATTTTGATGCAAGGCTTATTTAGGTTTCTGTTAATTTAGAGAGCTCTAGTAGTTTTACAGGCAGGATTCGAGCCACACATTTATTTTGAGTTATTATAGATAAATTCAGAGATTATGTATTTCTCTATATGTTTTAGAGCTCAAAAATGTATTTTGAAATATAAACTATGTCTAGAAATTTATGTGAAAGCTAATGATAATAAATTTATGATTAAATCTTCATATCTTAACTAGATTTCAGACTATGACAAAAATGTTTTAGATTTATATATGTGAATATTTCAGTTTTTTTTTTTTTTGGATTTGAATATTACATTTTAATTAGAGAAAAGATAAGGATTTGCAAAAAAATTTCACTTTAAATATGATATTACTCTATTTTATGTATTTAGAGAGATACGTTACCCAGAAGGCTTATGTGTGGATGGGATTCGTGCCGATCACGCTCTCAAATCAAATCGTGACACACTCTCTCTATCTCTCTCTCTCTATATATATATATATATATATATCTCATTGGTGCTATTTTTTACTCTCCAAATTTCTTTGTAAATTTGATCGGGCAAATTCTTCTTTGTAAGTGTTTTTTTTTTTCTTGAATAGTTTGTGTCAACCATGAATAGGGAGAAGGCATAAGAAGCAGTACAGTTGGGTTATGTAGTTTGTAGAGAGAAAGAACTACGACTAGAAATATTAAATTTAATCAATTATTACTGATTTTATATTAAATTTATTGATTTAGAAAATAAAATTTGATATACTATTAAATTCAATAATTATTTAGGATTAATTATTTAAGTACACTTATATGTTTTTAACGGCTTAGTTTGTTTCGGAAATAATTTTTCTTGCTCAATAGTAAATTCTTCAACTTGTACAAGTTATTAATTAGTAAGCATAAAACTTAATCATATTTAATATGATAATCTATAGTCAGTTAATTGTGTAAATTTTTGTATAATATTAATGCATTAAAATTTAATTTTTTATTAAATAAATGAGGTTTTTTTTTTCGGTACTGTATGAATACTGGTGGCACCTTTTTCATATTTAATGGTTGTGATTGAATCTTTTATATTTCTATGTTTTAATAAAGTGAATTAACAAGGCACATGATATAATTTTAGTCATAAATAATTATAAAGTATCAATAATTTTAAATTTATTAGGGTATTGGAGAATTCATAATAAATAAATATCCACAAAAATATAAATTTTCACGTACGTACATACATACATACATAGGCCAAGTTTTGCCTCAACCAAAATTTTATCCCAGAAAAAATAATATCATAAAAAGTTATCCGATTCGAATCGAATTGAATAAGTTTTCTGAAAAAATTTGAAATCTCATCCAGTTCAATTCAATCTATTTCTCGGGTATACAGTTCAATCTATTTTTTGGAAAGCAAGATCTAATTTAATCCAAAATCTTTTAGTTACGATTGCTTTTTAAATTTATCCTATCAGTTTGGAGATTTTGATTAGATTGACTTCAATATTTTTCGGTAAGCGATTATCTTCAATTTTGACTGACTTAATTATTAATCCGGCATGCTAAGATTTTTAAGCTTTTTAAAAAAATAAAAAAAATAAAAAAAAGTACGAGCCTATCACATCAAACTGTTTCGAAAAGTTTCAGGATAAAAAGAGCAACCTATATAAAGAGGGCTTCAATTTTCAGCATCTACACACACAACACATTACCGAGTTTACACTAACGTTTTCTTCGGATCTCTCTGTTCGTCACCGAGAATTCTCAAACTCTTTTTCGCTGCGTTTTCCGATTCCAGTTCTGTTCAGGTTTGATTCTACTTCGCACGAAAAAAATCTTCAGGGTTCTCCTTATTCTAGGGTTCTGTCTTTTCTTTTCCGTGTGATGGATCGTCTTCGAGAATCCTCGTTCTCTCCGATTGGATTAGCCTTGGTTAAGTTTCACGCGCTTCCCTGGTGTAAATTCATTTATTCAATTTTAGGGTTCCTTTCGATTTCATTGATAAGGTTTTTCCCCCGAGAATGGGTCGGCATCGTTGATAGAGTAATGTGGGTTTTTAAATTATTGGACTTCGATGCAATTTCATTGATAGGGTTTTTTTTTTTCACCAAAGGATCGGTGAAAGAGTAATTTGGGTGTTTTAGGTTAATCATGATTAACCTTGCTGAACAAGTGTAGATTATTGGGTTTTCATTGTTCTTGAATTTTGGAAGAGATCGTGATGGAAGGTTTTGTTGATGGAAATACGGTGTGGTTGATTTGGGATGTTATGGGAATATGTTTTTGTTACAGTAACATGGCTATAAAGGCAGCAACAAGGAGGACTGAGTGTTTCAGTGGGACACCAACCTGTAAGTACTGGCTAGCTGGGAGATGCAACAGAAATCCTTGCAGGTTTCTGCACAGCCTAACACCATCACAACCTGCTCCTTATTATCATGCCAACACTCCTTATTACAAGTATACGAGGAAGCCCAATTCCTCGGCTGAGAGGACAAACAAGTACTCAAAGGCAGTGAAGCCCCGTTCCTCAAAGTATGAATCAAAGGCAGGGAAGCTTGAAGTATCGGTTAAAAGGACTGAAGGTGCAGCAGATATTGCTAAGGCTCCTCAGAACCCTTCAGTGAGTATCTGCAAATATTGGATGAATGACAATTGCGTACATGGGGACCAGTGTCAGAATTTGCATTCTTGGTCTTTTGGTGATGGGCTTTCAACATTAGCAAAGCTTCATGAACACAAAAAGGTACTTGGGTATTTGGGATTGAATATTTTAGTTGTAATTAAATTTGATTTGATATCAGCAGCATCATAATGAAACAAGTGTGAAGCAAAATGTTTTCAAACGTGAACTTTCTATCTAAATTACATATGAAGTCCTATGAAATGTGTAATTCCCTTTAACTTTAATATTTCTGGAGTAATTAAGTTGAAATTTTTTATAAAAGGTTATCACTGGGATTGCACTCCCAGTTGGATCAGACAAGCTTTATTCTGGCAGTACTGATGGGACACTGCACACATGGGACTGCCACACTGGTTGCTGTGTTAATGTGAAAAATCTTGGTGTAGAAATTACATCTTTGATCAGTGAGGGGCCATGGGTTTTTGCTGGTGTGAAGAATGCTGTTAAGGTAGGCTTTTACTACAGTTGTCTTTCTTGGTAATTATCACAATCATATACCCTGTATATAGGAGCATTGTGATTATGAGCTGATCATGTGGTTTTGGTTGTTTTGAAGGCTTGGAATGTCCAGACTGATTCTGAATTTACTCTTGATGGACCTAAGGGGCAAGTCCTTTCCATGATTGTTGGTAATGATACCCTTCTTGCTGGAGCAGAGGTAACTACCATGCAGTGGTTAATGGTTAGGTTATTTAATTCAAATCTCTGTTGTTGTTAGCAATTTGTTAATTTTGTTATTTGATAAGAACTGGCATTTTTTCTGTTAGTTCTTTTGTCTATTGATTTATGTATCTACTGATTAATTAAATTGTAGGATGGTGTTATATACGCATGGAGAGGCAGCTCCAATCCTGAAGCTAAGTCTCCTTTCCAACTGGTTGCATCACTAGGTGGCCACACAAAAGCTGTTACTTGTCTGACTGTTGGAGGGAACATGCTGTACTCAGGGTCTGCGGACCACACCATAAAGGTATTATCTGTCAGTCAATGAGGAGTTTATGCCTTGTTTTTCCTGATGTAAAATTTGCTCCATGTATAGCTTTATAAAAGTTACATGATTTCACTAGACTACAGGGTATTATTATACAAGTTTAAATTTGGCTGATGATTAGCTTTTCATATGGATTTAAGACTTAGCTGCTGAGCTTGATCTTTTTTCCATTGTATAACATTCAAACGGACACTGCTTGTTTTTTTTTTCTTTTCGCTTAATGATCCTATTTATATTTTGTTTATGATGAATATTTGGTGGTTTACAGTCTTCCTATGTTCGCTACACAATTGCTTGTTGCTCCTTTCTTTTCTTTCTACACAGCTACTCTACTGGTATAAGATATTTGTTGTCCTGTCTGCAGGTTTGGGACCTTGAGACATTAGAGTGTAAAGTGACACTCAGCGGGCATACTGACATAGTCACATCCCTTATTTGTTGGGACGAATATTTGTTATCAAGTTCAATTGATTGCACACTTAACATCTGGGAATGCACTGAAGATGGAACTCTGAAAGTGACATACGTGCACACCGAGGAAAATGTGAGTTATTTAACATTTGTATCATGTATCATGCTGATGTTTTCAAGTATGGTTATGGAGGAGTTTGTCAATTCACCCAATCCATATTTTGTTTTGTTATTACAGGGTATTCTTGCACTTTGTGGGATGACTAGTTCAGAAGGCAAGCATATATTGTATGTCTCATGTAGAGACAATTCAGTTCGTATGTATGAATTGCCATCGTGAGTGAACCTAAAACTTGCCTTCTGTTTTGCTACTTATGTTGTATTGTTTCTGTATTCTGTGGGGGGTGTTTTCTCCTGCTGTTGCAGCTCCTTATCGTGTCTGCTTCTACAGATTCTTAGAGAGGGGTCGATTATTTGCAAGACGTGAAATTCAATCATTTGAAATAGGACCTGATGGACTCTTCTTCACCGGAGATGGGACTGGTTTGCTGACGGTGTGGAAGTGGTTGGACGAGCCCAAGGTGCCATCCTCTTGAGCTACAACAAAAGCTTAGGAAGATCGGAAACTCACTCCAAACTAGGAGGAGGTTGCAAGATCATCATGCACAGCTGAACGTAGTTGCCACTGCTCCCATTGAACATATTTTGTAGTTTACTGATGATTCCTTAAACTATGTAGGGTGGGTGCACTCTTTTTCCTCCATTGGGTTTTTTCCTTATGAGGTTTTACCAATGGAGGTTTTAACGAGGCATGACCCTATATAGGCCGAGTCAAAGAAAGACTTGGTGGAACTGTCCTTGTATTATTCAGTCTTTAATAAGATCAAGAATATTTTTTGAGAAAAGCACACTCGGTCCCTTTAAATATTATGGCAATTGCAAACCATCACTCTTAGCTTTTTAATTGGTCAATTAAATCTGTAAATTATAGCAATTCAATAGTGTAACTGGAAACTTGAATGCTTGTGAGTTTTGAGTCCATGAGATACACCATTTGATTGAGTTGTTCTACTGTACATTTAATTACACAGGTTTACACACGAACATAAGTTTTACACACGAGTTAAATTGATCCTAAATAAGAACTTATTTATACAGGAATTCGGATGTATGAAAATAAACTGAGAACACGTGTATAGGAGCAACAACTAACTTTAGTTCATGGCTTTTTATTCTAATTAACTAACAGATTCAACTAATTAAACACTAGGTTTGATAATAATGTAATATCATATTTTAACTTCCAACTTTGAGGAATTAAATTGTCACATGAACTTTATAGAACAAAAATAAGAGTTCAATTTTTGTAGATTGATAATGTATATTTTTTTGCATTATAACTCAATAACTTGTCATATTAGCAAAGATGATTAAGTCTCACATCCATTATTTGAAAAATCCTGTAGGTGAAGAGGATTTGCTTGGATGATAGTGAAAAAATTTGTTACACTTGCATCAAAATCAAACTCACCAAAATAAATATTTACTTTTCATTTTTAACATTATGCACGAGAAGTCATAACACATGGCACAAAAAAGTTTTCTCTTTGGCATTAATTGCAAATTGGTCCCTTTCTTTTTCTTGTTCCGAGAAGGGTTGGCAAACGGGTTGGGGCGGGTTGCCATAGGCTAGCCATATAATGGGACGAGACGGGTTGATCCACTTTTATTATTTGAGTTAAAAATGTCAACATGCCCCATTAAAAAATAGTGGGCCGGCGGGCCAACTCGATGAGTCAATATTTTTTTGTTATATTTTTTGCTATGTTGTCAACCCATCTTGATCTGCCGTGGATTAGCCATAAAATTAAGTGAAATAGATTGACCATACTTAATTATTTAAATTGGAAATGTCAACCTGCATTGTGAAAAGATGGCAGATTTACAGCCCAAGTCAGTGGGCCCAACCCATTTAATTAGCTCTATTTATGTGAGTAGCAATTAAATTTTGAAGTCATCAGGTTGCGCTATCTCTAAGATTTCCATTTGGAACTCAATGTGTGTTGATGATAGTAGATATAATTACTAGATAAGGAAAGCTGTGTGATAGCTGGATAACGACGAAGATCAATGTGGACCTCTTTCATATCTTTAAAGCTTCAATTGTGATAAGAAATGCGCAAGAAAAAAATGTTCATAGTTGCTTCTTTTTCTTTTATATAAACTATCTTATTTAACAATATCTGTCTAAATATGCGTCAGTAACATTTATATAAAGTGTTTTATTCAATTATATCAATGGCAGTAGCACATATAATGAAGTCCTGGTACCAAAAAACATTTGTTTGCTTTCTTTTGTTCATGTACCAAAAAAATCTATTGAAATCCTGATATGTTCTTAATTGGATGAGCTAGCTAATTCTTAAAATATGTTTGGTTAGAAAATAGGAGTAAATTTTCTATGAATGGAGTTCATATATAATTTTACATATAGAGTTTATCCATGAAGATTTATACCCTATTTTTATCTTCTAATTAAACATACGCTTAATGAAATATGACTACATGCATTTTTTATATACTAGACGCTACTTGAGCGCTATAAAAAAAATTAGTTTTTAAAATCTTTCTCAATTTAAACTTATGTAAATTGTTTAATATTTTTATTTATAATTCATAAAAAAAAATTTATTAATAAAATATTCTATTAAATTTGATAAATTATATAAGCACATATATATACATTTAATTTTTTAGTAAAAGCTTATACAAATAGTTTTTATAAAAAAAAATGGTTATTTTTAGTTGAAAAAAAATATACTTAATTGCATTTGCGATTTGCACCAACACACTCATGGTAAGAATTTTTCAGTCTTTTGGTTATATACAATGTCAATATTAAAAATTTACCTAAACATTTAATCACGTAATATCATGTTAGTAAAATAATTATATTTAACTACTTACTATCTTCAAAGTCTTATAAATATGAGACATATAAATATTTTATTCAACATCTTAAAAATACAGCAAGATTTTTTTTCATCCACCTAAACACCTAAATTTGAGTTTGTAGATTAAAAATAGAATTTATTTTATATATGTACCATTGATTTAAAAAAAGAAAAAAATTATACATACATCTAATCATGCATAATTATATATATCAACTTTTACAAATTAAAAAAATTATTAAATGACATTGTAAAATTTGTTTATATCATCAAGGCATCAATGTTAATCTCTTCAAAATAATAATATATTTTTAAATGTTCATCAACATTTAGTCATTTTATCCTCCTATATCATTAGATTCACTTTTTTTTTATTGAAATGTCATTGAAATGTTTTGATTCTTATAATTATCTTAAGGATCGTATTAAAATATAATGCAATTGATTAATACTATAAATTAATATATAAAAATTAATATCAAAATAAAAATATTTCTCCGCAACAAAAAAAAGAAAAAAACTTTCACAATCAAAAGTCTCAAGCCAAATGTATTGCTGCCACGTGATGACTACAACATTGAACATTCATATTAATAGCCTTGCTTTGACTTTTTTCCCATAAAAAATTAAAAAATATTATTTATACTCATAAAGTATGATATATCATGTCAATACATTCTCATTTTCTTTTAGATGGATTGTGAATCCCACTTAATTTGTCTCACATCTCACCCAATAGTATATTAGAGTTTATTGGCGTGGTTAACACAAATTATAAGTACAAATCTTAAAAATTAGGCTAAAAAATTTGATCCAGGAGACTAAGACATGTTTTTAGGCTCGTAGGACTACTGTCGTAGGTTAATTATTTTTTTCTTCTATTCTTTTTTATTCTTCCTCATGGAACAAGAGAAAATTTTCCCCCTTCAAATTTCTTCGCATAAGCCGGTAAACAAGGCTGGCATATAATGCACTACTATGTGTGCTCCTTGGATCCGTAGCATGCAGGGATTAACCAAGATTCAAGAAAGAAAATAATGCAGGTTTTAAAACATTATGTAGAATTATATTTACATTATTTAATGCTTGTTATTTTAATTTTAGTGAGTGGCAGGACTTACTCCTCTATTATATGCTTATCATATTAATGATATTATTTAATTCTAAAAATATAAATAATAAATATATAAATTAAAAGTGGGGACCTATTTATCCAAGAAGTAAGTCTTGTATATTAACTCCATTCATATTGAATTTAATTAATCTAATTGTTAATTTATATTATATGATATTAATGACAAAACATGCTAGATGTTAGAAACCAAGACCGGAAAATTGAAAACACATAAATTTACTGAATAATTTGCATATTTGGTGTGCATTTCTGTAGAAGAGGGAGGTGCCTATTTATAGGCCTAGAGAAATAAATACAAGTAATATAAAATCAATTTGATTCTCATTTGTGGCTTAAATCAATTTACAATACCCTAAATCAATTTGCAATTTGCACAAATCTAATCATGTCATAACATCTCCTCAAACTCGAGTGGGAGGTGATGAGACCAACTTGAGTGTGAAAAGTAGAGCACCAAACCAATCAGGATCACAGGCTTGATGAACAAATCAGTATGTTGATCAAGTGTCCCAATGGAGAGGATCTAAAGGGTACCAGCGAGTATAACGGGGTTTGGGGCGGGCCAAGCCTTCCTTTTTTTTAAATGAAAATTTATAATTAGTTGGTCCTTATTTTATAATAGTCCCAAAGGTCCAAACTAAAAAAGAATGAGATCAAGCCCAAACAAATTTACAAATTTATTTTACAATAAATTATAATATGCTATATGTATATGATTAAATTTAATGAATTGATACATAGTTGTTTTGAACCTTAAAAAATTGGATATGCATCAATTAATAAAAAAATATTTAAATTTTTTTTTTTAATTTTTGAACTATTAAAATTGTTTTTGTAATTTTTTATGTTTTAGTGGGCTAGTGGTCCGCCTCAGAATGAATGGAACTAATTATTTTAACCTATTTAATTTTGAGAGGCCGATCCTCTCCTTTACGAAAGCATCCGGATCCGATGTGGTGCTATTGGAAAAATCCCAGCCATTATTTTCTAATAAAGATCCATCGAGGGTTAAAATTTGGACTCATTATTCTTTAAATATTTAAACTACTCTTTTTAAAATAGAATAATATAAAATACATTATTGCTATTCTCCTCCCCTCAAGTTTTACCTCTGTCTTCACCATCTCTGTGCCTAGTATAGATGTGTGTTGAGTCCTAACAAAATCTCAACACTCGGTTCAATTTTCTTTTGAAACATTGAAGATTTTATTATGAAGAGACTTAATTTTTTTTAAGAGCTTAATTTTAATGCAATAATATTCTTAATCACTTCACTTCAATGGCTGGACATAGAAATTGGGGATGAGGATCACAAGTTGACCCCCACAAGAACGTAAGATGAGGATTACTAGGGAAAAAAATCATAAACTGACAGGATCGCGAATTGCAATTCACGGTATTTATATTTTAATAAATTAGATTAATAGAACACATGATTAATCTTTAGATTAATAGAACACAAGTGGGACGTTTATTTTATAATATATTTAATTATTCTCCGGAATAGATAGTTGGAAATGATGTGTTCTTATGTTTGTTCAAATTTTATAAAAAAATTTCTGGTATTAATTATTCTAAGGAAAAAGATTTTCCTATGATTTAGTGAAATCTTATTCCCAATGGTGGGTAAAAAAATTTTCATGAATTGGGAATCACAATTATTAATCATAATTACTAAGTAATCCCTCAATTATTTAAATTTTTCTCTCTTTATGATTGCATTAAGGATATTTTGGAAATTATGATATACACTCTTCGGAATATAGATTATATAAAACAAACAAGTTTTATAATTATTCCCAATAATCTTAACAAATAATCCCAGAAATGTTTAATACTAAACAAACAATTTTTTAAAAATATTTGATAATAATATTCTTAGAAATGTTATTCCAAGGAATTGCATTCTTAGAATCTAATTTTAAACCTTAAAACAAACACCTGCATGATGTAACCTTAGCTATAAATAATTAATCCATTTCAAACTGTTTGTTTTACTATTAATTATTTAAGTAAACTTATATGGTTTTCTTGCTCAACAGTAAATTCTTTACCTTGCACGAATTATCAAATAGTAAGTCTAAAGCTTAATTTTATTTAATATGATATAACCAATTGATAGTCTCAAATTCTTTTACAATATTAATGTATTAAAATTTAATTTTTATTGTTAAATAAATAAAATTTTTCTCGATACTCTATGAGTATTGGGCTCTCATCTTGTATTCAATAGTTGTGATTTTTTTAATAATTGTGATTGAATTTTTATTTTTCTATATGTTAATGAATTGGGTTAATGGGACACATGACATAATTTTAGTCACAAATAACCATAAAGTACCGATGCCCTTGAATTTATAAGGGTACTAGAGAAATTCCAATAAATAAATATCCACAAAAATATAAATTTTCACACACACAAACGCGTGCGTGCGCACACACATATAAGGAAGGAATTAAAAGAGAGAGGTGGTTTATTGTAAGGGTGAGATGAGCAAGGTTGAATTGTTAAAGCTTCAATGAATTGTTAATATTAAAATATAAAATCATATGACATTATTAAATGATCACGTAATCATTAACTACCATCAATAACTCTCATTTCTAGTCATCTATGTATGATTGTATGACCCAAATTTACTCCTCTTACTATATATATATATATATATATATATATATATATATATATATATAGAGTCTTCCTCTTATCCTATGCTTCATCCCACCAAAAAATAATATAAGCAGTTACCCGATTCGAATTGAATTGAATAAGTTTTTAAAAATAAATTTGAAATCTCATCCAATTTCATTCTATTTCTCAGGTATATAGTTCAATCAATTTTTCCAAAAGCAAGATCTAATTTAATCCAAAATCTTTCAGTTATGATTGCTTATTAAATTTTTAATATCAGTTTGGAGATTTGGATTAGATTTTCTTCAATTTTGATTGACTTAATCATTAATCCGGCATGCGAAGATTTTTAAGATTTTAAAAAATAAAAATAAAAATAGCCTATACCACAACACAAAACCGCCATGAGATAAATGTTTTAAAAAAATTTTGAAAGAGCAACCTATAAATAAGGGACTTCAATTTTCAGCACCCACACACTCCCGAATTTGCGTTTTCCAAGTTAAAACTACTTGTGTTTTCTCCGAATCTCTCTGTTCGTCACCAAGAATTCTCAAACTTTTTCTCTGCGTTTTCCAATCCCAATTCTGGTCAGGTTTGCTTCTACTTCACACGCGAAAAATCTTCAGAATTCTCCTTATACTAGGGTTCTATCTTTTCTATTCTCTGTGATGGATCATCTTCGAGAATCCTTGTTCTCTCCGATTGGATTGGCCTCGGTTAAGTTTCACGCGCGTTTCTGGTGTAAATTCATCTTCTCAATCTTAGGGTTCCATTCAATTTCATTGGGTCAAGAATGGGTCAGCATCGTTGATAGAGTAATTTGGGGTTTGAGGCTAATTATGATTAACCTTGGTGAACCGAGTGGTAAATTATTGGGATCTCATATAAATTATTGGTGAAACAGTAATTTGGGGTTTTAGGTTAATCACCATTAACCTTGCTGACCAAGTATAGATTATTGGGTTTTCATTGTTCTTAACTTTTGGAAGAGATCGTGATGGAGGGTGATGGAGGATTTTATTGATGGAAATACAGTGTGCTTGATTTGGGATGTTATTGGAATGTGTTTTTGTTACAGTAACATGGCTATAAAGGCAGCAACAAGGAGGACTGAATGTTTCAGTGGGACACCAACCTGTAAGTACTGGCTAGCTGGGAGATGCAACAGAAATCCTTGCAGGTTTCTGCACAGCCTAACACCATCACAACCTGCTCCTTATTATCATGCCAACACTCCTTATTACAAGTATACAAGAAAGCCCAATTCCTCTGCTGAGAGGACAAACAAGTACTCAAAGGCAGTGAAGCCCCGTTCCTCAAAGTATGAATCAGAGGCAGGGAAGCTTGAAGTATCGGTCGACAAGACTGGAGGTGCAGCAGATAGTGCTAAGGCTCCTCAGAACCTTTCGGTGAGTATCTGCAAATATTGGATGAATGACAATTGCGTACATGGGGACCAGTGTCAGAATTTGCATTCCTGGTCTTTTGGTGATGGGCTCTCAACATTAGCAAAGCTTCATGAACACAAAAAGGTACTTGGGTGATTGGGATTGAATATTTTAATTGTAATTAAATTTGATTTGATATCAGCTGCATCATAATGAAACAAGTGTAAAGCAAATTGTTTTCAAACGGAACTTTCTATCTCAATTACATATGAAGTCCTATGAAATGTGTAATTCCCTTTAACTTTAATATTTCTGGACTAATTAAGTTGAAAAATTTGATAACAGGTTATCACTGGGATTGCACTCCCAGTTGGATGGGACAAGCTTTATTCTGGCAGTACTGATGGGACTCTACGCACATGGGACTGCCACACTGGTTGCTGTGTTAATGTGAAAAATCTTGGTGTAGAAATTACATCTTTGATCGGTGAGGGGCCATGGGTTTTTGCTGGCGTGAAGAATGCTGTTAAGGTACGCTTTTACTACAGTTCTCTTTC
Source organism: Dalbergia cultrata (assembly GCA_031216105.1). Classification (NCBI taxonomy): domain Eukaryota; kingdom Viridiplantae; phylum Streptophyta; class Magnoliopsida; order Fabales; family Fabaceae; genus Dalbergia; species Dalbergia cultrata. The sequence goes on from CM062350.1 coordinate 22,144,901, forward strand.
TTGGTAATTATCACAATCATATACCCTGTATATAGGAGCATTGTGATTATGAGCTGATCTCATGGTTTTGGTTGTTTTGAAGGCTTGGAATGTCCAGACTGATTCTGAATTTACTCTTGATGGACCTAAGGAGCAAGTCCTTTCCATGATTGTTGGTAATGATACCTTTCTTGCTGGAGCAGAGGTAACTACCATGCAGTGGTTAGTGGTTAGGTTATTTAATTTAAACCTCTGTTGATGATAGCAATTTGTTAATTTTGTTATTTGATAAGAACTGGCATTTTTCAGTTAGTTCTTTTGTCTATTGATTTATGTATCTCCTGATTATTTAAATTGCAGGATGGTGTTATTTATGCATGGAAAGGCAGCTCCGATCCTCAAGCTAAGTCTCCTTTCCAACTGGTTGCATCACTAGGCGGCCACACAAAAGCTGTCACTTGTCTGACTGTTGGAAGGAACATGCTGTACTCAGGGTCTGCGGACCACACCATAAGGGTATTATCTGTCAGTCAATGATGAGTTTATGCCTTGTTTTTTCTAATGTAAAATTTGCTCCATGTATAGCTTTATAGAAGATACATGATTTCACTAGACTACAGAGTATTATACAAGTTATGATCAAAAAAAAAAAAAGAGTATTATACAAGTTTTAAAATTGGCTGATGATTGGCTTTTCGTATGGATTTAAGACTTTGCTGCTGAAAGCTTGATCTTTTTTCCATTGTATAACATTCAAACGGACACTGCTGTTTTTTTTTTTTTTTTGGCTTAATGGTTCTATTAATATTTTGTTTATGATGAATATTTGGTGATTTACAGTCTTCCTATGTTCGCTACACAATTGCTTGTTGCTCCTTTCTTTTCTTTCTACACAACTACTATACTGGTCTAAGATATTTGTTGTCCTGTCTACAGGTTTGGGACCTTGAGACATTAGAGTGTAAAGTGACACTCAGCGGGCATACTGACATAGTCACATCCCTTATTTGTTGGGACGAATATTTGTTATCAAGTTCAATTGATTGCACACCTAAGATCTGGGAATGCACTGAAGATGGAACTTTGAAAGTGACATACGCACACACCGAGGAAAATGTGAGTTATTTAACATTTGTATCATGTATCATGCTGATGTTTTCAAGTATGGTGATGGAGGAGTTAGTCAATTCACCCATTCCATACTTTGTTTTGTTATTACAGGGTATTCTTGCACTTTGTGGGATGACTAGTTCAGAAGGCAACCATATATTGTACGTCTCATGCAGAGACAATTCAGTTCGTATGTATGAATTGCCATCGTGAGTGAACTTAAAACTCGCCTCCTGTTTTGCTACTTATGATGTAATGTTTATGTATTCTGTGGGGGTTGTTTTCTCCGGCTGTTGCAGCTCCTTATCGTGTCTGCTTCTACAGATTCTTAGAGAGGGGTCGATTATTTGCAAGACGTGAAGTTCAATCATTTGAAATAGGACCTGGTGGACTCTTCTTTACTGGAGATGGGACTGGTTTGCTGACGGTGTGGAAGTGGTTGGAAGAGCCCAAGGTGCCATCCTCTTGAGCTACAACAAAAGCTTAGGAAGATCGGAAACTCACTCCAAACTAGAAGGAGATTGCAAGATCATCATGCATAGCTGAATTTAGTTGCCTCTTTCTCCCATTGAACATATTTTGTAGTTTAATGATGATTCCTTAAACTATGTGGGGTGGGTGCACTCTTTTTACTCCACTGGGTTTTTTCCTTATTAGGTTTTACCAATGGAGGTTTTAACGAGGCATGACCCTATATAGGCCAAGTCAAAGAAAGACTCGGTGGAACTGTCCTTGTACTATTCAATTTTTAATAAGATCATGAGTATTTTTTGAGAAAAGAGCACTCGGTCCGCTTAAACATCACGGCAATTGCAAACCATCACTCTTAGCTTTTTAATTGTTCAATTAAATCTATAAATTATAGCAACAAAATATTGTAACTGGAAACTTGAATGCTCGTGAGTTTTGAATCCCTGAGGATTAAGTTGTTTTGCTATGCATTTAATGACTCAAGTTTACACACGAGTTAAATTGATCCTAAATGAGAACTTATGTATACAGTATTTCGGATGTATGAAAGTAAACTAAGAACACTTGTATAGTAGCAACAACTAACTTCAGATCATGGTTTGTTGTTCTAATTAACCAATAGATTCAACTAATTAAACACTAGGTGTAGTAATAATATAATATCATATTTTAACTTCCAACTTGAGGAATTAAATTGTTACATGTATCTTTATAGAACAAAAATAAGAGTTCAATTTTTGTAGATTGATAATGTATACTTTTATGCATTATAACTCAATAACTTGTTGTTATATTAGCAAAGGTGATTAAATCCCACATCCACTATTTGAAAAATATCATAGGTGATGGGGATTTGTTTGGATGATAATATAAAAATTTGTTACAATTGTATCAAAATCAAACTCACTAAAATAAATATTTACTGTTCATTTTTAACATTATGCACAAGAACTCATAACACATGGCACAAAAAAGTTTTCTTTTTGGCATTAACTGCAAATTGGTCTCTTTCTTTTCCTTGTTTCGAGAAGGGGTGGCAAACGGGGTGAGACGGGTTGTCGCAGGCTAGGCTTATAATTGGACGAGGCGGGTTGATCCATTTTTGTTATTTGAATTAAATATTTCAACATTCCTCGTAAAAAAATTGTGGGCCAACTCGGCCGGTCAACATATTTTTTGTTATATTTTTTGCTATGTTGCCAACCCATCTCAACCCGCTGCGAATTGGCCATATAATAAGGCAAGACGGATTGATTTGCCTTAATTATTTAAATTGCAAATGTCAACTCATATCGTGAAAAGATAGCGGATTTACGTACAAAGTCGATGGACCTAACCCATTTTATTAGCCCTAGTTCTGCGAGTAGGAATTAAATTTTGAAGTCACCTGGTTGTGCTATCTCCAAGATTTCCATTTGGAACTCTGATGTGTGCTAATGATAGCAGATATAATTACTAGATGAGGAAAGCTCTGTGATAGCTGGATAACAACGAAGATCAATGGGGACTTCTTTCATATCTTTAAAGCTTCAATTGTGACAAGAAATGTATAAGAAAAAAATGTTCATAGTTGCTTCTTTTTCTTTTATAAAAACTATCTTATTTAACAATATATGTCTAAATATGCATCAATAACATTTATATAAATCCTGGTATGCTCTTAATTGGATGAGCTAGCTAATTCTTAAGATATGTTTGGTTAGGAAGTAGGAGTAAATTTCCCATGAATAGTTTATATATAATTTTACATATAGTGTTTATACATTTTATCTCCTAATTAAACATACACTTAATGAAATATGACTTCATGCATTTTTTATAGACTATATGGTACCTGTGCACTGTATGAAAAATTAGTTTTTAAAATCTTTCTTAATTTAAACTTATTTAAATTGTGTAATATTTTTATTTATAATTCATCAAAAAAAATTATTTTTATTAATAAAATATTCTATTAAATTTGATAAATTATATAAGCACATATATATGCATTTAATTTTTGAGTAAAAGCTTATACAAATAGTTTCTATAAAAAAAAATGGGTATTTTTAGTTGGAAAAAAAATACTTAATTGCATCTTTCATTTGCGATTTGCACCAATGACACACTCATGCTAAGACTTTTTTAGTATCCAATTTATATACATTGTCAATATTAAAAACTTACCTAAACATCAATCACGTAATATCATGTTAGTAAAATAATTATATTTAACTACTTACTATCTTCAAAGTCTTATAAACATAAGGCATATAAATATTTTACTCAACATCTTATAAATGCAGCAAGATTTTTTTTTTCATCCACCTAAACACCTAAATTTGAGTTTGTAGATTAAAAGTAGAATTTATTTTATATATGCACCATTGATTAAAAAAAGAAAAAAATTATGCATACATCTAATCATGCATAATTATATCAACTTTTAAAAATTAAATAACATTGTAAAATTCATTTATATCATCAAGGCATCAATGTTAATCTCTTTAAGATAACAATATTTTTTTAAATATTCATCAGCATTTAGTCATTTTATCCTCCTGTATCATTAGTTTCATTTTTTTTTGTATTGAAATGTTTTGATTCTTATAATTATGTTAAGCATCGTATTAAAATATAATGCTATTGATTAATACTATAAATTAATATATGAAAATTAATATCAAAATAAAAATATTTCTCCGCAACAAAAAAAAAAAAACTTTCACAATCAAAAGTCTCAAGCTCAATGCATTGCTGCCACATGATGGCTACAACGTTGAACATTCATATTAAGTGCCTCGCGTTGACTTCTTTTCCATTAATTGAGAAATATTATATATATTCATAAAATATGATATATCATGTCAATATATTTTTATATATTTTTAGATGGGTTGTGAATCTCATTTAATTTGAGTCTTACATTTCATCCAATAATATATTAGAATTTATTAATATGGTATCATATAAATTATGAGTACAGATAACATTATCCTTAAAAATTAGGCTAAAAAATTTGATCCGGGAGATTAAGGATATGTTTGTGAGTTTGGATTTTGAAGGGAAAGGGAGGGGAGGGGAGGACTTGTAGTGTAAAATTATATTACAAGTCTTCCTCTTCCTTCCTTTTTCTTTCAAAATCCAAACTCACAAACATACTCTAAAACATGTTTTTAGGGTCGTAGGACTACTGTCGTAGGTTAATTATTTTTGTCTTCTATTCTTTTTTGTTCTTCCTCATGGAACAAGAGAAAAATTTCCGACTTCAAATTTCTTCGTATAAACCGGTAAACAAGGCTGGCATATAGTGCACTGCTATGTGTGCTCCTTGGATGCCAGCATGCAGGGATTAACCAAGATTCAAGAAAGAAAATAATGCAGGTTTTTAAACACATTATGTAGAATTATATTTGGATTATTTAATGCTTGTTATTTTAGTTTTAGTTAGTGGCAGGACTTACTCCTATATTATACGCTTATCATATTAATGATATTATTTAATTCTAAAAATATAAATAATAAATATATAAATTAAAAGTGGGGACCTATTTATCTAAGAAGTAAGTTTTGTACATTTCATATTGAATTTAATTAATCTAATTGTTAATTTATATTATATAATATTGATGATAAAACATGCTAGATGTTAGAAACCAAGACTGGAAAATTAAAAACACGTAAATTTACTGAATAATTTGTATATTTGGTGTGCATTTATGTAGAAGAAGGAGGTGCCTATTTATATTCCTAGAGAAATAAATACAAGGAAGTAATATAAAATCAATTCGATTCTCATTGGTGGCGTAAATCAATTTACATACCCTAAATCAATTTGCAATTTGCACAAATTTAATCATGTCATAACATCTCCTCAAACTTGAGTAGGAGGTGATGAGACCAACTTGAGTGTGGAAAGTTAAGCATCCAAACCAACTACGGGATGGGCTTGGTGAACAAATTAGCATGTTAATCAAGTGTCCCAATGGACGGGATCTAAAGAGAGCCACGAGTAATGTGTTGGTGAATAAAATGGCAATCAATACTAACGTGTTTAGTGTGTTCATGAAAAACATCAGAATGCTTGACTTTTACTGTTGGTCCTTATTTTACAATAGTCCTAAAGGTCCAAATTTAACAAAAACATGAGATCAAGTCCAAACAGATTTACAAATTTATTTTACAATAAATTATAATGTGTTATATGTATATGATTAAATTTAATGAGTTGGTACATAGTTGTTTTGAACCTTGAAAAATCAGATGTGCATCAATTAATAAAAAGATATTTAAAAAAAATATTGAACTATTAAAATTGTTTTTGCAATTTTTTATGATTTAGTGGGCTGGTGGTCTGCCTCAAAACGAATTTAACTGATTATTTTAGCCTATTTAATTTTGTGAGGCTGACCTTCTCCCTTATGAAAGCATCCGGATCCTCTCCTTTCAGAGCAAACAGGATGTGGTGCTATTGGAAAAATCTCAGCCATTATTTATAAAGATACACCAAGGGTTAAAATTTGGGCTCATTATTCTTTAAATATTTAAACTACTCTTTTTAAGAATAATATAAAATACATTATTGCTATTCTCCTCCCCTCAGGTTTTACCTCTGTCTTCACCATGTCTTTGCCTAGCATAGATGTGTTTCGAGTCCGAAACAAATCTAGACACTCTGTTCAATTTTCTCTTGAAACATCGAAGATTTTGTTATGAAGTAACTTAAGTTTTTTAAGAGCTTAATTTTAATGCAATAATATTCTTAATTGCTTCACTTCAATGGCTGGACATAGAAATTGAGGATGAGGATTAAAAAAAAAAAATCATAAACTGACGGGATCGTGAATTGCAATTCACAGTATTTATATTTTAATAAATTAGATTAATAGAACACATGATGTAAGGTGCAAATAATCAATCCATTTCAATCTGTTTGTTTTATGATTAATTATTTAAGTAAACTTATATGGTTTTCTAGCTCAATAGTAAATTGTTCAACTTGTACGAATTATCAAATAGTAAGTCTAAAACTTAATCATATTTAATATGATAATATATAATCAATTGATAGTGTCAAATTCTTTTACAATGTTAATGTATTAAAATTTAATTTTTGTTATTAAATAAATAAGATTTTTCTCGGTACCCTATGAGTATTGGTACCCCCATCTTGTATTTAATAGTTGTGATTTTTTTTTTAATGATTGTGATTGAATCTTTATTTTTCTATATGTTAATAAATTGGGTTAATGAGACACATGATAGAATCTTAGCCACAAATAAAAGATAATACTATATCAATCTATAAATCCTTCTGGTTAACATATAAAAATTTGGGTAAATGACAAATACTACCCTTGAGATTTGTTTTGATGACACTTCACCCCATTCTTCAAAAAAAAATAAAAAAATAGAGGACAAATAAATAAAATAGAAAAAACTACTGAGAAAGAATAAATTTTATAAATACAACTTTAACTCAACAAGTTTTTTAGTTATTAAAATTCAAATCCTAATTTTCATATTGTCATATCTATATATAGATTAAAATAAAATAAAATAATTCATTTACTTACATTGCTGCATAAGGTTATCGTAGGAATATTTTAAAAAAATAAATAAACTACTAAGTTGACCATGATAAAAATAACATAGATAAATTGGTCTCTCAAGAAAAAAAAATACACTTGTGATCCCTCATAATTAAAAAAGTGGGACTAATTAATTATTCTTTAGTATTTTAATGGATTTATTTATTCTGTTTGTATTTTAATTAGAGGCCAAGTTGAATGATTTTATAAATAATTAGAGATCACATTGTCATGTAAATCTTTTAAAAGTACTAAAGATTGACAAACTTGTTTTATATTTCTCACTAATTTTCAATCACAATGCTTACATAATATTCTTATATAGCAAGTCAACTAATTTAATTTGTTTTTTGTCCAATATAGATTTGAGAATTTGAATTTTAAGAATTAATTTAATTGAAGAGATATTTCGAGTTGAAGTTATGTTTATAAAATTCATTCTCTTACTAGTTTTATTTTCTTTATTAATTTGTTCTTTATTTGTTTATTATTTTTTTTTTGGGGTAAAAAATAAGGTGGAGTGTCAAATTTTGAGAAGAATAGAGTGGAGTATTATTTGAGCAAACCTCAAGAGTGATCTTTATTATTTACCCTGAAAATTTTAGGAGGGCCATATTTATTATATAGATGTGTGCATAAAATTAAAAATTTCAAGGGGGGCCATAGCTACCCTTGAGATAGATTACCCTTTGCCCCTAAATATGCATCAATAACATTTATATAAAAGAAAATTACACTAACCTTCTTCGAGATTCGGTGTAATTACACTTAGCACCATTTTATTTTATAAAATTTTCATTGACCTTCCTTGAGATTGATTAAAATTATAACGACCTATACATGCTAATTCGTTAATTTAAATGAGAAAAACATAATATGAGATATATACATAATTATTAACAATGAAATTATAATCTTTTAGCAATATTTATCATATTAATTGAATAACATATTTTTTATTATATAAAAATAAAACATATAATTGTAACTTATGATTAAAAAAAGGAGGTACATGTTTTAGTTAATTTTTATCTAAATATTATAATTTTATCATTAATAACTATATATACATCCCTCATGTTATTTTTCTTTGTCACTTAAATTAAAAAACTATTATATACAGGGAGGTCGGTGTAATTTTAGTGATTCTCAACAGATGTCAATGATAGTTTTACAAAATAGAGAAGTATTAAATGTAATTACATTAAACTTCAAAGTACGTGAGTATAAATATTTATATAAAGTATTTTATTCAATAATATCATCAGCAAGAGCACATATAATGAAATCCTTGTACATTCTTAGCTTGTTGAGCTAGCTAATTCTTAGAGTGTGTTTGGTTGGGAAATTAATATTTAAATAAAATTTTCATGGATGAGTTTTATGTGTAATTTTATACATAAAGTTCATCCATAAAAATCTACATCTTATTTTTACTCCCTGACCATTTGGATTTTGGAGGGAAAAAAATAGGGGGGAAAACTAGTAGTATAAAATTTTAAAATCTTATGCTACAAATCTTTTTCTCCCTTTTTTTTCCCTCCAAAATCTATACTCACAAATATGCCCTTAGGGAGCGTTTGTTTTAAAATTTGAAATTATGTTGCCAGGAATATTATTCTTGGGTGTCTTTAAAAAATTATTTGTTTACCATTAAACATTTATAGGATTATTTGTTAAAATTTTCAAGGATAAATATAAAACTTGTTTGTTTTATAATCTATAGTACTAAAAATATATATCATAATTTCCAAAACACTTTGGGTCAAATAATTTTGAGAAAAAAGTCAAATAATTGAGGGATGATTTAGTAATTATACTTAATCATTGTGATTCCCAAGTTATAGGATTTTTTTCCCCACCCTTCAATTTGGAAATGAAATTTTACTAAGAAAAATCTTTTTCCATGGAATCATTAATACCCAGAAATAATTTTATAAAACTTGTAACAAACGTAGGAATATATAATTCCTAACTACTTATTTTTTAGAATAATTAAATATATTCCGAAACAAACGTCCCCTTAATGTAATATGACTACATGCATTTATATAAGTTAAGAACAAATTGTTCTTCGGCAAAAAACTAGATTGTAAAAATTAATTTGTGAGCTTTTACTTCAATATCAAGTCCAAAGGGATGTTATTTAATAGTCTCCAATAACTAAGGTGGTATTTGATATATTGCCTCACAAGATATCACTCAGAAATATTGTTACATTTTAAATAATTTTTACAATGAGAAATAATTTTTTTCCCAATTATTATTAAGATCAGTAATAGTAATAATAATAAATGAGGATTAATCCACATAGGTACCCTTTTATGGGATGATACACTTTGCCTCCAAGGATAGTACCAAAATGAAAAGAAAAGGGGAAAAAAAAACATTGCCACTAAGAAAGTAATATGGGTTGCCTCCAAAATCTGAACTGTTAGTAATACGGTAAAACCAAAGAAGGGAATGGCTATTGCTGCTCCAAAAATTCTATTGCCACTTACACTTCTTAATAATTTTTAATTGATTTGTCAAGAATGCCCCTCTTCATTTTCACTGAAGGTGATGAATTGTCTGTAGCTCCTTCTTCTGGCCATAGTGCATAAATATACATAGCAAACTCTCTAGCTTAGATTAAAGGCCTAGTGACTTTCTAGTTTCTTCCTATTCAGCAATTGGGTTCACTTCTAATTTTCTTTTCAACTTCAATTGAAAACATCTTTTCAGGTTTTGGGTTCTTCCATCTATGGTGGCCACTTAACTTCCGTGGTCGGGTTCTCCGTTTTCCAACCACCTCTCTCTTCTGCTGGACAATTTGTTGGAAAAGGAGTGATTTTATGCATTTTCACCAAAGATCGATTGACCTTTTGACATGCTTCTTCTTCGGAGAAGGTGGTAGTGGACACACTCTCGCTCAAGCTGCAAACCTCTGAGGGCCTTCTGAGATCTCTTTGCCTTATGCTTCCTCTTCCTCGTAATTCTCGACCTTTGTGCTCTCTCTTTGGAACTTGTCCAAGCTTTTTGGCTTATGGGGTGACTCTTATTGTGCTTTGAATTTGGATAATTTTGGCTTCCACTTGGGTGTATGCTGAGAGCACTTCCTTCACAGTTTCTTCCTCAAGGGGAAGAGAGGGTGCTTTACTTTCGGTGGCTTTCACTTTTGAAATGCTGGATCTTGGTGGCAGTGTTGAACCCTCTTTTTCTCATTGGTGATGAATTTGTGCGTGGAGATCTGTTATTATCACTATTCATGCAACAAGTCAGCAACCCATGTTGGTTTTTCTGTGTGTTGGAAACTTGCAATTCTTCAACCGAGTCCTAGGGTTTCTAAGGTTGCTAATATGTGGATGGGACACCACCAAAATGGTTGGTTGCACCACTTTTCTAGTCATAGCCAACAACATGGTGGAGAGCCTCTGTGCCTGTGTTCCGTGTTGGGTATCATATGATCATTGATGCACTTGATGCTCTCTATGAGAAAGTATGAACGAATATTCATGATTCCATTTTTATATTAATATTTGTTTATTGAAGCAATATTGATAAGTAGTTCATTGCGGACTTATAAAACTTCATTAGATTTTTAATCTATGCTAGATAGTATCACCTTGTATATTTATCCAGGAGGAGGCAAGGATAATTCATTTACCTTCACAAAACATTCTTGCCAAATCAATTAAAAATTATTAAAAGTGGGAGTGGGCATAGACTTTTTGGAGTCCCAAGGAAACAATATTGTGACTCCAAGTAATTTAAAGGCACATTACTAATAATTCAAAGATCACTACTATTTGGTGCGAATGGACGAGGTGCGAAATGCACGAATCACGCGCGACATACTACCATCAAAGAAAAAAGAAAAGACAACAGTTTTCTTATGATCCATCACAACAAAAGGTTCAAAAAGATTTTCAATCCAAAATTCTTTTATGTAATTCAAATGAGCTACCACATGCCCAGCATCCTCTAAGAAATTTTAACGTGAAAGAAATTTAAACCCATCCAAATAAAAATTATAAAATGAGTTGAAGTCCTTTTCTGCATTGACGGCAGTCTTCTCATTTACTCGATAGTTTTAGTGAATGTGATGATGACTTTTTGAGAGAGAAAAATTTGGCCAAGCTCAGAGTTTCCAGTTTGAGTTTGATAGTTTTAGAGACTGATGAACTTGGCCAATCGGTGGTCTTTGCACGTATTATATAAACCTCTTATATGTCATTTAACTGAGCTATGTGGGACTTAGGGACACCAACCCATTATGACTTTATGATATTTTATTTTACTATAACTATACTGGTTATTATTTATCTTTTACCTACAAAACATCAGCAATATTATTTAGGATCAATTTAGCTCCTATACAAATTTGTGGGCCTGACTCTTGTGAACAACCAAATGACCGCAGTAACAAATTTTCTGATGAATAAGAATTTTAAATTGGTTACTATCCAGGGACTCAACTCACAAGAGCATTCAGGTTTCCAATTACATTACCAATGTTCATTCTATATTTTGGTTCGCAGAATATCTGAATTGACAGAAGCTAGTCCCAAAGTTCTGCCATGACCACAGTCAAGAACCATCATATATATTATAGCACAAGGGGAGTTAGTGGCAGTAGCAAGAAGAACAGAATCACTGAAGTTCATTTCTTTGGGATGCTGTCTTATCTAATCATCAATGACAATATAGCAAAACAATATATCTCTGCGGCAGGAAAGAAATATAGAACATGACTTTGTGTGTTTTGGAACTTATATTAGTATGGAGCAAGCAGGAAAACTATAAGGGTGTGTTTGGTTTCGGAAAACAATTTTTAGTTTATATTTTTTATTTTCAGTTATTTTATTGCTTTCAGCGTTTTGTAAAGGAAATAATAAAACCCAAAAATGAATAATGAAAATTGGATTTTGTAATTTCTTCTATGAAAATCAGGAAACTAACTGAAAACAAGGAATGAAAACTAAGTTGTTTTCTAAAACCAAACACACATTAAGGGTACTCAAACACATACCCTATACGGTTGCCCCGTTATTTTTCACCTGACCACAAATCCACACCCTTCATTTCTAACTGAGGCAATATTAATTACCAGCAGCTTCTTGAAATTTTACTATCCGTATCACATCATCTCCCTCTTCCACCAATTTATGTTAGGAGGTGAGGGGGTGCCAACATGTCAAACATGTGGTGACTGGTGAGTAACTAGCAAAGCCATCTTTCTATGCTAAAAAACTTTATGGCAGTTGAAACTTACAAATCAAAGCTCGATTTGCTCAAAATAGAAGCAATCAGTCATGGAGAGGCTCAAGTAGATTGTTCACAGTGAAGTAAATTAGTGTTTCAAAACACCAAAGGGAAGAGGTCGTGATAGGTATGAAAACTAACCTGACAAAAAATTTTGACTATTTATCAATGTATGGATGTTCTCAATTGGGCATCATCATCTTATCAACTAGAAAGATTCATCTACTTGCGGATACAATATGCATGACCTTTCAGATTGAAGTCTACCAAGTCTCTCAAACTTCCAAATACAAACAACCAGTAATATTGTTTAGTGAGTTCAATCTCAAATGGTAACAAATAACACTTTTGCATGTACATACCGGCTATGATGATTAGGTACTCACCAAGCAATGGTGGCATAAACCAAGATAGAACAAGGGATGACACCTAAACAAAGCGCTACCCCAGTTGGGGGTTCTGGCTGCATGTATACAGGGAACAATAGAACTGCCAAGAGCAGATGCAACATAAACAACACTAGGGCTAGTGTCCTGTTATCTCTGTGGCTCATTCCTTCTCAAAGAAAAACCAAAATCACCATGAAGAGGAAAAGAGAGAAACCTCTTTTAAGGGCATGGCTTGCTGGTTATTAATTATTACCTTTTTGGGTGGTTGGATATATATATATGAGACTAAAGCTGGTCCTACTTGTTAAGGAAGCTACTTTATTGCTTTTGTTTATCTGCTCTTAATATTGTGGCAATGAATTTCCATGTTTGGGAGTCCTTGCTTCATTCTTCTGCAGAACAAGATTCCTCTATAACAAGTAACTAGCTGCAAGGCCCGTGTGCTGTAAAAGGTCTGGCACAGAGAGAAGAGAGATGTGTTCCTATTGCTTTATAGTGTGCTGTGCTCAACTACTCATGAATGTCAGCATTAGCATGCTGCAATGCATTTCCATGTTTAAGTATGGTTTTCTCAATCTCGTGCGCAATATGACTTCTCTTAAACAAGTAATTGACAACACTCTTTAAATTGCTTATGTGTCCATTTCACATGGGATTGGACACCTTCTAGAGTTGTTTGTTATAGTTGACAACAACTAGTGCATGTGGTTCCTTGTGTACTCTGTCCTCTAGTTATTTTTGGTGAAACGCATCTTTTGCTCTTTTGATCTTCTACCAAGCTATCCCCACAAGTATTTTCATGTGACTAGTCCTTAGAAACTACTGCGACTAAGAACTCATTCCAACAAGTGTTTACTCTAGAATTAAAACTTATAGTTTGCTTCCGAGTTCATTCTATCCTTAAGGCATTTTTCGCCTTCATATTGATAGTTAACTAAGTACTGTTTGAGACCTTGTAATTGTGTTTTATTTTTTTTTTCGGTTCTAGCAACACGAGGAGGGGGGTTTCAATTATCCACAGCCAGCTTTGCTGACTCGAACCCGAGGTGCACAGATTAGGGGGCGGACAAATTGTCCACTAGTTCAACGCTTTAAGCGGTAGACCTTGTAATTGTGTGGCTAAAATTAAAAGAAAGAATTTACATAACGGATCTTGTTAAGTTGGTCCAGCATATGTTCTGGACCTAGTCATGGGCCGGCCTTTGCTACCGTTAGATATCGCTCACTAATAATCTGATGGTCTAAAAACTTTTGGTTAACTTCAAAAAGGGTCTCCCTGCTCCAGCAATTTATGTATTTGCAAGGTGAGTCCATCGGGAAAACAATTAATGTCAAGCCCTCCAAAATTTTTTGTATCCCCTCTTATATCGGCCACCTCCCTCAATCTTGTAACCTTAATCTCTAATCTCTCTCAGCTACGACCGATGTTGCTCTTCCCCTACTTCACAACATTGCCTTTTGTTGTGCCGTCGTGCGTCTTTAGCTTTATTTTCTGCACCCTCCATGGAGGAGTGGTTGTGTTATGTACGATCCATGGTGCGTTTTCCCCTGCATGACAACCTTGCAACCAAGCTTTTTGAGGAATTATTGAGAACAGCTGCCTACATATCCTAGCTGAATCGACCTTTTGGGGTGGCCAAGCTTTTTGAGTTGTTAGATTTGTGTGTTGCATAGGTGGAGACAGCGTATATAGGCAGTAATTTGTTATGGGGACTGGGGATGTCCATGAACGTGATAAGACAAGTTCAGGGGCTAGGCTTTTTCCAAAATCCTGCCTTAGTAATGGAGAGCCTTTCAGAAATCAGAAGAGGGCAGAACCTACAATTCTTAAGTGCGCCCATGGTTATGAAAATAAATTTGAGACTGGACAAAGTCACAATACATGAGTTTTGACTAACTTAAGTGGTGCGAAGGTATCTATGCTATATAATTGTATGACCATGACAATACCCAAAACATATGCCAGACCACCTTAAAATGACGCTTTACTTAACACTGAAAAAATAGGAATGCTTTTATTATCATATTTGGTAGGAATCGAGAAGATAATGTACAAATGAAGGAGGGGAGGGGGCAATCAATGTATTGTGCTAGTGTGGTTGTGTTAATCACGAGACCCTACAAGAAAAAGAAAAACTAAAATTAGCAAGAGATACAAAAGAACGAACGTGGGATAAAAGTGTTTCTCTTTCATCATCAAAATAATGTTCCGAGGATAACCAAAAAATAAAAAAAGCCAATCACAGCACGAATGTCCACAAACCTATAAAACATTGAAAATATAAATGATTATTTACTAACAAACTCATGATTGATTTCAACCACGGCTAATATTGCCATTGAAAATAAAAGAAATTCTTAAGCACGGCTCAGAATCACTCTACTTTGAGGCTACCAATCTCACGATGACTTCTCCACATCTTTTAACCAGCTACTAACCAGGGGGGTTGCAACTTGGGACCAGCTCATCTCTCAGTGGACACACAGGTCATCTTGCTGAAGCAGAAACTATTCATTTTATTGCGGTGATGCGGTCTAGCATGCTATCATGGTAGATTTTGTAGACAGTATCTGCAAAATATCAAAACATAAAGACCAGTAAAACCAGCTCCACTTCGGATCCATTGTGACAACCCTCCCCCAGAGAATATGAACAAAGTAAATTAGTTGAAAGATTTTAAAAAAATAGACTGCGTGAATGCACACTCAAGTCCACAAAAGACCAAGAACAGATGCTAACCTGCAAGCAACTTAAAAAGAGAAGATGTTTCTTTTACATTATTTCTGAACTTCTGATCCTGATGCTCATTTTTTGGAACACAAAGTCTCCTCAATGCTCCTAATTACAACACTCAGACTGGCACCACTTTCCAATGCTTTAACAGCAGCTCGGTGTGCAGCTCGGTGCCACTTGAGCAAATTATAAGATTGCAAAACTGACCATCTTGCTTGATTAGACATCTGGTCAATGCAAGAACATGAAGGCTCATATTTCAGTATCAGATAAAATTTTAAAAAAAAAGACCAACAGACCAGAGGCATCAGTTGTGTAGATACCTCAGCTAAAGACAATGGAGGCTCAAGAAGAAGACAGATGCCTCTAAATAGATTTTCATCATTTTCTCCACCCTCAGCCTCACCATAAACAAGAGCTTCAGCCGCAATGCCTGCAAAAAGTACCATGCAGTACCTACAGCATCGGTTACTAACACGTCAGTATCACATGGAATGCTCAGGGAGAAAAAGAAGTAACTTGAGAACATAATTATAAAAAAAAAAAAGGAGCGCAGTGGGAAAGAGTTGGTCCAAACTGAAGGTTCCAGGAAATCAGTTTTGTCTGTTTAGTATCTCTGTCAAAGCAGAGCCGGCTAGGCCAGAAGGGGAGTTTGTATGTGACTACAGAGACAGACTCGAATTGAAGTCATCAGCCTGAACTTCTTAGCAACTATAACATGACAATAGGAAACATGAATTGATAACTTAAGATAGAGCTAGGCATAAAATCCTTTTAACATCATTTTTACAGTTTAGTACCCTAGGGAATAAGAGTTTGGAGGATGTAGGACATGGACCACTCCATTCACTCAGGGAGAAAGAGACATCAAATTTGAAGGGAAGGATAAACTGGAAAGTATGTTTCTAAATCTATGAGCATTTGAGAAAAGAGAACTGTAATATCGAAGAGTCAGAAAAATCAAACTCAATTAGCTTCTAAAACAAAGTAAATCCACCCTAGCCAATGCACCATAAATGCTTAGCATAGACACCGACATGCACATAGAACACAACATGATACAAACACAGGGAACACTACATTTTCAAATTCATAGAACACAAACATAGCACTTATATACGGAAAAAGATCATAATACCATTTTAATCCATAGTATCATAAATAAATGTTTGAACCCTACCTCAAATCCTTTGTTTTAATTTAAAATTGCTTGAAAAATTAATATATTATATACCTAACCTATGTTTGTCGCTTTTCAAAAAATAAATAAATGGTCTTGTTCATATTACGTCCCACTATGTCAGAACTCAGAACCTGAAAAAAAATGTTAAATTAAACAAGTAAATATGTGTTGTTAGTGTGTCGTATAAGGTTCGACATGAACACGCATGGAAACCATACCAAAATACCATGTCTATGCTTTATTTCAACATTTATCTCTGTAGCTACAATTTATCATGGACAATGGAAGATCCACCTGTCAAATGCCATGCCATCAAGTCTCCCTTCGGCAAGATCACTGGCAACTTTCTCATCCCAAAACTGAGTCCCTGCCTAAAAAATAAAGGTTTACTGCAACTACACTGATGTTAAATGCTTAATGGAAAATCATTATTGAAGATCAGGAAGCATATTGCACAAATAAAGGAGAAAGAAGGATCAGTAAATTCTACACTTCTATCAAACCTACACATCCAAGGGGAAAAAATCTTTGTTATTGATGTTTTTGTCATTGTAAGTATAAAGTGTAAACTAATTAAAAAATCCATTATTGATGATATTGCTACTTGATCACAGAACTCAATACGTGAATCATTCTTTACTATTTGGTCAGTTTTCAAGAATCAGCTGAAACTACACAAGCACAAGTCTTGATGAATGAAACTATTCTGTCACATTCTGCCCATAACAGTTATACACCCAGCAGTGAAGGACTGAAAGAAAGAAGGTTTGCATCCTCAATTTTTCTTTCTTAGTTAAATTTCCTTAGTAGTTATCCTTCATTTTACTTACAGACTTTGCTCAAAAATATGTTGCATCACCAAATAGGTTTTACCAGGGATTTCATTATATCTCGAAATACAGGCAGTTAAAATTTTTACCATCAAACTGACAAAGGACAAACAGAATAGTACCAGAGGGAAAGGAGAAGATAACAAGAAGAGAGAAAGGAGTGAAATCTAGAGATAGAAAAAGGAGGGTGAGAGATGGGAGAACGGAGACAATATATAAATACTAACATCAAGTATTTCACTCAAAAACACAAACGCATCAAATATAAATAATATACTAGGAGACCACCAACAGAAACTGTCTCAACCAACAGAATGTCATCATGAATAGAAGAGAAAAGATACCTGTCCTTGAATACCCATTTGCACTGCAACTATTGGGTCTAAAATCACCCCCCGTATTGGGCAGCCCATCAGATAAGCTGAAATTATTTAGGATGGACCTTGTAAGATGTTATATATGGCAGCACACAATGATGGGAAATAAAAAATTGTTCAGAAAGAATATCCCTAATATGTGTGACTTCGAAAGTCCACGAAACACAATAGAATCTACCTGTTAGGAGATGTCCTGCTTCATGAATGAGGATTCGTCGTCGATACGGTGGCCAGTAACTCGAGATTTGAGCTAAACAGGTACCACCAAGGAATATAGAATCTATAATGGCTAGACCTAATATAGCTGCAAGGTTGGGCCTGAGGTCAATTCCTTGAGAAATAAGAAAGGACACCCCACCAAGAAAAGCAACCAAAACAGCACTTGAACTAGCTGAGAGACCCCACTTCTTTGGAGCAAGTTTAGTCACTGTACAAAAGAAGGAAGGAAAAATTATATTATATAGCCATTTTTCTAGCAACACAAATTTTTTAAAAAGTAGTGTTAATTTCAATGTAACATGACTGAAATGGGGATGTTGAGCAATTTACAGCTAGGAGGAAATAATTCTGTTAGAAATTCATAGGTGCACCTTCCAAACCAGTTGATGAGCTCAAGACATCTGGTGTTACATTCCTTGGTCCCTCCAATACTATAGAAGATGGAAACCAAATAGAAAAGTTAAAGTGAAAAAAGAAAAAGAACAAGGGAATACCAACTAATGTAAGCAAAAGATTCACCAAAGTTTACACCATAACAATAGGGTTATGGAACAACTAACAAAAGAGAGTAAACCATGCAAAAAAAAAAAAAAAATCAATTTGGTAAATTTTAAAATGCAACTATGCAAGTAGTCAAAAAAGATTGCTTTGATTTGTATTTAGGGTATGTTTAGTCTTAGGGGGAAATAAATCATGCATAATCAGACGCTGAGAAAAGAAACTCTCATTTCTTTGAGTACATGTGTGACAGAGGGCTAGCATGAAAGATATATAACTCAAACAGACTCCAGGGACTCCAACAAAAACAAAGAAAGTACAACTTCTGAAATAAGTTTAAGATAAATGATTTTCAGTATTAGCGATTTCTTAATATAAGTGCTTCTTAAAATAATTTTAGCCAAATAAATAAATAAGTTCATTTTTGAAGCCATTAGAAAAGCACAATCATCAGATTGAAGCTATGATATGATCCAAATCCAATGCTCACACATACTGCATCCTTTCTGTTTATAAAGTTGACATAACGTCTTAACCTTTGAGCATATCAATTTTGAACAACCAACATGATTAAAAAGCAACAATTTCTTCTCTCTCTTCACTAAATACCCAAATTGGTCCCATAAAAATCTAATGGGAGACAATTCCTCATAATTTGAAAGTTTCAAGTTGGCCCTCACATTTCAACAAGGGGACAAATTGAACCCTTCGTACAATTTAAAAAAAAAATTTATAAAACTGTACCGATAGAACAATCTGTCGTTTTTTGTAGTGTGAGTGATCAATTTAGGACTTTTAAATTCTAAGAGACTAATTTATCTCCTAATAGAACTCCGAGGGACCAATTTGAGTACTTGTCCTTTTTTTTTTTTTTTGTTCTTTATGAAAAACAGAACAGAAGCATCAAAACTCACTCACCAATGTTCCTGCATTTTCCGAAATTGGGCAAGAAACCCCTATCCCTGAGGAACTTGTAAGCGTTGGCAACAAGCTTCATGTCATCAGCATTCAAGCACGTGTCCAGAACCTCCCAATCCCTCTGCGGCCCGAACAGCTCCAACTCGCGGAACCGGGACCGAGTCGACTCGGCCACCGACGAAGAAGCGTCGCCGAACGGCTCCGCGCTCTCTTCGGTTTCGAGGGTTCTGAGGAACCTGAGAGCCCCCGCGAGGTCCTTCCGCTTCACGGCCTCCTCGTACTCCCGCCATTCTCGGAAGGCCCCCCGCGGCTGGCATGGCCGGGAAGTTTTGCGAGGCGGCGGAGGGAAAGTGCGGGAAAATCGGAGGGAAAATGGAAAGGGAGCGAGAAAGTGAGGGAAAATTTGGAGACTGGGGGAGACGCTGTGAAGTGCCATGAAAGTAAAAGAGGAAATATCATAATTTTGGTGATTAATGAATTGATTGAACAGGGCTTTTGGCCTGGCTTTGTGAGGAGAACATGTAAAAGCTAAGAAGAACGGGAATGGATGCTCTCGAATTCCACGTGACATGCCGGGAATGTCTACTATTCTCCTTTTTTTTTTTTTATAATTACTCTGTATTGTGGAATCCAAATAGCATCCATTTTGTTAATCGAGCTTTGGAGCATAATCTAGCGTGTTCAGATTTTAAAATTTTAAATTGGTGCTTAACATTAAAAAAAAATAATAATAATTTAATCCCGTTGTACAGGTTTCCATAATTGAAAAAACATAGTATGAAATTGTATGAAGAGATTAGTTTATCATATTTTATTGAAATGTAAGGAAGTAATTTAATATTTAAAATTTGAGGGACTAATTTGTACCCTTAGATGTTTCTAAGAGATATTAGCATGGGTATTTTGTATTGAGTTTAATTTATATGTAGTGTTGAGCTAGTGGTAGATAATTTGGTCTCACACTATTTTGGATCTTTACATGCTCCGGACTTATCATTGCTAAAATTATCAAAATAACCTTAATTAAACTTTTAATTTCTTTCTCATGGCACTGTCGCTACTACCTCCACTGCCACTCTGTGCTTCGCATCTCTGCGCGTCCATCGCGGCTCAACATCTGCTACACACATCGTCGGTTATCATCATGACCACAAACCTAGTTGCTCCCTCTTGCTTTTCGCCGTGGCCAACTTCTTCTTTGACCCTTCACTTCATCTACGAAGTTTCTGAGTTTACTTTGATTATTTTGAAAGTGGAGCTTCGTTTGGTTGAGGGGTTCATCAAAGAATCGATTTTTCTTTAGACTTAGATCAATTTTTTGCCCTTTTTACCTTTTCTACCCTATTTGTCTTCACGTAAATTTATAATCTCTGGCATAGAGTTGATGCCAACCTTGTTTCAAGTTTTTGAGAATACTGGTGAGTGTATAGAAGGTGGCAGTGGTGGGTTTTTTTTTGTGGTTTTATTTGTTAATGCTTGGTCTTAAAACCTATGATTTGATCCAAAGATGAAGAGGGTTAACAAAAATAAACAAACAAACAGAGATGAGCAGCACATATGTAACAACTTCCGATTTGACGCAAAGATGTAGAGGGAAAAAAATCAAAGGTGGGTCAAGTCGACTTTGCTTCTTCTTTTCTTTTTTTTTCAATTTATGGTTTAGAGCAAATACATCGGGGATGATTTTCATTATCTTTGGTGATATGGCAAATTAGAAAACATAAATTAAAAGAATCTGAAACACTCTTCCATTCTAAAATATTCTTCCATTGTAAAATACTACTACTGATACACGAAGAAGATGATGTAATGCACACCTTTTTGGATTTCTCTAGGAGTTCTGCCACGCCTATGGCTACCACTGATGCTAATAGTGAATGAGACCAAAAGAGGGTGGGTGAGGGATCTTTTAGTAAATTTTAAATGCTATAATTTCTAATAAACTATTTGTAATATTTTTAATTAATAATCTTAAAAATTTTCAGCCCTAAGATTTCAATGAAATTTGATCCAATATTTAAAAAGTGTGGACTATCTAATAATCCAAAACATGTGGAGGACTAACTTATCCACCACCTGTTAGCCTTGGTAGTATGGTGGCTGATAATTTAGTTCTGCATATGTTTTGGATTATCTGATAGTCCACCCATTTTTACCATTGGATCAAATTTCATTAAAATCTGATAGTCCAAAAATGTTGAGATTATTAATTAAAATTAGTATAAATAGTTTAGTAAAAATTATAGCATTTTAAAATTACATAACAATCCCTCACCCATCCTTATTTGTCGCCGATTACTAGTTTACTCTTCATGCCACCTGTGGTAGCCACGGCATGGCTGAACTCCTAACAAAATCCAAAAAGGCGTGCAATACATCATCTTCTTCATGTATCTTGAGTAATATTTTACAATGGAAGAATATTTTAGAATGAAGGAGTGTCTCAGTTTCCTTTGATTATTGTTCTCTCATTTGTTATATCACCAATGGTATCGAAAATCATCCTTCAATCCATTTGCCACAGACCAGAAATTGCAAAAAAAAATAAAATATGTGCAGCAAGTGGACTTCAAAGGAAAAGGCAAGGGTTTTGAATCGTGGATCAAGTAGCAAACTTCTTACACGTAGAAAAAAGGAAAGAGAAATAGAAAAAATTTCTCCTTTATTTAGTCATGGATGTTGCTGTTGCTAGCAAGACCCATCAAAAGAAAGAATTTAACTTGTTAAGGATCCCACATGTGGAACATCCACTGTGAGCTACCAGTAAGGTTACCATTGTGCTGTCGTTTGCATAGTTTTCTAATGCTTAACTTGCCCCGTTGAGCAGTGGTGTGGACAATAAAAATAAGGTAGTAGTGGATGGAGAAGGTAGAGTTGATTGCTGACGGTAAAGGCGAGCCCAGTGGCAGTGACGCTGGACAGGACACCGTGGTGTCTGAGAAAGAGAAAGGTGGGTAGGTGTGTAAAGGAGAAGAGGGGCAATTCATTGGGAAATGAATTAAAAATAAAAAAGGGTTAATTTAGTAATTTTGCTATACTTAAGTAATGACTATCTCAAGATCCAAAACATAGAGGGACCAAATTATTCTTCACCTGCTAGTATTGCTTCTTCTAAAAAAAAAACTGCTAAGTTTTATGGTCCTAAAAAAGTTGCTCTTTATAAGCAAAAAACACAATATTAGTACTTGAAAAATATGCTCCAATATCCAGAATGATAACAATAGAAATAGATATTAAAAATATAATTTCTACATTTATTATCATTAATTAGAGTAAAGCCATTAATTATTTTGAATTCCATATTGCAAAAGGAAGCTTTTAAAAGTATCTTATGAGATGCTTTCAAAAGCATATTTAGCTTTTTGGTTTATCAAATAAAAAAATTAGTTTATATTTTTTATAAGCCAGAGCAACTTTCCAAAAAGCATTACCAAATAGATTCTTAGTGTAAAATAATTTTACAAAGAAATTATGTTCATGTATTGATAAATCAATAAAAGTTTTTTACTCAACTACTCACTATTTTAAGATTCTTACAAATAGAAATACATAATTAGTTAATAATATAAAACTTTTTACGCTAATAGTATATTAATAGTAAACTCTTATAAACTAATAGTGGCAATTCACACATAATATTCTCACGTAAAATTGAGTGGATATCTCCACTCAATAGTGATGTTATAATTTATTTCTCACTTTCATTTGGATTTGTGATTTCTATTTCATTTATGTATCTGTGATAAATTCTTCACAAAAAATAAATACTTGCTTAGATAAAATATGTATTTTACTATATCTCAATTGAACCTCCAACTAAACTGATTAAACTAATAAATATACGAATTAGTAGCTTATCTAATTTCATATTTTGTCTAATTTTCATACCCTTGTGTTTAGGGTTGGGAGTGGGTCTAGTCAGCTCATCAGTTTTTTTCAGCGTGTTTCATCAATAACTCAATAAATTGAACTCATGAGCCAAGTTTGAGCTAATAATTTATGCTCACATATTAAATGGACCAAGCTATAATTAACCAAAAATGGATGATCAGGGTCAAAAGTTAATCAAAGGTAATTAATGGTCAAATAAAAAAATTATATGTATTTATGTTTTAATCTTGACCATTTATATAAGATTAAATAGTTAAGATCCATTTTTCTTACTCTTATAATAAATCACTCATCTCCCGTCTCATTTAAGTCACTATGTATATAATTTATAATCTATAATACATAGAATTATGAGCTAGATGAATTTAATGCTATGCCACATGTCAATTTCTCATGCATTCTATATACAATTGGAATATCTATGTTAATTACAAAATTCATTTTTTTATACAATCAAATCATGGAAAGATTTTAGATTTCATCTTATTTGAATATCATTGGTGAGAAAAAAAAATATACCCGTACTAATTCAAAATGTGGTAAGATATTGCTATCTAATAATTAACTCTAAGGTGATTTCACAAATGATTGTGACCATGAAAAGATATTTACCAAAACAAAATTCCAGTTGTGACTCATAAATGATATCTTTTTTTTAATAATTCTAATTGCACAAATGTTTTTGTCACGACCCGATTTTGGGAATGTGATTGGTGCGTAAGAAATCTTATCCCCACATAAACCTTGGTATCAAAGTTAACAATCAATTTCAGCCATTAACTTGCTAGCTATTTCTCTATAGCTACCTTCTAAACTAACTAAATAACTCCATGTAAATTTGAAACCCTTTAAAACCTTCTTATTCTTTGTGAGCTCTGAATCTATCCGATTCTAATAGTCTGACCTTAGCATAACTGGAACTATAAAATCATGTCTAAGGGATTACCCTTTGTAGACATTTGTTATTTCAAAAGTCTACAGACTATATAGTCGTCAACTATCCTAAATCTCATAAAGATTCAAGCTTTAAAACCTTTTAGTTGATTATCTAAATCACATTTCTAAGTGTCCAACTTTACATAAACTAGGAAAAACTCAATATCATATTCTAAAATTACAGAGCCCAAAATCATATTTCCAATATTTTCTCTAAACCTCATATTTGGCTATAAAACTATATCATATATATAAACTATTTCTAGAATCAATTGAAACAATCATAAAATTCTCTACCAATGATATATACCATCAATTTTATCTAAATTCAATTCAACAATAATGGTATCATGAGTTTTATCAAAAACAAGTTTCATGTTTTTAAATCAACCAATCAAAATCCAATAACCAACAGTAAATGTCAAATCTCTTTATACATGAATCTCTAAAGTTAAGCAGTACATGATATCTTTATGAAAATAATTCTAATGCATAATATAGAGATTACATATGTGAATCAACTCATTTGGAGGGATAGGATGCACAAGCACAACACCAACAGGACTCTTAGAAGCATAAATGACAGTAATATTTGACATAGAGGTAATAGAACTCTAAATCAACTTCTAAAACCTCTAAATATCTCAAATCCATACCTATTATACCAAAAGACCTTCCCCTCTTAAACCTTATAAAGCAACATTAAGAATCTCCCTAAAAAGAGAAGGAAATAGAGAAAAGAGAGCAATACTAAGTAGATAACATACCTTAAAACCTTAGGAGTAAAAGATTGAAGTTGATTTTGATGGAAAATGGAAGAAAATGGAGTTTTAAGGTGAAAGAGGGTGAAAGGGTGAAGGTTCTCGAGTTTGGGTAAGCAAGAAATATGTGTGTATGTTCTGGACCCCTGAAACAAGGGGTTTTTATAAAATTTTGATCGTTGCAGTGTACACTAAAGAGCATAAAATCGTCCCCTACACTGCCTTACTGTTCCCTGATCGCTACAATGCTTAATAATGGTTTTTCCTAGTTTCTTGAACAATAATTCAAGTGTTGATGTGTATTAGGTTGGGTTGCCTCAATACTCACTTATTTACATTTTCTGGTTTCTGGTTCCTTGAACAATAATTCAAGTTAATGTTCTCATTTATTTTACTTTCCATTAACTTTAAAACATAAATATAAATAAGGAAATACCTTTGATTTGGATTCAAATAAAATATCATAAAAATCAAAATCCCAACAAATCAAAATCCAAATTTTGGGCTTTAGTTCAAATCCATGAATCTTAAGATTTTCTAAACTTATGAGATAAAAACAAATCATTTCAAGATTTCATAAAATTCATTAAAAATCGCTCTTCAACTTGTTTTCCTCTTAGGAACAATAATCAGGACTTTTGATTCCAAAAAAGTGGTTATATCATATAGCCCTCTAGGGGCGTATAGGATCCAAAGTTAGTGAAATTTATGATCATGAACGATACATAAGGGTCACTGACACCTTTCCTAGTTTGAAAATTTTTTTATAACCTTTTTATTTAAAATTAGGGTATTACAACTTTTTCCTTTTTCTATTTTTTTTTTTTTTTTGTTTCTTCTTCTGTGGTACCTAGGCCAAATCTTCGGTTTTAAAACCCTACATAGACCATTAACAATTCTCCATATAAATTTATAATAAATACATATAAATATTCTTTTTGTAGAATTTAATTTTGTAAACTAATACTTAAAAAGTAAAATTTATAACATGAATATTTATTTTTTATAAAATACAACTCTTTCCTTGAAAGATGTTATTATTGCATTTTTATCCCTTCTATTTCTAAGCAATATATTTCCATCCCCTAAATAATTAAGATAAGTTATCCTTTAAGTTATAGATTTTTTTTAGTAATTCTCTATTGCCCCATATTTATGATTTTATTTTTAACTGGAACAACTTTTATTATAGCATATATGTTTTATTTTTTTACAGTTACAAAATAAAATATATGTAAATTAGTTTTAAAAAATGTAACTTTTAATAATTGATATAAAATATTAATACATTGATATATAAGTAAAATTCACAGCACTATTTAATTAATACTAACTCTATTCTTTTATTTATTACATAACTCGGTATATTTTATAATTAAAATTAATTCTAATTTATAATTACATTGTTAGCCTTCAACATAATAATATAAATATGTATAAAAAGTAATAGTGTGACTATGTATTAATGTTTCATTCATCAAATTTTTTATTATTATATGACTCAATACATTTTATAATTAAAATTTACTCTAATTTACAATAATTATATAATAATATTATTTAAAATTATTGCATATGACAATGTTAATTTTTTCCCTTAAATTAATTATTTTGAAATTTAAAATTATGTTGAATTGCTAGCTCATGATAACATATTTTTTTAAAAATTATTTTAAGAACTAATCTACTTAAAATTTTAAAAAGTACAAAGCTACCTCATAAAAAAAAAATACAAAGCTAAATTCATTTTTTAAGAAAAATTAGTTCACTCTTAACTCATGATAGTATAATTTTTGCAATTTGAATTTACAGAATTGTCTACTTGACTTTTTAAAAAAAGTTAAACCAAGTTCATTTTTAAAACAAATAAAAATTGAGTTTTAAATTATTTTACAATGAAGTTTTAAAAGGAAAAGACCTTAATATCATTTTGAAAAATAGTTTCACATGATACTTTGTTTGGTTACACATAATAATATATTAGTCTATGATATGTAAATTATTAAATGTTAAAACTTAAATAATTACTTGTCATGATCCGATTTGGATTGTGACTGACACATAAGAAATCTCATCCCTACATATGCCTCATGACTGTTGAGTCGTTCTAAATGGATAATTAAATATAATTTTCATTTTCAAAACATAATCAGCTCATATTTACATACATAATCAACACATATAATTCCATTTCATAAACCAAGTCCAAAATCCATAATCATAAAATAGGATATAAACTGACTTGCTTCATACAAAACTAAAAAAACTACAAGATCATAAATACATGTCCAACTAAAATCATGATATCCAAAATAATATATATGCATGGTCCGGGACCTTGCCTACACTGTTACTAGAGTACTCTACAAAAAAAAACTCAAAACACTTCACTGCAAAGTGAAGCTCACCCAAGTTGGAACATTACAGCTATTGAGGATGAGGCTGAGAAGGATCTGAAGCAATAACTATATCAATAAGAGGAAAGAAAAAGGGGGTGAATTTCTTCTAAATCTCAGTGAGCAAATATTTGCCCATAACCCTGCAAATGGGAAACCCAACAAAAACACATAAATAGTAATTCAACAATTGTAAAACAGGTTCATGTTTAAATACATAATAATTCAAATACCAATAATTTATGTAAAATAGTAAACTAGTAGAGAAATAGAAATCTCTGATAATACATACATATAGCATAATAATAATTATAAACGTAACCATCTGTAACAACCCAGACACCCAGCATTGTGGATATTGTCCGCTTTGGGGCCTCGCGCCCCTCATGGGTTTGTTCTTGTCGGGCCTTGCTCCCGCGCAAAACGCGTCCACAAGGAGGAGGTATCCACACCCTTATAAGGCATGCTTCGTTCACCTCCCCAACCGATGTGGGACTTGCTCCATCCCCCTCGTGGGGATCCAGCGTCCTCGCTGGCACACCGATCTCGGGCTCGGCTCTGATACCATCTGTAACAGCCCAGACACCCCAGCATTGTGGATATTGTCCGCTTTGGGGCCTCGCGCCCCTCACGGACGCGTTTTGCACGGGAGCAAGTCCTGGCAAGAACAAACCCGTGAGGGGCGCGAGGCCCCAAAGCGGACAATATCCACAATGCTGGGATGTCTGGGCTGTTACAGATACAATATGAACTATGAAGGGCACCTAATGAGGTCATGTATTGGATACCTAATTAGGTCTATTCTCTGAATACTTTGATAGGAGCTAGATTGTCATCTAGCAAGTAGCATTGAACAACAACTAATGATCTTACAGCAGTTAACTCACTGTCTGTTTCTCTATAGCTACCAGATAAACTATAAACCATGAGCTAAATAAGTTTTCCTAAATTCCATAAGTGTGCTCTACTCTTACTCTTGAAAAGCACTATTTCATGAGTATAAAATTCCAACAAATATTGAAGTAAGCATAGTATCACTGATAAATCATATTCATAGTCATAATCTATCATAAAATAATTTGAACAACAAATATAGTCTCATTAGTTTTCTAACACATTTTCATGAAACATTTGACAGCATGGATTTCTAAATTTGTTATAAATTCATATAATTTCATACTTCTCATGAAATTATCACTTAAATTATGTTTCAACATCATAAATCTATGAAATAACTCTAATGATCAAAATAAATGTCACAAAATTGAACCCACTCATCTTGAGTGGTAGGGTGTGAAATGTCAACACCAACGAAGCTTCAAGATTGGAAATGACATCAACTTTTGCCATAGAAGTAACAAAAATCCATGAATAAACTATAATCACACTAGAATAACTCTATGGATATTGAGAGAGTAAATGCCATAAACATAGGCACCCTAGCTCATAAACATGGAGGAAAGGAGAGCAATCTAGCATAAACTATGAATAAATCCTTATTTTAGAGCTTAGAGGAGGTACGATTGGAGAAAAGAGAAAATAGGAAGAATAAGGGCTCTAGGGCTCAGGATTTGCTTTTGGAATGCATGGAATCGGATGGAGGAGGGTTCAAAAGTGTTGGAGGTCTCATTAAATGAAATTGCTTCGTTTTGGGTTTTTGATGCAAGATATCATACGTCTGTGCATCCACCGATTCGGAAAATGTGTGTCTGAATGCTCGTGCACACATGAAAAATTGAGGGCCCACTGTCCTCTAGGGAAAAAAAGGGGAAAACCGTACCCTACATCCACGAATTTTTATCACATATTCTTTGAGTCTGAAATGCGCATGCACAAACTAAAAACCTGCGTCTGCGAAAGATTTTGTAGAATCTGCCCTAAGCCCTAAGGAATGACTTTCGGCCCTGAATGGCCTTCTATGGACATCTAGACATGTAATATTACATTACTATAATTTATTAGCTTATGGTAATATAATTATTGTAATTTAAATGTTAATAGTTAATTTTCTTAAATTTTAAAATATAAAGTTAAATCTATTATAAGTTGAACAAATAGATTATTTTACTTTCAAGCTATCTAGAGGTTAAGATAATAATGATTTCGACAATTAGGTTTCAATGCAAAATAGATTAAAAATGTGATCAAGTAACTACTAATTCAAACATATAAACTTCTCACATATTTTATCTTTGGTCTTCTTTACATTTTACTTATTTTCCCCTTCTACATAAATGTTACATATAATCAACATTTTTACTCTTTTTTTTTTTACATTATGTGCATTTAATGTGTTTCAACCATCCATTTTTGAGTGAGATCAACTCATGACAACTTTGAAAAGTTTCATGAACAAGTACACTTCCAATTTCTTTTCAATTAGCATTCTTTATTATTCATAAATTTTAGTAAATCATATTTCTTTGCAATATGCAAGTAAAAATTATCACGACTCGATTTGGGCACGTGATCAACGTGTGTAAAATCTTATTCCCACATAAGTGTCGTAACTTGGATTTCTTTATATGCACCGTTAATGGAAAATTATTTAAAACAAACTTTTTTTTTTACATAACAATCACCTGTCCTTCAAATTCAAAATAATGAAAATGATCAACATAATCAAATCTAAAGTCTTATAATCTGTTTCTAAGTTCTGAAGCATAGTACAACATATATTATAAGTTGCTTTGTTTCCAAAATGTCCATTAAACTAATATAATTAAGCCATTAAATACAAAACATAATTATACTATCATAGTATACAAAATGTAAAACATGATCTAAGGTCCGGGATCTTGCTTGCAAATGTAGTGGAGCGCTCTAGATCAAAACAATAAACACTTCACCTAAGTGAAACTAACCACTGAAACTCTAGCACTACTGAGACAATAGTGGTTGTGAAGGACCCACAGCCGCTTATGTATTTGTAAAGAGAAATAGAGAAGAGATGGGTGATTTTTTATTCAAAAACTCAGTGAGTGAGCTTTCACCTAAAACCCCCTTTCATGGGACACTAAATAAACCATGCATAAAATCGTAATAGCATTAATAACAATCAAAAGTCTCACACAATCAAGTGTGTGTGTGCATGCGTATATATATATAGACACATACATACATACATATTCAAATAATCATGTTACAGGCTCAAAACAATATTCTCAATTCACTTCCATACCTGAAATTAGATAAGGTCATAACGTAGTAGCTCTTAGAGAAACAGTAATCTCTGCTCTGGTCACGCACAATATTTGTGACGTAACAAAACTTTGTATATAAATCTTGGTCACAACTGGGTGTTACGTATTGTTGTTCCCAGTGTGATAATAATTTCGTTGATATCTTTGGCTTGGGCTACTTAGTACCAAGATTAACAAATTAATTGTCATTAACACATAGCCTATTTCTCTATAGCTATCTTTGAAACTAACTAAATAAATCCATTTAAAACTGAAAACCTTTAAACCTTTTTAATTCTTTAAGAGCTCTGAATTTATCTGATTCTAACAGTCTGACCTTAGCATAATTGTGGCTATGAAATCATGTCCAAAGGATCACCCTTTGCAGACATATGTGATTTCAAAAGCTCACATAACATGTAGCCGTCAACTGTCATAAATTTCATGAAGATTCAATCTCTAAAACCTTTTCATTGATTATCTAAATCACATTTCTAACTGTCAAGCTTTTCATAAAATAGCAAACTCAGTACCACACTATGAAATTTCAAGGTTTACAACCACAATCTAATATTTCTTTTAAAACCTCGTATCTAAATATAAAACTATAGCATATACATAAACCATTACCATAATCCATTCAAACAATCATAAAAGTCTCTAACAATTACATATATCCTCAATTTTGTCTAAAATCAGCATACCAAATATGGTTCCATGAGTTTTATCAAAAATAAGTTTCATGCTCTAAAACTAGGAGTTCGAAAACATACAAACTGACAATAATCTCAATCATTATATAATATTTATCTAAAATCAAACAATACATTATATTTTCATGAAAATAACTTTGATGCTCAATATGGAGATAATAGATGCGAACCCACTCATATGGAAGGGTGAATAGTGATGAACTAACACCAATAGAACTTTAAGGAAGCAAAAATAACACCGATATCTGCTATAACAACCATAGTATGCTAGATTAACCTCTAAAACCTCTAACTAACTTAATTCTAACTCTAACTATGGTAGAAAACACCATGCATGAAAACCATGAGAACAATTGATCAAACCCCAAGAACAGGAGAGATTGAAGTAAAGGAAGGCAAAATTGTTAGAATGACTTACCTTTAAGCTTAGAAGATGAAAAATCCAAGTTATACTTGATGGAATTAGAAGAAAATGAAGTTTTTTTGGAGTGAAATAAGGTTGGGAGCTAGTGTTTTCATGTTTGAGAGGGGGAGAAGTGTAGGTGAGTGTTTTGGTATAAAAATTTTGATCACTGCAGCACTCAACAAAGAGCATAAATTCTGCTACCACATTGCTTTACTGTTCCTTGACTGCTATAGCGCTCACTAGGATAGTTTTTCTCATATCTTTGAGCAATAATTCAAGTACTGGTATGTATTAGACTGAGTTGTCTCAATACTTACTTAATAATGTCCTCATTTGTTTTATTTTCCATTAACTTTAAAACATAAATGTAAATAAGAAAATACCCTCCATTTGGATTTAAATAAATTATCATAAAAATCAAAATCCTAATAAATCAAAATCCAAATTTTGGGTTTTAGTTCAAATTTGAAAATTCTTACGATTTTACAAACTTGTGAGTTGAAAACAAAATGTTTAAAGGTTCCATAAAATTCATTAAAAATTACTCTTTAACTTATTTTTTTCCAGGGAACAATTATCGAGACTTTTAGTCCCAAGAATATGGCTCTATCATATGGCCCTCCAAGGATGTATTGGGTCCAGACTTGGTGAAATTCAGGGCCTGAAATGACGAATAAGGATAACTAACACCTTTTCTGGTTCAAAAAAATTCCTAACCTTTTTATTTAAAACTTGGGTATTACAAACCTAAATTACACTACATAGTTCAAAAATATCCATAAGTTAGGTGTAATTATAATAATAATTTAAAATTATAATAAGTGGCTATTACAATTAAAATATAATATATTTATATTTTACCTAAATGATTGTGATTTTAATTATCAACTACGATATCCAATACGAAAAACAAATCTTTTTATCAATAATGTTATTTTGTTTTCTCAAGTATGTTTGTTTGTCTAGTAATTCAAATGTTTGACTACTCAAGTTCTCAAATGAAAAATAATTTTTAATTATAAAAAATAAATTATTTGATACAAATCATGTTAGCTTTAATTGGCATAATAGTAATGAAAACAAATATTTTATTTGTATATTTGGTTTTATTTTATGTTGACTTACACTACAAATTTTGTTAATATAATGTTATATTAATAGAAAACTTTTATTATTCTATTTTTAGTTTTGGTATTATAAATCACTATCACAATTTATGTTTTCAAAATTGTTTTATTAAAAGAAGTTATAGAAAAATATAAACAAATTCGTGTAATGCATAGAGATTACATATAGTTTATATTTATAATTTACTTCAAATATTTTATTATATTAAGAAGACAAATATTAGTAGAAGCAATAATTTGCAATAACTACTTTTTTTTAAAAAAAGGAAGTTACATATTTTTTTACTTATTAATATTAGAATGCATATAAAAATAAAAATATTTGTCAATATGGTATATAATGGTGAATCATGAAGAAGGTAACGAGAAAAATACTATTATTTGGATACATGACCTGGATATGAGGGACTAAGTCTAACAGAAGCTTCTGATAACATGATGCGTTAGCATGCATAAAAAAATTTCAAGTAAAAAAGGTGTTGGACAGTCGGTATTTCCATTGGCAACACCAATGGGTCATGGTACTTTCTCTCGGTATTCCACGAGTTCTATGTAGTGATGTACTTTAGCATATTATTATCGCCAAAATCTATGTTGCAAATCTTTGCGCATCTTCCTCCCTACTCCTTCACTTCTTGTGTAGCAGTCGTCATCTTCATATGTGTAATTCATTACATGAGCTTGCAATCATCTTCCAAAGTGGACAATTCTCCTTGGAATATCTCTACCACCACTTGAATAATAACGCTGGATTTTTACTGACAAGGTTGGCGATCCCCAAACCCCCTCATCTTTGACTCCATTTCACCATGACATTCCATTTGCTCCTCTTGTTTTTCTCCAAACGAATGTACTCTATAAGGATATGACTTTTATGGCCACCTCCTTTGGCAGTTTAAAGAGACTTAGATAATTAAATAGCAAAGATGGAGGTTGGATAGCATAGAGTTTGTCAAAACATGCCTCCCATGCATCTTTTGATTATATTTTTTTATTCCCATTGGCTTAGTTTGCTTTCAATTATTGTCACTAACCAAATCGGGAATGTGACCGACACGTGTGGAACCAACCTCATGGAAGCCCTTACATGATATGTTATGCATAAAAACTTTGAAATCAACAATTAAACATAATTTAAATATAAACTAAATAAACTCTTTTCATATGTCATAAACCAAACTATATATCGTATCCATATGATAAGGTAGTTGCTCCAAATCAAGTCATAAATCTGTTAAACATAATTACATAATCTCTCAAAATAAATGTAAACTAACATATGCATGGTCCATGAATCTTTTCTACAAATATATGGAAGCATTACTAAACATAAACTAAACTATACTTCATTCTAAAGTGAAGCTCACCAAAAGATGAAGCTAACAGCCATTGAGTAGATATTTAGGAAGACTTTGAACTAGCAACTGTATCTGGAAAAGGAAAGAGATGTTTGAATTTTATCTAAAATTTAGTGAGTGGATTCTCATCACCCACAACCATACATGGACAATAAGAAAATATATCAATATTAATGCAATAGTAAAAACTCCTTTCATTCATAATAATAATAATAATATCAATAACTTCAAATAAACCATAAGAAAGCATAATAACTTCTCTGAGAAATTAAAGAAGAGACAGAATGTTAAATAATTCATAAAAGTGATGTGTAGTCCCTTACAAACAAGAGTATCTAATTAAGATTTTAATGATCCTTCGCAAATTGCTTTTCTTGTGGACTAATCTATAAAATGGTTGATTGTCTTTCATGGGCGACATGGTATACCAAGGTTAATAAATTGACTGTCATTAACTCATAGCTTTGTTTCTCTATAATTCATATTCAATTATCACTTACAGTCCTCATGCTAAAGTTTCAAAAACTAAAATCTCAATCTAGTGCTTTCCTTCATCTCTGTAGTTCATATTCTACTTCCAGAATTAAATACTTTCATATCATAATTTATTGAAAATAGTTCAAAAGGCATAACAATGTAAATGGAATATAAACATCAACAATAGTCCTATGTATTTTTCAAAAAGTCATGATCCTTTGTGGAAGGCTATAAAATTATAATTTTTCTAACTCGGCATAATTTATAAAGAATGTCCATGGCATAATTAAATTTCTAAATCCATAGAAGGTATAAACGATGTAAAGAAACTATTCATCATGGCAAAAAATAAAACTATGAGCTTAAACCTACTCACTAAGAAGGATCAAGAAAGAAGTGCCAACATCAACGAAGCTATTAGGAGCGGGAATAACACCTAAATCTATCATGGAAACAACCAAAACCATGAATAACTCATAGACCTTAGTTAGACATATATTAGGAGTGATTGGAGGAAACAACAATGAGAGAAATCATATAAAAGGACACCCTAATAACTCAAAACTATGGAATAACATAGAACAATCTTGGCAAAGAGGTATGAAAATAACTCACCAAAGGTTGGATTGATGGAAGGTGTAATGTCCCGATTTTCTTTTAGTCATGCTTATGTGCTAATAAGAGTTGATTGAGTTTAATTATAAATTCATTTTCTTAATTAATTATATAATGAATAATTAGACATTTCTCTCTTAGCAGTTTGAGTGCATGTTTATGTTAGTTGTTATGTTAATTTTTTAAAAAATTAAAGGTGAGAGTGTTTTAAAAATTTAAAGTTTCCTCCCATCTAAAATTCCACATTCCCTCTAAAAAAATATATAGTTTCAAGACACCCAATATTATGTAAATCATTTAAACTCATGGTGCAAAGAAATGCTATTTATTTGTTATTTTGCATTTTTTTTTATCATTTCATAAAGTTGAGAGAAAATTACCCTAACACCCCCAACCCCCATTTAATACCTACACTACCCTTATTGAAATAAAACAAAACACAACCTAACCCCTCTTTAACACTACAACAATGGCCTTCCTCCATATTCCCCCGTTTTCACTTTTCTTCATCTTCTTCCTCTGATCTTCACTTCCTTCAAGTTGGTACGAGATTGTTGTGAAAAATCCTCCATTTTTACATGTTATTAAGCTTTAAAATTTGGTTGTTGGAATGATGCTCTTGCTGGAAAAATAGAATCCAAAAATGATGTGTTGATGATGGAGTTTTGTGTTCTTGGATTTGAGTTAATGGTAAATGGGGACTTAAGCTTGTGTTCTTTTTTTTATTCATGGATTTACTGTTTTAATGGCATTTGAGAGTAGTTTAGCTTATTAATGTGGGTGATAATGTTTAAACAAGATTAGAGACTCATGAACATTGATGTTAGGTTGCTAGATTTCAAGTTAAGAGCCATTTTATGCATATGTTACTGCTTTTCTACTTCTACTATTTTGTTGTGTTTGGGGGCTATTTTATGTAGAAAAATCGAAGGAATTATGTTGGGTTTAGTTGTTATAAGTATAGAAATTTTTTTTAGTTCTTTAGCTTTATAGTTCATGTAAATTTTCAGCACTTTGCTAGCTATTTTGGGCTGTTATATGCCTCTTTTTTTATGTTTCTACTGCTGCAATTGCTGGTTTGGGGCAGGGACAAAAATGGTGAAAACCTGAAGGAATTGGATTGGGTTTGACAGCTATATGTGTAGAAAATTTCTATCACTTTAGCCTTGTATTTCTTGAAAAAATTTTAGCACTTTTCTAGCTATGTTAGGTTGTTGTGTGCACTGCAATAATGAGGTTTGTAAGCTGTTTTTATGTAGCAGAAATAATGTATGATGGTGAGAATCGAGTACTAAAGTGTAGGAATTTAATTGTGAGTTGTGGTTCCTTGAATATGTGCTCCAAGAGTTATGTTTCTTTTCATGACAATTGAAGAACTAAGTGCTGTAAATTTTTATAGCAACTATTGTTCAAGTGCTTGGTGATGATTTGGGGTTTTAGATGAGGAGTCTTGATCAGTCTTGAGTACTATAACTATTGGGAGTTTAAACAAGTTCTTTTGGTCATGAAATATTTAATAAAGTGGAGTTGTTTGCTCAAACATTTCCAGCACGTTATTTCCTTTCATAAAATGGCAATGTGAACATTGGTTTCTTGCATCCTTGATTTTGCTTTTGTGTACAAGTGTTAAGGTATAGTGAGAATGCATTTGGATTGAGAATTTGTAGTCTTTGAACTACTTTATTTGACTTGAAAGATAAAATTATGGTTTGGAGTTGAATGCGTTAATCTAAATTTGATATTATCTTGATGTTGTGAGTTTGATATATATGTGTGTGTGTGTGTGTGTGTGAATGATATTTAGAAATGTCATTGTTGTTCCTATTACGGGAATATGTCACTAGATGAACGCTAGCTGGGTCCAGTCCTTTTTTCGGCAATTGGTTTGGGTACATTTATGTTATGCATTGCGTAACTTCCAATTTAAAAATGTAAATGATGGAAATGTACACTCTGTCATTAAAATACATAAAGTGATATGTTTATGTCTCCTAACAACCTATGAGACTTTTACATGATGTTGGAACATGAGATTCAAGGAAGTCAAATGTAATGTTAAGTGAAGCTTTTCCCTTTGTCCCTATTTAAATCTAGCGATAGTTAGTTAGGTTGAGCTCATCCTAGGTAATAGGTGATTCGGAGTTTAGTTGACAGTTAAATTGCCAGGGACGATGATAAGGTTGGTTTAAGTGACATGAGAGAGGCTGATATGTTAATAGAATTAAAGTTACTAAACAAATGTGATAAAGAAAGTGTTATGTTTTGATTCTATGACTCTTTCATGCAAGTTTCTTTTTATGTGAATTTTGATGTGCTACTAATGCTATGTTTTCTAGATTATTATTTTTTAAATCAAGAATTTTTACAAGATTTAAAATATGTGTCACTTCAAGATTTTTATTTGCGAATTAATTAAAATAAGCTAAAGTATGCTCACTTATTTTGTAATTAAACCAAAGTGACTGGAGACGTCAATGGTGACACTTGAATTGTTTTTATTTAATTATTGAGATTCCTTTGGATTCTCACTTTTTATTTCCCACGTTATCTTCAGATGAGCCAACGGACCATGATGCTGGAGTCCCTTGAGTCAATGACTTTGGGGCTAGCCTATGCTCGGAGACTTGATTTTTATCTTGGACATATTTTGTATTTGTCATTGAGTATGCAGATTATTGATTCTTATCTATGTTCTTCCTTATTTTGAGATTTCTATATCTTATAGATAACTGTATTTGAGACAGGACTTTATTATCGGCTCTTAGCTAGGATTTGTTTATGGTTTGTTCTTTATCAGGATATTAAGTTATGTTCATGTGAATTGGTTTGGGTGTGGTTGTCCTTCATGGACCCATGGTCTCCTATGATATATTAGTATCTTATTTATGTTATGAGTGATGATGTGCTGTTACATGTTATGATATCCAGGATTTGTTTTGTTTTGTGCTTATTATTATGGAAATGTTGTTTTGTTCATAGGTTACGTTAGTTTTAACTATACATTAACAAATGAGGCTCTTGTAATTTTGATTTTTTTTTAAAAAATATACATCTCTTATTTTCTGCTAAAGTATTCTAGAATAACAAAACATATGAAATCAAAATGTGAGAAATCTAATAATTGGTCAATTATGA
This sequence comes from Dalbergia cultrata, assembly GCA_031216105.1. Classification (NCBI taxonomy): domain Eukaryota; kingdom Viridiplantae; phylum Streptophyta; class Magnoliopsida; order Fabales; family Fabaceae; genus Dalbergia; species Dalbergia cultrata. The sequence goes on from CM062350.1 coordinate 22,183,420, forward strand.
CATACGCATAAGAGGTTAACAATTAGGGTGTTACAGAAGGGAGGACAAAAACCTTGTAGGAGGGGTGGAGGTAGAGTGAGGCGGTTGTTATGGTGTGTTTTCCGATGTTGGGGATGAGTTTATATAGTGTGTGGGGCATTTTAATGAAATTGCATCATTTTGGGGGGATCTTGATGAGCGAAAATGTGTGTCTGTGGGTTCAAAAATTGCGCATTCGGGCACTGACAATGTGCTGACATGCATAGGCAAAAATTCGAGGGCTCAATGGACAATGAGGGGAAACAGGGAAAAACTAGCACCTCACATTTGCGAAAACAAATTCCAACCTCTGTGTAATAAAAATCCAGATTATTCAAATTTTGCAGAATTCTATAGAATCCGCCCTCAACCTTGGAAAGGCTTTCTGACCTCGGGTGACCTTCGTACGGGTACATAGGCATAAAACACTAGTTAATCCTCTTTGGATTCTGTCACGACCCGATTTGGATCGTGACCGGCACGTGAGGATCCCTATCCCCACGTAAGCCTCATAATCGTTGCGCCGAACTACATGCATATTTTATTCATAAAATCTACTTCAAGTCATAATTTAAATTTCATCTTGAACTCGTAATAAACCTAAATAAATTCCTTTTTCTCATAAATAAAGTCTGGAACTGTAACTATAATATAAATATAACCGAGTTGCTCATTTACAAAATATACCATGGATGCTAAATCATTCTTAATACAAAAGAATCATGGTGAGCAAAATAAATTAAATGCTTGGTCCGGGACCCTGCCCGCACCGTCACTGGAGCACTCTATACAAGATAAATAAACTTCACATCAATGTGAAGCTCACCCCAAGCTGAAGGGTACTAAAGCTGCTGAATAGGGGGAGGAAGAGGAAGATCCTGCACTACACCTGAATCTGTGAGGAAAGGAAGAAAAGAGGGGTGAGTTTCATGACAAAACTCAGTGAGTGGATCCTCACTCACAACCATACATGGGACATGAAAGAAAATACATAATAGTAATAATACAATAAGTATAATTCACATCAATTTATAATTGCATACTAGTTACAAAAGTCCTGGTTGCTGGATAAAAATAAAATAAAAATAAAAACATTGATTCTCAGGATAACTAAAAGAGTGGGAACGGACTATCCATCAACTATATGTTGGGTGCTCAGTCCCTGGCGAACAAGAGCCCCTAACTATATGAAATCTTAACGGTCCCTGGCAAACCGCGTCCCTGGCGGACTGATCAAAATACGGATAACTTGTCTGGCGAATCTTGGTATACCAAGGTTAACGGAATAACCGCCATTAACTCACTCTGTCCCTTTAAAATTTTCTAGTCTAAAATCAATTTGAAATCATATAATGAAAATTCCAATCATTCCAAACCTTGCAATTTTTGCTTCTTATAAGAAAAATAATAATAATATTTCCTCATCATAAATCATATATAAATCATGGCGTAAATCAACAATAATAACTATTTACCAACTATGGTCCCATGCATCATTATAAATTCAAATTTTCATGCTAATACTTGCAAGAAGATTTTTATATATATCGGTCCATGACCAACTCAAGCATAGACCTTCTCTAAACATTTTTATAATGCTAGAAATTAATTATAGAATGACCAAAATAAGGTCATAAGGTCAAACCCACTCACCTGGAGGGGGGGAGAGTTGACGTCAACACCAACTAAGCTCCGGAGAGCAGGGAGGGCACCCACGTCGACTATAACAATCATAAAACTCAATATTAAAATCTATCAACCTCTAATCACCCTAATCTAGTTCTAACAATATTGGGGGAGCAACCCTCACTTGACAACAATGAGGAAAAATTAATAACCTATACTAAGAACATGAAGGGAATGGAAGGAAAGAGACCAAAATCTATCAACATAAACATACCTTGATGATTTGGGGAAGCAACACTTGAATGGGATTGAGAAAAAAGAGAGAAAAATGGTGGGGAGGGTTTCTGGTTCGTCAATAATGAGGGAGGAAGGAGACTGATGCCCTTTTAAGGGCCAAAAATGAAACGGTGACGTTTTTGTACCGTTTGGGGTCTTGGGGGACCGCTATAGTGGTATATGACCGCTATAGCGGTCAAGCCGCGTTCTGCTCCTGACACTATGCACTTATAACCGCTATAGCGGTCCTGGACCGCTATAGCGGTCTCCAGAGGCCAAAAACCGCTGCAGCCATTGCTGTGACCGCTATAGCGGTGACAGTAAACTCATATCAGCAGAATTTCTTGCTGTCATGATATCTGGCTGGTCACTTCTATACTCATTCACTTATTTTCATTTCTTAAATCATTTATTTTACTTCCTATTAACTTTAAAACATAAATGTAAATAAGAAAATACCCCCCATTTGGATTCAAATAAAATATCAAAAAAATCAATACTCCAACCAATCAAAATCTCATTTTTGAGTTGTAGTTCAAATTTTGAAATTCCGACGATTTTCTAAACTTGGGGGCTAGAAACGAGACATCTAGAGGTTTCCTAAAATTCGTTAAAAATCACTCTTCAATTCATTTCCCTTTGGAGAGCCATTACCGGGACTTTTGGTCCCAAGATTGTGGCTCAAACACATAGCCCTCCATTGAGGTGTAGGGTTCCAAACTTAGCGAGAACCCGAACCCGGTAACATGGGTGGGTCTCCGGGGACCCTAGGACAATATTGAACTTATCTACTGACACGTATACCCCAAGTATTACATACTACCCCCCTTAAAGGAGATTTGGTCCCCAAATCTAAAACATACCTTGAGGAGGGAAAAGATGTGGATATTTGATCTTCATGGCTTCTTCGGCTTCCCAAGTGGCTTCCTCGCCAGAGTGGTTCCTCCAGATGACCTTCACTGAGGCCACTTCCTTTGAGCGAAGCTTCTTGATCTGCCTATCCACGATGGCAACCGGTTCCTCTTCATATGCTAGGTTGTTGTCAACTTGAACTGCTTGTGGCGATCGGGTATGTATTTTCTAAGCATGCTGACATGGAAAACTGGATGTATCTCCGATAAACTGGGAGACAGTGCCAATCTGTAGGCCACTGCTCCAACTCTCTCTAGAACCTCAAACGGGCCGACATAGCGTGGATTCAACTTACCCCGCTTTCCGAACCTCACTACCCCCTTCATGGGAGACACCCTCAGAAACACATGATCACCCACCGCAAACTCTAAGTCTCGACGCCGGTTATCAGCATAAGATTTCTGTCTAGACTGAGCTGCCAATAACCGTTCTCTAATCAGCTGAACCTTCTCTAAAGTCTCTTGGACTAAGTCTGGGCCTAGGGACTTAGCTTCCCCAAGCTCAAACCATCCAATGGGAGATCTACAGCGTCTCCCGTACAATGCCTCAAATGGTGCCATTTGGATGCTAGCTTGATAACTGTTGTTATAAGAGAACTCTATCAGTGGCAAGTGGTCACACCAACTCCCACCAAAGTCTAGCACGCAAGCTCTGAGCATATCTTCCAAAGTCTGGATAGTCCACTCTGACTGGCCATCTGTCTGCGGATGAAAAGATGTGATCAAGTCTACACGAGTACCAAGGGCCTCTTGAAAAGCCCTCCAGAACCGCGAAGTGAATTGAGACCCTCTATCTGATATGATTGACACTGGCACACCATGAAGTCTAACAATCTCATCTATATACAACTGGGCATACTGAGCTGCACTGAAGGTTGTCTTCACTGGAAGGAAGTGAGCTGACTTGGTCATTCTATCCACAATCACCCATATGGAGTCAAAACCTCTAGTGGTCCGAGGTAACCCGACCACGAAGTCCATGGTTATCCTCTCCCACTTCCACTCTGGGATCTCTATCTGCTGAAGTAGCCCGGCAGGTCTTTGGTGTTCAGCCTTGACTTGCTGACACACCAAGCACCGTGCCACAAAGTCACCAACATCTCTCTTCATGCCTTCCCACCAATATAGCTGTTTGAGATCTTGATACATCTTGGCTGAACCGGGGTGGACGGAGTATGCTGCATTGTGGGACTCTTCCATCACTCTTTTCTTCAACTCACCCACATCGGGTACACATAAGCGGTCACCAAAGTGCAATACACCCTCCATATCAACCGAAAACTCAAAGTTCTCCCCTCTATGCACATCCTCCATGAGCTTGACCAACTTAGGGTCTTCCCCCTGCTGTGCCTTAATATGCTCCATCAAGGTCGACTGGGCCCTAATGTGAGCAAGAAAGGCTCCGGACTCATCTAGTCCAAACTGAACTCCCTCTGCCTCTAGCCTATGGATATCCTCTATTAACCGCTGCCTCAAGGGTGCTATGTGGGCTAGACTACCCATAGACTTCCTACTTAATGCATCCGCCACCACATTGGCCTTACCCGGATGATAAGATATGGTGCAATCATAATCTTTCAACAACTCTAGCCATCTACGCTGCCTAAGATTCAAGTCCTTCTGTTGGAATATATACTTTAAACTCTTGTGATCGGTGAAAATCTCACATGTTTCTCCATACAAGTAGTGCCTCCAAATCTTCAAGGCAAAGATCATTGCTGCCATCTCTAAATCATGCGTGGGGTAGTTCTGCTCATGCCTCTTAAGCTGCCTAGATGCATAAGCCACCACTCGACCATGTTGCATAAGGACACAGCCGAGTCCAACTCTAGAAGCATCACAGAACACCGAGAAACCACCTGTACCCGAAGGCAACACAAGAACAGGAGCTGTGGTCAAACAGGTCTTAAGCCTCTGAAAGCTCTCCTCACAAGCATTTGACCACTGAAACTTAACGCCCTTTTGAGTTAACTTGGTCAACGGTACCGCTATCCTTGAGAAATCCTTAACAAATCTCCGATAGTAACCCGCCAAACCTAGGAAACTCCGGATCTCTGTAACTGTAGAAGGCCTTGGCCATTGCTGAACCGCTTCAACTTTCTTTGGGTCAACTAGGATGCCATCCTTGGACACTATATGCCCAAGGAATCCCACTTGATCAAGCCAAAACTCACACTTAGAGAATTTGGCATACAACTGGTTCTCTCTTAAGGTCTGCAAGACAATCCTCAAGTGCTGCTCATGCTCCTCTTCACTCCTGGAGTACACTAGGATGTCATCAACAAAGACAATCACAAAGTGGTCTAGAAATGGCCTGAAAACCCTGTTCATCAAGTCCATAAAAGCTGCTGGGGCATTGGTTAACCCAAAGGACATCACTAAGAACTCATAGTGTCCATAGCGTGTCCTAAAGGCGGTCTTGGGCACATCTTCACCCTTGATCTTCAACTGATGATAACCCGAACGGAGGTCAATCTTAGAGAAACACCTAGCCCCTTGGAGCTGATCGAACAGGTCATCAATGCGTGGTAAGAGTGCAGGTTCTTGATGGTAACCTTGTTCAACTGCCGATAATCTATGCACATTCACATAGACCCATCTTTCTTCTTCACAAACAAGGCCGGAGCACCCCAAGGCGAGGTACTTGGCCTGATAAACCCCTTATCAAGCAACTCTTGCAATTGCTCCTTTAACTCCTTCAACTCTGCTGGAGGCATCCGATATGGGGGAATTGATAAGCAGTGTTTACACCGCATATTTAACCCCTTAACCTTAGATTTTTGCATAAGTTTTTGATATATTATTGAGGAAAATAATAGTGTTTTATAAATTGAACCTCATTGCACAATTTTGATAAATCAATGACAATTCCTCCATTTTTTTTAATAAATAAATCTTGTTACAATTAACTTGTCTCCTTGAGTTAGGTTTTTGTGTACAGGAGCATTGCATTAGAACTTGCCATTCAGGTGAGCGCTAATAAGAGCTAAGAGCTAAGAATACAAGAGTGCTTCAGAGAGCACGACTGATCTACTTTGCAAGAAACCCGTTCTGGTGAGCGCTGCAGCGCTCCTACGATGATTTGATTTTTGCCTGCTATCTCGTATGGGCCAAATTTTGGGCCCATTTTTCTTGGAAGCTACAGTAAACGCGAGTGAGACAGCAGCAGGAGGCAGCATCTAGGTTTTGGATAATAGAGAACTCTCTCTACCTTATCTCTGTCTCTTCTCTCTCTAGGTTTAGAGGCTTCCTTTCACAATTTATTTTTGAGTCTTCCACCTTTGTAATTTATAGTTTTTCATCAATCTTTGACTGTGAAACTTCGCACATGGAGGAGTAATTCCATTACCTCGCACAGAGACAACGGAAGATCAACATTGTTCTTGAGGTTTTTGTTTTTTAATTTTAGTTTATGTTTGGTTTTTCATTCCCTTTGCTTCTCTTACAAATTTTGGTTGCGATGATTTTGTAATCAAGTTTTTTTGAGAATTGTCAATTATGTCTTCATTGTATGCATAATTTTGATGCCGTTTGGACATTGGGTTAATTGATTTGATTAATTCCAGTTAATAAGGGGATGAAATTAAAATCCGTTAGGATTTAGGCTACTGCAATTGTAACGAAATTAACATAAGTTTATAGGGTCATGATTGTGATCACTAGTTTTTGTGTTAGTTGAATCCTTGGTGGTAATACGATTGTATGACTGTTAAGTAGTATTGCGACGTCAGTTGTGCTAAGTATAGTTGACGTAGATAGTCACTGCCATGAACTTTATCCGTGTAAACCAATGATAGAACATATTTTGATCTGAAGGAGTCTTTGTGCAGGTAATTCCTTGCTATTTCATATTCCCAATTTTATTTGTTTGTTAATCACGTCAACAATACCACCTTTGCAATTTGAATCAATTTAAATACTTCCTTGTGAGACGACTCGGATTGCACTATAATTACATTTAGTGTAATTTGGTTATTACAAATTACTTTTAATTTGTCGCGGGTTGCGACAGCTCGCGTCAAATTTTGGCGCCGTTGCCGGGGAAGTGATTTTAATTGATTCTTTTTCTTGTTTTAATTTATTTTGGTGCTAATAGGCTTGTATATACCTGTACATAATTGAGCATCCTTGCATTCATCATTCATTTTTTTTTCTTTTTCGGTCATTTACGGTGTTTTGGTCTTTGAAAATAGGTGTCATCTGTTTTAAATAATCTCGGTTTCCTATAAAACTTGGTATCCCAAGTATTTTGGGCATTTTAAACAAGACTCACTTTAGTGAACCCCACCCTATTTTTGCCAAATTCTACCGTTTACACCACTTTTTCAATTTATTTTGATTTTCTTGAATTTTTTTTTTCTTCTTCATACTTGTCTTTTCATTTTATTTTATTTTATTTTATTATTATTATTTTTGCATCTTATTATCCACCGATACCTTGCATAGCATTTTATTAGTTCTTTTATGTCAATTTAGAGTAGCTTTTCATTTCCTCTTGCCTTTTCTTTTATTTTACTCATTTCCACTTGAGCTAACATGAGCACTAACCTTTATTTTAGTTTCCAAGAGTATGGTTCTTATGGTTTTGCAGGCAATGGAGCAGTGAATAATCCTTACCAAGGATTGGAGGAGAAATTGAATGAGATAAAGTGCTTCCTAGAGCAATATGTGAAGGGAATGCAAACCCAACAACCATGTTTTGAGCCACAACCATTCACAGATTACCAACCACCACCACCACCACTGCTTCCAACATATCCTGAACCAAATTCAACACCCTACCATGAGCCATACACATACCCATACTATGAGCCTTACCATGACTTCTACCAACATCCATATTTTGGGCCACCATCATTAGACACATCCCCATACCCACAATGTTACCCACCTTCCTTCCATCAACCACCCCAATACACATACAATCTACCTCAACCATCATCTGAACCATCAACCCAAGTGTCGTGGGACCAATTGTTGGAAATGTGCAAGAAGCTCCGTGCTGACTGGGATGACTGGGACGACTATAAACCCTCTTTATCCCAACCTCTAATCCCATATGAAGAGCCAAATGTTGAGAAGCCATCATCAGAGCCAGCTGTGAGGATTGAAGCTCCGAATTCTAGTATGATTGAAGAGCTTATGGGGCCATTATCTGATGAGAGTTGTTATGTTCTGGAGCAAGTTGTTGAGGCTCCACACGAGACATTGGCTAAGGCACTTGCAGGGGAGTTTGATGAGGAGTCCGATATAGAGATTATCTTTGAGGAGCCACCTCCGGTATCAACTGAGAGGATGGAAGTTAAATCACTCTAGTGTGATTGAGGAGGTGCATGAGGAGTTCCATGTGCAATCCTATTTTTCCTTGGAGCCCCCGATTGAGATGATTGAGGAAACTGCATTCCCTATACCTTCTTTGGAAGTAGAGCAGATTGTGAAAGCAGAGGTTGTTGACCCTTTGAGTGATCTATACCCTCTACTTCCTAGCATGAATCTGAATGATGGGGAAGTTTTTGTATGCCATACCTGTCATGATGGTTATATATGCTCCATATGCCAAGAGATTGAGGCTAGCATTCAAGGGAAGCCTGTCATTATCAGCATTAATGATGAGTTTGGTATGTTGGAAGGAACACCTCGTGCGGACATTAATGAGAATGTTGTTATTGATGTGAGCTGGGATTTATCTCCACTTACAATTAAGCCAAAGATGGATGGTTGGGGCCAATCACATATTCCTATTTTTGGGCCGCATGAGCATAGTATCTTGGAGAATGATTTTCAGCTCTTAGACTTATGTGAGGTTCCTGCAAAAGACCAAATACACAATTCTTGGGGACTAAATAGGCAAGTAGCAAGAGAATGGAAGCCTCCTTTTGGGAACATGCATCTTTTCCCTATAGGAGTGACTTGTTGTTGGGATGTTCGAGCTAGGAGGAGCTTCAAGGCTCCAATGACTGCATTACAAACTTCACCATTTGGATCTAGAAATTTGTGTGAGACAGTGACTTGTGGTATGGTCCAAACCATATGGGACCCAGGTGGAGCTAGGAGATGCAAACTTGGATGGGAGCTTCGAGATCAGTTCAAGCATAAGCCACCATAAGGGAGTTCTCATCACCTTTTCTCTTTTAGTTCTCCGTCTTTAATTTTCAATAAAGCATGTATAGTGTAGGATTTCACATGCTACTAGTTTTAGGTTGTTAGTTGTTGTTTAGTTGTGTTGTGTGTCATTCAATGGATACTATTGAGGATTTACTTGCTTGGCTTTTAGCACATTTGGCACTTTTCCTAACTTACTTGACTTTGAATTATGCTTTGTGTAATGCATACTTAGTAAATTGCTCTTCATTGCATGGATTGAGTATATGGACATAACCCTTGGTCGAGCTTTTGAGCCTTTCATGGATGGATATGTTGCATGCCATTCTTATTTTGTTTTTCTGTGTGTTCTCTCATTGGTTATGCATTCCAGAACTTGCCTTTGGTCTTTCTTGAAGCTGTGTCATTAGCATGTGCATGCATTAAGATGATAGAGGCATTTTAATTTTTCTTGTTTTAAGCTACTTGACCATGCAGCCAACCTTCCTTATTGCCCTTGTTTGCACCCACTTTGAGCCTTAATGACCATTCTTTTGTTTTAGCACATTATAAGCCTAAGTGAAAAACAACGAAATTACCTAACCCCTAGGCTTAGGAGAGCATTTGTTCATCCTTCATATGTGCTTGAGCATAAGTGTAGGGGTTGCATGAGGACATGCATTGTTTTAAGTGTGGGGGAGTGAATGATCAAGTAAAGAGAAGCTCCAAAAGGAAGTGTGGCAATAAAGGTACACACATTTTCATGATAAAAAAAAAAACAAAAAAAAAAATTAAAAGAAAAAAAAAAGGAAAGAAAAGAAAATTTTGCAAAATGAAAGTTGTTATGAATAAAAAGTTATGGGGAATTGGTTAAGTTGTGAGAAATGAGGCTTGTTGAGCATGTTTTATTTGGAAATTGCACCTTCTTGCATCTTTGCTCTTGTGCATATACATTTGCTCTCTTAATCTTAGGCTTAACTTTGCTTGGCCTTTTTGATATTTCCTACCCCTTACCTAAGCCCCGTTACAACCCTGAATAAGCCCTCTTGAGTTGTGTATGCATGTGTGTAACTAGTGGAGAGTGAGATGACTTGCAAGCCTATGGTAATGCATTTCCATTTGAGAAGTTTTGAGTGTCAAAATTTGAGCCAACACAGATTGAGAGACTTGAGTGGTAAACACTAGACTTGTGAGGTCCCATGTCCTTGATCTTTGCATGTTATGAGTGAAATTTACCTTGTTTGCTCTCCTTTTGCGCAAGTCATGCTTGGAAGGATTTGGTGCTCGATAATTTGCTTTTGCCCTTTATGCTTGTTTCCTCATAGTTCGTTAGAATTGACATTTTAGTTGTCTTCCTTGTTTTGTGTCAAGTTTAGGATTTGTGAGTCGTTAGTAGTTAGCTTACAAATGGTTTGATTGCTTTGACATTTGACCATTGCTTGTTTGTTAGTCTTGCATGAGGACATGCAATTGTTTAAGTGTGGGGGAGTTTGATAAGCAGTGTTTACACCGCATATTTAACCCCTTAACCTTGGATTTTTGCATAAGTTTTTGATATATTATTGAGTAAAATAATAGTGTTTTATAAATTGAACCTCATTGCACAATTTTGATAAATCAATGACAATTCCTCCATTTTTTTTAATAAATAAATCTTGTTACAATTAACTTGTCTCCTTGAGTTAGGTTTTTGTGTACAGGAGCATTGCATTGAGTGCAAAGCATCAAAAGTAGGAGCTGAGACTGAAAGGAAGAAAAAATGCAAGAGCTTGCCATTCGGGTGAGCGCTGCAGCGCTCGACAGAGAGCACGACTGATCTACTTTGCAAGAAACCCGTTCTGGTGAGTGCTGCAGCGCTCTTAGCGCTGCAGCGCTCCTACGATGATTTGATTTTTGCCTGCTATCTCGTATGGGCCAAATTTTGGGCCCATTTTTCTTGGAAGCTACAGTAAACGCGAGTGAGACAAAGAATAGGAGGCAGCATCTAGGTTTTGGATAATAGAGAACTCTCTCTACCTTATCTCTGTCTCTTCTCTCTCTAGGTTTAGAGGCTTCCTTTCACAATTTATTTTTGAGTCTTCCACCTTTGTAATTTATAGTTTTTCATCAATCTTTGACTGTGAAACTTCGCACATGGAGGAGTAATTCCATTACCTCGCACAGAGACAACGGAAGATCAACATTGTTCTTGAGGTTTTTGTTCTTTAATTTTAGTTTATGTTTGGTTTTTCATTCCCTTTGCTTCTCTTACAAATTTTGGTTGCGATGATTTTGTAATCAAGTTTTTTGAGAATTGTCAATTATGTCTTCATTGTATGCATAATTTTGATGCCGTTTGGACATTGGGTTAATTGATTTGATTAATTCCAGTTAATAAGGGGATGAAATTAAAATCCGTTAGGATTTAGGCTACTGCAATTGTAACGAAATTAACATAAGTTTATAGGGTCATGATTGTGATCACTAGCTCTTGTGTTAGTTGAATCCTTGATGGTAATACGATTGTATGACTGTTAAGTAGTATTGCGACGTCAGTTGTGCTAAGTATAGTTGACGTAGATAGTCACTGCCATGAACTTTATCCGTGTAAACCAATGATAGAACATATTTTGATCTGAAGGAGTCTTTGTGCAGGTAATTCCTTGCTATTTCATATTCCCAATTTTATTTGTTTGTTAATCACGTCAACAATACCACCTTTGCAATTTGAATCAATTTAAATACTTCCTTGTGAGACGACTCGGATTGCACTATAACTACATTTAGTGTAATTTGGTTATTACAAATTACTTTTAATTTGTCGCGGGTTGCGACAGCTCGCGTCAGGAATAGAGATGGGCCTAACTCCCGGCTCAAGCTCTATGCCAAACTCTATCTCCCTCTCGGGTGGCATCCCCGGTAATTCATCCGGAAACACATCTGGGAACTCACAAACCACAGGAACAGACTCTATGGTCGGCACCTCCACCTCTACATCTCTAACCGCTGCCAAGAATCCATAACTTCCTTTATCCATAAGCCTCAAGGCATTGATGGCCGAGATCAAGCTAGTAGGGACCGAACAACTGGTACCCATGAACTCAAGGTGCTTGCCTCCAAGAACATCAAACTTCACAGACTTACTATAGCAATCCACCATGGCATGGCATGGGGCTAGCCAATCCATGCCCACTATGACATCGAAATCTGTCATGTCTAGTAAATGAAGGTCCACCAATGCCTCCATACCCCCAACCTTGACTTTACATTCTCTATAAACCGAATCAATTAGAAGGGGTCCTCCTGTAGGTATCCCCACAAAAAATGGCTTCTCTAAGGTGGAAACAGATCTCTCAAACCGTGCAGCAAAGAATGGGGACACATACGAATATGTGGACCCGGAGTCAATCAATGCAAAAGCCTCAAAGGAGAAAACTTTTATGATACCTGTCACAACATCGGCCGAAGCTGCTGCATCCTGACGTGTGAGAGCAAACAGACGGGGTTGCCCTCTGCTGCCCTGGCCTCTGTCGCCTGATCCTCTGCCACCATGGCCTCTACCCCCAGGGCCTCGGCCTCCAGCTCCCCTGCCTGCTGAAGCCACAGAGCTCTCTCGGGTCATTGACTGATACGATGGCACTGGAGTGGTGGGGTTCGCCGACCCCTGGCTAGAAGATCTCACCAACATCGGACAATCCCTCTTGATATGGCCTTGTTGGCCACAGCTATAGCACCCAGAAAATCCTTGCATGCACTGCCCCGAATGCCTCTTCCTGCAAGCCTGACACTTTGGGATGGAACGTCCAGCACTGGCCAGCCAGGTGGCGCCTTCCACCTTACGTGAAGCGAGGCCGAGTCGGTGTAGGCTCTGAAAAGACTACTCTACATGGCTGTGCCCTCTGCTGGCCCTGTCCTCTGCTAGACCCAGCTCCCCCAGAAAAAGAACCATGAGTCTTGGCCCTCTTGGCCTCAGCTGATGCTCTCCTCTCTGCTAAGCCTCCCTCTAACCCAATGGCTGTGTCTACCACCTGGGCATAGTCCATGGTCCCCACATGTGGCTGCAGGCTCAAAAACATATCCTTAGGCAGCCCATGAACAAACCGCCTCACCCTCTCAGTCTCTGACTGAAGCAAACCTGCCGCTGCCTGGGATAGATACGTAAATCGCTCATCATACTCAGCTACGGACATGCCTGGGGTCATCCGTAGCCTCAAGAACTCCTCCAACATTTGAGCTCGTCGGCTTTCCGAAAGGAATCTCCGAAGAAAAGCTGCCCGGAACTCCTCCCAGGTGGGTGGCTCAGAGTCGCTACGTCCTTGGAGGAACTCATCGTACCATATACCAGCTTGGCCTCCCAGCTGGAAGCCAGCCAACTTCGCAGTCCTCTCAGATGAACAGTGGATAACTCGAGTGATCTTCTCAATCTCTCGGAGGAATTCCTGTGCATCCTCCATCGTCAGGCGCCCGTGAAAAGTGGGCGGGTCCATCCTCCTAAACCGCTCCAAAGCTGAATCATTAGGATCTCTAATAGGTGGCTGAACCACATCTTTGGTGGTGGGATTACGCCTCGGCTGCTGGCCAACACTCCTGTGAGGGTGGCCAAAGCACGCTGTAACTCTGAAGCGGGCATCTGAGCTGGAAGAGCCGCTACTACAGCGGTGGCGTGAAGAAGGATGGTGAAAAGGAGGCATACTGAATCCTTAGAAACATAAACATATAGGATAGTTATTGATCATGGAAGGAATGATAGGACTCTATCTCGAAACTTATTCATGATTGACCAACCTAAAGGCCTCAAGTGACACTTCGTTAGTGCAAATGGGCGCGCTTCCATTCACACAAACGCCGTGCTACTTGTGGACACTTGCTCCAGTGACAATGTAGGGAAACCTAGGCGCTCTGATACCACTTTGTCACGACCCGATTTGGATCGTGACCGGCACGTGAGGATCCCTATCCCCACGTAAGCCTCATAATCGTTGCGCCGAACTACATGCATATTTTATTCATAAAATCTACTTCAAGTCATAATTTAAATTTCATCTTGAACTCGTAATAAACCTAAATAAATTCCTTTTTCTCATAAATAAGGTCCTGAATCAGAACTATAATATAAATATAACCGAGTTGCTCATTTACAAAATATACCATGGATGCTAAATCATTCTTAATACAAAAGAATCATGGTGAGCAAAATAAATTAAATGCTTGGTCCGGGACCCTGCCCGCACCGTCACTGGAGCACTCTATACAAGATAAATAAACTTCACATCAATGTGAAGCTCACCCCAAGCTGAAGGGTACTAAAGCTGCTGAATAGGGGGAGGAAGAGGAGGATCCTGCGCTACACTTGAATCTGTGAGGAAAGGAAGAAAAGAGGGGTGAGTTTCATGACAAAACTCAGTGAGTGGATCCTCACTCACAACCATACATGGGACATGAAAGAAAATACATAATAGTAATAATACAATAAGTATAATTCACATCAATTTATAATTGCATACTAGTTACAAAAGTCCTGGTTGCTGGATAAAAATAAAATAAAAATAAAAACATTGATTCTCAGGATAACTAAAAGAGTGGGAACAGACTATCCATCAACTATATGTTGGGTGCTCAGTCCCTGGCGAACAAGAGCCCCTAACTATATGAAATCTTAACGGTCCCTGGCGAACCGCGTCCCTGGCGGACTGATCAAAATACGGATAACTTGCCCCTGGCGGGCCTTGGTATACCAAGGTTAACGGAATAACTGCCGTTAACTCACAGCTCTGTCCCTTTAAAATTTTCTAGTCTAAAATCAGCTGAAATCATATAATGAAAATTCCAATCATTCCAAACCTTGCAATTTTTGCTTCTCATAAGAAAAATAATAATAATATTTCCTCATCATAAATCATATATAAATCATGGCGTAAATCAACAATAATAACTATTTACCAACTATGGTCCCATGCATCATTATAAATTCAAATTTTCATGCTAATACTTGCAAGAAGATTTTTATATATATCGGTCCATGACCAACTCAAGCATAGACCTTCTCTAAACATTTTTATAATGCTAGAAATTAATTATAGAATGACCAAAATAAGGTCATAAGGTCAAACCCACTCACCTGGAGGGGGGGAGAGTTGACGTCAACACCAACTAAGCTCCGGAGAGCAGGGAGGGCACCCACGTCGACTATAACAATCATAAAACTCAATATTAAAATCTATCAACCTCTAATCACCCTAATCTAGTTCTAACAATATTGGGGGAGCAACCCTCACTTGACAACAATGAGGAAAAATTAATAACCTATACTAAGAACATGAAGGGAATGGAAGGAAAGAGACCAAAATCTATCAACATAAACATACCTTGATGATTTGGGGAAGCAACACTTGAATGGGATTGAGAAAAAAGAGAGAAAAATGGTGGGGAGGGTTTCTGGTTCGTCAATAATGAGGGAGGAAGGAGACTGATGCCCTTTTAAGGGCCAAAAATGAAACGGTGACATTTTTGTACCGTTTGGGGTCTTGGGGGACCGCTATAGCGGTCAAGCCGTGTTCTGCTCCTGACACTATGCACTTATGACCGCTATAGCGGTCTCCAGAGGCCAAAAACCGCTGCAGCCATTGCTGTGACCGCTATAGCGGTCTAGGACCGCTATAAGCGGTGACAAGAAACTCATATCAGCAGAATTTCTTGCTGTCATGATATCTGGCTGGTCACTTCTATACTCATTCACTTATTTTCATTTCTTAAATCATTTATTTTACTTCCTATTAACTTTAAAACATAAATGTAAATAAGAAAATACCCCCCATTTGGATTCAAATAAAATATCAAAAAAATCAATACTCCAACCAATCAAAATCTCATTTTTGAGTTGTAGTTCAAATTTTGAAATTCCGACGATTTTCTAAACTTGGGGGCTAGAAACGAGACATCTAGAGGTTTCCTAAAATTCGTTAAAAATCACTCTTCAATTCATTTCCCTTTGGAGAGCCATTACCGGGACTTTTGGTCCCAAGATTGTGGCTCAAACACATAGCCCTCCATTGAGGTGTAGGGTTCCAAACTTAGTGAGAACCCGAACCCGGTAACATGGATGGGTCTCCGGGGACCCTAGGACAATATTGAACTTATCTACTGACACGTATACCCCAAGTATTACAGATTCTCACCTAGCAAGATATCGAGAAACACCATTAGCAATTGCCCCCCTCTACAGGCAAGGTTACTATACATTTCTTTGGCAATTGCCCTCTTCTACAGGCAAGTTTACTACACATTTCTTCAGCCCATTTATGCTTGCAATTCATAGGTATCAAGGCTGATTTATCAAAGTTGATGCTAAGCTTAGACATCAATTCAAAGCACTAAAGCAACCTCCTATAGTTTCTGGTTGTGTCTTTGTTATTAGGGCAGAATAAGATGGTGTCATCAGCTATATAGTGTGATAAATCCACCTTATCCTTCCCCAAATGCGATAAAGACTCAACGCATCCTCTTTTCATACCGAGTAATGATATTTTGAGTCACAATTTGTGGGACACTATCACGACCCACCTATGGAGTGTGACCGGCACGTGAGGATTTGGGTCCCCACGGAAGCCTCTGGTAACGTAACTGACTAATATAAATAATCCAAATTTATTCAAAATATCTCAAGTTCAACTAAAACTTCAATAATATGAAATTGTTCTCAAAACATAAATTCTAAACATAAATTTACATAAAATCCATATTCTAGGCCAAAGCCAAACATAACAAAACAATTAACAGAAATTCTGAAAATATATCATGCATGTCCGGGGATCCTGCCTACACAATTTATTGGAGCACTACTAGACTGACATAATTGACAATAAGCTCCACTCCAAAGTGAAGCTCACCAAGGAAGCTGTAGCACAACTACTGAGGATCCTGTGGTACAACTGAAACTGTAGCTCTGTAGGGAAAGGAAAAGAGAGGGGTGAGTTCATCAAAACTCAATGAGGCCTCCACTCACAACCCACACGGGACAATAACAAAATACATAACATATACATGCAACTGATGTGAAATATATTACATATATAATTACATATAAATTAACTGAATCTATGGCAATAACTAGTAGAGAAACATGAATTATTCTGCAGACATAATTATCTCTGAATTTGAATAGCTAAATCTGAGCCAATGGCTAATCTGATGGGCACCTAACTAGGTCCCATAAATGGACACCTCACTAGGTTCCTTATTGTGGGTGAGCTAGTCCTCTAGCAGACCATTTGGTACCAAGGTTAACGATAAATCCTGCAGCCGTTAACTCGCTGATCTTTTTCTCACTAATTAATATAAAATAATTTGTTCATAAACCAAATAAATATAAAAGCTCTGAATTCATATAATTTTAACAATTTGACTATAGCATAACTGAGATTCTAAAATCATGCCCAAGGGATCACCAGCTTGTAGACATAATGATTTCAGTAATCAATAGAATATGTATCTGACAATTGTTATGAATTATACTTTATTCAATACTTTCAATAAATCATATCTAATATTCTAAAATCTTCATAGGAAATACATAGTCTGAAAACATGATAATTAATATATCTACTGTAAACATTAAACTAAGGTCTCACAATTTTGTAAACTAGGAAAAAGATATTCTATAACACGCAAGGTATCAATTATGGTCCCATGAGTTTTGCTAAAATGATTAATTTTCATGATAACTGTAAAAGTAATAATATTTCTAAAACAGGCATAATTATAACAATATATTCTCTTGACATAAATCATTCTAAAATTTCATAAATAATTTATATAATATGAAAAAATATTAATAATGACCAAAAGTATGATTATGAGTTTAAACTCACTCACCGTTGATAGTCGTGAGTGTGCTTCTACTAATAACTTTACTTTGAAGTATTGGAATGGTACAAATAACCAATCTCACAGATTAAAAGAAAAGAGCATCACAACATCCCAAGAGAGGATTAGCTAGGCTCACTGAAGCTCGGCCATGAAGATCATGAGCTTGACAAGAGATGAGTTCGGCTAAGAAGAGGTTTGGTTTAGAGGAGGTTTGACTTAGAGGAGGTGGAAGCAAAACTTAGCAAAATGAAACTAAACATTTCTTACACATACACACTCCTACACCCATATATTTATACACAAATATAATAATCATGAATAATATTAGTGTATTTGTCTACACTTAATAATAATAATAAATATTATTAATGCTTACTACACTTAGTAATTATAATGTTAAATAATAATAATACTAACTACACTTAGTAATAATAATTATAATGCTAGCTACACTTAGTAATTATAATGTTAAATAATAATAATGCTAGGTACACTTAATAATAATAATAATGCTAATGCTAGCTACACTTAGTAATAATAATGTTAAATAATAATAATGCTAGGTACACTTAATAATAATAATTATAATGCTAGTTACACTTAGTAATTATAATGTTAAATAATAATAATGGTAGGTACACTTAATAATAATAATGCTAATGCTAGCTACACTTAGTAATAATAATGTTAAATAATAATAATGCTAGGTACACTTAATAATAATAATTAATAATAATAATAATAATAATAATAATTCATAATAATTATAATTTCTTTATTTGGGATATCACAGACACCGTGCCGACACACTCTCATCCACCATTGAATTAGATGTGGACCTCACTTAGTTTGGGTTTCACAACCCATTCAATTATGGATGTTAGTGTGTCGACACGATATCCTATAAAGTGTGAGTCAAAATAACATTTCTCTTTCGTACCCGAATGACACTAATGTGCCAAACACTTCCACTACTAGCACAACAAAAAGGAGACAATGGATCTCCTTGTGTGAGCTCCCTCTTCATTTTAAATTCGTGGGTGTCCATTATTCATGACAGAAATTGAAGCACCAGTAATACTAACCTTTAGCCACGGTCTCCGTTAAAATAATGATTTTTATTAATTATTTAAATTCAATGTAATGGAATAATGCAATTTTTAAATAAGAATGAGGTGGTTCAACTTAATCAAACCTGAAAAATGATTAGTGATATTTATCCTTCTTAATATTGTTAAATTTGTTACAAATATCCTAGTGACATATTATTGGCTACTATACCGTATATGGAGCTTTCTACATAAAACAAGCAAGAGAAAAAGAGAGAGGAATGAGCATGGTAGCAGAACATATGAGGGAAAATCAAGGAAGATTATGAACCTCTCCTCAGGGATAAGAGAAATCCAAAAGCCCCTCACCACACCCAATCGTTCCCCACCTCTGTATTGTACTTCCCGTCCACATCTCCCTCACACACACACACACACACACACACACACTCGAATTTCACATCCACGTAAAGTTCTAGTTATAAACCTCCAAACCTCCCCATTCTGCCCTTCGGTAACGCCCACAAGCACATACATACACACACGTACACTCCCAAACACACTTATCTCTCTCTCTCTCTACAATGGCCTCGTCAGCATCACCCGCAACACTCTCTCTCCTCCCCTCCACCACCAACTCCTCCTCATCCTCATCCTCCTCCCGCACCCGCCCCTCCGTCCTCCAATTCTCCTCAAGCGGCGGCCTCCGGCTCCGCTCCGCCGGGCTCCGCCGACTGGGCTTCGCCGCCGCCGACCCTCTCCTTGCTCTCCACGTGGCATCGAGGGTCAACTCCGTTTCCTCTTCGGGGAAGGGAGTGAGGGGTGTAGTCTCGATGGCGAAGAAGAGTGTCGGGGACTTGACCGCGGCTGACTTGAAGGGGAAGAGGGTGTTCGTGAGGGCCGACCTCAACGTCCCGCTCGATGACAACCAGAACATTACTGATGACACCAGGATCCGAGCTGCCATACCCACCATCAAGCACCTCATCCAGAATGGTGCCAAAGTCATTCTCTCCAGCCACTTGGTAATGCTAGATTCGTGGGCCTTTGAATGGATTCATATCTTCTTGTCTTGTTATTGGAAAGTTTTCAAGTATATGTTTTCAGTTTTGAGGATTTTGTGAATGAAATACTAAATGTAAATGAAAAGTGAAAATTAAATTTTATAGTTTTTACTCATTTTTAAATATCTTTCCAACTCACTTTTTTGCAAGTGCATCTGCGTGAATTGTTATGTGC
The DNA here is from genome assembly GCA_031216105.1 of Dalbergia cultrata. Classification (NCBI taxonomy): domain Eukaryota; kingdom Viridiplantae; phylum Streptophyta; class Magnoliopsida; order Fabales; family Fabaceae; genus Dalbergia; species Dalbergia cultrata. The sequence goes on from CM062350.1 coordinate 22,203,464, forward strand.
TTGGAAAAAAAATGACTATTCCTTTTAAAATTATAGATGGAGCTAACTTGATATGGGAGATTCATGGGTCTTTTTCCAGGTGCATTTTGTGTGAAGGGAAAATCTTCCTTGTTTTGAAATGTTAAATGTTGCTAAAAACTGCTAAAGGTAGTCTTTCCCACTGCCACTTGGGTATGTTACATTTCATGGGTATTTGCTAGATTCAGCTTTGGTTCTCTTGTTGTTGCAAAGTTGGGGTTTTAGGGTTGTTCCATTTTCACATGCATGTGTGTGAATAATGCACCTCAGAGTGGCTCTCTGGTTTTGTTGATCTGATATGGAGCTGAAGTCATCCTTCGTGGCGATTTGCATCTAAGATTAAGGGGTGTATACTGGATTTTGTTTTTCTTGTCTTCTTGTTTTCTTGATTATTGTAAAGTTGGGTTTTGGGGGTATTCTGTTTTTACTTGCATTTGAGTGAGTTCTGTACTACCAAGAGACATTTTCCTTTTCTTTTCTGGTTTTAATCTTGTAGGAGACAAAGTCATTCTTTCAAATGAAAAAAATGTTGTAGGAGCTAAGGTTTGGGCCTCTCAGTCTTCAGGTTCAAGTGTCTTTGTGTGAATCCTGTATTTCAAGGAGAAAATCCTTTTTTGGCCTGTTATTATGTTTTCAGTTTTTCTTTCATTCATTGCCTATAAAGGAGGATAGTCTTGAGTTACTCATTGGAGGATCAACTAGTAACATGAGTGCTGCTATCTGTAGAACAATCTAATTTATCATTTTAGTTGTGACTTGTGAGATTAATTCTCAAAAGCATTTGGTTGGTGGTTGGAATCCATCCCTCTATTAGTTTTGTTATATTGTTTTGGTGACATAATTGATAAATAATCCTCCATCACATCAATGTAATTTTTATTGTATGAAAAACAGAGTAAGGCTGTATAAATACTGTGGTTTGAACTTGTAAGCTGAATCATTGTGCCTTCTGATGAAATTTTCAGGGACGACCAAAGGGTGTCACTACCAAATACAGCTTGGCACCTCTTGTACCCCGGCTTTCTGAACTCATTGGTATCCAGGTATGTTTATACTTTATATCTTGAATAAATTGGAAGACAGAAAAGGGAAATAAACTCAAGATGTTGCGATGTTCAGCAGATAATTACAATGTTCTGGTCTTTATCTGTTTGGGTATGGGTAATCAACAGGTTGTCAAGGCTGAGGACAGTATTGGTCCAGAAGTAGAAAAGTTGGTGGCTGCCCTTCCAGAAGGAGGTGTTCTTCTTCTAGAAAATTTGAGGTTTTACAAGGAGGAAGAAAAGAATGATCCTGAGCATGCAAAGAAGCTTGCCTCTGTAGCAGATCTATACGTGAATGATGCATTCGGTACTGCTCATAGGGCACATGCATCAACAGAGGGTGTCACTAAATACCTTAAGCCATCTGTTGCTGGTTTTCTTTTGCAAAAGGTAGCTTTATCCCCCCTTCCTCCCTCTCTCTCCAACTCCCCCTCCCCCAAACCCAAAAAGAAAAAAAAAATCAAACACAAATATCACTAAATTATCATTATTATCAATAGCTGAGCCAAATATTTTGCAAACTGTCTGAACAATGTTTGTGAACTTCAATACTATCCTTTTTGTTATGATTTTTCTTGTAATAAGTTTGATCATTTTATGTGAAATAGAAGCTCATATGCCAATGTGAATTTTTCTACAGGGAAAAGTTAGCATTATGGTTTTCCTTCACAACTTATATGTATGTATAATAATTATTTTTTCACTTGATCTTTCCATGTGTTAGGAACTTGACTACCTTGTTGGGGCTGTGTCAAACCCCAAAAGGCCATTTGCTGCCATTGTGGGTGGTTCCAAGGTCTCATCCAAAATTGGAGTTATTGAGTCTCTTCTAGAAAAAGTTGACATCCTTCTTCTTGGTGGAGGCATGATCTTCACATTTTACAAGGCCCAAGGTCTCTCAGTGGGTTCATCTCTTGTGGAGGAAGATAAGTTGGATCTTGCTACATCTCTACTTGCAAAGGCCAAGGCAAAGGGGGTGTCTCTCTTGTTACCAAGTGATGTGGTAATTGCAGACAAATTTGCTCCTGATGCGAACAGCAAGGTTTGTTTTCCAAGCTTCTTTAGATACTGTATATGCCTGAAGACTTTGTCCGTTAAACTTAAACCATTTAAAATATTGATTCTACAACACACAGTCATTTATACCATTAGCAAGAAACATTACAATTCTGGTTGTTGTTCTAAACTTTCAGAGTGAAAACTTAAAGTTCTTTGATAACCATTTCAGGTAGTGCCAGCATCTGCCATCCCTGATGGCTGGATGGGATTAGACATTGGTCCAGATTCTATTAAAACGTTCAGTGAAGCACTGGATACTACCAAAACCATCATATGGAATGGACCAATGGGAGTTTTCGAGTTTGACAAGTTTGCTGTTGGGACAGAGGTATGCAAGAACACCTGCATATGGAGATCAGTTCATATTATATGTTTGAAGAATGTTTACAGCCAGTATAAAATATCTCTGCCTAAAGTGGTTACATACTCTCAGAAATAAGCAGTTAACTAGTACATCTTGCAAACTACATGCTTGTTCAGTTGTACTATATCCCAGATTAAGTATTGTATTGAATTAGGGATGATTCAAATGTCATCTGGAGTTACTAGGTCTAGAACATATTCTATTATGTATGGCCAAGTAAATTATTGCATAATTTATTTTGTCCCTACCTTTCAGGCCATTGCAAAAAAGCTGGCTGAACTCAGTGGAAAGGGAGTGACCACAATAATTGGAGGAGGAGATTCTGTTGCTGCCGTGGAGAAAGTAGGAGTCGCGAATGTCATGAGCCACATATCCACTGGTGGTGGTGCCAGCTTGGAGTTACTGGAAGGCAAAGAGCTTCCTGGTGTCCTTGCTCTTGATGAAGCCACACCAGTAGCTGTGTAAGACAATTTTCCGCTTGGATAATTTTCCCATCCTCGGTGTCCTTGTTCTCACGACCTTGTAAAAGAGCATATATTGTAGGACCCTTCCGGGTTTGTTTCTTTAGTGTAAATCTCATCATGCTTGAGTTATTTGATTCACACACAAAATGCGTGAAACTGTAAAACCAAGGCTGAGGGCCATAAATTCAAATAAATCCATGAGTTGCTGCCAGGTGTTTCTTATTATTATTATTTTTTCCATTATGTGATGCACCGTTGATCCTTGAATATAAATCAAATAGTTAGAAATAAGCATATGTTAATTATATGTTAATCATGTGCCTTCTCATATTACTAGCAACTCCTAGTTTATATTGGCTGTTAATGTAACATTTACTGTGTAATATTCAATACATGAAGGGGAAGCCCCAACACATTTTCCATACCCTTGTATATGGTGTTAGATTCTCTATAATAAAGTGGTTTTGCGTTTGGTCCTTCTTATTATTATTATTATTATTATTCATTCTTCAAAATTGTTCACACTACAAGCTCAAATGGGGATTTTCGTAGGACATATTAAATATGAAACTATTTATGTTTTTAATCCAGTTTGGTTAAGTTTTTGGATGTGATTGTTCATGACATGCACTTGTACACAAGTTTTACTGGCTTTGTATGCCTTGAGCGTGTGGAGGAGGGGCAGGTTCTGTCCAATGATAGATTACAATCAGTTTATAAAGATGGACTGCCAAGTTAATTCATGTGAATCTAGACCTTTAGCCTGAACAATCTACCACCAGTAGTTGGCTGATACATATGATTGTAGAAGTCTTGGAGTTGGGGTCACAAATCAGGTTTGTGGAGAGAAGGCATTGAATGACTGGAAAAGAAATGGATCACATGACTCTAGAAATACCTGAGCTTCACAACACTCAAACTATTGTCTCTTGTTTCCCATCAATGATTCTAAGCCACAAGCATCCCATATTTTTCAATATTATGTGCCTACCACATATTAAGATATTTGTTTTTGAAGCTGCAAAGGGGAAGCTTATTTCTCACTCATCCAATAACATTACTTTATATGGCATCTGCGGGGCTTGTCACATATAAGCAAGTATCCTGCTATTTTCTTTCTTTATTTCTTTCTATTTTAAATTGGTACATTGGTTCTTATTCATTTTACTATATAACAGACATGGCATCATCTTCTTTAACTATTTGGGAAGTTTAGTTTAATTTTATAATAATGGGTTCTTTGCATCATCTTCAGGCAGTCCAAGCTGTAGTTTAGTATTCTCTTGTGCGTCTGCTTTGAGGACTTCCATTTCTACATTCTACGTCAGAATCGCACGCCTACCATCTTTCGGGAGAGTAGGTGATTAGGGACTCTAAGCCTCCTTTTAACTAGTTTATTTAAGTTCTTAGAATTAGTTTTTGAAAAGTAACCTATAAATTAGTTATTTTATATTTAAATATATAATAATAAAAGTACTAACTTTTAGTGTTTATTAAGAAATTATATATTTTGACTTTTTAAAAAATACTAAAAATAACTTTTAAAAAAATAATTAGTTATAAAAAGTAAAAAAATATGATTTTTAACTTTTAGAAAGTTAAAAAAAGTTGGAAGTTAGAGTGTCAAAACGAATCCTAAAACCTCCATACTGGGCTATGGGTTGAGGATGGGTCTGTTTTCAAAAGGGTCGACGCAAAGATAATGTTGCAAATTAACAGTATATAACCTAAAATGTAATCTATTTTTAATTTGTAATATGAAAACGTGATATACATTTGGGTGGCAGGGAAAGGGAAAGGGAAAGGGCCAGGGTTTGAGCTGCCAACGGGGAACTACAAGGCGCTATATTCACCATTATGCTAAGGTCTTCAGTTGCATTTGCTTATCTTTTTCAAATTATAAATAAAAACTTTATGTACTGTTTCCCTCGAAAAGAAAAATTTTACTTATTTGCACTGCAGTAATTATTTGATAAATTTGATTTTCAATCATGCATAACACAATAATTAAACCCGAATTGAACCGACTCAAATCGAAAATCAACAAATCGGTCACTAGATGGTTTGATTATCTAACTAGATCAGATTTGCAATCAACTTGGTCAAATCCTGAACTGGGGCCACGTGCCCAAGCACCTCGCTCTACGCACCCAGCCTACCTTGGTAAAGGACAGCTCCACTTCTAATGGGCTGAGTTTTTATTTGTTCTTTTTTCGTCAGACACTAGGATGAGGAGTTGTGCCGTAATGGTATCCCATTAATTAATTATGTATAATATATATATATATATATAGAGTTATACAAAATCATATTTTTATATATTAATATTAATTTAATAAAATTAAGTTCAATCGATTTAATTAATGACTCACTGGTTAAATGAATGATCCAATAATCTACTACCTTAGCCTAAATGATTATCAGGTTAAGTCTAATAACTATAATGCCAAAGGTCAATTGCATTGGATGTCTTTTCATGCTATTAATCATGACCCTAGCACACACATGATCGGGTATTGGGTGGGAAATTGGGGTGTAATTGAGTTGGGCTATTTAGATTTAGGTGAAAATTAATTTTGAACTAATTAATTTGAAATGTAGATTTTGATATGTTTGGGTTAGTTTGGATTATTTTGTTTTGTCAAATCCAAACCAAATTACACAAATAAATTCGGGTTGATTTGGTTCGAGTGATTGGACCACTTCCATTTTTTTTAAAGAAAAAAGAGTTAAGAAATAAATTTTAAAAACCAAAAAACATTATGGTCCTGGTTGGAAAGGAGTTTCCAAAATTGTTCTTGATTTTTAAAATGAAAAAAAAAATGAAAAAACATGTTTGGTAAGATGTTTTTTTCTACATTGATTTTAAAAATTAAAAACTGAATGTGAATTTTAAAAATATAAAATAGAAAACACTTTTAAGGTGTTTTTGAGATTTTGTTTTAGAAACAAGTAAAAATGTTGTGGCAATATTGCTAATATCATGAGTTGTAGATCGTTAACACTCTTCGATACCCATGTATGAGAAAAAGATTGAAAAAAAAGCTTGTTAGCTTCTCCTCCTCAGCGTGACCTCGTCGATACCGCCAACAGAGGACCACCTGTTGGAAAAGATAAATCAAAATCTAGTTTGAACAAGAAATAAGTGCATTCCGAGGTTTGAACTAACTAATGATCTATGATTCTGCTTCTTGCCCAAAAGCTATTGATGACATCAAATCTTTCATATTGGAGACCAATTAATGTAGCAGCTTGAAAAGTGTATTATGTCCCTTTTTAAAGTAGATCTAAATATTTATCCATTTATAAGACCATTCAAATAGAAATATAAACATTGGGAAATAGAAACACTCATAAAAAGAATAACAGAAATGCCCACAAAGGAAATAGCAAAAACATATGATACACTGAAAACAACACAAAAACACAAAATCTCAAGTAAGAAAAACAAAAGAAAAGATGATGGGATTGTCATCAAAGGAAAAAGATGGCAGCCCCAACAATGCTAGAAAACTTTTTCAATTCACCACAAATTTCTAGTAAATAACAAACCAATAACCAAATAATGTGTGAACTCAAAATAATTGGCGAGATATGCCTCATTTGTGACGCATAGATCAAAATATAATTAAAAGTGTAAAAAGGTTTTTAAAAAAGAGGTCGAGTCATCGATTTGGGTATCGGATCATCATGTTTAAGAATACAAAATATATTGGATTGGGATAGATTTATGATTATAAGGCTCATAGACAATAGTTTCCTCAAAAAAAAAAAAAAACAGGTTCAAATTAAATTAATCTAATCCTTGAATTGATTTTTAATTCAAAATCAATTTTTTTTTCACTTGCTAGAAATTCCTCCCTTTTAAAACACACACCTACCCGCTATCTCTCTTCTTGTTCTTGGATTCCTGCGGCTTCAAGCATGGTACATGAGTCATAATCTAGCCACACAAACAACAAAAAAGTGAAAAACAATGGCCACACCAAACTGCGTATAATTAAAGCAGCTAATCACTATATATGCAAATTAACAATTTCGTACTCAGAGAATAATAAAATAAAGTGGAAGAGTATGATGCTGATTGGAATATCCCTTTATGAAATTCCCGTTATCCCCCTCTTTGCTGTCCCTTTCATTTATCAATTTTCCCTTTTGAACTTTGCATGTTAATTACGCATTTTTTTCTTCATTATTGACCAAAAGTTCTAGAACACTTATTAGCCTGTTTGGAAAGGGTTTTTAAAAGTTGTTTTTGGTTTTTAAAAATTAAAAAACAAAAAACTTGTTTGGATAGATGATTTTTGAAAACATGTTTTAAAAACTAAAAAACAAAACTCTCATTTTAAAAACAGAAACACAAAAACAATTTGAAGATGTTTTTGAAAACTGTTTTTAACTTCCAACTTTTCATTTTCATTTTACAACCTCATTTCCATTTGAGGAAGAAGGAGGAACAGCTACCACCACCATCGGTGTCAGTGCCACCACCGCCGCCGCAAGCACTGGAGAGAGCTGCAAGCACCGGCAGGAACCGCGAGCACCAAGCACCGGCGAGCACCCACGAGCACTGTGCATCGATGAGCATTGGCAGGAACCGCAAACCCCGCGAGCAATGGCGAGCATCGTACACCCACGAGCACTGCGAGGACTGGAAGCACCGCAAGGACCAAAGGCACCGCGACCACCGGCGAGCAACCGCGACCACCTTCAGCACCTGTCCCCTTCAGATCTGCCGTCAGAGCCACCACAAGCTCCGCCTAGACCAGATCTGCGAGCCACTGCGACCACCATCTCTTTCTTTACTTCTTCCTTCTCCCTCCATCTCACTGTTACTGTTGTGGTTGCTGTACTGTTGACAACAAGTTGGAAAATGATCATCTGTCACTGTTGTTGTTTGATGATTTTTTGTTGTGATTGATTGTGGTTGTTGATATTTGTTATAGTTACTTGTATTGTTAATTTTTATTATTATGATCTTTGCCAAACAAATTTTTGTTTTATTGATTTTAAAAGTTGTTTTTTAAAAAAATTATCCAAACAAATTTTCTTATTTTTTTGTTTTTAAAAAATGAACTTAAATTTGTTTTTTAAAATAGTTTTAGAAAACAAAAACAACAAAAAAAAAACACTTCCAAACAAAAACAAAATTCTTTTGTTTTGCAAAATATGAGAATTTTGTGGTATGTTGCCATTAATTTGCAAATGATTGCTAATAGAATATTTGGATGCAACGTTTAATTGTTGATACTTGAAAAAAATAGACTCTGCATTTAATAATAAAAAAAAACTCTGCATTATCCCTTCTTGCTGGTTCAAATGAGTTTTTTTAAAAAAATATTTTTTTACATAAGATATTTTGGAAAAATAAGTTTTTTTTTATGCTCAATATAATATTAATTTATATTAAAATATAATCTTAAAGTTTTTTTTATTCTTAAATATTATTTTTAGTTATAAAAAAATCTCTTTCTAGAAGACCTGAAAAAAGTATATATTTTTGCTAATGATTGTACTTTTATTAAAATACATTTACACACACATATCAAATAACATAAAGTAATGAAAAAAATCTTTTTCCTCTCATAGTAATAACGCACAGACGAACACTCTATATCGTCAATTTTATTTTTCGTTATATGTTTATAGAGTCACATTACTATTATTCCATAAATTTACATCAAATCCAATAAAGCTACATCAGTTTCTTCTTTATCTTAAAAAACTTATCTAAATCTAAATAAATTACAAAAATAAATCTAATCCAAGTATTCCATTTCAGTTTTAAGAAAATGGAAAATCAGTCTCTTTTTTTCTTTCTAGAAAGTAAGAAAACTCAGTTTGTCTTGTAAGAAGGAATGGAAGTCAATTTTAATAAGCAAACGAGAAAATGCGTTTGCAAACAGAGCATGAAATTGTTACACAGAAAAAGAAGAAGAAAAAACAGACAAAGCGTGAAAAAACGTTGGGCCAACACTTAGCAAGTAGCCTTGTGTGGGTAGCACATTGATTCCAGTTCTGCTGCGCCCACCGTGACACCCGGGAATAAAAGTTTCCCGATTCCGAAACGGAGGACAAAGCACACCAAATTGGAGTAGTTCTTATCTGGTAACAAATTTCGTCCCCAGTTTTATTTATTTACTTATTTATTTTAATAACTTTTAATCCTCGATTGTTATTTTAATAATTAAAATTTGATACTTCATGATGGATTGTCATTTACCTATTACAAATTAATTAGGTTTCATTTCGATATACTAATTATCTAAAATTTTCTATCACAATATTACCAAAAAAAAAATGGTAGAAGATATTCAACTCAATTCACTCTTTTAATGTCACATATATTGAGAAGATTGGGTCGAATGACAAGTATGAGAATATTTTATATCATTAATAAATTTAAATTATATATATTTTACTTTTATTTTAACACATTCTTTATTTATTAGGTATTTTAAGTAATAGATGGTTGAATAAAATATTTTTTTATAATAATGGTAAAATTTTAATGTACTACTTGTATATTTCTTGTATGATTTTTTAAGTAGCAGGGTGAAAAAGTAACTATATTTATTGATATAGCATTACATAATTGGATAAATGTATAAATTTTTTTAATACTTTCAATATATTTCAATTAAATTGTTATAATAATAGGTGATTAGACTTTGTAAATCGATTTTATTATATATTAAAACTAAATTCTTTGTTTTTACCAAATTTTTCAGACATTAATTTTGAAAAAAATTGCCAAGAAAGAAAAAAGCCTAACTCGTGTGCTCACGTACGTGTGCAACCAGACCCTAAGGCCCGACCGTTCGTCTATATATCTTCTAGAAGGCTCGTGCCTTTTCTTCGTTCTAGCCTGATCTCTTGCTATCACACTGAGATTTCTACCTAACACGTTGTGAGTCTCGCCACCAAATAACAAAAAACTTGGAATCTTTACACCATTTATCATTTTTGGTTCCTCACCCTTTTCTTTCTCTTGTTTTTTTCTTTTCCCGTTTCTGTTTTGGATTTGAAGCTAGATTTCAGATTTGTTAACCGAAAAGAAGGGGTAAAAAAATGGCCACAAAGAGGAGCGTGGCAACATTGAAGGAGGGTGATCTGAAGGGTAAGAAGGTGTTCGTGAGGGTTGATCTGAACGTTCCTTTGGATGACAACAACAACATCACTGATGACACTAGGGTCCGTGCTGCTGTCCCCACCATCAAATACTTGACCGGTTATGGTGCCAAGGTCATACTTGCCAGTCACTTGGTATGGTCTCTATCCATTTTTCATGTGTTTTTGGTATCTGGGTATGTCTTGATTTTCTCTTTGGTTGATTTGTATCATGGGTGTTGGCTATTTTTAGTTTTTTCCCCCCTCTTTAGATGTTTGTGACTGGAAAAGCAGTGTTTTTTTTTCACAGCTTTATATTGGTTTTGATTAAAATGGAAGTGTTTTTTATGATTAGGATTGTGATTGGGGTTGATCCCATTGTGGTGTAATACTATTCCTTTCTGTATGGATTTTACTCTGAATTCACTAAGATTTTTTTAATGAGATCTCTAGAGTATAGCGATCTGAATGTTATGGTATTCGGTTGGTTATGGGGCTGTCTTTTTTGGGTTTTTTCCCCCTCTAATAGTTGAAGAGTTATATTTGTTGTGTGTTTAGATTAGCTTATTTTTGTGTACGATACAGCTTATAGTTAAATCATAGAGAAATTTTGAAGAAAAAGTGTTTCCTTTCAAGGTGCAGTAGAATAATGAATATAATAGAGTGGTGATGTGAGTGATAGACAGTTGAGAAATGATTTTGCCATGAATTTTCTGCTTCCAGGGACGTCCAAAGGGTGTGACACCCAAATACAGTTTGAAGCCACTTGTGCCAAGACTCACTGAACTTCTTGGAATTGAGGTATGTCCTCTAGACTACTTTGTCCTTAGTTTGTCATTCCCCTTCATGTTGAGTATAATATTTTTTAATCATAATGTCATTTTCTCTTCATTACAGGTTAAGATGGCAAATGACTCTATTGGGGAGGAAGTTGAGAAACTGGTTGCACAAATACCAGAAGGTGGTGTTTTGCTGCTAGAGAATGTGAGGTTCTACAAGGAGGAAGAGAAGAATGACCCTGAGTATGCAAAGAAGCTAGCTTCTCTTGCTGATCTCTATGTCAATGATGCATTTGGCACTGCCCACAGAGCTCATGCTTCTACAGAAGGAGTTGCTAAGTACTTGAAGCCCGCTGTTGCTGGTTTCCTCATGCAGAAGGTGTGTATTAGGGAGCTGTTAGTTCCATTATGTGTTGGATAATTTATGCGGTTGATTACTTGATTGATCTATAACGTGTTTGATTGTTCCAGGAACTTGACTACCTTGTTGGAGCCGTGGCAAACCCCAAGAAGCCATTTGCTGCTATTGTGGGTGGAGCAAAGGTTTCTACCAAGATTGTAGTCATTGAATCCTTGTTGGCGAAGGTTGATGTTCTCTTGCTTGGTGGTGGAATGATCTTTACTTTCTACAAGGCCCAGGGTCATTCAGTCGGGTCATCTCTTGTGGAGGAAGACAAGCTTGACCTTGCAACTGCACTTATGGAAAAGGCCAAGGCTAAAGGGGTATCCATATTGCTTCCAACTGATGTGGTCATAGCAAACAAGTTTGCCGCTGATGCTGATAGTAAGGTATTAGCTTCTTGCACATGACACTTTGTTTTGGAAACACTAAAATTAGGATTTCTGTGGATGCACTGACAATTTATCTTGATGTTGTTTTGAACAATGAAATATTAAAGTTACTATTACTTCTGTAACTTTGTGATGTTTGGAAGGATGGGGAGGGAGGGAATGACAAGAAATGGAATAACCAAATTAATTAAAAGTGTGTTTGGAAGTGATTTGTAAGCAAGGAAGTGGAGTGGCTAGGGAGGGTCAAGGTGTTACTCCATTGTCACTCTAAGCTCCCCTTTTTGTCCCTCCATACTGGGGGTCACGGAATGGAATTGATTTTGGTGGAATTCCTTTCCCGTCTCGTTGATTAAATAACTAAACAAGAGGACCTATATCCCTTCCACACTCTGCTTTTCTATTCCATTCCATTATTAGTCATTCCCTTCCACAGTCTTTGAATCTCCCAGATATACCCTTAACACATTGTTCATATGTTTGCAGGTTGTGCCAGCATCTAGCATCCCAGATGGATGGATGGGGTTGGATATTGGACCTGATTCCATCAAAACATTCGGTGAAGCATTGGACAAGACTCAGACCATCATCTGGAATGGACCAATGGGTGTTTTTGAGTTTGAAAAGTTTGCAAAAGGAACAGAGGTATGAATGGTGTGGAAGTTATTGGAAGTTCACCTATTAAATCATCCACTATTCTGGTTTAGTAGTGTCCATTCATATACCTTTCTTATCAACTTGGTTCCTTCATTAGCTTGTTCACAACTTTCACATGCATTCATAAGAGACTCGTAAAGCTTATAATTAGCACAGTGCTACATAGCCAAGAAAATATTATCAAATATTTTTATCGAAACCATTGTAGTTAGTTGGATGAAATGAAAATATGTGATCCACCTATACATTCAATGGCCAATAAACATGCTACATTATTCTGACGACTAAATTCAGGCAAAATTTCTGGCAATGTGACATTTTTCTTCTAACTACATGTTAAGGATCGAATTCCTACTGAGGGGTTAAAAGTGTACAAGAGAAGGAAAATCAGGGGTAACTTGGGAATTGGCAAGAGTGCTGAGGTGTGAATTGTGTGGGTCCCAAAACTAACAAATTCAGCAGAAGGGTGTGTGTGTGTAGTGAGGAGTGGGGTGGGCAGTGTTAGTTGTATTTTCTGTTAGAGGAGAGTCTATATGATAGGGGGAGGAGAGGAGTAAGGGAGGCATTTGCTGAATCAGGAAATTGGAGCGTAGAGCTGCTTAGTGCTCTTTCCTGACTCTCTTGTAATTTGCATTCTGTCTTTTACTGATTTCCATCAATACAATTCCTTTTATCCAGTATTCTTTTGGTTGTTTCTATCAATTTGGCATCAGAGCTCCTTTTCTGGGAGCTGTGGGGTCTCAATTCGCTGAAGCTGCCAATGGAGAATCGCATAGAGGAGTTGGAAAGGAAGTTTGATGAGATGATGCAACTAATGAGGGAATCACGGCGAGTTCATTCACGGGGTCGATCACCTCCACCTAGGAGGAGGCACCACCGAGTGGAGCAGAGTGACCGATGGAATGGGGGTTCAAGATGGGAAGAGGGGTCCCAGTGCTCTCCTGTTCACCATCGCAGAGAGCCTCGCGACTCGTGGTCATAGTACCGCGACGATCGAGGGTCCCCCCACTCCCAAGATGGCCATTCGCACCGCTGGGATGGGTTCTCTTGGGGAAGCCGACCGCCCAACTCCCGCCGTGATAACCTCCACAACTGGCGACGGGACCAGGACCGGAAGATGGAGTTACCACTGTTCACCGGAGGGGATGCATTAGGATGGCTTGTGAAGATCGAGAGATACTTCTCGGTTACTCACATCGATGGTGAGGAAAGGATGGAGGTTGTAGTCCTAGCATTGGAGGAGAAGGCCTTGATGGTTTCAAGCTTGGAGAGTAGATTCCATGGCCATCGTGGAGGCGGTTTGAGAAGGAGTCTTGCGCAGTTCCAAACGGGAGTGGTAAAGACCCCTATGGGCGGCATTAAGAGAGACAAATGGGCCCAATACTGGAGTACATAGAGGAGTTTGAAAGGGTATCTGGGCCCATGAAGCATGTGGATAAAGAAATTATGAAGGGAGTGTTTATTAATGGGTTGAAAGGAAGGTTACGGGCTGAAATTAAAAGCCTCGAACTGGAAACTTTGGAAGAGATTAAGGACAGGGCCATTATGCTGGAAGAAAGGAATAAGGAGTGGAGATTGGGAGAAGGCCCACTGAGCAAAGGTTTGGGCCAATACACTAAAGGTCCAAATCTCATTAGAGCTGGCCCTTCATCACTTAAGACTAGTTCCTTCAAGGAAGCAGTGTCTCGGGTTCCAGAAGAAGGAGACAAGGGGAACAATAGGCGACGTCTCTCACAAGCGGAACTGCAAGAGAGGAGTCGCCGAGGTCTCTGCTTCAAGTGTGGGGAACGATGGGGCCCCGACCACGCTTGTAAACTGAAGAATTTCAAACTGGTCCTTGTGGAGGACTCCAGCGCTGGCGAATCCGAAGAAGAAGAGGACGAGAGTGCGAACGAGGAAGAACAGCTCGCTCTGGAGCTGAAATCTCTGCGCCTAACTCTTAACAGTCTCCACGGATTTACGAAGATCAACAAATCCTTCAAGGTTTTGGGACTGATTGGAGAAACAGAGGTGGTAATCCTCATTGACATTGGAGCTGGAAGCAACTTTTTATCCAAAACCATGGCGCAATAGCTGCAAGTAAGGCTGGATGATACTTCTAGCTTCTCTGTAGAGATGGGTACCGGCCAAGTGACTCGAAGCTCAGGGTTCTGTAGCTAGTTGGAACTCGAGGTACAGGGGGTAAAAATAATTCAGCCTTTCTTTTTACTAGACTTGGGTGGAGTAGATGTGATCTTGGGGATGGGATGGATTGCGAGTCTAGGGGACATTAGAGCGAATTTCGTGGCGATAATCAGTTGGGAAGAAGGAGGGAGACCCCGATGCATTCGGGGAGACCCTTCCCTTGACAGAGCTAAGGCATCATGGAGAGCAACACTAAAGGCTCTGAAGGCTGATGGAGAGGGGTATTTTATCACTGCTTGTGAAGAAAGGAATGAGGAACAACTCTCGAGGGCTGTGCCTCCGAAGTTCAAGCAGTTATTAGAAGAATATGATGACATCTGCCACCCACCCCAGGGACTACCACCTCCGAGAGAGCATGACCATGCCATCAAGCTGAAGGAAGGTGCTGGAATCCCACATGTAAGGCCTTATCGATACCCGTATTCTCAAAAGAATGAAATAGAGAAGATTATAGGAGAAATGTTGGCATCAGGGATCATCAGGAACAGTGTCAGCCCGTATTCAAGCCCAGTTATTCTTGTCAAGAAGAAGGACGGATGGTGGAGGTTCTGCGTCGACTATAGAGCATTGAATAAGGTAACTGTTCCAGATAAGTTCCCTATTCCAGTAATTGATGAGTTGCTTGATGAGCTAGGAGGAGCTATTATTTTTTCAAAATTGGATTTAAAATCTGGATACCATCAAATTAGAATGAAGGAGGAGGATGTTGAGAAAACAGCCTTCCGATCACGAGGGGCATTACGAATTTTTAGTAATGCCTTTCGGGTTGACGAATGCCCCCTCAACGTTCCAAGCACTTATGAATAGGGTTCTGAAACCATTTCTTCGGAAGTTTACCCTGGTATTCTTTGATGATATTCTGATTTTTAGCAAATCAGAGGAGGAGCATCTTTCCCACTTACAGCAGGTGTTGGAGTTATTGAGGCAGCACAAGCTCATCATCAATCGCAAAAAATGTTATTTTGCACAACCTGAAATTGAGTATTTAGGCCATATAATTTCGGGGCAGGGAGTAGCAGCTGATCCCAAGAAGATTGAAGCCATGTTAGCATGGCCAGCACCAGTGGATTTAAAAGGGCTGCGAGGTTTTTTGGGAATAACAGGGTATTATAGACGATTTGTGAAAGATTATGGTAAAAAAGCTTGGCCTCTCACTCAGCTTTTGAAAAAAGATGCGTTTCAGTGGGGAAAGGAGGCCCAACAAGCTTTTGAGGAGCTGAAGCTCATGATGACCACCACTCCTGTGTTGGCTGTCCCAGATTTCGGGAAACAGTTTGTGATAGAAACCGATGCTTCTGGCAAGGGGCTGGGTGCTGTATTAATGCAAGAAGGAAGGCCCCTAGCTTACTTAAGCCAGAAACTCTCAGAAAGAGCACAGCTGAAATCGGTTTATGAGCGAGAATTGATGGCAATAGTAATGGCAGTCCAGAAATGGAGGCACTATCTGCTGGGAAGAAGATTTGTGGTGCATACAGATCAAAAGAGTTTAAAATTTTTGGCAGATCAGAGAATGATGGGGGAGGGGCAGCAGAAATGGGTGGCTAAATTACTTGGTTTTGACTTTGAAATCAAGTATAAAGCTGGAAAAGACAATGGAGCAGCAGATGCCCCTCTCTAGGCAAATGTGCTTTGCTGCCATCTCTGCCGTAACCTTCCAAGATTGGGAAGGATTAGAAGAGGAAATTCAGAAAGACGAGAAGCTGAGAAAGGTAATGCAGGAGCTGATAAGGGGAGTAGAAACTCAGGTTGGATTTGAATTGAAGAAAGGGAGATTATATTATCAGAACAGATTGGTCCTTCCCAAGGACTCTCCTAGGATCCCTTTAGTCCTAGAAGAATTCCATGACACAGCCATGGGGGGTCATTCGGGTTTTTTCAGAACATACAAGCGCATTGCTGGACTTTTATGGTGGGAAGGCATGAGGAAAACAATCCAGCAATATGTACAAGCTTGTGAAGTTTGCAATAGGAGCAAGTACCAAACGTTGACACCAGCAGGGTTATTACAGCCCTTACCCATCCCCACTCAAGTCTGGGAAGACTTGTCAATGGATTTTATAGGGGGCCTACCAAGAGCTCTAGGGGTAGACACCATTCTGGTGGTGGTGGTGGATCGGCTCACAAAATACTCCCACTTTATAAGCCTTTCTCATCCCTATTCAGCAAAGGATATAGCTAGTCTTTTTGTGAAGGAAGTGGTCAGATTACATGGGTTCCCTCAAACAATAGTCACTGACAGAGACAGTTTTTATGAGCACATTTTGGGCTGAAATTTTCAGACAGGCAGGGACCAAATTGAAGTTTAGTTCTGCTTACCATCCACAAACGGATGGGCAGACAGAGGTTGTCAATCGGTGCCTAGAGACATACTTAGGTGTTTTGTGGGAGTTAAGCCAAAACAATGGCCTAAGTGGCTGAGTTGGGCTGAATTATGGTATAATACCACCTACAGCTCAGCCACAAACACCTGCCCATTTAAAGCATTGTATGGGAGGGACCCCCCTGTTTTACTTAGGGGCGATGTCACCCCTTTAGCTGTGGAAGAGGTGAACCAGCTGCTTTCCGAAAGGAATGCTATCTTGGAGGAATTGAAATGGCAGCTCAATAGAGCTCAAGCAAGGATGAAGAATCAAGCCGATCAAAAGAGGAGGGAAGTAGAGTATGAGGTAGGGGACAAAGTCTATTTGAAGATTCAGCCATATAGGCTGAGATCCTTGGCTAATAGGGCAAACCAGAAACTTAGTCCAAGATTCTATGGGCCCTTTGAAGTGCTGGAAAAAATTGGGAAGGTGGCTTATAGGCTGCAACTACCTCCAGAATCAATGGTGCATCCGGTATTCCATGTTTCATTACTTAAAAAATGTGTGGACCCGAATGTGAAGAGTCAACCATTACCTAAGGGGCTTGCGGAAGATTGGGAGCTGAAAATACAACCTGCAGAAGTGTTGGCAGCAAGAAAGAACTCCAATGATGAGTTAGAGGTGTTGATCAGGTGGCTGGACATGCCAGATTTTGAGGACTCATGGGAGCTGGCAGCAGATATCCAGTTCAGTTTTCCACAATTCCACCTTGAGGACAAGGTGATAGTTGAAGAGGGGGGTATTGTTAAGGATCGAATTCCTACTGAGGGGTTAAAAGTGTACAAGAGAAGGAAAATCAGGGGTAACTTGGGAATTGGCAAGAGTGCTGAGGTGTGAATTGTGTGGGTCCCAAAACTAACAAATTCAGCAGAAGGGTGAGCGTGTGTAGTGAGGAGTGGGGTGGGCAGTGTTAGTTGTATTTTCTGTTAGAGGAGAGTCTATATGATAGGGGGAGGAGAGGAGTAAGGGAGGCATTTGCTGAATCAGGAAATTGGAGCGTAGAGCTGCTTAATGCTCTTTCTTGACTCTCTTGTAATTTGCATTCTGTCTTTTACTGATTTCCATCAATACAATTCCTTTTTTCCAGTATTCTTTTGGTTGTTTCTATCACTACACTACTTAAATTCTTTAGATTGGATGTTTTTAGCACGAGTTACTGATGGCTATTCTTTCTTCTGCACAGGATATTGCCAAGAAGCTTGCTGAACTCACTGGGAAGGGGGTAACAACCATCATTGGAGGAGGTGACTCTGTTGCTGCAGTGGAGAAGGTTGGCCTCGCAGACAAGATGAGTCACATCTCAACTGGTGGTGGTGCCAGCTTAGAGCTTCTTGAGGGGAAGCAGCTCCCCGGTGTCCTTGCCCTTGATGATGCTTAAGCAAAAACATGAGATTAAACACCTTTTGTGTATTTTGTGCTTTTATAATTATGGTTGGGTTTCAACCAAAAAATATCGGATTGAGGGTACAATAGAGTTTACTCTTGTAGAGGCTGATATAGGATAGATAGTTTTGAAAAATAAAAGAGGTTTTTGTTGCATCAATGGTGAGATGCTATGTGCCTTATTTAATTGTTCCCGAACAATGTTTCATGTCTGAAGGAGGTGTTTGCTTTGATTATTTCTGATCCTGTGTTCTTAGCGTTCAAAATTTTTCCCTTTTTCCAACTAGTTTGTATTTTGATTTTTGATGTGATCCTGAATGGTTATCTTTTACATGCGAATTCAACATTTCTTAACATCTTTATTTAGGAAAACATGTACCGGATGATGGGTTAATCTCGACAGATTCGTAGGTTGTAATTTTGCGCTTGAAGCATCCTGATATGTGCAAGTTGTTTAGGAATTGAGTGGTAAACATGTCAAGTAAGCGTGTCAAGTTATACAAATAAAGGACTTGTATTTTCAATATGGTCTAATTAATTTTACAAGTTAAAAATGATTATAGGGTGAAAATGGTTAGGGGCTAATGTTGAGGTCCAAATTTTTAAAGATGGGCTCTGTATTAAATTAAATGTTTGATGTATTTTACCCCCTTAAAACATTTATGTTGTAGTTTATATAATGATTTTTTAAAATATGTATCATAACATCTTATTTTTTCCAAACCCTGCAAAAAGATTTATATTTTTTAAATAATGTAAAATTTTAAATCATACCAGGGTATTGGATTGTATACAATAAAAAAATTCGATGATTAATTACACATGACAATTTACAAATAAGGTATGAGTTTTATGCATTATTAAAAATATTAGGGAGATTTAGTGTACATGAATCCGATCTTCATTGGTTGACAGTTATGCTGAGTTTTGCACTACTTTCATTTTAACTGCATCATATTCGTGAAAATTAAACACAGCAGCAGCTTGTGCCAGGTGTAAGTTTGATTCAACGTGAGCAAACGCGTACATTGTACACCCAAAAATGTATTTCAGTTTGTCAAGCCACGTATACTTCATAATTTTATCCCCCAAGAGGGATCACTACTAAACTGAGTCTTGGGAGAAGCCCATAGTTATCCCACACGAAAAGTGCATCG
The DNA here is from genome assembly GCA_031216105.1 of Dalbergia cultrata. Classification (NCBI taxonomy): domain Eukaryota; kingdom Viridiplantae; phylum Streptophyta; class Magnoliopsida; order Fabales; family Fabaceae; genus Dalbergia; species Dalbergia cultrata. The sequence goes on from CM062350.1 coordinate 22,222,831, forward strand.
GCAGGCATGTCTCCCAATTTTGACCCGTGAAGGCTGTCAGTTCTTCATAATCTGATATGTTTTATCAACAAATATTTTGATTCAAAGGAAGTTTTAGTTTAAGGTCAAGTCGTGCTTCTAGACTCTGCAGCTGACCCACCAATGGGAGAACTCATGAATTGAAGTAATATGACCACAAAGCTTAGTGAGTTGACTCTTTTTGCTTCATAATTTTAGTGAACTCATAATTTGATAACTTTTTTTTTTCTTTTGGGTCATGATAACATTTGCGTTTATGGTCATTATTGTGCTGACCTTAACGAGGTCCAAAAGTGTAACATGCACATTTGTTTTTGGTCCACATGTACTTGGATATTTTTTGTCAAAATGTAATTGGACACTTATTTTTGGTCAGAATGTAATTGGACTTCTTGAGCGGTCAATATTTTTGGGCCAATGGCCATCCAATCTAGTAGTGGCCTATGTGGAAAGAATCGAGTTGCTGTCATGGACCCCATGCATGGTAAAGTGTATTAGTTTCAAATCTTTTTAGAAAGCTCTATAGTTTATATTTTGAATAACAATAAAATAAATTTTATTAAAATATTTTGAAGAAAGGACTAATATTTCAATTGAGTTTTTATAGTATTTTAACAAGATTATTCTTGTTACATATAAGCTTAATTGATGACATATTTTCCACAATAACATGTTGAAACATGATTATATCTTATTTAAAGAGATTAAAAAATTTAAATGATGTTAAAAATATTTCAAAAAGTGAGATAAAATATGTTAGAGATACGAGAAAGCAATATCTGGCATCAGAAACTAAGTCCAGATCTTCAGAAAGTAACTCACATGTTTAAGAAATGCTATCATTAAAGAAATCAATTTCTCATTATCATCTACTAATCACAATCTTCAACCATGATGGTTATGAATTCTGAAGACCTTCTACATGCTAAAAATATCTGTATCAAGTTTAGAGTTTTAAACAAGAAGAACTACACAAAGCTCAAAAAGTGAGTTATTATTTCAGAAATCACGTGTTATTTAGAAACCCTACTAAGTTAATAGAAATGGAGAGAAATTTAAAATTCAAGTTTGGTCAACTTTCAAAAAGTTATTGACAGTGACACATTGCTTTTGTATTTAATCAAATACCTTATATTCTACAAGAAAAAATTCAAAAACTACACTTCAAAGAGTAAAAGTTATTTCTGAAAGTTGTCCATAAACTACATTGTCAATGTCTTTACAAGGACAACTCTGACATAGCTCAACTACTCTTTTGGAGGATAGTTCCTATGACACAAAAAGAAGATCAACATGTGTCTAGGGGAAGGAAAATCAAGAGAAAATGATCATACACATTATGAAAATTCATCTATTACATCTTGTAATTAGTTTCTATTTTAATATTCTTTTTCCTAATACTTATTAGATAACATCTTCTTCTTGAAAAAATACAAAAAAAAGTTTCTCAAGTTTTCAGGTTATACAATGTTTCATTCTTAGAAAAAGTTGAGTGTTTTTATCCGGAAAGAACCAATCCAAAATTATATCCTTGTACCTTCTAGTAGTGATCAAGTGAGGTTAGCTTGAAAAGGCTAGTAAAAGACTACTTGTTGTGAGAGTAAATTGGAATTACTACTCACTGGAAATAGCTTGATAAGGCTATACAAAGACTCTCACTTTTTCGAGGTTGAGAAAAGATTTTTAGTTGAACTCAACAAGTTGTTGAGAACTAGATGTAGGAAATATTTAGCTGAATCAGTATAAAAATGCTAAGTAATCTCTCCTTCTCTCTTTATCTCTTTATTACTCAACTTTTATATCTGTCTTTGTTGTGTGTTTATTTGAAAAAAATTATAAAAATGATTTTGAAGTTCTTGCATTTTCTTTTGGTTTAGAAAATGACTTTTTGAAATTGACTAACTATAACTTCCACAAGGATGATTTAACCCCCCCTTCTCGTACTACTTTCAATCTACAATTGGTATTAGAACTCAAGCCTCTAAGGGTTTGAGCATCCAAATGGTTGCAGAGGAAAAGATCGTAAGAAAATGGCATACAACATTCACATTGCTGAAGGATGCTCCATAAATAGACCTCAATTCTTTGATGGTGGTGACTATACCTATTGGAGAGATATGATGAAGTCTTTTATCAAATACACAAGTTTTGACTTATGAGAGATTATTCAAGAAAGAGAATATACGCCTATGGAGAATGTACCAGGAGCTGAAGATGGACCTTCCACCTTAACAGAAGTTTCCAAAAGTAGATAGACAGAGCAATATAAAGCAAGAGTTCAATTGAACTCTAAAGCTAAATATCTACTTACCTGTGCATTGAGCAAAACAAAATATGATAAAATCATTGCTTATGACACAACCAAGGAAATTTGGGATAGATTATACTGCCATTCAATCAAACCTGTTAATTTGACTTTTCAAGTAGTAGTTTTGATGTATTGTGAGTGTACAAAACTCATTTGCATTATCATCTAAAATTTTTCTATTTGAATGACTTTTTAAGTGGCTAAATATGAGTTAATTATATTTGATGATAAGACATTATATGATTAGATTATCATAAAATATTTTTTCTATCAATCCACTACAATTAAATCTATAAAAATTTATTGAAATGACAAATTATAAAAAAACACAATTATTCATTATCATAACTGTGAAGAAATGACGGGCCCAAAAGATACATATAGAGTAGCGCAAAATAAATATGTAGAAGTGTAATGCTAAATGACACTAGGAATTTACGTGGTTCGACTTAAAACTTATGTCCACGGGCAAAGAGAACAACCGAATATTTCACTATAGAAATATGATGGAGATACAAAAAGTGGACTCACTTCACTCAATGTCCAAATACATCTAAAATACCTCACAATATTTGTCTCAACGATGTATAATCTCAACTCACAATATAGAGAGAAACAAAGTAAACAAATAACTCTCTAAATGCTTAGAAAAGGAGGAGGAGAGGAATGGATTCTTATTGATATCAAGAGCTTCAAGAACCAAGTACTATTTATAGAGTTCTTGGTCCCAAGATTGTCAATGAGTTTGGTGCTTAATTTCTACCATTTAGGTGCACCATTTGAAAATTTGCGACCACCAACTCCTCCAACTTGTGTTGTTGAATGCTTAGACATTTTGTCCAACTTGCTTTCTTCATTCAAAGCCATCAAATTTGATTTCTTAATTTTGGCTTAAAATTCAAAGTCATCAAATCAACAAATCTCTACCTTGGTTTGAATTTTATCAAGCTTCAAATTTCTGAAATCACTTTCTTCAATGTTCACATAAGGGTAGACTCATATATTGTGAATGTCAACGAAGTCCAAGCAATGTTTGAATTTAGCAATAGTAATTAATTTTGTCAACATATCAGTTGGATTGTTTGAGATACTAATCTTCTTCATTGTAATAGTACCTTGAGAAATAATCTCTTGAATGAAATGATATCTGACGTCAATATGTTTGGTTATTTCATGATACATTTGATTTTTGGTCAAATGTATGACATTTTGGCTGTCACAATAAATAGCTGTGACATCTTGCTCCAAGTCCAAATTGTTTACCAAACTTTTGAGCCAAATAAATTCCTTTACTGCTTTAGCTGCTGCCATGTATTCGGCATCTGTAGTGATAGTGCAATAGTAGACTGTAAAGTCATTTTTCCAACTAATTGCACTACCTGAGAGCGTGAAAACATATATTGTCAGAGATTTTCTTTTGTCAACATCTCCAGCATAGTAAGAGTCAACATAACCTATAACACTACCACCAGTGTTAGAACTTCTGTCATATACTAAGCCATCATTCGCAATATCTCGAAGATATCGAAGTATCCATTTCACTGCTTGCCAATGTATCTTGCCAGGATGCCGCATATATATGCTAACAATACTAACAACATGTGAAATATCTGGACGAGTGCATATCATAGCATATTTGATGCTTCCAATTACATTAGCATAAGGAACATGTGACGTCTGTTTCTCTTCTTCAGCAGACTGTGGTGAATGTGTGAATGATAATTTGAAATGGGCAGCCAACGGAGTACTCATGAGCTTTGCACTTTCCATCCCAAAGAGCCAAATATTTTTTTAATATACTTCTTCTGAGACAAATATAATTTGCCAGCATACTGATCCCTGTGAATTTTCATACTCAAAATTTTCTTAGCTACACCCAAGTCTTTCATTTCAAATTTGATGTTAAGTTGCTCTTTCAGCTTCTTGATCTCAGACATACTTTTAGCAGCAATGAGCAAATCATCAACATAGAATAACAAGTAGACAAACGAATTATCTAAGAGGTTTATATGGTAAACACAATAGTCACAGTCACTCCTTGAGTAACTACAACCTAATATGAAAGTATCAAATCTCTTATACCATTAGCGAGGAGATTGCTTTAACACATATAATGACTTCTTTAGGAGATAATATATGATCCTCCTTGCCTTGAATAGTGAAACCTTCCAGTTGCTGCATGTAGATCTGTTCTTCAAGCTCACCATGAAGAAAAACTGTCTTGACATTGAGCTGTTCAAGCTCTAAGTCAAATAATGCAACCAAAATGAGTAACACCCGAATGAAGATTTGTCTTACAACAGGAAAGAATGCTTCATTGAAGTCTATTTTTTCCTTTTAGCTAAAAACTTTTGCAACTAAGTGTGCTTTATACTGAGCCGGTTCAACACCAGGGGATCCTTCTTTTTTCTTGAAGATCCATTTGTAGCCAATGACTTTATGTCTTTCAGGTGGTTTCACCAATTCCCAACCTTGGTTCTTATGAAGAGACTCCATCTTTTCACTCATCGTAACAATCACTTGTGCAGACTCTTCACTCGAGATAGCCTCATAGTATGTGGTGGGATCTTCTGATTCGATATCCTCTGCCATTGATAATGCAAAAGAGCTATGTCTGTATGACCATATCTCTGTGATGGTTTTATTTGCTTTTTTTTCTCTGTCTTTTGTAAGGCTATAATGCTGTAACTGTTGTCATGCACCTATGGCATCAACAATATCTTGTTCTTCTTCTTTAGTAGGTTGATTCGAGGCATCTTCTTCTATCTATTTTGGTGGTTTAGCTTTAAATTCCACCTGCTTGCTAGCATCTTAGTCTTTTTCTGCATCGCCAACCTTCTTTTTCGGATGAAGCATGACTGATTCATTGAACTTGATGTCTCTGCTAATTATGAATTTAGATGACTTAGGTTCTGTACACCACAATCTATAACCTTTCACCCAGTTACATATCCTAGAAATATGCATTTCAGCACCCTTCGCTCAAGCTTTCCATCATTAATATGAGCATATGCAGGACATCCAAAAATTCTTCGATTTGAATAATCAATAGGAGCACTAGACCATACCTTAATAGGAGTCTTCAAATCGATCACAGTTGACGGAGACTGATTCACCAAATAGCAAGCCATATTGATAGCTTCAGCCCAAAATTCTTTAAACAAACCAGTATTAGAGAGCATACAGCAAGCCCTCTCCAAAAAAGTTCTATTCATACGTTCAGCTACTCCATTTTGTTGTAGAGTCTTTCGTACATTACGATGTCTTACTATGCCTTCATCGCAAAATTCGTTGAATTGACCTTCGTAAAACTCTAAACCATGTTGGGAGATGCTTAATTTTCTTGTCGGTCTGGTTCTCAATAAGTGCTTTCCATTTCTTAAAAGTATGGAGCACATCATTCTTGTGTTTCCAAAAATAGACCCACACATTCCTCGAGAAATCATTAATAAATGTCAATAGGTATCTAGCACCACCTTTTGACGGAATAGGTGCAGGGCCCCATAAGTCAAAGTGGATGTAATTCATCGTGCCCTTAGTCCTATAGATAGCAGTGTTGAACTTCACTCTAATTTGCTTCTCATAGACACAATGTTCACAAAAGTTAAGCTTCCCAATTTTATGATCACCCAGCAAGCCACGTTTGCTCAAAATTGACATTTCTATTTCATTCATATGCCCTAAACACATGTGCCACAAACGAGCAATATTTGAATCAAAATCAGATGAAGATGATACTGAGGCAATACCAATAACTGTACTTCCTTGAAGTAAATAAAGACCGTTGACTAACTTGCCTTTAATCACAATAAGAGTACCTTTGGAGATTTTTAAAACTCCACTTTTACCAGAATACTTATAGCCTTGAGAATCGAAGACACCCAAAGATATAAGATTTTTCTTCAAGTCCGGAATGTACCGAACATCAGCTAGCATTCTCACAACTCCATTATGCATCTTGATCTGGATTGTTCCAATACCAATGACCTTACAGGGCATATAATTTCCCATAGGGACAACACCACCATCTATTGACTACTAAGTTATAAACCAATCCTGGTTCTGACACATGTGGTAGGAGCATCCAGAATCAAGCATCCAAGTATCACTAATTGAACTGGTTGACACTGCGAAAACATTATTAGTACTTTCAACAACTCTTGTTACATCACTTGAATCTTTTTCCTTTTGTTTTGAGCCTCGGACATTCTGCTCTCCAGTACCCTTCCTTCTTGCAATATCGGCATCTTCCTTTATGATGTCTAGACTTAGATCTAACTTTTCCTCTGCTACTACTCGATCCAATTTCCTTTGACCTCCCTCTGGCAAGCAAGCCAGATGTAGTAGTATCATTATGATTGCCAGTATCATGCTCTATTTTGTCGCGACTTAAAATTGCGGATTTAACCTCATCAATTTTGAGCTTTCATGACCATATATGAGCATTTCACGAAAGTGCTTGTAAAAAGGAGATAAAGAACAAAGGAACATCATTGCCTGTTGCTTACTTGAAAATGTCTCGTCCATATTTTTCAAATTTGTGATGAGTGACGTGAACTCAGCTATGTGAGACTAGATTGAAGTCCCTTCAGTCATACGGAGTATGTACAGACGTTGCAACACACCGAGATGGTTGACCACTGTCTTAGTCATATATAATGGCTCCAACTTGGTCCACAACGATTTTACTATTTTCTTCGAAAGGACTTCCTGTAGTATACCATTTGTAATGTATAATTGAATAATAGAAAGAGTTTTTTGATTGGCATCTTCCCATTTAGATTCCTTCATTGTTCCAGGCCTCTTTTCCTTGTCAGAAAGTGCTATTTTTACACATTGCTATACAAGAATAGCCATTATACAGACTTTCCATATTTTGAAATTAATGCATCCATCAAATTACTGAATATCAAATTTGCAGTAGACATTTTTAAACAAATTAGCCCAGAACTCTATAAGAGTTTTGACACTAGTTTGTGCAGAAATGGTAGGCCCAAAAGGCACAAATAGAATAGCGCAAAATAAATATACTGAAGGGAAATGCTAAATGACACGAGGAATTCACATGGTTCGGCTTAAAGCCTACGTCCACGGGCAAAAGCAGCAACCAAATATTTCATTATAGAAATATGATGGAAACACAAAAGGTGGACTCACTTCACTCAATATCCAAATCCCAAATATACCCAAAATACCTCACAGTATTTGTCTCATCGGTGTATACTCTTAACTCACAATATAGAGAGAAAACAAAGTAAACAAATGACTCTCTAAATGCTTAGAAAGGAGGAGGAGAGGAATGGATTCTTGTTGATGTTTAGAGCTTGAAGAACTAAGCTCTATTTATAGAGTTTTTGGTGCCAAAATTGTCAATGAGTTTGATGCTTAATTTCTACTATTTAGGTGCACCATTTGAAAATTTGCAACCACCAATTTTGTTGACTTGTATCATTATTTCAAATTAGATTTTGGATTGTTGAACAACTTTGAATCCTCCAACTTGTGTTGTTGAATGCTTAGATATTTTGTCTAACTTGCTTTCTTCATTCAAAGCCATCAAATTTGATTTATTAATTTTGGCTTAAAATTCAAAGCCACCAAATCAACAATAACTACTCAATGTCATTTACTCATTTCATTCCTCATTAATAATTGTCTTGGAAAATTGAGACAATTTAACACATTAGAAAATTAATATATCTTATCACAAATTATGCCCAGATATAATAACTTTTTAATATACCAAATTTTCTCGATTTTTTAAGACGACTATTAATATAGAACATGGAGATGATCATTTTGATAAAATTCTACTTAACACAATTGCCTACAAATTAAATTCACATGTAATTTAGTTTATCCTAATTGATAGTCCAAAGTTACTCTAAGCTCTTAAAACATGGACCCTCCTTCTCTGAACAACATTGTTTGAAACTTTGAATGGTGAAGAAGAACAAGCACATGGTATAGTAGTAATGGGAGAAGCAACCAAAATGTACATAAGCAAAGAAGAAAGAACATGCAACAGACGGGGCTGGAAGAACACAACATGCTTAAATTCAGTGACAAGTAGGCGGTGGCAATAGAAAACTGCCGGTATTCGCCCAAAGCCAAGGTTTCATCCCATCTCTTATGCATCACCCCACATTCACTTTATGACGTTTGTGTCTTTATGTTGGAACTTCTTCAACAACCTTTGTCTCTTTTCACTTCAACTCATGCATTTCATCCCTTTTCTTCTCCTTCTTATACTTCTTGGTTTCTGCACCTGTCTCCCCTTCTCTCACTTCTACAAGTTTCATCACTTAGGACTCAGGTCAGTTCAATGTGGTTTTGAATTTCCATTCACTTGTGTTTGATTTTCATTGTCAGTGGTTCTATCTATCCATGCTTTTTTTTTTCCCCTTATTTGTTATATGAATTTTGATTTCTTTTTGCTATATATATATAGCTTTATCAGTTGTTGACAGTGATGAGCTTCTAGAGTTTGAGTTGCTGTTGAGGTTTTTGCATATGATAGAAAAAAGATTTTGTGTACAAGTAAGAGGAACGAATGGGGGCTGTTTGAATTTTTCATTAAGAGAATTTAGAAAATTCTGATTTCTTGTTAATTGTATTAATGTCAAAATCATTATCTAGAATGCTCATTTTTCCTTTAGAAGTGCTGTCGTTTTGGAGTAGATTTTGATGGATTGTGATACTCTGTGGGGACATGGATATAAAAAGATCCAGCCAAAGGAAATGCGTGGGTACTTGGGAGCCTGAGCTGCACATCTAGGGGGCAAAGGTAGCCTGCAGGGCTTCTCAATTTCCAAGTTAGACTTGGAGATCTTATTTAGTGGAATAGTCAATAACCCCCATTTTTCAAATGGGGGTTCTGTCATCATCGACTGTTGATTGGGTTTGATAGGAAAAATTATTGTTTGGCATGAATGAGGAAGAAGGGCCTAATGGATGATGGAGGAAGCGAGAAGAAAGAGCGAGGTTGATGACAAGGAGCAGATGAAGGGGGTGAAGTTATGGCTGCTTGGATCTCTGGTCTTCCATGGGGCTCTGGTAGTCTTTTTTTTTTGGGTCTTTTAGAAGATGTGGTACTTATAGGAGGGTTATTGGAACAAGGGTAAGCTTCCTAGGATAAGACATGGTTGAAAGCTGAGCATGAGATGCATGTCAAGCAGGGATAAGCAAACAGGTCAAACAGAGAGAAACAGTAGCTTCTTTACTGTTCCAAGTCCAAGGAAGCTTAAGGCTTCTTATAATTGATTCCTATTGGAGACTCCTTATCCAGGTGATGAAACTTTGATTGAACTTTCCATACTTGGGAGCCTGCTAAGCCACTCAAAGCATAGCTCCCTAAGGGTATGTTTGCGAGTTTAGATTTTGAAAGAGAAGGGAGAGGAGGGAAGGAGTTGTATAGTGTAAAATTTTAAAATCTTATACTATAAGTCCTTCCTTGACCTCCAAAATCTAAATTCACAAATATACCCTAAAGAAAATGAGGTCAAGGCTTCCTTAAGGGACAAAGCTTACGAAGAGGCAAAGATTCCTCAGCAGATGAGCTTCTATAAAAAGGAGTTTGAGATCAGTGAAGGGGTGAGGCTTCCTTTGCAGAAAACAAGGAGGTGTCATACACTTGGTTCCTTTTAGATTCTCAGGAGGTTTGGTGTGTGGGTGCTGTAGGCAGTTTTGTGTCTTTGGGAGTTTGGAATCTCATGGGATCTTGGTAATGGGCTCATACTAACATCCTTGGCTGAGATTCTCTCTTAGAAGTCACTGAACTGCTTCTTTCTCTTCTGATGAGTCTTATAAGTGTCTTATGTTTTTGATATTCTATTGCTTTTACACAAGTATCTTTGTGTCAGTAATGCTCTTGTAACAAATCTGTATTTAGGAAAAATCTATGTAAAAACAGATATTAAAATGATGACAAGCTTACTATGATCTCTCTCTGTCTCTCTCTCTCTCTCTCTCTCTCTATATATATATATATATATATATATATATACTATGATTTCTATATGATCTTTTTAAAGCTAATAATTGGTTATGTTTGGTCTTGGGACTTTGAGCTCTTGATGGTAAGTATGTTTTGAAATGTTCATTTAGAACTACTTATGTGACACTTGTCAATGATTGATATTTAGTGTGAAAATCCAAAAGTGGAATCATGTTCTTTTAGATACGCATTTTAATGCATCCTCTTCTTTTAGAAGTTGACAAATGATCACAATTCTTATACCTGGCTTCACGCTTAAAGATACATGGAGATTATACTTGTAACATTTATCAGATTTCTGTAACCTTTGCATGAATCTCATTTAACTAACTACTTGACTTGTCGGTTTCCTACTTTAACTTGTCGTTTTGATGTGGTTTTAATAATTTCTTTTTGGCTTGTTGTGGTCTTTATAAATGCTTAACTTGTTCTCCCTTGATTAACTATATCCAGGAATTTCTTTTTCTTTTTGTGTTTAATCACCATCACCATAGTTGTAATTTCATTACTGTTATTCATGTCACAATGTCATTATTTCTTTTCCAATTTTACCAGCTACCAAGAATGCTTTATGTGGATTGGATTTTAAAGAGTAAGATAGATTTGTATAGGTTTTTGACCTCCACAAACGTATTTACTAGGCTGACTTTGGTAATAAGTCAATATCACGGGTTAGTGGAATGTTTATGTGTAAATTGAAAGTTGTTGCATTTATCTGGTTAACATGAACAACCACCAAGCACTTACAGTAACAAGTACTTTTGTGGTCTAGGTCACTCAGTTTATCCCATTCCTAAGTGATGATATTTGTTGTGGTCTTGTCTTATTAATTTATTTTAGATTGTTACTCTTGGTAGTAGGCAGAGCTTAAAGAGGTGAAGAATTTGAGGAATTAGAAGAAAAAGAAAGAGAAGTTCACTTGGTTTATGTTGTTATCTATCAATTTGAAACTCAGATTTCTTTACAAAGCATATGTTATCAGCCATGTTATGTCAAAAAACTTATGTTCACTTGGTTTATAATTTGACTAGATCCTTATTCCCTCATGCGGAAAATAATTATAAAAGGAAATTTCTTTACTTATTCTTGAAATAAATGTTAGCTGCTTTGATATTAGCATTTCTGACCACAAATTATTATGCTTCCATTTATCATTCAGGAAAACGTCTTATATGATTTGTTCTTATATAACAAGGCCTCTTGTATTTCTTTTCGTAGCTTCCCTTACACAGCCTCAAAGTTCAGTTTTATGAAAATGCACTGTTATCTAGAGCAAGTTCAAATTAGTGATTTCATTTAGAAACATTAATGCTTCCCTTTTGCAGGAATGTGGACAGTCAAAAACTCTAGGTCAACCTGTGTCTTTAATAAATAAATCTGCTTTCTAACTTCAGTGATTTCCATGTAAGGGACCTTAGGTCTTTAATTTTATCAAGTTTGAGTGGAACCAAGTTAACATGTCCTGCTTTGATCTCTGACAACAAAAGAAAAGCTCTTCAGTCTTGTCTTCCTTCTTTGCTTCAGGACACTGTGTTACTCTCCAAGATACAGACTATGCTCTGAATCAACTTGTTGGTGGTTACGAAATTTGACACTCTGGATTTATTTCTTGATCACAATAAGCATACCAGAACATAATGTAAATATATCAATCTGTTAATTTTTAGTAGTGTTCATTGTGCTGCAGCTTCCTAGGTAAAAGTGAGAAACTTGTTATGCTTTGTGCATGCATGGTTTCTATGAATTCAGAATTATTGCTATTTTTGGTGGTTTTCTTGCTTCATGTGTTATTTACCATTGCAGAGATGTCATGTTTTACACTTTTACTATTTATTTGGAATAATTTTCTACCTGGTTTTATTTTTTTTTATGTGTTTTTGTATGGTCGCTTCAGAATTATAGTGTTTTCACTAATCAAAGTGGGTGATTCATAATTCTTGATATTTGGTTCTTTAAATCCTATATTTGGCAATTGCTTTCTCCAGAAAGTAGATTTTGAAATGGTCTATGTCCTGACCTACATGTGTTAATTCACTGGCAGATTTAAAATAGGTGATCACTCTGTAATTTGTTCCATAGTAGTTTACTCAGTTAAGTGACTCAGCTGTTTTCCCTTTTTGCTGCGTCCCTTTTACTTTTCAAAAGTCAAGGGAATTTGAGGATGGATTCAACTAGTAGTACAAAAAGGAAGATGAATGACACCATTATCGTGTATACAAGAAGAAAAGGCACTAGTTCTGGAAATAATGTATCATCTACCAATGAAGTCATTTCATCAGATTCGAAGTCTTCTGTGGCTAAAACTGACGGCTTACGTGAAATTGGAGATGATGGTGTAAGTTTTCTCTTACCTTCCTTGTTTCTGTTCTTAGTAATTTCTATAACAAGTATTGTTTGTCTTTAGTCATTACAAGTAACACGGTTTATTTTGATTTTGTCACATGGTACTAAGAAAATTTTTAGTTTATACGTTGCATGTACCTCAAGTAATGTTTTCATACTATTCAGAAAAGAATTTGCATGGTTTTGCTCTTTTGTCAAGATAGTTCCTATCTCTTTATCCATTTTATAGATGCTGAAATATGAAATAAAAACTTGCCTGTTAATTTCCTCAAGACAGTTCCTATCCATTTATCCATCTTGTTTTCATAGAGTTGAAATAAAAAATGCAGTTATGGCCAAATTTTTGCTTCACAGAAGTGTATATTGAATGCACATAGCATCAAAATGCTATGCTTCATCTCGATCATAAAAACAAAATATTTCTGCAGAGTTACTTTGAATGTGAGCTATGTAATGATGGTGGAGAACTGCTATGCTGTGATGCTTGCCCTCGTACATTTCATATTACATGCCTTGCTCTCAAGGTATGCTTAGATTTTGTTATGCCATCAGTCTATCCTCTTATTCTTCTTTGCCTAAACTTAAGGTAAGCATATATTCTGTTTTACTTGAAGTCTGTTCCTAAAGGAGAATGGCAATGCCCAAACTGCTCTGATAATGGTGATCTTTCCAAGAACATACAAAGTTCAAATCTTTCCAAGAACATACAAAGTTCAAATCTTTCCAAGAACATACAAAGTTCAAAGAGTGTAGACTCCAAAAAAGACATCTCACCTAAGAAAGCAAAAGATGGCTCTAGCTTGTCAAGTTCAAAGTGCAAGAAGGCATCAAATTAAGCCAAATTACTGATAATTAGGTATGCTTATCAGTCTTGAACCTCTGTATATTCTTATCATTCTTAAAAAAGTTAAGGTCATTATGCATTTTTATTTTATTACTCTTTTGGCCCTTTTTTCTAAAAATATCTTGTATAATATATTTTTTTTTTCAAAATTTAAAATATTTCAGGTAGTAATTATTGGCATGGCTGTGTGAACTTTTGAAATGAAATGCTTGGATATATCTTCAAAACTGTTGGAAATGTTGGCAGTGGCAACAATCAAAAGCTACTGAAAACAATGTGTTGTCAACTAGTATAGAAGTTTCCCAAAGTTTATCCATTTTCTGGTTCTGTAAAATTTTCTGCTAATATTTTTAGAATTTAATTTTGAAGTATTGTCAATGTAAAAAAGTTTTACATTATTTTTTCAATTATGTGCTGATATACATGAGACTTTAGTGGATGTGAGTCTACTATTTTTGCTGATATGTTAATATAAAATTCTCTAATACTAATAGTGCATCAAAATTAATCTCATAATTTTATTCTTCTTTTCTTTGGCTTCACCTTTTATATTTCAATTTTTTCTTGGATAAGATGTGGGCCCCACCCATGGGCCTAGTGGAGGGAACTCCAAGTGAGACCTCTAAGAAGCGCCCTAATCGGGCATGGGAGAGGAGAAAATGGAGAGGAATCTAGGATGGAGAGAACCTGTTGAGATTGAACCACAGTACTCTCCTTACATGTCCCTTGCTCTTACGAATTGGGCAACCAGCATGGGAGTATGGGACGACTTTTATTTGTTATTTTTGAAGAGAACGATGTTGTGTCTAGAAACTTATTCATGATAGTTTGTAAGCCACCTGTTTTGTTATCAGTGTCAATTAGGTGTGTCTGTTGGTAGTTGTTGTGCTTGGTGAGCAAGTTAATACAATCAGCAAATATATTAATTGTAATATGATTTTGAAAAGAAGATTTAAAATTCAGTTTTGTGACTCACTAACACAGTAACATCATTACGTACTTTATCAATGTAAGAAGGAAAGAACAAGAAAGGTAGAAAGAAAAGTACATATCAAATGCCATCACTCCAATGCTACATAACTGTTATTCTGACTAATACCTAATATTATGTCTTTCTTGGTTGCTTCTTTATCTGAAGTTCTTGTCAACAAAATTTGTCGTGCTACAACTGGCTTATTTGTCACATTTTACCAAGGTATGCCATTGCAGAAAAGCTGGCAAAGGTGCTGTGCTAGAATTGATCCTTATCTTGGATGTTGTCGTTATTCAAGAAAGAGTGTAGATAGGAAATACCAATCTTTGGTCATGAATGTTCAAGTAGTGCTAAGCTATTTTGGATATGCGAAGTCTGATACAAACTGTGTACACTTGCTTCCTAAGTTACGTTTCTTATGCAATTAACAGGTTTGAAGGGCAAATGTAGCATCATCCTCAAGCATCCGCGGACAAAGAAAGTTTATATGAGGAATTAAGGACTATTCTTCTAGTGCTTCAGGTTCTAAATTTTCAGATAGTTGTGTATTAAGTAATTGACACAAAAATATGTTGGTTGGGGTACACAAACCATGGGAACATTTAGCTTTGTTTTTCATGTTTAAAAGCTCTGCTAGTACATAATACTTTGAAAGGATGATTTCAGAACTCAGATATTCTTCTACTATGCCTGATGGTTTTTCATTTGGTTGAGTCTGTAAGGAGTTGTAGTCTTGCATGTTTCAACTTTCAGGTTCCCAACAGGTAGTAATGCAGAGAGATTCTTGCGTGGATACAATTCTAATATCTCATTTAGACACATTCAAAATAAACGTAGATTATATTAACTTTATTCAAGACACTTTCGCTTGAATAAAATCAAAATTTCTATTGATTTAATTATCTTTCCAATATTTTAACACGTTATTTCCCATGAGATATTTCCTCCTCTTTCGTGAGCATGTTAAAAGTTGCCCTATTATGTGAATACTTTACAATTATAATATGGTAGTATGAAAGTACACAGTGACTAGAGGACAAATTATCACAATAAACAAAAATTATTTACAATGTCTTGTCGTTCTTCAAGCGATATTGGCATGCGGTTGGTGATGATGTTTGGGCCCTCGTCCAAGATGCTTTTTGAACAGGAATTGTGGATCCTTGTATTTTGGAAACTCTGATTGTTCTGATCTCTAAGGAGGATGGGCCGGAACTTTTCAATCAATTCCAGCCTATAAACTTGTGTAATGTTATCTATAAACTAATCTCAAAAGTCCTGGTAACCCTTATTCAACTTATTCTCCGTCATTTGATTGGCCCATTCCAAAATAGTTTTTTGCCTGGACAATGTCATCACTACTTTGGAGGTTGTTCATGCCATGCACAAGTACAAGAAGAAAAAAGGCCACTTGGTGATGAAGATAGACCTCCACAAAACATACGATTGCATAGATTAGGGTTTCCTAAAAAACATATGATTATGTGGATCATGTGAAAACCTCTCGTCATGTCACATCACGCATGTAAGTTTTCATTAAATCTAAAAATGTGCATCACTTCAGGAACTACGTTTGTGAACTAATTATAGAATAATATTTAGTGTGTAACTAAATTGCATAAAAAATGTACACTACACACCTTATCACTATTGGATGTGATGTGTAGTCCCCACTCATCCCACTCATTCATCAAATTCAATGGTGATAAGGTGTGTGGTGTGCATTTGTTGTATAATTTAGTTGTATACCTAACATCACTCTTAATTAAATGGACCTAATCATCCACACATATTCCATAATAAAATCTAAGTGATTGGAAATGACAATGATGACACATAAACTGATTTTCTTTATCTCATTTGAGTTTCATTTGGTTACTCACCCCTTTTGTTTTCATGTTGTCTCCAGAATCTTCAAACGAGACAACTGGTCAGAATGTAGGAGCAAGATAGCTAAGATCAAGATCTTACCTAGGATCGGAGGGGAGATGCAAAATCGTGAAACAAGATATCGCAACATGGATCGTAAGATCCTATAAGAACTAACATACACATATATATTTCATGTAACATGACATAAATAAGTAAAAATAACCACAACTAACATACTTAACTTCAATTTAAAATGCAAATAGTCTAAGAGCCATAAGTCATACACTCATAATCAATAAATCATAGCATAAAGTGCAATGAGTTTACAAGTTTTTGATATAATATAAACAAAAAACATTAAAGAAAACAACCAAACTTATATAATCTCATCTAAAGCAAATAATTAAGGTTATGGTCATCATATTCATCATCTGCTAACTGGTCCCCACCATCTTCATTGCCATCTCCCCGAAAAAGTTCATCAAAGTCACCCTCATCTTGAGAAGCAATCTCCAATTCATCCAAAAGGCCACCAACACTACCACCACCTTCTCCAATAGTTAAGTTAATATCATTTGGGATAGCCAAATCCTCTAAGCTTTCCAATACATTATCATTTTCCATAATCCATTCTTCATTAGAGTCTAAATCATCAAGGTTATACTCAATAGGATTTCTTGATCGCTTCTTCTTAGACAATCTTGAATTGGTAATCACAAAAACAACATCATTCATAGTTTTTGCTTTAAACGATTTCCTTTCTTTGTGTGAACATAAACAAATGTAATAGCAATCAACCCATAGCAATTGGTAACTAACTCTAATATTCTAAAAGTAAAATATAATACAAATCATAGTTATAGGTTAAAATTTAAAATATTTACCATCTCAAAGACACTCCAATGTCGCTCAAATCCTGATAAACTGTATGTTAAGCTCAAGACACGAATAGCAAACCTTTGGCTACTTCCCCACCTAAAACCTTAGCTCGACTCTTGAAATTTTCAAGTTGAGTATCAATCTTGGTAATTTCAGCTCGATCTCCCATAATTCTCTCCAAACAATTGTATAGTCCGTTCTTAACTTCATAATCACTCTTAAATGTAGGACTATAATGCAATTGTAGGTTAAGGTAGTAGCCTGTAGCATGCAATGGTCTATGAAGTTGGCTATCCCATCTTGCATCAATTATCTCCTATAAAGGCATATAGCTATAGAATAAAAAAATTGAATTAATCACTAAAGTATTTAAACTAAACTGCATTATGAAGGAATGACAAATTAAATAGTTTACCTTTTTTCAATACCTTGAAAAACCTTTTGTATTTTCTCCTTAGCACAATCCATTTCCTCATAAATGTATCCCATTGCTGGTTTTTCATTTTAATTCACTAAATGTAGCATATGAATAAGAGGATAAGCACCCCTCAGGTAAATGACAATGTCTGTCCAAAATAGCCTATCTAAAACAACAGCTTCAATAAACTTCCTATCCCTTGTCTTGGAATATTTACTTGATTTTCATTCATCCTAAGTAAACATTCTTATCAATGCACCCTTCTTCTCATTAAGGCTACCCAAAGTGAGGCAGGATAGGGCAAAACGAGTCATGCCTCGTCTCACTAAATCTTTTCCTTTAGTATGGTATTGTAATAGGAAAATGAGAGAAGTCCTTGAATAGATGTAAGTAGTAATTTTTCTTCCTTTGGCAATTGTCTCTTTTTGAAGCTCCAACTTTTGCTCAAAATCCTCCCACATCAAATTAATGTAATGACCTTCACAAGGTGTCCAATAAAACTTCTTCCTCTTTTCCATCAACATCTGTCTTATAACTTTGTAGTTTGTTGCGTTATCTGCCACAACTTGCACAACATTCTCCTCACCCACCTTCTCAACAACATCATCTATCATCTTAAATATTTTATTAGCTATTTTGCAAATATGTGAAGCATCAATAGACTTCAATAAAATAGTCCCCCTAGGACTATTCATTAGAAAATTTAATATAGTTCTCCTCCTCTTATTTGTCCAACCATCTGTCATAATTTTACAACCTGTTTTCTTCAAATAAGCTCTATATTCCTCTAACATCTCCATGGTTGAGTCCACCTGTTTCTTCAAATATTTGAGTCTTAGCTCATTGTAAGAAGGTGGTTTGAATCTTATTCCATGCCTAGTAACCTTTTCAAACATCTTCTCATATTCTTCACTCCTTGCCACATTAAAGGCTATGACGTTGTTGTAGAAAAATGAAACAATTTCTTCACATGCTTCCTCCTTTAATTTCTTCTTAAATATAGTGTTAATTGTGGCTTCAATGCTACTTCCTCTTTTCTTGAATAGGCTTACAGGAGTCTCTACTTCTTTTCCCTTCCTTTTCTCACCAATTGAAGAATCATCACTTTGTCCATCATTATTTTTTGTTAATGCTTTCTCATTACTCCTTGTTTTCATGATCAATTTTTTTTTTTTGTAAACCAGCCATAATTTCCTACATTTGTTTTCTTATCTCACCACTAATAGCATTACATGCTACCACATCTTTTCTAGTTTCAACCAAATGATGTTTTAATCTATAAATCCCTCGATAATCTCCTCAAGATAGTATTTACATTTGATTTTTCTAGTATTTCCTTCAATAGAAATTCCATGTTTCTAGCCTGTATCACTTCTATTTTCAGGTGCATTCTTATGAATTATTTTCCTCTCACCGAAGCATTTCCAGCAATACTCCCACTTTTAGAGACATGAGTGGAACTAGAACCTCCATTGCTCCCTCCACTAGAATCTCTATTCCCCAAACACCAGCATTATCTGATGACAATTTCCCCCACCGAAATAATACCTAATACAAAATCCAACACTAAATTACTCCTAATCAAAAAATTAAAATGAGAAGAAAGCATGCATTTTGGAGAAAGGGAGTAGAAAGCATGATTTTTTGGGGGAGGGGGGAGGGGGGTGGAACCAAGGAAAAGAAAAATTAGAGCTTACCTTGTGAGCTATGAAAGAACTGAGAAACAAGCAAGGGAGAATGGCGTCAGCGATCTCAAGGCAGAAGCAGAAGCAAACAGAGAGAAGAGAGAATGGGGGATTCCACAAGTAGAGGAAGCAGGAGGCCAAAAGCAAAGATTGAAGAGGGGTGGTGTGGTGCGACAGCACGGTTGGCAAAGATTGAAAGGAGTGAAAGGGGGAGGCGAAGAGCAACAGATTGAGTGACTAAGTGAGATTTTGAGAGTTATTCACTTAAGGTTCTAATTGGGGCTGAGAATGGGCCGGGTTTTTGGGCCATTCGGGCCACGCTTGGGTAATAGGAGCTGGGCTCAGTCAGAGTGCCAGGATTGCACGCTTCAAGCAATCCTATGATCTTGCCCTCCAATCTCTTTCCGCGGCGGTGAAGGTGAGCTCGATGTGGGATCAGGATAGTTGCTACGGGGTAGAAGCATGGGGTCGAACGATCCTATGAGTTAGATCGCGATCCCAGTTACCATGTGTAGGAGCCCCATGAATCACGAGTTAGTGATAACGCATGTTAGAGGATTTTAGTCACTCTATTTGTTGATTTATGTTTGTATTCTACTTTCCTCCAGCACATAGACTATTCATTATGTGACTTGAGTTTGCTTTTATGATTTGGAATTTTATACTATGGATGATTATATTTGAGACCAAGCCATATTATCGGCACTAGTTTAAACTTTTTATGTTGTGTTGGATGCATTTGGATATGGGGCCCCACGATGGGACCATACCACTTAATACATATATATCTTCTTAGGTCATGGAGCTTCGTGATTAGACTATGTGATTTGAATTTGCACGACGATGTTTGTTGAGTATATGGCATATCATGAATTGTTGTGTTATATGCTTAATGTGTACGAGTTGCACCATTAATTATGCAAATACATTGTGTGCACGGCTTTCGTCATTTTCAAGTTTTCCAAAAAGAACCATGTTACAAGTAGTTCTTCCCAGCCTCTTCAAGTTGAACCGTAATGAGTAGAACGCCTCTACCATTATGTTGCAAGTAGTTTTACTTTAGCCTCTTTAAACTATGTCTCATTGATCACTACTGGATCAAGGGTACAAAGGTTATGTGTTTGGGTTGCCACTCAAACTAACCTACACTCAAGTTTCCTTACAAATATTCAATAAATAGACTTGGGAAAGTTGAACGACTCCTTCCTAATATCTCTTCTAGAGAAGAGTATACAAATGTTAAAGAACTAGAAAGAAGATTTTTACACTTCAAGAAAATTTATTTACATGATAAGTTGAATCTCACGAGAAGTGTAGAGGGATTTTTTTTCAGAGTTTTCACTTTTATATCTTCAATCCTGTTATCAGCTTTTGACCACAACATCTCCATTTATAGCGATCTTCCTTCATGATCATTGCCTTTGATCAGATCTCCAAGTGATACATATAGATAATCCGTTTGTGTCTTGGAAAGTTAGCCTAGAAGAGTAGGCTGACAATGTGTCAAATTGGTTGCAGAAGCTGTTGTATAATAGAAGTTTCTGATGTCTTTCAAAATCTTCTTTTTCACTTTCTGATCATGGTTTATGAACTCCTCCTTTTAGAAGCTACGATGGTTGACCAAATAGTTAGAAAATATGACATACCGGTTTTGAAATTGGGTTTGACTTGAGATTTGAAACTTGAAATTCAAATTTTCCTTCTTTTCCTGTAGCATTCAACGCTCCACATTGAAGTAAGCTTTTTGATGTGTGCTATTAGTTCCTTGGTGATTCTTTGGTTTTCTAATCTTCAATCTAGGCTTTATCATGATGAATGATTTGCAAATATGAAGATTGAAGACTAAGTAACATATTGCTTTCAGATTTTGTATGATTTCTTCATTCTCAGCGTATTTTCTGATGTCCCGTGCTATTTTCTGAAGACCTTGCCTTGGTTTCTTGTTCTTGAATTGATTTGCTTTATTCATTGATGCATGTAAGTGTACTTTATACATATGATGTTCACTTAATTTAAGCTCAGTCTCTTAACACGAGACAAAACTAGTTTGCACATGTAAAGTGAAATTATTCTTGCTTAAGTCCATGTTTATGCACTTCGAAAATACCTATTAAGCTTAGTCAAGAAACTCAAGGTAGACATTAGTCGTTCTTCAAAATATTTTCTTTAAATTGGCTTTGTTGTAATTTAAAACAATACAACTCTTCATACTTTCTAAAGGGTTCTGGAGCTTACACATA
Source organism: Dalbergia cultrata (assembly GCA_031216105.1). Classification (NCBI taxonomy): domain Eukaryota; kingdom Viridiplantae; phylum Streptophyta; class Magnoliopsida; order Fabales; family Fabaceae; genus Dalbergia; species Dalbergia cultrata. The sequence goes on from CM062350.1 coordinate 22,244,407, forward strand.
CGAGTAGGATGGCACAAGAAGGATAGAAGTTCAAGTATAGACTCATAGACAACCATTCTATAAAAGGCCCTTCACTTCAAGGCGAAGCAGCCTCAAAGGGTAGTTTCTACACCCACACATCCACCACCACCACCACTACCACTATTAGCTTCTCCCTCTTGCTCTAAGTGTGGCAAGAACCATAGTGATCATCTATGCCTGCATGGCTAGAATGTGTGCTTCAAGTATGGCAAGCTAAGCCAAGCCATATGCAGACTTGACATAACTATTAAGTAAAACATGCTGTGCAGATAACCGATCATACCAAGAATCATATCTAGACCAATCATTAGGCATCTACAAGATGTTTAGCATCAAGGGTAGATCATTTGTCTCTGATCTCATATGTTTGCCTATGTCTGGACTTGGTATGATTCTTGATATGGACTGGTTATCTACACATCAAGTTTACTTAATTGTTATTTCAAGTCTGTTATTTTTCCTATTGAACCTGTTTTGGCCATAGTATTAAAAATCGGACCGGATCAGTCAGTTCGACTTGAAAACTAGTGAACTGGCCACTTGGCTGGTCCAGTTCTAGCTTTGGATCGGTTTTGCAGTTGACCCAGTGCAAATTGGTCAGAACCCGGGTCAACCGGTCGATTTTTATTGAATCGATAGTGAACCACCTAGCCGATTCAAAGTGCACCAGAAAGTTTTGCACCTGGGTCAACCGGTCGATTTTTATCGAATCGATAGTGAACCACCTAGCCGATTCAAAGTGCACCAGAAAGTTTTGCAAAAACTCCTAGGTAAGGTTCGAACACCCTACCTCCAAGAGATTATCAAATGCCCTTACCATTATGCTAGCTAAGCTTCTTATTAATTTATATATATATATATATATATATATATATATTACATTAAGATGTGAAATGTTGAAAATTCTCAAAAATTGAAACAGGGATTCAAACTTGGGTAGGCGAACTATTGGGAGCATGTAATAACCACTAAGCCAACTTTGTTGTTGTGCCTTATGTGCAATAAATTATATATATATATATATATATATGACATTAAGTTGTATTTTTATATAATAATTTAATAAAATTTAGTTTAACCAGTTCAACCAGTGACCCACCGGTTGAACCAGTGACCCGGTGCCTCGACCAAGTCGATCACCAGTCTGTTTTTTAATACTATGGCTTTGCCTACTAAACTTGTACATCTTTCTTAAACTCCATAGAGTTGAACCATTGTGGGGCTATGAGTAAAGGATTTGTGCTTATATCCACTAGTGAGTAATGAGTAACAACAATGATGGTACAAGGTTGGATCCTTCTTTATTAAGCTATAAACTTGCAATGGTTATGAAGTTTTGGCATTAAACGTTGTCAAGCCACAAGATATCAGGAGTGATTCTAGTACGCAGTTATGATTTTGACTTGTTTTGAAAGTTACAGTTTTATTCTCTTTGTTTTGGGATAAGTATTATAAAGAGTTTTGCTACAAACCCTGAGTAGATACCCGATCAAGAATGCCTAACGCAGGTGTCACCTCTTTCTGTGTTAGTCGTGTAAAGTAGAATTTCAGGCTATAAAACTATTTTTTGTTATAAAACCCTTATGAAAGGGTAACGGTTTGTAGCCTCGGTGGTTAGCATTTTCAATGTATTTGGTTCCGATGTTTAGTCACCTTCCTCTTTGCTTGGTTGAGTTACCTGAAAATTATCAAAAAAAAGAAAAAGAAAAAGAAAAGAATCCCTCTAGTATGCACCTTAAGCATTTGTGATGCTAGAACTTATTTATAGTGCTCTCATTGGATTATGTATAATGACTATAACTATATGTGTGAATAGTGTTCCTTGTTGTAATCAATTATACCCAAGAAAAATTGCATCATAATTATATCGCAGTAATGCATTTATGTTGTCGAAGCTAAACTTTGCATGGACATTTCTTTTTATAGACTTGCTCATCATAAGAACAATTAAATAGTGATAGCAAATATTAGCACATGGTCAATCAATTGGAATGATAGTATCTTCGGTCAAGAGAATTGTATCTTCTTTCGTATAGAATCTCAAATACCAAAACAAGATTATATCATAACCCCATCCAATAAGCTAGCCAGCATTTAGTAGATTACAAGATAAAGAGGCCTTTACAAACAAAGAAAACAATCAAGAGAGGCATATATAATCCAAGGTTCTGAAAACCGGACCGGACATCGAATCAGTTAAGGCAAAAGTTTAGAGATTCAACCGGTTCAAAGGTTCAACCGGGGTCCAATCAGAATATAGCCGCTTGTATATAATAAAACATGTATTTATATAAAAATACAAAATAAAATATGTGTCATAAATAATTAAAAACTAAATTAGGCATAAACAAAACCCATAGAATAAACATAATTCATCTTTTAATCAAAATAAACATTATCCGTATGGAACAAATCTCTCAAGTTACTAATTCCCATACTAGAAAAGGAAAAGAATTAGGAAAAATGAAATTTTAGGCTTTTTTTAAAAAAAAAAAAACTCAAAATGATGTCATTTTGCATCTTTTTTTTATAAAAAAAAAGACCGATTTGCCTGGTTTACCAGTTCCCAGCAAGTTCAAAGCGGTTTTTGACCAGTTCTTTCTTCACCGATTTTCAAGACCAACCCAGTCCGGTCTGATTTTTAGAACCTTGATGTAATCAAAAAGGCTAATTGTACATATCAAAATGTTAATGCTACAGTAGTTGGAGACCTAGGTTAGATGGTAGATTGCCCGCCATAAGAACCACATATAGGTTGATAAAAAATAAATAAATAAATAAAAGATTCACATATAGGACTAAAAGGGATCATGGCCTAATCCTAGAGTGGGAGACTCGGAATGTCCCTTCTCTTCCTCAAAGATGACCCCCAAAAAAAAAAAACAGTTAATGTTACATATTTGTGGTAGACATGCACCTCATACCTTATTGTTGACTATAAAGAACTTCAATAATAATAAAAGAGAAAATTAATAAGGCATCTTATGAAATTTGATGAAATTTAATGAAATTTATCATGACTCATTCATTTATTTAGATGACACTGACCTTTTCTGAACACATTTTTCAATATGCAAACAAAATGGAGGATGGTACAATAATTTCACAAATTTGTATGAGGGTGGTGTAATGATTTCAAGAACTCAAGAATCTCCTAAATAAATTTAACAAATAGAGGGACTCAAAGTGAATTTCATATGAGTATAATTTGCTAGGAAAAAAAATTTAAATACTTTTGAACTCGAATGTACAGGGTGTGCACCAACTATATGATTTTTTTGGTAATACCACCAACTAAATGTTTGAATTGCTGTTTTGATCTAGCATCCTTCCCATTATAATTAATTAATAACTCAGCTTCTATATAGTTCGCCTTAAACTTTCTAAAGACTCTATTCATCTAGCGTCACAATGGACTATGTTAATTGAAATAATCAAAAGACATAACTTTTCCATCGGCTAAATCTTCCATCAAAATATTAGATTTTTTTGTGTTAGTTAAAACATTAGGTTTTGATAAATGTTCACCACGAAATATATAGGTAGATATGATAAGATATGCTATTAATTTTAATCAAGGTCAATGCAACTCATCAAAATAAAAATCTAAGATTATTGGTTATATAGAAGGATATATAATTTAATTTTGATGCATTCTTATTTTTTAAAAATAATCTAGTTGTGTATTATCATTTTAGTAAAAATATTAGATTTTAACACTTGTTTTTAAAGTCTAATAACATGTAATTGAATGTGATAATGTATCAAGATTAGGATTTTATTTTAATACACTAACATTATAATTTTTATTTAATATCATCCAATCATGTATTGTTAAATAGCCAAATATGATTTATTCTCACACTCACTACTTGAATGGTCATGAAAATAAAATGATCCAATTGATTAATAAAGTATAACAAACTTTTACACTATTAATACTATTGGTATGAAAATATTCTCAAGTGTTGTCGATATCAAATAGATGTTTGACATAAGAGAGTTTGAGAAAACAAGTCTGAGAACCTAGAAAAGTGTCATGACCCGATTTGGGCAGGTGACCGGTATGTGATAAATCTCATTCCTATGTAAGTCTCGTGACCTATATCGCTCTATATGCACAATGAATCACAAAAACCATTTAAGCTATAGTTTCATTTTCTAAAAACTAATCACCTATTCTGTTAGATCATGATAGTCAAACTGAAATTCTAAAATCTATCTCTAAAGGTGGAAATCATAATGCCATCCAATATTTATGTAGAGTCCATCATATACAGAACAACCATAAATGGTAAAGTTAAATAAATACAATCCCAAATTAATATCATAATATGAAAAACATAGAATATGCCCTGTGGTTTGGGATTCTGCCTGCATCAACATTGGAGCAGTCTAATCTACAATAAGAATGCTTCACCTTAGTGAAGCTTATCAGCTGAGACTCTATTGCTGTAAGGAAGAAAGAGGCTGAGATGTACGTGCAGTAGTTGAAGTACCTGTAGATAAGAAAAGGAAGAGATGGGTGAGTTTTGTTACCAAAACTCAATGAGTGGGTCCTTACCTAGAACCCTCTTCATGGGACACCGAGGAATAGATGCATAAAAATATAATAATATTGATAATACCCAAAATCATTTTATATTTATATGTTTATATAAATGTTAGCTCTAGAAGCTTTCAAAAGCACTAAAGAAATATGCATTGAGTGATGACATAACAAATTTTAAGAAAATATTTTGAAGAATGACTAATGATTTTCTTGAGTTTCTTGATATAGGAAACAGGGCACTTCTTATGCATAATATGTTCTTAAAAGTGTAAACAATTTCACTCTTCATGTGTAAACATGATTGTATCTCATGAAAAAAGATAAAGACTAAATAGAAGTGAATATTATAATGTGAAATGAACATATGCATGTCTAACGGATTGAAGAAACCTATTGTAAACAAGAAACCAAGCCTGGAATCTTCATAACGTAGAACGAGACTTCAAAAAGTACATATGAAATGAAGATATCAAGCAAACTCTGAAGCAAGGATGTTCTATAACCTTCAATCATCATCATCGCAACTATCTTAACCATATACCACTTTGATTGAAAACTAGAAGATCATTCATTCATCAAGGAACTGATATCGCACTTCAGAAAGTGCACTTCACAGTAAAAAACTGAACTTCATTGGGAAAAGGAGGGAAAATTTGAAATTCAAATTTGGAGGGAAAATTTGAAATTCAAATTTGAAGTCAAAACCAGTTACAGACTAGCATGTCATCTCTTCTGCCAACTTGGTCAACCACTCTAGCTTCTAGAAGAAAGAGTTCATAAACTATGTTTAGAAAGTAAAAAGTAGTTTATGAAAGGGCATTAGAAACTTCAACTTCACAACGGCTTCTGCAAAAACTTCAACACTAGACGAGCTACTCCTCTAGATTACATTTCCAAGACACAAACAAATTATCAACATGTGTCACTTGGACAATAGATCAAAGGCAACAGTCATAAAGGGAGACCATCTATAAATGGAGATGTTGAGCTTTCAAAAATGGAAACTTAATGATTGCATATGTGCTGAAACGCTGCAAAACTTTCTTCTCATCTTTTGCGTGAAGATCATTATTTCTTGTAATCAGATTCCTTGCATGTAAAAATCTTCTTTCTATGTTCTCAAGTAGTTTATACGTTCTTTCAAAGAAGAATCATTAGAAAAAAGTCATTCAAGTTATCCCAAGTCATTCACTGTATATTTTAAGGAAACTTGAGTATAAGTTAGTTTGAGTTGGAAAACCAAACACAAACATTTGTATCCTCGATCCAGTAGTGATCGGTGTGAGATAGCTTGGAGAGGCTAAGGTAAAATAACTTGCAACACAATAGTAAGGTGTTCTTACTAATTACAGTTTAGTTTGGAGAGACTAGTACAAGACTACTAAAGTTTCAGCTTGAAGAGGCTAGTGAATAACTACTTGGTTTATGACAGTAGGGGTTATATATTGGCTACTATAAAGAATATTTGGTTTGTTCCTTTCTCAGGTTGAGAAAGGTTTAGTAAAACTCAACGGTAGTTGAGTACTGGATGTAGGCAGTTTGGCCGAACCAGTATAAAAATCTCTATGCAATATCTTCTTCCTTATCCTTTTACTTTTGTTGTTTAGTTTAAAAAATGTAATATCTGTTTAAAGCTTATCTTTTAGTTTATTGTTACTGAGGTTATATTTCAGAAAGTTACTTTCTGAAACATCTAATAGTGTTTCCGTTGCACTTCAAGCTCAACACTTGGTAGTTTTTATTCAAAGTTTTAGTTGTTAAAATGTAAAGAAAAGTGAAACACAATTCAACCCCCCTTCTCATGTGCTTTTCTAGCTACAATAAATTCAAAACATTGTTTCATAAATCAACTTAACAATATCCAATAAAGAAATAAAAATCTCTGGTTATGCACAGAACCTATGGCATAACAAATCTCTAATTATGCCTAGAAACCATGGCATAACAATAGTCTCTGATTTCTAGGCACCTAACTAGGTACCGTCTCTATTTTCTCTAGCCCTGGGCTACTTGGTACCAAGGTTAACAGAATAACTGTCATTAACTCATAGCCTATTTCTATATAGCTATTGTTTAGTTCATACATAAAACTATATCTTTTCTCAAAGTTCTACAAAAGGTTCTACCCTAAGGGTCGAAAACTTCAAATAACGGTATCCAGTACTGAGAATCATGTAATCATCATAACAACTATAGTCATGTAAAGCCACAATTCAAGTCTTTATATACTCATTTTAACAACAATGGTCCCATGGTTTTGAAGAAACGTATAGTGCATGCTATTAAGAAAACCGCAATTCCTTAAATTTCATAAAGTATCAGAAATCTCAAATCTTTTCATAGAAATTTCTAAAGTTATGCTTTAGCCAGGTTTTAGAGAATATAACTATAATGATTAACATAGAGATTATGGGTTTGAACCCACTCACCTAGTGTGGTAGAAGATGAACGTCCAATCCCAACAGGACTCTGATAAATAGGAATGATACCGGTATTTGCTATGGAATCAATGAAACTCTATATTAACTCCTCAAAACTCTCTAAACAACTTAAATTTATCTTTAACATAAAGGAAGAACTCTATTCCTTTAATAAGCATGAAAATCACCCCAAGAGCAATGATGAATTGAAGAAAAGGAAGCAGAACCAATAAAACAACATACCGTAAAGCCTTAGAAGTAAAAGATTAAAGTTGGTTTGAGAGAAAATGGAGTTGGTCATGAAACAAAGGTGGAAGATGAAGTTTCTTGTGTTTTGGGGTGTGGAGAGTGTGTTCTTATCTCTAAAACCCGAAGATGAGATTTTTATAAAAAATTTTAGCACTGCAGCACTCACCAAAGCACCATATTTTTCTAACTTGCACCGCTTTACTATTCCTTAATCACTGCAGTGCTCATTGAGCACTGTAACACTCTTTGAGGAACCGTATGACAGTCTCAGATTCACCTAAAGACACGTGTACCTAAGGTATTACAAAAAGCATGATGATTTTCATGATTTTGAAGCTATTATGTTGAATTGTATGATGTTGAGAATCAATCAACATTGAAGCTCAGAGTGTGTGGGGCCCTCAAGGGGAGACATAAGGTAATGCGGACTTGGAAGAGTACTGGTGATGATTACCATATGAACATAAGCCTTTTGGAAATGGATGCATGTTAAGCATGTGTCAACACAAGTTGTGGAAAACTTGGCTAGAATTTCAGAAGTTGAAGCTTTGCCAAAGGTAGTGGAAAACGTGGGTGGTTATTGCACATGTTTGGGAGTAATTATTGTTGAAGCTGAGTTAGAATACACGTTGACATCGATGACATGGTCAATCCATGAAACATGGAGATCTTGACACTTAAGTGATCTGAAGCACTTTAGCATCTGCTTGTACATAGGTTTTTATAAGTAAGAGGCCTAAGGTTTCATTTTTTAATAGTTGCTGACTTTTGAACCTCACACTCAACAATCTTACATGTTCAAGTCACATGGATGCCAATAATAGTGAGGAAAAGAATAACAATTCTCTTAATGACTCACTCACTTTCATTTAATTCCTAGGATTAAATTCTCTTTTCCTTTGTTTCATGTCCTTTATTACTTGTTCATTGTATTCAAGCCCTTACTTTTGTAAATTTGACATTGAAACCAAAACCAAACTTACTTATTCAAGGTTGCTTGTGACTTACTCACTCATTCACTTAATTGTTAAGAAAGTTAAGAACTCATAAAGAGGAATCAGTTCCATTCATCGAATTGAGATCACGAAGTGAAGCTTGCCAAATTCATTTGTTTGTTGGCAAAAATACAAGCCAAATCAATACATATCAAACTATTAAAATCAATCTCAATATAATATCAAAGGTTGTAGGGTTTAAATGGGTTGTTTCGGATTGGTTTTGGGGACAAAAACGAATACAAACTAATAAATTCTAATTGGTTTGGAATTATTTTTTTTTCAAAATCCTAACCAAGCTAATCTGATCAAATTTGGGTTAGTTCAGATCAGGTCATTGGATTTACTTGTCTATTTTTTTTTTCAATTTTTGCCCAAAAAATTCAATAAAATTACTATAAACTATAAAACATCAAAATTTTATATAAGTAAACTTTCATGTGTTAATATGTTATTTATGATGTCTCAAGCCCATGTATTCTTAGTTAAGCCTAGTACAGTTGTAAGGTAACTCAGTACCCACTCGAATTGCAAAAGACCCCAAATTCAAAAACAACACCCTTCATGAAGATAAGCTCATTGTGATGACAAAATGGTTGCCATGGTGAGTTCCCTACTCCTTATGGCGAGGCCTCTTGCCACAACTTATGTCCATCTTGCTGTGGCAAGACCTGGGTTGCTACAATGATTGCTCCGTTTGTTGTGATGAGCATGCTTGTCTCTCTTGAATGGTGGTGTGTTCTACCATCCTGGCTGCAATGAGGCCCAACATTAGCAACATTCCAAATGATGCAGTTTCATTTTAATGAGCCTCCACCCTATATAAACACATTATGACTAGTTGAAACCCCAAAAAAGTAAACCCTAACCCTTCTCCCTCCCCTTTCTCATTAATCTAAGCTTTCTGTTCTTGTCCATCAATTGGTAAGTGGAATTTTTTTTTTTATGTTTATGCTAAGTTTTCTCTATGTTTCCTTAAGTATAAGAGTTTAGGTATTTCTCTTATGATTTTTGCCATGTTTTCACCTTCCTATACCTTTAGACTTGTCCCAATATTGTGTTTGTGGTATGATTGTAGTTTTGATTGATTCAATGTTAGATGTTGGTGCCATTCTTGGCCTTTAAAGCTCTATTGGTGCTGGCACCTCTCCTTTGACCCCTCTAAGTGAATGGGTTTCAACTCGTGGCTCTATTTTTTGCCATTACAAATAGTATATATGCATTGCACATATTTTTCATGAATTTAGAAATCAAACTGTGTTATGTATATGTTTTATAAAATATTCCAAGTTAAAAAGATCATGATTCTTGACTTTTGAAAAACATGGGACCATTATTGATGTTGTATGCTATTTAGATTGTTTTTCCTTTAGAACTACTTTGAATAAATTTGCAAGTTGAACATGTCTTATTCTGAAAACTTGAATTTAAATTGCTGAGATGGTTAGATAATATTAGTGTGAGACTTTGGTTTTCCCAAACCCATCTTGCAAGTTTATGTAAGTGAGATTTTGACACATGAGTTAGAGAGAAACAAAATTGTGAGTTAACGGTAATGAACTCATTAACCTTGGTATACTATGTTGCCCATGAAAGGACAATCACCATTTTACTTAGATTAGTCTAGGAGGGACGTATCCACAAGGGATCATTATAATATTAATTAGATGCTCTTTTTCACGAAGGACTAAGTGTGGCATTTTATGACACATTTAGAATTTTGTTCCTCATTTAATTCCTCTGAAAGATTTATGTATGTTTTCTCCTAATGGATATACGAATTGTTGTTATTATAATAATATAAATGAAAGGAATTTTGATTGTACGTTGCTAGTTATGTATCTTCCTTGGTTGTCCTATGTATGGCTGTAGGTGAAAATTCACTCATTGAGTTTTGATAAACTCACATTTCTTTTTCCTACCTTTTAGATACAACTGCTGCTTCAAAGTCATCTCAAGCTTCTCCCTTGTAGCTAGTAGTATTATCTTTGGGTGAGCTTCACTTTGGAGTGAAGTGAAATTAGTTATGTTTAGTAGTGCTCCAATACATGTGCAAGCAGGATTATGGACCATGCATGCATTATTTTATGATATATGAACAATGTACTTATGTTTTGATAGATTTTATAATTTTGTTAGTTGAGGAACTATTTCATTATGAACTATTTTGTTATGGTCTGAATTACATTATGTGAAAAAGATTAATTCAGTTACATTTAAATTGTATTAAAATGGAAATTATGATATTTTTATGCATGACATGTCATTTAAGAGCTTTCGTGGGGTCAGTTCCTTACGTGTCGATCAGATGGCTTATAGAGTGAGACAATTAGTTCAGGGACTGCCTAAGGACATTTCCTTAGCTTCCAGCCTCACGTAGGGGTCATGGATTTTAATCAAGTAGTGGATATCTAGAGACTAGAAGACTAGAACATACCCAAATAACTCAATTCTAATATCACAACATTAAAACTTGAAGTTCTTGGATATTATGTTATCATAGCATAATTCCCAAACAACATAAATCTAATTTCACAACAATTCAAAATTCAAAACATTAAACAACACAATTCTTATTAGATGTCCATAAAGCCTCGAACACATCATAAATTGAACACATTCAAAAGAGACATAAATAAACTTGTCATCTCCAAATCCAATTCACAATTTTAAGCACTTCATATACTTGCTCTAGTTTAAAACAAAATAAAAAAAATATTTTGTTTTGGTAATGACTTAGGTTATATAACATAAGTAATGGCCTTCCAAAATAAAAATGCTATCTTAATATGTTACATGAACATTATGTGATTGGTTCGGGTTGAGTTTCAGGTTGCGGATGTAAATCTAATGACTGAACCAATATGTGATTAGTTCTAATTGAATCCAAAATGATTGACATGATAACCCAGTCTAAACTAGACCATTCCAATTGAATCGATTTAGATTCTTCAAGTTTATTGGGCCTGTTTGATTCACTTATATCCCTAAAATGACGACATATAAAACATTTTCCTTCTTAAATTTTTTTATGGTGGATCTCTCCTTAAGTTCTCTTTCTAGCAGATTAGTAAGTGTATTGAAAACATTTAATACAAATAGCCTTATAAAAGAAATCATTTAACTACATATTTTCTTTTGAAATGTTCATATAAATTGCATTCATAATTATTTTTTATATTTTTATTATGGTAGTGGATATAAAATTTTGTTAATAATCATAACTCAAAATCATTATTTCAATCAAATTTCCTATCTAAAAATTATTTCTATCAAAATTTTGCCCAATCATTATTTAAAGATATCCAAACTGCTTCTATAATAGATATCCAAACCACTTCTATAATCAAAGAAATAATAAATTTTTCAAAAAATAAATAGTGAATAATAAGTTAGCTTGTATGGAACAACTGTGAATGATTATGATTTTATAATAATTTATTTATTTTACATAAAACCTAATAACCAAATAATTTTCCAAGATAGATGAATATAATTTTCTAATTATTCTTTTCTAAATAGTAAAATATATTTATTATGTACTGTATTAAAAGAATAGGAGCTAGATCCAATATTAAACCACTTGTTCAAACCTTGAAAAAATTTAGGATGAAACATTTACTATAATGATCAAGTTTATATTAAAATATTATTGTTAATTATTTTGTGTACATATACTTTGTCAACAAAATTATTTTAATAGAAGAGAGAAGTAAATTTATTATGACACTTGGCGACATGCAAGGCATACATTGAACAGAAATTTGAAAGCTGTTTTGTTTATTCATCTTCTTTCTACTTTATCTCTCTCCTTTTCTCTCACAAAGCTATGTAAGGTAGTTTGATAAGGAGCATTTAAACGTTCCCTCTCAAACCATATGTCGTCCTCCTTTCTCTCTCTCTCTTTCTCTCTTTACAATTCCATTAAAGTGAGTGACATATTGGTAGCAAATGGAGAAATAAAGAAACAAAGGGAAGAAATGAAGGTAGAAAATCGAACTAAGAATCCAAATAACCATCAACTATTGACTATTTTTTAATAATTAAACATGAACAAAAATATTACTAAGGAAAAATTTTAAAATAAAATGACCATTGCAAATATTTTAATTTTTTCTTGGCATTTAATACCACTTTTTATTTTCTTTTAAATTCTTTCCAACTTAAGCATGCACCCTTCCAATATTTCTCGTTATATATACCACAATTTTATCTTTTTCTAATTACCAGTTTCTTCATTTTTCCCTTTACCTTGTATCAAAATCTCAGTCTCTTGCTCCTATATTCTCTTAGTTGTAGCCACTTGATTTTTCTCAGGTCAGTTACTTGGTTTATCATTTATTCCTTCATTCATCAGTTAACAACATAGTCTAATTTATTTCAGTTTTTCTTTGTTAATTAATGATGGTGATTATTATTTTTATTTATTTTATCATTTGTTGTGAATTTTTTTAATAATTTCTTTCAATGAAATAAGAATATCCCTCCAAATATTTTAATCCATCTTTGCATATCGCATTTATTTCTCCATGACCATTGCATCATTTCATCTGCTTGCTTCCTTCCTAATGTCTTAACTCTCAACTGTGTGCTCCTCTAGGTTTTAGAGTTACACTTGAATTTTCAAGTATCTATTGGCTCATTAGTTAGCAATTCAAAGTCAAGTTTAACTCTTTTTTTCCCTTATAATTTTTTTGTTTGATCTTGATGATCGGTTTCTATCATTTTTTTCTTTGTATGAATTTTGTATTGTTGTACTTGTTACATGCTACCAGAAGGCTTATGGGGATGAATTTTAAATTGTATAAAATTTTGGGTTTTAGGATTTTGGCTAAAGTTTGAAACTTTAGAACATACTAGCTTATGATTTATACTCTGTCTATCTCTCTCTCTTGCCCCCTTTTATCTTCACTTTTTGGTAAACATTATGTGATTAACTCAACCAATTTGGAGGCTTATATGTTTATCTACAGTTTAAGGGTGTGTTTGGTTAGGGAAAAAAATTTGGGTTTAAAATTTTTATGAATAAATTTTATGTGTGGTTTTACTTTTGGAGTTTATTTATGAAAATTTTCACCTCATTTTTATCCCCTAATCAAACATAAGTTTTTTTTCTTAAGACCTAAAAAAAAAGAAAAAGAGAGAGAGAGAGAGAGAGAGAGAGAGAGAGTTTAAAGGGATTTTATCCTAAGTGATGAGGGTGGTTTTGAAATAAATGAGAAAAAGATGACATGCCTGATTATGTGCTAAACAAAGTCTAGTGCGAGCCATGAACTATTTTGATTGTCATTTCATTCTACTCTTAACAATTTAAACCATTCAAATAAATAAATGATGCATGTTGATGCATGAATAAAGGCACCAAACCATTTAACTTCAACCATTCAAGTAGTTTATACTTAGTTTTTATCATGTTTCAATTTAGCAAATAACCAATGTAGATACTTTACATTGGTTTGGATTGTTTTGAAATAGGTCTTTTCGAAAATTATGAGATTACTCTTGGTTGATGGCTTATAAGCTATAGTTTTTACATTAATTGAACTTCATCTCTTAATTGTGTTGCATATTCATAAAAAAGAATTGTGAGGTGGGAACTTGCAGTTTCATCAATTAAAGAATCTTCGATAACCCTAAACTTGAATATACTTTATTTGTTATCTTTTCTGAAATAGATTGAGATTTAAATTTATATGTGTGCTCTTCATATATAGAATTATGATATTACTAATATTTGTGTCCTTTTAACTCCAATTTTTATTATATAAGCAGAAAAATAACATCAAGGATCTCTTCAAGATTCATTTATTTCTATAAAAGTTATAACCTGAATTTTTGAGGATGGAATCAATTGCAGTAGAACTTTCAGGGATGGAATCACTTGCTAGTAATGAGAAAATGGATTAAATTACTCGCAAAAGGAAGTGTGATGCTTCTGAATCGGGCGAATCGAGTAGTCGTGATTCCATATCCTTGAAATCAAAAGTTTCTAAAGGAAAAGTTGAAGACCATGCTATCATACCAGCGAATGCTGCAAGAGAGAATGGAGTAAGCTTGCTTTCACTTTGTGTTATTTAGTTTTATTTCCATTATTTATGCATGTGTTAATTTTTAATTTTGTTCTAAGTCATAAACCATAAAAAATGCAAGTTGATCTTGGTTTTAATTTTTAATTTTTAATTTTCAGCATTTTGATTTGTGAATGTGTGCAATGTGATGACATTGAAAAATTTATTTCCTGCAAGACATGTTCTCATATTTATCATATCCAGTGTCTTAGTCCTCCACTTAAGGTATTAATATACATATTATTTGATTTCTATAAAAATATGAACTTGTTTTGGCTCTGATATTTGTTTCAATTTGTTTTACTTGTAGTCTATTCTTGAAGACTGGCAATGCCTAAACTGCTCTGACAATGTTGATATCTTGGAGCCAATAGTGAACTTCAAGAAGCCTAAGAAAGAAAGATTATCCAATGGCTCCATATGTTCAAAGGGAAAGAAGAAATTAAGACTCCCGAAAATTGAGGATGTTTAGTCAAAGTCCTTGAAGTCTAGCTTAACTAATGTGGTATGCATTCAATGTGACATTTTTTTCCCTTTGTATTTGATTTTATTCTTAACCTCTCCATTTATCTAGTATGGGTAAAACTTTAATGCTACACTACATTTTAAAAGTAATTTTACATCAAAAAGTAAGTTAGAGAAGCAACTGGAAGTTATTAACGACTTGAATTATACATAAAATGAATAAAATCTTAAGTTTGTAGTTAATAATCTTAGATTTTTCAACGTTGTCAAAATGTAACAATGCATCACTAGTTATCCACTATTGTTAAATTGTTTCCTTATATTTGCAATTGATCTTTTTAATTGATCCTATGCCATTTTGTGATTTCTATACTGCATAATTGCCAACCCAATACACAGGTTGAATCTGACAAAAATGAAATTGGAGACGAAAAGGGAGCTGCAATTTCTGATCCAAGCATATGTGGCGTCATCATAAAGCATATCCTCAACAAAACAAAAAATGATAAACTCTTGATGCTTAGGTAACACTGCCTATCCTTTATGGTCTTAATCCTGATTTATGTACTAATTTTATTTTTATTACAACTAACCTAAAAGAGAATTTTTAGTGAACATATTTTGTGTTGGACACCATGTTGACTGATATAGACTCTAAATCTTACTCAACGGTGAATGAGGTATAAGTCAACACAATATCCAACACAAAAAATGTTATGCTTTGATTTATTGTAGTGCTACCTTTCCCCATTTACTAATGGATTTCAACATTCATTATTTAGTATTTACCATGCTATTACTAATCATTGCCTATCTCCTCAATTTATATTTGAGCTAATAAAAAACCTTCTTTACATGATCCAATCTTCTTTTTGACCATAACATAACTCTTTATCAATATAGAACTTATTTATTTATTTTCAGTGATGAAGTGTATCCAAACTAAATCTATGGTTGGAAAAATTTTACATTATCTAAGAAACTCGTCAATAATGAAATATTTGATGTTGTATAAGGAAAAATAGGGAAGTATGTAACAAGTCAAACTCAAAAGCACTCAAGTTAGTAGAGAAGCATCATAAGCCAGAAGAGGCAAGTGATAAGTCAAGCTCTATATTTTCATTGATATTTGTGTTGTGTTTCATTTTGACTTATCATAAGTATAAACATGCCAAGTAGAAAGCTGCAGAAATAATGCAACACTCGGATCCACAAACTGCATCAGCCTTACAAGCTATAAAAGGGAGATTGTAAGTCTCCAAACTTACTTTAGTGTTGGTATAGTTTCGATCATGTAAATATTACTTTCTTCCATTTGCATAAATTCCTAATGCTTAGGTCCACTCAACATGCCCTTCATGGCCATAATCTTATTTATCTACTAATTTTACTTTTCATAAAGCTAATCAGTAAGAGAAATTTTTTGTGAACACATTTTGTGTTGGACACTATATCGACTCATATCTCGTTCATCATTGGATGAGATGTAGACTTAATTCAAGTGGAGTAATATCACATCCAGTGGTTAATAGGATGGAGAAATTCTTAGATGCTACCTGGAACGCCATGTGGATATGCTTTATATTCATTAACAAAGTGACATTTCAACTAAAAGTAAATGTTAAAAGTGGGTCCTAAATGAAATTTCACTATGCTAGTGGAAATGGAGCATATCCACATGGCATTTAAGGTGCATACAAGTGTTTCTTAAATAAGATATAAGTGAACATGGTGTCCAACACAAAATATGTGGAACATTTGTTTTCTTGTACATTTTCCTCATTTACTAATGGCTTTCAACAATCATTATTTAGAATATTTATCATGCTATTTATTAACTATATCCTTTATTTATATTTGACCTACTTCTATACAAACACCTTTACACAATCCAATTTTCTTTTCAACTGCAACTTATTTTTTGTCATTGTAGAACTTGGTTATGTAGTTTCAATGATGAAGTATATCCAAAATAGATCTATGGCTGGAAAAACTTTACATTATTTAAGAAACTTTGCAATAATAAAATATTTGATGTTGTGTGAGGAAAAATAGGGAAGCATGCAACAAGTCAAACTCAGAAGCATTAAACAAGCTAGAAAAAGCAAGTGATAAGTCAAGCTCATTCCCATATTTTCATTCGAATTTGTATTTTGTTTCATTTTGACTTATATAATTACTACAACATTTCAAGCAGCTGAAAGAAGCTACTTCGCAGCAACCACATCCAGAAAAAGCTGCAGCAAATCAACTACAAGCCACAAAAGAGAGATTGTACGTCTACTAAATTACATTAGTGTTGGTCTAGTTTATGTCATGTAAACATTTCCTTGTTATATTACATTTTAATAAACTATGTTCTTCAAATAGAGATATGCTTCATGAAAGACAAAATGAAAAAAGGAAGTCAAAGAAAAAAAGCATAGTGACTCCTTCAAGTTCAACAACATCTAGACCGAATAAAAGCTTTGATCTTGCAATAGTAGAGAAAAATAAAAGTGTTGCATTGATTGGTTTAAGAAATGCTGGGAAAGGTAAGGAAACCTATTTTATATTATGATGCATGAAAATTCAATACATTGAGAGGTGAGACAAGTTCTTAAACATTGGTAATTAATAACTATATGAAATTTTCCCTCTTATAGGTGGAGAGACTGGAAATTCATTTAGTAGGGGTTTGAGTGGCCAAGATAAGACTCATCCCAACACCTTATCCCATTTAAAGGTACTTTCATATCTACTCCGAGTATAGATATTTGTACTTATTTGAAAAGGTTGTTGATTGACATTGGGGACTTCATATATATAAAAAAGTGGAGATATTCACGTTAGTTGGGAAATTGGAGGACCACAATAGTAAATGGTGACACTATCCTTTACTTCCATGTATGAGGAATTAGATAATAATTCCATTGTAGCTCCCAATTTCCATTAATCAACATGAATTTCCCACTTTTCATATGTGTAATCATACAACCCCGATTAGTTAGGTTTATTAGGAAATAATAACATGGTTAGAGAATGTACTCATATTACTACAGTATAAATAATAAATAGAGAATAATGTCATATTTAATATCATAATTGATTGTAACAAGAATTTAGATTTTGGAGTCTTTCTCATCAACAATCAACTATGATATTATTCTCTATTCATGATCACTACAATAAGAATATTATCTAACCAGCTAATTATTCTCTAGCTAATGTAACCAATTGGGGTTATAGCATGCAACCTTCAATGTACATTAGCATACTTCAAGTATGTGTAATTAATATTACTTTTCTGCTCTCTAGTCTTCGTCTTTTATTTTGTGGTGAAGATACTTTACTTTATTTATCGAAAAATGATTTTTACACATACTTGCCAAGTATGTCAATTTGACATATGAGAATATATGCATAAATGGTAATAATAAATTCACATTGATTAATGAGAAATGAAAACTTGAATAATGGAAGATTTATGTACAGAATTGAGGAATTTAATTTGGTAATAACATTGATCACTTACTATTATAGATTTTTTTTCAATTCCACTTTAATCAATATGAATTCACTATGACTAGAGGAAATTTTCATATGAGTACAAATGAATGAATAACATTTCTTCATAAATGATCTTTGTACTCAAAATTTGAACAAGTTTTAGATTTACTAAGATAAAGATAGATACAAAAATGTTGGACCCATAATATTTTCTCTTTTCATCTAATCACCCTTGTATTTATTTCTATTTTAGTAAGTCTAAAATGAGTCCATGTTTTGAGTACAAATATGATTTCTTTTACTCTTATTTATAATGGGAAACATTTTCATCACCATATTGACCATAGGAAGCACATGACCACTTTCAGAATAGTTCAACTCCAGAATCCACATCACAACCATCAATTCCTGAAAGAGTTGAGACATCAACAACGCCAATGAGGGGTTCAACTTTAGGTTTGACACCAAGGGCATCAATTCCTGAAAGAGTTAATACAACAATGATGTCAGGGAGTCCTACTGGATTACTAAGAATAATCAGACCAAAACTGGCTACTTGGTCTGAGTTTGAACTAGATGCATTGTGGATTGGTATTCGAAGGCATGGCCAAGGCAATTGGGAGAGAATTTTGGCAGATCCACTTCTTACACTCTTAAGGAACAAAACTCCTAAACATCTATAAAAAAGGTGGGAGAAAGAAACCCTAAAAATATTCCCATTTGTAATACCATTACCAATCAGAAATATGCTTCCTATCACTAATATTGAAAGATCAACACCACCTCAACATCATGCATTAGAGATAAACAATAGATACTCATTCCCTAATCATTCCACAAGCATGTCAATGCCAAGAGCTATAGCTCCTCAACCTTGCATGTTTGGAACCAAGGGGTACCTTTACAACGTGGAGAATCAAGGCCTAATGTGGAGGAATATGAACATGCCTTTTGTGAATAATTCAGGTATCCTATAATGCATGTATATTGCAAAATAGTTAAAATATTCATACCAAATGCATATCATATAAGATGTTTTACCAATACTTTCAATATTTTTAATTATATTTTACATGTTTTTAATTTTATTTTTAATGTATTTTCGTATTGTAAATGTTGTGTACTAGATACTCATATTTGCATTTGTGCAACATAGCAGGTATATCAAACCCTTCTTACATTCAACGGTCTTCTTCCCTCAAGGGTTTCCCAAATGGTTACAAGTGCTCATCAAATGGCACTAGCAACTAACAACACAACACCTTTGGTTTCACAAATTTTGTCTCAAAATATTAATCATAAGGATAGTGCTATGAGATCACATCATGCATTCCAAATTGCACCAGAAACAATGGTCTTTGGAAAGAAGAAATATACTTCAACTAGTGTTGAGCCTGTGAATGAGCCTAAGCTCTTATTGGGGGGTTACTTCCCCCTTCCAAAGGATATGGTGTTGAGCAAGAAGAGTACTATAGGCAATATTGAATACGGCAAGGCTAAGTCCAATCCTTCTCAGGTTGAGACAAGTAAGGGTAAAGAGCCTGCTAGTTCTTCCGAGGAAACTACTTCTGTCTCTGAGTAATTGGTATCTGTAGATGTGGAAAACAAGTTTTCAGCTATACATTATTCTAATAATTTCTTTGGATAGATTGATGTTTGGTATAAGACATTATTATGCTTTGTTGTTTAGGGGAAAGACCTTTTATGCCTTGAATATTCACTTTGGTTCCTTGTGGAATGCTTTATGACATTTTGGTATCAATTAAATGTTTGACATTTTATTATCTTTGAGAAGATTATCTTATGTTCCTTTAAGATATACACATAGTGACAGATACATATACTAGTTTCCAATTCACATAAAAGTTAATGAATATTTTTACAAAATTATTTCTCAACCTTTCTAACTTTCACCTTTTTGTCAAATAGTTATTGTAAATCATAAAATCTTTTACTTTTATTCAAATATCGTATTATCTTACTCTTATTTATTAAATTAGAGTATTTTTTAGAATGGCTTAATATCTAAGTTTATTGTCCCATTAAAAATAAAATATATAATTCTTAACTTACTATTTTTAAACTTTTAAATTTAACAATTCTTTTGAATTGAATGACTATATTTTTATAATTCTAAATATTTTTTAAATTAATATTTTTTGAGTTTTAGCTAAATTATTTATGCATCCTTATAATTTAAACACTTTTACTAAAATATTTCAAGAATTTTGTTTTTAAATATGTTTCTAAATTTTGAAATATTTGCATAATATGTGAATACTTGTTACTTTTTTATGGCTACTGATCCAAATCTACTTTCTATGGGTTGAGCATGAAGTTTTACTTATTGAATATATATATATATATATAGACACACATGTGAAATACATTAACAATAGCTTTTCTTATTATTATTTTATAAGAAAAATGTTACATGACGATATTTTTTGTTGTGCATTGTGCTAATTGACCCTATCCACTATTGGATGAAGTATGAATCCCACTTGTACTAGGTCTACATTGGATGGAACATGAGTTGACATAGTATCAAATAGAAAACATATCCACATAAGATAACTATTTTGATAATTGAAGTAAGAAAGACTCTCATGTAAAGAGAGAAGTAGATATAGGTACAACATATAATCTCAAAAAGTGGAGATATCCACGTTAGTTGGGAAATTGAGGACTATAACGGTAAATTGTAACACTATCTTTTGAACAAGAATTCATATGCAAATGACTAGCCATTTTACATCCGTGAATGAGGAATCGGATAACGGTTCCATTGCAGCTTTCCAATTCTCCATTAATCAACATGAATTTCCCACTTGTTATATGTGCAACTATATACCCCCAATTATTTAGGTTTGTTAGGAAATAATAACAGGGTTAGAGAATATACTCACATTAGTATGGTATAAATAATAAATAGATGTCATATTGAACATCATGAGTGATTGTAATGAAAATTTAGATTTCAAGTACGTCTTTGTCATCAACAATCAACTATGATATTACAAATGATATTATTATCTATTCATGATCACTACTTTGAGAATATTATCTAACCAACTAATTATTCACAAACTAACTTAACCAATTAGTAATTATGCAATGTCATGTGTACATTGATATATGTAAAGTATGTACAAATAACATTACTCTTATACTCTTTAGGTTTCTTCTTTTACTTTGTGGTGAAGATACTTCACTTTATTCATAGAGAAATGATTTTTACATGCATTTAAAAAGTTTGTCAATTCAACATATGAGAATATATGCATAAATAGTGATAACAAATTCATCTTGATAAATGAGAAATGAAACTTGCACTAATATGTGATAATAGTGTTGTTGAACGGAGAGATTCATCATGTGTAATAACGAAGATTTATCATGTATATAGTTAACAAATCAAGTGACAAAATCTATCACTTTCTATTGCAAATTTTTCGATTCTCCATTAATCAATATGAATTCACCATGACTAGAGGAAACATTTAAATAGGCACAAATATGTATGAATAACATTTCTTGAGGAATGATCTTTGTACTTAAAGTTTGCTCTAGTTCTAGATTTACTAAGATAGAGATAGATACACAAATATTGGACCAATAATCTTTTCTCTTCCTATCCAATCCTTGTATTTGTATATCTTTTAGCGTGTCTAAAATTAGTCTTAGTTTTTAGTAGAAATATAATTTCTCTCACTCTTATTTATATCTTATTGGAAAAGTTATTCAACACCGTACTGACTAGAGCAACCACATGATTGCTTTCGATATGGTTCATCTTCAAGATTCCAATCAAGGCCATTAATTCCTTAAAGATTTGACCAGCAACAACACCAAGGTGGGATTCATATTCAGGTTTCACATCAAGACCATCAATTCCTAAAAAAGCTTACACAACAACGGCAACAAGGAGGCCTTTTGGGTTGCTGAGATAATCAAACCAAAATTGACTACTTCGTTTGAGCACAAACTAGATACATTGTGGGTTGGTTTTTGAAGGCATGACCAAGGTAACTGATGGGTTTCATTTATGCACCCCTTTTCCTCTATAACCCTAGGCATATTAAATCACTTTGTATGCTTAGTTGGTTGACATTTGGTTTATTTGTGTTTAGTCTTCATTATGCATCATTGAGTAAAATCATGGTTAATTGCACCATTTTGATGAGAAAATATATTTTGGAGCTTCTTCTGTTTTTAATCATCTTTTGTAAGCGTAATTTTATTACAGGGACTTCCCATGTTGGTGCATGAAGGCCATAGAGGAGGTCAGAATAATTTAGAGTTCTAGCAAGGAATACTTGTGGCAATAATAACAGCTAGACCACTATAGTGGTCTAGGATCGCTATAGTGGTCACTCGAGAAAGGTTCCTATGCAATAGCAGAGCAAATGATTATAGCGGTCATTCGAGTTCGGCCCATCAGTGATTGCATTTTTTATTTCATATGGGTCCTAATTTGTTGCATATAATAAGCACAATATAAATAGTTTTTAGGTCAAAATATAAATATTAGACACAAAACTCAGTTTAGGGTTACCTCTACTTTCTCCCTACTTTCTGTTTAGGATTTTTGGTGATTCCAATATTTGTTTCTGTACCTGTTTGGGATTTTCATTATGCTTTCTTCAATACTTTTGCTGTAATCCTCCATCCATATGGAGAAGTAGTTTTTCTACCTAACACAAGGATTCCAAGGATCCAAGGATTATGTTTTGAGACTCTGATTATTTTAATACCATTTATGATTTGGCTTTTCTATCCTCCTTCTCTTTTCTCTCTCTTATATTTTTGTACTGTTTGATACAATTATATTTGGAGAGCTAACTTTGATTATCTGTGTGTTCTAATAAGGCATAATTTAGCTGATAGTTTAAAGTATGTTTAATTGATAAAGGGGATTGGAATTGATTCTAATAAGAATTAAGTTATTGTGGTTAACATTTAAGTTAGCGTAAGCATTTAGAAATTACGATTGTGATTTCTTGGTATTCATGTTAGCCAAACCCTTCGTAAGTTAAGTGATTGTGTGATTGTGAATTAGTAAAAATAACTGCCTTTAAGAATTATTCATTTGTGTCAATGATAACACAATACTAGATCTGCAGGAACTACTTGTGCAGGTATTTTATTTTATTGATTTTATTTGATTATTTTATTAATTTCTTCCAAATAAAATCCCCTAATTTCCAATTTGCTAGTAACAATTCCTTGTGAGATGACTTGAGTTGTGCCTTTTACTAAATTTTTTGTGTAACTTAGCATTGAATAAATTTCAATTTGTTTATGAGTTGTGACAACTCGCATCAAAGTTTGGTTTTTAATTTTTTTGTTTCTCTTTTTTATTTTAATTTTAATTTTTCATTTCAATTTTTATCTTTATTTTAAATTTCAGTTTTGAAAAAAATTTCAATTTTATTTTATTTATTTATTTATCTTCTTTTTGTTATTTTTATTTTAATTGGTTCCCTTCTATAACTCGATCCTTGCTTGACACTGCCTTAATCCTCTTAGATTGTAAGATTGAAAAGACTTTAGATTGTCTTAGGCAAGAAAAGAAACAAAAGAAGGAATAATTTGAATTTTTTAAATTTGTTTGTTAGTGTTTCAGGTGACATGGTAAATCTAAATAGGACCCTGAATGAGCTAGCTACTCCTGATCTCACATACTAGTTGTTAGAGATTGCTTACCCTAACGTTGAAGTGGATTTTGAGTTAAAGCCTTGTCTTATATATCATATGCCCAAATTTCAAGGCTTGCTTGGAGAAAACCCACATAGGCACTTGAAGTAATTCCACATTGTCTTTGCTACCATGAACCCTCAGTGAGCTACAAAGGATCAAATCAAGTTTAGGGCCTTCCCATTCTCCCTTGAGGGTGCTACCAAGGATCAGTTCTTTTACATTCCTCATTGGACAATTGACATATTGGTTGGGACGAAGAGATTGTTTCTTGACAAGTAGTTCCCACCCTCTAGAGCAGCTATTATCCAGAAAGATATCTGTGGCATCCGACAAGTGTAGGGAAAGTTCATGTATGAGTATTGGGAGAGTCAAGAAACTTTGTGAAAGCTGCCCACAACATTAGATTACTAAGCAACTCCTTATTCAATACTTTTGTTAGGGGTTGCTAGCTTTTAATTGGAGCATGCTTGATGCTGCGAGTAGGGGTGCATTAGTAGATAAGGCTCCAGTTACAACCAAGACCTTTATTGAGAACATGGTTGAAAATTCACAAGTATTTGGGTATGACGTCAGTGTCAGTGCTCACAATATATGAATGAGGTTTCTAAGCTAGAAACTAGTAAAGTGGAAAAGAAGCTTAAGCAGATGACTAAGTTCCTAAAACACATTGCCTTGAATCAGTCTAAATAGGCTCACCTACCCCAGCCAGCTTGTGGCATTTTCTCCTATGATACCAATACCATTGATATGTGCCCACAACAACCAGTAGGATAGCAACACATACAACCCCATCTGAAGAGATCATCCTAATATAAGGTGGAGTAACAGCAACAGCAAAAATATGTTCTATCCCAGTAGAGACAGTAGAGTAACCCACTGTTTATCAGTAGCCTCCTACTCCACAATTACATGCCTCTTAGCAACTCTAGCACTACCTACACTTCTTACCAACTCTGAGGTTTCCCTTTAGGATATGTTGAAATTGATGATGAACCAACAAAAGATGATGTTAGAGATGTAGGCACCAATTAATTAGTTAAGGGATGCTCAGGATTCACAGGTCTAACAACCTTGTCCTTCTTAGATACCTTCCTAGACTATTCCCAATCCAAGGGGGAATGTTAGTGCCATTACTTTTAGGTCTGGTGTAGTCTTACCTAAGGTCATTAGTGCACGTAAGCAGAGTATCAATGAGTAAGGTGAGGTACATGAGCCTATTGTGCAATAGCCTTAACTTGTACCTTAGCAAAAAAAGTTAGTTAAGCTAGTGGAGAGGCCTATTCCACTATCTTTTCCTCAAAGAATCCCAAGAGCTAAGAGGCCAATTGAAGCAGATTTAGAGAAAAAGCTCTTGGAGACCTTTAGGAAAGTGGAGGTGAATACACCTATGTTAGATGTGATGAAATAGATTTCAAAAGTATGCTAAATTTTTTAAAGATTTGTGCACCAACAAGAGGAAGTTACATGGCAGTGAGAAAGAGAAAGTGACTATGGGGGTGAATGCCTCATCCATCATTAAGGCAAGCAACTTGTAACCTAAGTGTAAGTGTAAGGATCTAGGTACATTTAGCGTTCCTTGCACCATTCAGATCCTATATATCAAGCAAGTCATGGTTGATCTCGGGGCTAACATTAATGTTATGCCAAACTCACTTTATAGGTCCTTGTATTTTAAGGAGCTCAAGCCTATTGGGTTGACAATCTAGCTTGCTAACCATAGCATCACAAAGCTAGAGGGTATATTTTTTAAAATCAGAAGATTTGTTGGCAAGTAAAACGATTATATTTTTTTAACATTATAAATATCATCCATTCACACTTATATTTTCACACTCTTTTCCAAATTTTTCTAATACAAATTCTCCTAATCTTTTATTTCACAAAAGTTAATTTCCCCACAATTTAATTTACTAAAAGTTAATTTCAAATAAAAATATTCAGAAAAGTTTACTTTTTTTTTTTAAATTTAAAAAACATGTGAGACCAAAGTTGGTCCATTCCATCTATATTATAATACTAAAGTTGTCCACTAACACATGGCATTTTTTTTTTTATAAATTAGATAATTTTAATTTTTCTTTAGAGTTTCCATTTACCCACCCACTTTACTTTTAATTAATATTCATTCTAGTGCGTAGTTATCATTGTTACAACTATAACTTTACTATAACTATAATTATTGAATCATAATGTAATTGATGAATTTACTTTAACAATATATTTTGAATTTTACTTTAATATTGTATCGAAACTAATCTTTCAACAGCAATTATTTAACAATATTGCTATGAACGATAAATTAATCTTTTATCTCAATAAAAAAATATTAGTCTTTTATTTTTTAAATTAATTAAATTCAAAACTAAATAATTATGTAAATAAATTAGCTCATGAAAATATATTTTTAATTTGAGAATTAATTTTTTTGGAACTTTTAAAAAACATGAAGTTGAATTTATTTTAAAAGTGGACAAATATCAAATTTTTATTTTAAATTATTTAATAGTATCTTCAAATGGAATCAATGAAAACTATATTCATGTGATATTTTTGTTAGTTATACATAACAATATTAATTTTATTATCTCTAGATTTCATAAGGTTAAAATTTAAATAACTATGTTAATCTGTTAACTCATACTAATATAGATTTTGTGATTCAAAATTTGATTATTAATTTGCTTTAATAAACTGTAACTTTTAATTTACTTTTAAATTACAAATAACAATTTCACTTTTAAAATCATTTAATATGTTAAGATTTTAATGCATTTTGTTAGAAAATAATGTTTAACATGAAGGTGATTATTAAATGTAATACATAATATATTAATTTTATAAGATTGGCCGATAATGTAAAAATCAATATACCAGCAATGTATAAGAAATAATCCTGTTGCCATAATTAAATAATAAAATTAATTAATATTGTTGGAAACAATGGAACCAATGTTTTATCTTTTGAATTTAATATAGATTAAAACTAAAATAATTATGTTAATATGTTAGTTAATGATAACGTAAAATTTTATGATTCTTCTTTAGAAAATTCATTTTAAAAGTTTAGATAATAAAAAATTGAAATTAAATTTAAAATAGAAAATAAATGTTGTTGCTTTTAATTCATATAATAGTCAAAGAGTTTAATTTTGATATATTAATACTTTTACATTGTTCATCCAATCCAAATGATCCATTTACATGAATTTTAAGTGGTGGGTGGGCAAGTCAACTATCACAGTTAAATGTATTAAAATATGATTGGATGTTTGCATAAAAAAATTCTAATATTAGTGCATAAAAATTAAATCCACAGTTAAATTTGAAGAAAGAAGCATTTTTATGGTGCATTTTGTTAGGAAATGGTGTAACAATAATGCGGCTATATAAGTTACAATATATAATATATTAAAAAAATATGATCAAATGATAATTAATCTTAACTTATCAACTCCTTTCATCTAAGAGCAATGTTATTGTGACGCAATGGGTGTGACGCATATGGCGACGCATATGTACGGAAGGAGAGAGTGCTAGCATGCACTGCCATGTTGAGGGAACATGATGGGCAGAAGGAGATTACAAATAACAAAAAAAAAAAAACTAACAAAAGAAATATTTGAAAAAATAAAGAGAAACCGTGAACTTTCTTCCCCCTTCCCTCTTTCCCCTCACTCTAAATTCTCTTGTCTGAGAAACCCATCAATCTACTCTTCCAAACTCTTAGCGGCTGCTTTACCACCACCCTTAGCCAGCGCCGGTGACGATGTTGGTGGTTTCCCAATTGAAGCACAATGATGACAGCTAGCAGTGCCCCATGGAAATGCAACTGGTGGAGACAACATGATGGGCTCGTCGTGTGACATATCTTATGTTTAACTTTCCACCTTTATCTCCTAAATTTCTTACATGTGAATGTTTTTCTTTTTCTCTTTTTTTTTTTTGTTATTTTGTTTTTTGGTGCAGCATCCTAGGATTTCCCTCCATTTTATGCTAAGTTTTTTAAATAACTTGTTTGTTTCTTTGAAATGCAGCAGCATAGTTTGGTAGTTAAGCATCTTGTATAAGATAGATAATTATGAAATAAATTGCCTAGTTCTTTTTTATTTTTTTACGGGCTCGAATTTTTGCTGAAGCTACTTTAATTCCAAGTTTGTTGAGAATTTGATTCCTATTGTGATGATTTCATTATTTTGATGTAAGTTGTTAAATGCAAAGGAACTTTGATTTACTTGGTTTGAGTGGATTAAAGCTTTGGCTTGTTTCACTACATTATCAAGCTTTTGTGATATGTTCTGTTATTCTTGCTCCTAATATGTATTGTGTAGGGGAGGTTTAAATTAATGGATCATATTTGGAAAATGAATAAACAATATCTAATCACTAATGGTATGTTGAACTTGTTTTCTTTTGATAAGTTTCTAACAATGTCTCCCCTCTGTGTGGATTTTGTTGCAGATAAAATTGAGACTCTAAATGTCTAGATCTACAAGCACTAGGAGAGTTTCCTTTGGATTTCTATTTATTATTATTAGACATGGGTGATGAATCTTATGGGTTTTCTTTTAAATTCATTTCGATGATTAAGATTATTTTTGTCACTAGGGTTTTGGCATGTTGAATTTTGAATTGGGATGAATAGGACTGGGTTACCAACGAGGAAGTCGCCGCTTGTTCCATTGGCAACACTGATTAGCCGCGAGCTACGAAGGACGAAAATGATAAGTCTTTGTGAAGTATGGGCAGGCTGGCAAGGCGAAGAAAGGAGAAGATTACTTTCTAAATATTCTGATTAAGACAAATTGCTAGAGGGCTCCTGGGGATTCATTCAAATTATTTTCTGTCTTTGCGGTTATATTTGTGTGCTTGGTTTTACTTGTGTATTTCTCCAACTTGATTAACACCCTTTAATCTTCACTAAAATGTTATGAGAAAGAAATATTAGAATATTAAGAAATGAGAATGTGTCCTAGGATAAGACTAAATTGATAATTAGCTCTAGACACTGGAGAGATGTATATGATTTCATAGGTTTAGTAAATAAATGAACATTGAAGTGTATGGTTTCTTTCTTATCTTGTAAATTCTTAGCAATCAAGTAGAGCATCAATTTATTCCTACAATGTTTACTATATACGTAAGGAATTCTTGATTGGCAAATCTTTGATGGGCATAATGGTATCTCTACTGCTATTTTTGCAAAGGAAAACATATTAAGTAATGTTATGAGTGTTATACCGCAAGATATCAATAAGAAGGAGTGGCTTCAAGATCTACCTAGTGCTCTAGTTGTTGGTTTTGTGAAAAACTAACATAAACTTTTAGCAAAACGATACATACAGAGTTTTATTTACTCCCTTATTAGTGTCGTTTGGTACTAGGTGTTATATTGGAGTTGTATGCCTAAGCGAATATCAACCTCACATATTCTAATTTCACTGTTATGATTGCTGAGATCTCACAAGTTATTCCTTTTTCTATCTTGCACTTTGTAATATTTAAGTTTATTGATGATATGTATATTATGAACTATGAGGCATAAATACACAAAGGAATCTATTAGCTACCATTCAAAAAATTCAATCATTTTGTTCTCCTGTTTTTTGGGTACTAGATGCATTTCGAAAAAGGTCCCTTATAGGTTTTTACTCATCATGGTTCATCTAAAGAATCTTCTTTGATGAGCTTGCAATGGGCAAAGGGATTAGAGATAAATTGTTAGCTAATGCATTTTGTTAATGTTTAAGAGAAAATCATTGCATCCATCTTGTTTCTTTTCCCCTTTCTTTTCTAAACAGTTTTCTTTTTACTAAACACTATCATTAACACTGACATTATGATACACATGCATTCATTAGACCCAAGATTTTTTAAAACTTGAACAGCTTAATAGGGAACAATTAATTGTAAAGAAATCAAGACCTTCCCTCTTACTCTAGAAACTCACCAAATTATAACAAATTACTGTATACCAGGAATGATAGGCTATGACCTACTGACAAAAATTGATGAAAGCTCATGGGATATTTTTCAGACTTTTGAAAAGGATTGTGTCACTCTTTATGCAATTGATCTCATTTAAAATTCACATAATTTTTTCCATAATTTTCTACTCGATTCCAAAATTCGAATCATCACAGAACTTTGCTATGTTTTACTTTGAATTTGGTTTCTTACTTGTTTAGTCAAGAATTTGTAATCATCACATCTCATTTGGATAAATAACCACTTAAACCCTTTTTTTTATAGGCATTATAAGCTTCAAATGCTAGTATCTAATTTGGATTGATATTTTGGCAAGTAGGGTTTGATGAATGAGGACACCTCAATGGAGTTGATGAAACATGAAGATTAAAGATTCCATGGTTGAGATATTTAAATTTAAGTTTATTTCCTTTTGCGTTTAGTATATGTATCAATTTCTATTTCTATCCATAGATAATTATTGTGTAGTTTGATTGTATTTTGGTTATTGTCCTTCATACATTTGGATTTTTACATTTGGTTGAGTTTGGGTTAATAATATTTGTGATTTTCTACTTTGTTCAAAAGAAGGCTATTGAATATGTTTATTATATTTTGATTTTTAATAATTAATAGATGTAGTTTGAGCTATTTCTTTTGAAAAAGGATCACTATAGAATTCTTTGTTTCAGTCAAACTACTTTCAACATTTCATTGAGCATTGGTAGGAAAAATGTTGGTAATTTTAGTGTCAAAATGTTGGAACCGCTACCAACTTTAGTGTCAGTGAACACAAATTAGATATTTTGTTGAGTCTAAATCTATCAATTCATAAAAGCCATTAGTCCTCTAATCAAGTTCTCTAACTCAACTTTTCATAATATTCCTATTTCCTTTAGTATAAATAAAAATTGAATAGATATATTAGCATTTTTAAATAGTTACCAACATTTTGATAAATAATTACTAACATATTAATACCTGTTACCAACTTGAAGAAATATGAGTATTAATACCCATTTCCTACACTATGTTAGTAACTGGCTCACAAATGTTAGTAATATTAGTTCAAAATGTTGGTAACTTGCTTAGAATATTGGTAACATTTTGAATTTTGTTAATATTTGAAATATTAGGATTATTATGTGAATGCAGGTTAGCGAGCAAGAGAACTCCTTGGTACTACAAATTGATTAAGGGAGTCTAATTGAATCATGTAAGCAATGCTACAATGGTAAAGAGATTTGAAATTTTTCCTGCACTAAATTGGTAATTGGCTTACAAACATTGGTAATGTTAGTTCAAAATATTGATAACTTGCTTCGAATACCAATAATGTTTTAGATTTTGTTAATCTTCAAAATATTAGGATTCTTATAAAAATTTGAGTTAGTGAGCAAGTTAAAAGGGCTCCTTGTACTATAAATTGATAAAGGGAGCCTAACCAAATGAAGCAAGCAAAGCTACAATGGCAAAGGGACTTGAAATTTGTCATGCACTAAGTTGGTAACTAGCTTATAGACATTGGTAATGTTAGTTGAAAATGTCGGTAACTCACTTCAAATGTTAGTAATGTTTCATATTTTGTTAAATTTTGAAATATTATGATTCTTATGTGGATATGGGTTAGAAAGCAAGTTAAGAAGACTCCTTAGTGCCAAATTACTTTGTGATTGCAAATTTTCTTTCTACTAGTGGTTAGTACATGGATCAAAACTATTGGTGATTTTAGTTTAAAAAGTTGGTAAGTTACCAGAAAGTTGGTAAATAGTCAAGTTCTTTTTATTCTTGAAAGTAATAGATTTTTATGTAAATTTGGATTATATGGCAAATTTCAGAGGACTGATGGCCCCATAATTGATGGAGTGAGTGTGAATACAAGAGACAATTAGTGCCAAAAGTGGCTTGTGACCTCAAATTTTTTCTGTTTTCAATTGGTAAGTGGATGTTGGCGATTCTAGTTTAGAAAGTCGATACTAAAGAAATTTGGCAAATGACTAGGTCTTCTAATTCTTGAAAATAATAGACTATTTATTTAAATTTGGGTTATATAACAAGTTAATAGGATTGCTCAACTCTATATGGAATAAGTCTAAATACGATAGGCAATTAATACCAAAATTGCTTTATGACTTCAAATTTTTGCTGCTAATGGTTGGTAAATGGCTCAAAAATGTTAGTGATCCTATTTTAAAATGTTGGTATGTTTTGTAGAAAGTCGGTAAATGGTCAAGTCCTCTGATTCTTGAAAGTAATATGATTTTTTTTTCAAATTTGGGTGATATAACAATGTAAAGAGACTTATTAGCTTTATAAATTGATGGAGTTAGTCTAAATACAAAAGGGAGTTAGTGCCAAAATCACTTTATGACTTCCATTTTTTTTTTGTTAGTAGTTGGTAAATAGCTCATCAATCCATAGAGTCCATGAGTCGTCTAGATTAGTCCTCTAACTCAATTTCTCAAAAAATTCTTATAGCTTTGAATATAAACAAAAACTAATAAAATACCAGTTTTTTAATAATGATCACCAACAAATTAATAAGGAATCAGCAACATTTTGACAGCATTTATCAATGTGTATCAGAAAATATTTTGAATCTCTTTAATCATAGAGCACATATTGGATGTTGTGTTGTGTATCACTTCATCATTCCATAGAGTCCATGAGTCTTCTAACTCAATTTCTTATAAAATTCCTATCTCTTTTGATAAAAACAAAAATTGATAAGATACCAGCATCTTTTAGCAATCACCAACAAATTGCTAATGAATCACCAACATCCTAGAACAACTTACCAATAGGTATCAAAATTTTGAGCTTAGTTTTTTAGCACAAATTGGTTATGCTGAGTATTCACTTATCAATTCATAAAGTCCATGAGTCCTCTATGTAAGAGCCCATGCTGCTTCATGGATTGATGACTGTCCCCACAAACTAACACAAGTCTTTTCAACATGCTTTGTGTAACACCCTTATAAACTCGAATTCTTTCATCCTAATTTTTTTATATTGCAATGGTTAGCTACTAATTTGTAACTTTAAATTTGAGAATTTTTTTTTGTTATGATTATTTCTTATTCATAGTTATATACCAGAATAATGTGTATTAGCTGTAAATCATGTATCTGGTAGACTCCCAGGAAAGAGAGGTGGGTCACAGTGGACACGCTTAAATACCAAATCTTTCCTTAGCCAGAACCTTTCCAAATTACATTCCACAGTAATACACTTTCTTCTAGTAACCTAAAGGTAAATTATTATTATTATTATTATTTTTAATAACAAAGAATGTTTTTTCTCCAATAAAATATTAATGTTTGTTAATCAATAATTCCCACAGTTTAGACAACCATCATCTATAGAAAATATACTTTACTACCAATATTGATTCATAGGGTACAATAGTACATATTACACATTCAAGATACATGAAGAAAACTTTAATATCACAATACAACATAACCAGAGTCTGGTAATATATAGTAAAGATTCTATTTAGCACACATAATAGAATCTGATTATTTAGAAATTAAGTCCATGGCTACATCTATTTCATTGTTGAAGACGATCCATGCTATCTGGAAACATCAAAGAAACGGGGTGAGAGAAGTCTTCCAGTAGGGTGATGTTTCCAGGGGAGTCCCATTTCATCCCAAAAATACTAAGAATAACACGGGAGTGCAACAAAATGCACAAATTATATTTTGCTAGTGTCAAGCAAGATGGAAATGTATAATATCAATCATAATAAAAGTGCAGTAAAAGAAATATAGTAAATAATCATGAATGTACTATAACTCCCTTTTATAATATCTTGTTCCCTTCTAATAGCTTTAATCTGCAAGATTTGTTCATATTGGATCTGTGAGAGCTCTCATTGCTAGGGCGTCCCCTAGTCAGATCAATGAATGTCATGTCCTTGTTCGCTAGCATGGCGGGGCCCAAGGCATCACTAAAACATCCATCAAGTCCCTTTCCGCTACAAAGCGAGGCCGAGTGTCACTTATCTATTTGTCCATTTTACATTGTGTACATAGTATGCATAAAGTATGAAAATTATAGAAAGTTTCCACAATTTCTTTCATATTCACATATAGACAACAAGATTTTTTCATATTTGCACATAAAGCCCAAACAATATAAGATTCCTAAACAAAAACCATATTTCTTTATAATTATCATTGAAGCACCAAAACATACTATTGTAATGAACTCATTTTCTTTATAATGAAATAAACAACTTAGTTTTATATAATAATTCAATTTCAAGTATTCATATAATACTTTCTTTACTAATCCCATAAGTCTAAATATACCCAAAATCATTTCAAATCTATCTTTAGAAAATACTTAGGTAAATTATCTTACATAAGTAAAAAGAATATTTTTATGCATATAAGGATATAATCATAGAGCAAAGAAAACATCATGAAATCTTTCAAGAAATATAAAACGAAATAACCAAAAATATACCCAAGCTTTAGAAAATCACTTCAAGCAAGAAACTAACTAGTTTACGTGTCATGTTTCTAATGGGACCTTAAATTTAAATATTTGTAAACAATATTCCTTATTATTAATAAATGTATAATCAAGTCAAATATTTATAGTTCAAGGTTCATAGTCCAAGTTCTGTAGTTCAAGGTCCATAGTTCAAGGTTCATAGTCCAAGTTCCGTAATTCAAAATCCATAGTTCAATGTTCATAGTCCAAGATCCATAGTTCAAGGTTTATAGTCCAAGGTCCATAATAAAGGTTATGATTAATATAAATATATTTTAGTGTCTTTTATATCATATTAAGTTTTAATGGTCCCAAGAGAAATACAACACACAAACCAAACTAAATATTGCATGCTCAAAGATTTAGAATCCATTCATTATAGTAAATTAAATAAAGCACTTTTCATGAATAGAAATATTTCACAATTATAATGAGATCAAAACTATATTACCTTAAAACTCCATACTTGTAGACAAAGCTTTTATCAAAGAAAAATACATATGGTTTAATATATTAAAACAACTTCATACAATATTTAAATATTTGAAGAAAGCATAATAAAAAATTGAAATAATCTTAAATCACAATTTTCAACCATATATTTAGACAAATAAATATGCATCATATACACATGGATTAAGTGTTTTATGACACCATCATTAAATCATTCAAAGGTATTAAAAACAATACAACATAAGCTTTGAATATCACATAGCATAACATCATACAAGAAAATTATATATGAAGCTTAGAAGTGAAAGAAAACCCCTACTTGTTCTTGGAGCTTTAGAAACTTTATTATACCAAGGCTAGACAAGCAACTTCTTCAACTTTTCTAAACCTTTTCTAAGGGCTAAGATTCATGTATAAATGCTGGAAAGTGTTGATGGTAGATGGTGATAAGAAAAGATGATAATTTGGGAGTGTTTTGGTAAAATTTTGTAAGTGTTTTTGGTATGAAAATGAAGTAAATGAAGAGAAATAATGGCTACACGTTTTTGATAGTTTTTTGGGCAGAAGAATGAGGTGTGGAGTTGTGTTTAGAGGTGTGCTATTTATAGAAAAAGTCTAGGATTAAAATATTATTAATTTTATAATTTATTTGTCATATTTAGTTAGTTTCATTAGTAAAATATTAAAACTAATACTAAATAATTTAATAAATTCTTAATTATCACTTAAAGACATACTAAAATGTTAATGACATAATTTAAAGACATTTAGTAAATTTTAATATTTTTACATATAATTTAATAATGAATTATTTAAAATAAGGCAAAATTACTTAAACTAGTTAATCTTAATTAAGCTAATTAATTGGTAAATGACTTAATTTATTTTTAAATATCTTCATTAGATTGTTGGAGATATAATACAAGGATTCACGAAATTTATATAATTTTTTTATAATTATTTACATTTTATTTGGTATTTTACATTATTATTAGTGTTATTAGTAATTAATTAATTAATAATCTATTTAACTATTTTTAAATTATCATTATCTTTTCTTTTGCAGCCACTAGGTCTGAATCTTATCTCTAATAAAGTTATAGTGGGTTGCAAGTTGTCTTGAATGATTAATATATGAAAATGACAAATTTTGTATATTAAAATTTTATTTTAAAGTTACATATACTTTGGTAATTAATAAAATATTCATCTAAAAAAATTATATTTCATTGATATATTATCAATAACATATTTTTACCTTATTTACATGCTATCTATAATTTTATTACGAATTTTCTATAATTTTTAGTATTTTAATATTTTTACCTTAATTAGGCCTATTTTAAGTTAATTAAAATAATTAGTCATCTAAAAATAAAATATTTTTTTTTATAGCAGTCCATGTCAATTTTTGAGTTGTCTATCATGATAAAGGGACAAGCTCACCATGGTTGAAATTTTTAGTCAAAAATGGTTGGCTTTGGATAATATG
Organism: Dalbergia cultrata; assembly: GCA_031216105.1. NCBI lineage: Eukaryota > Viridiplantae > Streptophyta > Magnoliopsida > Fabales > Fabaceae > Dalbergia > Dalbergia cultrata. The sequence continues at coordinate 22,280,784 of CM062350.1, forward strand.
TCATATGAAATATCCTTTACTTTTAGAATATATATTATTATTTTTTATGATTCCGAATTTTACATCATTCTAGGTGTCATTTAATTGATTTAAGAGTACTAGTGAGTTAAATCAAGATTTTGGAAAATTATCTTAAAGCTTAGGTAATTAATTAGGTGTTTTAAGCTTTATTTAAGTCAAAATTAATTAATTAAAGGTCAATGTGATTTTTAACACTATCCATGGTTTAATAAAGAGTCCTATTTTGTGGTCCTCTTTGTCTAATATTATAATTTAGTAAAAAAAATTTTAATGTGACCTAGAGTTGTTTTCTAGGATTTTTTGGTATTTATTTTATATCCTAGGTTAGGTGTTTTTTTTTTGTGTGTAATTATACTAATATTATACAAATTTACTTAATATTGATATTCATCATCAAAATTATGTTTAAATTGTATTTATAATTTTTTTTCATCATAATTTTTTACACTCCTTAAGTTTTTTTTTTTTCTAAGATTTGTGTAGACTTTTTCTGATATTAATTATGTTATATGCTTTTCTTCTATTATTTAGTGGTATTTTCTAATTTTAATAAAATCCAAGGGAATAATTAAATATTTTACATTTTGATGCTAAGTCTTGTATATTTTAATTTAGACATTTTTTTTTTAATATTTCTTGCCTAAACAAAATTCTCATACTTTCTAAAAAACTATAATAAAACAATACTATATTAAGAAAAATTGAGGATGTTACACTTTGTCCTCACTCACACGCTTCTTAGGAAAACTTCCCAAGAGGTCACCTATCCCAAAATTGCTCCAGGTCAAGCACGCATAACCATGGAGTTCTTTAGTGATGGGCTACCGAAATGAAGATGCATCTTGTTGGTATAGGTTATACAAATCAATTCATATAAGTCATCCTCAACTATGTAGTCCCATACCTATACAGTCTTACGATCCCTCTTATTCGGGTGTGTAATTGGTTCATTCATGTACCCCTCCGCTTAGAAGAACTTGTGAGGAGCTGCTCCTTGTCTGTGCCTTCTTTTGCATCGGTGATCACTCCTTGCCCTCGTCCCTAGGCATTACACTCTTCACTAATCCTCTAACTCGATTTCTAATAAAATTCTTATCTCCTTTAATAACAATAAACACTAATAAGATACCAACATTTTTGAGTAATCACCAATAAATTACTAATGAATCACCAAAAAGCTGGAACAACTTATCAATGGGTATCAGAAAAAAAAAATTCAAATAAGCTTAGTCTTGGAGCACAAATTGATTGTATTGAGTATTAATTTATCAATCCATATAGTCCATGAATCATCTAGATTAGTTCTCTTACTCAATTTCACATAAAATTCTAATATCCTTGAATATAAACAAAAACTTATAAGATACCAGCATTTTTAAAAGATCACCAACAAATTGTTGAGGAATCACCAACATACTGGAACAACATACCAACGTGTATCAGAAAAGTTCTGGTGTTCCATTTGCAGAAGTAATTTACTTAAACTATATCAATTAATCATTAAAAATAAAAATAAAACCAACATACATAATCAATAGTTTTCTTTTGACCAATGTAGAAAATCATAAATATTACAAACTCAAACTCTAGCAAATGTAAAAACCCAAAGGTTTGAAGGATAATAACCAAACTATGCAATAATCATATTTAAAATGAAATAGAATTAATCCATGGACTCAACACAAAAACAAACAAATTTCAATTCAAATATCATTCATGGAATCATTACTCTTCATGTTTCTTCAACTCCATCAGGGTACACATTCATCAAACCACTTGTCAACCCTTAGGCAGCTTGAACACCTTGGATGCACGATGATATATTGTACAAAAGAATACTAGAAATCAAATCATCAATAGGAATCTGTATCAATTGAAAAAATGAAAGTCAATTGAGTCCTTTGCTCTATCCAAGTGTATACAATGTTCTTGTATATATTGAATAGTGAAGAAATATGAAATGATCACAAAAGAAAGTTCCTAGCAAGCATATCCTATTACTTCTTCGTTGATTACCTGCTCATTTATAGGAAATTGTCCTAGTAGTTAGTAAAAGAGGATAGGAAAAAAACACAACAAAACCAATATTTCAAAGGAATTCATGAAAATATTAATCATGAGTATAGAGGGAAAACCACAAATGAGTGCGCAGAGGGAAAAGAGAACATCAACAATACCATTTGTTCTTGTTCTATTTTTCTCCCATTAGAGTTATATTATCTTCTTTTATCAAAGAAAAAGCTTTTAGTCTTGACACAGGAAATAGAGATGCAAGTGGATAGAGTAACTATTTTGAAGGAAGAATCAGCATAGAACACATGTTAATAAAGTAGTTCAGTATAGTCCATAGAATCCATGGATAAATTGTGAAATCAAGACATCATTATACCATTCATACTTTGAAATGAAGAAATATAGTTCCACAACATGAGGAGGCATTTTTCCTCAAATGGCATAGCATCTATAGGTTACAAAATGAAGAAGTTGCAGTGACTCAAGTCTTCCTCTTAATACAAAGCACATTAATTTTAGCAATCTATCATTCTCAAGAAAGTTGGTTCTTAAGGCTGCTTACTATTTTTACCAAAAACCAAAATTAAAAAGACTTCACATTTCTTCATTGTTATAATACCCCGTCACTATTTCCAATGAATATTTCAATTTTACTTGGTTAAACTTTGCTTTCATGTTGTTTCATCTCACGGCTTATGGTCAAGAGTGGTTGTTTGCTTCTATCATTGACTTTCTTATCAAAAACCAAAAGATTTTCATTTACATGAAACATCTCCATCACAAAAAGTGCAACCTCTAAATGCTAGCATATAGTGAAAGGGTTTGGAGCAATTATTAGTATAAGCTTTCTCTAATAAATCATTAGATCATGTAATCCATTGTGCCAATTGATTTACTCTTACCTTTTTTTCAGGTTTAGTAGGAGTGCATGTTGTCTTTCACTTACTGCATGCTAGAGTCAATATTTTGAGCCATAACAATTGAAATCAAAATCATGATGGGAGTAATACAAATGTCTTAGGGGATTAGTACATTTGTCTTTATCATCAAACTATAAGAATAACATGGTTTGATGTACGGGTAAACTTTGTTTTTGTTCTCCAAATTACCCATTTCATTTATTAAAGAGCCTTACCCATTTCATTTAAGCATAAGCTAGTTTCTCTTTGATCTCCTAAACCAACACATTCAACAACAATTCAATTTAATCAAATTAGTGAAATGATATAATGGAATTCAATTATATTTTGAGTTAATTAAGGAAAAAGAGAACTAATTGGGTAGAGCAAGAAAGATCAATCTCCTTGTGGCCAACATGGTGTGGGATGAGGAGGAAGACGATGACTTGGAGAAGGCTACACCAGTGGACTCAACGGCAGGGATCAAAAGCTCTAAACCTCTATCTTTGGGTGTCATTGTCGTACAATACATCACCAGCAGCTAAGAACATGTGCCATAAGGGTGGTAGTGCGGCATGGCGTAAACGTGGTTGTGTGGCTTAGCTATAGTGAAAGAAGAAGAAAGACGAGAAGTGAGGTTGACAGAGTTAGGGGAGACAGTTCAAAGGCTTAAAGGAAAAGAAAGAGAGTTTGGGATTCATTTCATGGGTTTCTTTTTCTTTTTTCATTTTTTTTAAAAACTCTTTTCATTCCTCAACCCACCATACTCCCTTCAATATGTGTGTGTGCACACAAGCCAGCCCTTTCTTCGTACGTATGTGTCACCATAGTGCGTTGATTCGATACATCAACATGGCATTTCTCTTCATCTAATAAGAATATTTCTCACATAAATAGTGAATTCTTATAATTAAAAAAAGATGACAAATATATGCACTATACTAAAAATATTATGAATACTAAAATATAGATATATCACTATGAAGGTTTTTCTGGTACTATTTTAAAATTCAAGGGTACCATTACCTTTTAATTATTTATAGATAAAAATAAGTCACATATCCCATGAAACCCAAGTTATTAAGATATATACAAATATTGATTAAATCAAAATCATTAAGTATAAAAGGGTATAGATACTATATGGGTACAAAAGATAAATGCATTATATTATATCTAAAATTTAAGGTTTAATTAATCCGTCAGTCCCTATAGTTTTGCCGAATTTTCAATTGGCTCCCTATATTGTATAAAATTTTTCAACTGAGTCCCTACCATTAACTACCGTTACAAAAAAAAGTATATTCCAGCATATTCCATCTTTATTTATTCCATCTCCTTCTACCTCATCCATCTTTCCGCCCCCACCACCCACTGCAGAGGTGGAGCTACACATGGAACAGTAACCAATCTTTCAATATCCATCAAACACGACATTAAATCACAAACAAAACCCCAAAACAAATATCACAGCACAAATATGATGATTAAGAAGAGAAGGGACATGGGGTATAGAAGCAGACAGGACTTGTTGTTGCAGTTCATGGGATCCGTTGAAGATGACAGGTATCTCAGGAACATCCTCGTGAGCTTTCTCTTGGCGGGTCATGACACAATAGCTGCCGCGTTGACCAGATTCTTCTCTATACTGTCCAAGAACCCGAATGCCGAGTCAAAGATCCGAGAAGAGCTGGATTTGGTCATGGATCAGGGTCAGGAGTTTGCAACCTTTGAACAAATGCAACAAATGCATTACCTTAATAATGCGGTTCATAAGAGCATAAGGTTGTTCCCTCCAGTTCAATTTGATTCCAAGTTTGCCGAAGATGATGATGTGTTGCCTGATGGGAATTTCGTGAGCAAGGGGAGTTGGAAGTGAAGAGGGTGGAAGTGGGGGGGAGGGCTTGTTGGTGGTGGTGGGAAAGCGCAGGCTTGTGCTCCAACTGCGGCTCCGCCTCTGGCTAAAATGGTAACAACGTCCACCACCGCGGTTCCAGCCAAAGAGCTTCTTGCGAAGCTCCCTATGGTTGTAGTTGTTCTCATCAAACTCATGGCAGGTGGCCTCACGAAAGTTGGTGATGGGAGTTGATGATGATGTTTGTTTGTTTGTTTTGGGGGTTTAGGTTTGGTTATGAGATTGAGGACTAGGTAGAGAAGAAGAAGGGAGGGGGTTTCTGGTTGGGGTAAGAGAAGAAGGGTGGTTGGGGGTAGAGAAGAGGGGAGGGGGCTTCTGGTTCACTTAGGGAAGAGAGAGGGAGTGAGGGAAAGGGAAATGAGACTTTTTACTATGCTTTTGCAAGAATTGGTAGATGGTTATATTGTGAAATCTTATATTTCAGATTACATGATGTATTAATTCTATATTTATTGAATGGTGCAGATAATAAGTTTTATGGTACACTTGATTTCATTAAGTGCACCATAGTATTGTTGGATATATTTTCATAACAGTGGTTAACAGCATGGACTCAATCGAAAAAATTTATACAATATAAGGGTCCAATTGAAAACTGTTAAAATATAGGGACCCAATTGAAAATTCGATGAAACTATAAGGACTAGTGGATTAATTAAACCTAAATTTAATTAATATCCCTATTCTCTAATAAGTGTTAATATTTACTTATACACACATGTTAAGGAAATGATTGAATGGACATGAAATTAGATAAATTTAAGTGTATTTTACACACTATGATTATCATATACTCCAACATATATTTTTTCATATTTAATCTATCCACTAACTCTCTCATAAGGGTATTAGGGAGAAAATAATTAATCTTGTCTTTAAATTCTTAAAAGAACATATAATAGTAGAAAAATAAAATTTTATAGATTGACACTTTTAAATAATGAAGGGATTGCATTTTTCTTAAAAGATTATTTATATTAAAATAATTTTAAGAATTATTAACAAATCTAAGCAATTCACAAGAATTAACTCCAGTTTTAGAAAAAAATGACCCTCTTGATCTTCATTTACTTTTTATGATACAAATATGATGCGTTGTGGGTCCCAAAAAAGGATCGTCATATAGTCCCTCCATTGGACGTGCTCTTATTGATTAAAATGACAGTGGTCAATTTTCATGACACAAACAGTTAATAATATAGATATTAATCACCTATATTTTGTGGTTAATCATGAGAATAATTACATAACATAAGTGGCTAACCCGGCAAACAAATTTTAATGAGTTGCATGTATTGTGGTTAATATGACAAGATTCAAAATAATTACATTAACCACCAAATACATGTCATCAACTACAATATTTTTTTTATAAACTGTATAACTTTTTTTTTGTTTCTTAGGATATTTATCCCTAAATGCAGTGATTAATCCTTTTGGTATTATAAGCCCACGTAAGGAGATAAATGCTAGCAATAAGTTTTAAAGTTGTATTGGAAATTGAGCACCTTCAAAACCCATTGCTAGTGTATACCACGTTAAATGGGTCCAATATATACAAAAATATTAGTCACTGCGTTTGACGGTGGATACAACTTGGGAAACCAACAAAAATTTATATAATTTATGAAAAAAAAGATACTATAAATTAGACATTATTTATTATGGATGAATCATGGCAGGAGTGAATCATGTTCCAAGTAAAATTTCATTTACCCGCCTCAAATATTATCAAAACATAGGTTCTGCCTTTGGTACATTAGATAAAGTGGGTCAGTCACACAAGATTAACTTATCTATATTTATGGGGTGTGGCTAAATACATTCATATGAATTTACCAAACTTTTCAACATTTAGGGACACTTAATAAGTGTGGATAAGTGCTTGGTGCGTGGTGCACCACACTTAATTTGGTGCAGCACAGCCTTGGCCCCAAAACTTAGTACATGTAGCCACCCCAAAATTAAAGGAAAAACATTTGTATAACCACAGTTTGTACATTATTTTTCACTTTCCACGCCTACAATTGAGTTGTGGACCTGTATTACTCATTGAACAAAATAATTTTATATTATCAATTGATAAAAATTTTAAAAAGTATCAAAATTATAGTGAATGAGATAGTTACCTAATAAGATTTAATACTTTTTTAAAAATTTATAGAAGGAAAGTGTAAATAGTAAAATTATTTTACACAGTCAATACTCATCATATTAACTGTTTATAAAGCAGATATTTGGTGGTCTTAGTTTACTTAATTTTGTTTATAAAACAAACTAGGGTTCATTCAATAAAATAAGGCCACCAAACATTTCAAATTAAATTAGGAGTGAATCCTTCAACGAGAATATTTGATCTATAAGAGCTATTAATTTAAGATAAAAATGAACATCCTTTTTATTATACATTTAATTTTGATGCACTGACAGTATAAAATAATTTTATACTGTCATCCAATCAAAACATTTAGTTTGGATGACTTTTCACGTAGTGGGTATAAAAGTCAATTATCATGGCTTATGTGGTAATATACAATTGGATGACTATATAAAAAAATTTTATACTATCAATGCATGGCAATTAAATCCTTTTACTATTTTTAAAAAGAATTGTGCGGGATAGTAAAGAAAATGTAATTGGTAAAATTACCTTTAGAAATGAATCTACAATTAAAATTCAAATTTTAATATTTTGAAAAATAAATTAAAATCTTAAGTCTTGTTGGAGTAATACGAATACGTTTCAAAAGTTTGCTACTGATCCTATATTTTGAAACATAAAAATTCTGTTTTCCAATATGAAAGTTATTTACGACCAAAAAAATATGAAGGTTATTGTTTTTAACTTCTTAATCACTTACTTGGTAAGAAATATCCATGATAAAAAGTACACATCAACGTTTGATTTTAATCTAGCTTTTAATTTTGCTGTTTAATTTGTCCAAGGAAGTTCACATGAGAACCTTGAGTAATTCTATTACCAGCTGCTTAAGAGGAAGGGATCCTCTCATATGACATTTTCATATGACATATCATGCCTAATCTCTCACCATTAATTCTATTATATCACATATTATGTCTAGGTCTCACTTAGAGAATTAATGGTAAAAGATTACACTTGACAATATCATGTGAGGATACACTCCCGCCACTTAGATCAATCAAACTTGGAAGTGTCAGCATCACACTAAAATTAGAGGCATATAGAGTTGGAGATACGATGATTGAGCAGTTGTTTATTTGTTTTGCTCCCCGTATTTCACTGAGGTAAAAAAAAAAACAAAAGATATGAGCTTTCACATCTTCTATGGGTTTATTACAGCTCCCCTTCACGAATTTGAATAAGCAGGAACAGAGATAGCTGGTCTGAGTAATTAAAGAAATAATTTGATTTCTTTTCCCTACAAAAATATTCAACTGTTTCTAGATTGGACAAGAACTCAAGCAGCAAAATTCTTCCCCAGGGTGCAAATGTATTGGCAACAAATAAGTAACCATGAGAAGCCAATGCAATCATTGGAACTACGAAAAAATTCAATTGCATTTTTTTTCTTTTTCTATAAATGAATGACATAAATTGAATATCAATTTTTGTTCAAAACTATAGGCACCCTCTTGGCTCCTGTTAAAGACAACCTTGCTCGACTCAAATAAGACTATTAGAACAACAAAACTTCCCTTTTGAATTTTACTTAAGACTCAAACTCGAGATATTTGATTAAGTTAGAACAGCCCTCCAATCTATGCGCTCAGTGGGTGAATGAACTTATCAGTGCAGCACTGAATGCAAGTGATTTCTTAGAGCCCAAATTTACCTTTCTTCCCTTTTTCTCATTTCCTCCAGGATTATTTTCCTGTTACACCAACAAACGGTTTCCTTGTCACAATTACACAATGCTCATTAAATACAACTTGGGATGGAGCCCTCGTAATCATAATTGACAGGGTAATTCTCACCTCATACATGATGGAGCAGTTATCCCAATTCCTGTAGAGAGAAATGCATATGATCAGACTATCCTACTAGCATTTGAAGTAAAACAAATATTCTCATCCTCTCATTTGTGGTAAGATCATAAAGTCGTAAGAATTTAAAAATAAACTCGAGAGTTTAATAATCATATAGTCTTACAAGGTTATCAAACTCAGAGTTTTAATAAACTTGTCTTTGTGTAGTAAGATTGTAAACCCATAAGAGTTTAAGAGTTAACTCGAGAGTTTAATAATCATATCTTTGTTTCTACGAGGAAATGGGAGCTTGCAAAATTTGTACCTCTATTTTTTTTCATTTTTGTTGAGAGCTTCAATTTTAGCTAGAGGGGTACTTATATCCTGAGGGTTCACATTTTTAGGCCGTATGAAATGTGCTCGAACAACAAACTCAGGAGTACATTCCCTTAGTTACGGGCATTGAACATGAATTAGTCAGAAAGTGACAACAAAACAAACAGCCAGAACAATAATGATGATCAAAATTGAAGCATTTTACATAGCATAAAATGCAACTCCCTTCCCCTCTATTTCTAAAATATAAACTCTCATTCCTTGAAAAGTTGACAAAAGCTATATGTTAATTCATTTCAATACTATTAATTCCCCATTTTCTTGTACTTATTATGTTAATTTTGACCAAAATACCCTTTATTAATGGTTATTTATAGTAAGGTTTTTTACAAAATAAAATGTGACTTATAATAATACAAAATATTGATATATTTATATATACATGTACTTAGCTTAATTTTTGAAATTTTACCATATTAAGAGAATTAATTATTAATAGTAACAATAATAATTATTTTTGAATAATAAAAATTACATATGTTTTATGCTATTGATTTTAGAATATTAATGCATATAAAAATAACAATGATTTGTTAATTTTGTATACAAACATGAATCACACAGAAGATAGCAGAAGAATTTTGTGATGTAACTATCAAAATATACATTAATATTCAAAAATTGCATCAAGAAAAATACATAATTTTTATTTTAAAAAATAATTATTAGAAAATATTTTCACTATTAATTATTTTTACTACTGGTAATTTATTTTCTTAATATAATAATTAAATAATTAAATTATATATAGATATATATATATATCAATATTTTATACTATTATTATAAGCCACATATTTTATTTTATAAAAAATTAATATGTATAATTATTAATAAAGGCTATTTTAGTAAAACATAAAATAATATGCATGAGAAAATGGAAAATTAAAGAGAAAAATTGAAAATGGATTAAAGTGTAGCTTATTTTATAGAGAAGTGGAGTGTATATTTTGAAAATGGATGGGAGAAGAGTGTAGTAATACCCCCATTCAAGGGAAGAGGTGGTCTTTTGCTCTTTTACATTAAATTGGTCAATCGACATCAACGAAATTGGCCCTCCAAAGGAAACAATTCGATAAAATTTTACATTAAAGGACTACTTTTATGTGTTTGTTGCAAGAGAACCAAACCGACCATGGAAGAGTAAAATAGGTTGTTAATTGCTCTACTCTATTAAGAAACAATAAAGACTCAGCAAGCCTCACATTTTGTAACGTACTTGATTGGAAAAAAAATGAAAGGATCACTCCCTACCTAAATAGACAATACTTCACTGCTGCCCCCACCCCAGTATGTGAGCCTTATAAGGGAATGTCTTCCAAACTCATTCCCCTCGGCTACCCATTCCAAACAGAATGGATGGAACCAACGGGGAACTCGCAAAGCCAAACCCCCATAAGGCACAAATATCCTTGAACATCTTTTGAAATTTTTAAAAGAATTATATAATTTGATGGTTGGTCCCATCAAAAGAACAATGTTAGTGTAAGTAAGAGGGATCAGAAGTTTGGATCTTGGAACTATATATATGTACTCCTGGATCACGAAAAGCAAAGGACCCAATAACATATGTATAAACAATATTCTGATCCTAATAGTTTGGAAACTTCAAATGAACTGCAATTTATCAATAAGGAAAAGGAGGAAGCACCTGGGTGCAAAATTTTTTACTGAGGCAGAGTATTTCCAACAGCGCAAAGTTGACTAGTGAGTTGCCTTAAACATTGTAAGTTGCCTTCTTTGTGCCACCTTTATGTGACCTTACAATAAATTCTACACTTCTTTCTTTTTCTTTTTGATAAAAGCACTCTACACTTCAATCTCTGCAGGCAAAACAAATATTTCAGAACAAGCACTCTACACTTGCGAAACATAAATATTTCAGAACAAACAGCCACCGCAACCAATATTCATTGCTAGTGAACAGTGTATGCAAGGATCACGTAAAGTATATGGAACTTGTTTTCAATGCTTGACAACCATTTTAAATAAACAGCTCTAAAATTTAAATTTATAAATGGTTGGAATAGGAAATCTCTATTCCCTGCTGCTGCATATGAACTGCAACCTGTTTCAAACTGTAATCTGCATTAACCTTGGCAATGCAATCATCCAACAAAAGAACTTTTGCCGCTGTGTAGCACATGAAATAAGCTAGCATCATCTAGCCTGTACCTCATCAACCACTCAGAAGTTTTTGGTGGAGTTGCATAAACTCCACGGTAGAATCTTTAGAATTGCAGAGAGCACATAAAAAGTAGTTGCCTATCACTTTCAAGTTCATCAATAGCGCAAAATAATGATCTGCATCAATGATAGAATGCAAGCCTTACAAACTACAATGATTGACACTCTGAACAATTAAAACTACTGATTTTAATCATGAAAGTACAGCAAAGTAGTAGAGTTAAAGGATCTAAACAAAAGATACTTCAATCATGATATTTGTGTCTATAAATCCCAACCTTCATCAGTTATAAACTAAAATCTACACCAAAACACTACTAAATCTCTCTACAGAAAATGATCTCTTGGAACAATGATGAAGAATTGTTATTGGACAACCACCTTTCTATAATATATATTACCAACCTTTAGAAGATTGAAGAAAATTTTTGGACGGTTATATGCAATTTTGGTCCTTATAGTTGCATCCAATTTTGGCTTTGGTCCTTATAAAATATATTCAGTTTAGGAACTTAGGGCCTGTTTGCTTTAGGATTTCCAGTTTTCAGTTTTCAGTTTTCAGTTTTTGTGAAAGAAAACCTGAAAACTGAAAACTGAAAACTGAAAACTGGAAACTGGAAACAGCAAAGCAAACAGGCCCTTATGTTTTCCTACCTTTTAGGTTTTGATCCTTCAAACAAAAACACAAAATAAATAAATCAATTATAGAAATCAATTCTGGATAAAAAAATATGGATCAAACCTTTCTGAAAAATAGGTAGCAATGATAGGGACTAAAGCCTTAAAAAAGTCAAAAAAGTAGAAGGGCCAATACTTTGTAGGGACCTAAAGCAAAATTGTTACACAGTAATGACTAACATTTTAAAAATAAAATTATTAGGACCAAAACAAAACCTGCGAAAACAACAGGGACCAAAATCTTGTTTAAACCATTCTGGAAAAGATTGTTTCTTCAGTACTTGTTGCTAATATAAGTTGCTACTTCTTTTCATAAAAGCAAAGAGGATACTTCAGGAAGTGATTGCGAGTTATGACCAAAGAAAAGGCTTCACTAAATATATACTCAATCTTTCTACCAAAAAAATGTTAGACCAATGCTGAGTAATTATCAGACAAACACCTCTCGATCGTGTATATTACCAGCTTTTAAGCCCTGAAGACTCCATCCAGCTCATGTTTCAAAAGTTGCTATCACTGCAAATCCTCACTAGGAATCTTCCTATAATTTTCCAGCATGATTTTAATTTAATTTCTATAAAGTTAAAAAGAATTAACATTCCACATTCCAGTTGCATCCATTTCGGAGATACAATACAATAAATTTTTCAGTTATGCACTTTCAAAAGAATAAGATAATCAACTACCACTGCATCATAAAATGCAGTAAAAATAGAACCAATTTGTCATAAGAAAAAAAAAATCAAAATTTATTTAAAAAACTAACTCAGTAAAAAAGTAAACACAGAAGAGAATACCTGCCCACAAGCTCCAAAGAATCAGCAGAAGCTTGGAAGGATTGGCAATTCAAATTCCCTTGTTGATGACCCCTACTCTCTAGAATAGGAAACAGGGACACACAACATAATGATTGTATCACTCAAGGGAAATGCTGGAAGGCAATGTCTAACCACAAGTTGCAGTAGCACCTTAATAGACCATAATTGGCATATCTGCATTTGTATTTTCATCATAAGATTTTTCCAACAAAGTGCCTAAGGATTTGTTCTCAGACAGAGTTTCCTTAATGCGGGCAGCTTCACCAGGCATTCCAGCCTTCAAAAGACAGGATCTTAAAGTTCTAACAGTAATGTCATCCGGGGAACAATTAGCTCCCAACATCTTGTAAAAGATACTAATTGCTTCACTTGCTCTCCCTTTCATACAATGTCCAATAATAAGAATGGTAAATGTAAACTTATCAGGTTTACACTTCTTCTCCTCCATTTCTAGTACAATTGTGTTAGCCTCATCAACATTCCCAGATTTGCAATATCCATCAATGACAGGATTGTAGATAAAAGCCTGCGGAACAATGTCACTTTGCTTCAATAGCCTCAAGAGGCCACGAGCTTCCACTAGTCTATTGCTCTTGCACAAGGCATTGATAAGAACGGAGAAGGTATACAAATTCGCAGAAATATTTCTCACATTCATTTCATGCCAGAGGTTCAAGCCATGGTTCACCTGTCCAACTCGGCAATAACCATCAATTAGCGAAGTGAAAGTAACAACATCAGGGGAACAACCATGAAAGAGCATCTTGTCGTACATAGCTAGCGCAGAAGTCATGTCACCCACTTTAGCAAAGCCATCAATAAGGGCATTATAAGTAACTGTATTAGGCATAGTTCCAGACCTATCCATTTCATCAAAAAGAGAAGTTGCCTCCTCCATCTTGCTCAGTTTGCAATAACCAGATATGACCGTCGTATAACTCACAACATCGGGGCCAAAATCAATATTTAAAGAAACTTCTTTTAGCACATCTCGCGCTCTATCAACCCCATTAATTCTACATAAACCGTGTATAAGAGTGTTATATGTAACTATATCCGGGTAACAACCATAACTTCTCATATCACCGAGAAACTTAAAAGCTTCATCAATTTCCCCAGCTCTGCAAAAACCTCGAATTAAAATGTTGAAGGTGAATGTCTCCAGATGACAATGTGACCCCAAAAGCTCCCTTAATAGACAAACAGCATCATCCAATTTCTTCTGATTTACCAATATATTGAACAAGCTGTTATAAACAATAACATTTACCGCTGCCCTATTGCAACGAGCTTCGGCGAGTAATTCCCTCGAAACATCAAGCCTGCCTGCCATTGCATAAGAAGAAACCAAAAAACCAAACAGCCTACTATCGGGCAATTTCCCATCAGACCTCATACAATCATACATAAGCTTCGCTGAATTGTGAAGACCCGCATCACAAAGTGATCTCAACAGCACACTATAAGTCCAGTATGAGTGAGACATGTTCAACCTTTCCCTAGCGAAGTGAAAGAACTTCAAACCCAATGTGGGATCGTTCAGCCTCTTAATAACCTCTAATGCAATAGGAGGAGTTAAATGGTGACTAAAATAACCCAGAAACTTATCCAATGACTTTGATCGAAAAATAATAGTAGAGACAACCTTGACGAACCAAACTTCAGCTCTTATGATCAGGCCTCCGTCGTCGAGGGGCAGGGGCGCAGATCTTCCTTGAGCAAGAGCAGAGGAATGGGCAAGGGCTAACTTGGAAGCTCGAATAAAAGAAGAGGGATTTGTAATCATAGTTGTTGAAGACCCAACTCAGTGATCGACTCGGCCGAGGCACTGGGTCACTCGTTGAACATGATAAATGAATCGATGAAATCACATGAGAACACATCAAAGTTGAAATGCAATTGCAAGCAGCGAGAGGGATGAGATGAGATGACTGCGAGCGTCTAGACAGATACCAGCAGGACGGGAGAGAGAGAGAGAGGCGGACGACTGGCTTGCGAGGTGAGGCAGAGGAGAGGGTGGGAAGCGGGGCTGCGGCGGCAAGGAGTATAGGCAATGGAGGAGAAGAAGGCTTGGTAGGGTTTCTCAGTTTCAGGTGAGGTATTTTCGCTATTTTGTTACATGAAAATGCTATGTGATTATGGGATGCTCACCTAACTTTCTCCACTTATTCTCATCATTATATCTAATAGTGATAAAATAAATATTTAATAAATTAGACATATATTGTTAGATATTAAAATAATAATACTTTTTTGTTTTCCAGCTTGGATTTCAAAAATTTCAACTTTGATATTTCTTTTTTTTAATTTTTTATATAAAAAAATATATATGACTCATATCATATGGGTTTTGCACTATTGCATACCCAGGCACTAAGAGCAAGGGAGGACAAAAAAGGCAAATGTCAAAACTGACTAATTGAAAAAAAAGTATTTATTATACTAACAAATCATACTAAATCATTTAATAAAATAAAAAGAAAACTAAATTAGGAATATTATTATAACTCCTTAACAAAATATTTTGTTTGTTACTTTTATATGATGAACGTTAGCTATTGGTCAAACCACATAAGGGTATGTTTGGAACAATCTTTGTGTTATTGTTTTTTAAAACTATTTTAAAAATAAAGTTTAAAAATAGTTTTTAAAAAATCAAAATTTGAGAATCTGCTTGGATAAGTTTTGTTTGAAACCCTGAGGGCCTGTTTGGTTTGCTGATTTAAATTTCCAATTTTTAGTTTTCAGTTTCCAGCTTCCCGTTTTCAGTTTTTAGTTTTTGTGAAGAAAAAATCGAAAAAACTGAAAGTTGAATCAGCTTTCAGTTTTTTCGATTTTTCCTTCACAAAAACTAAAAACTGAAAACATCAAACGAAACAGGCCCTAAATCCCCAATTTTCCCCAAAACCATTGTAACTCACCAGGGCTAAAACGATGGAGGCAGCAGCGGCAACCGGTCCTGTGCAAGGGGCTGCTTATGGTGGCACCGATGGTGGGTGGATCGTGACCGGTCCTATGCGACGTTGTGACTGGTCCTATGCGAAGCATATCGGAGCTAGAGGGGACAAAAAGAGGTGGTGGTCGACCGGTCCTAGTGAGGGGCTGCTCGCGGTAATGCTGGAGCTGGGTGGATCACCACTACCGGTCCTATGCGAAGCCGCGATTGGAGTTGGAGAAAACAAAAGGAGGTGGTGGTTGACCGATCCTGCTTGCGGTGGCGTTGGTGCTGGTCGCGGCGGCGATGGCGGTGCTTGAGAGATAGGATAAGGTTTTGTTTTTTGTTTTATAAAACACCTAAAAGTTATTTTCTGTTTTCAGTTTTTAAAACTTAAAAAGTGTTTTTTAGTTTTTAAAACTAATATTAGGAAAATAAGTTGCCAAACAACTTCTTTGAGTTTTTTGTTTTTAAAAATCAAAAACTGTTATAAAATGGTAGGTAGAGGAATGGAGAAGAAGTCAGAAAATGAGAGGGACCTTTTTTCTTTCAGTACATTACAATGTCAATCAAGGTCTCTATTTATAAACCATGTAATACAAATGGAATAATTACATTAATGGACAATAAATGTGATAAAATTTGTAACTGACATTCTTATTAATTTTTTATTTATAACACTCTCCCTTAAATATCCGTGGGGTAAACTATATGCCTCATTAAAAACCTTAATAAGAAAAAAAAAACATGTGGGAAAAAAACCTTAGTGAAAGGAAAAAAAAGTACATATATCTTTGTAATATGTATACTAAACTACCTCATTAAAAACTTGCCAGGAAAACCCATTTTGGGACAAAACTTTAGTCAAGAAAAAGAGTACAGCACATATCACTCCTCCTAATAGCAACATTATTGAATATCTCGAAGTTTGCGCATTCCAATCTTATATACCAACTTCTCAAATGTTTACGTAAGTAATGCTTTAGTAAACAAATTTGCCAAATTATAACTTGAACGAATCTGTTGAACATCAATATCACCGTTCTGTTGAAAGTCATGTGTTTAAAAGACTTTTGGTGAAATATGTTTTGTCCTATCTCCTTCAATATATCATTCCTTCAATTGATTTATGCAAGTAGAGTTGTCTTCATACATGATTGTTGGTATTTACTTTTCGGTAGGCAAGTCACATGTATTCTTGATGTGTTGGGTGATCGATCTAAGTCAGATACATTCTTGACTTGCTTCATGAATTACTAATATCTGACGAAGCAGCGACTATGGTTTGTTTTATTGAGTGCCATGATATAGCTGTGCCACCACAAGTAAATAGATAGCATGTGTTGGAATCTACCTTTATGTGGATCAGATAGAAAGCCTGCATCTCCATATCCAATTAGTTGATGTCCAAATTCATTTGAATAAAATAAGCCCTTGTCAATGGATCCTTAAAGGTATCACAATACATGTTTAACATCATTCCAGTGCCTTCTAGTTGGACAAGAGCTAAACCTTGCTAACAAATTCATGGGAAAAGCAATATCTGGTCTTATATTGTTAGCAAGATATATTAGTGCCTCGATAGCACTAAGATATGGTACTTCAGGACCAAGAAGTTCTTCATTATTTTTATGAGGTCGAAATTGATCCTTATTTGCATCAAGTGATCTTACAACCATTGGGGTACTCAATGGATATGCCTTATCCATGTAAAATCATTTTAGGATTTTCTCAGTATAATTTGATTGATGGACAAATATTCGATTTGTCAAGTGCTCAATTTGTAAGCCAAGACAAAATTTCATCTTGTCGAGATCTTTCATTTCAAATTCTCTCTTTAAGTAATCCATAGTTTTTAGAATCTCTTCAGCGGATCCAATGATATTCAAATCATCAACGTATATTGTAATTATAACAAATTTTGATTAGAATCTTTTTATGAAAACACATGGGCAAATTGGATCATTTTTATACCCATCTTTCAACAAATATTAACTAAGGCGATTGTACCATATATGCCCTGATTGTTTTAATCCGTATAAAGATTTTTGAAGTTTTATTAAACAAACTTATTAAGAATTTTTATATGCTTCGGCCATTTTGAATCCTTCAGGGATTTTCATGTAAATCTCGCTATCCAATGTGCCATATAAGTAGCATGTAACTACATCCATTAGACGCATATCTAGTTTTTCATTTACTACCAAACTAATAAGATATCTAAGTGTAATTGAATCCACCACGGGAGACTATGTCTCCATATAGTCAATACCAGATTTTTGTGAGAACCCTTGTGCTACAAATCGTGCTTTATATCTTTCAATATCTTTTTTCTCATTTCGTTTTCGCATGAAAACCCACTTGTATCCCACTAGCTTTACACCTTTACGTGTTTTGACTATAGGTCCAAAAATTTCAAGCTTTCCCAATGAGGTTAATTCAGCTTGAATTGCGTCTTTTCATTTCAACCAGTCATTTCTCTATCTACATTCCGTGATAGATTTTGGTTCATGATCTTCATCTTGATTTATTATTTCAATTGCAACATTAGGTGCAAAAATGTTGTCGACAACAATATGTTTTCAGTTCCATATTTTTCCTGTAGTGACATAACTTATTAAGATCTCTTCATTTCTATCATCTTCAGGTACTAAAACCTCTCCTAGGGTTTCATCAATAGTTTTGCCTTAGGACTCTTTTTGACTAGTTGCCTCCATATTATGACTATCTTCATCAATTATCCCTTTTCTTTCTCGATGATTTTTATCTTTGGACCCGATTGGTGTACCATACTTCAAACGTGGCTTACTTTCATTTGCACTAATAAGTTGTCCTTCTAGAATGGTAATTCTAATCGGAGCATTTGCAGCTAGTATATGAGATTTTGTAACTCTCTTCGAGTTAGAAAATGCATTTGGCAGTTGATTTGCAACATTTTGCAAATGGATTATCTTTTGTGCTTCTAATTCGCATTACCCTGTGTGAGGGTCTGAATGAGATAGTGATAATGTTTTCTATGTAATTTCATTTTTTGACTGCTTATTTTCTCCCCCTAATATTGGGAAAATTGTTTCATCAAAATAGTAATCAAAAAATCTTGCGGTGAATAAATCCCTAGTCACTGGTTCAATATACTTTATGATAGAAGGGGATTCATATCCTACATATATTTCCAATCTTCTTTGTGGTCCCATCTTTGTGAGTTGTGGTGGAGCAATTGGAACATAAACTACACATCCAAAAATTCTAAGATGTGATATATTTGGCTCCTGACCAAAAGCCAACTAAAATGGAGAGAATTTATGATAGCTTGTTGGTTGTATCCATATCAGTGCTGCTGCATGTAAGATAACATGTCCCCACGCAGAGACAGGGAGTTTCGTTCTTATAAGTATTGGTCTAGCTATTAATTGGACGTGTTTAATAAATGATTCTGCTAGACCATTTTGTGTATGAATATGAGCAACAGGCTCTTCAATTGCTATTCTAGTTGATATACAATAATTATTAAAAGCTTGAGATCTAAACTCACCAGCATTATCAAAACAGATTGCCTTGATGGTATAATATGGAAATTGTGCTCTTAATTTTATTATTTTAGCAAGTAATTTCATAAATACCAAGTTACGAGTTGATAATAAACACACATGTGACCATCTTGATGATGCATCTATTAAAACCATATAATATTTAAATGGTCCACATGGTGGGTGAATGGGCCCACATATATCACCCTAAATACATTCCAAAATGGCAGGTGATTCAATCCCAACTTTACTCGGTGATGGTCTCAAAATTTATTTTCCTTGAGAATAAGCAGCGCATGAGAATTCTTTGAATTGAAGAATCTTCTAGTTCTTCAGAGGATGTCCAAGTGAATTCTCAATAACTCTCCGCATCATAATTGAACCAAGATGACCTAATCAATCATGCCAAAGGGTAAAAATATTTTGGTCAGTAAACTTTTGGTTTACTGTAGCATAAGTTTCAATTGTGCTTATATTTGTATGGTACAAACTGGAGGACAAAATAGGTAATTTTTCTAATACACATTTCTTACCCTAAATAATGGTTGTGATATGGAGATACTTAATGTTCTCTTCATTTACAATCTCAATATGATATCCATTTTGATGAATATCTTTGAAACTTAGTAAGTTTTGTTGAGACTTACTAGATAATAAAGAACTATTAATAGCAAATTTTGTTCCTCTAGGTAGTATTATGTTAACTCTTCCAAAGCCTTCAATCAATTTTGTAGTACCAGAAATTATACTAACATTTGCTTCTTTCATAATAAGGGAAGTAAAATATATTTTATTTTTAAGCATTGTATGTGTTGTTACACTATCAATCAGACATATATCTTCTTTGTTAGCATTGGATCTTGATAACAACTTGGAAACATTCATTATTCTTCATTAAAAAAAATACGAACATCAATGAGAAATTATAAAAATACGCACATCAATGATAAATTATAATTAAAAAAATTACAATAATAAAAGTCTTATGAGGAGAACAATGAGAAAAGAAAGAAAAAAAAAAAAGAAAAATAGTTTTCTTTAATAGTATCTCCGAGGCCTTTAGTTTCCAAATGTATTTCAGCATCACTTACCCATGATAAATAGTTGTTTCTAGTTATGTCGAATGCAACAAACTCAAGTTTTGTCAAATTCGACGTAGTGTGATCTACTACATAAAATGATAATAAATATTAAAAGTGAATTCAATAGATGGTAAGGAGAAAAAAAAATTAAACATAAATTCATGTGAGGATGATCATAAAAAATATATATATATCATTTTCTAAATAATTATGCGACAGCACAGATTTCCATTTCGTGTATTAATTATATTTTTTTTAATGAGAAAATTAACATTTAGTTTTGCTTTCCAATATCACAAATTTATCTATTACTCCATATGTTTTTCCCGAACATATATAACTTCTAATTTATCTTAGCAAACTTATACGATTTGGTAGAGACCAATTTGCTTCAAGATATTGGTACATGATTTAACATATTATAATATATTTGCTTCCGAATAGTATAAGCACTAAATTATAAATACCCAAAATTATAAAATCCATCAATTATGAATATTCAAAATTTATCCTCACATTCACTTCGGGGAATGTAAAATTTAAAGATATTAATTCAAAAGAATATAATAATTTATTTTAGGTTATAGTATTACATCATATATAACACGCACTTCAGGTAATGTGTTTGGTAAAATTCATTCTCTTCAGGTAATGATCTTTGATATATTCACTTTAGGGAATATACAAATGTCTTTATAAGTGAAGAAATAATCCGTTCATTTCAAGGAAAAATTATTTTTATTTATTTATTTATTTTGGGTATGTATATCATTCACTTGAGGAAATGATTGTCATTCACTTCAGGGAATGGTATTGAAAAGAAATAGGAAAATAAAAGAAGAATGAATTATGACACAAGATTATGATAAAATTAGACAATATAAATATGATATCCAAAATCATGGCATGTAATTAATAACATATTATTTCAAAATTAAATAGTATACTATTAATTTAATTCAAACATAAAGTCCAACAATGATCTGCCAATCAATAGTAAGATTACTATTCATTTCAATACATATCCTGCAGGTAACATAAAGCAACGAAAATATATTTAAGAAAATTTATTATTAACAATGCGTTGATTTAGATAATATAAAATTAAAAAAAGGTGAAAAAATAATAAATGATTGTTAAAAAAAATACAGCTTACGTGATAAGTGCAAAAAAAAAAAAAAGATTCAAAACTTGAATATGAAACAGCAAGCATTCGGAACTTGAAAAGGAATCGGAAAAAAAAAAAATGGTCGTAGGACTAGGATATGAAAATAAAATACCAAGGCTGTTTTGTGCAGGTATTTAGAGCCAATAATGATTCATAACTTTTGTAATGCAAACTATAATATATTGGCATGAGCACACCATTGCGCATAATCACCTACAGTGATATTAAGAGTGATTATCATATATTGAAAGTGTTGAAAGATTAGGAACAAAGGATCACCTTTGCGTGAGAGAGAAAAAAAATGAGCAGAATCGTGCTGATAACGTGTTACAAAATGGTAGGTAGAGGAATGGAGAAGAAGTCAGAAAATAAGAGAGCTTTTTTCTTTCAGTACATTACAATGTCATTTAAGGTCTCTATTTATAGACCATGTAATACAAATGGAATAATTACATTAATGAACAATAAATGTGATAAAATTTATAACGGACATTCTTATTAATTTTTTATTTATAACAAAAACTGTTTTAAAAAACACATTCCAAACAGCCCTAATTTTTTGTATTATTCATTCTTATGATTTTGCATGGATTTTTTTTTTTTTTTAGATATAAAGAGCTTTTATTGGAGTTAAGGATTAGGGAAAAGATGGGCATAACACTAACAATCTCCAAAAGCTAGGACCAGATGCCACTTAAACTACAACTCATCTGCCAATTTTGCCTATTTATTGTGATACTTTTCACCCTCTTGGGCCTATGATATTACAAAATTTATTACTTCCCCGAACCAATTTGAACAAGCATAGATTAAGATAGTTCATTCATGAGAAATTAGAGAAAACTATAATTGAATTCCGTACACAAGTATACATACATACATATAATATGTATGGAACGATATTTCAAAGAGCAATATTCATTACAGGGTACAAATGTATTTGTAACACACTATTTGATTGGATAAATTTCAGATGAAGTTTTTTTATATGTTATATTTTTTAAAAATATTTTTAAAAGTTATTATATTTTAATTTATATTTAGATGTAAAACTATCTTTTATTTGAATATAATATTAAAAAAAGGTTCTTCTTTTATATATCTTTACATAATTTTTTATTTTATATTTCTTTTAGAGGATTAAAATCAACACTTGTAGAAAAATTTACTTTTTCTACTGATCTTGTTTTGAAAAATCATCCAAACATGTTCAAAATTAAAAGCTAAATAAAAAGTTCCCAGTAATATTCAAATAAATCACTTTCACTTAAAATAGCACATCCAAACCAATTGATATTATCATTGATATGCATCTGGAGACATTAGAACAATAAAAGTTCAATTAATCAATGGTTTCCTTTTTACCAAATGCAATCATAAGAACCATACATGTATTGGTTTTATTTAGTTAATGTCACTCTTAGAATTCGATGAACTTAATATCTTAGTCTATGATGTCTGTTATGGGTGCAACCTCTTAAACGTGATACAGTTCTAAGAAGCTTTAAAGAAATAAAGTTGTGCATTTATTAATAGTTATAGTTTTTGTCCTTACAGCGGTATCAAAGCAATGTCATAGGTTCAAATCCCCTAACACTATGGGGAGATTGTGGCCTTTATTTGGCTAGTGTCACTCTTAAAATTTGATGGACTTAAACATACTGACTCATGGGGCCTGTAATGGCTATAGCAGCTTAATTTGATGCAATTTTGAGAAATTTTACGGAAATAAAATTATGTCATTGCTAATAGTTATAATTTTTGACCTAATGGTAAGCGTTCAATCCAACACTATGATAAGAATTCAATTGTGCAATAATTTTCTTTTTCTGCAATTAACTAACTTATTTGAATATAATTTGAATTAAATTTACTAAATTAGATTTCTAAGACAATCGGTTCTATTCAGAGTACAAGTAATTCCCTTAAATAAGTTTCCTTACTTCCCTTCTTTTCTATACCCCTTGTTTCTTTTCCTACAATACAATCAATTTCCTTCTCAAAATTACAAAAGTCTCGAATAAAATACAACAACTTGGGATGTATTCCTCATTATTAGAATTGGCAAAACACTTTATCACCTTACATGATAGAGCAACTATCATGATTCCTGCCAAAAGATGTGAGGAGAAATCCATATGAGATTATCCTAATAGCTTGTTTGGAAATCAAGCTTTTTCTTTCAGAATAATTTGTTGAAATTTCATTTTCAATTTAGTTTAATATATTTACTAAATATTAGCTAATTTAAATTTTCTGTTTATTTTCTTTATTTATTTTAGAAAAGACCCATGTCAAAAAGCATCATTTTTTAATATTTTTATTATTAGTAAAAATTAATTATTTAAAATTACAATATTTTTACAAATGTTCATGCCCTAAATCACATAATTTCATATCTTTTAATAATTTACTACACAAAAATATTTTTCATATAATCCAAACTAAATATAATCCTTTCATTTTATTTATTTATTTTTCTTGTTGGGATGAATAACCTCTACCTTTCTTAAACATGGGAATATATATCATGTTTTATGGGGAAGAAAAAAAGGACATTGCGATGGACAAGCACAATTAAGAAAGTTTGGGATAATTGTTTGTACATCTATATCTTTATGAAATATAGGGGACATGCAAAATTTGTACCTCTTTGTTTCTCCATAATTGCTGAGAGCTTCCTCGAATTTTAACCAAAATGTACTTGTCTCCTTGGGGTTTACATTTTTAGGTCCTACACAATATGCTTCAACTACAAACTCTGGAGTTCTTTCCCTGAATTAGAATGACAGAATTGAACATGAATTCATCATCAAATGAAAAGAAAATGAACAGTCAAGATGATAATAAGGAATTCACTCATTTTCTTTATATTAAACATGCATTTTGGTCTCAAAAGAGGTAAGTATTATCAGTTTAATCTTATAATAATACATATATCAATTTGATCCTTTAGTGTAAACTTTTGACATCAAATTAGTCTTGTAAATGTCTATTTTTGCCATCAAGTTGGCCCTTCGAAGAAATAAGTTCATAAAATTTAACAATAAAAGAGTATTTTTATGTATTTATCATGAAACAACTAAATGACATGGAAGATCGAAATAAGTTTTTATTCTCTTTCTTTTTTAATTAAATATCTAAATTAGTCCTTGACAATATCCTCAATGGTTATATTGGTCTTTGATAGGAAAATAGTAAAAAAAAAGGTTCTCATGGTCTGTAATGAATATAAGGATTAGACAATATTAGTCCTTCAATTAACTTGTTGATCCATTTGTTGTTAACTTTTCAAGCCAACATAATTGTCCCAAAACAACGCCATACTAGTACAACCTCCACATATCCCTTATCCTCTACTACCATTGCCACTCCTCTCTTATTCTCAACCTTCACCACCACCATTACCCCCTCCTTCACCTTTACTCATTGCAACTACCATCACTTTTGTGTTGCTCTTGCCTTTTACCAATTTCTCCCTTACTCTTTCCTCTTCCACCACAAAGACAAGTACAAATAAGTCAAATAAACCATTAATTTCAGATAAACAAATCTAGAATTTTTGCATGAGTAAATAAAACAACATGAAGTGGCAATATCTAAATTCAACTCCAACAAAAAAAATAAAATAAGGGGAATCCATAAGTTTGTGATTTCATACGGGTACTCTTTTGTTTTTAGAAGTAAATTGGGAAAATGGCTTGTAGGGGAAGGGTAAAAAGATTTAGGTTAGTGGGCTAAAAAGGTATCATATGGGAGAAGGGAACAAAAGACCCAACCTCACTCATTTTCGCTACCTTTTCATCATCTTCCAGTCAATTTTGTGGATCCTACTTACATTTTTTTGTCCAATTTAAGGGTTCCAAAATGTCTGAAATTGAAGTTTTCTTGCCCTAGTTAACTAGCACTATTGCCGAAACTCTCATTGCAACCTATACTGCTACTATTGGACTATTACCAGGGGCGGATCTACTTGGTGGAAGTTGGGGGCATGTGTACTCACCAAAATTTTCGAATTTCTATAAAAGTATATGATTAAATACATATATATATACACACACACACACACACACACACACATATTGCCACTATGACTAAAACCTCAAACTTGTCCCTCAGGTTTATAATGGGGGACAAATTAGTCCCTCAGATTTAGAAATTTTCATATTAGTCCCTCAAATTTTATAAAAGGGGACAAATTAGTCCTTTCGTCAAATTGTTGTTTGCATTGTTAACAGAAATGTCAATGTGTTTTGTTAATTTGCTTACATGTACTATTAATTTTCACAATGAATCAAAATTTACCTCATTTCTCTATGCTTCACAAAACAAAAGTCAAAATCTATCTTCTCAGTAGAAAGCTATGGTGAGATAACAGATAAAAAGAAAAGGCCTAAACGACTTTGTTTAAAAAAGTGAGATAAATTAGGATTCACTATAAAAGTCAATAGTACGTGTAACGTTAACAATACACATAAATAAGTTAATAGGACACATCTTATATGATAATTATACAGAAGGACTAACATGTCCCTTTTTATAAAATTTGAGGGACAAATATGAGATTTTCTAAATCTGATGGATTTATTTTTTCCTCATTATAAACCTAAGGGACTGATTTGGGGTTTTAGTCTATTTTATTAGATTGACCACATACTAAGAGAAAATTATTTAAAACATTTTATTAAATTTATATATTAATTTTGCCCCGACTTCCTCAAATTCCTAGATTCGTCATTGACCAAAATAAAGTTATTTTTTTATGTTGAATCCCTAAACAATGTCGTTTGAGTTGTTTGTGTCCAATTAATAGCTACAAACATAAAGATTAATTGAAAGAAAAACCAAGAAACTAACAATTTTTGAGGTTTCTATTTGTCAAAGATCATCAGACTTTTTTTTTTTGGTCAAGGACCAATAGATTCATTGATAACATTCTAGAGGACTAACTTTTAATATGGAGGTTTACTTCATATTTTGTGATATACTTGATTGAAAAAGATAAGGAGACTATTTACTACTTTAAAATACACAAAACCTCACCTTTTCTCATTCCCTTTTGTTACACCCCATAAAAAGGAATATTTAATTTTTCTTACTCGGTGTCACTTTCTTTTCAAACTTGTTCCAACTAAAGTCAACCCCTTCCAAACAAAAGAGATGAGCCAAGAGGGAAAATATTCTTGAATATCTTTTTTATTTTTAAAAAAATTATAAAATTTGATCTTTGGCCTACTAAAAGAAAATATTGACATTACAATGCAAGGGATCGGAAATTTGGAGTAATACATAGATATACATAAAAATCACCATATACAACTAATTGACGAAAAGTGGAAAATTTCTACTCAACTAGTGTAACTTTGTCATAAAAATAAGAATTTGCATTGGTGGTCAGACATACCTTTCTTCATATTCTAATAACCATGCAACATAGGCAGCACCAAAGTACATGGACACAAATGGATTGTATAGATCTTTAATAGATTCAAGTTTATAAGCCTTGTAACCCAATTCTCTGAGAAAGTAAGATGTTGCACATATATGTATCAATGTTAAAATTTGAAAAAGTGCATACTTGAACACTAGTATATCCATTTTTAGCAATATATAGACAGGTGTCTTTCTTTACAATTGCAAATCAAGGGTAATTGTAGAGTTGCAGTATCTAATAGCTTCAAAATGGTGGCAATGAAACATTACCATATGAAACTAGAAGTTTTAGACATTAGCTAAGTCAATGAATTAAATTGTTAAATAAGAATGTCATCACAATACTTTTCAAAACTGGTGATAATAGATATGGTCTAATATCAAAATATACATGAATTTACATGACAAAGTATATTATACACAATGAAATAATAGTCCAAATGTTTATGAGTCTATGCCTTTTTTCTCTTGATGTTTATGTGAGGTTTCACTTCTCACCTTTGTATGAGTGATAGTCCTTGGTAACATAGTTCTCTAAGTGAGTAGATTGTTGGTCTCCCATTGTCCTAAAGCAGGTGATTTGCCAAAGGGAGGAATGAATAGTAAAATAGCTTAAAAGATTTGAGAGCGTATGGTAGGCTTCAAAAAATCCAACATGGATGTGAAAGGTAAATCTTAGGATCCATACCTTAGAATAAGAGTTCAAATTGATGTATCAAAACCACAAAGGATGGGAGTTTTTCTAGCACTAAAGGAAAGGGAGATGATAAGATAGTACAACACAAAATATGGAAGGTTTCCCAACTTTTTCTACAGCTATGGAAAGATAGATCACATTGAAAAGAGCTATGAAGAACCATCATCTGGTAGCAAAAGAAATTAAAAGGATTAGCTAAAAGGTCTTTAGTAATGGAAGAAGAAGACTCAAAAGCACAAGTTAGGATGGGGATGACAGTACAAGATGGGGTTTCTATCCGAAAGATTTATTCACAACACAACTTAGGCTAAAGAATTTTCAATAAGGAATAATTAAGAAGCTAGCAAGTGGAGAGCACTCTCATTCTTTCAAAAATATCCATCTTAATAAGGTTCTAAAATCTCATTCCTAAGTGAAAAGGAAAGTCAAAAGATCACTAAAAGGAAATAGGGAGCTGAAAAGTCGCTGAAGGAGAATTATAATAAGGGATAAATAAAGTGCATGGGGAATTGAAAAGTCACAATCAATACTAGCTTGCTTGAGTATCTCATAAGCTATCTTGGATTTCAGTCATGTGCTCCCAAGTAAGGCCTAACCACTTATTAATAATAACATAGCCCCATGCAACATAATCAGCAACAAAATTCCTCACTGATTGTAATTTCAAGGTGGGCTATATATATATAAAAAAAAAATAGGTTATGGCCCAAAGCACAAAAAAAGTGGCTTAAGGTAAGCTAGTCCTTGAGATTGGGCTTGCAATATGAAAATATCTTTCTAGGCTTCAAAAGAATATTAGATGGCGTTTTAGAGGAAAGAGACAACATTGACAAAAGTTATGGAAAAAAAGAAGAAGAAACTAACATATGAGAAACTGCTAAAAATTATCTCTTAGACATCATCTATGGGCATTGGTCTCCGAGTCTCCAATACCATGAAGCCAATAAGATTCTTATTTTGGAGCTGCTTAGGGCTTGGAAACCACAAGTTGATTTGGGCAATTAGCCTCCTTGTTCACCTATGAAGTTAACAAGTTAAAAGAGATGTGGTTTTTAGAAATGGATTATGGTTGATTGCTTTCCTCCTAGAAGGGAAGAACTAGCATTAGTGTGAAAACAGAAACATGTTGTTTCCTTTCTCTTTTACTTAAAGTGACATACTAGTTTCCAATTTGGAAGTGATAGAAGAATGAGGCATTGGAGGTTTAATGTTTTTATGGCCATTTAAAGACTCAATTTACTGTCACAATCTTGGAGGTTTCTAAAGTTGTTAAGAAATCAATTTGATCTTCCTAGGACAATGACTAGTGATTTTGATGAAATTCTCAACGCAAATGAAAAGGATGGTGGAAAAGTGAGGCCATAATTATTGGAGGATATTTTGTTTCCTTTCATAATATACCATTGATTGATTATATTATCGGCAATGATAGGGATAACATAGCATATGATTGTAATTATATTATTATAATTGATTGTGAATAGCTCATTGTTAGGCATAAGAACGAATTGCAAAGCTGTATATATTTCAGCATTCTTTATCAATAATACTACCCAATTTTGTTCATTACATTCTTTATGATATCAAGAGCAAGTTTACGCAAACTAGCATAGAGTAAACACAGGAATAGGAGAAGGGGTAAGTGGCGATACCAATTCTCCATATCACTTGCACCCATCGGATCACCTAGACTTGATATTTATCAACATCCTTCAATGAAAATGGAGAAAATTATTTCACATGGAAGCAAACTTTCTTGAATGTGCTCCATTCCAAAAACAAATTTGGTTTCGTGGATGGAATGGTAGAAAAACTATATGTCAATTCTCCAAATTATCAACCATGGATACAATGCAATGCAGTGGTTCTTTCATGGCTTACCAATGCTTTCACTAAAGAGATTCAGGGAAGTGCAACTCATGTCAAACCTGCCAGAAAATTGGCAAGATCTGGAATAACATTTCACTCAAGCCATAGCACCAAGGGTGTATGAATTGAAGTGCACAATAATACTTCTACAACAAGAGAAGTCTCCAGTCTCTTCCTATTATGGTAAGTTGAAGGCTGTTTGGGGAGAGATGTAGGGACTCAATCTAGTGCCAACATGTATGTGAGGTTGTACCTATGGTGCAGCAAAGAAGATGCAGACCACGCGTTAAGAAGAGAAAGTGTTTGATTTTTTATGGGGCCCAATGAGGGTAATGCTACTGTCAGATCTGAGATTTTGAGTGTAAACCCTATGCTGAACCTTGGAAAAGCATATGCCATTGTTGCGCAAGAAGAAAAATAGTCACTGCAAGACGTGCTCCTTATATTGAAACTATTGCAGTATCATCTAAAAGGTCCAAATTGAGTAGTCGATGTGGTGGAGATAGAGAATGCAATCACAAGCAGCAACCAACATGTATACTGTGGGAAAAGTAACCATAACAAGGAGCACTGCTATGAAGTGATTGGATACTTTACCTACTAATACAAGCCTAGAAATTGAAACATAGAACGTGTACACAATTTGGGAAGCTAAGGGAACAATCAAGAGCGTACACATAGAAGTCAACACCCAAACTCAGGAACAGCACTTGCTGCAACCATCGATGACACCAACAACACAACTATTCTTGCATGGGCTCTAGCTCAACTTCGAAAGCTTATGGCTCTGTTGGGCAACCAAGGTACAACTTTGGATCCACCTTTAGCAAGCATTGCAGACCCAAATTTCTTGGGTAAAGTGGAGGGTGAATGGGTTATTGACACTGGAGCTACAAATCATATAACTCACAACCTTGACTCTTTATCCAATGTTGTTTTTCCCCCTCATAGAGCACCTTTCCAAATTCCTAATGGGGAGAAAATTATGGTTCAAGCATTGGCCAAATTGATCTTGCAAAATCATTAATTCTTGAACGAGTCCTTGGGGTTCCTGAATTTTGTTTCAATTTATTATCATTTAGTAAGTTGACGAGTGAGTTAATTTGAAGTTTTGTATGCTACAGGACTTACACTCGAGGAAGATGATTGGAATAGGTAGAAAGTGGAATAGTCTCTACAATCCAAATCCTATTAGAGAAGAGAAGACACTCATGACGAGCAATGTCATTGATGCAGATTTATAGCATCATCATTTGGGACATCTACCAATGGATCACATCTTTTTAATTCCAAATCTAGTTGTTCCCCTGGATAATAAAAGCAGCTCAATTTGTGATGCTTGTTGTAAGGCAAAGCAAACACAAAAGCCATTCTCTATTAGTATGAATAAAAGCACAAAGCCTTCTGTCTTGATACATTGTGATATTTGGGGTTCATATAAAACTGCATCATTTTCTGGCTTTCATTATTTTCTTACTATTGTTGATGATTTCAATCAGGCAACATGGGTATTTCTTATGAAATATAAATCAGAAACAAGGACTTATTTTCTACAATTTTTCAATTGGGTTCACACTTAGTTCAATACATGAATTAAGATCATGAAAATAGATAATGACCTAGAGTTCACTCATGGTGATTTGTTGGCATACTACCTTGATCATGGTATAGAATATCAAACTAGCTATGCATGCACACCACAATAAAATAGAGTGGTAGAGCAAAAGCATAGACATCTTCTTGAAGTGGCATGTGCACTTCATTTTCAAGCACCATTTCCTATGTCATTTTGGGGAGAATATGTACTAACTGCTGTATACTTGATCAACCGCATGCCACTTTCAATCTTACAAAACAAAACTCCATATGAACTTTTGTTTGGAAAAGCCCCAATGTATGATCATTTAAGAAGCTCTAGTTGTCTTTGCTATGGACAAGTGAATAAAAGGCCCCAAGAAAAGTTTGGGCCTTATACCAAACTTGGAATTTTTTTGGATACCCCATTAGACAAAAAGGGTACCGAGTGTACGACATTGAAGAGAAGTTTATTTATGTTTCTCGTGATGTTCATTTCCTTGAAGCTATTTTTCCATTTGCTTGCCAAACAATATCAGGCAACAATCACTCTCAATCTAAGTCAACTAGCAGCTTCAATGGGTCATTACCTCAATCTAAACTGATCCCTTTTATAGAGCCCATTGTTCCTAACATCTCTACAGCTAGGCCTAGTGATCCCACACCTATCACTCAGCCCATTCCAGGTATGCCATGGCCACCTACCCATATTACACATCCAATGGGTGCCTAAAATGAGATCTATTTCCTTGATGATGTTGCACTACCTATGTTGCTCGAGCAAACACCATTGACGATTGCTCCACCATTTTCAATACCAATCAACTAGCCAGAATCACATAATCCACCTCCTGAGAAGAGACAATGAAGCATCTCCCCCACCTTAGCCGGATATGAATATGTATTGCCTCTTCCTCTAGTTCCCACCGAGACCACTCCGTCATCTCCCACTCCATCGACCCACTCGACAATATATCCTCTATCCCACTCTATTTCTTATAATAAGTTTTCTCCTACTGACAATGCATTTTTAGTGGCCATCTCCTTCACCGATGAGCCAAAATCCTTTTCTCAAGCCATCAAGCATGCACACTAGCGAGATGCTATGGCTAAGGGAATTTTCGCATTGGAGGCAAACAATACTTGGACTTTGCAACCTTGCCTTATAGGAAGCATGCTATTGATTCCAAGTGGGTTTATAAAGTCAAATACCACCCTAATGGAAACATTGAGTGATAGAAAGTGCATCTCATTGCCAAAGGTTACACTCAGATTAAAGGAATTGATTTCCATGAAACCTTTGCATTTGTTGCCAAATTAGTTACAGTACGCTACTTGTTGGCTATTGCTGTAACCCAAAACTGGGAATCACATAAATTGGATGTCAATAATGTTTTTCTCCATAGTGATTTGGCATAAGTGTACATCAAGATTCCACAAGGGTTTGCCAAGAAGGAGATTAACGTGTTTGTTGCTTATTAAAATTTCTCTATGGTCTTGGCCAAGCATATAGGAATTGGTATCACAAGTTCACATCTTCTCTACTTTCCATTGGGTTTCAACAATCTCCTGCAGACGATTTCCTATTTTATTCCTCTAGTACTTGATCATCTATGTTTGTTCTCATCTATGTTGATGATGTCATTATCATCGGCACTGATTCAACTAAGATTGCTAAGTTGAATCAATATTTAGATGCATAATTCCGCATAAAAAATCTAAGGAAACTTAAGTATTTCCTTATAATTGAGGTAGCACGATCACCTGTTGACATTGCTTTGAACCAGCAAAAATATATGCTTGATATCCTTGCAGAGTGTGGTCTTACAGGTTGCAAACAAATAGCCTTTCCTTTGGAACAACAACATAAGCTTTCACTTGATTCTGGGGATGTTTGCACTGATCCTAGGGAATACAGATGTTTGGTTGGGAGATTACTTTACCTCACTATTCTCGTACTAACATCAGTTACGCAATTCATGTTTTCAACCAATTCATGCATGCACCATACAAACTATACCTTGATGCAGCATATAGAGTGTTATGTTACCTCAAAGGCACCCTTGGTCAAGGCATCTTGCTTCCAGCAAATAAATCTTTGTCCTTGTAGGCATATTGTGATGTAGATTGCACAGGATGCCCAATGACACGTCAGTCCACCACTAGATATATTATCTTTCTTAGGTCATCTCCCGTCTCTTGGAGATCAAAGAAGCAAACAGTTGTATCTCGTTCTTCCGTGGAGGGTGAGTATAGAGCCATGGCCACCACTACTAGTGATATCATTTGGCTTATATGCCTTTTACAGGATCTTCAAGTCACTTCTATTACACCTGTTCCTTTATTTTGTGACAACCAAACAACGTTCCATATAGTAGATAATCAAGTTTATCATGAACGCACAATGCATATTGAAACAGGTTGTCATTTCATTCACCAACATATTCAATCTCAAACACTTGTGCCTTGCTCCATCACTTCACAAAATCAGTTGGCCGACATCTTCACCAAGGCACATGGATGCGACAAGGTTTCATGAACTATTGGGAAAGTTGGGCATTTCTACACTACATGCTCTGTTTTGAGGGGGAGTATTGGAGGATATTTTGTTTCCTTTCATAATATACCATTGATTGATTCTATTATCGGCAATCATAGGGATAACATAGCATGTGATTGTAATTATGTGATTGTAATTATATGATTGTAATTGATTGTGAATAGCTAATTGTTAGGCATAAGAATGACTTGAAAAGCTGTATATAGTTCAGCATTCTTTATCAATCATACTACCCAAGGTTGGTCATTATATTCTTTAATAATCTCATATATATATATAGCGGGCAGGGTCCCAGACCATAGAGATAGTTTGCATGTTTTGTATTTAATGATTACAGTTTTCATGGTTTATTCTGTATAGAAATGTAATACCTTAGATATACTGTTACCTAGAAAAGTGTAGAGCAGCACACGTGTCTGTAGATAAAACCAGATCCTGAATTTTTTCTAAGTCTGAGACCCTACACGCCATTGGAAGGCTATATGATAGAACCATAATTTTGGGATCAAACGTCCCGGGTAATGGTTCCTAAGAGGAAAATGAGTTGAAGGAGGATTTTTAATGAATTTTATGAAAGCTTTAAATAGTTCATTTTTAGCCCCTAAGTTTTAAAAGTCGTAAGAATTTCCGGATTTGAACTAAAACCCAAAATTTAGATTTTGATTCCTTAGGATTTTGATTTTTTAGATATTTTATTTGAATCCAAATGGGGGTAATCCTTATTTATATTTATGTTTAAAAGTTAATAGGAAATAAAATAAATGATTGTAAATAAGTGAGTTCTGGGAGGTGAGAGACCATTTTGGAGAGTTAGAGACTATCCTGAAGAAGGAAAAACCTTTCTGGCGAGCGCTAATAGCACTGCAGCGGTCAGCATAACAATAAGAACAGCGCTCAATAGAACGATGGGTGATCTTGGCGATAAGCTCTTCAAGTTAGTCTTTGCGGTAGCTCGATAGATGACTTAAAAACCCCATCTCGGGGTCCAGAACCTTCATTTGTGCAAAAACACCCTTCTCCCTCCCAGAAAATGCGAACTCTCATCACTAATCTCTCTCTCTTCTATTTCATTAATGTAACATCAATCTTTCACTTCTAAGGCTTAAAGGTAAGAGATTTTACTAGATTTCCTTCCTATATCATCTATTCCTCTCTTGTTCTTAGAGTTAATCTTGGGTTCCCTCTTGTTCTATGGTCATAGTACTCCTCCATATTGATAGGAGTGAGAATAGGGTTCTTCTGAGATTAATTTAGAGTTTTATTGCTTTACTGGCAGATAGTGGTGCTGTTTCTACCTCCGAAGGTCTTATTGGTGTCTCTCTTGTTCATTCTACCACTCCATGTGAGTGGGTTTTTATCTGTGGCTTCTATGTTCTGCATTAGACTTATTTGCATAAAAATATGCTTTATATGATGGTTTTAAAGAGTTCTACAAAGAGATCAGAGGTTTTTGTTGATTATTCAAGCTTATAAGAATATGATTTTCAAATGTCATAAACTATGGATTCTCATGAAAACCATGGGACTATTGTTACTGAAATGTGAATATTTGATTATGACTCTTGAACATTTTGAAGTTATTATGTTGATCTGATGATTTCTGATATACTGGATTCTATTATATGAGAAAGCTTTGAACCCTAGGGTAGAAGCCCTTGTGGATCATAGAGGGAGGATTTGATTTTTTTTGTTGATCTTTGAGCAGAGCTATAGAAAGCAGGCGAGTTAATGGCTGAATGATCGTTAACCTTGGTACCAAGTTGTCCTAAAGGATAATCTCATAGAGCAGAGAATGGAACCTACGTTGGTGTCCACATTAGATCCCTGATGGATCATAGAGCAGAGTATGTCAGTTCTTGAATAACCATAGAATAGAGATTTCTGTTTCTCTAGTTAGATACTGTTAATGATTTTAAAGGTCAATAATTAATTGATTTTGTGTATATAGTTATGTTAAATGTTT
Organism: Dalbergia cultrata; assembly: GCA_031216105.1. Lineage (NCBI taxonomy): Eukaryota > Viridiplantae > Streptophyta > Magnoliopsida > Fabales > Fabaceae > Dalbergia > Dalbergia cultrata. Next base: position 22,316,468 of record CM062350.1, read on the forward strand.
TAAAGCTCTATGTTATAAATGATTTCCATACATATACTGCATGGTTTTACTAATGTCCCATGAAGGGGGTTGCAGGTGGGGATTCATTCACTGAGTTTTCGTATAAAAACTCACCCCTCTCTTTTCCTCCCATTTACAGATACAGCAGCTACTGCGGATTCTTCCCAGCCTCCTACTTCCTAGCAGCAATAGAGGATTAGCTGGTGAGCTTCACTTGAGTGAAGCATTTTTGGTTCTATAAAGTGCTCCAGTGTTATTGCAGGTAGGAGTCCTGATTCATATAGAGCTCATTTTGCATTTTGCATATTTGATTATACTATGGGTTGTATTTAATGAAACTGGTTATTTTTGGACAAACTGGACAAAAGTAATTGATATGTATATTTGTATTTTGTGTATGGATAATGGATGATTTTAGACTTCTGATATTGATGATGATATTTTAGTTATCAAGATCTCGATTTCAGAAAATAGGAAATTTATATATTGAAATTGAAATATTATTTTACATGGATTTTCCTTATTTAAATAGGCATGTAGAGCTGTACACAGGTCTCAAGGCTTACGTAGGGATGTGATTCCTCACGTGCCGGTCACGTGCCCAGATCGGGTCGTGACAAAAAAGCAACTCATATTTTGTGTCATGATTTTAGATTTCAGAGTTTGATTATGAAATTATCCATGTTGAAATTAAAAAGGAATTTTAAGAGCAAGAGATTTATATTAGAGATTAATTACTATGCGAGAAATGGATTTATGATTTAAATTTGTTTTTATAAATAAAAATATGCATATAATACAGTGTAGTGATCACTAGGCCTACTAGAGATAGGATTCCTCATGTGCCTGTCACGATCCAAATCAGGTTGTGACAGAAAATTAATCATATCAAAAAAAGGGTGAGCTACGATGTTACTTGCCCTATATGTAAGGTTGAGAATGACTCATTATTCCATGCCATGCAGAGATTTTTTGTTAACTAGCCAGTATACAGGATTTGATTAGCTTAGGACCATCCCTGAATTGCATGAACTAGTTTGAAAAACTATCTAATGACATTTTTAGAGAGATGCTAGATAGTTTCCTCATTTTGAGTTGGTGGTGCTGGCATCGCAAAAATGAGATTATTTTCAAGAAAAAAATTTCAACACTAGAAGAACAAGTGGTTTGAGTTGAAATTTTTTATTTGAGACGTTTAAATCTTTAGGTGAGGACCTCCTTACAGCAGATTTGATTGGCAACCATTGATGGATGGATAAATTAAAATCAAATATGATGCAACCCTTTTTCAAAAATAAAATGGTGGAGAGTATGGGTTGGTGGCTAAGATCTTGATAGGGGATTTCTATATGAAGGAGCTTATGGTATTAAGCAGTCAAAAATTGGTCATCATGGAAAACGATTGTTGATCATTTAAAAAGGATTTCCCTAAAGCAAAAGTTGGGACCATATATAATAATGCTAGAAATTTGAGCTAAAACTTTGAGAATGTCTCTTTTTCATTTGTTGAAACAAAATGGGGTAGGGCTACCACATCCTAGCTAGGAAGGCATAATAGATCTTTAAAAGGGTGGAATAGTTCTTAGAATCCCTATCTTTCCATGTACATGCTCTTATTTGAAATAATCTTTTTCTAGCTAATATTAAGATTAATTTTTCCCTCAATATACCTATATATAAAGAAAGATTGATTGGTTTGAGTGTTTTGACATATTTTTGTTCTCGATTTGGATCAAATTAGTTAGGCCAAGTAGTCTTTGAATACACATGCAATATACTTTAGAAAATGCATATTCTAAAATTTCAAAAGTAAATATATCAAATACATACACGTAAAGCCAGTAAGCAGTGGAATAGTCAATCCCCATTATTCCAAGTCGTTCTCCAACTCCATGTAGAAAACGCATGCTAACAACCTCTGAAATGGCACAAAGTACAATCTATGCACCCAAAAAAATTGAATAAAAGTTAGAAGGTATTAATATTTCATATATTACAAACATTATAGGATAAAATGTTGAAAAAGAATACATATTGAAAAGTATTTTTGACACCAAATTAATGAAAAGTTGAAACTGCCATCAATCTTTTTTTCGAAGCATCACTGAAGATTCATTGAATTGCATAATCTTAAAATGACAACACAAAAAATACAAATCATTACCTTCTTACAAGATTAAATAGCTTAGTCACTCTATATATTATAGACTACTTCATCAAGAATGGTTAACACAAGGCTTGATAAAGCTATGTATAACTCTAGTGTCAAAGGTATATAATTACTTGCAAAATTGAAATCATATGAGTAATACACCCATTTCTTGAAAAAAAAAAAAATCCAACATGATCACCATTCTTGATGTGCATATACCATTTGTCTGGTGAGCCAAGTCAAGTTATACTAAACAAACATCCTTTTTTGAGCCAATAAGAGCTCAGTTGTGCATATTCATCATTTCAAATCCCAAAATTTCTCTAATTTTGGATCCTATATGTCCTTCAAGAGCTATACGATATAAGCTATTTCTTGAAGAAAAAAAATCCTGGTAAATATTCTCTAGATAAAATTTAGTTAAATGACAATTTTTAATGAATTTTAGGGAGCCACTAAGCCCTCCGTTTTTAGCCCAATAATTTACTAAAAAAACTTAAAAAATTCCCAAATTTTAATTAGAATCCAAATGGGGTATTTTTCTTATATACATTTATGTTTTAAAGTTAATAAAGAGGAAAAAAGTGAGCAATGAGACAACAGCGTCCTTTATTACAACACAGACCTCATCCACTATTTCCTTTCCATATTGTGATCTCACTCTCCCCCTCATAGTGTGTCCCACTCTTTCTCCCTCTCAATCTCCTTCTCTTCCTCCTTTGTCCTTCACCAAGACTTCCATTTTCCATTAGCCATCCACACATCGCCTCTGCCACCTACTATGACATGATGTTGATGGTCACACACTACCATGCCAATGGTGATAGAATATTCTTATATCTAAGTTTTAATGGTGTAAGGTGCTAGCTTTTTTGTTTGAGAGAGACCCAGCCATACCCACTTTCTTCTTCCACCTCCTTTGGCTCTCTAAGATATTCTTCTGACATTTTTTTTCTTTTATTCTCATGAGTTGGTTAATAGTTACCTTGGGCATTGGATTAAGCTCTTAGTGTTAGGAATCCAATAATGCTAGCTTAGAATGTTTGGCCAACATGTTGGAAGTTATGGACACACTAGATGAGTGTGAGGGCCACATAGATTTTATGTGAACATCACTTTAAGGCCTAGTGTGATGGTTGCTTAGTTGTGGGATCAATTATGAATATTGTTATGGATTAATGACCTCTGTTTATTTTCCTGTATGCATAAGTTTCAAATTTGCTATAAATGTTGATTAGAATGCTTTATAGATACACACACAAACACAAACATACACACACACACACAAACACATTTTTTTGTATTTAAAGACTTACGAAATATGATTTGATTGTTTCCTTTTTGTTATGGAACTTGTTCTAATGAACTATAAATAGGTTATTATAACTCACTCTGGTTTCATTCCTATTTTAGATTCAGGGGTAGATCCAAGTCTAGATCCACCAGCTCCTTTGGACTAGACCATTTATTTTGGTGAGCTCCACGTTGATGTGTGGGCTTTTCTTTCGTACTCCTTATCTGCTATAACTATATTTAAATCTTAGAAGATTTGGTACTCCATTTAATCACAGGTAAACACCAGAATGGTTATGTTTATGTCTAGTTCCTATTTATGCATGTAGTTATCATGTTGATATGAAGTTATGTGAACCTCTTTGTTTTGAGGATATCTAAAAATATAATACCTATCTGTTATCATGTTGAGTTATGGTGCATTACATGAATTTTATTTGGGAAAAGTCCAATAAAAATGGAAGACTTTGTTTGTTTCTCCGCTTATTTCTATTAGGCTTAGTAGAGAAGGGAGACTTCCTAAATGTCAAACATGAACCGGGGTGGGTCATGACATTATGAGTGAAATTTATGTTATCCCAAGAAAAAAAAAGTTTAATAAAATAATCACAATATCTCATGCATGCTTCCTTCTCTTCCTTTTGAGTATGTCACTAACTAAAAGTGTAAGTCTTAGATATTGTCATTCTCAACAAGAAAGATTTAATGTGGAGGATGGCATTCCTTATTAGTACAAGAAAATGGCTCCTTAACAAAAGTAGTTAAGTTTGAAAAAGAAGAAGAACGAAAAAAGTTCTCCAAGGCTTCGAGCAAATGCATTCAAATGAGAAGAAAAAGATTAATCAAGTTATTGCGTATATAGATGCAATGAAAAAGCTTTGTAATGTGGCATATTTTGACCTAATAGCACTAAGTAATGATAGAACAAATCCATCATCAAGAAGGTTTGTACTAGGAATGAAAGAAAAGTCACAAGGGATAATCCCTAAAACAAAAGAATGCATACAGAAAAGTCATTATTTAGAAGTAGTTAGGCAATTGGAATTATGGTGTTTAACATGTTAAAGACTTGACAACTAGATTCACTACCAATATTTCATATAAGATAACTTTAAGTGTAAAACTATGCATAAGACATCAATGAAGTAATTTAATAACAACGCTTTCAGAAGGTAGTCATGTGATGACTTGATACACCGTGTAGAATTATGACTCATCAAAGTTTTTGTAAAGATAAAATTTCAATAAAAAATGTATATGGCCACTACTGCATGAATATTAGCATTGGCAAAATTATGAATTCTTGGTTGTTTTTATACATATTTATGGTATTAGTCAAGATATACACAAACTATTCACAACCAAAATAGTTATTAGTTTTTTAACTTGTTCAATGAGTGTTGTAGGCACACTAGGATTGCAATAATTTCTAGTTTATGACATTGTCAAAATCCTCTAGTAAGATTGTATACTTACAGATTTAATTTTCTTTATGTTGTGGTATTTGAATAGTATTATGTCTGCAACTGCCTGAAAGAACAGACTAAAATGATAAGAGTTGACATGCTTCATAATCAAAAGCACATTTTATTTCTTGAACTCTAAATGGTTGTTAAAGAAGTTTATTCAATGTGGATGTGGATGAGGCACAGAGGATATGTTATCTAGGTGAAAGAAAAAAATAAATAGAATAGGAAAAAAATCCCTTCACTAATTAGCAATATTAGTTCTCAAGTTGTCAAATCTCATCACTACTGTACAATTTTCATTCTCAACCTCTTTTTACTAAGGATTAATTATTAAATCTTAGTTACAAAGGACAAAGTATCCATTTTACATGAAATAGAAAAAAATACAAGAAATGAGAAATTAAAATACTAAAAATTATCTCACTAAATCTATCAAAAGGCCTCGCTAAAAGAATCAAAATATTAAAATGATAGGAAAAATATTCTACCACATGGTTATAAAATGTCATGCTACATTGCAACAAAAATTTAAGAAAGTAGCCAAGATTATTTTCAATCAAAATTGTATATACTTTCATAATGTATAGCTAGAGTAAAAAGCAACAAACTTAAGAAACCAGGTAATACAAAATAATTTATTAATGACTAGCACATCTAACTAGAGTAATGTTTTGCAATAAAATATTCATACCTTTAGTTCAACTCGAGAAATATATGGTCTATGCTTTTCATCATGAGCAAAGCGCACCTTTTCTCGACTCTCTTTTGAGTTATTCCATTCTTTTCGTACCTCGGGATGATTCCACATATTTTCCATATTTTCTGGAAATACTTTGGAATCCCAATATGTGTCCTTACTAATATCTACATTTAAAACATAGCAAAGAAAGCACAAACAAAAACTTGTCAGTCTATATAGTAATATAATGAAAGGTTGATTTTAAGGATTTTTATAGAATCAGAAATTTTATTAGAAGAGAAAAAAGAACCAAAAAAAAAAAAATAGATAAGACATCTTCACAAAGATACAAAAAAAATAACAAAGTCTTATAACAATAAATCACGTAACATAGCATGTCATTCTATACCAACAAAGCATGTCAATCTACTAAAAGAAAACAATTAAATATGTCATGCATATATTATTAAAGCAATGCTAAAAAGAGTAATCATATCCCAAACTAAATCAATAGTACAAAATAAATCATTAAGATCGAGTTCTAACATTCCTTTCCAACTAGTGACAATAAACCACAACAAAATACAAAGATTGTCATGGGATCTTTGCTTCTTTATAAAGTCAAAACTTTTGAACTTAGAGAGGAGAAACTGATGTAACTCTATAGGGCAAGCCCAAAAGTATTCAAAGATTCCAAAAAGCCTAGTCCAAAAAGATCTCACCATCGGCTGATGTAGAAAGAGAAGAGTTTAGGATTTGAAATTTAAAGTACATGTAATACACATAATTGGGGACAAAGTAGTAGGGGGCATGAGTTTCTAGATCATGTCATTTGTGTAAATACTATTAAGAACAACAATCCAAACAACAATTCATCCAATGGATAATCTGTCTATAATAGGACAAGTAGTGAATAACTGAAATTAAATTTTACAAAAGAAAACACCAAAAGAATCAAGATCTTGTCTTCTTGTATCAATTATATTAGAAAGATTAATAGGATCAAGTAAAGGATGTGACTTAACAAATGGTTTTTTTTATTATTGCACTAGACCCTTGTATTTATTATCTGAACTCTCCTTTGTGCAAATTATGTGTTAATTGGTCTATATTTGTTATTGGACTTCAATTTGGGCTCTATTGTAAATTATAGCATATTAAGCTTTTGACTTTGCCTTGATATTTTGGCCATAATATTAGTTCTAGATTCTAAAAAGTGCGCTTATTTGTTTGTAAGAAAACTAAGACATAAGTCTACAATTTTTATGCGGAGACCAAGAGCCAATTCATAAGATTCGAGGCTCAAATAAGGCCAAGCAGTGGAGTCAAGGGTTGTAACACTGGAACTTGGGCAATCTTTAGTACTTAGGCTATAACTTTCCCTTATGAGTCCAAATGAGCGCAAAACAGACCATGGTGAAAACAAACACAAGGGACTTTAGTTCATCCTCATACTACTTCTTATCCAAGGGATCATTTTGATGGCCTAAAATTGTATTTGAATTTCTTGGGTAGAAGCGATTAGTCCATAACTTTTTCTACAAAAATCAATTAGCATAAATGAGGTGTCCAAAGAAAGATTAGAGGTATAGAATTAAGATATATTATAGAATTTGTCTATGAATAAACCTTGGGCATACAAAAGGAGGAACTTTAGGCTAATTTGCAAAAATAGGCAAAATAGTTAGGCTACATTTTTACTTGTCACACAAGCTTCTCCCCTCTCTTATTCTCATTTTCTCTTCATGGTCTTTATTTGTTTCACAACCCATGGAGGTGTATGAGGTTGTAGTTGGTTCAAGATTTAAATGAAAATTGGTCTCAACTTGAGACATAGTTCTATACAAAAATTCAAGTTCTGCAAGAATATGTTCTTTTTTTCTTCAATATTCTTGATCCGTGATTTAAAATTTAATTTGTGATTATGAATTTTAAATTTTAGATTGAATTTTTACTTGGATTCATATTGATTGATCAATAGATATGGTTCTAAATACATGAATTGAACATTGTGGATCTAAAACTATTTTAGATCATAATGTAGCATTGGTTTAATAGATATTAAGATTTAATATTTAATTCATTATTTGTTAGTCAATTTCTATGATATTTTCTATTCGTATTGCTAAGTAAAATGCTAATATTTCAGTTTGGCTTAGGTAAACATGTGTTCTTAAGATTGCACATTCTTTTATAGTCTATGATTGTAATACCTCAATCAAAGATGTTCTAGGTAGAGCAAAAGTTAACCTCCAACTTTACTTTTAGGATAAATCCTAGTTCTAAAAAATTCAAGTGAAAACCATATCATTAAGAGTTGAAATGCAACTCTATTGTAATGTATGTCCCACTTGACCCTTGTCAAGTATTTCACTAATTTCTTGAGCTACAAATGTCCAATTGATATAATTTTTATTGTATTTCAAAGACAACTTAATTCTGTACAACTTTTAGTTCTATCCCTTGAGGCTAATTTAAACTATATTGGGCATAGTGCAAAGAACATGTGATAAACAAGAGGTAAAGCTAGAAGCTCAACGTAGTTGTTTTGGATAATATAGTGTTCAAGTTATAACTCAATAGATAGAAGTTCAATTAAGCTGAGACTATTTAGTTTGAAAGATAAAATCAAAATTTTCAATTTATATGAAGATCACTTTCTCATATGATGTCATTTGGAGGGTCAAAAACATAAAGCCGCAAATATTGTAAAATTGGCTGTGCTATTCAAACACCCAAAAAGTGGGTGTCTATTGGGATACCCACTTAACAACCATTGAATGTGATGTGATGGGTAGGGTGTGTGGGATCCACCATCACATCTAATGGTTATTAAGTGGATGTCCCAATAGACACCCACTTTTTAGATGTCAAAATAGCATTTTTGATTGTAAAACTTTGAGTTAGTGTTTTAGGCATAACTCTCACCACACCAATCCAAATTAAGCAAATAAGGACTCTTTGGAAAGATTAGAAAGAGAAGAATAATGTAATAAAATATTATTGAGCTAACTCTATCTATAAATAGGGGCACAGATTAAAAGTTTGGCAGATTTTCATAGTTTCAAATTTTAGAAACTTGCTACATAAGTTTTCTCTCTTTTGTTCTCTCTCCAAATTTTCTCGCCATATTCTGTAGTTTTAGGTCTATCTCTATTAATGGAGGAATAGGTATTTAGTGACTCAAGGATTTAAGAGTAGTATTGTAACTCTTAAGAATTAGTGTGAATCCGAGATCAGTATCTTTAGATTTGTTTCTCTACTATTCTTCTTGTTCTTTATCTAAATTCTCACTTAAAGGATTTCAATTTGAAATTATGATTAAGAATTTGTTGATTATTAATTTGATGTAATTATTAAATAAGTCAGATTTAGGTTTCATATTTGAGCCAAAGACTAATAGCATTAGTGTTTGAAATCATCATATATCATTCAAGTTATTGAGATTTAGAATCAATTTGATGTTTTGAATATTGAATGCATGTAGTTTTCAATGTAAAAATTTGAGTTGAGGTCTTACTTGAATTTAGATTTAGTCACAGATCTAGTTATGTTAGCTTATGCTTTCAATTCAGTGATAGAGAAATTGTTGTTTCTCATTGATTCTTTAGCGCTTTCTTTTCATTTGGCTTATTGTTCATGCTTTAATTCATTTTAAAATCTCTTGCACCCTTGAGAGACAACTCGGATTGCATCCTATACTTCTAGTTTGTAATTCACTGTTGTAATTTGATCAAGCAGGCAATGGCACAAAATTCTATGGCATGGAAAAGTAAGTAATGTTTAAAGGATAGGATTCTCTAGCCATTATGTCATGGTGCGATAGTATGCACCATAGTGCGCTTCCCTAGGCAACATAATGCTCATTGTGGTGTCTATTCCTGACCTCCCCCGACACAATCCATCTGAAACACCTATTTCCTCTTCCCTTCGTTGAGTTTCTTCTCCTCATCCTGCATCATCATTTTCCTCCATCTTCCCTCAACCCCCTTTTTTAATTTATCAATTATTTCTCTAACATCATAAACCATCTTCACCTATCCTCTAAAGTTAGTGATCGGATCTTATGAAAGGGTCCAAAGTGAACATTTTTCTTAAGGAAGTCAAGTTAAGATATTTTGAGAAAAAAAATAGTCCAATGTTAATTAAAACTTTTGAAGAAAAATCAAATATGATTTTTGTCTTTCATAGATATAGGAAACATTAATTTAATCCATATGTTTTTTGACATCAAATAAGCTCCTAAAAATCAAAATGTGGCAACATTTAGTTTCAAAAAGTTTTTTAACATTAAATAGGTACCTGAAAATTAAAATATAAAAACAATTTAGTTCTCTGAATTTTTTTGTACATTAAATAGGTTACTAAAAGTTGAAATAATTAAAGAACTAAAAATATGTCACATTTTAACTTTATGAAAATTACTTAATTTCCAAAGGTTTCAAGGCTTAAAAGTTTATTCACATGCACTTTTAAGGAACAACATCTATGTTTGCTTAAATAAAAAACTTGGAAAAGGGGGGCATGCCCCCTCAAGCCCCATGAGGAATTGCTACACTTGTCTTGGGATTGATTAATTTTGTCAATCTCTCTCATTTTCCTTTTGAATTAACACTTTTTAAATCTTTAGGGCAAAATAATATTATTTCAAAATGATTAAAGCGGTGACATGAAAACTAGTAAAAAGATATTATATTTTAAGCAATTTATTTCTCTCCATTATGAACTGAATATGAAGGAGATCTATACCACAATGAAGTAAAAAAGGCCTTGTAATTGTTTGGTCATCAATTTTGGTTGTAAAAATAGTATTTATTAGTCTCAAAAAATAGTTCTATACATCTGTACCACCCTTGCCTAGCCCTCCAAAAAAAAAAAAAAAAAACTACAATGGTGGTGGTCTCATGCCTTCAGCAACTTTTTTATCATAAATTTAATTTCTACAATAGAGAATACATCATTGCCTTTGAAAAACGGTAGCTTACAACAACAAAAACATATTGCCTTTACTAAAGTAAACAAGGAATTATCAAATCATATGCATCTATAAACTAATTAATTATTGAAAACATACACATCTTGTTAAGGGATATGTCTATACTTACCTATTTATGTGTCTCTACTCAACATTTTAAATTTTTAATAGGAATGATTTTTAACAAAGGAAAGCCACAAACTAAACTTCACTCATAGACACAATTGAATAGCCAAAATTTAATACCTAAATACTAATACACTGGCATAAGTATGAAAGTATAAAACTCATTGATGTAACAAGTTAGGGTCCGTTTGGTTTAAATTTTGATAGAATTGCTTTTAAAATAATTAAAGTTGAAGGAATTGATTTTAAAAAATTGATTTTGAAAAAATTGATTTGTACTTGGGAAAGATGTTAAAAAAGTGAATTTAGAAGAATTGATGTGAGATGAAAAATTAAAAGATAATATTTTTCACTTTCACTATAATCAATACTTATGAAAGTAAGATACTTTTATCAAAAGTAAAAATACAAAACAAATAGCTTCACTTTTTCTCAACTCAATTTTTTCTAAGGCAACGTTAAAATACTTCCTAACCAAACATGCTATTACTAAGTTAATAATCACAAATAATGATGGTACACACTAGATCAACACAATCTTAGAGTGAGCTCTTATGTCAAATTCAAAGCAAAATAGAAGATCAAACAATGCTTTGTGCATATCGATATATAGAAATAAAATATTAAAAAGCAGCGGCTAGAGAGGGAAGTGACCTCTTGAGTTTTCTAATGAAAGTATAAGAGATCCGGTGTGAGAATGCATAGGGGCTAGAACATTGCTCAATGGAACACCATCATCCAAAGATTTTCTGCAGAAGAATGAAGTAATAATGATAAGATATTTTAAACAACTTGTTTTAATTCAAGCTTTCCCTGAGCTCTAGCTTAGAAAATAGATAATTCATAAGTTAATACATTGTTATTGTTACTACATGTCTCTCACTTCGATAGTAATTGAGATATATCAAAATATATGTGCTTGAGATTGGACTCATGCATCATAATACTTAACATCCCACTTAGCCTTGCTAGTTGTTAGGAATATTATTACACATATAACATATTAACCTAAGGCAAAATATTGAAAAAACATATAGGTTTCACTTTAATTAGTTTCTTAAGCTCAGTTTGTTTTTATGGAAAATAGAATGACTATGAACAATATTTGAAGATGTAGTTTATAAAACTCATTTTCAATTGAGGGCATCAGTTTGGAAAGTATCACCAATTGACAAAGTTCTCGTAGAAAATAATGTATGTGCTTATAATTATGTTTTCTGTGCAAACTTACTCTCTTTTTTTCTCATTCCTAGAAGATATTTCAAAACAAAATCACAAGACATTGTTTCTATTGGTTATACACCAAGTAAGAAAATCAGCAATCATTTACATCACCGCACTAGGAATATTTTTCAAAAAGTTATCTTTCATAAAAGACATAGATCCTAGAAATTTTGCAAGTTCACCATAAGATCACTTGTCTACCAATGAATTTTTAATGTTTATAAACAACATTAGCAGAATACACACAAACATGTGTCAAAAGTAAAAACAATCCCTCAATCCTAAAAGTTTAGGAAACTTCAAAAATATAATGAACTGCAAATTATCAATACAAAAAGGAGCTTGTACCTAGATGTAAAACTTTCTTTGACTGAGAGGTAGCTTTTCCAATATTGCAAAGTTGATTTATGAGTTGCTTTCTTTGTACCACCTTTGTATGCCCTTACAATGAACTCTTCACTTCTTTCTCTGCAATCAACATATAAATATCCAAGAACAAATAATCATTCCACTAGGGAATGTTCATTGCTAGTGCGCAATGTATACATGGGTCACATAAAGTATATGGAACTTACTTATTTTCGAAGTTTGACAGCCATTTAATATAAGCAGCCCCTAAATATACATTTATAAACGATTGGTATAGGAAAGCTTTATTCCCTTCTGCTGCATATGAACGATAACCTAATTCACTGTAAGTTGCAACTTGACCTCAGTGATCATAATTAAAAAAAATAATGAAATAAAGAACTTTTGTTGCTATGTAACACATGAAATAAGCAGGATTGCACCATCTCATTTGCAAAGTACACAGGAGAGTGTCAAGTGTAAATCATCACCTTTAACTTCTTTTTTTATGTGTACTTTTTAGTTTTTTTCAAAATAAAGATCAAGGGTGGAGATCTACACTTGGCACGTTCATGTGTATTTTGCACATGAAAAGATCCATACTCGAAATAGGTTAACAACATCTGGCTAGTACCTCATCAACCACTCAGTAGTTTTTGGTAGGAGTTGCATGAGCCCTACGGTAGCCTCTTCAGATTTATTGGTAGAGCGCATAACAAGTAGTTGCCTATCACTTTCAAGTTCAGCAATAGCACAAATCATGCTCTGCAGCAAGGAAAGAATGTACATCTTACAAAGTATAATGAATAACACCCTCAACAATTAAAATTGCTGATTTTAATCATGAAAGTATTGCAAAATAGAAGTATGGACTCAAAACGAATATTTCACCCACTGTCTTTGTGTCAGCTAATTCCATCCTTAGCAATTATAGGCTAAAATGTATTATCTTTGATCCTCTTCCCTATAATACTAGCCTCAAAGGAAATTTTATTTGCTGTGATCCTCTTCCCTATAATACTGGCCTCAAAGGAAATTTGAACTTATGTAAAAGCATAACATAATATATTGTTCATGTTTATGATCCTATAATACTTTATAGTGGACTGAACTCAAGCTTATAACACATTCTTCTTTCAGTTGTCTCATCCGTTATCCCCCTTCTCAATTAGACAATAATGGCATGTATAGTAATTCTTAATATGCAATACCAACTTCAACAAATCTTATATTTTTATAACAGCATCAGAAAGATGAAATATATAGAAACTCAAATTACCTAATGCAAGAATACGAGAGAAATTAAACACTAAAAAGAAAGCTATAGAGTAAATTGATATAAAGGTAATATGGATGATAATGTATGGAGGATGCATATTAATTCTATCAAAAAGTTTGCAATCATGCAATGAACTATGACATTATTTTGGATTAAAAATTTACAATTTCTTCCTGTTTATTGCCTGCAAAGGACCATCCAATAACTCTAATTCCCTATTTTATTATGTTGAATAGTATCATTCAATCTTGTTTGGGGCTTAGAAAACAAAATAATGAAATAATATGATAAAACATTCAAAGAAGACATACAGGATCTATCTGCATATGAAAGTGCCTGCTAATAACAATGTCAGCTACAGCCTGAAAATAGACAAAATGAATCAAAGTATAGAACAAGGGAATACACAATTATTATCTAGCAACATATTTTTAATACATAATGCAAATGGGACGCAAATGAGCTTTAATACTTCCCATTTCTGTAATAATCTAAAAAAGTGTCAAAAACATAAAAGAAAGAGAAACATTTAGAGATTTAATATTCGAAAGGAAATAATATTCTACTATTATTTTCACTGGTCATGCATAAACATTACTCTCAACTTAAGATAACCAATAACTTATAAATCATAAGAAGCTTCATATAGTATGGACAAATAACCAATCAAGAACAACCAAGACTTGTTGATCTTAATATTGCAATTATTTTGTATCGTGCTAGGAAAAAAATCTTTCGAAAAACTGATATTTATGATTACCAAATTGCATTTGCAAAAGGTAGAAGTTACAACTTTCAACAAATAAATATTTCATCTTAATTTTATAAATATGTTTAGCGATTTTAAAATTTTTAAAACCAAAGGCATGAGTAACTTCAAACATCCCACCACCGAAGGAACATAAATGTCTTTTGACATGTTAAACAAAAAATTAATCTTGTGTTTATTATAAGTAGAAGCCAACCACCAAGGAATTCCAAAATTAGTGAAATCACTAGGGTAGAGTTTTCTTCTTTTTTTTTTTTACCCTCATTTCAGTTTGTGTTAAATATGGTTGCCCATCAGGATCACGTGAGAGGTGAACCTTTCGACCTCTCACCTCTCCGGCTTTTAACCATTCAACACTCACTTCAGGTACGTTCCACATTGCCTCCAAGTCATGTTGGCTAACACAATCATTCCAATAGCTGAAGCCGGTGGCCATCCTATCATTTGAAATTAATCAATCAATCATGTGTTGATACACACCTATCCAGAAATTGTTATAACTACGAAAAATTACAGATAACATAGTGATTATTTCTATTTGTGTTAACATGATTCGTGACTTTATAGGTTGAGTTGGAGAGATACTAAAAGATAAGCATGTTAATGAATAAAAGAAAGCTTCTTAATGAACTTCAAAGTTCACACTTACGAGATTGAAATTTTTACATTACCATATGACACCCATAAACGAGAAAAATTGAAAGTCAAAAAGTAAAACAATGGCTTGACATGTTTTAGTACTCATTTTCACATAAGGAGCAAAAATGCTCCATCGGCTATTATAAGTCAAATGTAAATACATATCCATATATGCTTAATATTATTATTAATTCAAGATATAAATTTCAACATTGTATAATTACTGATAAATGTCACATTATTTTCATGACAATTCATCCAAAAACAACGAGGGAAGAGATAAAATTATAGGAAAAAACAGTAAGCAGACAGCAACTTATTAGCCAAATTATCTTGAATTTGAAAACATACTCATAAAATATTTTGAGATTTGTCATGTTGAAATTAAAGCAAAGGGAATATAAGAAAAGATGAGGAAAGAATTTAATGATCCTAAAGTAAAAGTAACAATGAAAATCAAGCTGACATCGATTACACCATACATGATATAATGCCACAGGAAACTCCAAAATTCACATACATCATACATGATCTGGCTGACCAATAGTTTATAAGGAAATATATATATTTAAGTGGAAACGTGAAGGCGGCAAAAGAGAAAGTAAGATATAACGAAAGTGAGAAAATTGTAAGGTTATCAATTCCAATATTCATCGTGTAAAAGTATAAGCTCTGGATTCAAAATGAAAATTCAGTAAAAAAAAAAAAAGTATTCTCAAGTAGTGTTCAACTATTATCCTTAACGAATCAGAGAATATGATTTTAATACTTATATCGTAGCTTGTGTTTTACCACGATTAAGAACCACTTGGCCTAGTGATTATTAAAATAAGGTTGAGAAATGTATTGACATTTTGGAAATGCGAATTGACATTTTGAAATAAGCTTGTGTTCTACAATATGCATTTGAATCCAAATGCGAATTGACATTTTGGAAATGTATTGATCCCAAAGTTACAATGGAGAATATCTACTCCCCTAACATACTATGCAGCACGACATTTTAAGTAAATAAAGAGAATAGCATTATTTAGTTTACAAAGAACAAAGATACATCGTGCAATGAAAAATAGAAACCAGAACAGAGCTTTTGACAAGCCCCAGTCAACTTTTACATTGATTACTGAACAATGAGAAATATGGTAGATTTAGGCTTGAAATATTGACATTAGAGATCCCATGCAGAAAAAATCATATGAACATATATATATTTTCCAGTGCAATAAAATTATATAGTGCCTATTTTTGCTGATAAAAGGGGGTATTCTCAATGGGTTTGCCTTGGTATCATGTTCATACTATTATATTAAATGATCTTGGCCGTTTACTTTTTCTATCCATATAATGCATACAGCTCTGAATGTTGGTTGGGCCAATTTAATGGCTCTATATGAATTAGCAGTTTTTTATCCCTATTCTTAATTAAAAGACCCTAAAATCCAAATTTCACAACAAAAAGAAAGCAAACACATTGATATTTTTATAGTTCATCTGACTCTGTTCGTAATAAATGAATCATGAATAACCATGCCTAATGCAACAAAATTCTCCTTGAGCAACATGCACCTTAAATAATAGCAAAAAACAAAATAAACAATAATAAACCCATGAAATTCATACTTACAAGATAATGGTGATGATTGAGAGCAAGGAGGATTTACAGGGAGATGAGGATATGCTCTCCTCCTCAGGTTGACAATAGAAGAATGTGTCACATAAGGTAAACAATTGTTGCCAGAAATGAGATGTGGGGCAAATCTCATTAGACCATTACCACTTAACCATTGCCGTCAGTTCAGGGTTGCAAAATATGCCAAATATTTTGTGGCAAGGATCACTTCATAGAGTGGCACATGCATGCCACGGTATTCAGTCAACCCCTGTTGGTACGATATATATTAGGTTCCTTAATGTTGAGAGGGATGCAGGCCTGAAGGGTAAATTTTGAGCAAACTTAGAAAATTATAGATCTAGCTGTCCAAAAAAAATGAAAAACATATCTATCTTTTAATTTAAAGGTGTGTGGTGGGCTTAGGGAAGAGTTTTTCTATACATGACTTGTGCATTTGATACATAGATGGAAGTTATAAAAATCTTGAAAAATATACTAAATGGATTTTTCTTGTATATTCGGTTAATGTTGACGTCTGTGAAAATATTATATATTTTATTAAAATTACTCCTAAAAGTTTTAACTCAAAATTAGCCATCAAATACATTACTTATATATTTAGACATGATTTACATATAATAATAATAATAATCTTTGGACATTAAAATGTTGTATTGGTTAATATTGTAAATTTATTATAACAATTACTAAAAAAAATTATTTTAAATTTTTTTAAAAATATATTTCTGATACTAACATGGAACTATGTAGTGAAAGGTGAAGTTGGCTACACTGTATTCAAAGATGTATTCCACTATATAATTGTATAATTAAAAATTTCATAATATAATTTAATATTTTATATATTTATTGAAATTTAATTTTACTGTGTTTTTAAAATAATTTTTTTCATACAGACATGTAATTATGTACTACAATGTCATGAAAATTGTTTAATTTTTTAGTTATTGTACTAACTATCTCAAAATTCATACATACAATATTACTAATGGTGAAATCTAGGTGATCCAT
Source organism: Dalbergia cultrata (assembly GCA_031216105.1). Taxonomy (NCBI): domain Eukaryota; kingdom Viridiplantae; phylum Streptophyta; class Magnoliopsida; order Fabales; family Fabaceae; genus Dalbergia; species Dalbergia cultrata. The sequence goes on from CM062350.1 coordinate 22,334,065, forward strand.
AGAAGAGAGTTTTATACAATATTTTTTATATAATTTAATGAAATGACTCAATATTGAAATTTTATTATAATTATAAGTTTAATATAAAATTAATATTAAAATATAATTATAAAAAGGTTTTTGTTATGGTACCCTGAGAGTACTGCTACCTTTTTAAATTCAAAGATTGTGATTTAATTACAAGTATTTAAAATATTAATAAATTTAGTTAGTGAAACATGTAGTAAATTTTCAGTTACAAGTTATCTAGGAGATATCAGTACCCATAAATTTTATAAAGTATCAGAGAAATCTCTTAAAAAATAATTTAGAATAAAATAATTACATAAATAAAGTTTTTAGTTTTAAAATTGCTATTGAACAAAATAAGTACTCTAATTAGATAATTCAACAAAACTTTACTAAGTAATAACTCATTATTTATCTAAAAATATCTATTTTCAATTTTAAAGCCACAATAGAACCATTTAGGAAAAAAAATCACAAAACATGAGATTGTTACGGCCACCTAGAAACAATCAAGTAGTTGATCTAGGATGACAGGGTGGTCAAGTATGTCGCCACCCAGAGAAGCCTTAAAGGGGAGAAGGATGTCCCCGATAAGTGATAAAGATGAGAAAACGAGCCGTCAATTGTGAGAAATGGATGATAGGGAATAGTCCCATGAAACAAATAAGGTGGATTGTAAGGCATTGAAAGTAACCAACCGCATAGTAGGAGGATTCATTGGTGGCAGGCTAACAAAATCATCAAGTAAGTAGCATGCAAGAGAAGTGATGAGTTTTGTGCTAGAAAGCTAGGCAACTGTGCTTGCTACTGTTCTAGAGATAACATTTTCATGTTCTAATATGAAGGTGATCATCGTAAAGCATGGTGACCCAATTCTTGTCTCAGCCAAAATGGTGAATGCAGAACTTAGAAGGGTATTAATTAACTAAGGCAGTTTAACAGATATCTTGGTTAGAAATGTGTTCGATAAACTCGGGCTATTGGTACACCCCGACAGTTACATTACCATGTACCTGACGTTGAGAACCAAGCCCTTAAGTAGAACCATGAATGTTGATTTTCTAGTTGCTAATTGTCCATTAGCATACAACACGATTTAAGGAATGCCCACGCTTAATAAAATAGTGGCAATGGTTTTTGTTAGTATTGATTGAAATTTTTTTTTGGGAAGAAGTCTCACATTGCTAAGAATTTGAGTAGAAGATGGGTGCCAAGGCTATATATATGAGCCCAAGCCCAAGTTCTCATTTCATTTGCATCAGTCAAAAATAATTTAAGGTTGTATCTGACTTTTCTTTCTCTGTACTCTCTTGTTTTATAGTGTTGTGAGGTGTTGTTTAAATATTTGCTTTAGAGAGTGTAAGTATACTGGGGCGTGGGTGTTTAAGAGAGAAGTTTGTGTGTTGTAATAATTTTCACATAGTGATATTCTCTGGTTGTCTTCTTGGCAGCAGTCATGGTTTTTCTCTAGTTTTAGAGTTTTTCATGTCAAATTCTTATATTGTGGTTGTGTTTCTGTTTTATTTCTCTATTTAGGGTGGTTCTCAAGCAGATGAAGGGGCGTATTTTCCTAACAGTTTCCACCCTGTTCTTCACCATGAAGTTCATCTCAAATGAAGGGAAAATGGGTACCCTTAGTGCAGACCAACAAATGGCTCACCTACAAATGGCTCACCAATATTGCAATGCTAGTGATCTTGAGATTTCAAAAAAAGAGAAAGGGGAAAGACAAAACCTGACATCCATGATTGCTAAACATGTTGATGGTGGACTTGGATGTTAGGGCAAAAGAAGACAAAAATTGCCCAAAACCAAGAGGCGAGTTGGACAAGGTGCTAATTGGCCTAAACCACGACAAAACAATAAAGATCAAAAGGAATATAGAGCAACGGGTAAAGTCAGAACCCGTGTAATTACTAAATGAAATATGGAGAATAGATCCTAATTTCATGTCTAACAAGTTAAGGATTTCTCCCCAAGGTCCAACCTGTGGCATAGAAGAAGAGACAAATGTGCCCCGAGCGGGCAAATGTAATGCAAGAACAAGTCAAAAAGTAACACTGGACATCAAAAAGTATACAGAGAATGACGTTATCATCCAAAATCTAATACCAACGTGTTACTCAATCTTAATCATCACAATCACCAATTATTCATCATCATAAGGGTTAGATTGAAGACTCAAAGATCAAAGAATGATCAAGGAATTAATTGCTCACGTTAGAAAACTCACTTCATTGTGGAGCGTTAAACACTACAGGAAATAGAGGGAAATTTGAAATTCAAGTTTCAAATCTCAAGTCAAATCAAGTTTCATAACTAGTATGTCATCTCTTATGCCTATTTGGTCAACCATTCTAAAGCTTCTAGAAGAAGAAGTTTTGAAACCATATTCAGAAAGTAGAAAAAAAGGTTCTGAAGGGACATCAAAACCTCAACAATACAACAGTTTCTGCAATCAATGTGACAAGACTGTTAGTCTACATTTCTAGACTACTCTTCCAAGACACAGGGAATGATCTACACGTGTCACTTGGAGATCTAATCAAAGGCAATGGTCATGGACAAAGACCACTATAAATGGAGATGTTGTGCTCAAACGCTGATGAGAGAGTCAAATACACAACAGTGGAAACTCTAGAAAGATCTCTCCACACTTCCTGTGATGTTCTTCATATCATAAAATCAGTTTCCTTAAAGTGTAAAAATTTCTTTCTATGTTTCTTAATGATTTGTATGCTCTTCTTAAAAAGAGATGTTAGAGAAAAATCTCTCATGTTTCCCAGATCTGTTTTATTAAATATTTGTAAGGAAACTTGAGTGTAGGTTAGTTTGAGTGGCAACCCAAACACATAACCTTTGTATCATTGATCCGGTAGTGATTAGTGAGACATAGCTTAGAGAGGCTATGATAAAACTACTTGCAACATTATGATAGAAGTGTTCTATTCATTACATTTCAGCTTGGAGAAGTTGGGAAGAATTACTTTCAATATGGTGGTAGAGGCGTTCTACTCATCGTGGTTCAGCTTGGAGAGGTTAGTATAAGACTACTCGGTTTCATCTTGGAAAGGTTAGTACAAAACTACTCGGTTCAGGTTGGAGAGACTGGTACAGAACTACTCAGTTTGTGACAATAGAGGTTGTTTACTGGTCACTGGTAGTAGCTTAGGAACACTACAATAAAAACTATCCAGTTTATTTTCCCAGGTCGAGAAAGTTGTTTTAGTGGAATCTCAACATGCGTTGAGTACCGGGTGTAGGCAGTTTTGGCCGAGCCAGTATAAAAATATTTGTATCATCTTTCTTCTGCCTGATCTCTTATTTTTTTTTTTGCATGCTTTATTTTAATTATTACTGAAATATTGCCAAAGCTGTGTCATTAGTAAAATAATTCAGAGATCCACTTTCTAAAACAACTAACCATGATTCCGCTGCACTTCAAGCTTAAAGCTTGATAGTATTTTTGTTAAATGTTTCAGATTCGAAAAAAGTAATAAAGCATGATTCAAGCCCCCCTTCTCGTGCACTCTTTTACCTACACCCCAAGCCCTATCTCAATCCCTACAGAAGAAATTACAACCATCATGGCCCCTTGGCCTTTTACAAAGTATGGCATTGACTTACTAGGACCTTTCCCCATGGCTTTGAGACAAGTAAGATACCTCATTGTGGTTGTAGCCCACTTCACTAAGTGGATTGAGTAGGAATCTTTCTCCACAATCTTTATGGCCCACTACAGGAAGTTTGTATGGAAGAACATCTTTTCCAAGTTCAGTATCCCAGAGTCTATTATTGCAAATAACATGACTTAGTTCATGGATAGAAAATTTCAAGGTTTTTATTGAAAGTTAAAGCAAATGGAAGGTTAAAGCCATCAACAAGGTTATCCTCACATGTCTCAAGAAGCGACTTGATAATGCTAAGGAAAGATAAGCTGACGAGCTCAAAAGTGTCTTTTGGTCGTACTGAACAATACCAAAGTCTACAACCTCAGAAGGCCCCTTTGGATGTGGCTTTTAGGGTGTAAGCTGTGATCTCAATTGAGGTTGAAGAGCCAAGCCCGTGAAAATACATTCTTTTCATAAGCAGACACAAATATAGACTGGGAGATGATGTTGAGCTCATTAATGAGATCCAAGAAGCAGCTCGCCTCCATGAAGCAATACCTAAGCAAAAGGGTGCAAAAAGATACCCTTCCACAATGCTACCAAGGTAGTTTAGGGAAGGAGACCTCATCTTCCAACATGCTGACATAGGACAAAAACCTTAAGGACAAGGAAAGCTTGCGGCCAATTGAGGAGGTCTTTCCTGAGTTACCAAGGTTCTGGGTAAGGGAGCCTACAAATTGGAAACAATTAAGGGCACCAAGGTTCTGAGACCATGGAATATTGTCAACCTTACAAGGTTTTATTGTTAGTTACTATCTTGTATTCATTTCAAGTTTCAATGTTTGACTGTAATATTGCATCCTACATACTCTTTTCTACTATGGTTTTTTCCCAATGGATTTTACCATGAAGGTGTTTGATAAGCTACGAATAATAAATGATTTGTTCTTTTCATTGTCTTCCCTCCTAGTAACATGTTTACATTACAATCCAATAACAAAAACTCCCTTTAAGTCCAAAACCTAGGGGTGAGCCATTATAGACTTAAACTCCCTTAGATCAATTTTCTAAGCATCAAGTTATCATAGAATGCTAAAACAAAATTAACTACCTTGGACAAATGCTCTAAACGTCGAGATCCAGTAAAAAGGAACTCAATAGAAGAGGACCTTCAGATAAATAAAGTGCGCTGATAATTTCTTATGGGTCAAATGGAGATGAAATCACAAGACAAGTGCAAAAGAAAACAAGCATAAATACGAAGAAAGCGACATAGCTACATAAAGCAGTTAGCAAAATGTTGACATCCAATAAAATAAAAAGAAAAAGTATAAGGGCCTGTTTGGTTTGAGTTTTCAGTTTTCAATTTTCTAATTTTTCAGAATTTGTGAAGGAAAAATTGAAAATTCTGAAAACTGGAATTTGTAGCTTTCAAAATTTTCAGTTTTTCTTTCACAAATTCTAGAAAACTGGAAAATTGAAAATTAAAACTGAAAACTGGAAACTCAAACCAAATAGACCCTACGCGTCTCAAGCAACACCCTCTTGTGCTCCGATATATGAGCTATCGACGTCACCCTTGAATGACTTTACATTGCTACTGTTGTCTTTTCTCCTTCGGTAGGGGTGTACAAAGGACATATTGGACCGAGTTAAACAAAACACAAATCTAACCTAATTTTTTAGATTGGTTCAATTTTTGAAACCCGAACACGACCCGATAATAATCCGACTATGTCCCAGGTCAACCCAATATTTGAACAATATACGGGAATTTGAATATTGTATATAGTAAAAGTATACAATTTTACAAGAAAGAAACAAAGTTTTGGAGATATTTTATGATATTAGTTTTAAAATAAACCATATCAATGTAGAAATAATATTAAGTTATGTAAAATATATTAATTGACCTTTAAAAACTTATAATTTTTCTTAACATAGTATAAAAATATATATCTCAAAAAAAGTTATTTGACTTCAGGCCGGGTCGGGTCAACCTAACGTATGACCTGAACCCAGCCCAAAAAGTGTACTGGGTTAAATTTCAAGACCCGAACCCATCCCAATAAACTTTGGGCTGAGCCGGGTTGACGGGTTAAGACGAGTTGTAAACAACCCTATCCTCCAGCATCTCGCACATATTAATTTAAAAAATTAATTTTATTATTATCTATCTAATTTTTTAAAACTTTATAATTAAATAACTATTATTTTCATAAACAATTTCAGTTAGCCCAACTTTTGAATATATCAATTTTATAATTACAAAAAAAAGGGGTGAAACTCTATTTGCATCCCTCGCACTTTAGCAAGGTTTTGATGTAGTCCCAAAAAATTTTATTTGAAAGTTTAATTGTGATATAGTAACAATATAAAAGAGTTTTACATGTCATCCAATCAAATATCTCTGTTTACGTGATATTTCAAGTAGTAGAATTGAATGTTAACCATATTTTCTCGTGTGGCAATATATAATTGAATGACTGTTTAAATATTTTTATGTTATTGGTGCATTAAAATTCAATACTTTTTTATTCTATTTACATTCCTAATATTTTCAAAACATGAATGATATTCAAGTTATGACAAAAAACTTGACATTTTTTATTTTGTTGTGATCCACTAAATAATTGTATATAGTTTGATAGTTTATATTTTATTGTCATTTATAATTTGGATGTAATTTATCAAAAGGAAAATTTTGAAATATTTTTAAAACATTAGTGGTGTAAATAATAAAAATAGAAAGGAATTAAATCAAAGTCTTGATAAAACAAAGGATGGAAATGAAATTCTCACGAAAAAAGCGATACATAAAGGGGATCATTTTTTAAGCCTCTGCTATTCTAATAAACACCTCAACTCATCTTGACCTATTTATAATTTATATTTGAAATTTGGTTGACTATTTTAAATTAAACATTTGTAAACTGAAAACAAATTCGTATAGTCATCTATCTATTCTTTCCTGGAACAACATCATCAATTTAAATGAAATTAAATGAAACTAATGGCTTATTTGATTTCTTTTTAATTTTTTTCTTATATTTCATTTTTTCAAGATTTAAAAAAAATAGTAAAAATAAAAAATAAAATAAATTTCTTTTTTTTTTTCCTCTTTTTTACATAATTCTGAAAGACAAAAAATAAATATAAAAAAAAACACAAAATGAAAACAAAAACCTACCAAATCCTTTTAAACTTTGTCAAAGCCCAAGCCCCAAGTCTTATGAATGCAAACGAAAGACAAAATTGGGCCCATGATTGGAGAGTTGCCTACTTGGTAGTGATCGAGTTTTTACTTCGACATATATGTGTGTTCTGACCAAAAAAACGGAGAAAAAAAGAAAAGAAAACTCATATTTGTGTAGTTTTTGTGTTTTGTATGCTGAACGCGCATTGCATGGTCTGAAATGTTGAGATTGTGATATTTGGACGTTGGGTTATTTCCGTCTAAGAAATTTTAACGGGCTTTTTAGTGTTTACAGAGTGCTGTTTTGCAACATTGTTGCTTTTAGGTTGTACCAAGTCCAGACCCTTCATGACCAAAACAAAAAAAAAACAAAGGTTGTTTTATAATTCTAGATAGTGTTGATTGCATACCAAGAATTATATCTAGAACCATATCAACTAAGGTTTTATTTTGAAGCTCATACTTTAGCACTAAAGTATTGCCTGATCATTTTTCCCCACTGAGCATATGCTGGTGCGGAGATATAACAGAGTTTTGACATAACTTTTTGCACTAATCCACACTGTCTTATAGAAGATATGAATACATGTGTATTTAGAACTGTAATAAGACATTGTAAAGATGTTTAGCCAGTACCTGATTTTTCCCCATAGGTAATCGAATGTTCCTTTGAGTAAAAAGTTTCGCAACAAATTATCTCATGCAGTTTTAATTTCTCCATATTTCCATGATATGGGAATTGCAGTTGTTGATGGTACCAATGCTGTGAGAAGTGCTTCTGATATTGTCTCAACTGAGCCTGGATTGAGTGTTATTATTAGTGCTTCTAAATTTAACTCTTTTCACTTTATTTACTTTGTTTTTTTAGATCTATGCAGTATCTATCACTATTCCTAGTGTGGTAAGTGAAGAGTAATGTTATTGCTGCGTGCAATTCTTTATGACAATGAATGGACATTCATTAGTCTTGGTTCTCTTATTTTCTGAATTTTGCTTGGCTTCATGTTCGTTGCACTGATTTAGAAATTCTTCTTCTCTCCTTTCATGGTTTGTATCATTGCCATTCTGAATGATGGTAACACTACCCTTAGCAAATATTGTCCATTTGAAATAGACTTGAATTCTCTTAATTGATGCCTATGTTGATTGACAATGTAAATTCTGACAAAAATTTTCACACTTTTAGGAACAATCATGCTTTCTGGTTTGCTTTTCATTCTTCCTCTAAAGTGAAATCATAGCTAATATAGGTATAAGCCCCTGGGTCAATCAATATATTACTTCAAACTTTGAACAAGTCATTCAATTAACCAATCCATAAGCCCCTATTCAATTGTGTCCATAAGCCAATTGATATTGCTAAGAAAGTGCATAAAGTAGCTATAATAGGATGAGGGGATAAGGAGACATGATGACTTTACTAAAGTTTAGGCTAAAATATATGCTAAGAACTATCACAAGTCACTTTGATGACTATAGCTTCTATGTTGTAGAAGAGGATACAAATTAGTAAACTATTAGCTAACTCATAATGAATTGATTTCCTTCGATATTATAATGCTGCATCAAATCTCATTTTATTCCATTGCTATGGTATTCTAGAAATTTTATATCAGTGTAAGTTGTGTTTCAACAGAATTAATATTTTCCTTTCTTAATGTCTTAATCCTTTTAATACAAAGAACGTGACTAGTACCTACTTTCCTTATTGTTCTTGAAATTGCAGGTAAAACCAATTCTTAATAGTGGAAAGTACTCAACCAGTAATGATTCCATAGCTATGTTCAAAGGTGCTGCAGAAGTTTGGGATATGAAAAATTCATCTTTAGGCATAGATAATATCCATAACTCTTAGTTATTCACTTAAAATGTGTTTATTAATGCCTGACATATTTAGTTGATTCATTGTTGTTTTTTTCAATGATGTGAATAGGTTAAATCCTTTATTATATATGGATTAATCTGAGGATGCTAATGAAAGGCAAATGCAGTTAAATCGCTGCATTTCACACATATTGCTTTCAACATAGGAAATTTGTTGTGAATAGAAACAAAATTTGGAATTTGGATTAGTTCATTCTTACCTATTGAGAGAACAAAAAATAGTACTTTTCAAACTGCTTATTAACATGTTTAAGTATATACAATCCATCTATTGTAAATGGGTGAGATTGATTTATCATTCTTGAAACTTAAATCTATGTTCTACTAAATTTATCATGTTGTGAAAGGAGTGAAAGTTACATTGGTATTTGGCAATAGGTTACCTACTTTATTATACAAACATCAATGATATTGAAACTAGTCGATGCACGTGCGATGCACAGGGTGATAGTTAAAAATAATTTATTAATCATTACTGAAAATAAATAATAATTTATTTAAATATATCTTATCGAAAATTGTGTATAAATTTTTTTTGAAAATAAGTTAATGTATAAATAATTAAATAAATAATAAAATATAAATGTGTCATTTTATTTTATATCTTATTTTGAATATTATATTTATAAGATTAAAAAAATCTCGATAGATAACCTTTAACTAATAATAAATAGCATTTTTTATGAAAACTTTACACGTTTTAAAAGTTGAAATTGTTGAATAATGAAAGAAAATAAGTGGACAATTTTAATACATCACGAGCTATATATAAGGATGACAATGGGTTTACATTAGAGATGAACATACTCCCACCCCCCGTCCCCGTCCCCATCCCCATCCACGTCACGGGTCCCCATTTCTCATTCTCCACAGGAAATTTGAATCCTTATGGGTTTTCAATAATATTAAAAAAATTCCAAAAAGATAATAGTTTTTAAAATATTTTGAAATTCGAAACATAAATGTCATTAATAACAAATATTACTAACACAACATAATCTAAATTAAAGATAAATATATATACATAATCCAAATCCAATATAGATAATTAATAAAAATGATGAAGTGGATATTTAAATCATTTTTGTAAATGGCCAATTGGCGAGATTCCATGGTGTGTAACTGCCTAGACCTCCAACGATGCAAATATTATCCGCTTTGGGGTCTCATGCCCCTTACGAAATATGCCTTATAAGGGTGTGGATATCTCCCCATGCAAATATGTTTTCCCCCACAAGGGGTAAAGAGTAAACCCGTGAGGGGCACGAGGATCCAAATAGGACATATTTGTATAGCCGGAGATCTGGGTTGTTACATGGTGCGAGGAACTCATTCCTCGTTCCTGCCCTATTTAACAAATGGCGACTTCACCCCATCCCTATGAAGAGTAAACATATCCTCATTTCCGTTCCCATTTTAAGCAATCCCATGGGTACCCGATTTAGTGGTATTTTTAAAATCATCTCAAGTCATTTACGTCTTTTTAATAAGTTAATTTTAAAATATATATTACAATTAATGTGTTATAATTAGTAAAAGAAAGTCATGAATGATCATAATTTATGTATTTTTTAACATTACATGTGGGTTATAGTTTTAGTTCATTATCAACTTAAAAAACATATTATAATAGCTTTTATATAATTATATAATAGTTACAGATGATCAATAAAATTTTTGTTAATTGTAATTTTTTTAATGATAACATAATTATAATAGTTTGTTATCATTAATTAATACTATGATAATTATACATATAAAATTTTAATGATATAATAATAGTTCAACTATCAATTTGTTTATATTATATATTATTATTTTCATGTTAAATAATTTTGATAGAGATATTTTGTAGAGTATTTTTATTATGCTAATGGAAGAGAGATTTGAAGGATTGATTAGAAAAAATTAATTAATAATTAGAATATAAATTAAATTCAAAAACTTGCTTTAAATATTCATATCATAAAAATGGTGAAGCATAATTTTCTCTATGAATGAAACATAAAAAAAACTTGTCATGTAATGAGTTCTAAATATTAGTATTATTATAGATAGATTATAGATTATAAATTAGTACAAAAATAAATCATTCTAATTTATGTAGTTTTTTAACATCACATATGTCTTGTAGTTTTAGTTCATTATTAACCTAGAAAACATATTATAATAGCTTTTTATATAATTATATAATAGTTACACATGGTCAATAAAATTATCATTAATTATAATAGTATTTTTTTGGGGTAACATAATTATAATAGTTTTATTATTATTAATTAATATTATAATAATTATAAGTATAAAATTTTAATGATATAATAATACGTTCAATTGTTATTTTACATATATTATTTTTTATTGTTTTCATATTAAATAATTTTGAGTAAGATATTTTATAGAGTATTTCTATTGTGTTAATGAAAAAGAGATATGAAGATATGATTGAAAAAAAATTAATCAATAATTTAAAGGTAAATTAAACTCAAAAGCTTATTTTAATTATTAAGATTATGAAAATTGTGGGTCATAATTTCCTCTATGAATGACACATGAAAAAATTTTCATGTAATTAGTATTAAATATTAGTATTATAGATTTTGAATAAGATATTTTTTAGAGTATTTCTATTGTGCTAATAAAAAAGAGATATAAAGGTATGATTGAAAAAAATTAATCAATAATTTAAAGGCAAATTAAATTCAAAAGCTTACTTTAATTATTAAGATTATGAAAATGGTGGGCCATAATTTCCTCTACACATGAAAAAATTTTCATATAATGAATCTTAAATATTAGTATTATAGATTATAGATTATAGATTATAGATTAGCAAAAATCATGATTATATTGGTACTTTTATTTATGAGAAATCCCATCAGGCCTAGAGGTTGGTGTGTGTTGCCATCATGCCTTCGACAAGCCATGATAATCTTAAAATATAACTACGATAGAGTTTGTCTTATGAAATTTTTTTGTTGCTGATGGTGCATGTTGCAGTACGTGTTATTGTGGTGTGCAGTATTTGGTACATGAAATAGAAATATTGAAGGAATACTTGACTAATGATCTACTACTATGCTATAAAGGGATGATTTCTAGTGTTTGAACTCTGCAACATGGATACACATAAGTTCCATTTCAAAATTAAGAGGGGAAGAGCTGCTATGAGATCATCTATAGAATGGATCTATCCTATTTGAACTAATGGAATGACTTCTCTCTTTACATGCTAATTTTGTCCTTTTTCTTAAATTTGTGAAACCCTTTTGCTAAGATTCTGATTTTGTTGTTGTGCTTATTGTCATGTTGTTTTGGTTTTTGGTTTATTTCCTTGCTTTGTAAAACCTCATTCTAATTTGTACTTACAGTAATGGATGGAGCAGAGCGGAATAGGATGGAATATTTTAAAGTTTCATTATTTGGATGTTTAAAAAATGGATAAAATGAAATAGGGGTGGATGGAATTTATTTCATCCAATTTCATCATTTCTTGTTGTCCTCCTTTCCCTTCAATTTGGCTAGAATATGATGGAATTGATTGTTTTTATTTTTTATTTTTACTTCTAAAATTATTATCATTCCACTTCATTCCATTACTAAAATATCCAAATATTGAAGTGGAATAATTATATCACTCCTATCTATTCTATTCCATTTTGCTCCATTCCACTACTTACCACCAATCCAAACATACTCTTAGGTTCCTAAAATTTACATATTAACTTTTTAGTTCCTAAAGTTGCAAAATGAGTTAAATTAATCTCCAATTTCATTTTTATTACTATATTATCATGTTTTTACTAATATGTCATGTTAGATAATATATTAACGATATATACCGAGATCCTTCTTTGCCTAAGAGGTGACGTTATTGAATAATATGGTCAAATTGCTAGTATATGCCAAATATTTTAATAATTTACTTATATGCATAATTCATCTAATTGTATTCAATTATGCTTATTTTGGCAAAGACCAAGTAAAATGTTAGCATATCAGTCGTACGCCAATCAACGTGAAACATCAATAAAAGTATTATCACATACTAATTGAACACAACATTTTAATTAAGGGTATCTTAGGATTGTTAAATTAAAAACATTAAAAAAATGAGTAACAATTGATAAAAGGGAGTCCAATATAATAGTCACTTTCGATATTAAAGGTCATACATTTAATAAATTTTTAATGTGAATAAAGTAATTATATTGATTTATGCATAATACTGGTTATTATATAAAAATATTACATTTCACTTAATTAAAAATTTTTAATATGAATCATTCATTTATAATTTTTTTAAATTTAATATAAATCTAGAGTTTTAGAAAGTAAAATATTGCTTATATAATTAATTGAATTAGATTTAAAAATACTAAAATGATGAAGAAAGACAACATTAACTTCGTAGTATATACCATTTTTAATAATTTTATATACAAAAGTAATTTTTGTCAATATTATCTATATAATATTCATTTTATTAAACTTTTATTTCTAAACTAAATCACCTTATAATGGATTCAATTTGGTCAACATCAAGTTCATAAAATTGAATTTGTAATTTTGATAGAAACATACTATTTAGAATGTTTAGTTTTTCCATTTGAAGAGCTCAAAACTATGACTCGATTATGGTTTTAAATTTTAAAATTCTAACACAAATCCAAACATGCTATGCGTGTGTCAAGGATTTCAATAATTTTTGCACTTCATCGATCTTCACTTTACGAAGCCAAATTTTGTCTTTTGATTAGAGATTAAAAATTGAGATTTGGACCAACTTAATTCTGCCAAAATTAATTTTAATCAAAAGCGAGTCGGTTTGGAAGTTATTTATTACACATTTAGACACGTTTCCGTTCCGACGAAATCAATCGACTGTCGCAGTGCGAAGACCAAGTCACCAAACTCATCATTTTTGGTTTTGGGAGCATATTCCTTTCCTTTGAACCCCACCTTGACCCTGACGTTGAGGCACCGGTGTACGTTCTCGTAAAAGGGGTCAGGCACATGTCTCAATCCTTCTGCATCTGTATGTCAATTCCACACATGCTGCACACTCACATGTTGTTGATCTCAGCTAACCTAGCCAGCATCCAGCAAACACAGCTAGCTAACTAGCCAACCAGCTAGCTGCCAACAAATTCCACCACCTATATTTTAAATAAGTATCCATATCTAATATATTATTTTAAATTTATGATGTCTTTATTTAAAAATATAAATTTTAAATTTTTATCTTTAAATTTAGTTAAATATTTATAAATATTTACTTTTTAGATGTTAAAATAACGCTACTCCAGCCACCACCAGCACCTTAGATGTGACACCATCATTTCTTTTATTATTATTCTTGTTATGGGTCGGGGGGTTGGTGGTAACCGTTGGTTTTAGTAAAGGGAGCGTGTGCTTTGCTCTCTTTTGTTTGCCGATGTCGTAAGCTGAATTCTCCATCTTGTGGGGACCGCCCCCAATTTGAACCATCCGAACATTTTCTTGCGGCTTCTTATTTACGGTCTAGATACAATCTTTGGCTTGTAACCTGCAATTGATGCGATACTAATCAAGTTAGATAGAAAATGAAATTATTGGAACCCTGTAGAAGGGCTGAAATGAGATTATATATGGTAGTTTAGAAGACACCTGCATACAAACTTTTCTCGAATTTTGACCCAAAAAACAAGAACACTTTTCTCGAATGAAAGCAATATATTTCCTAACATTATTATCAGCGCTTACAATGTACTTCCCAGAAACAGGAACATTCAACGGGCGCCTAGTTTTGAACCATTGATAAAAAGAAAGAAGATAAAAAAAAGAAAGATATAATGGTCAGAAATACATAAGAAACTTTACGATAATTATACATAAATCGGAGCATATTTACTCCACAAGTAATATCAATTTTCTAAAAAAATAAAAATTTAATAATTAATATTTTGAAATCACAAATCTACCCTATTGCGTCTTTCTTCTCCATATGCTCATCAACACATCACCACTGTCGACATGGCTGTTGTGAGCAAGCTTGCAGTTACAGCAATGTCGCACATGTCTGTTATCCATCACTATAGCGCGTCATCAGCCCCCACCATCGACAAGTTTCCCTGTCACCATCCATCCAACACCACCACCATCGGTAGCCACGGCTTGGTCCTCTCTCTCACCTTCCAAAAGAGCATTATTGTCCAACTCCACCGGGTCATAACCCTTGCCATCCTCATTCCTCAATAATCCGTGATAAGGTTCGCAGCTATAGTGGTCGACCACGAAGCCAACCCCATCAAAACCATGCCCGTGAACTGGGCAAGAACGGTGTCCTAGACACATGTTCTTCCTCTAAACTGACTTTCACGCAGCTAAGGTCTTTCCGGCAACACAGGTGGGTCTCGGAGGACCCTAAAACCGTACTAGGCTCATCTAGGGACATATATACCCGAGATATTATACATCTATTTCTTCTTAATACGAGACTTTGGATTAAATATTAACAAATCTTTATTAAGTTAAAGTCCTACCAAAAGTTTGTCTTAGCAAATATTTCCACAAGAGCCACGTGTTACCATATTTGATGAGGGTTTTTTTGGGGGAAAAATCTTTGACTTGTAAGATTACTACTTGGGTGGAAATATGGATAGACACAAAGAGGGTAACATATGTAGATTATCACTGAGAAGATAATGTGAATTAGTTGATAATGTGGATTACCAACAATATTGTTTCACCAAACAAGATAATATGGTGTGGTTTAGGTAATTTTAAATAACATTACTAGTAATTCTGGATTACTCCATACTAAATGTTCCTAAGAGTAATGATACAATTTTCTACAAATCCTTATACAAACCAACCTATAAACTAAATAGAGTAAAAGATTAAATATAACACATCTTGAAATAATAATAAATGATCAACACTTATTTAATGTAATATTTGGGAGGTTTTGTGGAAGGAAGGGATGGGAAGGAATATTATTTTCCATATAATAAATTAATAATCGTATTACGATTTCAACTCTCATCAGTGCTTATACGAACCTTTATTATTCGACTATTGTACTACTACAACAATGGAAAGCGATTTGATTAATAAATAACCTAGTTTGCTGTCTGCCAACACAGAAATTTCATACC
Source organism: Dalbergia cultrata (assembly GCA_031216105.1). Classification (NCBI taxonomy): domain Eukaryota; kingdom Viridiplantae; phylum Streptophyta; class Magnoliopsida; order Fabales; family Fabaceae; genus Dalbergia; species Dalbergia cultrata. The sequence goes on from CM062350.1 coordinate 22,349,904, forward strand.
AAAGAAAGGGCCTTTCGTGTTGGTAAAGGGTGAACTTGACCCTTTCGGGTGTAGACCACTGCAACATGACAAAAGCACACACGTGTTTGCGTATTTTTATAATTATAAAATATAAATAAATTGTAATAAGATCGGACTCTGTTTTATATTTCTTAAATTAAGTCCAGATGAGTCTATTTAATTAGCATGCGATTACGAAAACTATGAGAAAATGTTAAGTAGACTGATATTTTTAATGCATAAAAATTGTGAAAATTAATTTGATATACTTTAAGTGCAAAAAAACTGCTTTATAGTGTGTTTGGATTTTAGTTCGGGGAGGTTAGAGTCCATTTTGACCTCTCAAAATTGATTTTGTTAATTTCTAATGATATTTGATTTTCAGAGATCAAAATTCATTCTTGCTTCTATAATTAAATTTGGAAGAAGTGAAAATTTAGGTTACATTTGTTTCAGCTTTTAAAAAAAATGGTTACAAAACTTAAATTAGATATATTATTGAAAAAGTTCAAAATAGTTTTTTTAAAATTTGTGATTATTTTTTAAAAAATTATTTCAATATACAAAAAGTGATTTTTTTAATTGATCCAAAATAATTACATCTAAATGCACCTTTATTATTATTTTTTGTTAGAATTATTTTTAAAAAATTATCAAATATAAATTATTTTATTTTAAAATTAATTATAGCTAAATCATTTATGAAAAAATAATTTTATTTAAAATAAATTCTATAAATACAAAACCAGACATACTATTAGGGATATAAGTAAGTTAAGTTAAACTATACTTTGATTTAAATTGGCCTAACCTATATTGCCAAAAGGTAATTTGAGCCTGCATCCCCCCTAACCAGATTTTTTTATGGCCTTAGTTTGGTTTTCTTAAAAATCTAACCTGACTTGAAAGTCTACTCAAATAATTATTTAATTATAAAATTTTTAAACAAATTACATTTATCTCCCCTAAGATTTAGTGAAATTCACCCCAACTTCCTTCTATTTGTCCAAATAACACTAACATTCCCAAAATACATTATTTATTATACAATAGATAGGTAGTGTAATGATTTTACAAACTTAAGAAATATCAGTGTAATAATTTCACAAACTCAGGGATCTTCTGAACATATTTTACAATTAAAAAATATGCAGGATGAATTTCACTATTTCACTAACCTCAATAAAAGTTAGTGTAATCTATCCAAATATTTAAAATAAACAATTTAATTCTTAAATAGGTCAAAAGACTTCCAAATGTATCAAAAAATCTAATTTTTAAATTGAGTAAAGGCTTATTAATTAAATTTAAAAATATATTTTTAAATAGATTAAAATATTTCTATTACTATTATATCTTTTAAATTATAAAAAATAATAGATCAATCTATTAGATTTAATAAATTATTTAATTATCTAAAATTTGATCTGTGTGGATAAAAATATTTTTAAAAAAGTTTAAGTCTAATTTCCTTAGTAAATAGACTACGCGCAGATTATCGGTCTGGTCGAAGGTCCCCGCGAGTAAAGTGACGTATTTCCAGCCCTCCTTTCTATTAATACATTTCGGAAGAAGGCAAGTAAAGATCTTTAAGTTTTCAAATAGCCAAAAAGTGAAAAAAACAGAAGGTGCCAGTAAATGTATGCAGACTTGAGACATGGAAAGACGAAAGATGACGTTGAAAGCGGTGAGAGTAGGACCGGCTACAAATCTTAAGACGAGAAAACGCCAGGCACAAAAAAATAAATAAATTGAACAATTAATTAATATTCGCAAATAAAACAAACAAAAATATAAAAGAACAGTGAAGCACCAAAAGGCCCACGTCGTGCAACGTGGCTCTCGAGGGAGGCTCGCGAATAGTCTTCTCCGTTCATTTCCTCACGACAAAACTTAACATAGGGGGAAAAAAATCCTATTCTCTGCTACCACTCCGCATCCTACTTTCTAGCACCCTCAACATCATAACCGTCCATTCAAGAGCGATTTATAAAAATTAAATTCCGAATTGTTTTACGCCAAATTCTCCGGAGCCTGTTCTATAAGAATTGATTAGATTTTGCAATTTATCCCTTTGAATTTGATTAGACTCCGCTATTCATTTTAATTGACACCTGGATCTTCTTAGAAATAAACCATTTTTTTAAGGCTTCTATTTACTCATTAACTCGAGGACAAAACTTATCTCCAGTTTTATACCTTCATTTTGTGAAGTTCTCTAACCAAATAATAACATATAGACTTTTTTTTTTTTTGTCTCGTACACTGAAATTCACTATTTTTCTGATATGGATAAAACCTACTAAATATCCATGTGTCAGTATTTAATTGGGAAACTTGATAAAATGGAGGTATGGAACTTAAAACATATTGTATCCTTAACTCAATCCAAACAGGGAGAGTTTGTCAGAGTGCCTATTATTTGACATCTCCACTATATATTATGTAAAATTCTATTACATCATAATAATGTATCTATTGTCTTATTAATAATAAAAGCTAAATTTGATAGTTTAATTTTAATATATTGTTAGTATAAAACTTTGTTATATTGTAATCTAATTACATTTTTCACATTAATGAATATGATTAACTATATCTTTCACTACTTTAAGAATTATGCAAATTAAATCTTAATTTTAATACATTATGGATATAAATCTTTTTATATTGCATAGAGCTTTTTGTATTTTTTTTATATTTTCACATTATAATTTTTGTTCATTGAAATAAAAATGAGATTTTATGGTCTATGCAAGTCCAAGTTTTAAGTTTTGATATTATTTTGTAAACATAATATATGAGTGAACCAATTAATAAGGGAACTAGAATAAGGAATGTGTGAAAGTTTGCTTTTATACAATTGTTAGGATGATGGTTGCTATTCTTAAACTTATTTTACATTTTTTCTATCATATGAAGTTATTCAATTTAATTTTTTAAATGTTTTAAACTTTACTCTCCCTTAGTTTCAATTTTGTAAGTTCTAACCATGATCATGTTGTTTGCTAGAAATGATTTGATTTGATATTATTTTCATTTTATTGTATTTGTTTGAGCTTAGATTTTGTTGTTGTCTTAAGTGGTCTTTATGCTTTCTTTTTTAAAAAAAAAATTATTTCATTCTTTATTTTTTAAAACAATATTTATTTGATCTTTTTATTTTTTCCCTTGTTTCTATTTTTTTATCAATATTTTTTTTTTTGTTAACTAGGATATCCACCATCAAAAGCAATAACTAATCCTCTTGGAGTATAGAGCTCATAAATATAAGTTTTGTCTTTGGTTATAAAATATTTTCCATACACACCAACAGTAATTGAACCCTTAACTAATTACTTAAGACGCTCGGCTAGTTACCTCTTTATTTGTATATTCATGTTATGATATTCTATTTTGTTTCATTTTTCTCATCTGTTTTTGTTTAATGAATATTATTGATTTCCTTTCTTTTTTTTTATCAAAATAATTGATTACCTTCCATATTAAACTTAATTGTTAGTTTAAATAAAGTGATAACATGCACAACCCCTCTTTAGAGTGGACTGGCAAGTGAGGGACTAGCTCCGCATGGAAGCATCTGATAATGTGACTGACTATAATGAAACATATTTATGTTCCAAAGCTTAATTTAAACATAAAAAATTATTACAAATAAATTCCAAATTATCCAATTTCGACTGAAAATCAGAATCCTGAAGTATTCCCAAAGCATAAATCCTGAACATGAAGCTGTATAATACTAATCTAGACCGTAACCAAACATAAGTAATAGAATAGCTATAAGTCGAAATAAATGATTATAAAACTGAATCATGAGTCCATCTCTAGCTTGTTATATAAATCTTAATTACAATGTATATTCTTAAATCAATGCTTGAAATCTGAAAACATATAAGGATGTCCATAACTTTAAAATAAATACATAATGTTAAAATAAATGCATGACTCAAATTCAGCCTGCACAACTACTAAAGCATTTTGTACTAACATAAACCTAAGCTAAGCCTTACTACAACATAAAGCTCAACACTAGACAGCTGTTGTTTGCTGGAACAGTGACTGAACGAATACTAGACCTGCAATTGTGGGAAGAAAAGGAGAGGGTTGAGTCAACAGACTTAATGAGTGGATTCTCACCCATCAATCACATGGACAACCAACAAGAGATATGTGATATCCCAAATAAAGAAATTATAATTATTTTGAATTATTATTATTATTCTTATTATTTATTATTATTATCAAGTGCACCTAACACTAATATTATTTAACATTATAATTACTAAGTGTGGTTAGCATTAATATTAGTTATTACTATTATTAAGTCTAGATATATGCCACTAATATTAATAATTATTATTATTACTAAGTGTAGCTAGCATTATCATTATTATTATTAAGTGTACCTAGCATTATTATTATTTAACATCATTATTACTAAGTGTAGCTAGCATTAGCATTATTATTATTAAGTGTACCTAGCATTATTATTATTTAACATTATTATTACTAAGTGTAGCTAGCATTAGCATTATTATTATTAAGTGTACCTAGCATTATTATTATTTAACATTATTATTACTAAGTGTAGTTAGCATTATTATTATTTAACATTATAATTACTAAATGTAGTTAGCATTAATAATATTTATTATTATTATTAAGTGTAGACAAATAGCACTAATATTATTCATAATTATTATATTTGTGTATAAATATATGAGTGTAGGAGTGTGTATGTGTAAGAAATGTTTAGTTTCATTTTGCTAAGTTTTGCTTCCACCTCCTCTAAGTCAAACCTCCTCTAAACCAAACCTCTTCTTGGCCGAACTCGTCTCTTGTCAAGCTCATGATCTTCATGGCCGAGCTTCAGTGAGCCTAGATAATCCTCTCTTGGGACGTTGTGACGCTCCTTTCTTTTAATCTGTGAGATTGGTTATTTGTACTATTCCAATACTTCAGAGTAAGGTTATTAGTAGAAGCACACTCACGACCACCAACAGTGAGTGGGATTAAGCTCATAATCATACTTTTGGTCATTATTAATATTTTTCCATATTATATAAATTATTTATGAAATTTTAGAATGATTTATGTCAAGAGAATATATTGTTATAATTATGCCTGTTTTAGAAATATTATTACTTTTACAGTTATCATGAAAATTAATCATTTTAGCAAAACTCATGGGACCATAATTGATACTTTGCGTGTTATAGAATATCTTTTCCTAGTTTATGAAATTGTGAGACCTTAGTTTAATGTTTACAGTAAAAATATTGATTATCATGTTTTCAGATTATGTATTTCCTATGAAGATTTTAGAATATTAGATATGATTTATTGAAAGTATTGAATAAAGTATAATTCATAACAATTGTCAGATACATATTCTATTGATTACTGAAATCACTATGTCTACAAGCTGGTGATCCCTTGGACATGATTTTAGAATCTCAGTTATGCTACAGTCAAATTGTTAGAATTATATGAATTCAGAGCTTTTATATTTATTTGGTTTATGAACAAATTATTTTATATTAATTAATGAGAAACAGATCAGCGAGTTAACGGCTGCAGGATTGATCATTAACCTTGGTACCAAGTGGTCCGCTAGAGTACTAGCTCACCCACAATAAGGAACCTAGTGAGGTGTCCATTTATGGGACCTATTTCGGTGCCCATCAGATTAGCCATTGGCTCAGATTTAGCTATTCAGCTCAGATAATTATGTATAGAATAATTCATGTTTCTCTACTAGTTATTACCATAGATTCAGTTAATTTATATGTAATTATATATGTAATATATTTCACATCAGTTGCATGTATATGTTATGTATTTTGTTATTGTCCCGTGTGGGTTGTGAGTGGAGACTCGCTCACTGAGTTTTGATGAACTCACCCTTCTCTTTTCCTTTCCCTACAGATACAGCTACAGTTTCAGTTGTACCACAGGATCCTCAGTAGTTGTGCTACAGCTTCCTTGGTGAGCTTCGCTTTGGAGTGGAGCTTGTTGTCAATTATGTCAGTCTAGTAGTGCTCCAATAAATTGTGTAGGCAGGATCCCCGGACATGCATGATATATTTTCAGAATTTCTGTTAATTGTTTTGTTATGTTTGGCTTTGGCCTAGAATATGGATTTTATGCAAATTTATGTTTTGAGAACAATTTCATATTATTGAAGTTTTAGTTGAACTTGAGATATTTTGAATAAATTTGGATTATTTATGCATATTAGTTAGTTACGTTACCATAGGCTTCCGTGGGGACCCAAATCCTCACGTGCCGATCACACTCCGTAGGTGGGTCGTGACAAGATATATGTGATATACATGCATAGTTAAACCCATTTATATTTACATACTTAGCTGCATAGGAAAAACACCTCTATATTCACGGATTCATAGGAAAGCTCTTCTAAATTCTTAGTCCATCATGACATCATTTTAAACTTGTGATGTGATAAATACTAGAGAAATAGTAACATATATATATATATATATATATATATATACACACACACACACACATACCACAATAATAATACTGAAATTGCTCTAATCTCTATGGGTCCTCATAAGGTCTCGTATTTGACACCTAACTAAGTTCCATTCTCTGAATACTCTGAGGGTTAGATTGTACTTTGGCGGACAACTTGGTACCAATATTAACAATCTCTCATAGCCATTAACTTACTGTTTATTTCTCTATAGCTACCTTCTAAAACTAGTCGGCACATAAATTGGATAACTCTAAAAAATTCTTAAATATCTTAAAACTCTAAAAATTCTGAAAGCTCTGAATTCACATAACTCTAACAATTTGAGTTTACGTAATTGTGGCTAAGTAATCATGCCTAAGGGATCACCAGCTTGCAGGCATCACAATTTCAAAACCTACAGAATATATATATATATATGACAATTGTTATAAATCATACTGAATTTCATACTTTTTAATATAATAAAAACTAAAATTATAAATCATATCTCAAGCTAACATACTTTCATAAACTTGATAACTCTAATATCATGTTTCAAAACAATCAAGTTCATAATTATAACTCTGAAATCATAATAACATATGCATTCGTGAAGCTAAATCATAATAAAATATGTATTCATGAAGCTAAATCATGCTATGTTCAACATTTTTTTCCAATATATCTTAACTGATACTCTAAAGGAATAATATGAAGTTTTAAGTCTTGAAAACATGGTAATATCATAAATTCATAAAAAAAACATGTTCGACAACTTGGCAAACTTGCTAAAATACATATGTTCCAATAATATTTTCTTGAACGTATATAACACTTTCATGCCATATAACAATCAATCATGGTCCCATGGTTTTCTAAAAATGTTTCACGATTTATTCAAAGATTCATAATTTTTGCTAGCTTGGTATCGTTTTCAAAATCATATCTATATCATATTTTCATTTGTAAATTTGTGTTTAGCAACCATGATGCTACAAACATAATTCTAATGATAAAAATAAGGTTATGAGTTTAAACCTACTTACCGTTTAGAGCCGGGAGTATGTGGGTACTATCAACTTGACCTTAAAAACTTAGAATGACATTAAGAATTTCCATAGAGCAACATAGATACATAAATAAACTATAAACTTACTAGAACAACTCTATGAACGTTGAGAGTGTACCCAAGCTTAACAATAACTAAGAACATAAACTCTAACTCATGAATATGAAGGAAAATAGAGAAAACTCAACATAAATAATGAACTGTAATACCCTAAATTTAAATAAAAATGTTAGAAAATTTTGTTTGAACTAGGAAGGGTGCCAGTTATCTATATCTGTCATTCCAAATCCTAAATTTCACTAAGTTTGGATCCTACATAACCTTGAAGGGCTATATGATAGAACCACATTCTTGGGATGAAAAATTTCAGTAATTATTCCCAAAAAGAAAATAAGTTAGAGGGCTATTTTTAATAAATTTTATAAAACCTTTAACCATTTTGTTTTCAGTCCATAATTTTATAAAATCTTAAAAATTCTCGAATTTAAACTAAAACTAAAACTTTGGATTCTGATTTATTAGGATTTTAATTTTCATAATATTTTATTTGAATCCAAATGGACGATATTTTCTTATTTACATTTATGTTTTAAAGTTAATGGACATGAACCTAAACTTAAGAAATGTAAATAAGTGAGTATTGAGACAACCTAACCCAGTACACACCAACGCTTGAGTTATTGCTCAAGAAATTGAGAAAAACCATTCTAGAGAGTGCTTTAGCACTCAATGAGCACTGCAGCGGTTAGGGAACAGTAAGACGGTGCGTGTGGACATTTTATGCTCTCCAATGAGCGATGTAGCAGTCAAAACTTCAATAAAAACCCTCATTTTGAGCCCTAAACCACCAAAACACTCCCTCACCCCCCCTTCAGTAGAGAACGTGACTCTCACCCCTCCACACCTCATTCCTTCACTTTCTCACTATTTAAACTCCATTTTTCTTCCATTTTTTCGAGTTTAACTTGGAATCTTCCATTTTCTAAGCTTAAAAGTATGTTATCTTTCTAATTTGTCTCATTTCCTTAAAGTTTCCCTTGTTTAGGGGTAATTCTTTATGCTTCTGATGGGAGAGAAGTTTTCTACCCTTGTTAGAGATGGATTTATTGAGTATTTGGAGGTTCTAGAAGTTAATATAGAGTTCTACTATTTCTATGCTAGATAGTGGTGTTATTTCTACTTCCCCAAGATTCTGTTGGTATGGTTCTTGTGTATTCTACCACTCTAGGTGAGTGGTTTTGTATATGTGAATTCTATATTTTGCATTATAGCTATTTTCATGAAAATATGATTTATTACTTGATTTTAGAGAAATATTGTATAAGGATTTGAAATTTACTGTTAGATTGTATGTTTTGAACTGCTAATTTTAGAGCATGAAATATATATTTGATAAAACTCTAGAGACCATGTTAGTTGAACTAATTTTAAGTGTATTTGATGATAATTCTGATTATGGAAAACTTTTATTAATATCAAACTGAATTTTAGAAATGGTTTATGTATACAAAGTGGTTCTATACCTAGATATGCAATTTAGAGAACAAAATAGAATTATTAATGCAAACTTTGCTATTTTGAAGTATGATATTGAGTTTTCTAGCTATGCAAAGCCTAATAGTTTGATTTATGTTTTAGACAATCAATCAAAAGGTTTTAGAGTATGAATTTTCATAAGATTCAGAATATTTGAGGAGAACATATTCTTTGAGTTTTTTGAAATCTCAAGATTTACAAAGGGTGATTCTTTGGACATGATTTCATAGCCACAGTTATATTAAAGTCAGACTATTAGGATCAGATAGATTCATAGCTCTCGAAGAACTAGAAGGTTTTAAAGGTTTTCAAATTTATACGAATTTAGTTAGTTAGTTTAGATGGTAGCTATAGAGAAACAATTAGTGAGTTAACAGCTAGAAAAACGATCGTTAACCTTGGTATCAAGTTGCCTGAAGACAATCTAACAGAGCATAACAGAGAATGAGGCTTAGTTAGATGCACAACTCGGGTTCTTAAGAAACCCACAAACCAGATAATATCAGACTAGATATTTTTATTGTTATGATATCTTAGACCAGACATTACTATTTCTCTAGGAATCACTACATTATGAACTTGTATGATTTCAGGTATGAGAGTAAATTGAGAAACTTGTTTTTTGAGGTTGTAAAATGATAATTTGAATATGTGTGTGTGTGTGTGTGTGTGTGTACTTGATTATGTAAGACTTTTGAGTATTATTGATGCCATTAGGATTTTATGCATTGCTTCTTGGATGTCCCATGGAAGGGAGTTTCATGTAAGAGTTCACTCACTGAGTTTTTGAATAAAAACTCACCCCTCTCCTCTTTTCCTCTATTACATATATAATAGCTGCTACAGAATACTTGCAGCCTCCTTCTTCTCAGTAGCAGTAGAGTTTAGCTGGTAATCTTCACTTGAGTAAAATATTCTTATTTTATTTAGAGTGCTCCAATACAATGCAGACAGGATTCCGGCCATAGAGCATGTTTCCCATTTTGTTTCTTATGAATTATCTGTATTAGTTTTATGGGTGTTTTTGTAATAGAGTAAACATTATAGCATGTGTGTTGTATTGTGATACATGGACCTAGAATGTGACTTATGAGAAACCGATTATGATTACTTATGGGCTTTAAAGAATAGGTGGTTTGTATGTAGAAAAGAGAATTTATATTCTAAATGAATTTTCATGAATAAAGCATACATGTAGAAATAGTTAACAAGTCACAAGGCTTACGTGAGAATAAGGTTGGTGAGTGGGGATGAAAGTGAAAGGGGTGGGAGAGGGAGAGAAACTAGGGTTCGGTGTTTTGGGTTCAAAAACACGTAATGGGAGGGGTATTTATAGGGTGGAAGGTATCGCTAAATGAAACTATGTAGTTTTGCATTGTTCTAGCATTGTGGGGTATCGCTATAGCCATCATAGACTGCTATAGAGGTTAAAGGTTAACTAACGCATACACATGACTGCTATAGCAGTTGGCAGACAATCCACCTCCACCCTTTGGAATCCCTATCCGCTACAGTGGTCCTACATCGCTATTGTGGTGTTAGAATGGTTTGTTCTACACTTAATGTTGTCTCTTGCATTCGGGGTCTTCTTGGTAATAAGGGTAGATCCAGAGGGACCCTAGGGCTGCATTTAACTTGTCAAAGGACATGTGGATCTGAAGCATTATGATAGTCCTATGAGTTTTCAAAATAATATTTTCATGGTAACTGTAAAAGCAACAATTTTTCTAAAGTTGACATAATACGTGAAAAACCTATATTTAGCATAAATCATTCTAAAACTTCATAAACAATTTACATATGCTGGAAAAGTATTTATAATAAAAAAAATGACCATGACCTTAAATACACTATTGTTCGTAGTTGGGAGTGCACTTCCAATGCCAACTTGACTAAGGGGAGCAAGAATAACACGAGTAACTACCAAATTGTACATACAACCATAAATAACAGATAAAATTACTAAGAATCGAACTAGGAATGATAGGAAGGAAGAACGTCATGAGAAAATCATGTTGACAGCGCCCTAACCCATAAACTTAACGGAGAATGGAAGAATTCTAAGAAAAACCATGAAAAGTCACTTGGAGCTTAACGAGGATGAAGAATGAAGGAAAAACGTCAAAGAGAAGTGGAGGGGGTGTTAGGTGGTGGCTAGGGTGCTTTTTCTGATATAAGGAATGACTGTTTATAGCATACAAGGACACTTAAATGAAACAATGTCATTTTGGAGTGTTTATGACGTTGGGTTCTCACCGTGGCGACATGGGAGCTCGTTGTAGTGAGTCCAACAGAAATACCACTAAGGGGAGGGGGCTCGATGGTTTGCCATGGCTAGTGGCCAACAACACATCCACGATGCACATGCCCACCTTGATGACGACGGGTCTCACCACGATGGGACCCTCATGGCAGCAACAATAGACTTGCCACACAAGCCTATCTAATATGGGGTGTGCTGGTTTTTGCATTATGGGATTATCTTGCCATCCGGGCAAATTCCAAGGCATCTTAGGCTATATTAAATTTAGCTAAGGACATGTGGACTTAGGATATTATATATCAAAATTATATGCTACAAATTTAATGATTATTTTTATCCAAATATTGATATTAGTATGGAAATATATGCACCATAAGAATGATATCGATAATTAATGATGAAATATATAATATATATACACACTTGATCAATTTATAAGTATTTAGGGTATCAAAATCAAAATCAAATTCTTAATATTTCTAAACGTAGACAAGTAATAAATCTAAGTGGAGTGTGGACGAGATAACACTTTTTATTCTACTTTTTTTCGCGAAACTAACCTCAAAATTTTCTATTACTTAAATATTGAATTTGTTTTAAAATTTTTAATATACAAACCATTTCAAATATAAAATATTTTAACATGAACTCACACTTATGATTATTTTTCCAAAAAATTTACAATTTCAATTGCCCACCCAAAACTTCAATTTTTTAAAAAAATTAAACTAACAATTTGGTCTTCAAAATTATAGATGATATCAATTTAATTCAGAAAGATTTTCACATTAATTTAACCTCTAAAAAAGATATATCAATTTGTCCTTAAATATGATATTAGTTTTAAAAAAATTAATTTCTATGCATTGATAGTATAAAATTTTCTTATACTGTCATCAAATCAAACCATCTTATTTGAATATTTTTTAAGTAGTTGGTGTAAGAGTTAATTACTTTTGATACACTGACAGTATGCAAATTTTATAATATCAGTGTATAAAAATTAAACTTTTAATTTGAATATATTGACAATATAATTTTTTTTTATATTATCATTGAATCAAATTTTTTCCCCATTTGTATGACTTTTCAACTAATGAGTATAAGATTTAATCACTTTTATTGATGTGACAATATTTGATTGGATAATCATGTAAAATCCTTTTACAAAAAATTAATTGGTATGCACTGACGGTGTAAACTCATTTTACACCATAAACCAATAAAAACTCGACAGATCACTAAAATTTTAGTAATTGCACCACTTTCTCCTAGTTTTTCTCACCAATTCACTGATGTGTTAAGTTTTAATTGGTTGACAGTATAAAATAAATTCACACCGTCATTGCATATCAGTATATTGAAATTAAAATATTAATTCAATCTCTAGGATACATATGTGATATTACTTGAATTATTGAAATATGCATATGACATTGAATGAGTTTATAAATTTATAGAAAAACAAGAATAAAATAAATATGACATATATTTTTAAGTGATTAAAATGATATCACATGTATTTTTTAAGGATTAAATTGATATTATATATATCTTTTAGAGACTAACATAATTTCAAAAAAAATTTTAGAACTAAAGTGATATTGCCATTTTAGTCCTTTTTACTATTAAAAAAAAATAATCTGAAAAGTTGCAAGGTCTTACCCTTCACGTGTAGGCTCATCCGCACAGGATAAAACCCATCTTCAAGTATCACTGACATAACGCCATAGAGAGAAAAAGAGAATGCATAAAAAAAAAAAAAATAGAGAGAGAAAGAGAGTTTGGCTAAAAAAATTAAAAAATAAAAAAAATAAAGAGAGAGAGAGAAACAGACTCGGGGGGCAGGTCCCCTAAGAAGCTCCGCTTCGAAGGAAAATCGCATATAAAAAACGCATCATATTCGCACATTTTCAATTCCCTCTCTTCTTTCTCTCATTGTGTGTGTGTGTTTTATTATAGTTCTTGGTTGGTGCAGAAAACCGGGATATACACACACAGAAAAAGAGCCACCATTCTTGTCCTCTTCTAGGGTTTTTCGGTTCTTGCGTTTTCCAATGGCCGCTTCGTCTCTCCTCAGATCTGCTCTCTTCGCTCCCTCACCTTCCTTCTCCTCCTCCTCCTCCTCCGATCGCTTCAAGGTCTCCCCCCATCTTCACTCTTCCGTTTTCGTTTTCCTTTTACCCTTTTTTAAGTTCTATTTCCTGCGTTTTTACGAAGAAACCTTCAACCTACAGTGATGTGTTTTTGATTTGTGCTCAGAAAATTTTTGAGCTCGGTGGCCTCTGTTTGGTCACGAAGTAAACAGTAGCGAAAGAAAAGTAGTCCCAGATATTATTTTATATGTGTGTGTGCGTGGTGTTCTTGCGAAGACATGTGTGTAGCTTACACTCTTTTTAGAATAATTAGTGAATATTAGAGTTGTTGAACCAATTTCTGTTTTTGAATCGTGGATGGTGAGGATTTGCGGGTGCTTTGTTAAGAATGGTTTACACTGTACGCTGAAGCTGGTGTTTCTATTATTAGCTGATTTTTTTTTTTTAACGAAACTCTGGAAAACATGTAACGCTAAAATTATGATGATATATATATATTTTTGTAGTTAGTGACTTTTTTTAATTTATTTATTACGTACGTTACCTTTTTACATGGAAGAGAATGAAAAGATTACAATTTTTATATTTGATGTTCGAAGGATAAATGTGTTGAACTGATTCTTATCTGACCGATTAGTGCATTCGATTGAAGAGTCTTTTAACAGTTTTTTTTTTTTTTATCCCTTCTGTTGGATCGTTGCTTGTGACGATTTGCCAGTGTCCTCTTTTTAATCGTTTACTCTCCAAGTTGGCTGTTTTTTATTTTTTGGATTCTCAATTTTAGCTGATATATTTTACTTGATTTTTACCAAAATGCCATCTTACTTTCATTCTGTTGTCAATGTCATCTATTGGCCATTTCCGGGTAAATTACACTGTCCTCTAAGCATTTGACACCCCTTTACTGACATATACACTAATCTCCTCTAAAGTTTAGGTGATGTTATGTCTGATACCCTTATACTTTGTGTGACACCGAGCACCACCATAAATGTGACATTGAGTGATTGAGTACCCTTCCAAGGGGTTGTCAGTGTTGAGATGTATTGTGTGTAATATTATCTAATCTTGTGAGTGGTCAGTGTATTTTACCCTTGAAAATAGGAAATAGTACATTTGAGGTGAAAAGAATATTTAAACAAATCAAACCCCCTTTTCCCCTCTCGATTTCAGGGCTACTGCATTGCTCGGATGAATGTGTGTATTTTCTTAATATAAAAGTTGATTGCCTGATTAATATATCTATATGTCTGAATCAGGTTTCATGCAATGCCGCCAGTCTTAATTTAAAGGCCAAGAAGTTACAGAACAGCATATTTGGAACTTCAGTGCCACGTGAATCGATAGTGATACAGTTGAGTGACTTGAACATTTTACTCAGGGCCTTTCTTCTTTCTCCCGCGCCTTTCTTCTTTCTCCCGCACCTATTTTTATACCTTAAGTAGTATGTGGTTTCATTATTTCTGATCCTGAAGAATTGTTATTTGCTCAGAAACTGCAATGCCCGGAGTCTGCAGCCTATCAAAGCCACAGCAACTGAAATCCCTGTCCCTGTACAGAGTAAGAATGTGACATAACTATGTATGGAATAGAGTGATTACCTTGCATTATCTTGGTTCTTACTCTTGGCTCGTCTGATCTGTTTATAGAGTCGAGGAGCCCTGGGAAGACGAGAGTTGGGATTAATGGTAAGTTTCTTGTTATGAAAGTTCTCTGTCTTTTCTTCTATCCATCTACTTGTAGTATCAAATTATTTCAATGATTTTAAGCTTTTCCTTCCACACTCTTTCTTACTATCCGGGTTTTATTTTGGATGTATTAGTCACTTTACAAGGAAATCATAGATGGGATTTATAAGAATGGTCTTGAATGCAGATGCTTTGTTTTTTATGTGTAGTATGCATGTCAAAATGTGAGATTCACTCAACTTTATATTAAAAGTAACTGCTGTCATTTATGACAGGGCATGCCAAACTTTTCAAAAAGATTATTTGAACAGTTGAATTGCTTTAGATAAAATGGGTGGCCTCCTTTTGTATGATTAGTGTTTGATAAAAGCTGATCAAGTAAAATTAGTTAGAGGATGGTCCTACCGTGAGATCATAATGACCAGAAGCACAATGTTTGTGTGAATAGGAGTTCTTCAACTTATGCTCCAGTCAGGACTTAACAACTTGCAAATAAGTTGCCTGAACTTGAAAGAAGCATTCTGATGGGTTATTGTGGTAGATGGTGTAACAGTACAAACATTAGGTAAAAAAGCATGCTTAATTAAAGTTACGTTTAGTATTCCTTTAAGTTATGTTTGTGGGTTCTAGTGTATTTGGGTGTAGTTCCAGTCTTTTTTGGCCCCGTAAGTTCTGCTGCTTGCTATCATTACATTTAGGCTATGCTTCGCGAGGAGGGTAAAAATGGGGTGTAAATTTTAATGGATCTCCAAATGTAAAATTACACATAGTGCTCATCCATGAAAATTTCCACCCAATTTTTACCCTCCAACTAAACACACACCTAGTGTTAATATTTCCTGACGGCATGATGGTATTCCACTTTATAAGCTTTGGATGGGTTTAACTACATGTTTAATGGGGCTGGTTTACTTGACTTGTATGTTTTGTTACATTTACTTTAAACATTTATTTAATTTATCAGTTTGTTGTATTCTCTAAAATGAACTGTTAAATATTATCTTTCTAGAATATAGTTGCGAAGCTGGTGAAAACCTTGTTTTAAACCAAGAAATGAAGCAAATGATTTAATTTGTATACATTGATAGTGTGAATTAAATTTGCACTTTCAGTCAACAGATTTTGAGGAAAATGCTCAATCATGATGACTTGTCATTTTGCTCAACTTCTGTTGATCGATAGCATAAAATTATTTATATTATTAGTGCATGAAAATTAATCTTATGCAACATATTCTTAGAATATATCTCAAGCTTGGCTTAAGAGAACATATCTTATGCTGAAATGTGCAGGTTTTGGTAGGATTGGAAGGTTGGTGCTACGTGTAGCTACTTCCAGGGATGATATTGATGTTGTAGCAATTAATGATCCTTTTATTGATGCTAAATATATGGTATGTATTTTGCTTATAATATATAATCACAGTTTCGTTGTAGCACAGATTGTAGAGTAAATTAAATCTATATTTATGTGTGTGTATGTGTGTACATATGGCATGTATGCATCTGTCTCTTATGTTATTATGTTTTATTTACTTTTCCATAAAAGAAATCTTGTTTTGTTGCTTAAGATTTAGATTTTTAATACAGTTCTCTGATCTTGAAAGTCTACCATGTTGCCAAGTGCCAACACAATCTTATGTTCTATATTTCTGATGATTCAATTGGGATGTTCTGTGATTGTAGCCTGTCTTATTTTGTGCTTCTTCCCTTTAGTATTCTTGTACTTATCTTGGGGTTGCTTGTTAATAGTTTTCTGTTTTCTCCTTAAGCCCTTTCTAATCTTAGTGAATAATCCATTTTGAAACATATCCCAAACAAGAAAACGAGAAATTGAGGGAACTTTGGATGGTAAATTGGATATCCAATTTTTTCCAGTACTTTCCATGACAATAGAAGTTCTAAAACATTTAGGAGCATTTGGTGTGTGTGGATGGTTGTACCTGCGTACCCCACCTTTCTTCAGGAATTAATCCCTGTATATTTTTTATCGTTTTGTTCTCTCAGGCTTACATGTTCAAGTATGATTCTACTCATGGACCATTCAAGGGAACCATTAAAATTATTGATGATTCTACTTTGGAAATTAATGGGAAACAGATCAAAGTTGTGAGCAAAAGGTATGTTGAATTGAGCCCTGACAATTGAAATGGATGTTACAAATGCGTTCTGCTGGTTCATAACATCAGTGGAGGAGTCAATGAGTTCCTCAAAATTTGGATTCACCTGAATGCACTTTGTTCTCTATTCAGAGATCCTGTGGAGATCCCTTGGGGTGATTTTGGAGCTGATTTTGTTGTTGAATCTTCAGGAGTTTTTACAACATTGGAGAAAGCTTCATCACATTTGAAGGTTAATACTTCCAATTACTTGTGTATTTCTCCTTCCCTCAATTGCCTTGCTCTGTTCCGCATCAAATCTTAATTTGGCTGTCTTATTCTGCTGTAGGGTGGTGCCAAGAAGGTCGTAATATCAGCTCCATCTGCTGATGCACCTATGTTTGTGGTAGGAGTGAATGAGAAAACATACAAGCCAAGCATGGACATTGTTTCTAATGCAAGCTGTACAACAAATTGTCTTGCTCCTCTTGCCAAGGTTTGATTGCATCCTGCAATCCTAAGCTTTATTAAACTCCTGCCTTGCTCTTTTCATGCCTTGCTCTTTTATGAAAATTTTCAATGTTTGTGTGTAATTTAATGGTATGAAAGGTTGATAACTCTAGGGTGTAATGGGTAGCTCCTCTTCCTTAAGTAGCAAATAAATGACAAGGTTTCTTAGTCCTTCTGTGACATCCAATGATCCAAATGGGAAGCCTGGTAAAAGCTTTCTGTCGAGTGTTTAAGACATGAAATATACAGTTTTCTCTATTCTTTGACTTTTAATGTCACATTTTCCTCTGGGTCATTTTTGTGTTTTCAGAGTTGGATCCAAGATTGAGCTTTTTGTTTATGGGTTGGGAGTGAGGGGTTTGAAAATTCTACTTTTAAAACCATTGAACTCATCATTAACTGAACTACTATCACGCATTTGAGCAATATCTCTTCCAATATGAGGAATCAAACTATCAGAGAGAAGTAAACTTAGTGGAGTTAATGCATAATTTATCCCCATCTATAAGCCAAAATGACTTGGAATTCTAATGGTAGCTGGTCTTCCTTATAAACAAAAATCATTTGGGCAGAGTAAGGAGGGTGTTAAAATAAAATCATGTGGGGGCTGACATGGAAACTGAAATTCCTCATAAAAAATTTCAAAGTGGTGCTTCCTGCTCCATGTCTCTAATTTCATTAATTACATTAGAAACTTATGTAATTAAATATAATTCTTCCTATGTATATTATTCTTCAGGTGGTTCATGAGGAGTTTGGAATTGTTGAAGGTTTGATGACAACTGTGCATGCAACAACAGGTCTCTTTTTCACGCTTGTTATCATAGCCTATAATTTTTGTTTATTTTTTTCTCCTTTTTGGTTAAACCATCCCCTTATATGTTGATGCATGTCATTGATAATATGATTGACCTTATCATCCATCAGCAACGCAAAAGACTGTAGATGGTCCTTCTATGAAGGATTGGCGAGGGGGAAGAGGGGCAAGTCAAAATATAATCCCAAGTTCAACAGGTGCAGCTAAGGTAAGAGATGATGATTTTGAAGAGAATGTATGCTTACATTTTTCAATATATAAATATGAAATTGAGTTTGTTTTTATGGAATGACAGGCTGTTGGAAAAGTTCTTCCTGAGCTGAATGGAAAGCTCACTGGAATGGCATTCCGAGTTCCTACTCCTAATGTCTCTGTTGTTGATTTAACCTGTCGGCTTCAAAAGAATGCCTCCTATGAAGATGTTAAAGCAGCAATAAAGTATGCCTATTAGTTTTCTGTTGACTTCTGTACTTTCCAGTTGGGTTTGCTCTATACTATTCGTATGGTTTTGGTGATTTTAATGACTTTGCTATTGTTGAAATGAAGGCATGCAGCAGAGGGATCACTGAAGGGAATTCTTGGATATACCGATGAGGATGTTGTCTCTAATGACTTTGTTGGTGATTCAAGGTAATTTCTATTTTTCTGTTTTTTTAATATAAATTACTGTCACAGTATTGCAAGACAGACTTTTCTTGCCTTCTTCCAGAGTAGACAGCTTAGATGTAGTCTTGCCTACATCTTTTAGTCTCATTTACAGATGAAACAGGGGAGGGTTTTGTTTATACAATCCTTGTTGGAAAGTGCTGTGAAGTTTAAACAGATTTTGTTGATATCCTATAAGTGCTTTAAACAAATTCTGATTTGCCAAATATAAGACTGAACCTTCACATTTTTCCTTTCTAAGATTAATTAGATTTGGGTTTACTCAGTTGGGGCCCTGTTTGGGTACATTCGTTAGTTGGATAAGTTTCTCATCTCAAATGAAATTATTTTGAACAGGTCAAGTATTTTTGATGCAAAGGCGGGTATTGGGCTCAGTGCTTCCTTCATGAAGTTTGTTTCTTGGTATGACAATGAGTGGGGTTACAGGTACGTATGTGTGCAAGTGCTTCTACACTCGCTTTTTCATGGACTATGACATGCTAACGCTAGGACGTACAGTATGTTTAGAAGCAGAAATTTTTATGTCAAGTCTTAATCTTGTGTTTTGAATGGTTTCGCATGCAGCAACCGAGTGCTGGACCTCGTAGAGCACATGGCATTGGTGGGAGCCCAAAATTGAACACCAAGCTGGTTTGTCTGTTGCAGTTGATTTCGCAATTCTCTGGCCATGAGTTAGGTTAAAATTAGGGTTTTAAAACCCTAGGTTAAAATTACTAGCCTGAGTAGGATTTTTGGTTTTGATCTGATCTGATTTATATAAGATGTGAGGCTTATGATCACATCATGTACACTGAAAAACAATAAAATTAAAGACAACATCACTGTTGCATGTTTGAATTTGGTTTCACAAGCCAATGAAATTTATTAGCTTGCTTTTTATAATGCTTGAATAATTTTTGGGTGTTTGATATATGTTGGCCTGTTCGGAGTCGGAGTGGTTATATAGTGCACTTTCTTAAGAACAGCTGATTCTCTTTCCAAAATATGAAGTGGAAAGAACAAAGTCACTTTGTTAATGAAGCTGCTAGTGTGACCTTGAGTCTGAATTTAAGGTCTGGTTTGGGTGATCTTCTAGAAACAGATTTTTTTACTTTTCAATTGAAATTTTTTATTAAGATCTTTTGAAAAAGTAAAAATTGATTTACATTTGGATGTAATATTTATTTATATTTAGGTATGATATTAAAAGATCTTTATTTATTAATATTTTTATATTATAAAAGAGATATTTAGTTTCTATCAAAGATTTTTTCTTGTTTTTTATAGTGTGTTTTTACTTGAAAAAAATTACTCAAACTGTTAAACATATATTTTTAAGTCACAAAAAGCATATCTAAATGAGCTCTAAAAATCCATATTTACATTACAGGGACAAATTAGTTTCCAAGTCTGTGTTTACTCCTTTTTATTATTAAAACTCTAATTTAGTTGCTTAAATTTATAGTGGGGGCAAATTAGTTTTTCAAATTTTTAGAGTTCAATTGTGGTCCTTTCAATTTTAGAAATTGGGACAAGTTAGTTCTTATGTCAAATTATTATTTTAGCCATTAATGGAAATGTCTCTGGATCATGTTAAATTGCTTATGTATATTTTTAATTTTTATGGTGGATTTTAACTCACCTTACTCTTCTAAATGAGGTCTTTTAGACCTTTTTCATCTTCTCTCATTATAATTTTCTGCTTAGAATAAACATTTTAAATTTAAGTTGTCTTTTGTTATATGGGTAACAGATGTTTTTAAAGATCTTATTTTTCTTTTCTCTAATAAGAAAGATTCCTTGATGTTCTTTTGTTTTTCTTCTCAAAAGACATAAGTAGTACTCTCTGAATGCTCGTCATGATGTAAGTTAAGATTTACTATAAAAATTAAATAGTATATATAAACAAGTTGATAGGACATGTAGAATTTGATGGAGGGACTAATTTATCCTTATTTTTTAAATTTGAGGGATCACAATGAGATTTTCAAATCTGAAAGGTTAATTTATTCTCATTTTTGAGGAACTAATTTGTTCCATGTTATAAACTAGCTTTTTCTTTCTTTTTATATTTTTTATTTTTTTGAAAAAGGGGTTACATTAATTTCTTTATTAAACTCATCATTCTAACAATGAGCTAAAAAGCGTACGTGACTTGTTAAGTTGATGTAATTCCATTAAGCTTCATTATAGTATCAAACATTGTTTTGACTTGAGATGTGTGAAAATGAAAAAGAAATTAGAATAAGATTAGGGTTTGGGGATGCATCAATGTGGTTAATAAACAGCATATCAAAATGTGGTCAAGTGAGAGACTAACACCTTGTTGGTGGATACTTCGTTTCACAATATTTGTCACCTTAGGAAATCGAGAAAAAATGACACATTAAGATGTTAATATAGCTGGATACAAATTATGACTAGGTTTATTAATATTTTAATGTACCAATTTCTCTTGGTTGATGACAAATATTGTAAAACAGAGGGAGTATATTCAGCACAATTCTGCAAATAATAACGGCTCAACAATCATTTGATATTGTTTTCTTTTCTTAATTTATAGTTTGTTCTTTGTAACGTTTTCCTATGAGCAATATTCTATGTGACGGACTGATTTTTCAAGTAGTTAGACAAGTGATCAAGTCGGGTGACAATTGACTAAGTAGAGAAACACTTTGGTTTCAAAAAACAACTTTCAATTTTCACCTTTTATATTTTCTGGATTTCGTAAAGGAAATATCAAAAATCATACAAATTAGAAAATCATTTTCAATATTTCCTTTACAAATTTTTAAAAACTGAAAACTAGTTTTTGAAACCAAAATGCCCCAAGGGCCAAATATCAAAGCAAGTGATCAAGTTACAGAGTGCTCCCCTCTGCTAATCGTTGGCAATGTCGCGCTCCTCCTTTAAGGAAAGCTCAAATGTAATGTCGATGCTGCATTCAGTAAAGAGAAGAGTTTAGGTGCAGTCCCAGCAGTTATCAGAGAGAGCTGAAGGGTAGATTTATTATTTCAGGCAGTGCTCGATGGATTCCATTCCTACCTCTTAAAGTCTGCTCAATCATGGCTTTGCGAAGATATTTTGGTGGAATGAATGAATCAGACAATCTTCTCGCGTTGATTGAAGCGTGCAGGTCGGGTTCGTCTCATGTTGTGATCCATGATATCCTTAGTTTGAAGAGGAGCTTCCAATCGTGTGGTTTCTTGTGGGTGACCAGAAACTCTAGTGAACTTGCTCACGTGGTTGCTAGCTTAGCTTAGTTTCTCAAAGGAGCTCTTAATCCTGATTGGTGCACTAAATTCCAGTGGATAGGATTTTGTCATTAGAGATGAGGTACTTGTTTTGTCTTCTCTGCACTCTTTGCAGGCCAGGGCTTAGTCTTGTATTTTCTCTCTCTAGCCTGCTAGTCTGTTGGGCTGTTGTTTGTTCGCAGCTTTGCACCCTGACCAAAATAAATAAATAAATAAAGCCGTTACAAGGGGGCAAAGTTGCATAAGCAAGTCGTCAAGTTGTACAAGTAGCTTAGATAAAAATAAGAAATGAAAAAAAAATAAAATTGCACCAGTTGCTTCAATGGTTGGACTGCGCCTCCTCTTGTTGTCGACTAGGGTGTAAATGGATTAATCTAATCCAATAAACTTGACCAACTCAAATTGAACCAATTAAATCTAATTAGATTGGTTTGAGCTATTGAGTCACATTCTGATAATAATTAGTTTGGGTATTGGATTTCATAAATTTCAATCCAATGACTTGATTATATATATTATGAATTTGGATCCTCTAAAGTGAGAATTTCATTTTAGAGGGTAAAGTGAGGGATTTCACCTTTATATTAATTAAGTGAAAAGATCCTTACTTCTAATTTTATTAATCTAATGATAAAATTCCCTCATTTTACAATCCTCACTTTAGATGATCCTTACCCATATATTATAATATACAATTTTTTATATAATTTATTTAGTAAATAAATCATTTTTAGTTATGTTTATATATATATATATATGAGATTAATAAAACTTTAGATATTTAAAGTTTGTGAATTTTTTTTAGTTTTATTTAATTAAACATAAAATAATAATAATAATCGGGTAACCCGATCTCCCAAACCAAACCAACCTGATTTTAATCGGTTCGATTAAGGTTTGGTTAAAAAAAAAAATCTATGAACCCAAGTTAAACCATACCATTAAAATTAACTGGTTCAGATGCATTTTTTTCCCCAAACTAAACCAACCCAGCCTAACTATTGAGCAAAGTGGTTGAGGGAGACTTAAAATTCGAGAGACTTAAACAAACGAATTGAGCGATAAATCACAAAAGTGGGTTCGACACCACATCTTGACTCGATCTTAAGGCTATGAGTCTATGGGTTCTTCCATTATATATAATATTCACTTAGTCTAAACTTAACCAATATAGGACTCCAAACTCATACTTGAAAACAACAATCTACCCCTACGTGAGACACAACATAGTGTGCTCCCCCTCAACAAAAGCTTTCATGGCAAAGTCAGACAGAGAATCTTGACCTAAGACTCTAACAAAGGGTTGTTACGACATCCAAGCACTAACAAACCACCGTGGCCTACCCAAAGCATTAGCTCTAATACCACACAAATGAATTGGGCAATAAACCACAAAAATGGACCAAATATCACATCTTGACTCAAAACCTTAAAGCTATGAGTGTGTGGGTGTGATATCCCAAATAAAGAAATAATAATAATAATAATAATAATAATAATAATAATAATAATTATTATTATTATAGTTAATAGTAAACTATGAGCATACATATGCATTATAGTTAGTATATTCATTTTAGTTAGTTGTGTTGCATGCATTATAATTTAAATATGCATTATAGTTAGTAGTGTTAATGCATTATAGTTAGAATATGAATTAAAATTACTAAGTATAGTTAGCATTAATATTAATTATTATTATTAAGTCTAGATATATGACACTAATATTAATTATAATTATTATTACTAAGTGTAGCTACCATTAGTATTATTATTATTAAGTGAACCTAACATAAATATTATTTAATATTATAATTACTAAGTGTAGTTAGCATTAATATTAATTATTATTATTATTAAGTCTAGATATATGCCACTAATATTAATTATAATTAATATTACTAAGTGTATCTAGCATTAGCATTATTATTATTAAGTGTACTCTAGTATTTATATTAATTATAATTAATATTGCTAAGTGTAGCTAGCATTAACATTATTATTATTTAGTGCACCTAACATTAATATTATTTAACATTATAATTATTAAGTGTAGCTAGCATTAATATTAGTTATTATTATTATTAAATCTAGATATATGGTACTAACATTAAATTATAATTAATATTACTAAGTGTAGCTAGCATTAGTATTATTATTATTAAAGTGTAAATAGCACAAATATTATTTAACATTATAATTACTAAGTGTAGTAGGCATTAATATTATTTATTATTATTAGTAAGTATAGACATATAGCACTAATATTATTTATGATTATTATATTTTGTGTATAAATATATGTGTGTAGGATTGTGTGTGTGTAAGAAATGTTTAGTTTCATTTTGCTAGTTTTGCTTCCACCTCCTCTAAACAAAAATTTCTCTAAACCAAATCTCCTCTAAGCCAAAACTTTCTAAGCCAAACCTCCTCTAACCCAAATCTCCTCTAAGCCAAACTCCCTTGGGCCGAATTCATCTCTTGTCAAGCTCATAATTCTCGTGGGTTTGAACTTCAAAGTGGACCTAACTAATCATCTCTAAGACATTGTGACGCTCCTCCTTTAATTCCATTTAGTTTGGTTACTTGTAC
This sequence comes from Dalbergia cultrata, assembly GCA_031216105.1. Lineage (NCBI taxonomy): Eukaryota > Viridiplantae > Streptophyta > Magnoliopsida > Fabales > Fabaceae > Dalbergia > Dalbergia cultrata. Next base: position 22,374,959 of record CM062350.1, read on the forward strand.
CATTCCAATTTTCCAAAATCAAATTATTAGTAAGCACACTCCCGACTATCAAAGGTGAGTGGGTTTAAGCTCATGACCATACTTTGGTCATTATTAATATATTTTCAAATTATATGAATTATTTATGAAATTTTAGAATAATTTATGTCAAGAGAACATGTTGTTATGAATTATGTCAATTTTAGAAATATTATCATGAGAACTAATTATTTTGGAAAACTCATGGGACCATGCTTGTTGTATGAATTATTTAGATTTATTTATTAGTTAGAAAATATTTTAAATCTCAATTTTGTATGAAATTATTACTATTATTTTTTTAGCCAATAAATAGTGAGAAACATGTATCAATGAGTTAATCTTGCAAGTAGGATTGATCGTTAACCTTGGTACCAAGTGGTCCATTAGAGGACTAGCTCACCCACAATAAGGAACCTAGTGAGGTGTCCATTTATGGACCAGTTAGATGCCCATCGATTAGCCATTGGCTCAGTTAGCTATTCAACTCGGATAATTATGTACGTAATAATTCATGTTTCTACTAATTGTTGCTATAGATTCGAGTTAATTTATATGTAATTATATATGTAATATATTTCACATCAATTGCATGTATATGTTATGTATTTTGTTATTGTCCGATGTGGGTTGTGAGTGGAGGTCGCTCACCGAAGTTTTGATGAACTCACCCTCTCTTTTCCTTTCCCCTCAGATACACTTTACAGTTGTTGTACCACAGAATCCTTCGCTTTGAAGTGGAGCTTATTGTCAATTATGTCAGCCTAGTAGTGCTCCAATAAATTGTGTAAGCAGGATCCCCGGACATGCATGATATTATTTTCAGAATTTATGTTAATTGTTTTATTATGTCTGGCTTTGGCCTAGAATATGAATTTTATGCAGATTTATGTTTAGAATTTATGTTTTAGAAATAATTCCATATTATCAAGTTTTAGTTGAACTTGACATATTTTAAATAAATTTGGGTTATTTATGCATGATATTAGTCAACACGTTACTGTAGAGGCTTTCCAGACCCAAATCCTCACGTGCCGGTCACGTTCTCTAGGTGGGTCGTGACAGTGGGTCCTCCCATCATATATACTATTCACTTAGTCCAAACTTAACCAATTTGGGATTACAAACTTACACTTGAAACTAACAATCTCCCCTCAAATGTGAGGCCCAACATGGTGTGCTCTCCCTTCAGTGGAAGCTTTCACAGCAAAGCTAGATACAAAGTCTCGACCTAGTGCTCTAACAAAGGGTTGGTACCATACCCGAGCACAAACAAACAGTCATGACCCAGCCTACCACTTGTTGAGTAAAGAGGTCAAGGGAGGCTCAAAATTTTGGAGATTTAAACAAATGGACTTAGCAATAAACCACAAAAGTGAGCCGAACATCACATCTTAACTCAAAAGCTAAAAGCTATGAGTCTATGGGTCTTCTCATCATATATATTATTCACACAGTTCAAACCAAACACAAAATCTTGGCCTAGTGCTCTAACAAAGGATTGGTACATCCAAGCAAAAACAAACCTTCATGGCCTTGCCTACCACTTGTTGAACAGAGGTCAAGGGAGGCTCAAAGTTAGGCTTAAATAAATGAATTTAGTAATAAATCAAAAAATGAGTCACACACCACATCTTGACTCAAAACCTTAAGGTTACGAGTTTATCGGTGCTCCCATGATATATATTTATCACTAAGTCTAAACTTAACCAATATGAAACTCTAAACTAACACTAATTACGCCCCTATTGTGAACCACAGATCTCGTTGGTGGAAAAATTATAAAGTAATTGACTTTCTTTTGAAAAACAAAAATGCATGACTCAGTGGCGTGATTAAACACATCTGGGTTATTGGTTTTTTCTTTTTTCCCGAAAATTGGCTAAGTCGGACTGGTTTGCGCCTTCTCAAATCAAAGATTCAGGATTTGAAGTTTGAACCACAGGCCTCGTTGGCAAAATTGTTTGGAGCTACATCTATTTTCACCCCGCTTAGCCGCCTGAGCAATAGAAAATGACGAGAGAAAACTGAAATCAATTTCATTTGTTTTCCTAGCATGGAACAAACTATTTTATTAAAATGAGTCAATCAAACAAAATGCTTGATAATTTATATTTCTATTTGTTATTACTTACAATACATTTGTTTATAACTAAATCAAGAATCATTTTTATGATAATAATAAATGAATTGATTTTTAACTTCCTATAACTTTTTGTGTTTTATTCATTTTTTTTTTCTCTGAGGCATCTCTAGCCTAGAACACTGATGCCATCAGGAAACCCTCCCAAAAATCGTATTTTTCAAGGTTTTGGATTTAATTGGAAGTGTTTAAAATTTGTGATAAATTTTATATTTTTAGTTTTAAAATAATTACAGACCAACTTTAGAAAAATATATTTCTTAAGCAATTCTCAACAACTAATGGTATAAGAATATGAATAATATTGTTAATGTATTAACAAACTGATTGTTTCTAAAAATTCATATACTAAAAGAATTTGTTTTCTTTTCTTTCTTTTTTTTTTTTTCCTGGTAGAGTAGTAAAGAAAAGGACAAAGTGAAACATGATATATGAATTTTCACAAACGTGTGATAATCTCTTGTTAAATTTTCATATGAACTTATTTTATGTGATATTTTGTTATTGATTTAAAATGTGAGATTCAAACATCGTATATCATACGGGAACAAATGATGAGAGGTCACACATTTTTATCTAATAAAATTTAATATGTGAGGCTTCCGTCCCTAAGATATCCGCATGAACCACCAAGAACATTTTCACATGAGGGATAGACCACAAATGGAGACCATGATATGGTTGGACTAAGCACCAAGCTTTGGCAAAAACTGTGTCATCGTATTTGCCGTATGCAGAATCAACTAAGATATAACATCCCAGTCTCAAGCAAGAAACTCATGAATGGCGAACATGATAGCTTGAAGGTCTAGTGGAGCGGAGAATTGATAAGTTATTGTATTAAAGATGTTCAAAAAGTAAGAGATAATGATAACTCACAAAACTAATTTGTCAATTAATAAATGGTAAAGAACAAATTTATAATACATAGATATTTTAAAAGAGTCGATGTACCCGTACTAAATACATATTGTATCGGATACTTTACTAAAAATTAAAGATACTTCTAATTATATTTCACATACTTTTAATTTGATTTATGTTATATATTTATATTGTACTCATATCATATTGGATACTCCTACCAGCATATATGCAACACCGAAACAAACATTTTTCTCTACTTTTAAAGTATCTAAGAATTTTTCCCTTTGAGTTAGGTATGGACCAAGTTTGGCCAGGCAAACTTCCTTTTCACCACTATCCGTTTCAAAACAAATCCTCTGCACACCCATAGCCAATGTAGAAGATAACTAGCCTTATTAAACAATAGTTGGTTGTAGTTGACACTTGACAGTGAGGGTCTCGTTGTAATCAATACCTCAACTAACATAGATTTTTTTAAAGAATTGTGTTATTTGTACTGACTATACCGTATCAACTCACACCCTATTCACGATTGAATGAGGTGTAAGACGACACTTTATCCAATACACAATGAATATAAATGACATTTTTCTTTTTTAAATGATTGATATTTTTATCTTAAAGCAATATCAACATAGTTCCTATTGCTCCTCTATCCTATAGTAGGCTTTTGTATCAACAGTCTGTATTATTTTACATAAGTTTTTTCTTGTCTCAACATAAGAAAATGGAAAAGAAAAAAAAGTAGTCTCAAATATTTACTCTCTTTTAATCTTAATTATTTCAACTGATAAATTCCACCTATACCTATTTACTATCTTAAACTTACACTTCGTTTGGGAAGAGGTAGTTAAGCCAAGGTGTTTTGGAGGGCTGGGGGGGTCCGGGAAGCGAGAACAACGAAATATTGCACTTATGGGGAACTTAGTTTGGCAAATGTTGACTCAACTTAGGGTTCTTGGGTGTTTATCCCGCGCCATAAATATACAAAGAGATGCGCATGTTCTTGGCGTCTCTACTTTGTCAGGCTCATCATGGGTTTGGAGAGGGATTGTCCAGGAGCTAGGGATGGCTTACGGTCTTGGCAATGGGCATACATCTCTCTAGTTTGATTTTTGGTTTGGGCCCACACGTATTGCTGAAATGGTTCCATTTGTGCATATATCTGATAATAATTTGCTGGTGCAGGACATTTGGTGGGATGGAGGGTGGAAAGTTAATTTTTTGTGGGTGAGCCCACACACGACAAAGAGCCGAATCCCTGACACATACTTAAAGAACTCAGCTATCTGTCAACTGTGCTGGACTTTGTTGGTCAATGGAAAGTTAATTGGCTCTATACTATACTTGCTAGGAACATTCACAACAGATTTTATTGAAGCATGGCCCTTGCTCAAATCTGGACGATGGTTGGATTTGGAACCATACAACATCTTGCTCTTATTCTACATCCTCGACATACAATTGGCTTCTAAAAGCTCGTTTCCCTTGAGATGAAACTCAAGATTGGTGTTGGTAATGGCGACTTAACTGCCCCGTGAGAATCAAGCTTCTTATTTGACTTTGCCTGAAGGATGCTCTCCCAAACAGCTGTCTTCAGACATGCTTGGGGACTGGCTTCTGCTCCTTCATGTTTTAGGTGTCAGGCTAGGGTTGAGGACATCACCCACTACACTCGTGATTGTGCTGTCTCTATAAGACTTTGGATTGCATCGGCATAGGTGAAATATTTAATCATAACCATTGACTATTTCACGAAATTATGGATTGAAACTAAGTCACTTTCCACAATTACAACATCACAATGCATGAAGTATGTCTGGGAGAATATAAGCACAAGGTTTGGTGTTCTAAACTCTGTGATTACTAACAATGGAACTCAATTTGCAGATAAGAAGTTTTGAGGACTGCAGGAAGGGTTAAAGATCAAACGCCACTTCACCTCGGTAGGACACCCATAGCAAATGACCAAGTGGAAGCAACGAATAAAATTATCCTAAAGGGGCTGAAGAGAAGGCTAGAGAAAGCAAAAAGAGCTTGGTCCAATGAGTTGGGCAGTGTCCTTTGGTCCTAAAGTACAAAACCCGCAATCGGGAACAGGAGAATCGCTGTTTAGACTCTTGCACGGGGTAGAGGCAATCATTCTAATTGAAATGGGAGGACCAAGCCTCTTAACTGTGCTATACTTCAAAAGAGGAGATTGTCACCAAACTTGTATGCGAATTTCAAATAATTTACTTATAATTTATTTACATGTAACATTAATGTTTATGGTAAATCCTAACTTACTTTACGCTTCTAAATAAAATTATTTAGATGTTTTTCTCGATCTTCTTTCTCACCACAGCTTTTCACTGAAAAGAAATATTTTAATTTTAAATTGTCATTTATTCTGCCCAAAATGAAAGAGTGAGACAAATCAAGACTTATTGTAAAATTAACAGTACAAATAAATAAATAAATAGAACAGGTTCAACGATAATTTAACGAAAAGACTAATTCAACCCTATTTGTAAAATTTGAAAAACTAGTATAACATTTTTTAAATCTATGAAACTAACTTGCCCCAACTATAAATCTAAGGTACTAAATTGAAAGTTATTATATTCAATCTACTAGAGGAATGTTTGGATGAGGAAAGTTGCCTATCATAATCCAACACCATACCTTAATTCACTTTTATTCATTTTTTCAGGGCTCACAACGGGAAGAACGACTATAAAGGTCATAATCAAACAAAACAAAAAATGAAAGAACGAATGACTATAAAGGCATTGATTCTGAATACTCCCAAGTAAAACGTTGCCACTCAGATGGGCTAGTTTTTTCTCCCTCTTCTATTTGACGATTAATGACTTGATGCCACATATATTACAAGATGATGTAAATAGAGGACCGAAACATGAACAATCATACACGATCATGGAAGTCTTTTTATCTACCAAGAGATCGTACAATAATTATTGAAATTGGAAGGGACAATATATTATAACACTATGGAATCAGTAGGGTCCCCGTACTCATTCCACAATACTTCCGAAGGAAATTCATACACTATCAACAATCCCACAAGTAAATGGTGCTACTACTTGTCAGTAAGAATGAGTTTACGCTAGCAGCTACGCCCTCTTCTATGGGAATTTTGTTTTGGACTAAATTCCCCCTTAATGATAAAGAGGAGTTCAATCACAGGGATAGCACAACTCATATCACAAGCCACTACAGATCAAGTTCTCTCATAAGCAGTCCAGAGAATGCATCATCGGCTTAGAACAGAGTCACTGAACTGACCATTTTGGATAATGCCATTCTCGTTCAGATACTCAACAAATTCATCAATAAGATAAGGCCAAGCACCTTCAGCATCATAATTAGATAGATTTGGGCCCACGGTCTGCAGAAACAAAGCAAGACAAAATTAGAGCTTTATGACCGACTTCATTAAAGGCCAACAACATAATATAGAAAGATTGGCGTGAAAAGCTAAGCCTGCTTTTTCAGTGAAAAATACTGTAAAGAAAAAAAAACTTATCTAGATCACAAATGACCGAATGATGAAGATGAAGACATGAACCGGCTAGGATTACAGTAATCCCAACACCCAATTCATAAGATCAACATACTACCATGTATATTTCAGTATTTTTAAAAAAGGATTGGGAAATAGAGGATGGAATGAAGTATTTGCTATAGTATGGAAAGTATGTTCTAAAGGAAAAAGTAGCATTTTAGTCCAACACCCTTTCTTTTTAAGGAACTGCAGCTTTGCCTTCAGTTAAACTGAAGATTGACAAGGAAACCAAAGATCAACAAAAGAATAATATTTTTTTCATATCACAAACGGTTGATAATAAAAAATATTTGAGCAAAATACGACCCGCTAACTAGAGAGATGTTATTATACTTTCTATTCTCTATTTATAAACTATACACTCCCCTCCCCTCTATAAAGCATACTCCCTTCACCAAAAAGCTTAAAATAACTAAAACTTTAATCCATTTTCAATTTTTTGATGTTTATTAATTTATTTTTTAACTAAAATACCCTTTATTAGTGCGTATACAAAATAAAGGTTTTTTTACAAAATAAAATGTGGCTTATAAAACATTGATATATATGATTTAATTTTTTAAAATTTTTACTTTACTAAAAGAACAAGTAATTAATATTAATAATAACTTTAATATTTTTTAAAAAATTAAATTAAATATTTTTTAGCTGTAATTCTAGAATATTAATATACATAAAAATAAATTATTTGAAAATATTGTATACAAAGATGAAATATGTAGAAAATAATGAGAACAATTTTATAATTTTACTATGAAAAAAATTCAGTAAAATTATAAAAATAATAGTAGAGAACATACTAAGTTTTTATTTTCTTAAATAGAATTATTAAAAATTATTGTTACGATTAATAACCTATTTTCTTAATATATTAAAAAAATTCAGAGTAAATTACATTAATATATATAAATTATATTAAATATATAAAAATATTAATATTTTACATTATTGTCAGTGACAAATATTTTATTTTATTTAAAAACTTAATATGTATAACTATTATCAAAGGGAAGTTTGGTAAAAATAAAGAAATAAGTTTGAAAAAATAGATTTAATGAAAAAAATAAAAATGGATTAAAATGTAACGTTTTAAGTTTGTTTGGGAGGCGAGTGTATGTTTTAGATACAGAGGGGAGTGGAGTGTAGTATTGTCATCTCCTGGGAGAGTGGATTGTATTTTACTCAATATTTCATCCACCTCTGATGTAGAATGTACAATTCTGATTAGGATTTCAATTTTGAAGTTAGGGTTTCGGGACTTTTTTATTTTGTCCTTGAGAGAGTTAGTATATCTTTTTGTTTACACAGTAATATTCCTATTCCTATTTATTTCCAGTTTGGCTGCTCCTTTAATTTTGGGGACTTCAGTTAGTGGCTTGTAACAACCATTTTTCTTGCACTCAGAAATAAGGTTAATAACTACATAATTTGTTGGTTCCTCTGTTCCACTTTACCTGGAACGGCACTCAGGTCCCAGGTTCAATCATCATAGGATAAAAACCTTAATGATTTAAGCATAGATGCTCAATAGCCATTTGCAAGATGGTCAGACACATAACAAGAATAACAGCATAAAAGAAGACACAAGCAAGGCCATGCATAGATATATCCATGCGACAGGTCCACATCAAGAAAGGAAGCGTACATCCATATTATGAGAGGAAGACCCATTAAACTTTATTTTAATAATAGTTTACCTTTGCAAACTCCAAAAGCTGAGACCAGGTGTCCCTAGAGATTGCTTTATTATGGCGAGCCTGAATAAGTAGCATCAAAATTATCAATATAAGTAAAATAAACAAGCATTTGGAGACACCTGACCTCCAAGTCAAAGCTATCCTAATATGGAAAATTCAAACAAGCTCAAACTGAAAGCCAAAGTTGCATAAGGGTGATAATAATTAGTTTACTACCTGCAAGAACTGGCACCAGTGATCAACCAGTGGCCACTGCTTTTCAGCAAATAATAATTGCCACATTCCAATAGCTGTGTCCAGTGCCAAAGATTTCTGACCCTGCAAAGGAAACTTAGCATTACTTATAATGTACAAAAAATACATAAAGCAATATTACTTTTCTAGGATGAATTACAGGTTCAAAATTCAAAGAATATAACAGTACCAAGATTCATTAATAATTTATACCCAAGCTCCCAACCCAAGATATTCAAGTCTGACATAGATCTTACATATGCCAAGGCCAATGTACGTCAAGACAAATAGAGAATTCAATCATTAAAAGGATACAAAACTCACATCAAAATTGTTGTTCCTTTGCAGTGCAGGAACTCTGACCCTTATAGGTTATAGCATCCAAATTTATAATATAAAGACTTTTACCATTATGCAATAAATATTGACACCACCCAAATCCAGAGCCAAAATTCATTATCAACAGTTCAACACCCTTCAGGCTCACATGAAAATAGAAGGAAATTAAAGTAGTTGACAGTTATACTCTAATGTATAATAGTCAATGAAATGCAATCCTCATGATCCTCACATACTTTTTAAGTCAGGCATATAATAGATGATACTTCCATAGTAGATGATAGTCTTGTCTTCACAAGATACACTCAAGATACCTAAAAGTTCACGTACCTGAGGCTAGAGTGTTCATGAATATCTGAATCTTACACGGTAAATATGTTTACCGAAAGAATGACATGGAAAGCCAGTAATCATAGACAATAATAGGTTTCTCCATTACTCACATTTTTTTATAAGGGTACCAGTACACTATAGTAGTTATTTGTCAATATTAACCCACATATCCTACTTTTAAAATGAAAATATAGAAAATATATATATATATTTCAAGTAGTGAGTACATGGCTACATATTGACCACAATTCCTAAAGCTATTGTTAGATGTAAAATAATTCCATATGCCTCTATCCAATAGCTTTTTAGGGAGATACACTTTTATGACATGATATCGAAGCTTTCATGACCAAGTGGTCCAGGGTTCAATCCTTGTTATCCCCATTTTTATAAGTTGTTTATGCTTCAAGCCCAAAAGAAGCATTCACGTGAGAGGAAGTGTTAGATATTAAATCATTCATCTGTCTCTACCCAACAACTAAAGCTTTTGGGAGATGGTTTCATGGCAGATATTAGTATTCTTAAGATAATGAGGGTATCCAAGGAATCTCTGCAATAACAACAACATATACTTCAAGAAATTATTTGAATTTTAAATGCTAGAGAAGGACATGAAGAAGTATCCATAATGTGCCAATATCCACAAGAATTTGATAGTTCACCATCACTAATAATGAATGTTCTGCATATAGTAAAGATCATAATAACAAATTATGATCACCAGACATTGAAAATGAACAGTGCCCAAACTATTAAAGAAAAAGATTAATTAAGTGAGGATAAGCAGAAAATCTCCAGGAAAAAAAGAGAATGCCAAAACTCAGAACCAAGAAACATGAGCTGGGACACTTGATGATATTGATTGAATACAGGAGAAATAATATCTGAGAGCCCCCCTTGTAGATTTCTTTATAATCCAACCTGCATAGTTGAAACTAGTCCAAAAATCCAAACCAAGGAAACATTTCCAATCTATATTTAAGACTCTAATTTACTACTTACTGAGACGAAGTAGTTATGATTTGACTATTAGTTTCCTAAGAGCTCCCATGCTCCATCAAGATATGGGAAATTGTATCTTAGGCATAAACTAGTAGATTGAACATTGACCATGTGGACTACTTAAATTGGGATATGATCCAAATTAGTTAAGCTAAACAACAGGGAAAGAATGGGCCAACAAGACATCAAGACATACCTTCTCTTTTGCCCAGCCAAAAGCGAAATTATATATCTCACGGAACTTCTCTGAACAATCAAAAAATGAGAATATCATTTTCAGGAAGCTTCTTCATCAAGTGCTGGACATAATTTATAGTAATTAATAACATATAAATCAAATGAATAATATGTAGCTATGATCTGAATGCTATTGTCCATACGTTCATCTTTCAGCTCAGAGCGCATATATGGTATCTTCTCACGGAACTTCTCCAGCGAGTCAATCCTGCAATAATTTCTTGTGACATTCAGCTGGGTTTGAGTCCGTACATAATAATCTTCATTTCCTACATAGTAAAAGCTACATACCCCAGTGATTGTAAACCATCAATAAACTCCTTCTTGGAAAATTCACACATGGTGCCGGCCTTCATGTGCCATGATAGAACTAACTGCACAAATGACAATGTACCCAATTACATAAAGCATGCCAACATCATCTGCATGCATTCTCATTAAGCAACCAAGTTGTCAGAAGGAATAGTAAAAATATTTACTGAATTCAGTTATTAAGTATTTGTAACTTTGAGGATCACTGTTTAAAAAGTGTGCCTTCTGAACTACAGCATAGAATTATATGTAGGAGGAAAAAATAAATTAGACAAGCAATTATTCATGATCTAGAAATGAAACGTTATTTTGAAATACATATTCTTACCATTACAATATCTTGAGGATCCACCTGCACAAGAAAATATGACCCAACTATCAGCTTCACTTTGAACAAAATATGATCTTATGAATGAATCAAAACTCAAGAGCTCTGGTATTGCTGGTGATATGTATTCTAAATCAATGCATAGGAATGACCTTTTATAGTTGATGATCACTGTTTAAAAAGAGTTCTAGTATTGTTTGGATGACTTTATATGGAATGTTTAGTTCAGTGTGATTGATGAGTGCTGGGTGTGTCGTAAAACTTTGAATCAGTTGCTATTGACTGGTTTGCTGGTTTCAGCAGGAGTAAGAAAACCAAATCATTGAGGCAATGTGCAGTATATGTCATTGAATGGAGCAGACACCTTAAAATTATCTAATTCCAGACACCCTAAAACATATGAATTCAATTTGCTCCAATTCCAATAAAATTCTCTGGGTATACTGTTTACAATTACTGCTCACATCCTTGTAACAGCCTCCATAAAAACTTAAAAGCAAACAAATATAAAGATACCATGAAGACATCATGAATATAATTAATTTACATTTAGAAACAGTAACCTGTATATCATTGCAAAGGAGAGTGATGCCATCTGCCAAAATCATATCAACATATGGATCTGCAAGGAAATTAGTACAAAAGATGACTACCATACAGGAATTATGTACAATGTTTTAATAAATGATAGCCATTAGTCACATATCAATTGGTAGCGAATAACTTAAAAGTAAATATGTAGTAACATCCAAGATTTGAAGTTCATACACACATCTAAGAGGATAACAAAAGTCTCAACTAACATCTTTAAAGTAAGTTCTCAAGTTCGCATGCAAAAATTTACTTTTTTGTCCAACTGGGTGCCACCTCAAGGGATAGAGAAGCTACTCCAGCCAGGGCTGTCAGCAGGAAGTGATATAGTATATATGTCATATAATAATAATAATAATGATAATAATAATATTTTTTTTTTCAGTCTTTTTATTCATTTTTACATAGATTAATTGATTGTTGTGCTTATTGGAAGTTATTATTCTAAAAGCTATCACTGTCTCTATCTCTTTTTCACCTTTATTGCTAACCTTTATATCTATTGTATAACTCCTCCAAGTGTCTGGAATCTGTATATGTTTTAAGCTGAGGCTGGCTGTAAAAATAGTCAAATGCTCCTTCAAGATGCCAATCACTTGCCTTCAGAGCCTGCAGTGCTATTTTCTCACTGAAAGTTCATAATTAGATTTTTCAAATTGATAGCACAAGTCAAACATGCAAGTAATGTGCATTCTTGTGAATCCCAAAAATAAGCCAACAAAATAAATTTGAATAATTCAGCTGAAGCATCCAACAAATTTCCACGGTGACAAAAATGAATTAACCATCTATATGGCATCTGATGCAAAACATAATCACAAAGAAAATACACCCACCCCAAATAATAACAAACTCCCTAATCAATATCATACAAAGTGATCAATTCAAGGAACTTCAAAATTTTCCAAATCAAAATAATTACCAAAAAAAAAAAAAAAGATTACATACAAAGGCCTTGAATCCAAGATTTAACACAAAGGTCCCTCCCCCCAGTCCCAACCCCTCCCCCTCCCTAAAAAAATTGATAAAATAAATAAATAGGAATACAAAAAGGGTAGCTAATGTCTACTGTAATAATAACAACAACAACAAAAATACAAAAATAAAATAAAATCTAGAAAATTCACAAACAAATAATAAATCATCGGAAACTATGGGAGTACCTAGCTCCAGTTATTGCCATGAACTGCTGGAGTTTGTCACGGTGTCCTCTCCCTAATTTGTGCTGTAGTAAAAACCAGAACGAGGTAATAATCATTACATATTAATTGGCCATAACACACAACATATAAAGCAAAATTAAAAAAACAAAAACAAAAATTTGAGCTTCGTCATCAACATGGACAACGCTTCATTCAAACCGATTCAAAAAGAAGGATCAAAATTAAAACAGCAAACTTTCACACACACAGAGGAATAAGAAGATATGTAAGATTGAGAATTTCAAGAAACAAGGGCGGGGAACAATTCAACAAAAAAAAATATTTTTTTCAAAAAAATCACAAAAAGATTAGAAAAACGTGCAGCTTAAAATTGAGCTGAAAAAGGGGAACAGAAATGAGAAAATTGGAGAAGAAGGTGAAGTATAGACCATTGTGGAAGGGTGGAATCTGAGGGTAGATGTAGATCCTGAAGGGGGAAATTAGGGTTTTCGGGGTTGAATTGAAATTTGGGATTTCCCAAATGTGTGAGAGCAGTGAAGGGAAATTGCGAATTGTGGGGTTTTTGGTTTTCGGGTCACTGAAGTGGGACCCTACAGCTTTCTGATAAAGATAGAGAGAGAACTAGCAGTGGATTCTATCGATCATGACTGTGTAATATTTACATAAAAAGTATTATTTATACTAGAGTATGAGATATCATGTAAACTCACATATTATTTATTATTAGATAGAATATAAATGAGATGTGAGTAGATATGATATTCTATATTCTATAACAACAAATAACACAAGTATACATTTATATGGTTGGTATTTATAAAAGGAGTAGATAGGAAAGAAAATGGAGAAAAGAGTATGTTTTCTCTTATATGTATTTATGAGACGTTTGTTTCGATGTATATTTAATTATTTCTAGGAATAGATAGTTGAAATTGATTTATTCTTATATTTGTTACAAGTTTTATAAAAAAATTTCTGGGTATTAATTATTTCAAAGAATAAGATTTTCCTACAATTTAGTGAAATCTTCTTCCTAAGTTGAAGAGTGGAAAAAAAATTCTCAGGACTTAAGAATCAAAATTATTAAGCATAATTACTAAATCACCCCTCAATTATTCGATTTTTTTCTCTTTTTATGATTGTGTTAAAGATATTTTGGAAATTATAACATATATTATCAAGAATATAGATTATAAAACAAATAAGTTATAAATTTATTCTCGAGAATCTTAACAAATAATCACAGGAATATTTAATACTAAATAAATAATTTTTTTAAATATACAAAAATAATATTTCTGAAATATCATTTCCAGGAATATGATTCTTGAAAACCTAATTTCCCTTAAACAAGCGCCCCCTTAGATGATGAGAAATGAACGAAAAGAAAATGTGAGTTGCACAAAAGTATAATATAAAATTAATTACAATTATATGAAATGACATGTATATTAGGATAACTAATATTAAACACCTTTGAGGTTTGGAGTTATTGCATTCAATCTTATTCTTCTATAAAAATGACACTCCACCCCATTTCTATTATTAAATTCTTTTTTAAAATTTATTAAACTCATTTTTTCATATATATATAATAAAAATTATAAAATAAATTTAAAAATTTATTATTTGATGAAATACTACAACTTCAAATTTTAAAAACATAATCATTTCAGAGTTTAAAAAATAAAATCATGCTTTTAACTTTTTCTTTCAAAATATATAAGATTACTGCAACAATAATATTAAATGAGGTTTATAATTAAATAAATATTATTTCATATAATGAGTTAATAATTAATAATTTTATATACTTTGAAAGAAAAAGTTAGTAATTTTATATCAAGGATGTTTAGTGATTGCCTCGCACTTCAAAAAACAAAATCATGTTTTTAACTTTTTCTTTCGAAGTATATAAAATTACTTTAATAATATTGAGTATAATTTATAATTAAATAAATATTATTTTATACAGTAATTTAAAATTTTAATATAAAAATATTGCTTTCAGCAAATTTTATTTTCAATATTAAAGGATCCACTATTCAGAATCTAAAATTATGTTAACAATTTCTCAACCCAAAATAAGAAATGAAAAATTAATAGAATTAATAGCTTTTTCAAAAGCAAATCACACAAACAAATTTTGACTGTACCAAAAGTATGAAATAATTCTAAAAGTCATTGTTACTTAGAAGAGTAAATTTGTTATTTTATTGAAACATATACATTAATCAAAACATTGATAACCATAACTATTAAGTAGACGTAAGCTAAAATTTTGATATTAAATATTACCTTATTGTATAAAATATAAAATTCATTTAATCATAAATCTTACTCAATATTTTTATTAAAGTAGTCTTATATACTTTAAAAGAATTAAAAATATGATTTTATTTTTTAAACTATGAAATTATTATGTTTTTAAAATTTAAAGTTGGAGTATTTCATCAAATAATAAATTTTTAGATTTATTTTGTAATTTTTATTATACATATTAAGAAAAAAGATGAGTATAATGAATATAAAAAAATGAGTTTGAAAAATGTTATTGGAAATAATATTTATTAATTGATACACTTCTTTGATAATAATACTAAATATTTATTAATTTAAAAAATTAAATAATTATATTACTTTTTATTCAAAATAATATTATAATTGATATAGTACTCTATTAATTGAGATTATATAAATTAGAATTATATATTTTTTTTACTAATTATTACATATTAATTATAACATATATTTTAAAATTGATATTGTAATTTATCAAAAGGATGTACAAGGAAAAGACGTATAATTGAAATCATATATATTATATTTATTCATTAGTTTTTTAATTAGAAAATGTATTTTTATCTATTATTATAATATTTGAGAGTCATTTCATGAAAAGTATTACAAGTGTCTTTCATACAGAGCTTTAGGATAAATGTGTCATTCATAGAGTGATTTAGGGCCCACTTTTCTCGACAATTATGTCTATAGATGTTTTTACTTAATTTACAATTAAAATATTAATTATTAATAAAATCAAATCTACTATCATTAAAGATTACGTGAATCAATAAAATTAGAATCATTAAGATATATTCATGGGATTACAAATCATTAAAATTATGATTTATAGTTAAAATTAAGAATAATTAAGAATGAAAAATAAATAGAGAATTAAGAATCATTGAAAAATGGATTAGATATAAATGTATTGAGGTGATTAAAATAATAATGGGGTCATTACAATAAAAAATTGTGTGATATAAACAAAAATAAAAAAGGGGATTGTCTTAATCAGATCAACAAAAAAGTCTCCATTACAACAAAAAATCGTATGATATGAAAAAAAAAAAGGGAATGGCTTGATCATATCAATAAAAAGGTCTTCTATTTGTCATGCGATTATGGAGTGCAGGATCTTTTAGGGGTAAATCTTTTTGTTTTATTTTTTATCCATTATTATTAGATTTGATTTTGTTATATCCATAGGTTTCCTTGATCTGTCATGTAACCGTAACAGTGGATAAAGCAAGACATGACCACTATTAATGCTTATTGAATCCCTATATATACTTAATCACTGATTTAGGTTTAGAGTAAATATTTGTCAATTGTATTTGGATCATACCACTGGTAATAATTAACAAGTTTAACAAACTGATAAACAGATTCATTTGACTAAAGTAAAAGGTAGTGAACCAATTCGTAATTATCTATTCTAATTTACTTAATACTTAATGAAGGATTTCGTTAGGCTAATCATAGAAAAGAGATGAATTTGTCTCAAAATTTTACGGAGGAGCAATTTTTTTTTCTATCGATCTATTTTAGATTGAAATGAAAGCAAGTATTTATCATTTCTAAAATTAAATAAAGTAAATAGCCACATCTAGATATACAAGACGTCCTCTGTGACTTACATATCTATAAAAATAACAAACCCAGTCTTTTAATTTTTTTTTGAGCCAGCCATTTATTTATACAATAATATATATCAATTGAAAAATATATGCAATATTATATATTATATGCAAATTATATTATTATTATTATTATTATTATTATAGATTATAAATCTACTATATTAATATTTCAAACTTATTTAATGGAAACTATTATAGATATCATTCATATGGTGACTTAGGTTTCACGTGCCATTCATATATAGGCCCCACCTTTCTTAATCTCTATGTCTAAAGTTTTTTTTTAAACTTAATTTATAATTTACTTATTAATTATTTTTATATGAAATAAAATCAAATATTACAATCATTAAAGAATCGAATATTACAATCATTAAAAATTACAATTTGCACTAAGAAAAAACTCATGTGAATATAATTATGACTTATAATTAAATTAAGAACCATTAATAGCCTCACATTATGAAGGTAATATAAAAAATTATAAAGAAAATATTTTTAAAATAAATAAGCTTTAAAATTATTTTTTTTAAAGAAAACGGGTAGGTCAATTTGTTAACAAATTACTAATTGATTGATTTTGAAATGATAATAATTCAAAATTAAATTTATACCAAATTTATTCTTAATCAAATATTTAAGACTCATTATAATACAAATATGATAATTTATTTTTAATCAAATATGATAACAATTGATATAATACTAATATTTTAAGACTCATTACATAAAAAACAATTTATGTGTTATTCATAGAAAAATTATACCCCATCATTTTGTAATTTTAATACTTAAAGTAAGTTTTTGAATTTAATTTACCTTCTAATTATCAATTATTTTTCCAATAATACCTTTATATCTCTCTACCATTAACAAAAGTAATATAAAAACTAAAAAATAGCATAAACAAAATTATAATTCAATATATTATACCATAAAAATTATATATATAATTATAGTATTAATGATAATAAAGCTATTATATTTATATTGCATTAATAATATTTGTTATTATGGATATTTATATTTTAAAGTTCAAAATATTTTAAATTTTTTTTAATAAACCCATAAATATCAATAGGGATTCAAATCTCTACGTGGAATGAAGAATGGAGACTTATAACGGGAATATGGATGAGAATGGAGGCAAAATTTTAAATGAGGATGGGATTAGGAAAAAAAATTTAACTTCAAATTTAGCACTTTTGAAATCATAATAAAAAAAATTATCTCTCTACCTATATTACTATATTCTATTTAATTTTTTACAACTTGAATATTCTAATCTATTAATTCTATAATTTTTTTCATACTAATTTTTTTGAAAAAAACACCTTTAATTTTTCAACACTAAAATATTTTAAAAAAATTAATTCCACAATTTACACTTCTTTGATAATGATACTAAATATTTATTAATTTAAAAAATTAAATAATTATATTAATTTTTTATTCAAAATAATATTATAATTGATATACTACTCTAATAATTGAGATTATATAAATTAGAATTATATATATTTTTACTAATTATCACACATTAATTATAACATATATTTTAAAATTGATATTTTAATTTATCAAAAGGATGTACAAGGAAAAGATGTATAATTAAAATCATAAAATTATATTTATTCATTATTTTTTAAATTAGAAAATATATTTTTATATTTTTATAAATTAAATATTTTAATTACTAAAAATATATAAACGGCTAGGGATGATAAAAAAAATTGAAAGTGGGTACATGCGGAAATTACCCACAATGGAAAAGGGAGTTGAAACATATTTTGTCTTCATAGGAATGATCGATGGTGCTAAGCTCCTGTTTGTTAAACGGGATAGTGACGGGGTTAGCATACCTTCATTTTTTTAATTATTTTTATTGTATTTGCATTATGTGTGCATTTTAATTTTAATTTGGATTATGTTTCATTAATAGTATTTGTTATTATGGATATTTATTTTTCAAATTATAAAATATTTTTAAAGTTTTTCTCTTTTTGAAGTTTGTTAATAAACTTCTAAATATCATATGGATATAAAATTCCTACGGAAAATGGGAAATAGGAACCCATAAGGGAAATGTGGATGAGAATGAGAAGCAAATTCTAAACGGTGACGGGAGGCATGGGACATGTCCCCTTTCTCATGGATACTCATTGTCCTCCCTATAAATGGCTCGTGATATAGTAAAATTATCCATTTATTTTCTTTTTTTATTCAACAATTTAAACTTTCAAAATGTGCAAAATTTTCATAAAATAGGCTCTTTATTGTTAGTTATAGATCATCTATCAAAATTTTTCTAACCTTATAAATATGATATTCAAAATAAAATATAAAATAGAATGACACATTTATATTTTTTCCACTTATTTAATTATTTAAATATTAACTTACTTTTAAGATAAATTTATATACTCAATTTTCAATAAGATATATTTAAATAAATTATCATTTATTTCAATAAAAATCAACAAACTGTTTTTTATTATCTCCTCGTGCATCACACGGGTCCAACGACTAGTTTTTATTATACATATTAAGAAAAAAGATAAGTATAATGAATATAAAAAAAATTAGTTTGAAAAATGTTATTGGAAAATATAAATATACCAAAACTTACACATGATGTAAATGTATCTCCATCCTAAAAAAATAATAATTATTAAAATTAATACCAGTATCATTTTCTAGAAAAACTCTTCTATGTTGGTGGAGCAAGTCCTGGTTTTACTTCACAATAATTTGTGACCATCGGATGCATATGTGGAACCCACCGATTAGTACATAACATAGGTCTTTGCAGTGGATACTGGATAATATTGGTGGAGTAAGAAAATTCTTCCTCGCTTGAGTACAGAAGAATGCCTCCATTTTCAAATCTTAAGACGCAGCATTTTTCATTAGAATTAGGACGTAGCTAGCTATGCCCCGGCTGCATGAACTCATTTGATTTGACAATGCCTTTAGATGACGGCTTTTGTACGTAAATAAAATGAAGAAAAACATTATGTACACATGTCTCACATTGTGAACATTATATGCACTAATATATCATTTTGTATGTGAGGGGAATTGGTTAATTCTCAACCAATTTGTTCATTTTCCTAATCCACAGAAATCGGTTGACAGTTAACCAATTTCTGTTTGTTTCGTGTCACCCTCAATCGTGGTCCCTCACTTGTTCGTCTATATATATGAACGATTTCCCTCAGAGAGGCATACTTCATTCCTCACAAGAGGACTTAGTTTGCTGAGATTTTGAGGGAAAAATGGCAATAAGAGGATATCTTCTTGTCCATTATAATTGTGAAGTAGTAGAAAACACACAAGATGGAGTAAAGTTCTGCTGTCCAAATCCAATACCTATGAATATTTGTTCATCCATGACTATTTCTGAGCTTCATGAGAAGATTATGCATAAGTTACGCCAACAGAACAAGCAAATAGTGCAGATGCTCTATCGGTTGCCATTGTTGTAGGACAAGGTATGTTACGCTTTACAAGTTGCTTGATTCAAACTGACGATGACATAGGGATGATGTTCGATTGTCCTGCTCGATTTCCTTATTTTAGTGTTATGGAGGTATTTGTATCCTTCGGAGACATAAACTTGAGCTCTGAGGGATCTACTCATAATCCCACATTTGCTGAAGGGTCATTAAGACAACATTCTCCAACACTAGCCATGGGAAATCCAGTTCAGAATGACGATGTTATGGCGCGAAATGAGAATGATTTGGGGCAAAGTTTTGAAATGAATATTGGTAGTGATTTAGGCCGAGCCGAACCAGATCCGAGTTTTGATTCTATTTTTAATGAGGAGGGTGCCGAAGAGGACTCAAATGAAGGTAATAACTAAAATTCCCTTTATTACAGTTTAATAGTTGTAATGAGATATTTTAGTATGTGTTTTGAATTGTAGATTTGGTCCAATAAATTTCAATATGCTATCATATTGTGTATTTATTAGTTAATTGTGAGTTTAGGCTATTTAATTTAGGGTTGATATATTGCTGAATTGCTCAAAAATATCTATGTGTCTAGTTGATAAATCGTAATTATTTAGAATCTATACATAAATTTTATTAATAATATGTTCTTGACATATTTTAATTATGTAATACTTTATTTTATGAAATTATTGTTTATTTAATTTTGTTATGAAACATATTACATAAATACAGAAAATAAATTTATATAATAATGTGATTATTTTATTGTTAATAAGATTCTTTCGACATTGCTATTTTGTTCAAATAAATTAATATCTGATACATACATAGTGAAAACACCTTAAAGAAGTAATATCTAGATCTTGTGAGTTTATTATTGCAAAACTTTGTGTGAAGTGTTAACTATTATTTAAATTGTACAGAGTTATTCGAAGATGATATAGATGAGGAGGTACTGCCTCTTACCCAGGGACAACCGTTGACAATCGAAACTAAAACACAATCTGAAAGTCAGCGAGTTGGTCACTATTCAAGTTTAAATTTTGAAGCAATGCAAGTGAATCAGTTGGATGATAGCAACACAATGGGATTACATAGACTGAATCAATTGCATGAAGGGCAACAGTTCCCTAACAAAGAATCAGTACTGCTTGCGATAAAAAACTATAGCATCCGAAAAGGAGCTGAGTACAAGGTATGTCTGTCAGATCATGTGAAATATCAGGGGCAATGCAAGTACTTTGGGAGAGGGTGTAATTGGAGTATTCGTGTTATATATCGACGGAAGAAAGGACAGTGGGAGATAAAGAAGTACAACGGGGAACATACTTGCTTATCCACTAGTATTTCGCAAAATCACTCTCAGCTAGATATTCAGGTCATTGCTGCTAGTATCCATTCAATAGTTGAAGCTGATCCAACGGTTCCAATTAGAACACTGCAGGCCTCAGTTTATTCAAAGTACGAATTCCAGATTTCGTACAAGAATGCATGGCTTGCAAAGCAAAAGGCCATTGGCCGGATTTATGGTGATTGGGAGGAATCGTACAATGAGCTTCCGAAATGGCTGCTAGCTCTGCGATCATTTATGCCAGGTACAATCACTAAAATTTCAACTCTGCTTTATTATGTTGGTAATTTGGTTGATCGTAGTTGTGCCATGTTTCATCGTCTATTTTGGACATTCTCGCCGTGTATAGAGGGGTTTAAAAATTGCAAGTGTTTGTGACTGTCGATGGAACACATTTATACGGAAAGTATGGTGAAAAACTACTGATGGCAATTTGCGCAGGATGGTAACTCAAACATTTTCCCTATTACATTTGCTGTGGTCGAAGGAGAGACGATAGAGGCTTGGTACTTTTTCCTAA
The DNA here is from genome assembly GCA_031216105.1 of Dalbergia cultrata. Classification (NCBI taxonomy): domain Eukaryota; kingdom Viridiplantae; phylum Streptophyta; class Magnoliopsida; order Fabales; family Fabaceae; genus Dalbergia; species Dalbergia cultrata. The sequence continues at coordinate 22,397,052 of CM062350.1, forward strand.
CAAATCTTTGGGGCCATGTGACACCGCAGGAAGGAATACTGATCATTTCTGATAGGCATGCTACTATAAAAGTAGCTTTAGATGCAGAAGGCAGTGGATGGCATCCTCCAAGTGCTTACCATGCTTATTGCATTCGTCACATTGCGTCAAACTTTGCGGTAAATTTCAAGAGCAAAGATGCAAAGCGAGCTCTGATTAATGCAGCATATGCAAAGACTCGGAGTGAGTTTCTCTATTACTCTGAACTAGTAAGGGGTGAGCACCCAGATATGGGTCCATGGATGGACCAGATTCCTTTAAGAAAGTGGACGCAGCACCAAGATGAAGGACACAGATATGGTCATATGACCACTAATATGTCTGAGTGTATAAATGTAGTCTTGAAAGGTGTCCGTAATCTTCCAATAATTGCATTAGTCAAGGCCACTTACTACTGTCTTGCTGCATTATTCGTGAAGAGGGGGTAGCAGGCAGAGGCCCAAGTAGCAGCGGGAAGGGAATTCTCAGAAGCATGCGAGCATATCACAAGAACTCCCAATCATTGGGAACCATGTTTGTTACTAATTTTTCACGATCTAATGAATCGTTTGTTGTAGAAGAAACACAACCTGTGGGAAATTGGAGCCAAAGAACTTACAGAGTCAGACTTGGAGATCGATATTGTGATCATGGAGAATTTCAGGTATTACATTATCCTTGTCGTCATGTACTTGCTACTTGTGCCCACACTGAAGCACGAGTTCAATGGAGTTCTTATGTTGATAATGTCTACCACATAAGCACTATTCTAGAAGTGTACAGAATGGAGTTTGCATCGGTTGCGAATAAAGCATATTGGCCACCATGGTATGGACCTCGATTACGACCAAATCCTGAGCTTCGACGAGCCAAACATGGCCGGCCAGTGTCAACCAGAATCCGAAATGAAATGGATGAAGTCGAATCTGGTCATGGAAAGAGATGAGGACTATGCAGGCAGGAGGGTCATAGCAGGAGACGATGCTCCACCTTAGTAGCTACCTCCTCGACTCAGCCGGGCCCAAGCAATTGGAGAGGACATCAGATCAAGTGTTGTAGTGTGTGCTTTTTGTTTGTAAGTTGTAAAAGTTCATGTATCAAATCATTGGTGTATTGCGTAGTGTTTATTTTCTAGTCAGTAACCGATCATGTATCAGATCATTGGTGTATTGCTTGGTTCTTTGTGTTGCAAGATATGCGAATGGTTTTAATTAACTATCTACTCAAATTAAATTACAAGCACTACATAATTACATACAAATTTGGTAAATCATCATACCAGATACATTACTAGCTAATTACATCGTCCCCCTACTAAGTCAATACAAAATACAACAGCAAGTACTATATGAGTACCAAATACAATTGAATGCATCAAAATAGCCATGCTCCACTGCCCTGAAAAAGATATTGTCATATTCCACAAGTTAGACTTAACATGATCAAATATGCATAAAACGAAATAAGACATATTTTTCAACATGTAATTAAAATTTATGAACACATAAATTCATAAACCTGGCTACCATATTACTGATCTCGCTGGTTACGCCGAGCTCCTATCAGATGCCCACCGGTATGGCAGCGGGTGGGCTGAATTTGCCACGGGCCAAGCTGTTCACGGCCATGGTTACCTCCCCCATGGTCGTTGCCTATATGGTCATCACCAATTTGATCATGCTGTATGTGCGTTGCGTCAAATGTCGATGTAGGAGTCCCACCTAAGAGATCAAAGGATGGCTGGGAATATGGACCTGGTAATTGGGTTTGATTAAGAAAACTCTCACATGTAGCCATGTCCATCTGCTCAAGCATAGGGCTTAACCCCGTGGAGAATTGATATACCGGGCTGGAGGCCGAACTCGAACTGGGCACATAGTCATGAGAACTAGAACCGGGAATGTAATCATGCTCAAATGAACCCGCTATGTGTGAGGTAGGACCGGCCATATGCTTATGAGTATGAGCACCTATGTTATGACTGCTAGGACCGGCCATATGCTCCTGAGTATGAGCACCCATGTTATGACTGCTAGAACCTGCACCATCATCTTCATCAACCTCATCACCCTCATCTTGGTTATCCTCCTGGCAGTGCATCCGCCTGATGCGAGTCCCTGCTTGCATTCGTTGATTCCTCCGACGTCGATCTGGAGCATGAGGAGGCATAGCTACAACAAGCGTCGATGCAGCACCAGGCGATGCATTGGATGGCAATTACACACCTCGGGGATCTCGAAACACATGCTCAGCTGATAAAATGCTCCGTGCAACATGGCTATACCAATCGAAGTACTCTGGTAAAGGCAACTGGACTGAACTGGAAGCACGATGATATGGGACTACTCGTTCTCTTTGTTGATCCCATAGCCGATGCCATGTCATGTGGTAATGTGGCCACCAAGTACACTCCATGCCTCTTGCATCCTTCGCGTGCAGGGCATCGATGTTTAGCAGCTCGCATGGAATAGGTTGCTCAGCCCCAAATTGTCTAAGCACACGATCAACATGATGCCAGTCAACACATGAGAAGCAAATTAATGATGTTAGTGATGCCCAAATTATAGACTCTACTTGAACCCATGGTTGTGTTATTTGCTGGATTTGAGGGATATCATATGGTGTCCAGACAAACTGTCAAATAAATTGATTAGCCACTTCAACAAAAAGTGTGTATATATATACACAAATAAATACATGCACACACACACACACACACACACACACACACACATATATATATCAAATTTGTTAAATCATATTGAAACACTTACATCCGTATAATGGAGCTGGTCAACTCATGCCCTCAGATATTGCATGCGTCTCTCATGTGCATCAGGTGGGGCAACAAATCCAACCCACCTTCCAAATATACATTAGTTGATAATTTGTGTCATTATAATGATAAACAACAAAATTTAAATCACAATTAAGAATTTTAGTGTAGTAATATACCTCCTAGCCAATGGAAACCTATAGTCTTCACGATCCACTATGGGACTGAGCAATGGCACTCTATACCATATCCAAGATTGTAACAAGACAAGACAACTAGCAAGATCACCTACTGAAGTGTTAACACCACGACACAACCCACGATATAATATGGATAACACAGCGGATCCCCAACTAAGCCTCCCACACTCTTCAAAATCACGCAGTACAGGCAACCATCTCAAGTGAACTATAGCAGCTAATTTGTCTGCAAACAACATCCCCCCAATTAGCAACATAATGTAAACTCGTGTTGCTTGCATAACCTCGATTGCAGTCACATTTTCTTTCAGTGGAGCAAAGAGGCTCTTCAGCCATGCCAATGTCACAGTATTGCCATTTCATTTTCGCTCATTCTTAGGTGGTATAGACCCAAGCAATTCTTGGCACATGTCCCAAATATTCTGCCCACAGAACCTATCCCAAGCTCCTGTGCAGCCACGAATAGCAACCCCATCTACTCGCAGCCCTAATTGAAATGAAACATCCTGAAGTGTTACGGTACACTCTCCATAGGGCAAGTGGAAAGTGTGAGTCTCGGGACGCCACTGCTCAACAAATACAGACAGTAGAGAGTTGTCATATTCAAAAAATTTAATCTGTGTCGCATGCCAAAAACCTGCCTGTTCCAAGTATGGTTTCATGCGAAGATCCACCTTTTTCATGTGGTCTCATCTACCTCGCAACACACGAGCAGGCTGAAGCACAAAATACAAAATTACTCATGTTAAATATATTAAAAACGTATCAATATAACGAAAAAAACTAACCAACAAATCTAATTAAAAAATAAATTAACTATTCTAAATTAAATATATTTTTCACTAAATAGCTTTATTATAATCTACCTATAATATTTACTAATGTAATTAATGTATACACGTGAAATAGGTTTATGATATTCTAATCTAACTAAAACAACAAACTTATCAAAGTCAAGTCAACTACTTTGCTAACTAATATTTATTTACTAATTTCCTAAACATGTTCATAAATCTAATTATAATAGATGCTTTACTAAATATTTTTATAGTCTAATCTAAGTATAATATTTAATAGTCTAATTAATTTCTACTAACAAAATATTCTTACGGTGCACTAATCTCCCTAAATCTAATTACAAATAAAATATTTCTAATCTAAAAATTAAATTTCAATAGACATATTTTATTTTTTATTACATTAACAACTAAAATACTTCGCAAAGCTAATTAAAATATATTATTTCTTAAACATGTTTGTTAATCTAAATAAATTAGATTATATAATTAAATTAGATTATATACTATACAATTTTTTTGTGTAATCTAAAAACAATATATACTAGTCTAATTAAATTTTATAACTCAACTATGTTATATGTCAACTAATCTTCCTAAATCACTTAACAAGTCTAATTAAAACTATAAATTTTCGAACCCAAAGATATTACTTTGAATAATTAAGTAGGTAGGTTTTACTTTTTAGCATATTTACTTAGTTACAATATTTCACACTAAACTAATTAACATAAATTATTTCCTAAAAATGTCCATAAATCTAATTACAATTTATTATTTACTAAACATATTATAGTATAAACCAAACTATAATATTTATTAATCTAATTAAATTATATCTCTAATAAAGTTTAATGCACACTAATCTCCTAAAAACAACTTACTAATCTAATAAAAAATAAACATACTTTCTAACATAATAAATATTCCAGTATCACTAAATTAATCAAACATAACTTTTCCTAAACTTATTCCTAAATCTAAATAACATATATATTAAGCATAAATACAGTATATTCTAATTACAATAACTGCTACTTTAGCTTACGTATATAGCCAAAATAAATTTCAAGTCTACTAAACTATACATAAAATACACTAAACTAAATTAAACAATTATTATAACTACTGAAAATTATTGACAAAATAAAATAAATCACCGTAATTAATAAATAAAAATTTACCTCTACATGAAGATTTGCTGCAATGTGTCCAAAATTATCATAACACCTGATATCATTTTGTGCAATTTCCCTTTTTCACTCTTGCTCTTGGTTGGAAGCTGAAAAAATCAAAATCGATGAAGTGCTGCTCGCCTCCCACATATATATCTGATTGCTGCATGCAAATTAGATGGCCAGGGAGAGTTGGTAGGTGGATCGGACGGCTGGGAGAGACTTCTGCGAGCGGACCAGCGCATGCTGTTTACATTTTCTTAAACTGTATTTTATCAACTTAACGTATTGTATCTTAAATTGATTTATCGTGCATATAGGATTATTAAAATAAAAAAAAAGAGACAATAGCATGTGCCAGCATGAAGACGCTCAACTCACTACAATGAGAAATCCTCACTGAGCAAGTGGTTGTTTCAGCAGGCTTACTATAATGAGTCTGGTTTGTTGCAATGAATGGTCTCGATGTCAGCATAGTAGAAGACGACACGATTTTGATAAATGAGCCCTAACTCGTTTTAAAAACCCCCCAAGCTCTGGGTTTTCTTTCCAAAAACTAGAAACCTAGCCACAAATACATCTACTCTCCCTCTTTCTCTGAAATCTCACTCCACTCCCTCCCTTGAAGCTTCAAGGTGAGTTTAGTTATTAATTTATGCCTTATCTCTCTCCATTCCTTCATGTTCTAGAGTATGAATTGTCATTATTCTCAATTATTGTCAAGTAGGGGTGGTCCTCCAATGTTGCTAGAGTTAGTCTAGAGTTATCTAGAGTTATCCATAGATCATTCATGAGTTTGGGGTTGTTGTGGCAGACATTGGTACCATCCTTGCTCCATTGAGCTCAATTGATGTTGACACCATTACTTCCTCCTTTTCAGATAAATGTGATCAAATCTTGTAATCTCTATATTGATCATTAGAACTATTTTTGTTAAATGTGGCTTAAATACATTATTTTAGAGACTATTTCAAGATATTAGAGATTATTATTGATTTTGCCAAGTTTATGAAAATTTGGTTTTCAAAGAGCATGAAATGTATGTTTTAAGAAAAGCTAGAGTATGAATATAATCATATTTAAAGATTTTTACAATTTCCATTATGATTTCAAGAGTAGAAGAAATATAAGATAGGGTTTTAAAGCCAAAGAAGAGCCAAGTACAGAGTTCTAGAGAAAATGTTCAGTTTTTATGGTTTTGGACTAGATGGTAGCTATAAAGAAACAGACAATGAGTTACAATTGTGAGCGATCGTTAACCTTGACACTGAATTGTTCTTAAGGGACAATCTCATCCAAAGCAGAGATGAAACTTAGTTAGGAGTCCAAAGTGGGTCCTTGAGGAACTCTAGAGACTAGAGAATTTATTATGCCATGATTGACATGCATAACCAGAGAACACATTGTTATCTCATATTTGATATGCATAACCAGAGAATTTATTATGCCACATACTTTGTACATAACCAGATATCCCTGTTTTTCTATTAAAGTACTGTTATTTATGTTTTCAGAGATTTTTTTTAAACTATTATATATGTATACATCAAAATGGTTTCAAAGCTATTGCATTAATATAATCATAAGACGGTTGGGGGCTAGGGCCCACTCATTGAGTTTTAGATGAAACTAACTCAACTCCCTTTTTTTCCATTATAGATATAGTAGCTGTTACGGGTCATTCTCAGCTGCCTCCTCCGTAGCAGTAGAGATATTAGTTGGTGAGCTTCACTTCGGAGTGAAGTGCCTTTTGTATTTTGATATAGAGTACTTCATTAATAGTGCGGGTAGGGTCCAAACCATGTAGAAGGCTTTTGCATTTTGCACCATGATTCAGATTTATTTATATTTACATGATTATAGTTTTCATGGCTTATTTTGTATAGAGAGCAACTCATTATATTTTGTATTACAAATACAGTTTTAGAGCTTGATTATGAAATTATTATTTATGATGATTTTGATTTCAAAGAGAAAGAGATTGATAACAAAGATGAAACAATGTTTTAGAAATGAATTTTATGATTAAAATATGTGTATAGTGAGACTCAGCAATCACGAGGCTTGTATGGAGATGAGATTCCCAAATCCCGTTTCCCAAATGCCATTCACATTCTCAAATCGGGTCGTGACATCTAGAAGATAAGGATTTTGACCAAGTACAAAAGCAATGTGTCACTGTCAATACTTTTGTGAAAGTTGACTTAATTTGAATTTCAAATTTCCATCTGTTTCTGCTGACTTAGCATGGTTTCTGAACAATGCGTGTTTTCTGATATAGCTTCACAGTTTCTGATGTTTGTGTTAATCTTCTTTACTTGACTCTGAGTTTGATAGGGATCTTTTCATCATTTAACATGTCTTCAGAGTTGATTTTCATCGAGATTGAAGATTTTGATCATGATATGCTCAAGAGAAATTGATTCCTTTAGTGATATAGTGTTTTTTTGAATGTGTGACATGCTTTCTGATGATATATACTTGGTTTCTGATATTTGATAGTGCTTTTTTAAGTCTCTAACATATATTAGTTTGATTTTTGAACTACTTTTCTATCACGACCCACCTACGGAGTGTGACCGGCACGTGAGGATTTGGGTCCCCACGGAAGCCTCTGGTAACGTAACTGACTAATATGCATAAATAATCCAAATTTAGTCAAAATATCTCAAGTTCAACTAAAACTCAATAATATGAAATTGTTCTCAACACATAAATTCTGAACATAAATCTGCATAAAATCCATATTCTAGGCCAAAGCCAAACATAACAAAATAATTAACAGAAATTCTGAAAATAATATTATACATGTTCGGGGATCCTGCCTACACAATTTATTGGAGCACTACTAGACTGACATAATTGACAATAAGCTCCACTCCAAAGCGAAGCTCACCAAGAAAGCTGTAGCACTACTACGGAGGATCCTGTGGTACAACTGAAATTGTAGCTGTATCTGTAGGGAAAGGAAAAGAGAGGGGTGAGTTCATCAAAACTCAGTGAGCGAGCTTCCACTCACAACCCACATGGGACAATAACAAAATACATAACATATACATGCAACTGATGTGAAATATATTACATATATAATTACATATAAATTAACTGAATCTATGACAATAACTAGTAGAGAAACATGAATTATTTTGTACATAATTATCTTAGCTGAATAGCTAAATCTGAGCTAATGGCTAATCTGATGGGCACCTAACTAGGTCCCATAAATGGACACCTCACTAGGTTCCTTATTGTGAGTGAGCTAGTCCTCTAGCGGACCACTTGGTACCAAGGTTAACGATCAATCCTGCAGCCGTTAACTCGCTGATCTATTTCTCACTAATTAATATAAAATAATTTGTTCATAAACCAAATAAATATAAAAGCTCTGAATTCATATAATTCTAACAATTTGACTGTAGCATAACTGAGATTCTAAAATCATGTCTAAGGGATCACCAGCTTGTAGACATAGTGATTTCAGTAATAAATAGAATATGTATATGACAATTGTTATGAATTATACTTTATTCAATACTTTCAATAAATCATATCTAATATTCTAAAATCTTCATAGGAAATACATAGTCTGAAAACATGATAATCAATATTTCTACTGTAAACATTAAATTGAGGTCTCACAATTTCATAAACTAGGAAAAAGATATTCTATAACACGCAAGGTATCAATTATGGTCCCATGTGTTTTGCTAAAATGATTAATTTTCATGATAACTGTAAAAATAATAATATTTCTAAAACAGGCATAATCATAATAATATATTCTCTTGACATAAATCATTCTAAAATTTCATAAATAATTTATATAATATGAAAAAATATTAATAATGACCAAAAGTATGATTATGAGCTTAATCCCACTCACCGTTAGTAGTTGTGAGTGTACTTCTACTAATAACTTTACTCCGAAGTATTGGAATGGTACAAATAACCAATCTCACAGATTAAAATAAAGGAGCATCACAACGTCCCAAGAGAGGATTAGCTAGGCTCACTGAAGCTCGGCCATGAGGATCATGAGCTTGATAAGAGATGAGTTCGGCCAAGAAGAGGTTTGGCTAAGAGAATGTTTGGCCAAGAGGATGTGGAAGTAAAACTTATCAAAATGAAACTAAATATTTCTTACACATACACACTCCTACACACATATATTTATACACAAATATAATAATTGTAATTAATATTAGTGCTATATGTCTAATAATAATAAATAATATTAATGCCAACCACACTTAGTAATTATAATGTTAAATAATATTAGTGCTAGGTACACTTAATAATAATAATACTAATGCTAGCTACACTTAGTAATAATAATTATAATTAATATTAGTGCCATATATCTAGACTTAATAATAATAGTAACTAATATTACTGCTAACCACACTTAGTAATTATAATGTTAAATAATATTAGTGTTAGGTGCACTTGATAATAATAATAATAAATAATAATAATAATAATAATTCATAATAATTATAATTTCTTTATTTGGGATATCACATTTTCACATCATTAAAGTTTTGAATCTTTTTGAATGAGATTACAATCATGTTAAAAAATGATATTGTGAAAAATATGTCATTAATTGACTTATATGTAGTGAGAATAGTCTTGTTGAATGCCATAGAAACTTAGTTGAAACATTAGTGTTTTCTTCAAAATATTTTAACAAAATTTGCTTTGTTATCACTCAAAACACAAGCTATGGAGCTTTCTGAAAGGTTATGAAGCTAACAAATTGATCTTATGAAAATTTATGGATTAATCAATTATTTTAGGATAGTTATGTATTTTAGTAAACTATTGTTGTGACCGGGATCACGACGGGGACGACGAAAAAGAATTGATTGAAAATGGAGTCACCACCAAGTTTTATTTAATTGGTAAAAACATGGAAAAAATCATTTATTTTAAAAGAAATGATATTTGAAACCAGATTTTGAATTCGAGAGTAGATTATGCACAGGGAAGGGTAAAGTTTATTTTTGCAGCACCCCTGATACATCCATATTAATACGGTTACCTTAATTGATTTGTGCAAATTATTAATAACCTTTCAAAATATTTATTCTAGCATTTTTATCATAAGAAAATTGTAAAAAGAAAAAAATTTTAAAAAGGAAATTCTGGGACACCAAACTCTCACAGCTCAGGTGTCCAAAATATTGAGTTAACAAGCCGTCACGGCTAAGTTAAGATATATATATATATATATATATATATATATATATATATATATATATATATATATATATATAAGTATATTTTAATATTTAAAAATAAAAATTACAAAAGAGAATAAAATATATATTTTTTAGATAGAAATTTTTGGAACATCAAGCTGTCACAGCTCATATGCCCAGTATATTGAGTTAACAAGTAGTCACAGCTGAATTAACATCATTATTCAAATAATATGTTTCTAAAAAAAACAAAGTTAAAAATAAAATGCTCCCTATAAAAATTAAAATTTATTAGAAAAATTATTTACAAGTTGAAAAAAATGAAAATTTAATTTTGACTTGACAGGGATGCCGGCTCTTATCTGTGCAATGCAAAACTCAAAGTCACGTAGTTCCGTAGAAAATGAGTATTAGTTGGTTGATTTTATTCTTAAAAATGATTTTTAGAATATCAACCTGTTGAAGCTAAAATATTATTTGAGTATAGAATTAATAAGCCGTCATAGATAAATTAACTCATTCTTCAAAAAAAAAAATTAGTGACCAGTTTTAAAAGACCAGAACAACCAATTTTTTTAAAAAGAAAAATAAAATTTATTTTTATTTTTAAACAAAGGGACCCAAAAATGAAAATACTTAAAATATTTTTTTTATTTTCAAAGAAACCCCTAAATTAAAAGAATAACTCTGGCCCGAAATAGTCATCATTGAATGAAGGCCCAAACTCTAGAATAAATTAAAAATTCGAAATAAAAATAAGATAACCAACAACAAACTCTTTCTTATGATTCAGTTTTTAGACTGACATAGCCCATGCACTCTCACCATTTCTCAGGCTGAAAATGCCTAAACTCTCCATATAGCACTTTCAGTTTTTCTTTTAAAACAGCCGAAACATCTTGAACCCAAACAATGACCCAATAAAACAGAGTGCTAAAAGATAAAAATAATATTTTTTTTTCTCTTTTATTTTCTCGCTCAGTTTTTAATTTTTTCTCTTATCTATTTTGATTTATAAGTTTACATAAATGATTTGTAAGTTTTTTATACTATGTTTACAAGTTTTAAGGACGGGTTTATAAGTTTTTTATACTATATTTACAAATTTTTAAGGCGGGTTTATAAGTTTTTTACACTATATTTACAAGTTTCAATATAGGTTTATAAGTTTCAGCCTGAAACTTGTAAACATAGTGTAAAAAACTTAAACCCGTCCTTAAAACTTGTAAATATAGTGTAAAAATTTGTAAATATAATGTAAAAAACTTATAAAAATGTTCTTAAAATTTGTAAATATAGTATAAAAAATTTGTAAATTATTTATGTAAATTTATAAATCAAAATAAACGAGAGAAAAAAAAAAAAAAAAGCCAATCGAGAAAATAAAAAAAAGAGAAAATACAAAACACGCACCCCACATCTAGTTGGGAACAAAATCAACAATAAAATAAAGGGATAACTAAAAAGGAGAGTATGGGAAACATCTGGAACAAAAGGATGATGGCTTGGGGATTTGAGTTTCATTTTTTTTTTCATTTTGAAGTGAAACAGAGAGTGAGATCTTGGACTTTGCAAACACGCGGCGCGACAGTGCAGGGAGGAAGAGAGGCGGACAGTGCAGAGGCAAGGGGAAGGAGCTGGCACCAGCCACCACGCAAGGTGGGCCGGTTCAGCCGAGGGGAAGCCGCGGTTAGCACGAGACCACGGCGGCGCGACGCGACTTCGCGACGGTTTGCGGTCGTGGCTGATTCACGGGCGGCCACTTCTGGGTTGCGTCGGCGTTTGCGAAGTGGAGAGGGAGTCTCGCAGCTGAGAGAATGGGAAACCGCGGTGCTGGTTTTCAGTGACGATGATGGTGGTGGTTGGAAGGAAAGGTGGTGGTGGCTGGTGAAAACAGATCTGAAGGGACGAGTTCACAGTGGCTTGGGCGCGGCTTAAAGAAAGAGGATGGAAGTGAGGCCGCGATGATGAAGCATGCAGCGGTGGCCACGGACGGGGATCTGTGGCGGCGGTGAGACAGTGGCACCCGCAAATTCCTCACTATTCTTTCTTCTCTTTTTTCAGGTAAGTTTGGCTGGATTTCTTTTGGACTGTAGATTTTGGTCATTTTTGTACATTGATATACAGGGATGGATTTCTGGTTTTGGCTATAGTTTGTGGATTGTTTGTGATGATTAATGGGTGGGCTATGGTGTGTACGTGCCTGATGTGGCTTAGTAATGGCTGAGACTGATCAAAACTTAATAACCAAATTTAACAAGAAAGAAAGAAAAATATACCACACACGATGCCGATCTGTTCCCTTTTTATTCTCTGAACTTCTGTGATTTTGCTTCAAATTTCCCTTAGAATTCTCAAAGTAAGACAACTCCTCTCTGCTTTTTATTTTTCAGAAAAATAAAGGTTGGGAATGAAAGTGATAATGGTGATCCGGGAATCCCCCCAGTATGTGAATTTTTTATCCCATTTATACATATTTGAGGTTGTTTTTTTTTTTTTCAAATATAGTTGGTGAAATTTTGATCTGATTGAGGAAATTTTCATGTTATAGCTGATTTCATGGGATTTGATTATTGACTTGCCCTGCTATTGTTTCTGAATTTTCAATTTCTATTATTTTTTTTCAAATATAGCTAATTTCTATTTTTTTTCAAATATAGTTGGTGAAATTTTAATCTGATTGAGAAAATTTTCATGTTATAACTGATTTCATGCGATTTGATTATTGATTTGCTCCTCCGTTGTTTCTGAATTTTCAATTTCTATTCTTTTCCAGAAGAACGATGCTGAAGAGGACAGAAGACAGTCATTCTTTTCAATCTTTTCTTTATTTCTATTTCTTTTTTCAAAAACAAAAGACAAAGTTGAAATTGGGGCACACAAATGCACCAAAAGCAACGAGCCAAATTTTTTTTTTTTTTTTGGTAAACAAGAGGGCCGAGGCCCAGAAACAAGAAACGCAGTGAGACTAGCTCATGGGACGGGGTATGGGGGCCCCTTGTACATCAGAAATTAAAATTACATTAAGAGATGGTGGTGGGGTATTCCACGTGATGTTGTGATAAACGTTCCCTGTATGGATTCTTGCCAGACTATCTGCAGCTTTGTTGGCTTCCCGTGGTATGTATTGAACTTGAATGTCCCAGTAATTATGCTGGTGCGCTGCTATCCGAGAAAGGAGGGTAGCATGATTAAGGGATGAAGTTTCCCCCTTAATAAGATCCACTGCTTGTTTGCAATCAGATTCGACTATCACTTTCCTACATCCTAATGTCCACGCCATTTGGATTCCGACCAGGATGCCCCAGAGTTCTGCCGAAGTTACATCAGTTTTGCCCAACTTGCGAGTTACACCCATTATCCATTGACCCAGTGAATTTCGGATCACACCAGCGCAACAAGCAATTCCCGGGTCACCTGTAAGGGAAGCATCCGTATTAACCTTGACCCATCCCTCTGGAGGAGCTGTCCAGTACAAATTATGTCTCTGGTTATTGCTCCCTTTGTTTTTGTTACTTTTCCGAGGCAAGGCACTTGTAATAGAGTTGACATAATCAATAATTAACGCATGTGCTACAGCGGGGCGCATGAAATTGTCTTCAAACAACTCCTTATTCCTCCAATTCCAGAGCTTCTAACATTTCACCATAAAGATGTCAATCCACAAGTAGTTGTCGTTGTATCCCCATTGGTTATGAAGGTTATTCTCAATCCATTCATCCAGAGGAAGAGTGAAGAATTGAGGGACTATGGCCGATTTGATTAAATGAATCCAAATTCTCGATGCTGCTGGGCAATCTCGAAGGACATGCAGTATGTCTTCCACACTGTTACAGCAGAGGTGGCAAACGGGGGATGTTCCAAACCATTGGTTGCGCTTTGCTGCTGTAGTCAAGCACTGATGTGGGGTGAGCCAGATAAAAACCTTTATTCTTTGAGGTCCTTTCCACCCCCAGATAGTACTCCACGGCCCCTGATGAAATACAGTGGATAAAGAAAGGGCTTCATAGGCGCTTTTGGTAGTAAAAGTACCATTCTTGGAGAGGTTCCAACGAATAGAGTCAGGGGGATCATTGGGATTAGGAGGGGGGATTGGCCTCAATTCATCAATGATAGTAGCTGGGAGAAAAGGAGCAAGGTCTTGAAACTTCCACTCCCCATTTGAGTCAACATAATCGGCCACCTTATGATTGATTTTGTCAGGGGTCGCACCATTGTGGGTCAGCAGTCTGAGGGGGCCATTTCTTTGAAGCCATGGATCGGTCCAAAAAAATATCAATTTGCCATTTCCACATGTATGAGATGTATTTTGTGTTATGAAGTTCCAGCATTCTACAATAGCTTTCCATAGTACAGAATCCCCATTTGACGAGGTGGCTGTATTTCCATCCATGATTTTGCTACCATACTTGCTCCAAATCACTTTTTCCCATAAGCATTGCTGTTCAGAGTTAAGTTGCCATCCTAATTTTGAGATAAATGCTTTGTTCATGCATTCCAAGCTTTTAAACCCCAGGCCACCTTGTGATTTTGATGTACAGAGCGTTTTCCAATTCACTAGGTTTGGCTTTCTCACCCCATTAGTCGATCCCCAAACAAAGCCTCTCTGAGCTTTCTCTATTTGAGTACAAACACCTTTCGGGACCTTGGTGCATTGCATAAGATAATTTGCTGCCGGAGTCAAAACTGTTTGAGCAAGTGTGATGCGGCCTGCCATAGACAAGCGGTGAGATTTCCACCCCTGTAACTTGTTCTGAACATTGGTAAGGATATGGCCATAGGATCTTTTTGAGCTCCTACCATTAATTAATTGTACTCCCAAATATCGACCTATTTCCTTCGTTTCTTTATATCCTCCCACTGAGTTGATGGCTCTACGACACTGCATGGGGACTTTGGGAGAATAATTTATGAAAGTTTTTTGCGGATTCACCCTTTGCCCAGATGCTTCACAGAACTGGTCCAAACAGTCTTTCATTATGTCCATTTGGTTCTCTGTTGCTTCCCCAAAGAGTATAAGGTCATCCGCAAACATCAAGTGGGAGATTTTAATACCAGCACGGCCAATGCTTATTGGTTTCCAGGTTTCCTTCAAGACTTTTTCTTCAATTAGATGTGAAAGCCTATCCATGCAAATTACAAATATGTAGGGGGAGATTGGGTCTCCTTGTCTTAATCCCCTAGAAGGGTTGAAAGTGTTCATTTTCAATCCATTCCACAAGATTTGAAAGGAGACAGTTGTAATGCAGCACATAATGATAGAGATTAAGTGTTCAGGTAACTGGAAATCAATAAGACATTGGTGTATAAAATCCCATCGAAGGCGGTCATAAGCCTTTTCAAGGTCAATTTTTATAGCCATAAAACCATTACCTTTTTTAATCTTCTTCATGGAGTGGATGGCCTCTTGTGCAACAATTATGTTGTCATGGATTCTTCTCCCAGGAATAAAACTGGATTGGTAAGGGGATATTTTGTGGTTGAGATGATACTTGAGCCTCTCCATAATGACCTTTGTGAGTACCTTATAGGAGGTGTTGCATAGGGAGATTGGGCGGAACTGATTTATGAACTCCGGTCTTTCAACCTTAGGTATAAGGGCAATGAGAGTGTTGTTGATGACATTTAGCTTTTGGGGATCAGACCAAATATCAGGGATGAGATCATAGAGGGAGTCTTTAATCGTTTCCCAATTGGTTTTGTAAAATATTGCTGGGAATCCATCTTCTCCTGGGGCTTTTAGTGAGCCTATGTTGAACACAGCTCTTTGGATTTCTTGGGCAGAAGGTGGTTCTTTAAGACTCTCAATTTCATTCATATCATCCTGTGGGTAGTTGATTTCTGATGGCATCCTGTGGGTAGTTGATTTCTGATGGCATCGTAGGAACAGAGATAGTTTCCACTTTGAATAAGTTTTGAAAGAATTCCTGCACATGATTACGGAGGTCTTGCTCCTCCGTGATCCAATTACCCATGGCATTCCTGAGACAATCAACTTTATTCCTCCTTCTTCTTATGATTATCTTGGTGTGGTAGTATTTCGTGTTTCTGTCCCCATCAATTATCCACCTAGTTCTTGATTTTTGATGCCAATAGGTTTCTTCCTGTTCCAGAATCACATCCAGTTGGGAGGTTAACTCTTTTTCAAGGCTCTCCAAGAAGTTGCTGAAGCTGTACTTGGGTGAATTTTGGATGCCTCTTATCCGATTTATCAGCTTTCTCTTCTTTTGGAAATATTCCCAAAGACTTCCTGGTTCCATTGAATTAGCTTGGAAGTAATTTCAGTAATTGCTTCCTTGAAACCAATCCTTCTATTCCAAGAGTTCTGTAAGAAAGTATCAAATTCTGGGTGATCCAGCCACATTGCTTCAAATCTAAATGGTCTACCAGCTTTGGAGTACTTATTGCCATAACAATTTAAAAGGAGAGGGTGGTGATCAGAGTGTACTCTTGGTAGAATATTGATAATAGCTTCATCAAACCTTGTTCTCCAAAGATTATTACAAAGCCCCCGATCCAGACGTTTAAAGACCCTGTCACGACCTTGCCATTTGGGACCCCTCCACGTGAAGCGAGACCCGTTATAGCCAAGATCAATTAAACCACATTGAGTGATCCACCTAGAAAAGTTTCTGCATTTGTGGGCCTCAAAAGGAGCACCGCCCTTCTTCTCATCTTCCTCTGCAATCTCATTAAAATCCCCAATAATTAAGGATTCACTACCCGATAAAGTGATGGCGTTTTGGATTTGGGACCAGATGTTTCTCCGAAATGCTTCCTGTGGATTGGCATAGACCACGTAGATGTCCCAAGGCTTGTCATTATCAACAGCTACAGACGCATGTATGAATTGGTCCTCAATTTTCAAAGGAGTTATTGAGATGTCTGGTCTTTTCCACAGTATCCAAATACCACCAGAGAAGCCTCTAGCTTCAGATATGATATATTTTGAAAAGCCCAGATTGCGGATAACATCACGTGCTCTACCTCCACTTACACGCGTTTCAAGCAAAGCCACAATATCAGGATGATTCAATCTAATTACTTCCTTTAGTGTTCTGGTAAAGTTGGGGCTGGCAGCCCCTCTACAATTCCACGATAACATAATCATAAAAAACACAAAGGGGAGAGGAAACCCAACCGGGAAATCAAACTAAACTCATTAGCACAACCCTTCAGGGGCATCGTTCTCTTCCAAGCCCATCTCGGCTTCATCTTCCATAAGGCCCATATTGGCTTCTAGATCATGTGGGGTCCCTACGGCTTCATTATCCTCATTCATCATGTCAAGGTCCGTTCCTATAATAGAGTAAGGGTCTGGAGGCTTCGGGTTTTGTTGGGCACTTGGCTGTGAGTCTAGGACGGTAGTGGATCTAGGTGTGGGAGAAGGTTCAAAGTGGTGAGTTTTAACATAAGGCAGTGGAGAGTTGGATATGTGTGATGGAGAAGTTGTTTGGTCCTGTTTTGTTTTTGGGTTGTTGGTCTGTTTTTGTTGTTCCTTTTGTGGTGCATGGGTAGGTTTGTGTTTGGGCGCGGGTTCAGGTTGCGTGGATTTAGGCAAATTTGTGGGCTGGACTCTATTTGTGGGTTCACTGTTAGTGCTATTTTCGTTCCAATCTTCCCAGTCCACAGCGGCTTTTTGTTTGGATTTCCTCATTTGGCTCCCAGACGCAAACTCCTTACGCGTGTCCCTCCCCTTTGGCTCTTGTGAATGTGCTGCATTTGACTTTTCACTAGCTCGCGGCTCCATAAACTCAGTTAATGGGGCACCTTCCTCCTGCAGAGCAGGAAAGCGAGACTTGTCAGCCTTTATCCCATTTTCGATATTGCTTTCCGTATCCACTTCTTTCTCTGGCAGCGCCGTATTCCTCTGTGTAGTTCGCTTAGTACGTCTCTGGCGCTGTACTATCATCCATGGACCAAAGCGTCCTTCCTCCTTGGCATTGGCTTGTGTACTCCCCTCCTCGGGTACTCTATTTACCTTTTTGCCCTCATCCTTCTGATGGTTCATTTGCCCTGCCGCCCGACTAGCTTCCGCCTCCTGTTGCAGCTGAATTCCGCTACATCCCTCATTTCCTGCATTATTCACTGGCATCTCCTTTTTTGTCATGGTACATTTCTCTTGTGAGTGACCAAATTTACCGCAAGAAAAGCATACTAAGTGTAGGCCTTCATACTCGATCATATACGGTGTCCCTTCTATTTGATAGCTAGACTCCAAAGGATCCTCCAGGTTAAGCTCGACACAAATTCTGGAAAATTTCCCTCTGGCTTGTTTAGCTGTGTTCATATCTACTTTTAGCGTTTTGCCAATATTGTCACCAATATGGCCTAACAATTCCTTATCATAATACTCCATTGGGAGTCCAGGCAGTCTGATCCACACTGCTATTTGTGTTATTGGTGCATCAAAGGGGTCAAACTCTGGTACCCATTTCCTCACGGAGAGGTAGTGATCAAAAACCAGCCACGGCCCTCCTTCAAGTGCAAAGTCATAGTCTTGCATTGAATAGAACTTTACCAGGAAAAAATCATTGTTGATGTCGATTACGTCCACTCCTCCGGTTCTAGCCCACAGTGATTCCAGCTTCCGTTTGAATGTGGGGTGTGCTATGTGACGACCTAGCAGCTTTACAATGAGGGTAGACTGCCATGGGAACCATAGGCGCTTTTTCTGGGCTTTATTCATTTTGATATTAAATCCTCCTTCCGGGTATCTGATCACTGAAATCTCTGGGATAGTCCTTCTCTTCCTCCTCTCCTCCGTACGCTTATCCCTCTCTGCCTGACTTAATTCTAGTTCCTCCATTATCACTCACTCGTCTTCTGATGATTCATCCTCTGACTCGTCTATTTCTGGTGCTTCATTCTCATTCTGAGATTGGGGTTTCCTATTGCGCAACCTATCAACATAGGTTGATTTTCCTCCTAGGGTTGCATTCTTCTCAAACATCCAATCTTCCTCCCTTGGTACATTTGACACAGAGCTATCAAATGTCCCGTTGTCATTACGAAGTTTTTTCTTACTTCGTAGTAGCTGGTCCATTTCTTCCTTCGTGGTTTTGTCACCTCCAGTGTTCATCGCAGCGATACTACCTTTCGTTCTTTAGTAAGGCTAAAAATGTAAACAGTGAGCCAAATTTTATTAAGACAAAAGGGAAACTCATCTGGGCCATTGGGTTGGGCACTCCAAAAAGTAAAATTGAAACGGGCTGAAATTTTTTTTTTTTACAATTTTAAAGAAAAAATGAAATGGGCTGAATTTTTTTTTAAAGATAAAATAAGAAATGCAGTAAAATAAAGTAAAATAAAATGGGTTGAGAGTTTTTATTTTAGGGATGGATAAAATTGGGTATTCACAACTATTCTATTGCCTAGAAATTAGTTTTTGCACACCACGTTAGCATGATTCCTTCAGGAGATTCGCATGAGGACAATACCCTTTATGTCCTGGTCACAATTAAGTTAGGTTATGACGCATACAATATCTATATTTCACGAAAAAAAATAAACCATGATATATAATTAGATGAATCCATTGCATACAAAATAAGAAAAAAAAAACTATGAAATAATACATATTCAAATGAAAGTGGGCCACGAAAGATGGAGTAAGTATTAGTAGAGAATTTTTTTTATTTTCAAAAGAACATAATGGTTTGGTTTATGTCTGGTCATCGGGTCTAATCTTACTAGACCCGATGCCTAATCCAATCACTCATTAGTTCTATTGGGTTTTGCCTAATTAGACTCAATGACCTAAACCGACCCAAACCCAACCATTGGTTTAGTTTAGGTTTTGGTCGAGTCAACCTGCTCCACTTATACCCCAAATTCAATTCCAGATCAAAGCACATAGAGATTTATTTCTTGCAAGAAGAAAGTTGGCTTGGTGGAGTAAACGTGTCCCCATTTTAGTTGAGGATAGGGAGATTTGTAAGGTGGGCTTCCCTCATTGTGGGGCCTACAAATTAAAAGAAATAAAAAAAGAAAAGAAAAGAAAGAGTCAGAGTGAGACAACACTATAGAAGAGAAGAAAAAGAAAAGATAGTGGCCTATGTTTTCATTAGAAAGGTAAACTTGCTCCTTTTCTTGTGAAAAATTATTATGATGTTCCCAGTATTGAGATTGATATTTTGGTATAGTCTTGATCATTGTATTGCCTTTTCTATTGGTTGTTTTGTGATACTTACATTGTGGTGATTTGTGATTGAGTTCCACCTACAAGGTGAAGTATTTTTGTTAATTATTGAGATCCACTATGTTGGAAAGGGGAACCCAACCTGGGGAAGATCCAAGAAAGGGTCTAAGTAAGGCAATAACACAAGTTGGCTAAGTACTATGTCTTGATTCAAAATCTTAAAACAATAAACTTATGGATCCTCTCTTTATATATGTTCTTCACTCAATCAAGATTCTCAACTAATGCTTGAAAATCCCCCCTCCCCCACCAAAATGTCAGGCCTAGTATTCCATCAACATGGGGTGGGTTCGTGCGTGCAAGGGGGGTGGGGGTGGAGACTTAGCTTCCTCCAATACTCCATCAATCTAAACTATCAGTTTTGATACCACTTGTTGGGAGGGGAAACCTAACATAGGGGAGATATAATCAATGAGTTAAGTGAGAAAACTACACAAGTGAGTCAAATGCCACATCTTAATCTAAAATGTTAATGCAATAAGACTATAGGTCCTCTTATCTCATATACTCTTCACTCAATTTATTTTCAATCAATGTGAGAATTCACATTTTACACTTGAAACTCTAACACCCTAGGGCTATTAGGAGGACATATTGTTCTGCCATATTATTAGGTGCTTGCCTGTTTGGAGTATTTTTTAACTGTAGAGGGGAAAGCAAATTATTTGCTGCTTCCACTATTCAAATGGGTTTATTCCTGAAGTTTTCTTTAGCAGAAATTGCATTCTCCATACAAAGAAAGTTCTCCCAATACATACAAGCGCCATAGATGTTCATGTGGAGACTCAAAAGATTGCTCGTATTCCTCCCGAAAGTATGTTTCTTCATGGAGAATTGATTATTGGTCATAATTTCGCCTTCCACAATGGTGCAAGGCGTGGTGCAGTATTGGTTATTGGTCAATTACCCAGTGGATTTGGTGAAAACCATGTTGTGCATCCACTTTTGTGTGGATAACATCACAGTATTAATTTATGATTTAATTCGAAACTTGTATGCGTAAATATCATATCCACATACTATTTTTCAATAGCACAGAAATCTGCATGTTGCTGGAACTCAACCATCATCCTCCACCGCAAATTAAATAAATGATGAATGGGGACCGATCAATGTACAGGTTCTTGTTTTTTATGTGAAGGTTTCTTGGCAGGCATAAAACTGCAAACACAACCAAACAAAAAACGAAGACAAGCCACGAGAACATATACTGTGCAAGGGGACCAGATTGCTCAGGTCCGAACCCGAATGAGACACACATTACGGAAAGGGGGTTGGGATCTGATACCTCAAAGCATGCGCACTTACGTTACACGGACAGTGACCTTGCAGTTAAGCATTAGTAATTGAAATGTTGACTTCAGTTATTTATAACTAATGAGCTAACTGAACTGTTGTCATACATCGTAAATTAGAATTTTTTAACTAAATCCAACTCCAACCAATCCAACCCGTAATTTTGTGGGTTGGCTTGATTGAGACACATGGATTTGTGTGTTAATAAAATATAATGGATATCGAGTGGTAAGCAGCTTGATTGGTCGTAAGCAAAGAGATACAAGTTTGAATCTAGAAAAACACACTTATTTAAAAAGGGAGTAATCGTAAATCTTTCACCTTTTAGAATTGTGAGCGTATGTCTCCCATAATTTTTAAAATACAAAATAATGAAAAATTAAAAATTAAATTTCAGTCATGAAAATATAGACAAAAAAACCTATCACATGTGGATATAATTAGTTTCCCTTTTTTTTTCCCCCTCTTTATCCTTTTTAGTATTGATGATAAAAACAATCCAGCTACATAATTAGAGACAAGCAAGTATGATATTGACGGACAAAAAAGGAAGAAGAAGAAGAAAACTCTCGCTGCATTCGGTGCTTTCTACCTAAAAGTCAGCACTTACAAGAAAAGCGAGATAGTTATCTCCAGCATATAAAAAACGATTGAAGCGATTTTGCTATTTCCATCAAGCAATGAATTCCCAAGGAACACGACATTTAAGGGAATAGGAATTGCCCATATGGAGCAAACTCTACACGTATAGTTCAAAATCCTTTTAAAAAATCATACACGACAGAGAATATTTATTTAGTTTGAACACGTCTTCAAAAGGTTAAACTTGATTATCTTTTAGTGACTGAATATAAAAGCAAATAAAATGCTGCAATCAACAGTTTTAGTAGTTCGTGGTAAGGTTTTATTTCTTCGTTTAATTTTAATGTTTTACAATATCTTCTACTCACGTGTTATTACAATAATAAATACAATTTATTTTTATATATTTACTATTTAAAAGATCATATAATCAAACGATAACAAAAATTTAACAATATTAATATATCAAAGTTAAACGTATTTTTCAAAAGTAAATTATCATTAGTGAATACATTTCAAAAGTTAAGAATTTGATATTTACATCTGATAGTGTATTGTCATAATATTTCATGTAAAGTATTTTTTTTCTTACTGCCTATATCTGAGATCTAATATTTGTAGTATTTAATTTTGATATGCAATCAAAATAAAATTTTTATAAATAAATATTTAATTATATATTATCAAATTATTACAAATATTTATTTTTGAATTATTCATTTAAAAATTTACATATATAAATAATAATATTAAATTGACAAATAGTAAAAAAAAATCACAATTAATATCAATTTTTAAATTTTATTATGATGGCAAAAAATATAAAAATATCTATCCTGCTATTTAATCAAATCTTTTCACTAACATGACTACTTTTCAAGTAGTAAGAGCGAATATTTACCACCCATTAAAAATAAAATATATATTAATCATATTTATTTATATAATAATATATAATTAGATGATCAGGTGAAAATTTTTTATACTATAAATTTATCAAAATTAAATCCATTTTATTTAGTGATATTGTAAGTTCAATCTGATCATGTAATAATCCAAGCAATTCACCTATTATATTTTTAATAGATAGATGGTATATTCTCATGCTACAAACAACAATCCCCATCCAAAACATAACATAGGATTATTCGACAATTCCATTTCACCTAGGCCACCGAGCAGAAATTTTTGTATGTTAATGTCCTAGAATATATTTAATATGAGTGCATGTATTTTTTTTTTTTTTGGCTCAAAGCAAAAGGATCTTTAAAAAAGTAAAACTCTTCCTCCCATTTTATAAACCTTCACGAGGAGACACATTGTTAGTCAATAAATGCAATTTATTCTCACGAGCAAACTGTCACTTAATCATGTCTTGTGATTATATAATATAACTTTTAAATATTATGAATTAAAAAAATAATCTAAACTATTAATAAAAGAGATTAAGAGGAGTAACTACCTTTTGATCTTCGCTCTATTCAAATTTATTTTTAAATTCATCGATCACAACATCATTTATTCTCAATTTCTTCATTTTTTTTTCATGTAATTAAAACTGTTCCGTGCACGAATTTGTAGCCACTTAGTTGTAGGGATTCCAGTCTACTGAGCCTCTCATCAGAAGGTCCAAATTCTGCCACGTGTCAGAAACGATTTCACTATCCTACGGTGAGAAACACGGCAACTTTTTCCCACATCCCACCCACGCCTCCGTATAACTAGGAAGGTCGTTCGACACTTTCATCAAATGCACCAACACCAAAAAGCAAATACTCACAGAAACCAGAAACATGGCAGAGAGTAGCAGTGTAGAGGGCAGAACGGAACCGCTACTTGTGTCGCCAGAGGAGGAGACTGCAAACGGTTCTTGGAGACTGAATGTGAAGGAGTTCCCTCTTCCACGCAAATCCCCACACCATGAGAACAGCAACAACAACAACAACAACCACAACCTCAACCACCGTTCCTTCCCTTTCCCTGCCCTTTTACGCAAGCCCCGTGAGCAAGCCATTGTTCACACCCTCTTTTTCCCTTCTTGTTTGTTTTTTTGTTTTTATTTTTTCTTTCTTTCTTTTGCATGCTTGTTGTGTATTTGGTTTCAGAGTCTGTTTTCCATCTGTAATTTCATAGTTTGTTTGTTTGTTTGTTTGTTCTTTCATTTATTTTTAATGAGAAGATTGTGAAAACTAGAAAATTCATCCTCCAGGTTTTTGCCATTTCCTTCTTAAAATTATGAAAAACATAAACAAGATAAAAAAGACAGGATGTAATAAAGGAAAATGAAAACAGAGACCACACGTATGCAAAGTTTGGGTTTTTTGAATAATGGGGTCTGGTTTATTTGCATGTGGTGATGTGTTGGATTGTGCAAACTCAGTGAAGTTTGAAGTTTGAAACCATTCTAAAGTGTCTGTCTCATCTTTTTTTTTTTGTCTTTTGGTTGATTTGTTCAATTATGCAAGCCCTTTGTGTGTTGTTTGTTGTAGTCTTCGTGGATACTTATGCATAAAGGAAGAGCCTTTATGTTTTTTGTTCTTAAAGGATGAGCCTTTTACTGTGGTTGTGTACTGTGTCGGTACTAACATATTTTATTCTTTCAAACTGGTTGAGTTTTAAAGTGGAGTGTTAGGTAGGGTAGGAATCACAGAGACGAACCGATAGCTGGTATAATTTGATTTATTTGATTGAAAATATGTAAGGGTCAATTGATAATGATCATGCCTTTTCATTCATATATTTATCTCTGTGTGTGTGTGTGTGTAAGAGATTGATGTTATAATGTTATAATTATGGTTATAATAATCATATATACTGATATTCTAGCTACTATTTTTGGAGATACTTAGTTACTCATCATATCATCACTTGTTGGAATTGGAATCTCTTGAATTTGATTCCATATATAATCAAAGCTTAATTTGGCATGAGTCTTACTTACACCTCCACATTTGTTCTGGATAAGATACATAACTTAATCCTCTTCCTTTGAAGTTTGAATCAGTCTCATATACCCTTTATTACCTTTCCTTAAAGCATGAAAAAAGATTTTTAGGTTAAGTACAAGAGAAGTTGACTATGTACAATTTTATTGTTCACTTTCGATGTTCAGTTTTGAAATTATCTTATGGTCCGGGATTCAGAAAAGATGAGCACAAATAAAGAATTAAGCATTAAAAAAGAAATGCTGTTCAACATGTTTCAATTTACTTGCACACTTGTGCTACCTAAGACCGCTATTCTACATGTGTAGCTTTAATCTAGTTTATTAAATGATTTTCTACATAAAAAAGTTTTGGCTATGTCCTGGCATGTGGCTTTTCCTTCTTGGTTTTTACTTATGTATTCATTCAAATGTTCTTTTTAGGGAAGCAACGCAAGGTGGCAGAATATTACAAGAAACAGGAGAGACTTCTTGAAGGATTTAATGAAATGGACACAATGGCTGAAACGGGGGATTTCCCAGGAAGTCTCACTGAGGTGGATTGATCTATCGCCATGTTACTTATAATTTGTCATATATGAAGCAGCACAAACAGTAGGACATGGGTTGACTATAGTATTAGTGATTTTTTTTCCAATTAATTTTGATTATTCCAAACACATGGCTATGAATAATTTTAAATCCATAAAGAGAAATGTGCACCATGTTTCTCAGGATGAAATGAAGCAACTAGCAAAGAGTGAGAGGATGGCAGTTCATGTGTCAAATGCATGTAATTTGGTGCTGTTTGCAGCAAAGGTTTTTGCCTCAATTGAGAGCAGATCATTAGCAGTCATTGCCTCAACCATGGATTCTCTCTTGGATCTCTTGTCGGGGTTCATACTGTGGTTTACTGCCTATGCCATGAAAAATCCAAACCAATATCACTATCCAATTGGAAAGAAACGCATGCAACCAGTGGTAAGACTTAATTTATCTGATTGAGTCCTACGCACACAGTATTATGTCCTGAGAGTGAAATCAGAGTAATTGGTTATTAAAGATGTTTCCACATGCCCATTGCATCGTTACTTAATATACATATATACTAATCAGGCTTCCTATGCAGGGTATCATTGTTTTTGCATCAGTGATGGCAACATTGGGGCTGCAGATTTTGATTGAGTCTGCACGGCAACTTATTGCCGGGGTAAATATGATCAGTTTGTTGTTTTTGAATTTGAATTTAGTCACTCATGTGAAGTTTACCAGGACACCTATTTTCAATTCTCACATCATTCTTTTCTTACAGTCTAAGCCTGATATGGATTCAGCAAAGCTGTACTGGATGGTTGGGATCATGGCATCTGTGACTGTAGTGAAGTTCGTACTTATGGTCTACTGTCGAAGGTTTAAAAACGAAATCATCAGAGCATATGCACAAGATCACTTCTTTGATGTCGTTACTAATTCAGTTGGATTAGCTGCTGCTGTGCTAGCTGTCAAGTTCTATTGGTGGATTGATCCAACAGGAGCTATTATTGTGAGATCATTCATGACTACCTCTTATTTTCTAAACTAATTTCACTGTGATTTTTTTCTGATTAGCTTCACATATTCAACTAGTTTTACGGTTCGTCTCTTTCAGCTTTTCTTGACAAATTATCTTTTGAGTAGAAGCTGAGATGAGTAGCTTCTATGAAAAGTGAATATCTTAACTACAACACATTGTTGCCAAAAGGAGTTGAAACAAACGCACCCTTGTTTTCACCGATTTTCCCGTAACTTTACAATGGTCTTAGACTCCAAGTATATGCAATTAAACTCTTAAAGGGAGGTTTTTGTGCTCCATGATTGTTTGCTTGTTACTCCAAGCCAACTCCATGATTGATCCAGTAATGATAATATCCTCACTGTCTAATGCAGATTGCATTGTACACAATAAATACATGGGCAAAGACGGTGATTGAGAATGTGTGGTCACTCATTGGAAGGACAGCACCACCTGATTTTCTGGCAAAGTTAACTTACCTTATATGGAATCACCATGAACAGATTAAGCACATTGATACAGTTAGAGCATATACCTTTGGTGCACACTACTTTGTGGAGGTTGACATTGTCTTGCCTGAGGACATGCTTCTCAACCAAGCACACAACATTGGTGAGACACTCCAAGAGAAGCTGGAGCAACTTCCAGAAGTTGAGAGGGCTTTTGTGCACATTGATTTTGAGTTCACTCATAGGCCTGAACATAAGACCATGGTATGATGATATCCACATAGGACAATGGTGGCAAGCCTAGCTTTTTGCAGCACATGGAACTGCGGTTTACCGCTGTCGATTCTCTTGTTTATTCTATTTGAACCAAATATGTCACAATTTTGCTTTTTGATGCTTATGGTTGCTGACTTTTTGGATCATTTAGTAGAATTGCTAATGTCATTGATCAATGTTATGCCATGATCAAGCTTTGTCTGGGGCTAAAAGGCATATTAAAAATTTTATTTGAAATCAGATTTAGGATCCGGTTGGATAAATATCTTAACTAACTCTTATGCAAAAGTATTGAAAAGTAACTTATAAATAAAATATTTTATATTTGGATACATAATAATAAAAATATTTGTTTTGAGTGTTTTGAAAAGTGTGTCTTTGAGAAATAAGATATTTTAATTTCTTCTACAGAACTAAAATGATTTTTTTGAAAAGTAATTAGATGTATACTTAAACAAGAAAAATATATATATTTTTTAAAAACAAAAATTGACTTTTGACTTATAAAATGGGAATTGGGAAGAGTTACAGAAACGTTCGAGGAAGTACTCTTTGGATTTGTGCATTAATCTCCTATTATCCTAATGGCATACAAAATTTGATTGACTTCTGAGTAGACACTGGTTAAGAGCCTTTTGATGAAACATTATTAAAACAAAATTTCCCAAACACCCTTTTAAAGGATACGTTTTTCCATCTCGATGGAACTATCGGTGCCTGGACTCTTTTACTGAAATTCAACGAATTTGGTTTGGAGGGTGTTTTATGATTGTGACTCAATACATATAATAACATAAATACAAAAGGAAATTCTTGAAAATTTGTATTAATAATTAAGAAAAGTATGGTCTAATATGTAAGAGAAAAAAGATGAATATTCCATAAAATGAGAAAAAAAAATTTCTTGCAAGATATATACCGAGGCATAATACACAATTATTTAAACAAGATTTTTTTTTATTTAAAAAAAACTACTAGGTCAACCTAAATCAACCGATTTGATAGGGAACTTCGGTGTAGAGTTTCAAATGAATCGAGTCAGAGGCTTGATCGCGATTTTTCTAATTTGATTGAGTCAGACTAGTCCTTATCATCACTTTGTGATTTCAAGTTTGCAGATCTTTATCTTTCATCGATGCCGTTTCCGTGCCCAATTACCATTTTTTTTTTTTTTTGGGTGTGTGTATAACACGAATTTCTTAATGGGGCCATTGCGTTCCACTAATAGGTATTGAGGGAAGAGTATGAAATAAGGAATAGAATAAAAAAAATTGACCAAAAACTAAAATAGAATAAAAATGGAGAGTAGTTGTAGTTGCAACTTGCGAGAGTTATATCCTATTATTTTTCTTGGTTATCCTTAATTAATATTATCTGGGTTACCACTATAAAGAAAAGCATCACTTGAGTTCAATCCAAAATTCCCACGTTAATATGTGATCTGTTTATGCTAATTTTTTATAGAGATTTCTTCTATACCTTATTAAATTTATAGGTACGGATACTTTCTAAATAACTTATGATTGAAAATTTATCACGTATCCCACTAACTAAATTTATTAATATTTTAAATATTCATGATTAAAATTACAATCTGAATTCAAAACGGTACTGATATCATTAGGGTACCATAACAAAAACCATTTTTTATTACATCTTCAAAGGGAAACTTCATGTGGTGTTGGAAAGTAATCTTTTACTGAATATAATATATAGTGGTTAACTGAAAGATTCAAAACAAGCAAAATTTTCTTCCAAGTAATTGAGTGAACAATCTGAAAGTAATATATTATAGTTACTGAAAGAGCTTTGTTTGGAAAGACGACAAGGAAGAAAATTACAAAAGGAAGAGAGTGATTAATTGTTAAAAGAATGTTTAGAAATTTAGGCAAAAACTCTAGTTTTGTCCTTAATTTTTTTTTAATGATTATCAATTTCGTCCCAATTTTTTACTTTCTTTTTTTGTTTGTCAATTTCACCCTAACGTATGATAATGTCTCAATATTATCTTATTAATCAATATCATCAATTTTGTTAACGAATACTGATCCGGTTTGGAAATATTTATTCTTATCTCAAATGGATATCTTATTATATAAGTAAAAACTCTATTTTTCTCTAATCATTCTTATTGAAATGAATTTGATCATACTCATAGACAACATCTGATTATAAAACTAAATTTTAAAGGACTAAGGACAAAATAGAGCTTTTGTATGCATAATATGATATATATATCACATATTTGAGCCAAATCAATAGTCTTCGTTAAAAAAAATGATATTGTCATCAAATAGAATAATATTGAAATATTATCAAAATATAAGAGTCAAATTTAAAAAAAAAATTGGGATAAAATTGAAAATTCACTTAAAGATAAGAGACCAAAAATAGAGTTTTTTCCTATATTTGAAAAGAAGATGAAAGAACATTAGTCACTATTTTTTTTTCTCCCTTCCAATTATGTGTCAAGAAGGAAACGATGTCCAATTTATGCTGAGTATCACACATGAAGATGATTCTTATTATTATTATTATTATTATTTTGATAATATATGATGAAGATACTTATTGAATAGCTGAACATAAAGATAACATGTCTTATTTCACTCGTTGTATTAGGAGCATTTATAGGTAGGAGTAAATGTGTTCACCTGACCAACCTAATTCGATCAAAACACAATATTTTGAGTTGGATCGGGAAAATGGGCATTCACTATTAGAAATATGCAGGAGACCGAAGGATACGTACCCATCGATAACTATCAGCAAGTGTTCTGATGGGTTGACACACATTTTTATTATTAAGATTTTAATAAATAAAAATTAGACAACAACTCATCGATAGTACCTGGAGCCATCATGCATCATATAACGAGCACAATTTCCGATGGGTATATGAATGGGTTTACTAATAGGGTACATATTTATTCATAGCCAGTTGGTAATGCAGGCACACCACATGACGCAAATGGTTTACCGAGGATGGACTGATGGGTATATTTGTTTGATTTTTTATTTTTTTAGATGTAAATTTCTGATGGGTTTAGCGATGGGATTGCACTAAAATAATTTTTATTTTTTTAATTTACATTACCAATGGGCATATTGATTGTTAAATTAAATTTATTTTTTTTATTGTTATTAATTACCACCTGACATACCGACATGTTTATATTAAATTAAATGTATTTTTTAGCATATTATTGACAAGTATACTGACAAGTTTTTGAATTTTTTAGATGTTGCCACTCGTCTCTTAGGATTCTTTACAACCGTCGGTAAACTCATCAATAACTTGTAAAGCTCAAAACACACCATTTCATTTAATGGTTGCCGATGGATTCCCTGTCGATAACCCGTTAGTAACTTGTGTAAATAACCCATGACAACACCTGTCTCCTTCAATTTGAAAAATCTCTCTCTCTTTTCCGCTACCACCACTGCCACCACCGGTTGGCTGCAGCCAGAGCCTTCTTTCGCTAAACCAAGCCCACCACCATTGTGATCTAGGTATATTTCTAAGCATTTTAATCAATTTAATTTTTTATTTGGCTTAGGTTTTTTGTTTTTTTTATTGCCCAAAGTGTTAGTTTTTAATGCATTGGGGGAGTAATTTTTGTTGCTATTTTGTTAATGTAGGAATTCTATTAGAGGGAGTATTGATAGTGTTTGCTGCAAAGCTTTTGGTTTGGTTAATTTTTTTCTTTTTTTATTGTGTATTTTTATTTTTCAATTTTTATAACTGTGTAAAACTAATTGTTTGTTCATTTTGAATTTTCAGGATGGGATTTGGTTGTGTGCAAGGAGCTTTTGATTCTTTATTTGTGCACTGCTATATAGTTTAGTAATGAAATCTTTGTTATTTATATGTTTTAATATGTATGTAGGATATAGACTGATGATTTCTATGATAGAATTGTAGGAAATGAAGATTGCATGACTGGGGGCAAAAAGGTAAAGGCCCTTCTCCAACTTGTTTGCATTGTTTGTTGTGGAGATTGTTTGTGTTTGCGAAGATTGCAGGATATGCATGTTGTGGAGTTATAAAGGGATGTGCTTTAGAATGGTTTGTAACATTATGTGAATTGTATTTAATTGTTAAGATGTAATATTTTAAATATGTTATGTTATACTGTTAACATTTAACAATGTCTCTGATTGTTGAATGTATTGAAATAATTAATGACAGAAGCTCCTAATTTAACTAGGGATGCTATTGAAATTTTATTAAATTTTTGTTAGGGAAATACAATTAAAAGTGAAAAAACATCTAAAGATAAATTGAATGTGTTTAAAAGTAATAATGCAATAACTTTAAAAAGTTGTGGGGTTTAGAATTACTCACACATGCAATGTTTCCTTCAAACTGATCATGGGTATATGATAGATTGTATCCAAATAGAGGGGGATTAAATTAGAATTCAATAATGGTGTTGAAGAATTTATAAGGGTAGCATATCAAACACAATAATTTATTGATGAGGCAAAAATTAGATATCTATGTAATAAGTGCAAAAGTAGGAAGTATTTAGATTATAATACCATAAACGTTCATTTGTACAGGTGAGGATTCATGCATGACTATTAGATTTGGATCGAGTATGAGGAGGTGGTTAATACAAAGAATCAAATGGATTTTACTTTTTCAGATTGGAAATAGTTCTGATGGGATCCATGTAGCTTAGCACGATGTGAGTAATGTGTTGTGGGAGGACAATCTGTGTATACATCAAGAGATGCTTTTTGATGCTGTTGGTCCTAACTTTGTTGTGATTATTCTTAGCCTTCAGTTAAGGAGCATAACCAAGATGCTACTAGATTTTGTAGTCTGTTAGAGGTTGCAAATCAAGCTTTACAGGAATATTGTGTTCACTTCGAGTTGTCATTAGTGGTTTGGATATTGACTATTAAGTCTGAAGGGAACCAAAGCCAAAGGTCTTTTGATCAATGGGATGCATTGATTAATGAGCTGAGTTCAAATCCTAATGTAATTCCAAAAGATTTTTATCAAGCTAAAACATTAGAGCGCGTTTGGTTTGCGAAAATATTTTCTATTTTCATTTCCTGTTTTCATTTTTCTGAAAAGAATTTTCATTTTTAGATTTTCAAACTTAGGAAATGCACTTGGTTTATACAAGCATATTCTATTTTCAGAAAGTGAAAATGATGAAAATATGTTTGGTTTGTATGATTTCAAAATATATTTTCAATACTAGTTTTTACTGTTCATATGTTATGATTTTGAGTATATCATACCAATTTGTTATGTATGGATGATGAGATTCCATTGATACAGAGCCAATCATTCTTTTTTCTCTGACAGATGGTCAGAATTGCATCTGGGTTCGAATCTTATTGAGAGGTCTGCTAGAGATTAGAAATTGCTGAAGAAAGAACAAGATGTTTCTTTTGCTCTTTCCAAGTGATCAGAAAATAAAGAAATGGTTAATATATTCAAATTTAAGATAATAATATTATATTTGTTATTAATATATATATATATATAAGCGTCGATAGCATACAATAATTTTAGATTTGTCAAGTAATATAATTTTATCAAATTAACAACTCATAAAAAATAACTATCAACTATTATAACCAACCACCATGATTTATTATTTTAATAAAATTCTATTTACTAATAGTATAAAATTGCTTCACCATGTACAAAAACAAAACTCACACACGCGCGCACACACACACACACACATCCACACAAAAATTTAGTAAAATATATATTAAATTGTTCTATAAACAAGATACTTATAAGTAAATTGTTTTTAATAAAAAAATCCATTTGGAATATAATATCTTTTTGAGCAAATTATAATCATAATGAAAAGAGACGAAATTGAATCAAATGATAGCTTTGTTTTTTCATTTAACTAGAAAGTATTATAAATAAAAAAATTGCTCAATTTTAAAGTTATTTTTATAATTATTGATTGTTAAAATTTGATTAGTAGAGTGACCAATGTAGAAACACTATAACAACATTATTATATTTTAAAAAATTGCTATAAATATTTCTTCTTGCTATTTTGCAATGCTGGCAGCGTGTGTTCTTTACAGCGGCATAATAGAGGACACAACAAGTGGGTGAAGGACGCAACAACAATGTATAGAGAACATGGCAACAACAGAACAGGGGACGGGAAGAGTGGGTGATGTGGTTCCTGTTTGATGATGGTGCGGCGACACAGGAGGGCTCTCCGTAATGATGGCACAATGGAGGACATGGCATAGGTGGGTGTTGCAGTTCTTGTTTGATGGTGGTGTGGTGATGAAGAGAAGGACGAGGGTGATGCTGCATCATTGCATTATGATGGGTAGAAGAAAATGTAATGGAAGAGTTGGGCGTTTTTTGTTTGCCATGGCTTAGAGTGAAAAGAAAGCATATGCCATTAATATTACACATGCCATCGTGTTTTCATTGTTTTTCATCTCTGCAACTATTGACAATAAAAATGAAGGAAACGTGAAAAATGCTATTTTCGATTTTGTGAGTCTGTTAGGAAATGTTTCTATGAAAACATTTTCTCTGAGACACAACCAAACATATTTTTAGGTTTATTTTCATTTTTATTGAAATGAAAATAGAAAATGCTTAAACCAAACACACTCTTAGTTTCTAAACTTGGGATTTTGGAAATAAAGATTGATTGTTATTTGAAAGGCAGTATGCTTTATTACAAAGATGATGTTGCATTAATTGAGTGTAAGTTCTGCCACAAGCCTATGTTTAAGCCTAAGAAACATGGAAGTGATGAGAGGTATAAGGATGTCCTTCAGAAGAGAATGCATTATCTATCCTTAATCCCTATGCATCAATGATGTCACGACCCAATTTAGGCACGTG
Organism: Dalbergia cultrata; assembly: GCA_031216105.1. Lineage (NCBI taxonomy): Eukaryota > Viridiplantae > Streptophyta > Magnoliopsida > Fabales > Fabaceae > Dalbergia > Dalbergia cultrata. The sequence continues at coordinate 22,431,363 of CM062350.1, forward strand.
ACTGGCACATGAGAAATTCGGTCCCACGTAAGTCTCGTGACCTGGATTCCTATAAATGCACAGTATATTCCAAAATAATTTAACCATAATACCTTTTCTATATGAAAATTCCTTACCTTTAGAACATATAGCTAGTATTCTTTCAAACTGTAGTCTCATATTCTCTGCTCTGGAGTCTACTTTCATAATATCAGCAAGTATCATAAAAGTCTATAATATACATAATCTCTATGGTAAAGTCTTATAATACAGTCCAGCAAAACATTATATATGCAAACTACACATCATGCACTGTGGTCCAGGATCCTGCTTGCATTTACATTGGAGCACGCTACTCTATACATAAGGGCTTCACCTATGTGAAGTTTACCAGCTGATACTCCATCGCTATTGCGAGGGAAAAGGCCAAAAATAGACTGTAGCAGCTACTTGATTTGTAAAAATGAAATAAAATAGCAGGGGTTAGTTTTGTAATCAAAACTCAGTGAGTAAATCCCCACCTGTAATCCCCCTTCATAGGACATCGAAGGAACAATATATGAAATCATAATAACAATAATAACATTTAAATGTCTTACATAATCAAATAAACATATATATATATATATATATACTAGTCACCCTTTTTCCGAACTCAAAGAAATTTCCTCATTTCACTTTCACATCTGAAATCGTGTTGAATTATCATGTAATAACTACTAAAAGAACAATAATCTCTATCTCTATTTCATTTCGTTCTCTATCTCTGTTCTGTTTTGTGCTCTATCTCTATACTATTTTGTGAGTGCTCAGTTTCTCGTGAATGACGTCCCTCGTGGACTAAGTTTCATGGTTTCACATAGTTTCATAGTTTCTTTTAAGTTGTGTCCCTCGTAAACTAAGTTTCATGATTTCTCTGAATAAGTTGCCCCTCGTGGGCCTTTCATGGTTTCTCTGAATAATTTGTAAAGTCTCTAAACCTTGTAAGAGCCTTGAATCTCTCTAATTCTGATAGGTTGACCTTAGCATAGCTATGGTAATGAAATCCGGTCCAAGCCATCATTAGCAATGGACATTGTGGTTTCAATCCACAGGATATGTAGCCGCCAACTATCTTGAGTCATGGGATTCGTGCTCTAGAATGTTTGGGTTCAAAACATGTCTTGCAGGGTGAGATAGACTCCGAGCACTTTTGCAGGTATTGTTCTCTATAGACATCGTGCCCTTAGGGCCCGTTTGGCACGCCTAATAGGATAAAGGCTAATAGTATAAGACCTGATAGGATAATGGCTGATAGTATAAGGCCTGATAAACTTTTAATACTATATAGTATTTGGTGTAATATTATATAAGACATTTGATTTTATGTTCAGTAATATCATATTATTTATTTATAAATAATTCTAATATCTTAATTAAATATTAAATAAAATCAAATAATAATAAAATAGAAATTTTTATTATAATAATTTTTAAATATTATATTTATGTAAATATTTACTAACTATAATTTTATTTTTATTAAATGTTATTATTTATTTCAATATTTTATAATTATTTATTATTTCAATAATATATATATAAATAAATAAATACTATTTTATATATTTTAATATTTTATATTTTAATTATAATTATTTATATATATAAATAAATAAATAATATTACATATTCTTTATTATTTATTTATATATTTTATTTGTTAACTTTATAATTTTATATTATATACTATTTATTATTTATTTAAAACCTTTATTTTTATTAAATATTTATTATTTTATTTTATTTATTATTTATCAATTATATTTATTTTTATTTTTATTATATATAACTAAACTAATATTATATATTATTTATATTTATTTTATTATAAAATAATTTTACTAAAACTAATCTTATTTTTATAATTTTATTATATTATTATTTATTTAAGAATTATTTTATTTTAATAATATATTTTTAAAAAATGATCTTATACGTTAAAAGCTAATCAGGTCTAATACGGTCTCCTGATGCTGTATTGAGTTATACAGCATTTTGACGTATGAAGGAGTTATGACGTATAAGGTTATACAATACGTTATCTGCACCAAACAATGAATAAAGGCATGACGTATAGTATTAGCTTATACTATCATGCCTAATACGTTGTACCAAACACCCCCTTAAGGTTTTGCTTTCCCCCGGACCAACTTTGATGGGGGAAGTGCATCTTGCCTGCTTTTCGAGCTGTGAATTTATCTGATTCTAACAATCTGACCTTAGCATAATTGTGGCTTTGGAATCATGTCCAAGGGATCACCCTTTGTAGGCGTTTGTAATTCCAACATCTCACAGAATATGTAGACGTCAACTATTCTGAATCTCATGAAAATGCAAGCTTTAAAACCGTTTCATTGTCTGAGTTTCTAAACCAATTCTCAACAACGTTCTTTCATAAGCTTGAAAATTCTAAATCAACAACATTCCTCAAAAGCTCATAGTTCTCTAACAATCATTTGCATAATCCATATTCAACATCAAACAAACATTTTAACAATCATAAATTTCTAATAATCACAATTAAGACAACTCTAAACATAATCATATTATCAACAATAGTCCCATGAGTTTTATAAAACATAGTTCATGCTCTTCAAAAAAACCACAACTTCATAAATCAATATAAACCTCAAAACTTGTACAACAATATCTAGAAATCATACTTTAACCCATAGTTTCATGAAAATAACTTTAATGCATACATAGATATCACAAGTACGAACCTACTCACCTAGAGGGATAAGATGCATAGACACAGCACCAACAGGACTCTTAGGAGGAGAAATGACAGTAATATCTGACATAGAGGCAATAGAATTTCAAATCAATCTCTAAAACCTCTAAATATCCAAGAATCCATCTCTAACATACTAGAAGATTTCTCTCCTTTGAGAAGCATGGAGAATCACCCCAATAACAAGGAAGAACTAGAGAAAAGAGAGAAATCAAGAGAATAACATACCTTAAAGCCTTAGGGATGAAAGATTAGAGTTAGAATTGAGAGAAATAGAAGAAAATGGGATTGGGAGGGTGAAGAGAGGTTAGGGAACGAGGTTTCTGGTGTTTTGGGGTGGAGGGGTTTAGTTTTGGCAATTGTGAAGGTTCTGGACCCCGAAAAGGGGATTTTAAATGTTCTATTGAGTGTTGTAGCGCTCACCATAGAGCATAAAATTTGTCTCTAAACTATCTTACTGTTCACTTGACCGCTGCAGCTCTCACCAGAATGGTTTAAAATTTCATAAAATTCATAAAAAAAACTTTAACTTATTTTTAGTTCAATTTTTTTTTAACTCTTCTATTTAAAATTAGGGTATTACATAGCTCAGCTTATCATATGAGGTGGCATGGTGAAAATCAGAGGAGTAACGATATGATGACTCACCATCACATGGTGAAAAGTGAAAACATTTTGATCGAACTTATCCTGAGTTTGCCTCTGACCTTCAAATTTTATATTAGAGCTCTGTTTAGGTGGATTTACCCCAAATAACCTATTTAACAAATCTTATTTGTGTTGGCTTGTAGTTGACTACTGAAATGGACATAGACAATCTTGAAAATCCTCTTCTGTTGACTACTAGGAAGTTGACTATTATGAAGTTGATATAATTGAATGCATAAGTCACCACCCAAATAGAAATGAGGAGGACAAAGTGATGTTGATGCAAATAATGATCAACAATAAAATGATGGTGAAAATAGTCCTGAACTTTCAGATTAACAAATGTGTTAACTCTTATATGCAATAATGTTTTCAAATAACTCTAAATTTACATATGTAATTATATCTTTTTGTGCATTGTATAATTGTTTTAGTATGACTGGTAAAGGCAAAGGTTGACCTAGGAAGATCAGTTTACCTACCACCACCTCCACCACCACCATTGCCACCACCTCCCCTCCCTTTCGAATGATGTCTACTTTTGGGTATGTTGGTCTTACACCTCAATTCTATTTCCCATCATAGCCTATCCATAGCAATGACCCCAAGCTCAACCCTTCCACTAGCCCAACTCCCAATCCCACATCTTATATGATCCCTACTTCCTTAAGTGGGTTGCAGACACAAGACTTGAATGGTTGGCCACTTGGCCCTAGTGGTAAATTTCTCATCAGATAAGGATGGATAGTAAAGATAGGTAGATTTAAACATGTGTTCTGTTACATAATGTAATTTTATATTGTGTGTAATGTTTAAAATATTGCTATTGTATTTAATTAGCTTCATCTATATGACAATTTTGATCCTTTTGCTTTAGGTCACCACTAGATTATTAAGGTTATATGACATGTGGCCCACTTGGACCGACATCCCAAAACATGTCAAGGAAATGTAGTGATAGCAATGGAAGGAAATGCTATAATTTATTCAATTATTAAAATTATGTTTATATTATTTATATGCTTATGATTATCTACATGTTGTGAGTTTTGTATATGCAGAAGCCATTTTATATCTTGCCAAAGCATTAGGCCACCATTAAGAAGGCTTGGAAGATAATGTCTTCCAAGCATTTGCGGGACACGTTCTGCGATGTTCGCATAGGCCACATGAGTAACTCTTGGCTGAATGATGCCACCTTTCGTGAGCTATAGCGTCATTAGGCATTCGACCTGACCTTCAAGGACAGGTCTAAGAAAGGTAAGGCAAACTGGACATTAGGAAAAGGTGGGTCACTAAACACTGGTGGGTCAAGCACCCAAGAGAGGACCTGAAAATGGATGGTAACTTTCATGTTTTTGTATTTGATATATTATTAACTTACTACATGTGAATTACGTTGAATAATATGCTATTATGATTTTAATGTACATTTTCGTGCAGTCTAATGAGTTAAACTGCCCCTGAACTAGGGGGAGCTGTTCCAAAAAACCCACACTTGAAAGGATGAGAGGGGGAAGACAAAAAAGGTGTAGGTCGACTCTTACTCGGAGATGACATATGTAAGTATGAAATCAAATCTTTTAGTATTTAATTTTTATTACTTATTCATTTATGTCATAATTATTACATACAATGTGTTTTATCTTTTTTCCTTATGGCATGAATATACAGAGTTGTGGGAGCCGATACAGGCCCAGTTGGTGGAGGCTAGGCGTGATGCTAACATTCTTCCTCCAAATGTGGAAGATATTTGGGCCCAAGTGATTGGCGACCCTTACAAAGGTTGCATGTGTATAATGGGGTACTACCTTGATAGTTGGTCACCATCCTCCCCCACTGGGTTTTGCTGGAGATGATATCTTGTAAAAGCATGTGCATGACACAAATCATGAGCTATAGTAGTAGGCACAACTTATTCAGCAACGACAAGAATAGTGGGCACAACTTCTCCAGTAGCTCTAAGAGCAAGCAATGAGTCGAGTAGCAGTGGAAAAGGCGCTTAAAGAGATCCAACAGCTGAAAGCTATCCATCATGGTTTTAAAACTCGGCTCAGTGATTGAATTGACAGAGGTATTGGGCCATTGGGTCACAGATTCGATTAAATAAATATAAAAATATATGATAGATATATAATATATATTATTACAATGATCATAAAGCGCAAATGACAGCATAGTCCAGTGGTTGAGATGTATGCCCCTTTGACAAGGGTTTGAATCCCACATGCTGAAAATTTTGGATTGTAAAAATTTAAATTCAAAGCCTGGTTCTAATCGGGTTTGACCGTAGTTAACCGGTTTGATTGTATAACCGGTTCGCACATTGAATTGAACTAATTACCTGACTCGTTCACCAGTTTCCCATCTAAATTAGCTAGTCTAGTCCGGTTATTCAAACATTGCTATTTGTGTTACATTTTGGATTTTTTTATATTTGTTGCACTTTCTATTTATTTTATTCTGATACTTTTTTATTTTCTCCGTTACTTTATTACTTTGTTTGTGTAATTATCATTTCATTATTTCCTTATTTCATATCATTTTAATTGATAATTAAATTATTATATAAATAAAAAATAAATGAATAAATATCAAATAATTAGATAATTTATATAAATTCTTCACATATGGTAATGTAGTTAGCCTAAAAAAAAAAACTAGTTTACCGACAGGTATATACCCGTCGAAAATAACTGTATTTTAAAAGAAAAAAATTGGATACCCGTTGGTAAATCCATTGATACTAAATAACTAAATAAATTTTTTATTTTCAAAACTCATCAATACGAATAAAATACCCGTTGACAAAAAATAAATAAATTTTTTTACTTATTTCCAAAACCCATCGATAATGGGTAAAATACCCATTGACGATATTATTCCTCGACGACTTCAGTGATGCCTTTAATACACTTGTATCGACTGGTTTTCATTTTTTTATCCCTCGGCATAACTGTCGAGACTTTTAGATGGGTGCTATTACTCGTTGGTAATATTCTACCGACAAACTAAAAACTGATGACCCATACCCATTGGTAAGCCTGTCGGTAAAATTTGAATTTGTTTGTAAACCTTGTAAATCTTATAGTGATTTTGGATAAAACCTAATTAATTAATTCATCCATGTGTTAGGTCAAATATCATGTGTGAGAATGATACTTATCATCCCACTCGATAGCCCAAACCCCACTATAAATGAGTTAGGATGTAGTTATGCCAATGTAAATCTAAATATAATTATACCAGTTGATAACTTTATATAAAATATATTACTTGTTGATCCAAGTGTTGAATTGCATTATATATCATGAAGATTCTTTGTGTCGAATTTCATAGAAATTAAACATTAATAGTAATAATCATATAATTCTTAGGGCAAATTACATTGACCTTTCCTAAGTATTGGTGAGATTCACTTCGCTCCTCGCTCTATTTGTAAAATCTACTTAGTTGGTCCTTAAATTTGTAAAACCATTACACCGCCCTCCCTTCTACCGTACAATGAATAGTGCATCCAAGGGAAATCAATGTCACGTGGACAAATAAAAGAAAACTAGATTGAATTTCACTCAACTTCAGTAGAAGTCAGTCTTTGTTTGTGTGTTTACACACACAGACACACAGATAGAGGGAGTGTGAGGGAGAAGGAGAGGAATGATTTGTTCAAGTGTAAACTTGGTATATCTTACACTTTTCATAACTTCTTGTGGAAGAAATTTTTTAGAAGACCCACAATTGAATTGAAAGTTTATATGGTATAGGTCATTTATATAAAATTTTACATTAATCCAAAACTGTTTAATAAATTTTTGTGTATATATGAATCAAAGTAATAAATACTTCTAAATTTATTCGAATAAGAACTATTTGATTACAAACTCACTAGATATAGCCCCGTGCGATGCATGGGTTCGTCGATATATTTTATAATTATTTTTATTAAAAAATTTAAAAGGAAAATGAAAAACATGTGATTATTCAAATAAGAATGAATATTTATTTCAACCATTACCTATCAAATAACTTGGAAGTAAGATATTTTATTTATATTATCTGAAAATATAATTTTAAAAAAGTTAAGCTCTTTAAATCACTTAAATTATGCTATCATGAGCTAACATATTATTGTAATAATTGTTTAAATTTCAAAACCATAAATTCAACATATAAGATTAATATATATATTATCATGTGCAACTAAATAAATCGTTACACAAATCCAATTCTTTCATATGCTTATGATGTTTCTTTCTTTGAGCTATTATACCATAGATTATAAAATTAGAGTATTTTGTTTGTTTGCTTTAAGTTTTAAGCAAATTAATTTTTAAAAGTAAAAATAAGATTAATTTGTATGCACAAATAATTTATAAGTTTTTTTTTTCACAGTTATCCAATCATATATTGTCATATCAATCATGATTATTAATTCTTTCTCTCACTCCTTGAAAGTAATGCAAATGAAATGTTTTGATTGGTTGATAGTGTAAATGTTATACATATTAGTGCAGCAAAATTAAACTATAAAAATAATCAAATTAAATCATTATGAATTAATAATATATTTAGTTATTATGATAAATAACATTTTGATATGTCTTAGTTCTTAATCCAATAGTTATTCAATTTTTTTTATTGTAATAATGTAATAAGTTGCTCATAGTTGGTTATTGTGGATCTTGGAACCATATGTGTTTGGTCTAGGCTACAGACAAGGATCAATTTTCCATGGTTTTATCAAATTTATCTTCACCTCTTCAATTAGTAACTTATTATTATTGTACAATAAATGCAATATAAATTAATTTAATTAGTCTTTCATGAGTATTCTAATTCGAACGCAAACTACCGATTTATTTCGTTAGTTATGTTGATTTAAATCAATGCATTTATAAATTTTAAATGTGTTTATATAAATTCATCTCCCATGATTACCATATTAATGTGGCTGATTCATCTCCCACGATGACCATATATATGTGAATGGTTACATTTTTCAGTGCTTTTTTTTTTTCCATCTTATTGGTGGGTTATAAAGTATTTTATAAATGTGATTAGTAAAAATTATAATTTTAAATGCATGTACCAACAAAGCCTGGTATAATTGATAAGGTAGCTGGTTCTTTAAGCATGTGTTAGTGTGTATAGAAAGAAGCTTTGTTGGGAGAGACAAAACCCACTTCAGTGATCTCCACGTCTTGGAGGGATTAGTCTTCGACTGTCAGCCAGGGAATACCCTTAAGCAATAAAATTTTTTTTTTTAAACGCATGTAAAATAAAATGATAAACTCCCAATGGGTTATCAGATCTTCCCCTTATAAGGGAGTATCATCATAATATATTAGTATCAATGGATAAAATGCAGCAACTTAGACACGCTTACACCTTTTTAATAATTTCAGATAATTATAAAGATTTATTTACTATTTAATTTTGACTCAATTATTACCACTATTTTTTAGTGTAATTATCACTAAAAAAATATAACTAAATTTAGTAATTTTTATTAGAATGTCGTGTTTAATTTTTCCTTGATAACCCATCAACTATATTTTTAATTCTATAGTAAAAAATAAAATAAGACAATATAATTAACCAATGGAATACACACACACACACACACACACACACACATATAACATTAGATTAAATATGTGTCTCAAAATTTTTATAAAATTAAAAATTTGTGTGAGTTGAAAAAAATTCTAAAATCCTCAAAACATGCAAATATAATTTTTTTTCATTATTATGTCTTATTAAGAAGATATTGTCCTTCCTCTATTTTTATTTTTTTTTGGTTCCTATTGTATATGATTCATAAAACATACAATAAAACAAAAACACAAAAAAGAAAGCATCTTTGACAGGGGCAGTCATAGTTTTGATTTAGAGAGGGAGCTAGCTTTCTCTTTGCATATCACCTACAAATGGCCAATATCTTATGAAATAAAATATTTTTAGAATAAATAAATAAAAGTACAAAAGCAAGTAAATAAAGAGAAAAACTATGTACCTTTGCATTCAGATCATTTTCTTCAATGATATTCAAAAGCAACGTAGCTGAAAGTTTGATGCTAGCTCGAGATATGTAGACCAATCGAAAATTCTCCATTGGAATAGTGAAAATTCTGTAGCAAATGATGTGTATAAAAAGATAGTTTCATAATAAGGAATTAATATTTTCAAAAATAAAAATAAAAATACAAAATCAAGCAAAAAAAGAGAAAAATTGCATACCTTATTTCACCCTTATATGCAGAACAATAAAAATTCTCCATTAGAATGGTAAAAATTCTGCATGAATTTGTAAAAAATGAAATGAGAACAAATGATGTGTATTAAAAAATCATACATTTTTAGAATAAGAAATAAGAAATATTATTATTAAAGAATTTATATTGTTTAAGGTAGAATAAAAAATAAAAGTATAAAAGTGAACAAAGAAAGAGAGCAAACCATAACGAAGCACAAAACAGACAACACCGACTACATCTGCAAGACCACAGCACTCCCTCTTAACTGGCTCCGCATGGAAGTTGGCCTCAAAAGATGCTTTAACGTTGCAATAGTAACAGCGTAAGTTAAAATTCATGTTCATTATATAATGGCAAGCTAAGTGGCTAGATGATTGAGTTGTGACTTTTGATATGGTATACGATAACAAATTCATTTTTTGGCATGAAGATGCATTGATTTAAACCATTTCAATTTAAATGTACTCATTCAATCTTTTTTTAAGTATTTGACATGATCTATTCATATTTCACTGATAAAGCAGTACTATTTCACGAAAATTTAGTAGGTTAATCCATTGCAATTGCTATGCATTAATTTGGCGGTAAAAAACAATCAAATTATAACATATAATAATAATAACTAAATAATTGTATCATCATTTAGTTTTTTATATGCAATGCAGAATATTTAAAATTGTGTAATGATATAAATAAATATAAAAATATTTCACTTAATTCTCATTGTGATAAATGCAATATGCAGTTAATTATATATATATATATATATTGAAAGATAGAAAATTTAAGTTCCTTTGCAACTATTTTATGACTTGGAGGCTTTTCTTGCCTTACATTCAAACGTCATCTTGTCACCCTAAATTTTCATTAAAAAAAAAAGAAAAATTATGTACCTTATTTTGCTTTTAGATTGTTTTCTTCAATATTATTTAAAAGTGATTTAGCTGAATATTTGGTGTTGTGCTCAATATATTATAGAATAGTACAAAATTCTCCACAAAAGCCCTTAATTACATCTCAGTTACAATTCATGAATATGCATTAATTGTTGGACTTCAGACTATACCTAGCATTACAAACCCAGCGAAAATGGAGCAATTTAATATATCGCTCCATATTAATAAAATTTGTCCCTAAGTCATAGGTTATCGTTTTAGGGATGATCAAGTGATAAAAAAAAAATGTATACATAAATGATTTGAAATAATAGTAATACTAATTAAAAAGCCAACAACGTTACGATCTCTTCATTGTTGTAAAAAAAAAATGTCGTTTTTAATTATCTTTTAATCCTTCAAATTGTGCCATCGTGTCAATATCGCTAGTTGAAATATATTATTGATTACAATTCATGTGTAACATTTGCTTTAACGGTGCTCTATGAGTATCTCACCATAATTATTTGCTTTAATTTTACACTGATCAATGGATAAATTCATTAATTAATATATGGAAATGAAAATGTTTTTTCATTTTTAACATTTTGTTTACAGGAATCTTTAACGTCATAATAATTTTTTTTGGGTAACAATATTATAATCAATTTGCTTTAATGTTATAATTAACTACAAAATTTCTAAATTGACATATGAAAACGAAAATATTTGACAAAATTTCTTTTTTTTTTTCACTGTATATCTCATGTTGATTACACTCACATTAGTAAAAAAAACCCTTAACTTCAAAGTATAGTCTTAATTAGTTATATAAATATAAATATAATTTTTTTTCTTGAAACTCTCACTTCTCACTTTGATTACACATAGCAATACTTGCAGTGAATTTTACACACACACACAAATATATATATATATATATATATGTGTGTGTGTGTGTGTGTGTGTGTGTTTTTGAAATTTTTAAAATTTGATACAAACAATTAATATGCTATGTAGTTACAATTCAATAGTTAGATTGGCAAAAATTTTATTATATAAAAAAAATTATCAATGTGTAAATGTGTTGTCACGACCCACCTAGAGAACGTGGACTAAGACGCTGAGGATTTGGGTCCCTACGAAGCCTCTGTAACGTGACTCCACTATGCATAAATAACCCAAATTTGTTTAAAATATGTTAAGTTCAACTAAAACTTGATAATATGGAATTATTTCTAAAACATAAATTCTGAACATAAATCTGCATAAAATCCATATTCTAGGCCAAAGCTGCATATAATAGAACAATTAACATAAATTCCAAAATAATATCATGTATGTCCAGATCCCGCCTACACAATTTATTGGAGCACTACTAGGTCGACATAATTGACAATAAGCTCCACTTCAAAGCGAAGCTCACTAAGGAAGTCAGTAGCACTATCAAGTGAGGATTCCGTGGTACAAGTGAACCTCAGAATCAGATTCTGTAGGGGGAAGAAAAAGAGAGGGGCGATTTCATCAAAACTCACTGAGTGAGCCTCCACTCACAACCCACATGGGACAATAATAAAGGTACATAACATATACATGCAATTGATGTGAAATATATTACATATATAATTACATATAAATTAACTGGATCTATAGCAACAATTAGTAGGGAAACATGAATTATTCTCAGACATAATTATCCGAGTCAATAGCTAAACTGAGCCAATGGCTATTCGATGGGTACTCTAACTAGGTCCCATAAATGGACACCTCACTAGGTTCCTTATTGTGGGTGAGCTAGTCCTCTAGTGACCACTTGGTACCAAGGTTAACGATCAACTCGGCAAATTGCTAACTCACTGACCGTTTCTCACTATTTATTGGCTAAAAAAATAATAGTAATAATTTCATACAAAACTGAGATTTAAAATATTTTCTAACTAATAAATAAATCTAAATAATTCATACAGCAAGCATGGTCCCATGAGTTTTCCAAAATAATTAGTTCTCATGATAATATTTCTAAAATTGACATAATTCATATGTTCTCTTGACATAAATTATTCTAAAATTTCATAAATAATTCATATAATTTGAAAATATATTAATAATGACCAAAAGTATGGTCATGAGCTTAAACCCACTCACCTTTGATAGTCAGGAGTGTGCTTCTACTAACAACTTGATTTTGGAAAATTGAAATGGTACAAGTAACCAAACTTGTCGATTAAAGGGAGGGAGCGTCACAACGTCTTAAGAGATGAATAGTTAGGTCCACTGAAGTTCGGCCACGAGGATTATGAGCTTGACAAGAGATGAATTCGGCCAAAAAGGGGTTTGGCTTAGAGGAGATTTGGCTTAGAGGAAATTTGGTTTAGAGAAATTTTGGTTTAGAGAAGTTGGAAGCAAAACTTAGCAAAATGAAACTAAACATTTCTTACACATACACACTCCTACACACATATATTTATACACAAATATAATAATCATAAATAATATTAGTGCTATATGTCTATACTTACTAATAATAATAAATAATATTAATACCTACTACACTTAGTAATTATAATGTTAAATAATATTTGTGCTATTTACACTTTAATAATAATAATACTAATGCTAGCTACACTTAGTAATATTAATTATAGTTAATGTTAGTGCCATATATCTAGATTTAATAATAATAATAACTAATATTAATGCTAGCTACACTTAATAATTATAATGTTAAATAATATTAATGTTAGGTGCACTAAATAATAATAATGTTAATGTTAGCTACAATTAGCAATATTAATTAATTAATATAAATGCTAGGTACACTTAATAATAATAATGCTAATGCTAGATACACTTAGTAATATTAATTATAATTAATATTAGTGGCATATATCTAGACTTAATAATAATAATAATTAATATTAATGCTAACTACACTTAGTAATTATAATTAATATTCTAACTATAATGTATTAACACTACTAACTATAATGCATATTTAAATTATAATGCATGCAACACAACTAACTAAAATGAATATACTAACTATAATGCATATGTATGCTCATAGTTTACTATTAACTATAATAATAATAATAATAATTATTATTATTATTATTATTATTTCTTTATTTGGGATATCACATACTACTCCCCTTAAAAGAGATTTGGTCCCCAAATCTAAACAATGTACCTTGAGGTGGGAAGAGATGGGGATATTTGGTTTTCATAGCTTCTTCAGCTTCCCAAGTTGCTGCTTCGCCTGAATGGTTCCTCCAGATAACTTTTACTGAGGCTATCTCCTTTGAGCGAAGCTTCTTAATTTGTCTATCCACGATGGCAACCGGTTCCTCTTCATATGACAAGCTCTCATCAATTTGGACCGTTTGTGGAGTGATCACATGAGATTGGACAGGCATATATTTCCTGAGCATACTAACATGAACATCGGGTGTATATCGATAAACCCGGGAGGCAATGCTAACCTATAAGCTACCGCTTCCAACTCTTTCTAAGATTTCAAATGGACCAATAAACGAGGGCTTAACTTTTCCTTGCTTACCAATCTCACTACCTCTTTCATAGGGGATACTTTCGTAAACACGCTGTCTCCAATCGCAAATTCCAAGTTACGCCGATGTGCTATCAGCATACGACTTACGCCGGATTGTGTCAGCTAAGAGACGTTTCTAATCAATCAACCTTCTAAGGTCTCCAACTAGGTCCGGCCTAAGGGACTTAACTTCCCAAGCTCAAACCACCCGATGGGAGACCTCGCAACGCCTCCATATAAGGCTTCAATGGTGCCATCCGGATACTTGACTCGATAACTATTATTGTATGAGAACTCGATCAAGGGTAGGTGATCACACCCATTTTCCTTTGAAATCTAGTATGCGTGCTCGAGCATATCTTCTAAGATTTGTATCGCCCTTCTCCGACCATCTGCTTGAGGGTGAAAAAGTCAGGGTCAAATCCACACGGTGCCAAGGGCCTCATGAAATGCCCTCCGTAATCGTGAAGTAAACCGATCCTCTATCGGATATGATAGATCGGGACACCGTGGAGTCTAACTATCTCGTTGATGTACAATTGAGCATACCGTGCCGCACTAAAGGTAGTCTTTACCGGTAAAAAGTGTGTCGATTTGGTCATCCTGCCTACTATTACCTATATCGAGTCGAACCTCTTTGGTGGTTCGAGGTAATCCACCACGGTCCATGGTTATTCTCTCCCACTTTCATTCTCGGGAATGTCTATCTCTGGTAACCTCGCTGGGCCTCCGTGCTCACTCTTGACTTGCCGACACACCGCACACCTAGCTACAAAGTCACCGATATCTCTCTTCATACCATCCCACCGTAATAATCGCTTTAGATCCCCGATACATCTTAGTTGATCCTGGGTGCACCGGTATGCCGCATCATGAGCTTCTTTCCATTACTTCTCCTCAACTCACCCACTGCACGCATAAACGATTTCCCAAGGTGCAATACACCCTCGCATCAATCGAGAACTCAGATTCTCACCTTTACGAACATCCTCACCCAACTTAGCTAACTTCAAATCCTCACCTTGTTGTGCCTTGATCTGTTCCACCAAGGTTGACTGAGTCTTGATGTGAGCTAGAAAGCCCTCGATTCACTAAGGCCAAACCTGAACTCCTTCACTTTCTATCTTGTGGATATCTTTACTAACGCTTTGTCTTACTAGCGTTATGTGGGCCAAATCAGCTCACGACTTCTCGCTAAAGCATCCGCCACTACATTCGCTTTCCTGGGTGGTACGAGATCGCATACCATAATCTTTTAATAACTCCGCTTACTACGCTGTCTCAGGTTCAAATCCTTCTGTTGAAAGATATACTTCAAGCTCTTGTGGTCTGTGAAAATCTCACAAGTTTCTCCATACAGGTAATGTCTCCAAATCTTCAAGGCAAAAATCACTGCTGCCATCTCCAAATCATGGGTAGGATAATTTTGCACATGCTTTTTAAGTTGCCGCGAGGCGTATGCTATAACTTGGCCATACCGCATCAAGACACAACTAAGTCCAATTCTAGAAGTTACGTATCATCAAAACCTCCTGAACCTCAAGGTAGTACAAGAATCTGCCGTGGTCAAGCATGTTTTCACTTTGAAAACTTTCTTCACACTCTTCCTCCAATCCGAAATCCTTGACATTTTTCTCGCGTCACTGGTCATGGGTGCTGCAATCTCGAGAAATCCTGAACGAATCGCCTGTAATATCCTCCGCCAAACCCAAGAAACTACGAACTTCAAATCAAGCAGGTCTAGGCCATTGCCGTGACCGCTTCCACCTTCTTTGGATCTACTAGAATGCCATCCTTCGACACTACGTGTCCAAGGAATGCCACCGCTCTAGCCGTAACTCACACTTGGAAAACTTGGCATACAACCGTTTTCCCTCAAGGTCCAGAAACCATTCTCGTGTTTCTCGTGTTCCTCCTTACTTTTGGAATACACTAAGATGTCATCAATGAAGACAATCACAAAGTGATCCGTAAACGGTTTAAACACCCTATTCATTAAATCCATGAAGGCCGCTGGGCATTGGTTAACCCAAAGGACATTACTAAGAACTCAGAGTGTCCATGAAGCTAGTCCCGAAGCCGCCTTAGGTATATCTCCATCCTTAATCTTCAGTCGATGGTAACTGTGTATCAAGATCGATCTTGGAGAAACATGTTGCCCCTTGAAGTCGGGTCAAAAAGATCATCTATATGGGTAAAGGGTATCGATTCTTAATCGCCACCTTGTTTAGCCGCCATAATCTATACACATCCTCATCGAACCATCTTTCTTCTTAACGAATAACACCGGAGCACCCCATGGAGAGGTACTTGGTCGATAAACCCTTTGTCCAACAACTCCTCGTAGTCGCTTCCTTCAATTCTTTAACTCCGCCAGAGCCATGCGATATGGGGGGGTATAGAGATGGGTCTAACTTCCTGGTTCAAGTTCTATCCCAAACTCTATTTCTCTCTCGTGGCATACCAGTAAATCATCCTGGAAACACGTCCCGAAACTCATTAGCCACCGGAATTGTATCCAAACTTGGTGTCTCTCGCTTCTACATCCTCGGGAACGCAGCTAAAATCCCATAACCACCTCTATCCATCAACCGTAGCGCATTCATAGCCGATATTAAGCTCGCCGGGCATTAAGCATCTTGTGCCAAGAAACTCTCTTGGCTCATCACCGGGACCTCAATCTCACTACTCTTCTATAACAATCTATCAAGGCATGACATGGGGATAACCAATCTACGCCTAGAATAACATCAAAGCCGACATGTCTAACACTTTCAAATCATAGCGCTTCCATGTCACCAACTTTGACTTTGCATGATCTATACACTGCTTGAATAAGGATGGGTTTCCTCGAAGGCACCCCCAACTAAAACGGCTCATCAAGATCCTCGTGATCTTCCAAACCGTGACAAAGAAAGAACTGGACACATAAGAGTGGGTAGACCTCAATCAAATAATGTCATAGCATCAAAGGAACATACCGTCAGCCATACCTCAAGTACCACTTCATTTGAAGTCTCGCAGATCCGACGGGTTATAGCGAATAGACGGGGTTGTCCTCCACTACCTTGGCTTCTACCGCCTACTCCTCTTCCACTGGTCCTCGGCCAACAGGCCCCTACCCGCCTCCACGACTCCGATGCGATGACGCCGCCTCGGGATCGTTGGATCGCAGAGATTGAATCGATGTGGAGGGGTTAGTTGACCGACCAGGAGCTCTTTGAAACATCGAAAGCATTCTCCGCGAGCTTATGACCCGCCGACCACATCTATAACATAATCAGAGCCAAATAAACATTGACCCCATGTCTCTTTTCGCAAGCTCCGCATACCGGATATGATCGCCATGAACCCCGCCCATCAGGCCGATCGCTCTACTAAAAGAGTGTGCTACAACCGGGCGTAGCCGGATGGGCTCGAGAAGGTGGCTCTACCCGATCGACTTCGTTGTTGTCCCTCGGCCGATAGTGGCCCTTGCTCGAACCTACTCCACTCGAGAAAGTGGCATGAACCCCTGGCCTTCTTATTGGCTTCGACATAGCCCGGCCGCTCGCTAAACCATTCTCGAGACCAATCGCAATGTCTACCACCCGAGCATAGTCCTTGGTCCCGACATGAGGCCGCAAGCCGAGGAATAGATCTCTTATGGTGCCCCGAATGAAACGCCTCACCCTAGTCAGATTCGTTTGTTTATTATGCTAGAGGGCCGCTGCGATAAGTGAAACGCTCATCATACTCAGAATCGCTATACTGGAGTTAAACGGAGTTTCAAAACTCTCAATCATCCGTGCTTGGCGTTCGATATGAATCTTCGCATGAAGGATTCTTGAATTGTTCCCAAGAGGGAGAGCTAACAGCTCCATACCCTTGTCTTAACTCTTGATACCATAATTCGCTTGGCCTCCAAGTCGAAAGCCGTACCTAACTCCACCGCTTTTCCAAGAGCAATGGATGACACCGATCATCTTCTCGACCGCCTAAGGAATTCCTGGGATCCTCACCGCCGACGCCCATTGAAAGTAGGTGGGTCCATCCTCTTGAATCGCTTCTAAAGCCGAGCCATCAGATCTCTAACCGGAGGTGGCCGCATAGTCGCTCTAGTCGCCTCGCCATCACATCCGTTAAGTTTGCTACCATCCTGCTCAAAGCTCTAAGACGAGCATTGTCACCAGATGCATTGCTCCTAATGCATTTACTTGGTGAAGACGTGAAGAGTGTATAGGTGGCATTGTCACACCGCGGAAAGGGAGGCATATAACAAGACTAATGAGTGCCAAGAAAGACAAGCTCTTATAAAACCTAAACAAGACTGACCATTTCCTAAAGGCTCAAATAGCACCACATCATTGCAAATGGGCGCTCCATTTACTTAGATGTCATGATATTTGTGGTCACTTGCTCCAATAATATGTAGGGAAACCTATTGCTCGATACCACTTTGTCACGACTCCACCTAGAGAACGTGACCAAAGACGTGAGGATTTGGGTCCCCACTGCCTCTCCGTAACGTTGACTAATATGCATAAATAACCCAAATTTGTTTAAAATATGTTAAGTTCAACTAAAACTTGATAATATGGAATTATTTCTAAAACATAAATTCCGAACATAAATCTGCATAAAATCCATATTCTAGGCCAAAGCTGCATATAATAGAACACAATTAACATAAATTCTGAAAATAATATCATGCATGTCCTAGGATCCCGCTTACACAATTTATTGGAGCACTACTAGGGCCGACATAATTGACAATAAGCTCCACTTCAAAGCGAAGCTCACCAAGGAAGTCAGAGCACTATTAAGTGAGGATTCTGTGGGTACAAGTGAACTCAGAATCAGATCAGAGGGGAAAGGAAAGAGAGAGGTGAGTTCATCAAAACTCGAGTGAGCCTCCACTCACAACCCACATGGGACAATAACAAAATACATAACATACACATGCAATTGATGTGAAATATATTACATATATAATTACATATAAATTAATCAATCTATAGCAACAATTAGTAGAGAAACATGAATTATTCTGTACATATAATTATCCTGAGCCTAATAGCTAAACTGAGCCAATGGCTATTCTCGATGGGTACCTAACTAGGTCCCATAAATGACACCTCACTAGGTTCCTTATTGTGGGTGAGCTAGTCCTCTAGTGGACCACTTGGTACCGGTTAATCGATCAATCCTCGCAAATTGCTAACTCACGATCCGCTTTCTCACTATTTGGCTAAAAATAATAGTAATAATTTCATACAAAACTGAGATTTAAAATATTTTCTAACTAATAAATAAATCTAAATAATTCATACAGCAAGCATGGTCCCATGAGTTTTCCAAAATAATTAGTTCTCATGATAATATTTCTAAAATTGACATAATTCATAACAACATGTTCTCTTGACATAAATTATTCTAAAATTTCATAAATAATTCATATAATTTGAAAATATATTAATAATGACCAAAAGTATGGTCATGAGCTTAAACCCACTCACCTTTGATAGTCAGGAGTGTGCTTCTACTAACAACTTGATTTTGGAAAATTGAAATGGTACAAGTAACCAAACTTGTCGACAAAGGAGGGGCCACAACGCCTTAAGAGATGAATAGTTAGGTCCACCTCAAGTTCCTACCGAGGATTATGAGCTTGACAAGAGATGAATTCGGCCAAAAAGGGGTTTGGCTTAGAGGAGATTTGGCTTAGAGGAAATTTGGTTTAGAGAAATTTTGGTTTAGAGAAGTTGGAAGCAAAACTTAGCAAAATGAAACTAAACATTTCTTACACATACACACTCCTACACACATATATTTATACACAAATATAATAATCATAAATAATATTAGTGCTATATGTCTATACTACTAATAATAATAAATAATATTAATGCCTACTACACTTAGTAATTATAATGTTAAATAATATTTGTGCTATTTACACTTTAATAATAATAATACTAATGCTAGCTACACTTAGTAATATTAATTATAGTTAATGTTAGTGCCATATATCTAGATTTAATAATAATAATAACTAATATTAATGCTAGCTACACTTAATAATTATAATGTTAAATAATATTAATGTTAGGTGCACTAAATAATAATAATGTTAATGTTAGCTACACTTAGCAAATATTAATTATAATTAATATAAATGCTAGGTACACTTAATAATAATAATGCTAATGCTAGATACACTTAGTAATATTAATTATAATTAATATTAGTGGCATATATCTAGACTTAATAATAATAATAATTAATATTAATGCTAACTACACTTAGTAATTATAATTAATATTCTAACTATAATGTATTAACACTACTAACTATAATGCATATTTAAATTATAATGCATGCAACACAACTAACTAAAATGAATATACTAACTATAATGCATATGTATGCTCATAGTTTACTATTAACTATAATAATAATAATAATAATAATTATTATTATTATTATTATTTCTTTATTTGGGATATCACATGTGTGAAGTCTTATATCAACATCAATGGATTCCCCTTCTTATAGAGTATTATTAATCCAAAACATTTAAAACACTTCACAAACCCTAACATTTCCATCCCCTGTCCTTGCACCCTTTTCATCCTTGAAGCCCTGGCCTTGCCTCAATAATAGTACCATATGCTAAGCTAGATAAAGCTGAAAAGAGTATAACGAAAACAAATCACAGTAAAGAAAAAAAATTAAAGGTACGGTATAAATTTTTTTTTTTAAGTTTTAAATTTATTAGATAGATATTATAAACTCAATTTTTAATTCCGTAATCAATATGATGCTTTATTACCGCTTTAAAAAAAAATCTCAATATTATATTCTATCTTTTTTTTGGGCCAATATTCTATTATTCTTTTTGTTTTTGTTCGTCTAGTCATATAGCATACGGGCCTCGGGCCCAAAAGTAAAAAGGATACAACCGTAATTTCACCCGTAAAATAGAAACTAGGGTTTCCTCTTTGTTTTCACTCTCTGCACCTATTTAATCCCCGAATTCTTTTCTCCACACGCCTGTTTCAGTCTCAACTTCCAATTCTCTGTTCAATCATTCCGCTGGAAAACCCTCTCTTCAATTTTCCTCCGTTATCTCTTCTGTTTTAACTTGTCCAAGTTTTGATTTTCATTTTTTTTCTTATTTCGATTTTGAGGCAGTGATGATGAATTCACATATACCATCAAACTATGAAAGCCAAATTGAGCTTGTTGATGCGATCTATACTCCTGAGCCTGATTATCATTAGTCCGTTGATTGTTTTTCCTTTATTTCAGTTTTTAGATTTTTTTTTCGTCTGGTCGAGTTTGTACATGTTAGATTGTGATAAAATGGATAGAATGAGAAGAAAAAAAAAAGGCAACAAATTAGAGTCTCTGATTCGCCTATTCCATGGCGCTTTCAGTGCTGTACGTTGCCGATAAAGACTTGGGAGCTGAGATTCTGGCATTGGCCTTTGATTTCTATAAGGCTTATGCATTCAGATGTTCCTATATTCTCAATCTTTTCTTTGAAGTTCAAACTCATAATTTTATTGACTTAATTTTAATATATTGATAATAAAAAATAAAAATATTTTACAATATATCTAACCATTAAATATTTGTCTATATATAAGTGTCCTCTGAATTCTGATAATTGTTTTCTATTGTTCTGTTTTGTGAATTTGCAACGATTTCAATTTTTTTTTGTTTTCGTTTAGAGAGTGGGTTCCTTTGTTATTTTATATGTTGGAGTTGAAATATATGAATTATAAATTATGGTAAAAAAAAATTTAGATATGTATCCTATTTATGGTTTACATTACGGCATAATGACGAGGTTTGATTTGGATCATTAGTTTTGCCCTTTTATAGAAAAGGCTTTATGTTTTTTGTTTCATGCATTGTGAGCATATTTGTTGAATTGGTTTGTTAGATGATCATTTGATTATTGGGGATGAATGGGAGTTCGGAACAGATACTAAAAGCTCTTTGTTGATGAGAAGAGAGTGACAAAATCAAACCGTAAATCTGAAAGTATAAAAAGGAACGCTCGTAGTTAGAAGAAATAAGCTGTAAAACTTGCACGTGTATGTTATGCCTTCCGCTATAAATTCTTTTTTCCTTTTGATAAAAATTTCGTTATAACATATAAAATGTTTATAAGCATATTAGCTTTTTAATATATAAGGTTATTTTTATTCTTAAATATTTTATTCAAATAAATTAATTTTAAAATAAATAAAAATATATGATATCAATTTAGTTATATATAATAAGAACAAAAATAATTATAACTGTTTTTTATAATGAAACTTACTTATTAATAAGGACTTGACAAAATCCGAAAAAAAAAGGACTAGACAAAATGTGATATTGGAAAGCAAAATAAAATATAACTAAACATTAATTTTTGTTCATTAGAAAAATAAATTAATAAACGAAACGGTAATGTGGACTATCGTTTGACCATTTAGAAAATGATATTTTGACACTTTTATTATTATTCCGAACAATAATTAGTGACAAGTGTGCAATGCCCATCTATAAACACAAACGTATACGTAGGCATAAAGTGTGGTGTATTACATATGAAGTATTTGGCTAAATGTATTAAAAAATATGATGAATGAATTTAACCATATTTTGTAAATATAACCAAATACTTAGTATGTGGTATACCACTCTTCATCCAATGTATTGTAGACTAAACCTAATGTTTAAAGGACAAAAATAGTTCTAACAAAATAGATGATTCCGCTATTATTCAAATAAACTTGTTCATATGTGCCTAATGAATATACCCCAAGTGGCATTTCACCATGTTAGCAATTAAAAAATTAAAGAAATAATTGTATGTATATAACTTTGGAGTTTAATTTTGATATATAGACACAAAAATTGAATTAGATTATTTTATTTATAAGATATTTCAATGCAGACTTCAGTTATATAACTGTTTTGTACTAGAAATTTTGCAAGAAACCCATTTTTTATCCGTTCTCAGTTGATAGATATTTGGCCGTCATCAGTTATCAAGTTTCAATGACACTTTCTATGGGTGATTAAACATTCTTAAAGTCTTAAGAAAGGTCTTGGTTAAATTTATCGATGAAAATTAAAAAAAAACAGTAAAATTGTACAAAAACTGCTTTTTTAGGTCTCAAACAATCTCAATCTGGTAAAACCAAGTTGTCGCGTCGAATTTCTCGTTTTAAGTTTTCATGCCAATTAAAGATGGATTAAGTACTTTTAAGGTTATGGTTGTTTTAGGCCAATTTTTCTTCAACACTCTCCATCTTAGTGTCATCAATCATCACTCGTTCATTCGTTACATACTCAATTGTTAGCTAATCTGCCTCTTAATTCCTTTACTCAACTATTTTCTCCAAGACCATAATCCATCCACTCAAATGTGCCAACAATAAAAGGTAGCAATTCGGCATCCATTATTCTGGATAGTGTTGGCATAATCGACGTACATAGTAAGGTTCTCGGATGCACATACATCTCAAGCTCGCCGACCCTTTATTTTCTATTTTTTCAAGAAATTCACTTAGAATGACCAACTACCCACAAAAAAAATTATAAATTTAACACATTTGATTTGAGTTCAGTTTTTATTTTTTAAAAAATTAAAAAATTTAAAATCAAAATATTAAACCAAACAGGCCCTAAAAAAATAGCCCACCCGCCAGACCTATTTGCTATTGGTATATACAGTAACATTGTACAGTGTTGAATTACCATGCTGAGTAATGGAATGCCCCAACTGTTTTGACAGTGGGCCTCAAGAATGCACAGGGCAGTGATGTTTTCCCAAACGAGTTAAAGCAATAACCCAACTGTTTCTATAATGGGCAGTTAAGATATTTTTCGTTAAACAAATTGTTCAAGACTTTCGACTGAAAAACAAAAAAATAAAATAAAATTGTTCAATTCAACAAGAACTCAAACTGCTCAACAAAAGCCAAAGGAAAACCAAACAAGAGTCAAAGTATAGTGCGTTTCCCAGATTAGTATGTTGGACGCTAATTATTAGGATGTACAAGATACTCGAATTCTGATACATAAGACCCAAAAATATAACAATAAAATAAAATAATGTTTTGGTCTTCCTTTAGAGAGGGATTTGGGGGTGGGGGTGATATCAATAGTCAATACAATACCTCACTTGACAAGTGTTGTAATTAGTCCCATAAATATACAAAAATTACACCCACTACAGTATAATGCCCAAGCAATCTTGGAAGATAACAAATCGGCATAACTGGTTTCCTTTACTCAGTGCCCTCCTGGGTTCCTATTCCATGACAAATATGAGGGATCTCCAAGTTGCCTACAAAGACAGGTGGAAAGATATGTTAGCATCTGATAATATTCAAAACTGCCCTTGTAGGAAGATACCAGAATTTTAGTCATCCAATAAACTACTTAACAAAATCCAACTGATAAAAATTTTGAATTGTACAATGGAACACAGATAAATAGATGGACAAAAACATGCACCATGTACAAAATTGCAAGGGCATTGAAACAACCTCATGACATTACTCCTATACAACTTTAAAAAAAGCTTTTCATCATTAGTCTATAGGGTATGTTTGATTTGCGTGGGGAAAATAGGGGAAAAGTACTCGTGTATGAGCTCCATATGTAAAATTGTACCTTTTTGCTTTCCCGGCAGGAAATAAAATGAAAATTTTTTTCCCCTTTTCCATCCAAATATGTCCGAAAAGAAACGTCTAGTAGCAGAAAGGTATACACAGTGAATATGCTACACGCTAACAATACAAATCACTTGAACATTTAGTTCCATACAAGCAATAGATTCAGCGTTAAAAGGAAGGGGTTGAATCTGAATGCCAAGACCTGATATTCTAATTAATCTGTATGACCAATAGCGTACTTTGCCTCAGTGCCTCCTACGCAGGTAAGAAGCACAGTACCAAAGCTTTGTGGTCCATGTGCTAATGTATGCAATGAATGGATGCATCCAACATCATTTTTTCGTCGAAAGAAATACGTAAGAAATCAAGCAATAAAATAAGATAGCCCATGCACGGGGTAACCCTGCTTTAAAAGGAACTTTCGTGGTAAAAAACAGTAGATGACTGTAAGTATTACCTTGGCTTGACAAAATATACAACAGTAAAAGCCATAGCCAAAAAGAAGCACAATCCTCCAACAGTGAGATAAGCAATGCCAAGGAAGTCATTCTTCCCGCCTAGCCAGCCAGTAGTTGACAGTACAAGCTTTTTCTTGCCGCTAAAACTGTATGTGTTGTAGTTATTTTTCAGTGTTACACTTATCTCATCGCCTTCATTCAGATCCACCTCAATCTTTCCGTACAACTTCCTGAAAGTTGGCAAAGCAGCAGTTCGCATCCAAACAATAAGATCCTCCTGCTCACTCAACTGCTCATTGAAACACTCAAAAAGTGAGCAATATATCTCATCGATGCAATGATACCGATTGATAATAGCAGACTAATCTAAGACAAACAATAGAATATACTGGAAGCAATTGAAATGAAAGAGAAGTGTGTTGAACCCCGAAAAAATTTGCCAATCACAATTGTGTACACAATATGTATATCAATCATTAGACAGCCTAAAGTAATGTAGTAACAGCATTAATAAACTTGAAAAAGATCAAAATATGTGAACGAACTGCTTGGTTATTTCATTCATCATACATGAGGTTGAATCTGCACACAATATCTACTCCTATTTAGAAGGCAATAATAATGGGTTTGATTTATTTCATATGGCACTATCTTAGATACATGATGGTTGCTAGTCCCTCTATTCCAACAGATACTCCAACAAATAATAATAATCTATTCTATTATAAAGGTGATTGCAATACTTTGGTCACACTGACTTGTATCCGATCTTACCCTTAATCATCTATACTATTATATAAGGAGAATTTCTCAATTTGGTCTCCCAACTTTTTTGCTCTTCTAAAGCCACAGAAATTACTTACTCAGAAAGATAAAATTCAAAAAGAATAAAATTATGCATATATCACATTACTAATTTAAAGATATAAAGATAAAGAGGAAAAGATAAAAATGTAAAAATTATAGCTGTACTCAAACTCTACAGCTTCTTACTGTATTTCATAGTTAAAATTTATTGCAAATGGCATTCATAATTATGTATTTTGCATCTTAACAAAATAAATAAATAAAATGTGGATTGTGAGTCACAAAATGGTCAATACGCTATTAGGTAGTGGTGGTGGTAGTGGCAGCAGTAGCAATAATAATAATAATAATAAGAATAATAAGAATAATAATAAATAACCAAAGATGCAAGCCTAACACAAAAGCACATGCAGTGACAAACAAAGGATAATTTAGACAGCAGTCATCAAAACAACCTCTAGCTCACACTGATAATCATACATGAAGATAGATGCTTAATTCAATCAAAACATGAGCTCATGTAATACTTACTGGTATGGATTCATTGAGACGTGCACCACCAATAATAGAACTATTCTGGAAGTTTGTAGGGAAAACATCGTCTCCAAATTTGTGCTCCCTATCACTTTTCCAGGAAATGCCTTTCTTGTTCAAAGGCAAACTATTGTTGTTGAGGGAGAAGCTGTACGTGTCATTGAATAAACTCCAAGCTATAAGACCACAAGGTACAATGGCCTTTCCATTTGCCATATCTTCGGGATCACAACCACTTGTTGAGTTCGCCTTACCACTATCCCTCAACTGCTCGTCATTCCGGCTTTTTACATACCTAAATTAAAGAAAAAGCATTGTAATTATTAGAATATAAACAATCATGCTGATAGAGGGCCTGTGGTTAAACAGATCTACATTAGGCGTGGGGGGAATATTGGGCATGTATAAAGCCTAATTTGTAATTGTGTGCAGCTGGCGTGGGTGTGTGAAGTCAGGGAGTGTGCTTGGTGTGACTGTGAGTGTCCAGGCATGGAGGGGGTGAGTTAGTTAGGATTGCATCAGAATAATAGTGAGGTTGGAGGGATGGAATAATGGTCAGTGACATTTGTGGAAATTGCATAAAGAGAGAGGTTGGACCCATCCCCATTCCCTTAGTATTTTTAGAGTTCCTGGCCTCATTTGTCACTTAACTCCATAATGGTATACAGAATACAGATGCTTTGAATTTCCTTTCCTGCTTTCCATTTTTTCTCTATTGTTTTCTTTGTGCTCTGATACCAGTCTAAGCATAAATTGTATGCATTAAATTCAACTAGCAATCACTTAGACATTAAGAATGAATATAGTTGAAGGAAACAATCAGTCAAAGACATTGAAGTGATAAATTACAACAAATATAAGATTAATACATGAAAAAGAGATATCTCTGTACAGATGGCTCTTGAAATTCCATCCCACATAAATAGTAATCTGTTATCACTGACAATTAACTGAGGTTCTCAAATATAGATAACAGAATGACAATTACAACTCAAACGATTTATGATAACAATTTGTTACGTTAAAAATATTTTTCAGTTAATCGAGAGCTTGTACATGAGCTTCATGCTAGTTGTCAAACCATTTATTCCTTCATTCTAACTTTATTTAGTACATACAGACTTGCATTTCTTATAACCGAATGAAGTAAGATGCATATCTCTTACTTCATACACTTAAAATCTATTGAAACTACCATTCTATACGTATTAAGTAAAACTCTAACTTGCATTACAAATTTACAATTACCAAAATGCTATCCATACAATTTGCACAAAGTGACTAGTGGCAATAGCAAACAAACTGAGATGTCAGCAGTAAGCAATGATGAATACAATGGTCACAAAGAACTACCAGGGGATTTAAAGTAAAGTGTTGTTTAGTTTTTAAAACAAGTTAAGACAAAATGGCACTGGCTGGAGCACAACCATGAACTTTGATGTAGAACGCACGAACCAAAAATATATCAAAATGCCAAGTGATTATGATCTGTGTAGTTTTTCATCAGACATCAATTACCAGATTTTTGACCAAATACAGAGTACAACTGGAAAATCAGTCTCACATTGGCTACAGAAAATTCATTAGGAGAAGTAATTATCAAGAACCATTGAAGACTGGGCCAGAAAAGCCTTGTTTCTTATAAGTTTCCCCTCACTTCGTAAATGTGGCATAAAAAATTGAAACAGATAAAAAGAATGTATGATGCATGAAGGAAAAATACTTATACATACCGGCGATGATTCTGGTAGAAATTATCAAGCTGGTAGTAAACATAAACAGGTGACTTCATATGCTTGGACACCTTTTATAAGAGCAAAGTTAAAGAAAAGATAAGATCATCATGATGTGAACTCCATTAATTATCATTTATAGGAACAGAGGAAAATAATTAATAAACAGAGAATCAGATAAAGTGGTTTCAATTGACAAGAAGACTTACATTTAGCTTTAAGTTGCATGTTTTATCTGCAGAACTCTGAATGTATGCTACCTTGTCCGTAACATTTGATGGTATGCACTCTGACTCATACCTATGGACAATTTCAACAACCTGATAGATGCAACAAACTGAAAGTAAGCAATCAGAAGATGCAACTTTTGCATAAATTCAACACTTTATATAACTCAAGCAAACCTTCCGTGAAGTAATTAGCGAAGCAACTCCGACTGGAACGAATACAACACTAACAAGCAAGAACACTGAAATAACCTGCAGAGAACGATTTGAATTAAGCTTCTACCACATAAATAGCAATTCTCAGATGCACATAGGTTTACATTTGTAATCATGAGAAAGCAGCGTGTTCAAACAGGTAGTCTTACCGCCCGCGGTGTGAGAATCGGCTTGCACGCTGGAAGTTCTTGCTGTGTAAACTTTGAATCTGAAAAACATCAAATTTCCAAAAGAGAACTCTTGTCAGCTCAGTCTTCTGTGAGCACCCAAAGAAACAATACCTCAAAAAGCAATTTCCTTTTTAGCAATTTATTAAATCAAGAACACACTATAAACTATCCAACTTCATAGAACTCCTCGATTAAGTCAAGTCAAAAAACAACCAATATGCATGACAAATTCCTATCAGCAAAGGCACCAACTCTCAAAACAATATATTTTTTCTCCCTTTCAAAAAATCAAGGGCATATTTGTTTTCATAAGGCGTTATATTTTCATGAAATACAACTACAGCCAAAAAAGTTACTCTCTGTAGATATTATTATGCCCAAAAACCTGACACAGGACAGACCATCAAAACGACATACAAAGTTACACAAACCCTTTCCCTTCCCAACATGCACATACTTTAACACGCCCAGTTTTATTTTATTTTCAAAAGGGAAATTTTTGCATGATTAGCCAAAAAAAAATTCAACAAGGAAAATTAAAGGGAGAAAAAAAAAAAAAGTGGGTCACTGAAAATTGAGCAGAAAATTACACTTTGGTCGCTTGGTGTTTCTCCTTGGAGCTGTGGAATCAGCGGATCCACCACCTGCTGCGCTCGAAGACGGCATTTTTTGGGAATCGGAAATCGGTCAAAGGCTTGCAATTTTGGGGCTATTATCAGAAACCCTTTAGATTCAACCCGAAAAGTGGAAAAAAGCTGGGAATGGAAAATTGAGGAAAGTGTGTGGTTATTGGAGAAGAATACAGAGGAGGATCCTTTTGTACCTTTTATTGGTTGATTGATTGCAGAAGAAAGCGTGGAATTGGAAAGAAGAGGGAAAGAGAGGAGAAGGTGAAGGAACGGGTGCCGCCCGCCAGCCGGAGAAGAGTCAAAGGGAAATGCGAATTCAACGATGGGCAACTGCAGTTACAGTTGCACACGCTTTAGTTATTTGTTATTGCATTCTTATTGTTATTGTATTTGTTTATGTTCTGTTTGAATTGTATAGTGGTATTTTTTATTGTTCAATAACTACAACTACGAGGTTTTTTACACAGTTGATAGACTCGTGTTGTGTATATTTTTAATTTAATCCCAATTTTTTTTAAGAAATTTACGTTGTTAATGTTTTTGAAATGTAAATAAATCACAGTTAAATTATGAATGTTTTTTTTTTTCTAGCTTGCAGTATAGTGATAAACTCTTTTAAATAAAAAAGGTTGGGTGGGTACCGAACATCCCAGTAGGGTCAGGACACGGCCTCCAGGCTCAATTGAGCGCTTACAGGAAATTTTATGCGATTACTCATCAATAAAGGCCTCACAATAGCAAAGTGGATTCAAACCCGCACCCTTTTGGGGTACGTCCCGATCCTTTACCATCTATGTCCCATTGGCACTTGATAAATTATAAAAGATTATTAGTTTGACTCTTGTTTTCACTTCTATCCTCCCAATATCTTGGTTTAAAAAAAAATATGTGAATGATTTTCCAACAATATAATTTGACTTCTATATCAGCAATTTTTTTTTCTGGTTTTATAATCTATATTCCTTCCATCGAAAAATAAGATTGAAAGGTTTTAAAAATATTAGAAACATAAATGAAAAGGAAAACTTTTATTTGAAACTAAATTCGATTTTTAGTAGAACGTAAGAAATGTAAATAAAATTTTATAGCTTCACGTGACTCGTCATTTTCTCATGCGCCTAAATTATTGTATTGAAGTCAGGCCACATATTGAAGGTATTTAAGTTGCTTTCGTTCATACGAATAATTGTTATTATTATTATTGAAAAATATGCCAATGTTGCGTAAAGGTGCAGACTTAAATTATTAATAAAGGTTTGTTTTGGTTTTTAAATCGTAGGCATATTTCGTTTTAGTTTCCATTTTTCAAAATTAAGAAATCATCAATTTAGTAATATTTGTGGGGAGAGTAATTTACATTACTAAAAGAAATAATCTGAATCATCCAAAAAAACTAATCTAAATCAATTTTTATAATTTTAATAACTACATTGATAATTTTTTTCATTTCAAGAACTAAAATGAAATTTGTATAAAATTTCAAACAACAAAATAAACTTTTAATCTTAAACTAATTTTTTTATATTTTTAAATATACAAATTAATAATGAAAAATTTTTGACACCACCATAACAAAATATGTTTCATGCGATGAGTATAGTGCTTCTATGCTGAATATTTAAGATTCATTTCTAATTTGAAAACATACAAACTAATATGTTATAAGTAAAAGGAGTAAATTTATATTTTAACCCCATAACAAGAGATAGAAAAAAGAAAAACAAAATTTTAGACAACATCATTAAACCAAATTTATATTTTAATTTTTTATCTATAAATGTGAAGTTCGCATAAAGTTATTTTTTTATTGTAATTAATTATTGTTAGACATTATTAAACATATTTAATTTTAATATTAACTATGTTAAAAATTACATGTATAAGTGAATAAGATTGATTATCGATATAAATCAATTTATGCTTATAATATATAAAAATTAATTTCTTTGTATGGTCTTGAAGTTTGGCGGCGTATTGCCTTACTTTCAACCCTCATTTGTTATTGTAAGTTCTTTTAAGTTCTATTTAATGTAATTGAATGTTTCATGAAAATACCATACGATAATTTAATTCGACACATACAAATCTAAAATAGGGTTCCTTCCTTTAATCAAACCATGGCAACTTTGACTTCTACAATTTTTATTTTTGAATTGACTTCTAGAATTCTTTTGACTAATAAATGTAGCAACACCAAGTCTATACGTGATTCATAAGGTTTTATTTGTCTTAATTATGATTGTCAGAAAAGGTGCAAGGTTCCGCGTACAGGACCGAGTTAGACGATTGCTAGTTTGTCCCAAAAATTTTATATGTATACGAGTAGGGATTCGTTTACTTCAGTAATAAATCTTGATATATTTATTCTATATAATAATTTCTTTTTTCTTGCATGAAATTGTATTAATTCAATCATTAAATTTAAAATTCCTATAAAGTAGATAAAGTATATAAAGTTTTATATAATTTAAAAATGATTTGATAGTTTATCATTTTATTTTATTTTGATAGATAACATATTTTTGAAAATATAATTAAATATCGATTAATGGATTAAATGACTATTGTTGTTCAATTTTTCTGAAATTTGGCATGTTTAATCATCAATATAATATAACATAAATTAACAGTTTAATTGATTAAATTCAATGTGGACGAAGAGCTACACAATAAAGCAAATGTGCAAAACTTACTACTGAAGTAAATTAGATCCCTTTATGCTAACTGTAAGTCTTGATGTACTTATACCTTTTAACAACTTTTTATATATATAAAATTTCATTAATGAAATCATTGAATACAAAGTTATTATCTAGTTGATAAAATATATTAAATTTCATTCAGACTGCAAATTGTGACATGAATAACTCTGGTGGCTCTTATTTTCTATATGGATGTGGAGAAATGTCAAGCTCAGGACCTGTTTGCTTGCCTGTTTTCAGTTTCCAGTTTTCAATTTTTGTGAAGGAAAAACTAAAAAAACTGAAAACTGGAAAACTGAAACCAAACAGATCCTTAAGATCTCAAAGAAAAATTATTTTGAATATCACCTCAAGTGGAATAGCATCTTTGTTACTTCCTATAGAGGTAGAACAACAAATTCCAGATTTTCTATTCCCATTTCCATAACCAATACTTCAACTTGCAAAATCAAGCAAGGAAGCTTTAAAGCAAATCTTCTCATTAAAAGTAGCTTGATAATTTGGGATGAAGCTCCTATGTTAAATATATTTTCCTTTGAAGTTTTGGATTGGACTCTTAGAGATCTTACCAGAGGAAAAAATCCAAATAGTCATCATCAACCATTCGGAGGTGTAACGAAGTAGTATAGGATGAGGTTACCTGGGTATATTTACGTGTTCGTTGATGCTAAAATCCTAGCTCCAAACAAGCCTTCACGATGGTTGGTGTGTACCTACAAGGACTCTACCTAGTGTATCAGTATGGGTCATTAATGGGGGTGTTTAGATGGGAGAGTTCATACCTAGAAAGTTAGCCGATACCCTTTAATAGGAAGTGAGGTTATCCGTTACCATGCTCCCTCTTATTTCGGGATGGCTAACGGATTTAGACGTGCCCAGGAAACGGTAAGTAGTGGGGAGAGTGGGCTGAAATAGTGGGTTACATGGTCAAAGTTGGGTATTCCATGGACACATTGAAGTCGGAAGACCTGTGCAATATGTTGAAGTCTGAATGATCATTCACGTGGTCCGATCTTGGATGCTTGGACCTGGATGCCCTTGTTTCAGGTTATTGGGCTGTTGGCCCAAACCATTTTGGGCTTTTATGTCCCAGGTCGTAACAGTGCCCCCAACTCGATTTCCGACTATAGGTAGTTGGAGAGCGGGTTATTAATTTTTTGATTAACAGGAGAATGGAGGCATTGCGTGGGCGTGGTTATTTCACTAAAGGACTTCTGGCTTTGATAGGTAATCTTTTCTAGTGAAGGTCTTCCGTCTTAAGGCATAATTTTGGGGAGATGATTATCCCTTCTTACCTTGGTCACTTCAGGTCTACTCGAACGTCACGTTGCTTCCTCCATCCGACACCACGTGCAAAGATTCTTGTGTCTCGAGGATTGTAATAAATGCAAACTTGGCTTTTTTACCGAAACGCCCCTGAGGGATGCTATGAAAAAAGTCACAATTGCCCCCAGGTGCGTTTTATCATCCGCACCCTTTCTTCTTCTTCTTCTTCATATTCGTTTTCTTTTATCTTCACTTTCTCTTAGACTCTTTCAATTGCAGCGTTTCAGAGAGCAATCTTCGAGCATTTCGCGAGCATTTCGCAACCATTGGGAAGTTCATCATTGTCAATATTCCAAGTAAGTTCCATTCTTCCTTTTCTTTTTATGCTTCGTGGTGTATTGGAGAATCTCCCATTCTCCACGATTTGGTATTTGTTTCTCCTTGTTGCCAATTTTTCTACTTCGCACCACGATGGCTCGGCTCCCACCACCATTAACTTCACCGTGCCAGGCGTGGCGGTGTTTGTGGTTGCCGATCATTGGTGCGAACTTATTTGTTTCCATCCACTTGCAGCTTCCTTTCTGCCACCTGATGATTTGCTAACTTTGGGGCTAAGAAAAAGGAAACCGCCTTAGGGATTTTGCTTTTATTGTTTCTGAATTCAATGGATTCCGATCTTCGATCTTAGAATGTGGTGGCTTCCCCCTTGTAGGTTATGGGAAAGCAAGAGGTCAAGAACTCGAGGGTTTTTCGTCCTCCCAAAGTCCTTGCAGGGGATTATCTCCATCACTTCTCAGACGAGATTCTGGGCATTCCATCTTTGGTGGACAAGGATTACCTTTCTATTCTCCGTGCTAACAGCCAGATATGTACGAGTCCCGATGAAGAGGCTAAATACTCTCTCGAGGTGGCGGGCGCAGATGAACGGGTGTGTAACCGCCCCGGCAAAGATGATTTCCAATATATGTGGATGTACGACATCCTTTTTGAGAAGTTAGGTGTACGATCACCGTTCTCCGAGTTCCAGATTTCCATCCTTTGGCAGATTAACGCAGCCCTTTCTCAATTGCATCCTAATAGTGAGGCCATGATAAGGGGTTTCGAGATAGTATGCGATTATCTTGGAATCCCTCCATACCCCAAGGTGTTCTTGTATTTGTTTGTGTTTACTAAACCCGCAGCGGTACTTGGATCTCTTTTCGAGGTCAAGTGAATAAGAAGGTCTTTGAGGCCTATGAGGAGTCACTCCATCGCTTCAAAGAATTTTATTTCAAAGTTCAAGGGGTTCCCTATCATCAACCCTTTTTTGTTGGCTGGCCTGAGGGTTCCGGATTCCCATATTTCTGGACTCTCACTCCCCATTCTCTAAAGCTTACCGAGAGTTCTTTGGACCCCCTGGAGCATTCTATTGTAGAATTTTTTGTACATTCCTGGAAATCGAATCCCATCAGTCTGAAAAAGATTTTTAATGCTATCCTCGAGACACTCAAGGCTTATCTGGGTCCGGTCTATAGCTCTTAGCTATTTTTCCATAGATATATTTTTGATTGTGCTATAAGCTTCTATTTCCGATTTTATATTTCAGGTGCAATGGCTTCGCACTCCAATCTCCAAGCACTCCAGTCTCAAACCTTGAAAAGGAATGCAGAGTTGCTCGCTTAGGGTGAATCGCTCGAGGGGTTGAGCTTGGCTGCCTCTGCGGAATCCAACCCCTATGATTCCAAAAAACAAAAGCTATCGACCTCCACCCCTTTCGACAAAGGCAAAAGCCCATTGGGGAAAGGGTCTTCTTCTCCCAATGTTGAGGCTACGGGTTTGGATCCCACTGTGGGAAAGAAGGTTCGGATCCCTTAGAAGAGAGGAAATGCCCTATTTTCTGAGCACTTCCCATTCTCGGAGTTCATTGATCAGCATCTTTACATTAAAGGTACATGCCTTCAACTCCAGGATGCGGTTTCCTCAAGCCAACTCCAATGGGGCCAACACTCACTTCTCTAGGTTGTAGCCCTTCTCCGCCATGCTAAAAGCCTGGCTGTAGAGCTCGAGAAGTTTGAGAAGGAGAAGAAGAAGCTTCGCTCTGAGGTCATGGGGGAGAAAGAGCATATTGAAAATCTCAAAGAGACCCTAAATGAGTATATTAGTGACAATAAAGACCTGACTTCCTAAGCTGAGACTGCTAAGAAGGAGCTGGATTAGTTGAAACTGAAGTTTGCTGCCCTTCAGAATGAGAAGGACTCTCTGGCTTCATCTGTATCCGCTCTCGATGCCAAGGTTTCCGAGCTTGAGGCTAATGCGGCAAAAACCTTGTCTGATTGGGAGGAAAATGCCAATGAGGTATTTGATAATACTTTGGCTCAAGTCAAGGTTATTTTCCCGAAAGCCGATTTCTCTGAAGTGGGGCTCTTCCACATGGTTGAGGACGAAAAGATCATGGACATGCCGGATGGTGAAGCTGGCTCTGCATGATAGTTTATTTTTCTGTTTTGTAGTCATAGTTGGTTTGAACAATGTTCACCTTATGAAGGCTTTTTGTATAACCCGTTCTAGGTTACTTTGTAACTAATCCTGTAAATGAATCTTGTACATGTTATATTTTGTTATGTTTTGAATGATCCATGTTTTGTTTTGTTTACCAATTCGATTTTCCGTGCTTAAATGTTGTTACCACGACCTCCGATTTTGTATGATCTCGTTTTTATAAAATACCCGATTTTCGGATTTGTATTATTGGTCTAGTACCCGGTTTTGACAATTTCTGAGTTTAACTACCCGCTATATTTGGTCAAATATCCGGTTTTGACAATTTCCGAATTTATAAAGCTTAACGTGGTTAAAATCACCGTCTTTGGTCATGTTTAGTTTCCATAGTTTCCGAGTTTATAAAAGTTAATGTGGTTAAGATCATCGTCTTTGTACCCGGTTTCAACAATTTGCAGAATAAAATTATGCAGAATATAAACAAGTTATGAATTCATTTGAGAAATTAAATTGAGCTTGAGTGTGATCGGACGCATATTAGTTCGGCCTCATTAAAACCTCCTCAAAAAAACCCTGTGGGAAAAAACCCGAGGTAGGAAAAAAAGTACCGGACTTCCATGCGATTTATACATCATGAACTATGTGAAAGATCTCCTAAGATTAGTGACATTCCACGATCTCGGGATAATCTTGCCATCCATTGTAATGAGCTTGTAAGCTCCTTTTCCTAGCACCTCGTTTACCTTGTAAGGGTCTTCCCAATTTGCGACTAATTTTCCTTGTCCATGTTGAGGAGGTCCGATATTCGCATGTCGGAGAACAAGGTCGCCTTGATTGAAGTGTCTTGGCATCACGCCTTTGTTGTACCTCCATGCAATTTTTCTTTTCTGTTCTATCTCCTGTAGATGGGCTTCCTCTCTGATTCCTTCAATTAAATCCAGCTCTTCTCTTCTTTGGGCCGAGTTCCTGTTTTCCGTGAATGCCAGTATCCTTGGACTTGATTCTCCGATGTCGATTGGAATGATAGCATTTGTACCATATACTAATCTGAATGGTGTTTCTTGAGTTGTGGAATGAGGGGTTGTTCTGAGTGCTCAGAGGACGCTCTCGCGTTCATCAGCCCAAGCTCCTTTGGCTTTGTCCAGCCTCTTTCTCAACCCTTGTAAGATAACCTTGTTAGCTGCTTCGGCTTGTCCGTTTGCCTGGGGGTGCTCCACCGACCTGAAAATGCTGTGTGATTTTCAAGTCTTCTAATAGCTTCATGAACTTCCGATTTGTAAACTGTGTTCCATTGTCCTTGATAATGGCCTTCAAAATTCCAAAACAAGTGATGATATTCTTCCAGAAAAACTTTCTGCACTGCGCTCCTGTTATAGTGGAAAGGGGCTCTGCCTCATCCATTTTGTGAAGTAGCCCATAGCTACTATCAAGTACTTAACCTGTCCTGGGGTAAGGGGGAATGATCCGAGGAGATCAATCCCTCATCTATCAAATGGCCAAGAGGTTGTGATTGCCGTCATCTCCTCTGCTGGAGCAATATGAAAATGAGAGTGTTCCTGGCACTTCTGGCAGTGTTTGACGAACTCGAAAGAATCCCGGGTTATGGTGGGCTAATTATATCTAGCACGGAGGATCTTAAGGGCTAGTGCGCACCCTCTGGGATGATTTATCGTGATCTCTTCATGCACTTCCTGCAGCACATATTCGACTTGTTCCTTGTTTAGACATTTTAAGAGTGGTTGTGAAAGCCCTTTCTTGTAGAGCTGTTCATTGATAATGGTGTAGAACGGGGCTTGACGAACCACCTTCCTTGCCTCCTTCTGATCCTGTGGAACTGTTCCGATATGAAGATACTCAATGATCCCTACAGCCCAGGCTGGGCAAACATCTATAATTCCAACCTCCATCTTTTCAGATATGCTCGGAAAACAGAGTGTCTCCTGTATCAGACTTTTGTTGTTCTCTCCCGGCTTAGTGCTTTCCAGTTTTGACAGGATGTCAGCTCGGAAGTTCTCTTCACAGGGTATGTGTTTGATTTCCACTTTCGTGAAGTCAAAGAACATGCTCTTTACTTTCTCCAGATCTGAGAGGTTTGAATTTGTGAATTGTTGCATACTATCAACTTCTGTATACCCATGTCTTTTGCTAAGTTGAGGCCCACAATTATCGCTTCATATTCAGCCTGGTTATTCGATGTTGCAAAGTCAAAGTTGACGGACATCTCTACTCAAACCTCGTCATTCCTTTCCAACATTATCCTAGCTCCAATTCCACAAAGGTTTGATGATCCGTCTACATACAATGTCCAATTTTTCGGGTTGGGCAGCTCATCGCATACGAATTCTCGAACAAAGTCAGCCAATGCTTGGGCCTTGATGGCCATTCGAGGCTCAAAGCGAACGTCAAACTCAGATAGCTCGACCGACCAGGTTATCATCCTTTCTGCGAGATCCGGCTTCTGGAGTATCTGTCAGATTGGTTGGTTCATTCTAACTAGGATCGTGTGAGCTTTGAAATATTGCCTCAGCCTCCCAGATGTGAGTACAAGACAGAAAACTATCTTTTCAAGCTTTTGATACCTGACTTCTAACCCTTGTAAGGCTTTGCTAGTGAAATACACCGGTCTCTGCTCTTCGTTACGCTCTCTAACGAGCCCTACTCTTACGGCTGCATTGTCAACTGATAAGTATAGTATCAAGACCTCTCCGTGTTCTGGCTTAAACAGCGTTAGGGGGGGAAGCTAGATACTGCTTGAACCCCTGAAAAGCTTCTTCACATTCCTATGTCCATTCAAAATTCTTTCCTTTCTTGAGTAGATCAAAGAGGGGAAGCACTTTCTGAGCTGATAGTGACAAGAATCTTGATAGGGACGCCAATCTCCCTATTAACTTCTGTAATTCTTTCACACAGGTTGGGCTTTTCATTTTCGTTATTGCCTTACATTTGTCGAGGTTTGCTTAAATCCCCCTGTGGGTAATCACGAAGCTAAGGATTTTTTTGGCATCAACCGCAAACACACATTTTGCCGGGTTAAGCCTTAGCTTGTGATGATGGATACTTTGGAAAATTACCTCCAAGTCAGGGATCAAGCTGCCGACTTCCGTGGTTTTAACTAGCATGTCATCAATATATACTTCTATCCTTTCTCCGAGGTGTTGCTCAAAGATTCTGTTCATCAGTCTCTGATATGTGGACCCTACGTTCTTCAGGTCGAAGGGCATTACCTTATAAAAGTAGTTGGCCCGAGGTGTAATGAAGGCCGTCTTCTCTTCATCTTTCGCATTCATGGGTATCTGATTATACCCTGAGTACATATCCATGAAGTTCAGAAAATGGAAACCAGAAGCCAAGTTAACAAGACTATCTATACTTGGTAGTGGGTACGGATCATTCGGGCAAGCTTTGTTTAGATCTGTATAGTCCACACACATGCGGAGTTTCCTGCTAGCTTTTGGGACCAACATAGTGTTTGATAGCCAGGTAGGGTAAAAAAACTTCCCTTATGAACTCGACCTTTAGAAGCTCGGAGGTTTGCTTTACCACTGCTTTTGCTTTTTCTTCCGACATCCTTCTTCATTTCTGTGCCACCGGCTTGGAGCCTGGGTGGACAGCAAGGTGATGGCTCATCACTTCCGAGTTTATTCCTGGCATATCTGTAGCTGACCAGGCAAAGAGGTCCACATTTGTTCTTAAGAATTTGGCCAACTGCTCTTTCTTGGAGTCTGGTAAATTCTTATTAATCTTGGTTGTCCTTGTGGGCCCCTCCCCAATCTAGATCTCTTCCAGCTCTTCGCTGGGCTGTGGCTTGGATTGTGTTCTTTGGCTACGCATGTCCAAGTTAATCATCATTACATCTTGGGAGTTGAAGCGTTCTTCCTTTTCCTTTTTCTTTGCACCCACTTGCAGGCTGGTGTTGTAACATTGTCTGGCTAATGTTTGACTTTCGACTACTGTAATCACTTTTCCCTTGTCAGAGGGGAACTTCATTACCAAATGGGGGGTTGACACCACCGCTCCCAGCTTGTTAATCGTTGGTCGTCCAATGATCGCATTGTAGGCTTATGGGCAATTCATGACAAGGAAATCTATGGGCACCATCTTCATTTCATCCTTGGGGCCTATAGTGATTCGGAGTGTTACAAATCTCTCCAGCTTTGCTATGGCTCCGGAAAAGCCCACAAGTTCATCCGCATAAGGTCGGAGATCGGAATCTTTGAGGCCCAACTTTTCAAATAATGGTTTGAATAGTATATCAGCCGAGCTTCCCTGATCGACCAGGATTCTTTTGACTTCAATGTTTAGGATAACCCTAGAAATGACCATGGGGTCATCGTGGTTGGGCACAATACCCGGATTATCCTTTTTCGAGAAAATCAAGTCGGGAAACGTCTTCTTACGGGCTTGGCTCCTACCCGGACTGTTGTTTACTCTCATTAATTCCTTCAAAGCTCTTTTCCATGCTGACTTTGAAGATCCGTCTCCCGCAAAGCCTCCGGCTATGGTGTGTATTGTCTTGGTCACCATGCCCACCTTGTCCTCTTTTCTACCCTCATCTCTGTTTTCCCTCCGAGTTTCTTTCTTGTTGTTGTCCTTGTTTTTGGGAGATTGGCGCCTTTTTCTAGGACTCCTCTGCCTGGACACATATTTTGCCAGCTTTCTCGCTTTGCTGAGCTCTTCTACGGCATTCCAGAGATCCCTGCAGTCTTCCGTCTTGTGCCCATAGCTTCCGTGGAATTCACAGAATTCAGGCTTATCCGTATTTGCTCTCTCCCTGATAGGTCTGGGTCTTTTGAGATTCTTCGTGTTCTGTATTTCCTTGTATGCCTCACTTAAGGACACATTTAGCGGGGTGTAGTCGATGAAATGACCTCGCATCCGAGCTTCCTTTCTTGGAGGGCACTCGTCTCTTCCTGGAGTACCTCTTCTCTTCTGGCTTTGCTCATCTTCTGCCTTAGCCCTAATTACCTCTTCCATGTTGATATATTTTTCAGCTCTTCTCTATAGCTCTTCAATGCTTTTGGGTTCTGTCTTTGAAAGGGATTGAGTGAAAGCCTCCGATCTTAGCCCTTGTATAAAGGCAACCAGGGTTGTTTAAGGTTCAAGTGTTCCTATTTCCAATGTAGCTTGGTTGAATCTGTCTACGTATGCTCATAGGCTTTCCTCTGTGCCCTGCTTGAAACCCATGAGATTGGTCACCGATTTGGGTCGACTCCGGCTTGCTGAGAATTATGCCAGAAATTTTTCTACGAGGTCGGGAGAGTTACGGATTGAGCGAGGGGGAAGTCAGTTAAACCACTTCAAGGCGGACTTCTCCAGTGTGATTGGAAAGGTCCGGCATTTTATCGGGTCCGGTGTTCCATCCAGGTACATGCGCGAACAGAAAATGTCCAAATGATTCTGCGGGTCCGTGGTTCCGTCATAAAGTCTGATGTCACTAAGGGGTTTAAATCCTCGAGGGAGGATATAGCTCATCATGTCTTTAGAGAACAGGGTACTATTATTTTCTTTCGTCTCTTTTAACTCGGTTCTCGTACTACCAGTTAGGTGCCCAACTTGGCTGTTTTCCTTCGTACGAAACCCGCTTCTCTCGTTTCAAAAAGGCTAACCATGACATTGATCTTCATAGGGATGCTTCCTGCATGCCTCCCTTCGCCCCGCATTGTCCCTGCTCGATCTTCTGTGACGTGTGGGGCTGTTGTGCCGCTCTCTAGACTACTAGTTCCGCATTTGCACTTCCTGGTTCCGCGGTTGCACTTCCTGCTGGTGGTCGAGACGAGAGGGTGGTTACGTTGGATGTTCCATAACATGCATTTCTGGCCTTCGAACTATAAAGCGTACCTGTTGTTGCGTCTCAGGAGCTGGTACGTCTACTTGAGACGCTGACTTGGAGGATGCAGCTCTACCATCTTGGAGTGTGTTGTGGGTAATGCCGTCTAATGGGGCAGGTCTACTAGTGGTCTTGGTTCTCACCATGATTTTTCTGGGTATATCACAGAGAAAAATGAACAGCAATTGTAGTCCCTAGCAACGGTACCAATGTAATGGAGTAGTATGGGATAAGGTTACCTGGGTATATTTACGCATTTGTTGATGCTAAAATCCTGGCTCCAAACAAGCCTTCACTATAGTTGGTGGGTGCCTGCAAGGACTCCACCTAGGGTATTAGTATGGGTCGTTAATGGTGATGTTTAGATGGGAGAGTTCATACCTGGAAAGTTAGATGATACCCTTTAATAGGAAGTGAGGTTATCCGTTACCATGCTTCCTCTTATTTCGGGACGTGGCTAACCGATTTAGACGTGCCCAGGAAACGGTAAGTAGTGGGGAGAGTGGGCTGAGATAGTGGGTTACATGGTCAAAGTCGGGTATTCCATGGATGCATCGAGGTCGGAAGACCTGTGCAATACGTCGAAGTCGAAATGATCATTCACATGATCTGATCTTGGATGCTTGGACCTGGATGCCCTTGTTTCAAGTTATTGGGCTGTTGGCCCAAACCATTTTGGGCTTTTATGTCCTAGGTTGTAACAGGAGGTAAAGTTGTTGTTCTTGGAGGAGACTTCTAACAAATTCTTCTTGTTATCCAAAAGGGAACATGGCAAGATATATTGTCAACAAGTATCAATTCTTCTTATTTATGGTCATTTTGTAAGGTATTAAAATTGAAAACCAACATGAGACTTTTAACATGTTCACCACATCAA
Organism: Dalbergia cultrata; assembly: GCA_031216105.1. Lineage (NCBI taxonomy): Eukaryota > Viridiplantae > Streptophyta > Magnoliopsida > Fabales > Fabaceae > Dalbergia > Dalbergia cultrata. The sequence continues at coordinate 22,474,039 of CM062350.1, forward strand.
GATCCATTACAATTAGAAAAATTTCCAGATTGAATCCTAGATATTGGCAATGGGAATATAAGAGGAAGTATAGATGATGAATCATATTTTGAAATTCTAGAAGAATTACTGATCTTTGAATATCTCAATCCACTATCCCATTTAGTTGATTTTGCTTATCCAGACTTCCTCATCAACATGTCAGACTTCAATTATTTTGAAAGTAGAACAATACTTGCTCCTCCTTTGGAAAATGTTGAAAAGGTAAATGACTATATGTTAATTATCTTTGGTACCAGAAGAAGAACATGAATATATTAGTTCAGGTACAACATGTCATGCTGATCAAAATGATGATATTCATGCTAAATGGTTCACAATAGAATTCCTCAATGATATCAGATGTTCAGGTATTCCCAATCACACATTGGTTTTGAAAGTAGGAGTTGCAATAATGATTTTGAGGAATATTGATCAAACAAATGGATTGTGCAATGCAACAAGATTAATTACCAATGAGTTGTAGAAAAATGTTATTAGTGCAATAGTTGCGAGTAGTAGGCACATTGGGGATAAAGTTTACCTACCTTGGATGAATTTAACTCCTTCATATTCAGGTTTGCCTTTCCAATTTCATAGAAGACAATTCCCATTAGTTGTTTGTTTTGCAATGACTTCACCTTCCAAGATTATAAATAAAAGTCAAGGTCAATCACTTTCTCATATTGGACTTTACCTTCCAAGATCAATCTTCACTTATGAACAACTATATGTTACTGTATCCAGAGTAAATTCTAGAAATGACTTGAAAATCTTAATTCCTAATGAAGAAGGGAAGACACAATCATCGACTACAAATGTGATTTTTAAAGAAGTATTTTATAACATCTAGCGACATACATTAGCAAGTGTGCATTTTATAACTACATTTTATATTCAATACAATCTGATTTAAATGCATGTGGTGGGGTACTTCGAGATTGTCATGGTCACTTCCTGTTGGGATTTAGTTATAATATGGGTTCTAGTTCCATCATGCAAACGAAACTTTGGGGATCTATTTGGGCTTGTCACTAGCTCTCTACCAAGGTTACTCTCATGTTGCAGTTGAAGTTGATTCCAAGAGTGTTGTTCTCCTTGTCCAGGAGGGGGTAACAACATATCATCCTAGTAGTCCTATTATTCTGGCAATAAAAGCTCTCTTTGGTTAGATGACTCAAGCTAGACTCTGTCACATATTTTGTGAAGCCAATACTGTTGCTGATTGTTTTGCTAGAGTTGGTCATATTTACAATTTTTCTAGCTGTATTTTTAGGGCCATTTCTAGCTTTGCCTCAGTTTTTCTTCATGTTGATGTAATGAGAACTACTCTCCCTCGAGTTGTTGCTTCTTAATTTTGATCTTGGGCCTTAGGCCCCTTATCTAATAAAAAAAAGGGTACAAAATATTGATATATATATATATATATATATTGCTAATCAATTACCAGATTCGCTTTTGGGTCTGTTTGATTTGAGTTTTCAGTTTTCAATTTTCCAATTTTCCAATTTTCCAGAATTTGTAAAGGAAGAGCTGAAATTTCTAAAAACTGAAATTTGTTGTTTGCTTTTGTTTTCAGTTTTTAGTTTTCATTTGCAGTTTTCTAGTTTTTTTAAATTTGTGAATGAAAAATTGAAAATTCTGAAAACTACAAATTCCAGTTTTCAGTTTTTCTTTCACAAATTCTGGAAAACTGAAAATTGAAAGTGAAAATTGAAAATGGGAAACTGAAAGCGAATAACACCATAGTTTTCAGAATTTTCAGTTTTTTCTTAACAAATTCTGGAAAATTGGAAAACTAAAAATGAAAACTGAAAACTGAAAACAGAAAACTCAAACCAAACATGCTAGAGCCTCTTACAATTGGTTTTCTATGCTATGAAATGCTAGCAATAATGATTATATGATGATTAAGCAATTCTTAAACTTCTCTTATTTATTAGCAGAGCTTATATAAATTTGCTTGCCATGTGTCCAATATTCTTTGTATCTTGAACTCATGTCCATCCTTCATGTCCATGTTGCTCCTAAGAACATTGCCCCAATATATGCCTCAACTCTTTAAATTTTAGCATTCTTCAATAATTGTTCTGCATCCACTACTCTCTCAGTCAAGTACTAAAATTTCCAAGTTTTTAGTGCTTTGACACTTTACTCATGTGGTAGCAATCTTGTTGTCATGACCCAACTTCAATTGTGATCGACGCTGTAATGCCCCAATTTCTATGCATTGATTACTTTGGTTAATTAATTAATATTTAGTCATTCATAATTAATTTATCATCTCAATAAAAAATTGGTTTTTCTCTATATATTTCCTTTTAAAATTTAAACTCCAAAATGGATGAATTAAATAATCTTTGCTTAGAATTAGGCGTGTGTGAAAATAATATTTTGTTAGGTGTCTTATGTTCATTTTAGTGATTTTGTGTGTAAAATTCCTAGGTTATCGTCACTTACATATACCAAATTACCAAACTACCCTTATCACACACACCCACACTCTCAGAAAACAAAAAAAGCCCAAAGTTTCCCCTCCACCCATTTACATATTCTCAAATAACTCATTCTTCCTCTCCATCTTCTCTTCACTTTCTTATTTTTTATCATCCAAAACCCCAACCCCACCATTCCATCTCTTCTAAGATTCAAATCCATTAATACTTTCCTTAACCATCACCACACCACCTCTCCATTATCACATCTCAAGAGCTCACTTCCCTCCCCAATTGAAGCCCAAATCCATGACCATTTTGGAGCGAAGAGTGGAAGATTTTCTCCTCCATTCAACTTGTGGGATCTTTGTGTATTTGGTAGGGCTTTCTATGTCCCTTTTTTTATTTTTGTTAAACTTTAGAGCTATAATGCTTATGATTGATATGAATGTTGTGACTATTGATAAATGTCAAAAATAAATCCTATGATTGAGATGTATAATATTGGAATGCTGTTGGAAAATAATCCTTGGTTCTCCCTGCCCATGATGCATTCTCGGTTTGGTACTTGGGGGCTATTTTACATCATAATTTAGTTGAGTTTTGGATGAGATTATGAGGAAATTTCAATGTCGGATGCATATATATATACACATTTGTTTTTGGTGCATGAGAGCTTGAAAATATAGCTTTAAGTGGGGTGTTTGGATGTGTGAAGTATAATGCACGAAAATGAGTAAATATGCATGCCATGTGTTTGATAAAATGTCCAAATGAAAGTAAATGTTGTTTGAGGTTGAGTTTTTTCATGTTTGTTGGATAAGTAATTAGTTTGATGCAAATCTAATATTTACAAAAGTATAAATCTATATTAATAATGTAATCTTGAAAGCTATATGTATAAACATATCATTTCAGTTATGTGTTGCATAGGTCCATTTTACCATGTCTTTGTGATGCTTTGAGTTTGATTTTTATAAAAATTAACTGTTTGACTTTTATATCAGTATTTTTTTTCTGGTCTTATAATCTATATTCATTCCATCAAAAAACTGAGATTGAAAGGTTTTAAAAATATTAGTAACATAAATGAAAAGGAAAACTTTTATTTGAAACTAAATTCGATTTTTAGTAGAACATAAGAAATGTAAATAAAATCTTATAGCTTCACGTGACTCGTCATTTTTTCATGCGCCTAAATTATTGTATTGAAGTCAGGCCACATATTGAAGGTATTTAAGTTGCTTTCGTTCATACAAATAATTGTTATTATTATTATTGAAAAATATGCCAATGTTGAGTAAAGATGCAAACTTAAATCAGTAATAAAGATTTATTTTGGTTTTTAAATCGTAGGCTTATTTCGTTTTAGTTTCCATTTTTCAAAATGAAGAAATCATCAATTTAGTATTTAAAATTGTAAAAATTATTTAAATTAGTCCTAAAGTAATGTTTGTGGGGAGATTAATTTAAATTACTAAAAGAACTAATCTGAATCATCCTAAAAAACTAATCTAAATCAATTTTTATAATTTTAATAACTATATTGATAATTTTTTTATTTCAAGAACTAAAATGAAATTTGTATAAAATTTCAAACAAAAAAAATAAACTTTTACTCTTAAACTAATTTTTTTATATTTTTAAATATACAAATTAATAATGTAAAAATTTTGACACCATAACAAAATATGTTTCATGCGATGAGTATAGTGCTTCTATGCTGAATATTTAAGATTTATTTCTAATTTAAATACATACAAATTAATATGTTCTAAGTAAAAGGAGTAAATTTATATTTTAACCCCATAACAACAAGAGATAGAGAGAAGAAAAACAAAATTGTAGACAACATCATTAAACCAAATTTATATTTTAATGTTTTATCTATAAATGTGAAGTTCGCATAAAGTTATATATTTTATTGTAATTAGTTATTTTTAGATATTATTAAACATATTTAATTTTAATATTAACTATATTAAAAATTACATGTATAAGTGAATAAGATTGATTATCGATATAAATCAATTTATGCTTATAATATATAAAAATTAATTTCTTTGTATGGTCTTGACGCTTGGCGGCGTATTGCCTTCCTTTCAACCCTCATTTGTTATTGTAAGTTCTTTTAAGTTCAATTTAACGCAATTGAATGTTTCATGAAAATACCATATGATAATTTAATTCGGCACATACAAATCTAAAATAGGGTTCCTTCCTTTAATCAAACCATGGCAACTTTGACTTCTACAATTTTTATTTTTGAATTGACTTCTAGAATTCTTTTGACTAATAAATGTAGCAACACCAATTCTATACGTGATTTATAAGGTTTCATTTGTCTTAATTATGATTGTTAGAAAAGGTGCAAGGTTGCGCGTACGGGACGGAGTTAGACGATTGCTAGTTTGTCCCAAAAATCTTATATGTACACAGAATAGGGATTCATTTACTTTGGAAATAAATTTTGATACATTTATTCCATCTAATATTTTTTTTCTTTTGCATGAAATTGTATCAATCTAACCATTAAATTTAAAGTTCCTATCAAGTAGATCAACTACATAAAGTTTCATACAATTTAAAAATGATTTGGTAGTTCATCATTTTATTTTATTTTAAAGGATAACATGTTTTTGAAAATATAATTGAATATCGATTAATAAATCAAATGACTATTGTTATCCAATTTTTCTTAAATTTGACATGCTTGATCATCAATATAATATAATTGTTGGCACCAAATTTTACTAAGTGTCAAGTTGTCGAAATGATGTTCGATTTCAATGAGTTCAAAGATTAGTCAAAAGTTTGACAATGGAGGATTGATAAAATTGTAAGATTGACAAAGTCTCTGATTTGTCAAAATTACATGTCGACCCAAAAGAAGTCAGCTGACAATTAGTACTTAGTTTGGCAACTAGACATGGACAATTTTCCCACTTGATGTTTGACAAGTAATTGAAGTTCGTTATTTGGGACTTAGAAGATTTTGGATAAAGCAATTAGAAGGTGAAGACAAGTCAGACAAAAGGTTCAACAAGTCGAAGTGAAAGTTTGTCATTTAAAGACATAGAAAATATTTGAAGATGTTGAAAACACTGTCATAGTGACTCCTGGAGCAAGTGCTTGTCAATTGACGGTTATTGATGGTTACTAGCAGTTACTGACTGAAGCTTGACAAGAACGTGACAAAGTAGTGGCAGAGGACAAATGACAAAGAAAATAACTGTCAAAACGACGTGGACAACATCGAAGGGCAGCCAGAAGACAAGTGTCAAAATCCTAAAGTCCTAGGCTGTCTATGAATACTAGTTCTGTACATATTGTAAGGGGTTGGAATTTTTACTCACACACTCGCTTTAAACGTCTCCATGACCAAACAGAGTCCACAGTTAACTGAGTACTATTCTCAACCCTTTCTTTTTCTTTCCTAGGATTAGATTTTCTTTCAGTTTCTTTACAATTCTTGTACTTTATTTCTAGTTTGTCAATCAATTTGCATTCTGCATTTCTTCTTCTTCTTCTTCTTTAATCTGTCAAATATTACATTCACACACAACACAAAATCACTTAACGTTCCATCCTCATTCATAAAACACAGTTTGACACTCGATTCTTTTGGTGGAGAACCCAAGAGGAGGAGCTTTTCGCTCCTCAAATCAAGATCTTGAAAAGCAAAGGCTGTCATCCAAACTTCTGAAGTTTGTCGATTACGCCCGGTTTGGTCTCTTGCATAAGGAGTTTGTCAATTATTTGATGTTGTCAAATAAGTGCTAAAACCTTCCATAAATAAATTGGTATGTCCGGTGGAACCCACTGGTTGAAAAGAGACAAAATCGTGTCAAACAAAGAAAAAAAAGTGTATGCGCTTGCGTAGTGGCACCATTGTGTCAAACATGTCAAGAACATCGTCTTCATCAGAGGACGGATGAAATGAGGGAGAAAATAACCCCCCTCACACTCTGGAGCCTGTCTTGACTCCAGTTAGTCAGACAAGTGAAAGTATGCCACAAACAAATGCGACTACTGCCACGACAATGTGGCCTCCATATGGTCTTCCTCCAGGATATGTACCCCCAGGATACATACCCTCCACATTATCAAACATGGGAAATCCGCCAAACATGGGGAATCCATTGAATGTTGGTAATAGTGGTGTAGTTAATAATGTGTACTCGCATAATCCTCTATTTCAAAGTCAGACTATGCCAGTCATGTCAAATTTGCCACAATTTGGTACACATTTGCCACAGTTTGGTTTTGTCAGCCTTCCACTAATGGACCCTTCTGTAGTTGGAGTATGGAATTTGTCATCAACAAACCCAACCACTACAAGACAACCAAACACAGGCCAAATTTTCCCTGACATGCCCAGAACAGGTGTGACAGGGACTCCTACAAACACAGTTGACTCCATGACTGTGTTTAGACAACAAATTGATGAGAGTCATCATGATCTTGTCAATATGTTAACTCAACAAATGGCTACAGTATTGACGCCTTTGATTGAGACAAATAACACAAGATTCGAGCAACTTGATCGACAAAAGGGACGTATGGCTCAGGCCATCACTAAAATCCAAATGATCCTTATAACAAAATCAATAGTCAACCTCCATATGAAAATGATCATGTCGACCCAACTGTCAATTTAGTCTGCCGAGGACAAGATGCTGACAATGAAATTCAAAAGGTTAGACAAAAAATATATAGAGGGCATCATCAGCATCATCAACAACATCATAATGTGCGCCAAATACAAAATATTCAACAAAATCAAAACATCACACACGCTATCGAAACTGTTTTAAATAGATTCACCTTTAATGTTGGCTTTGCCAACAAACCTCTTTTTGTGTCTGCATTTCCAGACTACATTCAATAAGCCCAGGTGCCTAGAGGTTGGAAGATTCCTAAGTCTTTGACAAAATTTTCTAGAGAGAATGGGGAATCGATAGTTGAGCATATTGATCGATACACTATAGAAATAGGGGAAATAACATCTAATGAACATTTGAAAATGTGTTTTTTTCCCTCTTCATTGACAAAAAAATTCTTTCATATGGTTTTCGAATTTGAGACCCAATTCTGTTTTGACATGGGCTTAATTAGAAAGTAGTTTTCATAATCAGTTTTTTCGAGGTGAAACTAAAGTTAGCCTAACTGATTTATTCACTATTCGGCATTTCATGGGAGAAACTGTTGACGACTATCTGGCAAGATTCAGGAATGCTAGAAACAGATGTTTTACTCCTGTGCCAAAATCTGAGATTGTCAAAATGCCTATCAATGGTCTAGATTATGATATTAGAAAAAAACTCATCAACCTTAAATTCATAGACCTTGGCCAATTTGCAGAAAAGGTGCGCCAAATCGAGCAATTAAAAAGAGAAAAAGAAAGAATGAGAAAGAAAACACTTTGTCGTGAAAATGTAGCCTATGTCGAAGTAGAACAATCTGATGATGAGGTCGAAGCCAGTGGTGACAAAGCTAACGTGGCTGAATTTAAATGAGGGCCAACTTATGTTTGTCAGTCTTCAAGACCTGCTAGAAACAAAGAGAAGATATCACTAAGGCTGACCAAATATTTGATGTACTTCTAAAAGATAAACAAATAATTCTTCCCAAGGGAAAGAAAATCCCCTTAATATCATAATTGAAGGGACAAAAATTTTGTAAGTTTCATTAATCAACTGGACATGCTACTAACAGCTGTGTTCGTTTCAGGGATTTGATCCAGAAAGCAATCGACGAAGGACATTTGACATTCGAAGGGAAAGAAAAAACCATGAAAGTGGATATTGACCATTTTCAAGTCAACTCAAGCTTTGTCGAACTAGCCTTTCTTGATATCAATGTTGTTGGATTAGGAATGTCGAACCTCGAAGCCAAAAAGAAGTTTGACGTGATTATGAGCTTGATTTTTTCGAAGCTGTCGAACAAATAATCTACCCAAAAGAAGAAGAAGATCTTCTGACATTTCTGATTAAGCAAAAGAATAGTAGTCAAGATGTCTCTCTCTGTCCAAGGCGCAGTGTTATGTTCGACCCTACTGCAGCTGTAACACCCTAATTTTTAACCCAACTCTCTAGAATACATTAGGTTAAACATTATGCTATTACTTCTTAGTCTCATCATTTTAATAAAATACTTAGCAGAAATTACGGGTAAAATTTTTTTTTGAAAATATAAACCAAAGTAACAGCCACGAACTTAACTAGTCGAACGACAGAAATATATAGCACGCGTAACAATCATTAGAAATTATAAAGTAAAGCATATAACCAAAGAACAACAATCATGACAACAAAGGAAATATTTCATTAATAACTTAATTAGAGTACATAAGTAGTCGTACCCTCATGGAGACGGGTAGAGCTTGTAATACAGCGGAAATAAAATATAATAGAAATAAGAAAATACAAGGTACATGGTACGACAAGGTGATAAACCCAAAATGCTACCCTCCTACTAAGCTACGAGTACAATCTACAACCCCTCTCAAAAGGTACTACCGAAGGGAAGATCTCCATAAAAGCTCGGGTACTCGCAAAGCTCTCCATCAGAGTCTGGTAACGATGGGGGTCCTCGGATGATGGAGGCAGGTAACTGGGGAAATGCTCTATCTCCTCCTGAGTGGGCCAATGGAGTGTGAAGGGAACTCGTGGCAGCTGAATGTGAGCTCCACGACGCAGGCGCATCTCGGCTCTCCTTGCCAAGCGTGGCCGCCTCACGATCTCCTCGCTCCCCTCACACCGAAACTAGGGAAAGGGAACAGAGACCTCCGAAGGGACGTGCATCAGCGAATCCTCGGATGGATCAGTCTCAGACCTCCTCGAGCGAGGCACGTACACCGGGTAGTCGCGGACAGCTGAGGCAGAGGTGCGGGCACGACGTAGCTGCTCATCACGCGGGCGAGTGCGCTCGAAGATCATGTCGTCACCACCAAAAGGCGTAGTAGGAGTGAACTAGTAGCTCGAAACCGAATAAGCTAATGGTCATCCCATGTATACAAAAACACGGACGACACAACAACCCTCAAAATGATATGAACGGTGGTCCAGGTCGTAGTGCACCTCCCAAACCGGCATGTCAATGAAAAGTACGGATGTCGCCATTGGTCTTTGAAGATGTGACGGGAGAAAGAAGAGAGATGAGTGAGAATTCTTGCTAAAGAATCTCAGTAGGAGTCTTCTACCCTAGGGTTACATCGTTCACATCCTCAGGAACCTTGGGTTTAATTATGAAACAGTGATCATGCATATAAGATTCAATTTAGGGTTTTCCAAAACTAATTATCCAAGGTCCATTCCTTTTAACATGCATCTTGACGTTATGAATGCAACATGTTATATCATGGATGTATGTCAATACTTGAGCATATACAACAACACATCAAAGCATATAAGCATAAACCATGTGGCAAAAGGGCATATAACTTTCAAGTGAATCATTCCTCAACTTCGTGACATTAATCATGGTACTTTAGCATAATAAGCCACCCTAAAATAACTAGGTTATGAGCTCATACCTCAGCTAGTCGTCACTAGCTCCTGCTTATTATCTAAATAAGTGAAACATAATAAAATAATCCCAGGCTTCATGAAATGCGGGTGAGAGCGAGGATCACCTCTCTTAGGATATACCCTTTTTGAAATGCTTTGCGGGCATTAAGCCACAATAATTTGTTCGCTTTGGTAGGCTGCATCTACTTATACTCTCACGGATTTGTCTCCCCTAGGGGTGCCCAGTTGAACCGGTGTCACCCAGAAAAACGCGTCTCAGTGCTTTGACACATAAAAATCTGCTGGGGGTGCTCAACCGAACTGGTGTCACCCAGGGTTTTCAACTCATATGGTACTCATAAACATTTCTTTCAACCCTTTAAGGTTTGACGGAAATTCGGCAGCATAACAGCTGTTAAATCGAATTTCCTTCAAACTTATGCCACAAGTGAATCATACAACATATTCTTCAATAAAACCTCATGCCATGATAAACGTCATATCTAAATCAATCAATTCCACATGAATCATCATCATCTCCACATATTATTGCATCATAAAAACATCATAGAATTAACACATTTCTTAAAAGTATTATGCATTGACCATTAAGGTCCTTAACTCACATTCTAAGTTATGAATCATCAAAGCCTAATTTCTCGGATACCTGTAAGGTTCTAACTAAGTATTCTGCACTCCATACTATGATCAAGATCATCTCTAAACCTCAAGGATGCAGAATTCATAATTCTAACTTTACGGGTACCTAGGAGTCACAACAATGACCCTTTCTAAGTCCGGTTTGCTCCTAAGGCATCAAGATCAGGTCCTAAACCATTTATGAGTCATTCCTATACATTTAAACTAACTTAAATCCATGATTATCATTACTAAACCTTGCTGGATAGAATCCAGAAAATTCAAATATTAAGGGATCTAGAATTCTCAAATTAATTCTTTTCTAGTCACAAACTTCTCCTATCTTTCACATATGAGTTTTAGCATTAATTATACTCAAACATAAGCATATTATCATCATTAACACAGCTCATATAGTGACTAAACATAGCAAGGAAGAACCGAAACAAACATCTCCATTTAAAGGCATCAAACACAATTTCTAAAACACATAAAATACTAGTTTCTCTTGGAACCTTTTTCAAACTTTCAAAACTCATTTATAAACATTTTTAACATCTAAAATCATCAAAATATTTAAGAGGGTAGCAGCTAAATCAAACTTGTCTTAAGAGGTCCTAAATTCATAAGACTTAGTTCTATGCATTCCTTAAACTCATAAAAGCTTAGAAAAATTAGGAAACATAGTTTTCAATACTTGTAAACAAACAAAGCCTTAGAGGCCGAATGCTCAAGCCAAAGAAATAAATATTTTCAAGCCTTTGTTTGAGACAACAATGGGCAAGTCTTTGAGCTCTAGGTTCATTTAAGTGATGACATAAAAATAAACATGCTCATGCACTTATTTTAGGTTCCTTTAGAAAGTAAAGTGATAGCATAAAATAAACATGAGATGCAACTCATTATTATCTTGATATTAAGTGAGAACTTGAAACATAAACATGGTAATGCATAGCTTGAAATATAAATATGATAATGCAAGTTCATTCATTATCTTGATACTTAGTGATAGCAAGGAAAGTAAATATGATGTGCAAAGCATAAAAGTAAACATGGATGTAAGGTTCATTTTATGATAGTCTAGAGCTCTTACAAGACTTTAACAAATAGCAACTCAACAGTCATCTCATCACAAAGAGAGTTTTAGAGTTCTTGAACCAAGTTCTCAAAGGAACTATGGGGTTCTTGAACATCATCATCAAGTTCAAAGAAACAAACTTTCAAAAACAAAACAAAACCTCAAAGATCAACGATTCAAAACCAAAATATTTAAAGGAAAAGAAACAAGGAAACTGAAATCAAAATAGCAAGAAAAGTAAAGGTGTTCTTGAAAAAAAATCCTTTTGAGCTAGATAATAAAGATGAAACTTAGAGAAAACAAAAACTCAAGCTCTAGAGGTTCCTTTGAGATGAACATATAGTCATCATCTAGGAGCTCTCATCATTGAGCTATCATGTGCTCCTCAAGGCCAAGAGGCCGAAACATCAAGGAAAAGAAACAAAGAAAGTTTCAAAAAGAAAATCCAAGAAAAAGCTAGAGAAAAACTTATTTCAAGAAAACAAAGTTTAGAAAACACTCCTACCTAGAGTGGAGACAAAAAGCTTGGACTTTTGAAAAGGAAAACAAGATGATGAGCTCCTCCTTGGGGCTAGATGATTTCGGCCAAGGAAGAACAAGAAGGTTGGGGTTGTGTTTCAAGTAAGGTTGTGTATGAGGTGTGGTGTTTGAGAGGTTTGATGATGATTCAAGGCTATGGGGTGGTGTTTGAAGGTTAAGAGACGATGATAAGATGAAGAGATGAAGAAGATGAAGATGAAGAACAAAAGAGAACTCTCTTGAAACTTAGAGAGAAAAAGAGAGGAAACTCAAGAAAGCTTAGAAAACTAAAAGTGTGCAAATGAGCCAAACTGTTTACATGTGTTTCTAGGCAAGGTATTTATAGAAAATGAAAACACATGAGAGCTCAAAGAGGAGGAGGGGAAGCCGTGTAGTTTGGGAGGGAAAGGAAGAGAAAATATCTCTTACACAAGGTCATTCAAGCATGGTTTGAAATATGGAAGTTATGATACAAGGCATGGCTTGATTTGAGTGAATTTCCTATAAATTTTGAATGAAATTGGGCTTCTAGAAACAATGCATGGCTGGTTGTTTTTCAACCACAAATAAATGAGGAAAATGGGTTATTTTAATTAGTTATTCATTTGGAAAATCAAACTTGATTGAAAATATGACAAGGTATGGTGTATATGACTTGAGGTATGGCCTTGGAGTGTTGAAAATTTGAACATGTGATGCATATGGAGGGGGGAGAGTGTTCGGCCAGACCTGGACAACATGGGGGGGGGGGGAGAGATTTTGATAATCTAATTGTGTGCTAATGGTAGGTTTAAGTGTGTATTAGTTTAGGTACAAGGTTAGGAATAATTAAGCTTAAGTTTAGGTGACTAAGAATGTGATTTAAGGATTTTATGACAAGATTAGGAGTGCTCATACATCATTAGAGAGTTTAAAACTCATTTAAGAATAAACAATTGAAAACACAATTCCATGATTTAAGGAATTGGAGAGAGAAAACACTATTCAAGATTCCATGACCAGGAGTCTTGAATTTAAAATATGATTTTAAGTTGTAATTAAGCACTTTTAGGTTCTAATAAACTTTAATAAATTATTTTGACTCAAGATTAATTAAGGAAATTAATTAACCTTTGATTAGAGCATAATATTGCTTAGGTTTGCTTAATTACGCGATTAAGCGTAAAAACACGAAACTAGGGGCAAAATCGTAATTTTGTACTAATTTCGTCCGGGACCTTCGGGACCAAAACTTAAGTCATAGAATACATAAAAACGCCTTTTAAAACCATATGGAGAAGTTTCGGGGTTCATCCGACACTTGCAAATGGGTAAAACATCGCAGGGGCGTTTTGGTCATTTTGACCCGAAAACTCGAAAAACGAGATTTTCGATCCCCGGGAAGGTACACAAGTCATCTAATCCCCTTCCAACATTGAGTTTTCCCTTCGAGTACTGCCAGACCGGCTTTCCTCAAATTTCGGGCCAAAAATGACTTCAGGGGCATTTTGGTCATTTTCACTCCAGCAGAAAATCGGGGCGTTACAGCAACTGCAACATAACAGAAACAAAATATTGGAAAGATTTCTAAAAAGGAAAAAGAAAACCTGGAATTGAAAAGAAAAGTGGCAGGTAAGTCAAAATTCAATTTCGGTCCTTTTGATCCTAAGTTTTTGAAACTTGGAACAGGACAAGTTAACCAAAAGATGAAGACAGTCGTGATGATGGATGGCAAGCCCAACAACATGTCGAGTCGAACTCGTGTTTCTCTAGCTAGGGTTGTCCAAAACCAATGGGTCAAGAACGTCCACCATGATGATGAAGCTTCATCTTCAAGAAAGAAGAGAAGGCCAAGGAAAAGGTACAATCAAGGATGAAGGATGAATTCAAATCCTTATGTCTAGAAGAGGGTTGACAAGAGAAAAAGTGAAAGTCGAGCCAGTTCTCAAGTAAGCAAACCGAAGTCTCTTAAGGGCAGAGGTTTCATTCCATTAAAAGATGTGGTACAAGACTAAGGGTCCAAACCATCAAATCTTCTGGATCAAGTGTCCAAGGTCGCGAAGTGTAATATCCCTAATTTTAAATAAAAGAGTTAGAATGTTTTTTTGAGCTAAAAAGGGCGACAGTCACCCTTACCTATCATTTCAGGTCCTGACTTTTTCTAGGTATGGACCCTACATGCCCTTGGAGAGCCATATGATAGAGTCATATTCATGGGACCAAAAGTCCCGATAATTATTTCTCAGAGAAAAGTGAGTTAAAGAGTGATTTTTAATAAGTTTTTTAAAACTTTTAAAAGCCCCGTTTCTAGCGTAGAAGTTTATAAAACCGTGAGAATTTCTGGATTTGAACTAAAACCCAAAATTTAGGTTTTGATTTGTTGGGATTTTGATTTTTCTAATATTTTATTTGAGTACAAATGGGGGGTATTCCTTTATTTACATTTATGTTTAAAAGTTAATAGGAAGTAAAATAAATGATTTAACTTTGAAACACCTTAACGATCAGATGATCACCCAGGCGGTAAACAGAGAGTAAGGAGGTGCTGTAGCAATAATAAGGACCACTCAGACAGTCAACAGAACATTAAAAACCCTTTATTTTGAGATTTTTCCAGACAAAACATGACCTTAAACACCCTCTCGTCCCCAAACTTGGTTCCTCCACCATTTTACACCTTCCAAGCTCCATTTTCATCAATCTAACTCTAATCTTTGATTCCTAAGGCTTTAAAGTATGTTATTCTCCTAGTTTTGCTTTCTTTTCTCCCTTTTCTTCTGGTTATTAGGGTGATTCTCTAAATTTATCAAGGGAGAGAGGTTTTCTACCTTGTTAGAGATGGGTTTTGAATATTCAAAGGTTTTTTAGGTTGATTTAGAGTTCTATTACTTGTATATCAATACTCCTGTCAGTTTTGCCTTCTAGTGTGCTATTGGTACTATTCCTTCACTATTTACCCATCCAGGTGAGTGGGTTCACATATGTTATCTCTATGTTATGCATTAGAGTTAGTTTCATGAAAATATGAATCACTGCTTGAGTTTAGAGAAATATTGTACAAGGATTTGAAGTTTACTATTGGAATATATGTTTTGAACTATTGGTTTTAAAGCATAAAACTTGTTTTTGAGAAAACTCATAGGACCATGTTTGTTATACTGATGTTATGTAGAATTGATGGTATGTAAGTGGTTGAGACTTTTGCGATGATTTCAATGGACTCTGGTACTGGTTTATCTGTATAAAATAGTCATATACCTAGAAATGCTATTTAAAAAAGAGAATGGAATTGTGATTATAACTTTGCTATTGAGAAATATGATATCGAGATATGTTTTGGACAATTAAACAAAAATAATTTTAGCTTGAATCTTTATGAGATTCAGAACAGTTGACGGATACATATTCTAGGGATATATGAAATCATGAATGTCTGCAAAAGGGCAATCCCTTAGGCATGATTTCATGGCCATGGTTATGCTAAAGTCAGATTGTTAGAGTGTATACTCATACAACTACCAGCTACATACTCTATGGTCTTTGAAATCACAATGCCTTCAAGTTGGTGATCCCTTAGACATGATTTCATAGCCACAGTTATACTAACGTCAGACTGTTAGAATCAGATAGATTCAGAGTTCATACAAGAACTAAAAGGGCCCACAAGGGGCAATTTATTCAGAGAATAACTTAGTCCATGAGGGACACGATCATGAACAACCAATAAACTTAGTCCACGATGGACAATTTATTTAGAGAAACCATCAAACTTAGTCCACGAGGGACATCATTCATGAGAAACCATTACAATTTTAGTTAGGAGCCCTTGTTCGCAAGGAACTGAGCACCTACGAAACAGAACAGAGATATAGAACAAAACATAACAGATATAGAGATTATTGTTCCTTTAGTAGTTACTACATGATAAGCCAATATAGTTTCATATATGAAAGTGAATTGAGGAAATTGTTTTGAGTTTGGAAAATGATGACTAGTATATATATATATATATATATATATATATATATATATATATATATATATATATATATATGTTTTACTGGATTATGTAAATTTTTTAATATTATTATTGTTATTACGATTTCATGCACTGTTTCTTTGGTGTCCCACGAAAGGGGGTTTCAGGTGAGAACTTACTCATTGAGTTTTGGTCACAAAACTCACTCCTCTACTTTTTCTCATATTTTACAGATACAGAAGCAATTGTGAGTCTTTCCCAGCCACCATTGTCTCAGTAGTGCTAGAGTTCCAGTGGTGAGCCTCGCTTAGGTGAAGTGCTTATGGTTTTGTTTTAGAGTGCTCCAGTGCAGATGCAAGCAAGATCCCGGACCATAGTGCATGATTTGTATTTTGCATATATAATATTATATTGGACTGTATTATAAGACTTTACCATAGAGATTTTGTATATGATAGACTTTTATTACACTTATTGGTATTATGAAAATAGACTTCAGAGCAGAGAATATGAGACTGCAGTTTGGAAAATTCTAACTATATGTTTAAAGACAGGTGACTTGTATGATGGAAAAGATTTTATGATTTGAATTAATTGGTGATGTACAGTGCATGTATAGGAACCCAGGTCACGAGGCTTATGTGGGATGAGAATTTCTCACGTGCCGGTCATATGCGCAGGTCGGGTCGTGACACTAAGAAGCATTTGACACAAGACGTACCAACTACACATTCTGAGACTAGTCTGAATGATAAGATGATCTTGGAGTATCATCCATTGTCAAAGGCTGATCAAGGTAACAGAGTGGTGCCAGAGTACCGCCCACTCACTGAGGAATACTTGTTGACAAATAATTTTGAAACTAGTTTTGAGGATGATTTACATATTTAACATAAATTTGGTTGCAGTTGTTTCAATTTTTCTTGCAGAGTATGCCATCGAGGGAGCATACGTCAGAACGGAAGATCACTGTGAGGATGTTATTGTATGAAATATGTCTATGTTTGTGAAGACTTCTGCAATGACTGAATTTTTGAAAAGCCTGACGAAGTGACCAATGCTCACCTAAGGCCTTTACAATTAAGGTGATGATTAAAGGAAAGATGATCAATCGAGTGTTAATTGATGGAGGAGCAGCCGTCAGTTTGATGCCAGAGTGTATGCTAGTCAAATTTAGCAAAAATGTCAAAGATCTGGTGAAAATCAATGTGGCTGTAACTGATTATAATGGGAAGTCTTCTGCTGCTAAGGGTTTCGTAATGCTAGATGTTAAAGTGGGAAGCATCAGTCGAAAAACAATGTTTGTCATTGTCCCATTCAGAGCAAGTTGCAATGTCTTGCTCAGATGTAATTGGATTCATGAGGTAGGAGCAGTTCCATCGACACTGCATCAGAAGCTCATACTTTGGAATCTAGAAGGAGGCATCGAAGGACTTGGAGCTGACAACAGTTTTTGCTATGTCAAACAGCTACATGTGGATTTCAAAATTTACAACAAAAAGATCAAGCCTTTGGAGGTCGAAGCAGAGTTCGATCCAGAAAAAATTGACAAGTGCATCCTTGGAAATGAAGGCTTAAAGTTAATACCCAGGGCTGAGGTCGAAGCGATCCCAGAATTAGACTAATTTATGGATTTGTCGAGCCAGATGGCTCATTTGTCGGCCTATATGGTCGAACAATTTGCATGCACTTCTGATATAGTGCATTATTAGACTGTATTTATGACTTTGAACCTTTAGGATTTGATAATACTTCTGTTTTATCTGACATCCTTAGGAGTAGAAATAAAAATTGTGAAGTGTAGGACCTTCTTGAAGAAATCAACCTAGGCGAAGATAGCGAAGCAAGACCAACATACATAAGCCAATTGCTGCCAAAGGATTTCAAAAAAGAGTTGGTCGAATTGCTCAAGGAATTCAGGGATTGCTTTGCATGGGAATATGACGAGATGCCTAGACTCAGTCATCGACTAGTTGAGTATAGATTGCCCCTGAAACCTAACAGTCGACCTGTCAAACAAGCACCTCGACGATTTGCACCAAAGTTAATGACCAAAATTAAAGAGGAAATCGAGCAGTTGCTTAAAGCAAAATTCATTTGAACGGCTGGGTATGTTGACTGGGTTTCTAATGTTGTCCCTGTGATGAAAAAGAATGGTAAATTAAGGGTATGTATAGATTTTAGAGATCTAAACAATGCAACCACAAAAGATGAGTATCATATGCCTGTGGCAGACATACTAGTTGATGCTGCAGCTGGCAATGAAATACTTAGTTATATGGACGGTTATTCTGGCTATAACTAGATTTTTATTGCTGAAAAAGATGTGTTGAAGACAACATTCAGATGCCCTGGTGCCTTAGGCACTTATGAATGGGTAGTCATGTCTTTTGGGCTTAAGAACGCTGGCGTGACATATCAAAGAGCTATGAATACCATCTTTCATGAATTCATTGGCAATTTCATGGAGGTCTACATAGATGATATGTTTGTCAAATCTGACAAACAAAAAACACATCTTAAACACTTAAGGAAAGCCTTCGACAGAATGAGAAGGAATGGTTTGAAAATGAACCCCTTGAAATGTGCTTTTGGTGTGACTGCATGAAACTTCCTTGGTTTTCTGGTCCAAAAAAGAGGAATTGCCATCAACCAAAATAAAGTTAAAGTAATAAAGGAAGCTTCACCCATAAGGAACAAGAAGCAGTTACAATTTTTTCTAGGGAAGGTGAATTTTATGCGATGATTTATTGCTAATTTGTTTAACAAAACGAGGATTTTTGCACCTTTGGTCAAGCTAAAAAAAGAAGAGGATTTTGTTTGGACAAATGATCATCAGAAGGCATTCGACATTATCAAACAATGTTTGACAAATATCCCTGTGATGATGTCACCCAAAACTGGCAAACCTGTGAAACTTTACATTGCCATTTCTCAAGCAACTATTGGAACTATGCTAGCACAAGAAGACGACAGTGGCAATGAGCAAGTTATATACTACCTTAGTAGAGTTTTGATAGATGTCGAAGCTAGATATAGTCCTCTAGAAAAGTTATGTTTGTCATTGTAATTCGCCTGTACCAAACTCAAGTGCTACTTGATTTCAAAAGAGATCTATGTAATTTCCAAAGTCGATGTAATAAAATATATATTGTCCTATCCCATTTTGCATGGTCAAATTGGTAAATGGATGCTTGCTTTGATTGAGTTCTCTATTAAATATGTACCAGCCAAAGCTGTCAAGGGACAAATATTGGCTGATTTTTTGGTTGATCATCCTTGTGACGAATTAGACGAGTTAGTTGTGAATTATGTGGGTATAGCTCCTTGGAAATTATATTTCGACTGCTCAAGGCATTGTCAAGGTGTTGGGGTTGGTGTTGTGCTGGTTTCTCCAGATCATATTTCCATTAAGTTCATGTTTGAACTTAAGTTCCCATGCTCTAATAATGAAGTTAAATATGAAGCTTTAATTATTGGACTCAACATGTTGTTGGCTAAAGGAGTGAAGAATGTTGAAGTTATTGGTGATTCACAATTAGTCATAAAACAATTGTCAAGAGAATTCAGATGTATTAGTGAAAGTTTATTCAAATATTTTGCGATGGCTACAAGGTTGTTATATGAATTTGACACTGTCATACTTCGACATGTATCGCAAGACTTGAATTCTGAGGCAAATGAGCTTACCTAAATAGCTTCGAGATACAGAATGAGGATGTCAACTACGGAATCATTTATCACAATTGAGCAAATCCTAGTCCCTTTTGACGAACGAGAAGTGTTTGTCATTGATTATTTGGACAATTGTGATTGGAGATAGCCAATTGTTGAATACTTAGAAAATCCAAGTCAAAGTGTCGATCATAAATTGAAGTATCAAGCTTTGAATTATGTTATTCTTGGTGACACTTTGTTTAGAAAAGGTGTCGAAGGTGATTGATTGTCTTGTTTAGGGGAATCTAAAGCATATATCACTTTGGCAAAGATTATGAAGGGATTTTTGGTGCCCATCAAGCAGGACAAAAGATGAGATGGTCTTTTCGATGGCAAAGATTATTTTGGCAATAATGGCCAAAGATTGCATGCAATTTGCTAAATCTTGTCAAGATTGTCAAAAGCATGGCAATATACAACATGTACCAGCATCTGAAAATTACATGCTATTGTCAATCCATGGCCATTTAGAGGATAGACATTAGATCTTATTGGTCAAATTTACCCTTCTTCGTCTAAGGATCATAAGTTTATTTTGGTCGCTGTTGACTATTTTACTAAATTTGTTAAAGTAGTTGCATTAAAGGATGTGACCCAAAATGAGGTAATTGATTTTATTGAAGAAGGAATAATTTATTGTTTTGGAATTCCTGAAACTTTGACCACGGACCAAGGAACAATGTTCACAAGTCGAAAAGTGGTTGAATATGTTAATACGAAGGCAATTAAAATGATTACTTCGACTCCTTATTATGCACAGGCTAATGGTCAAGTTGAAGTTGCAAACAAAAGTATTATTGCTTGGATTAAGAGCCACATAGGTCGACAACCTCGTCATTGGCATAATACTCACCAGCAAATTCTGTGGCATATTGCAATTCGCCCAAAGGATCAACAAGGACATATCCTTATAAACTTGTCTATGGACATGATGCAGTTCTTCCTATTGAAATTAATCTGCAATCCATAAGGGTGTCGAGACAAAATTAATCACCCATTGACGATTATTGGAGTTCGATGTTCGACGAGTTACATGACTTGGAACAAGAACAAGTTGTTGCATTGGAGAATATGATGCAACAAAAAGAAATAATGGCAAAATTTTATAATCATCATGTAAAAATTAAAAGCTTCGACATTGGCAACTTGGTTTGGAAAGCTATATTGCCATTTGAAAAGAAATCAAGAATATTTGGCAAATGGTCCCCAAGTTGGGAAGGACCTTTTCGAGCAGAGAAGACATTTTCTGGTAATACTTATAGCCTAGTAGATGTTAAAAATGGACAAAAAATAATGTTGATTAATGACAAATACTTGAAAGCACATAAACCAGTAATGTACCAAGTTAAAATAAATAACTGACAATGCATGCAAATATATATATATCAACAATACTAGGTCAAAGCGAGATATTTAAGCTTGACCAAGCAAGTATTTGTCAAAAGAATCAAAAGAAAAGAAAACTCGAACAAGAAACTATTTGTCAAATTAACTAAAAAAATAAAATTCAACCAAGTGAGTAATTGTTAAGTCACAAATTAAAAGAAAAGCTCGATGCAGCGAGCAATCGACTATTTAAAAGACTAAGGAAGAAGGCTGCAAAGCTTTAACTTTAAATCCTGTTGAAGCTGGAAAGTTGCTTCTTTATTCGATTTTGCTTTCTCCAGAGCCAAATTAGCCTTCGCGAGCTTATTATTAGCAACCTTTTCTTCCTTTGCCAGCTTCTCTAGTCTTTTGTTAAGCTTCCCCAAATGCTATTTTCCTTCTGCCACAAGTTTGGCAAGATTATCTTTCTTGGCCGTCTACTCCTAATTTCTAGTCTAAAGATTTTGAATCTCTTCGACTAGAGGATTTTCACGATTCTCTCCTTGTTGTAAACTGTCGAGAATCTTGGCTTTTTTACTGCTAATTTTCTCAATATTCTTATGAATCAAGTCAACATTTTTCTAAATTCTTCTGCCTTTGTTCAGAAATAGTTTTATCATAGCCAAGGCATCAAAAAATTAAGTGATAAATTTCCTGAGAGAGCTCACCAAGTATTGGTGCTGGTTAGGAAAAGCAATCTGAGAAAGAGAAGAAATGGCTTTGACCAGTTTGTGCTTAAGATCACCATCATTGGCCAAGGAGTCAAGAGAATGATTGAGGAGATTCGTGATATTGGAAAGTTGTTCGACTAGAAAATAAGTAGTCAAAGGGATAGTTGAAGTGGGAGTTGGACTCTTTAACATCTCGGTTATGGAGGCAGAAGATTCTTGACACTCCTGGCTTCAGAAGCAGAAAGGGTACTTTTGGCAATGACTGCATTAGAGAAAGCTTGGTTCAAGGTGTTGAGAATTGTCATGTCAAATTCCTCATCATCATCTTTATTTTGGACTTGAGAAGGGAGGATGATGGTAATAGGCATAACAATTTTGATAGTAGTTGTATCAACAGAAGGCTCAATAGATATAGGAGTTGGTATTGGAACTGGGTCTTGATGCTCGATAGTAGGATTTGCCACATCATCAATAGTGTAATCGTCGACTAACAGATCCCCTTTGTCCATTGTAGCATTACCCACAACCTCATCAGGATTGATGGCTACACGTTGTTCAGAGCGAGCACACTAAACAAGGGTAAAAAAGATATATACTTGACAATACAATACATTGAGAATATTAGTAATAAAAAGGGTGTACCTTATTATGGATAGGGGAACTTGAAGAATCTCCTTCTTTGTCATCACCAATTTCAACCAAATTAGGGGATCGACTTTTGATTGAAGGAGATTCACTTTGACGAACATCAATTGACTATAATAACAAACATTAGGAATCAAGCCTAAATGATTGTTGTCAATTTAGATTGTCAAAATAATAAATACAATGTCATACTTTACTAAGGTTTGAAGGAGTTGTAGACCTAGAGCGAGAAGGGAGAATTGATTTCGAAATCTTCAGAGATTTAGTAGTTTAGGTTGATGTACCAGGTTTGGTCGAAGCTGTCTTGGCTTTAGGTTTCCTAACTCTTATAGCTCTAGCTTTTCTTTTGCGACCTTGGTCATCAGAATCTTCACCATTTGCAATAAAAAAAAAATTTAACAAGAAGTGGATAGAAGAAAAAGACCAAATATGGAAACAAATCATTACCTTGGTCGTCATTGTCTCCATGATCCTGTTGCAAATCGCCAGAAGAGTTAGTCAGAACTCTTGTTTTTACTTCATCAATGTCAAAATGATAGGCATGGTAATATTTTCGCCACCACTCAACAAAAGAAATGCTTGGATAAAAACTTGGCTCGACATCAATAGGGGAATAAAGCCCTCTCCTCTCCTCATTATCAGTTAACTAGGCATTGAATTCATCCAAACTAGAGACCTTAGAATGGCAGATTTGCTCTTTTGGGTCAAAGGTTAAAGGTGCAGGAATAGTTTGAGAAAATCCAAATTGTCAAACCATAAAATTCAGCGCATAAAGGACAATACCAAGAGAGTTAGATCTGGGGAGGCCAAAAGAAATGGCTTGAGCATAGAGAAAATTAGCTGATAAGTAAACTTTGATTTTGACCAACATCATTGTCATGAATAATGGGGTTGACAAACCAAGGTGGGGCAAAGCGATGATCAGCAAAGGGGCTCAAGTTTAATTGGTCATCGTAAATAAAAAGAAGCTCTATGAAAAGTTTCAAAGAAATGCCAAAATTCATCAAAGGGTTTTGAATTTTTTGTTTTTGGTCGAGACAAAAGACAAAGCCGGGGACCATTACAACCATGATACAAAGCAGTTGGTAGAGAAAAATTCAATTGAGGTTCGAAAATGGCACTCAGCCAAAGTTGAAGAAGCCAGATAGGACCCCCAGGGTTAATCGATTCATTTTGACCTTTCTTTTGACAAACAAACCAATTTCGTCATAAAGGTGGGCTAGTAAAAGTTTGGCAAGGTAAAGTTTGTTACCTTGGGGTAACAGGATGGCTAAGGTAAAATACATGGCTTGCATTTTGATGCTCCTTAAACAAAACACTATGGAATTAAGCCAATAATAGAGAAAAGCAACATGCTCATTGTTGCTAATGGCACCTCGACCTCTATTATTCTCAATGAAAACAGAATATGACATATCGGACAAATCAAGAGTATATTTTGAAGGATCACGAGGTTCCATGTTTGGCACAATGTCAATCCCTATAGGTTGAAGACCCGACCCGTGATCACTAACACCTCAAAAAGAGTGGGGCCGACCCTTCCATGAGGAAGTTGGAGAGAATTTGTAGTGGAATTCTAAAAATAGAAAACAGACCCAAGCATGGAGGTGTTATACTTGATGGTATATCTAGCTAATTGGAGGAAGACATAAATTCCTAATTGTCTCTATAATGCATTCTTAGAGGGCTGTATTCTATCTAACCATTCAACAAAAGCTTTAGAGTTTTTTGGTTGGCTTCTGAACATTCTAGCGTTTGCGTGGAAATATTTACAGAAAATTCTTTAACGACTAGCTAATATTTCTTCACCTTTTGAACAAAGGAAGAAAGTCCTTACTTGGCTACCTTGAGAAGAAGATAATGTCGGGCCAACATAAGCATCAACATGATTATCTATGGAATAAGGAATAAGTACCTATGTGGAAAGGATAGAAGATTCCTTTAGGTCTAGACCCATATAAAAACCTTCAGTTTACTCAAGCTCAAGTTCTGGCACTGAAGCCATGAGAAGAGGGTTTTTGGGTTCTTCTAAAGTTGGAACTGCAGGGACTTCATCTCCGGGTAAAGTATTTCTAGGATTGGAAGCCATTGGTGATAGATAATGAAAAGATAAGAAAAGGCGAAGAAGAGAAGAAAACACTTCGCAAGTTTCTGGAAGAAGAAAAGATGAACAGGCTTGGGAAGGTTTAAGGAGAAAAGACAAAAAATAAGTAGTTGAAAGGAGAAAACTTTGAAAGGTGAAACTTTGAGTAATATTTATAGTCTCTCTAAAGGGGCTATGACACGGATTAAAAGGCCTCAAGGTATAGGCCCATGAGGCAATACAATCAGTTTGGCGTGGCAATTTCGGTTAGTGTGCCGCATTAAATGCTATTGATAAGTTATCATTTCACTTTTCGTGGGGGTTTTTAAAATTCAAAATAACAACTCCTCAACTTGTTATCGACAGAAGTGCTCTTTGAAGTGGGGGGCATCATATTGGCACCAAATTTTACTAAGTGTTAAGCTGTCGAAATGGTGTTCGATTTCAACGAGTTCAAAGATTAGTAAAAAATTTGACAATGGAGGATTGATAAAATTGTAAGATTGACAAAGTTTCTGATCTGTCAAAATTACATGTCAACCCAAAAGAAGCCAGCTAACAATTAGTACTTAGTTTGGCAATTAGACATGGACAGTTTTCCCACTTGATGTTTGACAAGTCGAAATTGAAGTTCATCATTTGGGACTTAGAAGATTTTAGATAAAGCAATCAAAAGGTGAAGACAAATCAGACATAAGGTTCGACAAGTCAAACTGGAAGTTTGTCATTTGAAGATTTAGAAAATATTTGAAGATGTTGAAGACACTATCATAGTGACTCCCGAAGCAAGTGTTCATCAATTGATGGTTATTGACGGTTACCAGCAGTTACTGACTGAAGCTTGACAAGAACGTGACAAAGTTGTGGTAGAGGACAAATGACAAAAAAAATAATTGTCAAAACCACATGGACAACATCCAAGAGTAGCTAGAAGACAAGTGTCAAAATCCTAGAGTCCTAGGCTGTCTATAAATACTAGTTTTGTATATATTGTAAGGGGTTGAAGTTTTCATTCACACACTCGCTCTAAATGTCTCCATGACCAAATAGAGTCTAGAGTTAACTAAGTACTCTTCTCAACATTCTCTTTTGCTTTCTTAGGATTGGATTTCCTTTCAGTTTCTTTACAATTCTTATACTTTATTTTTAGTTTGTCAATCAATTTGCATTCTGCATTTCTTCTTCGTCTTATTTAATCTGTCAAATATTACATTCACACACAACACAAGATCACTTAACGTTCCATCCTCATTCATAAAAAACAGTTTGACACTCGATTCTTTTAGTGGAGAATCCAAGAGGTGTAACTTCCTAGTACTCATTTCTACATGCTCGAGTCATATAAGAATTAATACTAAGGAATCACGTCCTATTTCATGAGCTTTTCACCCTTTGACATAAAATATTGCTAAGCATTCTAATGAAAATTTGGCATAATAACGGCGTAAATACCATGCTCCTAGAAGACAGAAAATCATAAACAGGATAACTAGTCATTCATAGCTCAATATACTTTTCAAAATACAATACTTCAACATATCATATATCATCATTATAAGGCACACAACGCCATTCAATCCATAACATAACATAGTAATGTAATATCAAAGATAAACAGCCACATGGGTCAAACCAGCTAAGAATATACTAAGTCATGACCTCAAGTCACAAGATACAAAACATAGAAGGAGAAAGATCTCATGATCCAAAAACAAAGTTAAGATCCAGTGATATAGCACAGTCTCCAAGTAACGAAAAAGCAACTATACTTCAGCAACTAAGTCTTTGCATCAGGATCTACCTGCTCATCTAGAGATGATATGGAAAAAGGGAAAAGGGGTGAGAAATCAATTGAAATCTCAGTAGGAACATATGCAATTAACATGACATCATTATCATCTCTAGTCTACCTTGGTTTCTTTTGAAATCATTTACATACAATTATGAGGTTCGATTTTAGGATTTCGCAAACAATCTTTATCAAGGTAGAGGTGTCTTTTAGCATGGTCTTGGCATGATAAGTATATGCATGTATGAAGGAACTTTATTAATATAATTAAAGAGACATGCTTACATGGAAATATACTATGTTCATTCATTAAATTTCATAACATACATAAATGGCTATCCTGATATAAGACATCAAATACATCATAGTTAAGATCTTTTTATTTAGACTTATCTACCTCATAACTTTCACATTTCTATCTATTCCTATTCATCTCATTGTTCTTTCCTCTCAATTAATTATGGTTAGATACTTTAAAAGCTATAAGCTTATACTTAACTGGTAGACATCAGTTCCTTAATACGAACCGACACTGAAACCCTCATATGCACTATAAAGAAAGTCAATGCCCAATCATCACTGGTCCTTAGAATGATTCAGTGTCGGAACCCTCTTTGTCGACATAAATCGATCCTTAATCCTCATGTCTTAATTCTGATTTCCTTATCTTTAGTTCTTCCTCTTTTTCCTATTTCCTCAAAGTCATTCTTTTTCTCACAAGAATGGAAGCATAATTTTCAATAATGAATTCTAAAATCCTTTTCTTTAAGATGAGATAAACCACAACAACAACTCAACGAGTAATCATAAACATTAATAAGCAATCATTCATTATGTCAAGACTAAAATGCTACTATATGATAAACCAAAACTCATATAAATTTCTCTCTTTCACTTTCAACAAATATGTAAAAACTCAATCCCAAACAACCTTTACACATGGCATATATATTTACTCAATTTTCATGCATATTTCATACATTGTAACACAAATTTATTTGCATGCTAAATAATAACTTCAGAGGCTATAAAAATTATCTAAGACACTTCAATGTGTCCACAAGATCCTGTAAAAATTTTAAAGCAAGAATCATTCTCTAAATATGTTAACAAAATTAGACAAATTCGGTGGTCAGAAACCCCCTATTTACAGCCAACAACCATAGTTCCCAATTTTATTACCCTATCAAATGATCATGTTAAATCGTACAAAAATTCATGATTTAACTTCAAGATGTTCACAATATCTTGTAAAAATTTCAAGTCAAAATTTGATTATTTGGTATGGTAAATAAATTATACAAATTCATTGCTTCAGAAATTACTGTTCATACTGAAACTGAAATCTTCTCGGTTTCTGAATTTTAAAAAATAGAAAAAGTCATCTAAACACTTCAAGAAAACTAGTGAAGATACTTCCATATGTTAGATTCATCATATAAAAATTTTAGCTCAAAATATTGTCTCTATCTATGTGAATAAATTCATACAAATTGAGCTGTCTGTATAAATCCGAGAATTTCAGCAACAAAATATAATTTCTTTTGATTTTTCATGCATAATCATTCATCAAAACTCAAGATTTCTTAACAAAATCATAAATAAACAAGTTTAAACATAAACCCCTATCAAAAGATAATTTTTATTGAAGAGTCAGCTAACCACGAGTCCCTTAAAGCTTGATCGCCCAAGTAAGGAAACAAAAGCTCCTTCTTTCCTTTCTACCCGAATTTTGTCTGCTCTAGAACAGGTAGAAGGAAGCTTTTTATTGAAAAACTGATGCTGGATTTGTGTTTGTTAGGTGGAAAAGCTATGGAAAAGTGTATTTATTTGTTGGATTTGGTGAAGAATTGAATGATTTATGAGGTAGAGATGGGGGAGGAAGATGGAGAGAAAGAAGGAAGAAGATGAAGAAGAAAAGAAAAAGAAAGAAAGAAAGAAAGAAAAGTTAATGATGTGTTGTGTGTGTGTGTTACCGTGAATGAGTGGGGAAATGGGTTTTTATTTTCTTTTTTATTTTATTTTAAAAGTATGGGTGTATGTGAGAATGATAATTTAACAGTTAGGTGTATATATAAATGAGGATAACATAGGGATTTCACACACAAAATCACTAAAATAATATAAAACACCCACAGAGAAAAAAAAATATTATTTTCACACATATCTAATTCCAAGTAAAGATTATTTTACTCATCCATTTTGAAGTTTAAATTTCAAAAGGAAACACATAAAGGAAAACCAATTTTTGCTGAGATGCTAAATTAATTATGAATGACTAACTATCCATTAGCTAACCAAAGTAATTAGTGCATAAAAAAAAATTGGGGTGTTACAAGAGGAGTTGCTTTTCGCTCCCTGAATTGAGATTTTGAAAAGCAAAGGCTATCATCCAAACTCCTGAAATTTGTTGATTACGATTGGTTTAGAGCGGTTTGGCCGTTTGCACAAGAAGTTTGTCAATTATTTGTTGCTGACAAGTAAGTGCTAAAAACTGCCATAAACAATAATATAAATTAACAGTCGAATTGATTAAATTCAATGTGGATAACGAATTGATTAAATGTACAAGATTTACTACAGAAGTAAATGGGATCCATTTATGCTAAGTGTAAGTCTTGATGTACTTACACATTTGAATAACTTTTTATGCGTATAAAATTGCATCAATAAAGTTGTTGAATTCAAAGTTATTATCTAATTGATAAAATATATTAAATTTCACACAGTTTGCAAATTATGTTATGAACAACTCTGGTGGTTTTTGTTTTTTATAAGGATATGGAGAAATAGGTAAGACTTTCATTTGGAATGCTGTTTCATCAAGCTTAAGATCTCAAAGAAAAATTATTTTGAACATCATCTCAAGTGGAATAGCATCTTTGTTACTTCCTAGAGGTAGAACAACAAATTCCAGATTTTCTATTCCCATTTCCATAACCAATACTTCAACTTGCAACATCAAGCAAGGAAGCTTTAAAGCAAATCTTCTCATTAAAAGTAGCTTGATAATTTGGGATGAAGCTCCTATGTTAAATAGATTTTGCTTTGAAGTTTTGGATTGGACTCTTAGAGATCTTATGAGCGGAAAAAATCCAAATAGTCATCATCAACCATTCGGAGGTAAAGTTGTTGTTCTTAGAGGAGACTTCTGACAAATTTTTCTTCTCATCCAAGAGGGAACAAGGCAAGATATATTGTCAACCAAGATCAATTCTTCTGATTTATGGTCATTTTGTAAGGTATTGAAATTGAAAACCAACATGAGACTTTTAACATGTTCATCACATCAAGATCCATTAAAATTAGATATTGGCAATGGGAATATAAGAGGACGTATAGATGATGAATCCTATTTTGAAATTCCAGAAGAATTACTGATCATTGAATCTGTCAATCCATTCTCCCATTTAGTTGATTTTGCTTATCCAGACTTCCTCATCTACATGTTAGACTTAAATTATTTTGAAAGTAGAACAATACTTGCTCTTCATTTGGAAAGTGTTGAAAAGGTAAATGACTATATGTTATCTTTAGTACTAGAAGAAGAACATGAATATCTTAGTTCAGATACAACATGTCATGCTTATCAAAATGATGATATTCATGCTGAATGGTTCACAATAGAATTCCTCAATGATATCAAATGTTCAGGTATTCCCAATCCCTTGTTGGTTTTGAAAGTAGGAGTTCCAATCATGCTTTTGAGGAATATTGATCAAACAGATGAATTGTGCAACAGTACAAGATTAATTATCAATAAATTGTAGAAAAATGTTATTAGTGCAACAGTTGTGACTAGTAGGAACATTTGGGATAAATTTTACCTACCATGGATGAATTTAACTCCTTCACATTCAGGTTTGCCTTTCCAATTTCATAGAAGACAAATCGCATTAGTTATTTGTTTTGCAATGACAATAAATAAAAGTCAAGGTTTGTCACTTTCTCATGTTGGACTTTACATTCCAAGATCAATCTTCAGTTATGAACAACTATATGTTACTGTATCTAGAGTAAAATCTATAAATGACTTGAAAATGTTAACTCTTGATGAAGAAGGGAAGACACAATCATCGACTACAAATGTGGTTTTTAAAGAAGTATTTCATAACATCTAGCGGCATATGTTAGCAAGTATGCATTTTATAATTACATTTTATATTCAATAGAATATGATTTAAATGCATGCTTAAATATTTTAAATATATCATTATTATTCTTCTTTGTTTCATGTTCTCTTTCAATTGGTTTTCTATGCTACGAAATGCTAGCGATAATGATTATTTGATGATTAAACAATTTTTAAACTTCTCTTATTTATAAAAAAAGCTTATATAACTTTTCTTGCCACGTGTCCAATATTCTTTGTATCTTGAACCCATGTCGATCCTTCATGTCCATGTTGCTCCTAAGAACATTGCCCTGCTATATGCCTTACCTCCTTAAATTTTAGCATTCTTCAATAATTGTTCGGCAACTTCTACTCTCTTAGTCAAGTACTAAAATTCCAAAGTTTTTACTACTTTAACACTTAACTCATGTGTTAGTAATCTTGTTGTCACGACCCAACTTTGGTTGTGATCAGCATATAAGGAACATGTTTCCCCGCAAGTCTTTACACGTAAACTTTTCAAGAAAAAGGGCAAAGCTTCCTCTATTTTTCGGATATCCCCAAATAAATAAAAATAACCTACATGAAAACAAAGATAATATACAGAATTGGGCTTCAAGTATTCTTACGATGTGCCTCCAGTAACAGATCAACCAACTTAACATAAAAATTTCGATCCGGGTTCTAATATGTAATTTAAATCAAACCCAATCCTACAATCAAATGAAGTCAAGTTAGTTTTCAAACTAGTTTCAAGTGTATATTCATCATCATAAGTTATATGTCTAATATACCAAATAACAAAGTTCAAAATATAATTCTAAATTTAGTTTACAAATCCTTTTCATAATGCATACATACATATCCTTTTCATAATGCATACATACATATATGTATGTATGCATTATGGAAAGGATTTGTACGTGTATATATATATATATGGGTTAGGATGAAGTTACATCGGTGTAACTTTAATCAAATTTTACACTGTTACATAACTTTTTATTGGTGTAAATTTTTACAAAACCCACCATTGGATTAGAAGCTCACATTGTATAGATCAAACATGTAAAATTTCAAATTAATCTAAAATTGTTTGGTATTGCTTTTACATACATAAAAAATTAATGTAATATATATACTTAAAATGAACAAAAATAAGAGCTACCTGACTGCATTGCTATTGATGTTTAGTTTTTATGAAATTTAACATAAATGATCTTTATGATAGGTAATTGTAATTCAACGGTTGGATTGATAAAAAAATAATTTCATTTAAAGTTATAAGTGGTGTAACTTTACTTCAAGTTACACCATAAATATATATATCTGTGTGTGTGTGTGTGTGTGTGTGTGTTAAGTACACATACATAAGCATAAACATAAACATAAGCACATGGACGGTTTTAACTAGACAATACTAAAAAAGAAAATTAGGTTTCAATATACAAAATAGGCTTTCTCAAAAAGGCTCACCAACTCAGAGTTCGGCTATTGAAGAGCCACAGGATTGGAACTTGAAGCTACACCTATATCTAGAAAAGAGGGGAAAACAACGGAGTGAGTTTTGCAACTCAATGGTAGACAGAATGTCTATGACCAACGTGAGACAATATATAATCCATACGTAAAACAATAATAACTTCATAGTTCATATAAATTCAACAAATTCTTTTATTTATGGAAAAAAAATTTAAAACAACTAGCTTTATATGAAATAATAGGGAAACATCAAATTCAGAATAGACAGAAGGATTCACACTCAGGCGACCATTTCTTTGTGTGATCTTGAAACAGAACTATCATATCCATGCGAGTAGCCATAGAATAGAAGGATCCATTGTGTGGTCCTAATCAAATATAGCCAAGGTGCAACAAAGCTAATGCTTACTATTGCTAGCTACAGATCCTGTTAGAGATTATCCCTAAAACATAAAATAAAGATTTTACATATCATATCAAATCAATTCTCAATAACTCCACAAATGGCTATAACCAAAATTTCTCAAGCCCTTTCCTCAAGTCCATAATAGAGATGAAATAATTTTCCAAAATCAATATCATATGATCTCATGTGTCAATTTTTTATTAGACATAAACTAACATAAAGGAAGTAATTTCGTTAAGATTAAGTAACACAACTAAATAATTATTTTTCAATTTCTAAATTTCTAAAATATATTTAGAGCTAATTTTAACATAAATAAAAATTGTTATGGACATAATATCTACTCACAAATTAGTTCAAAAGAACTGAAGATCAACTTTCAAGTGCCACCAATCTAATGGTTAATGGTCAAATACTCTCTAGCTCTTGGAACAAGATAAATATAATATTAGTGAGCTAAATTAATTTATACTAATTAGCCCCACATACTATAAAATCCCAAATTTATACACTTAGGGTCCCAAAACCCCAATCTAGTTTGAATAACTACATAGAGAGCTCAATAAGATAAATAGAGCAAGATTGTCACTTACCTACTACTCTAGGAAGAAGATTAAAAGTAAATAACAATCCAAAATCTGTTGCTCTAATTGATTCCTTCACTTAGAGAGAGAAATCGCGAGTTAGAGAGAGAGGTACAGTTTTGATGGTGAGGGTGTTGACGATGACGACAACAATGATGATGATGATGATGGGGTGGAGGAAATGACGATGATGAAGGTGGTGAGGATGATTAGTAAAGGTGGGAAGAAGAATAAGAAGAGAGAACAATGAGAGAAGTGGAGAGAGAAAGAAAAAAAAAAAAGAAAGAAGTGAGAAGGGGGTTACAGGAAGAGTGGGGAAGGGAAAGAGAAGGAAGAAAGAAAAACAGAGAGAGGACTAGAGTGACCTATACTGCTTAAGGTGCATCAATGGTCCTCACTCTTCTTCTTTTTTTTTTTTTTGGTTATAACACTTGTTGCTAGCTCACTTGTGCACTAAGTACCCTAAGACCCATTCTTTGATACTAGGAACTCCATTTTTAGTATTACTGTACCCTTTTTCATGTACTAAAATAGGATTGTTTCAAAAATAAAGAGGGGATGAAGGTTAGGTTTGACTTTTTATCAAAAACTTAAATTCAATACAAGATAAACTCACCCATTCAATAAACTTAATATCAATTAAGCAAAAGCAAATAAATATGTTAAATGAAGAAATTAAGTATAAAAGAATAGAAGACCAAGTTAATAATGAAAATACATAAAACAAAGTAAAAGAATTACAAGAAAAATTTGAAAAGGAAATATGTGTTGGACTTCCTAATGCCTTATGGGATAGGAAGAAACATATAATTTCTTTACCATATGAAGAAGGATTTAATGAACAAAATATTTTGACAAAGGCAAGACCTATCCAAATGAATCAAGAATATCTAAATTATTGTAAAAAGAAAATACAAGAATATTTAGATAAAGGATTAATTAGACCTAGCAAATCTCCATGAAGTTGTGTAGGTTTCTATGTCATGAATGCTTCAGAAAAAGAAAGAGGTGCTCTAAGATTGGATATAAATTATAAATCATTAAATAAGGTATTAAAATGGATTAGATATCCATTACCAAATTAAAAAGGACTTAATAGGAAGAATAAATAACGCTATAATATCTTCAAAATTTGATATGAAATCAAGATATTACCAAATACAAGTACAAGAATCAGATAGATATAAAACAACTTTTGTGATACCCTCCGAGCATTATGAATGGAACATAATGCCATAAGGATTAAAAAATGCTCCAAGTGAATTTCAAAATATAATGAATGAAATCTTTAATCAATACTTTGATTTCACTTTAGTATAACTAGATCATGTACTTGCCTTTTCTAAATCAATAAATCAACACTTTGATTATCTCAATAAATTTTATGAAATCATAAAAGAAAATGGACTAGTAGTTTCAGCAAGAAAAATGAAACTATTTCAAACCAAGTCCAGATTTTTAGAATTTCAAGTATATCAAGATACAATAACCCCAATAAGTAGATCTATAGAATTTGCTGATAAATTCCTAGATGAAATTAAAGATAAAACCAATCACAAAGATTCTTAGGATGTATAAATTATGTTTCTGACTGTATCCCTAATCTTAGAATAATTTGTAAACCTTTATAGAAAAGGCTTAGAAAGAACTTTCCATAATGGTCTAAAGAAATGATAGCTAGTGCTAAGAAATTAAAATAAATAGTTAGAAATTGTTGGCACCAAATTCACTAAGTGTTAGATTGTCGAACTAACATTCGACTTTGACAAGCTTGAAATTAGTCAGAGGTTCGACACGGCTAAAAGAGTTTACAGTTTGAGTAACCAATTTGACAATTCGAGATTGACAATTCTTTCAATCAAAGTTTGACAAGTCAAAGTTGAAGTTTGTCATCTGGGACTTACAAGATTTTGGATAGAGTAACTGGAAGCTAGACAAGTCGAACTGATGGTTTGCCACTTTAATACTTAGAAAATTTTGAAGATATTGAAGATACTGTTAGGATAATTGCTTCGCATATGTTTGTCAAATGGCGATTATTGACGGTTACCAGCGGTTATTGACAGAAGTTTGACAAGAACGTGGCAAAGTAGTGGTAGAGGACAAATAACAAAGAAAATAACTGTTAAAGCCACATGGACAACATCCAAGGGCAGCCAAAAGACAAGTGTCAAAATCTTAAAGTCCTAAGCTATCTATAAATACTAGTTCTATACATATTGTAAATAGTTGGAATTTTTACTCACATACTCGCTCTAAACAACTCCATAACTAGACAAAGTCCAGAGTTAACTGAGTATTGTTCTCAACCCTCTCTTTTGCTATCCTAGGATTAGATTTCCTTTTAATTTCTTTACAATTCTTATACTTTATTTCCAATTTGTCAATCAATTTGCATTCTGCATTTCTTCTTTTTCTTCTTTAATCTGTCAAACATTACACACACACATACAACACAAAATCACTTTGCATTCCATCCTCATTCATAAAAAATAGTTTGACACTTGATTCCTTTTGGTGGAGAACCCAAGAGGAGTAGCTTTTCACTTCCTGAATTGAGATCTTAAAAAGCAAAGGCTATCATCTAAACTCCTGAAGTTTGTTTATTAATGTCTGGTTTAGAGCAGTTTGGCCTCCTGCATGAGGAGTTTGTCAATTATTTGTTGTTGACAAGTAAGTGCTAAAACCTGCCATAAATAGAAAGTTACCGTGTTTTGGACTCCTTTATCCTAATGCTTTCATGATAGTTGAAATTGATGCTTTAGATCTAGGATATGGTGGTGTTCTAAAACAAATCAAAAATGGATTAGACAAAGAACAGATAGTAAGGTTTCACTCAAGAATATAGACAGGACCATAAGAAAAATATAGTACTAAATTCAAAAGTACTTTAAACAGTTTTGTGCATCATGAAATTTCAAGATGATTTATTTTCCAAAAGGTTTTTATTAAGAACTGATTGCAACACAGCAAAACCAATTTTAGAAAAAGATGTTAAAAATCTAGTTTCAAAACATATTTTTGCTGGATGGTAATCTTTACTTTCTTGCTTTGATTTTGAGATTCAACACATTGATGGAAAGCACAATGTACTTCCAAACTTTCTTACAAGAGAGATTTTATGAAGTAAACACCATGAGTAAAAAGATGACAAAAGATCAATATAAGGTAACCCCCACTAGTATCGGATCATCAGGGGGATCCAATAAGCTTATTCAATACAGATCTCCAAATCAAGAATTAATGGCTCAATATCTTCTGATGGGATCAATATAGCCTGGTATTAATCCTCATACCTCGCTAAATACAATAAGACCATCTCCTTCTTTTCCTATTCCTAATAGGTATCAACCTTCGACCTATTAACAAGCAATAAACACCCTTCCATCTAGTTCAAAGCCTAAGCTTGTTTCAATAAGGCCAAATGAGCCAACCACAAGAACCTATTAATACAACCCGTATAAATATGTAGTAAACCCTGATGTTATAACTATCTGTCTTACAGGAGATGAATGGCTATCAGAATCCCCTTGCAAAACTGCTCAAAAGATATTTCCTTATGACTTTGGATATCAGTCTACTCATCCTCTAAAAACAAGAATTTTCTATGAATATATTTTAGTAGATACTGAGTCAATAGAACTTGTTCATTGCTGTGAAAAGGATGAAATCTCTTATTCAATAATCCTAATAAAAATGATCTTATCTCCTTCAGATTGGAAAGTCCCTCTTCATCAAACAAAGGAATTTTCCAATTAAGTTTTTAAACGTAGTAGCTTTACTTACTTTGATTATATAGAAGCTTAGTACAATATACTATATTTATGACTTTTTTCCCATTCCTAGTTCCTATGGTTTGAAAGACAAATGATTCTTAAATTCCCAAAATGGTTCATTAATTGGTTTCAATTCTTTGGACCCTATCCAGAAATATTTCCAGAAGTATTAGTACCTATTCAAGAATTCAAGGAACACACTACTTTCCCAATAGGATCAAGAAATCTCTCATTTTTAGTCAGTTTTGTAGTAAGTTGGATAATTTCTTGGGATTATACTTATGCCCTCAAAGAAGGAGATAAGTTCAAGCTAAGGTGGTTATCTTGATTAATAAGATCAAAATGGTGGGAAAGATATGACATGAACTATGTTTCCTCCATGATTGGTTCCACAGAAATCCAAAATATATGAACACTATTGAAAAGGAAGAAAAAGACTCTCAGTTCATAATAGAAAAATCTCAAATAATGGATGAATTAGCTGCAACTAGATCTCATCAAGAATTCCTCAAAAGATGTAATGAAGCTATGAATAAAAGTGGTCAAACAGTTAAACAAGAAGAAGACGAAGTGGGTGCCTCTGGAAGTTTCACTTCTTTGAACGAGGATGACTGTTTCGGAATTGATCTTTCAAAAAATGAGTTAATTTTCTTCAAAAAGATAATTGCTCATCCTGTTCAAGATCCCAACAAATTTGTTCCATTCATTTACGGATAGATGCTTTGCTCTACCACCTGGTACAAGATGACAATAGAGTCCAACATAAATACTTTTGACGTGTCAACAACAGGCTGGTGCCAATTGAGAAAGAAGACCCTGTAGACAAATTTTAATAATATCTGGCAGACAGCTTTAATAAAGAAGTCTTAATAATAGTTACTTTATTAAAGATTCTATAAGAAATTATTAAAGTAACAATACTGTCCAAAACCAATCATAGAAGACAGCTCACCCTCCAATAATTCAAGACTCTTCAAAAGAATGACCACTTCTCTATAAATAAATACAACACTGAAGTTGTGAATCATTGAGGCTTTAACTGAAAGTTCTAAGTGCTTACTCATCATTGTTGTGGACACCAAATTTTACCAAGTGTTTGATTGTCGAACTTATGTTCGTCTTCGATGAGTTTGAAGATCAGCCTAGGGTTAGCATATTAAGAACTGACAAAATTGTGTAAAATTGACAAAGTTTCTGATTGTCAGTTAACATGTTGAAATCTAAGGAAGGCCAGCTATGACAACTTGAGTATCCAATTTGGCAACTTGACATTGACAGTTCTTTTATTTGACATTTGACAAGTTAAAGTTAAAGTTCATCAATTATGACTTAGAAGATTTTAAGATCAAAGAAAACAGAAGCTGATGATAACTATCATGCTTAAGGTTTGACAAGTCAAAGTGGAGGTTGTCACTTAACGACTTAGAAAATTTTGGAGATATCAAAGACACTATCGTAGTGACTCCGTTGCATATGTTCATCAAATGGTGGTTATTGATGGTTTTCAGCTGTTATTAATAGAAGCTTGACAAAGACATGACAAAGTAGTAACAAAGGGCGAGTGACAAGGAAAATAACTGTCAAAGCCATGTGGACAACATCTAAAGGCAACCAAAAGACAAGTGTCAAAATCCTAGAGTCCTAGGCTGTCTATAAATATTAGTTCTGTACAAATTGTAGGGGGTTGGAATTTTCAATCGCATACTCACTCTAAAACATCTCCAATGACTATAACAGTCCAAAGTTAACCGAGTATTATTTCAACTCATCTTCTTACTTTCATAGGATTAGATTTCCTTTTAAGGTCTTTACATTTCTTTACGTTATAGTACTTTATCTTTAGTTTATCAATCAATTTGCATGCTACACTTCTTCTTCTTCTTTTATTCTGTCAATTTAACATTGTATCCACAACACACGAATTACACATACATTACATCCCATTCCATCCTCATTGCATAAAAAATAGTTTGACACTCGATTTCTTTGGTAGAAAACCCAAGAGTAGCTTTTTGCTCCCGAATCTAGATCTTGAAAAGCAAAGGTTATCATCCAAATTCCTGAAGTTTGTCGATTTACACCTGGTTTAGAGCAGTTTGGCCTCCTGTACAAGGAGATTGTCAACTATTTGTTGTTGACAAATAAGTGCTAAAATTTTCCTTAAACAATTGTAAAATTTCCTCTTTCAAAATTTTAGTGTACTTTAGCATACTCTGCCTCGTTTCAATATACATTGGAAAACTTTTTCGATATTTGCAAGTGCTTCTTCTCTTCTGCAAACCTTTGATCTTGCTTTTATGATTCTTTTTTATGTATGTAGAATTGCAAAAAGGATATTGATAAAATATTTAAAAAGAGTGTTAGAAACTATTGAAAAATTTGAAACTCATCCTTTTTCTAGTAGATCAAATTTTATTATGTCAATTATATGATATGTTTCTATTTATAGATAATAATTTAAGTGTGTGGAAAAAGATTGAACTATTTAAGTCGTGCTTAAATGTTTCCATATATTATTGTAAAATTTTTATCATGCTTCCATATATTTTGCTGCCATTATTTTTCAGATCTAGAGTTGGGACAAGATTGGAAAAACAATGGCAGTAGAATATATGGAAGCATGATAAAAATTTTACCATAATATATTTAAATATTTAAGCATGACTTAAACAATCCAATCTTTTTCTACATGCTTTAAATTATTTTCTAGAAACAAAAACATATCATACAATTGATCTAATAAAATTTGATCTCCTGGAAAAGAATGAGCTTCAAATTCTTCAATAGTTTCTAACATTTTTTTTTATCTTTTATCAATCTCCTTTTTACAATTCTAAGTACATAAAAAAGGATCATAAAAGCAAGATCAAAAGTTTGTAGAAGAGTAGAAGCACTTACAAATATTGAAAAAGTTCTCCAATATATACTGAAATGAGGCAGACGATACTAAAGTACACTAAAATTTTGAAAGAGGAAATTTTACAATGATGAGTAAGTAATTAGAACTTTCAACTAAACTCTCGATGATTCACAACTTCAGTGCTATTTATAGAGAAGTGGTAGTCCTTTTGAGGAGTCTTGAATTATTGGAGGGTGAGCTGTCTTCCATGATCAATTTTGAACAGTATTGTTACTTTAATAATTTCTTATAGAATAGTTAATTAAGTAAGTATTATTGTTGTCTGCCAGATATTATTAAAGTTTTTCTATAGGGTCTTCTTTCTCTGTTGACACCAGCCTGTTATTGATACATTGGAAGTATTTCTGTTTGACTCTGTTGTCATCTTGTACCAGGTGGTAGAGCAAAGCATCTATCCATAAATGAATTGGATAGATTTGTTGGAATCTTGAACAAGACGAGCAATTATCTTTGTGAAGAAAATTTACTCATTTTTTGAAAGATCAATTCCGAAACAGTCATCCTCCTTCAAAGGAGTGAAACTTCCAAAGGAACCCACTTCGTATTCTTCTTGTTTAACTATTTGACCACTTTTATTTATAGCTTCATTAAGTCTTTTGAGAAATTCTTCATAAGATCCAATTGCAGCTAATTCAGCCATTATTTTAGATTTTTCTATTAGGAACTAAGAGTCTTTTTTTTTTAAAAATAGTTTTCATATATTTTGGATTTCTCGGAACTGGTCATGGCACCATTCTCTGAAAACATTTTTCATCTCATATTTTTATCTTACTAATTGGGATAACCACCTAAGCTTAAACTTATCTCCTTCTTTGAGGGCATGAGCATTATCTCAAGAAATTGTCCAACTTACTGCAAAGCTAACTAAAAATAAAGGTTTTCCTGATGCTACGGGGAAAGTTGTACATTCCTTGAATTCTTGAATAGTAGGAACTAATACTTTTGGAAATATTTCTAGATAAGGTCCAAAGAATTGAAACTAATTAATGAACCATTTTGGGAATTTAAAAGGCATTTGTCTTTCAAATCATAAGAACCAGGAATGGGAAAAAGGTCTTAAATATAGTATATTGTACCAAGCTTCTATATAATCAAAGTAAGTAAAACTATTGGGTTTAAAAGCTTTATTGGAAAATTTCTTTAGTTCATGAAAAAAGGCTTTCCAATATGACGGAGACAAGATATTTTTTATTAGGATTTTTGAATGAGAGATTTCATCCTTTTCTTAGTAGTGAACAAGTTCTATTGACTCAGAATCTACTAAAATATATTCATAGAAATTCTTGATTTTAGAGGATGAGTAAGCTGATATTCATCAAAGTCATAAGAAAATATCTTTTGAACAATTTGGCGAAGGGATTCAAATAGCCATTCATCTTCTATAAGACATATAGTTATAACATATATATATATATATATATATATATATATATATATATACACTATACGGGTTGTATTAATGGATTCTAGTGGTTATGGTGGTTAGGGCATTTGACCTTATTGAAATAGGCTTAGGCTTTGAACTAGGTGGAAGGGTGTTTATTGCTTATTGATAGGTCAAAGGTTGATACCTTTTAGGACTAGGAAGAGGAGGAAATGGTCTTATTATATTTAGAAGGTTACAAGGATTAATACCAGGTTGTATTGATCCCATTGGAGGATATTGAACTATTAATTCTTGATCTAGAGATCTGTATTGAACAAGCTTTTTGGATCCACTTGATGATCTGGTACCAGTGGGGGTTACCCCATATTGATCTTTTGTTATCTTTTTACTCATGGTGTTTACCTTGTAAAAGCTCTCTTGTAATAAAGTCTAGAAGTGTGTTGTTCTTTTGATCAATGTGTTAAATCTCAAAATCAAAGCAAGAAAGTAAACATTGCCATCTAGCAAAAATATGTTTTGAAACTAGATTTTTAATATCTTTTTCTAAAACTGGTTTTGCTGCCTTGCAATCAATTCTTAATAAAAATCTTTTGGAAAATAAA
Organism: Dalbergia cultrata; assembly: GCA_031216105.1. NCBI lineage: Eukaryota > Viridiplantae > Streptophyta > Magnoliopsida > Fabales > Fabaceae > Dalbergia > Dalbergia cultrata. The sequence continues at coordinate 22,515,738 of CM062350.1, forward strand.
TCATTTTGAAATTTCATGATGCACAAAACTATTGAAAGTACTTCTTTTTTAATAGTACTATATTTTTCTTGAGGTCCTGTCCATACTCCTGAGTGAAATCTTACTATTTATTCTTTGTCTAATCCATTCTTGATTTGTTTTAGAATACCACCGTATCCTAGATCTAAAGCATCAGTTTCAACTATCATGAAAGCATTAGGATCACAGAGTCCTAAACATGGGAGCTTTTTAACTATTTCTTTTAATTTCTTAACACTAGTTGTCAGTTCTTTAGACCATTGTGGAGAGTTCTTTCTAAGTTTTTTGTATAAAGGTTTACAAATTATCCTAAGATTAGGGATAAAGTCAAAAACATAATTTATACATACTAAGAATCTTTGTGATTGGTTCTTATCTTTAATTTCATCTGGGAATTTATCTGCAAATTCTATAAATATACTTATTGGGGTTATTGTACCTTGATATACTTCAAATCCTAAAAGTCTATCCTTGGCTTGAAATAGTTTCATTTTCTTGCTAAAAATACTAATCCATTTTCTTTTATTATTTCATAAAATTTATTGAGATATTCAAAATGTTGATTTATTAGTTTAGAGAAGACGAGCACATCATCTAGTTATACTAAAGTGAAATCAGAGTATTGATTAAAGATTTCATTCATTATACTTTGAAATTTGCTTGGAGCATTTTTTAATCCTTGTGGCCTTACGTTCCATTCATGATCCCCAAAGGGTACCACAAAAACTGTTTTATATCTATCTGATTCCTGTGCTTATATTTGGTAATATCCAAATTTCATATCAAATTTTGAGAATATTACAACCTTATTTATTTTTCCTATTAATTCCATGTTATTTAGTAATGGATATCTAATCCATTTTAATACCTTATTTAATGGTTTATAATTTATGGCCAATCTTGCAGCACCTCTTTCTTTTTCTGAAGCATTCATGACATAGAAACCTGTGCAACTCCATGGAGACTTGCTAGGTCTAATTAATCCTTTATCTAAATATTCTTGTATTTCCTTTCTACAATAATTTAGATATTTTTGATTCATTTAGATAGGTCTTGCCTTTGTCAAAATATTTTGTTCATTAAATCCTTCTTCATATGATAAAGAAATTATATTTTTCTTCTTATCCCAAAAGGTATTAGGAAGCTCAGCACATATTTCATTTTCAAATTTTTCTTATAATTCTTTTACTTTGTTTTTTATATTTTCATTATTAACTTGTTCTTCTATTCTTTTATACTTAATTTTTTTCATTTAACATATTTATTTGTTTTTGCTTAATTGATATTAAGTTTATCGAATAGGTGAGTTTATCTTGTACTAAATTTAAGTTTTTGATTCGTGGAGGGTCTAAAAAGTCAAAGCTAACCTTCCTCCCCCCTTATTTTTGAAACAAGTCCTATTTTAATACATGAAAAAGGGTATAGTAATACTAAAAATGGAGTTCCTAGTATCAAACATTCGTGCATATCTTTTACTAATATGAAAGAATTCGTATAACACATGTTGTCCATACATATTTTTGCTATTAGTAATTTATATTTTATATCTAATCTACTATTATTGACCCCTATATATGCTTCATATGTTTTTTCATAAAATTTTGTTGATATTAATCCTTCTTGTATACAATTAGAATTAGTTCCTGAATCTATTAATGTTTTAATTTCATACACTTGATCATGAACTATTAAATTTTCTTCACAGTGCCATTTATGTGTTAATGTTTTTGTAATCATATTGATATAATTTTTGAAGGTTCTCCTTTTTCTATATTTTCTAATAATGGTATATTTCTTGTATTAGATGTAGTATTTTTAGTATTTCCTTGTGATCGTAATATTGATTCTCCTTTTAATTTTAGATATTTTAGTTCTAGATCAAAATCTTTTTGTTTTAAATATTTTATTTCTTATTTTAACATTTTTATTTCATTTTGCAATTCTTTAGTAGATATTTGATCACTAGGATGTTTGAATCTTTCTATGATTTCTTTTAATTCTAATCTTGGAACATCATTTTTTATTCTATCTTGTTCATCAAGTAATTTTTTTGGTTGCCATAAGAATTTAGTTTTTAGTTATGATTCCTCTATTTTATCTACAATAATTATTAAGGTATTCCTTTGATGTCTTGAACATATATTTATTGATTTTTTACAGTTTGAACAAGTACATAGTTTAGGTCCTAGACAGACTTCATTATTTTCTTTTTGAATTGATTCATTTTCAAAGGAGTAATCTTCATAGATTCCAGAACTAGATTTAGATAAGTATTCTGATTCATTTTCTGATTCATATTGATCATTTATTAATACATTAATCAATCATTCTTTTAAATCTTCTGGGACGTTCAAATTATTGACCTTATCTTTAACTTTACAATTCTTTGCATAATGTCATATCCTTTCATATTTATAACATTTTCCTTTGAATTGACCTCTTGTTTTGTTAGTGTTCTTCTTTATAGGTTTTGACTTTGAAAGGCTTTCAGGTGTATGTTTGGTCCTTTTGTATCTTCTAAAAGGCTTTTTATTAATGGTTTTATTCCTTCGTGTTTTACTTGGAGCTTTTATTCCAGAGATTCCAAATTGATCGCAAAAAGTTCCTAACTCATTACGACTAACTTAGGTTACATGTCTTAACTTATTTTGAAGTTTGAAATCATTACAGACTTATATTCTTGTTTCTGCTATTTGGAAATGTAATTGTCCAAAGGTTAAATTATCATAAGGAATGTCACCGCCGTTTTGTTGTGATATATTATTTTTAGCCTTTTCTCCTATTAATCTAGGAAGTTCGGCAATTAACCATTCTTTTTGGTATGTTGCAACACCATCTAGTCTCATGCATACTTTGGATAAATCATGTCTTTATACCATTGATTATCAGACATTGTTGGGCAATGTAAGTTCATTAATTGTTCAGTAGATCTATTATATATTTTTACTGGGTCACATATAAAATGTTTCATTATTGCATAAAGTAATGTTGTTGTGGTGTCTTCCTTTGGTGCTCTTGTGCCAGGCTTAGCTTTTGTGACGTTTAAAACATGTTGTCCTTCTGCTTTTATTAAAAAATTATCCCCCCAACCTTTTAATTGCCATGTGAACCCTGTTATGATAATCATAACTATTCTTTTATTTGAATTTTCTTTTATGGAGAAAGTTGTGACAGGCATAGTCATTTGTTGCATGACATCTAGGATCAATTGTTCATTCATTCCATCTATATTCCATTCAACAATAGCCTCTCCAGTATATTGACTTTTAATCAATTGAGTATTCTCTTCATATTGAAAATTAACTAAAGAAGGTCTAGGATAATATTTTCTAGTCTTTGCCTATTTTATTTTATTAATAGCTATGTTTTCATCATTTTCTTCTTCTAAGGTATTTATTGATAACGGGGCTTCATCCTTTTCTTTTGATTTATTAGTTACTACTAAAGCTTCTAATCTTTTCATAATATCAGTAACTACTACTTCATTTGAAAATTTTACTTTTGCAAATTTTAATTCCTTTTCTGGAACAATTAATAATTTATACACTGGTCTTTGAAGATCTAATATGAAAACTTTACATAAAGGTTGATGGTGTTGACAATGTTGATGCTTCTTTTGTTTATATTCTATTTAATTGTTGGGCCATAATATGTAGCGTTTGATTTGCAAAATTTAATTGCTCATAAACCTTGTGAAAATCTTTATTTTCTTTATTTATTTTAAAAGGGGTGGCATCCACTTCTAAATTACTTTAATTTTTATTTGTTGTAGGGGTGGATGAACAAAAGAAGTACTCATTCCTTCAGCAATCTTCCATTCCTTGCTTGCCGTGTTATTCAGTTGTATGTGTTTATTTTTATAAAGGGGTTTTTGTATATTTTGGTTTTTACATAACCATTCTTCAAACCATAAAAAGAAAGGTACACTAATTTTGTATTCCTCAAGACATTTATAAAATTCCTGTAAATATTCAGATGTTTATTGCTTTGTAAAAGCTTTGAAATACCAATCTTTTTTTTTTATGATTATTCTTTGCTAAGATGTCTTTTCTTATTCATTCTTTATTTATTTCAAAAGGTTCTTCTTTCCGCGATATCATATTTATGACTTGGGATCGAGTTGGTGAATATTTTGGAAACTCACTGTTTTGGGACTCTTGATAAGTAGGCTGTGGAATATTTGGTTGATAAATTAGTTGGTGAATGTTGGGTGCAAAATCAACTCCTCTAAGGTCTAGATTAGAAAGCCTACTATCTATAGATTTTCGAGATTGGTCATACATATAATGATTTCTTGAAGTTTCTCTTATTGAGTTGGTCCTTCTCATTCTAATATTTATATTTCCATCAATATCTCGTCTTATAGTTTCTATTTTTGTATTTTCTAATCTTTTATGTGGCATTACTAATTTTAGATTCCAAGCAGTGGGCATTTTTGCTATTACTTCATAATGTTTTAATCTTTTTGGAGTATGGGCTGTTGATTTTGATAAGTTGGTTTCTACAATTAATGTTTCATTTTTTGGAGATGATTTTAATGCCTTAAAATTATAATCTACTCTTGAAATTTTGTAATAAATTCTATATATTACATCTAGATGAGTAACACCTGCATCTACTATGCTTCGTGGAGTTTTGACATTTAATTCTAAAGCAATCTTAGTGGGTGGATTCCAAAAATCCATTGAATAGTTTGGATAACAATTGGAAAAAGCAAAACCATCATGAACATTAGACTCTAGTATAGCTAAAACTTTATCTTCGAATTCTCTAAGCCTTATATCTTGTAACACCCTAATTTTTAACCCAATACTCTAGAACATATTAGGCTAATCATTAGGCTATTACTTCTTAGTCTCATCATTTTAATAAAATACTTAGCGGAAAATTACGGGTAAAATTTTTTTTTTGAAAACATGAAGCAAAGTGAAAACCGCAAGCTTAGCTAATCGAATAACAAAAATGTAAAGCACGCGCAACAACCATTATAAATCATAGAGCATATAATTAAGAAACAATGATCAAGGTAAACAAAGAAACATTTCATTAATAATAGCATAGTTGAGGTACATAGCTAGTCATACCCTAAGAATGGGCAGAGCTTGTAATACAACGGAAATAAAATACAACATAGAACAAGAAAGTACAAGGTACATGGTAAGACTTAGAAGATAAACCTAACACGCTACCCTCCTACTAAGCTACGAGTACAATCTACAACCCTCCCAAAAGGTAGCATCGAAGGGAAAATCTCCACAAAAGCTCGGGTACTCGCAAAGCTCTCCATCGAAGTCTAGTGACGACGGGGGTCCTCGAGTGATGGAGGAAAGTAATCGGGGAAACACTATATCTCCTCCTGGGTGGGCCAATGGAGTGTGAAGGGGACTCATGGTGGCTGAATGTGAGCTCCTCGACGCGGGCGCATCTCGGCTCTCCTCGCCAAGCGCGGCTGCATCACGATCTCCTTGCTCCCCTCGCGTCGGAACTGGGGAAAGGGAGTAGAGCCCTCCGAAGGGACGTGCATTGGCAAATCCTCGGATGGATCAATCTCGGACCTCCTCGAGCGAGGCACATACCCAGTGTAGTGCATAAACCGAGGCAGAGGTGCGGGCGCGGCGCAGCTGCTCATCACGCGGGCGAGTGGGCTCGAAGATCATGTCGTCACTACCAAAAGGTGCGGTATGGGAGAACTGGTAGCTTGAAACCGGATAAACGAAGGGTCGTCCCATGTACACAAAAACAGACACGCGAATTCTCAAAATGATACGAACGGTGGTCCGGGTCATAGTACACCTCCCATACGGGCGTGTCAATGAAGACTACGAATGTCGCCATCGACCTTTGAAGATGTGATGGAAGAAAGAAGAGAAAGGAATGAGAATTCTTGCTAAAGAAATCTCAGTAGAAGCCTCCTACCTTAGGGTTACATCCTTCACATCCTCAAGAACCTTGGGTTTACTTATAAAATAGTGATCATGCATTTAAGGTTTGATTTAGGGTTTTCCAAAACTAATTATCCACGGTCCATTCCTTTTAGCATGCATCTAGATGTCATGAATGCAACATATCATATCATGGATGCAAGTCAATACTTGAGCACATAAAACAACACATCAAAGCATATAAACATAAACCATGTGGCATAAGGGCATATATCCTTCAAGTGAATCATTCCTCATCATTCGTGACATCAATCATGGTACTTTAGCATAATAAGCCACCCTAAAAAATAACTAGGTTATGAGCTCATACCTCAACTAGTCGTCACTAGCTCTTACTTATTATCTGAATAAGCGAAACATAAATAATAATAATCCCGACTCGCAGGTACGGGTAGGAGGCAGGGATCACCTCTCTTAGGATATACCCTCTTTGAAACACTTTGTGGGCACTAGGCCACAGTAATTTGTCCACTTTGGTAGGCTGCATCTACTCATACCCTCATGGATTTGTCTCCCCTGGGGGTGCTCGGCCGAACCGGTGTCACCCAGGCAAGCGCGTCTCAGTGCTTTGTCACATAAAAATCTCCTAGGGGTGCTCGGCCGAACCGGTGTCACCCAGGGTTTTCTATTCATATGGTACTTTTAAACATTTCTTTAACTCTTTAAGGTTTGACGGAAATTCGGCAGCATAACAGCTGTTAAACCGAATTTCCTTCAAACTGCCACAAGCTAAATTACATAACATGTTCTCATGAAACCTCATGCTATGATAAACTTTAACATTTTCATCAATCATTTTCTTATGCATCAAGCACATCTCATCACATCATTTCATCATATAACACATCATAGCTTTGACAACTTTCTTAGTGTCTTATGCATTGACCCTTAAGGTCCTCAACTCACATTCTAAGTTATAAATCATCAAACCTAATCTCTTGGGAACTTATAAGGCCTTAACTAAGTATTTCTCACCTCACACTATGGTCAAGAACATCTTTAAACCTCAAGAATGCATAATTCATAATCCTAGTTTTACGGGTACCTAGGAGTCACAACAATGACCCTTTCTAAGTCCAGTTTGTTCCTAAGGCTTCAAGATCAAGTCCTAAACCATTTATGAGTCATTCCTACATATTTAAACTAATTTAAACCATGATTATCATTACTAAACCTTGCTGGACAGAATCAAGAAAATTCAAACATTAAGGGATCTAAAACTCTCAAATTAATTCCTTTCTAGTTTCTAACTTCTCTTATCTTTTTCATATGAGTTTTAACATTAATTATACTCAAAAATAGGCATATTATCACCATTAAAGCAGCTCATACAGTGGCAAATAATAGCAAGGCAGAACCGAAACAACCATTCTCCATAAAGGCATAAAACACAATTTCTAAAGCACACAAAATACTAGTTTCTCTTGGAACCTTTTTAAAACTTTCAAAACTCATTTATAAACATTTTTAACATCTAAAATCATCAAAATGTTCATGAGGGCAGTAGCTAAATCAAACTTGTCTCAAGAGGTCCTAAATTCATAAAACTTAGTTCTATACACTCCTTAGTTTCATAAAAGCTTAGAAAATTTATAAAATATAGTTTTCAATACTTAGAAACATCAAAACCTCTTAGGGTTGAAATATGAACCAAAGGAAATAAATATTTTTAGGCCTTTGTTTGAGACAACAATGGGCAAGTCTTTGAGCTCTAGGTTCATTTAAGTGATAACATGAAGATAAACATGCTTATGCACTTGTTTTAGCTTTCATTAGAAAGTAAAGTGAGAGCATAAAATAAATATGAGATGCACATTATCAGTATCTTTAAGATTCAAGTGAGGACTTGAAATATAAACATGATAATGCAAAGCTTGAAATATAAACATGATAATGCAAGTTCCTTTATTATCTTGGTACTTAGTGATAGCAAAGGAAGTAACCATGATGTGCAAAGCATAAAATAAACATGATGCAAGGTTCATTTTATGGTTAGCTGGAGCTCATCCAAGACTTTAACAAAGTAACAACCCAACATCTATCTCATTACAAAGAGAGCTCTAGAGTTCTTGAACCAAGTTCTCAAAGGAACTATGAGGTTCTTGAACATCATCATCAAGCTTAAAGAAAACAAACTTTCTAAACAAACAAAACCTCAAAGATCAAAAAGGAAATGGAAAACTGAAATGTTAAAGAAAAGGGAACAAAGAAACCGAACTCCAAAATAGCAAGAAAAGAAAAGGTGTTCTTGAGTAAAAATCATGTTTGAGTTAGAAAATGAAGTTGAAACTCAAGGAAAGTAAAACCTCAAGCTCTAGAGGTTCCTTTGAGATGAACGCATAGTCATCATCTAGGAGTCCTCATCATTGATCTATCATGTGCTCATCAAGGCCTCATGGCCGAAATCTCAAAGAAAGAACAACAAAGGAAGTTCCAAAAAGAGAATCCAAGAGAAAGCTAGAAAGAACTCATTTTCAAGAAAATAAAGTTTAGAAAACACTCCTACCTAGAGTGAAGATAAAAACTTGAACTCTTGAAAGAAAAACAAGATGATGAGCTCCTCCTTGGGGCTTGATGGTTTCGGCCTTGTGGAGAGAAAAAGAAAGGAAATGTGTTCTTGGTGAGCTTGTGTTTGAGAATGGAAGTTTAGGTGTTTGTATGATGATCTTAGGTGGTAAGATGGTGTTTCAAGGTTATGAGATGATTATGAGATGAAGAGAGGATGAAGATGAAGATGAAGAACAAGAGGAAACTCTCTTGAAACTTAGAGAGAAAAAGAGAGAATACAAAGAAAGCTTAGAAAACTAAAAGTGTGCAAATGAGCTAAAGTGTTTGCATGTGTTTCTAGGCAAGGTATTTATAGAGAATGAAAACAATTGAAGGCTCAAAGGGGAGGAGGGGTAACCATGTGGTTTTGGAGGGAAAGGAAGAGAAAATATCTCTTACACAAGGTCATTCAAACATGGTTTGAAGTGTGGAGTGTATGATACAAAGTATGGCTTTATGTGAGTGAATTTCCTATTAATTTGAATGAAATTAGGCTTCTAGAAACTTGTCATGGCTGGAACTTTTCCAGCCACAAATAAATGGGGAAAATAGGTTATTTTAATTAGTTATTCATTTGGAAAATCAAGCTTGATTGAAAGTTATGACAAGGTATAGTGTATGTGACTTGAGGTATGGCCTTGGAGTGTTGAAAAATTGAACATGTGATGCATATGGGGGCATGGAGTGTTCAGCCAGACCAGGGGCAGCAGAGAGGAGGTGAGGTTTGATCATCTAATTGGGTGTTAATGGTAGGTTTAGATGTGTATTAGCTTAAGTACAAGGTTAGGAATAATTAAGCTTAAGTTTAAGTAACTAAGAATGTGATTTAAGGATTTTATGACAAGATTAGGAGTGCTCATATATCATTAGAGAATTAAAAACTCATTTGTGAATAAACAATGTGTAACACAATTCCATGATTTAAGGAATTGGAAAGAGAAAATATTATTCAAGATTCCATGACTAGGAGTCTTGAATTTAAAATATGATTTTAAGTTGTAATTAAGCACTTTTAGGTTCTAATCAACTTTAATAAATTATTTTGACTCAAGATTAATTATAGAAATTAATTAACCTTTGATTAGAGCCTAATATTGCTTAGGTTTGCTTAATCACGTGATTAAGCGTAAAAACACAAAACTAGGGGCAAAACCATAATTTTACACTAATTTCGCCCAGGACCTCCGGGACCAAAACTAAAGTTACAGTCAACATAAAAACGCCTTTTAAAACCATCTGGAAAAGTTTCAGATTCATTCGGAACTTGAAAACAGGTAAAACACCGCAGGGGCGTTTTGGTCATTTTGACCGGAAAAACGAGATTTTCGATCCCGGAAAGAAACACAAGTCATCTAACCCCCTTCCAACATTGAGTTTGCCCTTCGAAAATCAAGCCGGACCGACTTTTCGACTCCAAACAAAATGACTTCAGGGGCATTTTGGTCATTTTCACTCTAATAGAAAATCGGGGCATTACATATCTCGTAATATTGCAATTACAAGAATGTTGACTCCCAATCTTATAAAAGATTTTATCGCAACTTGTATTAATTTGATATGAATACAATGATATCCATTATGAACATGTTTATTGATCAAATTTTCATCTGAGTTTTATAATGGTATGGGTATATTCTATAGACTAGGTTTTTTCAATTCAATATATATCCTGTTTTGAACTAAGATGTATCGTACTAGTTCTATAAATTTCTTTATGCTTTACTTTGGGTATGGACCAGTTTTGAAACTTGTTTTCTATAGCCGCTATTACTAGTTCTTTGTTTTGATATTCTTCTTGATGTATAGTAGGAGCAGAGGTAGAGGTATGTAATACCCCCAATTTTAAATTAAAAGGTTAGAAATTTTTTCAAACTCAGAAGGGTGCTAGCTACCCTTATCTGTCTTTCTAGGTCCTGAATTTCACTAAGTCTGGACCATGCACGTCCTTAGAGAGCTATATGATAGAGCCATATTATTAGGATTAAAAGTCCTGATAATTGATCCTTAGAGAAAAATAATTATAAAGTGATTTTTAATAAATTTTATGAAACCTTTAAACACCCCTTTTCTAGCGTGCAATTTTATAAACTGTGAGAATTCTTGGATTTGAACTAAAACAAAAAATTTTGATTTTGATTTGTTGGGATTTTGATTTTTCTAATATTTTATTTGAATCCAAATGGGGGGTATTTCCTTATTTAAATTTATATAAATATCTAAGACCACCCCAGCGGTCATATGACCGCCCTAGGCAGTCGGCAAAGAGTAAGGAGGTATGGCAACAGCAGCAGGGACCGCCCTAGCTGGGTGGTCAAAAGCTCATTAAAAACCCCCCATTTTGGGGCCCAGAACCTTCACACATTAAAAACACCTATTTCACCTCCCTCTAACCTCGAGCTCTCATCTAGAAAACATGATTTTCACCCCCCAACAAAAAACTCCATTTTCCTCCATTTTTCTCAATTCTAACTCCAATTTTTATTCCTAAGGCTTTAAGGTAGATTGCTCTCTTGGTTTTACTTTCTTTTCTCTATTTCCTTCTTGTTATTAGGGTGATTCTCTATACTTCTCAAGGGAGAGAAGTTTGCTACCTTGTTAGAGATGGGTTTTGAGTATTTAGAGGTTTTAGAGGTTGGTTTAAAGTTCTATTACTTCTATATCAGATACTGCTATCATTTCTGCTTCCTATTATGTTGTTCGTGTTATGTCTTCACTATTCACTCCTCCAGGTGAATAGGTTCACACTTGTGATCTTTATGTTCTGTATTAGAGTTATTTTCATGAAAATATGATTTACTGCTTGATTTTAAAGAAATATTGTACAAGGATTTGAAGTTACTGTTGGTTTATATGTTTTAGAACTGTTGATTTTAGAGCATGAAATATGTTTTTGATAAAACTCATAGGACCATGTTTGTTGTACTGATTTTCAGTAGAATTGATGATATATTTAATTGTTAGAGACTTTTATGATGGTTTGAATGAATTCTAGATATAGTTTATGTATATAACATAGTTATATACCTAGAAATGCTATTTAGAGAAGAGAATGGAATTGTGATTGCAACTTTGCTATTTTGGAAAAATAATATCAAGTTTTCTAGTTATGAAAAGCTTGATAATTTGAATCATGTTTTAGATGATTAATCAAAAAGTTTTAGAGCTTGAATCTTCATGAGATTCAGAATAGTTGACAACTATGTATTCTGTGGAGGTATGAAATCACAAATGTCTACAAAGAGTGATCCCTTGTGTATGATTTCATAGTCACAGTTATGCTAAAGTCGCACTATTGGAATAAGATAGATTCATAGCTCACAAAGGAGAAATTGGAACCTATTTAGGTGTCCAAATCTGGTTCTTTAAGAATCACAAATCAAAGTAGAGATACGGTTCACGAGGAAGCATTCAAATATTAGTTAGGGGCTCTTACTCATAAGGAACTGAGCACCCACAGATCAGAGCAGAGATACTATTATATCATGGCTAATAGTCATAGCCACAGATCAGAACAGAAACATGATTATACGATGATTGATAGACATTACTGTTCTTCTAGGAGCTACGCCACTATAAGTCTATATGACTTCTAGCACAAAAAGTAACTCAAGGAAGATATATTCTTTATGATTTTGTAAAATGACGACTGAATATACATATGTAGTATGTGTAATTATGTCTTACCTGTGAATTTTGGTGTAATTATTATGATTTTATACATTGTTTCTTAGTGTCCCATGAAAAGAGGTTTCAAGTAATGATTCACTCATTGAGTTTTGATAACAAAATTCATCCCTCTACTTTCCTCTCCATTGTAGATATTGTAGCTGTTGTAGGTTCTTCTCCTAACCATCAGTTTCTCAGCAGCAGTACAGTATAGCCGGTAAGCTTTGCTTGAGTGAACCATTCTCATTCTGTTTAGAGGGATCCAGTACATTGCAGGCAGGATCCCAGACCTTAGATCATGTCATGCATTTTGTATAATATGATAGCATATTTAGATTTTACATTTAATCACTTATTTGTTTTAGTTTATGGATATTTTGAAACAGAGAAACTTATATTTATATGTTATAGTATGACTTCAAACCTTAGAGACAGATTATGAGATTTTTAATACTAATTTTTTTAGTTAACAACAGGTGATCTATATATAGAAAATGAAATTGTATTTTAAATAAGCTATAAATAATATGTTTATAGAGCATCTTAGGTCACGAGACTTACGTGGGAATGAGACTTCCCATGTATCAGTCACGTGCCCAAGTCAGGTTGTAACAAGGTAGAAGGAGGGTCATCTGTTATTACTATTGTTTTTCCTTTAGCTAAGTTACTTATTGTCCTTAGAAGACTAGCCATTTAATTAATTCAGACTTAAAAGGGTTTTCTAAAATTTTTTTTAGTAGAATTTCCTTTCTAGGACTTCTCCTAATTCTACAAGAACATCTACCAGGAACACCACTCTTAGACTTACCAACAGACTCCTAGAGGTTTACCAACACAGAATAAACTCAGGATTTTCCACTTCAATTTGTATAAAAACTTCTTAATTCTTAAATAATTAATGATTAATGTTCTAAGTACAAATGGGTTCCAGGAACAACTGAATTAGGATTAACAACAATCCCTCTCCTAAATCTTGGCTCTGATACCAGAGTCGAGATAGGATCGGAAAAACAACGGCAACATATATATATATAATATATATATATATATAGAGAGAGAGAGAGAGAGAGGTAAATGATAAGTGTTGGCATTCGAATTCTCAATCATATATGGAAAATCTGCAGTTAATATTTGTACATGAATCCGCCCACTCAAACGACAACATGCCGATATTATTTCTCTAAGTTTAGTCCATTGTGTGGTTTCAGTTTGGTTAACATGTCGATACTGTCTTCTCTTCTCTGTCATCCCACACTTCATGCCCATTATATAAAGGTGATGATGCCAAGATCTAACATTAATTTAAGTATCGTATTTTATGATTTATATGTAATCAATTTTATTATTAAGCAAGTGCATCCACAATCTAGTAGTAGACTTGGATATGTCTTAATGAACTATGGAAAATTGCAAAATTGACTCTCATCCCTACCCTATCCCCTAATATTTTATTAAAAAAATCAATTTTATTATTAAACTTTTATAAGCATTGTGGATTCGTAAGACTATGGGGATATATATCTTCATGTACAAAATCTAGGTTTTATATAGTGGATAACACGTGGAGATGCTTTGACTTTGTTTGCACTGGAAGGTAGTGCCGTCTTCAATGAACCTGCAGCATGGCTATTTTAGGCACAAGCCAGATGACCAAACCATTACTCCATTAGTGCGGAAGGAAGAGTGATGCTCTTTGTGCTATACTGGTGCTTCCTTTATGTAATTGGCATGAGATGTGAGATGTTGTATCAGCGAAGACACATAATATCAACATATTAACCAAACTAAAACAAAATGAACCGATCGTAGATAAATTGATTTTTTTTTTTTTGTAGGTACATAAATTGATTTTGTTTGAATATTTTATTTCTGATACTACTAGAAATACACAAATTACCGGCAACTGTTACTCATGGTACGTAATAAATTATTAAATATTTATTAATGACCCATTTTATTATAAATGTTTAAAAATTTATTATATATAAAGTAAGTAATAAATAATTAACTATTCCCCTAGTATGGTCACTTCAAAAAGAGAGAGAGAGAGTAAAATATATATAATCCTCTCTCTTAAGAAATAATATTATACACTTTATCTCCTTTATTTTGAATACATACACTCTCCTTCTCTAAAAAATTAAGATAAGTTACAATTAAATCTATTTTCAACTTTTTCATTATTTTTCCATTTTCTCATATTTATTATTTTATTGTTGTTCAAAAAATTGTTTATAATTAATTATACACAATAATTTTTAAGAAATATATATATTTCTTATAATAAAGTAAAATGTTGATATATATACTTATATATAATTTATGTTAAAACTATTACTATACTAAGAGGATAAATTATTAATACTAAACAATAATTTGCAATGATCATTCTTGAAAAACATTACATATTTTTCCAACTATTAGTTTTTGAATATTAACATATATTTTAATATTAAAATCAAAAAATTCTTCTCGTTATCATCTTCTCATTATAATATCAATATACAATTTTAATTTATATGTACATTAAAATTAATAGTTAAAATATATGTAATTTTTATTTTGAAAAAACTATTCATACCAATTAATTGTCGCTATTAATAATTTATTATCTTAATATATAAAAATTTAAAATTAACGTATATTGGTAAAAAAAATAAACTAATAAACATGAAAAAAAGAGTAGAGAATTGATGAAAAACTTCAAAGTAAATCAAAGTGTGGCTTATATAACTACCCGAAAAAGACAAAAAGTGTAGCTTGTATTTTTCACAGGGTGGTGTATGTTTAGAAATAGACGAGAAGAGAGTTTAATAAAATTATTTAGAAGGGGATTATATTTTACTTAGAAATAAGTAACGGAAATTAAACTTTTATTTGAATGAATTTTACATAATAATAATAGTAATGATGAAATCACTAGCCTTTGGGAACTACAAGCTGTGAGCACTCTGATTTTTACCTCAGAAAAATTGTGAATAATCCATCATCTTTGTAAAGTTTTCACTCAAAAAGATATGAAGTCCACCATGTGCTCAGCCTACTGGATCGGATTTTGCCCCACCTGCATTGATAACAATGAAAAAGCAAAAGTTTACTAAAAGATAATTACTTTAGTAACAAATAT
This sequence comes from Dalbergia cultrata, assembly GCA_031216105.1. Taxonomy (NCBI): domain Eukaryota; kingdom Viridiplantae; phylum Streptophyta; class Magnoliopsida; order Fabales; family Fabaceae; genus Dalbergia; species Dalbergia cultrata. The sequence continues at coordinate 22,531,038 of CM062350.1, forward strand.
AAATAAACAATGTGATTTTAATTTAAAAATACAGAGAAGAAAACCCAATTGCAATGGAAAGATGGTAATTTCGAGTAACATATATGGTCAAAACCAATGAAAAAAAAAAAAAAAAAGGTGCAGTTGCAACTTTTGCAGTAGTAATCCTACGCACTTTACCTTTTCGCTATAACTGAATAATCATTTTAACAGAAGAAACTTTAATTTATATAATGGGCGAGATGAAGTGAAAGGATGGGGGAGTAATGACATAATATCGACATATTAACGAAAAAAGACAACGAATGAAATAATATTTGGTAAATCACATTGGTCTAGGGGGTTTGCATGACAACATAATGTCCACACTCTTATGTAAATCAGTCTGTCTCCATTTATCTTTTTCCCACACATGGATGGATGCCATTCTACTCCATGGCCTCATTTTTTGCTTTTCTGATTCTGTCACTTAACTTCATTACAAAAGGACTTAAAAGCCCTTCAGTTCCATAGAATTTTTTTTTTTTCATCTTTTCAGAGTTTTATTTAATTTTAGTTTTTTCTAATAAAAAAAATTATGAGTGACATTGCTCTTGCAATTTTGAAAATTGAGTATTTATGTTTATTTCCTCTCCCATCAAGTGTATTTTTCTGGATTTGAATTTGTGTCATTGTTATTATAAGGGTCAAATTGTTTACCACTTATTCAATAATTTATTGATTATTAATCTATTTCTTTGAAAAATTTCTTTATGTCTTGCATTCAAGAGCAAATAAAATCTAATACCATATGATTTTTATTAGGAAAAAAGTTGATTAAAGATAAGTAGGTGAATTAATTGTATAAGGAAAAGCTAACATACTTCTCAATAATTTTTTTAATTAATAGCTTAAGAGACTAGCATTAGCTAGGAATCTTTTATTATACTACTAATTAAGGTATTATTTTAACAAATGATAAAACATGCGTATACTAACATATTTTATACCTCTATTTCTTCAAACTAAACAATAATAAAAAATTAAAGATATATATGACATGCAACTAACAATGTAATAAATTTGATAATATTTACTTATTAAGCTTTAACATAACCGACAAATAACGTATGAAAATTAACATGATACTATAAAATATAAGCCATAAATTATAATAAAAATTAAATACTAAGGATTTAATTTTGATGTATCAATAATATTAAAAAAATTATATTATCACCTATTTGTATATTATCACGTTGATAAATAGAATGATTATCATATCTACTATTTGAAAGAACATATAAATAATTAAAAAAAATTGACTAAATGACGCTAAAAGTTTTTTATATCATCCGTGAATCAAATATTAATATTTGAAAAGTTAATATTAGCTGTTCAATAAATTAAGCATACAAGAGTAATTTATTCTTACACCAATATTATATTAATTTAATGGTTTAAAAATATATAATTTAATGAAGAAAAAGAATACTGAATTTTCAGAACTGTATTTTTAAGGAAAAATATAAATACTTAGTCTAATAATTAATTAAAATGGGGAATTTGATTATATAAGCTAAAAATGAAAAAATAATATAAAAATTAGTGAAATAAAAAAAAGGTTTCTATAAAATGTTACGTTTTGAATCAATAGTCCTAAAACAATATATATTTTTTACAGTCCCATTATTAATACAAAATCATTAAAAATTTAAATGACATAACAATTAAAAATAATTATATTGAATAATAGACTTTCTTTATAATTTTTTGAAAAAATTATTCAAGTATAGCTTTTTTAATTATTAATTAAAAATAGAAACATATTTCCTTCATATTTTAATTTTTTTTAGCATAAAGTTATGTTATTATATATATATGTTTAAGATTTTTTTTTTACATTTTATAGCTATTTATTATATGTTTTAAGGTGAATTATTTTAAGTTTAGGTAAATATTTTTTTTTTTGGAAAATTTGGATATATTTAAATCAATGTTTATAGTTAAATAAAAACATAATGCGTGTGCTTTCCATAAAAAACACAGAAAAAATAGAAATATTGAAAGTTTTAGTAAATAATATAAAAATATAAATTTCATAAAAATAAAAATAAAAGCATCATTTTATATAATTAGTGAAAACATTCGACAAAGCTTACCTTTTTTTTAATCATTGATTAAAAATTTAAAATATATTTGATGATATTTTTACCTTTGTTTCATTGATAAATTCTTGCTGATCATTAATATTTTTATTTTATTTTAATTTTACATTTTCATTAAAATATTTTTATGTGAAAATATTTACATTCATAACAATATTTATATCAATATTTTCTTATTAAATATGCAATAAACAACCATACATTTCTTTTTTTTAGATATTTATTGATTATATTAAAAGTGTATTTTATTAATATTTTAAATTTTTATTTTATTTTCATTTTCACAATTAATTTTGAAAATATTTTAATGTGGACATATTTAAATTTTTATATTTTATTTAAAGTAAATGTTTTATAGAATTCTTTATTTTTCATATGACCAACATTTCTGTTATTTTTAAGTTTTTCATAATTTATTGCTTATATAGTCAAATTTTCCTTCTTAATTGACTATTACAGTTATTGTTTCTCTCTTTTCATTGACGTTATAATTATATTCTAGTAAATTCACGATTCTCTTTACTATATTGTATACTTTACATCATTAGATTAGTATGAAATTAATAATTAGATTTCTTATGATAGTTTTCTCTTATATTAGTGTTATCATATTCTTCCTATATGTATGTATAATCTAATTTTTTTTACACAATCATCTTATCATACATTATCACATCTATCATCTATATTATTAAATATAAAACTATTAGTGTGTCATAACCTAACAGCTTAAGCTTTTGGGTTATGGTACATTAATAATTTTATATATATATATATATATATATATATATATATGTAATACTAATATTCTAGACTTCTATAAAATTTGTCAAATGTCTCAATGAAAATGATTTAAAACCCACAGTTTTCAAGATTTACATAATTACTTATTTCTTTGAAAAAATAAAACTGTAATTATTATATATTATTATAATATTATTGACAATCATCAATATTTAACAATAGGATTACACTATAAAAATTAAATATCTTTAAAACTTATCAATATTTAATTAAATATTTAAATAATAAACATACGAATTTATCTATTTTGAATCCCATCAAACCCTTTTTTTTTTAATTTTTTAAATCTTTTATCTATTATTGATAACAAAAATGGATCATGAACAAATAGATAAAAACAAATAAGGAGATACCAGCTAAAAAGCACTAAGCAAGCTAAATGGTGTAAAACAATTTCTATAATAATATTAATATTCAAGATTTATATCAATCAAAATTTTCTAGGTATTACTTTCTAAGTAATTTAGGGTCCACCATTTTTATAACTTTAATGTATAATCATTTTCAAAAAAACTATTTTATCTTACTAAAAAAATATAAATAGCTTTTATGATATTTTGATACGGAATTTAGATTTTGAACTGAAAATCCTCTTTTAAATCAATACTTCCCTTACATTACTATATAATACTATAATAATTAAGTAAATATTTCAAATTCCACTTTTCTTGATTATTTTATAATTAAAAATTAAATCAATTATATTCATTGAATGATATTCTCTCTCCATTAACCTACTTTAAATGCTTCATTACCTAATTTGTATTTCGTGTTTTAATTCAAGCCACAAATAATTGGAAATAAAACATTTTAAATTAATATGAAGTTTACAAAACATATTACAAGCTTCCTTTGCATGTTTATTTTTCATTTTGAGGCCAATACAGGTTGAGAAAAAAACTCCCATCAATCCTAAATTGTGTGCCCCATTTGTGAGTATCTCTCTTCCTTTTTCTTTCATCTTTTTGTAGTGCCATTTTTCACTGTTCATGTTCTCTATGAAGTCAACTTTGGGAGCTTTCTCACCTAAAAACCAAATTGTGTGCTCCTCTTGTGAGTATCGCTGTTCCTATTTCTTCCATCGTACTGTGGTGCTTCTGCTTTGAAAAGATGTTATTTTTCAATTCTTACAACTAATTATCTATTTCATTTTCCTCTCTACTCCATATTTCAGATGTTCCATCACAAGAAGGGTTGTTTGATTTGTTTTCCATCACCGCTACATGTATAAGTGGTTGAAAAGGTTTGATTTTTGTTTCCTATAACTGATTATTCTTCTTATTTTGCTTTCTATCTCAAATTTCAGATGTTTGTATTGCTATGGTTAAAAAGGTTTGATGTTGGTTTTTATAAATGCGATTGTGTTTTTTAATTTGTCTCTTCGATTTCTTTTATAAATTAATATTGTTCATCATTCTTCAAATTTTTTTTAACTTGGTTGCTGCGTGTTTTAGAAGTATTTTTGCTCGGTATGCTAGGTAAATTTTAAATATATTTTTTTCATTTTCTGTGCAGGATATTCAATTTTAATTTTTTTTTGGAATTCCCATTTCTTCATTGATATTGCATATATTAAGTGTTTTGTCTTCTATCAACCAATGTTGTATATCATGTCTTCAAAATTCTTGGTGTATGCGATGATATTTTTCTAGAGGTTAAGAATCTCCAAATTATTCTTCAATATCCTACTATGTTTTACGGTTTAAGCAATTATATATTCATTTTGGTATTATCTTAAGTATTATAGTTTACTAATAATATCTTTCAAATTCTTAATTATCTTTAAGTCAATGCATATTTATTTGGCATCCATGGCATTAAATGGAGATAATGGTAATTATATGGATATGGTAACTAAGTCAGTGGACGATTAAAAAAATATATATTTTTATAGGATTTGATGACACAATTTGGTGACAAAGGTTGCCTTCCGTCTTCTTAGGTAGGATAGTAATATCCCATATGCAAAGAGACTTTCTAAGGAGTGAATCTAAAGCTGATGGAGTCATGTCAACTATCCAGCTAGAGATTATTAAACTAGATAAGGATTGACATGAATTGAAAAAAAAAATAGAAATCAATTTGAAATTTAGCATTTATTCTGATTAATAATATTATAAAAAATCAATTGAAATCAATTAAAAATTACTTTACATTTATTTTTGTTTACTACTTCTATGGAAACCTCAATCATAACGTAAAGGAATATTATTTTGATTAGATATATATTTGCACTCTATTTGTGATATAAAAAAAAAAATCACAGATAACAATTTATTACTTTATATGTATCGGGATTCTTGCGCAATTTTAATTTAAAATCTTAATTGAAAGTGGTAATTTGGAAACTTATAAATCATTACTATGATAAATTCATGATATTGTTTGCACCTATCAATATATATTAAAAGATTTTCGATATTAAACTCACTATACGTTTAGATTTATGGAATATATCATTTGAAATTTAAAATAAAGTATATATATTAAATATCAACCAATATATTAATAAAGTAACTTTAAAACCATTCATCAAAGCAAAATTATAAAAATGCATACCATGATTAAAGAAGCTCAAAATACAAGACTGGTTACATGGACAACTTTTCATATGTCATTTAATTCATAGAGAGAATTATGTCTCATAATTTTCATAATTTTAATATTTAAAGTAAATTTTTTACTTTAATTTATCTTCTAATTATTAAATATTTTTTCAATCGTAGATTCATATATCTCTTCCATTAAAATTATTTAACAAAATAGTTTAATCAAAATTATTTAAGAAATAAAAAATAATATAAATAAAATGATAATTGAATGTATTATACCATTAAAATTATATGTATAATTATCATAGTATTATTGATAACAAAGCTATTATAATTATGTTACCAAAAAAATTATAATTAATAATAATTTTTTGACTATGCATAACTATTATATAATTATATAAAATATATTATAATATTTTTTTTTAAGTTCATAATGGACTAAAACTACAACTCATATGTAATGTTAAAAAAATACAAAAATTATGATTATTTATGACTTTTTTTACTAATTAAAACATATTAATTATAACATATATTTTAAAATTGATATTTTAATTTAGTAAAATGATGTATAAGGAAATGAAGTGCAATTAAAATTATATAAATTAAATTTATTCATTATTTTGTAAATTAAATATTTTAACTTAGTAAAAAGAAGTAAATGGCTAGGGATGATCAATAAAAAAAAAAATTGAATCGAGAATCTGCAGGATTACTCACAGTGGGGACAAGAATGAACATAGGTTTAGTCTTCTTGGAGATGGCATGAAGTCTCCATTTGTCAAACAAGGTAGGGACAGAAAATGAGATCCCCACCCCTTCGAGACCTGCCAATTCGTCATTTATATAAATTATCTAAATATTCACTTCATTATTTTTATTAATTATCTTTATTGAATTTGTATTATGTATATATTTTCATTTTTAATTTAAATTATGTTGCATTAGTAATATTTGTTATTAAGGATATTTATGTTTTGACTTTCAAAGTATTTTAAATTTTTTTTCTCTTTTTGAAATTTGTTTAATACCTGCAAATACCCATATGGATTCAAATTTCCACAAAGAATAGAAAACGAGAACCCATAACAAGGATGAGGATGAGAACATGAGGTAATTAAAATTCTAAACGGGGATGGGGGGTTAGAACATGTCTCATTCCTAATGGATACCCATCATCACCCGATATGACTTATGATATATTAAAATTATCCACTTATTCTATTTCATTGCAATTTCAACTTTCAAAATGTGTAAAATTTTCATAATATAGGCTATTAAAATGTTATCTATCGAGATTTTTTGAACATTATAACCATGATATTTAAAATAAGATATAAAATAGAATGACATATTTGTATTTTATTTATTTAATTATTTATCTATTAACTTATTTTCAAAATAAATTTATATACACATTTTTTTATAAATTATTTTTTATTTTCACTTAGTGCATCGCACCAATCAAATGACTAGTAATAATATATGTTTGACTCTTCCTTTAGTATTTCAAAAGTTATGCATATAAAAAAAATTATTAGATGCCACTGTAACAAAATTTAACAACAGCAATATCTCATAATCAAATTCATATATACACACAAGATTTATGAAACTGTCTCAGCAATATCCAGCACAACCAACCATTTTGGCATATGCCTAGCTACTCATTAGAGCCAAATGATTCAAATGAGTAAATTATAGCCATGCACATGCAAACATTATTCTCAATTCAGTGTGCAGTTTTCATGACTTTTGTAAATGTTATATATAAAAAGAAATGTTTGATGTACAACATCTTTTTATAATAAGTTTACATTTTAATAGTATAAAGACATATGAAGATAAATAGTTTGTTGGACCTCACACTTATTCTATCTTTATCTTTACGTGTCTCTTTTTTTTTATTTAGTATATTCTTTACACTATAGAATTGTAAATTTATTATAAAAAATTATTGAGCATCAAATATTTCTCATGTATAAAAGTTTCTCCTAGTTTACGATCACATTGCGGTCCATTGGCAGTTCAGGCTCTTGCAGCAAATCACATGCATCATTTCATTCCTCTGTTAAGTTTTTCCTTTAAATTAAAATGAGTGTATGCTCTAACTTACCACATATAACTAATTTTGTTATCTATGGTGTCATTGACTGTTAAAGATGCTCAAGTTTTCAGCCTCTTAGAGTGACTTCTGTTTTCTTCCCTTTTGTCCTAGATGTGGGCAACCTTTGATTCTAGAAACATATATCTTATGCATAAAATTTTATTCTTGTATTTTCGCGTGCCACTCTACCAAAAGTGATAAATATTATAATTAGCTAACATGAAACTGTTTTTCACCTAAGCCTGTAAACAAATGTGATTATATTGTTCGTATATGTTTTCGACACTTTTTAAATGTGGTCAAGGTATATGATGTTAATCTACAACCGATGTTTTTTTCCCCCTTTATATATAGTAGTACTCAAGAACATCTCACATACTTCACAGAACCACCATTGGTTCCTACTTTTTGCATCGTCCTTTCTCCTCCTCTCTCAGCTCCATTTCCCAACCACACACCAAAAGAATAATGAACTTCCAAGCTTATTCGTTTATGATCTTAGAGCTGTTATGTGTTTATGTTGTTTTCTTCCCAACTATGGCTTCGGGTAACTTCACATGTGACATGGAAGAATCCAAACTCAGTGATTCAAACGAAGTTATCATCCATTACAAATTTGGCTCAATTGCTTCGGTGCTTGTTGCTGGTGCTCTTGGGGTGAGCCTCCCCTTACTGAGCAAAAGAATCCCATCTCTAAATCCCCAAAAAGACATCTTTTTCATGATTAAAGCCTTTGCAGCTGGGGTGATTCTGGCTACTGGGTTCATCCACATATTGCCAGAAGCGTTTGAAAGCTTGACTTCACCTTGCCTAAAGGAAAATCCATGGGGAAAATTCCCCTTCACTGGATTTGTTGCCATGCTTTCCTCTATAGGAACCTTGATGGTGGATTCTTTTGCCACGGGGTACTATCACAGGCAACATTTCAACCCTTCAAAGCAAGTTCCTGCAGACGAAGAAATGGGAAATGAACATGAACATGCTGGTCACGTACATGTTCATACCCATGCCACGCATGGTCATGCTCATGGATCAGCTGATCCTCCTGAGGGTTCAATAACATCTGAACTTATCCGAAAGCGAATAATATCTCAAGTAAATCATTCATTCCACTCCTTGTGTTGTTTTTGTTTACTTAAGGGCTTAATGTTCAGTTTGGAGTGGTTTGTGTGTCAGGTGTTGGAGATAGGAATAGTGGTCCATTCAGTGATCATTGGAATATCTTTGGGCACTGCAAACAGAATTGATACTGTGAAGTCTCTACTTGTGGCCTTGTCTTTCCATCAGTTTTTTGAGGGGATGGGGCTTGGTGGTTGCATATCTCAGGTATTGTGTAATTTATAATAATTTTTTTTTGTTCTTTTTTCGATTGGCATAATTCCATAAATTTCACATGCTTCGTATAATAAGATTGATTTCTCACTTTCAGTCTTAACACAGAACTGGAAAGATTTAGTAATGAAGACAAAGATATACACAAACATAATAAAAAATAAAATGTTATATCTTGTTAATTTATCTTATTTTTAATTAATGTAGTGTTAAGTTTATAAAATAATGGAACAAAAATACATATACATGTATGTGTTTTGGAAAAGAAAAAAAATCCAATTTCTTATGGGGGCTTATCATGTTTAACATTGATCCACCCCTGCTTTTGCTTTGTGTCCAAGATGTTTGTCCAGGAGTTTAGTCAATGTCTTTTTGAGAAGTTTTTCATGTCTCTCTCCTTCCTTAGTGGCTATGCTGGTGGGGTTGTGTGGGGGAGCATCATGAGTGTTCATATATAGCCGTTTATTTTTTCTCTCTTTTGGTTCCTCTGTGGTGTGTTGGTACTGTGTGGTGGTATGGCGTTTGTGATGCCCATGCACTGCCTAATCTTGTGTTCATGTTCTGGTTTTTCTTTTCTCCATTCTTTCTTTCGAAAGGGTGTTGAGCAGAGTAATAACTTATCGAAAGAAAAAGTGATTCGCCCCAGTTGTCAACAGTTGCGGTCTTCACCCTAGAGGATTGTTATGTTATGAAAATGAAAGATATATGGTGTTAATAAAATAGTGAAAAAAGAACTGAAATTTATTTTCTACTATGGGAAAAGTTTCAAGTAAAAGAAAAAAAGTGAGTTCCGTTACTTCCATATACAATTTGGAAAGTAGGAGAAATGGCTTGCAAAATGTTGCCATCACGACACCATCCTCATTACAATTAGATATATTAACTTTTTGATGTATTAAAATGGAATGATTTTTTTAGAGTTACTATTATTATGAAATAAGGGAAGTATTTAACAAAAGGGTGGAAAACTATCTAACCTTTTGTCAAATGAAGAAAGAAACAGAGAAAGACCAAACATCGATTACTGAATGACCTCCTTTTGGGTTATGCATATTATATGGCTAAAATAACTTCAAAGTGAGATATTTGTTTTATATGTTTGTGGAATGCTAAATAGAACATATTTTGTGCAGGCAAAATTCAAGTCAAGCTCTACAGCAATTATGGCTACATTTTTCTCCCTAACGACCCCAATTGGTATAGCAATTGGGAATGGAATATCAAGGGTGTACAAAGAGAATAGCCCAACTGCTCTAATTGTTGAAGGGGTTTTTAATTCTGCTTCTGCTGGAATTTTGATTTACATGGCATTAGTAGACCTGCTTGCAGCAGATTTCATGAGCCCCAGGCTGCAGAAAAATTTGAAACTCCAATTGGGAGCAAATATTTCACTTCTTTTAGGTGCGGGTTGCATGTCATTATTGGCCATATGGGCTTAGCTTTTGATGTTTCAGTCATTTTATGAGAGTTTGCATAATTTTGTGCCCATCTCTTCGTTTTTTCTTTTCGGTGAGTTGTGCCTCTACTTTATTAAAAAAAAAACCATTATACATACAATTTTATATATCTTTTATAGGAATCTATACATCAATGATTGCAAATGTTAGTAATATTTTAAATAAATATAATAAAATACAACTAAAAATAATAATTATTTACGCATGATTCGTTTTTGTTTCCACCTGATTCCTGATATGTCTATTCAAAAAAATAATGGTAATCACCTTTGTATTTGTACACTTCGTCCAAACAATGAGAGAGCTGGCCAAGCACCAGCTCTAGCACTTGCTAGCTAGTTGAATTTTTAAATATTTAGTCAAAATTTTGATCTCTGATAATGCATATAAAGATAGTCTTTGAGAAGTTTATTCTTAGGCAATGTGTATGAGCTTAAATTTAAAAAAATATATATAAAAAATTATATTATAAATCTTTTCATTCCTTCCATTTTTCTCTAAATTTCAAACTCACGTGGATACGAAATCTTCCTTCTTAGAGAGAGACCAGGATAACAAACAATAAGAGAGCTGACCAAAATGTGCACCACACGGTCACAGACACGAGCCATAAAAGTATATGCGCTTCTGCGCAATTAAGTCCAAAACACAAAAGTAGAAAGAGGAATCGGATGCTTTCTCAGTCGTACACCTCAATGATGAATAACGAATGCGCAAAATTAAAACATCCACCAAATATACAAGAATAAAATAAGAAAATTTTAAAATAAAATTAAAAAATAAGTGAAATTAAAAGTGTGGGACTTATTAATAATTTATAATAGTAAAAATATTTATCTTATTAAAACTAGCATTGGAAGTTATCCGTCATGTATTTTTTTGGTTTGTTTTTACCTACAAATTTGATTATAATTTTTGTAAGAAACTCCGATCCTTTTTCCAAAAGAGTTTATCCATAAAATTATTATTAGAATAATTTCTCATCTAGAATATAATTTTTTTTATAAAAAAATGTTTTTGTTTGACTTTATGTTTCGTTTCAATTTATCACTATTTATGTATTTACTAAACAAAACAAAGGAGAACACTGATGAAATGGTACAATATTAAATATTTCAATAAAGAATAATATAATCACTGTAGTAAAAAAATTTATTACAATTATTTAATAAATTTTCAATTTTTACATAATTATCTTAGACATTAAATATTTTAAAACGGATGCAGAGTCTTTACAAATCTGAGTATACTTTTATTTAAGAAGAAATGTTCGAACACGTCAAAGTCTGAAAAGTACTCATCTCATCAACGAATACTTTTTTTTCCCCGTATAAAAGAGATATTTAGAAAATTAGGTAAAAGGAAAAGAAAAAAAGAAAAAACAAGTGGACTAAAAACTCTTATCCTAGCTAGTGATACTCGGTGGTCACGATCTCAAGAGAACAGGTTCTGCCGACGAGCTGCTAATGCCAAACATGTTCCATATTTAATTTATTAATAGATAAGATATGAATTGATATAATATCTCATATATTATGAGTATAAATGGGATATCAATTTCAACTTGCCCAACAACATGGTGTTTTATCCTAGTACCTAAACCAAATTAAATTGACCATTCATTACTAGGGTCATATAATTGACGACATGCGCAAGTGCATTTTGTCGCTGTTGACCCACTTTGCAATGAGAACGACCGGCGGCTAAAGGAAATTATTCTTCCACGCTAAATTTTTTATAGGCTTAAACGCATTGTAAAATTTTTATTTTTAAAATACCTTTTATTGTTTATTTTATGAATTTTTTTTATTTAATTCATTAAAAGGAACTTTCCATTTTTATGCGGTCTTTCCCTTAATGTTTCATAATTAAATGTCCATATAAAATCTCATAGGAATATTGTGATAAAATAAAATCATTTTATCTCAAATCATTATTATTTTAAAATCAAGTTATTGTGTAAAATATTTTAAATTAATTATTTCTATAGGATATTTATTTGAACAATAATATCCAAAATATTTATAGGATGTTTTTATGAAATTAAAAAATTGCATAAATGTAATCACTGTCATTACTTAGTTACTCAATAAACTCTACTCATTTTGTATTACCATTCAGTTTTACAGTGTTTCCGCTGAAAGCGACTCAAATCAAATCATGGAAAACCTGTTGCCAGAACAAGCTCACAACATTTTCAGTGGCTTTCGCGCAACTAGGATGAGCTCACCTAGTCCTCAGCATGTTCTTGTCTCGTTAAGATGAGCTCATTGCGCCATTGGTTGCTCCCATGCAACCAAGTCTTTGACAATCCCTACACAGTGAAGACAAGCTCACCATGTCACCAGCGTATTCCCATCTCGCTATAACGAGCTCACTTAATCGTTAGCGTGTTCCTATCTCACTAGGACGAGCATACAAGGATGCTAGTTGCTCCCATGCAACCAAGGCGGCCTCTAATGTATTTGGTTGCTCCCGCGCAACTAGGATGAGCTCATCAAGTCTTTGGCAACCCCACGCAGTCAAGATGTGCTCAACACATCGCCATCATGTTCCTGTCTCGCTATGGCAAGCTCACCTAGTCCTTGGTGTGTCCCCACGTGCCTAGGACGAGCTCACAATCACCCCCAGGAGGGATACAACCATTTCCCATGACCAAGTCTTGAAGAAAATTTGCCAAATCAAAATGGGGCAAAAGAGTTATGCAACTCTTGCCAGAACTAACGTCTAACTTGGTACTTAGCTACTCAACTCAATAAACTCAATCTATAGCATCACTAGTCAATTATAAGTCACAAGCAGAAATTACAACAAAAGGCACCAATAGGCCCATATCACAATACAAAGGTCTAGCAGCTACAGATCTCAAGCATTGCTTGAGCATTACAAAAACAAAAAATTCATAACAAAAGTTCAGGGCTCGAGATCAACATGCTCCCCCAGGTCCTTGAGGTAAACGGTATGGATCCATGAAACTCTCTCAGCACTGTTCTCGGCACAATCTTTCTTGACCTCTCCTTGAGCTCCCCTTGGCCACCTCTCTAGTATCACCACTAGAGGTGTCAAATGGGTCAGCCCACCCCTATGGTTTAGGGCCAAAAAGCCCACAGGGCCAAAAGCCCACATAGATCTTATGGGCTAGGGCCAACCCATGGGCCAGTCCACTTTTAAAAATTTTAAAATTTATCCACACTTAAAATGAACTGGTCCATGAATTGGCCCACCTATAAACTAGCCCTTTTAAACTAACATTGTTTAGCAATATATTATTTACAAGAAAAAAGTCAAAGTACCTATTATGCATCAAAGCTATGGTACATACTACGTAGGCCTAAAGGGATATGATAGTCACCTTCTTCACTATCAGATAGTATATTGAAAAAAAATTAAAATAAAATAACTGAATTTGGCTCTCATCACTTCAATGTTATTTTGTTAGCTAACAGAAAAGAAAATTGTATTTAACAATTTACACAAATTTATTATATTCTTCTTTCCTCATTCTAATATCGGTATGATCTATACATATATACCATGAAAGTTGAATAAAAGTTACCAGATGGATGAAAAAAAGAAATTTAGCATTTTAGCACAGCCTTTTCTTCCCTATTTTCTTTTGCCTATTTTACTCTAAATAAATCATGTCGATTGTATTATGAGCACGATACAATACCATATACTAAAGTGTAGATTTTTCAATCCTTATTCACAACCGGCCTATAGATTCTTCTTCCATTGTTCATTCTTCCAGCCAAAATTCAAAGGTACCATATGATTAAAGATTAAATTTTCCTAATACAGTAGAGCAACTAATCTAGCCTTTATGTCAAAAATCAAAATGTTTACGAGCTTGGCTCCTGACCATAGAACAAGCAGTAAAGGAGAAGTCTGAAACTCCATAATGTAGGCCATCAAAGATGTAAGCCAAAGCTGTTATAAGTCGGCTAGCACTCATAAACTGTTGAAGTATTTTACATAGAAGAAGGCCTTGTAAGTGTGAAAAAAACCGTTAAAAAGATAACTAAATAACTTCAATCCAGAAGGACCCATATGGATAAAACAAAAAGATAACTAAAAAATCATCAATACTCTGACTAAAATTATCTTAAGAACCTGACAAAAGAGATCAACCCGTCCCTATATATTTCATAGTACAACAAACAGCAAGTAAAATAACTTGTAATTTTTTGAGTGGCAACAGCACGCAAACCTATAGGCTAGAACTGGTAACAGTTGCTAAAGCGGTTGATTGTTCTACCTTACTCCACCTACATAATAGTTTCTTAGACAAATCATTAGCAACAAGAAGTGAATAAGAAATAAAATTTTTCACCCATTACTTTGCATTGCATGCAACAGAAATGTAATGTAGGACAAACATACTACATCATGATCTAACTAAAATTCATATTAATACTGCATCAAGATGAATTCACAAACAAACACCACCATTTTCAAACTCATTCCACTTTTCTTTGTCAATAATAAGAGCAGAGAACAACCAAGATAGTGAAAACAGGAATGGAATTGGAGTAATTACTGAGCTGTGTAAACTCCACTGGTATATCACTTCAAATTTGCAATGAAAGCATGAACAAAAACCCATCAAGTACAAAACAGAATGCAATGGTAAAAGCAAGAAAAGAGCAAGAGGAATTACTAAGCTGAGCAAATTCCAATAGTATCTTACATTAAATTTGAAATTAAGGCACAAACAACACCCATCAAGAGTGAAATGTTCTTACTAGTAAGCCAGATTTAACAATGCCTAGAACCTCAGTGTCTTTCATGAAAAAAGGTTCCTAGTGTAACACCCTAATTCTTAACCCAACTTTCTAGAACACATTAGGTTAATCATTAGGTTATTACTTATTAGTCTCATCATTTTATTAAAATACTTAGCAGAAATTACAGAAAAATTTTTTTTTTAAAACATAAACCAAAGTGAGAGCTATGCTCTCATCTAAATGAGAAGCATAAATATCAATCATAAGGAACACAAAAGCTAAAGCAAGTAACAATAGAACAATGGTCATCACAACAAAGGAAACATCTCATTAATAGCATAGTTAAGATACATAGTAGTCACGCCCTTATAGAAACGGGCTGAACTTGCAATACAACAGAAGGAAATACAACAGAAACAAAAAAGCAGTAAAGTACATGGTACGACGGCGAAATAAAAACCAACTACACTACCCTCCTACCAAGCTATGAGTGCAATGCTAAACCCCCTCCCAAAAGATACCGCCGATGGGGAGATCCTCGTGACCGCTCGGGTACTCGAATAGCTCTTCGATGAGATCTAGTGACGACGGGGATCCTCGGGTGATGGAGGTAGGTAACCGAGGAATCGTTCGATCTCCTCCTAAGTAGGCTAGTGAAGTGGGAAAGGAATGCGTGTCAGCTGGACATGAGCTCCTCGGCGCGGACGCATCTCGGCTCTCCTTGCTAAGCGTGACTGCATCACGGTATCCTCGCTACCCTCCCGCCTGAACCGGGGCAAGGGGAGCAGAACTCTTCGAATAGACGTGCATCGGTGAGTCCTTGGACGGATCTGTTTTCGACCTCCTCGAGTGAGGCACATACTCCGGGTGGTCACGAATAGCTGAGGCGGACGAGCGGGCATGACGCAACTGCTCGTCACGAGGGCGGGTGCGCTCGAAGATCAAGTCGTCGCCACCAAAAGGAGCGGTAGGAGTAAACTGGTAATTGGACACCGGATAAGCAAAAGATCGATCCATGTACACAAAAACACAAACAGCACAACGACCCTCAAAGTGATAGAAACGATGCTCCGGGTCGTAGTGCACCTCCCAGACGGGCATATTAATGAAGACCACGAATGTCGCCATCGATATCTGAAGATGTGACGGAAGAAAGAAGAAGAAGAGAAATGAGTGAGAATTCTTACTAAAGATTCTCAGTAGGAGTCTCCTATCCTAGGGTTACATCGTTCACATCCTCAGGAACCTTGGGTTTAATTACAAAAAGGTGTGCATGCATATAAGATTCATTATTAGGGTTTATAAAACCAATTATCCAAGGTTCATTCCTTTTAGCATGCATCTTGATGTCATGAATGCAACATACTAAAACAAGAGTGCATGGCAATACTTGAGCATATAAATCAACAAGTCAAATCATATAGAAACAATCCACGTGGCATAAGGGCAATAACATCTCAAATGGAACTTTCATCAATATGTGTGACATCATTCATGGAATCTTTAGCAATGTAGAGGCCACCCCAAATAATAAAGCCTAGGCTATGAGCTCATATCTCAGCTAATCATCACTAGCTCTTGCTTATTATCTGAATAAGCGAATAATAAAATAACATACCCAACTACTTAAGAGTACGGGCTAGGGGGCTAGGGAATTCCTCTCTTAGGACATACCTTCTTTGAAATGCTCTACTGGCCTCGAGTGCACAGTGAATTGTCTGCTTTAGAAAGGCTCATGTTTAGACCCTCATGGATTTGCCTCCTCCTCACTATAGCAGGAGAAGTACATCTCAGTGCTTGTCACATAAAAATCTCCTAGGGGTGCTCAGCCGAACCGGTGTCACCCAGGGTTTTCAACTCATGTGGTACTTGGAAATATTTTTCAACCCTTTTAGGTTTGACAGAAATTCGGCAACATAACAGCTATTAAATCGAATTTCCTTCAAACCGACACTTATGCCACAAGCTAAGCACACAACATATTTCTTATGCAATTCTCATGTTCATAACAAACTTAACATCTTAAACAATCATTTCCTCATGCATCACATACATCTCAACACCTTATTATATCATCATATAATTCAAGACTTCTTAGTGTCTTATGCATTGACCTTTAAGGTTCTTAACTCACAATCTAAGTTATAAATCATCACAACTTAATCTCTTGAGTACTTATAGGCTCATATCTAAGTATTCCTCACTCAACACTATGATCATAAACTTCTCTAAATCTCAAGAATGTATAATCTAAAATTCTAACTTTACAGGTATCTAGGAGTCACAACAATGACCCTTTCTAAGTCCGGTTTGCTCCTAAGGCATCAAGATCAAGTCCTAAACTAATTATGAGTCATTCCTATACATTTAAACTAATTTAAATCCATGATTATCATTTCTAAACCATGCTGGACAAAATCCAGAAAAATCAATTACTAAGGGATCTAGAATTCTCAAATTAATTCTTTTCTAGTTACTAACTTCTCTTATCTTTTACATATGAGTTTTAACATTAATTATATTCAAACATACTCATATTATCATCATCAAACAGCACAAACAGTGGTCATATAATGGCAAAGGATAACTGAAATCCAATCTCCATATAAAGACATAAAACTTGATTTCCAAAGCACATAAAATACTAGTTTCTCTTGGAACCTTTTTCAAACTTTCAAAACTCATGAATAAACATTTCTATCATCTAAAATCATCAAAATATTGGTAAGGGCAGTGGCTAAATTAAATCAAACTTAAGAGGTCCTAAATTCATAAAACTTTGTTCTAGATATTTCTTGAACTCATATAAGCTTAGAAAAGTTATGAAACATGGATTTTAAAACTTGTAACCAAGGAAACCTCTTAAGGCCGAAATCAAAAGCTAGGGAAAAACATATTTTCAAGCCTTTGTTTGAGACATAATGGGCAAGTCTTTGACCTCTAGGTTCTCTTAAGTGATGACATAAAAAAAAAATGCTCATGCACTTATTTTAGGTTCCATTAACAAATAAAGTGAGAACATAAAGTAGACATGAGATGCAACCCATTATTATCTTTGATGTTAAAGTGAGGACTTGAAATATAAACATGATAATGCAAAGCTTGGAATATAAATATGATAATGCAAGTTCATTCATTATCTTGATACTTAGTGATAGCAAGGAAAGTAAATATGATGTGCAAGGCATAAACATAAATATGAATGCAAGGTTCATTTTAATGTTATCTAGAGCTCTCACAAGACTTTAGAGATCAAACAACCCAACACTCATCTCATCACAAAGAGAGCTTTAGAGTTCTTGAACCATGTTCTCAAGGAACTATGAGGTTCTTGAGCTTCATCATCAAGCTCAAAAGAAACAAACTTGTAAAAGAAAAGAAAACCCCAAAGAAAAGGAAACCAAAACCGAAACCATATAGCAAGAGAAGTGAAAATGTTCCTTGAGCTAAAATCATTTTAAGTTAGAAAATAAAGAAGAAACTTAAAGAAAGTAAAAACATCAAGCTCTAGAGGTTCCTTTGAGATGAACACATGGTCATCATCTAGGAGCTCTCATCATTGAGCTATCATGAACTAAACAAGGCCTCATGGCCGAAACAAGGAAAAAGAAAAACAAGAAAAGTTTCAAAAAAAACCAAGAGAAAACTAGAAGAAAATCATATTTTTCAACAAAACAAAGTTTAGAAAAACACTTCTACCTAGAGTGGAGATAAAAAGCTTGAACTCTTGAAAGAAAAAGAGATGAGCAACTCCTCCTTGAAGGTGGATGATGATTCAGCCAAGGGGGGATGAAGAGGTTGGAGATGTGTTTTGAGTGAGGTTGTGTTTGAGGTCAAGTGCTTGAGAGGTTTGATGGTGGTTCAAGGTTGTTGGGTGGTGTTTAGAGGTTATGAGATGATGATGAGATGAAGAGATGAAGAAGATGAATATGAAGAGAAAAGGAAACTCTCTTGAAACTTGAGAGAAAAAGAAAGAACTCAAAGAAAGCTTAGAAAACTTGAAACTTAGCAAATGATCTAAAGTGTTTGCAAGCTCAAGTAAGCAAGGTATTTATAGAAAATGAAAACAAATGAGAGCCCAATGGGAGGAGGGGCTGGCCGTAGCAATGAGGTAAGAAGGAAGAGAAAAATATCTCTTACAATGTGTCATTCAAGCATGGTTTGAGGTATGGAGGTTATGATACAAAGCATGCTTCAAGTAAGGTGATTTGAGTGAATTTCCTTTCAAATTTGAATGAAATATTTCATCTAGAAGCAAGGCATGGCTGGCAATTTTTGGGCCACAAATAAATGAGGAAATTAGCTTAATTCATTTAGTTATTCACTTGGTAAATCAAGCATAGTAGAAAATATGACAAAGTATGGTGTAAGTGAGGTGGAAGCATGGCCTTGGAGTGTCAAAATTTTGCACATGTGATGGAAATGGGGGGGGGGGAAGAATGGCTTCAGCCAGATTGCAACAAGAGAGAGGAAGAAAAATCTCTCATGTAATTGTGTGTTAGTGATAGGTTTAAGTGTAGATTAGCTTAGGTACAAGGTTAGGAATTATTAAACATGAGTTTAAGTAACTAAGAATGAGGTTTAAGAGTTTTATGACAAGGTTAAGGAGTGCTCATACACATTTAGAGAGTTTAAAATTCATTTTATGAGTAAACAAGGTAGACAAATTTCCATGATTTAAGGAATTGGAAAAATAAAATACTATTCAAGATTCCATGACTAGGAATCTTGAATTTAAAATAAGATTTCAAGTTGTAATTAAGCATTCTTAAGTTCTAATCAACTTTAATAAATTATTTTGACTCAAGATTAATTATGGAAATTAATTAATCTCCGATTAGAGCCTAATATTGCTTAGGTTTGCTTAATCACGCGATTAAGCTTAAAAACACAAAACTAGGGGCAAAATTGTAATTTTGCACTAATTTTGCCCGGGACCTCCGGGACCAAAAATAAAGTTACAGAATACATAAAAACGCCTTTTAAAACCATCTGGAGAAGTTTCGGGTTCATCCGGCACTTGCAAACGGGTAAAACACCACAGGGGTATTTTGGTCATTTTGACCCGAAAACTTGAAAAATGAGATTTTCGATCCCGGAAAGGTACACAAGTCAACTAATCTCCTTCCAACATTGAGTTTGCCCTTCGAGTATTGCCGGATCGGCTTTCCTCGAATTCCGGGCTAAAAATGACCTCAGGAGGATTTTGGTCATTTTCACTCTAACAGAAAATCGGGGCGTTACACCTAGCAAACCAAAAGAGGCACCCAATATAGTAGCTAACATGACTCTAGTGAATAGTCCAGTCTAGGAAACACAAAATGGCAATTAGAAAATCAAGCTTACTAGCCTTCTTTACTACATAATTTCATCAATAAACTATTATCTAACAACTAAAAATCAAACTACTTCATCATTCTTTATCTACATCTTCATCTTCTTGCGTGCATAACTAATGTTTTATCCTTAAGAGTTTTGCAATCATCTTCATCTGAAATAAGGACAAGATTACAAACAATTAAAAGATCAAACAAGATTTGTCAATTAGAAAAGATAATACAGAGCATATTAGGATATTACCTTCAGGGTTCAAAACAAAGCCATGTAGCCAATTTCTAGTGCAAATAAGCATTTAGAAATTTTCTGGAAGAATTGAACTTCTATACTTCGTAAGAACATGCCCACCAATGCTAAAAGTATATTATGATGCTACAGTAGTAATTGGAACACTCACAACATCTCTGGCCACAACTGACAGTGTTGGACATCGTTTTTCATGAGTTTTCCAGTAATTCAACACATCAGAATCTTCACTGTCATTAGAATCAATTGGTGGTTCATCAAACTAAAGATCCAATTCATTCTTCCTAGCAACAGATTTCATTTCATTTTGAAACATTTTAAACTCCTAAAAACTGTAATTTATTTATTATTATATGAACAAAAAAGAATTGAAGCTAAGAAATAACTAATTCTTATAACAAACGTATGCTAAATATCCTTGACCTCTTTGGCTTGTTTCCTTCTCCGATAGACTTATTCAATGTGCGATTCACTGGAAGACTAAGAAGCACTTGGAGCACTAAGATTGTAGGAATACTCCCTATAAAACTTCTCAAACTTTTCCCTCACAATTCAAACCTCAAGAGGAAGAGTTCTCACAAGCTCGCCATCCAGAACGTCACTAAAGGCATCAAAGGATGAGAGGTCAATCTCCCCATGGAGGAATCGAACCTCTTTCAAAGCTTTGTCAAACTGGCCAAGTACTAGTTAGCAGCCTCCCCAATCATGAAGTCGAACTCTTCTCTCAAGCGACAAAGCTGGGCCTTAACCTCCTTTCTTCGAAGCTCGGCTAATTCACCATTCAGCTTTGCCTGGGCCATCACAATGGCGATCTTTTCTCTTGAAAAATCTTGCTACGGTTGGCCCAATCTCTCTTCTCCCTTTCATACCTCTCTTACAGCTCTTATTTCTCCTTTTGGAGCTCAGCAACCACCCTTTTCATCACCTTCAACTCCCAGCTAGATCCCTCATACTCCCTCTCCAAATATTGGGTTAGAATCCTAGTGTAGAGAGCCTGAATCTCCCAATGGCGACAGATCCTAAGAATCCCAACCCTCTCTGCCATAGCCGAGTCATCGACTTGGGCAACTTGTTGGCCAATGAACTTGGTAATAGGGAACTTAAGCCTCCAGAGGCTTGAAAGGTAAACAGTGTCAACAAAATCCTTAAATTCCTGAGCTCCCATTAGCACCAAAGGAGAAAAGGGGAGCGTGCCCTTATTCGACCTTAACTCTAGCCCATTTCAAACTTGTAAAGGGGCAAGATCCAACTATGTCCCAGAGCTTGACCCCACACTGGGGCATGTTGGTGGAACTCGACTAACACTAGTAGCAGCTTGCTTATTAGGAACAAAAGCATCCAACTCCTTTAGGGAAAGCTTAGGGGCCATACTAGCTGCAAAACAGAAAATAAACCAAGACAACATCAACAAAATATGATAGCAACAATAGCTCAACAATAGTTAAATGCAAAAAATAAAGGCCACTTCCTTGAACTCAGCACAAACCTAACCATAAGGGTCATATGCTACCTTAACCACCATGATTTTCCTCTTTCTTGAGGTAAATGCACTCTTTCCTTTGGTCATTGATAAATTATCTAGAACACAACTAAACGAAAAAGGACTCAGGAAGAGGAAACACCCCCTAGAACAGGAAAAATGAAAAAAGGAGAGCAAAATCACCTACCCTAAGGTTCAAGATTAAATGGTAAAAGAAGAGTAGAACAATAAAAATCACCTATTGAAATTCAAAGAAAAAACAGGTTCAAAGCTTGAATATAAGCTTAAGATTTTCCTTGAATAATATTGTAACAAAGAATATAAATTAAGAATATGAGAAAATGAGATAAATGAACCCTTTCAACTTGTTTCAATTCTCTTCAAATCATTCTGAGCTCATCCAATAGCTAAAAAAACTTCCCCTACTCAGTAATGCATTTGAAATGTTCATTTCAGCCAATGATAGCGGGCTAGCCACTTTAATTAATCCAACGGCTCACGTATGAACCCACGACCCTAACTTAATGAGAAGTGATTGCCTACCATTCAAAGCGCAACACATGTAATCACACGTTCCTCTATAATCATCACTGTATCAACTGAAAGGGCGTACCAAGCTACACATAACAAGTCAACTCATTTGAGTTTGGGATGTATTCCTCGATACACAACTCGGTCTTGACACCTTGGCATCAGCTACTCGGCCTACAACCAAGCTTGGGGGCTAAGTATTACACTAGAAATATAGGCTCAAGATCTTAACCCAATGATAGAGAGCTCAAATAGGGGGCTCCACAAATCGCCTATGTGGCATAATTTAAATTTATTAACTATTAATCATATACATATATAAATTTTCAATTTGTTAATTATCTATGTTATTTTGTTGTATTTATTTGAATTTAAATATATTTTTACATATCTATCCAAATATGTTCGGTCCAACCGATTCAACTTGTGATCTATCGGTTGAACCAGTGACCCACTAAATTGTAATTGGACCGAGTCGAGTCTTAAAAAGTATGAATGTAACATAACAATTTTTTATTTTTGGTTAGGATAAGGGAGGACATAGTGGGTTGGATAAAAAGAGAGGATATGAGTTGAATTTCATAACAACTCAAAGAAGATGAGTATAATTTGTTCTGAGATGTTTTAAATTATAAGGTCATATATCATATGAGTGACTTTGAATAATTTACCAACACATAATTAGATTAGGGATTATTTGTATATGTATATTGATAGTTTAAAATAACTTTACATTTTTACTATTGAAAGAAAAAGTGTATACTTTCGATCAATAAAGTTTTAAAAAGTCGTCAAATCTTATAAGTGGAAAAACTTTTACATTAACCATGAATCAAAATTAAAAAAATTAATAATTTAAAATTGATAATTTGAAAATTGACGATTTATTAATTAATTAACTTAAGTAGAATTTAATCTTAATGTATGAACAGTGCATAATGTTTCTATATTGTCATTCAACATTTATATTTTTATTTGATACAATCATAAAAAAGTATTAAATTCATTAATTGATATGATAATGTTCTTTAATATAATTAAATGATATGATAATGTATTATTGAATATCAATTTAATTTTTATTCACGGTATAATGTAATTAAATTTGTTTCATAAGTTGATAATTAAAATATCATTAGTTCAGTTTTTTTTTGGGTCGAGTTATTAAAATTATAATTTGCATATAAGCACTGCGGGCTAAAACCCCTGATTTGTGGATCGAATCGGCATAAATATAATAAGGGGCTTTAAGCTTCTGCTTGCTCCTGTCCACCTTTGGTGAGCTAGAGTATTCCAGTGTAAAGGCGCATTTGTCCCATTCCGAAATCTTTTGCAGGTCAAAGCATCAAAGAGTGCATTCCAGATTTCTCATCTTTTATCTTTATGCTCATTTAATTCTTAACAGGCCTCTTTATAAGTACTTGCCTCCAATTTTTGTCCCTGAAATTGGAATATCTAGGGAAAGCAGCAATCTAGGAGGATAGTATGCTGTCTCTGGTCTGACAATTCCTGATCATGCAGATGCCATCCACTTATTGATTGAGCAGTACTTTAAATGATGCAAGGAGTTTTTTTTTTTTCATTATTTGGTGAATTTTGAGAAAATGGAAATAGAAAAGGTTTACTTACTAAGGAAAACATAATAAAATATTTGTACACCACAGAAAATTTCGCGAACATTTTCTTATCACAAATAGATTTACATAGACACAGTATTTATAGCAGTAAGTCGACACAGCTACAGTATACCAGCCTCAAATTAAAAAGTATACCCTCAACTCAATCTCAAACAATATACTCGATAAATGCATTGGTCTCTATTAAAAAACAAAAAAGAGTTAAATGCATTTTATCATCTTGAATTTTAAGTCATATATAATTTATACTTTAATTTTTTAAAATATGCATTGCTACACAATGAAATCTTTTCAAACTGTGCAAAATACCCATTAATATAATTTTAACAACTAATGAAAGTAAAATTTATGTACATTTAACCCTTGATATTTCTAATTTATGCAAAAAAAAAACATTGATTTTTATATTGTGTGCAACCCGACTCCCTACTATGACTTTTAAATTAAGAGCTTCCATCATCAATTAATTCAATGTATTCAACAATCATAGACATTATTAAACATCAACAATATAATGGTCATATTTAAACACTTATATCTTAACAATTACATACAATTCACATAATCCTAAAAATCGTTATAGAGCACATCCCCTTATAACTCCATAACATGAATACCTCACAATCTCTACAAACACAAAAAAATCTCACAACAAATAATGCAAACAAGTCCGAAAGGTCATTTATGCCCTTTCGCCAAACCATGCAATCCTCATTTCCTACAATTCTATCATTTCCTACAATTCTATCATAGAAATCATAAATCTCTCTATCTTACATAATATTAAAGTATACAAATAACAATAACGTCGCTACTAACCTATATAGTAGTGCAAGAACAAAAAGTCAAAAACTCCCTACATGTACCCAAATTCAATCCCGATCATCCAAAATGAACAGATATTTAATTTTATATTGTAATAAAAATTATGAAGAAAATACACAATAAAAATAGAAAAAAATCAAACCAAAGCTCTCGCAGTAACATTGTCAGTGCTCCTTCCAATAGAACCCCTACATTAACAAAATAGCAAAAATAATTACCCTTCAATTTATTAAAAAATAACACTTTGGGAAACGAAAAGAAACGAAAACCTATGCCAAATCAAAAAAAATAAATTGACTAAAATGATCACTAACATACCTAGATTGCAATGATGGTTTTGGTTTCACGAATAGAGCTCTAGCATCAACGAACAATGGCAAGAAATGTGGAGGGAGGAGAAAGGGAGAGAGGGAAGAGAGAGAAGTTGTAGAAATGGGAAATGGGAAAGGAAGGGCATTCTATTTCAAATAGACATAGGTTACTCACAGGGTTACCGCCTGTAACCATTAAGTGAAATGGTGTATTTTGTGTTGCCATAATTACCGGCGGGTGCAATGAAGCCTAAGAAACACTCATCATCATCCCAAAATTCAAAAATCCATCAGGATTTAAAAATAAAAAAATGATTTATTTTATTTCAAACCTGTCGATAATCATATAAATTTTTTAAAAAAAGTTAATTTAATCGAAAGCCATCAATAATCAGCTAATTGAGATTTTAAAAAATAAAAAATTTAATTTAATTGAGACCTATAGGTATACCCATTGGCAATCACCTAATTAAATTTTAAAAAATAAAAAAAAATTAATTGAAACATGTTGGTATATTCATTAGTAATTTACATTTAAAACATTAAAAAATAAAAAAAATTCCCATCAGTCTACCCATCGGTACTTCATTCATGCCACATGGCGCGCTTGCATATACTGATGGGTTTTCGACGAACTCAAATTAGATATCCAGCCTGTCAATAAACTCGTTACTATACCTATCTGTGCGTGTCAAGTGGCTTGTTATCATGCCAAGAGTTACCAATGGGTTGTCATCTAAGTTAGTCATCGACATCTAAATATTTATAAAACGTGTCAACCCGTCGGGACACTTGTTGGTAGTTACCTACAGGTATTTCTAGTAGTGTTAAGGTAATGATTGAGGTTTCAAAAAATGTATGTTTATCATCGAAAATCATTATTGTTATGTTTTTAAATTGTGGGATCCATCAAAAAAATTTTAGACTTAACTATTGCGGAAACCTTAATCAGTGCAAGAGACAAAGCCTAAATGTTTTACTAGTGATGAGGTGAAAATGGTTCATACTATGTTAGGAATAAATTTTCATAATAATAACTATAAAAATTTGATTTATCTCATGATAAAGTCCCTTTTATTACAAGAGTAATGCTATATTGTTAAACAAAATAATAATTACCCAAGTTTTTGACAAAAAAAAAAGGTAATTGTTAGATAGAAGAAAATGATATGACTAACTTATTTATATAGAAGTTAAGATGTAAGTCATATCATTTTGATGAATAAATTCAAGTAAATATTCTAGCCTTATGATATTTTGGTTATTGGAAAGTAATCAACTTCGTATAAGATTATGTAGTACGGTAGAATTAACCTTGCACTATCACAGCTAAGCTCTTGGAAAATGACACACATAATATTCAAAGGTGGACAGAATAAATTAAAGTTGGTCCGATTCCTCCAATCAAGAGAACTCAAGCATCAAACATTTAATAATGCAACAAAGATGTAAACAAGGGATATCAAAATATCCCATTCACATCATAGAGGGTGTAACGCAGGCATCCAAATGCTAAGTTCTGAATTTGAACGGTTACAGTGGCCCGTGAAGCAAAAAAAATGCTAATCATTTAAAAAAAGAAAAAGAATAAAACACTAATTTTATTTCATTTTCTTGATTTTTTTCCCCCAAGAGTATGACTTGTAATTTAGGTTGAGTTTAGTAGTGCTCTCATGTAACACCCTAGTAGCTTCAACGTACGTTTAGGTTTGCATTTGAATTCTATTAATTTATTACATTTTAGCTTTGCAAAAAAATTCAAAACTTTTAAATTAATTTACTAAAAATTAATCATATATGCATATAGGTATAAAGAAACTTACAAAAATGCGAGCCTTATTGGGTTTGATCGATAGAGGGAATGGTATAATACACGATATCATTAGAATAGTCATAAGATGTAAAGACAATACATAGCACATCCCATGCGCTATAGAAATATTAATATCTCAAACATCATAACTAATAAAGGTGATTTGTCACATCATCAATATAAATTAGAATGGGAAGAATATTCCCATAACCATCCTTAAATATGACAATTCATATTAAAAAAAAAAGAATAAATAGATTCATCTTCAACATAAAGTATAACATTCCAAAACATAATTGCTTCCACGGGCCGTATCTATGCCTTCAGGCCTCCAACTACTCCCTCATCCAGTTCTCCATCTAAAGGCGATACGAAAATAAAGAAGGAATGAGAAATATAATATTTCTTAGTAGGGAAATGCATGTGTCATCGTTTTCGCCTTTAACAACATCGGGTTTAATTTCTTAAAAAAGTGTGTGCATGTATATGGTCATCTTTTAATTTTCAAAAGTCTTTCACTAGCCGAGATAGGTCCTTTTTTACATGCTTCTTTTATGGGTATGTCATGATTCATGTATATACTTTTCATTCATAAGGTAAGGTGTATCGTCTTTCCTCTTAGTACATGCTCATGCCATGATTTATGTGTGCATGCATTATGAGCTATTAATTGATAACGTAACATGTCTTGACTTTGATTTTTGGCAACCTACGATCTTAATTCTTGATTATTTAGTGTCATTAGTGATCTTTGGCATCAACCTTCAATTTTAACTTAGAAACCCACAGTGGGCCTCCCTTCTTAAACTTATGGTATTGAGCTCAAACCGATGGCTATCGCCACCCTAGGATGAAGGGTAAAATATGATACTATTTATCAGTTCCTTTCCTTTATTTTCTTAATGCAAGTAATATTAAGAATGATCCTCACATGCATGAATTTGCATATCAAGATAGCAATATGATACACATAGCATGACATATCAATAATAACTTAAACAATGCACAATATCGTAAAATAACAATTCTATTAATAATAACATATCCTAATAACTTAGGATTTCCAGACAGGCGTGAGTTATTTTATGTATTTGTATGATAGAGTCATGAGACTGTTATTGTTCTTTTCATTATACTTATAATATTCTCATAATTATTTATGGTGATAGTATTGTATTCTGGTCCTTCTTTAATCCTTAAAGCTTAGGAATTTTATTAAAATATTTTAGCACATTATTCTTAAAAATTAAGCATCTTTTAACTTTTTTAGCTCCTCACAGATTTGACAATTATTATATGAAATTCCATTGTGATCCCTATACTTGGAAATTTAAGCTAATATTTTATGAGGATGATTTTGATTTATTAAGCTTTCCAACATATAAAAATAAGTCAAATCCGATAACTACACAATTTTATAAAAATTCCTAAACAGAGGTTGTTTAGCTGCATGCCCAACTGGGGGTGCAGCAATTTATGAAAATTATTGACACAACTAAAAAGCTGTGGGTAATGAAAACTTCCAGAATATTATTCCTATGTGTTAACTTCCATTTAAAATTGGTTTCACTTAAATTCGAGTTGTATAATTTGAATTTTATTATTTTTATTGCATGCTGCCTAGATTCCAAATAGCAAGGGATGAGGCTTCTTCTAATATTTTTCACGAATTTTATAGGAAACCAAACACCATCAAATAAAAACAAGGACGTAAAAAAAAATTGGAATGAGCTTAATCAGAGATCTACAGATTGAGAAATGATTTTTTTATTATTGAAAATTGTCTAGATTACTAATCATTCCAAAAATTAGATATTTATATATAAGCTTTATGATTATGTTCAAATTTGATTTCTTACATGTTTTTCTCTTTTAGTTTCAAGAACACAAAAAAACACCACTTACAAAGATGATACACAATATTTATGTATATAAACTTTTTCAACAATAGAAATGTTTTGAAATCAAGTTTTCATAAAAACGCAATGTAGAACACATTTGAGTGTTTCTTCCGAACAAACACCTTCTCAATCACTTAAATTTGATATGAACCCACTTTAAGAGACAATATAGACCTCTTGGGCATTCTCATTCAGTCACACATGTGGAGAGAGGAGAGTTTATTTGTTCATCGAATTTACTAGGAAAGACATCCATAGCCATGGAAGGGCGAGGACATTCTTAACTCGATTTCAGGACCAATAAGCCATTTGTAACCACAAAAAGACTAGAATGATCTGTAATCAACCACAAGTAGAATTAACAAACATGAATTCCCTACCTTAAATGAAGAGTAAAGGGGGTGAATGAGTTGCAAACGTTGGATCAAACGAGGGAGTTTCTTGCAACTCCTCTTGAACCCTCTTAGACCACCACTCGTGAGCTTTCTATGAGAATGTATTTTGAGTGAAAAAGAAAACAATTGAGAGTGTGGGGGGAGGGAGAGAGATGTGCAGTGAGAAGTGGGGAAAAGAAGGAGAAGATGACTTGCTTAAATAAAGGAGAGTAAAAGCATGGTAATTGCCCATGCCTTGGAAGCTCACAAGTGCACTTTTCCAAGCTTTGAAAAAGCCACCTTATCCCCTCATTTTCCCATGCTTTAGCCGGTCATGCAACAGCCTTATTTGGTCCGTGTTTGATTTTTGACCAGATGGGGTTGGCCCGATCTGTGAGTGTGAAAAGATAAGAATGCCCCTTTCAGCCTGTTTGATACAAAATAAACTTCATAAAATTATCTAATTGATATTGCTAAACGTCTTTTTGCAAGAATATCTTATTTCACTTTATCTGATGTATTTTTTTATAATTTTCCTATTTTACCCTTCAATGGCTAAATTACCATTTTTACATTTTTATCAGAAAAATATCGTTTTCGCACAAATACCTTTAACTTATTTAAAATGAATATTTAGCATGAGGGAAATAATTGGATGTTATATCTTTATCATTCGCACTAAAGTAGTAAAATTACTGTTTTGCCCTTCAGTAGCAGAATTACCACATTACCCCTTCTTCTCAAAAAAGGGTGTTTCTTGCATAAAAACTTCTAACCACTCATTAAAATGAGTGCTTAGTATGAGTGGAAAAATGTGGGCATTACACTTCACACAGATACGAGGCTTGTAAAAATTATATGCCAATCTTTTTTAAAAGTAAGGGGTACTTTTAAGAGAATTACGAGGTGTTGTTCAGAACTAGCTTTTAGTTTATGAAATTCAAAAGACTAAAATATTCTTACTCTAATTAAGAATAATAAATGTATAAATTATTCTCTCATATATATATATCCGTTATTGTCATTTAATTTTAGATTTTTGGAACATATTTACTAAACATTATTATTGTGGCTTCTGCTTATTGAACAATTTCTATATTATTTTACCAAATAATATTATTATCAATTTTTAAGAACAACTTTTTGTGAATTCAATAACATTTAAAAAAGCCACAACAATACCAAACTAACCCTTAATTTTATTGTTATAATTATCTAACTGTTGTACTGTAGGTTAATTTTACCCTTTGAATGTATGTTAATTTTTTTTAAAAGAAAAAAAGTCAAGCATTTGCTTAGTTTCATAAAATAATTTTATATTTTTATTTTTATTTAAAGTTTTAGTTTATTTTTCATTTATAATTTTGTGAAAAACATAAAAGATAAAAAAATTCTATTTTTATTTTTACTGTTTTCTTCCTAAAATCTTAAAAAATGAAAAAAAAATTATCTAACAAAAAAAAATAAAAAAACAGAAATTAAACACCCCTAATTCTCTTGATCATTTGTCAAAGCAGCAAATTTCGATTTTTTATGACAACAGAGATGAAGATTCACTAACCAAAAACCAGGACGAAGGAGCAAATACAGATTATATTCAGATTCCAAAACAAAAACTTTTCATGCCTAAACTCTTTCCTCCTGGTAATTGGACTGGCTCTATAACACTGCAAACTAATCTAATGCTGCAACATTTACTTATGAAAAAACATCATCATAAAGGTAATCAAATACTAAATTAGCAGTGTGTCACATCATCAATCTCTCTTTTCCATATGAAGTCAGTTTCTATCCTTTTCCATAAAGAGAGTACCCTGACTTGTAGGCTCTAAACAAGAGACATTGACACACTAATAACCAGTACATGGTAGTCTAAAGCATACTTTCCCTAAAAAAGTAGAAAAAAACAAAAACATCTAGGTATCTAAGCACAACATCTATCCCATTATCATTAGATATAATAATAGTTCCCATTGTCTTCACCCATCTATCATATCTAATGGTGATGAAGTGGGTATCCCATTTAGACGCTCACTTTTGAATATTGAAATAATATTTGTTTTCATTTAATGTCATGGCGAATGAAATAAGTGAAGAGTGTTATCATATTCAATAGTAATAAAATGGATGCCACGATATATATTCACTTTTAGAATTTTTAATAATATTTAGTTGGGATATAACCCCAAACCATGTTTCGATTACAAGTCCAATTAATAATTGAGCTGCATAGTCACAAAACACTAAGATGAATTATATTCTATACAATGATAAAGTGAAATTTTAACTTAAATCAATAACGAGATCTACATTTTATTTTGTAAAGCACAATTTTTCGCATGGCACTTGATAATTATGCAAGAATTTCTCTTAATAATTAACTTGTATCAATACCTTCTTACTTATGGTTGTTGACTGACCAATCCCTCTTCCTCACGCCACAGCCATGGAAGTGCTGTGTTTCCATGAGAGAGAGATCTTTGAGTCGAAAGCAAGCAAAACAAAAAGGGCTCAAAAACCAAAACTTTCATCTTTTCCAAGGGCGAAGCAAGCATATATACCACCATGAAATGAACTTATAAAAAACAATCCAGAAAAAAAGGGGTCTTGTTGGGACGGTGAACTAATCTAATCCCCATAAATACACACATTTGTGAGACCTTTTTCTGCACTTTAGCTTTCCTTCATGCATACATATCCCTGCAAAGATGAGTGTACATCAAAGCTGTGCCACACAGAGAATAAATCTTTATACCAAACAGAACCACCTGTTCACTCTTCCTTTACCCGGGGCAATTTCTAGCAGTTATCCTGGTTCTTTTGCATTTATAAAAACCTCACATTGTTCTTCTTTTGAGTCTTTCTATACTCTGGAACTTGAGTGCCATAGTAAAGCCATAATAAGAAGCATACCGGGTAGCATTCCAGATGGGAACATGCAGACTGAGACTAAAAGCTGGGTTGCTTCTCCTCTACTTGATATTAGCATCTGTTTCTCTCACTCATTGTGGTATGTCTACACTTTGTTTCACACCACAAACTTTTCATTGTTTCTTTCTTTCTTTTCAATTTTGTTACTAAATAAAGAAGAGAAGGGGAGGGGGGGGGGGGACAATGTGCTAATGATATCATCCCAGTTATTATTCCCAAATGTTAAAATTTCTTGCTAGATGCAACTAACCATGATCTTGGACAAATGGGCTACATTTGGAAGCTGCATAGGCACTTGTTGATAAGAATCTAGCTAGAAGGATCTCTGTAGTAGTCCACAATTGTATGTCACAACCAAGCAATACGAGGCAGCAGAAAATACTAACAAATGCATTGTAATGTTATTGAGATCAAACAAATTTCTTTTGGATAATTAATTCACAGTTCACCTCTTTAATTTCCCATTTGCAGATGCTGATAGAACAGTGAGACTATTGAAAGGCTCTAAACACAGAAGAAACTTAATCAACAAGAACCCAAAGAAGTTGAGAGTGAAAAAGAATTTTGATATGAATCCAAACATATACTCATCAAATGCACAACCCTATAGTGTCAGCTCCCCATTTTCTTTGCCTCCTTATGAGTCACTACCTCCATATCCATTGCCAGACAACAGCCCTCCTCCATATTGTGTGTATCCACCACCGAGTACTCCTTCTACAGGCTCTCGAACATCCCCACCAGGAATGAGCCCACCTTACTATTACAGCTCCCCACTTCTTCCAACCCAAAGCCCACCCCCAAGCCCAATGACCATAACACCAGGCCCACCTGGGTCATTCCCCACACCAACACCTGAGATTGTTCCAAGCCCACCTGAAAACACACCAGGCTCACCGGAACCAGTATTGAATCCTCCCACCATTATGCCAGGCCCACCTGGGTCGTCAATGAGCCCACCTTACTTTGAGCCCACCCCACCATTCAACATGCCATCCCCGAGTGGTGGTGTGATCCCCAGCCCACCAAGCATTTTTCCATCCCCAACAGGGGGCACTATCCCCAGCCCATTTCAGCCGCCGGTGGTCTACCCACCGCCAAGCGTGCCGCCGCCGCCCAATACCGCCCCGGTCACTGCCTTGTGGTGTGTAGCCAAGGCATCGGTCCCAGACCCAATCATTCAGGAAGCCATGAATTATGCTTGCTGGTCTGGGGCAGATTGCACTTCCATTCTGCCCAATGGACCCTGCTTTGAGCCCGACACTGTGTTTGCACATGCTTCATATGCTTTCAATAGTTATTGGCAAAGGACTAAGGGTGCTGGTGGCACTTGCGAGTTTGGCGGAACAGCCATTTTGGTTGCAGTTGACCCAAGTAAGTCATACAATCTTAAATTAAGTTAGATTTGCAAACTCTAGTTGTGGTTGAGGCTTTGAGCGCAGTAATTAAAGAAGAATATTATTTATATTCATTATGTATAGAATATCATATCAACTCGTACTTTATTTACTATTGACTAAAGTATAGCTAAATGAGTTCCACACCCCATCTAATGGTAGATGGAGTGTGTAAATAATACAACTCTTAACAATATCACTTGCCTTGAGTAATCATGTATTAAGAAGGACAGGCTCAAACTGGCCACATGTGAATAACACAACTAATAACAATATCACTTGTGCCTCTTGGGTGCGTGTGTGGTAAAGAAAAAAAGAAGAAGAAGATTTGGATGCTATAATTCAATTGATGGTCTATTTTGGTTTAAAACAAGTTTTTTTTTCTTCATATAGCTTTTATTGTTTTTTATTTTAATCCTTATATTTTTTTTATCTGTTTAGGTCGTAATAATGTCAAACATTTAATTTTTGATTCATGAAATTAATTATTGGTTCTTATATTTTTTTATGATTTAAGTCCCTGTAATTGTTATTTTATATAAATAATTGGTCTCTAATTTCATAGAGAAAAAGGTCATTATAGTTTAATTTATTTTAGTTTTAGTCTCTCAAGAATCAAAACTCAAATAGTAAACAATTATAGGGTTTGATGGCAAAAGAAAACAAATATTGTAAGAAACAAAACCAAAATTTAACGTAACTATGGGGACCAAAATGTTATTTAAATTTTTATTTTTGTTTTCAGTTGATATTTTTTTATATTTAAAATTATAAACATGTCTTGCTAAGTTTATGCAGTTATTTTTCAAAGAAAAATAAATAAATAAAAAATAGATTTTATTATTTTAACTATTTATCTAAAATATTATGAACAAGAAAAAATAAAAGCTAACTTGCAAAAACTCTATTCTCGTTATTCATCTTTTTAGTGATATTTCAATTTCGTCTCAATTTTTTTTTAATTCAATTTTGTTCCTAACGTTTTGATAATATTTCTATATTGTCCTAATTGCAAATACCATCAATTTTACTAACAAAGATTACTAATTTGGCTCTGAAATTTTCATTATAATCTTATGTGATGTCTTATTATACAAGTTGAATCTATTTTATCTTATCATCCTTATTGAAATAAATTTGATTTTATTTATAGACAACTTTTAACTACAAAAACTAAAGTTTAAAGTACTCAAGATTGAAATAAAGCTTTTGAATATAGAACATAGCATCCAGATCAACAATCTTCTTTAAAATGTTTTGATATTATTATCAAATAGGAACATTGAGACATGATCAAAATGTTAGGATGAAACTGAAATAAAAGAAATTAAAACTAAATCAAAATATCACTAAGAGATGAAGGTTTTTGTCATTTTAATTAATTATGAAAACATATCAATTTAATATCTATTCAAATTTAAGCTAAAGAATCTTCTTATTAACTTATGGTTTGTTTTGGTCACTACATGCTAAGCTGTCACTAATGCCAGCTTTTGCTTCTCCACAGGCTACGACGGATGCCATTTCATCTTCAACTGAGTAATGGAAAGCATTTGTCCCCCCATTTTTAAGAAAAGAAACCACTTTTGGAACCTTCCAAGACTTGAAGAGTGAAGACACTCTTTCTTTTTTATAGTACCCCTTTTATATATACGCATGTCACGGTAAACCATACAACAGATTTTGTATTTTGTAAGTAATGTAGAATGATACCATTGACTTGTAGAGTATTGTCATCATTTAGTTAAATTAACTGCCCCAAACAAAAAGCAAACAATTAAAGGAAGAGACTCCTTTATACAAATTTGATCACCGTTCTTTACCTTTAAATTTTCATTTTCATACGAAATCCTTTCAATTTTTTACCATTAAGTTTTTTGTTTTGCACTAAAATCCTCTTAGTTATTTTTCATTGTTTACATTCATTTTTACGTGTTTTTTTAATTTTTTTCTCATAGTTTACATTGCACACTACTCAAAGGTCGTACTTTTGGTTATATTGATTATGGAATTTAATTAAGCTTTTTATTCTATTCTTTATGAAGCAGCATCATTTGATGTTACACCAGAAAGTCCCTCTCTACCGTTCTCTTCAGTAGCACTTGACTGCATCTATATTTTAATTTCTTCCATTATCTCTTCGCATCTTTTACCTTTAATCTGTTCTTCTCTTTTTTGTGATTTTCCCCTATGGTAATTATGTTCTTCCATCATTCCCATAACTCAAATTCTTAGCATTTGTCTGCATTCAATGACTTCTTATCTTTTCCTTTTGTTACCAAATTCTTTATTGTTTTTATTCATATCAATTGCATGCTCTACATGCATATGCGCCTTAAAAAAAAAAAAGGTCAGCATTGCAAAATTTTGAATTTAATTGGATTTTATTTTTCACAAGCTGCTTAGATTAAATCGATTCCGTTTCCAACATTTTTAAAATTAATGCAATTTAATTCAAACTGAATAATATTATATAACATTTTGTTGTTAAATTTATGCTTTTACTATGATATATTTAATTCACTACACAAATTTTTTGTATAAATCATTCTCTTTTAATAATATGTTACAAATATTAAATGAGTTATTTCTACTTTTTATTTTTATTGACTTAATTTACTTATATTTTACAATACTTCCCAGTTAAAATTTTATTTTCTGAAAAACCAATGAAACCGATCCAATTCAAATTGACTAAAATTATATTGGACGGGATTGAATTCAAAATCTACATTAAACTGATCAAATTCTAACTAACACAATTATTTCATTTAGATTAAATAGATTTTTCATTCAAAAGGGATTCAAGCTGCACCACGAACAACCCCCCTAAATTGATTTACATCTTTTCTTATCATTACTATTTCCAAACTTTAGATACCTTGATGGTAGTTCTTACTAGTTGCCTTGTGACTTGTGATCGAGGAGGTCCCATTCGAACACTTCATGATTTTGACATAAACCTGCAAAGGGACTTTAATGCTGAAGTCAGCAAGTGGGTATACAAAGGCACTCCTCTTCCAGTTTAAGTGCATTTGTGACAACTCGCAATAGGTCAACCAAGCATCTTCTAGATGATTCCATGCTTTAGGTCAACGGGTCGAGCTATATGGTCAAGAAATAGTCCAATCCATGGTTAGCTCTAGAACCCTTGAGAGGCTTTCAGAGCTTAAGTTTCAACCTCGTACTAGTGCATCGATGCTATGACTACTACTGTTGTTACTGCCAATGATGCCTGACTACTAATACTCTCAAGTCCCTTTTTAAACAACTTCTCTAACTTCTTTCTCTTTTTGGTAATACTCGTATTGCTTTATCTTCCACCCTAGGTAATACCAAATGGTATTATGACTCTGGCTGCTCTGATACCATGTTCGAAACCAAGAACCAGAAAAGGAATACAAGAAATTGGCTGAATAATCAATGTATCTTCTAAAATATATCTCAATGTACAATAGGGGCTGCCTATTTGTATAGGCTTTGTGAATAAATGTAAGAGTCAGAATCAAATTTAATTATTTCTACAATATTTTAATGATATATCATAATTAAATTATAAAAATATTATTTTAAAAATGACTAATAATTAAGGCACTGAAAATGTAGACCATAAAAATAACTCTGAAAGTGACATATGAAAAAACTTAATTATCTTTTTCAAAATTCAATGTGATTTTTTTCAAATTTTATATTTGAATTTTAAATGCTTTTTAACAAAAGAATGTGCATGCATTTTTTTTAGTGACGTAAATGGCTATTATAATTGAAAATTGATTATATGAAATGTAACTGTTTAAGACTCATAAATAATATTTTTATTAAATTATAAATTCTAGAAAAATGTTATGTTGCACAATTTAATAATATAAATAAGCTTTTAATCAAATAAGAGCAAATTATAATAATTACGTAATCATAATTGAATTATGAATTTTTTAAAAAAATTACTAATAATCAAGGTTATGAAAATGCAAACCCTAAATGATTCTAGAAGCAAGACATGAAAAAGTCAATTATCTTTTTCAAAATTCAACATAATTTTTTTTTAATTTTAGACTTGAATTTAAAAGAATATTTAACAGAACAGTATGCATGTATTTTTTTTTTCACTTGACGTGATGCCTATGATAATTGATAATTGATATTCAATTTATTGTTTTAATTAAATTTATGGTTATAATTAATTGAAAATTGATTATATGTAATGTAACTATTTAAGACTCATAAATAATATTTTTTTAAATTATAAATTCTAGAAAAATGACATGTTGCACTATTTAATGATATAAATGATCATTGAATTAAATAAAAGCAAATTATAACAATATGTAATTAGAATTAGATTCAATTATGTCTTCAAAATTTTAATATTATATCATAATTAAAGTTATAAAAATGTGGATTCAAAATGACTCTGAAAGCGACATGTGAAATTTTTTTCATGAAATAGATATTAAATATTAATATTATAGATTAATTTTTAATCAATAAAGCCCAGCACAATTGGTAAGGTGGCTGTATTTTTTAAGCATATGTCTCGGAGGAATTAGTCTTCAACTACCTACCAGAAATATCCTTGAGCAATTAAAAAAAAATCAATTTCCTATTTCTCCTTAGCAGGGACAATATCCTAGATAGACTTCGAATGACTTTAATTGTGTATAACTTTAAAAAGTACTCATGTCGAATCTCTTCAACTTTCGATTCGGTGGATTAGCACGAGACCACATTTTAATTTGTCTCTTTTTATCTTCTGATAATCTATATTATTATCATCATCATCATTATTAAGTTATAATTTTATTGTTAAGTTATCAAAAGAAAAGAGAATCCGTAAAATGCTTTAATATTTCAAAATAAAAATAATAAAAAGATGCAAAAAGGAAATTAAAAGAACAGTCTTCAACCATATAAGGAATAATTTTCATTCTGGAATAAATATTTTATTTATAAATTATACATATTTTTAATATGAATTATATTTTTCTCAGCTGGCCGTAGTTCCCTAATACAACTTGGTGGACCCTCCACCAAAATTGAAAATTCCCAGGTTCACTTCCTCTGCATAAGAAGCCAAGAAGTCTTCAACACAATTACGTGTTCTTGGAATTTCACAACTAGGCATAAAAAGTATATAATTATCTAATTCTAAACCATTACGCAGGCAAATGCAAAAGCATCTTTGGATAACTATTACATTGGATAAAACAAGCCAGATGAGCTGTCACCAAAACATTTGGATATATTATTGGCAGCTACAACCTCAGCCTCGAGTGCGTCTTCCATGAACATAAAAGTAAATGAAAATGTTGAAATTTAATTACTTTGTATTTTACTTGTAGCCAAAACAACACTTCTTACTTCAATATATGAATTCAAATTTTAAAAATAAAGTTTATTGACTAGATGCCTATAAAGGCATTGAATGTGGCTTTTTCTTTATTTCGATGTATATTCAAAATATGATGTGAGAATAAAATAAACAAAAAATCAATTTTAAAAATTAACAAATAAATATTAGTTACATTAAAATAATAGAAAAAGAACGAATAAAAGGTCAATTGACAACTATTTTTTATACGTGAAATTGACAACGATTTGAAATGAAAGCAACGGCTTAATTTTTTAAAGAATAAGTTTTATTTTACTTAAAGTAAGAATTAATTCTATGAGTACTATTGATGGTCTAATCATGTAAAAATTACTCATAAATAAAGTATTACACAAAAATTAAATTTAAGTTTCTATAATATCGGAGATTTATTACCCTTTTAATGTAAATATTTTCTACATAGCTAATTAGTTAATTACTTCTAAATTTATTGATCAAATGATAAACCTTTTTATCTTACTTCTAAAATGAGATTATCATTTTAAAATATCCTTATATTACAAAATCTTGCTCTAAAAAATATTTTAAAAAGAAGTCTAAGCTCATTCTTCTTCTTCTCACTTATTTATCGGGTTTTCTCTTATACGATTTTTATTAAGTAGTTATCATCTTTCTTGTGTGAATATCTTTTTTTTATAGTTTTATGAATATACATACGTTTAGATATACTTTGAAAAGTGATGTAATACATTCTTTAAATTGCAGTATTTTTTATGCATATGCGGTCTCTGTTTTAAAAGATATTTTGCTATTCCATAGTTTTTGAGCAAGAAATAGATGAATCACTGATCACTAGTTAATTCAAAACGTGAAATGTATTTATTTTTTTATAATTTAAATTTAGAATATTTTATTCAACTTGTAAGTACCCTTCACATTAAATAAAAAAAAAATTAAGCCCAAGTACGTTATAGAAAAGATTAAGCTCAGGCACTAAAGGGGGTAGTTCAGTAACTTTGAAAACTAATAAAACATACTATAAAATACTATTTTATGTTACATGTGCAAAAAGAATTAATTTAAACTAAATAGCATCTGTTAGAACTAATTAATCCATAGATTAAAATAATAATTATGGGTATTGAAAAACTTTTTTTTTTATCTATATATAAAAAGAATCGCAAAGGATTAAACTAGCTAATAAAAAGTATCTAACTTGAAAGACTTATTTATCAGAGTTTTTTTTTTTAATTCCAAAGATAATCATGTTTGGAAGGAATTTAATATTTATATATTGACAGTATATGATAAAATTATATTATTAATTAATAAAATTTTATTAAAATGATGCAATATATAGATATTAAATTCTATCAAAGAGATTAATTTTAATAAATTATCAATATATTTTTTTTAATAATATCAGCTAATTATATATTTAAAGTAGTAAATTGTTAAGTTTAATATTTATACCTATACAGTAAATTAAAAAAACTTTGGTTTATATTGTAATATATTATTAGATGTCTTTATAAAAAAGAATATTATTAGATGTCTACATAATTATTTAAACAAGTATATTAAAAATAAGAATAATTCTATTTTTAACACCCACGGGGGTGTAGTGCGTCCCATGTGGTGTGAGAAAAGTGATGTGGAGAGAATAAGTTAGAAGAAAAAGAAAGTGGTGAAACTTATGTTATTTGTAAGTAAGATATTTGGATATTTGAGAGAATTAGGTGTTAAAATAGCAAAATCTTTAAAATAAAATTCTAGTTTACAAAATACGGTAAAAGGCTAAAAGCTTAGTAAACCGTACACATAAACTCAAATTTATTTATTTTTTAATGAATTAATAGTATTTACAGTCAGAAGTAATGACTAATTTCATTGAGTCATAGAGTTCATATTATGTCTCGTCTCTGATTTTGAAACTTTTTTCATACACACGGTTAGAAATTAAACTCTTAACTAAATATTTAAAGAGCTCAATTAACTACTAACTAACTTTATTAGATCATACTATTCTCAAATTTAATATTCTAAAATGGTTAAAAAGAGTGAAACCTTTATTTTCACCTATAAAAACCCTCAGAACCATTCTCAATCTCCCACGCCCGCTCTTTCCCTGCTAGTACACACCCAATTCCATATTTATCCGCCATTATTTCGTATTTACTAATAAATTAATATTTTTTTATTTATATTAAAAACCAAAAAAGGAACAAAAAAATACCCGTGGCCCACAAAACCCTAGCTTACCCCTCTCCGGCAACCGTCATCGCCGCCACCATGGACTTTACTCCGCCGCCGTTCGAGGATGGGTTTACGGCGGAGAAGCTCTTCAACCAGGGCTTCTCCTACACCTACGACGACGTGATATTCCTCCCCCACTACATCGACTTCCCAGCGGAGGCCGTCGATGTCTCCTCCCGTCTCTCCCGCAACGTCCCCCTCTCCGTCCCCTTCGTCGCCTCCCCAATGGACACCGTCTCCGAGGCCGCCATGGCCACCGCCATGGCCTCTCTCGGCGCCATCGCCATCATCCACTCCAACATCTCCCCCGCCGCCCAGGCCGCAATCGTCCGCTCCGCCAAGTCCCGCCGCGTCCCCATCCTCTCCAGCCCCGTCTTCCTCCCGCCCTCTGCCTCCATTGATTCCCCGGACGACTTCGCCGACTCCCCCTTCATACTGGTCACCGAGACCGGTGACGCTAAGTCCAAGCTGCTCGGCTACGTCTCAAAAGACGATTATACTAATCGAAACGACAAGGGCTTGAAAGCCAGCGAGTACATGGCTTCATCGCTGGTCACTGTGCCGTGGAGCAGTGACTTGGAGGAAATAGACAGGGCTTTGGACGAGAATAAGGCTAAATTTGTTGGGCTGGTGAAGGACGACTTTGTGGTTGATGTGGTGACCAAGGAGGAGGTGGAGAGGGTGAAGGGGTACCCAAAACTGGCGGCTCCGGGCTCGGTTGGGGCTGACGGGGAGTGGATGGTTGGGGCGGCGATAGGGACGAGGGAGCAGGACAAGGAGAGGCTCGAGCACTTGGTGAAGGCTGGGGTGAACGTGGTGGTGCTGGATAGCTCACAGGGGAACTCAAGTTATCAATTGGAGATGATCAAGTACGTGAAGAAGGTGTACCCGGAATTGGATGTGGTTGGTGGGAATGTGGTGACCATGTACCAGGCTGAGAACCTGATCCAGGCTGGTGTTGATGGCTTGAGGGTTGGTATGGGGTCTGGGTCCATTTGTACCACCCAAGAGGTCTGTGCAGTTGGGCGTGGTCAGGTATG
The DNA here is from genome assembly GCA_031216105.1 of Dalbergia cultrata. Taxonomy (NCBI): domain Eukaryota; kingdom Viridiplantae; phylum Streptophyta; class Magnoliopsida; order Fabales; family Fabaceae; genus Dalbergia; species Dalbergia cultrata. Next base: position 22,573,557 of record CM062350.1, read on the forward strand.
AATATATGGTTCTTCATCCTTGATGGGTCTTTTTGATGATCTCTTTGATCTTTGTTGCCTGTGGTAGACAAGAAATACTCGCAAGTGCCAGCTAGACTTGCTCCATACCCAATAATGAATGAAGTTTCACCGAAAAGTGAAAAGTTAAAAGTGAATTCTTATTGAAATATCAGACTATTATTGGGTACGGGGTATTTCCAGTTGGTGTGCTTTACAAGCATGCAAGTATTTCTCATGGTGGATTGGTACTGTATGTTGAAGGCCTGAAGTTTGAACCTTTTGTTGCATTTGGCTTTGGATTGTGATGAACTTTGATAGATGTGACAATGGTTTTGAGCAAGTTTGATTGAGTTATTAGTTAGAGCTCAATTGCTGATGAGGGTTGGCTACTCAATTTGTGTGGGTTGAACACGGGGTTGAACAATTGTCTATTGTGTGAGATATTCTTGCCATGGTATCTCCCATTGATAGGTCATTTTCTTCAGCGAGAGAAAGGTCAGAGCTCAGCGGCCATTTAATGCCTAAAATTTGAACTATTTGTTATGTTACGTTTGGCTTTAGATGGTGATGAGTTTCTCAGTTATTGAATGCTATAAGTCTTTGAGTAGCTTGAGTGTGTATAGACTTTAAATATTGCGTTTTAAGTTTTAGTGTTGTGGAATATCAGCTCTGCCTCCCAGCCATGTTCTTGATGATATATTCCATCTTGTGGTCAGTTCTTAATATTAACTTTGTGCTTTTTCAGGCAACTGCTGTGTACAAGGTCTCATCCCTTGCTTATAAAAGCGGTGTTCCTGTGATTGCTGATGGTGGCATCTCAAACTCTGGTCATATTGTTAAGGCTTTGTCATTGGGAGCATCTACTGTTATGATGGGAAGCTTCTTAGCTGGTAGCACTGAGGCTCCCGGAGCTTATGAAGATCAGGTTTGATGCACTGTGTGTGTTATTAACATAAATGTGGTAAAGTATGATGCCTGTGGTTATTAAGTTTGAGTTAGTGTGATGAAAAAAGAGAACTTCATTGTTTAGAAAACGATGGAAAATGAGAAGATGATTAAAACTTTGTTCTAAAAAAATATGTTTTAGTATTTAGTGTGGATACTTGCGGGAAAATGCTTGGTTCTTGGTATTTAGTGTGAATACTGAAATGCTGTGTGAGTTTTTGAGAACAACCTTTCATAGTATGATGTTGTTATTTGTTAGAAGTCTTTTGGTAAAAGTGAAAGTTGTTTTTTCTTTTTTTTTGGGTATTATTGGATTTTACCATACTTATTTTAGTAGCTGACCATTTAACAAGTTGGAGGCCTAAACTTATTTTATTTCCTTTTTTCCTTGCTGTCTTTTGGTTTCACTATTTTGTTAACGCCTCTTCCTTTGGTGGATGAGTTATACTTGCTTAAGCAAGATTTAAAATGGTAATAATATGCATAACTATTTTTCACTGCTCTAGAATGGTCAACGAGTCAAAAAATACAGAGGAATGGGTTCCCTTGAAGCTATGACCAAAGGGAGTGATGCAAGGTACTTGGGTGATAAAGCAAAGCTAAAAATTGCTCAAGGGGTTGTTGGAGCAGTTAAAGATAAGGGTTCTGTTTTGAAGTTCATACCATACACCTTGCAAGCTGTCAGGCAAGGGTTTCAAGACATCGGAGCATCCTCTCTGCAGTCTGCTCATGACCTTCTTAGATCCAGGGTGTTAAGGCTAGAGGTATGGTTCCCCAGCTGTGTGTCTTATTATTCTAGCACTGGTTATTAGCGTTAGCTGTCTACCGAGAGGGATTATTCCAATGGATTTCAGGACTAAAAAGTAGGTGTATGCCTTTGGTTCTAAAAGCCATCTTGAATTGAAAAAAAAGACCCAAAAAGCATTATTTTCTTGCTGAATTTTTAAATACCTGAATTGGCTCCATCGCAATGAAGAACCTTCTCGTTATTGTGATTTGTCTGAGGGGATTCTCAAACATAATTGTTTGATTCTGCAATTTGCTATATTTAGAAGGCATAGGTATTTTGTATGCTTGCAAGCTTGCCAGAGATTTCAAGTTAACATTGGAACAAACTCCCAACTTGGTCCTCTAAAGATAAATAAAATCATACCGATAGATCATCAAATCATACTGATAGATCATCAAATGATAGATCATCTTTGATAATAGAGTGATATCAATTTGGCACCGGTAAACCATGTCTTGTGTTTTATTTTGTTGTTAAATAATTGTCTTTCTAGGATTAAATTGATGTCATGATTTTTGAGAACCAAATTAATGTCATACAAATTTTGCCATGACCAAAATGGGAATTTTCTCAATTATAGTGTCTGCATTGTGCAGGTGCGGACTGGAGCGGCACAGGTTGAAGGTGGAATTCATGGGTTGGTTTCTTATGAAAAGAAATACTATTAAAGTATGAAACCATCCCAAATGATGTGTAAGCTGTGATAGAAACTGTTGTTGTAGTTAAGCATAAAAGAAGGGCAGAAACTGTTATTGGGCAGTCACAAGCTGCTGCCACTGCTACTGATGTTCAGGGAAATTCAAACATGGTGGAAAAATTCTCCCTGGTTCCCAGGGAAGACACCTTGATATTGTTGGAATGATCTGAGGCGTTAGTTTTAAGTTGTTCTTTCAGATTTTGATTTTGTCAAGGTTGGTTTTATACTTCCGCTAAATTTGTTTTCATAGCTATCTCTTTTATTAATGGTATCTTTAACGGTTATTCTGCCAAATAATTTGCAAGGGAACAATATAATGTGCTGTGGTTTGCATAAGCAACAGCAAGACCAACAATATAATACTAGTTTTGGAGGACAAACAAATCTTGGCATGAAATTGATCGGATGACAAACTTGTGGGAATGGATCATTTTAACACATTTTATGTTAAAATGATTCAAAATTGAAAAAAAAAATTTCTAGAAAAACAAAATTTTTAAATTATCCATACATTTAGTGCATTGGGAGCATAAAATGTTTCCATAATTGAAAATCTTAAAAGGGCACTGGTTAGTAAAATCCTAATAAAAAAGAGATTACATAGGATAAAATTATATGAAAGTTCAATATGAGTAGATTCAATTTTCGAAAATTGTTGTTTCATATTCAGTTTTGCTGTAAGTTTTAATGAGGAGTGAGAGGTAGCTGGACGATGAGGGAAATAGGTAAGCAAAAAAGGTGTGTTCAGATTTAATAAAATTAATGAGAAACCTTCAAAAGTTCAAATTTTAGAAAAAGAAAATCAATTCAAATCAGACAACCAAAGTGAGCATAAATTGATAATGATATACCATAAATTTGTAATAAACAACACTATAAAAGATGATCAACCAAGCACTTATTTCTTTGACTCCAAAGGTTGACGACCAGTCGGTTAAACAGTTTTCTCCCATTAGTCTTTGTAATGTGGGTTATAAGTTGATTACAAAACTTTTGACAAGTAGTTGCTACAAATTATGCCTTACTTCATTGCAACTAAAAGTTCTTTTATAAGAGGTCGAAATGGATCCAATAATATCATTATCTCTCGGAGGTTATTCACAGAATGAGAAATGCCTGGGGAAGAAGGGATTCATGGCCATCAAGATTGACTTTGAGAAAGGATATGATTAGCTCAATTGGGATTTCATTTAAGACACTATATGCTTTGGTGCTGGATGAGCATTTTGTTCATTTGGTGTTGTGTTTGGTCAGCATCCATGAACATACTTTGGAATGGGTAGACTATGGGTGAGTTTCAACCTAGGAGGGATATCAGGCCACGTGATCCCCTATCTGGATTGAGGAGACTACAGATGATTGTTCATCTTGTGTGGTGCTGTGTTTCTTGCATCAAAATTCATAAATATCTTATTATTTTTCCAAAATAAGCAAATGAGGGTATATATGTATCCTTAATTTAATCCAAAACGGATCAAGTTGAGTCTACTCCATTACATACCTTGAAGACTTGCTTACTTTGAAGGAGTATTTTCTCGATATTTTGATGTATATGTCATGCTCCCCTAAGAGATTGTAGTAAAATTGTATATGTGGTGAGGCATTTTTCTTTTTGTCAAATTGTATATGTAGTTAATAATATCTAATAGTTGAAAATGTGAGTATTTATTAATAGCTTTAATATTTTTTTTATTGGTTTTCAACGTATCTGATGACAATAGTAGACAACTAATCCCTTCAAGACGTATAGTTCTTCTAAGGAATAAACCTCTGGTTACGGGAGCCTTTTCATGCACACAATCAAGAATTGAACAATTAACTAAATACTTAATGATCCTAGCTAGCCATCAATTGTGCTAGATCTCGTGGTGCTTAGTAGCTTTAATATGAAGAGGGGGGTGGTGAAATGAAATGAAACTGTCCTAAAAAGAGTAGTATTATTTTGACTTATATTTTATAGGATATCATGCCAATACACTCACATTCATCTTTGAATTGGATGTAGACCCTATTTAATCTTGGTCCCACACCTCATCCAATAACCGATAGTAAATGTGAGTGTATCGACACAGTATCTTATAAAATGTGAGTTAAAATACTATTTCTTTTATAGAAAAGAAATGGTTCTCCTGATAAAACCATAAATCCTTTTGTTGAGGGAAAAAAAGGAGTTTGATTTCAAAATAATAAAATCAAAAACTGACGATTGTAAAAATCCCATATCACTCCATCAAATTTCACAATGGGGACAAGTTAGTTCCTCCGTCAAATTGAGGAATGAGCTATTAACAAAAGTGTTCATTTGTTCTGCTAACTTGCTTATGTGTTCTCTTTATTTTCATGATAAGTCATAACTTGCCTCACTTTTCTATTCTATGCAGAACAAATGACAATTTAAAGTCAAAATCTTTCTTCTGAGTAGAGAGCTATGGTGAGAGATAAGATGAAGAAGATGTTTTAAATATTTTCGTTTAGAGGAGTGAGACAAGTTATAACCATTGTGAAAATTAACAGTACACGTAAATAAGTTAATAGTATACATAAGTAAACTAATATGACACAACTCAGATAACAATTTTAGAGATGAACTAACTTATCCCTATTTGTAAAATTTGAAGGAATAGTATGAGATTTTCTAAATTTGAGGGACTAAATTAGGGTCTTAGTCTCAAAACATTTAACATAAAACCTCAACTTAGTCCCTCACATTTATAGTGGAGGATAAATTAGTCTCGTAGGTTTGGAAAATCCCAAAATAATCTTTCAAATTTCATAAATGTGGAGAAGTTAGTCCCTCTATAAAATTATTGTTTGAGCTATGTTATGCTAGTTTACTTATGTGTACTATTAACTTGTTTACATCTACTGTTAATTTTTATGGTAGGTCCTAACTTGTCTCACTCCTCTAAATAACTTTATTTAGACCGTATTCTTCATTTTCTCTCTTACCATAACTCTTTGCTTAGAAGAAAGATTTTGATTTTAAGATGTTATTTGTTTTATGCAGAAGTTAGGACCCACCATAAATAAACAGTACAAGTAAGTAAGTTAACAAAACATGTGGATATTTCTGTTCATAGTTCAGACAACAATTTAATTAAAGGACTAATTTGTCCATATTTGTGAAATTTTAGAGACTAATATGAGATTTTTCAAATATGAGGGACTAATTTATCCTCCATTATAAATTTGAGGGACTAAACTAAGTATTTAGTCAAACATTTATTAAAAAATTTTATTATTGTTTAAGTGTCAAAAGATTGAAGGTAAAGCATTATTATGAAATTTTTTTTGCAATACAAAATTTAAGGATATTATCTTTTATACAATTTCATGTAAATATGTGGAGCCTCTCTAAATATATAAAAATAAAGGACAGTTACAAATATCTTCCTTTTTTTAATGTCATTTCATCATTTGGTCAAGAAAGCCAATACTTCACCTCAGCACCTTTTGAACACATTTATTTTACGCCAACAATAAAGTAATAAACTCATCAACAAAAAGGTAGAGTCATCATATAAAATGTCAACACGATATTAAAGAGACCCATGATTTCAGTCTTTCTCATTGAAGTTCTGAAATCTTAAACAATTCTGTGCTGGACTAGAAAATATGGGCCAATGTGGAGCCTAGGACACAAGACCTCGGACAAGACCTCGGCCCAACATTAAGAAAGCTCTCTCAAGGGGCCCCACAACTTGCCCACATGGCATATTATCTCACACGAGATCTTCATATATCTCGAATATCCTATTATTATCTTATCATATCTGATTATTATCTTTAGTACTAACTAAATCGCAAGAATATCTCCTACATTAAAGGAAGATCATAACAGATTTGCTAGATCTCAAATGGATCTGCCAAGGGGTAACCTCACAATACATAAGGGGGCTATCACCCCCCCAGGTACAACACAATCCTTATCACTCATACCCTTTCACTCCTCACGCTTTCACTAACTTAAGCGTCGGAGTGTCTTTGCAGGTACCCCGCCCTCCGTTTCCACGGACATCGGAGCTACTTGCACCCTTACCGCTACTTCTAGGTAAAAACATTGGCGCCCACCGTGGGGCCGGTAAACAAACCTACCTCACAAACCCAAAATCACCCAACCACCATGGTTGACACCTCCAGCCAAAACACTCCCCCAAAGGACCACCCACCATATTTTCCTCCTGATATCAACCAACTCCAGGAAGAGAACCGCCGCTTGATGGAGCAACTCCACAAACTCCAAGAAGAAAATCATTCCTTAAAGTTTAATTCAAGAAGCCCCAGATAAGGAGCAACCTATCAGGAGAACACTGAGTACGCCAGTCATGGCTTTGGCAACAGCAAACCCCCACATTCCCATTATCCTAGTTACCAAACCGAGTATTCAGACGAGCCCGAACCCATAGACTGCGGTCCATTCTCAGAAAAACTAATGGCCGCCGGCCTACCTATTAATTTCAGACTCCCAACGACGCTCCGCCCCTATGATGGGACAGGAGATCCCCAATCATTCCTCACAATGTTTAGGTCTATGATGCTCATCAACGGAGCCACAGACAGAATTCTTTGCCGGACTTTTCCATCCTTTCTGGAAAAGTTGGCACTTTTATGGTTCTCAGCCCTACCCCCAAAGTCCATCCACAGGTTCGAGGACCTCGCAAGAACCTCTATCAATAGGTTTGTATCTGCCAAGATTTATACCAAGACATTGGACTCCTTGGAACATGTCAGGCAAGGGCCCGATGAGTCTCTGAGAGCCTACTTGACTCGCTTTCAGGAAGAAGCTTCACAAATTCTTAACCTTAACCCGGCAGTCGAACTCCACCAGATCAAAATAAGTCTGCGACCTGGGCCATTCAAAGAAAGCCTAGCAATCTCTAGACCGAGAACCATACACGAGCTCCAAGAAAGGGCTCTGGGATACATTAATGCTGAGGAACTCCGAGCTGCAGAGAAGCAACCGGAATCAAAACATAACCTCAGACCAGAAGCACAAAGAAGGCAAACACGAACAGAAGAAAGGCTCCAGATACCCAGAATTTGCAAATTATACCCCACTCAATGCAAGGGCAAGCACAATCCTGACCGAGATTTTCAGCGCCCAGCTATTGAGACCAACCAAAGGTGATCCTCGGCCAATACCTAAAGGCACAGACCAAAGCAAAATCTGTGAATACCACAACTCCAGGGGACATACGACGGATGAATGTAAAAGCTTAAAGAACAGGATTGAACGTCTCATCCGAGATGGACACCTGAAGCAATTTGTGAAAGACAAAAAAGAAGAAAGGAAGAGAGGCAGAAGCCACGAAAGAAAAAAACACTGCAGCCCCTCAACATCTTTGGACAGTGAATCCCCACCAAGGCGCAGAAGGTTAGAGCGAAAAAAGAGATCGTCCTCCCATGAAGAGCCAAGAATCCACAGAGTCATCGACCACATTGCAGGAGGATTCGCAGGAGGTGGTGAAACAAACTCGGCAAGAAAAAGATCACTTCGGGCAATCATGTCACTCGATGGAACGTCATCCTCCTCAAAGTCAAGAGCTAAAAACCCGGTAATATCTTTCTCAGATTCTGACTTTCAAGGAATTGATGAAAATTTACACGATCCTGTCGTAATTTCAATTCTTGCTGGCAACTTTCTGGTCAGGAAAGTCCTTGTCAATCAGGGGAGTTCAGCAGAAATACTCTTCTACCCCACCTTCAAGCGGATGCAATTACCCGAGAACTCACTCCTCCCCTACAATGGCGAACTGGTCGGATTCACTGGGAACAGAGTAAAAGTCCTCGGCTACACATGGCTAAGAACAACATTTGGCACAGAACCACTGACAAAGACGGTAGACATCCAGTATCTTGTGATTGATGCAACCAGTCCATACAACATTGTCCTAGGGCGACCCGCACTTAACGCTCTAGGAGCCGTGGTCTCGACACCACATCTGGCCACGAAATTCCCAGTGTCTGAATCAAAAGTCGGCGTAGTCCACGCTGACCAAAAGGAAGCTAGAACATGCTACAATGAATGCTTGAAAGTCAAGTCCACAGATAAACAGAAGTCCGAACAAATACACAATGTCCTCCATACTGACCAGATCCCGTTAATATCGGAGTTGGATCCTAGAGGCGAAATTCAAAACAGGCCTCAATTGGCCAACAACTTACAGCCGGTCAGAATCGGTGATAAAGCCGAGAAGGTAACATTCATTGGAGCTGATCTCCCACCAGACCTGGCTTCAGAACTCTCAGCCCTGCTGTTAAGAAACGCCGACTTGTTCATATGGACCCTAGCTGATATGCCAGGGATCGACCCGAATGTGATCAGTCATAAGCTGATGGTCAACCCAAAAGCTCAACCCATCACACAGAGAAAAAGAACTTTCGGAGCCGAGCGTCAGAAGGCAGCCCTGGAGGAAACCAAGAAGCTCCTCAAAGCAGGGTTCATAAGAGAAATTAGGTACACCACATGGCTAGCAAACGTAGTAATGGTGAAGAAAAACTCGGGCAAGTGGCGCATGTGTGTGAACTTCACTGACCTCAATAAGGCCTGTCCAAAAAACTCCTACCCCCTCCCCAGCATTGACAAGCTAGTCGACAATGCTTCCGATTACCAATATCTTAGCTTTATGGATGCATACTCTGGCTATAATTAGATCAGAATGCACCCAGAGGACGAAGATAAAACTGCTTTCCTCATAGAGCACGCCAACTTCTATTACAAAGTCATGCCTTTCGGCCTAAAAAATGCAGGAGCCACCTACCAAAGGCTCATGAACAAGGTGTTCGAGGACTAGATCGGCAGAAATGTCGAAGTGTACGTCGATGATATGGTAGCAAAAACACCTTCAAACGGGGACCATGTCAAAGACCTTGAAGAAGTATTCCACCAACTCCGAGCATACAACATGAGGTTAAATCCAGAAAAATGTGCATTCGGAGTCCACGGCGGGAGATTTCTGGGATTCATGCTCACTAACTGAGGTATAGAAGCCAACCCCGACAAGTGCCGAGCAATTGTTGAAATGAGAAGCCCAAGCTCAGTAAAGGAGGTACAACAACTCACGGGACGCCTAGCCGCCCTGTCACGCTTCCTTTCAAGATCGGCTGAGAAGGCAGCCCCATTCTTTAGAAAACTAAGAAAGCAGGCCACCTTTGACTGGTCCGAAGACTGCAAAAAGACCTTCAAAGAGCTAAAGGTACTACTCTCAACCTTACCTGTGCTTGCTAAACCTAACCTTGGAGAAAATCTTTTTCTCTACCTCTCTGTGACAGAACACACCGTAAGCTCGGTTCTCGTCACAAAGAGGGACAAAGTGCAGCAACCGGTGTATTTCGTCAACAAAACACTCCAAGGTCCAGAGCAAAGGTACCAGAAAATCGAAAAATTGGCATATGCAGTTGTGGTGTCGGGCAGAAAGCTGAGGCCATATTTCCAGAGCCACTACATCGTTGTTCGCACAGAACAACCCATCCGGCAGATATTAATCAAACCTGAGCTGGCTGGAAGAATGATTTCATAGTCTGTTGAATTGTCAGAATATAGCCTGGAATACCAACCGAGAGGCCCAATCAAAGCACAAGCCCTTGCCGATTTTGTGGCCGAGCTATCACAGGCTCCCACCAAGAATTCGGCTCCTGGACACTGCATGTCAATGGAGCAGCCAATGGCAAAGGAAGTGGGGCCGGAATCACATTGGAAAACGGGGAAGGGGTCCTAATTGAGCAATCTCTCCAATTCCAATTCCATGCCAGTAACAATCAGGCTGAGTATGAAGCTTTAATAGTAGGTCTTAAACTCGCCCAGGAGATCGGAGTCCAGAAGCTCAAAGTAAAAGCAGGTTCCCAGTTGGTGGTCGGCAAGTCAATGGCACCTTCACTGCCAGAGATCCCCTCCTAGAAAGGTACTTAGAACTGGTAAAAACCATAACGCAGCACTTTGATTCTTGCGAAGTGACTCACATTCCGCGAGAGCAAAACACCAGGGCAGACATCCTCTCCAAACTCGCCAGCACTAGCAAGCCGCAGAATAACAGATCCGTTATCCAGGTGAAGCTCCAAAAACCGAGTTGCCTTCAATCCGAAAGTTGCAATATAGAAATCGGAAGCCCCGATTGGCGAACTCCATTCCTCAATTACCTGATATCAGGGCAAATCCCAACCTCAGTGGCCGATGACAAAATGTTCAGGCGGCAAGCAAATTACTACACACTGTGTGGAGGCCAACTCTTCAAGTGAGGATATTCACTTCCTCTGCTTAAATGTCTCGGCCCCCAGGAGGTCAACGACGTGATGGCCGAAGTTCACGAAGGGGTATGCGGAAACCACATTGGAGGTCGAGCTCTCGCCGCTAAAATACTCCGAGTAGGGTATTTCTGGAATACCATGAAGACTGATTGCTCAGACTTCGTGCGAAGATGCGATAAGTGTCAGAGATTCTCGGACGCCTCTCAAATACATCTAGAGCCACTACACTTCTCGGAGGCCAGCTGGCCTTTCCACAGGCGGGGAATTGACTTACTCGGTCCTTTTCCCCTAGCACCAGGACAATTGAAATACTTGGTAGTGGCCATCGATTACTTCACCAAATGGATAGAAGCAGAACCCCTTGCAACAATCACAGCAGAGAAAATAAGAAAGTTCATCTGGAAAAGAATCATATGCAGATTCGGACTCCCTAGAGAATTGATCACAGACAATAGCACTTAATTCACAGACAGGAGGCTGAAGGAGCTTTGTGACAACTTCCATATCAAACATATATTTGCTTCTGTAGAACATCCACAAACCAATGGCCTGGCCGAAGCCGCCAATAAGGTGCTCCTCACGGCACTGAAGAAGAAGCTTAACAAAGCAAAAGGTCTATGGGCGGAAGAGCTGCCCGAGGTCCTATGGGGATATCATACTACTGCTCAGTCTTCAACACAAGAGACGCCTTACCGATTTGTTTTCGACAGTGAAGCCATGCTCCTAGTTGAAATCGCCCAGCCCAATGCTCGGCGAATGGCATTCACAGAAGGACCAAATGAGGAAAACCGAAGATTTGAGCTTGACCTCATCGAAGAAGATAGAGCACTTGCCCACGTCCGAGAACAAGCAACCAAACAAAGGGCAGCTCGGCTCTACAACAAAAAGCTCGACCCAAGGTCTTTTCAGATGGGAGACCTGGTCTTACGAAAAGTAGAGTCACAGAGGAAGCTTGCAGGAGAAGGGAAGCTAGCTCCTAATTGGGAAGGACCATTCCGAATAACACAAGTTGTAGGTAGAGGAGCCTACAAAATATCTGAACTCTCAGGACAAGAGCTCCCGAGAACTTGGAATGCTGCATCCCTCAGGAAATACTATAGCTAGAATTAGAACGCCTTAAATCACATCCGATGGGTGCACTCTTTTTCCTTTGATAGGTTTTTATCCCACTGGGTTTTACCATCAAAGGTTTTAACGAGGCATGATCGGATCTGAGCTAAACACTTTGGTGGTCAACAATGTAATTTCATTCTTTATTATATTATACATCTCTATTCTATCGCAAATTGATAAGCACGGACAAAGCCGCAATCACGTTAGCCTTGGCTCCATTCCCGAGCAATGAAGGCGCACTTTCACATCAGCCTCGGCTCCATCCCGAGCAGTGAAAGGACAAAGCTGCAATCACGTTAGCCTCGACTCCAGTCCCAAGCAGTGAAGGCGCACTTTCACATCAGTCTCAGCTCCAGCCCGAGCAGTGAAAGGACAAAGCTGCAATCACGTTAGCCTCGGCTTCCATTCCCGAGCAGTGAAGACGCACTTTCACATCAGCCTCGGCTCTAGCCCGAGCAATGAAAGGATAAAGCCGCAATCACGTCAGCCTCAGCTCCAGTCCCGAGCAATGAAGGCGCACTCACATCAGCCTCAGCTCCAGCTTCGAACAGTGAGAGGATTAGGCATGTTTCCACAAGTCCGAACAGTGAAAAGGCACAAGGAAGTTCAGGCCAGTTTAAATGCTAGCCGAACAATGAAAGGGGAAATAACCTCACGGTCAAAAGCAGGTAGGATGCCTAACTATCACTATTTAACCTACAAACGGTATTGCATTGCTTTTCCGATGACATGCTGCCATTACGTCATTACATATCTCTAGCCACATATTATCTATATGATAATATGCTCAAGTACCATTACCTAGGTTCGGTATCATACTTCCGATTATGTATTATGACCGATCACACATCCTACCAATATTTTCGATCATATTCATCCGATCATACACCCTACAAAGATTAATTGCGCATAGCATAAGACGAGAATGTAGGGCGAAAACATGAACATAAAAGAACATACTCATACAAAGTCATTGTCTGAAAAAAAAAAAAAAAGGCCTAAGAGTCAGCAAGGGCTCCAGCAGGAATAATGGAGATCGGTTCAGCAGCTTCAGTAGCTTCAGCTCCACCAACCCCTTCATCGGCAAGATGGTCGACCAGTACACCATCCACGACCTCCTTAAAAGGACCACACTGACTCAAATCCAAGTCCCCATGAAGAAATCGGATTTGGTCAAGTGCCCGGTCGAAACCAGCAGTGTACTGACCGACAACCTCGTCGTTCAGCAAGCCGACCTCATCTTGAAGTTTCTTATTCTCCTCAGCCAACTGCTTATTCTCGACCTCAAAGAGCCTCTTCCCAGCCTCGGACTCTTGAATTTTGCGCTTCGCCACGTCAGCCTCGATTTTCAATCGAGCAACAAGGCTGTCGATCTTATCTTCGAAAGCCTTCTTAGCCTTGAGCCACCTCTCCTCTCCTCAGCTAATTTAGCCTCAGCCGCGTCCTTGTCGGCCTTGAAGTCAGCCGAGATTATCCTCGACGTCTCCAGCTCGTGAATAGAGCTCCCATACTGCAGCTCCAGGAACTGAGCTATGGCGGCCTGGCGAAGACCCTGGATCTCCAAATGACGGCAGAGACCAGGGATCCCAGCCCTCTCCATCAGCGCCCGATCCTCGGCATGGATGAACTGCTGATCAATGAATTCTGGAGTCGGGAACTGGAGGCTCCAAAGGCTGGAAGAGTTCACCGATTGAAGGAAGTCCTTGACCTCGGCAGCCCCAACCAGAGCAGGAGGAGAAAGCGCCGGCATAGACTCCCTCTCTAGCGAACTAGCGAACTGTCCCCTTTTCCTCGGATGCAAAAGGGTTCAACTCTGTAGGAGTCCCCGAGCTAGAACCAGCCCCAGGAGATATAGGAGGAGCTCGACTCTCATCCACTACTTTTCGTTGGCGCCTCATAGCAGCCAACTCTTTAGGTCCTAACTTAGGAGCCATCTTACCTGAAAAAGAAGACAACATAAAATTAAAAAACCAATTCAATAATAAAAGACAAAAATAAGACAATTGCTCGAAGGCACTACCTATGTGTTTGAGAACCCTCTCATTGTCAAAACCCCACTTCAACAAAATCCCACAAGAGAGTGGAGAACTCGGACTCACGCACTCCTCCAGGAAGTCCACCACCACCTGATCTGAAGGGGAGAGGGAGCTATATTCTATCCTCAATATCTGGCGAGGGTTATGTTGTCAGTACAATGGAAACCTTTCAAAGCCACTAGAGTCGAGAAAGAAAGGGTACTCAGACTCAACCGACCTCATTTTTATAAACTTATCCTTAAACCTTTTAAAATTGGAGGTCAGCAAACTCAACAACTTCTTTCGGGGCACGCTACTAAAAGAAATCCAAGACCCCTTGTCAACCCCCTTAACCTGAAAAAAGTAAAAAAATACTTCTACACTAGGTTCATGTCTGAGCATGGCAAACAAGTTCTCAAAAGCTTGGACAAAAGCCCAGCTGTTCGGATGAAGTTAAGAAGGGGTGACATTAACTTTGTTCAAGCACCCATCCTCAAAACTGGTAAAAGGAACCCTAATGTCTAATTTCTTAAAAAAATCTATGTACATATAAATAAAATTGGCTTCGTCACTATCCTCCCTATACTTACAAACCCTATCCTCGGCACCGCAGAGGACACACTCTATTTTCTTTTCCCCACAACTCGACACCAGGCAAGCCCTCCTAAACATACGGACCGACTTCCTATTGCTAAAAATGGAGGCTACCTCCTTAACCTCACTACTGACCTAGCCATAGGGGTCAACCTCAACCTCACTATCTACTTCCTTCCCCTTATCAGAAACGGCAACAGCCTTTCCCTTAGCCATCAGATAAATACCTGAAAAATGAAAAACGAGAAAGTCGAACTCAGGAAAAGAAAAACGACCTCAAAAATAGAAACAACCATCTCCTATCCTAGGGTTCCAAAGGCAGAAATGCAAACCGATTAAATTAAAGAGAATAAGAGAAGGGATACAACTAACCAATTCAAAACAAATGGAGACTGGTCATAAGATCAAACGCACCACAGGCAGGTCTAGCAAAGAAGCAGAACTTGAAAGAGAAGGAACGAAGCAAAAACGAAGAGTTTTCCAGAAATGAGAAATTTGAAAAGCTTTTCTCCATTTACTTAGAAACCAAGGCCATCCAACGTTCAGAAACATTTCCCTCCAATTATTAGCACATCTGAAACATTAACCATATCCAACGACAAGGGGCTTATCACTAGAATCTAACGGTGGCCAGCGAAACCCACGATCCCACATTTATGAGAAATGATTACTCATCAAATGGGAAAGTGACACGTACAATAACACGTTCCCCCATAACAGCCACTACTGCAGACGAAAAGACTCAACTGCTTTCGAGCTCGGCATGAAATCCTCGAATTTCAACCAAGCTGAGGGGCTATGTGTTGGACTAGAAAATATGGGCCTATAGCTCGGCTCAGGACACAAGACCTTGGACAAGTGCCCCCAGACCTCGGCCCAACATTAAAAAAGCTCTCTCGAGGGGCCCCACAACTTGCCCACATGGCATATTATCTCACACAAGATCTTCACATATCTCGAATATCCTATTATTATCTTATCATATCTGATTGTTATCTTTAGTACTAACTAAATCACAGGAATATCTCCTACATTAAAGGAAGATCACAACAGATTTGCTAGATCTCAAACGGATCTACCAAGGGGTAACCTCACAATACATAAGGGGGCTATCAACCCCCCAGGTACAACACAATCCTTATCACTCATACCCTTTCACTCCTCACGCTTTCACTGACTTGAGCGTCGGAGTGTCTTTGCAGGTACCCCGCCCTCCGTTTCCACGGACATCGGAGCTGCTTGCACCCTTACCGCTACTTCTAGGTAAGAACAAATTCAAAGCGAAATCAAGGTATCTTTCTGTTTACATCTATCTCTTATGCTTACAATTTTTTTTTAAGATAATACAATTTCATATAACATACAAGATATCGTGCATGTAGTTAGTTGGTGTTCTGAAATTTTCTTTTAAAGTGAAGAGTTTAAAAAGGCTTTGCATGTTGTTTTATAAATAGGGACCGAAAATGTTAACTCGATGTTTTAGTGGTACTTCTTGTGGTTTTGGTTGTTCTAGATGTTGAATGTCAAAATACCATCGAGCAACATCATACATTTGATGTTTATTCCAACACCACTCAAGGAAAAAAAAAATAGAAACTAGATGACTAGGAAAGATTGTCATAATTGAGATGTCTGAGTAGACCATATTACTCTATTTCATCCAACAACCCCATGTTGCTATATAGCATATTGCAAAAGAATATATAAAAAAAATTTCTCCCATCATGACTCATTAGTAAGACTTGGGAAATGCCCAAAATTTTTTATTTCAACCTCAAAAGTTGTTTTCATGGTGGCTAGAAAAATTAATGTCAAGATTAATAACTAGAGTAATTATTCAAAACATAAATTACTGCAAAATTACCAATGCAAAGATTGTTGCTTTTAGTATATCCAGAGTAAACTTGAAGATTCTTTTCAATTAATAGAAATGTAGGACATACATATATATATATATATACACCATTTTTCTCATCAGCATTTACTCTATGTCTAATATATATATGATTTTGACTTTTCATGGCATCTCTTTTCTTGTTTTATGTATATGAGTTGTTAAAGAATACTTCAAGTTGATAAAAACAATATGGATCGAAACCAATATGGTCAATTTCCACCAAGAGAGATTGATAGTCTAGCACCATCACATAATGAAAATCAATACCAATCTACCCACATGATGGCATCCAACTACTCCCCAACTCAAGCAATTGGTTATCTTGCCTCTTCATCCTACCTGCAAGAGCAACCATTCTCTCAGTATTATAGCCTCCAGGAACCACAAGAAGACTTGTAACAACAACACTTAATGACTGTTGGGAAACTCAAAAAAGGATAATTGAGGAGACTATTGATTTTAGAAAAAAATAGTTTGATCATGAAAGTTGATGATGAAGTGGAGAACATTGTAGCTGAGGCTTGTGTTGTCTTTGCAAAGGCATGTGAAATGTTCATAATGGAACTGACAATGAGGTCTTGGGTTAGTGCAGAGGAAATAAAAGGAAAACACTTCAGAGGAGTGACATTACAACAGCAATCAAAAGGACATGATGCAGATGATTTTTTGGTTGATATCGCACTGAAGGATGAAAATAGGGTGGTGGAGCATGTTCATGAAGCACTTCCACATATATATCAAGAGGGATTAATAGTATTCCAATTACAGATTCACCTTACCCTTATATGGCAGCTCATCAGTCTGTTGCAGGTCCACCAGACTGTACTCCAAGAGCAGTTATAGGAAGGCACATTCATAATCAAGTTCATTACATGCTACCAACTCATCCTTTCATGCATCAAATGCAACCAGCACTTCAACAAAATAATTCTCCAAATGTATAAACAAATAAAATGTATTGGGTGAAAATAATACATGGATAGTCATTAGTTTGTTCAACTGCAAATGAAATTAGTTAAATGTATTAATTCATCAAACCCCCACCTTACTCGTCCCCAGTATTTATCTTATGTTTTGTATGTTCAAGTTAATGTAGTTAGTTTCAATATGAATATGAAAATATGACATGGGCATTCAAGAGATATTTCCAAATTAGTTGTCAATTTAGTTTTCTTTTTCTGTTGTTTTAAATACAAATCATACATAACAAGAATGGGCTGTGTCATGGCTTGAATGGGCTGTTGCATATTGTTTATTTCGTGATTGCTGTTTATTGGACTCTCCCTTTGATAAACTCAAACTATTATCTAACTTGTTGAGTAGGCTCCTTGAATGTTTTACTATGCAGATTCATGGGATAAAGGAAAGAGAGTTTGTTGCAAAAGTGGAAGAATGCTCATGTTCACTTCGTATAATGTTTCATGTCATTCTTTCTCTTTTTCTTAGTTTGTATGAATAGTCAATAGCTTATAGTTGACAATGTGAACATTTATTAATAACTTTAATATTAAATATGTATAAATTAAATACTTTTTGCTATAATTTATTTTATTTACAAAACATTTAAAATTTTTTAATATAGGTTAAATTTCAAAATAGTGATATAAGTCTTTGATGGGAAAACGTTATTATGAAAATTTTATTGCAACATAAAATTTAAAGATATTATCTTTTATGTAAGTTTTGGTAAATATGTGAAGCCCCTCATGATATATAACAAGGATAGTTAGAAGAGTAATGTTATTTTGACTCGTATTTTATGGGATATTGTATTGATACATTTATATCTACTCTTGAATTGGATGTAGACCCCACTTAATTTTGGTCCCATATCCCATCCAATGATCGATGTAAATATATCGATACGATATCCCATAAAATATGAGTTAAAATATCATTTCTCCGGTTACAAATATCTTCCTTTTTTTAATATCGTTTCGCCATCTGGTCAAGAAAGCCAACAATTTAACATCTTATGATCACATTTATTCTATGCTGACAATAAATTAAAGTAATAAATTCCACAAAAATACCCTCTCTAAATCTAGGCAAGCCTCAATCTGCATTCGATCTCACATTCATCCCCATTTTGATTTCTCATCAACCCTAGCAGAACCTCCGTCTTCGCGCCGCCATCGCCCGTGGTGGCCGCCGCTCACTGCCACTCGCAGCTCCGCCGGTCTCGCTCACTGTTATCAGGTTCCCTCCATCGCCTTTTCTCTTTCCATCTTCGGCTTCTTCCATTCCACTCTTTTTTCATTTTCGATTCACGGGGTCCTCGCATGTCTCCGCTATCCCTTCCTTCGTAGACGGCACCGTTTCCAGAAGCGTCGGCACCTTCTCCGCCGTGGAGGTGCTCAGGTTTGACTCCGACAGAAGCTTCGAGAAACCCTTCACGGCTTTGAGGTGTTGTAGGGTTGATCTGGCAAGCAAGAGCATTGTCAAGGATTTGAAGAAGGTAAAATTTAGTATTGTGTATGCTTTGCTAGGTGTTTTACTATTTTTTGACAATTGATTATTCCCAATTCGTTATCATGCTACAGAACTGAAGTCCATCTGTCTGCAATTTTCTGCTGAAAACCTTGTCGGTGAGTTTTCCTGCTTTTTTCATACACAAGTATACACCTGAATTGATATTCAGTTACTTTTGAGCTTATAACATTTTAGCATCAATCAGGTGTCTGCGCTCTGCAGTATTGAGTATTCATAAGTGATGTTTTGTCTGTTATTTGACAAACTAGTAGACTGTACATAGGTTGTTACCTTTGTCTTTTGCTTTATAACCACCTACTGAGGTTCTAGCCTTAGACTTGGTTAGAAGGATTTCATTTATTCTGAAGCCGGTGGTATGCATAAATCATACATGTCCCCTTTATCAAGTGAACATCTAGATATCAGACTGGCTTATATTTTTAATAACAATTCAGGAAGAAAAATCCTTCTCTGGAGGAAAGTTCTTTAAATTTGCATGAGCTTGTTTCCGTTAAATCATGCATAGAAAGTGAAAGTGCATTTTAATTCTCCCTGGTCTTGCTTGCAGTGTCTGCAGTCAGATGTTTTGAAATGGTTATTTGAATTAGTTCATGATCATATATATCACCTTGTACATTTTTTTTCCTTTAGTACAAATCTGTGATTAGGTTCTATAGCCCTATATATAGTTAGTTGAAAGTGAGAAATTTGTGTAGTTGGCCTTAACAGAATGTAGCAAGGGTGCATATTTTGAGACTCAAACTTTGTGTTGGGGTGTACATATGGATTTGTGTTCGGTCTTTATTTTTCAGTGTTACCCTCAAATTTAAGATCTTTGTGATGTGTGTGTGTTCTTCATTTCTTTGATGATGCATGTTTTAGGATTGTTCACGGTTGGTAGTTTAGGATATATGATGGAGGTATGGAAAAAGAAACTTAGGAAATATATCCTCCAATAACCAGCTGAAATTTTAGCTCTTTTTTCGATTGTGATAGGCTAATAATCTACTCAAATCATACTGATGCATAATCTACCCTCATAAATATGCTTTGGTCCCTATAAAATATTTCATTTTGATTTCAGTTCCTCTAAAAAATATTTCGGTTTTTATTCCCTCTTTGATCCCTGCTCTCCATATTTAGGTCCCTAAAAGTGGTTTAGAATATGAATTTAATCCCTATGAATATAATTTTTTTTTATCACTATAAATATCTTCAAAATCTATTTTGCTTCTTATAAACATTATTACTCAACCATACAAACTAATGGTAAGGACAAAAACATAATATAAATAAAAAAAGCACTTAAAACTAACAAAAAAATTTAGAGGGTGTAAAACCAAAACAGCCCATATTCGTAGGTATTAAAAACATATTTAAGCCTATAATCTCTTATCATTCAAAGCTCAATATTGTTTATCTTATAAGGATCAATCGCAAACTTTCAACCAAAACATCATTAGAAACCCAGTAAAAACACAAATCCTAGAATCACAGAATTTGAATTAAAAAAAAAGTTATGCAAGAGTCCTAAAAACAAAGCATATTGTTAATCCTAGAATACAGAATTTGAATTAAAAAAAAAGTTATGCAAGAGTCCTAAAAACAAAGCATATTGTTAATCAAACTTTTAATTGGAATAATTAATTGAAACGTATACAATTTTCTTTTTCTTTTTTTTGAGTTGAATTCATTTTCGACGTTCCTTTTGGGTGATTCTTTCTTGGTCTAAACTTGGGCCTTATTGCACAAGAGGTTTAACTCAACTGACAATATCATCTGCCTCCGGTTAAAGGGCATCCAAGTTCGAGCCCCACTAGAGCTGGTGGCGTCGTGGCGATGTGAACCTCCCCTGGGGGACCCAAAAGAAAAAAAAAATACTCTTGGGCATTATTGGGTTAGCTTTAACGCCCGGAAGTGAGGCCCTAAAGGTAATGGTCATAAAAATCTTTGATTTATAACAAAATTATTTTATGCTCTCGATGAGTAAGAATTAAACTCAAACTTTTAATTGGAATAATTAATTGAAACGTTTACAGTTTTCCCTGTTTTTTTTTGTTTTTGAGTTGAAGTCACTTTTGAGGTTCTCTTTGGGGTCATTCTCTCCTGGTGGCTTGGCTCAACTAGTATTATCATCTGCCTCTAGTTAAAGTGCACCTATTTCAAGCCCTAGCAAAGCTGGTGGCGTTGCAAACCTCTCCCTGGGGGAGAAAAAAAAATTTGGGCCTTATTGGATTAGATTTAAAGCCCGAAAGTGAGGCCCTAAAGGTGAAAGCCTATAGCAATTCTCTCTCTTTTGTTTCTCTTTAAAGGGAAGGAAGTTTGCAATCTGCCACTTTTCAACCCCAGAAGAGGGTGCACTGCACAAATCTATCATCAAACATCACAACTTTCATCTTCTTCTTCTTCTTCTTCTTTTTCCAGGCAATAATAATACATCACAAGCTCCTCTCTTCTCATATGCTCCTTTCTCTAGGTAGTTCAGTCATCGTTCTGCCTTGTTCACAGTGCTTAAGAATTTGTTATGTCCTTTTGCTTTTGTGTGTTTTTTGTATTCATTCACCATTCTGATTTTTCAGCCATTGACCTCTCTTATTAGCTTCTGAATGCTTCAACAACTGTTCTCTTTGCTGAAGTCATCTTCCATGACATCAGAATATGAATAGTGTTCGGGTCCATCTTGTCAGGACTTTTTTTTTTTTTCCCTAAACAGTATGCTTTGTTTTTAGGACTCTTGCATAACTTTTTTTTGAATTCAAATTCTGTGATTCTAGGATTTGTTTTTTTACTGGGTTTCTAATGATGTTTTGGTTGAAAGTTTGCGATTGATCCTTATAAGATAAACAATATTGAGCTTTGAATGATAGGAGATTATAGGCTTAAATATTTTCTTAATACCTATGAATATAGGTTGTTTTGGTTTTACACCCTCTAAATTTTTTTGTCAGTTTTAAGTCCCATTTTTTACTTATATTATGTTTTTGTCCTTACCATTAGTTTGTGTGGTTGAGTAATAATGTTTATAAGGAGCAAAATAGATTTTGAAGATATTTATAGTGATAAGAAAAAAATTTATATTCATAGGGATTAAATTCATATTCTAAACCACTTTTAGGGACCTAAATATGGAGAGCAGGGATCAAAGAGGGAAGAAAAACCAAAATATTTTTTAGAGGGACTGAAATCAAAATGAAATATATTTATAGGGACCAAAACATATTTATGAGAGTAGATTATGCATCAGTATGATTTGAGCAATCATAGACAATGTTTCAACAAAATGCTTTTTTTTATTTTTTCTGCTTTCAGGATATTTTTATTAACTGGATTAGAAGTTCGCAATGTTTGTCATACTGGGCTGATTTGCCATTCTGAGAGACAGCAACCCAGAAAGCGAAGAATGAAAATGCTTTTAAGAATAAGGCATTATTTACCCAATAGTTTATGTAGAAAACCTCTTCATTTAGCTGCCATAGGGCTTAATGCAAGCAATTCGAATGCATTATTGAGAAATTTTGGCCAAGCAGCAAGAAAAGAGGAGGAGGATGTAGAGGAAGTGGAGATTGACCAAAGGAGCCTCCCAGCTGATTTTGATCCTGCAACATTTGATCCTACCAAGCACCGGAGCCCTCCATCAGAGAGAGTTTTCAGGCTTGTTGATGAAATGGCTTCTCTTACAGTAGCCGAAGCTGCAGAATTGGGTCACATTCTGATGAAGAAAATGGGGATAAAAGAGCTGCCTACTGTAGGATTTATGAAACCAGGAGCTGTGAATATCGCTGGAATGGCAATGCAAGCATCGACAGCAGCTGTGGAGGAGAAAAAGCCGGAAAAAACTGTATTTGAATTGAAATTAGAGTCCTATGAAGCGGCTTCCAAAATTAAAGTCATCAAGGAGGTCCGGGGCTTCACTGATTTGGGTCTGAAGGAGGCAAAGGATTTAGTGGAAAAAACACCTTCTATTATAAAGAAAGGTGTTTCAAAGGAAGAAGCAGAGCAGATAATAGAGAAAATGAAAGCTCTTGGTGCGGTTGTTGTTATGGAATGAAGGTAAGGTGATTTATGTTACTTTCTTGGAAAGAAGTTGCTTCCAATATTCGGAATTTTTACTAAGTTTTCTGACATTTTGAAAATTTCATTTTGTTGGCCAAGGATACTACAAATTTTGCTAGTGGTTGTGTTTTCATCGGTGCTCATCTTTTTAGCTGTAGCTGGATCTTGATTTGTGCTACTATGAAAGATTATCCTTTATTTTGCTCCTGATGGAAGTCAATAAAACTAGTAGTCCTATCTCTGATATTCGCTTGCATAGACATTCAATAACATTACCTTCTTGGTCCCCTTTCTTATCAATTGAATTTTGATGCACTTACAAGCCATGGATGCCTAAATATTTGAATCACTGAGCCTTCATGCTACGGCCTATATGTTCATGCTTAGCGTGAGAAGCAACAAACTAATACCATTTTTTTCTAGTTTAGCTAGCATTTCTTTTGGATAGAATTTGCATGTATTAACATTCACCTTGAAAACATGCAATCTGAGGATATTGGCAGCTTACATTAGGTTATGAAGCTAACTTATGAAATGTGCTATTTGTTTAAGGAAATATGATAGTGATATATGCCAAAATTTGCTCAAGCTATCTACTAGGCAAAGGGCTTTTGGAATTTTGGTAAACATGGAATGTCTATTTGAGTTATCGATGCAGGTACCTTTTCAATTTTCCTAACTTTTGTTCTTTATTTTTAGAACTGTTCTATACACTAGCAGTATTCACATTATTTATGTTCTGTTTAGTTAGTGTAGAACTTGAAGAGCTATAAACGAGAAAGCTATTAGCCTGTTAAGAAAACTATTATCCCTAGGAAACTTTCTAATAGGCACTTACTATAATTTCACGTGCTCTAAGTTGTGTTTAGTTAGATTGACCCATTGAAGGTAATTGAACATACATTGATGGAGGCTAGCCACAACATACAATGCATTCCACTAATAGATACTGACAGACGCCTTTGCAGTGTGGTCATGTACTATGGAATAAAGCAAACTAAATTGAAGGTATCACTCTGAAAAAAATAAAAAATTCAAAATAAATTGAATGTTTTTATGCAGCACTTCTTTCTGGTGCAATACAAAGGGCTCTACACAGGTGGTGCTTCTCTTGATTGAAAATACTTAACAAGCAATACTACACAGGTGGTACTTCTCTTGATTGAAAATACTTAACAAGCAATACTTGAAGGTAGAAGGTAGGTTCTTTGCTTGGTGGTACATGAATATGATTTCAGCTACTTTGTTAATTAGAGAAGTTTGCAACAAGAGGAAGCTCAATCCTGCAACTTTTCTCATGTGATGGAAAAATTGTTATGAAATGTTTCCTTACACTCTGAGGCTACGCTCCTTTTTCCCGCTTAACTTTTTTTATTTTAAAATTTGTTTTAACAAAAGCTTTACTCGAGCATTTTATTGCAACATCCTTTGCATTGTTACTACTCATTTAATTATGCTATAGACTCGAATTATAAGATTAGCAGATCTTGTTTGTTAATTTATTTTATCAAATTCACACTAGCACCAAACGCTTCTCCGAGTTCTCCTACACCTGATAACACCCTTCAGTTCCTCAGTGACATCTTCTGCAGTAATAACCCTCTTGGCTGCGAATGATAGGCCAAATCATTGCATTAAGCTCCTCATATTCCCTCTGCAGTTGATACAAAAATATTAGCCACCTTAAAACTAGAGAAAGAATCATAGGCAGGAGTGGAGTATATACCTTATTATTAGGGTGAACGACATTAGAGTACTGATACATGTATTCATCTTTTTACACAATTAAGGAGAACATCTCCAATTTATGTGTTATACACCCTTAAACTAATACTCTCGATTTTCTAGACAGTGGGTTGGGCAGGGAAAATAAGTTCAAACATCATTTCTCATTTTGTTGAGGAGATGACCACATGCACTCAACAACAACAATAACAATAACTCACTGTTATTCCACTAAGTTGAGTCGGGTATATGAATTGAGTGACGTGATAGAGCTTTATAATATATCATATTTATATTAAATTCATTAATATGTAAATTTGTTTTAACTATTTTTTCTATAGGTTTATCGCTTTTCCTCCATTCCTCTTTATGGTACTATTATACATTTGATCCATTCTCCTTATTGAGGTCTTTACATATCTCCTGCAAACATGCACTTATTAAAATAGAAAAGGCAATTCAACTTGTGACTTGTAGAAAACTCTTAGTAAAGCTTAGGTCTCCTACAATATAGGAGGCAAGGACACTTGGTCCTTAGGCAAATGATATCTACTCATTTTGAATATGACGGTCATCTGTTGTTGGGGAAGTTCTCATGCACTGAGCTTCCCTCAGCACGAAAGTTAAAATAAATGCAGTCCATTGATTAAGAAAAATTACTTAACTGGAACACTCGGTAAGGCCTTTCTGGTACAGTGTAAATGCCCATATCATTTAAGTAAAATTTAGAAGAAAAGTGTCAAATTGAGGTTTTACATTTTCTTTTATTCAGGGGACAGGGATGCACAAAGATTGGTAACTCTGCTTATATTACTTTATTATTATAAATCTTTACATAGGTGGTGGTTCTCAAGCCTAGCTAAAAGTGGAGGGTGTTAGGACAGTCAACGCTAAATTTTGCCGAATTTTCATACACATTGATCAAGAATGTGATTGTGTTAATGTTAAGTTGTCGCCCATAAGCGATGAGCGGTATGACTCTAGTTTCAAATGAGTAGGAGTCACTCCATCAACTTATCGGACAATGTTATTGTTTCATCCATGTATTCAACTACCAAATGAAAAAGGACTTGATCAATCGCTGATGGTGTTAAAGATGAAGATTTTCATCTCCCAAGAACATTGCTTTCCACATTAAAACCTTGAAATTTGATTGATTTCTCTCCAACCTCTCAAATTGTGCTTCTAGCTGCGGAGTATATTACCTTGACTGTCTCCCGACAGCAATTTAACTATCTTCATCAAGCACAAGTGACAATAATAAGGGGCTTTGTGCATTAAACTTCAATGGACTAAACGAATCAAAATATTATTTGAAAATCCCAAAAAGTGAATATCTATTGGGATATCCATTTTATTACTATTGAATATGGTAATAGTTCTTACTCACTTCATTCATCTATCACATTCGATGGTGATAAAGTGAGCGTCCCAATATATTTCCAATTTTTGAATGTTCAAATAACACTAAATTAATGGTTACAAGTAAAATCAAATTGTCAATGTTTGGAGGTTGAATTGTTTGTGGTGAACTTTTAGTTGGGCCTTGTCTATCGTCATTTGAACACTTTATAGAGTAATTAATATGTACAAATGTATCATTATAGATTGGTGCATTCTTACCATGAGTCTCATATGGTCATACCTTTTAAACATCTTTTATGTTTACCAATAAAATCCGGCAGAGGTAGCAAATAATCAGGTTTAGGGATGGCGAAAAAGTTCATTCAAGTGAATATTCATGGGAATTATATGCAATAGGGACAGGGATAGAGATGGATGAGTTTAGTCCTCGTGAGGACGGGGATGGAGTCCTCATTTATTAAATAGGGCGGGCATAGGGAATGAGATTCCCACCCAATGGAGATTTGTTAGTTCTCCATTTATATAAATTATTTAAATATTTACTTATATATATAATGAAAACTTTAGCATTCCTACATTTTAAAATTATTTTTATTAGATTTGTATTATGTATATATTTCTATTTTTAATGTGAATTATATTGTATTGGTAGTATTTATTATTTGAATTTCAATTTTTTTCAATCTTTTCTATTTTTGGGATTTTTTAATAAAGCCACAGATATCCATAGGGATTCAATTCCCTATGGGGAATGGAGACCGGTGACATGGATGGGGATGTGGACAGCGGGTAAAATTATAAATGGGGTTGGAGAGTGGGGGGCATATCCCTGTCTCCATGGGTATCTATTGCCATCCCTAGTCGGGTTTCTTACATATGATATCATGGGTTTAATTCATTAACGTGTATATGGAAAAGGCTATTGGGAGAGACAACACCTTGGGTAATCCCTACATCTTGAAAAAGGGATTAATAACTATTTTCGGCAGGGACATCCTTCAAACAAGAAATAAAATACACGTGTTTTATGTTTAATATTGAATAAGTTATTAACCCTAAAGTAGAGCATAATTAAGAAATAATCAATTTGATAATCATTTTGCTTATTAATAGGTGTTGCAAGTGCTAGGTGCTGACTACAAAACGGGCAATGCAAAAATTGTTGCTTGGTTTATAATCAAGATCATATAATATATTATTGTATATTTTCTCTTCAACTTATAAATGACTTAATATTTAGCGATTCTGTAAAAATATCTACCGTAAAAGTGACCAATGTACATTCTCTCCTGCCGTATAACTGTAAACTGTCAAACAACTTGGATGTTTATTACTCTCAACTTCATTACAATTTTATCCTTTTGATTTTTAAATCTTTATACCTATTATACAGCTCAGAATAACACAATAATTAAATAATAAGTAATATTATAATTAAATAAGTTATATTATTTTATTGTGTTTGCAATGACTAATTAATGCTGAGTGCTAACTTCAAATTTTTATTAGCAATTCACACACACCACTAATATTTTTATTTATTTTCGTATTGCTCTAGTTAATCTTTTCATTCATGGACGACTTTAATTAACTATATTCCTATTGTTTATTCACATTTGATTGAGAAATTTTTTTAAAAGCATAAACAAAAGTAGTTTGTGAAGAGTTAATAAACAGTAGTGCCAATAATATATGTTATGGCTGTAACTTCCAAATGGAACTAATCATGAAGAAGTTACATGACTGACTTCTTTGGAATCATGCTGTATCATCTTGATATAATTAATTGATATGCACGTGCTTGCACTTATTCAAAGAAAAAAAAGGTATATTTCTAATAAAATAATTCATGATTGAAAAGTCTTACAATAATAAATTTTTCTTAAACTGGTGCAAAATCCCCCCCCCCCAAAAAAAAAAAACAAAAAACACCTTTTTTTTTTGTCTCAAACGAAAGATTATTTTTAAAAAATCTTTAAAGAGTTATACAATATATTATTTTTCCTAAATTTATCCAAAGCAATCTTATGATGTACTAAGATTACGAGATGGTGTTTGCTCTTTTATAGAACCAAATTCATGTTAGATGCTGCCATCCCTTATCTGCATAAATGTTCAGCACAAGCTCAAAAACAATGATAAAAGAATTTGTTCAAAGAAGCACCAGACAATTTTACCAGAAGATTTATAATTATAACTTCCTTTTGTTTCTCCTTTACCACAAAGATGCAACCTTAAACCTAAAGGTATGCTTGTGAGTTTGAATTTTAAAGAGGAGGAAAATTTTAATCTACAAATTCTTCATTTTCTCCCTTTTCCTATCAAAACCCAAACTCATAAACATATACGAAGAGATATGGATAAGGATCGATATATGTATAAGGATTGGATCCTGAAACAGCTAAGTTAAAGAGAATGATCAACATGAAACTGCAAGGAAAAAAAAGGGTAGAGTGGTTATGAAAGAGCAGGCCATTTTTATTTCATACTGTATTCAGTCAAGAGCAATTAGTGCTTCAGCATGGCAACTCCTACAGACATATTGAACTGGGGCATTATTAACTAGACACTTTGACCATGTTCAAGGTTTTGCTCAGCATCTCCCAGCAATTCACTAAGGACAACAGGCTCTTTAATTACCTCATTTACAGTAGAGTGCATCTCATGGGAAGTAAACCCATCATCCTTAGTGTAAAATAGGTGCAACACTTTCATCATTTTCCAGAACAAATCCTTGCATTCTCTTGGCACTATGCTATCCTTCAAAACTAATCTCAGGAGTTCTCTTCTCTTATCATCGATAATACCCTTCATCTCCTTAGTGGCATCTTCTGCAGTAATAGCTCCATTTCCATGAATGACATGCAAACCAAGTACATTCAGCTTCCCTTCTGCAGATTCTCTCTACAACAGTGACAAAAACACATTAGTGATCTGGAAAACAGGAAGGCAATCATGGAGTGGAGAACATTGCATACCGCGAAACTGTTAATGTCGTTTAGGAGACGCCCACAAGTGCTCATTGTCTTGAACAGATGATGCAATTCATGCCTTTCATCATCCTCACCTGAAAGCTTAGGACCAACGAGATAGAGGGCTGGAAGGACAATTGGGCCTAAAGCAAATGATGTGTATGCATTTTGCATATATTCATCAATTGTTGGGATAGCATTGGTTCTCAACAACTCGGCTTCTCTAAACATAGAACGCATCAAATTCAACCACTGCAAAGCAAATAAAGCCAAATAGTTGATTAAGAAACATATCTTAATTGGAAAAAACTTCAGTAAGCTTTTATACAGAATGCAGTAAATTAAGAGTCTTGCAGGGACATATTTTTGGCTATGTACGCGTGGGTGTTGGGGCTGTTTTTGCCAAAGATGGTTTGTTCTAGGTGTGCCGGATCTCGAAATCAGCTAGCCCTTAGTGAGCCTTTTTGCTATTCCAAGGATCGAACGATTACTCTAAAGAGGGAAATCAGCTCTTTGGATAAAGTTTCCCGAACTACTTAATGTTAAGCCTTCAACTAAGATCAATTTGAGATAAGTAAACAACACTAATGGAACAGGATGAATTGATATTGAAAGAATTCTATTGATATGTAGAAAAGTTACAATGAGAATCCCAAGGGTCCCAATTACAACCAAATGAGTAAAGGGAAGCATCTCTACACTAACACAAATAATAAAGTAAAAGGCTAATACTTTGCAAGCTTACTTGTAATTTAACTCGGCTGATACTTTGCATGCTTACTTCCTTGCAAAGACTTCATTAGCCAGGAATTTAACTCCTTGCCTCGGCTAATATTTAGTCATAACAAAGGACTACAGTTTATAAGCTCATAATTGTATTTAACAATCTTTTAGAGCCAGCAATGGGGTACTGATATTTGAGTTACTGGACCAATAAGAGAAGAGGCAAATCACACACAATGAACAACAATGAGAAAATATTGGAATGCATATACCACGGCACTGTCCTTAGGACTGTGCTTGGATTGATTGAGAGTAATCGAAAGGAGTGGAATTGAATAGAATGGCATTAGGTTCCACAGTTTGGATATTTTGAAATAAGGGACTATCTCTTATGTACCCAATGCAATGCTCGGTGTAATGCCTTCTATGGGTAACTCTCTAGGATTATACGTGTATCTATCTAGGAACACAGCCACATGATGATCCTGGCACCTTGAAACAACAAATCCCAAATTCCAAACCGTGCAAAAATTGTGGAGAACTCTAAGCTGCACATACATTAAAAATGGCTGATGCGTATGAAATGGAAGATGAATAATGAAAGCTTGAGCAAAAGAGAGTGGATACAAGACAAGCTAGTATCCGTATTATTTTTTCAGTAGGGCGAGAACAAAATCTATAGATCCAGGTGACTTGATATGCAGCCCAACATTTTAGTGTATATGAAAAGCACCCGCAATGATTCACAAAGATATTATGGCATCAAAGTGAGATCCAACAAAAATATAGGCCCGAGGTGAACCCAAGCCAAGCCCACATGCATGAAGACAAGACAGTGTTGACACGTCTGTACTGAGACTACTCATATGCATTCTATTTCAATGCCATAACTTATCTACACTTGGAGAACATTTATATATAAAAACTACTCAAGAGACAAGAGCTCATCATAGGCAATGTAAGACTTGAACCTTAGGCAAAACACAAGTAGTCACTGTTAAGTCCCCATTAGTCTAGGATATGGCCATGATAGCCTTTATAACCACTTGGGCATCCCTTCCTTCATGAGATAGCTTTTGGGTTGGAGTTAAGCCCATAATCTTAAGATTGCATATTGGGCTAACTATAGATGTCCAATCTTACAAGCTTCTCGCTCTAGATATCCAATCTTGGATGTTAGGTGGGTGTGTTGAGTCTCACCTCGGTTTGGAATATTGTCATGATAGCCTTTATTACTACTTGGGCATCCCTTCCTTCATGAGCTAGTTTTTGGGGGTGGAGTTAGGCCCATGATCTCAAGAGTCACTATAAGTTTGAAACACTCTCAAGACACAAGTCTAACCAAGAATGCTTACTATCAGTGTTCTTCTCTCTGGGGTAGACAGATGGACAATGGTCTTTGGTGCTTAATTGGTACTTAATTCAAATTTCAGATTCATCAAATAGGATCATGTTGGAAACTCACAATAACATTAGTAGAAAAAATGCAAGCAGAAAGATGAAGAAACATCTCACAATCTTGATAACATTGCCTTTCACATTATGTCCTTGCCGCTTCACTGATCTCTCTCCAATCTCACAAATTGTGCTATGAATAGCAGAAAATATTATCTTAACTGTCTCAGAACAACAAGCAGTGTTGATATCTACATCCCACCTGCAGTTCAATTTCCATGGCAAATATGATTGTGCAGGAAAATTAGGGGAAGATTCTAGAGGACATAAATAGATACTGCAGTTTCAATTAAGAATAGGACTATACTCCTCCATTAGTTGAATGAGGTTCACTTGCTCCTCCTCAGAACTCCCAACATCAAAGAAATCATCAACAACTGTTGTGAGCACCCCGTTTTTCGCCCAAGATATGCGAGCATCAGAAAGTTCAGGGGAGAAAAGTGTAGCTGCACCAGAGAAGTAACAATAGGCCAGTTTTTGCCTTGCAAATTCCAGTTTGTCCAGCCTGCTCTCCGTGACCCACCTGCATATGTAACGGTATGGTTATTTCAAACTTGAGGAAATGCACCTCCTTTATTAGAAATTTGAGCATCATATACATTGGAAATTGGAACAAAGTTTCAGCAATACCAATCACAAAATGATAGCATGAACAAAAGAATCCAAACCCTCAATGATTTCAGGCTTGCAGAGAAAGAAGGAGGAAAATACACTTAAAATTACTTAGTCTTGAGTTACTGAATCTTTAGCCATGCTTATGATCCTGCTAAATGGATCATAACTCAAGTGTACATCTTTGAAAATTACAAACCAAAACGGATATACCTTGCAAGCTGTTTCAACTCTTCTTTATGTATTGATTGGCAGATATTGAAGTCTTCTGCTGCTAGCTTCAGAAATTCTTGGTTCGCAAGATTGTAAGATCTGAACCGTAATAACAATACAAAATTTAATCTCAGAAAACCAAGGGATAAAGAAAGGAACTTGAGATGGGAAACAAACTAAAGAGGCCACCTATATGATGCTTTTAAAATCCTTGTCTCTTCAATATTGTAAAGCTTCATTGATCTCCTGTTTAACATGCGCTCCAAAATTGCATAATGTGGAAAATTAAGTGCACCATTGACCTAAAGGGCAAAAACATCGCATTTTTCAGGATTGACTATAAGAAGTATGAAAATATGTAGCTAAATTTTATAAAAGATTAAGGCATGAAAATGAAACCACCTCTTGATCAACATAACTACGAAGTTTATCGGCATATAATTGATTAGGGGATGATTCCTGCTTCAGAAGACGCCTTGTCCAGGCATTTTGTCTAACCAAAATTGATTCATCTGGGTGTATAATGACTTGTGAAGCCTTATATAGCTCTAAAACAGCACCAATATCCTTCAAATACCCTTTCAAGGAATCAGAAAATTTATCTTCCGAATATTGATAAAATGGATCTGCAAAGACACAATGAATTGATTAGCCTCTTTGGCCTTTTTTATAAACAAAAACTCTATGCTACTTATACGTTAGAAATTATCAAACCTGAAGATACATCATATCCATTGAGACGCAATATGTGAAATGCCATTGCACAGGTGGTGGGGTCAAAGAATATATCTTCTGCCCCCTGCTGCCAATATCTGTTTTATTTTCACCAATTTAATTATGTAAAGAAATTCAACGGATGAAGAAAAAGATTCTTCGCTTGAACAAATATTTGAATATTACCAAACTTACTATCAATGGCAACTGAATACTTTAAATAGAATCACTGCTATATATTTTAATCACATACATCAACAATTTCCTTCTACTTCTCAAGTTATAACATGTTAGTATTTTACCTTAACATGTGAATGCATATGAAATGGATTATCACCTGTATGTTTCATCCAATACACTTTGAATTTCCTCTTTGAAATGATAATTAACACCCAATCTTTCAAGACTGTCAATCATAGAGAGTCGAGCATATATATCCAGAGGATAGACTGTTGGAACTGAAAATTTATAAAATAAAGGAGAATTGATATTAAAAATAAATAAATAAATTAAGAGTACACAAGCCTGAAAACATACCTGCATTCCCAAACTTCTCTAATACTGATTGGAGGTAATTAAGACAGTCAATGTTCTTAAGTTGATGAAAAACAGCGGCTGTTGCAGCAGGCGAATTAAACAAAGATCCGTTCTTTCTTTGATACTTCAAGATTGTTTCCCAGTCCTGTGACTTCTGCATTCCTTCTGAAATGTAAGCTAGATAAGCCCTCCACCCTTCTGAATTGCTTTGACTTCCTCTAAGTTAAGAAAATTGATGCAGAAACTGGTTAGTATGGAGAATTCAGGCAAAACGGATATTAAGATGTCTCTACCGTCAAAATTTTTAGCACCAAGAAGCTAGACACTGATCAAGGTATCTTGAAACTCAGAAATACTTCCAAGAGAGGATAATAATGAAACATACACCAGGAACAATCAAAAGGTTACCTTCTGAGCTCCATGTCTCTCTTTTGAATCAATGCTTGCAAACTTGTTGCTCCAAGAGGAAAATTAATGCCCAAAGTTTGAGCATGTTCAATCAAAGAAGGAAAAAGCATATCAAATCCAATGGGACGTTGTTGCTTCTCGTCATTGATTGAAGCAATGTTTGACTCAATAAATTGGAGACCTACAAAGAATATCAGGAAAATTCATTTGTATAACAGTAAAGTAGGCCATGTAGCTAGGAGAAGAGCACATAGTTACCCTTGTTAATTTGATCTTCGCCAATGCCCCATTGTTTTAATGCAAGGATACATGCTAAGGTAGATAAAAGAGCATCATTCATCAACAACGGATGGCGACCCGGAAGACCCCAGGAGCCATCAAAGAGTTGATTATCCAGCAACCAATCCAAGCACTGGGGAAAAAATGGGGCTTGAGGAGAAGTTGGTGAAGGAGTCATTGCCACCCAAGCAGTATCATATGAAGAAACAGAAAGTTCAACCTTGTTGAACATGTTCTTGATGCTTTCTTTAGTCTCTTCAAAGCACTGCAATCAATAAAACCCTTATTTCCATTTTACCTTACTAGTTATCGTAGAAAAATTATAGGAAAAGATAACTTCAAAATATACATGTCTTACCAAGGCTGTAATGCTCTTTTTCTTCATTACATGTGATGCAATCATCAAAGTATCTGTTAAACAGGAAAACATATCACACACCCGGGAAGTATTGTAAATAGATACGCGTAATAGAACAAGAGATATTTCCACAGTAGATCAACCATATATACAGAACAAGACCAAGTAAAATGCATATTTTGCATTTGAGTGTTTCTTGATAATAAACAGATACTGCTTGCTCTTACATAAGCTGTAAGAAATCATAAAAGGGCAATCCTTTAGGTTTTAGTTGTATTCTGCTTGTTTCAGGATGTAACTATGCATAAAAAATCTGCAATTCAACATCTACAACCCATCATGGAGATTGGCATCCTCTAAGTTGAAGAAGGTAGTAAAGTGAGAGGTTAACCACCCTTAAGTCATTCAATGGGACAATGTACAATGTACGTTATTGATCTAAGAGTGATTATCTCCTCAATTTCTCACGTTACAACCATCCTCACTTCATAGAGGATTCAAATCCTAATAGTGCTACAAGATGTGATGCTTCAAGCACTTTTAAACCATATGTTAAACACAGAAAAATATGGAGTACCCAATAATGATCTTCTGCCTAAAGCTTAGCTCATCACAGAGATAATCCAAAAAACAAAATGGACTTTCAGCATATGCAATTTTACAGTTTTAAAAGAAAACAAATTAGTACAACCATTTTCATCTGTATTTTCAGAAACTCAAACAAAGAACCAGCCAATAAAGCAGTAAATATACCTGCAGTTCAACTCAGGATACTGTCACCATAAATCAAAGTCCTAGATACTGCTAATCAAGCAATAAGAAAATTAAAAACCAAAACAAAAAAACAAAAAGAATGCAGCCCAGTACACGGGGCTCCCACTAGTGGGGTCGGAGGATGGTAGATTTACGCAGCCTTATCTCCATGGGCACAAAGAATGTTTTGAGCATTAAATATAACAAAAAAAAAAACACTTTGTTGCCGGAAGAAAAGAGGAAAAAATGCATTGCAACTAAAAACAAAAAGCATGTATTGCCCTTTAGAATTGAAGAGAACCCAGATTGCAATTGCCACCCAAATACAGAATCGTAAGGGAAAAAAAAAAAAGTTAGACGCCAGTACAAAAACAAAAAAAGGTAAACCAAAAACAAAAACATAGAAGAGACCTGAAGAAGTGCAAGCCAGGGGAGTGAGGGGGCTTGAGAGAGACATGGTGTGGAGCCACAGGGAAAATGATCGTCGCTGTGGCAAAAAATACACACACACACAAAGACACAAAATAACAGTTTTGACTGAAGATATGGTGTGGCAGGGAAAGTGCATCAAAGTGTTAGCTGTGTCAGCGCATGTTATGTTTAATTGTGTACTTTTGAGTTTTGAATTATAAATTACAAAACTGACAGGGACATACATACGACACAGCATGACATTAAATATAAGGTGATATATTAAAGTTGAAAAATTACAGGATATAAACACAATATATACATAACTAATAATTTTAAAAAAATAATATATTATTTAAAATATTATTTACATAAACTTTATTTATACTTTATTCTCTTACAAACTCAAAACATTATGAATTAATTTTTTTTATAATTTTATTTATATTAGAATAAGAAATAAATTTTAAATTAAATATATATAAATATATATTATATATCATGTAAGATTCAACGTAGACACATATAATATGTCACGTAGACCCGGCACCCCAATGGTTTGCCGTGCTTCATAGGTTTTGAATGACTGGGCGAAGCTGCACGACACGGTCACAACTCAGGAGGAGGGAATACTACAATACGCCTGGGAAATTTGCAACGAATTTTTCGGGTCTTCCTAAGAAAGAAGTAGTGTATTCTTTTTATAGAAAAAAAAAATATCTCTCTTATTTTTTTTATTTATTTCTAATTTAAACCATCACTATTCGTAAAATTAAGTTGACTTCGGTTACAATATTACTATTATGATATGGGACTAAAATTCTCGCAGCGTTGATTTCTCTTATTGTCTTCTTTTTTTTTTTTTTTCAGAAAACTTGAGCCTAAGAATTTCTTAAGTAGTTTCTGAACCAGGCGCTGATGTTTTATTTTGATGTACAGGCGCCGAAATATGTTATATCAATCTTTTTTATTTAAAAGAAAAACACAAACATATTTTTCACATTGAGCTTAATTTTGATAGTGTAAGAGGCTAGTGATGGGGCATTATTTTGTATATAGGTGTAGGGTGGTGATAAAATTTGTAAAATTTATGTGGAATATGATATTTTCTAACACAAATCACTACGTGGCGATTTGCATGCAATCAGACTTGAGCTGAGCATAGATGAAGTTTATATAGTCAAACAAAATTATTTTTTAATAGACTTTGACTACAAATTGTTTCATAGTGATTTAGGATATCATTTTTCAATTAAGTAGCTCACAGAGATTTGTATGCATCTAAAATGCGAGAAAATAACAAATTAAGACATTATTTTATCACATAAATCGCTATCTAATGATTTGTGTTTGAAAAATACACTTTTTTAATTCAAATTGTATGCAAATCGCTACGTAGCAACTTGTATTCAAAAACATCATACTCTGCATAAATTTTATAAATTCCAATATTATACATATATAACCACCTTACACTCATATACAAAATAATGCCCTGGTTAGTGATACCATAAATTTCTTTTGGAAAATTTCACCAATCTTCCTCAAATTTGTTAAAATTCAAATTATATCCTCTCTAATTATTCAACATAATTTAATTTATTAGGATGCGTTATAAAAAAGAGTAGGGTTATTTGTACCTACAAAGTGTAGGATACCGTACTGAAATACTCTATCTATCTCTTAATGAGATGTGGAACCCAAATTAAGTTAAATCCATAACCCACCTAAGAATATATAGGAGTGTGTTGACGCAGTGTCTTACACTTTGTGAGTATAAAAAACAATTCTCTATAAAAAATAGCCGTGTTACTCTCATCCTCTCTCACTCACACTCCTCTCTTGTCTCTTTTTCAGGTAAAACATATGAGGGATAGCACCTGTGGTTATGCTGTCATTTGCAGCTTTTGTTGTTGATTGATCTCGAATGAAGGGGTGGTCATTGGGCAGTTGGGTGAGCTGATGGGTCCCCGTTTAAACATAGCTTAGTGAAGCTCTTTGCATCATTTTTTGTTTTTTCGGTAAATCGTTCATTGCGTTACTTGAAAGATGCTCAAGGATTTCAGGCATGTCTATATTGTTCCCAGTTTTAATATGGCAGCTACCTGTTCAATCAAACATAAAAACAATATAGAGAGAAAATGAGAAGGAGGAGTAGCGAACCGGGACTGTGTGCATGTTTTAAAAGAAATTTTGAGACTGGGAGAGAAGAGAGAGAAGTGGGTGAGTATGAGGATGGGCATTTTTGGCAATTCATCTTAAAAACGGATAAATTAAGGGAACTTAATGTAGACCGGATAATTAAAGGAAAGATAAGTTGAATTTTGACAAAATTTAGGGAGGTGAGTATAAGCTTTTGTTTTTTCCCCTTTTATAGTATTATTCAATTAAATCTTTCTATTTATATGACCTATTAAATAGTGGATGTAAGAGTTAATCATATTTAAGTATATAGTGATACATAGTTGGATAACAATATAGAACTCATTTATACAGTTGATGCATCAAAATTAAATTGAGCCTAATTTTGATACACTAACTATATTAAACAATCTTCACTATTATCCAATCAAATCTCATTATTTGAATGACTTTTCAAATAATGCAGGCACGAGTTAAACATAATTGCTAAAGTATCATTGCGTGATTAGATGATTGTGTAAATTTTTTTATACTGTCAGTGTATCAAATCAAATTCAATAAAATTTCTTAAAATAATACTTATTTTTATATCTTTCAAAAGGTAATTTTTGTGAGTTTAATTTTAATGCACTAAAAGTGTAAAAAAAAATTACAATATCATTCAATTAATTTTTTTTCATTTTTCAGGTCATTTTAAATTGTGGTTGTGAGAGGTAACTATCTTTAGTTATGTGACAATATATATATGTATAATTAAATAATAATTTTTTTATATTATCAGTGCATTAAAGTTAAGTCTAATTTTTATGTGATCAATAATGAGAATGTAATTTATACAAATTTTAAAATCATGACATTGAAAAGAGTTTTATATTATCTATTACTTTTAATTTAAAAGGTTTAAATCTTATAATTATTATTTAAAAACATAATTTTATTCAAAGAATTAATCTGAACAATGCATTCGTCTTAGACAACAAAGATAATTCTTTTTTTATTAGTTAACAAATGTTCTAATAATATTCCTTAATTTTATTTTTGTATTAGTAGTATATATATATTTTTTATTACTCAAGGATATTCCTCGACCGATAGCTAAAGACTAATTCCTCTATATCTGATGTGTGAAGATCACTGAATTGGGTTTTGCCTCTCCCAACAAAGACCTTTTCTATACACACGACAGGAGTCGAAACCCTGACACATGCTTAAAGAACCCAGCCACTTTATCAATTGTGCCAAGCTTTGTTGGTTTGTATTAGTAGTATATTATTTTCCATAAAGTTGTAGTTTTTACTATTTTTTTATTTCTAAAGTCATGGGGAGGTTTAGACCAAAAATCCACTCTCCTTTTAAAGAAACTTATAAATTGGATAAGTTTATAATTTTATTTCTCTTACATTTATTATTAGTTTGATTTTTTCTCTTACGTCATTAATGTTTTCTCTCATATTTTAACATTTTAAAAAATAACACTTATTGTTTATTACTACTTATTTAAAATATTAACCACGAATTTGGAAGTACTTACCCCTTTATACGACATATAATGACTGTGTTTGGTTGTGATTCAAGAAGAAAAAAAAAAATTGTCAACAAAAAAACTTCTAAAATTTTTGGGATGGCCATTGACACACCCTCTACATCTATTGACTCACCCTTTCAATGATTTTTTATTGAATTTTTCTAAACCGCCCTTAACCTATAAGTATTCTAATTATTTTTATCTATTGCCACACCCTTTCAACCTCAAATCACACTGTCTCTTCTTGTTAGTGAGATTCTTTGAATTCTGAACAAACTTTCAACTCTTCCGATCTATCAGAGCTATCAAACACTCGATAAAAGAATTTTTTTTTAACATATTTGACGAATATTGTGGAAGGTGAGTTTAAAGTAAAAGAAAAAATTTTCCTTTTTTATTTTCGTGATACTATGTTTCTTTGTTTTAAAAGATTTTTAAATCCTTACCTTAGTCAGCAACCACTTTTATCGTATTTTCTTAGTTTATGGGTGGCTTGGTTTGTGAAAAGATTTGCTTATGAATTCAGCTTCATTTAAACCCTCAATGAGCATACTGCTACTATTTATATGCTGGACGATATATATTTGAGCAATGAGCATATTTCTTCGACATGTCATGAGTGAAATTTTACTATATATATATATATATATATATATATATATAAAAGTAACGATTCAATTGAAAATGGTGATTTATCATGAGTGAAATAAGCAAGTTTAGGATATTAGATCTTATATGAATAGCCAAGAATAAATATAAAATCACGTGACAATTTTAAATAATCACATGAACATTAATTATCATTAATAATTTTGGATACTAATCGTCCATATATGGTTACATAAATCACTCATCTCACTATCATCCCTATATAACAAAAAAAAAGTGTTGCATTTTGAAAACTATTACATAATAATATTCATTTCAAGGATTATTTTTCACTTCTTTTAAGTTCTGAATCTCTCTTAATGAGATTAAACATGTTTACAATGATATTATGAAAATAAACTTGTTCATGAAGTCATATGTATATATATACTTAAGAAACTCTAGCAAATGATTAGTCCTTCAATGAATTTTATCAAAATTAGTTTATTGTTACTCAAAACATTAACTGCTAATGCTTTCTGAAAGGTTCTGGAGCTAACACAGAAAATATTCCATAAGCTGAAAAGTCATTGATGATCCATATTAATACTATCTCATCATGAAATTCTGCTTTGGTGAAATGTCGTAAGTAAGAACACCCTCATACCACAACTCATTCAATTAATCAATTAGGGCTTGAAGATACACATCAATATTAGCTTTTGGATTATCAAGGCCAAGGATTATTTATGTTAAGAGCAGATAAGGATCTTTCATGCACATTTCAAGAGGGGGATTATATGGTACAATAACTATAGGTAACCACAAATAGGGTTTGCTAAATTGGTTTTTCAGGGTAAATCCAACTAAACAAAGCCTCAATCTAATATTTCGAGGAGGGTCAAAGGCAAATTTAGGATATTGTTAATCAAAATGTTTCCACATTTTACTATGCGATGGATGAGTCATTACACCGTTACCCTTTTGTGTCATCTCATATGAGAAGTCAAGCTCAATGATGTATAGAGTCTCTTAAGCCTAGGGATTAAGGGTAGATAATGTATTCTTTTCTGAGGGACATCCTTATACCTTCCACTTTCACATCTCTTGTGTTTAAACTTAGGCTCTTGATAGAACTTATGCTTGGCTATTGCAATATCATCTTTGTGATAAAGCATACAACCTTTCAAATAGTAATCAATCTCTATTTTCTTCAACCCAAGTTTAGAAACTAATTTTTTTAGCTTGATAAAAATCTTTTGAAATTACGTCGAGATTCGGACTTAGCTCACTAATTAGTGCATCCCATTAATTAAAAGAATTTTGACTTTGGTTCTTTTTAGATTTAATAATCAACATCTGAACTACTAATAACAACTCAAAGTGCTCACAATCCTCCCATAAAGGTTGATTCGCAATCTCTAGCTGGTTATAAAATCTAGCAGCATCTTGGTTGGGCTCCTCAATTGAAGGCTGAGAATAATGAGCCACAAATTTAAGACTAGCAGCATTAAAAACCATCTTTTGTTGTCTACACAGATTATTCTCCCACGACACATTACCCACATCGTGTTAAGCTATATGGACCACACCAGAACTACTTTCAATCTAAAACATACCTACTTGATTCCCTGCATTAACTACCTTCCCATGCTTGGTCCAAATCCAATAGTCAAGCATGAACCTCCACTTATACAAATGAACCCTTATGGTATCATCATCTAAATACTTCCCACATTTGCACTTATTACGTGGGCATCTAAGTTTTGCCTCATCAATGAACTATTGTGGTTGGCATGCTACCCTCATAAATTCTTCAATACCATTATAGAATTCCAGTTAAATCCCCATCTATAAGGATGTAATCTATCATACATTCATGATAGGTTAAAGGAAACATTGCACGTGTAAGTAATCCTACACCCTACAATTTTTTTTAAAGATGCGACATTATTACTTTCAAACATATTCAATTTATCTTTAGATTTTTTGTTTCAATTACTTTTAATTTTATTTATGTAACAAAAAATTCACAAGATTGTGACAGCATCGCCACTTAAATTAAGAGTTTCCATTATAAAAAAAATTCAGTGCATTTAACAATCATAGACATTATTAAAGGTCAACAATATAATAGACATATTAAAGTTACATCTTAACAATTACATACAATTCACATAATCTTAAAAATCATTCTAGAGCATATCCCCTTATTATAACCCTATAACATGCATATTCCGCCATCTGTGTAAACACAAAGAATCCCATAACAAATAATGTAAACAAGTTGGGGAAGGACCTCTATACCTTTCCCCCTAGTCATGCAATCCTCATTTCCTATAATTCTCTCCAAGAAATCATAAGTCTTTATCCTACATACATATGAAAGCATATAAATTAAATAACAAAGATTTCGTTACTAACCTCCAGAGCAATGTAAGAAACAAAGAATGAAAAGCTCTCTACATGCAATCAAATCCAATTATGAAAATCCAATATGAATAAATATTTAATTTTCCACACTTATAAGCATTGAAACATAGGAAAACACACAAAAAATTAGGAAAAAAAAGGCAACCCAAAGCTCACAATGTCAACACTATCAGCACCACCTTCCAACACAACTCCTACATGAACAAAATAGCAATAATAATTTCTCTCCAATGCATTAAAAAACAACATTTTAGGCAGTGAAAACAAACAAAAAAACTAAAACAAATCAAAAATCAAAACCAATTAAAACGCTCACCAACGTACTTAGATTGCAATGGTGGTCTTAGTTTCATGAATGGAGCTCCGACAATGGCGAATGGTCACAAAGAAGAGTGGCAGCACCACGGAGATAGAGAAGGATGAGAGAGAGAAGTTGCAAAAATGGGAAAGAGAAGGGCTTTGTTTGATAATATTCACGAGTTACCGACGGATAAACCATTAAATGAAATGGTGTGTTTTGCGTTCCAATAATTACCGACGTGTTTACCAATGGGTATGGGGAATCCAAAGAGACACGTGCCAATGTACCAAAAATTCAAAAACCCATCGACGATATACCAGTTAATAAATAAATTAAAAAATGAGCAAAATTTATTTAAAAATATAAATTATTTTAACACAAACCTATTGGTATATCCGTTGGTAGTTGAAACAAAAAAATAAAAATTAATTTAACAAACCATTAGGATACCCGTCCGTAAAGTATAAGAATTAAAATACGTTTAATTTAATTCTTACTTGTCAATGTACCTGTCGTCATTGGTAACCTAGAGTTACAAAAATAAAAATTTAAATAAAAATAAATTTTACTGTACCTATCAATAATGTATAAAAAATAAAAATATTTTATTTTATTTGCATTTGAACCCGTTGATAGATCTATCAGAAGAGAATTCGTGCCACGTGGCGAGATTGCATGTACCAACAGGATTCCGATGGGCTTTAAATTATTAATCAATCAATCGGTAAACTCATCAGTATACCCATTGGAAGTTGTGCACCCATATGGCGCATAATGGTGCCATCCACTACTGATGAGTGTATCAACGGGTTGTTGTCTATTATTATTTTTAAAAGTTATATAATGAAAAAATATGTCAACCCATTGAAATCCTTGTAAAAAATTATTAAAGGGTTCGGAACCCATCAGTATCTCGTGGATTTCTAATAGTGTATAGAAAATGGTTATTATCCAACCTGTTTTTGGACAAATCATATACTCATGATAAGGTTTCATTAACTACAGGTTATCAAATGAGTTGAAATTACAATTGATATGACCAAAAATGATATACAAGTTACTATATGCTTTAAAGTTAAAATGATGATAAAAAAAATGAAGAAGATGAACACCATATATATTTTGGGATTTTTTTTTGTACCTTATAAAATTTAAAATATCGATACTTTTTAGTTGTTTATAATTAAGAATGACTCACGTGATTCACTAATTCAAGTTTTTGAAATCTATCAAATCAAAGAATAAAGCACAACCATGGATCACACAAGTTTATCAATACTTCATGGTTACCGAAGTAAAAACCCATGTTTTGTTATCATCTTTTCTTTTTCATTTTTTTTTCCTTCTTAACAATCATTTTTTTTTATCCTTTTCATTTTATTTCATTTTGTCGTGTTATTCAAAAGATACAATTCGAAATTTAAATCGGCACTTTAAATCCTAACAAATCCAATCTCAACGGACTCCAAACAAAATTAACTAACTCCCCCAAAACGCTCTCTACCCCTATACTCTTCCTATATAAACACCACTCTCCGTCTATTTGAAAAGAGCACAGGAACTTCCGGATTAACACACAGAGGAAGAACTGAGTTGGGTTCTGGAGAAGAGTAGTAAGATTGATCTTGAGAAAGAAAGAAAGAAAAAAAAAGAGAGGTACATGCATGTCATTCATTCTCATCTTCTGTTATTAGTTTAGCGTTGCCATGAATTTCCACATAACTCCTTTTCTCATTCATCA
The DNA here is from genome assembly GCA_031216105.1 of Dalbergia cultrata. Classification (NCBI taxonomy): domain Eukaryota; kingdom Viridiplantae; phylum Streptophyta; class Magnoliopsida; order Fabales; family Fabaceae; genus Dalbergia; species Dalbergia cultrata. The sequence goes on from CM062350.1 coordinate 22,617,632, forward strand.
GTCATCACCACTATCATGAAACGTCCCACCATTACCCCTCTGATCATGAACGAACGTAGCACGTACCATGCAACTTCATCCACTATTCATATATATATCTGGATAATTTTTTTAAAATAATTCAATTATCGAGGGATCAGTTTTACTTTTTCTGTAAAAACTAAAAAGAATAACTTTTTAAAAACAAATCAATTTTAAATTTTTTTGATTATATAATTTAGCTTTCATTATTTTTTTTGTTTTAAAAAGAAAAATCTGGAGCACGTAGAATCCATCACTTGCTCATTACGCAAAACACCAAATATCACAATGCATAACCATAATTAATCTGACGATCAACCATCTCATCGTCACCGCCGCAAGCCACTCACAGCCTCTGCCTGGAGCCGATGTCGACGTCAAACAACCTTCGTCTCAGCCTTATTCACTGAAGCACCTGTCGACGTCGATGTCCGCCGTGACGGAATCGCCGAAATGGCCGCGACGTCCCTGCGCGCTGTTCAGCTTCACCTTCAAGCTTGAGCCACTATTTGTATTTTTTACGTTACAGCAGTAGAGTTAGATTCAGGAAGTAGGGCTTTTCTTTCTTTAAAAAAAAAAAATTATTTTAATTTCGTTTTATTAATTTGGACTGAGCATATATTTATTTTTTGGTCATGCGCTGAGCCACTATTCGTTGTTCCTTTGTTATTTTGTTCGTAAAAGAGAAAACGGTAAAAGGAAAATACACTTTACTGTATTTTGTAGTTTAATTAGGTTCTTTTGTTTTACTTTTCCTTTTTGAATTAAATCTTTAATTTTATTAGCTTTCGAATTTAAGGTTTTTCTTTTTGGTCCGCGTGTCAAGGAATTAGCTTTGTTTTTTTTTTTTTCAGATTTAATCCTTTATTATTTGAATTTAGGAGTAAACTTATAAAGTACTGTCTATTGGTTTTACTTACCATGTTAACTTTTTTGGGTCAGCGTGTCAACGATTGGTGTTTTTTTTGGGTAAGGTTTTAATCCTTTATTTTATTTGAATTTAGAAGTAAAAAAATAGGTTCCCTTCCTGTTTTGTTTTACTTTTGATTTTGTTAACATACATCCTCTTTTTAGTCTGTGTCAATGAGTTAGTTTTTTTGTTTTTTGAATTTATTCTTTTGTTAACACTCTTCCCTATTTATAATTAGATTTTCAAACCTAATCTATTTTAAAGAGACCAGTTTTTGATAAATCAGCAGATTTTACAAATTTTACCATCAGTAAAATTGGTAACAGAATTCAGATTCTCCAGTGTGCATATTCGGACCCGGGATTGTGCCTTTGCTTCCAAGCATAGTCAATCTTGCCATACTCGGAGGAACACAAAGTCTGTCTCTCTACACAAGATAGTCTTAGTCTATTGAGTTCATATGGAGACTTGTAAATCAGTGGGCATTATTATTCTTCTTCTATTATCATTGTTACTATTCTCTTCTTTTGGTTCTATTGGTATCGATTGTAGTTTTCTGCATGCCACTGCTGTTAATGAATAAAATTGAAAACCTGTGGATGAAAGGTTCTTTGCTGTTTTCAATTTCCAAAACAAGTGTATTTGTTTAGCTTTATTTCATGTATGATATGATATGGTTTAATGAAGTTTTTTGTTTGGGTTGAACTTTTCAATTCATTTGGACTAAGTTCTGTTTTGTCTTAGCCTGGCCGTATTTATTTATGTGGTTTATTATCATTTTCTCACAAACTGAATCATGTTTCCATTTGTAACCTGAACCTTGGTCTGATCTCACAGTGAAGTTCTGTTGAGGAGAAGAGATGGCCAAAGTTTCCATCTTTTTGGTGGGGCTTTTCCTCTTGAACTGTTGGGTAGCCATGACAGAGGCAGACCACTTGAAATATAAAGATCCAAATCAGCCATTGAATGCTCGAATCAAGGATCTTATGAACAGGATGACGTTCGAAGAGAAAATTGGCCAAATGGTGCAAATTGAACGCACTGTTGCTTCTGCTGATGTGATGGAGAAATATTATATCGGTCAGCATTCACTTTTGTATTTGTTTTTAATTAAACACATTCATATATATATATATATATATATATATATATGAGGAATGGGAGTATATCATTATTGATTTTAAGGCTATGATCTGGAGTTTTATAAATGATGAAAGCGAGTGGCTAATAATAGAATAGAAGAGAAAGATGAAAAGTAAAATAGAAGTAATTATATCACTCTCTTATTTACAAATTAATTTCATTCTTTTCTTTACTTCCGATTTAGAGAGTAAAAAAAAAAAAACTTAATTTTGAGTAGTAAAGAAGGAGCGCATTGTCCCTTACTACCCATCACTCTTTTTCCTTAACTTTATCCTTATCACTCTTTTCATTTTCATTATCCCTATCATAGGATAAGGAAATTGAGATTTATTTTGTCCTTTTATAGGGAGTATACTGAGTGCGGGGGGCAGTGCTCCGAAGCAACAGGCTTCTGCCGAGGATTGGGTGAACATGGTGAATGAATTTCAGAAGTTTGCTTTATCGACCAGGCTGGGAATTCCCATGATTTATGGAATCGACGCTGTTCATGGCCATAACAACGTTTATAAGGCAACAATTTTTCCTCACAACGTTGGGCTTGGAGCTACCAGGTGAATTACCTTAGTATGCTAATGTAATTTGGTGTTTAACCATTTTAATTCTAAACTAATGACAATATAATATTTCTTATATTCAACTGTTGACTGATTGCCTCTGCCAAAGGTGTTGCGCTTTGTGATTTTGGACTTTTGAATACCACCAGAAAGTGGTATGATTTTATTATTATTTTCGTGAGAAATGAAAATAAATTTTAATATTATCAAAGTATTCGGGGTTTTGTTGATTTAGCTAAATGGAATGATGATATGTCAGCATTTGACTGACTGATGGTTAATGACACATAGGCTTGTTGGGTTAACTAGACTAAAAGAGGAGTAGTTTTAGAATTTGAGTTGTGTTATTTGTACTTATAAGATATTGAGACACCATGTTGACTCACACTTTATTTATCATTGAATGAGATATAGATCCCATTCAAATATAATTTACATCCTATTTAATGATAGATGAGACGTGAATCGATATGATATCCTACGTCCCATGAATATAAATAACATTTTCGTTATACTTTGCTACTTTAACATGCTTTCTATATCTTCGTGATGAAGTGTGTCTCTGAACAATCAGGGACCCTGCACTTGTGAAGAAGATTGGAGATGCAACTGCTCTTGAAGTTAGAGCTACTGGGATTCCATATGCCTTTGCACCTTGTATTGCGGTACTTCCCGATATCCAAAATATTTTGCCACCTAGTAAAGGACCTCTCGCCTTATACCATTTCTATTGGCACAGGTGTGTAGGGATCCAAGGTGGGGCCGGTGTTATGAAAGCTATAGTGAAGATCCTAAAGTTGTCCAATCTATGACTGAGATCATTCCTGGACTGCAAGGTGACATCCCTGCCAACGCACTCAAGGGTGTCCCGTTTGTTGCTGGAAAGTAAGAATCCATCCGGTTGCATTGCAGAAAATGGTTTAATTTCCTATATTTATTTTCTATTTATTTACTAATGGGTATCGATGATATAAAATGTCAACTTTTAAAATTTTTTTATCTTCCTTAAGTAGTTGCTACAATAAAGCAAACACACCCAATTTGGGTACCACGTCAATATATTTAACATGTATTTGTGTCAAGTCTTTTTGATAACATAACAATCGCACATGTTTGTTCATGTTTAATTCAAACTACTTATTTTCTGATTCCAACACAAAAGACACATTATAGATAAGAATAATTAAAATCTGAAAAAGAAAATGTTACATAAATTTTGGGTTAATTTTGAGTTTTGAAACAATTTATAATATTAAATAAAGAAAATAAGGCATAGCTGAAATTCATATTAATGGTATTTAAAAATAATGAATATTTTTCTTTTAGTTTTATATATATTGTGTCCATGTTCTATCATTTTAAAATTTTGATGTGTCCCATGTCCTTCATAGGTTGCTAAATAGATGGTATTAAGTGACTTAGTTAGCTCGCGCTCCAGATTTCAGAACCACTACAATTTTTTCCGTTTTCGTGATTTTCCTATATTTTTCATACTATTGTACTTATAACTGATTGCCTAAGGCCTTACAATGTTGCAATTTGTACCGGTGTTGGTGTCTGATGTAGTGACTTTTCTTTGCACAGAAAGAAAGTTGCAGCTTGTGCAAAACACTATGTTGGTGATGGCGGAACTACTAGAGGGATCAATGAGAACAACACAGTGATAGATAGACATGGATTGCTTAGCATTCACATGCCAGCCTACTATAACTCAATCATCAAGGGTGTGGCAACTGTCATGGTCTCTTATTCAAGCTTGAATGGAGAAAAGATGCATGCAAACCGTGACCTAATCACTGGCTTCTTGAAGAACACACTCCATTTCAGGGTAATAATCACCCTAAACCCTTGTCATGACATGTGATTTGAGAATTATAACATCAAGATATGGCCTAAATTGCTTTGCTTTTCTTGCAGGGTTTTGTCATATCGGATTTTGAAGGAATTGACAGGATTACTTCCCCTCCCCATGCTAACTACACATATTCCATTCTTGAAGCAGTCAATGCTGGAATTGACATGGTAAACCATGAATTTGAAGTCTGTTTATATTATACACTGAGAGTAAATGCTCAAATTGGTTATCTAGGACTTGAAGCTAGTCTTTTATAAAGTGTAATAATCATCAATCTAAGGATCAAATTGATGAGAAATGTGCACTAGAGGGTTAAATCGATGCTTATATTAAACATTGAAGAATTAAAATGATGTCTAAAATCTGTATAAGAACTAGTTTTAATATTTACTATTATATATTTATGTAGCCTTGCCTTATTCAACTTAGCACATTTCATTTTCTCATATTGTTCCCATGTTGTAGGTAATGGTTCCCTATAACTACACAGAATTCTTAGATGGCTTAACCTTTCTTGTGAAAAATAATTTCATACCCATGAGCCGAATTGATGATGCGGTGGAGAGAATTTTAAGGGTAAAGTTTGTGATGGGTCTTTTTGAGAATCCATTGGCTGATTACAGCCTAGTTAACCAACTTGGGAATCAGGTCAGTTTAATCAGTTACTCATCTGCATGCAGTTTTTAACCCACCATTAATTCTTTATGGTGTTAATAAACTAGATTGGTAACTTGACAGGAGCATAGAGAGTTGGCTAGGGAAGCTGTGAGGAGATCATTGGTCCTGTTAAAGAATGGTGAAGATGCTGATGAGCCAGTGCTCCCTCTTCCTAAAAAGGCTTCAAAAATACTTGTTGCTGGAAGCCATGCAGATAATCTAGGCTATCAGTGTGGTGGCTGGACCATTGGTTGGCAAGGGTTGAGTGGCAATAACATTACACAGGGTACAAATTACTTCTCGATTTTGATTCTTCTTGACATTGAACTCGTATGTGTGCTATTATTTTGATAAAAAAATTATCTTTTTTTATTGAAAAAAGATTGTTTTTAATATGTTTGTGTAAATTTTTTTAGTAAAAGCAAAATATTTATAAGAATTAAAAAATATCTTTTTTCTTAGAAGCAAGAATTCATATTTTTATCAGAAAGATCTTTTATTTTATATTAAAAAATATCTTCCGATGTTTTTTAATATGTTTTGGTAATTTTTTAAATAAAAGTAGAATTATTAAAAAAAATTAATAGAAATTTTTAGAAGTTAGAATTTTCATCTTTTGTAAAATTATCTTTTTATAACATAAAAAATTATTTAACAATATATAAAGATCTTTTAATATTATTACGTCCAAATATAAATTGACACAACATCTAAATATAAAATAATTTTAAAATTTTCTAAATATTTTATTTAAAAAATATTAATAAAAACTCTTTTAGATCATCCAAATCATACCATTATCTTCTACTGACAACACAATATTTACACGACTCATCAATTTCACAGGCACAACAATTCTCAGTGCTATCAAGAACACCGTTGACCAAGATACTGAAGTAGTCTACAAGGAGAACCCTGATCTAGACTATGTCAAGTCAAATAATTTTTCGTATGCTATTGTGGTAGTTGGAGAGCATCCATATGCAGAAACAAAGGGTGACAGCTTGAATTTAACAATCTCAGAACCTGGAGCAGACACCGTAAACAACGTTTGTGGAGGAGTCAAATGTGTTGCCGTGCTAGTCACTGGCCGCCCTGTGGTTATACAGCCATATCTTGACGTTATTGAAGCTCTAGTTGCTGCATGGCTTCCTGGTTCTGAGGGCCAAGGTGTAGCTGATGTCTTATTTGGTGACTATGGTTTCACTGGCAAGCTTCCAAGGACATGGTTTAGGACTGTAGATCAGTTACCTATGAATGTTGGTGATTCTCATTATGACCCCCTTTTCCCATTTGGATTTGGTCTTACGACCGAACCTATCAAAGCCACCTAGGAACTAAATTACCATCCTGTATACAAATTAAATAAAGCTCTATTCATGTTAAATAAAAAGCAAAATAATGGTGCATTATAATTACTCGGTACCCAAGTGCTTCGTATACTCCAAAGACATCTTAATGGTACAGGATCCATGGGGAGGCCGGGAGGATCTAAGAAATTTTCCTCAAGCCTGGCCTCCGTATATAGAGGTGGATATCGGGTTTGACTATATATCAAACTCTTTATACTAGCATCAATAATCAATCAAAGATATTCCATACCTAAAATAAAATAAATAAAAAATCAATGATAGATACAATTGTCAACCTATATATGAGAAAGTTACGACGAATGCATCCTATCCTTGATTGGTTTCTTAAAAAGGGTTTTTCCTTCGGTTAATATCTTAGGAAACTACCTATCACATTTTCATTTTCCCTCCTACTTCTTCAACCCAACCCACATATTTTTTCGGGTTATTTAGGCCAGCCCATCGAACTTGACCTATTTCGATGATTCTAGGAATGCTGAAGAATGGCGGCACACAAGCCCTAGATGGGCAAGTTTGTGACGGCCACAATGGAAAGGGATTGAACAAGCTAACGATAAAGCTGTCAAAATAGGTTTGCCATATCGTGCTCGACCATTTTCAAACCAAGCCACTTCGAGACAAAATAGTCCTAGTTCAACCCAATTTATATAGGTCACGGGTCGGCCCATAGGCCAAATTATTTTTCTTGTTCATTTTTTTAATTGTATAGTTTATAAAATGCCAATGAAAAGTGCTTTCTTATTTTATTATAGTAGATTAAAAATAAACTATTAGTAAGTGGTGTTATTATTTTTGCTTTATTTGTGAGAATAATAAATGAAACTTTATTTTTATTTGATGACTAAATTTCAATGACGTAATTTGATGCAATAGTGAAGTGAATCAAATATATATACATCTATATATTTGTTATTAGTTTAATTTTTTTAAAGTAAAAAAAAAAAGGTTAAAAAGTCTTAATTCAAATATTTATAGCTCATATATGTACTTTATTATTTTATAAAAATTAATGGTTGAGCCATCAAACTGGGCTAAATGGGCCGAATTGGGCCAATTTTTATTTTTCTTCCTATTTCTTTAGCCCAACCAGCATATTTTTTCAGGCTATTCAAGCTAACCCATTGGGCTCAGCCCATTTCGATGACTTTGCCTAAGGGGCATGCTTTTTTGAGAAAGTTGTACACATGTTGAGATCAATATTAATTTTGTGATTGTTAGGCCTTTTTGTGGCCTATGAGATTTTGCCTGCACTACTAGGAAAGGTTTAGCAACGCCATTTCTTGTTTTTGTTCTTTTGGTTTTTGTTTGCTTGTCCGTGGAATGGGTTTAGTTCGTAGTGGTTATTAGAAAAATTGTTTACAAGATTAATGTTTTCTGTTACACTTAGAGGACCTTGGTATTTTATCTATCATTGTTATGCCTGTTCATTTGTGCGCTTTGTGTTGGGTTTAAGCTTGAAGGAGGGGGTGGTGGCGGCCCTGAGTTATAAGGAGGGGTGGTGGCTGGTAGGGTAAAGCTGAGAGAAAGAAGGGGGTAAAGGGGGGCAAATTGTTTGTAAAAGTAATATTTATTAATATTAAAATATCAATATATATTTTATTTGAAATTGAAAACAACCATTAGATTCAATTTTGAATGATGAGATTTAAGAACCATATGGTTCTAAACTCATCTCCCCCATTTAAGAATTGATTTGTTTCCAAATGAATACTCGTCCCTTTCTCTTTGTTGAATCACTTTTTCCCCCACTCACTAGAAAACCCATTTTCCTTTGATCTCTTTGTCCCGTCTCTTTGGTTCTCTTTGGAACTTTATTTAAAAGAACAAAAGAAATATTTGCTCTTAGAGCACACAAGAATCTCATCAATTTTTTATTCTTAAAAGGAATAATTACAATCACCTCCCCCAATGTATTTCAATAATACGTTTACCTCCTCCTAGTTTGCAAATGAACATTTGACTCCCTTAATTTGTTCAATAGTATTACATTAACCTCTCCTCTATATGATTTTTCATTTTTAAAATATTAAAAAAAATTCACTAAAATGACTTTTGTACCCTCACTTATCTCAATTTTTATTTCACTGCCACTCTTTTCATCACCAATTCATCTTATTTTAGAAATACAAATCATCCTCTCCTCCTCCATAATCATCATCATCATTATTATTATTATTATTATTTTGAGGACAATGAGTCCCCAAAATTTGTCCAACCTGAACATGACTACAATGCTCCTTCAAAATCATCCCTAACAAAAAAAAAAGAACAAAAAAGGAAAAATGAAAATAGAGCAGCAGTCCAGAGGTCGGAATGACCCATTTTCTTCAACCACCCATACCCTATGAAGGTCAGTTTGTTCGAAATCAACCGTGACATGACAGAGGGGCAGACCAACGATTTCTTACACAATATTGTGGAGCTACAGAAGTGGTGGAAGACAAGGATGGTTGGCGGGATGAAGCGGCAACATGTGAAGGATGACACCGCCGAGGACAGCGAAGGCAGAGGCAGCCTTGACGACCTGAGCAATGATGGCAGAGGGTTCAATGACATCAATGCTGATAAGGCGAACTTCACGAGGCTCCAGAAGGAGTGGAAGAAGGAGCTTTGCGAGATAAAGATAGGTGGTGAAGACGGAGAGCTGTTGGGTGCTAGGTATATATAAATCTGGATGAATGTAGAAGATATTGTTGGGTAGATCTAGAATTTCAAAAATTATGTTAAGGGAGAGAAGGTAAGTGTTAATTTGAAATCTAGGAAGAGGTGGGTGTAATATTAATGGACCTCAAGCACATGTATTTAACCCTTGTTAAAACTAGTATAGAAACCGAAGAAGTCCCACATTGCTTCTCTTTTCATGTGGGACGTCTATAAATACCCATTCTTCCAGTGATTCGTAATTTTATCATCTAAACTCTTTTAAAGGAGTAAGAAATCTAACAATTCTTGAAAAAAAAATTTAAAACCAATCAATTGGAAGAACCGATCCAATATGTCAGATTTTCCAATTATTGACTAGTCAAGTCCACGCGATTCTTGGCCAAACTTTGAAGTGGTGTTTGTTAGACAAGACCAGATTGAACACTTGGCCAATTCCTAGTTCAACTAGTCAGATTGGCATATCCACTCCGATTTTCACAACCATGATTAAAAGTTTTTAAAAACTCACCAAACTTAAACTTCAATTATAGCAAAAGAAAGATGAAGATGGTACAAGGGACACTCCAATAATACCCTATACTAAAACCAAACCACATCTCAAATTTAAACCCAATAATATTTTTGAAGTTATAAGTTTGTGCAATTTGGCCAAGAATTATTTCATTTCAGTTCTTTTATCAGTTAATCTAGTACATAACTAATTCAAAGAATGATCCATTACAATTCACTAATAGTTTACATACATCAGACAGGCCACATTTGGGAAAATGACAAATGTGCATAATTCCCCGATACCTTAGATCTTAAACCTCAAATAGTAAACTCAAATCCAAATAAGTTGGGCGGGAAATAAAGTATAATTAGGACAGAAATGAATAAGTTTCCCAGGTTGTATGGAAAGCAATTATCCAATATTCAAATACATTGGACGCTATTTATCAGGACATACAAGATGCAACAATCCTGATACATAAGACCAACAAAAAAAAAAGTGTTTTGAATTTCTTTTCGAGATAGGAAGGGATGGGGGGAGGGAATGACATTAATACCTAATTTCACAAGTGTTAGGAGCATTTAATAGCGTAGATGTACAAAAATTAAACCTTGCAACCTTGGAAGATAACATGCATAATTAGGTTCTTTGCTCAGTGCCCTCCAGGGTTCCTATTCCATGACAAATATGAGGGATCTCCAAGTTGCCTACAAAGACAGATAGAAAAGTAGGTTATGACCTAATCTAATATTATTTGAAACCTCCCTTGTAGGTGGCTGTTGGAATATAAGAAATTTTAATCATCCAATAAACTAGACATCATCTAACTAACTAGAATTTTTAAGTTTAAAGTGGAGACACGGAAATAGATTGGCCAAAACATGCATCATGTACAAAATCTTGTCACGGCACTTAAAACAACATTGCAACCCTTGCTCTTGCACAATTTTTAATCCAAGCTTCTCATCACCAATCTCGCAAGAGGTTCAGTCTCAGCAGGAAATAAATCGAAATTTTTCCCACTTTCCTTCCACATTTCAGAAAAGAGAAGTTTTTCATGGAAGAAAAGATTTCATAAATACATAGTAAATTTACAACACACTTAACATAAAGTCACTTAAATTCTTAGACCTAGTAGTCTGTTCAGCTAATGGCATGCTCTGCCAACTGTTAGTAAAAAGTCATAGAACCAAGAATTTGTTCCATGTGCTAAATGTTAATGCAGACAAAGAATGAATGCATCCACCATAATTTTTGGTGTATTGAAAAAAAAGAAAAAAGAAATCAAGCAGCAAAATAAGAAAGCCTATGCAAGCTACACCATGAATAATCCAGCTTCAGAAGGAACTATAGCGGTCGAAATTAGTTGACAATTTAAGTATTACCTTGGCTTGACAAAATATACAATGGTAAAAGCCAATGCCAAAAAGAAGCACAATCCTCCAACAGTGAGATAAGCAATGCCAAGGAAGTCATTCTTCCCACCAAGCCAGCTAGTAGTTGACAGTACGAGCTTTTTCTTGCCATTAAAACTGTATGTGTTGTAGTTATTTTGCAGAGTTACATTTATGACGTCACCTTCATTCAGATCCACTTCTATCTTTCCATACAACTTCCTAAAAGTTGGCAAAGCAGCAGTTCGCATCCAGACAATAAGATCCTCCTGCTCACTCAACTGCTCAATAGAACATTCAAAATGTCAGTAATATATCTCGTTGGTGCAAGCAACTGATTGAGAATAGTAGGCAAATATGACTTGAATGATACCATAGTATCCAGTCAAAAATGATTTTTATGGACAAATCATTAAAATCTAAATCTTTCTTAATAGTTTCACCTGTAGACCTTGGTTGCCCTCTACTACTAGCTATTGGGATACCCTCTAGATGATGCACTCTCCTTATGAGGGCTTCTAAAGGTCTTAGCCACACAAGATCATAGTAACTAAGGCAAAATTCTAATAAATTTTCCACAATAAGTGCTATCCAAACTTTCTTTCTAATGCATTCACTCCTAATCCTATCTTGTCTAGTGTGTCCAATAATCCAAACAATAAACTTAAAAATACATCTTATTCCTAATTCAAAGAGTTAGATAAAAAGTATAACATTGTAAAACTTCTGACTTTTAAAATATAAATGTACTCAAACTCTTTAGCTTCTTACAAATATTTTGTAGTCATAGTTTACTTCAAATGTAGTGGGATATGGTTTCATTGTTGTTGTTGCAATTATTATTTACTTGTGTATCTTAACAGAAAAAAATTAGAAAAAAATGCAGATTGACTCGTTGACAGTCATGTAGTAACAAACAATATGCTAATAATATGAAGAATAACATTTAATAATAGTAAATTGGGTTTTGCTAATGCTAAACTTCAAAACTTTCCACTATTTGAACTTTAAACAATGCCCTAAAACAAAAGCCCTAATAAATAAACCAAAAGATGCAAGCTTAACAAAAATCACATGCAACAGGGGTAAACAAAGGCTAAATTTACACTGCATTCATCCAAAAAGCCTCTAATTACACTGATAATTACATGGTTTATTTGATGGTGTTCCTCTAACTAATATTCAAAGGGATTGGCATGCTTAGCTACATCGTTTATCCATTTAGGTCCTAGATGAAATTTTTGTATCTATGTAGGGATGTCTCATCCTTTTTTGTATATTCTCTTCTCTTCTAATAAAATTTCTTGTTCTGTCAAAAATAAATAAATTACACTGATAATTACACATAAAAATAGAGGCGTAATTCAATCGAGATACTATTTCCTATAAAAACTTACCGGTACAGATTCATTGAGATGTGCACCACCTATAATAGAACTATTCTGAAAGTTTTTAGGGAAAACATCTTTTCCAAATTTGTGCTCCCTATCACTCTTCCAGGAAATGCCTTTCTTGTTCACTGTCAAATTATTGTTGTTGAGGGAGAAGCTGTATGTATCATTGAATAGACTCCAAGCTATAAGACCACAAGGTACAATTGGATTTTTATTGGCTGTATCTTCAGGCTTACAAGCACTAACTGAGTTCTCCTCATTACGATCCCTCAACTGAGCATCACTTCGGCTTTTTACGTACCTAAAGTACAGAAAACCATCACAGTTATTGGAATATAAGCTACCATACACAACATATTATATGCACTCAATTCAACCATTAACCACCCAAATATTAATAGTGAATAAAGTTGAATGGAACAATCAGTAATAGACATTGAAGAGATAAATTATACCAAATATAAAATGAATACATGACAAACGAAGATCTCTGTATGGGTGTCTCTTAAAATTCCATCTGATACAAATAGTAATCTGTTATCTTCCTAAAATCTAAAAGTTAAATAACAGCACTACAGTTACAACTCAAGATTTATAACAATAATTTGTCACTTTAAAAATTATTAGATGATAGCTTGTACAAGAACTTCATCCAGTCAACAAACGTTTGCCTGTTCAGCTTTTTTTTATTCTAACTTTATTCTGTAGATATAAATTTGTATTTCTTATAACTAAGGGCAAATAGATGCATGGGCAGCACTAGACAGCCGAAATGGAATACATGAATTGCCATTGCTAGACACAGGTGGTAGGAAAAATGTTCACAGACTCGCGCATGGGGTCCACATGTTCTTCATATAAAGGCCACTCTTGTAATTAACACATGACATGTCAGTCAGGCCGGGCAATTTTTCTAGATGACAAGTATACTCCAAGAGGCATAGCTATGACTTAATATGTTCCAACTGTATTGGAACTACCACTCTGTCACTATGAAGTAGAACTCTAACTGGTATTACAGGTACTAAAATGCTATCCATCCAATTTGTCAAAGTGACTTGTAGCACAGCAAATACCCAAAAACAAGTTAAGGTGTCAGCAGTAAGCAATGCTGGATATAATGGTCAAAGAACTAATAGAGGAATTAGACCATGGCAATGTTTGATTTTTGAAATTAAGAAGACGAATGACTCTGGGTGGAGTACAACCATCAACTTTATACATATGTAATTGTGTGTCTCTGCAACTTTTCATCAGACAGCAATTACCAGATCTTTTATGAGTTTATCAAATAGAGAGTAAAACAGCAAAATTAGTTTAACATTGGCTAAAGAAAAGCTTGTTAGAAGCTTTCTAAGAACAAGAAGTAAATTTAGCAGTTTCTCGGCAGTCATTCCTCCCACTCCCCTCTCTTCCACTCTCAAAGGGAAAAAGAACACGCACACACAAACATAATAATAAATAAATAACTGTCAAGAACTACTCAAGAAAGGACCAGAAGATCCTTGTTTCTTATAACTTTCCCCTCACTATGTATATGTTAAATTGAAAATGACAGATGAAAAGAACGTGATGCATGAAGATAAAAGGGTTATTACATACCGGCGATGATTCTGGTAGAAGTTGTCGAGCTGATAGTAAACATAAATAGGTGACTTCATATGCTTGGTCACCTTCACAAGAGCAAAGATTAAGAAAAGATAAGATCATCATGATGTGAACTCCATTAATCATCAACCATGGGAACAGAGAAAAACGATCATCAAACAGCAAGCCGGATAAAAGTCGGGCCACCAAGACTTACGTTTAGATTTATGTGGCATGTTTTATCAGCAGAACTCTGAATGAATGCTACCTTGTCCGTAACATTTGACGGCACGCACACTGATTCATATCTAGAAACAATCTCAACAACCTAGTACACACAAGAAAATGAATGCCACTACTCAGGAAGACACAACTTTTTAGCATAATTTCAACACATCATATAGGCACTCAAGCAAACCTTTCGTGACGCAATTAGCGAACCAACTCCTATTGGAACAAATACAACACTAACAAGCAAGAATGCTGAAATAACCTGCAGAGAGATATTTAAATTAATTACAAGTCCTACTAAATAAATAATTCGATAAGCCAATGATTTTTTTTTTCTCCCCATGTTTCAGAATACGGTTAACCAATCCAACATGCTAACTAATCGGTTACGATAAATTGGATCAGATTTTGCGGTTATAACAACTTGAAGATGGATGTAAACTATAACATATAATCACGTCACAAGCACGGGATTCGGATTAGGCAATGTTACCGCTCGTGGCGTAAGAATTGGCTTGCAGGCTGGAAGTTCTTGCTGAGTAAACTTTGAATCTGAAAAAAAAAAAAAATAATAAGTTTTCAACACAATAAATCCCAAAAAATTCAAGGAAAAAAAATGAAAAATTGGGACACTGAAATGGGGGAAAAATTATGAGAGACAATGAGTAGAAATCATTACACTTGGGTCGCTTAGTGTTTCGTCTCGCAGCTGTGGAATCGGCGGATCCAGCAGCTGCAGCGCTCGAAGACGCCATTTTTATTTTTTGTTTCGAAGCGGAACACTGAAACCTTGGAATTGGAATTTATTTGGGGGAAGTGTGTGATGTGATCTCAGAAAAAGACAAAAGAGGGATTTGGTAAACTGTATCTGACTTGGGAGTTGAAAAACCGAAGAAGAAGAAGAAGAGAGGAGAGAGAAATAGAGGAGGAGGAGGAGAAGGTGAGACGTGATGACACAAACGAAGCAGAGAAGAGTCAAAACAGATACGAATTCAACACTGCAACTACACTCGAACAAATGCAGAGATCTTTTCACCTTTTTCTTTTCTCATTAAAGTAGTAAATTAGTGAAAAAACAAATAACCATCTTAATATGCACGTCGATTTTAGTATGTGTGTGAAAAAAACAAGGAAGAGAAAACCAGACCAAATATCAAATCGGTCATGACATCGGTTTAAAAGTTTATTAGTTGAATCAGAATATAATAAAATATGTATTTACATAAATATGTATACATATAAATATATAATTATTTATAAAATTCTAATTTTTTTTGACAAATTAAAGATAAAATATTTCATTAATATTATCACAATAGAACCTTGTGCTTCCAAAAATCAAAAGCAATTGGACATTTTATTTTTGGGCTCAAAAAGCTTAGTTTTTCTGATAAGCTAAAAAAACAAAGTTGGCCCAATCCCACCTAAAAGCCCAAGTCTAAGTGACCCATTATTTCATTAACCCTAGCACTAAACACATGCTGAGAGAAGTTTTTGTCTCCCTATCACCGTCAAGCCCTGGTTGCAAAAGTGCAAAGAAGGAAGGATGTTGCGCAAAGCAGGAAGGAGGCAACGTGGAGCAGGGCAGATGCTGTGGAGTCGAGGCGGCGGAGCAACGCAGAGGTGGCGCAGCAGGAGCATGAAGCACCGTGGGGCAGAAAGGCGACAAACCGTGAAGCAGCACGAGCAAAGACAGCTTCGCCGACAGCCATCCGAGGTAAGAAAGAGATCTGATTTTCAAAAGTAGCCTTGGATCTAATATTACCTGCATGATATCTGTGTCTGGTGGCTGTGGATCTTCATTTGTGGTTTCTGTTGTTCTCAAGCCCCATTTGATTGGCTTCTTCTGCCTTTTCCCTTTTCTTCTTTGGTCAACAAGCCAAATTGGCCGCCTTGCAAAACCGAACCGGTTCACCGATTTTCATTACCCGGTTTTGACCTTTTGCGGTTTTAGGTGCATAACCGGACCGGTTAGGCTGGCAGTTTCCAGTCAACCTGGTCGAACCAGTCGGTTCGGTCCGGTTTTCTCCTCAATGGAAAAAACCGTGGAGATTAAAATTACTCCTTCCCCTCAAAAATACAAATATTTTTTTGAATTTTTTGTTTTATCTAGAATAAAAGTTATTTTTATATTTTAAAAAATAATTATTTTTTTGTTCATTTTACTTTATATTTATGATGAGTGAGAATAAATAGATTATTTAAGGGAGAATTAATTCATGACAAGTGATAAAATGTAATTTCGTCTTTTATTTTTTAGTTTTTTTAAAAAATCAATGGGATTCAATCATCACATTAATTCTCATATGTAACCTTAAAAGATTTATATTATGGATTGAAGAGGGTATTTTACAAGTGATTATTTGCATCATTTATGTGATATCATATCATCATATATCACATATAGTATTCTAGAATCAGATTTTGCAAAAAAAAAAAAAGAAAAAAAAGAATGGCGTGTCATTCAGCTATGCATTTAGTTTCCCACCCATGAAAAATCAATGATTAAATTAATTATATGAAGTCATTTATTCAATGATAATTTCCAATTAAATATTTTGAATTAATCTAATTGATTTTATAATTTATTATATTAGATTTATTATCGAATATTTTGAATTAGACTTCTTATAATAACTAAGATCATTCAATATAAATGACAAACAACAAACTCAGTATTTGATTTTGATATAATTATAATTGTCAATCGAGTAATTATGAATGCCAATCAAACAATTATATTTCTCATGAGAGCTTTCAGAAGGTATCTTGCAATTTTATATCAGTTATATCATTCTGTTGGTTTTAGTAATTGTGTTAATTTGTGATTTTTTATTTTCAATTATTCCATCTCTTTCCTTTTTATCTTCTTCATTCTCTATACTCTATATCAATTATCAAATTTTACTTCCAATTATTCCATGTCTTTTGTTTTATTTACTTCATTCCCATTTCAGGCAATTATGACTTAGAATGGATGATATTTTGTAAACTAAGCTCATTAAAGAAAGGAGATACTTGTATTTTTATTGTGGTTGTTGATAACATGAAGAACTTCTCAAATTGTGGTGGACATTTGTTGCTGTAGTAAATTTGATTTTGAAGCGCTCTTTTTTTTAGCTTATCTTTTTTGGTGCAGTAGAAATGAATTCTTTTTAAGTTTTTTTTTAATAAGTTATTTTTCCTTTTATTTTTAATTGATGAGTTTAATTTATTATTGGCAGTTGATGGACACGTTCTGATTTTAATGTAATATTTTGATGGATAAGTTTTTTGTTCCTACTGATATTATAGATTGTTTAATCATTATTTTCATTTGATTCATTACACACATGAAATACTTTTTTTTACACAATAATAATATTTTATATATGCTTCAAAAAAAATTGATTGGATAATTTTATTTCGATTATTTATTCAGAGAACATATTAATTATAATTATAATAAATATATTTAATATTTGGTATTTACTTTAAGGAAAAATATTTGATATTTTATAAAAGAGAGTTTTTTAGATGAGGAATCTAGGTGTCATTTCCACATGAATTCATTTTTTGCCTAAAAAATTCATCTTTTTTTTTTATCAAATCTTAATAATAGTATTTTTCAATAATTTTATTAATTAATGATTAATATAACTATATAAATAAAATATTAAATGCTTTTCTATCATAAATATTAAATGAATTACATATCAAATTTATATCTATATCTAATATTAATATTAATATTGCATTATATATTTTTTAAATTATTTATTTTTATTTTGTATATATATATTACTTTAAATAATATATATTTTCTTAATATTTAATAATATATTGATTTAAAATTAAAATTAATTATTAGTTTTACGTTCTTTTAATTGACTTTTAATGATTACTTTATTCTAAAATTTATATTATTTAAAATTATATCATATGTGAACTTTTAAATTATTCTTGAATATTATATCCATTTTATATTGGATTACCAATTATTATAAACGATCCTTAATTTTTACTATTACATCCATTTTTTAAAATATTGGAACATCATATATCCATTTTAAATTAAAAATAAAAATTGATTTATTTTATATCTTTTATACTATATTGATTTTAATTGTTTGATTGGTTATTGATCAGAAATTTCATTATCAGTATTATGATTTGATATTATTTGGTATCAATTTCTTAATATTATTATTGCAAATTAATATTATTTAAAATTACATCAGATGTCCATTTTTAAATGATTCTTTAATGTTATATATGTTTTAAACAAAAATGATTGTATCAATTTTTTACAACATTAAGATATTATATATCCATTTGAAAAATTCAAAACTAATTTATTTATACTATTTTACACTATGTTGATTTTAAAATGAAATTAGTTCTTAATATTATTTTGATTTTAGACATTTTTTATTTGATTTGATTAAAACGGTATCAAACAAGGAAAATAATTAGAAAATTTTAATTCATTGAAATTATTTATTTATTGAAATTGATCAAATATTTATCTTTGATTAAATAAAAAATTAAAGAATTGATTAATCATATATTAAATCAAAGTCAATTCAAATAGAATAAAAATTAATTCAATAAAATAAGGATGATTTTAAAATCGAATTCAACATGATTAAATAATTAAATTTGACCAAAAAAAAAAGATTGAAATTGTTATCTTCAAAGAAGCAACAACAATCACTTCTACTCTTTTTGTCCACTCCATCTCCAACAAAATTAACATTATAATATCCTACAATATCACTAGAAGTATTTTTCTCATACCAAAGGTCAAGATTAGTAGTACCAACAAGATATCTCATAATTCTCTTGACAATATTTTGGTATGATTGTTTTGGGATAAATTGAAATCTAACATAAATTTTCACATTTAATTGAATGTCAGCTCTACTAGTGGTAAGATAAAGTAATGAATCAATTATACCTCTATAGACACTTTTTGAAACTTTCTCACTACTTTTATCAACATCAATGACTTGAGAATGATGCATGAGAGTGCTTACTGACTTAGATTGATCCATATCAAATCTCTTGAGTAGTTCCTTTGTATATTTTTCTTGATGGATCAATGTTCCTTCCTTTTATTGTTTGATTTAAAGTCAATGAAAGAACTTCAATTCTCTCATATGCTCATCTCAAATTCACTTTGTAGAAGTTTAGAAAATTTCTTGCATAGAGAATAGTTAGTAGCACAAAATATAATATCATCAACATAAATTTGTAAAATCAGAAAGTTGTTATCTTGAAATAGAGTAGTATAAACATTACCACTTTCGAAATCATTCTTAACCAAAAAGGTACTAAGTCTATCATACCAAGCTCGTAGAGCTTGTTTAAGACTATGAGTGCCTTTGTGAGCTTAAATACATGATTGGGAAATGTTTCGTTCTTAAATCCTGGAGATGCTTTACGTAGACATCCTCAGAAAGAAAGCTATTTACGAAAATGGATTCGACATCCATTTGATAGAAAACTAATCCTTTGTAGGGTGCAAAGGCTAGAAGCATTCTATAGCTTCCAGTCTTGCCATTAGTGCAAAGGTGTTATCATATTCACTCTTTTCGTGTTGATTGTAACCGAGCTAGCCTTTTTGCTTACCACTTTCCCAGCTTCATCAAGCTTATTTTTTAATACCCATTTGGTACCTATGATAGATTTTCCCTTAGGTGTCAAGACTTGATTTGAGAGTGTGACCAACATGTGAGGAATCTTATCCCCACATAAGCCTTCTGGGTGATGTTTCTCTCTAAATACATAATTTGTAGTAATTTCATACCTAAAATTCGATTTTGTTCTAAATCATTATCATTTTCTAATTAAAACATAATATTTGAATCCATAAAAACTGAAGCATTTACATGTATAACTCGAAAAACATTTTAGTCATGCTCTGAAAATCAGTTTAACACTTGAAAATTGAGTCAAAAATACATCTGTAGCTCATTTCATAAATCTTTAACCATAGTCTACCTTTCAAATCCATACTTGAACTCCGAAAACATATAAGGAAATACATAAACTTTAAAAATAACTACAATATCTCAAAATACATGCATCGCTCAGAGCCTACCTACACATCTACTGGAGCACTTTAATACTTAACAAAAACTTAAACTAAGCCTTACTCTAAAATAAGGTTCACCATTGGGAACAGTTGTATCTACTGAATTGGATGTGAAATGCTATCTGTACCTGCAATTATAAAAAGAAAAGGGAGAAAGGTGAGCCAATGAACTTAATGAGTGGATTCTCACCTATCACCCACATGGGACAACCAAGGGACATACATATTGTAATATACACACAAAAAGCATAAATCATTTGATATTTATACACGTAGCTACCTAGGAAAAACAATTTTTATTCCATAAATTCATAAACAAGCATTTCTACACTCATAATCAATCATGAAATCATCTTAACTGGTGGTGCGGTGAAGACTTGAGAAACAGTATGCTGAACCTGACAAATAAGTACATAATAATAATAACAATAATTGTTTCTATAAACTGACAAATGGTGCTCAGTCCTTGGCGAATAAGAGCTTATATCTAAAATCTTAGTGGTCCCTAGTGAACCACATATCTGGCAAACTATCTAAATAAGGATAATTTGCCCCTGGTGGGCACTTGATATA
Source organism: Dalbergia cultrata (assembly GCA_031216105.1). NCBI lineage: Eukaryota > Viridiplantae > Streptophyta > Magnoliopsida > Fabales > Fabaceae > Dalbergia > Dalbergia cultrata. The sequence continues at coordinate 22,638,560 of CM062350.1, forward strand.
CCAAAGTTAACAGAATAACTGTTATTAACTTACAATATGTTTTCTATCTCTATCGTTTAAACTAATTTAAACAAAATTAAATTGAATATGAAATCTCTTAAAACCCTAGAAGCTCTGAATTCATATAGCTCTAACATTCTAACTTTAACATAACTATAGCTATGAAAATTATGCCCAAGGGATTACCACTTGCTGGCATTCTGATTTTGAGCCCACAAAATATGTATATGGCAGTTGCTATGAATCATACTGAATTCCATACTTCTGAGTATCATAATAGCTGAATTTCTAAAATTTCATTTCTCAAGCTAACATCTTTTTGTAAACTTGGTAACTCTAATATTATACTTCAAAACCAAAAAGGTTCATAATCATAAAGCTCTGAAATCTTAATAACATCTCTGTTCACATTTTTTCCAACACATACCTTAGTTGAATATTCTAAGACCTAGTTTGAACTCTCAATCTTGAAAACATAGTCATATCATAAACTCATTAAAACATGTTTGACAAAATAGCAAATTTGCTACAATACATATGTTCTTAATAAATCCTTTCTTGAGCATGTAAGACATTTCCATAGCATACAATATTTTAAATATGGTCCCATAGTTTTCTAAAACACATTTTCATGCTAAAATCAAAAGATTCATAACATATCTCTACTTGTAGACTCACATTTAGCAATTGCAATGCTATGAACATAATTCTAATACTGAAAATAAGGTCATGAGTATTAACTCACTCACCGTTTGGAGCCAAGAGTATATGGGTATCACTAACTTGACCTTGAGAGCTTGGAATGGCACCAACAACTATTATAGAGCAGCATAGACTTATGATCAATCTCTAATAATATATAGATAACTCTAAAACAACTTGTCACAACCAGACTTGGAAATGTGATCAGCACGTGAAGAATCCTATCCCCACATAAGCCTTCTAGGTGAGGTATCTCTTTAAATGCATAATTTATCAAAATATTCCTTCTTAAAACATAGCTTCGTTTAAATCTTTATTCAAATCTTTATCCAGGACCTGATTTCTAAAATCATAAATCTAAAATACTTTAGTATACAAAGCTCTAAAGTCCTCTTAATCAATTTTTGAAAATCTATTTAACACTTGTAAACTAAATTATTAATGCATCTCTAGTTCACTACATAAGTCTTTTATCATAGGCCATATTTTGAATCCATACTTAAACTCTAAAAACATACATGAAGATATATGAACTTTGAAAATAACTACAATATCTCAAAATACATGCGTGACTTATATCCTATCTACACATCTATTGGAGCCCTCTAAAACTAGCAAGAAACTAAACTAAGCCTTACAGTAATGTAAATCTCACCAAGGGATCGCTGCGGCTACTAGACCAATAAAGAAACGGGATCTGCACCTGCAACTATGAGAGGAAGGGAGAGGGGTGAGTCAACATACTCAGTAAGTGAGCTCTCACCCATCACCCACATAGGACGACCAAGGAATATACAATATATAATGTACATGCAGCAATCATAAATAATTTGATATTCATATACATAACTATATAGAAATAATATCTCTATATTTATAAATTCGTAGAAAAGCATCTCCAAATTCTTACTCTAAGGAGAAATCATTTTCTATACATATACATAATGGCTCTTAAATCAAACATTCTCTAAAAAACATCAATAATTCCTAAAAACATAATAACAGTACTCTAATAGAGAAACATAGATTTCTAATTATGCATTGCATAACAATACATTATCTAGCTATGTATTTCAACCATGACATAGTAAATTTTCTAATCTTTAGGATCTCTCAAGGATCCGAATTGGACACCTAACTAGGTTCCATCTCTACTCTGTGAGATTGCCCCTAAGGACAACTTGGTTCCAAGGTTAACGATCATTTTTCCTAGTTGTTAACTCACTGTTTGTTTTTTTATAGCTACCGTCTAGTCTCTAAATCATAAAAACTAATTATTTTCCTAAAACTCTGTTCTAGGCTCTTCTCTAAGTTTAAAACTCTATCATATAATTACTCTACTCTTGAAATCACAAAGTCTCTGGGTATTTATAATATCATTTAAATATGAAAACTCTTGAAACTCTGAAAGCTATAGACTTGTATAACTCTAACAATCTGACTTTGGCATAACTGTGACTATGAAATCATGTCCAAGGGATTACCCATTTGTAGGCATTCCGATTTTAATCTCACAGAATATGTATTTGACAGTTGTTATGAATCATACTGAATTCCATACTTTTGAGTATCATAAGAACTGAATTTCTAAAATTTCATTTCTCAAACTAACATCTTTGCATAACTTAATAACTCTAATATCATACTTTGAAATAGAAAGGTTCATAATCATAAAATCTCTTACATTACAATAACATCTCAGTTCATGAAACTAAGTCATACTCTATTTGACATTCTATCTTAATTGATATTCTAAAATCATATTTTTGAATTCTCAAGTCTTAAAGCATAAAGATATAATAAACTCGTAAAACATGTTAGATAAAACAAAAACTTATTAAATCATATATTCTTGCGATAAATCTCTAGAGTTGCACATAAAACATTTTCGCAACATATAATCTATCAATCATAATCCCATAGTTTTCTAATTTTTTTTTTCATGCTATATATTCAAAATCATAGTTTTTGCTATTTCAACAAAACATGTAGCATCATATTCTCATATTTACTTTCATATATAGAAACCATAATGCATAAACATACTTGTAATGGCTAAACATAAGGTCACAAGTTTGAACCCACCCACTGTTTGGAGCCAGGAGTATGTGGGCACCACCAACTTGACCTTGAGAGCTTGTAATGGTACCAACAACTACCATACAGCAACATAAACTCATGATCAAACTCTAATCACCTCTAGGTAACTCTAAAACAACTTTAGCAACATTGGGGAAGCACCCCTACTTGACAACCTTGGAAGAAAATAACAACCCAAATCATAGAACATGAAAGGAAGGAGACAAAAGAGCATAAACCAACAACCAACCTCATCTTGAAGCTTAGAGGAAGTGGATTTTGATGGAAGATAGGAATGGAGAGGGAGAAGGTCACCTTAAAGGGGTTAGGGTTCGAATTTCTGCTTTTGGCAAGAGAAACCCGAGTTGGAGTATATATAGGGCTCATTAAATGAAACTGTGTTGTTTTGCACTGTGTTGACATCGAGCTCGTTGCAGAGAACTTAGAGAAACAACAATTTGCTGCAATGAGCCTCCTGGCCTGTCTGCTCCGTGCATCGACAAAACTCGCTGTAGTGTTCTACAGAATTATATAGCAACAGCACCCAAATTGCATCTTTCTATCATTTTACACCCAGGTTGTCTCAGCACTCACTTATTTACATTTATTCATTTTAAGTTACTGTCAAACATAAACTTTAAAACATAAATGTAAATAAGAAAATACCCTCTATTTGGATTCAAATAAAATATCATAAAAATCAAAATCCGAACAAATCAAAATCCAAATTTTGGGTTTTAGTTTAAATCCGGGAGTCTTCAAGATTTTCTAAACTTGTAGGCTGAAAACGAAACGCTTAAGGGTTTCATAAAATTTGTTAAAAATCATTCTTTAACTTATTTTTCTTTGGAGAACAATTAATGGGACTTTTGGTCCCAAGAATGTGGCTCTATCATATAGCCCTCCAAAGAGATGTAGGATCCAGACTTAGTAAAATTCAGGACCCGGCAACAAAGGTGGGTCCCAGGGACCTTAGGGCCGTATAGAGTTGTCCACTGACATGTGTATCTAAGATATTACATAACTCTAGCAACATTGAGGGAGCAATCCCACTTGACAACCATGAAGGACATAATTAATCCATGCTCAATAATATGAAAAGAATGAGAAAAGGTAAACATAAACTAGCATGAATATCTTATCTTGATGTTATGAGGAGGTAAGATTGAGTGAGGTTAAGAGTAAGGAAGAAGGAAAAGAGATTTTGGGGGGTTAGGGTTCAAAAATTGGGGTGAAGAACCGAGTTAGGGTGTATGTATAGGGGTGGGGGTCACTTACTCAAAACTATATTGTTTTCTACTGTGTTGATGAAGGTCCTCACTACAGTGAGTCTGTCTAGCATCTGAGGCCCAAACTGCCTTGTCATGCAGTGAGACAGTTCTATATAATTCTGTAGCAGCATCATCAGCTCTATATTTCTTGGCCCTTCACATATTCGGGGCCTTCCCAGTAGCACGGGTAGGTCTTGTGGGACCTTAAGGCCATACCGGACTTGCCTAGGGACACCTGTACTCGAGATATTACATTATTAAGGTCCAAACTTTGCTATTTTCAAATTGATCTAGCTTCTCTTACATACATAGCCTTTACCTAGCCTTGATCACTTAGAGCCTCATCAACATTTTCTGGTTCAAATGTTGATAGGAAAGCACAGATTGTCTCAGTTTTTAGTGATGACCTTGTTCTAACTCCTTGAGAAATATTCCTAATAACTTGATTTTGAGAAATTGCCTTGAGATTATAAATTCCTTTATAGTTTTTGTGACCAACATGCTTTGCAGCATCATTTTGATCATTTGAGGGCTCAACATCATGTTCAGAAAATGGATCATTTTTAGAAATGTCACTTTCTAAAAGTTGAGAGACTCTAAATATGCTTTTGAAGATTGTGAAGCTGTGTAATCAATTTTTGAAGGTTGAGAAACCTTGAATTCACTTTATGAATTGTCTAGGAATGTTCCCATCCCTTTAAAACCCCTCATTTCGGCCCCCCACTCTAGAAACTTGAAAATCCTCACCCCAAACACCCTTCCTCCCTCATTTTCTCGATCTAACTCCTATCCTACTTTTCCAGAGCTCAAAGGTAAGCTTGGTTTGTTGGTTTTTCCTCCTTTTCCTCTAATCTTTCACGTTCTAGGGGTAGGCTTTGTGTTCTTCCATTATTATCAAGTATTGGTGCATTCTTATTGTTGATTGAGTTAGATTAGAGTTATCTAGAGATTATTAGAGATTAATCTAGAGTATTGTAGTTGTTATGGCAAACATTGGTGTCATTCTTACTCCATGGAGCCCAATTAGTGTTGGTTCTTCACGTTCCACCTTTTAGGTAAGTGGATTCAATCATGTGATCTCTATGTTGGTCATTAGAATTATTTTCATCCAAATTTGGCATAATATATGATTTTAGAGACTATTTTAAATAGATTAGAGATTACTAATTGTTTATCAAGTTATGAACTTATGGTTTTCAAGAAGCATAAAATATATTTTTAAGAAAACTCATGTGACCATTATTGTTAAAATGATTTTTATGTAGAAATGATTATAATGTGATTGTTTAGAGACGTTATGGCTATTAAATGATTTCCACAGTAGTATATTTTTACATAACAAAGGTTTTAAACTTAGAATAAAACCCAGATACAAAGTTTTAGAGAAAATAACTAATTTTCTGATTTTGAACTAGATGGAAACTATAGAGAAAGAAACAGTGAGTTAACAACTGTGAGCAATCGTTAACCTTAGTACCAAGTTAGCCCCAAGGGACAACCTCACCCCAGAGCAGAGATTGAATATAGTTAGATGTCCAATTTGGGGTCTTGAGGAACACTGGAGTTTAGAGCATTTGTTATACCATGGTTGACATGCATAACCAGAGATTTAATTATTTGTTATGCCATATTTATTAGGCATAACTAGAGAAATTGTTATGTCACATACTTTGTGCATAACCAAAGATTCCTCTTTCATTATTAGAGTACTATTATTAATGATTTAGAGAAAATAACGATTTTGATTAATATGTATGTAAATATGAAAATATTTTATAACTTTGCTTTTATTACTATGATATCATGCATTCTTTTAGGTTGTCCTATGAAAAGGGTTACATGTGAGAATTCACTCACTGAGTTTTTGCTAAAACTCATTCTATGCCTTTTTCCTATTTACAGATACAATATCTGTTGTGGGTTCTTCTCAACCACCTCCTTCCCAGTAGCATTGGAGCTTTTAGTTAGTGAGCTTCACCTGGGTGAAGTGTCTGTTACTTTTTGGTCTAAAGTGCTCCAGTGATGGTGCGGGCAAGGTCTCAAACCATAAATGATCATTTCACATTTTGTTTCCATGATTTGTATTTAATAATTTAGTTTTCATGGTTTATTTTGTACAAGAGCAAATCAATATAATGTTTTGTATTATGACTATAGACTTTAGAGTTTGATTATGAAATTATAGTTATGATTATATTGATTTCAAGAGGCAGGTGATTTGTATTTAGAGATGAATTTATGTTTTAAATGGATTTTATGTTTTAAATATGCATATAAAGTGACTCAATGATCACAAGGCTTATAAGGGGATGAGATTCCTTACGTGTCAGTCACGTTTCTAGAACGGGTCATGACAATGTTCCAAAACATCAATAAGTTCAATCCCTGTTTGTAATTAACCAAAAAATAAACCTTTTTCATTTACACATCAACATGTCCATACGACCACATTAAGAGTGACAATTCACATGATAAATAACAGTTATTCTACTTTTAATTTTAAGCGAAGTCAAAATCTAAATATAAACAAAAGTGAAATCAATTATTTTCAATCATGGACCACTTTGATACTACTTGTTACAAATTTAGTTCTTTATATCATTAAGAAAATTGGAAGACTAGTTGCAAAAGCATACCTAAACATCCATAGGAATTGGTCAGTGTTTAGATATGTGGTTATTGATTTTCCAAGTTGATACGTATACTTTAGGCTTTGTTTGGCAAAGGAAAGAAATAGAAAGGAAGGAAATAGAGTAGAAAGAAATGGAGAGGAAGGAAGTTGAGATGATTTTATTTTCCACAAAGATGTTTGGATGAAAGGAAAATAAGAAGAAAGGAAATAGAAGGAAGATTAATTTGTTTTGTTTGTTTGGATGGAAAAGTGAAAGAAAAGAAAGAACAATAATACTAAATGACTTTTTTATCCTTATATCATGAAAAAATAAAAGGTTATTTTTTATAGAACTATCTAAAAAGTTATTGAAAAATTAAAATTAGATGCAATTTTATCATAAATATATCTATCAAAATAATATAAATAAATATAATAAAAATTGACCTTATACATATTTATATAAAAGCATTTAAGTCAATATCTTTATTTTATATTTAATAATTTTATTAATTAATATCAAATAAAAAATATAACTATTTTTTAATATAACAAGTTTAGAATAATATCAAGCTAATAAATAAGAAAATATTAATAAAAATATTGTCATTGAGCATTGCTAGTTTCATTGTCCTATCTTACATATCTTTATAACTTGAATTTTTTTAACCTTGATAAACATCTCTCTAAGAACTACAACAATATCATTTCACAGCACAATTGTCATAGGATTCTTACATTGAAAATCTTATATATTAGAGCAATGAAAGGCATCATGGGAATTCAGAGTCTGTGACTCAGGCAAGGCATGAGCATGAGTATTATTTGGGTGTTCTAAAGTTCTAAAAATTGGGGATAGGGATTTAAATCATGAACATGGATATTTTGAAATATGAAAATATCACTATTTCCTTCCACACTTTCCACCCATACGGGAAGGAAAAAATTTGGATAGGTCTCACATGCTATTTTGGCATTATTCAATTTTCCCCTCCTAATTTCTTTTGCATCAAACAACAAAAGATCACTTCTTTCTCCACATTTTCCTTCTTTTCCCAATCCTTCCTCCCTATTTTCTTTCAAACAAACATAGTGTTAAAGATGGTGGCTCTCTATTTTCTGATGATAGATTTTAGTAAAAGAGGCATACGTAACTTAGGGACCATAATATTTTATAAATGCATTAACCCTAGTCTCTAATTGAGCCCACCATAAAATTAGTAACTGGATAACATAATATCTACACATAATAATACTTAATGACATGATTTTTATCAGATCACTTCAATTTGGGCTCTGTATATTCTTACAATTAATTCTAGAATACTTCCATAAGAGACAATATCCCTTATGTACTAGTCATAATTTTTGGGTCATGACACACATAAACTAAATCTATTCATAAACTAAAAATAAGCATGTATAATATAAATAAAGTAAATTTAAAATGTATATCTATGGCATTGAATTTGAATTTCTAAACTAAGGTGAATTAATTAAATTATAGTTAAAATCTATATTTTAAAAATAACTAAAAATTAAATCTCTAGACTTAAAAACAAAATTAAAACTATGTAAACTAAAATAAATTGGTAACTCTATTTAAATTAAATTTGTAACTAAATTTTTAAACTAACTGAAATTAGAATATTTAAGTTGAACAAGACTAGGAAATTACCTGTGTATTAAGATTTTCACTATTCTTTTCTACTTTTACTTTCTTTTCTCTCTACCTTTCTCTTAACTTTGCTCTAAGTTCCTCTCTCTAAAAATAAAGAAAATGACACTATGCGGTCCATCCTCGCTAGTCGTATTGAATTTACAGGCAATTTCTAGGCTTGGAATATGGCCCACTATGCACTGCATCATGCAAAAACGATTTACACGCAATACATTCAGCTACTAGCCATATTACATGCAAATCATTTTTGCATAATGTGGAGTAAAGTGGTTCATATTGCAGGCCTCGAGAAATCATTGTGTCACCTAACCTTGAGAGTGGTAAGTCCAAGCAACATGTTGGGCTATTAGCCATATTATGTGTGTTTTTATACAAGCAATATGTTTAGCTATTAGTTGTATTGCTGTTAAAGAAAAATAGTGTATATAAGTATATGATGTTTGAAATCATGGAAAGTTTTATTTAATCACTTTTTTTAGGGACAATTACATTGATATCTCTTGAGGCCAACTGATATTACACTTGCCACCTCCTATATTTTAAAATTTCACTCACCTATCCTAAATGTATGAAGATCATTACATTAATCTCCCTTACAAGTTACAAACCATAAAAATAACATGATAATTAATTTTAAAACATTAAAAAATGTAAAATGACTTTTATGCCCTCATTAGCTTTTTCAATTTATACAAGATGCCATTTTGCACCATAAGAACAAATCAAGCTTCTTTTCCTTTGATAGTGAATCTTCAAAAAAAATCTAACAAGATCGATCATATGATTTTATGGTATTCTCCACAGGCACAACACAGTCTTTCTTGGTTGGAGGTGGAGAATTATGGTGTGCCCCACTTGGCCACTTGGCCTATGTCGTATCGGAGGAGTACCACAACAATAGGCACTGGTTACTAGATTGACCACCTCCCTTCAGTTCGTGTGAGAGAGAAGGGCACCATAGGTGCTACATCTTGCCTAGTGTCACAACCATATTTGGATCATGACCAGCACGTGAGGAATCCTATCCCCACATAAACCTTGTGATCACGAAGTCGTGCTATATGCTTATTTAATTCATAAAACTAATTAAAATCATAAACTAAATTTCATACTTGTCTCATAATGATCATAAAAGCTCTTTCATAATCTAAATCTGAAACTGAAATTATATACAAAATATGTTGAGTTGCTTAATATAAAAATTTAACTATGAATGCTATATTATATAAATACAAAAATAATCATGGTAAACAAAATAATTATATGCATGCATAGTCTGGGACCCTGCTTGTAGACCATTAAGAACTCTACACTATCCAAAAGATTTCATAGTAGCGTGAAGCTCACCTAAACTGATAATGTGCTACTACTGAGAGGGGAGGTAAATGATCTAAAGATAACATTGTATCTATGAGAAAAGGAAAAAGAAAAGGGGTGAGTTTTATCACAAAACTTAGTGAATGAATCCTCACTCGTAACCATATATGGGACAAGAAAGAATATACATAAATAATAATAATGCAATATTTAGAAAACATTTTTATTTACTTTACATAATACCCATCATCTTTATCTATGCAAGAATTATAAAAAAGAACAGACCATCCATAACTAATGAATGGAGCTCAATCCCTGGCAAATATGAGTCCGTAACTGAGATCTTAACGGTCTCTGATGAACCGTGTCCCTGGCGAACTGATCTAAATAAGGATAACTTGCCCCTGGTGGGCCTTGGTATACTAAGGTAAACAGAATAGCTGCCATTAACTCACAGCTTTATCACTCTCAGTAATTTCCTATTTTAAAATAAAATTGAAATCATAAAAGGGGAGTTATAGATTTTTGAGTTCAACATTTCTCAATTTTCATAGATAATCATAAACTTTACACATCGTTATAACAATCATGCTAACTCTTATTCTCATAATCAAATCAAAGCCATTAAATAAATCATATAATATCAACTATATCGAATGGTCCCATACATTATGATAAACACAGATTTTCATGCTAAGCTTTAATTTTCTAGTTCTAAAACAACATGCACATGACTCCATGTCATATGAAAGCTCAAATTCTAACTTCTAAAAACATTTTATTTCTAGAAAATAATAGCATAATGACCAACATAGGGCCATGACATCAAACCCACTTACATAGAACGGTGGAATGTGAAGGACCGACTTCGAGAAAGCTCTAGGGAGGATGGATGGCACCAATGTTTGCCATTGAAGCAACAAAACTCATTAATAATCTATTAGTACCTCTAGATTACCTTAAACCAACTTTAACAATATTAGGAGAGCATCCCCACTTAACAACAATGAGAAAAATAACAAAGCCCAACCCTAGATCATGAAAGAATGGAGAGGAAGAGGGCAAAATCTAACAACAATACATACCTTTGAAGCTTGGTGATGATGGATTTGAGTGAGATTAAGAGAAAAGAGAGAAAATGGGGGTTTAGGGTTTGTTTCTGGGTTCTGGGATGAAAAGGCCTAAGGAGAAGGATTTTAAAGTGGCGTACAGTCATTAAATCCAAATGGTGTCATTTCTGATACTATACTGATATCAAGGTGCTCGCTACAGCAAGTAAAACTTGTTGCAGTGAGCCTGCTACTATTCTCACTCGCTACAACGAGTATATCTCATTGCAATGAGTTTGTCTAGAGCAAAGATGGCAGTTTTGCTCTCCTAGCTCGCTGCAATGAGGCTTTTCTGCATAATTTTACAATTTCAGTTGTCGCGTGGTTTTTCGATGTACCAAGGGATTCCAAGGGTACCCTGAGGCTACAAGACCAAGTTGGAGACACGTGGACCTAATGTATTATATACTCTTCCCCTAAAAGAAATTTGGTCTCCAAATCTTAAAACATACATTGAAGAGGGAAAATATGCGGATATCTGGTCCTCATTGCTTCATTGGCTTACCTAGTAGCTTTCACTGAGGCCACTTCCTTAAAGAGAAGCTTGTTGACCTGCCTATCCACGATGACTATCGGTTCTTCCTCATATGCCAGGCTCTCATCAACTTGGATAGCTTGGGGTGTAAGCACATGAGACTGATCTGGCATGTACTTTATGAGCATACTGACATGAAAGACTGGATGAATAGCTGCTAAACCGGGAGGCATCACTAATATGTAGGCCATGCTTAAACTCTTTCTAAGATCTCAAATGGGTTGATATAGCAAGGACTTAGTTTTCTCAACTTACTGAACGTCACCACCCATTTCATGGGCAATACTCGCAAGAATACACGGTCACCAACTATAAACTCTGAATCTCAACACCGGTTGTCAGCATAAGACTTCTTCCTGGTTTGAGCTGCTAACAATCGTTCCCTAATCAGCTGGACCTTCTTTAGGGTCTCTTGAACTAGATCTGACCCTAGGGCCTTAGCTTCCCCAAGCTTAAACCATCCTATAGGAGATCTACACTATGGCCCATACAAAGTTTCAAATAGGGTCATCTGGATGCTAGCTTAATAACTATTGTTGTACAAGAACTCTGTCAATGGTAAATGGTCACACCAACTCCTACCGAAATCCAAAACACAAGCTTGAAGCATGTCTTCTAAGATTTGGATCATTCTCTTTGACTGGCTATCTATTTGTAGGTGAAAGGCTGTGGTCAAGTCCACACGAATCCCGAAAGCTTCTTGAAATGCCCTCTAGAACCAAGAGGTGAACTGGGACCCTCTGTCTAATATGATGGACATTGGCATGCCATGGAGTTTGAGAATCTCATCAATGTAGAGTTGGGCATACTGAGCTACACTAAAGGCCATCTTTATCGGTAGGAAGTGAGCTGGCTTAGTCATTCTATCTATGATCACCCATATGGAGTCAAAACCTTTAATTGTCTAAGGTAACCCAACTATAAAGTCCATGGTTGTCCTCTCCCACTTCCATTCTGGGATCTTTATCTACTGAAGCAAGCCTGCAAGTCTTTTGTGCTCAGTCTTGACTTGCTGACACACCAAACACCATTCCATGAAGTTGCCAATGTCTCTCTTCATGCCTTCCTACCAATATAGCTGCCTGAGATCTTCATATATCTTAGCTGAACTAGGGTGGATAGAGTATGCTACACTATAAGACTCTTCCATCACTGTAATACCCCAAATTTTTTTTAATAAAAGAGTTAGAAAATTTTTCTAGCTAAAAAGAACATCAATCACCCTTACATGTCATTCCGAATCTTGAATTTTTCTAAGTCTGGTCCCTACATGTCCATGGAGGGCCATATGATAGAGTCATATTCTTGGGATCAAAAGTCCCGATAATTATTCCTTGGAGAAAAATAAGTTAAAGAGTGATTTTTAATGAATTTTTCGAAACCTTTAAACACCCTGTTTCTAGTGTACAAGTTTATAAAATCGTGAAAATATCTGGATTTGAACTAAAACCCAAAATTTGAATTTTGATTTATTGGGATTTAACTTTAAATTAAGAAATGGAAATAAGTGAGACTGCTGGAGACCGCCCCAATGGTTAGATGACCGTCCAAGCGGTAACTAAAGAGTAAGGTGGTGCGGTAGCTGGACATGGGACTAACGCTCAATAGAAAATTTCAAACCCCTATTTCAGGGTCCAAAAGCTTCATTCACTCAAAAAAACTCACCCCCAAGCTCGAAACTCTCGGTTCTCTACCCCAAATTCACTCCTAAACTCCATTTCTTTCATTTTCTCTTGAAATCAACTTCACTCTTTGATTCTTAAGGCTTTAAGGTACGTTATTCTCCTAGTTTTGCTTTCTTTTCTCCCTTTCTTCTGGTTATTAGGCTGATTGGGAAAGAGGTTTTCTTCTTGGTTAGAAATGGGTTTTGATTATTCAGAGGTTTTAGAGGTTGATTTAGAGTTCTATTGCTTCTATATCAGATCCTACTATCAGTTCTGCTTCCTAGTGTGCTGTTGCTATTAGTCCCTCACTATTCACCCCTCCAGGTGAATGGGTTCACACTTGTAATCTCTATATTCTACATTAGAGCTATTTTCATGAAATATATGATTTATTGCTTGATTTTAGAGATTACTGTACATGATTTGAAGTTTATTGTTGATTTATATATTTTGAACTGTGGATTGTAGAGCATGAAACTTGTTTTTGATAAAAACTCATGGTACCATGTTTGTTGAACTGAATTTAATTGTATTTGATAACAATTGTGATTATGGAAAGCTTCTATGAATGTTAAGCTGAATTCTAGGTATGGTTTATGTATATAATATAGTTATAAACTTAGAAATGCTATTTAGAGAAGAAAATGGAATTGTGAATGTGAACTTGGTTGTTTTGAAATGTGACATTGGAATTTCTAGACTATGGAAAGCTTGGAAATTTGAGAAATGTTTTAGAGAATTAAACAGAAATGCTTTTAGAGCTCGAATCTTCATGAAATTCAGAACAGTTGACGGCTACATATTCTGAGGATATATGAAATCATAGATGTCCATCAAGGGTAATCCTTTAAGCATGATTTCACAGTCATAGTTACGCTAAAGTCAGGTTGTTAGAGTTATGTACTCATAACAACTGCTAGCTACATATTCTATGGCTTCTGAAACTACAATGCCTTTAAGTTGGTGATCCCTTAGAGATGATTTCATAGCCGTACTTATGCTAAGGTTAGACTATTAGAATCAGATAGATTCAAAGCTCACAAGAGAACCAAAAAGGCCCATGAGGGGCAATTTATTCAAAGAAATCACGAAACTACGCGAAACTATTAAACTTAGTCCACGAGGGACAATTTACTCAGAGAAACCATGAAACTACGTCCACGAGGGACACAACTTATGAGAAACTATGAAACTATGCGAAACCATAAAACTTAGTCAACAAGGGACACAACTCACAAGAACTGAGCACTAACAAAACAGAACAGAAATAGAGAACAAAACAGAGCAAAGATAGAGAACAAAATGGAACAAAGATAGAGAGTAAACAGAACAGAGATAGAGAACAAAATGGAAGGGAAATAGAGATTATTGTTCCTTTAGTAGTTATTACATAATAAGCTAATATGGTTTTAGATGTGAAAGTGAATTGAGGAAATTACTTTGAGTTTGGAAAACGATGACTAGTGTATATATATATATACTTATGCTTTATTTGATTATGTAAATCTTTGAATATTATTATTGCTATTATGAGTTCATGCATTGTTCTTTGGTGTCCCATGGAAGGGAGTTTCAGGTGATGACTCACTCACTAAGTTTTGGTTACAAAACTCACCCCCTCTATTCTTCTCCTATTTTTAGAGATACCGTAGTTGCTGAGGGTATCTCCCAGTTATCAATTCCAGAGGTAAGCATGATGTTCATGGGTTTAGTGTGCTCCAGTGTAGATGCAGGTAGGATCCCGAACCTTAGTGCATGATCTGTATTTTACATACATAATGTTATGCTGGACTGTATTATAAGACTTTACTATAGAGATTTTGTATATGTTAGACTTTCATTACACTTGTTGTATGAAAATAGACTTCAGATCATAGAATATGAGACTGCTGTTTGGAAAATTCTAACTATATGTTTAAAGACAAATGACTTGTATGAAGAAAAAGATTTTATGATTTGAATTAGTTAGTGATGCATTGTGTATATATAGGAACCAAGGTCATGTGGCTTATATGGGATGGGAAATTTTCACGTGCCGGTCACGTGCCCAGGTCGGGTTGTGACATAGTGGTATCAGAGCATTACCTTTCCCTGCATATCACTGGAGCAAGTGTCCACAGGTGGTGCATCGTTTATGTAAATAGAAGCGTGCCTATTTGCATTAACGAAGCACTGTTTGAGGCCTTTAGGATGGTCAGTTATGTCTAGGTCTGGAGATAGAGTCTTGTCTTATCTTATGACTAGTACTTCTTATCTTATATGTTCATGTCTTTTAGTTAGATTCAATATGCCTCCTCTTCGTCATTTTGCTTCACGTCGCCACCGTAGCAGCGGTTCTTCCAGTTCTAGTGGCCGCCTTAGAGCCTTGGAACAAGCTCTAGCCACACTTTCTGATGTGATAGCCAGACAAACAGAGACCATATTACAGCCACCCCCAGTCTAGCCTTCAATTAGAGACTCTAATGATTCAACCTTAGAGCATTTTCGTAGAATGGATCCACCCACTTTCCAGGGGCGTTTGACTATAGAGGATCCTCAAGCATTCCTCCGAGAGATAGAAAAGATGACCACAGTGATCCATTGTTCTTCTGAGAGAGTAACAGAGTTAGCTGCCTTCCAGTTAAGAGGCCAAGTAGGGATTTGGTATGATGAGTTCTTACAAAGGTATAGTGATTCAGAGTCGCCTACTTGGGAGGAATTTAGAGCTGTTTTTCTACATAGATTTTTGTCGAATAGCTAGCGAGCTCAATCTGAGGAGTTTTTGAGACTTCGAATGACTGTAGCAGAATATGATGAGAGGTTTACATACTTAGCACAGGCAGCTGCAGGCATGCTACCATCAGAGAAAGAGAAAGTTAGGTAGTTCATTCAAGGATTGCCTAAGGATATGTTCCTTGGCCTCCAACCTCATGTTGCTACTTTGGATTATGCACAGATGGTTGATACAGCCATCGGGTTAGAAGCAGGCTTAGTAGAGAGAAGAACTGCTTCTGAGTCCAGTAAGAAAGTTAGCACTTATAGTGTGTTTTTGGGAGGAGCTAGTATTAGTAGAGAACATGGTCAGCAGGGCCAACAGCGAGCCCAATAAGATAGGATTATCATTTCAGATCCCACTCCAATACGACCTATAGTTTCTCAGAGTTAGAGTAAAGGAAGTTGTCAGTAATCTGGTCAAGCATCAGCCCAAAACACCCCAATCCAAATTGCTTTATATGTGGGAAAAGCCACCTAGGTCAGTGCATGCGAGGTTCAATAACATGTTATGTTTGTGACCAGCAAGGTCATTTCAAGATAAATTGTCCTTTGCCAGGGTAAGTTTCCAGCCAAGAGTCAGCAAATCTTTCCACATTAGTACCATTACACCAATTAGGTAACCGACAGAGTGTTGCAACCTTAGCAAGCAGAGAAGCTGGAGATAGAGGTCCTGAGGGAAGAGGTCAAAATGGCAGAGGCCGAAGCAGTAGGGGACAGTCCTATCTTTTGCTATGACACATCAGGACGAGGTAGCACCCAATATAGTTGTATCAGGTACCATGTTAGTTACTCTTTTAAGACTTTGAATTTGATAGAGCAAAGCTAAGTTTAGAGTTAGTTATAGTAATATGTGGTTTTTCAGACATGTCTCCCATAGTAACAATTAACACAACTAGAGTACCATGAAACTCACAAAATATTCCACCTCCTTATACTTTTAATTACAACAGTTTAGATTTGGGGACCAAATCTTTTTGAGGGAGGAGGGGAGTATGTAATACCCTAAATTTTTTTTTAATCAAAGAGTTAGAAAATTTGTCGAGCTAAAAAAGGCATTAGTCACCCTTATCTGTCATTCTAGATCCTGAATTTTTCTAAGTCTGGACCCTACATACCCTTGGAGGGCCATATGGTAGAGTCATATTCTTGGGACCAAAAGTCTCGGTAATTGTTTCTTGGAGAAAAATAAGTTAAAAAGTGATTTTTAATGAATTTTTCGAAACCTTTAAACACCCTATTTCTAGCGTACAAGTTTATAAAATCGTGAAAATATCCGGATTTGAACTAAAACCCAAAATTTGGATTTTGATTTATTGGGATTTTGATTTTTCTAATATTTTATTTGAGTCCAAATGGGAGGTATTCCCTTATTTACATTTATGTTTAAAAATTAATAGGAAGTAAATGAATGATTTGGAAATAAGTGAGAC
This sequence comes from Dalbergia cultrata, assembly GCA_031216105.1. NCBI lineage: Eukaryota > Viridiplantae > Streptophyta > Magnoliopsida > Fabales > Fabaceae > Dalbergia > Dalbergia cultrata. The sequence continues at coordinate 22,655,713 of CM062350.1, forward strand.
TGTTGAAGACTGCCTCAACGGTCAGATGATCGCCTAGGCGATAAACAGAGAGTAAGGCGGTGCGGTAGAGAGACACCACTTCTTGGAAAAACATGAATTCACCATGCCAACCCCCCAAAAGCAAGGAAAGATTGAAGGGAATGGAGTAAAACTGGCAAGACAACTTACCTTTGACCTTGAAGGATGAAAGATTCAAGTTGAATTTGAGAGAAATTGAAAAGAAATGAAGATAACAGGTGAAATAGGGGTGGAGAGCGAAGTTCTTCATGTTTTAGAGTGTGTTTGGGTGTGTTTCTTGTCTGCATCGCCTTATTTACCCTGATTGCTGCAATGCTCATTTTGGTGCTATAACGCTCTCTATTCCTCATTTTTCAAGTTATAATTCAAGTAGGGCCTACCAACAATATGAATGGGTCCAGAGGAACCCTATGATGATCCCAGAGTTGCCTAGGGATACGTATACATAAGGTATTACAATTTAGAATGGTGTTATTTTTTATTCTATTGTTTTGGCATGTTAAATTTATTTTAGTTTGGAACTTTGTAGGTAGCAACTTATAGTTTAGTTTTCTAATATTTCATTTTATACCCATAATGAAAAACAAAAATAAAGGGACAAAAAGAATAGAAAATTAATTAGGGAGACAAAAATGAAAACAAAAATAAATTAAGGAATCAAAAAATGTATTTTACATTTATTTGGTATATTTATTTGCAATTTTAATTTAATTTTTGTCATGTTGAACACTATTTTGTTTTTACAGTTAATATTGATAATTTTTTAGTTTTAATTTTATTTTTTCCTTTCTAATATTTTCATAATTTTGTTAAAAAATTGGAAATAATAAAGTTTTGTCTTTTGAACTAGTACAGAAAATTATGCTTAGTCTTTGCATATATTGTGATCATTAGCAACCGCTTGGCATCTTTGTTCTTGAATTTTATAGTGAAATTTGATACAATGTGGCGAGCATAGTATGCGTGATAAGCTGAAAGAGGATACCAACCACTCCCTTCTGCTTCTAAAGCCTCTTTGATAGCATGATGCCTATCATATATTACAAGAATCCCATCTTGTTGTGTCACATACTATCGAAGGTTTCCCAGGAAAAAAGACCACGCTTCTTTTGTCTCTCCTTCCAAGACACCAAATGCAATGAGCACAATATTAGAGTTGCCATCTTGGGCAATAGCCATCAACAATATTCCAGCATATTTACCACACAAGTGAGTGTCATCAATTGAAATAAGATGCTTGCAATATTTGAACTCCTCTATGCATGGTGGATACGTCCAGAAAAGTCGGTGGAACATAAAGCAACTATTATCTACAACATTGCCAACATAACACGGTCCAATCTATAACTGGATAATAGTACCTGGCAATAAGCTTGCAGGGCGCCCCACCATGTAGGAAGCTCATTGTATGATTCTTCCTGGTCACCACAAATCATAGCAATTGCTTTATGTTTGGCTGGCCATACCTTTCTGTACGTTGTCTTGAACCTCAACTCTGCCTCTACCGATGCTTGTAGAGATTTGATGGCTATCGTTGGATCCGCATACACCACGGGGTAGATGTGTGCATAGATAATATGATAGTCTATCTGGGCATGCTGATCCATTGACTCAGGAAAGACACACGTGTGTAGTCCATTTAGCTTCCGCACTTTCCACATTTGCAATTTATGGCGAAACGTGACCTTATACTCCAATTATAGTCAACACCAAACTTGACACATTTGCAATGAAATTCTATGTGGTCAGACTCATAAACTTTATATTACATGCCTCTTCGAATGCTGTAATGTTTAATTGCAAACAAAACTTCTTCCTTACTATGAAATACTTGGCCTCTTGCCAACTCATTCTCTCTCGCGAAGCTTGAACCTGAAGCAGAACCACTCACATCAGGCCATATTGCATCGAAATCCATTGCTGAATAGTGACTAGGATGCTGTCGAGATTGAAACTGTGATATTTGTTCACCCAAATTTTGTATATAAAACAGCTACTACTCTTTTTCATCATCATTTGCTGCATGACCAAGCTCTTCCTCTTCATCATTTTCAGCATCTTGGTGCTCCACAATAAAATCAAAATCCCTAAGCGGCTTGGCTTCTGCTACTAGCTATGGATTTAGCGGCGATGGCTCTTCTACCTACCTTGCACGCTGTGCAAAGTTTATAGAAGTCATGTTATCATCTACTGCATATGACCTTTGGACATGATCACTTGGAACTTTAAGGGGCGTGAATGCATAAGGTCTGGCAACAAATGCTTTATTGTACGATAAATAGAACCATCTTGGAGTTCGACAAATAGATTTATTGTACGAATTTCGGCAAATGCGTGAAAAAAAGCAAACATATTATTGATGTGCTTATCTTTCGGAATTCGAAACTTTCTATATCGAATCTCATTTGACCCAATATTAACCGGTATTCGATAAAATATTTTTGCTATTTGTTTGCTGTTGCCCTCGTACTCTTTTAATATTTTGCTCTACAATTCCAATAAACTAATAGGTGGATGGACAACACACCAATCTTGATTATCACTAATAAATGTCTTTCCCTCCATTATGTTTATAACCTCACCATTATAATGGACAAGATTGTGAACATATCTTTATGCTATATTCTCCCCAAAATTTGTATACTAACTTATTAGATTTTTCTCGTATTGAACCTAAGTTGGGAGCTGTATTTATAAAGCTGGAGCAGCTCAAAATTGGGTTTAAATCGTGTTTTGAAAGGATGTCAAATTGTGTTAGGTACAATATGAAATTGTTTGCAATCGACTTCTGTGCTGTGCAAAAGTCGATTTAAATATATTTCTGTCTTATATAAAAGTCTATTTAAATCGACTTCTGTGTTGTAAAGAAATATGAATCAATTACAACCAATTATCTGACACAATATGACAAAAACTGACGTGTCTCTGAAGTCGATTCAAATCGACTTTGGTGTTTATTTGGCCCACTCAACATGATTCGCCGTGCTATGACCTGAGCCTGAAATGTATGCAGAACATAAGTTGATTTTAGATTTGTATGTTATTTTTGTGAAAATTTTTTACATCGTATAGTGGCGTGGTGGTAGTTCACCTTGTCCCTTAACCATGTGGTTGGGGGTTCGATCCTCACCCATGGAAATAGAGATCGTTTCACACACCATTTACCTCTTCAAGCCTCCCACGATGAGTGATTAACACTTAACGACGCGATACTGATTTTGATAAAAAAAAAATAAATCAATTCAAATTTACTTATATTTAAAAAAAGAAGAAGAAAGGATATATATATATATATATATATATATATATAGACACACACACACGTACCAACAAACTCGGGGGGCGTGTCATGTGACTTTTTTTTTCTTCCATTTTGTTTGTGTAAAAAAACCATAAGCTGGTGAGCAAGCAGTGCGATTTTCCTCGGCGACACAGTTGACCAGTGCAGTTGGAAGGTAGGAAGTGGAAATCGATCGAAGGAAGCAATGGCGTCACCGGTCGCAGCGGTTAACCTCCGCAGCATGGCACTGCGGTCCTCCAAGCTTCTCTCTCTTTCCCGTTCCCATCGTCTCCGCTCCATTCACCTCCAGATGCAGATGCCTCCCCTTACTCGCAAGGCAAAAACCCACTCCTTGACACACACACACACACACACACACACACACACACACACACTCTTCTCGTTTTTTTTTTTAATCTTGATGCCCAATTCTTAATTTCTCCAATACCCACTTTGCAACGAAAATACGCATCATTCATCGCCTTATAAGCCTCTTGGGGACTGTTTGATGAAACCTGTGTCTTTGAAGTACCAAGATGGGTGCTGATTCTTATTTTTGTCACTGAATATCGTCTAGTCATATATTGCTATATCAACAAATATGATTGACATTGACTTTTACACCCTTTACTTGAAAGTTCATGCAAATAAAATGATTTGATTGGATTTCATACTGTCTACATCCAAAATTTAACTCTAAATATTATTATTCTTTGGGATATGATTGTTATTTATGTATGGATTTTTTATAGTTTGGTGTCTGAGTGAGAGGTTTTCTGAATGGCAGATAAACACGGATGCAAGGAGCATTGCTTCCCAGCTCAATAGCTCTGGGCTGTTGAGAACTCAGGGCCTGATTGGAGGGAAATGGAGTGATGCCTATGATGGGAAAACCATACCGGTATGACATAGCTGCTGTTAATTTTCCTGAACTCTTTTCATTTTTTTCCAATGCTCTCTTTTTGTGTGTGTGTGTGTGTGTGAACGTAAAAAGGATTTGGGACAACATATACTTGCTGCTCCATTGGCAATTGATTCTTCTGATGGTCATAGTCTGGAGCTGTAGTTTCATATTTTTCATCCTGTTGTAATACTAGGGTCTGTTTGGATAAATAGCTTATTTAATGCCTTATGTGAAAAGAACTTTTGTAAAATAACTTATGAATAAATTATTCTATATTTGGATATATTATACACAATAACAAGAGTTCTTGCGTTGGGTGTTTTAAAAAATGTTTCTTGAAAAGTTAGACATTTTAATTTCACAAAAAAACACTAAAAATGACTTTTTGAGAAGTAATAAACTATATGGCCAAACAGAATAGAAGGTTAAAAATATAATTTTTGGCTTCCAAAATGTTTAAAAAATTCATAAGTAATGGTATCCAAATAGACCCTAAGTTCCATTGTTTTGATAATCTTACTATTGTCCACGAATCTCATGTATTCAACATTGTGGCAGGTTTATAATCCAGCAACGGGTGAATCTATAGCAGATGTTGCATGCATGGGTGGAAGGGAGACGAATGATGCAATTTCTTCAGCCTATGATGCATTTAGATGTATAAGACTTCACAGTTTGATGCTTTATCCTTTATTTCAAGTTAGAAGCAGTAATGTTGAAGAGGACTAATATATATTGTCATATATGACAGAATAAATGTCTTTTCTTTAGGTACTCTGGGTAGAGTTGTCCAATAGCTTAGATATTGATCTGTTCTTTTGTTTTTTTTTGCTCTTAAAAAAATCTGCGAAAAATTTGCAAAAGATATATGCCCATGAGATTGTTATGTTAAATAACAATAACAAGTTTGATATTGAGAAGTGGGTAGTCTCAAGTCAATGGTCATTCTTTAGTTTTCTTTTATTATGAAATTACTTGCCTATCAAGAGTAATCTCTCGATATAGGTCAAATTATTAACATTTGCTTGCCATAGGAACCAAGTGCAGATATTAGATGCACATGCTTTAAAAGAAGTGCAAGTCTGCAAGGGAATATGGACAGAGTTCTAGTTTATTATTTTTCAGCTGTGACACCCTCACCTCTTTATTATGTATTAGTATTTTTAAGAGCGACTAGCATAAACTGAGCGATCAATGTTTCATTGTCACATTCAGTGGTGATTGTTACCCTTGTTGATTTCGTTCTATTATATTCATCATGCCCTTTCACTCCAACTTTTACTTTGCTGATGTATTGATGTTGTATTGGTTCTTTGTTTGATGTCCAAATGAATCGTTGTTGGTACAAATGATGAATTAACTAAAATTCTGTTCTGTTTGTTGGTATCATTGGATTATTGACAGTATTATAGTAACTACGAAACTTCAAGTCTAAGATGCCAAGATTTTCAAGGACAAGAGAAGTCTTGTAGGAAATTTTCTTCTAATGCTGATACTGAAAAGGAAACTTATGTCACTAAGCTGATGCCTTTTGGCCAAAGTAAGGACTTTGAATGAGGAATTATCTTTATTAGGCCTTTAGGAAGCAAACAATTTACAAGAATCTCAGTCACTTCTTGATAAAATGGGGGTTAGGTTGGTTAATCCATCAAGTAAGGAGTTAAAGGTGACCTTTTCATCAAATACTTATATTGTGAAGAAGAAAAAGGTGGAAAAGGCACTTCAAAGCATAGCAACAACAGTAAGTTGTGGAGGTCCAAAAGAAAATAGGAGCCTTAAATAGGTTTTCTTGGAACTTGTGAAGTTGTCTTTCTGCTGAGGACTTGGGAGAGTTGTTTCGGGTTTTCTTTAGCCTTAGGTCTTTACTTCTTTGAGGTTGTTTCATGGAGAGAGTGTTCTAGCAGTGTTTGGGGCAGTTATGGTGGTTTCCTTTTCTAATTCTCTTTTTGCTGATTCTGTTGTGGGGTTTTCACCTTTTTTTATTTGTGGGGTTTTTTACTGTTTATTTTTCTTTTATCACCCCATTCCTGGACAGTATCTTATACTGTGGTATTTTTCTTTTCCTTTCTAATAAAATATCTTGTTCAAAAGAAAAAAATGGTAACTAAAATTTTCTGTACGTAGCATGGAGCAAAATCACTGCTGCTGAGAGAAGCAAATTTCTGAGAAAATGGTAAGTAGTTCTCTGCTGGTTTCATGAACCACCTGCTTCTACGAAAATATTTGACATAACTGGTGACATTTATTTGTTTTAAGCTTTGAGGTCATATAGGTGCTGTTGATGTAATTTGTAGTCATTTTAGCCATGAATAAGCCTCATTATTTATCGGTACTACATTGTGTTACGGAGCAGGTCCATTTGGTTGTGGGGAGTTGTTGCAGAGCAGGTGAGTTTCTTGTTGGTACTGGGGCTCCTTGCGACTTCATTTGTCAGTCTCTGGGGAAGAAGTTCCTTTGGTTACATCAAAATTCAGTGTTAAAGTGGGGAATGGTCATCAAATTAAAAGTTGTGGTAGGCTAGGCATAGGCAGTGAAGGTGGTACTCCCTGAGTTGGTTTGGTTATTCAGCAAATTTTTTGCTACGATACTGCATTCAGAAAGAGGAAAATTATAAAAGAACTCACTGTATTATTGGGGGATTCTTGACAATGTGTCTAAGAACCCTACAATCGTGTATATGACTTTCAAGAGTTCCTCCACCTCTCCTTACCAAATGACCAGACACCTCTCTCTATCCGTTTCCAATTCTATTTGTTAATTAACTACTGCCGTAACTACCTAACCATCCCGTTCAACTGACTCCAACAGACTTTTGTGCTTCACGGCTACTGTATCTCCTTCCTTCTGTTATATACAACTGGGCTCATGCTATCTTGCCCATCCTCTCTTCTATGCCTTCTAACAAACACTTGTTTCACCATCAGCATCCTAACATGTTGACATTATCATGATGAAGACTCTTTGAATAGTAATTTTGTCTTGATAATATTTATGTTCTTAAAATTTTCTCCTCAATTCTTTCAAGGTATGATCTGCTAATGGCACATAAAGAAGAGCTAGCTCAAATTATAACCTTGGAGCAAGGGAAGCCTCTAATGGAGTCTTTGGGTGAGGTACACCATAGATAAGAGTCTGGGATTGTGTACTTTCCCAATTGTTGTTGCTTTTCTTCTTTTACTTATTTTCCGAAGTTGAATTTCATTATTTGTGCAGAAAGTTATGAAATTTACTGTTTTGCAGATAAACTATGGGGCTGGCTTTATTGAGTTTGCATCTGAGGAGGCAAAACGCGTATATGGGGATATAATTCCTGCACCTCTATCTGATCGGCGACTATTTGTTTTAAAGCAGGTAAACCTGAACATTTATTTGGTGCTTTAATTTTCATATTTCAGTTGTTTTCTGGGAAAACTTTTTAGTTAGACTATATCGATTATTTTCATTGCAATTTGTTCGTGATGGGATGTCTATGTCAATTGCAGCACACCAAAACAAATGGAGTATAATATTCAGAATTAAAAATCATGTTACAGCATGAGGGTCATATTTTAGCTTTGTAGTTCTTTTCCCTGGGTGTAACTTCGTAGCTTTTTAATATATAATAACTCTGAAATATCTTTTCTGTGTGCAGTGTGTGGCTCCAGCTTTGAAACAGAAGCTGAATATTTTTCCTTTTTTTCACACTAACCCTGCACTACAACTTTGATCTAGAGTAGTTCATTAGGTGATTCTTAGGTGTGTCTTCTCAACTTGGAAATTGAAACATTTTACCTTTTTAGATTCAGAGGCTTTGGTAGAACTACGGAGGGTAAGGCTTATGGGTTTCTGCAATCAATGCCAGTCTATAGTTTAGTTGGCTGAATGGAAATGCTTAGATGTTCAAGGATTCTTCTTATCCCTAGATCTGATATAGGACAGAATCATTTTTATGACCTCTCTTTGGTGTTTGGCTCATGGTCTTATTATGGGATCTGCAAAACGGATATATCCTGGGATTGTGAGTTTTTACGTATTGCCTCATTTCTTTATATTTCTATCCTTCTTTAAGTTGTTGCTACTAAGTTTTTGCTACACAATTTTTTTTTTCATCTCTATTAATATTTTCTCTTTCATGAAAAAAAAATAAAAATAAACAGCAAGGTACATTTTATTGTTGATATGAAATATGGCTTCTAATTGAAACCAGAGTATGGCACTGTCTATGCAGTGCTGAATTTTCATTTCGAGTTCGTGTTTCAAGTGCAAGTAGGATCTGAGGACGTGTGTTCCTCAGCCAATGAAAGTTCTTTGTGTTCTACTTAAGAGATGATATTAGGTGCTAGCTAGCTGTACATATATACTTCCCATAATTTACTCTATATGAAATTAAGAATGCTGCAACGTGGACAATTTTCATATTTCTGTTGCCTTTTATATTGAAAGTTCTGGATGAGGATTTTGCTCTTTTAATAATATTCAAAGTCTGTTTGATAATCATAATATTTAAGTACATTGCTCTTATTTACTTCTTTTTTGCCATTTGCAGCCTGTAGGGGTTGTAGGTGCAATCACACCATGGAACTTTCCCCTGGCTATGATTACACGAAAGGTATGTCCAGTTTGAATCTTTAGGGGGCATTTTTTTTTTTTGTTTTGATATTTTGCTTGATATATTTTCATTCGTCATGCTATCTTCTTTTCATTTTGTTTCCTATTTTTAAATTTTTGTGAAGGAAATGCTATAAACAAGAAATAATAGTTTTCACCACTTCCTCACAAAACTTTGAAAACAGAAAACAAAAAGAAAACAATGTGGCCTTTTTATATTTATTAGTGAAAACATGTTGATTGAAAATGAAAACAAAAAACAAATTATACTCCCTATCCCTAGAGATCAGTGTTTAACCATTTTCACTTTTAAGTGTGCTAGGAGTAAATGAATGACAATCATTTTGCAAATCATGTTTTATCTTCTATCAGGTTGGTCCGGCCCTTGGATGTGGATGTACAGTGGTCATAAAGCCCTCTGAACTTACACCTCTCACTGCTTTAGCTGCAGCAGAACTCTCTATTCAAGCTGGAATACCTGCGGTAGTTTCTTATAAATACTTTTATGGGCGTAACAGAAGTTAATTGCATATTAGGCAAATTGGCTCTATAATTTTCTATTTTGATAGTCGGTACTTTAGTATTTACATTTAATAAAAGCTGCCTGAGATGCATCACAATTGTACATCGGGAGCATATTGTGACGATTATTGAAAGTTCATTATGATATTTTGATATGTAATCTGCTATGTCTCTATGTCACTACACTATTTAAATATGTGCTATTGTTGCAGTTTCTCTGCTTGTCTTTAACTATCTTTACTTTAGTACTTTACTGTAATATTTTTGGTCCTATTTCAAATACAGTTTGTCTTTGAAATTAATTGTAGTATGTATTCCATGTTCATGGAGCTTAGATATTGTATATCTGAAGGTCTGCCAAGGAGAAATGCAAAGTTGGCTACTTTTTACAGTGCTAGTGTGCATTAGTTTCCTCCATAGGGATGGAGTTTTCTTTTTTCCCCTGCCCACCTTTTATCATGCTAATGCTTCTGGTATTTTTGACTTAGGGTGTTGTGAATGTGGTTATGGGAAATGCTCCTGGAATTGGGGATGCTTTACTTGCAAGTCCACAGGTTCTGTCACTATGCAATTTTACAATGCATTTATGTTATGAAATGTAATTGATCATCTGAGAAATAAATCATCAACCTTACATAGGTACGCAAGATCACATTTACAGGCTCAACAGCTGTTGGGAAGAAATTGATGGCCGGTTCTGCTGAGACTGTTAAAAAAGTATGCGTAGATGTTATAATGAATTTCTTCAAATAAACGATATTAGAAATGATTATACTCAATGTCCTTTTTAATCTTTTAGGTATCTCTGGAACTTGGGGGCAATGCACCTTGCATAGTTTTTGATGATGCTAACTTGGATGTTGCAGTTAAAGGAACTGTAAGTTAAAAAGGGTGAAAATGCACGTTGATTGTAATGATGATTTTTATTTAAGATGTCATTTATATGGACATGCTGTGTCTTGTTCAGAAACAACTAATGCATGCCATTACCGAGACATTTTAAATTTTTAATGATAGCTCTAAAAGTTGTGAATAATTCTTGTCTTCTCACTTTGTGGCCTCGAAATGATTTTTGAAAATATTTGAATCGCAGAAAATGGTAACTTATTGATTACTGCTGTGTTTTCATTTCTTGATATGGAAATCTTGCTTTGGAAATGAGATGTCGGCTTACATCTTTTTCCTCTGCAAGCATATGCATGGACTGAGTGGTTGCGGATTTAGAAACCAATGTTAGTGTCCATAGCAAACCAGACATGGAAGTTCATGTGTATATGCTGGTGCTGATCAAGAGCTGGACAATTGGAGTTAGATTGAGTGAAAAAATATTGGGTTTCTTTGGCTATGGGGAACTTAAATTGCACAGGCAAAATCCAGCTGACCAGCTGGCCCTGTGCACTTAGGTCAAAAGCAAAGCTTCAAAGTCAAAACAACTTTCATGGAGAAACCCTGTCCAATGACAATGTGTCTCAAATATGATTATTAGTCAGGGGGATGGTGGATTAGGCAGTTGCTAATTTAGGTGTGGATTTTTTGGTTCAAGTAATGCTAGTGTTATATCTGATTCAGTTGCTGTGATTTTCCATTTTTTGGGAAATAATTCAAGGGCATACTTGTTTAATGTTTCTGTTAGATTTGAATGCTTATGAGGCTTCCTATTTCTTAGAACAAGTGGGTCAATCAGCCCAATCCTTAAATACTTTCACTAGTCCAGTCAATCTGCCCAATCCTTAATTTTCCAATTCTTTTATTTTTCATTGAGTTGAATTTATAACATTTCACAATCTTTTGACATCCTCTGTATCCAATTTGTAGATTTTTTTCCTGAAAAATTATCTTAGTTGATGATTAATTATATGTTGGAAATTTTTTGACCCCAATATTGTGCTTCCTCTCTCCCCCCCTCTCTCTCTCTAACCCAATGCACCAAACTCCGTGAACTTTGAGACTTTAACCTCTCCAGTTTAATTTCAACAATTTGGGAGATTACCTGTTCACAGGTAGTGGCTGATTTTGAAGATTTTGGAGATTTTAGTTTCTATCCACTTATTCTGTTCAGGAATCAACTGGCAATTTAAGCATGGGGTGGTAACAACTAGATATGAATAAAATGATAAAATTTTATAAAAGCTTCAAGATTGGGGTTAGCTGCTGCTATGTACTTGTATTTGCTAAACTGAAACTTGAGGGGTCTTCACCCTTTCATGGTGATATTTGTGACCATAACATTTTGCTTTTTCCCCTAAATTGCAGCTTGCAGCAAAGTTCCGTAATACTGGACAGACATGTGTTTGTGCGAATAGGATTCTTGTGCAAGAAGGTTAGATTAAAAGGATAGTCAACTATCGATGATATCATTTTAATTCATTTATTTGATGTGCCACCTCCTAACTTTTGTTTGGCAAAAGCATGTTCATAATTTCCAATTGATGAATACATGTTAGAGATTCAATACTTTGTTGTTGCTGAATGCTGATCTCTTTGCTTTAAGTTCTCTTCTTCCAACTGGTTTAGGTCTCAGGAATGAGTCAATTACTAGCTGGTTTATGTAAATTGCCTTGCATAAGTCATATTTTCCTGACCTTAGAAGTTTTTGCAAGATTCTATTTTGTAACCTTGCATCACCTTAATCATTAGGGTGATTTATTGATTGCGGTTTCAATAGTTAGTTTCTTGTTTAGTTTTGATCTCATAATTGTGAGATGGAATATTGTGTTCTGAAAAATAAAAATTTCTGAAATGAGTATAAGAGAACAGCATATAAGGGATGAAGGGAAGTTGCACTGACATTCTGATAAGAGATCTTGCTCCAATTATTAGTGTTATTGTACTGTTGATGTTTCCAACTCAAACCAATATGCAAATGTGCTTTTAGATACATTATTTTATATAAGACATATTGCATTTCTTTATTTAATAAAGCTTCTCTTTGAAGGTATATATGAGAAATTTGCAAATGCTTTGCTTGATGCTGTTCAGAAGATGAAAGTTGGGGATGGTTTTAGTGAAGGTGTGGCTCAGGTATTTATTTTTCTGGATATTGACTACCTTGCCTCTCCATTGTTCTCGCTTACAACTTTCTAGTTTCTAGATTATTATTGGACATGATATTCCTTGAAAATGTTCCTGTAGCATATCTTTTGAGTATCACTACTATCTAGAGTCTACTCCCAATTTGAAAGAAAATATATGAGCTAAATTTTCTGGATCGTCGTGTAACTAAATTATCCTTCTCTAAACAGGGTCCTCTGATCAATGAAGCTGCTGTGAAAAAGGTGTGTGTTTCTCTTTATATTTCGGTGTCTTTTATGCATTGTTGCAGGATCACTCCTCTAACTCCTGAGAACTTCTGTGTCTTGGTGTGCTTTGTGACTTTTCCTTACAGGTTGACTCCTTACTTCATGATGCTACATCAAAGGTTTGTCTTCTTTGCTTTTCCTCAAGTCTGGTTCTCCACTTCATACCCCGAGATCTATGGGAACATCTTTTTCAATCTCTTTCTTTCTACATAATGAAGCTAAGAAAGTTTTTACAAACAATATTTTTTCTGCCAAATATTAACCATGCTTTGCCATCTGAGATCCCATTTGGAGTTTGCTGTTGTTTGTTAGTACTGCAATTTCTGTATCCTTCTGAAACGTTAAAGTATTATTTACATTTGATAACTTTTTTCATCCTTTTGCTTCTTTGGTGTATGTGAACAACAACATCAAACTCCAAGGGCTATTTTTTGTTTTCGTGTGGGGTGGGGTGATATATAATAAAGCCATTCATGCTCTTTCACCTAACCATTTAAGCTGTTGGTTCTTGACTGTAGGGCTGACTGCATTAATCAAATGATTCTATTGTGCTATATCTAAAACCTAATTTTCGGGAATTCCATTTATATTACGTTCTTTCTCCGAAAGTCTTCTTTTGCTACCTATGTACACTGAAACAGGAGGAAATAAGTTTGTTTATACATTTCCCTTTAGTTTTTGGAAAATATAGCAATATGTATTAGTGTGTTAAATTACAAAAGATAATAGCTTGGATGATTCAATTCCTTTTAATCTTCAGGGTGCAAAGGTAATTCTTGGGGGTAAAAGACATAGCCTTGGATTTACCTTTTATGAACCTACAATCGTTAGTGATGTCAACAATGAGATGCGCATATCAAGGTAAAACTTTCAAGGTGTTAGTTAGTGATTCTTGTTAATTCACATGTTAGACTGATTGACTGGGTTTTGACCAGCTACTTTGACATAATATTTTAGTGAATGTCTGGACTGACTGATATTAACAACCAGACCTCACAGCTTGGATTTGTTACTGTATCTGGCCTTCTAAGTTGGAAGCTGACGTGACACATTAGATATTTGATTCCCATATATTATAATGATGAACTTAAATTTCTAATATAGTCATCAACAACAATACGAACATGTTATTGAAAATTTGAAGGGTGAATGTAGATGTACCCATATTTTTGGATTTTGTTTCCTGTGTTGTCTTCTTTGTAATTCTACAAAAATGTGTCAATTGCTGCAGCCTGCACCCCAACTTATACTAGATACCTGAGAAAAATTAGCACGTTCTGTCAATCATGCATCCCTTGATCAGATTCAAATCAGTTACCTAGAATACATATCCCACTAATCACCCTCGATTTTAGAGTCTTCACTTAATTGTTTCCTAATAGAAAACTGGCTGTAATGGGGATCTGGGTGTGTTTTTATATGCATGATGTTAGTCTCTACCATTGAGTTTGGTAGAAATATGTTTTGTAAATAATTGATGAATATGACTTTGAGTAAATGTTAATATTTTTGTTGCAATGCCATCTTGTGCTTCTGAAAAACTGGCATTCACCTTGGGGGTGATATGAGGTTTCGAACCAATGTAGCTTTTACAGTTTACAATGCTGTGATGCGACACTGCCTATATTCTATATTGCAGAAATGTTGAGATGGTTGAATTTATCCTTTTCTTGTGTCAGTCAGATGGAACTTTGTTGTCGATATTCATTTGGCTTTGTTACTGTTAATGTTAAACTCTGAGAAACTGTAGGTCTGAATTGTGTGTTCTCCTGTTGGAGATTTCTGATATAAATAGTGTAATACAAACTGATTTTCAGCCCTAAAAACTAGCTAAATTTCTATAAATGCTATCCTACAACTGGGCTAACATAACTACATAATTACAGCTGTACAATTCCCACATAATCTGCTGGTTTAGAGTATTCTGCCAGTAAATATTCTGCTAATAAATGGCAAATATTCTGCAGTATTATTCTCATAATTAATTCCATTGATATCCACCCTCGAATTGATGCTGGTAAATCTACAAGCATCAATTTGCTAAATAGGAAATTATGACACTGATGTGTCAAGGATTTGGTGAAAATGTCAGCGATTTGAACAGCTGTGGAGACATGAGGGAGAGTGATACCTTTGCGGCCATAGGCTTCTCGGATGGAGTGACAATCAACCTTGATGTGCTTTGTTCATTCATGACGAACGGGTTTGCTGCTATTTGTATGGCACTTGTATTGGCAGCATGTAGTTGAGTTGGTTGTGCTTGTGAGAAACCAAGTTTGAAAGAACACCACGCAACCAAATAATCTTGGAACATGCTGCAGACATGGCACAATATTCTGCCTTAGTGGATGACTTTGAGACCAAGTCTTGTTTCTTGCATTTCCACGAGATTAGAGCATCACCTAGAAACATATACCAGCCAGTAGTAGATTTCTGGTGTCTGGACATCCAGCCCAATCAGCATCGCTATATCCTTGGAGTTCTGTGAGGACTCAGCAGGGAAGAATATGCCTCGGTTGAAAAGGCCGAGGAGATATCTAATAATGCTGGTATACTGCAAGAAGATGGAAATGCCGAGGGGATTGCATGAATTATCTGATTGTGTGGACAGCGAAAGAGATGTCAGGTCAAGTGATGGTTTGGTAGATAAGGTTACCAACCAGCTTTCAGTATAAAGTTGGGTCTTCTAGATGGTCGCCTTCATCTCATCTATATTTCACATTAATTTGCATGGGGGTACCAATAGTAGTGGGATTGGTGAGGCAAGCTAACTGAATAAGATCTTGAATATATTTGTGCTGATTGACAAAGATGCCTTTCTGTTGATAATGGATTTCTAACCCCAAGAAATAAGTGAGGTGGCCAAGGTCTTTCATGTGAAAAGTTGAATGCAACAATTTCTTGATTGTAGAGA
Source organism: Dalbergia cultrata (assembly GCA_031216105.1). Classification (NCBI taxonomy): domain Eukaryota; kingdom Viridiplantae; phylum Streptophyta; class Magnoliopsida; order Fabales; family Fabaceae; genus Dalbergia; species Dalbergia cultrata. Next base: position 22,671,237 of record CM062350.1, read on the forward strand.
TAGCCTCTTGATCAGAATCCGTCACCACAATGTCGTCCACATAAACAAGGAGTACCACAATTCCTTTAGAAGTCCTCTGTATAAAAAGAGAGGGATCATACTGACTTTGTGTGAAGGAAAAAGCAAGTAGTTCTGTTCAAAATTTTTCAAATCATACTCTTAGTGCCTGTTTCAATCCATATAAAGAGTGCTTTAGTTTGCAACCAACATTGGGTGATGATGTAGGCATACCTGCGAAAAGTTTTATGTAAACTTTCTCTTGGAGGTCACCATGGAGGAATGCATTCTTGACATCCATTTGATGTAGAGGCCAAGATTCAGGAGCAGCAATGGCAAGAATAGTGCACCCAGTAGTCATCTTGATGAAAGGTGCAAAGGTCTCCTCATAGTCATGGCCAAATTCTTGCTTATTTCCCAAAACAACCAGCCTAGCCTTGTAATGATCTATGCAACCATCTAAATGAAGCTTTATAGTGAATACAAATTGCTGCCCAAAGGTTTAATAGACGGTAGGCATGGAACAACATCTCATGTCTGATTTTCTTCTAATGCTAGACGTTGTGTTTCAATAGCTTTCTGCCAACATTCATGCTCCATTGCCTGTTTATAGGAAGAAGGGGTAGGAATAGAAGTTCAAGTTGCTGTCAGGGATAAAGGGAAGAAAAACCATATTTTTCTGGTGGTTTATGAACGCGAGAACTGTGCTGTAAAGGAGCTGGTTCTGGAGCAAATACTGGATCAGCAGCAAGAGAGTGATCAGGAGAGGGCCATCGAGGTGCTGGTGGCTGATTCAGAGTTACAGCCTTCCGTCTTTGGTATACCATGGGAGGTTTTGGTGATGTAGGTCTTGCAGGAGTGTTAGGAAACAATGGCGAAACAGATATGGAGGATGAAGAGAGTGTCACGGTAGTTGCAAACAAGTATGTATTTTCTTGAAAGATGACATTTCAAGAGACTCGAATTTGATTTAAATTAGGATCATAGCATAGAAAATCTTTTTGGTGGCCTGAGTAACCAAGAAAAGCACGCTTAACTGATTGAGCTGAGACTTTGGTGCGTTCTTGTGGGGGAAGATGGACATAACAAACACAACTAAAGGTGCAAAGATTAGAATAAGTGGGTGGGTCTCCAAATAAATGTGAGAAAGGAGAATCGTTGTTTAATGATGGAGAAGGCAGGCGGTTGATAAGATGGACAGCAGTGGCGAGAGCTTCACACCAATATTGAGATGGCACATACGATTCCAGGATAAGGGTATGGACAACATCAAGGTGACGATTTTTCCTTTCAGCTACCCCTGGGGAGTGGAAGGACATGACCTTTCAGATAGAATACCATTTGTTTCCAAGAATTCTTGGAATAAATGAGATGTGTACTACCCTCTTAAAAAACAACACAAAACCCCAAAAATTGTCCGATTGAAGAATTTTAATTTTTGAAGAAAATTTGGGTCTGCAAATAAGCATGAAAAAATTTGAAAGCTGAAAATACTTCATCTTTTGATCACAAAAAATAGACCCATGTGAAACGACTATAGTCATCAATAAAAGTGACAAAATACTTGTAATGAGCTTGAGATATAACAGGTGCCGTCCCCCATAACTCACTATGAATCATATCAAAGGCCCGTCTTTCATTTGATTTAGATGTTGAAAATGGTAGAATTTATTTTTACCAAGTTTGCAAGAAGTACAATCAAACTGAACAACACTAAGAGATGAGGAGTCTTTATTATGAAGAATGCCAGATTTCAGCAATTCAAGCAGTACATTTGAGTTTGGATGTCCAAGACGCTTATGCCATATTTCAAAATTAAAAGTAGCAGAATTACAAGAAACAAAAGACAGGAAAGAACAAGGAGACTTTGAGAATAAAAGAGGAAAAAGATGTCCAACCTTAGGCCCCTTCACGATCATCTCCCCTGAGTGTTTATCGTGCACAAGACAACCAGATTTTGAGAATTCAACATCGCAATCATTGTCAACTAACTGACCAACAGAAATAAGGTTACTAGTGAGACAGGGTGAAACAAAGACATCGGCTAAAAATGAAAAAATATCACCAATTGCTGTGATAGGTAAATGGTTTCCATCAGCAGTATGAATTTTGAGATCTCCTGAATATTTGGTGACATCTGTAAGGGTGGCAGCATTTTGGGTCATATGATTGGATGCCCCGAAGCCAAAATACCAAGGAGAAGATGCAGGAAAAGGTTTACCTGAGAGTCCTAAAGCAGAGAATGCGGAAATTATCATTTGTTGAACCATTTCAGAGGTCAAAATTTGAACAGGGGCAGGAGCAGTATGCTGCACATGTGCTGTATCCACAGAACTAGGAGCAGCAGAAGAACCAACAGAGGCAGTAAAGGCTGTTGCAGTTCTCTTGGCCGGTCTTACTAGGCATTCTTCAATGATATGGCCATCTTTTTTGAAGTAATTGCAGAACTTTAGGACAATTTGAAGCAAAATGATCAAATTCTTTGCAACAGAAACACTGAACAGTACTCATGCTCCTTCCTCGAGGCTTGCACAGTGTATGCAACTGGAAGAAAGGTGGAGTTTTGTTGTTCCATGGTTGTTTGAGTATGTTAAAATTGAGGGTTTTAGATGGTAGAAGAAGAAAGGAGAGAGAATAGAGACTCAATAATATGAAAATATATTTGATATATTGTGTTGTGATAATACAATGAGATAATCCTATTTATAAGCTAAAGATAAAATCTAATCCTTATGATAAAATCAACCTACATAAATATCAATCTATCTAAGATATGATATGAAATATTCTAAGATATAATAAAGATATTAATAAATGTTTTCTTATTTCTAACACTCCCCCTCAAGCTAAAGCTTACTAAGCTTTAAGCTTGTTACAATTAAACCCTTAAAATATAAAAGAATCTCCAACAACGACTACTAGCAAGGCAACTCAGGGATGCTGGATATGTTGATAGGAAGAACATGGCAGCTGGAATGACCATAAGCTTGAACAACATGTTGGAGAATTGCATGACTAGGAAGAAGAAGAGACACCCAACTATCAGTTGAGTTTCGAAACAAGAAGTAAGGTTGTAAATGGTCCAGCAATGAAGGCCAAAAGACACACAATGAACGCTGGAAGATTCCTAATACATGCAATAATAAATTGCAAGAACAACATATGGAAGCCTCGAACAGTTGAGATTGGAGATCCAAAACCAAAAGAGCATACTATCGTTAAGATTGAGTGAAGATAAATGTCACTATTGGTAGGATTCACAATAGGAGGTTGGTAGGGAGCACAGCCAAATATTCATCACTCACAAGTCATAACCATGGGTCACAAGCAGCGGTAGAATAAAAAATAAGAAAAAGCTGACGTTGATGGAGTGCACGGATTGTAAAACTAAGGGCAGATCTAAAAAGTGGGCAGCTACGCGAGGACAACAGAGGGCGAGGCAGCCAGAGAAGCCGTCGGACGCGCGGTGGAAAGAGGCAGCTAGAAGCTGGTCTCGCAAAGAGAGTGAACGCACGCAAAATTGCATGGTTGCTAGAACGAGGACGTGGTCACCAGGGGAAGGCTGCGTAGGAGGAGGCGAGCACAGTAGTGGGCTTGTTGGTAGCGGCACCGGAAAAGCTCGCCGGCAGTAGAGGAAGGCAGCGGACGGTGGTTTTCTTATTGCTGGAAGTGACACTAGCAGAGTGAGGGAAGGTCGAGACATTGTCGGAGGCAGTGGCAGGTGTGAAGACCAGAAAAAGTCACCGGAGTAGTGGCCGGCAGAAGAAACAGGCAGTGGAAAGTGGTTTTCTGCTTGCTGGAGGTGATGACACAACGAGAAAATGGGCCGGCAACTGGAAGGAGAACACAGTTGGCTGGAACATGGTGGACAGCAGTGGTAGGTAGCAGCAGAGAGGTACTCGAGGCTACCGGAAATGACAATGTGGCTAAAAAGGGGACCCAAATATTGGAAAAAAAGAGAAAATTACAGGTTCCTATTATTTTTTTTTTTGGTAGGAACTTGGCAGCGGAAAAGAGCGCTAGCGGAAAAGAGCGCTGCTCTGATACCATGTTGAAATTGAGGGTTTTAGATGGTAGAAGAAGAAAAGAGAGAGAATAGAGACTTAATAATATGAAAGTATATTTGATATATTGTGTTGTGATAATACAATGAGATAATCCTATTTATAAGTTAAAGATAAAATCTAATCCTTATAATAAAATCAACCTAAATAAATATAAATCAATATAAGATATAATATAAAATATTCTAAGATATAATAAAGATATTAATAAATATTTCCTTATTTCTAACAGAGTAAGAAGACGCTGATCTTCATGAAGGAGTTCATTGAGGCACACATCCAAGGAGGGTACAATAGCTCTATTCATGAGATTGGATCGAATACTTTCAAAATCAGATCTCAATTTCATAAGAAATTGATCTCGTTTAGTAGTTTCATGAACAGTTTGCACTGAAGTAAGACCTTAAGCTGACAAATTTTTATAGACAATGTCAGTATATTCAGCCCAAAGATTCATGAAATGAGAATAGAAGTCAGAAAGTGAAAGACTGTCCTGCTGAAAAATGGCTATTTCATGTTCAAGCTGAAACCATCAAGCAGCGTGTTCTGACTATATATTTTCTTCAAGTAGGGCCACATCTTTGCTGCAGTGTTAAACGGTCTAAGATTGTTGTTAATATTTGGGATCAACAGATCCTATGATCCATGCCATGACTTGAGCATCTTTGACTTCCCACTTGGCATATACATCCGTCTGTTCTGCTTTGTCAAGAACAGGATTGCTGTCATCAACATGACCCCAAAGGTCCCTTACTTTTGACGCAGATCTGGAACTGGAATGCCCAGGCTGAATAGTTCTTCCCATTAAATCGAATGAATAAGGCATCATATTTTTCAGTGGACATGAGGCTGAGAAAAAATGGCACAAAGAACTAGGTCTGAACAAGGAACAAATCACAAAAGAGACAAGATACAAGAGGAACTAGGACAAGGCTAGGACAGACTCTTGACGAAAGAGATGAGGCTGGGAATTTCTGGCTATGATATGATCGTAACCAAGACTGATACCATGTTAAACTCTGAGAAACTGTAGGTCTGAATTGTGTGTTCTCCTGCTGGAGATTTCTTATACAAACAGTGTGATACGAACTGATTTTCAGCCCCAAAAACTAGCTAAGATAAATGCTATCCTACACCTGGGCTGACATAATTACATAATTACAGCTGTACAATTCCCATATAATCTGCTGGTTTAAAGTATTTTGCCAGTAAATATTCTGCTAATAAATGGCATATATTCTGCAGTAATATTCTCATAATTAATTCCACTGACAGTTAATTCACCTGTATGATTTGTCTTGCACCAGAGAGGAGGTATTTGGACCTGTTGCACCCCTTTTGAGGTTCAAAACTGAAGAGGATGCTATACAAATTGCTAACGACACAAATGCAGGTTTTTCTTGCAGCTTTATTTCTTAATTTGGTTCTTCTTCCTACGGCCTGGAAGAAAGTTTTTTCCCCCCCTCCAATGCTGCTGCTTCATGCTACTACTTTTTGCCATATCTGGTCACTATTGATTCAATATTGACAATCAACATTCTCTTACCATGGAACCTTACCTTCACATACAAAGGTTTGGGTTCATATATATTTACTAACAGTATCCAACGCTCATGGCGTGTTGCTGAGGCTCTTGAATATGGACTTGTGGGTGTTAATGAAGGAGTAATCTCAACGGAGGTGCATCTCATTCCTTATTAAATGAAGATTAAGGGGCTATTGTATACGTTTGTTGATTGACTTATCTACGTGTATGTGTGGATAGGTGGCCCCATTTGGTGGTTTTAAACAGTCAGGCCTTGGAAGAGAAGGCTCCAAATATGGGATGGATGAATATTTGGAGGTAATTACAAATTTAAATTGTCAGAATCGTCATTTCCACCTTTGATTTCAGAACATGAAACTGCTCGAGTCTGTAATCATTGATTGTACCAAAAAAAATGTCCTTTAAAACACATTTTGATTGTTGTTTATAATCAACAAATAATAGAAATAAAAAATGTGGGAAGAGGAGGCATTTTTGTTAAGAATTTTGAGTGCGGTGGATAGTTAGTTAGGAGATTGTATTCATGGCACTATGTTTTGGGTCAATGCCAATGTTTTGATACTTGGATGTATGAAATGGGTTTTTGTTCTCTGAATTTTAGCAAATGAGCTTGCACAATATGGTCATTCAACTATTTCATATGTAGTATTTGTGGAGAATTAGACGGACTCCTTACCTTTGGTTTGTTCAATGAGGATAAGGGAGGACAACTTTGGATTCAAGTAGAACCATATGGCAAAAATCTGAGTGTCATTTTGCTGAGAAAATATCTAAGAATGAAGTTTCAGATACTAAAATTTCATGTCATTATTTCTCTAATAGTACTGTTCAGAATTGTCAGAATGTTGTAGTTGGTGTCATTGTGTCAGTATTAGACATGCCAAACATGTATAAGGTTTCTCTCTTGAAATGTTAATGCTTCATGGTTAAAAACAAGTGAAGCTCTATGTAGTACGCACGAATTGTATATTTGTCATTCCTTTGATTAAGTCTACATCTCTATGTATGACATTGTTGAGGTTTCTCCTTATTACTTCTTTTCCAGATCAAGTATGTGTGCTTGGGGAACATGAACAAAGAGTGAACTATGAGGTATACATGAGACACGGTCAAATTAGTACTGTGGACAGCGGCTGTTCTAATGTGTTTGGACTTTGGAGTTAGGAACAAGGAGGGTTTACTTTCTTTGTTACAGAAAATGCATGTAACTGAACAGTTGTGTACAGACTTGAGAAGGGTCTATGGATTTGGTAATATCTGTTTACTTAACTCTATTCTCTTTCCTTTTCCTTCTTCTATTTCCTTTTGTCTAAGGTCCTTGGGAATATTGAAATTTAACAGCACTATGAAGAAGGCACGAGATTAATAAGCAGTGCAAATAGTAAAACTAGTTACAAAAATGTTAAAACTATTTTCACTTTATTTTTCAGCTAAGGAAATAGAAAAAATAACAAAATTTTATTTGTGATGTTTCTTTCACAAAATAAAAAAGTGACAAAATGAGAATAAGATACATTTCTGTAATTAGTATTATTGAAAATATAAAAGGTTTGCCTAGGGTATTAGTTTCTGGCTTTGTGGGGTCTAGTGAGAAGAGATGTTCACTTTCTTTAACTTCACAAGAGGCTATATCAAAGATTTGAATCGGTGAGTTCTATGAGCTAGATGTGCAGTAATTGTTTTAACAACTTTCTAACAAATTTCAACAGATTATAATCTGTCCTAACACAATCTATCGAGATTATCATTTTATGCGTGTTAATTAATATCTTGTATCAATATGGATGAAGAAAGAAGAGGTGAAAAGATTATAATTGGCATCTTCATGTCACGATTTTTTGTTCAAAAAACAATTGACGGTATAATTCAATATTCCAGGGGTTTAAGAAAGTTGACAATATTGTGGAGGGAAACCACCCCCCACAAAAATAGATAAATAACATATTCATTGAGATTTTTCCTTATTATCCAATGAAAATTGGTATTTGTATTTAATGATTGTGATTAAATGTTTGATTTCTATATTTTAATAAATTGAGTTAGTAGCACACGTGATATATTTATAACCACAAATTAATAAAAGGTACCAGGATCCTTGAATTTTATATGGGTACCAGAGAAATCTACATTTTTTTATAAAAAAATTTAACTTCCCCTTAAACTAAACCAAGAAAATGAAAATGTAAAAAAATCTAAAGTCAAAGAAAAAATTTATTTTCTATTATTAAATATTAGATTCTTTACTAAATTTATGTGTTTCCCGCTTCGTTGCTTTCGCTATTTTCTCTGCCTTTATCAAATTATTTTTTCACGATAAAAAAAAAAAAAACCTGTTGTATTCGCACAAGGTTGGTGTGTGTTCGACCTCAAGAATTTAGTACTTAATTGTACAAAGCGCAGTTTTTGGCTGACTTCTTTTTATGCTAAATAATTTCTAGCTGCCTTCTATATTTCTGTTTTAATTGACTAATGAAGCGTGCTGAATTTGATTCCACATAAGAAAAAGTTATCCCTCAATAAGGATGTCCACCATTACATATATATATTTTTTTAAAAAAAATTAGGTCGAGGGAAAATCTACCCACAATTTAGGGTTAGAGTATGCTTCTAGATTCATTAGGAGCTTATAAAAATAGTGACAGATTATTTATAAATAGAAAAACCAAAAAATCGAGTTCAAGTGATGTAATACATGAGCTAGCTCATGTTGGCACAGTAGTAGTTATAACTATTGACTCTCTACAAATCATGAGAATACGCCATTGATTAATATATAGCACTCTCTGTCATTTTCCGTACTATATGTAAACTTTTTTCTGCCACCGGCATTAGCCTCACGTATAGCATCACTTTCTTATCTTACCTACTAAAATTTTTCCTCCCAAATTTCAAGTCTTGAGTTGTAGATGACTCGGCAAAAGTTTTGCCCATAAAACAATGTAAATGCGGAATAAATAATGGAGATAACCCAACTTGAAACATCATTATGCATCCATTACATCTTAGGCAAAAGAAACTTGCAAACCTTGTAATCGAATTGTTGTTGTTGTTGTTAGTAACACGCATACATAAAAACTTCATCAGAAGCAAAAGCGAAAGAAGATTCACTTAATATCAATGCTTTGGCTCAAATTGGATCTGTGATCGAATCCCAAGAAAGGTGCAAAGGTTCAGAGGTTTAATTGGTTTAACTGGGGTCCAATTGAAATATAATAAAAAAATATATTTATATAAATATAAAACAAATATATGTCATAAATAATTAAAAATTAAATTAGGCATCAACAAAACCTATAGAATATAACATAATTCATCTCTTAATCAAAATAAACATTATCCATATAGATTAAATCTCTCAAGTTACTAATTCCCAAACCAATAAAGGAAAAGAATTAAGAAAAATGATAACCTAACTTAATATTAACAAATACGCACACAAGGATCACATGCATCACGAGCAACACGTGTCATCACATGTTGGAAAAATTGATTAGAATAATGCAAATAAAATCAAATAAGACAAGAAATAATTTGACATAATATAAATCACGAGTCACAAAAATTATAAAGATAAATATAACAAATAAATAACACAATTAAAATAGAATAGAGTGGCTTATCAGTATTATTGGCTGAGGTATGCTAGGCAATTTGCGAAACTTTAAGAGTATTTTCTGCGAGTCAATTACTTTCTACATGAGATGGTCTTCACAGTTAATACTCCCTAGGATACAACAGCCACTTCTCACTAACTCTACACTTGAACTACTGAGGCTATTCAGGAACAACTTGTTGGATTGCCCAGGGAACAACATAACTGACGTAAATAAGCTGATGATTTTTTTTTTCTTTCACCCATTCTCGTACACTAGATGGGTTATATATATATATATATATATATTATGTGATCATCACTACAGCCATAAATCACAAACGGTCACATTAGCGCAAACAGTAAAATCATTAAAATCATTATCATTATATGATTTAATAGCAAGACAATAAATATGAGCCAAAAACAGTTTTGTATACTTTAAAAGCTCATGACTTGAATTGTTGTTTAAAATAAATAAACTTTATAATTTGTTAATTTCTAAACAGAGATCTTGTAACCTGTACTTTAATTGTATTATAATAAAAGATAAAAGTTAAAACCATTAATAAATACTATTAAAAATAATAAACTTTGAAATAATATAATTATTAACAAAATACAACAATCTCCCACATATTTCAAAGTTAATATTTTAATAAAATTGTTCCATGAGCGTGAGAATTCAGTGCATCAGTACTAGTATCTTTTGGACTATGAACTAGCACCTAGAGCAAATAAAATTTGAACCATAGGAATGTCGGTGAGATTAAAACCTCTATGAACCTTCATTCCACATGTGATTCAATGATCTCATCACTCACACTGTCTTCTCATCCAAAGTTGTTCAACGCGGTTTGGTGCATTTTGGCCTTACACCATTACCTGGATTTCATGAGTGGCTCTAGAGAATTGTCCAAGATCCCATAGAGGCGGCCTCACCTCCACCACTCACATAGATGAATCTATCAAGTGTACACCACAGTCAAATATACCACTCATTCTTGAGCTATAGATTCATTAAGAGTATAACCTCACCCTTTATTTCGCTGTAGTCACACACTATCCCTCTAGATATTATTTTATATCATAGGGATGGACTAAAATGGATAGTGTTCAAATAACTGACAAGTGACTTACTTTTACCCATATGAACCTAATCTTTGAGGAATTCTCAAATTTAGGTTGGGTTATCATCACTCTTAATCTGTGAATTGGGCTTAAGCCTCATCCCTCTCAATGCATGCTCACTAGCTTTGCTTAGTGGCTTTGTCAGAGGATTCGCCAAATACATCTCTGACCTCAAACAATTTATCAAGAGAGATCTTAAACACTTCATCTCATATACTGGTCTACTTGGATGATTTTTCAAGTGACAACACCACCATAAAAATTAAATATAGTTAACTTCAGAGTAGTCATCAATTACATCTGGATATTTCCACAACATAGAGTAGTCTATAAACTCAGTTATTTTCAAGGATTGCTTGCATAGCAATTTCCTCTTCATCCCCCACAAATTTTGTAGGAGGCAAAACACTTTCACATATATGTTTGGTAGTCCTATAGTCTACCATTCAAATTTCTTTTTATATCACAAAATTAATTTTAGTAACTACTATCACAAAGTCAATTTAATTATGTATCTATTTTGATTCTTTTATAGGTACAAAAACATTTTTTACTTCAATCACATAAATATGAGCATGTCCACCCAACATGCTAATAATTTTATAATTCTTCCGAAAAGATAGAGTGAGAAAATACAAGACTCAAATTTATGAAACCTGTTAATGAAATTAGTCTGTTCAACTTAAACTTAATAAATAAAATAGATCTCACAATTGGGACCTCTCTACTAGTGCCACTGTGCCACTAGATGAAAAGAGTTTTAACAACATTTTCCTCATATTAATGCAAATAGTCATGATACACACACTCATTCTCTTTGATTAAAGGCAATACACACGAGATGCAGGTCATCAAATTTCTCAATCTTCTATATATGTAAACTTAAAAGTATTTGGTAAAAATATTCCAATGCTCTTAAATCATCAAACAAATAATTACATACACATAATCAATTAATTTCACATACTTATCTCTTTTAACACTAGACAAAAAATTTAAATATCTCTATTTCCGTTTCTCGGCCAAACTCAAAAACAATAATGTTTCGTAAACCACCAAAAAGAATTAACAATACATAAAAATCATTTTAAAAACTACTTAATTAATTACCAGAAAGTGGGAAACACATTGTGTTCCCTTCATGATTGCACATGATGACCGTAAAGGTATCTGCTCGACAAGTTAAGGATAGAATTTTCATGTTTTAATATGTTGAAAAATAATTTGCACTTAAGAACTTATGCTATTTTAATATTCCAATCAATTCTCTTAAAAGGCATGATTCTAACGTATTTATATTTGCTAAACCCAACAAGTAATTTTCAATCAATTTTCATTTGTAATTGGTAAATATTGATATTAAAGTAATCAATCTTAACAACTTCGATCATAAATAGCATAAATAATACAAATTTCAAAATTTATTTGAAAACGTGTTTATTAGGATAGGTAAATTGAAATCTCATGGAATTAGTTAAAAACAATACTGGTTTAAATAATTTATTTGGGGTTTTGAAATATATTTTTATTTCTGAAATATAAATAAATAAATATATGCTCATGTATATCAACACATAATTTTTTTTTTCTTTCTTCTTTAAGCTATGTTTAAAGAAAACATGGTTCTAAAAAATTTTCAAACATATAAAACTTAATTGACACATTGTCAATATGTTGAACTGATTCCAAAGTCAGTCCATTGCTTTAATATGCAATCCTCCATAGCTACAACTCTAGAACAACATTCCTAAAACATATCACACCCAAAACTTGATCACACATTACCCGAAGTATCATCAATTAAAACACCCAGATCCATATTATAAAGCAAGGAACCCATAATGCAATCCCATAGAATTTCCATGACATGATTAAAGAACTCCAAAAGCTTTACATGCATTGAAACCAAATAGCCACATGAAACGTCATCGGATTTTTTACTTGTGTAAGCTAAAAGAGAGTTCTAATAAGAAACCATACAGCCTTGACACATTGAATTGTATAAGCATTTTTTTTTCTGACCAAACTGTGGCAGCAGGGGAAGTGAAGAAAATCACATTTGCTATGAAATAGGAAAAGAATAAAACATAGTATACTTAACGACGAATCAACTATTTATATTCTAAAAGTGCTAATAATTATTTCTCTACTAATAAATCAAATTGATTCAATTTTAGGATCTAAAGGAAACACCTTGATAAATTAAGCCTCAAATTATGGGGAGCTAATGTATAATCTCTTTTATTGTTTTCAAATTAGCTTTATTTCAAGCATATTCACTTTGCTACACCAATTGTTAAAACTGGCTATAAATTCTAAACAAAAGATACTCTTAAGATTGTTGGAAAAATTGATTAGAATAATATAAATAAAATCAAATAAGACAAGAAATAATTTGATATAATATAAATCACAGGTCACAAAAATTATAAAGATAAATATAACAAATAAATAACACAATTAAAATAGAATAGAGTGGTTTATCAATATTATTGGTCAGAGGTATGTCTTTAGGTATTGAGAAGCTTAAGAAAGTATTTTCGCCACCATGGCTGGAGTCAATTACTTCTCGGTGCAGATGGTCTTCCATGACTAATACTCCCAAGATACTACAAGATTCATCTTACTAACTTTGTACTTGAACTAGTGAGGCTATTCAGGAACAACTTGTTGGAACAACATAACTGACGTAAATAAACTGATGATTTTTTTTCTTTCTTTCACCCATTCTCGTACACTAGATGGGTTATATATATATTATGTGATCATCACTACAACCATAAATCACAAACGGTCACATTAGCCCAAACAGCAAAATCATTAAAATCATTATCATTATATAATTTAATAGCAAGACAATAAATATGAGCCACAAACAGTTTTGTATACTTTAAAAGCTCATGACTTGAATTGTAATACAATGCTTAACGTTTAAAATAAATAAACTTTATAATTTGTTAATTTCTAAACAGAGATCTTGTAACCTATTATAATAAAAGATAAAAGTTAAAACCATTAATAAATACTATTAAAAATAATAAACTTTGAAATATTATTAACTTTGAAATAATATAATTATTAACAAAATACAACAATGCATTCCACCAATCCCTTGTTTAGTCAAATCACCTATCTCTTTCAATACTCGGTTCAAGCTACCCCGCCATTTGTTCTTCTGAGGATGTGGGACAAATATTGTTTTGAAATCATAGTGGAATTAACGGTTCTCTATTTTTATTGTGTATATCAACTTGAGTTATTTAAGCTATATTAACCGTTGAAAAGAGAAAAATTAAATCATTATCCATTCTTAAACATTATATTAAAAATTTAATTGGAATATATTGACAATGTAAAAAGGTTTTATGTATTCATCTAATCATGCAATGATATATCAGCAAGTATAGTTACTTTTTCACTTCATTACTTGAAAAATCATACAAAAAAATAGATTTAATCAAATAACAGTTTAAAAGAGTTTTACACTATCAGTGCATCAAAATTAAACCCTTATATTAATTAACAAAAGCTCAACATGTTGAAATATTCCGAAAAAAATTAATTTTCAAATAAAAATCATTAGTTTATGATATCTACGCCAAATCTATTATAAAGAAACAAATAAAATATGTTCAAATCCAGGAAAATACACTATATTGTTATAATCCCGCGAAAACATATGTTCATTTTAAAACTATTTTGAAAATCGTTTTAAAATAACATTTCAAAGCTAAATCAAACCTTAAAAAAGTCGGGCTAACATGTTGGCACGTTGTGAACGTTATTTGACTAATTTTAAGTGATATTAATTTTGAGGCAACCTTAGTGTAAACTCCCATCCAATCATAGACTTTTATTAATTTGTAAGACTTTAAAATAGTACGTGATTGAGTCAACCACTTTTATTGATATGATAATATATAATTAAATATCTGTATAAATTAAATTTATATTAAGTTTATTGGATTTAAAAAATTATAGAGCATGGATATATCAATTTTTATAGTGGTATTTACTACGATTCTCAGATGTATATATCTATAAACAAGTGATAGAAAAGTATTTTAAAAAAAATCAAAGAATATGGCTACATGACCAGTGAGTTACGACTTACGAGAGCTCGTTAATTATCATGCTTAATATGATAATAATTGAACAATCTCACAGTTTTGGTCATGTTAAATAATTATCTTTGCATTTAGCCTACTACAAAAAAAAAAAAAAAAGAGTATTTTCAACAATTTTCGATAATTAAAATATCGATAAAAGTATTGTGAAGAAAAGTATTTTCAATATAAAGTGACCATTGAAAATACTTATAAATTTTTATCGACAATTATACATGTCAAAAATACATCTTTTGAGTATTTTAGACATATACTAATTATCAATAAAAGTTTATAAGTATTTTCAACGGTTACTTTATGTCAAAATTTCTTTTCTTGACAACACTTTTATTGACGAGAACTGTTTAAAATATTGTTGAAAACCGTAGTGACTGGCTAGCTGTTATACAATTTATAAGTGATCTTTTGTTCCCCCAAAGTCTTTGAAGACGTAGCATTATTGTTTTCCTTCCGAATAACGAATATTTTATTGCTGTGCTCAAATATCAATATAAAGCATAAATTATGAAGTGCTTAAGAGAAACAAGTAATATGGTAACTAGATCTGAGATGAACAGTTTATTGTGAAAATACCAAAAGCAAATCTTTATCATTATATCTTATAAGCATAGTTAATAAATATAAAATTATGTGATCATATAAGTATTAATTATTATTAATTAATTTTTAATATTAATTATCCATAAATAATTATATGATTCAAATTTACTTATCTTATTATTATCAGTGTTACCATGCGGTAACAATATAAATATCGCCAATTTGGTAGCTCACACAAGGCACGTTCAATTGAATAGCGTTTAAATGCTGTCTTTCACTAAGTCAAAAAACAACAGCGCCACGAGGTTTAGCTTAAATGCAACGCGGCTTATCCATTATCACCGTTAGTAGATGAAGGATACATAGTCATTCACACAAGCCTTCCATTTTATAATAATTGAAGAAGTTACCTTGATGGTGACAAGTTTGCGACTAAGGATATATTTTTTAGTTTAGATTTTGAAAATGGATGAAGGTGAGAAGAAGGCTTCTAGTATAAAATTATATTATAAGTTTTTCCCTCTTCCTCCCAAACTCGTATACATATGAGAAGGCAACACGATGCATGTTACGTACGGGAACCAAATGAATAATTTATACCAAAAAAGTTGAGCTTGCACGTTTATACTTCAGTGACATGTTTTCTAAATGATTATAATACCATCACATTGTACATGAGGCGGAATATGCTTCTCATATTCGTTGCTTCGCTATATGCCTATATATGTACAATAACCAATAAGAAGTAACATTCACCGTACTCATATCACTCAATCTCCTTTCGCCAACAATCAAGCAATATGGGGAACCAAGCTTCTTCTAACAAGAACAAAACTCTTCCAATTGACACCACATTTAAGCTTCCAGCTGATATACCAGTTTGGCCAAAAGGTTCATATTTTATTCCCTTCTATAATTTCTTAATATTATGGTTCATAGTTATAATAGTAACGGCAATTGTGATCATGTTAACAACATTTTTATGTAATTTTCCATATTGCAATACAATTGCAACCGTAACCTTAATCACAATTTAAAACCATAAATTTTTACTTTCTGCTTATATATATATATATATATATATATATATATATATATATATATATATGTATGTATGTATGTATGTATGTATGGTTTTCTAAACTAAAATTTCACATGCAGGTGGTGAATTTGCTAATGGAATCATTGATCTGGGTGGTGGGTTAAAAGTGTCACAAATTTCAACCTTCAATAAGGTTTGGAAAACCTTAGAAGGTGGACCAGATAATGAAGGTGCTACTTTCTTTGAGCCAACAGGAATACCTGAGGGGTTCTTCATGTTAGGCTCCTACAGCCAGCCTAACAACAAGCCACTTTTTGGGTGGGTTTTGGTGGCAAAAGATGAGTCTTCAGATAATGGAGCCTTAAAGGAACCAGTTGATTACACCTTGGTATGGAGCAGCAATTCCAAGAATATCAAGCAAGAAGATAGCAAGGATGGCTACATTTGGTTGCCAACAGCACCTGATGGTTATAAGGCCTTGGGACATGTTGTCACAACCACAGCAGATAAGCCTTCCCTAGACAGAATCAGGTGTGTGAAGTCAGATCTCACAGACCAACAATGTGAGACATACTCTTGGATTTGGGGACCAGGCGAGAGCAGTGATGACAGTGATTTCAATGTCCATACTGTTAGGCCAAGCACAAGAGGCATTGAAGCCCCTGGTGTTCTTGTAGGCACTTTTTTAGCCCATGTTGGTGCCACCACTAGCACACTCCCAATTGCATGTTTGAATAACAACAACTTGAACAACTTCTCCTCAATGCCTAATCTATCCCAAATTCAGGCATTAGTCCAAGCCTACTCTCCATACATGTACTTGCATCCTGACGAGGAGTACCAATCTGCATCCACCGATTGGTTTTTCACAAATGGGGGGTTGCTCTATGAGAAAGGTGAAGAGTCCAATCCTGTGGCAATAGATTCATCAGGGTCTAACCTGCCTCAAGGTGGAAGCAATGATGGTGCCTATTGGTTGGACCTTCCTGCTGACAAAACCAACAGTGAGAAGGTCAAGAAAGGGGATTACAAGTCCTCCCAAGCTTATATCCATGTGAAGCCAATGTTTGGTGGGACATTCACTGACCTCTCCATGTGGGTTTTCTACACTTTCAATGGTCCTGCAACAGCAAAAGTAGGACTCATAAATGTCTCACTTGGGAAGATAGGAGAACATGTTGGGGATTGGGAACATGTGACATTGAGGATAAGCAATTTCAATGGCTGGTTACGGAATGTATATTTCTCACAACATAGTGAGGGTCAATGGGTGGATGCATCTGAGGTTGAGTTCCAAAGTGGAAACAAGCCAGTGGCTTATTCTTCCTTGAATGGCCATGCTTTCTACCCTAAAGCTGGACTTGTGTTGCAAGGTGCTGGTGACATAGGGATAAGGAATGATACTGCAAAGAGTGACATGGTGGTAGATTTTGGGGTAGACTTTGAAATTGTTGCTGGGGAGTACTTGGGGTCAGAAATTACTGAACCACCTTGGTTGAACTACTTTAGGGAATGGGGTCCAAAAACTAGTTACGATGTGAAAGAGGAGTTAGAAAAATTGGAGAAGTTGATCCCTGCTTTGAAAGAGCTTGAAGATATTTTGCCAAGTGAGTTGTTGGGAGAGGAAGGGCCAACAGGACCAAAGGTTAAGGACAATTGGAGTGGAGATGAAAGGAGTGATGAAAGTTGAAAACTAATTGGTGGCATTATTGAGATCAATAGCAATTAAAAAGGAGGATTTTGTTTGTGTATGTATGTGTGCATTCATGTTGTAATAATATAATTTTCTCATTATTTTAAGGTTCAGAAAAAACAAAATTGCCTTTTGTTGTAATTGCATGCCAGCTTGCTCCCCTCTGCATTAACAAACGTGTATTTGGTTTAATTTTTTTAAAATTGATAAAGGTTCGTTACACCTTATTTTCTTAGAAAATTAGATTCTTTATACACATTATTCGAGAGTTTGAGCTATTTGTTAAAAAAAAAATGTTATTATAAATAACTTTTATTGTATAAGTCCAATTATATATAGTTGAAACAAAATTCGTCTCATACTCTTTTGAGAATACTTGTAGTTATATACAAATAAAAAGTAAAGATATTTGTCATATTATTGAGTCTTATCATTATGCGGTTGAGAATACTAAATATAATGCTTTCTGCACATCAAATGTTTAAAAAGGAACAAAAAAAAAAATCTTCCTTATCATATCATATATAGAAGTTTGAAGGGACAAGGAAGTTAGATGCACGCTATCTCATTTAATATATATGGACTCTCTTATCTTTTCCCGTGTGGGCATTTTTCAAAATAAAATAAATTGACAAAGAAAGAACAGAGTCAATACTCAACGGGGACCCACGTGCTTCATAATTTATGTACCAACAACCAGCTACGAGGGGAGGGCCTTCATCCATGTGAACATGTTAAGTTTCCACGATTATGAACGCGTAAGAACAGTTTAAAACAGAGCAAATAAACAAAAAAAAAAAAAGAAATTATAAACGCGTAATTATATATTTATTTTGGGAAAACAAAGATGCTTTAAGCACATTATACAGCAACACAACGTAGCTTAGCAGCCCTGAGAGAGGAAAGCTGCACCACCCTAGTTTTATGATTAACTAAGTGAATGCTGCTATAAAGGAGCCCTCTTAGCATGGAAATAACATGTCCCAAAATCATGTATCCTTTTATTTTAAATCAATTATTACTCATCTCCAGCTAATTGGTAAGATAGAAATGAGACATAATTTGGAGGCACAATTTCAATCCGCAAGTTGAAAATAAAAACCTACATTTGTAATAGTATAAATTTAGTTAATTTAATGTATTTTATGCACAATGCAATGGTTCCCTATAAATTCAAGAGTCACAGTCACGTACGCCCAACATGCAAGACCGATTCATGCAACTTGATGAGCCAAAAGACTACTAAAGTTTCTTCTATTTAATGTTTCAATTATGTTGTTACAACATTCAACTTTCTTAAACACCTAAATACTTTACTCATAGAATATATGGGTCCCACCACTCATTTTTTCTCTTAACTTATTCTATTTCCATCACTCCTTTCACACTCATCACAGATGTCTACACTATATAGGTGTTAAAATAATATTTTTCTTATATTTTGGGTCATCAAATAGTACCCGATTACGTCACAACAGATATATATTAGCCTGGGATAAATCCAATTGGGCTATTTCTTTTAACTTGTTTGGAAAGTAACACAGCCCAGTCGGCACGTAGGCCCACTATCTATTTTTTGTATTTGGGTCCACTATTACTGCGTGTACACTTGAGCCCGGTGGGCATGAGATGCAGGCAGAATTGGTTGAATAGGGCGATAGCATGACCCAAAATAAAGGGACCTCAATCCTCCATTGTGAGAAATTTTTTGTTGGCCAGTGAGAAATGTTTTTTAAATCTTTATGTCTTAGATCATATTGATACACAATCTATCACCATTAAATTTCATGTGGTTCCCATTAAAGGCAATATATATATATATATATATATATATATATATATATATATATTGCACCAATAGAATCGGGTGCAATGTCATGTTTTCCACAGTTTATGTTAACCCTTTTTTTTTCCCCTTGGTAATAAAGTTTATGTTAATAAATGATTCAAAGCATTTAAAACATAAAAGCCTTGTCACCTAAAAAAAAAAAAAAAACTAATGACTTATTGTGACAAAAAGATAAACATATTGACTTATTAAAGTTTAAAAGAAAAGAACAAAAGAAGAATTAACTATTAATTAGGATATGAAAAGGAATCATTTAGATGCCGAACACATTGATTTTCAAATAATTAATATTTATTAATTTTTGTTCTATAGTTGCTGTTATTAGCATACATAAACAATCTAGATTTAAACTCGCAACCCAATTTGTTCGTTGGAGCTGGAGTTGAGTCCAGAATTGAACCACTTAGCCACATGCCCATTGGTATCTAAGTACAACTATACACACGCACCCAGCTACTAACCCCACCATGTGGTTTCTATCCTGCATGGGATACCATCCTCCATCCACTCCAGGTTCATTTGACTACTTTTTTATGTTATAAAGTGATGATTATGACATTGGAATTAATGTAATAATGTCCTTTCTTTTTTCTTGCTTTATCCTATTTGGAGGCAAGATAACATAAATATCGCATGCCCATGTTCATCCTCTCCTCTATTTTGATATAGCCTCTAAGTCATGCACCTCAAGGAACAAAGAAACCTTGTTATATTGCACACTTTGACCAAGTGAGAGTAAATACCGGCCAGCTAACCAAGGAAACTAGCAGGCGATTCCGTAATAACCTCCCCTTAATTTCTAAACTACCACACAATTCATGGCAATCAATGGCCAAAATAAGTCAACTATAATTTCCAATAAAGAGATTTAACATTAATCTATCTTATCCTTTTTTTTCTAAAAAGAAATATGTTTGCGAATCTTTGAGTTAGATTATGATTGAATATTCATTTTGATTTCTACAAATGTGTTTGTATTTTTAATTAGTCTTTACAATTAAAAAAATTAACAATTTAGTATTTAAAATTATAAAATACGATTCACATTGGTCTTTAGAATAGCATGCCCCGAGGGTCAATTTGATTTTTCAATATATGAACTGAATTATTAATTTATTAATTTTAAGAATTAAATTGAAGTACACACGTACAATTTGAATAATTAAAATAAATATTTTCTCATTGAATCATAGTTATTCTAATGGATATATTTCTTTAATTTTAAGGAATTGGATATTTGCAGTTGAAGAAACTGTAGGAGAAATTTAACCTACCTTTACCTTTGATGCTTTATTTTCAAGTACCTTTGATACCTGACTAACTAATGAACCAATCCTCAAGTGAGTATACAATGGACGTATTCAACCCATTCCTAATTAATTACGAAGTAAAGTTAAGTGGTGTATCTATTATTGTGTTTTTTTTTAAAAAAAACTTTAGCTAGAAAACAAAAAGAAATATATGAATAAAAAGAATCAACTTAAGTGCATGTTATCCAACGCGAAATGCATCCAAGTTTCATGGCTCTCAAAATCTACAGCTGAGTAGATGTGATAGAACGGGGAGAGGGGTAGGGCAACTTTGTAAAAGTATTGGAATTTAACATAAAGGTGGGGTCCATAACTTCACCTTCAAAAGGAATATATTCTATGGAAGAATATATTCATTTGTAGCTCATAAAGATGCTTGAAACTCAAGCAAACAGGGCCTTATAACACTAAACTTCGGAACCAAACCCACTTTTTCCACCGAGTTCTACCTTTTTAAACACAATGAGCTAAAAGTGAAGCCCCTTGCTTTGCTTCATTAAATCACAGAGGCATGTAGCTACCATGATATCAGTACTCTCAAGAAGGAGCCACACTTAAAACAGATGATCTAATTAGGGGTTCGACCCAAAAAAAAAAAATCTAATTACGGGTTATTTTATACGTGTGTTCATTACAAGTTGAGTTGGATTGATTTTGAAATAATAATGGAATCATCTCATCAAAAATAAAGGTGCAAAAGGTTGGCTAGGTTGGTTATTCGAGTTAAGCATTTTAAAATTAAACCGCGAAATGACCTCACTTTTATGGGGTTAAGTAATTTCAAATCAAGGCCAACTAGTAGAATCAAAGGTGCACTCATTATTTTGGGGTTTAATTGGTTTGTATACAATAGAATCAACTTGTTGAACAGCTACATTAATTATATATTATCTACATAAATTAATGGCACAATTGTTACAATTGTTGTTTATTCACATAAGTTAAAGATAAATGCGTGATTCACATTTCTTATTAACAATAATGCTATTGAATCTAACTATAATTGAATTAAATTTAAACTATTTTGCTATTCACCCAAAAAATATTAAATTGTTTTGTTAATACTTTAGAGTATATGTCTAGGTATAATCGAACCATTTGTACTTGGACAGTCCATATTTTTATGTTTTAGGATGTGTTTGGTTTTGTGTAAAAATATAGAGAAAGTCTTTATGACTAAATTCTATGTATAAAATTATATACGAAACTCATCTATAAAACTTTTTCTCCCATTTTTTCTCCAATCAAACATACCCGAGATTAATTCTCACTTAAAAAAAATTAAAGTTATCTTTCTTTTTCTAATACTTTCTGGCGAGCACAAATCCTATATAGTTGACAAGACTTTGTGGTTGTGTGCAGATAAATGGACAGTTGCCAAATCGCTAATTAAGAACTCGAATAAGTATCCAAGAGAGGAATACAAGGCATTGAAGGGTCTTAATCATCTAGATTTCCATTGTCTCAAGTCAGATTTACCATCCATCTGGAAATGAGGGATTGGTTTTAATGACCTATTAAGTGAGGTCTGGTCAAACTTTGCTAATGGTGGGACATATTTTTATGCAAAATTTGACGGTATTGCGATAAAATGAAAGTTGAGAGATTATAAACAACTAAATAAGCATTTCGTGTATCACAATCGGTTTCACACTTTCTGTGTAGGAATCTTCCTTTGATTGTCAAAGAAGAAAGCATTTATTCTCATCGTTTTGATTTGGATGAATAATTTATTTAATTATTTTAGTTTTTTGAAATAAAGGCTACAAAATAACAATAACAATTAAGTCTTATGCTACTAAATGGAGTTAACTAAATGAATAAAACAACGGCATAATATTGTGTCATAAATTATATATATATGTAACCTATTAAAAGCTAGATCTCTTTCGATAATTCCTTTTACTTTCATATAATCTATTCTCCTTATGATGAGTTCAATGACTCTTTTTAGTAAAAATTTGTCCATTTCTTGATGATTTATTGTCAATTTTGGCTAAAAATTTGCAGGTAATTTAATCTCTTCTTGATTTTGTTGCCAAAAAAAAAATTCACAGGTAATATTCTCCTGGATAATTGATTGTTGTAGATTTTGAAATCCATAGGTAATTACCCTCTTTTTTTTTTTGCAAGACACCCAAAAAATTCACAGCTAATTTTTGTGGAAGGGCAGGTGGTTGGGAAGAATTTTATTGCGAATTTTTCGGTAAAAAATTTTCACAGGAAAATTCATAGATCACAAATCCACAAAAAAAAAATTTCACAACTATGTTTTGCAACAAAATCCATAGATAGTTCAATCCACAACAAAATCTATAGGTAATCAAAATCTTCCATAATATGATTTCACAAGAACACATACGATTTATGTGGGAAACTAATAGTTCTACCGATGTGTTTATTAACACGTATGGGGCATCGATTTTGGGCTTGTTAGTAGAATATTACCAACAAGCAGTAGCACCCATCGATATGTACTGGCAAGATAAAAATTGAAAAGCATGTTGGTACAATTGAATTAAAGGCTTCATTGATGTCGTTTGAGAAATAATATTACCGACATGTACTTTATTTTTATTGATAGATTTTGAAATAAAAAATATTTTATTTATTTATTATCGACAGGTTTACTAATAGATTTTCAATATTTATTTTTATTTAAAAAACACATTTATTTAATTTTGACGAGTATATCCATTAGAATTTATGTAAGCTATCTAGTCATTTGACATTTATTTATTTTTTTATTTATATAATGATTTAATTATCAATTAAAATGAAATGAAATAAGTAAATAATGAAATGACAATTAAATAAACAAAGTAATTGAGTAAATGAACAGAGTATATAAAAAAAATACACGGTGTGATAAGTATAAAAAAAGTCCAAAATGTGATACAAATAGCTAGAAAAGTAAAGACTAGCTAAAGTTCTCCTCGTCAGTATCATAAGAGGCGTCATCGTCTGACCCGTGGAGTTGTCGGCACCATCAGATGAGGAGCCCTCAGTAATGGATGAGAGTGGCATATAGGGGAACTTCTACTTGCCAGAGGATCCCAAGGCTTGTATGTTGTTGAAGAACCACATTACATCAGCCGTGATTTTCTATTGCATCCTCTTGAATTTACTTTTTTCTTTCTTGGCCTTCTGTTGTTACTGCTGCTCCATAGATAGTTTCAGCTGTTGGATGTCTCTAATTAAGCTCCTCCTCCAATATAATATTTCTTGGCTCATTGCCTGCCCTTAGAGCTGATAGAGAAGTTGTTCATGCTGCTATAGTTCCTGAGTAAGGGCATGCCCAAGGTCCTACAGGACATCATCCCTAGCAACTAACCCAGTGGTGGAGGATGGAGACCTATTATTAAGGTAGTACCCCATCCCATATATGCAACCTTTGTAAGTGCTGCCAACCACTTGAGCCTAAATATCCTCATTATTTAGAGGAGGGATGTCAACATTGGGCCCAACCTTTGCCAACTGGGTCTGGTACTAGGTTTACAATTGATCCCACAACTCTATATATTCATGCTACAAAGAAAAAAGATAAAATATATTGTAAGTAATAATTATGACTTAAATGAAGATATAATAAAAATTAAATATTAAGATATTTGATTTCATATTTAAATTTGTGGTCTCAGAGTGAGGGTCGGCCCATAGCTCTCGTCTCCCTCTTTCACTCTTTCAGGCATGGGTCTCTTGAAACAACTCCCCTGATTGGGAGGACAGTTTAACTCTATAGCATGCACGGAAATGTACGTTAAAATTATTATAATATACAATTTAATACAATTCAAATGTAGTAAGTTAATAATATATTAAATATAAAAATACTAAAGTTACCAGTTGCATTTGGGTAATCCACCAATGTGTAGTGACTTGCCTTTCACTGAGGGCCAGTTTGCCTTACCCTTCTCGGACTTAGCTTGTCCTTAAAGGTCGGGTCGAAGGTCCAATGACATTGCAACTCACGAAGGTTGGCATCATTAAACCAAAAGCTACTCATTTGGCTGCAGACATTGCGGAACAAGTCCCGCAAGTGCTTTGAAGACATAATACAATAAGGAATTTTACGCAATAAAGTATTCTCACTTGCCAATCGATGAGACTAGTAATAAAAATAGGTTAGGCAATTAACCCAAGGTTAACCCACCAATTTCAAAAGTAAAAAAATAAAATAAATTACCCAAGAAGTTAACTCTATAAATAGCTTGACTAAGAAAACAAGTTACATTTGCAATCCAATCCACTATTTTTTATGAGTGTCATGACCCGCCTAGAGAATGTGACAGGCACATGAGGGATTGGATCCCTATAGAAGTTTCTGGTAACCTGACCGGCTAATATGCATAAATATTGAAAATATATTCCAAATATCTCAAATTTAACTAAACTCCATAACTTTGAAAATGTTTTTGAGACATAAATCCTGAATATAAAACTGTATACTAATCATAATCTAGGTTGAGACCAAACATAACTAATAAAATTATTGCAAGTCAAATAACTTATTATGAAATCTATGCATGCATGTCCAAGATCCTGCCTACATAATTATTGGAGCACTATCATAACTATATGAACCTATAACAAGCTTCACTCCAAAGCAGAACTCACCAAAGAATATAATGTTGCAACACAATTGGTGAGAATCCTATGATGCAACTGAGCCTGCAACTGTATTAGTAGGGGAGGAAAATAGAGAGGTGAGTTCATCAGAACTCAATGAGCGGGTCTCCACTCACAACTCGCATGAGACAACAAGAATAATATATAAGATACACATCCAGCTAATATAAAACATTTAAATATTTAAATACATATAATTATACTGAAAATAATAATTCAATTGATTCCATATCAATAACTAGTAGAGAAATAGGAGCTGAATATATCACCGTACTGAGCCAATGGCTAAAACTGATGGGCACCTAACTAGGCCCCATAAATGGACACCACACTAGATTCTCTGTTGTAACCGTGGTTGAGCTAGTCCTCTGGTGTACCATTTGGTACCAAGGTTAACAATCCTACATCCATTAACTCATTATTATGCTTCTCACTAATTATTGGCTAAAAACTAGTATCTAAAATAATTCACAGTTCCTGTGGTTCATGCTAAACTTGGGTTCATGTACTCTTTCTAACTGTAAAATAATTCTACAACATACATACATCCAAAATGGTCCCATGAGTTTTCTAAAATTATAATTCTTCTTAAATGGGTTAATTCGTGAAAGCATTTTTTATTGGCATAAGTCATCCTAAAACTTCATAAATAATTTATATAATACTAGAAAAATACTAATAATGACTAAAGTTATGACCATGAATTTAAACTCACTCACCATTGGTAGCTAAGAGTGTGCTTCCACTAACAACTTAACTCTGGGTAGTAGGATCGGCACCGGCGATTGCCAAACATTATAATGAAAACATAAACAATTTGATGTTATGCCAAGCATTGAATTTAAAATGTTAAGGAGGAAGAATGTTATGAGAAAATCACGTCTGATAGTGCCCAAACTCATAAAGTAGATAAAAAAAAAGTGGAAGAAATTGGTTAAATTCCATAAAAATCACTTACTATAAGTTTGGGGAGGAAAGAGAATGGAAGAAAAACGTGAGGAAGAGGCACAAAGGGTGTTGGCGGCAGCCAGGGTGTCTAACCCGTGCCTAGGGATGAGTTTACATAGTGTGGGTGCATTTTAACGAAACTAATTATTTTGACTCATGTTGATATCCGGGTACCCAAAGGCTATGCTAGGCTTAGCCAAACACACGTGAATGAGAGATATCACAATCAGTTAATTAAACAAGTTAGCCCATTAGCCTCAACTCAACTCAACTCATTTTGTCATCCATGCTTTTCTCTACTGACAAACTGTGTTACGTATAATATGGTGCGCCAATTAATACATTTAGGAAGAGTAAGGGGGGTCATGTGGTCCAAATGTCATGTGCGAGGCGTTTTTGGGTTGTTCCATTTCCCCTGGAACCAAGCCGGTTCGTGGACCGCGGCTTAGTGAAGCATTTGGTTTGGTGAGATCCGTGAGGACTTTAATTGAGAAATGGCAAAGTCGTGTTTGGAAGTCTTGAGGACTTGGTGATTCAGCTTGCTTATGTCAATAATGTTATCCAATCTCTTAGCCTTGCTCCTGCTAATGAGCAATGTGTCTATAGCGAACCCCTTTTCGAAGGAGGCTGCAATTAACTTTGTCTTTGCTCACCAATTAGCGATGCCCTCACCCTATCGTGTTTTGTTCTGTATATTGTTGGGATTTGGTTGGTGATATGTCACAACAGTGCACATCTAGAAAGCATAGTTTATATATATAGCTAGTTTTGAGAAGATGAAAAAAGGGTAGCTCATCTGAAGAACTGGGGAATGATGGAAAAAGCAGGTTGCCTCGTTCAGGCACTTTATCCCCGTTTTGATTTCCTGTTTTCCTTATGTTCAGTTGGTCAGGGTTCTTTTGTTGGTTTGAATGTTGTGCCTTGTTCATTTTTTTTTTTAAGCTTGTTTTGGTTTGCTATGTATGTTATCTTTGCTACTCTCTCCACGAGAGTTTAGCTGTTTATAATTATTATCGAAAAAAATAATACATTTCTTTATTTTTTATTTTCAACTTTTATATATGGACATTTCTAGTGAGAGAAGTGGTTTTATATGAAAGTGAGAGGATTAAATCTGAGTTATATAACCATACATAGATTGTTCGGATTAAAAGTTATTTAAAAGTCATATCATTATTTAAAAATGTTATATGACTTTATCTTTTAATATTGATCATTAATGCAAGTCTCTCATATAAAATCACTTGATCCTCTCCTTATATATATATATATATGGGAACGTATCATAAGAGAAATATGGTTATTATAAGAGTGAGAGGAGTTAATTTTGACAATTGGATTTTATATGAATGGTTAAGATTAAAATGTAAAGTCGCATGATTTTTTTAAATGAGCATGTGAACATTAATTGTCATTAGTTATCTTTAAATCTTGACTATCCATGTATGGTTATACGACCCAGATTTGTTTCTCTTACTCTCATAGTAAACCATATTTTTCATGTGATACATCAAATATATATATATATATATATATATATATATATATAAAACTTTATTGTTGGGAGGGATATAATAGCCAATGACAAATTATGAATGCATGGAAGGGCAATCGTCACTCTCACGAAATTAAGTGATAAGGGTATGAACTCTAAATGCTTTACAGAATTGGAAGGTCCCCCACTCCTCTCACAGAAAAGCACCACATAGATATCCTTAGGCATTGATGTTTACGTCCTCATATATTACCAACCACAGACCCTAAAGCTGGGTTCCATATTACGTTGTTCTTTTGTGCTTTCTCCTAGTGGTAACAACACAATTCTGTTGTTAATTTTTGACTTCATTCACTTTATTTTGAGAGGGAAAAAAAAAGATATGTAAGCATTTATCTTGAGTGAGACCTCAGGAGCTAATTGATCTCAAATTTGAACACCATTTGGTGTAAAAAACGTTATGTAAATGTATCAAGAATAAAAAATAGAAATCGTACATTCATGTTCATATATATATAGACCTGCACAAAAAGAATATGGTTACCTTCAATAATTGATTTCTGTCACCACACACACATACGTAAGTTCCTACCTAACTCTTTATTATCAACCTGATACTTTTATTCAATGATCTTTTCATCATCAATTTATACATTTTATGGACAGTCTAATAGTGTAAACAATTGATCATGAATAATTTTGTCTCTTAAATGTATCCTTTGAAGGAATAATCTGTCGTGAAAATTCACAGCAAATATATATATATATGAGGTATATATGAGGTAAAACTCAAATTGAAAAATTTAAGTTGGATTGCTTTATTTGTGGAAGTGCAGAAGCTAAAAGTTAGATTCTATCCAAAAGGCCATGCACGCTTATGGAAAAGAACATGCATACAAATGCATACTGATTATCACTTCCAGGTCTTTTTTGGGAATCTGCAGGTCATATTTTTTGTACGTTTTTCTTTTGTTGGAAGTTTTGAGTCAATTTGGCTAAAGATGCCTAAGTAATAAATCCATGCATATTTATATATAGTGCTTCATAGAGAAATAAAATTTATAGTATTATTTTGTTGATTTCAGGTTCTAGTTAAATTTTGTATATTTATTAAAATGGCATGCATGATGTAAATGCGGAAGTGCTACTGTGTAGTTGGTTTGCAAATTTTGGTGATTATCCTTCTCAGTTTTACAATCATATTAATTAACTTATTACTCAGAGGACATTATTACACTTGACATCTCTTTCTCAATCTAGTGTAATTATATTTGACACTTGTTTATTTCATAAAATTATCATTGGCTTCCCTTGACAACTAATATTCATTAAAATTATGCAGATCTATTCTACTGATACTAGCTTGTTAATTAATTAAAGTGAAAAAAGATAACATGGATGCATAATTATTAATAATAAATTATAATATTTTAATAATAGTTAACACATATATTGATTGAATAGTATACCATTTTTTTATCACCTAGAGATGAAACATATAATTATAACTTAGAGTAAAATGCACTTAATTAACTCCTTGGGATTCAAGAAATGACACTCCATTCTATTAGTTTTAAAAACCTCACTCCACCCCATATTTGGTGCCTTCTCTTTCATGATTTTATTTTTTTATAAAGTATATATTAAATAATAAAAAGAGTTTAATTTCTATGCATTGTCAATGTAAAATAGTCTTATGCTGAGGTCCAATAAGGTATTTTTTTTCTTTTTGAGATAATGGGTGTGAAAGTTAACCACCCATATTTATGTATCAACACCTTAAAGAATGTCAATGTAAAAAATATATATATTTTACACCGATAACGTATAGAAAATAAACTCTACTAAAAATAATTATTTTAATTTCTATGCACTGATAGCCTAAAATAAATTGGTTTATAACTTTTCACCTAATTGGGAACTCTCATGAATTTCTATTGATTGATAATTTAAAATCGCTTTATACTATCACTCCATAGAAAAAGAATTCATAAATAATATTTAAAAGTATATTAAGAGTTAGAAATAATTATTTTAATTAGGAATTTAATAATAAGTATTTTAAGTAAATAAGATGTAAAAATTAAATATTTAGAATAATATCAAAATATATAAATAAGGCTTAAATATCTTTTCGGTCCTCAAAGAATAAGCAATGTATGGTTTTGGTACCTAAAAAAATAATTATCAGTTTCAGCCCAAATATTTCTAAAATTGTTTAGTTTTAGTTTCCAGTGCTAGTCTGTCTCATTTAAATATTGAGTTGTATAACAGAAAATCACATCATTAAATCCTACCTACATTAAAGCCAATATATAGTTACATGTTATCATAATTATGAGTCAAAATTCTACTATAAAAAGAGTTATTGGGCCAAGTAAGATGAGTTATTAGGTTGATTCAATAGTTAATTGAGTGAAGATTTTGACACACATGTCACATAAAATCATTGGCTAGCTAGTAGGTAGGATTAGATGATGTGGTCTTTTGTCAGTTGGCTCAATATTTGAAATAGACAGATTAATAGTAGGAAGTAGGAATTAAAACCAAGTAGTTTTGAAAATATTTATATTGAAATATTTTTTTTTTCAAAAATGAAAACCAAAATCAGCTTTATTTTTTAGGGACCTGAAAGATATTTAAGCTAATGAATAAATACTAATTATTTTTTAAAATAATTTTATTACTTAAAATTATTTATCATGTATTACTTATTCTTAAAAATAATTGGTATTTATATTATTCTAAATT
This sequence comes from Dalbergia cultrata, assembly GCA_031216105.1. Taxonomy (NCBI): domain Eukaryota; kingdom Viridiplantae; phylum Streptophyta; class Magnoliopsida; order Fabales; family Fabaceae; genus Dalbergia; species Dalbergia cultrata. The sequence continues at coordinate 22,701,951 of CM062350.1, forward strand.
TTCATTTAATTTTTACATTTTATTTGTTTAAAATACTTATTATGAAACTATTTAATTAAATAATAATTGTTAACTCTTAATATAATTTTTAATATTATTTATGTTAAGTTGAATTTCTATGTGGACTTACAGTATAAAGTGATTTTTTGCCATCAACAAATAGAAATTTAAGAGAGTGTCAAATTAAGCGAAATGTTATCAACCAATATTTTATTTTATGCTATCAATACATATAAATTAAATTCATTATTTATTTTATATACCAAACACACTCTTAGTGAAATGAGGTGGAATATAGGTTTTTCAAACTAATAGGATAGATGGAGCGTCATTTCTTGATATCTCAAGGGCACTAAATGTACTTTACTCTATAACTTATGATAAAAGAGAGGTATTATGGTCAATATATACATAAAATATTATCAAAATATTATAATTTTGTTAATAATAATTATTTACATATCACATGTTATCTTTTTTATTACTTAAATCAATGAATTAAGACATGTAGGGAAGGTTAAAGTAATTTTCTCTATTTATATGTTTAAATTATTTTTCATTCGTGTGGAATATAATTAGTTAAGGATATACATTATATGTAGAAGGAAATGTTAGGAAAGATGGCTCATGTGTATATCTTGATAGGATATGAGAAATTTGTTAGGATATGTGAAATATGTTTGGATTTGAAAATTACTGAGATTTGAACTAAGGAGTCTTAGAGACTAAGGATCTATTGGTTATAAATAAAATTCATAGCCTAAGTATGTGGAAGATAGAACAAGTGGGAGAGGTTAACTCTATTATGTGAGAGGGTGTACAAGGGAGATTGGGAATGAGAATAACGTGCTATTCTTATACTGTTTTTTCTTTTCATAGTTAAAGTATTTATCCTTTTATTTAAGAGGGTATAGATATGTGATTTATTGAACAACCTAAATTCCTGTGTATTTGCAGTCATGGGCATGCTGTTTAATTTCTTCCCTTGGTGTTTTTTTTTGGTTTATAACTCTTTGAAATAGAGTTAGACTCATAATGCATTTAAACATAAGAGTGCAACTTAGACATATTTAATTGAAATTATTCTACTTTTATTAAAACTTTGTTATCCTTGATTTTTTATTTTTCATGTTGATAATAATTGGTATTTCTCATTTATGACATTTAATTTGATGGTAGTTTAAAGAAATAATGTATGTTTAGAAGAAAGCATAAACTTTTCCATTTGGGGGTGACTAGTTGCCTTCTCTAGGCAGTGAGCCCACACTCTCCCCACCACAAGATTCTGAGTAATGTTAGGTGCATAATTAAATTATACAATAAATGCATATCACACATCTTATTACTATTAGATTTGATGAATGAGTGGAATAAGCAGGGACCACGCGTCACATCCAATGATAGTAAGGTGTGTGGTGTGCATTTGTTAATTGTGTAATTTAATTATACACCTAACATTATTCCAATATTCCTATCTCTTGTTCCCTCTTCTTCAAAACCATCTCTGCCACTGCCGCCGTAAGTTGCCATGGCTATCGCTCACCTCCGTATCAAATTCAATTCATCGTTGGTGTTTTTGTTCGAGGCATTCATATTTGGCTCTCTGTTTTCTTGCACTATTCATAGCCATCTTCTACGTCACCAGTGTTGTGCAAATCTACGGTGGTTCGCGGCTTTGTTGTGACTTGTGTTCTGTGGTGGGTTTGCGGTGGTTCTCGTCGTCATCATTGCCATCTAGCTTCGTTTTCTGGTCTTGCTCCATCTTTGGAGTCTTGTGAGTCGCCAATATTGAGTAATACTTCTCATTCAAAAAAATGTGTACAGAATATTTTACATCAATCATGATAATTGTTAAATGAAATAAAATATATGATCCACCAATTCATCTAAAAGTATGTCACATAATTTTGGATACAAAATTCTAGGCAAGTCTTTTGTTATCTAGCATTTTTCTTATATTAAAGTAGTATTTTACAGAATCAATGATTTATAGTACCATCAGTTTTGTACATTGATTTTAATTTACTCTGCATACTTCGTCACGGATCATGATGAAATTTAAATTACCACGTGTTATTCAGTTCTGCAGTTCTTGTTCATTGAGACTTCTCTATGTAATATTAATGAAAAATATTTGTTATACAATAGAATTGTACAATAAATACATATCATATACTTTATAATTATTAGATGTGATAAGTGGTCTGTACTTATTTCATTTATTTATCACATCTAATAGTGATAAGATATATGATGTGTATTTATTATATAATTTTATTATTCTCCTAACATTACTCTATATTAATTACCGCATATCAAGTTAATTTCATAGATAGTGAGATGTTACTAGCATAAGCTAGCCCGCCGATAAGCTCGTTGTCCAGATCAATCCTAAAATTAAAAAAAAAAAATTAAAAAAACTGTGTCAAATAAATATGTGATTGGGACATTTCAATGGTAATGACATAAAGCCAATACTTTCCATTATTACCATTGTCTCTGATAGGCTATTTGATGGGCTCGTACTAATAATTATGCTAAAAAGGGTGTCGTACCACGAAATCCCCCCTGCATAGGCATAAACAGCCAAATATGAGATTATGTCCATAATGCATCTAGCAAACATTGCTCAATTCATAAAAGATGTGAAGGGGAATAGGAAAAAATTGTAGTCCAATATTTACCAACATCATCATTGCATGGTCTCACTCATGATGCCCCAAAAAGCTACACATGCATACCAAAATTTAATAAAGGGTTCCTCTATTTGGAATGTAATTAACTATTCATGCTGAATAAAGTAATCAAGCAAGGAATGTGAGATACAAAGAAAGCAAGAAAGAAAGAGAAGAAGCGAAGGGAGTGAGGTGTCTTTTGACAAAGGAAGGTCTCTGCATGTTAGAATAGGGTAGCTTTATTATTATTATTTTTTAATAAAATATTTTCTTTGTTTTTTATTTTTATATATATTGAACACATACATTCTTTTAAGAAAGGTTAGCTAGCTCCTTCTCATTCCCATATGCTTTATACTCTGAGGAAGTAACCAAACCCGTCCACCGCCCTCTCTTCTTCAAAACGCACCCTATTCTTCCCCTATTTTGCATCGCATTTGTTCTTGAATCTCTTTGGTATTCCTCAGAGCCTCTCATCAGAGAGAGAAAGAGAGAGAGAGAGAGAGAAAGAGAGAGAGAAAGTGAGAGATGGAAAGAATGTTCCCTCCCAAGAAGCCCTCTACTATGAATTCCCATGACAGACCCATGTGTGTTCAAGGTGACTCGGGTCTTGTCCTCACCACTGACCCAAAGCCTCGCCTCCGTTGGACTGTTGAGCTCCATGAGCGCTTTGTTGATGCTGTCACTCAGCTTGGAGGGCCTGATAGTACTCTCATCTTCCCCTTTTGCCTCTCAATTAGTACCCTTTTAGTTATTTTCTTTATTCGATAGGAGGTTTTAAATTATGGTTGTGGTCGCATATGTAGTTGCGGATATTTATAAAACAGCAGTATCATTTACGGTTGCAATTGTAGTTGTAGACCTCAATTTAAAACCTCTTTGATGAATTTTAGTTAGATATGACTTTGATATGATATCTATATTTGGATCTGCACGATCTTTATAGTAATCTCTTTTTCTCTTCAAACTTTTGCAGAGGCCACTCCTAAAACCATCATGAGGGTTATGGGAGTGAAAGGTCTCACCCTCTACCACCTCAAGAGCCACCTCCAGGTTTGAATACGAACCATATTTTCATGCTTCTTTTGCTTTTTGTTCATAACACCTTTTTTTGTGGCACTGCCGGTTTCTCAGGTTGGCTTAATATGTCTGTCTTTTTATTTTTATTGTTTTTCCTTTAACTTTTATTGTCTTTTATTTTGTTGTTTGCATTTCATATAGAAATTTAGGCTTGGTAAGCAGCCCCACAAGGAATTCAATGATCACTCAATTAAGGATGGTATGAGAGGTGACTCTTCTTTCTAGGGTTCCTTGATTTATTTTTTATTTTTTAATTTTATTTCTCTTTGAACTTTTTGTGTTGTGATCTTTACACTTCATGATAGTTCTTTTGTATTGACAAAAACTTTTTGCACTGGCAGCTTCGGCTTTAGAACTGCAACGAAATACTGCCTCCTCTTCTGCCATGATTGGCCGCAACATGAATGAGTATGCTTCACACTTCTCTTCCATCTATGCTTTTTGAGCACAAACATGCAAACCAATTTTGAAGAGAATTTTCTACTTTCCTTCTAGCCTAAGTTTTTTTCTTGATTCTTTTCTGGGGTGTGGGGTGGGATTCGGGTTTTCTTGTGGAATGTATGTGTGAAAAACTGTATGGAACAGTAACTCACACATGGTTGATGCGATTAGGATGCAAATAGAGGTGCAGAGAAGACTGCATGAACAACTCGAGGTAAGCACAACCCTTCCCAAATTCCAAGGAATAATTCAAGATTTCTCTTAAATGGAAATGAGCTCTCTTGTTAAATTTTGACATGACTTTACCATCGATTTAAGTGGTAGGACCTAAACATATATAATATATGATATAAAGAAATTAATGATAAGATTATATATGACAAAGTTATGTGAAAATTTAACATGAGAGAATCCATTTCCTAGATTAAGCTCATCTTCCATGGACATGTTCTACATGGATTTAGGTGTATATGGCAGGTTCAAAAACACCTTCAGCTAAGGATTGAGGCTCAAGGGAAATACATGCAAAGCATATTGGAGAAGGCCTATCAAACACTTGCAGGTGAAAACATGGCATCTGCTGCCAACAACATGAAGGGTATTGGGCCACAAGGCATCCCTGACATGGGAGTCATGAAAGAATATGGTTCGCCTCTCAATTTTTCTTCATTTCAAGACCTTGACATTTATGGGGGTGACCAAATTGACCTTCAGCAGAACATGGAAAAGCCACCCCTTGATGGGTTCATGCCAATGAATGACAACCTATGCCTTGGGAAGAGGAGGCCTAACCCTTATAGTGGGAGTGGGAAGAGCCCTTTGATTTGGAGTGAAGATCTCAGGCTTCAAGATTTGGGGACAGCCTCATCATGCCTTGGCCCTCAAGATGACCCTTTCAAAGGTAGTGACCAGATTCAGATTGCACCAGCATCAATGGATAGAAGTACTGACATTGACCCCATGTCTGATATCTATGACACAAAGCCTGTGCTCCAAGGGGAGGACAAGAAATTTGATGCATCTATGAAGCTTGAAAGGCCGTCACCAAGAAGGGCACCTCTTCAGGCTGAAAGGATGAGTCCTATGATCAGCACTGGCTCCATGGCACAAGGTAGAAGCTCACCATTTGGGTGAGAACTATAGTACAATATTACTGTAGTTCTAGATCATTTGCTTATGATTATGTAATTGACTTCATGTGAAACTTTCTTAATAGTACCATATATCTAGGGTTTTGAATTGGGTCTTTGAAATCATCAGCAGTTCATACGAGGGTTATTTCCTCCTCTCAAGTACTGTTTATGTCGTATAATGCCTTTGCATGGCGAACTATAAGTCTTTCTAACTTGTATAATTAAAGCACGTGTGGTTGTGCTTGAATGTGAGCATTCTCACTTGGTTTTTAACATTTGTTTCACAATTTTTACTTAATGATTGGTTTATATATATATTGAGATTTTGTGAACAATTTCATTAATCCATCTGTTGATGAATTACAATTGCTTGCATGTTGTTACGATCGATGTGAAAAATTCGAAGCTATGCAAACTTTTCTTCTTTTTACCACATTGATGGTTTCCTCTTTATATCTTTTTCATGGACCCCCACTTCTAATTTTTTTGGCCCGACTTCGTGTATGAAACATTCCCTGCGTCACTACTAAGCAGTTTCTTCGTAGAATATATCTTTTTGAGAGGTGATATGTGGTACATTAATATCCATAAATTAAAAAAAGAAAAGTTTGAGGTCGCTTCCGGTTTTTCTAGTAGTAATCAAATTAAATTGCGGCACATAGATCATATCATGGAAGCGATTCAATTTACTATCCCCAATTAATCTGTGACGTGCTGATCATCATGTGTGCAACTTGTTATTGATAATAAAACGGAAAAAAAAAATTAAACATAAAAAAATTGCAATAGGAACATGAAAAAACATTTATACTTAAGTTAATGAATTTCCTTGATAATTATAAAGTTTATTTTTAACTTGACTTTCATGTCTACATGGATCTTGGTTATGTTTTCGAGGTGACTTTGCTATAACCAAGTAATCAGTTATAACCTTTATAACGGTTAGGCATTAATCGTTTTAAGTTAGTTAGTACAAGTTAGTTACTCCCAATGATTGAAGACAAATCTCTCGGGAAAATATAAGAACAACCCAAATTGGTTTTATTTATTTTGTTTTTTTAATGATAGAAAGACAAATCCGGGCCTCCAAGCATGTAATATGGAATTTGGAAAGATGGAGCAGTGAAGGGAGAAAAGTTAAAAGAGAGAATAATCAACTTTAAAATGTTAAGTCATTTTCAAGAGTAGAGAGTACACTGCGATATGAGCCTTTCCCTTGAAGTTCCTAAGGGATGAGTTGAAGCCGACAGAGAGTATCTGTCTTTCACTATCTTTCCTCTTCTTTACTGCTCTATATTCCTTGGGAATAAGATGATCGGGACAACAAAGGTGCATCTTATCAGAGAAGATTTCACTTTGAAATTTCTACTTTTTTTGGGTTTTATGAAATTTCTAAATTTACTAACTTTATCATGCTGAGTAAATTGTAAATGCAAAACACTAGTAGAAATACTCCTTTAGGGAAATTAACCTCCAATATGCATTTTACAAATAAATTTCACTAAGTCATGTTCGATGTAGCTGTAGAATGGAGGTAACTGAGATTTTATTTTTTGGTGGATATATAAATGTTTTTAAAGGGAGGTTCTGTCTCACCTCATGGTTGGAGTAAGTCTGTGCATCATCTAAGACTTTTTTTTTTCTTTTAAAAGATAATTAAGTTTCACCCTTCAACAATGATGAGAATAGGTCAGTATATCAGAAGTTCAAACAAACCAAATTACAAGTATCATATAGAAAGCCACTACACCTTAAGAATGAAAGTTCTATTATTTATACTTGTATAATGTGGAACATCGTGCCAACTCACACTTTATTCACCATTGAATGCAATGTGAATTCAATTTAAATAAGGTCCACATCTCATTCAATGGTAGATGAAGTATGAGTCAATATAATGTTCTACATCCCATGAATACAAGTAACATTTTTCTAAAAATAAAGAGCACACCCTATCTGTCAACTGCATCATCTAAGACTTATAGAACACCTTCGGTACTTAATAACAAAGTCATGAAATCAAATAAAATTAATTATGGCAAAAAGTACATACATGTGCAGATTATCAAAGCTAATTATCGTCATTAGCAAATCACGCAATTCTTATGCATGCAACCAAAAAGAGAAAGAAAAGGAGGGACAATCCTTTTGATTGTGTCACTTCTTTAGATAATATGTAGTAATCTTTTGATGCATTATCTTCATAGATTAATAAAGATCCTTGTGAACGTCTCTTTGCTGTGTTTCTAATTGATTTAATTTGCTTGCAGGGCTTGCAACCAAGTGTTTTTTTTTTTCTTAAAAAAAATGGATTTCTGCTTCTTTGCTTTCGTTCTAACTTTAGTAAAATAAATAAAAATGATGAGAACCAAGAAGTGAATATTAAGTTAAAAAAAATGAATTAGAGCAGAGAGATGACATTGATTTTGAATCTGAAGATGATCATCTTAATTAAGGAAGCAAAGGGATCTTGGAACTAAGAAAAATGTTATAGGACTCTCTTATATATGAGGTTGAAGTCATATAGTCTATGCCAAAGAATCAAAGAAATTTGAAAGGCACAAAAATGGAAATTTGAAAGGCACAAAAGACGGAGGGAAGACGAGAAGAGCCAAGATATAAGAGTCAATTTTCTCTTAATGTTGTGTGGTGTTATTGTGGTGTTTTATGTTAGTGGTGTTCATCTTTGATATGCTCTCTCCTCTTGGAGAAACTAGGACCTTTTTCAAATAAATGTCGAAAAAGAACAACTAAAACAATAATAAAATAGTTGAATAAAAATTATTTAAATAGTAAAGCTTGTATCTTGATAAAACTAAATAATTAATAAATGAAGCATGAAAAAAAATTTAAAATTTACTTTTTTAATTATTATTTGCTCATGTTTATTATTTTTCTCAAATGGTGTGATTTTGTGTTCATTTAACTTGAATTTTTTTAATCATATTTTAGAATTTTTGTGAGTTGACTGATTAATGTAAAAAAAAGGGAAAAATATTTTTAATGAATAAAAAATTTTAATCAATAAAACAATCTGATGTTAATTTTATGGTATGATATCCTTAAATGTCACATGCATTATGAGTTTATCATATAATTTATACGATATTGAACCTTATGTAAAAATACATATGTTTTCGAGAGAAGGTTTCTCTTGATCAAAAATATTTTTCATAATTGAAAGAAATTAATTTGATTCACAAACAAGTCATTCAGTTAAATTGTTTCATGAGTATAACTTTTGAAATAGTGAAAAGAAAATTAAACATATTTTATTGATGTGATAAAATATAATTAATTATTAATTGTATAAAAAATTTTACAGTAAAAGTACACTAAAATATAATTAAACTGTAATAGTAAATGACCAAACTTATCATCATCTTTTTAAAGAATTATGTAACTTTTGCTTCCTCGTTACAATAAAGGATGCATATATGGGTGAGAAAGTTCTTCGGCCAAGCTGTAAAACTAATTTTTCTTAATTTAGATATTTCCTCTTTGTATATGATAATAATTATTTTATTTCAGTATAATCTATATTTCAGGGAAAAAATTAAATATCCAATGTTATTAATAACTTTAACACAAACTGCCTCAAAGTAATACTAATCATCCTAGAACAAATATATTAAGAGTAGAATGAGATTTGGATATGTGACCAAGATCACCTCTTCTAAAAGTTTAATTAAGCTTTTAATTTGTAAAGAAGCATGTTTTTTTTTAATATGTATTAAAGTCTCTATAATAAAGTAGTAGAAGGATTGGTTCTTGTTATTCCAAATTATAAAAAATAAAAAACAATCATATTCAAATACAAAAGAGCTATCCATGTAAAAAAAATATTAAAATATTAAATCATTTATGTGCATCTTACAATGAGTTTAAGTGTTTTGGGGAGATAATTTGATAATAGCTCTTGGCTATCATAATTAACTTCCAAACTCAGACTTTGTTGTTAAAACAACTTTGTATTTCCTTTAAAATAAATTTTACTTTGATATATTTTCAATTCAAATAAACCTTAACTTGTGCATCTATTTGTAAACTAACAATGCTATTTCTGCACTTAAAACTTCATCAAATACACAAACATATTACTTATAAAATATATGAGTCTCACTATTTACTTTTTTTTCTCAACTTATTCTCTTTCCATCACTCCTCTCACACCATTATGGGTATCTACATCGGTGTATGAATTGAAATAATATTTTCCGTTTGTAAAATGTTCTTCTTTTGTCAGGTTGCAATAACCCTATAAGTAGCTATATGACTTCCAGGCGTGTTAAATCCTTTGCTTTAAAAGAAGTATAATCGATAGACAGATATAAATGCACAAGCACACACACATGCACCAGCGCCTTCTCTCTGTCTCCATTCCTCTTCGTGTCCCTCTTTTCCGATCTCTGCAATGTGAGTACTGTGTGTGAGAGAGCTTGTTAGATCCATGACCATGAAGCTTTTCTTTCCGAAGTATTAAAAAAAATAAAATTAAAGGGGTGGCTCCACAACCTTTATTGGTTGCAGAGAAATTTTAAGCACTGCAAGTTGGAAGGAAAGCTCCCTCTCTCTCCGCTAGTGTAGTACTCAGAGTGAATGAGAGAGAGAGAGAGAGAGAGAAAGAGAGAGAGGAAAAGCTAATAAAGCCTAAAGGGGAGGAAGAATACAACGCACTTCCATGCGTGCACATATCGAGGAAGCTTCTATCTTTATGTGCACAAAGTTACGAGTCTAAACATCTAAAGCTGAACGATGATGCATCACCAATGTACCACCTTTGTTTTTTTTTTTTTGTTTTGAATTTTATTTGTTTATAATTATTGTTAGGCTTGCGGGTTATAAGTATTTTTAGGGTAGAAGTCATGCTTTTAAGAGCCATAAATTTAGAAAAATTCTTAAATTCTTGAAGCGTCACTTGGATTGCTCCATGTCCATTAATAAAATGGTATTTTAGGTAAGATCTATTCTTATTTAAAATGTCACTTTACAATTAAAAATGGAGCATATCCACACATGCTTCATGTGAATATAAGAAATTTCACTAAATTTCATAATAAAATAATTTTTTTTAATTTTCAGTATATCTAAGCATTTAAAACTTGAAAATTTATTACTTTTAAAACCCTAATCAATTTCTTTAGAACACTAATTAAATTTGGTTTCGTTAATTGGGTTTTGCTAACTAGACTAAAGCAGTTAGATCCAGAAAGCAAATCTTATAATAGTATATAACTGACATTAGGACAATTTTTTCTTTCTGAAATATTAACGTAAGGAGGTTGTGGTGGTACTAGTCAAGCGCATGCACGTTCTTCCATGCACATGAAAATCATTAGCAGTTCAATTTCAAGCCACTTTGGGTTGTGTTTACTATCCCATTCACAGCTTCGGGTCTCGTAAAGAATTCCCTATATCTCTTAGCAAAGTAAAGGCACAGAAGCTTCTTTTGTCCCCACACACCCATTCCATTCCCCCTCACAAACACTCAAACGTATTAGTCTCCAAGAAAATCAGCCATGCTATAAGCAGGCAAGAAACATTCACTCTTTTGTGGTCTTTGTTTTTGGGCAGAAAAGAACCAAACAAAGAAACACAGGCAAAATTAAAATTAACACATGGCTAGAGCTCCTAGCTATATATCTGTCAATCTAACATGAGTCTTGAAGGCGCTTTGAGCCTTTGACACCGCAAACATTGTCTAGTTGTTGCCCAATTAGAGGACTCCATTTATTGAGTTGAAAGTTATATGTTGGGATATATTTGATTAATTATTACAGCATGTGCTTTAGTGAAAAAGCAAAAGGGAACAGGGACAAGCAAACAACTTTTGATTAAGAAATGGTTAACATGTAGAGAGGTTGTGGCATTGATTATCTTAATCATTTGCCTTGAGATTTTGTTTATCTTTTACGTACCCTCCTTCTTTCTTCGGATCAAGTTGGCTTTTCATTAGTTGCTTCTTCCACAGACTCTCCAATATGACTTGATTTTGGGTACAGGTGACAAACTGATCTACGAAACCATTATCCATCCAGTTTAATAAAACATAGGACTCAAGTTTCCTGTCTCCATTATCTGTTGCACTGTCTGTCCCTCCAATCAAATTTTACTATATATCCAAATCATAGGTAGTTAAAAACAATTAGACCAAAAATATGGATGATATATCATCATTACATACATATCAAAATTTTATAAAAGGGACATGCGATGAGACAGAAAAATAAGACAAAAGATTTGGTTCTGACAGAAACCTAATTCAATTCATTTTGTAGCAGGATGCATTAATAAGATAAATCAATATAATATTAGAAATGCAAAATCAAGTCGTTGTCAGCGGTGTATTATATTAGTTTATTTATTAAAATACCCCTATACATTAAGCTGATGAAAACTTAAATGACCCATTCAGATATGGAATTAGGTTTGCTTGGATCTTTAACTTATATCTCTCTTTATCTTCTTTATTTCATTTGTTTATAATATTTATTAAATAATAACATGATTATTAAAATAAATAAACGAATATAAATTATTATTGTTATTATTAAAATCATGAAACACTTAAAATAATTGTAATTAAAAGGAATATTTACATAATATTACGTGCTAATCAAGAAAGACAAGTGAAAAACACCACAATGTGAAACAGAGAATATTATGCATTTATTAAAAGATATGTGAAGAAACAAGAATTATTATTAAATTTACATTATAATAAAATAAAATAAAATAAATAAACATTCAATACACTTGTAATTGAAACTAATAAGTATTTAAATGTAATAAATATTAATTAATAAATATTCATAAATAATTAATTAATAAAAACTAGTATCTTGTTATAATTTTAATTTTATATTTAGATTTTTATATCAAATTTATTTGTGATCGTAAATGAATTAATAACATTATTTACTATAAAAATATATTTTATATAATGTTACCTGAAATTAATATTGTATTAGTTAATACTCACTTTAGTCTCTAAATTTGATTACATGGGTCACTTTGTTCCCAATTAAAATAATCCTTAACTTTATAATTATATATCACGTTAATCCTTGAAACCAAATTTGTTAAGACTCCATTATAAGTGTGTTGATGAGTGACAATAACTGACATGTAATCATACTATCTAGCTCATTATGTGAAATATGATGACTCAGCTTCATTATTAGAAATTTTGTTAGACTTAAGAAGCCAAATATATATATATGAACTCATTATATCAATCTATTATTTGTACATGCCACGTAAAAAACCAGATAATAGGCGCTACGATGAGTTAACGATACACATTAGCAATACACTGACGATGTCTGAACTAATTATTTGGGTCCAAGGAACAACGTGATTCATGATTATAAAGTAAGGGATAAATTAGGTTACAAATTTTAAACCTCACATATCAAAGTGATGTTGGGCAGCGGAAATAAAATAAATATAAAAATAAACTCTCTCTTGTTAGAGAAACAACACAAGAAGAAAATTAATATAAAGAATATAAAATTTAACATGATTCGGTCTTAACTGTTTACATCCACAACTCCTACAAGAATTATCAAAATCTTTTACTATTTGCAACTTTTGAACAGCTGAAGTTATAAACCATTCTTACAAATATTTCATCACATAGACACCTCCTAAAACTTACTTGTATGGATCCTCCCACTCTTGGAGGATCTCTAACACAAACAATCAAAGGCTATATATATAGGCCAACACATTTGTGAAACTTCTATTTTTATCCGATATGGGATTTTGGGTTAAATCCCAACAAATCCTCCCCTAAAACCAAAGTCTTGCCGAAAACTGGTTGCAACAATTGTCTCCACAAACATTTTTCTTGTAAAAGCCTTGTATTTCCTAAGTAATAAATAGCATAAAGAAGATCCATACTTGCTCTATTCACTTGTACCACTTATGCAAATGAAACACGCCGAATGACCTTCAAACTACCAAGAAGACTTTTGATACAAGTTATCTTCATTAGTACATGGATCCAAATACAATCATTTTCTTCGATACTCGACAAGCCCAACTAATCCAAACCATTGGCTCTGACACCATTTGTTGAGCAAAGAGGTCAAGGGGCCCAAAATTTGGGAAACTTAAACAAATGGATTGAGCAATAAACCACAAAATGAGCAAGACATCATATCTTGATATAAAACCTTAAGGCAATGAGTCTATGAGTCCTCCCATCATGTATACTATTTACCCAGTCCAAGCTTAACCAATATGGAATTTCAAGCTCACACATAAAATCAACAATCTCCTTGCAAGTGTGAGGCCCAACATGGGGTACACCTCCTCAGTAGAAGCTTTCACAGCAAAGCCAAACATAAAGTATTGGCCCCGTGCTCTAACAAAGGGTTGGTATAACACTCGAACACAAACAAACCATCGTGGCCCAGCCGAACCATCAACTTTTATACCACTTGTTGGACAGGTAAAGTAAAAGTAATGCAAGAATAAATTCTCTCTCATTAGAGAAAACAATACAAGAAGAAAAATAATACAAAGAAGACAAAACTCAACTTGGGCCAACACACTTGTGAAACTTCTACTTCTACCTAATACGGGACTTTGAGTTAAATCCCAACGAGTGACTTGTATATGGAATTTAAAGGACTAAAGTAAGCAATAACTCATTGCATTCTATTAAGATTTAATTGTCCTACCAACAACCTATCAAAGAAACAGTAAGCCGTCTAGTGCTCCATGATAACACAAGTTCAAATATCAGGAAATACATTAGTTGAGAGGGAAAATAATTGTAAATTCTCTATTCCCCAATATTGAGAGAGCAACTTTTCCCATAACTGTTTAATAACAAAACTAGTAAAAAGGTTTAACAATACTTATATTATAAAGTCGTATATATTAACTTTTATGCTATCAAATTTTACTTGAATAAATTACATTGAATTCACTTAAGATTTGTGAAATTCACCTCAACTCCCCTCTATTTATTTGGGTAAGACTGGCTTCCACTCTGATGTGCAATGAAGATAATGTAGGTAGAAAAGTACACGAGAAGGGAGGTTGAATCATATTTTGCCTTTCTTTCCTTCTTTTGGTTTCTGAAAGTTTTAAACAAAAGACTATCAAGTGTTTAACTTGTAGTGAAGCAGAAACAACATTAGTCACTTTAGAAACCTACTTTCTGAGCTACAACAGATATAACAAATGCACATGTAAGATGGTTATTCAGAAAAATAATATGATAAGCACAAAGTAGAGAAAATAAAGGAGTTAAGGGAAAAGAAGTTACTGCACAGATGTTTTTATACTAGTTTGGCCAATCTGCTTACATTTAGTTCTCGACAACCATTGAGTTCGACTAAAAACCTTTCTCAACCTGAGAAAGAAAAATAATAGTCTTTACAGTAACCTTCTCAATCTCTTACCTATGACCAGTAGCTAACTCTACTATCACAAACTGAGTAGTATTTGACCAGCCTCTCCAAGCTAAATCGTGACCAGCAAGTATATTCTACTATCACAAACCGAGTAGTCTTTGACTAACCTCTCCAAAATAAACCAGCGACCAATAGCTAACCCTTACTGTCACAAGCTGAGTAGTTTTTCACTAGCTTTCCTAAGTTAACCCCGTGACCAGTGGCTAACTCCAATTGTCATGATACAAGTTGTCTTTGCTTAGCCTCTCCAAGCTAACTCACAATGATCACTACTCGATCAAGGTTACAATGGATTGTGTTTGGGTTTATCACTCAAACTAACCTACACTCAAGTTTTCATAAGATGTACAATAACAAACCTAGGAAAAACTTGAATGACTTTTTTCTATGATTCTTCCTTGGAAGAACGTATGATCTACTAATAATGTAGAAAGAAGACTTTTAGAGATAGGAAACTAATTATAAGATGTAATGAACCTTACAGAAAAGATAAGGAGAAATTTTCTCAGCATTTTAGCACTTATGCAACATCAATCTCTACTTCATTATTAGCACAACATCTCTATTTATAGATGGTCTTTATTTATGATTGTTGCCCTTGATCAGTTATCCAAATGACACGTGTTGATCATTTGTTTGTGTCTTGGAAAAGAAGTCGAAAGGAGTAGCTTGTTGTTTGTCAGAGCTATTGCAGAATCTGTTGTGAAATAGAGGTGTCTGATGTTACATTCGGAAGCTACATTTTACTTTCTAAACGAGATTTCTGAACTTTTTCTTCTAGAAGCTGGAGTGGTCAACCAAGTTAGTAGAAGAGATGACTTGTCAGTCTAAGACTGAGCTTGACTTTAAATTTGTATTTCAAATTTCACTCATTTTCTTGCAAACTACATTGTTTCACTATAAAGTGAACTTTTAAATTTCTCTCATTTTCTTGCATTAACACTTTTTGAATGATTCTGGAGCTAATAAAGAAGAATAATGTAAAGATTTCACAAAGGCAACACTAAACTCTATTTCTCTATTTAGAGTATTCAATTCATGTTTTGAGTAAATGATGAAATCAAAATGATTTATTAAGATTTATCACTTAAAAAATATAAAAGGCAAGTTTTCAAATATAAAATAATTCCAAATATATGTACCAAATACCTATGTATAATAAATAATTGCTAGATGTGTTAGCTTTATTATTATTATTATTAATGGGTATAATACATTTTATCCCCTGAACTTTAGGTCATGTGTAATTTACACCATGGACTTTTCAAAACTCGCATCTCGACATTGTTGCAAAACACCCAATTTTGTAAAGTTGACATTCATTTCTACAATTAAGTAGTCATGTGCAAGTGACATGCACAATTAAATAAACAAAAACACCCTTCATGTTAATCAAATTTCCCAACCCTTAACCATCCCCTACTCATATTTTTGTTCGTTTAATTGTACACATGAAATGCACATGATTGCTTAAGGGTGGAAATATATGTCAACTTAAATGAAAGGGTGTTTTATATTGTCTGGAAAATCCAAGGTGTAGCGATGTATATTTTGAAAAGTCAAGGTGTAAATTACACATGACCTAAAGTTCAGGGGCAAAATGTATTTTACCGTTATTAAATTGGTCATGAATGAATTAAGATTTGAAATTTTTAATTAAATCATAAATAAAACATTTTGACCGTTTATTTTACTCTAATTCAAAATCTACACAACCAATCCATTATAGAGCCATGATTTAGAGAGACAAAAAACCTCAATAATTTATATGGTCATTTCTTGATTGAAAGGAGTTTGAAGAAAGCTTGCTTTGAGGTATTGTTTCCTGTTAGTTGAGATGGTGAAGGGATTAGTTATGATATTGCTGATCATCAATGCTTTTATCTACCTTAACTTTGTAATTAAGGAATGTTGGGTTTTGTCAATAAGAGGTGATCTAGACTTTGAAGAATCATCAATTCCTGCATACTTGGAAATTATAACTAAACTCGGCAATAATATTTAATAAATGCGCCATGGTAGATCCATTAAATAATTAATTACTATGTGTTACTTTATATTAAGATAGCTTTAGGTTGCAATCATTTTATTGATTTTAGCCAAAAGGCACATTAAAAATTGTTTAGGTCTATTGGTTTGAGCACATGAAATACTCATTGTTGATGATGTTAGTCGCTAGAAAATGAGAGCTCAAACATGAAAGAAAATGCAAAAAAAAAAAAAAAATGCAGGACGTGAAAATAGAGCAAGAACAGGACATAGGGTGCTGTAAAAGCATCAAACATCACTTTCTTCATACTCTATTGTAGTTCAAATAACAAATATACATATATTCACACACACACACACAAAATTACAATAGTTGCGACAAAAAATTTATGACCATATTAAACACATTAACAACCACATATTAATGTTTCTAGACTAATCCAACAAGGTTACATCAGTAATTAAAATGGACAAGATATTTACTAAACATCACATGACTAGCACATTACTACTCTGATAGGCCAAAAACATCACAATAACTCAGCCCAATCTAATGTTCTCCTCTTTGATGTTTTTGCTAGACATTCCAAGTAGAGATCTTAGGAACTCAAATCTTGTTCTTAGAACTGATTTGGTGAATATATCAACAACATTATACTCAATAGGGCAATAAACAAATGAGACTTTTTTCTCCTTTGCAACAGCTCTAATGAAACAGTACTTGATTTTCATGGGTTTGGTCATTCCATGATTAATTGGGTTTTTCACCATAGAAATAGCAGATTTATTATCACGATTTAGCTACTATCTTTGTCCTAAATCTTTGAGAATTTTCCTCAACCAAACAACTTAATTCACACAACTAAAGGCTATAATGAATTCAGCTTCTGCTATAGACTGCGCCACAACAGATTGTTTCTTGGAATTCCATAAGAAAACACTGGAACCAAGAGAGAATGCATAGTAAGTTGTGCTCTTCATATCATCAACAGAGCCAACCCAATCACTATCTACAAATCCCACCAAATCTTCATTTTTACATCGTTGAAACCATACAACAAAGTCAGCAATCCCTCTAATGTATCTTAGCACCCTTTTAGCAACTCCACAATGTGCTTGACTTGGAGCATTCATAAATCTTGAAAGCAAACTTGTAGCATACATTAAATCTGGTCTAGTTGCTATTAAGTACAATAAGCTAGTAACTAAGCTTCTAAATTTCTTTTCATTTGTTTTCTCATAACCATCATTCTTGGACAACTTTTCATTAATGGGGAGAGGTGTTGCAACTGATTTGCAATGTTGTATTCTGAATTTTCCTATGCATACTTCTTTTGGGAAATGAAAATTCCTTCTCTAGATTGATGGACCTCCATCCCCATGAAATAACTCATGATGCCAAGATTTGTTATCTCAAAAGCACTTCTTATTTGCTTCTTAAAAGCATCAATGGGCTGCAGATTACTTCTAGTCACCAATAATCATCAACATAAAGAGAAAGAATGATAATATCATAGTCTGAGAAAGTCTTCACATAAAGTGTTAGCTCACTCATGCTCTTTCTGAATCCATTATTAGTGAAGTATGAATCAATCCTATACCAAGCTCTAGGTGCTTGTTTGAGGCCATACAAGGCCTTTTTCAGGTCATAAACATAATCTTCTTTTCCTTTTCCAAGAAAACTAGCAAACTGCCTAACATAAATCTCCTCCTCTAACACTCTATTCAAGAAGGCAGATTTGACATCTAAATAGTAAATAGTCTAGTTTCTTTGAGATACCAAAGTAATGAGTACTCTAATAGTGTCATGTCGTGCAACAGGACCAAATGTATCTGTGTAATCTACGCTAACTTCATGAGCAAAACCTTTGACGACCAATCTAGCCTTCTATTTATTTATAGAATCATTAGAATTTAATTTGGTCTTACAGATCTATTTCAGTCCAATCATGTTTCTATGATTTGGCTTTTTAACCAGTTGCTATGTATGATTCTTGTCAATCATTTTAATCTCCTCTTCCATTGCTAAATTCCAATCATGTGAATCCAGAACTCTCAGGGTACTAAGAATTTAGGGGTTTTTGTTTTCCAGGGACTGAGCACCCACCCTTTAGTTTTCATTTTTGACAAACTAGTTTAGATGGTAGCTATAGAGAAATAGAAAGTGAGTTAACAACTGTAAAAATGATCGCTAGCCTTGGTACCAAGTTGTCCTTAGGGGTAATCTCACAAAGTAAAGATGGAACCTAGTCAGGTGTCCAATTTAGACCCATGAGGGATCATAAAGCAGAAAATTTGGTATGTTATGGTTGACATGCATAACCAGGGAACTTTAAAGGTATTTTTATTACTAAATGTATAACTAAATATTACTGTTTCTCTATGAGTTGTCGCAATTCCAGTTAAAATGTTTTCATGATAGACTATGGACATAAAGATGTTACGAGATTATGGAATGAAAAATGTTTTCCCAGCTATCTATGTATTTAAATATCAAATAATTTATGGTTGCTATATGTATAGTGTATTATGCCACTACAAGAAAATTGTCGATTAGTGACCGAAATTTCGGTTGCTAAATGTAAAAAATCGGTCACAAAATTATTTAGTGACCGATTTTGTGACCGATTTATGTTGTAGCTATATGGAAGGTTGCTAAATTATTAGTGACCGATTTTTCGGTCACTAAATTTTGTGACCGATTTTGTGACTGATTTTGTGACCGAAATTCTCCCCTATCCAATTTGAAGAGGTTAGCTCAATAGTGACCGATTTTTCGGTCACTAAATCTAGTGACCGAAAAAGCGGTCACTAAATCTAGTGATCAAAATCTGGTCACTAGATTTAGTGATCGAAATATCGGTCACTAGATCTAGTGACCGATTTCTATCTTGAAACTTTGTTGAATCAATAGTGACCAATTTTTCGTCACTAATATTTGTAATACCGAAAAATCGGTCACTATTTGTGACCGAAAATCGTCACTAATAATCGTTATAGGTACCAGCCATATTTCTTTTTCCTGGATCCCCATTTTCACATACCTAATTGACAAATCCATATCACCAATGCAGACAAACATAAAATGTACTAAATAACAACGAACTAGTGCTAAATATCAATACTAAATAACATGCAAAATAACAAGTGTCAATTCAAAAATACAAACAAGTCATAATAACTTGTCATCCTAATATCATATTTCTCCATCTTAGTTCCTACTAAATATCAACTTACTAAAGTAAAACATCAATACAAAATAACATATAAAGTAATTATAACTAGTTATCATCCTCCTCCTCATCATCATCATCACCCCTGCTCCCCTCTCCTAAGTCCGCAGCAGTGATTGGATATCGAAAAATTGAAAATTCATTCGTCTCATCATTTCTTGTAGCATCCGACATTATTGCGCGTTGAACTTCCCGATGAGTGCGAAGTTCTTCTCGTTGTTCTCTAACCTTGCTACAAGTGCACCATTTTCATCTTGCATCTTTTTCAACAATTCTTCATGCTCTCCTCTGACCCACTCAAATTAATGTGAGTCCGAGCCACGATAATAATGCCTTCTATCAACTACCGTTGACTCCTAAGCCAAGACCATACCCCCTTTTCATACCAGCGGTGTCTCGCCATACTCTATCTCATTTGGTTCAACTTCCTTCCGAGATGCTTTTGGGTTGCTCTCATCCATGGCTAAAGTGACTTCCGCCTGTAAACACGAATATGATATCAACTAACACAGAAACTAACTTAAGCATACTTATGCTATATCAATAGAATATACACTATATAGTCTAACAATATATAACTTGATATTATTTTCTAACATAATTAATTAACATGAACCAAGAATTAAACAAATTATAAGTTCCTTACATCTATATGCTCTGATCTCTTATCCACCCATGTCCGATCCTATGCCTATATGTGTATGGCTAAATAGCTCTAAAGGTGTAGGAGGTCTCCATTCAATTTTATCTACATATACAAGAATAATATAAATTAAGAACATTTTCTTTAGTTGATTTAAAGACAACATGTCAAAAATTAACCTTTTATACAAGAAAGAAAAAGTTATTTGAAAACCTAACCAAATTAGCTCTATGTTGAGAAGTGGTAATAGAGCCATTGGTGTGGAGAGAACCTCCAAACCCTTCACAATTAGATGCTCGATTTAGCTTCCCGGGTCAAATTTTCCTCTTGAATGATTCACTTGCCCAATGCTCACACAACCTATTCCACACGGTTCTCCAAGCCATCTTGGCCTATTCATGGTGACACGAGCCTTCAAGCATATTTTTAATAAGGCAAAGACTGCATTTGAAAATTTCTTTGCTTTCACAATCATAGTCAGGGCTCAAAATCAAACTTGATCTATAATAACCAAATTAAACGAAGATTAAGATATACTTGAATACATAACGATTAAGATATACTTCCAATGCATAAAACTTACCTTAAACTCATTAAACAACATTTCTCTTGTATTAGGTGGTATTTTTTCCAAGATGGCCACGCTTCTTGGTAATGACTTTGATTATATCAAGAATCCCATTAGCAAAAATGTGTGAGGGCAAAACTCAAGTGCAAATATTAAATATTATAAGTTAAAATATATCATATATACTTAAATAAAATAAAAGTTTATCACATACCACCCATTTAGATATAAAACATTCTTTCCATTGGTCGTTGATTGTTTGATGAATCATGGGAAGAAATCAATACATTAGTCTGTGATCCTTCATTTTGGTGAGGTGAAGCCTCTCCATGGCTTTGTGGATTTGGTGAATTTACACTGCTATTGATGCTTTGTGGTGTTGTTTGGAGAAGTAGCTACATTGGGAGGAAATGTAGCCGAGGAGAAACCACCTGGAGGAGATGATGTAGCTATAAGAGTGCATTGGGTATTTGTTGGAGAGCTACCGATGACTGTAAATCGTAATTTTTTTGGTTGCTTCTTAGAATTCAAGATTTTTCTTGTCCCTTTTCCTTGATTTTTGTCTGACATCTACAAATAAATGCAATATTAATTAGTATATATGTTAAATTTAAAAAAAAATCAGCACATATAAAATATCATAATATCATGAAGTTACCTTTTTATATCGTACGAAAAATAAATAACTAAATGATATCATCATCATCATCATCATCATCAAGGAATTTATCTAATTGAATGTCTTCATTATCATTTTCTTTAATCATGGTCATAATCAAATTCTTCTTCCTCATCATCACCTACATTTTCTTCCATGTCATCATTTTCCTCATCAACTTGATCATGGCCTACATTCAATTCAACTTCTTCATACGGACCTTCATCTCTCATTGGTCCAACTAAATCATCATTGGTCACAAAACTCACAAAGCAGCTTGTTTCGCTCTTGATATGCAAGCTCAAGTGTATATCGATCATCAACTGTGCCTCTTGGTTTAGTTCTGTGGACAATCCACCAATTTTTCTTTTCTTTTATATGTCTTGGATATGGGACATAATACACTTGAATTGCATCTTTTGCAAATATGAAGGGATCATACTTTGAATACCGTCTAACATAATTAACCTCCACAAGACCATATGATTTGTGAATCTTTACACCACGATTAGGTGTGACATCAAACCATTCACAGTTAAACAATACTACTTGTTTAAGTGGTTCTCCAGGATATTCTATTTGCACAATTTCTTTAATGATCCCATAATAATAATTCTCTTCACGTCCATGCTCATCACCCTTAACACAAACTGCTGAATTGATAGTTGTCTTACCAATACTCCACTCTTCTGTGTGAAACTTAAAGCCGTTAATAAAGTACATAGGCCAGGTATGAACCTTTCTCTTGGGACCCCATGCTAAGTGGTGCAAAACTGATTTGTTACTGAATTTTTCTCTCATGAACCTAATAATGACAAATATAAACTCATGTTAATAATGTAAAATATAATCTGTACAAAAATGGATCCTAAGAAGAAGATGTTAATAAACTTACATAACTCCTAAAACCAAATTGGGAAGTCGACGTAATTCTACTATCAACATCGGCTTACGACTTATGTGTGAATTAATCGCCTCAAATATTGTACAAAGTTTCTAAAATTCAAAGTATTATTAAACATATTAATTAATATAAAAGACAAGAAACAAAAATCAAATCAGTTTTCTTACTCAATGTATGGCTGAACTTCTTCACAATTAAGGAGGACATGTAAATGTGCAGTAGCTAATTCCTGATCAATCAAATATCGACTCTTACAAGTTCCACAGAACGTAATGATTAAATACCGACAGTGGGTTGGGTCGACTCATTAGCACCCCCATCATCATTCCGACCGACATTATTTCTCATTGATTGCACATGAGATTCAAAATAATATGAGCAGAAGTGAGATGTCTCTTGGCATAAATATGCCTCACATATGGATCCTTCAACTCGTGATTTATTTTTAACCATCCGTTTCAATCTATTCAAGTACCTATAAACACATGATAGTATGTAACTATTAGTTGCATTGATAAGATTGTTAAATCTTTAACATATGTAAAGACTTGAGATAATGAACTTTTACCTCTCAAATGGATACATCTATCGATATTGAACAGGACCTCCTACTCTTGCTTCATACGGAAGATGAATAGGTAAATGCTCCATAGAGTTGAAGAAACCAGGTGGGAAAATTCGCTCCAGCTTACATATTATGACAATAATGATCTGTTCCATCAATAACAAATCATCCACTCGCAATATTGTTGAGCACAAATCCCTGAAAAACTTACTCAACTCAGCTATGGGCTTCCAAACTTGATCTGGAAGTGCAAAGAAATGCAATCGGCATCAAACGCTCCATAAACACATGATACCATGACTTTTCATCCCAAAGAGCTTGCACTCTTTCAAATGCACACATCTACGTAAATTAGATGCATATCCATCGTGCATTTTTAGTTCACTAACCCATTTGCATACCTCCCTTTTTTGATCCATAGACAAGGTGAATTTTGCTTTAGGTTTTACATACTTCCCATTGGATAATTGTTGCAATTCTAACTCCTTGCGTTGACAATACTCTTTCAAATCCATTCTAGCTTTAACATTATCCTTGGTTTTATCTTTGATGTCCATTACTGTATTGAAAACATTATCAAATACATTCTTTTTCAATGTGCATCACATCAAGATTATGCCTTATCAAATTAGTTTTCCAATACGGTAACTCCCAAAATATGCTTTGTTTTGTCCAATTGTGAGTAATACCACAACCAGGTCATGTAAAAGATCCAATCTCAAGAGCTTTTGGAATATCCTCAAACATCTTCCCACAAATCATCCCAGACATTCTAAGAGGAGGTTGAGATTTCTCAACTCGCTTTTTGAAAATGCATCTTTATTTCTTCGATATGGATGGTCCAAAGGTAAAAATTGACGGTGTGCATCAAACCAAGAACATTTGCCACCATATTTTAAAGTAAAAGCCTTTGATTGACTCATATAATAAGGACATGCCAATTTTCCCGCCGTGCTCTAACCCTACAACATTCCGTATGCCGAAAAGTCATTCATAGTCCACAGTAGCGCAAGTTTCATGAAAAAATTCTGTTTTTTTTTAAATGTCCTATGTAAGGACACCTTCATTCCATAATAATTTTAGCTCATCAACTAAAGGCTGCAAATATACATCTATTTTTCCTTTTGGATTATGTGGCCCAGGAATTATCAAGGTCAAGAACATATAAGGAGTAGTCATGCATAATTCTGGTGGAAGATTGTAAGGGGTGACAATCACTGGCCAACAAGAATATGGTGCCGCTGACTGACTATACGGTGTAAAACCATCGGCGCATAAACCCAATCTAACATTTCGTGGTTCAGCTGCAAAGTCAGGAAAACTAAGATCAAAGTGTTTCGACGCTTCTCCATCTGATGGGTGGCACAAGACTTCGATTCTCGTCTATTTTCATAGTGCCATCTCATATGTGGAGCAAGAACTCATAGAAGCATATAACCTTTTTAGCCTAGGAATGAGCAAAGAAGTAGTGCATTCTCTTCCTGGGTATCTCTTTGTACTTCCCCCTACCAACTTTCTTTTTGTTATACCGTGGTTCACCGCAAAAGTTACATTCTTTCAATGATTTGCACTCTTCGAAATAGAATATCATGCAGCCATTAATACAACAATCAATCTTGGATTGCAGAAGTCCAAGTTTTGAAACTATTTTTTTAGCTCCATAGTAATCTTTGGGGATTAGATTATCAGGAGGATGTGTCTCTCTCATAAGTTGGACCATCTGATTAAAAGACCGTTGAGAAATATTTCCTCTCGACTTGATTGTTAATAATCTAACAAAGAATGATAACTCACAGGATCAACACATCCCGACCACAAAGGCTTTTGTGCGCACGTAACAAATCGTGAAATTTTTAGCATCTACATTTGGTGACTCTCAACCCCCTTCATCATAATGCATTCTAGTATCTGACCAATTGCATCATACACCATGGTCTCAACTCTACTTAATGGGTCATTATTACCTAGTTCTCATGTGAGAAGTACTAGATTGAGTGCTACATGTTGCACGCAATTCTCCATGGCATGTCCAATACCAATAATCAGGTATAAATCCTTTTTTATAAAGATGAACTTTAACTTCTTCAGGGAGAATGTAGTTCAAGTTTCTACACTTAGCACAAGGACATCTAATTTTTCCATTCACAGATGTGCTTGTTGACATGCAAAAGAAACAAATTCATCTACCCCTTTTAGAAATTCATCAAGAAACCCTTCAACCCTGGCATAAGTCTATCATACATCCAAGCACGATTTTGACGTATATGCATATTCCGCACTCATAGTCAATACAATACAGCTTATAACTACACAAGATTGAAAATTTGCTTTCAAATAACAAATAGAGGATACAAGGCAAGAAAAAACACTAATATGCTAAGAATTAAAAGTCAACTCCTAATCCAACTTGAGATAATAGTAATAATAATTATTATCTTAAACACAATATGCATAAGATTTATACCTTTTCAAATATTTGCTATTTCAATGAGCCCAATTTGATCCATTCACAAAAGAGAAACTTATACAGTGCTTATGTTTTTACTCCATCTCCATGTAGGCAAGATCATGCCTTTCAACAATCACTGCAATTAATTCTTAAAAGTAATTAAAATTGAGCTCCAAGAACAGAAGATAATATTAACTAAAAAATAAAAGAGAAGAATAAAAAAGTAAAAATACTCACCTTATGAGAATGATATCAAATCTAACTCAACTAAGGTTTTCTTCATAAACCACAAAGCAAGTGTCAATCCATGAAGAACAATCACACCTAAGAAGATTTGTATACTTCTAATCATAGACACTTACTACTTGAATACATCAAAATAAACATAATATATATGATTAAAATTAAATGAAAAGAATAAGAGTTTTGTGATTACATTATTTTTATATTTAATTTTTATGAATTTGGCACAATGATCTTTATGATAGAAGAATGTAATTCACAGTTGGATTGACAAAAAATTATTTTACATCAAGTTATTAAGGTTGTAACTTTGTTTCAAGTTACATCATTATTACTTATGCTAACTCATATGTTCTTGATTAAATTCATATATTTTTGTGTATTATTAGGTAAGAGTCAATTGCGTATGTCTTATGTGAAAGGAGACATAATTTAAAATCAAACTCTTCTTGTTTATCCAAGGGGCATAGATGAAATAATCAACGTCCATGATATCTAGAAAAATATAATACATCGATCATAAGCACTCCTCCGCACTTATTGCAAATTGAGCTATAGACTATATAAAATTAATAGATAAATATGATAGGATAGTAGGATCTTGGGGAAAGTTTTGTTGTTATTGGAAATCCAAGCATAAACAAATGAATAAATCACCAAGCTAAATTGTATGCTTATGAACACAGGCACATACTCAAATCATGTGTCTCAAGACTTGGACTTTTGTACAACGTGAAAAGGAAAAAAGAGAGACAAACAAAAATGCATACACCTTTCAATTGTGGGGCAGCCCATATTCTTAGTCTCTAAAAGTGAGTCCCAATATCACAGATGTTTTCTAAATCTTGCTAAAAGGGCATATCTTTCAATCATTTAAATACTATTCCATGGAAGCATTCTAATTATTCCTTGAGTTTGAATCTAATTTTCCATATATTAACCCATTACCCCATGGAAAATTTATTCCCCTTTTTCGCTTTTATTATACAGACCATTTTCTTTACATGCTGAAATGGATCTTAATTTAATTTTGTTTTTCATTTTAATTCTTTAATCGATATATTGTTTGTTTTGGTTTCCTAATTTTTCATTTATATACCCATTAGAACACCTACACAACCTATCACAAGATAAAAAAATAACTGATGCAAGAAAAATAAAATCACCGCTGGCCTGGTTGCTTTTGCCTCGTGCGCCTCTATCTCGCTTCTCCTTCGTGTCCGTCGCTTCCTCCATGGCTACCTTCGCTTTCCTTCGCGGATCTCCTTCCTGGCTTGCTTCGCCATCGCCTCCACGCTCCTTGCTCGCGGATCTACGTAAAATGATGATGGGTGCTTCGCTTCGCCGCGAATCCATTCTCGCTTCCCTGGTCGCGGATCCGGATTACGGTTTGCTTCGCTCCACGCTTATGGATCTGCAACTCACGATGGACCTGGTGGTGCTGTTTCGCTCCCCCATTTGCTCCTCGCTTCACCTTGCGATCTCCTCTTCTCTCGCACGCAGATTTCTTTTTTTCTTTTTGTGTTTGAATAAATCTGTGTTTGTGTGCAACAGTGAGTGAGTTAGTGAGTGAGTTTGTGTGTGTGTGTGTGTGTGTGTGTGTGTAAGTCACGTGAGTTAGTGGGTGAGGGAATGGGAACAAAAAATTGGTTTAGTGTGTGAGCGGGAGTCGATGAGGGAAGGGCAGGTTTGGGTGAGTGTTTATTAATTTTTGGGTGAAAATGTAATTGTTAACTTCACATCTTTGTTGTTTTGACGAAATCTTATCCGTGTCCTATTGAAACCGATACAAAATTTGTCCCAGAACACAATAGATCATAATTAAATAGCAATCTTGTTTGACCCTGGCTTATTATTATTATTTATCAAAGGATGGCTTATTTTAGTATAACTAGAACTAGGTTAGCCTCTATAATGCAATATTATCAAAATAGCAAACACTGGGATAGTTTAGAAAATTTCACGTTTATTTGATATAACGAGGGTAAATAGGGGGAAAAGAATGTAACGTGTATGTTACATCTCTTTATAAACAACACGCTTTTATTTTCATATAAGGTCTGAGTGTGAAAATAAATTTGAAGGAAGAAAAGTGCTCCTTTTTGCTATCTTATTTTTAAAATTTGTTGACAAGTACATTAGTGCTGCATACTAAATATGGAACTTATTGCTTGCATGGCTCAAATATGTAACTATGCATTAATCTGGATGAGTAGGCAATCATTTAGCAATAGCACATTAGCGTGGTTCAACTCAACACATTTAATTTGATACTTTGTATGAAAATATGAAAATATTCTCTTTCTTTTATATAATTTGATACTTTGTAATATTTTCTGTCATAATTAATGACATTTTAATTTAACAATAATTTTTAAATTAAAATATTTTTCATTACTTGTGTGTGATGAAATTTGTTAGGGATAACAATGCAATTCAAAAATAATATTGGTCACTTATAAAAATTTAGTGATCAATTATTCAAATAAATGGAAAATATATCATTGGTCACAAAATTGGTCACTAAATTAAATATTAGAGACCAATGGTATTTTTTGATTTCCTTGAAAAATTTGTCACTAAATTTAACATTAGTGACCGATTTTGTGACCGATTTGTTAAGAAAATGGAAAAAATACAATCGGTCACTAAATTAAATATTAGTGACCGATTTTGTGACCGATAGTATTATTTCCAATTTACATGAAAATCGGTCATAAAATCGTCACTAATTTTAACATTAGTGACCGATTTAGTGGCCGATTGTCAATGAAATAGAAAAAATACAATCAGTCACAAAATCGATCACTAAATTAAATATTAGTGACCGATTTTGTGCCCGATTTTTCATGTAAATGGAAAAAATATGATCGGTCACAAAATCGTCACTAATATTTAATTTAGTGACCGATTTTGTGACCGATTTCTAAAATATAAGGATAAAATACAATCGGACACTAAATCGGACACTAAGTTTAATGTTAGTGACCGATTTTGTGACCTATTTTTATGGTAAGGGAAAAAATATAATCGGTCACAAAATCGGTCACTAATATTACACTTAGTGACCGATTTAGTAACCGATTTTTCAAGAAAATAAAAAAAATAATCGGTCACAAAATCGGTCACTAAATTTAATATTAGTGACCGATTTTGTGACCAATTTGTAAAGTAAAAGCAAAAAATAAAATCGGTCACTATATAATTTTTGTGACCGATTTTTTTCACTCATTCATCCTTTTCCTTAAACTTAATTCGGTCACTAATTCGGTCACAAAATCCTTATTTTAGTGACCGATTTATTTCGGTCACTAAATCGGTCACTATTTCACACAATTCTAGTAGTGTGCATTCTCTTGGTTGTCTCATGTAGGTGATAGGTGAGAATCCGCTCACTGAGTCTGTCAACTCACCCCTTTCCCTTCTTCTCATAGTTGCAGGTGTAGATATCTTTACGTCACCGGTCTAGTAGCTGCAGCTATCCCTTGGTGAGCTTTGCATTGCTGTAAGGCTTAGTTTAGGTTTATGTTAGTTTTAAAGGACTCCAATAGTTTTGCAGGCAAAATCCTAGCCACACATGTATTTTGATATATTATAGTATTTTCAAAGATTAAATATATAATTGAAATGTAAACTGTGGTTAGAGATTTCTGTGATAAAGTAGAGACGTATTTGTAATTTAGTTTTCAACTATCAAGATTTTTAGGTTTAAGTAATACTATGTGCTGAAACAATTATGATTTCTAGATCAGCGGACTTGGTTAAAATGTTTTCAGAGCTTGAATTTTTAAATACATAAGTTTTTATGAATTTAAATATTTTGTTTTAATTAGAGAAAATGATAGTGATTTAGAAGAAAATCGCATTTTAAGTATGATAATATATTCTTTTATGCATTTAGAGAAGCACGTTACCCAGTAGGCTTACATGAGGATGAAATTTCTCACATGCTGGTCATGTTTCCAAGTCAGGTCATGACACAATTTTCCTTATTGTTTTGGTTTTGTTTTGTACAGTTTTTGGTTATGTGGTTGGCTATAAGTATTGTAGAATAATAGAAACAGAGAGAAGGGAGAAATAAGAGGGGAAGATCAGATTATCTATTGCTTTCGGTGTATCAAACAATGTGACTCTAGGTCTCTATTTATAGACTATTGAGTGTATCACAATTGAAATAATTTACAGAATTATATTAATTAACAATAAATAAAAGATCCTAATCAATCACCAAAATATCTTATGGACATCCACATAATATCTAATTTATAACACTCCCCCTTGGATGTCCATGGGATAGACAATATGCCTCATTAAAAACCTTACTAAGAAAAAAACCTCGTGGGAAAAAAATCTTAGTGAAGGAAAAAAGAGTGCAATTGCCTTGTAATACATATGCTATGCTACCTCATTAAAACCTTACCAGGAAAACCCATTGGGACAAAACCTTGGTTAAGGAAAAAGAGTATAGCACATATTACTCCCCCTAATGGCAACATCATTGAATATCTTGAAGCCTTCGCATTCCAATCTTGTATACCAACTTCTCAAAAGTAGATGTAGGCAGTGCTTTAGTGAACAAATCTGCCAAATTATCACTTGAACGAATCTGTTGAACATCAATTGCTCCTTGCTTTTGAAGATCATGTGTAAAGAAGAATTTTGGGAAAATATGTTTTGTTCTATCTCCTTTGATGTACCCTCCTTTGAGTTAAGCTATACATGCAGCATTATCCTCATATAAAGTTGTTGGAGCTTGTTCTTTATCAGATAGTCCACATGATACTTGAACATGCTGATTTATCTCCCTTAGCCAGAAACATTCACGACTTACTTCATGGATTGCAATTATCTCTGCATGATTTGAAGATGTAGCGGCTAGAGTTTGCTTTGTGGATTTCCATGATATGGCTGTATCACCATATGTGAATAAATAACCTGTTTGAGATCTACCTTTATGTGGATCTAATAAATATCCTGCATCTGCATAGCCAACCAATTGTGACTTTGATTCATATGAATAAAATAACCCTTTATCAATAGTTCCACGGAGGTATCGAAGGACATGTTTTATTCCATTCCAACGTCTTCTGGTTGAAGATGAATTGTATCTTCCTAATACACTTACAGGAAGCAAGATACATAAGTGCTCCTATGGCACTAAGATATGGTACTTCAGGACCAAGTGCTTCTTCGTTACCTTCTTGAGGACGAAATGGATCCTTCTTTACATCCAATGACCTCACAACCATTGGGGTACTTAATGGGTGTGATTTATCCATATAAAATCTCTTAAGGACTTTCTCCATGTAAGTTGATTGATGGACGAAAATTCCATTTGTTAGGTGCTCGATCTGCAGGCCGAGACAAAATTTTGTCTTTCCAAGATCTTTCATTTCAAACTCTTCTTTTAGATCTTTTGTGACTATAGGAATCTCTTCAGGAGTTCCAATGATATTCAAGTCATCAACATACACAGCGATTATAATGAATCCAGATGCAAATTTCATTATATAAACACAGGGGCAAATGACATCATTCTTAAATCTCTTCATAATCAAGTACTCATTGAGGCGATTATACCACATCCGTCCAGATTGCATTAGACCATATATAGATCTTTGCAACTTAATTGAGTACATTCCCTGGGGATGATTATTAGATGATGTTGATATCTTTAATCCTTCAGGGACTTTCATGTAGATATCATTATCTAATGAACCATATAGATAAGCTGTGACAACATCCATCATAAGCATATTTAGCTTATTATGTGTGGATAAGCTAATTAAATATTGAAAAGTTATTGCATTCACTACTGGGGAATACATTTCATCGTAATCTATACCAGGTCTTTGTGAGAAACCTTGTGCTACAAGTCGAGCCTTATAGCGTGTAATTTCATTCTTCTCATTTCTTTTTCTCACAAATACCCATTTGTATCCCACAGGTTTTACACCTTCTGGTGTTCAGACTACAGGTCCAAAGACTTCACATTTTGCAAGTGAGTCTAATTCAGCCTGCATGGCTTCTTTCCACTTTGGCCAATCATCTCTACGTCGACATTCTTCGACATTTCTTGGTTCAAGATCCTCCTTCTCATGCATAATATCTAGCGCTACATTATATGCAAATACGTTGTCGACAACAATTTCTTTCCGGTTCCATCTTTTTCCTGTAGAGACATAGTTTATTGAGATCTTATCATTTTCAATATTCTGCCTGTTTTCAGGTACCTGAACGTCTTTTGGCATTTCAATTATGTCAGAGTTTTGGACTACTTCAGATGTCCTTACTATGTCTCTATGCTCTTCTATTGGAAGAGAATCCTTTGCCTCAATAGCATCATTTGCCCCTCTCCTTTTCCGAGGATTTTTATCTTTGGAACCGGCTAGTCTTCCACGCTTCTGGCGTGTAATTGTTTCATTGATCGATTGTCCAACAGGGATATCAATTCAGATTGGAGCATTTTCAGCTGGCATGTAGGACTTAGTTATCCTTTTTGTATCAGAAAATGCATCTGGCAATTCATTTGCTATTCTTTGCAAATGTATAATCTTTTGAACTTCAAGTTCACATTGCCTTGATCGAGGATCTAAATGAATTAAAGACGATGCATTCCAATTTAGTTCCTTTTCCAACTGTTTATTTTCTCCCCCTAATTTTGGAAATATTGCTTCATCAAAATGACAATCAACAAATCGAGCTTTAAATATATCTCCCTTTTGTATTTCAAGATAATTTACTATAGAGGGAGAGTCATACAACATATATTCCCAATTTTCTTTGGGGTCCCATTTTGGTGCGATAAGGTGGGGCAATTGGGACATATATCGCACATCCAAAAATTATTAAATAGGATATGTTTGGCTGCTGGCCAAATGCTAATTGTAGGGGAGAAAATTTATGATAACTACTTGGTCTCAAACGTATAAGTGCTGCAGCATGTAAAATAGCATGGCCCCAGACAGAAATTGGGAGATTTGTTCTCATAAGTAATGGTCTAGCAATCATTTGGAGGCGTTTTATAAGTGATTTCGCTAGCCCATTTTGGGTATGAACATGAGCAACTGGATGTTCAACATTAATACCACTGGCCACACAATAAGCATTAAAAGCTTGAGAAGTAAATTCACCAACATTATCAAGGCGGATTGTTTTGATTGGATTTTCTGGAAATTGTGCTCTTAATCGAATAATTTGCGCAAGTAATCTCACAAACGCCAGGTTGCGAGATGATAATAAGCACACATGTGACCATCTCGTAGATGCATCAATTAAGACCATGAAATATCTAAAGGGCCCACAAGGTTGATGAATTGGTCCACATATGTCACCTTGAATTCTTTCTAGAAATTCAGGGGATTCAAATCCAATCTTAGCTGGTGAGGGTCGTGTAATTAATTTTCCTTGAGAACATGTGGTACAAGAAAACTCATTAGATTGAAAAATCTTCTGGTTCTTCAATGAATGCCCTTGTGAGTTTTCTATAATCCTTCACATCATTATTGCTCCGGGATGTCCTAACCGGTCATGCCAAATAGTAAAATCATTTGGGCTAGTAAACTTCTGGTTTACGATAGCATGTGTTTCAATTGCACTAATTTTGGTGTAATAAAGACCGAAAGAAAGCAAAGGTAATTTTTGTAGTATAACTTTCTTGCTTGAGTTAGAAGTTGTAATATAGAGGTACTTATTATTTCCCTCATTCGCAGTCTCAATGTGATATCCGTTTCTACGAATATCTCTAAAACTTAATAAATTTCTTTGAGACTTGCTAGAAAATAATGCATCATTTATGATGAATTTTGTTCCTCCAGGGAACAAAATAATAGCTCTTCCGGAGCCTTCAATCATATTAGTACTCCCAATAATGGTGTTAACTCTTCCTTGTTCTATTACCATGAGTAAAATAAATTTTACTTTTGAGAATAGTGTGTGTGGTCACACTATCCGCAAGACAAATATCTCCTCCACTATTTATCCTCGTCATTCTCTTCAAAGGAGAAAAAATATGTCAATATAAAAATTTATAAGTAATAATAAATTAATAATAATAATAATGTACATAGTTCTTACAAAGCACATAATCGTAATTAGAATATATAATAATTGTTACCGATAAAAGAATGCAATTATTCAATCACAAAGAATCAAATTATGCTCATTGTAAAACTAGATGAATTACAAAAATAAAAAATTATAATAGTATGGGCGTGTCAATTAAGCTCACTATTATAGCAATATATATGGCAGCATAAAATCGAAACTAGACAATATTGACGTGTCAATTAAGCTATTTATTATAGCAATATATATGGTAGCGTAAGACCAAATCAATTGTAATCACAGTATATATTGCAGCGTAGGATTTAATTACTATCACAGTAAATATTGCAATCAATTGTAATAATACCATATATAATAACTACATGTATTCGAGCATAAAAAAATTGTAAATCATGCTTATTGTAACAATCAGATTATAAAATCAAATAATGTTTATTATTATGATAATAAAACTATGACCGAATTTTAACAATCGAAGATAAATTCCCTTGAAAAACTAATAACAAAACAAAAAAAATACTTTAATTCAATTATGAGAATAAATACTCAAAAGTTCTTAAATGGAGTAAAAGCAAAAAAAAATCCGCAAAAAAGAAAACTAAACATTCCCGTCATTAATCAAATGACCAATATTCCTATCCGGATCCTCAAAAAAATCAGACACATCAAGATAGCTAGTATTCACCATGGCATGGTCATCTAAATCATCTTTAGAGATAAAATTCGCCTCTGCTTTTTTCTCTTTGATTGATGCTTGATAAAGATCAACCAAGTGTCTTGGTGTACAGCAGGTACATGACCAATGACCTTTTCCACCACAACGATGACATTTATTCTCCGAATTCTTGCTCTGGCCATTATTCTTCCTATCCTTGTTGTCCCACTTCTGGTGGGACTTGTTTTTGGAAGAAGAGGGAGGAGTGCCATGAAAGCGACCTTTCTTTTGACCACGTTTTTTGTTGAAACCATGATATTTACCACTTTTGGGATTATAATTCATCGCATTCGCTTCAGGGAATGGAGCGGACCCAACAGGGTGAGCTTCATGATTTTTCATGAGTAATTCATTGTTTTGTTCAGCCACAAGAAGGCATGAAATTAATTCAGAATATTTAGTAAATCCTTTTTCTCGATACTGCTGCTGCAGGAGCACATTCGAGGCATGAAAGGTCGAGTATGTTTTTTCCAACATATCATTATCAGTAATATTTTCCCCACACAATTTCAACCGTGAGGAAATTCTAAACATTGCGGAATTATATTCACTTATAGACTTAAAGTCCTGTAACCGCAAATGCAACCATTCATACCTAGCTTGTGGAAGTATCACCATTTTCTGGTGATCATATCTTTCCTTCAGGCTCCTCCAAAGATCTGCAGGATCTTTTAGAGTAAGATATTCATTCTTTAAACCTTCGTGGAGGTGACAACGAAGAAAAATCATAGCTTTTGCTCGATCCTTCAGGGGTGAAGCATTTCCTTGTTTAATGGTGTCTCCAAGACCCATTGAATCAAGGTGAATTTCAGCATCTAGGATCCAAGATAGGTAATTTTTCCCCGAAATATCAAGGGCAACAAATTCGAGGTTTGAGAGGTTTGACATACCTTAAACCTTCTTTTCTAGAGAGACAGAGTCTCGTGCTAATAACGTATTATAGAATAATAGAAACAGAGAGAAGGGAGAAATAAGAGGGGAAGATCAGATTATCTATTGCTTTCAGTGTATCAAACAATGTGACTCTAGGTCTCTATTTATAGACCATTGAGTATATCACAATTGAAATAATTTACAGAATTATATTAATTAACAATAAATAAAAGATCCTAATCAATCACCAAAATATCTTATGGGCATCCACATAATATCTAATTTATAACAATAAGCTCTTAGTTATTGTTTTGTCTGAGCTTCATTTTTTATTTGCTGATGTAATCGGAACACTTGATGTTCCACCTAGGCTTATCTTTTTGAGAGTGAAACGTTTTGAGCTATCCAACAAAAAAATTTAAATGCATAGAGTCTATTTCATC
The DNA here is from genome assembly GCA_031216105.1 of Dalbergia cultrata. Lineage (NCBI taxonomy): Eukaryota > Viridiplantae > Streptophyta > Magnoliopsida > Fabales > Fabaceae > Dalbergia > Dalbergia cultrata. The sequence goes on from CM062350.1 coordinate 22,738,061, forward strand.
TCATGTGCAAAGAATCCAATAGAATGATATTTAAAAAGATCAATTCTCAAATTCTCTCAACTTCTCATACTCACTTTACTTTTTCTGTGCCCTTCTCATAACTTTAACATAGCATTAAGTGGCCCAATTCCCTAGAGGTCATGAAGGTTTGACCATTGGTGTTTTAGTATCAAATTATGCACCACCAATGTGAAACCATCATACTCAATTATGCATTTGAATTCTTAATTATCTTCTTGGTTTGATGTCATTGAATCAATCATCCTCTGTAGTTGAAGCTTAATAGCACAAAATTTTCTACTCTGGGAGCAATAAGCAGTCGTCATGATATATGGCCACCGCCTAAAAAAGTTTTTCAATCAATCTACTATGGTTCCAGAACAATTTTCTACTCCTGAAGATGAATCGAATCAAAATATTTCTAAAGATTTCTTCCTATGTCAATGGGAAGATCAAGTGCTGGTTTTGTGGTTAACTAGATCTCTCTTGATTACAATGGGTATCCAGATCCCAAAGCTACAAACCATGCATTCCTATTCTCTCTAATATTGCGCATATCTCGCCATACAATGGTCTCTTGATTAGCTACTTCTTGGCAATGGTCAAGGTTTGTCTATCCCTAATGTTGGTTATTTTAAAGTTTTATCCTCTTATATTTCTTCATATCATTTGTCCCTTACTAGTTTGTTATATGTTCCTGCAATAACCGATAATTTGCTTAGTGTTAGCCACATAGCTAGGGATAATAATGCTTACTTTGAATTTTATCCAGCCCTATGTTTTGTTAAATCTTAAGGTTTCAATGAAGTTTGAACAAACAAGGATTCTTAATAATAGAAACGTGTGAAATACCAATGGAATTAAAATTATTATCGATGGAAAATAATATTATTGGCAGATTTATAGTCGGTCTAGAGTTGTAGGATATTTGTGTGTCAGAAACTATTACAAACAGGTTTTTAATTTGTTGGTAAGTTACAGACAGGAGTAGCTGATGATGCATTAATAAAAAAAATGTCACTAAAAAGGTGAAATAATCCATTAATTTTATTTTTTGAAAAATAATTACAAGCCGTTGCAATTTGCTGTATTTAAGAAATATAATTTTATTACACTTGATTACAAACTCATCGGAAATTGTATTATTTTTAAAAATATTGCCACTTTCCGTTCGAAATCTATTAGAAAAAGATTTTATGGTTTTTTTTTTTTTTTGCATTTGATTATTTTGGTTATTATGTATTATTATTTTCATATTACTTTTATCATGAAAATTATTATAATTATGAAAAAATATTTTGAAATATATTAAAAATGTGCGAAAACCACAAATATTAAAAATGAAATAAAACTTTAAATAACATAAAATTAAAAAATATAAATTTGTGATGTCATGAGTCCATGTACCCTAGATAAGTCTAATACAGTGTTATAATGCCCTTAAACCTGTTCCGCAGTAGGAAGCCCTTCAAAATGCAGGAAAAATGTTTTTGATCGAGGATGTGTGCCGGTTTAGGGTGGGGTGATCTTGGGCATTCTCGTTACAGCAAGCCATTGGGTTCTCGCCGCAGTGAGTATCTATGACTAGCAACACTCTAAAACAACGTAGTTTAGTTTTAATCACCATCCACACTATAAATACTCATCCTAAATGGCTCCAAACCCTAAAACTCAAACCTTTACGGCCCTTGGTCATTTTCCCTTTCCCCCTCACACCAAATCCAAGCTTTATCCTTCATCTAGTCTCCTTGGCTGAGTGTTTTCTTAATCCTTCTCCATTTTTTAATTTATAATGTTATTCTTTGTTGAGTTAAGGAAACTTCATGCACAATTTTGGCATGATTTCTCTCACCCTCTAATCTACCCATGTTTTTTTTTTTATGGTTTTTTATGATCATTCTTGGTTTTATGATAATTGTTAGTGTCATTCTAATCCCCTGGAGCAAAGCTAGTGGAGACCTGTTACTCCCAGCTTCACACAGTGAGTGGATTTGAATGCATGATATTAGTTTTTGTCATTATAATTATTTTCCCATTGTTGTGATTGATACACATGATTTTATAAGTTGAAATATGCTATTTATATGATTTTATAAAATATGTCAAGCTTAGAACATATGGTTTTTGGATTGGGCGTAAATTGAAATCTTAGTTTAGAAAAATACATAGGACCACTATTGAGAGTTTCATATGCTATTCGAAATGCTTCCACTCCTCAAAACATGATTTTATTGGAGATATTGAGTTGAGCATAAATCATGTATTTGCCAAATATGTCCAGTGATTATTGAAATTGCAATGTTCATTGTGAATATGTATGTTGTAGGTTTTGATGATGCCAATAACAAATGATAAAAAAGGTGCAAGAACAATAGCATGGAGTTTCTTAAAGATGCACAACTCCAAAACTCAATGATTAGATTTCTTAGGACCTAGATTATCTTGTTAACAGGTTTTCTTTTAATAAGATTATTTGATGACTATGTTAATTAAAGTTTTAATACGGTTTCATTATAATTTTAATCAATATTTTCCTTCAAACATAATAACGGCTTTGATTATAAAAGAAAAATTTTAATTTTGAAAGAAAGAATAATTCAATTGTTTTTTATGAAGTAATTTGATTAAATTTGTGTATATATATGTTTGAACAGAATGAAATGTTTATTAGATGTTTAAAAGTGTTTTTATGACAAAAGAATCGCTCAAATTATGTTTTAAACTTTGATTTTGAAAAAATTGGATTCATGTAATTTGTTGCTATTGCTTATAACCGACTACCATGTTCTTCATAATGTCATAATTTGAATTTTGAACTATGTACTTGATTATACAAACCTTGTAATCGGTGACCAAGTTTTTGACCTTTGCCAAATTTTAAAATTTAACCAATGTATTCAATTACCACTCTATTTAATCGATTGCTAGACCAAAAAACTGTGCAAACATAAATGTTTTAAAGATACAAGTTTTGAAATAAGTTGCTAATGATCTGCACGATTTTTACTCTGTAAACATTTAAGGCCTAAAAAACATATTATTAAGATCCTTTAACAATTGTTTTAAATTGTCAATCTTTTTATCAAACTTAGGGAAAAAACTCATATCCATGATAAACTTTCCTAGTGCTTCAATTTATAACATTTCATCTAGACAGATAAATTCTTGTATTCATTATTGAGATTGTGTAAAGGATGATGTATCTCTTGTAAGAACAAAGAGTGAGGCATTTTTTTGTTCTTGAGAGGCTTAGACACAAAGGACGAAGGCTCCAAAGGTGTGAGAGTGCTCTTGTTATGCAAAGGCAAGAAACTTGAAAAGTTTAGTTGAAACTCTCAAGTTGTTGCTTGAGGACAGGATGTAGGCTACAAGAGGCGACCAAACCAATATAAACCGGGTTTGCATTCTTTTTCCTTATCTCTTTATATTTATAGCAAGTTTATTTTTATTGTCTTGTTCATTCATATTGATAGAACACTTAAGTTACTTGCACTAAATCACTTGCATTCTCATCCACTTAATGAAGTTTCAATACAATTTCTCAAATAAGATATAAATAAGAGATTAGAGTGAAAAAAGTTATGAAAAAGTTTAAGAGCTCAATTCTCCCCCTCTCTTGAGCTCATTGACGCCACTTGGTAACAAGTAAGAGATTATGATTTTCCTGAAGCATGATTATAGAATTTCAATTACATTTTGACTGAAAGATTAATAAAATTATAAAGGAAAACCTCAAAAAATGCCCAAATTATCTGGTTGAAACAAATGTATGATTTTAAGATGGGAGTTAGAGTAAAACAAAGCTGCAAATTAATAGCAGTGAAATCATTAACTATGATATACCATGTTGCCAGGGTAATGACCCCTTTTTACTTTTTATTTAAATTATATTTGCACTTATCTTTTTGTTTTCGCTGCTATTTGCACTTATCTTTGATAATATATTCCTAGTATTGATAATTTGGGCTTAAATTATATTATATTTAAAATATATGTCAATAAAAATATATATTTAAAATATATGATTTTTGAGCTTTTATTTTAAAATTTGCATATTAAAATTATTAATCACGCGTCTTGTCCATATTATATAGATGTCTCAACATTTGTATAAGCCTTTTGCATTCACTAAACTTTTTTTATCTTAGTTTATTTTGCAGTTATGTTTTTCTAGGACTTGATTCAACTTCCTTCTCGACTCTTCTTTTGTCATCTATTTTTTTCCGTCATGAAGACAATAATTGACCCCATGCAAATCTAATAACTCCTACAGTGAATCAGTGATCACGTAAGACCCTTTTTTTTATTATTATTTAACAGTTATTCCAATTTGTTTTATTTTCTCCAGTAGATTTTATTTCTGATGCGTTTAATATATTAAACAAATGATTTTCTATAGGATGCGATTTATTGTTATTATGTTACCTATATGGACCAATGGAAGCAGACAATCACAATATGCGCCCGTATAAGAAATGATTTCACAAGCTAATATAATATCTAATGATGTTATCCGTTATTTGATATGAATAATGCATTTATTATAAATATTGAAAAATTAATAATAAAAAATATTTTAATTAAGATTTAAATATTTTTTTAGTCCTAAAAAAAAGTAAGTTTTGGTTTTAGTTTTAAAATACATTATTTTTTGTTTTGATCCAAACATTTTGAAATTGTTTGGTTATAGTCCTTACAACTAGTTGGTCTTTGTTAAATGCTAAGTTGGCTAATAAAAAATCATATTATTCAATCTTAATTATATGGTAGTATTTGTTGTATGTGGCACCTCATGATCATATATGTCAAAATCGTCACCAAAATAACTCAGTAAACCTAACCTATTAACTCATTTTACCAAATCTAATAACTCATTTAATTTACATTAGGGCTCTGACATATGATTATGATATACTAGGTATGAGTAGTGGTTACCATAGAGCATTCAATATCATGATTTTCTGTTAGTTGGGTCAGCATTTAACATAGACAAATTAACAGTAGGGACTAAAATTAAATAGTCATGGAGATGTTTGAACCAAAACCATTTTTTTACAAAGGCCAAAATCAAAACTCACTTATTCCAAGGACAAAAAATATATTTAATACTTTGATTAATATTTTTTAAAATTAAAATTAAATTTGATTAATTATGATAAAAATATTAAAATATATAAATTAATAGATTATTTTATATTTTATAATTTATTGAAATGATAAATTTATAAAATATTGAAATAAATAATAACTAACATTTAATATGAATTTAAATTGAAAGTAATAAAAATTGATTAATGTCGACAATAATTATAATTTATTTAATAAATGTTTTGGATAATGTTTATGTTTTTAAGTTTATACTTAAATAATAATAAATTTCATTATTTTATTATCATTTTATTTCTACTAAATATTTATTTATAATTCACATTTTTGGCAAAGAGAGGGTACTATTATACTATAAAATATCATATCTTATACAACATCATACCAAATACTGTATAGTATTAAAAATTTATAAAATATTATATTATCATATCTTATCATATCGAACATGCTAAAATGAGTCCTATATGCCTAAAACCCAACGTAGATTTCATTGTAAGTATCTCTATAACTTTGAGATTAGACGTCCTAGAAGACCATTGATAAGACTATTAGGAGTTGTTTGTTTCAATATTTGAAATTATATTTCCTAGAAACCTCATTCCTAGGAATTTAATACCCAAGAATGTTAATCCTAGGAATTTTGAAAAATTTATTTGTTTTAACATTAAACAATCTTGGGAATATTTGTTGAGCTTTCTAAAAATAAATTTAAAACTTGTTTGTTTATAATACATATTCCCAGAAATATATATCATAGTTTTCAAAATATCCCTAACACATTTAATAGTATTATTATTTATTAATTATCATTATTATTAATGGATATTTTAGGATTTGTACTCAATAATTACCATTCCCAAATTATGGGAAACTTTTATTCCCATCCTTTAACATTGGAATAAAATCTCACTATGATAAAGACATTGGTTGTTAATATGAAGGTGTTCTTGTGTTGGAGTGAAGGTAAACCCCAAAATTAGGAAGCAAGCAAAATGATAAGAAGCATTATAACATAATCGACTGATTAATATTCAAAAAATATCACAAAATTATAAAAAGAATGTTATTAAAATCTGTTAGCAGCATGACTTAAATACAATACCAATGACAATATTACTAAAAAGATTAATTTAACAAAACTTGAGAGAATAAGACGATCAACACACCAACACCAACATCAAGAGAGTTTAGCCTAAGCTACACTAGCTTGAAGGTTCCAGGAGATACAATCATGCTCATCACACATTTGCTAATTGTTGTGACCTCAGACCCGTAATTTATAGATCCAAGTGCTCACCTCATAACAAAATTACACTCACCCTCTTCCCTGGTGACTCACTATACAATTTATTTATATTTCTATCCTTTTTCCTCCTTCATTTCCTGTTAAAATATATAATTGAGATTAGAAATTAGTTGGGGATGATTTTTTTAGATATCAGTTATTAAATTGTTATACCCCTTAGTCTATATAAGATTACATCGCTCTTTATTACATCACTTTCTCGCCATTTTCATAAAATTACACTTTTAGTTTATTTTTACTCACTCAACCCTATATATCTTTTGTCTCTATTATTACAATAGATTTCAACATGATATTAGAGTCACTTGGAAGATTTTGTCTAGTATGGTATAGCACACACTCAATATTTAGCCACATTTCTAAAATGTAGCTAAGTTCATTGACTGTAATTTTTGACTGCATTTAGCACACTTTTTAACTGTGGCTAATCACCTACACCACAATTAACATTGGTGTACCATGGCCTTTAGCCACCTTGAAACCTTTCTTCAACTGCTCCGAGTTCTCATAACTTATTTTCTTTAGTTTTCTCTCTCACCAGACAGTTCTTCAACAAAAGAAAAGAAAAAAAAAATTATCTCAATCTCTTTCACTTCGTTTCCCTCTTCTTTCTTAGAGGCGCTTTCTCTGCTCTTTCATAATTCCATTTTCCTTTATTTGCTGGATGCAACACCTCAATCGATGGCAGTAGTTTCTCCCACGACCATCGCATCAACATCTCTAGCGTGGCGCAAGTTTTCCAGGCGTTGGTCGCGATCTGGTCCTGTGGTCGTTCTTGTCTCTACCTCCGCATGCACCAAGCTTGCCGCCAACCGCCTTGAGATCATTGAAAATTTTGTTCTTATAGTGTATCCATGAACTTTAGAATAGCGTCACCGTATTTGCATCTCTGTCGTCACATCCTCTGCCAATAAACATCATCGCCACTGCTCCAAGCTTACGTGCCGCCTCCACAACGACTTCCATCTCCGGCACACCATCGTGTTCCGGCATATTGAGGGGCTTTGAGCGATGGCATTGTGGTTGGCGGTTGGCAGCATGGCACGGAGGTGCATGGTAGTGAACAATGAATTAGAGCTGGGGGTGGTTTTGGTAATGGTGGTGTGTGAAATTGCACCAACTGCACTTAAAATGCAGTTGCACCAGAGCATTCCCATTTTATATAAGTAGTGAAGAGTTTGTAACCATCATAGTTATTAGAAAAAGAATAATGTTTGGTGTACAATTAAATTGTACAATAAATACACATAACATACTTTATTACCATTAGATATAATGTGTGGTCCTCATCCATCTCACTCATTTATCAAATTCAATTATGATAAAGCATGTGGTGTGCATTTGTTGTATAATTTAATTGTACACATAACATCACTCTTACAAAAATGCTATTTTAAGAACAAAAAAGTGGATGTCTATTAGAACACACACTTAACAATCATTGGATATAATGGTCGATTCCACATACTGTATATATTACACCGCATCCAATGATTATTAAGGGGGTGTTCCAATAAACACCTACTTTTTAGGTTTGAATAACACTACTCTAGTTATTAAATCTCAACCATTGAAATTTAATCTAATTATTAAAATCAAAATTTTTCATTATGAAAAATGATTCCGTAATGTTTATATATATATATATATATAAAATTTTTATTTTTAAATTACAGTATCCATTTTACCCTCTTCATCATCTCTTCTCTAAAGACCACAGCCGTACTTCCTTCATCCCTCTACCAACCTCCACTCTCACTGTGCCACCCCTCGGCAGCCTCTGGCAACACTGTCATTGTCAGCAAGGGCGATTCTTTTTGGAAAAAAAAGGATGGAATTCATGAATAACAAAGTTTTCATTTTTCTTCTTCTTTTTTGTTGTTGTAGAAAATATCAATTTTCGGTTCTATTGTCATATATTCATTCACCCCAATAGCAAATAACGATTTATATGTTACTCGAAAACAAATAGATAGATGAGGAGCTAGAGGAGAATAGAGGTTACTAGAAGAAGGTTTGTAAATTAGAGGGCGAAAAGCTTAAGAAGTTGCAAGGAACACGATTTGAAGTGTTGGAAGGTAGTGCTTCTCATTTGCTATGTTTATATGCTCCTTCTTCTTCTTCGGCACTCAATGCTTCTTCCATTGGATGTTTGCCCATTTAGCTTTCCATGTCTTTTTAATTTGCAAGTGACCACCCTGACAGACCTGATGAGATGGTTCCAATTTTTTTTTTTTTTTTTCTGTTTTGGGTAGAAGGGAAAGGAGATGAAAAACACCAACGATGTATGAGAAGATGTTTACTACTACTTAGGGCAGAGTTAGATTGTTTTATCAGGAAGGCCAATACTTAATAGTTAATTTTATATATAAAAAAATTATATCTTAGTAATTCTTAATCTTATTTAAAAATTAAATGAAAATCATCAAATATAAAATAAATAAATGTTTTACAATCAAAATTTAAGAGAGACATACAAATTTTATATAACATCCAATCTGTTATAATGTTTAAATATGTAAGTAAATAAAAGATTGATAAAAATCAACTATATAAATAAAATTTTTCTAGGGGGACAAATTAAAAAAAAAATGAACAACTTACAAAAGAAAATGAAAAATTTAGCTCTCCCCATACACTACCCTCCGCCCCTACTTCTACTGCTTATGTTAGACATTACCAGGTTTGCAAGCTACAAACAGGACACGGGAACAACACTTTTGCGGAAGGGTAAATAAGTTATTTTATTATTCTCTTATTATTAAATTATTGTGAATGACTATATAGTCACAAACTTGAGCTCCCATGTAAGAATTTGCCATGAAAAGTATTAGTTGAACATAGGAAAGCATACATCCCTTGGACACAGTAGAGAGAGAAAGAACAAACTAAAATTATACACGGTAGAGTGTTAAAAGAGAAAAGTCAAGATTTTGCTTCTCTTTTATGTCCATGGCAGATTTACCTTTTGAGAAAGCTAAGCCACATATAACATTTCGTTCGCATAAAAAAATAAATTCCTTGTAACATTATAATGTTCACAAATATTCCTGGCCTTTTTTTTTTTGTTCTCCAAGATTATACACTTCCCCTACACAAATTGCTTGAATTTTCTATTTTTATTTTGTCATAATGGCTTTTCCATTTTGAACACAAAGAAACCAGCCGAAGCCCAGCCCTTTTTTTTCGAGAATTACATAAATAGTTCAAAAATGGCACCACCATAATAGCCAAATATTATTTCAACAACTAAAAATGAGTATTTAACTGAGATATATATTTTATCACCATTGAATGTAATAGTGACCTCCACTTTTTTCCATTAATCTATCACATCCAATAATAATGAAATAGATTTACTCACTTTTAGGTATTAAAATAGTAATACTCACCATAACATCAACAATGGGGGAAGCGAACATACTACATTCTAAAGAACATTGCTAGCATCAAAATATCAAAAACTAAAATCACAACCAGAGCTAGCACACAAAAGCCCAAAGCATGCAATCCAACTCAAACCCATGAAAAGGAGGCGGTGTCATGGAACCGATTCTCTCCACCAACACATTATACACAAAATAAGTGATTGAGCCATCACACTACCCAGAGAAGGCCCATGTCTTATATATGTGTCCTTTTCTTTGTTGATGCTCAATCAAATGGACCCTCAGCGGTCCCTACTTTAGACCATCTCATTCAAAATCTTGAGCCTCTTTACCTTAGTGCATGAGTTCCTATTATTTTACCTAAATGCATGTTTTAGCCAACAATCAAAAGTACAGATAAAGGATTTTGATGAAATATACTTTATAATTCGCTCATACGTGTCTCAACACCTAATCTTTGGAAATAGGGTAATGAGAACACATAATTAAATTTAACCATATGTATTCCAAGCTGTTCTGCCAGAACTTTCCCTCATTTCAACAACTTTATTTGCATTCTTGACTTTAACTTTTTCCTTAAGAGCTATATGATAAAAACCAAAAAGATTGATTGACTTGTTACGATAAATTTGTCTATAAGATATTACTTTCGTAGTTTGGATCCGGAAAAACATGAATCAACTGTAAGAAAAAAAAAATAATGAATATAGTTATCAAATATTGTTACGATAATTTTTTTTTTACGTACCAAAAAAAAAATATTGCTATGCCTCATCAATGAAATTGATTTCACCATATCGTTAATGGTTGAGTTATTTAATAGGCCTTCCCTACATACATGATCATGATTTGGATTTAATTCCTAGACTGCCATGTTCTGTAGTTTGTGATGAGTGTTTGATGAGTTCGAAAAGAATGTCATAATCTTAAATAGGAATAAGTCTTCTCACCTAAACTTTAATATAACATAAAAATTCTCACAAAAATAAAAGAAAAAAAATTAAGAAGAAAAATACGTGAAAAAAACTACTTTTACTTTCATTCTTATTGGGATATTATAGGATTAATTGAGTAATCTCTTATAATGACAATATCACAGTAACTACATAACTTTATCGAAGTAAGTAATTAAGTGAATCTTATCAAGTGATACGTTCTTAAAATTTTTGGGCGCAAATTAGCACATTATATTATATCTAATGTAATATAATATAATAAATTGTATGAGTAAATCATTGAAGCGACTTATTATCATATATGTTTGCAGTTTATGAAGATTAAAACTTTATTTTCAGCCACTGATTATTAATACGAACAAAAATATATAATTTCATGAAATAATTCCTTAGGAGAGATCATTTTTTGTCATTACAAAATGTTTCTCATTTTCCAATAATACATGGGATATCTTACCACTCTAACTTTGGATTCACCCTATATCGCCACCTACCTTAGCTTTTCGTTGTTTTCCACTTCGTTCGTCGTATTTTTGTATCTTTCAAATAACGAAATGACTTTTGTGGCAGCAGCTAGAAAAAGGGTGATATGACATTCAAAACTGTTTTTCATTCTTTCCTCATCAATTTTTGCACCTCCCTCCCCTAAAAGTATGCTATGTGTTTTTGTTGTTTGTTTTTTCCAAAAGTTTTTCTAATAAGTACTACAGTGATAAAATTATTGGGATTAAATGTGAGAGATGAAGTTTTATATTGGTTAATAATAAATTAAGTAAGTAGTATATAATGTGGGAGAAGTCATAATTTATTACCTTAAGATTTTAGGTCAAAATGTAGCGTCCGGTCAAGTGTTGTGATACTCTCACTTAATCAATTGGTTATATCTCCTCCTGTTAAAATTTTTGGAAGGAACCATAATTTATTGTTTTAAGTGAATAGTATATAATGTGTAATTTTTCAATATATATATATGATACATATATATGATACATTAAAATGTTTGAAAATTTCGTTTGTTAAACCAATGCTTTTGGAATACTAGTTAGAGAACATTATTATTATTATTATTACCTAATCGATGTGTGTAATATAGTGTTAGTCGTCATAACCTTTTTATTCCTCTCGAAAATCACCAAGCCAATTAACATAAAATTGTTAAAATGTGAAGATTATTAATAACAACGATAAAACGACCTCATTCACCCTGTACTTTCTCCAAATGAAGTACTTAAATACATGACATACACCATTGTCTTACCAGTTGAGTGACTTATTCCCCCTCCCCCAACCCCCAATATGTCATTTGAGCTTAATGACTTGAAACACAACTAGTCACTACAAACTTACATTAATAAGCAAGAACAAAGATAAGAAAAGTTACACCATCCCCACCAATACTTTAATTATACCCCCCCAAAGTAAAATTACAATTCACATTGACATGAACGAAAAAGAAAAAAAGTTAAAAAAAAAAAACTCTAGTGAAGTTAGTTTAGCATGGTGAATTTGTATTGTCAAAGATATCCGCAGGAGGAATGAAGTGATCCAAGGATAGTCCTGGCACATTAAACATAACATCATCAATGGTCCAGATCTCTTCCATCCTGGTTCTACTATGCTGCATCGAGAGCTCGCCGAACCGGAACACCGTCGCGATCGATCGCCCTTGATGCGCGATCAAGACGCCATCAACGTCTCTATAGTCGCCGATGCTGCTGCCTATGGTGGTCTCCCAGTACACCGTATCATTTTCCTGTGTTTGGACCCGTGTAAGGTGTGAATCCTCCAAGTATATGAGGAGCCCGCTCTTTTGGCAAAAGTAGCCATACAGTATGTGCCTTATAACTTCTGCGGGGCCCTCGCTCCTTTCAATCACGGCCGCCCGATCTGCGGAAACCTTTAACACAAAGCAGTCAACGGTCCCGATTCGATTCTCGCCTAAGCATTGTGCATTGGTGAATAAGCTTGCTGTGCTCTTCGGATCCAAGCCCTGAAAATGCGCATTAAAAAAATAAATAAATAAAACACAAAATGCCTGGCTTAATTACTTGAATATGGCATTTGATCCAGGGGATAGATTCTTATGATGTTTTTAAATATAAAACAAAGGTTTCCATTGGATTAGGGAATTAAATTTATGCACTCTCCTTTAATAAAAGAAAAAGCTTATGCTCATATTATTTAGGACGAAGATATTCTGAATTGCATTGTATATTGCAAATAATTTGCATTGTTGTTTTGATCTCTATTTTGTGGTAGGCCAAAATGCCCTCATTGATTTCAATTACCCTCTAAAGTTTTGTCTATCTTTAATTGAATATTCACCCTTCATCACATTAATATGAAAAATATAGCATAACTTAAAACCGTAAAAGGGTTTCTAATATATAACACAATACAATGAATAGTTGTCATATAAGCCACAAATTAATTTAAACTATTTTTTGATTCAATTTTTCAAAGGGACTGTTCGCTAGCAAGAAAAAGGAGTAATAGGCTATCCTGAGCCAAACATTTTTGAAGAGAGAAGCCCGTACAGGTGAGAAAGGAATAACAAGACATGAAAGTAGGGGCAATAATGCATTGGAGAGAGGGAAGGACTGTTCATTAAAGTGCAAAAAGGAAAAGTTAAAGCAAAAGGATAATACGTTAATACTACTACAGGGTGCCCTTAGGTACCTGCAATAAGTGGCAATCCCAAGATCATGACTCATGAGCTATACAATAATAATCATGATGACGTCAGATTGATAATCACGTGTCATGTAAGTATACTACCAGGTCTTAAAGAAACAAGTCCACATTGTAGGGTAAAGCATGGGACAGTTTCTCCATCATTGTCAGCTCGAAATATACCCTTCATTCATTGGGATTTTAATTGGTGTCTCAATCTTTATCTTTGTTTGGTACAACCTGCTTTGAAACCCTAGGGCTTTGTCCCCCCCAAGCCTCAACTCCAACAAGTAAAGCCTACCCACCAACCAAAATTCATCCAAGCTTAAAAAATAAAATTCAATAGACAGAGCAAGTTCAAATTTATGTCTGGTACCTATCAAAATCAAATAGAGAACAAAAGTAATGCTCCTTTTTTTTTTCTGTTTGCACTAAGACAAGTTTTAACATATATAGCAAAATTGGTCTCAATTCTCACTGTGCACTCTAAGAAATCAGTCGCATATTACTATTATGCTACACCATTATGACAACCTGAAAGCTAGCAAATTTTAACAAGATGTTTTTAGAGTGGAAAAAAAAAATTATTCACTACCATTTATTAATCAGCAGATCAACTGTTAGATTAAAAATATACAGAAAATAGAGTCATGATTATCCACAATAAAGAAATTTTGTTTGTCACTATTTATCAATTAACATTTCAGTAATCGCATTAAAAATATAGAAAAAATAGAATAATCATAATTTCCACAAAATTAATATAGTGATTGATGAATGACGTAGAGTAAAACTTTTCTTTAGCTCGGAGAGTGTCTTCAAATTTCTAATGAAATATGGTGCATATGATTAGCCATTTTGTGGTTGTTACCTGAATAATTCGACGCAGTGGGCGTTGGGGGCCTTTGGCCGCATGTGTGCCAAGCCAAGGTGTGTGCCGCCACACGGTCTTGCCATTGCTCCCAGCAATCACCTTGTGGCCACCAACCACCAATTCAAGAGACCACATCCCAGGTAGCATCTGCCACAGCACAAAGCAGCCATTCTCACTGCTTCTTGTCCCCAAACACTTGACATTCTTCCCGGATGAAATCTCTGTCTCACAGCATATCATCTTCACCATCCCAGTTGCATACATGTTCTTTGTGTCCTTTTGCTGTTTCAAGCATCCAGTTGCAGCCAAATACTGCTGTATAATGTACTTGGCAGTCGAAGTTTCCTATTGCAAGTTACATAAATTAAAAGGAAAAAAAGAGAGAAGAAAACAAAACAAAACAAAGCAAAAACTAACCAGCCATATAGCATAAAGTTTTCTGCCTGAAGTTGCATTAATTGAGAAAATTAACCAGTTATCATATATTGTATAAATATGTAGTAATAGCGCATGACATGATTTTAAATTGTGGTAAACCAATTGCAATTGTGGCTGCAATATTGATACTGCGGTGCTCTTTATAATTGTATTGCAGCAGCAATTTGCAATTGCAACGTAACAAGCACAATCATGATCACAACCCCATTTTAAAATCACTGAGTAATAATATTACACAAAAGAAGCAGCAGAATCTTATATATGTAAGAATATCTGATGTCATGAGTAGGCAATAGGGAGAGCTTACAAATGGTGTGTCTTTGATGTGAATGCTAAGTGTGGGATCATGGGCTGAGGGAATTGGAGCCAAGGGACAACCCAAGACACCAAGCAAAAGCCTCAAGTCTTGGGTCTTGGCATGAATGGTTCCATAGAATGATGACTGTGAGAAGCTACCTCCAGGGGAGATCTTCTGGGTCCTGAACCATTCCCTTATGACTTCCCAGGAGCTCTCTTTCTTGGTCCCTTCTTCTTGCATTTCAGGGTCAGGCCCTTCCATTAAGGGTGTCAATGGCTGTGGAGCCCAACTCTGGCGCCAGCGTCTTGAACCCATTTGTGGCAATTGATCAGGAGAGGGAATCACTGAATGCAAAGTAAAGATGGTGTGAAGATGAAACACCAAGAAGGAAAAGAAGAGGTATCACAAAGTGGACGCGGTTTGAGAGTATAAAAGAGAGAGACAGAGAGTGTTTTGTGTAAGTGTGTAAGTGAGAGTCCAGGAATGAGAAATACTGTGAATACATATAACATATTATGTTAATATATTCTTATATATTTTTAGATCAATTGTAGATCTTGTTTAATTTAGCTTATATATTTTATTCAATAACAAATTAAAATGTATCGATATAATATCTTATAAATTATGAATATAAATAATACTGTTTTTAAAAAATTGAGATTTGTGGCGGAAGAGACAAAAGCAACAGATTATCTGTTCAACGGCAGAGGAATGACATTATAATAATAATAATACACACTCGCATGTTGGGCTGTCTATTTGCTTTATTCCCACTTGCTTTGGGACTCACGATGTGTCGTTGCATCTTTATTCTATATAACTATTTCTTATATTCTCTCGAGCTACCCATTCCCTATGCCACCACGGGTCCCGTGGGGATTGGCCTACCACCTTTGATCAATAACTATCTCTTTCCATTACCAGGTTTTTAAATTTCTTTTGGAAATAGTACTATTAGTATGAGCTACGAAACTTCGTATCAAATTGGTTAGATAATGTCTCTTAAAACTCAAATCAATCAAATATGATCCTAGATAATATCTTTAGCCATTCAACTAACCAAGCCTGACACAGTTAGTAAGGTGGTTGAGTCCTTTAAATATATGTCAGGGGTTCGATTCCTGTGATATGTATAGAAAATAATTTTATTAGAAAAGGCAAAATCCATTTCGGTGATCAAAATATCCCTGAACAATTAAAAAAATATCTCTAACCTCTCCACTTGACACACTATTTAAAGTGAAGTCGATGATTAAGGGGTAACAAATAAATGTCCATATTTCCATTTTTTTAAAAGTATCTTGAGCACTCCTTATATTCAAGGGTCGGACTTCTTATAGATGCATCTCACCCATTTGGAGCAAGGATATTATTGCAACAACCGCTTGTTCTGCAACTAATTTAGATATCAGGTATTGATTCCTATTGAATCGATACTTTCGAACAGAATGAAATATATTTATTTTCTCTTTTTAACAATCACATTTGAAACGTTAGTTATAGTCATGTTAATTGGTCAAGATTCACTCGTAATAACCTCCTTAAAAATTATTTTGTAAAAAATAAAATTGCTTCATTTTTAATTAACAATTTTTAAGGATGTACGGATAATTAGTTGTTGATGACCAAAAAAAAAAATTTGAATTAGCTTTTGTTTCGAAAGTAAAGCAAACTCTATATTTTCACCATCGTACCCGACTAATGTAGTGTGAGTTACGCATAAGGGAATTTCTAAATCAAAGAGAGAGACTTGCTATTTTGTGAGTTCTCAGAGTAGCTAAAGAAAACCCTCCACATAAGATTCAGTGTAAAGTATTGGCAAACATATTGAAACATAATATTTCATTAAAGAACATGCTTGAAAATTAAAAAAAAAATTTGAAAGTCGAAAGCTGAAAGTAAATTGAAAGTTGTAAAAGATCATGTAATAGAAAATAAAAAAAGCTGTAAATGACTGTAAAATGTATGTAAAAGCAATAAAATAATCGAAAATAAAGATAAAATGAAAAGTAATTAATAAATGACTTTTTGATTGTGATGATCAGATCCCCTTCTTCAATGCCTGAAGTATTCTATAGCTAGAGCTAGAACAATCGCACCTTTAGCACCTTATCTCTCATGTCTCTTACTCTTTTGGTCATTTGCTTGTTGATCTTCAAGTTTTTCCTCCGATGATCATGTTATCAGACATTTTCACATGTTGGAATCATGTTGCTTTGTGGCCTGAAAAGGGGGGAAAGTGCAGTCTTTGGGGGTGAAAGTGGAAAATAACCACTTATTTTAAGGATTCTCTCTAGCCTTCCCTATCTGTGTCAAATCTAGCTAGCTTGTACCAGATTTTCAGATTTGTGAGACTCATTATTAGAACGGATCGATCCAATATAGAAGCTTCAAGGCTGATCAAGCTTGCTCTGCTGACTAATTCCAATAATTGATGTTATATATGTTTATTGATTCATTATTGATTGATTCAAAAATAAATGTAACAAACAGGCTAGGCCTTAATATTGGAAAAAAATATTATTTATATTTATTGTGTGTGGGACACTTGATTGACTCACACTTCATCTACCACTAAATTATATGTGAAATTTACTTGAATGAGGTCCATATCTCATCAAACAATGGATAATATATGAGTCGACATAATATCCCACACACAACAAGTACAAATAATACAACTCTTAATATTATTGGCCTAAACAATGTTAGATTGAATTAAGAACGCATGGCATTTATATTTGAATAAACCAAATAATTACAAAAGTTACTTGCTAATTTGAATTTTAGTGAAGAGCCTTTATCTTTTGAGCAAATATAAATTTCGTTCCTGAAATGTACGTATGTGGCATCTCTAAAAGTCTCTAAAAGTTAAAATGTTATATCAAATTAGTCCTTAAATAATTTTGATACCAAATAAATCTTTGGAAATTGAATTGTGATATCATTTTGAGACTTGAAAGACATATGTGATATCAAATAAGTCCCTTATTTTTGGATAAAATATAAGATTTTAAGAAATAATTTGTGTTCTCATATACCTGTCAAGTACGTACCACAATAATATGATATTTTAACTTTCACGGATTAATATGATATTATATCCTAATTTTTAAAAATCTATTTAATGTTAAAAACACTTTCATAAAATACATTAATATCTCATGTATCTTTTAAAATATGAACTCATCTTTAACTACGAAATTTGCGGCAAGCGTAAAACTTCGATAACCAAGGGAGGACGTAACTAACGCACCACACCAGAAGCCACAAAAATGGTGTGAAAATAACTTTCTTTTTCATATTTTTAAGGCAACATTTAACAGCAGAGCAATTGGTAAATTATAAGAAAAGAAAAAAAAAATTCGCCCCCAAAGTAAAAAGAAATTATACACTTATCCCACTACTATATGTGCTTCTTTTGAGATTGAAACTTTAATAGGTTAAAAATCTGCAATTACCAAAAAAACAAAAAAGTATTTTAGTCATGTGAGGACGTCTTGATAAGATGGAAAAGTGTTCAATTAATTACTTCTAGGGGGAATTCAATTAAATGACAGTAGCAAGCTTTCGAATCAATGCAAAAGGATGCTCATCATCTCAAAGCTAGTACATGATCATTAGTAGTTATTAATAAGTACTTTATTATTATTATTGTTAAAGTGTGACTGCAGCAGTCACCATTTGGGGGAGAGGAATAAGGGTCGAGTGGGTAGACAGAGTGGAGCTACAGGTGCTGCAACCATGCACGCCTGTTGCACCCGATTCCATGAACGTAGGACAAATCTACCGTATCTTCTTTTTGAGGTAATCTGTGTGATCCAATCCAACAAAAAAAATTTGTTTAACACAAACTAGCTAACAAATCCCAAGGATCATCCCTTTACCTATTAATCATCCTGGCATCTTCCTTTGATCAAGATTCTTCTCAAAGTGGGGCCTACTTCTGCCTTATTTTTCGGTACTTGTATGTGCTGAAGGTAAAAAGGAAAAAATAAATAAATAAAAACCAGCCGAAACAGATTTATGACATATTTTCCCAGTTTAGAAATAATACGTGCAGGAATCTTGTTTTGAAAGAATTCATTCACATGTTATTGTGTAAATCTTTGAGTTACCTTTATTTTCAGAGTAGATACTTAAATTGGCCATCAGAATTATATATGAGGAAATAAATTAGTTCATTTGATTTTGAAAGTCTCAAATTAATCCCTTATATTTCAAATAAAAATGAGGGATCAATCTGGTCTTTCTGTATAAGTCTGTACGATTAAAAAAAAATACTATATGAAGAGATCGATTTGGGACTTTCAAAATTCAAGGAATTAATTTATCCTCCGAAACATTTCTGATGGACCAATTTGGATATTTTATCTTATTTTTATTATAATTTTTGAATGGCTTTAATAGATTAAGAGTTTAATCTTGATTTTGAAGTTTGTGAAGATTAGAAAAATAAAGTAATATATGTCATTGCTGTCAAATCGGGATACGAATCGCGTATTGGAAACCTTATTTTTTGAATCGTGTATCGAATCATATCGTAAATTGTAAAATACAGCATGATCAATAATTACAAATCATTAAAAAAATATTTTATAACACAAATATGCAAAATTAGTCAGAATTAGTATAATAATAAACTATTACTTCAATTAACCAAAAAAAATCTAATTTTTTTTATCCTAATTAGCCCTATTATCTTCTCTTTAGGTAAAAAAATTATGGATAACAAAAGAATTTAACACAACACAAGAATATAACACATTAAAATAAAGAGCCCATTTAGCTAGCTATCTCAGGCTCTCAGCACATGACAAAACAAAAAACCAAAAAGCTGTACCAAAAACAGAAAAAGTCCAAAATAACCCACCCTCAAACAAAGCCAAACTCACTCACCTGCAAAATCCCCAAACCAGAAGACAAGACATCAAGAGATGAGAGTTGCGATCGTGAGTCGAAAACCTAAAAGCCGAGAGACAAAACAGCAAGGATGGTGCGGACAACAGCACGACCAGAAAGGGGAAGATAGACAAGGATGGCGGTGTGATCAGCAGAGACGAGACGGTTAGTGGCAGTGCCATGGCCAGCAACAGCTATGGTGAGGTGAATCGATCAGGTTAGTAAGAGAAAGAGAGCGAGTGATAGCCACCAGGAACAAGCACGGATAGCCGCTGTGGGTTCGTAGGAGCGTCCGCTGCTACGCTCAAGAATGCGCTCTTGACAACCTTGGGGTCGCGCATGACCTGTCCCATTGTGCGCGTGACCTAACTGGTTTGTGAATTGTACAGCTACGATTCAAATCATGATTCTCACGATATAGGCGCGATTTGCACGATACAAGGTGCGATTCATGCTCTGTTTCGATACAACCTCTGCTTCGCATCGCTAGGCCTCTGAATCGCATCGAATCGCATGTATCGTATCATGATTCATATGATTCCGACTACACTGATATATGTTAATATTTTTCTTAATTTTTAAATTATATAATATATATATATATATATATATATATATATATATATATATATATATATATATATATATATATATATATGTATATATATATATATATATATATATATATATATATATGTATATATAATATAGATTTAAATCGATCAAAACAAACCCTCTCTAAACACAAAATGGGGCTGTTGCATGCCATTTTAGGGTTGCGACAAGCCCTCACCCTCAATCCATCCTTCTATCTTCTCTTCCTTTACCCTGGTTTCTACCAAACTCATCAACCTTTTCGCAGCCCATTGTCCTGAACGAGTTCTCCTTTCCTCTATCTCTCTCCTTTGTGTTGGAGGCTAACGTCGATCATTGCAATGTGAACCACAACATCAAAATCGATGGTGGCATCTGGCTGGCCTTCGGTGTTTTGTTCAAGTATTCCTGCAGAGCATAGTTTCACTGGTCAATTGCTAAATTGGAAGATGGTGCTGCATGCTTGGATTTCGAATGCAATGTCAACAAAATTAATTAGGTAGGGTTTCGAAAACGGGTACATATATGGTTCAAGTGAGTTTCCAATGGAAAAATTGAAACTTTCAGAGTCGGATTTAGATTTCAACTTTTCAAGGGATCCCTCGATGTTCAAAGTAACCACTAGAAGCGTAGAATGTGATAGAAATTGCAATGGCAATTTGAGGGCAAACTTGAAGCCAAAAATGGTGTTGTCGTGGAATATGCTTTCGAATCCCGTAGTCTTGGATCTGTCAAGCGAGAAGGTTATGGTAACTTCAAGAGCAAAAGAAAAGTGTATTGATGAACCAAAAGTTTGTGTTGCCACCATCGTTAGGTGTATGTTTGGATGACATTCCCAAGGTTATACAAAGCCATGTGGATATAAAGATCCAAAAAACCCAAACGTATACTTTGATAAGAACATCCAATAGACTAAATACCCTCCCTATTAAACCCCCAATGAGAAAACTCATTCTTAGTAAAGTAAATAAACCCCTTAGAAACATAGATAATAGGGAATAACGTAGGCATCCCTACTAAACCCCCAATAAACTTGTCCTTGGAAACATAGATAACAAGGATAAAAAATAAAACAAGTAAGAGAATCACTCAATCTCACTTGAAATAAAACTAGAAAATTTTTCATCACATAGAACCACCCATGAGGATTACAATTTTCATATTTTGAAAAACCTGATTAGCATTGTGTTCCTAGCCAATAATGGTGGGTATAGTTTGTTAACATTTAGTTCATACCCTACAAGGGTGTGGCTCAAATTTGTTGATCGATGTGAGGACCTACTTGGTGGAGCAATATGTAATCCCTCTTGAAAATCTATAAAAAGATTCGGGGCCTTGCTTGGCCATGGTGGAATAGTGATGGTGTTAGAATTTTTCATGTTTGAGATGCTATTGATTGGTGGGTAATTTGATTTTATAAAATAGGTTAAATGGATGTAGCCTAATTGTTCCTTGAAGACCGATGTTATTATTATGTGATCTATTATGGGTCTGGAATTCACCAAGTGTTATTGAACTTGAACCCAATAATGAGTATGCTAGAATGTGTAAAGACCTAGGGTAACCTAAACCCATGATGGACATGACTTGGTTACTATATATTTATTCCTTGGATATAATCCACATTCCACTCTTAGCACTCTTGACAATTACTACTCCATCAGTTTGGCATCTAAATAAGAGAGGGAGAAGTACTCATATACCATATATTGACCTAACATTTAAGGCAACAACTTATAAGTCTTTCTATTTATATAGTTTCCACTTAGTCCACTTTTGACTAATGTAGGACACTAATACTTCAGCATCTCACTTGAAAATCAAACATTCTCCCCTCGACCGTCACACATTTGCACATACTAATAGTTGTAATCTCATTTTCAATGAACCATTCAGCCACTACACCTATGTAAAATTGCTCCACATGTATTGGACTCTTCTTAATCTTGAACCTCTATTTGCACCAATAGGCTTAAACATATCAAGAGCTTCATTAAGCTTTATATCCTATTGCAATTCATATAGAGTATCTCACCGTTCATGCCTTCTAACTTTTACCGAACAAAGATGTCAGACACTCTCGTCTTTCTCGATCTAAAAACTTGGTAAACTTATGTATAATTGTCTTTGCTCCACATTAATGACAATAAGGATTTTAATTTCTGGTATTCATGGGATAACAGGCGGCCTAAGGATTTTTCTTGATGTAATAAGATCTTCAACTTTCACCTCAATGGCTTGACTCCACATACAAAATTTGGCTAAGCACTACAAAAAAACAGTGATTAGTGACTAATTTTTTAGTCACTAATTTGATGAAATTGGTTGCTAAACTTGGTAGTGATCGATTTAGCCATCGAAAACAGAAGTTCCTAAAACCAAGGTTGCTAAAATATTAGTGAAATCTTGTGATTGATTTTCCCATCCATACGACCAATTTCTGTTGGTGGGTTAGTGTGCTATTAGCGAATGATAAATCGATCACTAAATCTTGTGACCGATTTAGTGACCTATTTTTCCATCCATCAATCAATTTTGGTTGGTGGTTTCATATGCTATTAGTGACTGATAAATCGGTCACTAACTTTGTGACTGATTTTGTTATTGTTAGCAACCCATAAATCGGTCACTAATTTGTGATCCCGAAAAAAAAAAAGAAAAAATTAAATTTTATAAATCTCACTTTCAAAATTTAAATATATATCATCAAACAAGAAATTATATATCTATACATAAACAAACAAACTTAAAAATTGCCAATATACTTTACCAAGTAGTTAACATTATACAACAAAATAAGTTCGATCTAAATATTTCAAATTTTACAATAACATGCATGAAGCCCTATAATCTAAAATATAAATAGAAATATGTACAAAAACACTTTGAATAATAAACTTTCAACATATTTATAACTGATTATTGCTTCCATGAGTCTTCAACAACTTTCATTGAGTCTTGAACTACCTCCTTTGAATCTTCAACAACTTCGATTGAGTCTTCAACCCTCTCTAATAAGTCTTCCACTACCTCAATTGAGCCTTCAACCCTCTCTAATGAGTCTTCCATTTCCTCAATAATTGAGTCTTCAACCCTCTCAAGTGAGTCCTCTAGCTACTTCCTCAATAATTGAGTCTTCAACCTTCTTAAGTGAGTTCTCTACTTCCTCAATTGAATCCTTAGCAAAGAAAAAAGATCAAACTTTGTAATTTCATTCAGGGAAGACATAAGTTCAGATGTACAAAGCAGACTGTGGTTAATTTCATTTATACAGGAGAGTTAACTAAACTAAACTATAATAATAAACTAACGAATAATTGAGTAAGGTTAACTAACTAAATTTATGGTTAAATACAACTTAACATCCTAATATAACAAGTACTCCAAGATGAATTGATGTAATTTATTTAAATTGGTTTTAATAATTGTTTACTTTTTAAGTTAAAATTAAATTAAATTTAAATGTTGTTACTTTATTTGTAGATATATGATTTTCTAAGTTTAAACAGTCAATTAAATTATCAGATTTAATATGTTTTTGCATGACTTAAACCAATCCCTTAACATATTCATTCATGCCTTCAATGGTAGGTTCTGGAACTCTGAATTTGCAGCCTGTAACACATCCATTTCTTCCTTGAACTCACAATTGTGTTCTTATAATTCCAACAATTGAATTCCTTGAGCCTATATAGCAATGCTTTCCCCCAACAAATAGTAATCAATCATCGAAGGAATGTTCAAGAAATGGCATGGCATAAGAGTATATCTAGACAGAAAACTTAAGAGTAAATCAGGAACAAAAAACAAAGGTTCTTGAAACATCCTTACACTGACACAACATAAGAGTGTAATTTCACAACATCAAGAACACACCAAAAAAAAGTATATTTGGACAGAAAAGGGAGGTCCCTTAAATCACATATTTATGTAAAGAACCAAACCAAGACAAACAAATGTTCAAATTGAGATCAAAATGTGACCAAACACTTCATGTTGAGGTATCTGAATATGACATGACAATAAGAAGGAAAGAAAAGAGATTGATTGTCTAAATAGTCTTAAAAAAAAACCACTTCAGACAGATCTTGCAATCTTCCTAAACCCATTAAAAAATCACAGAAGTTCTTGCCATATTTATGTAGAGAGCTAAATAGCAAAATCATACTTATGTCCAATTCATTCATGAAGGGTCAGTATTTAAATTTCAATCCATTAAAAATCCAATTCTCTTTTGATAGTTTCACCAATGAAATTCAATTCCAGTAGCTAGGCATGAAAAAAATGCAAAATAAATTATGCCCATTTGCAAGAAAGCTCAGATTGGTTAAACAAACTATGAAAATTGTTAAGATTATTAATGAATATATGCAGTTCCTATCTATGTAAATCCACTCAACTGAAATTAGTTGCTAATTCAAAACACAAATTGGAACCAAACTTAAAAATACAAAATCGAGATTGACTACCTGGAACCAAACCATAGACAAAGATAGGGAGAGAAAGAAGGGCAAACCAATGGCTGGGCGAACTGGGTTAGGCAAAATGAAGGGTTACTAGTTAGCCGCGGCCCGCAATGTTGTGCCTTGCAACGTTTGGTGGCTTGTGAACATGCAACTCGAACCGCTGTCGGTGGTAATGATGAATTGGAAGACTCAATGGTGGCTCACGGTGGGTGACGGGGTTCAACGATGACAAACCGAGCGGGGAAAATGAAACATTGTTGTGGCCACAACAATCCTACGAATCGTCATGAAAACCACCTCAAAACAAATTTATGCCAGCATCCTAAACACAAACAATAAGCCAAAGCCAAACAAAAACTTTGTGGAATTTTTTTTATTAATAGTCAGCATCCTAAACAAATTTATCCTAGCATCCTAAAGACAAACAATAAGCCAGTATCCTAAACACAAACAATAGTCACTTTTTTTTATTAACAAGCTTTACAGAAAAATAAATAAAAAAGGACATAAAAAAAAAGAAAAAAAAAACTAAAAAATGGAAGAGAAGCTGAATTTGGGCTGGCAGTTAGAGAGGTGGCTACGTCGGAAGGGGTTGGGTCGTGAGTGGAGTAGTGGCATCATGACCAGATCGATGGCGTGACTCTCAGTTTGGTGATGGCTCGAGCAACAACGGCGTTAGGAGCGACAGCACAAAGAGCAGACGGCGTGAGGAGGGATGGCGTGAGTAGTAGACAACGTGAGCAGTGGACGGCGCTAGCAGCAGATGGCGAGAGGCATGACGGCACGAGGTGTGGGCTCTGGCCAAAGCCTAGGAGGTCCAGGCAATAAAGAAAAAGTGGTCCCAAATGTGGAAAATGATCTTCAACAGGTCCAAACATAACACAGAGAAGAAGAAAATAAGTGCTTACAAAAATAAGAGTGCACAAAAATTTTTAAATTTTATAAATATGAAAAAAGCAATAAAGTATATGTAACTTAAATAAAGGTAGTGTTTTAAGCATAATGGTGTAAAATTTTTTTTACAATGTCATCCAATCATATAAATTGAAATATTAGTGACCGATTTTTGTGGAGGCAATGTTTTCTCGTATAAATAAAAATTGGTCACTAATTAAAATATTAGCGATCGATTTAGTGTCCTATTTTTATGAAGGAAGGGTTTTCTAGTATAAATAAAAATTGATCAATAACATTTCAATTAGTGACTGATTTAGTGACCAATTTTTATGAAATAAAGGTTTTATCGTATAAATAAAAATCAGTCACTAATTAAAATATTACTGACTGATTTAGTGACTGATTTTATGAAGGCAATGTTTTCTAGTATAAATAAAAATCACTAAATTGGTCACCAACATTTCAATCAGTGACTGATTTTTATGAAATAAAGGTTTTATCGTATAAATAAAAATTGGTTACTAATATAATCAATCAATAATTGAAATTTTAATAACCAATTTAGTGATTGATTTTTATGAAAGCAAGGTTTCTCATATTAATAAATATTGGTCGCTAATTTGATTTAGTGACCGATTTTTTCCACCCTTCTCATTTTCCCTGATGGCTTAATTCGGTTACTAATTTATCATTTTAGTGACCAATTTATTTCGGTCACAAAATTAGTCGCTGTTTGATATATTTCTAGTATTGAAGGCTGAATTTCAAACCCTCAAATAGTTTAAACATTTTGGGAGAAAATTCTATTTTTTGTTTATTTTTAATATAAATAAATGTTTTAAAGGTTCCTCTTATGGGATTTAGCATAGTTAATGTATGGCTTCATAAATACAAATTTCTTTATCATGAAAATTATATTTTGGAAAACTCATAGGACCATTATTTGTTACATGATTGTCTGATGATGTCACCACTTTAAGTTATAATATAATTTGGGAATATATGTGGTTTTGTCTAGCATGATATGAATCTTTTTCATCAGAAAATAAGTTGACAGTTATCACACTTTCACGACTAAAAGTATTATTTACTTATCATGTACGAACAATAGGCAAGACATCATAGGACAACTTATACAAATTTTTAAAAAACATTATTATTATCCATTTAGCATAATATGACCTAGCTAGTTATCATCAAATTGTTAAGATAAAACCATTTATAACTAGTTAATAGTTACCATATGAATAGCAGTCAGAATAGTAAGAACGATTATAATGTTGTGTAAATTTTAATTATAAATACAGTCTAGCCAAATATTAGAACTTAGTTAAACAACTAGCACAATGCTCAATTAAAAGTTAGTATTATTGATATTCAGCATGATAAAACTTAGCCATTTGAAGGAGAGTAATTCATAGCTAAGTTATATAAATAGATTATTGCATACTTATTATTTATTATATTAGTAATAACAACCAAAATAATAAGAATGATGTAAGTAATAGTTAAAAGTTTTAATTGATAATTATTCATGATAGAACTTAGGCCAATACCCTTATCTAGCTAGATAGTTAGTGTAGTCTCCTAATTAAAGAATTAATTTATTAGGTATTGTTATCAAGTAACATGATAGGACTCAGTAAATTAATATAAATTAACTAATGACTATTGCAAATTTTGTGATTCAATTATAAACTAATTATTAAGGTATAAGAAGTGTTCATATAGTAAGATTAGTTTCAGTCTTATGGGTATTATTTAATTATTATCAGTTTCTAAGATTAATTTATTTATAAAGTACGAGAGAACCCAACCTTTTAACAATAATAAAATAAATAAATAAGAATTAAAATTCATAGTTAAATTATTATTATTACTACTACTAAAACAACTGCTGCTGCTACTATTACTACTAATGCATTAGTAGACAATATAGCATGAATAGTTTCAACAACATAATATTTAATATTTCAATTGTTATCACATAAGTAGCAAACAATATATGAAGATTTGTTGAACCAGAGTTACATTTTATATTTAAAAAGTCATTAACCTTGGAACATCTAGCTGCCAAGGAGGTAGTGTACCAAGTGGCCATAGAGGCAGCCTTATGAGATGTTAACCTTGGTATGCCTAGTTGCTAAGGAGGTGGTGTACGTATCATGCAGCCATGAACCCAATTTTATGAATTGTTAACCACACCTAGCATGCCATGGAATTGGTATGCTAAGCAGCTATATATGGAGACATGCTTTTATAATATTCAGATATGCCGAAAAATACGGACCTTGAGGAGATAACCTCATAAGTATATGTTCATTATACAAGTGAAAGTTATTCAAATACGAATTTAGTTTAAGCTAATTTCCTTAAGTTAGATTTTATTTAGTTGAGACAAGAATTGAATTGCATGTATGTAAAAATTATCAATATAATTAATTGCATGTCCATGTTGTATGCATTACTATTATATTCCTTGTTGTTTCATGTGAGCTGTGAGTAGCTATTTGCTCAATGAGTTTGATGACTCACCCCTCTTCCTCCTTCATCCATCTAGAGATTGTTGCATGCTTAGTTACACTTCATGATCCACCTCCTCGATAGTGCCTCAGTTGTTTCACTAGTGAGCTTTGCTTTGTAGTGAAGCTTAGATAGGTTCTTGATAGTTATAGAGTGCTCTAGTAGTTGTGCAAATATGATTCCAGACCATGCATCAGTTGTGATTATTTTATTTCAATTTACAGTTGTTTTTGTTATTAATTTATGAATGGCTAGGGCCCAAACCAGGATACTCAGTTGTGATATTTAGATTTTATGGCTTGGAAATATTTTGGATTTTATGAAATTATGTTTGAATTGATTTATTAGTATTGATAACTGATATTGAATCAAGTTTTTGGAATAAAATTATATTTTATTATGCATGCTAGCACATCACTGTACTAGAGTTTTTCATGGGGACCTAGTCTCTTAATTGCATGTCACGTTCTAAAGTTGAGTCGTGATAAGATGAGTCAACCTATAACCAGTTCTTAACAAAACATCCCAAAAATAAACAAGTAACTGCATTAATTTCGTAAGTAACCTAGTGTGGTGTACAAACTTAACTCAACTAATAGAATCCTTAACTGAGATCAAAATTGCCCAATTAATCAATCTCAGTTCATATCCAATTTTTCTAAACAAGTTCACTAATACACGAATGAGGCTCAATATGAATAGAAATTATTACAATTCTATAATTTTTCATAGAATTCATATCAATTTTAATAAACACAAGAAAATTTTGATGATATATTTTAATAAGTGGGAGTTATAGTATGATTGTACAATCACCTATGGGCAGAGTGCACAAAACTTACTCTATCTCCAATTCATTATAAATTTACTTGACTTGCTGTTGTGTTTTTTTTTTTTTACTTCTATCATTCTTGGAAATCTCCTAGGATTTTGAGTTTTCCCTCTTTGATTGCTCTAATAAGTTATATTAGAATCAATGGTTTGTTTCAGTCGAGTGTTCTGAGACAATGTGATTAGTCAATGTTTGTGTTTGGTTCGAACCCATGATGCATCCACCATGGTTCTTCATGAATACATAAAACATTCTCATTGAGGGGGAGTGTACCAATGTTGGGATTTACACTTGAACTAAAGAGTTATAATAGTCATGTGGTTAATTTGGGTTATTTATGGCGCAAGTTAAGGGGTAATTTTGCTTGATATTCAACTTAGTTAAATATATTTCACTTATAAGATGGTTTTTCGCCACATGATACAATGCTATATCTTTCTTGATGAAATCATTTTATGAGAAATGTTATGATAATTGTCAATTATCTTAATGTTTAATTTAAGAGAGCATGAATTAATAAATCATTGTAGTTGATTTTACAAAAATGTTTTCTACAATTTATTACAAATAACATTATTGAGAGTAATATAAAAAGGTTTTATTATCGAAATCATTTTTATATAGAGGTTTAAGCCAACTAGGTCAACCCAATGAACATAACCAAACATAACAAATTAAATTGGTTTAGATTGGTTTAGGTCATTGCGTCATATCTCGTAAGTTAAAACCAATTGTAATTTGTTAGGGCATTAGGTCTCACAAAATTAAACCTAACGACTTTAACCAATGTACATATGTTCTTTTAACTTTTATTTATAGCTAAATATGACCCGACTCTTAAAAAAAAAGGAAAAAAGAATCGATAAGTACTAAATACTGGATATGACTCAAGAGATACTCAAACCACTACGAGTGACTTTTCAAAACACAAAATCATAAAGCACAAGACAATATTAGGGAAAAATTACCGAAATAAAATGAAAAGAGAAAGATGTTACGTGCTTCTCCTGTTTCTCTATTTGTTACATAAATGTCCTGTTTTTTTTAAATAGAAGTCGATTTGAATCGACTTCCGTTTACATCCATTTTTTTAGCAAAAATCGATTCTGGAAACATGTCAGAAGTTGTCGGTAACAGTGTGAAGTCTATTCAAATCGACTTCAGTTTTGCGTAGAAGTCTACTCAAATCGACTTCAGCATTGCTGAGAAGTCTATTCAAATCGACTTCTGTATTGCTTAGAAGTCTACTCAAATCGACTTCTTTATAGGTTCGGTACTCAATGTAATATTGTTATTTTCCTTTGCATTTGTGGTGTACTCTCTGTATGTAATTTCATTATGGTATCTTATTTAATGTAACTCTTAATGTTTCATTAATCTACTTATGTGTTTCACTCTCTTGCAATTTTCGTGCAATATGTAACATGATTAATAGAAACAAAATATAAACACTACCCTTATCAACACTATGTAATATAAGAAGTCTGAATTACAAGAAGTCCAATTTACATGCTATAAATAATAATATAATCCTAATCACTGTCCTCCCTGCCTAGTGCGTCTAGGTCCAATGAAGTGACTCCCTATGAAACAATGATGGGGTACAATATGTCGTACAAGCCGGGACTCCTCCTGCTCCTGCTCCTGATCCTCCACCTCTCGACCCTCCTCCCCCTCCTCATGCTCCTTGTCATCCTGATCCTCCCCCTCATCCTGCTCCTCGTCCTCATGATCCTGGTCCTCCTCCTCCTAATCCTCGTCTTGATCCCGCTCCTCCTCCTCCTCCTGAACCTGGTCCCGCTCTAGATCTGGCTCTGCCTCATGACAAGACCCTTGCTGTGAAGGATCTGGGATATGCTCCACTAACGGTCGATAACCATGAACTGGTTACAACCGATTCTGGAAATATGTCAGAAGTTGTCAGTAACAGTGTCAAGTCGGCTAGAATCGACTTTCGTATTACACAGAAGTCGATTTGAATAGACTTCTAAGCAATATTGAAGTCGATTTGAGTAGACTTCTCAGCAATACTAAAGTCGATTTGAGTAGACTTCTAAGCAATATTGAAGTCGATTTGAATAGACTTCACACTGTTACCGACAACTTCTGACATGTTTCCAGAATCGATTTTTGCGCAAAAAAATGGTCCTGCTCCTCGTCCTCATCCTGCACCTCGTCCTCATGATCCTGGTCCTCCTCTTCCTAATCCTCGTCTTGATCCCACTCCTCCTTCTCCTCCTCCTCCTCCTGAACCTGGTCCCGCTCTAGATCTGGCTCTGCCTCATGACAAGACCCTTGCTGTGAAGGATCTGGGATATGCTCCACTAACGATCGATAACCATGAACTGGTTACAACCGATTCTGGAAATATGTCAGAAGTTGTCAGTAACAATGTCAAGTCGGCTAGAATCGACTTTCGTATTACACAGAAGTCGATTGGAATAGACTTCTAGATAATACAGAAGTCGATTTGAGTAGACTTCTAAGCAATATTGAAGTCGATTTGAATAGACTTCACACTGTTACCGACAACTTCTGACATGTTTCCAGAATCAATTTTTGCGCAAAAAAATGGATTTAAACGGAAGTCGATTCAAATCGACTTCTATTTAAAAAAAAAAAGGACATTTATGTAACAAACAGAAAAACAAGAGAAGCATGTAACATCTCTCTCTTTTCATTTTATTTCGGTAATTTTTCCCAATATTAGCTAGGAGCCCAGTGCACAAGCACATAAATCAAAGCACAAAAAACTTGAAACTTGAGAAATGAAATGAGCAGCTCAAAACACTAGCTAGTTCCTCCTCACAATAGCGCAAAATGTGCCACTCGAGACAACAATCAACTCTTCAAACCACTCCACGCCTTGCAAGTTTTTGGCCTCCACTGGTCACCGACTAAACATCCTTCTAACGATCCAACCTTTCATAGGCTCCTCCACAACATAATCATCCCTAGTGATACTTCACTTAACCAAGACCAAAAGTTATCTCAAAGTGTAGAAAGTGGTCAATGATCCAACTTGAGAGGAAGGGAAGAACACACACACGACCAAAGAAACCAGACACTCGCTAGCTGTAGGAAACTACCACAAAGCAAGCATGCAACAGAATTAGCAATCGTACTATAGGATGCTTAACATATCACAAGAAACCCTTTGGGTTCCAACTGAATCCAACTCATTGGTTTTTCCATCAAAGGGTTCGTAATTTCTTTTTCCTATAGAGTGCACAAAACAATAATTAATAAAATATAATTAAACTTTGAAATTGGATCAACTTACCACTTGAACCACAGACCCGTTCACACAATCTTCCATAACCAGAAGAAGCTAAACACTCCACACTCATATTACCCCTTCACCATGGCAACATCTTTGAATACACAACACTCACAAAACTGAACCAACCTTGGTAGCTGACAGGGCACAGTTTCTAGTAGTCACATACACATCCAACATTGGTGGAAGTTTTGTAGATCAGTGAGTGGCAATGAACAGAAGGGAAAAAACTAGTAACAGTGAAAATCACATAGAAAAAGGAAGTGGTGGCGGTCACAGAGGAAAATGAAGCAAAAACACAAGAAGAAGAAGAAGAAGAAGAAGAAGAAGAAGAAGCACGACATGAAGCAGTTTATGTGGCCTTAAGTCGTGTAGCGCAAGAGTGGAGATAGCAGCGAAGAATGGATGTGGCCTGAAGCAAGGATAAAGCACAATGCTGCGTTGGAGCTTGGAGGATATTCATCAGCGGCGGTAGGCACAAGAGATGAAGGGTGCATGGTCCATGATTAAGGGTATGATTATGAGTTTGGATTTTTTAAAATAGGGAAGGAATTGTAGTGTAGTATACAAAGTTATTTGCTTTTACCTTTCCAACCTAATTTGGCCATAGCCCATTACCCACAAAGATGAAACTGGGAAAGCTCCTTATCCTACCAAATCGATCTAACTCGCTACTCTCATCTCTTTTCGTAGATTGGAGCCGTGGACACCACTACCTGCAGTAAGAAGCCACAGTGATATTGCACCTGGCACCACAACTCGCGGTGCGCACCACCACTAACCATTAGCGTCGGCACATCACACGTAGCAATTAGGCCTGGCTTCGCCACTGAAAAACTATCGAACCGCTTCTACTCGATCAAGCTCTACTATGCATGCACCACTCTTCGTGTCTAAGACTCTCAGCTATCACTTCTCAAGTATTATCTTTACACTCTGGTCATGCTTGTTTTTGTCATTTTGAACTTATATATATATAAAATATGTTTGGTGTATAATTAAATTGTACTACACGACACACATCTTACCACTATTGGATGTGATGTGTGGTCCTCACTTATTTTACTCATTCATCAAATTCAATTATGATAAAGTATTTAGTGTGTATTTGTTGTTCAATTTGGTTGTACGCCTAACATCACTCGTATATATTAAAGCTTATTGCTTTTACTACTTATTCATTTGTAATTTTTTAAAATTTTTGAAGTTTTTGTTTTTGTTTTTTATATTTAATTGGCTAGGAAAAAATAATATTCAATCCTGTAGCTTCACCCTGAATGCAGGTTTGGTTTGATTAGGTTCGATCGTAAAAAATTCCTCGCTCCGAACAAAACTGAACCAATCAATCAATCAATATTAATTAGTTCAAATTTGTTTTTGTTTTGAAAATTCGAACCAACTTGACCCGATTGTTTCACTGGTTTTATATAGACAAATTACATTAAATTATCGTTCTTGTTTTTCCGAGCTAACATAGACATCTTTATTTATTTTTAAAATCATGGTAAGACTTACGTAGTAACTTGTTTTTCATAAAACAGAAAGTGATGATTACGATTTTTTTTTTCAAAATAATCCGCTTCATGTTTACCTTTTTCTAGTAGTTGCGTACGGGGATTGTGTAGAGCGATGATTGTAATGAAGTAATTAAAAATAATTTTCTTTAGCAAGTAAGTAATTTTTTACCTGTAATAGTGGGTTTAAAATGATTTTTTTTATATATTATTCATTGAATGATGGTCGTAACACTTCGCTATTCGCTCTATAATGCTCTCGAGCCCGCCGCAGCCCTTTTTTTTGTAGTGTTGATAGTTAGTGCATGCCAAGACATTCACATATAATTAAGAACTGTATCATGTGGTTCATGTTCTTTCTAAAAAGCTTTCAACTCACTCCTTTAATTTCACCCACTTTATATTTTCCACCTTCTCTTTCATGGGCATACGCTAGGTCCCAAAAAGTTGAAGCAACGCATAGCTACTTATTGATACATCTATACCATTTATTATATTTTTGGATCTAATTTAAAAAATGGGGAAAGAATTTATCGAAAAATAATCACTAATTTTTCTATTCTAAAACTAAAAAAAATTATGAGAGCTGTAAAAACAAAAGCATCTAGGGTATTTGAATAATACATAGCTCGAATTGTTGCCAGAAATTTTCGAGAATAAGGTGGCCGGCTAGAGATAAGGAGATAAAATAATTGTTATCCATTAAGGACGAAAGATAAGGTTACATCATTATAATAAAAATTATGGCAATAAAATTCTGACTATATGGTGCGGTAGCCAATCACCCTTCGTCGATTCTTGAAAATTCTAGCAACAATTTTAAACAAAGCGTGGGTGCAGTAGAGTCGGTGCAGCCAGATTTTACCACTTTTTTCAAATGTGGTTAAAATCAGGAAACAGATCCTTTAACCCTCACTTGCCAGAACCCAATTCCCAAAAGAACAACACAGAAACAACCTCCACACTCTCCATCGACCACAAATGGATCTCCACACTCTTCCTCCATTGCGACTTCATATTCTGTTGCCGCCTCGTTGTCCAGTGGACTCCCTCAAACCATGATCCCGATCATCCCGCTGCGATTACACCTTATAGCTCTGCATCGCTCGCCACTAGCTCATCTTCCAACTCTCCCATGCAACTGTTGCTGCTCCTCTGCAACCTGTACCATACCTTCATCGGGTTTTGGAACTACTCTGATCACCTGAAACTCGAGTCCTCCTATCACGACCTAGACATGTGAACAGATCTGTTGTAACTAAGGAAGATCGCTGAGACCAATTATGGTAAGAGCCATGAGTGCACTTCGGTGAGCTCGCTCGTGGAGAAGGACAAAGAGGATGCGCAAGACAGGCAGTTGCGGCTGGTGGTCGCCGGAGGAGGAGGTGGTTTGATGGTGGTTGTTTTTGTGCTGTCCTTTAGGGAATCCTTGCTAACGGGTGAGAATTGGAGAGTTTGACGAAGGGAATAGGGTTTGGGCATTTGCCCACGCCTTTTGCACTTAACCACATTTAAAGAAAGTCATGGAAGGCAGTTGCATAAAATGCACCACAAGGCTTGTGCACCTGAGAATTCATCTTTTAACAATTAATTCTTGCTATACACGTAGCATTAGATAGTAATTATTGTTACTTCAAAACCTTTGATATTTCATATGAGTAGCGATATTTAAACACCTAAAAAATAAATGTCAAACATGACACATACTTAATAATTATTGGATATGATATGATAGATGAAAGACCTATCATCATATCTAATATTTATTAAATTGGTGTATCGTTCTTGTATCTTATACAATGATTAACAGTTTTTTTTTTTAAGTGGGGTCAATGATTAGTGCTACACATGAGGATCACTTTTTGGCGCAAAATTTACTTTATGTTTTTTGGCGCAATTTCAACCGAGGTGGAGAATCAATATTAGTGGTGGGCCGATAAATTGGCGGCTGGGTGGTGATGGGTCAGCATCATTAATCAGTGTGTTGACCATTGAGAAGAGGTACTGGGGCAGCTAAAATGTGTAAAAGGAGGAGAAATGGTGGGTGATCTCGATCTTGGATGCTAAGCTCTCAACCCTAGTGGATGAAAGGTGACTTTCATTTTGGTTGAGGAGTCAATCTACGTAACTCTATAGCCAATATGTATTTGTCATATTTGTTGTGAGGGAATGTATCTGGAAACCTTTGGAATAAATTTGCTTGTACATCGCTTTCTCGAGTTAATTATACGAGCTCTTGTAAACTTATGATCTTTGTCATCAAATAATTAGTAATATTAAAACCATTTAAAACGACATCATAATGAGTTTCGATTATGTTTGGTTGATAAACAATCCACGACATGTAAACAAAGAATGAGGATAATATCCAACGACCGACAAGGATACTTTAAGAAAGAAAGAAAAAAAGGAATTTAATTTAATAAATACAACTAGGGGTGTCAACAGGCCAGAGTAAAGGCAGTGCCTCCTTAAATAGACTGGCGCATAACAAGTTAAATTGGGCAGGCACACATTACATTATAAAGGCTTTTTTTTTGTCTAGTCTAGCATGTTTGAAAAGGCACAGCGCAGCGCATTTATAAAGCTGTTGCAAATTTATATAATAGGCATCATATAGGCCTAAATAGGTCTAGGCCTTTTAACACTCCTTTAAAAGGCCTATCATCATTCAATTTCAAGAATCAAATTAAATCCAACAAAATTCTAACTTCAAACACATCAAGATTAAATATTCAACTAAAAGACCAAGCATACACTAAATCAAAGTTTGAAAAGAAAATTCAACCACAAAGCTCACTAAGTAATCCTTACAACTTAAATAATATATAACTAAATAAAATACAATCTTGAAATAAACCCAACAAACTAACAAAAATCAAATCTTCAAAATGATCTCCTCCTCTTCTTCAAACACAAGTACCTTGAAAATGAGAAATTATTTATAGTTAGATTGTGACATAAATTAACAACTACTAGAAAGATAACATTATAGTATATAAAATTCATACCATTTGCTTCTTGATTATACTTGTTGCGTAGCCAATCCCATACAAATGAGAGGCTGTAATAGATGCTTCATTCAATCTTGAGCAAACTCATCAATCACTCTTCCTCCGACACTAAATGTTGATTCGGATGCAAGCTGTTGAGATTGGGATGGCTAGAATATCGTGACTATCTTTGACAAAATCTTATATTTCAAAGCATTTGTTTTCCACCATTCCAAAGCAATTGAAAGAGTTAGTGCTTTTGTCAAGAATATGGACATTCTCATCAAGATAAACCTCAAGCTCAGATTTCATTGAGGGAATTGCCTGCATTTGTCACTAAGCAAACTCATGAATTCATCGGCTCCTTGATTTCTTGTTGAGATTAATCTCATTGGAAGGATTGATATCATCAATGCCACCATCATCAACTTCACCACTACCACTAGCAATTCCCTCTTCCTCCCACAATTTAACATATTCATCATATAACATATTCAATAAAGTCATAACTATATCCACATTCTCTCTAGCCACATAATCAAGTTGATATATCAAGGGAAAACAATATTCAATAACATGAAATTTGAACCTGGGATCCAAAACAAGAGCAATAGACATTAGCAGATTACATTCCCCCCAATATTTGTCAAACTTACTTTTCATTGAGGCTGCCATATCTCTCATGAAGTGGTCTTCATCCATTGCCGCTTTGTCAATCACTTCTTTCACCCTCCAAACTTCAGGTAGATATAAATTTGCGGTTGGATAGTCACTACTGAGATGACATTAGTAGCCATATTGAATACCCTCAAGACACAGCAGACCTTCTCAACCTTCCTCC
Source organism: Dalbergia cultrata (assembly GCA_031216105.1). Classification (NCBI taxonomy): domain Eukaryota; kingdom Viridiplantae; phylum Streptophyta; class Magnoliopsida; order Fabales; family Fabaceae; genus Dalbergia; species Dalbergia cultrata. Next base: position 22,775,949 of record CM062350.1, read on the forward strand.
AATCCTCTTGTGATGGCTCATAGGAATAATGTGGCTCTCTTTCCTTATAAGATTCAAAGACCATCTTAAAATTCAAGGCAATAGCTAGCATCTTGTAGGTAGAATTCCACCTTGTTGGACAATCAATGTGAGTTTTCTTTCTTTCAAAGTGCTTATTGCACTATATCACAAAATGCCTTCAATCTGAATCATTATAATTAATATATTTGACACTCTCACGAATATTATGAATAATATCTTTAATTCTTCCAAGACCATCTTGCACTAATAAATTGAGAATATGTGCACAACATCTAACATGAAACAACTTACCATCAAGCACTAATTTGTTACCACAGTGATAAGTTGTCCTTGAGATTCCTCAAACATGAGTCATTATATGAAGCATTATCAACAGACACAGAAAACACCTTGTTTTCAATGCCCCAAGCTTTAAGACACTTGAAAATGGCATCGGCTACATCAATTCCCCGTCTAGGTGCTGGCACTTTCACAAAGCTTAAGATCCTCTTCTGAAGATTCCACCTCGCATCAATGAAGTGACCAGTTATAACCATATATTTCAGCTACTGGTGACTAGATTTCCACATATCCGTAGTCAAAGCTTATTTTACTCCACCTTTCAACAAGGCCTTCAAGCTTTTCTTCTCTGCCACATAGATTGCCAAACAATCATAACTAATTGTGTTGCGAGTAACTTTCTTGAACTCAAGATTCGCATATTGAAAGCCCCACATCAATATATGATCCTCAACAATGCTAAAAGGATACTCATGCACCATGATTGAACTAGCAAGTATTTCTCTCATCTTTTCATTTGTATATGAACTCAGTCGAGAAAAAGTTAAGATCCAAGCTAGAAGGTGGAAATGGAATGGGGGGCTGCTGCTTTTGCGAGGCCATGTGTAGCCTTCTTTGTAAGCAATTTTCCTTGTGTCTTTTCAAATGGCTAGTGCTAGCCCCCTTTCCCTGAGTAAAGCAAATTGTCCTTCTGATGGTAATTGCAAATAGCTTTTGTCACTCCTTTAGAAACTTCAATCTCTTTGAAATCATTCCAAACAATTAGCGTCTTTTGCCTCTTTCTTAATGACACAATTTGCATCATCTTACGAGGTTGGCTTGAAGCTTGAGTTTGGCTTGAATACTGTTGGTGTCATTGGTGTGACTTGTTGTCCAATAATTTCATTTGGGCCGAGGAAGAGGGGGATGGAGATGCGTACCCGGATGATGTGTCTCATCAAGATCAATTTGAGAAGCCATTAAATAAACCTATCACATAGTAGAAAGTAAAATCAATTTTAAATTTAATTGCAATCACAATTTTAAAAAATTCAATTTTAAATTATATTTAATTACATATATAATTTAAATTATATAAGAGTATTCATTTCAAACAATTCTCGGAACTGAAATTGAACCAAAGCTGAAATTCTCGCTTTGTTTTGGCTATGATAAGTGTAAAAGAGGACTTGTATAAAAAGAGTTATGTAATTCAGGGCTTGAAATAACTATGTAAAAAGAGGACCTGTGTGAAATTGAAATAACAATATATTTTTTTGGTAAGGAAATAATAATATATTTAGTTACTTATATTCAAATTTTGCTATCCTAATATATTATATTATTAAACGCAAATTAAAGGTGAGGCTGTGACTTGAGAGGCATTCACATGCAATTTTTCTCCAAAAATTCCCACAGTTGTCATGAGTCTTGGTGGTACCTTTCGAGTTTTATATTCTACTTTCTTAAGGTGCATGAAAGCGTCCGTGCAAGATGCTGGTTGGGCACACGGATGCAAGCTTGGGCTCATTGAGTTACGGATGTGCCCACTTGAGAGCGCAGGCTCGCTCAGTTAGTTGAGGCGGTTAGGTGGTGTGTAGTGCTGGCATGCGGGTGGGTGGCAACTTGAAGTTGGGTGAGGTTGTGAGTGTTTGCAATGGCAGCGCCAGCAGCCGAGCGGACCGGAGGGTGTAATGGTCTTGTGAGTCTGTGAATGTTTAATGGAACTTGGAAGAGAAGTTTCTAAAATTGTTGGGTGAGGCAGGTGGTGATAGAACTTGGCTGATTTGCTCGACTTTGATGGGGGTGGGTGGCGTGTGCGATGGGCGATTCTCTTGATGGAAGGAGAACGGTTTCTAGCTTTGCACTTGCTAGCTTTTGTGAGTGGAAATTAGAAAAAGATGCCATGTACTCATGTAGTCATGAGCTTGCTAAAGTGCAAATCATTCTGACCTAAAGTGCTAATCTCCCACTCCCAAGACAATTAGTGTCCTAATCTCCCACTCCCCAAGACAATTCCGTGTCCATTATAACCTGTAAATGCAAAACATGATTTCACTTTTGATTCAAAAAGAAAGTGCTTTTAACATTATTTAATTAGTTTAGGTTTGCAAACTAATATAAATATATTAGATACATAACATATTATCAAACAAACAAGTTAGCGTAGTGGTCTCTATTCTTTCCAAAATGTAGAGGAGTTGGGTTCGAATCCTCCACACTGTCATTATATAATTTTACATATATTCATATAAACAGGCCGGCCTGCCAAGCCTAACAGGCTTCCGAACCAGCCTAGGCCTGGCCTCTTTAGTCATTACAGGTTTTTAAAGGCACTGAGCTTGGCTTATTTATTAAGCAGGCTAGGCAGAATCAGGCCACCAATAGGCCAGGCCCTAGGCCCCTGACAGGCCGCCTAGCCTGTTGACACCCCTAAATACAACACCCCTTGTATGTTTTTTTTTTTTTTTCGTTCTTCACACTAGGCTCTTTAATTTAGAATTGTGATTATGGGTGAGAACATGCTACACAAAGGATTATAACTCTAACGGGTTAGACCAATGTTTTTGCCACTTAGCCTGAGTTTCATCCGTAACTTTTTAATTATAAATTTTTTTTTGGTAAGCCCTAGATTGGCCTAAAACTAGAAATTTAAAATATTCTAAACATGCTAGCTAAAATACTTACAGTCACTCACTCACGCACACATGCACGTGCACACACACACAAAAGTAAAGATTCAATAATTTATTATTGAGTTTTTTTTAATAAAACCTGCAATTGGATTAAAAGTTCATATATTATTGATTATGCCTATAAAATTTCACATTAATATCATAAATTTTTTAATATATATTTTTTATATGTATCAAAATCAACATAATAAATAGTTCTAAATGTATATAAATAAGAACTATTTGAAAGCACCACAAAAGAAAGAAAAAGAACTATTTGATCACATTCTTATGAATGTTCAATTATTTAAATTGTGTCCAGTCAATTAGCACGATATACAGTTATAATTCAATAGTTAAATTTAGAAAAACTTATATCCTACAAAATATTATCAAAGATGTAAGTAATGAGACAACTCTCAATTAGCTGGGGTCAACAAATCCCAAATCCCTCATCTCTCCCACCCTCCTTCTCTTGCTCGCTCTCTCTCTCAAATATATATATATATATATATATATATATGCGGGTGTAAAAGTGGGGGTGTTCGTCGGGTCAAGCCAACCCACAAATCCAGGGGTTTTGACCCATTGAAAAAATTTCAACCCACAAGGGTATGGGTTGGATTATAGGTTTGCAAATTTTCAACCCACACCACCCAACCCAACACACACCCAATTTTAAAGCAAAAAAACAAAACACATTTTTTTTTTATAGTTGTTGTAGCATGCTTGTCTTCTATAATTTTTTTTTAAAGAAAAGATGTAAATGAGCTAATGAGAGATAAGTGACCAATGTCAAATTTTTGGGTCAAAACAACATCATATTTTGTTCGTCCAATATTTCAATTGGCACATGTTATGTATGCTATTTTAAATTTATATATGTTAAGACTTATCGTATCATTATTGTATTTGTTAGAAGATAAGTATTTGATTATATACATTAACAATTTTTTTAAAAGTATATTAGACTCACGGGTTTAGCACAATCCAACCCATTGATGACTAGATTGGGTTGGGTTGCGTTGAAAGAAATAATTTGCTCAATCCAACCTAACCCACTAATTGAATGAGTGGGTTGGGTCCAAGCACCTGCCAAATCCAACCCATGAACACCCTATATATAATAAGCTTAGTCTAATGGCCTTTTACAACTTATAACTGTATTATAGATAGACCACATAACTTATTTCCAAGCCTAATTATTTTTGTACAATATTTCTCCTCATAGAAGCCTATAGTAATTTTAACTTCAAAATTAATTTTATTGCAAATTTCATTTTGTCAATTTAAAAAATAAGTGGAATAAGCAAAGTATGGATATAAGTTAATCAAACTCAAAACTTTTTTTTTTATTGGAAACTCAAACACAATCCAATTGACACTACAGGAAAAAAATTATTGTTCACATTCCCATAGAAATAGATACTGAGGTTGGGCTATATCTTGGAGATGTTTTCTACCTCTAGTTAGTGTTCTCATCAATAACACAGTTGATTGGTTGTACAATCTACGGATGAATGGCTTAGCATCTGTTTTATTAGGTAGTCTTTCTAGGTTAAAATCCATTCAAATAACAATGTAGGTCGAGATTGAATTGCTATAGACCAGGTAGAACCAAACTAAAAATGCATCATGAGTGTCACCTTTCAAAAGCTTATAAGCAAACAAGTGGAGGCACATGAAATGATTTTATATCTAACCTGAGGAAGCATCTAGATGCAAGGCACATGAGGAATACAAGCCAAGGAAAAGTGAACCACATTTGTGAAGAATTTTACAAAGAAGAGTTTGTTAATCTTAGACTTGTGGAATATAGGAGGAGTGATTGGGGCCATCGCCTCCTTTCCCATGGTGGCCTTCTCTGACCCTTTCTCCTTCCTTTCTCAATCTCTTTCCTTCTCCCTTCCTTTTGTCTTCCCTCACCATCTCAATTGTTTTGAGCCAACTTTCTAATCCATGATTGTCTATGCTAACATATCTGAGTTTTGTACGACCTCTACTCATTGCCACCCCTCCTCGACTTCATTCTCATATCTCATTTTTCGATTATGTGTGATTCAAGCTGATAAGATCTAGGCAAGTCGTGATGGGTGTCAGTAGCAATGGTGGAGGTGTTCCGCTTGAAGCCATCTTCATCTTGGAGTTTGGTTGCCCATCGATTTTTCATTTACAACTTTCATATGTTGAGCCGACCATTTTCTTGGTGGAGACCATAGTATAATGGTAATTGCTGGTCGGGGAAATGGTTCTAGAAACTATGGTTTCTGAATTGATGAACCGATCACTACCCGGAGCGAAATGGGTGGGCCACAGTCAAACCGGCAAACCAATAGTGCATGTGAACTAACTCATATCTAATGCTTCCATGCTATTATACTACCACTAGCCCATGTGCTGGGTTGTTAATTTATTTGTCATTAATTATATATATTACATATCTAATTACATTAAATTATAATTTTGTATATTGATTTAATTAAATTCGATTCAATTAGTTGAACCAATAGCTCACCGATTGAATTAGTTAGAAACAAAATTTACATTAGCTCTAGGCTAGTTAGGGCATCATATATGATAAGATTTTGTAATAGTAAACATGATAATACAAGATCTAAGGAATGCTATTGATGCGAATGAAAAAATGACTCAATTTGTATTTTTCAAATGGTAGGCGTACAACCAGCAGTGGTTGCTTGATGGTCAATGATGGAGAGTTGAGGAACAGGTGGCGATCAAAGGCAGAGGATAGGTGGCCAGAAGATGAGCGATGGCAGGAGGGTAGTGACTGGAGAAGAGTAGACAGCGGCTACAGGCAGGCAGCGACTGGTGGCGGGCGGGCTAACCACATGCAGAAGAGAACAGTGACACAAAAGATTATACATTAGGTTTAATTTGGGGTTGGGAAGTAAAAATAATAATATTAGGTGTAATCAGACCTCATGGGATATGATAACTTAATTTTATAATTATAGTATAAAAATAGTTACACCATATTAATATTATACTATTATACGTGATATTACAAAAATGAGATTTATAATATTAGCTAATTCAATTAAGTCTTATAATATGTATCAAAGGAGGCCTAAGTTACGAAGAGAATAGAATTACCTGGGAAGTGCACCAATAGTTGCTGCAATGACACTAACAGATGAAACACAATGAATTTGCTAGTTCCCCTTACTCTAAAATCATGCTTGTTTATATGCAATTGAAGATAAATGCGAATAATTATGAAATGATTATACTCATGGATGAAATCATGATTTGATTGCAATTAATTGGAATGTTGATTGGAAAATCAAGAAATACTAATTGACACTAATTTGAAAATAAAATCAATTTAAAAGAAAAAATATATGCTAATTGAAAAAAAAATGCAATTGTAATTTTACTTTTTATTATTATTTTCATTATTTTTATTTATTTTTAATCACTTTTCGATTAAGACAAGTTTTGAGATATGTGCTAAAAAAGAATGGGCTTTTGTTGCTTTTTTATTTTTTATTTCTAATCCAAATGAAAGTATATTTTTTGCAACACAATTGAAAATTGATTGCGCACCAGCGTGCATATATTGTCTTATAGACTGGAAGCATTGAATAAAACAACAAAGCTTCAACAACCCCATTTAGTGGTGACCACCTACACATGGGTATAACATAGAGTGATTGTTTCGAGCCTACCACATGGGTGTACTCAGATGCAGTCAACAACAAACTGGATATGGATATTATTTACTCCGTATACAAATAACTGTCTAATATGAAAATTTTACTTCCATAAATAATTATTCATTTAGAAATTTTAGGTTGTATTTATTAGTTTCTTCTAATCATATTCCTTAACTTATTTTCTCTTTCTTATTAAATGTACCCTTAGTGATAGGAGAGAGACATATTAGTAGAAGAGAGAGAATGAGAGTAAAGATATTATAACTAGTATCAAGGGTAGTATTATTAAATACATATAGGTTTTATTAACATTCAAACATTATCAATATCCGAGCATGTGATAATTATTTATAAATGGAGGGAGTACATGGCTGCGAGCATACCAGATTTAAATTTTAGCACAAGACATCAATCTCCAAGGAAAAGTTGGTGCTTGGTTTAATTTCTTCCACACGTTAACAAAGTGGACTTGAAATTGTTTGAAACTCCAAGGTTGGTTAATGATGCTTCAAGACCTATAACTTCAAAATTTCTCTGATCATCCAAAGAAAAAGAATCTGGCAACAAAAGAAACACTACTTCAACCCTGCTTTTCTCCAACCCCACAGTACAAAGGAGGAACAATTCTATTTGAATAACAGTTTAGTTAACAGCGAGATCTTCAAAACACACATCTTTGTTGCATGTTATTGAGTTATAGTTTGGCAGTTCTATTTTAAAATTGGCGTTCTTAATCTTTTAGTTGGGCACTGTACTATGAACAATGAACCTCGAGGTTTAAATAAAATCTTAATGAGAATAAAATTTCCACCTCTGTTAAAGTAATTGGATCCTATACTCATTTGGATTTATTTTCTATCATATCTACTCATTAAGGTATTGTATTTATTCATGGAAATTGATTAGTCCCTAAAATTTCTGTTAAGACATTACAAATTCTTGAGGAACCAAACATAATGAGTGAAAACAGGAATGAAATGAGAACTAAAAAGAGCAAAGCTCAAATAGATAGAAACTGCTGCGATTAAAATCTTATTTAAACCAAGCTCTTTGGTTATTACAATTCAAACTTCATGATAAAATGTGCGAAGAGCAGTCCTCTGGATAAAACCAGTTTGCATTTTACACTACAATATTTTCTTTGTGCTCTTGTTGATCCATGGTATCGCAAAGAGTAGTTCCATGTGTCTCAGGCAAATAAGCCACAGAGAAACCACAGACCATTATTACTACCCCAAATACCCCATAAGAAAGTAGGTCACTTTTCCTCCCTGCTGATGCCAAAAATGGGCCAAAGATGGCACCACACACCATAGCCTGCCTCACCAGAGCTGTAGAAGTGTTCCTCACACAAGTTGGGAACAGCTCAATTATGTAAATGAGCACCACATTACAGGCAGTGCAGGCACAGAAAAATGATGCTAGCTCAAGGCCTACCTGTGCCCCTTGCACCCCTTTGCCTACCACAACACACATTATACTGCACACGCCACTCAATGTTGTGAATGCAAGAAGGGAAATTCTTCTTTTGCAGTCTTCTAGCAAGTAGGTTGCTATGTAAGAAGGCATTTCCAATAAGGCATTGAGGGTAACAGCCAAGTAGATATTAAATCCCAAGTTTCCTACCCCTAATGGCATGCCAAAGTACACCATCCCAATTCCAAAAGCAAGCACCATAACTGCCAGTATTCTTTGAAAAGCCCAATTTTTCTCAAATATGGTTGCCATTGAAGAGTACATGCCACAAATTGAAGCATTTTTTTTGTCAGGAACATGTAACAGGCTTGCAACCAAGTTTCCATCACCCTTCTGAGGAACAATTCCTTTAAGCACTTCCATGGCTTCTTCCTCTCTTCCTTGCATGAGTAGCCACCTAGGAGACTCAGTAACAAAAAAATGCACACATACAGAGTAACAAAAACCAGGAATTGAAGTCCACAAGTAAAGAAATGTCCATGATGAACCTCTATTGACATAAGCTATAGCAGGCAAAGAAAGAAACCCAATTGAGAAGCAACAAAATGCTAGGATCCCAACCCGGAATCGCCATTTTTTACCAACTCTCTCAGATAGTAACACAAGGGTACATGTCCCTATTGATGAACGGAAGAAACCAAGTACAAATTTCAAGGCTGAGTAAATCCAAAAATTAGTGGAGAATGATATGAGCAAGGAAGCAAGAGACATAGCAAAGCAAGAGATCAAGAGCAAGTTCTTGCGGCCAAGTGATGAATCAGCCAACGTGCCAAGAATGAAGCCACCAAAGAAGCAACCGATGAAGAAGGAGCATTGAGGCAACCCTGTGATGAAGGAGCTGGCACACTCAAGCCCCCATTGGGATATGATTGTTGTGTGAGAAGAAGGTCCATCATCATCCCATGTCCATGAAGACCTTGGGATGTTGCATATGTCAGAACCTGAGGCGCATGTGGTGAGGTTGGTGCAGTGCCATGTTGGCTGTGCATCAGAGAAGATGCTGATGAATGATTGCTGAGCATCAATGAACATGGCAAGTGCCACAAGGAGGGATTGCACGAGCTGTGTCCACCCAAAACTGATCACATCATCAATGGAGGTGGTGACAAATGCTTCTTCTGGCTTTGGAATTTCTAGATGGGATGAAATGTTGGACTCTGCCATGTGATGGTTTCTGATTTTGTGTCCTCTTGTCTATCTCAGTTCTAATTCTTGTATAACAATTTTAAGAATTTTTCTTAAAAAATTAGTGAGACTCGTGGATGAAAAAGAATACTTGTATGCGCATAAGTATAAAGATTAATTATTATGCACACTTACAAAAATAAAATCAATAATTTATATATGAATGAGTATATGTTGAATAAAGTAGATGAGATCTACTTTTATTGTGAATGTACTTAAATATGTGTTAGACTTTTATCTATGTAAGAATCTCTTCATAGTTGAGTGAATATTAGTTGAATATGTTGTGAAATGGTAGACCCAAAAGGTAGAAACAGAGTGACGTAAAAATAAATATGTAGAGACGTAAAAATAAATTACATCAAGAATTTACATGGTTCAGTTTAAAGCCTATGTCCATGGACAAAGATAACAGTCAAATATTTTACTATAGAAATATGATAGAAATATATAAGGTGGACACACTCCACTCAACCTAAATCCTAAATATACCCAAAATATTTTTCTTGTATACTCTAAATTCATAAAAAAAAATTTATATGAAATAAATAATTTTATTCCATTACACAAATATAAGGAGATAATTTTTTGTTTTTGTTGGTTTACTCCGTTAATGATTGAATGCCTTGCAGGAGCTGCCTTTATAGGGGTTATAGGGGTTATCTACCACAAGCACATGGGCATTCATTCATTCATCGCCCACGGATTTGTTTGCCATATATGCAATTGGAGGCATGCTACACTGATGCATATAAATTGTGGCTGTATCTGTCCTTTTTGTGGAAAAAATAACAAGCCATCACATCACATAATAAAGTTGATGATACATATTTTTATTGTAAATATGTGTAAAAATAACGTGTTAAATTTATGTACGTGCAAATAATCTATAACTCTGTAAAGAGACATGCTATTTGAAATTTTTTGCTCCTTGGACACCCATGTCACCTTAGAGGCAGAGAAGGGGAAAAGAATATAAACGAAAAAGAAAAAGATGAAAAAACGCGTGGATGAACAAAAAATAAAATAAGTGTTGGGTGTCTATAATGCCTAAGATGTACAAATATTATTTTTTCTTGGTAAAAGTATGGAATATTATAATAGCAATATATATTGAATAAAGTATTATAATTATATAATAATAAAAATTTAATAAATAATTGTACAATAAAAAGTCAACATCGATAAAACACTTACCAAAAAAGATAACATAAATAGAAGAAACTAATTAACAAGAACAAATAATTTGTATTTTATTTTTTGAAGTAATGCACTAAAGATGATAAATATCCAATACAAATATAATTAGAAATATATAAAAATTATGAATGCAGAAATATAATGTGAATATTGATACAAGATATGAATACGGTACAGATAAATAACCTATTTTAAAGCATTTATGGATCATAGTCACTAATATTCACGTTTACCAAGATACTTGATTTTATTGCGTAAAGACTCTTGTATAAATATAAGTCTAATATTTTAAATTCAGACATACTAATAAAATAAATTGGACCTAATTAACCAATTTTAGTTAACATATAATCCAATATTTACTTAAATCATTACCAAAAATATTTATTTAAATTTAAGTTTGACTAGCTTTATTATAAGTATGTTTAAGTAGAAGATATTAAATTTTTAGCTACGAAGTAATTTTTCTTTTTTATGGTGTTTCAATTAGATTAGTGGTATCTGTTTATCATAAAATTAAAACAGGTTGTTATTAAGGAGAAATTTTAAGATACCAATAGAATACTAAGCTAAATTGTTTTTGGTGCACGTATAGATATTTCAACTTTGAATAATATAAGTATTTGTTGCACACGTTTATCTAAAATGTCCCTTTATAAGTAAGTCGAGAACAATCTTGTGTGATTCTCCATGAACATTGAATAACTTCTCGGCCTCGAGAGGCAACAGAATGGAATGTGAGTAACAAATGAAGCAAGTTATCACACTACAATGATTGGTTGAACTGTTTGAACCATATTTAACTAAAAAATATATAAGAAAATATCAAAACATAAATAAATAGCATAAACTCTTAATTCTTATTCACATTTTATAATCACAATTTACAATAAATTCAAAACACAATTAAACAAATCAAATTTCACATCCCAAAATCACAAACTCATATATAAACATAACAATGCAAAAAAATTTCACACCAAAAAGTCAGAAACCCATAAGTCATAACAAATTAACAATACCTAATGGGATAACAATATAATTATGCCCAATGCAAGGTTTTGTCATCTTCATATAGTCTCTTTATTCATTAGATACTAAATCTAAAACTTGAACAACAATACTTTCATTTTGATCCGCATTTTTATTGGATATGTCACATGCATCCTTATCGTCGTGATGATCATTTTGCAAATTTAATTGACCTTCAATCATATCATTTTTCACAAATCAATATCAAACTATATAATAATAATATATAATGGTCATGAGACAGTGACAACAAAAAATTTTAATACAATTAAAAATATATCAATATCTTCTGGAATTGATTGAATGGAAACAATTGTAAAATTATTATATAAAAACTACAACTCAGCAAAATTTAAGAGTAATGATGACTCTTCTAACATCCAATCAGAATAGTTCTCCAACTCATTATTCTGTATAAACATTTACAGGTCAATGTCATATTGGAAATATACATACCATTAACATGTACGAATCTAAATTGATTTAATTGTTTTTTTTTTTACTTTTTCTCTCTCTGATTTATTTTGTTATCATGATTTCCGCTGCCATTATCTTTTTACACGTTCTTACTCTTTCGTTCCTTTGTGCTATTTAACCACAACTCATTCCGCACAGAGATGATGTGCATTTTACTCTATAATTTTATATTTTTGATTTATTTTAGTTTATAATTTTATAATTGTAAATTATTTTAGATTTTAACTTTTAAAATGAGTTAAATTAGTTCCTCATATTATAAAATGTGAACTAAGTTAATATCACATCCCACTTTTATTTAACTTTTTATCAATTAAATTATGATGCATATTGTTAAATGATACCTTAATATACTATATATAACTTACACATCAAAATAAATCGTCTTAAACTTTATTTATTATACTTCATATGAAATGTAATATGTTAAATTAAAGTATTAGTTAACATTGCTCATCATAATTTAATTAACAAAAACTTAAATAAAAATAGGATGCGAGTCTAATTTGACACTCATTTTATAATGTTAAGAAATAATTTAATTTATTTTAAAAATTAGATATTAAAAAGACTCATGATTATAGAGTTGAGCATCAACTCTTTTTAAATTTCAAATATAATTTGGATGTATAAGTAGAAATCTTCTTGGTAAGAACTCTCACTTGGTAGTGGGGATTGAACATTATGATTCGTCCCCTTTCGTTACCAAAGAACCAAAAGCGACTTTGTCTGACACGTCCACATCAGCGTAGGCTCAAAAGATTTGACATTTCCTTGTCCTTTGCATTTGGATTTTAAATGATGGAAAATATGGAAAATTTGGAAAATATCTTGCATCAATCATGTTACAGAAATCGCAGTCAGGCCACTAAAATCTCTTGCAGTCTATCCTTGTTCTATCACACATTCCATTACCATATAAGTAATTTGATATAAATAAGAATAATGAAATATTATCCTATAAATTTTTCTATAAATATGTCTATACACTATAAATGCAATATAAAAGTAAATGTAATCTATGTCTTAAGCTCTTAAAAAATAATAAAAAATTACTTTGTTGAATATTTAGAAAAATTTGTAGCATGATCTAGTAGGAGGAAACATCATTTTCTTAAAAATAATAGTGAGAATTGCTTTTGGGTTTGAAACTTCTTACTAAGACAAAATGTTGGGCTATGCTGATTTGTCCTATGTTGTTTGATGGTTTCATTCTCGTAGTGGCAGTTTCTATCTGTTCTTGTGGAAATTTTGTAGTAATGATGATAGACAACCACAAACGTCACGTTTACCAGAACATTTTGCTTTGTGTTAGCTAGTATTTTGTTCCAAGAAAATACTGCAAACTAGTGTTTGATCCGTGTAAGTATTAATTAAAATTTTGTTACAATTAACAAATAGAGTTACCAAAAAAATGTATAAACGATTAAAGTATTCAAAATCTAATTGAATTTAACAAAATTAAAAATACGAAAATACAAATTATATTAAAAAAATGAAAACAATACATTATAATATAGGGAGCGGCTATTGCCATTCTATATTTATTATCTTCACTTACAAAGTACTGTAGACAAAGAAAGAACATCATCCCTCAAGGCCATAGTAGTCTAACAACCTTTGCCATTTACAAGCACTCTGCACTCCTAATATTCACTTGTAAAGATCTACTCCCTCTAATTTCAATCACCAAAATAGAAGAAAACATATAAACAAAGCCTTCATTTTGCCTTATCCACCATGGTTCTTCCACGTCATTGAGTCACAGGGATAAGAGGGTGCACAGTAGGAATAATATAGGTGAAGGCCGCAATACATCAGCATCCAAATAATCCACACAACAGTGTATTTTTAATATTTGTTACTATAGTATTTTTAATTTATATTTAAAAACTATACTAATTAATATTAAACATAAAGATTAATTATAATTAAAATTCTATTATAACATAAAAAATTACTAACTTAGATATAATGTTTAATTAACTTGAATTAAAAAGTATAGTGAAATGAAATCAAATAACTTATAAATATAATCACATATAAAATATAAAACTTTTTTCAAGTCATACTTATTTTGTAAAAATAATACATAAAAAATCTTCTAATATTACAAATCCTTAAAAGCAAAAATCATCAAAAGTCTTCAAGTGATATTTGTCATTACAATACCAAAAAATATAAACTTTTTTTTATAAATTGTATTTTTATTTAATATAATTTTACCACTGCAACAAAAATGTAAAAACCTTTAATATAAAAATTTTCAAGAAAATTATATTTAAATGATAGAAAAATATTGCTCATCAATAGCTAATATCGCTTGTTGCATTAAAAATAGATTTTCAACTGAAGGTTACCTTTTCTCACTATCTTTTTGGTTTTTGGTATTACAGTAGCAAATATCAGAGAATTTTTTATTATTTTTTTATGATTTTGATATTATAAGATTTGTTAGATGTTATTTTTTCACAAGTATGACTTAAAAAGTGTATATTTTATATTTGATTAGGATTTTTTGGTGTCATGCTAGAAGTTTAATTATAGATAATTTTTATGTTAAACATTAATTATTAAAATTATTAAATATAAATTTGAGTATTATAGTAGCAATATAGTGAAAATATAAAATAAATTTTTAGTCATTGGCATTTAGAAATATCACAAGAAATAAATAAATAAATAAGGAGTTATATTTGATAATTGAAATTATATTCTAATACACAATTCTTAATTTAGTTTTAAAAATGAAATTAAGTTTAATGGCATTTCAGGAATCATATAAGTTGATATAATAAATATGAAATGACATTAGAGAATCGAACTCCCCATAATATGAAGTCTAGTTTTCTTAAGCAGCTGTAGAGAAAGAGTTATGTTATATGTACTCATTATGTGTGGGACACCGTGCCAACTCATACCCCATCCACCATTGGATAGAGTGTGGACCCCATTCAGGTAGGGTCCGCATCTCATCCAATGGTGGAAGAAGTGTGAGTTGGCATGGTGTCCCACACACAATGAGTACAAATAATATTTTTCACAAAGAAATATTTAGAAGGAGTACGGGGAGTTGATTGCTCAGGAAGAGTTGTGTTGGAAACAAAAATTTGGGAGTTGAGTTTTATATGAATGTTTATAGTGAAGAAGAAGTCACATTACATAGCCTTGACGTCACCCCAGAAGAAGTCAAGGAAGCTATAATTTCTAGGGGAGTTCAACAGTAGGCAAGATAAGTTTGGGATTATATGTTCATTAAATCTTATCCATTAAAATTTGAATATAATAATAGATGTAAGTTATAATTAAAATATGTATTTATATTTTATCATTTATAAACAAATATTTTTACGGATGATTTGTCCATTTTATCCTTTCATTCATTCTCTCTTCTCACCGCACCACCCACCCACCCTTGCTTGTAACCTCTCTGGCCGCCACCAATTTCTCCCTTTCCTCCCCAAACAGTTATCTTCCTACTCAGGGTTTTTATTCAGAAAGGTAAGTTCCATTTGCACGAGCTCTACTTGTTCTTCCTCCAAGCTCGGCTTGCTCTCTTCAATCGACATAGATTAGTGAAAGCCATACCATCAGATGAGTTGAAGCTCATGAAATCAAATGATGATGTATTCTTTGGTGGTGTGCAAGTTATGTTGCTCTGTGCCCTTTCATTTGAATTTGACTCTATGGTGGTCACCATGTTGCTAAATGAGTTATTACCTGAGTTCATTTAAGATGATCTTAGGGACTTTTTCATGCAGGTTTCTAGCAGCCTTGCTATGTTCTCAACACTTGATACGTATGTTGTGGATGATGGTGAATATTGGTTTGTGTTGTTGAGGCAAAAGGTGGTGTTTCTTGGTTAAGAATTGTTAATAGAACGAAACAATGGCATAAAAGAATTGGAGTGAAACTGAAACTGAATCTATCTTGTGTGTTATTGTATTGTGTGTATCATGATTTACAAAAATGAAAGGTAGCCTTTTACATACATAAGGCATAACAGAAAACTAGTAAAGATTAACACTAATAACTAACCTATAACAAACAGTTTGCTAGCTAATGGCTTGTAGTTTATACACATTTTAAGGCTTATCTTATTAGCCCCCCTCACACTCATGAGATAAAAGAATTTCAATTCTAAGTTTGTGCCTCAAATAAGGGAACCTAGTGCTAGAAACTGATTTAGTGAGGATGTCCACAGCCTGCTCTTCAGAAGGCATGCAAAAAACTTGAACATGTTGTTGAAGCACACGATCACGAACAAAATGAAGATCAATCTCGAAATGTTTTGTCCAATTATGGAGAATGGGATTGGCAGGAAGTTTCAGTAATGACAGAGGCCAAATAGAGGTATTCGGCCTCTATGGTTGAGAATGAGACAACAGTTTGTTTCTTAGATAACCAAGAAACTATATTAGGACCAAGAAAGATGCGAAAGCTAGAAGTCGAGCGTCTATCATAGGAAGAATGGATGAAGGCCAAAACAAAAGGCAATGAGTAAAGGTGCCTCTAAGGTATCGAAGTATGCATTTAACCACCTCCAATGAGAAAGAAAAGGGGAATACATAAATTAACATACCTTGCTAACAGAGAAAGCAATTTCAGGGCGAGTAATGGTGGCATATTGTAGACTGCCCACAATGGAACAATAAAGAGTAGGATCATCTAAAGGATCTGAACCTTGTTTTGTGAGTTTAAGGCCAGAGGTCATAGGAGTGGGAAGGGTTTTGCTACCATGGAGTTTGGCTTAAAGAATAAGGTCATTCATATACTTGGTTTATGACAACTGAAGAGAGACATTAGGTAATTTCTTAGCTTCAATACCCTAAAAGTAATGCAGTTGATCTAAATCTTTTAGTTCAAAGGTTTTGTGAAAAGTGGAAATGAGAGTATGAATAGTAAACAAAGAAGAACCTGTGATGAGAATGTCATCAACATAAATGAGAACAAAGATGGTGTAGTAGGGGGTAGACTTAGCAAAAAAGGAAGGATCACAAGCGGTGGCATGGAAAGCAAACTTAGTTACAGTAGAAGAAAGTTTAGCAAACTAGGCTTGAGGGGCTTGCTTAAGGCCATAAAAGTTTTATTTAGTTTGCAAACAAGGTGAGGGCAACCCACGTGGAAGCCAACCGGTTGATGCATAAAAACATGTTCATTTATATCACCATTGAGAAAAACATTTGTAAAGTCAAGTTGATGAATTTGCCAGTTAGAGGAAACAACTATGGTTAGTAAAACCCAAAATGTAACAGGTTTGATGACAAGGCTGAAGGTCTTATGAAAGTCAACATCTTCTTGTTGGTGGTAACCCTTTGCCACCAGTCTAGCTTTATGCTTGAAATTTGTTCCATCAGGATTATACTTGATTATGAAAATCCATTTACATCCAATTGGGGTATGATCAGCAGGAAAGGGAAATAAGGACCAATTATGAATTTTCATCAAGGCATTATATTCAGACTGCATAGGTTGCTGCCAAATAGGTTAGGAAAGAGCTTCTTTTGTATAACTTGGTTCAAGAGTAGTGAGATAGATCTTGGGCTTGAAAATGTCAGTCTTAGCTCTTGTGGTCATAGGATGTTCAGTGATTTGAGGTGGAATGGATGTAGGTGGATCTGGTCTGGTTGAAAAAGAAACAGAATGAGATGGTTGAGCAGCATGGTAGGATGGTGAAGGAACAAGTATAGGGGAAAGAGCAACAGGAGATGAGGGTATGCCAGGTCTATAAAAAAAATAGAGAAACAGAAGCAGTAGGTGTAGATAATAAAGGGGAAACAGGTACAGGAAAAATAGAAATAGGAGTGGAAGTAGGATGTGAGAGGGAAGCAGAAGTAGTATGTAAAGGAAATAAGTGTTCATTGAATTGCATATGCCTAGAAATATAAATTCTTCCTGGAAGGTGTAAACATCTGTAGCCTTTTATGGTTAGGACAATAACCTAAAAATGCGCATTGTGAAAATCGAAAATGAAGTTTATGAGTATTATATGGCCTTAAAAGAGGGTATCAACCACAACAAAAAATTTTAAGGGTACTACAAGAAGGAGGATGCAAAAATAATTTAGCATAAAGGGAAACATGTTGTAGAATAGGAGTAGGAAATAAATTAATAAGAAAAGCAACAATTTCAAAAGCTTTATACCAAAACTTTAGAGGAAGAGAGGCATGAGCAAGCAATGTAAGTCCCATTTCAGTAATATGGCGATGCTTTCTTTCAAGACAGCTATTTTGTTCATTATATTGTGTATGGACAACTGAATCTATGCACAATGCCATGATCATGCAAATATTTAGAGAACTTGATATATTCTTTAGCACTATCAGTATGCAAAGCTTTAAGCTTAGTGCCAAGTTGTAATTCAGCCATTATTTAAACTAAAGATTAGAAAAGTAGTAAAAGCTTGAGATTTATGAGATAAAAAATAAATCCATGTATAACGGGAGTATGCATCAACAAAAATTATGTAATAACGAAAGCCATTAGCAGAAAGTAAAGGGGCAGGAGCCCATATATCAGAATAAACCAACTGTAAAGGTGTAGAATATGTAGTGAGACAGGGGGAAAAAGGAAGTTGATGAGCTTTGCCAAGACCACAAGCATGACATGTATCAAGAATTTAATTAATGTCAGAACCTATATTACAAAAGGAAAGCACTTGCTAGACAATTTTGTTAGAAGGATGACCTAATCTAACATGCCAATCTACAAATTTAGAAGTAGTAGCTGTTACAAAATTGAAAACAGAAATAGGAACAAAGTTATTGATACAAGAAGACATTGTTATCCAAGGCAAATTGGGAAACACTGAGTAAATTCTTGGTAATATGAGGAACATGCAAGATATTACTAAGAACAAAGATTCGATTAGAAGATAAAGAATGAAGAAAAGATTTTCCAAGATGAGCAATAGAGATACCTTGACCATTACCTATTTGTGCTTGTTCTGTTCCTACAGATGACGTGCTAGTGTCGAGATTGTTAAGATCAAGAGTGAGATGATTAATTGGTGGCACTAGTATTTGAATACCATAGCCAAGTTGTAAACCATGTGGGGTGGAAGGAGCCAAAGAAGGCACAGTGGCTAAGTAGTTCTGTGCTTGATGAGAATTGAGATGTTGAGAAGGTTGAGGAAGAGTATTTTGTTGCTGTGGTAGAGTAAAATTAGGGTTGAATTGATGGAAACAATCCCAAACACTGTGGCCATATCTATTGCACAATTGACATTGGAGATTGGAAAAGGACTGTGAATGACCGCCACCTCTACCAAGTTTGCCTCTCCCACGGCCAAAGTGACCACTACCTCTTGAAGGAAAGAACTGAGTAGAATTTGAACTTTTTCTAGTGGTTTGAACAAGACTAGCTTGAGCTGAAAGAGGATTAAGATCAGTTTTCTAGAACTTTTCAATCCTTTCTTTAATAGCAAGAAGTAAAGATTCAACTTCAACAACCTTATAAGGTTCAAGTCGAGAAAGAAGTGATGTGATAAAGAGGCTATATTCCCTAGGTATGCCATCAAAGATGGCTTCAAGATGATTGGAAATGGTCACAGTTTCACCTATAGCAGTGAGGTGATCAATAAATTTCTTGATAGAAAGAAGATAATCATGTATAGAACCTATTTTCTTGGTGCTTCTGAGTTGGATCTTGAGTTTGTTGATATGTGCCTTGGTTTGAGCTGCATAAATAGCTTCAATTTTTCTCCACACTTGATAAGAGTGTGTGCATCCCACCATTCGAATTCGCAGAGATGGTGAAAATGAGGCAAGGCCAAGATTAAAAAAATAAAAGACTATCTTATTTTCTCTATTTGGTAAAAGCAAGATTGATGGGTTAGAGGTAGCATATTCATCAGTGAGAAATTTCTGTGTCTTTGAGGAAATCTTCAAGTTCATAGCCAATGATGGTGGCCAAAGCTTCTTGTTGCCATGGTAGGTAATTGTCTTCGTCCAATTTAAAGGACACTAGATGTGCAAAGGTTTCAATAGAAGATGAAGGACTGGAAGATGGAGAAGAGGTGACAGTGAAAGATGATGGAGCCATGGATTAAGAAAAGCTTATGATACCATGTTAACAGAACAAAACAATGACATATTAGAGAATCAGAGTGAAACTGAAACTGAATCTATCTTGTGTATTATCGAATTGTGTGTATTGTGATTTACCGAAATGAATGGTAGCCTTTTATATACATGAAGGCATAATAGAAAACTAGTAAAGATTAACACTAATAACTAACCTATAACAAATAGTTTGCCAGCTAATGACTTGTAACTTATACACATTTTAAGGCTTATCTTATTAAGAATTGAATTAGCAGTAGTAGTTGTTGTTGATGGCTCGGTGTCAGGGAAAACATTTACATGATGAAGGGGTGGCTTGTTAAGGGACAATGTCTCACACAAAGTTTGTTTGGCCATTTGGATATCTATTTGGAGCCATATCTCCTACTAACCCTTTGGTTGTGATGCTGGACAAAAGTGTCTTTCTTTCTTATGCCCTTCATTTTCAGTCCCAGTTTGATCCTTCTTCATCTTTTTTTTTTCCCAAATGGTTGCTCCAACTTGGA
Organism: Dalbergia cultrata; assembly: GCA_031216105.1. Taxonomy (NCBI): domain Eukaryota; kingdom Viridiplantae; phylum Streptophyta; class Magnoliopsida; order Fabales; family Fabaceae; genus Dalbergia; species Dalbergia cultrata. The sequence continues at coordinate 22,796,519 of CM062350.1, forward strand.
GGTCCATAAGTTTTCAGAAGGTGGTTGAGGTGCACCGCTAGTTGTGCAATGGTTGCCATCGCACCTTGCTGGGGAAGGGGCACATTGTCAAGGACTAATGCAAGAAAGAGAAAGAGGAGAGTCAGTAATAATAATGAAGGAGACAAAAGTAATTTTATTGTTTATTTTTACTATTATATTAATTTGGATCACATGGACCTGAACTTATTATGGCCCATTGCAGAACTCACCATGCTTTCTATAGGCAGTTGGAAAAAGCATAGCCAGGATTGTTTGTTGGTTGTATTATTTTCAAAATAGGCCAATTCTCTAGTATACGCTCATATTTGTACAAACTGTACATTTACCTTTAACCACATTCAATAAATGCGGTGTTACATCCAAAAAAAAGTGTTGGCAAATGCACAATCTCTTTCTCCATTATCCCTCCTCCCTTATCCTCCTCATCTAATTCCCTTTCTCCCTTTGCCAAGCTCTAACAACCACCACCAAGCTCCTCTATCCACAACCACCTTCCACTGAGCTCCTCCCTTGTCACGACCCGATTTGGGAGCGCGACCGGCACGTGAAGAATCTCATCCCCACGTAAGCCCTTTTAGGTGACGTATCTCTCTAAATACATAAACTAGTATAATATCATACTTAAAATGAAATTTTCTTGCAAATCTATATCATTTTCTCTAACTAAAATATAATATTCAAATCCATAAAAACTGAAGTATTCACATATATAAATCTAAAACATTTTTTGTCATGCTTTAAAATCTAAGATTTGAAGACTGAATCATAAACTCACTTTCATTAACTTCCACATAAATCTCTAATCATAGCCCATATTTCAAAATACATTCTAGAGCTCTAAAACATATAGGGAAAATACATAATCTCTTAAATTATCTATAACATCTCAAAATACATGTGTGGCTCGGATCCTGCCTGCAAAACTACTGGAGCACTCTAAACTAATAGAAATCCTAAACTAAGCCTTACAACAATGCAAAGCTCACCAAGGGATAACTGCAACTACTGGACCGGTGGCTAAATGATGTCTGTACCTGCAACTATGAGAGGAAGGGAGAGGGGTGAGTCAACGGACTCAGTGAGTGAGCTCTCACCCATCACCCACATGGGACAACCAAGAATATACATAATATAATATACATGCAACAATAATGATTCATTTCATATTTAAATACATAGCTAGCTCTAGGAGAACACTTTTCATTCCATGTATTTATAAATAAACATTTCTAACTCAAAATCAAGCATGAAATCATTTTAACTGAGGGTGCAGAGCTGGAAACAAAGATGCTGAATATAATAAATATATCATAACAATAAAAGCTATAAAATTTTAAACTGTAAAGTGAGACTCTGTCCCTGGCGAATCAGAGCTCCTGCTGAATCTGTAATAGTCCCTCTCAGACAAGCTGTGGGCACCTAACTAGGTCCCATTTTCTGTAACTGCTGGGGGCGAAACTATCCTCTAACAGACAACTTGGTACCAAGGTTAACGATCTCTTCACAGCTGTTAACTAACTGTCTGTTTCCTTATCTCTACCGGCTAAACTAGTTTGACAAAAAGAAAACTATAGTTGAAAAATGGGTACTCTGTCCCTGGCGAAGTAGAGCCCCTAAGTTCTTAGTACTCTAAGAGTTCTGAACTCATATAAATCTAGCAATCTGACTTTAGCATAACCGTGACTATGAAAATCGAGCCCAAGGGTTCACCACTTGTAGGCATTCCGATTTCAAGCCCACAGAATATGTATCTGGCAGTTGCTAAAAATCATACTGAATTCTGTACCTCTTGGTACCATAAAACTAAATTTCTAAATTCATATATTTACTAACATATTTCTCTATATACTTGATAATACTAAAATCTTAATCCAAATGCTGGAGTTTTTAACCATAATACTCTCAAATCAAATAACAAAATTTATTCCAAGCTAGATCACACTCTTGTTCACTTTTTCTTTTAATATATATATTTCAACTGAATACTCTAAAATCATATTTATAAATCTCAAGTCATGAAACTAAATCATGTGGCTCTAAAATCACATAACATATTTGATGAAATAATAATCTATAAATCATATATTCCTGTGATAAAACTCTTAAAGTTGCATATAAAATATTTCCATACACACACAATCCAATTCATGGTCCCATGGGTTTCTAAAATTACATTCTTCATACCATTATCATAAAACCATAGTTTCGCTATTTCAACATAACGGTTAAAATCATAATCTCATGTCTACTTTCATATTTAATAATCATAATGCAAGGAAAATAATCATAATGGGGAAAACTAAGACAATGAGTTCAAACCCACTCACCTGGAGGGGGAGGAAAAAGTGGCGTCAACTCCAACTGAGCTCTGGGGAGCCGGGAGGGCACCAACGTCAACTATTATAACCATAAAACTCATTAACAATCTATGGGTAGCTCTAGATTTTTCATAAACTAATTCTAATAACATTGGGGGAGCACCCCCACTTGACAACAATGAGAGAAAACAACAACTCAAATCATAGAATATGAAAGGAATGAGACAAAGAGACCAAAATCTATCAAGAAACACATACCTTAAAGATTTGGGGGAGCAAGACTTGAGTGGGATAGAGAGAAAAGAGAGAAATTGGAGGAGAAGGGTTTCTGGTTCGTTAAAATGAGAGAGGAAGGGAGCTGATGGCCTTTTAAAGGCCAAAAATGAAACGGCGACGTTTTTCCTATCGTTTGGGGTCTTGGGGGACCGCTATAGCGGTCATAGACCGCTATAGCGGTCAAGCATTGTTCCGCCCATGTCCCGTTCCTGGCACTATGCACTTATGACCGCTATAGCGATCCTAGACCGCTATAGCGGTCTCCAGAGGCCAAAAACGTGATGCAGTCAAGCTGTGACCGCTATCAAAATCTCATTTTTGAGTTCTAGTTCAAATTTTGGAATTCCGACGATTTTCTAAACTTGGGGGCTAAAAACGAAACATCTAAAGGTTTCCTAAAATTCGAAAAAAATCACTCTTCAATTCATTTCCCTTTGGAGAGCCATTACTGGGACTTTTGGTCCCAAGATTGTGGCTCAAACATATAGCCCTCCATTGAGGTGTAGGGCTCCAGACTTACCAAAAACCCAGACCCGGCAATAGCAGTGGGTCCCAGGGGACCTTGAGGTCATGCGAAACTCGTCTACTGACACGTGTACCCCAGGTATTACATCCCTGCATGCCGGCATCCTCATCGTCACCACCTCTATCTCCGACCGCATCACCTCCCTCAACAACTTCCGAATCTCTGATTTACCATAACCACCATCCAGGACGGCAGCAACAACGATCCTAACCAAAAACCAAATTTGCAACCAACAAGTGGCTGGTGATGCGAGATCTGATTAGTTCGAGATCAAGATCTTCTCCATTTCTTCACCACTGCCATATCTCCTCCATTGTCACCAGTGATACTCTTTTCGTTGCATGTCTCCGGCATGGTCACACTCCACTCCACCCTCTCCTTGTTTGGCGCGTAGCACTCCATCACCGTCAAACCCTCGTTAACACTTTTTCTTTGACCACAACTACTATAGAAGAATCAATTATTGCCGCCATTGTTGCATGCCTCATGGTGGAAAATGACAGCACATATGGGTTTATATAAGGATTTTTATATATTTTTTTAAAAATAAAAATAAAAAATTATAAGATACATACTCTTAGGGTGTATTTGTGAGATTGGATTTTGGAGGAGAGGGGAAGGGAGGGGAGGACTTGTAATATAATTTTACACTACAAATCCTCCCCTCCCGTCCCTTCTCCTTCAAAATCCAAACTCACAAACATATCCTTAGGTAAAATAAATTGTTAAGTATTGGGCCCCTTCGAAAAAATTGGTCTAGCTCCACCCCTAGCTATGGTGGTGGTTGTTGGAGCTTCGTAGATCGGGAGAGGGAGGGGTAAGAGGAGAGATGTACAAGGATAATGTGCATTTGCTTGCACTTTATCTGCAATTTTACACATTTTGTAAATGTGATTAAAGGCAATTGTACATACTGACAAATATGTGAATTTACCAAAGTAGGCCCCTTCAAAATAATTGGGACCATGTCGAGGTGTTGATTGAGAGATGGGATGTACAAGTTTTTCAAAACTTGTCGGAGATCCAGCTAATTAATAATACCTTTCTTTCTCTTATTCCCAAGGTGGAAAAACCTAAAGTGATTTCTTATGTTAGACCTATTAGTCCACGTAACGTCATGTATAAATTGGTGCCTAAGGCAGTGGCCTCTCAACTTAAAAAAGTGATGCAGAAGCTGATTGGGTCGAATCAGAGTAGCTTTAATTTGTTCTTAAGAGGAAAAAGTGCTGATAATATCCTTGTGGCTTAGAACGTTATTTATATGATGTGTTCTGAGAAAGGAAATATGGGTTTTATGGCGCTTAAAGTTGATCTGGAGAAGATGCCGCATGATAGAATAATCTGGAATTTATTAATGTCAGACACCATGCTGGATATGTTAGCATTCTAAGTTGCTAAATGTTATCTGGTGGTGTGTATCCTTGGCTGATATGTGTTTGCTGTGGAATAAAGGTACAACTGATTCCTTTATGCCTACAAGGGGAATTCGCCATGGGGATCATGTCTCTTTATCTCTGTTTGGCTTATGTATCGAGAAGTTATCTCGGTTAATATCGTTAGCAGTTTCCCATAGGTTGGTAACCTATTTCTCTAAATAGAGGTGGGTCCAAAAGTTGTTGCATCTTTGCTTTGCTGATGAATGATGATTTGGTTTTATTTGGTAAGGCCTCAAGTGAGCAAGCTCAAGTCATCATTAAAGGGATCCTCGACCTTTTCCTTAAGAGTTTTAACAAGAAGATGAATAATACCAAATCCTACATTTTTTCCACTAATAATAATGTGCATCTCGTTCATATGCAAAAAGGTATCAGAGAGGGATTTTCAATACATTATAGACAAGATGGGGAATAAGTTGAATAGCTCGAAAGCCAACACTCTATACTTGGCGGATCGAACAGCTCTTGCCCAGTCTACCCTTGTAACTATTCCTTCTCACTGTAGCGAACACAAATTCCAGCTAATGTTTGTAACATGAGAAATATTTTGTTGATAAGAGTAAGAGAATGTATTTACTAGATTCCATTTAATAAATAACATTTCAACTTTATGGACTATTGTTTTCTCCCACACTCGCTGCATATTTAATGTAATAGCCGATGTGTCTCTTATTAAATGAATAGGAGCAAATATATTTTCTTGCGGTTAGAACACCCGAAAATTTTCTCTTGTCACCTGCCCAAGTTTGCTTGTCTAATTTACTCGATGAACTAAGCAATTGAATCAACAAACGTATAGTTGAACTTGGCCCCATGCATGGTAGGAAAGTCAAGGCAAGAGATCTAATAGTTGGTTGAAGGCCAACAAAAAAGTCAAAGGGCAATAGAAATGACAAAAGTCAATGAAAAACGCAATAAAAGATTAATTAAAGATTAAGTAATTGTATTTTACACTACAAATCCTCTATTCCCCTCCCTTCTCCTCTAAAATTCAAACTCTCAGACATACCCTAAATTTATAATTTATAATACTAATATCTAATGCTCATTTCAAGAAAAGTTTTATACGTATCACTCACAGAGCAGTTTATGGCCCACAATTATATAACCTTCATTACTAATTATTTTATTAAAAGAATTACCTACATACCTCTTTCATTAACACAACATAGATATTCTAAATTAAATATTGGATTTTAAACTATTGCAATTCTTAATTTAAATGACAAGGTTGATCAAAATATATCAATATAAATTATTTAACATTTTTTTACAAGCTAAATTATTTAACATTGAAAATGGATATTCAAGTGCTAATGTAAAATGGTTTTAATCAGATGAAACATGTTAATGTTGAATTAGAATATATTCCATTTAAAAATAAAAAGCAAAATAAAATAAGTTAGAAAGAGAACAATAAAGAAAATTAAATGTGTTAATGTAAAATTGTTTTAATTTCCACAATTCTTTATTTTGATCTATCATTAATTCTTGAAAAATGAATGCAGATGTAAAATTTAAGATGTTATGAATTCAAATTTTCTAGACAGTTGAGAAATTTGGGGTTCCAATTTACTTTTTTTTCATAATAATAGCTTTTATATACAGACTTTTATTTTAATCTATATATCATACTTAATAAATTACAATAATAACTATTTTCGTTTTAACAACTTTTTCCAAATCTAATTTTTCAAAAAATAAATAAATCTAAATCTATATTTTAAGTCCAACCAATTTGGGACTCTAAATTACAAATTCAAAATTATCATCATCACTTAAAGATTTTTAATCTAAGGCAACATAATTATATTTGTTAAAAAAAATATGCATATTCTCATATCTTATTTTTGCAAATCAATTAGGAGTAATATATTGGTTGGATTCTTTCATCCGTCAATAAATATTCTATAATAATACTCAACTAGAATATATCTCTATCTTTCTAATAAAAGTTTCAAATTTCATTATTAAAATTATAATTAATATAATGCATAGTGTCTGCCCTTTCAAATCTATGATTTAGCCCAACAAAATTGGACTCTAATTTACAAATTCAAATTTTAAATTCAAAACCATCTTCTAATTAATTTTTTTCAATTTAATATGATAATAACAATCATTGTTTCTCATAATTAATATTTCCTATAATCACTCTGTAATACCTAGACTACATGTGTCCCTAGACGGGTCTTGTACGACCTTACAGTTCCCCGAAACCCACCTGTGCTATCGAGAAGGCCACAAATGCATGAAATCTCAAAAATGCAGAAACCATTTTGCAGTTGAAATTTGCAGAATTATGCAGAACAGACTCGCTGCAATGAGAAAGTAAGTCAACCTAACCTATTGTGTCAGACAGTCTCGTTGCAACGAGTAGGGGTTTCAGCAAGCTTGCTGCAATGAGTTTAGTTTGTTGCAGCGAATGATCTTGATATCAACACAGTGCAAAATGACATAATTTTAAGTTAATGAACCCCCAACCCTTTAAAAAATCCCCCCATGGTTGGGTTTCCCGCTATAGAACCAAAAACCCTTGCTCCCATCATCATTTCTACTCTCTCGCTCTTAATGCCATTCCAATTTCCTCTTCCAAGCTCAAAGGTAAGATATTTTGTTGATTTTGTCATCTACTTCTTTTCCTTTCCATGATCTAGGGTATGGGTTGTTCACATTCTCACATTGTCATAAAGTGGGGGTATTCCCCTAATATTGTTAGAGTTGATTTAGGACTATCTAGTCATACCCATGGTTTATTCATGAGTTTCATGGTTGTATTAGTAGACATTTGTGCCATCCCTGCTCCCTAGAGCTCTCTTTGAGTTGTTCTTTCACATTCTATCCCTCTAGGTGAATGGGTTCAATCTCATGACCTTTTTTTGGTCATTAAAATATTTTGCTTAGCATATTTGAGTATTTAGCAAGGAAGAGAAATCAAACCGGGCACTGAACTGGTCAGGGTACTGCTTCAAAGGTTTAGAGTCTAATTGGTTCAATCGAAATATAATAAAATATACATAAATATATACATATAATAAATTCAAAAGTAAAAAAACCTATATTAAGTCATCAAAATTAACATAGTTAATACAAGATAATATTATTTATAATGAAAAAAAAAGGTGAGATGGGCTGGTGCTGGTCAATGTCCAATGACCCATAATGATAGCCACATATCAGCCAACCCATTGACCAAGAAATATAATCCTATAACAAAAGAAAAAAAAAACCACTAATAGCTGCACCCACATGCAAGCAAGGGTTTGTGTTTTGTGCCTTACTGTAGTGAGCCGCTGTACTAAGGAAAAATGGTAAGAAGATTTGGAAACAAGGGGATCTCGATGCCAAGCAAGAAGGTGGGTCTCAGGCTGCAAACTTTATGTTGCATCACCTACCATTGCCACCTCCTACCACTACCATTGTCCCTGTTCTTTGTAGTGAAAAGTCTGATTGGACTATTGCAAAAGGAGAAGGTTCCAATGTAGGTCACGATGTTCACCATCCATATTTTCTTCTCCTCTTTGATCCTCTTTTTTCTTGTTATATGTTTGTTGTTGTGTCTACTCAGTAGAGGCGGATATAGGGAAGTACGAAGGCAAGCCACTTCACATTACGAAGGTGGATGGCAATGGCCGGTGGTGTCACAGACGGCAAGGTGGAGCGACATGCGAAGTAGCGCGAGGACCAAAGGGTGAAGAAGTCGCTGGAGAAGAAGATGAAGATCTTGTTTTTCTTTCTTTTTCTTTTTTTTTTTTACTCAAATACCCAAACCAGAAACCTGAGAAAACCAGAGCAGCCCACCAATTTTCTCGATTTTGACCAGTTTTGAGCCCTCTAGTTTCAGGTGCTCAACCGAATTGGCCCGGCAACCGGTTCTAGGTTAACCCGGTCGAACCGGTCCAGTTTCTCTTCCATGGTATTTAGCAAATCAAAACTTGAACTTTGACATGATATAAGGATTGTATATATTTTTGGAAGAACTAGAAAATATATACACGAAAACCTTCATGAAAATGTTGTTACAAGAAATACGTGGGACCATATTTGAGTTATGATTTCCTTTATCTGATTATATTCGTGATTTATTTTGATTTTGGTGATAAGAGCTAGTTATGATTGATGAAAGGAAATGGCAAGCTTTATGCACTACCAGAAAAAATGCGGGGTACCGAAGGAAAATATCGTCAGCTTCGAACTCGATAATATCTCCGACGGGATATCGTGTTTTGGGAAATAATTATAGTTATTATTGGTGTGCATGAGAAACCCGTTAGTACCACCATCGATAAATGCTGGCACCAATACGCGCCACATGGTGTGCATAATGTCCAACGGGTGTACCAATGGGTATTTAACAATTTATATTTTAATTATTTGTATTAAATATTACCAATAGGTAGATCAATGGGTATATTTAAAACTATGTTTTATTTTTTATATTTTATTAAATAAACCAACGGGTATATTTAACATTATGTTTTATTTTTTATATTTGATTAAATAAACTGATTTGTACTTATTGTAATTATAATTATAATATTACCAACGGGTAAACTGACAGGTATGTTTAACATTATGTTTTATTTTTTATATTTTATTAAATAAATCGATGAGTTAATCGAGGGTACTTATTATAATTATAATCATATTTATTAATTATGTTATCGACAGGATAACCGACAAGTGTTTATTTTTAAAATATTAAATATTATTTATTACTAATGAGTGTACCGACAGGTTTTGGAAAGTTAACAAGTTTGCGCAAACGTTTGGGATTTCTGACCTTCCGTCGGTAATTAATGCTAATTGAAATGCACTATTTCACTAAACACGTATTGTCGGTATACTCCTTGGTAACCCGCTAATATATCGCCCCCGTGACCCTTCTTTATCCTCACTTTCTGAACACACACTCTCTCTAAAACCTCTCTCTCTCTTTGAGCTCGCCGCTACCTCCACTTTTTGCCATCGTTCGCCGCCACGAGAGCTCTGTTTAAGAAACGGAGGCCACCATTACGATCTAGGGGCTTTAGTGAGCATTTTAATCAGTTTAATTTTTTTATTTTCTTTAATTTTTGCGTTCGTTTATGGGTGCCCATAGTGTTGTGTTTTGTTGCATTGGAGAGTAATTATTATTGTTAATTTGTTAATGTAAGAGTTTTGTTTGAAGGTGACAATGATTATCGATTCGGGATCGGTTTACTATTCTTATTCTTTATATTATTTTATGTTTTCTATGTATATAAATATGTTGATTTAAATATATCATATTGGATTATTAGGATTGGAATTGGTTAGACACCAAGAGCTTTCCTACATTTTGCATTTTTTTTATTGCTATAGAGATTAGTAACTAAATCCTTGTTATTTTTAACGTTTAATGGTTATATATATACTTATGTTTTCTAGGATAGAGTTGTAGAAAATGGGGATTGCATGACTGGGGGGAAGGGCATAAAGATCCTTCCCCGACTTATTTGATTTATTTATTGTGGGATTCTTTGTGTTTGCGAAGATTGCAAGATGCATGTTATGGAGTTATAAGGGGATGCGCAATGGATGGTTTTTAAGATTATGTGAATTGTATATAATTATTAACATGTAATTGTTTCACTATATCTATTTTGTTGTTGATCTTTATAATAATATCTATAATTGTTGAATTGACTGAAATATCTAACATTGGAAGCTCCTAGTTTAAGGGGATATGTTGTCGAAATTTTGTTAAATTTTTTTGTAGGAATAATATATTAAAAAAGTAACTATATTTAAAAAAAAATTAAAAGCTAGTTAAATTTGTTAAAAATAAAAATTTAAATAAAACTTAAAGACAAAGTAAAATAAATATTCGATGACAGAAGCTCCTAATTTAAGAAGAGATACTGTCAAAATTTTGTTAACTTTTTTTTTTAAGGAATAATAGATTAAATAAAATAACTATATTTAAAAAAACATAAAATCAAATTGTGTTTGTTTAAAAGTAATAATTTAAATAAAACTTAGAGACCAATTTATTGTGTTTTAAAGGCCAATAAAAATAAATATCTGACGACGGAAGCTTGTAAATTGAGAGGAAAAGCTGTTGGAATTTTTTGAAAATTTTTTTTACGAATAATTGATTAAATAAAAGTAACTATATTAAGAAAAACTTAAAAGCCAACAGAATTTATTTTAAAAAATAATTGAAATAAAATTTAAAGACCAATTGAATGTGTTTTAAAGACCAAATACAATATGTGACGACAGAAGCTCCTAATTTGAGGGAATATGCTGTCGAAATTTTCCTAAAATTTTTTATGAAAAAAAGATTAAATAAAATTAATTATTATATTAAAAAAACTTAAAAGCCAATTGGATTTGTTTGAAAGTAATAATATAAATAAAACTTAAAGACCAAATAAAGACCAATTAAAAGAAATATCTAACGACGGAAGCTCCGAATTTAAGGGGAGATGTTGTCGAAATTTCTTTTGAATATTTTTTGAGGGAATAAGATTAAAAGTAGCTATACTAAAAATTTAAATAGCAATTGGATTTGTATTTAAAAGTAATAACTTGACATCTTTACAAAATTGTGGGGTCTAGGGTTAATCACAAGCACAATGCTACCTTTAAATCGATCATGGATGTACGATAGATTGCATTCTAATAGAGGGGAGATTAAACCAAAATTTTATAGTGGTGTTGAAGAATTTATGAGTGTGGCATGTAAAACACAACAATTCATTAATTAAGCAAAAGTTAGGTGTCTATGTACTAGGTGCAAATATAGGAAGTATTTGGATGATAATACAATAACAGTTCATTTGTTCGAGTGGGGATTCATGCCTGACTATTGGGTTTGGACCGAGCATGGGGAAGTAGTTAATGTATAGAATCAAGTAGGTATATTTCAAATTGGAAGTAGTTCTGGTGGGATCCGTGTAACTCAGCACAACGTGGGTAATGTGCTATGGGAGAATAATTTGGTTAGGCATCAAGAGATGGTGTTGGATGCTACTGGTCTTGAATTTGCTGCTTGTTATTCACAGCCTTCAGTCGAGTAGCCAAATCAAGATGCCGCTCAATTTTATAGTCTCCTAGAAGTTGCCAATTAACCTTTATAGGAGGATTGTGTGCATTTTGAATTGTCATTAGCAGTTCGAATGTTGAGCAATAAGTATGAAGGGAATCAAAGCCAAAGTTCTTTTGATCAATGGGCTGCACTAATAAGTGAGCTAAGTCCGAACCTCAATGTAATTCTAATAGATTTTTAAAGCTAAAAAATTAGTTTCTAAACTTGGGCTGAAGCAAATAAAGATTGATTACTGCTTGAAAAGTTGCATGCTTTATTATAAAGATGATATTTCATTAATTGAGTGTAAATTATGCCAAGAGCCTAGGTTTAAACTCAAGAGACGTAGAAGTGGAAAGTATAAGGATGTCCCTCAGAAAAGAATGTATTATCTACCCTTAATCCCTAGACTCAAAAGACCCTATGTGTTAATGAGCTCAGCTTCTCATATGAGGTAGCACAGTGAAAATCAGAGGGGTGACGGTGTGATGATGCATCCATCGCATGGTGAGGCGTGAAAAAACTTTGATAAAAAATTATCCTGATTTTGCTTGTGACCCCTAAAATGTTAGATTGGGACTCTATTTAGATGGATTTACTCCAAATAACCAATTTTGCAAACCCTATTCCTATTGGCCCGTAGTTGTTATACCTTATAATCTCCCTCTTGAAATGTGCATGAAAGATCCTTACCTATTCTTAACATGTGTAATCCCTGGCCATAGTAATCCAAAAGCTAAGATTGATGTGTATCTTCAACCCCTAGTTGATGAACTGAATGAGTTGTGGTGCCAAGGTGTTTTTACTTATGACATTTCAACAAAGCATAATTTCATGATGAAAGTTGCATTAATGTGGACCATCAATGATTTTCCAGCTTATGGAATGCTGTCTGGATGGATGACCTAAGGCAAATTAGCATGCCCGATTTACATGGAGGATACTAAGGTATTCACCTTGAAACATGGAGGAAAGAACTCTTGGTTTGCTTGTCAAAGAAGGTTTTGAGATTCTGATCATCCATATAGACGAAGCAGATATGTCTTTAAAAGTAATTATGTTGAACATGATGAGCATCCAGTTAGACTAAGCAATCGCGAAATATGGGATCGAGTTAAGGATTTTCCAAAAATAACCTAAGTCAGAAAGGTAGTGTGAATGCCAGGGTATATGGTATACCATAATTGGACTAACCAAAGAATTTTCTAGGAGTTGTCATATTGGAAGGATAATTTGGTATGTCATTGTTTAGATGTCATGCATATTGAGAAAAATGTATTTGACAACATTATGAATACTGTATTAGATACAAATCAAACCAAAGACAACAACAAGGCAAGGCATGATCTGGCTGACTATTGCACGCGACCTAATTTGCATTTACAAGAATTAAGAAATGGTCATTTCTATAAACCAAAGGCCAAATATGCACTGAGTTCCAATCAGAAACAAGTTGTTTGTTAGTGGTTAAAGGAGTTGCGAATGCCCGATGGCTGTTTCTACACAACATGCATTTTGCAATCTCCGTAAACATAAAGAATTCCACATCAAACAATGCAAACAAGCTGGGGAAGGACCTTTATGCCTTTCCCCCTATTCAAACAATCCACATTTCCTACAACTTTATCCTAGAAAACATAAGCTATCCTACATACATATTAAACCATATAAATAGCAAGGATTTAGTTACTAACCTCTACAACAGTGAAAACCACATAATGTGAAAGCTCTCTACGTCTAACTAAATCCAATCCTAAAAATCCAATGTGAAAAGTTTAACTTAACACACTTATATATATAGAAAATATAAAATAAAATAAGATAGTAGAATGGCAAATGGCTCTCAATGTCAATAAGTCGCTATTACCCTCTAACAAAACTCCTACATTACCAAAATAACAACAATAATTACTCTCCAATACAATAAAATAAAACACTATGGGCATCCATAAACGAATGGAAAAACTAAACTGATTAAAATACTTACCAAAGCTCCTAGATCGAAATGGAGGTCTCCATCTCTCGAACGGAGCTCGATCCAGTGGCAGCGGTGGCAGAGGGTTTATAGAGAGAGAGAGAGAGAGAGAGAGAGAGAGAGCACAACGAAATGGGGAAAAAGGTGCGTTCTATTTTCAAAAGTACAGGGTTACCGGCAGAGGGTAACGGTGCGTTTCAAACCTCGCTTATTGCCGAGGGTTTGTCAACAAATATGTGGGAACACCAAGAGTTGCACACCAATGTACGAAATTTTCATAAACCCATGGTAAACCCGTAAATAATATAAAATACCCATTGATACACCCGTCGGTAATTTAATGACAAAAAATTAAAAATAAATTAAATAAAATACCTGTCGGTATAACATTCATTAACAATTAATAAAAATAAAATAAAACACCTGTTGGTACACTTGTCGATAATTTAATAACAAAAAATAAAAAATAAAATAAATAAAACACCCATCTGCATGTCCATTAGCAACTTTAATAAAAATAAAATAAAATAACCATCAATACACTCATAGGAAACCATGTGTGTCATGGCGCGTAGTGTCGCCATCATTTACCAACAAGCTATCATGCAAATTAATAATTAACTCATTAATTTCCGAGAAAGGCGACAACCAGTCAAAGATACTGTCAGTAGTTGTCGTTGGTATCCTGCGGATTTCTAGTAGTGAATTTTTTTAGTTATTTATTTAATTAGACAATGTATAATTTATAATAATGGCAATAGAGATATAATTACTGCTTATAATTATGTGCACATTCAACTATATTTTATCATGAAATTCATAATTATTTATTTAATAATTTTTTTCAAACAATATAATATGAATTTTTATGTTTGAAATTTTCTAAATTTTTAATTTCAAATTGAGATTATTAAATCAGTAGCAATAATGAATATAGTTGATTGATTACATTTGATTTCAATTGTATTATCAATTATGATTCCTAATTTTTTATTAAATCAGATATTACAATTTTCTTTTAAATTAGATAACTATTTAAAAAAAAACATATAAGATACTGAAAATTTTATTTATTTACTGTTGTACTCTAGCTTTTTCTAATTGTTTATTTTGGATTATATTTAATAAAAATTAATACATTTATTTAAAGAAATGTAATCATTTTTTGAACTGCATAAATGTATACAAAGTATAATTTTTTAAAATATATATGTATGTATGTATGTATGTATGTATGTATATAATTAGCGCATTCACGGGTAGTAAATTAGTTAAAAATTTAAAATAAAGATAAAATATCACATGGAAATGATAGTCGAAAAATGCTTATATAGAAGATTAATATAGATTGATGGATGGATAGATAAATATGATAATATTAGTTGAAAATAATCATTGTAATTATTTTACGTTATTCTCAATGAATTCACTTTTAATTTTATAGCTATCAGCACTTAGATGTTAAAATGATTTGAAACATATTTCTAATTTGAGTCTTTTAATTGTGGTGAAGTCAAATTTGAATATTATTTACCAAAAAAAATTATTTACTAAAAAGAGTCAAATTTTAATACAGATGAATTAATTTAAAAATAATATATATATATATATATATATATATATATATATATATATATATATATATATATATATATATATATATAATTGAATTCAAACTTTAGAAAAAAAAAAGGGGATTGCTTTGAATATGCAAAAGGCACAAACATGTAAATTGCATTAAATAAATATTTGAATACAACGTTGAATGGTAGAAAATAATCTTTATTGCAACTTATCATAATTCACCATCTAATAATTTTCAAAACCTTAATTTTTTTACTATTTTTATTACTATTAACAATATATGCTCCACCCTCCAAGAATAACTTAACAAATGGACGAGATGCTGCAATCTTTAAAATATAGAAAATAAATGAATTTTCGCTCCTTGAAACCGATGCTAAAATCGTGACATTTAATATCATCTCAAATATAGTCAGCAGAGGAACCCAAGAGGCCATAGCCCCTCTATTAATATCCGTATCGTTTTGCCCATTACACATCATATCCCAGCCATGGAATATTCTAAATCTTCGTTGCTTGTCATTGTGTCGTTCATGTTCCTTTCTGTTGCTGCAAGTGGCCGTCTCTTAAGTTATGACACGAGACAAGTTCCTTCCGTTACAAAACCAAGAAAATCACTTGACACGTTTCGCGTTATGGGAGGTTCTTTTATTTCCAAGGGTTATGGTGCTTTGAATGCATTCAACCATGGGATTAAGAGGCGGGTTCCATCGGGTCCAAATCCAGCACAGTCACCAGATCCAGTACCACCAGCTATGGAACAATCATTTGTTCCCAATCATAATGTTGAATCCAACAACGAGATTAAGAGGCAGGTTCCATCAGGTCCAAATCCAGCACAGTCACCAGATCCAGTACCACCGGCTATGGAACAATCATTTGTTCCGAAGCATAATTTTGGGTCCAACTACGAGATTAAGAGGCGGGTTCCATCAGGCCCAAATCCAGCACAGTCACCTGATCCAGTACCACCAGCTCATGTCTAGCTTCAATGTTCATTAGTAAGTGAATGCTTGATAATTTGGCAATGTACACTGATCTCCCTCAAATAGCAATAAATTATGGTCATGTGACTTATGTCTCTAATAAAAACAGGCCCGTATTCCATGGTGAGAGTTATACCTTCGTTTTGCTATTTTTATGTACCATTCGTTTTAGAACTTTGGACGTAACCGCGACGGTGGGTGGTGGTGTAGTAAAAATTTGGATGATAGCATAGAAAATATATGGAAAAAAAAAACACTTAAAATATCATCTAATGATTAATATTGTACTTATTAGAAATTGAGAGAGAAAAATATTTAAGAATTAAAGTAAAAAAGAATCATATTAATTTTTTGAGTCCTGTATCCTAAATGAAACTATGAATGCGAAAGTCATATTAATTAGAAATTGCTGACAACCCTATCATCATATTAGAATAAAATGAGATAATATGATAAGATATAATAAAATAAAAAAAATGGAAGAGATTAATCATTCTCACCAAGATTCGAGCCTAGTAACATATGAAATAATCTATAATAATTTAATCTAATAGTTGATTCAGATGAAGATGTCATAAAATTACAAAATAAGATCTCACTTGAGAGAATTATTCTCATTCTATTTAGAGTGCTCTAGTAGATTGCGGGTCGGATCCCGAACCTAAAACTTGTTTTATTTTTTGCATTTGACATAATATGATTATATTTTGATTTGTATATAATGATTTGCATATTTGACAAAGTGTATTTTGATTTATACGTATAAATAATTCATGATTTCGAGATCCAAAAAGGTTATTACAATATTTTAAATATAATGATTTTTGATTCCAGAAAACAGATGATTTATATATAGAAAAAGAGAAAATTTCTATCTTTCATGGATGTTAGAGCATAGCATGCATGCAAATTTGGTAAACAGGTCATGAGACTTGCGTGAGAATGAAATTTCTCACATGCTGGTCACATGCCTAAATCGGGTCATGACAGTCTGGATGGATGACCCAAGGCAAATTAGAATGCCCGATTTGCATGGAGGATACTAAGGCATTCACGTTGAAACATGGAGGAAAGAACTTTTAGTTTGATTGTCATAGAAGGTTCTTAGATTCTGATCATCCATATAGACGAAGTAGATACGACTTTAAAAGTAATTGTATTGAACATGATAAGCCTCTAGTTAGACTAAGCGGCCATGAAATGTGGGATCCAGTTAAGAATTTTCCAAAAATAACCGAATTCGGAAAGGTAGTGTGAATGTCAGGATATGTGGTATACCATAATTGGACCAAATAAAGTATTTTCTGGGAGTTGTCGTATTGGAAGGATAATTTGGTACGTCACTGTTTAGATGTCATGTATATTGAGAAAAATGTGTTTAACAACATTATGAATACTGTATTGGATACAGATCAAACCAAAGACAACGACAAGGCAAGGCATGATCTGGCTGACTATTGCACGCGGCTTGATTTGCATTTACAAGAATTAATGGATGTTCATTTCTATAAACCAAAGGCCAAATATGCTGTGAGTTCCAATAAGAAACAAGCTGTTTGTCAGTGGTTAAAGGAGTTGCGAATGTCTGATGGTCGTTTCTACACAACATGTATTCTGCAATCTCCGTAACATAAAGAATTTTGCAGCAAACAATGCAAACAAGTTGGCGAAGGACCTTTATGCCCTTCTCCCCATTCATGCAATCCACATTTCCTACAACTCTATCCTAGAAAACATAAGTCCCTATCCCACATACATATTAAACCATATAAATAGTAAGGATTTATTTACTAATCTTTACAACAGCGAAAAACACATAATGTGAAAGCTCTCTGTGTCTAACTAAATCCAGTCTTGAAAATCCAATATGAAAAATTTAACTTAACACATTTATATACATAGAAAATATAAAACAAAACAAGGAAGTAAAATAGCAAACGGATCTCAATGTCAATAAGTTGTTGCCACCCCAAACAAAACTCTTACATTACCAAAATAACAGCAATAATTACTCTCCAATACGATTAATAAAACAAAACACTATGGGCACCCATAAATAAATGGAAAAACTAAACTAATTAAAATGCTCACCAAAGCTACTAGATTGAAATGGTGGTCTCCATCTCTCGAATGGAGCTCTAGTGGTGGCGGTGGCGGTGGCGGGGGTTTTATAGAGAGAGAGGGGGGGGGGGGAGAGAGGGAGCACAATGAAATGGGGAAAATGGGGTGTTCTATTTTCAAAAGTATGGGGTTACCGACAAGGGTAACAGTGCATTTCAAACCTTGCTTATTGCCGAGGGTTTATCAATGAATATGTGGGAACACCAAGAGTTGCATGCCAACGCATGAAATTTTCTGAAACTCATCGATAAACCTGTTGATAACCTTTAATAAAATAAAATAAAACAAAGCACCCGTCAACATGTTCATTAGCAACTTTTAATAAAAATAAAATAAAATAACCATCGGTACACTCATAGGAAACCATGCGTGTCATGGCACTACAAAAAAAAGTGTGAATTATGACGAAGAAATTACGGCGGCTATCCAAAATCGCCACAATATATGGTAAAGTATGGCGGTTTTGTTAACAACCATTATATTACGGTGGTTCATTAAAACTACCACAATGTATAGTAAATTTAAACCACCATAATTTTAATGAAAGAAATGGCCATTTTGAGTAAATTATGGTGGTTTATAACCGCCATTATTTTCTGTTTCAATTTTTATTTTATTTTTTACTATATTTTAATAAAATAGGGGGGAAAAGAGCATTCTCACCCCACCCCCCGCTATGAAGCACTGTTGGGAGCACCTCTTCAGTGACTCCTCTACAGCTACGTTTTTTCTCACCAGAGACCAGGTAAAAGCTCTTCCCTCCATCCATTGTTTCACCTCTTTGATCTTCCTCTTCTTCATCGTGTTTCACCTCCCCTTGGCTCTACCTTCATCTTTGCTACATCTCTTCACTGTACGCCATGTGTTGCCTGCATCCGCCGCGAGGAAGGAGCCACGATCGCCTCGAGGAAGGAGCCGTGACCGGGAAGAGAGCCGAGATCTCTGTAAGGAAGCCGTGACCGTGAGGGAGCCTTGACTGCCTCGAGGAAGGAGCCGCGACTGTGACTGCTGCTGCCAGCGCGAAGGGAGCCGAGATCTCTACAGGAACGGAGCCATGGCCGTCGCCGGGAAGGGTCCCGCTGGATTCCATGGGTTTTGGTTCAAAGGGTTTGGATTCCATGGCGATCCATTCAAGGGGGAATAGAGCAAGGCCCTCAGGTAAATTTCAGAGAATCCTTTGCAAGACTCCCTCATGGTTGAGCTTAGTGCTTTGTTTTCCAAAGATGTTTAAGAGTGTGATATATTGACAATTTGGAATTGCTTCCAAGCCTCTCCCTTTATCAAGGGTATTCTTTTCTCACATTTGTTCCTTTTTTATTTTCTCATATCTGTCCATTTTGATCTTGTGTTTGTGATTGAACTAATTATTGTTTAGTGGCACTGGTGTGGCAGATCTTTGGTTGTACTCTAGAAACAGGGAAAATTGAGCAACCCCATTTGAGATTTTTGCGAGATTTAAGGTGAGTGCCTAAGTTTCTCTGTTTATCTGCTTGAATGGTGGCGTTGGACTTGTTTACTTGGCTTGTCTTATGTAAATTGTCATGTCAGGGTTGTTCCTAGCTAGTCTTATGTAAATGAGGTGAGAACGTGTGTAATTCTCTGAAAGTTCCAATATTTAGTGTCGATGAAATTCCAAAAGAAAATAACTAGTGCAGGACTCATTTAAGGGTTGTTTGATTGACCTTTTCTTAAGGAATAAAGAGTTTTTTTTTCAATTAAGAAATATGCAAAAAAAAAAAAATCAAGATAATAAAAATGTAAAAAAGCCAAGAGTATAGTAAAGCATTTTTTTTTTCTAAGATAAAAAGAATAACTTCCGGAAAAATATTTGAGTATATAAGATTATAACAGTTGGGGCTTTCAAGAAGTAGTTGGAGAATATTTTAGTATATAAGATTATAATAGCTTCTTAAAAAGCTGGTCAGGAAATTGCAAGATTTACTTATTTTTGAGGAGACAAAATTATTTTCATTGCAGGTTGAGAACATCTAAGTCATTGGCCACAACTACTATGAGGGTATACGTGCCCTTATGGGTATGCAAGATGATGGCAATGCAAGGTAGAATTGCTTAATTTTAGTTGTTGGCTTTCATTTTACTCTATTTGGTTAAAATGTGCATTACATATCTCACCTCAACATTTTCTTTTCCTAGCAGCTTTATAAAAATTTGGGTTGTCATTGGGAAGAATGCAAGAATAAAAACTGAGGCTGCAACTTCCAACCTCAGCTTTGATGTGAAATGCAAGCATTGTGAGAAGGCAATATTTTTGTTCTTACATTTGAATGCATAATATAATCCCATCTGGCTGTTGAGATTTCAAAACGTTGAACAATATGAATTGCCCCTAAATAAGACTACATATGTTTTATGTTGTTTGACAGCCACCACACTGGATGGGTAGAGTGGGGATCCCTACTGATATTTAGACCGAAATAATCTTGACAACTTATCTGCAACTTCCCTAATGTGATTTTGATGAATATATAAGTTTTGATGTGTTCTTTTGTTTTTTGCATGTTATTCATCCTTCTCTTCGGTTTTGGACTTTCTTGCTATACTAGTTTGAATGTAATGGGAAATTGGGGTATTTGGGGGATTGCTAACTTGGAGGCATATGTTGACTCCCATACTGGGTTCCAAAGCTTTGAAGGAACAAAATCAGGTAAGATTAGCGGACCGATGGGTCTCGTTATTTCTTCAAAACAAACCCATAGTTTGTTAACTTTCATAGTGCTGATTCCTTAGCCTGAGTGAGTTCATCTTAAGTATTCAGCACTTATCAGACTTTGCCCCTGTGGAAATGGCGTCTGCACTTTATACAAAATGAGTTTTTCTATTTACATTGTCTTGTGTTCAAATTAACAAATTGAATGTCTCCATTACTGTTATTTTCTTATTAATTGATTTGATCTAACTAGTAGGAGTCTTGCAAGTGTTAATCTACTCAGAAGTTGAGTATGTTGAGTACTTTCTAGTTTTGATGCTTTAAGTGATTTTTGTGCAGGAATCAATCAACCATTCCTTATTAAACCTACTTACTTACCCATGGATAGAAGAAAAGGTGGCAAATGGAGAACTTTCTGTTCATGGTGGTTACTACGACTTCATTGAATGTTCATTTGAGAAGTGGACATTGGATTACAGGGGAACCAAACTGGAGGAAAATGGCAGGATTGCTGCCAAAGACTAAGTTTTGTGGTGCTGAGTTTTACACCTATCCTTCCGTGGAATGTATTGAATTAATTGTCTTCCATTTGTACTAGCATAGTATGAATTTAAAAGCATAGGTTGAGTTATGCATTTGTGCACAATTTATAAAATATTGTATTTTAAGTGATTATTAAAACAAAGGAATATGTATTTTTCAATTAGGACACAAATTATGGCGGTTCCAAACTGCCGTAATTAATTCTTTTAAAATTTTATCCCAAATTACGGCGGATTGCAGTATAGTGCTTCAACCGGAATTCACATTGAAAAAAGCGGCGGTTCCAACTGCCTTAATTCACATTGAAAATAATGGCGGTTATAGACATTCATTGCGGCTGATATTTTTGAACCACCATAATTTACCTAATGGCGTTGGTAATTACAGTAGTTCTTTGAACCACCTTTCTTGAAAAAAGCGGCGGTTAAAACTGCCGCAATTCCCCCAAAAAACTGCAACAAATTGCTGTTTTTTTTTTAGTGTGGTGCGTAGTGTCGCCATCATTTACCGACAATCTATCATGCAAATTAATAATCAACTCATTAATTTCTAAGAAAGGCGATGTAGTTGCCGTTGGTATCCTGCGAATTTCTAGTAGTGAATTTTTTTAGTTATTTATTTAGACAATGTATAATTTTTAATATTGGCAATAGAGATATAATTAATGATTATAATTATGTACACATTCAACTATATTTTATCATGAAATTCATAATTATTTATTTAGTAAACTTTTTCAAAATATATAATATGAATTTTTATGTTTGAAATTTTTAAATTTTAATTTCAAATTGAGATTATTAAATCAGTAGCAATAATGAATATAGTTGATTGATTACAATTGATTTCAATTGTATTATCAATTATGATTCCTAATTTTTTTATTAAATCAGATATTAAAATGTTCTTTTAAATTGGATAACTATTTTAAATAATAATATTGAATGATACTGAAAATTTTATTTATTTACTGTTGTACTCTAGCTTTTTCTAATTGTTTATTTTGGATTATATTTAATAAAAATTAATACATTTATTTAAAGAAATGTGATCATTTTTTGAACTGCATAAATATATACAAAGTATAATTTTTTAAAAGCAGTGAATGAATTTTATATATAGATATATATATAATAGCGCATTCATGGGTAGTAAATTAGTTAAAAATTTAAAATACGGATAAAATATCACATGGAAATGATAGTCGAAAAATGCTTATATAGAAGATTAATATAGATAGATGGATGGATAGATAAATATGATAATATTAGTTGAAAATAATCATTGTAATTATTTTACGTTATTCTCAATCAATTCACTTTTTAATTTTATAGCTATCAGCACTTAGATGTTAAAATGATTTGAAACATATTTCTAATTTGAGTCTTTTAATTGTGGTGAAGTCAAATTTGAATATTATTTACCAAAAAAAAATTATTTACTAAAAAGAGTCAAATTTTAATACAGATGGATTAATTTAAAAATATTATATATATATATATATATATATATATATATATATATATATATATATATATATATATATATATATAATTGAATTCAAACTTTAGAAAAAAAAAAAGGGGATTGCTTTGAATATGCAAAAGGCACAAACTTGTAAATTGCATTAAATAAATATTTGAATAAAACGTTGAATGGTAGAAAATAATCTTTATTGCAACTTATCATAATTCACCATCTAATAATTTTCAAAACCTTAATTTTTTTACTATTTTTATTACTATTTACAATATATGCTCCACCCTCCAAGAATAACTTAACAAATGGACGAGATGCTGCAATCTTTAAAATATAGAAAATAAATGAATTTTCGCTCCTTGAAACCGATGCTAAAATCGTGACATTTAATATCATCTCAAATATAGTCAGCAGAGGAACCCAAGAGGCCATAGCCCCTCTATTAATATCCGTATCGTTTTGCCCATTACACATCATATCCCAGCCATGGAATATTCTAAATCTTCGTTGCTTGTCATTGTGTCGTTCATGTTCCTTTCTGTTGCTGCAAGTGGCCGTCTCTTAAGTTATGACACGAGACAAGTTCCTTCCGTTACAAAACCAAGAAAATCACTTGACACGTTTCGCGTTATGGGAGGTTCTTTTATTTCCAAGGGTTATGGTGCTTTGAATGCATTCAACCATGGGATTAAGAGGCGGGTTCCATCAGGTCCAAATCCAGCACAGTCACCAGATCCAGTACCACCAGCTATGGAACAATCATTTGTTCCCAATCATAATGTTGAATCCAACAACGAGAATAAGAGGCAGGTTCCATCAGGTCCAAATCACGCAGACTCACCAGATCTAGTACCACCGGCTATGGAACAATCATTTGTTTCGAAGCATAATTTTGGGTCCAACTACGAGATTAAGAGGCGGGTTCCATCAGGCCCAAATCCAGCACAGTCACCTGATCCAGTACCACCAGCTCATGTCTAGCTTCAATGTTCGTTAGTGAGTAAGTGAATGCTTGATAATTTGGCAATGTACACTGATCTCCCTCAAACAGCAATAAATTATGGTCATGTGACTTATGTCTCTAATAAAAACAGGCCCGTATTCCATGGTGAGAGTTATACCTTCGTTTTGCTACTTTTTATGTACCATTCGTTTTTGAACTTTGGACGTAACCGCGACGGTGGGTGGTGGTGTAGTAAAAATTTGGATGATAGCATAGAAAATATATGGAAAAAAAAACACTTAAAATATCATCTAATGATTAATATTGTAATTATTAGAAATTGAGAGAGAAAAATATTTAAGAATTACAGTAAAAAAGAATCATATTAATTTTTTGAGTCCTATATCCTAAATGAAACTATGAATGAGAAAGTCATATTAATTAGAAATTGCTGATAACCCTATCATCATATTAGAATAAAATGAGATAATATGATAAGATATAATAAAATAAAAAATTAAAAAAATGGAAGAGATTAATCATTCTCACCAAGATTTGAGCCTAGTAACATATGAAATAATCGATAATAATTTAATCTAATAGATGATTCTGACGAAGATGTCATAAAATTACAAAATAAGAACAATTGTTATAGAACTTATTAATAACACAATGAATAGAAGAAAATTAATGAAAAAGAAAACCATCGTTGCATAATGAACTTGAGCCCATAACTTCAATAACAAATCGAAAGAAAAGAGCAATATCAATTGAATGCATATATATATATATATATATATATTGCCAAAGGAAAATAATTTATGTCAAATCAATTATAGCAAAATAATTTAATGTTGTATCTTTTGATAATTTATCTAATTATAATTATTTGCTATTTTGATAATTTTATTTGATTTATTAAATATGATGCCATAATAAAATAATTTTATTCAATATTATAATAAATTGATCTGATATTTAGAATTTTCAAAAAAAAAAAAAATTACATACAAAATTCTCATTGAA
This sequence comes from Dalbergia cultrata, assembly GCA_031216105.1. NCBI lineage: Eukaryota > Viridiplantae > Streptophyta > Magnoliopsida > Fabales > Fabaceae > Dalbergia > Dalbergia cultrata. The sequence continues at coordinate 22,821,475 of CM062350.1, forward strand.
GGAGAATTCACCATATATAAAAACTGTCCGAATGATTGGATTTCTAATTGTATTATTATAGGATTATAATTCATCATCTAATAATATTTAAATTCTTATTTTTTTTTATTTTTATTTTTTATTACCTTTTACAATATATGCTCCACCATCCAAGAATAACTTAACAAATGGATGAGATCGCAATCTTCAAAATATAGAAATATGGATAAAAATTGATTCGATGAATATTTGCTCCTTGAAACCGAAGCTAAAATCGCGGGCATTTAACATCGTCTCAATAATGATGGAGAAACCAAGAGGCCATAGCCCCTCTATTTATATCCATATCATTTTGCCCATTTACTCATCAACTTAGCCATGGAGTTTTCTGGGTTTTCGTTGCTTGGCATTGTGTCGTTCATGTTCCTTTCCGCTGCTGCTAGTGGCCGTCTCTTAAGTTACGACACGAGACAAGTCCCTTCCGTTACAAAACCAAGAAAATCTCTTGACACGTTTCTCGTCATGGAAGGTTCTTTTATTTCCAAGGGTTATGGCGCTTTGAATGCATTCAATCATGGGGTTAAGATGCAGGTTCCATTGGGTACAAATCAAGCAGAGTCACCAGATCCAGTACCACCAGCTATGGAACAATCATTTGATCCCAATCATGATTTTGAGTCCAACAGTGAGACTAAGAGGCAAGGATCCAACTACGAGATTAAGAGGGAGGTTCCATCAGGCCCAAATGCCAAGCATAATTTTAAATCCAACTATGATATTCAGAGTCCATCGGGCCCAAATCAAGTAGAATCAGCTGATCCAGTGCCACCAGCTATGGAACAATCATTTGTTCCCAAGCATAATTTTGGATCCAACTATGAGATTAAAAGACAAGTTCCATGAGACCCTAATCAAGCAGAGTCACCCGATCCAGTGCTCCTTTAAAGTAGACTTTAAATGTTTATGTCTAGGTTCAATGCTCTTAAGTGAATTCTTTTCAATTTAGCAGTATACACTGATCTCCCTCACATAGCAAAAACTTATGGTTATATGACTTATATCTCTAATAAAAGCAGGCTGGTATTCCACGATTAGAGTTATACCTTCGTTTTGCAGTTTTTATGTACCATTCCTTTTAGAACTTTGGAATTAAGAGCGACGGTGGGTGGGGGTGTAGTAACAATCACGAAACGGATATATAATGTATATTTTAATGGAAAACAGTAATGTAGATTAATAAACTACCAACTAGTCCTTAAATTTTAACTTAGTCAAGAAAGTTACGAATGACATTAGTGTAGCACTGAAAGATAAATGTTATGTCACTTCTCATGTTGGTACTTGAAAATATATGTAACATCTTTTTTATTATGGTTTTTATAAATTAATAAACTTATCTGATCTTATATGTCTTCTTTAAAATTAAAGTGATATCACATGTATTTTTATTAGTATTAAACTAATGCAAAAAATCTTTCAAGAACTAAACTAAAAAACTTGATGAGATAAAATTATGCTATATGTGTCTTTCGTGGACTAAATTGATATTAAAAATATTTCAAGACGAAACTGGTGTCATGTGTATATTCGAGGGAACAAATTGGTAATTTAGTGAAATATAGACTAACTCACAACACATTCTCATCTTCCAAAAAGGATGAGGCATTTATTAAGAACATTCATTTGTTTCGAGGTATATTTAGTCATTTCTGGAAATAATAAGTTGGGAATGGTGTGTTTCTCAATTTGTTACAAGTTTTACAAAATTATTCCTGGTTATCAATTATTCCTTAGAAAAATATTTCCTCATAATTTATTGAGATCTCATTCCCATTATAAAAGATGGAATAAATTATTTCAATGACTTGAGAATGCCAATTATTAAACACATATAAAAATATCAATCAATTATTTGACTTCCCGCTATAATTTTCATTTACTAGCGAACATTTGGACTTCACATATCCATTACGCTCTCAAACCTACAATATTTATTTGATAAAAAAATATTTCTAAATTTATGATTGTTTAATTTTTTTTCTTTTTGGAAGCGTAATTTTTATTTGATGTAGTTGTTTTTCTAGCATTTTATTTAATTATTAGATTAGGATGAGATGGACAAATTTTAAAAAATTTAATATTAATTTTATATTAATCAAAAAATATTTTTGAATTTATGATTGTTTAATTTTTTTTCTTTTTTTCTTCAAGTGTAATTTCGTTTGACGTAGTTTTTTTTAGCATTTTATTTAATTATTAGATTTTGGATGAGATGAAAAATTTTTTTAAAAAAATTAATTGTTAATTTTATGTTGGTCAAGAAATATTTCTTTTTTTTTTCTAGAAGTGTAATTTTTGTTTTGGAAGATAATAATAATAATAAATGTGTTAAAGATATTTTGAAAACTATGACATATATTTCTAGGAATATATATTATAAAATAAATAAGTTTTTAATTTATTCATGTGAATCTCAACAAATAATCCTATAAATGTTTAAAACAACCCCCCCTTTAGAGAAGAAAACTATAATTTACACTTTAACTTTTTTTTCAATATATTAGAGTTTGGTTGCAATCCTACCAAACTTGAGTATAATTGTCTCCAATAAAATAATATCATGACCCGACTTGGGAACGTGACCGGAACATGAGGGATTAGATCCCCACGGAAACCTCTAGTAACATGACTGACTAATATGCATAAATTACTAAAATTAAATATATATTCCAAATAATCCAAATTCAATTGAAATTTGTAATCTTGAAATATTTTCAAAATATAAATCCTAAATATAAAGCCGTGTGTGAACACCCGATTTTGTTTGACACATAAAAAAAAAAAAAAAAAAAATTTACATATTTTTAGTATTCTCTTTGTTATGCTTAATTTAAATCCAGTTCAACGTTAGTTCATTTAGATTCATTTCATTGTTGTTTTACATTTTTGGTTCATGGACATAAGAAAAAAAGAAAAAAGGGAGTCAGGTCCATTTCATGTCAGCCCATTTATTCAATACAACATAAAAAAAAAAAAGAGAAGTCAACAATGGCATGTCCATTTCGTTGCAAGAAAAAAATAATAATAACAATAATGAAAAAAAAGAGGGACAACTGAATAGGAGAGTATGTCACGGGCTCCTTTCAATTCCTCTTTCGGTTCCCTAAAGGATGCAGATGAAGCTCGGGATGAGAAAAAGTAAAAATAATAAAGAGGAAAGAGAAAACACAATGATGATGTCTTCTCCATTATTTGCAAAATGGTGAACTTGCCTTCGGTGATGAGCTGTGAATGAACCTGTAAAGGAAAAAGAACAATGATGTGGTTAAAAAAAATGGCAAGATAAGAACCCACTATGGCAATCACGGGGGAGAGAATTGAAAAGCTTCAGTTTTCTTGCTAAAAATCATCATCATCAGTGTTTTACTGGCAGTGAATAAGGATGATCTAATTCTTAGAGATACTTAAAAAAAAAAAAACAGAGAGAAGTATTTTCTAGACGGGGGGGTGACAAAAGAGGAGAATTGGAGACTTCAGTTTTCTTGTTAAAATAAAGATGCTATCATCGTCCATGTTTACTTGAGGTTGTTAATTTCAAAGAGTGATCTAATCTTAGAGACTCTAAGATAGGCAACAACGATCTTCGATTACCATTTGAACAAACAGAGAAATATACACAGTGAGTTACAACGAAGCATGAATTCATTTTACACATTTGTGTCATCATTTTGAATTTTTGCAATCTGCATACATACTAGTCCTTCCATTTTCAAATCATAAAACACACATACACTTTTTTTAGATTGAATCAGGAACACAATTCTTCTTTCCACAACCAGAAATTTAATCATAGGAACGAAAAGCCAAACACAATACCAACTATTTCAAAACTAAAATCATCAAACTCAAAACCTTCAACATGAAATCATCATCTCAACTCAAAACCATAAGCCAAGCCTTTCAAGATTAAAACAAATAATAAAAGAAAATAAAAAATGAAGATAGTGAAACAAACAGAAAGGAGACAAAGAACTAATCTTTGATGGGCTATCGTAGTCATCACCACGGAGGTTCCATGGCGGTCTTGGCCTCATGCCTTGTAGCCTACCACCTTGATCTCCCTGTTTCTGCCCCGAACAACGCCGAGAGCCACACCCTCTTTTCTCTCCCTCTCGATCGCGGCATCCCTCTCCCACTCCGCCACGCGGTTTCTTCCTTTGCCCAGCTCGCGATGATCCACCCCCACCAAACTCAGATTTGAACTCATCTTAGCCAGCCTCCGTAGCAGCATCTCCACGCAGCAGCATCTTCATGACTCCTCATCTTTCCTTCTGCGTCGAAGCCATTAGTCGCCACCCTTTCCTCTTCTCCGCTGGCCGCTGCGTCTTCTCCACCATCTCTCCCTTGCCATGCAGCACCGAGGCTCCTCCTCACCATGCACAGATCGCGGCCTCAATCTTCCTTCCCTTCGCCAGCCTCCCTCCCCCAATCTCAGATGCAAAGCTCTTCTCTCTCTTAATTTCCATCTCCTTCTCTCTCTATGTGTATTTGAGTGTATGTTGGTAACCACAACCAAAGGATGAAACTCCATCTTCCAGACCCTTCTTTCTGATTTGTTAGTTTTCAAATTTTATTGTTATCATTTCAATAACCTCACGTTTGGGCTTGTTGGTTATTTGAGATGTCATTTTGACCTTGTTGTTTTGGGCTACCTAGACTAAAACTAATGAGGATGTTCAGGCTGTTTGTTTTTTTTATGTGCTTTAGGTAGCTGGACTATTTTTATATATTTTTTTTTGTGTGGTTTGAGCTTTTTTTTTTTTTTTTTTTTTTTTTGGATGCTGTTGTGTTGGATTGTATATGTTAGTGAAACTTGTCCTAGATTCAATCTTTTTTTCATATATGTATCTGTCTTCTATAAAGTGTCATTGATTGAATCTCTTGCCTAAAAAATAATATTTTCTTGCAATTTTCTTAGTAATTTGTTTTAATCATATGAGAAGGAATAAAATAAGTTTGTGTAGGGAGTGTTTAGTTATTTTGCTAGGTGTGTTAGCAAATCCTATGCTAATTTTTGTGAAAATAATAGTAAAAAAAATGTAAAAATATAAAAAAAATAGTTATAGCCTTTGTTTCTTTTGATTATTTTGCTTGTTATGGTATATTGTATAAATTGATTGTATGTTTATTATTTGTTTAAAGTTTTGGTCATTCATATAGAAATTAATGTTAAAAATAAATAAAATAAATTTGTTTTCTTTTCTTGAAATTGTTTTTTTTTAAGAAAAATATAATAAAATGAAGTAATTTTTTATGTAATGATCAATAATAGTGATTGAGTAACAAATGTTATCTTCACTATTGTTGAATCATAAGGGTTTATTGAGTAGCTAAATGCTAACTTAAATCCTTTGCAAAAGAGAATTTACTTTTCAAAAGAAATGGTTTTAAAAGTAAATTTGTTTTATTAATTAAAGTCAATCAATGCACAAGTATTTTTTTACAGAACTACGTGACTTTGAGTTCCTCATTGCACCAGAGGATACGTCTAAGCCAAAATTAATTTTTCTTAATATATTTGTCAAATTGTAAATATTTTGTGTAAACTATTTATTAGTTGTTAAGATTGTAAATATATTTTTCAAAACTAAATTTTCTTAATGTATTTATTTAAATTTTAAATATACTTGCCAAAATTAATTTTCTTAATTTATTTGTTAAAATATAAATATTTTGTGTAAATCATTTTAAATTTAATGTGTTAAAATTGTGAATATATTTGTCAAAATTAATTTTCTTAATAAATGTGTTTAAGTTGTAAATATTTTGCTAAATTAATTTTCGTTAATTTATGTGTTTAAATTATAATTTTTATCTTCCTTATTTGAAATTTTTTAAAGGGTTATTATTTAATTTGCACAATTCACTAAGGTACCGTTTAAATACGGGTGTACTAGGGGTGCTGTAGGATTAAGTTCTTATCCTTCCCTTTGCATAACCGACTCCCGAACTCATATCAGTTTTCTTAAATAAGATTGGTTTTTCCAAGGTTTTCCAATTTAAATAAATCTGGTGGCGAATCCAATTTTCAAACGATTATTTTTCGACTCCGGGACTTCAGAAGAGAGTCGTGCCTATTATAGTTAGTTGTGCAAATTAAATATATACCCCATTTATTCTTGTTTTTCTTTCCTCACTTTATTTTGTGCAGTGTTTCTTGAATTCTCTTTTGTATAGTTTAATTTTCTTGATGTTTATATATAATTTTTGTTTATTCGTTAAAACTCTAGGATAGACGACTATTGTTATTCTGTATATACCTGTGGTTTGAATTTTGTAAAATTTTCTTTATTTATTAAAATCTTAGGATAGATGACTATTTTGTACATATGTGTTGTTTGTATCTTGTTTTGCAGTGATAGGATCGGAAGGTTTGTATGCTCCACAAACACCTCACGATCACTTAATTCACACACTGTATTCTTGGACTCTATATCCGAGCCCGTGCGAGCTTAGGATTAGGGGTTTCTTGACATTGCCATGAGGGGCTTCATGCTCACTTGGTAGTTGTTGGGACACCACTCAGTTATTCTTGGCTTTATGAGTCAATCATATTGAGAGGGCTTATCCCTACTTATGGTTGGTTCAGAGGTCGGATCCTTGTCCTGTGGATAAGGGCAATCTGGGGACCATGGTAATTAGAAGTCTAGACCCACCATGAATGTGTACACGTATAGTCAAACCTAGTAGCTACCACGTTAGGGATTTCGGCCTTAGAACATCCCACCCATTAGGTTTTACCCGACTAGGACAATGGGAGCATGCTTCTTTCATCCTTTTACACTGCACTCCTTTATGTTTTATTTTAGTTGTTTCTACACCAAACATTGTTACATTGCATTTAAGTTAGCTAGTTCCTTATCTCATAACTTAATGTTGACATTCATTCTCAGATGTTTAGGCATTCTATTCATTATCACATGCATTCATTCCGTTCGTTTCTCATAACAAAACTTGTTTTTTACATGAAATGTTTCTTTTCTTCAGTTGTGTTCACTTACATAGGTTTATGCATCATCAAATTCTCAAGGAAGCATAAAAAAATTTTCATAGAAGCATGCATTCTTATCTCTTCCATCTTTTTAATTCTACTCAATTATTTCATTCTTGTACACAGTGTGTGTGGTTTTTGATTCATCATAAGTTCAAAGCAAATGGATGCAATACCGATGAACACTAGCAATGTACATGACTGGAAGAGAAATATCAAGGTTACAGTGACGAGCAATGAGCTAGAGAAAGTAAAAGAAATAGTTCAGTTGATGCCTCGTGAAGTCCGATCCTCTTTCAAGAATACTTACGGGTGCATATTGGATTTGTTGTCCATTCCGGTGGAAGCGTCGGCATTGAGTGCTCTCTCACAATTCTGGAACCCTTCTTTTTGTTGCTTTGAGTTGCCCGATCTTGATGCTGTGCCAACCATAGAAGAATATGTGGTTATACTGAGACTACCGATCCAAGAAAGATCAGGTGTATATCTATACCAAGGGCATTATGTTAATAAGGAAAACATTGCCAAGATAATCGGAGTTGATTCAAACCGGATGATAATGGAAGTAAGGGGGTCTACTCAAGGAATCAGGAGAAGTTTGCTGGAGACTCATATGCAAACTTTGGCTCAACAAGGAGATTGGGATTTCTTCAAACGAACACTAGCACTGACTATCTATGGGTTGGTTTTGTTTCCATTCACGCCTGATTTCATTGACCAAGCTACCATGGATGTGTTTTTCAAGTTCGAAGCGTGTGGCATGAATCCTATCCCGGCCATGCTAGCAGATACATTCCTTTCTTTGGGGTTTGTACTCAAAAGAGGGGGAAGGCTGCTGTTGTTTGCCAATGCTATACGTGTGGTTCATGACTCATGTATATGCTAATAGCGCATGGGCCTTCTTCCTAATCCGTTAGGGACTTCCATCGATAAAGTGTCAAGAAGCTCAGGCATGGAAAAAAGAATTCTCACAGATCCAATCAAACACTTTCAAATGGGTATGTCCTTGGTATCATGGAGACAGTGTTATCTACAGCTGTGGTGACTTCCATAATATTCCGCTGATGGGTCCAAGGGGATGTATTTCCTATACACCGCTTTAGTGCTTAGACAACTCCACCGACTCAGACAAAGCCACAAGAAGAACAACTTAAAGTATTCTATATCGGAAAGACAAGAGTACCTGGAGCAAGAAAGGAAGATCAAAATGGCATGGAGTGATGTCAAAATCTTAGGGAAAACAACCTCTTCGCAAGAATACAAAAAGCGGAGGAAGGCAAGAGTCGGAAAGATAATATCCCAAAGGATATTCCCAACAACCTAGCTCCCACGCAAACTCAGTCGGCCCAACAGATGGAAATGATGAAGGCCCAAATGCGGTTTGGAGGAGAAAAGGAAGCGTTGACATCCTTCAAGATCAATGCAAGAAAATGGCCAAAGAAATTGAAGCCCTAAAGGCGAATGTATCGAAGCGTGAAATTACCAAATCCGAAGGCAAAGAGAAAATATCAAGCATGCATCTGGCCAAAATCCAAGAGCTAGAGGGGAACTCCACAAGCTTGTGAAGGAAAAGAATCAGTGAGAGAGGTTAGTAAGAAAAATCGCATGATGGAAAGAGTAGAATTGGAAGTCAGCCAACGAGATAAAGACATCTGGAGCTTGAGAATGGAGGTCAAGAAAGAGAAAGGTATGAGAGAGAAACTTGAGGGACAAGTGAAACACCTATCAACCATGTTGGCACAGACTGAGCAGAAGGCTACTCGAGGATGGGCATCAGCAAACCAATATCAGTATTTGTTCGTTGTTGCAACGAAGTCATGGAGAGAAAAGGCGTTAGAATGGGAAGAAAAATGTGGAAAGCTCACCGGTGAATTGAGTCATTACATTCCAAACTTTATTTACCATTTCAAGCAAGCCAAGAAGCAAATTAATAAGTTGCCACCATTCAGATTGCCTCAAGAAGTGACGGAATTCATGGATTCATGCGAAAGGATCACTAAAGGCCTCAAGAGAAAGAAAATGAAAGCTTTAATGTAATTGTCTGTCATGAATCAAAGGTTGTGGAATTTCCTTATTGAGAAAAGAGGATCAAAACTCATGAAATGTATCTTGAAACGATTTGTACTCAGAATTTCAACCAAGAATGAATGAAACTTTAATATTTGTACTTTCACTGATCACAATTGTGACTTCTCAAGCTCGCCAGATGCTCTCTATAGAGGAACAGATGTTCCCTTAGAAAGTAATCAATCACATTTTTACCTTGAGATAGTTTGTCCTTGTGTAAAAGTGTGAGAATGCTCAGACATATGAAAAGGAACCACACTGCTAGTGTTCATTGGATAGTACCTATAGAGGAGTGAATCCTCTCTTAGATTTGCTATCAACTGCATCTCGACTTATAGGGTGATATATCCATAAGAATGGGTGCAGGGCATCCTTGCTTTTAAAATTAAAAAAAAAAAAACCTTTTGACATCTTTCGTTTGTTTCTTATAAAAATAAAAAAAATATAAAAAAAACATAAAACGAGATTTTAACTTTTCGGCTGTCACAGTTTACACAAGATTTGTAACCATTGGGCGCCCAAGGAAAGAGGACACCGATCTAACTCGTGTTCATAACACTAGAGCTCGAACGAAGATGGCCGGTGGAAGCACAGAACCAGGAAGGACTATCCCGTCTGCAATTACTTCTGAATCAGGAAGAGCTATTCCAGTTGTAACCACCTCGACTATAACTACTTCTGAACCCGGAAGAAACTTAAGCATGGAAGTTGATGCAGTGAGAGGAAGACTAAACGAGTTGTCAAATAACCAGGGAAGAATGGAGGAGATGATGCGGGCTATGATGGAGTCACTCGACTTATTAAGAACCCACCAAAACTCAGGAGGGGTACAACCAAGTGCTACAACGATAACCATACCTATGGTATCGGATGCAGCTCTGAATGTCACGCAAGGGGTGAATGATAATCCCCACGAACAACCACAACCGACAATGCCTATTACTATTCCCGTTGGAGAAGGATATCACGCGGTAGAGAATACACATGCTGAAGGGCATGGGCACGCTACCTACATTTGGGAGCAGCCTCCGAATGTCATCCCAAGACAACTCTCTTCCTCGGGGAATAATCGTGCAGAAACAGAGAAGGACAAGTCGAGAGAAGAATGGATGAAAAAAATTCAGGAACAAATTAAGGCAATCCAAAGGCCAAACAATTATGGCTACATGGAGATTGAGCAACTTTGCACTCCTATCGATGCAGTGGTTCCAAAGAACTTCAAGATTCCTGACTGGCAGTATGATGGAACAGTAACCTCTATTTCATTTGAAGAGTTATTGTACTAAGATGTCAACTGGGTCTAAAGATGAAAAAGTTTCTCATTAGCTTTTCCATGAAAGTTTAACTGACTCGCTTCTAGAATGGTATATTCAATTAGACCATTCAAAGATTTCTAGCTGGAGAGAACTGGTGGACCAATTCATGAGTCAATACAAATTTAACATGGAAATAGCACCAACTAGAGAACAGTTGAGCACGATGCGTAAAAGAGGGATGAATCTTTAAGCAATATGCTCAAAGATGGAGAGCTCGTCAGCCAAGTGCAACCGCCACTTATCCTATCTGAAATGTGTTCGTACTTTTGGGAACCTTGGGATCTCCTTATATCTGAGCCATGGCGGCAGGAGCAAAGATACAAAGATTTCTCCTGAGTTGATCACCGAGAAAGAATTGAGAATCTAGCCAAAATGTAAACTTCCCATGGGCAATGAAGACACAAGAAAAAGTTTCCACCTAGGAAGAAGGAGATTGATGTAAACTATGTGCAGTCAGCAACCCTTTAACCCAAGACACGTACTCAATGCACCCAAGACCCCAAACACCACCATACCAAACCTCAACCACTCCTTACCCATTTTACCAAACCACACAAGCCACAAACATCGCCCCATACCCCCAACCGCAAGTCAATAACATTCACATACGACCATACCAACCAGCTCGACCAACATATGCCTATAATCCAAACCATGCATCCTCGTAACTTCTCAAACACCACACCACCACGACCAAATGCTCAAAATCAAAGCCGCTTCCCGATTCCAGATTTGCCACCTTTCCCTAAACTATCCATTTCAAACGCCGATCTTTTTCAACGATTAGTTGATGCCCACTTGATCTCTCGCTTATCCTCAGACGCCCATTAGAACCACCATATCTAGCTTGGTACAACCCGAACCTTACTTGCAAATACCATATGGACATAGCAGGGCATTCAATTGAAGATTGCGAAGGCTTCAAGACGGCAGTAAAAAGACTGATTGCTTGTGGTAGACTAGACTTTCAAGAGGAGTCAAAACCAGATATTGTCCATAATCCAATGCCAAATCATGAAAGAGGAGGCCGGGTAAATGTCAGAGAGAAAGAAGAACTCCCGATAAGAAGGTTTTGAATCTCGTAACATCCATGGAGAGAATTTTTGTTGGCCCAATGAGTCCTGTTACAACATCACGCATCTCTGCCCGACAATAAAGGAGAATGAGAAATATGACATGAATTCAAGTCACCAGATCACTATGGGGCCCTTGGTCATGACATAGAAAATTGCTGGGATTTCAAGGCTCGGGTACAGGGATTACTCAACTTAGGAGTAATACAAGCAAAAAAGAGGCTGAATATCCCTGATGAGGTGAATGTAATTGAACCTTTTGTTCTTCGAGTGCCACTACTTAATCCAACTCCTAAGCCAGAAAAGGTGGTGATTACTATCAAGAAACCTACACCATTTGAGTACAAGAGTACACATGCTGTGCCTTGGAATTATGAGACTCAGGTCAAGACGAATGGAGACATAGGGGAAATCTCGAAGGCCCGAGAAAATGAAGAAATGATCGGTATCATGGAGGTGAAAGGAATAACAAGAAGTGGAAGAGTTTATGGGCCCGAAGAGCTGGAAAAAGGGAAGTTTGTCAATGAAGGACATGTTGGAAAGAGTTCAGATTCAGAAAGAAAGGAAAAAGAAAATGAGGAAGAAGAGTTCTTAAAGATAATGAAGCAAAGCGAGTATGATATTCTTGAGCAATTAAAGAAAACCCCAGCTAGAATATCTCTTTTATCATTAATCATGTCAGTTCTAACCTCATCGAAGGCGTATTGAAAGTCTTGAAGGAAGCTTATGTCAAGCCTGATGTCTCATCGGAAAATGTGGTGAATATGGTGGATCCAGTGAAACGTGTTAACATGATCATGTTTTCAAGTGAAGAAGTTGTTTCACAGATTAACCCACGAGCACTATACATAACCCTCAAATGTAAAGGACACATAGTGCCCAGAGTTCTCATTGATGGATGGTCGGGGTTGAATGTCTTACCTGTGTCGACTTTAAGCTATTTGTCGATGAGTAAGGATGATATACTGCCGCAAATGATGGTAGTGAAAGCATTTGATGGAGCAAAGAAAAGCATCCTAGGGGAAATGGTGTTGTTATTGGAGATTGGCCCAAGAAAATTTGAAGTATTGTTCCAAGTGATGGAGATCGAGTCAGACTACAATATGCTGCTTGGAAGACCGTGGATAAATGGTGTTGGTGCTGTCCCTTCAACCTTGCATCAGAAGGTCAAATACATTGAGAATGGTTCAATCATCACAATCCACGGAGAAAAGGAGATCCTGGTATCCAAACCAGTGACATTGCCATATGTTGAAAATGTGGAGCTAGTGGAGAGCAGTTCATGGCATAACCTGGAGGCAGTAGGGCTGAGACAAGAGCAAGATAAGGCATTAATACAAAATCAGGCAGTGGCTCACATCATGGCCAAGAATGGATGTCTGGAAGGAAAAGGACTAGGACCACAACTGCAAGGCTCCCAAACTCCCATATCGGTGCCAGAGAAGGCTAACCGATTTGGGCTAGATATGAGATTTCCTGGATGACAAGATGAGTGCCTTGACTCGAAACAGAATAAAAAAGGAAAATGAAGCTGATTCCTCACTTAAAAGAGACATTCCCCGTCCAAATTAAGTGATTATGGCCGGTGAAGTTCGCTCCCCTTGTTATTTCTCCACCATCAACACTTTGGATGCTGAGAAAATTGAGGAAATCAACAAAGTCCATGTTGCTAGCAATGATGAGATGCTGATGAACTGGACAGCTGAACCAATGCTTGATGTTATTGCTGAAAAGTAATTTGTTGGGTTGTATTATTCAAGAATTATTTATGCTTTTGTTTATGCTACTCAGAGACATCATTTGAATGAATTTGCATGATTTTCAATAACCTTTCTATATGTTTTCCATTTGCCTCATTTCTATTTCTATTCCTTTTGCTTTTTCCCTTTTCTGTTATGTTTTTCCCTTACCATTCTCAATTCGTTAATTTGCATTTTCCATGCTATTTTATAATCCACCATTTGGTTTAGCATTCCAATCCACCACAATTACTTTCCAGGAATTTGAATGTCATAGAAATTTTGCCACATGAGAAGGAATTTGGGAGCTTATCAATTGATTCTCTTGCTGCACTTGATTGCGATAACCATGAGTTTGAGGATGATGAAGAAGCTATTGAACAGTTTTCAAACCTCCTGGATTATTCAGAAAAAGGATTTGACTTAGATAATGAGGTGGTCGAGGTGATTAACATAGGCACCGAAGAAGACAAAAAGGAGCTGAAAATAGTGGAAAATCTGAGCATACGAAATGGTTGCATTGTTCAAAGAATTCCTGGATGTGTTTGCATGGTCCTATCATGATTTGCCAGGATTAGACCCAGAGATTGCTTCACACAAGATCCCTTTGTATTCCGAAGCTGAGCCGAAGAAGCAAAAGTTGAGAAGAATGCGACCAGACATGTCATTAAAGATTAAAGAGGAAGTGACTAAACAGCTGGAGGCTGGATTTTTAGAGGTATCAAGACATACTGATTGGGTGGCCAACATTGTACCTGTACCTAAGAAGGATGGAAAAGTTAGAATGTGTGTAGACTATCGGGATTTGAATAAAGCTAGCCCGAAAGATGATTTTCCTCTACCCCACATTGATGTCCTTGTTGATAATATCTTTGAAATCACCGATTTTCCTTTATGGACGGATATTCGGGGTATAACCAAATTCCCATGGATATTCATGATAAAGGAAAAACTACTTTCATAACTCCGTGGGGAACATTTTGCTATACAGTCATGCCGTTTGGATTGAAGAATGCCGGTGCCACCTACCAACGGGCTATGGTCGCATTATTTCATGACATGATGCATAAAGAGATTGAAGTGTATGTAGATGATATGGTCGCCAAATCTAAAGAGGGAGAAAGTCATGTGACAGTTCTACGAAAGCTGTTTGAAAGGCTTAGAAAATACAAGTTGCGGTTGAATCCGAATAAATGCATTTTTGGAGCTTCTACAGGGAAGTTACTCGGGTTCATTATCAGCAGAGAAGGGATAAAAGTGGATCCTGACAAGGTGAAGGCAATACAAGAAATGTCTGCTCCCCGAACTGAACGAGAAGTGAGAAGTTTTCTTGGAAGACTCAACTACATTGCTAGATTTATTGCCAATTTGACTAGTACTTGTGAGCCTATATTCAAGCTGCTGCGAAAACATCAACCTGGGGAGTGGAATGAAGAATGCCAAGAAGCTTTCGATAAAATAAAGACTTATCTGATAAAACCTCCAATTTTGACCCCACTGCAGCTCTTTAATATTGTACCTCGCAGTGTTGCCCACATCACTTGGGGCAATGTTGGGTCAATATGATGAGTCCGGAAAGAAAGAACAGGCAATTTATTATCTCAGCAAGAAGTTTAATGACTGTGAATTTCGTTATCTGGCGATTGAAAAGACTTGTTGTGCGTTAGTGTGGGCTTCCAAGAGGTTGAGGCAGTACATGCTATACTACACTACCTGGTTAATATCTCGAATGAATCCATTAAAATACATATTTGATAGTCCTCATGTTTCGTTGAGAATGTGAAAATGGCAAGTGATATTGTCTGAATTTGATATCAAATATGTGACTCAGAAGTCTATCAAGGGAAGTGTAATTGCTGATCATCTAGCCGAAAATCCTCTTGAGGATATACAGCCTATCATGTCTGAATTCCCCGATGGTGAGGTGTTAACAGTGGAAAAAGATGGGATAAAAGAGGAGAATGTATGGAAAATGTACTTTGATGGGGCCGCCAATATGAATGGGTGTGGAATAGGAGCTGTAGTAGTGTCACCAGCTGGAAAACAGTACCCAGTTTCCATCAAGTTAGATTTTGAATGCACCAACAACATCGCAGAATATGAAGCCTGTGCGAATGGTTTGCAAGCTGCAATTGACCTAGGGATCAAAGAGTTAAATGTGTTTGGAGATTCTGCGCTCATAATCTACCAAGTTAATGGAGAATGGCGTACGAAGGATCCGAAATTGGTGCCTTATCAGAAATACTTGTCTCGATTAATTGAACAATTTGAGGATGTGTCATTCTCTCACTTAACTCGAGACCATAACCAATTTGCGGATGCATTGGCAACTCTGGCTGCAATGACAAAATTGGAAGTCCATACCAGTGTCCAACCCATCCACATAGAAGTGCAAAGAGAACCGATATACTGTGACCATGTGGAGATTGAGCCAGATGGCCAACCATGGTATTATGACATCAAGCAGTACATTCAAAAAGGAGAATATCCGACTGGAGCAAATGAAGTGCAAAGAAAAACAATTCGACGATTGGCCATGGCCTTTTTCCTAAATGGTGAAGTTCTTTACAAGCGAAATCATGACACTACTCTTCTTAGGTGTGTAGATGCTTATGAAGCTCGAATGATTATGACTGAGATCCATGAAGGAATCTGTGGAACCCACGCTAATGGGCATATGATGGCACGCAAGATCCTAAGAAGTGGATATTATTGGTCTACCATGGAGAATGACTGCATCAATTATGTTCGAAAGTGTCATAAATGTCAAATATATGCAGACCGAGTCAATGCTCCTCCAGTTACGCTGCACAATATGGTATCTCCTTGGCCTTTCTCAATGTGGGGCATGGATGTCATTGGCCCAATCAATCCTAAAGCGTCAAATGGTCATCGTTTTATTTTGGTGGCGATAGACTATTTTACAAAGTGGGTGGAAACTACTTCATATGCTAACATCACACAGAAAGTGTTTCTCAGATTCATCAGAAGAGATATCATCTGCAGATATGGGATTCCAGAAAGAATTATCACAGATAATGCTCCTAACCTCAATGGTGCCGAAGTTCAAAAATTCTTTGAGACTTTCAAGATCAAGCATCACAACTCAGCTCCTTATAGGCCTCAAATGAATGGTGCGGTTGAAGCTGCGAATAAAAATATCAAGAAAATCGTCGCCAAGATGGTGGTGAATTACAAGGACTGGCATGAAGTGCTGCCTTATGCTTTGCACGCGTATCGAACCAACATAAGGTCAAGCACAGGGGCAACTCCCTTCTCATTGGTATATGGAACGGAAGCTGTATCTCCCATAGAAGTGGAAGTCCTTAAGGGTTTTGATGGAGTCTGATTTGGAGGAATCTGAATGGGTGAGGACTCGATATGAACAGCTGAACATGATAGAAGAGAAAAGACTGACTGCCATTTGTCATGGCCAGTTGTACCAAAACAGAATGGCCAAGGCTTTTAACAAGAAAGTTCGCCCTAGAGATTTTTACCCAGGAGATTTGGTTTTAAAGAAAATCCTCCCTAATCAAGAGGATGCACGAGGCAAGTGGGCTCCAAGTTATGAAGGTCCCTACATTGTCAAGCAAGCATTCTCAGGTGGGGCGTTGATTTTGCAAAACATGGATGGACAAGAATTTCCTAAACCAATCAATACCGATGCAGTCAAAAAGTTCTATGCTTGAAAAGATGTTGAAAAAGCCCGTTAGGTTGAAAACTCAAAAGAGCAACCTAAGCAAAAGTTAGGGTAAAACGAAAGAAAAAAGAAAAAGAAAAACAAAAGAAAGAAAAAGCTCGTTAGGTTGAAAACTCGAAGGAGCAACCTAGGCAAAAATTAGAGCAAAAAGATAAGCATCACCTCAAGCAACCTATACTGGGGCAATTTTTAGTATTGAATTGGTCCAATGAATCAAATAGCCCAAGACTAAAACTGGGGCAATCCTTCAGAAAAAGGGTTTGAGGACATCTTCAGAGGTCAGGGCTATGGTATTCAACTGCTGTAAGAAATCGATTGAATGAGCCACAAAGAACCGGAACTGGGGCAAAATTTCATGTTTTTCACAATCTTGTCTTTCACTTTTATGATTGTTCCCACCTTTTGTCATCCAATACACCAAGCAATAAAGATGTCTATTCGGCCACTCTTTTTATTTTATCTTTAAATGCATGTTTATTTATGATGTCTTAAGTAAGCATAAATTTAAGTTTAAAGTTATACAATCCTAATAATTCTCATAGCGATACATCCGTGACTAGCATCACACCAAGAAAATTTAGAAGTTTCAGTCAAACTTGGTAGAAAAGCGATCATCATCCTAAAAAAGGGGGAAAAAGGGAACGAAGTAAGCAAAGTTACAGAAGAAAAGAAAACTTATGCCAGAAGATCCAATGGGTGAATTACGAGTTTGATCGATTATAGTCTTCCTTGAGGCTTGCTTGATTTGGTTACGGACAGTTTTTCTGAAATAAATTGAAAATTGATGACTTATGCAAAAGAGATAATGTGAAATTTGTTGTTTTCCATGATCACCATTTAATTTTCCTGTCGGCCTTAGATTGCCAATTTACTTTCCATGTCGGCCTCAGATTGCCAATTTACATTTCCAGTCGGCCTCAGATTGCCAATTTACTTTTTCATGTCGGCCTCAGTTTGCCAAATTTACTTTTAAGTCGGCCTCAAATTGCCAATTTACTTTTCAATCGGCCTCAGAAATTGCCAATTTACATTTCATGTCGGCCTCAGATTGCCAATTTACATTTTCTATCGGCCTCAGATTGCCATTTACATTTTCAAATCGGCCTCAGATTGCCATTTTCAATTGGCCTCAAATTGCCAATTTACTTTTTCATGTCGGCCTCAGTTTGCCAAATTTACTTTTAAATCGGCCTTAGATTGCCAATTTACTTTTCAATCGGCCTCAGAAATTGCCAATTTACATTTCATGTCGGCCTCAGATTGCCAATTTACATTTTCTGTCGGCCTCAGATTGCCATTTACATTTTCAAATCGGCCTCAGATTGCCATTTTCAATTGGCCTCAAATTGCCAATTTACATTTCATGTCGGCCTCAGATTGCCAATTTACATTTTCTGTCGGCCTCAGAGTGCCATTTACGTTTTCAAATTGGCCTCAAATTGCCAATTTACACTTCATGTCGGCCTCAGATTGCCATTTTCATTTTCACCTCGGCCTCAGATTGCCAATTTACTTTCCATTTGGCCTCAGATTGCCAATTTTACATTTCTTATAGACCTCAGATTGCCAATTTACATTTCCAGTCGACCTCAGATTGCCACTGCTTTTAAATTCCTGTTGTTGTTAACCCGTATCCGTTTGGTCACAAGATTTTTTTTTTTTTTTTGCCCTATCAGCCCTGTTGGCTTTGCAATTCCCAGTCAGCCCCTGTTGTCTTTTAAATTTCTAGTCACTCTCTATCGATTTTATCTCTTTGTCCATCCCACATGAGTTTCACAGTTCATGTCACTCATACATCTTGGTTTATGAATTACATCATTGCATTGCATATACCTCTCATAAGCATTCAATTTCTTGTGCCATTTGAATTCGGTTATTCTTGTTATTTTCAATTTCATGCATTGCCGAACCAAAATCAGTGTTCATGTCTTTACTCATTCCTTATGAAGACAATATGCAAAACTTGTTTTTTGCATATTCTTTTACAAGAAATGAGCAAAGAGGGGCAACTGTGAACACCCGATTTTGTTTGACACATAAAAAAAAAAAAAAAAAATTTTTTTACATATTTTTAGTATTCTCTTTGTTATGCTTAATTTAAATCTAGTTCAACGTTAGTTCATTTAGATTCATTTCATTGTTGTTTTACATTTTTGGTTCATGGACATAAGAAAAAAAGAAAAAAGGGAGTCAGGTCCATTTCATGTCAGCCCATTTATTCAATACAACATAAAAAAAAAAAAAGAGAAGTCAACAATGGCATGTCCATTTCGTTGCAAGAAAAAAATAATAATAACAATAATGAAAAAAAAGAGGGACAACTGAATAGGAGAGTATATCACGGGCTCCTTTCAATTCCTCTTTCGGTTCCCTAAAGGATGCAGATGAAGCTCGGGATGAGAAAAAGTAAAAATAATAAAGAGGAAAGAGAAAACACAATGATGATGTCTTCTCCATTATTTGCAAAATGGTGAACTTGCCTTCGGTGATGAGCTGTGAATGAACCTGTAAAGGAAAAAGAACAATGATGTGGTTAAAAAAAATGGCAAGATAAGAACCCACTATGGCAATCACGGGGGAGAGAATTGAAAAGCTTCAGTTTTCTTGCTAAAAATCATCATCATCAGTGTTTTACTGGCAGTGAATAAGGATGATCTAATTCTTAGAGATTCTTAAAAAAAAAAAAACAGAGAGAAGTATTTTCTAGACGGGGGGGTGACAAAAGAGGAGAATTGGAGACTTCAGTTTTCTTGTTAAAATAAAGATGCTATCATCGTCCATGTTTACTTGAGGTTGTTAATTTCAAAGAGTGATCTAATCTTAGAGACTCTAAGATAGGCAACAACGATCTTCGATTACCATTTGAACAAACACAGAGAAATATACACAGGTGAGTTACAACGAAGCATGAATTCATTTTACACATTTGTGTCATCATTTTGAATTTTTGCAATCTGCATACATACTAGTCCTTCCATTTTCAAATCATAAAACACACATACACTTTTTTTAGATTGAATCAGGAACACAATTCTTCTTTCCACAACCAGAAATTTAATCATAGGAACGAAAAGCCAAACACAATACCAACTATTTCAAAACTAAAATCATCAAACTCAAAACCTTCAACATGAAATCATCATCTCAACTCAAAACCATAAGCCAAGCCTTTCAAGATTAAAACAAATAATAAAAGAAAATAAAAAATGAAGATAGTGAAACAAACAGAAAGGAGACAAAGAACTAATCTTTGATGGGCTATCGTAGTCATCACCACGGAGGTTCCATGGCCGCGGGGTCTTGGCCTCATGCCTTGTAGCCTACCACCTTGATCTCCCTGTTTCTGCCCCGAACAACGCCGAGAGCCACACCCCAGTTGCGCGATTGCTGACCCTCTTTTCTCTCCCTCTCGATCGCGGCATCCCTCTCCCACTCCGCCACGCGGTTTCTTCCTTTGCCCAGCTCGCGATGATCCACCCCCACCAAACTCAGATTTGAACTCATCTTAGCTCACCAGAACATCTCCACGCGGCATCTTGATCTTCTGATGGACTCCTCATCTTTCCTCTCTGCGTCGCGGCGCAAGCAGCACGAAGCCATTAGCCGTGCCACCCTTTCCTCTTCTCCGCTGGCCGCTAGGTGTGTTAGCA
Organism: Dalbergia cultrata; assembly: GCA_031216105.1. Classification (NCBI taxonomy): domain Eukaryota; kingdom Viridiplantae; phylum Streptophyta; class Magnoliopsida; order Fabales; family Fabaceae; genus Dalbergia; species Dalbergia cultrata. Next base: position 22,842,050 of record CM062350.1, read on the forward strand.
AATCCTATGCTAATTTTTGTGAAAATAATAGTAAAAAAAATGTAAAAATATAAAAAAAATAGTTATAGCCTTTGTTTCTTTTGATTATTTTGCTTGTTATGGTATATTGTATAAATTGATTGTATGTTTATTATTTGTTTAAAGTTTTGGTCATTCATATAGAAATTAATGTTAAAAATAAATAAAATAAATTTGTTTTCTTTTCTTGAAATTGTTTTTTTTTAAGAAAAATATAATAAAATGAAGTAATTTTCTATGTAATGATCAATAATAGTGATTGAGTAACAAATGTTATCTTCACTATTGTTGAATCATAAGGGTTTATTGAGTAGCTAAATGCTAACTTAAATCCTTTGCAAAAGAGAATTTACTTTTCAAAAGAAATGGTTTTAAAAGTAAATTTGTTTTATTAATTAAAGTCAATCAATGCACAAGTATTTTTTTACAGAACTACGTGACTTTGAGTTCCTCATTGCACCAGAGGATACGTAGGAGCAGGGTATCTCTGTCAAGCCAAAATTAATTTTTCTTAATATATTTGTCAAATTGTAAATATTTTGTGTAAACTATTTATTAGTTGTTAAGATTGTAAATATATTTTTCAAAACTAAATTTTCTTAATGTATTTATTTAAATTTTAAATATACTTGCCAAAATTAATTTTCTTAATTTATTTGTTAAAATATAAATATTTTGTGTAAATCATTTTTAAATTTATGTGTTAAAATTGTGAATATATTTGTCAAAATTAATTTTTCTTAATAAATGTGTTTAAGTTGTAAATATTTTGCTAAATTAATTTTCGTTAATTTATGTGTTTAAATTATAATTTTTATCTTCCTTATTTGAAATTTTTTTAAAGGGTTATTATTTAATTTGCACAATTCACTAAGGTACCGTTTAAATACGGATGTACTAGGGGTGCTGTAGGATTAAGTTCTTATCCTTCCCTTTGCATAACCGACTCCCGAACTCATATCTGGTTTTCGAAGACTGTTTTCTTAAATAAGATTGGTTTTTCCAAGGTTTTCCAATTTAAATAAATCTGGTGGCGACTCCAATTTTCAAACGATTATTTTTCGCCGTCCCGTCGCGATCCCGATTGTGACACCGTGTAATAATTATAATGTAGCCAAACGCAATTAATATAATAGCTAAAAGTCAGAAAATAAATAAACATAATATTATGCGTGTTTGGGATCCTGGTTACACAATTACTTGAGCACTACTATGACTACATGAACTTATAATAAACTTCACTTTAAAGTAAAGCTCACCAAGAGATGCTGCAATACTATTGAGGATGATCCTATGGTGCAACTGAACCTATAGTTATATTTGTAGGGGAGGAAAAGAGAGGGGTGGGTTCATCAAAACTCAGTGAGCTGGTCTCTACTCACAACCCACATGGGACAACAAAATAATACATAAATATATATGCAGCTAGCATAAAACATTTTTATATTTAAATACATATAATTGTACTGAATGAAAATAATAATTTAACTAAATTCATAACAACAACTAGTAGAGAAACAAGAGCTGAACTGAATGCAATGCTGTACTAAACTGATAACTAAATTGATGGGTACCTAACTAGGTCCCAAGTGTGTACTGCATTGGGTTCCTTATTGTAATTGGGGTTGAGCTAGTCCTTTGACAGACCACTTGGTATCAAGGCTAATGATCCTGAAACCCTTAACTCACTGTTCTATTTGTCACTAATTATTGGCTAAAAACTAATATCCAAAATAATTTGCTATTCATGTTGTTCATATTAAACTAGAGTTTATGAAATTTTCTGGCCGATAAAATAAATTTAAATCATATATACAATAAGTATAGTCTCATGAGCTTTCTAAAATAATAATTTTTCATGATAAATGCAAAAACAATAATTTTCTAAAATTGTTATAATCCATGAAAGCATGTTTCTTGGCATAAATTCATAAACAATTTTCACACTACTGGGAAAGCACTAATAATGACAAAAAATATAGTTATAAGCTTAAACTCATTCACCGTTGGTAGCCGGGAGTACGCTTCCGCTGACAACTTGAACTTAGGGAGTAGAAATGGCACCGATAATCAAAGAGTATAATGAAAACATAAAAAATTGACATTATTGTCAAGACCTGAAGTTGGGATGATAGAGAGGAAGAATATTGTAAGAAAATCATGCTTGATAAACACCCTAGCTGATAAACTTAACAAAAAGAGGAAGAAAATTGTCTAAAATCCATGTAAATCACTGACCAGAAGCTTGGGGAGGAGGAAGAACAGAAGAGAAACGTGTGAGAGAGATAAAGAAGATTGGCAGCGGCTAAGATGTCTAACCTAAGCCTATGGATGAGTTTATATAGCATAGGGGTATTTTAATGAAATTGCATCGTTTTGACGAGTTCTGGTATTAGGGCCACCGCCATTGCGGTTGACACGTGAAGGGCCAACCACGTATGCACACTTGACCACTATAGTATCTAGGACTGCTATAGCGATCTCCAAGGACCTTGTCGTGCGAGCGAACAACATCTGATCACTTTAGCAATCTTAGGGCCTTTGTTTCTAGACTTTTCATGTGTTTCACCTGATCGGGGCCTCCTAGGCAATAAGGATGGGTCCTAGGGAAACCATAAAGTCAAACTAAACTAATCTAGGAACACATGAACCTAATACATGTGATTTCAACAAAAAAAAAAAATTAAAATGAACCTAAACTCATTGAAATTAAGAGTTTGTCATAATAACCTACTCGGTAATTAGGAATTATTAGTGTTCTCATTCTCATCTAAAACTAAATAGTACAAAGAATAATATGTTTAAAATTATCAATAATTTAAAATTATTGTATACTTTGTTTTGTTATGAAATATTAAAATAATATTAATAAATTTATTTTAAATGCATATTACATATGAGAAAAGTGAGGATAAATTGTATTAATCTAATATTGTTGCATGTGTATTATATTTGAAACTCATCAATTTCAAATTGAGATGCTAACTTTTTGTGTTTATGCTATATTAAAATATTATATTATCATGTGAATAAGTATGTACAATATTGATGTGAATAAAATTTGGATGACTCTCTCATAAAAAAATATCTAGATGATAATAATACAGAAATTATAAGGGACAATTTTAAAATATCACTATTGATAGTAAATATACAGTAATTATTAGAAATCAAGGGAGGGAATCATTTAAGAACTAAATTAAAAAAATCATATATTATTTTTTTGAATCAAATTATATATATAATATTAACCTGAATGAAATCTAGATTATCCCCATATTGAAAAAATCTAGATGATAACATAGAAATTATAAGAGAAAAATATTTAAAATATCATTTGATATAATAGTTAATATTATAATTATTATTGAACTTCAAGAGAGAAATAAATTAAAGAATTTAATAATTAAAGTAAAAAAAATCACATATTTGCTTTTCAAATCATATATTCTAAATTCATTCATATCTTTATATTTTAAATAGCTACTAAATTATATATTAATTTGTTTTTACCCAAATTGCATATATCAGGATCAAACTTAGATTTCAAACTTGTAAGTCGCATTAAATGCGTTAAATAGTGCGTTGAACAGTAGAAAATAATCATTTTTTGCTGCAGTTTTTGGGGTCTAGATTGAAAAAACATCATCGTACAGGCAGATAACAAAAGTTGTTATTTATTTTTTTTTTTTTAGGGAGGTTCACTGGAATGATCAGTGTAGAGGTTAGCGTCTCTGAACTGGTTGTCAGTCTTAAAACTGGAATCACACATTACATTTCAACATAATTTTTATTTGATTTTAGCTTCAAACTATGATTTTAACAAAAAGTGAAAACAAAATACTTTTTCTTTTCCATCAAACATAGTTTAACGACAATAACTCGAACACACTCCTTTTTTATTTTTTATTTTTTGGGTTGAAATCTGTGGCTTGTAGGATTAAGTTAGCGAAAAAAACCAGCGAATGAAAAAACGGCGGAATCATTTTATGGCTGAAGATTGAAGCCGGCGGAGGAGGAGGGATAGGATGGAGAGACGGGCTAAAGTTAGAAATTAAGGATTTAGTTGACTGATGGTTTGAGAATTTTATTAAATTTGAGTATTTGTTAAATAATCCTTGAGAATAAATTAGGAATAACGAAGTTTAAGTTTCAATATTTAAAAATGATGATAAAACAATGACGGGGCAATGACATAGATAAAAGAACAAACAAAAATTTATCATGTAATGATATGTTTCGGTGCTGGCCATTTAATATTAATAACGAAGCAATCACCTTATTATAATTTGTCTTCTAAAATTTTTTAAAATTTAATATTTTTATTATTATGTAAAATAAAATTTTAAATGTAATTTCCACACACACAGTGTGTATATATATATATATATATACTCTGTGTGTGTGAACTCAATTTTGAGAAAAAGGGGATTACTTTGGATATTAGCACATGTAAAACACAAAAACTTGTAAATTTCCCTAAATATGTCAAATAATACATTAAATTGTAGAAAATAATAGTTTTTTCAATCTAGCATATTTCAGACTCATTTTATAAAAATTATTACACATAGAAGTGATTTAGGCTCGACGTGTCATTTATATAGTGATTTGGATCCCACATTTCTTAATCTTTATGTCTAAAGATTTTTTAAAACTTAATTTGTAATTACTTATCAATTATTTTTATATGAAATAAAATCAAATACTATTTTTCATACACCAGTCATCTAAGTAAATTTCATTTTAATGATATGTCTTAAAATTTGGATTGAAGGGAGTTTTAAACTTTTAAAATACTTTTATCATTAATATTTATTTAAATAAATCAATACAGTAACTAATATAAAAGTGCACTCAAACTATTAAGAGAAGAATGTCTAATTATTCATTATCTAATTAATTAAAGAAATAAATCTCTAATTAAACTCAGTTATTACTAATTAACATATAAATATGACTAAAAGAAAATCAGGGTATTACAAATTAGAGTGGAACACTAAATAATATTATTGATTTACATAAAATATACTACATTTCAGTTTCCAAACTAATAAGTTATTTTACGTGTTCATTGACTTAATAATAATTAGGTTTATTTATAGTCTGTAAATTCATGATTTAATCTCAATATACATAGTTGAAATATTACTAGCATATTGAAAGGTACCATTGAATAATATACGCAGTATAAATTAATTAATTTGTTCTCCATGATGATTCTAATTCAAACGCACGCAATGATTCCAACAAAGTTAATATAAATTAATAATCTAAATTACGACACATTTATGTTAACATTATAAAATGAAAAGTTTACTACAACATTCACTCATCATTATCAAACTTCGATCATGTTTATTTAATGTCTGTGGTAATCTTTTGGAGTGCTTCACTATCCTATTAGTGGCTTATAAAAGTATTTTATTAATTAAAAATCATAAAATATAACTTATGTAAAATGAAATGATAAACACCTGATGCCTCCTCAAACCTTCACCTAACTTTTAAAAGTATCTTAATCTCATTCCTGGACAATAAATATGCCATATGATGTAACTCATTAGTGGTGGTGGACTATAGATGATGAATATCTCAAAAGTTAAATGAAATTCATTTATTAAGTCCATAATACAAAGTTTCTTCCAACATTGGGTGAAGCAACCACATACTGTCATTCCCTTGGAATTTATTTCTATAATATAATCATAAAACATAATGCTCCTTAAACCATAACCAAACTTTATAAAACCTTTGTCAATTTAAGCATATTCCCAAAATAGATTTTGTGTGTGTGTGTGTTGGGTGGCGGGGATGAGTTTCAAAAACAAGAAGTAACTTAATTGATAAAACAATTCTCTAAATCTTTAAATTTCATAAATAAATTTGATTTAATTTTATTATGGATTGATATTGGAAACCATGATAGCTGAGGTAGTGAAAAGATATATACATTTTGAGGAGACACGCAGGTTTGGGGTAATGGTGCGGAACAAGGAGCTTTTTCTAGAACACATGTTATTTAGCATACGAAATAGAATTCATCAAAGTGGAATAGATTTTTGGCACAGATAAAAATGGAATACATAAAAAGTTAGGGATGAATGTCATGAAATCTTTATTTTAGAGCATTAGGTTTTTCTTAAGAAAGAACAACACACAACATATCAAATTGTTGACGTACGTGTATATGAAAGTTAGATTGTAGAGACTAAAAGATAATATTGAAGGAATATTTTAATAAAATGCAAATAGCAGTTGAATTCAAAATAATTGATGAAAGAAGGTAAAATAAATTTATGATAATTGTTCTAATCAAATTAACTTATATAGTAGTAAAAATTAATATAATTGATTAAATTATAATTAAAAATATAAACCAAAACTAAATAAAGTTTTATGATAATTATTATATTCTCGAAAAATAAAAAGGAATTTTAAACTAAAATATATATTTTAGATATAAAATGATTTTAAAAAATATTGTTATTACTGAACACAAATATGACATGGTAAATATTATAAGTAAATTATTTATTAGAGATTTTATTATTATTTTGGACTTATACATCGTATTTTTTTTTTTAATGCATACAAAATATTATTAGATTCATTATACTATCTTAAGAGAGTTTTTGTTAAAAAATCAATTGTAATTGTGCCGTTCTTTAATTTCTTTTAAATCTATAAATTAAAGTTTATTGCATTGATCTTGAAGAGTTTATAACCCTTTTATTCATGCATCAAGTGCTTATAAATATTTTGATATTCATTACTAATATTAATATGTCAGAATATGAAGTTATTATTTGTTTACTAATTAAACTAAGAAATTGTAACGTTGTATCGAACAATAAAAATAAATTTGACTTAAGTGGAAAATATTCGAAATAACTTTTAAATGTATATGATCATGTTATATAGTAATAAAATTCTAACCAATAAACGAAATAACATAGTGCATGTAACATAAATTTTTTAAGTAATCTCAAAATGAATAGAGAATTTAATTTACAAATAACAAATGTGTGATCTACTTCCATAAAATAAATAAAATTAATTTTTTATTTTATTGTATCATCTCTTGAAAATTCTTATTTATCATATATAAATTATTTGACTAAAACAAAATCCAAAAATACATAATAAAATATGGAGAGAAAATCATAAAAATACGAAAACAAATGGCAAAAAAGGGAAAGAAAGTACCTTGTTTTTTATGGTGCAAGAGAAAAGAATAGATCCTGGCTTTCTATTTACAAAGTTCTATTTACCAAAAAAAATTTAATTGAATGGCTAGTCATGAGAAGCTTTTATTTTTTATTTTTTTTGAGTGATGTAAGAACAAAACAAAACAAAATGCAAAAATATACAATAAATATGGAAAGAAAATCATAAAAATATAGAAACAAATGGTGAAAAAGGAAGAAACTACCTTCTTCTTAAGGTGAAAGACAGAAGAATAGATCCTGACTTATTTTTGTTTCCTTTGGATATGCCAAAAGTCGAACCTCCCAATCGCTAGCTATCAGTACCTAAAATACAATTATCATGAAAGTGCAAAATCAATGCATTTTTGAAAACATGATAACTTGATGAAATTAGTCACATAAGGTGCAAATATAATGAATAGAAAGGATATACAATAATGAGATTTGTCATTACTAATGTCCTGAGCTACCTAGAGGAGGCATTCTATGTTAATATATCATTAGCCGTGAACTCACGGTTCATAAGTTGGCTTTTCTCACAAGTGGCGCTGCAGAACAAATCTGAAGAAGTATACATACATATATATACATGTCCTGAACACCAAAAGAATTACTCAAAAGTGTATTCCTTATTATCAAGATAGACTCAAATTGCATTACCAATACAAATGTAAGTGCTTAATAATGGCATGATTATTAGTACTAGATTGCATTGAATTGAGTAATTGCTTATTGGATTTCAGTTTCAGTCCGAATAATTATTATAAACGTATGATAATAATAATAATAATATAGATATGTGCTGTTACAATGAGCATAGAACCATGTACCAATGGTTCATATTTCAAATGTCAACATCTCATCTGTTTCAAAGATCAATAACCATTGAGTTTTTTATGCATAACAAGTGATATATATATATATTTCATAGTAATTTAAATAATTATGCTAATATATTAACTCAACCTATTATTTTTAATTTTTAAATTAATTTGCATAGCATTTAAAATTAATTCTTAAAGTAGAATAAAAAATATTTTGACTTTTGAATTATTTAATAGCCAAGTCTAAAGGAATATAATCCTAACATTCTAAAAAAAAAAAATTATGACACTTTATATAGTAACATATTATAATTATAATTTTATATTTTTGAATTTCATCAAGTTAAATTTAAATAATAAAATTAATATTTTAGATCATTATGACTTTTAAATAATATTTAGCAAAGATGTTAGGGGTTGATACCCCCAGAGTGTAATTTATTACCTTTTACTCTTCAGAATCACCAAAAAAAAAAAAAATCATTGTGACTTTATTTTTATCATTTAATGCTTATAATTAATTATCTTAATTTTTAAAAAATGAAACTAAATTTACTTTATAATTAGACAAAAAAAAACTATTCTTAAAACGTTTAATTGAATTTTATTAGAAAACAATTCATAGCAACTTCAAAGTAATATTGTTATATAAATATAAATAGTATTTTTTTTATGTATCTCACATTGACTATACATATAATATTAGAAAATAATAGAGCATAGTCATAATTAGTGATTTAGCTTATATTTTATTAACCATGTAGTGTTTAGATTATGTTAATGCAATAAATGCCTTTACAGTGAAGTTTACACACACACTCTAGTCAAGACAAAATTATCTTAAATTTGTCAAGACAAAATTGCTTCGCAGCCACGAAAGAATAATATGTACGTTAAGTAAAATAAATGCGAGTGCGATGATTGCCTTTTTTTAATCGGTGAAGTTGATGCTGTATCTTGTAAGATATTAATATCTAATGCAGAAGCCGGACTCTTATTCATGTATCTTCCTTCTTTAGCCATTCCTAAACGCATCAGCCTTCAGAGGTGGAAATTTCAAAGGTTTGTTTGCTTAGCGTTGTGTCGTTCCTGCTTCCTTCTTCTCTTGATGCCAGTATTCGTCTTTCAAGTTATGGCATCAAAGGGCAAGCCCCTACACTTCCAAATCCAACACAATCGCCTGATCCAGAGCCTTTTGTCGTAGATTCTTTTGTGTCCAACGGTGATGGTGGTTTTTTGAGAGGTTTCGGTCATGAGATCAAGAGCCGGGTTCCAACCGGTCCAAATCCAACTGAATCACCTGATCCACCACCTGGTGTGGAACATACTTTTGTTTCCAAAGATGGTTCTTTGAATCATGAGATCAAGGGGCCTGTTCCTACAGGTCCAAATACGGTAAAGTCACCTGATCCAGTACCTACTATGGAAGCTTCTTTTGTTAATGTCTAGTTTCTGTGGTTTTTAGTAGGTTTATGGGCACTTTGCTCTAAATTGTGTTGCTCGCCTTAAGATAATCAATAAAATATGAGCAACTATTTACTATATGTCTGTTTCATGGTTAGAATTTCAGTTAAAAACTAAATATAATTGGACGAGCAGTAAGTAGCTTAGTTCCCTGTAAGAATAACGACACAAGTTTGAATCTAAAAAATGCACTTATTAAAAAAGAGAGTAACTGTAAATGCTCTATTGCCAGATTAGCAAGAGCAAGTCTCCCACAATTTTAATAAAAAAAAAAAGAGAAATTCGGTCAAAATTATTTATTTAGAATTTGATTAAAATTTAGGGCGGGTCAATTCATATTGCTATTTAACCACAATATATAAAAGATTACCGGATACAAAACTTTGTTCAAAATAAAAAATACATAACTAAGCCTTTAATCATCGCCAATAGGGGCTTTGTGGTCAGTGTAACTGCATGTTGTTAACAAAAGAGAAAAAAAAAAAAAAACATAAAAAACGAAGCTAAGGATCTTGAGGGAAATTAATTTACATATGAGCTTTCCCAAATAATTTCATTATAATATTAGTTACAGGGGGTCAAATACACAAATATGGGACTATACAACTCGGATTGTCCGAGTTAAGAAAAAGCCAAAGAAAATTGAGAAAAGCTGAAAAAGAAACTGCCCATGCAATTGCCCACTGCAACAATGCAGAAACTCGAACAGTAAAGCTGAAAAGCACAGTGACGACACTGTAGTAGAAGAAGGAACTCGAACGGTTCGAGTTCCGTATGCGACAAACCTCCTCCCGCGTGGCAGCGCTGTGGCGACCCACAGGAGCACTGTAGCAGTAGAAGCAAACTCGGATGGTCCGAGTTCCTGAACAAAATCTTCAGGAGGAGTTGACAATAAACTGAAACTTCTGGAACCACATTAAAAGCGTGCATGCAAATTTGACCACACTGCTGGAAGGTACAAAAAGCTACAGGGATTTGGAATTTGACCTAAATGAACTCGGATACAGTCCGAATCCTAAAGGCGACACGAGGGTTGAGGTGATGAGTCTCTGAAAATTTCTCCGAGAAATGAAGGAATCTAACCTGTCCCGCTATAATGCTCCGGGAACTTCAGATTCACTGTAATTTGGCAGGGAAGAGGTGGTAAAATGAATTGATCATTGAATTAAGCTCAACTCTTGGTTCTTCTTTCTTATATTGGCCTGTATAAATGAGTTGAAAGGAAATGTTGTTTATAGTTTAGCAGAGAATTATTGTAAAAAAAAGGTTTCATTAATTTTTTTATTTAGAGATAGAGTTAAGAAAAAAAGTGATATAATGCAAAAAAATACCTAGAAGACGTGATTAAATAATGGATTATCGTAAGTATATGGTTGAGCAAGTTATTAATAAAAATATAAGATTATTTTATTTTATTAAGATTATAATATCTATACTATTTACTTATGTTATTTCTAAAATAATTATTTTTTAATTTTATTATGAATTTGGTTATTTATTTAGAGAATTTAGAAGTAAGAAGTGTTTCTTTTATGTTGTTTGATTGTTTCAATTTTTATAAATTTAATATGATATTATGCAGAAATATATAATATAATGGGATATTAATTTTTTTATATTCATTAGTATAAAAATTTTAATTAACTAGTTAATTAAAAAATTTTCCAATAAATAAAAATTTACAATTTTTTTTACTTTTCATTTTAAACAGAGCTTAAGAAAAGTATGGACTCGTCGTCTGTTTTTGGAAGCACCGGGGAATAAGATTCATGAGATCCTACATGATGCTGGTTTCTATAATATTTCACAGGTTTGTAGAGTAGACATAAATAGGTCTCTAAGGTAGCGTTTCTTTTGTGTCCTAGGAGGGACAGAGACAGAAATACAGGGACATTGGAGACGAAAATAGAAAAAATATTGTCCCTGTATCATGTTTGGTTGTGGAGACGAAGACAAAAAATATTGGCCGTTGACTACCATTGACTGATGTTGACGGCCGTTGACCAGAGGCTAGCGGCCATTGACCGGCCATTGATCACGTTAACCATTTGACTTCGTCATTGTTCGTTGACTTCGGCATTGACCGGTTGCAGCTCGGTGGCAGCAGGTGGCCAGACCACTATCCTCATTTTCTATCTCCAATGTCCCCACTTTTTGGAGGGACAGAAATATAGGAAATTTTTTTTTCTCTAGGATGGAAAATTTTTCCGTCCCCATCACCAAACATAATACAGAGACAGTGTATCCTTGTATTTGTGTCTCAGGACACAAAACAAACACTACCTAATATCCGCATTGGTAGAAAGATGGAGACCACAAACACACACATCTTCCATTTTTCATGTGGAGAATGTACCATCACATTAAAAGATGTTTTTGTATTGCTTGAGCTTCCTATCCAGGTATGCTAGTCATTAGTTTTACTAGTGGAAATTTAGTAGAAGTACAACGGACATGTTATACACTTCTTAGTGGTTGGCCTAATTCCGTTAAAGGGTGAGTAACTAATTTAAAGTGGTTGGATCAACCTCTAAGACAATTTAACCGGCCCCAATCTAGAAATGTATACTTGAGGGTATATTCTCGCTCTTCTAGGTAATTGTGTACTCCCTGACAAGACTGAGGTAGAGGTTCATGGAAAAGCAATCGTCAATAGGTTGTGATTGCCATCTTATGCAATTGTAATTAAGAGAACCCTTCTATATTTTCCATATAAATGTGTCTCATCTACCTAGACAAGTGATTTGCAATATCTGAATGCTTTAATACAGGGATGAAAGTCCAAGATACCTTGTGAAATATGCGAACATTTGGCACTGTTACTGGGTCATCCCGACAATAGGCATCTATGGTATCAATTTGAACAATTGCTCCACGATCAACAGGACACATTGTCGCACACCATCGCATCAACTCTTCAAATGAGCCTTCTCAACCATCAAAAACCTTTTTGATTGCTTTTTCCTTTGCTACCCATGCTTTTTTGTACGTTGTCGTGTACCCAAATTGTGACTGTACCTTCGCCACAACATATTTCACTTTAATAGATGGGTCAGATTATACCAGTGGCTCAATTAATTGCATAATTGTGTCTAAATCCAACTTTGAATGGTCTCATTAAACTCTTGGCCTAGAACAAGTGTGCGGTCCATTGTACTTCTAGATTTCCCAATAATCCTTCTTCTTCCTCACACTTTCCCTAAGAAGACATCTGCAATCTTTCTCATATTGTAGGCATTGCAATAAAATGTCTTTGGTTTTGACTTCAACATTTTGTAATCCACTCCATTGTTTATGTTGTATCTCTTAATTACTTTAATAACAGCCTCCCTATGTACCTACAAATGAATGATGTGAATGGTGAGAGGGAGGATGGCCAGAGGATGGGCCTAGTGAGGGGGAGGGTCTCATTCAAGTTAGGGTGAGAATGGCCAGAAAGGGTCTCAGCTTATATAGAAGAAGTAAAGAACTTTAGTAATGGACCTATTTAAAAATTATTATTTTATTAAAATATTATTCTATTACGTTCAAAATTTTTAAATTTTTTTTAAATAATAATTTATTGTTCCGTTCAATTTTATATCATTTTTTATTATAAACTTTTAGAAACTAATATTTTATTTCAAAACTAATATTTTCACAGAATGTCCATTTTAGAAAATTTGAGTAATACTGTGTCGCTGGTGAAACGACATATTTTTAATGACAACACGGTAGTCGACTTATTTAGTGGGCTGTGTGTCAACTTCGACAAAGTCAAAAGAGATGACTTATTGGTAATTAATGGAAAAAAACTCAAACGGCTAATATCAAAGAGCTGACGGTTTTGGAATTTCGCTATTATCCTTATTCTTTAATGAAAAAAAAATTGATAGACGGCTATTTCTTAGAAAACAAGAAGTAGCGTCTTCAAAACTCATAATTGACATCTATTTTTTAAATGAACTTACCTCGTATTAGGGGACTAGTTACTACGTCCAGCAACTATAGTTGTTAAAGTAGGCCAACGGAGGCCACGTGTGGCCGATCACAAGTTGCGAGTTGAAATGTCAAATTTAGGTTAACCTACTTTACTTGAGAGCTAGGAAATTATATTACCAGTCCGGCTAAAACCACTTGAGTTGGTAAGTTAAACGGGTTCAATTACTAAATAATTAAAAAATAAAACAAAATATAAAGATCCTTAAATTTGTTCAAAAACTTAAAAAAAAATTGAAATGGGGTTGAGGTGGGTCACTTGGATGAGTGGACCTGGAATATTTTTTTATTTATTTTTCTTAGTAGAGAGCGTAAAAGAACCTGAGGTGAGTATGTTGGTCTTGACATAATATGAGAGAGAGAGGAGTTAGCTAGTTTTAAAAAATTAAAATGATCTATGGCAATCCACTTAACTCGTTGGTTATTTGGATTGAACCCACATAACTATGGCAATCACACAATTTTCGTTTGCGGTCTTCAACTTGATGGTGAGATCAGGTGAAGCACTTGTCAGTGACCATAACTCACTTGCAACATTTGTTGAAAGATTACCGACTATGGAAATCTTTTGTAGTTTCGTAGATCTTAGTGTATCAAGTACGTGATAAAGTGTACCTCTAGATTCCTGCTTGTGAAACCTTCAATGAACATAAACTTCAGTTTGAGTCGAATGCAGTAGCATATTTCTCTTCCTTCCCAAAATTCGAAGTGGGAATGTTGCAAAGCACCAATAGCATTTCTAGTGGTTCTAACTCTTGAACGTTGGTTAACCTATAACACAATTGTAAGAAATTATTGTCCAAAAATATTGTAGGATTGTATACTATAAGCACATCAAATAGGATATAGAATTAAAATAAGAGTAATATATATTTTAAACAAGTTTAAATGTCACGTACTGGAATAATAACTTTGAGAGTCTCTAGATCAGCACTTGTTTTCAACATGTTTGAAAGCGCAAGGCCTCCTTTATATTGTGTAAATCCAAATCAATCGAAATGAGTGAAAATTTTACCAAACCAACCCATCAAAATAGTGGGTTATTCCGCATTGGCCCGGAGGTTATAGCTCACTTTGGCAACTTTACCAACAATAATGGATACCATAAAAACACAAAGACACAAAGTGAAAAAAAAAAAATTACTATATTCAAATGTTGACTTTCCAACTGGGTTCTCGATTCATGATGTTTCAAATATATCATATATCTATACACCATATAAATTAGGAGTTTTCATTTGCCCTGTAGATGTACTACTCACATTCACATATTCATTTCTCCATATTTTACTCATTAAAGCATTAAAAAATTGTTATGTACCAAAATAAAGTACGTGTACTATAAGAATAGATATTTATTATGTCTATTATAGTTATAGGCAGGATAAAATATCCTTTATCCAATATAGTACCGTCTATATAAATATTGATTGCAACACAATATTGTTAAATTTAATTTATATTAATTAATAGAGTTTAAAAACTTCCATTATAAAAAATATTATTTTTATTTAACCATTATTTTACATAAATAAAAATATTGGTCTTCCGTAATTTTGATAATAATTAATATTTCATAGTTATGTATATTTATTATAGTCATAAGTTTCAATTTCTTATGATGTCATATTTTATGAGTAGTTATTCTAATTTACATTTAAATGATTCGTTTTTATATGTATTTTAAAAAATTCTAAGGTCTACGAATAACAAAATGCTCAATAGTAAAATGAAAATTAACACTAACATTTTTGTTTGTTTTATGGCTTGGCTTTCTTTTCGTCACTTATTGCAAATATGAATAGTGATAAGATATTTAAGTAACTGAATAAACCTTGAAAATTGTTTTTATTTATTACTTAATATTTTTATTCGATTGAAACATTTATGGGTAATATTCTATTTAAACTTTTGTTTTGGTGTAAACATTAATTCATCTTTGTATAGTATCTATCATTTTTTGCTTTTCATTGTTTTCTTTGACATTTTTTATTTCAATGAAAAAGATAATAAATTTAAAGATATTGAATCATATATCATTTATTATTTATATTTTCAGCTTACGTTATGTATTTATCTAATTTTAGGCATGCATTGAATCATATTTTGAACAATATTTTTTCTTTGAAAACTGTTTTTTCCTAAATTTTTATGCCACTAGATTCTTTAATTTTTATCCAATTTAATGATTTGTTTATTTTTATAAAATATGTCTTCATGATGTATTTTGGTGTGTTTCCCATGCTAATTCATTATACTTTATTTTTTGGGTTAAAAAACATAAACTTAGCTATCATTAGTTATATATATATATATATATTATTCTCATATATTTCAACATGCAAGAATTATTTCATGTTGGAGGATATACTTGTAATTGAAAATTAGTCGATGAAGTTAGTTTACTTAGTTAGTATTTTGTTATGCCCCTTACTCTATTTAAGGGTGCTTAGTAAAATTTCATCTCAATATTCACTCAATTATTTGCTCTCTCCTCTCTGATTACTATGGATTTCAACATGGTATCAGAGCCATTCCATCCAGCATGAGAAACTCTTCCGCTGCCTCCATTTCTTGAGTTCTCGATGAACTCATCTTTTTCTCAAGTTCATCCATTTTCTCCCATTTTCTTAGTCGCCAAACACCTTAGAAAATCAATTTCTCACATTTTGATTCTTTTTCTTTCTTCTGAAAAAACTTTCCTTTCTTCAACACACAGTTCTCAAAGAATCTTTTTCATTTATTTTCCTTTTCTTCTGGTTGTTCAACACTTCTTCGTTACCAATCTTCATCGTCTTCCTTTCGGTGTTGTTTCCATTCGTTGATTCTGGCTTCAACCATCGCTGGCACCTACGTTCGTGTTTCTCCGGTGTGGCTCATGTTTTCAATGATGTTCTCTGCTTCGAATTCTTGCTCCCATATATTGTTCTTCCACCTTTCACTGTGAGTTCGCACTTCATTTTTTGGCATTGTTCTTCAATCTAGTTCTTTAACATCCTTGGCGAGCTTCACTTGTGTTTTTCAGTTCACATGCATGAAAATTTCAGATCTAGTTTGATGTGTCCATCTTTTCTAGTGAGCTAAGGTTCCAAGTCTCCTTAAGCTCCGCAAGATGGTTCACTACCTTTGTTTCTTCTTCTTTGCTTTCTCTTTACTGGTTACAGCATATATGATTTTCCGGTGCAGTGAATCTGGTGTGATCTTTCATCGTCATCAGTTTTGGTTTAGTTCTTTAGAACTCAAATCCAAGTTTTAGATTGATCAAATTTGTTTTCTTTGTTGATAATTGAAGTTCTTAATCAAGATTTCTATTCTTTGGGATTATTTTTGAGATTTGATATGTACTTTTATCTGGTTTGTGTACTGGTTTCAATTCTGTTGAGAGATATTATTGTGTTTCATGGATTTTCTTAGAGCCTCAGATATTGGCCTGGATAGTTCCTATTTTGTTTTTCAATTCTTGCTGGATTATCGAAGTTTACTTCCTAGATTTGGATATTTGGCCATTAATGCCTTTGTTCTTTTGATTTTGATTTTGTCTCTTGTTTAAGGGTAGTCAAAGCACTTGTTGATTGGCCTTTAATTGGCAATTTACTTCTGTCATGATTGGTTAAGCATCGATCAGATATAGACATATAGCTTCTACTCTTGATGGTTATGTCTTGTTTTAGCTTATGCTTTTTTTGTAAGGTGGTTAAGTATTGATTCAGATTCAACCTTATGTCTTGTCTTATGACATTAACCTCTGATTGAAAGTCTTATTGACTATATATAACCTCTTGTGAACACCCGATTTTGTCCGGCCATCAAAACAGGAAAATCCAAAAATTTGCATTTTCATTTCTTCAACGAGGATAGAGTTGTCTTGTTATTTTTATTTCTAAAAGAAAATTTCCCAACAAAAATAAAAATAAATATAAAAAATATAAAGGAACCAGCCCGGTTGGGCCCGTCTGCTCAGTCTAAATAAAAACACAGAGAAGTGGCTCACTTCCCGGTCTCCATTCTGCACGCCCAACATGAGAAGATGGGGAACAATATTAAAATGGAGAAACCATTCTCTGCAACAAGAGGGAGCCCACTGACTGGAGTGCTCAGCGGATGGGCAAGGTAGCACGGTTCTCCTGCAACTCCAGAATCGGTATGGGAGCAATATTAATCACAACAACAAAGCCAGTATAAAAAGGGGAGTTCACCTGTCTACCGGGGGATCCGCATGGCCATGCCACAACCCCATCTAAGCCCACCATAGCCCTTACCTGAATACCATCACCGTCAAGCCACCATCATCACCAACTCTGCCCACACACGCTTAGCTTTGACCCCATACACACACATACCATTACACATTCAGAAATCATCACCACCATCACTGTCTTCCATCATCAAATCACCATCTTCACTTTCACTACATCTTCACAATCACCATCACAGCCTTGGTATTATTTAGCCCCCTCCTCCCATACCAATCTATCACTACCATCATATCCTTTTAAAACATATACCACAACTCTTAACTCACAATTACAGCTTTCCCATCAAAGCTACTACCATCATTCAGCCTCACAAAAGAAAAAAACAGATCCATAATCTCACCTAGTTACCAACTCAACTACTGCCAACCACTTGAACCATACCCATCACGGCCACTAATCTGAACCATCATCGCGAGAAGCCCTGCAGCGCCGTGACCTTGTCAATCACGCACGGCGCCGGTACGAAGCCAGCCAGGACCTCGCGACCGCGTGCTGTTCCACAACCTCCCTCAGCGCCGTCGCTCTCCTCCACTCGCAGCTTCGCTCCAGCCCAGCCCCGCGACCAGCACTCCACGCGAACACGACGTCGCCGCCTTGCACTCCATCAGACCGCACACCGCTGCCTAACGCCACGCATCCAGAGAACCACCGCGACCTCGTGCGCCTCCGCCTTCAGCTCATCCGCCTGCCAGCCAGCACCGTCGCCAACCCCCCCTGCCGGTAACGTCCTCACACGACCGCGCGGCTTCCCTCTCCCCCATGGCCGCGCGACCCCCTCCTTTCCCCATTCTCCCATGGAGTCAGTGACCCAATATAGAAGGGAATGAAACCCGTACTTCGTCGCTTAGCTCCAGACCTTTCCTTTCTGCCACTTTTGTTTATTCATTTTCTGTTTGTTTTTATTGTTTTCGATTTTATTAATGAGGTTTAGACTATTTGAATTACTTGAGGGCTCATTGGGTCTGGAGTGTTTGGATTGGAGTGATCATTGGGTCAGAGCTGTTCCCTTTTCGTTTGGGCTCGTTGGGTATGGGGCTTCCCATTTTGTATTGTGTCGGGATTTTTTTTGTTGTTGAGGCTTTAACGTTTTTTCTATCATCGGGCTGCTATTTGGTTTTTCTTTAGGCAGTATCATTTTTTGGGCAGGAGGTATTGTTTTTGGTCATAATTACTTTTTGGGTTTTGATTTGCTATTGGGCTGGGTTCGTTTTGGGTGCTGATCTTGTGGGTTTTGTTTTTTTTTACTTTGTTGACAGTAGGGTTTTCTTTTCAATATATATATATATATATAAAATAAAAAGAACGAAAATACTAATTAGGGTCCTTGTGTTTTCTTTGATTATTTTACTTATTTTAGTATTTTTGCATTGGTTGATTTCATGCTTGTTATTTGTTTACAAATTAGCTTATTAGTTCATGATAAAAATAAATGAATGAATAAATATGTTTTATTTTTCTTGGTAAATAAATAAATATTTTTTTTTTATATGACAAAAAAATAATAAACAAGAAATATTTTCCTATGTAATAATCAATAATAGTGATTGAATAACAAATGTTATCTTTACTATTATTGAATCATAAAGATTTATTGAGTAACCTGGTGCTAACTTGAATATCGTGTAGAAATGGATTTTATAAATTTTATCTCAAATATTTTTGAATCCGTGTAATGATCAATGATGGTGATTGAATAACGAATGTTATCTTCATTATTGTTAAATCATTAGGATTTATTGAGTAGCCGAGTGCTAACTTGAATCATCTTCAAGAGTGGATTTTGTTTTTTTTTTTTAAAAGAAAAGGTTCTTCATTCAGAAAGATTTTCATTTAATTAAAATTGACCAACACACAAATATTTTCTACAGAACTACGTAACTTTGAGTTCCTCATTGTACCGGAGGATACGTAGGAGCAGACAACCTCTGTCAAGTCAAAAGTTAATTTTTCTTAATTTAATTGTCAAATTGTAAATATTTTATGTAAAAAATTTTAGTTCATGTATTCAAGTTGTAAATATATCTTCAAAAATTAATTTTTCTTAATTTAATTGTCAAATTGTAAATATTTTATGTAAATCATTTTTAATTTTATGGGTTAAAATTGTAAATATATTTGCCATAATTAATTTTTCTTAATTAATGTGTTTAAATTGTAAATATTCTTGGTAAATTAATTTTTTTCTTAATTTATGTGCTAAAATTATAATTTTTATCTTCCTTATTTGAAATTTAAAGGGGTTATTATTTAATCTGCATAATTCACTAAGATACCGTCTAAGGACGGGTGTATTAGGGGTGCGTGGGATTAAGTTCCTACCCTTCCCTATGCATAATCGACTCCCGAATTCATATCTGGTTTTCAAACACTATTTTCATTGAAAAAATAGAATTGGTTTTTCCAAGATTTTCCAAATTAAATAAACTTGGTGGCGACTCCCAATTTTCAAATAATTCTTTCTCGCCGTCCCCGTCGCGATCCCGGTTGCGACAGATGGCGACTCCACTGGGGACTTCAGTAAGAGAGTTAGGCCTATTATAGTTAGTTGTGCAAATTAAATATATACCCCATTTATTCTTGTTTTTCTTTCCTCACTTTATTTTGTGCAGTGTTTCTTGAATTCTCTTTTGTATAGCTTAATTTTCTGGATGTTTATATATAATATTTGTTTATTCGTTAAAACTCTAGGATAGACGACTATTGTTATTCTGTATATACCTGTGGTTTGAATTTTGTAAAATTTTCTTTATTTATTAAAATCTTAGGATAGATGACTATTTTTGTACATATGTGTTGTTTGTATCTTGTTTTGTAGGAGTGTCTGTAGTGATAGGATCAGAAGGTTTGTATGCTCCCAGTACACACTTCACGATCACTTAATTCACACACTGTATTCTTGGACTCTATACCCGAGCCCGTGCGAGCTTAGGATTAGGGGGTTTCTTGACATTGCCATGAGGGGCTTCATGCTCACTTGGTAGTTGTTGGGACACCACTCAGTTATTCTTGGCCTTATGAGTCAATCATATTGAGAGGGCTTATCCCTACTTATGGTTGGTTCAGAGGTCGGATCCTTGTCCTGTGGATAAGGGCAATCTGGGGACCATGGTCATTAGAAGTCTAGACCCACCATGAATGTGTACACGTATAGTCAAACCTAGTAGCTACCACGTTAGGGATTTTGGCCTTAGAACATCCCACCCATTAGGTTTTACCCGACTAGGACAATGGGAGCATGCTTCTTTCATCCTTTTACACTGCACTCCTTTATGTTTTATTTTAATTGTTTCTACACCAAACATTGTTACATTGCATTTAAGTTAGCTAGTTCCTTATCTCATAACTTAATGTTGACATTCATTCTCAGATGTTTAGGCATTTTGCTCATTATCGCATGCATTCATTCCATTCATTTCTCATAACATAACTTGTTTTTTACATGAAATGTTTCTTCAGTTGTGTTCACTTACATAGGTTTGTGCATCATCAAATTCTCAAGGAAAAAAAAAAACATTTTCACAGAAGCATGCATTCTTATCTCTTCCATCTTTTTAATTCTACTCAATTATTTCATTCTTGTACATAGTGTGTGTGGTTTTTGATTCATCATCAGTTCAAAGCAAATGGATGCAATACCGATGAACACTAGCAATGTACATGACTGGAAAAGAAATATCAAGGTTACAGTGACAAGCAATGAGCTAGAGAAAGTAAAAGAAATAGTTCAGCTGATGCCTCGTGAAGTCCGATCCTCTTTCAAGAATACCTATGGGTGCATATTGGATTTGTTGACCATTCCGGTGGAAGCGCCGGCATTGAGTGCTCTCTCACAATTTTGGAACCCTTCTCTTTGTTGCTTTGAATTGCCCGATCTTGATGCTGCGCCAACCATAGAAGAATACGTGGTTATAATGAGACTACCGATCCAAGAAAAATCA
The DNA here is from genome assembly GCA_031216105.1 of Dalbergia cultrata. Classification (NCBI taxonomy): domain Eukaryota; kingdom Viridiplantae; phylum Streptophyta; class Magnoliopsida; order Fabales; family Fabaceae; genus Dalbergia; species Dalbergia cultrata. The sequence goes on from CM062350.1 coordinate 22,863,739, forward strand.
GGAATATATCTATACCAAGGGCATTATGTTAATAAGGAAAACGTTGCCAAGATAATCGGAGTTGATTCAAACCAGTTGAAAATGGAAGTAAGGGGGTCTACTCAAGGAATCAGAAGAAGTTTGCTAGAAACTCATATGCAAACTTTGGCACAACAAGGAGATTGGGACTTCTTCAAACGAACCATGGCACTGACTATCTATGGGTTGGTTTTGTTTCCATTCACGCCCGATGTCATTGACCAAGTTGCCATGGATGTGTTTTTCAAGTTCGAAACGTGTGGCATGAATCCTATCCCGGCCATGCTAGCAGATACATTCCTTTCTTTGGGGGTTTGTACTCAAAAGAGGGGGGGAAGGCTGCGCTGTTGTTTGCCAATGCTATACGTGTGGTTCATGACTCATGTATATGCTAATAGCCGCATGGGCCCTCTTCCTAATCCGTTAGGGGACTTCCATCGCATACAGATAAAGTGTCAAGAAGCTCAGGCATGGAAAAAGGAATTCTCACAGATCCAATCAAACACTTTCAAATGTGTATGTCCTTGGTATCGTGGAGACAGTGTTATCTACAGCTGTGGTGACTTCCATAATGTTCCGCTGATGGGTCCAAGGGGATGTATTTCCTATACACCTGCTTTAGTGCTTAGACAACTCCACTGGACTCAGACAAAGCCACAAGAAGAACAACTTAAAGTATTCAGTTTCCTATACCAAAAGACAAGAGTACCCTGGAGCAAGAAAGGAAGATCAAAATGGCATGGGGTGATGTCAAAATCTTAGGGAAAACAGAACTCGGCCAACAGCGTTTAACCTCTTCGCAAGAATACAAAGACTGGAGGAAGGCAAGAGTCGGGAAAGATAATATCCCAAAGGATATTCCCAACAACCTAGCTCCCACACAAACTCCAGAGTCGGCCCAACAGATGGAAATGATGAAGGCCCAAATGCGGTTTCTGGAGGAGAAAAAGGAAGCGGCAGACCTGAAGGTTGACATCCTTCAAGATCAATGCAAGAAAATGGCCAAAGAAATTGAGGCCCTAAAAGACGAATGTATTGAGGCAGCAGAAATCACCAAGTCCAGGAAGGGCAAAGAGAAAATCTCAAGCATGCATCTGGCCAAAATCCAAGAGCTAGAGGGAGGACTCCACAAGCTTGTGAAGGAAAAGAATCAATTTGGAGAGAGAGGTTAGTAAGAAAAATCGCATGGTGGAAAGAGTAGAATTGGAAGTCAGCCAACGAGATAAAGACATTTGGAGCTTGAGAATGGAGGTCAAGAAAGAGAAAGGTATGAGAGAAAAAGTGGCGGGACAAGTGAAGCACCTATCAACCATGTTGACCTGCAGGTGAGCGTAAGGCTACTCAAGGATGGGCATCGAAACCAATATCATGATTTGTTTGTTGATGCAATGTAGTCGAAGTCATGGAGAGAAAAGGCGTGAGAATGGGAAGAAAAATGTGGAAAGCTCACCGGTGAATTGAGTCATTACATTCCAAATTTTATTTACCGTTTCGAGCAAGCCAAGAAGCAAATTAATAAGTTGCCACCATTTAGATTGCCTCAAGAGGTGACAGAATTCATGGATTCATGCGAAAGGATCACTAAAGGCCTCAAGAGGAAGAAAATGAAAGCTTTGACGTAATCATCTGTCAGGAGTCAAGGATTGTTGAATTTCCTTGTTAAGAACAGAGGATTAAAACTTATGAAATGTATCTTGAAACGATTTGTACTCAGAACTTCACCCAAGAATGAATGAAACTTTAATGTTTGTACTTTCACTTATCAATTGTGACTTCTCAAGCTCGCCAGATGCTCTCTATAGAGGAATAGATGTTCCCTTAGAAAGTAATCAATCACATTTTTACCTTGAGATAGTTCGTCCTTGTGTAAAAGTGTGAGAATGCTCAGACATATGAAAAGGAACCACATTGCTAGTGTTCATTAGATAGTACCTATAGAGGAGTGAATCCTCCCTTAGATTTGCTATCAACCGCACCTCGACTTATAGGGTGATATATCCATAAGAATGGGTGCAGGGCATCCTTGCTTTTAAAAATAAAATAAAAAAGGGAACTTTTTGACCTCTTTCATTTGTTTCTTATATGTATATATATATAAAAAAAACATAAAACAAGATTTTAACTTCTCGACTTACACAGTTTGTGAAAGCGCAAGATTCGTAATCATTGGGCGCCCAAGGAAAGAGGATACCGATCTAACTCGTGTTCATAACACTAGAGCTCGAACCAAGATGGCCGGCGGAAACACAGAACCAGGAAGGACCATCCCGTCTGCAATTACTTCTGAAGCGGGAAGAGCTATTCCAGCTGTAACCACCTCGGCTATAATTACTTCTGAACCCGGAAGAAACTTAAGCATGGAAGTTGATGCGGTGAGAGGAAGACTGAATGAGTTGTCAAGTAACCAGGGAAGAATGGAGGAGATGATGCGGGCTATGATGGAGTCACTCGACTTATTGAAAGCCCACCAAAACTCAGGAGGGGTACAACCAAGTGCTACGACGATAACCATACCTGTGGTATCGGATGCAGCTCTAAATGTCACGCAAGGGGTGAATGATAATCCCCGCGAACAACCACCACCGACAATGCCTATTACTAGTCCCATTGGAGAAGGATATCACGCGGTAGAGAATATACATGCTGAAGGGCATGGGCACGCTACCCACATTTGGGAGCAGCCTTCAAATGTCATCCCAAGGCAACTCTCTTCCTCGGGGAATAATCGTGCAGAGACAGAGAAGGACAAGTCGAGAGAAGAATGGATGGAAAAAATTCAGGAACAAATTAAGGCAATCCAAAGGCCAAACAATTATGGCTACATGGAGATTGAGCAACTTTGCCCTCCCATTAGCAGTTGTCCCTAAAGATTTTAAAATTCCTGATTTTTCGAAATATGATGGAACTGGCAACCCACTCTTCCATTTAAAGAGTTATTGTACCAATATGTCAATCTGGTCCAAAGATGAAAAATTTCTCATTAGCTTTTTCCACGAGAGTTTGACCGGACCGGCTCTAGAATGGTACATCCAGTTAGATCATGCAAAGATTTCCTGTTGGGAGAGGCTGGTGACCAATTCATGAACCAAGTATAAGTTTAACTTGGAAATAGCGCCCGGTAGTGAACAAGCGAGTACAATGCAAAAGAAGAAAGATGAATCCTTTAAACAATATGCTCAGAGATGGAGAGCTTTGGCTGCTCAAGTACAACCACCACTCATCCCATCTGAGATGTGTTCATACTTCCTAGCAACTCTGGGGTCTCCTTACATCGGGGCAATGGCGGGAGTAGCATACCGAGATTTTTCTGAGTTAATAACTGCTGGAGAAAGAATTGAGAGCTTGACTAAAGCTGGAAAGCTCCCGATGAGCAATGAAGACACCAAGAGGGGATTCCCACCCAGAAAGAAAGAAACGGAAGTAAATTATGTGCAAGGTCAGCGACCGTTCACCCCAAGACATGTATCCACATATTCAGGACCGCAAATGTCATCCATCCCTCCTTACCCACACTACCAAACCACAAATCCCACCCCATACCACCAGCCTCAAGTCAACAACATTCACATGCGGCCATACCAACCCGCCCATCCAACATATCCAACCATACATCCTCAGAACTTCCTAAACACAGCACCTCGATCCAATTCTCAAAACCAAAATCGCAATCGTTTCCCAAACCTACCACCTTTTCCAAAGTTAGCCATTTCCAATGCTGACCTTTATCAACGGTTGTTTGATGCTCATTTGATTTCACCATACCCTGTGCACCCATTACAACCTCCGTTTCCAACTTGGTACAATCCAAATCTGACTTGCAAATACCATATGGATGTTGCGGGACATTCGATTGAAGATTGTGAAGGTTTTAAGACGGCAGTGAGAAGACTAATTGCTTGCGGGAGACTAGATCTCTAGGAAGATACAAAGCCCGATATTGTTAATAACCCGATCTCGAAGCATGAAGGAGGAAGTCGTGTGAATGCCTTGGAAGTGGAGAAACAATTGGTCAAAAAGGTTTTGAGTCTCCGAACACCCATGGAGAAAGTGTTTATTACTTTGAAGGAAGCTAATTATAACATCACAGCACCTACTTCTATGATGAAAGAAGAGGAGAAATATGATATGGAATCAAGATGTGCATACCATTGTGGAAGTCTTGGACATGATATTGAGAATTGTTGGGATTTCAAAGTGCGTGTACAAGAACTACTCACTTTAGGTGTGATACTGAGGCAAGAAGCAGAGTGCATTGAAGAAGTAAATGTAATTGAGCGTTTTGTACTCAAAGTGCCTCCACTTAATCAAACTCCAAAACCTGAAAAAGTAGTGATCATTGTGGAAAAACCCACGCCTTTCTATTATAAGAACTCTCGTGCTGTGCCCTGGAATTATGAAACTAAAGTGGAGATGAAGGGAGATATAGGGGAAACCTCGAAGGCCCGAGAAAGCGTGGAAGTGACAGGTGTCATGGAAGTAAAGGGAATAACAAGGAGTGGAAGAGTTTATGGGCCCAAAGAATTAGAGAAGGGGAAGTTTGTTGTCGAAGGTAACATCGACAAAAGCTTAGACTCAGAGAGAAAAGAAAGAGAAGAGGAGGAGGATGAGTTTTTAAAGATTATGAAGCAAAGTGAGTATGATATTCTAGAACAACTAAAGAAGACTCCCGCTAGAATATCACTTTTTGTCACTAATCTTGTCATCTGAACTCCACCAAAAAGCAGTGTTGAAGGTGTTAAAGGAGGCCTATGTCAAGCCAGATGCATCATTGGAGAATGTAGTAAACATGGTGGACCCGGGGAAACGTGTTAACATGATCACATTTTCAGATAAAGAGATTATATCTCAGAAAAACCCGAGAGCACTATACATAACTCTTAAATGCAAGGGTTACATTATGCCTAGAGTTCTTATTGATGGAGGGTCAGGGCTAAATGTCTTGCCAGTATCAACCCTGCACTATTTGTCAATGAGTAAGGATGATATACTGCCACAGTTAATGGTAGTGAAAGCATTTGATGGAGCTAAGAAGAGCATCCTTGGAGAAATAACACTGTTACTTGAGATAGGCCCAAGCAGATTTGAAGTATTATTCCAAGTGATGGAGATTGAGTCGGATTATAATATGCTACTAGGGAGACCATGGATTAACAACGCCGGAGCTGTCCCCTCAACCTTGCATCAAAAGGTGAAATATGTGGAGAATGGAATGGTCGTTACAATTCATGGAGAAAAAGAAATCTTAGTGTCCAAACCAGTGGCATTACCATATGTGGAGAATGTAGAGCTGGTGGAGAGTAGTTTATGGCATAATTTAGAAGTAGTAGGATTGAAACAAGAGCAAGCTAAACTCCTAATACAAAGTCAGGTAGTGGCCCACATCATGGCTAAGAACGGATATTTGGAAGGCAAAGGACTGGGATCGTGTTTGCAAGGCACCCAAACCCCTATATCGGTCCCTGAAAAGTTCAACCGGTTTGGTGCAGGGTACAAGGACTCGTTGAACGAGGAGATGAGAACTTTGAGTCTGGAGCGGAAAGAACAAAGTGGAAAAGTGAAGCAAATCCCTCACTTAAGATAGACGTTTCATGGCCCGGTTTAAGCAATTACAGCTGGAATAGTTCACTCCCCTTGCCATTATACTACCATCAACATGGTGGATGCTGAGAAGGTAGAAGAACTCAACAATGCTCATGCTGTTGACAATGATGAGATCTTTGATGAACTGGATCTTGAACCCGGTGATTGATGTTATTGCTGCAAAGTAATTTGTTGGGCTGTATTAATTAAGATCTATGCTTTTGTTTATGCTACTGTGAGACATCGTTTAAATAAGCTTACATGATTTTGCAATAGCCTTCCTTTATGTTTTCCGTTTTGCTTCATTCCTTTTTCCTTTCTTTTGTTTTCTCCTTTCCCTTATTTCTTTACTTTTCCATTCCCAGCTCGTTAATTCGTGTTTATTCTATGTTGTTTGTGATCCATTTTAGCATTCCAACCTACCATAATTACTTTCCAGGAACATGAATGACATAGAAATTTTGCCACAAGAAAAGGAATTTGGAAACTTATCAATTGATTCTCTTGCTGCATTTGATTGCGATAACCATGAATCTGAAGAGGATGAGGGAGATATTGAGCAGTTTTCAAGCTTATTAGAACATACAGAAAAAGGATTTGATTTGGACAATGAGGTGATCGAGGTGATTAACATGGGCACTGAAGAAGAGAAAAAGGAGTTGAAAATAGTGGCAAATCCTGAACGTATAGAGATGATTGCGCTGTTTAAGGAATTCCTGGATGTATTTGCATGGTCCTATCGTGATATGCCAGGATTAGACCCAGAGATTGCTTCACACAAGATCCCTTTGTATCCTGAAGCTGAACCGAAGAAGCAAAAGTTGAGGAGGATACGGCCTGATATGTCATTGAAGATAAAGGAAGAAGTGACTAAACAGCTTGAGGCTGGGTTCCTGGAGGTTTCAAGACATACTGATTGGGTGGCTAATGTTGTGCCCGTGCCTAAAAAGGACGAAAAAGTCAGGATGTGTGTAGATTATCGGGATTTGAATAAAGCTAGTCTAAAAGACGATTTTCCTCTCCCTCACATTGATGTCCTTGTTGATAATACAGCTAGAAGTCACCGATTTTCCTTTATGGATGGATATTCTGGGTATAATCAGATCCCTATGGATGTTCATGACAAAGGAAAAACTACTTTCATAACGCCGTGGGGAACATTTTGCTATACAGTCATGCCATTTGGATTGAAGAATCTTTGGTGCCACCTACCAACGTGCTATGGTCACATTGTTCCATGACATGATGCACAAAGAGATTGAAGTGTATGTAGATGATATGGTCGCCAAGTCTAAAGAGGGAGAAAGCCACGTGGCAGTTCTGCTAAAACTGTTCGAGAGGCTCAGAAAGTATAAGTTACGATTGAACCATAATAAATACATTTTTGAGGCTTCTACAGGGAAGTTACTCGGGTTCATTGTCAGTAGAGAAGGGATAAAAGTGGATCCTGACAAAGTAAAGGCGATACAAGAAATGTCAGCTCCCCGAACTGAACGAGAAGTGAGAAGTTTTCTTGGAAGGCTCAACTACATTGCTAGATTCATTGCCAATTTGACTAGTATATGTGAGCCTATATTCAAGCTGCTGCGAAAACATCAACCTGGGGAGTGGAATGATGAATGCCAAGAAGCCTTTGATAAGATAAAGGCTTATCTAATGAAGCCTCCAATTCTAGCTCCACCTGTACCAGACCGTCCTTTAATATTATACCTCACGGTGTTGCCCACGTCACTTGGGGCAATGTTGGGTCAATATGATGAGTCTGGTAAGAAGGAACATGCAATTTATTATCTGAGCAAGAAGTTTAATGACTGTGAATCCCGTTATCTGGCGATTGAAAAGACTTGTTGTGCATTAGTGTGGGCATCCAAGAGGTTGAGGCAGTACATGTTATACTATACTACCTGGTTAATCTCTCGAATGGATCCATTGAGATACATATTTGATAGTCCACATGTGTCGTTGAGAATGTCAAAGTGGCAAGTGGTGCTATCCGAATTCGATATCAAATATGTGACTCAGAAGTCTATCAAGGGAAGTGCAATTGCAGATCATCTAGCTGAAAATCCTCTTGAGGATATACAACCTATCGTGCTGAATTCCCGATGGTGAAGTATTAACAGTGGAAAAAGATGGGATAGAAAAGGAGAATGTATGGAAAATGTACTTTGATGGGGCTGTCAATATGAATGGATGTGGAATAGGAGCTGTAGTGGTATCACCAGTAGGAAGCGATGCCAGTTTCCATCAAGTTGAATTTTGAATGTACAAACAACATCGCAGAATATGAGGCTTGTGCGAATGGTTTGCAAGTTGCAATTGACTTAGGGATCAAAGAATTAGAGGTGTTTGGAGACTCTGCGCTCATAATCTACCAAGTTATTGGAGAATGGCGCACAAAAGATCCAAAATTGATACCTTATCAGAAGTATTTATCTCGACTAATTGAGCACTTTGATGATATATCATTTTCTCACTTAACTCGAGACAAAAATCAATTTGCGGATGCTTTAGCCACTTTGGCTGTGATGACTAAGTTGGAGATCCACGCAAATGTACAACCTATTCATGTAGAGGTACAAGATGAACCGATATACTGTGACAGCGTAGAGATTGAACCAGACGGCCAACCATGGTATCATGACATCAAACGGTATGTTCAAAGAGGAGAATACCCAACTGGAGCAAATGAAGTGCAAAGAAAAACAATTCGAAGATTGGCCATGACCTTTTTCCTAAATGGTGAAGTCCTTTACAAGCGGAATCATGACACCACTCTCCTTAGATGTGTGGATGCTCATGAAGCTCAAATGATCATGATCGAGATCCACGAAGGAATCTGTGGAACTCACGCTAATGGGCACATGATGGCGCGCAAGATCCTAAGAAGTGGATACTATTGGTCTACCATGGAAAATGACTGCATCGGTTATGTTCGAAAGTGTCATAAATGTAAAACATATGCAGATCGAATCAATGCCCCTCCAGTTCCATTACATAACATGGTATCTCCTTGGCCTTTCTCAATGTGGGGCATGGATGTCATCGGCCCGATTAATCCCAAAGCATCCAACGGCCATCGTTTCATTTTGGTCACAATTGACTATTTCACAAAGTGGGTGGAGGCTGCTTCATATGCCAACATCACACAGAAGGTGTTTCTCAGGTTTATCAAAAAGGATATTATCTGCAGATATGGGATTCCAGAAAGAATTATCACAGATAATGCTCCTAACCTCAATGGTGCCGAAGTTCAAAAGTTCTTTGAAACTTTCAAGATCAAGCATCACAATTCAGCTCCTTATAGACCTCAAATGAATGGTGCAGTTGAGGCCGCGAATAAAAACATCAAGAAAATCGTCGCCAAGATGGTGGTGAATTATAAAGACTGGCATGAAATGCTGCCTTATGCTTTGCACGCATATCGAACCAACATAAGGTCAAGCACAGGGGCAACTCCATTCTCATTGGTATATGGAACGGAAGCTGTATCTCCCGTAGAAGTGGAAATCCCGTCCTTAAGGGTTTTGATGGAGTCTGACTTGGAGGAATCTGAATGGGTGAAGACTCGATATGAACAGCTGAACATGATAGAAGAGAAAAGACTTGCGGCTATTTGTCATGGTCAGTTGTACCAGAGCAGAATGGCTAAAGCTTTCAACAAGAAGGTCCGTCCGAGAAATTTTCATCCAGGGGATTTGGTTTTGAAGAAAATTCTCCCTAATCAAGAGGACGCACGGGGCAAGTGGGCTCCAAGTTATGAAGGTCCTTACATTGTCAAGCAAGCGTTCTCAGGTGGGGCGTTAATTTTGCAAAACATGGATGGACAAGAATTGCCTAAACCAATCAATACCGATGCAGTCAAAAGGTTCTATGCTTGAAAAGATGTTGAAAAAGCCCGTTAGGCTGAAAACTCGAAAGAGCAACCTAAGCAAAAGTTAGGGTAAAACGAAAGAAAAAGAAAAACAAAAGAAAGAAAAAGCTCGTTAGGTTGAAAACTCGAAAGAGCAACCTAGGCAAAAATTAGAGCAAAAAGATAAACATCATCTCAAGCAACCTATACTGGGGCAATTTTTAGTGTTGAATTTGTCTAGTGAATCAAATAGCCCAAGACTAAAACTGGGGCAATTTTTCAGAAAAAAGGTTGGCAGACATCTTCAGAGATCAGGGCTATAGTGTTCAACTACTGTAAGAAATCAATTGAACGAGCCACAAAGGACTGGAACTGGGGCAAAATTTTATGTCTTTCACAATCTCGTCTTTCAGCTTCGTGTTGTTACCTTGTTTTTCAAACTTTTGTCATCTGATACACTGAACAATAAAGATATCTATTCAGCCAATCTTTTTGTCTTCTCTTTAAATGCATGCTTATTTATGATGTCTTAAGTAAGCGTAAATTTAAGTTTAAAGTTACACAACCTAATAATTCTTACAGCAATGCATCCATGACAAGCATTACACTATGAGAATTTAGAAGTTTCAGTCAAACTTGGCAGAAAAGTGATTATCATTCTAAAAAAGGGGAAAAGGGAATGAAGTAAGCAAAGTTACAGAAGAAGAAAAGAAAACTTATGCCAGAAGATCCAGTGGGGAATTACGAGTTTGATCGGTTATAGTCTTCCTTGAGATTTGCTTGATTTGGTTACGTTTAGTATTTTTTGAAATAAACTGAAAATTGATGACTTGTGCATATAACCTGAAAAAAAAAGAGATAATGTGAAAATCATTGCCTTCCATGATTACAAATTTATTTTTTCAGTCGGCCTCAGATTGCCGAATCTATTTTTCAGTCGGCTTCAGATTGCCGAATTTATTTTTCAATCGGCCTCAGATTGCCTCTTTACTTTCAGTCGGCCTCAGATTGCCGAATCTATTTTTCAGTCGGCCTCAGATTGCCGAATTTATTTTTCAATCGTCCTCAAATTGCCACTTTACTTTCAGTCGGCCTCAGATTGCCAAATTTTATTTTTTAGTCGGCCTCAGATTGCCACTTTATTTTTCAGTCGGCCTCAGATTGCCAATTTACATTTTTCAGTCGGCCTCAGATTGCAAAATTTAATTTCCCTGTCGGCCTCAGATTGCCAAATTTATTTTGATCGACCTCAGATTGCCACTTTATTTTTCAGTCGGCCTTAGATTGCCAATTTACATTTTTCAGTCGGCCTCAGATTGCCAAATTTAATTTCCCTGTCGGCCTCAGATTGCCAAATTTATTTTGATCGACCTCGGTTGCCAAATTTACATTTTCAGTCGGCCTCAGTTTGCCCAAATTTACATTTTCAGTCGGCCTTAGATGGCCGTTTTAAGTTTCCTGTCGGCCTCAGATCGCCAAATTTAATTTTCTGGTCGAACTCAGATTGCCGCTTTAAATCTTCAGTCGGCCTCAGAATGCCGTTTTAAGTTTTCAGTCAGCCTCAGATTGCCATTGCTTCTAATTTTCTGTCACTTGTTGATCCGTAGCCAGTTGATCACAAAAATCTTCAAATTCTATTAGTTCTGTCATCTCTTGCTTGAATTTCATATTTTTTGTCACTCATACATTTGTTCCTGAATTGCACCATTGCATTGCATGTACCTCTCATGAGCATTTAATTTCTTTTGCGATTTGAATTCAGTCGTTCTCGTTATTTTCAATTTCCCACATTTTCCGAACAAAATCAATGTTCATGTCTTTACTCATTCCATATGAAGACAATATGTAAAACTTATGTTTTTTGTATTCTCCTATAAGAAATGAGTAAAGAGGGGCAACTGTGAACACCCAATTTTGTCCGGCCATCAAAACAGGAAAATCCAAAAATTTGCATTTTCATTTCTTCAACGAGGATAGAGTTGTCTTGTTATTTTTATTTCTAAAAGAAAATTTCCCAACAAAAATAAAAATAAATATAAAAAATATAAAGGAACCAGCCCGGTTGGGCCCGTCTGATCAGTCTAAATAAAAACACAGAGAAGTGGCTCACTTCCCGGTCTCCATTCTGCACGCCCAACATGAGAAGATGGGGAACAATATTAAAATGGAGAAACCATTCTCTGCAACAAGAGGGAGCCCACTGACTGGAGTGCTCAGCGGATGGGCAAGGTAGCACGGTTCTCCTGCAACTCCAGAATCGGTATGGGAGCAATATTAATCACAACAACAAAGCCAGTATAAAAAGGGGAGTTCACCTGTCTACCGGGGGATCCGCATGGCCATGCCACAACCCCATCTAAGCCCACCATAGCCCTTACCTGAATACCATCACCGTCAAGCCACCATCATCACCAACTCTGCCCACACACGCTTAGCTTTGACCCCATACACACACATACCATTACACATTCAGAAATCATCACCATCATCACTGTCTTCCATCATCAAATCACCATCTTCACTTTCACTACATCTTCACAATCACCATCACAGCCTTGGTATTATTTAGCCCCCCCTCCCATACCAATCTATGACTACCATCATATCCTTTTAAAACATATACCACAACTCTTAACTCACAATTACAGCTTTCCCATCAAAGCTACTACCATCATTCAGCCTCACAAAAGAAAAAAAACAGATCCATAATCTCACCTAGTTACCAACTCAACTACTGCCAACCACTTGAACCATACCCATCACGGCCACTAATCTGAACCATCATCGCGAGAAGCCCTGCAGCGCCGTGACCTTGTCAATCACGCATGGCGCCGGTACGAAGCAAGCCAGGACCTCGCGACCGCGTGCTGTTCCATAACCTCCCTCAGCGCCGTCGCTCTCCTCCACTCGCGGCCGCTCGGCCCGACCCGCGACCCGGCCTCCACGCGAACACGACGTCGCCGCCTTGCACTCCATCAGACCGCACACCGCTGCCTAACGCCACGCATCCAGAGAACCACCGCGACCTCGTGCGCCTCCGCCTTCAGCTCATCCGCCTGCCAGCCAGCACCGTCGCCAACCCCCCTGCCGGTAACGTCCTCACACGACCGCGCGGCTTCCCTCTCCCCCATGGCCGCGCGACCCCCTCCTTTCCCCATTCTCCCATGGAGTCAGTGACCCAATATAGAAGGGAATGAAACCCGTACTTCGTCGCTTAGCTCCAGACCTTTCCTTTCTGCCACTTTTGTTTATTCATTTTCTGTTTGTTTTTATTGTTTTCGATTTTATTAATGAGGTTTAGACTATTTGAATTACTTGAGGGCTCATTGGGTCTGGAGTGTTTGGATTGGAGTGATCATTGGGTCAGAGCTGTTCCCTTTTCGTTTGGGCTCGTTGGGTATGGGGCTTCCCATTTTGTATTGTGTCGGGATTTTTTTTGTTGTTGAGGCTTTAACGTTTTTTCTATCATCGGGCTGCTATTTGGTTTTTCTTTAGGCAGTATCATTTTTTGGGCAGGAGGTATTGTTTTTGGTCATAATTACTTTTTGGGTTTTTATTTGCTATTGGGCTAGGTTCGTTTTGGGTGCTGATCTTGTGGGTTTTGTTTTTTTTTACTTTGTTGTGATAGGGTTTTCTTTTCAATATATATATATATAAAATAAAAAGAACGAAAATACTAATTAGGGTCCTTGTGTTTTCTTTGATTATTTTACTTATTTTAGTATTTTTGCATTGGTTGATTTCATGCTTGTTATTTGTTTACAAATTAGCTTATTAGTTCATGATAAAAATAAATGAATGAATAAATATGTTTTATTTTTCTTGGTAAATAAATAAATATTTTTTTTTATATGACAAAAAAATAATAAACAAGAAATATTTTCCTATGTAATAATCAATAATAGTGATTGAATAACAAATGTTATCTTTACTATTATTGAATCATAAAGATTTATTGAGTAACCTGGTGCTAACTTGAATATCGTGTAGAAATGGATTTTATAAATTTTATCTCAAATCTTTTTGAATCCGTGTAATGATCAATGATGGTGATTGAATAACGAATGTTATCTTCATTATTGTTAAATCATTAGGATTTATTGAGTAGCCGAGTGCTAACTTGAATCCTCTTCAAGAGTGGATTTTGTTTTTTTTTTAAAAAGAAAAGGTTCTTCATTCAGAAAGATTTTCATTTAATTAAAATTGACCAACACACAAATATTTTCTACAGAACTACGTAACTTTGAGTTCCTCATTGTACCGGAGGATACGTAGGAGCAGACAACCTCTGTCAAGTCAAAAATTAATTTTTCTTAATTTAATTGTCAAATTGTAAATATTTTATGTAAAAAATTTTAGTTCATGTATTCAAGTTGTAAATATATCTTCAAAAATTAATTTTTCTTAATTTAATTGTCAAATTGTAAATATTTTATGTAAATCATTTTTAATTTTATGGGTTAAAATTGTAAATATATTTGCCATAATTAATTTTTCTTAATTAATGTGTTTAAATTGTAAATATTCTTGGTAAATTAATTTTTTTCTTAATTTATGTGCTAAAATTATAATTTTTATCTTCCTTATTTGAAATTTAAAGGGGTTATTATTTAATCTGCATAATTCACTAAGGTACCGTCTAAGGACGGGTGTATTAGGGGTGCGTGGGATTAAGTTCCTACCCTTCCCTATGCATAACCGACTCCCGAATTCATATCTGGTTTTCAAACACTATTTTCATTGAAAAAATAGAATTGGTTTTTCCAAGATTTTCCAAATTAAATAAACTTGGTGGCGACTCCCAATTTTCAAATAATTCTTTCTCGCCGTCCCCGTCGCGATCCCGGTTGCGACACCTCTAGTTTGTGATTGCTTCTGCCAAGTGGTTAAGCTAGAGAATGTTTTACTTCTGCTTGAGTGGTTAAGCATTTGTTGATGATATTCTCGAATTGGGATTGTTGATGACTTGTCAATTCTCTTGCAATGAGTGTCGTGGAGAAGTCAAAGAAGAACTAGGCACCACCACCGTTGCGTTCATCATTCATCATACATTGTTCATATGATTACATTGTATTTTCTGATTATATTATATTTTTCTATTTCAGTTGTATTACACTTTCATCCTAAGCTAGAGATACGAAAAGTACGTATCTTCCATCTTGCGCCGAGGGGGGATGTTGGAGGATATACTTGTAATTAGAAATTAGTTGAAGTTAGTTTAGTTTGTTAGATATTAGTTAGTAGTTTGTTATACCCCTTACTCTATATAAGGGTACTTACACTTGCATCATTTCACCTTTTTGATCGTTTAGTAAAATTTCATCTCAATATTCACTCAATTATTTGCTCTCTCATCTCTGATCACCATGGATTTCAACATTTCACTTTTATTTATTTAAAAAATGACAATTTTAAATCCAATGCCATATTGTTGAATTATTTTTTACGCAAAATATTTTTTCTTTCCAAAATTATAAACATATTTTTCATATTCGTTTATAATTACTTTCATTTTGCAAAATTGGAGCACTGTGTTACCAATATATTATAATATATTATAATTTAGTAAGAATTGAATTTGGAAATTTTCTATTTCAATTGTGTGGTGCTTTTGGTAGCATCTTAAATAATATGAATAATAGTTCATTTAATGAAATAAAAAAATGTCAAGTCAATGAACAAGGCATGTTAGATAAATATTTATTGAATACAACGACGGTTATGAGCCCTGAAAAGTTAAGGCCCCACCAGAAAAACTAACTTCTCTAATGTATTCATTAAGGATAGCACCAGACATTTACTAAGAGGACATAGAAACAAATGAATATCAAACTCCATTGAGTGCCCCCAAATTAGCAAAGCAATTAGCAGCATAGTTACTTTTTCAAAATGTATGAACATCATGAACTGAAAAAAAAGGGACTAAACAATGCTATGATTAACTGATATTTATCTCTTTGTGAATCGATGTAGAATTATGTTTGCATTTGACATTCATTATAAATTACCTTGCGCTCCAACATTAACTTTCATTTACATCATTGGTAAAATGTAATCCTAAATTGTACAAATGATATTGACGAGGTGTATAATGGAAATAAAAGTAAAAAGGACGACATTCATGGAGTGGTTGGATACAAATACAAAAATATATTAGTAACAAACAATTGATATATGTATATATATGTGTGTGTGTGTGTGTGTTGAATATCACAAGTATTTTACATATTTGGTTTATGATAAAAATAGAAATCAAGGCAAAAAGGTATATGTGTTAGTAGGCTCAATTTTGTTCATGGTCTTGGTAAGTTATTTTACATATAGGTCACTACTAAACATATGAAATGGTTATACAAGGTCTGAGAAGATTAGAATTGTTGACTATGCTGTCATAGCTTTTTCCAAGAAATAATCTTATTTAATGGGATTATTGTGGCTTGCCCTATTTAAACCTACAAAGTTGGCCCCGCAAATTAAATAGAATAAGCCTAAATAGGTCAAGACACTATATTAGATAAAAAAAAATTATGAAAAAGGGGAAAAAATGAAAATGTAAAAAGCAAGTTTTTAAAATAAGAATTACAAAAAATGCAAAAATAAATGAAAAGTGAATATTTAGCTTAAATATTGTAATCTATACTATATTAAAACTAAAATACTTTTAAATGAATGAATAAATAAATAGGTCAACGGGACAACCCGACAAGTTAGTTGGGCTAGCTTGTTTAACCTGTGGGTTAATCGGCATGGTAAAAAATAAATTAGTTGCACGCGAGACTAAGCTTAGTTGGTCATATCCACTGCCTTGCATTAGGTGCATATAGGGACAGTGGTAAGGATCGTGTGTTTGATCCGTCAGGGACTCCACAGTCCCCTCCCCCCGTCCAACCTGACCAAAAATAAATAAATAAATAAATTAGTTTAAATAGGTTAGGGTTCACTATTAATGCACAACAATTAAAGTGCTTTAATATTTGTATATTATTTGTGTATACTTATAGTCATGTACATTAGCCATCTTCTCACCACAATTTTTTTTTTTGAAAAAATTGCCATGTACATTAATAAGGGAAAATTTCATTGACCTTTCATGAGATTGATGAAATTTACTTCGACTCTTATAACATTCATAGTTTTCCCTTACATTAATAACCTCATTTTATGAGTTATTAAAATATATAATTAAAGAATTACTCAAATATTAATTTAATAAATGAGTAAAAGCTTAGTTAATTAATAAGGAAAAGTCAATAGAAAAGTCAGCAGTACAATTAGATGAAGGATAAAAAGAGAATTTTAAATATTTAATAAGTTTGTTAATTTTGAGAATTAAAATTAAAACTAAGATTCAAGAAGATTAATAATACCCCACAATAAGCTAATATTTAAATTAGGAACGCGTGTGCAAAATTTTAAAAAATTGATACTTTTAGTTTCAAAATTTTAAATGATAATCTCTCACCAAATCTATACTAATTATAGTCACACTAACTATAAGATATAATCTCTCCCAAAATTCTTACCTTTTTTGTAACAAACAAATAAACAAAATGGTTCCGAAACGTTAATTGATCTTTCTTATATATATATATATATATACACACACACACACACACACACACACACACACACACAATCATATATTTATTATAAAAGTTATATATTTATTATAAAAGTTATGTATCATATTTTAGTTTCATATTATGTATTACCATAAAAAATGTTGTATATATGTAATAGTTATATTATAATAAATGAAGTAAACACAATATATACTAAACGTAATATATAAATAATTATATTACATATAATAAATAAAAATAAATTATACATAAATGTAATATGAATAAGTAACATATATATATATATATATATATATATATATATATATATATATATATATATATATATATATATATAAAGTATAATAATCAAATAAATAGTAGTAGAAATAGATGTATTAATAAACATACAGGTAAAAATAAATATTACATTAAAATTTAAGCATAGGTAATTTTTTTTATCTAAATAGTTTCTATTAAGAAAAGAGAGAGAGAAAGAGAGAGAAACATACGCACATAAAATCTAGTCACACATCCACTATATAAGAAAAAGTTACCACATTCTCTCCTTTGGATGATTATTGCAATTTTAGTCTCCTCCTCCATTCTCTTTTTCTCCATCATATTTTTATCCTTTTTTCTTCAAACCAATCCATTAATTCTTTTCCAAATATCTTCTCAATTAGTGTGAGGATTACAAATCATTGATGCATATATCCCAAGGTTATACATGGATAAAAAGAGAAAAGTTTTGCTTAGATCCACTTTTTTGAGCTACCACAGAAGCTCTTAACCTCCTTTGATCTCCAATTCAGTAGGATTTTTTGTGCTAAACTTTTGATTTTATTATTATTTGGAATCCTTAAATTTGAGGCTTTAGCCAAAAGTGAAATTTTTTTGGAATCTCGTTTTTTCTCATAATGCTCAAGGGTACATTAGTGTCTTCTTTTAAAGTAAAATGTGTCTGTAAAATATTACATAGCATTAAAAATAAATAAGATACATGTATGGCTTCGCGTAAATAATTGATATTGTTATAAAATGGAGGACTAGAGAGTCACAAACAGAGTTGCGCACAATAAATCAGCGGAACCATAAAGAAAAGATAAGACAAAAGGATTTATGTGGTTCGGCAAATAGCCTACATCCACGGGCAAATGTGACAACTAAATATTTTACTATGAAAATATGATGGAGAATACAAAAATGTTTACACTCCACTCAAACTTAAGTCCTAAATACACCCAAAATACCATATAGTATTTTTCTCACTGGTGTATAGGTTCAATACACAAAGAAGGTGTAACAAAAGTATTAGAACAAACTCCTCTAACACCAAAAGAGCTAATGAACTTAGTATCAAAGAGAAGAATCAAAGGAACAAAATCTTCTCTGATTACCTAAATGCCATTAGTGTGAATGCATTTGGGAGTGTCTTCAAAATCCGATGCATGCTCTATTTATAGAGCTCTTCGTGCATAACAAACAAAAGAATTTAATGCTTAATCAAGTTCAACTTGATCACTTCCAACTAAGATCAACCTTTGATCTAGTTGTCATGATAACCTTTGACCACCATTAATGTTTGTGAAGTCTTCAAATTGGATTTTGCTTCTTGCATTACAATTTGTAATGAAGTCTTCCAATTGAACTTTACTTCGTGTAATTTTAGTTCAAATTGGGTTTCACTTCCAATGGTTTGAAAATTCAAACCACATGTAACAAATCTTCACCCTGGTTTTAATTTCATTCGGCTTCTGAAGTCACCTTCTCCAATGTGCCTATAAAGGCAAACTCACAAATGAATACTACCTCTTGACAGAACAGGCACATGGTTCCACAGATTAGAATAAACACCTTTAGTCCTGTGAATGATAGTACTAAACTTGACACTAGTTCGCTTGATGCAAACACAATGTTTCCAAAAGTCATCAAGCAGAACAAATTTTTGATTACTAAGCAAGTCATGCTTGTTCACCATAGGCATCCCTGCTTTATGCACATAGCACAAGCGAGTAGTATCCAAACCAGATGAAGACGATCATGATGTAGGGCCAATAACCATGTTATCTTGAAGTAGATAAAGATCATTAACCAAACTACCTTTAATTACTAGAAGGGCATTTTTGGAGATTTTCAGAACTTCACCTTCAGCTGAACACACCCTTGAGAATCAAGAATACTCAGCAATAATATTTCTCTCTAAGTCGAGAATATGCTGAAAATTAGACAAAGTTCTCACGGGTCCATCATGTGACTTGATTCAGATTGTACTAATGTTGAGAACCTTATAGGAGGTGTTATTTCCCATAAGAACAGTACCATCATTAACTGAACAGTAAGAAGTGAACCAATCCCGGTTTGGACAAATGTGGTAAGAACATCCTGAATAAAAAATCCAAGTATCACCAATTGAACTAGTTGATATTGCGAGAACATTTTCAGCATCTTTAGCAACACTCACTATATTGCTTAAATCTTTCTCTTTTTTTTCTTTGAGTATTGGACAATCTGCTTTCCAATGCCCTCCTTTCTTACAATATCTACACCCGCCTTTGATTTTGCTACTATTCAAACCAATATTCTTCCAATTACCTCTAGCTACCAAGTCAAATGCGGCACCATTAAGATCACCGCTATCATACTCCATCTTTTCATGACACAAAAGTGAGGAGTTGACCTCATCAATATCAAGACGCTCATGTCCATAGATGAGTTTTTCACGAAAATGCTTGTAGGAATGAGGTAAAAAACAAAGCAATATAATTACTTGTTGCTCACTAGAGAATGTCTCATCCATATTTTTCAACTCCATCACAAGTGATGTGAACTCGGCTATATGAGTTCTCATCAATGTTCGTTCTGCCATACGAGACATACATAGGCGTTGCAACACACTGAGACGATTGGCCACTGTCTTAGTCATATATAGTGACTCTAATTTGGTCCATAGCGATTCTGCTGTTTCTTCAAAAGGATCTCTTGCAACACATCATTTGTAATGCATAAATGAATAGTGGTAAGAGCTTTTTAATCAATATCTTCCCACTTCGAATCCTTCATTGTCTTGGGTTTATGATCCTTGCCAGTAAGTGCTACTTTCAGAATAGCCATCATTTGGACCTTCCACATCCCAAAGTTGATATGACTATCAAATTGTTGAATATTGAATTTCATGGACGACATCTTCGAACAAATTTGCCTAGAACTCTACAAGAGCTTTGATACCAATTTGCTATAAAATAGCAGACCTGAGAGGCATAAATAGAGTTGTGCACAATAAATCGGCAGAAGCATAAACTAAAGATGACACAAAATGATTTACGTGGTTTAGCAAATTACCTACATCCATGGGCAAAGGCGATAACCAAATATTTCACTATGGAAATATGATAGAGAATACAAAAGTTTTTACACTCCACTCAATCCCAAGTCCCCAAATACACCTAAAATACCTTACAATATTTTTCTCACCAGTGTATAGGCTCAACACACAAAAGAGAAGTACCAAAAGTATTAGAATAAACTTCTCTAACATCAAAAGAGATAATGGACTTGGTATCAAAGAGAAGAAACAAAGGAACAAAATCTTCTCTAATTACCCAAATGCCATAAGCATGAATGCATCCTGGAGTGTCTTCAAAATCCAATGCATGCCCTATTTATAGAGCTCTTGGTGCATAACAAACAAAAGCATTTAATGCTTAATAAAGTTCAACTTGATCACTTCCAACTAAGATCAACCTTTGATCTTGTCATGATAAACTTTAACCATCATTAATGTCTGTGAAGTCTTCAAATTGGATTTTACTTCTTGCATCACAACTTGCAATGAATTCTTCAAATTGAACATTACTTCTTGTAATTTTAGTTTAAATTGGATTTCACTTCCAATGGTTTGAAAATTCAAACCACATGTAACAGATATAATATGTCTTGTGATATTATTTAACTTTTTGTGTTTATAATTAATATATTAGGCAATATTATATAACTGTTTAATTTGGCAAGTAACCGTAAAAATATTAGAATGTTTATTGACATAATTTAATAATTTAGGAATTTTATTGCAAATTATCACATAGATAATGTATGATATTTATAATAATAACGTTATGATAATAACACATTAGACGAGGCCATCATTGAAGAAAATATATGGCTATTAGTTTAATATTTGGAAGCTCACATACATATTCATTAACCATAAGATTTAAAGATTTAAAATTTAAAAGGTTAGAAAGGAAGTTCAGTAATAGAAATATGAAAAATAAATAAATAAACACATTTTAAAGTATCTCTTAATATAAGATAGAGAAGGAATCATATAAGAGAATAAGAGGATGATAGGAGAAGTATATAACTACCATTTCAGTTTATGCTATAGCTTTCTGTTAGAGGAATTAGTTTTCTATTAGATTAGTTAGTCAGGCGTAGTGCTATTTAGTTAGTGTTAGCATATCCCTCATCATGTATAAATTCTCCTGCTTGTACATGGATCAATTCATCCATTCAGATTAATGAAAAGCAACTTTCTCTAAACACTCTCTCTTCCTTCTTTCTTGAGTTCTTGCTGTTAGTTCTATACCTTGAGTCTGATACCTTATATGGTATCAAAGCTCTTGATCCATGGACCCTGAGCTCACCACAACTTCCGTATCAACAGCATCAATGGCTGCCCCAAAGACATTCTCAAATCCATTGGCCACACAGCTAAGTGAAGACAACTATGTCACATGGAGACATCAAGCTATGCTCACGATCAAAGCACACAAGTTGAAAGATCACCTGAACAAGGAAAAGATCCCTTGCAGATTTGCCAATCAAGAAGATGAAGATCTTGGCTGTGAAATGTAGGTCTACACTGAATGGGAGCTTAAAGACAACCACTTAACAACTTGGCTCCTAGCTTCCATGGAGAGTGCTTTCACCAACAGAATGGTGGGTTGTGAATTCATGCATCAAGTATGGAGCAAGGTTGAAACCTACTTTGCATCCAAAACCAAAGCAAAAGTGAAACAATTGAAGCTGCAACTGAAGTCAATCAAGAAGCAGAATGATAGTGCTACAGATTATTTGCTGAAAATCAAGAAGATTGCTTATTCGTTAGCACTAGTGGGATCTCCATTATCAGTTGAAGAACACATTGAGGTAATTCTCAATGGACTCAGTGAATAATATAGTTCAATGATAACTCTTGTTCTTTCTAGAAGTGACTCCTATTCAGTTGAGGAACTTGAAGCCCTCTTATGGCTCAAGAAGATTTAGTAGAAAGGTTCAAGAAAGATGCACATGTTGTCCAAGCTAATGTAGCTCAAATCCCTCAACATGATTACAAGAATGGCTTAAGCAGAGGTGGTTTCAATAGAAGAGGTAGAGGAGGAGGTTGCTCACATAGAGGAGGAAGATCATTTTGGCAAAATACAAATAGGCCACAATGCCAGCTCTGTGGCAAAGTTGGGCATGCAGTATGGGAGTGTTTTCATCGCTTTGATCAAGGCTTTCAAAATCCCAATCAAAATGCCACTTCACTAGCTCCACCTTCAGCCGCATTTCACAACCTGAGGGCATATTTGGCTGCTGCCACCTCTCCTTAAGATTCAGCCTAGTATACAAATTCAGGGGCAAGCCATCACTTAACATTTGATCACACAAATCTACTAACAAGCTCAGAATTTAAGGGCTCTGAGCAAGTGCATATTGGTAATGGATCAGGTATAAACATTAAGAATATTGGCAAATCTGCATTGCATGACACCAACACTCACAAAACCTTTTCCTTAAGTTAACTGCTACATGTTCCCGAAATCTCCAAAAACCTTCTTTCAGTGTCTAAGTTTGCAAAAGATAATTGTGCATACTTTGAATTCTGGCCTTATGAGTGTTTTGTAAAATCATAGGTGAACAAGGAAGTGTTGCTTCAAGGCACCCTTAAGAATGGTCTGTACAAGTTCAATAATGTGCATATACCAAAAGGAAATTTTACTGCCTGCCTTTCTCATTGTAATTCTTTTGTAAACACTCACAATAAAATGCTGTGGCATAGGAGGTTAGGTCATCCAGCACACAAGACGTTACAACATGTAATGAAACTTTGTAATATTCAAGTTGATAGCAATAAAAGTGATGATTTCAATTTCTTTTGTAATGCATGCTGTATTGCAAAATCTCATCAACAACTCTTTCTTAGCACAAACCACACCTATGATAAACCTTTAGAACTTGTAGTATCTGATGTTTGGGGACCTGCCCCAATTATATCTTCCTCTAAATTCAATTACTATGTCTCATTCATTGATGTATGCACTAAATATACATGTACTTACCTGCTGGAAAATAAGTCACAAGTGTTCATTGCCTTTGTCCAATACAAGACATATATAGAAAAACAAACTGGCCTAAAAATTAAAGCCTTGCAAACAGACAATGAAGGGGAATACCTATCCTCATCCTTCGCCACATACCTCACAACCCATGGCATACACCATAGACTTAGCTGCCTGTACACCCATCAGCAAAATGGATGTGCTGAAAGGAAACACAGGCACATCAAGGAAATAGGACTATCTCTTTTAGCCACTGCCTCCATTCCACTGAAATTTTGGGATGAGGCTTTTATCTCTGCAACATACCTTATTAACAGATTACTATCCCCAAACACCAAAAACCTATCTCCCTTTGAGCTGCTTTACCACAAACAACCTACTTACCTACATCTAAAAGTATTTGGATGTGCTTGTTACCTCCACCTCCCTCACCTTAACAAACACAAATTTGATTTTAGGACAAACCTATATGTCTTTATTGGTTATTCACCTAATCACAAAGGGTACAAGTGCTTATCATCCTTAGGTAAAATACACATTGCTAAAAGTGTAGTATTCAATGAATCAGAATTTCCTTATGCAAAAATGTTTGGCACCTTACCACCTCAACCCATGCCTACCATTATAGCACCACTCCCTCAAATCCCACTCATCCCACAAGCTAACCTAAACATGCACATGCATACTGCTAATATTTCTAATGATTTTACCAGGTCTAGTCCCAGTTTGCCTACTGTAGAGCCATCTACAGCTACAACTCCTGCTCCTATGCCTGCTAAAAACACTACAGATATATCTGCTCCTATATCTGTAGCAAATGATGCACAAGTCGTCAGTCCTAGTTCTGCAGAAACCCTTCCTCCATAGCAACATGTCACTACAGTTGTATCTGGTACTCACAAATTTTTCCCAACCAATAGCCACCAGATGGAGACAAGGGCTAAGGCTGGTATTGCAAAGCCTAAAATGTACCTGGCAGCAGTTCTGAACAGTAGCCAGGACCTCACTGAAACTGAACCAACTTCAGTAGCCCAAGCACTGAAATCACCTCATTGGTTAAAAGCTATGCAAGATGAATTTCAGGCCCTACAAACCAACAACACATGGTCTCTGGTTCCTCCCCCAACCACTGTTAAACCAATTAGCTGCAAGTGGGTCTTCAAAGTCAAAAGAAATCCAAATGGTTCAGTTCAAAAATACAAGGCTAGGTTGGTGGCAAAGGGTTTCCACTAAGGAGAAGGACTTGATTTCATTGAAATTTTTAGTCCAGTGGTCAAACCTTGCACAGTGAGGCTCATATTGTCAATAGCACTCTCTAAAGGCTGGAAAATTAGACAATTCAACTTCAATAATGCATTCCTCAATGGGGATCTATAAGAGGATGTATATATGGTGCAACCCGAAGGATTTGAGTAGACTCCCACCACTCAAGTATGCAAACTCACAAAAGCCCTCTATGGACTTAAACAAGCACTAAGAGCTTGGTTTTGCAAGCTCAGCTCTACGCTACAACAGCATGGCTTCCATCATGCCAAATTAGACACATCTCTATTCATCAGGTTTACACTAACCTCAGTAACTTAAATATTGGTGTATGTTGATGATATTCTGATTACTGGCTCGAGTACAACAGAAATATCTCAACTGATCAAACAATTAAACAACACTTTTGCCTTGAAAGACCTAGGGGGAATGAATTTTTTTCTTAGGAATTCAGGTGCAAC
Organism: Dalbergia cultrata; assembly: GCA_031216105.1. Lineage (NCBI taxonomy): Eukaryota > Viridiplantae > Streptophyta > Magnoliopsida > Fabales > Fabaceae > Dalbergia > Dalbergia cultrata. The sequence continues at coordinate 22,888,802 of CM062350.1, forward strand.
AGCTAGCATCAGGAGCAGTTCAGTTAAGCAAAACAAAATATTTGAAAAAACTCCTAGCCAAAGCCAACATGACCTTTGCAAAATCCATGCCTACTCCAATGACATCAGGACTAAAGCTATCAACTCAAGGTGGTTCACCATTTCAGGATGCATCTATGTATAGAACAGTAGTGGGGGGACTTCAATATGCGACAATAACTCGACCAGATCTTGTCTTTGTAGTCAATAAGGTTAGCCAATTCATGCACAGCTTTTCAGAGGAGCACTGGAAAGCTGTGAAAAGAATACTCAGGTATCTAGCAGGAACCTGTGATCATGGCTTAGTATTTCAACCATGTAAGGAATTCAAATTATTAGCCTTTTGTGATTCAGATTGGGGATCTGATGTGGATGACAAAAAATCCACATTAGGTTTCTGTGTTTACTTGGGAAGCAATCTGATTTCCTAGTCCAGCAAAAAGTAGGCAGTTGTATCCAGATCAAGTACTGAAGCCGAATTTAGGAGCTTGGCAGCCACAGTTGCTGAACTTAATTGGATTTAGACAATGCTACAAGAGCTTCATGTCACCACTACTGGCCCTCCAACTGTATTTTGTGATAATGTCAGTGCTGTTCATCTTTTAGCGAATCCAATCTTACACAACAGAACCAAACACTTTGAAATAGATCTTTATTTTGTCAGAGATAAGGTGGTACAAAAGAAAGTGTTTGTGTCCCATGTACCTTCTTAAGACCAAATAGCTGATACTCTAACAAAATCTCTTTTAGCTCCTCTATTCTCCAAATTCAAAACCAAACTCAGGGTGTTGCCACCAACCCCCTTGAGTTTGATGGGGGATGATAGGAGAAGTATATAACTACCATTTCAGTTTCTGTTATAGCTTTGTTAGAGGAATTAGTTTTCTATTAGGTTAGTTAGTCAGGCTTAGTGCTATTCAGTTAGTCTTAGCATATCTCTCATCGTGTATAAATTCTCCTGCTTGTACACGAATCAATTCATCCATTCAGATCAATGAAAAGCAACTTTATCTAAACACTCTCTCTTCCTTCTTTCTTGAGTTCTTGCTTTCAGTTCTATACCTTGAGTCTGATACCTTATAGAGGATACCTTGGATATATTAATAATCATTTAAATTAATTTTTCATGCAAGATTACATGCATACAAATTCGGTTTTCTTTGTGTATTGAAGAAGTTATGAAAGTTTATAGATTGATTTATGATGATGTTATGCGACAGTAATAAAAGCGTGCATATGATGTAAATCAAATGTTGATATATATATATATATATATATATATATATATATATATATAATGTATGATTTCATTATGTGTACATACATTAAAAAAAAGTATTAAGATATATACGTAAAAGACATTGGATCCCATTGATAAAGTATTAACATAATATGAAAAAATATTGGATATGGTCACCACTGATAAAGTATTAACGTAATATAAAATTAAAAGACTTTGGACATGGTCTCCATTGATAAAGTATTGAATTAAAATGAAAAAAGCATTGGACACAGTCCCTACTGTAAAGTATTAATGTGAAATGAAAATTGGACATGTTCCCCATAGATAAGATATTAATGTGATATGAAACGTTAAATATGTTGGTCTCAGACCCCTATTGATTTGAAAATGATCCTCAATAGAGAAAGGTAATTTCCACTGACAATCGACTTTTGGTATGGGCTTATTATCTCATCGATTGGCTAAACTGAGTGTATAAATTAAAGAAAGATATGTAGAAAGAAAGAAACATATAAAGAAAAAGATGTATCAAGAAAGAGAAAGAAAAATGAAAAGGCTAAATGACGTACTTTATGTAACTAAATGCTATTATAATTATTTTGCATTAGTATTTGTTGTTATGGATCTTTTTATTTTAATGTTCAAAGTATATTTAAAAATTTTTCCTTTTGAAATTTTTTAATTTCAATAAACCCATAAATATCGATAGTGATTTAAATCTCCACATGGAATGAGGAGTGTGGACCCGAGAATATGGATGAGAATGGAGACAAACTTTTAAATGAGGACGGGATTAGAGGAAAATTTTCTAACTTCAAAGTTAAAACTTTTGAAAATTATAATTAAAAAAAATTATCTATCTACTTATATCACTATATCCTATCTAAATTTTTACAACTTGAACATTCCAATCTTTTAATTCCATACTTTTTTCATACTAATTTTTTGAAAAAAAATTCCTTCAATTTTTCAACACTAAAATATTTAAAAAAATCAATTCCACAATTTACACTTCTTTGATAATGATACTAAATATTTATTAATTTTTAGAAATTAACTAATTATATTACTTTTTATTGAAAATAATATTATAGTTGATATACTACTTTAATAATTGAGATTATATAAATTAGAATTATATATATACATACTAATTATTACACATTAATTATAACATATATTTTAAAATTGATATTTTAATTTATTAAAAGGATGCACAAAGAAAAGACATGTAATTAAAATCATATAAATTAAATTTATTTCTTATTTTTTAATCATAAAATATATTTTTATATTTCTATAAATTAAATATTTTAGTTTATTAAAAAAATATAAATGGCTAGAGATGATAAAAAAAAATTGAAAGTGGGTACACGAGAGAATTACTCACAATAGGGAAAGGAATTAGGACATTTTGTTTTCATAGGGATGATCGATGGAGGCTAAGTCCTCGTTTATGAAATGAGATAGCACACATTAATTTTTTAATTATTTTTATCGTATTTGCATTATATGTGCATTTTTTATTTTAATTTTGATTATGTTGCATTAAAAGTATTTGTTATTATGGATATTTATATTTCAAAGTGTAAAATATTTTTAAAGTTTTTCTCTTTTTGAAATTTATTCATAAACCCTATAGGAAGTCAAAATTCCTATGGGAAATGGGAAATGTGGACCCATAAGAGGGATGAGAATGAGGACGAAAGGCAAAATTCTAAACAGCGACGAAAGACATGGGACATGTCTCTTTTTTCATAGATATTCATTGCCATCTATATAAATGGCTTATGATATAGTAAAACTATTCATTTATTCTCTTTCTTTATTTAATAATTTTAAATTTCAAAATGTGTAAAATTTTCATAAATAGGCTCTTTATTGTTAGTTATAGGTTATCTATTGAGATTTTTTCAACTTTGTAAACATGGTATTCAAAATAAGATATAAAATATAATGACACATTTATATTTTGTCCATTTATTTAATTATTTAACCATTAATATATTTTTGAAATGAATTTATATATTAACTTTTCTATAAGATATATTTATATAAATTATCATTTATATTTAAAGAAGTCACATGACTTTATGTTTTAATCTTAACTATTCATGTAACATCCAATGGTCAAGATTCACCCATCTCACTCTCACAAGAAACTACTCCTCTCATATGACACGATCCCTATATATATATATATATCAAGAAAATATTAGGACACATTCGTTTTTTTTAATTACCTTTAGACAAAACTACCAAATTCGTCCCTTTAAAATTTCTCATCAAACAAAATTTTCCCTTAAAAAAAAACTCTCAAATTTATCCGTGCAAAATTGAACTAAAAATCAATTCTCTTTATTATGAACTAATTTAAGTGGTATAAGGTAGTCTGGTAATTATATCTTATCCTAATTAATTGTTCAACTAATTTTTTGTACCACATTCTTTCTCTTTCTATTCTCTCTCTTTGCAGTCTCTTATTAGACCCTATGTGAATTTTCAGGCGCAATATTAATAGTAAAAAATAATATTTTTCTATTAATGAGTTAAATTAAATTATATTAAAGAAATAAGATTTAATATAAACTAATTCAAGTTTTGTGTTAGTAATTATCCAAGTTCAGTAATAACTACAATTGAAACTGAAACTTAATTTACTTCATTTTTAAAATCAATTTTCGTTCACGTTTAAGAAAAAAAATGCAATTTTAATTTGTTAAAAAATTATTCATTGATTTAAGAAATAGTTAAAATATTTAATAAAAATTAAACTGTTTCTTATTTTTTATTAATAATTTTCCTATCATAAAAAATTAACAGTTTGTTGAAAAAAATATACTCTGAATTGAAAATTAATTTGAAGGATAAAACCAAAAAATCGAAAGGTAAATTGATAAGTTCTTACAAGTTTTTTAAGGTAAGAGTGCAGAAATTAATTCCTTTTTGGCATTAATAAGTGAGAGAAAGAGTTAAGTGGTATTAAGTGCAGTATTTTTGGCATTAATTAATAAGTGAGAGAAAGAGTTAAGTGGTAATTAATGTTGATGCAATAAAATTACAAGATTATTCAAAAGTATATGTTGATTCATAAAAGAAATAAATGTAGTGTTTTGTCCAAAATAAAATGTGTAGTTTGTTAACATCCACATGAACTATGATAAAATTAATGCATTAAATTAAATTACATTATATATATAGGGGAATGCTAACCTCCACTAATTTAATTCATTAATTGAAAAATATAATTTTTTACTATTACTATTGTGCCTGAAATTCATATAGGGGCTAATAAGAGAGTGGAAAGAGAGAAAATAGAAAGAGAAAGAATATGGTCCAAAAAATTAGTTGAGCAACTAATTAGGATAAAATATAATTATCAGATTACTCATACCATTTAAATTAGTACATAATAAGGAGAGTTGGGTTTTTTTCAAAAGGAAAATATGGAGAATGCTAATATCCACATGAAGATGCGGAGGTTAGCAATCCCCATACATATATATATATATATATGACTGAAAATAGTGTTTAATTCTCTTGAAAAATAGAGCTAACAAAAGTTAGTCTTGTTTTTCTTAGTATTAGAAGATAGTTTATTAGTAGATTAGTATATTCTATACACCTAATTAGTTATTAGGAAGATGATTAAGAAAATATTTTAAGAAGATATATAGCAAAACTCTTGTTAAAGGTAAACGGATAAGAATTTCATAATGTGAAAGTTAGCAAGTAATATTCCTTTTAAATCTTGGTTCGTAGAACATCAAACAACTATTGTTCAATTTATCTTTTTCGTAGAAAATGCATCTAACATTTTTCAGAAATTGTTTTTGGTTCATCGAAAATCTAACAGCTTTTCAAAATGTTAAGGATGCATGTATATTTAAATTTTTGGACGTGATACATTTCAATATTACTACTATATAAGTTTATGAGATTCTTACATTGTTAATAAGTGATCTGAAAAACTTAAGATTTTCTGAGGTTATTATACTTTACTATATTTAAGGACCATCTATCTTCTTTATTGTTTTGTGCATTAATTACAATATCGTTTTCCAATCATTAAAGTTCAATGCTTTGACTGATGAAATAAAAATCTACAGCAATTAATGATAAAACATTTTATAATTAGATGCGGTTGGTTACATGCATCAATTAAACTTACTTGATCTTGCTTTAAATTTTTACATAATCGTTTACAAATAATAATAATAATAATAATAATAATAATAATAAAATAGTTATGTTAGGCAATCAATAAATATCATAAAATTTTGTCATAGTTTTGTAACATTATCTTTAACTACAATTCAGAATTTTAATTTTTAATTTAATTTTTGAGCAATAAACTAAAATTGGTTAAGAATTGTTTTTATGTCTGCGACAAAATAACAAATTAAAACACAAAATCGAGGTTCAGTCTCAATATTAATTATTACTGAACTTGGATAATTACTGACACAAAACTTGAATTAGTTTATTTTAAATCTTATTTCTTTACTTTAATTTACTTTAATTCGTTAATTTACTATTAATATTGCGCTTGAAAATTCATATAGGAGGGGCTAATAAGAGAGTGGAAAGAGAGAGGACAGAAGGAGAAAGAATGTGATATGAAAATTAGTGGAGTAATTAATTAGGATAAGATATAATTACCGGATTACCCATACCATTTAAATTAGTTCATAATAAAGAGAGTTGAATTTTTTGTCAAAAGGAAAATGTGAAGGTTGCTAACATCTATATGAAGATCTGGTGGTTAATAATTTCCATATATATATATATATATATATATATTGAGGTAGAATCCAATAATACCGGTGTAAGAGTTTTATACTTACACTGGTATTTAACCATTAATTTTATGTTAATTTAATGGCTTAAAATATGCAATTTAATAAAGAAAGAGAATTGTATTTACAATATTATAATTACAATGAAGAGAGAAACATTAAAAATCTAAAATTAATTAAGAAACAGAATTTAACTATATAAAATAATAAAAAATAACAGCAGTATCGGTGAAATAAAAAATAATAAAATATACTAATGAACAATTAAAAATGTAAACTTAATATTCACTAATTACAGAAAAATTTGTTTTTCATCTTAAAATTCTATGCCATTTCTGTTTTCAATAGTTGCTTTTTGTTGGATGTTTTAACTAGTTATAGAAAGTGCTCTTTTTTATTTTAATTTTTTGATGTCATTTACGTTTTTAATCTTTATTTATTCAAAGTTTGATGTAATTGTTTTTCGGTTTCTATTGAAAAAATTTCAATGTTTAATTTTTATTTCAATGAAAATTCTGTTATTTTATATAAATTTTTATTTTCATTTTATTTATATTTTAAGCAATTTTTAAAAGTTTAAAAGTAAATATATTTAATTTTTAATAAATATCTACCCAAAACATAATTCAAATAAAATGTATGATAAATTTTTATAAAATTAAAATTTAAATGAAAATTAAAATATTAATAAAAATTATATAATATATGCTGAAAATCATAAAATACTAAGGAACCGTGTTTCTTCTTTTAATTGATAATAATTAGGAAACATAACATTTTTAACTGATTTTTTAAAAAACTAAAAATAGGCTATCATTCTTTTTAATTTTCTTGTTATGTTTTTGATAAGCTGTATTAAGAATTTGATAGTCGAAATATTTATGTTCTTAAGGCATATATATTTATTAAAAACTTTTATCAAAAATATATTTATTAAAATCGTAACATTTTTAATAGAAATTTTCCAAATTCATTTCAGTGATGTTTATATAATTTTTTATTATTTTATAATTATTAGCCTGTATATCAAATTCTCTTTTTAAATAATTATTTGATTTTACTCTCTCTCTCTCTTCTCATTAAAATAATAATCCAGTAAATTTTTATTCTCTTTATTTGCATTAAATTGCACCATTTTAAGCTCTTAGATTAATATGAAATTAACGGTTAGATACGGGCATAAGTTTGACTCATCTCTTTCTCAGCCTTTCATTTTATCCATTATTATCATATCACATCTTGCGTGGAATACAGGCAAGTTGTAACATCAAATTCCTATATAATAGCAGATACACTTCAAGATCATACCCAATTAATCAACCAATGCACTTCAATCCATGGAAACTACTCTTGCCTCTTTACTCTCTAACCCAGTTTCACCAACAATTTTGTACCTCATGCTCATGCTAATTGGCATTGCAGCCCTCATCAAAATCCTCAAACTCCACTCTTCTAGGAAATCAAATAGGCCTAGCCTCCCTCCAGGTCTAAAACCGTGGCCAATAGTTGGCAACCTCCCTGAAATGCTAGCAAACAAGCCCACATTCAGATGGATACAAAAGATAATGAATGATCTAGACACTGAAATTGCATGCATCCGTCTAGGCAACATCCATGTCATCCCAGTGACTAGTCCTTCAATTGCCCATGAACTTTTGATAAAACAAGATGCAATATTTGCATCAAGGCCCATGAATTGGTCCAGTGAGCATGCCTCATTGTGTTACCTAACCACAGCCATAACACCCTTTGGAGAGCAATGGAAGAAAATGAAGAAAGTCATCACCACTGAATTGGTCTCCCCACTAAGGCTTCAGTGGTTACATGACAAAAGGATGGAAGAGGCTGATAACCTTGTACGTTATGTGTACAACAAATGTAAAAGTGATGGCGGCCTTGTGGATTTGAGGCTTGTAGGGCAACAATACTCTGGGAATTTGATTAGGAGGTTGTTCTTCAACAAGAGGTAATTTGGTAAAGGTAAGGAAGATGGAGGGCCAGGTGCAGAGGAATTGGAGCATGTGGAAGCACTTTTGAATGTCCTAAAGTACTTATTTGCATTTTCCATCTCTGATTACATTCCATGCTTGAGGGGATTTGACTTGGATGGACATATGGAAGCAATGAAGAAGGCTACTAACACCTTGGCGAAGTACCATGATCCCATCATTGAGGATAGGATTCAACAACGGAAGAATGGGACAAAGACACAAGAAGAGGACTGGCTTGATGTTCTCATTTCATTGAAAGATGCTAACAATAATCCACTGTTGAAGTTGGAGGAAATCAAAGCTCAAATTATGGTAATGTTTTGCTTCCTTATTTACTCATAAACAAGTTGTTGCATACCCTATTCGAACTTCCATTGCTCAGGAAATATTCACCGTCAACAGTAGTTGGCGGTGGTAATTCCCCTTTGGATGTGCGCAAAAATTGCATCAACTATTTTATTTCGAATGCTGCTAGAAGGCCTAAAAATATCATGTCGGAAAAACTGTCGGGCAGAATAGTAAAGAGATGGCACAACTTTGGATGATAATATTATGGTTTTATATTAGATAAATTATATTAATTGAGGCGATATATCTATTTAATGCATCTAATTACATTATATTTTATATATTATTTGTAATGTGTGTTAGCACACTCGTTAAAAAATTAAAAATAATTAATTTTGTATTGAAGTATAAGTTTTAAAAATTTAAAATGCAATAAGTGTATTAAAAATAAAAAAAATTAAAAAAACTTACAAATACTGATTGTTTTAACTTAAAAAAAAAGTTCTTTTATTAACTTGATTACATAAAAAAAAATAATAACTAGGTTAATTTATTTTATTAAATATTTTTATAATTAAGAAAACATTACTACATGATAGTTAACATTTAAAAGAACTTTCTAATGTATTATTATTTCTATGCATACTAATAAATAATACCTTTAGCTCCTGTTTTTAATTTTTAAAAGTTTCATTTTGTACACAATAAACATGAATTTTTATGTCTTGCAGGAAGTTATGATTGCATCAATAGACAATCCATATAACAATGTTGAATGGGTACTTTCTGAAATCCTAAATCAACATGAGCTACTTCAAAGGCCACTGAGGAATTGGATAATGTGGTAGGGAAGGAAAGGCTAGTGCAAGAATCAGACATTCCAAAGCTCAATTTTGTGAAGGCATGTGCAAGAGAAGGTTATCGCCTTCATGCCATTGTGGACTTCAATATTCCCCATGTCTCCATGGAGGACACAATTGTTGCCAATTACTTTATCCCAAAGGGTAGCCATGTACTTATAAGGAGACAAGGGGTTGGCCAAAACCCAAGTGTTTAGGAAGAACCATTGAAGTTCAAACCTGAACGCCATTTTAAGAAAGATAGGTCTAATTTAGATTTAACCGAGCCAAATTTGGACTTGATCACATTTAGTACTAGAAGGCGTAGGTGCCGTGGGGTCACACTTGGCTCTATAATGACTATTATGTTGTTTGCTAGATTGGTGCATGGAGTCACTTGGAGTACACCACCAAATGAACCAATCATTGACCTATCTGAATGTGAAGCAGACACCACGAAAGCTAAGCCACTAGTGGCACAAGGAAAGCCAAGGTTACCACCAAAGGTTTATCAAATGAATTGAAAATAACTAGTATGTGTATCCAATGCAACGCATGATTCATATGTGTTCGATGATGTGCTGCTCATCATCATAAGAATGACTTATCAGCTTGTTGAAAAACCTTATGCATTTGAATAAATAAATTCATTTTCTTCTTTTTGAACCAATTAATCGCACATATTAGAATTAGAAAATGAATTGAATTGTCTGAAATTGACCGAAAGTAAATCACAACAAAAAATGTGTGATTCAGAATTCATGCTTGGTCAATTGACGATGAAAAGTCCAAATACTAAAAACTCTATTACTGCTTATACATTAAAATGTGATGTTTTATTAAATATGGAAAATAAGCCAAAGTAATATATTCAATTCACTTGCAAACATAACAATTGAAATCAATTTACACATAATACAATTTGTATGTTTTATGATTAACTTTCACATGTTACTCTATTTGATTGCTAATAATTGTAGGTTGAGAAATGCATAACAAGGGGCGTTGAATCGTATTTTGCTTCTCTTGTATCCTTTTCTGAAACTGAAACATTTGACAATATACTATCAAGCATTAAGCTTGAAGTGCAGCAGAACAAGGATATATATTTCAGAAAGTAACTTTCTGAAGCACAACATTAGAAATAGATTAGATAAAGAAACAGACATTCAGTAAATATTGAAGGATAATGTAGAGTAGTGAAAATAAAAGAAAAGGAGAAGAATATATGACTTAGATGATTTTATATTGGTTTGGCCAAACCTGCCTACATCCAGTACTCAACTTCCATTAAGATTCACTAAAACCTTTCTTAACCTAAGAAAGAAAAACTGGGTAGTCTTTACAGTAGCCTTTCTAAACTCTAACTTGTGACTAGTAGACAACCACTACTGTCACAAAGTGAGTAGTTATTCACTAGCTTCTCCAAGCTAAACCAAGTAGTTATTTACCAGCTTCTCCAAGCTGAACTGTGATAAGTAGACAACCCATACTATCAAATTGCAAGTAGTTATTCACCAGCCTTTCCAAACTGAACCGAGTAGTTATTCTTCAGCCTCTCCAAGTTGAATCGTGATAAGTAAACAACCCTTACTTTCATGTTACAAGTAGTTATTGATCAACCTCTCCAAGCTGAACTGTGATAAGTAGATAGACCCTACTACTATGTCGCAAGTAGTTATTCACCAGTCTTTCTAAGCTGAACCATGATAAGTAGATAGCCCCTACTATCACGTTGCAAGTAGTTATTCACCGGCATTTCCAAGCTGACCCGTGATAAGTAGACAACCCCTACTATCAGTGGCAAGTATTTTTTTCCTCAGCCTCTCCAAGCTACCTCACACTAATCACTACTGCATTAAGAATACAAAGGTTAAGTGTTTGGGTTGCCACTCAAATTAACCTACACTCAAGTTTCTTTACAAATATATAATGAATACCTGGGAGAACTTGAATGACTCCTTTCTACCATCTCTTTCAGGGAAGAGTATATGAACTATTTAAGAAAATGGAAAGAAGAGTTTTACGATCAAGGAAACTGATTACTCAAAGTAATGAACCTTGCAAGATGTAAGGAGAGATTTCCATAGAGTTTCCACTCTTATGTCGTCAATCCTATTTCCATTTGAGCACAGCATACCTATTTATAGAGGTCTTTGTTCATGACTATTGCCCTTAATCTATTGTCTAAGTGACATGTGTTGATCATATGTTTGTGTCTTGGAAACTTAATCTTGAAGAGTAGATTGACAGCTTGTCAAATCTGTTGCAGAAGCCATATAATTAAGGCTTCTAATGTCCCTTCAGAAACTACCTTTTTACTTTCTGAACATGGTTTCTGAACTCTTTCTTTTAGAAGCTAGAGTGTTTGACAAAATAGGCAGAAGAGATGACACGCCAATTTGAAACTGGATTTGACTTTGAAATTTGAATTTCAAAATTCAAATCTCCCTCGTTTTCCAATAAGGTTCAGCGCTCCACAGTGAAGTGAGCTTTCTGATTATGGTATCAGCTCCTTGATGATTCTTTGGTCATCTAGTCCTTAATCAATGCTTTATTGATGTTGAAAGTATTGCGATCATGATGATTGAAGGTTGTGTAACAAGTTGTTATTAGAGTTTGCTTGATATCTTCATTCTGAGTGTACTTTCTGATGTTCAATGCTACTTTCTGAAGACCCATACCTTGGTTTCTTGTTCTTGACTTGATTTACTTTAATCCGTAACGCATATATACGTTCTTTGCATAATATAATATTCACTTCTATTAGACTCAATCTCTCAACATGAGATAACTAATGTTTGCACATGTAAAGTGAAATTATTCTTGCTTCAAGTTTGTGTTATGCAATTCAGAAATTCCTGTGTGTTATGTCAAGAAACACAAGGTAGACATTAGTCATTCTTCAAAGTATTTTCTTTAAATTGATTTTGCTGTCATTCAAAACATATAGCCCTAATGCTTTTTGAAGGGTTCTGGAGCTTACAATCTCCCCCTTTTTGATGATGAAAAATTACTAATTTGAAGAAAATCTTTTGAAGATATGTTGAAAGAAATGTAACAGAGTATATCGTGATAAATGCTTAATCTTTCAAAACATCACATGCTTTTAAATATCAGAAAGTCCTTTTCTTAAGGCATATCATGGATAAGTTCAAAAACATTTTATAGCCTTAAGAAACTTAAGTAAGAACTATTTGAGTTATGATGAAACTTTCTGAACTAATTTAGAGTATTTTCTAAGATATATCAGAGTATTACTAAAATGGATGTCATCGTTTAAGTCCTTTTACACAAACAGCCTAACTTTTAGTTATTTAAAGAGACTTTTTACAATAAATGTGCTTGAATGCAAAATAAGTAATACTTATGATATTTTATCTTCGTTAAAATTCTTATTCAGCACAACTTTATCTAAACAAATTTTTTGAAAACGGATGCTCAAATATTATGTATGATAAACGTGACAGAGCATGCATGATTGAGATATAAAGGCATACTGATGCTTATGTAGTTTCTGATACTCAAAGAAATCTTAATATAAATATTATCAGCGTATTACTATGCAAGGTTTTTGAAGCCCATTAAGGATCAATCCCAATTTTATCAAAGCAAAGCACAAGTGAGCTTTTTGTTATGAGCTGTGAAACTTTTCTCATAAATATCAGAGCATGAAATTTATAAGATAAAATTTGAAACATGTGTTCATGCTTTTCAAGTAATCTCGCTCACTGATACATATATGAAACAGAAAATAACACATTATATGTCATATAAGCACAGCACACTCGAGAGAGTTCCAAGGCTCACAAACTGATCTTAGTTGTATCACAACTTTTAGAAACAAGTTTATGAAGGCTGTTAGAAACTATACACAACTATATTTTTATCAAGTTATACAGAGCTTTTGAAAACATCTCATATATGTGTCAGAAAGGATGTGTTTTATAAAAAAGAGGCATTTTAAGCATGTCATACATATCAAAGTACATCATATAGATACGAGTATTAGAGCAACAATAGAGAAATTTTGTGCTTCAAAAGCTACTTGCCAATGCTAATAACAGATACAGATGTGAGCTAAATACTTTAGTGTGCTAATGAGTGAGCAGATTAGAGCAAACACTTAAGAAATCAGAAACATATATCAACTAGCACAATATATGATTAGCCAAGCATGATAAGTAGGTATCGATATGTATCAGAGCTTAAAACAAATATATATCAAAGCCTAAACAGATATGTAACAGAGCCAACAGACAGCACAAACATGATTTCTGAGCCGATATAACAAATTGGATAATTCAAGTTAAAATATCTGCCAAAGCATAAAAAAAAAATGATAGTTAAAAAATGATAGTTCAAAACAAAAGTGCATGCTAAATAATAATGATCTCTAAGCTCCCCTTCAGCATAAGCTCCCCCTGAGTTAACTCCTTCTGAGTTCCATAGCACAGGATTTTCTTCATATTTTTTCTCCTCCTCTTTTTGTCATTAGCAAAAAAGAGGAGTGCAGGAAATCAGGAATACCATCTTTAGCCTCGGTGCCTTAGCTCTCAAAGAATCTCTTAATTGGTCTGAAGAATTTGAAGTTGTAATTCTTCATGATGTCTTAGCGGGGCACCGTGCTCTATGAGTGTAGCCTTAAACCGGTCCTATCTTAAGGCAATTGATGATTCTTTAGTCTTCTGGTCTTCAATCAATACTTTATTGATGTTGAAAGTATTGCAATCATGATGATTGAAGATTATGTAACATGTTGTTATCAAAGTTTGCTTGATATCTTCATTCTGAGTGTACTTTTTGATGTCCAGCTCTACTTTCTGAAGACCCATGCCTTTGTTTCTTGTTCTTGACTTGATTTACTTCAATTCGTAATGCATATGTACATTCTTTGCACGAAATAATATTCACTTCTATTAGACTTAATATCTTAACATGAGATAAATCATGTTTGCATATGTAAAGTGAAATTATTCTCGCTTCACGTTCGTGTTATGCAATTCAAAAATTCCTGTATGCTATGTCAAGAAACTGAAGATAGACATTAGTCATTCTTCAAAGTATTTTCTTTAAATTAGTTTTTTGGTCACTCAAAACATATAGTCCTAATGCTTTCTGAACAATTATGGAGCTTGCAATAATGACATGCAATACAAGCTAAATACAAAAACAATATATGTAATGCAAATACTGAAAACATCATTTGTTTGAATTGTTATAGTCTAGCATAAGCTCTTAAGGTTTCTTTATCTACCTAATAATAATGTCTCTAATGGGGATAAAATATTCAAAACACAAACTTACCAGAGTCAATCGCTTTAAATGAAAATGAATTAGACGATTTTGTGTAGAAGGAAATGTAGATTAAAAATGGGAAAAACACATTTTATCCCCTTGAATTTTAGGTCATATGCAATTTACACCTTGACTTTTCAAAATGTGCATCGTGATATTTTGAACTTTTCAAAGTGTGCAAACAACCCTTTAATACAATTTTGGCAACTCATAAAAGTAAAATTTATGTGCACTTAACCCCTAGATATTTCTAATTTGTGCAACCTAACACTTTGTCCATGAATACTATATGCAATTAACCCCCTGATTTTTTTTATTGTGTGCAACTTGTCACTCTGCTATGACTTAAATTTTTGGAGGGTTTTTTTACACACTTTGAAAAGTTTAAGTTATCGTAATACACTGTTTGAAAACTTGGGGTTTTTTTGAACAGTTTGGAAAGGTCAGGGGTACTACAATGCACTTTCGAAAAAGTTATGGTTTAAATTGCACATGATCTAAAATTAGGGGGGGAAATGCATTTAGCCTTTAAAATTACAAGTGAAACCTTTCTTCAATATCTCAACTTCAAATAAATCCTTCTAGTCTCTATGAAATTGGACCAGATTTGGCTTCAAATCAGGTAGCTTAGAATTGTAATCAATAAAATGACTACCATCATAAAACCCCAAGTTTTAGTTCCCAGTTCTTCTAATTTTAATATTTCTTTTCTCATATTAGCATATAAGGTTTGTAATAAGTAGGTAGTACTATTTTTCGGGGGAAAAACCCTCATTATGAACAACAAAATTGTAGTGGAACATCATTTAGATTGAAAACTAAATAATAACAATAATAGTTTACTAATTGTCTTCCTCTTTCCTCATATTAAGATGTAATTCTTTAGAATTAGTACAAGACATGCATCAAATATTTCAACATTGTTAAAATCTTGTTATCATCAATAGGCACAAGTTTTTCAACATAAAACCTAATACCAACTTCTGTGCTTTGATTCTGACCAAAAGCAAATGCAGAACCATCTTGGAGATTTAGACTTTATCATGTTGTTGTATATTGCTAGTGGTATTTTTTTTTGGATGTTAATCGTTCTATAATGAAAATATACATTAGAAGTGGCTCAACAAGAAATATTATGGTTGCCCTCCTCCAAATAGATAAGGATAAGCAACAACTAATTTTGTTTGTGTATGTTAATGTTAGTTAGTTTTAGTTAGTCTCTGATAACTTCAGTTAACTAAACTTGGCTTCGGTTGTAACTCTATGATGTATGCAAGCCAGTGAAAGCCTTGCATATATACTGCAAATTCTCTTCAATAATCAATAATCAAGAGATCATTATCTCAGTACACTAATACACCCATTTTCACTTTCTCTCCATCACAAGAGCTTTTCATCTTTCTTGAATAGTGTCTGATACTTTCCATGTATTAGAGCTGTGAAAGAAGATCCATAACTTTAGAAATATTAAGCTCTGCTGCCCAAGTTTCAGCAACTGGGTTCATAGTGAAATTGTTCTCCAACCCAGTTTCCTTCAAGCTAGATGAAGAAAATTTCTTGACACCAAGCATTGTTTGCAATCAAAGCTCATAAGCTAGTTGATCATCTATGCAAAGAAAATATCCCAGAGAGATTCATGTTCAAGGAAGATCAAGCTCAAGGCAATGTCTTAGTAGAGTATTCAAACTGGGAGAATCCATATCATCATTTGGACACATAGCTTCTAGCTTCCATGGATGTAACATTCTATGGTACAGTTGTCAGATGCAAAAATGCATATACGATCTGGGAAAAGATTGAAGTTTATTTTGCTTCAAAAACTCGGTCAAAGGTGAAACAATTGAATGCTCAACTCAAGGCAATGAGAAAGTAAGGTGACATTGCCTCTGAGTGTCTTTTGAAATAAAGAAGCTAGTAGATTCATTATCTGTTGTAGGTGCTCTAATCTTTATTAATGAGCACATAGAAGTCATTTTAGATGGATTAAGTAAAGAATATGGACCCTTCATAACTAATGTCATGTGAAGGGTAAAGCCATTTTCCATTGATGATCTTGAAGCTTTTCTCATGGCTTAAGAAGAAATGTTAGAAAGGTTCAAGAAACCCAAGTTTGGAATTGTTCAGGCTCAATTTACACAATCAACCATTAATGATCCCAAATCTAATTCAGGAAGTGGTTATCGAAGGTCTTTTGGTAGAAAAGGCAGAGGATGGTTTTCAAGAGGAGAAAGGACTTATTAGTTTAATAATGGTAGAGTCCAATGCCAACTTTCTGGTAGAATTAGATATACAGTTTAGCAATGTTTACACATATTTGTTCAAAGCTTCCAAAATCATATGAAAAATAATCAGCAGCAACAACAACCTATGCCCCCCTCATCATCATTTCACAACCCTTGACCTTATCTAGCAACCCTTGTTGTATTGGTTGATAATGATTGGAACCATGACTCTGGTGCTACTCACCACCTCGTATTTGACAAAGGCAACTTGCTCAATGGTACTGGATTTGATGGAACATATCAGGTGGTAGTTGGTAATGGCCAAGGTATTAAAATTAAACACATTGGTAACTCAATCATTCAGTCACTATCTAATACTATATTCACTCTTTCCAATCTCATGCATGTCCCAAGCATTACCAAAAACTTAGTAAGTGTAGTTTAGTTTACTAACCATGTCTTTTCGAATTTCATCCTCATGAATGTTTTGTTAAATCATAGGACACCAAGTAGATCTTACTTCAAGGTAGTGTTAGTAAAGAAGATCTTTACACCTCTGATCATGTAGTTGTTCCTAAACATGTGCCTTTCAAGTTTGTTGATAACAGTGTAAGTTCTTCTAATAATGCAGTTGCTTTCAATTCCTCAAGCACAAATTCTACCTCCATCGGCAAATCTCACAGAACCTAAGTTCTTTGGAATCAAGTTTTTGAACCATTTTTTGCTACCTAACATGTGTCTAGAGTAGCTGCTATCCATATACCATTTGTTATCCTTCTCAATATGTGTCCTTAGATACACCTACAACAAAAATAATTTTTAATTTAGGTACCTACACTTTCTTGGATCCTTTTGGTTTAGTCAGTTTTGGGGGATGTTTCTTCAAGTGTTTAACTGCTTTATTTTTCATATAGCATTTATAAGGCATATGCTAGTTTTGTGACAGAAATTACAGGATGTTTTAACTTTTGTTTTCTTAGATGAAGTTGCTTTAGCTTTCTCATCCTATTCTTTCTCATACCCTAATCTTATTTTTTTTAAAAAAATATGGTCTCTAAACTTTCAACATCATGTTCAGAAACTTAGAGCCATTTACTATTTTTTTCTAAGTCTAATTTGAAAAGCCTTGAAGTTTTCTTAAGTTCAGAAATGTCTTTATGAGATTTATAATCTTTGTCAAAAACTTCATTTTCCAAGAACTTGAGTTTAACATTTACAAAATTATTTTTTGCCTTGTACTTCTTCTTTCTCAAGTCTCAGATTCTCATAATTAGTTTTTACTTTTTCAACCTCTAAGTTCACTTTCTGATGATTCTTTTTAAAGGGAGATAATAAGAAGTTAATATAAAAGAATGTTTAAATAGCTCATCGTATAATGCTAAAAGATCATCATATGAAATATTAGTTTCTGAAGGTTTACTTACCTTAGTTTCTTCTTTAGACCTATAATCAACCATGAAGCATAGGTTAGCAATATCTTCCTGCTCATATTGGATATCTGATAATTCTTTTTCTTCTTTTGAATCACTCCAAGTGGCTAGCATTCCTTTTTTCTTTGGAGTGAACTTCTTTTGAGGGCCTTTGAGCTTGGGATGGTTTATCTTGAAGTATCCCTTCTCCCTACAGTTATAGCAACTCACGTTCTCCATCTTTTCTTTCCATTTTCTGATGTTGAATCCTTATTCTTCCTAATTATGCTCCTCCACACTCTTGACATCTTCCTTACTAGTATGGAGATTTCATCTTCATCTTCTTCCTCAACTTTTTCTTCTGAATCTTCTTAATGACCAGATGTTTTAGCAACTTTCATTGCTTTTATTTTGTTTTACTTTCTATGTGAAGACTTCGCAGCTACTTATTTTGTTTTCTTCATGGCTCCACCATGAACTTCAGAGAGCACAACCTCATAGGTTTTGAGGGACCCAATGAGAGCATCTAAGCTAAGGGTTTGAAGATCTTTAGCGCCTGTGATCACCTTGGGAAGCCATTTGGCATGAAGGCTTCTCAGGATCTTTCTGGCCATCTCAGAGTTTGAGTATATCTTACCTAAACCCTTAAGTTGGTTCACTATGTGCATGAACCCAATAGCCATGTCATCAATATTTTCTTGTTCAATCATTTTAAACATTTTATATTGGTGGACTAACATGCTTATATTGGTCTCTTTGACCTGGTTTGTTCATTCGTTCAACATGTATAGTCTATCCCTGATTTCTTTTGTTGTGTCACAAGCATTGGTTTTATCATATTCTATTTTGATTAGTGCATATGTGAGTACATATTTAGCTTAGCTTTAGAATTCAGCTAAACTCTAGCTTTGTATTGCTTTGTCCATCTACTCCTAGGAATCTCTCTTGAAGTAGATGATTCATCTTCAGTTCCTAAAACATCCTCGATAGGAATGTAATCTCCTTCTTGTATGATCTGCCACAAGTTAAGACTTGTGTATTTGATGAATAGTTCCATCATATCTCTCCAATAGGGTTAGTCACCACCATCAAAGCATGAAGATCTATTTATGGAGTGTCCTTCAACAATGTGAACATTGCATGCCATTTATCCTTAGGATCTTTTCCTCTACAATCGTTTGAATGTTATACCCCTTAGAGGCCTAAGCTCTGATGCCAATTGTAGGTTGAAAATAACATGAGAAAAGGGGTGGAATCATGCTTTAAACTTTCTGTAAGTTTCTAAAATACTAAACAAGATCTATTAAGTTTTTCACTTGAAGGCAATGGAAATTTTCATTAGTAAAGTTCAGAAAGTTACCTTCTTAGCTGAGTGAATAACTCAGAAATTGTTTCAAAATGTTTTCAAGAAATATATAACACAAACAAACACAAATGCTAAATGATAAAAAGATAAGGAGAGATAGACAAATGTTTATACTGGTTCGGCTAACATTACTTACATCCTGTTCTCAACAACCTGTTGAATTCCACTAACAATCCTTTCTCAACCTAGAGAAAGGGAGATAGTCTTTGGATAACCTTTTCAAGCTATTTCTAGTGAGCAGTAATTCTAATTTACTCTCATACTAAGTAGTCTTTTTACTAGTTTCTTCAAGCTAACCTCACAATGATCACTATTGGAGCAGGGTACAATAATTTTGGTTTGGTTGGTACTCTCTAATTAAAATACACTTAAGTTTATTGGGAATAAAACAGTGTGTAAACTGAAAACTTAATAATGACTTCTTTGTAAATTTTTCCTAAGAAGAAAGTGTTCTCTAATAAAGTATAAGAAAGAAGATTTTATTTACAGAAACTAATTACAAGGAGTAATGAACTTTAAAAAAAACAAAGGGATTAGAGCTAAAATCTCTTTCAGCAAGGATTTTTGGCAAAAGTCCTCATCTCATATGAAGTAGACATCCTTGTATACTTGGTTTTAGCATTTGACTATTGTTCACCTCCTCTTGACACATGTTGATCTTCCTTTTTGTGTCATAGGAAGTGCCATCTGGAATAGTAACTAAGTTGTGTCAGTGCCATTTTTCCAAGTGCAAAATCCGTTGTCAAATGTGATTTCTGAGTGGAGCTTTAGAAATTGTTTTTTACTTTCTGGACAAGGTTTTTGAAAATTTTCTTCTAGAAGATAAGGTACTTGACTAACTACAAAAGTAATGTACCACTTTCAATACATTTATGAGAGTTAACTTTATCTGAATTTGAATTTTCCCTCCTTTTCTGTAAGTATAGCATGGTTGCTAAGTAGCATGTGCTTTTTGATATAGCGCCCTTAGTTTCTAATCTTAGCTTTGATCTTTTTAGCTAATGTCTCAGCTTGATAGAGATCTTCTCATCCTTGACGATGTCTTTGGAGTTAATTCTCATTATGAAGGAAGACTATTGTGAACACCAGATTTTATCCGACCCATAAAAATATAAAATTCAAAAAATTGGCATATTTTAACAATTTGTGAATAAAGCTCATCATCACGACCCATAATGTTTACGTTTTTGCTTTTCCTTCTCTGTTGAACCTAAAAAAAAAATTATATACCAGCCTTTTTATTATTTTCATAATCCATCCCTTGAGTCTATCCAGATTTCTTTTGAGGACGTCTTATCTGTGTTTGTCCATATATTAAAAAAAAAAATCAACCCAGCCCATGTTAATTTTTCCTTTTCAGCCCACGTTTTCATTGATGTGTTAAAAAAAATAAATACAGGACAGGAAGGAAAGCGAGCTCTATTGAAGATAATAAAAAGAAATCAAAAGGCTGAAGGACCATGCTCCCATCATCAGCATAATCGCAATGATTTGCGACAAAGATCCATCAACCATTCCCTGTCATAGCTGGAGAAATCAATCAGGAAACTTTCATTAATTGGCAAAGTGTGTATAAGTGCAGGGGCTCATCATCAGAAGAGGGGGGAACTAAGGGAGATTTCATTCACTTTCTAGAAAACAAAAGAGCTAAATTTTTGAGGTTCTGCGAGAGGTTGGAGATTGAATTGAAACTGGAGAATAAACCAGAAGGCAAAACAGGAGGAAAGAATTGTGTGGTATGGTTACATTCTCATTTGTTATTATATGATTTTAATGTCACCCCATTCTTATGTCAAAAATCACAAGCACACACACATCATAGCTCACCAATTCACAAAATCACAAAACACACACAACCCCGTCTTTAAGTGAACCAACAACACATATCATTTTTTTTTTTTTTTACAATCAGAAGTTCAATCACAGCAACACAAATCCATACATATACAACTCATAAAATACATGAATGAAGGATTTAGATCATTGAAATAAAGAAGAAGGAGATGCAAAAACAGAGGGAATGCTCTCTAACTTCGTGAATGCCGCGGCATCCTCCTAGTGACCGTCGCAGCTCCGCCTGCCACCCCCGCGAAGACCAACGCCGCCGCGAATCCCTGCAAGCTGCCGCGCAAGCCCAAACCGCGCCGGCGTGCGTCGCGGCTCCTCACCCCCTCGGTCACCATCTCCACCTCCCACCAAACTCAGATCTGAACCCATCCTAGCTCAACCTCAAAACACCCTCACGATGCACCTCAATCTTGCGGCCTTCCACTCCCCCTGCTCTCTATGACTGCGCGCCGCCGCCTCTTCCTTCTTCCTCCTCCCACGACCGGCCTCCTCCCCTGCAAGCCCATCGCGCGGCTCCCCCTCCATCTCGTACAGCATCGCGGCACCGCGACCTCATTCCCTCACTTCACTCTCAGCCTCCGCGTGCGTCGCCGTTTGCCATCCTCCTCCGCCCAGCCGCGCGACGGAACCACCTCCATTGCGAGCCCCGCGTGCGAGTTCCGCGCCGCGGCCTCCCCCTCTCCTCCATCCTTGGCCGCACGGCCTCTCTCTCTCTGCGTGTGTACGTGTGAGAGTGTGTTTGCAGTCATTATGAGTAATGAAACCCAAACCCCAAAATATGTTGCAGACCATTCTTTACCTTCCTTGTTAGTTTTGTATTTGCATTCTATTGATTTTGTCCTGTTTGATGTGCATTTGGGCTCATTGGGCTATTTGTTCTAAATCTAAAATGATATCCCTGGCGCTCCCACTCAGTTTCCAAACCGTGATATATTCCTCATGTTGTCCATGGTTCATTTGATTTTAATTATATTCTATTCTTTTACCTTTATTTTTGGCTAGATTCTATTTGTTGATTTGGACAGAAGGCATTATTTTTATATGGTCTTAGAAACTATCTCTTGGACTGAATCAAAAAATAAATAAAAAAGTTTTTTTTTGGATTTACATTTGTTCAGGGTGGTTGGGCTATTTTTTTTTGTTTGGTCTGAATCATTTCTGTTATTGTGCAGTTTATGTTGGGCTATTTGGAACTTATCTTAGATTTTTTTTTCTTGCCTCAAACATGTTTATTTCTTTTTTTAAAAAAAAAATTCGCTGATTGTGTTGTTTCTTTTTATTTGTTTCTTTAACAAAAAAAAAGGAGTTTGCACCATGTTCTTTAGCAATTTGTTTTAATCATCTAATGAGGGATTAAAAAGCTTAGTGTGTGATTTAGGTAGTATTTAGTGAATTTTGTGCTAAAAGTTTTTTTATCTATAAAAAATAGTATTTAGGACCTTTATTTCTTTTTTTAGTACTTGTCCCAATATTTTGCAGAGGTTAACCAGATGTTAGTTATTTGCTTATGAAGTCGTGTTGAGATTTTTTTTGGTATAGAAGTCGTGTTGGGATTAGTGTCAAATAAATATATAAATAAATGTTTTCCTTTTATAGGTAAACTTTTTAGAAACAATAATTTCGCGTGCAATGAATAATGATAGTGATTGAATAGCAAGTGTTATTTTCACTATTGTTGAGTCACAAGGATTCATTGAATAGTCTAGTGCTAACTTGAACCCTATGCAAGAGTAGATTTCATTTTCTAAGAGAACACTTTGTCTACACAAAAGGGTTTTCTTTAAAATTCATGCAATGGTCAATAAGAGTGATTGAATAGTATGTGTTATCTTTACTATTGTTGAGTCATAAGGATTCATTGAGTAGTCAAGTGCTAACTTGAATCCTATGATGAATTTATCATAAAAATGTTTTAATTAATTAAAATCTACCAAACCCACAATTATTTTGTAAAGAACTATGTGACTTTGAGTTCTCCACTTCACTAGGAAATACAAAAGAGTAGATATATCATTGTCAAGTCAAAATTAAATTTTTATAATTTTTAATATCTTGTAAATAATCTTTCCAATAAAATTCTATTTATTCATTTATCTATTTTTGGTTTATAGGAGATATTTTAATTTTAATTTTAATTATTCATTTATTTGTTGAATATTTCATTTTGAATAATGATGTTAATTTAGTCAGGACAGCTTGTTAACCAAATATATTGGATATTTGAGTTATGACAATTTGATATTCTAAAATTTCATTTTTAAACATATATTTATTCTTTCTTAGTGACATATTTTATATTATTTGTAAATATTTATCCTTTATTGGAAATATTTTATTTTATTTATGAAATATAAACTATTTATTTAAAGCATATCTTTATTTTTTAATAAAGATGTTAATTTAGCCGTGACGGCTTATTAACTCAATGTATCGAAAATTTGAGCCGTGACAGTTTGGTTCTCCAAAACAGTTCTATTTTAAAAGAAAATAGAAATAATTCGCTCTCATTATATAAATTATATGTGTGTGTGTGTGTGTGTGTGTGTATTTTAGACCTTTTCTGTAAATAATTATTTTAAATTATTTATTTGAGAAATATCTTATTTTGAATAAAAATATTAACTTGATCGTGACAACTTGTTAACTTGGTATTTTGGACACCTGAGTTGTAATAGTTTGATGCTTCAAAAAAAAAATTTTAAAGCAAAATTTTCTTGTGAATAAAAATGGTAAAAATAAATATTTTTAAAGGTTATTAATAATTTGCACAATTTAATTATGGTAATCGTAGCAATACGGATGTATCAGGGGTGTTGCAAAAATAAACTTTTTGCCCTTTCCTGTGCATAATCGACTCCCGAATTCAAATCTGGTTTCAAAGATCATCTCTTTTTAAATAAAAATGATTTTTCCTCATTTTTACCAATTTAAATAAACTTGGTGCCGACTTTAATTTAAATATTTCTTTTTCATCATCCCCGTCGCGATCCAGGTTGTGACAACTGTGATCACAATGCATGCAAGAGAATTTGATTTCTTCATTGATGTATCACTCTCTAAATGTGTGGCTCACTTTATGAGGATCAAAACTTGGTTTCTGATGCTCAATATTTTCTTCACATGTCTCTAACATATTTTAGTTCGCCTTCTAATATAATTTTCACATCATTAGGGTTATGAATTTCTTTGAATGAGATTACAATCATGCTAAAACATTATTTTGTGAAAAGTATGTCATTAATTGAACTTATATGTTACGAGAATTGTCCTGCTAAGCGCTATAGAAACTCGAGTGAAATATCAGTCATTTCTTCAAAATATTTTAACTAAATTTCCTTTGTAAATACAAGTTGTAAAGCTTTCTGAAGGATTCTGAAACTAACAAAATCTTTTTTGTATTTGCTTGAATAAGGAGATTCATGTGAGATTTAGGAGGTAGCAGATATGCTCCATATTAGTGAGAGATACAATCCTAATTTATGTTGTTGTAAGATTGTAGAGAATTTAGATACCCAATTAGAGGTGAATCTAAGCTAGATTTGGTGGAGGATCCTTAGGAGGACTCCATGCTACACAATCAAGCTACACAATCAAGCTCTGGCCCCCTCTGTCTGACCTTAGTAGGGATTTGCCAAGGTGCTTAGCCTATATTCCTAATCTAGTGCAATAATGTAATCTATACACTATATTCGTAAAAGTATTATCAAAGAATTTTAAACATGCATTTCATATTTTAATTTCAACAACACTTTTTTTAATATTTTAAAAAAATTACCAACACTTCTCATTAATAAATATTACTAAAAATTCATATATGTAGCATAAAAAAAAGTTCTACTAGTGAATATCTTATATACTCATGATTAATTTGATGCTATTATAATTAGCTTTATAAGTCTTATATTTTACATTATTTGATGAAATCATAATATAATCTCGATTTTGTGTTTTAGTTTGTTATTTTATCCCAGACATAAATAAAATTCTTAACCAATTTTAGTTTATGACTCAAAAAATAAGTTAAAAATTCAAATTCTGGATTGTAATTTAAGATAATATTATAAAACTATGACAAAATTTTATGATATTTGTTGATTGCCTACCATAACTATTATTTTATTATTATTATTATTAGTTGAAAACGATTATGTATAAATTTGCAACAAGATAAAGTAAATTTAATTGATGCACGTAACCAACCGCATCTAATTATAAAATGTTTTATTATTAACTGTTGTAGATTCTCATTTCGCCATTCAAAGTAGCGGACTTTAATGATTAGGAAACGATATTGTAAGTCATTATTACTTAAATTAACAAATGCACAAAACAATGAAGAAGATAGGTGGTCCTTAAATATCAGTAAAGTATAATAACCTGTAAGGTTTTCGAGTTAATTTTCAACTCCAAGAAAGAAAGCTAAGAGAGAAAAACAGAAAACTAAAAGAGAAAGGATATACTTTGTTCATTAATCTTCTTGCTTCCTTCTACAATGAGAATTATATCTTATTTGTAGACCTAATTAACTAATTTGGCAAACTAACTAACCCAAAAGGTGACAAACTAACTATGGCGTAGCAATACCCTCCCCTTTAAAATCAACCTTGCACTCAAGGTTGAGAAAATGAAATAAAATACTCCTAATTACACTTTTTTAATTTTCCTAACTAACCATTTTATTCTATACAAAAAAATAACTATCCTCCTGGATCCCATTGCCAAAAATAAGGCCCATTATCCAGTTTGATTTTAATTGTTGAATCAAATTGGGTTTGGCCTAAAACAAAATGGAAGCATGGCACTAAGGAGGGAAGACCATTTGGCTCATGCTTTCCGTTCCTTCCGTTGTGGGATTGGGCTTTGGCTACTGAAGTTCAGAAAATAATTTTCATGAGTCTGCCAAGCTTTTGCCCTCACTTTTGCTTCCCTTTGATAGAATTGGGCTAAGCCCAAAAATGTAGAACCCACCGCTTGCCCATGGAGCCCTAGTGTTGCATCAGTCCCCTTGCCATTCCAGTAGCTTCTCTCACAAACCATGGCAGCACTGCCATGGTTGCTGGTCGCCCAGCCACAAACATGACACCGCAGGACCAAGGAATGCGTCGATCACCATGGACTTGAGGAGCTTCGCCGCCGCGCGCAGGAGGAGCCTCACCATCGCATGTGCCGTCGTTGGCCTCTATCTGCCTCGTCGTTTCTGTAGCCGTCGTCGCCCCCCCGGGAACGCGAGTGTTGGAACTTGCTCGCTCCTGTGGATGTCGCCGACGACAACATCCATCTTCTCCGCATGTGGAATCATCACCGCGAGTTGTTCGCCTGCGACCGCCGTTGAGGAAACTTGAGCCATCGCCGGCCTTTGTCCTTTGCTGAGAAACCACGGCGCGGTCATTGCCGTTTCCTCCGCAGCTAGAGCGTCAAGATCATCTGCTTCAAGATCTGAAGGTTTCTCACTGCAGCCATCCTCTTCTTGTGGTGGTGGCTCTCCATCGAGGTTGGCTCCCTCCTTTCTCACCATTGTTGTTGCTTCTAAAACTGATAATGACTTCAATTCTTGAATTGTTGTTGAGCCCTTTGTGGATTTTGCTTCTGGCACTGATGTTGTTGACATAAATTGCCATTCTTGAGTATGGGAATCAAGAATTTGTGATCTTCTGTTGATCTCTGGTGATTTTGTCATTTTTGCTGCCTTTGTTGAATCTTGAACCCACGTGCTAGTCCTTTTGAGACGATGTTGTTGGCTTTCCAAACCTTTTTTGAATCAACGCTAGCAGTTCTGCTGCTTGAGTCTCGATGTGGGTCAGTCTTGCATGGTTCTGTGATGCAGCTTTAAAACTTCTCTTCTCCATCTCGTGGAGTCTCTGCTCTATGATGTCTAAGCAAGCCTCCTCCTCAGCCAAGAATTGAGTTCCTTACATGGAAAGCTGTCAATGAAAGCACTAATGAAAGATTTTCGAGTTAATCTTCAACCCCAAGAGAGAAAGTTAAGAGAGAAAGAATAGAAATCTTAGAGAGAAATGATACACTTTGTTTGTTAACCTTCTAACTTCCAATTATACCTTATTTATAGATCTAATTAACTAATTTGACAGACTAACTAACCCACAAGGTAGCAACTAAGTATGGGGCATAACATAACCTCACAAAAAATTTTAATTGTTTTAGATCACTTATTAAAAATGTAAGAATCTCATAAACTTATACACTAGAAATATTGAAATGTATTACGTCCAAAAATTTAAATATACATGCATCCTTAACTTTTGAAAACTGTTAGATGTTCGATGAACCCAAAAAAAAAAAAAACTTTCCGAAAATTGTTAGATGTATTTTCTACGAAAATGATAAATTGAACAATAATTGTTAGATGTTCTGTGAACCAAAATTAAAAAGGAATATCACTTGCTAGCTTTTACATTATGAAATTCTTATCCATTTACCATTAACAAGTGTTTTGCTGTATATCTTCTTCAAACATTTTCTTAATCATCGTCCTAACAACTACTTAAGAAGTATATAGAATCTACTAATAAACTATCAACTATTACTAAGAAATAAGACTCACTTTTGTTAACTCTAAAAGAATTAATTACTATTTTCAATGTATTTATGGAGATTATTAACCCCTACACCTTCATATGTAGGTCAGTAAAATACACATTTAATTTTAAACATAAAACCCTCTCTTCTCTATCCTAAACCAACTAAAAATTTTGGACATTATTATAATTTTATTTTTACTCATATTTATTGTCACTCTTCTACATTTTCTCTCACTTAACTAATATCCACTCTTCACTACAAGAATATTATTTTCAAATTTTTTTTATTTGAATATTACATAAGTAATTAAAAATTAAAATGATAATATTAATTATTTATTTAACTAATTCTTGGTACATTTTTTCACACATTTTAACAATTGCTTTATTTTCCCTAAATAAACACTTCCAGTTTGTAGCTCCTCATGTAACTTTTTTTCTTTTTTTGGTTGGTGTTTAACATAATATTTACTAATATTTAATATAATTGTTTTTATTTTCTATAAAACATATTGTTTCGTACTCTCCAGCGTAATATTTAATGATATAATTGTTTTTAAGATTTTAACACTTGCATTTTTTTTATATAAACACTTAATATAATTTTTAAACATGTGAATTAATATTTTATAATATTTTGAGAAAAATAAAAAATATAATAATCAATAAGTAAATACTATAAAGTTATAATGGAGAGTGAATATTAATTAAGAGAAAATATAGAAGAGTGATAATAAATATGAGTAAAATAAAATTATAAATATCTCCATAATTTTAAGTTGATATAGGTGAAAAAAAAGAGGTTTTATGTCTAAAATGAAATATGTACCTTGCTAATTTACACATAAAATTGTGGAGATTAGCAATCCCCCCCCCCCCCTCCCCCAAAAAAAACACACACACACACACACACATATTAAGGGATGACTCTAGTAAATAGTTTATTATAAGAGTAAGATGAGCAGATATATATGCTATATAATGATATATGGATGGTTAAAATTGAAAATTATCAATGGTTTATTAAAAAATGTCTTGTGATTTTATGTTTTAATCTTGATCATTTATGTAAGATTCAATGACAGATTACTTATTTCACTCTCATAATAAATTACTCCCCTAACTAGAGTCATCCCTGTATATATAGTAGTAATAATAATAATAATAAACAATATTCTTATCATAGAAAATTTCCCATGTGTCATCTTTAGAACAATCTATGACTCAACTCTTTCTCAATCTTTCTTTTTATCCATTATTATCATATCACATATTCACGTGGAAAACAGGGGAGTTATAACAACTAATTACTATGTAATAGGGAAAAGGTTATGATTACTCGTTTAACAAGGAATACAGTATCAACTCACTTATCATCTACTATTAAATAGGATGTGAACCTTATTTAAATAGGATTCATACCACATCTAACGATGAATAAGAAGTAAGTCGGTATGGTATCCCGTATCAAGTGATAATACTCGATAAAAGGAAAAACTTGCTGCGACTATCTTAGATCATTAGACCAGTTTTCAACTTTCAAGCCATGGAAACTGCTCTCGCCTCTCTACTCTCCAAACCGATTTCACCAACAAGTTTGTACCTCATGCTCATGCTAATTAGCATTACAACCCTCATCAAAATCCTAAAACTACATTCTTCTAAGAAATCAAATAGGCCTAGCCTCCCTCCAGGTCCAAAACCATGGCCAATAGTTGGCAACCTCCCTGAAATGATAGCAAACAAGCCCACATTCAGGTGGATACAAAAGATCATGAGTGATCTAGACACTGAAATTGCATGCATCCGTCTAGGCAACATTCATGTCATCCCAGTGACTAGTCCTTCAATTGCCCGTGAACTTTTGATGGAACAAGATGCAATATTTGCCTCAAGGCCCACGAATTGGTCAAGTGAGCATGTCTCATCGTGTTACTTAGCCACAGCCGTAACACCCTTTGGAGAGCAATGGAAGAAAATGAAGAAAGTCATCACTACTGAATTGGTCTCACCACTAAGGCTTCAGTGGTTGCATGACAAAAGGATGGAAGAGGCCGATAACCTTGTACGCTATGTGTACAATAAATGTAAAAGTGATAGTGGCCTGGTGGATTTGAGGCTTGTAGCGCAACAATACTCTGGGAATTTGATTAGGAGGTTGTTCTTCAACAAGAGGTACTTTGGTAAAGGTAACGAAGATGGAGGGCCAGGTGCAGAGGAACTGGAACATGTGGAAGCACTTTTAAATGTGCTAAAGTACTTATTTGCATTTTCTATTTCTGATTACCTTCCATGCTTGAGGGCGTTTGACTTGGATGGACATGCCGAAGCAATGAAGAAGGCTACTACCACCGTGGGGAAGTACCATGATCCCATTATTGAGGATAGGATTCAACAATGGAAGAATGGGACAAAGACACAAGAAGAGGACTTGCTTGATGTTCTCATTTCATTGAAAGATGCTAACAATAATCCACTATTGACGTTAGAGGAAATCAAAGCTCAAATTATGGTAACGTTTCGCTTCCTTATTTACTCATAAACAAGTTGTTGCATGACCTATTTGTACTTTAATTGCTCAGGAAATATTCAGTCAACAGTAGATAGCGGTGATTATTCCCCCTTGCATGCATGCAAATTGCATCAACTATTTTATTTCGAGTGTTGCTAGATGGTCTGAAAATATCATATAGGAAAAACTGTCAGATAGAATTGGCAAAAACATAGCACAACTTTGGATAATAATATATATTATGGTTTTGTATCTGAGAAAATATGTTAATAGAGGCGGTATATCTATTTAATGCATCTAATTACATTATATTTTATATTTTTTGTAATGAGTGTTAGGACACTCGTTAAAAAATTAAAAATAATTAATTTTTTAAGTACAAATTTTAAATTTTTGAATGTAATAAGTGAATTAAAAAAATAAAAAATAAAAAACTTACAAATACTGATTCTCTTTAACTTAAAAAAAAAAGTCCTTTTAATAACTTCATTACATAAAAAAATTATAACTTCTTTCAAGGTTAATTTATTTTGTTAAATAGAGTAAACCCCAAATTGGTCAGTGAAAATTTCAGTATCGAAAAAGTTGATCTTTGATAATATCAAAAGTGAGACATTTAGTGGTTCCTGGATGGAAAACATTTATAATATTAGTGATGAGTTTTTTTTTAGACAAATTGATCCTCAACGTCATTTATTAAAAAAAAAGACTCATTTTACATCATTTTCCTTCTTTCATCATCTTCATCCTCACCATCAACACCACCACTACCGTCACCACCACCATTGTAAACCACAAGTACCCTTCACAACTAATTCATCACAACTTATAACACAACTACTACCATCTACACCACCACACCACATTCAATCCAAAATTACAAACAAATTCAACCACACTATCCCCATTAATCCGGTAAACCCAAAATCAATAAAACCTAGAAAAAAAAAACCACAACCCATTATCATCAACCCTTGAACTATCACCAAAAAGCACTAGACTCATGAGGATGAAGATGATGAAGTTTGGGTTTGGATTAGGGGTAAGTAAGTTTCAAAATCGGTGGTTGGATGAAGAAAAATGAAGGAAAAAAATAACAAACAGGAGGCATTAAAAATTTAAATAACGGGTCAGGTTCCTATTCCTTTTTTTTGGGACTACAGGTAGGGGATGGTTGCTGTGCGTTCATGGTTGTGGTGGTTGTTGTGATAGTGGTGGTGGTGGTGATGATGGAAAGGAGGAAAGAAAAAAGATGATGACATAGTGATTTTTTTCATGTAAATAATATTATAGACTAATTTATGTGATAATGAATTTATCACTAACATTATTAATGATTTCCATCCAGGATGATTAAGTGTCTAATTTTTTACATTCTCAGAAATTAAATAGATATTTTTTAATTATTAGAGATTAATTTATCCAATATTAAAATTATCAATTACTATGATTACTCAAAAAAAAAAACTTTATCTCCCCGTCGTTTCTATCTCAAATATCTTATCCATTCTATCCTATCAAGATTCCCAATCAATGCTTGAAGGACGCACGTTTCTTCTAAGCTTTTGTGCCAGAGAGTATTCGGAGCTGGAGACTTAACAGAAACAGAAACCTTTCTCGAAGTGTGTATCTTGCTTTTGTTTTTGTTGAGTTGAATGAGTTACCTTTCTCCGTGGACTCAAGATTCGATGAACATAGTGAGCTAAGCTTCTACCTTGGGAAAATAATCTCTACAGTGAGCTAAGCATCTATTTTAGGAAAATAATATTTGTACGGACAGGACACACACGAACTCCTCATTCTATTTAGCGACAAATAGGGATATGCTATTTCTGTGGTTGTCAATTTATAGACAGGCAGAAGCAAATCGGTCACCACCTCTGCATGTCGTCTATTCTGCAGCCCATCGAACACTTATGGACAAGGTGTCTGCAATAAGCCTTTGTTTTTCGGGCCCGGGTTACACTTGGTGGGACCTTGAGCTTTTAAGGGACATGTGAGCAAGGCAGTAGGTTATACTGCTTGTGTGCTGCTGGCTTGGCTACATCGATTATGGCAAAGGCATATAAGCCTTCCTCGCAGGTTTTGTGATCTAATATATGTTTTGGACTATCATTTATTATTATTAGATTTTATTTAAACAATACGAATTTTATATAAACAATAATTATTAAAATTATAAAATAAAAATTAATTTTTGAACTTAAAAATAATAATTTTAAATTTTTAATATTAACCTTTATTTCTTTTTCTATGTACCTTTTAACCCTTAACCTTTCTATTTCATCCCACCTCACCACTCACAAACTGCTATCTGCTTCCCTCTATTCGTTTTAAATGTGCGATATATTACCATCACCCAAGAGCTAAAAATGAAATCTTGGACATTATTTTAATCACTACAAAAGAAAAGAGATATGATTTTAATTAATTAATCATCAATGGTGCTATTTGTTTTAATATGCATCCATCTTCAATACTATTCTATCACAACCCTATTTTCGTGTAAATAATGTTAGGGACCAAGTTGTTCGATAATAAAATTATTACTAATACCGTTAATATTTTTTGTCCAAAGATTATTAAATGTCCAACCTTTGACATTGTCAGGACTAACTTGAAAGTTTACTCTATTAAATATTTTTGTAATTAAGAAAACATTACTACAGAAAAGTTAACATTTAAAAGAATTTTCTAATGTATTCTTTTTTATACACATAATAATAAATAATATCTTTGACTCCCGTTTTCAATTTTTAAAATTTTCATTTTGTACACAATAAACATGAATTTTTATGTCTTGCAGGATGTTATGCTTGCATCAATAGATAATCCATATAACAATGTTGAATGGGTACTTTCTGAAATCCTAAATCAACGTGAGCTACTTCAAAAAGCCACCGAGGAATTGGACAATGTGGTAGGGAAGGAAAGGCTAGTGCAAGAATCAGATATTTCAAAGCTCAATTTTGTGAAGGCATGTGCAAGAGAAGGTTATCGCCTTCATGCCATTGTGGACTTCAACCTTCCCCATGTCTCCATGAAGGACACAATTGTTGCCAATTACTTTATTCCAAAGGGTAGCCATGTGCTTATAAGGAGACAAGGGGTTGGCAAAAATCCAAGAGTTTGGGAAGAACCATTGAAGTTCAAACCCGAACGCCATTTTAAGAAAGATGGGTCTATTTTGGATTTAACCGAGCCAAATTTGGACTTGATCACATTTAGCACTGGAAGGCGTAGGTGTCCTGGAGTCACACTTGGTTCTATAATGAATATTATACTGTTTGCTAGATTGGTGCATGGATTCACTTGGAGTGCACCACCAAATGAGCCAATCATTGACCTATCTGAATGTGAAGCAAGCACCGCAAAAGCTAAGCCACTTGTGGCGTTGGGAAAGCCAAGGTTACCACCAAAGGTTTATCAAATGAATTAAAAATAACTAGTATGTGTGTCGCGTGCGTCGCACGATGTGTGTTTGTATGTATTCGATGATGCGTTGCACATCATCATTAGAACGGCTTATCAGCTTGTTGAAAAACCTTAAATATTTGAATAAATAAATTCATTTTCTTCTTTTTAAATCAATTAATCACATGGATTAGAATTAGAAAATGAATTAAATTGTTTGAAATTGGTTGAAAGTAAATCACAACAACACATGTGTGATTCAGAATTCATGCTTGGTCAATTGAAGGTGAATAGTCCAAATACTAAAGGTACTCTTACTCTTTATACATTAAAATGTGATGTTTTATTAAATGTGGAAAATAAGTCAAAGTAGTATATTCAATTCACTTGCAAACATAACAATTGAAATCAATTTACCCATAAATTCAATTTCAAATACAATTTGTATGTTTTATGAGTAACTTTTGAATGTTACACCATCTGATTGCTAACAATGACATGTGACATAAGCTAAATACGAAAACAATATATGTGAAACAAATACTAAAACCATCTAGTGTTTGAATTGTTATGGTCAAGCATCAGCTCTTAAGGTTCCTCCATCTACCTAATAATAAGATGTCTCTAATGGGGTAAAATATTCACAACACAAACTTACCAGAGTCAATCACTCAAAACGAATATATATGAATTACACAATTTTGTCTAGGAGGAAATGTCAAAATACACGTGACTTCTTTCTTCAATCTTTCAACTTCACACAAATCCTTCCAATCTTTACCAAATGTGGCTTTGAATTAAGCAGTTTAGAATTGTAATCAGTGAAATGACTACCACTATAAACCCTCAAAATTTAGTTCCCAGTTCTTCTAATTTTAATATCTCTTTTCTCATATTAGCATGTAAGGTCTACAATAAATAGGCAGTATTGTTTTTAGGAAGAAAAAAAAACCTTAATTATGAACAATAAAATTGTAGTAAGACATCATTTAGATTGAAAACTAAATAATAACAGTAATAGTTTACTAATTGGCTTCTTCTTTCCTCATATTAAGATGTAATTTTTTAGAATCAGCACAAGATATGCATAAAATATTTCAACATTTTTAAAATCTTGTTATCATCATTAGACACAAGTTTTTCAACATAAAACCTTATACCAACTTCTATTCTTTGATTCTAACCAAAAGCATATGTAGAACCATCTTAGAGTTCATGCAATTTTATCATCTTGGAGATACAAACTCTATCATGTTGTTGTATATTGGTGGTGATATTTTTTTTGTTGGATTTTCATGATCATTATAAAATTAAAATATGCATTAGAAGCGGCCCAACAATAAATATTTCGATTGCTCTTCCCCAAACATCTTCTAAAACAGGTTCAGAATTTTCATCATAGGTTTGTTGGTCCTACTGATCATAAGCAGCCTATAGCAATCAAGTTTTATGAGTCTGATCAATATGATCAAGATTTTCATGCCTATGTTGATGCATCATCTTCCGAGTTTCATATAGTTCGTTATTGGTGTCCTTATTCTAATTTTCTATAAAGGGCATACTTTTGTGACATCCATGTTGTTCCACCTTTGTCTCGTTCTAAGCGACATGCTAAACCTACCATAAGGTATTATCTCCAAAAAGTTACTTTCACTTTAATGAACTCCATATGCCGTCTGCATCC
This sequence comes from Dalbergia cultrata, assembly GCA_031216105.1. Classification (NCBI taxonomy): domain Eukaryota; kingdom Viridiplantae; phylum Streptophyta; class Magnoliopsida; order Fabales; family Fabaceae; genus Dalbergia; species Dalbergia cultrata. The sequence continues at coordinate 22,924,272 of CM062350.1, forward strand.
TTTAGCTGATGATGATCAAGAAGAAATGTAAAGTGACGCATTTGATCAAAAGGATTTCAACTCCGTATTCCATCACATCCAACATGCTTTCATTACAAATTAATCCACCAAAATCTAAAGGTTTATAATTAAAATATTTTTTAGTTTGGAAGACTTAAACTTGCATGAATCTTTCTTGCATCCATAATCACAGTTAGTTCCAAGGATATATCTATGGCCACTATGGCTAACAAAGTTGCTAAACACTACGACTGACAAAGTTGCTTTGCAAATTGAACCAAGTTAAATGTTCATGAATAACAAACTCTTGATCCTGTAGCTTCTATAACAACGGGTACCACATTAGAGGAATTTGATCCAGTGACTGTTGTTGCATTGCCTTAGTAGCTGTGAAAAACCAAGGATTATCAATCGAGCCAACTTCTAGCTGATTTTATAATGGGTCAAATGCATGGTCTTCAAGAAGTTTCCTCAATAAAATGCAAATAACTCAGCTTACATTAAGCACTTAACCAACTAGATGTAGTGATATACATTGGTCGACTCATTATCATTACTCATGCCATTTCTCTTGCAGTCAATTGAGTCCCAATCATCAATTGAAACTAATTTTGGTATTATGCTTCTTATTTCATAATTTGGAAATTCAACCAAAAACAATTGAAACTACCACGACAAACTCTAGGCTTAGTACTCTCTCAATAATGGCTAATATCACTATTTTGCTTCATAGTTGAAGCTTATCTTAGCTATGAATAATCGATTAAAACCCAAAATCAGCCATCAAGCAAAAACAATATCAAAATGCTCTTTTTAATATTAACCATAATGCCCCTAGCGGCTTTTGCAAAAGAACTAACATCTTTCCTTTGGAACTATCACTACTAGCATATCATTTGAAATTAAGGCATGATCTTCAATCGTCTCTTATTCAGTCGAATTGTAATTATCAACCAAGATTGACTTTGGTTTTACGTCTTCTATTTCCTTGGTTGTCCTTTCTCAATAACAAATTGCTCCACTCTAGAAGTCTTAATTGTTAACAGAGTAAAGTTTATAAGCTCCAGAGAAATCAACCTTTTTTTCTTAGTTGCGAAAGCATATTTTCGACAGTCATGGTGGCAAACTAGCTGCTAATTTGACATTACATCTGTTCATCATCTACTGAATCTTTTCACAAAATTAGTTGCAAGCTTGCCAATTGCAATGACTCGTATTTTAGTATTATTGTGACGAAATAATTAATGTGAAGAATCTGTAGGGATGTTGAAAATTCCAATCAAATATAGTTATGATCACAACAATATGAGGATTCTGTAAAAAAAAAAAAGAAAATTAATTTAATATTATTAAAATTTTAATATAATAATATTTAATTGAGAATGAGGCCCTATAATTAGTATAAAAACATAGAAAAAATAAGGTAGGGTTAAATAAATATTTTTAACCCAATAAAATTTGTAAGTATTGATCGGGGTACCAAAATGGTAATAACCGGTACACCGAAATGCCGAAACGAGTATAAATAATGGATATTATCGGATCTCATATAATTATTACTTTGGAAAATCAAACAAACATAGACATTTTCAATATAGATACAAGACAAATTGATTCGAAAATAATAATACATATTACTCTCTCTCCAAGTTAAGCTATTCTATATAAAGAAAAAAATTGAAAAAGACCACATTTCCTTGACTTTTTTGTACAGCTTCACGTCGCTTTCTTCTTCCTCCGCCATTTTCATGTTCTTCTCTTTGAAACTCCATGAAACAATCAAGTTCTTGAAGAATCCTCTTAGGTAAACACATAAACTAGTTCAAGAACACTTCCTTCACATCAAACTGAAGCCAAAACCTTTCTTTTCATTTTCAAAACTGTCCAAATAATAGCTTAGAGAAGGGCTGGAAAATGGGTTTGAAGCTTTAGTTAGAGGAGAAAAAGCTAGAGAAAAGTATAGCAAAGGCTTGGAAGAAAGGCAGAAGGATTCTAGTCTATTACTTTGTGATTGTTTGGCTATTTTGCTAATATAAACTCTTAAGATCTGTTTGAAATTATGTTTATGAAATTTGAAATTTATTTTCAAGATTCATATATGTGAGTTTGATGGTTGTAAAGGATGCATTAAATAAGAGTCTTGTGGATTGAGTTAATTGATACAAGAGATTTATGAAGTAATCAAAGAGATTTTTAATTCTTTAAAAAGATTTAGATATCTGGAAATTTTCCAGAATATTACTAGAAATAGTTTTGAAAAATATGAAAGATTGGTATTTTGAGGTATAATGCTAAAATTTTGTGAAAATGATGAGATTTTGGTCTATAAAAGAAAAGCTCTAAAATCTAAGTAAGACGCTTGGTTTAATTTTCTAAAAATTTTAAGAATTACTAAGTAAGAAATCCTATAAGTTTTGCAGTGAAGAAACCTCATAAAAGATTAGTAGATTTTACAGAAAAATCTCATAAAAAGCTTAGTTGTTTTCTTTCAAAAAATTTCATAAAAAGTTTGGCAAATTTTTTGATAAATCTCATAAAATTAAAGAGAATTTTTGCAAAGAAATTTAATAAGAAATTAAGAGATTTTGAACAGAATATCTGATAAGAATTCAAGAGATTTTGAACAAAAAATTTCATAAGAAGTTAGGATATTTTAAACAAAAAATCTCATAAGAATTAAGAAGATTTTAAAGAGAATATCTCATAAGAAATTTAGGAGATTTTAAATAGAATAGTCTTATAGAAATTCAAGAGACTTAACAGAGAAAATCTCAAAAGAGTTTAGGAGATTTTCAAGAGAAGAGTCTCACAGTAATTCAGGAGACTTAATAGAGAAAATCTTATAAGATTTGATGAGATTTCAAGGAAATCTCAAAGCAAAATATGAGAAATAGAACTACTAAGTAGAGATTTTACTTAATAATTATAAGATTTCCTAAGCAAATATTAAAGATTCTTATGAGAAGAGAAAACTTAAGAAAATAAGCCTTTTTTAATATCAATTGCTTGATTGTAAGCTCATGGATTCAAGTTGTGATCAATATCAGGTTGTAGTATGAGGTGCTACAACAAAGTGAACTATATCAGGTTGTAACACAAAGTGTTACAACATTATGAGGAAAGTGATGTATTGAGAATAACATGTTATTGTGATCTATATCAGGATGAGGTATGCGGTACTCATCAAGTGAACTATATTAAGATGTAACACGAAGTGTTACATCACAGACAATACATCATATGAGAAGTAAATCAAGAATCCTATGAGTTCTATTCTCAAGCCTAAAGTTATTAATAACCCTATAATAAAGAAGTAATAAAACAAACAAACTAAGTATTATATAAACAACCAGAATGAGAGGGATTCTAAGACTATATAGATATGAGACTATACAGTTGAAGATGACTTATACTCATAACATTATGTTAGATAAAAAAGGAATAAGCAAAAAGAATTATTTAAGAAGATATCAAAGTACTTTAATTATTTTAATACTATGTTGGATGTCACTGTGTAGTAGACTAGTGTTTTTCCTATTGGGAATCTTTGATTCTTATTCCTGCTATTACCATTTTTTTTAACATAGATTGCAGTTTGATTATTTTGTGGAGATCCTTAGCTCGTATTAGCATCACGGTCCAAACCTTTTGATGAATAAAAGATAGAGAATTATAGTCAGTATTTTTATTTTCTTTTAGTGAATTTTAAGTAGTATCCTATCTAGACTAGAGGGTTCCTGCGTGAACTAGGGTAAGGGTTTGATATAGTTATGGACACCATTGATTGGTCATCGGGTAAAAAAATTATGTATTATTGTTATATTAATTATGTTCAAATTTAGTGACTCAAAAAGAAAGTGTTTTATAATTGTTTGAAAAGCAGGCTCATATTTAAATATTATATATACACTTCTAAGGTTAAGCAAAGTTAACGAGTAATAACTACTTACTATAAAGTTATGGTTTAAGCATAGCTTTATGATGGGAAAGGTGTTATGCCAGTCCATTGCTTAATGTTCATAAGATCTACTACCATAACGTTCACCTAAGGCTGATAAAAACAGCCATGACATGTTCCATGGCCACCCAATTACACAGTGAATTTGGCAGCAAAGTTGAATACCATGTAAAAGCCAAACTAGTCAATGATAAAGGAAATATTTGCATTCTTAGGGACTCTTACCTTGCTTCAGTACATTATGTAATGAAATGACTAAAGTTTTCTGTCATGGATTTCTCATCTTCTCTAGGAAAAAAATATTAAAGTCAGAAATCTTGAATCCATGAGGGAATAAAACTCTATCCATCTAATCTGAGTATGGCTTATTATACACAGGCCCCTCCAATGACTTCAATTGAATACTAAAATTCCTTCTTATAACATTAGCAAACACATTAGTATGGAACATTTCCTTTTAAATTAGCAAATCATTTGTTCCCAAAACAATGCTTGCATCCTTTGAATAAATGCACCAAGATCAACCACATAATTTATATTAGCCTAAGGAACATTCCATCGATAAGACTGCAGGCTCCACAGATGATATTACAGATCCCATGGCTAAGATTGCAAACCCTGTGGTTGAGATTGCAAGTTCCATGGCTGAGACTACAAACTCCATGGTTGAGAGTATAGGTTCCACAGCTGAGATTGTAGAATCCATGGGTGATTAGATGATTGTCCCCCAACATTATTATTAATGTTGCTTCCACTAAATTCATCCTATGACACATACATAGGGTAATTTTGTTGAATTGTCTGTAACTCATCATGCCCATTGATTTTATGGCGTTTGATAACTGTTTTGATAACTGCTTTATCAAGCCATCAAAATCCGTTTCAATTTACTGTTGGAGGAGAGGAGTCGACACATAACCAGGTCTCTTTTATTCTTCATCAACTTGCACATTCTTAGCAGAATTGGAAGATGTAGTAGTTATATTTATTCACTTGGACAAAGCAGTAACTATTTGCAATTGATTATTCACCACCCTATTGGGTGTTCTCAACACAGCCACATATGTTCTCAATCTATTTTCTTCCTCATAATTGTGCTCCTTTGGCATAACAAATGTCACCTTGTTATTATTCATGTCTTTTGTCTTCTCAAAATGAATTTTCCACATACAACCTCTGGAGATCTCACCAAGCTTGCCAACTTTTATTCTCGTTAAATTTGGTTCGGCTAATTTAGTAAATAAACAAAACAAAGAATGCAAAATCACTCTTGATCCCAAAGTTCAGGCAATGCACCAAGGAGGGGAATCTATCCCTTGATTTTGAGTTCAAATGCTTAAAAGGGACTCAAGCTTTGAACAAGGGTAATATGTGGAATGAGAATTTTATTGATGAATAAGAGTGATTACGTACAACACCTTCACATCAAACATCATAATAAAGTTTGGATGACTACTAAACAAAACTAAACCAGGAAAAAAGAAGAAAAAGGACAACAAAATGTAAAGTAAAGTGTTGTTATGTTGATCTAGGGATCCCTTTCTCCTCAACTTGAAACCTTTTATATATTCTTCATTCATGAATGAGGACCATTTCCAGCTCTATGCATGTTAGTCCTGAATGAAAACTACCCACTATATTGGTTGATAACCATTCCAAAGCTCATGGATACAACATGAAGTGGCCACTTGCACTTACACATACATATCCACTTCATGGCCAATTTTCGCAATCTAACTAAAAAGAAGCTAACGTGATCATAAATACTTTGAATATTATGACTTCCTCCAAAACAGCCTCTAGAAGTTTGCATACTTCCATAACTACTCTTATTCAAAATTTAAAAACTTCAATCCACATGGCTCTAGGATTTACAATATTTAACCTTTCCCCTGGGCGCACATGCTAACTGCTCACATTCACTTAGAATAACACCTGCTTATTTTTGGGTGATAACAATATTAAATTGTAAAAAGTGATGTTTGCTTTTTTTTTTTTTAATTATCATTGTGGTTCTACATATGGTTATTATAAGCAAATTTTGTTTAATTTATTGTGGGTGTCCTTAATTTTTTATTCACAAAAATGGTTCTGCGTCTACTTCTAGCTCGAATCAAAGCACAGAAGTTGGTATATGGTATTATCTTGAAAATATTATGTGTCTAGTAATGATAACAATTTTTTTACAATGATGAAATATTTTATGCATATCATGTGCCAATTCTAGAGAATACAAGAATGTTGTGTCAAAATATGAGGAATGAGAAAGCCAATTGGTAAATTATTGATGTTATTCTTTAGTTTTCAATCTAAGTGATGTTCCATTATAGTTTTGTTGGTCACAATGAAGTTTTTCTCCCTTCAAAACAATATTGCCTATTTATTGCATACCTTACATGCTGATATGGGGAACGAATATTAAAATTTGGGAGAATTAGGAATTGAAATTTGAGATTTTGCAATGGTATTCATTTTACTAATTACAACTATGGTTCTTATTCCAAGAGAAAAATAGTTGCCTTTGATATTTACTATATAGACAATTTTCTTAATGTAATGCCTGATTTTTCCAATTTGTACAAAATAACTAAAATGCCCCTAAGGTCATTTTTGTGTAAATTTTGAGAATGACTAAGTTTGGACATTTCTCAAAGGGAAGGTGATTAAAAGCGTTTAGTATGCTTTTGGATACAAAAATCGAAATTTCTACATTTGTGGTAATCACCGAAATACCTCTCAAGTAATTTTCTCATAAATGAAGTGAGACAGAACCTAGTCATCACCCGGCGATATGTATGAATATATGTGATTTGTGAATTTCTAGTAAAAATTTGAGTGAAATTACCATTTTATGCTTGATCAGTAGTAACTGAGCTTAATCAAAGTAATTAAGGAAATATAGTCAATATTAGACTCAAAATACAGGTAAATTTATTTTATTTAATAATCTTGAATCAAAATAATTAATTGAAGTGAGTTGTGCACTTATAATTGCTAAATACATTTAATTTCATCTTAGATCATAGAAAGTACAAGACTAGAAGAAAATTGGCTATTAGCGACTGAAAAATGAGTCGTAACTTTGAAAATTGGTCGCTAAACATTTTAGCGACCAGTTTAGTGATCGAAGAGTTTAGGTGCTAAACCATTGGTGAAAAATTTATTTGAAATTGCGAACGTTGGTTGCTAAATATTAGCAAATGGTTTAGTGACCATTTTCCAACATCTCCAATGTTCGGTTGCTTAATCAGTCACTAAAACCTTTTTAGCTTCTATTCAATTATTAAATTGGTCGTTAATTTAATAAGATTTTGCAAATTAGTCACAAAATCATCCGCTAATATGTATTAGAATTGAAAAAATAAATCTAAATTGTTTTACTTTCAATTTTGCACACTTGGTACCCACAAACATGTCTCCAAAAAGCATGAAAATTATATATTGGTATAGAGTTCAACAACAATAATAAACAATCAATTAATGCTCAAATCAAATTACAAACAAGAACTAAGAAAATAAATTTTTTCTCAATCATCCTCATCATCCTCTTTCAAAATTCTATGTCTAGTTGGTTGCAAATTAAAAGGCTAAAATTGAAAACAATTATGAGTCATAATCTTAGTGAGCTTGACATATCAAATAAGCTTAAGGTATGGTCGTGGTTTTCTAAACCTTAAGAATTACACAAGCTATTAAAAGAGATAATGAGACCTAGATATTCTTAAGATTGAAAGGAACATAAGGAAATGATTGACAACATTTAGTTTAAACACCTCCACTATGGTTGCTACAAAATCTAAATATGAAATTTTTTTTTAAAAAAAAGAAAACTTAGCTAATCATACACAAAGGAAGCAACAAATTTGCAAAAGAAAAGGGAAAATGATGGGGTACCTTCATGACTAATAAACACTAAGTTCTCACTAACATCACATCTCCATTTCTCAAATCCAATATTATAAGCATTGTCATTTCTACTAATTTCATGTATAACAAATGAATCAACGGAATTTCTTTGTCTCATTACACTGTATAGTTTAGTTCTATTCCAAGACAAAATCATGTATGAGTCTCCTCAAGATAAGTCAAAATATTTAAGTAGGCAAATTTATATGTAACCAATCCCTTGCACCAATCTTCAAATTTCATTTTCTCCATTCATGTGCAAATTTAAGAGTCGGTAGAAAATAGGAAAACAATGGCATTGCTCCCTAACTCTAACAACCCGAATTCCCATATAACATGCTTAAAAATAGTCTCTTTTTTTTTTTTCATAAATCACAATGGGTTGAACATGGTATTGTATTACTAGGGAGTTATCTAAGGTGCCATGCCCAATATCAACAACTAAAGAAGATTGAGAGGCATGAAGTACAAAGAAGCAAAAGAAAAATTACCTTTAACAATATCTAACCTCCCAAGTTCTAGGACAATGGCCCTATTGGAAAAGAATATAAATAAATGGGCATTGAGCCCAAAATATTAAGATTAGAAAAATAATAACAAATCACCAAACATGAATCATTACAAGAGAAAGAAATCAAATATAAGAAATCAAAATGAAAATAATCAAATTAATTTTTGAGGGAAAAAAATATGTAAAGTTAAAAATAGACTAAACATGAATAATTATTAAACCTATAATTAACACAAAACTAACCACAATAGTGAATAATTCAAAAAATGATTAAAAATGCATAAACTAACCATAAGAGGCTTGTGCTAACAATACTCACAAGACCGAAACTATTGCAAAGATTTTGATTCAATAATTAATAAAGAAAATGAATAAAAGCACCAAAAGGGTACTTTTAGTTTTCAGACAAGCCCAATATCATATTCAAATGAATATAGATGCAAGATCAAAACTTTTAGTAGACTTCTAATAAGAATCAATCAAGTAAACCAACTTCGCTAAATTGCCAAATTCTCATATTCCAAACAATCTCTCTAAATGGATAAAGCATAAAGGACAAGAATAAGAGCACCATATTATTGAAGAAAAAAAATCAAAAATTAAAAAATTAAAACAAAAGGAAAAAATGGAAGATGAAAGGGAATGAAGCTACATAGAGAAATGATGATGATGATAACGACGATCAGCGAAGGAGGTGCCACTGGGGTGGAGGTCCCATGCATGCCTACAGACATGGCATTGAAGATGGTGTGCTGCGGAGGCCAAGAGGTGTAGGAGCGACTCTGTTTAGCATTTACTTGCAAATTAGGGCTTCTAAGTGTAGTGTAGAGGAAAAAAGGGAAAAATAATTTTTTTGGGCATTCATGACTAAGAATTTGGTCGCAATTTTAAATTCATCAATTTGATACCTAAAATTTTTAAATTTTAATATTTGATTCATGAGAGAAAAATAAATAAATACAATTAGAAAGAATTAGGAATGCTTATAAATAATAATTATTACAAAAATAGTAACACTAAAAAAATAATAATAATAGAATTAGAATCTTAAAAATCTTTATTTCCTTTTTTTTTTTCAAAGGATTTCAATTGATCTGAACTTACCTTGTTCAACATCTTTTAAATCCAACAAAAAAAAAACTTTCATTCATGTTAAAAAAATTAAAATTGCTATGAATAATTATTAATGTAACATAATAAAAATCATAACAATAAATTTGTAATTAAAAATAGTAATATCAAAGGTAGAGATTGATTTTATTTTAGTAATTAAAAAGAAGTGCAAAATCAAGATTAGTGACCAATTTTATGACCGATTATGTTGTATTTTTCAAATGAAGAGCATTTCAACATTAGCCACTAAATTGGTTGTAAATATGAACATTAGCAAGCGATTTTCTGAATTTTGTTGCCTTTTGAAATGAAGAGTCATTCCAAATTAGTCACTAAATTGGTTGCTAATTTTGACATTTGCAATCGATTATGTTATCCTTTAGAAATGAAGAGCATTACAACATGAGTCACTAAATTGATTGAAAATATCAATATTAGCAACTAATTGTGTGACCGGTCATGTTATCCTTTTGAAATGAAGAGTGTTTCAAAGTCAACCACTAAATCGTCACAAATATCCATATTTGCAACAAATTTTGCTACTGATTTTATTATCTTTATGAAATGAAGTGTTTCAATATTAATCACTAAATCAGTCACAAATTTCAAGATTAGAAACCGATTTTATGACCAATTTTTCTAACCCCACATTCCCTTTGAATTACTCAGATTAATCGCTAAATCAATTGCAAAGCTTAAAATTAGCAATTGAATTTTTTTTTGTCACTAAGTCAGTCGTTTTTCTGCTTGTTTCTAGTAGTGGTTTCCTGATAACACGTCTGGGTTGATTAAATGTAAACAACATATGTTGAATTGAACTTTCTCCCTCATCATCATTTCAACCGACCCTTATTCTTCTAGATTGAACATGTGGCTCAAAGTAGCAAAAGCAAAAGAAAGATGTCTCCTAAGAAATATATGCCTTACATATGGATCTTTTTACTTGAGTCCTACTTTTCACATTTCTCTTAAAACTTTCAATATTTCTTTCAAATGGATACATCCATTTGTATTTAACTAGCCTACATAGCTGTGCTTCGTATGCGAAGTGTATGAGTGAGTGTTCCATGGAATTAAATAACCCAGGAGGAAATATGCTCTTTAATTTCATAGAATTACATGGATGTTTCTCTCCGTAATTAAGAGACCTTCCACCCTCAAAGTGGACGAGCATAAATATCTAAAATATTGACTCAACTTAGTCAATGGCTTCCACACAAGTAATTTTCTAAATGCACTAGGAAGCAAACACTCCATAAATACATGACAATCATGACTCCTCATGCCTAAACTTTCCTTGTGCAACATTGACGCATTTACCTAAGTTGAAAGCATAACCATCAGGCATCTTCAACTCTTGTACCCACCTACACATATCTTGTTTCTACACAGAACCTAGTGTTTAAGTGGCCTTCAAAATTACACACATGACTATGTGGCAACTTCTGTGAACTCAACTTAGGCAATTTACAATGCTCTACCAAATCATACCTTGTTTTCTAGTTGTCCTTGGTTCTATTGATGTCCATAATAGTGTTCATGATGTTATCACACATTTTTTCCAACAAGCATTACATCAATAAAATAACAAGTTAGATTACCCCCTAAAAAGGCAGTTTCCAAAATATACTATGTTTGCTCCAATTATGGTCAACCCCATATCCTGCAATCTTATGGATTTACCCAGTTTAGTTATCTTTGGAAAGTCTCTAATTCTTTGCCAAACCTGATGTAGGAGGCTTATCACATTCAAACATCTTTTTTTTAAAACACATCCTTCTCATCCCTGAATTCATGAAGGTCCAAAAACCTTCAATGACATTCAAATCATGAATTTTTCCCTCCATGTTTCAATGTGAATGCCTTTGTATCCTTTATACAAATTGGACATGCCAATTTCTCCTTCGTCATCAAACTTGACAACATTCCATATGCTAAAAAATTATTGATAGTCCATATCAATGATGCTTTCAGCATGAAATTTTATTTTGTGGAAATATCATAAGCTTGTACACCTAAATACCACAACTCTTTAAGTTCATCAATCAATGGTTGGAAGTAAACATCAATCTTGGCTTCAAGATTATCGGGATCAAGGATTATAGATGCTAGGAACAGGTAAAGATCTTTCATGCATATTTCAGGAGGGAGATTGTAAGGTGTAACAACCAATGGTCATCAAGAATAGGGTTTGCTAAATTGATTATTTGAAATAAATTCATCCACACAAAGCCCCAACCTAATATTCCTAAGATCCATAATAAAATTAGGATAAGTTTGGTCAAAATGCTTTCAGGCTTTACCAAGGGAAGGGTGGGTCATGACACCATCGTTTTTCCTATTCTCAAAGTGCTATCTCTTGTTGTCACGACCCGATTAAGGAACGTGACTGGCACATGAAGAATCTCATCTCCATGTAAGCCTCATGATCATTGAGTCAATCTATATGCATACTTTAAATAATAAATCCATTTTAAACACAATTTCATCTCTAATATAAACCAACTTGCTCTCTTTGAAATCAAAATAATCATAAACAATTCATTTCATAAACCAAGTCTAAATATGTGATCATAATACAAAATATATATTGAGAGTTTCTCTTTATAAAAAAATATCCATGAATGCTCTATCATTTTAAATACAAAAAAAAAAAAAAAAACAGAGTAAACCAAAATGCAAAATATCATCTATGGTCTAAGACCTTGGGTGCATTGTCAATATGAAAGCAAAACTCAGCGAGAGAATTCTCACCCTAACTCCCTTCATAGGACAACAACAAAGGATGCATAAAAACATACGAATGAAAGCAAAGCTCTAAAACATTTTCATATCTACATACACATTAATTCCAAATCATAAATTCCTCTAAAACATAAATAACAATACTCCAATAGAGAAATAGGGATCTTTGGTTATGTACAATATATGTGGCAAAATAATATAATTCCCTGGTTATGCATAATAAATATGACTTAACAATATAATATTTGGTTATGCATAATAAATATGACACAATAGTATAATCTCTTATCTCTATGTGCTCCTCAAGGACTTGAATTGGACATCTAACTATGTTCCATCACTTATATCTTTGGGATGAGATTGTCTCAAAGGACAACTTTGTACCGGGGTTAACGATCACTCACAGCTGTTAACTCACTATCCGTTTCTCTATAGTTATCATCTATTCTTTAATTCACAAAACTAACTATTTTCTCTACATCTCCATATTGGGCTCTAGTCTGAGTTTGAAAGCCCTATTATATAAATACTTTGTTGAGAGACATAAAACAGATAAATGTATAGGGAATCCGTGTGTTTTAGCTACATAATGAAAAGAGTATATATAGATATTGTCCAATAAATACACCATAATTACAAATATATATTTTCCTTAATTACAAATATAATACTCCTAATTATAGATATTTACAAATTCTAGCATTCCCCCTCAAGCAGGACTATATAGATCATATGCATCTAGCTTGTTACATAAGTAACTTATTCTAAGACCTTTTAATGACTTAGTGAGAACATCTGCCAATTGGTCATTTGAATCGACAAAGCTCATGTTGATGTCTCCAGATAGAATCTTCTCTTTGATGAAATGACAATCAACTTCAATGCGTTTGGTCATCTCATGAAAAATTGGATTTGAGACAATGTGCTTAGTTTCCCCAAATTGAAGTTCTTTGAGGAGTTGCTTGAGCCAGATAAGCTCACATGTGGTTAAGGCCATGGCATGGTACTATGCCTCGGCACTAGACTGCACAACTACAGTTTACTTCTTACTTTTCCAGGATATGAGATTGCCTCCAATAAGTATATAGTACTTGAAAGTGGAACGCTTATCAGAAGGGGACCCTACCCAATCTACATCAAAATACCCAACTATCTCAATATGTCCTTGATCTTCATAAATAAGGCCCTTCCCAGGGGCTCCTTTGACATACTTCAAAATACATATAATAGCATCTCAGTGAGCTTCACATGGTGAGTTTAGGAATTGACTAAGCACACTTACTGCGAAGGAAATGTCTGGATGAATAACTGTGAGATAGTTCAATTTCCCAACCAATCTTCTATATCTCCTAGGGTCAGATAGCAGCTCCCTTGATTTGGTAGGAGCTTGACATTACGATCCATAGGAGTATCAACAGACTTTGCAGCAAGTAAACCTGTTTTCTCTAGAATGCCAACAGTATATTTTCTCTGAGAGAGAACTATGTCATCTTTAGACTATGCTACTTCAATGCCTAAGAAGTATCTGAATTTGCTAAGATCTTTGGTCTAAAAGTGATTGCATAGGTGCTGTTTGATCTATGTTATGCCATGAATGTCACTCCCTTTAATGACAATGTCATCAACATACACAACTAGGTAAGTGCAACCTCTTTGAGTATGATGGTTAAACACAAAGCGGCCAAGCTTACTTCGAGTCATACCAAACTGTTGAATCACAATGGAGAACCTTCCAAACCAAGCCTGAGGGGACTGCTTAAGACCATACAATTATTTTTAGAGACGACAAACTAGACCAGAAGACTCCCCCTGAGCAACAAACCTAGGACGTTGGTCCATATAAACCTCTTCTTCAAGTCACCATGGAGGAAGGAATTCTTAATATCCAACTAATGAAGAGGCCAATGACGCATAGCAGCCATAGAGAGAAACAGATGAATAGAAGCCATCTTGGCAACAGGGGAGAAAGTATCACCATAATCCAAACCAAATATTTGAGTGTACTTTTTGGTAATAAGACGGGCCTTAAGACAATCAATTTGGCCATCAGCCCCCACTTTAACCGTAAAAATCCATCAACAGCCAACTATAGATTTACTCGAAGGAAGAGACAGTTCTCAGGTACCATAGTCCTGAAGTGCATACACCTCAGTAATCATGGCTTGTCTCCACCTAGGATGGGAGAAAGCCTCACTTGCAGTCTTAGGAATAGACACAGAAGACAAAGAAAACAGACAAACATAATGCAGAAAATATAGATGGTGGTAACTTAAAGCAGTATAGTGAGGAGACGGGATATGAGTGGAACGAATACCTTTACGAAGGGCAATGAGAAGATCAAGCGCAATAGGTAGACTAAAGGTGGCAAATGATCGGGCACCGAAAGAGAGTCCACATTAGCTAAGATAGGCTCGGAGGAAGGAGCAAGAGCAGGTGGTGGCTGTTGTGTAGGTGCAATGGGTGTTTGAGGTGGGACAGGCTTAGCTAATTGACGGGGGCGAGGCATAGGTGTTGGGCTAAAGGGGGCAAAGGCACAGGGAGCACAAGACGCAAGAGAGGCGGGATGATCATATGGCTTAAAAAAGGGAATAGTGTAAAAAAAGATAACATGTGCAAAAATGAGGTAATGACACAAAGTAGGAGAAAAACACCGAAAACCCTTTTAAGACCGAGTGTAACTAAGAAAAACTAATTTAAGTGAACGTGCAGAAATTTTGTCAAGACCAGGAGTTAAGTTGTGAACAACACAAGTGGACCCAAAAACATGTGGAGGAAGGGAATGTAAGGGATCAGGGCAAAATAAGATGGAATGGGGAACTTGATAACCCAAAACAGAGGAGGGAATGATATTAATTAAATAATATGCAGTTAAAATAGCATCCCCCAAAAATGAAAAGGGGCATGATTGTAAAGAAGAAGAAGAGTACGTGTTGTTTCAATGAGATAGCAGTTCTTGCACTCAGTAACCCCATTCTGTTGAGGTGTATGAGCACAGGACGTCTGGTGAAGAATGCTATGAGAAGCAAACAAATGCTAAAAATCATGAGACCAATATTCTTTGGATTATCACAACGTAAAGTGCGAATAGGAACACCAAAATGGGTTTTTATTTCTTAATAAAATTTGGTAAAAATAGAAAACAACTCATACATGTGTTTTAGTAAAAATAACCAAGTACAACGAGAATAGTCATCAATAAATGTAACAAAATAACAAAATCCTAAACTAGACATAGTGCGACTAGGACCCTAAATATCTTAATAAACTAAAGTAAAGGGATACACAGCTTGACTATGAACACTATCAGGAAAATGACTCCACGTGCATTTCCCAAGTTGACATGATTCACAAGGAAAACTGAATAGTTTGGACAGGCTAGGCACCATGCGCTGCAAGTTGGCAAGGCTGGGATGACCAAAATAGGCATGGAGGGTGAGAGGATTGGTGGTGAGGGAGCAAACACTTGATGGGGAGTGAAGCCAGTAGAGGCCACGAGACTCATATTCAGTGTTAATCATTCGTCCCGTGCTCCGGTCCTGCAAATAAACAGAATTTTCAATGAATGAAATAACACACTTAAGGGCTTTGGTTAACCGATAAATAGAAAGTAGGTTAAATGGAGAACCAGGAACATAAAGGACATAATAAACTAACATGGAAGGTAGGGGATGGGTAATGCCCACCCCGTGAGACTGTGTGTGAGAGTCGTTGGCTAAAGTGATTACAGGTAAATAACTAGAAGTAGAAAGTGTGGGAAATAAAGCTTTATTACCAGATATATGATCAGTGGCGGCGGATAAGAGCCTAAGGAGGCCGATTGAGATAGACAAGAAAAAGAATTACCAGTGTGTGCAACAGAGGCAGCACAACTAGAGTTCTAACATTGCTCAAACCACTTCAAAAAATCAGCATAGTCAGTTGGAGACGGCAAATACGGAGCAAGTGAGTCCGAGGTAACAGGAACACTAGCATGGACAACATTCACAGAAGGGCGCAAGTGAGGATACAAAGTGTAATAATTATCAATGGTGTGGCCTAACTTCTGATAGTGATCACACTTGGGGCGGGACTTCCAAGGACGACCACAATTGGTACTTTGGAGGACAAGGGCACAGGTATCAACCAAAGCCGGAGTAAGGGACAACCCAGCGGGTGGATTTGCGAGAACCTGAAGTAAAGAGGTAGACACTATAGAGAGAGTAAGCATAGTCGGCTAGCCCAGAAGCTGATTACGGGTAGCAGAGTACTTGGGAAGTAAACTGTAAAGAGCGATGAGCATAAAGAAAGAGCTATGAGCATAAAGAAAGAGCTATGTTACTCCAATTCCTTCTCCGGGGTATCAGCATAGGGCAAAAGTTCATTGAAGTCATGGAGGTCATCGTGAATCTTACCCAAATAAGAGGACTTAGAACCATCAAACTAGCAAGGAGCAATGATATCCATGAGATCCTGACAAACATGATAAAGACTTGAGTGTCATTGGTGAAGAGAGTCTCCGCCTGCACCCAAACAGATTCACAAGCAACATGAGCTCAAAAGATCTGTTTGATGGAATGAGCAATGGTGGACTTAAGAATGCTACATAGATAGGCATCAATCTTAACCCAGTGGGGGCACTCACCCACCGGGATGTCTATCGCCTTCGTGGTGAGGTGGTCGGCATAGTCTTGTCCCGTCAACCAAAGTTTCATGTCTAATGCCCAAGTATCGTAGTTGTTGACATAAAGTTTGTTAGTGGAAAGAGGCACACTGACATAATTAGCAAATATTGGAGGGTTAGCCTTTGGAACACCTTTATTATTAGAGGAAGAGTTGCTAGTAGCCATGGGTCACAAGAGTATAGGGGTAGAAGTGGTATTTTCAAAATACAACATATGTAAAGTGCACAGATGGCAAGAAGGCGAGCAGATCCAAAACGGGGAAGGCGTCTTGAGTTCAACTGTGGTAGAAGCGGCCGAAAAGTTCGATGGACGCGCCTACATGCGTGGTGGAGAGGGGCACACATGAACAGTGCCGCGCAAGACAACGATGGTGCATGACGGTACATGGATTGTCAAATTAGGATTGGACCACTGCAATTAGGCCGCACAGGGAGAGGTGACACTGCGGGTAGGGTTAGAGGTTGGAACGTCGCCAGAAAAACTCACCAGCGGTGAAAAAGGATGGCAGACTGAGGCTATTTTGCTAGAATAGAGGCACATCAGAGAGGAAAATATCTCTAATGATCAACATAGAGATCACATGATTGAACTCACTCATGTGGAGGAGGAACAGGTGGTATTAACACCAATCGGGCTCCATGGAGTGGGGATATCACCAATGTCTATCATAATAGCCATAAAACTCATGATTAATCTATGGGATCATTAGATAACTCTAAAATAACTATAACAATATTAGAGGGACACCTCCACTTGACAAGAATAAAGAATATAAACAACACATAACCTGGGACATGAAATGGAGAGGAGGGAAACAACAAGATTCCTTACCTTAGAGCTTTGGAAGGGGAATGATTTGAGTGGGATTGAGAAAGAAATAGTGGAAAAGGTGTTTGGGAGCTAGGTTTTCAATTTGAAGGGGGAAGCCTGAGTTAGGGTGTTTAAAAAGAGGTGGGGTGTCATTAAACCGAATAGTGTCATTTCATCACTGTCACAACATCCCTGAAGGGGACCACGACAATTTGACAACCAATTTAATAAAATGGAAGTCGCCACCAATTTTAATTATGACTAAAATTGGAAAACCTTTTAATTGCAAAACTGATCTTTAAAAGAGATATGAGATTCAGGAGTCTAATTATGATTAGGGAAGGGTGGAAACTTAACCCCACTGCACCCCTAATACATCCGTATAAACACGGTTACCATAGAGCTCATTATGCAAATTTTATAACCTTAAATATTTATTTTTCCCCAAAAATGTAACAGTTATATAAAAATAAATAAATAAATTAAAACACAAGAAAAAAAAATTTATTTAAAAAAAAAGGATTTTGGCTTGATAGTTATTTGGCTACGATGACGTATCCTCTGGTACAATGAGGAACTCAAAGCCACGTCGTTCTATAGAAAATAAGTATGTGTTGATGGATTTTAATTAAAAAAATTATGGGTTGATTGATTTTATTTGTAAAAAGAAGATTTTTTGTCTTAATTAAATATAAAATTAAAAAAAAAATCTAAGACAACAAAATAAAACAGAAAGAAAAGAAAGAAGAGAAAAAAAAAACTAAAGCCCAACCCAATAACTTTTGACCAAAAACAAAAAACTAGCCTAAACAACTCAACCCAATAATATAAAACCCAAAATAAATAAAGGCTAAATAGGGAAAAAAAAACACAACCTGTTCAAAAAAAGACTCTGCCCAAAACCCAAACAGCAACCCAAACTTAAAAAAAAATAATAAAATGAAATAAAAAAACAGAAAAATTAATATCCCAATAACAAACTAATCCCAACCCAACTTAAAACCAAACAGTCCAAATGAAAAAAATAAAATAAGGGGGGGCTTGCCACTACAAACGAAACCAAATCCAAGCCTAAATACAAAACATACGGATAACAAAACAAGGGAAGAATTAAACCCAATAACGTAAATTCAAAAGACCATAGTTCTTTTGATCCAATCAGTTTCAGTTACCCTAAGTTTATGTCACTGCACAAAATACAGCAAAGGCAAAAGCGATGCAGTAGTGGCAGCAGAGAGGTTGCAGAGGGGAGACAGTGGTGCGGTGAGCTGGACGAAGTGGAGATCACTGGGTGACATCAAGGCAAGACGATCAACAAAGAAAGGTACCAGACGCGGCGCGTGATCATGGGAGGGGCTGAGCAGCGCGCGGTGTGGGGGTGTTGAGGTGGCAACAGTGGTTGGCTCGCAGTCAGACTTTGATCAGCGATGGGGACTTCGCATGATGGGCCGCGGCGGCTGAACCGATGGTGACAACAGCCGCGCCTTTCCCCTGCTCTTCTTTTCTTCTTTCTTACTTCACTGAAAGTTACAACCCCGTAGAGAATCCACTTGCTTGGCTTGGCAGGTGTTCCTTGTTGTTGCTGCCTCTCTCCCTCTCAAAATGCTTTTCTTCCTTTTGTGATGTGTTCTCCCTATGTTTTTACTGTGTCTTGTTGTCCTGCCCCCTTTTTCTGAATGGACATGTATTTGTAGATATTTGTGGATCCGTGGTCATAATGTTGAATGATTCTGATTTGGAGATTTGATGCTGAATTGGGGGATTGGATTCTAGATTGATGTGATTCTGATTATGCAATTATTTCTTGATCACCTTCAATCTCTTTTTGATTTGCATTCAAACATTAAAAAAAAAAAAACTACGTCCTTTCCATGGGCCGACGGGTACAAGTTAGAGAGGAAGAGAATGGGCTGACCTTTCAGATAGAACCCAAAAACAACATAAAACAAACAGACACAAAATGATAATAATAATAATAATAATAAATAAATAAATAAAAATAATAAAAAAAAAAGAAGTAAAATGTATCCAAACAAAATATGGTGTTCATAATCACTGTTCATGCAACGAGGGCATTGCTATAGTGGCCTATGACCGCTATAACATTCAAGGCACCCCAAGTGCCATATGCTGAACAACACAAGACCACTATAGCGATTGGCAGAGTGCCCAAACTCTGCTAGCCCAACCTCTTAAATGGTTATAGCAGTGATAGCAACACCAGATCCTACATTTTTGGATCTTTCATGCATCTGGATCCTTCCCCGCAACACGAGTGGGTCCCAAGGGACCCTAAGGCCATATTGGGCTTATTTATGGACACGTGTACTTGAGATATTACATACTCCTCCCCATAAAAGAGATTTGGTCCCCAATCTAAAGCATATCTTGAGGAGAGAAAACATGTGGATACTTGATCCTTATGGCTTCTTTGGCTTTCCAAGTGGCTTCCTCACTAGAGTGGTTCCTCCAACTTTCTTTCAATTTGGCCACTTCCTTTTAACGAAGCTTCTTGATCTACCTATCCATTATGGCAATCGATTCATCTTCATATCGTAAGCTCTCTTCAACTTGAACCGCTTGCAGCATGAGCACATGAGATTGATCGAGTGTGTACTTTCTGAGCATACTGACATGGAATACTAGATGGATAGTTGACAAGCTAGGAGGCAGTGCCAATCTGTAGACCACTACTCCAACTCTCTTTAAAATCTCCAATGATCTGATATAATGATATAATGAGGATTTAACTTTCTCCACTTACCGAACCTCACCACCCCTTTCATAGCCAAAATATGTGTAGAAACACGTGGTAACCCGCTATGATCTCTAACTCTCAGAGCCGGTTATCAGCATAGGATTTCTATCTGGATTATGTTACTAATAACCGTTCTCTATCAGTTGGACCTTCTCTAAAGTCTTTTGAATAAAATATAGGCCTAAGACCTTAGCTTCCCCTAACTTGAACCATCCAATGGGAGATCTATAGAGTCTCCTAAACAATTCCTCACACCAACTCCCACTGAAACCTAACACCCAAACTTTGAGTATGTCCTCTAAAGTCTGAATTGTCCTATCTGACTAGCCATCTGTTTGTGAGTGAAACGTTGTGGTTAAGTCCACACGAGTCCTAAGAGCCTCGAAATGCTCTGCAAAATCATGAAGTGAATTGGGACCCTCTATATAGATAATTGAAACTGACATGCCATGGAGTCTTACAATCTCATCGATGTAAAGCTAGGCATACTGAGCTGCACTGAAGGTCGTCTTCACTGGTAGGAAATGGCTGACTTAGTCATTCTATCCACGATCGCTCATATGGAGTCAAAACCTTGAGTGGTTCAAGGTAACCCAACTATAAAATCCATGGTTATCCTCTTCTATTTCCACTCCGGGATCCCTATCTACTGAAGTAGCCTTGTAAGCCTTTGGTGTTCAGCTTTGACTTGTTAACAGACTAAACACCGTGCCACGAAATCACCAATGTCTCTCTTTATGCCTTCCCACTAGTATAGTTGTCTGAGATCTTAGTATATATTAGCTAAACCAAGGTGTATGGAGTATGCTGGGTTATCAGACTCTTCCATCATTTTCTTCTTTAGTTCACCCATATCGAGTACACACATATGGTAACCAAAGCCTAAAACACCCTCCCCATCAACTAAAAACTCATAGTTCTCTCCTCTGTGTACATCCTCCATGGGCTTAACTAACTTGGGACCTTCCTCTAGCTATGCCTTGATCAAATCCACTAGTGTTGACTAGGCCCTAATGTGAGCAAGAAAGATTCCTAAATGAACAAGACCAAACTGAACTCCTTCTACCTCTAACCTGTGGATGTCCTCTATCAATGGCTACCTCAAAAGGGCTATATGGGCTAAACTACCCATAGATTTTCTGCTCAACACACCTGCTACTATATGTGGGCTTATTGGTGCTACCTAAAATTCAAGTTCTTCTATTGGAAGATATATATCAAGCTCTTTTGATCCGTTAAGATATCACAAGTCTACCCACATAGATAGTGCCTCCAAATGTTCAAGGCAAAGATCACTGTTGCCATCTCTAGATTATGCGTCAAGTAGTTCTACTCATGCCTCTTGAGCTGCCTAGAAGCATATTCCACAACCCGACCGTGCTGTGTAAGGGCACAGCCAAGTCTGACTCTTGAGACATCATAGTATATTGAAAAACCACCCAAGCCTGAGGATAACACTAACACTGAAGTTGCGATAAAACAAGTCTTAAGCTTCTGAAAACTTTCCTTACATGCATTTGACCATTGAAACTTAACATTTTTCTATGTCAACCTCGTCAATAGCGCTGCAATCTTAGAGAAGTCCTTGACGAACCTCCTGTAGTAACCCACCAAATCCAAGAAACTATGGATTTTTGACACTGTAAAAGGCCTCGACCACTGTTGAATTACCTTAACTGTCTTTAGGTCCACAAGAATACCATCCTTGGAGACTACATGTCCAAAAAAGGCCACTTGATCAAGCCAAAACATGCACTTGGAGAATTTGGCATACAATTGGTTATCTTTAAGCTTTTGTTGGATGATCCTAAGGTGGTGTTCATGCTCCTCTTCACTCCTAGAGTACACCAGGATGTCATTAATGAAGACAATCACAAAGTGATCTTAGAACAGCCTGAAAACCTTGTTCATCAGGTCCATGAAAGTTGTAGAGGCATTAGTCCACCCAAATGACATCACTAGGAACTCATAATGTCAATAATGCATCTTAAAGGCCCTATTGGGCACATCCTCGCCTGTAATCCTCAATTGATGGTAGCCAAAACATAGGTCAATCTTGGAAAAACATCTAGCCCTTTGAAGCTGATCAAACAAATCATCTATGCATGGTAAGGGGTACCGATTCTTGATTGTCACCTTATTCACCCGTCGATAGTCTATGCACATCCTCATAAACCCATCATTCTTTTTCACAAATAACACTGGAGCACCCTAAGGCAAGGTACTCAGCCGGATAAACCCCTTGTTAAGAAATTCTTCCATTTGCTCCTTTAATTCTTTTAACATTACTGGAGCCATACGGTACGGGGTATAAAGATGGGGCTCACTCCAGGCTCAAGCTCTATCTCGAACTCTTCTTCCCAATATGGTGGCATCTGCGACAATTCCTCTAAAAACACATTTAGGAGCTCACAAACGACTAGAACTGACTCTAAGCTCAACACTATTGTATCTATGTCTCTAGCTGAGGCTAGGAACCAATAACTCCCTTTATCCATGAGCTTGAATCGAACAACTGGTGCCCCGAAGCTCCTGTAAGATCATATTTCATAACCTCAAATGTTACTGATTTATTGTAGCAATCCACTATGGCATGGCATGAAGCTAGCCAATCCATTCCCAAGATGACGTCAAAATCAGACATATCTAATATGTGAAAGAGTCTCCATGTCTCCAACTTTGACTTCGCACTCTCCATAAATTGACTGGACAAGGAGGGGCTCGCCTGAAAGTATTGCTACTAGAAAAGGTTCCTTTATAGTGGAAGCAGACTTCTCAAACCACATGGTAAAGAATGAGTACACATGAATGTGTGGACCCCGAGTCGATCAATGAAAATGCCTCAAAAGAACAAACTCTAATGATACCTACTACCACGTTGTTGAATGTTGCTGTTTCTTGTTGTATCAATACAAATAGATGAGATTGTCCCCCACCACCCTGACCTCTGCCTGCTGAGCCTCTACCACCAGCATCTTTGCCCGCAAGGTCCTTGCCCTTAGTACGTTTAAGTAGCTGAGCCACCCTAAGTCACTTATTGAAATGACTGAGCTAGTGCAGTGGGGTTCATTGACCCCTGGCTGGATGCCCCTTGCATGAATAGACATTCTATGTGCTTGTGGCCCTGCTGGTCACAGCCATAACACGCAAATGTGCCAATCATGCACTACCTAATATGCCTCATCCCACAAGTCTGGCATATAGGGAAACTCTAAACTGACCCGTGACCAGAATGTTGGCTTCCTCCTCTACTTTAACTCTGAGAAGCAACAAGCTGTGTTGGGGTAAGCTCTAAGAAGGTGACCCTACCCGATTGGGACTGCTGCTAGCCCTGTTAGCCAAATCCTTTACTACTACCAGCTCCCCTAGAAAAGTGCCCATGCATCTTAGCCTTCTTGCTAGCATTTGAAGCTATTCTCCTCTCTGCTAACCCTGCCTCTAGGTCAATAGCAGTATATACTACCTAAGCGTAGTCCATCGTCCCCATATGAGACTGCAAACTAAGTAACATATCCTTAGGTAGTCCTTGAACAAACCACTTGACCTTCTCTGTCTCTGACTGCAGTATGCCTGCAGCTGCCTGTGCCATATACGTAAACTTCTTATCATACTCTACCACTAACATACCCAAAGTTAGTCAAAGTCTCAAAAACTCCTCTACAATCTATGCACATCTGCTCTCTAATAGGAATCTCCACAGAAAAGTTGCTCTGAACTCCTCCCAGGAGGATAGCTCTAAGTCGCCACACCCCTGTAGGAACTCGTCATACCATATCCCCACCTGGCCTCCCAACTAGAAGCCAGCCAACTCTGCCATTCTCTCAAATAAGCAATGAATAACTTTGGTAATCTTCTCTATCTCTAGGAGAAAAGTCCATGGATCCTCCATCATGAAATTCCCCTAAAAGGTGGGTGGATCCATCTTCCTAAAGTTTTCTAACACTAAATCATCAGAATTTCTAAGTAGTGGTCAGAGCGATGGTGGCGACAACCCAACCTCTGCTTGTCTAGCCAGCATCGTTGTGAAGGCGCCTACTCTAGAACTTTGAAGCGAGGATTGATGCTAGAGGAACCGCTACTTTGGTAGCAACATGAAGAGGTGGGACATAGGGGAGGCATACCAAATCCTAAGGAATTTGAATATCAAAGATAAGATACTGATAATGGAAAAGAGACAAGACTCTCTCTCTGATCTTAGACATGACTAACCATTCCTAAATGCTTCGAGTAATGCTTTGTTAATGCAAATGGGCACGCTTCCATTTACATAAATGTCTTGCTACCCGTGGACAACTTCTCCAGTGACATGCAAGAAAACCTATGGCTCTAATATCCATTTTGTCATGATCTGATTTGAGAATGTGACCTACATTTGAAGATTCCCATCCTCATGTAAGCCTCGTGATTACTAAGTTGCTCAATATGCATACTTTAAATCATAAAATCCATTTTAAACATTATTTCATCTCTAATTAAGTCAACTTGCTCTCTTGAAAATCAAAATAATTATAAATAATTTATTCATAAACCAAGTCTAAATATGTGATCATAATACAAAATATATATTTAGTTGCTCTCTATACAAAATATCCATTAATGCTCTATCCTTTTAAATACAAAAAGAATCCTGGTAAACCAAAATGCAAAATATCCTCTGTGGTCTGAGACTCTACCTACATTGTCAATGGAGCACACTCTATAACATATTCTAAAAGGACATTTCACTCCAAAGTGAAACTCACCAAATGATGTCTCTACTACTGTTGGAGAGGAGGTGGCTGAGAAAGACCCACAATAGCTATTATATCTGTGGAGGAAAAAAAATAAAGGTGTGAGTTTTATCTAAAATTCAGTAATTGAATGCTCACTCGTAACTCCCTTTATGGGACAACAACAAAGGATGCATGAAAACATAAAGATGAAAGCAAAGCTCTAAAACATTTTCATATTTACATACATAATAATTCCAAATCATAAATTCCTCTTAATCATAAATAACAGTGTTCTAATGGAGAAACAAGAATCTCTAGTTATGCACAATATCTATGGCATAACAATATAATTCTCTGGTTATGTATAATAAATATGGCATAACAAATTCTCTAATCTCTATGGGTTCCTCAAGGACCCGAATTAGACACCTAACTAGGCTCCATCTCTGATATCTCTTGATTATCTCTAAGGACAACTTGATACCAAGATTAACGATCGCTCACTACCATTAACTCACTATATATTTCTCTATAGTTACCATTTAGTCTTTAATTCACAAAAGTAATTACTATTTTTCTCTAAATCTCTATAATGGGCTCTACTCTGAGTCTGAAAGCTCCGTCATATGAATACTCCACTCTTGAAATCGTTATGGTAGTTATAAAAATCTCTAAATAGTCATATTTATAATCAAACTCTTCATAACAATCATTAATTTAGCATAAATGGTCCCATGAGTTTTCTTAAAATGTATTTCATGCTCTTTGGAAACCATAATTTCATAGCTTGATAAAATCAATAACACTTCATAATCTTTATGAAATAGCCTCTAAAATTATGTATTTATGCCACAAGTGAAAGAAAATATCTTTAATGATCAACATAGAGATCACATGATTGAACCTATTCACCGGAGGGGAGGAACGAATGGTATCAACATCAACTGAGCTTAGTGGAACAGGGATGGCACCAATGTTTTCCATAACAACCATAAAACTCATGATTAATCTATGGTGATCTCTAGATAACTCTAAACTAACTCTAACAATATTGAGAGAGCATTCCCACTTGACAACAACTAAGAATACAAACAAATCATGCCCTAGACCATGAAATAGAGAGAAAGGAGATGACAAAACCAACAAGATTCCTTACCTTAGAGCCTTGAGAGGGGAATGATTTGAGTGGGGTTGAAAGAGTAGTGGAAAAGGGTATTTGGGAGCTAGGTTTTGGGTTTGGAGTGGAGGAACCCCGAGTTGGGGTGTTTAAAAAGAAGTGAGGTGTCATTAAACCAAGCAGTGCCATTTCGTCACTGTTCATGCAATGAGGGCACTGTCTGCTATGACCACTATAGCTTTCAAGGCACCCTAAGCGGCATCCATTGAACAACATGGAACCACTAGCAGTTAGTAGAGTGCGTCCAAACTCTGCCAGCCTAGCCTCCTGACTGTTAAAGCGGTCCTGGACTGCTATAGTGATGACAGCAACACCAAATTCTGCATTTTTGGATCTCTCATGCATTTGGAACCTTCCCAGCAACACGAGTAGGTCTTGGGGACCCTAAGGCTGTACTAGGCTCGTCTATGGACATGTGTACTCAAGGTATTACACATGCGAGGTGTTGAACTCATTGAATCATACAACCTATTTAACATTGGAATTAAAGGCAAATAGTGTATTCTTTTATGGGGAGCATCTTTGTACCTTCTATTTCCAAATCATTTGGGCTTGAACCTAGGGCTTTTACAAAATTTGCATTAGGTTAGGTCTACGTCATCTTTGTAGAATAATATACATCCCTTTAAATAGCAATCTATTTTTTTTTCTAATTTCAGAACGAGTTTTGAAACTAATTTCTTGGCCTGATAGTAATTTTTTGGTATAGAACTAAGTTGTGGACTAATCTCACTCATCAACATTACCTATTGGTCAAATGAATTTTGACTTTGGTTAGTTTGTAACTTTATAGCTAACATCCTAATTGCTCAAGACAACTCCGAGTGTACACATCTTTACCATAAAGGTGTCTTTACAGCCTCCAATATAGAGAAAAATTACTTAGGCTCAGTATTAGGTGCCTTGATATAAGGTTCATAATATGCATGAACTTGCAGACCAACCGCGTCATGAATCATTTTCTCATATCATCTAAAGTTATCTTCCCAATTAATATTTCCCATGTCATGCTCACCAATATTAAATCCACTTGAACTACCTCTAATATAGGTATTTTCAACACTAACATATTCACAATTTTATGTGGCAACTTCCCAATGCATAGTCCAAATCCAACAATTCACCAATAAACCATCCTTATATAGATGATACCTAATGGTGTCCATATCAAAATATTTCCTATATTTGAACTTAGACACAAACACTAAACTTTTTGATGATTAATAAATTATTGTGTCTGACAAGCTACCCTTACAAGCTATTCAACTCCCACATAAAATTCATATTTGATTTCCCCTCGATTCAGGTGTACCATGTCATACATCCATAGTCTGTTTGGTGGAAACATGGTTCTTGAATGGGTAGTTTAAGCTAACAAATTCATTTAAAGTTTCATAATTAAAACTTTATTTAATTATAAATATCTTCCAACAAACCATGTTCTAAAAGTAAAAAGTATTTTAAGTAAATAGATTGTCTTCTTTAACTTAATAAAATTTTGGCAAAACCCCCTTAAATTAAGATTTCATTCTTTAAATTACAAAAAAAAAAAAAAGGCAGAAATTCCCCTTAAACTAAGACATCCCAAAAAATTGATTTTAATACATACATATATCAATCTAGTCAAATAAACTTCGCAATTTAGTCAAACAAACCTTTAAAGATCCTAAAACCGTTTTAGAGCACACCCCTTTTTAACATCACTAAATGCATATCTTACAATCTCCGTATACACAATTAATCTCCATAACAAACAATGCAAGTCAGCCAGGGAAAGACCTCTATGCCCTTCCCCCCAATCATACAATCCTAGTTTTCTATAACTCTATCCTGGAAATCATAAGTGTCTATCCTAATAAAAAAAATTGATTAAATAAAAAGAAACAATTACTAACCACAAAGGAGACAATAGAATTAGATGCTCCAAGTGGATCCAATGCTCTTGACAAAATCAATTCATTAAATTAATAAATCAATACTTGTAGATAAGAGATTGTGCCACAAAAAATCATATATCTTCCAATCTCATTCAAATAATAAAAATGCCCCAAAAATGAAAAAAAGTTCTATTTTTCTAAAGAACTAATTACTAATGGCTCTAGATCCAACACATCAACATAGACCAAACATAAAAAATAGCAGTGTTTAATTATTAGATGCAAAGAAAAACAAGAAAAAAATATGTTGCACTTACCAACGGCCACACAAATCTAAAAAATCCAAGGAAAAAATAATGAGCAACAAAATGAAAGGGAAAAAGCTACCAAATAAAAAACTAAACCAATTAATGTGGAGGGAACTATAAGAAGATGAAAATGGTTGTCTCCTCGCCTTGAACAGTGGTGCACCGATGGAGGTAATGCCGGAAAACCAATCGTCGACGACGGGGAACAAGAGAGAGAAGAGAGAGAATTGGCGGAGATAATGAGGAAAGGGAGTGACACAGATCGAATCATGTTCACCTATTACCTGTAGATTTTTTAAAATTGCTGGCAGAAAATCCACCGATACTACGACCAAAATGTAGCGTTTCATTAAAACACTTTTCTGGCAGTTTTTTTTTTCCTTATCGGTAGATTTTCCACCAGTAATGCATGCAACGGTAACGTATACAATTCACTACTTACTGACATAAGTTTTGCATTGGGATGGTTGGCCAAATTTTTTTCAACAATGTCCTTTACATTATCGGTGGATTCTTCGCCGGTAATGATTATTAACAAAAATAGGTGTTTCTGGCAAGTTTTTTTTGTTGGTAGATGTCTCTATATTTTAAAAATTAATTTTTTTTATCATTAATAGTGGATTTTTTGGTCAATAATACTACTTAAAAAAATTATTTTCAGATAGATTATCGGCCAAAAACTCCACCAATAATGGATGTGCGTAGATTGGCGCCACTTGGCATGAGCTTTTCCAATGGATTACCAGCGGAGCGGAAAATCTGTTGGTAATGGTAGCAAAAACAATTTGCCGAAAATACGCGTTTTCTGATAGTGATTCAAAAAGAATATATTTTGGTAGTAACTCCGTTAAACCACATGAAACCATTGATTTTATTTATTCTTTTTTATCGTACCATCGCGATCTCAGTCACGACAATGCTTGTATGTAGACTTTTTTTATACTAATAATCTATCAAAGGATAGTGGAAAGTGGTAGAAGAGAGGCAGGGCGGGGTATATGAGAACATTAACATTCTTGAAAGTCATAGCTTGTGACATGAAAAATATACAAAGGGGTTAGTTAGAGTTTTTGTGTAAGTCAAGTTTGAGAAGAGAGGTTAGTGTATATAATGATAATATATCACTATTTTTGAAGTGCAAGACTGATTGTTCACTAGGGCACTTCACCATCATGCGTAGCAGCTTTATCCGTAGCCTTTCTTCTTTTTCAAAGAGTTGAAAAACTGTTATTTTCCTTCTTCCTGAATCTTTATCCACACACCAATCTAGTATGTGTGAAGCTTTCAACTGCTTTGGTCATATTACTAGATAACTTGCCCATTGATTACATTGAATAGGGTAGATTATGTTATTTCAACTTCTGGACTTAAGTTACATCAATTGAGACTCCAAGGCATATTTTATAGAAGAAGAAATTGTATTAAATAGCACAAGAATTAATGAATGGGTTTTCAAAAAGCGAATTACATACTTAACATCTTTGACAAGGATTGCCTCAAGAAAAAAATATCCATCCAGACAAGAAAACATCCAGGGATATCGCCATGCATATAAATAATGAGTGTAATGAAGCTATTGAGAGAGGGTTTATGTCAAACTTGGGTTACCCCGAAACTTGAGAAACTAATTAAAAGAAACGAACCATAGGAAAATATAATAAACGTTTCTTATGTATAATAACCACGCCCCACAGTAGCTTCATGTAAAATATCGTGGCCATAACAGGATACATCGATGACTTTGTCAAAGAACAAAGGCATTCATAAAGAGATGACGGTGCGTAGCTGTAAATATAGATATATTTTCCTAGTTACCCAAAGAAATACTCAATCATCAGGTACACTAAATTCTGCACAAGGCAACGTCAAGTAAGAAACTTCATATAGAATAAGTTGAGTTTGATTCGGTGTTTTTCTAATAAGAAAAATAATTTTTGAATTTGGATCCATTTCCATGAAAAGTAATTTTTTAATTAGAGAACTCTCAAATTCGTATCTAGCAACAAGGAGAAAAAAACAAAAAGAAGAATTGAATGGCTAGGACTCATTACTTGATCTTTTGTGGCATTGGAGATCCCACAATCCTCCTTCTTCCGAAATAACTCAAAACGCACCGTAGGTGTATACCAAACCCATCTCTAAATTTTGGAAACACAAATTAAAGACAAATTCATTTAAGCTCTGAAGAATTTTGGGAACCACCACCGCCACGTAGGATCAGGTATGAGAGTCATAGTCAGCACTTAACCCCAACGTCATATCTATGACAAAAAAGAAGGAAATAAATTTGTATCAGGTCAAAACGCACTGTTGGAGTGTACCAAACCCATCTCTAAATTTTGGAAAATTTCATTGGAGACAATTTTGTTTAAACTCTTTGAGGAATTGTGGGACCCACCAGTGCTATGCAGGATTAAGTATGAAAATCGTAGTGAACACTTAAACATCGACATCATACCCCCAAATCAATTTTCCTATTTTTATAATTATCAGAAAATTTTATATTAGTTTTATTTTATCGGGGTCCAATATGTCCGTCGGCAACATTGTTAAAGACTAACTCTAGGGCTCTCTCAAAAAAAAAAAATTGAAAATGACTTTTTAATTAATTTGTTATCGAAAAACTGAAACAAATGCATGTGAATGGTGGCGTATCGAATGTATAGTCAATTTGATAAAGATAAGTGAACACAATTTTTTATTTAACTGAAATGGGATATTCGCACGTCAAAAAAAGAAAAAAAGGAGGGGGGAGGGGAGGGGAGAGAGGGGGGGGGGGGGGGGAATATTCACATCAATTTATAATTTTAAATGAAATGGGTAGCTGGATTAATATGTTGTGCAAAGCAGTGTCGACATTTACCTCCATTAAACACCTTAAAGAAGAATCACCTATAAAATCAATGGCAAATTAAATATTGAGCTACTGATTCATTATTATTTTATGTTTATTAATTTATTTTTATAATATCATCACGTGAATGCTCAAATAAGTAGAGTTGTTGAATTCACAAACAAGTAGCCATGGAATCAAACTACCAAAACGGAAGCATGGATGATTCGAGGCAATAATGATTGTCACTCTGGATAAAATTAACTATAAAATTGTGATATAATAAAGAAAACGAACGTCGATTATCAAGTGTTTTGTGGGCCAGTACTACACCATCAAGAGTGGCTTATATACAATCATTTTTCACAATCATAAGGGTTTAAAGAAACCCACATGGTCTGATAATTGTATTCGTGATGGAAGAATAGAAATCGCATCGTGATTGATTAGTTAAATGAAACTCAGCCATGTCGGGATCAAATCAACATTTCACCACTTATTATTATTATTATTATTTGTTTCAGTTATATATATATATTCCACATATTGATAAAAAAAAAAAGAAGAGAGAGATGGTAGAAACAAAGCTTTTTTAATATACTTCTTCCATTCTACATAAATAGTCATCTTAAGAAATTGAGATAAAGACAAAACCTCAATTTAGTCCCTTTAAAATTTCAATTCAGACAAATTGAACCCTGTAAAAAAAACTCCTAAATTGGTCTCTGCAAAAACAAATAATTAGACAAATTAGTCCCTAAAAAAAACTCTCAAATTAGTTCATGTAAAAGTGAATTGTTAGATAAGGTAGTTCTTTAGCTCGATACTTCAATTTTACATGAATCAATTTGAGAGATTTTTTTACAAAAAAGTAATTTGTCCGACTTGAAATTTTAAAGAGACTAAAATAGGTGTTTTGTTCAAATTAAATTGATATGTTAAAAAGCTAATGTATCTGGCTTAGACAGATATGTTACGTCAACTTTTTAATGTATCAATTTATCTCGATTTCCCAAAATAACTATTAATAAGAAATTGGGGGAGTACAAAATATATTTTCCAGTATGTTGGTGCCAATGTACTTTAATCTTGGAGAATAACATTTTGGTAACTACTTTTTAATTCATATTTTATTGTAGAATGTGTTATAAATATTATATATGAAATCATTTATGCGTCTTTGACTTTACTCATCAACTCAAACTTTTACAAGAGATGATACATGACATGATACTAGAGCCATCATAACCAAGTAGTTGGAGGTTTGATCCTAGGACATAGCTAGGAATTCTAGACAGGGGGCCAAATTAGTTAACATAAATAAAATAAAAAATAGATTGTTGTACAGAAAGTTTAAAATGAGTCATTATATAGTTTTTCTATCCAAATCATTGGTAAACTAGAGTTTGTTTTATCATTCATCATCTCTTTTCTCTTAACAAATAAGTTAATAATTTTCTTCTTAGACATCTTATAGGCTCAATCTTAAAAAAAGTGTATAAACATATCATTTAACATCAAAATAGAGCATAAAAACCAACTAACTAGGAAATAACAACTCCATTAAATGAATAAAAAAAAAAAGCAAATAACAAACTTAAAATAATATATTCTAAAGACATTTATATGTTTCATGCTTCCATACCAAACATACTACTACACCAAGAGATTTTTGTTATTTGTTATGTGTACTATGTGTAAATATGACTGACTTTTTTAAGGGCTTCATGATACAAAATACACATATAATTATACAATAAATTAAAGTGTAGAATTTGGATGGGACCGTAGCACCCCTTGGTCCCTCTTCCTTCTGCCTCTAGTTCAATCATTGTTACTCCATCAATTTTGATAAGTAATTCATGCTTCACGTAAAAAAAAAAAAAAAAACATTTATATGAGGAAATGTGTTAAATATGAAAGTATTCATATGTCGTTCTTCATATTATCCCTTTGAGAGAAATGGCTTATGACAATAACTAAGCTTACTAAAAAAAAAAAGGCAAGCTAAGGAAAAATGATTCTTTTTTTTTTTCAGATAAGATATAAAGAGAATAAAATGATGATGATGATGATGATGATTAACATCTAATTCCTAGAAATGAGAAATTGTTAGGAGAAACTAAAGAATATTAATTAGCTATGTCATGCTCATCTCTTTTATTGGTTTGTATAGCCATACTTCATGCTCATCTCTTTTATTTTCGATAGAAAGCTCCTATTACAAGCACCACCATCTTCTTCGACTATGATTCCTCCAACCTCTGTTTCGAAGGGCTTTTGAAAAGAAGTAGATCTAGAGAATAGAGATTGCCAAGGTAAAGGTCACACAGTATTCTTCAAAAGAAACATGACTAGAATCTCGCGAACCACAGACAAATTTTATAGATGGATTATTTCCCATCTATATGACAGATGGATTCAGAGACGAGAAAACAACAAATTGAAAAAAACAATTTTTGTCAAAGTCAGCAGATCCGTCATTAAATTCGTCTATAAATGTTAGCACAAACTCCAGCCAAATGGCACGTATGATAAAGAATGATATATAGATAGATTTTTTATGATTTTTTCAAAAAAATATATTTAAAGACGAGATTTTCCCATCTGTAATATGAAATTCAAGCACGTATCATATGCACAATTTACAGATAGGAAAATCCATCTATAACTTGATTAGTGAAAAGATTCCTTCCATTAATCGCATTATAGACTGATTTTCCTATCAATATTACAGATGGATTTAAAGATGGGAAAAAAAAATTAGGAAAAAAATTTTCTTTCGTCAAAGTTAGAAGATCTGTCTGTAATACGATTAATGAAAGGAATTAGTGAGAAAATCCGTATTAGAAGCGTGATTCACAAATGGGAAAATCCATTTGTAACTTGATTAGTGGAACAATTCGTTTCATTAATCATATTACAAGTGGTGAAAATCCATCTGTAACAAATGGAACATAGATCAAAACTCACGTGGGCCTCTTCTTCTTCCCCATTTTCCATTTCCCACTCTCTCATATCCCCCTCTCTCTTTAGCACCACCATTGCTATTTTGGCCACCACCGGTGATTGAGGCCTCCATTTTACAAATGGTTTGCGCCATTGTGTTCCTGGTGTTGTGCTCTACCTTTTACTTGACTTAGTTTTTAATTTTCAATATTTTGCACCATTATGATGTTTCTTTTGTACATATGTTTTGATGGTGTGTGTATTAATAATGTTGTAGACTATGGGAGACGTTTCTAGTGTTTTTAGTTTCTACACTACATGGACTTGTCCATTTGAATTCGGGTTCCATAACAAGCTAGTGGTTCCTTTTTCCATGTCAATGCTTTCTTTGCCGTTGACATTGTTCTCACCTTCTTTGTTGCCTACCTAGACAAATCTACTTATTTGCTTGTTAATAAACCAAAGCTCATTGCATTGAGATATGCCAGAACATGGTTAGCCTTTGATGTCATCTCTACCATCCTTACTGAACTTGCACGCAGCGTGTTGCCCCGTCCTCTTTTCCCAATTTTTTTTATTTTTAATTCATTACAGATGGATTTTATCGTCTCTAAAATTATAGACTGTAAAATTCATCTATAATCGATGACTTTTGAAACAATTTTTTTTTTTGCCAATTTCAAACGGATTTTACTGTCTGTAATTTTAGAAATGATAAAATCCATCTGTAAAGCCAACTATAAATTATAGATGGAAATATAAATCTATCTATATTGTTTATAGATATGGAAAAAATAGATGACTCATTCCTATCTATAAATCTGTCTGTAAGTGTAAAGTCTGTCTATAACATGTTAAAAATTTGTTGTGTTCTGCAAAAATCTTATAGTGAAACCCAACATCAAAATATGAAGTGAAGAGAAAATACAAAGGAAGGCACAAGTGCAGTGGTCTAAAATGTGTTGGCGTGGAGGAAGAAGGGAGAAGGAAAGGGAAGGACTGAGTGGAAAAGGATACTTGAGCTATCCAAAAATTAAATTATTAGATAACAATACTTGAATAATTTCATATCTAACACGGTTTAAGTAGATCACATAAAATAAAATCATAAAGTAGTTAATAAAATCACAATTTTAACCATGCTTTGATTAACTTGCTATAGTAACAATACTAGTGTAGTGACCAATGCAATGCAAATGATTATTTTTTTTCAGTAAAGTATTAAAAAATTATTTTATTGAGTAATTCTCAAGAAATATGGCAGTTATATCTAAGAGATATATTCAAAACAAAATATCTATAATTCAAAGTGTGTACAAATTGAAACAAATGCAATGAGATAAAATATTTTAAGATAAAATATTGGTTGGTTTAATTTAATTTTAAAAATCCTCATTTTCCAAAAATATTTTTATGTTTTTACATATATTCCTATTTTAAATCACAAGTTTTCACTACATATATACCAAAGATTGAAGTTGAAACACTATTTTTAATTTCTTTTTTTTTTCAAATCTTAATGCCATTTAATGCACTTTGTGTGTGTGTGTGTGTGTATTAGACATCAATAGTTATATGTTTACTTTAAATCATACTGTTTATTATATTTTTCAAATGTGATGATTTTAGCATGCCACTGATTGTGATATTTGTATAGACATATATTAGATATTAATCATTAAGACATATATCATATATTAAGTGTTAAGAATCAGTTACTTAAGATCATAAATATTAATTTTTTTAATATTCAAAAATTAATATTTTGTTATGAATCAATTTTGATTTTATTTACCAAAAAAACATGTCAACCTATAATATCTATATTTATCTATCTATAATATTATAATATACCAAATTCACACTGGATTTACAATTTATATTAGTATACCCATAATGATTGAGTAATTTATAAGTAGCATTTTTGACTAAAATTTCTATCCATTTTCATGGTAAATAAGCAGGGAACAAATCTGATGCCACTATTCCCTTAGTATTAATTGTGATGATCATATTCCAAAAGTTAGTACTGAAAATATATAATATACTAAATTAAAAGTAAAAAAATAAAAGCAATTAACACCAATTTTGAAAATATAAAACTGTTTAAACCCGAACATTTAATTTTAACATATCTCAACTCAAAACCATAAAATAAAATGCATGCTTCCAAACCAACCGAGTGCAGCTCACCTTTACAATGGTTTTATTATAACTCTAAATAAAACAAAATGGACCAATTCCAAATAATTAAAAATTCTTAGAAACTATTCTCCTTCTTGACAATCACCCTTCACTTTATTGCTCGATGATTGTGCAGTGAAATCTCCATCACCAATTTTGACTGTTCTCACCACCTGTATCATGACAACTCCTTTTTGTTGGTGTTTTGTTGCTTGAATCCGCCTCAGAATCTGAAAAAAAAAACCTACAAAAAAAATGTTTATAAATAATTCATCCATATGTTGTTATTAGTCAAAATTTGAAATTATTAAAGCATACCTTAAGGTGGATGGTTTCATTAATTGCCCCACCACCACTCAAAAGAGGTTCCTACGTTAGAAAAACAACCAAAGATCATGAAAATATCTATACAATATATTTGACTACATTTGGGAGATATGCATACACTTGCCTCATCATATGGATTGTAGGATCGAATATTTGTTGATAAGATCTTCATCAATACATGTATTTACTGTATGTATGCATCGTCTCTTTTTATTCTATTGACATCCTTCATCAAAACCTTAAAAAGACTCCTTTTATCCAAGATAACATTAAGCTCCACTGGATATGTCTAGAATATATGTCGCTGCATGATAATTATTGATAATCAAACAATTAAATAAATAAAATCATATTATATATATATATATATATATATATAGCACTAATCAAAATTGTACAAATCGAATTGTGCACTTCCTAAAGCTCTTTAACTGGCTTTCGAATCAAGCTAATTGATTTTCGATTCCATAACAATAAAGATATACATCTCGTACGATCTTTCACCTTCAACTAAAGCGTAAACCTAATCCAATCAAAATGTTAATACCCACCGCTGTGTATAAGAGGCATATACTTCTCTAATAAAGCATGTCTTATTCTTGAATGGATGTGTTGGCCCCGTATAAGAAATAAAAATCAATGAGTAATGTGCTAATCGAATCATTATTCTATGATTCATAAAGCAACCGAAACTACCTTTTATCTTGGGGAGCCATCTTAGCTCTGTAAGTCTCTGCCAGATTCTTAAGATCTAGGACTCTCCATAGATGAACCACCAACTCTGTCAAATTCCACTTCAATTTGCTGAATTCACATTGGATACTAAATCTATCTTTGATGCCATCACTAAAAATTGTGATAGAGTGATAATGAATGACAAAGAAGAGAATATTGTTATTTTTTAAAATCTATTTCTGAAGTCACCATTGCAATATCACGAAATCATATAGAGCTATTAATATATTTTATGACATAAACGTCTAGAATCATGTGATATTATTTTCTTAAATGATGAATTGGACATTGATTTAAATTAGAATATGATTGGTTCTTGTTATGCTAAATATCAGTGAAATGTCTATTAATTATATAAATATATTAATTATCAAATAACCAATAATTTTGTCCAATAACTCAATTATACGATGTTATTATATTTAAGTTGTCTTTCTTTTTTGTAGATATTTATGCTGTCTTTTATTCTAATAAAATTTACACGCTCTATGTTCATATTTTTCTATTATGTTCACGTCATTTATGATACCAATTTTTATATTATTATATTATAACGAAATATATATATATTAAATTTAAGATTTTCCAAAATCACATAATATTATAAATTATATCCAATAAATAATATATAACTTTTATGAATCAAAAAGTGATTCCCATTATACCAAATATCAACCAATGATAAAATCTTATGATTTTATTCTCTTGATTAGTGAATATAAAAAGATTTAAAATTAAAATATGCAACAAATTCTCATTATCTAAATATCAGTTAATTGTGTAGAAGTATTAATGACTAAATTACCAATACTTTTATGCATTTATCATTGCAAATAGGCAAGACACAATTTCAGAGCCATTATTTTCTTATTATATATTATAATAGATTACATGTTTATTTTGCCAAAGTAATTTGCATGCAATAACATAAAATTCACATATATTTATGAGTGATGGCTGATCAAGTTGTAATTAAGCATTAACTAAAAGTAAATTTAACGATTGAGGGACCTACATAATAGCAAATGCTCAAGGTCATGGAAAGAAATCACTTCTAGAAACAAGTAATACCTTAAATTATTATAATTAATTTCAAACTACAGAGCCTAGGGAAACATAGCAAATAAATTGAAAAGTCACATACTTTTTTTGTCTCTAATGCGCATATCCAATCATGTAATATAATTATTTAGGACAAAATTAGTTAATTAATGTCTTATTTGTAAAACAGCCATTAGAGCCAGTCAATTTTTAAATTGATGGAATGTGATCAAAGAACAAATTATATATGACTATCCCAATAAGAGCGATACAATGCGGCTGAATTGAAAGAAAATAATCACAAGAGATAGGTTATCGAGGAGAAAGTTTCGATAACTCCAAAAAAATTGTAATGATTATAGAAGACAAGAATTATGCTAAAAAAAAGTAAACTTGTTGCTTTTTTAAGGAAGAACGTTGTCTTTTACAAATAGATACTTAAATATGGCAATGATGATATAAAAAGAAAGGTGCATATACAACCATATGTATATGGACCAATTTCCACCTTTTTTTTTTTTTTTCTGACAGAGGGTATCCCAGCTGGGCCGGACTAATCCCTTTGGTTCCTTGACATAGCCTGTAAACACCAAGGAACATGGCAGCTAGGGGGGCCCCGGGTTAAACGGTACGTTTTCCCCCCTCCCAGGCTCGAACCCAGGACCCTAAAGTCCTGTGTCCACCTCTACCTTGAGAGTCATCCCTTATAGGGCTAATTGAGTTATTGTCCACCACCATAATGGCAGGATAATAATTTGATCCCCAACACTAATAACGGCATTTTTTTTCCTCATGTCTAACATTATTTTATTTATTATCAACCAAGTCGAATATTAGAAAAGAATCTTCTTTAAGGTAATGCTATAATTTTGCGTTCACGTGAAAATAATGTCATGAGTAATTTGAGTGATTTTAATTTACGAAGATATTTTGTGGGCTAACAAAAACTTTATGTTACATTGGGTCAAACCCTGCATCAGTTCCCATTGAAATGATTTCACTCACAAGTTACAAACTCTTCATCCTTCCATCAGAATCCATTGGCCATGGTTATTTAGTTTTTCCAACGGGGATTTAGGAAACTGGCTTTGCGTAATGCATTAAACAAGCAGTTTTAGATAAGGGACCTCACCCACTCTCATCACCACCGTTTCCCTTTCTCTCATTGCCATATCTTGATCTCCTATTTCTATTGGCATATTTGAAAGAACCATTAGTGGAAGTTGAATACAAATGACCTCTTATTAAACTTCAATCGTGCTTAATAACCTAAGATATGCATAAATGACATGTTGATCTTCCTTAAAATATGAACAACCACATCATTAGGTTCATCAACTCAGGTGCTATTCTAATTTTATTGTGCAGTTACGTTTATGATCATGCACACAAACACATAATCGGTACGCATAAAGATCTAGTGATTAAGACTACAAGCATGGTTAAGCAGTGTCACGGTCGAGTATGCTCCTCGACCTAAAATTTATTAGTACACAATTATAGGAAAAAAAATATATATAATTCCCACCATGCATTGCTGAACTAATGTTTTTTTATGCCAACTAAGAAAACAATAGTTCATGAATGGCTGATTCCGGCGAGTATAAGTTGTCCTAAATTAGTCAATTCAGAAGACCAAAAATAAAATGCCCTTGCGTTTGAATCTCGAAGATCATATATTGAGTTACTTGAAGAGTTGATAGAACCACCAAAGTGAAATTACGTACTCTCTAGGACACTACGAGCGAGTTTTCAAAGTCTGACGTGCAAGTATGAGTATATACATCGATTTGGTTATTAATTCTCACCGTGTGTTTCCCTGTTGTTGAAGTACGTATTTGTGACACAAGATTTTTGGGTTTTCAAATTCATGTGTGTGGAGAAAGTATTTTGTGCATTGTCGGGGGTGTAATCAATGACACTGGACTATGCATAGAAAATTGATTGACAGCAAAGTTCAATTAGCATTCGTTAGTGACAATATGGCTACAATGACACTCAATTGGACCTTTGAGGGACACCAATTCATGAGTAAACCTGAAGATTCAAGTCCAGCTCATTTCTCAATTGTGATTTGCCTCAGTGGCCAATGGGGCCGTTTGATCACTCTTTCCTCTTTTCCCTTTCTTTAATCTATTGATTCCCTTTCTTTAGTTTATTGATTGTCTTTTTCTTGAATAGCCATGTCACGTTTGACTAGTTTGGGATGAACAAAAATAATACCCTACACATATCACTTAATATCTTTATAGTCTTCGACAAATAATTACGGCAGATTTTACCTTATTTTCTTTTTACATTTATACTACGATTTTTCCACGTAGCTATAATGAGAGAAAATGTATTCTCAATTGATGTCCATGAAGCATTATTCTACGGACAAACAGCTGGCAAAAGAAAACAAACCAAACTTCTATTTCATTGACGGTGCGTTTGTTTTTAATTTTAGAAAAACATAAATTAAAAATTTAAATTTTATGTATAATTAAATTTCTTTTAGAAGTTATTCTTTTTAACTTAAAAAAATTAAATTTTTTTTTTCAGATTCTGATTATCTTTAAAAAATTATCTAAACATATGAAAATGATTTTTCACCCCCCAAAATATCAAACAAATGTCCCCTTATACATTTTTAAATATTTATACTTGCAAAGAAAGAAGATTAAGAGTTCTTCACATAATTTCAATTTTAATAGGTTCGGTAAATTATTGATACATGAAAAAAATAAAAAATACTATTACATATTAAGAGTCTGTTTATTTCACATTCATATGAACATAAAGGGGGGAAAAACTGAGACAAATCACTTCAACTCAATATTCATTTGTAATATCACCATGTGCAATTAATATTTAGAGTTATGTTATTTGTACATAACATATATGTGATATCATACCGACTCACATCTTGTTTATTATTAATAAGTTGATATAATATCTCATGCTTATTATATACAAATAATATTTTTCTAACTTCTATGTGAAAATTCTGCTTAGTATTGTACTTTATTGTGTGAAACATATCAACTTTGTAGAAGAATCAAAACCCATGTAGGCTTAATTGCATTTTCTCTAAAAAGAAACATAGGTTATTTTTGTGCCGTGCATTGAGTGGCTGGAGTTTGTAAAACTAGCGAGACCAAAACCCTTTTTATCTTTTACTGAGCAAGAATCCCATATGTTTGATAAATGCCTAAACAAGCTAGATAAAGGGGCAAGTAACGAGGTCTAGTACAATTGATAGATAGTTGAGTTTTTTAAATATCTGGATAGATATTTGATTCCTATTAGTGTGTATGAAAATAATCTCATTGCTAAAGGTTTATCCTATTAGGAGAGCTTCAATTTCGATAAGATTAGTCACTATTACCAATTGTGGACTCGTTGTAAGAAACATAAAAAAAAAAAAGTGGGAAAGTACCTTCGTGACCCCATCACACTTGGTACTCTTCGTTCCACCTAAAGGGAAAAAAAAAGTTGGTCCTATTAAAAAAGTCTTAGTTGCCATTTGGACAAATGATAGGAAGGATCCATTCACTTGTCAGTCACTCTAGCAATCTTCTCCCTTACTCATGACCCCACTACTACACATGAGCAAAGTAGGACCCATTTGTATTATGTCATGTCACTCAAGGTCTTCGTTTATAAATTGTATGCTCCAAATTCAAATGCTCAATTCTCTGAAAGTATTTGGAGAGGAATGAGAGATGGGCCACCGTTGCTGCAGCAAACAGAAGATCAAAAGAGGACTGTGGTCTCCTGAAGAAGATGAGAAGCTTATCAAATATATCACTACTCATGGCCACAAAAGTTGGAGTTCTGTCCCAAAGTTTGCAGGCACTTTCTGTCATCTATATATTAATTTTTCTCTGTGTATGTGAGAGTATCTGTAAGATAGAATTCTAGAATAAATAAAAAGATTATGGCGTGGTTCGTTATGTGCAGGCTTGCAGAGA
This sequence comes from Dalbergia cultrata, assembly GCA_031216105.1. Lineage (NCBI taxonomy): Eukaryota > Viridiplantae > Streptophyta > Magnoliopsida > Fabales > Fabaceae > Dalbergia > Dalbergia cultrata. Next base: position 22,966,833 of record CM062350.1, read on the forward strand.
TGTGGAAAGAGTTGCAGATTGAGATGGATAAATTATCTGAGGCCAGATCTGAAGAGGGGTTCCTTCACTGCAGAAGAGGAGCAGATAATAATTGACATTCATAGAATCCTGGGAAACAGGTAAAGAGTAATTACAAGCACAAAAAAATGAGTAAGTAAAAAGAAAAAAAAAAGTACTTCTTTTTGTTACATGGACATGGGATGTGAGACACTATACTAACTTACACCTCACTCACCATTAGGTTCACGTTTTATTCAATGGTAGATGAGATGTGAATCATCATAATACCTCTCATCTGATTTAGATATAGTGATTAAATGAGGAATGTTATTTAAACCAGTTGGTTTGTTTAGACCCCCAACACTCTACAAATAAGAACATGAGCCTCCACCTTTTTTTTTATTTTTCCTCTTTCATCTTCTCCCTCCACAATCCACTCACCTTTTTCTTTGGGTGTCTTGGGGGTCCCTCATTGTTTGGCCCGGGTTTATATATCTTTTCTCGTGATGAAATATCAAGTGAATTGTGGTGTCGAGTGATAGAAAACATTCCAGCTAATAAGTGCCTTCTTACTATTAACTAATGTCATTAAGTACAATCTCCACGACCATATAAGAATTTCTCTACCGGCAGGCATATATTCATCAATGCATATGCATTATTTGTGTGCTGCAGATGGGCCCAAATAGCCAAGCACCTCCCTGGAAGAACAGACAATGAGGTCAAGAATTTCTGGAACTCTTGCATTAAAAAGAAGCTCATCTCTCAAGGGTTAGATCCACAAACCCACAATCTCCTTGCTTCTCATAGGAGAACCTCAGCTTCTACCATCTCCAATATCCATCAAAACTCCAATTCCATTTTCATTCTTAGTTCACAAGACCCAAATGCTCCCATTGAAACCAGTCAAACTTTTTCTTCACTACCTAAGGCTCAACAACCAAATGTTTTTCAAACCCCCTCTAGCATTGTTTCCTCTGAATATCATAATAAATTCTCAGATTTTCCTTATGAACCATCAATAATTGAGAATAATGCCTCCAACATTTGTTCTCCTTCTTGCATGAACCCCTCTGTGGTTGGAGTATTGTCCAACAATAATGAGAGTAGGATATGGGAGTCAATAGCTGATGCTGAAGATATGGGAGTTCAAAGATTGGAAGAAGGGATGCAAGAACAGGTGCAGCAATTAGAGAAGGACAAGACTTGTGGGAAGGGAATTGATGATGAAATGAGAGAAGCTAATAATTATAGGGGGAGTCTTGAAACCAATGCTTCCTTGGATAGCTCTAACTTTGATTTTGGGTTGTTGGAAAGTGTACTTAACTCTGAATTTGTATCTCATGATATCAGCTATATGGATGAACTTGCGTGGAACTTTTAGACCATGCTTCAGCTAGCCATATATCTCGTGTATGTGTGTATGATTAAGTGCCACACATAATAATATGATGTGCATATTAATTAGATTTGTTTCTTTTTTTTTTTCATGAATTACGTGGAGACATACCTGGTGCCAGGAAATGTCGAGCATATTGTTTAATCTTGCCTAGACTAGAACTAGATGGAAGAAGGAAACAAAGAAAACAAAAATTTGCATGTCTTGGTTTTTAATTTGAAATTGGTTTAGAGCTGGTAGCGGTTAGGATCTATATTTGAAGAACTAGTACCAGAGCCTTGAATTTTTAGAGGTTTATGGTTAAAACGATAAACGGAAAAATAGTGTTAATTGGATATACAAATTAATTATAAGACACTGACATACTAACATAATCCAGCATTTGATTAAATGTGAACCCTTTTAATAAACGTGTATAAGAAAGTATATCATTATCCTATTTATCACATTTATATGTTGATATATCAATAAAAATAAAAAATTTATGTAGATATCATATGTTACTACATCAATAAAATTTGTTTGATTTCTATAATTACTTTTTAAAAGTCTCATACACTAATATATAATTGGATGACATTGTAAATTTTTTTATATATATTAACACCATCATTATACCAAAATTAATTTATCTTTTATATTTCTTTCTGTTTTATAATAAAAATGAATTTAAGTTTGATATGGTGACAATACAAAACTTTTTTATATTGTTGACAAATCATGTTCTTTAATTGGTAAGACTTTTTGGTTAGTGGATGTTTAAGTCAAATCCTTTTATTAATGTGTTATTTTATGACTAGATATCTATATTCAAATTAAACTCATAAAAGATACATATTTTAATATTGAATGCCTGCTTTATTTTTTCTCACATAAACTAGAAAAAGTGTAACGGTAGTGTGATAATTTTGGTGCACAAATTATTTTTGTAAACTCAAACGGATTAGCTCACTATAAAATGATGCTCTCCCAACGCCGGGTCTATACTATATTTTACTGTAAATTTTTGTTAACACACAATACACTGATCGTCACGTGATGATTATTGACTACTAATCATCATATAATATGGACTAATCACCGGTTATTTACACAAAAAAAACCTATATAAATATAACTTGCATTTGGAGGTGATTATTTTTGGGTAAAAATCACTCTTTCATGGGTTTCTTGTAAAAAAATAAATTGTTACTTTATGGGTTTCTTGTTGGTTTGTTCCATGTAAGGTGACTATGTTTGTATCCTTGAACAGTGATTTCTGTGTTGTGTTGCTCCCTACCTTCGGCTAGTTTGAGCTCCTTCTTATAAAAGTGAAATATATATAAAAAAAAATTGTTATAAAAAATTTATATATAATTAGGGTATTCGGATGAAATTCTAATGACTGAAAGTCACAATTTCATTTTCACCCAAAAAAATTATTTTTCATATAATTAGATAATTTTTAAAAATAATCAAAATTTAAAAAGGTCAATTTTCATTTTTTTTATAAAAGCTAAGAAGAGCAGCTTTAAAAAATCAATTTTAATTTTTTTTAATTATATATAAAACTTAAATTTTGCAATAAGTTTTTTAAAAAAAATAATTTTTGATGCACTATCAGTATAATATTTTTTAATCTATCATTTAATTATATTTTGTTACATAAATAAATATGATTAATTCTTTCTTCTACTTTTTCAAAAATCATATAAATAAAAGAATATAGTTGAATAATAATTTTTACACTTGTTTAAAATTTAAATTTTATAATTTTTTTAAAAAAATTGAAAGAAATGCACCCCTAATATGTAAAAAGCTTGATGTACAGGCATCCTTTTCCCTTCCTATAAGATTAACAAATCATAAAACAAAGTGTTCAATATAAATCATTTGTGCAACGACTGTGAACCTAAAGTGTACTTGCCACTCCATTATTATAGGGATGGCTTTAAAGTGGGGCAATCAGGGGCTTGCCTCCCACATTTAAAAAATGTTTTAGCGACACCGTGTCCTTTTTTGGTAAGTTAGTGATTCTGTGATTTTTTTTTTTTGGTTACATGATACTGTGTTTGAATGCATTCATTTGTTTATTTTCTGCCGTCATTTATTTAGTTTTTCTATCCACGTTTTGTCAAGACATAGGCAAATATCATGATGATTGAAACACATTGACGATAACCATTAGTTCTCTTTTTTCTGTCATTTAGTCGTTCTGTCAATATATATATATATATATTAACGATCATAAGGCAAATGTTAAAAAGACAAAAAAAAAATTAGGAATTTTTAAATATAATGTAAAAAATTTAAAGAAAATATAATGCAAAAGTTTTTAAGTAACTAAAATGAATAGTAAATATTATTCTCATTCTTTAACATGCATTTTCTGACACATTAACAAATTCTTAACTATAAAATTTTAACCCTTCTTTCGATAATTAATCAATTGTTTGACTCCCAACAGGAGTATCAAAGGAGGAGGGTCATTTTTTTGTTATGGGTTGTGTTATTATTTGATAATTTTATTGGGCGATGGGGTGATTTACAAATATATGGGTCTGAATAGAGAGAGTGTGAAATTTCACACAGAATTCAGATAGTCCGAATTGTGAATGAGGGAAAAGTAGAAACACTAAACTTGGACTATCCAAGTGCTTTTTAAAAATTTATAATATAAAATAATATAAAATAATATAAAATTTCATGGAACAATAAAATATTGTTTTAATAAAATAATATATTTATGTTGCATTAAATTTGGATGATCCGACTTTATTGCAAAATAAATTATTATTTTTAAAAACTTTTAAAAATCTCAAATAATATTTTAATAAATTATAATTTTTAAAGGGGTCCGTTACTAAATTTCTTTACTTCCTCTATATAAACTAAGACCCTCTCTGGCCATCCTCACCCTAACTTGAATTAGACCCTCCATCTCTCTAGCTATCTTCCCTCTCTCTGGCCATCCTCCCTCTCACCATTCACACCATTCATCTGCGCTCTCTCTGCTTCTCTCTGCTTCTCTCTCAATCCATCCAATACCTTTCCTTTTCTTTTTTTCGTTTCAGTGTTCTTTATTCTTGGTGTGTCCCCTCCAATTTTTTTTTTTTTCTCTCATTGTTGATTTTAGAAGGAGAGGAAATAGTCCACTCATCCTCCATCTCCTTCTATTTTTACTTGGTTCAGTGTTCTTATTTCTTATTATGTCTCGTCCAGTCTTTTTAACTATCATTGTTGAGTTTAGGAGCACTAGCAATGCTCTACTCATCCTCCATATCCCATTCTCATCTTTTTTGGCTGTATTTTAAGTTTTAGAAGTAAAGGAAAAAAAATAGTGTTCCACCATTTAAAAAAAAATAAGAGTATGTAACCATCAAAAGAAAAAAGAGTGTGTATCGAAAAATATTGGTAAAAAAATGAGTATTAAAAAATTGTGTAGCAGTGTCATGATAATAGTATATATTTCAATGATCATATCCTTACAAATACAAATGAAAGTATCGCATTTATATGTGAAAGTCCCCAACATCTTTCTATTTCTTACACATTCTCATTTATAGAGCTACAAGATTTTCTTTATCAATCAATAAACCCTACCACTACAAAGACAACGGTATCAATAAGATATGGGTGATGTTCCATCAATTTGTTGATATTTAAAGTGTTCTAAGCATCCAAATTAGCCTTTGATGATAATCTTTTGTTGGAGTTTTAATAGTTTTAGCATGTTTTGCGATTAGTTTAGTATATTTTAAAACTTATATTGATTTTAGTATAATTTTTCATTTCACAAGAAAGTCACAAAAAGGGAGTGAAGATTCAAAACTCGATGCCCCAATGGCTATTTTATCATCCCAGTGCCTGCAGGAGAGAATTCTTATATGTGTTCTAGCGTCACAACACCCACAGGTTCATGCAAACTGATGCTGTCAGCTGATTCCTAGCATTCCAATGTCCACACTCGGCGTCACAACTCCCGCAATCATGCAATAATACTATGATTGTGAAGAAAATAGCTCCAATGACCAAGATAAAGGTCACGAATAGAACCCACTCACCTAGAGGGGGAGAACGAGGGAACAACTTCGATAAAGCTCCGAGAATGAAGGTTGGCACCAATGTCTATCATTATAACCATAGAACTCATCAAAGATCTATGGGTGGTTCTAGATTACTCTAAACTAACTCTAACAACATTGGGGAGCACCCCTACTTGACAACAATGGAGAATAACAATAACCCAAACCATAGAATGTGAAAGAATGGGAAGGAGAAAAGTCTATTAACAAACACATGCCTTGATGATTTGAGGGAACTAGATTGGAGAGAGGAAGAGAGAAATCTACTTGGGGAAAGGGTTTAGGGTTCTATTTCAAGAAAAATAAAGGAGGAAGAGAGTGAGGAAAGGGTTTTATAAACAAAATGAGGGCTGAGAATGAAACAGTGTCGTTTAGGTAGTGTTCTGTCAAACTGACACCGCTATAGCAGTCCATGATGGTCTAGCTATTTTCCCGGGTCCACTGGAGTCACTTATGACTGCTATAGCGGTCTTGGATCGTTACAATGGTCCTCAGAACATAAAATCCCTCACTTACAATTGCTATAGCGGTCCTCAACTCCCAAAACTCATGAATTTGCATTGCTGTGACAGCTATAGCGGTCCTAGACCACTATAGCAGTGACAGTAAGGTCCAGTTTCTCCATTTTTTTTGTCACTAAGCATATGGATTATCTCTATACTCACTTATTTATATTTCTACATTTCTTAATTTTAAATTACTTTCCTCATTTATTTTACTACAGATAAAAAAAACCCCTCATTTGGATTCGAATAAATATAAAAAAAATCAAAACTCTAACCAATCAAAATCCAACTTTTAAGTTTTAGTTCAAATTCGGAAATTTTCACGATTTTCTAAACTTGTGGGCTAAAAATGAAATGTTTAGAGATTTCCTAAAATTCATTAAAAATCACTCGAGTTTATTTTCCTTTGAAGAGCAATTACTGGGACTTTTGATCCCAATAATGTGGCTCTATCATATAGCTTTCCAAGGAGGTGTAGGCTCTAGACTTAATGAAATCCCAGACCTAACAATGTGGGTGGGTCCCAGGGAATCTTGAGGCCGTATAGAACTTGTCTACTAATACGTGTACACCAGGTATTACATGATATCAATCTAGGAATAGATGATATTGATAGTGTGGTTGTTTGAGAATTTTGTTTTTCTTGTTGTATGCCCTTTTATTTATTGGAATTAGTCTAAGGAATTAGGGGATTTCAAGAAGATAGAGGATGATTAATAAGCTAAGGAATTAGTTATTGATCAAATTGGAAATTTAACCATCAAATAAGGAATTAGAACTTGATTAACTAAAAAGCTAAAGTTTCATTGAAAGTGTCAAGTGAAATATGACCTCTGACTACATTAATTTCTTCTTTTTTTTTCCCTTTTCATTTAGCATTCTTTGTTATAAACACCATTTATATATTAAAAAAAAACCTTTGATAGTTAGTTGCTTTTCTTAGTTTCTTTAAAAACAATTTTTGCAATAATCTAATTAGAAATTGAACTGTTGCTTGGTAAACTCAATCCTTATGGGCTCACCATATTTAATTACTCGAATGATTTGGTGCACTTGCTGTTTAGTTATCAATAAGTGTCCATCTTGATTTTTGGCGACATACAATATCAAGCAATTTTAATAACGGAGGGCAACATTCAATAAATGTTTTGGACACATCAATAGCATCAGCCAAATATAAGTTCCACTGAGTTGTATGTAGATTTTGAATAAGCTGTTGTTGCTCCGAATGAGGCTCATGAGTCAAGCACATTCCCACAAGTAGACATATTGTCTTCTTAGCTGATTATAGGCTTATTGCAAGCAATAAACTCTAATTCCATGGTGGACTTCGCAATAATTGTTTGCTTAGATGATTTCCAAGTAATATCACCACCTTCCAAAATAAACACATAACTACTAGTGGATTTAATCTCATCCAAATCTGATCAGATCTAGTTAGCAAGATTGTATCCTTCTACTATAGCAGCATATCCACTATACTCAATACCATAATTTATGGTACCTTTCAAATATTTCATCAATCTAGCCAATGCAGCCCAATGATCATTGTTTGGGTTATGTGTATATATGCTCAATTTGCACACAACATATGCTTTGTCAGGTCAAGTAAAATCCATCAAATGCATCAAACTCCCAATAATTTGTGTATACTTAGATTGGGCAATGTGTTCAGCATTATTTCTCTTTAATTGAGTGTTAGCATTATAAGGGGTATTCACAGATTTGACATCAAAATGTCCAAACCTTTTCAAAAAAATTTCAACGTATTGGTCTTGTAACAATATTATACTATCACACTTCCTTATAACTTTAATTAACACCCAAAATCACCCATGTCTTTCATATCAAATTTTGATGCAAGAAAATTCTTTGTTTTAATTACAACTTCAAGAGTGTAGTGCCAAAAATAAGCATATAATCAACAAATAAGCAAATAATTACACATTCATCATTGATTAGTTTAGTACACACACATAGACACACTCTTATCTACTTCTATAGCTAAAAAACTATCAGAGATTAATGTTTGATCAAATTTCTCATACCATTGTTTTCGAACTTGTTTTAGGCCATATAAAGACTTAATGAGTTTGCATACTTTATTTTCTTGACTAGATTCTACACACCCCTCAGGTTGTACCATATAAATTTCCTCTTCTAAATCTCCATTTAAAAATAGTTGTTTTAAATCCATATGATGAATAACTAATTTATGAATCGATATTAAAATAATTAAAACTCATAGTGAAGAAATTCTTGTCACTAGAGCAAATTAATCAGAATAATCTCTATCTTGCTTTTGAGTATAAGCTTTAGCTAATAATCTAGCTTTGTACTTTTTCTATTTTTCTATCTAGGTTGTATTTTCTTTTAAAAATCCATTTACAACCTATAGATTTTGCTCATGGAGGTGAATCTCCTAAAACCGAAGTGTTTTTTCCCAAAGAAGTGCATCAGAAGAACTTATTGCTTCAGAAAAGGTTAGTGGATCATTATCCTACAAGATATGTGTAAAAATCATTCCGAAAAGAGGTTTCTTTTCTTACTTGTGTTAGCATTAATATTTTGAGAAATATTTTCAGTTGATATGCTTGTATTTTGAGTTGGTATATTAGGAATAATTTTTTATTTTAAAGGAAAAATTAGTTCAAAAAATTCTACATTTTTTGTTTTAATTATAGAGTTACGATAAAACTAAAAATCTTTAAGCAACAATATGTCCAGCATATCATATGAATAAACAATTTGATGTCTTTTATCTTATTTTTCTTTTCTTGGGATATGGTAACATGACTTTAGCTAAACATCCCCATACTTCTTAATATTTATATTTAGATTGGTGTAATACCTTTTCCACATTCATATGGTGTTTTATTTGTTTTCTTATAGGGAATTCTATTTTGCAAATAAAATGTAGATAATAAAGCTTCACACACAAGATTTTCAGGTGCATTAGAACTAACCAAAAGAGCATTCATCATTTATTTTAAAGTTCTATTTTTTCTGTTTGTGGCTCCATTAGATTCGAGAGAATATAGTGAAGTTATTTCGTGTATTATTCCTTCTTTTTCACAAAAACCATTAAATAAAATATATTCTGCTCTTCTATCTGATCTTACTCTTTTAATTTTCTTATTTATTAATTGATTTTCTACTTTAATTTTATATATAAGAAACATGTCAAAAGTCTCATCTTTATTTTTAATTAAATATACTTTAGTATAGCTAGAAAAATCATATATGAATGTTACATAATATTTTTTTACCTCCACTCGTGTTATAACCCAAAAAAGAAAAAAAGAGATAGACCACCTATGGGCCTTAAGTGGTATGACCGTCATACAACCCTCACTTCTCTTTTTCTTTTTCTCTTCTCTACTATTCCCATCTCTGTTTCTTTTCCTTCTTCTGTTATCTTTTTCTTCCTTTATTTTCATCATCCTATCTTTCTCTTCTTCATCTCTTCCTCATTTCTCTCATTCCCAACACAAATACCACCTCAACCACCATCCTCCTCCTCCCCATCATCATCATCCTCCTCATCTTCACCAACCAAAATCGCAACTCCTTCTCCTCTCTCTCTAGCTTGCAGTTTCTCTCTCTAAGTGGGGGAACTAGATAGAGTGGTGAGTATTGGGTCGTTTTTTACCTTTGATCATCCTCATGGAGTAGTAGATAAGTGATAATCTTGCTTTATTTATCTTATTTAGCTCTCTATATAGTCATTCATATAGATTGGGGGGTTTATGGGACCTTAAGTGTATAGATTTGGGGCTTTCTAATATGTAGGAGTAATTAGTGTAAATTGATGGTATTGTTGGGTTACTAATATTGTATTTATATTGTTTCTAGAGTTATAGAGCATTTGACCATCAACTGTTGGATTTGTGGCACTTAGGAGTTGATTTTCGATTCTTTGAGCCAGTTTGTGAGTAGACATTATGTCTATAATTTTTTTTAATTATTCTAAATTAGTCAAAAATGTATTTTAGTAAATTAGAGGCTGAAAAAGAATTATTTGACTATGTTATATACATTTGATGAAAGTATATATAATGGATATAGCTTGTGTTTTATTTGAAAATTTTCACATGAGACAATATGACATGACTTGATAAAGAAATATTAAATTTCATAGATTGAACTAATTGAAAGCTATCAACCCTTGATATGGATTTGAGAAATGATTTATGGATAGTGGGCATGACCCATTTTTGTTTATATGTAGAAAACTAGTTGAATATGATATGTATAAAATAATTATATGTTTTGGGAAGAATCTCTGGCAGGATCTATAGCTAACGATAGAAGGCGTTAGCCTTGATGCACCTTGACTATATTTTATTAGGACCACATAGTGGATCCTTCTATTCTATGGCTACTCGTATGGGTAGGACCATTATGTTTCAGGATCACTTGAAGGAATGGTCGCTTGAGTTTGAATCCTTCTATTTATCCTAAATTTGATGATTCCCTATTATTTGATATAAAGTGGTTTATTTTCAAGAATCTTTATCATAAATAAAAGGATTTTTTGAATTTATATGAACTATAAAGCTATTATTGTTGTACTTATGGAATATATATTGTCTCATGTGGGTTATAGACATCCTATTTACCACTGAGTTGCAAAACTCACTCCATTGTTTCCCTTTCTTTTCCAGATATAGGTGCAACTCCAAGTTCTAATCCCATGGCTCCTTAGTATTCTATTATCTAAGTTAGTAAGCCTTCCTGAGAAGGCTTTTTTGGCATACTGGAACCTATCTTTTTTTAGTTTTAGCCTATTAGAATTGCTTTAATGCTCCATATGTCATAGGTAAGGTCATCAGATTAGTTTTGTATTTATGTTTATATTTATGCTTAAGTATGTGTAGTTAAGAATTATATATATATAGACTATGTTATGGAAATGATTTGTACACTAAGTTTAGAATTATATTTTGAACTATATTCCTAGTTATGGTCAGACATATATTTTGTGGTTATGAATTTACATTTGAAATTAGTTCAAAAAATAACTTGATTCATGCTTGATTTAGGATTGGGTTTGTTTTAGATTACTTATCAAAACTTGAATTGAAATTTATACGTTCAGATGAATTTTCTAAATTATGATGAGTTGATTGATCTGTTGCTGAGGGCGCATTCTAAGAATACTTGAAGCCCTATTATATATTTTATCCTTATTTTTATACAGGTTGTATTTCTTAATTTGGGGATATCTGAAAAACAGAGGAAACTATACTATTTTTTTGTAAAAACTTGCATGTTAAGGATTGCAAGGATGGCCCGAGTTGAGTCATGACAACTTGTGCTGGTTTGTTTTAAATCTTCTAAATCAAAGTGAATGAATTGTAAGAGTTTAGTTTCTGTGTATAGATGGACATGATGTTTTAGTTAATTTGGATTCAATACACAGTTCACTCTTTTCTAAACATAAATTAGCAAAACTAGACATTTATTCTAAACCTTGAATTTTTTTTTTTTAATACAAGGTACACCAACATGTCCTAATCTTGCATGCCATGCATTCATAGAATCAACCATATAAGCAGAAGAACATGAATATTCATTCATAACATAGGAAATATTTAACATAAATAAACCACTATTATAATAATATTAATTTTCCCACAAAAACTAACATTTTCAGAAAACAACTTCTTCATTTTCAAAAATAACATTGACACTAGCTTTAGCCAATATGGATACAGATATCAAATTATAACAAATTTAAGATACATAAAGAATATCATTTAATGAGAGGGTTTTACCAAAAGTGAGTTATAATTTCACTATTCCTTTACCAAGAGCTATAACTTTTTTAGAGTTACCAAAAGCATTTCTATTTGCACAAACATGTCTAGTAGCCCCAAAATCTACCACCTAACATTTTTCCTCCATCACAAAATTAGTTTTAGAAACAATCATTATCATATCATGTCTAAACTTTTCAAAAGTATAATACTTCTCTGTTACGCTTGCCATGGTCAATTTAAGGGCCTCAAAGTTCTGGCATGAGTCATCTTGAATGAAGGTGGAACCATCGATGTTGTCCTGGTCAATGTTTTCAGGCTCTATCATAAGAACCTAGACAATGAAAACAAAAAAAAAGAAGCAAAAATATAAAGATAACAATAATTCTTAATAAATAACATGAGATGTGAATAAAATAAAAGATAAGAGTAATCCTTAAGATTGTTGAAAAATTGATCTCTAATCCTGCAAAAATATGAAAACAGAAAAAGAACTTTATTAAGCCTAGGATATTTAATGCACTGTTCTTAAAAATTATTCTGTCACAGTGTAGAAATCTCATATGATATAGTTGGCTCTTCTGGTATCTTCTAGGAACTCAATAACTACAATGAAGATGCGTTTTAATATATTGCCTAGGAAAAGAATAATAGTTAAATAGTGTAATTAAAAACTATGACTTGCGCATACAAGTTGGGATCAAAATTTTCAAGTTGGGAAAAAGTATTGTTTTGACAAACAAACAAACATACATACATACATACATACATACATATATAGTAATCATGTTTGTGCAATGTTAGGAATTAATAATTAGAAAGGCAAGACAATGTCAACAGTCTAGTGTTAAAGTATATTTAAGATATTGAAATTAGAAAACATTCAGATCATATGATTGGTTTTTATTTTAAAATGAAATTAACCAAGGAATCAATTGCTATCAAAACTAATACATGCCATATTTAAGAGATTCCATACTAGTAAAGATAAAGGCCATTTTTAATTTTAATGTAGAAATTATGAAAATTATAATATTTTGATTCATTCTCAATTTAAAACATATGTCTAGACAATTCCAATATTAGTTTAAATAATTAATTAAACCTTTTGAAATATATTCAAATTTTAAAAAATACAACAATATATAGTGGCAAGGGCTTTCATAAAATTGTTTTGCACGTCCAGAATTATCAACTTAGCTGGAATTCAATCTTTTAAACTTTCAAATTATAAGGATAACTTTAAGTCTCAATGCCCAGAGAATCGAAAGTTATACACACAATACAGATATATATATATATATATATATATATATATATATATATATATATATATATATATATATATATATATATATGTATTGTGTGTGTAACTTTCGATTCTGTGGGCATTGAGACTTAAAGTTGTCCTTATATATATATATATATAGGAGGGATCAATTTACTCCAAGAGTACATCTTAGCATACTCACTCTCCATCTAATAACTTTTTTTGGGCATGAAATTGCATCAATCGAACCATTAAATTTAAAATTTCTACCAAGTAGATCAAGCATATAAAGTTTCATACAATTTGAAAATGATTTGATAGTTTATCATTTCATTTTATTTTGACGGATAGTATATTTTTGAAAATATAAGTAAATATCGATTAATAGATTGCATGGCTATTGTTGTCCAATTTTTTTGAAATTTGACATACTTGATCATCAATATAATATAATATAAATCAACGGTCGGATTGATTAAATTCAATATGGATGAAGAGTTATAGAATAGAGTAAATGCCCAAGACTTACTCCTGGGGTAAATGGATTTCCACTCATATATATATATATATATATATCACAAGCTCCTTTTAAAATAGATTTTCACTTCTAAAGACAATAATTTAACAAGATAATAATTGTCCAAGCATTAAAATCACCAAAAAACCTCCACCCAATAGGTCAAAATACACACACACACACACACACACACACAATTATCAAGAGCTCTTCACAAGTTAATTAGATTTCACACTTTTAAAAATATTGGTTTAGCAAGAGAACAAACATTCAAACTTCAAAGGAAAAAAAACATAACCTAAATCCAATGAACCCACAAAGGTTGAAAATACATATAGGGGAGTAAATCCCCAAAAATTCATTTTCACTAAATGAGAGAGTAAGACATTGAACATAAACCAAGTGAAACATCATTTTCGAAATTTCATTTTCACCACTACTAGAAATGTGTCAAATTGACCGATTTTGTGACTGAAATAAATCAGTCACTAAAATAATAGATTTGTGACCGATTTAGTGACCAATTTTTATTCATACAAGAAATCTTTTCTTGCATAAAAATCGGTCACTAAATCAGCCACTAATTGAAATTAGTGATCGATTTTTATTCATATGAGAAATCATTCCTTGCATAAAAATCGGTCACTAATATTTTAATTAATGACCGATTTAGTGGTTGATATTATTTATAGTTAAAATAATTGCTTATATAAAAATCAATCTCTACATCGATCATTAATATTTCAATTAGTGGCTGATTTGTATTCATATTAGAAATAATTGCTTTCATAAAATTAGTCTTTAAATTAGTCACTAATATTTCAATCAGTGACCGATTTAGTGATTGATATTATTTATATTTAAAATAATTGCTTGTATAAAAATCAGTCACTAATATTTCAATTAGTGACTGATCTAGTGACCCAATTTTCCATTTCATTAATATTTGGCAATGAAACTATCTTTTGTTATGCATTATTTCTATCCAATCACTTCTTTTGATTTTTCTTTTTCAAAAGGTAAAGATGATGCCAAAGTAGCGTGTGTGTGTGTGTGTGTCTGTGCCCCCGTGCTCCCTTGCTCTATGAGCCTCATAATTGGCCGGTTGTGCGCTTGCTCTTCTGCTATCGTGCTCCCACTCTGCTCTGTGCTCTTGTGCTATGCTCTTGGCCGCTCTGCTCACGATGCCACAGATCTGAAAGGGACGCCAAGACACCACTTGCTACGCCATTGAACTAAAAAGGACGGCACCAATGTGCTCACAAAGCCACCCATTCGAAAGTGAAGTCATTGATATGCTCAAAACACCACTGCTCTAATCTTCGCTGAACCACCTTCGATTTGAGAGCGACCCAGCCCCCTCCAATGCAACCCCTTCCCCCCTTCGTGCAGCCCCCTTCCCCATAGCACATTCTCCAACCACCACCCTTGGTTCACCTTCTCTCCCTTTTTTTGTTTTGTTCTTTTTATTTCTTTTTTTTATGTCCTTTTTTTTATTTTTTCTGTCAAGCCTTTTGATAAAAAAAAAAAGTAGAAAAATGTTGTTGTTTGGCTTTGGCATATTGTTTGTGTTTATGATTTTTTTTTTTTGTGTTTGTTGAGTTAAATGCATGGTATGGGACATGGGTACAATGGTAGTGTCTTTTGTTCTGGTCATTGTAAGTTGTTCCTTGAACTGCTTTGTGAATGAGTTGCACTAGATATCTACAATCTACATTGCATTGATTGGATGGATGAGTTATGGTTTGAGTGTTAAGGTTTTGTTAACTAATAATTCTTGTTTACAATTTTACAAGTATGAAGACAGGGAGGGACAAAGAGTATGTTTTCTGCTTTGTTTTGTTTTGTTTTGTTTGGTTTTTGTTTTTAAATTCTTCTGCTACATAATAAGATAAGGGTGAAATCAGTAAGGATGAATTTGTGGATATGAGTTTTGTTGAATGCCACCAAGTTCATTTTCTAAAGTTCACGGAATTTTCTAAAGGTGGATAAATTTGTTCTGAGGTGGTTTTCATGACATTTTGTAGGATTGTTATGGCTACATCAATGTTTCATTTTCCTTGCTCGGCTCGTCGCTCCATCATCATTGACCTCTATCAACTATCGCGAGCCACTGCCGAGTCTTCCAATTCATCATTGCTACCGATGACAATTCAAGTTGCGTGTTCGCTAACCATCAAACGTTGTAGGTCACGAAGTTGTAGGTCATGAGCTGAGCAACAATGCTTCGTTCCACCTAGCCTAATCCACCCAGCCATTAGTTTACCTTTCTCTTTCTCTCTTTGTCTCTAGTTTGATTTGTTAGTCAATCTCGATTTGGTATATTTGGATTTGATTACAGTTATGTTCTTTGGTATTTTTCATGTTCCCTTTTTAGTTTCTCCGCTGCAATTGTGATGTGGGTGGATATGGACTACACTCTTTGGGTCGTTTGATGAATCAATGAACATTGAACTTTTGGTAAGGACGAGCATTTCCTTACGTCAATTCAACATCAGCTAGTCTCAAGTTTCACCTTTTTGGTGGGGCGTTAGATTCGGGTTTATTGGTTCATTTTGATGCATCTCGTTTTCATCCTTTCTTATAGTCCAACTTTTTATAATTTTTGAAAAGGGATTTCCTTTTACTGCAAAATGAATCTTTAAACAGATAACTCATGTAATAAGTAGACAATATAATTCTGCTAAATTTAGATTTCAATTATTAGACGTAATCTTATACCCCATGATTGTGATTTGTCAATTTTATGTTGAACTAAGTAACTAACTGTGCTTTTTAAGGTTCAAATATTGGGTTTGTACCGCAGGGAACCACTTTGATCTACTATTTTGAAAAGTGTATTTACATATTTCTGCATGCAGGCATTTCTTAGTTTCTTTTCTCAATATTTTGAGATGATGATGTTCTTTGGGTTGCATCTTGCTACTGTAAGAATAAAAAAGAATATGAATTTCTTTTCTCCTTGAAAAAATTCTTTGTTTGTGTGAACTGACTGATTCAAGGGACAGACAATGTGCTACAGGAATAGGAGTTTGTGTGAATCAATGAAACGTAATTGTAGTAGTGTTATTAATGAATAATTCTTACTTCTTAGCAAGAAATAGGTTGGCATAAGTTTTTGTTTGACTATATATACTTTTTTCCAAGAGTTTATTTATTATCATTATTACTTAGTATCACAAAACTAGGGTTTTCTATTATAAACATCATTTGTGCACATTTTCCATTGTTTATGTTATGAATTATGGTTCCTCTATGATAATGTTTAAATTTTGATATGATTTAGGAGTTTAAATTATTTCTACACAAAGAAAAGAAAAAAATCACTTCGGGTATGATGAAAATTGAATTTAGTTATGTATCTGATATATGAATAAGAGCATGTGTATAATGTGTGTGTTGGTTACTCAGTTTGTTAGTTAGTTATTAGTTATAGCTAGTAGTTATAGTTAGAGGCCATAGCTTGTGTATAACTGAGACTTGTACAGTAATGATGAGTAATATGAAGATTTCATTTTTTTTTCTTTCTCAACCAACTCTCTCTCCTCTACCGAGTTACTATCTTCACTTGATAGAGTTGAAGACTCAATTGAAGAAGTGGAAAACTCATTAGAGAGGGTTGAAGGCTCAACAGAGGTAGTGGAAGACTCATTAGAGAAGATTGAAGGCTCAATCGAGGAAGTGGAAGACTCTATAAAAATTGTTCAAGACTCCATACAAACTGTTACGATAAAGATTCAAAGGAGATAGTTCAAGACTCAATTAAAGTTGTTGAAGACTCATGGAAGCAAAAATTTGTTATGATTATGTTGAAAATTTATTGTCCAAAGTGTTTTTAATATATATCTCTATTTTTATTTTATATTATAGGGCTTCATGTTATTGTAAAATTTGAAATATTTGGATCGAACTTATCTTGTTGTATGATATTAACTACTTGTTAAAGTATATTGGCAATTTTTAAGTTTGTTTATTTGTGTATAGATATATAATTTCTTGTTTGATGATATATATTTAAATTTTAAAAGTAAGATTTCAAAAATATAATTTTTTTTTCTTTTCTTTAGGGATCATACATTAGTGACTGATATAATAGCAAACCAAACCGCTATCTAAAATTGGTTATATGGATGGAAAAAGCGGTCACTAAATCGGTCACAAGATTTAGTGATTGATTTATCGGTTGCTAATAGCACACCAAACTACCAACTAAAATTGGTTGTTTAGATAGGAAAATCGGTCACTAATATTTTAGCTACCATGGTTTTAGCAATTTTTGTTTTCGGCCACTAAATCGATCACTAATCACTAAAAATCATACAAACCCCCCAAGTCTAGGGCTTAAAAACAAAAACAGCAGCCAAACCCCTATCCAAGGTGAAGAACACAAGGTGGGTGAATCTCTTGAAGCTTTGGGTGTAGAAGAAAGAAGCAAAAATCCTTCTCGTTTAAGCCTTTATAGTCATAGCTTCTTTGGGCGGCACCAAGTCACAAAGGTTACAAGTGTCTTTCTCCACTAGGTAGGAGTAGGACACACACACACACACATATATAAAGAGTGTATGATATTAGAGGAGTGGTTTATTATGAGAGTCGAAGGATTGAATCTTGATCGTTGGATTTTACATGAATAGTCAAAATTAAAACAAAGAGTCATGTGACTTTTTTATATAAGCATTTGAGCATTAATTATTATTAATTAATTTCTAATTTTGATTATCCATGTATGGTTATATGTACTAATGTGTTTGATGAATTTGAAGTTCCTTATATTCTTATTTGTTATGTTTTTCTTTTTTGCTACAAATCATGCTGCCTCTTTTATTACAACTTTTGCTATCACTCCTTAACCACGCACCTTTATATCACTTCAGTTATTTCTTTATCCTCCTTGTAACCTACACACAGTACCAATGATAAAACTGTTTCTACTCATTTACTCGCTATTACTTACCTTATATTCCTATTACTAGTTCATCTATTGCAAATCCTTCGAGACTCTCTCTTGCCTTTGAGATTGTGTTACCAACCTTTGTCTACTCACCACCTACTACTATTAATGATCATCCCATGAAAAGAAAGGTCCAAGTCAAGTGTTATTCAACCAGAAACATGTGCTAAATAATTATTAGACATGTTCTTAATCTTGTTGAATCTAAACCCATATCTGTTACTCAAGCACTGCGATGTTCTCACTGGAAACTGGCTATGAGTGACGAATTTGAGGCTTTAATAAGGTATGGAACATGGGAATTGTATAGCTCCCTCCAAAAAATTGGACTATAAGGCAATTTGATTTCAATAATGCCTTTTTAAATGGAGACCTTGCAGAAGATGTTTTCATGACTTAGCTGCAAGGTTTCTGTATTGGTCAGCAAACTCAAGAAGGCCCTTTATGGCCTTAAACAAGCTTAAAGGGCTTGGTTCTCAAATCTTAGTACAATCCTTCATCAATTTGGATTTTTCAACACCAAATTTAATTAATTATTCTTTATTCAGCTGATTAGGTTCCTTTACTATATACATGTGTGTGGGTGACTAGTAGAAAAATAGGAGAAGTACTGTACATAAATAAATAAACTGGTAGCTGAAACTGAGTCAATGACTAATTTGATGGGCACCTAACTAGGACACATAAATGGATACCACTCTGGGCTCCTTACTTTGGATGAGCTAGTTCTCTAGTGGACCACTTGGTACCAAGGGTAACGATTAATCCTGCAATCATTAACTCCCTGATATGTTTCTCACTAATTATTAGCTAAAAGCTACTATTTAAAATAATTCGCTAGTCCTGTGATACATTCCAAACTGGGATCATGCAATACATAATCAAGTATGATCCCATTAGTTTTCTAAAATAAAAAATTTCATGATAACTACCAAAAGAATACTTTTCTAAAATTACTATAATCTATGAAAGCATATTTTCTTAGCATAAATCATTCTAAAAATTCATGAACAATTTATATGGTACTAGGGAGATAGTGATAATGACAAAAAAATATGGCCATAAAACAACTTGACTTTGGGGAGGAAAATTGGCACCAGCAACTGTCGAACATTATAATGAAAACAAACAATTTGACATTGTGCCAAATACTGAATTTGGAATGTTATGGAGGAAAATGTTGTGAGAAAATCATGCTTGACTGTACCCAAACTCGTAGACTAGATCAAAAGTGGAAGAAACTAGTTAAATTCCATGAAAATCACTTACCGAAATAGATTAATTGGAGAAAGTTGAGAGAAATCATATTTTTCTCTCTAGGGAAAATTCCTTGAATGGATAGGGTTCTTACAAGAATATTTAGAAGTATTATGATGTGTCAAATATATACTAGGAGTATAAAAATATAACCCTAAACTGAACTCGTCTGTGTCCAGTGTGCGCCTATATAGCGTGGACGCGTCGTGTTTCAACAATTTAATGGGTTTTAAAAAAAATAAAAAAAGCATTGCTTTTAGCTATGTACAAACGCTTTGAACAATTTAAATAAATGTTATGAGAGCTAATAAAGCACGTTAACTTTGGCAATGATCAAAATGTTAAGAGACTATCAATTCTTCCACCTTATTTATTATATTAGTTTTGAAATAATAATAGTAATAACAATTCACATGACCTTCCTAAAGTCTCCACTTTTGGGATTTTACAACCTTAATTCAACAATTTAATTGAGTCTTTGTCTTGAAAGATCTAGGTGAAATGTACTACTTCTTAGGCATTGAAGCTACCAAAACTTCCTTAGGAACCATTCATCTTTCTTAGAAGAAATGCCTTTGAGATCTTCTCCTAAAGGTTGGCGCAGGTCCTCTCTGCAAAAGCCATGCCTACCCCCAATGATTTCTCCTTAGAAACTTCCTGCTCATGGAGATGATGCCTTTTCCGGTCGTTCCTTGTATCGATCCGTTGTTGGGGGCACCAATATGCTATAATAACTAGGCCAAACATCTTCTATGCTATCAACAAAGTCAGCCAATTTATGCACAAACCCCTTGGCCTTCATTGGAAGGCTATCAAGAGAATCTTTAGGTACTTACTTGGCACCCTTGATCAAGGCTTGTTCCTTCATAAATGCAAAGAACTAAGGCTATTTGCCTTTTATGATTTTGATTGGGGTTCAGACATTGATGATGGAAAATCAACCTCGAGATTTTGCACCTATGTGGCTCTAATTTGGTGTCATCAAGTAATAAACAGATAGTTGAATTGTTCCTCAATCCAGTGCTAGGCTAAGTTTAGAAGCCTAGCAGCTACACTTGCTGATCTACTCTAGATTCAATATCTGCTGCATGAGCTCAAAATTCTGCTAGCTTTAACTCTTATATTCTCTGATAATGTTATGTTGTGATGCTTGCTGCCAACACGGTTCTGTTGGGTACCAGAGTAATGGAAACAGATCAACGCAAGTAAAATAGAGCTGAGAGTAATAAAACTGACACACAATATTTACGTGGAAAACCCCCTAATGATGAGGGAAAAACCACGGGCAAGACCGAGAAATATTTTCACTATGTGGAAGATAAAATTACAACTCTCTCTAAATATAAGGAGAGAACAATAACACCCTCTCTTATAATAGGAGAATCTCTCAGAAGACACTATATATTTTTCTCTCTACGCTCTACTTGTGATTTCATTGAGAGCCTCAGCTGCTCGCTATTTATAGATGCTCGGGAAGTTACTGTGCAATCAATGCACAGTAACTTTACATGCGTTTCGGTAGGTGCACCGAACCCTCTCACATGTGCACAGTAACTTTTTTACTGTGCACGTTTGAAATTTTCGCTAATCACATGTATGCACAGTAGAAATTCTACTGTGCACTTTGAAAATTTTGCTCCTATGCATGTGCTTCTGATTTCCTTCTTTGACTCTTTCTTCTTTTTTTTTTGTTTTTTTTTTCTTTTAAAGTGGCTTTACGCCACTAACAATCTCCCACTTAAAGCCACTTTTGGTAAGCTTTCAAAACCTTTTCTCATCTTGCCAGTTCCATGCTGCCTACGTTTCTGATAGACCACAGGAAGATCTACACCATTTAAACTTGTCAGTGTTGATCGGCTTTGTCATGACATCTGCTAGGTTATCTTTCGTATGAATCTTCTGCATGTCCACATTTCCTTCTTCCACTACTTCTCGAACAAAGTGATATTGAACTCCTATGTGCTTTGTCCTGGAATGAAAAGCTGGATTCCTTGCAATGTGCAAGGCACTCTGACTGTCACAATACACAGTAATATTTGACTGCTTGTGCCCGAGTTCCTCCATTAACCTTTGAATCCAAATAGCTTCCTTGCAAGCTTGTGTAGCTGCCATATATTCAGCTTCTGTAGTAGATAGAGCTACAACAGTCTGTAACTTGGATAACCAGCTCACAGCTCCGCCTGCAAGTGTAAACACATAGCCTGTAGTAGATTTTCTTTTATCAAGATCACCTGCAAAATCTGAATCAACATATCCTCTGACAACGAACTCTGATCCTCCAAAACATAGTGCAACACCTGAGGTTCCTCTAATATATCTCAGGATCCTCTTCACAGCATTCCAATGCTCAGTACCTGGATCTGCCATAAACCGACTGACTAATCCAACTGCATGAGCAATATCTGGCCTGGTACAAATCATGGCGTACATAAGGCTTCCCACCACTGATGCAAATGGTACTCGAGACATTTCCATCCTCTCCGCTTCATTGCTAGGACACATACCTGAGGATAATTTGTAATTCACAGGAAGTGGGGTTGAGACTGGCTTACAATCTTGCATGTTGAAGCGTCGCAAGATTTTCATCAAGTAATTCTTCTGTGAAAGCCAGATCTTCCTGTCCTTTTTGTCTCGATGAATTTGCATCCCTAAAATCTTGTTTGCGGGTCCCAAGTCCTTCATATCAAATTCCCTAGCCAATTGTGCCTTCAATTCTTGGATTCGATCTTTGTTGGGGCCTACCACCAACATGTCATCCACATACAACAACAGAATGATGAAAACATTGTTATCAAACCTCTTGTAGTATGTACAATGGTCTGAACTTAGTCTGTTGTATCCGAGGCGAATTATGAAGGAATCAAATCTCTTGTACCAACACCTTGGCGCCTGCTTTAGACCATACAGAGATTTGGTCAACCTACAAACCAAGTTTTCTTTTCCTTTTTCCTCAAAGCCTTCTGGTTGGAGCATATATATCTCCTCTTCAAGTTCTCCGTGAAGAAAAGCAGTTTTCACATCTAACTGCTCAAGATGTAAATCAAATGCAGCACACATAGCCAATACTACTCTGATAGTGGTAAGTCTGACAACTGGAGAAAATATTTCATTGAAATCAATACCTTCCTTCTGAGCAAATCCTTTTACCACCAGTCTTGCACGATATCGTTCTACTCGATCATTGCCATCTCGTTTGATCTTATAGACCCATTTGTTGCCGATGGCTTTTCGACCTTTTGGAAGTGCAACAAGTTCCCATGTTTTATTCCTATGCAAGGCCTCCATTTCTTCCTGCATTGCTGCCATCCACAGAGAAGCATCTGGACTATTCAAAGCCTCCTGAAAGTTTGATAGCTCTCCTTCTTCTGTTAGAAGACAAAATGCATCGTGGCTTGCCATAACATAGTCTGAATGCCATGAAGGTGGCTTTGTCTGGCGTGATGATCGCCTAACTTCTGTATCATTGGCCTCTACTGGTACTTGTTCATCATGCTGCAGTTACCTTGAATCACCTTCTTCAGTTTTCTCATCTATCTGAATAGAAGTGGTCTCCTTAACAGTGTTGTCATTTCTTTCTTCACTTTGCAGTTCATTTTCTGCAAATATAACATCCCTGCTGACAATAACCTTGCGGGTAGTGGGATCCCACAAGCGATACCCCTTTACACCGTCAGCATAGCCCAATAATATACATTTCCTGGACTTCGGGTCCAACTTTGTTCTTTCTTGGGAATTGTACATCACATATGCTGGACATCCAAACACCTTTAGGGAAGAATAATCTGCCGGCTTGCCATTCCACATCTCCATTGGTGTTTTTAAACCAATTGCAGTTGATGGCGACCGATTGATCACATAACGTGCGCTTTTGATCGCTTCGCCGTAAAGACTTGACTAAACTTGTTGTTCTCAGCATTGCTCTTGTTCTTTCTAGAAGAGTCTTGTCCATCCGCTCTGCTACACCATTTTGTTGAGGTGTATGTGCAACTGTAAATTGCCTTTGAATACCCTCATGCTTGCAAAATGCTAGAAAATCTCCATCTGTATATTCTCCTCCATTGTCTGTCCTCAAGCACTTTATCCTATTTCCGGATTCAAGTTCTACTCTTGCTTTGAAGTCCTTGAATATTTGAAACACATCTGACTTTTTCTTAATTGGATACACCCATAGTCTCCTAGAGTAATCATCAATGAATGATACAAAATATTTTGCACCTCCCAAGGACATTTCTGGTGACTCCCACACATCAGAATGAATCAAGTCTAGAATGTGCTTACTCCGGGCAGTTGATCTATCAAACTTCAATCTATGTTGTTTGCTTGTAACACAGTGCTCACAAAATGGTAAGTTCACCGATTTGAGCCCAGGAATGAGATTACGTTCTGCAAGAACCTTCAAACCACGTTCCGACATGTGGCCTAGTTTGCGATGCCACATCATCGTCATTTCTTCTTCATTTGCTGATGCAACTGATGCATCTGCCTCCTGCGACGTATCTCCTTGAAGTCTGTATAGATTTGTTGTGGTCTTTTCTGCTTTCATCAACACAAGAGCACCTTTAACAACTTTCAAGATTCCATCTTGATGCAGTCTTGCACCGAGATCATCCAATTGCCCAATAGACAATATATTCTTCCTCAAACCCTTCACGTGTCGCACTCCTTGAATTGTTCGAATGGAACCATCAAACAATTTTATTTTGACAGTACCAACACCAGCAATTTCTAAGGCATGATCATCTCCCATGAACACAGATCCTTCCGAGACAGGTTCATAATCAGAAACCAGTCACGGTGTGGAGTCATGTGCCATGATGCTCCTGTATCCATGATCCAAACATCAATGAGCCTTTTATTGCCTCTAGAACCAATTGCTGCCTCACTACATAGGATTTCTCCATCCTCAGAGGTACTTGCAACACATCCTTGAGAGGTTAATGCTTTTGGGGCTTTATCTGCATTCTTCTTGTTATTTCGACAATCTTTCTTCAAGTGCCCTCTCATGCCACAATGGTAGCATTTGAAGTTCTTCCTTCTTCTTGACTTTGATCTACTCCGACCATGACTCCCACTGGAATCACGCTCCATTGATCTCCCTCTCATCACCAACAACGCCTCTCCATGCTTTGAGTTCTCCAATCTATCTTCCTTATTCCTGCGCCTGGACTCTTCTTCAAGAATAGCACCGGCGACATCATCAAAGGATAGATAGTTGGCAATATTATTATTTGTGATGTTGATAATGAGTTGATCATATGAGTCAGGTAGACTTTGAAGTAGAAGTTCCGCACGTTCATTCTCCGTTATTTTATAATCTGATGCTGTAAGCTGGGAGAATAATGTGTTTAGATTGTTGATGTGGTCCGTTACTGATGTGGACTCATTCATCCGAAGAGTATACAGCCTCCTCTTTAGAAATATTCTATTGTGAAGTGACTTGACCTCGTACAATTTGACAAGAGCATCCCAGATCTCCTTTGCTGTCTTCTTTTTGGCAATACTGGACAATACTGAATCTGCCATTGCAAGATGCAGATTGGCAACAGCATTATCATCCATCTCCTTCCACTTTTCATCAGTAACTTCGGCTGGTCTGCCTTCAATTGCTGGTAAGCAATTGTCCTTCCTCAAGATTGCCTTTATCTTCAGTTTCCACAGGGAAAAATTATTCCCATTGAACTTCTCAAACTCAAATTTTTTTGCCATGGTGTTTACCGGAATCTGTTTCTCTACTAGGCTGGTCACTTTTTTTTTACTGTGAATAGTACCGTATACGTGAATAGTGCCATATACGTGAATAGTGCCTTATATGTGAACAGTACGTATACGTAAATAGTATTGTATATTTATACCGTATATGGAACAAATCCAGTATACGTTAACAATACTGTAAAAGTATACAACTACACGTATAAAACAGTGACCAAGAGTAGTAACCCGCAGCGTGAACTATAACCAATGGCTTTGATAAGTACCAGGTAAAAATTCTTTTCTGATATGGAAGATCAGCCTAAGCTGCAACCACAGAGCATACTAAGAATAAATACCACCAAACCAAAGCTCTGATACCACTGTTGGGTACCAGAGTAATGGAAACAGATCAACGCAAGTAAAATAGAGCTGAGAGTAATAAAACTGACACACAATATTTACGTGGAAAACCCCCTAATGATGAGGGAAAAACCACGGGCAAGACCGAGAAATATTTTCACTATGTGGAAGATAAAATTACAACTCTCTCTAAATATAAGGAGAGAACAATAACACCCTCTCTTATAATAGGAGAATCTCTCAGAAGACACTATATATTTTTCTCTCTACGCTCTACTTGTGATTTCATTGAGAGCCTCAGCTGCTCGCTATTTATAGATGCTCGGGAAGTTACTGTGCAATCAATGCACAGTAACTTTACATGCGTTTCGGTAGGTGCACCGAACCCTCTCACATGTGCACAGTAACTTTTTAACTGTGCACGTTTGAAATTTTCGCTAATCATATGTATGCACAGTAGAAATTCTACTGTGCACTTTGAAAATTTTGCTCCTATTCATGTGCTTCTGATTTCCTTCTTTGACTCTTTCTTCTTTTTTTTGTTTTTTTTTTTCTTTTAAAGTGGCTTTACGCCACTAACAGGTTCTGCATAAATGATCTGGATTTTATCCGTGATCATGCAATTCAGAAGATGATATGCAATGCATTCTAGCTTCTCTTAACAGAATTAGTTGTTGGTTATGTTCTGTTTACCTTCTGTTATCGGTGGTGTAACAAATCCAATTGTGATCGGTTGAGAGTCATATTAATTAGCTTATCTTGTATATAAACCATTATTGTGTTAGTGCATTGTAAGCAAAGCATGATGAATTCAATCAAATACCAATAATATTCATTAATTTCTCATTGTCTTTCTCTATCTTTCTTCTCTTTCAGTTCATAGCCGGATACTTTTGTAACCAAAACAGAATGAGATATTGAAGCACATATATAAAACATGATAGTTGCAAATTTGCCTCATCCATTTGCATTCCCAAGTAAACAAGATATTTGAAAACAAACACATAAGATTATATAGTAAATAAACATGAACCCCCTTCAAAAAGGAAGAACAGCAAAAGAAGAAGATAAACAAAACAAAAATAAAAGGGAAAAACCAAGTGTACTATGCTAGCCTCCCTGGCTCAGCATCTACTGTATAATTTAGTACATTATGTATGTAGCCTCTTCTTTCTGGCTGGAAAAACACGCCTCCTTTGTGTGGTTATTTTGGCCAACACAAGTTTTCTATGTGTCAATGAATATTTTGATGCTATAGTTTGTGTCATTTGTGTTAGTGTAGTCACTCTAGCATGGACAAAGCGACAGAGTTGTCTTGAGAGGAACACAAGGAGATGATCTCTTCTAGTGTTCCATTCATACTATCCCGGTATCTGTTATATAACATGCAGTCTTCGGTCATTTCAGGCTTCATTGACTTTGTCTCTGCTAAATTTATTTGTGGAAAATCTTCCAGCATTAAAGGTGTATGTGGGAGGTGATAATTTTGCATGCTTGTAAAGATAGGTAATTCCACATCCTGCACCATAGATAAAAATTGTATTAATTGCCATTTGCCAATGTACTAAAGTTGCAGGGGATAAATTCGGTGCAACGTTGCTAAGATTTAGTAAAATTTGAAAAATGTCACAAATAAATGAGCTTAATTTTGACAGTAAAAAGTGTATAGAAATTAAATTCCTAATAAATAATATAAAAGTATTAGCAAAACTCTTTCTTAATGTAATTTTTATACAGTATCTGTAAAGAAATTACTTACTAAGGATTTCGAGAACAGTTTTTATATTCTCACAATATTTTGCAAATATTAATAATAAAGAGTTTTTAACAACCCTGATAATAAATATAACTAAAAATTAAATATAGTGCGGTGTATATTGTTACATTGTGTAGTATATATGGACATGAAGACACCAGCATACTTCATGCTTAATTGGAACTAAGGCACCAATTGGGAGTAGTGCAAGTGGAAAGGGTAAAGTGGGGTTAGAGTAGAGGTTTTTGGCATAAAAAGGAAAAGAATAAAAGGTGTTTTGTATTAGTTTTAGGGAGGTAAGAGGCAAATTGAATTGGGTTGAAGTCCCCAATCAAATGCATATATTGCTGGCATGAAGATTGTAAAGCTAGTTGAATGGTGATGGAGGGACGCAGAAGTCGCTTCTGTAACTGACTTTTGCTAAAATAGGAAAATGATCGAGACATACAATACTGATAAAAGAATGTGATTAAAGATAAAGATGTATTGTGAGATAGTGTGTGCGCTTTAGTTTTAGGACATATCAAGCCATGAGGAAAATGGGGAAGAAAGATATCCCTACTTTGGAGAACGTTTTGAGTAGTCAGTCAAAAGAAGTTATAGGGGATGGAGAAGAAAAGCTAAATTGGAGTCAGTCCAAGTGAATTTTAGAACTGAGCTTTATGAAAGATAGGAACTTCATCATACTTCCAACTTTTGTCACTTTAGGATCAAAAGAGAACTCAAAGATATGCTATGTGGCCCACTACTATTTACAACACAAATCAATAGTAAAATTGTTTAAACATAAACGGAAGAGGTCCGATCCAATTGATGCATACATGTAAGAAGTAATAACATAAAGAGTAATTTATTTTATACATTTATGCAGTATTATTTGAGGTGTGACAATGAAGACTTAAATTGATAAAGCGGCAATATAAAGCAGAATATCGCTGGAAATGCAGGCTTGGCAAAGGAAGTCATCATGAACATAAATGCCATGGACATGGAAAAAAAAAAGGAAAAGTTAAAATACTTAGCAGATCAATATTTAATTATAATAATGATCATGCTATGGCCCATCTTGCTTTTTCATATGTCTCCCCAAAAATCTTCATGCTCATGCCACGTCTACGTGACTAGTACTAAGATACAAACTCAAACAGTCATGAAGTCTATATCAAATTGAAAGTATGAAATTTAAATGTTGAAATTTTACCTGAAATAGCTTTGAGGGGTAGCCTATTCCCATTGAGTACGTATTGATTGCACTGTTTGCTTCATCATAAGCAAATTGTGCATGAAAATCATCTGCTATACCGGTATCGGTAGGTGTACATGTGCCTTGAGTGAGATCAGAAGAAGAGGCATCACAAGGAAATTTAGAGTGTTGATCATGATTGAGAAGCACTTTCTCATCCACATTTTCCATTTCTCTTGAAATCTCAATGCCACTTGAGTCTTCCCCTAATGCTTGTTCTTCTAAGACCCACATCAAGTCCTTCTTCCCATCCTCTACTTGTTCTTCTTCTTTAGGCTTGACTGGAACTTGAATTGTCTTCTTGAAAATGCGACACAATGAGTAGGAATCCTGTGATTTGATGCACAACTTGTCAAACAGTGTATATTTCTTGGCTTTAATTCCTTGATCAATGTTACATTATTTAAAGACAATAATGGATGCAAGAAAAGAGTGAGAAAGAAAAAGAAAATTTAGAAAGAGTTGGACAAAAGAAAAGAGTACGATGGAATACATATAATATAATTAAGGACATGGATCTGAATTTTTCGTCATTATGTTTTGATCATGGGCTATTCTTTTTGTAGAGGAGAAAAATTAAAGCTTACAAATCATGCAAAGAAAAAGGAAATAATGGAATATTACGGGCATGTGCATCCTTGTGTAACACGGTTCAAAACATAGATCATGATATATTCAAGCTGAAGACAGAAAATGGGTCTTGTCTAGTGAACTAGACTCTATGGACTAGATGATTAATAATGACCATATATGCAAACCAGTCTTAAAAGAAGAGTACGTAAAATCCTCGATCAATGATAGCACCCAATTTGAAAAACATAGAAAATAAATAATAAAAAAAAAACTTAATTAAAGCAAGGACTATAAACAAGGATTTGGTCATTGGTCTTGGGGAGACTTTTGTGGCTTTTTAGGGTTTCTTGCATATACGTATAAATATATCTCATTCAATTATTATCAACTAGACTTTTCAACATACAGAGAAAAACATTTTCCCCCTACTATTTTGCACAATAATGAATAACAAGACAGCTAAAAAGTGACGATCTAATGCTTCCTTCATTTAATTATTTGTTATTTTCTTTTCATCCCAAAACCCTAGTTTTGCTCTTTTCTGAAAATATATCAATATTTAAAAAAAAAACTCAAAATTATTTAGCTAACAGTCTCGTATACCCTAGTCCCACAAAGGCATATCCCTTCTGAACACAAACCAAAAACAAGAAGAAGAGAAGAAGAAAAAGATGATGATGATGATGATGAAGACAAAAGGAAGCTATACTATATAATTAAACTGTTACCTTCAAAGATGAGTGAGAAGTACCAGGCACTGATTCAATTAGGCGGTACTCATGCATAACCCAGTTGGTTCTAATCCCATGGGGTGCTCTGCCTTTGTAATACACCAGTGTCTTCTTCATACCGACAGGCCTCTTTTGAGAGTGCACTGGCCTATCTTTCCCAGTGGCTTTCCAGTAACCAGCTCTTGTTGCCCTGTTTGTTCTTGATCCATTTGGGTACTTTCTATCCCTTGGGCTGTAAAAATACCACTCCATGTCTTTGCTAGGGAGGAATGATTTTTCTGTTTTTTTTTTTTTTGTTCCCAATTCAATAACAATTGGATTAATATGGAGCAATGTTAGTTTAGCTGAACAAGGCAAAATAAATTATCTTATTCAAAATAAACAACTTGGTAATCATATATTATGTCAGTGCGGTGGGAGATACTCTGAGAAACCAATTTAAAGAGAAAAAAAAAAAAAGAATCATATCATGTGTGTGTGTGTGTGATGATGATACAATCATGTTACCTGGCAAATCCCATGGTTCACATTTGTATAGATCAACTTCTGCTATGATGTCAAGCTCTATTGAGCGACCTGTTATTTTTCTTTCTAAATAATAAGCAACAAGCTCTTCGTCCGTAGGGTGGAACCTGAAACCAGGAGGGAGAGTCATTGGGGCCATTACAAAGCTAGAACAATGGTGAGAGAGAGAGAGAGGGAAATTTTGGAAATGGGGTGGCACTTAGATATGAACCAAAACCGGCTTGTACGACATTGGACTAAATAGGCCACTGTTGAGATCAAAGTGTTATTAATTTGCCCCTCAAAATTAAAGCATATTACAAAGTCTTGATGAAATAAAGGGCTTATAGGGTGTGGCCAAGGTTGAGTAATTATGGTGGGAAATGAGGGGCTAATGTCTCAAAGCTAAGGCCTTTGGCTTTTTTTGAAGAGATTCTATGTGTATGGTCCTGTGTGAAAACCTAGAGGGAGAGGATAAGAAGCTTCTCTGCTTTTGTCTGCTCACAAACTAACAAAAAAAACAGGACCCCTTCAAAAGGCTGTGTGGGCCTCTAAAACCGTCCATACCCTACAACACGCAATACTAGGCCTATTTTTAATTAAAACAATCACTGCCACATTTATTAATCGTATAAGGTATGGTATCTATCATCATTATACTCTTACGTATTCCAGGGATAATGCATACTTTATTTGATGTATGTGCTACTTGTGGGAGGAGATTAACTTATAAGCATGTGTTTTATGATGTCATTTTTCTTTTTCCTTTCAGGATATCATAATTGGATTCTTAGCACTCCATGCAAAGCAGAACAAGGTATAGAATCTTATACGTATTGTAACATCATGTGCAAGTAAGTTATAGTACCAAAGTTGCCCCTGGCTTTCTTCAATAACACAATCTTGTGAAAAGAGAACGAAAAACAATACAATAATACTGCTTATATAAAAATATACGTATGCTACCTTTCCGTGTTGAGGCTGTAGTATTTTCCGTTTTTTGAGACGGTAGGCTGCAGGTTTTTAATTTCTTGGATCATGTGAAATACATACTAGAAATTTTCATATCTTCTGTATATATAGTAGGTCTAATAATTTCTTTGATTGAGTTAAATTTCTAAATTGAATTGTTAAATCAACTATAATAATCTAATATAATATAAAAGAAGATACTTAACGAACAGAGAGTAGGCCTAAATATCATGTTGCTTCAACTAATATGACATAGTAGGTTCAGTTTTTCAGATTATACATTTAACAAAGACTGAATAGGTAATCTTTCTCGTGGTTACAGGATAACCGTAAATACCATATTTAAATTCAGTATTTGGATCTTTATTAACCTCCCAACGCTCAAAATCCTCGTTTCTCTTATACACCAAGAAATATAACGAGTTACACTGCACTGATTATCCAAAATAAAAAACTGAACGTTGTTTTAAATTGTAGTTCACAGCCACAGTTGTGGCCATAATATTATTGTTGTGTTGTCCACCACAATCCTATGGCAGCGTCAATTATGACCGCGTCAACAGTAATTTTTTTGTAATTTCTTTTTGCGAAGTAGTATTAGATCTATAACAAAGTTATATAACAATATTACAACACCACTCACAAACTTATTTTGTCTTTTAGTGAGAGTGAATATTAATATACTAAAAGACAAAACAAATTTATGAGTGATAACATTATTGCATAATTTGTTTTATATCAATCATTATTCTTTTTCACACTGCAAGATAGCCGCAACATTATTATTATTAGGTACCAGATTTGATGATGAGGGTACACTCTTTTTTGTTTTCCTTAAAATGGGCAACAACAATATTATTAGGTATCAAACCAGTGAAGAAGATAAGCAAGAAAGCTTGAGAGAATTGTGACTTTTACTGATGAATGATTCTGTTGATGCACAAATACATTATTGAGTGATACATTATATAATGATAGCATACACTGGTCTGATACAATATACAATTAGTTAGCAACTGCGATAACAAAACTCTAAGAGAAAACAGAAATGGCTAATTACAGCTGATGGTACATATAACAAACTTAACTAGCTAGCTTCCCCTAACAAATATTACCTACAGACAGCAGCAAAAGTTCATTTGAACTTACCAAGCCAAAGTAAAACTGCCAATAATTGCAATAACCGCTGATTTGAAACTGAAGCTAATTAAGTTTCTCTCTTTGCCTAGTATTTATCTTTATCTGGGCATTGCATTTGCGTCATCTGTCTTAAAGTTCATCCTACTTTAATTTCATATCTGTTTATAATAAAAAACTGATAGACAACTATAAAATTTGTCTGAATTTTGTATCCAGAATAATGTATTATTGTTGATAGTCTTTAGATGAATTAAATCATGCTATTTTATTTAATTCAATAATTATCATAGTTTCTGTCAAGTGCTCCATATGTTTTTCTGGATTTGTAACATTATTGATATAATAAGTATACAAATGGTGCGATCAAAGTGAGGTTGGGCCACTTGAACTGAATGAGTGCAGCATTGTCCATTCAATAATTAATTAAAAACGAAAGATATGTTGTCACACGTTCTAATTGGTAAAGATTTTTTAATTAATATACAAGGATCTTTGGCTACATTTCGCCTTTATGAGAGAGTACAAAAAATTTGATCAATAGATCGTTACCTCTCATTATGCAACCCGCATCAATAGATGAAAATATATATATGAAAGAAACACAGCAACTCAATCTTTTTAAAGTATTGCTTTACTTCTTTGCATGTGTTCGATAGTGAGAGAGTGTGTGACATGAATTTGAGTGTGAGACTGCTAGATATGATGAAATATGGACCTAATAGGAATCAAGATTACCTGTCCCTGGATCATGTGTATAAGTGAAGCATAAGCATTAAATTAAGATCAGGCACTGAAAATTAAAGCGGAGTAAAGTGTCTTAAGCATGTTACAAGAAGTGACATGCTGCAACATTGCTAATAGTTTATTTTCAAAGCTGATTATAGCAATATTCTTTCCTGAACATTCACTTATTTTAACAAGGCCTAAATGCTTTTAGTATGATATACGATACGATTAGAGAATATTGTATTTTGGCTTTGCTTTTTTTACGACGCGGTGGCATACGCGGTGTCTTTAATCTAATTGGATATGTTGGACAAAGGGGGATCCATCTGCTATGGTTTTCTATATTCAAATGTTGTGTTTGGAAGACTGGTCATCATCATCGCGTCTAATCAAAACCAATGGAAGTTGATCGAGACCACTTAGCGGCATAACAGGGAAAAAGCAAGACAACATTAACAAACGAGATTTGAAACAATGACTAGCTCTAGCCTCAAGAAATTCTTACCCAAAATGGCTTTGAATATATAAAATTGATT
This sequence comes from Dalbergia cultrata, assembly GCA_031216105.1. Classification (NCBI taxonomy): domain Eukaryota; kingdom Viridiplantae; phylum Streptophyta; class Magnoliopsida; order Fabales; family Fabaceae; genus Dalbergia; species Dalbergia cultrata. Next base: position 23,000,791 of record CM062350.1, read on the forward strand.
GCAACAAATCTTGTTTGATCGAGCTTTATTATGGTACGTACAAAAGCAACCTTGCGTTTCATCATTGTATTTTGCTAGTGCGTATGTTTAATTTCATATGGCAATAGAATCATGCATGGCTATGGAATAAAAAATTATAGTTATTCGTTTAATTTATATGAAAAAAGGGAAATATTGTTGTATATTAGTGAGGAAAGCCCGTATGTACATAGGCAAAATTGTCAAAAATTATAGATTACACCTTATTATAACGAGATTAAATATTCATTTGATTTCTACTAAAAAAAATATATTCATTTTGATTTTTCAAAATATATACGCGATATCTCATTTCCTCTGTTGATAAATCAATTAAATTAAGCATTATATATATATATATATAAATGATTACTTAATATCTCTTTTATTAATAATAAATTAACCATAAATTAAATTGATCATAATAAAATAAAAATAATTAAATTGTAAAATTAATTTAATATTAACAAAAGATGAAAAATGAACATAGTGATGTTTAAGAATTAAATTAAGGGCAAATCACATTGATATCTGCTAAAATTTGATGAAATCCATTATGTATCTCTTTTATTTATAAAATTTACTCAGTAGATTCCTAAATTTGTGAAAATATTATATGAACTTCTAAATTTGTAAAATCATTACATTGTCTTTTCTTCAGTCGCACAATAAATAATACATATAAGGGACCATCAATGTCACATAGAGAGATGGAGGAAAATCGATATGAATTTCACTAAACCTTAGAAAAAATCAGTGTAACTTACCCCTTAAATTATAAAAGTTTTATTACCTTTTATTATTAGGGTTGAGTGCCAATCATATGTGAAGTTCGTGGTTTGGACTAAAAATTATGTCACTTTCACCCTTGAAGAATAGAGCTATGCCATTTTCGTGAAAAATATTTCTCAATCAAGGGCCGGTTCTTTCGTCAAAATACGACCATATGCTCCAGGTTGAGTCAAGTTGATTCATTCAAGTACAATGCAGGTGAGTTTGCTGGCGCCATACATGTGGGTCCACGAGATAATTCTAGCCCTTTAATTTTAGCCCAAGAGGAAAAGAACCCTTTTATCATGCATCAGCTCCTTAACTTGAAGAGGGCCCCATTGAGCATCTGAACAATTCTACCTGTCACACTGTCACTGTCTTCTTTTCTTTTTATGTTTTTTGGCCCTTTAATTCTTTTTCCTGCCATCCAACCTCACTTTTTCTTTACTGTTTCCTTTGTTCCTTGTTTATTTCAATTCCCTTTCCTTAAAATATCATTTTCATTTGGGTAAAGACATACTAACCGCTTTAATGATTACAACACAAAATCTTTGACTGGCACTCTCCCTCACACCCACAACTATAGTGCACTGATAGTGTACTGGGCACTCAGAATATTTAGATTTCTTTTTTTTTGGATAATATTGAGTTAGTTTTTGTGAGCATTATTTGGAGTTGCATGGCCTTTGTTGCATATTAATTGTTTGCATCCTTACTACAATATAAATGATGAACTAGACAGGGTTAATTACTTGTCCTACCCAAAAAGAAAAAGAACTAACTAGGAGTTATAAGCCAAATTAAAATAAAAGAAGGTCAAATCCTTTTGCCCCATATTTTTTGCTGAGAAGTTATGCCTCATTCAAGTAAAACGGCCATTACAAAATGTTGTAGGTTATCACCTTTTTTATGTGTTTGAATCTTTGCTTAAGTAGCTTTTTAGTTTTAAAGCTTCAAATGTGACGTGGATTGAGTTGCATAAAACCAATTCCATTGAGAGAGTAAGAGAAGAAAGGGTTTAATTTCAAGAGGTCTTTTGCCGAAAGACCTTTTTCCAGTCTCTTAAAAATCCGTCCTTCAAGCAATTTTCCATTCTCTCCTTAGAGCAATATAATGTAACTTCCTTAACCTTATTTGTGAAAGAATTGGAGGAATAGCTTTTGATTTGCATAAAGAGATTCCAAACTTACCAATTACCCCCAATGAAATAGTAAACACCATAAGCTCCTAAATAAAGCGAACCTAGCCACTACATAGTTCTAGCACAACCATCACACAAGATTCTGATCCAGTTAATGTACGCATAACTTTGCCACACATTTAGTTCAATCCCTCACATGGGTTTATATTCATTTTCTATAAACATACGTACATAGAGAGAGAGAAAGAGATCATAAGAAGTTTGCTAAATCATAAATGGTTTCTAAAGCCATGCAACCTTTCACACGATCTTAGTTGTTGGGATGATAAAGTTGGGAGCAAATGCAAGAAAGCAAAATAAAGGGTGAGGCAGATACACTACAAGAGTGTGGTGTAATATATATATCTAGCGGTGGATATTTATAGATATATAAGATATTTGAGTAATAGGAAGAATTAGATTCCCAAAAGTTGGCTCGGTGTGTGCTACCATATTAGTTTGTGCACAAAAGACAAATAAATGGGTCAGATTCTTTCTCTTTCTCCACATTTCAGTAACTTTCATGTGGGTTTCTGGGGATTTTATGTACCTGAAGTTCCATATGAGGGCAGAGATACTTACTAGAGGTTGCAACATGTTAAGCTCTGTCAAATGTGTGTGTGTTCCCAATCTTCTTTTTTTTGTGTGACTTATCATTGGCACGCCGGCAACTTGGACCATTTTTCACCTGAAGTTTTGAACGTATTCCTTAGTGCTCAGGATACTTTCCTTTAAAGACAAAAAGTGATGATAGTGAATGACCAACAGCTAGCACTAGCGGTTGTGCCATGGTATCCTATAGAAAGTAGTAGCTAGTTACTACCTAAATATGTCTATCGTTGGAAATATTTCAATCATTTTTATACAGTTGATCAATATAGGTATCGGTCTTAGCTAGGCTCGTTTATGGAGAGTTAAACCATTGAATGACCTTTTATATTGACGTATTTTTTTACAAAACACACCATTAAATTAGCATTCAATGTCATATGGGTCAAGCTTATAAAATATCAAATTAATTTAAAATCATTTGGTGTAGTTTTTATGTACTTTTAAAACTAATGTAATATATTTATTCAAAACCAATAAAAATGTGAGTTATATGATTACATTCTTATTCAGATCCATTTTTTTTCTATGAAATTTAATTTGGTATAAATTATTATTATTATGATAAATAATTATAATTTAACGATTGGATCGTTAATTATTTTCCTTTGGAAGAGAGTTATTAATGTTATAACGATACTTAAAGTTATATCAACGTGTGTGTGTGTGTGTGTGTGTGTGTGTGTGTGTGTGTGTGTGTGTGTGTGTGTGTGTGTGTGTGTGTGTGTGTGTGTGTGTGTGTGTGTGTTTATGAGTGTGTGTGTGTGTGTGTGTGTGTGATAACAGACTTGGCTTCCAAACTCAAAATTGAATATCATCAATCAATTGATGAGTTTGAGGGGGACGTGAAGATATATATAGGGTTTGAGCCTAAGTAAGCTTGCAAACTAGAAATTAAAGAATTATTAGGAACCCTACAGTTGAGTCATGTGGGCATCGTCTTCTTGTAAGTAACCATTTAAAAAGACATTATTTAAACCCAATTTTCTTGATACACCAAGATTTAGATAAGACTAAAATGAGCTTGCTGGAAGTGACATTAACTACATGGTTAAAAGTTTTTGTGAGGTCAAAACTAGGGTTTTGATTCAATCCACTGGCAACTAACCTTGCCTTATACTTCTACAAAGAACCATTAGAGTTTTACTTGACTCAAAATACGCATTTGTTCCCAATAGGTGTCCTCCCATATGGTAAATCAACCAACTATAGTAGTGTATTGTTTCTCAACAAAGTTGCATATTCATCATCCATGGCCTACTTCCAAAGGGGAATGAAAGAGCTCATTTGACAAACGATGGATCCAAATGGGCATGAAACACTTTTTGTTTGTATATACTAGCCTTGCAATAGGCTTAGATTCTACAAATCAAATAGCAGCAAAAAGGGCAACCTCAATTGGAAGGTTAATATAATTATTCACAATCCCAATAATATAAGTGGAATTGGAGAGTAGTGAGTAGTAATTCAAATTGTGGTCCACAACAGGTGATGAACTGAAATCACAAACAAATCTACAATATAATGGCATTGAGGCTGCAACCTAGTGGAGTTTCAGCACAACTGACAATAATCAACCTATGACCAACATGAAAATTAAATATATAACTGATTTATGTATTTCTGTCCTCGCACAACATTAACTAACATGTGGCGGTGGAAGGTAGAGTGGAGATCTGAAAGAAAGGATGGCCACGATAATTCAGCAAAACAGAAAAGAGGCAGAGAAGGCTACGGTGGGCTGAGGGATTAGACATGGCAAGAAAAGAGGATACAAAAAGAAAGGAAAAATAACATTAAAGTATTGATGAGAATGGCTTAGAACTTCAGGTTGAGGCATGATTGTTCTGAAAAAATTGAAGACTGAAATTTGGGTTGTTGCCTGTGTTCATTTTCATAAGACGAAGAAGAAAAGCATAAAGAAGGAGATGGCTTGAAGTGTGTAGAAGAAGCTAAAAGTGGGGGTAAGTGGGGTGGGGCCAATGGGAAACATTTTTTTTTCTTGTTTTGGTCTGGACTCTGGACAAAGGATGCTCAAATTGAGTGGGAGAGTAGTTTTTTTTTTTTTTGTTCTTTGTTTAATGGATGGGCTGTAATGCATTTTATTAAAAAAAAAATTCAGCACTTGGTTTTTGAAAAAAAAATGGACAGTTTTGGGGATCAGTTTTATGTCCTCTATTTATAATGAGATGTTTTTTAATTTTACTTTTTGATTGTTAATTTTCTATTTTTCTTAAAAGTCTAATTTTATTGTATGAAAATCATTCTTAACACATGAAAAATTTGTATTTTTTATGAAATATTTTGGAGACTTGTTATTTGAATGCCACAATTATTGAACTTCTTTTTATTTTGCATTTTGTGAAAAATAAAATAAAATCACATCGCAATGACCACAATCATAATTTAGAACAATGATAATGAGTTAGCAGACAAGAAACTGGAGGAATTTCTGAAAGCACATGCTTGTATAATACGAATAGAAGGCAAAGGAGGGTCAATTTCAAATAGGGTTCATAGTACACTGTGTGTTGGTGTACAAGGAGGTATTGTCCTAGAAAGGAAATTTTTGTTCTCATCAAAGAGGACATGTCTAGTAATGACTATTCTTGATGATGTGTTGAGTTCCATAGGCTAAAAGGACACAAGGCAAGGACCTGAAATCAAGCTTGGTTTTATTGCAACACCTAGTAAAAGTGAAGAAAAGCCAACCAAACACCCTAAAGTTGTCATATGGAGGTTAGAATGATGGTGTCACAACCCAATTTGGGAACTTGACTGACACATGAAAAATCTCATCCCCTTGTAAGCCTCATGTTCACCAGTCATGCTATATGCCTAATTTAAATATCATTTTAGCTTCCAAAACCTAATTAATATAAACTCTACTATTTCATAAATCTACTTTGGGACGCATAATCATCAAATGAAACATAAACTGAGTTGCTTTATATACAAACCATGAAAGCCAAAATCATAAATACATGTCAAGTCTAAATCATGGTGTCAAAATAAATAAATACACATGGTCTGATGCTCTCACAATCACTGGAGCACACTATAACAAAACTTATAATACTTCAATGCAAAGTGAAGCTCACCAAGATGAAACATTATAGCTGTCAAGGGGGAGGCTAAGAAGGATCTAAAGTAGCATATGTATCTGTAAAAGGGAGAAACAGAGAGAGCTAAGTTCCATATGAAACTCAGTGAGCAGATTCTCACCTATAAACCCCACATGCGACAACCAACAAAATCAATACATAATAAAATAATGAATGCAACACTGTAAAACAATTTTGTATCTGAGAACATAATATTTCTAAAAAAAAACCAATAACTTGTGTAAGTTGTGAAGGACAGTAAATTACTAGAGAAATAACAATCTATGAATATGTGTGTGTGTAGCATAATAATAATATCATATTCTCTAATATTTGAAGGGCACCTATGTAATACCACAAATTTTAAATAAAAATGTTAGAAAATTTTTCAGGCTAAAAGGGTGTCAGTTACCTTATCTGTTATTCCGGGTCCTAAAATTTTATAAGTCTAGACCCTACATGCCCTTCGAGGGTCATATGATATAATCATATTCTTAGGACCAAAAGTCTCAGTAATTGTTTCTTAGAGAAAACTGAGTTAAAGAGTGATTTTTAAAGAATTTTTTGAAATCTTTAAACGCCCCATTTCTAACTTCTAAGTTTATAAAACCGTGGAAATTATCGGATTTCAACTAAAACTCAAAATTTGGTTTCTGATTTGTTACGATTTTGATTTTTCTAACATTTTATTTGAATTCAAATGGGGGGTATTCCCTTATTTACATTTATGTTTAAAAGTTAATATTAACTTTAATAAAGAAATGTAAATAAGTGAGTTATGGGGAGTTAGAGACCATTCTGGACCATTGTGGAGAGTGAGAGACCATCCTATAGAGGGAGAAACCATTCTGGTGAGTACTGCAGCAGTCAGCAGAATAGTAAGTTGGTGCAAGAAGTGAATTTTATGCTATCTGGTGAGCGCTGCAGCGGTCAATAGAAAAGTAAGTCAGTGTGAAAAATGCTCTCTGGTGAGCGCTGCAGCAGTTGACAGTGATTATAAAAACTCCAGTTTGGGGTCCAGAACCTTCCCACAGCCAAACCACCCCTTTCCACCCTTTTCCTCTGTAGAGAAAACACGATTATTCCTCTCTACACCTCATTTCTTCATCATTTCATCATTTAAACTCCATTTTTCTTCCTTCTAAGGATCTACGGTATGCTATTCTCTTGGTTTCTCTCTCTTTTCTATATCTCCTCCTTGTTATTGGGGTGATTCTCCATGCTTCTCAAAGGAGAGAAGTTTCCTAGTATGTTAGAGATAGATTCTTAGATATTTAGAGGTTTTAGAGGTTAATTTGGAATTCTATTGCTTATATGTCAGATATTACTGTCATTTCTCCTCCTAAGAGCCCTATTGGTGCTATGTCTGTGCATCTTACCCCTCCAAGTGAGTGGGTTCGCACTTGTGATCTCTATGTTCTGCATTAGAATTATTTTTCATGAAACTATGGTTTAAAGTATGATTCTTTAGAGATTGTGGTGCAAGGTTTGAGATTTCTATTGAAATATGAAACTGTGGTTTTAAAATAACATGAACTATGTTTTAGAAAACTCATGGGACCATTGTTGATATATGATTCTGTTTAAAGTTGGTTTTAATTGTGATTATTAGAAATTTATAATTGTTGAAATGCTTATTTTATGTTGAACATGGATTATGCAAGTGATTGTTAGAGAATTATCTTGAGGAATGTTATTATGATTTCAAAATTTACAAACTTATGAAAGGATGTTATTGAGAATTGATTATCTTAAACTAGATTCTGGACATGGTTTGTGTATATAATTTAGTTATAAACTTAGAAATGCTATTTAGAGAAGATGATGGAATTGTGATTGTGAATCTAGTTGTTTGAAATAGGATATTGAGATTCCTAGACTATGAAAAACTTAGAAGTTGAGATATGTTTTAGGGAATTACACAAAAACAGTTTTAGATCTTGAATCTTTATGAGATTCAGAACAGTTGACGGATACATATTCTGTGAGCTGTTGAAATCACAAATGTTTACAAAGGGTGATCCCTTGGACATGATTCCAAAGTCACAGTTATGCTAAGATCAGACTGTTAGAATCAAATAGATTCATAGCTCGTAAAATGGAAAAGACGCATTTCCCCCGTCAGAGTTGGTCCAGGGGAAAAGAAAAACCTTGAGGGCACGAGGCCCATAGAGAACAATATCTACAGAGGTGCTTGGAGTCTGTCCCACCCTGCAAGACACGTTTTGAACCTAAACATTCTAGAGTATGAATCCTCATATGACTCAGGATAGTTGATGGTTACATATCCTATGAATTGAGACCACAATGTCCATTGCTAATGATGGCTTGGACATGATTTCATTACCACAGCTATGCTAAGGTCAACTTATCAGAGTTAGAGAGATTTAAGGCTCTTAGAAGGTTTAGAGACTTTACAAATTAGAGAGAGAGAGAGAGAGAGAGAGAGATCATAAGAAGTTTGTTAAATCATAAATGGTTTCTAAAGCCATGCAACCTTTCACACGATCTTAGTTGTTGGGATGATAAAGTTGGGAGCAAATGCATGAAAGCAAAATAAAGGGTGAGGCAGATACACTACAAGAGTGTGGTGTAATATATGTATCTAGCGGTGGATATATATAAAGATATTTGAGTAATAGGAAGAATTAGATTCCCAAAGGTTGGCTCGGTGTGTGCTGCCATATTAGTTTGTGCACAAAAGACAAATAAATGGGTCAGATTCTCTCTCCCCATTTCAGTAACTTTCATGCGGGTTTCTGGGGATTTTATCTACCTGAAGTTCCATACAGGGGCAGAGATACTTACTAGAGGTTGCAACATGGTAAGCTCTGTCAAATGTGTGTGTGTTCCCAATCTTCTTTTTTTGTGTGACTTATCATTGGCACGCCGGCAACTTGGACCATTTTACACCTGAAGTTTTGAACGTATTCCTTAGTGCTCAGGATACTTTCCTTTAAAGACAAAAAGTGATGATAGAGAATGACCAACAGCTAGCACTAGCGGTTGTGCCATGGTATCCTATAGAAAGTAGTAGCTAGTTACTACCTAAATATGTCTATCGTTGGAAATATTTCAATCATTTTTATACAGTTGATCAATATAGATATCGGTCTTAGCTAGGCTCGTTTATGGAGAGTTAAACCATTGAATCACCTTTTATATTGACGTATTTTTTCACAAAACACATCGTTAGATTAGTATTCAATGTCATATGGGTCAAGCTTATAAAATATCAAATTAATTTAAAATCATTTGGCGTAGTTTTTATGTACTTTAAAATTAATGTAATATATTTATTCAAAACCAATAAAAATGTGAGTTATATGATTACATTCTTATTCAGATCCATTTTTTTCTATGAAATTTAATTTGGTATAAATTATCATTATGATAAATAATTATAATTCAATGATTGGGTCGTTAATTATTTTTCTTTTGAAGAGAGTTATTAATGGTATAACTATACTTAAATTTATACCAATGTGTGTGTATATATATATATATATAATTCAATGATTGGGTCGTTAATTATTTTTCTTTTGAAGAGAGTTATTAATGGTATAACTATACTTAAATTTATACCAATATATATATAACAGACTAGGCTTCCAAACTCAAAATTGAATATCATAAATTAATTGATGAGTTTGAGGGGGATGTGAAGATATATATAGCGTTTGAGCCTTAGTAAGCTTGCAAACTAGAAATTAAAGAATTAGTAACCCTAAAGTTGAGTCATGTAGGCATCGTCTTCTTGTAAGTAACTGTTTAGAAAGACATTGTTCAAATCCAATTTTCCTGATACACCAAGATTTAGATAAGACTAAAATGAGCTTGATGGAAGTGACGTTAACTATAGGGTTAAAAGTTTATATGAGGTCAAAACTAGGGTTTGATTCAATCCACTGGCAAGTAACCTTGCCTTATACTTCTACAAAGAACCATTAGAGTTTTACTTGACTAAAAATACGCATTTATTCCCAATAGGTGTCCTCCCAGATGGTAAATCAACCAACTATAGTGTATTGTTTCTCAACAAAGTTGCATATTCATCACCCATGCCCTGCTTCCAAAGGGGAATGAAAGAGCTCATTTGACAAACGATGGATCCAAATGGGCATGAAACACTTTCTGTTTGTATATACTAGCCTTGCAACAGGCTCAGATTCTACAAATCAAATAGCAACAAAAAGGGCAACCTCAATTGGAAGGTTAATATGATTATTCACAATCCCAATAATATGAGTGGAATTGAAGGGTAGTGAGTAGTGATTCAAATTGCGGCCCACAACAAATGATGAACTAAAATCACAGACAAATCTACAATATAATGGCATTGAGGCTGCAACCTAACGGAGTTTCAGCACAACTGATAATAATCGACCTATGATGAACATGAAAATTAAATATATAACTAATTTATGTATTTCCATCCTCACACAACATTAACTAACATGTGGTGGTGGAAGGTAGAGTGGATATCTGAAAGAAGGGATGGCCACGACAATTCAGCAAAACAAAAAAGAGGCAGAGAAGGCTAGGGTGGGCTGAGGGATTAGAAATGGCAAGAAAAGAGGATACAAAAAAAAAGGAAAAATAATATTAAAGGATTGATGATAATGGCTTAGAACTTCAGGTTGAGGCATGATCGTTCTGAAAAAATTGAAGATTGAAATTTGGGTTTGTTACTTGTGTTCATTTTCACAAGACGAAGAAGAAAAGCACAAAGAAGGAGATGGCTTGAAGTGTGTAGAAGAAGCTAAAAGTGGGGTAGGTGGGGTGGGGCTAGTGGGAAACATTTTTTTTCTTGTTTTGGTTTGGTCTTTGGACAAAGGATGCTCAAATTGAGTGGGAGAGTAGTTTTTTTTTTTTTTTTTTTGTTCTTTGTTTAATGGATGGGCTGTAATGCATTTTATTAAAAAAAAATTCAGCACTTGGTTTTTGAAAAAAGAAATGGACAGTTTTGGGGATCAATTTTATGTCCTCTTTTTATAATGAGATGTTTTTTAATTTTACTTTTTGGTTGTTAATTTTCTATTTTTCTTAAAAAGTCTAATTTTAATGTATGAAAATCATTCTTAACACATTGAAAATTAATATTTTTTATCAAATATTTTGGAGACTTGTTATTTGAATGCCACAATTATTGAACTTCTTTTTATTTTGCATTTTGTGAAAAATAAAATAAAAACATCGCAATGACCACAGCCGTAATTTAGAACCTGGTAATGAGTTAGCAAACAAGAAACTGGAGGAATTTCTGAAAGTACATGGTTGTATAATACAAATAGAAGGCAGAGGAGAATCAATTTCAAATAAGGTTCATTGTAGACTATGTGTTGGTGTACAAGGAGGTATTATCCTAGAAAGGAAATTTTTGTTTTCATCAAAGAGGACACGTCTAGTAATGACTATTCCTGATGATGTGTTGAGTTCCATAGGCTAAAAGGACACAAGGCAAGGACCTGAAATCAAGCTTGGTTTTATTGCAACACCTAGTAAAATTGAAGAAAAGCCAACCAAACAACCTAAAGTTGTCATATGGAGGTTAGAATGATGGTGCACAACCCAATTTGGGAACTTGATTGGCACATAGAAAATCTCATCCCTATGTAAGCCTCATGTTCACCCAGTCATGCTATATGCCTAATTTAAATATCATTTTAGCTTCCAAAACATAATTAATATAAACTCTCCTATTTCATAAATCTACTTTGGACCCCATAATCATCAAATGAAACATAAGTTGAGTTGCTTTATATACAAACCATGAAAGCCAAAATCATAAATACATGTCAAGTCTAAATCATGGTGTCAAAATAAATAAATATACATGGTCTGATGCTCTCACAATCATTGGAGCACACTATAACAAAACTTATAATATTTCAATGCAAAGTGAAGCTCACCAAGATGAAACATTATAGCTGTCGAGGGGGAGGTTGAGAAGGATCTAAAGTAGCATATGTATCTGTAAAAGGGAGAAATAGAGTGAGCTAAGTTTCATATGAAACTCAGTGAGTAGATTCTCACCTATAACCCACACATGGGACAATCAACAAAATCAATACATTATAAACTAATGAATGCAACACTGTAGAACAATTTTGTATCTGAGAACATAATATTTCCAAAACCAAAAAACTAATAACTTGTGTAAGTTGTGAAGAACAATAAATTACTAGAGAAATAACAATCTTTGAATATGTGTGTGTGCGTGTGTGTGTGTGTGTGTAGCATAATAATAATATTATATGCTCTAATATTTGAAGGGCATCTAACAAGGTCTCTTATTGGACACCAATTTGAGTTTCATTCTCTGAATACTTTGATAGGTATAAGATTGTCCACTAATGGATAACTTGGTACCAAGGCTAATTTCATACTTGCAATCAAAATAATTCCTAAAAGCATGCTTAAATATCATAGAGCAATGAAATTAGTTCTAATGACTAAAATAAATGTCATAAGATTGCACTTATCTAGAGGGGTGAAACATGAGGTGTTAGCACCAATAAAGCTCCGAGGAGCGGGAATGATACTAATGTCTGCCATGAAAGTAACAAAACCCATGAATAATCTATAACAACACTATAACAATCATATGAGCATTGGGATAGTACCCAAAATTGTCAACAATCAAGAACAACAATCCAACACATGAAACAAAAGAAAAGGGAGGAGACCAATCACAAACAATGAACAATCCTTACCTTGAAAAATCTAAGAATGAAAGAAAAGGAGAGAAAAGAGGTGGAAAAAGGAGGAAAAGTTAGGGTTTTGCATTTTGTGGGTGTAAAATGCATTGGAGAAGGGCTTATACAGGGAGATGGGGTCACTAAATAAAACTACGTCATTTTGGGTGTGTTTTGATTACGAGGGACTTGTCATGGCGAGTTTGTCTGAGTATGTCCCTTCTAGGGACTGATTAGCGTAATTGCCATGGTGAAGGGGTACTTGGCCATGGTGAGTTTTCCTAGACATGCCTCTATACAAGGACTAGCTAACAAGCTCACCATGGCGAGGGTATCTACATAAGCAGGTGTTGTTTTTGCATTTTGATGTGTTTGGGACTTTTTCGACAACACGATAGGTCTCGCAGGGTCCTAAGGTTAAAGTAGGCTTATCTAGGGATACTTGGACCTGAGGCATCACAGATGGTTGAGTGTAGGGATATGCAATGAGTTAATCACTATATTACAATAACAAAGACTTCAGCCAAGAAGGAAATTAGAAGAAAGGAAATAACAAGTAGCGTCAATGTCATTTCAACTATATGCCTCTGTTTCCAATAACGCACTTAGTATGTTATCTTTATTAGGTAGTTTTTATTGGAATTCATGCTTATTCTTACCCAAGTTTAATGTTGATTATTACCTCATTGCTCATATATTTCTTTATTTTTGTCCTTTTTCTATCCTTTATCTAGTTTTACATTGTTTTCGGTTACTTATTTGTGATTCTGAGTATGTTTACTAGGTATAATGGAGCAAGGAAGATGGAGGAACAAAAAGGGATGTTTGGCTAGGATTTTTGGCACGCTACAGCCAAGGAAGCACCGATACAACACGCAATACGGATACAACACGACAGAGACACAGGGACAGGGTGATTTTACAAAATTTAGGATACGACACGTTTAGGATATGTAATATAATAAAACATAAAAATAATAGATTATGATAAGAAAACTCAAATCTAAGCATTCTTAGGACTAAAAAATACCTCATAACTAAGAATTAACAAAAAAAATTATAAGAATTAAAAAATGTACACAAGTTTTAATCCATAAAAAATAATAAACAAATGTTTACATAATGAAAATGGAGTTTGTTGTCATATTTGTTTGAGTCAAAACTATTTCAGGGGCTCTCGAGATCGAGAGATAGAGTGAAACTAGTATCACCAAAGTGTTGGTGTCGCAAAAATGTCCGACACGGATGCGACAAGATTTTTGGAGTATCCGTGCTTCTTAGGCTACAGCACGAAAACCATTCCCAACCGCGTGCAAACCAGTAGTAGATCATAAAGTTCAAGTAGTGACTGTTCTATATAGCACGGAAAAGTGCTTATAAACACTCTACATATAGCGCCCAGATGCTGCATTATAGCGTAGCAGTGATGCACCAGATGCAGAACACAGGATTTTTAATATTATTTTTAGCCACAATGTATAAAATTAAAGGACAATTTTTGACAATCCCAAAGGATCTCTAACCTCTAGGGAAAAAGAGAATGTCTAGGTTCATGAGAGAGGATTATAGAAGATGGTAGCTCAATACTTGAGGAAAGGAGATCAAACACCTATTGTCCAAAATTTACAACCTTCGCTTTAATGGCAGTTTCCCCGCTTTGCTCTTTTATTTGTTTTCTTCTTTTTTTTTTTCTTCTACCATTATGAGCCAAACCCTTTTTACTAGAGCAATGATGCAGTCAACTCTTGATGATGTTATTAATGGTTGGAAGTTATTCAATTTCTCTTATTATTTTGATTGTGTATGATTGTTCCTAACACTTTCAACATTTTATTGAACTCAAGAAAGGGATTAGAATTGTTGTGCTGTCATACTCACCGCAGATTGAACGAAACTTAAAGATAAACAAATGTAATCCGTGTGGTTATTTTTATGTGTGGAATCCATGAAATCAAACCCTCCCTTTTCTTTTAGTTTACACCGAGCTTTAGTAACCACATAAGACAGAAGAAAATTATAGGCTTTGAGAGAGCCTTATAATTAACTTCGGAAATTTCAATAATTATTTATCAAATAATTTGGCAATTGAGTAACAAAAATCCTGGGTAACAAAGTTAAGAGTAGGGGATATCAAGAGCCCAAGTATTCCAATAATTGAATTTTATTTATTGTAGATAACAAATTGTTATTTTACTATATCTGAATTTTTATTGTAATATTAACAATTTAATTTTGTTATTAACTTTCCATATTCCAATTTCGTTATTGTCTCCAAAATAATTGACTTAGGTACTTGAAACTATCCTTGTAGGAGCAATAACTTTGTCAGTGTTATATTACTTGTATAATCTAATATATTTGCCAAAGATACATCAGTTTCCTCTCTGCAGTCCCGTTTTGTTGGGGGACACCGGGACGAAAGAAATTATAATTGATTCCTTTTGCTTGCAACAATTTAGAGAGACTAGTAAACTCCAAATCACTATCACTTTGCACACCTTTAATTTTGGTTCCAAATTGTAATTCAACCATATGTTGGAAATGTGAAAAAATAGAGTAAATTTGAGATTTAGAGTGCAGCAAGGAAAACCATGTATATATGTCTAAAGAATGCATCTATAAAGTGAATATAATATCTAGCACATTTTATTGATGAAATAAGGCAGGACCCCATATGTCAATGTATGCAAATTCTAGAGGGGCGATATATAGTGGTTGAATTAGGAAATGGTAGTTCATGAAACTTATCCATGCAACAAGAAGAAAGCAAGAATTAAGCATTGTAGATACTATGATAGCTGAGGGGTGCCCTAGCCTAAAATGCCAAAGATGAAAATCCGAATTCTCTTTTGCAGAAGACAACAATGCTATAGCTGCTATGACAGAAACAGGTGTGAACTTTTGAAATTGATACAAGCCATCTTTAACGGTTCCTTGGAGATAAGTGTCTCCTTGGTAACCTGGCATGTAACTCAACAATAATCAAGGTGGAACCAAAAAAATAGCCTATTATCTTTGGCATATTGTGCAACACCAATAAGATTCTTAGTGATGTGAGGTACATGCAGTAATCAATTCGAAAGAAAGGAATGATTGACAGAATTAGATTTTTAAATGTAGAATTTCCAACATGTTGAATTAACAAACCTAAACCATTACCAATCACCATTATTTATAAGCCAGAGTAACATTATTTCCCCATCATTTATCCCGAAACTATTATGGACCTTGAGCCACATTAGCTTGAATAACTCCTTCATGCCCTCGAAACTTCTAAATGATTTCTTCTTATGCCATAAGCAAAGTTTTGAGTTCTCCCACTTCAATAGGCTCATATTTGGAGATAATTGTTGTGATAAATGCATTGTATTCTTCTGTTAACCCATGGAGTATGGCCTTAACATGATCTTCATCACTTATCAACAAAAATCAATGCATAACCTTAGCCTTTATTTGAGATGCAAAGAAAATCTCCATAATCTTTTCGGAATTTGATCGGCAAAATCACAACCTACCATTCTTATGGTGAATGACTTGGTCATCGAGAAAAACAACAACCAAGGTTTGAGAAGTGCATATTTCTAATTTTTCTTGTGCTAAATTTTCTTGAAATATCCCATCTTGTGATGTATGAGATCAAGTCATATCCTTCAATGGTGGCTCCAGCGTGTTGCTTCCACACGAGGTAGTTTTCTTTATCAAGCTTCATAGCTATTGGATTGGACAGTTTTGTAGGCTTTTGTGTTTTATTTTGTGAGGTTTGAGAGGAAAAGATTGGTACGCCATTACAGCACTAGAGCTTTGATACCATATAGATATTAGACTTAGGTCGGTATAGGGAGAGTTTAAAGAAGAGAAAGTGAGAGAGAGAATGTGATGGACTGAATTATGATTGCCTCAATCATTATGATACAAATGCAGAGATATATATTAATATATATATACAAGCGATGGACTGTAATAGACTCGATTTTCATCATTATCAGTATTGTTGCACAGATAACGAACTCTAACAAGTTGGCAACTGTGCTAACTGCTACACCCTCCATTTCTTATTAGCTAAAAAATCGTATTATTTTGGTACATTAAAAAATCAATGCTTGCTATAATAATAATAAGAAATTGAGGGAGTAACTCGTAAGCCTATCTCTTTACAGTCAAAAGCAGAGGCAGATGCACCTTATAGGAGGTGGAGCCCCCACAACAATTTTTATTTTTCTTAATAATTACATAGTGATATGGATTTTTGATCCTATAATTTTATTAATTTTGACTCAACATTAATTTTAAATGAGATAAAATAATAAGGTATAGTATATAATCTATTTGTTTTCATACTGATATAAAATTTTTGTCCCCATTATCAAAATTTTCTAGATCCGTCACTTATCAAAAGCTTGAGCACACCAAAGCTTGAGCACGCCAATGAGTCTGATGAAATTATTAGGCTATTTTTGGCTATGTTAGAAGAAAATCGCACAACTTCTGAACTAGTGGTTAGGTGAAGCCTTATACGTAAAGTGACGACTCTATGCGAATTGAAGATTTGGCAAATTAGGAGTCACTATCTCTATCTTTTTAACAACCCTCTTCCACTTTAATAGAATTCTTCCCTTTGTTAATTGTATAAATTTCATGCCGTTACAGTTGCAAACGGGTCATGTGCACAAGGAGCATGTGAGCACTTAACTTTGGAAATTTGGCGAGTTTCAAGAGACCGTAATTGAAGTCAACTATATCATCACATCCAAAAAGAAATTATCTATGCTAGCTAGCAAAGCAATACTTTATTTCGAGATTTTGAAGTAGAGAAATCATTCATGACCAAAAAAAAAAGAGAGAGAAAATTACAGAACACAGAAAAACACTTGTTTTTTTTTTTTTCGTCTGGGATGCTATCCTCTCCCCGTGCTCTCCGTAGACAGTGAATTTTTCTGATAATCCACGTCAAAAGTTTCTGTTGTAAGTGATGACAGCAATTTTTTTTTTTTAATCTACTTTGAACTCCTTTTGCTCGGTTTCTTTTTCAAATTATATTGTTTTTAATTTTTCAGAGATTATGATTTTGATCTATATGAACAGTTCATATTACATATTTTACACATGTCAATAAATAATTAAAAACACATGAAAGGAGACACCAATTAGACACAGAAAATATCTATTCCCGGTTCAAATGACTAACTTTAGTTGAAATAGGAATAGTGTGATAAATGCACAATTCTGGGCTTCGAGGCCCAAGTTTCATTAAAGATAAGGTAGATAACTTCTAGGCTCAGACACAAAAATTAAAAAAAAAAAAAAAACTAATAAGTTCTACCTGTCCAGGAAGATAAAGAAAGACACTTTTAAGTTCGAAATTAATAGTATTGTCCAAAACAAGGGGAGTATCAGTGATTCTGGAAACTGATCGCGCGCTGTAATAATCACATTTTCACTTTCCATTACACTCTATAATAATGAGAAGTACCAGTGGAGGATAAAATATAATTTAATATCAAAAATACAAATCTTAACATGCTTTCACCTACATTCAAGAATATGTCTTAATATAAAATATTCCAAAACTTAACTATATCAAACAATTGAGCTAATTTTACATTCACAACAAAGACGAATCTCAACCCTTTCCTAACTATCTGGACCAGTTTAAAACCAGCCAGCAATTCAGAATGCATTCTGCAATATTACCTATGATGTGAGCATGTGTATGGCTTGGAAAATTTTAACTTCCAATGATGAGTGCAAATAATAATCTTAAACACATTGTATCAACCTAAGCATACGACGCCATATCACGCGCCGGCTTCATTACTTAGCTTGAGAGTCATTTTAATGTTCATTGCTGCAAGCTCTGCTGCCAAATATCTAAATACATAGGGCATGGCAACAGTCTCCATGCCTTTACTTGTTTGGCAAGCATGACAAATAACCTTCTTTGGAGCTCTTCCAGGAGGTAACCCACCAATCTCCCGCACCGGCCGCTTTTGAGGCTGGAGGAAGGTTGTTGTAAGGATGCTTCCACAAAGTGAACATACATCAGCAATGTGATAATCAGAACAGGTGTGCAACCTGTCATGCAAAAGATAGGCAGCTCCATGCGCAAGTAGTGAGTCGCGTTCCATTTCACCAAATCGAATTCCTCCACCGCGCTTTCTTCCTTTTATTGGCTGCCGGGTAACCTGGTCAATTGTTCCAGTAGATCGAACCTGTAACATAGAAGAAGCATTTGGTGTTAAAAATCAAATGACATTATAATTAAGTAGTAGACACTGAAAAGTTTGTTGCAACTGACGACAAAAGGTGGGGAAGACAAATATTAAGCAATCAACTCAAGTGCAATGATCAATTTCGGAACAATCTTCTAGATGATGTCCTTTCTGTTGTCAGCAGAAACTAATTCACAAAACGAAACCAAAAATAAAATAAAGGGAAGTTCCACTAACAAGTACATGATTAAAAGTATAAAAAGTTGAACATTGACCATCAAAATTGAAACTGTTTTTTTTAACTGTTTCTGGTCCAGTATACAAGTGTGAAAATTGGGTATTGGCTGAATTTATCGGGACCATTGCAGCAAAGTATAGAGAAATGAGGGAGCAGAAAAACATACAGGCAAGTTACAATTTTAAGAATCAGGTATCATAACTAGTACCAATAAGCAATTCACTAAAGGCGGGTAGAATCATCAGAAGGTGAAAGGTCAATATAAAAGTAGCATTGCCAAAAACTGAAATAATGTTAACCAAGTTCAAGAAAGAAGTAAAATCTTGGGAGATAGTTTGAATGACACCAACTCTCAATCTTTGAATTTTGATTACTAGGTTGATATCTGATGGAGGGACGTATAACAACTTATTTTGTTACAACTACCAAATTAGTCTGCAAAACCTTTAGGAGGAATATTAGAGGCTAAATTTACTGGTAGAATCAAAAGAAACAGGCTTTAAGTGCCTTAAACAAGGAATTGCAGGACTTTCAAGTGACCTCATACATTCTTAGCTTCATTGTTGTGATGTGCTAACGATCATTTTAGAGGTGCTTCTGTAGAAGACATGCGCAAAGACATTGGCCTGCCTTTGTTATTTGGGTCAAACTCAAGAATACGTCTTTCACCTCGTCCTCTATGTACTCCTCTTTCTTATTAATAAAAAAGTGCTCTAAACAATTGCTAAACAATTTAGCACCGAGATTGAAATCATACTGCAAATGACCAGTTCTATACAGACATATTAGGAGTTCGAATAACCTCCTCTATGGCTTCTAATACATCGAAGTATTTGATTCAGAAAGGGTGCAAAGGAGAACTTGACTCCTTCCAATTCCATCAGTAATATCTAAAACAATTTGAACATAGGCTTGGCATACAGATCGGTGCATAAGTCTCTCATATCTCTACAAGGTGAAATTACAATTATCACTTTGAAGAAATTTAATTAGAAGCACCAATGCTATAATCTTTGTTTTAAAAAAATAAAATAAAATAAGAGCAGTTATTAATTTCTTTTCAAAATAATTCCAAGAGATTGAAAGAATCCTGCCAAGTTAGGATCAAGTATCAAAATCAAGTATATAACTTACAATTTTCACTTTTGAAAAAATTTAATTTTACAATTTTCACTTTTGAAAGAATTTAATTATAAGCACCAGTGCTTAAAAACTTTGAAAAGAAAAAAAAAATGAAGAAGTTACTGGACATTAATTTTCTCTTCAACATAATTTCGAAAGATGAAAGAGAATCCTGCCAAGTTACAAGCATCATTATGCTGACTGCTAGGTTAATAGGAAGGCAAAGCATTTTGTTCACCTGAAATTTGTCTGAAACCATGTGACGTAGACGCTGGTAATAAACAGGTCCAATAAAGATCTCACAGGTTAATTCTGTTCCATAAACCCCACTGTACAGAACCTCCAAACCATGATAATTGAATCCATTTTCTCTGAGCATGAGACCAAGTTCATCAACAAGTGAACCTGATTTTGATTCAGACTCCCCACTATTTTTCTTCACTGAACTTCGAAATGGAGTTGCATCTACAAATTTTCCACGTAGGCTGCCTCCCTAAAAGAAGTTATAATAAATCTTTAATAACTTCCCTAACATAATTAGTCAAAACAGAAGACCCCATATATAACAACCCAAACACAAAAATGCTTGCGGAAAAAAAAAGAAAATAAAAACTACCCAGAAAATTAGGTCATTATTTTTACATAACTTTATTCTCCATCAAATATTCCAAATCAAAAGAACAACAACTTGTATGATTATCTTCACTCATTTTTATTTAGTTGTAGTACCTTAGCAGCAACGGATTCCAAAAGCATTGCAATTGTCATCCTGGAAGGAAATGCATGAGGATTGATGATGAGATCTGGGCGCATCCCAGTAGTTCCAGAAAATGGCATATCAATGTCTGGCCATAACTGAGAGCAAACACCTTTCTGTCCATGTCTACTACTAAATTTATCACCAATGATGGGGTTCCGAGGATGCCTGAACCGTATGTTGACCTGCTCCAATAATTATAAGCACAACCAAAATTTTAAAAGATTGAACTAAATAAATTGTTATCAATTTTTTCTTCTGTTGCTTGTACTGTACATATCTTGTAACAACATTTGGTACATAGCCAGGATCAGTCTGGAAACATATACGTTGAGATCTTAAGTTGTATATCAATGAACCGCTTGTGACAAATGAACTGATCGAAGTTAAGCATCCCTGTATGTTCATCAGGACCTATATGCCTTACACCAAATAGATGCCCAATGCTTAATCATATCCCAAATCAATTGTTGTGCCAATTACACTCCAACCAAAGCAGTGAATAATAGCACATATTCCATATTGTCACGAAAAGACTTGGTCTTCTAGTTCTAACAAAACCATTAAACTTGGTCACCAGAAATAGTCCAGTGAGCTAAGACACCCAATATTCACCAGAAAAGCCAAACAGTGGCTAACTACAACAAATAAACAGAATTGAACAAGATAATAATATTTAAGGAATTGATTTTAGAGAAGCACAACATTCACCCTCAGAGCAGGGGCGAGAGCACAAGAAGCCTACAAACCTGGCGCATGTCATTTGTATTTATTCTATAAAGAAAACACTCCAAATAAAAGACTCAGCCTAGCAACCTATGGATTTCCAAGAGGATTATGAAGATTACAAGGAGCTCAATTCAAACAAAATGAGATAGTAAGAGATTTGCATGCAAGTAACCTAGAGAAGTAAAGAAGGCCCAAGAAGCCTCCAATTCAGAAAATTACTAGTCATTTATGTTATATAAAAAGATGGAACCTGGTTTGATATAAAAATTGTGAATAGGAGAGTTATGTAAGGAGATCAATTCAAACAAATGAGATCGTAAGGGACGTGCATGCAAGTAACCTAGAAAAGTAAAGAAGGCACAAGGAGTCTCCAATTCAGAAGATTGCTAGTCATTTATGATATAAACAAAAAGGAACCTGGTTTGATATAAAAACGTGGATATGAGAGTTATGCAAGGAATAAACACGATTAGGACATTGGAAACACTATGTAAAAGTTCATTATTGTCAATGTAAATGTTCATTATTATCAATGCCCTAATCAACCCTAAATATTAAGCCATTAGGTGGAGGAGGCCTAGCGACAGTTCTAATACCTATTACACACCCCATTAAACCAAAACCCCTAGGGCTAGGTGGACAAAGCATATGCCCAACATGTCCTGTGCTGAACATTTAATTTAATTAGAATAATGTGCAGCAAGGATAAAACTTTTGAGCCCTAGGTCAAAGGCATCAATATCATGTCATGGATTAATCAAAACATAACCTTATGTACATTAGTTGGTGGACCAATAATTACTATAAATTTAACAATAATAAATTGTAAACATTCAAAATTCTTGACCTACTATCTGATAACACTTAAAATATAAGCAAAAGCATTGACTCACCTTCTGAAGGTGCTTCTTGTTTTTGCCATCAACAGCAACATAGTCAACATAAACAGGTTCAGAACCCTTCTTTTTGTAGGAGCGAACGGAACTAGTTACTTCATCATAAATGCTACAGTAGGGTTCATCAGGTCGTATCATCTGATAGTCACACATTAAGATTTGTATTGAACAAAGTTGCAATCAGGAGACGGGGGTGAGAGGCGGAGAGAGAAGGGAAGGGAGATGAAGGCAACCTGACCAACATGTGGAAGGCCATCTGCATCTAGCGTATGATATTTCTCTATGTTGCTTCTTCTGAATATTTTTGAAGATCGGTCTGACTTGCGGCCTTGTTCAGTCAGGTCAATAGTTTCAGTCTGCCATAACACTCAGAGAACCAAATTTGCAATCAGAATTTGCATTAAGAAACATTATCCTATATTTGAAGCAGACAGCTGAAAATTTCAATATAACCCACCCCTTAAAAGAACAGGAGAAGAAAGGAAAGTACAGATACATTCACAAATCAGTATATGCAGCACATTTTTAAAGGAATTTGGTCACAAGAAATATGACTGTTCACAAACTCTAGCAAGAGCATAACGGCATATCCAGGCCAAACTCAAGTGATTATTTGGCCTGATAGGCAGGACCTTGAATAACCTGTCCTAACAGAATGTCATTGGAAAAAGAGGATAGATTCACTAAGAGACCAATGGTCATGCCAACAAGATGGCGGATAAGAGAAAATCCCTGCTTACTGGAGTAATCAAGGATCCATTACTTCTTGCTGGTGTGGATGTTGTGCGAGAGAGAGAGAGAGAGAGAAGATTACTCTCAAACTCCACAATAACTCAACTTTGTCCAGCTAGATAGGATCAGCCACATGAAGCAGATAACATCATGGCGTATGCAGATTATGACACCACATTAAAGGTAAAAAAAAATAGAGCAACAATTGAGTTTGAATAAAAGAGCACTGATCGAGAGTAAACAACTAAGCCTTCAAAAGTAAAACATCAAAATAATTGCATATCACAATAGTGCTGTGAGAGACAGACAATACCATATTCAAAACAAGAGAGCTTAATTAGGGTTGTCAGGTATCAAACCTGATATATTTGTCCATGAAACATTCCACGTTCCACTGATGACTTATTTAGAATCATGGCATCCTCCATATCATATCTGTCATTCGCTAACCAAACATATATATAAATATATGTAAAAGAAAAAGAAGATTTAAACTAAAGTTGGTTTGCATTGAAGCAGTTACCCTGTATATGCCAGAACTGCCACTATTGCATTTGTTCCTGTTGGAAATTCATCAATGCTATATTTAGTATAGGCACTTGTGCGCACAATGGGACTCTGGGGAGTCTGAAAATGCCCCAAATATTCAAGTTATAAGAGGAGGAGAAAGCATAAGCAATGATATGCAAGATGCAAGGGATGTAAATAACTACAAGACCACTTATTATGGTTGTTCCCTATTTTTATTTATAACAGTGGATATCTGCAATCTATACCAAGCAGACTGAGCAAACCTGAAGATGATATAATTTTTGATCTGCACGATGTTTAATTGTTTGCGATGAGAATGCCATTGTTTGCTTTGCCATCTACATTGTAAGCAAACAAAAACTGAAAATCTGTAGCTTAGGCAGATTTGAACACACCAAGACACAACAAAAAAGAATATAGGACCTGACACTGGTACATATTTCTTGGGCTCTGATTGTGATCTGACCATGGTGTAAGATTTGCAACTACACTAAGCATGCTTGTTGGATGAATTTCTTCATGAGTTGCAGGAAATGAACTTTTCCTTCCTCCATCTCCACCATCAGGACAACTTATCTCCATGAAAACCTGACAAGGAATATGAAAAATCTCAAACAAATTGCACAGGTGAAAGTACTCATCTCCATAAGGATTGCTTTAATTTCAGTTCCAAAATAATTGTACACAAACTAAAATCTATATTGACCTGTTCAAATGGCCCGATAAGTTCAACGTTTTCACATCCATCAGAAGGAATTGATATATTTCTCACTGGCCTAACAAACCTTGATGGCGATGTGGACAGGTAGAGACCAGGATATGCTCCACCCATGCTCAATGGAACATAACCCACTTCTAGATCATCAGGAATCTGCAGTACAAGACAGTTAAATCAATATCAAGTAAGATGATATATTATACAGGAAGTAAACAAAATTTGACAATAACAAACCGCTGCAGCAGATGACACTTTTAATCGTCTAATGTGAGCCACAACTTTCTCAACTTCACTGGAAGGTACACAACCAACAATGCAACCATCTAAAAGAACAGTAAGAACTTCAGGTGGGCCAGGAAGAGCTACCTTTGGCAAAGATGGTGTCATTCCAACCTCAACTAAAATATTGAGGATAGACTTTTTTATTTTAAAATAGTCTTTAATGCTTCCTTGAGAATCAAAGAATGAGGTAACCCCTGAAATAGAGAACCAAAAAAATAGTGACCCTCAAATGTTCTATGAATTTAATTACTGACAAACAATGAAATTCCAGCTAACCAATTAACTCGATTGGAGTTTATGAGTAGTAACATTCTAAACAATTTACCATGTAAACAAATAATTGGAGAGTAGGATATATGCAAGTGTTTCACTTAAACAGAATTTATATATAGTTTGGTTTAGACCACTAGTAGAGTGCACTTAACTACCGAGTGAACTTAATAGAAACCACCACAAGAAAGAAACAGAAATGAAAGAAAATACAACAGTGAGAGTAGTCTGAGTATTGAAAATGCAGAAACAAGAAGAAAATGAACACTAGCAATTATACCCTTCTAACACCACCCAACAATTATACCCTTCTAACAGAATTCCTCACGCATAAACTGCACATTCCCTGCCAGCACACAACAGCATATGCCAATGCAAGTTAGTTAGGACCAAGGGGGCCCCACATGATTCACCTTAGGCCCGGACCTGTATTAACCATAATACCCGTATATTTCTTTCTTTTCTACACTTCAATCCCCACAGGTACTTCGTCCAACCAAATTCCAACTAATCTGGCTCAAGCCAGATCAATCCACTATAAGGGTAAATTTTGTTTTACCAAGAATAACTTCAGCAAAATTTGCCTAAAGTCTATAAGTCTATATGCAAACCTAGTCTAGAGAACAGCATCCATTTGAAGTTGTGGTCAAAAGGTAACATTGAGTGAATACAAGTCAAGTGACAATATTCGATATGTAGTAAGTGCTAAGAATGTGTTAGGACCCCTTAGAATATTTTCCCACTATGTAATATGCTCCATGTACCCCGTATGCTAATGTAGATGTTACGAAGAATAGGAAAAAACATGGGGAATGGGGAGCATGTAACTAAGGGAGTGAGGAAAGGGTTTTCTAAAGCTACCAAGGGGTTATCTCATAATTGGAATTGGGACTTGGGAGAGCAGTTGAGTCTCTTTAATACCTAACAACCCTTATTTCCTTCATTTCGTTATTAATAAAAATACAATCTCAAATATAGATTATACACTATGTTTCCATTCTCTTTATCTGATACTATTCCTATCAAAATGTACTGACATTTTAAAGGTAGATCAACAGGGAATGGAATAGCCACTGACAAGTATCCGTCATTATTAGGTAGAAATATAAAATCTTGTAATTTTTTTATTTTGCAAAATTGAAAAGCTGAAGACAAATGAAACAGGCAAGAGGAAAAACAGAAATAACTTACTACAAGTGCAAGTCATATGGTTTAACAATCCACAGGGCTCCCCATCAGGAGTGTGCACAGGGCAAAGAAAACCCCATGATCTATTTAAAAGAAAAACACAAGGCTCATAAGTAATAGACATTTACGTGTACGCATATTATAACAAGATCACATGATCTTCTGAAAAAGAAAAAATGTACTAACTCAGGCAACAGCTTCCGGACAGTTGTAGTACGAAGTCCAGCAAATGAGGCCCCTCGATGGACAGAGCGAAAATGCGAAAGAAAACGTAAGAAGTTCAGCCTTTCAGCTTGAACTGTGTAGCCTGCCCTCTGATCAAACAAATACAACCAATGAGTTTACAGTGGCATTAGGCTAACAAAAACAAAAATGTGTAAAGCAACTAACCAATTAGACTTGCATAATTAACATGAATATTTTTTTTCTTTTGGGGATAAAAGAAAGATTTTAATAAGATGAAGAGATGAATAACACAAAAAGATAGGACGGCAAGATGCTATCAACGAGGCAAACTTCCAATCTTTCAACATGTCTTGGAAGGAAATTCCTCTATAAAGATAATGTGCTTTACTCCAAATAAATGTCAAATGCCTAATCCTCTCCCGATTCCGCAAAACTTGCTTATCTAAAAATCTAAGTCAAGGTGTGAGAATTACACTCCAACCAAATACTCCAAACAAGGGCGTTTATAGTACACTGCCTAAACATTTTTCTTTTTCTTTTTTTTGTTTTTTTGGGAAAAAAGAGTACATTCCATGAAACGTCAGCCATAGGACAATGCAAAAACAGATGTGTTACTGATTCTGAATTCATGTTAGGACCGAAACTGATCGTATGTGTTTATTGCTGAGAACCCTTGGCAATATACCAAGAATTCCTAAGAAATGATACAAGTATAAACCTTAGGAGAGTATAGAGTCTCTAATCTCTCTAACAGTACAAATGAATTGACTAGACCAGTGTTCTAAATTGCAATTGCGATCACAGTTGCGGTTGTGGTTGCAATTGCTACGGTTGCAAGCACTGTAGCTACTACGATAAGGATTGCAGCCGTTGCGGCGTGATTTTTTTTTTGGCACAAAATGCAAAATAAAAAAAAAATCCAACAATTATAGCACCAAAATAATAGGTTTTCAACATATTTATTACAAACGTGTGTCAAACAAATTAAAAAATAAACTTTCCATGTCTTTCAGAACGATAATACATTGAATAAGAAAAAAAATCGACCTATATATATATATATATACACACATACACTCTTTTCCTTCATTCATTCAAAAACAAATTGACAAAAATTAACAACAAATATCAAATAAAAAAATTACAAATTTAAAATAGTAACCCTCTTTAAAGAGAAAAAACCCATCATCCCAAACCCACCCATAACCAAAAAGAAATAAACAAACAAAATAAAATTAACAATTACAAATTAGAATAGTAACCCTCTTTAAAGAGGAAAAACCCATCATCCCAAAACCACCCAAAACCAAAATGAAAACGTGAACCCACCCACCTAAACCCACCTCTAGCCCAAACCCATGCTTCCCCACACAAATACCCACTTCTCATAACAAAATTAAAAAACATAAAAAAATCCCACCTACCCCCCACTTTCTTGATCCTTCCTCCTCTTCTTCCTCCCTTCATGTTATGAGTCCCCAACTTCATCTTCACCTTGTTTTAGGAAAAAACATGCCTAAAGCTTCAATTTTTATACCATCCTCAACACAATCCCTACCATTATTTCATCTTTCTTTTTGTATTCATTTCCCATGTGTACATCGGCTTCCCTTTGTCCATTGAACAATAGCTACGGCCACCCCATGCATCCCCCAAACCTCCACTACTACATGATGATTGAGGTTGTGAAAGAAGGGAGTTGCAAGTACGGGATTGATACTAAATCTTTAGGGGATTTTTAGGTGAGGTGCGTTGCGTTGCGGCCGTGACACCATTATGTTGTGGCTGCAACATCGTTATGTTGCGGTTTTCCTTGTGATTTTGGTTCACAATGCCATTGCAATCAGATGCAGTTGCAGACACTGCCACGACTGCAATATTGTGGCCGCATCAACCATTGCAGACCGCAATTTAAATCACTGGACTAGACACCCAACTAATCCTCATTTCCCTTTATTTATACTCACTAATCCCCTAAACAATCTCTAACTAACGGATCCTAATGATTTACCACACAACACAAATGGGAAAATAGTCTTATGTGGCCTTCAGATCTGTAACATGTCATTCGTATTAATTTTGTTAAGCTATGTAGTCCAAATAAAGGCTTTCACCTTTGAGGACTTCCAAATAGATTTATGAAGGTGGAAAGAAGTTATACTTTATGAATGAATTAGGAACTGAAAATAGGATTTGCTATTAACTAGGATCAAGAGACCACAACCTTTTATTTGGGCTATTGGACAAACGAACACAACACAATAAGGATTGAGGATAAAGACCTAAGAAAAGAATGAAAATGAAAGAGGAAGTAAAAGATCACCTCTCCAAAGGCAAAAGGTTGATATGGAGAAGTGAGCAACCTGCAACTAGGAATGGTGGCTACTGTCAATGGTGAGCCACAACAGAGAAGTGGTGCACAACCCGCAGGCTGTGACCCACAGAAACTTCCTGAGATGCAGAGGTTAGAGAGGAAGACCAGAGAATTAAGAGGGGGAGAACGCATAAGAGCTTAAGAGAAGGGAAGGCACTGGATTGCTAATGACAATAATCCTAGGGTTTCAAATTTCAATCATGGGTTAGTATGTAAAATGGGCCGGGTCATGTCTTAAAATGGGTTAGGTCAAGTTGAAAAATGGAACGCAATTGACCAGGAAGATTGCTCGATCCGACCACTCCAATCTTCCTTGCAATCACATGACTGTAAGTTGCATGGTAAGTTTGGGATCAGAGATTGGTGTTGAATGTGTGGAATCATGCAATCCATTGATATAACTCACGATCATAGCTACCTTGAAGGAACACAATCAAAGAGACCTGAAAGGACTACTAATTCGGAGGACTCTACATCATTTAGCTGTCAAAAAAATGGGAACTCCGAAGAAATAAGTGGACTACTTCACACTATAAAAATTCTGGATAGTACAATTGTGGAAATGAGATAGGCAATAAAGACGAGGAAAGACTAGAATGGGGCCCATTACCTACCTCGAATGTAAGAAAAATTTTCAAGGTAGTATACCCTTGAGAAATAAATTTCTAGGGGGCTAGAATGAGAAGCTTGGGCAGAAATACCAGTAACATGAATTTTAATTAATACAGTTTACTCAATTCTTTTTTGTTTTCAGATATTTTATCATTGATCACTAGAAAGGTGTCAGCCTAAAAGCGATGTAATAAAATAACAAGTTAATAACTATGTTTTTTTGCATAGAAAAGAAATTTATTAAGATGAAGAAAAACAAACTCAAAGAACAAGGAATCCTCCTAAATTAGAAAGCAACATAAAAAAAATGCAAATTAGAAAGAATAAGCTTTCCAATCCCTCACTATGCCAAATAGAGAAACCCTAAAACCAGCCCATGAGCTTTGTGCTAGGCAGGTCCTAATTGGATAATCTTATTGCAGATAAAGTGATGGGTCGAAGAAGCCTCCTAAGACATGAAAGTTCCACTCTAACCAAATACACCATCACCATCTAGTACCTTATATTGCATATTGCCATACAAGTTTCGCCTCTTCAATACATAAATCAACTGACTCTCCAAGGCCAATACCTTCCCTTTCTAAGAATGTTGCTAACAACCACACAGCACTAAGACCATCAAGTGAGTAAGAAAGGGGAATGATATTAACAAAATGGAAGCATAAAAGCATTATGCCTGAATTAGTCATGATTTTTCCAATACAGTTATGTATATTATAGAACCTGTTCAAAAAATAGCAAGAATAAGTCTATAAAGTATGTATTATTTGCTGATGAGAATACAATGGTCTAGAGTTATCTGAGGAATCTCTCTCTCCAAGCTCTCAACATCCTAATTTCTCAAATGATGACTTCTGCACTTCTAACACCCTCTTTTATAACTTTCGTTACTAACTACTAATTTTAATTCTTAACTATAATGGACCATCATATATAGGCCTGCTCCAATCAATAATCCCCCTCCCCCCCCCCCCCCCAACAATCACCTTGTCCTTGAGGTAATGGTTTGGAAGCATAACATATTTGCTGTTGAACTTCCTTCAAGGTCCCTACACTAGGTGTGTGTATTTTTGTCAAACAGGCTGTATGTCTTTGCAACTGATAATGACACACAGCTCTAGTTCTCACTAGTGTTCTTGTCCTATACGGATGCAGCAGCCAAGAATGAGAAAATGAGTTCATGTCTTCTGCACACACAAATGATCATCCTCTCTCAGTGTGCACCACCCACAGTGGGCAAAAAGGTCTTTAAAGACCAGCTTTCTTCCTCAATAAATTAGGCCTCATGCCAGAAGTATAAAGGTGGGCCTAGGGTGCACGACATCAACTCAGCCCCCCTTCTCCTACTATTCTTCCCAAATGTTTGGGCTTGGTTCATTAAGTCAAAAAAAGAACTGAGCCCTTTCATTCTATAATTTCTAAGCTCATTGTATTTTCATCAGTCAATTGGGCTTGGGCCATACATCAAAAGTTTGCCTGAATTTCTGGAAGTTCAACTCTTCCTCTTTTTCATTCTCCTCTCTAGCTTGGCCAGCCTTCTAGAAGCCTTGCAAAATCAAACTCCTCTCTTTTAACTCCTCATCATGGTCTCCTCTTTCATCACTTTATTACATTTGGTCGAATCATCATTTTCCCTTGATTGGTTTTGGTACTGCACAAACTGAACTCAATGTTGGAAACAAACCCTGCAGTTATAGCACTGCCCCCACTGACCCCTAACCTTGTGCTTCCATTCCCCACATTAATTCTAGCAAGTTTTATTATATCACCTGAGCCATCAATATTTCCCCCATTCAAAATAATTGTTTCTTCCATCAATTAATTAAGCCAGATCCATTGAACAGAATGATGAATTGGTTTTTATAGATCTTCTCTTACCTCTTCCCTTAAACCATTGAAGAACATGCTCTTCAAATGTTTCTGCTCCATGACTAGTAATGGCCCTGCACAAGTCTCCAATTCTTCTCTGTATTCATGATAGACCAGTCACGGCAATACCTCATGGATTTGGATCTCTGAAGTCTGAAACCTTCTGTGTAAGGCATTCCTAAGCATGGCCCACTTGGGATTCTGAATGTGAGAAGCTCACCAATGCAACCAAGTCAATGCTCAACCCTCCATGGCCTCCATGGCTGCACAGCAAGTCTCTCTATCCAGCACCCCTCTTACTTGAAAGTACTGCTCCACCTTAAAAATATATAAGCATCACCAGCCAAAATCAAAGGTATCTCCAATATTCTCCATCACTCGGTTGTTGCCTTATCCGTGATCATGACTCTGAATTCTCTTTTCCCAAACCCAAATTTGCAATGCATTGGGTTCTTGAAGGATACCCCAACATTGTATCCTGTCTTCTATATTTCTTGGATGTCATCCTCAGTACTACTAACCCGAATCTTCAAGATTTGGCAACAATCCACCTTAGCTTCCCCTTACGGTCGCATATCTTCTGGCAGGAGACTCAACTCTTGTAGGCTTCTTTCTGTCAGCTCCATCTTTGCTTCCATTCTCATTCCAATCATGTATTGCTCCCTAAATCATGGAGGTTTGATACCAATTGATAGAACTCGTTCAAAGAATAGCAAGAAAACCCAAGCATGTGTGTATTATTTGCTAATGAGAATGCAACAGTGTCAAGATATTCAAGAAATCTCTTGCTCTAGTGGTTCCTGCGTTCCTAATTTCTCACCCGATGATTTCTACTCCTCTAACACCCTCTTTGTACCTTTAGTTAACTACTAATTCTAATTACAAACCACCAAGAGCCATTGAGTATAGACTGCGCTCCTGTTTCGTATCTAATTCCAAGGAATCAGGTTGGAAACAACAAAATTGCAAACTGAAGATACAATACAAGTTAATTTTCTAGACAAAGAATATCTAATATTTATGAGCATTAGTTTTGACATTTTCCCACTGGCAAAGATAAACTCGGACATAATTCAATCAAAAATTGGCAAGTGAATACCTGCTGCAGATCTAGACCCGTCTGTGTAACCAATCTTCCAGTTTTCAACATATTTTCGACGGCTGTACTGACTTGCTTTGATGGATTTTTATCAATAACTTTCTTAACTTGCACAACTGCAATGTCCAAGAGGCAAACAACGCAGTGAAAACATTGTGATAAAACAACCAGTTTAGATACCAAATAACAGTTCCAAAGTACATTGGATAACAAAAGGAAGAGTCTAAGGGTCTGTTTACTGCTTCTATTTCCTATTATCATTTTCTGTGTTTTCTTTTTTCAAAATTTTTTGTTGGAAATACTTAAAAATTGAAAACAATAAAACCCTGATTTCAATTTTCACTTCCTCCTTTACTATTTTCTTCACAAAATTCTGAAAACAAAAACCACATAATGAAAAAAGAAAATGAAAATCGAAACCAGGCATGCCGTAAATCATTTACGGTCACATGATTATTCCAATATTTTAAGAAAGCAGAGTTTGGCAAATAGCAAAAAACTGAAAAAAATAAAGTCCTAGGTAATAACATTTGAGTCTATAAACATATACGTACGGTCACTAAAATCAAACTTCTTGGTTTTTTTATTCATCTCATCTTGAAGAAGCCTTTTCCCTCTTTGCAGCCAATCTTCCAGTTTTTCCTAGGAACCACAACAAAAATATAAATGCCAGAAATGAGGAAGAACTTAAGCTTTGATACCTCTTTTTTGAAAGAAATACTTAGAACAGAGTAGCAACAGTTTTTAAAACACATCCCCTCTTAGCAGAAGACAATAAATAATAGAGGCAAATATTTTAGTTTAACAAGCCACTAGAAGTGGGCTAGCAATGAAGGGTTTGGGTAGTTTGCACGAGGTTAGAGATTCAAATATCAATACCACCTATGTACCAAGAAAATATTATAGTTTGACAACAAATATACTATGAAATAGGTTTAAAGGTCTCTCTACCTTAAGATAAAGTGTAATCAGATGGCCAGGGAGTAAAACCTCCTGATTTTGTAAGGAGTCAGGGTTGTCCGGTACTGATGTCTGATCTATAAGTGAGAAAAGTTTCTGCAGCATGAAGCTGAAAGGGAGAAGAAAAACAAAAGTTAAAATGTGAGGAAACAATACATATATCCTCTCCCAAAAAGATTGCTAAAATAGTAAAAGAATAATAGAGGAATCAAGGAGAAATAGTATATTGTCCGAACTTCTTATTTCTATTGAATCATCATACACACACTGATAGAGCTATTTACTGAAGAATCACTTTATTGAATTGGGATGCTGGTAATGCACCAGAACCCTAATCGAACAGGAACAAGGAAGAACCCTAGAGGAGAATATAGTCTTTCCAATCTCTACTTCAAGCACAAATGAATTCACCTCCTTTACAATTGTTCCCTCCTTTTCCTTTTATTCTCTTCTGTTCCTATTCTAATTTCCCTCCAAAACTACCCTTCTCTAATTGCTTCCAACTAACTTCCAGTTGTCCTAACTCCCTGTTGGTTGTATATAGTGGGTCCAACCCTTGGCCCATCACCCTTTCCCGTATGTCTCCTCTCATAAACCCAATTATCCCCCCCCCCCTCTTTCTCTCTCTCTGCAGAGCCACCTTGTCCTCAAGGTGAGCTTCTGGAAACCTGTCCAACAAGGTGCTAAGCAATTCCCAGGAGTTGTCATGACGTGGTAAGCCTTCCCACTTCACCAGCACCTGTAGTAGTATACCTGGTCAGGAGCTCCTCAGGTGAAGTTTCGATCTCCCCTTCCTCAGTTAAACCGAAAGGAAGTTCCTGTGGTCGAATTTGGGGAGCGAGTGCCTTCTTCAACCCAAAGTGATAGGATGTGCTATATTTTAGTTTAGTCCCTGCTGCCTTAAAAAGTTCTGACCAAAACTTACTGAGAAAGAGGGGGTCTCTGCTTGTAACTATAGCAGTGGCAAAACCATGAAGGCAAACTATCTCCTTAACAAACACCATAGCTACATCCTTAGCAGAAAATGGATGGGATAAGGGAACAAAATGAGCATATTTGGTCAAGCAGTCTACCACTACCATGATAGAATCCTTCCCTTTACAGCGGGGAAGCCTTGAAATGAAATCCAGAGATTTCAGACCAAACCTGTCAGGGAATCCCCAATGGTTGTAACAGTCCAGCTGGTGTAAACGTTTTGTACCTGCTGGTTCAGCATGTCTGACACTTAGCTACATAATCCTCGACCCTTTGCCTCATACCCCTCCAATATATGGATGCAGCCAGCTTCTTGTAAGTTCTAAAAAATCCAGAGTGACGCCTAGTGGCAGTATCATGAATTTCTGCCAACAAAGTTGGAATCCGAGAGGAATCCTCAGGGATGACCACTCTCCTTTGGCAAAAGAGACGACCATTCTTCAGATTATATCCAGGGAAACCAGTTCCTCCCTGCTGCAAATTTTGGATAATGGTCCAAAGGTGCAGATCCTCCTCAATTTCAGCAGCAATGGTATCCCACATAGATGTCTGGACCACTGAAATAGCTCAGAACATTATCTGTCTAGAGAGGGCATCTGCTGCCTCATTCTCTAAACCTGGCCTATGTTGGATTTCAAAGCCTAATCCCATGAGTTTGGATGTCAATTTCAAATGATCCTCCCCAATCAGTTTCTGATCCATTAGGAATTTAAGACTCCTCTGATCAGTCATGATGATAAAGTGTCACCCTAAGAGATAGTCACACCACTTTTGGACTGCCAAAGCAATGGCCATCAACTCTCGTTCATATGCTGACTTTTGTTGAGCTCGCAACTAAAGAACATTGCTCAAAAAGGCGATAGGGCATCCTGCTTGAGATGATAAAGCGCCTAGTGCTTGGCTAGATGCATCAGTCTCCACCACAAATGTTTGGGAAAAATCCGGAACAGCCAAGACTGGTAAGTCTGCCATAGCATTTTTTAGGGTGCCAAAAGCATGTTGAGCAGCTGAGGACCATAGGAAGAAGTGAGCCTTTGTTAAATCAGTTAATGGCTTCACAACAATGCCATAGCCATGCACAAACTTTCTGTAATAACCAGTGAGTCCTAGAAAACCCCGTACAGCTTTTAAATCCTTTGGAACAGACCACTGTTGCATCACCTCAGTTTTCCTTGGATCTGCAGCCACTCCTTTAGCTGAAACGATATGACCTAGGTACTCCACCTGTGGGACAGCAAAATCACACTTCTTTTTATTCAACACCAGCTTGTTTTGCTGCAGCAACTGAAAAACTTCTGAGAGGTGCTCTGCATGCTCCTTTGCTCCTGAACAATACACCAAAATGTCATCAAAGAAAAAATAAACGATCTTGCGAAGGAATGGCCGAATGATCTCATTCATGAGTGCTTCTAAGGTGGAGGGGGCATTGGTGAGACCGAAAGCATCATGAGGAACTCATAATGCCCCTCATGAGTTTGGAAAGCAGTCTTGGCAATGTCTCCCTCTACTATTCGAATCTGGTTGTAACCAGAGTTGAGGTCCAATTTGGAAAAAATGGTGGCTACTGGTAGCTCATCAAGTAAGTCATCAATAATGGGTATCAGAAATTTATCTGGGATAGTAATTCAATTGAGGGCCTGATAATCTACACAAAATTGCCAACTCCCATCCTTTTTCTTTACTAAAATAATGGGACTTGCAAAGGGACTCACACTTCCCCGTATAATCCCAGCTGTTAACATTTCTTGAACCAGCCTTTCAATCTCATTCTTCTGAGAATGTGGATACCGGTAAGGCCGTAGGTTAGGAATCGCAGTTCGTTCCTTCAACTTGATTGCATGGTCATGACTACTATGTGGTGGCAAACCTGGGAGTAACTCAAAAATGTCAGCGTAAGCATCTAAACCCTGCTGAACTTTGTCAGGTAAGGTTGCTGTTACTGTCATGATGAAGGATGGGCCACAATTGCACCATATACCCTTGGTGCTCTGCCTGAATCTCTTTCAAGGCTGCTCTCAATGCTGTTCCACCGTAACACAGCTCTGGATCACCCTGCAAGACCACCCATTGCCCTTCTATGTTAATACTGAACCTGGACTTGCCAAAATCAGCCCTACTCTCTCCCAATGTGTCCAATTCAGATCCATCCAGTGGAAAAACATAGAAATCTTGGGTCATGGTTAAGTTGGAAAATCAAATCAATACCCCCTTGCACTACCCTTGGCCCGGAAATTGAGAACCGTTTCCCACTGTCACCCCAAAATTTGTCATTCTAAGGTTTGAGATTAGCTTCCTGGGGGGAAATAAAATTGTCCGAAGCTCTGAATCTATCAAAATTCTAACCCTCTGCCCTTCCACTAAACCCCATGCTCAGATGGACCTTTGGCTCCTGTGTCCCTTCATCGATTTATAATCCAAATACAGTTTTGGGACCTCGTCCCCTAATTCTTCAGCTGCATCATGCCATTCGCCCTCTACTATATTCTCCTTATCTTCCTCCACTATCATAAGCCGGAATCCTTTATTCTTGCACACATGACCAGGTGTAAATCACTCATCACACGAAAAACATAATCCTTTTGTTCTCTTCTCTCTATACTCCTCATCAGTTAGTTGTTTGAAACCCCTTCTACCAGGGCCGAGGCCCCCTTTCCCACCTTCCTTATTCCCTTGATTATTCCCACTGGTGCCAGCCGTAGGAGGCATGTTTCCCCTGCCTCTACCCATGAATGCTGGTCCATTATTAACTCTGGGAAAGGACCTATTGGCACACTTTTGTAGCATTTTATTCCTACTTTCTACTAGTTTAGCTAAATTCATTAATTCCTCAAGAGTTGTATAACTATGGAGCTCGAGTTCAGCTATCGCCTTATGACGTAGGCTGTTGAGAAAGAGGCTGAACAGATAGCGCCGCTCCATAATTTTGATTGGCTAGAATAGAGTTCAAACTGCTCTCTGTATTCCCTCACCGACCCTTCTTATTTCATATCAAGCAAAACCTCGACCGGATTCATCACCAATTTGGGTTGGAAGCACTAAACCACTGCATTCTTGAAGACTGCCCATGTCGGGTTTGGTGTTGATCCTTCCCACCACTAGAACCAAACCAATGAGTTACCTTCCATAGCTACCTTAGCAACAAATAACCATTGTGATTCTGGTACATCACGTACCTAGAAAAACCTCTCTATGCAGTCAACCCATGCATATGCCTCATCACCATGGAATAATGGCACTTTGACCCTTCACCATTGCTCCGTATGTCTTGCACAATGGTTCCCAGTTCGCAAACCCTCGCCATCTGTGCTACTTCCACTATTGTTGTCCCTCTATCGCTCACGGTGGCTGTCAGTGAGGTGGAAATCGTCACCACCTTTCTGCCCTTGCTTCAGAATCGAAGTAGAGGGTTCTTCACCACCATTGTTGTGATTTGTCTCCAAAACCCCAACCTTTGCAGCCAATTGCTATAGTGCTTTAGTGATGGAAGCAAAGGAAGTGTTGTAACGCTCACGATCAGAACATGCTTGTAAGGCAGCCTCAACTTACTCCATTTTCTTCTCCATTTTTGCCACCATCAAAGCTTTGTCCCAAGAAAATGTGAGCTACTGATACCGGTTGATAGAGCTATTTACTGAAGAATCACTTTATTGAATTGGGATGCTGGTAATGCACCCAAAACCCTAATTGAACAAAAATAGGGAGCCTAGAGGAGAATGTAATCTCCAATCTCTACTACAAGCACAAATGAATTCACCTCCTTTACAGAAGTTCCCTCCTTTCCTTTATTCTCTTCTATTCCTATTCTAATTTCCCTCCAAAACTACCCTTCTCTAACTACTTCCAACTAACTTCCAACTGTCCTAACTCCCTGTTGGTTGTATACAATGGGCCCAACCCTTGGCCCATCACCCTTTCCCCTATGTCTCCTCTCATAAACCTGCCCATACTTTGGATCCCTAACACACACACACACACATAAAGAAGAGTCATTAACTAATAACTGCAACTTTGATTTATAAGAACACGTAGTGACCATATTATTTCTATTATTTTTACGAGACTTAAGAGGCTCACAACAAAGATATTATATCCGTAAACAATGTCAACTATTCAAAATCATCACAGAGAAGGAATGGAGCTAGTGGCTAACATGAGCAGATTGAACTTGTCAAAATTGTTATCCAAATGAACAAATATGTAGTCCGTCAGAACAGCATCAGCTACCTAGCAAATAAAGAAATTCATGAACAAAATAGACAGAAATAAGGTCAAATAAAAGCTTTTCTCCAACAAATTAAATAGAATAATAAAAATAAGACTTACAATGGTATAACTGTCATTCTCAAGTCCAGTCATAACAGGCTGGAAATGCCTTCCTGAGTTTAAAAAAAAAGAAATTAATATAGAAATATGCAATTAATCAACAAAGGGAACTTGAAGAGTACCACATTATGTACCAATGTATTCTAGACACTGAAGACGAGTGAAAAGAGACAAATCCCGAACTTCATCTAGAATTATTTTTGCCCTTTCACCAATGAGCTGGGTTCCAACAGAACCTTTTCCCTTTTCATATTTCTCATTATAGCAGCTTGTCAAATTTATATAAATTTCACGGTCAGTGGTGTCAACAAGGGCCTGTTACAAAATATCAGTTGTGCCATAAACAAATCTGCAGACAACCAGAAACAGAACAAGGGGAAAAGAAAGGGGATAATAGGAAACTATAGCATGCCATTCCAAATATTGAAAATCAAGGCGAATTTTAGAGTAATTTAATAGAATCAGCACTCACCTTCAAAACAATGCCTACAGGAAGCAAGTATTCCCTTCCTCTCATCCTACAAAATGATATCACGATGATACATTTGTACTTAAATACCAAACCATGAATACTTTCTTAAGGTGGTAAAAGAGGGAGAACAAATGATAGAAAGGATAAGGTCTTTTAAAATCAACCACTCGCTTCTTACCAGAAACCTAATCTAGCACTCCCATTGCGAAGGTAATACAATTTTACTGTTACCGATGACTGATCTGCTCTTACACACCTGAATAATTACAAGAAATCATAAAGTATTCAAATGAGGAGTGAAACATTAAAGAAATCAATGAATGTTTGATTTTATGTTTGGACACAAAAAATAAACCAATTTATGAATATACAAACAAGTCGATTTTCCAAACATATAAAATTAAAACTAAATGCATAATCTGTTAATGCTGAATGTGAATTTCAATTTTTCTTCCAACTGCCATATAATCAGAAGCAGCGAGAACAACATGCAATATATATCTAAAAAATCCATTATTACTGAGGAAAGAACGAGGAAGGAAAAGAAAAGATAATCAAATCTAATAGAATTCAGTCAATTTACAACCGATAATCAACCTCTTAACTTCTATGTTCTATAATTGGAGAAAATCTAACAATTTTTATCTGATAAAATACTGGCCAGTTCTCAACATAATGGAGAAATTAATACAGATTATATTTATGATACCATACAAAATATTATTTCCTGACAAAATAACAGAGTGGGTGAGGTTTGCTAATGCCAACAAAGGGCCTGTTTGACTAGAGAGGGGGGAAAAAAACTTTTTAGCTTAAAATGTGCAGGGAAGTTTGAGATGCATATATAAATTTTTCAAAAGGAAAAAGCTATATCCCAAGAAACAGCTGTTTAGTTCTTTTTTCATGAGCCAGAAAAAGCACCTAAGGGGGAAAAAAGCACCTTCTAGGGGGGGAGGGGGGGCTCAGGAAAATTACATCACAGAATCACTTTATAAGATGAAACAATCACAAGCAAATTTGCAAATAATAGGCTGAAAATGCATTCTTCCTCAGAGAAATGGAAATCAATCCAATAGTGCAACTGATCTATAGAATCTGATGCATCATCATAACTATCATCCCCCTCAACTCCTCATTTGATTTATATCCTCTTCAATATCATTTTCAGCCACTAGACATCCAGAATCAGCATATATCTCCTTCTCTTACATAGGATAAAGTGACATTGAGTATTTTACTACTGACATTGCTCTAGTCTTGGCCTCTTACATGAAAAGAAAACAGTTCCTTATAACCAAAAAAGAAAGAAGAAATCAGTTTCGTTTATCTTAGGCTGAAGCACCCTAAAGTAGTTTTGGTTCTTATATATCCGTAGTTGGTATTCGTTGTTTCTTCATGGTCATAACAATCACTTCAAGCAGTGGAAACAAGGCAAGGCCATAACAGAGACACTTTCCCTTCCCTTCACTATGCCTTCTCTCCCATTTCATTCCCCTATGCTAATAAATTCCCTAAAATTGAAATTAGTTAAAAATCTATTGGTGAAGCAGTTACATACCTAGTACAACATTCAAATACACTACTAAAATCATATTAAAAAAAAACAAAGAACAATGGAAAGAATCCAGAAGGTCCAAAGGTCACCATTTAGTTGCGTGGCATCTTCATAAGTGTTACACAAATGAAACACAGACTAGAAGATATGGAAAAAATACCAATATAAAGGGCAACAATTTTCAAAAAGAAAGAGAAAGAGAATAATTATACTTGTTCTCAACAACAGAAAATATATGTAAACAACATGACACACTATAATTTAGTCATTTTCATTTAACACAGCACTAACTACAGATATTACAAACCTCATTACAACTGCTTTATCAGTATATCCTTCCCGCCGGTAGCTAAATGAATTCCGCACCATACTCATTGGCTACAACATTTAAGGAACAAGTAAATAAATTAATAAAGCTATAACATGGGCATGAGAATTCCATGATTAGCCTTAAAGCTGCTCTTGGCCCCAAATATCCTGTTACATGTTCCTGGACTAGTATCCCAAACTTTGACTTACGCAGAAACCAGACTGCCCAGGCTCACTTGCAATTACAGAAGTATCACAAGACAAAAGAAAAGATTGCTTACATAGTTTCGTTTTGGCATAATTAATAGCCGAACAACTCTCTCAAGGCCATTCAAAATGAAGTAACTGAAAAGTTAAGGAGTTTGATAAAGCAATAATCAGTCATAAAAGTCAGCTGCACAAACAAGCTACTTAGTTACTGGAACAAAGTAAGAAATGAAACAGAGCATGGAAACTAAGAAATGCTTAGAATACAACAAAATGTAAAGTCTCATATCATGTCTTTTAATAGAAATGATATGGTGATCAACCACTAACTCACTGACTGTAGTCTATGATAATATCTAATCGATTGTTATTAATTAGCTTTCAATGTGTTTTATTACGTTTTAATCTCATAGGCTTTTGTACAAGCATTACCAAAGAGACATGCCCCCAAAGAGGAAGACTGATTAAAAAGAGAGACAATTTGTCTTAAAGCTCCACCATCCACATAATAAATGGAACTCCTAAGTCCTAACCAGTTGGTCATAGAGGCTTTTATAGCATGTCAGGAATCCTCCTAAAAGCAAGAATATAAATGACTTAATAACCCTAGTTGACAACATTATAATGAATCAAAATCACAGCAAGTGTTAAGTGGCAGAGTACAGACAGGGTTAAAACTACCTACCCACCCATTTCTGAAGCCTCTTCTTTGAGCGACACGAGTTTGCCGGGATCAGCATCCCTCAAGTTGCATAGCTTTGACTGCGTAGCATGCATCTCACATCAGTATGGGCAAAAAAAAAAAGATAAAATTATTCATCATAATTCTGTTGTTAGTTAACATAACAGTTAATTTTTTCTGCCACTTCTACAATAGTTCCTTGCAGAGTATCACTCTACACAATAGACTCTTCTACGCACATGCACAACTTCAAATTAACAAGAAAGAAATTAGGAAAATAATTTTAAATGAAAAAAGTATAAGTATACAGCATAGTTTAATACTCTGACACTTTAAAATAACCGACATATCTGGTCACACCAGATACTTTTAACGTCTACTGATAATTTTAGACATTCCTAATTGTATTTTACATGTTTTTATTTTTAATTACTCTTAGGTAGCAGTTAGCAGCTGTCCCTAAACAATGAAGACAGAGATAGTGGAGACGGAAACATAAAAAACACTTATACTGTATGTTGTTTGGTTGTTGAGTATAATACATGATAACAGTCTTTATAATTTGTTTGGAAACACAAGAACAATACAATAAATACATAATAAAAGACATGTAC
Source organism: Dalbergia cultrata (assembly GCA_031216105.1). Lineage (NCBI taxonomy): Eukaryota > Viridiplantae > Streptophyta > Magnoliopsida > Fabales > Fabaceae > Dalbergia > Dalbergia cultrata. Next base: position 23,043,080 of record CM062350.1, read on the forward strand.
CGCTGTCGGACCGCCCCAGCACCACCAACTTTTGTGAGGACACATTGAAAAATAATAAATATGTATAGGGGTATTATAGAAAGAAAAAATATTAAATTTCCTTTCCCCATTCCCTGTCTCATCACCAAACAAATTTTAGTCTCAAGTGTCTCCATATTTCTGCCCCGGGACAGCTACCAAACACTACCTCATCGGACAGGATACTCGAATCCGTGCAACATAGGAGCATACTAATTGAGGAAAAATGGTTTTCAATAGCCAAAAATTACAAAAGAAAATAAAGTCGCAAAGAAAGCAACCTGTAACATTATGGGAAACTGTCCAAAATTAAAATGTTCTCTTATGATTGCGCCACCGTCATATTGAAAGCAAACATCCACAAAGAACTTCCCTGTATATGAAATCTTTGCCTGTCTACACTGTTCCAATTTAAAAAAAATGGAGAAGAAAAATTGCACCCGAGTCAACCACTGAACAAACAAAAAAAAAAAGGAATTAAAAAAAATTCCTGCATTAAACAAAAGAATGAGATTTCGAAAAACTTGCTTCAAATGGAAATAACCCCTTCGTTGTCTTCGACACTCGTTCCTTCTGAGGCTTATACACCACCGGACTATCCAACCAAAGTGATCACAAGTTAAGAAGAACGAACACCAATTGCATCAAAGACAATAACAATAATAATAATTGCATATTTCGGAGCTAATAAAATTAAAGTAAAAGACATAGAGAGAGAGAGAGATTTTTAAAAAAAAAAAAGGAAAAGGATATTTCTGAGCTTTCTGGAAGTGAAAGAGTCGAAAACTTCGACGGGCTTGATGTGGCTGAGCATGGTTTCCAATCCAGCGTCGATCATGTAATCGAAGGACTCTATGTGAGGCCTCAAAAGCTCTCGCAGTGCCTCGAAGTGCCGAACCGAACCCGGTATTGCGTTCATCTTCGCTTTTGAACCGCGACGAAGAAGAACAAGAAGGAGAAGAATAACAAGAGAAGAAGGAGCTAGCTAGGGCTTAGAAGGTGAGATGCGGAGAACGCCGTCGTTTAGGGAGTCAGTTTGGGTGCTGAGAATGAAAATGAGGAGAGGAGTGAGGACAAGGGAGGCGACGCCGAGAATGAGGCGGGTACAAGGAGGGTTTATGTCAAGGGTTTTTATTTTTTTAATTTTTTAATTAGTATTATTATTATTTTTGGTCAATTATTATTTGTTTATACTTTATTTTTATTTTTTTGGTTTTTCCACCCTGTGACAGGCCTGACAGTCCAACTAATCTATATTCGAGTATTGCGAAGCCCGACTGGGGGTTACTCTGATTACGGGTAACGCTTCATTCCCATCTCTTCAATAATTAGTGGCAATAATGGGATTTCGAAGCCCAAATATTTTTTTTTGTGTTCGTAAGGTGCTTTTTTGGTCTGAGTGTATTGTAAAGTTCAAGTGTTCAACTCCATTTCATATTAGGCGGATAGATCGGCTTGCGAACGTGACGAAAACAAAGTTTAGCTTCTGGGCTCACTTTTCAGTTTTCACAATGACAAGACCAAGATTAAGATCACTGGATTTAACAAAGATCCCAAAACTGCATGACAAAAAAAAATCCTAAAACTGTCAATTTTTCTATCTAGGAACACTGGAAATATGTTTCCACTATAAAAAATTAAAATATTTTTTAAAAAATATCTCTTTAAATATTCCATATTCTATTATTATCTCTCTCATCTTTCAATTTTTCATCAAATTGTAATTTAATCTTCTTCATTTTTCAATCAATCACTATATTCTATACATCACTACCAGATATAGTTCCTTCCTTATCTCCAATATTATCTTCATATCTATTGTCTTTGTCATTTCTATCTAGAAACAAGTACCAAATGCAGATATAAAAAATCTTAGGGAATAAAAGACAAATATTAAAAAAAAGAGTTATATTATTTGTACTCATGAAGTGTGAAACACCATGCCAACTCACACCTCATTCATCATTAGATGAAATATGGACCACATTCAAATAGGTTCCATATCTCATTCAATAATAGATGAGATGTAAGTTGGTACGATACCCCACATTTCATGAATATAAATAATATTTTTTTAAAAAAAAACCTTCACAATTTATCTAAAATGTTTGTGAAATGTCTGATCACTATTATTAATTTTAAAATTTATTATTGAGTATTGGAATTTGTTCCCAATAGGTAAAATCAGATGACATGTAAATTTAACAGTTGAGTCTTCACAAGTTTACGATGGAAAAATGTTAGCAACAACAAGATTGAGAAAGACACGACATTCTGACACAGATAAGGCATACCAAGCCAATATTTATGTCAGCCAATTATTGATCAAATCAAACTAATTGTTAACATTATTGTATCTAAATTATTTCCTATCCATGCAATTCATGGGCACTTGAGATACCCGAATATAGTTATATAATAATTGATTATTAAAAAAGTTTAATTAATCCGTCAGTTCCTATGATTTCATTTAATTTTCAATTGAGTCCTTACATTTTAAAAATTTTCAATTGGGTCCCTATATTGTATAAAATTTTTCAATCAAGTCCTTGTTGTTAACTGCCATTACAAAAATATATCCAGCAATGCTATGATACACTTAATGAAGTCAGATGTACCATAAAACTTATTATCTATATCATTAAATATATATAAAATTCATATACCATGTAATTTAAAAAATGAGATTTTACAGTATAATCATACACCCATTTCTACCAAAACATAGTAGGAACTCTCATTTTGTTTTCTCTCACCCCCCCCTCTCTTCACTACCACCATCAACCCCTTCCCCTCTTCTCTACCCCCAACCAAGATCCAACTCTTAATTCCACAACCAAATCAAAACCCAAAAACAAGCAAGCAAGCAAATATCATCATCATCAAACCCCTTCCCCTCTCTCTTTGCAGAGATTGAGTTTTGAGGTGGAGCTCCTACCAATCAGCACCACCCCTACGCCAACAACGACAACTTCTTCAGCTACGATGGCTACTTCAGCTTCTATGGTTATAGGATGAACCAAGGTTCCATTTATTTGGGTTCATAATACGTGTTGCAGCTACAGCTGCACAGGCCCTAAAATCAATGTTACAGGAAATTTTTCTTTCTTTAGAAGGTTATGGACAACGAACATCCTTTGCTTTGATTTGTCATTGGTGGGTAATATTTTTAAAAGGGGGCTACCGGTTTTTTTTTTTTGTTGGCTGTGTATTAGAGAGACGTTGAATTCTACGAACCTTCTACTGTACATGGCTCCAATGGTTGTTGTTTTCCTTCTTCCTGCTACACTAATAATTGAAGAAAACGTGGTTGGCATTGCGTTGGCTCTTGCCAAAGATGGTGTGAAGATCATGTGGTATCTACTATTAATTCAGCACTTACGTATTTTGTGAACTTGACCAACTTTTTGGTCACCAAACGCACCAGCGCTCTCACCCTTCAACTATACCTCACTCATTCGTATGGGCTTATATTCCTCTGTTTCTCTATGTTTTTTTTTTCCAACTCTAACTTACATATCTAATTTCTTGTTAGTTGGAACATCAAACTTTTATTGTTGTCATTGATGATAACAATTATATTCTATTGAGAATTATAAAAAATGTAAGTGTGTCAAGTCTTACACCGATATTAAGGAATCCTTCCTATATAACAAAAAAAATATATTATAAAAAATTATTTTATTTTGATAGGTTATAATTTAAAAATGGTTGTATATGACAGCCTAAAATAATCAAAATAACTAAAAATTATGTGAAATGAGAAATAAATATATTTTTAAAATGAAAAGTATAATTTTCAAACTTCAATTTGAGAAGATATAGGATTTTAAAAAGATTTTGTAGAAATTTATTCTACATTAATAACTTATTATAAAATTATAAAAAACTAAAAGATAAAGTAATTCATTTTCCTTCCCTTTTCTTTTATGAATGAGAGCAATAAATTAATTTTCAAGAAAAATTCAACCAAACAAATTCCTTATAATAACACATTAACAAATTCCAGATGGTTTGGCAAGAATGCCTCTTATAATCACTTGAGAGTGTTTGGGTGCAAAGCATTTGTTTATGTTCCAAAGGATGAGAGATCCAAGTTGAATTTGAAGACAAAGCAATGCATCTTTATTGGATATGGTCAGGATGAGCTTGGTTATAGACTCTATGACCCAATTGATAAAAAGCTTGTGAGAAGTCGTGATGTGGTGTTTGTAGAAAACCAAACCATTGAAGATATTGATAAAGTGGAGAAGACTGAATCCCAGCATAATAGTGACTAGATTGATGCAGATCCAGTCCAACCACCACATGCACAAGAGCTAGTAGAGAATCAGGCCCAGGATCGTATGCAAGAAGATAACCATAGGGTTTGTGATGACCAACAGATGGGAGATCATTTAGATGCTCCAACTAATGATGTTATTGATGATCGGCATGAAACACCTACAGATCCGCCCGTTGTACTTAGGAGGTCTACTAGAAAGATACAACCTTCAACTAGGTATCCTTCTGATGAGTATGTGACCTTGACTGATGGGGGAGAACCTGAATGTTATGAGGAGGCTATAGATAGTGACCAGAAGCAAAAATGGGTTGATGCTATACAAGACGAAATGCAGTCTTTGTATGATAATCAGGCATTTGAGCTTGTGAAATTGCCTAATGGTAAAAGAGCTTTGCAAAACAGGTGAATATATAGGTTGAAACATGAAGGAAATTCTTCTTCCCCAAGGTATAAAGCTAGATTAATGGTTAAAGGCTTTAGGCAGAAAAAGGGGATTGATTATGATGAGATTTTTTCTCCGATTGTGAAGATATCATCTATTAGGACCATTTTGAGTTTGGCTGTAAGTCTTGATTTAGAGATAGAGCAGATGGACGTAAAAACTGCTTTCCTCCATGGTGATCTTGAGGAGGAAATCTACATGGAGTAGCCTGAAGGTTTTAAAGCAAAAGGAAAAGAAGATTATGTGTGCAAACTCCAGAAGAGCTTATATGGCTTGAAGCAAGCTCCGAGGCAATGGTATAAGAAGTTTGAGTCTATAATGGGAGAGCAAGGTTATAAGAATACTACTTCAGATCATTGCGTTTTTATTAAACAGTTTACTAGTAATGATTTTATTATCCTTTTATTATATGTTAATGACATGCTTATTATTGGTCAAAATGCTTTTAGAATTGATAGGTTGAAGTAGCAACTTGGGATGTCATTTGCAATGAAGGATCTCAGACCAACAAAGCAGATTCTTGGTATAAAAATCATCCGAGATAGAAAGGAGAAGAAACTTTAGTTGTCACAAGAGAAATACATCGAAGTCGTGCTGCAAAGGTTTCAAATGGAGAGTGCTAAAGCTGTTAGTACTCCTCTTGCTATACACTTCAAATTAAGTTGCAAGCAAAGTCCACCAAATGAAGAAGAGAAGAAAGACATGGAGAGAGTTCCACATGCTTCAGCCGTGGGTGTTTGATGTATGCTATGGTATGCACTAGACCAGACTTACCTCATGCTGTTGGTAGTGTTAGTCATTTTCTTTCAAACCTACGAAGAGAGCATTGGAATGCAGTGAAGTCAATTATGAGATATCTCTGTGGTACTTCTAACTTGAAGTTATGTTTTGGAAATGAGAAGCCTTTTTTAGTGGGTTACACTGACTCAGACATGGTAGGAGATGTTGACTCTAAAAGGTCTACTTTAGGTTGTTTGATTAAATTTAGAGGTGGAGCTGTAGCTTGGCAATCTAAGTTGCAAAAGTGTGCTGCTTTATCCACTACAGAGGTTGAATTCATTGCCATTACCGAAGCATGCAAGGAGATGCTTTGGATGAAGAAGTTCTTACAAGAGCTTGGTTTTACTCAAGAGAAATATGTGTTATTTTGTGATAGTCAAAGTGCTATACATCTTGGTAAAAACTCAACTTTTCATTCAAGGTCCAAACATATTGATGTTAGGTATCATTGGATACGTGATACTTTGAATGCTAAGTTGTTGGAACTTGAAAAGGTTCATACTGATGAGAATGGTTCTGATATGATGACAAATTTTTTACCAAGATGGAAGTTTGAAACTTGTTATTTAATCACCGGTTTGGCAGTTACCTCCACATTGTCGTGAGGGGAAGATTTGTTGGGTTGGGCACCCTTCCATGTGGAGAAAAGCCCAAACCACCCAAGCCCACTTATGAGTCACTTACCTAATAATAGGAGTCAGTTAGGGTTGTCATGTGTGTGCTCATTTTTGTGCAAAATTGGTAGCCACAAAAGAGAGAGAGAAAAGAGAGAAACACAACCAACCCTTCTTCCATTTTTCTGTCACAAATAGTCACCATGTATTTGCGTTTACGAATTCGTTTACCCTTGGATCGAGCTGATAATTTAACAGCAGGTTCCTGACAGGTGGTTCTTCATTTTGAACGGTTGGATCATCAAGAAAAGGTCTGGAGTGTGAGATATTAAGCTTACACAGAGGTTCTATTTTGGTTTGGAGAATCAGCTTTTCTAATTTAAGCTGTCTCCATAAATCGGCGTTTGTGAAGTCGTTCATTGTTGGATCAAGCTGAAACTTTGACAACAGGTTCTGGATGTTTGGTTCTTCATTCTGAATGGTTGGATCATTGAAATAAGGTTCGGAGGGTGAGAAACTGGTCTTGGACAGCAACTCCATTTTTGGGGTATTTCACAGCTTCTTGTTCTCAATTTATGAATTGGTAATTGGTTTGTTTAAGTTGTTGGTAGCACAATTTGTGCAATTTTTGAGACTCTCTTATACCTGTTTTGATCATAGTGGAGCTATTTCATTGGTTTGGATGACCCGTGATTTTTATCTCTCACATTAAAGGAGTTTTCCACGTTAAAATCTTAGTGCATTGTTTCTATTATTGTTCTGGTTTATTGTATTGATTGCTGCAATATTTCACTGCTATTGTTGCTCCTCTTGTTATTGCAAGTAGGAATTATGTGTTTATTTGCCAACAATTTGTATATGACGGAGTATGCCATTCATGTTTCATATTCATACCTACTATGGAATCCAAATGTTTTTGTTAATTTTCTGTTTGGTACCCAAAGTGAGCCTTTTACTAATGCCTATCTTAACTCTGTTTTTTTTTTTAGCGTCTACAGTTTTTGCAATGTGCAATTTACCTTTAAATTCACCGGTTCCTTGCCTCATTTTAATAGTTTGGAGAGATTACGTTAGAGGTAATAGTATAATATGACTTTGCAATTTATATACTGAAGCTCAACTTTAACCACTCAATATGTAACATTTTGTGGCAAGCTAGTCATCTGATACTTCATCATCTTCTAAAGACTTAAAAGCCGTTTGTTAGATACAATGCAACATGCCACATAGGATGTAGCTTAAGAGTTTCTAAAAACACAATTCCAGGACTAATAACAGAAAGTCAAATAAAGAGCACCTTTGCTAAAAGGTTCCCAATGCATAGGACATAATCAATTTGGTGCCCTACCTAGGATTCGATCAATAGTTGCTCCCTATATCAAAGTAGAAAAGGCCAAAAAATAAAGAAGATTGTCAGGTCCTAGCTTGTAGAAAACAAAGTTTCTGAACAGAAAAAGCTAGAGAAGAGGCCTTACTAGCCAATTGGAATTGTTTATAGCTTTGAGACACCAACTGCCTGGACCTCAACAAATTGAACCTTGGACAACATCAAGGGAGGCATCCGATATTGACCCTGTCCAAATATGCTGAAGTGGAGGTATAGTGTTAGCTGGCACGGCCTTAGCAAGGGTTACAATTTTTTGTGTCACAACATCTGAGAAGTAAAAAGTGGTTTTGTTCATTTTTGTTTTCCGTTGGTTTTTTGTCTCATGTTTGCAGCATTGCAATTTTGTTGTTACTAAAAACCGATTAGAAGCAAAGTTGGATCTGTGTCTTTTCCTTTTTCTTGCATTTTCTATGAGATTTGCTACAGGGAGAGTCTCAATAGGCTCGATGGTGACAATAGAAAAGGCCAAAGCATGTGATTTTTTTTTAAAATGGTGCCGAACCATTTTTCCGGTTGACCATACTCTCTCTATAAATATTATTGTTTGTAGTCATGGGCTGAACATAATGATAAAGATGGGCTAATGTGAACAATAGAGCTTGATATGTTTGGGCTTTGATTTTTTATTTTCATTTTTTATTTTTTAAAATTTTTGTTAAATTACACAAGAAAAAGGAAAAATAAGCCCAAAAAAAAAAAAGATGTGAGTGAGCAACAAGATATAATGATTAATCCCAAATGGCCTTTTTTAGTTTTCTCATAGTATCCTTCGACAAGTACAATGATTAATCCCTTCACATATTATGAGTCCTTAATACAATAATAGTTTAATCCTTATGCAATGTGTAAAATATTTTTATATTATCATCTAATCATGAGTTGACACATCAACATATGTAATTGAGTTTTATATCCACAATTTAAAAAGTCATTCATATGAAATTATTTGATTGGTGGCAATGTGAAAAAAAAAAATTACACAGTGGATCATAGTTGAACCCCCCAAAAATAATGTACTTGGATAAAACTATTTTCAAAAATATGATTCATAAGAATATAATTCAAGGCTTAGATTTTTTTTGTCATTGATAAATTTCAAATCTTAAAACAGAAGATCCTGAGAATTCGAAATAATTTTTTTGGGTAATTACAACAACCTCCCCTGAGGTTCTTTAATATTACACTTACTCCCCTCTAGTTTTCAATATTACAGTTACCTCCTTTATTTTTAAATAACTTTTTCAAATTCCTAAATTACCCTCAAGATAATCCACCCTCTTTCTCTCATTCTCTTCCACCACCATTGCCCATCCTCCACTCACTACCACCACTGTCACTACCAGAGTAGAGGAAGGAGGAAGGAGCCACGATGACTGACGGAGGCCAGCTAGGCTTCGAGAGGTCACGATGGAAGGTAGTGGCGGCAAGGCGTGAGGGTTGGCCTCATGTCAATGGTGCAGGTGGTGGCTCACCGGTGTAGATCTATTGCGGCAAGCACGCGACGTTGACCAAGGGAGAAAGGGAGTGGTGACTCACGATGCATGAGGGTGGTGGTTCGACCGTTCGAGGCTAGCGGCAATGATGAGGGTGATGACTCAAATCCGCCACGGCAATCGTGCAGATTGTGATGCAACGGAGAGGAAAGTGGCGGCATGGCTGTGGAGGGTAAGACGAGGAAAAGGAAAGGGAAGTAGCATTGTGGTTGTGGTTGGGTAGTGAGAGAGGGATGGAAAACGAAGGGGTGGCTGGTCATGGGTCCATGACACCATGAAGACGGTGGCAGTGTTGGGGCTAGTAGCATCGTCACAAGGTTATAATCTATAATGACATGGCAATCGTGGCTCTGTAGCAAGGGAAGCTTGATGTAATTGTGATAGGAGTTATGAGAGTGTTACGACCTTTGCACATCCATGGCCGCCACGTCTCTGTCGTGGTTGTGGTTTTGTAACTTTGTCTTAGGGGCTTAGTGTTGGTGTTGTTACCTTAAAATCTTGTTGAATGTTGCTCTCTTAGGATTATTTTATGTTCAATTTTGGTTGGTATTTGATTTGTTTCTCTGCATCTACATCTTGTTTTCGAGTTTAGTCACCATCTGATTTTGTTTGTATCTCTCACATAAAAAATGTTGTCTCTCCATTTTTGCTGCAGTGGGTTTCAACAATCAATAAAGAAATAGCGATGGCAGAGGATGACGACAATGATTGACCAAAGGGGAAAAAATGATGGAATATTGGTGTTATGAAGATGGTGTGTTAGATTGAAGTTACAGTGTACAGCTCAAGTCTAAGCCACTGGTGTAGATAAAAAAAAAATCAGACACTATGAGGGAAAGAAGATGGCTGGGTGATGGTGGCTCATGTGATGGGGTGAGAGAGGATGGGGGTAAAAATGTCCTTTTAATTTATGAGGGGTATCTATGTAATGATATAAAAATAATTAAGGGAGGTAATTGTAATATTGAAAACTAGAAGAGATAAGTGTAATATTAAAGAACCTCAAGGGAGGTTGTCATAATTACCCCTAACTTTTTTAATGTTGATATTTTTGTGGTCAAATTGAACGAAGAATTTGGAGTTTTTTTTGTTTGGTCAAAGATAGATATTGTAAAACAGGCCAAGAGCCCAAAAACCAACTACAACCAGTGCAGAAAAGAACGACATAATCACAACTCACAAGGCCCCCTAGCTGGAAGACAACACGGCCCAACATTAAGGTCGGTCTGCTAGGTACACATTGTCAAGACGGGGGGTTCTCATGACCATTGACCACCCAATCTCTTGGTAATTACCATTGACGACCAAATAGAGAAAAAAAGGCAATCTCTTTGCGGACTTACCTCGCTACTTAGCTTCAGCCGCTTGGTCTGCCAATTGATTGCCTTCACCAGGAGACTAAGCCATAGTACTGTGGTTGAACTAAAAAAGTGCAGCCTCCTTGGTTTTGATATTCATTTTCAATATCTTGGATTTCATGATTTTGTCTTAATTTTAGCATTTTCTTCCTAAAATTTTAAAACTAAAATTGAAAAATAAACATATCATTAGTTGTGGATTTTATGGTGGACCTCTCTTCATAAAAAACTATCCATTATTTATCATTAGATTAAATCGTCCAATAAAAATAATAATCATCCAATAATTAATAATAAAAAAATTTATAATAAACCTCAAAATTTAAGGTCCACCTTATAATTTACCTATCATTAGTTATTCAAACAAATTTTCTTTAAATAAAGAGAAGAAGGTAAAAATAAAAAAATTCTCTTAGCTCTATTCTATGATCTTCACACGAAATGAAATAGCCCACTGGCTTTCTTTGAAATAATAATAATAATAATAATAAATAAAAGTAAAAAAAGAAAAGGACAAAGAAGGACAACAGATTGCAAGCGGGGGTGTCTGGTGTTGGTCGCGCTTGCATATGCACCATAGTAATAAAACCAGACCGGAAAGGTGAACTACCTGACCTGGCCCGGTTCATGATGTGGACCGGTTATGCATCCAACCCGGTCAAACCCAGTCAAACCCGGTGAGAACCGGTCAAAACCGGCCGAGTTTGCAATTGAACCGGGTCATGTGAACCGGCGGGTTTGAGTTGGCAATTATTGGAAATTGCAAACTCAAAAATGCAGCCTGTGGGACTCGAACCCAGCACCAGCAGGGAAGGATGAGCGCTCCCCACCACTAGGCTGCTCACGTTTATGTGTCATTGTGGGTAAATAATTATATATATTGTATAGTTATCATATTTTTATATATTTATTTAATTAAATCTTATTCAACCGGTTGAACCAGTGACCCACCGGTTGAACCAGTGACCCAATGACCCGGTACCTTGACCGAGTCGATCACCGGTCCGAGTTTTAAAACTATGATATGCACTTTAACCAACAATTTCTGAAAATGGGTAAGCACGAAACTGCAGAGAGAAAGAGGAGATGCCAAGAGCTTAAAAGAAGGACTAGCGACTGGCAGCACCAGACTTCACTCTCCACAACCCGGCCCGGCCAGGTGACCCGATATGGACCTGCCATAATCGGGCCGGGTCTAACCCGGGGTGAACAAAAAGGGGACCAGTCAGCATAAAAAACAAGCTAGATTAGTAGTTTTGTGACCGGGTCCGGGCCAAGCCGCGAGTTAACCGACCCGGTCCGGTTACATATGTTTTGCTAGTGTTAACCTCCCTTAGCCGTCTATCAGCTTGTCACTCTCACTTTTCAAACTCAAATAAGACAACACACACTTTCACCTTTCCTTTCCCTGTTTGGCTTTTTCGATGCTCTGCTGCTGCTAGTCTGCTACAGCGCAAAGGAGAAGCCATTCAGCCAAGGAGCTTTCTTCTCCAACCACCAACCCATTCTCCAACGTACAGCAGCCATTTGCAAGGACTGGTTCTCTACTTCCTCGGAGGTTTGCTGGCCAACAGCACCAGCCCCTCTCATCGCCGCTGCAACCGGTCTGAACCACCACACACCAGTAGCCGCGAAGACCGCCCTACACAGATCCCTGTAAGCCGCACAACAGCAGGAGTCTAAGGCAAGCTTGACTCCTACTTCATTTTCTTGCAAACTGGCCCTGCTGCAACATATCCCATGCAAGCATTCTCCTAACTTCTACCATTTAGTTCTTCCAAAAGAAAATCCTAATCATTTTTAAAATCCTAACTTCCACTGTCCTGCATCTCTTACGTTTTCTTTTAAATTCTTATTCTACTTGTAACAGGGCTTGATATTTGATTTAGTTTCTCGTTGGTATTTTTCCGGAAAATTTCTCATTCTACGAGATTAACGTGATTGTAATGATTCCGGATTTTCAGTTTGAAATTTTTGTTGTTTTTTAATACACGTAAAATTAATTTAGTATTTCACTACATGTCAAGTTATCCAACACAGTTCTTACTTCTTAATGAATGCAACCACTTGCATGATTAAAAATAAAAAGCACATGAATTATCCTTGCTAAATATTATTATTGCAGTGATATACTAAACCATCTTAAATTCCAGGTGACTCAGATGATGACCATGAGGAACTTTTAGCTGCTGCTAATTTTGATAGGAATGCCAGCTGTAGGTAACTAAACAGTGTTTTGTGCTTTTGCAGTTGTGTACTTAGTGCGCGTGCGGGCACACACACCCACACCCACACACACATAACACTTTCGATTTATATATGTTGCTTTTGGCCTTCGCAGATACTGGCTGTTCTAGTTCATTTTGGAGGAAACTCAAAGTCTCAAACCTTATTTTGCTCCTGTCAACTTGGAGGACATAGCCTGCTTGAATCAGCTGGTAGGTGCTCCAGCTAAATTTGTTTTCCTGAAATCTACAGATTAAAGCATTTTTTCTAAAGGTAAGATTATATGATTTAACAATTATGATTCAATGAATCAGCCTCCTAAGGATTGAACATCATTGTGAGTTTTTGTGATATCATCCTTTTGTTCTGTTCTAGTATTTTGTACTCAATAATATACAACATTGATGGCTGAGATTAAAGAAAGTAAATAGAAGCAGCAGAAAGAGGATGATTCGGAGCAATAGATGTTTCAACAATGTGATCCTCAGATGCAAGGTATGTGCTTAGATAAATGTAAAATTTGCTCCAATATTCTGTTCATCTGTTGTTTATTTTGCCATTCACAGACCAGCTCACAGATGCAGAACCTGTCTCCCTTCTCTAGTGTGATGGTAATGCATATAGTTAGATTTTTGGCTATGCAATGTAAAACATATCTCAAGGCTGGGTCTTCAATGAGACTTGGTTCCAGGATAATTAGAGATCTTATGATTTTAAAAGTAGGGGATGGTTGGCTCTATGCAGTTATGCATTCCTTGCAGAGTAAATCAAGCTTATTCTCACAAAAAAAAAAAGCTTGGTAGTTGGTTTGTTGATTGATTATAACAATTACCTAAAGTTTGGAAGGATGAATTTTATATTTATACTCAATTCCGGCATTGGTAATTTGGACATATGATTGCCTCTTGGATATTTTTTTCTTAATGTGGGCTCATGAATGAGCATTTTAGCACCAGTATTTGAGCTGTATGTAAAATCTCACTCTGTAGTTCCTTTATTAAAAAACTTGCATGACATGAATCCTTCCATCAATGTAATGTAATATATTTTCCCACAAAGTATACTATGGGGCAGATTGTTGCTTAAATGCAGTGATAAGATAACAACTGATATTACTGCAGTTTCTGTCTTTTATATTCTAATATTATCATCATCATCATCTATGAATTCTGCCATGCCATTTACATCTAGCCTAGTGCTGATTTTTAGCAGGGCTATAAAAAATTCTTTGCCCAGTTCTCTGTTGGCTTCAACCATTCAAACAGCAAGGGAGGATATCCCATACTCACCCTTCCCCACAACACAATCTATGCCTGCAAAGTATAGCAACATTGCTTTGTCAATTGGTGGTCCCACTACAACCATGTCTGAGGTGCACATCTGGCTTATTTAAGTATTTCTATATACAATCTTTTGAGTAAGGTTGAGTCATATTAATAAAGCCTAGTATCATAACTTACAGAGTATTTGATTATTCTTAGCCCAAAAAAGGGTACTGGAATTAATGACTCTTGCTTTTAATGTATTTAAGGATGGCAGTAGTATGCTAATAAATTATTTAATAAGCAGTAATGATAGCTGTATAAAATAAGTGAAAATATTCTCCCAAGTGTTATTATAGGTGACGTTGTACTGTTGTCTGTATTAATTACTTACCAACAGATAACTGTATTGTGACAGTAGTTACTGGTTCAATTACTTGCGTTCATGAACAATTTTCCAAAAAGAAAAGGAACTTGTTTTTGTTTAAGCTTTGAGTGAAGCTAGTCTTATTCAATCGTTTTGTTTCCTATATATAACATGACAAAGTTTATATTAAACCATTAGCAACTTAAGAGTACATAATGGATGAGATAAGGTGTCTGGATTTTATGTCTAGGTATCAGAATCTGTTATTTTTAATTTGTAAATATTTTAGTTTGATGTTATCTTTTTGTTTATTTTTAAATATTATTTTGTTTATCTTTTTGGGTACATTTTATGTGTTTTTAAGTTATTCAAATTGCACAATTAATTTTTGGGTAATCATTGTAGTACGAATGTATGTTGTGGGTAAGCGTTTTGGATAACTCTATTTTGGTAGACTAGTTTAAATCTCTCTTTTTTTTATTTTTATTTTTTATAAAAAGTGTTTTCCAATGATAAACCTTGGTGGGTGCTCCATAAGAATATTTTCAAAATTTGTCACCATTCCATCTCATCGCAACAATGTAGACCATGTCAATGCTTATGCTGAAAACATGAAACACCAGCACACACATTAACAGCACCTTCGCAATATCACACACCAAATCCAATCTCTAAACAAGAACCTTTCCTGCAAAGCCAGTCCTTCCCCCAAACACAGTGCCCAAATCAAACACACCCACACAGAGTACCCAAACCAACCATAGTACATAGTACACAAAACAAACTAAGTACATGATCACCGCGTTGCCTCACTATTCCCTCTTCCTCCCTCATTGTCACTGCCCCAAAAAATTCCAAGCCAAACCCTTTCTCTCTTAGTCATGAGAACCTTCTTTCTCTTTGGTTTGCTTAACTTGCTGATGTCTTTTAATTTTTCTTTCCTTTTTTTTTTTTATTGATCTGCTATAATAACTTGGGCTTTGTAAGTTTTGGTTTTGCTAGTTAGCCAAGAGAGATTTTCGGTCTTCCTTGGAGCTGAAGAGATTTTTTGGGAGCTGAGGCAGTGAAGAGTAAGAAGAACAGAGGAGTAGCTATTCCCAGGTATGTGTTATACTTGCATTTAAACTGATTCAACAGATTGTGCCTCATAACATGAATAAGGGTTAGGAAGCATGCTTCAGTTACAAAACTGTATTAGGCCTTAGCTACTGTGAAATTGCTTGGGAAAAAAAGAAAAAGAAAGAAGGAAGTAAACCCTCTGTCTGCATTTCAAAACCGCATTTCCAAAAAGTTATTTAGTTCTTTTGGTATATTTGTAAGTTTGGGTTTTAGAGGGAAAGACAAGTAATTCCTTCCTCTTCAAAATCCAAACTCAAAAAGATAATGTGAGTTTGAAAGTGACCAATCAGAGGCAAATCTGTGGTCTAATAATTTATATGTACCATTATTTGATCTTAAAAGAGACCATGATGTGGCTGCTGTCCTGTGCATGGGACTCGAAATTACTCCCGTGATGTTCAAACTAGATATAAAGTGCACTATTTATCCATTTGACTAATATGGGGCTACCCTGCGCTAATTATTCTCATGATGTTCAAACTAGATACTAATTATGCGTTTGACTAATATGTATTTTGACAAGTGGAGGCACTACTTTGGCAAATGAAAACAAAAAAAAAAAAAGTAAAAAAATAAAGGAGTTGGGGAACTAGAGAAATGACCCAATTACATTTTCGATTGTGGAAGGTTACTACTCACAAGCCCACCACCTAATGTGCAGTCAAGAAAAAGGGACAGTAAGAGGTAGAGGGAAGGCAGTGAAGAATCTACAATTGCGGCGGCACCTCAAAGAATCTTGAGAATGTGAATATCGGAATTGTTGCTAATAAGAAAGCTACTCAGAAGCCTTAGGTCAAGATGGTCCCCAAGACCATTACCCTCCCTTCTAAAGTAAGGAGACTAAAAATAAAAAACAGTGATTCTCCTTTGCAAGAAGTCCACGAATCTCCAGTTTTAAATCCTCTGAAGTTATCATTGAGAGAATAAAAATGGATGAATGACAACAAATGAAAAAACTAAAGTTAGGTAACTACTGTTTAGAAGTAATTTTAGGAAAGGGAGTTGTATGGCTAGTGAGGGACATTGTGTTCCTCCATTACTACTCAAAACCAAGCTTTTTTTACCCTCCAAATTGGGGGGTCAATGAGGGAACGATAGAAACTTCCAAACAAGAGTTACCTAACTTTAGCTTTGTCATTCTTTGCTGTCCATCTATTTTCATTCACCCAATCATAGCGTCAGAGGCTTTGAAACTGAAGATTCGTGGACTTCTTGCAAAGGAGAATAGTTGCTTCTGATTTTCAGTCTCCTTACTTTAGAAGGGAGGGTAATGGTCTTGGGGACCATCTTGACCCAAGGCTCCTGAGTAGCTTTCCCATTAGCAACAATTCTAATATTCACGTTCTTGAGATTCTTTTAGGTGCTGCCGCAACCGTAGATTCTTGACTGCCCTCTGCTTTAGCCTTGCCACTCCTTCCATTTTTATTCTCCCAATCATAGCCTAAGGTATTGTTGAATAAAGCATTGCTTCGTTGGTTGTAGAGAGGCTACAATCTTTTAGCTACTAAGTAACCAATAAGTAATCATTTATTTCTTCATGATGTATTCTCATTTCGCCAATGGAACTCTTGACTTTTGCGTATGAATCTTTAAGTTCAACCCCTCCACAATTTGAGTAGAAAACATGAGAATGCCTACTACAACGGGTCTCACGTACATCACCGTCACCCTATACATAGTCATATTTGTGGGTGGTGGGACAGGGAGTGCCAACAAGTCAAGAGTTATGTCTTTAAATATTCCAATATCAGATAGCACCCAATCTGGTTCAAGATTTTGCCCATTGTGCTATAAAATCTTGAACCAGATTAGGTGCTATTTGATCTTGGAAGAGTTCAAGACACTACTCTTGACTTGTTGGCACTCCTATTCCACCACCCACTGATATGACTCTGTATAAGGTAACGGTAGTGTACGTGAGGCTTGTCGCGATGTGTATTACCATGTTTCATACCCGAACTATGGAGGAGTTGAAGTTAAAGATTTGTACGCAAAAGTCAAGAGTTCTGCTAGTGAAAATGAGAACACATCATGAAGGAATAAATGATTACTTATTAGATACTTGGTAACTAAAAGACTGTGCCCTCTGTGCAACCAACGAAATAATGTTTTGTTCAACAATACCTTAAGCTATGACTGAGACAATAAAAATGGAGGGAATGACAGGGCTAAAGGGGAGGGCAGTCAAGAATTTACAGTTGCGGCTGCATCTCAAAGAATTTCAAGAATGTGAATCTCAAAATTGTTGCTAATGGGAAAGTTACTCAGAAGCCTTGGGTCAAGATGGTCCCAAGACCATTACCCTCACTCCTAAAGTAAGGAGACTGAAAATCAGAAACAACTATTCTCCTTTGTAAGAAGTCCATGAATATCCAGTTTCAGAGTCTTTGAGGCTATCATTGGGGGAATGAAAATAGATGGATAGCAAAGAATGACAAAGTTAAAGTTAGGTAACTCTTGTTTGGAAGTTGCTTTCGTTTCCTCCTTGACCCCCAATTTGGAGGGTAAAAAAAGCTTGGTTTTGAGTGGCAAAGGAGGGACACATTGTCCTTCACTAGGGACGCATTATCCCTCATTAGCCATGCCACTCCCTTCTCTAAAATTAATTCCAAACAATAGTCACCTAACTTTAGCTTTGTCATTTGTTGCCATCCATCCATTTTCATTCTCCCAATAATAGCCTCAGAGGCTTTGAAACTAGAGATTCGTAGACCTCTTGCAAAAGAGAATAGTGGTTTTTGATTTTCAGACTCCTTACTTTAGAAGGGAAGGTGATGGTCCTGGGGACCATCTTAACCCAAGGCTCCTGAGTAGCTTTCCCATTAATAACAATTTTGAGATTCACTTTCTTGAGATTCTTTTAGGTGCTGTCACAATCGTAGATTATTGACTACCCTCTTTTTTAGCCTTGTCATTCCTTGTCACTACCTCCATTTTCATTCTTCCAATCATAGCCTAAGGTATTGTTGAACAAAGCATTACTTTGTTGGTGTGCAGAGGGGACACAATCTTTTAACTATCAAGTATCCAATATGTAATAATTTATTTCTTCATGATGTGTTCTCATTTTTGCTAACGGAACTTTCGACTTTTGCGTATGAATCTTTAAGTTCAACCCCTCCACAATTTGAGTAGGAAACATGAGAATGCACACTATGATGGGTCTCACGTACATCACCATCACATTATACAGAGTCATATATGTGGGTGGTGGGATAGTGGTGCCAACAAGTCAAGAATTGTCTTGAAATATTTCAATATCAGATAGCACCCAATCTGGTTCAAGATTTTGCCCATTTTGCTATAAAATCTTGAACGAGATTGGGTGTTATCTGATCTTGGAATAGCTCAAGACACTACTCCTGACTTATTGGCACCACTCTCCCACCATCCATTGATATGACTCTGTACAAGGTGACGGTGATGTACGTGAGGCTTGTCGTGATGTGCATTCCCATGTTTCATACCCAAACAATGGAGGAGTTGAAGTTAAAGATTCATATGCAAAAGTCGAGAGTTTCGTTAGTAAAAATGAGAACACATCATGAAAAAATAAATGATCACTTATTGGATAGTTGGTAGCTAAAAGATTGTGGCCTCTTTGCAATTAACGAAGTAATGCTTTGTTCAACAATACCTTAGGCTATGATTGGGAGAATGAAAGTGGAGGGAGTGATAAGGAATGACAAGGCCAAAGGGGAGGGCAGTCAAGAGTCTACGATTGCAGCGACACCTCAAACAGCCTCAAGAACGTGAATCTCAAAATTGCTGCTAATGGGAAAGCTATTTAGTAAACTTGGGTCAAGATGGTCCCAGGACCATTCTAGAGACTGAAAATTAGAACAACTATTCTCCTTTGCAAGAACTCCATGAATATCCAGTTTCAAAGTCTCTAAGACTATCATTGAGAGAATGAAAATAGATGGATGACAAAGTTAAAGTTAGGTAATTCTTGTTTGGAAGTTACTTTTGTTCCCTCCTTGACCCCTCAATTTGGAGGTTAAAAGAAACTTGGTTTTGGGTGGCAAGGGAGGGACACATTATCCCTTACTACCTGTGCCACTCCCTCCTTTAAAATTACTTCTAGACAATAGTTACCTAACTTTAACTTTGTTTGTTTCCATCCATCCATTTTCATTCTCCTAATGATAGCCTCAGAGGTTTTCAAACTAGAGATTCGTGGACTTCTTGCAAAAGAGAATAGTTGTTTCTGATTTTTAGTCTTCTTACGTTAGAAGGGAGGGTGATGGTCCCCGGGACCATCCTGACCCAAGGCTCTTGAATAGCTTTTCCATTAGCAATAATTTCGAGATTCACGTCTTGAGGTTCTTTGAGGTGATGCCACAGCCGTAGATTCTTGATTGCCCTCACTTTTAGCTTTGTCATTCCTGGCCACTCCCTCTGTTTTCATGCTCCCAATCATAGCCTAAGGTATTGTTGAACAAAGCATTACTTCAATGGTTGCCAAGAGGCCACAGTCTTTTAACTACCAAGTATCCAATAAGTAATCATTTTTTTCTTCATGATGTGTTCTCATTTTCACTAACGGAACTTTCGACTTTTGCATTTAATCTTTAAGTTCAACCTCTCCACAATTTGAGTAGGAAACATGAGATTGCACACTATGACAGGTCTCACGTACATCGCCGTCACATTGTGTAGTCATATCTGTGGGTGGTGGAATAGAGTGCCAACAAATCAAGAGTTGAGTCTTGAAATATTTTAATATCAGATAGCATCCAATCTGGTTCTAGATTTTGCTCATTGTGCTACAAAATCTTGAACTAGATTGGGTACTATCTGATCTTGGAATAGTTCAAGGCACTATTCTTGAATTGTTGGCACCCTTATCCCACCACCTACTGATATGACCCTGTATAAGGTGGGGGTAATGTACGTGAGGCCTGTCGTGACGTGTATTCCCATGTTTCATACCCAAACTATGGAGGAGTTGAAGTTAAAAATTTATACATAGAAGTCGAGTGTTTCGTTAGCGAAAATGAGAACACATCATGAAGGAATACATTATTACTTATTAGATAATTGGTAGCTGAAAGACTGTGGTCTTTCTGCAATCAATGAAGTAATGTTTTGTTCAACAATACCTTAGGTTATGTTTGGGAGAATGAAAGTGGAGGAAGCGACAAGGAATGACAAGGCTAAAGGGGAGGGCAGTCAAGAGTATACGGTTGCAGAGGCCCCTCAAAGAACTTCAAGAATGTGAATAACGGAATTGTTGCTAATGGGAAAGCTATTTAGGAGCCTTGGGTCAAGATGGTCCCAGGACTATTACCTTCACTTCTAAAGTAAGGAGACTAAAAATCAAAAAGAATTATTCTCCTTTGCAAGAAGTCCATGAATATCCAGTTTCAAAGTCTCTTAGGCTATCATTGGAAACAATTATTCTCCTTTTATATTACTTTTGTTAATGGTAGATAGATATAAAGGTATGATTGGAAAAAATAATTGATAATTAGAAGGTAAATTAAATTCAAAAACTTACTTTAAGTATTAAGATTATGAAAAGGACAAGGTATAATTTTCTATAAATAACACATGAAAGGCTTTTTATATAATGAGTCTTATATATTAGTATTATAGTGAGTCTTAAATATTTGATTAAGAATAAATTTAATAGAAATTGAATTTTGAATTATTATCATATCAAAATCAATCAATTAGCAATTCGTTAACAATTTGACTTTTCTGTTTTCTTTAGAAAAAAATGCTGATTTTAAAGCTTATTTATTTTGGAAATATTTTCTTTATAATTTTTTATATTACCTTCATAATGTGAGACTATTTATGGTTCTTAATTTAATTATAGATCATAATTGTATTGACATGGATTCTCTATTAATACAAATTGTAATATTTAATGATTGTCATACTTGACTTTTTAATAATTGGAATATTTTATTTTGTCATATGAAAAATAATTAATAAGTAAATTGTAAATTAAGTTTAAAAAAATCTTTAAACATAAAGATTGAAAAAGGTGGGGTCTAAATCACTGTATGAATGACACATGAAGCCTAAATCACTATATGAATGACACGTGTAATAGTTCCTATGAAATGAGTCTGAAATATTAGTATAGGAGATTATTTGACAAATTTCAAAATATCAAATTGTTGCAGCCAAGGATATTCTAAAATACAAAGTTAACAAACAATCCAAGAGAAAAAAAAAATTCTTAAATTCTTTTTTTGGAAATATAACAACCAGAAATACATTTTCAAAGCCAAAGCCTATTTTTGGTCGAAGTAAAGCCATTTTTTCAATTGAAAAAAGGTCACACACGAGCAAAAATTTATGGCCCAAATGCTAACTAATACTAGAAAACATTTTATCTTTCAGCAGCAGTTGAATACCAGACCAAAAAAAAGGAGGGATCAGGTGAATAAAATGCAAGAAAGACTAGGCCCAAAACATAGCTTAATAAAACTAGTAAGAAATAACAAAAAGAGATAATGATGAATTGCGACAAAAGCGAAAGAGGATGAGTGTCACTGAGAAGATTCTGGTTGAAGGGGTTTTGAAACAGACTTGGGATGCTGCTGCCAAAATGGGAGAGGAAGTTTGCTAGTTTGGTTATATCAAATACACATAATCACTCACAAATATTATGACAATTGAAGTTTACAGAAGAAGAGGAATACAATATAATTTTATTAAATTCTCCGGTCTTATAACTACACATAATCTTAGCAATTTTTTATCTTCTTCTTAACCTGATTTCAATTACGCTCCAAACATTCGTGCCTTTATAGGCAAAACCATGAGGAAAAAACAAAAAATAACAATTGACTTCATGTGGCCATTAAATGCTACATTAAATACCAAATCTATTTTTTTCATGCTTCATATCTTTTTGTCTCTTAACTTTATTTGTTGTGTTGGGTGAGCTAGAGATTTGGTAGCATGCAAAGTTCTGATTCTTGTCATGCCCGGTTTAATTGCTCACATTTGGGATGCGATTATTGGGCTCTGGTACTTTTGGTCACTATTTTTGTGTCTGGTTGGCTGTATTTGTTTGAAACTGAAACGGGATGGGGGTGATTTTGTTGTGGGGTTTGTGTCTGATTTTCTTGTTTTGATCTTGTTTAGAAGGAGTGATTTTGTGTTCACTGATTTGGAATGGTTTTGGCCTGTGAAGATGGTTGATTTTTTATTTTTTTTCCTGCTATGGTTTTTGTGTTTGATTAATAGATTTCTGATTTGGTAGCTGTGGGATGAGAATGTTTGGGGTTGAGGTTGGTTGTTGTTTCATTGTGACTTTCGAGTGAATCAGAAACTGGAGCCTCTCGTTTTATGCTGCTCACATTCCCGATATGTGCTGCCAGCTTGCTACCCGAGGGAACATTGCAGCTCTCTGAAATGTGTTTTTTGATTGTGCTTTTTAAGCTCTTTGAATCTTCTCTTTTCCTCTGCATTTTGATGCTTATTCATTTTCAGATATTACAGGCTGGGGTGGAGACATTGCAATTGTGCTCTCCTGTACCTTTGACCATTGGAAGAAGCATGCGCGACCAAGACTGCCCCCGCAGTCTATTTTTGTTTTCTCTTCCTTCTCTGTCTCCCTTTTATTTATTTATTTATTTGAGAAAACTGATGAGTTATTTGTTTCTGGGTTAAATTTTTTGGTTGAGATGATAATGGAATGGACCTAATTTAGAATTAAGAGAAACAAAACAAAACTTTTTTATTATTCTTTGGATAGCCAATTAGAACTATCACTCGAGTTGCTGCCCAATTTTATTGGAAATCTTTGAAACAAGATGTAAAAGAATTTGTCACACAGTGCATTGTATGCCAACAAGCCAAAACAGATCATATGGCCCCTGCTGGTCTTTTGCAGCCCCTCCCTATTTCCCAACAGATTTGGGAGGATGTAGCTATGGATTTCATAATTGGACTTCCCTTGTCAACTGGCTTCTCTATTATATTGGTGGTTATTGATAGATTATCTAAACATGCTCATTTTTTCCCTATGAAGGCTGACTATACATGTTAGGATCCATTAGTTAGTAGTTAGTTAGGGGAATTAGTTAGTTAGTTAAGGGATTAGTTAGCTATAAATAAAGGAATTAGAGAGTAATTAGGAAGTCTTTGATCATTTGTATTGAGTTTAGTCTCTTGAGAGAGTAGAGTAGCTCTCACTCTTCCTCACATCATTGTAATTGTTTGGGGGGTTCTTGGGGATTTACCAAGGGCTCTTAGCAATAAAGAATAGTATTCAATTCCAGTTCTAACACTGGTATCAGAAGCTTTGTATCATCCTAGGAAAAGCTTCAATGGAGGCGATGGAGCATCAGGAGTTTGCTATGTTCGATGGGAAAAATGGGTATTGGTGGATCATTTGTGCAGGGCAGTATTGGGATGCCATTGGAACACCAGAGGCACAGAGGCTGTGCGAGGCAGAGAGGGGATTATCCGGCCAAGCGCTAAGATGGTGTCGGTTATGGAAGCAACGCAATCCCAATGCAACAATGTTTACCTTCGAATTGGCGTTTATCCACCGCTACCAGCTAGATTTCAGACCTGTTATGCCAAGAATTATCCAAAATGAAGTTTCTGATCTGGACCTTCTTGTATCGAGAATCGAAGAAGAAACCAAGAAGGCAAGAGGTGTAAAAGAGGGCGTCTGCACCGTTCTTGATGGGTCATATGAGGTAGAGTCACACCAAGAGGGGAAAGAAGCACAACCGTCGCTAGCTACAAACGATGGAGCAAAAAGATCAACCAAGGCAGTGACAGAGCACGTTGATCGTCGGCAGCCAACGCCAGTAAGCGTCCAACAACCACCAGCCCTGGTAGAACAAGGGAAAGAACAGATGAAGGAGTTGGGGTTGCATCTGAGTGCGGACATT
This sequence comes from Dalbergia cultrata, assembly GCA_031216105.1. Classification (NCBI taxonomy): domain Eukaryota; kingdom Viridiplantae; phylum Streptophyta; class Magnoliopsida; order Fabales; family Fabaceae; genus Dalbergia; species Dalbergia cultrata. The sequence goes on from CM062350.1 coordinate 23,067,304, forward strand.
GAAGACCGACGACGGAAGGAGTTCGAGGAGAGTAGATCAGCCTTTGACGACAGCGGCGGATATGTCATCGCTGGCGGACGAGACTGCAAAGGAAAGCTGAGTTGTAGTCAGGGATTCAAATTGCGGTCCGCAACAGGTAATGCGGCCGCAATATTGCCGTTGCGCCACCGCCCGCAACCGCATCCCACCGCAATTGCGGTGTGAAATGAAATCACAGAAAAAACCGCAACGTAGCGGTGTTGCAGCCGCAACGTAGCGGCGTTGCGGCCGCAACTGAACGCAACCCGCCTGAAAATCAAGCAACCACCATTACAATCAAATGCAACCTACCTAAAAATCAAGGATCCATCCCATTCTTCCATTTTCGTTCATGCATACCTTTAATCATCATGTGGTGGAATGGTGGTGTGAGATGGAGTGGAGATCTTGGATGAAGCGGCCGTTGGTAAATGGGGTGAACAGAGAACGAGAAATCAAAGAGGAAGGTGAGGCTAGACATGGAGAGAAGTGGAGACAAAAAAGAAAGGCGAAATATTGTCGGGATGGTGCTAACAACTGAAGATTCAGGTGTGGCCATGTGGGTTTTGAAAAAAAAAAAATCAAGATAAGAAGTTGAGATTTTGGGAAAAGGTTCTTTACGGAGCACGCAAATGCAGAGACGAAGAAGGGACGAAGTGCAGCAGAGGGAGAGGAGTCTAGAAAGTGGGGTAGGTGGGAGGGGGATGTGTTGTCACTAGCATTGATTGGGATTTGGGAGTCTTATTGTGTTTTTTTTTTTTTAATTTTGGGCAGGTGTGACAAGTGGGCTGTTGCTGTTTCTTTAATTTTATTTTTGTAAAATTTTGGATGGGTCTTGGACGAGGCCTTTGGTTTTTCTAACGTTGGGTTACTGTTTTGCAATATATTGGATGGTTGTTGTGTGATTTTTGTTTTTGTTTTTTTTTTCAAAATGAAAATCAGGTAAAGTGTGTGTATATATATAATAAATATCTTCTAAAAATTGAAGCAATAAATATTTAAGAATAAATAATCAAATTTGCAATATTTTTTCTAAAATATATAATTGAATATTAAAAATTTATTTATATTGTATTTTTGAGTTGAGTTATTTAGTTTTAGTCAATTATTACTAGTATTCTCTATTAAAATCTTGTGTTAAATTTAATTATCTTATGTTAAATTTTTATCAAATGTGTTAAAGACTTGTAATTTTGGTTCCACAATTGTTATACTTCTATTTATTTTGCATTTTGTGAAAAAATAAAAAAAATCACACCGCATAGACGCAATCCGCATCGCGATAGTCGCAGATGTCGAAGTGACCGCAACGGCGACCGCAACCGCAATTTAAAACACTGGTTGTAGTCATGGCAAGGCGAAGGGCATAACGAGCGGTAGGGAGAGCGCCGTTTTTTACAGTGGCGGTGACTTCACCGACAGAAATGTTCACGCAGCCAGCGGTGATGGCGTCAACAGAGGACGGCGCGGTCACTTCCGACACGAAACAGAAGGGAGAAGTGCAGGGTCGGGTCGAATGAGCGTCATGGCGGGTCTACACATGGCGATAGATGGGGTTTCTCTAACGGCGACCCCGGCGGTGATGACGGCGTCACGGCGGCAGGGGTTGTTTCTTCGGACAGCGACGGCAAGCACAGTGAAGAACGACGCTGGAAACCTCGCGACGAAGAAGGAAGCCGTGGAGGTAGCGATGGTTGCGGCGGCGATAGGGGAGTTCACGGCGGTGGTGATGGCGCAATCCAACCACACTAGCGGCGACAAGAGGAAGGAGCAGAGCGCTATTAGTGGCTGCAGCACTGGGACAGGGCAAAAGAGACAGATTAGGGCACTAGTGGGTCTTCAGTTGGGGTTGCCTTCTATCCTAATGGGCCAAGCCCAAATTGGCAAAGAGAAGGATTGGGGGTCTGGCCTAGAACGTGGTACTTTTACGCTAGTGAACCGAGCCCAAATTGATTCAGCCCAAAACTTCTTTATTTTTGCTGTTTTTAGCACAAGTGTAAAGGAAAGTTTCAGTATTTTATTTTTTAGGCAGTGGGACCCTGGTGGATTTTGGTTTGAAATTTTTTGTACATCACCTTGAGGACAAGGTGAATTTTTAGGGGGGGAGTAGTGTTAGGATCCATTAGTTAGTAGTTAGTTAGGGGAATTAGTTAGTTAGTTAAGGGATTAGTTAGCTATAAATAAAGGAATTAGAGAGTAATTAGGAAGTCTTTGATCATTTGTATTGAGTTTAGTCTTTTGAGAGAGTAGAGGAGCTCTCACTCTTCCTCACACCATTGTAATTGTTTGGGGGGTTCTTGGGGATTTACCAAGGGCTCTTAGCAATAAAGAATAGTATTCAGTTCCAGTTCTAACAATACAAGTCTAAAAGTAGCTGAGGTCTTCATGAATCACATAGTTAAACTTCATGGTCTCCCTAAATTCATAGTCTCTGATAGGGACAAGGTGTTTGTTAGCAAATTTTAGCAGCATCTCTTCAAACTCCAAGGTATGTCACTGAAAATGAGTTCAGCTTTTCACTCACAAATGGATGGGCAATCTGAGGCCATTAGTAAGTGTTTAGAACTGTATCTGAGGTGTTTCACTTATCAAAGGCCAAAAGAATGGACTAAAGCTCTACCTTGGGCTGAATATTGGTATAATACAGCTCTCCATACTAGTTCTGGTATGACTCCTTTCAAGGCTGTGTATGGAAGGAATCCTCCAAGCCTAACAAAGTTCCATTTACAACCTGAAGACCCTCCCCAGGTTCAAGAATTACTACAGCAGAGATCTGAAATCTTGGGCTTGTTGAAACAGAACCTAGCCAAAGCTCAACAATGGATGGAATTTTATGCAGACAGGAAAAGGAGAGACTTCCAATTTCAAGTGGGAGACAATGTGCTGGTGAAGCTGTAGCCTTATAAGCAAACTTCAGTGGCTGCTAGCAAGAATAAGAAGCTAGCAATGTGATATTTTGGTCCTTTTCCCATTGTGCAAAGAGTAGGAGAGGTGGCATACAAATTACAATTACCAGAGAGTGCAAGGATTCATCCTTTGTTCCACATTTCCCAATTGAAGGCTTTCTAAGGAGACCATACTCAGCCTCATATACCAGAATTCCTACAATCAAATGAAGTCGGACCTATTCTATAGGTGGAAAAGATACTTAAACAGAGAACCATTATTAAGGGGAACTAGCAGCTTGAACAAGTCCTCGTGCAATGGCAGAGATTAACCCCTACAGAAGCTACTTGGGAAAACCTGGTTGAGGTAGTTCTAGATCCTCACAACCTTGAGGATAAGGCTTTTTCCAATGGGGTGGCATTGTTATGGGAAGGGGAAGGGATGATATATCACAAGTTGACTCAGCATATGGGCAAGAATCAGTTACTAGTGGGGACCACACTAGTGCTGGGAAAACGAGAATCATGGGCCTAAGGAGGAGCACAAGAAAGAAAATACCTAATTCACTCCTAAAGGACTTTGTGTAAGGCTTTTAGAGGTTGAGTGGGAGCATTGGCAGAGCAGGCAACATGTGGTAATTCCTCATTCTTCCCGTCTGTTACTTTCTCTCTGTTCCTCCCCTTTCTAGAAAATTATCCTCCTCTTTTTTCTTCTTTCCCTCATTACTACTACTTCTCAGGTTGACAGCGCCATTCCAGGAGGCTTGTTGAAAACACTTCTTCTTATCTTTTGATCATTGATCTTTATACTTGATTACTTGCCATTACTCAATAATATTATTCCCTTAAAGCACATACGAGACTGATAGACTTACCCTCCATACTATCATTTGAGTTGTTATTAAAGTTCAATATAGCATTCCCTTTCTATAGTTGTTGTTTGCTGATTGTGGTAGACCTATTACAGCATGGTGTGATTCATGAAATTAAGAGTTTACTGTTAATCTATAATTCTTTTAATAAAGCAATCATATATATATATATATATTATTAAATCAATCAATCATATCATATATTATTACACAAGTGTATTTTTGTACACAAATACAAGTGTATTTTCTTTATCATGCTTGTGTACTTTCTGATATTGTTATTATGATGATCAAATCCTTTTATAACAATGTATCAACATATAATTCGAAAATAGTATAAAAAATTGTTAGAGATATTTACTTTTAGTATTTTTTTGGGGACAAAACATTTATAGTTGCTCCACCCTCTTCAACAAGTCAGCTCTTCAAAAGTTGGTACTTTTCCCCCAATATGAAAGCCGTGAATCCTGTTCATAATGTGCCTACAGGTTTTGAATTTGTCTTGAGGTGGTGCAAACATGTGTGAAAATTGGTTAACTGCGTAATTTCAGCATTGATGTTTGAGTACAATGTTTTGTATACATCCTTACGTGTGAATTTCTTGTCATTTTGTTCACTGATTTATGTGCATAGTAATTGCGAGGATTGAAATAGGATCATTTTGGAATAGGCTTCTGCTGCATTATGGGGTTAGCAAATTGAAGTTAAATGAATTGAAAAATTGTTAATGGAAGTTGAAAGGCACATGAGGTATGAGAGTATGCAATATATTGTTTTTGTTTGGTTAGGTTTTCTTTCAGGAAAGTAGCAGCTGTGTATGGAGGTGCAAAAACAGGAATGGTGATAATGATCACGGATGAAGTGTGGGCATGTGAGAGAATAAAGATAAAAACTTTGAGAGCTGTGAATTTGATTGACCTTATGAGAATGAGGGGGCTTATATCACAAAATGATGAGTTGGTGGTTCATTGGTGAGGAAAGAGAGAAAGCTTCACTGATAAATTCTATTTGTCACAATTTTTATTAAAGAGAAGAGGGGGGTTGGTGTTTTGAATTGCAGGTATTCTTTATTCATTGTTTTTGGTGCAAAATAATGGAGGAGTGAGTGTGTTGAGGAGTGATAAACTATGAGTAAAGAATGTGAGTGAATGAGAAAGTAATAAGTGTGAAACACTGAGAAATTGGAGTGGAACACAGTTTGAGTGCGAGTGAAATTGCGAGGGTGTGAGGTATACATTTTTTTTATTGGAGTAGTAGAACGTGTGGTTTTGTGTGTGTGTGTGTGTGTGTTGTTTTTTATTTGGCAAGGTAAAATTGATGGATAATATATAGGTGATGGATAGTGTTAACTGTTATATCACTGTGTCTAGGATTTTATGTGATGTTTTAAGAATTTGATGCTGTGGCTCCTGTATGTATGGTCAATGGTTGTTTTGCTAGTCTCTAAATTTAACTTTCATGGAACTATCGAAGGGGCCAACTTAGTGTATTGCATTCCAAACCATCCATCTTGACATCAAAGCAAAGGCGGAGCCTTTTGTAATGCAGGGGTGGCCATGGCCCTAAATTTTCAATTTTCATATTTATAAATACATATTTATGTATATTTGTCTCTCTTAAAATTTTTATATGTTATAAAAATTTGTATGATGATATATTATTATTTTAAAATACATTAGATAAGTTTAATATTTCAATAGTTTGAATAATTTGACAAATTAATGTTTAATAATTTACAAATAGTTCAAATTGATTACTAATAAAAATACAAATAGAACAAATAAGTTCACTAAAATATTGATAATAAACCAACTTATGATGTATTTTTAATTATAGGGAACTCGAAATATTGTATTTAGTAAACAATTTAGGGTTAAATACATTTTACCCCTGAACTTTAGGTCATGTGCATTGCGACATTCTGAACTTTCCAAACTATGCAAAACATCCCTCATCATAATTTTGACAACTAATAAAGGTAAGATTTAAGTGCACTTAACCCCTAAGTGTAATTGGTGATTATTCCTTGAGGAACAAGAAAAAGAGGTTTGAAAGCTTTGCCCCTGTTCCTGATACATTGCTTGAGAAGGCTAGACTGGAGCAGGAGCATGTCACGATGCTGGATCCCAAGAGCAGGTCTGCCGGAGGCACTGAGACACCGTGGGCGCAGACCCTGGTAACAGACTTGACTGCTGTTGGTGAGGGCAGGGGTACTGTGTTGTCTTTGAAGTTGGGTAGGTTGTCTGATTCTGTGTCTGGTTTGACCAATGTGGATCCTAAGGGGTGTTTGACTACTTTGAAGAGTATGGAGATTACTAGTGATGCTGAGATTTCGGATATTAAGAAGGCTAGGTTGTTGCTCAAGAGTGTTACTCAGACTAATCCTGAGCACCCTCCTGTTGGATTGCAGCCACAAGGTTGGAGGAGTTGGCGGGGAAGATTCAGGCAGCGAGGAAGTTGATACAGAGAGGGTGTGAGGAGTGTCTGAAGAATGAGGATGTGTGGCTGGAGGCTTGTAGGCTTGCGAATCCTGAGGAGGTGAAGGCTGTGATTGTGCGGGGTGTTAAGTCCATCCCCACTTTGGTGAAGTTGTGGCTGCAGGCTGCGAAATTGGAGCAGGATGATGGGAACAAGAGCAGGGTGTTGAGGAAAGGGTTGGAGCACATTCCAGGTTCTGTTAGGCTGTGGAAGGCTGTTATGGAGCTTGCTAATGAAGATGATGCTAGCCTTTTGCTTCACAGGGCTGTGGAGTGTTGTATGTTGAGCTGTGGCTTGCGCTTGCCAGGTTGGAAAGTTATGACAATGCTAAGAAGGTTCTCAATAGGGCTAGGGAGAGGCTGCCCAAGGAGCCAGCCATTTGGATTACAGCTGCCAAGTTGGAAGAGGCTAATGGGAATACTTCCATGGTTGGCAAGATTATTGAAAGGGGTATAAGGGCTCTGCAGAGAGAAGGTGTGGTGATTGATAGAGAAGCTTGGATGAAGGAAGCTGAGGCGGCTGAACGTGCTGGGTCGGTCATTACTTGCCAAGCAATAATCCATAATACAATTGGAATTGGAGTGGAAGAAGAAGATAGGAAGAGGACACGGGTTGCTGATGCAGAGGAATGCAAGAAGAGAGGTTCTATCGAGACGGCCAGAGCTATATATGCTCATGCTTTGACTGTCTTCTTAACCAAGAAGAGCATATGGCTCAAAGCAGCACAACTTGAAAAGAGTCATGGAACCAGGGAATCTTTGGATGCATTACTTCGCAAAGCAGTTACCTACAGACCACAGGCTGAAGTTCTCTGGCTTATGGGTGCCAAAGAGAAGTGGCTTGCTGGTGATGTGCCTGCAGCTCGTGCTATCCTCCAAGAGGCTTATGCTGCCATTCCCAATTCCGAGGAAATATGGCTTGCGGCCTTCAAGCTAGAATTTGAAAACAATGAACCTGAGAGAGCTAGGATGTTGTTGGCTAAAGCCAGAGAGAGAGGAGGTACAGAAAGAGTCTGGATGAAATCAGCAATTGTTGAGAGAGAACTGGGAAACATCGAAGAGGAGAGGAGATTGTTAGATGAAGGGCTGAAGCAGTTCCCTTCATTCTTCAAACTGTGGTTGATGCTTGGCCAGCTTGAGGAGTGGCTTGCTGAGAATGCAAAGCGTCTTGATCAGCCTGAAAAGCATCTTGATCATATGAGGGAAGCTAAGAAGGTCTATGAATCTGGACTGAAGAACTGTCCTAATTGTGTATCTCTTTGGCTCTCTCTTGCTAATCTTGAAGAGGAGATGAATGGATTGAGTAAAGCTCGGGCAGTTCTCACAATGGCTCGAAAGAAGAATCCTCAAAACCCTGAACTCTGGCTAGCTGCTGTATGAGCAGAACTGAAGCATGGATATAGGAGAGAGGTTGATATTTTGATAGCAAAAGCATTGCAAGAGTGTCCCAACAGTGGTATTCTTTGGGCAGCATCAATTGAGATGGTTCCTCGTCCCCAGCGAAAAACCAAGAGTATGGATGTCCTCAAGAAATGTGATCATGATCCCCATGTGATTGCTGCTGTGGCCAAATTATTCTGGCACGATAGAAAGGTGGACAAGGCTAGGACTTGGTTGAATCGGGCAGTGACATTAGCACCTGACATTGGTGATTTCTGGGCATTGTGCTACTAATTTGAACTGCAGCATGGAACTGAAGAGAGCCAGAAGGATGTATTGAAGAGTTGTGTTGCTGCGGAACCAAAACATGGAGAGAAATGGCAAGTATCTCAAAGGCAGTCGAGAACTCTCACCAACCTACGGAAGCCATATTGAAGAAAGTGCTGGTTGCACTTGGGAAGGAGGAGAATGCAACTGAGAATAATAAACATTGATGTGGCATAATTGGAGCATCTTTCCTGTTTGTAGATTTACGTTTTGAACGGTTAGTTTTGAAGAGAAATTTGATTATTTATGAATAACTCAATAGTTATGTCTCATGTAGATCTTTGAATAAACTTACGCATAATGTATTAGATCTGATCCATGTTCACCTTTTCGTTATCTTCTTGAAATATACAAGTTTTTGTTCTAGTGTATTGATTTATTAGTTGCTGACATTTAAGGACTCGGTAGTCACAGTAGCGTTTCATTCTTAAGTTGTTGTAGGCTTATATTCATAAACTATAAATTGAAGCTTATGAAAATAAAAGTTAGCACAACTTTTATTTAATATATAGCTGAGAAAGAAGTTGTTGTTATAATATATTTGCTGATTAAATTAATCTTAATACATCACCAAATTTAATTCTTAAATAAGTGATTCTTATAGTGTTCATCAAGATGCGGATAAACACTTATTTAAGTTGTTTATCCAAACAAGAGGCAGCTTAAAAATCACACTTGACAACAGAATTACTTGTCATACAACATTTGGCATAATACTCTAGCCCTCATAACAGACAATCAGGTACTTTGTTTGTCAAGGAACTCGATGATGAGCTGGTTCACCTTCTCTGGAAATTGTTCATGCACAGAATGGCTTCCTTCTGGTATATATATGATTTCCAAGTCTGGCACAAAATGCTTTACCGCCCCATTTCGAACGTATTCCTCTATGCCGGGATACTTCGAGACAAGATCTCTCTGACCCCTTATCAGCAGTGCTGGAATAGGGACTTTAGGATCACTTATACCACAATCCAGTGCAAGAGTCCTGCATGGCACAAAAAATATTCTTTCAAAGGAATAGCCTTGGTTCTGAACAAATGTTTTTGGAGTTTGCACTTCACACCTTGCGAATTACAGGCCAATAGCAATACCGAATTATGAAAGATAGATAAATCCCTACAGATTTGGAAAAAGGAAGTGGGACTGTGAAAGTCTGATTACCTGTAAGGAACTTGCAAAGCAAATTTGAATCCAGATTTTTCATACAGTGATGCGTAGGTTGCAACGTCTTCATCAGTGAACCATGGTGGCAGGGGACTCACTTCCAGAGAAGAGAATGTATTTGTTCCTTATAACTGACTGAACATCAAAGCGGCCAAAATCTGCTTCTGCCCTCCCAGGCTCCTGAAATTAGTTAATCATTATATAGTTCATTGTTAACACGTACAGGGAGGAAGATGCAAATAGTGATGACAGATAGAATTTGTACCTGCCACCTACTAACATAGAAGCCTTTTGGGAGAAGGTGGTTGGGGATAGCTGAGGGACCGGGAAGCATGAAAGGAACGCCCAAAGTTATGACAGAAGCTACTCTTTCTGGAGGGACAACAGCTACAAGGTATGCTGGGAAGGCACCAAAGTCTTTACCAACAAGGAAAGCATGGTACAAGGAAATGAACTTGTAGTTGCAATTAGACAAGTTTTCACCTTGATCAAAAGGGTCTTTGTTTTCTTTCCGTTTCCTTTGCCACTCTTTTCTTGCTCTGACTGAAAGCTTACATTAATATTTAATAGAGCCACAAAAGTACATGAGATAAACCAGCCCTTGGTTTCTGTATTCTCTCTTGCTCTCTCTCTCACTGTGTCAATTTCAGCTTAAGCCTCTGCTTATATCTGAAGTCCATAGTTTGGATATAACCAGTTTGGTGACGAAACTTCAGAATTGTTCATGAACATATAATTTAATGTTTCCAACCTCGAGCAGAATTGCCTCTAACAGAAAAATATTTGTGGTTTCTACCAAAAGAAAAAAAAAAAAAGTGCTCATGCAGCTCGAAAATATATGTCTTGCTCCTTACCTTGTTGATGCCTAAAGAATCTAAAACACCCACGACATCATCAACAAGGTCAACCAAAGTTGCTTTTCGGTCTCCGCTGGATGTTCAGAAAGTCCACAGCCTATGAAATAAAAGGCAATAGCCCGGCAGCCAGCATTTGCCACAGCAATCATCTGGCGTCTCCATGTATACCATATTTCTGGGAATCCATATAAGAAAACTACTGCCTTTTGGCCTGCAGGAACCAAAAAAATTTCACTGAATTGAAGTAGGAGGAAATGGATCAATCAATAATATTGTGATCGGGTGTGAAAAGGAGATGTCACTTCCAATCTCAGCCACATGCAGCTTCAGTCCCTTCACTTCCACATGACTGTGCTTGATGTTCTCTATTATTGAATGATGCAGGTGTTTGCCGTAGAGCTAGTATGTGAGAACAGGGATGGTTGAGAGATTGTGTGTGCGTGTGAGAGAGAGAGGAAATTACAAGGAGGACAAAAGAAAACAGCAGAGATAACAGACAAATGAGGAACCTAGCCTATGTTGTACGTGTGCAGATACAAGTAAATCAAATCTGCAACTGATATTCTCTGATGCCTTCTTACATATAGTAAATAGTAGGTGCTCATTTAATGTGAATACGGTAAAGTCAGTTTTGATGGCTAAATGGACCAAAAAAAAAAATTCAAGTTGAATTTACCGTCCTCTCTTGCTTCATTGGGTTTAGGGTTTATTGGCAAGTATTAACTAGAAACAAGTTGGGCTCTTTGATTTATTGTTAAGAATGTAGTACCACCAAGCATTATAAATAGGTGGTGCTGCCATTGTCTTGTGTCATGCAACAAAATCAAACTGAGAAGCAGAGTTAGATAATTTTAAATGACTTTTGAGACAGAAAAATGGAGGTCTCCTTTATGTATATTTCTCGTATATTTATGTCAATGTTTTATCGTTATATTTTGAGGGGTTGTAAATTCTCACTCACATTGTGTTTGGTACAGGGGGCGAAAAAGGGGTGAAATTTTTGTGGATATGCTCCATCTTTGGAAAATTTCATGAATAAGTTCCATGCATCATGAAAATTTTCACCCTATTTCCCTATATTTAACTCCATACCAAACACACCTTTAGCAATCATAAATCTCTTCCATTTTTGCCACAAGTGTTTGTGTCGATTCCATATTTTTCAACTTTTGGTTGTGTTATACTGTTCCATAAGTCTTTTACCTAACAGAAACTAGGAGGAGGAAAAAGAAACAGAAGAGGTAACGGACAAATGCAGAACCTAGCCCATGTTGTGCATGTGCAGATACAAACAAATCTTCAAGTTATTATTTGATGCATTCTTATAAACATAGAGAGTAGTAAACAGTAGGTGCTCATTGAATATGCATATTTATTATCTTCATTATTAAACTAATTTATTATAATATAATAATTGCCTTATGATATTAAGCATCTTAAGTCCCATTGTGAATAAGCAAATAAGATTGACAACCTTACTAATTTATAACCCAACCTAAACTGATTTAAAACCAGTGACAATGAGTGACATCTACCAATGTCTTCCTACGTGAAATTCTTAGATGCACATGAAGTGTCATGTGGATATACTTCATATATGATAACAAAGTGACACTTCAACTAAAAGTGAATCTTAAAGGTGAGTCCCAACTAAAATATTACTTTGTCGGTGGATATAGGACATATTCATGTGGTGTTCCAAGTGCATCTAAGAATTTCTTATTTTCCTCCTCCATGCCACTCTAAGCCACCAACCACATCTGAAGTGGAAATTTTAAGAGGAAAGTGGACTTTTTGTAGCCATGCCTTGACTTCGGAACCTCTTAAAAACAATCGGAAGGAGTCAACATAAAACCTGAGCAATTCAATTAACTTTGTTAAAATGGCTTTGTTCTGCAAAAGTTGTTCAACATCTCCTGGCTACATTTCAATTACCTTCCTCTCATTTTCAATCTGAAACATAAGCTCTATCTGCTCCAGTGACTTCTCTTTGGTTTCAGGAACTAGCATATAGATAAACACAACGGCAAGAGCATATGCTACAATACAAACAATTTTCATTCATTTTTTGTCAAGTATATATGAAATTACAGGGCAACTTTGGTGTTTCTACACATCAGGAATATGTTGATAAGGACTAAATCCTTGTTTTTGACTACTTTCTGCATTTTTTTCAGCTAAATTCGTAACTAGAGCTTCTGTTATAAAAAATGATTGTTTTATGTAGACTGTCAAGTCAAAAGGCAAAAGCATAAAATCTTGGCTGGTAAACCAGTGCAAGTTGTTCTCTTTTTCTGTTGTCGTGATACATAAAGCAGGTTTCTATTTGCTGGTTGTTAATGTGTACATGCTGATATATCCAATATTACTATAGCTAAAACTTTAAAGAATAGAGAATCCTGATTCTTGATTAAGCGAAAATAACTATCAATCCTTCAAGATAATGATGCGGTTTATATTTAAACGATAATGAGACCTTGTCAATGTGATTTCATAAGGTAGATTAGGAATCTTGTATATATATATTATTTTCTTATAAATTTCGGTGTTTGAAGCATAGTATTGTCAAATCCCACAAGCACACGTTGCGGGAACGCCACAAAATGGTATGTGGACACCTCGTAGGAGAAAAACCAAAAACATTTGGATTGTTCATACAACACCAGTAATCAGCAAAGTAAGGTAGGTGTGTATTCTTCCCATATTAATTGCTGCTAGTAAAAAACAATCAATGCAATGTTACTTGGATGAATGTCAAAGAATATTTGGAGTGAGATCTAAAGACAATCTCATATGAAATGAATAATTCAAAATTTAATATGCCAGTACAATGCAAATGCTTTATATATGCTTCCCCTGCTCTCCTTTATGGCCCTTCTTTGTTTTCTTGGCACTCTTTCTTGAAGGCAGTGAACTTTGCGGCTATGGCATCATAGTCTAGCAACTTAGGATGAACATCATTAGGATGCTGAAGAGGACATGAAAATGTCCTTATCTTCTCTTATTAAGATGGTCATGTTCTGCACAAGTTGTTCAACATCTCCTAGCTCCATTTTACTTCCTTGCTTGTCATGTTCATTCTGAAATATCAGCTCTATCTGCTCCAATGTCTTCCCTTGGTTTCAGGAACTATCATGTAGACAAACACAATTGCGAGAGCAGAAATAGCAGCAAACAGAAAGAATGCTCCACCAACTGTGATTGCACGGGCAACAGAAAGGAAAGACATGGCCACAAGGCCACTGCAGACCCTATTGCCAACTGCCCCAAGCAAAGATGCTTGAGCTCGCACCCTTAAAGGGCAGATTTCAGATGTTAAGACCCAGCATATAGGTCCCAATCCAATTGAAAAGAAAGCTACATTCCCATAAACAAACAGAATTGCCAATGCAATCACAAATGATGCTTGTCCAAATATAGCAAGTGTAACCCCTATGCTGAACAAACAAACTGTCATCCTAATTGTGCGTATGTAGAGAAGAGGCTTCCTACCTAGTTTGTCAACAAGAACTATGGCTACCAATATGAAAATGGTCTTTGATACACCTACACCAACAGTAGCAGCTAGAAGTCGTGAATTGTCCTCAATCCCAGCTGCTTTGAAGATCTCAGGGCTGTAATACACAGTACCATCAATTCCAGAAATCTGCTGAAAGCATTGAATCCAGATTCCAGTAATTAGCATCCAGAGAAGGGAAGGAGAAGGGGACAGCAGCTCGTGCCACACCGGTTTCTCCTCATACTTGTCAGGATTGGTAAGACCAGCAGCCTGCTGTATTTCTGCTAGTCTCTCATCCACTTCTTTCTCATTGTCAATTGTTTTCAGAAGCACTGATCTTGCTTCTTCAACCCGGTTCTGCATCACCTACCACCTTGGTGACTCAGGAATAACAAAAAGAGCAAAGGCAATGAATACCGATGGCAAAATTCCCACTGCAAGCATTATCCTCCAATTAATGTGTGGTCAAAAGCCTGAAAAGGCATAGTTTGATACATAACCAAGCAAAATTCCTAGATTTATAAAAATTTCTGGGAAGGAAGTAAGAGTGCCTCTGTTGATGTTTGGCGATATTTCTGCAATATATATAGGGGCAACAATGACTCCAAATCCTATTCCAACCCCAGCTAAGAGTCTTCCTATCATTAGTACTGCAAAAGAAGGAGCAAGAGTCATTATGAGTGCACCCACTTGAAAGACTACTGCAGCTACAGCCGTGGTCCATTTTCTACCAATAATATCTGATGTTCTTCCATCACCTAGACTTCCCAATAGAGAAACAATGCTCAGAATACCAACCAGAAATTCTTCCTTCACCTCAGATATCTTCAGATCTTCTTTGATAAATATATCTGCTCCACTCATGACACCGACATCTGCAAGTTCAGAAAAATAAATAAAATCAACGTTTTCAATCATTCTAAAGGGGGCACCAAAATTAGAACTTAAGGATCTCAAAGTCTAAAGTTGACAACCCAGATTTTGGAAGTTATTCTTTCATGAATATTTGGAACGCAAAGATTAATCACACAAATTAAGATAATAGAGGAATAAAGCATACCATAGCCGAGAAGGACATTGTTGAGAGAAGCAAAGATGGCACATGCTAGAACATATTTCCCGGTACTGTTCCTCCTATCTTGCCGGTGCTCTTGGTGCAAGACTTCATCATAATCCTCTGGAAGCTCGGAGTTCATCCCCTTGTACTTGTTATTTGCTCTCAATGGGATTCCAGACAACCCCATCTCCCCATTGCCACGTTCCTGGCACCTTATCTCTGTGCGTTGTTTCCTATTGGATTGAAGGAGTTGTTTGCTTTTTATTGTTCAAAGTATCTATGTGACCTTTTTAGTTACCTTTGAGTGTGATGGGGTGCGTTGTGTCTAGTTGGGACCCTCCTGTGACAGTTCTGAAACTACTAGAATCATACCATTTATGATTTTGGATCTGAAAAAATGAAGATTGACCTTGTACAAGGAGAAGACAGACTCAGCAACTAGATGGGCCCTTTTTGTCACGCAAGCAAAACCAACCCCACTTATTTAACGGAAAAGCTATTTTAACACCCCGTTGGGGTGTCTATACAGACACCATATGCAATTGTAGCAGGGTGCATGGATGGAGAAATAAAAAGTAGCACACGATAGTGCATCCCAAAATGCATTTTCATTTTGCTTCATCTCCATCACGTTTCCCTCCCAATCTCTCAAACCCATTTGCTTCTCCTTCTCAAATCCATCCACTCTGAAGCTCATCAAACCCGCACTCCCTTAAGCTAGGTGAAAACCAGCTTTGTTCCCTGAACCCATGGTCTGAAAGTCGTGCACTTTTGGAAGGTCGCTCTCTCTCGGTTTCCCTGAACCCATGGTCTGAAGGTGGCGCTGCTCTGCCTTCTCCGTCTCCCTCCACTGTTCGTTGTTGAAGCCCTCAGTCTCCTTCTCTCAAGCTCGCGGTTGCTGAAGAGCGATCAAGGTCGTGCTCCTCTGTCTACCCGCAAGCTCTCGGTTTGCTCTCGATTCCCCTGTCTGCCCTGCAAGCTCTCGGTTCCCCGTCCACCGCTGAAGCTCTCGGTGTTCCTTTGTCAAGCTTGCGAAAAGGGCTAGGATGTTTCAGGTTTGTTTGTGGGTGTGTGTGTTTTGATTTTTTTCTTTTTTGAGGGGGGGTAGGGTGGGTATCTGATGTTTATTTTTTGAACCATTGGGTAGTCATTGATGCTAACCTCCTGCCACCACTCCCAACGATGGCTTGCCACCAATGTCAACCCTTTCCTAGCTCATTCTCTCTTCTCTGTATCACACATAAGCTCTCTCTGGATCATCATCCCTGGTGAACCCACTCCCCCCAAAATTGCTATAAGCTCCCTCAAAGTCACTCTCCCTCACCAACGCCTCTATCAGCTGTCGTGGTTCATGCTTAAGCTCTTCACTAGTTCCTCTATTTGCTTAGTTCAAAAGAGGTCTTCCAAGGTTGTGTTAGGGTTCTTTTGGTTATTGGTTGTTTTGGCTGAGTATTTAGTATAGAGTATGGTAGTAAGTAGAAACTAGTAACTATTGTGGTTCAACAAGCAAAGCATATGTCAGGAGCTTAAATTGTGAAAAGCTAAAATCCCATTAGTAATTGATTAGAAATTTTTCTTTGGATGTGGAAGGAAAGTAGTTGGTGAACTAAAAAAAAATCTACTGAAATCAGTAGTTGTTTAGGTTGGTAGTTTGTGTGCATAGGTTTGAATCACTTTGGTTCTGTCTTCAGTGTGGAATAAATCATACTCCCCCGATTAATACATTCTGCATTTGTTTTAGTTTAAGAAAGTGCTTTTACAATATAAATTTTTTTCCAAAAGAAATTATTTTTTTACTTATGAAAAGAATGTCATTCTTTTAATGATTGCTACTTTGCATAAGAAAGGGGTTGCAATACTGAGATGCATTGCTCTTTGAAATTCAAGGATTATTATTATTATTAAGATTAGTTTGTCCAGTTGTTATTATGACGGTATTTGTGAGTAGCTTAAACGATTGTGGTTCTTGCCTTGCTTGTGTCATTTGCTTTTGATAGGTACCAAGCCATATGTGTGAGTATTATGTGTGTATTGATAATAAACTAAAAATGTAAAATAGCTCATAGTATTATAGAGATTTTGAAACTCTCCCAAGTCCCAATTTCAATTCCCAGATGCCCCCCTTAATGTCCCACCCCTTGCCTATATAGGTTTTTCCCTTAACCAATTAGAATATTCTCTCTCTACCTAGGTGATAGAGTTAGTTACAAAACCCCTTACCCATTGCCCACAATTAGTTACAAAACCCTTTACCCATAGCTCACATGCATGAGCAACCCTTATGTGTATCCCTATAGAGACTAACAGCCTTAACATCAAATATTACGAGACCTAACAGCTTTCCATTTATCAGCTTTTGTCGTAGGGAAAAGAAAAAAAAAATTGTTTTTCTCCTTATTCAGTAATCATGCCTTGTCCATGCCCTGAATTTAACGTTTCTAATCCATTTTATGGAAAATGAGATAATCTGCTCATACATCTTTCTAACCAAAGTCATGTTCACTTGCCACCCCTTTCATTATTGACAAAAAGGTTACTCCAGCTACCTACCTACTCTAATTACTACTGAAACCACTTTTGTTTTTCTTTTTACCTTTTGGTCTGCAAGGGAAGTGTTTTCTTGGATGACATCCTCTTTCTTTTGTGGCCATGCCTGCTGTCTTCATGCTGTTATTAAAGAGGTTTGATCTTTTCTTCATTAGCATTCAATTGTTTTCTTTTCTTTTCTTATTTGAATGTACTTATCATGAAACCTAGGACTCAACTATGTAGAATCAGTGTTTGCTTATGTCCATTTATTGCATAAAGAAAATGGTTGTGTGAAAATCTAAATGAAAGAGAAAAACAAATGGAGTGAGAGAATTTCACCAAGATCAATCATAAGATCTGCAACTGAACGCCACATATTTGCATTGCTATCAAGATTTGATCCCTGCAGCATATTTGTTAGATAGAAATACAATTAAAAGAACACAATCTTAGTATCATTTGAGAGGAGTGAATCAGCATATAATATATATATAAGTATGATGGATTTGGTCTCAATTTTGTCTCTTAATCTTTGAGATTATGGACTTAATTATGATATTGTAGTCACTTGGGTAGTAGTTACATTCACGTGAATATTCTAGGCTGGCTTTGGGGTTGTTTTTTATCCTTGAATGGTTGCTGATTTCTCTTGCTTCAACAATTTCTCTTTGCCTTATTAAACACAACTAGAGGAAAATCAAAATTTGTGTCATCTATGTTTGTTGATTGTTGTGTGAATGTAATTCTATATTCAGGTTGGACACCTTTGTTTTGCCTTTCTCTCTACATATTTAGTGCATAGCAAACATTTATTTTTCTATGTCAATATTCACAATTATTGATCAAAGAAGATGCTTGGACTCTGGAACTTTTAATAGAAAAGTGATGTTGTTTCACTGGCTTGAATGTGTGTAGCCTCATTGATATTTTCTTTCAGGCTTTTTAATTTTACAGAGGTTGTACTTTAGTCCAAAACAATGAGTACTTACATCATTTGTTTTTTGCAATTTGTTGGAGCGAATGGGATTTCACATATGAATAATCATTCATCTTGCTCAAACCATATACATGGTGGGTTTCATAGGTTGTGTGTGAATCAGTTTACCATTACTGTCAATTTTAGTAAGTAGAACTTGGCCTAAGAATTAGAACTAGGGACTTTGAAAGATTAATAGTCTGACTAAAAATGAATTTGAATTGTAACAATTGAAAAAGTTGGAAAATCCTACAAATTTATCAGCAAATTTAAAAAATTACTAGCATTGTGAGAAGAAGTTATGAGCATATGAGGGAAATTTACTAGCTACAAATTGTGAAATTTTGGGTGACTTCTAATCATCTAGTGTCATACATAATAAATAGAGCCGATTTTGCTAGAAAGGTGATATGGCACAAGTTTTGGTGCCATGATAGTAGTTAAGGCTTATGAATTATTAGATAAGCTTGTATCAGTGATACAATCTCTAGAATTTAAAGGTTGTGTTGTTTTAAACTACCATTGTGTGGTGGTGCTAATGGTTGTACTTATGATAGGCATTTGAATTATTCAATATGTTCATATCTCCATATGTTGGACATGGAGAGATCACCCTGCAGTTTATAACGGTTGATGTGGCAAATGAAACTTCAAGAGCCATATTATAACAATTTATGTCCTCTGTTCAACATGTGATCAGAGTAATTGTCATTGCACCATTTGCATTGTTATGTTAATCCAAGTTGTCTTGTTGACTTTGTAGGGCAAGGATAAGTTAATGGATATGCTAACATATGCTGAAGTTCAGGAGGCAATGAAAAGAAGAGATGAAGGCCATAACTTATGGGCAAGAGATGAGCATCAAGCTGAGACAATGTACAAAATAATTCCAACCTTGGATGCCAACTTGTATGGTGATTGGATCATGCCATTGATGAAGAAGACTTGAGTTGTATTTATTGAGGATGTTGGACTGAACATAATACTATTAGCCTTAGGGTTCATAGATGTGTAATTTTTGAATTTGTTAGCTTTATGATTATCCTATTGAAAATGGTTTATTTGATGACACAACATTGATTGTTGTTATCTAAGATAGGTTGCAGTGAATAGTACAACAAGAAAATCTTGAGTTACCCATTGTAAACTTATCAATTGTGTGCAATGAAATATACCATTGATTTTTTTTTATGTAGATATAATGTATGAAATATTGATGAAAATTTACTTTACTTTTGGTTAGGCAAGTCTTTGGAGGAATTGAAGTTGAAGCTTCCAATCCCATGTCTTATTCAACCTATAATAAGGCTCCCGTAGTCTCTTGAATCTTTTTTGTGCCAATTCCCACAACTAAATACATGGCAACCGAGCTAAAGTGATTAGAATGCATGTTAAAATTGAGCTAATATCTTGCCATTATACTTTATCGCCCTTTTTTGGTATTAATATTAACAAATAAAAATGATACTAGTGCTAAAACAACTAGAATTTCCCTTGAATTAGACTGCCCACTACTGGTAATTTAACATGGTATACTGGTAATTTATTTTGAAAACACTAGTAATTTTGTAAAAAAGCTAGTAATTATGTAGGTCTCTTCCAAAATTTTTTTCTCAATCCTATAAGTTTTAATCAACTTACTTAAAGTATTTCATAGCTTGTTGCCCCTTTTTTGGGACAAATACTAACAAATAAAAATGATACTAGTGCTAAAATAACTAGAATTTCCCTTGAATTGAACTGCCCACTGCTAGTAATTTAACATGGTATACTGGTAATTTATTTTGAAAATGCTAGTAATTTTGTGAAAAAGCTAGTAGTCATGTAGGTCTCTTCCAAAATTTTTTCTCAATCCCATAAGTCTTACTCAACTTAATTAACCTGTTGCGCTTTTTTGGGACAAATACTAACAAATAAAAATGATACTAGTGCCAAAATGATTAGAGTTCCCCTTGAATTGGGCAGCTCATTGATGGTAATTTGGCATGATATGCTGATAATTTATTCTGAAAACACTGGTAATTCTTTGAAAAAGCTAGTAATCATGTAGGTCTCGTCAAAAATTTTGTTCCTAGTCTCACAAGTCTTACTCAACTTAATTAAAGTCCTCCATAGCCTGTAGGCCCTTTTTTTGGACCAATATTAACAGATAAAAATGATACTAGTGCAAAAATAATTAGAATTCCAATTGAATTGGACTACCCTTTGCTGGTAAATTGGCATAATATGCTAGTAATTATTAGAAAATGCTAGTAATTTTGTGAAGAAGCTAGTAATCCTACAAGTCTCTTCAAAAACATGTTTTTCCAATCCCATAAGTTGTACTCAGTTTAATTAAAGTTTTGCATAGCTTGTAGCCCTTTTTTTTGGGACCAATATCAATGAATAAAAATGATATTAATGGTAAAATGATTGGAATTTTCCTTGAATTGAACTATCCATTGCTGGTAATTTAGTATAATATGATGGTAATTTATTCCAATTAAGTTGGTAATTATATGAAAAAGCTAGTGATCTTGCATGTCTCTTCAAATTTTTTTTCCCACTCTTATAAAGCTTATTCAACTTAATTAAAGGCTTCCTTAGTATGTAGCCCTTTTTTAGAACCAATACCAATAAATGCAAATGACACTAGTGCTAAAATGATTAGAATTCCCTTTGAATTGGACTGTCAGATGCTAATAATTTGGCAATCTTTACTAGTAACTTGTTTTGAATGGTAATTTTTAGAAAACATTAGTCATCCTACAAGTCTCTTAAAAATAACTATAACAATAAACACAAAAGAATTTGACTTTAATACACTCACCGTGTATAAAAAAATTATATTATATCTGCTTTGGCTTCCTACACTTTGTTTAATACTACGAATAATGAAGATATATATTACTTAAATATACTTGTATGATAATATTGAAACTATTTGTGACTTTGTGCCTAGTTATGATATTCTTGGATTTCCTTATGCACCTCTCAACTCAATTTGTAATATCCACAAATAATGCCATGTTAATTAATTTGACAAATAAATACTATTTGAGAATGATCCCAAAAAAATAAAATAGTCATTTTGAGCCAACAAGAAGCAAGAATAATTTACAAGCAAATCAAAAGTAACATTAAATCATATAACATATAACATAAAAATAAAATCATGTCCCCTTAGAAAAAATTCTGTTACAGCCTTAGTAGCTGCTTTTCTTTGTCTCAATCTTAACCACAATGGCATCAATTTTTCAACTTCATGAAGTACTTGCCAACACCTATGTAACAACAATGCTCGCATAATACAAAATAAAATAAACAGAAAACAACTCATGTCTTCTTAGAAGGGGCTTTCTTTCCAACCTTAGCAACTGCTTTCTCAGCTACAATCGCATCAATTTCAACTTCCTCCAGTTGACATAGGTTCATGGGGTTTCCACAACATGAGGGGAATTATAGGCTTGCGTTTGGGATTATAATTCTTGCCTCCATAATATAATCGTACACAAATTGCAAAGTACATTAGCAATCTATATCAATAGGCTTATTCATTCATCAAATTCTCAAAAAAAAAAAAAAAACAAAAAACAAGCAGGGAAGCTAGTAGTGGAAGTACTGCAGAACATCATTCTCTTCATTTTTTTTCTTTTTCATTTAGATTTTCACACAACCATTTTCTTTATGCAATAAATGGACATAAGCAAATACTAATTCTATAACTGAGTCCTAGGTTTCATAATAAGTACATTCAAGGACCGAGATTGAGATTAAATAAAAGGATAGTGAAAGAAGGGACATTGTATTAGGAGTTTTATGGATAAAATCTTCTATAACTTATTCAAAAGAGTACATATTTGTTTCCTTAAATCATTTTAGTGCAAAACTTACTGCAATATTATAGATATTTGCTGAAATGTGAAATGCCACATAACACATTAAAATAGAATTAAAGCATACCCATTACCAAACATGTAACACATCTCAGCTATAACCTCTACTTCCCTCTTACTTCTACAATCTTCTACATTTGCCTTGTTTACCAATTAAAGCATTCCAAACAAAATTTCCCCTTCCCCTATAGTCTAATTGTTTTCTTGAAACATACCCATTTTTATATCTCCCATTTTTCTCCTCCCTTTTTCCATTTGTGAAATTGAACTGTACAGCAAACAGAACAAACATGAGGCATCTCTCTATGTTTAATTTACAAGGAGAAAAGACTATTAAATAAAAAAGGAAGCATATCTCTTCGTTAAACAGGAAGCAAATCAATATATTAAATCAAAAAGTTTGACAAATCATATTAAAAAAGTTTTAATTGATAAATCAAAATGTTTGTTCTCAAGGAAAATGGTTTAATTCTTCTAAGCCATAACCTCCACTTCCCTCTAAAACTAAAATTGAATAGCAGCTCAATAGTGTAAAACAAAGATTGTAGAGCACAATCACTCACTAGGAAAAGAACCCACACACAAAGAATGAGAGGACCTACCGAAGACCATTGAGGAAAGACACAAACCAAGGCGCCAACGAAGCAAAGCCTGAGAGAAGGGTTACAGCGGGATTGAGAGTGAGAGATGTTGACATTGAGAGGCGTGACAGTGAGCTATTATGAGGGAACTTATGGTTGCTGGGAATGTTGTGAAGGAGAGTGAGCTATGTGGAGGCTTTAGAATGCTGAGTGATGAGAAGATAGAAAGTGAGGCGGAGGTGGGGGTAGGGGAGGGGTTCAAGGAAGGATGAGAGTGAAAGGGAACAGAGAGAGTTTCAAGAGTGAGAATAGACGGAAACTTTTCTCAAGTGCTACTATCGTGTACTAAAATTTTTAACTTCACATATGAGCCTTCTACAGGGCTCTACGGTGTCTATACCGAGACACCCAAACTAGGTGTCAAGATAGCACAACTGCTTATTTAATAGAAGAGAGCTGTTAAGTGTACAACTTTTTTACACAACATATGCACATCGTATGCAAAGAGGTAGAAAAGGACAAAAATTACATGGGAAGGAAAAATGGGGTAGACGATAAAGAAATAAAGAGCTGAACCATTTTAGATGCTTTTTTCGACTCAATCTTCTCTCTCTAAGTTGGAACCAAAAAAAGAAAACAGCAGTCCACCATTTCCCTCCCTTAAATGGCTAAGAAGTAATACACCACTTCCTCTGTGTGTCTTTCTTTGTTTCAAATCCTCATAGCTGCGAGCCCATCACGAGCCCTCTCTTCCGTCACCCACTGAAGCTCACTCCACCGTCACAACCAGCACAAGTTGCAGAGCTGCTCCAACAAAAGCTGCAAGCTTCATGTGACCTTTCGTCAGGTTTTTACTTTTTGTTTTCTTTTTACATCATCTTCAACCTTCATCTTTGTGATGGCTTTTGATTGTTCATTGGCTTTTAAATATGGGTTTCATTTTTGGGGTTTAGTTTATGGAGCTGTTGGAACTATTATAACTAGTAAGTTTGAGTTTTATTTTATGGTTGTATTGAAGGTGTTTGTTATTATGTTTCTATGAGAATTAGGCTTGTAATGCAGTGTTCTACTGTTATTGTGCTGAATTTGTGAGAAAAAGTAAGATTTTTTTTTTCATCATGAGATGTCCCGTGGCTCTTTCTTTCATCCATATGTTGTTCTTTTATCTAAATGGATTGATTTGCTTGCTATATCCACCCAATTGTCTAAAAGATGCTTGCTTTGTGATCATTTATAATTCTTCTTAGCCTTTTAATTTGCTTGTTGGAGCTCAATTTTATGGTTAACAGGTTAAATTCATGATTATCATCGTTTAGCTTAACTTCTTTTTTTTAGAGGAAATAAAGGAGACTATGATTATGCAACAGAGAAGTTTTAGAGTGTTCAAGAATAATCAACCAATTTTTGCTTGGATGTTAGATTTAAATTCATGCCTTTTTGCTTTATTGATTATTTCTTTTGATGTCTTTATTTTTTGACTTTTGATAATGATGTATTTAATTTGAGGTAATTTCCTGTTAAAAATTATAGTGATAAGTACTATGTAAATATTTTTTGGTTTTTACTTAATTGAGTTTGAGCTACTTGAATATAAGTGTTTATTTATAGTTTTTAGCACAAATATCCAATGCCTTCACAATCATTGTTATGGTTTTAAGATTTTTTTTTCAAATAGCACTTTAGCTTTTTTGTATAGTGTGGTTCAACACGTTTATTATGCATATTCCCAAAAGAATTATATTGAGTTTGCGAGTAACAATCCAGTCTTGACTATGTATATGTTGGAATTATAATTTTTTCTCATTCATAAATTCATTCTTTATCTGATATTTTCTTTTGGTCCTAAACTATTTATTTCAAGGAATCCCAAATTGGATTACAAATTCCTTGGACAGGTGACTACTACATGGCATAACTATAGAAAATAGGGGATCACCTTTGGCAATTGAGTTGGCAAATCAATTAGAATGCCTTGCAGAAGGTGCACTATAGGGAAGAATTACAAAAGATGTCGTTGAGCTATGAAGGAGATAGAGAAGATGTTTGTAGTGAGAGAGTCATTGACACTTTGCCACAATATTTGCCTAGGTAAATTTTAAGGTGATAATGTTTATTGAGCTTTGTCATTGACCACCTTTGATGTAAGTTATTGTCGACTAGATTCATAGGAACTCAACTATTTATTTATTATGGTTTGGGTGGGGCCTATATTTACATCACTAGATCATTATATAGTTATTCTTGTAAGGCATTTTTGTCATTTTTTCCCCTTGTGATGCTACCATATTTTTTTCTTGCTTGTGTGTTAAATGTGGCAACAGGGATTGTGCTTTTGTTTCTATGCTCTTTGCTTTTCTTTTTAATCATGCGTGTGTAATATCTTATGGATCTCACATCATAAAGTGGTGTTTATATGTGTCAGATGGATTCTTCTCTCCATCTTCTATTAGCATTCTAGATATTATTGTTGGATACACTTGAAATGTTCTATACATAGTATAGGTATTGATTGACAATGTAAGAACTCGGCTCAATGATGGAGCTGTGACTATCTTAAGTGCAATACTGGAGGCAACTAGAACTATATAGAAAAAAAGTGAAAATAGAGAATTCAAGCTGACCACATTGCTTGGTCTAAAATTTACTCCATTGGTTTCTCTTTTTGTTTTTTGGTTGTTTTTTGTATTGTTCTTTCCTTAAGTAGGATTCTTGATCTTCCCTTTTTCTTTGTAATTCTTTCTCATTGTCTAATTAAGTGCACATGATTCCTTTTGATGGTTTGTAACTCATTTTTTTTTCATTTCCTTTCCAGATTTGACATATTCATGTTTTTGGCTCATGTAAAAGAGTCGTGTCTCTTGTACTATGCTATTGGTTGAATCAATTGTTGTGAAAAGATATGGAAATGATGCTTACAGAATGTTTAAGCTATTATCAAAGGCTAATTCTTTTGTCCAGATAGACAAAGTGGTTAACTCTTTTTGTTCAATTGGTGGATAAGGATCTTGAGATTATGGTTTATCATTTCAGTTGTGAATTGTGGTGTTCTGATGTTGTAATTGCAATGCATTGACTTCCTTTTGCTTCGTCCTTAATTCATAAATTTTATTTGTAAGTTCTAAGCCACTATGTGATGGAATGTGGAGGACTTGAGATTGTGTGAATTAAAGATCAAATACTTACAAATGAAAGGATAAGTTAATGGATATGCTAATATATGTTGAAGGTGAAGAGACAATCAAAAGGGGAGTAGAGATGAAGGCCAAAACTTATAGGCAAGAATTGATTATAAATGCAAAAGAGCATCAAGGCTAGCCAATGTACAAAATAATTCCAAGCTTAGTTGCTGACTTGTATGGCAATTGGATCATGCCATTGACAAAGGAAGTCCAAATTGTATATTTTGAGGATATTGGATTGAACATAATACCATTAACCCATGGTTATGGTTGATCTTTAAGAATCAACCAATTGAACTGTAACACCCTAACTTTTAACTCAATATTCTAGAACATATTAGGCTAATCATTAGGTTATTACTTCTTAGTCTCATTATTTTATTAAAATACTTAGCGGAAATTACAGGTAAATTTTTCTTTTTGAAAACATAAAGCAAAGTGAGAGCCGCGATCTTAACTAGTCGAACGACAGAAACATAAGGCATGCATAACAATTATCAGAAGTCATAAAGTAGAGCATATAACTAAAGAAAAATCATGATAATAAAAGAAACATTCCATTAATAACATAATTAAGGTACATAAGTAGTCATGCCCTCATAGGAACGGGTAGAGCTTGTAATACAACGGAAATAAAATACAAGGAAATGTAAAGTACATGGTTCAGCATGAAGATAGAAAAACCCAAAATGCTACCCTCCTACTAGACTACGAGTACAAACTACAGACCCCTCCGAAAAGGTACTACCGAGGGGAAAATCCTCATAAAAGCTCGAGTACTCGCAAAGTTCTCTATCAAAAACTAGTGACGATGGGGATCCTCAGGTGATGGAGGCAGGTAACCGGGGAAACGCTCTATCTCCTCCTGCGTGGGCCAGTGGAGTGTGAAGGGAACTCGCGGCGGCTGAACATGAGCTCCTCGACGCGGACGCATCTCGGTTCTCCTCGCCAAACGTGGCTGCCTAACGGTCTCCTCACTCCCTTCTCGCCGGAACTGGGGAAAAGGAGCGGAGCCCTCCGAAGGGATATGCATCGGCGAATCCTCGGATGGATCAGTCTCAGACATCCTCGAGTGAGGCACGTACTCCGGGTAGTCACAAACAGCTGAGGCAGAGGTATGGGCACGGCGTAGCTGCTCGTCACGCGGGCGAGTGCACTCGAAGATCATGTCATCACCACCAAAAGGTGCAGTAGGAGTGAACTCGTAGCTCGAAACCGGGTAAGCGAAAGGTCGTCTCATGTACACAAAAATGTGGACGGCACATCGACCCTCGAAATGATACGAACGGTGGTCCGGGTCGTAGTGCACCTCCCAAATAGGCGTGTCAATGAAAAGCACGAACGTCACTCTGAAGATGTGACGGAAGGAAGAAGAGAGAGGAGTGAGAATTCTTGCTAAAGAATCTCAGTAGGAGTCTCCTATCCTAGGGTTACATCGTACACATCCTCAAGAACCTTGGGTTTAATTATAAAACAGTGATCATGCATATAAGGTTCAATTTAGGGTTTCTCAAACTAATTATCCAAGGTCCATTCCTTTTAGCATGCGTCTTGATATTATAAATGCAACAGGTTATATCATGGATGCATGTCAATACTCGAATATATAAGACAACACATCAAAGCACATAAATATAAATCATGTGGCATGAGGGCATATAACTTTCAAGTGAATCATTCCTCAACTTTGTGACATCAACCATGGTACTTTAGCATATAAGCCACCCTAAAAATAACTAGGTTATGAGCTCATACCTCAGCTAGTCGTCACTAGCTCTTACTTATCATTGAATAAGCGAAACATAAATAATAATCCCGACTCACAAGTACGGGTAGGGGGTAGGGATCATCTCTCTCTGGGATTACCCTCTTTGAAATGCTTTGCGAGTATTTTGCCACAGCAATTTGTTCGCTTTGGTAGGCAACATCTACTCATACCCTCACGGATTTGTCTCCCCTGGGGGTGCTCGGCCGAACCGGTGTCACCTAGGCGAGCGCGTCTCAGTGCTTTGTCACGTAAAAATCTCCTGGGAGCGCTCGGCCGAGCCGGTGTCACCCAGGGTTTTCAATTCATATGGTACTCATAAACATTTCTTTCAACCCTTTAAGGTTTGACGGAAATTCGGCAGCATAACAACTGTTAAACCGAATTTCCTTCAAACTGCCACAAGCTAATTCACACAACATGTTCTTATGAAAACTCATGCTATGATAAACTTTAACATTTTCATCAATCATTTTCTCATGCATCAAGCACATCTTATCATATCATTGCATCATACAACACATCATAGCATTAACAACTTTTTAGTGTCTTATGCGTTGACCCTTACGGTCCTCAACTCACATTCTAAGTTATAAATCACCAAACCTAATCTCTCGGGAGCTTATAGGGTTATAACTAAGTCTTTCTCACCTCACACTATGGCCAAGAACATCTCTAAACCTCAAGGATGTAGAATCCATAATCCTAACTTTACGGGTACTTAGAAGTCACAACAATGACCCTTTCTAAGTCCGGTTTGCTCCTAAGGCATCAAGGTGAAGTCCTAAACCATTTATGAGTCATTCCTACACATTTAAACTAATTTAAATCCATGATAGGCATTACTAAACCTTGCTGGACAGAATCCAAAAAATTCAAACATTAAAGGATCTAGAACTCTCAAATTAATTCTTTTCTAGTTTCTAACTTCTCTTATCTTTCACATATGAGTCTCAACATTAATTATACTTAAACATAGGCATATTATCACCATTAAAACAGTTCATACAGTGGCAAATAATAGCAAGGCAGAACCGAAACAAACATCTCCATTTAAAGGCATCAAACACAATTTCTAAAGCACATAAAATACTAGTTTCTCTTGGAACCTTTTTAAAATTTCCAAAACTCATTTATAAACATTTTTAACATCTAAAATCATAAAAATATTTAAGAGGGCAGTGACTAAATCAACTTTGTCTCAAGAGATCCTAAATTCATAAAACTTGGTTCTACATATTCCTTATACTCATAAAAGCTTAGAAAATTTATGAAACATAGTTTTCAATACTTAGAAGCATCAAAACCCCCTTGGGGCCGAAACATGAACCAAGGGAAATAAATATTTTAGACCTTTGTTTGAGACAACAATGGGCAAGTCTTTGAGCTCTAGGTTTATTTAAGTGATGACATAAAAGTAAACATGCTCATGCACTTGTTTTAGCTTGCATTAGAGAGTAAAGTGATAGCATAAAATAAACATGAGATGCAACCTATTATTATCTTTAATATTTAGTGAGGACTTGAAATATAAACATGATAATGCATAGCTTGAAATATAAATATGATAATGCAAGTTTCACTTATTATCTTGAATACTTAGTGATAGCAAGGAAAGTAAACGTGATGTGCAAAACATAAAATAAACATGATGCAAGGTTCATTTTATGGTTAGCTAGAGCTTATCCAAGACTTTAACAAAATAACAACCAAACATATATCTCATTACAAAGAGAGCTCTAGAGTTCTTGAACCAAGTTCTCAAAGGAACTATGAGGTTCTTGAACATCATCATCAAGCTCAAGAAAGCAAACTTTTTAAACAAACAAAACCTCAAAGATAAAAAAGGAAATGGAAAATCGAAATGTTAAAGAAAAGGAAACAAAGAAACCAAACTCCAAAATAGCAAGAAAGAAAAGGTATTCTTGGGTAAAAATCATGTTTGAGTTAGAAAATGAAGTTGAAACTCAAGCAAAGTAAAACCTCAAGCTCTAGAGGTTCCTTTGAGATGAATACATAGTCATCATCTAGGAGTCCTCATCATTGAGCTATCATGTGCTCATCAAGGCCTCATGGTCGAAATCTCAAGGAAAGAATAACAAAGGAAGTTCCAAAAAGAAAATCCAAGAGAAAGCTAGAAAGAACTCATTTTCAAGAAAATAAAGTTTAGAAAACACTCATACCTAGAGTGAAGTTAAAAAGCTTGAACTTTGAGAAAAGGAAACAAGATGATGAGCTCCTCTAAGGGCTTGATGGTTTCGGCCAAGGGGAGATAAGGAGGTTGGAGTTGTGTTTGAGATGAGGTTGTGTTTAAGGTGAGATGTTTGAGGGATTTGATGGTGGTTCAAGGCTTTAGGATGGTGTTTGAGGGCTAAGAGATGATGATAAGATGAAGAGATGAAGAAGATGAAGATGAAAAGAAAGGAAGAACTCTCTTGAAACTTGAGAGAAAAAGAAAGAACTCAAGAAAGCTTAGGAAAACTTGAAACTTACCAAATGAACTAAAGTGTTTGCATGTGTTTCTAGGCAAGGTATTTATAGAGAATGAAAGCAAATGAAGGCTCAAAAGGGGAGGAAGGTAACCGTGTGGCTTTGGAGGGAAAGGAAGAGAAAATATCTCTTACACAAGGTCATTCAAGCATGGTTTAAAGTATGGAAGCTATGATGCAAAGTATGGCTTGATGTGAGTGAATTTCCTATCAATTTTTGATGAAATTAGGCTTCTAGAAACTTGACATGGCTGGAACTTTTCCAATCACAAATAAATGGGAAAAGTGGATTGTTTTAATTATTTATTCATGTGGAAATTTAAACTTGATTGAAAGTTATGACAAGGTATGGTATATGTGACTTGAGGTATGGCCTTGGAGTGTTGAAAAATTGAACATGTGATGCATATGGGAGGAGGGAGTGCACGGCCAGGTCTGGTACAGCAAGGGGGAGGTGAGGTTTGATCATCTAATTGGGTGTTAATGGTAGGTTTAAATGTGTATTAGCTTAGGTACAAGGTTAGCAACAATTAAACTTAAGTTTAGGTAACTAAGTATGAGTATTAGGAATTTTATGACAAGGTTAGGAGTGCTCATACATCATTAGAGAATTAAAAACTCATTTATGAATAAACAATGTGTAACATAATTCCATGATTTAAGGAATTGGAAAGAGAAAACACTATTCAAGATTCCATGACTAGGAGTCTTGAAATTAAAATATGATTTTAAGTTGTAATTAAGTACTTTTAGGTTCTAATCAACTTTAATAAATTATTTTGACCCAAGATTAATTAAGAAAATTAATTAACCTTCGATTAGAGCCTAATATTTCTTAGATTTGCTTAATCACGCGATTAAGCGTAAAAACACGAAACTAGGGGCAAAACCGTAATTTTGCATTAATTTCACCTGGGACCTCCGGGACCAAAAATAAAGTCATAGTCTACATAAAAACACCTTTTAAAACTATCTGGAGAAGTTTCGGGTTCATCCGGCACTTGCAAACGGGTAAAACACCGCAGGGGCGTTTTGGTCATTTTGACCCAAAAACTCGAAAAACGAGATTTTCGATCCCGGGAAGGTACACAAGTCATCCAATCCCCTTCCAACATTGATTTTTCCCTTCGAGTACTGTCAGACCGGCTTTTCTCGAATTTCGGGCCGAAAATGACCTCAGGGGCATTTTGGTCATTTTCACTCTAACAAAAAATCGGGACATTACATGAACCGCTTGATTTCACCCGAACTTGGCTTTATTTATGTTATGGTGAATGTGTTGACTGGTCATTATTTTCACTTGGGTGAATAACCATTGTAATACCAATATATATTGTTTTATTTGGCATTAGTGAGGTAAAATGTACACAAATTCATCCACAAATGAGACAATCTTTGTCTTTTTTTTTTTTTAGAGAATAAGAGGATGAAATTTTCAATTTGAAAGGAGCCACAAAACTGAGTATAACATTAAAATGAAAACTATTTAGTCAATTTGAACATCTATCATCCTCTATATTTTCTATAGCCATCAACTATGAGGATAAGTTTAGTTATAAATGCATGTAACTAAGTCACTTTGCTGGTTATTGTGTAGTTTTTAGAAATTTAATAATGAATAACAATAACTAATAGTACTTATCTATTCACATGTTTTGAAAAGCTTTTGACTGAGATGCAAAAAACTTATAAGCTTTTACCAAAACTTGTAAACTAAAATTGAAAGACTTATATGCTAAACTGACATTCTTAATTGCCAATTTTTCATAGTTGTATATTGTGTAAAATGGTCTTTTGGACATGTCACTTTGTTTGAATAGGTACAGTAGTACATTTTGACATGCTTTAATAGGCTTGCACATGGATTTATTGTACACTCCATTCGTGGGGAGAAAACTTATAGGTAATGAGGAAAACTTATATGCATAAGTCTAAATACTTATATGCAAAAAGAAATTCTTAACTGCCATTTTCTCACAGTTGTATAGCATGTGAAATGACCTCCTGCACATGTAATTTGTCTGAAAAGGTACTGAAGTGCACTTTACCATGGTTAAACACGCTTGCACATGAATTTATTGTACACCTGCATTCTTGGGGAAGCTCTTTGCTGACCAACAACAAACTTATAGGCTACAAGCAAAACTTATATGCATAAGTTTAAAGACGTATATGCAGAACAGGAATTCTTAATTGCTATTTTATCACAAGTAATAATGCACTCTAACATGCTGAAGCACACTTGCATTCACATGAATGACCCGAGGTTCTCATTAGAAAATGAACCACTTACCAGCATAAGTCTTTTCACACACTATACAACTGTATCAAATTGGCAGTTAATAATTCCATTTTTGTATATAAGTCTTTAAACTTATGCATATAAGTTTTGCTCACAACCTATAAGTTTAATAATAAATAACAATAGCTAATAGTACTTGTCTATTCACATG
Source organism: Dalbergia cultrata (assembly GCA_031216105.1). NCBI lineage: Eukaryota > Viridiplantae > Streptophyta > Magnoliopsida > Fabales > Fabaceae > Dalbergia > Dalbergia cultrata. The sequence goes on from CM062350.1 coordinate 23,099,690, forward strand.
TTTTGAGAAGCTTTTGATTGAGATGCAACAAACTTATAAGCTCTTTGCTGATTCGTAGCGAACTTATAGGCTATGAGCAAAACTTATATGCATAAATCTAAAGACTTATATGCAGAATAGGAATTCTTAACTGCTATTTTAACATAGTTGTATAGTGTGTGAAATGGCCTCCCCAGGAGTTTGTACCTTTTGTAGTGTGCTTCAAAATGCATTAGTACTTTTATATACAGTTTATGCTGCTAACAAATTTAAGTCTTTTGCTATGATTAATAGATTTTATCAAGAGGAAGTAATAATACACTCTAAAATTCTCTAACTCACTTTTATTCACATGAAAAGTAAAAGTTCTTATTAGAAAATGAACCACTTACCAACATAACACAAAACTTATTAGCATTTTTAGAATAACCTAAAAGCCAAAGTGTATTTCTAGTAAAGGTTCTAATATTGTTGCTTTACTTAATTTTACTTTAAGTGGGCAAAAGTTTGAGTTTTCTAGAAAATTAATTGCTTGTGGCCTCCAGCATAAGTTAATACATTCTTTCTATATAGTTGAATTTGATATATGACGTGGTTCTCACAATTATTTGTTACCCTTTTTATATGAGATTCTTATTTTTGATAAGATATCAATATTTTATCTAATATCGATTAAGAAAAGGCTGGTTCAAAAATAAGACCATAGGATAGAAGAGAGAAATTTGTGTGTTATAGGAAGTAAGAATTATTTGGTATATATTTCAGTTTTAAATTGAAAACTGGGAGTATATGAACTCTCTTTTAATTGAACTAGTATGAATGTAGATAACTCTGATTAATTGGAAAACTCTCGACTTTGTTACTAATTTTAGGAGTTTAAATTTACATGTTGTTTTGAAGAAATTTGCAAGTGATTAACCAAAAGTTTCATAAAAGTAATGCTGGTAAGAAATGCACTTTGGTTGATAAGTTGTTTTGAAAATGTACTTCTTGGGAAGCTCCTTACTTACACAGATCAAACTTATAGGTTGCAAGAAAAACTTATATGCATAAGTCAAAAGACTTATATGCAAAAAAAGAATTCTTAACTACCATTTTAACACAGTTGTATAGTGTGTGAAATGACCACCTAGGGGTTTGTACCTTTTCAGAAAAGTTTGCATTTTTAGGAGGTCATTTCACACGCAATACAACTGTATTAAAAGCAGTTAAGAATTCTTGTTTTGCATATAAGTCTTTAGACTAATGCATATAAGTTTTTGTCACAGCTTATACGTTTGCCATGGGTCAGCAAAGAGCTTTCCCAAGAATGTGAGTATACAATAAATCCATGGACAAGCATGTTTAACCATGTCAGAGTACATTTTAGTAGCTTTTGAGACAAATTTACATACCCAGGAGATCATTTCATATGTTATACAACTATGAAAAAATGGCAGTTAAGAATTCTTGTTTTGCATATAAGTCTTTAGACTTATGCATATAAGTTTTGCTCACAGCTTATAAGTTTGCTACAAGTCATCAAAAAGCTTCCCCAAGAATGTCACTACAACATTTTCGGCCTGGTGCAACACTTGAAAACATGCTCATCAAAAACCAGTAAAATTCCTAAATACAAGCTCATTAATACTCTAATATATGTCAAATCTCAAAATATGCTGAAACCAACAGGCCACCAAGGTATGATCCAAAATGTCATAATGGTCAAGCTTCAACAATGCTCAAATATGAAAAATATAGATTTAAGATGAAGCAACAAATAATGAGCACAACACATTAAAACCAAAGCTAAATAAAAGATCAAGTATAAAACAAAGACTCTATAAAGTAATTGAGTTCACATTCTAAGAACTCCTCTTTTTTGAATTATTCAAGTGATACATATATCAAAGATCTTTTGAAATCTTTTGAAATCAATCTCATCATTAATAACATATTATAATTAAACTCTAAATCTGCCCCTGTAATACAAAATATATGAGTTACTCTCTACCATGAAGACTATAATAATGTAAATACAAAATTATCATGATAAGTCAATGCAAATCTATCTCTATGGTCTGGGACCCTGCTTGCAATGTACACTGGATCACTCTTTCTCTAACCAAAAAGCAAAAGATACTTCACTTTGAAGTGAAGCTCACCAACTAGAAACCTCTACTATTAGGGAGGAGGTGGCTGAGAGGGATCCACAGTAGCTAAAGTATCTGTAATGGAAAAAGGGAGAGGGGTGAGTTTCATCTAAAACTCAGTGAGTGAATTCTCACCCGTAACTCCTTTCATGGGACAACAACCAAGATGCAAAAAAATCATAATAATATTAATAATTAATAACGATAACAATAATAAAATAAATTCTAAAACTGTTTCAAGTAATCCCATAGATAACATATAAAATAAAGCTCTAAACTTCTCTGAGTCACCAATAATGATACTATGAATTTGATAAACACGCATAATAACAATAATAATAACTGTTTGTAAATATCTCTATTCTCTATAGGCACCTCACTAGGTTCCGATTTGCTATGTTTCTAGAAGCTTTACCTCCATGACTATTTATTTCTATTGCCTCTGTAGCCGTTTAACACTATTGCCTCCATGACCGTTTATTAAATCTCATCATGTATAACTCAACATAAATAAATAAAGTTAACAATACTAAAATTACATAACTAAAAGGTGGGTGCTCTGTCCCTTGTAATGTGAGCCCCTAAATTCTTAGTACTTTGAGAGTTCTGAATTCACATAACTCTAACAATCTGACTTTAGCATAATTGTGGCTGTGAAAATTGAGCCCAAGGGATCACCATTTGTAGGCATTCCAATTTCAAGCCCATAGAATATGTATCTAGCAGTTGCTATGAATCATACTGAATTTCGTACATCTGGGGTACCATAAACTATAGTTCTCAATTTAAGTCCAAAGCTAACATGCATGTTTATATACATGATAAATCTAAAATCATAACTCAAAACATTGGGATTCGAAATCATAAACATAATAACTCTGAAGTAGAGTAACATATTTATTTATAAACTAAATCATCCTTACTCTATATATTTATTTTCTCTAAGTACTATGTGCTAGGCTCTTCTCTGATTTACACTCTATCATATAATTATCCTACTCTTAAAATCATAATAGAAGTCACAACATTTCTAGCATATATAATCGTAAGCCTGCTTTGGCTACTTATAAAAATCATTTTGGTAACAATGGTCCCATGAGTTTTTGAAAATATAATTTTATGCTCTTTGAAAACCACAATCTCGTTAACTTAAAAAGAATCATTACCAATCTCTAATCCTTTCCAAAATAGCCTCAAATTATACATTTCATGATATCTGAAAACCATGATTTCATAAACTTAGCATAATTAACATCTATCTAAAATCTCTTTGAAATATGCTCTAACATTATATGTTATGCCACAATATGTGGAAAATAACTCTAATGTCCAAAAATAAAAGTCACAGGATTGAATCCACTCACCTGGAGAGGGAGAACAGGAGGGAACAACTCTAGTAAAGCTCCAGGGGGAGAGATAGTACCAATGTCTGCCATTTCAACCATTATACTCATGAATACTCTATGGGTATCTCTAGATTACTCTAACAAAACTCTAACAACATTGGGGGAGCACCCCCACTTGACAATAATGAGGGAAACAACAAAGTCCATCCTCTAGAATATGGATAAAAGAGAAAAAAGAAGCATAAGCTAACAATCAAACCCACCTTGCAGCTTGGAGGGAGAAGATTTGATGGAGGATGAGAGTGGAGGGGAGGAAGAAGAAGAGGAGGTGATGTTTTGGGGTAGGGTTTAGAAACGGGGAGTGAAATCCCGAGCTTGGTGTGTTTCAAAGGGATAGGGATCTCACTTATCGAAACTGCGTCATTTTGCAATGTGCTAACATAAGGTTAAACTGTCGCAAGTAAATCTTAATGCAAACATATCTCATTTGCAATGAGGCTATTTTACAAGATTATGCAACAACAGCGCCCAACAACATTATTTACATTTCTTAATTTTAAGTTAATGGTTCTCCATTAACTTTAAAACATAAATATAAATAAGGAAATACCCCTCATTTGGATTCAAATAAAATATAAAAAAAATTAAAACCCCAACCAATCAAAATCCAATTTTTGAGTTCTAGTTAAAATTCGGGAATTCTTACGATTTTCTAAACTTGTGGGCTAAACACAAAACGTCTAGAGTTTCCTAAAATTTATTAAAAATTACCCTTCAATTTATTTTCTTTTAAACAACAATTATTGAGACTTTTAATCCCAAGAAAATAGCTCTATTATATAGCCCTCGAAGGAGGTGTATGTTATAAACTTAGTGAAATCCCGGACCCGATGACATGGATGGGTCCCAAGGACCTTGAGACCGTACAGAACTAATCTACTGACATGTATACACCGGTATTTATATATATATATATATATATATATATATATATTGTATTATAGAGACATATCTAAAGCATGAATATGAAATTATTTATGATGATTTGATTTTCTAAGAGCCAGAGATTTATTTCAGAGATGAAATTACATTCTGATAAATGGATTTTATGATTTGATTATGCATATAAAGAGACTCAGAGCTCACGAGGTTTACGTGGGGAAGTAATTCCTCATGTGCTAGACACGTTCGCAAGTCGGGTTATGAAAGCTGAAGCATTGTCGATGATAAGAGGGAGATCAAAGGAACAAGACTCCAGTAAGAACCATGGTCATAGTAGATCAAAGTCAAGAAGAAAGAAGAATTTCAAATATGGTATGAGAGGGCACATCAAGAAAGATTATTGGTATAACAAGAGGAACACAAAGAGGACTTCAAACCCAATATCTCAAGGATGTGTTGCGAGTACCTCTAATAAGGGAGAAATTCTATATAGCAAAGCAGCAATTGGTTCCAAAAGTGGGTAACAATTCACTGATGTCTGGATAATGGACTTAGGAGCAACTTGGCATATGACTCCTCACTGTGACTAGTCTTACACTTATGAACCTATTTTGGAAGGATTTGTGTTTATGGAAAATGATCATGCTTTGGAAATTGTTGATGTTGGTGATGTCAAAATAAAAATGTTTGATGGTTCCATTCATACAATTCAAGGGGTGTGGCACGTGAAAGGCTTGAAGAACAACTTGTTGTCTATCGGGTAACTGGATGACCTCGAATACAAGACCCATATTGAAGGTGGGGTCTTGAAAGTTGTAAAAGGAGCTCTTATAGTGATAAAGGCAGAAAAGATCGAGGTAAATCTATACATGCTTCTAAGAGACATGTTGCATAAGGAAGATACATTAGTTGCATCAGATGACCTAGAAGAATTGACAGTGATGTGGCATCGCAAATTAGGCCACATGTAGGAACATAGGTTGAAGGTTTTTGTGGAACATAATCTCATTCCCAGGCTCAAATAAGTTAATTTACCATTTTGTGAGCACTATATGACGAGTAAGCAGCATAGATTGATGTTTAATAGATCAATTGCTCGGAGCAAGCACATGCTAAACTTGATTCATTCTGATGTGTGGGAGTCACCAGAAATATCCCTAGGAAGAGTAAAATACATTGTATCACTCATTGATGATTACTCCAGGAGACTATGGGTGTACCTTATCAAGAAGAAGTCATATGTGTTTTTGTTTCATATGTGTTTTTGTAATACTTGATGTATACGTGTTAGTAGACAAGCTCCGTACAATGCTAGGAACCCCCAAGACCCGCCTATGCTGCTAGGTCATGAATTTCACTAAGTCTAAATCCCATACTTCCTTGGAGGGCTATATAATAGAACTATATTCTTGTGATAAAAAATTCCGATAATTGTTCTTAAAAGAAAAAGAAGTTAAAAAGTGATTCTTAACGAATTTTATAAAACCATTAAACGTTTCTTCTCCCACAAGATTGTAAAATCGCAAAGTTTTCCAAATTTGAACTAAAACTCAAAATTTGGATTTTGATTGGTTGGGATTTTTATTTTTTTGATATTTTATTTGAATCCAAATGAGAGGTATTTTCTTATTTATATTTATATTTTAAAATTAATGGAGAGTAAAATAAATGAGGACATTAACTTAAAATTAAGAAATGTAAATAGCGATGTTAGGTATTGTTGCTGCATGATTCTACAGAACAGCCTCACTGCAGTGAGTTATATTCATTGCAGCTGGTTGTTGTTTCTCCAGGTTCGTTGTAGCGGGATTTACTCGCTGCAGTGAGTGGACCGGATGACAGCAGAGTAGAAAACAATGCAATTTCATTTAATGAGCCCTATATATACCCCAACTCAGGCTTTTCTCTTCTTAGAAACTGAAATCCAAAATCACCTTTTTCAAAACCCATCTCCACTATCTTTCACTCAATCCAACATCAAATCTTGATCCCCCAAGATCAAAGGTAAGGGTTTATGTTGGTTTTGTCATCTCCTTCATTTCCTTTACATGTTCCATGGTTTGGGCTTTGTTGTTTCTCCATTGTTGTCAAGTGGGGGTGCTCCCTAAATGTTGTAAGAGTATGTTTAGAGTAAACTAGAGCTTCCCATAGATTGTTTATGAGTTTTGTTGTTTCAATGGCAGACTTTGGTGCCACCACCACTCCACGGAGCTCCTTTGGTGTCGTTATCTCTTGTTCTCCCTCTCCAAGTGAGTAGGTTCAAACTCATGAATATGAGCATGTTTCTTGAATTATGATTGTTAAACATGAAATTTGAAACAAGAAAAGGTATAGAATATGATTTTACATGATTATCTTAAGTTAGAAAAATTATGATTTATGATAATAGCATGTGTCACAACCCGACTTGGGCACGTGACCAGCACGTGAAAAATCTTACTCTCATATAAGTCTTGTGACCTAAGATGCTCTATAAACATACCATTTATAGCTTGTTTAAAATATAGTTTTATTTTATACATATAAATTACTTGTGGTTAACTCCTAAAATCAGTATTAAAAATTCTCATAATCTATCTCTAAGATTTGAAGTCTTACTACAACATACAAATATAAGTTTCTTTGTTTCAAAATATACATAAACTAATACAATTAAGTGATTAAATACAAAATCTAAATATGCTATCATAATATACAAAATGCAAGACGTGATCTAAAGTCCAGGATCCTGCATGCAATGCACTAGAGCACTCTAAGAAGAATGAGAATGCTTCACTTAAGCGAAGCTTACCGGCTATACTCTACCGCTACTAAGACACTGGTTACTAGGGGAAAAACCTATAGCATCTATGATATCTGCAATAGAGAGGAAAGCAGAGGGGTGAGTGTTTTTAACTAAAACTCAGTGAGTGAGTCCTCACCTGAAACCCCCTTTCATAGGATACCAAAGAAATAATTTTCAAATATTTTACATCATCAAGTTTACGTGTGTGTGTGTGTATATACACATACATATTCAAATATTCATTTTACAAACTGAAAATAATATTCTCAATTCACTTTCATAACTAAAATTATACAAGCCCATAAGGTAGTAGCTCCTAGAGAAACAATAATCTCTACTCTAGTTACGCATAATATTTGTGATGTAACAAAACTTTGAATATAAGTCTCTAGTCACATCTGGGCGTTACGTATCACCATCCCCAGTGTGATAATAAACTCTCTGTTATCTCTGGCCTGGGCAACTTGATACCAAGGTTAACAGATTTACTGTTGTCAACACACAGCCTGTTTATCTATAGCTACCTTTTAAACTAACTAAATAAATCCATTAAAACTAAAAACCTTTAAATCTTTTTAATTCTTTGAGAGCTTTGTCTCTGTCTAGTAATATCTAAAATCAAGCAGTAAATCGTATTTGTCATGAAAATAATTTTAATGTAGAACATAGAGATCATATATATAAACCCACTCACATGGTAGGGTGAACCATGAAGAATTGATTTCCACAGCACAATAAGAAGCAGAATTGACAGCAGTATCTAGTATAGATGTAATGAAACTCTAAATCAATCTTTAAAACCTCTAAATACCTAAGAATCAATCTCTAAGAAGGTAGAAAGCTCTTTTCTCTTGAGATGCATAAAGAATCCCCTCTAAACAAGGAAAACTTAAAGGAAATGAAGAAAAACTAGTAAAATAACATACCTTTAAGCTTAGAGGATGGAAGATTCCTAATTAAACTTGAAAGGATTGGAATAAAATGGAATTTAGAGGGTGCAATGGGGTTAGGAGCCAAAGTTTTATAACACTGTTGATGGCTGCAATGCTAAATGAGCACTGCAGTGTTTACCAGAGAGCACAAAATTTGTCCCTACACCACCTTGCTGTTCACTTGATCGCTGCAGCGCTCTTCAGAATGGTTTTTCACCCTCGAGAATGGTCTCTTACTCTCCAGAATAGTCTCTCACTCTCCATAACTCACTTATTTACATTTCTTAATTTTTTTTAATTTTAAGTTAATGTCCTCATTTATTTTACTCTCCACAAACTTTAAAACATAAATGTAAATAAGGGAATACTCCCCATTTGGATTCAAATAAAATATTAGAAAAAATAAAATCCAAACAAATCAAAATCCAAATTTTGGATTTTAGTTCAAATCCGGAGATTCTCACCGTTTTATAAACTCGTAGGCTAAAAACGAGGTGTTTAAAGGTTTTATAAAATTCATTAAAAATCACTCTTTAACTTATTTTTCTTTAAGGAAAAATTATCGGGACTTTTGGTCCAAAAAATATGACTCTATCATATGGCCTCCTAAGTAAGCGTAGGGTCCAAACTTGGCAGAATTTGGGACTCAAAATAACAGATAAGGATAACTGACACCCTTCTTGGTTCGAAAAAATTCCTAACCCTTTTCTTTAAAATTGAGGGTATTACAGCATGAATGAATGAGATTTAGAAAACTATGGGACCACGATTGTTGCATTATGCACTATGGAAAACGTTTACATGTTTGAGGAAGGATTTATTTAGAAAATATGTAATGTAACAAGATGACTATTTTACCGAATATGTTTTTATGGGTTTTTTATATCAATATATATTCAAGTTTTATGATTATGAACTCTAGTGTTTGAATTATGATGTTAGAGATTTCAAGTATATGAAAAGATATGTCAGCTTAAGAAACAGATTTAGAACTTTAGTTTATGGTACCAAGAGGTACAAAATTTAGTATGATTCTTAGCAACTACCAAATACATATTATGTGGGCTTGAATTTGGAATGCCTACAAGTGGTGAACCCTTGGGATCGATTTTCACAGCCATAGTTATACTAAAATCAGATTGTTAGAGTTATGTGAATCCAGAACTCAGAGTTATCTTGGTTTTTGATAAACTAGTTTAGCCGGTAGACATAAGGAAACAAACAGTTAGTTAACAACTATGAAGAGATCGTTAACTTTGGTACCAAGTTATCCATTAGAAGACAACTTCACCCCCAGCAGTTATAGAAAATGGGACCTAGTTAGGTGCCCACAGCTTGTTCAATAGGGACTATTATGATTATAGCAAGCACTCTTATCCGCCAGGGACTGAGTACCACCTCACAATTTATGATCTTACAGTTTTTATTATATATGTATTTATTATATTCAGCATACTATGTCCTGATGCTCTACTGCACCCTCAGTTAAAATGATTTAATGTTTGATTATGAGTTTAGAAATGTTTGTTCTGAATTTATAGAACGAAGAGTGTTTTCCTAGCTAGCTATGTATTTTAAATACCAAATGATTTACGGTTGCTGCACGTATAGTGTATTATGTTTTCTTTTAGTTGTCCTAAATGGATGATGGGTGAGAGCTCACTTACTGAGTTCATTGACTCACCCCTCTCCCTTCCTTTCATAATTGTAGATACAGGTGCCCTTCTGCCTCCAACTTTGTAGATGCAATTGCTCCTAGTGGTGAGCTTTATTTTGAAGTAAGGCTTGGTTTAGGTTTCTGTTTGTTTTAGTATATATTGAGATGTTATAGTTATTTTCAGAGATTAGGTATTTCCCTAGATGTTTCAAAATTCAAGAATGTATTTTGAAATATAGACTATGCTTAAAATTTTATGTGATAAGCTAGTGATAATGAATTTATGATTCAGTTTTCAAGTCTTAACTAGATTTCAGAGCATGACAAAAGTGTTTTAGATTTATATATGTGAATACGTCAGTTTTTATGGATTTAAATATTATGTTTTAATTAGAGAAAATGATAAGGATTTGAAAGAAAATTGTATTTTAAGTATGATAGTATACTATTTTATGCATTTAGAGAGACACGTCACCCAATAGGCTTACGTGTGGATGGGATGTCACGACCCGATTTAGGCACGTGACCGGCATGCAAGAAACCTCATTCCCACATAAGCCTCGTGATCTGGATTTCTCTATATGCACAATTAATTATAAAATTATTCAAAACACATTTTCATTTTCTACATACAGATCACATGTTTACTAATTCATTCTAGCTTATAATTACATTTCATAATTCAAACTCTATAGTCTATGAATCATATTACAAAACGCATATGTATAAAGCTGCTCTGATTTGAAATGTTCGCGAGTGCTAAACTATTTGGTACAAACCAAAATAGTATAATAATATGCAAAACATAATCATACTCTATTGTTCAAGATTCTGCCTGCAATATACTGGAGCACTCTAGACAAAACTATAAACATCTCAGTCAAGTGAAGCTCACCACTGGGACTCTAGTGCTGCTGAGACAAGGATGGCTAGGAGGACCTGCAACCGCTTCTGTATCTATAAATAAAGGAAGGAAGAGAGGGATGAGTTTTTATGGAAAAACTCAGTGAGTAAGCTTTCACTTAAAATCCCCTTTCATGGGACACTAAGAACCAATGTATAAGTTCATAATAATTACAACAAAACTCACAGATGATACATAATCCTACATATCTACATATGTGCATTTAATCATTATTTTATAAAATCATAAAGAACATATAAACATATAGTTCTTTAACTACTAGAAGAACAATAATGTTTATCAATCATAGTATAATCGGGTCTTTGCTTTGATCTATGGCTATGTCTGTTAGCCATGATAAAATAGTATCTCTGCTTTGATCTGTGGGTACTCAGTTCCTTGTGAACAAGAACCCCTAATTAATGATTGAATAGTTCCTCATGAACCATGTCTCTGCTTTGATCTCTGGTTCTTAAAGAACCATGTTTGGGCACCTAAATAGGTTTCAGTCTCTGGTCTGATCTATGAGGTTGCCCCTCGTGGCTTATAACTTGTAAAATCTTTAAACCATTTTATTTCTTTGTGAGCTCTGAATCCATCTGATTTTGACAGCCTGACCTTAGCATACCAGTGGCTATGAAATCATGCCTAAACAGTCACTCTTTGTGGACATTATGATTCCAAGCCTCCACAAGGTATGTATCCGCCAGCTATCATGAACATAGAATCATGATCTAAAATCCATGTGTTTAACATCTCTAAAACATAATCCAACTATCAAGCTTTTCTTACTAGGAAATTCAATATCATATTTCCAAAATAACAAGGTTTGCAATCACAACTCCATTCTTTTCTCTAAATAACCTCTTCAAGTATATAACTATATTACATCCATAAACCATATCTAGAGTTCAATTTAATATTCATATAAAAGCTTTCCATATTCAAAATTATCATCAAATACACTTGAAATCAATTCAACAAACATTCCAACAATCATAAATCTTTAATAGTCACAATTAAAACCAACTCTAAACATAATCATATTATCAACAATGGTCCCATGAGTTTTGTAAAAATATAGTTCATGCTATTCAGAAAACCACGATTTCATGAATCAACATAAACTTCAAATCTTGTACAACAATCCTTGAATATCATACTTTAAAGCATATTTTTATTAAAATAATGTCTAATGCAGAACAAAGAGATAACAGATGAAAACCCACTCACCTGGAGGGGTGAACAATGAAGGATTAGTGCCAACTAAATCCTAGGAAGTAGGAATAGCACTAGTATTTGGTATAGAAGTCATAGAACTCTAAATCAACCTCTAAAACCTCTAAATACCTAGTAATCCATATCTACAAAGATAGAAAACTTCTCTCCTTTGAGAAGCATGAAGATCCCCCCCTTCCAATAACAAGGAAGAAATAAGAGAAAGAGAGAGAAAGAGAGAGAATAGCATACCTTAAAGTCTTAGGAATGAAAGATTGGAGTTGATATCAAGAGAAAATGAAGGAAATGGAGTTTAGGAGTGAATATAAGGTGGAGAACTGAGAGTTTCGAGCTTAGGGGTGAGTTTTTGAGTGAATGAAGCTTCTGGACCCCGAAATAGGGGTTTTAAAATCTTTGTTGACTGCCCAGGCGGTCATATTGACCACCTAGGCAGTCCCCTCTCTAGTTGTCGCACCGTCTTGCTTTCTATTTATTGCCTGGGTGGTCATATGACTACCTGGGCGGTCTCCAGGAAGATGTTCTGGTTTCTCCAGGGACGAGTACTGGTATGTATTGGACTAGACTGTTTTAATACTAACTTATTTACATTTCTTAATTAAAGTTAAATTATTTAAATTTTAAACATAAATGTAATAAGGGAATACCCCCTATTTGGACTCAAATAAAATATTAGAAAAATCAAATTTCAAACAAATCAAAATCAAAATTTTTAATTTTAGTTTAAATCCGAAAATTCTCAGGGTTTTATAAACTTGTACGCTAGAAATTAGGCTTTTAAAGGTTTCAAAAAATTCATTAAAAATCAGCCTTTAATTCATTTTTCTCTAAGGAACAATCATCGGGACTTTTGGTCCCAAGAATATGACTCTATTATATGGCCCTCTAAGGGTGTATAGGATCCAGACATAGAAAAATTCAGGACCCGGAATGACAGGTAAAGGTGACTGACACCCTTTTTAGCTCAAAAAAATTTCTAACTCTTTAATTTAAAATTAGGGGTATTATATGGGATTCCTCTCATGCTGGTCACGCTCCTAAATTAGGTCGTGATAGTTTCAAATATTTAAGGACTTTAAAGCAACATTAGAACTTGAATACGAAAAGAAGATCAAGTGCTTAAGAATTGGCAATGGAGGAGAATACATAAATGGTGATTTTATCAAATTTTTCAAGTAGGAGGGTACTCAGGCAATTCACAGTTACACATACATCTCAGCAAAATGGGGTAATAGAGCGAATGAATGAGACTCTCTTAGAAAGAACAATAGCTATGTTGTGAACTATAGGACTAGCCAAGTCTTTCTGGGCAGAAGCAGTTAAGACTGCCTGCTACGTAATAAATTGGTTACCATAGACTGCGATTGGTTTTGCAAACACCAATGGAGATGTGGAATAGAAAGCCTGTAGATTATTCTTCTTGGGATATGCTGACGATGTTAAGGGGTATCACATGTGGGATTCCACTGCCTACAAGGTTGTCGTTAGCAGAGATGTGATATTTGCAAAAAATGAATTACAAGGAGAATAAGGAAATAACAACAATATAGAGACTATTATACTTCAAATCGATAAGGAATCTGGAGAAGATGATCCTTTTGGAGCATAACCAGAACATGAAGAACAAGTACCTGAGGAGTCCAATGATATAGCAGTTAAGTGATCAACTTGTGAGATAAAACCTCCATCATAGCACTCAGATTATGTTATGGCAAGTCATGATTCATACTGTCTACTAATAGAAGATGGAGAGCCAACAAGTTTTCAAGAGGCAATGAGCAATAAAGATGCTTTTTTGTGGATGGTAGCAATGTAGGAAGATATTGAAGCATTACATAGGAGTCAAACATGAGAGCTTGTTCCACTACCAAAAGATCACAAAGCTGTCGAAAATAAGTGGGTCCACAAGATCAAATGAGATAGCAATGAATAGGTGGAAAGATATCGGGCAAGATTGGTGGTCAAAGGTTATGCTCAAAAGGAAGGTATAGATTTTAATGAAATATTGTTTGCAATAGTTATACTAACCACTATCCAGGTGTAATACTTGGTGTACATGAAGTTCTGTATGGTCTCAAGGTCCCCCAGAACCCACCCATGTTGCTGGGTCCGGGATTTCACTAAGTTGGGAGCCCTACACCTCCTTGAAGGGTTATAAGATAGAGTCAGAATCTTGGAATCAAAAGTCCCGGTAATTGCTCTGCAAAGGAAAACAAGTTGAAGAATGATTTTTAACGAATTTTAGGAAACATCTTCGTCATTAGCCCACAAAATCGTAGGAATTCTGGAATTTGAACTAGAACTCAAAAATTAGATTTTGATTGGTTGGAATTTTTATTTTTTAGATATTTTATTTGAGTCCAAATGAGGGGTATTTCCTTATTTTCTTAATTTATTAACTTAGAATTAAGAAATGTAAATAAGTGAATATTGAGACAACAAGGAGCCATATGACAATAAAATGGTAAATTCAAGCATTTCTGTCACCGCTATAGCAGTCATAAGTGATGAGCGCGCGGACAGTGAGTGTCGAGAATATGGCTAAACTGCTATAGCCGTCTATGACTACCATAGTAGTGTCAGTTTAGTAAAAACAGTGCTAAACGGTGTCATTTTCATTGCCGAAGCCTCCCCCATCTTTATAAAACCATCGCCCACTTTTTCCTCCCATTTTCCCCCAAACCAGAAACCTTTCCCCACCATTTTCTTTCTTTTTCTTCAACCCCATTCCAATCTAGCTCCCCTAAATCATCAAGGTATGTATATATTGTTAATTTATGTCTCCATTCTCTCCATTCTTTTATGATCTTGAGTTGGGTCCTGTTATTGTTCTCATTTTTATCAAGTGGGGTTGCTCTCCCAATATTGTTAGAGGTAGATTAGAGTTATTTAGAGGTTGATAGAGTTTGACTTTGAGTTTTATGATTGTTATAGTCAACGTTGATGCCCTCCCGGCTCCTCGAAGCTCAGTTGGTGTTGACACCATCTCTTCCTGCCCTCCAAGTGAGTGGATTCAAACTCATGACCTTAGTTTCATCATTATAATTATGTTTTAAGCATGATAATTGTTGAATATGGTATTAGAGATGAAAAAATGAATATATATGATTTTGCAAAGTTATGACTTTGAATATATAGCATGAAAATGAAATTTAGAAAACCATGAGACCATGATTGATAGATTGTATGTAATGAAAATGATTTAAGTTCAACCTAAGAAATTTATTGCAAGAATATATGAGTTAATAAGTTATTAATTTATCAAATATATTTTAAGAGTTTAGGATATTGTTATGCATCAAGATTGGAGACTTCAAAATATGATTTTTAAGCATCAGTTAATATATTTATACATGCTAGAGAAATGTGAACAAGAGTATGACTTCATATTAAAGACTAGAGATGTTATTATATTTTTATAGTTTTTAAGATTATGAACACTTTTGGTTTGAAGAATGGTATTAGAGTTATCAAGTATATGAAATTATGTTAATGAAATAAATGAATTTAAAACTTCAATTTATGGTATCAAGAGGTATGGAATTCAGTATAATTCTTAGCAACTGCTAAATATATATTCTGTGGGCTTGAAATTGGAATGCTTACAAGTGGTGAACCCTTCAGCTCAATTTTCACAGCCACAATTATGCTAAATTTAGACTGTTAGAGTTATACGAGTCTAGAACTCTCAGAGTACTAAGGATTTAAGGGCTCTTGTTTGCTAGGGACTGAGCACCCATTCTTCAGATTTATATGAGTTTATATGTATTCAAATATTTATGATTTTAAAAGTAGAATAATTATATAGAGTTTTAAATCCAGAAAAGAGCCAAAATAGAGTTTGAGAAATAAATAGTTTTTATGATTTAGAGATTAGACGGTAGCTATAGAGAAAAAAACAGTGAGTTAACGACTGGAAAAAAAATGATCGTTAACCTTGGTACCAAGTTGTCCTTAGGGGCAATCTCACAGAGCAGATATGGAACCTAGTTAGGTGTCCGATTTGGATCATTGAGGGTTCCTAGAGATCAAAAAATTCGTTATGCCACGATCGACATGCATAGCTAGAGAATATCTTGTTATGCAATGCATAACTAATTAAAGATCCATATTTCTCTATTAGAGTACTGGAATTAATGTTTTCAGAGATTATTTATGATTTTGGAGAATATTTTATTTAAGAGCTATTATGTATATATATAGAAAATGATTTCCCATTAGACAAAGAATTTAGAGATGATTTTCTATTAATTTATAAATATGGATATATCTTTTCGATATATAGAGCTATGGATATGAATATCAAATGGTTATTATTGTTGCTCGTATATTATATTATATTTGTTGGTTGTCCCATGTGGGTGATGGATGAGAGGTCACTCACTAAGTCCGTTGATTCACTCCTCTCCCTTTCTCCCATAGTTGCAGGTTCAAGGTGATTCATATTCCAGTTCCATAGACACCGTTATTCCAGTAGTGAGGCTTACTTTGCAGTAAGGCCTAGAGTTAGATTATGTTAAGGTAGAGTGCTCTAATAGATGTGCAAGCAGGATCTTATCCATGCATGTAATCTGATATATTATAGTATTTTCATATACTAAGTATGAAATGGAATGTAAATTATGATTTGGGATTCATGTGATGAACTAGAGACATATTTGTAATTTAGTTTTCAATTGTTAAGTGGATTTTCATATTTAAGATTATATTATATGTTGAGACAGTTATAATTTCATGGTCAGTGTGGATTAGCCAAGATATTTTCAAAGATTAAATTATTTAATATTTTCAGTTTATGAAATTAAGTGTTATTTTTAATTAAAGAAAAATGCTAAAGATTTCGAAGAGATCATATTTTACATATTATATTGTGATAAATCATGCATTTAGAGAGATATGTTACCCAGAAGGCTTACATGGGGATATGATTCCTTACGTGCCGATCACCTTCCTAAGTCGAGTGTGACACCAGGTGGTTTTGAAAATATATGTTGTATTTGATTTGCATCTAGAGCAACTAGATGTGAAAATAGCTTTCCTTCATGGAGAACTTGAAGAAGATATCTATATGCTCTAACTGGAAGGTTTTGAAGAGCAAGGGGAAAGAACTTAGTTTGCAAAATAACCAAGTATTTGTTTGGCTTGAAACAAGTGCCTGGACACTGGTATAACAGGTTTGATTCCTTTATTACTAGCCTTTAATACAATGGGCTAAGTTCATCAGTTCAGATCACTGTGTTTATCACAAGTGGTTTGGTAACGATGAGTTCATCATTTTGTTGTTGTATGTGGATGGCATGTTGGTGGTGGGCCCCAATAAAGATCAAGTCCAAACATTGAAGGCGCAATTAACTAAGGAATTCGACATGAAGGACTTAGGATCGGCAAAGAAGATTCTTGGGATGCAAATACTTCATGACAGAAAATATAGGAAGATTTGGCTTTCCCAAAGGAAGTATTTGAGGAAAATCTTACAGTGTTTCAACATGCAAGATTATAAGCCAATATCTATCCCACTTCTTATCAATTGTAAGTAATCCTCAAGCATGTGTCGCATCAATGAAGCAGAGAGGAGGGAAATGTCTCGGGTGCTATATCCAGCAGCAGTGTTGAGCTTTATGTATGGAATGATCTACACAAGAGCAGACATTGCTCAAACAGTTGGAGTAGTAAGCTGCTTTATGGGAGAGCCAGGTAAAGAGCACTAGAATGCTGTGAAGAGGATCCTTAGATACATTAAAGGAACCACGAATGATGCATTATGTTTTGGATGATCAGAGTTTACTGTCAAAGGATATGTTTATTCAGACTTTGTAGGTGACCTTGATAAAAGGAAGTTCAGTATAGGCTATATGTTTACACTTGCAGGTGGAGCTGTTAGCTGGCTATTTAAGTTACAGATTGTCGTAGCATTGTCTCCTATAGAAGCTAAATACATGGCAGTTACTCAAGCATGCAAGGAAGCTATTTGGGTGCAAAGGTTAATGGAAGAACTTAGGCACAAGCAGGGAGGAAATTCCTGAGTATTGTGATAGTCAAAGTGCCTTGCACATTACAAGAAATCTGGTCTTTCACTTAAGGACAAAGCATATAGGGGTCCAATATTATTTTGTTCGTGAAGTAGTGGAAGCTGGGAGTGTGGACATGTAGAAGATTCATACTAAGATAACCTAGCAGATATGATCATGACGAAGCCAATCAATACTAACAAGTTTAAACGGTGCAGATCCTCTTATGTTCTATCAGACAAATGAAGTTTTTGAAACCTGACCAAAATTAGCTCTAAGTGGGATATTGTGAAAACAACAAAGCTATTTTTGTGGTCAAACCTTTTAGGAAGAATGAAATGGATGAAGAACTTACCTACTTATTAGCAACTATTTTTTTTTATGGAAAAGATAAATAAGGTTATTACCACATGTTACGGATGGCTTACATAAGAGAAGCTCACCTATGAATTGAGTTGCTCAATTCATTTATCATCAAATCATCCAGAGAGCATTTGGGAGTTTATATATTCTTTTTGAGGTGCTCTCCTATATATAAGAGAGAAATGTATTCTCCTTTAAAGAAAGAGTGCTATTGAAGAGATAAGTTATAATCCTCAAAGAAAGTTATTCAATTCTTTTCACATATTGTGTAGAATTTTCATTTTCTTACTTTCATAGTTTAGCTTTATCATAGTCTGGTACCTAGCAGGACAGACATAGGGAAAGATCACTAATCCTGTTACTATAAGGTATTTGGTAACAGAGAGCCCACAAGCACACTGTTGACAGGAAAAAAGTTGATGGTTGCCTTTTGTGGATACTTTAGACGTTGGTGAAGGAACCACTTGTGTTGTTGTGTTTGCGAAGACCTAGGAAGATCTAGCATTTTACTACTTTTGGGACATTCTCTTTGCTTTTGCTTTTGGCTTATGCA
The DNA here is from genome assembly GCA_031216105.1 of Dalbergia cultrata. NCBI lineage: Eukaryota > Viridiplantae > Streptophyta > Magnoliopsida > Fabales > Fabaceae > Dalbergia > Dalbergia cultrata. The sequence goes on from CM062350.1 coordinate 23,118,527, forward strand.
CATTGCAGTTTATTATTATGAACACAATTCCAAACAAATCACATACAGCACTCATTCACCCATGCCGGAGAGAAAGAAGAAAGGGAATCCTTAGCCTTCGTTGAAACTTCCATTTTTCTCACCGGCTCGCACTGACTTCACAAAATTCAAGCCTTCAAGGGCTGTGACACAGGTACATGCGTTTTTACGAAAAACAAAATTGGATGGAAAGGGGCCACACAAAATAAAACATTTGTCAACACAAAGCAGTCCTAATTTCTACCACAAGGAAGATGACGACAAATAAGTGAATCAATCAACCAAAAGAAACTAGAACTTCAAGTGGTAAGCATTTGGGAAGCAGTGTCCCAAATCCATCCTTGCCATTTCCTTGGGTTTGGCCTAGACGAATTGAATATTGTCCTTTTTGGATAGGACAGTGTTACGGCTAGCTTTTATGATGACCATCTTGTGGGATTCTCCACTTAAGCTAAAAGGGTTCCTCAAATTTTTCACTTTTTTCAGTCTTAGCCTACACCTGACAGAAGTTCCATTGTCAATAACATGAGCTCTTCTCTTGTCTGCGACATCACATAAATTCTATAAAACTTGGCATGTCCACTAAGGCTCACATGCATCATGCCATTGGTGTGCGAAATCAATAAAATACACCATTTTTTCGTTTGATTATAGTTAATCAAATCGCTAGAAAAAATATTCCATGAAAAAGAATCGAATAAAGGAACCTTCGATGTACCCATGAACAATGGTGTCAAAGCCTTTTCTATGGACTAAACAAAAAGGACTAGTCCAGTGGACACCTTTCCCAAGCACTCATTTTCTCCTATGTGTGTGGCAGCCGGTTTCTTTTCAAATTCCTGGGAATTTGGATATGGGAGTGGTGTTTTGTTATGTAATTTGGACGGTGCTCATATACCTAGTGTTGATAAATAAAATTATGTGTTTGAATTTAATTTGAGAAAAATTTTATATAATTTTAATTATGATGAATTATATTTACGTGTAAATTTTGTGTCAAGTCTTAAGATTTAATGTGTTTAATGTTAATTTTTAGTTAGAATAGTTAATTTTTTTAGTAAAAATAGCTAATTTTTAGTTTAAATGATTAACTTTTAAGTTAAAATTGTTTTTTTTAGTTTAAATAGTTATGTTTTGAGTTAAAATTGTTAATTTTAAATTAGAATATTAATTTTTGAGTAAAAATAATTAATTTTTAATTTAAATAGTTAATTTTTAAGTTAAAATTGTTAATTTTTAGTTTAAATAATTAATTTTTTTGGTTGAAATTGTTAATTATTAATAAGAATAGTTAATCTTGGAATTCGAATTGTTAACTTGTAGTTAAAATAGTTAATTTTTTTATTGAAATTATTAATTTTGGTATTAAAATTATGAGAGGTATTTTGGGAATATCACACAACATTCCTAGGAATATAAATAACAACCAAACACAAAAATATCAATTCTCAAGTATATTTTATAACAGCTAATACTTTTACCAAATACTCTCAAAATTTTATTTTTAGAATTAGCATTCCTAAGAATACTATTTCCATGAATATAAAATTAAATCCACTGCCTTATCTACCCCATAAGGGAAACACAAGGACTAATCATCTAATAATATACGGCACTGCAACGATAGGATGCTGAAGTATTTTCTAATATTCATTCTTGCTAAATTTTATAAGCATTCTTTTCTTTACTGCTCTCACCGTTAAGGGCATTGTCTCCCTCTATCTTCTATCACATTCTTATCATAATAGGAAGCCAGTTTGTTTACGATTATTTAACTGTGAGGAGCTATGTGACCAGATCCAAGAAGAGACGAGGGTAGCTGTGGATTGAAGAGATTCGGTCATTTAGAGATGTTTCTTTCGAGGTTTGAAATTATATTATCAGGAATTACATTTTTAGAAATGATGTTGTTAGGAATATTATTCTAAAATATATTTAAAAAGTTGTTTGTTTACCATTAATTTTATATAATTTTGGTTATGATGGATTATATTTATGTGCAAATTTTGTGTCAAGTCTTGGGGTTTAATGTGTTTAATGTTAATTTTTAAGTTAAAACTGTTAGTTTTAGTGAAATAGTTACTTAACAGTTAAAGTTGTTAATTTTTAGTTAGAATAGTTAATTTGAGTAAAAATAGTTAATTTTTAGTTTAAATGATTAATTGTTAAGTTAAAATTGTTTATTTTTAGTTTAAATAGTTAATTTTTAGTTACAAGTATTAATTTTTAATTAAAATATTAATTTTTTTACTAACAATATTAATTTTTAGTTTAAATAGTTACTTTTTAGTTTAAATAATTAATTTTTTAGTTGACATTGTTAATTATTAATTAGAATAGTCAATTTTAGAGTTAGAATTGTTAACTTGTATTTAAAATAGTTAAGTTTTAAATTGAAATTATTAATTTCGGCATTAAAATTATGAGATGTATGTTGGGAATATCATACAACATTCCTAGGAATATAAATAATAACCAAACACAAAAATGACAATTTCCAGATATATATTATAACAACTAGCTAAACACTCAAAAATATCATTTCTAATATTAGCATTCCTAAAAATACTGTTCCTAGAAATATAAAATTAAACCCACTTCCACGTGCCTTGTAAGATTAAAGATCTCGTCCCCAGCAATGAAATTCGTTCTGGGGTCTCTGTGAATAGGGCTATAGGCTAAGTGAAACACAAGGACTTATCGTCTAATAATCTATGGCGCTGCAATGATAGGATGTTGAAGTATTTTCTAATATTCATTCTTGCTAAATTTTATAAGCATTATTTTCTTTATTGCTCTCACCATTAAGGGCATTGTCTCCCGCTATCTTTAATCAAATTCTTATCATGATAGGAAGCCTGCTTGTTTACGATTATTTAACTGTGAGGACCTATGGGACCAGATCCAAAAAGAGACGAGGATAGCTGCGGATTGAAGAGATTCGGTCATTTAGGGGTATTTGTTTCAAAATTTGAAATTGTATTCTCAATAATTGTATTTTTGAAAATGATATTTTAAAGAATATTATTCTAAGCTAAAATATTTTTAAAAAGTTGTTTATTTAACATTAAATATTCATAGAATTAGTTGTTAAGATTCCTGAGAATAAATTTAAAATTTCTTTATTTTATAATCTATATTCCTAAGAAAATATGTTATAATTTTAAAATACCCTTAACACATTAACTTCTAGAAATATATATATAAATTCATAAATGTTACCCGATCAATGTAAAATCAACAATTAACTTTTTCAAATTTGTCATCTCATCCGGATTGAATAATTAAATTAAAATGCTAAAAAAATAACAATTATGTCAATTGAAAATTACACTTTCAATAAAAGAAAAAAAGAGAAAATAATCATAAAGAGAGAAAAAGTCAAATAATTGAGGGATAATTTAATAATTGTGCTTAATAATTGTGATTTTCAAGTTATAGAAATTTTTTTCTATCTTTTAACTTAGGAATGAGATTTTACTAAATCATAGGAAAAAAATTTTTAATCAAATAATTAATACCCAGAATATTTTTTTGTAAAACTTGTAATACTCCCTGCTAGTCTTTGTTTTTTCATGAGTTGTGTTGAATGCTCTTTGGGTTCCCCTTGTTACCTCTTAATTGATTGAAATGTATATTTAGTCACTATCTAGGCTGTCAATTTGACCATGAAAATCAAGATTTTTTTTTAGAAAATCCACTCCATCTATTTTCCTTTAAAATGGGTGATGATCATTTCATCAAAATGGAAATGAAAGATGCAAAGCTTACGAAGATTACGACTTTTATACAAATGAATATTCTTTGCTTGAAAAGAAGCATGCATACCTTACAATCAGAAGCATATCTTTTTATTCAGGCACTTCTACAAATTAAATGGACGGCATTATTTAACAAGAGCATCCGTCAAAACAATCCTGGAGTCACTTCGTATAAGTTGTTGCTCTATCTTCAAAATGCTCTTCTTTTCTAACATTCTCAGCATAAAGTAATAGAATTTAGATTTTACAATTAATCCCCCGTTAAATTGCTTCAAGGATATTTTAATAATTTTGCACTTAAAAATAAATAGGGATTGCAATTTTTACATTAATTGCTATATAAAACACATATATTCTTTTCAAATATTAAATTAACTCTTTGAGGATGGTCAGAACTGATTGTCCTTAATTTTCATGTAAAAATGACCATTGAGACATTTTTATCATTTTACACAAAAAAAAAAAAAATCAGGGCATTATAATATCGGCTTTAATTGAAATTAATCTTTCATGGCAACTAATTAATTTAAAGGCAGAGAAACAAAACGCGGATAGAGAGAAATACCATAATCGAGGGTAATAAAGCACGTTAAATGTAATTTGAATTACAAAAACAGTCTTTTTTTTTTTTTCTTTAATTACTTTATCCCATGATTTTTCTTCACGTGTGATCTGAGAGTCCTCTGTGTGTGTAAGGTTTTGACAAAAGGGAAATATTAGTTGAATAAGTTGATTCAATCGTGATGATATTAGAAAAAATATTAGTACGACTAAATAATTTCACATATTTCTTTTTTTTGTGTTCTTTCTTTTTTCAATAAAGCAAACAATCAGGTGGTATTAAATTTGCAAGAAATACTGGGGATAGCTAAATCTATGTAATTATGGCGCAGACCACCTTGGCATGTGGAGCAAATTATTCTTTAGATTAATTAATTCATAAATCAGATGACAAATTTGCTTTTATTAAAAAAGAAATGTCTTAACAGCAAGGGAGGATATTGTAAATAGTGATAAATATATAATGACGAATTTATGCGAAATATTTGCAGGTATTTTTCTGGTAACCATCATAATTATTTAAAAAACTAAAACACATAGTATGAAAGCATTTTTTTTTTTCAAAACAGCTTTAAACAAATGTAATAATAACCATAAATGACCGTAATATGAACTTAATATGATTGACTCGATTTAAGAAAAGCCTTTTCGAATTTAATTCATTATAATAGCACCCTTTTTTTTTCTTTTGCTTTTTGAGAAGAATAATATGTTGAATTCAAATATTTTCACAAGTATTCAATATTACAACTAGAAAAAAACAGCGTAAAATATATCCCAGGAAATAAAGCATATTGTCTCTTCCACTCAAAATTAAGAGCACCAACTATTGAAAGAGGGGAAATTCATATCACATTTATCGTGTGTCACAAATTAAAGGTGGAATGCCAAAACAATTGCTGTATTAACTACAATACTGATATCCATCTTTTGCTTCCATTATTTTCATGTTTTAATTAATCTTGTATAGATTCTCCCACTTTTTAATTAGGGTGGGTGGTTGCAATGCAAACAGTAATCAAATCAAATGGTTATAATTGTTGCTTGTATATTATATTATATTTGTTTATTGTTCCATGTGGGTGATGGGTGCGAGCTCATTCGTTAAGTCCGTTGATTCACCCCTCTCCCTTTCTCCCATAGTTGCAGGTTCAGAGATCATTCAGATTCCGGTTCCACAGACGCAGTTATTCCAGTGATGAGTCTTACTTTGCAATAAGGCCTAGAGTAGAACTATGTTAGAGTAGAGTGCTCTAATAGATATGCAAGCAGGATCTTATCCATGCATGTTGTCTGATTTATTATAGTATTTTCATATACTAAGTATGTAATTGGAATGTAAATTATGATTTGAGATTCATGTGATGAACTAGAGACATATTTGTAATTTAGTTTTCAATTGTTAAGTGAATTTTCATATTTAAGATTATATTAGGTGTTGAGACAGTTATGGTTTTATGGTCAGTGGATTGGCAAAGATATTTTCAGAGATTAAATTATTTAATATTTTCAGTTTATGAAATTAAGCGTTATATTTTAATTAAAGAAAAATGCTAAAAATTTCAAAGAGATCATATTTTTCATATTATATTGTGATAAATCATGCATTTAGAGAGGCATGTTACCCAGAAGACTTACATATAGATGTGATTCCTTATGCGGTGATCACTGTCACGACCCGATCTGGGCACATGACCGGCACGTGGGGAGTCCCATCCCCACGTAAGCCTCAAGACCTGTGTAAAACTCTACATGCATATTAAAATAGTAAAATCCATGTAAACAATATCTTAGTTTAAATCGATAGATTTCCTGTTTTCTAAAATCGAGATCTTGATAACAAAAATATCATCATCAACATCAAAAGTCTGAAATCATCCATTATCCATACTCAAAATACAAATATACATATCAATTACTTTTGTTCAGTTTGTCCAGAAACAACCAGTTTCATTAAATACAAACCATAGTATAACCAAATATACAAAATGCAAAATGAGCTCTATGTGAATCAGGACTCCTGCCTGCAATAACACTGGAGCACTCTATAGAACAAAAAGAATGCTTCACTCAAGTGAAGCTCACCAACTAATCCTCTATTGCTGCTGGGAAGGAGGAGGCTTGGAAGAATCCGCAGCAGCTGTTGTATCTGTAAATAGAAGGAAAGGAGAGGGGTGAGTTTTTATACAAAAACTCAGTGAGTGAATCCCCACCTGCAACTCCCTTCATGGGACATCAGTAAAACCATGCAGTATATGTATGAAAATAATTTATAACATAGAGTTTTAAAACATTTAACATAAATATATACACAAAATCAATTAATCATTGGCCTTTAAAATCATTAACAGTATCTAACTAGAGAAACAGAAATCTTTGCTTTATGGTTCTTCAAGAACCGAAATACTCTGTTCTATGATCTATCAGGGATCTAATGTGGACACCAACACAGGTTCCATTCTCTGCTCTATGAGATTGTCCTTTAGGACAACTTGGTACCAAGGTTAACGATCATTCAGCCGTTATCTCGTTGTCTGTTTCTCTATAGCTATTGTTTAGTATCAACAGAAAAACAAATCCTCTCGCTATGATCCACAAGGGCTTCTACCCTAGGGTTCAAAGCTTTCTCATATAACAGAATCCAGTACATTAGAAATAATCAAATCAACATAAAATTTCTATCATTCAAGAGTTAAACCAAATATTCATATACCCATTTCGACAACAATAGTCCCATGGTTTTTATAAGAATCCCTAGTTCATGACATTTGAAAATCATATTCTTATAAGCTTGAATAGTCAACAAAAACCTCTAATCTCTTTGTAGAACTCTTTAAAATCATCATATAAAGCATGTTTTTATGCAAATAAGTCTAATGCAGAACATAGAAGCTACAGGTGTGAACCCACTCACCTGGAGTGGTAGAATGAACAGGAGAGACACCAACAGGACCCTGGGAGGTAGAAACGGCACCACTATCTGCCAGTAAAGCAATAAAACTCTAAATCAATCTCAGAAGGACCCTATTCTCACTCCCATCAATATGGAGGAGTATTATGACCATAGAACAAGAGGGAGCCCAAGATTAACTCTAAGAACAAGAGAGGAATAGATGAGATAGGAAGGAAATCTAGTAAAATCTCTTACCTTTAAGCCTTGGAAGTGAAAGATTGATGTTGGATTGATGAAAATGGGAGAGAGAGAGAGGTTGGGGACGAGATTTTCGTGTTTCTCAGGGGGGTGGATGATGTTTTTTCACAAATGAAGCTTCTGGACCCCGAGATGGGGTTTTTAAGCCATCTGTCGAAGGCCAAGGGCGCCTCTTGTGGCGACAAATACAACCAGAGCTTATCGCGCACCGCTTTCTTGTTCGTTGGAGCGCGCTCTTAGCGCCGCAGCGCTCACCAGAGAGCACAAAAATGGTCTTTGCACTTCTGTCGACCGCTACAACACTATTTAGCGCTGCAGTGCTCACCAGCAAAGGTTGTCACTCTCCAGGATGGTCTCCTATTCTCCAGGATGGTCTCTCTTTCTTCCCTGAACTCACTTATTTCCTATTAACTTTTAAACATAAATGTAAATAAGGATTACCCCCCATTTAGATTCAAATAAAATATCTAAAAAATCAAAATCCCAAGGAATCAAAATCTAAATTTTGGATTTTAGTTCAAATCCAGAATTTTTTACGATTTTTAAAACTTAGGGGCTAAAAATGAACTATTTAAAGCTTTCATAAAATTCATTAAAAATCCTCTTTCAACTCATTTTCCTCTTAGGAACCATTACCGGGACTTTTGATCCCAAAATTATAGTTCTATCATATAGCCCTCCATTGGTGTGTAGGGTCTTAGACTTAGAAAAATTCAAGACCCGGTTTTATCTACAGACATGTGTGCTGTTCTACACGTTTCTAGGAAACAGTATATCTAAGGTATTACAATCATGTTCCCAAGTCGAGTCGTGACACCAGGTGGTTTTGGAAATATATGTTGCATTTGATTTGCATCTAGAGCAACTAGATGTGAAAATAGCTTTCCTTCATGGAGAACTTGAAGAAGATATCTATATACTCTAACTGGAAGGTTTTGAAGAGTAAGGGAAGAGAACTTAGTTTGCAAATTAACTAAGTATTTGTTTGGCTTGAAACAAGTGCCTGGGTGCTGGTATAACAGGTTTGGTTCCTTTATTACTAGCCTTTAATACAATGGGCTAAGTTCATCTGTTCAGATCATTGTGCTTATCACAAGTGGTTTAGGAACGATAAGTTCATCATTTTGCTGTTATATGTGGATGCACTACTACAAACAAGGAAATTTGCGACATTCCACTCAGGGCGGTTTTGAAGGTTGGTCGTCGATGACCATAAAATTATGTCCTTGCCTGCGGTTCCTCCAACCGCCGCTGCTTGCCAGTGAAAATATTGGCGCAAAGCTCTCATTTTTTCAGTTCTCTCCCGCGTCAGTGGCCTCCTCTTTTTTGTGTTGCTCATGTTCGAACCCCTCCCTCACTTTGAATTCTTCAAAGCAAGCAGGAGGCCCAAGGCTCCAAGGTCGTAGCTTTCTCGTGTGAGGTGCTCCTTCAAGATCCGATTTCTCGCCGCCCCTCTGAGGTCGTCACCAGCTCTGATTTTTGGCACGCGATGCTCCAGCATGGCCACCGCTCCGAGGTCGTTGCCCACCCCAAGATCGCTGCTTCCTCTTACACGAGGCTTTGAGGTCACCGTCTTCTCTCACGCCACTCCAAGGCCACTGCTTTCCGTCCCGCGACGCTGTAAGGGCACCCAGTCTGAGGTCGCCGCCCCTCCGAGGATGCCACCAGGTCGAAGGTCGCTATTTTCTCGCACGAGACGCTCCGAGGTCGCCGGTTTTTGGCACGTGACGGACCAAGCCACTCGCTCCGAGATCGCTGCCCACTCCAAGGCCGCCGCTTTCTCTCGCGCTATGCTTCGAGGTAGCCCCCTCCAAGGTTGCCGCTTGCTTCAAGGTTTGTGCTTTCTCTGTTTTGGAAATTTTTTCCCTTTTCGTGTTGTTCTCTTGTTTTCTGAATATGTAAAAGCCAAAAACCCTTATTATGATTTCCCAATGCTGTCAAGAATAAGCAAATCAAAGATATGTATGATTGTGGTTTTTTTCAGTGGACTCTGGCAGCCGGCTAGCATTTTTCTTTTTATATTAATGACATCATTTTCTTTTCAAGAAAGTATGCTCCATTGATTTGTTTTCGTTCTTATAATTATGCAAAGGTCCTTGTTATGATTGGCGTTATTCTCTTGCCTATCAATTAGGCAATTCAATAGTGTGCTCTTTATTCTTATGAAAATGGGATGTTTGGTAGATGACAATTGCAATTGCTATTGAGGATGTAAGAAGAGAAGTAAAGATATTGTGGGCTCTAACCAGACATAAGAATCTGGTACAATTCTATGAAGCCTATGAAGACGATGACAATGTTTATATCGTTATGGAGTAAGTTTGTATTACCTTTTGCTTTAATTTGCTATGAATTAAGCTTACAATCTTTGTGCTGCTGAAAAATTAGGAATATAATCTCAAGCTTAGTGAGGGAAGCGAAACTTTCATGGATGCATTGATTCTTATACATATTGACCTATGGGTCTATGACTTTCCTTATTTCATGAATATACTTTATAGGAACTATAATTAAAATGCTGATTGTTTTGAGATATTGTATTGATTAAGCATGAAATTGAAAGCTACTAGTTGAGTCAAATGATTAAGAGCTCACAATATAATGTATCTTATGCTGTTCAGGTTATGCAAAGGGGGTGAATTGCTATTTTTTCTTATAATTTGTAAAGGTTATACCATGAACATTTTATTGCAATTGATATGTATTCATATAAGTTGTTTTTTTTCTAAGCCCTAGTAGCGATTGATATGTATTCATTCTACAGCATGTGTGGGTAGATGGTAGGGAAAATCGTAATACAGTTGATAATTTAATTTGTTTAGTCATCTCACTTTTAATTATTGTGGTTGATTGATGTAATTAGGTGCAACCCCAAAGTTGGGTGGGGAGTTCAAGATTCACTTTTACATGGGCCATTTGTGTTTCTTTTCTTAGTATGTAATCAAGATTCTATGAGATTTTGGTCTTTGCAACTTTAGCAAGACAATGCTTGCGAGCAAGGTATATCTGTTTAACATACAATATGTAACTTTTGGAAATGACATTTATTTGTTTGAGTTATAGTTTTATCCAAACTTCCGGGATTTGAGTAGTCAAATGTGTTGATCTTTTTAACTACTTTACTTGCTTCTCACTCATGTTGAGTGGTTTTGCCTTGCCAAGTTTGTTACTTTTCAATTGTTTAAATCTTCAATCTAGAAACTATTCATGATCAATTTGTTAAAATTTAAGTGGATGCTTGTTGCAGTTGCTATGCAATATTTAATGATGGGAGTTGCATTTAGCTGTGATGCTGGATTTGTGCCATAGAATCTTACCACCAAAATTTCTGTCAGAAAATCCAAAGGAAGCTGGATTCTGTCTTTGGCTACGGCATCCTGCACCTTCTTCTCACCTCAGTACCAGGTGACATCAAATGCGGCTGTTCTTATATTTGATGTTGTTTTTCTATAGGTGATACAATCTGCAATGGCTTCATCATGAATGATGACAGTAGTATATTGAGGGGAATATAAGATAACACGTAGAAAAATTGAAGTCTATACCATTATTTTGACTGGCCGAGTGGCTCTTTATTGATTCATCTACCTACACAACTGCATGCAACTATACATGTCTCTATCTTAATCATAAGAGCAATGTCTGTTGTGATTGCTATACCTGTGTAATTAGCATTATGTCATTTGTTAATATAAGATTTTCACAGCTCTAGTTAGTAACTTTGTCACTACTTTCTCAATTCAATAGGAAATTCATCCAGTATGTTTGTATAATCATATGGTTGAGCCTAAAAGCATTTTGATATTGATAGTGAAGGGGCATTCTATTTGTGCTTAGTTGTGTGTGCTGGAACAGTTATATAAAGAATCATATGGCTTCTACTGACTATGATGGTGTGGTTCAGGTGTGCAATATAAAGCTTATGTGTGTTAACATTGGAACTATAATTGTTGAAAACCACATGTGTGTGTTATTAGAATAGCTATATCAAGCTTGGCTGTGTGTGCAAGCTTTTCATATCAAATTTAGTTTTTTTTTGTGATTGAATATAAATGAGTTATTTGCAAGCTTTTATTGGTAAGCCTGTAAAACTAAATCTTATTTATATTATTAAATTCAAAGTCTGACCTTATTTATTTATTTAAACAAAATGAGCTTAATCAAGTATTCAACTAGCCAAACTCCAAGATTTCATGAATTGATTAACTCATTTGCACCCTTAAACAAACCTATCATTGCACCCTTAAAGAAAGACACTATTGAATATTTTCACTACACATCACATACTAATAGTCTCAAATGCTACTGTTTTTGCAGAGAAACTCTATAGGAACCATATGGAACCGTGCCAATGTATGCTGTGTTCAGTTCTCATCTTACTTAACACATCTTTTGGTTTTTAGATCGGCTGATTACAAGGTCTATGGCTATGATCTTCGTCACACTAGAGTCCCTTGGTGCACTTCAGCTGGTCATGGGAAAACAGTTAGTTATGTTGCCGCTAACTCAATTGGAATTGTGAAACTACTACAGAATATAAGCACTTCAATTATAGAATTATTGAACTTCAATTTCTATGATGTTGCAAGATTATAAGAACTAGTTGTTTTGTTTTATGATTTTGTAAGAAGTTTAAATGTTTTAGACATACAAGATATTATGATATATTATCAATTATGAGACACTTTCTATTATAAGTAATGAATTATTATTATTTTAAAATTTGCTTTATGCTTGAATTTTATGGATGTTTGAAAGTATTTGCAATGGAAAGATAGCTATTATGACCAGGTTTATGAGAAAGAATATAGAAGGGGAAGAAATGTTATCTTAGCAATTAGCATCGGTTTATTATAAAGGCATGTATTCATTTTTCCAATTTAGCGGCAGTTACAAACTGCTGTTATAATAATAAAGGAAACCTTTTACGGTGGTTAGAACCGCCGCAATGTTCTCAACACATTTTTTTTTATTTTTGGCAGCGGTTTCCAACCGTCGCAATGTTTAAAATGTCACTTTTTCATTTGACGTTTTGTGGTGGTCTTAAACCGCCGCGAAAGACACATGGTATTTTGCGGCGGTTATTCCAGCGGTTGACTTGGACCACCGCAATAAGGCTTGGCGACGATTGATATGGCGGCAGTTGATGAACTACCGCGGGATGACTTTAGCGGCGGTTAGAACCGCCTTTAAAGGTAAAAAAACCGCCGCGAAAGTCCTTTTTCCTGGTAGTGATGGCATGTTGGTGGTGAGCCCCAATAAAGATCAAGTCCAAACATTGAAGGCGCAATTAGCTAAGGAATTCGACATGAAGGACTTAGGATCAGCAAACAAGATTCTTGGGATGCAAATACTTCATGACAGAAAATATAGGAAGATTTGGCTTTCCCAAAGGAAGTATTTGAGGAAAATCTTACCGTGTTTCAACATGCAAGATTATAAGCCAATATCTATCCCACTTCTTATCAATTGTAAGTGATCCTCAAGCATGTGTCGTATCAATGAAGTAGAGAGAAGGGAAATGTCTCGAGTGTTATATCCATCAGCAGTGCTGAGCTTTATGTATGCAATGATCTGCACAAGAGCAGACATTGCTCAAGTAGTTGGAGTAGTAAGCTGCTTTATGGGAGAGCCAAGTAAAGAGTACTGGAATGATATGAAGAGGATCTTTAGATATACTAAAGGAACCTCGAATGATGCATTATGTTTTGGAGGATCAGAGTTTACTGTCAAAGGATATGTTGAGTCAGACTTTGTAGGTGACCTTGATAAAGGAAGTTCACTATAGGCTAAATGTTTACACTTGCAGGTGGAGCTATTAGCTGGCTATCTAAGTTACAGATTGTCGTAGCATTCTCTCCTACAGGAGCCAAATACATGGCAGCTACTCAAGCATGCAAGGAAGATATTTGGGTGCAAAGGTTAATGGAAGAACTTAGGCACAAACAGGAGGAAATTCATGTGTATTGTGATAGTCAGAGTGCCTTGCACATTACAAGAAATTCGGCCTTTCACTCAAGGACAAAGCACATAGGTGTCCAATATTATTTTGATCGTGAAGTAGTGGAAGCCGGGAGTGTGGACATGTAGAAGATTCATACTAAGATAACCTAGTAGATATGATCATGACAAAGCCAATCAATACTAACAAGTTTAAATTGTGTAGATCCTCTTATGGCCGATCAGACAAATGAAATTTTTTGAAACTTGACCAAAATTAGCTTTAAATGGGATATTGTGAAAACAGCAAAGCTATTTTTCTGGTCAAACCTTTTAGGAAGAATGAAATGGATGGAGAACCTACCTACTTATTAGCAACCATTTTTTTTTATGGAAAAGATAAATAAGGTTATTGCCACATGTTACAGATGGCTTATGTAAGAGAAGCTTACCTATAAATTGAGTTTTCTCAATTCATTTCTCATCAAATCATCCAATGAGCATTTGAGAGTTTATATATTCTTTATGAGGTGCTCTCCTATATATAAGAGAGAAGTGTATTCTCCTTTAAAGAAAGAGTGTTATTAAAGAGATAAGTTATAATCCTCTAAAAAAGTTATTCAATTCTTTTCACATATTATGTAGAATTTTCATTTTCTTACTTTCATAGTTTAGCTGCATCATAGTCAGGTACCTAACAGGACAGACATAGTGAAAGATCACTAATCCTGTTACTATAAGGTATTTGGTAAGAGAGAGCCCACAAGTACACTGTTGACAGGGAAAAAGTTGATGGTTGCCTTTTGTGGATACTTTAGACGTTGGTGAAGGAACATCTTGTGTTGTTGTGTTTGCGAAGGCCTAGGGAGATCTAGCATTTTACTACTTTTGGGACATTCTCTTTGCTTTTGCTTTTGGCTTATGCACATTGCAGTTTATTATTATCAACACCATTCCAAACAAATCACATACAGCACTCATTCACCCATGCCGGAGAGAAAGAAGAAAGGGAATCCTTAGCCTTCGTTGAAACTTCCATTTTTCTCACCGGCTCGCACTGACTTCACAAAATTCAAGCCTTCAAGGGCTGTGACACAGGTACATGCGTTTTTACGAAAAACAAAATTGGATGGAAAGGGGCCACACAAAATAAAACATTTGTCAACACAAAGCAGTCCTAATTTCTACCACAAGGAAGATGAAGACAAATAAGTGAATCAATCAACCAAAAGAAACTAGAACTTCAAGTGGTAAGCATTTTGGAAGCAGTGTCACAAATCCATCATTGTCACTTCCTTGAGTTTGGCCTAGACGAAGTGAATATTGTCCTTTTTGGATAGGACAGTGTTACGGCTAGCTTTTATGATGACCATCTTGTGGGATTCTCCACTTAAGCTAAAAAGGGTTCCTCAAAGTTTTCACATTTTTTCAGTCTTAGCTTACACCTGACAAAAGTTCCACTGTCAATAACAAGAGCTCTTTTCTTGTCTGCCAGATCACATATATTCTATAAAACTTGGCATGTCCACAAAGGCTCACATCACGCCATTGGTGTGCAAAATCAATACAATACACCATTTTTTCGTTTGATTATAGTTAATCAAATCGCTAGAAAAAATATTCCATGAAAAAGGAATCGAACAAAGGAACGTTCGATGTACCCATGAACAATGGTATCAAAGCCTTTTCTATGGAATAAACAAAAGGACTAGCCCAGTGGACACCTTTCCCAAGCACTCATTTTCTCCTATGTGTGTGGCAGCCGGTTACTTTTCAAATTCCTGGGAATTTGGATATGGGACTGGTATTTTGTTATGTAATTTGGATGTTACTCATATATCTAGTGTTGTTAAATAAAATTATGTGTTTGAATTTAATTTGAGAAAATTTTATATAATTTTGATTATGATGAATTATATTTACATGCAAATTTTGTGTCAAGTCTTAGGGTTTAATGTGTTTAATGTTAATTTTTAAGTTAAAAATGTTAATTTTTAGTTAGAATAGTTAATTTTTTTTGTGAAAATAGCTAATTTTTAGTTTAAATAGTTACTTTTTGAGTTAAAATTGTTAATTTAAATTAGAATATTAATTTTTGAGTAACAATAATTAATTTTTAGTTTAAATAGTTAATTTTTGAGTTAAAATTGTTAATTTTTAGTTTAAATATTTAATTTTTTTGGTTGAAATTGTTAATTATTAATAAGAATAGTTAATCTTGGAGTTAGAATTGTTAACTTATAGTTAAAATAGTTAATTTTTTTTATTGAAATTATTAATTTTGGCATTAAAATGATGAGAGGTATTTAGGGAATAGCATACAACATTTCTTGGAATATAAATAACAACCAAACACAAAAATATCAATTCTCAAGTATATTTTATAACAATTAATACTTTTACCAAATACTCTCAAAATGTTATTTTTAGGATTAGCATTCCTAAGAATACTATTCCCATGAATATAAAATTAAATCCACTGCCATATCTACCCCATAAGATTAAAGATCTCTTCCCCAGGAATGAAATTCGTTCTGGGGTCTCTGTGAATAGGGCTATAGGCTAAGGGGAACACAAGGACTTATCGTCTAATAATCTATGGCACTGCAATGATAGGATGTTGAAGTATTTTCTAATATTCATTCTTGCTAAATTTTAAAAGCTTTATTTTCTTTACTGCTCTCACCATTAAGGGCATTGTCTCTCGCTATCTTTAATCAAATTCTTATCATGATAGGAAGCCTGCTTGTTTACGATTATTTAACTGTGAGGACCTATGGGACCAGATCCAAAAAGAGACGAGGATAGCTGCGGATTGAAGAGATTCGGCCATTTGGGATATTTGTTTCAAAATTTGAAATTATATTCTCAATAATTGCATTCTTGAAAATGATATTCTAAAGAATATTATTCTAAGCTAAAATATTTTTAAAAAGTTGTTTATTTAATATTAACCATTCATAGAATTAATTGTTAAGATTCCTGAGAATAAATTTAAAATTTATTTATTTTATAATTTATATTCCTAAGAATATATGTTATAATTTTTAAAATACCCTTAACACATTAAATTCTAGAAAATATATATATAAATTCATAAATGTTACTCGATCAATGTAAAATCAACAATTAACTTTTTCAAATTTGTCATCACTTCCGGATTGAATAATTAAATTAAAATGCTAAAAAAATAACAATTATGTCAATTGAAAATTACACTTTCAATAAAAGAAAAAAAGAGAAAATAATCATAAAGAGAGAAAAGTCAAATAATTGAGGGATGATTTGATAATTGTGCTTAATAATTATGATTTTCAAGTCATGGAAATTTTTTTCTACCTTTTAACTTAAGAATGAGATTTTACTGAATCATAGGAAAAAAATTTTCAATCAAATAATTAATACCCAGAAGTTTTTTTTTGTAAAACTTGTAATACTCCCTGCTAGTCTTTGTTTTTTCATGAGTTGTGTTGAATGCTCTTTGGGTTCCCCTTGTTACCTCTTAATTGATTGAAATGTATATTTAGTCACTATCTAGGCCGTCAATTTGACCATGAAAATCAGGATTTTTTTTAGAAAATGCGCTCCATCTATTTTCCTTTAAAATGGGTGATGATCATTTCATCAAAATGGAAATGAAAGATGCAAAGCTTACGAAGATTACGACTTTTTATACAAATGAATATTCTTTGCTTGAAAAGAAGCATGCATACCTTACAATCAGGAGCATATCTTTTTATTCAGGCACTTCTACAAATTAAATGGATGACATTATTTAACAAGACGCATCCGTCAAAACGATCCTGGAGTCACTTCGTATAAATTGTTGCTCTATCTTCTAAATGCTCTTCTTTTCTAACATTCTCAGCATCAAGTAATAGAATTTAGATTTTACAATTAATCCCCCGTAAATTGCTTCAAGGATATTTTAATAATTTTACACTTAAAAATAAATAGGGATTGCAATTTTTACATTAATTGCTATATAAAACACATATATTTCTTTCAAATATTAAACTAACTCTTTGAGAAATGGTTAGAACCGATCGTCCTTAATTTTCGTGTAAAAATGACTTTTGAGACATTTTTATCATTTTACACAAAAAAAAAATCAGGGCATTATAATATCGGTTTTAATTGAAATTAATCTTTCATGGTAACTAATTAATTTAAAGGCAGAGAAACAAAACGCGGACAGAGAGAAATACCATAATCGAGGGTAATATAGCACGTTAAATGTAATTTGAATTACAAAAACAGTAGTTTTTTTCTTCTTTAATTACTTTATCCCATGATTTTTCTTTACGTGTGATCTGAGAGTCCTGTGTGTGTGTAAGGTTTTGACAAAAGGGAAGTATTAGTTGAATAAGTTGATTCGATCGTGATCATATTAGAAAAAAATATTAGTACTATTAAATTATTTGACATATTTATTTTTTTTTTGTGCTCTTTCTTTTTTCAATAAAGCAAACGATCCAGATGCTATTAAATTTGCAAGAAATATTAGAAATAGTTAAATTTATGTAATTATGGCGCAAACCACCTTGGCATGTGAAGCAAATTATTCTTTAAATTAATTAATTCATAAATCAGATGACAAATTTATTTTTATTAAAAAAGAAATGTATTAACAAGGAAAGATATTGTAAATAGTGATAAATATATAATGATGAATTTATATGAAATATTTGCAGGTATTTTTCTGGTAACCATCATAATTATTTAAAAAACTAAAACACATAGTATGAAAGCATTTTTTTTTTCAAAACAGCTTTAAACAAATGTAATAATAACCATAAAGTACCGTAAGATGAACTTAATATGATTGACTCGATTTAAGAACAGCCATTTCGAATTTAATTCATTATAATAGCACCCTTTTTTTTCTTTTGCTTTTCGAGAAGAATAATATGTTTAATTCAAATATTTTCACAAGTATTCAATATTACAACTAGAAAAAAACAGCGTAAAATATATCCCTCGAAATAAAGCATATTGTCCCTTCCACTCACAATAAAGAGCACCAAGTATTGAAAGAGGGGAAATTCATATCACATTCATCGTGTGTCACAAATTAAAAGTGCAATGCCAAAACAATTGCTGTATTAACTACAATACTAATATCCATCTTTTGCTTCCATTATTTTAAATATTGTATAGAATCTCCACTTTTTAATTAGGGTGGGTGGTTGCAATGCAAACCGTAATAAAATCAAAAGGGAACCACTCAATAGGAAATCGTAAGAGCATCTTCGGAGCTTCTCATCTTCCTAGTTTCCTATAAATAATTTGTAGACTAACACCAAAAACCAAAACAAGAAAGTCCACGATCATACGCAAAAGCTATAAAGAAATACAGAAAACTCACTTTCAACGAGAAGAATACATAGGAGAGGAAGAAGAGAATGCAAACGAGCTCAGAATCAGTTGAAAGGTTAGTCCATTAGTCATGCTCTTCAAAACTTGATCATTTTACAACCTCACACAAAATTTCTCGATGAACTTGAGAGGTTTGTTCCTAGTATAACATGTCACTCTTGTCCTGCGAAGATTGTCTTATATAAAACATTGTGCTTTTATTGCATTATATTGAAACATTTCAAGGTATGACTAAATTAACTACTCAATTACTATCTAACAACATGATTTATCTCTCTCTGTTTTCAAGTCGAGACAGCAAAACTTCTCAAGGGCCGAGTAGTTTTCCATCGCCTTTGAACGGCGTTGTGATCTTTGTCATAACAACGTTAAGTGTGTTCTTCCAAGTTCAGTACCAATCAAAGAACACGACCCCATTTGAAGAACACTACAATATTATGTGGGCAATTTCTGTGGCGCTATCCCTTTATGCCATGATGTTGATTGGTGAATTCAAACTCGAGGTTCATAAATGCAGTTTCATTTCAATCATCAGACGCTTCACTGTGCTAATGGGAGCTCTTGTTGCTGTCTTGCTCACTATAATCACACTGCCCTGGTTTGGATATTTGAAGTTGATCCTTTGGATCATTTGTTTTGTGAAAGCAACGTTAGCCTCCTATGAAGAAATATGTCAATGCTTTTGTCACGGAATTCGTCGAAGCATTGAGATGATGTCTAGCTACTTTGGCAGAGAGAATGATAGCTTGCCAATCTAATGAATATCTTAAAGGTATTTTACAATTTAAAATAAAATGGACCGTTGAACTAGACAACGGTTATCATTTGGAGAAGTTACAAATGAAGAAACACATGCTTTCATGTGTTATACGTACAGTAACACATCCTTTGGGTCAAAAGGCAAAACATGACTTTTGTTGAATAGTCAAAAACAAGAGTCACAATGCTTTACTATTGACATCGTTTCATGATTCAATAATTGAAGCGTGGCAAGTTGCATTGCTTCGTTTAATATGTACAGTACACAACCTTTTGCACAGGATATATGATTTCATTCGTATCTTCTCGGACATTATATAATATATCTCATTCTTATACATTTGTCTCACTTTTATTTTTTGTGTGTATTATGTGAGTTCAAGAGTTCTTTAAAAGTTCTAGAGTGAGGGAATTTCTTGTTATTGCTAGACAAGAAATTCATATAGACATTTCATTGTATCCTGGGGGAGTATCGTCATCAACCCATAGCAATTACGTGTGGGGGCGAATATCTCTCTAAAGATAGCGATTGATTTCATGTCTTGAAACCAAAATATTCAAGTTTTTGTTTATCATCTTCTACACTATATACTTAACAATATCCATTCCCTCAGCAATATTACATTGGGATGTCTCGTAATATTTGATAATAATAAATATAATATGTATATTTGCACTTGATATTAATGTGTATTCATGTGTGTACTTGATATTTGGATATATATATATGCAGAATATTTTCCAATCATATGAAGTATAAAAAAGGAAAGAAATTAGTCCCCGATCTTGTTACCAATCATAAAGGAAAGATTGCAAATGAAGTCAACGATGTTTTTGAAAGTTGACGAATCAACGAAAGGATGAAAGCCCAACTTTATTCATGTACTTACACCTTTAATATGATGCTGTTGTGAGCATGTTGCACAACGTGGCAGAGAAGATAATTTGGGGGAAGAAGAATAATTGGAAATTGCTTGGATTATAAGGTGGATAAATCTTCAACGGCACAAAACTTAAAGGGAGGGCGCACAATACTTGATACAATTAAAATGGGGAAAGGGTGTCAGCAAGTGTGGCTTGATTTTTTCAGAAAGTAAGAAAAGGAACGTTGCAAATTGCAGCAAATCACCGTTAAGAAAATTTGTTGCTTGGAACAGTAACGTGCATTAAATGCAGGCGGTGTAAGAAGAAGTGCAATTAGCTTCTTACAGTGAGAGAAAAAAAGAGAGAGTAGCAGTAAGAAAATTTTAAGAGTATAGTATGTATATATCAAATAATTTAGATATATTCTCTAGATCTTTATAATACTATAAATTGTAGCAAAAAAGAGCCACATTAGAAATACACTATATTGTAATTACTCTTTAAACATAAAGGAATATCTTTGAGAGTTTGACTCGTGATTTTTCTCTCAAAATTACAGAAGAGTTTTCCATATAAAAATTTTCGTGTGCAGTTCTCTTGATTTATTTTGTTAGTGAGAATAGTGACAAATGGGTTCCACTATAAAGAACTATTCACATGATGTATTTATCCATTACTCTCCATAAATTTGTGTGCGCTTCTGGTCACATTCATAAAATGTTTATTACACTTAGAGTGTACCCAACTCTGATATTCCCTAACAAGTGGTATTAGAGCAACTTGGTTTCAGATCCAAGATGTTGGTGCCAAAATTTGAAAAGGAGAAGTTTGACAGATCCAACGACTTCAAACTATGGGAGTTGAAACTACAAGCATTGCTAGATTAACAAGGTCTTCTAAAGGCATTGGAGGGCAAAGAAAAATTGGTCGGGTCATTACCTAATGATAACAAGGAGGAGATGATGGCCAAAGCACGTAGTACAATACATTTGAGCCTTGCGGACAGTGTTCTGTGAGAGGTCATAAAAGAAAAGACCGTTATTTACTATTGAAGGTCTTGGAAGAAAAATATTCTGTAAAGACCTTGTCCAACAAGCTTTATCAAGGGAAGTGACTATACACATTCAAATATTGATCAGGAGGAAAATCAATGCAATAGCATATAGAAGACTTCAATCGGATGATCTTCGATGTTGGGGCAGCTGGAATTAAAGTAGAAGATGTAGATTCAGCTATGATCTTGTTGACATCACCACCTACGTCTTATGATAATTCCTGCAATACCATACTTTATGGTAGATCCGATATCAAAGTAAAAAATATCAAAGAATCATTAATGATAAAGGAACATCATAAGTTAGTATCTGTGACCAGTGTTGAAGGTCCTCCAGATGGGTTGTTCATGATGAGAAGACGTAGTCAAGAAAGAGGATCAGGAAGTAAGAGCGAGAAAAGATCAAGATTCGAAAAGTACAAATCTGTAAAGTGCTTTCATTGTCACTAAGCGGGACATATTAGAATAAATTGCCTAGAGAGAAAAGAGAAATCAGTAGATTTTGCCAATATAACAATTGAAAGTTCTAATGATAGTGATGCTAATGATGGTTTGGCCTTGATAGCATTCACAGGTGACACAAGAAATGGGTGGATCTTGGATTTTGGTGCATTCTTTCACAGGACATTTAATTGAATTCTCTTCCTATAAAAGTGGGAGGGAAAAGTTAGATTAAAAGATAATTGAATAATTTTGATTGCAGGTGAAGGAGATGTGCAAGTAAATTTGGATGATGGTATAAAAGGACATTTCAATCGTGGCAGGTTCCAAAATTGGGTAGAAACCTAAACTCTTTGAGTGCCCTAGACAATCAAAGGTAACGTGATGCCTTGGGTGCACGTGTCACTAAGCGTGTCCAGTACAACCTTAGGATCCTCTGGGATCCACCTATGTTGCCGGGAAGGTCCGAGATGCTTACAAAACTGTTAAATGCAGAAAGTGGTATTACTGTCGTTGCCATAACGGCCACAGGGAGAAGTTTGGCACTTTTGGAGATTTTGCCCACCGCTATAGTAGTCACGTAGGCCTCTAGATTGCTATAGCAATCATAGTGGTGTCTCCCATGACAGCACAATACAAAAATGACGTAGTTTTGCCAAATGACCCCCCTTTCCTTATAAAAATCCTCCCTACTAGTGAAACACATCTTAATCCCGAAAACCCTTATTTCCAACGCTCTCTTCCACCCCCCCAACTCTCAACCCTACTCAAATCTAACTACCCTAAGCTTTAAGGTAAGAGTTTATTTATGGTTTTGCTTTTTTCTTTTCTCTCCTTCCTTTTATGTTCTAAAGTTTAATTGTTATAGTTTCTCATTGTTGTCAACTGGGGATACTCTCCCCATTGTCGTTAGAGTTGTTTTAGAGTTATCTAGATATGATTAGAGTTTGATCATGAGTCTATATTGGTCTATGGCAATTCTTGGTGTCATTCTCAACTCTCAAGATCAAGTAGGTGGTGCCCACATACTCCCGACCCCAAATGGTAAGTAGGTTCAAACTCATGACCTTATTTTTTATCATTACAAGTGTGTTTATGCATTATGATTGTTAAATATGAAGGTAGATATAAGAATAAGATATTACCCGTTATGTTGAAATAGAAAAAACTATGATTTTGTGATGATAGCATGAAAGAAATATGTTTTAGAAAACCATGGGATCATGATTGCTATGTTGTATATACTACGTAAAATGTTTTACATGTTTTTAGGAGGATTTATTAAGAAAATATGTATTGTAGCATGTGGATATTTTATCAAACATGTTTTATGAGTTTATGATCGCTATAATTTCAAGATTTCAGATTTCAGACTATGTTTTAGATTACCCGGTCGAGATATATTGGAAGAATGTTGAATAGAATATGATTTAGCTTGACGAATAAATATTTTATCTAATTCCAGAGTTTCATGATTTTAAACCCCAGTATTTTGAACTATAATATTAGAGATATCAAGTATATGGAAAATATATTAGTTTGTGATATAAATTTAGAACTTCAGCTTTATGGTACCAAGACGTACGAAATTCAATATGATTCATAGCAACTGCTAGATACATATTCCGTGGGCTTGAAATCGGAACAATTTTCACATCCACAGTTATGCTAAAGTTAGATTGTTTGAGTTATATAAATCCAAAACTCTTAGAATACTAGGAATTTAAGAGTTTTAAAATCTCAGTTAGGGACTCTTGTTCACAAAGGACTGAACACCCGTCTTTTAGTTATGAATTTTGTCAAAATAGTTTAGTTGACAGAGATAAGGAAACAATTAATTAATTAATGGCTATGATGAAATCGTTAACATTGGTTCCAAGTTCTCCACCAAAGGACAATATTGCCCCCAGCGTAAATAGAAAATGGAACCTAGTTAGGTACCCATAGCATGTCCGCGAGGGACCGAACACCACCTTACAGTTTATATTTTATAGCTTTTGTTATTATTACTTATTTATTATGTTCAACAAACTATTTCTTGATGCTCTATCGCACCTCAGCTAAAATGATTTCATGTTTGATTGTGAATTTATAAATGCTTGTTTATGGAAATATGGAATGAAAAGTGTTTTCCTAGCTAGCTATGTATGTAAATATCAAATGATTATGGTTGCTGAATATATATTGCATTATGTGTATTTCTTAGTTGTCTTATATGGGTAATGGGTGAGAATCAACTCATTGATTTTGTTGATTTACCCTTCTCCCTTTCTCTCATGGTTATAGGTACAGACATCGTTTTGTTACTAGTCCGGTAAATATAGTTGTTCCCAATGGTGAGCCTTATTTTGAAGTAAGGCTTAGTTTAGCTTCATGTTGGTGTTAGAGTACTCCAGTAGATGTGCAGGATCCGACCATGCATCCTATTTTGTGATATTGTATTTAATTTTGGAATTTATGTATGTTTCTATAAGTTTTAGGATTTAAGCATGAATTTGAAATGTAGTTTATAGCTAAGAATTTATGTAACGAGTCAAGAATGGATAATGATTTCAAGTATTAGAGTGGTTTTTAGACTATGATTAAGATTATGGATAATGATTTCAAGTTTTAGGTTTTCATGAATTATAGATTTGACCAAGATGTTTTCAGAATTATACATTTAAATATTTTAGTTCCATGAATCTCAAGCATTAAATTTTTATTATAGAAGATGACAATGATTTGAAGGAAAATCATATTTTAAGTATAATATTATGATAAATTATGCATTTAGAGAGTCATGTCACCTAGAAAGCGTATGTGATGCTAAGATTCCTCACATGTCGATCACGTTCCCAAATCAGGTCATGACAGGTACAAGTTCACTGGAGATGGTAGTTTCTTGAGGGTATTCAAAGGCTTAGTGGTGGTGTTGAAAGGAAAGCTGCAGGGCGAGATCTATCTATTGTTGGGAAGCAAAATCGATAGAATTGTTTTTGTTCTATCCTCTGAAAGAAATGATGATGCTACACGATTTTGGCAGATGCAGCTTGGTCATATGAGTGAGAAAGGAATAACCATATTTACTGGCAGAACCTTGCTGAAAAGCTTGAAGAATACACTTGGTTTTTGTGAAAACAATGTATTTGGAAAGCAGAAACTAGTGAAGTTCAGTTATGTCAAACATAACAGTAAGAGGATATTGAAATATGTCCACTCGGATGTTTGGGGTCCAGCCCCTGTTAACTCCTTTGGTGGAGCTTGTTATTTTCTTACTTAGATATATGATTATTCTAGGAAAGTCTGGATTTATTTCCTAAAGAAAAAAGAAGAGGTGTTCAAAAAATTCAAGCAATGGAAGGCCATGTTGAGAAGCAAACCAGGTGGTCAATCAAGAGACTGATAACTGACAGTGGCGGAGAGTTTCATAATAAAGAATTTGCGAAGTTTTGTAGAAATGCTGGTATAGTGAGGCACCATATTGTTCCAAGAATACCACAGCAAAATAGAGTTGCAGAATGGATGAACAGAACACTTCCAGAGCATGCAAGATGCATGCAAATAAATGCTACACTTCCCAAAATATTTTGGGCTGAGGTAGTCAATACAGTCATATACCTGGTAAACAGATCTCCATAACTGCTATTAATCTGAAGATTACACGAGAGGTATAGTCTAGTCAACCCATAAATGTAATAGCCCAAGTTATTTTATAGATTGATGAATGTCCCCACAAACCAACACAGGATCTTTTCATCATGCTTTGTTCTCACTCACACTCTTCTTAGGAGAACTTCCCAGGAGGTTACTTTATCCCAAAATTGCTCTAAGTCAAAGATGCTTAATCGTGGAGTTCTTTAGCGATTGGTTATAAAAAAGAAGATGCATCTTATTGGTATAGGTAGTATAAATCAGTTCATATAAGTCATCCTCTACTATATAGTACTGTAACAATGTTCTCGGAGGGCACTGTGACGAGAATGACAACCAATCTAAAAATAAAATAAAATAGGAGTCGCCACCAATTTTATTTCTGGCTAAAATTGGAAAACATTTTGATTTGCAAAGCTAGCCTTTTAATATAGATTTAATGTTCGAGAGTCTAATTATGATGAAGGAATGGTAGAAACTTAATCCCACTGAATCTCTAATACATCCGTATAAGAATATGACAATTATATATTTACAATAAAATAAGAGACAAATTTTAGAAAAATAAACATTTTGGCTTGATAGTTGTTGGCTACGCCAACATATCCTTTGGTGCAATGAAGAACTCAAAACCACGTTATTTTTGTAGAAAATAAATATGTGTTGATGAATTTTAATTAAATAAAAAGAAAAAAAGATGTGTTGATTGATTTTATTTGTGAAAATATTTTTAATTGAAAAAAAAATCTGTATTGCACAAGATTTAAGGCAGCACTAGACTACTCAGTAAATCTTTACAATTCAACAATAATGAAGGAAGCACTGAATCTTAGTCATAATTGTTGATCGTTGCACAGATAATAATTTTTATTTTTATTATTTATTTATTTATTGCTAGAGACATCTATCTCTTGTTATTTTTTTTTAGTACCCTGACTAATGAAACATAAAGAAAACACAATCCAAAAATAAAACAAAAAATGAAACCCAAAAGTTAATGACAAAAAAAAAGAGAAAAAAAACTCTCCAAAAAACAATTCTCCTAAAAAATAGTACTATCCTAAATACTAACGCAGCCCAAGGCAGAAGTCCAAAACTCAAAAAGATAAAAAATAATAATACAAAGGCTTCAAACCTCATTTCCTTAATTGTAATTCATACTAACAAGATAGCCCAAGTAGTATAGCCTCAGATCCAAAAAAAAAAAAAAAATTGACTATAAACCAAAAATCAAAGAGAAACAAAAACTAATGCTCCAAGCCCATTTCCTTAACCTAATTTACACTAACAGAAACACAATTCAATGATTAAAGGGAGAGTAGGGCGGCTGTAGAATACAGAGAAGGAAGGCTTTGTGGTGGGGAGCATAGCTTTGCGGCGACGAAAGTGAAGGTGCAGGGAAAGAAGAGCTCTCAGCAGCGCTGGGCGGAAGAAACCATGCAGTGACGTGGAAGCACAAAAAAAAATGGCTGGGGCCCGTGGTACACGGAAGGTGCAGGGTGAGAAGAGAGGCGTGAGCGACCGTGGCTCAACACAGGGCTTCCGTGGCAGTGGCCATCTTTGCGGCGGAGGAGGCACTGTGATTGTGGTTCATGGTTGCGAGGTGCTACTGCTCTCGATGGTTGCGATTGTGCTTTGCGATTCTGATGGTGATGAGTCGCGGTGGCTAATCAATCAAGAGGAGGTACAATTAAGGCTAGCAGTTGGGTTTCATGGCTGATGGCGGAGTATAATGGTGGCTGACCTTCTCTTTTCTGTTTCTATTTTTTTTTCATTTGGTTTAGAATTTGTTAGGCATTTAACTGAGTTTATGATAATGGTGATGGCTATAATTTGTGAGTTACTTGTGGTATGGGAAAAGGTGAGCTTAGGTGTTGCTGGGTTGTGTTAATGGTGATGGTGGGTTGTTAGCATAGGGTGAAGGATGGCGATTTGGGATTATACAGTGACAATGATGATGCTGGCAATGGTGGTGGGTCATTGTGCTCTTTTCCTTTTGTCCATTTTTTTATTATTGTGTTATCAGTGACTAAATGGGTAAAAGTGTGTGCAGTGGGATGCAACTGGATGAAATCATGTAAGATGATCTGGAGAAATGCAGAAGGAAAAGAAAAAAAATACTGAAATAATGCAACTGTTATGCAATCTCTCCCAACTTTCTGTTAACCTTCTTGAGTATCTTGCTGATTTTCTTTTGTCTCTGTGTGTATCTCCTTTCTTTTTATTTTTTATCCATTCCCCATTCTCTTTGAAGTTTTCTTATTTATACACACTGGGGAATTAAATGCCTTGACTATTAAGCCATTAAATGCATTGATCCCTTGACTGCTAGGGTAATAAATGCATTGGTCCCACATTGTTTTTTTTTCCAATGGTGCATTAATTGCCCTGATCCCACATTGACTTTTTCTGATATTGATTGGGGTTTAATTTGATTAAGGTTGTATTCTTTGATCTGATTTGCACAATTGCCTCAATCCCATTTTCATAAAAAATTAAATGCTCTTTACTGCTTCCATAAGCCAACGAGTACAGGTTAGAGAAGAAAGGGTATGCTAGTATCTTTGACAAATGGACCAAAAGCAACAGACAAATAAAGCAAGATAGGATGTGTTAGAGACCTAAACTAAAAGAGGGAAAAGGATTGGGTTGACGAAAAAAGAAAGAAACAAAAAAATGAAACGAAATAAACAAAAAAAGAAATAACATGACAATAAAAATGTTCAGACAAAATGTGGTGTTCACAAGTCTAATACCTACATAGTCTCAAGATCCATTTTATTCTGGTGTGTAATTGGTTCATTCATATACCTTTTAACTTAGAAGCCTGCTAGGAGTCATTCCTTGTCCATGCCTTCTTGTATCGGCAATCATTTCCTGCCCTCATCACTGAGAATTACATGCCCACCAACTTCCGCTTAATTCATCCCCAAACCACACCGTATTGATAAATCTTATGTTCTGATACCATTTGTAACACCCCATGCTACCTTATGGATTGACAACTAGTCATGAACCAATTTGGGCATGTGACTAACACGTGAGAAATTCGATTTTCACATAAGCCTCATGACCTGACTTTCTCTATATGCACAATTAATTATAAAATTATTTAAAACAAAACTTCTTTTTCTACATATAAATTACATGTTCCTCATATTCAAAATGATCAAAATAATCCAATGTGAATTTTCATAATCTGTCTCTAAATTCTGAATTCATAATACAACATAAGCTGCGCTATTTCAAAAATTTCCATTAAACAATTACTATTAAGTCATTAAACATAAAACTCACATATGCTATCATAGTATGCAAAATGGAAAACATAGTCTAACGTCCGGGATTTTACTTGTAGTGTGCTGGAGCACTCTAAACAAGATAAGAATGCTTCATTCAGGTAAAGCTTACTAACTGAACTCTAGTACTGCTGGGAAGATGGTGGAGAAGGATCGGCAGCAACTACAGTATCTATAATAGAGAGGCAAGCAGAGAGGTGAGTTTTGAAATCAAAACTCAGTGAGTGAGTCATCACCTGAAACCCTGTTTCATAGAACACCAAGGAAACAGTGCATACAAATCATAATAACATTAATAATACTCAAAAGTCTTACATAATCAAACACACACACACACACACACACACATATATATAGATATATATTCAAATCATCATGTCACAACTCAATAATAATTTTCTTAATTTACTTTCATACCTAAAATCATATAAGCTCATAGTGAAGTAGCTCCTAGAGAAATAGTAAACTCTGCTCTGTGATTATATTCATCAATCATGGTATGATTGTTTCTATGCTCTATGGTTTTTAAAGAACCAGACACCTAATAAGGTTCCATTCTCTGCTTTGCTATGTGAGATTGCTCTTAGGAAACTTGGTATCAAAGTTAACAATCAATTATAGCCATTAACTCACTGGCTATTTCTCTATAGCAATTGTCTAAACTAAATAAACAAATCCATCTAAATATGAGAACTCTTAAAACCTTTTAATTCTCTGCGAGCTCTGAATTTATCTAATTCTAATAGTCTGACCTTAGCATAACCCGAACTATGAAATCATGCTCAAGGGATCACTCTTGGTAGATATTTGTGATTTCATAAAGCCCACAATATATGTAGCCATCAACTGTTCTGAATCTTATGAAGATTCAAGCTATAAAATCTTTGATTGATTATCTAGAATGTAATTCAAACTATCAAGTTTTTCATAACTAGAAAACTCAACGTCATACTTCAAAATAGCAAAGCTTGTAATCATAATTCTAATCTTTTCTTTAAATCTCATATCTAGGTATAAAACTAAAGCGTATACATAAACCATTGCTAGAATCCATTTAAACATTCGTAAACCATTTCTAGAATTCATTAAAACCATCATAAAAGTCTCTAGCAGTTACATGTATAATCAATTCTATATAAAATTAGTATAACAAACATGGCCCCATGAGTTTTTTCAAAAACAAGCTTCATGCTCTAAAACCAAGAGTTCTAAAACATACAAACTAATAGTAACCTCAAACCTCTTTGCAGAAACCTCTAAAATCAAACAATAAATAATATCTTTATGAAAATAATTATAATGCATAACATAGAGATCACAGATGTAAACCCACTCACCTGGAGGGGTGACTAGTGAGGGAATAACACCAATAGAACTCTAAGAAGTAGGAATGACATTGATATCTGCTATAAAAATCATAATATGTTATATTAATCTCTAAAACCTCTAACTAACTAAATTTTAACTTTAACCGTGGTAGAAAAACACCATGGCATGAAAACCATGAGAACATAAGACCAAAACCCCAAGAACATGAGAAGTGAAGGAATAAAGGAAGCAGAATTACTAGAATGAGATACCTTTAAGCTTGGAAAATGAAATATCCAAGTTAAACTTGAAGATTTTGGAAGATAAAGGAGTTTAGAGGGTAAAATTGGGTCAGGAGGTGAGAGTTTTCGTGTTTTGAGAGAAAGAAAGGTGTATGAATGTTTTGGACCCCGAACAAGAGTTTTTATTAAAGTTTTGAGCATTGCAGAGCTCATTTAGCTCTACAATCCTCACCAACGTGCATGATTTTTATGTCGTGCACCGTTTTACTGTTCTAGGACCATTTTAACGCTCACCAGAATAATTTTTTTCAGATCTTTGAGCAATAATTCAAGTACTAGTATGTATTAGACTTGGTTGTCTCAATATTTACTTATTTACATTTATGTTTTAAAGTTATTTCTTAATTTAA
This sequence comes from Dalbergia cultrata, assembly GCA_031216105.1. NCBI lineage: Eukaryota > Viridiplantae > Streptophyta > Magnoliopsida > Fabales > Fabaceae > Dalbergia > Dalbergia cultrata. The sequence continues at coordinate 23,149,347 of CM062350.1, forward strand.
AACATAAATGTATATAAGGAAATATCTCCCATTTGGATTCAAATAAAATATCACGAAAATCAAAATCCCAATAAATTAAAACTCAAATTTTGGGTTTTAGTTCAAATCCGGAAATTGTTATGATTTTACAAACTTGTGGGCTAAAACCGAAATATTTAAAGGTTTTATAAAATTCATTAAAAATTACTTTTTAACTTATTTTTTTTCTGGGGAACAATTATATAGCCTTCTAAGGACATCTAGGGTCCAGACTTATTGAAATTTAGGATCCAGAACGATAGGTAAGGATAACTGACACCCCTTTTTAGTTTGAAAAAATTTTCTAACCCTTTTATTTAAAACTAGGATATTACACGACTATCCCCACAAACCAACACGGGATCTTTTCAGCATGCTTTGTCCTCACACGCTTCTTGGATAAACTTTCCAGGAGGTCGCTCATCCCAAAATTGCTCCAAGTCAAGCATGCTTAACTGTTGAGTTCTTTAGTGATGGGCTACCAAAAAGAATATGCATCTTGTTGGTATACATAATACAAATCAATTCATATAAGCCATCCTATACTGTATAGTCTCATTCCTACACAATCCTAGGATCCTTTTCATTCTAGTGTGTAATCGGTTCATTTATGTACCCTCTGATTAGAAGCCTGCCAGGAGCCGCTCCTTGTCTGTGCCTTCCTACACTGGCGATCACTATCTGCCCTTGTCATCGGGCATTACAATAAACTATTCTTATTTGAAGATATTTGGTTGTCAAGTGTATGCCCATGTGATTGATGGCAGACTTGAGGTGAAGGCAACAAGGTGTGTATTTCTAGGGTATGCACGAAGGGTGAAAGGCTACAAACTGTGGTGTAAAGAAAAGGAAAATTCACCCAAAACCATTGTCAGTAGAGATGTCACTTTTGACACTGCGACAATACTAAATCAGAAGAAGGACTTTAACTTAGATGAGATAGAAGTAGATCATCGTGCTAAGAAATAGGTGGAGCTAGAGATTGATTATGGGAAGGTGAAGCAAGAAAAGGATGCAATGAATCAACCAAGTACTTCAGGGATTACTCAACTTGAAGTAGAATAACAAAATGAACTTGACTATGAAGATAATGGTGAACCAACCAAAGAAACAGAGCCATACAGTACTGCTATTGGTAGAAAAATACGAGAAATTCAGAAACTAAAAAGATATCTAGATTCTGCTGCCTATGCACTTGACTCATTAAATGCATATCCTGTAGCCTTTGCCTTGTCTATGACGGATGGTGTAGTTGGAGATGATAATATACAAAAATTCAAATGCTAAGTTCCCATTTGAAAAATCGAATGCTATTAAATGTATGTATGTTCAAGTTGTATCAAAAGCTCATTATCAAAATATATAATGAACACATCAACATCAAACTAATAATTTACCTTGAACCAAACAAAAGAAACGATTGCTAAGTGACGAGCTTGAAGTCTTCAACTTGAAAAATAATGGATCCTTCACTCTGTTCTCTACAAGTATATTTGATTGAATTATGGATTTCATATTTTATTTATAATAACACATTATATATCACCAACCGATTTAGCTTGAAGACAAGATTTAGTACAAGAGCATTGTAATTAATGATTTTCAAGCAAATAGCACACCGCAGTTTTTGTTTTGAAAGCGCCATTTAAGCTGGATAAAAGTGATAGGTCAAATCTCTCATATGAAAAGCTGGGTATGCGGACTGGTCTGGTCTGTTTAGCCTAATCCGCTACGAACCAACATTAAACGGGCTGGACCAGATTGGTTCACTTCATAAATGGGCTGGCCTTTTGCCTAGTCTGCGTCCACCCTTCCTAAACCCGCAAGTTCGCGGACTAGTCCCCATTTTTGGCCTAGCAAGAGCCTGTGCACCAACTCACAGACTGATTAATGGACTAGATTTTTTTTCCTTTTATATATATATATATATTGCTTTTTTTAAAACAAAACCAGAAAATGACATAATCACTTATATACATTCAATCAAATAGTCAAACAAAGTTAAAAAAAATTTGAAGGATCAAATATATAGGATATCCAATTTTGTATCTTTCTTCAGTCACTATACATAACTTCCTCAGTTTCTTAGTTTATAAAGTAAAACCAGATATATAAAGCCCCTACCTATCGAAGAAAAAAGTGTAGAACTTTGATAAATTCATTCTTCCAACAAATTTTGATGCACCTAAACCAAATGGTATGCAACTAAAACTAAAACCCAAATTATCTTGACATGGGCTGTTAAAATCTTTTCGTGCAGTGGTATACATGGCAAAGTTTCTAATGCTTCGATATGTATTCGACTTTAGCATTTCAAAATGGCTATCATCAACAAAACAATTATTACCTTCTCTTTTCAACTGTCAAAGTGCGTGCGTGAACCTATTACCACCACATTGTCCTGAAGCTTTTCAAGCTTACTTCTAAATGAAGATAGATCACCATTTCCTACTATAGACTTCTCTGCATCTTTCATGAACAAAATGAAAGGTGCACTTCTACTCGCACTAAGCACAACGTAACCTAAAATAAAAAGATTTACAAGTTCTCATTGTAAGATCAAAGTACAAAACGATTGGAAGAAATTCTTATTGCACCCAAGAGTGGAGTATAAGGTAATTTCAAACATCATATTATTAAGTAATTTGTCTAGTTTGTCAACACTAGTGTTTTTGTTAAACAAACGATTTGAGTCTGTTTATGGTTAGCTAAAACAATCTGATTTAACTGAGATTAGTTAAAGTTCAATAAACCTCTCCATTTTTGTCAAACATGCGAATATGTGATGCAGAGGAGACACAAAGGAGATGGCCAGTAAACTTACATCCGCACTTGCTACTCTTTCTTAGTAGCAAAGGTCTCCTAGAGGCAGCACAACACAGCAACCCGTGAGATCTATTGGTGGCAGCTCAGAGACGTGGAGGTCAGGAGACGTAGAAGGCACAGAGCTCGGCGACGGGTGTGAGGGGCGAGGACCAAGGAGTGAGGGAACGCTTGAGATGGCACCTTGGTGAAGTGCTATAGCTGGAGGAGGTGGGTGCTCTGTGCTAGTCGCTTGAGTTGAGAGAGATGGCACCACCAATGACTAATGAAGAAGAAGAGTGAAGACTGCAAAGTGAGAATTGAGATGGAAGATCCCTAACCCTAGTATGTCTTTACTCTTTAGCCTTTACTTTATGAAGATTAGGCCATTAAACGTGTTAGGCTTAATAGTTTTAGCGTTTCAAGATTTATGAATAGCTCTGGACTGGTATGTGTTGTGGACTGGACTAAGCATTTTATCATTTTATGCAGGTTAGGCGAACTGGTCTATAAATCCGCAAGCCAGACCAGTTTAGCCGCGGTTTAGGCGAGGCGAACTAGAAAAGTCCATGGGTTGGCGGATTAAAAATTTTTTGGTTCATTTTTGTAGGGGTTGCGAGTTAAACGGGTTGGTCCACGGATCGCAACCTGTATACCCAGCTTTACTCAGATGCTTCCCCATGGTACATGTAGGCATATATGCATGTGACATGTGTGTTAAGTAATATTAAATAAACTTGTGTTATTTATACATAACAAGTATGAAACATTGTCCCGATTTACGTTGCATCCATCATCAAATGGAGTGTAGATCCCATTCAAGTAGGATCCATGCCCTCCTACCGAATAATGGATTTTGTACAAGTTGACACTATATCCTATGCATATTGCCAACAAAATGTCATTCTTTTCTATTACGAAAAATGTTAGGGGAATAACCCATTTGGATAACTAGTGCACACCGTATGCCATGGTGGCGTTAGAAGACAAAAGGGGGTTTTGGGGTGCATGGTGGAAAATGAAAAATAGATTACACTGCAGAGACCTCTTTTGTTGAAACATGTCTATCTCCTTGGTCAATTTCACTCTCCAATTTCAGCTTTCCCTCCCAACCAAAAACCCAAATCCCCACTCAATCATCTCATTGCATCACTGTGAGCCTTCCTCACTCACTTATAGCATCACTGGGAGCTATCACCGTGAGCCACGCCTTCACGCATTCACGGGTTTGCATCTCACTCCGACACCCGCGCTATGATGGCATCAACGACATCTCCTTCACTCTTAGTTAGCAGTGCTTCCTCCCTATGTCCCTGACTCGTAGCTCTCAGCTTCATGCACTATCAGAAGCAGTGATTGGATTATGGTCTCTTCCTCTCTCCTCCACTCTCAGATCGCACGACACCAAGGTAGTAGCCTCAAATTTCAGTATTAGCCTCTGTTATTGTAGATTTCTAGGTCTAAGCTTAGGGGATTGCATTCGCAACAAGGAAAAAAATTTCAAAATCAAAAGTTTGGTCTCACTCTCTCATCCTTCCTTTGTTCTCCATAGAACACTCAACTTTGTTTCCTTCTCATCTATGACAAAAGGCAAGTCTTCAAACTCCCACCTCATTTTCACTTTGAAACTCAGTCTCTGACTTTGAAAATTTCTCTCACTCTAGATATCTTCCAAAGGCAAATCCTTGAAGGCATCACAAAGGCAGTTCTCCGAAATGGTCATGAAGAGGAGAGTTGATTTGTCAAAGGAAGTTCTTTAAAGGCATTCTCTGCATTTCTCTGTCTCTCTTTTTTGCATTGGGGTTTATGGTTCCAAACATTCCAATGTTGGACAGGAAGCCTCAAATGGCATCATTCATAGAGGTAGACATTGCTATAATCACACAAAGGTGTGTTTTATTTTATTTTATTTTTCTAATTTTGTGCTCTAGTGTAAGCTATGGTGTTGAGGCGATTGTTTTTCTTTTTTTAAATTATGATGTTTTATAGCCATGATGCAACCACTTGGCTAGCAATGCTTTAGGAAATGGCACAATATCCCCATGCAAAGATTGATTGGATTGTATCAAAATTGTTTATTGTTTTATCAAAAAATTTGTAGCTGACAGTTTCTTTGTGCATTTTCGATCTGTGCTCCATTAGTCTATGTCATGTCTTTTTATGGGCCTTTGATTTTTGGGTGGTCTTGTTGTGGTTAAAGAAAAATTCATATATGTGTAGAGTACTACATTTGATAGTTTTAATTTGTCTTGTATTGGCAAGGAGGTGAAATAGATATCATAACTTAGATGCTGCATTTTTTTCTTTATTGTTTGTCACGGGTGCTTGTTAGTTTGTCTTGTATTGTTTGTCATTGTTAAATAGATGTCACAACTTGGATACTCCCCTGTGTTACTTTGTTTCAATATTTGTTTTGCATTGTGTATTTCAAGTTTCAGCCTCCTTGGTAGTAAGGAATATGCTACATACACCTTTGAGTTTGTTTGGTATTGTATTTGATGGAAGCTATTATTTCTTTCTTCAGCGCATTTATATCTAATTCATTGTATCATTCAAAATGAAATCAAAGTTTTACACTTATCCGTTTGCTCACTAGGTTGTTGAAAAGGCACTGATTGTATAAAATTCAAAGCTTTTTTTTTTTTTTATAGAAATTGCGAGATAACATGTTCGCTTTCATGAGTGTGCCGATAGCATCTGATTCAGTTGAGTTTATTTGATTTCATAGCAGATTTGGCCTGATGCTAAGCATTGTATTAGGCGCTTAATTAATAATTGAGGAGAATTCATGATCATGTTCATGCTTTGTTTGTTAGATTCCTTGCTGCCTTGTTTTACTCAATTCCTGCTTGTCATAAGCTCACAATCCCATGCTTATGCTAAAGTAATCATTGAGTCACTTCGATGCTCTTTTCTATAACTCCTAATTACTTTCCTATTTTCATATATGCTGCAAAAGTATGTGTTATTTTTGTGGGATAAAAGGTGGGCTTATATTCTTGTAGCCATCCTTCCTTTTTCTTTATTTATCTCCAATGTTGACTAGTCTGTCTAGGCATGTGGCTGTGCAAAAGTGAGGATTCAGATGTTGAAAATAAATCTTAGCGCATTCTTTTTTTATCAAATTGAGCTGAACAGTTGATGCTTGATCTTTTCTTAGTGTGATTGTGATACTACCACCTAGGCATAGAGATCCATATCTCAGCACAGTCTTTGATTGAGTATATTCCCCCATTGATTTTGTATAGGCTAATTTTGAATCAAGATTACATAATTTTTTCCTGTAATTACTTATATTAGTAGCCTAATGGCAGTTGACATTACCTTTCTATGTTATAGGTTACATGTTGAGGCTTTTAGGAGATCGTGTGCATTCAACTCAAATTGCTTTCATTGAATTTGCATTGGTGAGTCTTGACTATGACATTTTATTGCTTCAATATTTGATTAAAGACTTTTTACATATGCATTATCTTTTAGTGTTTACCCCCTAAGTTTTAGTTTCTAGTTCTGCCCCTGCTTCACAGAAAAGCCATCGTGAAACATTATAAGGCACGAATTGAAAAGTTTATGAGAGTCAGGATTGAGTTTATAAATGTCTAAGAATGCAAAGTTTATGTCGTCATTATGCTGCTACAAGGTGTTTACTTTGCGGGATGCAAAGGCCTTAGGGGCACAGGTTCTGGAATAACTGTTTCAATACAGGATATGGAAACATGCAACTAATCGTACTGGTGGGAATTCTCAACCAGCATGGATTTGACTTTGTGAAGTTAAATTGGTGATGTGGAATTACTTTGGCTGTTGGAATCACGATGATGAAACTGGAGTGTAGAATACAAATGAGATACTCAACAAATATTCTGGATTTAACTTAATAACCATCCTTGGAATCTTGACCTCTGATATCTTCTTTTTGTTGCGTTGTTATCTGCCTTGGCTTCCTTACTTTCTCCATGGTCTATCAATAAATACACAAAGATATTTTGAGTAATTGATGATAGCTATGAATGATATTATGCATCAACACAATTATGCTTTCATACTTGAAACAGTGGATGTACTTGAAATTATGAGATTCTGTGCCAATTTTATACCTTTTATTCACCTCCAACCAGCGATGCCAACATTAGAAAGGGATAGTACGAAATCAATCGAACTATTGGCGTACTTGATGTCGAAGGCAACCATAGGAGTATGTACAGTAATAGAAGCATGATAATGAAAGTGATGCTCATTATCAAGGTAGTAGTGGCTAACCAACTGAGATCACTTATAACTAAGTGCACACCAGTCAAAAATGCCAAAGACAATGTTGCAAGAGTGACTCCCAAACAATACTTTGCCACATTAAGGGCAAGAATTGCCTCAGTTAAATCACCCAGTTGGGCCCGAATGAGTATGATCGTAACACTAATTGCACCATACATAGATACTGTGATGCAAAAAATAAAAAGCTTAAACAACATGCGATGTAGCATGAGGGCCATGCCTTGCCCTGGATCAGAGCTTTTAGCGCCACCAGGCAGTGTGAAACCTGCTGCAAATGTTACTGTAATTATTAAAGTGGAAACCAATATAAGGGTGTTGATTCTATCTTTGTATGGATCCATATTTGGTGCCTCTTTCTTCCATAAACTTTTTGTACTTTGGTAAGGGACCTTGATAGAGCATGGCAGTGGATCAGCATATGGTACACCAGCAGATTTTAACGCAGTCCATGTAAGTCGCTGGAAATACATGCAAGATCATATATGTTGTATTACAAATCCCATAAAGGCAAAAGTGAAAAAAGAAAGAAATAAACTAAGAAACTAGAACACTAAAAGCTTGGAGAACTCTTTCATATGTTGCCCAAAATATAATGATAGAAGTTTGTTTATACATTTTCACATAAAAAATAAGGGGAAGTTTGATTTTAGCTAGAAAAAAAAATCATTTATATTGTCGAGTTTCAATATTTTTATAAAACTTTTCTATTTTAGGATTTTGCATTGTGAATGGAAATATGAAAATAAGAAAAATGTTATTTTCAATATTTTCCTAACAAAATTAGAAAAACTAGAAAAATAATAATGCAACATTTTTTAAATAATATTGAAAACAAGAAGTGTAAAAAAGCATTTTGTAGAATCCAATGGGCCTAAGGTTTTCTAAAATGAGTTTGTTAGGAAAAAAAAAAAGAAGAGCGAAAGATAAAGGTGTATGTAGTTTGGCAACACTATATAAACAATACTAGAAAATCTTAGGTGATGTTAGAGGGAAAAAAAAGAAAAGAAAAATAAAGGCTGTATTTTGTTCTATTTAGAGTTCTACGCATTAATTATTGTATAAAAAATGTAGCGAAATTATAGAAGACAAGAATACCTAAAAAAGCTAAAGTGTTAAATACTATACAGAACAAATCATTATTTTTAATTTAGCGAGCCTGTAAGAATCTCACAGAGAACCCACTTTATTCTAAAGCATAGAAGCATATATAATTCTACGAAATAAGGGAAATTTTCACTTTACTCCCATTAATCATAGGTTTTTAATGTGCACTTTGGTTTTTAAACTAACAATTGGTACAATATTATTCTTAAACTTTTCAAAATATGTACTTGATTAGTTTTGTTAAATTTTTGTCAATTATTAATGTAAAACAAATGCACTTTTTCTTTTCAACTTTGGGTCATTTGTAGTCCATAAAATAAAAAAGCAAGTGCAACTTTATCCCCTATAAGTATTCTTAAACATGTACAATTTTGTTAACAATTGACAAAAGTTCAACAAATAGACTAGAGTTTTCACATTTAGAAAATTTCATTGATCTTGGCAGATATCTTTTTAGTTTAGGGATTAAAGTGCAGATATACATTTACGGAGATAAAGTGGAGTGTTTCCACTAAATAATGATAAACACTTGAAAACCATTATCAACCAGAGTTATTTTTTTTCGACGTAACCATAGTAAAACTTCAGGGCTTCAAGATTTTGACGACAAACCTACACAAGTTTATAATTTTGTTTGGAAAATAGAGTAGCATACTTGCCTGCCTTACGGATGGATTTTGGAGTGAGCTTTGCGTACAAACATCAAGAGCTGTTTGATTCATTTCATTAACCAAAGTGAGTTTCACTCTTTTGTCCCATGTTAAGGCATGAACAATTTTGGGATGGCAGCGCAAGGTGGCCAAATGCAAGGGAGTGTTTCCCATGGCATCCTGGTCATTTATCATCTCTCCAAGTTTATTATAAGCAGATTTCAAAATGAATCTTACTACACTAAACTTTCCACTTGCAACTGCAAGGTGAAGAAAATTTCGGCCGCCATTGTCAAGCAACTCTCTGGGATTCAAACGATACTTTGGTTCTAGGAATTCCTTAACTACTTCAACGTGGCCTCCATCTGAAGCCAAGTGAAGTGGGAAATAGCCATAATTGTCCCTTTCAGTGGCACAAGAAGAACATTTGCTAAGGAGATACTGAACACCATTGAGGTAACCTATGGATGCCGCATAATGAAGAGGAGTCCTTCCTTCTGTATCCCTTGACGTGACCCATGCTGGTATCTTCTTTCGTATGAGATCTAAAATTTCTAGCATATATAAATAATTAATAATTAATAATTGGTACTTCTCATTTGAGAACAATTCACAATGTCAGGTCAAGAAATACATAAAATAAAATATACACAATGCATCGTGAACTAAAATAAAATAAAAGGAGACAGTGAGATAAAATTTTTGAGCTATTTGAGATGTACCTTTATCTTGTTTCACGATTGCTGCTAGAAGCGGTGACTTTCCCGCTGGAACATCTGGGCCTAGGTTGGGTGGAATCACTTTGTCAAATCCTGGATATCGCTCAATCAAGTCATGCAACAGTGTAGAGTTGGCCAATTTGGTTAATATTGCCTCAACACCTTCCTTATAGCCAGCCTCAATCGCCAAGTACAAAATTGATTTCTTTTGGTTGTTTGTTCGAAACAATGCAGCTAGCATAACCATGTCTTGGTAGGCTATAGGCAAACGCATATCTTCTATAGAAGACAGGGAACACAACACATATTTCTTACCACTGACTAAGGCCTCGTGAATGAAAGTATTTCCTCGCTTGTTTCCTGTTAGGACTTCGTTCAGAGCCTCTTGGAGGCTATCAGGATCTGAAAATTTTACTTTGCGAAGATGAACAGCTATTAAGTACTTAAGAAAAGTGATCTTCCCGGCTCTTGCAGCAGCATGCAGTGCCATATCACCATTGGCATTTTTGACAGTCAGTAGTTGGGGGGCTTTTTCAGCTACCATATCCAGCCAAGCTCTGTCAACATAATAATGAAACGTAGCTGCAGTATGTAGCATCGTGTCGCCTAGAGGGGTCTTTTGCTGGAAAATGTCAATCTCATTACTTTCCCACCAAGCTGGTAGTGGTGCATCAGGTTCAATTGCAATACCTTCTTTTAGCAAGGTAGAATGCTTGTCTTTGCTTCTTTCTTGAACTCTGACAGTGGGTCTAGTGGTGGCTTGTACTTCACTTGCAACGGTTTCAATCTTAGAAGACGATCCCTCAACTCTTGAAAGAACTTCAAGTCTATACTTCATATCTGATGTTGCAGAATTTGTTACTCCAGAACATTTCTCTAATTCCATTAATGCAAAACCTAAAGCAATGCTTGAGCTCGAAGTTTTCATTTCTTTTTTTCCAGCTGGCGAGAACTTTGTATGATCTGGTATATCTATGCGGACCGCGCTGTTACCTTCAAAGCTTTCTTGATGTCTTGAAGCCTCCACACCTGCCTCTTTCTGCTGCTGATATTTTCCCATCCTGCTAGTTGAACCTGGTAACTGCTACTGAATATAACCAACCAATGAAGAAAAGCCGACTAGCATATTGAATATAAGAACGGGAATTTATGTGACTATGTCGATGAAACATTTAGCCACGATCTCTTTTAAAGGTTTAAGTTGATGTATAGAGATACGTGAACCCAAAGGCCTCATTTGGTGTAATTACACACGATAGCATAATGCTATATGGTCCAATCATTTTTATCCTATAACTATTGGATTAAGTTATCAACTCTCTAAAGTCATCATGATTACTCCTAATGATATTATTTTCACTAGTTAATCCCAAGTTAACTCTAAGTTACTCTTTTGTGTCAACGTCCACTCCTACTCCCCGGGTGTCAGTTGCCAGTTGCTTGACATCGGCTGTTGGTCGCTACCTTCCGCTTGCTAGTCACCGGTTGCCCACCTCTGCTAGCCTATAGTTCGCCCACCACTTGTTACCAACCGCACCCCATCGATCGCCGCTCGCCACCCAATCCCCGACTGGTCGCTAGTTGCACCCAATTGCCCCTTTTTGCTTGTGCGTGGATGGTCATGTGACACACTAAACACTTGATAGGGTAAAAAACTTATACAATGGATTTCTTATATTATAACATCTACTGGACCACGTCCTATATGAGTCACCAAATAGGGCCTAACACGCCCTCACACGGTTGTCTCTTTCGGAGCTTGAAGGTGACATTACTTTTTTCAAGTGGAAATAATAAGGATCGAACCATGACTACTTGGTCATAGAGACTCTGATATTATAACATGACGTTATCTCTTTTAGAAGCTTAAGGTGACACATAGATACATATAAATAATTTTATATTTGCTACAATTCCTAGTATAAGTTTAAAATATATGGTTTATTTTGTGAGATGTTTGTGTGATATGATAGAATAAAATTATCTCATCCGTGAATAAAAAAAAAAATTATCTCATCCTCTGATTTTTATATTTTTTATTATGCGACAAACATATGAGGTGTCACAAGATTTAATCAGACATGAAAAGATTCATGTTTTCATTATATTGGAACAAATTCAATCATCAATTCGGCTTCAAATTTATTAAAGAATAAAGTTTTAACATCTTTTGAATATAAAAACATTTGGTTAATAAGAGACTGTTAGTTCATATAAATATATACACACACACACTATATAACGAGAAACACAAGGTCACATTCTTTAAAAATAATTATCTATTATGTATTGGCTAATTTCTTTTATAAATTAAAAATGTACATGAAAATATTTTTGCAGGACGGATTTATTGGAACAAAATAGTTTATCTTGAGTTTAAACTAGAAGTCAGGATATATTCAACAAACCCTCACAATAGGTCAATATAATCTACCTTAGGTTTATTATTATTACTACCACCAAACCAAACTCCAGCTAAAAATTAATAGAAGAGGGGGAAAAAAGAATTGGGCCTTAGAAAATAATTTATTAAACTTTCAGCAAAATTCAAGAAAAGCAGAGATAAACGCAATAAAATTAGTGGAAAGGGGTGGCGGTTCATGGTGACCCTATGAGTTGCGAAGCTGTTGCCTGACCATGTTTTTGTGCCTTTTGCCTATATATTTGCATGGTTCGTGCCTTCATTGTGTATTTGTATGGCTAATGTAAATGTAGGTGATGGCTACGTATATGTTGAAGTCTATGAAGAATATAGTGATTCAGAGAGTAACTTAAACCAGAATCAAACAAACGCAATGTTCATATACGATCAAAAAGTTTGAGAATATGTTGAAGAGAATTTCTTACTTATATTTCAGCTTTCAAGAAATGGATGGGCTCACTCTTTTACACTCCTTTTCCTAGCTTCTCCCTTTTTTTTTCCCCTTGTGTCCTCCCTGGTCTCTGCTCACAGCACTCAAATTGAGCTACAAAACTTCCTGTTCATGTTCTTCATTCATTTGCGTCGTTTTTTCTCCTTCCATTGTAGCATCCCTACAGCCCTCTTTATAATCCAAGAATCGAGCCAGTTGTGGAGAAAAATATATACAAGGAATCGATGCAAACAATAAATAAATGGAAATAACAATTAAATCTAAATGATCAAAGTCAATGATCACAAGAATATAAAATTAAAAGAATTAAAATATAAATAAATAAAAAAATTGACGATGACTGAGAATAAGATTGAAGAGTATAGTCAACGCACGTTTATTCATTAGCTTTTAAAACCACAGTTTAAAACTTAAGAGCAGGTTGGTTTGAGGTTTACTCCCTCATCCTTAAGTAATTATTCATTTTAGAAAAAAATTTATTTCAAAATGATTATTTATTTTAAAAATTTAAGCAGCATTTATTATTATTTTTTAATAATATCCTTATTAAACACTATTAGGAGATGAAATATATATAGTAGAGAGAGAAGAAAGAAAGTTGAATTATTAAAAAAAATAATTTATTAAATTATTTTTAATTTTTTCTAACTTTGATATTTTTCTAATAATTTTCTTCATTCTAGTGTGCATTTAAAACTTAATAAGTATTTAAAGATGGAGGTATTAATAATTTGTTTTTGGAAATAATTGTTTGGAAAGTTTGTTATAAGTTTTATAATTCATAAAATTATTTCAGGATATTAATTATTTTCAAGAAAGATACATTCCCAAATTTTGATGAGATTTTATTCTCATAATAGAGGATGTAAATAAAATATTCCTATAACCCAGGAATGATAATTATTAAACGAAAGTACTAAGATATCCTTTAATTATTACGATTGTCTTCAGAATTATTTAAGAATATTTCAGAAATTATAAACATGTGTGTGTATAAAATGAATAAGAACATAGTGATATCGTGTGATGTGGTGCAATGCCTTTTTCTTTCTTTTTTTGCTTTTGTAGTTTCCTTTGCGGGTCTAGCTGTTTCTTGTGTTTTGTTGTGTCTGTTTCTTTTTGTTTCTCCCGTCTTGGTTCTTTTATGGGTGGTCTGTAGGATGTATTGAGCCACCCTCTTTTGAGAGTCGAGCAATATTTAACTATCTAAAAAAAAAAAAGGTCGTGAATTTATTTTCAATACTCCAAAAAAATAATGTCTAAAATATTTAATACTAAATAAATAAAATTTTAAAATATTTATAAATAACATTTTAAACCTTGAAATAAATACCATTTAAACATTTTTTTTTGTCACGTTGGGCCTTCTTGTTGCAGCACGCTAGGCACAAATATTACACGTCAAGAAGTAAATCTAATATAAATTACTTCGTGTAGATGTCTTTACGAGTGATACTGTCCAACATAAAAGAGTCACTTTCTGCATATTATATGCAACTAAAGGAAGCATATAAATACACCTTTTTGTGTCGCATCTATGTGCCATAGAGTGTTTTTATCGGATTTAACATGACACACCAATAACATATATTTATATATATTTAGTTTAAAATTTCTTTTTTTCAGTCCAACATAGAAAAATAAAATATAACTAAAGTTATGAAAAGGAAATAATACATAACTTTTTAAGTTTATAAGAAAATAAAACAGAAATAAAATTTATATAAATTATATTTTGAATAATATATCAAGTTTTTAAAAATTTTAGTTGTATATACTAATGTTCTATAATTTTTTAACTTTGAAATGTTCCTCATATCTGTGTCGTATAGTGTCCCATGTCTGTATTAGTGTCTGTGTTTAGTGTCGAAGATAGTTGAAAAAACATTAATATTGTTGGGCTAACGATAAAAAATGTGTAATATGAAAACTTGTGTTTGTTGAACCTCAAAGTCCAAAGTGTTACTATATATATATATATATGATTGCTCAAGGGTATCCCCCAACCGGCAGTCGAAGATTAATCCCTCTGAGGCATGGAGATCATCGAAATGGGTTTTGCCTCTCCCAACAAAGACCATTTCTATACACATGGCAGGAGTCGAACCCCTGATGCATGATTAAAGGACCTAGCCACCTTACTAACTGTGGCAGGCTTTGTTGGTTGTGTTACTATATATATAAACTTTAAAGGAAAACTAATTTAATACTACAACTAAAAATCAGCATGTGCAAAACTGGGGGAAAAAAATCCTTAACTACCCACTAAGAGCACCAAAAAATAAGAAAGGCATGCAAACACTAGAAAAATAGAAAAAAAAAAATCTCACACCCCCACCATGAGCACCACAACAAAATAAGGAATGCTCAACACCCAAAAGCAAGACTTAGCTTGGTCAAGAGTAAAATTCTTTGTTTGAAAGAGTTGAACATCTTTGCCAACGCAGAATGAACAAGCAATGGCTATTGACTTAATGGATAACAGGATTAGGAATAAACAAATATCACTAACTAGGCATAAAATAGGAACAACTATCAAATTTGGATATATAAAAGTAAAAAGTATAAAACTTTCTTAATTTGAACTAATTATTAATAAAAATACAACAGAAATTGCAATGCAAGTTAAATTATTACATAGCTAGTTTGCTTCAGCAAATTGCTTTACAAGTTGAGTTTGCTTCAGAGCAACTTGCAATCTTTATTTTTGGTCTTTTGTTTAAGACAGCTAGAATCCATGTGGTCACAATTTTTTATCGATAATTATTCAAGCTTAGCTCACAATAATGAGGAGCAAAGAACATAGATATATAGAATACTCAACAAACTGATCCTCATCACAAAAGCGAGCATCTAGGATTAAACAACGCAAAAATATGAAAGTACCGGAAACAAAAGCACCTATAAATTCTGAAAAATAGGAAAACTACAAAAATCATAAAAGCTATCGACGTGGTCAGATTCCACCGGTTTCCTCGATCGCGTTCAACCAGTGATGCTAGAAAAGAAAAATGGATAACGAAATGTATCTAAGCATCTAACTACGAGCATGCTTTATGACGATGGAAACCAAAGGAAAATGTTGAATATGATAAGGAGCATTGCTATTCTAAGACTTAAAAGTGAGTGTGAAATTAGGACACCCACTCCATCATCTTAAGATATGATGGATGAACGGAGAAAGTTGAAACTACTATCACATTCAATGGTAATAAAGTGAATTTATTAATTGGATACCCACTTTTGGGTATTGAAATAGTAATTTTTTATAAGTATGACATTCAAAAATCTCACATATGACTAAAAAGTGGAAGCGGCCAGCCGACTAATTAAGATAATTCATAACTAAGCACATAGAGCAGCCAAGAATGTCGACGAGGCAAGGGTGATTTCCGAAAGAGGCCTTACTACTTCAAGAGCAATAAGTGTATAGAAAAGGGCAAAGGCACATACTGGTATAAGAGGAGGTTGAATGAAACTGTAAACTCTCAAATCTATCTCAAAAACTAACAAAATAGCTCCTTTTAGAGCTGTGTGCCATGTAATTTGTGTTCTACATATAATGGTTTAGTAGTTGTTGGAATGGTTGATTTTTTTTTTTTTGATTAATTTATTCAAAAATCATCTTTATCAGTCATATGTATATTTGGGTTGTTAAAGAAATTGTCACTCTGAAGTGCTCGATGGAAATGCCTTATCATGATATATATAGAAAATATTTGGCGCCATGGCCCTAATATATGCCTGGTTCTCTCTCCAAGATTAAGAAATGTGCATTATCTTTATTACTATCGTAATATTAAGAAATTAATCAAGAGGGAGAAATCATCATTTTACAACCAATTAATGTAAAAGCTGTTTTCTTCATTCATCTCCATGGTAAAACAATGCACTTTTTTTTTTAAAAAAATCATTTAAAAACCATAAAATCCTAGTAAATCTTAGAATTAATATGCATATAATAATCTATTCAACGTAAACAAATTATTATCTAAAGTAAATCTTTAAATTAGTCTTTGACAATATGTTACCTATGGATAGTCTAGTCATTGAAAAATAAATTAGTCTTAAGGTCCCTCTCAATTGTAATATATATGGACATATTAATTAATCCGTGATAATCAATATCATCTTCTCACCCCATCTCACCCAACTCCCTGACCTCCATTTCCAATCTTGTCTATTCTCCATCTAATAACCCTATTTTATAGAGTTGTTTAACCTCATAGTGCATTTAAAAGTATGCCTAGCTCTTGAGATTATAAGTGGTTTTAGTTGAATTTTGCTTATTTATCAACTTTGGCATTTTTAATTGAAATTATTTTGCTCTTGTTGGAGTTCTGTTTAACTTTGATTTTTATTTTCATGTTCATAATAATTGGGATTTTCATGTATGATATTTGATTGTATTTTGAATGTATAATATCAAGAAGAAGTCAATTTTAATGAGAAATCCAAGTTTTGATACATTTTGATTTTGTTACGATAATCTAGGCGTAGCTGGAATTATGGATGTAGGACAGAGCTAATTTTGATGGTATTGGAAAGCTAAGAGAAAAAACTACAATTTTGATGAAGACACCAACATGTGGTTCACACACCTCAGTCATGGAAAATCAAGTGCAAGTTTAAAAAAAAAGAATGAATGCTAGTCTGCCATACCACGGCGCCCAATCCTAGTGCCAATAAGTCTGGGAGGGCAATTTGGTTTTGGAAAATGCTACTTTAACACCCACCCATGTATTGTGAGAGGAATGATGGAGAGAGAATGAATTGGGAAAAAAGTAAGTGGTGAGACCCATGTATATTGTGAGTAGAGTATTTGAGTGTTTGAAAATATTGGGTGTTAAAATAGCAAAACCCTTTGATTTTAGACATTCTGGCATCTAGATGCCTAGTTCTAGCACCTAGGCACCCATCGCGTATTTTTTCTAGTTCATATTTTGAATAGAATAAAAGGCCTTTTCCTGGGGATTTTTGGGGTAATATAGGTTAGAAAGAGAATACGGAAACACACTATCCAGCTTTGGGAGTAGACAGAAGATGAATATAGGAGAAAAAAAAAAATTAAGGAACCATTATTCCAATTCCTGAGTGTTTAGTGCATTTTTCTCCTTTTTATTCTTCTTTTTGTTTGGTTTTCTTTATTAGTTTGTAGATTCTTCTACATCAAAAAGGAATGCCACAAAAGATATTACATAAAATCACTCAACTTCCTAAATCACTCTACTTTCTCTTTTTTTCTTTATCTACAATTAAATTCAAATTTTAAAAATTTATAATTATTCATTTATGGGAGTGGCTATTGCCACTCCTATATGGTTATTGTCACTCCCACTTACATTAATTATTTTATTGTTTTTATCAAATTAGCCTTCTTCTATTTTAACTAAAAACATATCTAACATAAGATCATTCATAATACTATTAAAAGTTGTGATTTATATGAATTTAATTAAAAATTAGTTTAATTACATAAAACTATTTATTATTTATCTTATTTTTAATATTCACATAATTACTATATATTATAAGTATTAATAATTTATTTATTATAATAATTTAATTCAAATATTAAATTGCTTTAAATTTTGTATACAAAAATATTTAAATAATATAATATTGAATATTTTAAAGAAAGTAATAAATAAGAATGAGTAATAAGAAAGACATGATAGTAAATTATGATATATAATTGCTGACATATTTTGTAACATCCATTGTTTACATAAATTAAAAAAACTAGTAAATAAATAAAAGAATACCATAGTTTATTTCTATTGGATTGGCAATTAATTTTCATTATATTTTTTATTTATTCATATTATTAAAAATTGAGGTAATTTTATAAGTTAAATTAATTACTTATTTACATCAAAAAGAGTTTAAAAGGGTTAATTTTTTTTATGCATGAATAATATAAAAGCTATAGTATTTATTTTCTATTAAATAACATATATATAATTTACTATTTTAAAATAAATTTCAAAATAAAAATTAAAAAATTAAAGAATGACAAGTGTATATGTGTCTTTAAGCCATGAAAAGTAAGGGATTGTAAAAAAAAAAAAATCTTAATATAATAAGTTTATTTAATATTTTTCAAATTATAAAACATTTGTCGTTAAAATTAAACAATAGCATTTGCATTGTATAGTTTGATTCAATATTTATCTTTTTTATTACTCATCATTTATTATTTTTATTTTTTCTAAAATATTTAGGAAAGTATTATTACCTTAAGGTAATATTGAATTATTTCTTTAAAAAATCTCTTAAGGTGATAATTATCTAAATATTTTAGAAAAAATATAAATAATAAATAATGAGTAATAAGAAAGGTAAATACTGAATTAAACTATACAATGCACATGCTATTATTTAATTTTAATGTGAAATGTTTTATAATTTGAAAAATATTAAATAAACTTATTATATTATTTTTTTTTTACAATTACTCACTTTTCATGGCTTAAAGACACATATACACTTGTCCTTCTCTAATTTTTTAATTTTTATTTTGAAATTTATTTTAAAATAGTAAATTATATATATGTTATCTAATAGAAATACTAGAGCCTTTATTATATTCTTCGAAAAAATTAACCCTTTTAAACTCTTTTTGATGCAAATAAGTAATTAATTTAACTTATAAAATTACCTCAATTTTTAATAATATGAATAAATAAAAACTATAATAAAAATTAATTGTCAATCCAATAGAAATATACTATGGTCTTATTTTATTTATTTACTAGTTTTTTTATTTATATAAACACTGGATGTTACAAAATATGTTAGCAATTACATACCATAATTTATTGTCATGTCTTTGTTATTACTCATTTTTATTTATTATTTTCTTTAAAATATTCAACATTATATTATTTAGATATTTTTGTATACAAAATTTAAAGCAATTTAATATTTGAATTAAATCAATATAATCAATAAATTATTAATACTTATAATATATAGTAATTATGTGAATATTAAAAATAAGATAAATAATAAATATTTTTATGTAGTTAAACTAAATTTTAATTAAATTTATATAAATCACAACTTTTAATAGTATTATGAATGATCTTATGTTAGATATGTTTTTAGTTAAAATAGAATAGGGGTAATTTAGTAAAAACAAGAGAATAATTAATGTAAGTGAGAATGACAATAGCCATATAGGAGTGGCAATAGCCACTCCCTTCGTTTATATATGAAAAGTGTGGAATTTTTTTCTTCCCTTAAGTCATTTCACTTCCTCGTTCTTCACTATTTGCAATAAAATTTAAATTATGTTATGCTATTAAATTATCTTGCTGAATTTATTATTCGAATACACTATTCTAAATCAAAATACAAAAAAAAAAAATATTTTAGAAATTTATAACTACCTATTTGTATACAAAAGGCTTGGAGTTATACATCAATTAGATCTTTTTTTTTGCTTGGTACAGAATTACATTTTTATTTTGACATTAATTTTTATATACTAATTTATAGTATCAATCAATTATGTTATGTATTTTATATGATACTTAAGATAATTTTAATCAATTTTAATGACTTTTTGATAAAAAAAGAAGAAGAAGAATTTAATGATATATGAATATAAAATAACTAGATGTTGATAAGCGTTTAAAAGTAGATTTTATAATTTTAAAGAGATTAGAATTGATTTCTTGACTATGTAAATGAATTTTACATGTCATATAATTATTTTTTTTATTTGAAAATTTTGATGTGTGTGTAACTTTTATCAATGATGCATAAAAAATAAATTTTATTTTTAATCTACAAACTTAAATTTAGGTTAATGGAAAAAAAATCTTGCTGCATTTTTATGATGTTAAATAAAATTTTTATATATTTCATATTTATAAGATTTTGAAAATAGTTAGTATGTAGTTAAATCTAATTATTTTATTAACATGGTAATACATGATTAAATATTTATGTAAATTTTTAATATAACTATAATTAATTAAATACTAGAAAATTTTTTAGCATAATTTAGCTGGTGCAAATCCTAAACGAAACATGCAATTAATTGATTTGTCAACTAAAAATAACCATTTTTCATATAAACTATTTGTATAGGCTTTCAAAAATTAAATTGTGTATATATATAATTTATCAAACTTAACTGAATATATTATAAATAAAAATTTTGATGAATTATAAATAAAAATATTAAACAATTTAAATAAGTTTAAATTCAAAAAGATTTTGAAAAGTAATTTTTCGTGCAATGCACGGGTACCATCTAGTTGGTTATGGTAACTACAAGAAAAATATTCTTGGGCCACGCCTGATAAGTATGGCATTTAATAGCAACAAGTGTGACTTTTTATTTAAAAAAAAAGGCCACACTTTTCAAGGGGCGCCCTAATGAAATGTATCCTTTGTCCTTTGGCCACGTGATGTTCCATCTTATTATTGATTTTTTAGAGCCTAGAACACGCAATTTTATGGAATTTTAACCTTTGATGGAAGTCTTTTATAAAATTTTAATGTGTAAATATGTCTTGCAAATGATTTAGTAAGTTTTAGAATTCATCTTGATTTTAGTATAATTTATCATTTTATTTTCAGGTTCATAAGAAAGTCACAAAAAAGGAGTGAAGATTCCAAACCGGGCACCCTAACGCCAGTTTTGGCATCCCAGCACCTACAAGAAAAAAAAAATCCTTAGATGTGTTCTAGCATCACAACGCCCAAAGGTCGATGCAAATTGATGTTGTCAGCTGAAAATGCTGCTCTAGCACTCGCGGCTCGTGTTTTCCTCGTGTTGTGTCTATTGGATTATTAAGGAGATATGGATGAGGTTTTTGGGACACAAAAGAGAGAGGGATGAAGAAGAAGAAAATTGGAGGAATCTATCATCACCAACCTTGGTTTTATGATTTTCTCTTCTTTTTTGTATTTTTCTGTTGCTTTTATAATGAGTAATTAAACTCATAGTTAGGGGCAAGGTGAATTTGGCTTATTATATGTTTCTCTTGAGCTAATTTACTTGAGCTTGGATTGTTTATAGATTAGTCATTTACCTTTGCTATTATTGCAATTTTGTGAGTTAGCTTCTCATGATTAGGGTTCTTATCCAAATTGGGGAATTTGGTTGTGTTCTTGCTCTAAGATTAAATGACATAATGTTTAGGAATTAGAAATGGTTCTTGTGGTTGTGTGGAAATTGGATTAGAGTTTATACTTAAGCCCACTATTTGTTAAACATAGTGAATTAACATGTTTTGAAAAGTAGAGGAGAATTGGTTTGCTAAGGAATTAGGGGCCAATTACCTATGATCTTTCCATTAATCCTTATAGTTTTCCAACCCAAATTAATTCAGTTAATAAGTTTGAGACACAAAAGCCAAAAGATCCTTCACTCCTAACACTTTTGCATATAATTGTTGCTTGTTGAAATTTGTCACTTAAGTCATATGTTATATTTACAAGTTGTCAAAGCATTAGCATTAGATCTACCTTCAATCCAAACCATCTTGTTTAAATTTATCTAATTAAAAGCAAACTTGCGAACTATTGTTCAATTGCACTAGTCCTCATGGGAATGATACCCACTTGTGTACTACTAAAAATGATTTGGTGTACTTGCCAATTTGTTATCACCATGCATTTTAGGAGCAAAGGCCACGATATAGTAGAAGCATGGCCTTCAACAATAAAAATGTGGTCTTTGATGAACACTTAAGACCACACTTAGGAACCGTGGCCTATTGTAATTGTGACCATTCTTAAAAACGTGTGGTCTGTAATTTGCACCTATGACCATATTTAAAATGTGTTGTCTATAGTTTTGCACCTATTGCCACACTTAAAATCATGGCTTGTAGTTTGAACCTATGGTCACACTTATTCGCGTTGTCTTATCCTTTGAACTTAAGGCTACACTTCCAAGCATTGTTTATACTGTGACATGGCGAATGATTTTTTATTTTCATTATTTAGGAATAATTAATTATTTTATATTTAAGTTTTACTATTCAATATTTTATAATAATATGTAGATATTTATACATACTCAATGTGTACAATCTAAATAGCAAAATAATTATGTATGAAATAAACAATTTAAACAAAACACATTAATAGACCACGAATTGTCTAAAGTACTATCACATCTAATATTAACATATTAGTATAAGTATTTTGAACAACATTAGCATATTTTAAGTATTGGAAACGACACACTAAACATTAGTCTAAGTGCTAGGAACAAATTTAAATCAAACCCATCAATATAAGTCTCAAAATGCCATTGTCATCATCTTTTTTCTCAATGTCAAATATAAGCATATTCATTGTCATAAATGCTGCATTCACATTATCTACACATGAAGATAAAACTAAAAAAAATATATTAGAAAGGAAGAAAAATATTCAACAAGAATAATATTAGAACTAAATTTTATAATATATAGCCTCTATAATATGTTACAATCTATCAGTGTAGATATTGGATCTTTATCCAAATCAAATATTTTTTTTACTCGAAATATCTTGCATTCCACTACCTTTTCTACAAACACTTTCATATCAATCTCTATGCATAAGCTCTTTAAATGTTCCACACCTTGAGATACATACTATGATCTTATTGCAAGAATATATACTTTAATAAGTTGTTATTTTATTAAACATGTTTTGAGAGTTTATGATATCTTATTATTTCAGACTAATGATTTAGGCCAAGTGCATGCTAAAAGGTGCCTAATCTATGAGATGAGAAACCAATAAATGCGTTTTGTTATTATTGGGTCAAGTTGAGAACATAAACCCATTTCATCAGAAAACTATAAAAGATCTATTTTTGCACCTTAAGCCCAATCTTATTTTTAATTTGAACTAAAAATGGCCCAAAACCAAGACACATTATACGAGCTATATGTCCACATGCATGCATCATTTATTTTATTTTATGCATAAATTAAAAGGAGAATTAATGGAAAAGATGCTTA
This sequence comes from Dalbergia cultrata, assembly GCA_031216105.1. Classification (NCBI taxonomy): domain Eukaryota; kingdom Viridiplantae; phylum Streptophyta; class Magnoliopsida; order Fabales; family Fabaceae; genus Dalbergia; species Dalbergia cultrata. The sequence goes on from CM062350.1 coordinate 23,172,764, forward strand.
GCTTTATGTGTAATGATATGTTTTTAAACTAGTCTAATTGCATACAACTACAAGCAATAAAATAAGTGACGTTCACATGTACAAATCATGTGATACATGGCATAGGATACCAAATTATGGAGTTTTTACATGTGTCATAAAACTAGGTCATAATGCATGGTTTATGGTCTATAATTAACTCTTATCTTATTACATCTAAATACACATAAACATCCACTAAACCTATTCTCTCTCCCCAGCACAAAATCTCTCTCTCTCTCTCTAACCTAATTTTGCTCGCAAATAGCCTAGAATAATCTAGAGAAAACCAAAAGAAAAGCCAAAAGTTATACTCTCTAAATATTATCATCATTAGCCATCAATTTGATCACAATTGTTGTCAAATTCCAAGCCTAAAGCCATAACCTCCTTAGCCTATAAATACCAAGCTCATTCTCTTATCTCCTTGCACTATTCATTTGTTTGAGTTTTTTCTCTCAATCTCCAAGCTAGGCCATGAAAACAGAGCTAGACATTCTCAAAGTTCAAAATTTTATTCTTCATTTGAGGTAGGATATGAGTAGAATTAGGAGTACAATTATAAGTAGTGCTTCATCCAATAGAGGGACCTTTTGAGTCGTGAAATCTAAAGATGAACTTAGAACAAAGAATGAAAGTTTAATCTTTAGTTGTGATATGCTTGTCTTTGGGTTGTTTTTATGTCATTGCTTTGATCCATGTAGTTGTCATAACCATAAGTTTTAAGTGTATGATTCTTATAATTGTTTGAGTGTTCATATGAAATCTATGGATATGATTGAATCTCAATTATTAGTGTGAAACTCTATTTTCATATGCAGTTAATGTCCAAATTGTGTTTTTGGAAAGAAAAAACATGTAATTATTGTTACGTGTGTGTGTGTGTGTAATTCAACAATGACCTTTCATATACTCTAAAAACGTAGCTCTTATATTAATTCCCTTAATACTCTATTAATGTCATGACCTAATTTGGGAGCATGACCAGCACGTAAGGGATTAGACCCCCACGGAAGCCTTTGGTAACATAACTGGCTAATATGCATATAATAATAAATAGATATTCCAAATAATTCAAATTTAACTAAATTCCATAATTCTGAAATATTTCCAAGACATACATCCTGAATATAAAACAATATAATAACAATAATCTAGGCCAAAGCAAACATAATTAATAAAATAACTAAAAGTCAAAAGTAATTAAACATAATAATATACATGTCTGGCATCCTATTTTCACAATTACTGGAGCACTCTATGACTACTGGAACCTATAATAAGCTTTACTCCAAAGCATAGCTCACTAAAGAGGATCTTGTGATGTAATTGAACCTATAGTTATTTCTGTAGGGAAAGAAACAAATTTATAAGTTCATCAAAACTCAGTGAACAGGTCTCCACTCTCAACCCACATAGGAGAACAATAAAAAAAATTACATATAATATACATATAGCTTATATAAAACATTGGAATATTTAAATGCATAGGTATACTAAAAATAATACTTCAACTGAATTCATAACAATAACTAATAGAGAAACATGAGTTAAACTGAATAAAATAAGTATACTAAGCTAATAATTGAAATTGATGGGTACCTAACTAGATCCCACAAGCAGACATAACATCAAATTCCTTACTATAACTAGAGTTGAGCTAGTCCTTTAGTGGGCCATTTGGTACAAAGGTTAACGATCTTGCAGCCGTTAACTCACTGTTATGTTTCTCACAAATTATTGGCTAAAATCTAATATTAAGCATTTTACTGCTCATGTTGTTCATACTAAACTAGGATTCATGCAATTTTCAAACGGATAAAATAATTCTAACCTATGCATACAACAAGTATGGCCCCATGAGCTTTCTAAAATAATAATTTTTTATGATAAGTGCAAAAATAATATTTTTGTAAGATAGCTATAATCTATGAAAGCATCTTTTTTTAACATAAATCATTCTAAATTCTCATAAACATTGGTAGCCGAAGTGCACTTTTGTGGACAACTTGACTCTAGGGAGTATGAATGGCATCAGTGACTGCCAAAGAGTATAATGAAAACATAAAAAATTGACGATATTACTAAGAACTAAATTTGGAATGACAAAGAGAAAGAATGTCGTGAGAAAATCATGCCTGATAACACCCTAACTCATAAAATTGATTAAAAAAAAGAGAGAGGAGGAAAACTAGCTAAAATCCATGTAAATCACTTACCAAAAGCTTGGAGAAGAGGAAGAACGAAAGAGAAATGTGTGAGAGAGACACAGAGAGGGTTGGTGATGGCTAACGTGTTTAACTCGAGCCGGCTAAAATCCATATAAATCACTTATTGGAAGCTTGGAGAGGAGGAAGAATGGAAGAGATATGTATGAGAGAGACACAGAGAGGATTGGCGGTGGCTACGATGTTTAACTCGAGCCAAGGGATAAGTTTATATAGTGTTGGGGGTGTTTTAATGAATTTGCATTGTTTTCATTGTTTTGGTGCATATAGGTATTAGGGCCATCGCTATAGCTAACAGTCCTATACCACTATATGGTTGATATGAAAAAGGCCAACTGCGGAAACCACTTGACCACTATAGCAGTCCAGGACCACTATAGCAATCTCCAGATAGTGCACCGCAAACTAATTGTTGACTGCTATACCAATCTATAACCAATATAGCAGTCCTTCCCATGGTCTCCACACTATAGCAGTTAAGGACCACTATAAACATTGTCAGAAAATCCTAGTTTTATACTTTTTGATGTCTTCATGAACTGGGGACCTTTCTGGAAATATTGGTGGCTCCCGAGGGAAACCAAGGCTATATTAGACTCTAGGAACACGTGGACTTGAGACATCACAATTAATGTGAAAATTATTCTTTGAAAATTAAAAAATGTTTGTGAATATGCGATGATAATTATATGCTTCTACAGCAATGTTTCTGGGAATGTTCTAGCTAAGAAAAGACAAGGTTTTTAAGCAGGTCCAAATGATGCAATCATTTTCCCTAGGAACCTACCCAATTCATGAAAGTAGAGGTATATACTTCTTCATTATGCAATTATAGACAAAAGTTTAATAAAATAAGACTTCTATTCTAAAACCATGTTGTATGCTTTAATTTATCTCTCATAATGTCCTTGTTATTATGTATTTTGACATGAACAATAATCTGAAAGATAATATTAAAAAAATATATTGGGAATGATCTGAAAGGCAAGAATAGTGACCCACCCTATTTACCCCAGCATGCAAGGATGATCCCAAGGCAAGCATGGTGACCAAGCTATTAGTATATGAAGGTTAGTTCTGGCAAGGTTGATTATCTTATGCTTACTTTCTATTATATTTAAGTATTTGATGTACATTTTGGTTAATAATTAACCATAATTCGACTCAATCATATGAGGTTAAAAGTTAGGTGTTGCATTTTGATATCAGAGCAGTTTCGTTCTACGGAGCCTGAGGATTGGATTAGTTATGCTTCTTAAGCATATTACGTTAAATATGTCATCTTTAGAACCTTGTCTTTGTTATAGATTGTAGGATCAGATACAGATGACTATTGTAGGCATATGCCATGGTAACTAGCTCACCTAACAAGAGTCTTGACGCTAATCACCTCAATGTTTATTGTTCTATGTACTCAGGAACTAATGGCCCGCCTTTGCAAGATAGGTCTTATTAGTAGGATAGCGATGACTTTGGACATAGAGGAGACACCATAAATGCCTTACGAGACATAGCAAGGGCCATGTAGCATACGACAGGTCGTACGTATGGACTAACAAGATGACGTAGGTAATATCTGAGTCAGAGCTGAGGAACAGGATTACCACAGATTTGTGAAATTTTGCAAGACAAGCCGACCAACATTCAAGGGATCTCTAAACCCTAACCAAGCTAAAAAGTGGATTAAAAGTGTGGAGAAGGTCTTTTCTATAATCACATGAACTAAGGTTCATAAGGTTTCTTTTGCCACCTATATGTTAGAAGCTGATGCAGAGTTTTGGTGGATGGGTACCAAAAGACTTTTGGAGGTCCCCTAGTATGTGCATCACCTGGGAATTGCTCAAGATTCAATTCTATAAGAAGCACTCCCCAGAATTAGTGAGGAATACTAAAGATATGGAGGTCATGTAGCTAAAACAAGGAGGACTAAGCGTTGTACATTACACTGCTAAATTTGAGGAGCTGATCAAGTTCTCCAGGATTTTACAAGGCAATCCCACTGAGTTTCAGAAGTACATGAAGTATGAGGCTGGATTGAATATGGAGATAAATGTTGCCATCGCTCATTTGGAGAGTAAGGACTTTCCCACCTTAGGCAACAAATGTCGTATTATTGAGGAGAGTAAGAAGAAGTTGACCCTAGCAAAGGTAAAGGAGTACAATATTGTCACGACCCGACTTGGGAGCGTGACCGGCACGTGAGGAGTCTCATCCCCACATAAGCCTTCTGGGTGACATATCTCTTTAAATGCATAAAATAGTGTAATATCATACTTAAAGTGAAATTTTCTTGCAAATCCTTATCTTTTTCTTTAATTAAAACGTAATATTCAAATCCATAAAAACTGAAATATTCACATATATAAATCTAAAACATTTTTGTCATGCTCTGAAATCTAGTTGAGATTTGAAGATTGAATCATAAATTCATTATCATTAGCTTTCACATAAATCTCTAAGCATAGTCTATATTTCAAAATACATTCTTGAGCTCTAAAACATATAGTGAAATACATAATCTCTGAATTTATCTATAACATCTCAAAATACATGCGTGGCTTAGATCCTGCCTGCAAAACTACTGGAGCTCTCTAAACTAATAGAAACCTAAATAAGCCTTGCATCAAAATAAGGCTCACCACTGAGAGTAACTGAGTCTACAGAGCTGGAGGTGGAAGAACACCTTTACCTGCAACTATGAAAGGAAGGGAGAGGGGTGAGTCAATGGACTCAGTGAGTGAGCTTGCACCCATCACCCACATGGGACAACCAAGAATATACAATAATTAATATACATGCAGCAATCATAACCCATTTGATATGTATAGGCATAACTATATAAAAGTTCTCTCTGCATTTACAAATTCATAGGAACACATATATGAGTTCTTACTTTAGCAATAAATCATTTTCCATACATATATGTAATAACTCGGAAATCAAATAATCTCTAAAATCATAGATAACCTTTGATGACATAAATAACTATATGCTAATAAAGAAACATGGATCTCTAGTTATGCATTGCATAACGATATATTCTTTAGCTATGCATGTCAACCATGACATAACAAATTTTTCTAATCTCTAGGATCCATAAGGATCCGAATCGGACACCTAACTAGGTTCCATTTCTGCTCTATAAGTTGCCTCTAAGGACAACTTGGTACTAAGGTTAACAATCATTTTTCCCAGCCGTTAACTCACTGTTTGTTTCTCTATAGCTACTGTCAAATCTCTAAATCATAAACTCATAATTTTCTCTAAAACTCTGCTCTGGCTCTTCTCTGGCTTTAAAACTTTATATAATTACTCCACTCTTGAAATTATAAAATCATTTAAGTCTGAAGGGTGGGTGCTCAGTCCCTGGCGAACAAGAGCCCCTAAATTCTTAGTAATCTAAGAGTTCTGGACTCATATAACTCTACAATCTGACTTTAGCATAACTGTGGCTGTGAAAATCGAGCCCAAGGGTTCACCGCTTGAAAGCGTTCCGATTTCAAGCCCACAGAATATGTATCTGGCAGTTGTTAAGAATCATACTGAATTCCGTACCTCCTGGTACCATAAAACTGAGTTTCTAAATTCATATGTTTACTAACATATTTCTCTATATACTTGATAATACTAAAATCATAGTTCAAATGTTAGGGTTTTTAACCATAATATTCTCAAATCAAATAACATAATTTATTCCAAGCTAGATCACACTCTTGTTCACATTATATATATATATATATTTCAACTGAGCACTCTAAAACCATATTTATAAATCTCAAGTCTTGAAATAATAAGATATCATAAACTCTCAAAACATGTTTAATAAAATAACAACTTATTAAAGTATATATTCTTGCAATAAATCTCTTCATAAACATATAAAACATTTTCATCACACACGCCATAGCAATTATGGTCCCATGGTTTTCTAAATTTCATTTTCATACTATTATCATGAATCAAAATTTTTCTCTAGCTTGCATAAGCATATAAAATCATAATATACACTTTATCTTGTCTCTATCTTCATATTTAATAACTATCATGTATAAAACATACTTGTAATGGCCAAAAATAAGGCTATGAGTTTAAACCCACTCACCTGGAGGGGAGGGAGGGGTGACGTCAACTCTAACTGAGCTTTGGGGAGCAGGTGGAGGCACCACGTCAACTAAAATAACCAATAAACTCAGCATTAAAATTTATCAACACTTAAATAACTCTAATCTAACCCTAACAATATTGGGGGAGCACCCCCACTTGACAAAAAGAGAGAAATAAAAATGCCAATTTCGAGAATGTGCAAGAATGGCAAAAATGGAGACAAGATCTTATAATGTATACTCACCTTGATGATTTATAGGAGCTAGGTTGGAATGGGGTTGAAGAAAAAATGAGAGAAAAAGGAAAAGGAAGGGTTTCTGGTTCAAAGGAAATGGAAAGAAAATGAGGGGGAAGGATTTTAACCCCTCCGTTCGCGTTTTTAAGATGGTGTACTGTGCACTTACAGGTACTGTGCACTTAAGGCCTCAACTATGGTAAACTTAACATAGTTGTGGAATTATATTCCTAGCCGTGGAAACACATCCCCAGCTGTAAAAACTTATCCTCAGCTGTGGCAAACTCAAGCTTAGCTGTGGGAACTCATTCCCAGCTGTGGGAACTCATTCCTAGCTGTGAGAACTCACTCCCAGCTGTGGGAACTCATTCCCAACTGTGAGAAATCATTCTCAGTTGTGGGAACTCATTCCCAGCTGTGAGAACTCATTCTCAGATGTGAAAACTCTTTATGACAGCAACTCTTGCTATCATTGAACATTTTTTGGTCATTTTAGCTTCACCAACACTTATACTACTTTTATGGAATTTCCTAGCCGTGGATAGCACATTAGCCATCCATGGACAACAAATTAGCCAGCAGTGGGCAGCAACACTAGCCGTGGACAACAACACAGCAAAGCCAGTCGTGGACAACAGCACAACAAGCCAGCCATGGACATTAGCACAAAGAAGCGGTAGTGGGACAAAGAATAAGAATAAAAGCCGTGGACAGCAACCATGACAGCAAGAGCTTATATCAGCAACATTTTGCTAATATAACAGCAGACATATTGCTGTCATGATTATTTACTTCCTATTAACTTTAAAATATAAATGTAAATAAGGAAATACCCTCCATTTGGATTTAAATAAAATATAAAAAAAAATCAAAACCCCAACCAATCAAAATCTCATTTTTGAGTTTTAGTTCAAAATCCGGAATTCCGGCAATTTTCTGAACTTAGGGGCTAGAAATGAAACATCTAGAGGTTTCCTAAAATTCATTAAAAATCACTCTTCAACCCATATCCATCTAGAGAGCAATTACCGAGACTTTTGATGCCAAGAAAGTGGCTCTAACATATAGCCCTCTATTGAGGTATAGGGTTCCAAACTTAGCAAAAAAACCCAAACCCGGTAACACGGGTGGGTCCCGGGGGACCTTAGGATCACCCAAAACTTATCTACTAACACATGTACATCAGGTATTACACGTGTACACTGGTTATTACAAATATGAAGCTGGGACCACAAGCCCCATGGTGTAAGCCCTGAGCATAGAAAAAGGAATTTTCAACATGAGGGGTCGAATGATCCAAAGGAAGAGGCACCTTATAGGGACTTCATTGTTGATTGCCTAAAGTGTGGAAAGAACCATGGTGACTATCCCTATCTAGCTGGTTAAGGAGCATGTTTAGGTATGGCAAGCCTGGTCACATGATTCGTAATTGTAATGTGAAGTCCCCACAGTTAAACAACATTTTTTGACCTTAATGCCAAGGGCGAGTGTTCACAATCAATGATGAAGATACCTCCTACTCTAACAATCTTGCCCGAGGTAAGCATGAGATAAATAGTAGGATTTGTGTTGTGCTTCTTAATTTTAGTACCACATATTCGTTTGTAGATTATGATTATGTGGAATCCTCGCAACTCCTTTCATTCATGTCCCTTTAATTTTTAGTGGCTTCTTGCACTTGTTTATATTTGAGTCTCCTTGTGAATTGTTCAGTCATGTTTTTTTATTTGTGAACATTTTATATGCATCATGATTGTGTTTCATGTTTCTTCCTCCCTGTTTCAGTTGCCTTCTTGTGGATAGTTTTAGTGATGACTATGTGAATGTTTCGCTTTGATTGTCCCTTAGGAGCTGGTACACCCTCTTTTTTGAACTTTTGAACTAGCTACATTTAGTTATTCCTTTTCTATATATATATATATATAATTAAAGATGAGTTGTCTTACCCCTTTCGAGTTTCTTCCTTATGTAATTCGTGAGTATCAATTTTTACCTCACCTAGTCACCTATGTCCAGCTGAGGTACATTTTTAAGAGTGCTTCAATAGTTAGCGAACCCTCATATTACCTGTTTTTCATGACAAGTTGTTTTCATTTCTTCCATTTTGACTCGTCATGCCTATCAACTGGTATAATCATGTACATGTAACAAATTTCGAGGATGAAATTCTTTTTAAGAAGGGGAATAATGTAATGTCTCAATTATGACCAAAATGCCCGTTAGGTTATTTTTGCACATGAATTGAGGATGGCCGGTCTCGGCTATCCTCAAAGGTTAGTTTAATGTTTGAAGGGGACGATATGTGATTTGGATGGTAATTGGTGTGAAAATCATAATTCCTAAATTTTCTGTGCATAAAATTACCAAAATATCTCTGAGGTAATTTAACGCAGGATTAAGTGACGATCAAACCCGATCATCACACAAGAGTTAGATATGTTAATTTAACCGGATATATGATGTTTGAACGAGTCTCGATGAGATTTTATGTAAAATTACCACCTCCTCTAGTTAAGCTTATAGGCTCAATTATGTAAAGGAAAGTATCATGGATTCTCTTGCCTTTCCATGCATGTTAAATGTTATTGTCATGACCCGATTTGGACACGTGACCGACACATGAGAATTCTCATTTCCACATAAGTCTCGTGACCTAGGTTTCTCTATATGCACAACTAGAGACAAAATTATTCAAAACACATTTTCATTTTTTATATACAAATCACCTGTTTATTAAATCATACTAGTCTATACTGAAATTTCATAATTCAAACCGTATAGTTAATGAATCACAATACAAAATATATATGTATAAAGCTGCTCTGATTTGAAATATTGATAAGCACTAAACTATTTGATACAAACCAAAATAGTATTATAATATGCAAAAATAGAAATATGCTTTATTATCCGGGATCCTGCCTGCAATAATACTGGAGCACTTTAGACAAAACTATAAACATTTCACCCAAGTAAAGCTCACCACAAAAACTCTAGCACTGCTGAGATGAAGGTTGCTGGGAAAGACCCACAGCTGCTTCTATATCTGTAAATAGAGGAAAGAAGAAAAGGGTGAGTTTTGTGGAAAAATTCAGTGAGTGAATCCCCACTAGTAACCCCCTTTCATGGGACGTCAAAGAAGAAATACTTGAAATCATACTAATATCAATAATACTCGAAGGTCATACATAATCTAGTATATATATATATATATATATATATATATATATATATATATATATATATATATATATATACATATATATGATATAGATATTTTCAATTTATCATATCATAAAATAGTTTTCTCAATTTACTTTCATACTTGAAATCATATAAGCTCATAATGTAATAGCTCATAGAGAAATAGTAATGTCTAATCTGAAATATCATAACAATAAGTCAGTATGATATGAAATTTCATAACAATAGGTTTATCTTATCTAAGATTTGTCTGATCTGTGGGTTTCTTATGAACCCAAATTGGGCACCTAACTAGATCCCAGTCTCTTATCTGTGAGATAGCCCTTATGGCAACTTGGTACCAAGGTTAACAATCATGCAGCTATTAACTAGTTGTCTGTTTCTCTATAATTATTGTCTAAATCATTTAAATAAATCCATATACATCTGAAAACCTTTAAAACCTTTTAATTCTCTGTAAGTTCTGAATCTATCTAATTCCAATAGTCTGATCTTAGCATAATTATGGCTATGAAATCATGCCCAAGGGATCACCAATTTGAAAGCATTGTGATTTAAAAAGCCATTGAATATGTAGCTAGCAGTTGTTAGGAATATACAACTCTAACAATCTGACTTTAGCATAACCATGGCTATAAGATCACGCCCAAGGGATTGCCTTTTGCTGACATTTATGATTTCATATATCCTCAGAATATGTAGTCATCAATTGTTCTGAATCTCATGAAGATTCAAGCTTTAAAATCCTTTTTATGTCTGAGTTTCTAAACCAATTCTCAACAACATTCTTTTATAAGCTTGCAAATTCTAAAATCATAATAGAGTTCCTTAAAATCTCAAAGTTCTCCAAGAATCACTGGCATAATCTATATCCAATATAAAACAAACGTTTTACCAATCATAAATCTCTGACAATTACAATTAAAACCAACTCTAAACAGAATCATATTATCAACAATGGTCCTATGAGTTTTCTAAAACATAGGTCATGCTATTCAGAAAACCGCAATTTTATAAATCAACATAAACCTCAAATCTTGTACAACAATCTCTAAAAATCATAATTTAAGTCATAATTTCTTGAAATAACTCTAATGCACAACACAGAGATCACAAGTGCCAACACAATCACCTGTTAGGGTGAACAGTAAAGGATCTACACTGACAGAGCTCCTTGGAGTAGGAACAACATCAATATCTGATATAGAAGCCATAATACTCTAGATTAACTTCTACAAATCACTAGATAACTTAGATCTGACTCTAATACCAAAGAAGAACATAATATCTTAGATAACATAGAGGAATAGTAAAAAACACCTGCAAGACTCAAGGAAGAATGGGAGAAAAGAGAGTAAAACCAAGAGAACAATGTACCATTAAGCCTTAGGAATGAAATATTAGAGTTAGATTTGAGAAAATTGGAAGAAAATTGAGATTTGGAGGTGAAAATGGGTTGGGAGGCAGAGGTTCTGGAGTTTAGGGGCTGAAGGGTCGTGTTTTTTGGTCTGAACCCCAAAATGAAGGTTTTTAATGTGCTATTGACCGCCTGGGCGGTAAATGACTGCTGGGGCAATCCCCTTTCTAGCTCTTGCACTACCTTAGTCTCGACCACCTGGGCTATCATATGACCACTAGGGGGGTTTCACTTATTTACATCATGTCCTTATTTATTTTAATCTCCATTAACTTTAAAACATAAATGTAAATAAGGAAATACCCCCTATTTAGATTCAAATAAAATATAAAAAAAATCAACATCCCAACAAATCAAAATCAAAATTTTGTATTTTAATTCAAATCTAGGAATTCTTATGATTTTTCAGACTTAGGGGCTAAAAATAAAATGTTTAAAGGTTTTATAAAATTCATTAAAAATCATTTTTTAACTCATTTTCCTCTTGGGAATAATTATAGAGACTTTTGATCCTAAGAAAGTGATTCCATTATATGGCCCTCCAAGGGCATGTAGGGTCCAGACTTAGTGAAATTCAGGACTTGGAATGACAGATAGGGATAACTGGTACCCTTTTTAGTTCAAAAAAATTTTCTAATCTTTTTATTTAAAACTAGGGTATTACAATTATATGACTTATCATGCTTGTCCTGTCACGCATTCATTTACTTGTTACTCAATCACATAATTCAAATGTCAAGTTACCTAAAAAAGTAAAGTAAAGATATATACTATGTTATTGCTCTATTGGTATGCTTAATCATGTGTTTTATATGTTAGGCGACTTCAGTCTTTAGCTTATCTCATGCTTATATACTTAGTCTTATGTTGTGTTTTAGATTTAAATGCTACAAACTCATATTGTGAATATGCTTATGTTATTTACATATATTACTTATGCAATTGAGGCATTGCTATGCACACGTGAGATATCTGTCGCATTCATGACATTAAGACCCATGCTAAAAGACACCCACTTCGGATAAATAGTTTTGAGAAGTTTAAAATTGAACCTAATGTATGTAAATCTCTTTCATAATGAAAACTGAAGTCATTGGGGGTGTTAGAGTTAGAAAGTCTTACTAAGAATCTTGAATAAGATTCTTATCACTCTCTTTTCTTCTATGTCATCTCTAGATGAGGATGATGACATTATTTATGGTCTTCCTTGAGATGTGAACATAGGAAATGCACTACGAACTAGACTAGAGAGTTGCAACGAAAGCATAGAGATAGCTTTCCTTTGTGCAGTGTCTTTAGGGTTGTCATATGTCTTATACCCATTCGTAGCTTAGTTTTTTGATGGATGTGTACCTGTGATTAGTTTAGTTATGCTATAATTTTGTTTAGCTTCTCGACTATAGTATGCACAATCTTTATTGGTGAACTTAGTATCTTAGGATGTCCTTTATGTTTATGCGACACTGTTAATATGTTATGGTTATGATATGTTATCCTATTTTGTGTCATGTTATGCTATGGTTTATACATATATTATGATGAGGTTTAATATTGATTCGAAATATTAAAGCCTTACTTAGGGGTGTTATGGTATAACGAGCTTTGTCAAAGGCAAAAGCAGAATCAGAAATAAAAAGCAAAACTTAGAGAAGCTGAAGTCTGAAGATATGTTTAGTTTTCTATTGGTAACACTAATTCTCAATGCATATCCTGATATTTTAACGTTTCCCCACACCTCACAACATGTACAAAAAAGCACTCATGTTGCACACTCAAAGCACACACAAGCTTCATATTCAAAATAATCCTATAGAAAAAATAGATGCATGTTTTATGAATGCAAGAACTAAAGTTAGAAGCACAAGAACTTGATGAAATACAAACTACTTAATATTACCATAACAATTTCAACACAAGAAGCGAAGTCCCAAAGATCTTGATAAAAAGAGAAAAGGAAGCAAAAAAAATGCATACAAAGTAAAAAGCAATGAAGGGCATGCCAAATACAGGCTTGAAAATATATATATATAAAAGGTAAATTACACTTACCTCCTTTGAGGTTTATGAAAATACAACTCACACCCCCATTTAGTTGTCTAGCTTACACTCACACCTCCTTTGTTTATCAAATTTAAGTATTTATATTACAATCACACTCCTCATTCACATAACATCATTAATAAACTTAAAAGAATGACATTTTTTGTGATATTGTTTGTTCCTTAAACTTAACAAAGTGGTAACAGATATTTTTATAATTTTATTAATTAAAAACAATTAATATTCCTTAAACTTTACAGGGTGGTAACATGTATTTTTATAATATTATTAATTAAAAATAATAATATTATAAAAATATTATTCTATTAAGTTTATTAACAGTGTCTGTGAATGAGGAGTATGATTATAATATCAATGCTTAAAATTTGACAAGGAGAAAGGGCATGAGTATAAGCTGAACAATTAGAGGGGGTGTGAGTTGCATTTCCACAAATCTCAGAGGATGTAAATGTAACTTACCCAGAAAAAAAAAAAAAAGATGAAACAAGACAATAGTTGAAGTCAAGAAGATCTCATGAAGTGTCCTCAGAGTCAAGCTCCTCTTCATCTTCAAAATCAAACTCCTCTTTTGATTCTTTTTCATGTTGCTAGGTAGGAAACATTGGATCCATATCAATAATAGTTGTTGGGACATCATTCCTCTTCTAATTCTTTTAAATTTTTTTTTCCTATAGTTAGGGTCAAATCCTTTTCAAAAATTAGTTCAATTAATTTTTTTTCATAAGCGTTGGTGAAAATTTCAAAAAAATCTTTTTCAATCAAAATCTCAATCAAATCCATTTTTAAATTTCATTTGTCAAAACAAACTTGTTTGAAATCATCCTCCAATCAGTTACGCAAAAATTTTATAAGCAGGAGGTCAATCACAATCGCAAAAGGAGAAGACGGACAGAACACAGAAGCCTCCACCATCAACCTCAAGCTACCTATCACTTTCACCCCCCAAGCCACTTTCATAGCCTATCCTACAACCCTAGCACCATGAAACGATTATTGAAAAACATGAATTTCTTTGTCCACCACATGCGCTGAAGCTAGCAATTTCCCGGAAGGTACCCACTTCCGTCAAGTACGTGGGATTCAATTGTCCACGTTCAAACTACAACAATTCCACCCGCATAACCACAACAGTTAAACCAAAGTTCAAGTCCTTTCAACCAACCCCATCAAACATCACTGGCCAAAAAAATTAAAAAAAACACACTTTGATGCAAAAGAAGAAAACCCAGATGACCCAAAAGCACAAAAACGGAAGCGGTGATAAAGAAAAACAAAAAAACAGGAAAGAAGAAGATCGAACCAACTTGGGAGATATTGAAGTGAGATACCTCCAATAATTTTTGTTAAATACATCAAGCTGTAAGGAAAATTAAATTTGCAAGTAAATTGCTTGAAATTGAAAAAAAAAATAATAATAACATGCATTCTCAGTACCACTAAATTCGTATAATAAATTTACTTAAACATTAACTCAATAAAATACAAATATAATGCACCCTTTTAGAAAGTCCACCATCATTCAACGAAGAACAAAGACAAAAATCTTAAAAAAAATGTTAAATGCATATTTCACCCCAAAATTGCAAGAGCAATTGTTTCCCACAATTTTCTTATCAAAAATTAAAAAAATAAAAAAAAAACCATAAATAAACTTATTTTCTTTTAGTACCCTAAATAACATTTAACAATTGAATCAACAAAAAAAAATACCTTAATCATTATGAAACAACAAAAAGACATAAAGATAATATATATAAAATTTACATGAAGAGCTCAATATATAAATTAACATACGAAATTCATCAACGTGTATATATATATTCGAACTTTGCAAAAATATACACTAACCTCACTTAAAGTTTAAGTGATATTATGCTTAATACCTTGGTATTTTAAGGAATGTGACTCAGCACTCAAGAACGATGACCATCAATACACCTGTGGAGTGATCAATCTAAGCATGATAAATCAGAAGTGTCGTGTGTAATACCACATAATTTCAAGAGATGTTAATGTATATTACCTTCTATCTTATTAATGACCTTCCATTTTATTAAATGACGACATCAGTATTAAGATCCCTCGAGAAAGACATTATTATCCTACATGTCGATCTTAAGAAACTCTTATTTTTGAGCAACACACATTTTGTACTCAAATACTGCAACATTGCATCAAGATAACCACTAAAAAGATGGCATGACAATGTTTATTGCATACATCAAGAGCCTTATTTTTCGTTCTACAAGTTTGTCCCTGGTGATCTTCTGCGTTATGTTTCTTGTGTAAATGTGACTTGATCCAAGAAATCAAGAGATTTGAAGCTGAGATTTGTAGATCTCATGGCCAGAAGTGGCTGGAGTCACTGGACACAACCTCATCGAGAATGAGTATGGCACAGCAGGAACCAAATACTGGTCGTGGACACATGGGGACCAACTATCATCCCCACCCAAACCCATGTGCTTGTGGTCAAAATGAATCTGTAATAACAAAAAAAGGGAGAAAAAAAAAACACAACCGGAGAAAACTTAATGATGGGATATTCAGTATTAGAGTAGTAGTAGTGGTAGCAACATTCAAATCACCTAATTACTCGTGAATAAATTTGTAAGAGTAAGAAAACCACATCATAAAGCACAAAACACTACTGCTATGTACTTAAAAATGCAGCACAACATGGGCGAATATATATATACACTAACTTATAAATCAGCACTTCAAACTTTTTGAGAAATATTACTTTGCCACCCTAGTCAATGGGGTGCAAAGGCAGTTTCCTGCATGATCTATAAATAGTAGCATTAACAACTAAATCTATTAAAGTCATGGCTACCAAAGTTGAAGTTCAATAACTACAAGAAATTTAATCCAACTTCCTTAGGAAATTATATTAGATGATCAAGTGAATGGACGGATCTGCCACTGACAGAAATTAGTGTGTCCCTACACCCAACTGCCTTGTTAATTTGTTATCATATCTCAAATATCATAAATGTCAATTCTGATTGCCAGTTGAGATGGACTTCGGAGTAATAGCCATAATTTCAATGGATAATGATTCATGTGCCCTTTTTTTAAAAAAAAAATATGTATGCAGGAAACTACAATTGGACCCAAATATCATGCCAGAACAGTAATATTTCCCCAACTTGCTAAGTGGACCTGGAAATAACATATGATGAAATATTAATGCAAGTTAAATACCTCAATGCTATCTCCTTCAATGAGCTCTTCATTGTGTGCTGCTCGGTCCAGCTCTGAAGTGCTGTAGTAGCTTGCACTCATTTGCATTGGTGGAGAGCTGCCATACTTAGATGCATATATTCCAAAATCGTTCTTGTTCTTGAATGTTGCCCATCTAACATCAGTCCTACCTGAACTTTCCATGGGAACAATATAAGGAACATGCAAGTCATTAACATTCAGCTCATAGATCGCAGCCTGTGCAGCAGCCTTTCGATCAGGATAACACTCAAACGGTCCTCTTCCATACCAAGTAACTTGATCAAGTGACTTTTCCACGTTGAATTCTACTCCAACACGTGGCAACGGAGGAAGACTGGGATTTGGTTTAACATTGCATTCGACAATGACATCCCCAGAAGCATGAATGGTATACGTCATATCTGTCGTGAACAAAACCTTTGACTTGTCTTGCTCAGGGAGAGAATCCCCCTTGATAACACCAACAAACACCACCAATATTTGAACCGTGTTCTCTGTTGCATTCTGCACAGAACAGCTTTCAGTAACAAAGTGAAGGCTGTCAATTCCGGCAGCTTTCCACCTTGACAAATAGCTATCCGGTCCTCCTCCTTTATCATTATCAGTAGGAGCTCGCCAGAAACACGGGAATATACCCTTACTCATAACATTTACTCCTTTAACCTAACATTTATCAACTTAATATTAGTACGAATGTCTAGTCAACAGTCCGAGTAACAGCAAAGTCAAACAAAAAATTTGGTAACAAGAGACATCCAACTTCTACAGAGTAATGAGAAAGAATACTCCAAAAGTTTCACATTCTAAGATATATAAGAATGAGTACTAGAGATATATATCAGCAAGCAGGCTTTAGACCTATAAACTCTGAACCAAACAGTGAATTATGCCTCCCTTACTTTGAACATACAAGGAAAAACTTCTGTTTCTAAGCTTAACCAAATCTTCCATTTCTGTTTACTTTATTTTTGGGAACTTCTCCTTAATTTTGATTTTAATACAGCATAAACTCCCATTAATTTTATAACTTAGAGAGAGGTTAGACTAATTTTAAGAGGTATAGGTAACTTGCTGCATATCCCTAAACATGAAGGAAGGTTCTTGTAATCTCCTCAAGTAAAGGAAAGAAAAAAACACCATGCAGTTCAGAGTCCAATCAAATGAAGTCACACATAACTGGGATTCTGCACATAAACATTCTATCCCTACCTTTAATTAGACAGTTACATAAATGATATGAAATTCCAACATGATGATTGTCACACATGAAAATAGACATTTGAACTTGCCTACCATCTGAAAATAATGATATTTCTTTTTATGGGAATAGTATATGCATAATCAATTCAAGCGAAGGTAACCCATCTGAAACCAACACCAAAGTGAACATATAACCATACACTGAGTATTAATTTACTTTTCTTTTCTTTGTTCAAAATTGAAGATTATATGGCGTTACTTTGGTTTTTAACAAAATCAATGAAGGTTTGTTGCCCTATGGTCATCATGACTCCAAAGAAAGAAAAACAATTTGATTGGTGAATGTTGTATTAACAAGATGGAAGATTAACAAACATTCTTGTGTTAGATACAGATGCTAAGCCAAGAGGCAAAACAATTCCACATTGTATAACATGAAGCTAGTCTTCCTAGTATTCAAATTCTATGTAGACTAAAAAAACTGTGTTTATTTTGAAAGAGACTTAAACCTTCAATATAATCAAACATGTAACGTACAATAATAAACTAATTAAAGATTTACCTTCCAGCTTTCAATTGAACCCGTTTTAGTGTCCAATGTTATGTCCCAAACATCTTGCTGCGTGACTTTGATTTTATCTCCTGCAGTTTCAGCTACCAGAGTGCCACCACTAACATTGATAGCCTGGATACAACAATCATACTTCAAACTCAGCATGTTTGGCATATAGCATAAATTACTGATTCTCAATACACATCCAAAAACAAAGGTAGGAATCATTTCTAACAAATATCAAGCGTTGAAAAGGTTACATGAGGAATAATGTCTCTTTTGGCAGGCAGTTGAACTTGTGCAGATGAAATGATATGACCGGCTTCAACCCAGCGTGTAGAGTACAAAAGCTTGGCAGTAATAGTCAGAAATACTTCTTCTGACAAAGACGAAGACCATAGAGAATACCATGGACCTGATTGCCAATCAATAGTATAACCGCTCTGGGGTTTTATTGGAGCAACACTCAAAATCCCAGATCCAAGGTTAGACCCATCTGCAGAAGCATACCAGCTGAACTCCAGCCCTTCTGTTGTTTGGAAAAAATTAGTGTTTTTCATCTGCAAAATGAAAACAAAATAAATAGTGAAGCACAGATCTATTCAAGGAAGCAAAAAATCCCAGTGTAATATGAATACCTCCAATTTCCCTTCATGTAAAGCCACCTTGATTGGTTGGTAGAGGTACTTGACTTCTGAAACAAGAAGCAAAAACCATGACATCTGATGTAAACAGATAAAGAATGAATTGAACACCAAGAAGATGGTGAGTACAAAAATAATACTATCCGACAGTTTACCATGTAAAACAGGATGAGGAGTTCGATCAGGAAATGTGAGGCCATTCAAACAAAAATTTGAATCATTAGGAACATCCCCAAATTCACCTCCATATGCCCATTGCTGTCTACCATTTTCGTCTGTCTTTGTCAAGGCCTATAAGCATAATACAAAATCTTTCAATCAAAATGCATCCTAATCTGGCCCTAGTCATGGGAAGTCAAGAAGACAGTGCTGATATTAACAGAAGATCCAAATCACTATAGAGGGGAAAAAATTACGAAATAGAAAATGAAGAGACTAGGCTAATTTAGGAAGGTTAATTAATAGAAGCAGATAAACTTCAAAAAACAGTTACTGGCACTATATTCACATGCTCAAGACAACTTGGTAAACAAGAAAATCATCATAAACTGCTGTGTCTTGTCTGCTACTGAGAAAGAATGGGTTTACTTATGTTCTTCAAAATAACGTACTATTAAAGAAAGGAGGGGACACCAATTTTGTAGCAGCAAAAAAGTATAGTGAGGCCTTGGTCATAGCCTTCACAGATGCAAAGGCCTTTGACAGAATGATTCAACCTTAATTATTATCATCTTTTCAGCTACATCTATATTTGTAGTAAGGTCTTCAAAGTTAGCTTGAGTTTCACCCAAGCACTCAAGCCTATCCACTCCCAAAACTCCCTTTTATCTCCAAAACACAAAGTGGAAGAAGTCCTGATTTATCTCCATTCCTTGCATGTGCAACATGACAATCCCTTAAACATTCCCCACCTTATGACTACATGACAATCCCTTAACTTCAGCTCCTGCCTCAGCTTCTCAGAAATAAATTTGTTGGTGACCCATAATCAGTCAACACTGTCACCCTTCTGCCCCTAATTTATGCTTACTTTGAGTTCATACCCACACGCTTTTCATAGACAGCTGCAAGGCCTTTTGTTCTTTGCATTTATATCATTCTATTCCACTTTCATACCAATTAAGTTCTCCAGTTTCCACAATCTTCACATGCAATTCTTTATTTAAGCACATGTGCATGGGCTCATAATTTTCATCATAGCAAAAGCGTAAACCTCTCTATAATTCGTCCAGCAATTCAGACTCTGAAACCCACCTCCTCTTGGTCCACTTCCATGCCAGTGGCATGGCCTCTGGCACAACATTGTTGGAACATCTAGAAAGTGATCCTAATGTGTGGGGTACTGTTTCCCTTTCCTCATTTTTATTTTGGGGGCTAAGGCTTTCCAAGCTTCCAAGATAGAATTCCGCTAGGCCCTATCTCCATTGTTGCTTTCCTAGTGGATTGGACCCCATTGAGTTGGGCTCCTCCCTTCCAGCAAACACACATTCCCCCACATTTACAAGCCCAATTATTTTGATCAATCGGGCAGATCCATCAAATCAAATAGTCTACAAGTAATTAAGGTTAAACTCTTCGATAATTTCCTCCTTCAAGCCATTAACGAAGACTCTTCTAAGCAACTCATCATTTGAGTATCTCAAAGGTCCAGATACCATCCAATACCAATGCCTGATACCAGTATGTTGGGAATGTTATAGACAACAGCTTGATTCTATTGAATCTCCACAAAGAAACTACACTAGTTATTGATCTAAGTGAGAAACAAACACTAAGGAACACACTACTCCACAAAGTAAATACTCAATAAACAGGAAAGAGAAGGAAAAAACAAAGGTTGCGCTAGGATTTCTGGCTTCCAACTAATCCTCGACAGTTATTTCCACCTAAAATACACCTTATTCACGGGTAGGTCTATCAAGTATTGATCATACACCAATTTGTTACAATGTTCAAGGATCACTCACCTGATCTACCCAATCCCAGATAAAGCCTCCTTGAAGTCCAAATGTGCTGTCAATTGCTTCCCAATATACATGTAGATTCCCATTGCTATTACCCATTGCATGTGAATGCCTGGCATTTGGACATTAGAAACAAAAAAGGCATAAATATCACCAAAAATAGTAGGGAACAGTGGAAGTTACCCTATGTTATTGACACGGTTTTCATATATAGCAATGTCCTAGAAAGAACAAAAAAAGAACATACTCGCAAAGTATCAGAGGTCGTTGTTCATTTGGATCATTTGCAATTTTCACCATGTCCCAAACACGCATATACATGGGGCACACAATATCTGTGCAAGGAGTTCTGGATCCACCTCCCTCATAATGTAATACCCGTGATGGATCTCTTCCACGAATCCAACCTGACGAATGTCTAGGCATTAACATAATTGAAACAAGACAATAGAAAAGGCTAAAAAACAAAAATGGTGACATTTGAAAGAATTATCTTCCATCAAAAGATTCTCCGAGAATTATAGCCTAATAGGATGCACTTATTAATGCTATCCTACTTTTTGCTTGCCAAATATTTTCTTGTTTTACTTATTAACCAATCATCAACTGTATTGCTCCCAACCTCTGTGAATGTTTTGAATGTAAAGCCCCAAATTTTAAACATAAGACTTTGCACTTTGGGTATTCCAAAAGGATGTCCTTAACTTTAGCTTATTTTGCCAAAATATTGTTTTACCTTCTGATTTCATATGATTCAAAATGGTTATTTATTCCCTGAATAAATATAGCAATTTTTTAGAAGCAATTATTTTGCAGTGATACATCACAAACTCAATAAAACAATTTCCGTAAAAACTAAAATGGCGGACTAAAGAAATGTGTTAATTCAGATGTGCCCAAAATCAGAGTAAGTGAACTGGGTGCAGTACCAGCTAGAGCAAAATGATTTTGTCCAAAACCAGATTCATTCCCTAAAGACCAGGAAATAATGCATGTGTGATTTTTGTCTCTCTCAACCATGCTGATCACACGATCCAGCATTGCTGTTGCCCAAATTGGTTCCAAAGTGGGATGCTTGAGATGTTGAGAATAATCAAAACCATGAGTCTCAATATTGGCTTCATCTATCATGTACATGCCAAAAAGATCACATAGTTCATACCAGCGTGGATGTTGAGGATAATGGCTATTCCTCACAGCATTAATATTATTTTGTTTCATCAAGACCAAATCCTGTAGGTAAAGCAGTTATTAGTGTCAGGAAAGTAAAAGCAACTAGCATTTTCCCAATAATAATAGAGATGAACAGACAATCTAATCAAGAAAACTATAACATGTGGAAAACAGAAGAGCAGTACCTTGATCATGCAGGATTCTATGTTTGCCTTTCCCACTCGTGGATGATGCTCATGCCTGTTCACACCTCTTATTACAACTGCATGTCCATTAACAAGCAGCTGTTTGTAGGCCGTAGATACTTTTCTAAAGCCTACTGGACATGACTCACAGTCAACAATATTGCCGGATTGATCTTTGAGGATGACAACCAAAGTATAGAGGTAAGGCTGCGAGAAATGAGTACAAAATAAGATGTCAAATGAGAATCATGTCGATAAAAGAATAACACTAGGCCAAGACTGCTAAGCAAAAAGGATCATATTATTCCTTTCTTTACCAGAACTGATATTAATAAACTTCTAATCACATAAGATGAGTGATAAAACACCTTCGAAACATAGGGTCTTCAGAGTTCACATAAGATGGTAAGAAACTTTATTCAAAAATTGAATTTTCCTGATCCACAATTGGCCATGCGAACAAAAATTTTCTAATTGGAAAATGCATGGAAAGACATGACATGAAAAGAAACTAAGAACGCACCTGCAGATAACAGCCATAAAGAATGGAATAATAGAGTTTGATAATAATGGATAATTATTTCTAGATACTTATTTCATCTTAAACAGAAATTTAATGGAAATTGGTGATGTTTGAAGATATCAATGTTCAGATTTCAAAGCTATAAATCATTTTTTCACTTGTCAATAAATAACTGCAGCCAAAAGCATGTAAAAAGTAATTGAAGCTACTCACATGCTCTGCAGACCAAAGCTTTGGCGATTGCAGTTGCCCAACAAG
The DNA here is from genome assembly GCA_031216105.1 of Dalbergia cultrata. Taxonomy (NCBI): domain Eukaryota; kingdom Viridiplantae; phylum Streptophyta; class Magnoliopsida; order Fabales; family Fabaceae; genus Dalbergia; species Dalbergia cultrata. The sequence goes on from CM062350.1 coordinate 23,195,759, forward strand.
TACATAACCGTGAAACCCTAATAGTGGTGAACTTGATGGTTGGAGCTTTAAGTCCACGACATTAGATGAAAGGAGATCAGGATTCCCATTACTTGCATACCAGCTACCAGAATCATATAGTGCAGCTTCTATGCTGTAGTTCGTAAGAAGACTATCCTTGGATGTCTCTTGGGAGTTATCAACTTTTACTTCAACCTGGATCATATGCACATAAGATTGATAATATAACAGATCCCAGATAATTTTTTCTTATAAAAGAAGAATTTTACTAATATGAAGAAAGGAAGAATACAAAGATATAGAGAGATCCTCTTTACAAAGACAAAAGCTAAGGAAAGAGAAAAATATCAACAAAGTAAAGCTTTCCAATCTCTCAACGTATCGGAGAAAGAAATTCATCTAAAAAGATCACAAGCTTTATGCCAATTAGAGATCAAACATCTAGTCTTATCCCACTAGACTTGTTTGTCTAAAATTCTAAGATAAAAAATACAAGAATTACACTCCAACCAAATACACCAAAGAGCAACATAGATTGGGGATTGGCACGAGGATTTGGCATCCTTCCTTTTACCAAAACTAACAATCCTAATCAATAGAAAATGGTCCAAAGTTTATGGTATACCCGACCCAAAACATACCAGAGATATCAAACAAACTGAGGTGTGGGTAATAATATATGGATAAGAATCCTGTAAAGTGAGAGGATTTTACCTTTAAATCAATAAAGTTAGAAGTGGGGGCCTCTTCACTCTGTTGATCTAAAGGTGAAATTGCTCGTTTTACTCTCTAAAGTTAGGATCTCACTTTAGAGGATCCAAATCCATAACACATGAATACAAAAAATATCATCTATTTTTACAATAACCACAATCAAAACCTAATAATGGTTGGTCACAACAAAGTGGAATGCAATTGGACCAATTGTTAAGACCACCCCTGGCCCATGATTAAGAGAACAATTGTTAAGACCCAAAAGATGAGACCATTGGATAATTATGGTAGAACACAGGCAACAAAGATTAAATGTTTTTTGTGATGTGAAAATAAAACAAAGCCATTTCATTCATACTGACAAAAATTTAGACACTACATTCAATTTTACAAAAACAAAACAAAACAAAAAAAGAGATAAAGAAATAAAAATATTGGATTCCAGTAAAATCTTCCACAAACAAGACTAGATGCAGACATGTAATATATCTTTAAGACATGCAAAAAGAGGGAGTAATTCCACATATAATATATATTTACCAGTATCTCTGCATGAGAAAAATCTTCAGCAATGTTTGTTTTGAAAAAATAGTCCGTGACAAATACCTGCATACAGCACTTTCTACAATATATTAGCATTAAGCAGGAAAAATACTAATCAAACAGCTAAATAAATTGGACATGTACTAAATTAAATTAATAGAATGTAAACAATTCTGAAACTTATATAATTTAGGACAATTAAACAATAAATGAGGTGAATTCAGGATGTACTGTTGCTCTATCTCATTTATGAGCTGCTTTGTGGTGTCTGAGATTTCGTATTCCAAAAGGATGAGAAGTAGGTCAATACTGTTTACATATGATATCTAAAGGAGATGCTGACAGTAAGTGAGGAGAAATTTAGTGAAAACAAACCTTTGGCTTTGCTAGGAGAAGCACATCACGGTGTATGCCAGACATCCGCCATTGGTCCTGATCTTCAAGGTAAGAGCCATCACTCCATCTAAACACTTGAACAGCTAAGACGTTCTTATGGTTTGAACCAAATGGATGACAAAAATCAGTGATTTCAAACTCTGCAGGTACCCTGCTGTCTTGGCTGTCAATGCAAAATTAAAATTTTTTGTTAATACGGGGAAGTGTTGATTAATGTTAAAGCTTCATTGTTATTATCTTTGTTATCAAGTAATAAGGCACTAAATATTTCTTTTACTAAGGAAAAAAAAAAAACAACAACAACAACTAATGTCATATCCATTGCAATAGACAGATATAAACCCTTTCATTTTAGAATGTGTAAACTAAAGATAAAATGTTCTACTGCTATGTTTGACCTAGGGCCTGCACATGTGACAGGATGGAAATTAAATCTCTAATATTCAGACTGTGAATAATGTTATTTTCTTCATTACTGAATAACAAAGTTATCAAACCATTTCACAATGTGCCTTCTTGTCATCTGGAATCACTGTTAACATTTCCTGATCTATTTTTTATATCCTCCACACCATCATATTTACTCGAAATGAAAATACTGAGCAGCCTATTCACAACGAATTATTTCATTGTACTCAAAGTATGTACATGCAAGAGAAAGAGAGAGAGGGAGAGACCTATATCCAATAGGATGCCCGTTTATCCATGCACAAAAGGCGGAATCAACTGCTTCAAAATGCAACAATATTCTTCTACCTATCAAAAACCAATTAATGATCAACACAAAAAAAATGCTTCAACTTAGTAAGCATGGTTGATAGAAAAGGAAAGGACTGATAGTGACTTGAAAAATAAACAGAAAAGGCACAAAAGGTACTTGAAGACTTCCACGACAAAAAATTCTGTTTTCACAATATAAATTCTCAATAGAGATAATTAATTTCTTTAAAACAATCATTTCCACCAATCTTGAACTGTATAAATATGCACCATACATTACATTTAAATTTTAAAGTACAATGCATCATAGCTAAATAAGTTAAGAATTGAATTGAAACAGAGAAAGAATCTGAACATGAAAGTCCTCCACAGTGAACATTGATTAACAAAATACAAAAGAATTTTGTTACAAAATTCGGCATAAGTCATACCTTCCCATTCTTTAGGAATGTGGAAGTCTATTCTGTAGCAGCCAGTAGGATTTTCCTTAGGAACCAGAGGAGGATCTAGTGGAAATGCATACGCTATATTTGTATAAATTGGGCAGTCAAACCGATGCAACTGCCAGTTTGAAGGAACTGTCAAATTTTGAGGAAAGTAATTAAACATCAGCACTTGTGAGTATAGAAAATGATATAAGTCAATTCACAAAAATGAATTTAGAAAAACGCATAAGAATTATAATATTGACAAAAAAAAAAAAAAGATAGAAAGCAAGAAACAAGAGAATGGCATCTCCTTTAAGATGAATCCATCCATTAACCATGCACACATGGTCCATGAAAAACCCAAACAAAAGTATAATACCAAAGTACGAGCCAATGGAACCTATCTGGATGTTTCAATGTATTCAAAATCGAAGCTGTTATGTGGAGCACCATCAAGTTGATATGATTTTGCCATTTACAAACAAACTCTCTAGTATGAAACTACAAACAAGCTATCAAGATATTAAATGATAATTCATTTAAAAATAAAATGCAGCTTCAACCAAGGAAACAAATGTTACAACAGGGAGGATTAGCAATGAATTAGAAATGAAAAATTAGAGAAGTAAATACATCTTTTCAATCTCTTAGAACATTGGCCACTAAATCACCATAAAAAGAATAAAATAAATAAACAAAGGGAAGCCAAGCAAAAATTCTGTAATTTAGACATAAACATTTCAAAAAACTTCCCTTTCAAGATTCTAACATTTTTTTTCATCTGAATACTGTTGGTACACATTTACTGATTTCTTGATAGTTATAAACAACAGAAACAATTGTTATTTCCATAAGTACTTCATACTAGTTTTGTCCTTAAAAATATTCAGCATTTACAATGATATCTGGGAACTAATGGAACACTGCAGTTAGAACTAGGAAGTGTATTTTTCTGACCTAATATACTGCTTCAAGAAAGTAATACACTGCTAGCAAACTAACGATTATGTGTGTGTGTGCGTGCGCACTTACCAGGCAAAGTTTTCCACTCTGAATCTCGGAACTCGTTCGCATAAAATTTATTAGGTACATTTTCGGGACTGTCAGCTAAGAAAAATTTCCAATATCCAGACAATGACTTGACGAAGGGCAAGTCCTTGACCCAAAATGCAGCACAGTCAAGAGCTCCCTGAATAGCATTATCGTTCCACACAGCAGACTTGGAAACCAGAAAGTCCACTTTGTTCCGTTGATACCAATATCTAAGAGATCCTACTCATCACAAAACTTCAGGTTATCCAAAATGATGAAAAGAAGTGAAGACTGCAGAACTTACACAAAAAAATGACAAGATTGTCAATTTTTTATTTTAAAAATATACATAAGAGATAATCCATAAAAATTTTAAATTCATAGACTAATTCTTTCAAAAACCACAATCATCTATTTAGCAGTATTTCATGAATCAGAAATTAAAAAAAAAAAAAAAAAACTTGGCTCGTCCTAAATACAGATGAATTGGATAGCATTGAGATTAATCTAATTACACTCACTAAATGTTAGATCCTACCCAATAACACATATTACAGGCCAATATTATGTAAAATTTGCAGCCAATAATCACCCCCCCCCCCCCCAACCAACACAAAAAAAAAATTCCTCAAACTCTATACAGATAATTCGTAAAAAAAAAATCACAAGAACAAATTTCTGTCACAATGAGGCCCTTCAAATACCAACGTAGCAAATGTGTATCCTATCTCATTAAAATAAACACAACCCATAAGATGAATCAAAGTTTCAGCAAGGTGCCATTGATTTTGATAAATCCCAGTGAGCAAAAATCAGAAGTCAACAAGAAACCTTTCCAATAAACAAAATGACAAACCAAAATAAAATTAAATTAAAAAAAACTATTGATGTTAAATAATCAAAAACCAATAAATAAATAAATAGAACAGAATGAAACCTTCAAGAGAGTCATGGCAACGCAAGGTAACATGGGCGTCCCTTTTCCTCCACTTGATGAAAGAAGGGTCCTCCCACACTCTGTAACCGCTCTCTGGAGCAAGCAGAAGAGGACCCACCAAAGAGGAATTAGCCATCAGTCACCAAAACAGAAGAAGAAGAAGATGGAAGGGAACACAGTGGTGAGTGAGTAGAGTGAGTGGAGAAGAGGCTTTTCTTTTGGATTTTGAAGGGAAGGGTCAAATCAATGTAGTAGTAATGACTAATGATGCAGTGAGTGGTGATAGTGTTATATGATTGGCCAACACCATGGTGCTGTCATTGGTTTTAACCAGTTAAGTTCGATCACCATTTAGTTGATGAAATGAAACCGAGGAGTCGTGTAAAAGTTAGTGAACAAACAATGTTTTTCTGGTGGAAACTGAACGACTTACGATGCTGTCATGTCTCTTAGACTTTTTTCTGGTGAGTCATGTCATAGGAAGAAAAATATGAATAAGTTAAGGGAAAAAAAATTGTGTTTTAACTATCATGAATGTAATCCAATATAATTCCTTTCATTTTGTTTGATTTTTCAAGTGGAACGAGAGTTAATCACATTTACTCACGATGCTGTCATGTCTTTCAGGCTTTTTTCTGGTGAGTCATGTCATGGGAAGAAAAAAATGAATAAGGAAAAAAAAAATGTGTTTAATTACGATGAATGTAATCCAATAAATTCTCTTTCATTTGTTTAATTTTAGGGTTTTAAATGGGATAAGAGTTAATCATATTGACCCTCCATTTATAATTACTTGACTTTTCAATAGTGAGATGATAATTACGTAGACACTCAATTATATATTTATGTATTGTTATGTAAATAAAAAAGTCTAACACAACAAAGTATTATTTTAAAAAATTTATAAATAGAAATATATGATTGAATGATCTTACACAGCATTAATATTTGTCTATTTAGAAAACAACTAATATTCTTGTATATAGTATCATTTTTTTATTATGTAAATAAAAAAATATATATAAAAAGGGTACTCCTAAAATAAACAAAGTTTTAATCATTTAAAGGATATTGTAGCTTAATTTAGTGGATTGACTCGTTAACCACGTCTTATAGGATTAGGTTGACAATATAAAACCTAATAGGATAAGGGTCGATAGTATAAAGACAGATAAACATTTAATATATATATATATATAAAAGGAATAGTCCGTTTGGAGTCTAAAATTCCTATTTCCTAAAATATACTTAATATATAGAGAGTTGGAAGAAGTTACAAAAATAAATAAAATAAGTTAAAAGAAATTGAAAGGAATTAAAAAATAATAATAAAATGAGGATTAACAGGCACGTAAGTGCGTGTCAATTCACTAGTATTATATAATGTTTAGTGTAGCAATGTGTAAAATATTATATTTTATAATATATAATATTATTATTTATTTACAAATGATTATAATATTATAAGTAAACATTAAATAAAGAAAACAATAATGAAATAATAAATTTTTATTATTTACATAAATTTAATTTTTAAATATTATATTTATATAAACTTTTATTAATTAAAATTTAATTTATATTAAATATTATTATTTACTTCAACATTTTATAACTATTTATTACTTTAATAAATATAAAATATATTCATTTATATATTTTATTTTTAATCATAATTAATTAAGTCATAATTTAAAATAAATATTAAGCCAAAATATTTTTATTATTAATCCTTACTTTTATATATTATATATTTTTACTATTTATTTAAAATATTTATTGTAATAATTATTTTATTTATTATTTATCAATTATAATTGTTTTATTTTTATTTTATATAACTAAATTGATATATTATTTTTATTTATATAATTTTCACTTATTATTATTTATTTAAGAATTATTTTATTTTAATAAAATATTTGAAAATAAAAATGGCCATATACATTAAAAGCTTATTGGGCTTAATCCAAATCTCACAATACTAGATTAAGTTATATATCATTTTAACATATAGGGGTTATAATAGATAAACTTATAAAACATATTGCATGTACCAAACAATAGATAAGAGCGTAATGCATAATATTAACTTATCTTATCATGTCTAATAAAACATACCAAACACATCCTAATGATTAATGACAACACTTATATATTTTATTACGAAGTTAACATTTAAACATAAAAGAGAAAAGATACATAATGAAAAAATAAAAATTTAATTTTTATGTACGAACATAGTTTGGCAATGTAACAATTTTTTACATAATCATCCAATTATATATTATCATATTTGTCATGGTAGTTGACCTACCCACACAGACACCTACTAATTGTAAAGTCATGCAAGTAAAATATTTATATTGTTAGTGCATCAAAGTTAAACTCAAAAAATAATAGATAGTTGAAAATTTTTGCGCGTTGTCTCACAAAATTGCTAGTAATTTAGGTTATCACTTAAAAAATGTTACTTTTTAAATTGTTAATAATGTGACAACGCAATGTTTGATATGTACAAATCATATAACTAACAATTCATATTTTCTTGTCTGATACAAAAACTATGAAGTATTATATGTCTTTTACAAATATAATAAAGATAGGAGTGGCAATAATAATAATAATAATCATTATTAATTAGGGAAAAAAGTGTTTTACCCCCCTAAACTTTTACTCATGTGCAATTTAGACCCTAAGTTTTCAAATTATACAACACGACCCCTATACTTATCAAATGGTGTAAATAACCCCTTCTGTTAGTGAGACGTCTAAACCAGCCATTAGGTATCCACGTGCTTCTCATGTGTGTCTCTGATTGGACAAAAATACCCATTTTAAAGTCAAATTTCCATTCTCCAAATCTCTCAACCTAAAATGGCTTTTCTGCAACATAACCAAACGTACACACATCTATCTTAGATCCCCGTCAAACGCACAAAGCAACGAAGAACAACAAAAAAAAAAAAGAACAAAAAAAAACCAGATTAAAAAAAAAAATAGAACCAGAAACCATGCCAGAAAAAAAAAACAAAACTAGAAAAAAAAAATCAAAACCAGAAATGCAAGTAATCTATAGACATTCATTTCAGACTTCACTAATATTGAGTGCATCCAAACTTGCCAATGGTTTCATTAAATTTTAAATCAGTGCTATCAAATGTAGTACTATGATATATCGACAGGTTTTTGAACTTCTTATGACATTATACTACCTAGGAATGTTGATATATAATTTGGTTGAGATTGACTCAAAACCAGTATCACAACCAGAAATAAAAATCAAAAGTAGAATCAAAACCAATATCATAACAGAAACAAAGGAGGAACAAAAGCATTTCCTCGGTCAACCCTTTCTTCAATGGCGGTCAGTTCTTCAGTGGCGCGGCCCCATTATCTTTAGTCGCAAAGTGAGCTTCAGTGGCGCGGCCCCCTTCTTTAGTCATGGAGTAAGCTTAAGTAGCGCAGCCCTCTTCTTTAGTCGCAGTCAGATCTTCAGTCGCGCGGCTCCTTCTTCAATCATGGAGTGAGACTTTTGGGCTGTCTGAAATTTGAGCTTTGAGTGAGACTCGAGGGTGCGTTGGTTCAGATCTAGGGTGCGTTGGTTCTTATTCAAGCATAATAAAGGGTTTAGATCTGAGGCAAGATGGAGAAAAGGCATTTTGATGTGTATGTTTATTAGTTTCAGATCTCAGGTTCGCTGTTCTTCGTTGCTTTGTGCATTTGATGGCATTTGTTTGTGTGTTTGTTTGTGTTTCATATCTTGGAGGTCAATATGTGTGAATTTGTTTGTGTTTCAGAGAAAGAAAATGGAAATTTGACTTAAAAAGGGGCTATTTTTGTCCAAGCAAGAGACACACATGGATACTTAACAGCTGGTTTAGACGTTTCACTAACAGAAGGGGTTATTTGCACCATCTGATAAGTATAGGGGTCATGTTGTGTAATTTGAAAACTTAGGGTCTAAATTGCACAGGAGTAAAAGTTCAAGAGGGTAAAGCGCTTTTTCCCTATTAATTATGATCATTATAATAATTAATATTAGTATTAAGTCTAGTATTGGAAAAGTAAATCATCTAAAATCTCATTAATGATGTAAAAGGGGTTTATACATATATACACGTGCTGAGAGTGAAATAGAAAAAATAACTTTCTAACAAACTTATACAAGGGCGTAAAGTAAGACTCCCCCTGACGTTAGGAGATAGATGTCTTTAACTCCCAGCTTAGTCATAAAATAATAGAATTGAGCTAATGGCAATGGCTTAGTAAGGATGTATGCAACCTGGTGCTTTGAAGGAACATGCACCAACTTGATTAAAACCTTGGTTCACCTTTTCTCTAGCGAAGTCGCAGTCGATCTCAACATGTTTAGATCTCTCATGAAAAGTTGGGTTGGTAGCTAAATAGATTAGTGCTTAGTTGTCACAATAGACGGTAGTCGAACCTACCTAAACCACAAAATCCAAGAGCAATTGTTGTAGCCAAGTTAGCTCACTAGATACACTTTCCAATGCCCTATATTTTACTTTAGCAGATGATCTAAGACACTATGGACTATTTCTTTGATTTGCAAGCCACCAAGAGGTCACCAATGTACACCAAAAATCCAATTGTGGATTTCCTAGTATCTACACAACTTTCCCAATCTGCATCCACATAAGCTTGCAAGCATATGGAACAATGAGTAGGGAATAAAACACCCTGCCTAAGAAACCCCTTCAACCAGCAAATGGTGTAAAGCTTGCAAATGTGTAGAGCTAGGGACAGACCTGATTTACTTAGCTTACTCACTATGTAAGCTATATTTGGCCTCGAGATAGTCATGTACATAAGCCTTCTAATCAACCTTCTATACATTGAAATGCTATCTAATAGATTCTCTGATTCAGTAGAAAGGACCAGTTTAGGTTCAAATTGGTAATGCTTATAGTTTACAGTCTAATAAGCCTATATCTTCAAGCAAAATCAGGCAATACTTGTGCTGTGATAAGACAATTCTAGAAGGAGATTTTGCTATTTCCAATAAGTCATCTAAAATCTTCAGCTTGAATAGCTTTTGCAATTCTCCTTGAACCTAACTGATAATGATAGATGATGCATTGCCACAACAATGTCATCTGCATATACTAATAAAACCACCACAAATTAGCACAAGACCTTTTAGTGAATAATGAGTAGTTTGATTTCAATTGCTTGAAACCAACACTAACCAAGGCTAAAGAAAATTTTGTGAACCATTGTCTTGAAGCTTGCTTTAACCCATATGTTGACCTCTTAAGTCTGCAAACCAAGTTTTCTCGCTCATTCTAATAACCAAGTGGCTTATCCATGTAGACCTATTCAAATAAATCCTAATTTAAGAATGAATTGTTAATATCTAGCTAAAGTAATTTCCAACCTTTTATTATTGCCAATGACAAAAGACCTCTCGTAATTGTTAGTTTGGTAATCGAAGAAAAAGTATCTTGAAAATCGATTCCTGCTACAGCAACCAACTAGGCTTCGTGTCTATCCACAAAATCATTTGCCTTATACTTTAGCTTATAGATCCATTCATGGCCTATAATATGTTTTCTTATTGGTAAGGGAACTAAATCCCAATTGATGTAGTCCTCCATGGCTTGTATTTCAGTAGCCATAACCTCCCTCCATTCAACTAACTTTACTACTTAATGATAATAGGTTGGTTCATGTATAGCATCTACATGAAACATAAAATGCTAATAGGGTTGTACGAGGTTGGCATAGGTGAAGTATGTGGCCAAGTAGGGGTGGCAAACGGGGCGGGATGGGTTAACCCTCCTCGACCCATCACAGGTTGGCTATAAAATGGGACAGGGCAGGTTGATTTGTTTCAGTTATTTGGGTTGAAAGTATCAACCTGTCCCATAAAAAAATGACAGGTTAGCTAATCAACTCGGCGAGCTAACCCGATTTTGGTTAGATTTTAGCTATTTTTGTTTACCCACCTCGAGCCATCGCAGGTTAGCTATAAAACAAGGCATGTTGAAAACTTTTAGTGGCAGGTTGGCGGGTCAACCCCAGCATGTCAACCCATTTTGCCACCACTATGGCTATGGGAAACGTAGAAGTGGAGTTCCTACGAAAATACTACTATAAATGGGGTAGGTAGCCTAGAAACCTTGTCAAATCTTCTCAAGACCATTGAAGGTTGATTGGACGGACACTTTCTACAGTTATGGAAAGAATTTAGAGTTTCTACAGGGGGTTGTTACTAGGATTGGAGGGTTCTGATGCAAGAATAATAGCACCTACATCAATTTGAGGTATGGCTAAGACCAAGTCAAGTGAAAATTCTTGATTGATCTAGTGTAATATGTGGAATGGGAATGTATTCTCATGAATTTGTAATGGAGGAAAAAGAATAGGGTTGAGTTTTTTTTTTTTTCAAAAACTCACTTAGTGAGTCTTCACATGAAACCCCCCTTTCATGGGACATCAAAGAATAATGCATAAAATCATAATAACATCAGTAACAGTCATGTCACAACCCGATTTGAGAGCATGACCAGCATGTGAGAAATCTCATCCCCACGTAAGCCTTCTGGGTGAAGTGGCTCTCTAAATGCTTAATTTATCAATAAATATAATAATAAAAATGTAATCTCTTTGGAATCTCTAGCATTTTTCTCTAATTAAACCATAATGCTTAATTTCATAAAGTGAAAGTATTCAATAATTTTAATATATGAAACTAAATTACAAATACATCTCTAGTTCATCACATAAATCTGTATCCATAATTTATATTTCAATTTCATACTTGTGTAGGATTTATTGGATTTATGCGGAAGCGATTTAAGGACCTAGTATATTGGTATGCTTATCGAATCATCATTGTTTCATAAACACACAAGGAATGTTACCTCTCGGAGTGTCGATCTTTGATGATCTCTCTCGCCTGAGAATCCTTGTGTTACCGCACGATTGCTTTGCTTGTAGTCGGTTGACGGCAGACCTTCCAGACTATGTCTCAAGGGGAAGGAGATAGTGTGTGGGCACTTTCTCTCTATCAGGAGATGACCTTGCCTCTACCTCTGTGACTACTCTCTCACTATGGAGAGGGTTAAGTGTAGTATATATATGGGTTCCTAGAAAACCTAACCCTTAGATGTAACGGGCTCTAGGTTTCTTGGGCTCTTCTTACACACTAGGCCCTATTGGGCTTTAGTGAAAGAGCAAAACCCAACAATCTCCCACTTTGCTCTGAGTACAAACTTGAGCTTAAAGCCCAAGACCATGTAACTCATTAGTCATCATCAACCTGAAATTTCCCCATCCCTTTATCTTGAGCTAGCCGGGATCTACCAGATATTATTAATCAAGGCCATGATAATCAACAAATGATTATCTAATCTGGTGCTACTCCACTAAAAGCCCGAACTTGAACTCCAAGATTAATAACATATATAACATGTATATGCATCACCCTTTGTAGAATGTCTATAATTGATTGACTAGTTTTCTGCTACTCCAATCAATTATTTATTCCTTGACTATGATAGTTTCTCTAATGGATTACATGCACCGCCAAGTGTCTTCAATATCCAAGTACCAAACATATCAAGGGACATTTCCTACAAATTTCATATTGTTTATCTCATAAATACCGATAATCAAACAATCTCACTCCCAAAATACCGAAGTTATTATCAATAGATCGCACCTCACCCGTTGGTAAATCAAAGAATGAAACTATTTGATTACCATTTATAATAAACTCGTAATTAAGAGCAATATTATAACTATAGTTATCCGGAGATTTGATACCTTATGACAAGAAAAACACCCTTAATCAAATCTCTCCTTGATCCTTTCAATGTGAATGTTAATTCCACACCAATATTTTACAATGATTTGGACAAAACCATTTCTATAAAATATTGGTACCTAAATGAAGTGCCCAACTTTATTTAACAAATTGTGAACTTGTTCATCAATTATGAGAACCTATGATCATGTCCTCCATGAACGATCCATATAATCATATACTTCACAATTGATCCGACCTTAGTGTTTGTAAATAGTGTGCAGAATAAATGAATAATACCTCATTTATAACATTAGAAAAAAAAAAAATTACAATGTCATAATGTCTTGCTCAAAAAGCACAAAACAACAAAGTGAAATAACAACTTCCTAAAGCTATAGCAAATGAATCCTCCTAAGACCCATAGATGTTATATGCCTCTCGAACACACGCTCAGGTAAACTCTTAGTAAAAGGGTCACAAGGTTCTCGCCTGATGCTATCTTTGACTACCACCGATCTCCTCTTTCAATTATATCTGGATCAAGTGGTACTTCCTCTCTATGTGCTTTTGTCTCTTTGTGACACCTTGGTTCCTGATCAGTGGCACGCTCTCACTTGTTGTCACAAGAAGTGTGATGGGACGACTAACACCTGGTATCACTCAAGATCCGTTAGGAACTTCTTTAACCATGCGGCTTCCTTTGCACTCAAAAGCACTACATACTCACTCTGCGGGTAGAGTCACCACACATGATTGTTTGACACTCCTCCAACAAATGGCCCCGCCATTAAGAGTGAACACATACCCAGGTATGGATTTTCTTGAGTCAATGTCTCCTTGGAAATCTAAGTCTGTGTAACCAATGGTTTTCAAGACTCCCACTCGAATAGACCAACATATAATCTCTCGTTCCTAAGGTACTTGAGTATATGTTTAACCGCTTATCCAGTTGTTCCTCTCCAGGATTAGATTGGTATCGACTTACTACTCCCAGCATAAAGCAGATATCCGGTCTGCACAAAGATAGCATACATAAGGCTACCTATCTTTGAAGCGTAAGGTATCCTACTCATGCCTCTCAGAGTTTTAGGAGAATGCTCTTAGAGAGATGAATTCCATGCCTGGCGGTAAAATTCTCTTGGAATTCTCCATGCTAACCTCGCAAGTATTTTGTCGATGTAATTAGCCTGAGATAATGCCAATACCTTATTCTTCCGGTCTCGCAAGAGCTTAATACCAAGAATATAATTGGCTTCCCCGAGGTCCTTCATATCAAAATGCTTGCTTAGCCAAGTCTTTATGCCTAACAATACCTCTCAGATCATTTCCGATAAGAGTATATCATCCACATAAAGTACCGTAAAAGATACATTGCTACCTTGATCCTTTTTATACACACACGGCTCATCAGGACTTTTCTCAAAACCATAAGACTTAATGGCTTGATCAAACCTGATGTTCCATGATCTGGACGCTTGCTTAAGTCCATAAATGGACCTTTGCAACTTGCATACCATGTTTTCTTGCCCTTTGGCTATGAACCCTTTGGTTGCTGCATATAGATATCCTCTTCCAAATTTCCATTTAGAAAAGCGCTTTGACATCCATTTGCCAAATATCATAATCAAGATTTTGCGAATGACTAAGAGAATCCGGATGGACTTGAGCATGGCAACCGCTAAAAAAGGTTTCTTCATAATCCACACCTTTTATTTGGGTGTGCCCTTTCGCCACCAATCTAGCTTTGAAGGTTTCAACCTTCCCGTCGATCCTCTCTTTCTCTTGTAGATCCATTTACACCCAATGGGTCTTACCCCTTTTGGTGCATTTACAAGAGACCAAACTGAGTTGGAATACAAAGAATCCATTTCACGAATCATAGCCTCAAGCCATTCCCCGAGCATCAACATCTCCTAGTGCCTCGCCATAACTCGTGGGATCATCATCTTCTTCAATGATGACATCCTCGAGGTGATTCACCCAACAAGAGAAATCTTGGGTTTACGAATCAATCTCCCACTACGACTTTGCCGCACTTGTTGTTGTGCATCTACGAGGGATCCAAGTTTGGTGGGTTAACAATTTCTATATGAGGACCCTCATTAGTGGATTAACCAATTCATGATTTTGTTGTTCTTCCACAAGCGATAATCGTGATCTTTACGAGGTTCCACTTGTTGATCATCATGTCAACTGGTTCTATTTCTGGTTCCCGTGTGTGTTCAACAACGTATATTTTCCCCTCTTTGAACAACCACAGAACAAAAGCTAGAACCGCTCGAGGTTGAGGTGTAACTTGATCCAGATTAGCTCATCAAGAATAACCTTACTCCTTGGCTTATATTTGCCATATAGTCCTCCTCTAAGAAAGTCGTGTGTACTCACTATGACCTTCTTTCTTTCTGGACTATAAAACAACCAACCTCTGGTTCCTTTAGGATAGCCTATAAACATGCATACTGCACGCTGAGTCCATCTTATTTGGCTTCGTTGTAAGACATGTCTGAGCACCCCAAATCCGAATATGATTCAAGGAGGAGCTTACACCCTCTCCATAATTCTATTGGTGTCTTTGAAACCGTCTTGACTGAGCTAAGTTCAATAGGTACATAGCGCTTCTAAGGCATATCCCTAGAATGAATCGTAAAGAGATGAATAATCGAGCATAGATCTTGCCATTTCTAAAGGGTTCTATTTCTCCTTTCAAAGAACTCCATTCTCACTGGGGTGTCTCTGGAGAAGATAATTGTGAAACTATCCCTCTTTGGTCGGGTAAGACTGAACTCTCCAGATAGGTATTCACCTCCTCGTGATCAAGAGTCTTAATTTGAACACCAAGATGCTTTTCATTTCACTTGAACTCTTGGAATTTTCCAAAAGCTTCGTGACTTGTGACGATCGTGCACACATGTCCAAATCTAGAGTAATCATCGTAAGAAATGTGATAAAATACTCATACCCGCCTCTGCTGGACATTTATTGGTCCACATACATCAAGATGTACCAATTCCTACCGGTGTGCACGATTTCCCTTGGCCTTGAAAGATCTCTTAGTCATTTTACCCTCTAAACAAGATTCACAAACTGGCGTATCGGTTCAAAGTTCAGATTTTAGAATCCCACTATTGACCAAACCTTGTATCCTCGTTAGAGTTAATATGACCTAATCTTAAATGCCAAAGATAAGTTTCATTGGAAACTTTTCTTTTCTTTGATGAATGATCATGCTCAACATCTCCTAATTCAACATGATTAACTTCACAGTAAGTACAGACTAAGGAAATAAAGACCATTAAACATTACTCCTGAATAAATGAAAGAAGATGAACTTCTTATTGAAACTCGAGGAATTAAATCAATCACAAACCATGTTTAACCAAACAACTAACAAATTAAATTCCTCTTAAAATCCGAAATAAATAAAACAGTCTTCTAAAACCAAAGTTCTGCAATTATCAAAAGATAAAACAACTTGTCCCATCGCTAGTGCGGTACACAAGCTCCCCATTTCCAAGCTTCAAAACTCTTTGTCCTTCATTTAAAGGCAAGCTATGTTTGAACCATCGCAAAGAGTAACAAACATGGTTAGTGGCTCCCGAATCAATGATCCATTTATCATTGTAATTCTCCACTAAACAAGCCTCAATCACATGTAAATTACCCATACCGGTTTATTCATACATGGGCAATTTTTCTTCCAATGCCCTTTTGTCCGCACTTGAAGCACTTGCCTTTTGGCCGCTTCATTGCAACCGTTTGGCAACTGAACACTGATTTCTTCTTTTCTCGGTTCTTGTTCCTTCCTTAGGTTTCCCTTAGGTTTCAGCTAACTCTCACCAAAGAAAATGCATCGCCTCGCTTGACTAGAGACTGCTCAAGACTCTCAAGCTCATGCATCACTCGAGTAAGGTCAAGATTCATCTTATTCATATTATAATTCATCTTGAACTCGATTGAAGTATTCAAGCAAAGGATCGCAAGAGAAGGTCAACTTTTACTTCTTGTTCAAATTGACCCCATGGTCTTCACTTTCTTGAAGTTTGCTATCATTGTCGACAATGATCCCAAGACACTTCCTCACATTGCCTTGGTGGATCGTGCATTCAGCGCATTCTCGCTTCAGCGTAATCGCTAGACGTAGCAAACATGCCATCAAGAGTCCGGAGCATCTTTGCTCCACTCTCAATCATGCTTACTTGCTCCTCGGGTGACCGGGCAAGATCAAGTTAAAATATAGCAAATAACCGCCACATTTGCCTTCTCCCATCTTTCCTTCTCTGTTTGAAGACGTGTCTTTGTTGCCTCAAAGCGCATCTTCAAAGATGTCATACTGCATAGGGGTAGTCGAACAAAGTTGAGCTTTTCATATTGAAGAACAATATCCAAATTAGTTTTCCATTGTTTGTAGTTTGTACCATCCATAGGTTTTTGACTTAAGATAGTAGCTAAAGGATTGAATGAAGACATTTTTCGAAAAACAAGGAAAAACACACTAATTACAAACTTGAATAACTATATAAATGTATTAATCGCGCTAGTAGATTCTCGATAACTACTACTCGCTTACGCTTTAACAATCTATTAGTTATCTTTACAAGGCTTACGATGGGCAAGATACTTGTAAAACTAATATTGTTATTTTGGGCCTTCGGCCCATTGCAGAGCCTCGATGGGGAGGGTTAACAACTTTACCAAAGTTAAATGTATTTAACCATTATTTACTTTCAAAATTTTCTTTAGTGTCTAAGTGTTGTAAACGATGGGCCGTATTAAAACTTTACTAAAATTTTGAAAATATTAAGCTTAATCTAGTGAAATCCGATTATCCTTATCCGATAGGCTTGATAACCTTTTCACTATAAACCCATAATTGGAGCCCGAGGTTTTAAATTAATTACTTAATAAAAACCTTCACCCATTCAATATTTTAAAATTTAGAATTTTCCACTTCAAGAATTGTTTAAATTGAGTATTCTTTGTTTGATTTCAAAACTATGTAGCACTACAAGCCGATGAACGTGCAAGCTTAGCTTATCGGAATTTTAAAATCATTATGTCCTAAAATCCGGTCATGATAGGCGTGTGCTCCACACAATCATGATACATGATTGTGGTATGCGCTGGTGTGTTAACACATGACCATTTTAGAAGACCCACAAATTACTCACAATGTAAACAGTTCTCTTAGGAGATAATTTGGATTATTTGTCTTGATTTTAATTATTTAAAATTAATTAATTCAATCATTAATCTAGATTTTTTCAAAAAAATCATAATAATTTTAATTAATTTTCGAGAATAATTTTGAATCAAAATAATCCTATAATAACTATCATACTAGTCGCGGAGTGACAAAATAGCTATTATGCTCATGTAATTTTCAAGTTATGCAGCAATATGGCACCACCTATTCTATATGACATGTTATCACAATAAGCATGTTATCAATCATATAATTCATCCATTCATAAAAAATAAAGCAATTTAAATAAAATAGACTTTAATTCATGGTTTCCTAGAGAAAAATAAAATAAAATAAAATAACAAAAAATGTTTCAGTCCTTCTTGTCCTTCCTTTTAGTCCATAGGTATTTATCTCAAGCCCTTTTATGGTAACCATGGGTCCATAAGCCCAAAATACCAAATTTTTGGCAAGAAAACCTAAGACAACTCAAGGAACCCTTAATCAAGCTTTCGGCCCATCGCGCACAATTCTAACTCGGATCAAAGACGTAAATTTTAGGGTTAGATCCGCCATGAAGAGACTAAGCCAACGCCACTGGAATCACCTATTTTGGATGTCCCACGCGCTCACTCTTCCATCTTCACAAAGCGTGGAAACCACTGCCGAACTTCTGGCGCGTGAGAGCGCGTGGAGGCTCATCGGGCAGAGTTCCACCCACCATTTTGTTCGTCTTTCCGTCCTCTTTCCAACGATATATGATATGTCCAATTCCAAGATCCAGAGGTCCACGAACATGTCCAAACAGTGACGAACGTCCTTCTTTTTGTATCTTCTTGATCTTCTTTTTATTACAACTTTTGTATAACATAAAAAAAATATATACAAGAAGTGAAAATAATAAAAAAAAAATCAAGGAGGAAACCTAATCATATGGGATTAGCCTCCTTGTTACAACCCAAGAAAATACATTCAAATCTCTACCATGGATTAAAGTTGAAAACCAAATAAAGCATTGATTTTTATGAAAAGAATTATAAAGATAAACATACAACACATATGATCAACAAATATAGAATCCTAGGTGCCATATTTCACGAAGCAAACTAATTACATGAATAATGAAACTAGATTCACATACCAATGTACAAATGCCTGATACCAATTGTAGGATTTATTGGATTTATGCGGAAGCGATTTAAGGACCTAGTATATTGGTATGCTTATCGAATCATCATTGTTTCATAAACACACAAGGAATGTTACCTCTCGGAGTATCGATCTTTGATGATCTCTCTCGCCTGAGAATCCTTGTGTTACTGCACGATTGCTTTGCTTGTAGTCGGTTGACGGGCACCTTCCGACTATGTCTCAAGGGGAAGGAGATAGTGTGTGGGCACTTTCTCTCATCGAGATGACCTTGCCTCTACCTCTGTGACTACTCTCTCACTATGGAGAGGGTTAAGTGTAGTATATATATGGGTTCCTAGAAAACCTAACCCTTAGATGTAACGGGCTCTAGGTTTCTTGGGCTCTTCTTACACACTAGGCCCTATTGGGCTTTAGTGAAAGAGCAAAAACCCAACAACTTGGACTATGAAAACATATACATAAATATTTAAATCTCTGAATTAAATATATTGTCAAAAAATAAATGCATGGTTGGATCCTGCCTGCACATCTACTAGAACACTCTACTCTAACATAGTCCTACTCTAGGCCTTACTACAAGGTAAAACTCACCACTGTAAATAATTGCGTCTATGGACATGAATCTGAATCATCTCTGAACCTGCAACTATGAGAGGAAGGGAGAGGGGTGAGTCAACGGACTCAGTGAGTGAGCTCTCACCCATCACCCACATTGGACAACCATATACATAATGTAATACATCCAACAAACAAAGTCATTTGATATTTATAGGCATAACTATATAACAAATATATCTCTACTTTTATAAATTCATAGAAACGCATATCTAAATTCTTACTTTAACAAGAAATCATTTTCCATACATCCACACAATAGTTCATAAATCAAATATTCTCAGAAAACATATTTATCTATAAACATAAATGTTATGAAGCTGGTAATATCTAGTAAAGCATAAATAACAATAATCTCCTAAAGAAACAAGGATCTTTGGTTATGCCTCGCATAACAAATAAATTATCTGGTTATGCATGTCAATCATGACATAACAATTTCTCTAATCTCTGGGATCCCTCTGGGATCCAAATTGGACACCTAACTAGGTTCCATTCTCTGCTCTGTGAGATTGTCCTCTTAGGACAACTTGGTACCAAGGTTAACGATTTGGGTTCAGCCGTTAACTCAATGTCTGTTCCTCTATAGCTACCGTCTAGTCTCTAATTCATAAAATATCTCATTTTCGCTAAAACTCTACTCTGGGCTTTTTTCTAGGCATAAAACTCTATAATAAACAATTAATTTACTCTTAGAATTACTAGGGGAAATTCATAAAACCTCTAAATCAAGTTATAATCATATTCTAGCTCTTTTAATAAAATCATTTTAAATTTGAAGGGTGGGTACTCCATCATTCGCAAACGCGAGCCCCTAAATCTTAGTACGCTGAGAGTTCTGGAATCATATAACTCTAACAATCTGACTTTAGAATAACTGTGGCTGTGAAAATCGAGCCTAAGGGTTCACCACTTACAAGCATTTCAATTTCAAGCCCACAGAATACGTATATGGCAGTTGCTAAGAATCATCTAAATTTCGTACCTCTTGGTATCATGAACTGAAGTTCTAAATTCATATCTTAAGCTAACATATTCTCATATACTTGATAAATCTAAAATTCATGGCTCGAAACACTTGGGTTCAAATCATAAAACTTGGAAATCATGTAACATATTTATTCATAAAGCTGAGTCATACTCTGGTTTCACATTTCTTCAACATATATAAATATATTAACTGAATATTATAAAACATAGCTTGAAATCTTAAAACTTAAAATCGTAGTGATATCAAGGAAATCCAGAAAAACAATTTCGATAAAATAGTCATATTGCTACAATACGTATTTTCTCAATAAATCATCTATCAAACATATAAAACATCTTCTGTAACACACAACATAGCAATCATGGTCCCATGATTTTCTAAAACTTATTCTTTCATGCCAGAATCAAAATCATAATCTTTAGCTAGCTTGCCATAACTTGCAAAATCATATATATAATCATACTTTCATCTCTAATTTCGTATTTAACAATCATCATGCAAGAAGTATACTCATAATGATAAAACTAAGGCTATGAGGTCAAACTCACTTACCGTTTGGAGCCGAGAGTATGTGGGCACCACTAACTTGACCTTGAGAGCTTGGAATGGCACCAACAACTGCCATAGAGCAACAAAGACTCATAAACCATCTATGGGTATCTCTAGATAACTCTAACAAACCCTACCAACATTGAGGGAACAATCTCACTTGACAACAATGAGAGAAACAACAAAGCCCAAACCATGGAATATAAAAGGAAGTAGACAAAGGAAGCATAAACCAATAACCAAACTCATCTTGAAGCTTGGAGGAGGTGGATTTTATGGAGGATGAGAGTGGAAAGGGAGGAGATCACCTTAAGGGGGTTAGGGTTCGAGTTTATGATCCTGGGAAAAAAAAGACCCAAGTTGGGTATATATAGGGCTCATTAAATGAAACTGCATCATTTTTTATACTATTATGATACGGGGTGCTCAATGCAGCGACATTTCTGGAGAATCAACAACTCACTGCAGCAAGGCTGATCTGTAGAATCTTACAGCAATAACACCCAACTACATCTGGGTTGTCTCAACACTCACTTATTTACATTTACTAATTTTAAGTGAATGTCCCCATTTATTTTACTCTCTATTAATTTTAAAAAATAAATGTAAATAAGGAAATACCCCTCATTTGGATTCAAATAAAATATCAAAAAAATCAAAATCTCAACTAATAAAAATCCAATTTTTGGGTTTTGGTTCAAATCCGGGAATTCTTATGATTTTCTAAACTCGAGGGTTAAAAACGAACCATTTAAAGGTTTCATAAAATTCGTTAAAAATCACTCTTTAACTTCTTTTTCTTTTAGGAATAATTACCGAAACTTTTGATCCCAAAAAAGTGACTCTATCATATAGCCCTCTAAGGAAGTGTAGGGCTCCAAACCTAGTGAAATCTCATACCTGGCAACATGGGTGAGTCCCCGGGGAAGTTGAGGCCATACAGAATTTATCTACTGACACGTATACACTGGGTATTACAACTCAAAATTCAAACATGATCAAGTATACATATATATTACTATATATATTTTGAATCATCATTTCATAAACTCAAAAACAATTTTCTCAATTTATTTTTATGCTTGAAATCATACAAGCTCGCTGCCCCTCTAGTAGATATTGATGGTATTCGTGAGCCTGTTTATGGATCTCTACTTTATGGAAACAATATAATTTCTAATGCCATTATTCCTACTTCTGCGACTGGTCTATGGGTGCCCAGTTTCTCATGAATAAGAACCCCTAACTGAGATTTTAAGGGTTTCTCATAAACCACGTCCCTCATGGACTGATTTATTATGTAGACTAGATCCATTCTCTGTTGTGCTATGTGAGATTGCCCTCAAGAAACTTGGTACCAAGGTTAACAATCAATTACAGCTGTTAACTTGCTGGCTATTTCTCTATAACTCCCATCTAAACTAACTAAATAAATTCATATAAATCTGAAAACCTTTAGAATCTTTTAGTTCTCTAGGAGCTCTGAATCTATATGATTCTAATAATCTAATGTTAGCATAACTGTGACTATAAAATCATGTCCAAGGGATCATTGTTTGTAGACATTTGAGATTTCATACCTCCACAAAATATGTAGCCGTCAATTGTTCTGAATATCATGAAGATTTAAGCTCTAAAACCTGTTGATTAATTATCTAAATCACATTCCAAACTATCAAGTTTTTCATAAACTAGGAAAACTTAATATCATATTCTGAAATTACAGGGCTTAAAACCATATTTCCAATCTTTTTTCTCTAAACTTATATATGGTTATAAAACTATATCATATACATAAACCAGTGTCAGAATTCATTCAAACAATAATAAAAATCTCTAACAATTACATATATAATCAATTCTACATAAAACCCGTATATCAAACTGTTGACTTTTGGCTTGAGAACTCTAATTAACCAATTTGGTTATTTCTGTTATGAGTTAGTGTTTTTTCTATTAGTTAGTTGTTAACAGAATAACAGAATTTTATTATCCTTTCTTTTATTGTATTGGCTTTGCCTCACATACATAGGATATAGATAAACCTATCAAGCTATGTACATAAAAAAAAGAGAGTGATCCAATCTGAAAAAACTGACTGAGAGAAAGGGATACAAACTCATCTGTAATCCTTCAAGATTCAATGGAAATTAGCATAATCTTCTGCCTGTTGATGTAGCTCACACATTGTGAGTGAACCACATAAATTTTTGTGTGTTCTTCTTCTTCTCTCTTCTGATTAGTGTTCAGCCATTTTTCAGTTTATTTGTATTCTTTCTTAACAAATTGGGATCTAAAGCTCGGTTTAATCTTCTACACAATCTTCCACTTCTGTTCAAGGTGATCTTTGAACATTCACCACTCAGTTTTTCATCTACACATAAAGGTCTCTACTTATCCATTTAAAGAAAAATGACAAACTCGATCAAGATTGAGAAGTTCAACGGCAAGAATAGCTTCAATCTCTGGTGTATTAAGATGCGTGCTCTGTTAAAGGAGCAAGGGGTCTGGGCTCCACTTTCTGGACAATCTGGGAAGGTTGTCAAGGAGAATGTTGTTCAACATGAAGAAAAAGCTCATTCTTTGATTCTTTTCTCCCTTTCTGATGAAGTCCTTTATGAGGTTGCCGATGAATCAACCGTTGCGGGTTTGTGGCTTAAGTTGGAGAAACTCTCTATGACCAAGTCCTTATACAATAAGTTGTTGCTAAAGAAAAGGTTATTTGGTCTCCGAATGAAAGAAGGTATGAAATTGCAAGAACACCTTGATGAATTGAATGAAATTTTTCTGAGACTTCGTGTTATTGATGTAAAAATAGATGATGAGGATGCAGTTATGATTCTGTTAACTTCTTTAGCCCCTTCTTATGAGAATTTTATCAATTCTTAAAGTGTTAGGAAAGATAGCATCACCTTAGAATAAGTTAAATCTAGTTTATATTCAAGAGAACTTAGGATTAAAGCTTCTATAAATGTTGAAGAAAATTCTGCATCTGGCTTGATTGTTTCCAATCCTCCAAAAACTAAAAACAAGTCTAAGGGGAAATGGAAGAAGAATGATGCTGTTAATCCTAAGGATATTTGCAACTATTGTAAAGAGGCTGGTCATTGGAAGAAGGACTGTCCTAAGAAAAAGAAAAAGCAAGATTCTATTGCAGCAAACATACAAGATGATAAATCAATCGATTCTGACTTAGCCCTCAATGCCATTGATGTTAAAGAAAATTCTGAGCATTGGGCTCTTAATTCGGGTTGTTCTCATCATATGTGTCCTCACAAAGATTGGTTCAATACTTATGAGGAAAAGACTAAAAGAAATGTTCTCAAGGGAAATGATGTGCCTTGCAAAGCCATTGGGATTAGTTCAATCAAAATTAAAATGCATGATAATTTAGTAAGGACCTTGACTAATGTAACGCATGTTCCAGAGTTAAAAGGGAATTTAATTTCTGTAGGAGAATTAGACTCAAAGGGTTATACCTGCAGTGTTGAAGGTGGGATCATGAAAATCAAAAGAAATGCTAATCTTGTTGTTATGCAAGGAACCAAGCACAGAAATCTATACATTTTGCAAGGTTCCACTATGATAGATTCTGTGGCAGCCATCATAAGCATAGAAAAGGATACTTCTGTTATTAATTCCCTATGGCATATTAGGCTTGGCCACATGGGTGATAAGGGCATGCAAATTCTCAACAAGCAAGGCTTACTTGGAAATCAGAAGCTAGCGCCAATAAAATTCTATGAACATTGTGTCTTTGGAAAACAACATAAAATAAGTTTTTAGAAGGCTCAACACAATACTAAAGCTACTCTAGATTATATACATTCTAATTGCTGGGGACCTTCAAGAGTTCCATCACTAGGTGGTGCTAGATATTTTGTTTCCATAATTAATGACTACTCAAGGATGACTTGGGTGTTTATAATGAAGCATAAATCTGAAGCTTTCAAGTATTTTAAACATTGGAAGATCTTAATTGAAAATCAAGTTGGAAGGAAAATCAAAAGACTTAGAACTGATAATGGGTTAGAATTCTGTTCAGAGGAGTTCAAGGAATATTGTGTGAATGAAAGAATATCAAGACAATACATAGTTAGAAACACCCCTCAACAAAATGGTATTGCTAAGAGGATGAATAGAACTTTGTTAGAAAAAGCCAGATGTATGCTATCAAACTCTGGTTTGGGCAAGAATTTCTAGGTTGAGGCAATAAGTACAGCAAATTACTTGACTAATAGAACTCCTTCAATAGCCATTGATTGGAAAACACCAATTGAGGTATGGTCAAACAAACTAGCTAATTATTCTATGTTAAAAGCGTTTGGATGTACTGCCTATTATCATGTAAATGAAGGAAAATTAGAGCCTAAAGCTAGAAAAGGAATTTTTGTTGATTATGGAGAGGGTGTAAAGGGATTTAGAATTTATTTACCATCAGAAAGAAAAGTGATTTTAAGTAGAGATATTACTTTCCATGAAGCATCTCTACTATCATCCAAATCTAGCCCATAAACAGAAATGGATAATTATGAAAATTCTAAACAGATGGAGCCCTCAAATCCAAATGTTGATGATCAAGCTGAATTACATGATCAAGCTGAAATTGATACCACAGAAGCAGAATTTGATATTACTCCTCAATCTGAAACTGCTATCAGAAGATCTCAGAGGAATATAAAACCTCTTGAGAGATATGGTTTTGAAGACATGACCTCATATGCTCTTCAAGTTGTTGAGGTAATTGATCCAGCAGAGCCTACAAGCTACCATGAAGCTGTCACTTGTTCAGAATCCAGCAAGTGGGTCACTGCCATGCATGAGGAAATGGAATCACTTCAAAAAAATAAAACATGGCAGCTTGTGAAATTTCTTGAAGGAATGAGACTATTGGGATGCAAATGGATTTATAAGAAGAAGCCAGGTACAACAGAAATAGAACAGGTCAAGTTCAAGGCAATGCTTGTTGCTAAGGGTTATAATCAATAGGAAGGGCTTGATTATAATGAAATTTTCTCCCCAGTAGTGAGACAAACTTCAATCCGAGTTCTTCTTGCCTTAGTTACTAATCTAGACATGGAACTAGACATTCTTACATGGAGATCTTGAGGAGGAAATCTTCATGAAACAACTTGAAGGATTTGAAGAACAAGGCAAGGAAAATTTGGTTTGCAAACTGAAGAAATCACTCTATGGTTTGAAGTAATCTCCAAGGCAATGGTATAAAAGGTTCGATCAATTCATGACCTCAAATGGTTACTGCAGAAGTCCTTATGACTCATGTGTTTATCATAGCAAGGTGGAGAAAGGATCAAACATTTATCTACTAGTATATGTAGATGACATGCTCATTGCATCACAAGACAAAACTAAAATTCAGAAACTAAAATCTCTTCTCCATTTTAAATTTGATATGAAAGACTTAGGAGCATCAAAGAAAATTTTAGGCATAGAAATATATAGAGACAAAAATCAGAATTTCTATGCCAAAGATATTATATTCAAAAGATTCTAACAAGGTTTGGCATGACCACAGCAAAACTTGTTAGCACACCTCTAACCAGCAACATTCGAATTTCTGAAGCTTGTGCACCTCAATCAGAATATGAAATTGTGTATACGACCAAAGTACCATATGTAAATGTTGTTGGAAGTCTTATGTATGCAATGGTTTGCACAAGACCCGATTTAGCTCAAGCAGTAAGTGTGGTTAGTAGATACATGGGAAGACTAGGAAAGGAACATTGGCAAGCAGTTAAGAGAATACTTAGGTACTTAAAGGGAACCATTGATGTTGGTCTCATCTATGGGACCAAAGCAGACTTGCATTTGGCAAGATACTCGGATTCAGATTATGCCACTGATATGGATGCTAGAAAATCTGTAACAGGCTATGCTTTTACTATTGGCAAATGTCTTGTATCCTGGAATGCCACTCTACAACCAACAATGTCCTTATCTACAACTGAAGCAGAATATATGGCACTAATTGAAGCTTCCAAGGAAAGAATTTGGCTGAAAGGATTAATCACTGATCTAGGATTCCCTCAAGACGGATATGATTTTCTATGATAGTTTAAGTGCTATTTTTCTGGCCAAGGATCAAGTCCTTTATGAGAGGACCAAACACATAGATGTGAGATACCATTTTATCTAAACTAAAACAAGGGTCAGAAGATTGATACTAAGGAAAATCCTGCAGATATGTTCACTAAACCTGTCCCTAGAAGCAAATTGATGCATTGTTTGGATTTGCTTAATGTTGATTGTTGGAAATAACAATTCTGAAAAGACAGTAGAAGAGAGTATGCGACCTTGAAGGTTTATAGAGTTTCTTAATCCAAGGTCGAGATTTGTTAACTTTTGGCTTGAGAACTCTAATTAACCAATTTGGTTATTTCTGTTATGAGTTAGTGTTTTTTCTGTTAGTTAGTTGTTAACAGAATAACAGAATTGTATTATCCTTTCTCTTATTGTATTGGCTTTGCCTCACATACATAGGATATAGATAAACCTATCAAGCTATGTGTATATATATATATATATAAGTGATCCAATCTAAAAAGACTGACTGAGAGAAAGAGATACAAACTCATCTATAATCCTTCAAGATTAAGTGGAAATTAGCATACTCTTCTGCCTGTGGATGTAGCTCACACATTGTGAGTGAACCACGTAAATTTTTGTGTGTTCTTCTTCTTTTCTCTTCTGATTAGTGTTCAGCAATTTTTCAGTTTATTTGTATTCTTTCTTAACACAAACATTGTCTCATGAGTTTTATCAAAACAAGTTTCATGCTCTAAAACCAAGAGTTCTAAAACATTCAACCAATAGTAACTTCAAATCCTTTTATAGTGATCTCTAAAATCAAGCAATAAATTATATTTTCATGAAAATAACTCTAATGCACAGTATATAAAAATCACATATGAGAACCTACTCACTTGGTGGGGTGAACATTGAAGGTTCTACACTAACAGGATTCCTTGGAGTGGAAATGGCATCAGTATCTACCATAAAAGCGGTAGAACTCTAAATTAATCTCTAATGATCCCTAAATAACTCTAACCTAACATTATGAAGTGTGGAAGAATACTATAGCATGGAAACCATAAAGAACACAAGATTTAATCCCAAAACATGAAAGATTGAAGGAGAAAGGAAGCAAAATCCATAAGCTAAACATACCTTAAGCCTTTAGAAGAAGAAAAATGGAGTTAGATTGAGAAAAGGTGAAGAAATGAAGTCGGAGGATGAGAGAATTGCAATTTCTGGAAGAAATAAGGTGGAGGGGTGGTGTTTAATGGTCTGGACCCCAAAAATGGGGTCTTTAATGAAATTTTGAGCACTGCAGCACTTACCAGAGAGTATAAAATCGTCACCTACACCGCCTTACTATTCCCTGAGCTGTAGCACTCTCCAGAATGGTTTTGCTCCTAACTTTGAGCTATAATCCAAGTATTGGCATATACTGGACTAGGTTGTCTCAATACTCACTTATTTACATTTCTTAATTTCAAGTTAATGATTAACTTTAAAACATAAATATAAATAAGGAAATACCCCCCATTTGGATTCAAACAAAATATTAGAAAAATTAAAATCTCGGCCAATCAAAATCCAAATTTTGGATTTTAGTTCTGTGAACACCACATTTTTGTTCGAATTTCATATTATTTTTATTTTCATTTTATCAGCCCAATTTTTTTTCTCATTTTAGTTTAGGTCCTTAGCCCACAGCGTCCTATTTGTTTGTTTGTTGTTGTGGCCTATTTGAATAATATATAAAAAACAACCAAGTTTTTTTGTCCCAAACTTGTGCTCATTAGTTCATAAAAAGGGATAATCTGATGTAAATCATCAGAAAGGAGATTGAGATAGCCATGCCATCAGAATCAAATAAAAATCACAATCCCAATCTAATCCCTGATTTGCACAAAAATGGAAAAAAAATCAATTGAGCGTTACAGAGGATTAGAACATATAATCAAATAAACAAATCATAATCCTAATCAAATTAAATCTGATCCTCAATCTGCATAAATGGAAAAAAAATCAATTGAGCATTAAAGGGGATTAGGATATATAGAACATGGATATAATAAGGTCAGTACAACACTGTAAGTGGTGGTGGTTTTTGGAGCAAAACAAACAAGTAAAAAGACAGACACAGGGAAGAAATAGTAGCATCAAGGAATAGGTTTTTTTTTTTACCTCTTTGCTTTAGCATCAGGAACATTCAACCATGAAAAAGAAAAGGGGAGAGGATAAGAACACCACCATTGCAACCCTTTAAATTATCACCATCACCAATTACTTCAGCCAGGCACCGTCGTGCCTTTGTCCAGCCACTACCGCAGGAAACACCGCGCCGAGTTGTGGCTTCCACTCATCCGCGACGCACCTTCATGCCAGCAGCCATGAGCGAGCATCGTCGCTGGGGTCACCATCGCGGTGGACTGCCGTGCTTCTCTCTCAGCATCCTCGAGCTCTTCTCTCTCCCCTGCTCGCTGCGAAGACCGCCCCTGCTCCCAACATCATCATCCTGGACCGAAGCTTAGACCTCAGCCTTCCCCTATAGCTGGACAGCACTGCTGCGATGCCCTCCTCCGGCCAACCACTCTCCGCCGTGAATCCTCTCTCCTTCCCTGCTGACATGCACTGTTGCTTCCCGAAGCCTCTGCACTTTGCTTTTGTTTCCTTTGTATGATGTTGTAATTTGGGGGAAAATGGGGAATTAGGGATTTAGGTATAGGATTTTTTTTTCTCTCTCTCAGTTGACTTGTTTGGTTTCTCGTAGGGTCTGGGTCTTATTTGTTTTTGGGCTGGTTTCCTTTTTTTTAAAGTTCTTTTTTGTTTTTTGGTTAGTAGTTATTGGGTTGGGCTTTAGTTTTCTTTATTTTTTTTATTGCCTTAGATTTGGCTTTTTTTTTTTGTTGCCTTAGATATTTTTAATTTTTATATTTAATTAAAACAAAAATCCTATTTTCACAAATAAAATCAATCAACCAACATTTTTTTTAGTAATTAAATCCATCAGCATAGAATTATTTTCTACAGAATGACGTGGCTTTGAATTCCTCATTGCACCAGAGGATACGTTGGCGTAGCCAAACAACTCTCAAGCCAAAATCTTTTTTTTAAATAAAATTTGTTCCTTAATTTTTATTTTTATTTTTTATTTTTATTTCTTTGTAAATATATAACTGTTACTTTTTTGGGGAAAAATAAATACTTTAAAATCATAAAATTTGCAAAATGAGCTCTAGGGTAATCGTATTTATACAGATGTATTAGGGGTGCAGTGGGATTAAGTTTCCACCCTTCCTTAATTATAATTAGACTCCCGAATCTCAAAGTTTCTTTCAAAGGACCAATTTACAAATTAAAAATGGTTTTCCAATTTTAGCCAGATTTAAAATTAGTGGTGACTCCCTTTTTAAAATTGATTATCAATCGTCGCAGTCCTTTCCGGGGACGTTGTGACAGTTTGGCGACTCCATTGGGGACTTTTAGATAGTCAAGCCAATTGGAGTGAATTATGCAAATAAATAACTTTATGATATTCGTTTTTCCCCTACCTTTTTTTTTCTTCTTTCTTATAAGTGTGTTTTTTTTAATGTATATAATTGTTTTTTATATTTATTTATTCATCTTATATGTAACACAAACCTTAGGATAGATGACTTTTTATATGTGTTTGAATTGTTTTGTAGGAATATGTATAGTATTTAGGGTCAAAGGTTGGTATGCTCCTCACACATTATCACATTCACATTACTTTACCCACCTTTTGGCTCTACACCCGAGCTTGTGCAACCCAAGGATTAGGAGGGGTCCTGACATTGTCACTGATGCGCTTCATGCCCACTTAGCATTTGGCAGGACACCACCCAGATTGTTACTAATCTCATGGATCGATCATACTGAGAGAGTTCATCCCTACTTGTGGTCTTTTCATGAACTGGGTCTTTATCTTATGGATAGGGGCAACTGGGGACCATGGCCTTTAGATGTCTAGACCCATCCCAATAACTATGCACTAATATATTGAACCTAGTGACCACCCAATTAAGGTTCAGACCTTAGAAAAATCCACCCTTAGAATTAACCCTTTTAGGACACAAAGGAGCATCCATTTTCTCTCGTCACTAACTTATTACATATATCTTATCGTACCTGCATGCATTTTTTTATTTTTTATTTTTTATCATTTTATTACTATTATTATTATTATTTTTTAAGCATATCATCCATAAGGCATCCATTGTACAAAAAAAAAACATTTTTTTCTCATGCATATATACATAGCATGCATAACATTCATTTTTAGGATAAAAGTTTCATGCATGATAAAAAAAATAAAAAATCATTTCATGCATGGCATGTATCCATTACATCACCCATGCATATTTAATATAGTTGATGTCATTTAATTTTATGTTCCTTTTTGTGCTCTTAGACAGGGTACAAGGCTTATCATCACTCAAAGACACAATGGAAGCAACCCAAAATAGCACTAGTAATGCAAAAAGAAACATCAAAGTCACTGTGGTCCAAAGCGAGCTACGAAAAGTAGAAGAAACATACCGGTTGATGCCACATGAAGTCAGACTCAATTTCAAGAACACATATGGATATATAGTAGACCTTTTATATATCCCTATTGAAGAATCTGTGCTTAGTGCCCTTACACAGTTCTGGAAGTCTCCCTTCCACTATTTTGAGTTGCCAAAGATTGATATAACTCCAACCATAGAGGAATACAAAAGAATGATAAGGTTACCCATCCGTGAGAAGGAAGGTGTGTACCTTTATTAAGGGAATTATGCAACAGAAGCAAAAGTTGCCAAGCTAATCGGGGTCCAGGTTGACCAGTTGGTGATGAAGGAAAGAGGGTCAACCCGAGGATTAACTAGAGAATTCCTTGAGTCTCACCTCAAGGCGTTGGCCCAACAAAGAAAATAGGACTTGTTCAACCCAACTTTGGCATTAATAATTTATGGGTTGGTGCTCTTCCCTTTCATGCCAGATATTGTTGATCAAGCCTCCATGGATGTCTTTTTTAGGTTTTGCACCTATAGGGCCAATCCAATTCCTGCGATTTTGGTTGACACTTTTCTTTCAATGGAAATATGTCATCGGAAAATAGGAGGGAGGTTACAATGTTGCTCACACATGCTATATGTGTGGGTAATGACACATATGCGTGCTGGAAATCAGATGGGACATCTACCAAACCCATTGAAGCACTTTCATCGCATACCAATAAATTAACAACAGGCGCTTAGGTGGATGCAAGAGTTTTCTGCTGTTGAACCCAACACCTTTACGTGGGTTTGCCCATGGTACAGTGGTGAAAGTATTATCTACAGCTGTGGGGCCTTCCCTTATGTTCTTTTAATGGGTCCAAGGGGTTGTGCATCCTATTCTCCTGCCTTGGTGCTTAGACAGCTTCACTGGACCCAAACTAAGCCTCAAGAAGAGCAATTGTAAGGATACAGTTTCCTCTACCAACAGCATCCAGATACAAAGAAGCAAGAGTTGGAGATCAAGAAGGCTTGGGAAGACATCAAGACTGCAGGAAGAGGTAGATTGGGAAAGCAATTACCAATCTCATCCTCGGAATATGAAGAGTGGAGAAAAATAAAAGTAGGGCCAGTTCAACTCTTAATGGAAGTTTCGCAAGTGGATGGAGAACAATTTCAATCAATGGTTTCCCATATTGAGGCATTGAAGTCGCAAATAAGGCTCCTAGAAGAGAAAAAGCAAGAGGCTGATGTGAAAGTTGTCATTCTCCAAGACTGGTGTCATAAGATGGCCAAAGAAATTGAGACATTGAAAAATGAATATGCAGACTACCTAGATGATTCAAGAAGTAGAGGAAATACGGTAACTGCTAGGTTCCAAGAACTTCAGGGGGAACTTCATTTCCTTTTGAAGGAAAAGAAGAGCTTTGAAAGAGAAATCATGCTCCAAGACAAGGCCAAAACAAAGCTAGAAGCTGAACTTGACAAGAAAGAGAAGATTGTAAGGGATCTAGAAACAAAGGTCACCAATGAAAAGAGGGTAAGAAGATAATTAGAAAAGATTATTAGCATGGAGCGACAAGCAAGAAAGGAACTGGAAGCCAGGGTGGAGAATTTGTTGAAAGTCTTAGCACGAACAGAAAATGATTGTGCTTGCGCATGGACATCATTAAGCCAGTATCAACACCTCTATGTCGCGGCAGCAGAGCATAGGAAGTTTTGGAAGAATAAAGCTTTGGACAGCATGGAAGAGCTTGAGCAATGGAAGACAAAGTATGCCCAAACTATCAATGAGATTAGTAACCATGGTCATGAAGTCATACAATGCTTTGAAGAGGCAAAAGAACAAATGGAAGAAACACCGCTGCTCGACTTACCGCAAAGGGTAACCAAGTTCATGAAGAAGTATGAGGGCTATGCCAAGAGTTTCAAGAAACAGAAGACCAAGTTGTTGATGTACTAGACTTAGTGATTCATGATGTATTGAATTGCACTTTATTTCAAGAAACTGCATTTTATTTAAAGGAATAAAATTTTCAAGTCTTCTTTTCATGGTTACAAATATGTGTTCATAAATCGACGTGGCCTCCTTGTGTGAAACACGAAAATAAAGTCTGCTCCTAAAAATTGCATTGCTAGTGTTTATTAAATGGCGCCTGATGAGGAAGTAAATATTCCCTTCACAATCTCTACCAACCATACTTAAGTTGCAGGGTAGGGTGCTCGTAATGATATAAGTGGGAGGGTATTCCCAATTGTGACAAGAGTTGATGATATCCCTTTTGCTAAAAATAAAGAAAAAAGGAAAAACTGAAACCATGTCCTTTCTTACAGGAAATCTTTGTTATTCTTCAAAAGAAAGCTTCGTCTACACCAAAGGTCTTCAAGCAGCCATGGCAGGAGAAAGAGATTTCGGAAAAGAGATTGATGAATTGAAAGCTGCAATGAATGAACAAGTGGAAGTGGTTAAAGAAGCTATTGTGCATATGCTTAAGCCCAGGGAAAATGGGAAAGGAAGCGGAGGCAACAAGCCCAATAATGAAGAGCCAGGATATGAATCAGATGGGCATGCCAATAATGCAATCCCACACAACTACACAATCCCTCACAACCATGCCAACAATGTAATCCCACACAACCATGCCAATAATGCACTCCCACACAACAATATGGAGAAGGATGCGGAACGACGGAAGCTCAAACTAGAACTACAAGAAAGCTTGCATAAGCAGTTCCGAATGCTACGTGGGCCTAACCCATATGGCTCGATGAGTATTAGTGATTTGTGTTTGGCTCCTAGTGTGGTCATTCCTAAAGACTTTAAGATGCCCGAGCTTGTCAAATTTGATGGCAGCACTAATCGTATCATGCATTTACAGATGTATTGTACAAAGATGGGAATGTGGTCCAAGGAGGAGAACATCCTGATTAGCTTTTTCCT
Source organism: Dalbergia cultrata (assembly GCA_031216105.1). Lineage (NCBI taxonomy): Eukaryota > Viridiplantae > Streptophyta > Magnoliopsida > Fabales > Fabaceae > Dalbergia > Dalbergia cultrata. Next base: position 23,230,265 of record CM062350.1, read on the forward strand.
TAAGAGCTTGGAGGGCGCTGCATGGGAGTGGTATATGCAGATTGACCAGGCACAGATTAGGTGTTGGGAAGATCTAGCTCAGGCTTTCATTAACCAATACAAGTTCAATCTGAATGCTGCACCTACTAGGGACCAGTTGACAGGGATGAGGACGAAGGAGAATGAGTCTTTCAAAGAATATGCCCAGAGGTGGAGGGCCATGGCTGGAAGGGTTATTCCACCAATGTTAGAGCAAGAAATGTGCTCTTACTTCATTCGTACATTGGAAGGTCCATTCTTCAAGAACATGCCTGGGACCCATGTGAAGGAGTTCGTGGATTTGGTTGAAATAGAAGAAAGGATTGAGACCAATATCCAAGAAGGAAAGGTGGAGTTAGCAATAGGGGAAGCAGGTGAATCCCAATCTAAGAAGAGTTCCAATTTCAAGAAGAAGGAGAATGCAGTTAATTACATCCACCCCCAACCACATCAACCCACTCCTCGGCTAAACCACTACCCATCATACCCAAACCATTACCCATCATACCCAAACCATTACCTATCTTACCCACATACACAATATCCATCTTACCCACATCAATAATACCCATCTCCAAGAGCTGTTCCAACCCAAACACCATGCATACCTCAACCACCCCAAATCAACCACGTCTCCTACCCTCGACCATACACACCAACAATGCCTAGACCTCACCAAGCACCATTCCCAACCCACCAAACAATCAATCCCTTTGGAACTCCCCCACCTTTCAACACCAGCAACAAACCCCCAATGGAAAACCGACCATTACCTGATTTTCACATGAGCAATGCTGAATTATTCAAGTGTTTATGTGGAGATAACTTGCTAACTCCACGTCCTGGAAAGACCTTCGTGCCGCTATATCCTTAGTGGTACAATCCAAACCAAACAAGTAATTATCATTCCAACTCCCCTGGACACTTTGTCGAGGATTGTTACGGGTTCAGAAGTGCAGTATGACATTTGATTGACCGCGGTGCCATTAAGCTAGAGGAAGAACCAAGACCGCACATAAAGAATAACCCATTGCCAAATCATGATGGAGGACAGGTGAGTTCCATCTGTTATGAGAAGCATACAAACCAAGGAGCAGAGACTGCCAAACTCCCATTAAAAGAGATCCTAGAAGCACTAAGGAAGGTAGGCTATGAGATGGAAGTTGAAGAAAAGAAAGGAAAAAGGACAGTAAGAGGAGATGAAGATGATTTATTCTGTGAGTGTTCCGGAAAAAGGCACCATATAGAGGAATGTCCGGAGTTGAAGCTTTACATTGAAAAGATGATCAAGCTAGGGGTGCTCGAGATGCCAAAGGGGATCAGACAAAGCGTCAATATGATCCACCGTGCACCCCCTGTTTGTATAGTCTACAATCATGATCCAACACTTGTTTTCAAGGTGCCTAAGCCATTTCCTTATGAAAACAACCATGCGATTCCATGGAGTTCTGAAACTGTGATAGAACTTAATCCTGTGATGTCTGGAATGACATCTCCCAGTCAAAGACCAGTACCTATCTTCAAGGTGTCTAGTTTGCCACCTTCTTATCTTGCCGCAACCGCAAACCTGATAAGCCAGAAGCAATTGGAGAATCTAGCAACAAAGCTTGTTTAGAACCTTCTACATCAGAGTCTATAACAAATGTTACAGGAATAGGGGCAATTACTCTGAGTGGCGGGTATTATACTCCAGGGAAATTGTTGAAAAACCCTCAGGTGATACCTATGAAAGACCCACAAATGTCATCCATGAAGGAAAGTAAGGAAAAAGGCCAGGAAGATGAGGAAAAAGAATTCCTAAAGATAATGAAACAAAGTGAGTATGATGTAGTAGAACAACTAAAGAAAACACCAGCAAAAATCTTACTTTATTCCCTGATCTTGCTCTCGGAGGCTCATTGCAATGCAATTAAGAAGGTGTTGGACCAGGCGTATGTATCCAAGGATATAACCCCTGATAGGGTTGAAGGGATCATGAATGCAATTAAAACGGCTAATGCCATCACTTTCATGGAAAGCGAGGTCTTCCCTCATGCAGTGGGGCGTCTGAAGGTGCTCCACATCACCTTAAAATGCCAAGGTTGCAACATCGCAAAGGTATTAATTGACGGAGGATCAGCCTTTAATGTGCTTCCTTATTCCACACTGCAACAACTACTAATTGAATCTTCAACAATTGAACCAAGTGGGATGATTGTAAAGGCGTTTGATGGGTCATTGAGAGAAATCATGGGTACCATTGACCTTCAGCTGGAAATTGGTCCAACTACATTTGTGACTAGATTCCAAGTGATGGACATTGAACCAGGGTACACAATGCTGTTAGGAAGACCCTGGATTCATGAGGCAGGCGCAGTCCCCTCTACGCTTCATTAGAGGGTGAAGTTTATAGATGAAGGTAAACTTATCACAATCAGAGGGGAAGAGGAATTGTTGGTGACTAAACCAATGACAATGTTGTACATCGATTGTACCGAAGATTCCCTCGAGGTCTCATTCCAAAACCTTGAGACAGTTGAACCAGTAGAACAAAAAGGTGGTGTGCATCAGGTAATCGCTCAAATAATGCAAAAAAGTATATTCAAAGAAAGGAAAGGATTAGGAACTCAGTTGTAAGGTATCACAAACCCAATCTCCCTTCCTGACAACTTTGGGAAGTTTGGACTTGGGTATGAAGCCATAGGAGGACTATAGACTTTTGAATCCACCAATAAAAAGATCCCACATATTAGGGACACATTTCCCACACCCGCAACTGTAGTAATGATAGAAGAAGCTGAAGCTATTAGCACTCTTGAAGGAATCAAAGAAGTATCTCGGCTAATTTACCCAAGCTGCGAGCCATTGAACAATTGGCATTCGGTGCCCTTAGATGATTTATTATCTTTTGAGTAATGGATACTTTAGTTACCTCTATTGTATTTCAACTTTAATTGAATAATAAAATGATTATGCATGGTTTCTCTTTTCCATTCTCTTTCTGCGATTTTCTTTTTATTTATTTTTCTTTCTTTCTTTCTTCTTTCTTTTATTTATTTCGAGTCTGGTCTCAATTCCAGGGACTCTTCTTCTTTGAAATCTCTATCTCGTGCAAATGATTGTGAAAACCCATTAATTGATTATTGTGTTACAACGGACTTGAATGAAAATGAGCAAGACGAAGATTCTGAGTTATGCCAACAATTTGCCAAAATCATAAATTCCATGGAAAAAGGGATAAATCCACATGATGAGATTGTCGAAATTGTCAATTTGGGAACTGATGAGGATAAGAAAGAAGTGAAAATAGTTGACAACCCAGAAAGGGAGGAGTTGATCGCACTGTTCCTTGAATTCCTGGATATTTTTGCTTGGTCTTACAAAGATATGCCTGGTTTAGACCCTGAAATAGTGGCTCACAGAATCCCATTGATTGAGGGAATGGAACCGAGGCGACAGAAGTTACGGAGGATGAGTCCAGAGATGTCACTCAAAATCAAAGATGAAGTCAAAAAGCAACTCAATGTAGGTTTCCTGGAGGTCCCGCCATACCCAAAATGGATAGCCAACATAGTACCTGTGCCGAAGAAAGATGGAAAGGTTAGAACGTGTGTGGACTATCAGGATCTGAACAAAGTAAGCCCAAAAGACAATTTTCCTCTCCCCCATATAGATGTTCCAGTCGATAACATGGTAAGAAGTCACCGATTCTCCTTCATGGATAGTTACTCAAGCTACAATCAGATCCTGATGGCAGAAGAAGATAAGGAGAAGACATCATTCATCACTCAATGGGGGGTATTTTGCTATAGAGTAATGCCGTTTGGCCCGAAGAATGCTGGGGCAACGTACCAACGAGCAATGGTGACTCTTTTCCATGATATAATCCACAAGGAGTTAGAGGTGTATGTTGACGATATGGTGGCAAAGTCACAAGAAGGATAAAGTCATGTTGCTGTGCTCAGAAAGTTGTTTGAAAGATTGAGGACTTACAAACTTCGGTTGAATCCGGCCAAGTGCACCTTCAGAGCATCTATCAAAAAATTATTGGGTTCATCATTAGCAAGAGAGGCATTGAGGTTGATCCAGATAAGATTAAAGCCATCCAAAACATGCTAGTGCCTAAGACAAAGAAGGAGGTTCGGGGTTTCTTGGGTCGTTTAAATTACATAGCGAGATTTATCTCTAATTTGACCCACACTTGTGAGCCGATTTTCAAACTATTGAGGAAAGACAATCTGGGAAAGTGGGACAATAGGTGTCAAGAAGCCTGACAAAATCAAGAATTATCTGTCAAATCCACCTCTCTTGGTTCCACCCACATTGGGGCGGCCGCTCATACTATACCTCACGATGCTACACGGGTCCATAGGGGCAGTACTGGGTTAGCATGATGAGTCTGGTCGAAAGGAGCAAGCCATTTACTACTTGATCAAGAAGTTCAATGACTGTGAGACTAGGAATTTGGCTATTGAAAAGACCTGTTGTGCACTAGTATGGACGGCAAGGAGGTTACGGCAGTATATGCTCTACTACACAACTTTGCTGATATCTCGCATGGACCCTATGAAGTATATTTTTGAGAGCCCACATATCTCTATAAGGATGTCTAAATGGAAAGTGGCTGTAGCAAAATTTTATATCAAATATGTGACTTGAAAGTCTATAAAAGGAAGAGTGATAGCTGATCACCGAGCCGAGAACCCACTTGAAGAATATCAGCCGATGGAGCTTGAATTCCCTGATGAGGATATCCTTGCAGTCGTAGAAAAGGATAGTGAAAGTAAGGAGGATGGGGACTTGATGTGGAAAATGTACTTCGATGGTGCCGTTAACATACACGGGAACGGAGTTGGAGCAGTCTTAGTGTCTCCTAATGAAAAGTAGTTCCCAATCGCTATTAAATTGGCATTTGATTGTACGAACAACATGGCATAATATGAAGCATGCATAACTGGTCTAAAGGTAGCAATATCTCTTGGGGTCCAATACCTAGAAGTCTACGGGGACTCGGCCCTAATAATTTTTCAAGTCAATGGGGAATGGCGGGTTAAAGAGCATAGGTTGTTGTCGTACTACGAACATCTTGTGAAATTGAAAGATGAATTCAAGGATATCACTTTCCATTACTTACCCCATGACCAGAATCAGTTCGCAGATGCCTTAGCTACCTTGGCCGTGATGACCAAGCTTTATCTAGGAGTAGAAGTACGGCCTTTGCAAGTGGCCATTAGAAGAGAGCCAGCATACTGTTCAAACATTGAAGAGGAACCTGACGGCCGACCATGGTTCCATGATATTAAAAAGTTCATTAAAGAGAGGGAATATCCAACAGAAGCAAATGATAATGATAGAAAGACAATCAGACATCTATCTATGTCATTTTTCCTCTCAGGCGAAGTGTTGTATAAAAGGAACCATGATGGAGTCCTATAGAGGTGTGTCAACGAGGTAGATCAATTCCATCGTATCAGAAGTCCATGAGGGCATTTGCGGAACTCATGCCAATGGCCACACATTATCTCGACAGATCCTCAGGCAAGGTTACTATTGGCTCACAATGGAGAAAGATTGTATAGAGTTTGTCAGAAAGTTCCACAAATGTCAAATCTATGCTGATTGAATCCATTCTCCTCCTATGCCGTTGCACACTTTTACATCAATTTGGCTATTTGCAATGTAGGGCATGGATGTCATTGGGCTAATTAATCCCAAAGCCTCTAATGGTCATCGCTTTATTCTGGTAGCCATCGACTACTTCACCAAATGGGTAGAGGTTGCTTCCTATGTCAATGTAACACGGAAAGTAGTGGTGAAATTCTTGAAGAACAATATCATTTGTAGGTATGGGTTGCCAAAAAGGCTCATCACAGACAATGGAACTAATTTTAACAATGCAGAAGTACAAAAATTGTGTGCGCAATTCAAGATCAAGCATCATAACTCAGCTCCCTACCGACTAAAGATGAACGGGGCTATGGAAGCAGCAAACAAAAACATCAAGAAAATCTTAGGGAAAATGGTGGTCACCTACAAAGACTGGAGTGATATGCTGCCTTACGCATTGCACGCTTACCGCACTTCAGTCAAATCCTCAACTGGGGCAACCCCATATTCACTAGTATATGGGATGGAAGCGGTGACACCCATAAAAGTGGAAATACCATCGTTGAGAGTCTTGGCAAAAGCTGAATTAGAAAAGGCCGAGTGGGTCAAAACGAGATATGAACAATTGAACATGCTCAAAGAAAAATGACTAACTGTAGTCTATCATGGCCAGTTATACTAGAAAAGGATGGCAAAAGCGTTCAATAAGAATGTCTGCCCTCAAACGTTTCAACTAGGTGATCTTGTTTTGAAGAAGATTTTGCCAAATCAAGAGGATAACAGAGGCAAATGGGCACCCACACATAAAGGCCCTTACATAGTCAAAGATGCCTTTTCTGGAGGAGCATTGATCCTAATTGACATGGAAAGCAAAGCACTTGCTAAACCAATCAATTCGGATGCCATAAAAAGGTACTTTGCATAAAAAAAGAAGAAAAGAAAAAAACAAACAAAAATGCTTGCTAGGTTGAAAACCTTGAAGGGCAACCTAGACAAAAATTAGAGCAAACAAAAAGACAACAAAGCCCTAGGTTGAAAACCCGAGAGGGCGGCCTAGGCAGAAATTAGGGCATAAAGAGAAAGGAAACACAGTTTTTAGAGCAAATCTTAACTGCTAGGCCGAAAACCCAGAAAGGCAGTCTATGCAACAGTAAAGGGCCAAGCTAAGGATCAAGAAACTATGACGATTGTCGAAACTGGGACAATTTGAATGTTAGTGGATCACGACTGTTGTTGAGCACACAACAAAGGATTGTACTCACGTTCATGGGTTTTGGGTCTAATGCAACCAGTGAATCGGTGAAATGGGTTGATCACATGAAAGCGCACAATCAGTCTTTTCTTCCTTCTTCATTTCTTAACAGTCATTGACATTCTGTAAATACTTTCCAATCTGAAGTTCAATAAAATTGTCTTTCTCTTCCTCTGTATCATTGTTTCTTTTTCTTTTTTTACCATTTGGTTTTGTGCCATCTTTTTAAACCGTGCATAATCATGACATTATAATTGAAGTACAATTTAGGGGCTGATTTTTTAACAAAGCTTAGAAGTGATAAGTCAGACAGGGGTCTCAAGAACCAAGATTGACTTGCAAAGAAAAAAGGCAACTTGGTCAGCCCAAAGTCTGGAGGTGACGGTTTATGTGTGGGTTTGGATCGATTCAAAAAAAAAGAAGAAAAAAAAAGGAAGAAAAGAAAAATACTCGCTTGATAAAAAAACCCAGATGAGTGATGAAGGCAAAAGTTAGAGCAATAAAAGAACTGGGGCAAGTAGGAGACGCTGAAGCGTCACCAGGAAAACGTGTGTTGAAAAATTGCAATAGACAATCTCATGGGACGACTTATCTAAGAAGACAGTTCCTTTGGAATAGACGAAAGCTTTCTCGAAGAACAATACGAAGATACTTCAAACTAGGGCAATTTTAGTTTTTGAGAGCTATTGTCATTATTCTTGTCAATAAGCGCAACATAATTACATCGGTTTTGTGTCAATTCATTCGTCGTATCATCATTCCACTAGCTTTGCATCATTCATCATATCATCATCACATCAATCTTACATCATCACTTGATCAAAGTTTCCAATCATTCATTTGTGTTTACTTTCATTCACAATCTCCTTTTTACACTTCATAAGTCTTCTAAATTTCACGTTTACATGTTTTCACAGATTTTAAATTTCACATTTTTACACAGTTTGCTTTTTACATTTCACAAATTTTAAGTTTCACTCTTTCACAGTTTGCTTTTACATTTCACGAGTCTTTTGAATTTCACACTTAGATGCTTTCACAGTTTTTCAAATTTCACATTTTACATACTTTCACAGTCTGATTTTACATTTTACAGTCTTTAAATTTCACATTTTACATGCTTTCATGGTTTTGTAGTACATTCCGCAAGTCTTTTAAAATTTCACAATTACGTGCTTTCACAGTCTACTTTTACATCTCATAAGTCTTTTAAATTTCACAATTAAATGCTTTCACATACTTTCACGATTTTTATATGCTTTCACGGTCTTTATTTGCTTTCATAGTCTTTTCATGCTTTCACAGTCTTTATATGATTTCACGGTTTTTATTCGCTTTCACAATCTTTACATGCTTTCATTGTCTTTATTTTTACATGCTTTCACAAGTCATTAAGTTCCACATGCATTTTCACAAGTCCTTGAATTTCACAGGCATTTAGTCTTCCTTAAGTCATTTGACAACCCCATCAACATTATCATGCATTCATTATTACCATCATGTACTGATTGTCATCATGCATTCATCCTTATCATGCACTCATGAACATCATCATGCACCCATACACATTGTCATGCATCAATACACTCATCATCTTCATGCACTCATCGTCGTCATGCACTCATCCTTAGCATGTATTTGAACAAAATGTAAGTTCATATCTTTACTTGTCCCTTACAGCAAAACATCAAAGTCAGGGCCTTTATATTTTTTAATAAGGGACAAGTAAAGAGGGGCAACTATAAACACCACATTTTTGTTCGAATTTCATATTATATTTATTTTCATTTTATCAGCCCATTTTTTTTTCTCATTTTAGTTTAGGTCCTTAGCGCACAACATCCTATTTGTTTTTTTGTTGTTGTGGCCCATTTGAATAATATATCAAAAACAACCAAGCTTTTCTGTTCCGAACTTGTGCTCATTAGTTCATAAAAAGGGAGAATCTGATGCAAATCATTAGAAAGGAGATTGAGATAGTCATGCCATCAGAATCAAATCAAAATCACAATCCCAATCTAATCCCTAATTTGCACAAAAATGGAAAAAAAAATCAATTGAGCGTTAAAGAGGATTAGAACACAAAATCAAATAAACAAATCATAATCCCAATCAAATTAAATCAGATCCTCAATTTGCATAAATGGAAAAAAAAATCAATTGAGCATTAAAGGGGATTAGGACATAGAACATGGATATAATAAGGTCAATACAACACTGTAAGTGGCGGTGGTTTTTGGAGCAAAACAAACAAGAAAAAAGACAGACACAGAAAGCAATAGCAAAAAGGGAAGAAATAGCAGCATCAAGGAACAGGTTTTTTTTTTTTTTTTCTCTTTGCTTTAGCATCAGGAACATTCAACCATGAAAAAGAAAAGGGGAGAGAATAAGAACACCACCATTGCAACCCTTTGAATTATCACCATCACCAATTACTTCAGCCAGGCGCTGTCGCACCTTTGTCCAGCCACTATCGCTGGAAACACCGTGCCGAGTTGCGGCTTCCACTCATCTGCGTCGCACCTTCACGCCAGCAGCCATGGGCGAGCGTCGTCGCTGGGGTCACCATCGCGGTGTACTGCTGCGCTTTTCTCTCAACATCCACGAGCTCTTCTCTCTCCCCTGCTCGCTACGAAGACCGCCCCCTGCTCGCTACGAAGACCGCCCCTGCTCCCAGCATCATCGTCCCGGACCAAAGCTTAGACCTCAGCCTTCCCCTGCAGCTGGACAGCTCTGCTGCGACACCCTCCTCCGGCCAACCACTCTCCACCACGAATCCTCTCTCCTTCCCTGCTGACATGCACTGTTGCTTCTCGAAGCCTTTGCACTTTGCTTTTGTTTCCTTTGTATGATGTTGTAATTTAGGAGGAAATGGGGAATTAGGGATTTAGGTATAGGATTTTTTTTTCTCTCTCTCAATTGACTTGTTTGGTTTCTGGTGGGGTCTGGGTCTTATTTGTTTTTGGGCCAGTTTCCTTTTTTTTAAAGTTCTTTTGTGTTTTTTGGTTAGTAGTTATTGGGCTGGGCTTTAGTTTTTTTTATTTTTTTGATTGCCTTAGATTTGGCTTTAGTTTTTTTTTTGTTGCCTTAGATATTTTTAATTTAATTTAATTTTTATATTTAATTAAAACAAAAATCCTATTTTCACAAATAAAATCAATCAACCAACATTTTTTTTAGTAATTAAATCCATCCACGTAGAATTATTTTCTACAAAACGACGTGGCTTTGAGTTCCTCATTGCACCAGAGGATACGTCAGCGTAGCCAAATAACTATCAAGCCAAAATCTATTTTTTTAATAAAATTTGTTCCTTAATTTTTGTTTTAATTTTTAATTTTTATTTCTTTGTAAATATATAACTGTTACTTTTTTGGGGAAAAATAAATACTTTAAAGTCATAAAATTTGCATAATGAGTTCTAGGGTAACTGTATTTATACGGATGTATTAGGGGTGCAGTAGGATTAAGTTTCCACCCTTCCCTAATTATAATTAGACTCCCGAATCTCAAAGTTTCTTTCAGTTTTCAAATTAAAAATGGTTTTCCAATTTTAACCAGAATTAAAATTGGTGGCGACTCCCTTTTTAAAATTGATTGTCAATCATCGCGGTCCCCTCCAGGAACGTTGTGACAAGTTCAAATCCGAGAATTCTTAAGATTTTATAAACTTATGGGCTTAAAACGAAATGTTTAAAGGTTCATAAAATTCATTAAAAAGTGCTCTTTAACTTATTTTCCTCTTGAGAACAATTATCGGGAATTTTGATCCCAAGAATGTGGATTTTTCGTATAGCCTTCCAAGAATATATAGGATCCAGACTTAGTGAAATTCAAGACCTGGAACAATAGATAAAGGTAACTGACATACTTCCTTATTAGAAAAAATTTTCTCACTTTTTTTTATTTAAAACTAAGGTATTACAATGGAATTCTTTTGAAATTAGACTTGATATCGGGATTGGTGGCACAAAATAGGGGCTAGCAACCTGTTGATGAGAAATGTAGCAGTCTTAATGCACTTCACCCTCCACAAAGTGAAAAGGCACCCTAGACTGAAAAAACAAAGCTTGGTCATATTGAGTAAATGTTGATGTTGTTGTTCCACTATAATCTTTTGTTGAGGCATCTCAACACAAGAAAATTGATGAGATATTCCCTTAGATTGCAAAAAGTCAGTTAAGGCTAGTTCCTTAGCATTGTCGCTTCAAATTTTCTTGATTACTTTCCCAAATTGTGTCTCAATAAACGCAATGAATTTCTGCGCGCATTAGATGCAGATCCTTTGGTAGTCAAAAGGTAAATTGAAGTGAATCAAGAGCAATCATCCACAATGGTCAAGAAATGCCTCTCACCCTTGTATGTAGGAGTATGATATGGCGGCCCCCAAATGTCACGGTGTATCAAATCAAAAGAAGAAATAGACAGATGGTTATGGTATTCAAAAGTTAACTTTTGCATCTTAGCTAAGGGACACACATGACAGAGAGAATTAAAATTGCAAGAAGATGAAGGTAAATGTAAACATTTTACAATTTTATTGAAAACTTTATTAGAAATGTGTTCAAGATGAGCATACCAAGTCTCACTAGTTATATGGCTAACAAGAGTATGAGCAGTATCAAGTAAAGGAACATAAGAGTCATGTGTCTCAACTTTATTACACCCTAAACCAATTTCTTCCAGCACATTATTTACAGCGTTACAAGTGTTATGGCTAGATGTAGTATTTGGGTTGGAGGAGTTGGTAGCATCAAAGAAATAAAGTCCTCTTAACTATTTACTGCTTTTAATCACCCTCGAACTACTGTGATCCTAAATGGAAAAGAACCACAATGAATTGCTATAAAGACAGGTAAGTCTTCAAAAGTGCACTAATAGACAAGAGTAAAATTAAATGCTGGTATGTAAAGCATATTTGACAAATGTAGAGAATTTGTGAGTTTACTAGTCCTAATAGAATAAACTGGAACCCTTTTGTTTATTTGGCAAAATGACAAAAGAATTTTTAAGATTGCATATGGGAGTGAAATTAGATGGAGTGCAAGTGATTTGACTTCACCTAAGTCTAATATCCAAATATGAGAGGAGACATCAAAATGTATATTTGGAATAGAATTGACAACACCAATGGGAAAGGCAGAAGCCAAATCAATCGAGTCTCCTAGAAAGTCAGCAACATTGGACATTTGAGAGGTCAAGAGATTTAACCGAGGATTCAAATTGTGGTCCACAATAGGTAATGCAACCGCAATATTACCATTGTGCCACTGCCTGCAACCGCATCACACTGCAATTGCAGTGTGAACTGAAATCACAGAGAAAACAGCAACAAAGCGGTGTTATGGCTGCTACGGCCACAACTGGCCGCAACAAATGCAACTCACCGAAAAATAAAGAACCCACCACCACAATCAAATGCAACCTACCTAAAAATCAAGGACCCATATTGCTCTTCCATTTTCGTTCATGCACAACCTTAACCATCATGTGTATTGGTGGTGTAAGATGGAGTGGAGATCTGGGAAAGAGCACCGCTGGTTGAGGTTAGGTGAACATAAAGGAGAAGTCCAAGAGGAAGGTGAGGCTGGGTTTGGGAGAAGTTTAGATCACATGGACAGAAGTGGAGAAAAAAAAAAAAGAAAGGTGAAATATTGGCTGGGGTTGTGTTAGAATTGAAGATTTAGGCATCAGTTTTCAGAAAAAAGTCAAGATGAGAAGTTGGGAAGCGGGTTCTTTACAGAGGAAGCAAATAAGGAGAGGAATAGGAGGAAGTGTGTAGAAAGTAAGGTAGGTGGGGAGGGGAATGCTGTCAGGTGGATATTGGTCGGGAGTTTTTCTTCTTTTTTGAAAAAAAAAAAAAATTGGATGGGTTGGGACTTGGGACAATATGGGCTATTGCATTTTTTTGAGTTTATTTTGTAAAGTTTTGGATGGGCTTGAACAAGGCTTTTTTTTTTTTTTCCTAAAACTGGGTTATTGTTTTGTCTTATTTTGGGGGTTTTTGTGTGAATTTTGTTATTCTTTTTTCAAAATGAAAATCGGGAAAAGCATATATATATTAAGATTATATTCTAAAAACTGAAGCAATAAATATTTAAGAACAAATAATCAAATGTGCAATATTTTATATAGAAAAGTATAATTGAATATTAAAAATATATTCTATCTTTCAGGTGAGTTATTCATTTTTAGTCAATTATTAATAGTATTCTTTATTAAAATCTTGTGTTAAATTTAATTATCTTATGTTAAATTTTTTATCAAATATGTTGAACTTGTTATTTTGGTTCTACAATTGTTATGCTCTATTTATTTTGCATTTTGTGAAAAAATAAAAAAAAATCACATTGTAACAACCGCAATCTGCATCACAGTGGCTGCAATACCCGTAATTGCAATGACTGCGATCGCAACCACAACCATGATTTAGGACACTGGATTTAACAATTGTTGATACTTTTGAGTGGTGAATTGGACAGATGAGCTACCAGATGGAACAGTCATCGTATTACTCATTACATTGTTCACATATCCTTTATTCCCTTTCTTGTAATTGGGAGGATAACCTATGATTTGGAAGTATTTCTCCTTAACATGGCCAAGCATACCACAATTACTTCAAATTAGGCGATCTTTCTTGCATCTCCTACCATTTAGATTCAAGTTACCTTTGCTATCGGAAGCACGAACCATAAAGGAAACTTGAGTCTTAGATTGGGCTCCAACCAAGCATTGTTGCTCTTCTTATAGAATGAGAAGGAAAACATGATCAAGAAGTGGAATAGGATCCATGCATTAGGAGAATTTGATCTCGAGTTTGGGAATACAACTCATTCAATCCCATAAGAAAAGCCATGACAAATTCAGTTTGAAAAAACTGATCAAGAACTTGAACACCACCATAATTGCAGGAAAGTAGAGGTTGATATTCATTCAACTCCTCCCATATAGTAGTGATTTTAGGGGAGTAATGAGTCACAAACAAGGTCCCTTGAATTGTGAGATTTTTCTTCAGTTCGAAGATGCGAGGACATTGCCCTGTTTAGCTAACACAAAGAGCATTACATACATCTACAGCAATGAAGCAATATATGATACTTGCCGAGATCTCCTTGGAAATGGAATTGAGCAACCAAGAATGAAATTGTTGTTTCTCTCAAAAGAAGCAAGACAGAGAGGATTAACACTGTTTGGTTTTGGAAAAGAACCACCAACAAACATAAATTTGTTGTAAGCCAAAAAAGCAAATTTCATGGACCGACTCCATGAGTTGTAGTTGTCACCAGCTAATAGATTTGAAACAAGATTCAAGCCCAGAGTATTTGACGATTGAAGAACATAAAGGTTGATGAAGTCTTCCAAACTAAGATGGTTCATGGAAAATTGCAAGGAAAAGTGAGAGAAACAGAAAGAAAACACAAGAAAAAAATTTGTGTGGGAGATAAAGGAGATGAAGTGCGAAATCAGAAGAGTAGATTTCTACTAATACCATATTAAGTTTGGTATTGGAAAAGAAAATCATCTGAAATCTCATTGATGTTATAGAGGTTTTTATACAGATAAGTGTTATTCTAACACTCAAAAAGCAAGTGTCTATTGGGATATCTATTTTTTAACCATTAGATGTGATGAATAAATGCAATGAGTGGGGATCACCATCACATCCAATAGTTAAAAAGCAGGTGTCCCAATAAACACTCACTTTTTTAGTGTTAAAATAATATTTTGATAATGTGCATCTTGTTCTCTTTCCTCATATTTATGTGGGATCGTGGCTTGGGTTTAAGGGACTTAGTGGTTTGTGGATGTGGCATTGATGATTTGGCTCAATGTATGAGATTATGTGCATGCCATTGATTCCTCAAGGCATAAATAAACTCACTTTTTCCAAATCAATTCCCTACCTTGACCTTGGCCCTAGTATAACCCAATAAACCCCTTTTGATTCTTGCATGTCCATGTTTTTTTATTAGTGGTGATTGAGATAAAGAACAAACCTATGGAATGTTGGTTAATCAAGGAATGAGCGTTCATGGTTACCGCCTTAAACACTTTGAGGGTTAAAGTTCATACACCACTCACGTGAGATCCAAGTATTGGTTCATAATTGTTAAGCTGATTTTTGTCTTGCCTAGTAATTGGTTGCTTGTAAATAATTTTGTTGCTCTTGATTGGTGTAGATCCATCCTTTCAATTCCATTTCCTTTGTTTTGTTGCTCCTTTCAATTCCATTTTAGGATCAGATTATCTTTCTCTTTTCCCTATTTGGTGTTGAGGTCAGTAAATGCATGTTTTCTCATTGGGTACCCTGTATTTTGCCTTTATTATTGCATGAGGACATACAAGGAGCCAAGTGTGAGGGAGTTGATAAGTGTACGTTTTATGTTTATTTGCCTTCTTAGTACTTGGCATTTTTGGAACAAATGGTGTTTATTTTCTCGCCGAATTGCATGAATCCTTTCAAAGTCCCTTTTTGAGCTTAAGTATAAATATTTCCCTAGTTGCACTCTAAACTTTGCTTAGTTGAATTTTGGTTTGCTTGGAATAATTAGATGTCTAATTGAGGTCTCTTTGTTTTGCACGGCTACAATTGGGTGCATGAAGGCTCGAGGATGGAGCAAGAGCAGGAAGCTATGAAACTTAGGATAGAAACCCTGGCTAAAGCAAGCCTTGCTTATCAAATTAAAAATCGTAGGCATAGAAACTCTAACTTTGGCTAGTGTTTCCCTCGCCATGACATGCATGTGATTTCCTGACAGAATTGGGTTGATATTTGCTAACCATTTTGGGCCCATTTTTGGAAATTTTGAGGGCACAAATTTCAAGGAGAATGCATGAGCCAAAGACCCCTCTTTTTAGGAAAGTTGACTTTTACAAACTCTCTTAGCTAGCTGTCTCTGTTTTCTCACAGGGTTTTTTCTCCTTCTTCTACTCGTTGTTTCCATCTTATTTTCTTCAATTTGAGCTTGTAATCCTCCATGGCTATGGTGGAGTCAACCTTATTTAGTGCAAGGAGCTCAAGAGGCCATGGTTGTAATCTTGAAACTCTAACTCTTCTCTTGTTTTTAATGTCAATACATATTATGTTTCTTCAATCCTTTGTCTACTTCTCATTTAATGTTTTCATGAATGGTATTGATTGTTGATGTTTAATGAGTTGAGTGATAGATTCATATGAATTGGTATATTTGTGTGGAATTAGCTAGTTTTTGAAGGGTTAAAGAGTATGATTGGGTTCAATATAGCTAAGTACAATTAGGTTGATAATTTGCACGAATTAATTGAGAGTTTAGGTCTCAATATCTTGGTTGATTTCTGTTAATTGTTATCCTAGAGGTTTCTAGGCCTAGCTGTTAATTGTTATCCTAGATTCATGAAAGGAGCTTATGATGAAAAAGAGGAAGCTAAAGGAAGATATGAGGATAATGTCAAATTCGTGAATGAGCTTTTAACAAAAAGTGAAAGCTAAAGGAAGATAAGAGGAAAATGCCGATAGAGGAGTATAGTGTCATCATTCAAAGAAAGATACCTTTTAGTCTAAAATTAAGATCCACACAACTTTACTATTTCTTGCACCTTGGTTTTCCTAACAATTGGGAAGGCTTTGTCTGATCTCGTTGCCAACATTGATCTGATGTCAATTTATATTTTTCAAAATTTGGGTATTGAAAAGGCAAAGCCAACCATAATGTGTTTTCAGCGTGCTAGTCATTCAATTAAACATCCATATACTACAGTGGATGATGCCTTGATGAAGAAGGTTTACAAATTCATCTTTCCAGTGGATTTCATGTTCTGAACCTGGATGAAGTTTTTGAAGCCCCATTGATCTTGGAAAGACTATTTTTCACTACTAACAGAACTCTCATTGATGTGCAACATATAGAATTAAAACTACACGATTAATTGTTTTTAGATATTGTAAACAATTTAATCAAGGTTGGAATCTAGTGTAGCATAAAAGGCGGTATCGGATTGTAATCATAGAAAGTTGGATGTTTAGTAATGCTACACAAGACTAAAAACAAAAGAAAAGAGAAGAAAATTTATTTGGACCATTTAGGTCTTAGGGGCAAGCCAACATATTACCAACCAATTACTACTCAGGCATGCTTAGTTGAGAGGTAAAAATGAATGTAAAAATTACATGAATGAGTTTCATGTGTTTTTTACACATAAAATTCATTCATGTAATTTTTATCTCCATTTTTATCCTCCAACAAAATACCCTTAATGTATAATTAGCTAGGTCCATTTATCTCCGAGACCTAGAAGAGTTGGTTTGGGATTTTTGATAGCCCTATATAGGAACCAAAGGTAACAATTGTGAAAAGTAATCAATTTATGTTGTACACTAAGTGAAACAACATAAGAAGCAACTAGCAAATATCAACAGATTGTGCATCTACCATTGAAATCAACGTCAAACGCAGCAACAACATGAACCAAATTGAACGTTGTACAATTCCATGTTCACTTTTTAGATTTCTTAAACCATCCATGCAGAGACAAGCTATCTTTTAACAATAAATTAAACCCATCTTATAGACTCATAAAGCCACACAACAACCCCGGATAATCTTACACCAACCTTATAATGTACATTATTTTCATCCAACAATCACCCACTGAAGACCCTAAGACGACTGGTGATCCTTTCGCGGCATATGGGGCAGTTACTTATCCTGGATCCACAATCTCTACAAGTCTGTTCCCAAAAAATATAGCCAAAAGTTAAAAGTCATTAACAAATAAAAACATGTAAGTGAAATTAATAGAGACCAAAGATTTATTTAGGCTCACCATGTGCCCACATCCAAATGCCAAATCCCTTGCATTGGTTAGACATATTGGGCAGGCCTGCATAATACCATTGTTTATAACACTATATTAATCATCAAGCAACTTCAAAATTGATAGCAAAGCATTGTTCCATCAATATCTAAGTAATAATACAACTACAGCAATGGTCACATAACTTTTTTTTTTTTTTTTTTGCTGGATATGAGTCTAATTTTTCTAGCAAACATATCACTGTATATGCAAGTGTAAATCTTTCAAAACAGTGCATTAAAATCAAGCTCATAACATATAGTATTTTCCTATACTTTTTAATTTCTGAACCTAGTTGTGCTTAGCCTTTTGAAGGTTTGTTTTTCTCATGCCTGCACTTTTATGCATAATATTAAAAACCGGACCGGCCGGTTCAACCGGAAAATCAGTGAACCGGCCATCTGGCCGGTCCGGTTCTGCATTCGACCCGGTCAAACCCAGTTTGACTCGGGTTGAACCAGCCGAGTTTGGGTTGACCCAGGCTGCCAAACCGGATCGGTTTTTTATGCAAGGAAATTCCAGAAATTTTTTCTAAAATTTCAAATATGGAAATCGAACTCATGCCTGGCATGTGAGAAGTGTGAAGCCTTACCACTAAGCCACCACCTCTCTTGTTGTATTATATGCTTTTAATTATATATATCATACCTTTAATGCAAGGAAATGCTATGAATTCCATTCTAAAATGCTAAACACGGGACATGTTACTAGCGGGATTCATTACCGCCAGGCTACCAGCACTTTTGTTAAATAATTTTCTTTTAATTATATATATCATATCCTTAGTTGTGTTACATTGTATCATTATATATTTATTTAATTAAAACCGGTTCAACCGGTTGAACCAATAACCCACCGGTTGAACCAATGACCCAGTGACCCGATACCTTGACCGAGTCGATCACCGGTCCGGTTTTTAATACTATGCTTTTATGTTACTTGTGCCCAAAGAATATCAAACCCATGCCTTCTCTTGTACCCATTTTAACAAGCTTAGCAGTGAAAGAGCAGATAATACACTGAAGCACATAGGTTTCAGTTAGATATACCGTTTGGTTCTCATCTGCCGTGGAGGATTGTCCATTGCTGAGCACACGAGCTAGCGACGCAGGCCGAGAATAAGGAACAGGAGGAGGTTTCGGAACTATCCTCTTTGCTCTCCCTGTTACTTGTCTATAGTCCAAACTCCAAAGAGAAAAGAACAAAAAAATTGTTAATCACCAGCTAGCAAATCATATAAAATATTCAGTTGAAAGGAAATAGCATTATTGTTCCAAGGGAAGGCGTTGGCAAAATGAATCTAAAGTATACTATAATATATCTCTTTTTCACTTTTCAGTTTTCACCTAGGAACCTAGGCTAATGTATAAGGATTATACCCAAGTATTCCCAATTCACGGGTTGCTTTGTATTGGAAAGGGATCTCCATGAGAGCAGCAAGAGCAAAAGCTGCTTCTTTCTCAGAGGGGCTTACGTTTTTTTCCATAATGCCGGTGAAGTTAACAAACTGCATAAGAGGGGAGATATACTTTCAATGTGAGAAAATGATGACAAAGAATGCAAACAATTTATGGCACTCATACTTTTGAGCCACCGCTTTTTATACCTGAAAATTGTCAAAATCACGTGCTGGTATTTTATCATCAAACTTTCTCATATCTTCCCAAGGTCCATCGCCGACTCCAACCAGAACAATTGCAAGGGGATATGCACTGGTATCAAAAATTAAGAACGAAAAATAATGCTTTAATGTAATTCAGCAAATTTTTTTAATCATTGACAAAAGATAATGAGACATTGAAATCAAGACAATGGTAGGTAAGTAGTAAGCAAGGATTGCAGTAAAATGATCAATTAGATATATATACCTTGCATCAACAATTGCTTTTATTGTCTTCTCTTCTTGAGGACTCAATTCTCCATCTCCAGTGTTGACACTCCTAGTAACCTTCAAATCAAACAAATTTATATGAATAAGATTTGATTGAGGCACATGTGATACATAGAGGTAGCATTATGTACCTGACCATCTGCAATGATAACCAACACATGGAATTGGCCACGATTTTTCTCAACTATGTCTATTGCAGCCTCAATAACTGGGGCGTAAGAAGTTGGTCCTTCATAACAAAATGCAAATATTTCTTCAGCCATAAGGCTTAGCAAAAGGTTTCACATGACAAAAGCAGACTTCATCTTGCAATTACAGCTTATTCAGTTAACTGATTGTAACAACTAACAAGAACAAGAACACATAATAAAAACTAAAGATAAAAATGACCTGAAAGTTTCAAATTTGGAACTATTTTTTGGTAGCATGCTAGAACTTCCTCAAAGCCATGGCAAGATGAATGATCACTGTGAAAGCTAAACACTTCTTGATCATGGGTTGTAGCTGTATAAAGATAAAAGTTGAACCAAATGTTATCCAGGAAAAACTATTACTTTTTATGCATGTTCTGCTTCAAGGATTAGGCCTCACCATCACCAAAGCCAAAACATGGAATCAAGTTATCATCATCAAAGGGAGCCAACGTCTTGCCAATAATAGAGATGGCCTTCTCATAGGGGTTAGGGGTATCTCCAATAGCATGCAGGCTTCTCTTGTTGAATGAGACTCTGCCTTCAATAACAATATGGATGCATTGGCTTCATAGGCGAACATTCAAAATTAAATTATTTCAAATGGAAACTATGACCAAATCCCACATTTTAATTTTTGAACTTAAGAAATTAATGATTTCATTCTTGAAGTTGCAAAAGGGGATTCAAGTTAGTCCATTGGCTAATATTTACAAGGACTAACTTACAGCCGTCAAATAAGCCGAGCTTGGTGGGTAAGCCTAAATAGCCTAAAAAAATGTGTAGGCTGGGCTGAAGAAATAGGAGGAAAAATAAAAATTGGCTTGACTCGGCCCAGCCTGAATGGGCCCTGCCCACCTTGGATCAAGCCATCTTTTTTATTAAATAATAAATTGTATATATGAGCTATAAATACTTGAATTTGAACTTTTTAACCCATTTTTAACTTAAAAAGTCTAAACTAATAACAAATATTGATTATATATATATATTCACGTTATTATTGCATCAAATCAAGTCATTGAAATTTAGTTATCAAATAAAAAGCAAGTGTCATTTATCATTTTCACAAATAAAGCAAGAATAATAACACTACTTACTAATAATTTATTTTTTAATCCATTGTAATCAAATAAAAACATTTTTCATTGACATTTTATATGAACTATACAATTAAAAAAATGAACAAAAAAAGTTTGGGGCTCATGAGCCTGAATAATTTGGGCTGGGCCAACACTTTTTTAGTCCAAAACTAACATACGCTGAAGTGAACCAACCACTAAATGGTCGGACCCAATGTGGGACGACCCATTTTGACAGCTCTAGACTAACTTCAATTACCAAGAGTTTGTATGAATCACTCTTTACAATTCAGAGACCAGATTATTAATTTTTGAATCTCAATGACTAAAAGAAAGTGCTGATCCAATTTTAAAAACCAAAATGAACTTTTATTTCATATTTTGCTGTCAAACCAGAAACCAGTTTTTGTTGTCAATTTCAGCTCACTTATGGTCTCATGTCATCTTATCCCAAAAGGAAATTATAACCAAAACCCAAATTTAATTTTGCTCTCAATCCATGGTTGCAATGGACCACGGAATTGTTAAAACTTGTTCATGTACTGCCACTTACCTGTCCATTCATTGCTCTTTGTGAAATCAATTCCAAGTATGAGATTTGATGATTCTAGACCTTCATTCCTCAAGGCCGTTTGAACCTGTATAAGCAATAAGGCCAATGAGAATTTCATGAAATCCACGGCGCAGTGCACATTGCCAATAGCACTATAGCGTACAATTCAATGATCACTACTATCTCTATGACTTGATTGATGGGATAAAAGAGTTCATTAGGATCATCTTGGTTTGATTTGAAGAATGCTATTCATTGTAGCAAACTTTAAAATATTCCTGTGTATTAGAAGACCCAACTCTTCCCGTAGGAAAAATATATGACAATCAAAGTCCTCCCTGTTCATTCATGTCTCTGCCTCCACTGAAAAAGGCTCGAGACAATATATAGATCTTCAAGTATTTTGGACTACCCCCTCTGATAGCACAAAGCATGCTTTAATAAATAAGTTAGCCAGTTAGGTCACCTATTAACATAAAGCAAGGTCCAGCTAATTCATCTTTTTTTTTTATTGTTTCCTTTTTACATTTTTATGTAAAATCAAATGGCAAAATGTTTATGTATGCCGAGTATAAAAGTGTTGTAGACCTTCTTCTAGGTGATGAGTTAAAAAAAGTAGTGTCATTTGTAATTATTTTTTAAATTCATTGTATAGATTTGTGATCTATTTGGTAACAATACTTATACTTTTTGTCAACTTTCAAAAAGTTAAAAGTGATATTTTTAACCTTTTATTTTTTTTTAGTTGTCCAATTTATTATTTCTCAAAATTTTATTATCAGTGCTGACAAGCTACAGTATCTAACTTCTCATAAAGCATATTTTGATATACTCAAAATAAATACTTTTGTTATCATGTATTTAAATATAAGTAACTTATTAATAAATTATTTTTACATAAATGACTAAGTAAATTACTGGCCCAACTATACTCTTATAATAAAAGAGAAAGATAAAAGGTTATGAGTGTTGGAAAAAGAAAAAGTGATGGACGTTTCATTTCATGTCTTTCTCACTCATTGTGAGAATCCAATGAATCTAAAAAATGAATATAAATATCATTACTCGTGAATTAAAAAGAAGCACGTACGACAACAACTTTAAAAAGATTTTTTTTTGTAAGCTTGACCTGCACAACGTACGCGTTGTTCCATGCTATGGCTATGAGAAGCATAATGGAGGATGATGCGTAGGATGATAGACTTTTCCTTTTCTATGAACAAATATTTAGGTAGGTTTGTGCCGCTCATCTCATCAGGATCTGTTAGGGCACTATCCTGAGCTCTTCGAGCACTTAGGGAGTTTGTTACGTGATTACTCATAAATGGAGACCTCACAGTAGTCAACGAGAGTTGAACTTATATCCTTATGAGATATAGGCTAACTCCTTGATCACATGCATCATGCTTCATTTGCATAGAATGAAAGAATATGGTTGAAGTACGATATCGATGATTGCCATTTGGCAAAATAAAAAATGCTCCATGGAACAAGGACCGACAATTGTCACCCTTTATCTAATGTTTTCATTTTTATACTCTTAAAGTATCCTCGACTAAAAATTGTATTAAACACTTGCTAATTTATTATCACTCTCATGTTTTAAATTATACTTGGTAATTATATTAATTGAAATTAAATATAAAAAATAATTATTTTTTATTTATCAATTTAAAAATAAATCACCTTATTAAATCAGTCCCATATTATGCCCAATTATTTTTTACAAATTAAATTGAAGAATTTTGTAAAAGTAAGTTTTTTCTATTATTCAAGTACTATTTCACATTTGAAAGTTTGTTTATTCAAGATTTGTATCGACAATTAGTTCTTATTAGACATTGTGGTACATGGAAAAGTTCTATTAACTAGTTTTCATGCTATTTTTTTAATCTAGTTTTTTATTCACCATTTTGAGGTGGGCTTGTAGTCCTGGTTGATTAGGAATAGTAAACTTACATGCTCTTGCATATTTGGCTTCATTAAAATATACATTTACTTACATGGGATTATATATTATATCTTCTAGTTAACTAAAGCAAGCAACTCTCCTCTGCGTGTTTTTTTTTTTAAGATATATTTTTATATTGTTGCAGTAGCAAGTATTGATGATGGACTTCCAATAAATTATCTTTTTAGGGAGTTGCAACATAATAAAATTTAAATTTATATGATGACACGGCTACAATTTTATTTGATCAAACCTTTTAAGTTATTCAGAATTTATCTTATTACCTTTTCAAGTTAATCATTCTGTTTTTGAGAGAAATTTTGGGGAGTTAGGAATTTAATTATAGCTATATTTATTCAATATCAATTGGTATGGTTCTTCAATTTTATTTTTGAATACCGAAATGACAAGAGGCAAATGTTTAAAATATCATTTTTATCTGAAAATTTGAAAAAGTAAAATATTATTAACATCCAAAACAAATGAAAAAGATATAATCTCAATATGTATTTTTTTTTTTTGAAAAATAACTTCTTGGAAAATTACAAAGTTGAGGTAACACATCTCATCTTATCCTGCATGCATGAAAGGGTGAATGAAGCTTGCATTCATTTGCCTAATGAATTAAGGTATTCATGAGATATACTACTAGAAATCCATGAGACACCTATGGATAATACTGACAAGTACAAACCCGTCAGTAATTACTAACAATATCTCTGATGGATTGTCAACTTTCTGCGTTATTAGACATTTGATTATTAATTTGCACGACAGGTCGGTGGCAAACCAATCAATAAATGATGGTGCCACTGTGTACATATGGCACGCACAATTTCTTATGTCTTTGTCGACAGGTTTGCCAATTGATACAATAGTAATTTTATGACTATCGGTAATTAATCTTTATCGATGGGTAATTAATATTTTAATTTTATTTATTTTTGTATTTAAATTTTTGACAGGTTATTATTATTTTTTATTTATCTTTTTTCTTTAATTACCGATGGGTGAGTAAATATATTTTTTTGAATTTACCAGCGGGTTTTTGAAAATTTTACACATCAGCGCTCAACTCTTGATATTTCCACATATCCGTCAGTAAACCCACAAATGTGAAACGCACCGTTTCACTTAAAGTTACCTGTCGGTAACCTGCATATATGTTGCTCCCCCACCCTTCTTCTTCCCTATTTCTCACAAAGCTCTCTCTCTTCACTCTTTTTCCCTCCACCCCGTCACCATTTCTCTATTGTCATTCATCGCCATTAGAGATCCGTTTGAGAAATGAAAACCACCATTGCAATCCTCATACATTGGTAAGCATTTTATTCAGTTTATTTTTTATTTGGCTTAGTTTTTCCATTCGTTTGTGGATGCCTATAGAATTGTTTATTAATGCATTGGAGAGTAATTATTGTTATTATTTTGTTAATGTAGGTGTTGTATGAACCCTTAGCACTGACTTATTGACGGCTACTATGGACATTGGGAGTAATTTTTCATCTTTTTTCCTTATTTTATTTTGTAATTTGTATATATAAATGTTTACAATTGTGTGAAATTAAATACTTCTTCATATTGGATTTTCAAGATTGGATTTGGTTGCTTGCAGGGAGCTTTCTGATTCTTTTTTTTTTCATCGCATTAGAGGTTAGTAACAAAATCCTTGTTATTTATATGGTTTAATATGTATTTAAGATAGAGACTTATGTTTTCTAGGATAGAGTAGTAGGAAATGAGGATTGCATGACTAGAGGAAGGGCATAAAGGTACTTCGTTGACTTGTTTACATTGTTTGTTGTGGGATTCTTTGTGTTTGTGGAGATTACATGATGCATGTTGTGTAATTATAAAGGGATGCACAGTAGAATGATTTTTAGGATTACGTGAATTGTATGAGATTATTAAGATATAATTGTTATGTTTATTCTATTGTTGATCTTTAATAATATCTACTATCGTTAAAATATCTGATGACGGAAGCTCTTAATTTAAAAGGAGATGTTATTGAAATTTTGTGAAAGTTTTATTGAGGATATAATATTAGAAGTAATTGTATTAAGAAATTTTAGAAAGCAATTAACGGATTCAAAAATAATAAATTGACGACTTCAAAAAATTATATATCTATGAATTCAACAATGCATTGAAATATCCAATGATAAAAGCTCCTAATTTAAAGGGAGATACTGTCAAAATTTTGTGAAACTTTTATCACGGAAACAATATTACAAGAAATTGTATTAAAAAACTTTTAAAAGCAATTGACGAATTTAAAAGTAATCATTTGACGTATTTAAAATATTAATTACATTTAGTCTTCAAATTCCAAACAGTTAGAAGAAATCTACAGAGCATTCTTGTTTGAGACATGAATATTTATTATTTTTTAAATATAAATGAGGCTCCTATTTTAAAGTCAGAGTGTATAATTAGGAGGTTCCTGTTTTAGAGCACTCTGATTGTACACTCTGACTTTAATACAAAAACCTCCTTTATATTTTAAAAATAATAAATATACATGTCTGAAATAAGAACACTCTGTAAATTTCTTCCGGTTATCTGAAATTTAAAAACCAAATGTAATTAGTGTTTTTTGTCGACTGTTTAATTGTTTCAATATGGCTAGTAGAGGCTCAAAAGGTTGCTTTACCGACCTCCTGCTAACCAATTAAATGTGTTTGAAAGCAATAATTTAATGTCATTAAAATTTTGTATGTCTATGGTCGCACTAAAATATGTGAGGGTGAAAGCTCTTAATTTAAGTAGAAATGCTATCGAAATTTTGTTATAATTTTTGTTAAGGAAATAAGATTACAAAGTTGTACTGAAATATTAAATAGCAATTGAATTTATATTTGAAAGTAATAATTTGATGTCTTTAAAAAATTATAGGGTTTAGAGTTACTCATATGCGCAATGTTACCTTCAAACCAATCGTAGATGTATAATAGATTATATCCTAATAGAAGGGAGAATAAACTAGAATTTTATAATGATGTTGAAAAATTTGTGAGAGTAGCATGTCAAACAACAACAATCTATGAAGCACAGACACTGACACGGACACGACACGGATATGGAGACACACCAAACTCAAAAATTACACGACACGGACACGGCATATATATATATAATTTTTTTTATTTTTTTGTGTGATTTTTTTGTCATTTTGTGATCAACTGAAGAATTTTTAAAATAAAATGATCCAACAGAATAGGTTCAACCAAATAACTCGGGTTGATTTTAGGCTCATGTTGAATTAGAGTAGTATTTAACTGTGTTCGATACGTTTCCGAGCTCAAAAAAATTATTTTTTAATTGGATGCATACTGAGGCGTGTCGTGTGGGAGTCAGACACCGACACGTGTCAGACACACGGACACGCCACTAAGTCGGTGTGTCCGTGCTTCTTAGACAACAGTTCATTAATAAGACAAAAGTTAGGTGACCATGTAATAAGTACAAATGTAAGAAATATTTAGCTGGTGATACGATAAGGGTTCATCTGTACAAGTGGGGATTCATTCCTAACTATTGGGTTTGAATCGAGCATGGGGAGGTAGTTAATGCATGAAATCAAGTGGATATGTTTCAGATTAGAAGTAGTTCTTGTGGGACCCACGTAAGGATGAGGCACATGGGAAGTCTAGAGAGGTCTAGGTATATCCTCACTCTAAGACCTTATGTAAGCTTGAATAAAGACATCTTTTTATTTAATGTTTATTACTTTTTCATTTATGTCATAATTATTACTTACAATGTGTTTTATCTTTTTCTTTTGTACTGTGAGTTTGCAGAGCTCTGGGAGCAGGCACAAACCCAGTACCAAACCTAAATGGCTGAGGTTGGGCCCATGATAATATCTCTCCTCCTCCAAACCTAGGTGGTTGGCTGCCCATACAAACATCACATATATGAGATGAGGTATTTCCCTGATAGTAGATTCTCATCCTCTGCCATTGGATCTGCTACTGGGGATGATGCCCTGAGAGAGCATGCGCATGCCTTCAACCAAGAGCTATAGCAATAGGCACAACTTATCTAACAGCAGCAGGAGCAATAGGCACAACTCCTTCAGCAACTCCAGGAGCAGGCAACAAGTTGAGCAGCAGTGGAGCAGGAGCTCAAGGAGATCCAACAACTTAAGTTGTCCATGGAGCAGTAGCAGAAAGAGAAGGCCAAGAAAGGAAAAATTAAGTTCAAGAGGACATAAAAGAAGATCACTGTCGATGACATGAGCTTCTTCAGGGACACAGGTCTCAAGATTCTCTAGCTCTAGCAAGAAGCTCCCCCAAATGCCATTTCCATCCATTTTTTGAGGGCTCATCACTGTCTAATGATGCAGATGACTCCGATGGGTCCGATAATGATGCTGCAACGATGCTGACGATGAGGACTTTAGCTAGTTTTTATCTAACTCTTTTTTTTATTTAATAAATTTATTGCACTTAGTATATAGTTTATTATGATACTTTGTTTACTTATTGCATCTGTTTGTTTATTTTATTATTATTTTATTATTTTCTTACTTAATATCACTTTGATTGATGATTAAATTATTATATATATAAATAGACAAATAATTAAATACAATCCATAGTTTATATATGTGAGCTACAAAGCGCAATGAAATCAGCTATATAAAAAATATTAAAATTTTACCTAATAAATTATATTTTCAAATTAAATAATTTTTAAAATATATAAAAATATCGGTAAACCTGCCAGTAAAAATTAATAAACAAATATTCTTATTTTTAAGTATCCATCGGTAAAATTAACAATATCCGTCGGTAATATTATTTATCTAATGACCTCAGTGACATCTTTAATCTAATTTTGCCAACTTGTTTTCATTTTTATACCCATCGGTACACCTGTTGAAAATTACTAACATGTTTAATTATCCATCAATAATATTCCATTGACTTCCAAAAAACTGATGACCCGTACCCATCGATAAACTCATTGGTAAAATTGTAATACCCTAGATGTAAAATAAAAAAATCTCTGGAGACCGCCCAGGCAGTCATTGAGACCGCCCAGGCGGTCATCAGGAAAATAAGTCAGTGCTGGAACTCTCTAGAAATTGCCCAGGCAGTCATATAATTGCCCAGGCGGTCATCAGAGCGCTTAAAATACCCCATTTTGGGTCCAGAACCTTCCCATACCCATTTTTCACACTCAAGTTTGAGCTCACACCCCCAAACTCGGTTCCTCTACCATTTCTCACCTTCCAAACTCCATTTCTCTCAATTCTAGCTTCAATCTTTCGTTCCTAAGGCTTTAAGGTACGTTATTGTCTTAGTATTGCTCTCCTTTCTCCCTTTTCTTTATGTTAGTAGTGTGATTTTCTAAGCTTCCCCAAGGAGGGGAGGTTTTCTACCTTGTTAGAGATGGTTTCTCGAATATTCAAAGGACTTAGATAGTGATTTTGAGTTCTATGCCTTCTGTATCAGATTCTGTTGTCAGTTCTACTTCCTAAGGTGTTGGTGGTGATAGTCCTCACTGTTCACCTCTCTAGGTGAGTGGGTTCACATCTGTTATCTCTATATTCTGCATTAGAGTTATTTTAATGAAAAATACGATTTATTGCTTGATTTTAGAGATTACTGTATATGGATTTGAAGTTTACTATTGAAATATATGTTTTGGAACTGTTGATTTGGAAGCATGAAACCTGTTTTTCATAAAACTCATAGGACCATCTTTGTCATATTGATTTTATGTAGAATTGATGCTTTATGTGACTGTTAGAGACTTCTATGATAGTTTTACTGGATTCTGGAACTAATTTATATATATGGTATAGTTATAAACTTAGAAGTGCTATTTAGAGAGAATGATGGAATTGTGATTGTGAATTTGGTTGTTGTGAAATATGATATTGAAATGTCTAGACTATGAAAAGTTTGATGACTTGGGATGTGTTTAGAGAATTAAACAGAAACAGTATTAGAGCTTGAATCTTCATGAGATTCATAATAGTTGACGGATACATATTCTGAGGATATATGAGATCATGAATGTCTGCAAAAGGGTAACCCCTTAGGCATGATTTCATAGCCATGGTTATGCTAAAGTCAGATTGTTAGAGTTGCGAACTCATAACAACTGCCAGCTACATATGCTATGGCTTGAAATAACAGTGCCTTTAAGTTGGTGATCCCTTAGCCATGATGTCATAGCCGCAGTTATGCTAACGTCAGACTGTTAGAATTAGACAGATTCAAAGCTCACAAGAGAAAATGACCCACGAAGGGCCAAATTTACGCAGAGAAACCATTCATTCAGAGAAACCACGAAATGAGAAACCATGAAACTTAGCCCACGAGGGGCAATTCAGAGACTTAGTCCACGAGGGACAATAAATTTAGAGAAACTACGTGAAACTATTAAACTTAGTCCACGAGGGACTCGATTCACAAGAAATTGAGCACTCGTGAAACAGAACAGAGATAGAGAACGAAACAGAATAGAGATAGAGAGTAAATAGAACAGAATTAGAGATTATTGTTCCTTTAGTAGTTATTACACAAAAGCCAATATAGTTTCAGATGTGAAAAGTGAGTTGAGGAAACTAGTTTGAGTTTGGAAAACGATGACTAGTATTTATTTATGTATATGTGTATTAGAGTATTATTTATGCTATTATGATTTCATGCATTATTTCCTTGATGTCCCATGATAGGGGGTTTCAAGTGATGGCTCACTCACTGAGTTTTGGTCGCAAAACTCA
Source organism: Dalbergia cultrata (assembly GCA_031216105.1). NCBI lineage: Eukaryota > Viridiplantae > Streptophyta > Magnoliopsida > Fabales > Fabaceae > Dalbergia > Dalbergia cultrata. Next base: position 23,260,370 of record CM062350.1, read on the forward strand.
CCCCTCTATTCTTCTCCTATTTTTACAGATACCATAGTTGCTAAGGGCATTTCCAGCAGTGTTAGATTCAAGAGGTGAGCATGGTGTTCATGGGTTAGTGTGCTCAAGTGTAGATGCAGGCAGGATCTCGGACCTAGAGCATGTTGTAATTTGCATTTGGTATATTATAGTCACATTCATTTTGTATATAAGGACTTGGACAATCAGATAAGTGTATAATCATTTATATAGATAAATGATTTCAAGAGCTAAACTTTAGATATTTGTTACAAGATTTCAGAGGTAATTATTCTGATTTTAGAGAATATGTGATTGATTTGCAGAAAATATAATAATTTAAATAGACTTTATGAACAGAGCATGCATTTAGAGACAATCAGCAGGTCCCAAGGCTTACGTGGGAACGGAATTTCTCACGTGCCGGTCACGTGCCCAGGTTGGGTCGTGACAAAAATATTGATCCATTGGTATACTGTGCATTTCTTGTAGTGATAATAGATTGATTTTATTCTAAAATTGACAAATTTAAAATAGTTAGTTAGTTTCTATATTTAATATTAATTAGTATAATTATTAAACATAATTTGAAATATGATAGTAAATAGACAAGAGTTTAACATAAGTTTTAATTAAGCTCAATTTAGTTATATAAAAATTGGTGACATTAATAAAGAACGTAGATAAAAAGGAGTGACAATGTTCACCCCAAGGATGTGATCAGATAGTTCTTATTTATATATATTCAAGAAGTATTTATTAAGTTGATTTAAATGTATTTTGAAAGTGTATTAAATGATTTTGGATTAATGTTAAATTTTACATGTATGATCAATAAATAATATAATGCAAATCTATGATAATTGATGTTTTTCATTTTATGAAGCATCTTCGACTACAATAAAGTAAAAACTTTTGGTATGTGCTAATCCTCGTACATGTACATATATGGGATGGGATGGGATATGGGATATAATTTTTAGGTTAATGCCGTAGGTCTCTGAATTTTTTGGGGAAATTTAAATAAGTCTCCACTTTAAAATTTTGTAAATGAGTCCCTAAATTTATAAATCTTTTGTAATTGTCCATAGACATAATGAAATGAAGTATTCTAAGGTATGATTTTAAATGATATATATGAATTGAACCAAAAACTAATCTCCAGATATTGCCATTAAATCAATAAACACCATCAAATGGTAACAGACTAACAAATTAAAAGAGTCTAGGGACCCAATTACAAATGTTTTATAAATTTAGAGACCTAGCTATAAATTTTTAAAATACAAGGACACGTTTGGATTTTCCAAAAAAATTTAGGGACTTACAAATAATTCAAGCTGATTTTTATTGACCTTTAATATATTGAAATATTTTATATTCCGACAATTATTTTATACAATATGTGTTTCTATATTTTGGAAGGAGTTTATAATTAAACGCAATCATATTTTAAGAGATTAGTCTCTTTCGTCTGACAATTGAGGGAATAGTTTGGGAAATAAAAAAAGTTAATATAGCATGTTTCTATGATACAGTTAATTTATTTCTTAGTATCCCTTTCTACCAAATTTCTAGCTAGCCCTCTATTTATTTCTTATTATCCCTTTCTACTAAATTTCTAGCTTGCCCTCTACTTCATTGACTCTTAAATGCAAACACTTCTCCACTCTGAATCTAAAGCAGGTTGACCTGGTCTTCTTCATATGTCAACATCAGAGCAATTAATCGCATTATTCCCAAAAGATTCTTGCATGGTAACTGGCCTTATTTTCTTCCCATTAGCTTAACATCAATGTTTATTAGCAACCAATAACCATATAAACAGGAATTTCAAAGTAGTACCCAACTACCCACATTCTAAAAACAAGAATAGTAAAAAAAGAAAACAAATCCAGGTCTATCAACCAAAACACATACGGTCCAATATATATATGCTTCTACCCTCTGTATCAGGAGAATATATGAGCAGGTAAATTTATATATGGTAAACTAGTTTACCTTTTCTAAATTAAGGTTATCCTTATATTAGTAGGGGGCAACACAAAAAAAAAAGAAGTCTCATCATAAACGAACCAAGAAAAGAAGCATCAGCAAGAAGCTTGTATGAAAAGGAAGAGAAGTAAAACCTGCTCAAGGGTGGTGAAGTTATCAATAATTAAAGCATACTTCTTTGATATTGATTGCTTGTTTCTCATGGCTGCCGAGGAGCCCTGTCCTGATTTACGTGTCGTCCCAAAACTTGGCCTTCTTGACATGGACTGTGCTCGCGGCGGCGGCGCCGACTGTGATGGAAACTGTGGAATAATTTGTTGTGGCAAAGCTAGTTGTGGTGTTAAATGGGATGAAGACGCAGTTCTGCTGCTTACGGAGGAAGGGGTTCTTCCCTCTCTATCTGTAGCGCTTCTGGAATTTTGGCGACGCTTTCTATTCCTAGCTAAGAGGTTGCCCATGGCATCTTCTAACTATAGGTTCTCCAAAATTAAAAGTGTATATATGTGTGTGTGGTTTGATAGTCACAACTCACAAGAAAACTATTTATGCGATATAAAATTTAAAAGCAACAAAGTTGCACTGTCTATGTGTGGTTCCTCGAAGTCACTGAATAAAAGAAAAAGGTGCTGATGAGTTCGAAAGGAATACGAAAAAAAAAATATATATCACAATCTGGAACCGGATTCCCTGTGCTTTATCTTGCTTGCTAGATGTGTACAAGTTGTATTCTTGGCTTGATCCAAAGGCTAAAGGTAAAAACCAGAGGCGAAAGGAAAAAAACCATGAGTAGCCCTTTCTACTGCTAGTGTAAGCTTGACACTATCTTTGCGTGTGATAGGGTGAGACGCACAAAAGTTCAACGTGTAAAACTCTTAACTTGGTTGGTGATATAGGGACAGAAATACAGAAAGTGACAAACATATTTGGTGGTAGAAAAAGAGATAGGAGATAGAAAAATTTGTTGTTTACGGGATAGAAAAAATATAAAATTTCTATACCTCCAAAAAGTGGGGACAATAGGGACAAGATACAGAAACAGAAATTTAATAATTTTTTCTTCCAATAATACTCATATATGTATTTATTATTTATGTTTCCACCTCCACTATATCTATTGTCCCTATGGTTCTGTCTATGTTCTCCTATCAAATGTTACCTAATAGAAGGGGTAGAGTCAGGAATTGCAGGAGAGAGACCAAATTATAAATAAAATAAAATAAATTATCATATAGAAAACATAAAATGAGTTATTATATAGCTTTTTTAATTCAAATTATTGGTAAACTAAACTTTATTTTATTATCTATCCTTTTTTTCTATTAACAAATGAGCCAATAGTTTGCTAATTAAGACTTCTCTTAAACTCAATCAAAAAATTTAATAAGAGAAAACTCTTAGAAAAAATTCTAAAGCAAACACTTATGTATTTCATATTTTCATACCATATATATATAACTACAATAAGAGACTTTTATTATTTATTATATATACTACTCTCTTTATTTTATTTTCTAGTGAAACAAATTTGTTCAAAATGACTATTATTATGGAATGGAAGTAATATGTGTAAATGTTGTTACCTTTCCTAAAAGGACCATAATATAAATATACATATAATTAAAAGTGTAAAATTTGGTGGAGTCATGGCTATGACCCCCTGGCACCACTTGCCTTTGCCATCGACTAAAAGTAAATGTAATAAGAAAAACTTTTGAGTGTGAACAATTTTAATGTTATACTTGAATTAACTTTTGACGTATAATAAAAATTTTAGTTTCTATGCATTGATATTGCTATCTAATTATTTATTATCACATCAATAAAAATAATTAAGTCTAACTTCAACAATTTAAAAAGTCATGCAGATGAGATGATTTGATAGGATGCATGATAATGTAAAACTTCAGTGCATAAAAATTAAACTCTAGAATAAATTCAAAATTGATATTTTATATTTATTTTTTGGAAATTAATTTATGTTAGTCAACAATTATAAATAAATTTAGGTTTAATCAATCTATCAGGGTTTATAGTTTCTCCAGATTTTTAATTAACTCCTTATAGTCTTAAAAATTATAATCGAATCCTGTAGAAAATTAAATTTTGTAATAAATCCTATGATGAGCATAACACTATTACAAAAATGTGCGATTAACTAAATTATTCCTTGATTTCATCTATTACCTTATAATTGACTTGAACCCCTTAGAGATTAAAAAACTTTGTCAAACTATCTCTAAAACTCGGGTAGACTTTTATCCTTTTATTATTTGACAAGAAATGAATTCAATTAAATCTTGAAAAAAATATATTAACATAAAAGTATTGTTAGATAATTTCTTACGTGAGCCCTCACATCAAAGATTGAATCGAGAAATATTATGTTTAATCTCGTAATTTTATAATGGTATTTAGGTTCAAGACTTCACTACAAATTTTTATTCATTAGAAGAATCTAATTACAAATTACTTATTAAACTATAGGGACCTAATTAAAATTTTTATGAAATTCTAGGAACCGAATTAAAAATTACTTTTTAGACCATGAATTGATGACACATAATTTGTTATACATAATAATCACCAATTTTTCATATACATAATTAAAGTTGATAGCAAGTACTCCCAAGGGGTTGATCGAGTGGAGTATATAGGGTCTCGTATTTGATAGGTTGTAAGTTTGAACCCCCACTCATCTCATTGGGGCGAGATAAATATGGCGAGGTAAATATCAATTTCTCTATAAATGCTCTTCAAGCATAAAGGCTCTCTCTGCCTTAAACTAAGGTGCCATCATCCCATCCGAAATTTTTTATTCACCGAGAAAAAAAAGTTGAGAGCAAGTCTCTTTCATCTATGGTCAGTGAGTTAAGACATTCCTCCAAACAAATCAACTATCCATGAAAGTACTTATAAATAACTCAATTTGAGAAAGGAAAAATAATACTTTACCTCATGAACTATAATGTCATGTACATTTTATCTTTAGAATTTTTAAAATCGAAGAAATTAATCGCTAACATTTTCAAATCGTGCAAATCAACCTTTTTATTAACTTTTGCATCTACTATGTTAACTGAAATTGCAGATATTTGAGAAAGTTTAAGGTATTAAGTTCATGTTGCTTTTTAGTTTAGGAGATTGAGTTTCACATGAATATTTTAATAATAGACAAAAGTTTAATAGAGTGACTAAAATGTAGATCTAGAAGAGTTTAGGGGTTAATTTGTACATATTTAAAATTCAACTCAGTATAAAAATATCAACAAGTGCATAGATCAGGTGATAGGGAACTGTTTTAGCTTAATAACTAGAGGTTTTGGATTCAAATCCTGGGTATGTAGCTACATCAAAACTCGAAATGAAGAGCTTTGATACCCTATTGGTCCTACCCAGATTGAGTATAACCCCACTAGAAGGATATCCATAATTTCGATTAAAAATAAAGTTAATCAAGTGAATCAAGTTCCATTGATGGACAATCATTAATCGTTATAAAATTGTTAGTTAATAATGTACATGTTTTAATTAATTAAATATATTTTATAATCAAAACGGCAAAGATTGTTATTATCGCATTAATTATCAAATATATGTAATTGGATAAAAGTTTTTTGGTATTTATTCGAATATAATATAAGAAAAGGAACAAAATATGATATAAAGATATAATAATCTTATCAAATAATGTATTAGTTATACCGAAATTATATCCATTTTATTAATTTTTTCAACATTAAAAATTAATTTAAATACCAACTAGCATGTAGACCAAATGGTAGGGGAATGTTCTAGCTTAACTAGAGATCTTTGGGTTTGAGTCATGGGTATGCAACTATGTTAAAATTTGGGAAGAAAAGCTTTGCCACCTTTGTGGTCCAACATGCCTCGAGCAAAATTGGCTCTAGTAGAAGGATATATGTGGATTAGACTAAAAAAAGGTTTAAATATTTAAAAGAAGAAAAGCTCAAATAAGTTTTTTATCTCTAAAAAATAAGCAAAGTTTGGTTGGTTCCTTAAAAAGTATTTTTTTTATTTGTTTAAATATTTTAATATTGTATGATTTTAATAATTATCATCAATCTATTTATATTAAATGTTGAGTTGGCTATGAAAGGTCATGTCATCAAATCGCATATTGCTAGTTATCCTTCAAGAAACATCATAATCATATGTGTGAAAACCATCATCAAATAACTTATTGATCAAACTCAATAACCTATTTTACTTGACCCAATAATCCATTTTATAATAAAATTTTGACACATAAAATTATGATATAATACATAGGATTATCAGGTATTGGATGGCATGACTATATGTTAGTTAACTCTACATTTAATATAGACATATTAATGATATTTTCTAAAACCAAATAGTTTTAGACTTGTTTAAAAAATGAAACAAAAAAAAATTTAAATCAAGACAAAGTTCTCCATTAAAGTCTGAGCAAATTACATTAACCTCCTTTAAAATTAGTTGATATTGCAGTTACCACCTTATTTTTAAAGTTACACTTGACTCCCCTGACACAAATATTATAAATTTTTGTTTACATAAATTTTGGAATTCCCAAATTACCCTTTCTTAAAAAAAACAAAAATACTTAACATCCCATCTAAATCTTCTTCTCATTCTCCAGATGACCAGCTCTTTCACCAATCTCTCATCCTTCATTATGTTGGATCCATCACCATAATCTTCTTTCTTCAACTATCATAATCCACCATCATCGCACACATCTCTCTACCTCACAACACCTATCCCACACCACCTCAAGTACACAAACTGTCCAACAGCCTAGGAGCTCCACTGCACAGACTGTTGTGAGTAGCTAAGAGGTTGCCAAAGTCGCCATGTGAGAGATTTGTTGCATTTGTTTTTATCATGAAATGTGGGGTCCAACCAATGGGCCCTACCCATGTTGAATGAAGAAAAAATGGGGACAGAAAAGAATTTTCAACGCGTGAACAGTAAAAATTACTATACACGCGTGAAGAATTTCAGTGCCATGAGACACGCAAATGAAAATTTCTCCTACAGCTGTCATACGTAAATCAAGTTTACACTGCAGAAGCCTCTATAAATAGAGGGAGAATGCAAACTGAAGTAACAACGAAGCAATAATAATTAGAGAGCTGCAGATAGAAAAAAATATATACAAAGAGTGTATTATTTTTCTGAGAGTGAGAGGGAAAAATAGAGAGTATGAGTAAATCTCAAAGAGTGTAGGGTGTGAGTATATACACCAGGAATATTTTGGATATCATCTCTATTACTCCTTGTTACTGCAAAATTGTAGTGTTTAAATAGAAGGGTTATCACCGGGATACACTCTATTTACCTCTTGGGTTGGAGAGTGTGGAAAGGATATTTTGTAATTATCCTGAATATAGTGAAATATTTTTTCAGAGTTTGTCCTGTGACTTTTCCTTCGATATTTGGGGGTTTCCACGTTAAAAATTTGGTGCGTAAATTTCTTGATCCAATGTGAATAGTACTGTTTCGTAAATAGTACTGTTTCGTGAACAGTGACTAGCGGGTCCCACCTGAATAGTGACTAGCGAGTCCTATCGTGAATAATGATCAGCAGATCCCACCATGAATAGTGACAAGTGGGTCCCATTGGAAAAAAATACTATTCACCGCTAATACTTATTTTCGCTACGCTGGGCCGATTGGTAGATTTAATTCTATCAGATTTATTTTGATGCCCATTACCACATATTAGCATCACTTAATTACACTGTGAATTAGTTTCTGAGCCCAAAAAATGGTATTAGAGCTCAAGTTGAGCTCAGGATTGTGCTATATAAATTAAATGGAGGAAAATACGGGTACCATGATTAAGCTAATAGTAGTAAATTACTCCATCTGGTAGCAAAAAATAGAGGATATACTTTTCTATAAGGATTTGTATGATCCTGTAGAGAAGGGATATGCAAGGCCAGAAGACGTGATAATGGAAAATTGGAAAAAATGTACCAGAAGGCCATTGGGTTAATTAGGCAGTAGGTGGATATTAGTGTATTCCACTATGTGGCTACAGAGATGAATGCCCATAATCTGTGGAAGATTTTACAATATCTCTATGAGAGAATGACTGCACAAAATAAGGCTTTTGCAATTAGGAAGCTGGTGAATCTCAAGTACAGAGATAGAAGGTTTGTTACTGAGCACTTGAGTGACTTCCAAGATATGGTGAATCAGTTAAGCACCATGAAGATAGTGCTAGATGATGAGTTACAAGCATTATTACTTTTGAGTTCTTTGCCGGATAGCTGGGAGACCTTGGTGGTATCACTAAGCAACTATACTTCAAATGGGAAACTATCTTTAGTCCAAGTCAAAGACAGTATGTTCAATGAAGAAACCAGAAGAAAAGACTTGGTGGGAGTAGATAATTCCCAAGCCCTTGTCATAGATAATAGAGGTCAAAGCAAGAGCAAAGGGCGGTATAGAAGACTAAAGGATCGATAACAGTCCCAACCAAGAAGAAAGTTTAAATGTTACCATTGCGGTGAAGAAGGGCACATAAAAAAGAATTGCAAAGCTTGGAAGATTAGAGGTAGTAAAAATCAGAGAAATCAGGATGCGACTGATGATGAAAATACTACAACCCCTATGACAAATAGGGAAGTGGTGTTGCTCTCTTTTGTAGATGAAGAATGTCATGTTGCAGATTCATGTGTTGAGTGGGTCATTGACTCAGCAACTTCATATCATGCCACTCCCAACAAGGAATTCTTTACTCTGTACAAAGAAGGAGACTTTGGCAAAGTGAATATGGGCAATAAAAGTAATTCTGACATTATGGGAATTGGTGATGTGTGCATTCAAACAAATATAGGATGTACACTGACATTGAAGAACATGCGACATGTGCCGGATTTACGCCTAAATTTGATATTTGTGCATGCTTTGAATCTAGTCGGATACCATAGTAACTTTGGTAAGAGCAAGTGGAAGCTCTCCAAACGTTTAATGGTGATTGCCAGAGGAATAACATAAAACACTTTGTACAAAACTCAAGTTAAGCAGAACGAAGGGTTGAATGCAGTTGAAGACGATACTTGCCAAATTTATGGCATAAAACACTGACTCATATGAGTGAAAAATGATTGCAAATTTTGGCTAAGAAATTCCTCATTCCTTATGCCAAAGGTACAAAGTTAAATCATTGTGATCATTATTTATTTGGCAAGCATCATAGAGTACCTTTCAAAAAAAAGCTAAAGTTAAAGAAGAATATTTTCGATATGATTTACTCTGATATATGCGGTCCTATGGAGGTGGAGACTCTGGGTGATAGCAGATATTTTGTGACGTTCATTAATGATGCTTCACGGAAAGTGTGGATTTATTTCCTAAAGAGGAATGATCAGCTGTTTCAATACTTCAAAAGGTTTCATGCTATGGTGGAGAGAGAAACTAGGAAACCTTTGAAGTACCTTCGCAATGATAATGGGGGAGAGTACACTTCCTATGAATTCAAGAACTATTACTCTGAACATAGCATCAGGAATGAAAAGACAGTTCCTGGCACCCCACAACATAGGGTGTGGCCGAAAGCATCAACAGAACCATTTTGGGGAAAGTCAAATGTATGTTGAGAATGGCTAAACTACCTAAGCCATTTTGGGATGAAGCTGTTCAAATGGCTTACTACTTGATTAACAGATCTTTGTCTGTTCCTTTGGGCTTTGACATTCCAGAGTGAGTATGGTCTGGACATGATGTTAGTTGCTATCATATGAAGGTGTTTGGATGCAAAACCTTTGCTCACGTAAGTAAGGAGCATCGACAGAAGCTTGATCATAGAGTCATTCCTTGCATATTTATGGGCTACGGAGATGAGGAATTTGGCTATAAGCTATGAGATCCAGAAAAGAAAAAGATTATTAGAAGCAAACATGTAGTGTTTCATGAGCAAGAAACTATGTCGAATTCTGTTATTCTAGAGAAAACTGATGAATCTGGTGGTAAGATTAATTTTACACCATCTCTTCCTAAAGAAAATGCCACAGTAGGGGGAGAGGTTCAAGACCATGGGGTTGATGATGAGCCAGCAATTGAGGATGCTGGGGATGGAGGAAGTGTTGAGCAGGGGGAGCAAGCTCGAACACAATAGCTTAAAAGATCTAATAGATCATGACAACCATCCAGCAAGTATCCCAGATCGAAGTATGTCCTTCTCACCGATGAGGGGGAGCTAGAGAGTTTTGAAGAAGTTCAGACTTATAAGGATAAAGTTAAGTGGATCAAAGCCATGCAAGAAGAGATGAATTCCTTATAGAAGCACAATACTTATGAGCTGGTAAAACTCCCTAAAGGCAAGAAAGCCTTGGACAACAAATGGGTGTTCAAGTTGATAAAAGAGTGAAGTATAAGGCTCGCTTGGTTGTAAAAGGCTTCGGTTAAAAGCGAGGGATAGATTTTGACGAGATTTTCTCTCCAGTTGTGAAAATGAGTTCTATTCGAGTTATACTCGGATTGACAGCTAGCTTGGATTGGGAGCTTGAGCAGTTAGATGTGCTGGTTTCTCCATGGTGATTTGGAGGAAGAAATCTACATGGATCAACCAGAAAGATTTGAGGAGGCTGGAAAGGAGAACATCGTTTGCAAATTGAAGAAGAGCTGTATGGATTAAAGCAGATTTGAGGAGGTTGGAAGAGAGGTTTTAAGAAGTTTAGATTCATAAGGATAAAGTTTAGTGGATCAAAGCCATGCAAGAAGAGATTAATTCTTTACAGAAGCACAATACTTATGAGTTGGTAAAACTCCCTGAAGGCAAAAAAGCCTTAAAGAACAAATGGGTGTTCAAGCTGAAGAAAGATGACAACAAGCTATTGAAGTATAAGGCTCGCTTGGTTGTAAAAGGCTTTGGTAAAAAGTGAGAGATAAATTTTGATGAGATTTTCTCTCCAGGTGTGAAAATGAGTTCTATTTGAGTTAACTCGGATTGACAGCTAGCTTGGATTGGGAGCTTGAGCAGTTACATGTGAAGACTGCATTTCCCCATAATGATTTGGAGGAAGAAATCTACATGGATCAACTAGAAGGATTTGAGGAAGCTGGAAATGAGAACCTGGTTTGCAGATTGAAGAAAAGTTTTTACAAATTAAAATAGGCTTCTAGACAATGGTACAAAAAGTTTGACTCATTCATAGTGGGTCATGGACATACCAGGATAGATGCAGATCACTGTATATACGTTAAAACATTTCCTGATGATAAGTTTATCATTCCTCTGCTATATGCAGATGATATGTTGATAGTAGGACAGGAAGCAAAGATGATTGGTGATTTGAAAAAAGAGCTATCAAAGTCCTTTTATATGAAAGACCTAGCTAGGCCCTGCAAAGAAAATTTTGGGCATGCAAATTTTGCAAGACAGGATGGCTAGAAAGCTTTGTTTGTCACAAGAAAGATATGTGGAGCAGGTTCTAAGTAGGTTCAATATGAAAACTCCTAAAGCAGTTAACACATTATTGGCCAATCATTTCAAACTCAGCAAAAAGAGTTGCCCCACTATTGATGAAGAAAAGAAGGCTATGGCTAATATTCCTTACTTCTCTGCAGTTGGGAGTTTGATATATGCTATGGTCTGTACTCGGCCATATATCGCTCATGTTGTTGGAGTTGTGAGCAGGTTTCTTTCTGATCTAGTAAATACCATTGGAAAGCTGTTTATATTATTATATATATATATATATATGTATGTATATTCTCAAATCCTAATTGATATTTACACCATAAATATAAATGGTAGATATCTAAATAAATCTTAATATAAGCTTAGTAATTATACTAAAATCAATTTCTAAAGAACATATATGAAAAAGGAAACATAGTATATTTCATCTTTTGTAATTCCAACAAAATATATAATATATAATATTGATAGAAATATAAATATCAACAATAATATAAACAATATTGAATCTAATAGAATTGATAAGATAATATTTTCAAAGTTTAAAAATCAAATACCATAACACAAATTGAATATCATATTACATAAAAAGATTAAATATAAAATTCAAATAAAACCCAAGTTTCTCCATTTCCTGGGGTATGATTATGTTATGTATGGCACCAATGTCAATCACAGCTATAATGAGCCTCCCCTTTATGAGCACTTCTACATATGTCAACCCATTCTTCTTCTCTGTGCGGCATACTTCTTTACCCTTTAAGGCCTTTAAGAGTTGGATGGATCCAACATATTCAGTCTCCTATATAAGCTCCAGAACCCTTTAGAAAGCATTAGGGCTATATGTTTTCAATGACAACAAAACCAATTTAAAGAAAATACTTTGAAAAACGACTAATATCTACCTTGATTTTTTTGATATGGCAAACAGGAAATTACATTACATAACACAGACTTGAAGCGAGAATAATTTCACTTTACATATATAAACATAATTTATCTTGTGTTAAAAGATCAAGCCTAATAGAAGTGAACATTATATCATGTAAAGAACATATACATGCATTATGGATTGAAGTAAATCAAGTCAAGAACAAGAAACCAAGGATCGAGTCTTCAAAAAGTAGCATTGTACATCAGAAAGTACACTCAGAATGAAGATATCAAGCAAACTCTAATAACGTGTTACACAACCTTCAATCATTATGATCGCAATTCTTCCAACATCAATGAAGCTTTGATTGAAGACTAGAACACCAAAGAATCATCAAGGAATTGATACGGCACATCAAAAAGCTCACTTCATTATAGAGCATTGAACCTGACTGGAAAAGGAGAAATTTGAATTTTGAAATTCAAATTTCAAGTCAAACAAAGTTTCAAATTGGTGTGTCATCTTTTCTGCCTATTTGATCAACCATTCTAGCTTCTAAAAGGAAATGTTCAGACACCATGTTCAAAAAGTAAAAAAGTAGCTTTTAAAGGGACATCAGAAACCTTAACTTCACAACGGCTTCTGCAATAGATCTGACAAGTTGTCAATCTACTCTTCTATATTGCTTTCCAAGACACAATCAAATGATCAACACATGTCACTTGGAGAACTGATCAAGGACAATGGTCATAAAGGAAGACCTCTATAAATAGAGATATTGTACTCAAATGAAGACAAAGATTGACATGCACATGAGTGGAAACTCTATGAAAATTTCTCCTCACATCCTGTAAGTTTCGTCATATCAGGTAATCAGTTTCTTTGAGTGTAAAAACCTTCTTTCTATGTTCCCAAACAGTTTATGTACTCTTCCCTGGAAGTGTTGCTAGAAAGGAGTCATTGAAGTTATCCCAGGTTATTCATTGTACATTTGTAAGGAAACTTGAGTGTAGGTTAGTTTGAGTGGCAACCCAAACACAAAACATTTGTATCCTTGACCTAGTAGTGATCAGTGTAATGCAGCTTAGAGAGGCTAGTGAATAACTACTTGCAACGTGGTGGCAGGTTTATCTACTTATCACAGTTCAGCTTAGAGAGGCTGGTGAATAACTACTTGCAACGTGATAGTAGAGGTTGTCTACTTATCACGATTCAGCTTGGAGAAGCTTGTGAATAACTACTCTATTTGTAACAGTATAGGTTATCTAGTGGTCACAGGTTAGAGTTTGGAAATACTACTATAAAAACTATTTAATTTTACTTTCTCAGGTTGAGAAAGATTATAGTGAATCTCAACGGAAATTGAGTACTGGATTTAGGCATGTTTGGCCAAACCAGTATAAAATTATCTGTGTCATATCTTCTTTTCCTTCATATCTTTTACTTTCACTGCTCTGCATTATCTTTCAATATTTACTGAATGTCTGTTTCTTTATCTAATCTATTTCTGAAATATATAACATGTTTCCACTACACTTCAAGCTTAATACTTGATAGTATATTGTTTAATGTTTTAGTTTAACAAAAGGATAGAATAGAAGCAAAGGACGATTCAACCCCCTCTTCTCGTGTACTTTTCACCCTACATCCTATGCTTAGACTATTGTTCCTCAGAAATAGATACTAATGTCCCTAGCTTGGGACAATCCTTAATTTAGTGTAGCCTCTTACACATGAAGCATCCTTCTTTGAGCACAAAAGCCTTCGTATTCTCCTCATACTCTCTCTTAGAAAAGTGCTTGAAGTCTTTCGTTGGAGGGATTTTTTTCCCTTTATCTCCATTACCTTTAGAAAAGCTAGACTTGGAAGATGGTTTGGACCTGGAGTCCCCTCCTTGGTACTCCGTCAGTGGCTCACCCACCACAATGGTTTCATCTACATCTTGGACTCCTCACCTTTGCAACTCTTGCTTTGCCCAAGGTTGGTATCCATCAATGAAGAAGAATAATGCATATTCTGAGGCTAAGTTAGGGATTTAAAATGTGAGTGTAGCGAACTCCTTATATAGTGACCAATCATGGTTCTATGCTTCAATTCCCTTAACTTCTTTCTTGCTTCATAAATCACATTCTCATGGAAGAATTGTATCTTGAATTCCCTCTTGAAGTCTTCCTACGTGGCTAAGTTGCAAGTGTCTCTCTCTATGTCAGCATGCTTCCTTCTCCACTGCAAGATTGTATTATCAATAAGATAAAGAAAAGTAATACACACCTTTATTTGTTTTTCTGCCATTCATTTGCATTCAAAGTACCTCTCCATCTGCCATCAGAAATTCTCCATTTCTCAAGCATGCTTTGTTCCTTTGAGTTCCTTGGCTTTGGAAGATCAACCCATGGAGTTTCCCTTGCTCCATCTTATATACTAGTGGTAGTTTACAACTTGACTTCCTCAAGGGATACTCAGGCCTTTTCAATTAACTTCATGACACTTTTAACCTTGCCTTCAACTTGATTGAGGCATTCATCCTTTCATTGCCTCCTTTGAAGGCCTAAATTCCAATTGCATAGCCTCTTCACTCAAATTTTTGTTTTCTCAAACTAGGTAGAAAGGATATCTCAAGTAAGGTTTCTTGTTTGTATAATTCTGTGTAAAAGTTGCAAATTTTATTCTTTATCCTCCTTAGGCATTATAAATCATCACCACCAATCAACAATTTTGTTGTTACTTTCCTCCTTCCTTTGGAAGCTGCAATGGCAATGAAACATTTTGTGTTTTTATCCACATCTTTTGCTAATTTGGACCTAGACATATGCTTCCAATAGTAGTCTCTCCTTTCATACCATTTCTCTAACACGCTTTATAGAACTCTCCTTCTTGCTTCCATTTCATCATTTAATCTACCATCATCCTTGCTCAAATCAATAATCAAGAACTTTGACTACATCACCTTGATCTTCTCATCAATATGACCAAACTCCTTCTTGTTCTTCTTCTTGATTGGTTCTTTTATCCCCTTTAGCTTTCGGGTATATTTCCTAACTTTCTCCATTTTTCCTTCACTAACTTCCTAAATCCCTTATGTGAGAACTAGGCATCTAGACTTCTAAAGGACTTTGTACCCTCAATCTATAGCTTCCCCTTGCACCACCAATGGACATTCTTCTATATAATCCTTGAACCTTGAGATTCATAAAATTTACAAGTCATTCTAACTTGTCACGGCCTGACTTGAGCACGTGACCGGCACGTGAGGAATTTCTCACGCAAGTCTCGTGACCTGTTAACTGTCTCTACATGCATTTTTAGTTCATAAAACTCATTTATAACAGAAATTCTCTTTTCTATATATAATTCACATGTTCTTTAAATTCAACACAATCATAATGATAAAAGAATCAAGTCTGCAGTTTTTTTTTTTTAATTCTATCTCTAAAGTCTGGGTCATAATTCGATCTTTACACATATAACATTCTCTTTCCAAATATTCCATGAGCTAATACCATCAAGTTATCAAGAACAAAACATAAATATGCTATTACAGTGCGATGCAAAAATGCAAGATACGATCTAAGGTCTGGGACCCTGCCTGCAATGTACTGGAGCACTCTAACCCAAACATTATACACTTCACCTACAGACTCACCGATTGGAATCTATGACTACTGGAGGTTCACAACAGCTGCTCTATCTGCAAAAATAAGAGAAGGAAGAGAGGGGTGAGTTTTGTAACCAAAACTCAGTGAGTGAATCCCCACTGGTAGCCCCCTTCATGGGACGTTAAGAACAATGCATAAAATCAAAATAAAACTGTAACACTTATAAAACATTTCCTATATATATATATATATATATATATATCATCAACTCATCATTTTCCATAATTAAGATCAACAATACTCCAATAGAAAAGTAGTAATTTCTAATTATGTCTAATACTTTGATGTACACACATACACGCACAACACCTATATATATATGCTCAATTCATCATGTCACCACATTAATAACCAAATTTTCAATTTATTTTCATAGCTCAAATCATACAAACTCATGACGTACTAATTTCTAGAGAAAGCATTGACACCCATCAATCATAGTGTAATAAAATAAATACATCTACAGGGTTGGAGACTGGCTCTGCCAACCTTGGTGTCGGACTGGCTCCGTACACCCTTTCTTTATGAGCTGAGAATCTCTAGGGTTTGAGACTGGCTCTACCAACCTTGGTGTAGGACTGGCTCTATACACCTCTGCTTTATGAGCTGTGAATCTTTCTGATTCTAACAGTCTGACCTTAGCATACCGGTGGCTATGAAATCATGCCCAAATGGTCACTCCCATGGACATCGTGATTACAAGCCTCCACGGGTATGTAGCCGTCAGCTGTTCTAAATCTGATGAAGATTCAAGCTCTAAAATCATTTAATTAATCATCTGAGGTATAATTCAAACAATCCAGTTTTTCATAACTGGAAAACTCCATTTCATAATTCCAAACAACAAGGTCTATAATCACAACTTTATTGCCTCTTCTAAATTGCATATTTAATATAAAACTACTTCACACATATATAAAGTAGTTCCAGAATCCATTGAGATAATCATAAAACCTCTAGCTATATACATATCATCAATTTTACATAAAGTCAGCATAGCAACTATGGTCCCATGAGTTTTTTTTTTTTTTATCAAAACTAGGTTTCATGCTCTTAAATCATCAGTTTAAACCACAATAACCAACAACAACCTCAAATCCTTATATAGAAGTCTTTAAAATCAACCAGTAAATCATATTTTTTTAATGAAAATAACGCTAATGCAAAACATAGAGATTACATATGAAAACCCACTCACTTGGAAGGGTGAACAATGAAGGAATAGCACCACTGGGACTCTAGGAAGCAGAACTGACAGCAGTATCTGATATAGAAGCCATAGGACTCTAAAACCGCTAAATATCCAAGAATACATCTCTAACATACTAGAACACTTCTCTCCTTAGGAAGCATGAAGAATCACCCCCCAATAACAAGGAAGAAGTAGATAAAAGAGAGAGAAATCAAAAGAATAACATACCTTAGATCCTTAAAATAAAGAAAAATGGAGTTTTAATGGTGAAAAGATGAGGAGATGAGGTGGAGGGGAGAAGGAGTTACATTTCTCTGTTGAAAAGAGGGGTTAGGGTGTGTTTTGGTCAAATGAAGGTTCTGGACCCCGAAATGGGGTTTTTAAGTTGTCTGTTGAGCGAGCGCTGCGGCGCTCACCCGAGAGCATATCGCGCACCGCCTTACAATTCTATTAAGCGCTAAGAGCGCTCACCAGAGAGCATAAAAATGGTATGCTCACTTCAGTTGACCGCTGCAGCGCTCTTTTATCGCTGCAGCGCTCACCAGCAAGGTTTGTCACTCTCCAGGATGGTCTCTTACTCCCCAGAATGGTCTTTATAGTCTCCTACTCTCTAAAGCTCACTTATTACATTTCTTTATTAAAGTTAGTAGGCCTATTAACTTTTAAACATAAATGTAAATAACAAAATACCCCCCATTTGGATTTAAATAAATATCTAAAAAATCAAAATCTCAACCAATCAAAATCTAAATTTTGGGTTTTAGTTCAAATCCGGGAATTCTTACGATTCCGTAAACTTGTGATTTAAAAACGATCGACTCAAAGACTTCATAAAATCCGTTAAAAATCTCTTTTTAACTCATTTTTCTCTAGGGAACAATTACTGGGACTTTTGGTCCCTAGAATATGACTCTATCATGTAGCTCTCCAAGGACGTGTAGATTCCAGACTTAGTGAAATTCAGGACCTGGAACGACAGGTAACAGTGACTGTCATCCTTTTTATTCAAAAAATTTTCTAACCCTTTTTAATTTAAAATTAAGGGTATTACACAACTCCACAATGACTCTTTCTAATTTACTACATGATTTCCGCCAGAACAAAGTATACTTCCTTCCAACTAGTGGTAAATCAATCTATTCCATCTCCCTTACCCACTCACCAAACTCACAACTACTACTAGCTAAGGTTACACACCCTTGCCTTTCATCCGGATCAAGAATTTCATTAAAATCCCTAATAAACATAATTGGCATACCAATTCTTTTTTTTTTTAATTAAATCCTTAAGCTCATTGCATATTCTTGTTTTTTTTTCCATTACATGACCTCCGTGTTGGGAAAAAAAACACACAATTCTCTACTTACAAGAACAAGAGGAGCAACTATAGCAGTGAAATAATGGCAGCAATTAGCACATAATAAACTAAAACGATAGGAATAATGCATCAAGATTTTTAACGTGGAAAAATTCCTTCAATGTGAGAGATAAAAATCACGGGTCATTCAAACGAAAAAAATAGCTCCATTATGATCAAAACAAGTACAAGAGAATCTCAAATAAGTGCACAAATCATGCTGAAAACAAGAGAAACTAACCAAGCACTAATGCTTAAAATTGAAAACAAGGAAGATAATAGATACCCCAAAAATAAAGCTACTATGTAAGTCCAGTACCTCACACTCCAGACCTTGTCTTAACAATCTAACCATTCAGAATGAAAAACCAGACATCCAAAACCTACTATCAAAGTTTCAGCTCGATCCAACAACGAATGACTTCACAAACGTCGATTTATAGTAAGATGTTACATTAGAGAAATGGTTCTCCAAACAAGAACAAAACTACTGTGCAAGATCGATATCTCACACTCCAGACCTCATCTCGACGATCCAATCGTTTAGAATGAAGAACCTGACATCCAAAACCTACTGTCAAAGTTTTAGCCCAATCCAACGGTGAACGACTTCACAAATACCAATTTACAGTGACAGGTTGCATTAGGAAAATGGTTTTCCAAACAAGAATAGATCTACTGTGTGAGATTGATATCTTGTACTCCAAACCTCGCCTTGACGATCCAACATTCAAAATTAAGAGCCATTGTTAGGAACCTGCTGTTAAAATTTCAGCCCGATCCAATGGTAGACGACTTCACAACGGTGACTATTCATACCAGAGAAAAAATGAAAATGGTGGTCGAGTCTCTCTTCCTTCTCTATCTATGTGGCTGCTATGGTCACAAAAAATGATCGTTCTCAATACCCTAACTGACTTCTCTCATTAGATAAGTGGGTTAACTAACTTTGGACTTTTCTCCACATAGGAAAGGAGCCCAAACCCAACAAATCTACCCCTCATGACAATGTGAAGGTAACCGCCAAACTAGCAATCAAACAACAAGTTTCAAACTTCCATCTTGGCAAAGATTTTGTCATCATGTTTGAACCATTCTTATCAGTGTGAAGCTTTTGAAGTTCCAACAACTTAGCATTGAGAACATCACGTATCCAATGATACCTCACATCAATATGTTTGGACCTTGAATGAAAAGTTGAGTTTTTACCAAGATGTATAGCACTTTGACTATCACAAAATAACACATATTTCACTTGAGTAAAACCAAGCTCTTGTAAGAACTTCTTCATCCAAAGCATTTCCTTGCACACTTCAGTAATGGCAATGAACTCAGCCTCTGTAGTGGATAAAGCAACACATCTTTGCAACTTAGATTGCCAAGCTACAGCTCTACCTCCAAATGTAATCAAATAACCTGAAGTAGACCTTCTAGAGTCAACATCTCCTGCCATGTCTGAGTCAGTGCAACCAACTAGAAAAGCCTTCTCATTTCCAAAACATAACTTCAAGCTAGAAGTACCACAGAGATATTTTATAATCTACTCCACTTCATTCCAATGCTATCTTCTTGGGTTTGAAAGAAAATGGCTAACATTACCAACAGCATAGGCTAAGTCTGGTCTAGTGCATACCATAGCATACATCAAACTACGCACGGCTAAAGCATATGGAACTCTCTCCATGTCTTTCTTCTCTTCTTCATTTGATGGACTTTGCTTGCATCTCAATTTGAAATACGTAGCAAGAAGAGTACTAACAGCCTTAGCGTTCTCCATTTGAAACCTTTGTAGCATGGCTTCAATGTATTTCTCTTATGACAGCTAAAGTTTCTTCTCCTTTCAATCCTAAATGATTCTCATACCAAGAATATGCTTTGCCGGTCTGAGATCCTTTGCAAATGACATCCCAAGTTGCTTTTTCAACCTATCAATTCTAGAAGCATTTTGACCAATAATAA
This sequence comes from Dalbergia cultrata, assembly GCA_031216105.1. Lineage (NCBI taxonomy): Eukaryota > Viridiplantae > Streptophyta > Magnoliopsida > Fabales > Fabaceae > Dalbergia > Dalbergia cultrata. The sequence continues at coordinate 23,280,836 of CM062350.1, forward strand.
GCATGTCATCAACATATAACAAAAGGACAATAAAATCATTACTACCAAACTGTTTAATGAAAATGCAATGATCTGAAGTAGTCTTCTTATAGCCTTGCTCACCCATTACAAACTCAAACTTCTTATACCATTCCCTCGGAGCTTGTTTCAAGCCATATAAGCTCTTCTTGAGTTTGCATACATAATCTTCTTTTCCTTTTGCTTTAAAACCTTCAAGCTGCTCCATGCAGATTTCCTTCTCAATATCACCATGGAGGAAAGCAATTTTTACATCCATCTGCTATATCTCTAAATCAAGACCTACAGCTAAACTCAAATCGGTCCTGATAGAGGACATCTTGATAACAAGAGAAAAAATATCATCATAATCAACGCCTTTTCTGCCTATAGCCTTTAACCACCAATCTAGCTTTATACATTGGGGAAGAAGAATTTTCTTCATGTTTTAGCCTATATATCCACCTGTTTTGCAAAACTCTCTTTCCATTAAGTAATTTCACAAGCTCAAATGCTGTCACGACTCGAATTAGGCACGTGACCGGCTCGTGAGAAATCTCATTCTCACGCAAGCCTCATGACCTGTTTACTAATTTTGCATGCATGCTCTGTTCTAACATCCATGAAAGATAAAGATTTTCTCTTTTCTACATACAAATCATCTGTTCTCTAGAAACAAAATCATTACATTTAAAATCTTGTAATAGCCCCTCGAATCTCAAAATCATGAATTATTTATACATACAAATCAAATACACTTTGTCAAATGTCCAGAACATTATATACAATTCAAAATATAATCATATTATGCCAGATGCAAAAATAAAACATGCTCTAGGTCCGGAATCCTGCTTGCAATGTACTGGAGCACTCTAAACAGAATGAGAATACTTCACTCAAGTGAAGCTTACCAACTATACTCTAGTGTTGCGGGGATATTGGTAGCTAGGAGGACGGCAACTACAATACCTGTAATAAGAAGGAAAGCAAAGGGTTGAGTTTTGTTGCCAAAACTCAATGAGTGAATCCTCACCTGAAACCCCCTTTCATGGGACACCAAGGAACAATGCAGGAAATCACAATAACATTAATAATTTTAAGAAATCTCATATAACTAAGTATACATATATTTCTAAAAGTCCTTTATAATCATCATGTTATAACTTAAAAACAATTTTCTGAATTTACTTTCATACTTGAAATCATACAAGCACACAGCATAGTAGCTCCTAGAGAAACAATAATCTCCGAATATAAATGTCTAGTCATATCTGAGCGTTATGTATCGTCATCCCTAGTATGAGAATAAATCTCTAAATATAAATGTCTAATCATATTTGGGAGTTACGTATCATCGTCCCCAGTGTGATAATAAATATCTGAATATCTCTGGTCACATCTGGGTGTTACGTATCGTCGTCCCCAGTGTAGACATCCTTTGTAGACATCTGTGATTTCATAAACTCACAGAATATGTATCCACCAACTGTTATGAATTTCATGAAGATTCAAGCTCTAAAACCTTTTGATTTATTCTCTAAAACACAATTCAAAATATCAAACTTCTCATAGTCTAGAAAGCTCAACCACATACTTGAAATAAAGGTTAAAATCATAATTCTAATCATATATCTGAACTTCATAACTAATTATAAAACTGAATCATATATATAAATCAGTTCCAGAATCCAGTAACATAACCACAAGTCTTTAATAGTTACACAAATCATCAATTCTACACAAACAACCAAGTTCCCAATTCACAATTCCTTAATCTTTCTAAATAACGCTTCAAGATACATAACTATGTTATATTCATAAACCACTTCTAAAATCAATTTAGCATTCATAAATGCTTTCCATAATCACAATCAACTTCAAATACACTTGAAATCAATTCCACAAATATGGTCCCATGAGTTTTACGAAAAACATGTTTCATGCTCTAAAATCAGTGGTTCTAAAACATATAAACTAATAGCAATTTCCAATCCTTATACAGTAATATCTAAAATCCAGCAGTAAATTGTATTTTTCATGAAAATAACTCTAATGCAGAACATAGAGATAACAGATGAAAACCCACTCACCTGGAGAGGTGAACAGTGAGAAACTAACAACAACAGCACACTAGGAAGCAGAACTAACAGCAGAATCTGATATAGAAGCCATAGAATGCTAAATCACCGTCTAAAACCTCTGAATATTCAAGAATCCATCTCTAATAAGGTAGAAAACCTCTCCCCCTTGAAGAGCTTAAAAAATCACCCTAATAACCTAGAGAAAAGGGAGAAAGGAAAGCAAAACTAGGAGAATAACGTACCTTAAAGCCTTAGGAACGAAAGATTGAAGTTAGACTGCTGAAAATGGAGCTTGGAAGGTGTCTAAATGGTTGAGGAACCGAGTTTGGGAGTGAAAGCTCGAATTTGAGGGAGAGAAATGAGTGTGGGAAGGTTCTGGACCCGAAATGGGGTATTTTTAGTGCTCTGATGACCACTTGGGCGGTTTCCAGTGCAGTTGCCACACTGACTTACTTCCTGATGACCGCTTGGGTGGTCCCCAAATTTTATTTTTATTTTTTTAGCCTAGGGTATTACATACTCCCCCTCTCAACAAGATTTAGTCCCCAAACCTAAACTGATATAACTGAAAGAGAATGAAAGTAGAATATTTGACCTATACATGTCTCATGGATAGGCCTCTTCGCCCAGAACACTCTAAGATGAATTTGATGGTATTCTAAATGTGTTAACTGTTACTCTGGGAAACAACATCATTCTGAAGACTACTCCTCTGTTTCTCTATATATTGATGTCTTTTTATCATGTATGGGTGGCTCCGCCTCCAAGGGTGGCCCTTTCCCATTGTGATAACAAAAGCTCTTAATATGATACCTTTACTGGACGTCTGATTTCACTTTTGGTCTTACTCAGTTTCTTTCTCTCTCATATCTTACACTGGCTAATTCTATCAAGACTTCTAATTCTCAGTTCCTGAACTTTTCATTCCCTATACATGTGTGACGTGCGGAGACTAGCCTACTCTATCCATTCACATATAAAACATACATAATACCATACCTCCCATGCATAAAACAATAAACTATAGATAACGTAACTTACACCAATAATCTTGGAAGTTTTGTATTAGTTCTCATACACCACTTTTTCTACCTTAGAATTTTCTTGTCTTTTAGTCAAGGTTTACAAATATAAACATATGTTTTCAACATCCAATCATGCTTACATATTATGCCAACCACTGAACTTAAGAGAAACAATATGTGTTTTATCAGCTTATTAAATCCATTGATTACTTTACGATCCCATCACTGATTGTGTATTAAACCTGTCATGTGCTGATCTAATCTTACTTAGGAAATTTTCATATTTAAATTGAAAAAAGTCACATATGTTCTTTGCATAGAGTTTCATAAACTCGGTTGAACAAGAATTTGCAAGTCAAAGCTGAAAACTAATCTATACCATAAAAGACTTTTTTAGACCATGGTAAAGCATTTACACCGGAGGTTAATTTGTTTAGAAGCCCCAAACCACTCAAGTAACTCAAGTTTGTCCTAAGTCAAACATGTTCCTGTTTCTTTTACTCTATTTTAGGAAAGCAAATCATGCTGACACAACACAGGAAAAAGATCACAATTTCATTCCAATACCTAACACAGTAAAAACACATTTGTCTCTCATACCCAACTCGTCTCATGTATGTTGTGAAATTATTATCAAACTGATTTAAGAAATTCTTTTTATATCTCATAATCTTGTACAACGTGACCAAAGGCCTTAAGTATTCATAAAACCTTTTTCAATCATACAAACATAGTCTTCAATTAATAACTCAAGCTTATACAACATAACAATCAAAGAGCCTTTAAATAGTCTTGATATTAGTATACGTATTCTTTAGACACCACAGAGTACCTGGAAAATCATTCCGTTCGTTGTTTCAAAGACTTGATCAACTAGCATACCTAGACATAAAACTACTCACATATATAATACCACATGCTTACAAATAATGACACAAAGTCTGTGCACCTTCATCAGTTTAAATTAATAGAATTTTACTAAACTCTTGAAGAACCTGAGGATTTTAATTTCTAAGGCCTTAATTTCCACTTAACATAAGTATATTTTTCAGTTAGATTTCCTAATTCATGAAACTTAAGCCCAACCTTTACATGCTTGTTTCATTTAACAATACTTACTATTGTAAATACTAAGTATGGGGAAGGTTCCTTTTTCCTTACACATAAAATATGTGTAAAATCGTACGTAATCTTATCATCCTTCTCTTTTAAATCCTAATTCATCTCGACATAATCAATCGTTCACACACCAATACAATTTCTAATAACTTATTCTTGCTAACTCTAGTCAGGCATTACAACATTCATACTTCCAACATATTATGCACACAACTAGAAACAAACAATAAGTAGCAGTCAGAAAGATCAACAACGGCCAATATACATAATGTTCAACTCAACTCAACATCACAATATATACTCAAAATTGATCAAACTATCCATGCCATATTGTTAACCTGATTCTCCTACATGCTTTACTCATACCCTATAACTACACAATTCCAACATAAATAGTACAACAGTGCATTTTAGGAACATGGCATACCTGATAATTATAGCATCAAGTCACATAAAATGATCAGACATATTATAATCAATCATTATTCTTACTATATGACCATATTCATAACACTCAAAGGTACCATAAGGACACAGACCTCCCCCCCCCCCCAGCAGCATCTTTTACATGTCTGACAAACTGGATGTGACTAATGCATTGGAGAGGGCACTAAGGTGGCCCTGACCAATTGTACTTACTACTGACTCTAGTCCAAACTAGTCATCTCTAACTGTATCTCTTTTTGGGGCATTTTTCGCTCTTAAAGTGTCCACTTATTACCTCTGCTAGACTTAGTATGAAGAGGGGGAAACGCAAGATCGGTTCAAGGATTTCTAGAGAATGACAAAACTCTTATTGAACTCAAATATAACGGATCATTCCTATAAGCCTTAAATAGCATTACGTTGATGTGAATGGCCGCGATTCCATTTACAGAAACGTCATGCCATTTGTGGACACTTACTCCAGTACCATGCAGGGGAACCTAATGCTCTGATACCACTCTGTCACGACCCGAATTAGGCACGTGACCAGTACGTGAGAAATCTCATTCTCACGCAAGCCTCATGACCTGTTTACTAATTTTGCATGCATACTCTGTTCTAACATCCGTGAAAGATAAAGATTTTGTCTTTTTCTACATACAAATCATCTGTTCTCTAGAATCAAAATCAGTACATTTAAAATCTTGTAATAGCCCCTCGAATCTCAAAATCATAAATTATTTATACATACAAATCAAATACACTTTGTCAAATGTCCAAAACATTATATACAATTCAAAATATAATCATATTATGCCAGATACAAAAATAAAACATGCTCTAGGTCCGGAATCCTGCTTGCAATGTACTGAAGCACTCTAAACAGAATGAGAATACTTCACTCAAGTGAAGCTTACCAACTATACTCTAGTGCTGCAGGGATACTGGTAGCTAGGAGGACGGCAACTACAATACCTGTAATAAGAAGGAAAGCAGAGGGGTGAATTTTGTTGCCAAAACTTAGTGAGTGAATCCTCACCTGAAACCCCCTTTCATGGGACACCAAGGAACAATGCAGGAAACCATAATAACATTAATAATTTTAAGAAATCTCACATAACTAAGTATACATATATTTCTAAAAGTCCTTTATAATCATCATGTTATAACTTAAACACAATTTTCTGAATTTACTTTCGTACTTGAAATCATACAAGCACACAACATAGTACCTCCTAAAGAAACTGTAATCTCCGAATATAAATGTCTAGTCATATCTGGGCATTACGTATCGTCGTCCCCATTATGACAATAAATCTCTGAATATAAATGTCTAATAACATATGGGCATTACGTATCGCCGTCCCCAGTGTGATAATAAATATATGAATATCTCTAGTCACATCTGGGCATTACGTATCGTCGTCCCCAATGTGACAATACATTCTCTGTTATCTCTGGCTCGGGCTACTTGGTACCAAGGTTAACAGATTTACTGCCGTTAACACACAACTTGTTTCTTTATAGCTACCTTCTAAACTAACCAAATAAATACCCCTTTTAGCTAAAACCTTTAAACCTTTTAATTCTTCTGTAAGCTCTGAATCTGTCTTACTCTAACAGTCTGACCTTAGCATAACTGTGGCCATGAAATCATGCCCAAGGGATCACCCTTTGTAGACATCTGTGATTTCATAAACTCACAGAATATGTATCCGCTAACTATTATGAATCTCATGAAGATTCAAGCTCTAAAACCTTTTAATTTATTCTCTAAAACACAATTCAAATTATCAAACTTCTCATAGTCTAGAAAGCTTAGCTACATACTTGAAATAAAGGTTGAAACCATAATTCTAATCATATATCTGAACTTCATAACTAATTATAAAACTGAATCATATATATAAATCAGTTCCAGAATCCAGTAACATAATCACAAGTCTCTAACAGTTACACAAATCATCAATTCTACACAAACAACCAAGTTCCCAATTCACAATTCCATAATCTTTCTAAATAACACATCAAGATACATAACTATGTTATATTCATAAACCACTTCTAAAATCAATTTAGCATTCATAAATACTTTCCATAATCACAATCAACTTCAAATACACTTGAAATCAATTCCACAAATATGGTCCCATGAGTTTTACGAAAAGCATGTTTCATGCTCTAAAACCAATGGTTCTAAAACATATAAACTAATAGCAATTTCTAATCCTTATACAGTAATCTCTAAAATCAAGCAGTAAATCGTATTTTTCATGAAAATAACTCTAATGCAGAACATAGAGATAACAGATGAAAACCCACTCACTTGGAGGGGTGAACAATAAGAAACTAACAACAGCAGCACACTAGGAAGCAGAACTGACAGCAAAATCTGATATAGAAGCCATAGAACGCTAAATCACCATCTAAAACCTCTGAATATTCAAGAATCAATCTCTAATAAAGTAGAAAACCTCTCCCCCTTGAGGAGCTTAAAAAAATCACCCTAATAACCCAGAGAAAAGGGAGAAAGGAGAGCAAAACTAGAAGAATAACGTACTTTAAAGCCTTAGGAATGAAAGATTGAAGTTAGACTACAGAAAATGGAGCTTGGAAGGTGTCAAAATGGTGGAGGAACAGAGTTTGGGAGTGAAAGCTCGAGTTTGAGGGTGAGAAATGAGTGTAGGAAGGTTCTGGACCTGAAATGGGGTATTTTTAATGCTCTGATTACCGCCTGAGCAGTTTTCAGTGCGCTTGCCACACCGACTTACTTCCTGATGACCGCCTGGACTGTCCCCAAATTTTTTTTTTTTTTTAGCCTAAGGTATTACAAATGTCTGATTATCATACAAAGCATGCATTTCATCTTGCATAGCATCAACCTATTTTTGCTTCTAGTCACTATCCATAGCCTCCTCATAATATTCAAGCTCTCCCCTATTAGTCAAGGTCATATACTCATCAGAAGGATACTTTGTTGAAGGTTGTTTCTTTCTAGTAGACATCCTAAGTGTAACAGGCGGATCTATAGGTATTTCATACTGATCATCAACAACATCATCAGTTTGAGCATCTAAATGATCTCCCATCTGTTGGTTATCACAAGTCATCTTCTTGCATATGATTCTGGGCCTAATTCTCTGCTAGTTCTTGTGCATGTGGTGGCTGGACTAGATCTGCATCGATCAAGTCACTACTATGCTAGGATTCAGTCTTCTCTACTTTCTTAATATCTTCAATGGTTTGGTCTTCTACAAGTACCATATCACGGCTTCTCACAAGCTCTTTATCAATTGGGTCATAGAGCATATAGTTAAGCTCATCCTAACCATATCCAATAAAGATGCATTGCTTTGTCTTCACATCGAACTTAGATCTCTCATACTTTGGAACATGAACAAATGCTTTGCACCCAAACACTCTTAAGTGATCATAAGAGATATTCTTGCCAAACTATAGATTATCTGGAACATTATTATCCAAAGCAATTGTAGGACTCAGATTAATCACATGTACCTCTGTAAGTAATGTTTTTCCCCATAAATGCTTAGGCAGTTTTGCTTCAGTAAGCATACACATAATTCTTTCAATTAACATCCTATTCATCCTCTCCATCAAGCCATTCAGCTAAGGTGTTTTAGGAGGTGTCTTTTCATGCCTAATACCTTGCTGTTTACAATACTCATCAAATGGTCTAGAATATTCACCACCATTATCAGTACAAATACATTTAAGCTTCTTACTTGTTTGCCTCTCAACTAATACTTGGAATTGTTTAAACTTCTCCAAGACTTCTTTCTTAGCCTTCAAAGCATCAGCCTAAAGCTTCCTTGAGTGGTCATCAATAAATGTCACAAAGTAAGGAACCCCACCAAATGACTTTTCCTTCAATGGACCACAAACATCAGAATGAACAAACTCCAAGAAATCTAATTTCCTTGAAGGAGGATGCTTCTTGAAGGATAATCTTCTCTGTTTTTCGACCATGCAATGAGAACATTTCTCCAACTCTACATTTTTCAAACCAGAAAGTACATCCTTTTAGCCAAAAAATTGAGACTTTTTTCACTGATGTGACCAAGCCTTCTATACTAGAATTCAAAAGGTTCTTTACTTTCAACTGCATTCACACTGCCTTTTGAAATTGTGGATTTCATCACATACAAACTTGAGATCTTCTTTCCTTGAGCTACTATCAAGTTACCTTTAGTAAGTTACCATTAACTACTACCAAGGTGCTAACATAACTTTCATCATCAAGCTTTCTAACTGAAATCAAGTTCAAGCGAACATCTAAAGCATGTTTAACATCCTTCAACAGAAACTTCATTCCAACATTAGTTTCTAAACAAACATCTCCCATACCAATCACCTTGGCCAAGCCATCATTACCCATCTTTAGCACTCCATAATCACTTGAAGTGTAAGATGTGAAGAATTCCATCTTTGGTGTGACATGTATTGAGACGCCACTGTCAATTACCTAGTCAGACTCATCAAATACTATATTAATCATATTCTCATAACCTACAATGAGAAGATCATCTGACGTAGCAATAGACACAAGATCATTATTGTGTTCTTTCTTTTCTTGCTTACCTTTGTTCTCCTTTTTCCAAAGAAAGCAATACTTTTGGATGTGCCCTGTTTTATGACAGTAATGACATTCAATATTTTTGTATCTTGATCTGGATTTGCTTCTGCTTTTACCTCTACCCTTTGTGCCTTTCTTCTGACTCCTCCCCTATTTTCTGTAACCAACATCTCTAAGTGAGATGAAGAACCTTGAGTTTTCATTTTCACTTCATTTAAGACACCACCTTTGATAAGTTACATGGTTACCACACCATTAGGAGCAGAATTAGTAAGTGAGATGTAAAATGTCTTCCAAGAATTCAGTAGAGTATTTAGCAACCAAAGTCCTTGAACCTCATCTTCAAACTTGATTCCCATGCCTAATAACTGATCTAAAACTCCTTTAAACTCATTCAAATGATCAGATATGGAAGACCCTTCCTTGTATCTTGGATTCATCAACATATTCAACAAATACAACTTGTTGTTCCTAGACTTCGAAGCGTACAAGGATTCAATCTTTTCTCATATAGTTCTAGCATGAGTTTCATTAGCAATGTGATTATAAACATTATCTTCTACCCATTTCCAAATAAAACCACAAACTTATTGATGCTCAAACTCCCATTCTTCTTCAGTTTTTTACTCTATTTCTGTGTAGCAAACACAGGCATATGCATATTTTTAACAAACAACAAATCTTTCATCTTACCTTTCCATTTATGATAATTAGTACCATTCAAGCACATAATTCTATTTATATTTGCCTCCATCACTCAAGCAAGCTACTATCATTAATGGCCAAGAATGTAACAATCAAAACACAATAAACCAGAACAATAGGAGCAATGCACCAAGATTTTTAATGTGGAAAAATTCCCTCAATGTGAGAGATAAAAACCACGGGTCGTCCATACAAAATAAATAGCTCTACTATGATCAAAATATGTACAAGAGAGTCTCAAATAAGTGCACAAATTGTGCTAACAACAAGATAAACCAACCAAGCACCAATGCTTAAAATTGAGAATAAGGAAGATAATAGATACCCCAAAAATAGAGCTGTTGTGCAAATCTAGTACCTCACACTCTAGACCTTGTCTCAACGATCCAACCGTTCAGAATGAAGAACCAGACATCTAGAACCTACTATCAAAGTTTTAGCTCGATCCAATGGTGAACGATTAACAAACACCGATTTACAGTGATATGTTACATTAGAGAAATGGTTCTCTAAACAAGAACAAAACTACTGTGCGAAATCGATATCTCACACTCCAGACCTCGTCTCGACGATTGAACCATTTAGAATGAAGAACCAGACATCCAGAACCTATTGTTAATGTTTCAGCCTAATCCAACAATGAACAACTTTACAATGCCAATTTATAGTGACATGTTGCATCAGAAAAATGGTTCTCCAAACAAGAATAAAGCTACTGTGTGAGATCAATATCTCACACTCCATAACTCAACTTGACGATCCAATCGTTCAGAATGAAGAACAATCTGTCAGGAACCTGCTGTTAAAATTTCAGCCCGATCCAATGGTGGATGACTTCGTAAACACCGATTTATGGGAACTATTCATATTAGAGAAAAAATGAAAATGGTGGCCGAGTCTCTCTTCCTTCTCTCTCTATGTGGCTGCCATGGTCACCAAAAATGATCACTCTCAATACCCTAGCTGACTCCTCTCATTAGATAAGTGGGCTAACTCACTTTGGGCCTTTCTCCACATAAGAAAGGAGTCAAACCCAACACTCCATATAACACACGCAGAGCACAACTAAATACGTTATCCTTGATGACCCATTTGACATAGATCCATCTGTCTATAAACTATTTCTTTTTGTTGCATAAAATCCTCCTCCCAAACACATAATTCCTTCATCCATATTTACAGCATCTATATCAAGTTAGTTTGAATCAAGTAACTAGGGTGCTTTTTCCTAACATGAATCAATACCAAAAAGAGAGTTTATATTAATTTGACTTAAGCTTTGCATTCTCTTATTGCCTTTACTTCGACCCTTTCCATCACATTAAAAGAAAAAGAAAAAAAAAAAAACCTTCCATGAAATTGTAAATGGTGTTTGATAGTGGTACACAATGGTCAAGTTGGGAGTGAAATAAAATCCAAACCAATAAAATTACCTTGTTAGATTAGGTCAAATTCTTAAAACAACTTGGGCAAAATCAAACTAACCCAACCCAATCTAGATTAGGTCAGTTCGAATCAAATAATTAGGGTTATTTTTCTTAGCATGAATCGATGTCAAAAGTCAAAAGAGCAATGCTACTTTGACATCCAAAACATATATGTGCCACGTGTATCACTAACCTAAATTTTAGAAATTTATCAAATCAAAGATCAAATCATAATCATTGATTACACAAGGGATACTAGTACCTTATGGATACCGAAGCAAAAACCTTATATTATAATATTTTAAAAAAAGTTTTTACTTTGAATATTTGACCTATTTATCCTTTTGTTGCCCCACCTCCTTCCCTCACCAATTTTCACTCCTTCTACCTCCTCTACTATCCAAACAAAATGCAAATTATATATAAATTATCTGCCCTCCATTTTGAAATAACACTTGATTTTATTTATTTTGAAACAAAAATCTTTCTAATTGAAAAGTAAAACCTAGCACATTCTTGCAATTCATATCAAAGACAAAATCATAATTCATGCTGTGTTTGTTAAATATTTACCATTGGTCCTCAAATTATTGCTTTTTCTTTCTTTTTTTGGTTTGAACTCAATCAAATCATAAAAAATGTTAAATAATGGAAACGGTTTCAGCAAAGAGGGAAACGAGTCTAAGAACGTTGAGGGAGGTTTCTTCGTGGAGGTAGGCAATGGGCTTAAGATCGGGGCGAAAGGTCCGCTGGGTCAAGGAGATGAAGGGCATGTGCTCATTTTTTTTTTTTTTTTAGTTTTAGGGACTAAATTGAATGACAACTCCAGTTTTAGGGATTAAAGTGAGGACTAAAGCATTTTCTTTAGACCACAACTACTCTTAAAAGCAAATCTACAACCATCTTTAGTTTCACATCCAAGGTACACTACTACACTGCCAGGCTAAGAGAAAACCGAAGAGCAATAGTCCTAGTAATGCAGACAGCATGAAGTAATTTCGATTTTGAGTATTCCCATGTAAGCATCATTAAGTATTTTGCTATAACTCGGACTATCATGACAAAAATTTATCTAAGTATACACACAAGCCTTACCTAAGGTGATTATCATTACCCAGTTAGCATCTCCAAAACAATGTATAACTCAAAATGAATAATCCTTCAAATCTGATTTTGAGTCACCCAGTTCCATGTCTGTCATGCACTCTTCCTCAGTAAGGGGTGGGAGTTGCCTGGTCTTACGCTTCATATTGTGCTTGTGCCACTCACTCTTGTGGTGTTCCCTGTAAAGCTTAGGGTCTTCATAAGAAACATTGCACGTGCTGCACTTGTTTAGCTTGTGCTGTTGCCCCTGCCCCTGCCCCTCAATAGGCTTACCCGATGATGAAATCATCTGCTTTTGAAGTTTATCATTCAGTTCAAGCACAGATTCACGAGTTTCATTGGGCAATGGTGCAGGCATATCTTCATAATCGTTGTATTGCTCCACCTGGGTATCCCCATCCACATAAAGAGAGTGTGCAAGAACCTCAAATCTTCCATGCAAGCTATTCATAACAAAGTCATGACAGCCCTTATATAGACCAGGTTCCACTTCGAAAATCTACAATCCAATCAGAAATTATGCCAATTTTCGTTAAAATGTTAATGTTAGCAGATTCAAGATTAACCATGTACACACCAGACCCATGTGCCCTATGGAAAAGCTTTTATTTCTAAATTCTAACTGTTAATGGTAAACAAGTCTATACAGTAACAACTTTAGAAGCAAAGAATCCTGGAAAAATTATATAAATGGACTTACCTTTCACCATCATTTTATTAATTTATTTTGTGTGTGTGCAGGTTGGGTTGGGAGAGTAAGGATTTGAACAATGAAACTGAGTTATGCACATGGAAGTTCTCTTTCCTTTAACAGTGAACATAGCTAAAAGCTATCCCATGGCCAATATCCAACATAATCAGATTAGAGCAAAAACTGAACTGGTCACGCTATTTCTTATTTTATTTTACTGATGGATGTGGAATCAAACTTCAGACAATAATCACACATACTGCAAGAACTGAACCATTCCTCAGATTAGATCATCAACATAATTGTCACAATTATGTTTCTTGTCGATCAAACTAATTGTTTTAAACATTTATTGCTTTTCATTGGAGAAAAGAGAAAAGGAACACTATGAGTCACCAAGAAAAATTATACTTGTAGGCTATGTTAGGTGGGGGTACAGGAAGAAGAAACTTTAGTAAAGGGAGTATGATTGATTTACTTATCCTTTGTAAGTAAAAAATTATGGGGGGTAATAATTCCACCAATTTAAAGAGTAATTCTTATCTCACTTGGCCACCTCTGACAAGGGCAAAACTTCAACCCTTGCTCCCAAGTGGGCGGGGGCCCCCCTCCTTTTCTTTATCTGTCACAATGACACTTGTTTCAAGGTATAATATGCCAAGACTGAGCAAGTAGTAAAACAAGTGTACCTAAATTGAAATACAGAATTGAAACATGAAATAAACTTTCTTGCAACTATACTACTTTAGGAGGAACAATGAAGACTTACAACATACAGCTGACCAGCAGATCCTTCTTTAGAAATTATGGTTGCCTTCCACTCATTCAGCTTTTCTAAAAGGCTAGGCATTTTCACCTCAGGAGCAGTAACTCGTATTCTTAATGGACAGCGTTTTATAGGGAAGTGCTTTTGAAGCTCCTGAATCAACTCCAGAGCCTGTATAAACAGCAGTTTTAAGTAATTACTATGTTTTTAGAATAGAATATAAACAATTGAAATGTGACTCTTTTAAATGGAACAATGATGCAGGAGATACCTGACCTGCTTCTTGGAGCTGCTATTTGGATCAACAGCGAAATGAATCTCCCTCATGAGGCGCTCAATCATGCTGATAGTGTAAGGGCGCTGAGTCTCAGGATTGTAAGTCTTTTGCATCACAATGGTGGCAATATCCCTAAACTGACTCGACAGCAAAGATTCCCTCTCTTTCCCAGCAACCTGAAGCTCCCCTTTCTTCAAAATCTAGAACCACAACACAAAACAGTTTAACAGTCAACCATCACACTATGTACTCAAAACATTATTCCTTATTATTATTATCATCATCATCATTTTTTGATCTGACCTCTAAGCATATCTTGGTCTGGTCATCAGTCCCAAAAGCAGCAATCAAATCCTTTGACTTGGCAAGAACCCCTTTGGAAACATTGGAATAAACAGTGTGTGACTGCAACACTTCATCCAAGTCCTTCTCCCTGTAATCAGATATACATGCCTTTTGCCTTATCATTCTTTCTTTTAGCTAAAGAAGGAAAAAGGAAATTGAAAATTGAGAGATCTCAAAAGGTAGTTTCATGGTTTTAAATTGCGGTGTGGTATTACGGCTGCATTAGCCACATTTTCATACAATTATCCATAATTTCAGTAGACGCAGCACAACCACAATTTAAGGCTATGTTTGGAAGGATGACAAAGAATGGAATGGTAAGGAATGGAACAGCCAAAACTTAATTAAAACATGTTTGACAGTGTTTTGAAACAAGAGAATGGAATAACAAGCGAGGGTCAAGGTGTCCCTCCCTTTCCACTCAAAACTAATTGGTTTCTATTTTCATTTCCTGTGCTTTCTGTTTTTAGGATTTGGCAAAGGAGATATTAAATAAAAACAAAGGAAAAAGGATTTTATTATTTTCACGGTTTCTTTCACAAAATCCTAAAATGAAAAAAATACAGGAAATGATAACACAGCATGAAAATACAAACCAAACAAACCCTTTTGTCCCTCTAGAATGGGTTATGGAGGATATAGAAAGCTTTCAATGGATTACAAGCTTTGGCTTATAAGCTTTAACTCACTCAGTTTGCTTTTGGTGGCATTTATCTTTCTATTACATTCCTTACGTCTTTCCATTCCATTATTACTCCTTCCATCCCAAAGATACCCTAAAACCATGGGCAGTATAACATAATAAGTAAAAGACTAAATCCCCATTTTGGTCCCCCAAAAATAAAGACAAATTAGTATGGTTTGAAAGTCTCACATTGGTCCCTCACAATTCAAAGAAGGGGACAAAGTGGTCCTCCACATAGAGGTCCATACAACTAAAAAACAAGGTGTACCTATATAGATGGACTAATTTGTCCCCCATTTTGAATTGCCAGGACCAATATGGGACTTTTAAATTTTGAGATACCCTCAATATATTTCTCAGCAACCAAGATGCATACTTAGTCTAAGTAAAAAGTAGCTTACACGCCAGAACGCCAAGAAAGGACGGTGTTAGGATAACAGGCTATCTCGAAGCGCATGCCATGCTTCTTGAGACGCACAACCGCCACGTTGGTTAGCCTCTTCTGCCCTATCGGTTGCACCAACGTCCTCGACATCTCTCTCTATATATATATATATAATATATCTCTTATCTCTGACTACCTTCTCTTTGTTGCTAAGTGCTAAAGACTGAAAAATCACAAGCAACCAGGAAACAGAAATATGGAAGCCAATCAGGAGCTGAAAGAATTTGAAATCGGTAATAACTAACAAGAAATAAAATCAAAAACCGAAAATCAAACATAAGCAATCATTAATAAATTATGTTACATATCAAATGCAGGGAATCGATTTTAGGATCCAAGAAATGGAAATCGAAAGGGCAAAGGGTTATTGGTAGCAGGAGTGGTGGATGGCCGGGTGGAGACGCTGCAAGCGTAGTTTCTCGTATTCGGTCCCTTGTCTCTTCTATAATACAGCAAAGGCAGTACACGTCAATTTGGTGCTGTATATCAGGTTACCACGTGAGGTGGTTAACCATTTTCCACAACCTATCACACCAACACTTACTTATTGCATTAATATATTAAGTCTTCCTTACTTCTATAAGACTATAACCATGAACTTAAAGCTGGCCCTATGCAATGGCTAATAGATGAAGCTTGATTTCAAAAGTATATAATCAGACTATCAGAATAACTACTAGTTTCCAATTACGAAATATCAAACATAAAATTTGCAGCATAGTAGAACAGAAACAAATTACTACCATTTTGAGAGATTTACCGAGCTTGGTGCCATATAGAAACACATTGTGTGAGATTAAATTTATTTTGAATATGTTTACATAGTATCAAGCTGATGCTTCATTCAAGCTAACAAAGGGAAGATCTCAAATTCGTAGTCCACAAAGTATGCCCTCTAACCAAATTGTAATTGGCAACAATGTTCAAAAGAAATACACATGCACCCAGGATACAAAAACAAAGCCTTGAACAACAGATGAAAGATAGTAATCGAAACCGGTTTCCTCCTTCAAAGATATAACTAGAATGTATACAAAGTGATTCCTTAGCTCAAGATATATTGGCAAAAAAAAATACCAAAAAAAAAAAAAGGAAGCAGAAATTTTTAAATATAGGCTGGCATGTAATAGAATAGAACTGAGACAAGGCAGCGTATGTTGCATATATAAAACAGCTTTTATTATGAACAAAATCATTCTAAAGCAGAAAGTTGATTTTCAAAAGCATTAAAACAGACCAATCATCTTAGAATTCTACAGAAAAACCACGAAACTGTCATCTATGAATCATGGACAGCATCCAGTAAACATATTCTACCCATGATTGCGGCTCAGACACATTACCAAATACCAAAAAACTTCATTATTTCATTACACAATTGCCTGTCCCAGTTAATTGACAATCGATAGCAAAATTAACCCATTTACTTACAAGCTTCCAAATGAAACCCCAAGTAAACGATAAATTAGCACTTAATGAAAATCTCTTAAGCATATACAGATACTTAAAAAATAAGCTAAAGATAAATTATCAACTCACTGCACGAGTCGAAGAAGGGTGGTCCAAGCGTACGTGTGATGCCGTAGAGTGAATCAATGGGACGGTTCTTTCTCTGACGTATCTAAAATCACCAACAACAACAAAAAAAACGAGCACAAACTGACATTTAGAACCATTGATCAACCGAAAATAGTTTCTAATCAACAAATAACCCCAAATTTGAATCCTAGCTCCAAGCACTAATTAACTATCAAAATCAAACCCTCATGATGAGTTAGAGCTATAGCCATGGAACAAAGACAAAGCGTCATCGCCTTTAGAAATTACCTTGGGAGTTCCAAGACCTTAGAAAGTGAGGGATAGGGAGAGAAGGAATGAGATTGAGAAGAAATATGTGAGAGAGGCGGTGAGCGGTGGCGTGGGGGATAGTTAAGTTTATCTGAGGAACCTAAGGTAGACCACCTTTATGGTATACTGGTGGTCCCTCGTTTGTTTTTTTCACGCTATCATAACAATTCCCACACAATTTAATTTCCATATCACTTCTTATCTCAATGGGAAGTTCTTTTAAAAATTTTCCATTACTACCACAGCATTTTTTTTTATAAGCATTTTATTTTAAACAGGCTATCACAGAGAGAGAAAACACAAATGGTCAGGAAGTACATACAATGACACGGAGAGAGGATATGACACGATAAGAAGTTAAGAACACATAAGGCATGTCAAAATTAAAATATTATAGGATAAGTACACAATATATATGTGCCTAAAAATATAAAAAATATATATTATTTAAAATATTATTTATATAAGTTTTATTTATATTTTATTTTTTTATAAACTCAAAAATTTATATATTATTTTCTTTTTATGACATTTCTTATATTGTGTTTTTTATATTAGAATAAGAAAAAAATCAATTTTAAATTAAATATATACTACATGTATTATTGGTGTGCCATATAAGATCCGACATGAACACTCAAAATCGTGTGTCAGTGCTTGATAGCTTACAGCAAAATAATTTAAATAATAAGATTCTCTGAGATCACCTCCAATGTTGGGTCTCAAGTTAAATCCCCACTTTGACCTCTCCATCTGCTATATGTGTAATGCGTCATAAAAGTAAAGAAGAGACTGAATTAGGATCTTTTACTCTAATAGAAGATCCCAACTTTGGCCCCACTTTTGGTCCTGTATATTTTTAATAATATTATTTTCTATTATTTGTTTTTTAAATTAAATTAAAAGTAAAAGAAATTTAAATTGAAAGTTAATATATTAAAATATTAAATTGTTTTTTAAAAGTGCTACATAATTAAAATATAACATAATTAAAACATATACAATTGAAAAATTAAATAACTGAAACTTACATAACTGAAATATGAATAATTAAAATAATACATAACCGAAACATTTATAATTGAAAAATTACATAACTAAAACATACATAATTGAAACATTACTTAACGGGCATTGTGTAATACCATAGGTATACTGTTACCTAGGAAAGTGTAGAGCAACACACATGTCCTTAGATAAATCTGGGCCCTGAATAGAGTTCTTTTGAGAAATACACTTATGTTCTTTCTTGTCCTATGGTCATAGTGCTCCTCCATATTGATGGGAGTTAGAATAGAGTTCTTCTGAGATTGATTTAGAGTTTATTGCTTTACTGACAGATAGTGGTGCCATTTCTACCTCCCATGGTCCTATTGGTGTCAATCCTGTTTGTTCTATCACTCCAGGTGAGTGGATCCAAACCTGTGATCTCTATGTTGTGCATTGGAGTTATTTGCACAAAAATATACTTTATATGATGATTTTAAGGAATTCTACAATAAGATTAAAGGTTTTTGTTGATCATTCAAGCTTATAAGAATATGGTTTTCAAATGTCATGAACTATAGATTTTTTTATGAAAACCATTGGACCATTGTTGTTGAAATGAGAATATGAATATTTGCTTATGATTCTTGAATATTTAAAGTTATTATGTTGATCTGATGATTTCTGGTATACTGGATATTGTTTTATAAGAAAGCTTTGACCCTAGGGTAGAAGCCTTTGTGGAATATAGAGAGAGGACTTGATTTTCTATTGATACTAAACAGTAGCTGTAGAGAAACAAACAGTGAGTTAACGGCTGAATGATCGTTAACCTTGGTTCCAAGTTGTCCTAAAGGACAACCTCATAGAACAGAGAATGGAACCTATTTAGGTGTCCGCATTAGATCCCTGATGGATCATAGAGCAAAGCATTTTGGTTCTTGAAAAACCATAGAGTAGATATTCCTGTTTCTCTAGTTAGGCACTGTTGTTGTTGTAAAGACTAAGAATGATTTGATTTTATATATATATATATGAAATGTTTGAAAGCTTTATACTATTCTTGTCACTATGATATGTCGCATGGTTTTCTGGTGTCCTATGAAAGGGGTTACAGATAGGGATTCACTCATTGAGTTTATGTATAAAAACTCACCCCTCTCCTTTCCTCCTATTTACAGATATAGCAGCTGTTGCGGGTTCTTCCCAACCTTCTACTTCCCAACAGTAATAGAGGATCAATTGGTGAGCTTCACTTGAGTGAAGCATTCTCGATTCTGTAGAGTGCTCCAGTGTTATTGCAGGCAAGAGTCCTGATTTATATAGAGCTCATTTTGCATTTTGCATATTTAATCGTACTATGGTTTGTATTTAATAAAACTGGTTGTTTCTGGACAAACTGGACAAAAGTAGTTTGATATGTATATTTGTATTTTGTGTGTGGATGATACTATGATTTCAAACTTTTGGTACTAACGATGAGACTTTAGTTATCTATCTTGATTTCAGAGAATAGGGAATTTATATGTTGAAAATGCAACCCTATTTTACGTGGATTTTCCTATTTAAAAATGCATTTAGAGCATTACACAGGTCTCGAGGCTTACGTGAGGATGGGACTCCTCATATGCCGGTCACATGCCCAGATCGGGTCGTGACATATTGTGGAATTCTCATATATGCTCTACCAAGTCTGCCTGAAGTTGTTGATGGCTTTGTCTATCATGTAGTTGGATATTGTTTTGGATATACCTCTCATACGAAGGCAAAGTTTCCTCACCTAGTTCTCGTTGTGATACGCTGTTATCCACAGCATCATAAGAATATAACTAAGGAAAGTTTCCTACACGTGTTCCTTTCATCATCTACAATTATGTTATGCAATATGATGCAAGCTCTCATTATCTTCCCAAATTTCTCCTTATCCCAAAATTGTGTTAGGCCATGTATAATTTATAAGTGAGCTTGCAGCACTTCAAATGCTAGTTCCATATCCTTTCATTAACCTTTTTGACATTTGGCAAACAATTTCCGTTTATCTCCCTATGGTTGAGATATTGTTTTAACGAATGTTGCCATTATATGCCATCAGCTAAATAGGATCCCATGGTGTAATTGGTACCATTTAAAGTGTAATTTACATTTGGAGCACAACATTTTAGAACTTCAACAAACACTGGTGAACGGTTTAACAAATTGATGTCATTATTCGAAGCAGTAACTCCAAAAAATACATGCCATATCCAAAGGTCACATGAAGTCACAACTTCAAGTACTGTAGTCAGAAACCCATGGTAACCACTTAAGAACGTACCTTCACATGCTTTCGACAGTTTTTCCACTACCAGTGCATGCCGTCAATGCTACCCATCATGCCTGGGAAGCCACAGTCCTCCCCCATATTTAGGAGGCGTTGGATATCGTTTAAGTTTGGCTTCCACAAATATCCAGACTCAAATACCAAAATTACATCTTCAACAAATTTCTTGAAGCATTCAATTGCAATGCTTTCACCTATCCGCACATAATCATCTATGGCATCAGCTGATACTCCATATGCCCACATTCATATGGCAGTTATGTATTTTTGAAATGGGGATAAGCATTTCTTCCCGACTACATCAAACCTTTGCTGGAAATATGGATCAATATTTGAGATAGCTTCCACAATGCAGTAGAAGACATGTCTTCCCATTCAAAACCATCGTCAAAATATATTAAAAGGGTATATTGGATTAAGTGCAAAGTAGTCCTTGAAAAGGCATTCATGTCTTGCTTGGCGGTCTCTGTCTATCCTCCTACGAGATCTGGAGGAAGAGCCTTGGTCATGCTTTCAAAATATTGGGTTCATTATAGCTTCGACAACCCAGTCCTTTGAATCACTAAATACAACTTCATCAAGCATGTCATCCCAAGACAAGTTAGTTGGTTCATTATGGTTTCCAGCCATATGTAGTGATGAATATTTAAGTGGTGGTCGTGAATGAAAAAGTGTTTTAAAAGGGAATAATGAGTGCAGATGAAATTTAGGAGTTCTTATTGCAAGAGAAGGAAAGATGTTGTAGGCAAGTGTGAAACATTAGTGCCCACATTTATAAGTTTGCTTCTTAACGGCTAGTTACTTAATGGTTAGTTTTTTAACAAATAGCTTTGTAACGGCTAGTTTCATATTTTTAAAAATCAATATTATAACATAAAATACATGACCAACAATATTGCACAATGGAAATATTGAATAAATTTAAAATACAATACAATGAACATTTAAAATAAAACACAATAAAATTTAAATTAAAAATGTAACCAAAAAGTAAATTAAAATCACAATCAACACATAAATTAAAAATACTTTGACTTCATTTTCTCTATCATCTTAGCATGAATTGATTGTTGTTCTTCACTCATTAAAGAGGTGTCTGTATTCAAGATTTGCATTTCTATTTCCATTTCCTTTATGGCTATCATCTTCTCCCTTTGCATCAATTTATTTTCCTCGATGGTCTTCTAATCATCATAGAAAGCTAGTTGCTTTGCGGTTAAAGAATCTTCTTCAAAAGCATACCCACCCCCACCGGCTTTTGATTTCACCTTACCCTTCCTTTTGGATGCTTTGGTGCCCCGTGGACGAACTGGAGACTCTACACTAACTTCCTCGGCATATGGTTTTTCTAAATTTGGCAAAGATGAGTATGCTTTAGAAGCACTTATCTTGTTCTCTTGGACTGTGATATCCCAAGTACAGAATTTAGTGGTATATAAATAATTTTTACTAGTATTATTATTATTATTATCGTTATTGTTAGCATTATTAGTACTTATTATTACTATTATATTAATATTGTTATTGGTGTTATTAATATTATTATATTGTATATATGTAATGCACGGATACATGCATTACATGAGGATTAGTATTATATATATGTATGTATGTATGTCTGTATGTATGTATGTATGTATGCGTGCGTGCAACACGCATGCTACTATACACATACACACATATAGGTGGGGGCGTGTAAGTGTCAGTGTGTGTGTGAAAAAGAATGTGAGTGTGTGTACATTGTAGAGTGTGAGTGAGAGTGGGAGAAAAAGAGAACATGAGTGATAAGGGAGGAAAGAGAAAGATAGGTAAAAAAAGGAAAAAAGTTACCAGTCTCATTCTACCTCCTCAGAGTCAAATTGTTAGTGAAAGGACACTCCCGGCTACTAACAATAAATGAGTTTAAGCTCATGACCATACTTTTGGTTATTATTATTATTTTTCCATATTATATGAATTATTTACAAAATTTTAGAATGTTTTATGTCAAGCCAAACATATTGTTATGAATTATGCTAGTTTTAGAAATATTATTACTTTTACAGTTATTATGAAAATTAATTATTTTGGAAAACTCATGGGACCATTCTTACTATATGTATGATTTAGATTTATTTATCAATCAGAAAATATTATGAACCCTAGTTTTACATGAACAGTAAGAATAGTGAAATTATTGCTATTATTTTTTTAGGCAATAAATAATGAGAAACAGATTAGCGAGTTAACTGCTGTAGGATTAATCGTTAACCTAGTACCAAGTGGTCCACTAGAAGACTAGCTCACCCACGGTAAGGAACCTAGTGAGGTGTCCATTTATGAGACCTAGTTAGGTGCCCATTAGATTAGCCATTGGTTTAGATTCAACTATTCAGCTCATATATTTATGTACAAAATAATTCTTGTTTCTCTGCTAGTTATTGCCACGATTTTAGATAAATTGTTATTTCAGTATAGTATATGTGTCTAAATATATAAAAATATTTTTTTATCAGTTGCATGTATATGCTATGTATGTTATTGTTGTCTCGTGTGGGTTGTGAGTTGAGGCTTACTCACTGAGTTTTGATAAACTCACCCCTCTCTTTTTCTTCCTCTATAGATAAAGCTGCAAGTTCAGTTGCACCATAGGATCCTCCCCAGTAGTGGTACAACTTCCTTGGTGTCACTTTGGAGTGGAGCTTACTATGGATTATGTCAGTTTAGTATTGCTCCAATAATTATGTAGGCAAGATCCCGGACATACATTATATTATTTTAGACACCTTCAGCATTTCAGTCAATTATTCAATTATGTTTGGGTTTGGCCCAGATTATGGATTGTATGCAGTTTTATGTTTAGAATTTATGTTTTGAGAACATTTTCAGATTATGGAATTTTAGTTAAATTTGAGATATTTTGAATATATTGGATTGATTTATGCATATTAGCCAGTCACGTTATCAGAGACTTCCGTGGAGATCCAATCCTTTACATGCCAGTCATGTTCCCTAAGTGGGTCGTGACATGGAACCTCCACTCTCAGCTGATTGAGATTTCCATTTTTGCTCCCTTCGAAGCTTATTCCAGTGTCTCACAAAATTGCATTTCATCCCTCTTTAGCTTCGAAGAGTTTATGAGCTAACTCCCTTATATCATTTGAACCACTCCCTATTTTTCCAGAAGCTTGATTGAGGCAACCAACAAATTTTTGAGCATATTCATTAATCATATGACATCGTTTCTTTATTGCAATTGCCCCTCTTTTGATCAAGGTGGAGTTACTTTCCTCACAATAATCATGGACCTAGTTCCAAAATGCATAACCTGATTGGTCTGTACCAACCACAACATCCATTGACACATTCGACCATGCACTTATTAGTAGTTTGTCCTCTTCCCATTGGCACATTTCTCTTCGATCTTTCCCACCACATTCAGTTTATTCATCATTGAGGTCAATAGTGTAACATCCCCTGCTACTTTATGGATTGACGACTGTCCCCGCAAACCAACACGGGTCCATTCAGCATGCTTTGTCCTCACTCGCACGCTTCCTGGGAACTCCACAGTTAAGCGTGCTTGACCTGGGGTAATTTTGGGATGGGTGACCTCCTGGGAAGTTTTCCCAGGAAGCGTGCGAGTGAGGACAAAGCATGCTGAATGGACCCGTGTTGGTTTGTGGGGACAGTCGTCAATCCATAAAGTAGCAGGGGATGTTACAAATGGTATCAGAGCCTGCACCTCTCCCAGTACGGTGTGGTTCGGGGATGAACCAGGCGGAAGCTGGTGGGCATGTAACGCCCGGGGACGAGGATGAGGAGTGATCGCTGGTGCAAAGAGGGCACGGACAAGGAGTGGCTCCTCGCAAGGTCCTCTAAGCGGAGGGGTACATGAATGAACCGATTACACACCCGAATGAGAGGGATCCTAAGACTGTATAGGTATGGGACTATACAGTTGAGGAGGGCTTATATGAATTGATTCGTACTACCTATATCAACAAGATGCATCTTCTTTTCGGTAGCCTAAACTGACAGAACTCCACAGTTAAGCGTGCTTGACCTGGGGTAATTTTGGGATGGGTGACCTCCTGGGAAGTTTTCCCAGGAAGCATGTGAGTGAGGACAAAGCATGCTAAATGGACCTGTGTTGGTTTGTGGGGACAGTCGTCAATCCATCAAGCAGCAGGGGATGTTACAAATAGCATCTAGCCCTTCATGACTTGAAAATTGTGAACCTGTAGTCATCTCTATAGGCGTCCAAGGAGATGAGTCAAATGAGCCCCCAACACTAGCAGATGCTAATCTTGAATTGCCAAATTGAGTTTGAAATGAGAAAGATAGTGCACCTGTATTTTCAGCCACTAAATTGATGACTAAAGGAAATGGAAGCCGAAATATTTGTGGATTTTGATTGTTTGAAAAAAAAAAAGGAACTTGAAAATTTGAAGGAACTTGAGCCTGGGAATGTTGAATGTTTGGATTTAGGAAGAAGTTTGGTAATTAGAAATTAGTATTTGGATTTTCAGGGTTTTAAAGGTTGTGAAATTTGGTTATTTAGATTTTGAGGGCAGTTGAAATTTTGTAAGTAATTGAGAAAAGAATTTAAATTAAACTAAGACTAAAACCCTAAATCAGTCCCTCAGGTTTATAATGGGGGACAAATTAGTCCATTAGATTTAGAAAATCTCATATTAGTTGCTCAAATTTTATAAAAGGGGACATGTTAGTCCCTTTGTATAACTATTGTATAAGTTATGTTCTGTTAACTTATTTACGCATAATGTTAACTTGTTTACATGTATTGTTAACTTTTATGATGGATCCTAATTTGTCTCACTCCTTTAAATGAGTCATTTAGACCTTTTTTTTCATGTGTTATCTCACCATAGCTTTCTGCTAAGAAGACATATTTTGACTTTTGTTCTGTGCAAAACAGAGCAATGAGGCAAGTTTTGGTTCACTATAAAAATTAACAATATAAGTAAGCAAATTAACAAAATACATGGACATTTCTGTTATCAATTCAAACAATAATTTGACAAAGGGACTAATTTGTTGCCTTTTATAAAATTTGAGGGACTAATATGGGATTTTCTAAATCTGTGGGATTAATTTGTCCCCCATTATAAACCTGAAGAACTAGTTTGGGGTTTTAGTCTTAAACTAATTTGGGTCCATTTTACTAAAAAAAAATTGAGTAGAATTTGTGTAATGGAGAAGTAGAATTTGTGGAATTAAAGGAGTAGAATGGTATTGGAAAATTGTAATACGAAAATTGAAAAAAGTTACTAAATTAAAGGCACTACTATTTGTGGAATTAAAGAAACGTGTTTGAAATACTTTTATTGTCAGACTAAAAAAAAAGAGGGTTTCTCTAGTATAGGGTGCCCTTGCATTAATGAGCAATGAAGAGCTTATGGAAGAAGAAGAAAAATAGTCTAGAAAGTATGCAAATGAAGAGGTGGGATTTTTTATCTCATGCTTCTCTTTTGATGCGCATAAAAAGGCAACAATCTATAATAAATGAGTTGATACAATTTTCAAATTTGAAATTGAATGAGTGAGTGTAGAAAAAATTTACTAAATTAAAGGCACTACTAGATGTAGAAAAAAAGCTTAGCACTTTGGTGATTTCCCCGACAACAAATTTGGAAGACTCGTAATCTGAAAGTCTTTGAGAAAAAGAATTGAGGTCTCAAGAAATTAAAAATTTTACTATGAAGCTTTTTGAAGAAGTTCATCTTATCAGTAACTGATCCTTTTCGTATTATGTTTTTCTTTTTCTTCTCTTTCCTACTCTTAGTTAGTAGTGTACTCGAGTCTCTCAGCTCATGTTATGCTTTATGTCCTATGGACTTCTTGTATTTTTATCATTAATTATTAATGAATATAACATCTATCTATATTTGGGGAAAAATGTAAAAAATATCTAGTTAAGGTCAATGAACAATATTATTGGTCCTTAATTCTTGTTTGAACATCATACTCATGCTTGCAATTAGGCTAAATTTGTTAAACAATCAATTGAGACAAAGCAATGCACAAATTCAACAAAGACAATAACTCACCTCGGAATTTCTACAGCAAAGAAACTAAACAAAATATAAATTTCCAACATAGCCCAGGACGTCAAGAATACTTCTTCATATGCACACCATCAAATCACTACTTGTTCCTGTTTGTTAAGCCCAAGATAAACAAAGAAATAACATAGGGATTTCTCTTCCTCAAATTCCTAGAGCGACAAGCTTAAGTCATATTAGTGTGAGATATTTAAGTCAAATCAATATCAAGTCACTAATAACGTAACTCTTGTAACATACATTATACCATAATCAAAAAGCAACATTATAAAATGTTATTTTATAAATAAAAACATATTTTGCATGTTATTTTACAAATAAAACATATTTTGCAACCGTATGACTACATAATAAAAGGACCATATGATGAAAATATATAGAGCAAAAATTGCTAGCTTAAATACTAATACTTGGCAACCCCTGGCACAGAACTATTTAATATACAAGACACTTTCGAAAAGAAGGAGTCTCAATCACTGTGAGTCTATGACCAAACTCAACTGTCACATAACTATCAAATCCACACCATAATCTCATACCAAATAATAAATCACTCTCCACTGATCATCAAACAAACAATTTGGCAAGCTAATTAAACAAAATAAATGATTTGGCAATCAAGAAGAAGGAGCACAACATGCAGTGACCATTAACGGTTCATTGATAATAAAGAAACTGAACCAAATTAGTTTACTCTACTGTGATGTAAACCAAAATTTCTTTAAACCCAAACTATAAACAACCAAAAAAATTCTTGATTTCCATACAACGAAATTCAAACACCCAACCCCAAACAAAAAATTAAAAAGAAAAAAGAAAAGAGGGGAAAAAGAAGATTGAACTAGAAATAAAACTGAGATGGGCAAACCAAACCCAAGAGAAAGAAGGAGTTGGGTAGACCAAAATTATGAGGGAGGGGGACAGAGAATGGCAGACCAATGGCTAGCCTGAGCAACAACTACAGCCTACTTGTGGTGCTGTGCAACTGGGCTAGGCAAGACGACGGTTTGTTGGGAAGCTTGCAAACTTCTATGCTTGGTGGCTCGAGAATGTGCAATGTGAATAATCGATGGCATTAATGATAAACCGGCAGGCTCGATAGAGAGAATGATGCATTGATGGGTTGAGCGACAAGAACAAAGCATTGGACTAGCGTAAAAGGACACGATGACACAATGAGGGTGGCTCGCGGTGGCCAAAGGTGGTGGAGGGTGACAGTTAGGGGAATGGTCAGAGGAGTTGCGACGATTAGGAAATACGAGATTTGGGAGAGAATAGGAGAGTGAAATGGGAGATTTAGGAAAGTATGAGACACTAAGACACTCAGGCTATGATTAGGAGTTTTATAATAGAGGAAGTGACAAGGAAGGGAGAGGCTCATAAATTAAAAGTGTTTGAAAAAACTTTAGAGAAGGGAGTAGGATGGCCAAAGAGGGACCCATTGTCCCTCTCTTGTCACTCAAACTTCTTATTTTGTGTCCTTCCAAAGTGGGGGCTGAAGGAAGGAATACGCTTTATTTCCTTTCCACTCCCTCATAAACTTGTTGAACATCCAAATAAAGGAGTGGCATATTTCCTCTTTACTCTATGCCTCTCCTTTCTCTTTTATTATTAGTCATTCCCTTCTATCACTATGAAACTCCCAATAATAGCCTTAGTTTTTTTTTTTTTTTTTGTCTTTAGATGTTGTAAATCAAGCTCTAACTTTTAATTAATGTTACACAATATGGGTTAATGAAATGAAATTTTGGTTATTCAATCAACCACTAATTTTTTAATTAATGATTGATTTCTTTTGGGAGATGAAAACTCTTTCATTTCAATGTCGATCACTAACTGACAATTAATGATTGATTTAGTGACTGACATTATTAGGAATAATACCTTTTCTTAGAAACAATATCAGTCACTTTACTAAAGTGGCCATTAATTGAAAAATTAATGACTGGTTTAGTGACCCAGTTTTTGTGCAAATAGTGATTCTTAATATTAAAATATTGATCACTAAATCTGTCACTAATATTTTAATCAATGATATGATTTAGTGGCTGATTTCTTTTAGGCAATGAAAACTCTTTCATATCAATGTTGGCACTACATCAGTCACTAAGTTTTCAATTAGTGACAATTTAGTGACCAATTTTTTGTGCAAGCAATCATCCATAATATTAAAATATCGGTCACTAAATTGGTCTCTATTTTGATTTTGCGGTTGATTTAGCGACTGAAATTTTTTTACCATTTTCATCCTATCTTGTGGTTAAGTTTTGATGCTAATTCAGTCACCAAATCATCATTTTAGTGACCAATTTATTTTGGTCACAAAATCAGTCTCCATTCAATACATTTCTAGTAGTGTTGTTATTTGGTTTGTAGAGATTGACTATTGTTGCAGTGCAAATGAGCGCTAACTATTGTAATTTGACAATACAATGAACATCTATCTTTCTTTCATTAGTCTCCAAATATAATGTTCTTAATTTCCAATAAAATGTGACAAAACTCTAATAATTAAGGAATAGAACTATTGTTGTATTTTATTAGCATTTTTTATTTCAAAGTTAAAAAAATTATTTTCAGTTTATTATTATTAATAAATATTATTTATTTTTTTAATTAATGCGATGCATATATACATAATTTATATGCTTTCTTTTTGGTGGTATGCATATTTGCCTTTGACCAAGTCATGTTTACCATTGAAGCATCATATATACCCACATTGCTAGTGGACTTGGTTGGTGATGTTAAAACATCATATCCATTCCTATTTGATAGCATTCCAATTCTCAATGCTTTGTTTCCAATATATCTCTCGATGCTTTGGCCAAGGTTTACAGTTCCTAAATAAATAAAAGGAAAAACATTTTATGTATAGTGGTTTTGACATCTGAAATAACAAAAAGGTTTTCGGCATTATAAAAAAGTATTAGTCTTGGTTGCAATTTTGTGAGTTCGCTTGAGCAATCTAAGAGAGTTGTTCCTGTAGCCTCACTAATTCAAGTGCAAAGTTAGTGGGATGTGACTATTGTATCTTGGGGAGTATTAGTCGTGAAGACCATCTGCATCAGCCTTTAACCTCGTGGTGTTGAAATACTCTTAAGTCTAGTGTCTAGCACGCCTCAACCATTAACCACAATAAGCCATCTACTTTGATCTTTATTGTTTATTTATTTGATTTTTTATTTTGTATTCTTGTATTCAATTGATTTGTTATTTACAATTAATTATTGTTTCTATCTACCTATCCATTAATAAAGCGTTATTTTAGGTTAATTTTATCATCAACTATTACTTGATATTTTCATCAATGACTTATAAGCTTTTGAACTAAGGTTTTTGTGGAAGAAAAGATATGGTTTTTAAGAACACACTGTCTTTATTGTGGTAGTAATATTCATGACTTTTGCTCATCATTATGTGGATTGAATATTTAGATTCCCATTAAATATCCTTTTCATGTACCATGTCCTTTATTTTCATTGTATATTTACTCCATTTTGTGGTTTTCTTAGCTTCACTTCCTTTTTAAAGATTAAAAGATTTTTTAATGCAGAACTATATATTGTGTAAAAAATCGAGTTTTAGTAACTAAATATTTTATTTGAGAATTCTGCATGGTGAAGATGTTAATGATGCATATAGTAATGATTGAAGAAGATAAAGATCAACAAAGTGAAGGAGACTTGATACTCTCTACAAATCTAGGTCCATTTGGTATATTTTTATTTTGTGAGATTTTAAACAAATTATCTACAAGAATTGGAAAGTTTAAAAAATAATGGAAATGCTAAATCCATGTAAGAAAGCAATCTTTAATTCCTTACAGAGACTTAGTCATTTCGGTGGGGAATTACAAGAAATCACATAGAACCATTTATTTCAATTATTTTTAGTGGTTTTTAAATTGGATTTTATATTTTCTAATATGAATTTAGAATCTCAAATAATACAACGTGTTTATGATAAAAAATAATATTATTTTGGAATGCATGTTATATAATAGTTTACTGATGCTATTTATATTATGCTAACACATTTTTACTTCATTATATATTAAGCATATGATAATTGAATTGAGAATTAGATATAAACTAAATTATGCTCACAAATTATAGTTGTACCACCTTTTAAAATGTGATGTGATGCTTATGTGCAAATGCTTCTACATAGAGACAACACCACTCCTAAGCTTGGATCACAATTGTTTCTTGGTAAAGTAGAATATAAAAATAGATATTTTCACTATGGGCAGGGGTTCGATTCCTGACTCATGGGAATGGAGCGCATTTCATAGCCAACCGTTTGCCCCTTCGGGGAGCTCTCGCGGCGAAGGGGATTAGTCACCGCTGCCGGCGGTGGATACCCTAATTTCGATAAAAAAAAAAAAACATATGATTTTTATTCCAATGTGTGTTCCATGCCATGTATACTTTAGGTATTCCGATGATGGACAAGCATATGTATTCACATCTTCTATCAAGATGTTTTTGGGGCTGATTTTTTTTGTCATTGATGAAGGTTCAACAAGTATCCTTTTTTTCACAACATGTTTATACAAATGTCTTCTAATTATTTAGTTTGTTATATTTGTTACTTTTCTCTTTTAAAGTGTAACATTAGTGGCAAAATATTGAAGCTAGTAAAAGAAAATTGAATTTGTTGGTTTATATAATTTTCCTTTTTTTTTCTTCTTATGTTTTAGATTTTGAAAAGCAGATATATATAGTTATCAAAATGTCTACAAAAGACTTTAGGCTAGTGCCATTTCCAAAATCTCCCCTTTTGTTTTTAGGTCAACAAGTTCATTTGTTCATATTTTTTGTGTTGTGTAATGTATGTTCCATTACTTCTTCTACATTTTTTCATAGGTACTTATGTTAAAAATTCAATGGGAAATGAAAGTATACCTCGGGTTGAAAATTGAAATTGTTGAAGTGTTTATGGGTTCCTTTGGTTGAAATATAAGAAAAAAAATGATTATGAAACTCAGATTTTATATATAATTACAAAGGTTGAAAACTAATTTTTTGAAATTCTGATTATTAAAAAATATTCAAATATACAAAAGGTATTTTTTGGGATTAAAAAAGTGATTTTCATCCCCAATAATCCTAATCAAATAGTTGTAATTTCTGCCTTTTGTTAACCCCATTTCATGACTCTGGTTCTTTTATTTCTTTAAATATTAGCCAATGTAAAGTGAAGGTGAACAAAAAATCTTTCAACATTCTCATTTTGAGTATAGCTTCTTTCTCACTAATCGCAATCTTCTAACTTCCTCTTAGTGTTGGGATAGTAAATAAATGTAAACACATGTTCATTAAGTTGTTACCGAGTTAGTTACTTAGTTAGTTAAATAACTGCCTTTCATTTATTACTCTAACAGAAGTATGATTTTTGTAACAGTATATATATTCCTCTAACTCAATAACAATGATCATTCAATTCTTTGCACAAAGTCTAATATGGTATCAGTTGTTCTCTAACCCACTTTCGCGATTCATCTCTTTCCTCTGAGCTCTCTCAACTTTTCTTGCTAAGTCTATTTTTTTTTCTTCCATTTTGTTTCACCATGGATGACTTCTAAAACCCCTTCTACCTTCACCAATCTGAGACTTCAGGGAATGTGCTTATGTCACAGCACCTCACAAAGGAAAACTATTATTCCTCATGGAGCCTAGCAATGTCTGTTGCTCTTTTGGTGAAGAATAAGCTCTCCATGGTTGATGGTTCCATCTCAAAGCTAGACCCAGTGTAGAATCCTACACAATATCAAGCATGGCCTCATTCCAACAATATGGTGATTTCTTGGCTTCTTAATTCAATTTCCACGGAAATCCTATGAATATTGGTGTACTATGACACTGTGGCTGACATTTGGGCAAACTTGAAAGCAAGATTCCAACTTTGAAATGGTCCACGTTTATTTCAAATCAAATGTGATCTTACGTCCCTCACTCAAGGTAGCCTTTCAATTTCTCAGTATTTCTCCAAACTGAAAATTTTATAGGAAGAATTGAAAGAACATCGACCAATTGTTCATTGTAATTATGATGGCTTCTATCCGTTTCTTGATCACTTCGAGCAAGAATACGTGCTCCAATTTTTGATGGGGTTAAATGAAGAGTTTGCTGGCATTTGAGTTCAAGCACTGATGATGGAGCCACTTCCCTCTATGAACAAGGTATACTCTCTGCTAATCCAAAAGGAATGCTGAAAAGCTATTGGAAAGAACTCTGTTATTCTTGATCCATAACTTGCCTTTGTTGCCAAAGGAAATGATCACAAAATCAAGAATTTCAGGAAGTCCCGCCTACTCTACTCTTGCTGTGATTTGTTAGGCCACATTATAGAAAAGTGTTTCAAGATCCCCTGGCAATATCAAGTATCCATTGGCAATATCAAATTGGGTACAAGAAGGGTAAAATTGCTACTACTAATCAAGTATCCATTGGCAATATCAAATCCCCTGGACCATCTACCTCTACACCAAGCACTGTTCAAATTTCTACTGAACAATACCAGCAACTGATTTCTCTACTGCAAACTAGTGCTGCCTTGTCTTCTAATGCTGGGGTCAAAGCCAATGGTAATGAATTAGAAATAGATATTGTTTTATCCCTTCATGATTCCAAAAATACACCATCAGATGCATGGATTCTAGATTCAGGGGAATCTTGCCACATATCATCATCTTTAACTAATTTCTCTCATATTGAACCAGCCATGAACCACTTTATTCAATTACCTAATCAAACTCAAATTATTGTCAAATTTATAGGAAAAGTTAATTTACCTTCTAGCATAGTTCTACATAAAGTCTTGTATGTTCCAAATTTCAAATATAATCTGGTTTCTATTAGTGCCTTATTAAAAGAACCTGATTTATTGGTTAAAATTTATATTAATCACTTTTTTATTCAGCACACCAAGACTTTGAAGATGATTGGCAGGGGTAGCCGTTTGGATGGTTTATATGTTTTCAGCAAGGACATTTCTAATGATCTTCATTCAATTTCTACCAATTCTGTTTCTAGTTCACATACTGTCTCTAATTTTAATTCTTTACTTCCTGATATAAGTTCAGAAATAAACACTATGACTAGTAGCCTTTGGCACTCTAGGTTAGGGCATCCATCTCTTAAGAAACTTAATGTACTTGCCCCAAAGCTACAGTTTTCCTTGATAAAAAATATTGATATTGCAAACTATTCTATCTGTCCCATGGCTAAACAAAAGAGACCCCCTTTTCCATCACACAATCACATTTCTTTGCATGCATTTGAATTAATTCATTGTGATATTTGGAGCCCTTTTCATGTTCCTACTTATAATGGCAAAAGATATTTTCTTAGCATAGTAGATTATCACTCTAGATATACTTGGATTCATCTGTTAGCATATAAATTTGAAGCTTCTTCCATACTTGAGATTTTCATTACTTGGGTACATAATCAATTTTAAGTAACTATCAAAACTCTAAGAAGTGATAATGTAAAAGAATTAGCTATTACATGTTTTCTTAAGAACAAAGGGATAAATCATCAATACTCATGTGTTGAGACTCCTCAACAAAATTTTGTAGTGGAAAGAAAGCATTGACATTTATTAAATGTTGCAAGAGCCCTTCTCTTCCAATACAAAGCACCCTTCTCATTCTGAGGTGATTGCATAGCAACTGCTACCTACCTAATAAATAGGTTACCATCTCCTATACTTAGGAATCAAACACCTTTTCTATAGGCTATATCAGGAGGAACCGAATTATTCTTGCATAAAAGTTTTCGGTTGCCTTTGTTATTCATCCACTCTTCCTTCTTCAAGACATAAACTATATCCTAGAGCTCAACCCTGTGTGTTCATTGGTTATTCCCCTAGTTATAAAGGATATAAATTATATAATCCCATCACTAAAAAGATCCAAATATCTAGAAATGTGTATTTCTCTGAAGCAATTTTTCCATTTCACAACAACATAAACACTTCAATTGACATTTTCCCATTTACTATAATACCTATACCTGTACATCTTGAATCCCCTACTTTTGTTCAAGATTCTATAAATCCACCTGCTCAAAATCCTATCATTGAAACCATTCCAATTCAAGCTCCTAAAATAACTATTCCAGAACCAGAACTTGGCCCAAACCATGTTCTTGAACCTGCACAACTAAGAAGATCCACAAGAACTACTAAACCTCCTGTATATCTAGAAGAATATGCTTGTGCAGTCACATATCCCATCGGCAATCATTTGTCATATTCGAAACTAAGTAATTCATATGTTGCCTATGTTAATAATATCACCAATGCTTTTGAGCCTAAGTACTTTCATCATGCTATCAAACATGAAGAATGGAAAAGAGCTATGCAAGAAGAATTAAATGCCATCGAACTCAATAACACATGGACAGTATTTTCTCTTCCTAAAAACAAAATTCCTATAGGGTGTAAATGGGTTTATAAACTGAAATACAACCAAGATGGATCTATTGCTAGACACAAAGCTAAACTTGTAGCCTAAGGATTTACTCAATAATAAGGAATTAACTATTTTGAGACCTTTTCACCCATAGCCAAGATAACTACAGTGAAAGTTCTCCTTACAATTGCTGCTGTAAAGAAGTGGCAATCATTCCAATTAACTGTGAATAATGCCTTCTTGGATGGAGACCTAATTGAAGAGGTATATATGAAGTTGCCACTTGGATATTCAAATCTGAATGTATCTGTTAAGGGGGAACAACAAGTATGTAAACTGAACAAGTCCTTATATGGCTTAAAATAGGCATAAAAACAATGGTTTGCCAAGTTCTAAAATGCACTCTTAAAACTTGGTTTTGTCCAATCAAAAAATGACTATTCTTTATTCATTCAAGGAACTGGACAGCATATGGTAATTGTGCTGGTATATGTGGATGACATTATCTTAGCAGGTCCTTTAGTTCCAACTCTAAATCAAGTCAAAGCCTCTCTCCAACAACACTTCAAATTGAAAGTCTTGGGGGTTCTAAAGTTTTTTCTTGGACTTGAAATAGCCAAGTCCAGTAAAGGTATAACTCTTAACCAAAGAAAATATACATTAGAATTACTTAATGACACTAGTTTTCTTGTAGCTAAATCAACCATTCTTCTTATGGATCCAAACATAAAGTTAAATGCTAATGACAACACACCTCTAGCAGATGAAGCTCTATACAGACGATTAATAGGAAAATTATCTTACTTACAAATTTCTAGACCTAACATCACCTTTGCTGTGAACAAGTTGAGTCAATATGTTTCATCAAAACCAAGGGAAGCTCACTTGGATGCAGCTCATCATTTACTAAGATACTTGAAAGGAAATCTTGGTCTAGGCCTTTTCTTCCCATAAAACTCATCACTGAAGCTTTCTGCATTTACTGATGCTGACTGGGGAAGTTGTTGCGATACAAGAAAGTCAACAATAAGTTACTGCATGTATTTAAGAGACTCCCTAGTTTCATGGAAATCAAAAAAGCAATCTACCATTGCAAGAACCTCGGCTGAAGCAGAATATAGGGCTATGGCAAATGATACCAGTGAGATTTTGTGGCTCATCAAACTGTTAAAAGACTTTCATATCAACACAGACACTGTAAAGCTCTTATGTGATAGCCAAGCTGCCATTCACATAGCCAATAATCCTACATTCCATGAACACACCAAGCATATTGACATAGACTGCCACTTTGTTCGAGAACATGTTCAAGCAGGCCTACTAAGATTAATACATGTTAAATCCTCTCAACAGCTTACTGACCTTTTTACAAAAGCATTACCTACCACTGTTTTCAAGAATCTAATATCCAAGTTGGGTGTAATAGACATATTCCTTCAACTTGAGGGGGAGTGTTAGAATAGTAAATAAATGTAAACACATGTTCCTTAAGTTGTTACCAAGTTAGTTACTTAGTCAGTTAAATAACTGCCTTTCATTTATTACTCTAACAGAAGTATGATTCTTGTAACAATATATATATATATTCCTCTGACTCAATTACAATGATCATTCAGTTCTTTGCACAAAGTCTAATACTTAGTTTATGATACAGTATGCATGGGTCTGAGATTGGTGTTCATTGACTATAATTTGACTAACATTAGCCAATGTAAAGTGAAGTTGAACAAAAAATCTTTCAACATTCTCATTTTGTGTAACGCTTTTTTCTCGCTAATAAGAGTAGTCTAACTTCCTTAGCCGTCTAACTTCCTCTTAGTTTTATGATACAATATGCATGGGTCTAAGATTGGTGTTCATTGACTATAATTTGAGCAACATAGTTCTATTGAGGAAGGATGTGAAATTGATGATGGCATTGAGTTCAGACACGCGAGAGATTTAGAAAGTGGCCTACAGGACAAGGAAAAGCTACCAAGTACATCATTTGTTATTTATCAGTTATGTATACTAAGCATATGGAATTCCTAATGGAAAATACAAATTTATGTCTTTGCTCGCGTGAGCAAAGTTCATAAATTTGCAGTTATTTCAAGGATCAACTATGTTGTTTGGAGAACCTCAGTTGAAGGCATATAAAGGGCGGTTCAGTGCACGAAACTCCTATTTGGTGGGGTCTAAGGAAAATGGATGTATGCAACCTTATCTTGCTTTACAAAGAGACTATTTCTAGGATTTGAACTTGTGATCTCTCAGGTCACAAGATGGTTGCTTTACTGTTGCGCCTAGGCTCAGCCTCTAGTTAAAGGTACATACAAGTGAAAATACAAAACCAAAGAATTATTAGCGAAAGGTGTAATTTTCACATGAAAAAGCAAGGGCCATGTAAGGGTCCATAAGAGGGGCAGACCAAATTATCCATTACCTTAAAATCTTTAATATGATAAAAGAGGAATACATAATTTAAATCATCAATGTTCTATTTGGATTGAATGCTTAAAATGGGAAGGCATATCTTAGGTGATACCAAATAAGTCAATGGTAATCTTCTATAAGTCTGAAGTGTGCAGCTTTAGTGGCCTGCTAAGGAAGGCTTGATGGACACTATTCTTTGCTATCAGTTCGAATCTTTGGTTATCCAGGAACAATACAATCTTTAACAATGTACACATCTTAGGGGACGAAGTGTAGTGCTCATTAAGTGAAATTATGTTAAGCTTGAAGGATGCCAAGGCTACGGTGATGGTCCTGGCGCTTATTGATGTTGTTTCTACATATGATGGTAGCTGCTCTACAATAAAATGTTATGTTTTTCCTTTATTATGGTCTCTTCTTAGAGTTTTTGTTATGTGTTGTTTTGATACTTTTGTATTCATGCTCCTTTCTTCCAAAGCTATGAGGGCCAAAAAAAAAAAAAAGAAAAAGAAGCTAAATGTCACAATAAAAATTGTAATTGTGATGATGCAATATGAGGGAGTTGTACTCAAAATATATATTGGTATTGATTAAAATTGTAGTACATTCTTGAGTTTCAATTTCAAATGGCAGTGGATATTTTTCTTTGTCTTTATTGTTGGCAAGTCAGAATTGAGATCTTTTAAATTTATCTATTTTGTGTATTAAAAGGGCATTAAACTTCATTGAAAACTATTTCCTTTTTTGTGTATTCAAAACTAAATACATAAGAAAAAAAAAGTGAATTGAAAAAATTTGTTGGGTAATTTTATATCTCTATTTCAAGAATAACTTCTAAAAGTGAATTGAAAATATTGATTTTGGAAGATAATGATATTGAGTTTAGAAAATATGTAATTCATAAAAAAAATGTCTTTATCCAAAAACATTTTTATTAGATTTTAAGATTAGGTATTTTTAAATAATTTGTATTCAATTTTTCAATATCAAATTTATCTAGAGGCATTAAAACGATAACAATAATGACTTTTAATAAATAATTACTTTATCATTATTAATATGCAAATTTTTTTTGAATGTGGGGGACTATATAAAGTGTTTGGTATAGTAAGATTTTACATTATTGTAATGGAATTATTTTTTGAATTTTAGTTAGATTTAATTATTATGCAAGTCCACATAAATTTACTCAATTTTCAATTAGATTCCTATAATTTAAAATTTTTTAACTACGCCCATATAGTGCATGTGATTTTTTAATTAGGTCCTTACCATTATAAGAAATGTAATATTCGTAGAATATTCTATTTCCATGAAAGAGTGGATAGGGAGATAAAAAAAATTCATAAAATATTCTGTTTTGTATAATACTAGGATCTTGATTGAAAAATCTTATACACTATAGAGATATAGTTAAAAACTTTTAAATTATAGAGACCTAATTGAAAATTAAATGAAAAATATATGGACTTGTTGAAAAATTAAATTTTTTAGTTACTATAAAATTTTTGTTGAAAAATTATGATGACATAGCTGAAAGTTGCATAATAAATACATTGTATAATGAAATATTTGAGAATGCTATTTGAAATAAATTGTACAACTAAATTTCTATAGTCTACATATCGTAATTTCCTAAAGTTTAATTCTTATAACATGTAACTCATAGATAATTTACTGTTACAAATACATAAGCATAATTCATACAGAAGCCAAGCTAATTTACTAGTTTAAGTTCGATATAATAAACATAAAGAATAATAAAATATATACTTTACAATACACATTCTAAGACCCATTCAATGGTTTTTCATTGGTGTTGTTTAAATTTACACTTTTATACTCTTTTAAGTTGTATACATGTTGCCACACAAGAATTAGGGCTGTACACAACCCGGTCCTGCTCGGTGACCCGATCCGTACCCGGTACATTCGAGCCGGGTCTGACCCGGTATTTGGAAAAAAAGGACGGGCAAGCTTGAAGATTAAGACAAATGAGTTATTTTTGGGATCAGATTCGGGCCAAGCCACGGGTCACCCGACTCGGCCCGATTAGAATTGTTTTGTGTTATTTTTATTTCACCTGTCACATTGTCACATAACCCCCACTCACTTTTCAAATTGAGACAAGACAACACTTTTCATTCTGCTTTTCCAATGCCTGCCTCTGGAGTCCTGAGAGTAGAGAGCGCAAAGGAAAGGAGACTCCAACTACACCAGCACCAAGGCACCAACCCATTCTCTAGGTCCAAGACTCCTTTTCCTTTCTGCTTCCTCAATCCTTAGAGTTGGAGCTCGGAGGTTTGTTGACCACTAGGCTCTCTCATCACCGCACATCGCTGCCTGCTGGAACCCGTCAGAACCACCACACTGGTACACGCACGAGACCGAGACCGCACACGCACGAGACCGAGACAAAGACTGCACACGAACGCCGAGACCGAGACCGTACGCGCACGCCACTGCCTGCCTGTTGCTTCCTCGGAGTCGGAGGTTTGCTTTTCCAAGACCACAGATGCACGAAACTGATTCCTGGAAGCCGTTGAAGCTTCGCCGGGAAGCCCGATCACGGAGCCCCACATCCAGCAGCTGGAGCTTCACCGGAGAAGACAAGCACCACCACCATCTTGGGTGGGTGAGTCATGGCTCAGTTTGAAGCTTCTTAAAATTTTGAGTGCTGTCTTAAAAATCACTTTCTTTAAAAGTTTATCCAAACACACATTTTACATGACTTATATATTAATTAATACTCATTCTTTTGCCATTGCTACAAATATTGACTGGACATAAAAATGAAGTTTGGTTTGTTCAGTTTTCTAATAATGGAGAGTATCTAGCCTCTTCATCAAATGATTGTACAGCCATCATATGGAAGGTATTATGTAATTGACTTTATATTCTGTGTCTATTTTTGCATTAATGATTCTTAGAATATTAATGTCTCACCATTTTTACAGTTGATTAAATTTCTGTGCTTGAGTTCAGTTTGTAGAACAAAAAAGTGGTTGGCAAATTAATAGATGTCTATTTTATATTCAGTTACTCACTACAATTATACGGCGCCATGCATGATATTTAACTACTAGGTTCAAAGGTTCTTTGATTAGTTATAAAATATTAGCATGGAAACATTTAGACTTGAAATAGACATGCAAATAAAATGTAACTTGGCTTTATATAAATAAAATGTACAATTATTGTAAACTTGTGAGAAAATAGTAGACCTTTCTTCATAGACATTTTTTATAGTATCAGATTTTACCTATGGCTCATGCTACCCTTGACTCCAGAATGTCCAACTCATCGAATTCATTTACTGCCACCAACAATCCTTTTCCTTATCCTTATCTCTCTTCCCTGAATATTAATAATTTTGTCTCTCTTAATCTCAATCCCTCAAATTATAGTCTATGGCATTCTTAATTGCTTAATTTTGTTGAGAGCCAAGATCTTGGACATCCATGAACTATAAGATTCACTGATTTTCCTTCATTTGCTTTTAATTGGTACACAAATTTAATTGTTCTATACTTAGTATTGCTGTTTTACTATTCCTATTACAGCTAAAATTTATTTAAAGTTATAATTTACTTTAACTGTAATCATTCTTTAAAGTTATATTCAATTATGAACAACTGAAAATAAGTATTCTGATTTCTGACTCTATTGTAATTGTTTTCAGGAGAGCTTATTTCATCCATTCGATGATTTCAAGTTAGCTTTGGTGAACGATTGGTGGAGCCTACTGTTAGCCACAATAGTGGGAGTCTAAGGTATGCCAAGTGTTTATTCATATTTTGGTTTTATTCTATGGGCTTATCACTTGTGGGTGCTTTAGTCAATTTACACTTTAACAAATGATATTATTCAAACCAATTATTGTTTTAATTCAATGTTGGTAATTATTTACTGTTTTTCTTACCATTAGGTTTAGTTAAAAACAAATGGAGGAGGGAGAGCCATTTGGTTCAAGTTCAGTTAATGAAATTGGCAGCATAGACTCAAATCCTTCAACAAACAAATATGCAAATATCTTGACCTCAACTACTACTTTAGCTCCACCAATAATTAGTGAGAAAAATGATGGTGAGAAAAATGAGGGTGAAAGAGAGGCTAATAAGGGTAAAAAGTCAATCGTTTGGGATCATTTTATTAAGCTTCCTTTGGTAGAGACTAAGGGAGAACACAAGGTCAAATGTAATCATTGCCATGCAGTATATAGTTGTCACCCAAACAAACATGGTACTAATTCACTGAATAAACACCTACATAAGGCTCATAAATGGATATTTAGTAAAGTGGGAAAGAAGGGGACACTTCATGGGTATATGCCAAAGATTGGTGAAGGAGAGGAAGATGGTCTATGCATGAAACCTGTTGGTTATAACTTGGAGGATTGTAGGAAGGCTGTGGCTGAATTTGTAATATGTGATGAAATGCCATTCAAGGTTGTAGAAGGGTATAGGTTTCGCAAGATGTTAAATCGATTAGAGCCTAGATTCACTGTACCATCTAGGGTGACAATTTCAAGAGATTGTGATCAACAATTTTTAGATGAAAAGAAAAAGCTTAAGGCTTGGTTTATGAAAGCATGCATCCGTGTTTGTTTAACAACGGATTGTTGGACATCAAACCAAAATTTATCCTACATGTGTTTGATTGCATATTTTATTGATGAAGAATGAAGATTGCAAAATAGAAT
Organism: Dalbergia cultrata; assembly: GCA_031216105.1. Lineage (NCBI taxonomy): Eukaryota > Viridiplantae > Streptophyta > Magnoliopsida > Fabales > Fabaceae > Dalbergia > Dalbergia cultrata. The sequence continues at coordinate 23,323,288 of CM062350.1, forward strand.
TATTAACTTTTGCCTCATTGAGAACCACAAGGGTGAAACCATAGGAAGGGAAATTGAGAGGTGTTTGAGAGAATGGGGAATTGAAAATGTGTTCACAATCACAGTGGACAATGCAAGCTCAAATGATAGGGCAATTTCATACCTTCAAAAGAAATTAGATGCTAGAGGTGGGTTGGTGTGTGGGGGAAAATATTTACATATAAGGTGTTGTGCTCATATCTTAAATTTGATTATCAATGAAGGTATCAAGGAGCAACAAACTTCCATAGAAAGCATTAAGAATGCTGTTCGGTATGTTAGATCTTCTCCCCAAAGGCTAACAAAGTTTAAAGAATGCATTGTGGCTGAAGTGATAAAATCTCAAGGTCTTGTGTGTTTTGATGTCCCAACTAGGTGGAATTCCACCTATTTGATGTTAGAACAAGCAGAGAAGTTTGAAAAAGCTTTTGATAGGCTTTATGATCAAGAGTCTGATTTTAGGAAATGGTTTCGCGAGGATGAAAAAGGGAAAAAGAAAGCTGGTCCTCCTACAAATTCTGATTGGCAACATGCTAGAATATTTATTGAGTTTTTGGAAATTTTCTATGAAGTGACTTTGTGTTTTTTAGGCTCCTTACATGTCACTTCTAGCAAATGCTTTCATGAAATTGGATCAGTACAAACTCAATTGATATCATGGAGCCATAATCATACTGAGCTTTTGGGGACTATGGCATGTTCTATGAAATCAAAGTATGATAAATATTGGGGGAATGTTGAAAAGTTTAGCCCATTATTGTTTGTTGCTGTTGTTTTGGATCCTTAGTACAAACTTGATTTTATCACTTGGACTTTAGAGGATATATATGATAAGGAGTTGACTACTAATATGTCTATTTTAGTTAAAGACATATTGGATTCATTGTATAAATTTTATTCAAAAGGAGTTTCTAATGAAATTGAAGATGGTGGGGATTCTTCTAAAGGTGTTGATTTGGATGAGAGCCTTAAGAGATTATCTAGCCTCAAAGGTGTTTATGAAAATAGGGTGAACACTTGGAAAAAATATAAGAGGGCCAAAGCTAATTTAGATAGTAAATTAGATCTTGAGAAGTACTTGGCTGAGGACATAATTGAAGAGAATGATGTTGGAGATTTTAACATATTAGATTGGTGGAAAACAAACTCTTCAAACTATAAGATCCTTTCTCTTATAGCTCGTGATACCTTGGGCATTCCAGTTTCAACAGTTGCATCTGAGTCTTGTTTTAGCACAAGTGGGCATGTGCTTGATGTCTTTCAAAGCTCTTTGTTACCAAAAATGGTTGAAGCTCTAATATGTACTCAAAACTGGTTATGCCCCAATGGACTTAAAGTTGATGATAAGGATTTTGATCAATTTGATAGCACTGAGAGTATTATTGATGGTTAGTTTATAACACTCTAATATTTTCTTTGTTTGTCCCCATAAACTTTCATATGAAATAGGCTAACTCTTATGTGCTTTTGCAGATGTTTCAAAGAATGTGTCTCCATTACAAGGAACAAGTTCGCAGCCACAAAACATGAATATAGATTGATGAGTGTTAATTACCTTTACCCTTTTGGAATAGGAAGACTCAGTTACTGGTTAAATTATTTTTTTATATTCACCGGTTGCAATTTAACACTGTTTTGGTGTGTAAAAGGCCAAAATGCTGTAGTTTGTTTTTGTATTCAACTGCAGTTTCAAATCACTTGTTCTTATGATGTATACAGGCCTAGAAATGTTGGATTAAAACAATAGAAAGTCATGTTGCTGTGGTTTCTTTTTGTATTCAACTGCAGTTTCAAAGCATATGTCATTAACTGTATAGAAGTTTCAAAAGCTTGGCTTAGGAAAACTTTGTATATGATAAACTCTAAAGTAAGTTTATCCAATTCCTATGAATGCAGCAAAGCTTAAGTAAATTTCTTGCCTTCTTTTGATAATAGTGATTGAGAGAGTAATTTTAGGTTCTAAAGAAAATTTCAGAATAATATTTTTCCTTTGATTATGCTATTTTTTTTGTAATTTTAAAATAGATCGGAATTAGAGTGAACTAAGTCAACTAAATATTCAAGGGAATTGTAATTTTGCTAGTTCCATCACCAGTCACTATTAGTCCAAATCTACCTTGTAAGTATCCTATCCTGTATATCTTTCCAAGTCAACCACATTAGAATTCCATTTTTACTAATCTTCTATTCCTTTATTTTTTTGTTATCTGTGGGCATATCATCTAAATTTGTTTACCTCTGCAATTGGAATTTCTTTTATTCCTATGCCATTCTCTCACATTTTATTAAAGGTAACTTACTTTACATCTTATTTTGTACTAAAAAATACAAACCATATCTTGCTCTATTAGTAAATCTTTATAAGACAACTGTTTTTATATCATATGCATGAAAAGACATGAAGAGACAACTTGCTTTGATTATGGGAAACATTCAATCAATGGAGTGGAGTTGTGCAATTTTCTGTTAGCTCAGCTACCAATATTAGGTATTAATTCTTTCACTTATATTAGCTATATTGCAATTTTGCACTTTTCTGTTATTGAATATGTGCTATGATGTTGTTTTCCCATTAACATGAATGACTTAAATGAGTTATTTTGCTTCTATTGTGCTGTTGGTAGAAGTTTGGATTTGGAACATTAATAAGATTGATTGCCATTATCCTCTAGTCTTAGGGACAATTGCTGGCTCTTTTTTTTTTCTCATTTTTCTGGAGATGTGGAAAACAAGTATGTTTAGGAGTGTATGGCCCGATTTAGGCTCGGTATGTACCTGGTTTTAATCCGACCTGAACTTGATCGGGTTTACTCGAGTCTAGGGTCGGGTTAGGGTCTACAAAATTGGCCTGGTCTAAATATAGGGCCGGGTTCAGATCAAGCCAAACCTGTCCAAACCCGTCCTATGAACATCCCTAACAAGAATTGTGGGTTCCCGAGGATAAAGGATGGTTGAAGATAAATCAAGAAAAGAATAAGAGTCACAATTAGCCAATGGTTGAATTCAAGTGGAAGGTTTAACTAATGACAAATTGGCCTCAAAACTAAGAAAGGCTATTTGTTTCGGCTAAAGGGTGCGTTTGTTTCTGATTATTGAGATAAATAATCACTTTTTGCCAAAAGAATTACTTTTCGTATATTTGGAAATTGTTTTAAAAATAATCAAAATTAAGAAAAAAAATAGTTTCTAGCTTTTTTGTAGAAGCTAAAATTAGCAGCTTCTGAAAAAAAATCAATTTTCAGTTTTTTCAGTTATATATAAAATTTAGCTTTTATAATTACTTTTTTCAAAATTTAAAACAAACACACCCTTAATCGGTTAGTGATTGAGATATGGGAGTCAAAAAGCTTAAAATGAGAGTTTTGATGTTGCAACTGAGTGTACTCAGTTAAGGTTGATTTGACCATATAAAAAACCTTTATGGATGATGTTTTGGTCATTTTCGTATTTCTATTATGTTAAATTTATTCAAGTACTAAGTAAGATCTTTTTAAAAACTTTGATTATGCTTAGCCACTCATATAAAGTATCTTTAAAACTTGATGACAAGCAATAGCCGATGAATTGATATTTTTGTTGGGAATTAAGTTAAAATATAGGTCAAATACGTCCTTCGCAATATTCCAATGAATTTATTTATCCTATTTATATTTTTATCGAATACTAATTCAATCTATTTTAATGATGAGGGATTATCATTTTGTCTTAGTCATAAGGGGGCAAAAGTGATATTTGAGTAAATATCCAAATTAATACATCAAAATTTGAAAGTTTTAAATTGCTAACGGTTTTGTACAATGAAAAAACGGATAAGTTTATTCTTCCGTATATTGTTCAGATGACCAATTTGTCCCTTTATAAAATATAAAGGACTAATTTAAAATTTTAAAAAACTAATTTATATCAAACACATTTTTAACAAATCAATTTGAGTATTTACTGCTGGGTTGGTTTGCTTTAAAAGTGTGGTTGCTTAAAAATTGCTTTGGAAAAAAGTGGTGATGTTTTTTTTTCTTATTTTCTACTTTTAGAATAAATGTCTTACTTAAGATAAAAGTAATTTCAGTGAAAATAAAAAATATTAATTTTTATTTTTCCATTTCATATTAACTCTTTTAAATTTGCTTTCTTAACATCATCTCAAATATAAATCAATTTTTATAAAGTTAATTTTTTTAATATCAATTATTTTAAAAATAATTCTATCAAAATCTAACTTAAACCCACAGTGATTATATGTTGATTTTTACGAGGTACACAACAATAAATAAACGGAGGGAGCGAGGCGAGGCGTGTGGAGTACGTGACCGCCAAAACACAAATCCATTCTTGTTTGGCGCTCTCTCATTAGTTTCCTTCGTCACTTTAACCAACCACTCTCCCATCATTCTCACTCTCTCTCTCTCTCTCTCTCTCTCTCTCCCCCCCACCACTCACCTCACTCCACTTCTCCCCTCAAAATGGCGCACCCATCGGTACCCCCTCCTCCTCCGCCGTCCTCCGCCGTCGTGGTATGCTGCGGCGGCTGCCGCACCCTCCTGACCGCGCCGCTGGGAGTAGTTGAGTTCGCTTGCCCGGTGTGCCAAATGCCTCAGCACATGCCGCCGCTCCCACCACCACGTCCGCCGCCGCCACCATCACTTCCGCCGCCGCAACAACCACCGCCACCGGCGGCGGCGTCCAAGAGCACTAAGGCCAGGAAGAAGCCCCAGCTGCACGCTTCTGGTTCCGGTAAGGTCCAGGTTTCCTGCAGTCGCTGCAACGCCGTTCTCGGCGTTCCGCCTGGCGTCGCGAAGTTCGCTTGCCCTAATTGCGGGCTCGAGATCGCCGTTGAGGTCGAAGAAATCAACGAGGTTATTGTTAACTATTTTTTTTTTAATTTTTGAAGCGCCTTTTGGTTTTGACTTTTTTGACGGAAATATCGTTGTTTTTCTGGAAGCTTCTGCTTATAATTTGTTTTGGTCTTTTAAATGCAAAAGATAAGGTAGTTTGAATGATCGTTATGTCAATGACGATAGATGATTTTTGGATTGAAGTGTATGTACATATACATGGAGAAAGAGGAAAATGAGGTTTTTTTTTTTAATTTTTGATTTTGATGTTTCCTTATCTAGGGTGATTTTGTTTCATATTTTGAAAAAAAGTGATGATGATACTTAAATTTTATATTTGATGCTGAAAACTGATTTTTCAGAAGCTAAAGAAAAGCTTAAAACTGATATTTTTTGAGATTATCATATATAGAAAAGCTTAAAATTGTTTTTTTTTATATTCTGATTACTTTTTAAAAATTATTCAAACATATAAAAAGTGATTTTTTTTTTGGGGCGAAAAAGTGATCATGACTTGAAAAAAGGCCAAACAAATACACCTCTATTTTGAGTTTGGTCTAAGTGGTCGGTGCTTAGGCCCCAAGTGTCTCAAGTTTGAGTCCTAGGAATAGAAGAAAACCGTCTAAGAGATGTAGAATCCTTTCTCGATCTTTATGGGTTGAGGCGGATTAGTTAGGTTCTTGATAATGGGGTCTGTTGAACTGGAGGATTTCTAACAAAAATGAAGTTCCTTATATGTTTACTTATTTTTTGGAAATGAAAGATGATCATGTATCTCAAAATGTACTTTCATTTTATTTTTTTGTATTTATGTAAATTTAAACTTGAAAATTTAACCCTAATTTTTTTAATCCAAGCATAGGCATAGCTAAAGAGTTTTTTTAAAATGCTTTTATACTTTGGTTTATATAATAGATTATGTCGAGTTACTTGGGTGAGTGTAGCATTTCATGATTGTTGATATGGAGGAAGGAAAAGGAAAAAAAAAAAAAATACTTGTACAAGCAAATGCCTCCTTGGATAATACATTGGTTCCATTGTAACGACTTTTGAATGATGGGGATAAGTCTACCTTGAAGTATATAAGTAGTTTGTGAAGATTCAGTTGGTCCAAGTGTCCATTCATGCAATAATGTGGAGGGAGCATTGATTAGTGATAGATACTATGGATAAGGATGAACAAGTATCACACAGAAGGGCTGCAAAGTCACAAAAATGCTAGAATAGAGGTTTATTGATGCGGGAAGAGGGAGAAGTACAATGATGGGGAATTAAAATAAACTCAACTGGCTTAGCATTGGTCCTGCAGTGTTTCTATACTCTCAGAGACTCAGACCTTAGGTTTCTAGGCAATTTATGATGGAAAGGACACAGAAAATGAATTCACCTAGAAACTGTATAAGCAGCCTTTGTTAGCACTTAGCAATGTGATCCATTGGAGACATTGGATTTAAAAGAGGAACCTTCATTAACTTTGCAGGGTTATAGGGTTTCCAGAGACCTAGAAATGCCTTGAAACAATATGCCTCAATGCTTAGTTATCATTTCTAACTCATAACAGTATGCCTAGAAATGCTTTGTAGCAAGTGGAGGATAAGGGTATGTTTGTGAGTTTGGATTTTGGAGGAGTTACACTACAAGCCATTCCTTCCCCTCCCTTCTCCTCTAAAATCCAAACTCATAAGTCATAACCATACTTGAAGTGAAAAACTTTCACATTATGGGTTTGTTTGGTATGGGGCTAAAATGGAGGAGAAAATTGCCACATTAACTGAACAACTTTTGCTGCCATATCAATCAAACCCTAATCAGAAATATTCATCAATCTCCAAAAAGCCCAAACGGCTTACACTAAAATTGCCATGTGACGTGAACAAAAAGAGGTGACTGATTGTTTGAGAACTTTAGAAGCACGTGACCTGACATTGGGATTAATGGCCTTATGTAGTCTCTGCATTTGTAACAGTTGTGTTGACTTTATAAAGCACTGCTCTCCAAACAAAAGCCTTGACATTAGAGGGAAATTTTATCTTCCCGAAAGAAATAGTTAAAGCTGAATGGATTAGCAAAAGGACACTGAAAAATGACTTAATGGATGGCTTCTCACTCTCCTGTTGTTTTTGTTGTGTTTCCAGTAGTCCACTTACATTTCTTTCTCTTTGTTTATTTCCCATTTGGCTGATTCTGCTGAATTTCTTTCAAGCTTTGTTGTCCTTTGAGAATTGTTGTTTGTGCATTTGTGGTTTTTACTAGTCTTCTTACATTATTTATTTGTATAATTTCTATATTAAAATATATCAGCTAGCTGTGGAAGTTGAACGTGATGAAGATGAAGGTGGAATGGCTGGAGAAACATTTACAGCTTATGTGAGTTAAAGATGCCCTTCATTAGACTGAATTTTATGTTAGATGTTGATGTTGGCGAAATTAGCGAATAGATATTAACTAGTCATTTCAAGGAGTGGAAACATATTTTACTGGTAACATTTCTCATTATGCAGCGGCCGGCAAAAGTATCTATGGGTCCTCCACACCCAGATCCTGTTGTGGAGACCTCTTCCTTGTCTGCTGTGCAGCCACCTGCTCCTACTTATGATCCAAAAATTAAAGATCATTTGGAAAGTTCAAAGGCTTTGTCATGTTTGCAGATAGAGACATTGGTCTATGCTTGTCAGGTTGTTTTTCCCCCCAATGTAATGATAACAAACAATCATGGTTTGGTTTTGTTGTATATGATGTTTGTTTGCCCGACAGAGGCACCTTGTACACCTCCCTAATGGTGCTAGGGCAGGATTCTTTATTGGAGATGGAGCTGGAGTGGGTAAAGGTCGAACAATTGCAGGGCTTATTTGGGAGAACTGGCACCATGGAAGGAGAAAGGCACTGTAAGTTTGGATTGCTGTCTGAACATGCAAACATGCATGTCCATTGAAATTAACTATAATTCATGGTTTGATTGCATGTTTGTATGGGCTTACTTACATGCTTGTTTGTGATTTCATTTTTTGGTTGTTCTGTGCACTGGGAACTTGGTTTTTTGATGCCCTTGTCATGTTTCAATAATTTTACAGGTGGATTTCTGTTGGTTCAGATTTGAAGTTTGATGCCACGAGAGACTTGGATGATATGGGTGCAACTTGCATTAAAGGTTTATTGTTTCTGTTATATGCTTAACTGCTGTGGCGTAAACATAATTGTTACTCTGTTGGATTAAATAATTAACATCAGAGACTGACCCATGAGATATAGTTTCGGTTATCAAGGTGTCACGACTCAAAACTCAGGCCGTGACCGGCGCACAGGCTAGATGAGCTCATCTAGCACGGCAAGCCTAAAGACATGATTTCACTAAAATAAATCTCAAATTTAGCTAATTTGACTACCGAAAATCCGTGACAAAGACCTCCCCTAAAAATTGAACAATCCATAAATCAAATTTAACCTGTTAAACAAAGTAATATCATAATCCTAGTTCAACAGCCAGTACATTCCAGTATTTTCAATTACTGACATAATAAGAACCAGTTATACAAGAATCATGCTTAGCTCTTGCTCATACACATAATCAAAATACCCCAACCTAGGTCCTATAGCTGCAAAATATAATAGAGTCAACAATAAAAAAAAAAGCCTCAACTGACCACAGAGGCCTACCAAAAAGAGTATCCTGGGCCAACAGCAATCCCAGGACCTGCTACTCACTACGAAAAATCTGGAAGGAAAGGGAGGGGTGAGTCAAACAGACCCAGTGAAGACTATAAACAAAGTGGACAAGAAGGAGAAACCAATCAATGCACAAGTATTTAAAATGAAACGAAGTAGCTTGTAAATCATACAAATTTCTAAAACTCATGAATAAAAATAATAGTTCACAATTTCCATATTTCTTCCATAGTCTTAACTGAAGTACCTTTCAAATTTTCATTTCTAAGTAAAAACTCAAATTAGTTACTAAATACACTTTCTCACCATTCTTGCCAATTGCTCATTTGACAAATAAGAATTTACTTCAACATCAAATACTCAATTTCTCATGAGAATTACATAAGAAGCAGAAATTTTATTTGGGGAGTAATCTCAACTCATCAATCATAAGATTTATCATTTCTCAAATATCTCACTAAGAGAAACTATGTGCACATAGGCCGTTATATCTCTTCGCTACGGCAAGCGGTAAAGCCATTATATCTCTTCACTATGGCGAGCGGTATTGCCATTATATCTCTTCGCTATGGCGAGCGGTAACGCCGTTATATCTCTTCGCTACGGCTAGCGGTATGGCCATTATATCTCTTCGCTATGGCTAGCGAAAATTCCATCTTAGAACCCATCATGGTTTTTCTTAAATAGAGTTTTATTAAATACAATCTATAAATCTAAAATTCAATCCTCATTTTATTTCAACCACGTTCCCTTCTCTTTCTTTTTTTTTTTTTTTTTTTTTTAAACCACCCCATCAAAAGACCAAACTACCCTCTTACTAAAGTTTTTCTTAGTGTCATTTTCTCATCAAATGAGATGCTTACTCAATATTTGAAAAGTTTATAGTATAAAAGAAGAAATTTTATTAAAGGTGAGCGAGAAAGATATCAAAGAAGATTAAATATCTTCTTCAAAGATACCATCATGCCTCAAACCAAAAAAAGGGATTAAATATCCAAGACAAGCCAATAGGCTAAGCAAAACTTCAATATGCAAGAATGAAACCCCTCTAAAGTAGTCTATAGCAGAACACCATACAGAAGCTTAGAAGATTGGTATTTGTTCAAATTACTTCAGTTGCCTACACTGGAGAAGTGGACATATTTCATTTATCACTAAAGAAATAAAAATAATTGTCGAATATTCTCTGATGATTTTGGCCGAAAAATATCTTTGTGAAAATCATTTTCATTTTTTTCACCCACTTTTACTCTTTGAATGGAAAGATAGTTCTCTTTGATGAGTTTTGGAAATCCAAAGAACACTGCCAATGATTTTCTTTTGGAAAGTAAAAGAATTTTATTGAGATGGAGATAGAATTTCAATAGGCAAGGGGGATAAGGAATCCTCCAGATCCTAAACCAGAAGAAGACAAGTAAAAAGAGAAAGAAATTCATTGCTAGTTATTGTAATTTCAGAGGCTCCACAGAGATTTATCTCCTGATTGAAGTTCTAGCTTTGAAACAGAAGCATACTTTTTTTTTTTTTAACTTAGAAAAATCCATATGATGAAGACCATGTGGTTTGATTAACAAGTCCTGGGTTTGTCCTCAATTTTATTTTTGACATGAATTCTAGGGCTTCAGCTCCTCATGTCTGTCCAGCCCCCTCCTGGAAATTTTATGATGCTTTGTTGGCTTCTCGGGACAAATTTTCCTTTTGTAATAAATTTTAGATTATAGATTGTTGGTAATTAGCATTTATTTTAGAAAAGATTTTCTGATTTAGATTATTCTGTTTTAATCTGTTTTTTTTTTCAGATTAGGCAGATTAGAATATTTTCCTTTATTAGGTAGTCTATATCTTTGACTTAAGAGGAGATTGTTTCCTCCTTCAATTTAGGGATTAGATAGTTGATATCTTTGATTTTGTCTTTCATAGGAGATTATTTCTTCCTCCAATTAAGGAGTATAATCAAATGTACAAATGCTTCCCAGGTCTATTTATTTGGCCTATGTAACCTCTTCCAAGATATAGAAAATACCTTTTCTACATGGTATCAGAGCTTGATCTGAACCATCACTAAAACACCTCTTTGTCCCATGGCTGACAAAGACGAAATTCCAAAAGGAGAGGCCAAGATGGAGACTGGCAGTGCTGTTCTAGCCAGCCCAATCGAGGCAACAAACCTTCCAATCACTGGCCATAAACTCAATGGGCAAAACTTCACCCAATGGGCCAGATCTGTCCGCCTCTTCCTCCAAGGAAAAGGAAAGGAGGAATATATAACTGGTGAAGCCAAGAAACCAGAAAATGATGAGGCCAAACTCAAAACCTGGAAACTGGAGAATAGCCTGGTGATGTCTTGGTTGCTGAACACCATGACAAATGAAATTGGAGAAGACTTTATGTATTTCAGTATAGCAAAAGACATATGGGATGTAGCACAAGAGACATACTCAGATGTGGACAACACCTCAGCCATCTTTGAGATCAAGAGTCTCATTCATGACTTAAGGCAAGGTAATTCAACTGTTACAGAATATTTTAACACCTTTACTTGATACTGGTAGCAGTTAGACATCTATGAGGAGGTCAAATGGAGCTGCACAGAAGATAGTATGCAATACAAGTCACTTGTGGAAAAGGAGCGAATTTATAAATTCCTCCTTGGACTCAATAAAGATCTTGATGAAGTACGTGGAAGAATACTTGGAAAGAAACCCCTTCCAAAGATCCGAGAAGTCTTCTCTGAGGTTAGAAGAGAGGAAAGCTGAAGGAAGATTATGCTGGGAGGCTCCACTGCTGTCCAATTATCTGAAAGCTCAGCCTTGGCTGCAAAGGGGTCACGGCCAAACCACCACCAGAAAAAAACCAGGCCTTGGTGTGAACGTTGCAAGAAGACTGGACATACCAAGGACACATGCTGGTTTCTTCATGGAAAACCAGCAGATGGTAAGCCCCAAAACAGAGAAATCAGGGGTAACACAGCCTCTTTCCATACACTGGAAGAGACCATACAAAATGTTGCACCTGAAACCAGCCTTTTCAGTAAGGAGCAGATAGAAATGTTACACAAACTCCTTCAGCAAACCATGAAAACAGAGAGCACCAGTGGAACTGCTTCTTCGGCACAAAAAGGTAACTATTTAAAAGCTTTTCCAGCATGCAAAGAGAGAACATCAGATTGGATTGTGGACTTTGGAGCTTCTGACCACATGACAGGGGACATTAACGCATTCAGCAAGTATTATTCTTGTCATGAGAATTCCACTGTCCGAATTGCAGATGGTACTCATTCCAAAGTGGTTGGTAAAGGATCAGCCATTGTGTCTAAGGAAATCATCTTAAAGGATGTTCTCTATGTCCCTAAACTTGATTGTAATTTGCTGTCCATAAGCAAACTTACCAAAGATCTGAATTGTGTAACTAAATTTCAACCTTATTTGTGTGAATTTCAGGCTTTGGATTCGGGGAAGTGGATTGGCAATGCTAAAGAATGTGCGAGGCTCTATCTCCTACGGGTTAATGACTCCAAGAGTAACCAAGAAGTGTCAAAATCTGCTTGTGCAGCTACCTTACCCAAAGCTGAGTCTGTAATGTTGTGGCATTATCGCCTAGGTCATCCAAACTTCATGTATTTGGAAAAGTTGTTTCCTTCCTTGTTCAACAAAAATAAAAAAATTTTCCATTGCGAAGTGTGTCAAATTGCTAAGCATACTCGAAACACCTACACAACCATACAAACCATCTCAACCATTCTCCCTAATCCACAGCGATGTGTGGGGACCTTCTAGAACCAACAATGTCACCGGTTCTAGATGGTTTGTCACATTCATTGATGACCACACGAGAACAACTTGGGTGTTTCTCATGAAGGACAAGTCAGAAGTAGGGAAAATTTTTGAATATTTCCACAACACCGTGAAGACACAATTTCAAGCAAGCCTCTAAGTGCTTAGAACGGACAATGGACGTGAATATTATAATTCTACCCTGGGTACCTACCTCTAGAACCATGGCATCATTCATTAGAGTTCATGTGTCAACACTCCACAACAGAATGGAGTTGCAGAACGAAAGAACCGTCATCTCTTGGAAGTTGCTAGATCTCTTATGCTGGTTACCAATGTCCCATCAAATTTTTGGGGAGATGCTATCCTCACAGCCACCAACCTTATCAACCGAATGCCCTCTAAAATCCTAAGCTATAACACTCCTTACTCTACCCTTCAAACCTATTTCCCAAACACTCGACTTTTCACACATATCCCTCTTAAAATATTTGGGTGCTCTGCCTTTGTCCATAACCATCAGCCGAATCGCAGCAAATTTGTCCCTACATCAATACCTTGCATTTTTCTAGGCTATTCACCAAACCACAAAGGTTACAAATGTTATTCTCCCTCAACCAGGAAATTCTACCATTCTATGGATGTCACCTTCTATGAGGACAAGCCATTTTTTTCCAAACCTAAAATTCAGGGGGAGAGAAGACAAAATGAATTTCAGTTTTGGAAATTCAGGGACACTAGCACTTTCGATGAGGAATTGGGCCTGAAAACCCAATTCCCGGCTGAACCCGAATCAACAATTGATGAAACAACAGAATCAGAAACAACAATTGCTGAAATTGCTGAATTGGAAGCAGCAAATAAAAGCCTCATTGCACCAGCAAACAAGCCACTTATTGTGTATTCAAGGAGGCAGAAAACCCAAATGGATCAAGAGCCTACCGCACTTCCAAGGCAAGACCAGGAATCTAACCGAATGTCAAAGCTTGGAGAAACTCACCAAGGTAACACTTTTCCTATTGTTTCACACTTTGAAATTTCTGGCCAAGAAAATGATGATCTTAATCTTCCCATTGCTGTTAGAAAGGGTGTGAGGTCTTGCACTCAACACCCAATTGGGAAATTTGTGTCTTATGATAGATTGTTACCAAACCATAAAGCCTTTGTGACAGCACTTGACAGCATTCAAGTACCAAGGGACATTGAAGAGGCATTACAAAACCCAAAATGGGCAGTAGCTGTAAAAGAAGAAATCCAAGCTCTAGAGAAGAATGCAACCTGGGAATTTTCCACCTTGCCAGAAAGGAAGAAAACAATTGGGTGCAAATGGATTTTTTCAATCAAGTACAATGTTGATGGAAGTGTCAATAGATACAAGGCACGTCTAGTAGCCAAAGGGTTCACACAATCCTATGGCATAGACTATGAGGAGACCTTTGCTCCAGTGGCAAAGCTAAATTCAGTCTGAGTTATTCTATCCTTGGCAGCAAACCTCGATTGGCCTTTGCACCAACTTGACATCAAGAATGCCTTCCTCAATGGCGAGCTAGAAGAAGAAGTCTACATGAACATTCCCCCAGGACTTGAAAACCCAAAGACAGCAGGTAAAGTATGCAGATTACGCAAGTCTTTATATGGCCTCAAGCAATCACCCCGGGCATGGTTTGAAAGACTAACCTGAGTTGTCAAAAGAAATGGTTTTTGCTCAATGTCAAACAGATCACACAATGTTTGTCAAACACTCTTTGGAAGGAAAAATAGCATTATTCATTGTGTATATTGATGATATCGTCATCATAGGTGATGACCATAAAGAGGTCGAACAGCTCAAGAAGCTCTTGGCTAAGGAATTTGAAGTAAAGGACCTAGGAAAACTTAAGTACTTCCTAGGAATGGAGGTAGCTCGCTCAAGAAGTGGAATTTCTATGTCCCAAAGAAAATATACCATGGATCTCTTAAAAGAGACTGGTATGTTGGGATGTAAGCCTGTTGACACTCCAATGGATCCAGTAAAGAAAAGTGGGTTAGAAGAAGAGAGTCCTCCAACCAACAAGGACAGGTATCAAAGACTTGTGGGAAAACTAATCAATTTGACTCACACAAGACCTGATATTGGCTTTGCTGTGAGTATGGCAAGTCGATACATGAACAATCCCACTGAGTATCACATGAAGGCTGTAAACCAAATACTTCAATACCTCAAGAGAACTCCAGGCAAAGGACTACACTTTGCAAAGAATTCTAATAGAGGCATTGAGGTGTACACTGATGCAGATTGGGCAGGGTCAGTCACTGACCGAAAATCCACCACAGGCTATTGCTCCTATGTTTGGGGAAATCTAGTCACATGGAGGAGTAAAAAGCAACCAGTAGTTGCAAGAAGCAGTGCGGAAGCAAAGTTTAGAGCATTGTCCCATGGTATTTGTGAAGGGATATGGCTCCAAAGAATGCTTAAGGAGCTCAAAATGTCCTCAGACTACCGTATGAAGATCCTATGTGACAACAAAGCTACCATCAGCATAGCCAAGAATCCAGTTCATCATGATAGAACCAAACATGTGGAAATTGATCGCCACTTTATAAAAGAAAAGATTGAAAACGGGGTTGCTAGTCTAGAGTACACACCATCAAGTCAGCAAACTGCAGATATTCTGACTAAAGGCCTTCCGAAAAACACTTATGAGATTCTAAGGTCCAATATGGGCATGGTAGACATCTACCACCCAGCTTGAGGGGGAGTGTTGGTAATTAGCATTTATTTTAGAAAAGATTTTTTGATCTAGATTATTCTGTTTTAATCTGTTTTTTTTTTTCAGATTAGGAAGATTAGAATATTTTCCTTTATTAGGTAGTCTATATCTTTGACTTAAGAGGAGATTGTTTCCTCCTTCAATTTAGGGATTAGGTAGTTGATATCTTTGACATTGTCTTTCATAGGAGATTATTTCTTCCTCCAATTAAGGAGTATAATCAGATGTACAAATGCTTCCCAGCTCTATTTATTTGGCCTATGTAACCTCTTCCAAGATATAGAAAATACGTTTTCTACATAGATGTTTGTATTTATTTAAAGCTCCATTGATAAGAGGTTGTAATTGTTTACTCTATATTGCAACAAAGTTATTATGCATTAAAGCGTCTTTCATTTTTTACTGTATCCAGTGCATGCTCTGAACAAACTGCCTTATTCTAAGCTTGAATCGAAGTCTGTTGGAGTCAGGGATGGAGTTATTTTCTTGACATACAGTAGCCTCATAGCATCTTCTGAGAAAGGCACCTCTCGTCTCAACCAGCTTGTGCAGTGGTGTGGGCGACAGTTTGATGGTCTTATCATTTTTGATGAGGTATGAAAGATATTTGAAATATTTCCTATTCTCAATTATCATTTCCATTGTTCAATTTTACAGAATATTATGTAATGATATGAGTATTTCTTGGATTCGATTTATATATTTGTACCTTTCCATTGCTAAGGGTTATTGGCTTAATTTTAGTGTCACAAAGCAAAAAACTTGGTTCCAGAAGCTGGAAGGCGGCCAACACGAACTGGTGAAGCAGTGCTTGATATACAGGTTTCTTCTTCATGCTTAATTGTTTGGAATGGTCCAGAAGTATCTGGTATTACCTTCTCTGTTTCATAAAATCACAACTATAATTTTATCTTGAGGTGTTTGTTCCATTGTGGCAGAGATATATTTATTAGGTCCAAATATGTTCTTGGTCTCTTTAAATATAGGCAGTTTTGGTTTTAATCCCTAAAAAAATTTCCTTTGTTTTTGGTCCCTCTTTTTTTAAAAATTTTGGTTTTAGTACATACTGTTAACTTGGTTGGTGACATGGCAGACGGATTTCCAGCTAAATGACATGTGGCGTATGTGGCATTATTTGGGACTACATGAGTGACAAATCATTCAAATAACTCATGATAGGCACGTGTTTTATAACCCTGGAACTCCCAATTCCCCTAAGTACCCCCCCTCATCATCCTCTTTCCTGTTCTTTTGTTCTTCGTGATTATAGAAGGTGCTGCACAACTATTCTCGATGCTAGAACTTGCTGTTTGCAAAGCAACATTATGCAGATGCTTTAACCATGAGTTCAACTGAAATTACTGACATGGGTAGAAGGGGAAATATAAGATGTTCAGTATATGTGACATAAAAGAAAGACTTAGAAAAGGGCCGCGTCCTCTCGTACATTGTTATCCACTTCAATAATCTTCATTCCAGCCAGAAGTTGCATCATCACCCTAGAAGTCACAATGGGAGTGATTCCAAGCCCATTACAGTTTCGCGATTCAGACCAAAAAAATAAAAATAAAAGTTCCGCAATTTCAAGCAAGGATAACACATCCAATAGAATGGATCTGCACCTGTTGTTGAGTGTATTCCATGGAGAGGGAGCTGACTACAAACCAGGAAAATGAAGAGTGTTAGAAACCACAGATAAGAACAGGAGATAAAGGAGTGCATGTATTATTCACACCCCTTGGACTGATGCAACATTGAACCAGCCACCAAGGTATGGAGAAAACAAGAGAAAGAATGGACGCTATAGCAGTCCACTCTCACAGATGCCCAAGCCTAAAATTAAGCCTACTGTGCTTGGCACCTAAACCTATACAAATACCCATTTTTTGCCTAACAAACACACACACCCACCCACACCCACACATGCTCTCAGCACACATGCATCCCCTCTGCTAGCTCATGAGTTAGTTATTCTTGCAGCCAAATTACTGATATTGTCCCTTATACCCCTGAGTTTGTTTTTACCTTTTGCACATCTTTGTCCGGTGGGGAGCTCCATCTCTAAACCATGCCTCCCTCTTGAACTACCACTTTGTCCTTAAGTTGGAATTCGGGAAAACTCAGTTTTATATCTTTTGCTAACTCCCATGAGTTCTCAAAGTCTGGCATGTCTTGCCACTTTATAAGCACTTCCAGCAGTCCAAGAGAATTCTCCTGACAGCCAGCACTTCAGAGGGCTGGACTTTCAATTCCCAACCATCTTTGAGTCCCACTGGCAGTGGCCGAGTTACCACATCAGTAGCAATACATTTCTTAAGCAAAGAGACGTGAAATATGGGGTGTACAGCCGATCCATGGGACAATTTCAGTTTATATGGAACAGCCCTTATCTTTTCTTCCACCTCAAATGGACCATTAACCGCGGGCTTAGCTTTTGGTTAATGCGAGTTGCCAGAGATCACACTGTTGTATATACTGCTTGATATTGCATTGCATTCCTTCCCACCACAACAAAGCAGAAATTCTTTTATATTTTCTGAAAAATCCAGAATTCCCCCCAAGGCTGTGTCATGAAATTCCTGTAAGATGGAAGGAATCCATGACAAATCTTTGGGATAACTAGCCTGTTCTTGTAGGGTAGCTTCATTAACCAGCAAGGCCTATTGTGTTCCTTAGTTTCTCATCATGCTAGACCTCATCTTCTAACCCCTCCCAGTCCTGAAAAGTTATTGATGAGATAGCCCCATAATAGAGCTTATGGTAGAGGGCATCCTCTGATGCATGGGTACGGCTAAACAATAGCCATTCCAGCTTTCTGTACGTTCCAAAATGGGAACATGTACCAATCGTCCAAAAAATGCTAGCCTTTGTAATTTTATTTTATTTTTAGCAATATGCCCTAATTAAACATAGTAAAACACAATAGATATGAGATACGGGAGATATGAGGTATAGGCAACATATTTTGGAAACAATCTTCTTTTTGGTACTCAAACAATCTTTTTAAGATATTAAATATGGGTTATATATATTTTTTTGGTGATCAGATACGGGATATTTGTATATATTTTTCTACATCAAATTAATATTTTGGATTATTCAGAAGGACATATTTTGTAAATGCTTACAATAATTTATATTTGATTCACTTGACATTATTATTATTATTATTATTATGTGTGTTGTATCTTGATGTTCCCAAATTCTAATTTTTTAGAAAATGTATCCCCATACTGTACTTGTACCTGTCTCGGTGCAACATAGAGTGCATCTGCAGCCCTATTCTCTTTGCCCTTGTATTTTATATCAAAATCAAACCCTAAGAGTTTTGCTATTTTCTGTTGACCATCTCTCATCATTCTTTGATCAACTAAAAATTTTAGGCTCTTTTAGTCTGTATGCATTGTAAACTTCCTCACCAAAAGGCCAAAAGGTAATGCCTCCATTTCTAGATAGCAAGGACTATGGTCATTAGCTCTCTTTCATGTATTGATTTTTGTTGAGCCTTGTCAGAGAGAGTATGGCTCATATAAGCTATATAGGTTTGCCTTCTTGCATTAGAACAACCCCCAACCTTTCTCCAGATGCATTAGTCTCAACTATGAACTTCTTTTCAAAGTTAGGTATGGCAAGAACTGGGGGAGATGTCATGGCTCACTTCGATGCCTCAAATGCTACTTGGCTCGTTCCCCAATGGAATTGGTCTTTTTTCACTAATTGATTTAGAGGCCATGCAATCTTGCCATACTCTAGTACAAGCTGTTTATAGTAGTTGGTCAATCCCAAAAATCCTCTATTTAGATCCTTTGGTGCAGGCCAGTTGAGCATAGTTGCAATTCTTTTGTGGATCAGTAACAACCCCATCAGCAATGATAATATACCCCATATTTTCAATGTGGGGTTGCTCAAAATTGCATTTCTTGCTATTGATAAACAGGCTATTATCTCTCAGCTGTAGTAGAACCTTCCTTAAATGTTCCCCATGCTCTGTCACCATTGAACACCAAAATGAACCTTTTCAAGTAGGGCTTTAGAACTTTGTTCATTAGAGCTTGTAAGGTCGAGGGTGCTTTTGTCAACCCAAAAGGCATCATTAAGAACTCGTAATGCCCCTCGTGTGTTCGGAAGGTCGTCTTCTCTACATCCCTCTCCTTCATACGTATCTAATGGTACCTAGACTTCAAGTTCAAATTAGAAAAGACAGTAGCTCCCCCTAAATCCTAATTCATCAAGCAATTATTCTATAATAGGTATTGGACATTAGTATGGAATAGTTACCTTGTTCAAAGTTCTATAGTCCACACTGAAACGCTAACCCATGTCTTTCTTCTTGACTAGTATCATTGGATTGGCATATGGGTTGGTGCTTGGTCAGATTATCCTGGCTCCCAACATCTCATCAATAATCTTCCCAATTTCATTTTTCTTGAGAGTAATGTACTAGTATAGTCTTTTTGAAATTATTTGTTTGGTCTTTTTGGTGATTGTTGGGCATGTCCCAAAACCATGGATCAATTCTTTTTTACTAGTTTTGTTGGTTTTGGGGGAAGAAAAGAGTTTAAATCCTCCTTATGGTAGTGTGCTGTCTTTGCAGTTATTTGGTGTATTTGGTTAGAGCGTAACTCTTGCATTTTTCATGGCAGACATTTAGATAAGTAGGTTTTGTGGGATATGATTAGACGCTTAGCATCTATTTGATGTAACACACATGACCTTTTTAGAGGGGTTTCCATCTTTGATATGATAAGAGATTGGAAAGTTTTGATCTTTTGATGTTTTAGTTTGTTTTCTTTTTACTTTGAGGATCTCTTATCGTCTACACTTTGTATTATTCTTCTTTTTTTCTTTTCTTGTTATTGAAATTTCCTTTTATCCAAAAACAAGTACCAGTATGGTCTCATGTTCGCTATGCCAGTTCCTTCCTTTAGGTTAATGGTGTGGTCCTGATCTCGTGGTGGAGGCAACCCCTTCGGAGTTTGACACAGATTCCCAAACTCTTCTAGCAGCTGTTGGGCTTTTCTAGTTATTTTCAATATTTCATCTCCCCCATGATCGCCTCATTCACAATTGAGGGAGTGACTACATACCCTTCCCCATCATCCTTCAACGCCTTAAGTGCTGTCTTCCAAGAGGTCTCTCCTATGCAGAGATTGGGATCCCTTTTTCCTTTTGTACACGTTTACCCCTTTGGGACCTTGGTCTTTAATAGAAAGATATCGGTCTATGTTGCTTTTAAGAAGATGAAGTTGGGGATAGTGATGGGAATTGGGAATTCTAGGGTTATTAAACATGTGCCTGTCACATGAGTTATTTGAATGATGTCATTCATGTAATCCTTCCTAATGCCGCATGTAAAAATAATGCCATGTGTATAAATAATGCCACGTATCACTTGCTTAGTTGGAATTCCGCTTGCCATGTCAGCAACCAAGTTAATAGTAGGGATTAAAATTGAAATTTTTTGAAAATGAGGGACCAAAAACAAAGCAAAGTTTTTTGAGGGATTAAAACCAAAATTTCCTATATTTAGAGGGATCAAAAACATATTTAAACCTATTTCAATTGTTATTAATTTTATTTGATAAGTAATCTTTATATCACTTGAAAAAGAAACTTGAAGAAAAGTTAGGAATTATAGAAGTGAAGTAATTCTATCTCACATTTCTTTGATAAATAGAAAGATACAATTTATAGGTACAATGCAAGAATTACCTAATAAATGTGTAAGGTACTAACTTACCTAACCATGTTGACCATAATAAATGCTTACCTAACCATATCTATCATAATAAATGCCATATGTATCATAATAAATGATAAAGACAAAAAAACATAAATGTATAATATAATTCAACATATGATATATTTCAATACTCTCCCTCAAGCTGGTGAATGGATATATATCATTCCCAACTTGCGTGCAAGCTCCTGAAACCGCTGTGTGGGTAGGCTGTTAGTGAACACATCCGCTAGCTATAATCCGGAAGGAACATGTATCGTGACTATAAGTCCACTATCCAACTTCTCCTTGATGAAGTGTCGGTCAATTTCAATATGCTTCGTCCTATCATGTTGGACAGGATTATGAGCAATGCTAATAGCTGATTTATTGTCACTTAACATCTTTATAGGAGCTTCATATTTTATCTTCAAGTCATCCAAGATAATTTTCAACCATAGTAGCTTGCAAATTTCTTGTGACATGGTACGAAATTCTGCCTCTGCACTTGATCTTGCAACAACATTTTGCTTTTTGCTTCCCCAAGTCACCAAATTTCCTCCTAAAAACATACAATATCCAGATGTTGATCTTCTGTCACTAATAGAGCCTGCATAATTAACATCGGTGTAGACTTTTATAGAGTTTGTCACCACTTTTGAACAGCAGTGCCTTACTAGGTGTGGCCCTAAGATACCGTAATAATTTTTCTACTGCTTGCATGTGTCTCACTTTAGGATCATGCATGAATTGGCTAATCACGCTCACAACATAAGCCAAGTCAGGCCTTGTATGGGCCAAGTATATGAGTTTTCCCACCAATCATTAGTATTGTGCCTTATCAACACTGGAATTTTCCTCTTCACTTCCCATTCGGTGGTTTTGTTCAATGGGAACACTAGCAGCTTTGTTCCCAAGCTTTCCAGTCTTTTTAAGTAGATCTAGGATATTTCCTTTCAGAGATAAAGATGCCTTGCTTAGAGTATGCCACCTCTATTCCAAGGAAGTATCTTAATTTTCCTAGATTTTTCATTTCAAATTCAACAGCTAACTTCTCCTCCTAAAGCTTTTTCTCAACTGGATTATTACTTGATACAATGATATCGTCCACATATACTAGGAAAATCATAAGTTTTCCTCTAATTGTATGTTTAAGATAAAGAGTATGATCCCCTTGACTCTTCCTGTATCCAAGCGGCATCATGGTTTTTGCAAATCTCCCAAACCATGCCTGAGGGGACTCTTTCAACCCATACAAAGCCTTTTTTAGCTTGCATACCTGTTTCTTCCATTGATGACATTGTATCCAGGAGGAATCTCCATGTAAACTTCTTCCTCTAAGTTTCCATGCAAGAATGCATTCTTTACATCGAATTGATGTAAATCCCATCCAAAATAAACTGCAAGAGAAAGCAAGACTCTGACTGTATTCATCTTTGCTATAGGAGCAAACGTATCCTCATATTGAATTTCATACGTCTGTATGTACCCTTTTACAACTAGTCTTGCTTTACATCGATCTAACTCACCATCTAACCGATACTTCACAGTGTGTATCCACCTACATCGCACCAGTCTTTTATCTTTTGGCCTCTCAATAATCTCCCACGTTCCATTCTTCTCTAACGCCCTCATTTCCTCATTCATGGCTTGAACCCAGTTCATATCTTTTAATACCTCTTGTACTGAGTTCGGGATTTGTATGGAATCGATAGCTACAATGAAACTTTGATGCTGCAAGGAAAGGTGTTTAGAGGAGACAAAAAGAGAAATAGGGTGTTTAGTGGAAGTCCTTTTTTCTTTTCTCAAGGTAGTTGGTAAGTCATGTAGGTTGGGTTCACAAATATTGAAAGAGCCAGTTTCTTCAGTACTTACCACAAGTTCAAACTCTTGAAGTTGTTGCCGGATCATATCGTGTTTCTTTCTTCTTTCATATACCAAAAGTGGTTTCTTTTGAGCTTCCTCAGGTGGTATAGTAGAAGATACTAACTCTTGGAAACCAGATGGAGTAGTAGAGGACACTAACTCTTGGGAACCAGAGGGAGTTAACTCGTGTGATGATGGGAGAAGGAGAAAGGATTGAGTAAGAAAGGTCTCAGCTTCTACTAGACTCTCCCCCTGAAGCGGAGGACTAAAAACCGACTCAGTTTTACATAATGTAACATCCAAAGAGACAAAGAAACGACGATTTGATGAGTGAAAACATTTGTAACCTTTCTTGTTAGGAGCATAACCTATGAAAACACATTTGATGGCCCTAGGATTAAGTTTAGTACGATGTTGATGATGCACATGGACAAAGGCTACACATCCAAAAACTCGAGGCTGTAAACTTTGCATCATTGGAACAGAGGGAAAGTGAGACAACATAGATTGAATAGGACTGACATTACCAAGGACCCGAGAAAACATCCTATTAATTAGGTAGGCAGCTCTTAAAAGTGCTTCACCCCAATAAGAGCTAGAGACAGACATTTGGAAAAAAAAAGTGCGGGTAACCTCTAGTAAATGTCTATTCTTCCACTTTGCCGCACCATTTTGTTGAGGAGTATCAACACATGTAAGTTCATGAATAATGCTATGTTCTTTCATAAAATTACAAAACTGTTGATTCACATATTCCCTACTATTATCTGAACGTAAGCGTTTAATGGATTTTCCAAATTGTGTTTTAATCATATCATAAAACTGGATAAAGAGTTGAAACACTTCAGATTTATCATTCATAAGAAGAAGCCAAGTGACACGTGTGCAATCATCAATAAAAGAAACAAACCATTTTGTGCCAGTGATATTAGGAATAGATGTGGGATCCCAGACATCAGAATGAGTAACTGCAAAAGATTCATCACTTTTGTTAAAATTAGATGGAAATGACACTCAGTGGTGTTTGGCAAATTGACAAACTTCACAAGAAAAAGACTCAACTAACTCCTTTAAAAAAAGATACGGATACACAGACTTTATTAATTGAAAATGAGGATGTCCTAGATGCCTATGGTGTAAACAAATTTGTGATGCCTAAGATTCTGAATTTGCAGTATAACATGAGGCTGGTATCTTCTGTCTACTATCATCTTCAGCTAGTGTATTAAGGAGGTAATATAACTCTCTTTGTTCCTTAGCAACTCCAATCATCTTCCTTGTGGCAAGATCCTGAACAACACAATGTGAATGGAAAAAAGTTACAACACAGTTAAGTTTTTTGGTAAGCTTATGAACAGAGATAAGGTTACTGGCGAGTTGGGGAACATAAAGGACATTATTTAAGCGTAAGGAAGGATGAAGAGAAATGCTACCAAATCCTGCAACTGAGGTTTGAGAGCCATCTGCTACAATGATGTGGCGTTTTTTAAAAATGGGATGGTAGGAAGAAAAATGAGGCTTTTTAGAGGTCATATGATCAGTTGCACCAGAGTCAATGATCCTTGAATCCTTACATTCAGTGCTAGATGCATGAAAACATTGAGAAAAAGGAACTTTACCAGATGGGGTTAGAGAGCAAGAGCCAGAAGGCTTACTAATGGAGCTTATGGGAGACTGTAAATGTCTAAGATCATCCTTACTAAGGGTAGGAACTTCATCATCCACTTGAGAAGAGGGGGCATTGTCTAATGGAACCACAGAAGCTTGACTACTTGGCAGGTTGCGAAATCCTCCCGTGTAGCTAAGAACTTTGTATTTCCCGTGAAATTTAAAGCAAGTCTCTTTAGTATGCCCAGAATTCTTGCAATTGGGGCACCAACAACTATCTCAGAGGGGCCTTGAAAAAGAAGGGGGTCCTGGCTTGTCTGTCTTGCTTGTGACCAAAGTTGAACCACTCTTGGGTTTGTCATCAAGCATAACTGTCCTACGACTTTCCTTTCCCCACACAGTGTAGAGCACCTCGGATATAGATGGGAGTTGCTCTTTACTCAAAATCTGAACTCGAATGGGGTCATATTTTGGATTTAAGCCAGAGAGAAACTCAAAAATCTTGTCCCTGTTAACAAAGTTTGCCAAAGTAGAAGTATCCTTGCTACATTCCATCTACAAGTTTTGGTATTGGTCTAACTCAATCCACAAAGCAGTGAGAACACCATAGTAATCTGTTATCGACATTACTCCTTGCTTGGTGGAGAATATTTTCGTCTTCAACTCATAACAAGTAGTAATATTTGCTTCTTGGAGAAAGTCTTGTTAAGTACATCCCAAACTGCACGGGACGAAGTAAGAAACATACAATTTTGATTGATTTCAGGAGTCATAGAGTTCCATAGCCATCTCATAATAAGAGAATCCTCATTATCCCAAACCTCAAAAGTAGGGTCGTCCTTTTCAGGAGGATTTCCCTCAATGTGGGACAATTTTCGACAACCTTGAGTATGTTGGATAACTTGAGCCCAGTGCAAGTAATTTTTTCCGTTCAAGTGGTAGGTTTAGGTGTCAAATTGGAAGGTCGGGTGCAAATTGGAAGGTCATTAGGATTTAAAGGTGTAGGTGTCATAGCAGCGGAGGTTTTAGGTTCTACCATGGTGATAGGGTGGCTAGAGGATGGTCGGAGTGGGTCGGAAGGGGTCGAAAAAAGAAGGGCGGCTAGAGGTATGTAACACTGACGAAGAGGAACAACAAAAGAGAAAAATTCGGGAAAAAGGAAAATAAAAATGGATAAATAACTACAACAATTAAGGCTGTAAATGTCTAGCAATGAAGGCTGAAAAGCAGTGGAAAAGTGATCAGGCTCCTAGATCGGGAGCTCTATTACCAACTTGAAAAAAAGAACTTGAAGAAAAGCTAGGAATTATAGAAGTGAAGTAATTCTATCTCACATTTGTTTGGTACATTGCAAGGACTACCTAATAAATGTGTAAGGTACTAACTTACCTAACCATATTAACCATAATAAATGCTTACCTAACTATATCTACCATAATAAATGCTTACCTAACCACATCTACCATAATAAATGCCATATCTATCATAATAAATGATAAAGACAAAAACATAAATGTATAATATAATTCAACATATTATATATTTCAACAATATCTTTATTTCTT
Source organism: Dalbergia cultrata (assembly GCA_031216105.1). NCBI lineage: Eukaryota > Viridiplantae > Streptophyta > Magnoliopsida > Fabales > Fabaceae > Dalbergia > Dalbergia cultrata. Next base: position 23,349,082 of record CM062350.1, read on the forward strand.
TCTACAAATAATACATTGTGGGGAATGCAAGAAGGTTAACCCAACTGAAATTTCTGCAATCTATAAACCAGGAGCTGCCTGATGCAGTAAGAAAGATAACAGATGTCAGATTTAGTATTTCTAGTAGACACAACTTGTCGCATAACCCCCTTGAGATGAAGGAAGATAAGGCTTATTGTTAAAATTTACTATTGTACTTAGAAAACCTAAAATTTATTTTTCTTGTTATGATTCATAGGCTCCATTTTGCTTATTTTTCTACCTGCCTCTGTCCAACTCTTTAGCATTTAATGCATGATAAGTTAACTCATACTATGATCTGTGGTTTATGGAGCTCATTTTTGTTTTCATGATGTTTTCTTTTGTTAAGTGTTTTTGCATTTGCAAGCTTCAACTTGAGGAATGGTGTTTGTGTACTAGAGTATAATTGTGTCATGATATATATTATATTTGTATGTTATATATATTATGTTAGTATGTTGTGTTTATGGGCTGGGCTTGTCGCAGTTGTACTATGCTTGTACTTGACCGTGGCCAATGTTTTGTTTAAAATTCATTCTCATTCTTGTTAGTACAAGTAGGGGTGTTAGGGTCAATGTTAAGTTTGCTAGTAATGTATGAAGTGCTGTCTGTAATTTGTGTGTTTTCAAAACAAAAGCGGCTTCTATGCAACTATCTACTAATTTTGGCTTATAGAAAAGTTCCTTCACTCCCTTTGTTCATCTTTTCCTATATTTCATGAATGCATGTTGTTCTGTAGTCTCTTGTTCTGAATGAATTGACATTCATGTTGGAGTGAGATTTATTTTGTGATGATTAGCATTGCAATGGTGGATTTTCCTCAGTTTTTACAATCTAATTTTACAGGCTCGATTACCTGAAGCTCGTGTCGTTTATTGCTCAGCCACTGGTGCATCTGAATCTCGCAATATGGGTTATATGGTTCGACTTGGACTTTGGGGAGATGGAACTTCATTTTGTGATTTCAAAGAATTTCTAGGTAGTGTTTATTTGTTTTTCTTCTTGTTTTGTAAAATAACCATTGCAGCTAGTCTCTTTATTTTCATTTACATAATTGCATTACTTTGTTTTTTTCATTTCAAAGATAAATTTGTGGATATTACTATGGTTCAACCTTATTTCTTGTAAATAATAGCTGTCACAACCTCTCAGATAGATATTTGTGTTTTGATTGTTTAATTTCAACTTACTATTGCTGCTTCATTTGGAACATTTTTAGAATTGCCTATGTCAGTGTTTGTATATTGTGGACAGATTGTCAAAGAGGACATTAAGTCTGATTTGATTCTCTGATTCTTATCCCTGATTCTTTTCTGTAAATAAAATTGATTGCTTTATTATTTCTTTTATTTAGTTTAGTCTATTCTAGGAAATCTTTTATGACCAGAAAATCTTTCCTTGTTTAGGCTAGGAATTTTTTGCTTTTTTAATTGTTGACCTGTAATCCCTCTATAAAGAGGAGACCTTTCTGTACATTTGAATATACAAAAATACATTCTAAACTCTTCAAGTTATATATACCTGTTTTTCATACTTGTATGTTGGCTCACACCCTAATCTTTTATAACTTATAATCATTTATCTGATGCACCCAGGTGCTCTTGAAAGAGGGGGTGTTGGAGCTCTAGAACTAGTTGCCATGGACATGAAAGCAAGGTTATATCATATTTCCACATACACAATTACACACCCACTTCATCCTTATGCACATATATTTATGTAATTTCTTTTACTTAATTTCTCTCATTTCAGGGGGATGTATTTATGTCGGACCCTTAGCTACAAGGGTGCTGACTTTGAAGTTGTTGAAGCACCATTAGAGGATAAAATGATGGTACGTGCCATTTTATATGTTGTACTGTTTTCTACTATGTTGGTATATATAGTGCACTGCATCCCTTCATTTACTATCAAGTTTTATTGGGCCTTTTGTTAGTAGTAGGATATTTATCTATTGTTTTTTTCCATCTTTGGTTGGTTTTTCATTTATGGTATGTGTGGTTGAAGAGTAAAAATGAGGGTAGAATTTTCATGAAAAAGTTTCATTAATAATTTTACACATTGTTATTATCCATGAAATTTCACCCCTATTTTTACCCCTTAACCAAACACACACTTAGTTTGGTTTTTGCTGGTCAATGTCAACCTTGTTCATTTTTATTAGAAATACCAAGCTTATACACTCACAACCATATCTCTCAGGGCATACTTTTTTTTTTTTGTACTTTGGAAATCTATGGGCATACTGTTAGGATCTCCTTAGTTAGTGGGTTGGCTATAAATAAGGCAAGTAGGGATTAGTTAGGTGTGTCTAGTCATTTTGAGAGTCATTTGGGAGAGATTGAGGACTCTACAATTCCCTCAAGATCAAGGTTGTCAATGGCGATGAGGCAAATAACTACCATAAAAATATGGTAGATGGCGTTGCGGGTTATGGTGGAAGCCATGGCTGACTAAAAAATATATAAAAAAATAAAATACAAAGACGTAATGCATAATCAAAGCCTCAGACATAATCAAAGCCACAAATACACTTTAAGTCACAAAGAAGGAGACAAAAACATAGTAATCCATGATCAAAGCCACAAAGACATAGTCATAATGTCAACACAAATTAAGAATTCAAGACAAACATAAGAGTTCATGACAAACAAACATAAACTAAGATCAACTAATCTAATGACTAGTCCTCATCATCTTCCCCAAAGTAATCATCATCATCATTGTTCTTGTTCTTAATTGGGGCATATCCCTTTTGCTTGTTCTCTTTCTTATTCAAAATCATCAAACATTATTTCCTCTTCTTCTTCTTCAATTTCCACAATGTCCTCAAATCCAGGCTCTTTAGGCTCTTCTTTAGTCACCACTACTTGTTTTCCTTTCTTGGAAACTCTACTTGATTGTCCTTCACCACTTGCTGCCTTTCTTTTTTCTTTTTACTTTGATGCCTAGTATTTTTTGTGGGCTCTCCAATCCTAGATGCCCTAAACATAGTCTCCCAATTCAAAGTTTCATCACTTTCAAAAACCAACTCATCTTCAACATTCTCTTCATCAATGAACTCCCCAACCATCCACTCATTACACTCATCAATATTATTGAGTGAAATGGTATCAATTTCATCTCTAATATTGTATCTTTGTTTGAGTGTTTGGTTATCCTTAATGAAAACCAAGTCCTCCATCCTTTTATGCTCAAGTCTATTTTTCTTCTTAGTATGTATTTGCAGCACCAATATAATTATCTAATTGTTAATTGGTACCATGTTATACTTTTAATATTAACCATTAATATAGAAAATTGCTTCTTACTTGCTCAAAAACACTCCAATTGCATTCACAGCCCAAAACGCATATGTCATGCTCAAAATCTTGATAGCCAACTTTTGCAAATTTGGAGTAGAATCCCCATATGTTTGCCACCATTGAGCTACAAATCCAAAGAAGGCAATGTAAGAAATAAAACCACTAACTTTAAGTTTAAATTTTAAAATTAAAGAAATTTGATATTTAGTATTCTTCTCACCAAGTGCAAGAATTTTTTTTATTTGATTGGGCAAAATCCAATCCAAAAAGACCATCACCATTCTTATAAAGTGGTAGCTCAATTAATTTTTTTGCTGAACATCCCGACTTGGCACCAATCTCCTAATGCATTCATCCAACCCATTTGTAACTTCCAAATCAAACTCCAAATTTGAGTTGACATAGTAGAACTTTGGATTCAGAAAATGGTCCGCTGCATTTAATGGGTGATGAAGCTTGTTTCCATCTCTTATCAATGATTGCAAACACATCTTTGTATTTGCTTTCATCATTTATCTTTTGCTTGCAATAATGTTTTGAATCTCTATGAGGATTGGCATAGAAAATTGGGCCATCCAAATTCTGTTGTTTTGTCTCACTTGTTTAAAACAAGTTTGTTGGGCAATAAAAATGTTGTTTCTACTGCATCTGTTTCCTGTTCTGTTTGCAAATTGGCTAAAAGTAAAACACTTCCTTTTCCGTCCAACGCTCATCGTGCTTCCACTTGTTTTGAAATAATTCATAGTGATGTTTGGGGTATGTCTCCTGTAGCTTCTCATGCTCACTATAAATATTTTGTCACATTTATCGATGATTACAGTCGTTTTACTTGGATATACTTTCTTCGATGTAAATCTGATGTGTTTTCCATGTTTCGGAAATTTCTGACATATGTTGAACATCAATTCCAAGCCAATATTAAAATTTTTCGTTCTGATTCTGGTGGTGAGTACATGTCTCATGAGTTTCAGGAGTATCTCCAGCAAAAAGGTATCTTGTCTCAACGTTCCTGTCCCAATACTCCTCAACAAAATGGCATTGCAGAACGTAAGAATCGTCACTTGCTTGATGTGACACGCACGTTACTTCTCCAAGCTTCTGTTCCATCCAGATTTTGGGTGGAGGCTCTATCCACAGCTGTCTTCTTGATCAATCGCATTCCTTCCACAGCTCTTGATCTTGCTTCTCCTTTCTTTCGTCTTTTTAAAACTCAGCCTGATTATAGTACCTTACATACCTTTGGGTGTGTATGTTTTGTTCACCTACCTCCGATTGAAAGGCATAAGCTTGGAGCCCAATCTGTTCAATGTGCATTTATGGGGTATAGTCACTCTCATAAGGGTTTCGTGTGTTATGATATTTCTAACAATCGCTTTCGTGTTTCCAGGAATGTGACATTCTTTGATAATCAATTTGTGTTTCCTCGTCTTTCTTCTACTTCGCATGATCTTACCATTCTTCCCAAATTTTCTACTCTGACCCCCTCTGTAGAACTTTTCAAACCAGGCATTACTTATGTCAGACGACGCAGCCAACATATTCCCACTTCCCCTTCCGACGCTGATCCACCACCTGCTTCTGTACCAGTGGAACCACGACGATCTAGTCGAGTGTCTCGTCCACCTGATAGATATTCACCAGACAGGTCTGCTTCATCCCATACTTCTCTGACTGCCTCTCTCTCTAGCACATCTATTCCTACTTGTTACTCGCAGGCAGTTAAAGACGTGCGCTGGGTAAAAGCAATGAACGATGAACTTCAGGCCCTTCAAGAGAATTTCACATGGGATATTGTCCCTTGCCCTCCTGATATCAAACCTATAGGCTGCAAATGGGTGTATTCTGTGAAACTGAATTCTGATGGTTCCTTAAACCGTTACAAGGCTCGATTAGTTGCCTTAGGGAACAAGCAAGAATATGGAATTGATTATGATGAGACATTTGCACCCGTCGCTAAAATGACAACTGTCAGAACTGTGCTCTCTATAGCTGCTTCTAATGGCTGGTCTCTTCATCAAATGGATGTGAAGAATGCATTTCTTCATGGTGACCTGACTGAAGATATTTATATGACTCCTCCTCCAGGTCTATTCTCTTCATCTAAGGGTGTGTGTAAGCTCAAACGCTCATTATATGGTTTGAAACAGGCTCCCAGAGCATGGTATGAGAAATTCCGCTCCACTCTACTTGGGTTCTCCTTTACTCAGAGTCAATATGACTCCTCTTTGTTCATTCACCACACACCTACGGGCATTGTTCTTCTCCTTCTTTATGTTGATGATATGGTCATTACTGGTTCTGATCCAGCATCCATCCAGCAACTTAAACAGCAATTGCACACCTCATTTCATATGAAGGATCTTGGTGATTTGCATTACTTTCTCGGCCTTGAGGTTCATTCTACCTCCAAAGGTATCTTTCTCCATCAACATAAGTTTTTTACGAACCTTATTTCTGTGGCTGGCCTCCAATCAGCTCATCCGGTGGATACTCCTCTTGAAGTTAATGTTAAATACCACCGTGATGATGGTGACCTCTTGCCCGATCCTTTATTGTATCGTCAACTCGTGGGTAGTCTTAATTACTTGACCATTACACGACCTGACATATCGTTTGCTGTTCAACAAGTAAGTCAGTTCATGCACTCTCCTCGACATCTTCACTTGGCAGCGGTTCGTCGTATAATTCGCTACTTAAAAGGTACCTCTCAACGGGGTCTCTTCTTTCCCACTGGGACAACCCCTCAATTGATTGCTTACAGTGATGCTGATTGGGCTGGGTGTCCTGACACTCGGCGATCTGTCACCGGTTGGTGCATGTATCTTGGCTCTTCATTGATCTCATGGAAGAGTAAGAAACAAGCAAGAGTCTCTAAGTCCTCTACTGAATCTGAGTATCGCGCTATGTCTACTGCATGTTCGGAAATCATTTGGCTTCGTGGTCTCTTGGCTGAACTTGGATTTCCTCAAACCGAGCCGACGTCTCTCTATGCTGACAATACAAGTGCCATTCAGATTGTGGCAAATCCCGTCTTCCATGAGCGCACCAAGCATATTGAAGTAGATTGCCATTCTATCCGTGAGGCTTATGATAACCACGTTATATCACTCCCTCACATCAATACTCAATTTCAGGTTGCAGATATTCTTACCAAGGCTGTTCCTCGCCCGCGTCATCAGTTTCTTGTTGGCAAATTGATGCTTATTGACCAGCCGCATCAATTTGAGGGGGGATGTTAATCAGGAATTAATTTTCAGGAATTGATTTGGAGACAACCCAGTAATTGTAAATAATTAGCTTTCCTAAAATAGGTTAGATAAATCAGGCAATAGAATATTTGTCATAATGAGTTGTAATTACCTGTAATTAATCTTACTATTATTTATAGAAGGAATACAATAGAAAAAGTTATGCAGTCAATTTTTCTGACATTGTCTACTATTCCTTATGATTCTTCATCATATTTTGTGTGTACTCCAACACCTTTTTGAGAAATGGAACCCTTATAGCATGATAAGATGGAGGGGCCAAATTGGGATGAAAGCTTCCAATGGCTGACAATATATCATGAAAACTCTTCAATTTGATTTAGTTGAATGGAGCCTTTCAATTGCTTCTTTGTCACATGCTTCTCTAATATTTTGCTACCTTAACTTTTCCTTGTTCCTTTTCCCGATTGCAATTTAGGATTTCTAACAAATAAATCCGTTGAGCCTTTCAAAGCTCCAATACTTGCTCTCACTCGAGGCCTTGTGTTATGGATATCATCAATCCCTTCAGCATCTTCTTCTGATAACCCAAACCCCAAGTTCTCAAGATCAAGCTCCCTTGCATTTGGAACTTCAACTTCCTCACTCCATTGCCTCTTTTTCTGTGTCATATACTCTCCTCTTTAACTTCTTTTTTAACTTTGATGCACTGAGAAACGTCACTCTTCCCTGTTAGGTAATTCTTTGGCTCTTGTTATTTCACCCTTCATAAGTTTTGAGCAGAAATTACGAAGTGTCATTTTTCTTCTGTAGGGTGGACATACTTCCACCCAGGGTCTACTTTGTTTTTGCTATTGTTAGAAGAGGGTGGGACTGAGCTTTTTTTAGGTCCACTTGCCATTTCATCCTAAGAAAAAGAAAAAGACAGAACAAAGAAAAAGGAGAAGAGGAAGAAGTCAAAAACTGACAAAAAGAAGGGGAAGAAGTCAAAACTGACAAAAAGAAGAAGAAGACAGAATAGACAAGAAGAAGGACAAGAAGAAAACATATTAAAGACAAAGATTTCGAGAAGAAGAAGAAGGACCTCAATGGTGCTGTCGCAGTGTTTTCAAATGGCGGCGCCATGGCGTGGCCGACCCCTCGCGATGAGAAGATTTGTACATTATGGCGGCCATGGGGGCACCATGGCGGTCTTATGGTAGGCACAAATGGCGGATTTTTGGTTTGCCACCATCTACCAATGACAACTTTGGCTGGCCGCCATTGCTGGTATGGACCGTGGTGAGCCGCTACCACCAGAGGAGAGCAGAGATAGATTTTGAGAGAACGAGAAAGAGAAGGAAGCAGAGAAGTGAGAGCGAGACTGAGAAATGGAAGAAGGGTGGGTTGGGTTTTAGTTTTTCATTATTGAAACCTAAAATCCCTAAAATATCCTCTGGAAAAAAAAAAAAGATTTTTGGCGAATTTTCTGCCATGGCCGCCACAATCTTGCCGTGGCACCACCGCCATTGCGTCCCCCACGGCCACCACGCCATCCACTTCCCCATAGTGGCGGCCTCCGTTTCCTCCACGCCATGGCGCCACCATGGCCAATATTTGACAACACTGCTCAAGATACAGAGAGTACATTGTACATGTTCTAGGTTCTTGGTTATTTTCCAAGAACTCCATACCGAAATATATTCTTCTCATTCATTCCTTATTTAAAATACCAGTTCCTAACACATACTCACATACTTGACTGATGTTTGTTGAATTTGTAATGTGAATATTTTGATTCTGTGCATTTTGATTTTTGACTCTACTTTCTGCTTTGTATGCTTGTGTTTTTATCTTATCCTTCAGAAGTGCTTTGTATCTTTGTAAGGTAGGATTTCTTGTCCTCCTCTTTCCATTACTCTTGTGCTGGTGATAGGATTTTCATTTCTCAACAGTTTGCAATTTTGAGAAACATTTGTTTTGGGTTGAGCCTCCAGACAGAGGTTGTGAATTTAAAACATATTTGTGGTAGGAGAAGAATTAGTCTTTTACGCAATAAAGATGTGCATTTATCGGTTGTCAGGATCTGCTACCAGCAGATTGTTAACCTAAGTATAAAAGGTAGTTGTTTGTATGTATCATGTCTACATTCATTCATTTATCTTTCGAATTGAATATCGTCATCTGATTAACTAATTTTGCTTATCAAATTTATTAGGTCATGTATGAAAAGGCTGCGAAATTTTGGGCAGAATTGCGTGTGGACTTACTATCTGCTGGTGCCTCCCTAACTGGGGAACGTACGCGTACGCTGTGGGGATTATACTGGGCAAGCCACCAGGTATTGGATCTGGGGTGATGCCTAAATACAATTTGTTTTGTAATGTTGCTAAATATTTTGATCATTTTGTTTGTCATTGTTCAATGGAATGCTTCAGCGTTTCTTTAGACACATGTGTATGTCTGCTAAAGTACCTGCGGCGGTGAGACTAGTGAAGCAATCACTACTGGGAGACAAGTGTGTTGTCATAGGACTGCAGAGTACTGGTGAAGCTAGGACAGAGGAAGCTGTGGCAAAATATGTTAGTATTTTGATTCTGCTCTCATTCCATGTAAAACACTTTGTTTTTCTGCTGCTCAGCTTCATCACAAGCTTTCTATTTTTTACTTTTTCGGATAGGGTTTTGAGCTTGATGACTTTGTTTCTGGACCTCGAGAATTGCTTCTAAAATTTGTAGAAGACAATTACCCTTTGCCAGAAAAGCCTGAACTTCCTCCTGGTATATTCGGGCCTTCTTTTGCTAGATCCATCTCATTATATTAAAGATTCACATTGATTGATTAGGTTATTTTGCTATTCTATTGTTGAAGATGCTGCAATAACAGAACTCCAGAGGAAGAGGAACATAACAAGCCCTGGTGTGTCTGGAAAAGGGAAGGTCAGAAAAGTGGATAAGTGTCAGGCTTCAAGTGATATTGAAAGTGATGAAGAATCTGAAGGTGAGTCTCCAAATGCAAATTTTGATGAATCTTGTGTATCTATCTTTCTTCCTATTTGTTTCAGATATTCAGGTGCATATGTTATATAGCGTTTTCTCATATTGCATTCTGAAGACTTTGTCTCTACCTCTTGGTGGATAAAGAAGGACGCCAATTAACTGTCTTGTTATAAAATATGGTTATTCATTGAAAATACTGCATTTATTTATTTATTTATTAGATAATTTGGTGATTGTAACCATAATTTTTTTTAAATAAATAAATAAATGCAGTGGAGCACATAACATAGCAAAGCTCCCAGGCCACACAGGTGCTAGATATTTCATTTTTTCTTGGATAGAACTAGGTGAATAATTTAGCCACCATGTAGTGTGTTATATGTAATCATTCACTTTTTATTTTTATCATGTATCAGAAGTGAAGTAACTGAGTAACTGTCAAGTTTTCAATACATTTATGGTTTACAAGTGTGAAAAATTTTGCACAGAAGTTGTGCGTTTGAGTAAGCTATTCTGAAAGTAGTTCTTTTCAGACAAAAAGCATAAGTAGAAGCAGCTTTTAGCTCATTTAAAAAAAAAAAAGAAAAGAAAATTGATTATGCTTTGATTCTTTTTCTTGAGAAGCTTATGCAAAATTTAACAAACTTAAGAAGTACTTTCTTCTGGAAAACAAAATCGCTGTCTTGAGCAAGATACTTTCCAGCCCATTTCACTTATTTGGTATTGTTTTTATGTAAAATGTTTATTGAATTGTGTGTTGGAGAGCTGCTTAGAATGCTGTTTAGAAAATGAAGTGTCTGAAGTTATGATGATGAAGTGATGGCATTATTCAGCATATGTCAATTTGACATGAGCCCTATTTGATTTTACTCCTATGTTGATGCAGCTGCCTCTGCTCCTGAATCGAGTGAATCTGATTATGTACCAGAAGGAGAAGAAAGTGGTGTGTTTTCACTTTTCTGTCATACATTATAATAGATAATTAACCTTTCTGTTTTGCGCCAAGGATTTGTTTAGAATTAAAAGCGTTTTGCCGATTTGGGTTATCACTTATCATTATGAATTATCAAACATTGTTTATGCATAATTAAAAATTCCTATAAGAATGCTATTTTGTAAAGGGTTTTGCTATCCAGTGCCCTGGTTAAGGTTTCTAGAGTAGAAATTTTTATTGAAAAAATGACGTTTTAACGTTATCAATGCATTCAATGCATTGGGAGCATCAAAAGTTTCCTCAATTGGAAACCTTAACTAGTGCTTTTAGGGCGCTAGTTAGCAAAACCATTTTGTAAATGCATGTCTATAAGTTCCATGATAAAGGCATTAATCACATTGCCCCTTTTAATTTGACCACTGGGTTGATGCAGCTGCCTCTAGTCTTGAATCTAGTGACTCCGATTATGATGACCTTCAGATCTGTGAAATTTGCCGTGCTGAAGAGGTAACCCTTTTTTTTTTGTAAATTTTATTTTGAAAAAGCTCGCTTTAATTGTCTTGATTCATGTGGGAATTGCTCTTACTCTTCCCTGCAGGAGAAAGAAAATTTGCTCCAGTGTTCCTGCTGTGGTAAATTAGTCCATCAAGCATGCTTGATACCACCTATTCGCAATTTTGTACTTGAAAAATGGTCATGCCATTCATGCAAGGGAAAAACAGACTATAATTATGCAACACATGCCTACCTAACTGAAGTGCAGAAGAGGTTTGGAATTCTGTGTGGGGTTTAATGATATTATTGTTGTGTTACTGCTTACTGCGTCAAGTGCAAGGAACATTAACTAAAGCAACCGATACTAGATTGGAAAATGGAGAAAAGAGTATGGCAGTGATGTTTTAATGAACTTTATTACAGGTATGATGCAGCTTTGGAGCGTAAGACACAAATTTTAGAGACTATTCGATCTTTGGATCTTCCAAATAATCCCCTGGATGATATCATTGACCAGGTAGTGGTGGTTGTTTGCTCATTTCTTGCTTCAAAAGAAATTTTACTGGAGCTTATATTCACCTTCCTCTCTAATTGCACATCCTCCTTTTTTGTCCCATTTGTTTTGTTAACTATCATCAAGCATATTAGAACTTAAAACTTGCTAAGAAAAGTTTTAAGCCATGTTTAATTGCTGGTCCATACTAGTCCCGTAACTTGACAATTATGAAAGTAGAGCTTGTGAATAACATACTGGCTTGAGCATTTTTTTTGTGTTTCTCCTTCATGTATATGATTATTATGAAACATCTCTCCCAAAAGCTTAAGTTATTAGGTAAAGGTGCATGAATGATTTTTATATCTAACATACCCCTTCCATAAGAATCTTAGTACTTGAAGCATGGACAATGCTTAGACCTACCTTACCTCATGCTTGAACTTAAACTCATAATTAGAAGAATAGAGCATCACTAATCGTACTCCTTGTGTCATATCATGAACTTTAGCACCTAAAAGCTTAAATTATGTCAAGGTTCATTAATGCTTTTTATATAACACTTAAGATAATGATATTGGTGAATATTGCTTGGGGAAAAGCATTCTTAGCATTTGTATATATGCACTAGAAATCAAATATTTATAGAATAATTACAATCTCTAATAAAGGAAAACAGTCTAACCTAATTGATACTTTACATATATTTACATCTTAAAAATCAATGATAAAGTCTCAACAAATCTCAATATAATCTCAATATTCCCCTTAAAGTTGCAGCATACAAGTCGTATGCACCTAACTTGCACAAACATAATCACTCTGATTATCTCTGAGAGACTTTGGAAAAACTCTCAGCCAACTAATTGCTGGAGTGAACTAAATTAGGGACAATCAATTTCTTTGTGTGTAGTTCTGCAATGAAATACTGGATTGGAAGCGATTTGGAGGGCTGCTTGATTATCCGAGTATAACTTCATTTGTGCAGTACTCCCAAACTTTAGAAGTAATTGTTTAACCCATATTTATTCATAAGTGGCCACTGCCCTGAGTTGATATTCATAATTGATATTTTGGTTCGCGTGCTCCTTGTGCCATGGCTTGTAACTCTATTTCAACACTTCATTTAGAAACCTTCCCAGTTGCCAAATTTCATTCCAAAAACATGCAATATTCTATTTGTTGAGAAATAAAGAAAGAGAGAAAGTCATGAGGAATCCGCGTGTTTCAACTACACAACAGAGAAAGTATATATAGACATTGTGCAATAAATATACAATAATTACAAATATATATTTTCCCTAATTATAGATAATATCCCTAATTACAAATATTCACATATTCTAATACTATTTTTGATCTATCATCAATAATAAACCAATATAGTCAACATTACTGTAGATTTCCATAATTTGCCTATCACTTATTTTAAATAAGATTTTCATCCCAAGTGTGGTCTTAAGTTATAGCAAGATCCTATCCGTTGATAGCTTTTCTGTTGGGTCATGCATGAACTGGCCAAATATACTAACCATTGATGGCTTCTTTTGTTTGTTTTTGTTCTTGTACATAGGTTATCTAGTCCTCCTATCTATTCGTATGCTTCTCTTCTCAATAAACCTCGTCTTCTCTTCTCAATAAAATTCCTTTTCATATATTAAAAAAAAATTTATAATAAAAGTTGCATTTTTATTAATTAATTATTTCAACTGTAATTTAAAATATAAACGCTATTTTTAAATTAAAATTATTTAAATTTTTTTTTTTATTATGTAAAATTATACTTTATAATTTTAATTATATTATATTCGTTATTTATTTAGATATTTTTTTATTTTTAAAGTAATATAAAAAAATCAAGAAATTTATAATATTTTCATACATTTTGATTTGATATTTTTCTTGTGTTTGCCATCTAAGTTGTAACAAGAAAGAATATAGTAAAATATTAAACTTAGAAAATATTAATTAATTATAATTACTTTTAAGTTCTTATTAATTTTTATCGTGTAAAATTGTAAATATTGTTATTTATTTATAGATTTTTTATAATTTTTATGTTTTGTTGGTAAATTATACAGAATTGAGAGAAAGTTGATTCTTATACATTAAAGATTGGTTTCACACGTTTATAAGGCCTGATTGTATAAGTTAACATAGTTATCACATGGGGATACAAATCATGCATCAAAGACCTTGTTTTTTGAATCATGAATCGAACCGTATCATGAATCGACGTTTAAAAATAATAAAAATATATTTTCATGTAAACAAGCATAAAAAATAACTACATGTCAGCATGTTTAAAGTCAAATAACTCCTCTTAAACTAATAAATTAAACCATATATACTTCAAATAAAACAGGGTTCGAGTTATAAGGCATAATCATGCCATAATAATCACAAATATGTCATAATTAATAATTATATAATAATAGTCATGTAAAAAAAAAAAGGCACTGAAGCAGTATACAAATTTTTTGAAAAAAAGAATATTAGAGCCTTAAAATCAGAAAGAAAAACAGAAAACAAGGGCAAAGACATTTATGTTACAATTTAAAAAACAAAACAAAGATGATAACTTCAAAAGAAAAGTTTAAATGGACAAATAGAAGACATGGTACGCAAAAAAAAGAAAAAGGACAAATAGAATAAAATATAATATAATGGAATAGTATTAAACAAATGAAACAAGACACAAACAGCAATGAACATATACTCTGTTCATGCGAGCAAAAAAAAGAGGATGAAGAAGGTAGGCATAGACAACACAGAGTATTAAACGAAGAGAAAATAGAGATTGAGTGAATTGTACAATCCTACGAATAAAAACGCAATCCTAGCTACCTTGCTATGGCCTTGTGTGATGTATGTAGTTGATCCCACCTCGTGGGGGAAGACTTCATTGTTGTTACAGCACATTATAATTGATATATTTCTAATTTTGATTTCGATGCAGTTAGGAGGCTGTGAAAAAGTTGCAGAAATAACAGGAAGGAGAGGCATGCTTGTGAGGGCCCCTTGTGGAAAGGGTGTAACTTATCAGGCTCGTAATACGTGAGTTGTAGTTTGTGTTTATATTTTATTTGTAAGCAACATTTCTTGCTAGCTGAGTTACCTTTATTTGTTTTTTCCCTATAGAAAGGATGTCACTATGGAGATGGTTAACATGCATGAAAAGCAGCTTTTTATGGATGCTAAGAAGTTAGTTGCTATTATCTCTGAAGCAGGATCAGCTGGTGTTTCATTGCAGGCTGATAGAAGGGTTAGAAATCAGGTACGTCAAACTGTTTTCCAAATAAATTCATCGATGGTTCTATTGCTTTCTTGTCCTATTATTTTGATTTTTTGTGCAGATATTTTGCCTGGAAGCAATGTTTACTGTATTATTGACTGAAATTTAGATATCAACGTTATTTTTCTTTGGCTTTTCTATGCTCTTGGCCTGTTGGAAACAGAAAAGAAGGGTTCATATAACTTTAGAACTTCCATGGAGTGCTGACAAAGCAATTCAGCAGTTTGGAAGAACTCATCGGTCAAATCAAGCTTCAGCTCCTGAATACAGGTCACTAGCCACTATTTATTAAGATGGATTTTATACCAGTATACCAGCTTCTTTCTTGCTTTCTATTTTGGCTGCACTATTAACTGAACTCTTAATATATTGTTGTGGTTGTTCAAAAAGTGCAAAGTTGTAAGAAATTGATACTGAAGCTTGAAGGAAAAGGCTTTGGTTGATGTTATTTTGGTAGAGGAAGAGCAATTAGAAAAAGGATAATCTTGTGTCTTGAGTTTTTGTGAAGGAAGCTGCCCTCCATGTGAGAATTTAAAAAGTTTATATATGAAGGATATTTGTATTGTAATGAATTAAGTTCAAGTAAGGAATCCTATAACATAAAACTGGAGAATCTTTGGTTTGTCTGTAAGCTAGGACTACCTTTAGACTTGTGGATTTGTAACTTGCGAAGAAAGTGTAAAGTTAAATGTTTTACACAGTTGCTGCTAATTGGGCTGTATGATTTCAAGAATATTTTTGGTTGGCTGTTGTGCAGAATTAATGTTTTGATATGCAAACTTTTCCGTTTGGAAGGCTAGGGATTGATTGTCATTGATTGAGATTCCAACAGAACATTGCATGTAACGATTAAGTAATAACTACTGTTAGAAACAGGATCAAAAGACCCTCAATTTTGGTGAATGTCCTATATTATTCCACTGCAGATAGCCAGATACTGGTATCACTGTGACAATAATATCTGAGTGGTAGATTTTTATAAAAGATTAATAACTGAAACAGAAATTAGATAACACGGTATTTGAGAGCCCCTGCACTCTCCTTGATCTTCTGTATTTTTTTTTTCTGTCTCTGTCCGTCTCTGTCTCTCTCTCTCTCTCTGTTATGAAATCATCTCTCCCAAAAGGTTAAGCTATTGGGTTTTGAGGCACATGAATGATTGTATACTCTAATACTCTCTGTCACCTGCCCTTTTCTTTTTGTGCGTGTATATATATTGAACCAAATTCCCTTGTTACTACTTTGTCAATCTGTTGCATTGACCATTTTCCTTCACTTCCGATCTCTGGGTGCATTTGTCTCCCTGTTGAGCTTGGCACGTGATTTTTTTTCCATTGTGTCGACACCTTAAGATTTTAGATATACTAATAAACTGTAGTGCTTTGTTCTGTTGATATAGACTGTTTTGGTTTTAGTCTCTCTAAATTGTTTTGTTAGCTTTAAGTCCCTCATTTTATTAATATTATGTTTTTGGTCCCTACTGTTAATTTATATGATTAACTAATGATGTTTTTAAGTATCAAAAGAAGATTTTGAAGATATTTAGAATGACAACAAGACAAAATTACCAACACATGATTGGTTGGAGTGGCTAGACACTCCTTCTCCTTAATCAGTGGTCTCAGGATTTGAGGCCTAGGTATGGAAAAATCAGTGTTGGGAGAGCCATATCCCCTATGAGATCTCAAATGCTTGAATAGGATTGCCTCCGATGTAGGATACCTGTGGGACACCCCAAAAAAAATCAATATTTATAAGGATTAAATTCATATTCTAGACCACTTTTTGAGTCCTAACTATGAAGTGTGTGGACCAAAACATATTTAAGCCCTCTGTTTTTTTGTCCTTTCTCCATTCTGATGTACAAATAAATATTAGCATGCTTGCATCGATAAACTCGTCCATACATATTTTTGTATTTATGTGAAGGATAATTATGCAATCTTTTTCGTACAAGAATTCATTCAAGATGAAAAGCACAAAGGAGGAAAGGAAATCCTCTGGGAGCTACAGATCCAGTTTTGAGAGAGGGACTATATCAGTATAAAATTAAAAGAGGATCCATATAAACCGCCCTGCCTTAACCATTGGCTGATAACTTTTCCTGGATCTGCATTGAGATAGAGGATCATCTATTCACTTTGATGACTCCATGCTCACTGCAGATAACCTTTTAGGCTCACCTCACCAGTAAAATTAAAAGAACGCGCTTTCTTGCTTGGCCAAAGAATTGTATTCTTGTTGATACTCTATCTTGGTGCCGCACCTAATTACCCAATCCCTATCTTGTGAATGCTCTACAGGATACTCTTTTCTAACCTTGGTGGTGAACGAAGGTTTGCCTCCGTTGTTGCTAAGAGATTAGAGTCTCTTGGTGCTTTGACTCAGGGGGATCGCAGGTAAAGTTGGACTGATCATTTGTCTCTTTCGGTGAACTGTGATGGATAAATTATAACATCTTTGGCTATGTTATTTGAATGCATTTCAGGGCTGGAGGACCTTCATTAAGTGCTTATAATTATGATAGTGCTTATGGAAAGAGGGCTCTGGTGATTTTATACGAAGGGATAATGGATCAGGTTTCATAATTTTCTTTGATAATGACAAATATGTATTACCTATCTTCCATGTTTATTAGGAAGATAATGGCTCGAATCCATCTACTTACAAAAAGTTTGTGGTTTAGGATTCTCTTCCTGTTGTTCCTCCCGGCTGTTTGTCTAACAGACCAGACACAATCGAAGATTTTATTTTGGAAGCAAAAGCTGCTCTCGTATCTGTTGGAATAGTTAAGGACACAACTCTTGGTAATTCATTCTTTTCCCACATCCAATAGCCGGTTGAGTAGTTTGATAATCATAATAACTAATCTTTTTAACTATATCTCATGGTTAGTCATTGATTGGGTAACTATAGGTTCTCAGACAAGATTTCTTTCATATTCTCTCATCATTAAACCTGTGATTTCCCATACTTGTAGGAAACGGTGAAGATTTCCAAAGTTTACCTGGCCACATTAGTGAATCAGATATGCAGGATGTTGAACGATTCCTCAATCGGATCCTGGGACTAGCTCCTGATATTCAGAACAGGTCTGTCTGTTCTGGATTTAACCGTTAGAACATCATAAAATATCTTAGACGATATCTTCAGAGTAGTTTCCATAGTCCTTATATTTATATTTGATGACTTGTTTCCCTTTTTATTAGGGATTATTGTATAGTATATCTCATTAAATCAATATCAATATCATATTATTCATTAGCTTGTTCTCTTTCAAAACAAAAAATATGATGTTTGTACTGTTAGCATTAAATTCAATATGTTAATTACTTGTGTGTCAACAGGCTGTTCGAGTTATTTGTGAGTATATTGGATCTTCTCATTCAGAATGCT
Source organism: Dalbergia cultrata (assembly GCA_031216105.1). Lineage (NCBI taxonomy): Eukaryota > Viridiplantae > Streptophyta > Magnoliopsida > Fabales > Fabaceae > Dalbergia > Dalbergia cultrata. The sequence continues at coordinate 23,367,208 of CM062350.1, forward strand.
CGCATTGAAGGTAACCTTGATACGGGCATTGTTGACATGAAAGCTAATGTCATAAAACTACAAGGGACTCCAAAGGTTGTTTTCTGATAGACCTTTTCCTGCCAATAATTTGTTTATGTAGTCATATAGTTATATGGTGAGTGAAGAGAACTTTCAATGTTGTGCAGACAGTTTACATTGACCAAGTGACTGGGGCTTCAACTGTTTTGTTCACATTCATTTTGGATCGTGGGACCACATGGGAGGTGCGCTTGTTTTCATATTATTAACTAATTATTGCTTTAGTCTGACTGTTATTGACTGGTTATTTATGTGTCAGTTGGCAAATACCATGCTTAATGAGAAGCAGAAGGATGGGCTTGGTTCAGCCCATGATGGTTTCTATGAGTCCCAAAGGGAGTGGTTTGGAACACGTCATTTCATTTTAGCTTTTGAAAGGTATGATTTACAGTTTTTCTGACGTGCGTTTCATGTAGACTCATTTTATTCTAATTATTATCAAGCGTGTCTATCTGTTGGGTAAATGTTTTGATTTAACTGACCTGAGCTTGTTTTACGATCGCATATGCATGGAAATACAGACAAAATATATAGCTGGCCTCATCTATAAATACTTTGCATAGTTTCTAGAATTGAAAATTATTACTTAAACTATTTCCTTAGACTCTATAGGTTTCCAATGCCATGACTTCTACTACTCCCAATCTTAATATCACTACTATGATAATTACAATAGTAATTACTCCGAGGTGTTGGTGGATCATTCTCGCAAGTTGCAATTGTTGATGTACATTCTGGATTAATGATTTTAATTTCTTCTGGTTTGTTAGACTGTATGTCAAGATGTATTATACACTAGTATTTATTATATGTGAAACGAATGAAAAAATAAATTTTTAATTATTAAAAAATTAAATTTTCAATGAAATATGAAATTAACATAGAATTTATTATACAATGGTTGATTATCACTGACTATTAAATTCAATTATTTATATTTTCCTATTTAAGATAAAAATTATTTATTATAATATTAAAACATATAAATAAAATATTAATTAATAACACTTATGATGAAGATAAAACATTATACGTGTAATATATGTGTTTTGTGCTTTGTGCTTTGTTTTTACCCATATACTGTATAAATTTGGTTTCACAAAAAAAATATAATTTGGTATGACATAGATAATTTCTTTTGTCATGTGAGTTTTTAGCTTATTAATTTTAAAATATAAATATCAAGACATTAAAAATATATGAAAATACTATTTATTAAGTTAAATTTAATTTTAATTATTAATAATCATAACATGTCTTAGTCATTATCCTGTAATTTATATGTTTATATAACATGTATCACCCGTTGAGATATTATTAGTAAGCAAATTGTTCTGTTAATTTATTTTGTCATATAAGTGTTATTAACTAAGTTTCAGTATAAATTTATTGTAAAAACCTTATAAATTTCTTGTTCTTTATTTTTTGAAGCCATTAAATCCATGATATTTTTCATAAATACTACTCTTGAAATATTATTAGTACATATATAGAGTTAAAAATATTAATATTGAATATTTATAATAGTATTATTCAAGTTACCATTAACTTAACCTATATATATATATGTGTGTGTGTATGTATGTATGTATCTGTGAAAATTAATTCACTGTCCACCGAACAAATTATGTGGTGAATTTATTTAAGTCTCATGGTGGTTTCCATCATTAGGAAGATTTTCCAAGTAGTGGAGGAGTGAATTCACCTTAAGTCGACACGTATAAAAGTTTTCTTGTTTCAACATCTGAAATATTAATATTATAGGTTATCTTGTAATTTATACCTTTATATCACTCGTGAAATACATGTTTAATATCACCCATTTGAGATATCATTATTATCAAGCAAATCTTTATTGGTAGAAACAAGGAAATATTCAATAATATCTCTGTTATATCTATATTTTATCATTATATCTAGATTTTATCTTTGACTAATAAATAGGATTACTTCATTGTATATCACAACACATATAATATTATATTTTCTTATAATCTAAAGTGGTTATTCTCTCTCTTTTGTTCATCCACTATTGAGTATTCACAATTTCAACATAGTATCTAAGTGGTACCATCCTTTGTGACCTATATGGCGCTTTCCCATTGCCAAGTTCCTATCTTTAAAAAACAAAAAAAGAGGAGCTCCTTGAGTATGCTTCTATAACCCTAAAATTTCCTTCCATTCTACATTGTTTCCTGCCGCCGGTGACTTTTCGGGCAGCTTTTCTAGTCAATGGGGTCTTCTTTCCAGTTTGCCAGTCCTCCACATGCTGTGCGATCACTTTCGGCAACTTCTACCACCTGTCCGCCACTGCTATCACCGCAATGCATCACTTTTTGGTGAGGTTTCAGACCACCGACCATTGTAGTGGAGTTGCTGCCCTCTGCATGGCCTAATCTTGAAGACCGCTTTCCCATCCAACCTTCGAGACACCTACATGAGTGCCTCAATGCCACTGATTCAGATCACACTTGCTGCTGCTGCCACTGCACTTGGCAGCACGCATAGTTGTCAATGGCAGATGACAGTTCATGGCGATGAGCCAAAAATCTGCCATGGAAATATGGCAGATGGCGTTGCGGATATGCTGGATGCCATGGCAGACTGAAAATACATGTGCGCACACAGACAATATACAAGAAAAAAACTTCTAAATATGACAAATAATAATACTAATAAGAGTAAGACTAATAACAGATATCAAGAACAATAAATTAAAAACATGTAATTATATATAAAAAATATCTAATAACATTTTTTGTCAAAATAATTAATAAGATCAACAACAAATATTTATACATACACAAAAATATTTTCTAAATATAAGAAATAATAAGACTAAAACCTGGGTCTGTCCTAGTGGAAGCCCTTGGGCTTTGTGAAACTTGACCCTCATTTGCCATCGTAGGGCACAAAGGAAATCAAAACCCGAAGCCCCGCGGGGCCCCGGGGGGAGGGGGGGGGAGTTCAGCAAAGAAATGGAAGTAAAAAAACCCAAGAAACAGAAGAAATAGAAGAAAAGGTAAGGAAAAAGGAGGAAACAGAAGAATGAAAGCAGAAGAAATAGAAGAAAATAAGAAGAAACAGAAGACATAACAGAAGAAGGAAAGAAGATGAAACAGAGGAGAAACCAGCTGCCGCCACTGGTCAGTGCTCGTCGCCGGAAGTGGTCACTGGAATCAGCCGTCGCCAGACATTGGAGCTGCCAATGGTGGGTGGAGAAGGTGGAAAGGTGAAGGTGGTGAGAAATGGAAAGGTGTAGGGGGGCCCAAGCAGTCATTAGGGATTGGGGTTGTTTTTAATATCAGAAAATCCCTCAAATGTCCCCAACCCTACATTAAAAAAATCAGGGAAAAAGAAGTTAGATCCGCCATTTCTGCCTTGCCCGCCATTGCGCCATGCGAATTGCGGCCACCATAGCCCATCACACCATGGCCGCCATTTGACAACACTACACGCCCGATGTCGTGTCTGGCTACCACACCCATCACCAGACTCACCTTGCTGTTCTCATTGGATCTGGCCTCAATTTCCTTCTCCATTCACTTCTTCAACTTCAGTTGTTTTTCTTTCCAATTTTGCCCATGGTTTTTGTTATTGTTTTGGCACTTCCCGACCTTGTTAAAAGGGCTGTCTATTGATGTTCTTGCCATTGTTATTTGTGATTATGTCCAATGCTTACACAGCATTGAGGGGGAGACAGTTCAACAACGTATATCAGCTCAATCTTTTTCTTGTCATGAGACATCTTTTCCAGCAGCTTGCCTGTGAGATGGCTTTCCTAGCAGCAGCCGGGCTCTATTTCCTCCGCAACTGTCTCTATTTCTTTTTTCATTTTTTCTCTCGGTCCAGTCCTTTTTTCATGTTTTAGATGGATATTTATGTGCAGAAACATTATTTTAGGGGCTGATATATGGGCTGGATTTGTATTTATTATTGGGCTTCTGCCTTTGTTATGAGGGGTTGGGTTTGTTTTTATTTTAGGGGCTTCATTTGTTTTTATTATTGGGCTTCAAACAAAAAACTCTTAAAAAAGAACTTGGCCTAGAGTTGTGTCCTTTTCTTTTCCCTTTATCCTCCTAATTGTGTCATGTTATGTGCACATATAACTTTTATGGATGTAATGTATATTTCTTTGTAGGATCTTATGATCTTTGTTATGATTCAACGTTATTCAATTCTATATCTCTTTTCCGATCCTAAGTAAAATCTTGATCCTAGCTATCTTGCTTGAGGGGTAATGTTAGAAATAAGGAAATATTTAGTAATATCTCCATTATATCTTTGAATATTTCATCACATCTTAGATTAATTTATATTAATTTAAGTTAATTTTATCATTATGTTCAAAATTGATATTTGGCTTATAAAAAGATCACCTCATTGTATATCACAACATGTATAATTTCAATTTATTTTCATATTATCTAAAGTTGTTATTCTCTCTCATTTTCTCTCCTTTTTACCTCCACTATCTAATACCCACAATTTCAACAATTTTATTGTTAATTTTTTTTGTCATGTAAGTATTATTGTCTTAAATAAGATTTGAATATAAATCTATTGTAAAGTCTATAAACACGTTATAAATTTCTTGTTCCCTACTTTTGGAAGCCTTTAAATCCATGGGATTTTTTATAATACTATTTTTGAAATATTATTTTTACATATATAATATTCCATAATTAGGAAGATTCTCCTAGTAGTAGGAGTAAATTCACCTAAAGCTAACACATGTAAAAGTTTTCTTGTTGCAAACTTTGAAACATTGGCGGATGCTAAGTGGTTCTGTTGCATCAAATATTCAATCTCACAATTATGGTTACCTAAAATTAAAATATATTTTTTATTTCAATGTTTATGAAAAATTAACATCTTGAAGGATTTGTCCATTTTATCCTTCTCCTTCCTTCCAAGTTCCAACCCAATTGCCGCCCACTGCCGCTGTTCCACCCCAACATACCTTCCTTCAACAATTGATGGTGCACATGCTTGGCAAAACACCTGTGCTGCAACACGACCTTGAGGAACATCCCTTCGTGGAGGCATCCCCAAATGTTTTCTCCATTGTGTGGACGAGGTACATGACGTGGGACGCCATGGCATAGGTCCAAGCTCGGGGTTGGGAATGGAGCTTAGTTTGGGAGTCGGAGGAGGAAGGATTTGGATTTGGTATTGGGATTGGGAGGAGGTAGAAAATGACTTGATGCGGCTGTGGATGGCGGTGCTGTCGGCGAAGATTGAGTTGCTTCATGCCTTCATGTGGAGGATGGAGTCAGCACAGTCATGAGGTTGTGGTAACGATTCTTGATGAGCTGCCAGAGCTCCTCCTTGTCCTCACCTCCACGTCACTGCCTCAACATTCCAAATCTCTGCAGTTGGCTTTGACCGGAACAACTCTGCGTCACGGTACCTCACGGTGGAGATGTGCTCGGACAAGTGCGGCAATGACGATGGCGGGGTGGAGGAATGACAATCATTGTGGTTGGTGGTTGTGGCAATGGTGGTTAGGCTTTAATGGTTTTGCATTAGAAGGTCAGGCAAATAACTCCAGCAGAGGACGCTGGAGGAAGAGTGGTTGTTGGTTGTTGACTGGTGAGGTACTAGAGGAAGGGAGATGGATTGGAGACAGAGAGCATTATGGAGGAAAAAAGGGGGAAAATAGTAATTTTGTTGTCTTTTTAATATATTATTGGTTGGATTCACATGGTGACAAAGTGATTTGGCATCATGTAAGATGTCACCCTGAAACATTAATAGTATAGATAGATACTGACACACAGGCTCTGTTTAATCAATTACTGATGTCATTATTTTTGTTCTTCATTCTCTTCCAGTTCTGTTTCAGGTATGTATAAGATAGTTCGTCCTGCTGTTGGAGAATCACTTCGGTATGTATTAAATAGTTTGTAGCCCTTGTTAAACCATGCAGTATGATTGTCTTGTTTAACTGTTTTTCTCCTCCAATTTTAGGGATATGCATCTGATGGAATTAAAACGTAAATATAGAAAAGTTTCATACTTGGAGAATACTCGAAAAGGTTGGGAACATGAATATGAAGTTTCGTCTAAACAGGTATACATCGTCAAGTTATTGCTCGTATTGGTAACTTTGCAAGGAAACCAAAGTCATTGATTATGAAGTTCCATCTCTGATGCTCATTTAAAAATTTTTTAGTGGATTTTTTAATTTCAGCCAATGATCGTATGAAATTAAAATCATTAACATCATTCCTTTCTTTCTTCAGTGGTCTCATTTTCCTTCTATTTATTAGTTACTGGGGTCAGCTGAAATTCTACTCCAGTTTAAATAAAAAAAAGTGCTATCTATTTTTTCTGACAGAAATAAAAAGGATATTTTGTATTAGTAAGAATCTTGTTTGTATGGTTGACTTCTAGAATATTCTTACTTTATGTTGGAGCAGTTTCTTCTGGATAATTCCTGAGCTGGACATCATTTATCACCCAAATGATGTCATCATCTAGCATAATTAGTTCCATGTGTTTAATTCAGTGATTGTGATTAACAGTAGCCTCTGTTAGTTTTTGTACACAGGTAGGTTTCTTAGTTAAACGAATATCAACATAGGCTTACAGTGCTACTATGTTAGAGAGAATGATTGAGTAATCCTTGATGTGTGTTATTGACAGCAAAATGCATATGGCAATTACTTTTACAAAATCAGTGAACACTGTTCGATTTTTTATTTGTTGTTCTAATACAATTTATGTTGAAATGAAGGCTTGCTTCAGTCAATTATTCGTGGTTTTATTCAAAAGGGATCAAAACGAGTCCCAAGTTTTCTAGTGTTGCAAACGGATTCTAGGTTGAAACTGCTGTTAATCCTAATATAAAATTTAGAATGAATTCGTGTTTTCTGCCCCATATGACTTAAGAACAACGGTGAATGACCTTTTCCTTTTTGTTTTATTGGGGACTTTTTCCTCCTCCCCCCCTGCTTTTAAGTACATCGTTTTCTCTTTTATTGGACAAAAGAATAATTTTACTAATAAAGAGAATAATACAAACAGATGGAGGACAAGACAACCTCCTTATGAAAACAGGAACTAACAAAAGAAAAGAAACCATCATATGAGCAAAGCTTTTCAATCTCGCAGCATATATGAGAGGAAAACCCCTTTAGAAAGACTGGTTTTTGAAGGATATTTTGTCCTTGTCCTAGCTGTCATTTTCCTCTTCTTTTTATCTGTTATATAGTTTCATTTTGATTGCAAACAAAATTATAAATGAGCTCTTATTGGTTGAAAGTAACTGTATAAATATGTATCTTAGGCTACGTAATTTAGAACATCTTGTTTTTTCATCATTGTCAACATCTGGCCTAATTGACATACATAGAACTGAACCGTGCACTTAATTGTGAGTTGACTATAAAATTTTGTATATGATCCCTTGCTTTATTACGTGGAGTATTTATAACCCCATCTCATTACATATATAGATATACTAGAATGGTGTGCATGTTAGTACCCAGACATAAGTTGATGAAATATGTAGTATTTGTGGGAATCTAAACTATCTGATATCTTGATTTCTTTCCCTTGTTGGCAGTGCATGCATGGTCCCAAATGTAAGCTTGGCAACTACTGTACAGTTGGCCGAAGACTACAGGAAGTAAATATCTTGGGTGGTCTCATTCTTCCTCTTTGGGGAGCTATTGACATGGCCCTTAAAAAGCAGGTATTTAACCCCGCATATAATACATTTGGAACCAAAATATTCTAGTGAGAGAATTTTATGCTGTGCTGATGCAAAAATTACTTTTTCATGCATTGATTTGTCACTTTGCTTCTATTGATATCTGGTGATTTGAGTTTGAGTTGAGTTTTAAAATGGTGATATCTGCAGTATGAAAGTTGTAATGGATGGCTTTGGTTGTTTTGTAACACGATGTGAATGTTGTTTATTATATAAACCTTTGAAGTTAGAGCAAGTTCCTCTTTTAACAAAAAAAGATTTTGATTCTGTGGGGCATCTGGTCCCTCTTTCAAGCGTTGGGGCATTAAACTCCATTCCTGATGATAACTGTGGCTGCTATGATGTCTTTCAGAATTTACATCTCTAAAGTCTAAATATATTTCTCCTATAAAAAAAAAAAATACTCGACTGACTGCTAGCTAAAATCTGTACAGGCTCGCCCAAACCATAGGAGGCTAAAAGTTGTTCGCATAGAAACTACTTCCGATAACCAGCATGTTGTTGGGCTTTTTGTGCCTAATGCAGCTGTTAAAACTGTGCTTCAAGGTTTCTCTCTCACTCTTTCTCCCTTATTTTTAAAAGCATAAAATATATAAAATGGATATGCATGTATTTATACTGTGTTGAGGGATTTTTTTTGTACTTGATCTTATGCCTTTCAATAGCTTCAGTGATATTTTTTGAACTAGTTTTATATTGAGCAACATTCTGTCTGGTCTTTGTATCTTTCTCACTTTACCGAAAATATAGAGCAGCATTCATGTGTTACACTCTTCTGGGCTTGTATATTTACTATGTAGTGTTTGAAGCAAAGTTGACTTGACTTGAATACATTAGAAATGTGTTGCTTGAAATATAATTTTGTTCGTGGATTTAACTTTTGTGAGGAGTTTGCAATCCATTCATCTGCTGTGTTACTGCTGACAATGTCAAATTTTAAAGTCCACTAAAGGAGGGGAATATTCCTGTCACTAATTGGCTGCGAGACAATTTTCATACAAAAGAGGGGTTGACTTTAGTAGTTTGATTTCTTAACTTTCCTACTTTATTTTAGTTATAATGTCAACATGGTACTCACATTCAATCTTTAGAAAGTTATTGCAGGCTGTAGCTGTTTGCTGCCTTTGCCACAAACCATTCTATCTTCATTTTGATCTGATTCATTTTTCTTTTGACATCATTTGTAGGTTTAGAATGGGTTCAAGGTGAAGATTGAACCGAGACACTAGACTTCACTCACCTTTTGTTTATAGCAAAGTGGCAACTAGGTGCTACCTACTCAAACGTGCTTGCTAATCCCAATATCTGGTCGGTTTGGAGTCCACATGCAGTTTTTTTTTGGAAAAGGCTGGGCCTAGTTGCTGAATTTTTTGGAGGAAGGTCTCATCGTCGGTGTGATGCAACACAATTGTGCAGTGTCATTTTTTAATGATTTTGATTCATCACCTATTTTTGGAATATAATTTGATATTGTATATATGTAAAGGTGATTTGATCACTGGCAAAGTAAAAAGCAATAGATAGCTAGGTTCACAGTTCAGGATGGACTAGTTTGTATCTGACTCCACACATTATTACCGAAAGCATAGATGAAGTAAATGAATCCTTTTGCAATATTACCTGTCCGAAACTTACCCAACACCCCCAACATAAGTTTGTGACTAAATATCCCTTTTGATCCCTTTGATATGAAATATATCTAGAGACAAATTAGCCCCTTAGGATTTAAAAGTCTTTTATTGATCACTCACAATTCAAAATAAGGACAAATTGATTTATCCATACAGATCTATATCATGTTTTGTTTTATTCTAAAGGCGTATATAGATGTACCAATTTGTTCCCATTTTGAATTATTAAAAACCAATAGAGAATTTTTAAATCTTGAGAAGTTAATGTCCTGTTATATTTCTGAGACCAAAATGGGGGTTTGCTTTTTATTGTGTCCCATTAGATCAACACAGAAAGGGGGCAGCAACATGTTGGTCAATGCAGTAGAGTCCGGGTTTTTGCGAGAAACCCTGCCACTTTAGTTTCCTCCTGGCCATAAGAACAAGCTCACTGTTAGAAACTGCACCACCAGTTTCCTCAATTATAGCTTGTATGGCATTACTAAAAGCACCATAAGCTTCCTCAGGATCCCCTGAAGGACAAGCATCTGCAGAAGTTTGGTCAGTCTGGCAACCACTCAACAGAATCCCACAATCTACAAGCCTGCCCTTGGTTGATCCAGCATCTGCCTCTTGCTTACTTCCTCCATGTAACTCTGTGGAAGGCTCTGTGTATTCCTCATCATAGTCATCCAGCATTTGATTGAGAAACTCCTCAGCAAGGCTGCTCATCATCCCTAAAATTCCAGCAAGCCCTCTGCTTTTGTCGCCGCCTCGGAGTTTGTTCAAGGCAAACCTCATGAACTTCTTCACTTTAGGGCTGGCATCCTCCCTGAAGATATGGAAAAGTGTGGGTCTCAGCTTTCCAACATCGATATCATCTTGTCCAGTTTTCTGCTTGAGTATGTCAATCAGAGTAGCAAGTGGCAAAGACCGGCTCTTCACATAGCTGTAATCCTCATGTGGAAGTTCAACATGTCTTTCTTCATCATTTTCCTGTACATGGTGATGCAGTCTTGAAGGAAGATGGATACCACGGGACTCAACAGCATCTTCCACTGTTCTATGCAGAAAGTTGAATCCGAAGCCATGGCCTGAAATTTGGCCGCCTTCTTTTGTGCTGTCCCCTATTTGCTCCTTAGTCGCTTCAATCAGGCCACCACTGTGGCAAGAATCTGACACGATTGTGATCCTACAACCTCTAGGGACCTTGTCTACAAATCCCCTGAAATCATCATCTGTATGCACAAGCAAACATAACATAGTTGAAGGAAAAATGCTACTTTGCAATATACTCAAAAGATCAAGGAAAACATACATATAGGAGACACCAATATTTAAATTCAGTCTGTCAGGTGCTAAGATTTTATAACCATTATTAATAAGAATATAACAAAGGAGTATATATAATTTTAAAATCCGGGTTTGCAAAAAAAAGAAATGAATGACGTGTCATTCAGCTATGCATTTGGTTTCCTACCCATGAAAAGTTAATGATTAAGTTAATCAAGTCATATAATAATTATCAATCAAATGTTTTGAACAAATCTAGTTTGATTTTATAATTTATTATATTACATTTATTATCAAATATTTTGATTTAGATTACTTATTATCATTAATTAAGATCATTCAACATGAATGATAAATAACAAGGCCAATATTTGATTTTGATCATTGATAAATTTAATTTAATTTAATTATATCATATATCATATTTCGATGGACAAGTTTTATTTTTCTATGATGCTATAAATTGTTTAGTTTTTATTCATTCCTGATCTCTATATCGCTCATATTTCATGGGATTGATTACACACATGAAATGGTAATTTTTAACACTACTAATATTTGGTATATGATTGAAAAGAAATTTGATTAGACATTTTTATTCCAATTATTTATACAGAGAATGCATTAATTATAATAATCATAATAAATATAGTTTTTAAATTATTTATTTTTATTTTGTATGTATATATATAACTAAATAATATTTTTTTCTTAATATTTAATAATATATTTATTTAAAATTAAAATTAATCATTAGTAGTACATTCTTAAAACTGGTTTTTAAAGATTACTTTATTGCAAAATTAATATTATTTAAAATTATATCATAAGTCAATTTTTAAATTTTTCTTGAATATTATATCCTTTTTATATTGGATTGCTAATTATTTTAAACTATCCTTAATGTTTAGTAATAATAAATACAGTTAGTTATAATTGATTCAAATTATATATATATATATATATATATATATATATATATATATATATATATATATATATATATATATATATATATATTAAAATTGAGTTTCGGAGAAACTAGAATAGCTAATGTGTCATCCAACCAAGACATCTGTTTTTCGTCCATAAAATAGTAATGAATGAAACATGTATATTGAAGCATAATTATTTCTCAAATATGTTTAACTCTAATTTAGTCAATATGTTATTATCTACATCTTATATGTATTAAAATAATATTAGATGAGTGATTAACTAATATCCAAATATGTTGTTATTTTGTAGAACATGAAGAGATGATATTGTAGGTTATTATCATCATAAAGTTGATTATTAGTTGTGGTTCTCTTTCCTTCATAATATATATGTTACATGAATGATATTGGATAAATTATTTAATTATTGCCGAACTACACTTTTTTTATTATTTATTTTGTATTGTATTTTGTTGAAATTAAGATATTTATTTAAAGGAATACAATAAATCTTTTGATTGCATAAATATGTATGGAATATAATATTTTAGAAGCATGTGAATAAATTTAATATTTAATATATATTTTTCACTATTATCATTCCATGCATCACTCGAGTAGTAAATTAATTATTATGTAATTTGAAGTGTAGCTTCCCTAGAAGGATGATTTGTTGAGTTCTCCCACAATTAAATATTAAAACATTATTTGTATCGAAGAAAGTATAGGGAAAAAATGAATTACTATTAGGTATTAAAAAAATAAAAAATCCCCTTCTAACAATCATATTGGGAGAGTCTTTCTTAATATAATTGTATGTCGAAGAATTCAAAGTTACCTACGTAACCTTTATCGTATTTTTGTATGTATAAAAAAAAATTGTTCATTCTTTACTTGGGGTGTGTTTGGTTAAAGTGACAATGGGGATAAAAATTTTATAAATAAATTTTATATGTAATTTTACACATGTTCATTTATCAAATTTTCATCTAATTAATAATAATAATAATAAATATTGTAAGTTATAGCCGCATAATTAAGGGAACATCAAGAGTTAACCTGTGATGAGATTCATATCGGCAGGAACAATGCACTCATCATAGCCAGTGTTGTCACCGCCGTCCTCCCCCGCCTCAGCGGGGAGGCGCGTGCCGTGTCCACTATAGTGGACGAAGAGCACGTCGCCAGGCTTAGCTGACCGGACCAGTTTGGACAGTGCCATTCGTATGTTCTTGCCAGTTGGTTGTGTGTAAGAGTGGTCTGTGTCAATGAGCACAGTGATGTCCTCTTCTAAGAACCCAAATCGGTTGATGAGGCAGTTGTGCATCCTCCGCACATCATTAATACACCCTCTCAGCTCAGCTTTTGTTCCTGGGTAGTTGCATCCTATCAACACTGCCTTCTTTGCCATTGCATGCATGCAGAATAATAATAATAATAATAATAAAAACTCAAACTCTCTCTCTGGCTCTTACTCTTTGGGTGGCTTCAAAGAGACTTATTTGCTCTTCTCTTTAAAATTTTTGGAGGAGGGAGGAAATGGATTAGTAGGTGTATTGATACTATCTTATATGAATATGATCAACCAAAAGGAATTCATTAACGGTGTATCGTATTTTGTTAAAGTGTTTTCATATAATTAACATTAACATAAAGTAATGTGTTTCTTAAAATTGGATTGGATTAGTTATATATGGTTAAAAATCATATGGGGTGCATAGAGAATCCATTTAAAACTTTTAGATGGACAGTATTTAAGTGGTGGAAATACAAGGTATATAATGGTATGACATAATCCGTATCATCCAGAAAGGAAATCAGTTATAAAATATTTATCTAAAAGTTATAAATTACGTGGTGCTCCTAAATTACACTAGTTATAATAACTTCAGATATGGATTTATGATGATTCTATATATAATATATCTCTTATGCATATACAGAAAATGTTTTCCAATTTTGAGTAATATTACTTGAGTAGTGGATACTGGATAGTAACGTGTGTTCTATAAGATAAATATTGCACATACTAGGATATTAAAAAATTAATATTTTATTAATATTAAAAAAAATTATGAGTTTAATTTTGATGCACTGTCAGTGTAAAACTTTTTTACACTATAATTCAATTAAATAATCTTTATTTGGATAACTTTTCAAGTAGGTGTGAGGATCAACTACCTTTATTATCGATACATAAAAATTAAACTCAAATTTTATTTCAAATTCTAGAAGTATTTATTCTCACTAGCACATGTTTATTGTATTTTTTTTTTCTTTCTAATTAAACCAGCAATATCAAAATCTATTGGACTCCGAGTGATTCGGCTTCAGTTGGATCGGTCAACTATGGGATAGAGCTTGTAGGTGCTTTTTTTTTTTTTTAGTATGCGGTGCGGATTTTTTAATCCATAAAACTTAAACTTGAAAATTTATTTAAAGAGGGAAAATTTGAAACCACTTGAATCAACCAACTTTTAGCACTGTCAATCCCATTTAACTAAAATTTACTTATTTTATAATATAAAATACCATTGTTCTTACTTACTAATTAAAATAATTAATAATTTAATATTAATTATTCATCATTATGTAATCATAAATGTATTTAAATGTATTATTTTTCATTTAATTAAAATCATTATTTGAAATCCTTATATTATCATAGTTTTTCACCTACAATTAATTTATTTAACATCATTATTTTCTTGTGGTAATTAAGACAATTATGTAGAACACACAGTATTTTATTTTCGAAAATCTCTTTTATGTTATATTATTTTTGTCATTGTGGATAAGGCATAGGAAAATAAACTAATATAATACATAGTGTATTTATGAGTTGTTTGTGCAAATAGTGTATATAGCATAAGTTTATCTATCAAATCTTTCTTACACATCAAAATGATTAATAATTTAATCAAGTTTAGGAAGGTCGAATAAGTCAAATTAACTTTTAACATAAAAGGATTCTTTTTACTATTTTATTAAGTAATAAATACTAAAAAATTAAATAATAAATAAATTGAAAATAATATGTAAGTAAAAATAATAATAACATTTTAAATAATAAGAAGCATCTGATACAAAAATAAATACTTAGTAGCATGTAAAAAAATTAAAAATTATTAACTATAATAAATAGTAATTAATATTATTAACTTAAAACGGTGTAGAATAAATGGTGATAGTGTGATATATACTATACATCTATGAAATGTGGGACTTAACATATTATCTCATGTCCATAATTGACCATAAAGATGAAAGTTGTAAGAGCTAGTCCAATATTAACTCAAGTTTACTCTTGTATGTCAATGATCGCTCGCTGCCTGCCTATCAAAAGTCACTTCTCACCTACCACCAATCGCCAATCGTTGACCACCACCGGCTCGTCGCCACCCACCCCATGCTTTTATGCTGTCAGTCATGTGGTACACCAAATACTAAATAGTATAAAAATTTATTCAATAAATTCTTTATATTATACTATAAGATTTTATCCTATACAATGCAGCATTAGAATTTTACTAATTATATCTTTAGTGACATAAAGTTTTATTTTGTATAATATTTTTGTATTGGACTAGAAATACAAGTTCGAGATCTCAGCTTAGCCTCGGAGAACTTGGACAAGGGGTTCCACATATTGCTTACGTGGCATAATGATCCCTTAGAGATTCTCCCTTAATTTAGTTGGGAATATTTCCTAAATTGCCTACAAGATAACCTAAATATCTACTATTATCTCTCCATTTCTCCTATTATCTTACCATATTTTTTATATTGGATTATATCTCTTACTGAATCCAAAATATATTCAATATCCGCTAATACTATAAATATCTCCCATATTCAAGGAAAATTATCTCTTGATTTATCACCGGGTCATGTCACTCTATAAAAGGGAGCTTCACAACCCTCAGGCAATGCAATATGAATATTGACTAATCTTTTACCAAGCTATGCCATATTTCTTAGCTCACACAGATGCTTGAGACACCTACAGTCTTATCTCCATTTTTAGGTAAGAACATTGATGCCCACCTTGGGGCTAGTAAATAAGCCTACCCCACCAAGGTTGATAGCACTAGCAAGACCACAAACAACAACCAATCAAGGAACAAATCCTCCTTGGATTGTTTCTCTCATTGTCAAAATGACCCAGGGTATATCTCTCCATTTTATTTTTTTTTTGTCTTTACAGGGATACTGGACATATAATACATTATGTGTATTAACTTGATACAAGTATGCATGGGATTCAAAACCTTAATCATGCTTTCACATTATTCAATTTTCATTTTGCTTCATACAAGCACACTATTCATGGATGTCGAGCATTATCTCTAATAGGTCGAGCTCTGACATCATTTTCGGCTAAGCTTGTAATATCCCATGCCTACATGTTCGTATGAAGGTCATCCGAGGCCGAAAGACCCTCCCATAGACTCAAGGAAGATTATACAAAATCTACATAAATTGCACAGACCCGAGTTTTTGCATCTGTAGACGCACATCAAAAGTGCGCGAACACAAGGTCATGATGCATTAGTTTTCCCCGTGTTTTTCCTTATGTGATAGTTATCCCTTGAATTTTAATGTGTTCATGGACGCACACTAAAAATGAGTGGACACGTGTTATGCGAATCCGTGGACACTAAAAAAATTGCAGACACGTGATTTCACATGCCATAATGATCCAAAATGACACAATTTTGTTTAATGAGCCTCTAACCTATATAAACGCTCCCCTATCCAGTTCCACTCATAAAATTCAAACCCTAACACCCTTTACTCATCTTCCAACTTTTCACTATCTTCCTCCTTCAATTTGACCTTCTCAAAGCTTCAAGATAAGGATTTGTTCATGATTTATGCTAGTTTTCTCTCTTTCTTTCCATTTTCATGAGTTGGATGTTTATGTTCTTCGTTTTTGTCAAGTTTGATTACTCTTCCAATCTCCATAGAGTTGTTCTAGCATGTTTATAGTTTACTTATGAGTTTAATTTTGGTTGCTTTAATGGCAGAAATTGGTGTTATTTTTGCTCCTCAAAGCTCTGTTGGTGTAGGCATAGTACTGGGTATACGGACCGGTCCGGTCCGTTTAGCCCGGTCCGCGACGGACCAATTTTAAACGCCGGACCGGACCGGTCCGTTTAATAAATGGACTGCGTTTTGCCTAGTCCAGGCCCGGTCCGCTTAAGTCAAGTCATGGACCGGTCCCATGACTAGGCTTTTTTTTTTTTTTCTTTCATTTTTTTTTTACCTTTTTTAATATCCTATATTATATATTTATATTTATGCAATATATTTAATAATTTACATCACAAAATATATATACACATTCTTCTTTACAGTATACAATTTAAATTTTAAACAAATAATAGTACTAATTACTGAATACTGCAAATATTAAAATTCAAGTGTTAATTTTTTCAAAGCAATAACATACAAATTAATTACAAACCAATTAAATATGCATAACTTCTTCAAGTATAAAAAATATTTAAACTACTAAAGAATATAAATTAACAATTACTAACTACTGGAGCTTAGTCTCTATGTCTACAAAGATATGTTAGCGGGTTGGTCCGCGGACCATGACAGGCCAGCTTAGCCACTAAGCGGGACCGGATCAAAAAAGTCCGCGAGTTGGCGGGTTAAAAATTTTCTGGTCCATTTTCATGCGGATTGCGAGTTAAACGGGTTGGTCCGCGGACCACGGTCCATATACCCAGCTCTAACACCTCATTTTCCACTCCCCCAAGATGAGTGGGTTCAATATCCTGTGATTTTTATTTTAGTCATAAGAGTTAATTTCTTAGCTTCATGATACTAAAGCATGATTTTAGAAATTATTTTATGGTAATTATGAAATTATATGAATTTATGACAAGTTTAGAATTTATGCTTTCAAATGTATCATGAAAATGTGCTAGAAAACTCTTGGAACCATATTCATTGTTAAATTGTTTTACAAATAGATTAGGATTATGAACATGATTTATTAGGGATGCTATGCTTACCTCAGTATTTACTGGAAGTTCATACTTATGAAATTTTGCTTACAAAGATAAGAATTAGAGCTCCAACCATGAAATTTAAAGAAATTATTAGTTTTCATTATTTTAATTTGTACGGTAGCTATAGAGAAATACACAATGAGTTAATAGCTATGGAATTGTTAATCTTGGTACTAAGTTATCTTTTAGAGGACAATCTCACCCCTATCAGAGTATTCAAAGAATAGCATCTGGTTAAGTGTCCCATACAGGACCTTGTTTGGTGTCTTTCATACTTCAGAATATATCTATGTAGATTATTATTATTTGCTATATATATGGGTGAGGACCAATTTACACTAGATGTAAGTCTTGTACACTTACATCCTTCAATAGCTCTTCATAAAAATTGAGTTCAATTGATCCCACCTTTGAATTATATGATATTATATTGACAATCAAGCTTATGCCAAATTTCAGAAAAATCAAACAGCAATAGACATATATTGTGATAATTGATATTTACTTGTGTTCTGAAAAATACATTATCCGTCAACATAAAGGTGCATGATAAAATATCAAATCATTTTTAAACTGCATGAAATGTGATATATCTGATCTATTTGATAAGAACTTTGAATTTAGCGGTTGGATTAATGAAATTTTTATACCCACAAAAAGTTATTAAATAGTATAAGTATATCAAGACTTACATTTGGTATAAATAGATCCATATATGTGTGTGTGTGTGTGTGTGTGTGTGTTTCTTTATTAGTTTACTATTCTTCACATTTTACACGAATTATTAGTTTCAGATTATTATATATTTAAATATGAAAATTGTTTTATAGTTTTTGCATTTGTTATTTATGTATTCCAATTGGTTGTTTCATGTGAGAGCTACGAGTGAGAGACTGCTCATTGAATTTTAGATAAAACTCATCCTCTCTTTTTCCTCCCTCCTACAAATATAGTTGCCGCTTCAAATCCTTCTCAGCCTCCTCCCCAATAGTAGTAGTAGTGTTGTAGTTTGGGCGAGCTTCACTTTGCAGTAAAACACTTGTTTTGTTTTGGTAGAGTGCTCCGGTGATTTTGTGGACAAGGTCTCAGGCCATGCATATATTTTGGCTTTCATGTTTAGAGATTTATACGTGTGTTCATATATTTTGGTGGATTTCATGATATGTATAGAGCTACTCGGTTTATATTTCCCTTTTATGATAATGGATTTTAGTCTTGATTTATGAAATGGAACTATACATGTTAATTATGTTTTGCAAATACAAGTTTGATTACGTTTTGAAAATGGACAATTATATTTAATTATGCATGTAGTACAATTCAGTGGTCATGAGGCTTACGTAGAGATGAGATTTTCCACATGCCGGAGTCAGGTTGTGATAAAGCTCTGACACCACCTCTGACTAAGCTACATTGTCACTGCAACTAAAAAGGCGCATCAAGCTGTGCATAACAGGTTGTCTCATTCAAGCACGACACACAGTCTTCAATACACATGCCTCAATGACACCTTTGTAGCAACTACTCGGCCTATGATTAAGCTCGGGAGCTATCTAGTGGACTAGAAATACGGGCTTGAGATCTCGGTCTAGCCTAAGAGAACTCAGATAGAGGCTCCACAAATCGCCACGAGGCATAATTATTTCCTAGAGATTCTCCCCTAATTTAGTCGATGATATCTCCTAAATTGCCTATGAGATAACCTAAAGATCTCTTATTCTCTCTCCATATCTCCTATTATCTTGTTATATCTTCTATATTATGTCATATCTCCACTAAAAATAGAATATATATGATATCTACTAAATCCTAGAAATATCTCTTCTATTCAACAAAGATTATCACCTTTTTTTTCATGGGGTCATCTCGCTCTACAAAGGGGCTCAATGCCCTCTGTAAATACAATCTTAATATATACTAATCTTTCACGATTATATGCCCCACACATTCACTGACTTGAATATCAAAGTGTCTTTGCAAGTCCTCATCCCTGCTCACATGGATACTGGAGACATCTGCAGCCTTAATTACCTCCTTTTTTAGATGAGATCACAATTTTTAATCCAGTAAAATCTTCAATATTTCAACATTTGAATGATTAGGATTATCTTTCTTTAATCTCGAAAGTGAATACTGTACTATAGAAAATCTTTGCCAAAGCTAATATTATGTTCCACTATTTTGAGCTTGATATTTTATTGTCAAACTTTGAATGATGTGTCGTTATAATATTAGTGTACTAGTGTAAAATTTGAGAGCTGCACAAGAAATTATATAGAAATAAATAATACTATACAAATACAGTTTAATTTCTATCTATTGATAATGTCAAATTTGTTTATACTATCATCCAATTATATTACTACAACAGTAAAAATAGTTAAAGTTTCAAGTTATCCAAATATGATAATTTATTTGGATGACGGTGTAAAAAAAATTTACACTGTCAGTGCACAGAAATTAAATTTATGCAAATATATGAATTTAACTTTTAACAATTTTAAATGACAAAATATTTAATCAATATAGTTATGCCTATTTTTTAATTGAAATGGGTTATAGTTAATATAAGTACCTTTTTTGACAAAATTATGTGGAATTAACATTCGGTTTGAACTAAAGCAGAGTAATAAATTAACAACACAATTATCTAAAAAAAAAAAAAAAGGGTAGCAGCACAAAAAATCTAACTTGAAAATGTCATGCATGATGCCAGTTGATCTTAATCTTCAACCGATGCAGCCCACATAAAATATGATTAATTATAACCGTATGATAATATTTAGAACTTTATACTTACAAGGACAAAAATAAATTTGAGTAACAAAGTAAAAATTGGTGCCTTGAATTTGTCTTTTTAATATAATGTAGAAGCCGGTAACAGTGTATACATACAATCGATTATGACATCCATTTTTTATTTGAACACTTTTCAAATTATGACTATAGGATTCTCTGTCTCTCAATATATATATATATATATATATATATATAATAGTAATATGTATAATTGAAACCTATATTAAATAAGGGAAAATTACATTGTACCCACTAAACAATAGGCCTTGTGCATTTTAGTACCATTTGAAATTTTAAAATAATTAATAAATATATATTACTTATTTTACAAGTTGTAAGAAATTATAGATGAGACAAAAAAGGGGACCTAGTATGCAAAGATGTGATTTCTGTCTATTGAAACTTAGGTTGTGTTTGAGAGCATAAATGAAGGGAGAGGCGTAGAATGGAAGAGACAATTTTAGTTTTTGTGCGTTTGGATGTTGTTTAATTGAAGGGAAAGAATGACAAGTAGGGGACAATAAGGTAGCATTTTGTAAATGTCCCAAGGCAGAAAGTATACAAAGATATTGAGGACATAAATATGTTTGGAGAAGGGAATTGTTGCGTGGGGTTACCTGGAAGGCAATTTGCAGCTGATTAATGAATCCAAGAGTTGGTCCCGACAATGATTCCAATGCCTAGGTGGGAAACTTGTAAGGACTCTGATGCTTAAGTCTGTAAGGGTCCAGGGAGGTTCTATTTTTAGTAGTGGAATAGAATAGCATACCTAATAAGGAAACTTTCCCCCTATTTGTACCCCTCAGGTCATACTAGGTTTTAATATTCTAGCAATGTGCTGTTAGCCTTCTAGAAGATACTATCCTTTTGTACTAGAGTATGTGACCATTATTGAGTCAACGTCATTCTAGAAGATTCCAAAAATTCTATAAGACTTTCAAGACGAGGTTGGAATTCCACCCCCCCCCCCCTTCTCTGTGTTTGTAGGCTTTCCTCCAAGGCCGGGCATTGGTTGGTCTTTCGACCTTGAGGTCAGGGAGTTCCCCATAACAGGAATAGAGACAAAAAAAAAAAAAAACCCCCAAAATTGTCTTCCTAGGATAGTTTGAGTTGATTTCTATACTTTAAAAAATGAGGGATGCTAGAGACATGTTTCAAGGTCAAAAAGTTGAATTTTTTTTTCCAATAATACCTCTTTAGACATTTCATATTCCATATTTGCCCTTTCTCATTTTTCAAGTTTTTCATCAAATTATATCTCAATCTTCATCTTTTTATCAATCACTATATCCTATATACTAATACTAAACACAATTTCATCTTCGTCTCTACTATCTCACTATTTTCATCCCTTTTGTCCCGGGACAAGCACCAAACATAGCCCAAGGGACAAAAACACATGATTTTGATGACCCTAGTTACGGTTAGTCTGAAAATTTTTTCTCCAACTTGGTTGTTTTTCTCGGTTACCCTTAAAATTTTTAAAACTTTGGATACTATAAAGAAATAAATAAACTAACTAACAAAGTAAAAAAAAAAAAAAGTAAAGTGAAAAAAAAAGAATAATATTTCTTTACATTTCTTTCACTTACATTATAACTCCCAAATAAGAGTGTGTGGCATTCTTTCTTTTTCCTTATTAAACTCCCAAACAACATTGTAACTTATAACTAGTCATTTCATTACACATTTTTCCTATTCCATTCCATCATTAACCATTTCTTTCCACCCTTTTCTTAAACTTCCAAACAGACCCTTAGTATTCTCCTTATCCCTGTAGTTTAAAAAAATGAAGCAAAAAATAAAAATATACTATCTTGGGTGTTGAGTAAAGTCTCTCAAAGATTGTAAGACGTAAGTTTGCAACCGTATTTAATATTTAGCAATATGACTAGTACAAAATTAATAAGGAGAAAAGTAACTTCTCAAAGCACAAAAGCAGTGACACCCTCCCAACCAATTATCATATGCAGCAATTTGATCCCCAGATACACAAACACACCAGCCCAAGCTAAGCTATACCATTTTATTCGTATCCCAAATGTAATAATATTGGAACAGTGAAGTTAACCTCACACCAAGTAGGACACCAAATTATACAGGATTGACATAATTGCAGTTCACTCTGATTTCACCCTCATTTGGCCTAGTCAGAACTTGAACATTCCCAAGCTTCACCATGGACACTGCAAACTGGCTCGTGAAAAGGAAAGGTTGTGTTGCAAATGCTTCCACAAACGGAGCAGTCCTTGCATCTGAATACAGTGATTGATCTGTTGACAACAACCCCACCTTCCTAATAAGGTTTGTGTAATATGTTGTGTCAAAAATCCTTGGTGTTATAACATCAAGGTACACCATATCCAACACCCGTTTACATCTTTTCCTCAAAAGCTTCAAGTAATAGATGTTGAGTGAAGGGTCAGGCTTCCCAGTCCCATTGAAATTATAGATCCTATCCATAAGAGAATAGCAAGTGCTCCTCCCAATTGTGTGTGAACCTGAGAGAGTAACCAAATCAAGCATGTCTAGCCCTCTCTCTTGAAAGAATTCAAGAAGTGCTGTGACATTTTCATGGCCATGAGGGACCAGACTGGCTTCCCTGGCCAAGGATATCCTGCCATCTTTGCGGCCAAATATGACCTCCCAGAAGGGTCCTCCAGCCAAAATGGTGGCATCTCTTGCAGCAGCAGTGAGAATGTCAGCACAAGAGACTGTTCTTGGACACCTTCTCTCTAGCTCTGCCTTTATGTCATCAATCAGTTGGAAACCTCTCAGTGCTCTGCTCTCAAATGCAGTTCTCTCACTACCTCGATGATTAAGCAAAATTGATCCATCGCATCCCTGCAATAATTTTATATATATATATATATATCTCAATTGAATGGCATCGAACAAAGCAATTCATGTCACATCAGCATCGAGTCAACACTTCTAATAAAAATATTAAATCATGATCACCAAGTTAATATATAATTTTCTTAGCTGTTGCCTGATACTTTCATATATCAAATTTAAGGGGAATTGCAATGTATTAGTTCCATAACCTTAAGATAATTATTTTCCCGTGCTGGATTTTAATAAAGTTTAATCACGAGAAACTTTTAAATGTTTTGAGTGTAAAAAAATACATACTATCGTTTATTATCTGACACATCAATTATTGCATTAAAAATGCTAAGAAAGTAAGAGACAATACTAGCCTATAAAACTAATGTATCAAAAAATTAATGATACAAAGGAAATATATATATATATATATATATATATTTGCTCTTAGAACACCTAAAAATTTCGCATTATGCAAAAATAACTAGGACATGTTCTAATTATATAGTAGCATTTTATGCAAAATAAACATGAAAACCTTTTTTTTTTTTTTCATTAAAGGCGCATGCTGAATAATATGGCAAGTAGCAAGTCAAAGTGAAGCATGAATCATGATATCCTTTGGCCAACTTAAGCAGTAACAAGTAAGAAAATAAATGTGAGCATAGAAAACACATTGTGGAATTTAAAGAGAGAATCATGAGTTGTGTGATTACTCTAATGGCACAGTCATGGAAATGCAAGCGGATGATGGCAGGGGCCAAGGTGGGGTCCTTCTTAACCCAAGCAGCAACCTTTTGTGAGATGATGCCTTCAGCATCAGGGCATGTTCTTTGATAGTGATCAATGGACAACAAGGCTTCAGGACCTAGTTGTGCAGCCGCACCAGAGATGACCAAAATAAGGAGCAAGGAAAAGAAGTGGAGCTTCATGTTTTTCTCTTAACTATTAATTAGCTAGAACTGCCACATATATATATTGTGTTTGATGCGTTGTGGGAAAGTCATGCACGTATTTATGGCATGAATGTATGTATAGGGCTAACAAAAACGTGGTAAGCACTCTCTTGGCCTCAGGGTGACATGCCAACGCGTAGATTTTAGTTTTGAGTTTTGACCCTTAATTGGTACTTTCAGTATTTTTCTCTCAATAAAAAAACGGAGGTTTTACTCGGTGAAGAACTAGGCAGATATTGAGGTCTCATGTGACAACTGGCTTGATGAGTTCAGCATTAATATTAGTGTCAACTACATGTTCAATTAAATTCAGATTGCGATTTTTAGATTCTGCCCGATAGAAATTTGAGTTTCACACTTACCGTGTGTTCCAACCAAACTACGCTCAGATTTTGTGTTTGGTCGGACTGTCAAAGTTTAAGGCTATGTTTTCTTGTTTTTTTTTTTTTTCATCCCTTTTTGTTCTAATCCCTCTTGTTTTATAGTGGATTAGGGTTCTTGAGAATGTCCTTAGGAATTTGAAAGGATAATCGATCCTTTATGTCTTTTTAGTGTGCTGCTTGGCATTCACAGGGTGATAAAACTTAATTATGAGGTCCATTATTTCTTGTAATCTGTTCAGATTATATCTGAGTATCTTGATCAGTCAAAGGGTCTCTCGTCCTCCACTATCTTTGCGGTTGCAATTACAACTGGGTTGCGATGCGAAAAATTGTGAAAAAGTATTTTTTTAAGAGAAGTGTTATTTGAACACCCAAAAGTGGGTGTCTAAAACAGACACCCACTTTTTAACCGTTGGATGTGATGGATGTTAAGAATAAGTGGGGACATCCATCACATCCAATGGTTATAAAGTGGGTGACACCCACTTTTGGGTGTTCAAATAGTTTTTCTCTTTTTTTAACGCAATCACGGTTGTCACTTAGATGCGGCTACAAAAATCACCACAACGGTAATATATCAGCCGCAAGCAACTGAGTTTTGGACCACAATTTAAAACTATCAGACTTATGGTCGTATGCTCAAGTCATGGAATATTGTGACACATCCAAAAAGAATTTTTGTTTTAGCAGTTTAGTTAATAAGTACCATAGGTTAACATCCAAAATTGTCAATTTAAAACTAAAGCACTTCATGAATTGATTGTCGACTAAATATAATGCATCTAGATTTCATTTTAAATAGTTTAGTTGAACGTGTGGATCACCAACAAATCAACACATTATCAAGTTTACCGTTCTCTCTCTCTCTCTCTCTCTTTTGGGTATTGTTAGCTAGAAATTTATAAAATTATACTAAGATGCTAATAATTCAAACTAGTGCCTAAGCTCGAATGATTATGAAACAGGGTCATTGCGACAAAAATGGAACTAAAAATTAAATAAATGAGACCAACAACAATCCCATTGATGAAATAGAAGAGTATTTTACTTTTCAAATGACGGCTTTACTAGTCGTCCGATTAATATTTCACGGTGTAATAGACTATCGAAAGATTGGTGAATGAATTGGAACAATTCTATATTCACGTTAGTAATCAGATGGAAGATCAAGTCAACAATAGATTGAAACAAACATAGAGCTGCGTACCTGCGTTCAATGGTACTTTCAATAAGTTACACACATTTGTAAATTTGTTTCAAACTAAATTTTGGTGTGATTACATTTCTATTTCTTTTCTTTTTTTTAATTTCGGACGTGTTCCTATATCTTTCTCTATTCACCAGAAACGATGATTTATTTCTCAACCATTGGATGTATTAATCTGTACGTGCTCAATGTATATGATAATTCCTACATTTTGCCATAATTTCGTCCCTTAAATTGAGCCTCATATGATGGTAATAGAATTCAAGTAATGACTATAATAATAAAAAAAAAAAAATTTCATACAAGTGAATAAATCTAAATGGATATCAGTTTTTGTGCCATAATACTCGTCATTACACTCCACCTCCCTCACATGTTTGACCAAGCCATGTTCACTTAAAACAGTATTATGTATAATTGACAAAACAAATTCTTTAAACATAAGGTCTTCAGTTCAATCTCAGAAAAATGTGTATGAAAAAGATACTATTGAAATAAATTCCCATTCAGGTACCTCACTATACCCCCCAAGAGATTTGTCTCTCATACAACAGGTAAGGGAATACTCTTAGAGCACCTCCAATGCTCAAAATTCAGAGTCCCCAGTCCCTCTTAAGGCCGACCAAATGGGACTCCACAGGACTCTTTCCATTGAAGGCATTGTGAAAAGTGGGACGCGTCCCACACTCTACGGGGATCACCCCACTTGTAACAAATTCTAATTTTTTTTCAAATGAAAAAACCAGCCTGTGTTGTTATTATTATTAACTTTTCTCATTATATTTATTAATATATTAATTTTTTTTAAAAAAATTATGTGGGATTAAAATTGGGACCAAAGTTGATCTCTTCCATTGGAGGAAAGAATCTCATCCTTGATACGCTTTGTTTTTTTTATCACACAGTCCCAGAAGTGCTTGTGTGGCCTATGATAGGATCTAAAATGGGATCATACCATTCTAGATGCCCTTAGAGCATCTCCAACGAGAGAAGATCACCGTCCCATTTCAAAAAGTGGCCCACCACTTGGGACAAGGACGGGTATTGTAGTGATTGGAGCAATTGAAGAAATTGGGATGCATCCCTCCTCCTTAGGACCATTCCAATTTGAAAGTTAACATTTTTTTAAAATTTTTATAATCCTTTTTCTAGTATTTATAATAAATATGTGGGATCAAAATTGGGACTATCTATTGGGGCGAGTGATCCCAGGTCCAGTCCTATTTTTCCTTTTATGATAAATTGATTATGTGGCGATGATGTGATAACAAATAGGGCCATAAATGAGATCAATATAAAGGACATCATTGGAGATGCTATTATAACCCAAAAAGACAAATTCAAAATAGACTCTCACATTTCTTTTCGTTTCAACCACGTCACTTGACAAGGCCGCCTAAAAGCATCGCATCATCGGGGAGAAAGGTGAAATGCCGAATTGAACAGATTTCTTGCAATTTGGTTAATATCCTCAGAAACGCACCAAAACAAAGCTATGTTCAGTTAACCCACCAACATCAGTTCCTTCAAAGAAATGATACAAAATAACAGGAAAATTTTTCTCATTCCACCATTTTCCAATAGAAATTCATTTATCTCATTCTGAATTAACTAACTACGCATTGCAACAGACTGCATAACCATTTCCATCATAAAGAATTAGAAATTCCTACAAAATGGTACCAAACATGTGCCCTGCTTAACTAAGCTGAGGAACAGGATCATCCTTGCCTCCTTCAACTAAAAATGGGATTGGCTTGGTTGGGGCAGGCAGCCGACCAATGCTATCGACTTTATCCTTTTGTTTTGGAGGTGGTCTAGCCGCTTTTGGCAGCAATCTGCCCTTCTTCTCAAACCACTCAGGCTTCAGCAGCGCCCGCAATCCCAACTTATTGTAATACACCCTTCTGACAGAACCACCAGCTGCTTCAACTGCTTCCTTAGCCCTCACAGTGACCCTTGATACCTGTAAGCTCATTGTGTTAAAAAACACATTCCTGTTTTGTGCCTAACGAAACTGCAACTATAAGACATTAACATAAGCATTAAAAATCAGACAAATTTTCCATTTTTTTCCCTCACTGATGAACAAAAGAAAAACAAAGAATAAAAATCTCATACTGCTAGAATTTGTTCGTACAAGGGGGAATGGGCACATCTCATACATATAAAATTATCACCAATAAAATAATTATATGATAGAATAAATTACTTTTTATGATATTTAAGCAAAAATATCTAAAGCAAAACAACAATTGATAGGATACCATAGTAGGTTAATTCATTTAGTTGCAAAATTTAATGTTCTATAAGGACTAATTTGTATTTAAATAACATTTACTTAATGTAATGGTTGGTTGATTAACAAGTATCTCGAGTACCCAACAAGTATCAGTATCAATCACGGCAACCATCTTGAAGTACCCATGCTTCAGGGATAATATATATATATATATATTTGATGAATAAAAGTTTAGGTTGAGGGGAAAGCCCACCCTAGTCCAGGGACAGAACATGCCTCCGAGCTCATCGAGTGATTACAGTTACAAAGATACTTATAGATCACCCACTAATTGGAGAAACCTGATAATCGAACCCAAGTTCATGGTGGTGCATGAGTGGAAGGTCGGTCAACGATCGACCAAGTGACCTAACTCTGGTTGGTGGCATATCTCTCATATACCTTATTTGAAAGCACAACCCCAAAAAAAGAAAAAGAAAACAGCACAACCCCAAAAAGAGGAACCAACTCAGCTAAGGTTAAAGAAAAACCTAGCTTATAAACTTTGAAGATGAAAGGAGATACCAATTTTGATTTCAAGAAACTCCAAGTTAGATGCAATCTCAAGCCAACAGCTAGTTATTTAGTCTTTAGACACCCTAAAACCCTAAAACCCTAAACCCTAAACCCTATACTGTTCCCGTTGCCAAGGTCAAAACATGGCTACTCCCACCATGGTAGCTGGGATCGCGATCTATCTCGTAGGATCGTGCGATCCCGATCCCACGCTGAGCTCGCATGCGCCGCCGCGGAGTGTGATCGCCGAGCAAGATCGTAGGATCGGTTGAATCGGGCGATCCTAGCGCCACCGAGCCCACCTCCTGCTCGCTTCCCCACACGCCCAAATGGCCCAAAATCGGGTCCATTTCTAGCCCCAATGTCAACCCTAAGTGAGCACAACCGCAAACCGCCATCATCTCCGCCATGCAGAATCACCGCCGCACTCCGAATCGCGCCACCCTTCTTCCTCCGATCTTCAGTACCGCTGTTCCTCCTCTCTCTCTGCCGCGAATGGTGACGCGAATCGCGCCCCCTGCTGTGTGCTCGCGGGCCTCACATTCTCCCTTTCCTCTCGGCCGCAGCCTCCTTCCTTCTTCCCCCATGGCGCTGCCTTTCCCTCCCTTGGCCGCGGTTCTCTACCCCTCCTTGCATGCATCTCCCTCTCTTTCTCTCTCTCTCTCTGCGTGAATATGTGTGTGTGCGTGTTTACAGCTTGTTGAGGGTAATGAAACCCATACCCCTTTTGTTTCTCACTTTTGTTATTCTATTATTTTATTTATTGTGTTGTTGTTTGACAGCTTTTGTAATGAAACCCATTCCCCAAATTGTTTTGTTTCCTTCTAGACCTTTCCCGTTGCTTACCTGTTGGTCCCTTTTTTTAGTTTTCTTTTGTGGAACCTGTAGTGTATATGTGTTGGACTTGTGAGGCCACCTTTAGACTTCATTGGGCTCAATTAAATACCAGACTAGGTGTTTGGGTTATTTGTTTTTTTGTTTTGGTCAGATTAATATATGCTCTAAAAAACAAAAAATTTGCATTTTGGACTATTTGCATTTTAAATTGAAGTAGGTTAATTGTGGCTATTTTTGCTTATTTATGTCATGTTATATGAGGTATATATATGTATGTTAGTTCTGGTAGGATCTTACAACTGCGGTTATTCTATCCCACGTTTTACGATTTTACATCTCCCATCCGATCCTAAGTAAGATCTCGATCTTAGCTACCTTGACTCCCACTTCTTATGAATTATGATTTATGGTGCTAATAGAGAAAGGAAAGTGGCAGGCTCTGAAGGCAATAGCTTAGTAATCATAAACTATTTAGCAAAGGTAATAATAATGATAAGTAATGACCAATAGTGAAAATTATGACATTAGAAAAGGATAAGGTGAAAGAATGTAATATTTAACGTGTTAAAAATCAAAAAGCATGATTATGATCCTTGAAACACTAATAGCATTAGAATCGAAGTCTACCTCTAGATGAATCGGCCACTTGATCTGATCAGCACCACGCCCCATCAATCTTACTCCATCTTTTATTTGCTTCCCTATTGCCCCTGTATCCTATGGTCAGGATAGTGACCAGGTTGAGAGGAAGCAAATGAAGCAAACAAATCCATTTGAAGTCAGGTTAAAGTCACAAAACCTTTAGTGTTTTCATGGTAATCAGTTCAGAAGAATCTATCTTCCCAGCATTGATAAGCTTTGCAATTTTTCCCAAACCTACTGGCTGCAAGAAAAGAAAAATTAAGCATATAGCCAAACTGATAGCAAATAGATTGAGGAAGAATGATGAACGGGCTGAATGCCTGAAAGAAAGCACAGGTCCAATAATAAGAGCCAAAGCCATGTTCATGTCCATTCTCCAAGAATAGGAATCTATCTTACTCCATCAAATAAAATTATCATGACATTAAAATTAAAAAAGAATTAAGAAATTCACGAAGAACTTAAAATTACAAGAAACTTGAATCAAAAGCAATAATAGGTCACACGAAGAAATTGATCTTCTATGTCCAGGGCAAGGGTAGTCAAAGGCTAAAAGCACCTTCAAGGTGCTAGGGACTTATAATGCCTTGAGGCAAGAGGCACCGAAAGGTGCACACCCCTCTAAACATGGATACTAAAAGATAGGAAAATATGTTACTATTATACATAAATTTATCATATAAGTTGAATACTTTATAGTGACAATTAGATATTAAAATTCTTAGTAAAGCATGATTATAAGTTCTAAAGGCTAGAGTTCATAACCAAGATCCATCACTGCTTGAGCAGTCTATCAAATTAATCACCTTGTGGCAAAAAGCAAGTAATGCGCACACACACGTCCGACATATACAGGTTCAGTCAACCTTTCTACACAAGGAGAGTAAATATACAAAATCAAAATGAAAAAAGTGGTAATTCATTTTATAGACATCAGCTGCAATTGATTTTGTAAAAAGATGGCAACAAAAAAGGTTGGAAAAGGACCAAAATATGCCTCTTTTCATTTTCCTCAGTTATTCAGCAACTTAAGTATGGAATCCTAGCAGAAAAATGACCGAAAGAAAGCATATATGGCCCATTAATGGATTGTATCAAGTACAACAGTTCACCAGATGCAGAGAAAATTCAAGTTGCTACAGTGAGAATCCAAGTTAAATACTTGAACTCGTAGAAATTATTTTGGGTGAACAGTTTCCTGTCTTGAGGTATCAAACAAAAATAATATAATAATAATAATAACAAATATAACCATGAAAAGATACCTGAAAAGTGAGGCTAAATGGGTTCTTGAACCCACGTTTGGGCATTCTTCGACGAAGTGGGGTCTGGCCTCCTTCAAACCCCAATTTTGAACCTTTTCTGGCTCTCTGACCCTTGTGACCCCTCCCAGCAGTCTTGCCCTTCCCAGATCCAATCCCACGGCCCTTCCTCGTTGGCTGTTTTCTGGGCATCTTATCTCTCAGATCATTCAAAGCCAGAAGACTGTAAGCTCTAAAACCTTGAAAATCTAGGAGTGCATTGGGGCTAAACATTGCATGAGACTTGGAAGACTGAGGGAGCTTCAAGGGATGAAACTGAACATATGGACACGTGAGAGTAGGTTTGCTGCATATTGAGCGTTTGATAATCGATGTTGAGAGAACAGAGAGCCTTCTTCTAAGCATTTTTCTTCTCTATTTTTTTCACACACAAAAAGAGTGCGATAATTTTGGGTGGTAACAGCTACTAACCTTAGACCAAAAAAAATAGAATAAAAAAACTAATGTTATGAAAAAAAAAAAAAAAAAGAGAACAGTTTTATAAAATCAAATAAAGAGAATCACTTAAGCTTTCAAGCATCAGACCAACTTTCAGCATGACAGAAACAAAATCATAAAATCACATCCATGATATAGAATTGAATTCATCACATTGTGCGAGCAAGCTTACCAAACCATTGCAACTATAAAGAAAACAAAATCAAGTAGAATCCAATCAACCCATAAAAACAAGTGTACAATTTCAAATGCACAATACAGGAATACAGCTGACACGCAACTCGAACTATAAACCTGGAGAACCCATGTATTATCATGCAAACCAAAAGGCATCAAGGAAAAGAGCTAGCAAGCAGCTCAATCAGGCAATAAACCAAACACTGCATAACCATTATAGCAAAACACTGTATTCATCAACAAAACCACGTTGATCATTGAAAAAATAACTAAAAATTGTAATGAGAATCATCCATCTTCCCACCAGATAGGCAAATACAAATAAACCATTGGGATTAAACTATCAAGCATTTCATCAAACAGGTGCTGATCAAAACACAAAAGAATGATATTGTTCCCACTACGCCATAAAAAATCAAATACCCATTTCACCCTTTAATCAAGCCATGAACTGGATGGCCCAATCAGATGTTAACCAATGATCTGTAAGAAACATCATAGAAACTGAAAATGCAAGGACTCTCTGCTGCAAATTACATAAACAAAGAGAAGCAAAACTGCTATAACCCATTTACCTGGTATTTTAGGGGAAGATGAAGAAGCTTGAATAAGCTTTAATGGCGGTCGGAAACGGTGACACCACGACGGAAGGTGGCGGAGGCTGCATCCACTGTGCAGTGAAGGGCTTCTTGTGAGAATACGGTGTAAATGAAAACTCGCAACGAAACGTTATGCCCTCCAATAAACGACGTCGTTAAGTCAACCAAACAAAAATAAACTTGAATAAAATCTAACAATCTTATTAAAAACATAAATAATTGTAGGGCTTAGGAGAGTTCGGACCCGTTAATCCGGTTTGAAGTTTATTGAAACAGACTAAGATCTTGAAATTAACTCGATTTATTTTTCAAGCTAGGTTTAGTGTATACTTCGAGTTAATCTGATTTGATTTGAAATCAAATAATTCTTTTAAAATTTTTTTTATAATATTAATAATAAATTACAAGATTTTATGATTTAATTAATATATTTTATATAATTTAATATTATTTTAATATTAGTATATTTTGTTTTGAAATATATATGAAAACAAATCTCATAAATATTGTTTCCTCCTTGTAAAATTTCATATTTGTATTATGTATAATGTTAAAATTTCTATATATTGTTTGAAGGTTGGATTAATCTTGTTTGATCTATTATGAGTCAATCATTATCAAGTAAGGATCGAATCTTTAAAAATTAACTTGATTTAAAAATCGAGCTAAATTTGAGTTTGATTCAATCCAGCATATCTTTTGTACACTTCTAGCTAGACTCGTTGAATTTAATAAATAAAATCATGACTTGGGACCAAGTCAACTATACCCCTTTTCTTCCTTTTTTTCACTATAGGATGAATAAATGATCAAGCCATGAGTCACAAATGTCAATTCTTTCTCTTGTTTTTTTTATATGCTATATTTTAAATTTATTTAGTGAATCTAATTTTATATATTGATAATATATCTGTTATTTTTTTATATGATATATTTTTAATTTATTTAGTGAATTTAATTTTATATATTGATAATATAAAATAATTTTTTATTTAATAAAAATACAAAAACTTAAGTTTAAAATATACGATACAATAGTTTTTTTATATTCTTATTATATGTAGTGTATTCATCAAAAAAATTATATGATAGTATAAAGTAATTTTAAATTCAAATTAAACTTGTTTATTATCGATATCAAAACTAGAACCGTACGCTTATAACGTAATTTGAGTTCAGGCATGCTTTTTTTTATATTATTTTAGAGAGAATATTATTTTCAAAACTTTCATAAAATTTTTTATTATGCTATTTTAAATTTTAAATACAATAATTCAAATCCGTATCATATTATGCGAAGTGACTTATTTGGTTTAAATTACTTTTGAGGTTGAATGGAAATAGAAAAATTCCCTCATTAAATTTCATTTGTGTATTTTACTATATCGTCCAACATGTATAAAAATATCTTTTGCACCAAATAATATTTTTTTCAAAGAAGAAAATGGAAAGCTAATTTCCATACTACGGGACTAATCCCAACGTTTCATACCCTCCGCTTTCAATCTTAGACATGCAATTGCAAACCTCTTCATATTTCATTCAAAAATGTTATTATAATACCTCACGATACCACTCAATCATCATTAAATATAACAATAGCTCCCAATATTCTTATTTTTTATTTATCTCTTATATTCAGTAATAATAGAATAAATATCCTAATTAAATATGTAATTTTAGCTACTTGGAATATAGTAACTCTATTTCATTATTGACAAATTCAAGTGCCTGAACTAATGGCAACTAAAAGAACAACTGAATCTTGCAGATGAACAATTCCAATTTACATCCCAAAAAATGAAAAACAGAATGGAAGATTTCAAAGCAATACAGATTATATACTCTATACATGCTTACATCTTTCACACAGAAAACAGAGGCAATTGCACACCAAAACACAACCAAAATATAACCTATCAAAAACCCATCATCACCATGAACAACACAGCACAATCTTTAGGCTCAATACAATCTCATCTAAGCTTTGCAACAAACAAAACGGCCTATCCCTTTATTAGCAGCAACCCCATCATCATCACCCTCATGAGAAATATGAACCTCTTTCTTGTGGTGCTTGTGCTTCTTCTTGGTCTGGTCCTTAGGCACTGTTATTGTCAACACCCCATCACGCATTGATGCCTTGACATCATCGACCTTTGCATTCTCCGGCAAACTGAATTCCCTCGAGAACACCCCACTGATCCCTCTCTCCCTGCAGTGCCACATGATGAGCTTCTTTTTCTCTTCATCCTTCTCGTCTTCTCCTTCTCCTTGTTCTTCTCCTTCTCTTCTCTCTGCTCTGATGCAGAGTACTCTGCCTTCACGAACTTCTAGCTTCACGTCCTCCTTGGTGACGCCAGGGAGATCGATTTCGAAGATGTGAGCGTCTCGGGTCTCCCTCCAATCCATTTGGGTGTTCGATTCTGCACCCATTTGGTCTGAATTCCCGTGGAGAAAAGATGGATCAAAGAGGCCACTCTGGCTCAACAGAGTTTGAAACAGAGACATTTTTTTTTTCTTTTTACCTCTTGCTTTTATGTTTCCTCTGTTTTTGTGTTTGTTTATGAAGCAGTGAGTGGTGATTGAATGCTTCTGAGGTGTGTTTTTCCTTTTATTGGTTTGGTTTTTTTTTTTCTTTCTGATGAATTTGGTGTGTGGTTATGTGCATTTATATAAGGGAGAAGTATCAAGTTCGTGAAAATTCTGGAGTGGAATGAGTTTCTCGAGAAAAAAGGAGTGTTCTGAATCTGACTTCTGAGTCTTAATCCACTGTTGCACTTTTGATGATGGGAGGAGTATTAGGTAAATTAACCTTCGTTGAAGAAACGTCTGGGAGTTGCTAGAATGAAACCTCAAACTCTGAACGTGCTATTTTTTATTATTATTTTTCCTCTAGCATATAGAAGTTAAAATTAATATGATGACTTTAATTTCTATCAACCGATATCATCCGATCATATATTACAATAATCTCACACCCGCTGCTACTTAAAATGTAATGGAAATAAGATTATTTTGATTGGAGAATTATGCAAAAAAGTTTTACCAATATATAAAAATTAAATGCTTTTATATATATTAATCGAGGTTCAAAATTTTGAATTTTCTCATTAATGTTACCTTTCTATTACAATTAGAGTTTAATTTTTTTTATTTAATTTTTATGTAATCAAAGAATTTTGCTCTGTCATCCAATCAAATCCTGTGATTCGCATGATTTTTAAAGTAGTAAAAGATAGAATATATCATATTTTTTTTATATGACAGAATGCAATTGGATAAAAGTCTAAAAATGTTTTACACTAATAGTGTATCAAATGTAAACTCTTAATTTTTTTATAATAACTCTTAATTTTTATGCACTAATAATATAAAACTTTTTTACATGCTCATTTAATCAAATTATTCTATTTAAATAACTTTTCAAATAGTTGGTATGAGAGTTAACCACCTTAATTGATATGGCAATACATAATTAGATGATATTATAAAGCTTTTTTATATTGTCAATGCATAGAAATTAAAGTCTTAAAATTATTAGTAATTCTTTATATAATTTAACAATATTTCATGTTAATGAGGTAAAAATTATATCTTTTATTACCTAAAATGATAAATAAGCAAGGATTTAATTTTGAAACAATAGCTGTCTAAAAAGGTTTTATACAATTATCCACTCATGTAGTGTTATATTAAGAAATATGTTAATTTTTATTTTGCTACTTGAAATTTCATATAAAAAAATTATTGGATAATAGTGTAATATTCTTTTATAACGTCAATAAATTAAAATTAAACTCAATAAATAATATGACAATATATTAATGTGTGCATCTACAAATTGTGATAGAATCAAAATCAAAATCAAAATCAAAATTATTTTAAAATTATATTGATATCAATTTTAAGATATTAGGGTTGAAAAGAATATTTACTCAATTCAAATAATGCTGCATGATATATACCTTACCATAATGGAAACCATCGTAGGTTGTCGGTGAACATACATCTTTTTCCCTTCACAAAATATCCAAAAAATTTATTATTCATGTAATGTATGGGATGATTAATAGTAAAAAAAATTATTGAACACTAAACTCATTTATCTCCATTTAAAAAAGAAGAATGTCCAAGATCCATTATTTATTGTGTCATGATATTGAGCAAATATAAAAGAGCAAAGTCTACCTATCATGGAAGGTATTAAGGACTAATTATCTACACATTGTAAAGAAAAGGATGTTGCTGAAAATAAGTGGATGCAAATCAAGATCATATTATCCATGAGATGAATGGACTTTAGGTCAAGGGTTCCAACTCTTTATTGGAAAGATTGCTACGTGATAGGATCAAAATATGCACTAAAAATAAACATGATTGGAGGAATAATTGTGGAATTGCAACAGCCAGTAGAAGATCAAAAATAAAAGGACCATCCCTGTTCAAAGTACAGTAGACGTAGAACGCTAGTTTAGTGTGCATGAAATATTGTACAAACTCCTCCATCCACATACTCAAGTGTTGTGAGCTTCATTTGTTTTAATCTTAGTGAGAAGACTACGAAAAACAAAGGATTGAGTGTTGAATGATTATCTTCTATACAAGAATTTCAATGTCACTTTATTTCAAGAGGGAGTGAAACTCTTGTTTTGGTTTAGCTTGGAGAATTTGTTTGGTGAACTAACCTTAAATACAAGAGTGAATCTTTTTGTCTGTGATTGTTTACTAGAAAATCCCACAGGGAAAATGGGTACTGGATGTAAATTCCACATTGGAATCAAACCAGTATAAAAGCTATTGATGCAAGTTCTTCTACTCTCTATCTCCATTTTAGACTTATATATATGCATTACTCTTAATATCTGATATAGTTTTGATATAAACTACATAATTAGTTTAGTCAAAAGTCTCGTACATATTTAGTAGACTTTCTATTAAATCTTGTATGTTATTATGAGCTTTTTGATTTGGGTGTTTAATATGCAGGAAAAGTTTTTAAAATACCAAGGACTTGATTCAAACCCCCTATTCTCAAGTCCTCTGGTACCATCAGAAGATGTTCTTTCTTTATTTTGATCCCAATCTAAGGGCCACTATCTAGATCAGATTTTCTTCTTGGTGGAGCTTTTGACGAAGATTGGGATATGGTGGGATTCCATCCATGTACCATTCTTTAGGCTTGGTTCTGGTGAACTCGATATCTTCTTCATCATCAATCTCACAATAATACTAACATTCTCAATTAGGATCATACATTCCAGACCCAAGCACATCCCATATGAAGTGCTTGTTAATGACATACGAGAAAATGATGATTGTGCCATGATATGGAAAATAGGAAAGTCTTTCCCAAAAGATCCTTTATCTTCTTTAGGATTTTGAAAAACTGTTTTGACGGTCTCATCACTAGATCTCTTGAAAGTTGCCTTAGTAGAAACAACGAGATTGTTGATCTTTTTAAAATTTTCATAATTACTTATCTATTCTAGAGGCATTAGCTACAAAAGCTCCCTTTTTTTGGGTTTCATTTGGGTATCTGGATGATGAAAGAGACTCCTTCTTCTACTGTATCAATGATGACTATGAAAGCATTATTTTGAATCATTTTTCAATATGCAAATAAAAATAATGATCTTGAAGCCAGGGGAACATGCTCCCTCGTTTTTAAGGATAAAAAAATGGAAAATAACTCAATTGGGTGTTTAGGCTCTGATACCACTAATAAAGGGTGGTTACAAGTTCATGTTGATACTACTTTGTATCTAATTGGTGTATCAAATAAAGAGAATTTTTTTTTTTTGGTTGGGGGGATGATAAAATATAAATATTAGATGAAATTGAATATTAAGATAAAATTGATGAGAAAATTGCATAGTTGTTTTCATACTATTTTCAACTAATAAGATTGTAATCATGTACTAAATTTTGAAGTAAAATACATGGTCTTTTTTTGGTCAACACGTACAAGGTCTTCAATTCAGTAAACTGTCCTAGACATTTTGGGCTTTTGAATTGACAAACACATGTAAGCGGCCAAGGAATCTGGTCCAATGTTTTGGGCTAAGGTACGAATCCTTCCATGTGTAACATCATTAATCTTCTGCCCCCACTCCCCCACTTTTGTTGCCTTTTTGATAAATTTGCATATGGATGAACCTCGTTTGTATAGAACAAGACCAAAAAGTAAAAAGATTTGAGAGATGGCTGAGAACGCTACTTTGGCTGAGAACGCTACTCTGGAGATTTCAAGCGAAGAAAAAGATCAGATTTCTCGTAGCAACAAGAAGGTTAAAACTGGTATAGAATCTAACGCATCACCTTCTGTTACCATGATCGACGGGCTAGTGGAAGAAGTGAACAATGAGGAAGCTATGGGTGAGATAGCAAGGGAAGAAGATGAAGGGGCTATTCTAGGCACAAATAGGGTGTCATACAGAGATATGGTTGTGTCAGATGGGGTCATGGAGGATGCTGACCCAGAAATCATTGCTCAAGCGGTGATTGAGGATTATGCTTATGAAGATGATAAGGTGAACATTGGCTTTGACAACACCGTCCCGTTTAACGCTAAGCCAAATGTGCCAGTTTCGCTGGAAGAGTTTAGTACATGGTGTAAACCATGGAAACTCACCCTTATTGTTAAACCCTTAGGCAAAAGCTTAGGACTTCGGACAATGGACCGTTGGATACAAAAAAACTGGGCTAAAAAGGGAGCGGTGCGTGTGCTGGACATGAATGAAGACTTCTTCATCGCTCGTTTTACTGACCAGGGGGATTACTCTTATGCTTTATTTGAAGGGCCATGGATGTTGGCTGACCATTACTTAATGGTTCAACGATGGAGGCCCTTATTCCAACCTCGATGGCAAGCAGTTCAGAAAATGGCAGTTTGGGTACGGATCCCTGACCTTCCGATGGAGCTGTATAATCCAAATTTCCTCTGGAGAGCTGGGTCTGCTTTGGGTACTATGTTGAAAATAGACCAGTTGACCTCCATCCATTCTAGGGGAAAATTTGCACGAATCTGTGTTGAAATTGATCTCCGTAGACAGCTAATCCCTTCCCTCTCTTCATTAGGCTTGGATCTCAAGGTGGAATATGAAGGCCTGCACATGGTGTGCTTTGGGTGTGGAAGATATGGACACCGTGTGGAGGATTGCAGTGAATCAACAGCCAACGAGTTGAAACCGCCAATCTTGGCCGGAAACAAGATGAACTCGGGACAGTCAGAACTTGTCCCCCACAAGGACTCTATGGAAGCTACCGAGGACACAAGTCAGAATCAAGAGACTACTCAGATTCCCAATCCCGAGACTAATGAAGGTCATAAAGCCATCACAGCCACAGATCAAAAGCAAAACCCTTTTGGACCATGGATGCTCGCAAGGAAACCGCAAAGACGAAGGTTTGGTACTATTGTACATAATCAACCAGAGGAAAAAAGTTTGCAAAAGGATTTGGCGGCTATGGGTAGATCCCGTTTTGACGTGTTGGCAGATGAAAGAGAAAATGAACCTGATCTTGAGAAAGGTGAAAGAGCTGGCATGGATGAGAATGCTGGCCCTAGTGGATCATGGAATCATCAGCTGAAGCCGGTAGTGGGCCAGCCCATAAAGGAAAAAATCAGAACTAATCAGAGGCCCAATAAGCAAACCTATCATTCCAACAAGCAAAAAGATCAGCCTCAACAGTCTAAAGGGTATAACGTAAATCCTAATGTCACCAAGAACGGCCCCAAGCTCGCGAGTAATCCGTGTATAGAAACAATTGTTCCTCATATGCGTAGCAAAAGCAAAGGTAAAGCGGTGGCTTCTGATAATTTTGCGGATCATATGCACTGGATGCAACAATCAGGGCTTAGTGACCGCGACTCCTCTCAACAAGGTTTTGATATCACTTGTCCAGGGAGTGTTCAGGTTTATGGTCCCTCCAAGGAAGAATTGGAGTTCGTTAAGAAACTCCGAGATAGAACCCACCAGATGGGGGGAGCGCAGAACCCACCTGACCCAAGAGCAACAATTATGGCTATCGATTCTGGGGCAAAAGAATCAGGGATTAATGTCTCTCTTCCTACAGACTTTCAACCAAGTGTAATGGAAAATGTTAGGGGCAATTGCATACCCCACCCCTCCTCTACCAGTTGTTAATGAGTATTATCATTTGGAATTGTCGTGGCACTTCAGGTAGAGGTTTTGCGAATTTGATTAAGGATCTTGCTTTTCGCTACAGAGTTCTTTTTTGGTCCTTATTGAGACTCATGTTTGGGGGGCCAGAAGGCTAGAAGATTGATGTCAATTTCGGTTTTGGCGGTTTTTCATATCGAGGATGGCATCGGTTTCTCGGGTGGCATTTGGGTGATGTGGAGAACCTCATGTTGGAAAGTGGAGATTTTGATCTCATCGCGGTATGTGCATACCCAGGTGGCGAAATAACCACCCTTGGTTATTTACATTTATATATGGTAGTCCCACTCTAGAGATCGTGAGAGTTATGGGATAGTCTTGACTCTTTGGGTGATACCATTCACGGGGCCCTGGTGCATTGGAGGATTTTAATTCCACTCTTTCACCTGGCGATCTGACGGTTCTTCTCACTTAGCTTGTGATACAAATAGGTTCCTTTGGATGCATGTTAAATAATGGTCTTCGTGATCTCGGTTTCATTGGCCAACCTTTCACTTGGCAACGAAAGAATATCAAGAGGAGATTAGATAGATTTTTGGGCAAATTTTGATTGGATCGATGCGTTTAGGAAGCGTTGTTAAACATCTCCTCGTTTAAAATCCGACCATTCTCAATCTTTTTTATCTTTAGAGAGCGTTAATAACTTCAAGGTGATGCCAATTTTCCGCTTCCTGGCTCCCTGGCAGCTTCATCCAGATTTTCCTAGCTTTCTTAAGAATTCTTGGACCATGAATGGAGACTTATTAACCAATATTGATAATTTCACGGTTAAAGTGAAATTGTGGAATAGAAAGTGTTTGGAAATATTCACGCCAAAAGACTAGCATTCTTCTCGGAGTTAGAAGGAATTTCAAAAGAAGCTTTCTTTTGCTCCTAACCCTTTCCTTGGCGGTATAAGGAGTTGTGGCGGATTATGACAGATTCTTATTCAAGAAGAGACTTCTTTTGGAGACAAATGTCTAGATGCAAGCGGCTTAATCTTGGGGACAAAATACTCGCTTCTTTCATGGTCAGGCTTGAGGAGAAGGCGTCAGCAAGTATTATCTCGTTAGAAAGCGAGCAAGGAATTTGGGTGGATGACTTTGGATACACTCAAAAGTATGGGTGTCAATTTTTCTCAAAAACTCTACCGAGGAGAATTCGAGATATGATCGTTTATTCTTTCGAGGGGCTTTCCCTTGTATTCTTGAGAAAGGATCTTTGTTAATAGGAAAGTTACTCCAGAAGAGATCAAATCTGCCCTC
Organism: Dalbergia cultrata; assembly: GCA_031216105.1. Classification (NCBI taxonomy): domain Eukaryota; kingdom Viridiplantae; phylum Streptophyta; class Magnoliopsida; order Fabales; family Fabaceae; genus Dalbergia; species Dalbergia cultrata. Next base: position 23,409,271 of record CM062350.1, read on the forward strand.
TTCTCTATGGGGGGATGGAAGGCTCCTGGCCCGGATGGCCTACACCAATGTTCTATCGAATGGCAGGCACAAGTTTGCGAATCTACAACAAAGTGGGCTATGGATGTTTTCTAACCCGGCTATCATATCGTGATGAATAAAACCTTCATTTCCCCTTATCCCCAAGGTTGATTGCCCAGAAAATTTTTCTCAATTGACCAATTGGTTTATGCAATGTCGGCTATAAAGTGATCACAAAAATTATTTCTCTTCGTCTAAAAGACATCATGAATAAGCTAATTTAGCATACTCAATGTAGTTTTGTCCCGAGCGGGCTTAGTGCAGATAATATTCTTATTGCTCAAGAAGCAATACATAGCATGCAGAACAAGAAAGGTAAGGGAGGATACATGGCCATCAAAGTGGATTTTGAAAAAGCCTCACGATAGGCTCAAGCGGAAGTTCATTCGTGATACCTTGATGGACATGGGCATTCCTCAAGGCCTTGTCAATTTAATGCAGTTACTGTATCTCCAACTTCCTCAATGCAAATGGTTTGGAATGGCACTTTAAGTGATTCCTTCAACCCCTCTAGAGGAATTGACAAGGGACCGCTCTCCCCTTATCTTTTGTCCTTTGCATTGAAATACTCTCCCAACTCATTTCCCTAATGGTTGAGCAGAATGTTTGGGAGCCTATCTCCTTGTCTAATGATGGTCCTCCACTCTCTCATCTTTGCTTGATGACTTGGTTCTTTGCAAAAGCTTCTATGGCCCAATTGAAAGTGGTTAAAGGTATTTTGGACCTCTTTTGTAGTAGCTTAGGCCAGAAAGTGAACGTGACCAAATCCTGTATTTTCTTCTCCAAAAATGTGCGTTACCAGTTGAAGAAGGAGATTAGCGATGCTTCTGGCTTTCATCTTACCACTAACCTCGGCAAATACCTTGGGGTGCCTCTCTTTCATAATCGCTGTAGAAAAAATGATTTTCAATTTATTTTGGATAGGATGAATAAGAAATTGAATGGCGGGAAAGCTTCTAGCTTATCTCTGGCTGGGCGTATTACCTTTGCTCAATCGGCACTAGCCACCATTCCTTCCTGTATCATGCAAACCGTAAAGATCCCTATTGGTGTGTGTTCCAAAATTGACAGCATCTGCTGTAATTTTATTTGGGGTGGGAACGATAACAAAAAGAAGGTTCACCTTATGGTTGGGACAAAATCTGTCAACCCAAAAAACTCGGTGGTTTGGGATTCAAGAAAGCTAGAGATATGAATGAAACCTTCTTAATGAAACTTGGCTGGAGTTTGATCAGTCGCCGGGAAGCTTTATGGGTGCAAATTTTGTGAGCAAAGTATAAATGTGGGGGGGATGATATTCCCAAGTGCACTGTAGTACCTCGACCTCTAATGCCTGGCGTGGCATAGCTAAATTGTGGCCTAAGATTAGAATAATTCCATTAAGCGTTTGGGAAGCGGTGTGAATACTAGATTACAGACAGATCATTGGCTCCCAGGCATCCATAAACTCCATGATTTTTCCCTTTCGGAGTTATCTTTGCGTGAGTTGGGCCTTGAGTAGTGATTTCATTGGCGCCTTGATGGCGGTGGGATTGGAACACTTTGTTTCTCGGATTGCCCTCGATTTCGTAGAGCTTTTCCACCCCATGACTCGCCCCCATCCTGATCTGGGAGTGGACACAGTTGCTTGGCACCCTGATTGTTCCGGTCTGTTCTCCATAAAATCGGCCTATGAAGTTATCCATGAGGCGACCCGGATTGATTCTTGTTGCCATTTTCACTGCTTATGGCATCTTAAGATCCCTCGGTTGAAATCTTTTCTTTGGTTGGTAATTAACAATGCCTCCTCACAAACTATGCTCATTTGGAAAAGGAAAATGTCTTCCTCTCCTCTCTGTCCGGTGTGTGGGTCTATGGAGGAGATGGTGCTCCATGCCATTCGTGACTGTTTCGTTGCGAAGGGAGTATGGAAGAGCATCTTAGATAGACCAGCTGCTTCCTCTTTCTTCTTTGCCCCCCTGTCTCCTTGGATTGCAGAAAATATCAATCTTTGGAGTCTCGGTTTTATTGGGGTTGATTATTTTGATGTTCATAAGTACCTGCCATACTTTATGGAGGACTAGGAACAAATTTATCTTTGAAGGTAAGTCCCCCTTGAGGCGTGAAGTGGTTGCCAGAGTTGTAATTCTTGCTCGTAGCTACTCTTTAGCTTTGGGATTTGTTTCAGATGCCTATTCAAAGATCCGTAACTGGCAGGTGATCCAAGTAGCACAGAATCCTCCGCTTTGTTGGTGGGTCAAAATTAATGTGGGCTCCGTTTATCAAGGTTCGGGATGCGCGCTTGAGAGGGTATTTCTTGAGCCCCGGATGGTGGTTTTATTCGAGCTTCGGTCTTGGGGTTGGGCAATTGCTCTATTATGGTAGCTGAGCTTTGGGGAGCTGCTCTTGGTATTAAGATGGGATTAGATTTAAATGTTAATAAGATTGTTGTGGAGATGGATTCGAAGATTGCTATTCATTTTATCCTAGGTGGAGTGCATGTTAGTCATCCTTGTGCTCCTCTCGTGAAGCATATTCGGTTTCTCATGAACCAAGTCGATTGAAGTTCAGGTAACTCATACATCTGAAGAGGCCAATGGTTGCGCGGATTGTTTAGCTAATTTTGGGCACTCTATTGATAACTGGGTAGTTTCTTCCTTCTGGAACATTCCCGCTTTCCTTTCTGTGGCTTTTTTAGCTGACTCTGTAGGTACTTGTTTTACCCGCTTTGTGGGTAGCTAGTGTTGTTTGTCGTCTTTGGGCTGTAGCCCCGTCAAAGATCAAAAAAAAAAAAAAAAAAATTAATCTTACGCCACGTGACCAGCAGACACTTGACTACGTCAAAGAAAATTGTTGCTGAAAAATATCATGAACACCCTATTTGGTCCTCCAGAAATTTTGCATTATATTATATTGTCTCTTAAGGAAATAAATTAATCTTATAGATTCTTAATATTGAAAATAATGAACACATTAATTCCTCTATTAGTGCACTTACACACGTGACACAATATAATGATGATATGTCATTAAAATGTTGGGTGCAAGTAACATGACATTGGTTTATAACATATTGCACTTTTTTTTTATCTAAAATTACATAAAATAAGTTATTTTATAATTTATAATAGAGATTTAAATAACTCATTTTGTAAATTTTCTCCATTAAAATGAGTCATTTTAAACTTAATTATATTTCAAATAATACACATCGCTTAACATCCTATTAATGGGTCAATGTGCAATTCCATTGGCATTTAAAGGATCAAATACACACAAAGGACTAATGTATCCAATTATTAAAATCTTGATGGACCATAAGTTTTGTTTTAGTTTTTGAGGAATTAAATTATCTTGTGAAATTTTCTTGATAGATTAAATGGGCTATTACCTCAAAAAATATTATTTCATCTCTTTTAATGTATGAAATTTTAGTCGTATATTTAAATTATATTTTAATGGACAAAAATTAGGTTTAGGAGAAGATTCACTCCAATCTAGAAAGTGAGATATATCTCGAGGCTTATCAACTGCGGCAAAAGTACTTAAAAACTAACAGCATAAAAACCTAAAATCTGAACTCAAATTACGATGACATTTAATTTGAAGACTAGCCAAATTAATCTTATTGGCATACCATGTAAATTACTACTATTTTCTTCAACAATATTTTTAATATTACAATTAAAATATCACACCTAAAATAATTCAAAATAGCGTTTTCTATTGCTGTTTTACCTTAAACGTCCATGCTCATCCACCACTAAATAAAAATTTTTCGTTCTTTGAAATTAGTATATGTTTAGCACAAAATAATATTAAATCTGTCATAATCAAGGTTAAGAAAATCGGACCGGGCATTGAACCGGTCAAGGTACTGGTTCAGAGGTTTAGAGGTCCAACCGGTTCAACCGGGGTTCAACCGGAATATAATAATATATATATAAATATATATGTATAATTAATTAGAACATAAAAAATATATTAAATCATTAACATTAACATAATTAACACAAAAAATATATATTTTCATAGGTTTATAAAAATAAATCTAATCCATATAAAATTTCTCTAGTTTTAGTTGCACAATATGGTTACAAAAGTATTTGAAAACAATATTTGTTAGTTGACTAGCAAATTTTATGATGAGCAGCTCGTAGATATTAGTATTTTTTTCATATATAAAATAAATATAACCCATTTTTTTCATTTTTGCTTTGTAACTGCTATAAAATATTAGTATTTAAGTTTTGAAACTAAAAAAAAAAAAATAAAATCAAAAGCTCCGACTGGGCTTGGACCGGTCCTGCTCAGGCTTTCAGCTTTTTCGGTTTTGACCGGTTCTTGACTGGTTCTGAAATGCCCCGGTTTTCCCCACTCAACCTGATCGGCCGACGACCGGCTCCCTGTTAACCCGGACCGGCTTGGCAGTCCGGCTTCTTAACATTGGTCATAATACGAAGTGGTATGAGTTCAACAGCAAAAGGTTGCTCTTTCAGTGTTTTTTTTTTTCAATTTTTTTAGTTTTAGAAAAAAAACGAACACAAAAACTCTCATCCTATATGCATTAATAAATTAAGAATTAGACATTATACTCAACGATGGATACCCTTGATCGTGAACCAAAGAAAGAAAATAATAATACCTTTTAACTGCCAAATTAAAGATTCTCCTTTTTTTTCCGATTTGGCAAGAGGCTATTAAAAAAAACCATATATGAAAGTTAAACTATCATTAAATGTTAAATCAAGACAATTCACGTTTTCGCGAGTTGTTCAACTACATCGGTTTGATAACAACTTGGACCATGTTTTGGCACATCAACCATCTTATTTATGTCCAAGTAAAGTTTATGCAATCTAGGAAGAAAAAAAAGCAATGTACTTATCAACTATAATTTTATCATCTTTTCTTTATGGTAATAAAATACTACTTTTATATTAAGAGTTTAGTTTTGATTCATTGATAATGTAAAATAAGTTTTACATCACTATCATTTAGTCAGATATTTTTATTTGTAAAACTTCCTTGAAGTAATTGATAGTTAAATCTAACTCTTTTGTTAGTTTATTTTTATAGAGTGGATACATATAAATTGAATTCATATATCAATTAGAGCCGCAAAACAACAGTTATATCACAACAAGCAAGCATTATAGAAGCCATTTATCTTGCACAAACAGTTGTTCATGCCACCAGAGAAAATGACCAATTCATATGTTTTTCTTGTTTCTTGTCAGTTTGTCTATTGATTATTGAATACAACCGAACTCATAGATGAAGTCTCTACTTGCATCTTCACCTGTCTTCACAACCCCACCCCTCACCATGAAAATAAAACTCCTTATAGCTAGTGCTATCAAACACGTAGAAGTGGTCACATGCAAGATGGGCCAATAAAACTCCTTATAGCTAGTGCTATCAAACACGTCGACTTTCATGAGTACAGCTAATAAGTAATAATCCTCGAAGAAATTTTTCCAAAAAAGGAAATAATAAATCTCTAATAAATAATAATTAGTCTTATTCACATTCAAATGTCACTTTCTATAACTACAATCCTTGTGAATTATCTAGAAATTAAAGAGTAGTGCTATTTATGCATACAATTTGTGAAACATTTCATCGATATACTCTCGTCCACTATATAATGAAATATAGGATTCAAACTAAGTGAGACTCACACCCCCATCTTATTCACTCCCAAATGTCACTTTCTATAACCACAGTTCTCCTAAATAAATTAAGTGGAAATATTATTTGCATATCCAGTTTGTGAAATATTGTATTAATATACTCTTGTCCATCATTGGATGGAATATGAGATCTAGGCTAAGTGAGACTCACACCTCCGTTGAATAGTATATAAGACTTGACAAATTATAAGGTGGATCTCAAATTTGACCCCCTATTATTAGTTTTTTTATGATTATCCTTTTCGTTGGATATTTTAATCTAATGGCTAGTAATAGGACTAATAATAGGGGGTCCATGGTGAATCTAAAAAAAAAGGTCCACCATAAAACCAACCTATAAGAGTTTGTTGGCATGATATGAATAATATTTGACATCTAGAAATGAGAAGAGCAATAGAAAGTAAAAAACAAAAAAAAAGATGGTTAGCTATGTAAAAATGCAAAGGGAACACCATGGTCAGGATATTTAATGTTTGTGCTTCAAGCTTTGATTGTGTCATTATCCAGAAAATGATGAGACGCAAGACTGCATGTGATCCCATCTTGCAAACCAGAAGCAAGTGCTGGTCCGGTCCTAACAGTACCACAGTTGTTATGAAAGTCTCGTAGAAAGTGGTCCTATTTCAGAACATATTCTGATTGAAACTGTTGTGATGTTATCCATATTTGTTCATTTCTTGATGAGCATAGTTGAAAACGTTGCTATACAGTGCACAACATTACTAATCAACATTTTTTTTTTTCGTATCCTCAATAATATGCTCAAATCACTTTCAATATTGTTTGGCTGAGTTTGATTGATGCGGTTACCGATAATGAGGGAAAAACCACATAATAGGAAAAGGAGACAACAAAGTTTGCTCATAAGAGCAGGGAATAGAGAGGCCCATGTTGGCTAGTCGAAGGCTCGCTCATTTCTGGCCACTAGTCCTTTAACTTGTACGATATATGGGAGGGTAATAATAACTAACTTATTTATCATTATTAAAAGTAAATAATAGTTTATTTAAATATATCATATAGAAAATTGAGTATATAAATTTATTTTAAAAAAAATTAATAGTTAAATAAATGGATAAAATGTAAATGTGTCATTTTATTTTATATCTTATTTTGAATATCATGTTTATAAAATTAAAAAACTTGGTAAATAACATATAGCTAATAATAAAGAGCCTATTTTATGAAGATTTTACAAATTTTGAAGATTGAAATTGTTAAATAATAAAAGAGACACTACAACAAAATTGCCATATACCCACTGTAATTTTTAGCTACACATATATATACTGTAGCTATAGGTAGTATATAGCCACAAATATATGGTACTGTCACTATAAGTTTTAAAGACAGATATTTATACTCTGAGTATTGGACATCTATACCTACACTTATATTTTGCTATCACTATAAGTTTTTTAACTGTGGGTATAACTGACATATACCTACGCCTATAATTTACTGTCATTATAACTTTTTTTTAACCGTGGGTATAAAGAATGTATACCAACACTCATATTTTATTGTCACTATAAAATCCTTTTTCACTATGGGGATAGAAGATTTATACACCTACACTCATTCAATTATCATTATTGTTTTTATTTTCAGCTATGTAATTTTTTTTAGCGCCAATCTGAAAAAAAATAGATCCCTTTAAACTTTTATTTTCCCTCGTTTTTTATTTTTTCATTTCACCTGACCACACACAAAGAAGAGACGAGAGAGAAATGTTTGAAAACATGTTCCTTCAAAAACTCAAATCCCTGGAGTTTCCCATCTTCACCGAGGAAACACCACCCCTCACTCACACAATCTCCATCCACCGCCGTGAGCAGCTTCGTTCGTTTGAGCGCGGAGGTTCATCGAAAATCCTAGCAACCTCCTTGCAGTACCGTCCTCGTGCAGCCTTGCATCGCGCCATCAACCGCTGCCGCTGGCCGAAGCTGCCACCGCATTGGAGCACCATTGGAGATCTTCATCCTCGTATTTCCTCATAACGTCAGCATCTTCATCCTCTCGCCGTTGGTAACAGTCGCTATTTCTGTCGTGGCCAGATCCGCTTTCGATTATCTTGTACAATAGCTGGAAAAGAGCGCGTCCCGGTTCGATTCAGATTTGAACGAAGATCAAAACTCGTGGATCTGCTATGTGACTCTCCATCATTAGAGGTTTGATCTTGTTTATTCACTTTTGATTTAGCATTTTGAGTTCTCCCTCTTGCTACTTTCTACATTTTGTGAGTTCTTTATCATTTATGTGTGATTCAGGAACAACTCCATCGGATTCCATCAGATTCATCGCATTTTGTGCTATTGTTAAGAATCATCGTGGGAGTCACTGCTTCAGCTTTTCTGATTTGATTTTCACTCAATGGATTTCACTGCCTTTGAATATTATAGTTGTTCTGTTTGATATATTGCCGTAATGAAAATCATTTATTATATTTTGCAGAGACTAGAAGCTAGAACAGCTACTTCAGCTATCAAGCTTCCATGGTGAGCTCAGAGTTCTGTGAGTTCTTTTTATTTATTTATTTTGTGTGTGTGTGTGTATAATTCATATAAAATGCTGATTTCATTTGAGCAATGTATCTCTATATAGATATAGATTATATAGGGTATCCTAGTTTTAGTCACAGTCTATGTCAGACCTGCTGTTTTAGAATATTAGAAAAGTTTGCTGTAACAATACAACACTTTGTGCTTATTCCTTGTTTACCTCTGTTTGTATATAATATACAATGCTCCCCAACCATGGTTCTTTGAAAATATGTATATAATCTATTACCTATTAATAGTTCTCACTTAAAGAATGTGTTAAAACCAAATCCTCTGAATAATGGCTTACCTATTAATGATCATGAACAATCCACAAAGAATGAATGTGAATGCCACCACTAACCATCCATTGATAACAAATCTGGTACGCATTTTATATTCAATAGTTGATGATCAAAGCTTCTCCTTATCATTCAATAGAAGGATAAGGTCTATGCATACTCAGTTGTTGGATTGTTTTCCCGTTTCAATTGTTTCCCATGCTTTAAACTTTTCAGTCTATATGAACACAGCATGAATGTCGAAGAAAAACAGAATTTTTTGTATTGGAGGCGCCTGAGTTGATCACTTGTTAGCATCCAGCACATATCCTACTTAAGTATAAAATGGCAAATTTCTTTTCCGTTTTATTAAGGGTTTGTTTTGTATGCATGGAATGGTGGAGCAATACATCTCTTCATCTTTATAAGGGGTGCCATTGTGAAAATTGTCAAATATCTAGTGACTAGTGTCTAATTGATTAATGGCGTGTGAGGCAAAGGATATTCTAGAACAGTATCAAATAGCACTGTTTAAGTGCTTTTATTATTTTCTATTGTGGACAATGCACATAGCTAAGGTAGCAATGGCTCCTTTCTGTTTATAGTTAGAAGCCATATTTCTTCAATATTAATTTGTCTTCTCTGAAAGTGTATCTACTGTAGTATTTAAATCCACATTCAACTTGTCAATACCATCCATGTATGATGTATCTTCATTCTATAATCTTAGTTCTTGTAAATGACTATGATTTAGCTCATGTCTTATATAGATATATAATCTTAATAATATTACTTGTATGTTGGAATTAATGTAGGTTGCATAGGTACTCTAGAGTTTGAAGGTGCTAATTTGCTGAAATTTGTACTATACTTCAGGTAAATTTATTTACTAGTTTCTAGCCCGTCATTTAGTTGGTAGAGGTGGGTAGCTACATTAACTTTGGTGATTAAATTGTCTATCTAAGTTTATATTTCACTTTTGCACTAGTCTTTTATGTTGTGACTTCCGTAGTTGTCATTGCTCTTCAGGTTTCTATATGTATACTTGTATTTGAACTTTGAAATCTAGAGTTTAAGGGAAATATATATTTTTCTTCTATTGAGTTGTGATCTTTTAAATACATGGTGCAATTTTATTTATTTATTTTTTTCACTCACGGCTATTAGAGAATAAAATTTAATCAAAATAAAACTACAATGTTCCCGAGAGCAATTGGAGGTAACATCTGTCAAGAAGAATGGATTCCTCTGTTTTTCTTTTTCCGTCTTTCGCAAATGTCACTCAATGATACTTGGGATTATTCTCTTTTTAGGATGATAAGATGCATGTACTATAATTACATTTGCATGTGAACTTCATAATTTGTATGTTCTAGTGTTTTTGTTTAGGCATGTGAACTTCTATATGTGAATGACTAAGTTGTACATGAGGTTGATATAGAAAACTGGTATTAATGTAGGGCAGCCAGTCAGTACACTTTTTGTTTTCTTTTTCTTTTTTCTAGGAAATAGGAATACTTTTACACTTTGTATAGGAGAATATTTTGTTCTGTTATTGATTGGCTGGAATCTATTATTGCAAGCCTCTTCAACTTGCAATATTTGCCCAATTTGAACTTGGCTTACAATGTCTTTGGTTTTTTTATTCCTACAAAGTTGACAAGCTAAAGAGTTTGAGGTATTTGAACTTGTCAAATGTTGGTTTTGAGGGACAGATTCCAACTGAAATCTCTCACCTCACAAAGCTAGCTACTCTTGATTTGTCTACTTCAAATATCTCACAACATTCTCTAAAACTGTGGAATCCTGATCTAGGAATGCTTGTGCAGAACATTACTGACATCGTAGAATTATATCTAGATGGAGTAAGTGTATCTGCTGCTAGAAAAGAGTGGTGTCATGCCATACCTTCATTTCCAAAGTTACAAGTTCTAAGCATGTCTTTTTGCAATTTGACCATTGTCTGAGTTTGAATAAAATGTCAAGCCTAGTGCCAGCATCCTTTGCAGAATTTCACAATTTAACCATTTTGCATGTGAAGCATGTTAAATTGAATATTGGTTCTCTGTTGCCAAGTATTGTTTATTACTACTAATTATATCTAAAATTTGTGTGATTTTTCTATAGGTTCTAGATGCTTCAAGCATACCAAATGATCAAAGCAATTCAAGATCTCAAAGTTTCAATAATGAATATCATGAATATAGTATGTGCTTAATTTGGTTAGTTTATATTAAGATTGATATTAATTTTGTTGAATACATACACTAATATTAATGCTTTATTGTAATTTGTAGGTGATAACTAGAAGTGAAGGTGCTCATCTTTGTTAGTTGTTGGTGATTCATGCCTATTATATTTTGGAATTGTATTTTGTATTCACCATATTTATTTTATGGGAGCACAACATATGTATTGTTTTAGATTGATATGATTTCGTTTATTTGTAATATTGATACCTATTACTTTAAGACTTATTTTACTTTTAATATAATTGGAGTCTTTTTATTTTTAATATGATTGTTATTCTTATATAAATTTAAATACATAAATTGAATTTCAAATTTTAATTTTTTGTACCCACAAAAAATAATTATTATAAGTTATAACCACGGAAAATATAAAATCAATAAAAGTGTGGTTATAAGCTATACCCACAGAAAAGTTAAATTGAACAAAAGTGTGGTTATAATCTATACTCAGAAAATTGAAAATTAGTAAAAGTGTAGCTATAAGCTATACTTGGTGATCATTTGTGATGGTTTTTAGTTCTGTCACTAAAACCTATAGTGATAATGAAATCTGTGGGTATAAGTCAAGACATTTTCTGACGGTAATGAGTACCATCACTATATGTTATACTGACGGTAAAAAAACTGTGGGTAAAGGCATAGTAAAAATGACGAAAGTGGAGGTCCGTGGGTATAAGTTTTTGAAGGCTATACCCACGATTTTTATACTTTTGCCTACACTTTTTTACCATCACTATATGACAATTTTCTTGTAGTGAGAATAATTGACTAATTTTACTATATCAGGAGCCATTTATAAGAATGACAATGAGCATATATGAGAAAAGAGACATATCCCACGCCTCCCATTGTCATTTAGAATTTTGCCTCCCATCCCCATCTCCATTTGCGTCATCAGTCCCCATTCTCCATTTCCCCCAGGGATTTGAATCCCTATGGATATTCGTTAAAACATTTCAAAATGAGAAAAAATTTAAAAATATTTTACAATTTAAAACATAAATATCCATAATAATAAATATTATTAATGCAACATAATTCAAATTAAAATTAAAAATGCACACATAATGCACATTCAATAAAGATAATTGAAAAAAAAGATTGAAAGTGTACTATTCATATCCCTACCTTATTTAACAAAAATGGGGACTCCACCCTATCGACCATCCCATGAAGACAAAACATGTCCCTATTCTCATACCCATTGTGGATAATTTCCACTCGTACCCACTTTCAATAGTTTTTTTTTCCAATCATCCCTAGTTTTTTATATATTTTTAGTACATTAAAATATTTAAATTATAAAAACATAAAAATATATTTTTTTAATTAATAAAATTAATAAATAAATTTAATTTTTGTTTCAATTAGACCTTCTTTCCTTGTATATTATTTTAATAAATTAAAATATCAACTTTAAAATATATGTTATAATTAATATGTAATAATTAGTAGAAATATATATATAATCCTAGTTTACATCATCTCAATTATTGGAGTAGTATATCAATTACAATATTATTTTCAATAAAAAAATAATATAATTTTTTAATTTTTTAAAAATTAATAAATAATTAGTATCATTATCATAGAAGTGTAAATTCTGGGATTGATTTTTTTAATATTTTAATATTGAAAATTTGAAGGTTTGATTTCAAAAAAAGTAATATGAAAAGAATTGTGGAATTGATAGGTATTCAAGTTGCAAAAAAAATTAAATAGGATATAATGAGACAGGTAGATAGATAGGTTTTTTTTTAATGATTTTTAAAAGTTCTAGATTTTAAGTTAAAAATTTTTTCTCTAATCCCATTCTCATTTAGAATGTTACCTCTGTCCCCATCATCATCCTCGCATAGGTCCTTATTCTTCATTCCATCTAGAGATTTGAATCCTTATGGATATTTACAGGTTTATTTAAAAAGTTCCAAAAAAGGAAACATTTTAAAAATACTGTGAGATGCAAAATATAAATATTAATAATAAAAAATATTTCTAATATAACATAATCCAAATTAAAAATGAAAATACATATATAATATAAATCCAATAAAGATAATTGAAAAAAAAAAGTGTGACAAGATTTTCTTGTTATCATTAATTATTATAATTATCATAGTTTTGTTGTAATTAATCCTATTGCTATAATCCTTAATTATAATAATCAATATAATTATCATTAATTTTGATTTTTTTAACATACTTATAATAGCTTTGTTATAATTAATACTATAATTGTATATAATTTTTATGGTATAATATATTCAATTATAACTTTGTTTATATTATTTTTTATTTGTTTATATTACTTTGTTAATGGAAAAGAGATATGAAAGTATGATTAGAAAAATAATAATTAATAATTAGAAGATAAACTAAATAAAAAAAACTTACTTTAAATATTAAGATTATAAAAGGTGGAGCATAATTTTGTCTACAAATGACACATAAAATTTTTTCCATGTAATGAGCCTTAAATATTAGTATTATTATACATTATAGATAAATTATAGATTTTATACACCTATTTAATATTAATTAAATAAGAATAAATTTGGTAAAAATTGAATTTTGAATTACTATCATATTAAAATCAATCAACTAACAATTCGTTGATAATTTAACCAGCTCTTTTTCTTTGGAGCGAAAAAAATGAGCTAATCTTAAAGATTATTTATTTTGAAATTATTTTCTTTTAATTTTTTGTATTACCCTCATAATGCGAGACTATTAAAAGGGGTAAATTTATAAAGGTTATTATAACATATTTCTATTTTTTTTCGATTGGAAATTTCTAATATTATTACTAATAAGAGTAATAAAGATGATGTTTGTATATACTCACGTTAATTAAGAGGAGGTATTTTGTATATGCACCTTAATCATTGTAAATTTTTTTATTATGTTATTTTAATAAAAATACTAGTTTTTAAGTTTGTCCCTTTCGAAATTTGACACTTACTAATTCCATTTTGTTTCATGTGTATCAGTATAAAATTTCATTTGATTAAGGAAATTAATAGATTCAAAAAATATATTATAATAACTTAATGATATAATGACTGTCATGTGAGTATTGTTTATTATTAATAGTAGATAAGTGTATGCATTTTATTTTTCATTTTGTAACTCAATTTTTTAATTAAACAAATATATTTAATGGAGAATCATAATATAATAAATTAATTTGTCAAAATCAATATTAAAATTGGCACTAAAATATGAAAAATACTTATTCTTCCTTAATCCTTAAACAGAAAGCATAATAAATCAACATGTGAAAATCAGTTTTGGATTTAGTTTCAATAACCAATGAAAATTTGAGAAGTGTATCAATCTTGAATTTAGTTTCAATCAAATAATTAATAATTTAATGAAATATAGATTTGAATGTAAATATTTTTAAAATAAAATTAAGTTTATGAGAATTGTGAGTCATAAATTGTTCTATGAGCATCACGTTACAAAGTTTCCTCATAATGCGTCTTGTTAATTAGTAGTGTGTTATATATATATATATATATAATGAATGATTAGAACAGAAAACAAAAATATAATTCCATTTGCATATTTTAAGAATTTTATAAACTTTTTCCGCTCACAAAAAAAAAGAAAAAAATTATTTTTGGCCAATAAAATTAAATCTTTTGTAGACATCTCCATATGTTGTAATAATTTCAAACATATATGTAAAATAAGAAATAAATAGAAGTATGTTTTTAATAATTATACTAATATTTTGACACCCTCTCCCTCTGTCCATATTCAATCACGTTCACTTCAACACAATTCAACGTTTGAGTTCTAAATACTACCGGGAAAAAAAATTGAGTATTAAAGTCATTTATTCCTTCATTCATTTTTTAACTACCAACATGATGTTTGGATTACCAAATGTATAGGTTTCAAAATTGTAGAGTTATTATAAAATAGTGTGCGCTATATTCAAAAGCAACCACTTTCACCACATCGCTTCTCTTCTGATATTTTTTTCCCATTGAAACTATCAATTTTTCTTATCACTCACCATACATCTTCGCTATTAATTCATTCCTTCTTCACATGTAATCTTTCATATTATTTAAATATAAAGCTGCATCATTTTTATTACCCTATTTTTTCAGTTAGCTTCTGCTTTCTTCTTGGAACATTATTAGGTTTAAGATTTTATCTCTCTTTTTTCCAATTTTTTAATTAAAAATGCAAATTTTACTGATTCTTCCATTGTACTAATCCATGCATATGGATTTTTGCATGAAGTTCAAGAGTCTTAGCATAAACTTTCAAGAAGTAATATTCATTTGAAGAGTCAGAAAAGACAAGTGAATTGAGAGTATTTTCCAATAACTAAAAGAGTATCATACTTCTTGGGATTAATCAAACCAATAGTGCCTCCTCTAGCTAGCTAAAAATAGCTTATTGAGTGATCTTTTTTTTTTTATTCTTCAGCTTCAAAAGTGTGTTGAGCTTGGTTGTGCAATTCAATCTCTTCTATCACATACCACAAGCACAAGGTAATCTATTTTCTTTCAATACTTGTTATTTTTGTGCTTCTATTTCTTATTTGTCTTAAATTTGAAAAGATTCATAGAAAAAATTGCATTATTATTTACACTACAATTGTCATTTTGCATAACTTTACTTGACATAGAATTGCAAATAATAAGCAATGAAAGTAGAGTTATAAAAAATTTCCAAATATTTAATTAACCAAAATTTTTTTAAAAAAATATTTTCCCAAATGAAAAAATTCAAGCATTATGTTTTTTATACATCTTATAATTTAAATAGCAAATGTGACTCTAAATTATCTTACTTTTGTGTATAAAAAAACTCCATAAAAAAACTCATGACAAAAAAAGACTCACCCCAATCACCTGATGATCTCTTTTTTTTTTTTTTACACACTCAGAGAAATACAATAACTTTTTTTATTAAAGAAATTCAATTACTTTCGTAAGGAGATGTCATGAAAATTCCATATCATCACTTTGTATATTATTTATTTATTTATTTATTTTGTATTATTGACTTCATGTGTTAAATTTTTATATTTGTTAAAATGGTATGAGTTCATTCTTAACAAAATTAATATATAATTCATAAATTATCTCAGGAAATAGATTCAGCGTATGTTTATTATAATAACTTTTCACCTTTTGATTTGATTTGACATGATATACCACTTTTTTTTATTTTTTTACAAAAGTTTACTCTTTTTAAATTAACAAATAATTTGGTTAATTTTTTAAAAAAAGTATATGTAATAGACGAATGAAATATTATTATAGTATAAAAATTATTTTGAAGTTGATTTTAATAGTACGTAAAAATAGTTTTCAGAAAAATATTATTAGTTAAAATTTTATTTTATATTAATCTTTCTAGAAGTTATAACTAAAATCACATATTTATACAATAAAATTAAAATTAAATTATATCTTCAGTTTCTGATTCTTTTATATTAATTTATGAAAGAATTGAGACTACATATAAAATTCTATTCTATTGCAAATTACAACGTCCAAATAAAGTTAGTAATGTTGAAACATATACTCATAATTTAAATTAATTTAATTCCAAAAATTAATGAGGTTATGTATTAAATTCATTATTACTTTCAATAACACCATGTTATGTATAATATTGAAAACAGTACTGATGGTAGTAGAATTTTACAGTCGAGTTTTTTTAAAAAAATTATTGACTTTGAGATTTTTTTTTTCTTTTGAGATTTGTATTCTGTGAACAAATGGCATCTAATGACACAATAAGAAAAATAAGTTTCAGATTTTAAATTAACTTCATTTATAAAAGAATTGACTGAAAAGATTATGCTTAAAAATATTTACGTAAAACAATAGTATGCTTAAAATTGTTCTTAAAAATATTTAACAGTTGACTCTTTTATGTATAATAATATTTTTTATTTCATGTGATATCCAAACTATTGATGTTTAAAAAATTTAAATGTTTCTTATTTTTTGGTATGCTTTTATGTATGACTTTTTAATACGTTTTTATGTTAATAACAATAGTAAAAATACTAAACCACACTTTTGTTAAAAGTTTCTAAAACACGAGTTCCAGCATTTTTGGGGTTATTTTTTTTAGTTTTTTCTAATATCTTTGTGATATGAATTATGTGTTATTTGTCAACAGTTTTTTATTTTTCTGAGACATCCTTAATTAGAACTATTTAAAACTTCTGGATATTTCACACAAGCTGAAATATCAATGAAATGACTTTTACAGCTGAAAAAATAAAGAAGGATAGATGTTAGCTCAATTATATTTAAACTTCATCATATAATTATATTTAATTTTAAAATAAAATAAAAATAATTATCTATTTAATCTTTTTTAATCCTTTAATTTTTTTAAAACAATGGTTTATTATTAAAGACATCACCTATAAAGTAAAAATAATAATAGCACTGTGGGATGAAGAATATTTAGAAAAAGAGCAACATTGACTCCTTTAAATGACATTGTTGATTAATGAGATTATGTAGAATTGTTGAATACTTGAAATTTTTCTTGATTCCTAAATCATTATTTGCAACTAAAAGATTGACCGATGGTTATGTTACTCATGAACATAAATCCTGCATTAAATGTACAATGATAAAACTGCTTATATTATGCACTCGAGAGATTGGATCAAAGAAGCAAAAACTATTAGAGGAAGTAATATTAGTGCACAAATATTTATCCGTCCATCAAATAGTTTTTCCAATAAATGACTCAAAGTAGCCTTTTATCTTATCAAAGAAACAATTTCCCTAGAAAGCCCTGTGATGCAATGACAATAAACAAAAGTCTAGGCCAATAACTGAATCATGTCAAGGATAACTATATGTGACATTATCAAGAGTGTTTCATCAAAAGAGTTGAAAATTCTTATAGTTTAGGAGGGTGTGAAATATAAAGACTATACTATAAATATGGTTTACAATGAAGTGCTTAATAAAGAAAATTATTTAACATATTCTTATCATATATAATGTTTAATAATTACAAATTTTTCTTAAAATATTGAATTTAAACTCAATCATCACAAAAAGTTTTGAAAAATCCCCTCCAATGCACGGGCTTAACTTCTAGTATATATTTGTAAAATTCACTACAATCCACAATTATTGCATACTTGAAAAAAAAAAGCTAGCGAATGAATATTTACACTAATCCTTTCATTTTATGAAATTTAAGTACAAAAAAAAAATAGAGCTAAATAATTTGTATTGCGATATTAATGCTTCTGTTACAGGCTTGTGTTGTATATATGGTGAAAGAAATACAACACAATTTGTTTGCAAAGAAGTGAACTATATAATTGTTGCTATAATCGCCTTTGCATGGTTGAGGCTTTTCCTTAATTGAGAAAAAATATAAATTAATTTATATTACTTTTGTGTTGAGGCCAAATAAATTTTTGTCATTACAAATTAATAGTAGGTATTTTTTGTGATATTTTTTATTGGATAATTTATTGTCATTTTTAAAATCTGAATCTAAAATAATATACTAACAAGTATTTTTTAGTTTGAATAAAAAATAGCTTTTTTTAAGTAACTTTCATTTTAAATATTATTTTATTATGTATTGCATTTAATAAATAATTTATTTTCATTTTTGTTTGAATTTAAAATATGAGAAAATCGTTCTACCTTTAATAACTTTGAATTTTGATTTTATGTTTCATATCATGTCCAATCACAAATTTTGCAGGATAAGTTAGATGAACTCATTTAAAGTCTATAGTAACTTTTTTTTAGCGCATATAGTAAATTTGATTATTATAATATAGTTGGAGGTCTATAATTTTTAACCGAGAACGATTTTTTAAATTTAAAAATGAAGTGCAATTAAATAATTTCATAATCCCCAAATTTAAAATTTTATTAAAAGTTGCTTCAGTTACTCACAATCAAAGGTTTTAGAAGTGTGAAAGTGTGCATTTATAAGTTACAATTTAGTAATAAATAGGTAATTATGATGGAGTTGCAGTTCCATGGCAATTGTAACAAACAATATTTAACGAGTAACATCAAGTAAAATGGCGTTCCAAATTATTGTGCAAGCATGAGTGATAACCACATACTACTCCCCACAATCTTGAGCTTTTAATTTTTTGCATAAACTTGGGCACAGAGATGCAGAATAAGAATGACGTGGAGTGAAGAAGTTTTGAAAGTGGTTATCCAGAGCATATCAATTGGGTCCCCATCAGCACACAGTTTTAATGTCAAACCCATATAACAGATTTGCAAGTGTTCATTGCCTCATCTCAAGACCGAATGAGAGGCCAAATGATGTTAGGTGTATAATTAAATTATACAATAAATGCATACCACACACCTTATTACTATTTGATTTGATAAGTGAGTGAGATGAGTGGGGACCATAAATTACATCTAATAGTAGTAAGGTGTGTGATGTGCATTTATTGTACACCAAACATTATTCATGAGAGTCCACCTATGTTACCCATTCAAAATGCTTGCCCCCAAGGTCAATGTCCTTATGTCCTTATTGGTTGTAATTTAAATTGAGATATGCTTTCATTTCCATATATGGTTAGAGGCACTAGATTTTGCATTGCCTTCGAAATCTTCTCGGGTTGGCTAGGATTTTCAATACCATGCAATTCAATTTTTCATATAATGAAACTTTGGAAGTAGGAAGATATGGATATGACTATTTTCGAGTTTGGCCTTCAATGCGAGGTTGCAATGTGGAGTTTCGATGTTGGATATGGATATATATGTTGGTTTATTGTTAATGTATTTATATTTTTTATGTTATGTTTCTGGAGTGTATTGCCGCCTTTTTTTTTCCTCTTACTTCTTGATACAATTTGTTATCTCCCACTCTTTTCAGGAGTTCACCTCAATTGTCAAAAAAAAAAAAGAAAAAACCCTAGCCATTCTTTTCTTTCTCACCACACAAAGAAGGTAATGTCTTCTCTTTTACCTCTTGCTTTTGAATTTTGTTAGTTTTTCTTATGTATTTTATGTTTTTTTTCCAATTGTGTTCTACTTATGTGTTTTTTTTGGAATAACTGATAAAATGACTTAAAATAATTAACTTATGTGTTTATGGATATAGATTACAAATTTATAGTCTGTTAAATTAAAATTCATTTTCAAAATTGATTTTAGAATTTGGTAGTTTATATATTACATGTATTGTATTATTTTGTATACTGATTAATATTTTATTTTACTGTTTACTATTTAATATGACAGTAAACATTTAAAAATTATTTACAATATTTTTCACTTAAGTTAAATTTATTTTTGTTATTATTGTTAGACCTTTTGATAAAGTGATATTGTTTCTTATTTTAGTTAACAATAATAATGTTATTTCGACTAACTTTTCTTTAAATCGCTTGGCTAGACAAGAATTAGTTGAAAAAGAAAATTAAGTTGCTATTCAACTAACTTTTCTTTTATCATTTGCTTTTGAATTTTATTAGTTTTTCATTTATTTTTCACTAATATATATTATTGAATTAATTATCAAAGTTTAAATGTAGTGAGATAGAACGACTTATATGTGTATATAATTTTATGTAGTATTTAGTTTAAATATTAACATAATAGTTGTCAAGATCAAGAATTAAGTCAAAAAATTATTACCAAAGGTAAAAAAAAATTATATATATTTTCATGTGACAAAAAACTAACACATCATAACATGGTACCAAGAGTAAATTACATTTGAGAATAGCAAATACAGTACTACTATTTATTATGCAAATAAAATGCATAAAGTTCTTCACTATACATTGTTTACTTAATTATCAAATTAAAGTATGAATGTGTTACAACGTTAATTTATTTGTACATATAATTTTACGTAGGATTTAGTGTACATATTAAGAGTATTGAGAGAAAAGGTTTCAAACTACATAATTGAATAAAAAATTATTAACCAATGATAAAAGAAATTATATATGTTCTTTTATGTCAAAAAAAACAAAAACAAAACACAATATGATAACTAAATTAAACTACATTTGCGGCAAACACTGTATTACTATATTAATGATTAAATTTATAACTTTTTTTAATCAATTTCATCATATTGGAAATTTTGAAAATTTGTAGTTATTAGTTTTATTAAAATTTTGTCAATAGAGGGCACAAAGTGGCTTCCTGTTTTGAAGAAAAAAGTGATGACATGGATATGTTTTGCAATGACAATAAATAAAAGTTGAAGACAATCATTGAAATATATCTGTCAACATGTATTTTGTCATGGATGATTATATGTTACATTATCAAAAATGATTTCATCAATCATGACTCTACTCAAGGACACTTGCTCCATGTTACATAGGAAAATCTAAGGCTCTGATACCAATTTTGTCACGACCCAACTTGAGCCATAATCGGCATATAGGGAACACATTCCCTTGCAAGTCTTAACATGCAAGTTTTTACAGAAAAACGTGTAGAGTTTCCTCTGTTTTTCGAACATCCCCAAATTTAGAAATACAACATGTATGAAAATAAGGATAAAATACATAATTAGGCTTCAAACATTCTCAAAATGCGCCCCCAGCAATAAATTAATCAACTCATCACAATTCAAAAAATTCATCTCAACATAAAAATTTTAATTCAAGTTTTGATAAGTAATCTAAATCAAATCCAATCCTATATCAAGCATGAATCAAGTTAGTTTTTAAAGTAATTTCAAATGTAAACTCCTAACCACAAAATATATGTCTAACCATAACTAGGAATATAGTTAAAAATATAATTCTAAACTTAGTTTACAAATCATTTCCATAATATAGTCTATATATATCTAAGTCTTAACTACACATGGTTAAGCATAAATATAAACATAAATACAAAACTAACCCAAGGACTTTGCTTGTGACATATATATGGAGTATTAAAACAATGCTAACAAGCTAAAAAAAAAAAAGGTTCGAGTATGCCAAAAAGGTCTTCTTAGGAAGGCTGACCAACTTAGACAATCAGCTACCAAGGAGCTGCGAGATTGGAATCTAGAGCTATACTTGTATCTGGAAAAGAGAGGAAAACAATGGAGTAAGTTTTACAACTCAATGGTAGACAGGATGACCCACATGAGACAATATATAATCCTTAAGTAGAACAATAATAGCTTCATAGTTCATATAAATTCAACAAATACTTTTATTTATGAAAAAGATTATTGAAAACAACCCACTTTATATAAAATAATATGGAATCACCAAAATTCAGGATAAACAAAAGGATTCACACTCAGGCGGCCATTCCTTCGTGTGATCCTAAAACAAAACAGTCCTACCCATGTGAGTAACCATAAAACAGAAAGATCCACGGTGTGGTCCTAATAAAATATAATCAAGGTGTGCACCAAGACTAATGCTTACTGTCGTTAGCTATACAGATCCTGTTAGAGATTCTTCCCAAAATATATAATTATTTTATAAATATCATGTTCAACTAGTTCTCTACATATCAATAAAAAAAAAAGGCCATGCCACTATCCATAAATCATTTCTCAAATCCATATCAGGGGTTGGTAGCTTTCAATTAGTTCAATCTATGAAATCTAATATTTCAATATGAAATTTCCAAATTTCCAAGTCATGTCATATTGTCTCATGTGTAAATTTTCAAATAAAACATAAGCTATATGCATTAGATCTACTTTCATCAAATTTATATAACATAGCCAAATAATTATTTCTCAGCCTCTAATTTACTAAAATACTTTTATAACTAATTTAGAATAATTAAAAGTAATTATAGACATAATATCTGCTACAAACTCGTTCAAAGAACCGAATATCAACTCCCAAGTGCCACCAATCCAATAGTTAATGCTCAAATGCTCTATAACTCTAGGACAAATATAAATACAATATTACTGAGCTAATAATACCATTATTTACACCAATTAGCCCCACAAGCTAGAAAGCCCCAAATCTATACACTTAGGGTCCCATAAACCCCCAATCTACATGAATGACTACATAGAGGGCTAAATAAGATAAATAGAGCAAGATTATCACTTACCCACTACTCTAGGAGGATGAATAGAGGTAGAGAATGATCCAATACTCACTGCTCTAACTAGTTTCTCTACTTAGAGAAAGAAACTGCGAGTTAAAGAGAGAAGGATATGGTGGTTAAGGTGATGGTAATGGTGATGGCGGTGTTGAGAAAGAGATGGAGAATAAGAAAGAAGGAAAGAAATGGAGAAGAAAATAAAGAAATGAGGGAAAAAAAGTGACAGGAATGGAAAAGAGAAAGAAGGAAAAGAAAGAAATGGAGGGCCTAAAGTGGTCCACATCACTTAAGGCCTATGTAGTCCATCCATTTTTTTAAGGTTATTACATTCTTCCCCCCTTAAGAAATTTGGTCTCCAAATTTTCAAACAACTCGGATGTAAAACATATATCTCAAAAATCAAACAAGTGAGGATATCAAGATCGCATAGTCTCCTCCATTTCCTAGGTCGCTTCCTGATCAGAATGGTTATTCCAGATGACCTTAACTGACACCACATCCTTTGATCAAAGCTTTTTTATCCAACGGTCAACTATGGCAACCGGCTCCTCCTCATAAAACAGTTTCTCATCAAATTGGATCACTTGAGGAGATATTACATAAGATGGATCGGGAACTTACTTTCGAAGCATAGATACATGAAACACTGGATAAACCATGGACAATTTTGGGGGCAATGCTAGCTAATAAGCTACAACACCTACCCCATCCAAAATCTGAAAGGGACCGATATAACAAGGATTAAGCCTTCCTCGTTTCCTAAACCTTCCTATCCATTTCATTAGGGAAACTCAGAGTCCCCGCTAGAGAACTCCAAGGCACGCCTTCTGTGATCAGCATAGGACTTTTGCCTACTCTGAGCCGTCAAGAGTCTCTCTCGAATCATACGAACCTTATCAAGAGATTCTGGTACAAAATTGGGACCCAAAAGCTTAGTTTCACCAACCTCAAACTAACCAATAAGAAATCTGCAATACCTCCCATATAGAGCCTCAAAAGGTGCCATTTGTATGTTGGCTTGATAGCTATTGTTGAAAGGGAACTCAATTAGAGGCAAGTAATTGCTCCAACTCTCACCAAAGTCCAATACACATGACCTGAACATGTCTTCCAGGATCTGAATAATTCTCTCAAATTGCCTATCAGTTTGACGATGGAAAGCTCTCCAGAATCGTGTAGTAAATTGGACCTTACAATGAGATATGATGGAAACAGGAATACCATGAAGTCTGACAATCTCATCAATATATAACTGAGCATACTGTTAAGCCCTATAGGTGATTTTTACTAGAAAAAAGTGGGCCGACTTGGTCATTCGGTCTACTATGACCCAAATAAAGTCAAATCCCTTGATGTGTGGGGTAGCCCTGTCACAAAGTCCATAGTGATTCGCTTCCACTTCTATTCAAGCATTTCAATCTTTTGAAACAATCCTGCTAGTGTTTGATGCTCAGTCTTGACTTTCTTGCACACTAAACCACGGGACACAAAGTCTCCAACATCCTTTTTCATACCTTCCAACCAATGCAACTATCACAAATCTTGATACTTCTTAGCCAATCTAGGATGTATAGAGTATCGAGAGTTATGAGCTTCTTCCAAGATGGTCTTTTTCCAACGCCAAGTACACACAGTCGATTATCAAATCAAAGCAATCCTTCTTGATCCATCATAGATTTGGAGGTTGCCCCACTTTCAACATTATTCTTCAGCTTAATCAGTTTAGGATCTTCAATATGAAATGCCTTGATCTATTCTATAAGGGATGACTAGGCTCTTACACGAGTTAGGAGTGTCCCAAACTCTCTTAAGTCAAACTGAACATCATTGGCCTCAAGCTGATGAATTTTCCCTATCAATGGTTTTCTCACAGAAGCAACATGAGCTAAGCTATCGATAGATTTCCTGCTCAAAGCATCTGCTACCATATTAGCCTTGCCAATATTGTAGAGAATGGTACAATCTTAATCGTTAAGAAGCTTCATCCATCTCCGTTGCCTTAGATTCAAATCCCTTTGCTGAAATACCTTTTTCAAGCTCTTGTGGTCGATAAAGATCTCACACGTTTCACTATAAAGATATTGCTGCCAAATATTCAAAGTGAAGATTACAGTTGTCATCTCTAGATCATGGGTAGGATAGTTTTCCTCATGCTTCCTGAGCTATTTTGAAGCATAAGCAATAATTCAGTCTTGCTGTATCAAAACGCAACCAAGTCCTATACGAGAGGCATCACAATAAACTGAGAAGCCCCTAGAACCAAAACGAAAAACAAGAACAAGTGCCAAGGTTAGGCAAGCCTTCAATATCTAAAAACTTTCTTCACAAGCATATAACCGTTGGGACTTCACATTCTTCTGAGTTAACTTAGTTAGTGGCAAAGAAATTCCAAAGAAATCCTTAACAAATTGGCAGTAGTAATCAGCCAACCCAAAAAAGCTTCAAATCTCAGTTACCAAAGTAGGCCCTAGCTATTATTGGATAGCTTCAACCTTTTTTGAGTCCACCTTAATTCTGTCCTTGGATACAATGTGACCAAGAAAGGCCACTTGATCAATCTAGAATTCATATTTGGAGAACTTGGCATAAAGCTGGTGTTCCTTCAAAGTTTGTAAAACGATTCTTAGATGATACTCATGCTCCTCTACACTTTTGGAATACATCAAGATATCATCGATAAAGATGCTTACAAAGTAGTTCAAGAAGGGCTTGAACACTCGGTTCATTAGGTCCATAAAAGCAACTGGGGCATTTATTCAACCGAAGGACATCACCAAGAATTCGCAGTGCCTATAGTGGGTACGGAAAGCGGTCTTAGGAATATCTTCCTTTTTCATCCTTAATTAATGATGCCCAAAGTGAAGATCAATTTTAGAGAAACAAGAACCTCCTTGAAGCTGATCAAACAAATAATCAATTCTCGGTAGGGGGTACTTATTGCGAACAGTGAGTCAATTAAGTTGCCAATAGTCTACACATAACCACATTGAACCATCTTTCTTCTTCACATAGAGCACAGGGGCTCCCGATGAGGATGTGCTTGGATGAATAAAACCCTTATCCAACATATGTTGCAATTTATCATTTAGCTCCCACACTTCAGTAAAAGCCATGCAGTAAGGAGGAATAGAAACAGGTTGAACTCCCGGAGCCAAATCTATGCCAAAATCTATTTTTCGCTCAAGAGGCATCCCTGGTAGTTCATCTCGAAACACATTTAAGAACTCCTTAACGATCAAAACTTGGTCAATGCTAGGAACTTCATCCTCAACATCTCTTACCACTGCAAGGAAAGCTTGATTTCCTTTATTCATCAAGTGTAAGGCACTCATAAATGAATATAGACTAACCAGGGTAAGATATTTATCCCCTTTGAACTCAAAAGACAGACCATTAGGAACTTCAAATCTCACTAACTTGGGATAGCAATCCACATAGGCATGACAAGAGGTTAACCAATCCTTGCCTAGGATGGCATCGAAGTCAACCATCTCTAGAGGTATCAAATCAGCTAGGGTGTTGACCCCATTCATACTGACAACATAAGACCAAAACACTAATTGAACCCACAAAAATTCTCCCATTGGAGTACCAACCCAAAGCGGGCTTTCGAAGAACCCCGATTGCTCACCAAAGTGAGATGCATAATATGAAGATACATAGGAATGTGTGGAACTCGAATCAAACAACACTTGTGCATCAAAAGAACAAACTTGAAGGGTACCTGTCACCATTGATTTAGATGCCTGGGTATCTTGGCACGTCATAGCATATATCCTTGCTTGGACTCTGCTTGATTGGCCTAAACCCCTAGTGCCAGGACCTCTGCCACCTACTCCTCCACCTTTTCTTCTATTAGCAGGGCTAGAAGAGCCATATGTAGATAAAGCTGAAAAGGACAATAATGGGACTGCATGTTGTATTGAGCTCTGCCCGAAACTTCCCTAGGCATGGGGAAAATTCCTCCTCATATGTCCATATCGCCCACAACCAAAACAAGCTCCAGTAGCCCTATGACAACTTCCTATATGATAGTTTCTATATTGCTGGCAAAATGGCTTAACATAGTCTAGTTTCCCTAACCTATGGGGTACCTAGATGAGATGCACTCCTAGTATATGACCTTGAACCTAAGACGAGGTGGGGCCAAATGACGTAGCTCCACCTTATGATGTCTGCTGTTGGTCCTGTTGGCCATGATGGTGCTGATAACCCTGATAGCCTGATCCCTTAGAAAACCCTCCAGAATATTGTCCTTTCAGTTTGGCTTTTTTCCCAAAATCCTTGGTAGCTCTATTTTTTTTCTCTTGTCATCTCCATAGTAGAGGCAACATCTACCACTTGAGCAAAAGATATTCTACTAACTTCAGGAAGTAGGTTGCTGCATAGTGGTTCCTTCAACCCTTTGATGAATATTCGTACTTTGATTACTTCATTTGCAATTAAATTTGGTGCAAATATGGATAGCTTGGTGAACTTGGTAGCATATTCGATTATTGACATTCCCGGAGGTTGTTTCAGCTTCTCAAATTCATCAGCAAGTCTCTCTCTTCTATTGTCCAGAAAGAATCTGTCCCTAAAGGCTTGAAATTTTTTTTCCTATACTTGGGGTGGTCTCATATCAGTTGCACATTCTTCTAACAGAGATTCATACTTGTGTTCTATGGTGCCTTGAAGATTATAAGATACAAAATCTAATGCTCTGCCACCCTCACATCTGAGAACCCTCAGGGCTTTCTTTGATCTGTCCAAAAACTCTTGTAGGCCTTCATCTACAGAGTCCCCTATGAAAGTAGGTGGGTTTAGCCGGAGGTATGCTTCAATAATGACTTCCTCATGTCCAAAAGCTTGGGCATTTCTTCGAGCACCAAGGGCAGGTTTAGTATGTGGTTGGGCCCCATCTCTTGCTTGTTGGGTTAAAGCTGCTACCAAATTGTCAATGGCTTATTGCATGCCTAGCATCTATGCATCCAGATCAATGGGTTGCCCTTGTGGGCCTGCTGCATCACCCTGTTCAGGTATTTTTTTCGTGGCCTCTCCCTCGACCATAGCTCTGTCCACGTCCTCGACCCCTTCCTCTTGGTTCATGAGAAGGGGCTCGATCAAATTCAGCATTGGAGGCATTATAATCTCCAGCCTCACATTGCGTCTATGCCTCCTAGGTGTCATCACACCTGATAAAATGAACAAAAAATCAAGACACATGTAAGGTTTGAAATGGGAATTACATAAGACCAAACAACTCAAGCCAACACTCAAGAAGACATTCCTAAAGGCCTCTTATAGGGTCACGATTTGTGAAAATGGGCCAGCAACCATTTACACAATCGTGACTCTACCAAAGGACACTTGCTCTATATTTCACAAAGAAACCTAAGGCTATGACACCAACTTTGTCATGACCCAAGCCATAACCGGCACATGGGGAACATATTCCCTTACAAGCCTTAACATGCAAATTTTTACAGAAAATCGTGTAGAGTTTCCTCTGTTTTGTTGGATATTCCCAAATTTAGAAATATAATCTATATGAAAATAAGGATAAAATACATAATTGGGCTTCAAGCATTCTCAGAATACTCCCCCAACAATAGATCAATCAACACATCATAATTCAGAAAATTCATCTCAACATATAAATTTCAATTCAAGTTCTAATAAGTAATCTTAATCAAATCCAATCCTAAATCAAGCATGAATCAAGTTAGTTTTTAAAATAATTTCAAATTTAAATTCATAACCACAAAATATATGTCCAATCGTAACTAGGAATATAGTTTGAAATACAATTCTAAACTTAGTTTACAAATCCTTTCCATAATATATATATTTATATTTCTTAACTATGCATGCTTATGCATAAATATACACATAAATGCCAAACTAGTCCAAGGATGCTACCTGTGACATATAGAGCATTAAAACAGTGCTAACAGGCTAAAACTCAAAAAAAAAAAAGTTCTAGTATGCCAAAAAATCCTTCTTGGGAAGGCTCACCAACTTAGACAATCGGCTACTAAGGAGCTGTGTAATTGGAACTTGGAGCTGCACCTATATCTGGTAAAGAAAGGGAAACAATGGAGTGAGTTTTGCAACTCAGTGGTAAACAGGATGTCTATAACTCACACGAGATAATATATAATCCATAAGTAGAATAATAATAGCTTCATAGTTCATATAAATTCAACAAATCCTTTTATTTATGAAAAAGATTCTTGAAAACAACCCACTTTATATAAAATAATAGGGAATAATCAAATTCGGATAAATAAAAGGATTCATACTCAGGCGGTCATTCCTTCGTGTGATCCTGAAACAGAATGGTCATACCCATACGAGTAGCCATAGAACAAAAAGATTCAGGGTGTGGTTATAATAAAATATAGTCAAGTTGCACCAAGGCTAACGCTTACTATCATTAGCTATAGATCCTATCAGAGATTCTTCCCAAAACATATAATTATTTTATATATATCATATTCAACTAGTTCTCCACATATCAATACAAAGGGGTCATACCACTATCCATAAATCATTTCTCAAATCCATATCAAGGGTTGATAGCTTTCAGTTAGTTCAATCTATGAAATCTAATATTTCTTTATGAAATTTCCAAATTTCCAAGTCATGTCATATTCTCATGTGTAAATTTTCAAATAAAACATAAGCTATATGCATTAGATCTACTTTCATCAAATTTATATAACATAGCCAAATAATTATTTCTCAGCTTCTAATTGACTAAAATACGTTTATAACTAATTTAGAATAATTAAAAAAAAATTATAGAGATAATGTCTACTACAAACTGGTTCAAAGAACCAAAGATCAACTCCCAAGTGCCACCAATATAACAGTTGATGCTCAAATGCTCTATAACTCTAGGACAAATATAAATACAATATTAGTGAGTTAACAATACTATCATTTACACTAATTAGCCCCACAAGCTAGAAAGCCCCAAATCTATATACTTAAGTTCCCATACCCCTAATCTACATGAATGACTGTATAGAGAGCTAAACAAGACAAATAGAACAAGATTATCACTTACCCATTACTCTAGAAGGATGAATAAAGGTAGAGAACGATCTAATACTCATTGCTCTAATCGGTTCCTCTACTTAGAGAGAGAAACCACGAGCTAGAGAGAGGGGGAGAAGGAGTCACGGTTTTGGATGGTTATGTTGGTGAAGATGAGGAGGATGATGAAAATGGGGAGGAGGAGGATATGGTGGTGTTGAGATAGAAGATGAGGAAGAGATGGAGAGTAAGAAAGGAAGAAATGGAGAAGAAAATTAAGGAAGAAATAAGGGAAAAAGAAGTGATGCGAATGGAGAAGATAAAGATGGAAAAGAAAGAAATGGAGGGCCTAAAGTGGTCCACACCACTTAAGGCCCGTGGTAGTCCATCCTTTTTTTCAGGTTATTACATCTTATTTACTATATTAAATTAAATGAAAAAGGTTGGGAAATTAGATTTGTGGAGTGTAAATTGTTCTAAGGATAACACGCAACATAACTTTCTATGTTATGAGTCTTGTTTATTAGTATTATTATATTATAGATAGATTTTAGATTTATGAAATTGTAGGAAATGCATATTTAGAAAGAAGTTGACGATTCATTATGTTAAATATAAATTGAATAGTGCATCATTTAAGAAAATTTATTTTATAATTATTAGTCTTGTTCATTATATTAAATTAAATAAAAAAGGTTGAGAAATTAAAGTTGTAGGATATAAATTGTTCTGAAAAGGCGAAATGTGGCCTAACTTTGCATGTTATGAGTCTTGTCAATTACTCATTGTTTAGTCTTTTGAATTATTATAGAAAGATATTAGATTATAGATATAGATAACTACACGTTTAGTTACGAGTCAAATGTAACAAGAGAAACATTATTATATGAAGATAATTTGAAAATTACATAAAATTGTAATTTTAATTCCCATTTAACTTATGAATAGGAAATGGAGTTTCTTATTTTGATGTGTATATTATTTTTTTTCTTGTGTATTGTAAATTAGCCATTGTATTATAAGACCGAATGTGATTTGAGGTAACAAATCCTTTTTTTCTAGAATTTTGACATATTGTGTCTACCATCTTGTAAAATTAATAGAAATCCATTACATTCTCTATTCACTAATGCCTGTTGCATTAAAAATGAAAAAGACGGAACATAAATTTTATCATGAATAAACTTGGGCAAATCAAAAGCATATTATAAATATAAATTATAAATTATCAATCAGTAAATAGTTCTAAAAAATAATAACAGAAAATGTCAACAAAACATAAATCAATATGGAAGAATCAAATTAGAACTCTTCAATATAAGATAAATACAATGACTTTAGTAGCATTTTTTTTTTTTGAAATAAGGATGATAGAATTTATCAACACAAAGAACCTTCAGTTTGGCCCCTTCAATTTACAATTGAATCTTCCATCTACGATTTGCCTAAATGATTTCAAAAGAAAATACAAATTACAATTATGTCTTCCAATCCAAAAATTATATATATATATATATATATATATATATATATATATATATATATATATATATATGAGGGAAAAAATAATATTTATAAAAAAAAATGGAGAATCAGTGGCCTCAATGATACAAGTGCAATGAAAGCACCCAAGAGAATCACAAAGTGAGCCAATCCAATCTTGAATCCTTATATGTAAAACATTCAATACCAAATGAAGAAAATGAAGATTCATAGCAACAAAAATCATAGAGTGATGGATAAGTTTGAAAAAAAAAATTTGCCATCTTTACAACCGATCTTCTCTTCAAAGGTAGAATTTGACCTTTGATCTAAATGATGAATCATGCCTTGTTCACCTTTTATTCTTCTTTAGATTCAATTTCATCTAAAAGGATAATAGAACAAAAAAAGATGAATAAAATTTTAGATTTGGGATAGAAGGGAACATCTGACTCAAGTGATTAGTTTGAATGAAATAGTAAGAATGGAGAAAATTCTAGGAAAACATGGTGCAAAGATAATGACAATGAGAAGAATTTGTTCGGGAATAAATCGATGTACACAATCGATGAGTGATATAATTGATATCTAATAATTAATTACGATTGCTATGATTGATATTCATGAATTAAGTTTGGCGAATATAATTGATGTTGATATCTCATAATAATTGAGAAATGTTTTAAAGATA
This sequence comes from Dalbergia cultrata, assembly GCA_031216105.1. Lineage (NCBI taxonomy): Eukaryota > Viridiplantae > Streptophyta > Magnoliopsida > Fabales > Fabaceae > Dalbergia > Dalbergia cultrata. The sequence goes on from CM062350.1 coordinate 23,441,319, forward strand.
TTTAATTTTTATATTATAATCTTACTATTAAATACTGATGATTGTCAATGATATTCTAATAATATGTAATAATTGTAATTTTATTTTTTTAATAAAATTAATAATTAACTTCTTAAAAATTGTGGACCCTAAATAATTCTCATTGCAATACTTGGAAAATTTTTTCTTCTAGGAGTCTGAAATATTAATATCATAGATTGTGAAGATCTATATTGCAAGTGTTAAGTTAGAATAAAAATTGGAGTTTTCGGTTGATGAGGAGCCATAAAAATATCGAGTATTTTGAATTTTGAGAAATAGTTTTAATGTGTGTGATAAGGTTAGTGTACGAAAACGTAAAAAGTTACTCTTATTAATTCTTTAACCGCAGTGTGATTTTCGTCAATATCAAAAGTCAAGTATAATTTGGAAAATGCTAGAGAACAAAAAATTTATTCAGAATTTTGTATTCAAAATTATGTTATATAATTATTAGTTTTCAGATAAACTAGTAGATCATATCATCTTATTTCATTCAATATTTATTATGATTTCTATCAAAGATTTGTATATATTTTTCCAGACGTATAGCATTACTCCTATATATATATATGTGTGTGTGTGTGTGTGTGTGTGTGTGTGTTTTTTTTTTTTTTTTTTTTGTGTAACAATTACTTGTTTTCGTACCACATTCGTTAAATTACTTTCGTCATGCATAGCGTCAAGGTTCAACTGTTCAAGGTTTATTAGTGTTAAATCATTCGGTTTTCACCAATCTCATTGTTCCGTTCTGCATTCACACTGTTAAATATCATACCACATAGCAATTCTGATACTCTATGATAAATACAATAATAAGTTGGTAACCAATTACACCAATTTTGTTGTTAAAGTTTAACTAAGACTTAAACTAGATGTGTGTGATCTACATGTTGTCGTGGTATGCTGCACATAGGCTTTATGTTAACATTTTCTTTATAATTTGTATACGATTTGAACAAAAAAAAAATGCATCATATATATGTTAGCATTTAGAACATAATTGAAACAAAATAATTTTTTTAATTGAATGTATATGTTAGGGACCCCTTTGTTTGGGAGGATCTATACTAAAAGAAATGAGATGAAGAAGAATAATGAGCCTGGCCTAGAAGCACTACCAGCAGCTCAAAGTGAGAAATATAGCTACGCGGTAGTTAAGGAGCTTTAGGGGAAGTTAAGTTGGAGCAGAAAGTATGAATAGGATAGACTAAGGATTGTGTCATTTGTTCACGGTTCTGAAATTGGGGAATTCTCTCCCTCCAGGATTCTTGTACTCATATGCCATGGATCCTTGGTGATTTTCCACGATCTGTGATTAATAAAGATCATTCTTTTGCTATTCTAGATATCAATCCTATTAGTATATAAGTTTTTCTTGTAAGTACTGTCTAAACTTAGAGGTTTTTCCTACTGGCATCACCTTCTCATCCTACATTCTTGTTCACCAAAAAGAAAAAACTTATTGTAAGATATCATAGCACCATTTAAGAATGTGCTCACTTCTTCTATTGCATATCATTTCCGTATAGCTGGTAGTAGTTCATCATGCCACAAAGCTAAAATGACATAAAATGAAAGAAGTGAGCACAATCCTACATGGTATTCTAGAAGCATGTAATAATTTATTGTATTTTAAAGGGATTTTAGTCAAATTTTACACATCAAATTTTCTAAATAAAATTATAACGCATTTATCAATGAGAGTTGACTATATATATAGTGGTATACAAGTGAGCTGAAATCTTAGGAAGAAAAAGAATTGAAATTAGGGGGTGTGTGGCTTATGGGATGATTTTTCATTTCTAGATATATACATTCTCAGGAAATCATTTCAAGAATTTTAAATATATATATAAAATTTCAAAATTACCCACGTCAAAATGGTGTCAACTAGTGGAGGTCTAATATGATGGAGGTTTGACATCTGTTGAAAGTCGTCTGATGGTGGTTCTTTGGCCAATGGTGGTTCAGTCTCAATCCACAGTGATCCAAGGTCGATCAACGGTGGACCAACCTCAACCAACAATGGTTCAGAGTTGGGTGGAGATAGTCTTGGCGGTTCGATGTCTGTTGGCAATGGTATGGCCTCAATCAATGATGATTCGATGTCATCTGCATTGGTCAGGCACAAGCTAGTGGTGGTTCAAAGCCAATCGCTAGTGGTCCAACCACAATTGACGATGGATCAACATTTGCCGAAAATGGTACAACCTCGATTGACGGTGGTTTGATGTTGAATAGAGGTGGCCCAACATCTTTGGAAAGCAGTAGTTCGATATCAAACAGTAGTGATTTAATTGTTGTGATAGTTGTTCAAGGTTTAGGGTTTGGGAAAATTTAATTTTTTCATTTTCTAAAATATTTCCACGAGGAAGTATGAGAACAAAAATAGTCTCATTTTCATTCCCGGGATTACAATTTTCTTTGGAATGTTTTTTCTATCCGTGAACCAAACATGGGAACCTTCCATTTTTAAAATATTTTATGAACTACACGCCCCCTAAAGGATAAGAAATCTAGTCGAGATACCATGGCAAAAGATTATGTGTGTGTGTGTGTGCGTGTTTTATTTTTATTGATTAATTTTTAATACATTATTCTACACCATTATACAATTGCATGTCATTAAATGTGTAACTTTTGATATATATAGTGAATCTTAACACTTTAACTAATATGACAATAAATGATTGGATAATTATATAAATCATTTTGTTAACAATTCTTCAAAATTTTCCTAATCTTCCTTGTCTTCTTCTTCAGTCACACTTATCACTTTTAGAAGTGTGCAGTTAAAGTAATTTCAAAGGGAAAAAATCGTATCACATTATCAAAGATATCATATAAATTGCCACTTAGATGGGGTAATTTATTGGATGCTCTGTTAACATTGTGTTTTGCCCATTTGTAGAGTATTATTTGTAGTGTGAGGAATCATTTCCAACTTGTACCTTTATTTGAAAGGTCATTCTATAAGTGGGCAAAGTGCTTGAGGCTCCACCACTTTCCATCATCGTCCACCTCTGTCTCCATGCCCTTCTATCTTCCTGGGCCTCTACCCTCGACTTTAGTTTTCCATTCGTCCCCCATTTTTGCATTACTTGGTTGTGGCATTGTGGTAGAGTGCTTAAGGTTGTGGTCAGGGGCACAGTGTCCAAGGTCATAGACAGTGCTGGTGATGGTGCTGCTGTGGATAATGGATTGTTGCAAATGGCGCAAGCTCACGGTTACTTGCTGGACGCTGGTGCATTACATGATAGAGTGCTTCAGGTTGCAAACAATGGCAAAGTACTCGAGGTTGTTGTAGCTAGGCTCTGGTGCTAGTACTATTGTGGACGATGACAAATGCATCTTCAAGAAGTAAAATGTCTTTTCATCTTGAAGTTACTATATATTAATGGTTTTATTCAATTATTTTTCTTTATTCTTGCTATAAACATACCTTGTTGTATCTTTATTTGGCTCTTTCTTGGTGAGGAAGTGTTCATTACCAAAACTCCTTAAGCTTATCACTCTTTGGGTTTGAGTTGCGTGAGAGGTCGAAGAAGAAGAAGAACCCTTTGATGGGGGAAGCCAAAGAGTTGAATTCAAGTGGAAGTCAAAGGGTCTCTCGTGGGCTGTTAAGCAACCTGAATGATTTCTAACTTTATTGCTTGATTGTTTTTGGGATAGTTTTCTCTGCCTACTATCTAGGTTTGTGTTTGTCGTGTGTTCCTTCTTCTTCCCCCTCATGGTGGATCATTAGCCACCTTCTATCACGACCCAACTTATGTCATAACCGGCAAATAAAAACACCTTCCCCAACAAGCCTTAACATAATAAATTTTCTAAGAAAGACAGACAGAGTTTCCTCTGTTTTTTGGACATTCCTCAAATAAAAATACAACCTGTAATATTTCTAATTTAAATTCACAATAAATGGGCATTAAGCATTCTCAAAATATGTCCTTCCAACATATAATAATATCTCAACACAATCTAGACATAATACCAAGTTAGTTTTCAAACTCTATTAAACATAATACATTATATAGTTCAAACATAAAACCAAATTAAGTTTATAAATCCTTTTTATAACATACTCTAAATATCTAAGTCATAATTTCTCAAACATAAGTATAAAATAAATCCAAAAACCCTATCTATGATATACGGAGCAATTGACAATCACAGGTTAAAACAAAATATGGGAGATAACAAAAAAAAAGCCTTTACAAAAGGCTCACCAACTTTGAATTTATTAAAGTTGTACCGAAGGAACACCAGAACTAGCATCGACACCTATATCTGAAAATGGTGGAAACACAACGGTGTGACTTTTGCAACTCTGTGAGAAATATGATACCTATAGTTTACTAAATGCAATCATAAAACAAAATAAACACAATAATTTACATGTACTCATAAAAATATAGTTCTAGTCATAACATGAGATCTCTTGATAATATAATTTTACATAATCACGTAAATCTAAATATAATGAGGAGTTATTCGAAGTAGAATAATAACAAGTCCAAACATGACCCAAGGTCATGTGCGGATTAGCACTACACCTGCTAACTAGAGTTAGCCCATAGCCATACAAGTCCAGACATGACAAAAGTCATGTGCGGGTTAGCACTACACCTGCTAACTGAAGTTAGCCCGTAACCATATAAATCCAGACATGACAAAAGTCATGTGCAGGTTAGCACCTCACTTGCTAACTAAAGTTAGCCCATAGCCAAATACAAGTCCAGACATAGCTGCAACTATTTGCGGGTTAACACCTCACCTGCTAATTGGAGTTCCATGATGCACCAAGGCTAACACCCTTGTCGTTAGCTACAATTTCTACTTAGGTTCACTCCCAAAACATTTTTAATTACAAAATCTAACTTCAATCTTATAGTTCACAATTCTAGTTTCAATATCATAATTATGGGTTTAGTAGTTCTCATAAATACAATCATTGGTGTTTCCAACACAATTCCAATTCCAAGATACTTTTACAACATAAAATCCATCCTCATGGTATATAAGATACAATGGACATAAAATAAACTCAAACTTAATAATTTATATAAGATATTCTAAAATTGAATATTCATTACAATTTGACTAAAAATATTTAATTAGGCATAATAATCAAGTTCTGGCCTCCAATTGAAAATTTCCACTTCAAGCATAAAGCAAAATTTTCAATAAATAAATTATTTTCTTCTATATCAACATACTTTCAACTCTTCATCTAATTTTATATTTATAATCAAAATCTATTATGCATAAGTCAACTACAGATACACTATCTACTCATAACTAGTGGTTCAAAGAATCAAAGAATAACTCCACTGATGCTATCAATTCAAGTATTGATGCTCGATTGCTCTATCACTCTAGGAACAAACAACATTAATATTTGTGAGCTAACTACGCCATCAATAGGGTTCAAGAGACCTAATAGTATCCCGAAAATAATTAGAAACTTCAATAATTTAAATAGAGTAATATAGAAGCTTATTTACCACTTGGAGAGTAGAATTGTTGAAGAAAACGACTCCAACACCTTCCTAAGTTTCAAGCTCTCTCTAATGGAGTTAGAGAGATAAAGTGGAGGTAGAGGAGATATAAGAAGAGAGAGGGGCGGTTATGATGGAGTGGATGAGAAGGAGATGATAATAATGGAGGTGGTGGTGATGGTGATGGTGATGGTGGAAGCAAAGAAAATGAAGAAGAATGGAAGAAAGTGAGAGGGAAAGAAAAAAAATGTGAAGAAGATAAGAGGGAGAGAGTTCACGGGAGGGTGAAGGGGGAGGAAGGGAAGAAAGAAAAAAAATAGGAGAGAGGGGACATTAGAGTGGGCTATGCCACTTAAGGCGCATGATGATCCTTTCCCCCCTTTTTTTTTCTCTTTTTCTCGGTTACAACACCTTCCATATCTAGAGACAACTTCTAATCTTGGTTGAGAAGGTGTGGCTGAGGATGATCATGTTGTGGGTGATTGGTAGGAGGCCATGAAAGATTGGATCATTCCGAGAATGTTGGTGGCCAATGGAAGCCATAAAGTTGCAAAGGATAGATAGGCTCAAAGAGTTTATTACTATCTCGAGTGATACACTTCATGTTGATACCTTGAGGATCTTGTGTTATGAGTTACACATTTCATTCCACAAGTTTTGAGTGTTTTGTGTTTTGATTTGTGTAGTTTTACATCAGTTCATAGTGTTGAGTTGTGTGTTTTGTGAAAATGACTCTTAGATTTTTGTGGTTTGTTTGGAGATCTATCAATGTACTACTTTTTTATTTTTTTGGGTACAATCAATGTACTCTTTATTTACCCCTTCTTTTAAACTTCTCCTCCTTAACCGGTCAAATTGGAAATTATTGACTTGTTCAAATTATCCAATGACTCATTACGGACTAAGCAAAATACCACATTTTTTAAATTTGTTTGATTAAAATATTTGACTGTCAAACTTTATATATATATATATATATATATATATATTTTCAATTTTTTTCTAAACTACCAATATACCAAACTTATTGAATTTTAACTAATATAATTCAAGTTAAGTTAGTTTGCTGCGAGATAAAACTCTCCCAATGATGATTTTTTTTTTCATTTTATCGACTCAAACATGAAAAGTTATGCAAAGAAAAAGTAAGTGTCGAATTACTTGAATGAAACGTTGCATTTTTTAATTTAAACTTTACAAATTGTTATTGTAAGTTAAGTATTTATGAAAGGGTGACTTAATGCATTACCCTGCTAATAGAGATTGTTTCTAACATTATGGTAGAAGTTAGTTTAGAATCGTGCGATCATCACAACCATGAGGGATTGTAGCGAAAACTATCCACTGTCCAGATGACAATCCCCTGAGGGATTAGTCATGGTTCATCCACCAGATTTTATGTTCTATCTCCCTAGAACTCAATGTTGCACGAACCTATAAAACATATAAAGTATTGCTATTCTAGCACCTAAAAGTAGGTGTTTAACTCCATAATCTTTAAACATAATAGATAAGTGGAGAAAGTTAGAACCATCATCAATGAGTGTCCTAATTAGACACTCACTTTTAAGTGTTAGAAATAATATTTTTGAAAAAATATGTTCAAGTCCGTCGTTATAAGGTAATAGTTCTAATAAGCCCAAATTAAAACAACGGCATTTTGCATATAATAAATCCAATTTATCCGACAATACGCGTTTTTTGTGCAATAATAAGCAATAATTTCATTCAATATGTAAGAGAGAGGGTTGGATGAATCCTTATTCCGTACGTGCAAAGAAAGTGCCTCACCATGGTTCTTCCTTCTTTCCCCAAGAACGTACATACGAAGTTGACAGCAAACAATTGGAACGCACCCACATAATTATCTTTTACTTGAATATAAAAAATATGTCCCTATTATCGATCCAATGCTATTATTTGATAGATGATTCACGATCATTAGTGGACATATTGGATATTTCCCCAGCAAGAATGATAAATTGTGGTGGTGGATGTGTCAGAAAACTAATCATTTTTTCTTGGGGTCTTGCATGTGCTTCAAGTCCAAGGAAACATCATGCACCCGGATAAATTGGTGACTATGCAAGAAAGCACCGAAGACTCATTCCTCGGTGAACAAAACACAAGGGCACATAGCTAGCAGGTATCAAATTTTCGTATGTTATGAGAAAATTATAATAGCACAGGTTGCCTTGCTTTGCAGAAGGGGCACATCGGATGAAAATGACCTGTCTTCAAATCACATCTCATTTTCTATTCTATCAATTACATTTTGCCACAAAAAAAATGAAAATTCAACGGCATTTGAAATTTTAATATAATATTATAATTGATCACTTATTTTTCATGTAGTAAGAAGTGATTGATGAAATAGAAAAGGGGACATAACTTGGGGACATGTGATTTTCATCTAACAGACTTGGAGAGATTAGTGCATTGAACGTAGTACCCACGAGTTAGCCTTCCTGTTGTGTCACTCTTTTGTTTAAGATTTAAGGAAAGCCGTAATTTTATTTTTCTTTGGTGAATCGGTATTTAAATGCAGGCACGGAGTTGATTGATTTCTTTAGCCTCTTTACGCATTCAATAATAAGTGGGATAGTGCACTTGCACGTAAACAATCTTAACGCTTATATGTCAGTATATTTTGCACTCGGAGAGTGGAAAATCAAGAGTAGGGATTCATGTTTTAGTACTTCCTCCGATCCATACTACAATAACGGTTTAAGGTTTTACAAAAATAATTTAAAGTTTTGATTTTTTTTTTCAAAAAATAAAGAACTATAAAAAAAACTAAATTATATTGCCATTTGGTTTACTGAAGAGTCAGATTAATTAAATAGATACGATAGGCCAATAGAAAAGGTGAGGAGAAAGAGAGAAAAGCAATTATAATTAAGGAAAATAAAGATAAAATTGTTATACAATAATTAAATATTTGTTGGAACACTAAAACGTCAAATAAAGTGGAACAAAAAGATTTTCTAGAACGACTATCGTTTTGGAGTTGAGAGAGTAGTCCTTTTATTAGGAAATTTCTTTTTCTAATTCATAGTTTTTTTTTTTGTTGATAAATTCATAGTATTATTTTTCGAGTTAGAACTCCAAGAAATAATTAATTATAATAGAGTATTAGTTTTATTTTTGTCATTACCTATGGCAACGGTTTACCTCCATCTCTCGCATCACCTTCCCCATTAACGTATTATAATTCTTTAATTAATGTGACTCTTCAGTAAATTAAAAGGTAATTTAATTTTCCGTAGTTCTTACTTTCAAAAATCAAAATTATTGAATTGTTTTCTTAATCCTTATGTTGACCTTAATGAATATTATTGTGGAATTGAAGGAGTAATAATTCAATATCGTATTGTTTATACAAAAAAAAAAATTGAACCTTATTTTTTTATGACATTTATAAATCCAAAAGAGAAAAGAGAGAAGAGCTGGAGATAGAAGTTATGTGTCATCTTGAATGGTGGATCTCTTATATTTTGCAGGATTCAAATAATATTGTTGTCAAACTAAAGTGGTTCATATCATTTCATTCATTCATTCAATATTTTAAAAAGAAAAACTGACAAAAAGTGCAACATTGCTGCAAAATGTATTGGTCCTTCACTGTTGGTTAAATATCACTCCATAATTTTTGCACTGCACTTTTTTACCTTCTCGTTGCACAAAATACAGTGAGTTTTCCTTAGTAATGAGTTTATTAATTAGTTATGTGCATGTGTTATGAATAATGTATTATAAATATCAACCTTATTGTTTGTAAATAGTTTAGACATATATAGAAGTTATAAAAGTGTGTGAACTCTGGTTAAAAAATATGTGGACAAGTTCGAGAAATTTTAAGCAGAAGCAGCAAGAAAAGTCGTGCCTAAGCGATTATATGAACTTTGTTACATATATGAAAACCTAGTCGTGCCTTTTACAATTTTCTCCTCCCATAAAAATGAATACAAACAACTTCGTTGATCATTCCTTACTACCCAGAAACAGCCAAACAAAAGTATGGCAATTATTCGTCCAACCAAAACATGTGCTTTAATGTCCCCACAGAAAACACACACACAAAATACAAAAGGATCAAAACACGAGATTAAACCAAAGGAAAAAAAAAAAAGGACAGAAAAATTCAAAGACTAATATATCTAAACGACTGTTCTCTCTTGTGTAGCTTGATAAAGAGAGACTAATTTGGGGGATATTGTACGTACAAAGTCAATATATAAAAAGAAGTATTATTTTAACACCTAAAAAATATATGTCTTTTGAGATATTAATTTTTTTTATTATTGGATATAATGGGTTAATAAAAGGAGTGAGGATGATTACTATATTTAATAATAATAAAATTGGTAATTCAAGAAATATCTATTTCTTAGGTATTGAAAGAATATTTTTGAGATATAAATAATGCTGCTATAACAGGGAACTGCATGTACCTTTTTTTTTCAATTTTTTTTTTCCTTGGATCATGAACGGCCTATAAAAAACAAAGTATAAAGTAACATCCTTTTTGTTTTGTGCAAGACAACTCAATATTCTCCTCCACAACATAATCCAGCTCTGCATGTTGTACATCCAACAATGCCAGCCCCAAATGACCTGCACTTGTTCACCATGTGGCATTCTCTCACAATCCCCTACACCTAGCTGTAGGGGGAAGAAGTAGAACTTGAACCTATAGTAAAAGGCAAAGAAACAGATACTGGGGGTCTCTAGCTAGAGGGACCTATATGTAGTCATGATATGCTTTCCTTGGCGTCCAAGAAATGATTGATTAACATGAAGATTCATGCCCAAAAAACAAAATGTTTTAAAAGTTATCTCGAAAGAATTGAAAGGCATACAACTGAAATTGATACATTGATAATTAACTGTACATAAACTGTTGAAACCAAATACTGTACAATCAAACCCAAAAACTGTATATAGACGGTTCGATTGGCCGTATCAATATGATTTGCTGTACTTAAAGACATGCTTGATTTTAATTTTTTTTTTAAAATGAAATCATTACTTTTTTTAGACAAAAAAAAAAGTGTTTTGTTGTGCATTATTTTCTGTATTTTGAATTAAAATGAGCTAAGAATTTTAATGCAAAACAAAAAATTTTTAAAAAATGTTGATGGCTAAGAATTGAAACGAAATCTTTTCCTACAAAAAAAAATAAGAATTAAAACGAAATATTCATCATACTGGGGGAAGCCTCTGGGAAATTATCATCATGTGCATTGATGAGAGAAACTGGAAAAAATAATACTTACACGAGTTGATAGATTCTGCCATTCAAAATGACAAAGAAAAAAGATGTGTTGGTTCATTTTTGGAACATAATAATTCAATTGGAAGCCTCAAGGAAATGAGAATCATTTGCCTTTTATCCCAGAAAGAAAAACAAGATTAATAGGAAAACAAAGAATTGCAGAGCGAGTGTTACAAATTGGCATTGCATATTATAGCATATTAATTTTGTCATATTTATCTCGTCAGTCATTATTAATGAACAATTATTGAATTTAAAAGTCGGTTCATAATCACATGGGATGTCTCATTCGCTGGGCAAAAGTATCAACATGTATAAGTTGAGGACTAATATTGGAAACGTGTGTGAATCAAAATAAGTAGAAAACCGGTCTCTAGGTATAACAACGGAATAATAAGTTCACATGAAAACCAATTAGTTAGGGGTATCATTCAACTGTCTTTGAGTAATTAATTGCTTATTGAAATCGGCGTGAGTCACTTTAGTCCTTAAAATCTATAATTTATTTTTTAATCTTTTATTGATTTTTGTAAAATAGTTTTACTTTATTAGTGTATAAAAATTATACTAATAAAATATTGTAATCCCGTAAGATTAATTATTAAAAGTAAAAATACGAGGAATAAGAATACAAATAGTACTTAACACAATATTATAGTAATATGTACAACCACTTCATATGATTAAGTTAAGAAGAAGGTACAGGCATTTTGATCTCTTATGCTTATTCGAATATTTAATTTGGTCCCCTATTTTTTTTTTATTTGGTCTCTGACCTTTTATTTCTCTCAATTTGATATCTCACGTTTCAAATAATTATCAATTTGGTCTCGAGTCACTATTTCATAACATAATTGATAAAAAATACTAACCTAACACAATTCACATTAGATCTATGTGTGTACATCATCACCATCATTTTGTCAATTATGTGATAGAATGGTGACTTAATTTGAATCAAATTGAAAATGATTTGAAATATAAGAGATCAAATTAAAAAATAAAAATCAAAGAGATTAAACTAAAAAATTGAGTAATTATAAACGAAAAAAAAATAAATTATTTAAAGCGTGTTTAGTTTGTGCCCTACAATAAGTGTTGGAAAATCTTAAAAACCATTTCGAGGCTAGCTAAAGATATATAGAATGTGGCAAATGTAACAAAGAGCTATTATTCTTCAAATGCATTTGGGGGGCTAATATGCCACTAGCCTTCATAAATGTGGTATGCTTGTATATCAAATATATATATAAATTAAAATTTCATCAAGTATTATCTAAATAACAACAAAGTTATTTTTAATTAATATTTTCACATATTAAATGCATTTTCTCCAACGTAGATGAAATTTTGGATTTAATTTGGATATATTGATTGTCATATAATTATGTCTTGCCACATCAGTAAATTTATAGTTAACACATTATACAAAAAATTATCAAATCATATCCATTTATTGATCATAATCAACACATCATAATACGTAAAATGGGTAAATAACACTCACTTTCCTTTGCAATTTATGAAAATGATACTCAACTCCAAATTGACAATCCATCCAGTGTCTTATCTTATTACTAACTATTCATTTAACTATAGTTACACTTATATGCATTACATCATATGCTGTAATCCTATTAATCTCATCTAATCCTATAATAATAATAATAATAACAACAACAACAACAGCACAATTAAGAACCTATTTTCCATATGGAAAATTTCTTCAATAAAAATTCAATATATGACTATTTTTTGAAAAAAAAATGAGCATCCTATCAATTTATTATAATATTTTTATTCTAGAGAAAAATTTGACACATTGCAAATTATTCTTCAATGAGAATTTAATATATGATCATCTTTAAAAATAATATATAAACACCCTGTCAATTTATTATAAAATTTTATTAAACTCAGAGAATTTATAACAATTATAAAATTATTGTGATATGAAAATCCATACACAAAGATATATACATACATACATACATACATACATACATATATATATATATATATATAGACACACACACACACACTCACACAATAAATGATATTGTAACATTAAAAATCATTCACTTTGATTGTTATTTTAAAAAATAAAAAATTAAAACTATATGGCCATGGGCCTTTTTGACACTTCAAAATTTACGTGGCAATTAGTTAAGGAAATTAGATGAAATTCTAAATATCGTGATTTGATTCAAATTCAAATCCTATAATACATAAAGTAACAAGAATTTAATATAAACAATTAATTTAAATCAATTTGTCAAGAAATAAACAAGATCGATATATAGCTGATATGATATGATAATATCCTATTCATATATTTCTAATATAGAGTCTGAGATTGAGATTTAAAATGAGATATATATTAAAAAAATATAATAATTAAAGTATTATCTTATATATTTAGGGTTGATAGCATATGTGATAAAATAGTTGCGTATGAAATTAATATATCATGCGTTATTACTTTGAGTTTGATTGTTATTACAATTAATTAAAACATTAACTGCACTTATAAATTCTCATTGAAGACATACATAGAGATCTTATAATTTTATCATATATATATATATATATATATATGGATGTATCATATAAGAATGATATTCTTATATGAGAAGTGAGAAAGAGCTTTTCAATCATTAGATCAAATTAAATCGTTAAGATTACAATTTAATAATAAAATAATCATGTGACTGCCTTTTTGCATTAACTTCACCTCCTAATCAAAAATGCTTTCCTAAATAAATCTACTCCTAAGTTTTATTTCCCTTTATTAAAATGTAATCTTAACCATTTAATTTGATCTAATAGTTGAAAAGTTCTTTCTCATTTCTCACATAAGAATCTTATTCTCATATGACACATTCCATATATGTGTGTATGGGGGGTTGCATCACATGAGATGAGTGATTTATTATGAGTTAGTAAGTTTGGGTCATATAACCATACATAAATTATAAAGATTGAAAATTAATTAATGTTCACATACGCATTTAAAAAGATTACATGACTTTATGTTTAATCTTGACCATTCATGTAAGATCAAACGGTCAAAATTAATTTATCTCACTTTTACAATAAATCATTCCTCTCATATGATACACTTTATCACAAATATAATAAAGCTTATGAGTTTTATGATATACATGATAATTGTTAACGTATAAACCTTGAATGATGACAATTAATTATATGTGTGAATAAATTTAATATGTTTATTAGTGTTTCAGCAATATATATATATCTTCATAGCAATACAACACAAGCATCAATAACTCTAGAATTTTGAAGAGATATTCACTAACAGCATAAGTCCATGATGCTGACATAGCCTATATGGAGCTAAATGACAATTTCTCTCACCACGGTATATTAAAAAAAAAAATAGAACATATAGATAATAACAGCTAATAGAAGAAAGAGAAGAATGAAAAAATAGTTGGTATAAGGACAAAAAGACAACTCTCTAGCTGCAAATGATACCTCATATCACCACTACAAGGACAACAATGCAGCCAACACTAGCCTGTCAAAAATTCTGCAACGATCAAAATATCCCTACTTATTTAAGGAGAAATTGCAGCAACAAAACAGGTAGAGAAACTAAGCGGATCATCATCATGATTCAAAAAGAAACTCTATACCTCTCTTCTTCACTGGTCCTTTCTTAGTTATTTTTAAATTCTTGTGTGAACAGAGAACAACTATCAGAGTAAAAAAGGCTGGTTACTAGTGAATACACACATATAAAAGCCATCTGAGAGAAAATTTTCTTTCTAGGATCTATGCTCCTTAGCTTTCGTTTTCGTTGATAAGGATTTTTGTTGATTAGAAGGAGGTATTGGTGCTTGTGCCTCTCTTCTTTGACTAAGGTGACCTTTTTGTAATTGATTGTATTTGGCGACTTTGAAACTCAGTGAAACTCTCACCCTAAGTGGTGGGGATTAGAGTATATCTCAAATTGAGATTGAACTAATATAAAAATTATGATGCACTCTTTCTAATCCTTTACTATTACCTTTCATTTCTGTTATGCCATTTATTTTTTAACCAACTAAATCACTGCTTTATATTAAATATATATCTGGTTGAATCATTGTCATATAAAATTGTTCACTTTTTTGTTCCATCACTGCTATATATATTTGACTAAGGTGTTTAAGAGACATTAACTAGAATATCTCCTAAATCTAAAGAGAAATCTCCTGAACTGTCTAATAAATTTGTTTAAGTATGCAGAAAACTTTAAGATACACTTGATTCAAATCCCATTTTCTCAAGTGTATCACTACTATCAATAACGTATGATAGAACTATGAACGAAGTGTTGATCCAAGTGAAGGGGGCTCAAGTCCTTTTATCATTGGGTCTTGAGTTTAATCCCAAGATTTATGTGATTGGAAAAACTTTTTGAGAGGGGTCATTGCTTAGGTGTTTAACCATACCCCATGAGATTGCTCTCTCACTTGTCAAGTGAAGGGATACTTTGGGAAACCAAAAATATATGTGATAAAATTATAAATTTTGAATTTTATCAAATGTTATGATAAATTAATAGGATATTCAGATTTTTTTTTTCAGAAAAAATAATCATTTATTAAATTATCTTTGAAGGAGAATTCAGAGTGTTGAAATTGTCTATAAAATAGATTTTTAATTATCTAATTAAGAAATAATTGATTGATAGTATTTTTGTATCAATTAATATGTTAATTCATTTTATGGACTATGATAATGTTACCTCATAATAAAATGATTTGATAAAATATTATAATAATAAACTAATAGAATGTTTAATTTTTTCTTTTTTAGAAAAATCAAGCATATGTTGAATTCTAATTGAAAGAAATTCATCATGTAGCAAAACTTTCTTTATGATAAATTTCTAATTGTATTATTATTATAGGATATCAAAGGATCAATAGGATTGTAGGATAGAATAAAATATGCATAAGGGTGGGTTTGGTAGTGTTCTTTGGAGTAGTGTTGTGGCTAATGAAAAATATCAGTTAATTTTTTCTGTTTGGTAAATGAAAAAGTTGGGATGCTTTTGTTCCCAGTTTTTAAAAGCCTGGCCTGCTTTTGAAATCACTTTATGAGGTGCTTTTTACATCCGACTTTTGCTCTCTTAAATTTTAATAAAAATCCAACTTTATCCTTCTTTAGTTAAGGCTTTAATTTCTTATTCTCCTCTCAAAGATTCTCTCTCCATTGTTTATGTCCATTATAATCATTTTAGATTTCAAGGGTAATTTTACAATATATTTACCCAAATATTACTTCTATGATTTCTGTTTATTGAGAACAGCTTTTGCATTTATTTTATCAAATGTTGTTAATATGATTTTATAGAGCAATTTTTTGAGAGCCTAAAGAGCTCAATAGCTTTTTGAGAGCCAGATAGCAATATCAAACTAAACCATATATCTTAATCAAACAAATAATTAGTTAGACAAGATAATTTTTTTGTAACTCTTGGATTTAATGTTATTTTTACAAATTTCAAAAGAGGTGGGTATCATTTATCCTAAATAAAGTAAGTTTTAATTATTTTTAAAAATATCAAAATATTGATTGCATGTAACTTTTTACTTCGTTTAATATTTAATATGTTAGATAATTTATAAAAATAAAATAAAATTATATCATTACTCAAAACTTTAACCTTCTTCCAAAAATGATCCTTCCGAAATTTTACAGAAGTTATGCAGAGTGGGTCAAGGAATAATCAATCACGCACTATAAAAAGAAACGGGGAATATAACCTGCAGGGCATTTTATAAAGTGAGATGCCTTTCCTCGTTTTGCGCTACATGATTAGCAAGGAGGAATGACAACGGGTTACGCGGGAATCCGCTCCACCTAGACTCCTTATCTTTTTACATCCTTGATATTTTAGCTTGGTGTGGTATTAGTTTGGCTCTTTTTAAGAGTTGATAAAGGTTTTTAGTTTGGGTTTTTAATTTTTAGTTTTTATTTTTAATTTTTTAGAATTTGTGAAGGAAATATTGAAAAATTTAAAAATTGTAAATTTTTAGTATTTTCTGGACAAAATCCTGAAAATATTGAAAATTAAAAACAAAAACTAAATATGCCCTAAGTTTTTTAGATTTTTGAAAAACTACTCATAAAATGCTGGGAGGATGAGGCATTAGGTCTTTTAAACAAGTTCCTAGTTCGAATCCTATGGTTGTAAATGGAGCAAAATGGGTTGGGAAAGGACCATCTTGTAGTAGACCTCTATAGTATCTGATTCTAGATTTGTCGGTCAGTGGGCTGGATACCGAATGGTTTTGTCAAAAAGAGTTGGAAGCTTGGAACAAAAATATCTCAACTTTTTTATTAACCAAAGAATTCAAAGAATTAACTTGTACTTTTCATAAGTATGAGCACCCATTTAGAGATCATTACCAAACCAACATTAATGTAATTACATCCAATATGCTTTCTTTTTATTCGTAAATTGTCAATTAAAGTGTCTAAGATTCATTGAAATTACATTGATCTCCCTTATTGATTTGTTAAGTGACAAAAAAATGGCATATATATAATTGTTAATAACAACATTATTATATTATTATATTTTTTATAATATTTGATATAATTAATTGAAATATATTTCATTTTATCATAAATTATAATTATAAATTTAATCCTCACATAATAAATTAAAAAAGAATATTTTAGTCTATTTGTATGTTAAATATTTTCAAAATACTATAAATTTATTATTAATAGTTATGTACATGCTATATATTTTGTGACATCTAAACTAACAAATTAACAATGGGGGATGTCAATGTAATTTTAATGGAACTCGAGAGCTTTTCGAGACAATTTTGTAAATAGAGAAAGGTGCCTAATGTAATTTTATTAATTAAAAGTACAAAACGAGGTTCATGCAATTCTCTCATTAATTTTTAAAATTTGATTAGCAAGTAAAATTTATGATGAAATTAATTATAGAAAAAAATTGAGTATGCCTTTGAATTATATTTTTAAGGTTATTCAAACACACCCTAAAATAGCTTTTCCTCCCAATTAATGGAGCCAATTGTTATACAAAGATTTAATGACGTGTTTAAATTAATTTTTTATTTAAAATAATTTTTATTAAATTATATACAAAGATATTATTATACCTATAGACCATTACAAAATTAAAAAATGTTAGATATTATTATTTATAAAGATTTATGTTTTGTATTTTTTTTTATGATAACGTATATAAGTGCGAAAAAAAATACTATATAGACACCAGCGATAATTGAATGATGAATAGAGACATGAATATAAGGGTATGTGTAGATTGTTGATGATTTATTTTAAATTTCAATTGGCCCCACAGTTTTTTTTATGTACGCAGTTAATGTCGTTATAAAAAAATATTAAGTATGAAAAAAGAACATGAGATCAGAGAAAAAGTAAGGTTATTTTCATATCAAAATAGTACTTGCTTTGATACTATAAAGAGATAAAGAGATCGATAGACTTATATTTTGTTCTCACTCGTTACTGTCAAATATTTTTGTTTTTTTTTCTAATGATGCTATAGTTTTTGCGTAAATAATATTCCTAAACCATGATGCTTAATATAATTGATATTTAGCTTCTTAAACAAATATTCAAGGTTCAAGTTGACTCTCAACCGATTTCGCCACATGTCACGCATCACATGGGCCAAGGGCAAATCGCCACTCCCTCACCACACCGATCCACCTACCACTTCATCCCAGCCATCCGATCACACCCCATTCATGTTATATATGAACGTGTCTTTGGCATGCACACTGAACTGATTTCATTTGTGTTCTGTGTGTGTTAAAGCATCACTGAGAGTAAAAAAAAGAGAGCATAAATGAGAGTAAAAAAAAGAGAGCACCGAGAGAGGAAAGGAAAAAAAAAGCGTAATAAGATAAAAGGAAAAAAAAAAGAATGGCACAAAATAATCTTAGACGGTATGATGATTTTGGACATATTGCAGCAAATCTTTATATTGAGGTAAATTTTTATTAATTTATGAAATTAGTACATTAATTTGATTCTTTTTTTTAATATGATATTATAAATGTTTAAATTAGTTTAGTGCATTATAAATTTAGTTTAGTTGTATAAGTTAATGATTCTTTAAATTTACTTTAGTTCATTTAAAATATATTTAAGTTGTATAAATTGAAGTAGTAGCTGTTATTGTTAGATTATACTATATAAATATTTAGTAAATAATATATTTTAGTGTTGGTAAATATTGTTGCTGGATTAGACAATAAATATTAGACAATAAATATGTATAGTAAATAATAACATTTAATTAGATTGATGAATAGGTTTAGGGTATAATATATTATAATTAGTTTAGCAAAATATTTTGGTTAATTTAGTAAACTCAAAAGTAGAACCTATTTACTGAAATTAAATTTGTTTAGATTATAAATTCTTTTTTTAATTGAATTAGTTAGTTGTTTTAGGTAGATTAGTGCACATTAAACATGATTTAGTTGTATAACTTAATTAGTTTAGTAAATATTATAATTAGATGATACTAAGAATATGTTTAATAAATAATAAATTTTAGTGTTGGTAAATATTGTTGCTGGATTAGACAATAAATATGTATAGTAAATAATAACATTTAATTAGATTTATGAATAGGTTTAGGGTTTAATACATTGTAATTAGTTAACCAAAATATTTTGGTTAATTTAGTAAACTGAGAAGTAGAACATATTTACTGAAATTAAAATTGTTTAGATTAGAAATTCATTTTTTTTTTAAATTGAATTAGTTAGTTGTTTTAGGGACATTAGTGCACTTTAAGCATAATTTATTAGTATAATTTACTTAGACTAATAAATATTATAGTTAAATTATACTATAAACATATTTAGTAAATAATATCATTTAATTAGATGCCCAATTCATATGTGTGCAGTAAATTAGTAAATAAATATTATAGTTAGGAAACTTTTTTATTTTAATTTTATTAGTTAGCATGCACCGTAAACCTATTTTTGTTGTATACATAAATTAGATTAATAAATATTATAGTTAGATTATACTATGAATATATTTAGTAAAAATTATATTTTACTTAGAATAATAAATTTATTTTTTAATTACATTTGTTACTTAGTCAATGTGGTTAGCTTAGTTATCATTTAATCTATAGATTGATATATTTTTAATCTAATTAATATGAGTATTTTTTTATTTTGTGCTTCAGCCTGCTCGTGTATTGAGAGGTAGACGAGACCACATGAAAAGGGTGGATCTCTGCATGAGGCCATGCTTGGAACAGGCGGGTTTTTGGCATGCTGCTCAAATAAAATTCTTTGAATATGACAATTCTCTGCTATCTGTATTTGTGGAGCGGTGGCGTCCTGAGACTCACACCTTCCACTTGCCCTACGGAGAGTGCACCATAACACTCCAGGATGTTGCATTTCACTTGGGGCTGCGAGTTGATGGAGTTCCTGTCAGCCGATGTACAGGAGCTTGGGACAGGTTTTGTGGGCAGAACATTTGGGATATGTGCCAGGAATTGCTTGGGTCTATACCACCTGAGAATGATCGAAAAAGAAATGGCAGTACTGTGACACTAGCGTGGCTGAAGAGCCTCTTTGCTCCATTAGAAGAAAATGCGACTGCGATTGAGGTTATGCAAGCAACACGAGTTTATATCATGCTACTAATTGGGGGAATGTTATTTGCAGACAAGTCAGCTGCTAGAGTTCACTTGAGATGGTTGCCTTTGCTGCGTGATTTTCAGGAGTGCGGGAGGCTTAGTTGGGGTTCCGCTGTATTATCCACATTGTACCGTGGGATGTGTCATGGTGTTAACATCTCAGTAGGTGATCTTGCAGGGTGTCTTGTATTGTTACAGTCATGGATATGGTATAGAGTGCCATCGTTCAGTCCCATAGTGGATTGACTCGATTTTAGGTTTCCATTAGCGAGGAGGTATATTACTACCCAAACATTCTTAATTGTGATTTAAATTATGTTGTTTATTATTACAATGCCACAAATTATCAACTAATATACATTTGCTAGGTGGCTTGGATATATTCTTGGCCTCGATGCACATGAGAGACATGCCATTTACGAGGCACGACTTGACCAGCTCCATTATCGGAGTTTAAGTTTTAAATATGGTTTAACAAATTTACTAAATAAATATATGTCTGTATGGCTAATCAATTTCTTTGGACAGTTTATGCGGACACCTTATGATATCCCCCAGATCCAGCAAATAACACCAGCATGGGTTCACGCTGAGTCTTCACTTTGGGCATCATTCACAGCATTAATCTGCTTCTCATGCATTGAGTGGCATCATGTCGACCGTGTTCTTAGACAATTTGGTGCTGAGCAACCTATTCCATGCGAGCCGCTGAACATTGATGCCCTACACTCGAGGGATGCACGAGGCATGGAGTGTACTTGGTGGCCACACTATCACATGACATGGCATCAGCTATAGGATCAACGAAGAGAATGGCTAGTCCCATATCATCGCTCTGGTTGGTTCGGCCTGGCCTTCACGGAGTACTTCGATTGGTATAGCCGTGTTGCACGGAGGGTTTTATCAGATGAGCATGTGTTTCGAGATCCACGAGGTGTGCAATTGCCATCCCATGCACCGCCTAATGCTATACTAGTGCTTGTTGCAGCTATGCCACCACATGCTCCAGATCGACGTCGGCGAGTTCGTCGAATGCAATCATGGACTCGCAGTAGGCGAATGCACCGCCACGAGGACATCCATGAAGAGGATGACGAGGTTGATGATGATGATGGTGCTGGTTCAAAGATAGGTGGGTCTAGCAGTCATAGCATGGGTGCTCATACTCAGGAGCATATGGGCGGTTCTAGTAGTCATAGCATGGGTGCTCATACTCAGGATCATGGGCATGATTACATTCCCGGATCTAGTTCTCATGAATACTTGCCGACTCCGACTTTAGCCTCCAGCCTAGTATATGAATTCTCAACGGGTTTAAGCCTAATGCTTGAGCAGATGGACATGGCTGACTGCGACCAATTTCTGAGTCAGACTCTATTACAAGATCCATATCCCGGTTCTGCACAGACATATCCTGATGATCCGTCTGGGTTACACCAGTAGTCGATGACTCATCATTATCGGCCGCAGGCTATTCACAACCATCATTTGATATTTTGGGTGGGACTCCTCCATCGGCATTTGACGCATCACACATATCGCATGACCTTGGAGGCGAGGACCCTGGAGCCGACGACCATCGAGGGGGTGACCATGGGGAGTAAGAGCTAGGCCCCCGCCGAATTCGGCCCACTCGATGCCATACCGATGGCCATTTGATAGGAGCTCAGCAACCAGACTGGTATAGCGACAGATAGGTTAGTTTTCATGCGTGTTTCTAAATTTTAGTTACCATGTTAAAAAGTATATCCCGTTTTGTATCATGTATATTAGATTTGTTAAGTCTAACTTGTGCAATATGTCAATCTTTTTGCAGGGCAGTGGATCGTGGCTATTCTGATGTATTCGGTTATATTTGGTAGTGATATAGTTCATGTCCATATATGAAATGAAAAATATGTTTTTATGTGTTTTTAAAGTTTAGTTACATGTTGAAAAATATGTTTCTTTTTTGTTTTAATATATTTGATCATATTAAGTCTAACTTGTGGAATATGACAATATCTTTTTCAGGGCAGTGGATGATGGCTATTTTGATGTATTCATTTGTATTTGGTACTCATATAGTACTTGTTGATGTATTTGGTATTGACTTAGTAGGGGGTGATGTAACTAGCTAGTATCAGATTCGTATGATGATTTACCAAATTTGTATGCGTAATTATGTAGTGCTCAGAACTTAGTTTGAGTAGATAGTTTATTAAAACCATCCGCATATTTCGCAAGACAAAGAACTAAGCAATACACCAATGATCTGATACATGATCGGTTGCATAATAGAAAGTAAATACCACACAATATGCCAATGATCTGATACATGATCGGTTACATAATAGAAACTAAATACCACGCAATACACCAATGATCTGATACATGAACTTTTACAACTTACAAACAAAAAGCACACACTACACCACTTGATATGATGTCCTATCTAATTGCTTGGTCCCGGCTGATTTGAGGAGGTAGCTACTAAGGTCGGGCATCGTCTCCTAGTGTGACCCTCCTGCCTGCATAGTCCGCATCTCTTTCCATGACCAGATTCGACTTCATCCATTTCATTTCGGATTCTGGTTGACACTGGCCGGCCATGTTTGGCTCGTCTAAGCTCAGGATTTGGAAGTAATCGAGGTCCATACCAAGGTGGCCAATATGCTTCATTTGCAATCGGTGCAAACTCCATTCTATACACGTATAGAACAATACTCATGTGGTAGACATTATCAACATAAGAACCCCATTGAACCCGTGTTTCAGTGTGGGCACAAGCAGCAAGTACATGACGACAAGGATAATGTAATGCCTGAATTCTCCACAATCACAATATCGATCTCCAAGTCTGACTCTGTAAGTTCTTTGGCTCCAACTTCCCACAGGTTGTGTTTCTTCTACAACAAACGATTCATTAGATCGTGAAAAATTAGTAACAAACATGGTCCCCAATGATTGGGAGTTCTTGTGATATGCTCGCATCAAGGCTTTTGAGAATTCCCTTCCTGCAGCGACTTGGGCCTCTGCCTGCTGCCCCCTCTTCACGAATAATGCAGCAAGATGGTGGTAAGTGGCCTTGACTAATGCAGTTATTGGAAGATTACGGACACCTTTCAAGACTGCATTTATACACTCAGACATATTAGTGGTCATATGACCATATCTGCGTCATTCATCTTGGTGCTGCGTCCACTTTCTTAAAGGAATCCAGTCCATCCACGGACCCATATCTGGGTGCTCTCCCCTTACTAGTTCTGAGTAATATAGAAACTCACTCTGAGTCTTTGCATATGCTGCATTAGTCCGAGCTCGCTTTGCATCTTTGCTCTTGAAACTTACTGCAAAGTTTGATGCAATGTGACGAATGCAATAAGCATGGTAAGCAGTTGGACGATACCATCCACTTCCTTCTGCATCTAAAGCTGTTTTTATAGCATCATGCCTGTCAGAAATGATCAGTATTCCTTCCTGTGGTGTCACATGGCGCCGAAGATTTGTTAGGAAAAAAGACCAAGCCTCTGTCGTCTCTCCTTCGACCACAGCAAATGCAATTGGGAAAATATTTGAGTTACCATCCTGCGCAATTGCCATCAGTAGTTTTCCACCATACTTTCCGTATAAATGTGTTCCATCGACCGTCACAAAACGCTTGCAATTTTTAAACCCCTCTATACACGGCGGAAATGTCCAAAATAGCCGATGAAACATGGCACAACTACGATAAACCAAATTACTAACATAATAAGGCAGAGTTGAAATTTCAATGATTGTACCTGGCATAAATGACCGCAGAGCTAGCAGCCATTTCGGAAGCTCATTATGCGACACCCTCCCAATCACTCATAAATCCGGCCAATGGCCTTTGCTTTATGAGCCATGCTTTCTGTATGAAACTGAATTGCACTTTGAATAAACTGAGGCCTGCAATGTTCTGATTGGAATTGTTGGATTAGCTTCAACTATTGAATGGATGCTAGCAGCAATGACCTAAATATCTAGCTGAGAGTGATTTTGCGAAATACCAGCGGATAAACAAGTATGTTCCCCGTTGTACTTCTTTATCTCCCACAGTCCTTTCTTAGTCGATATATAACACGAATACTCCAATTACACCCTCTCCCAAAGTACTTGCATTGCCCCCTATATTTCACATGATCACTGAGACATACTTTGTACTCGGCTCCTTCGGATGCTATAGTTTTTTACCGCAAGCAGTACTGATTCTTTGTTGGGGAACTGTTGCCCTTCATGCAACTGATTCACTCCATGTAATCCCATTGTGTTGCTATCATCCAACTGATTCACTTGCATTGCTTCAAAATTTAAACTTGAATAGTGACCAACACGCTAACTTTCAGATTGTGTTTGAGTTCAGGTTATCAAGCAGTTGTCCACTGAGTAGAGAGCGTAATACCTCCTCATCCATATCATCTTCAAACAACTCTGTACAATTTAAATAATAGTTAACAGTTTACACAAAGTTTTGCAATGATAAACTGACAACATCTAAATATTAATTCTTTAAGGTGTTTTCACTATGTATGTATGAGATATTAATATATTCAAACAAAATAGCAATGTCGAAAGAATCTTATTAACGTTAAAATAATCACATTATTATATTAATTTATTTTTTTATTTATGTAATAAGTTTCATCACCAAAATTAAATCAACAATATTTTCATAAAATAAAGTATTACATAATTCAAATATTCAAATATTTCAAGAACATGTTATTAATAAAAATTATGTATAGCTTCTAAATTATTAATTAATCAATCGATTTATAAACTAGCCACATAGATTATTTGTTTTTAGCAATTAAGCAACATATCAACCGTAAATTAAATAGCCTAAACTCATAATTAACTAATATAAACACGATATGATAGCATATCGAAATTTATTGGACCAAATCTACAATTCAAATTACATGCTAAAATATAACTCATTACAACTATTAAACTGTAATAAAAAGAATTTTACTTATTACCTTCATTCGGGTCCTCTTCGGTATCCTCCTCATTAAAAATATCATCAAAACTCGGATTTGGTTCGATTCGGCCTAAATCACCGCCAATATTCATTTCAAAACTTTGTCCCAGATCATTTTCATTTCGCGGCATAACCTCGTCATTCAATCTGGATTTATGGCTAGTGTTGGAGAAACGGTATCTTAATGACCCTTCAAAGCAAATGTGGGGTTAGGGTAGATCCTCGAGTTTGAAGTTTATGTCTCCAAAGGATACAAATACCTCCATAACACTAAGATCGGGAAAACGAGCATGACAATCGAACATCATCCCTATGTCATCATCAGTTTCAATCAAACAACTTGTGAAGCATAACGTACCTTGTCCTACCAACAATGGCAACCGATAGAGCATATGCACTATTTGCTTATTTTGCTGGCGTAACTTGTGCAGAATCTTCTCATGAAGCTCAGAAATAGTCATGGATGAATAAATACTCACAGGTATTGGATTTGGACAGCAGAACTTTACTCCATCTTGTGTGTTTTCCACTACTTCACAATTATAATGAACAAGAACATACCCTCTCGTTGCCATTTTCCCTCAAAACCTTAGCAACCTGAGCTCTCTTCTAAAAAATGAACAATCTAAGCTCTCTTCTAACAAATGAAGTATGCCTCCTGCCGAGCGAGATCATTCACATATATATACACGGATGAGTGAGGGACCAAAAACAAGGCAGGGACGAAACAAACAGAAATCGGTTGACTCTCAACCAATTTCTATGTATTATGAAAAGGCAAAAATCGGTTGAGCCCTAACCGATTCCAATCCGTCACAAAAATGTTATATACAGGTAAATAATATTCTAAATGTGAGATATGCGTAAATAATTATTTTTTTTATTTTAATTCAGTACAAAAGCCCTAGAGAGCATGCATATAAAAAAAAAAAAAAAGTAGAAATAAAGAAAAACAACTATACATTCTTGCAGTAACTTCCTTTTCTACTGGGATCTCTTTCATCTTTTCTCTCCATATGGAAATAATGAAGTGCTTACTTGGAAGCAAAGGCTTTTCAACGGTGTAAATAGTCTCTGAGCAGTAAAGCTTCCTAGAGCAGGAAAACGAACGGTACATAATGTAATAGCAGGTTTTATGAAAATCTGTGCGAGCGATCGGTACTTTTTTGAGTTCAATAATGTTATTTTCTAGGGGGCATAGCACTTTTTATAGGACTAAGTACTGTTCAAGCATCACGCAGCTAGCTAGCTTGTTCAGTTGACCTATTTACAAGAACCGTATATGAATTATGAAGAGGAATTGTATATATGAACTGATTCATATGTAGTAGCTAGGTAGCTATTTTGGAATCCTCAGAGAAATCATGCTGCTCAAATCAATGCCAGGCCAAGGGAGAGTAACATTAGGGCATGGTTGTGTTTGGATTGAGAAAATATTGAAAATTATAAAATATGAATTTTAATTTTAATTTTTAATTTTTTTAATAAAATTTTAAAAATAAGAAAATTGAAAAAAAAATTTAATTAGTTTTTTTTTGTTTCTTGTTTTATTTTGTTTCATGTTTTTAGGGTTTTATAAAGGAAATGGCTTAACTATAAAATGGAGATAGGAAACATTTTTATTTTCACTATTTTTTTACAAAATTTTAAAAAATAGAAAATAGACTGAGAAAGACCAAATAAATATTTACCTCTTTATAGTGGATTCTTCTGAATTTCTATGCCTTTCTAAAAAAAAAAAAATTTCTCTGTACTCAATTTACTTTTGCTTGAGAAACAAGCATCCAATTAAGAAGTTGGAAATACAGGTAAATAACATGGGAAGGTGCCTGGCACAAGCATATGATGTATCAAAATCTGGTCTGATTAGTAAGTCTCCTAAATAATTTTCCGTGATTAGCAGTTTATACCAAATATTTTGGAAGAACTACGTACCTCACATCAAACTGAATCTTGTATATAAAATAACTGAAACAGGGCTACAAGCCTATGTGGGTTAAAAAAGACTATAGTTTGCATTGAAATCTGTACAAATCGCACAATCGATCAGTGAAAAAATAAAAAAAATTTCATTGAAGAGTAAGTAATACCAAACTTTGACTTTTACGTCAATTCAATCCCATTGATTTCAAGTAACTGATATTTTAGTTCGCTAACTCCATCGGAACTGCAATTATCGGATGACAATGTCCACAAAATTTGAGTAAAATAATTGAATTAGAGCCACTCAAGTTGCAAAAAACCTAGTAAGATTAATGAAGGGGGTCTAGAGCTAGCTTTATGACATTTCTTGTAGTTAACACATTTCTTGTAGTTAACAAAGAAAATGAAAATTGATTATGATGCATAGATACTTCAAAATAGTTAATATGCTTATATCGAGTATGTATTGTATCAAATATCAATACAATACTTTTAAATATTTTTAGTTATATTTTATATATTTTTAATTTAATTTATTACACATCTTCATATCATATCCATCTTCGTAGCATATTCATATCATATACTCATATTAGTATCCATTCAACATGATTTGAGATTAATTAGTACCATTTTCTAATAACCCATGGTTCCATATTATTCAACTTAAATGAAGAAAATGACAGATGTTTCTTTCTGTCTTTTTGCTTTTAATAGGGATGAAACCTTCCGATTATGGGAGCTGCAAGTGAAAAATATCTGGGTTTGGTGAGATGAGATCATATATATCAAAGAGAGAATTTTAACTAGCAATAATATTCCTATTGGGTTGTAAAGATGGAATAAAGTGGAAGAGGGCCTACACTTTCAGGCATAGCATGTCTTGAATCCAAGTGTAGTGGTCATTCAGCCACCTCAATGGATCAAGGCTGAAAATTTCTTTAATCTAGTCCCCATGATATCTTCCATTAGTCTCATGATGAGCAAAAATATTAGGACCACCAATGAAAATGAAAAAAATGGAACTTAAGTTAATATATAAACCAGAAATTGGACAGAAATAATATAAGAACAGAGAGACAGAGAGAAGATCTCAGTTGAGTACCATCATAAAAACCCCATACACAAGTCTGGTATGACCTCATCCTCTCCTATTTTATTATATTGAGTGTTGTTTAGCGTATAACTAAATTACACAACAAGTACACATCACATACTTTATCACCATTGGATTTGATGAAGAATAATGTTTGATATACAACTAAATTGTGCAATAAATACACATCGTACACCTTACCACCATTGGATATGATGTGTGGTCCCCACTCATTCTACTGATTCATCAAAACCAATTATAATAAGATGTATAATGTGCATTTATTGTACAATTTAGTTATACACCTAACATCACTCTTTGATGAAGAAGTGGAATAAGTAGGACCACACATTATATCCAATAAAGATAAGGTATATGATGTATATTTATTTTGTAATTTAGTTATACATCAAACATTATTCTATTTCATTAGTTGCTACACCGATCAATTCAAACTCAGAAGGACGTTACTTTGTTCTTCGTGCTCACTTCGTAATGGTTTGTTACATGGGGTTTCATGTGATCTTTTTGTTGACGTTTGTTACGTTGTTTTTGTTGCCAAAATTAAGAAGTTAAATTTATTCATTAAAATTGTAAAAAATAATTCAAGTTTGTTCTTAAAATGATATTGATAGGAATTAACTTAAATCACCATAAGAAAGAATTTCATTCACATTTTTTTGCAACTTACAATAATTAAATTATTAATTTCTTAATCTCAGGCGATAAAAAATAAGGCAAACAAAAACTTCAACTGTCAAAATTAGCCTTCAATCCATCCCAAACCGTTTGTACTCTCTCACACACACAACATAGGCAGAAAGAAAAAAAGAGACTAAGATTCCATTCAGATAAAAATGAACGGACCCAATGATTGGTCTCTTTCTTGCAATTTTTACCTTTCGTATCCATCACTCTCACTCCAACAACAAAAGATCCTTGACAAGGCACACAAAATTAATCCACTACATACTATAAATTTGGGAGGTTACACCCACAAAAAAACACGGTTAATTATGCCAGCACATCACAATATCCCACCCAACGAATCCTCCAACAAGCTTCCTTGATTCTCTAGCAACTGAAACTTCATAATTCTAATAATACCATTATATATTGCAGTATACAGGAATTAATAAGTACAGTGACAAATCAAGGATTAGTTTATCCGATCATCTTTCTGTTTATGCATCGTCATAATATTCAAAATCGATTCTGAATTTTTTCTTTATTGATGAGTGATCTATAAATATCTAAATAAGCATTTGAGAAGCCCAGAGACATCTCTTAAACATGAACCAGGGCGAGTGTTTCTCTCAACATAAACTTTAGTTTATAAAAAATTAATACAATAACAACTATTAGCCTTGAGACATTGCCAAGTGGCTAAAGTTAGAGGCCATGTATCACATTCACACCTCGTGGTTTAGTTTGCAAAAGGCAATGCCCCTCACAAGAGGTTGTATGGCAGATCCCCACCTCCCCATGTTACAACTTCCCCTCTCCTCTACCTGTCCCTACCTTCCCCACATTTTATAAAACCCCCCTCATCCCTCCCCTTCCTTCCTCCTTCAGTCCCTCATCACAATCCTTCAATTTTCCGTTCCCTTCCCCTTCTGATCATTGTGCCATTTGCCATCACACCTCTTAAGCACCTTATCCATTAGTCCTCTCCAAAACACACACACTTTGCAATCAAGCACAAAACATAGTAACAAAGAAAGTCTAAAACAAAAAAATGTGCAGCTCTAAGGCCAAAGTGACTGTTGGCATAGAAGCCACAGCCACAACCACAACCAACATCACAACAACACCTCCAGTGGCTAGAATCAATGGTAGGCCAGTCCTTCAACCAACATGTAACCGTGTTCCAACAAGCCTTGAGAGGAGGAACTCAATCAAGAAAGTGGTGATGGTGCCAAAGTCACTCTCTCCACCATCACCACCACTACTTCCAAGCAAGGCATCATTGATGACACCACCAGCTTCTCCAAAGTCAAAGTCCCCCAGGCCTCCAGCAGTGAAGAGATCATCAGGCAGTGACAACAATGGGCTGAATTCAAGCTGTGAGAGGATTGCTGTGACACCAAGGAGCTCCATGAAAGCTGCTGCTCCAACCCTGGAGAGGAAGAAGTCCAAGAGCTTCAAGGAAGGGTCATGTGGTGGTGCAGCCCTTCCTTCTGTTGAGGCATCATTGAGTTACTCTTCCTCTTTGATCACTGACTCCCCTGGGAGCATAGCTGCTGTGAGGAGGGAGCAGGTGGCACTGCAGCAGGCACAAAGGAAGATGAGGATTGCACATTATGGTAGATCAAAGTCTGCAAAGTTTGAAAGAGTTGTTCCTCTTGATCCTTCTTCCACCAATCTTACACCAAAGACAACTGAGGAGGAGAAGAGATGCAGCTTCATCACAGCCAATTCAGGTAAAAAAAATATTTTAGGAAAATGCTATAGAACTAGTAAATTTGTCAAAATTATATTTGCAGAATGATGTACAGCATTACTTAATACTTTAACTCAAATTCTTATATGTATTTTTTT
Source organism: Dalbergia cultrata (assembly GCA_031216105.1). Taxonomy (NCBI): domain Eukaryota; kingdom Viridiplantae; phylum Streptophyta; class Magnoliopsida; order Fabales; family Fabaceae; genus Dalbergia; species Dalbergia cultrata. The sequence continues at coordinate 23,472,366 of CM062350.1, forward strand.
TATTATTATTTGGTGTAATTGTGTTTTATCTGTAAGGAAAATGTGCTAATCTAAATGTCTATTTTGATGAACAGATCCCATCTATATTGCTTATCATGATGAAGAATGGGGAGTTCCAGTTCATGATGACAAGTAAGCAACCAAATCTCTCTTTTTCTGTAACATATAAACACAATTCACACCAAACACAAATATGAATAGAGAAGTGATGTTGACTGACAAGAACTCAATTTTTCATTCAGGATGTTGTTTGAACTTCTTGTTTTGAGCGGTGCTCAAGTTGGATCTGATTGGACCTCAACCTTGAAGAAACGCCAAGACTTCAGGTTGGATTCTGCTAAAAGCAATTTCATGAGCATAGTTGCATATGCACTTATGCATATACACATTTTCCTTTTTCCTTGGTCCCTAAAAGAAGGAAACTAATGATTTGTAGTTATGTACAGGGCTGCATTTTCAGAATTTGACGCAGAAGTTGTGGCCAACTTGACTGATAAGCAAATGATGTCTATGAGTTCGGAATATGGCATTGAGATAAGCAAAGTTCGAGGAGTTGTTGATAATGCTAACCGAATTTTGGAGGTAAGCAAGAATTAAGCCTAAAAAATGGTACCCTTTTCATCACTGTTTATCTTTCTTCTTGGTCTCTCTTCTTTTCATATCATGTCCCCCCAAAAAAACATTAGCTTGATCTGGTTTAAGTGAATATTCTATTAGGGAAGAGAGAAAAAAAAAGAAAAGAAAAGAACAGAATGGTTAAAGAGAATTAATGATTACTTGTTTTCAGATGCATCTTATTATTTTCTCTTTAACTCAACCATTGACAAGAAAGTTGCAGACCAACTAGTTCCAATAAGTTAGAAGTTTTAAATGCTTGGCCCACATGAGCTGATTGTTCACTGTTGAATTTTAAACCATGTCAATCAATCTTTTCATATATGTTTACACAATTTCAGTTACTTTTGTCCAACACTATATGGCAATTAATTTTAACATCTCTACTTAAGGATTTGCTAATATTTTGCTTTGCAAAATTGGTGCATTACAGGTTAAGAAAGACTTTGGTTCATTTGAGAAGTACATCTGGGGGTTTGTCAATCACAAGCCAATCTCTACTCAATACAAGTTTGGCCACAAGATCCCAGTGAAGACATCAAAATCAGAGAGCATAAGCAAAGACATGGTGAGGAGGGGCTTCAGGTTTGTTGGTCCAACAGTGGTTCATTCATTCATGCAGGCAGCTGGCCTCACCAATGACCACTTAATCACCTGCCACAGGCACTTGCAATGCACCCTGCTGGCAGCAACTCGCCCTCATTGTACCATAGAGCCCTCTCTATAGATCCAACTTCAACATGGAAATAAGGAAGAAGAAGAAGAAGAGATTCATTGACCAAGAAAGAGCTCAAGACATTGAAAAAAAAAATGTTATGTGTGCTGAAGAGCATATGTAATGTTGCTAACTATAGTTTGCTTTCAGTTAATTGTTGTGTATAATATTAGATATAGGATATTGAGAAAAGGTCTTTTCTGATTTGTGAGGTTGTTTGTGAGAACTTTTAATGATAGTTTGGAGTGTGCTTTTTTTTCAATGCATAGTTGAGATTTTAAGGGTAAAAAAAAAATTGTATAATTATGGTTATTAAGGAGAAGAAAAAGGTTTAGGATGTTGTTATTAAGTGGTGGGAGGCTTAGGGAACAGTCAGCATGTGCATGTGCAATTGGGAGGCAAGGGCATGTGTGGTGTCAGTTTGCTTTTTTAGTCCATGTGACCCATCAGACTTTGCATTATTTGGTTCCCTTTAACAGCCTGTGTGGGATACATGTAGAGAGAGAGAGAGGGAAGTGTAGGACCACCTTCCCCTCCTCCTCCTTTTCCTCTTCTCTTTGCTTTGTTTATGGGGTTGTTAATTGTTATCTTCACTGTATTCTCTTCTCTAACGTTTTGGCTTGGGTGATGCTATATACCCCTCCCAAAATATATATTTTTTTTTGGAGTTGGTGTGGATGTTTTGAGTGGCCTTGAATACATTTGCCATGTGCTTCTGTACTATTTGATTGCTAATGCATACTTTTCATAATGTTAACCAGATAAGATAAGTATCTCCCTCCCCATGTGCGCACTTTCTTTGTGCAAGAAACAGTCTTCCTTTTCTTTCTTGCTTCCACTTTCTCCTAATTGGTAGTTCAAAGATAAAAACCTTTTGTTAAATTCACGATTGCCACCATGGCAGCATTTAACTAACATGTAATAATAATATAATTAATAGTGTTAACTTAATATTTCAACTATACTAATTAGTAACAAGACCCACAAATTTATATGTTTGTTAATTTTTAATTCAAAAAAAAGTTTGTAAATAGGTCATAAATTCTATTATGTTGAAATCACAGTGGTCACAATGAATTTAAATTTTGAATATTATATATGTTACCAAACTATCTATTACTAAAACAAATATAATGGCTTTATTATTAATTTTGCTTATAAGACTATCAAAATCTGAATGAATTAAACACCATATTTTTCTTTAATTGAAAATGAATACAATAGTATGAATACATGAGAGACTCACAACAATTTATGGAGGCAGAGGAACATATAAATGCATAAAAGGTTACTGGCATAAAAAGTGACTTAACCTAGCAGCCAGCCAAGTATAGCTTCCAAGACAAGAGAATATTTAAAGGACTAAATGGCAAATTAATGGAAGGTAATTGACATTACCTGAAAAAATGAAATAATAATTCACTGAAATATTAAGGAAGTCTCCCCCTTGTTGCAAGATATAAGCAACTTTGTGATCCATGCCAACGAACAGAGGACGCCATCTGATTAATTCCAAATAGAAAATATACATGTAAACAAGTAGTTGACTATTCTCTCTCTCTCTCTCCCTCTAGCAGACACAAAAAATGAAAAGAAACTTTCACGTTATTTTATATTTTTTTTATAATAATCATCAAATATTTTTATTTGAGAAATTAATAACTGATTTTAATTTTAATATATTGATCGGGTAAATTTTTATGCTGTCATCTAACCATATTCTTTTACCAATGAGGGTGGACACAATTAGTTAAGATTTAACCCATGCCTATTTGATAACTTTGTTAGTGGAGCGATATCTATTCCTTCGGAAAATAATCCTCTTATCCTAGTGGGATAACAACACAATTAACCCACCTAAACTTTTATTTACCGAAATAATCTAATTATATTCTTTTATTTACATAATCATTTAAATAGTGAAGATAAAAACTAATGATATTAATTGATGTGATAAATATATGATTGATAACGCGCATGCCCTTCACATTTTCTGCATTTCCCAGAAGTATCATTCTGCATTGTTGATCTTGATTGTTCTTTATGACCTTTTTTTTTTTTTCTAACTCTGAGGCGAAAGTCATTGTATCAAAGCACTCTTGCTTGGTTAATTTTCTCATTCAGTGACCGGATTGTCTGAAATTTTGGGCCTCTAGCTCCTTGAATGTAGCAGAGAAAGGAAAAAGAACACATGCTAAAGATCTTGTGGCAGGCCAAGAATTTAATTTGCAACTCAGCATTAACAACTCCCGCCATAACAAATGAAGAGCAGGTTAGTTGCTTCAATTGGTGCAAACGTTACAATACAGAAATAAAATTTAAAAAATAGATAATGTTTCATCATTACATGAATTTCCTAACTTCATGCGCAAGCAATTTGTATGTGAGTAGGTTAGTTATTTTTAAATATATATGGGATGCACTTGTTGGGAGCAATATATAAAACAAGTTTGTATATTTAATTATATTGCACATCGAAACTGTAAGTGACTTGTTCTTAATTTGTATGCTGGACTTTTTTTTTTTTCACTAAGAATGTAATTATAATATACTTTTCGTTAAAAAAAATTTACCCTATGATTAAATGATATAATAATCATATTATTACATAATAATGGTATATAATCATTTTATTTAATAAATTTTCACTTCATTTTGACTCATTAAACAGTATCATCTAACAAAATTAAATGACTCAACTCTTGTGAATAAAAAGAAAAAAAGAAGAAGAAGATAAATTCTTATAAATACAAACACTGTTTACATCAGTTCCATACGCATGCATTTGATTGGTTACTCGGTGTTTACATGTCAATAACTCATTTTTTTTTCTTGTTGTGCTTATCTTTTTCACCATTTAACCACCATTAATTTGATTTTGTACAATTCTTCTCTTTTTCACCATTTTTTCTTGGTTACTTGGTGTTCATAAAAAAATAGTGATTTGAAAGCTTTATATCATAATGAACTCATCTGTCAGTTCGAATCAGATTAATACGGAGCAGACCAAACTCTAAATACTACTAATTTAGACTAAAATTAAACTAATTTATGAAATCCTTTGCAGCTATATAAATCAAGAAGACATAACATATATAGTTTCGTCATTCATTTTATTAGGATTACATTTGAAGATAATCTTGAATGTTCCTCCCCGAAATATTGCCCATGCATTACTCTGCGCGTGACTAGAATTCTAATGCACATTTCAAAGTTTGACTTTTAGCGAATCTCGCTCGTGATAATGTGGTTCCATGGCTAGTCCATGACCTCCTCCATTATCCTACCAGAAATTCCATGCTTCCCGGTTCCCAGTTACCACAAAATGTCCAAGTAAAGATTTTTTGAACTTGGACAAATTATAAGATAAACCTCTTATATTTTGATCCATCATAAATCCTTCTATTTATTAACAATTGGATGATTGTTTTTTTTCTTAGGTGGTTTAATCCACGATTAATAATAATGGATCCAAACAATAGAGGTCCACCATTACACCCGCCTTGAATATCATATCAGAATAATCTAGACAAGTATTTAGTGCATAATTTCAATCTAATTTCTAAGGAAAAAAAATCCTGAAGTAAGAATTTGATTATTAGTAGCTGAATTGTCAAAAGTTTTCCAATTTTTTCAATAACTGGAGGAAACATCGTCACAGAAACTTAGCTTTTGTTGATGATGGTATTTTAATGAGCTGAAAGTTTAGAGGAAAACATCTTCACAAAAACATCGCTTATTGCCTTTTTGTTCAACAACTAGTAAGAGAGCCAGAACAATGCACGGACAGATCGAAGTTTTATTTAAAAAAAAAATTCACGTACAACAATATCTGATAATAAATTTATACCATCATTATTTTTTTTTCTTCACTATGTCAATGTTTTAATTTTGTTGGATTTACTCCCTTGTTTTGTCTTCTTATGTATCTATATTTTAGGATGTAATTTTGTTATAAATAGAGTTGTACATCTAATATCATTTTTATTTCTTTTATGACAAATTACACCATTTCATTTTTAAATTTTGTGAATTTCACCGGTTTGTACACCCATTTTATTTGTAAAATATGTTTAAGAAGTTTATGAGTTTTTGAAATTATTACGCTAATTTTCCATAAATTTATAAACTTGTTATATTGTCCATCCATTTATTGCACAATAAATAATGCATTCAGGAGATATTAATATTACCATAACAAATAGAAGGAAATCAATGTAAATTTTACTAAACCTTAAGAAAGTCAATATATATAGCTATAATAGAAATATATAAGTTTAAAATCACAATTTTACTTTTAAATAACATATACATGATATCAATCCAACTCAAACATTACACAAATGAACTTGTAAATACCTATTATAATTTTGTCTTCTTTAGATTTAGTGCATGTTTAGTTTCAAAATCAATTCTAGGCTTTTGAATTTGATTATAGAATTAGTGAAATTATATTACTATATGTCAGAATCATCAGTTCTAGAGAAATTATTAAACATAAATAACTTTATTTTAAAATTAATTCTAACTAAATCAATTATGATAAGGCTAACTATACCTAGAATCAATTATTCAAACACACCATAAAATTGGAAAGGAGTGAAATAGCAAAAGGGTTTGTCTGTTATTGGTGGACAAATTGAGCATGGGTTCTGATTCTTGAGTGATAAAATATTTAAAGTTTAAATATGTTTTTAATTTTTATAAAAATAAGTCACTTGATTTAGGCCTTTTAATTTTAATTGTTAATTTTTTGGTTTTAATCCCTTATTTTTTTTTAATATTAAGTTGTTATTCCATATCATTAGTCAACATTGTTGAGTAGTGATATTTATAAAGACCAACAAATGATTTTAAAAATGTTCATAACAATAAAAAACAAAATTTTTTTAATATCCGTAAGGACTATATATGTATATTCTAAAATAGTCATAGAGATCCAATTTGGATAGTAAAGACCAAAAACATAATACAGGAAAAAAAGAAACTAAAACCAAAATTATCCTATATTTAAGAGAATTAAAAAGATATTTAAGGCAATTATTTAGCAATATCTTATATAACTTTGTTTTATTGGCCCAGCATCAACAACCACCACCACCTCCTCCCTTCACCACCAACACGCTGCCAGCACAACTCGTGCATGCCTTATAGTGGTCGTAGTTGCAACGCCTTTCTCTTCCTTGACTGGTGTTGGAAGCTGAGACCTTGCATGATCCAATGAACCAACCATACCCAGCCACTTCTCCTTCCTCCTTCTATTAACTATCAAAGGTATATTAGAGTGCAATTTTACCCCTAATCCCATGGTTTGAGTATAATGTGCTATAGGTGTTGGCTTTAATTAGTTAGCGTCACTCTTAGGATTTGATGAACTTAACATCCCAGCCCATGGCTCCGGTAATAGATGCAACTCCTCAAACTAAATGTGGTTCTGACCCTTTAAGGTAATAAAGTTATGCCCTTACTAACAGCTATAACTTTTGACCTAGTGGTAAGCTCTTAATCCTACAAGTGGTATCAAAGCAAGATCATATATTCGAATCCCCCAGTGTCGATTGTTGGCTTTAATTAGTCAGCTTCACCCTTAAGATTCGATGGGCTTAACATCCCAACCCATGGCGCCTATAATGGGTGCAGTCCCTTAAGTTACTGGTCCTTTAAGGAAATAAGGTTGTGCCATTTCTAACAACTATAGCTTTTGGCCTAGTGATAAGCACTTAATCCTATATTTTCTTCTCTTGGTACTCCTCAATAGAATTGGGTTACAGAAAAGAGTAATAGAAGTTTACAAGAAATGGTCAAAACCATGCTTTTAGCAAGTGACTTGTCAAAATGATTTTGGGTAGAAGCTGTTAACAGCTCCTGCAACATTCAAAATAGAGTTTTCATTAGACCAATCTTCAAGAAAACACCTTATGAGCTATGCAAAAGAAGAACACTCAACATATCTTATTTTTATGCATTTGGTCCAAATAGTTTTATACTTAACATAAGGGGAAAACTTGCAAAGTTCAATCCAAAATTTAATAGTGGCATTTTCCTAAGATATTGTTCTGTGTCAAAAGCTTACATGCACTACTAGAAAAACTGCTATTACCAATGGACTTTTTTCTGTTATTGATGGAAAATTTTGTTACTGACGGATTTTGTCCTACAGTAATAACATCAATGGAGAGTCTTACTGATGGAAAAAATCTGTCAGAAATCTCTACCGACGAATTTATGCAAAAAAAAAATCTAATTATAATGAGCTTCAAAATATCGTTAGCAAATTTGTCTACCTTAATTTTTACCAATGGATTTTTTTTCAATTACCGATAGGTTTTCAATTGATAAATTTTTACTTTAATTTATTATTTTAAAATCTTTAAATTTACTAGTGCAATATCTGTCGGTAATTTGCCAATTTTTTTTTTAAATTTTACCAACGAATTTTTCGTCGGTAATTATAAATTTTAAAATTTTAAATTTTATTCAATTTTATTGTTATCGATTGAAAATTCATTGGTAATATTTTATACTTTATTTTCTTTTTTTTTACAGATGGATTTTCCATCAGTAATATGAATCTTGAAAAAAAAAATTTTAAATTATCAACGTATTTTCCTTTGATAACTCGCACGCCATATTTCGCGCAATTTGGCGCAGAGTTTACTGACAAAAAATTTGTTGGTAATGATCGAAACCCAAAAAATAATTTTTTTGGTTACTGACAGAAAATCTGTCGGTAATTCCTAAATTTCTCGATTTTCTTAATAAAAGTTACCAGCAAAAAATCCGTTGGTAAGAAATTTTTTAATAAATATTCTGTAATTTTTATATTACTTGATTATTTAAGAGTTTATTTTTTATTTAATGCTAATTATAAATATATAAATGTATCTAATAATGACAAATTATAAAAAAAAAACTCAATAAATAATAAATGCAAGAAATTTAAATTCAAAATGTAAAATAAATACAAATTCAACAAAGTCTACAAGCACAAACATAAAGGAGTCAGCATATGACATAAAGAAAAAAACAGTAACTCAAATGAGGAAAAGTAAGTAGCATCATCGTTAGCATCACGATCGTTAGCATCACGATTGTCAACATCACTATCACCACCACCACCATCATCAATGTCTGGTGGTGCAGAAGAGCCTGCTTGCATCTTCCCCTACAAAAAAATCATCTCTTTCTTCATATGCTTTCATAATCTCATGTCCATGGCCTTTTCCTTGTCCTGCATATTCTTTTTCACCTCCTGCAACTCTCACTGAGTCTCTGCCTCCTTCTCTAGCATACAAGGAAGTTTTGCATTAAGCAAGTGAACTTGCTCATGGACCCTATCATCATCAGCAGTGGACCCAGTGCCGGTAGATGCCCCAGTGACTGAGGCAGAGGATCAATTATTAGCATAAAATAATCCCATGCGGTGGATGCAGTTCTTGTAAGGACTGCCAACTACCTCTTGCCACAACTTATCCTCATTAATGCGTGGGCAGTCTTCACTAGCTGCGATCCTTTGCTCTTGTTGGGTCATGGCCTCCTAATAGTGCTAGGTATGCTATAAAAAAATAAAATTAATTAAACTGACGGACACATATATGAAATAATAAATTAAATATATATACAGACAATAAGTGCACAAAACATATATACCCAAACATTCTCTGACCGAGGATCGACCCACACCTTCTCTAGCTTGCACATGTAAGTCTTTTTGAATAACTCACTCTGTGTGGGTGGTCTCTTCAGCTCATTGGCTTGCATTTCAAGTGAAACACGTAAAACATTAATATGATAAAATATAATTTTAACAAGAGGAACTAAAAAGGTTTGTAATAATGATTGAACCATTCCGCAACGCGTAAACTCGATACTAGCATAACCACCCCAATGAAAGGAGCCATCCTTATGTGACACTCTGCTCTCCTTAGCCTTCAAAGATTTCACTTTGAACTGCTCACTTCTCCAGTGTTGCCACAAATAGTCTAGGCTGGCCTGAGTTATGCACCTAGGGTTCTCGCCTCGCCACTCCCGAATGTCGATGTACATGTCTTGTAGCCTGTGAGCTGCCTTGGATTTGAAGCACTTAAACATGAACTCTTCATCTTTAGGATGAATGATGAAGTAGCTCTACACATGAAAAAAAAAGGTAATTGAAAGTACTTTCTGAAGTAAATCACACATTTCATTATAATTATTTATTTTACCTTTCACTCGAAAAACCAACGCTCCTTCTCAGCCTTTGACAACTTGTCGAAGGACTCAATCAGCTATTCATATAATTTATGGATAGCGTAAGTCACCTTGTGAATGGTCGATGTGTTTGGCTCCCAACTGCATAGCAAAAAGTACAAAACAATGTTATTGTATGTGTTTATTGCGGAATTTGGCTCTTTATTTGTCAACAACAAATAATTGACAAACTCCTTATGCAGGAGGCCAAATTGCTCTAAACCAGGCGTATCTCGACAAACTTCAGGAGTTTGGATGACAGCCTTTGCTTTTCAAGATCTCGATTCGGGGAGCGAAAAGCTACTCCTCTTGGGTTCTCCACCGAAGAAATCTAGTGTCAAACTTGTTTTTTATATAATGAGGATGGAATGTAGGATGATTTGTGTGATAATTCGTGTGTGTTGTGAATGTAATGTGAAATTGATAAATTAAACGAAGAGAAAGAGGAAATGCAGGAAATAAATTGATAACAAACTAAAGGTAAAGTACAGAAATGACAAACTGAAAATAAGATGCAAAAATTATAAAGAAAAGCAAGTCTAATCCTAGGAAAGCAAAAGAGAGGGTTGAGAACAATACTCGGTTAACTTAGGTCTCTGTGTAGCCATAGAAGGCATTTTTAGAGTGAGTGTGTGAGTAAAAATTCCAACCCCTTACAATATGTATAGAACTAGTATTTATAGACAGCCTAGGACTCTAGGATTTTGACACTTGTTTTCTGGCTGCCCTTGGATGTTGTCCACGTGGCTTTGACAGTTATTTTCTTTGTCATTTGTCCTCTACCACTACTTTGTCACGTTCTTGTCACACTTATGTCAATAACCGTTGGTAACCGTCAATAACCGCCATTTGACAAACACCTATCTTGGAGTCATTATGATGGTATCCTCTAGAGCTTCAAAATTTTCTAAGTCTTCAAATGACAAACTCCAACTTCGATTTGTCGAACCTCGAGCATGAGAACTACTTTGTCACGCTCCTTTGTCGTCGAACAGTTACCACTTCATCGCATCTTTATAAGGCCTCTATCAGTAACTGCTGGAAACCGTTGTTAACTGTCACATGGCCAACATCTATCTTTTACTGATCATTGTGACGATCTTCTTAAGATCTTCAAATTTTCTAAGTGTTGAATGACAAACTCTGACTTCAACCTGTCGAACTTCAACTTCGACTGACGAATTCCCACTTTAACTGACGAACTCCCACTTCAACTTGTCGAACCTCTACAGTGAAGATTAGTCATTCTTAGCCTGTAATTGGCCTTGAAATATTAAGTCCCAAATGACAGACTTTGACTTCGACTTGTCAGAAGTCGAATAGAAGAATGACAAGCTTTAACTTCGACTTGTCAAAAGCCGAATAGAAGAATTTTGACAATGTCGAATAGAAGAATTTTGACAATGCAGAGTTGTCGAATTAGATATTCAAGCTTTATCACAACTGGACTTTTATCATATTGTCTGACAAACTAGATGCTTTGTCGATTCTTCCTACAACAGGCTTTTGACTAACTTACAAGCTGTCAAAGTTAAACGTCAATTTGACAATCCAATACTTAATGAAATTTGGTGCCAACAATATGTCAAGAAATTGTTCAAAGTATTAGATAACGATTCATGAGGAATTGAAAAATTTACTTACTTGTCATTGACACAAATAAGCTTTATCCGGTTATCCGCTATGGATCCATGTTCTGATTGCCCCACTGAGGAGCCGCTAACTGCCCCACTATCGACACCCCATTCTGAGTCGTGTGGGGGGGGTGTGACAGGATCTGCTGATGGGGGTGGGGCTGGAGGCACAATTCCAGTCACATGCCCATGAGTGGGTATCATGGTAAACTCCCCATGTGCACGGGGTGGTGGCATGGAAGGGCCAAAAGTGAAGGTGTGAGCGGTTGTGGTGGATACTAGAGTGGGAAGGGTGATTCTTTGATTATTTGGGACACCCTTTCCCTTGTCCTTATTTTTTCCTTTAGGTGCCATATCTAAAAAAGAAATGACAATGTCTAAAAAATCAATTTATAATATGATAATTTAAAATAAAAAGAATGTAATAAATATGAGACTAGACACATCACATTTAATCTGAAAGTTGAAGACTATTTTCATCATTCTCAGTCTCAACATCTTCCTCATCCTTTTCATCACTACCATCACTTTCACTGCTTTCACTCACTAATTGATCACTAGAGGAGTGAATTATCTGTATCTCGCCCGAATTAGAATGTAAACTTGACAATGTTCCTATATCAACAACTACCTAAGAGGGAATTGGGTCATTCACTTGATAAACATCGTCAGATAGTTCTTCAATCTCAACTCGACCCCTAGGTTTAGTTTTCATGACCATCTTACAATCATTTTTGCACTTTCTTAGGTACATAATGTACCTATCTTGTGCTCTAGGCAATAATAAAAGGATCATATGCATCATATTTCTTAGGATGATTCACCTAAGTAATTTTATAATGATTGTGTATGTGTGTTCCATTAGGATGTCTTGGGCCATACGAATCACAACTGAACAACACTACCAAATTTTGAGGTCATCATTGTAATACCTGGTGTACACGTGTCACTAGATAAGTTCCGTATGCCCCTAGGGTCCCCCGGGACCTACCCATGTTACCAGATCCAGGTTTTCGCTAAGTCTAGAGCCCTACACCTCCTTAGAGGGCTATATGTTAGAGCCACTTTCTTGGGATCAAAAGTCCCAGTAATTGCTCTCTAGAGGGAAATGAATTGAAGTGTGATTTTTAACGAATTTTAGAAAATCTCTAGATGTGTCGTTTCTAACTCATAAGTTTAGAAAATCGCCGGAATTATAGAATTTGAGCTAAAACTCAAAAATGAGATTTTGATTGGTTGGGGTTTTGATTTTTTTGATATTTTATTTGAATCCAAATGGGGGATATTTTCTTATTTGTATTTATGTTTAAAAGTTAATAGGAACTAAAATAAATGAATGTAAATAACCATGACAGCAAACCATGACAGTAACAGGTCTGCTGATGTTATTGATATAAGCTGTTACCATGGCAGCAAAAATGTTGTTGTCCACGGCTGGAATTCCTTTGCTGTCCACGGCTAGGGATTCCATAGAGGAGGTAGTGTTGGATTTGCTGTCCACGGCTGGCTGATCTGCTGTCCACGCCTAGAGAGTTTGCTATTCACGGTTAGGAATTTTAGAGAAGTAGTGTTAGTGCATGATGATAGCAAAATGACAGCAAAGTGCTAGATGACAACAACATTTTGCTGTCATGGAGTTCTTTCCACAGTTGGGAATGAGTTCCCACGGCTGGGAATGAGTTCCTAAGGCTGGAAAGGAGTTCCCACAGCTGGGAATGAGTTTCCACGGTTGGGGATGAGTTTCCCATGACTGAGAATATAATTCCACAGTTGTGATAAGTTTGTCACAACTGAGGCCTTAAACGCATAGTACTTATAAATGCATAGTACCCCCACCCTAAAAATGTGAATGAAGGGATAAAAACCCTTCCCCCTCATTTTCCTTCCATTTCCTTCGAATCAGAAACCCTCCCCTCTCTATTTTCTCTCATTTTTCTTCAACCCTATTCCAACCTAACTCCCCTAAATCATCAAGGTGAGTATATGTTATAAGATTTTGTCTCCATTTTTTTGCCATTCTTTCACATTCTTGACGTGGGCACTGTCATTTCTCTCATTTTGTCAAGCGGGGGTGCTTCTCCAATATTATTAGAGCTAGATTAGAGTTATTTTAGAGAATGATAGAGTTTGATATTGAGTTTTATGATTTTTGTAGTCGATGTAGGTGCCCTTCCAGCTCCCCGGAGCTCGGTTAGAGTTGACGTCACACCTCTCTCCTCTCCAGGTGAATGGGTTCAAATCCTATGACCCTTATATTGGTCATTAGAGTTAATTTCTTTAAATCATAACATGATTTTCTTGATTTTAGGTAATAACTTAAGAGATTTGAGTTTATGATTAGTTATCAAAATTATTGGGAGAGATGATTTTCAACATGAGCATGAAATATTTATTTTTTTATATAAACTCATGGGACCATTATTGGTAAAATGATTTTATCAACGGGCTAGAATATGATTGTGACTTGATTTAGAGACTTTATAAATTTTCTCCAATGATTTTAAGGTAAATGTAATTATGTATTATGGAGTTTTATTACTAAAGAAAAGCCCAGAGCAGAGATTTAGCGAAAATAACATATTTTATAAATTAAAGATCAGATGATAACTATAGTGAAACAGACAGTGAGTTAACGACTAAACCTGATCGTTAACCTTCGTACCAAGTTGTCCAAAAAGGACAATCTCACAAAGCAAAGAATGGAATTTAGTTAGGTGTCCAAATTTAGATCCCCGAGGGATCCCACAAATTAGAGAAATTTTTATGTTATGGTTGACATGCATAACCAGAGAAATTATATTTTGTTATGCGAGGCATAACAAAAAATTCTTGTTTCTCTAATAGATTTCTATTATTTATACTTTACCAGAGAATTTCTAATTTTATTTCCTTTATGATATTGTATATACGAATATGATCTGAGTTAATGCATTTATCAGTTTCGATGATTTATATATATATATACATGAAAAACTACTCACTGAGGGGGTTATGGGTGAGAACCTACTCACTAAGTTTTAGATGAAACTCACCCCTCTCCCTTTTCCATTTCAAATACGTTAGCTGCTGCGGGTCCTTCTCAGCCATCTCCTCCCCAGTAGTAGAGTTGTTAGTTGGTGAGCCTCACTTGGGGTGAAGTACCTTTTATGTTTTGTATATGATAGAGTGCTCCAGTATATTGCGGGCAGGGTCCTGAACCATAGAGATATTTACATTGATACATCATTATTATTTTGTATTCACATGATTATGGTTCATGGATTTATTGTATAGAGAGCAACTCATTCATTTTGTGATACAGAGATATATTTAGAGTTTTAAACATAATATGTTATTGATGAAGAGCATGATTTCAAATGAGCTAATTAATCACTAGAGATGAAATGATATTTTATAAATGGAATTTATTATCTAATTATGCATATAGAGAAACTCAGAGGTCACGAGGCTTATGTGGGGATGGGATTCCTCATGTGTCGGTCATGTTCCAAAGTCGAGTCGTGACAATCACCCACATATTCAATCTCTAGTATTTGTTTAATTACTCTATACTAATCACCCTCCCTACTGTCTGCATCCCCTCTGACACATACCCCATTATTGTCCGTTGCCTTCCCTGGGCCCTATTCAAATGTATGAAACTTATATCCATTCACATAATACATTGGCCAACTATTTTCTTTGTTAATAAGACCCCAAGCCAAACTTTGTAAATAAGAACATGTTATATTATTGTTTTTATCAAACACCTACATGAATAATTAAACTTCAAACATTAACACAAATGATGACAACTAGAACATGTGAATGAATTTTGGATCAAATGGTTACTAGATAATTAGGTCACATACAAAGGATCTTAATCATGCTGAAAATTGTTCAAGGGTGCGTCGCCCATCATCTTGTTCAAAATACCTATAAATTAAACATTGCAGGTAAAATAAGATTTGATTCATGACTGTTTATCAATAATTGAAAGTGATACATTGATATCATTTATGTTTTAAATTGTTGCACTTCATCACAGCTAATTAAGATATACAAATGCATAGCTTGTTTCTCTCTCTAATAGCCAATGTGGTTTGGAATTTCCAACAATATATCCTGGCTGATTGAATATAGACAACATATGTTGAACTGAACTTTCACCCCATCATCATTCTGACCAACCCTTGTTCAAACAAAAGAAAGATGTCTCCTATGAAATATATGCTTCACATATGGTACCTTTTACTTGAGATCTATTTTTCACAATTCTCTTGAAACTTCTAATATTTCTTTCAAATGGATACATCCATCTGTATTGAATCGGCCCACGCACCCGTGCTTCGTATGTCAAGTGTACGGGCAAGTGTTCCATAGATCAAAGAAACAAGGAGGAAGTATTCTCTCTAATTTGCACAGAATTATAGGGATGTTTCCCTCCATAATTAGGAGATCTTCAATCCTTAGGGTGGACGAGTGTAGGTCTCTAAAATATTGACTCAACTTAGTCAATGGCTTCCAAACAAGGAGAGGTAATTCTCTAAATGCAATAGGAAGTAAATACTCCATAGGTGCATGACAACCATGACTCTTCATACAAAAAAATTGTCCTTTTTTTCTCATTGGCGCATCTACCCGAATTTGAGGCATAACCGTCAGGCATCCTCAACTTGTGTCCACCTACACATAGCTTGTTTCTACACAAAAGTTAGTGTGTAATTGGCCTTTAGCTTACACACATGGCCATCTGGTAACTTTTGTAAACTCAACTCAAGTCTCTTACAATACTCTACTAAATGTTTCCTTACTTTCACCTTATCCTTAGTCTTATCGGTGTCCATCAGAGTATTTATGATGTTGTCATACCTTTTTTTCTAACATGCATTATACCAATACATGAAGAACTAGATTATCCCCCCTAATAAAGCAGCTTCTAAAATATACTTTGTTTGGTCCAATTATGATCTACCCCATATCCTGCAATCGTATGGAATTACCTAGTTCAGTTATCTTTGGAAAGTCTCTAACTCTGTGCCAAGCCTGGTTACTGCTTAGCCTCACAAAAGGCTTATCACGTGCAATTGTTATCTTTTTAAACGCTTCCTTCTTACCCCTAAACTCATTATCAAGGTCCAAAAACCTCCAATGACAGTCAAAACCATGAGTTTTTCTGACTATGTTTCAATGTAAATGCCTTTGTATCCTCCATACGTATTGGACATGCCAACTTTCCTTACGTCATCCAACCTAACAACATTCCATGGGCCAGACAATCATTGATAGTTCACATCAATGCTACCCTCAACAATACATTTTGTTTTGTGGAAATATTATAAGTTTGTACACCCAAATACCACAACTCTTTAAGCTCATCAATCAATGGTTGGAGGTAAATATCAATCTTGGCTTTGGGATTATCGAGGCCAAGGATTATACAGGTTAAAAATAGGTAAGGATCTTTCATGCACATTTCAGGAGGGAGATTATAAAGTGTAACAACCACAGGCCAACAGTAGTAGGGTTTGCTAAACTGATTATTCGGAGTAAATCCGTCTGCACAAAGCCCCAACCTAACATTCCTAAGATCTGCAGCAAAATCAGGATAAGTTTCGTCAACGTGTTTCCAGGCTTTACCATGGGAAGGGTGAGTCATGACACCATCATTTCTCTTATTTTCAAAGTGTCATCTCATGTGAGGTGCCGAACTTATTGAAGCATACAACCTCTTTAACCTTGGAACTATGGGTAAATAGTGTATTCTTTTGTAGGGAACATCCCTATATCTTCCATTTCTAGATCTTTTGGTTTGAACAATGGGTTTTAACAAAATTTGTATTCGGTTAGGTCTGTATCATCTTTGTAGTACAACATGCATCCATTCAAACAATAATATTTTTTTTTTCTAATTTTAGCGTGGGTTTTGAAACTAATTTCTTGACTTGATAAAAATCCTTTGGAATAGAACTAGATTGTGGACTAATCTCACTCATCAATGTTGCCTATTGGTCAAATAAATTTTGACTTTGGTTAGCTTTTGACTTTATAGCTAACATCCTAACCATTAGAGACAACTTCGAGTATACACAATCTTCCCATGGAAGGGCCTTTACAACCTCCAATATAGAGAAAATTTTCTTAGCCTCAGCATTAGGAGCCTCGACAAAAGGTTTGTAATCTGCATGAATTTGAGGACTAATGACATCATAAATCATTTCCTCATATCGTCTAGAGTTATCCTCCCAATTAACATTTCTTGTGATATGCTCATCAATATTAACTCTACTTGAACTACCTCTAACATAGACATTTTCAATACTAGCATGTTCAAATTTTATATAGCAACTTCCCTATGCATAGTCCAAACCCAATAATTCATCATAAAACCATCCTTATACAAGTGATACCTAATGGTGTCCATATCAAAATATTTGCTACATTTCCACTTAGCACAGGAATACCTAATTTTCTGCACATTCATAAATTGAACTATCTAACAAGCCACCCTTATAAATTGTTCAACTCCCACGTAAAATTTAGGTTTGATTCCCCCTCGACTGGGGTGCACCTTGTCATACATCCACCGTCTGTTTGTGGGGATCATAGTTCTTGGAAGTGTAATTTAATCTAACAAATTCATTTAAAGTTTTAGAAATTAAAATTTTTTTATTATAAATATCTTTCAACATACTATCTTCTGAAAGTAAGAGTCTTTTAAGTAAATAAATTATGCTATTTAACTTAACAAAATTTTGGTAGAACCTCACTTTAAATTAAGATTCCATTCTTTAAATTAAAAAAAATCGGCAGAACCTCCCCTTAAACTAAGATATCCCAAAAAATTTATTTCAATACATATATATATCAATCCAGTCAAATAAAGTTCACAAACAATCATTTAAAGATCCTAAAACTATTTTAAAGCACACTCCCTTATAACATCACAACATGCATTTTCTGTGCATACACAATCAATCTCCACGGTAAAACAATACAAACAAGTTGGGAAAGGACCTCTACACCCTTCCCCCAGTCATGCAATCCCAATTTCCTGCAACTCTATATTAAAAATCATAAGTTTCAACCCTAACAAAAATGTAATTAAATAAAGAGAAGAAACACTTACTTCCCTTAATGTCGACAAAAGAAATATAGGCTCCGCCAAAGAAATTCTCTAACTAAATTCGACATTCTCTAACAAAACCAATTATGTAAATTAATAAATCAATTCATCAAAAATCCGTCAAATATAACCTACATTTCTCATACATTATACACATGAGTAGATTATACAATTTTTAAAGGAAAGTTCCACAAATTTTGAATAATCCCCCTTGTTTTTGCTTTTATCTTTTTCCATTCACTAATTAACAAAGGCCACCACAGTAAAAAAAAAAGGGGGAAAACTTGTAAAGTTTGCTTTTCCTTGAAAGTTACGTGTGTTTCCTAGGTTGTGTTTAGTATACCAATAAACTCAAAAGTGAAAGCTTTGTAGGATTGATTATTTTTTGTTTATGGGTTACCAAAAAAGGAGAATTTGTAAAATTCCTTATCTTATTTACAAGAGAAAGAGAGCAAAACCTTAGGGAATTTCTAAATCCATAACTGAAATCAAACAAGTAAAGAGGAGGAAGATGTGCTGGAGCCTCCAATCATGTGTAACATAGAATTTCAACCAATGAGATCCAAATCAAATAGCTAAACCATAAGAAAACTCCCATCCATGCCTTAGGAGCTTAAACATTAAAAAGAAAAAACATGAAAAGATACTCATTGATGCAAATGGAGGAGAGAGTGGCGGCAGGCTAAGGCTGGGTAAGCGCTGCTTTTGGGCAGGGGCGTGGCAGCGTGGTGTAGGCGAGTGTAGCTGGGGTTAGGTGCGGGCATTAGCAGCAGCGGGCCAGGTCGGTTGGCGACAAGGCTCAGGTGGAAGGGCATGGTTGGCGGGGCTGAGAGAGAAAGGCTGAAAGGATAAATGAGTGAGATTTGAAAGGAGAGATGAATGAGGAGAAAGAGATGGTATAATATTTTATCTAAATACATCACCGACAGATTTCAAATTACTAATGAAAAATCTGTTGGTAAAAAATAATTTCAAAAAAATTTAAAAAAATATTTGCCAACAAAAGATACATCGGTAAAATAAAATATTGAATTACATTTTTCACATAATCATTGATGAAAAATCTGTCAATAAAAATTAATTTCACAAAAAAATTTTAAAAATAATTACCGATAGATTTTCCATCGGTAAATACAATTTTTACAAATTTATATTTTGAATTATTTATCGACGAAAAATCCGTCTGTAAAATTAAATTCTTGTCACAACCCGACTTGGGCACGTGAGAAATTTCATTCTCATGTAAGCCTTGTGACTTGTTAACTGTCTCTACATGCGTGTTCTGTCCATAAAAACTTATTTATAACAGAAATTCTCTTCTCTATGTATAATTTACCCGTTCCTTAAATTCAGCATAATCATAATGATAAAAATAATCAAGTCTGCAGTTTCTTAATCCATCTCTAAAGTTCAGAGTCATAATTCAATCTTTACATATAACATTCTCTTTTCAAAATGTTCCATGAGCTAGTACCATTAAGTTATAAAGAATAAAACATAAATATGCTATTACAGTGGGATGCAAAATGCAAGATATGATCTAAGGTCTGGGACCCTGCCTGTAGTGTACTGGAGCACTTTAACCCAAACATTATATGCTTCACCTACAGGCTCACTGACTGGAATCTATGACTGCTAGGAGGTTCATGACAGCTGCTCTATCTGTAAAAATAAGAGAAGGAAGAGAGGGGTGAGTTTTAGTTCCAAAACTCAGTGAGTGAATCTCTACCTATAGCCCCTTCATAGGACATTAAGAACAATGCATAAAATCAAAATAAAACTATAACACTTATAAAACATTTCATGTATACATATTTATAATCAAAATCATCATTTCCATAATTAAGGATCAATAAGGCCCTAATAGAAAAGTAGTAACTTCTGACTATGTCTAATATTTAAATGTATACACACACATACAAATGCACACACACACACACACACACACACACACATATATATTCAATTCATCATGCCACAACTTCAATAACCGAATTTTCAATTTACTTTCATATCTAAAATCATACAAGCTCATCGTGTAAAAATTTCTAGAGAAACATTGATGTCCATCAATCATAGCATAATCATATAAACGCGTCTACAAGGTTGGAGACTGGCTCTGCCAACGTTGGTGTCGGACTGGCTCCGTACACCTCTGTTTTATGAACTGTGAATCTATAGGGTTTGAGACTGGCTCTGCCAACCTTGGTGTCGGACTGGCTCTGCACACCTCTGCTTTATGAGCTATGAATCCATCTGATTTCAACAATCTGAACTTAGCATACCAGTAGCTATGAAATCATGCCCAAATGGTCACTCACATGGACATTGTGATTACAAGCTTCCATAGGTATGTAGCTGCCAACCGTTCTGAATCTTTTGAAGATTCAAGCTCTAAAATCATTTAATTAATCATCTGAGACATAATTTAAACCATCCAGTTTTTCATAACTAGAAAACTCCACATCATGATTTCAACAGCAAAGTTTATAATCCAACTCCATTTCCTCTTCTAACTTGCATATCTAATATAAAACTACTTCACATATATATAAATCAGTTCTAGAATCCAGTAAAACCATCACAAAAGTCTCTAACAGTCACATAAATCATCAACCCTACATAAAATCAGTATGACAAATATGGTCCCATGAGTTTTCTCCAAAACAAGCTTCGTGCTCTAAAATCATTAGTTCTAGAACATATATTCAATAGTAAACTTGAAATCCCTATGTAATATTTCTCTAAAATCAACCAGTAAATCATATATTCATGAAAATAACTCTAATGCGGAACATAAAAATTATAGATGTGAACCCACTCACCTGGAGGGGTGAACAGTGAAGGAATAACACTAACAGAACTCTAGGAAGCAGGAATGACAATGTTATTTGCTATAACAATCATAATACGCTAGATTAATCTCTAAAACCTCTAACTAACTAGATTTTAACTCTAACCATGGTAAAAAAGTACCATGGCATGAAAACCATGAGAACATAATACCAAGACCCTAAGAACATGAGAGAATAAAGGAATAAAGGAACCAAAACTACTAGAATGACATACCTTTAAGCTTAGGAAATGGAAAACCCAGGTTAATCTTGATAAAATTGGAAGAGAATGGAGTTTTTTGTAGTGAAACAGGGTTGGGAGGTGATATCTTCGCATTTGGAGAGAGCGGAGATATGTTTTTGGGTTAATGAAGGTTCTGGACCTCGAAATAGGGGTTTTTAATGCTCTATTGAGTGTGCGCTGCAATGCTCACCAGAAAGCATAAAATTTGCCCCTAAACTGCCTTACTGTTCACTTGACTGCTGGAGCCTTAGCGATACAGTGCTCACCAGAATGGTTTAAAATTTCATAAAAAAAAAAAAACACACTTTAACTTTTTTTTTTGTTCAATTTTTTTCCTAATCCTTCTATTTAAAATTGAGGTATTACAATTTTGAATTAAATTTTTCACATAATTATCTATGGAAAATCCATCAATAAAAATTCATTTTGAAAAACTTTTTGAAAAATAATCATTAACAAAAAATCCATCGATAAATTAAATTCTGAATTAAATTTTTCACATAATTAATGACGAAAAATCAGTCGATAAAACTTAATTTTTTAAAAAAATTACCAATGGAAAATCCATCAGTAACTTGCGCAACATATTTCACGCTATTTGGCACGAATTTGGCTATCAACAAAAAATCTATTGGTAATGACTGAAACCCAAAAAAAAAATTTGGCTTGGATTTCTCATTTTCCATCAGTAACCTGCATTTTTCTTTTAGTGATGGTTTACAACAAAAGAACTCATTGCATTGAAGAGATCATACACAAAGGTCATACTTGATAGTACGAAAGCAAAGCTATATCTTAAAAACTTATGTTCTGGTTTTCACCTACCATATATGGGAACTAGAATATGGTGCTAAGGATAACATTGAAGGTCACTCAAGGTACTTTTGGGACATCTATACTCGAGGTATTACATAATACTACTCTTAGGTGACTTAAAAAGGCTAGAGAAGAACTATCATGTGTAAACTTGAAGAGGCTTGTACAAGAATACTTGTTGTTAGTAGAGCTCTCAACTTTCAGAGTTGGGGACTAGAGGCGATGGTTGGCCAAACCAGTGTAAGTTTGTTTGTGTGTTTTTATCAAGGTTCTGAAAACTGGACCGGACATCGAACCGGTCAAGGTAAGGGTTCAGAGGTTTAGAGGTTCAATCGGTTCAACTAAGGGTCCAACTGGAATATAACTGGTATATAATAAAACTTGTATGTATATAAATATATAAAAATATAAAATAAAATATATGTAAAAAATAACCAAAAATTAAATTAGACATCAACAAAACCCATAGAATATAACATAATTCATCTCTTAATCAAAATAAACATTATCTATATGGATCAAATCTCTCAAGTGACTAATTCTCATACCAGAAAAAGAAAAAGAATTAGGAAAAATGAGATTTTTGATTTTTTTAGGAAAAAAAACCTCAAAATAATGTTATTTTACATCTTTTTTTGTTAAAAAAAAATCGATTTGACCTACCAGACCAATTTGCCTGGTTTTCCCGGTTCCCGGCCTGTTCACAGTGGTCCGACACCAGTTTTTTGTCAGCCAGTTTTGGGGGCCAACCCAGACCGGACAGCAGGTCGGTTCTCAGTTCAACCGGTTCGACCGACCGATCCAGTCTAGTTTTCTGAACCATGGTTCTTATATCCTTATCTCTTTTATTTGTGTGTTCTTTATTATTTCTGTACATTGCATAATGCCTATGGACAAAAAGTCCAGACTGTTTTCGGTGGAGTAGAAAACATAATCAAGTGTGGCTTGAATTTTAGGAGCCTTTTGTCAAATTAAAGTGGAAAAAAGTGTTCAAGCACACATTCAATCTTTTGTTTCGGTTCTTCCACATTGAATTGAAAGAGGAAAGGTTGGCTGATCAAAGCAGGTAAGTGGCACCAATATGAATTGTAAATGAGGTTGAAAAATTTGCCAAGTAAAGCTCTATAAATAGAGCAATGTTTTGCAACATTAAGGCATCAGAAACACAATAAAGAAACCAAAAATCCTTTCCTATTTTTAGTAATACAGTAGAATTATTTGTACTAATAAATTCTTCTCTTTTGTGTGTTAAGAGTATACACTAGTGAAAAAAATAGTGTGAAGTATTCTGGGTGCATTTTGGATTTGGGTTGAGTGGAATGTGTCCATCTTTCATATCTCCATCATTTTTTCATAGTGAAATATTCGATTGTCGCCTTTACTTGTGGACGTAGGCTTTAAAGCTAAACCACATAAATTCCTGGTGTCATTTATTTTACACTTCCACATATTTATTTTGTGCCACTCTATTTGTGCCTTTTGGGTGTGTCATTTCACTACAAATTGATATACAAAATCTTATAGAGTTTTGGGACAATTTATTTAAAAATGTCTACAGCAAAATTTGATATTCAACGGTTTGATGGACGCATTAATTTCGAAATAAGGAAGGTCCGTATGATGGTTCTTCTTGTATGGCAAGGTGTAAAAATAGCACTTTCTGACAAGGAAAAGAGGCCCCAAATAATGAAGGAACCTGAATGGAAATATATTGATCAAAAGGCTCTTTCTATTATACAGTTATGCATTACAAACGATGTGCTGCAGGAGGTCCTTTCAGAGAAAACAACAAAATCATTGTAGACCAAGTTGGAGTCATTATATATGACTAAGACGGTGGCCAACCATTTCGATGTCTTGCAACATCTGTATATGCTCCATATGTCAGAAGGGATATCAATATGATCTCAAGTAGTTGAGTTCAAGTCATTCGTCACAGACTTGAAAAATATGGATGAGACATTTTCAAGTGAGTAACAAGCAATGATGTTGCTTTGTTCCTTAACTTCCTCCTATAAGCACTTTTGTGAAATACTCATATATGATCGTGAAAGCCTCAAAATTGATGAGATTAAATCCACAGTTTTAAGTTGTGACAGAATAGAGCATGATACTGGCAGTTGTGATGATATTGCATGGCCTAGTTACCAAAGGGAGGTCAAAGGAGATTGATTCAATTATTAACAGAGGAAAGTCTAAATTTAAGTCTAGATATCAAAAAGGCAGGTGTAGATATTGCAAGAAGGAATGACACTGAAGAGTAGAATGTCCGAGGCTCAAAGACAAAATGTACAAAGATTTAAGCGATGCAACAAGTGTTGCTGAAAGTACAGATAATGTTCTCGCAGTATCAACCAGTTCAGTTAGTGATACTTGGATGCTTGATTCAGGCTACTCCTATTGCATGTGTCAAAACCGAAATTGGTTTACAACTTTTCGATTAATAGATGATGGTGTTGTCCTTATGGAAAATGATATGCCATGTAAGGTTATTGGCATTGGGATAGTCCAAATCAAGATGTATGATGGAGTTGTGAGAACACTGATTGATGTTCTGTACTTACCAAACTTGAAGAAAAATCTTATATCCTGGGCATCTTCCATTCTCAAGGTTCTAAGTATTCTGCTGAAGGTGAAGTTTTTAAAATCTCCAAGGGTGCTCCCATTGTGATTAAAGGCAAGTTGGTCAATGGTCTTTATTTACTTCAAGGAAGTACAATCGTTAGTGGTGCCTTAGTATCATCTTCATTTGATTCAGATTTAAATACTACTCAAATATGCATCTAGGGCCTATAAGTGAAATTAAAATGTCAATTTTGAGTAAGCATAGCTTACTAGGTGATCACAGAATTAGGAAACTTAACTCTTATGAGCACTGTGTTTATGGGAAGCAGACTAAAATCAAGTTCAGCACTGCTATCCACAAGACTAAGGGTGTAGTGGATTACATCCACTCTGATGTATGGGGCCCTATGCCTGTTCTGTCAAAAAATGGTGCTAGATACCTATTACTATTGATTAATGATTTCTCAAGGAAGGTATGAGTTTATTTTCTGAAACTCAAGAATGAAGTATTATATATTTTCAAGAAATGAAAAACGCTTATTGAAAACCAGAAAGGCATGAAAATCAAGCACCTCCGAGTAGATAATGGTTTGGAGTTTGGGAAGGTTAGTTCAATGAGTTCTATGATAATGCAAGCATAGTAAGACATCTTATTGTGCGAAAGACTCCACAACAAAATAAAGTGATAAAACATATGAACAGAACTATTATGGAGATGGCGCGATGTATGCTCTCTAATGCTGGTTTGTCTAAACAGTTTTGGGTTGAAGCTGTAAATATGGGTTGTTATTGGGAGAATCAGTCTCCATCAACTGCGATCGATTTGAAGACTCCTATTGAGGTATGGTTTGGTATTCCTGCTGATTACTCGAATTTGAGAATTTTCAGTTGTCTTGGATATGTTCATATTGATGATGTAAAGCTTGAGCAAAATGAACTAAAATATATATTTTTCTCGGATATGCAGTTGAGGTGAAATGTTATAGATTGGGGTACACTGAACCTAAGTCATCCAAATTCATAATCAACAGAGATGTCAAGTTCAAAGAATCATCCATCTTTCATTTGAAAAACGAGGTTGCTGATGCAGAAAAAAATGAAGATATTAGCAAGAAGGTGGAGTTTGAAGCTAAATTACCAAAGCAGATGCAAGAAGATGCTTCTTAGCAGCTCATTCAAGAAGAAAAGCAAGATATTACAGATGTCATAGATGCACGATAACAGTTGTAGTATTATAGCCTTACTAGAGATAGAGAAAAGAGGAAAATAAAACCACCACAGAGGTATGGTCATGCAGACATAGTCCCTTTTACACTATCAGTGACAGAATATAGAATCAGAAGATCCTACCACATACCATGAGGTTATCTCAAGTAATGAGTCTGCATAATGGATTGCTGTAACGAGCGAAGAAATGTAATCTCTTCATAAGAACCAGACTTAGGAGTTGGTGAAACCACCTAAAGGACATCAAGCTGTTGGCTGCAAATGGATCTTCAAGAAAAATGAAGGATTCCTTGGAGTTGAATTGGCTAATTACAAAGCGTGCTTAGTTGCAAAAGGTTTTAGCCAAAGAGAAAGAATATATTTCAATGAAGTATTCTCTCCTATTGTGAGACATAGCTTCATTCGTGTGTTGCTCACAATAGTTGCACTATTTGACTTAAAAGCTTGAACAGCTCGATGTTAAGATAACTTTTCTTCATGGTGAGTTTGAAGAATATATCTACATACAGCAACCAAAAGGTTTCACTGCTCAAGGCAAGGAGGATCATGTATGTCTCTTAAAGAAGTCATTATATAGCTTAAAACAATCTTTTCACTAGTGGTATAAGAGATTTAATACTTTTATGTTAAGTCGTGGTTACTCAAGGAATGGCTATGACTGTTGTGTTTACCAAAGAAAGATGTTAGATGGTTCATTTGTTTATTTGTTGCTTTATGTTGATGACATGCTCATTGCTACTAAGAGTATGTCCGAGATAAAGAAGCTGAAGAAGCAACTTAGTGGTGAATTTGAAATGAAAGACTTAGGTGCAACTAAGAAGATTTTGGGCATGGAAATTCACAGGAATCGGCGTGCTAGCAAATTATATTTGTCTTAAATGAAGTATATTGAGAAAATACTTGAGTGCTTACGAATACAAAATGCAAAGCCTGTGAGTACTCTATTGGTAGCCGATTTCATATTATCAGCACACATTCACCACAATCCGTGAAGAAGAGGAATAGATGTCACACATTCGTTATGCTAATGCAATTGGAAGCATAATGTATGCTATGACATGCACTCGACCAAATATTTCACATGTTGTTAGTGTTATTCACAGAAATATGGGCATCCTGACAAGCTGCATTGGTAGGTAGTGAAACGAATACTTCGATATCTTTAAGGTGCTGCGGATGTTTACTTGGTATATGACATAAGTTCTAACACTAGTGGTAGTGTTGTTGGTTATGTTGCCCCTGATTATGCTAGGGATGTTAACAAAAGAAGATCTTTGACAGGATACATCTGCATGCTTTTAGGTAGTGTAATTACTTGGAAAGCGACTTTACAATCTTTTATTACACTATCCACTACAGAAGACGAATACATGGATGCAGCTGAAGTAGTAAAGGAAGTCATTTAGCTCAAAAGTTTGGTAAGCAATTTGGGCTTAGAACAAGATTTTACAACTATTTATTGTGATAGCCAAAGTACCATATATTTGACCAAAAATCAAATTTATAATAAAAGAACCAAACATGTTGACGTCAGAGATTATTTCATTCAGGAAATTATTGCTTAAGGTACCATTGCAATGAAGAAGATTGATACCTTGGACAATCAAGCTAATATGTTGACAAAGTCAATCACCGTTGCTAAGTTCAAGCATTGCTTGGATTTAGTTGGCATTCACAATATGTGAGTCTGCCCTTATGGGCACATTGGGAAAGGTGAGTTCAGAAATTTGAAGCTTGATAAAATTCAAGCCAAGGTAGAGATTTGTAGAGTGCATAACACCTATGGACAAAAAGTTCAGACTATTTTCGATGGAGTAGAAAACATAATCAATCGTGGCTCAACTTTTACAAGCTTTTTGTCAAATCAAAGTGGACAACAGAGTTTAAGCACACATTCAATCTTTTGTTTCATTGCATCCACATGGAATTGAAAGAGAAATAGTCAAGGTTGGATGATCAAAGTAGGTAGGTGGCACCGAAATGAATAGTAAATAAGGTTGAAAAATTTGCCAAGTGAAGCTCTATAAATATAGCAATATTTTTCAGCATTAAGGCATCAGAACAGAAAAAAGAAACCAAAATCCTCTTCTCCTTTTAGTAATAGAGTAGAATTATTTGTTATTTATAAACACTTATCTTTTGTGAGTTGAGAGTATACACTAATGAGAAAAATATTGTGAGGTATTCTGGGTGTATGTAGGATTTGCATTGAGTGGAGTGTGTCCATTTTTTATATCTCTATCATATTTCCATAGTAAAACCTTTGGTTGTCATCTTTGGCCGTGGATGTAGGCTTTAAAGTCGAACCACAAATTCTTAGTGTCATTTATTTTGTGCTTCTGTATATTTGTTTTGCGACACTCTATTTGTGCCTTTTGGGTTTGCCATTTTATAACAATTTCAATTTTGCTTTTATTACTTTCTAAAAAGTTTATCTTTCTAAACAAGAAACCTTACCTCCACTTCTCTGAGTTCTAAGAATTTTAAGAGTACTTGTTTAAAAGTTTTCAGAAAGCGTTTTATTTTGTACAATTCAATCCCTTTCTCGTGCCTTTAGCTTTCAGCTACATTTAGCACCAGAACCTGGTTCTCCAAAGGATAAGCAACTTAATAGTTATGAAGCAAAAGATTCTTAGACAAATGACTGAGCAAATAATGCAAATCACTGAAGGTCACTCTATCAACCGTTCCCTATGCTTCAAGTGGAGATAACTTGTCACAACTCAACTTGGATACGTGACCAGTATGTGAGAAACCCTATTCCCACGTAAGCCTCGTGACCTGTATCTTTCTACATACACATTTGAACTATGAAACCCCATATTTATAAAACCAAAAATATTTTAGCAACTTTCAAAAGTTAACATTATGATGTCACAAATCAAGCATGAATTTCTTTACATAAAAAGTGTCTATGAAAAGCATAGATTATACAGTTCAAAAGGCTATGCAAAACATAATTGAGCCCTATAGTCTGAGATCCTGCTTGCATCACACTGGAGCACATTTAAAGCAAAATACCAGACATCTCACCTAAAGAGCTTAGTAACCAAAATCTAATGCTGTTAGAAGGAAGATGATGTAGAAGTATCCTCAGCAGGTACAATATTTGTAAAATATGAAATGAATAGATAGGTGAGTTTTGTAACCAAAACTCAATGAGTGAGCCATCATTTGGAACCCCTCCATGGGACACCAAGAAAGGGTACACGACATTGGAGTAATAGTGATTGTAATAAAATATCAAAACATTTTATAATTATATTCCAGTGATCAACTCTTGGCATTCTATAACCCGACCTAACAGTACTCTCATAGAGAAATAGTAGTCTCTGCTTTAGTTACGTACAATGTCTGTAACATAACAAACTCTGAATATAAATGTCTAGTCATATCTGGGCGTTACGTATCACCATTCCCAGTATGACCATAAATTTCTGAATATAAACTCTAGATATAAATTCTCTTAATATCTCTAGCCCTAGGCTACTTGGTGCCAAGGTTAACGGATTAACTGTCGTTAACATACAGCTTGTTTCTCTATAGTTACTGTCAGCTCAGCTAGAAATCTCATTCTTTTAATCATAAAGTCTCGTATACTAGGGTTCACAATTCTATCTTTATATACGTACATCAACATGCAGCACCAAAACCATATAGTCATAAAATCAACTCTAAACAGTACAATCCAAAGTGCAACCATACAAAACTCAGCTTTCATAGGGGGTGTCCTATGGTTTTCAAGGAAACACGTCTTCTTGTTAAACCCTATAGTTCATAAAATAGTATCTTGCAAAAATCCCAATAGTTCACAGAACCAGCTCTAAAATCATACCTAGTCTCATTTCTTATGTGAAAATAGATAGAATAATTAATATAGAAGTCACAGATGTGAACCCACTAACTTGGAGTGGCAGTAGATACAAGAATAGCACTAGCAGAGTTCTGGGAAGTAGGCATGGCACCCGTATATATCAATGAAGTAATAGAACTATATATTAACTACTAAAACATCCATATAACTTAAATCTAACTCTAATATGTTAAAAGGGCTCCACTTATTTGAGAGGCATGGAAAACTTCATGCCAACCCCCAAAGACAAAGAGAAATAGAAGGAATAAGAGCAAAATCACTAGAACAACATACCTTAAAGCCTTAGAAGTGAAAGATTGAAGTTGATTTTAAGAGAAATCGGAAGAAAATGGAGTTTGGGAGTGAATTTGGGGTGGAGAACAAAGGTTTTCGCATTTCTCAGCGAGAGGGGTGTAGTTTTGGGTGATTGAAGGTTCTAGACCCTGAAATTAGGGGTTTTTAATGCACTGGTGACTGCTGCAACACTTACCAGAGAGCATAAAAATCATCCCTCGCACTGCCTTACTTTTCGATGAGTGCTGCAGTGCTTTGAGTGCGGCAAAGCATTGCAGCGCTCACCAGAGGGGTTTTTTTTTTAACCTAGGGTATTACATAACTATCATTACTGGAATGACAAAATGAAGCTGTTCATTGAGTCAACAAGTGTGGACATGTGGAATATGATTCAAAATGTAGATTACAGTATAATAGAACCAAGTCACCTTGTTTCTATCACAAGACATATCGTATGAGACTGAGATGGGCTTGTAACATGGAGGAACCATTAACCTCCACTAATGAAAACTAGAAAGCTTTGCCTTATACGATGGTTCTATAACTCGGGCATGGTGCGATGGTTATCTCCCTCACGACATATTAGTGGATTCTTCACTTATGTTATCTTTTGCTCCCCGTTTTTTTTTTTTTGGAGAAAAGTGGATAAATCTAGAATTGAAAACTGTTTTAGACTAGTCTGGTTCATCAAATTTTCCAATTCCTAACAGGATTAGAGGTTTTTTTGGTGGTTTTTGAGTGATTGATTTTTGGAGCTCATCCGAATCGAACATCAATCGGGTTGATTCGATTTTCAGAACCATGGTCAAATCAATAAAAATACACAATATTATAATAATATATGATACTAATGCTAATAGTAATCTAATAGTATATAATAAAAGTGAAATAATAATCGAATTACAATTATATCCAAAAAATGAATGGGAAATTCGTATTCACAAGTATTTAGCTTTCATAAAAGGAGTTAAATAATAATAGCATTGAAGACAAGTAGGCTAGGGGAGGCACCCGTGTTGGGTAAGGGCGTGCAATTAGGGGTGGGAATAAACCAGGCCAGGCCTGTAACAAGAACACTAGGCCTGAACTTGGCCTGTTGCCTGTTATAGGCTTTATTTTCGACCTGGTCTCGCCTGATTAAGAGGCTTGACCTGGATTGAAGCCTGTTTCTAAAATTAATTCAAATAAATAAAAAATATGTTGCAATTTACATAACAAGCCCAAACAATGGATGTCTTTTGCCTTTTTTTTCTTCTTAATTACACAATTTGCATCATCATCTTGAGGTTGACTTGAATCTTAAGGTTAACTTGAATCTGTTGGTGTAAATGGTGTGACTCCTTGTCCACTACTTTCAATAGGGGCATAGGGATGGGTGCCAGATGACATTATCTCATCAATATCAATTGAAGAAGCCATTGAATAAACCTGTCATATGGTAGATAGTAAATTAAACAAGTATGTTATGTAAAAGAAATCAAATAGTTTCAAAATGTTATTAATCTGATCATTTTAACTTAATAGCATGTTATTAATCAAATATTCTTTTAACAGCATATTGCAACGTAAGAGATGCAAAATCCTAATTAACAATCCAAAATCTGAATTAACAAATCCTAAAATCTAAATCACGAGGTAAATCATTCACCATTATTTTATGCTTTTGGTCAAACAGAAGTCCAAAAAACAAAAAACAGTCACGGGTTTATGGCAGGTGCGATTGTATGAAGCCTGTTCTTTCTCAAGTAGAAAACAACCAAACAAGGAAGGACAGATCTGGGGTGGCGGAGCACAGATCAGATAGATCAAGGTCATGGCAGTTGGCGGATCACATGGATCTACTCGCCTGCTTTTGCTCGAGTAGATGGTCGAGTGGGTGTGCGCAAGTGGCTGGCCAAGTAGGGGACAGCGGAGCATGGATCTGCACGAGGGGCCTTGGCAGAAGGCAAATCTGTGGTGGCTACTCCTGAGCGAGTGGGTGTGCGACGAGGTGGTTGCGTGGCCGAGTGGGTGCACGAAGGGCAAGGGGATGGTGGAGTGAGTGTGAGTGACGATTTTCACTTCATCATGATTCACTTCACTCAATTTGGTTCTTTCACCAGGCTATGTGGACGCTTGAATGTTGGACTTGCATGCGCTAATGGTTTTCTCCGTGTATGTGCTGTATGCCTTGGTCGACGCCTCCTTTAAGGATGTGCTTTCTTTGTAGGCTAAATGGAGGATTAATGGAAATTCGAGTGTGAGTGTGAGTGGGTGAATGTGATCTAAGAGTGTGAGTGTGGATCTGGGCAGATTTGTGAGTGAGTGTGAGGCATGTGATGGAACTTGGAAAGAGAAGTTTCTAAAATTGCAAAGAATCCGATCTAAAATCTTAAATGAAGGAGAATTATCGGATGTCAAACACATACTTAAATATGGTTCATTCAAATGAAAGTAAGCACCAATTATACAATAATTATAAACATCTTCAATAAATATAACAAGAAGACACAGTGGCTTAGTGGTGAAGTGGATTATGGTAAGCTAGACACCCTTTGTTTGAACCCCATGGCATATAATTTTTAATAGAGAAACACATTTATCTATCTAAGTTGAACAGGCCAGGCCAGCCTGACAGGCTTAACAGGTTTCACACAAAGTCCAGGCTTGGCCTATTAGGGTAAACAGGCTTTTAAAAATGCCTGAGCCTGATTATTAATTTTAAACAAGCTAGGCCAGGCCCAATACAGGCTAGGCCATAGGCCCCTGACAGGTCGCCTGGCCTGTTCCCACCCCTATATGCAGTGCCTCTCCTATCCCAGTCCTCGTCCTTGTTACCTCAAATCGTCACTGTCCCTTATCCTTGATCCCTGTTGTTGGGGGAGGTTAATCTTATCCTGTTCCTTGCTTCCCTACGGATCCTTAAACTTAATAAAAATATTATTTTTGTCTAGCAACAACTACTTAGATCATTCAATAACAATAACACTTGTACATCATATACTCAAACAAAATGAACAAACAATAACAAGAACAATATAATAGATGATGCCCTACAAAAGAAAAATAGAAAAGAAAACAACCTTAGAACCTTAGAACAAGAAATCAAGTGCATGAGAGAGGAGCATAGATATGAGAATATGGTGCTAGTTTGGTGTCAATTTCACCAAAGATGGATCAGATGGCAGCTTCAATGATGCTGCAGGGAGAGGCAGCTTTGCAGTCGCAGCAGGAACTAGGTGTTGCTGTTGTTTGTGAAGAAGAAGTTTGGCATACGTGATCGTGGATGATGTAGAGAGTAGTTATGTTAGTGAGCTTTCACAGTCACAGGGTGTTGAAGCACTGAATCTCCTCCTTCACTTGTTTGTATGGCATATATGCTTTCAAGTACAGCAAAGTTAGAGTGAAAGTGTGTAACCAGGATGTTTCGATTGGCCCTTTTTTTGGGTAGTCTAGGTTAAGTTTCTTTACTTCTTTTTGTTTTTTTTTTTAATTGAAGAATTCGGCTAGGTTGTGAGCAAAATCTTAAGAATTAGAACTTTGTTACCTTAAATAAAAATGAAAGTACATGAGTGCGTGTATGTGTATACATATATCCAAAATATGTATAATGGGAAGGTATTTTAGTAATTTATATATACGGGGAGAGTGATTTCCATTAAATCCCCAAATTTACCGCAAGGGTTTTTTTGTCCCCATCCTCGCCCCACGAGGAAATTCCCCAAACTCGGGACCCCACATGGGGCAGTATCCACGGGGATCCTCATTTAGTGGGGATTTTTGGCACCCCTAATATAGACCTACATTGCAATATAAATGTTTCGTTTATTTAAAAACTTTTTACTTGTTCTTTTCGAGATTTTGCAAACTTCAAATTTTGCATCACTTATTGGATCACTTTTATTTTGGTCAACTTATTAGATCACAATGTTTGTTTTTCTTTTTCCTGGTCGAGTGTTTTTGGCCAGGCTTGGATCACTTTATCAACCCCAAATTTAAATTCAATATGGGCCTGAAAATTCTCACTTCTTAAAACCCATTGACACCACAAAAAGAAATGAAAAGGTAAAAAAGCTAGGGGCCTGTTTGCTTTGCTGGAAACAATTTTCAATTTCCAGTTTTCAGTTTTTGTGAAGGAAAAACTGAAAAAACTGAAAACTGAAATTTGTGTTTTTAGTTTTTTCTTCACAAAAACTGAAAACTAGAAACTAAAAATTGAAAATTGTTTCTAGCAAAGCAAACAGGCCCTAGAAGTACGTTTGCTTTAGATTTTTTAGTTTTTCCTTCACAAAATTGAAAATTGAAAACTAAAAATACTAAAATAAACATACCATAAAAATGCATTTATTTTCAACCCTTTATTTATAAAAATTAAAAATTGGAAATTGAAAATAGGCGACACCAATTAGCCCAAGGCCATCACCACTTCTCCACCATTCTTTCTCACTGCGGATTCTCTCTCTCCCTCTCGACATCGAGTCGTTTCGTTTCAATTCTCTTCAAATTTTCTCGCTTCCCTCTCTCTCTCCTCATTTTTCCCATTACACTTTCTCCGCAAAACCCTTTTCTCTTTCAGTGTTCCCCCATTTCTCTCTCTTTCTTTTTTCCGATTAGGGCATCGCGATGCCCCTGTTCCTCTCCGACGAGGAGTTCGCGCGGTGCTCTGGCGACACCGCCGCCGTGGCCGCGAAGGCCGACGCCTACATCCGCGGCCTCATCCACGAGCTCGACACTCTCCGCGCTCGCTCCCACGCCGCCGACATCAACGCCGAGCAGAACTGCTCCCTCGTCGAGCAGAAGTACCTCTCTCTCTCCGCCGACTTCTCCACCCTCCAGTCACGAGCCGCGGACCTCCAATCCGACCTCGACCGCCACGTCCGCGACCTCGAAGAGGCGCGATCGCAGAATCACCAACTCCAACTCCAATCGGTATCGCAAACCAAAAAAAAAATAAAAAAATTCAGAAACCGATGCTTCGAAAACGTTCGAAACACTAATCGCGTCTTCTTCTGATTTGTTGTTATTTGATTGAGGTTTTTGGTTTGGAATTGTAGGTTGAGAAGGATAGGGAGATAGAGAGGTTGAGGACGGAGGTTGGAGAGCTTCATAAGTCGAAGAGGCAGCTGATTGAACTGAACGGTCAGAAGGATTTGGAGATTAGTGAGAAGAATGCTACCATTAAGAGTTATCTCGACAAGATTGTGAGTTTTATTTATTTATTTTTTTAAATTATCTGCACTTTTAGGGCGTGTTTGGTGTCAGAACAAAGTTTGCGCGGTTTCCTTCATGAAATCCTGAAAGATAGGAAACTAACCGATAAGAAATGCTGAAAAAAAAAAAAGTAAATTAACTGGAAACTGGAAATGAAAAGTGAAAACTTTTTTCTGAAACCAAAGTCAGGCTTGGGGTTTTTGTGGTTGTTGTGGTTGTTATTGTTGTTTGGTTTGGTTTGTTACTTAGGATGAAGAATAATTGTGATGATTCTGTTTTGATGGTGATGTTGTTGTTGAAGGTTCATTTGACTGAAAATGCTGCTCAGAAGGAGGCCCGATTGAGTGAACTTGAGGCGGAGTTGGGGCGGTCCCGGGCTGCTTGTACTCGCCTCGAACAGGTCTTTTCCTTTTGGTTCTCTTTAACTATCACTTTGCTTTGATTCGTGTTTGTTTTGTGTGCTTGTAGAGAATTCTAGTGGTATTGAATTCATTTACTTGATGTAGTATGCTAGTAGTAGCATGTAATGTGGTATGCGGCCGAACTGCTTTAAGCATTTCAATTTGGCCAGTTTGCGTTGCATTGTTGTTCTTTGAAGTTGCAAAATGTGCCTGAATGCTTTTCTGCTTTCGTTGTGCAACGACAATTTTCTTCTTTTATCCTTAAGTGTATGGCGTGTTTGAGCAGGAGAAGGAGATTCTTGAGAGGCAGAATGCTTGGCTTAATGATGAGTTGACAGCTAAAGTTAACAGTTTCTTCGAGCTGCGAAGAAAACACACGGAATTGGATGCTGATATGTCTTCAAAGCTCGCAGATGTAAGCAGGTTTAATCTTGAAGTTCAACGTTCCTTTTATTGTAAATTTCATTTGTTTTGATATTATTTGATTTATTGCATCACTTTCAGGTAGAAAGACAATTCAATGAATGCTCTAAATCTCTACAGTGGAATAAGGATAGAGTTAGGGAGCTAGAAATGAAGCTTCAATCCATGCAAGAGGTAAAAAGTGTTCCATTCATTATCTTGAAATGTGATGCACGGATTGCTTTAACGTCAAATCTTTCCTGATTGATCTTTTTTTACCTTTGTAGGAATTAATTTCTTCTAAAGATGCTGCCGCAGTCAATGAAGAGCAATTATCAGCGGAACTGTCAACTGTAAGTGCTATTACAAAACAAACTTTGGCTTATGTGATTCCCCCCTAATTCTTTGACTCTAAAATCTAATATTGTTAGGACTTAGGCATTGTATATAGGCTATAGACTCGTCTACACTGCAAACTTGTGGACTTGATTTTAGATGAGGGGTTGAACAGTAGAGAAAGAGATGCTTAAATTGTAAGTTAAAACAGGTGTTTACAATGAGGGTAGCGGTGTAGAACATGAAAGAGATTATAGCATGTGGCTATGAGGCTAAGTTTCCATATCAACTACTGCATGACCCCCTATGTCCCTTATGTAAGATTTTAACTCTTATGTAAGATGATCAAAAGTGAGATTTCCCCAAAAAGCACTTGAGGGTTTTGTAAAAGCATAGTGTAATACAAATGTTACATATTGTAAAAATATTATTTATCCATAATACGTATACTTACTTCTACTGATGTAATTTAACAATAATACCTGTATTTCTACTGATGTAAGAGTTATAAGTCATATTTGAGTCATAAAATTACACAAATTTTATAACTCAATATATTTACATCTTCAAGGTTCAACAGTAGCATAAATGCCTAATCTGGTGCACATTTGGATGCCATTATTTTGATTAAAAAGTTTTTTTCCGTGGTTAAAAAAGATCTTTTCGTGTTTTTTCAGTATGTTTGGTTTATTTTTTTTTGTACGGGTTTTTTTTTAAAGCAAAATCATTAGAAACAGTAAAAAGATCTTTTTCTGGAAGCTATTTCTATCATTTGGAATTTTTTTTTATAACATAAAAAAGATGTTGGATAATAAATAAAGATCTTTTAGTATTACAACCAAACACAAATTAATGTTACATCCAAAATAGAAACAATTTTTACTTTTTTAGAAGATCTTATTTAAAAATATTAATTAAAAAAGGATTTTTTTCCTAAAGGATCATCCAAACCAGCCCCTCATGTGGTCTACAACAATAAAAAGATTGACTCACAAGGTTCACAAATCATAATAATAACAAAAAGATAAGTTCATTTCATAGAAGTAAAATAAATCATCAAGTTTCACTTCATGTCCTCCATCATCTTAGATTCTTCACATCCATCCTCCATGTTTTCACCTACATCATCATCATCATCATTAGGATTGGAAGAAACATTCTTCAAATTGTCTTGTTCCCCTCCTTCATGTGCTTCCCGTGAATTTGTGATTGAAGATACAGCCTTCCAGTAGTGCAGCAAAGGGGTAGAGGATGTATAGAGTAGGGGGCGCAGTTGACTAATGATTAGGGTAGCAGTGAGAGTCTAATTTAAACTAGGTTTTGATCTAAAATAATTCAAATCACGAGTCTGTTAGAAAATGTGATTGAATCAACATTTTAATAGCTCATTTGATATGTAAACACAAAACCTTAACTTTTATTATTAAAAATTAGCTTTTGCCGTTTCTAAGTGTAAAGTGTTCTGCTTTTAGGTAGCGTCTAAAGTGTTTTTAGGTGTTGAAAGTGTAGAAGGGTTTGCTTTATAAAAGCAAGCTTTTAACAATATAGGGCTAATTGATTTTTTTTTGGATAGAGCATAAATTCATTCCAGAAAAACGAGGGTAAGCACAAAAAGCTTTCCTGTATTTCTGTGTATGGAGTTGGAACTCTTACAGGAAGCCATGAGTAGAACAGCAAAGAGAAGCCAAAATCCAAGTCATATCCTGTAGTAAATTCTGATTTTTTTAATCTTCTCTGCATAACAGCTGCATCATGTTGTGTTATACCTTTAATTACTTTG
Organism: Dalbergia cultrata; assembly: GCA_031216105.1. NCBI lineage: Eukaryota > Viridiplantae > Streptophyta > Magnoliopsida > Fabales > Fabaceae > Dalbergia > Dalbergia cultrata. The sequence continues at coordinate 23,510,606 of CM062350.1, forward strand.
CTGCAACTGAAATGAACAATAAAGGGAATTTTTGGGCCCTCTTGCCCACCATCCCCGTCCATGAAACCTTGACCTAGGCTCACCATTTACAATTGCAAAAACAGTAGCATTTGAGATATCAAAGAGAGGTTGTGTGATATGTACAGTAATGCATTAACTATTGTTGCTCTTCACATGGTCAATACTCTTGTTTGAGGATAAAGTTGATTATTGGAATTAATTTTTGTTTGACAAAAGAAGAAATTTCATTAACAAGAAGTGAAGAATAATACATATGAAAATCCCTTAGCATATTACAGATGAAAATCCCTCTAAAAAGAACACGTGCCTTACAACAAGTAGACACTAGATCTTATCAAAATGCCTGCGGATAAAAATGCGAGAATTACGCTCTAACCAAGTACACCAAACGACTACAAAAACAGCACATTGCCACGAGGATTTGGAAGCCAACAAATCTAGTTAAAAGGAACTGGTCCAGTTCTCTAGGACACACCCAACATTCATCCAACTTATCAGAATGCCTGGAATATACAATTATGCATGATGGTAAAAGGTTTATGTATTTAGCTTATGGGTCACAGTCGTTCAGATATTTGCTGATAATTGTGAAAGTGTGTTTGGTTCTCAAGACACCAAAGGCAAATAGATAAAGTGGAACCAGAGAAAATTCCAAGTGCTTGAGTAGAGAGAGGAGGTCGTGGAAGGAGAGAAGAGAATTACTTTTTCTAAAACTTTATTAATCTGAATAAATGATTTCGCTACAGGAATCACATATTTATGGAGGTGTATAATAATCCTCTGTTGCTTATCCTGCAGTAAACCTAATCGTAGTCCCAGCTAATAGATCTTATAGTAGATCCTAGGATACGACTGTCACTTCTGTTACAGAGCCCAACTACTACCGACAGCTAGTGCTGGGTTCTGATAGGATGTTTTGAAACTCTACAAGATGCTAACTAAGCTTTGCTTTATCAAGCTGTGGAATTAAGCCTCTATTCTGCTACTCTGCTGTTTTACTCTAATAATATTGTGTGAAACTGTCCAGTAAAACAAGTATGGATTGCTTTTATTGCAGATTGTATTCAAAGACTGCCCAATATTTGAGAGTATGTTTTGATAATAAAATAAATTTTTTGGGAAAGACAAGAGAGGTGAATTACAATTATGATGCTGATAAGAAATCTTCTAAAAAAAAGAAATCCATGTACAATAAGTTCTGGCAAAAAGTAAGGGTGCTACAATGCTGCTACCTACCTTAGCATGTTCAAGATAGTAACCTTCTTTAAGCAGCCATGAGCAGAACACCAGAGTCAAGATTAGTGGAAAAACAAGTCTATCCAAGACCCAAATAATGTTTGTGGGAACAGATGTGTGTTCTGTGGAAGTAAAATTGTCTTGGCATTACATTGACTTTTCAAGAAAGTAAGCATTATTTTTCTCTTTTTTGGTGTCTTATTATGTTTTGAATGTGTCCTGGTTTTAGGTTAATAAGCTTTGCGAGCTATATAAAGAACGTTCTGAAGAATGGTCAAGAAAAGCTGCAGATCTAGAGGGAGTGATAAAATCAATAGAGGTGAAGTTTGATTGTGATTATGCTGTTTTCTAATGTTTGCACTTGGACAAATTAGAATGTTTGGATTTTTTTTTCTTCTTTACTTCTAAATTGTCCCTTCTGTTTAACAGTTTCGCTTACAGCAAGTTGAAGATGATTATAAAGAGAGGCTTGAGAAGGAATCATCTGCTAAAAAACAGGTTGAAAAGGTATTTTATTCTTCCTCATTCACTTGTTAATATTCAGTGTCTTACTTTCTCTACTCCCTTTGACGTAGCAAGTTGTTGTTTTCGAAGAAATAATAATGAACATAATCAAGCTACTTAAAAGTCAGATAATGTGGGTCTGCAAGCTGGGAAATGTTTTCGGTTTACTATGGTTATGCTTGCAGATGGTGTATACTGGTTGAGAATTGGTTCCTTTCATTTTATTTGTGTGTAGTAGATATCTAGTCAAAATAAGTTTTGTGCTCAAATGTTCAAATAATAATTCATTCATTATAACTATTGGGGTGCTTGTAGGAGGCTGCTGATTTGAAAGAAAAGCTTGAGAGGTGTGAAGCTGAAATTGAGGCTAGGAAGAAGACCAAAGAGCTGAGTAATCTTTCACTCAGCAATTTCACTGCTGAACCGTATGCCTGTCACAACCTTTTTGCTCAATGGAATTACTGGATGTTACACAGTTTCCCATAATGTTCTTATATATACTTGTTTTAATGGCATAAGTTGTTGAAATTGTCTAACTGTTACATGCATCATTGTATTCTCTCTCTCTCTCTCTCTATTTGTGTGTGTGTGTGTGTGTGTGTGTACATATGTACATACACAAACACGTATATTATTTCAATCAAGTATGCCTTCATATCTTCTGTGTTCCCTTCTATGTTCCTCAATATCTCATGCCCATTGGTTCATTGTGACTAAAAATGGGCTGAATTATGCAAAAATCTTCCACTTCACTCAGATGGCAGAACTTTAGACTGTAGTTGTCAGTTGGTGTTGTGGTGGGGAACCATTCCATTCTGTTTTAGTATCTGCTGTTGACCTTGCTTTAGCATGGGCATTGATTTACTTTTGGTGTTGCGACTTTATTTTGCTTTGAGGTGTTGGAGTTGGATGGCTGAATGAAAATAAGATCATATTACTTTCTTAGTTGTGCGATTCTTTATTTGGACATCGGAGGACAGTTCTCTTTTGGTTCAGTGATGAGTGAAAATATAACTGAGCAAACACATTTGCAGTAATTGTTTTCATTCTGTCAAGTGAGAGGAATTTTTGTATTTTTGTTGGGGCCCAGCTGTGAAGGCTGTACTAGAGTAAGATAAGTGTAGTTTTCATTTTGCCATTGTGTGCAAAATCAGCACATGTAATTCAATCTCTGTTTTTTTTTTTTTTGCATCTTTTTTCTAAGATATAATTTATCAAAATATACTTGATGATGGCCATGATCAGAGATAACAGAGCCCATTGTCTGTTCAATGTATCATGTAATTGTTCAATGGCACTCTGCATTGAAATCGCTATGCACTTAATTTCTCAAACTTATCCATCATGTATCAACCAACTGAGAAAAGGTTTTTTTCTTTACCCTTTTTTTGTTGGTTATAGGTGGGTGGCATCAATTGAAGACGATAACATGGTTGATGAAAGTAGCTTGCTAGTCCCAAAAGTTCCGTTTGGTGTTTCTGGAACAGCATTAGCTGCTTCACTCTTGCGAGATGGGTGGAGTGTGAGTTATCACAGTTTTACTTCTGGTATTGGTGTCATTTTTCCTTTTGATTTGTGCAAATAATTCTTCTAACTGTGCCTCTATTTGCTGAAGTTGGCCAAAATGTATGCAAAATACCAAGAGGCTGTTGATGCACTGAGGCATGAACAGTTGGGAAGGAAGGAGTCAGAGGCAATTTTGCAACGGGTATGGATGACATGATGCATGTTTTTTTCTTTATCATAATCCCAAAGAAATGGTAATTTGTCAACGCTGTTTAAATGTATCTTCGTGTCTGCCTGCTATTCCTTCACAATATTGAGATGTAGACTGCAATGGTTGAAATTACTTGTTAACTGTTAAGAGATGTTAAGCCAGCAATATGAAGGAATGTGGGGCTTTTCACCACTAATTTTTGAGATACAAGGGTCATTAGTTTGGTCGGCTTGTGACAATTCCAAACTTCACTGTTATTTTTGTCATCTGGTTGGCGTCACAAGGTGGCATTGAATGACCAATTGATGTCAACAATTGACGTTGAGGAGCTATTTTGATTTATTCATCATTTGAGTACCAAACTAATGGCACTTGTACTTTTGGAGTATTAGAAATGAGTGTTTTGACTCAAGATTGGAAAATTGATTTGTATTTATTGAGGCTTTTGGCCTCGTCATCTGTCAATTGCATTCTGGAGCAGATCTTGATAATAATAAATGTCTAACAAATATTTGAAGGGAATATGGTATTTTTCACTTCTTCTCCATACATTTTTGAGCAAACACACTGTGGTTCTCCAGATATACTAGGTTCATCAGTATGTCCTGCACTTATGAAAATTCCAAAGTGATCCTTCATTGCTATTTTTAAGATCTGGTTGGTCCTCCAAGCACCAATTTGATGTCTCTAAGGTGGCGTTTGTTTATTGTCTCTGAGACAAAAATACAGAGACACTGGAAACAGTAGAGATGAAGACAAATAATAAATATGTATAAGAGTATTATTGAAAATAAAAAAATTAAATTTCTGTCTCTGTATCCTGTCCCCATTTTCCCCACATTTTGGATGTATATAAATTCTGTATTTTTCTATCTCGGAGACAATTTTTTTCTGCCCCCTGTTTCTGTCTCCACCACTAAACAGGTTTGTGTCTCCAATGTCTTTATATTTCTATTTCAGAGACAGTAAACAAACACTACCTAAGTGACATTGGGTATGACTGGTCAATTTGATGTCAGCGATTAACATGATGGGTCATTTGATGTATTTATCATTAGTGGGTCAAACAAATAACGCTTGTATTTTTGGAGTATAAGAAATGGGTGTTTTAACTGTAATTGCATTTTGGTTGTTATGTCACTCTGTGATGACATCTCTCGGTTTTGGAGATGATTTGATTTAGTACAACTATGTTCTGGTACTGTACAGTTCACAGATTATGTTTCATGAACATCATGATATTCATTCAATTTGACTTTTATCTTTTTTTTTTCTTCTGTGTCATTTGTACCTGCTTGACTGATGAATAGAATGTTTTTAAACTTCGATTTTCTCTATACATATGATTTATTGAATACACATACGTGTGAGCGCGCTTGTTGTGATAGATACACGTATATTCTTGTCTAGTATGTTGATGTAATCTTCTGTTTACAGGTTCTGCATGAGTTAGAGGAGAGAGCAGAAGCCATTATAGATGAAAGAGGTATATATTTTCAGTGGCTTGAATGGGATTTTACTAAATAAGCTGTCAACTAAGATTGAAACATCATTTAATCCTGATATGTCATTTTTGTCCTTAATGATTTACAATGAGTTCATGCAGGAAACAGAAAATTTAAATTAGCGTCTTAATTCTGCTGCTTCATTTTTTATTTGTATATGTGATGTAGATGGATTTAAATGTCAATGGTTTTAGCATGAATATGACATATGATTGAGTTCTATGGTATCGCTTGATCCATGTAGCCAATGCCACTTAGTGGGACAAGACTTAGTTGTTGTTGTTGTATATGTAATATAGACGGATCAATAGTTGTGGTGGTTGTTTTTGTGCTTGCTCTTGTATATCATGATGTTGTTGGTCAGAGTCTCATTATCAAATGATTTTATGTGAACTGTCCTTTGGGATGAATGTACTAGGGTTGGATAATTTAGGTTGGAGCTTTTAATGAGCTGTGTAAGTTGTTCTAGTTTTTTCACTATTCTAAATTTTTAAGCAAATCATTCCTATCTGATGTCACTGCAGAGTAAGTGCTATGTGCGCGGGGTGATTGCTAATTGTATATAATCACAAGTTACAGCTTTGGGTTTTCTACTGAAATTAAATATATTGGTCTTCTTGCAGCGGAACATGAAAAGATGGCTGATGCATACTCCTTGATGAACCAGAAATTGCAGAATTCCCTCACTGAGAATTCTTACTTGGAGAAAACCATTCAAGAACTGAAGGTTTACAGAATAAAGTAGTATTTTGTTTACATTTTTCTCTCCAGTTGCATGTAGATTTGCTGAGGGTATTCTTTTTCAGGTGGACCTAAAAAGGCGTGATCGGGATTATAATCTTGCCCAGAAAGAAATTGGCGACCTTCAAAAACAGGTGAAGAGGAGAGCATCCTTTCTGCCCTAATGGTTGACAATGTGTATTAATTGTTTTTTCTTTTCTTTTTTTTAAATTTTTTATGGTTAAGCTTAGATGTATGGGGAATGTCCATAAAAGCCACAATGTCGGGAGTAGATGAGATGGAGGATAGTCTAATGGCTAGTGCTAGAAGAAGGCCGAGAAAACTACGAAAGATATTTAAATGTTAATGGTTTGGGTTGTGACATTGTTTATGATAGAATAGAATGACATCATTTGACTCAATGTGGTTGACCCCGCTTGGTGGGATAGATCTTGGTTGAGTTGTTGTTGTCATTCATAGTTGTCAATGGCTGATGGCGGCTCATGGCGGTGAGCCATCTGCCTTGGAAATATGGAAGAGGTGTTGTGGATATGGTGGACTGAAAAAATATTTATATATATACAAAAGAATTTTCTAGATATGACAAATAATAAAACTAGTAACATATATGAAGAACAAACATGTTTTGAAGTCAAAGAAGAAAAGAACACAAGAAGAAAAGAAGAAGGTAAAAGGAGGAGGAAACAGAAGAAGGAAAGGAGATGAGGAGATAGAAGAAACAGGACAGGACAGAAGGAAGTAAGACAAAAAAATAGAAGGGAAAAGATTGAAGAAATGGGACAGGACAGAAGGAGGAAATAACAGGAAGCAGAGGAGTAACCTGATGTTGGCCACTGGAATAGGCCACCAGCTGTTGCTGGACTGGCCACTGGAGAAGGCCACCGCCGATGGTGGAGGCCTGGCTGTTGGTGAAGGAGATGCAAGAATGAGAAAAGGTGCAGAAGAGAAGGGGATTAGGGTTTTATTTTGAAACCAAAAATCCAAAAAGCATCCCTGATTTCTTTTTTTAAATGGCTTCTGTTTGCCATTTTTGCACCAGACCGCCATGGCGCCATGAGAAATGTGGCTGCCATAGGCCCGCCAAACCATTCCGCCGTGCCATGATGGCAGCGGCAATTCGACAACACTGTTGTCATTCCATTCCAGTCACATGGATGTGATCATGTAATAGGGCGTTTGTTTCAAGGTATATTTAATTATTCCTGGAAATAGGTAGTTAGAAATGATGTATTTCTACGTTTGTTACAAGTTTTACAAAATTTTTCTTGGGTATTACTTATTCTATTGGAAAAAGATTTTCTTATGATTTAGTAAAATCTTATTCCTAAGTTGAAGGGTGGAAAGCACAATTACTAAACTATCCCTCAATTATTTGACTTTTTCCTCCCAAATATTTCTGAATTTATGGTTTCTTTTAAGTTGTAATTTTTATTTGATGTATTTAGTAGTTTTTTGGTATTTTATTTAATTATTAGATTTGGATGAGATGAATAAATTTTAAAAAATTGATTGTTAATTTTATACTGATTGAAAAATATTTTGAAATTTACGATTGTTTTTTTCTTTTTTTTTTTTGTTGGAAGTGTAATTTTCATTAGACATAATTTTTAGTTTTTTAGCATTTTAATTATTCAGTCCGGATGAGATGAACAAATTTGAAAATGTTAATTGTTAATTTTTATTGATTGGGTATCATATCTGAATTTATATATATTTTTTCTAGAAGTTAATGTTTTAAAGGTATTTTGGAAGTTAAGACATATTCTGAGGAATATAGATTACAAAACAAACAAATTTTAAATTTATTCCCTGGAATTTTAACAAATAATCCTAGGTGTGCATAATATCTTTAACAAATTTTTAAAGATACTCGGGAATAATTTTTCCCAAAATATCATTCCCAGGAATGCGACTCTTGGGATCATAATTTCAAACCTTGAAACAAATGCCCCTTAAGTGTGCATACGCGGAGGACCATGAACAACCCCAACAATTAAGCATATCTCACTAATCACAACCATCTAGTTGTTCCTTTTTATCTCTGCTTATTTCTAACTCTGGTCCGAACTTTATTCTCTATTATCAACTAGTTACTACAGCTAACCATCATTTGCTTTGGTTTTGAGCTTTTTTTTAAAAATTTTTTTTTGAGCTTTTTAGGTACATAATGGTCACTCATTTTGTATGGAGCTTTCCATTTCATACTCCTGACCTGAATTTTATGTTTTACACCATTACAAAGCTCTCATATCTTTGCTTTGTACATTGGATTCAAGATGGCTAAGCCATGCTACATGTGGTCTTCAGTCCCTTTTTCTCTCAGAAATGTTGTGAACTCAAGCTTTATTGTACTTGCATTCATGTTTTGAATGTGGTTTGTTTGCTGAGAAACGGAAATAAGGAAAAAGTGTTAAGGGCAGAGAGACAGATTGAAGAGAGATAGATCAAACAGGGAGAGATCTAGAAACAGAGTTGGGGAGAATTTCAAACACTGAAGTGAACCTTAGATTTTATTTTATAATCAGTTGCTGCAAGTGTTTACGGATTTATGGATGTGTACAATGATTACCCGCAGCAGGTTTTACACTAAAACTTACACGAGTTATTTGACTGGGGTGTGTTTGGAATAGTTGTGAAATTAAATTATTTTTATAATCGATTGCAAGCATAAGCAATGTCCTTTATAAAATAAAGTTTGGATGTATTGACTAAAAAAATGATTTTAAGTTAGTTTGTTTAGTTTGGATTGTATCCAAAAAATTGCTCATGTTTTGTCAATTATTCAAAAGGGTATTAAATGATTTGTGTATATTATATAATATTTGATATTTAGGGTTAATTTGATAAAAATATCTGAATTCCAAATTAATCTGCTTGTACTTATTATCAAAATGTGAAAAATTAATGCTTTTTGAGAAAGGCTGTTTCTAGTATTGAAAAATGACCTAACAATTATATTTATCAGTATTAAAGGAAGCCAAATAATTTTATCAATATGCTATTATGGCGTTGTTATGTAGCCAACTTCGTCCGGAGAAACAAGGCTTTGTTGTTGCTGTGCTATATGTGCTACTGTTTGGTGTATTTGGTTGGAGCATAATTTTTGCAACTTCAACTACATATTTTCAGACAACCAAGTTTTGTGGGTTAAGATTCATCATTGTGCTTCTATTTGGTACAAATGATATAATCATTTTAGGGGAATTTTCCTTTCTGATATGTTGATAGCCCAGAAATCTCTATTTCATTGATAGTTTGTTTCTTGTTTGTTCTCGTTCTTGTATACCTATCCTCCTACCCATTGTTGTGCAGTTCAGTCACCAATTTTATTATATTGTTAAATTATTCATTAACTGTTTATTGATTCTTTACAGGTAACAGTGCTTTTGAAGGAATGCCGAGACATACAACTTCGATGTGGGTCCATTGGGTATGATATTGTTGAGGATGCTGCAAATATTGCTTCAAGGACAAGTGCAGAGAATGAAGCTGAAAAAGTCATCTCAGAGCACCTTGTAAGAACTTTGCAGCTTTGTTGCAGGAAAAGTACATTGTCTTCGATGTGTTTCATTGTCATGTGTTCGATTGAAATTTTGGGTTGCAGTTAACCTTCAAGGATATCAATGGACTGGTTGAGCAGAATGTCCAACTTAGAAGCCTTGTACGCAGTCTTTCTGGTCAGATAGAAAATCAGGAGATGGAATTTAAGGTTGGTTGGTGAAAAATACTTTTTCTTTCTTTGGGCGGCTGTGTGCAGAGGTTCTTAACGTTGGGTTATTTTTTCTTGTACTGTTAAATTGTAGGAGAAGCTTGAAATGGAGCTGAAGAAACATACTGATGAAGCTGCTTCAAAAGTTGCAGCCGTTCTGCGGAGAGCGGAGGAGCAAGGGCGCATGATTGAATCTCTCCATACATCTGTGAGCTTTAATTAAAGTGGCTTTTCTAAAATTATTTCTTAGGTTATAGTAGGATGTCTGCAACCACAGTTGGCGGTTGTTTTTTCTTTTTGTTTTCTTTTCGAGTGAAGAAAAAATCAGCTTAGAGTTTCTTGTGGGATTCAAGCAGTGGATGTAGAGAACCCAAATTGTAAATGGCTGTATGTGGTTGTATATGGTAGTGATCTCTACTCGAGTCCAAGGTGGTCGTATTAAGGGAGGTCTGCTGTAGATTTTGCTAGTGGTTGAGTGGCAGTCATCACTTCGTTGGTAGTATAAAACTGGTGAACCCATTGGGTAAAGGAGGCTAAATACCTATAGTAGAAAAAGAACTAAAAGAACTTCAAATATTAGCAATAACGGTAGACGATGGACAGCCATACGGATTTGGAATGCGTTATTAAGTTCTTTTGAAATTTTTAGAAAGGGAGTATTGTTTTGTGTTGATTTTGTTTTTGTTTTGCCCTTTAATTGCAAGTATTTTTCTGGGAGGACTAGGAGGGTGTTGGGGAAGTGGTGGATGTTCCTTTTTCTCTTTCCCTGTTTTGTTTTGTTAAGTGATACGGGGTGGTTTCTTTTGTGATTTCCTATGGAGGACACCTTCTCTCTAGTAATTTCCCCTCTTATTAAATCATATTTTTTCTAAAAAAAAAATTGCACATAACATCCTGATTTATGATGTTCCACCATTGTGTTAATCCACTGAGTTGTTAGTATTGACACATCTGTTTGTTTGTTCTTAATATTGCTATTTGCTGTAGGTTGCGATGTACAAGAGGTTGTACGAGGAAGAGCATAGTCATCATTTATCTCATACACATTCTTCAAAAGCTCTTACAGGTTCAAGAAATATTTATTTTTCACTTTTCTTTAATCTTCTTTTAATCTTTTAAAACTTTATTTTAATCTTTCAATTTTTGTGAAAAAATAGTTAGCTTTACACCAACTGGAGGCTAAATGTTTCATCTCACAGGACTTGCTTGTTCAAAATTGTGTCATTAAGAATGTGAGAATTGCGCTCGAACAAAATAAATACACCTAATAGTGGATAGATAGACTCGGAACTTCCACTAGGATTTGGCTTTCTTCCTTTTCTCGAAGTCAGCAAAGCAAAACTAGTCAATAAGAATTGGTCCAAAGCTCTAGGACAAACCCAACACTCACCATAGATAGCAAACAATGTATTCCTCAGATATTCAGCCATAGAACAATGCAAAAACCGATTTGGAACAGATTTAGAGCATGCATCGCACATAATGCGCATCAGGGAAGATAGCCCTGTATTGTCAACGAACTTGCAATTTAACATATAATTGGTGTTAATTCTGTCAAGCTTGCTGTTTAAATAAAAGGATTTTAACTTTAGAGGCGGCTTTAGAGTTTCAAGTAGGTTTCTTCCATAAGGCTTGGCTGATTGTTCTCCACATACATTTTTCTTCCAAAAGGATTTCAAAGAGTCTCCAAGTTATTTCTATTATATTTCTTGCACTTGCAATGTAAACATTGTTAATTTGGTGTTTTAGGCGGATCCTTGGACCAATGTTGGAGATTAGCATGCTTTTGAAAGGAGTTCACCCACAGGCTATGAACAGCCTTCATGACGTAATAGAAGGGATTATGTTGTAAGACTTTGGAGAATGATAGGGTTTTATAGGGTTAATAAAGTGTAGAGTAGAATTATAATAGCATGCTGTGGCTGACTCTGAAAATGCTATAGTGGAATAGCTGCCACTCTTAAGTATATAGAAAAAACTGTGTAATTTACACTACTCGCATTTAAATGTTCAAAATAAAAAAGTATGCCAAATTAGACATGTTATAGTTTAAAATCATCATGTGCATCTGTCCAACACCTTAACCTTTTAGGGAGAGAAGGTTCATGACACTATATTAGAGCCTCTATGAAAAATGATCTAGAGTTCGATCTTTGTTGACCCTCATTCTTCTAAATAAATTTCAGCACAAGGTTAAGGAGGGCCTGTGTCCATGCTTCAAGCCCAAAAACCCTCATGTGAGGGGCCATGTTAGAGTATAAACCATTCATTTGCCCTTATCCAACAATGTTGCGATTTTGGGAGAGATGGTTCATGACAAAACACATCTATCATCAATAATTACAAGTCCTTGATGGTTCATGAGAACATGCTGTTACAAAAATGTCTAGGCCTGACTACCTGAGAAATAGAAAAAAAGAGTGAACCAGTGGAGGAGCCAAGAGATGAGCGAAGAGGAAGGGGGGAGGTGGGGGTGGAGGAAAGAGAGAGGGTATAGTGTCCTCCAGCCTCTCTCTTTACAACTATGGATGTAGGTGGAGCTAAGGTTGGATGCATTCTGATGGTGTTTAAATGGTCAATTGGTGGTTGCTTTGAAGCTGTGAACTGTGCCTATGAGAATTGGGGTTTGGTGGGATATTGTAAGAATTGGTTGAATGGGTCTTTTATTAGAATTTTTCGAAGTGCTGTGTGTTTCTTGTGTCATAATCGTGCCACCTAGGTTAGCTGACTATGTTGCCTTTTCCTTTTGATATTATTTCCTCCCGTTGAAGGATAAAGAACATTGATAAATGTATGATTCCTCTCATTTTTCTGTGTTAGTGTATTGTATTTGTGATTTGTATAAGATAAGATGATGGCTTAGCTTTGTCAGATGTTGATTGAAAAGTTTGTTTATCATTTCATGTATGTTGCGCTTGTTTATTGCTGAGGAATATCTGTTAGGCAATTCTGTTCTATTTAAATTGTTTTGTTTTATTAGATTGACTGTGCCTGTGCACTTCAGTATTATGTTGTAAGGAATGCCAATATGTATGAATTGTTGTATCTGAATGAAACTATTGGAGCTATAAACTATTTTTGAGTTAACTCTTGTCCCTGCTACCTAGACTGTTTGCACCTTACATTTATTGGTTCTAAATTTTCCAGATGTAACAGAAGTTGATAGGCACAACCTTACAACTACAGTTGACAGTTCACAGGTAAAAATGATGATGGAATGTTAGAAACAATCAACTCCAATTTCATAATTCTTGACAGGGTCCAAATTTCCCTGAAGTTTAAGCTATTAGGTGAAAGTTCTTAATATTATTTTTTTAAATCTGTCATGTTTTCTCATGAACAAGCTTGTTTTACTAGATGTTAAAATTCACCTTTGTGTAAGAATATTAGCTTATGTTAATGGTGCAAGGATAATTTTAGTCTTTTGCTTTAATTTTTATCCCCACACCGGGTATATAAAAATCACTGCCTTAAACAATTTGTTTTGACCTATGGTTATTTTTTTTTTTTTAACTCATAATGTTGAAGAATGGGGTGACAAGGATCCAAGTCTTGACCTCTTGGCTGTAGAGGAATTGATATCATTTAAAGAACCAAATCTCTGAGATGCTTGAGTGGTTCACTAGTGGTTTGTATCTAAGATTTGTAATATGTGTTGTTGTTTTCGTTTTTGAAGGAAGCAACAAGAAAGGCCCTGGAGAAAGCTGCAGAGCGTGTGAGATGCCTTGAGGATGATTTGGCAAAGGCTAGGTAAGTTGCTTACTTGCTATGAGATACTCCCTTTTGTGGTACATCATAATTTGTGTTTTGTTTATGGTTTCGTGTAGCGATGACCTAATGGTCTGAAAATGGATTGTAGAAAGCGAGTTGCCAAGTATAAATAGTTAGTTGCTCACTTGGCTCTATTGTTGTTTTGTGATGAATTAGTGTGCATCTATGTTGCATGGATAGGGTAAGAGGTACGAAAATTTTGAAAAAAGTGGAGTATGGGTACGTCTATATATATATAGAAAATTGAAATTTTATAAATCTCATATGTTGAAAACTAAAATTTTAACATACAAAAGGTCAAAATTATTCAATATCATATTCCATTTTTTTTAAAAAAAATATAAATTTGGGTAGGTGAAAGGTTAGGCTCAATGGAATTGGAAAAAAAAATGAAAGATAGAAAAAAGAAAAAAATACAAGATTTCATTAAACTAACGTACCCAGTTACATCCCGCCGTACCCAAATTTTTTTTTTAAAATGAAGTCATCTGGTATGTATCCATGCGTACCCAACTCGTATCTGTATCTAGAAAGTTCCCGGTACGGGTACTTTCGCAAAAATGGAGTACCCATGCTTCATAGGTGTGCATGACAGGCTGGACTAAGAAGATTTAATGTTCAGAAGGCTATGAGTTGCATTTGTTAATAAAGAGAAGCCTGGTGCTGTAAAACTTAAGCGATGGGCAAGGTCAAGGGAAGGTTGGATTCACTATGTGGCTGACATGGCAGCAACTGTAACTTGTGTCTCTTGTACTTTAAAAAAAAAAAAGAAATCCAACTTTTGCATCTTGGCTTACATTCTTGATTGCTGAGTATAAAGTACCTTAAACTGTTCTTGATATCCTTTAGTCTGCTATCTTATGCTAGTTAAGGAGAAGTGATTTAAATTAAGTTCTTTGAACTCTCAAGTGGTTATATTTTGGCATGAGTAGTAGACTTGACTTTGACTTTTGGAAACTGAAGTTATCGTTGCTTTTCTCCTGACAAAATCATCCTCGCTGTGTATAAATCTATAGATAATAATTACCTTTTAACTTGATTCATATTGTTTGCTTTTTATTTTTTATTTTTTAATGCAATTACAACCAATTAACTATTGGTTGATGAATGATCTTTTCTTTTATCCAAAAGAAATTGTTAGATGAATGATGTATGATTAATCAAATAGTTTGAAGTGATCTTTATACTAATCTCATCTTTTTTTACTCTACAGCATTATTCATTTCATAGTCTAAACTTTTATATTTCTTCAGGAGTGATATTATTTTATTACGATCTGATCGTGACAAGATGGCACTTGAAGCAAAATTTGCTGGAGAGAGACTTGATAGCTTTATGAAAGAGTTTGAACACCAGGTAATTAAATGTCTGTAATATTAAATGTTTTGTCCCTGCACACGTGTATTGCACTAATTCATGGATTTTCGGCTTGCATTTTAGAAAGCTGAAGCCAATGGCATTTTAGCAAGAAATGTGGAATTTTCTCAGCTAATTGTTGATTACCAAAGAAAACTGCGTGAAAGTGCTGAGTCCTTGAATGCTGCTGAAGAGCGCTCTCAGAAACTTTCTATGGAGGTTAAGATTTTATTCAAGTTAAATGTTGAGCTTTATAAAATTTATGACTCTTTATTGAGTAAGTATCTATTTTATGAACTCATAACATGCTTTTATTTGTCAGATCTCTGTTTTAAAGCATGAGAAGGAAGTCCTATCAAATGCTGAAAAGCGTGCATCTGACGAGGTTCGTAGTTTATCCGAAAGGGTGCAGCGTCTGCAGGTGAGAATTGTTTCTTGAGATGTATTTCTTTGGTAAGGCGTAGGACCTGTCCTGTGGGCCTGATTTGATGGAAGGGCTGGTAGTGGATCCCAGTGGTAGTTCTATAATGAGGCATGGTATTGGGAAAGGGTGATGATGGCGTTGAAAGCATTTGCAGGAATTAAACCCTGCTGTTTCTTCCTGCATGTTTCCAGCTCTTTACATCTGGGCTACCAATAAGGGATCAATACTTATTTTATGTATTCCATAAGTGGTGCTGATCTTTTGCTTAATGTTGCAGGCTAGTTTGGGCACCATTCAGAGTGCTGAGGAAGTCCGGGAGGTAGTTTATTATTATCAATGCACATTAAGTTTTGATTTCATAATTTTTTCTTGGGAAGTTTCATTTGTTTTGAAAACTGTAGGAAGCAAGAACTGCAGAGCGGGTAAAACAGGAAGAATATATCAAGAAATTGGAGGTGTGTTTTCTTTGGTTCCTTATAAATTCTTAGATTAACAGGTGAATCCATTGTTTTCCATCTTGAACAAGTGTGTTCAGTATTCTTAATGAATTATTGGTATGGTTATCATGAATTGTACCCTTTCAGAGGGAATGGGCAGAGGCCAAGAAAGAGTTACAGGAAGAGCGGGAACATGTGCGGAGACTCACACTAGACCATGATCAAACAATTAAAAACTCCATGAGGCAGGTTGAAGATTTGAGCAAAGAGTTAGCTAATGCATTGCGTGCAGTTGCATCTGCTGAATCTAGGGCTGCTGGTGCTGAGGTACATTGTTTTGATTGTACTCATCTGTATGCATAATTCTTAAACAGCTGCAAATACTTGAGCAAAGACTTTGTTTCATATACACAGGCAAAACTCTCTGGCCTTCAAAGAAAGATGGGTTCCACTGATGATAAGGTTTATTTTCTTCCATTGATTTTGTTAAATTTGTCAATTATGTTTCTGGTGGTTATGGTTTTAAAATTTCTTTTAACCCCTTGGTGTGCAGAATTTATATATTCAATATCCTTTCTCAGTTGAATGTCATTGCAAGTTCTTATAGCCCTTTTCTTAAAGAAGAAATTAACGAAAGAGGAAATTTATTAGATGAGATGTTGAAAGATGAAGGGTGTTATATATCTTCTCTCTCAAAAATCTAAGCTCTTAGTAGAGGCACAAGGGGAAGATGATTATCCTTGAAAGCAATAGCAGTGTAAGAGCACAGAATAAAATCCTGATAAGCTAGACAGAAGATGTCAGTATTTAAGAGCTCTCTCGTCTGCATCTGTACAGTTATCCGTGGAATTAAGCAAAACTAAATTCTGTACTGATTTAAGAATCACTAGCATAACCTTAGTTTTTCTTATGAAAAGAAACACATTAGCATAAAAAGAATCCTATTTTATGTAGTGTATCGTGTGCCCTGATACATAATTGCAGAACTGTTAGAGAAGTACGCTTAATATCCTTTTTAAGGAAGTTCAGTTTTGAGTATATTGCTGGTACTTCTGTATTAATTGATGTTTGAATGGAGGTTTCTTGTACATATTTGTTCCTTGCAATGAAGATATTGACTGTGAATTCTAATATATTGTATTATTGAATGTAGCTTGTCGAGAAGGACGGCATGAGTGGATCTTCCATTTTATCTAGTGACGAGGTTGGTGTGATCTTTAATATCTTAATTTGACCTGTACTGTGATGCATGAGCTTGTTTGTGTTACATGAGACATAACAAAGGGTACTCTAGATAATCCCAATAAAGAAACCTCTTTTTTTTTTTTGTTTTTTTTTTTTGGGGGGAGGAGGGTTTGAGGGATTACCCCCTAATGCCACTTCCATTTGTCATTTTCTGCAAACGATGTATAAGTAAAATTAAGTATTGATTTGTCTCCTCACTGTATGATCCAGAAAAATACAGCCAGTACTTTGTGATAGACAGTGATTCCAGTTGCAATGACTTCGAAGGCATTATTTTTGTGATGACACCATTGTGCTCATATTTTTATCTAAAGCAGCATGAATCCTCCTAAAAGTGATGGAATTAAATCAATAACAAAAAATCTATCTGCATGTGCACCCTTACGTTTTCCCGGTTTTAGATTGAAGTTACTCTGCAATTGTGTGTTCATGCAGTATTGGTGTTGCATTTGTGCATGACATCTTTTTTTCTGTAACTTGATCTAGGTTGTTACCGAATTGCAATCAGCGAAGGAGGAGATTGAAAAATTGAAAGAGGAAGCACATGCTAACAAGGCTCACATGCTGCAGGTTTGGATTTTATTCTTATACAAAAATTATATTTTATTTGTACTATATACTAAATTACTAATTACGTATTTACATTGAAGTATAAAAGCATTGCTGAGGTGAATGAAGTTGCACTGAAGCAGATAGAATCTTCACAAGAGAACTTTAAGTTAGAGGTATTGCTGTATAGTTGCATCTTTAAAGCTATTTTACATGCCATTTGTTATTTTGTTAAGTAAATTGGTTATTATCTTCATTCCCGCATATAGGCTGAAAATGAAAAGAAAGCACTAGAAGCTGAACTTAATTCACTTAGAGAGAAGGTTTCAGAGCTTGAAAATGAATCTAGTTTGAAATCTGAAGAAGTGGCTTCTGCAACTGCTGGAAAAGAAGAGGCTCTTACATCTGCTTTGTCTGAAATAGCAAATCTGAAGGAAGAAATTTTAGCCAAGTCGTAAGTTGTATTTTAGCACTGCAATGTTAAATATACAACTAGTTTGGTTTGATGTCTCATGCATTTTTTCTGCTTGTAGTTCTCAAATCTCGGCAATGGAAATTCAGATATCTGGTTTAAATGAACACCTGGAGAAGGAGCATCAGAAATGGCGTGCAGCTCAAACCAATTATGAAAGACAGGTTGAAATATGGTTGTTTATGTTGTGCTATTTATTTATTTGATTTGATTGTTATTTGCGATCATGCATTGGAATCTCGATCAAATGGCATTCTATTGGCTCAACAAATCCTTCAATCCTCACGGCTTCTCAATAGCTAAAAGCAAACAACCCGAGGTTTGAAAAAGAACTTCAAGAAAGGTTTCCTGAATTAGTCATCATTCTATATAAAAGAAAAACCCATTAACAATTAAACACAGCAAGCATTGGGCCTAAGAAACAAAAATTATCCAATAGTTGAGGTTCCATAACCAGTAATTTACTTTACACATATATTGCAATGTGTCCATCATAACAGGCACCTTTATTTGTTTTTTCACTGAATTTTATTTTTTTTTCAATTTTTAAAGAAGGATAAGGCATTCTACATGATCCTTTGTTTTATCGATAGGATTTGGGCCTTAGTAGTTGGTAATGGTTAGTGATAGGAGTTAGTATAAAATGAGATGAAAATGTAGAATGAAGGGTATATAGGAATTAAGTCATTGAGTGTTAGAAGGGTCTCTCGAATATCCCTCTCTATCTTGTAGTTTCTTTGAGGAATGGGAGTTTCTTTTGAGTTATCCTTGATATTATGAACTAGTTCTATCAGTTGGTATCACAACTCTCGATTCGGAGCTTGACATATCTGAAATGGCGAATAGAAGGAGCAAGAAAGTCCCGTTGGGGGGCAGTGTGTATGGGTGGATAAATTGGTGGTGAAGTGTTCCTTGGCTCACTGCATACTAGGGGACTGTTTGGTTTCAGTTTTTTAGTTTTTAGGTTTTTGTGAAGGAAATACTAAAAACTGGAAATGAAAACTGAAAACTGGAATTTGTTGGACCTGTTTGGTTTCAGTTTTCAGTTTTTCAATTTTCAGGATTTTATGAAGGAAATATTGAAAACTGAAAATTAGAATTTTTAGAACACGTTTGGTTTGCGAAAATATTTTCTATTTTTATTTTCTATTTTCATTTCCTGAAAAGGATTTTTATTTTCAGATTTTTAAAATTAGGAAATGTGTTTGGTTTACAAAAATAGATTCTATATTCAGAAAGTGAAAACAATGAAAATATGCTTGGTTTGTCCATTTTCAAAATTAAATTTAAGATAATAAAATTATATTAAATATTAAATAATAGCAATTATGTATATTCAAAATAATTTAATTTTAATAAAAGGTTAAAAACGTCTTGGAATGTTGTCATTATTCATTAAGTATGTTTATACTTTTTTCAAAAAAGAAATTAAAGTAAAAATGAATAGTAAAAAGTAGAAAGAACTAATACGGATTCCATGTCGGAGGATGCAGGGGTTTGTGGTTGGACTTTGGGGGTTAGGATGGAGGGTTCTTAGATAATATAATAAAATTATATTAAATATTAAATAATAGCAATTATGTATATTCAAAATAATTTAATTTTAATAAAAGGTTAAAAATGTTTTGGAACATTGTCATTATTCATTAAGTATGTTTATACTTTTTTCAAAAAAAAAAATTAAAGTAAAAATGAATAGTGAAAAGTAGAAAGAACAAATACAAATTCCATGTCGGAGGATGCAGGGGTTTGTGGTTGGACTTTGGGGGCTAGGATGGAGGGTTCTTAGATATTTTTCTTTTTCACCGTCTTTTTCTTGTTCATCAGATGAAACTGTGGCTCCTCCTTCATCATCATCCTTCTTTTCTTCCTAGTGATGACAGGGTTTGTGATGGCATCGCCGTTGATGTTGCGGGCGGCGGCGCTAGGGTAGTGTCACTAATGTTGACGCGGGAAGCTTCTTCTTATATTGTATGTGTATGTGTGTATCGATGTTTTTTTTTTTATTGGTGGAGTATTGAGGCCAGATCTCACTTATTAGGTGGGAATTTTTGGGATGACAACACCACGAGAATATTGGAAGGAGCAGGAAGGGTAGAGATGCTGGAGAAGGAGACCATGGTTGTTTGAGAAAGAAAAATAAGTTCATTATAATTACAACTGAGCCACCGCGTTTTCACTTGAAACGTTTTCATTTGAAAACTGAAAATGTGTAGTTGAAAAGAGTGAAAACGTCAAAAAGACATTTTCAGATTTCCAGTGAATTTAAGAAATATTTTCTGAAAATATTTTCAGTGGCATCCTACCAAACATATTTTCAACTTTGTTTTCTATTTTCAGTGAAAATGAAAACAGAAAATATGCAAACCAAACAGCACCTTAGTTTTCAAAATTTTCAGTATTTCTCCACAAAATCTGGAAAACTGGAAATTCAAACCTAAGAAGCACGGATACTCCAAAAACCTTGCCGTATTCGTGACAGACATTTTTGCAACACTGAAACTTTGGCGATACTTAGACACCCGTCTCCAAGGGGTGTCTTGCTATGTCACTTCATTTTCATTATGCCTCAAGCAAACATGGCAATAAACTCCATTTTCATTATGCAAATATTTGTTCATTATTTTTTATGGACAAAAACTTGTGTAGATTTTTTTTTTTGGTCAATTCTTAGTTATGGGGTATTTTTTTAGCCTTAACAGTGCTTAGATTTGGGTTTTCTCATCATAGACTGTTATTTTTATGTTTTACTATATCACGTATCATAACCATGTCATATCCTATATTTTGTAAAATCATCGTGTCCCATTGTTCGTGTTGTCCGTATTGTGTGACGTATCGGTGCTTCCTTGATTCAAACCAAATAGGTCCGTAGTTTTCAGAATTTTTGGTATTTTTTTTACAAAATCTGGAAAACTGGAAAACTAAAAATGAAAACTGAAAACTCAAACCAAACAGACCCTAGAAGTGCTGTATAAACAGGTAGCGACAATGGCCCTGCTAGGAAATGGCACGAGAGATGGGAGATGAACAACCAGCAAGCAACATGGGACAAATTCATGCGAGCAGCATTCAGCCAATTCTTTTTCGACTTAAAACATCATATGTTAAATTATGAGGAAGATGAATCTGAAGAAGTTGAGGGGATTCCACAACACATTGAAAGCAATTTCGCCCTTGGCTAAGGAAGGTATGGGCATATTTTCTTTATTATGATATAATAAAAGATTGGTAGTTGAAGGAGGCGGCAACCACCCTTGACAGCCATGAAAACTAATGGTACTTGGGTTGGATAAGACGTAGACCAAATGCTAAATGGTAGGCATTTGTTAGGGCTGTTTGTGAGGAAGAGGAAGTATGGGAATGTGAAAAGAAGTCACCAAGACAAGAAAGAGGGCCAAGAGCCAACTGTTCTAGAAATTCTTGTTCAAGATCAAGTAGTGTGCTCAAGCAAGACTAAAGGTAGTGAGAAGATGATGACAGACTAGGGGACACATGAGAGACAGAAGTAGTCTCGAGAGGAGTAAAGGTCTATAGTGGAGAACAAGCTGGCCATTGCAATGGAACAAGAAAGGAGAAGACAAGGATACCTGAGTCGTGCGACGAGGACAATGGGGGATGGAACAACTTGATCGATGATAGTTGAAACTCAACAATCGATTGTGTGACCTTAGCCGAGGCGCAGACGGGGGCGCTTCGGATACCGCATCTATGTGTTGGTGAGGACAGTGGTGAGGAGGAGCCATTGGTAAGGTGCAGGAATTTCTTTGCTTGAGATGGTGGTTGTACTAGCTGCAAGTAGGAGAAACGACAATGGTCACAAGAAGTGGGTGGAGGATGACAATAGAGTTGGGTGGTGTTCAAGGGCTCCATAGGGGTGCGACGGATGTAGGGAAGGACTGGGTAGCCGCCAATGATTAGTAGCGGTCATTGGCAATGTTTTGAACTGAGCGGCTGTAGCAGCCAGCATGATGACAATGATTGCTAGAGGGTAGAGCAAGGCTAGAATTGCATTGCATGTTTCTCATTTGACTTGATTTGCCTAGCCCAAATCAAGAGGATAGAAGGCTGGCTTGCAACTCTATATTGGGTTTTGTTGTTGGTGGGGCAGCTTCACCCCAGTAAGAATTAGGATCTTATTCTCACATGTGGGCTTCACCTTTTGAGCTCAGTAAATGTAGCCCCCCCATGGAGGAATTATCTTTTACTTGGAAAAGGCAAATACCAGTTCTTTGTAGCAAGAGATATCATTTTTGGGTATTTCCAGATATGGGACCTTGAGGGAACTAATTAGAAGTGTTTAGTAATAAGTTCTTGCACTTTACACCTTGGACTTGTTAAGGAGGGGGGGGGGTATTGATAGTATTTGGGCCTTAGTAATTGGCTTTAGTAGTTAGTAACTGTTACTGATAGGGATTATTATAAATAGAGAGGAAAATGTAGGAAGGGTGTCTAGGAATTAAGTCATTGTTAGGAGAGTTAAAGGGTCTCTCGAATGTCCATCTCTATCCTGTAGAGAGGAAAATGTAGAAGGAAGGGTGTCTAGGAATTAAGTCATTGAGTGTTAGGAGAGTTAGAGGGTCTCTCGAATGTCGCTCTCTATCTAGTAGTTTCTTTGATGAATAAGAATTTCTGTGAGTTTTCTTTGATAGTCGAAACCAGCTTTATTATTTAGAGTTTTAATCTTTGGAGATGTGAATGTCTTTTGTTGCATGTTTATTTTATTTCATCTTTGAGAGATTCCTTGTTATGCAGGTTATTCTCCAATCCGAAACAATCCAAGAGTTGAAAAAAACATCTGAAGCCTTAGGCTTGCTGCAGGAGGAAGCATCTGAATTACGAAAACAAGTTGGTGCTTGGACAATCGAAAATGTAAGTTCCCTAGTTTCCATCTTAAGTTTTACTGTCCATTTCTTTTTCAATACTTCAGTATGAATGAAGATATTGTTTTTTGCCTGTTTATATTAATGTCACAACCTGATTTGGGAACGTGACCAAGACATGGGGAATCACATCCCCACATAAGCCTCGTGATCGCTGAGTTGTACTGTATACATAATTTAATTATAAAACCCATTTTCATATATAAATCATCTTGCACTTTCAAAATGAAATAAGCTCGTATAATCCTTTTCATATGTCAAATTTGAATCCATAATAAATATGAAACATAAACTGAGTTGCTCATTACACAAAAGAATCATGAAACTATGAATTCATAATTACAGTACAAATCATGATGCAAAAAGAATACGTATTGTTTGGGACCCTGTCTGCACAACATTAGAGCACACTATACAACAAGCAAAATACTTCACAATAAGTGAAGCTCACCTAAGTTGAAAGTATGCTACTGCGGAGAACAAAGCTGGGATGGATCTGAGGCAGCAACAACATATGTAAAGGAAGGGAAAAGAGGGGTGAGTTTTATCTTAAAACTCAGTGAGTGAGCTCTCAACCACAACCGCATATGGGACAAGAAGGCGAGTACATAAATAATAATGCTGTCATGAAAAATCATCGCTATTTGTATTACATAACAATATTAACATTTATCTGTATGAAGCATAAAGACAATACAGAGAGGCAAAATGCTAGTTGTGTGTCTGGTGGTGTTTAGTCCCTCACGAGCAAGAGCACCCAACTAAGATTTAATGGTCCCTCGCGAGCATAACCCTTATATACTAATTTGAACATACCCGTCGTGGGTAATCTTGGTATATCTCTTGGTATACGAAGGTTAACAAATTGAATGTCGTTAACTCTTAGTTCTATTTCTCTCACTAATTCCTTACTCTCACTAATCTCGATCAATATTACTAAATCTTATCATCCCGAATCAAGTCTAGAATCATAAGCTAAATCATAATTATACATTTAGTAATCAAGAATAGTCCCACACATTTTTGAGAACCAATGATTTTCATAAACAACTTCAAGCAAAACTTCTAATTCTTGTAATACACATAATTAATCTATATCATGGTAAAACTTGAGATTAAAATTTTTCTAAACACTTCATAATACTAGAAAAATACGTATAATGACCAAAATAAGGCCATAGGATCAAACCCATACACCTGGAGGTGTGGAATGTGAAGTTCCAACACCTAGAAAGCTCTGGGAAGCGGGGGTGGCACAATGTTTGCCATAATTATCATAAAACCCGTGATTAATCTCTAAAAACCTTCTAGACAACTCCAAAACAACTCTAAGAACATTGGGGGAGTACAACACTCAACTCAAGAACACAGAGGACAAGGAAGGAAGAGAGCAGAATTTGACATCAATCTCATACCTTGAAGCTTGGAGGTATGATTGAGTGGGGAGGTCGGAGAAGAGTTGGGAGTGGTTGGGTTTTGGTTTTTGGGGTGTTTCACAAGTGGGGAAGGGTTTATATAGGGTAGGGGGTCACTAAACAAAACTATGTCATTTTTCACTGTGTTGACATTGGGGGGTACTGTTATAGCAGTTGGCAAGGCTTGCGTGCGGGGGCTGCCCATGCACCTGACTGCCATAGCTGTCTTAGAAACACCTGTTCTGCTGTTGAAGGGTCTTTCATGCATTCAAGGCCTTCTCAGCAACACAGGTGGGTCCCGGGAGACCCTAGGGCCGTACTAGACTTGCCTAGGGACTTGTGGACCTAAGATATTACAATTGGAGGTGCTTCTAATATTTTGGTTTGATTTATGCTGTTTTGTACTTTCCATTAAGTTTCAGTAGATCAATTTACTATATTTTCTGGTCTTTGTTTCTTGCTTGTTATGCTATTTACCTAATCAATTTGCTTTTTGGTGCTCTGCTTTCGAAAAGCAGTTATTGCATATATGATGAAGATACATTGTTCATGTCCTTACTATTAGAGTGCATCAACAGAAAAATTGCTTTGAACAATATTTTGTACTTGTTAGGACAGTTAGCTGATATGTATAACTATGATAGCTTGATTGTGTTGTAGGCAAACTGAGCTGATTCATTTAAAATCATTTATTTGAATAGCACATCCAACAGGTAAGATGTTAATTTTTTTTCCTTTTAAAAGGAAAACATGGATCTAGAGTGATGAGCACTTGATACTTTGACACAGGGCTCCATTTTGTACTGAATGATATTTGATGAAAAGATGATTACGGGAAGAAAGGAGATTTAGGGAAGGAGTTTGTTAGTTAAAAAGGGAGAATAAAAATTCAATAGTAATGTGAAATTTAATAACACTAAATGGCATTTCAATTTGATCCCAAGAAATTTTAAATGGGCAAATTACATAGACCTCCCCTGAGACCTATCGATATGACATTTATCCCCTCTTAGATTTCAAATTGATACTTACCTCCCCTCGTAATATAATTTTCAAAATTGCCATCTTCAACCTCCACTCATATCCAACCACCACCCAATTTGTTCCAGCAATATATATATATATATAGAAAAGCTCAACCACCCCAAAAGAGTAGGATGGGAGCAGCAAGTTCGGACTACAAAATGCGCAAATGTTGAATCCCTAAAGAATTAGATAATTTAGGGAAGATAAAAAACAAATATATGAATTGGCCATGAGGAATAAAATTACATAGTGATAGATTTCACTTCTTTATCATAGAAAGACCTATGGCTTTCTTAGAGTCAATCATTCAGCATTGATCTGGGAAGCAATACCACACATGTGAAGTCCAAAACGCAGCACCCAAAACTGTACAAAGCAAGTTCTCAACAGCATATTTATCGGCCTTTGATTCTTGAACCTCAGTTGGCTTTTTGAGACTTGGGGATTTAGGGTTTGTTTATTTTTTACTTTTTGGTACAGATTTAGGGTTTGCTTATGCTTAGCGAGAGGAATGGCATAGAATACGGGTGCATTTGTTTAAATACTAGAAGCTACTCTTTTTAGCTTCTAGTCTTCTACAAAACAGCTGAAAACTTATTTTTTTGAAATCTCAAAGGGGGCAAGTGTAATATTAATAGACCTCAGGGGAGCTCTATGTAATTTGCCCATTTTTAATTAGTTATAGTCCAAAGTAATACCAGTTTGTCAAAGCAAAATTTCCTACAAACTACAAGTCAGACTTCCACCAGATGAGCAAAAATAAATCAGTCTAGGGTGAACAATTTAAGATTGTGACTGGAAAATGGGAGTGGGAAATGGAGGTTTTCTGTGCAGCATTGGTTTATATTTAAAGTTTCAAACCTAACCTTCAAATATGATGAAGCTGAATTTTTTTAAGTCTTCTCGAACAAAAAAGGCTTTGCTAGTCCAGTCTATTATTTTCTCTCTGTTTGGCTTGAGGTTAGTTGGTCCCTAAACCTATACTCCTAACTGCCCCCAGTTACTTGGCATACTTGTGTTCGGGGCCAGGCCTTTCTTGATAGTAATAATTCAACTAGGTATTTTATTTGTTCTTGCTTGAGGGCATCTCTATGAGTTACATGCAGGTTGGCTTGTGCAGTTGTCATTTTTATTTCTACTTTATCTACTTGCTATTTCATATCTGTTTCCCCTATTTGTGTTAATTTTGAATTTGCTCCAATTTCATGTTTTGGATAATCATTTGTTTTCATTTAATAAATGGAAGTCCAGTAATTTTTAAATCTTTATATTCTCCATATGTGCATATTGTGTTCTACAGAATGAACTGAAGGGTAAGTGGGAAGAGGAGAAGTCAGTGCTGGAGAAATCTAGAAATGATGCTGAGAAGAAATATGATGAAATCAATGAACAGGTCATTGAGAGTTTCCTTTATCGCTTACTTTTTTTATGTGCTTTGGTACAGTAGGAATATTTTCAGTTGAGTGTGTGTGATTGTGTTGCATACTTTTAATTTATATTTGACTGGTGAGAAGAGGTAAGAAAGTGAAGGAAAATTGAAAAGTGGAGTTTGGGTGGAGAACTCTAGTGAAATTGTACTGGACATTTTTGTGGGTAGGTTTGCTTGTGTTGCTGAGTGCTGACATTGGAAAGTAATTTTTTTTCAAATTTGAAAACAAAAAGTCCTGATAAAATTTTTAATGTTTTTTATTTGTTGTTCTATTTGTTCTTCTCGAGAAAAGTAGAAGCAAAAAATAATTGGTTTTCTACTTTTATGAGAAATAGATTGGGAGATGCTTCTCCAAGAATCAAAAGCAGAAGAGAGTAGGTGTGGAATAATAAATGAGCCAATTTCATTTCCAAAAATATCCTTAACATTTTTATAAAATAAAAATTTTATTAATGTTGAAAACTATATAAATGTAAGATAGTATATGCATACATATTTATCGTATAAAATATAGAAGAATTAATATAATCTTTATATGTGAATATGAGAGTTTTTATATATTTTTCAATTAACTGTATTTGTAAGCTGACTGTATGTTCAATTAAGTTATTTTATACTAAAAATTAAGCATATAAATCAATTACTACTTTTAAATATTTAGTGTACAAAAAAATGATTTTTATTTATAACTATTTCTTAAGGATTGAATTTTCATGTCTATAATTGTAATTTTATATAAAAAGTACTTTGCATATTTGTCATATTCAAACAACTTAATAATATCTAATTATGGTAAAAGTATTTTTACAATTACATCAAAACATAAAACAAATTTTTACTTTTGCTTTTGCATTTGCATTTGCATTTGATTGTGCTCATGAAAAGGAAGCTTAACCAAACTGGCCGTATGTGTAAGCATTGTAGTTACTATTTTAGAGTTTCTTTGGCTCAGCAACTGATCAGGGGTTGAGCTATTTTCCCTTATTGTTTTTTCTTCTTATTCGTATTGTTTTATATTTTTCCCTGCAAGAAGGATCCCTTTTTAAGTAACCCTACATTTTTCTTGTTTATATCTTTTTTTCCTAATTCTTCCTTATCTCATTTATCTATCGCAAATGTTCTGGCTAGCTAGGTGTAGTAAGGATTTATTATGCATACAACTCATACTTTGGCATCTTTGGTGAGTGTTGGGTGTGCCGTGCAAGAGCAACGTTGGATCAATTCATATTGCTAATGATAAGTTTTGCTAGTTTTGGGAAAAGGGAGGAAGCCAAATCTGTGAGAGTGCAATCTCTGCCACTATATGGTGCATTTGTTGGAGCATAATTCTCACACCTTAATGATAGATTTTCTGATAAATATGAAAATATAGAGGTATGTATATTATTCACACTCCTAGATTAGAACCAGTGAGATTCTTGTCAAGGGAAGAAGAGAAAAACTAGAATTACAGTGAGCAAGTTGAGATAAAAGGTTCTCAGCACTGAGCAGCTGCGTCTCTCCAAGCCTAGGTTCTAATCCTTGTCTAATTGCAAACTATCCCTACACTCAGCTGATGTATCATCAGTTAACAGAATTCCCTCTAGCAGCACCACACCACCCCGGCCTATACCTACTGACTCAGCAAGGTAGTAAGGCTGCACAATCATTTTCCCCATTGGTTTGTCTAAAATTCCCCTGGCCTTCTCTCTGATACATTGTTAACCCCCTGTGAGATACTTGGTCTCTTGCATTTTGTTCATTAAGTTAGGTGTTTCACCTCATGATTTTGATTTCTTCCCTTAGATATGTTGAGAAATTGGAACGTTTTGCTTCATTGATAATTTCTTTATCTTGTTTGTTCTTATTATTGTAATACAGATCTCTGTGTTCTCATTTTTCCTATATCAAATAGGAAGATACTGAGCTTATTTATAGAGATCATGATAACTTATGCGTAAAATTATTAAAAAAAGACTTTTATTTAAATAACAAGTCTATCGACATAGTTTATTATTGTACGCAATGGTGGCATTTGATCCTTGTAGTTATCCCAGCTAGTGTGAAAAGGCTTTATTGTTTATATTTTACCATTGTAGTTGCTGTAAAGTTATTTACGGGAATGATATCATCAACTTTCTTCAGAATAAAATACTTCATAGCCAACTTGAGGCTTTGCATATTCAATGGGCTGAGAAGGAGCGTAATTCTGCTGGTATTTCCTCTGGAAGTAGTAATCCTGATACATTTGGTGATGCTGGTCTTCAAACTGTGATTAATTATCTCCGGCGTTCAAAAGAAATTGTAAATACCTTCATCATGCAAATTTTATTTTTTCTTATGTTCATGTGTTCTTTTCTTTGTTATCAAATTCTATTTTTAAACTTTCACAGGCAGAAACAGAAGTTACATTGTTGAAACAGGAAAAGCTGCGATTACAGTCACAGGTAAACTTTTGTACTGTTTTTGTTGTGTGTTATGAGTTATGACATGATGCACTGATAAATTTTTTTCTTTGTTCCTACCTTATTATACTGTGAAAGATTAATTATTGTCATGTACTCGTATTCTTAATATTTTATATTACATTGTTCTAATGTTGATATCTCAAGTTGTTACTTGAACTCAAATCCCAAAGTCCTTCTGTTCTCTGACTAGAGTAATAGAACAATTTGTATTTTTGTTTGTTAATAGAACAATTTCTAATGTGGGTGAAGATTTTGTGTTTATTTTTGTGTTTATGAAGTTGTGGGAGAGGATAATAGAGTTGAGATTGAGACGAGTGACCGGTATCATGGAGAACCTGTTTGGTCTTATGTCTAGAAGGTCCATCGTGGAAGCAATCTACTTGTTGCCAGGATTGATGGAGAGATATCGGAGAAATCAAAAGGATTTGCATATGGCCTTAATTGATTTGGAAAAGGCATATGATAGGGTGCCAAGGGAGGTTCTATGGAAAGCCTTGGAGAAAAAGAGAGTTTAGATAGCCTATATCAAAGCCTCCAAGATATGTATGATGGGGCCACAGCTAGCATAAGGACTTTAGATGGAGTAACAAAAGATTTTCCTAATTCCTATATGGATCGAACTATATCAAGGGTCAATCTTGAGTCCATATCTTTTCACATGGTCTTGGATGTGCTTACGGAACATATTCAAAACCTATATCGTTGATGTATGTTGTTTGTAGACGATATAGTCCTGATAGCAGAATCGGAAGAAGAAATAAACAAAAGGAGTTGTGGAGGGAAGCTTTGGAGGTATGTCGATTTCGTATAAGCAGAAGTAAGAAGGGATATATGGAGTGCAAGTTTGCCAAGAGCCCTACGCGTTCTAACTTCAAAGTGAAACTTGGGGATGATTTAATACCTCAAGTCACAAAATTTAAATATTTGCATTCTATCATTTCTATCATTTATAGTGATGGAGAGATCAAGGGAGACATTAACCATAGGATCTAAGCAAGATGGTCAAAGTGGAGAGGTGTTTAAGGTTTCATTTGTGATTTTAAAAAAGAAAGACTACTAAAGCTTATGAATAAATTCTACCATACAACGATAAGGCCAGCTTTATTATATGGGAATGAATGTTGGGTGATGAAAGTTCAACATGAGAATAAGCTACATGCGGCAGATATGAGAATATTGCAATGGATGAGTGGACACACGAGGCATGATAGAATAAGGAATGAATGCATTAGAGAGAAAATTGGGGTGACGCCTATCAAAGAGAACATGGTAGAATCTCACCTCATGGTTTGGACATGTTTCGAGGAGACCTATTGCAGCCCCAGTAAGAATAGCATTGTAAAAAGGGATAGAGAAAGACCATGTAAAACAATAGGGGAAATAATCAAAAGAGATTTAAGTGTCTACGATCTTAACATAAATATAAATATATAATCTATGCTACCTAGATACGGATACGGTACCCGTACCCGGTACGGAGATGGCTATGGGGTATGAAAATTTTGAAAAAAAGTGGGGTACGGGTACGTCAATATATAAAAAAAATTATAAATTTCATATGATAAAACCAATAATTTCAACATAAAATAATTCTAAATTGTTCAACAATCAACATTACATTCCAAAATGAAATACTACAGTACTCAAAACAATGTTCAACATAATCACATAACAATCATTTTCCCATTCTAAAAAAGAAAAATTGATGCATTGCCCTTTTTTCACCCACTTGCACAAAAAACAAATGTCAGAGAAAAAAAACATTACATAAAACAAAAACATTTTCCCATTTTAAAATTTAAAAAAAAAAAAAAAAAGAAAACTTTCTGTATTCTGTCAATCAATGAACAAGAAATAATAGCAGAAAAGCAGAATTCACCAGCCAGAGGGTCACAAGAACTGTGTGGGGAATCAAAACGCAGCATTTTTTGTCACAAAATCAGTTCCATGAGCATCAATACAATCGCCGTTGAGAGAGCCGCCGAAGACCGTAGCTCATTGCGCAGCTGCCACTTCCGTAGGTTGTTGCGCATCTGGGAGGTGGTGCTGTGCGAGGTGGGTCGAGCTGCCGTTCTGCCGTCCACGAGCGTCGCTGCCGTGGTGTGGTGTCACCGGCGATGAAGAAGTGGAGAAGGGATTTTGGGGGAGGTGATGTTGTGAGGAAAACTAGGGCCGGCACACTACCAAGGGGTTGGGGTAATTATATGGGTTACCAAATGTTTTTTTTTTTTAAAAAAAGAAAGCCAAAACGGCACAATTTTGGACAAAATGGAGTACCCAAGACTAGGTACGCGCACCCGATGTGTATCTTGCCGTTTCCAATTTTTTTTTTCCTCAAAAAAATAAAAAAAGAAAAGATGATGAGTACGTACCCATACCCAAAACGTACCTGGTGCGAGTACTTTTATAATTTACACGTACCTGGGCTTCAGAATAGATAATAGAGCTCTATGACGTTGCTTGGTCCATATAGCCGACCACACTAAGTGGAACAAGGTTCAGTTGTTTTTTATTCCCCCCTGCAACTTTCCCAGTATCTCGTAGTTATGTTGGAGGAAGGTCCCTGTTCATGTGATTCTAAAACTAGAAGTATTGGTTTTTGTCTTCAGTTTCTTGCTACTTTCTCTGATACTTTTATTTTGCATATTTGATCACATTTTGTGTTCTCTGTAGCTTGATAGTGCTTTGAAGGCAGCGGAGTCTGCCCATGCATCACTAGAAGCTGAGCGTGCAAAATCAAAATCACACTTGTTTTCTGAAGAAGAATTCAAATCATTGCAGCTTCAGGTTGAGAATCCTACTTACAGGGTCTACATTTTACTGTTATTTATGGCATGGGTCATGATGACACGGTGCTGATCTGCGTTAGCTATTGTGTTTTCTAATGATGCATATAATAAATTAGGTGAAAATTATTTTACAGGTCAGGGAAATGAACTTACTTCGTGAGAGCAACATGCAGCTCAGGGAAGAAAATAAGCATAATTTTGAGGAGTGCCAGGTACATGGATATGCAAATTACCTTCTTTCTTTTCAGTTGTTCCCTTTGTTCTTTTAATGTCATAAGAATTGTTGCTTGCTGTTGCTGGTGAGCTTGAAACAAAATAGATTTAGCTTATTACAAAACTCTTCTCCTGAGCTCTTTTTACTAACAAAATTTTTTGGACAAATTACCATGATCACGTAGGGGAAAGTCTCTTGTTATTGTTGTATCACCATGATCTACTGATAATTCAAAATAGCATTATTCAGTTTGAAACAAATTAGATTCTTTTGTTATTGTTACATGGTGTGCTTTTTTTTTTTTGGTTACTAATAAACAAAACTGGAATTCATGTCAGAAATTGCGTGAACTAGCACAGAAGGCAAGAGCTGAGACAGAGAATCTAGAGAAACTTCTGAGGGAAAGGGAAATTGAGTTGGAAGGTCGTAAGAATGAGTTCGAAGCATTAAAAATGGAGAAAGATCATCTCAATCACAGGGTTTCTGAGGTATTGCTTCTTGAACACTGAAGTTAACAACTTACTACTGTACTTTGTTTTAATCCTTTTCTAATTTTTCTTTCCTTTTCTGCTTGCTCTTCAGTTGCTTGAAAAGAGTAAAAATGTTGACTTGGAGGACTATGATCGAGTGAAGAAACTTGTTAGAGATTTGCAGGTTTTGTTTTTGTTACTCTTTTATATTACGTTATAACTGGGGCACCTCTCAGCCTTGTAGTTGTCTTACCCTTGATCTATTACATTTAACTTATGTTCCTCCTTTAGTTTTCTATGTTCATTATCAGTGTGCAAATTATGTTGCTCTTGTTATATGTGTGTGTGTGTGTGTGTTTTTTTTTTTAAATGCTGTTGTGAGTGCTCTAGTTTCAGTGTTGTGTTATGACTCTTTAACATCTTGGTAAATGTGATAGGGTTTTAATTGCTATCCACCTATTTGGATATTTGGACTTGAACCGAGATTGAAACTGTTCCCAGACATCTGTATCTCCCTGTTCAGTCGACTTTCCCTCTTTTGTTTTCTACTCTGTGTGTGTTGTTGAAGCACATTTTGGTTATCCTTCTATCTCTCTTTTTTTTTAGTTAAATTTTCCGGTGTTACTTTTCATAACTGTTGAACGGCATGAACAAGAAGTGTTAAAAATGCCAAAATTATGGAAGACTTGAGAATAATGATGGGGAATATTTGAGATACGACTAGAGAATGTTTGTTGAAAATTACTTGCTTGTATTACTTGGCAGTAGCTTGTTTACATGTCACAAATGATTATTTACAATGAGAATGTCTATTTCTTATAAATATCTAGTTCCTATGTACATGCATTCGAGAGATACATGTAGGCAAAACAGACTTATTTGTCCCTTACCTTCACTCAATTTTTTATTTGATCCCTTACCTTTTATCTTTCTCAATTTGGTCCCTTATGTTTCAAATCATTTTGAATTTTATCTCAAATCATTGTTTCGTCACATAATTGTTGGAAATGCTGATGTGGCATGAATGGTGCTAACGTGGCACACATGTGGATCTGACTTGAAATGTGCCACGTCAGTAGGTGACAACAGTGAGTTTGGACCAAATTGAAAACATTCGAAACACAAGGAACTAAATTGAGAAAAATAAAAAGGTTATTGACCAAAATTAAAAATCAAGGTAATGTACCAAAAAACATATTTTGCCTATTAAATACTATTCATTTTTTTTCCAACAGATAGAAATAGCAAGGAAGCAAATTTCATCTGCAAGAAATATTGACTGTGCACACACATACTCACACTTGTTGGATTTTCTATTTTACTCTCTGAAGTGATATGTCATCTTCATTTCTAATATTTATTTATTTTTATTTTGTCTTGTCAGGATAAACTGAGAGATAGGGATGCTCAAATAGAAGAAATTGGTAAAAATCTTTCAGCAAAGCAGGATCTAGTTTCACGTCTAGAGCAAGACCTTTCAAACTGCAGATTGGAACTTACTGAGAGAGAGAAGAGAATTAATGATAGTTCGCATGTTGAGGTGCGGGTCATATTCTTTTTCTTAAAAGTTTAGAGAATTCTCTTTGTTGTTTCTAATGGTTTGTGTTGTTATGGTTAATTTAACAGGCCAACATAAAACTGGATGTGGAGAAGCATAGGAAACTGCTGGCTCAGTTTAAGGTGTATACGAGTTCTTGTTCCAAAAAATGAATAGTATTTCCTATTTTTTCCATTTTATTCGTGATCTTTCTCGTTTGATAATATTGGTTTCTCCTAGTTCTTTTTTCACCCTGTTTCCTTGTCCATCACTACAGAAGAAGATAGACCTTTTGTCAAAGGAGAAGGAAGACCTTGGGAAAGAGAATCAGCAACTTTCCAGACAATTAGATGAAATAAAACAAGGTTATTGTTTCCCCCAAATCTGCTCCTCCCCTTCCTTTTTCTAGTACCTTTCCTCTTTTGTGGCTGATATATATATTTTTATTATTGGTGCATATCAGCTAAAAGATCTAGTGATACAACTGGTGATCAAGCAATGAAAGAAGAAAAGGACACCAGAATTCAGGTTCATTTGAAAGTGGTTTTATTTTTCTTTTTCCCCATTACCTTTTGAGGAATTTTGATCCACCATGTCTTATTTTTGTTTATTTTCTGTTCCCTAGATTCTTGAGAAACATCTGGAGAGACTGCGAGAAGAGTTAAAGAAGGAGAAGGAAGAAAATCGTGCAGAGAGAAGCCGACGGTTGAAGACTGAAAAGGCAATAAAGGATTCTTACAGCAATGTAGAGCAGGTATTTTCCTCCTCGCTCAATTGCTTTTGGTTTATTACTTATTGTAATTCGTTATACCAACTACTTGCTGTACTAACATGGTTAAAGGAGAGAGTGAATTTACACCCTTGCTATGCTAAGTTTCCTTTGTTGCAAATATTTATTGAATATGGCATTGTTTAAATATCTTGCTCTGAGAAAAATCGGTTTTCAGTATAGCCTAACTGAGTGATTGCATTGTTCAGTCCATATAGCTGCCTCTTCCTTGCAGGTTAAGGTTTTGTTGTTGGTATGGTTAAGTTAGGGATGACAAATGTGGATGAGCTAATAAATATTTTATATGGAAAAATGTTTGTCTGTTGCCTGCTTAATTAATCTGCCAATGAAATAGGCTCCTTGTGCTTAGTTCGAACTGAAATCTTGAGAGGCTTGATGTAATACTGCCTAGTGCTCTGATTTCAGGGTAGAAATGATATAGTTAGTAAGACTGTTCATTTGAATGGATTATCTTTTTTTGGTTGAAAATTTGACTGCATTGGTTGTTGTGTATTATAATTTCCATTTATCTTTTGGTTACATGCTTGCCAATTCATGTTTATGCAGATTGTTGCATCTGAAGAGCTTATATGCAAATCAAGCTATATTTTGCTTTATAGTAACATTAGAGGAATGTGTTACATTCTATTTTTTATTGTGTGCTACATAGGGATTCCTCTTTGGTGAATTTTGAATTATGTTGATATATATCATTGCCGTTGAGAGATCCTTTGCCTATCTTCCTTTTTTTTTTCCAATTTGGTTTCATCCATATTTGTGCTTTCCTACTGTTGCTGATAATTAACTGATATCGGCACAGTTGAGGGGACACTATAGCTTATTGTATTTTCCTTAATTTCTGGGCTAGTTCTGTCAGTCATACTTAATATATCTATGCTCTTTTACCTCTATTTATTAATTTGTTTACTTTCAGGAAAAAACAAAATTTATTAATGAACTTGAGAGGCATAAAGAGGCTGTGAAACGTTTGTTCGATGAAGTTGAAAAGCTTAAGATTGTTGTTGGCAATCTTCCAGAGGTATTGATATAAAAATAGTGGTTTATTGTGCATACTAAAGTTGAGTTGATAGACATGATTTAGAATGCTGGGATTATATGTGTTGCTTGCTTTTTAATCAATTATTTAAGCAAAGCTGTCTCAATTCTGCTACTTATTTTTCTCTAAAAAAATGGTATAACATTTTTTTGTAGGGAACAAACGTGGCTCAACTCCTCTCTGGATCCAATGTTGATGACTTTTCTGCTCCTTATATATCTGCTGTTGAAAACTTTGAAAAGGAAGCTCATTTGGTATTTTCTGAGATTGGAGGTCGTGGCAATCTTGGAGATGCACCAATTACTGATACTCATGCTGCTACAGGTCTATGTCTCTTTATTTAAAATGTGATGAACATTAAGATTGCTTAAGAACAAGAGTTTTAGGAAGGGTCTGGCAGATGTGTGGCAGAGAAGGAACATTGTTATCAATAATTATTTAAAATAGACTTCTCATAATAAGTTAATCCCATACCTCTCTGTTTATACTAATGGAACGTCAAAACATGGCAGGTTCTGTGGTACATGCACAATCCCCTAGTGTCATATCATTGCCAGCCCCTGCAGCAAGCAGTTTACCACCTAAAGCTGCCACGGATAGTGATAAAAGACTTCCATTGTCCAGGGCTAGTGTTGAACCCCGCAAAACTGGTGGTAGGAGATTGGTTAGGCCTCGTCTGGTAAAACCTGATGAGCTACAAGGTGACACAGAAATGTCTGATGCTGAAGGTTCAGGAGGCAAGCCTGGGCCTTCTGGTGACACAGAAACTCAAAGCAGTTTTCCTCCATCTCAACCTTTGGTTCGTAAGCGTGTTGCTCCTACCTCTACTTCTGAATTGCGGGAAGAATCGGCCACAGCCGGAGAAAAGAGTTCTGATGCAGTTGCCCCTGCATTGAAGAAATCAAAAGGATCCGAGTCCCCTGAAGATAGTACTGAGGAACAACCAGCCACAACCCCAGAATTTACAGGAACTCATCTGACCACTGAAGAATCCTTTGATAGTGGTGAGGTTCCACAAGGCCAAAATGAGGATGTCAGTGAAGCTCAAAATGAAGATGGTGAGATTGCCATTGGGAAGGATGAGGAATCCAAGGATCCACAAGATGGTACGAGTCAAGAGGAATTGCAAGATGACAAGACTGTCATCTTAGAAGAGAATCTTGATCAACCGGGTGAAACGAAAGCAGTGCCAGATGATGCACCGAGGGACCAGGGTGAGCCAGACAACCAGCAGCAGTCAACATTGGCACACAGTGGTGACAGAGAAGAGGGAGAATTGTTGCCTGAGACTGGAGATCTTGAGGGTGGTAATGATACCGTGGAAAACCAAGATCCTCGGGAAGGTCAATCTGAGCCTGCTGGAACCCCCGACCCTTCCCCTGCTAGAATTGATGATGAAGCTC
This sequence comes from Dalbergia cultrata, assembly GCA_031216105.1. Taxonomy (NCBI): domain Eukaryota; kingdom Viridiplantae; phylum Streptophyta; class Magnoliopsida; order Fabales; family Fabaceae; genus Dalbergia; species Dalbergia cultrata. Next base: position 23,547,732 of record CM062350.1, read on the forward strand.
TCGAGGCTGGTGAGATCAATTCTCCTGAGCTTTCAGGTGATGATAAGAATGATGAGGGTGAGTTGGTTGATGAGGCTACTGATGGTTTTGACAAAGCAGCTGATGGTAACGAATCGATGGCAGGTGAGAGTGATCAGGTGGCTGAACCTGCTGTTGCAAGTGAGGGTACTTTGACTACTAGTGGTGCAGAGACTAGTGTGACTACTAGTGGTGCAGAGACTAGTGTGACTACTAGTGGTGCGGAAACTAGTTCCTCAAGAATCAACTTACCTGTTACAAGGCAAGCGACTACAAGTTTCACCTCTGAAACCGAAGAGGCAAAGCAGGCATCCCCCATCAGCAGTACATCAACCACCATAAATTTGTCAGAGCGAGCACGAGAGAGGGCTCAATTGAGACAGGCTGGGGTGGTTTCTACTCTTGGTAGAGGTCGTGGAAGAGCTCCGCGTGGTCGAGGAGCTGTTCGAGGTCGTGGTGGACGCAGGCCTCCATCTGGTGAAGCTTGAATCGACGAAGTCACTGTAATGGTTAAATTATTTGATCGGCATTGGTCATAAAACTAGCCCTTGTCTGATGAACACTTTAGATAAATAAGTAGTTATAAGTTGTAAATGGGCGATCAGTTTCATGTAAATGCAATTTTGTTATGCACGCTACTCTCCCTTGTCCCAAATTTTTCTCTGTTGGATTTGTAACGCCTCACCTGAATTCGGAACTAGTGTGGGCGGATTTGCATCGCGGTTGAGTTGAAAGAAGGGTAACTTTTTTAACATGAATGATAGATATTGAAAATCCATGTTCTACCAAATATTTCCAAGAACGTGAGATTCTTACGTTTGTCAGAAGAATATATGTAATTTTGATGTGGAGGTTCTGGCCATTTAATAATGTATTTGTTGCGTCTAATTACATCAAGGAACGGACAAGTACATCTGACTGGTTGATGTAGTAAAATATTCGATGCCGACAAAATATTAAAATTAATTTTAAAGTTAATGCATAGATTGTTCATTGCATGGTTTAGTTGAAAAATTGTGGTAACCTTTGTGTGTGTGTGTATATCATAGTTTTCATAATAGAACTGATGATTGATTTGTCCAAGGCACTAAATCATTGGTCGAATTGGATATAATTAAATTAATCTATAAAAATATAATTTAGTGTAACAAGTATATGCTATATATTAGACAAAAAAAAAAAAAACAGCATAAACCTAAAAGGTGATTAGCATTGTGGTATAAAGTGACGTCTTCCTTCCCCTTTCCTACTGTCGCTATTGACCAACTGTTGTCCAACGTTGATCGTCGCTGGTAGGTTGCTGGACCATCCTGCACCACCACCTTTTAGGAGGACATATTGGAAAATAATAAGTATTTATAAGGGTATTATTGAAAAAATAATATTAAATTTCTATCTCTATATTTTATTCTCACTTTTTGGAATGAAAAAAAATGTTTTTTTGTCCTGAGGATAGAGAATTTATCTATTCTCTGTTCATATCTTCACCATCAAATAGATTTTTGTTTTTAGTATTTCTATATTTATGTTCATATATCATTAATTAATGGCTATGATGTCATAGGCACCATAGCCATGACCGGGTGAGGCACTTGAGAAACTTATGTATTGACCCTTCAGTTGCATAACTGATCCAATGGTAGAACTGAATTGGACCCTTGATTGGTTCACTGGTTTTCGGTCCGAACCGATGGGTTCGGTCCGGTTTTTAAAACTCTGGTATATATACACTGTTAACATGTTAGTCCGTAAATTTCTTTTTGGGAAACTTTAAATTAGTTCTCATATTTTGAAAATTTGTAATTAGGTTTGTGAACATTAAAAAATGTTTGTAATAGGCTTTTAATCTGTTGTTATAAAATTGATTGGATCCAATGATATGGTGATATCTCTCTCCGACTCAATAGATATATAAATGCATAATATTTCTTAGAATATTTCGTTTTATCATGTCAAAAGACTCCAAAAATATGGGGAATTGTCCAAAGTTTTTCAAAAAGTTTAGGAACTAACACAGTGATTTAACCTAATAAATTGAGGGCAATTTTTATGCTATTTTTCACTGTCTATCAGTTGAAACTTATGAACATAATTTCAATAAAATGCTTTAAAATGATAAATAAAAATGATATATGACTCGAAAACTATGGAATTTAGATGAATCAATAATAAACATTTATCTAAATTTGTATAAACACACCATTGATTATTTGAATAACTTCTAATCATTTAAAAATAAATAATCAATGGTCCGCGTGTATTGTCTATTTTGTGAGATTCGTATTTGTACTGCGTATGTAGTGCATCTCAATGATAGAGGACCAATTTGCCTCACTCAACATTTTTCTTTCTTAAATGAGTTATGCTCAATTGCTCGAATAAAAGCTGACGAATGCAGTGCCAAATGTGTTTCAACCAATCAGAATCTATGCTTTGCGGAAATCACGAGAAGAAGGAAATAAAAAATAAATAAAAAAAGTTGTTTCTAAATTTCTGTTGGCGTGTTTTGACCCCTCAACATTTGAGCCACAAAGCATTTATCTTCTTAAAACCGGTACGCGTTCAATTTTTTATAAAAAGGAAAAAAAATTACGTTCCCCTTTTTTTTGTCAAACCATTTGTTTAGTCAAAGATGTTTTTTATTTTCTTTTTTGTGGAGTTTAACAGTTTTAGATAGCCATATGCATTCATTCTTTTTTGTTGTTACAATCTACAATCATATTTACAATAAATACATATTAAATATTAAATTTTCATATGCTAGCAGTCTAAAGCTACATTGTTTGATACGAATAACATATTATATAAGTTCATCAAAGTATAAATTAAAAGTTTTATCTTACCAAAGATGTCAAACGGAACTAAGAGATTTTATACTATTTTATAACTTGAGATAGATATTAAAAAAATCAAATATTTTTAATGAGAGTAGACGAAGATATATGATTGAATATGTAAAAAACTTACGTAAGGATCTAAACACGAGGATGTGGAGCGAAACACTATGAGATCTTGAGTGAATGTGCTACAGACTGAGTGATTCAAAATAACTGAGAGATACACACTTGTTGGTTGTGCCATCACACACACACACACACACATATATATATTTTTGGGGGAGGGGGGGTGGTTAGTGGTATGTGTTTGCAGGTACAATCATATTGAGGAGGAGAAGGAGGAGGCGAGGACCAAACGCCGGTTCTAAACTCATGAATTTGGAGGGAAACACTGAGAAAATGTTGAGTGAAAAGGAGTTTGTGAGGGAGAGTTATACACAGTGAGAACAATGGTAATTGCTTGAGTGAGGTGAATGAGTGAGATTCTGCCAACAAGAGTGGAGTGATACACTGTGAGAGATATTGTGCTGCTCTGATATTGGCTGAATTGTGTGCATGGTTGGTGTACATGTAGGTGCGTGTGTGTGTGTGTCTGTGTGAGTGTATGTGTGTGGCTTGGTTTTTACATTATGATGACCTTGAAGCCAATGTCGAAGGGGTCAGATTAGTGTGAAGTTAATAAAAAACTTGTTATATTATATGGTACTAAAATGGCACAAGGATGTTCTTTATAATGCTTGAAAAAGGGTCGCATAAGATTCAAAGATATTCAGTTGGCTGTTTGCAATTCAAATGTTTGGAGTTACATCAAGATATAAGGCGTGATTCTAGGTTCAGATGGATAGTGTTTATGAAGTAGCCTGTGTCATATAGAGGATGAAGAAAGTTGTTTGCAATTATAGCTGGACTTGCTGGTTAGTTTTGGAACTAGTTGATGTTAAAGTTTCTGCCTAGGTGGCTGCTGGATCTGTGTTTTTCTAACTGTTTTGCTGCTTTCCGGGTTCTGTTTTGTTGGCTTACGGATCATAAAAGTGATGATAAATATGCGTGTGAACTTCTTAATTTGTGTGTTTGAGTATTTCAGGTCTCAATTATAAAGATAATAACTCACAAATGAGAATGTCTCCTGTGACATTAGGAGACTTCCAAGATTGTCAGCATTGTCCAGGAGGAAATTGCAAGCGGATGCTGAGGCTCTATATTTTCTTCTAGTGAGCAGGAAATGATATGCACCTTGAGGTTCATACATGCTTTCAAATGGAGGACGAGTTTGTGCAAGAAAGTGAAATCACGATTTACAAGTCAATCAGCATGCAAAGAATGACAGTGTAGGGCAACTAAGCTGAAATCGTAGGAGCAAGTGCTGTTTTCGGTGTACTAATTGGAATATTAGTACCTCCTCCTGTACTGGTTAAAAAAGCCAATGAATTCAGAAGGCGGTACTAATATTCCATGTAACCTGAGGTGACAAAGTGGTGAATTATTTAAGGTAATAGAGTCATTTCATTGCATCAGTTTTATGCTGGCGTATAATTGCTTTCTTTGAGATCCTAAAGATGCGGGAGTATATTGATTAATGACTTCAATACTGGTGTGACTTGCTTCAATATGATTTAGGAGTAACATTTTAAAATGCTAAGTGACGTTACAAATTTGAGTCAGTATCAGGTTTACCATCTCACAAACTGTCTTATTACTGTTGTGGATATTATCTAGAATTTTTATCTTACTTTTACTCCATAGATATCATCCCTTCCCACCATTGTCCTACTTTTATTTTATATGATATTTTTATTAGATTGCGCTGATGTGGCAGATAGTGCGGTCCAAGATGAAATTCAATATAAGAAGATTGCACAAGATACACTACGGGTTTTTTTTTTTTACACCCATAACTACATGTGTTTTTTTGTTGTTCCTGACATTTGTATTGACATCTTGCCTTGACTATCCTCCTTGCTTGGGCGCATAAAAAAAAAAGATAAAATTCATTTAAAAGTCAAGATATGATTGTTTGACTATATGAAATTATACACTGACAATATATAGGTAAGGGTATTCAAGTCCAATACAACTCAATAGAACCACAAAAATTTGGATTGTATTGGCTTTTATTTTTTACAAACCACTTGATTGGATTGGATTTTTAATCTGATTTTCATAACTGGTCCAATCCAATTTAAATAGTATAATGTTATATAATTTTTTTTTAATTTTATACTTCTACCAAATAAATTTGTAATATATAATTTGTGCCCTAATAAACTTAATCTTATACATTATTTTTAATGTTAAATGGATTATTTTTTATTTTTATTTATTTATTTTATCAACTTAAGTTATTTCTACTTTACAATATTTTAAATAAAAATTTCATTTTGTCAAAAATCACAAACTAATCCAATCCAAACCAATAAAAATTGGATCGGGTTGGATTAGATTTAAAATTAAAATCAAATCAATCTAAAAAATCAATCCAAACCACACCACAAACACCGCTAATTAGACATAATCTCAAACTTATGGTTGTTTCATCATAAAACTGAAATTAATGGTAGAAAAGCGATCCTTATATTTGAGTATTATACATGAAAAAGAGAGAGAGAGAGAGAGTTAGAAGTAATGTTTATATAACATTAACCCATAATTAATTCGAATAGTTAATTTGAGTCGAACTATTTTAAAAAACTTTGACATAAATAATTTGACTCCAAGCTGATTAGTTAAAAGTGTTAAATACTTCGAATACCGTACTAACAAAATCTATTAGCGGAATGGCCATTTTGCATTCTGTTCTGGAAAAATACAAAACGTCACGCGATAGTGCTAACATTTTTACCTAGTGATTTCGGAATGTAACCGTGTCTCATGTTTGCAATCAAATTTTCTAAACGGGTCAATGCGAAATGATAGAGCTAGAAGGTATCAATACAATGTTAAGCTGCAGTTCCTATACATCAATGTCCGTTACTTCAGCAGGTCTTTCGCCAAGAATCTAGATACAATGTCTACTTTTGTCATTTCATTTTTTTTTAATGTTTTTTGCCCTTTTGATTATCCAAGGAAAGGATTAAGGGTCGTTTGAATAACAAATGTTATGAGTTTTTTAAAACTTTGGACGATCCAAATATTATTTTTTAAATTTTGATTGTACAATTTGTTACTTGTCAAGAAAATTTCAATGCTTTTCAAAAAGTTATAATATTTGACTTATTAAGAAGCATTTTTTAAACTATTTAAAATAAAACCAAGGGGACAAGGTGGACCTGCACTTAAATCAAGAATAATGCTTAGTATATAACTAAATTACATAATAAATAAACACCACACACTTTACCATTATTAAATGTGATGTGTGGTCCTTACTTATTCTATTTATTCATTAAATTTCATCGTAATAAAATGTGTAATATATATTTATTGTGTAATTTAATTATACATCTAAGATCACTTATCCTCGATCAAGCTCGGAGCAAACCGGCCGAGCAACTGTCGAACGACTTGTGACCCGTGCAACTGAACTGGCTACCAAAGGAATTTTTAAATTCGCCAATAAAATTCCAATGCTGGGGTTGAGAAGGAGTGTGTGCCTCTTGCCACCGGGCCAACCACAAGTTATTGTCATTTTGATTCATTATATATATTATATATTTAGTTTCATTAAGGTGTAATCTTATATCTTAATTCAATTATATTCTCCCTCTTTTTCTTAATATAAGTCATTTTTGGGTTTTCTTTATGATCCAAAATATAGGTGATTTTCACCGGGACGGAGTTAGACCAAAATATTAGGGAATGCGAACACTAAAAGATACCGTACATGCATGTAAAAAATAATAATATATATTTTAATTTTTAATCTAAATTTTCAAAGTTATATTAAGAGATAGTTGCTCTCGGTGTCTAACTAAATAAATTGTTTTCTAAAAAAAATGTTTCACAATCATTACAATAAAAAATACGGTATAAGTTAACTCATTCTCAATATTTTCGTAAATTTATTTGTTCTATTTGTATTTTTATTAGTAATCGATTTGAACTATTTGTAACTCATTAAAGATTAATTTATTCTATAAATCATTAAAAAAAATACTAAAAAAAGATTGACTTGTCCTATACTTTTCATTGGATCATGAAATAATTTTTTTTAAAAGGAACAATTTTTAATGCTAGATGTTATTTTAAAAAAAATGCACGTTCCAATAAAAACTCAAGAAATGTGTATGCATAACACATTGAGTTTATTACAATGTTTAAATACCTAAGTAAATAAGAGGTTTATAAGAACTCATCTCAAATATTTAAAATGTATTTTTTGATTTATATAGAAATGAATAATAAAAAAAATGGATGATAAAATTGAACTATTGAAATATTAAACTTATCTAATATATTCTAAAAATAATAATATATCACCCTACAAATCTTAGTATACATAAATGCATATAGATAAATATAAAAATTGAAAATTCTAGAGAGCCATGGCCACCCGTGGACTATACGACCCTTCACCAGTGATTTTCACATTTCAATAACTTATTAATTATTTCTTATCTTTTACCCCTCTATTTAATTGAAAAGAGAATGAGTAGATATAAATTTATTAGTGTAGTTAATTGGAAAGAAAATAAGTGAGAATTAAATTATAGACGTATTTGTATTTTTTACTTTTACATTTTAGAAAATGAATAAAATTTATTCATTACCTTAATTCTTTTGCAAAACTCAAAAATAACTTATATTTCATCCATTTCAAAATAAATATCTTTTCACTTTTTATATTCATTCATAAAGTAATATACTTAAATATAATTTGCATCCAAATACATCACTTTACAAATTAACCTAAACTTCTAAAAAACACATCACTTTATGACTAAACATAAAAACTAAAAACATAAACATTTCATTTGAAACAAATAGGTGTTAGAGACTAGAAGTATAATTCAACTACTTCAACGAGTGATTGAACGGCCTGAACACCTCAACCAAGTCAATTAACGAATCAGGTCTAATAAGTTTGACTTATTACTGCATAGTTAAATATAAAATAACTTACCTATAAATTATTTTTTTGGAAATTACTTATAGTTAACAACTTTAGACAAGTTGAACACTTAATACTACCATATAATAGTGCACCCAGGCCCACTCCATGGTCACAAGTAATTATACTTTAAACAGTGCAAGGGTACTTTCCAATTCCAATAATTTTCCACTATCATCCACTTGGAACCCATCATTTTCAACACATTACTGGTGAGCTGTCCTAATCACGGCATTCGTCATACTGTTAAATTCATCAACTACACAAAGGAAAAAAATGCCAACAGAAAAAAGAAAAAAAAAAACCAAGAACACGAACCAAAGTGAACATGTATGTGCAAAACAAGAAGGGAAGATAAAACAGAGATAAAAGATAAAAAGGAAGTAAATGACCAATTCCTTCATAGCACCTTGTAAAAATAGCAATCAGCCGGTCCATACATCCACTTCCAAAAAAACTCCTTTTTCCCTTTTGTAATTTTGTACAATTTTGGAATATGCAGCCATAATTTTCCCTTTGATGAATTATTTCTCCATTTTTTTTTCTTTTACTTCAAAAGCATCACCACCAAGAATTTTTTTTCTTTTTTTTTTGTTTTTTTTTTGTTTTAATAAGAACCTCAACAACTTGTGTTAACTTTACAGTCCAGGTGGCAGTGTCAAATTGCAAGCAATATCAACCAGCACATGCCGACGTGGTGGGGTCCCCAAGGAATAGCATCACTGCCCCCAACATTTGCTTCAGTCCTTCACTTTCTCTACCAACTTACGATCCTCCATGTTCTTCACAGATGATAGGTCTACTGAACCAATTGCAGTGGTTAATTCATCTATCTGCTGCATAAAGTTACAAATTGAAAAAAAAGATAAGTGAAGAGCTCAAAGCACAGTACCAAAAATAAGATGGTATATGTTTTTAGTTTTGGTCCCTTATTTTGTTTTGATTTTAATCCATGTTTTAAACCGAAACGGTGCCACGTGTCGAGGCTCAGATGGATTTCCATCTGACAAGCCATCCCATCGACGGATCTCGTCTAACCAGAGAGTCTAAAATCAAAACTCGTGAAAAATGAGGGACTAAAATTAAAATTGCTGATATTTACAAGGACCAGAAATATATCTTAGATTTTGAGCCTACCCTGAAATAAATTAAAGACATCAAAGCATCTCAAAGGAACATTATTGCACATAAATTGAAGTAATGAACAGAGAATATATTAAAATTAACAAACTGGGAAATAATAAGGCCAAAGAATAGCATAACATGCGCCAAAGTCTAAAAGAGTTATAATTTTAAAGAAATCCCCACTCCAAATTATTCTGCAAAGATTAAAGAGTATCAACTTTAAGATCTTTTACCAACTAGACATTATCACTTATTGCAAGAGAATCCCTGCACCTTCAAGTGCAATTATGCCAATGTGGTCCCATTATCACATGCACTCAACCAGAGATGCCAATGCTAAAAATGATATAAAATAGTTAAGTTGGGAGATAGCGTGTACTATAATTGGTAAGAATCCTGGAATAAGGTAGAGGCGAGAAAGCACACCTGCACATTGGTATGAGGCACAGATTGCCTAGTTTTCTTCTCCTGCATGACCTTCTGGCGACTCTCATAAAATTCAAAGTCATCCAATATTGATGTTCTTGCCGAATAGTTCTTAAAAATGTTGAGCATTTCAATGCCTTGCGGAAAACTCACCTGGAAACAAACAAGACAACAGTAAGCATACACAAGGAAGTAACTAAGACATTATCAGTAAACAGTTGCTTTGCTCAAAGATGAACAAGGCCATACCTCTTGTGTGTCTCTACTATTTGTTACAGGCTTGTGATCATTGTTCTCTAGAATTATATGCCGTAGCTGAGGATTTGGAACATCCTTTATAATTTGCCATTTGACAGGGAAATATCCACTCCATTTATCTTGTTGCCAGAAATCCATACTTCTGTTGAAATCAACTCGCCCAATCATCTCAGCTACTCCACAAAATTGACCACTAGCATTGACCTGATGTCAAAACAATTACCAGAAAATAATTGAGGGGGTAATATTATCAATTTGAAAGTAATTAAATAAACAAAACATGGATGGGAGGAATCTGGAGTTTCTAGAACAATCAAGATTTAACTCTACAGCATACCGAAAAGAAAAGGAACACAGGGCACTTGCTTCCTTTCTCTTCCATCCGCTTCTGTGCATCTTGAAATGCACTGTCCAGCCTCTTATTCCCATTAGGAGTACTGGCCCATACATTGTACTTGATGCTCTTATGGATATCATCTTCGCTGTATGATTTGATGACAAAGAAAAGTGCATGATCGTATTTGGTCTGAAAATCAGGAAGATTATATTGATCTGTCCTGATTTTGCTGCCACCAGTTCCTGCAGAATTACCTCCAGAAACTGATGCACCTTTTGCATTAGCTGTTCTAGGACCCTGGTTCTGCTCATTAAGTGAACCATTAACCTTGCCTCTCAGTTTCAACTTGTCAGTACTAACCCAAGTCTTTGTATTTGGTTTCACAGTAAGCAAGTTGTTTGGATAGAGGAATCCACTCTTCCCTTGATTGTATGTGGGGAACTTGGAGACAGGTAAGCAACCCTTTGCCACTGCATCCGAATGGAGGACTGAACCACAAATCGGTGTCTGAAACACATTACAAGTTCATTAGAATAGTCTAAAGACAATAGATAAACCACAAGGCGGATTGAAGGATCAAGATTACCTTGTTAACTTGCTTTGGCTGGTTACGCTTACCATGAGTTGAGGAGACATCTAATGATGGTGTGGAACCCTTCACTTCTGATGGACTGCTAAAGTTAGGTGGAGGTGCCGACTTTGACACAATACTGCCTGCATGACTCTGTGAAGACAAATTAGATCTACCACTTGATTTCCCAGCCAACTCATTATAAGCATTTCCTTGTGACCCATCTTGTGTGGCTACAGATGAATCCCATGAATACATTGATGGCAGAAACTCCCCAAAAGGTAGAGAAGATGGAAAATACCCAGGTGAACCAATTGGCTGTTGAAACATAGATCCAGGGGAATAAACATGATGGCCAACATACTGTCCATCAACACCAGGTGTATTCAGAGGGAAGTATGAATAGCCACCAGTCTGAAATCCTGGCATGATATAGACATAAGATCCATTATCTGCTTGCATGACCTAAATAAAGCAACAACAAGAAAAATAAAATATGTATTGAGACATTTATTAAACAACACACAGCAATAAAAAGATTAATTATCTGCTTGAATGATCCAAAACTAAGATGGAAAAAATAGCTAAACATATATTGAAGGAAACCACATTTACTGGCCAACATTTTCCCTGAACCCAAAAAGGGTTCTTTAGGAAGAATGTCACCATACCACAAATAAGTAATAGTTTAGAATTTTAAGTGGTTCCATGTTTAATAATATATGAAAAAAGAAAACAATTACACTGTTTACATTCAAGAAATCAAACAAAATCCCAAATGGGTGTTCCCCCTCCCCCATTTGAACCCCATATGCACCCAAAAAATAAACATAGCAAATCAAGTTGCCAATAACTAAATTATGGTTATTATAATTATCCTTTCAACCCTTTCTTAATAATATGATTCCAGGAGACAGTGGCAACTAGAGAAAGTGGAAACGCTGATAGATGAACATAAGCATCATCTTTTTCCCCCTTTCTTCTCCTACCTTGCCTAACACAGGACAAATGATCAAATTCAAGTAGAATATTAATTGATTTAAGAGGCATCACAAACATGACTTTAATGTAACAAGTCAATCACATAGAAAGACCTCAACAATCACACCAACAACATGACCAACCACAATTCATCTTAAGAGACTTACAGGATACTGAAGATCAACTGCATCAGCACCAACATAGTATCCTTGGCTGTCTGGCTCTCCATAGAAACCACCATAACCTGTCATTATTCTAACGTAAGAAGAGAAAGAAAACATAAATATACAATCAATCAAAAAGAATAGGGGAACCAGGTGAGGGAGGAAGGGTTCTTTGACCAGCAGCAGCAGGCTAACCTGGATAATAGTACCCATAATAGCCACCACCAGGATAAGGAGCACCCTGATCTGTGGACAGGTACTCATGATCCACATCCCCTTCTTTAACACTACCAGAAGCATCTCCTACAGATGATACACATGATCTTGCATCAGATGGGGAGCTTCCACCCTTTGAAGGAACCTGAACACATAACACACACATCCAGATGCTCACTCAGAAAAACATGTGATTTGCTATGGCTCTTACATAACCAATGAAACAGTTACTTTCAAAAGAAACAACAGGAAAAAAAAAATACATCAGAATAAAAATAAAGTTTCAGAAATACAAAGCCAAATTGATGCTTTACAATTGACATGCAATAGATAGAAAGAAAGAGATGTTAGAGAGTCGGGGGTTGAAATGGGAATTTTACCATATTGGAATTGTTGAGATCAGCAGTTGAAGAATCACCATGAAGCTTCTTCCTAACCACTTCATCAGCAGCTGTAAAAAGCAGACAAATCAACCCAGTCAAAAATCTCTCCTTTTTCATTTCATTCTTTTCATTAAACTTTGCACAAACATAACCAAACGAAAAAGGAGGAAAAAAAACAAATTTAAACCATGCATAGCACCCAGAAACACGAGAAAACAAAAAAAAAAGCAAAAAAAAAAACAGAGAGAGAGTAGACAGGAAGAGGGAATACGTTTTTGCAATTGAGCAGCCATGGGAGTACCACTTCACCAGAAGAAACACTTAGCTACAAAACTTCACCCCAAGATCACCAAATCTCAAAACCCCTTAAACAAATCAACTAGACACAGCAAAACACAGATCCTCAAAAACACACACACACAAAAAAAAAAATACCCTTATATGTATTCAGCTTTTTATGTCTTTGTTCAACTCTGAAGTTGAAAAATGGAAAGAAAAAAAAAAGTATTTTTTTAATGAAAAAAGACAACAAAATAGGCAAACCCCACAAGATATTTCAGACAAAGAAATTCTGGGTATGGATTATTTTTGCTGCTTTGTGTCTCTCTCTTCCTCTAGATTTCTGGGGGAAGAAAAAAAAAATGGGGTTTGCGTGAGAAATGAGAGGATGGTAAAAGGAGAAAAGGGGCGAGAAGCACGGTGTGGATTTGTTTGCTGTGTGTATCCTCAAAAAAAGATAATATATTTGTGTGTTTTTTGGTTGGAAGATATGGTTTTGAATAGGGAACCTATTTAAAGGAAATATAGGTGTGTTTGGGAAATGAATGGAGGAAGGAGAATCTTCACAGACAGAAGAGACACAGAGCGAGAGAGAGAGAAGGAAGCAAATGAAGAGGAAATGTGGCATCTCATAAAATAGGAAAAAGGGACGGTGGAGAAAGAGCCACGTCATCTTCTCTTTTTTTTCCCTTCTTTTTTGGAAAAAAATGATTAAAATTTAAAGAAGAAATGAAGAAAACATTTGAATTGTGTTTTGTGTACAGCTTTTTCAGCTTTCCACTTTTGGGTCTGTTTCCTTAATTACCATGTGCCCCTGTATCTTACACATTAACCGCGTGAATTCAAAATGTTGGAAAACTTAATGGTTAAGTATTTTTAAAAAGTTTAATTTTTATACTATATAATATAATTTTATATTAAAATTAAAATTTGATGAGTTCGCATTTTAACAGTAAATTTCTACATATTTCAATGAGTTATAAGAGGTTATGAGTTTGACTCTTATTCTTATATCTTATCTTCTAATATCTTAATTAAAAAATAAAAATTTGATCAAAATGATGAATTGTTTAATTATTTTTGATAAATTATTTTGTATTATTAATCATTGACATATTAATTATACGTTTGACTATTTAAAAATTACATCAAAAGTCAATGCCAATTACTTTTAATAGTATTAAATATATAATTAAATAAATGTATTAAAAAACTAGTAACAACAACTTAAAAGTGACTTAAAATTAGTTTGACCAGTTTTATTTCATAATTTATATTATTAAAATATATTATATTATTGCTTGTTATTATATGAGTATAATATTGTATGGCCTGACTTTTATAAATACTCTAGTGTGAGGAGAAATAATTATTCAAGCAATGGCTTTGCTAAGAAAAAGTGAAATAGCATTACTTAGACTATAGCATATATTACATTTCAAGACACTTTTTTATACAATTATTACTAGGGTTCTAAAGTTTGTTAAAATTATATTGATCTTCCTTATAATTAGTAGTTACTAATTAATTTATTTAAGTGATAAAAAAAATAATATATGATCATATATGTTATATAGATAGACTGAAATACCCATTTTATTATGCAAAGAGACTTATAATTATTACTTATAAAAAAAGCTATTTTAGTCTATTCACATATCAAATATTATAAAAAAAATTAATTTTATGATTAATAATAATGTATATATCACATTTTTTTATCTTTAAAATTAATGAACCAATAATTATAAAAGAGATTAGTATAATTTTAATAAACTTTAAAAACCTATAGTAACAATTTTATAAATAAAAGAGTGTTGTATGTAATTGCATGAACGAAATTGAGTGGAATTTTCCCTTTAGTTTATTTTGATGAATTTTCCTTGACTTTAGTTATTTTCTAGAAAAAGGGAATATAAAGTTTGTGAGTTGCCAAGCCAGTGTCCAGCGACAATGGCGTATTTAGTTGTTATCATTATCACAGCCGTGGCAGTGGACGTCATGCAATTTTATTTGATATGACAACGATTTTGTACAGCTTTGAAAACAAATTCAATTACATGAATCAAGTGCTGTTATATAAATTTGTAATTGGATAATTTATTTTTCGAAAACTATGTTAACCATAATAATTGCTTTGCTTTCAGCTAATAATCATTTTTCTCCCTAGTCCACCTGCATTTTGTTCGTATAAAGTCTGAAGTAAGTCAAACCTCTCATAATCAACCCCTTTCGTTCCCAATTAGGACGCAAATATTAAACTACTATTTTAGGAATATGAAAGCTTCTCATATTAATAAACGTTCTAATAATGGTAAGTATATTGGTAAACACCACGTACATGGATGATCAATAAAGGACGTATTCGAAAGTATTAATTGAAAATAGTTTAGTTAACTAATAAAAAATAAATCATTCAAAACTTATTATTTATGCATAAATATCTATTTAGGTTATTTATTTTACTATTAATATATATATATATATCAAAAGAAAAAAAAAAACAAAAACAAAAGATGCTTCAAGGGTTTTTTTCTCTCTCGAAACAATTGAAACATGAAGAATAATTAGCCGAAACAATTTTTATTGAACACAATGATAACTAACTAAATATTCTCCATGTAATTGGTCCTTCAATTATTGGTGGGGCGTTCTAGAAAATAGACCATCAATTTAAGCTGCTATGATTGAATTTTCAATTGCTTGACGTGATCTTACGTTTAAAAAATCAAGTTGAAAGTTGAAGATAAATGTTTTTGTTCGATAGCATGTAAAAAACATTCATTTAAAGCATGGACGTTCTCTCTCTCTCTCTCTCTCTCTCTCTCTCTCTCTCTCTCTCTCTCTCTCTCTCTCTCTCTCTCTCTCTCTCTCTCTCTCTCTCTCTCTCTCTCTCTCTCTCTCCTCCCACCCAACAAAAAATAAATAAAAAGAGAAGTTTCCCATGCAATTTCCCTTCATTATTTTAGTCTTCCATGTTATCTATTGTCATAAGTTAAGTGGAGGAATAAAATGCTAGGGAGCAGCCGAAAGACTATGCTATTAAGCAACATGCATATATTCAACTTTCATAACTATTTTTCATATTTTCATATATACATGGCATTCGCGGCATTCCCTATCAGAGTTTGGTGAAGACAAGCTCGTTGTTCCTTGCATATCTCTTCCCTCGTGTTGCCGGGATTTAGTGTTACTTTTCCTGATTAGTCAAGTAGGAAGGCCAAGACTTAAGTGGTGACCCATGGTGAGTTTGGTATTATTATGGTTATAAAATCTCAACTATAAAATATTAGATCTAATGGTTAAGATCAATTGAAATTAGAATATAATTTTTTATTTTATTATTCATAAAAAAAGTAAAAAATTTTATGAATTGTCCTTTCTACCCGTATCTTTCTTCTTTTCCACCACCATGACTCTGAACATGAAAGCTAGCATTTGCAAGACAATGGAAGAACCACACAACACAACAACCACAAAGCAGCAAAAGCATCTTTAAGTGACTCTGCACGTTCAAACAACCCTAGATAAAAAGTGTGTCTGCTTGTGTGAGAGAAAAAGAGATAGGGATGAAACAAATCTTCATGAAAAAAAATGTCCAGATCTGATTTTTTTTTATTTTTTTGGTAGATCTAGAATCTTAAAATTCAAAATTGGTAAAAATAAGATCTTGATACATGTTTGCTAATCATTCTCTACAAAGTTTTGGTAAATGCTACTACCATCAGCATCACAATTTTGAGGCAACAATCTTTATAATTGTGAGAGGAAAGGGTGGGACATGTGGTCAGAGACTTGTGGATAACCGTTATCAAAATCAAGTTTAAAAGGGAAAATTGAGCTACACTAGAGCACTAATATAGTGGTGTGCAACAGATCGTCTCACAAGAAAGCAGCGCTAATTAATTGGAGTTCTTTGAGGGGTTTGTTGCATATGAAATTAAAATAGCAATTGAGTAAGGATAATAATGATGAAAGAGCTAGCATAGTGGATTCTCAAACTTAGGGAATGTTTATCATTAACATAAGCAAAAAGACAAAAACTTGGTGGGAAACTATATTGCCAATCATGTAATGACACAGTTAACAAGTAATTTTCCTTAAAGCAAATCAACTAAAAGGGAAAGAACTATCACATACACTTAGTTAATTGTTATCACAATACCTAATTGCATAAGCTAGCATAAGCACCAATTACCATAGTTTATTCCTAAATCAAGAATCAACTCGACCCTCTTGGCTAATTAAATACCTTCCAATCAATCAATTAGAGTGTATTCAATCAACTAATTAAATCATGCATGCTTACAAATCATGAATCACATCCACAGTAAAAGCACTTTGCCCAACATACATATATATGAAATCAATAAGCATGAAAAGAGAAGGAAAAACAAAATAGAAAGAGAACCACACCAAGCATTCAATTGAAAACCCAAAATGTTTTAAAACATAAATCTTAACTTTTGAATCTTTTAAGCTAGCAAGAAAACTACTCCTCCATGAAGGAAGTTGCAAACAAAAGAAAAATAAAAGTTAAAGGAATTCAAAAGATATTGTTAAAACATCCTGGAGGGTGCCATAACAAAATGACAATGAAAAATTTATTCCTAAAAGAAATAAATGGAGTCGCCATCAATTTTAATTCTGGCTAAAATTGGAGAACCTTTTGATTTGTAAAAATGGTCTTTTAAATAGAGTTGAGTTCAAAAGTCTAATTATGATTAGGGAAGAGTGAAAACTTAATTCCACTATACCCCTAATACATCCATATAAATATGGTTACCTTACAACTTATTATGCAAATTAATTTATAACTTAATAACATTTATTTTTCCTTTTAAAAGTCGCTATATATTATATACAAAAATAAAATAAAATTAAAAGAGAACAAAATTTATCTAAAAAAATAATTTTAGCTTGATAGTTGTTAGTTACGTCGACGCATCTTCTGGTGCAATAAGGAATTCAAAACCACGTCATTCTTGTAAAAAATAAGTATTTGTTAACGGATTTTAATTAAGAAGTAAAAATAAAAATGTGTTAATTAATTTTATTTGTGAAAAGAATTTTAATTGACAGATTATGTTTTTTTAAAAAAAAGAGGAATCCGGTTTTGCATAAGATTTAAGTTAGCACTAGGCTACTTAATAAATCTTTACAATTCAACAATAAATGAAGGAGGCATCCACCTTTCTATCATGACTGTATATTTTTGCACAGATAAAAATAATTTTTTTATTTTTTATTTATTTTTGAAAGAATAAAGACCTAAAAATTAAAATACCAAGAGTTAGAAAACAAATAACATAGCCTAAACCAAAAGAATAATTCTAGTCCAAATATCCTAATTCAGAAGTGCCTAAAAAACCAACAAACAAAATGAAAAATAAAAGGACAAGCCTGATCAAGAAAGAAAAAGAAATAAAGGAAATAAAATAAAACTAAAATAAAAAGAAATTAAAGTAAAACAAAAAGAATATCACACCTACTTGATCACTGTAACATGGGAATAAGGAAGAAACAAAATCATGAGAAAAAAGTGGCACAGTGGTAGCGCTAAGGATGATTACTGTGGTAGCGGTGGCTTTGTAGAAATGGAGGTTGTAACGTTTATGAAGGCTATGCAAAGTTGATAATGATTGTGGCTATGATAAAAAAAAATAAGATCCAAAATGAGGATGGTGATAGCAATGAGGTTTATTGATGATAATGGCTTATGATTGATGATGAAAGGGTTGTGATTTGGTGATAGGATTGTGATGATAATAATGGTAATGAGCTATGGTTTGGTTCTTTCAAGGAGGAGACTATGACAGTGGTGATGGATTCAATGGAAGAGAATGGTGAATGAAGTGTGCCGATGGCTTGGAGATGAAGCGGTTGTGATTCGGTTTCTGATGAGGAGAAGCTGGTAATAGTGATAATGAAGGCAAATGATAATGGAGATGAATGGTGGGTCGATGGCTATTTTCACTTTTCTGTTATTGTAAAAAATTTTCTCTGTTGCTATTACCCTCCCACACCTTTAGTAGGATAATGATTATATAGAGAGTAAAGTGGAGAGATTTTGGTTGAGTTAGTTAGGATTCTAATTTTATTTTATTTTTAAGTCAGTTAGGATTTTGATTTGATCTTTTTTTTTTTAGTCAGCCATGATTGAATTTAAATTTCAAATGCATACAAAGATGAAAAGTAAATTGAAAATAAAATATGGTGTTCACAAATATATATATATGTATATATATATATATATACAAAATTAAACAAAGGAACAATATGAGCAAGTGTTGTTCAAGGAAAAAAAAAACAAGAGAAGACAGAGCCCCTTCCTCTTAACCTATTTTCTATTCTCAAAATGGCAAAAAAATGTCTCAGATTTTGAGCTTATAAGTCTTACATCATTATTAAAATTGCTAAAAAAGGTCCCAGATGGTTAAAAAAGTAATATTTAAATTTCTATCCCAGGCAACAATGCTTGCTAAAGTGAGTAAAACTCGCTACAGCTGCAGCAACTGGACTTGAATCTTAGATCTAGTTCTTCTTCATAGGCTCACAGTGTAACATCCCCAAATTTATAACTAAGATAAATATTAATCTTAATTAGCGATAGCAAAACCAAGAGAATCTGGACAAATGTTATGAAACACAACAAATAGACTACTTAAGTATGTCTAGAGAAAAATGCAAAGAATTACGAAAATGCCATCACTTAGTGGAAATTACGAAAATGCCCTTGCTATGTAAAGGAAATTACCA
The DNA here is from genome assembly GCA_031216105.1 of Dalbergia cultrata. Taxonomy (NCBI): domain Eukaryota; kingdom Viridiplantae; phylum Streptophyta; class Magnoliopsida; order Fabales; family Fabaceae; genus Dalbergia; species Dalbergia cultrata. Next base: position 23,567,133 of record CM062350.1, read on the forward strand.
AACTACCCTTGCCTTATTAAATGACGAAGATGCCCTTACTCTATGAATGGAATTACAAGAATACCACTATCATTGTCTAATTACAAAAATATCCTTGTCTTAGTTAAAGAAATTACTACAATGCCATTTGCACAAATCCCTAGACTTGTCTTTAGACAAGAATGAATCTAAGCCATTAGATTAAGATGATAACACAATAATTTAACCACATACATCATACACATTTCTGAATCACATACATGCACTAAAGGTTAGAAAATCTCCACTAACATCTTTGCACAAAACATGGAGCATTTTCATCCAACATGTTTGCATAAAACATGGAAACATGTTTGCACAAAACAAGGAGCATTTTCATCCCAAAATTCAGCCAACATGTTTCCATAAATCATGCTCCAAGTGCTTTCCTTCTTCTGTTTTCTCTCTAATCTTTCCACTATAAATACTCCTCAAACTCTCTTCAATTCAGAAACTCCCTAAGTGTTCTTTCTTTCTTATTCTATCATTCTTCTTATGTTCTTTAAAGACTTCTCTTGATCCTCTAAACTTCATCCAAACACTTAAATCCTAAGTCCAAACTTTCACTAGCCCTCACAAGAGTTACAATCTTTAACTCTAGTGAGAAATATTTTCTTAAGCACTCAAGTTCTAGAGCCAAGATTCAAGGAGGGTCATCCACTCCAAAGACTCTTGTTCAAAGCTTAAGGAAGAAGAGAAGGACCCTTTTTAGACCCTACCCAAGAGGTAGGAGTTTCTTCTTTATTTGTTCAAGTATTGTTGGCTTCTAACTTTGCTCATGGATAGAATGCCTCAAACTTAAGTTATTGTCAAAAGTTTTGAATAATTATATTTTTAGAAAACACAACATGTTCTATTCTGCTATGAGTACTTTTATGATGTTATCAAACTCAAATATAACTTAAAAGACTGTATGTGAAACTTGAGTTAATAAAGATAACTTAAGACATGAACATGACAGGTGCTGGAATTTCTAGTTATTTCTGGCAGTAGTTACTTCGAAAATTAGTGTTCATAAAATATGAAGGATCTCAAAATGAAAATATTTTTATTATAAACTAGACTCATTGTAGAACACTCTCCAAAAAGAATCACCTAAAACGGAGTCTCCTAGCCCAAGATATAAATTTTTAAAGTAGAGCCTAAGACTGAAACTCTTAATCTGACCTTGTAGTAGTAAAATAGGTGTAACTCACTCTAGAAAAATGCAAATGGACTGATTTCAACTTTGTGGAAAATCTAACACATCTACAAACACACTTATGTATTCTATGCATAAAGTTTTACACCATGAAAATACAGAATGAGAGATATATTTTTGGGACAGTGTGCTGAGAAAGTCTTGAAGGTAGCGTGATACTGTGATAGTGCAATTTGGAAAGGTTCTGGCTAAGGAAAGACTTGGTATTTAAGCGTGTCCATTGTGACCCACCTCTCTTTCCTGGGAATCCTACTATGCACAATTTACAGTTGATTTACACTAATCTAAGATGTTAGTGCTACAAATTTTATTCTAAAAGATGTCAGAACTCTAAATAAAAGATTCAAGTCTTGTAAAGAGATAATTTTAAGGATTTAAGTAGAATAATAATCTTCAGGGGATATATATAAAAGTCATAATAAAAATATATAAAGAACCTCTAAAAATATCTTAAAGGGTATTAATGTATTAATGGAAATACTAAGAGTACAAAGAAGACTAAGAGAAAAAGATAATACCAAGATATCCATAACCTATTAGGAACACTAGAGACCTAACTTGATAACTTAGGTTGCTTAATATGGATTATCTATGAGAATGTTTACTCTGAGATTTACATGATATTGTCTATATTACATGAAGTGATATATAGAAATGTGAATGTATTGATGAGATATGAAATGATAATGATAAAATGATTGACTGTGCCATGATTTATTAATGTGCATACACTCATGTTTCAAATGAAATAATAAATAGACCAACTCACTGCTTAATCCTCTTTGAGGATTAAGGTATTGATGATTTCACTCAGTGAGAATAAAAGTAAAACCTGAAAAAGTAGCAATGATAGTCTGGAAAAGTGGACTTGAGCTAAACTCACGGCTTAACCCCCTAAACAGTTGAGATCACGGCAACAAAAAGAAAACCAAAAGGTTGTGGCGACGGCCACGGTATGAGCTCATTACCCTTTAGGGTGGTCTAAGGCATTGATGCATTCATCCCGTGAGTAATTAAGAAATATGTTGATGAAATAAATGAAAGATGATGATCACTAAACAAGTGAATGTTGAGGATGAGTAATCATGAAATGGATGCAGCTCCTAAATGATTATTGCTTATTAGTGGTTTTACATGATATGCTTATATGTATTCTTGATGAAATACTGAATGGATATTTCTGCTAATGTTCAAGATTAGTTTAAAAGTAACTGCACTTCGGCTAATCACGTTTGTGAAAGTTTGATAATTGAATCCTTACTGCTCACCTTTTATAATAAACCTGAAGTGACTGGGACGACAACGATGACACTTTTAGTACAAGTAGGAACTCCCTCTTTGAGAAATCATGTATTTCTCACTCCTATGTTTATTTTCCGTTGTCGTTACGAGAGACAGACGTGTCCACCTAAAGCAACGGAAGTCAGTAGGCGAGGAAGGAGGTAGCGGCGTGAAGATTTCAAACCTTTCAAGTAGGAGCATTCCGAGCTTTAGTTACATTATAGTCTGTGAGAAACAATTAGTAATAGTAGAACTTATATTGTTATGTGTAATAACTTATCAGTATGATATATGCCCTGTTGTGACTTATGTATTAAGTGATTATATTCCAGTTTATGTGATAATAGTTCTACACTTAGTCTCGTATTCCGCTTATTTAATTAAGTGCGCAATGTAACTTGATTATTATCTATAAAAGCGCTATGTATTTCACTTCTAATTCTGAGCTTAAGTTTTCAAAAAATTAATTTATTTAAAGAAAAAAAAACTTCCACTATTTTTCTAAGTTAATTTCAAAAGAAAATAAATGCAAGGCATAAGTGACAACTAATAGAATCCAAATGTGAACTTAAGCATAGTGGGATTCTGTTAGGGTGTTACACACAGTAGCTACAATATCTAGTTGCAATGAAGCTGCCTTGCTTTCTAATGATGTTCTGACCCCTAGGCTTACTGCAGTGACTAAAACTCACTACAGTGATGCTATCTAGTGGCAACTTTTTCTCCATTTGCTCCAAGACCTCCTCCTGACTTTTCTTCTTAATACCATGCTCCCAAGCTACTCCTCCACATTGCACTCTCAAAGATGATCCCCCTAAAATCCACGAAACTCTTTGCAAAAGTAAGATGACTCGCTAGTGGTAAAACTAAATATGCATAAAACTAATTAATTAGAGCCATATTTCAAAATTGAGTGCAGGGAGATTCAGTTGCAATTTCCTACTAAAATTATGGAAGCTATACTTGAATTGCATGCAAAATTGCCTAGTGTAAGAGGAAAATTATTTACATAATGTGTTTATTAAGACTCAAGGGGCAAGGCTATGGTGGCAGCTGCGGCAAAGGGATTGCAATGAGAGGTTGAGAGATGATAGGATGGGGGACAGGAAAAGGGAAAAAGGTTTGAGAAAAAAGAAAGAAAGAAAGGTTAAAAATAGCATTTTACATTCTCATCTATTATAAAATTACCAGTCACCACATGGTTCCAAACTTAAGTGGAACCACTTAAGACACTACCAATCAAACCATGCTAGGAAGGGGGGAAAAAGTTAATTACACTCATTTCTTGGTTTTCTTTTTCCCTTTTGACAAGACATATCTTGGTTAATAAAATAACATATACAGAGAAAGATTTGAATATCATATACATAATCTTACAAACGAGTCATGCAGTAATGGAAGATATGGTCAGCTGAAAATGTGGTAAGGCGAAGACACTTTTTTCTTCCCTTCAATTTGTTGGACTCACTCAGAGCAAGTGGAATGCATGAGGTGTGATGTTCCTAGGGCCCAAGAAGTGTGTTCGTATCCAAATCTAACATTATAATAATGAGACTTTCAATTTTCAAATTTAAATAAGGTAATGAGAAGAATACTGAAAAATTATCATCCACTACACTTGGTACGCATTCTTGTCCTTGAATCATATTTTAGAAAGATATATAATGATAATAACTTTTTCAGTAGATAATTATCATATCATTGCTAATATACATATTTTTTTTAGAATGCAGGGGACTATACATAATGTTTTGTATAGTAAGATTTTACACTTCAACAATGGAATTATTTTTTTGAACTTTAGTTACGCTATAAAAATTTTGTTAAAAAGTTATAATGGCAAAACTAAAGAATGCACAAAAAATATAGTATATAGGAAAATATTTGAGAATATTATTTGAAACAAATTGTATAATTAAGTTTTCTATAGTATACTTATCTTTATTTCCTTGATGTCTCATTCCTATAATGTGTAACTCATGCATAGTTTACCATTACAAATACAAAAGTAAGCATAATTCATGTAGTACCAAAGCTAATTTTACATATTCAAGTTCAAAATAAAAACATAAAGAATAACACATTCAATGTTTTTGGATTTGTATTGTTAAAATTCCAGTGCATAGCATGGGTTGGTACACTACTTTTAAATCAAAGATAATTGTAAAACAAGAAAGTGAATAATTAATGGTGTATTTTGTTTCATAAAACAATTTTCAATTTTCATTTTCTACTTGAAGATAGTTTTCTATTTTTCAGGATTTTATAAAATAAATCGTAAAAACTATAAAATTTATTTTTCATTTTTTTATTTCTAGTTTTCACTATTTTCTTTATAAAATCTTAAAAACAGGAAATATATTGAAAACAAAATGCAAATTAAAAATTATTTTCTAAAATCAAACGCGCTTAAATATCCTTATATCAATAACTTATATTGTATGTGAGTCCCACCAAATTATCTAAGAGTATTTGCAATGATTCAATTTTTCAGCCTCGTTCCTTGAGATCAACATTGTAACCTAATCAACGTATCATAAAAAGAAAAATGAATTGAAATTGAATTGAAACTATTTTCTCCAATGAAAGAAACCAATTTTAATTTCACATCATTTTTAAATTAGAAAATAAAAAATCAATGTATAAACCACCTACTTTGTATTTAATATTTTTAATAAGCAATTTTATTTTTAGATTGGATTAAAATATAAAATATATTGTCAATAAGTGTTTGTGCTTAAGTACACAATCCCTATGGTAGCATTTGTTTACTGTCTCTGAGATAGAAATACAAAGACACTAGAAACATTGGAGACGGACACATAAATAATAAATATGTATAGGGGTATTATTAGAAGAAAAAAATATTAAATTCCTGTCTCTGTATCCTGTTCCCACATTTTGGAGGCATAAAAATTTTGTATTTTTCTATCTCATGTTTTTATCTCCACTATCAAATAGGTTTATGTCTCCAATGTCTCTATATTTTTGTCTCGGAGACAGTAAACAAACAATATCTACGAGTACAAGATTTCATGCGCTCAAGTATAAATTCTATGTATTCAAATACAAGTTGCCATGTACTTTATATGGATTCTTGATACTTAAATACAACATATATTATGAAATTCATACATTAGTATAGAGAAAATATCACATAATTAACAACAATATTACTGTATAATTGTAAGTGTTGCATTATAAAATGCATATTACATGGCCATTGATATATTACATAATTAAAACATTGTATCAAAATGTTACCTAATGGGCACATTGGGATTGAAATAGGAAATACAGTGCACTTGTATTCCTGGCTGACAAGTTAAAGATATTGGGAACTGAAAATTGAAATATTTGTTGATTTTGATTCTATCAGAAAAAAAAAATTTGAAAATTGGAAGGAACTTCAATATTTGAAGAAACTTGAAAAATGTGAAATTTGAAGGTTTGGAAAAATATTGGAATTTGGAAATTAGAATTTTGATGCTAAGGGTTTGAAGATTGAGAATTTTAAATCTTTGGATTTTGAGGGAAGTTGCCATTTTGTAGTAAGAATTTAAATTTAATTGATTTTGGTTCTTTTATTTGGTGGAGGAATGGAGGAGAAGAATTTGGGTAGAAAAAAAATTGAAAAGTGTTGGGAATGATTGAAACATAATGTGAAGAAATAAGTTAGAGAGTATTGATATTTGCTAATATGTAAATCCATTATTTAATGATATTTTAAAAAATAAAAAAGTCCTTAAAAAACCAAAAATTTATAAATGAAAATTTTTCATCATTCACACTATCTCCTTTCTTACACTTTCACTGACTATATTCTCTGACCACTTGCAAGTGAGATGCGGAGTAATGGGCCTCCAACACACATAGTTTCAACTCCTAGGAAAAGTTTTTATATATTTTATTCATTTTTTGATTTAACATTATAGTTTGAAGATCCCCTTCCTTAGTGATGATGTTCTTCGATAAAGATTCAAGCAAAAGGTAGAAATTATTATCAATGCTCACCATGAACTACCGTCATCGATGCCACCTTTGTCAGTGAACTCAGTTTACAACATTATTTTATTACATGCACAATATCTTGATAGACCATTGTTCCATGTAGTCACCAGACATGTGTGTCACTATCCTTTGCACTGTTGATGACCTTATAAAGCGCCCATACATGGTATGAGGGCTACAGATAAACCTTTTCAACTGGCTGCACCTCTTTTCCAAATTCCAAAATGACAACAAGAAGAAACAGAGGTTGTGCATTTTTTAAAGTTGCAAGGTCTTAGAATGTGATCGAAGAAGTTGTTGGAATTGTGAGTTGCTAGGAGAGAAAGTGGATGGAAGGAAGGAATGAAGGAGAATGGGGGATTGTGGGTGTTGAAATTTTCCTTTAATTAAAATTTTATAAAATATCATTAAACATTAGATCCACATGTTTGCGACCCATTGGATAGTCAACAATCTGCCCCATTTTCACCCATCATCAGGAATGGATTTACTCATATAAACGTAGGGGCTTATGGCCCCTTCTAACTTTGAGAAATTTTTTAGATGTATACAAGTGTATATATATTGTGTCCTCATTATGTCATTAAATTTGACTCCACATCGAGATAAAAATTAAAAGAAACTTCATCTTATGTTTATGTACTTTTTTTACCCCATTACTAAAATTTCTTTTCATTTGCACCTGAGAACTCACTTTAATAGAAACACCTGGATTATCGATGCCTATTATCAATGGGTTTTAACATGGTTGGTATTACTGTTGAGTTTTATGATGACAAATTGGATTTATGGTTAAAAAAAAACTATGGAAAGTAAAATTTGTTTGATTACCTATTGGTAACCAATTAATTAATATGTGGTGTCAATTCCCATAATTTTGTTAGCCAATTTAGAAAACTAGCTTCAACAAGTATATTGGGTTACAAATAATAAGAGAATGAGTATGAGATTGTAGTTCTCATGAAGACTAAGAACACATAACAATTTGTTTGGGTATGTCATTAGTTTGGCAGAAAAAATATAAATGGAATAAATAAGCAATTTAAATTAAAAACACAAAAAATAATCAAATTAAAATGAAATAGAATCAATATAGTTGAAGGACATATTTTAGGGATTGATTTCATCAAAGTTTCATGATTTTGCATTACCTAACCGTTACCTTCTTTTCCTAATAATATTATTCCCGATCGAAGTTCTTATCACTAACAGTTGTAGCACGGTGTGAACACCCAATTTTGTCCGGCTCATGAAAAATGACATTTCTAGATTCATTTTGTTATTGTTTGCCCATTTGAAAACATAAAATATATATATATATATAAATGAAAGAGGGTCAGTCATATTTCGGCCCATTTGCACCAAAAAGAAAAAAAAAAAAAAGAAGAAGTTTCAGTTAAGTTCCATTTGAAAATAATAATAATAATAAATGAAAAAAGAAGGAGTTGTCACGGGTTGACAGTGCTCCCATTAGCCTTGGACAGAATGATGAGGTTCCTCCCACTTCTCCCCCATTCCTTGCAAGATGACAACCTCCCTTCGGTGCTAGGCTATTAAAGGGAGAGAAGTAATGATTTGGTCAGGGGGGAGAGGAGATCGAAAATAATAAAAAACTCATTTTCACGCTTAGCTGCAGGAGGGCCACTTTCATCTGAAGTTTCACAATCCCCTCTTTAGAGAACACATTCCACCACACTACTCCATCTCATCTTCAACACTAACACCTTCACCATTTAACCAAAAATCATCATCATCACAGCATAACCTCTATAACTACTACCCCAACATACATCCTTTACCATGATGACTTTCAACCAAAACCACATCATCCATCATTTTTCAAAACCACCACTAACCATCTTATTAACCTCTAACTACCATATTACTACCAAACCCATCACCTATATTAAACCAAATTACAGCAACTAATCCTAAAAACCAGAACCAGCGCAGAGCTTAGATTCTAAAAAAAAAAAAAGGAAGCGAATGTAAAAGAAAAACCAGCGAGATTTCTTCGCATTAGTCGCGCACATAGCCGCCCGACCTCCTCTTCCATCTTTGTCATCATCCGAAGCCGCCGCACCATTCCTTCTGCATCGCCGCCACAGCGGTGACTTTCCTTTCTCCTCTCCTAGCCTTGTAACTCCATCGATCTCCCATCACTAGCGCCATCCCCTTTGGCGCGGTGCCACCTCGTTCCTCGCCAAGCCCAACGCCACCACGATTTCGACTCGCCTCCTCCTCGCGCCAAACCAGCCTCGTCAAGCCCCTCAACCACCGCGCCTCCACCGTCGTGCGTAGGCTGCAGTGAAGTCTCCTCTTTCTCCCAGTTGCTGCTGCCATATGTGATTTGGTTCCCTTATGTTTCGTTTGTGAGATCCCTTTATTCCCAGATTGAGCAATAAGGGATTTGGGGTGTTTTTAGTTCTCAGTTTGGCTTGCTTTGTTATTTGGATTTTTTTTTTTCTTTTTGGGCTAGCATTGCTTGGGTTTCGTTTTAATTTCCTAGCCTATTCCTGATTTTAAACGTTAGTGTAGTATTTGTAGTCAGCCATGATTTTTTTATTCATTCTTATTGAGTCAGCATTGTTTAGATCTTTATTTAGATGTCTAGGCCATTTTTTTTTTAAATTTTCTTTAAGGTCCAGTTTCCATAATGCTTAGTCAAAAAAAAAAAGGTGATGTTTGGGTCAGCGTGAAGAAAAAGCATGCAAGGTTTCGGTTGTCCAGTCTAAAAATAAATGATGTGATTGTCAGTGTTTGGGTTATTTCAATAAAAGGTGAACTAGATGATGGAAGTTCAGTTTTGATAAAAAGAATTAATTTTGTGATTCATCAATATTTCTCCATTGAGAATAGAATTAATTTAACCGTGACAGTTTATTAATTCTATCTTTCAGAATATTTTAGCTGTGACAGCTTGATATTCTAAAATTCTTTACGTTTTAGTTTAAATTTAAAATGATCTAAAAATATTATTTAATTTGGGTTTAAAATAAATTTTATTTGAAAATAATATTAATTAAGCCGTGACGGCTTATTAATTTTATGTTCTGAATATTTTAGCTGTGACAGCTTGATATTCTATTTTTTTAAATAAAACTAATCAATTCATAATTATTTTTAAAAGAACTACGTGACTTTGAATTCCTCATCGCACCAGAGGATACGTAGGAGCAGGTGATTCCTGTCAAGTCAAAATTATATTTTATTATGTTATTTTATGTTATTTCTTTTTTGATTTGTAAATATTTATTATTATTTCTGTTTATTTATAAATATTTATTGTCTTTTATTATTATGTGTTATTTCAATTTCAACTAATAATTAAATGATTTTAAATGAGGATGTTAATTTAGCCGTGACGGCTTATTAACTCAGTTAAACATCTGAGCTGTGACAGCTTGATGTTTTAAATTTTCAAACAAAAATTAGATTTTTATAATTTGTATTACATGTAAATATTTTCTTTAATACCTTTTTATTCTTTAAGTTTTAAATTAATTAATTTGTTAAATATTTTATTTTGAATAAAGAAGTTAATTTAGCCGTGACGGTTTGTTAACTCAATATTACGGATACCTGAGCTGTGACAGTTTGGTACTCCAGAATTTTCTTATTCTAAAAATATTTTCTTTTATAATTTTCTTAAAATAAAAGTGTAAATAAATATTTTGAAAGGTTATTAATAATTTGCACAATTAATTAAGGTACCGTCTAAAGACGGGTGTATTAGGGGTGCTGTAGGATTAAGTTCCTACCCTTCCCTAAGCATAACCGACTCCCGAATTCAGATCTGGTTTCAAAGATCATTTCTTTTAAATAAAATGGTTTTTTCCATGTTTTTTCCAATTTAATAAAACTTGGTGGCGACTCCATTTTAAACAAAATCTTTCATTTTTAAGCCGTCGTCAGCGATCCCTCATGACAGATGGCGACTCCACTGGGGATTGTGAGAGTCAGGCCTATAATAATTGATTGTGCTTATTATTATAACCTCATTCTTTTTTTTCTTTTTGTCTTTTCATTTTTTTTTTTTTAGTCTTTTATTATTCTCTTTCTTTTAAAATTTGTTACCATCGTATTTGTATATATTTTTATATTTAATTCTTTGTGACTATCTTAGAATAGAAGACTTTGCTCTATCTGTATATATTTACTTTGGTTTCTTTGCACTCCAGGATAGAAGACTTTGTTCTGTCTGTATATATTTATTTCGGTTTCCTTGCACTCTAGGATAGAAGACTTTGATCTGTCTATATATATGTATTTTTGTTTCTTTGCACTCTAGGATAGAAGACGTTTGTTCTGTATTGTCTATTTTGCAGGTGTTGTCATGGGTAGTTTTAGGATTCCAGGTTTGTATGCTCTCTTCACACACAACACTTACACATTAATCACACACGAGTGGGGCCCTATACCCGGGTCTGAGTGCAACTTGAGATAGGTAAGAGATTGTGTAGTGGTAGCCATTTTGGATGTTCATCCTGTTTGGTTATTGCGAAAATCTCGTCTAGAGTGTGACTCTTTTGTGAATATTCTACACCTAGCGGTTTACCTGCTGTTGTGGATAGTATTCCGAAATGAGTCTTAACTCTAGAGGCCGTAGAATCCTGAGAATATAGATCCACCTGTTGCAAGTGTTCACAAAGTAGAATAACCATAGAACTATAGATTGACCTCCAGATCTCACCTCAAATAGGACACAAAGAGAGCATACTCTTTCTTTAATTCATTTCCTTGTACATAAATTCTTTAACATGTTCAAAGTATTTATTATTTCCTTTTACATTTAAATGAAAATCATCACATTTTTTTGCTTTCCAGGTTTGTTAGAGAATCATATCAGAGTCTTGTTGTGAGTATCTTTGGAAATGGAAATAAACATGAAATCAAACAATCATGAAGGGGAAAAGTTAAAGAAGACTTTACATCTTAAAGCTAAGAAGCCTGACACAGAAAGTCCGAGATCCTTAAGTCATTTGTTGAGTATGCCACATCGCCTTTCTCTTGTAAAGAAGTATGGAAAAGTTTTGAATCTGTTAGAGGTGGAAGAACAGGTAGAGGCAATCACAGCGTTGGCACAGTACTATGATCCTCCTCTCCGATACTTTACCTTTCAAGACTTTCAGTTGGCACCGACTCTTGAAGAATTTGAGTGAATCCTAGGGTTACCACTCGAAGAAGAAAAACCTTATCAATACCAAGGTCATTATCCTTCCTTACATACCATAGCAGCTGTTTTAAAGATCAATGTAAGGGATTTGCATGAAGCACAGAAGTGTAGAAATGGAACCAATGGATTCCCAAGGGATTATTTGGAGAAGCATATGCATGGCTTAAATTTGGAGCTAAAGATTGGGACACTTTCTTGGATGTATTAGCTCTCACTGTTTATGGCAATCGCTCGTTTCCAAATATTGAAGGCTTTGTAGACTTGTGACTATCGATGTATTCCTCGCTCGTAGAATTTCATGGTCACAATCCTGTTCCGACCCTCTTGGCGGATGTTTATTGTACCCTAAATTTTTGCTATGAGAGGAATGGCAAAAGAATTTTATCTTTGTCTACCGATGCTTTACGTGTAGGTCACTGCACACGTATTCCAAAGAAACTACAAAGCACCATGTCCGATTGAAGACCTAAAAATGCATCACATCAAGAAGAAGAATGGACAAGAATGGGCTCAAGACCTAGCCAAATTGAATGAAAAGGTGATCCGATGGTACCCTTGGTGGGAAGGCAGGCGGACTTTGATCTATCGGTGTGGAAGCTTCTCAAATGTTCCCCTCATGGGTACCCGAGGATGCATAAATTACAATCCAAAGATTGATCTTTGCGTCAACTTGGTTACCCCATGATGGGACCACCTCCCGTAGCTGCAATCACTCCATTTGTCTTGTATTACCAGGACTTTGAGGGTCTTGGCATGCTACGAAAGTCCGATTTGCTTGGAACAAGGTTGTCAGGAAAGGAAAAGAACTGGGAGTTAGAAGCTGTGCAGTGAAAGAAAGCTACCGTCAATGGGTGAAGAATAGGGCTCAAGAGATTAAATTGCCATTCAGAACCTGGACAGCAACTCCACCTAACAAGGCATCATCCTCACATCTTGACGATGATGAGGAGATCAAAGAAATAAAAGAGAAGTTAGACGAATTAAGCAAGAAAGATGCAAGTGAGGCTGCGTTGGAAAGCGCTCACCATAATTACGCAAATTTGAAGCGAAAACACCGAGAGAAATCAAATTCTAGAGGGCACCACTAAGAAGTTAAAAATGGGGTATGAGCACATGATGAAGACCAAGGAATGCCTCCAAGCTGCTAATAAAGAGCTAGGGCTTCGAAGGCAAGAGCGTGACCGAGCAATAACCGAAAATCAACAGTTAAGGAAGCTACTTCAAGATACCAAAATTGCTGAGGAAACCGCGCTAGCAAGAGAGGAACAAATGAAGCAAGAAATGAGAGAAATAAGCAAGGAATACCAGAGGAAGGCCGGGGAACTAAAACAACACATGAAAGATGAGACCATGAAGTTTCAAACTGCCTTAGAAGAAGAAAAGAAAAGAGTTACAGATTTGGAGTTTGAGGTGCAACACCAAAGTCATATCATTCATGAGTTGAAAATTCATTTTTTAAATTTGGCAGGACTAGCTAACACAGCAATAGAAGATGTTCCAAGATACCTGAAAATAGCTGAGCAAGCAATTATCCCTTTTAAGACCCCAACTGGAATTCACAACTTTGTCGACTCTTTGCAAGGATTTGGTTGGAAGGATGAAACAAATAATTGCCGAAAGAAGTTGAAGAGGCACTACTTTTTAGTGATGATGTTTTTAGGATCGATATCTAGCTTTATGATGTACTTTTTTGTCATTTCTGGGAATGGATATATAAAAAAAAAAAAAAAGAAAAAAAAAAGAAAAAAAAATGATGATTGTAATCTACTCCTCTGATGAATGAATGGTTGTTTCATTGTTTTGGTCTTACGGCAATATCCATTAAAGATAACTTATTACCTTTGAACGAGACGTTCTGGAAAAAGTTGTGACCGAAGATACTCACATAAAGACTCAGCACGATTGACGGTCTCTAACAAATCGCGACATTTTTATCTTTTTACTTAAACTATTTTTTTATATACAGGTGAAACATCGCAACCATTGAGCGCCCAAGGAAAGAAGATACCGATCTAACTCGTGTTCATAACACTAGAGCTCGAACCAAGATGGCCGGCGGAAACACTGAACCAGGAAACACTACCCCGTCTGCAATTGCTTCTGAATCGGGAAGAGCTATTCCAACTGTAACCACCTCGGCTATAATTACTTCTGAACCCGGAAGAAACTTAAGCATGGAAGTTGATGTAGTGAGAGGGAGACTGAACGAGTTGTCAAACAACCAGGGAAGAATGGAGGAGATGATGCGGGCTATGATAGAGTCACTCGACTTATTGAGAGCCCACCAAAACTCAGGAGGTGTACAACCAAGTGCTACAACAATGACTATACCTGTAGTATCAGATGCAGCTCTAAATGTCACTCAAGGGATGAATGACGGGGATGGGATTCCGAATAACTCTCTTGGACAACCACCACCTACAATGCCATTAGTAATCCCTATTGGAGAAGGCTATCGTCCCTTAGAGAATGTTCATACTGATGGGCACGGGCATGCTACCCCTATTTGGGAGCCACCTCGTGTTGTCATCCAAAAGCAACCATTTTCCTCGGAAAATAGCCGTGCAGAGGCAGAAAAGGACAAGTTCAAAGAAGAATGGATGAAGAAGATTCAGGATCAAATTAAAGCCATCCAAGGGCCTAACACTTATGGCTATATGGAAATTGAGCAGCTCTGCCCTCCTATCGATGCAGTGGTTCCAAAAGACTTCAAGATTCCTGACTTCTCAAAGTATGATGGAACGGGTAACCCTTTGTTCCATTTGAAGAGTTATTGTACCAAGATGTCAATCTGGTCTAAAGATGAAAAGTTTCTCATTAGCTTTTTCCATGAAAGTTTAACCGGACCTGCTTTAGAATGGTATATTCAATTAGACCATTCAAAGATTTCTAGCTGGAGAGAACTGGTCGACCAATTCATGAATCAATACAAGTTTAACATGGAAATAGCACCAACTAGAGAACAGTTGAGCACGATGCAGAAAAAGAAGGATGAATCTTTTAAGCAATATGCTCAAAGATGGAGAGCTCTGGCTGCTCAAGTGCAACCACCACTTATCCTATCCGAAATGTGCTCGTACTTTTTAGGAACCTTGGGATCTCCTTATATCGGAGCCATGGCAGGAGCAGCATACAAAGATTTCTCTGAGTTGATCACTGCTGGAGAAAGAATTGAGAATCTAGCCAAAACAGGTAAACTTCCCATGGGCAATGAAGACACAAGAAAAAGTTTCCCACCTAGGAAGAAGGAGACTGATGTAAACTATGTGCAGAGTCAGCGACCCTTTAACCTAAGACACGCACCAATGCACCCAAGACCCCAAACACCACCATACCAAGCCTTTTACCACTCCTTACCCATTTTACCAAACCACACAAACCACAAATACCATCCCATATTCCCCACCGCAAGTCAATAACATTCACATACGACCATACCAACCAGCTCGACCAACATACGCCTATAACTCAACCGTGCATCCTCAGAACTTCTCAAACACCACACCACCACGACCAAATGCTCAAAATCAAAGCCGTTCCCGATTCCAGAATTTGCCACCTTTCCCTAAACTATCCATTTCAAACGCTGATCTCTTTCAACGATTAGTTGATGCTCACTTGATCTCGGCTTATCCTGTACGCCCATTAGAACCACCATATCCAGCTTGGTACAACCCGAACCTTACTTGCAAATACCATATGGACATAGCAGGGCATTCAATTGAAGATTGCGAAGGCTTCAAGACGGCAGTAAAAAGATTGATTGCTTGTGGTAGACTAGACTTTCAAGAGGAGTCAAAACCAGATATTGTCCATAATCCAATGCCAAATCATGAAAGAGGAGGTCGGGTAAATGTTGTAGAGAAAGAAGAACCCCTGATAAAGAAGGTTTTAAATCTCAAAACACCCATGGAGAGAATTTTTGTTGGTCTGAAGGAGTCTAGCTACGGCATCACGGCATCTACTCTAACAATAACGGAGAATGAGAAATATGACATGAATTCAAGCTGCCTGTATCACTGTGGAGCCCTTGGCCATGACATCGAAAATTGCTGGGATTTCAAGGCTCGAGTACAGGGATTACTCAACTTAGGAGTAATACAAGCAAAAAAGGGGCTGAATATCCCTGATGAGGTGAATGTAATTGAACCCTTTATACTTCGAGTACCACCACTTAATGTAGCTCCCAAGCCAGAAAAAGTGGTCATTACTGTCAAGAAACCTACACCATTTGAGTATAAGAGTACACATACTGTGCCTTGGAATTATGAGACTCAAGTCAAGACAAGTGGAGACATAGGGGAAACCTCGAAGGCCCGAGCAAATGAAGAGGTGACTGGTGTCATGGAAGTGAAAGGAATAACAAGAAGTGGAAGAGTTTATGGGCCCGGAGAACTGGAAAAAGGGAAGTTTGTCAATGAAGGGTATGCTGGAAAGAGTTCAGATTCAGAAAGAAAGGAAAAAGAAGATGAGGAAGAAGAGTTCCTAAAGATAATGAAGCAAAGCGAGTATAATATTCTAGAGCAATTAAAGAAGACTCCCGCTAGAATATCTCTTTTATCATTAATCATGTCGTCTGAACCTCATCGAAAGGCAGTAATAAAAGTTTTGAAGGAAGCTTATGTCAAGCCTGACATCTCATCGGAAAACGTGGTGAATATGGTAGATCCAGTGAAACGTGTTAACATGATTACATTTTCAGATGAAGAAGTTGTTTCACAAGTCAACCCACGAGCACTATACATAACCCTCAAATGTAAAGGATACATAGTGCCTAGAGTTCTCATTGATGGAGGATCGGGATTGAATGTCTTGCCTGTATCGACTTTAAGCTATTTGTCGATGAGTAAGGATGATATACTACCACAAATGATGGTAGTGAAAGCTTTTGATGGAGCAAAGAAAAGCATCCTAGGGGAGATGGTGTTGTTACTGGAGATCGGACCGAGCAAATTTGAAGTGTTATTCCAGGTAATGGAAATTGAATCTGACTATAATATGCTGCTAGGAAGACCATGGATTAACAATGTCGGGGCTGTCCCTTCAACCTTGCATCAGAAGGTCAAATACATTGAAAATGGTTCAGTCATTACAATCCACGGAGAAAAGGAGATCCTGGTATCCAAACCAGTGACATTGCCATATGTTGAAAATGTGGAGCTAGTGGAGAGCAGTTCATGGCATAACCTGGAGGCAGTAGGGCTGAGACAAGAGCAAGATAAAGCCTTAATGCAAAATCAGATAGTAGCTCATATCATGGCCAAGAGTGGATATCTAGAAGGAAAAGGACTAGGATCACAGCTGCAAGGCACCCAAACTCTCGTATCGATGCCAGAGAAGTTTAACCGATTTGGTCTAGGATATGAGACCTCTCTGGATGACAAGATGAGTGCCTTGGCTCTGGAACAGAATAAACAAAAAGGGAAAATGAAGTTGATTCCTCACTTGAAAGAGACATTCCCTGGTCCAGCTGAAGTGATTATGGCTGGTGAAGTTCGCTCCCCTCGTTATTTCTCCACCATCAACACTTTGGATGCTGAAACAACTGAAGAAAATAACAAAGTCCATGTTGCTAGCAATGATGAGGCCGATGAAGCTGACGGTGAACCAATGCTTGATGTATTGCTGAAAAGTAATTTGTTGGGTTGTATTATTCAAGAATTATTTATGCTTTTGTTTATGCTACTCAGTGACATCATTTGAATGAATTTGCATGATTTTCAATAATCTTTCTATATGTTTTCCATTTGCCTCGTTTCTGTTTCTATTCCTTTTGCTTTCTCCTTTTCTGTTATGTTTTTCCCTTACCACTCTCAGCTTGTTAATTTGCATTTTCCATGCTGTTTTATAATCCACCATTTGGTTTAGCATTCCAATCCACCACAATTACTTTCCAGGAACTTGAATGTCATAGAAATTTTGCCACATGAAAAGGAATTTGGGAACTTATCAATTGATTCTCTTCTTTGCACTTATTGCGATAACCATGAGTTCGAGGATGATGAAGAAGTTATTGAACAGTTTTCAAACCTCCTAGATTATTCAGAAAAAGGGTTTGACTTAGACAATGAGGTGGTCGAGGTGATTAACATGGGCACCGAAGAAGACAAAAAGGAGCTGAAAATAGTGGAAAATCCTGAACGCTCAGAAATGATTACATTGTTTAAAGAATTCCTGGATGTGTTTGCATGGTCCTATCATGATATGCCAGGGTTAGACCCAGAGATTGCTTCACACAAGATCCCTTTGTATCCCGAAGCTGAGCCGAAGAAGCAAAAATTGAGAAGAATGCGACCGGACATGTCATTAAAGATTAAAGAGGAAGTGACTAAACAGCTGGAGGCTGGATTTTTGGAGGTATCAAGACACACTGATTGGGTGGCCAACATTATACCCGTGCCTAAAAAGGATAGGAAGGTCAGGATGTGTGTAGATTATCGGGATTTGAATAAGGCCAGCCCGAAAGATGATTTTCCTCTACCCCACATTGATGTCCTTGTTGATAATACTGCTGGAAATCACCGATTTTCCTTTATGGACGGATATTCTGGGTATAACCAAATTCCCATGGATATTCATGACAAAGGAAAAACTACTTTCATAACTCTGGGGAACATTTTGCTATACTGATCATGCCGTTTGGATTGAAGAATGCCGGTGCCACCTACCAACGTGCCATGGTCGCATTATTCCATGACATGATGCATAAAGAGATTGAGGTGTATGTAGATGATATGGTCGCCAAATCTAAGGAGGGAGAAAGTCATGTGACAGTTCTACGAAAACTGTTTGAAAGGCTCAGAAAATACAAGTTGCGGTTGAATCCGAATAAATGCATTTTTGGAGCTTCTCTGAGAGAAAGTTACTCGGGTTCATTGTCAGCAGAGATGGGATAAAAGTGGATCCTGACAAGGTGAAGGCTATACAAGAAATGTCTGCTCCCCGAAATGAACGAGAAGTGAGAAGTTTTCTTGGAAGGCTCAATTACATTGCTAGATTTATTGCTAATTTGACTAGCACTTGTGAGCCTATATTCAAGCTGCTTCGAAAACATCAACCCGGAGAGTGGAATGAAGAATGCCAAGAAGCTTTTGATAAAATAAAAGCTTATTTGATGAAACCTCCAATTCTAGCTCCACCTGTACCAAATCGTCCTTTAATATTATACCTCACAGTGTTGCCCACGTCACTTGGGGCAATGTTGGGTCAATATGATGAGTCTGGTAAGAAGGAACGGGCAATTTATTATCTGAGCAAGAAGTTTAATGAATGTGAATCCCGTTATCTGGCGATTGAAAGAACTTGTTGTGCGTTAGTGTGGGCATCCAAGAGGTTGAGGCAGTACATGTTATATTATACTACCTGGTTAATCTCTCGAATAGATCCATTGAAATACATATTTGATAGTCCTCATGTTTCGTTGAGAATGTCAAAATGGCAAGTGATGTTGTCTGAATTTGATATCAAATATGTGACTCAGAAGTCCATCAAGGGAAGTGCAATTGCTGATCATCTAGCTGAAAATCCTCTTGAGGATATACAGCCTATCATGCCTGAATTCCCCGATGGTAAGGTGTTAACAGTGGAAAAAGATGAAAAAGAAGAGGAGAACGTATGGAAAATGTACTTCGATGGGGCTGCCAATATGAATGGATGTGGAATAGGAGCTGTAATAGTGTCACCAGCTGGAAAACAGTACCCACTTTCCATCAAGTTAGATTTTGAATGCACCAACAACATCGCAGAATATGAAGCCTGTGCGAATGGTTTGCAAGCTGCAATTGACCTAGGGATTAAAGAATTAAAGGTGTTTGGAGATTCCGCGCTCATAATCTATCAAGTTAATGGAGAATGGCGTACGAAGGATCCGAAATTGGTGCCTTATCAGAAATACTTGTCTCGATTAATTAAAGAATTTGATGATGTATCATTCTCTCACTTAACTCGAGACCATAACCAATTTGCGGATGCATTGGCAACCCTGGCTGCAATGACAAAATTGGAAGTCTATACCAATGTCCAACCCATCCACATAGAGGTGCAAAGTGAACCAATATACTGTGACAATGTGAAGGTTGAGCCAGATGGACAACCATGGTATTATGACATCAAGCAGTACATTCAAAAAGGAGAATATCCGACTGGAGCAAATGAAGTGCAAAGAAAAACAATTCGACGATTGGCCATGGCCTTTTTCTTGAATGGTGAAGTCCTTTACAAGAGAAATCATGACACCACTCTCTTCAGATGTGTGGATACTCATGAAGCTCAAAGGATCATGACGGAGATCCATGAAGGAATTTGTGGAACCCATGCTAATGGACACATGATGGCACGCAAAATCCTAAGAAGCGGTTATTACTGGTCCACAATGGAGAATGATTGCATCAATTATGTTCGAAAGTGTCATAAATGTCAAATATATGCAGACCGAGTCAATGCTCCTCCAGTTCCGCTGCACAATATGGTATCTCCTTGGCCTTTCTCAATGTGGGGCATGGATGTCATTGGCTCAATCAATCCCAAAGCCTCAAATGGTCATCGTTTCATTTTGGTGGCGATAGACTATTTTACAAAGTAGGTGGAAGCTACTTCATATGCTAACATCACACAGAAAGTGTTTCTCAGATTCATCAAAAGAGATATCATCTGCAGATATGGGATTCCAGAAAGAATTATCACAGATAATGCTCCTAACCTCAATGGTGCCGAAGTTCAAAATTTTTTTGAGACTTTCAAGATCAAGCATCACAACTCAGCTCCTTATAGGCCTCAAATGAATGGTGCGGTTGAAGCAGCAAATAAGAATATCAAGAAAATCATCGCCAAGATGGTGGTGAATTACAAAGACTGGCATGAAATGCTGCCTTATGCTTTGCATGCATATCGTACCAACATACGATCAAGTACAGGGACAACTCCCTTCTCATTGGTATATGGAATGGAAGCTGTTTCTCCTATAGAAGTGGAAATCCCATCATTAAGGGTTCTGATGGAGTCTGAGTTAGAAGAATCTGAATGGGTGAAGATCCGATATGAACAGCTGAACATGATCGAAGAGAAAAGACTGGCAGCTATTTGTCATGGCCAATTGTACCAAAGCAGAATGGCTAAGGTTTTTAACAAGAAAGTCCGTCCTAGAGATTTTCATCCAGGAGATTTGGTTTTGAAGAAAATTCTCCCTAATCAAGAAGATGCCGCAGGGGAAAATGGGCCCCGAGCTATGAAGGTCCTTACATTGTTAAGCAAGCGTTCTCAGGTGGAGCATTGATTTTGCAAAACATGGATGGACAAGAATTGCCCAAACCAATTAACACTGATGCAGTCAAAAGGTTTTATGCTTGAAAAGATGTTGAAAAAGCCCGTTAGGTTGAAAACTCGAAAGAGCGACCTAAGCAAAAGTTAGGGTAATATGAAAAGAAAAAGAAAAAGAAAAAGAAAAAGAAAAAAAGAAGAGATCGTTAGGTTGAAAACTCGAAAGAGCAACCTAGGCAAAAATTAGAGCAAAAAGATAAGCATCATCTCAAGCAACCTATCTTTGGGGCAATTTTTGAGTGTTGAATTTGTCCAGTGAATCAAGCTGACCAAGATTGAAACTGGGGCAATTTTTGGAAAGAAAAGGTTTGAAGACATCATTAAGGATCATGGCTATGGTGTTCAACTTGCTGCGAGAAATTGATTGATTAAGTCACAAAGAACTTAAACTGGGGCAAAATTCCATGTCTTTCACAAGATTGTCTTTCAGTTTTGTGTTGTAATCTCTTTTTCAAACATCTTGTCATCCAATACACCAAGCAATGAAGATGCCTATTCAGCCAATCCTTTGTTTCCTCTTTAAATGCATATTTATTTATGATGTCTCGAGTAAGCATAAATTTAAGTTTAAAGTTATACAACCTAATAATTCTTACAGCAATACATCCATGACTAGCATCACACTAAGAGAATTCAGAAGTTTCAGTGAAACTCGACAGAAAAGCAATTATCATCCTAAAAAGGGAAAAAGGAAAAAGGAAAGAAGTAAGTAAAGTTACAGAAGAAAAGAAAGTTTATGCCAGAAGGTCCAGCGTGTGAATTACGAGTTTGATCGGTTATAGTCTTCCTTGAGGCTTGCTTGATTTGGTTACGGTTAGTTTTTCTGAAATAAACTGAAAATTGATGACTTGTGCATATAACCTGAAAAAAAAAAAAAAAAAAAGAGGAAGATGATGTGAAAATTGTTGTTTTCCATGATTGCCACTTTACTTTTCATGTCGGCCTCAGTTTGCCAATTTACTTTCATGTCGGCCTCAGATTGCCAATTTACTTTCCTGTCGGCTTTAGTTTGCCAATTTTCTTTCATGTCGGCCACAGATTGCCAATTTACATTTCCAGTCGGCCTCAGATTGCCAATTTACTTTCCTGTCGGCCTCAGTTTGCCAATTTACTTTCATGTCGGCCTCAGATTGCCAATTTACATTTTCAGTCGGCCTCAGTTTGCCAATTTACTTTCATGTCGGCCTCAGATTGCCAATTTACTTTCCTGTCGGCCTCAGTTTGCCAATTTACTTTCATGTCGGCCTTAGATTGCCAATTTACATTTCCAGTCGGCCTCAGTTTGCCAATTTACATTTCCAGTCGGCCTCAGATTGCCAATTTACTTTCCTGTCGGCCTCAGTTTGCCAATTTACTTTCATGTCGGCCTCAGATTGCCAATTTACATTTCCAGTCAGCCTCAGTTTGCCAATTTACTTTCATGTCGGCCTCAGATTGCCAATTTACTTTCATGTCGGCCTCAGATTGCTAATTTACATTTCCAGTCGGCCTCAGTTTGCCAATTTACTTTCCAGTCGGCCTCAGATTGCCAATTTACTTTCCAGTCGGCCTCAGATTGCCAATTTACTTTCATGTCACCCTCAGATTGCCATTTTATTTTTCCCTCCTCCCTAGATTATTCTTTTATATGTACAGATTGTCTCAAAGTGTCATTTTTTTCTGATTAGTCTTTAACATTTCTTGTAAGTTGTGAATTTGGGTCAAATTAGTTAGACATTGTTCTTTGAGTGATTCACGCATATTTGATTTCTACACCGCATCGTCTCATGTGACTTTACTTGAAAGTTTATGTCATTTTTGCTTCGGATTTAGATTTCATTGCATTGCATGCATCGCTGAACAAAATCGATGTTCATGTCTTTACTCATTCCTTATGAAGACAATATTTAAAATTCCAATTTTTGTATTTTCTTATAAGAAATGAGTAAAGAGGGGCAACTGTGAACACCCAATTTTGTCCGGCTCATGAAAAATGACATTTCTGGATTCATTTTGTTATTGTTTGCCCATTTGAAAACATAAAATATATATATATAAATGAAAGAGGGTCAGTCATATTTCGGCCCATTTGCACCAAAAAGAAAAAAAAAAAAAAAAGAAGTTTCAGTTAAGTTCCATTTGAAAATAATAATAATAATAAATGAAAAAAGAAGGAGTTGTCACGGGTTGACAGTGCTCCCATTAGCCTTGGACAGAATGATGAGGTTCCTCCCACTTCTCCCCCATTCCTTGCAAGATGACAACCTCCCTTCGGTGCTAGGCTATTAAAGGGAGAGAAGTAATGATTTGGTCAGGGGGGAGAGGAGATCGAAAATAATAAAAAACTCATTTTCACGCTTAGTTGCAGGAGGGCCACTTTCATCTGAAGTTTCACAATCCCCTCTTTAGAGAACACATTCCACCACACTACTCCATCTCATCTTCAACACTAACACCTTCACCATTTAACCAAAAATCATCATCATCACAGCATAACCTCTATAACTACTACCCCAACATACATCCTTTACCATGATGACTTTCAACCAAAACCACATCATCCATCATTTTTCAAAACCACCACTAACCATCTTATTAACCTCTAACTACCATATTACTACCAAACCCATCACCTATATTAAACCAAATTACAGCAACTAATCCTAAAAACCGAGAACCGGTATGAGCTTAGATTCTAAAAAAAAAAAAAAAGGAAGCAGAAACAGAAAAGAAAAACCAGCAGAGATTTCTTCGCATTACCGTCGCGCACATAGCCGCCAGCGACCTCCTCTTCCATCTTGCCATCCGAAGCCGCGCACCATTCCTCTGCATCGCCGCCCACGTGATGACTTTCCTTTTCTCCTCTCCCAGCCGCGCGGTAACTCCATCAGTCTCCCATCACTAGCGTCATCCCTTTTGGCCGCGGCACTTCGCACCTCGTTCCTCGCCAAGCCCAACGCCGCCACGATTTCGACTCGCCTCCTCCACGCCTCAAGAAACCAGCCTCGTCAAGCCCCTCAACCACCGCGCCTCCACCGTCGTGCGTAGGCTGCAGTGAAGTCTCCTCTTTCTCCCAGTTGCTGCTGCCATATGTGATTTGGTTCCCTTATGTTTCGTTTGTGAGATCCCTTTATTCCTAGATTGAGCAATAAGGGATTTGGGGTGTTTTTAGTTCTCAGTTTGGCTTGCTTTGTTATTTGGATTTTTTTTTTCTTTTTGGGCTAGCATTGCTTGGGTTTCGTTTTAATTTCCTAGCCTATTCCTGATTTTAAACGTTAGTGTAGTATTTGTAGTCAACCATGATTTTTTTTTTTATTCATTCTTATTGAGTCAGCATTGTTTAGATCTTTATTTAGATGTCTAGGCCATTTTTTTTTTAAATTTTCTTTAAGGTCCAGTTTCCATAATGCTTAGTCTAAAAAAAAAGGTGATGTTTGGGTCAGCGTGAAGAAAAAGCATGCAAGGTTTCGGTTGTCCAGTCTAAAAATAAATGGTGTGATTGTCAGTGTTTGGGTTATTTCAATTAAAGGTGAACTAGATGATGGAAGTTCAGTTTTGATAAAAAGAATTAATTTTGTGATTCATCAATATTTCTCCATTGAGAATAGAATTAATTTAACCGTGACAGTTTATTAATTCTATCTTTCAGAATATTTTAATTTGTAATGACTTGATATTCTAAAATTCTTTACGTTTTAGTTTAAATTTAAAATGATCTAAAAATATTATTTAATTTGGGTTTAAAATAAATTTTATTTGAAAATAATATTAATTAAGCCGTGACGGCTTATTAATTTTATGTTCTGAATATTTTAGCTGTGACAGCTTGATATTCTATTTTTTTAAATAAAACTAATCAATTCATAATTATTTTTAAAAGAACTACGTGACTTTGAATTCCTCATCGCACCAGAGGATACGTAGGAGCAGGTGATTCCTGTCAAGTCAAAATTATATTTTATTATGTTATTTTATGTTATTTCATTTTTGATTTGTAAATATTTATTATTATTTCTGTTTATTTATAAATATTTATTGTCTTTTATTATTATGTGTTATTTCAATTTCAACTAATAATTAAATGATTTTAAATGAGGATGTTAATTTAGCCGTGACGGCTTATTAACTCAGTTAAACATCTGAGCTGTGACAGCTTGATGTTTTAAATTTTCAAACAAAAATTAGATTTTTATAATTTGTATTACATGTAAATATTTTCTTTAATACCTTTTTATTCTTTAAGTTTTAAATTAATTAATTTGTTAAATATTTTATTTTGAATAAAGAAGTTAATTTAGCCGTGATTTATTGTTAACTCAATATTACTTGATACTGAAATTTGTGATGCTTGGTACTCCAGAATTTTCTTATTCTAAAAATATTTTCTTTTATAATTTTCTTAAAATAAAAGTGTAAATAAATATTTTGAAAGGTTATTAATAATTTGCACAATTAATTAAGGTACCGTCTAAAGACGGGTGTATTAGAAGTCTTTGTAGGATTAAGTTCCTACCCTTCCCTAAGCATAACCGACTCCCGAATTCAGATCTGGTTTCAAAGATCATTTCTTTTAAATAAAATGGTTTTTTCCATGTTTTTTCCAATTTAATAAAACTTGGTGGCGACTCCATTTTAAACAAAATCTTTCATTTTTCGCCGTCCCGTCGCGATCCCGGTTGCGACACACGGTCTCTCGATACTATGAAATATTTAAAATAAACCAGATAGTCGATCTCCTGCACTATTTTAAATCTATGTTAAGGATGAAGAACAAGAATTCCCAAAGATCGCACAGATAAGCACTTCTCTTTACCTAATTTAACCTATGTTAAATTCTAGTTTGGCTTATTTTATAAAATAAAATTGCTTTTTACAATATAAAACCATACATTATTAAGATTGTTAGAAAATAAGAAATATAGTAAAACGAATTTCAATAACAAAAAGGATGTGAAACTAGTTCCCTAAGAATCCACCTCCCTAGCACTTAAGAAACTTAAAAAAAAAAAATACAAAACAATAAACTTTGGAGTCATGCTCATTGGAATGAGCATCAATCTTTAGCCTACGTCTCTGTGAACCTCTAGCTCATTCTCTATTTAAAGAAAATATATTGTAAATCTAAATTTAAATCTTCCATGATTTTTTCCTAGATTTTGGAGTAATCTTCTTATCCTTTTATATCTCAAGTTTGATCCAAATCTTACTCCAAATCTTCTCATTATCTTTTTAAATCTTTTCTTCAAATCGTTAACTCATTTGCTATCATTTTGTGCTGTAACAAAAACATAATATGTGAGAATATATATACCATTTAAAACTCAAATCAATTGCTAATCAAATGATAATCTCACTAATTGCAACAACAAAAGATTCCAAATTTATCAACAAAATTAGAAGATTTAGGACAAAGATCTGAATTAATTAACAAATAAATGTAAGAAAAATAAGATATAACCTAATTATCACACTTGGCATGCAATTATTGCCAACGGTTTATGTTGAATTAATTTCCACTAGTCAGTAAATCCATTAAGAATATGTGGTGCCAATTCCATCCACATACCACGTGTTAGCTACCAATAGGCTTATCAACAAGCACCCTTATTCCTGATGGTTATCTTGTAGTTGGTAATTAACTATTTAATTTTCAATTTAGTTTTGTCCATTATATACTGACTGGTTTACAGATAGGCTACCTTTTTTAAATATTAAAATTATTACCAATTGACAAGGGTGATCAATAATAATAGAATATATAGTTTCCTAATAATACCAATGGGTTTGCTAATTGAATTTCGAATTTTAGAACATTGGCATGTGTCTCTTTGAATTTCACTATGTCGTTGGCGAACTCATTAGTAATAATTGAAGAATGAACCAAGACCTTCCCTTGCTTCTACAACATCTTTCTCTCTCTACCATGCATCCTCCACCGACCACCACCGTGGGCCATGACCAAAGAATCTATTCACGAAATTGAGAAAACCATTACGGTCTAGGTATGTTTATGAGCATTTTAATCAGATTAGATTTTTTAGTTGGCTTAACTTTCTTGTTCATTTTCTTTGCTTAAATTTTTAGTTTTGGAACATTGGCGAGTAAATTTAATTGCTATTTTGTTGCTTTATGAGAGCTATTAGAGCAATACAAAGATTGTTGGACAATTTGATTGGTTTGATCTTTTATTTTTATTTAGTTGTGTTGTTTTTTCTTTCAAAGTTTGTATGTTAATAATTATGAAAATTAAGTGTGTTTGCTATTTGATTAAATCAGTTGGAGTATTGGAGCATTGGTTGGGACTACCACTGTGGTTTCATCTATTTTGTTGGCTAAATATATTGGTAAGTAACAAAAACTCATTTGTTTATTTGCCATTTGTTTAACTCCACAACATGTAACCATACATAAATAAACAATATTTATATGTAGGATAGAGATTTATGTTTTCGGGTATAGAATTGTAGGAAATTGGGAGTGTAGGACTGGGGGAAGGCATAGAATTCTTTCCTGCATTTGTTGGAATTGTTTGTTTATTTATGGTTACATGTTGTAGAGTTAAAAGTGGGTGTGTTTTCAAATGGTTGTTTGGATTATTTGAATTGTATGCCAGGTTCTAAAAACCGGACCGGCCGGTCGGACCGGTTGAACTGGGAACCGGCCTACTGTCCGGTCCGTATTGGCCCCCAAAACTGGTGGAGATCGGACATGCCACGAACCGTGTTGAACTGGCTGGGAACCGGGCAAAACGGCTTGGTCGATCAAACTGGTTTTTTTTTAACAAAAGAGATGCAAAATAGCTTTTTTTTGGGTTTTTTTTAATAAAAAAAGCCTAAAATCTCATTTTTCCTAATTCTTTTCCTTTTTCTGGTATGAGAATTAGTCAATTGAGAGATTTAATCTATATGGTTAATGTTTATTTTGATTAAAAGATGAATTATGTTATATTCTATGGGTTTTATTGATACCTAAATTAATTTTTATTTATTTATGACATATATTTTATTTTGTATTTTTATATATTTATATAAATACAGGTTTTATTATATACTGGTTATTTCCGGTGGGACCCCGATTGAACTGGTTGAACCTGTGAACCCTTGCCTTCATCGGTTCGATATCCGGTCCAGTTTTCAAAACCTTGATTATATGTGAAAGTTTGAATGTTTGTTAAGTTGTGATTGAATGTCTATGATTGTTGAATTAATTGAATAATTATGAGGGAGACACCTAATTTAAACAAAGATTCTATTGAAATTTTGTTAACTTTTTAAAAAGTACTTGGAATAAAAATATGTGGGAGGCTTCTAATTTGAGAGGAAACTCTATCAAGATTTCAAGACATAAAGGGAAATTGCACTTTACCCCCTGAGCTATAGGCTTTGTGCATTTTAACCCCCCAAAACTTAAAAAATATATAAATCGACCCCCTAACATTTTCTTAATATGCAAGTTGACCCTTTTGTTGATTTTTTTTAATCTATTGTTGATAAAATAATGCATATTCAATAAAGTTTATGGTATCAAGTTGCACGTTATTTGTTAGTTTAACGTGTTAGATTGCACCTTACCTAAAGTTTGAGGGGATATAGTGCACTTATTTTTCAATATCAATAAGCAAAATCTGATAGAAGAGCTAAAGTGCATATTCAGAAAACATTGGGGGTGTTGATTTGCACAGTTTTAAAGGCTAAAGTGCACAAGTGTCATGACCTAATTTGAAAACATGACCGGCACGTGAGAGACTAGATTCCCACGTAAGCCTTCTGAGTAATGTGGTTCACTGAATGCATGAATTATCATGATAATATGTAGTATCCAAAAAAAAAATCTCTGGAGACCGCCCAGGCGGTCATCAGAAACCATAAGCCGGTGAGAACTCTCTGGAGACAGCCCAGGCAGTCGTTGTGACCGCCCAGGCAGTCATTAGAACGATAAATACCCCCCATTTAGGTCCAGAAACTTCACTTTTACATAAAACACACCTCAAACTCGAAGAAGCTTGTTCTCTCCCCCAAAATTCACTCCTAACTCCATTTCTTCCACTTTCTCTTAAAATCAACTTCAATACTTCACTTCTAAGGCTTTAAGGTATGTTATTCTAATGATTTCTCCTCTATTCTCTCCTTTTCTCTTGGTTTTTGGGGTTAGCATAAGATTTTCCTACTTCTTAAGGAGGTAGATTCTTTCAATGTGTTAGGAGTATATTTGAGTGATATAGAGGTTTTAGCCATATATATATATATATATATGATTTTAGAGTCTATTTTGTGATCTGTTGAGATTTCTGGGAATTATTGTGTTTTGAACTGTTCGTTGAACAAGAGAATATGCTTTCTTGAAAACCATGGCACATCTATCTTTCAGAATGAGATTTTGTATACTGGTATTGCAAATTTGATTAATTAGAGCTGGTTTTATGATTATATGATTTTGATACTGCATGTTGTCTGATAAAAGAGATTTTTAACCCTAGGATAGAAGACTTTGAAATTGATAGAAAACATAATGAGATTTTAGCTGAGCTGGCAGTAATTATAGAGAAACAGGCTGTATGTTAATGGCAGTTAATCCGTTAACCTTGGTACCAAGTAGCTCGAGCCAGAGATTTCAGACCCTTATTGTCACACTGGGGACGGTGATACGTAACGCCCAAATGTGACCAAAGATATTCAGAGACTTAGTGTCATACTGGGGACGGCGATACGTAACACCTAGATATGACCAGACATTTGTATTCAGAGATTACTGTTTTTCTATTAGACTACTGTTAGGTCAGATTGTAAACAACCAAGATTTGAGACCTTGATTATAACTATGAACTACTTTGATGTTAATACTGTTATTATTATTATTATTATTATTTTTGGTGTTGTGTACCTTCTTTGGTGTCCCATGAAGATGGGTTCCAGATGAGGGCTCACTCACTGAGTTTTGGATTCAAAACTCACCCCTTTGTTTCCTTCATATTTTACAGATACCGTAGCTGTTGAGGGCACTTCTACACCATCCTCTTCCCAATAGCATTAGATTCAGTTGCTGAGCCCATTAGGTGAGGTGTCTAATATTTTACTCTAGACGTGCTCCAGTGTGATGCAGGCAGGACATCGGACCATAGGGCATGATCACATTTTGCATAGTTTTGTTATTTTACATACTATTTGTGGACTGATAACCCTTTTGCTTTTCATGAACACTTTATATGTACATGGACTGTATGCATATTTAGTGACATTGCATATTTGCTTTTTGAAAGGAATGGAAATATGTTTCGGTTTTCTAAACTTGGTTTTCAACAACAGGTGATTTTATGTGGAAATTAAGGATTTCTTTTATGGATTTTCTTAATTAAAATGCATATGTAGAGACGATATAGGTCACCAGGCTTACGTGGGAATGAGATTTCTCACGTGCCGGTCACGTGCCCAATGAGGGTCGTGACATAATAATTTTGGAAATGTAATTATTATGTGGATATATCGTCATCTGATTCCTTATTCAAAACATGATATCGGAATTCATAAGGCTGAAATGTTTTAACATACAAAGCTCTAAAAATATCTTAATCAAATCTACTATTCATGAACACATAAATTGTTTCATTTCATGATCTTAATAATAATCTAAAAATCTGTCTAACACTTGAAAACTGAATCATAAGTACATGTCTGGCTCATTACATAAATTTCTAACCATAATTTACATTTCAAACCCATAATGGGTTCCAAAAATAAGTATATATAATCTTAAAATAGGATGCATGGTTCAAATCTTGCCGACACAATTACTGGAACACTCTAGTCTAATTTGCTTTAGACTAAGCCTTACTATAAAGTAAAGTTGATCACTGGAGCAGCTACATCTACTAGAACAACAACTAAGCAAATATTGGACTTGCAATTGTGAGGAGGAAAGAATAAGGGTGAGTCAACAGACTCAGTGAGTGAATTCTCATCCATCACCTATATGGGACAACCAATAGGATATATATGTAATATACATGCATAATAAAACCATTTGATATTTACATACTTAGCTACGTAAGGAACATACCTCTAAATTCATGGATTCATAGGAAAGCTTTTCTATTATTCATAGTTTATCATGAAATCATTTTAAACTCGTGGTGTGATAAATACTAAAGAAATAGTAATCTCTGAATAGGAATATACATATATATATATAACAATAATCTCTAAAATTACTCTAATATCTATGGGTCCTCTAAAGCCCATATTGGACACCTAACTAAGTTCCATATTTGATTTCACTTATATAGGGAGATTATCCTTTGGTGGACAAATTAGTATCAAGGTTAACGATCTCTCATAATTGTTAACTCACTGTCTGTTTCTTTATATAATTACAGTCTAAATTAGTTTGTGCAAAAACTGAATAGCTCTAAAAAAAACTCCTAAATCTTTTAAAACTCTGGATTTGTATAACTTTAACAATATGAATTTAGCATAACTGTAGCTATGAAATTATGCCCAAGGGATCACCAGCTTATAAGCATTGTGATTTTAAAAGCCCACATGATATGTATCTGACAATTACTATAAATCATATTGTGTTCCATACTTTCGAATATCTTAAAGCTAAAATTCTAAAACCTTATTTCAAGCAGACACACTTTCATAACTTGATATTTCTAGAATCATACTGCATAAATATGATAACTTTAAAATCATAATATCTTATTTGTCCATGAAGATATGCCATACTCTGTTCAACGTTCTTTTCCAATACAACTTAACTCGATATTCAGAAAGCATAATTTGAAATTCCCAATTGTTAAAATTGTGATAATCTCTTAGATTAATAAAAACATGCTTGATCATTTTAGTAACTTGTTAACTCATGTATTTTTCAATCAATATATCTCTCTTCAAGAACATATATAACATTTTCATGGTATACAACAATCTAAATCATGGTTCCATGGTTTTCTTAAAACACATTTCTTTTATGCTATCATCATAAATCATAAGTTTTACCAGCTTACCATAACATGTAAAATCACATTCTATACATATTTTCATCTCTAATTTCATGTTTAACAATCATAATACATAAATATACTTATAATGACCGAAAATAAGGTTATGAGTTCAAACCTACTCACCATTCAAAGCTAGGAATGTGTTGGTGTCACGATCCGATTTGGAAACGTAATTGACATGTGAGGAATCCCATCCCCATGTAAGCATCATGATAACGTGACTATACTGAATGTATGTACTATCATGACTTTCATTCTTAAAACATAGTTAAGTCTAACACATCATCCAATTATCTTAAAAACATAGTGTTTGATTTCATAAAGTTTAATATTTTGACATACATTGCTCTAGAAGCATCTTAGAAAAATTTGTTATTTGTGAAAGCATAAATTATTTCATTTTGTTAACTCGATGGTAACATGAAAATTGATTTAGTTCTGGAAACTAAATCATAAATACATGTTTGACTCGCTACATAAATCCTTAACAATAATCTACATATCAAATTCACGATCAAATTTTGAAAACTTATAAAAAGATACGAAAATCCTGAAAATAACTACAATATCTCAAAATAGGATGCATGGTTCAGATCTTGCTTACATATCTATTGGAGCACTATAACTCTAACATAACCTAACTAAGCCTTACTGCAAAGTAAAGCTCACAATTGGAAATAGTTGCGTCTATTGGAATGGTGTCTAAATGAATACTAGACCTGCAACTGTAAGGAGGAAGGGAAAAAGGTGAGTCATCAGACTTAGTAAGTGGATTCTCAACCACAATAAGTGATATACATAAATACAATATACATGCAGTAAGCATAAATAATTTGATATTTACATACATAACTAGTTAGGAAAAATTCGTTTAATTCCATATATTCATAAACAAGCATTTCTAATTACTTATAAAGATACACCATCTTATAATCTCGCATGAAAATCTTAACTAGCACTTGAGCGCTGCAAATGCAATTTGAATTTTTTAAGTTAGCTCATATAAACTTACTTGATTAGATCAACATGTAAGTACTGTGATAGGCAATATGTTGTGCATATATATGTGATTTTTGAGTTTTGATAGTGGAATGTATATTAATTTTTATATTATAAATTTAAAAGAAAAATATGTTAAGTAAAAGTTAAAAGATTTATATTATTATTTAGTACTTACCGGTTTGGCCCCCTATGAGAATTGTCTAGCTCCACCCCTAGATGTGTACCTTCAACTGTTAAATGATTAATTGAATGAGTTGTGTTGTGGAAGCATTCTTACTTATAATATTTCAACAAAGCAAAATTTCACAATGATAACAGTATTATTGTGGACATTAACAACTTTTCCATCTTGTGGAATGTTGTCCAAGTGGATAACACAAGAAAATTGGCACGTCCAATTTGCATGGAGGAAAAAACTCATGGTTTGATTGTCATAGAGGTTATTAGATGCTAATCATCCATATTGGCAAAGTAAATATCACTTTATAAAGAATTGTTATTAATATGATAAGTCTCCTGTTACATTAAGTGGTCATTAAATGTGCGACAAAGTTAAGGATTTCCCAAAAATTGTTAGCCCTAAAAACAATCACTCAATAAGGGGTGAAATGAGTGATTAAAAATCTATTTGAACTTTTATAAATTTTTTGAGTAAAATACAAGTCCCCCCTTGAATGAAGACTTTATTACACTCCATTCCTCTCTATTTTTAGAATATACACTCCTCTCCTCTATACATTTAAGACTATAATACAATTTTCTCCCTTGAGAGATAGTATTATTACACTCCCTGTAACACCCCAAAATTATTCAAAAGTTAATTTGAATTTTATTAATGAGAATTTCAATATTCTGATAGACTTAGTGATTATGAAGATGACCCAACGAATCCATATGGGAAAAAAATCTGGGTCGGTCATGAATAGTAACTTTCCAGACCCGAGATGAAAAGTAACTCTAGAACCGAGGCCAAGGGTGTCCGGGGTCAGGGGAACTTAAACTCGGAGGCCGAGATAGAGTATTCGGCCTGGGGCCTGAGTAAAAATATTTTAAGTTTACGATAGAGATATTTTACTCATTCAGTAAAGTTTCAATGTGCGATTTTTAACACCATAAAAGTGACTTGTGGCCAAGCAATCACTGTTAACCACATTTTGCCAAGTGAACGGTATGGATTAAAACTTGGAAAGCAAGATATTTTAATCCTTGCCTTTCATTTCTTTTAATTTCACCCGGGGGCCAATATCTTACCCGTTCAATAAAATTTCAGTGCGCGGTTTCTTCTAACACATGAAGCTTGGAGAGTAAGTTTCTTGACAAGTGTATGGCAAAGAAGATAGCCACACTATCTAACTTTGTCAAGGTCAAACCATAACCACATAAATTCTATTTTAATTATCCATGACAAAAAATTACATCTTTGTGAAATTAATTTCACAATCCTATAAAGTTGACCTCATCACTCATTTCTTCATCTTCTCTCTCTAAATTTCGATTCCCTCTTATCCTTTTCATCTTTCATGCCCAAAAACACAAAAAATCCAAGAGACGAAACTCAAAAACTCAATTTCTATTAGTTCCAAGTTCAAATTGTTCAACACAAAGCTTAATCTACTCATTTACACCTCCAATTTTAACCTATAAAATCATCATCCCACCTCACCACCAAGAAGAAACTATTGTATCAAGTGTTGAAGGAAGGACTTTTTTGCTGATCTTGATTAGTTTTGGTGGAAAAACACTTAAAGAAATCATCACATGTGGGAAAGTGTGATATCCCAAATAAAGAAATTATAATTATTATGAATTATTACTATTATTATTATTATTATTATTATTATTATTATTATTATTTATTATTATTATCAAGTGCACCTAACACTAATATTATTTAACATTATAATTACTAAGTGTGGTTAGTATTAATATTAGTTATTACTATTATTAAGTCTAGATATATGCCACTAATATTAATAATAATTAATATTACTAAGTGTAGCTAGCATTAGCATTATTATTATTAAGTGTACCTAGCATTATTATTATTTAACATTATTATTACTAAGTGTAGCTAGCATTAGCACTATTATTATTAAGTGTACCTAGCATTATTATTATTTAACATTATAATTACTAAGTGTAGCTAGCATTATAATTATTATTACTAAGTGTAGTTAGCATTATTATTATTTAACATTATAATTACTAAGTGTAGTAAGCATTAATAATATTTATTATTATTATTAAGTGTAGACAAATAGCACTAATATTATTCATGATTATTATATTTGTGTATAAATATATGAGTGTAGGAGTGTGTATGTGTAAGAAATGTTTAGTTTCATTTTGCTAAGTTTTGCTTCCACTTCCTCTAAGTCAAACCTCCTCTAAACCAAACCTCTTCTTGGCCGAACTCATCTCTTGTCAAGCTCATGATCTTCATGGCCGAGCTTCAGTGAGCCTAGCTAATCCTCTCTTGGGACGTTGTGACGCTCCTTTCTTTTAATCTGTGAGATTGGTTATTTGTACCATTATAATACTTCGGAGTAAAGTTATTAGTAGAAGCACACTCACGACTACCAACGGTGAGTGGGATTAAGCTCATAATCATACTTTTGGTCATTATTAATATTTTTCCATATTATATAAATTATTTATGAAATTCTAAAATGATTTATGTCAAGAGAATATATTGTTATAATTATGCCTGTTTTAGAAATATTATTACTTTTACAGTTATCATGAAAATTAATCATTTTAGCAAAACTCATGGGACAATAATTGATACCTTGCGTGTTATAGAATATCTTTTTCCTAGTTTATGAAATTGTGAGACCTTAGTTTAATGTTTACAGTAGAAATATTGATTATCATGTTTTTAGATTATGTATTTCCTATGAAGATTTTAGAATATTAGATATGATTTATTGAAAGTATTGAATAAAGTATAATTCACAACAATTGTCAGATACATATTCTATTGATTACTGAAATCACTATGTCTACAAGCTGGTGATCCCTTGGGCATGATTTTAGAATCTTAGTTATGCTACTGTCAAATTGTTAGAATTATATGAATTCAGAGCTTTTATATTTATTTGGTTTATGAACAAATTATTTTATATTAATTAGTGAGAAACAGATCAGCGAGTTAATCTGCGGGATTGATCGTTAACCTTGGTACCAAGTGGTCCGCTAGAGGACTAGCTCACCCACAATAAGGAACCTAGTGAGGTGTCCATTTATGGGACCTAGTTAGGTGCCCATCAGATTAGCCATTGGCTCAGATTTAGCTATTCAGCTCAGATAATTATGTACAGAATAATTCATATTTCTCTACTAGTTATTGCTATAGATTCAGTTAATTTATATGTAATTATAAAGAAGGTGGAATTGGAAGGCATGAGAATGGCCTAGACCTACAGTTTGAAGTTACGTAGTTTCTTGGGCTTGGCAGGATATTATAGACGATTCGTTCAAGATTTCTCGAGGATTGCAGCACCTATGACCAAGTTGACACAGAAGAATATCAAGTTTCAATGGACAGAAGAGTGTGAGGAAAGTTTCCAGAGGCTCAAAACATGCTTGACCACGGCACCAGTTCTTGTACTACCTTCAAGTTCAGGAGGTTTTTCAGTATTTTGTGACGCTTCTAGAATTGGACTTGGCTATGTCTTGATGCAGCATGGTCAGGTTATAGCGTACGCCTCGTGGCAACTTAAGAAGCATGAGCAAAATTATCCTACCCATGATTTGGAGATGGCGGCAGTGATTTTTGCCTTGAATATTTGGAGACATTACCTGTACGGAGAGACTTATGAGATTTTCATAGACCATAAGAGGTTAAAGTATATCTTTCAACAGAAGGATCTGAACCTAAGACAGCGTAGATGGCTTGAGTTGTTAAAAGATTATGGTATTTATCTCGTACCACCCAGGGAAGGCGAATGTAGTGGCAGATGCTTTAAGCAGGAAGTCGGCAGGCAGTTTGGCCCACATAGCGCTAGTAAAACAACCGTTAGTAGAAGATATCCACAAGTTAGAAGCTAAAGGAGTTCAGTTCGGCCTTAGTGAATCAAGGGCTTTTCTAGCTCTCATCAAGGCTCAGTCAACCTTGGTAGGACAGATCAAAGCACAGCAAGGTGAAGATCCGAAACTAGTTAAGTTAGTTGAGGATGTTCGTAAAGGTGAGAATACAGAGTTCTCAGTTGATACTAAGGGTGTATTGCACCTTGGAAATCGATTATGCATACCTGCTATGGATGAGTTGAGAAGAAAAGTAATGGAAGAAGCTCATGGTGCAGCATACTCAGTACACCCAGGATCAACTAAGATGTATCAGGATCTAAAACAGTTGTTCTGGTGGGATGGGATGAAGAGAGATATCGGTGACTTTGTGGCTAGATGCTTGGTATGTCAACAAGTCAAGGCTGAACACCAGAGGCCGGCAGGGTTAGTTTAGCAGATAGATATTCCAGAATGGAAGTGGGAGAGGATAACCATGGACTTCGTCATCGGGTTACCTCGAACCACCAAAGGGTTTGACTCCATATGGGTAATAGTAGATAGAATGACCAAGTCAGCACACTTTTTACCAGTAAAAACTACCTTTAGTGCGGCCTGATGCTCGAGTTATATATCGAAGAGATAGTCGACTCCATGGTGTCCCGGTATCTATCATATCCGAGTAGGGTCCCAGTTCACTTCACGATTACGGAGGGCATTTCAAGAGGCCCTTGGGACACGTGTGGATTTAACCACGCCTTTCATCCCCAAACGGATGGTCGATCGAGAAAGGACAATACAAACCTTAGAAGATATGCTCAGAGCCTGCATGCTAGATTTCGGAGGAAGCTAGTGTGATCACCTACCCTTGATAGAGTTTTCATACAACAATAGTTACCAGGCTAGTATCCAGATGGCACCATTTGAATCCTTGTATGGGAGGTGGTGCAGGTCTCCCATTGGGTGGTTTGAACTTGGCGAAGCTAAGTCTTTAGGCCTGGACCTAGTTCAGGAAACCTTAGAGAAGGTCCAATTGATTAGAGAACGTCTCCTAGCAGCACAATCCAGGCAGAAGTCATATGCAGATAATCGTCGACGTAACTTGGAGTTTGCGATTGGGGACCACGTGTTTTTGAGAATATCCCCCATGAAAGGAGTAGTGAGGTTCGGTAAGCAAGGAAAGTTAAGCCCTCGTTTTATTGGTCCATTTGAAATCTTAGAAAGAGTTGGAGCGGTGGCTTATAAGTTGTACTTGCCTCCCAGTTATCAGTCCATACACCTTGTTTCATGTTAGTATGCTCGGAAATATATGCGACCAATCTCATGTGCTCACTTCACAAATCGTCCAAATTGATGAGAACTTGTCATATGAAGAGGAACCAGTTGCCATCGTAGATAGATAGATTAAGAAACTCGGCTCAAAGGAGATAGCCTCAGTAAAAGTTATCTGGAGGAACCATTCCGGTGAAGAAGCAACTTGGGAAGCTGAGGAAGTTATGAAAATCAAATATCCCCATCTATTTCCATCTCAGGGTACGTTGTTTAGATTTGGGGACCAAATCTCTTTTAAGGGGGGTAGTATGTGATATCCCAAATAAAGAAATTATAATTATTATGAATTATTATTATTATTATTATTTTTTATTATTATCAAGTGCACCTAACACTAATATTATTTAACATTATAATTACTAAGTGTGGTTAGCATTAATATTAGTTATTACTATTATTAAGTCTAGATATATGCCACTAATATTAATAATAATTAATATTACTAAGTGTAGCTAGCATTAGCATTATTATTATTAAGTGTACCTAGCATTATTATTATTTAACATTATTATTACTAAGTGTAGCTAGCATTAGCATTATTATTATTAAGTGTACCTAGCATTATTATTATTTAACATTATAATTACTAAGTGTAGCTAGCATTATAATTATTATTACTAAGTGTAGTTAGCATTATTGTTATTTAACATTATAATTACTAAGTGTAGTAAGCATTAATAATATTTATTATTATTATTAAGTGTAGACAAATAACACTAATATTATTCATGATTATTATATTTGTGTATAAATATATGAGTGTAGGAGTGTGTATGTGTAAGAAATGTTTAGTTTCATTTTGCTAAGTTTTGCTTTCACATCCTCTAAGTCAAACCTCCTCTAAACCAAACCTCTTCTTGGCCGAACTCATCTCTTGTCAAGCTCATGATCTTCATGGCCAAGCTTCAGTGAGCCTAGCTAATCCTCTCTTAGGACGTTGTGACGCTCCTTTCTTATAATTTGTGAGATTGGTTATTTGTACCATTCCAATACTTCGGAGTAAAGTTATTAGTAGAAGCACACTCACGACTACCAACGGTGAGTGGGATTAAGCTCATAATCATACTTTTGGTCATTATTAATATTTTTTCATATTATATAAATTATTTATGAAATT
Source organism: Dalbergia cultrata (assembly GCA_031216105.1). NCBI lineage: Eukaryota > Viridiplantae > Streptophyta > Magnoliopsida > Fabales > Fabaceae > Dalbergia > Dalbergia cultrata. Next base: position 23,606,572 of record CM062350.1, read on the forward strand.
TTAAAATGATTTATGTCAAGAGAATATATTGCTATAATTATGTCTGTTTTAGAAATATTATTACTTTTACAGTCATCATGAAAATTAATCATTTTAGCAAAACTCATGGGACCATAATTGATACCTTGCGTGTTATAGAATATCTTTTTCCTAGTTTATGAAATTGTGAGACCTCAGTTTAATGTTTACAGTAGAAATATTGATTATCATGTTTTTAGATTATGTATATCCTATGAAGATTTTAGAATATTAGATATGATTTATTGAAAGTATTGAATAAAGTATAATTCATAACAATTGTCAGATATATATTTTATTGATTACTGAAATCACTATGTCTACAAGCTGGTGATCCCTTGGACATGATTTTAGAATCTCAGTTATGCTACAATCAAATTCTTAGAATTATATGAATTCAGAGCTTTTATATTTATTTGGTTTATGAAAAAATTATTTTATATTAATTAGTGAGAAACAGTTGATTCAATTGAGTTAATTTGCGGGATTGATCGTTAACCTTGATACCAAATGGTCCGCTAGAGGACTAGCTCACCCACAATAAGGAACCTAGTGAGGTGTCCATTTATGGAACCTAGTTAGGTGCCCATCAGATTAGCCATTGGCTCAGATTTAGCTATTCAGCTCAGATAATTATGTACAGAATAATTCATGTTTCTCTACTAGTTATTGCTATAGATTCAGTTAATTTATATGTAATATATTTCACATCAGTTGCATGTATATGTTATGTATTTTGTTATTGTCCCGTGTGGGTTGTGAGTGGAGGCTCGCTCACTGAGTTTTGATGAACTCACCCTCTCTTTTCCTTTCCCTCTGAGATCTGACTACGGTTTGAGGTTGTACCCACAGGATCCTCCGTAGTAGTGCTCTGACTTCCTTGGTGAGCTTCGCTTTGGAGTGGAGCTTATTGTCAATTATGTCAGTCTAGTAGTGCTCCAATAAATTATGTAGGCAGGATCCCCGGACATGCATGATATATTTTCAGAATTTCTATTAATTGTTTTGTTATGTTTAGCTTTGGCCTAGAATATGGATTTTATGCAGATTTATGTTCAGAATTTATGTTTTGAGAACAATTTCATATTATTGAAGTTTTAGTTGAACTTGAGATATTTTGAATAAATTTGGATTATTTATGCATATTAGTCGATTCTACGTTGAGAGGCTTCCATGGGGACCCAAAACCTCACGTGCCGGTCACACTCTGTAGGTGGGTCGTGACAGAAAGGTTACTAACTAAGTGTAGGGATTTCTTGAAAACCTCTTTCAATATAGCTTTTGTTTCCCGAAAATTTTCAAAGAAATATGCTAGGTTTTGGTTTTTAAATCACAGTTTAGAGCTTGAATATTGATAAACATGTATGATTGGGGTAGTACATGTTGCTAGGAAGCATCTTTGGTGAAATTATAACTTGGTTTAGCATGGTAAAAACTCAGATTTTGAGTCTGGTAGTAAGTTTGTGTGATAGTTGGATTTTTTTTCTTATTGAAGTTAACATATAGAAATACTTTTATGAATTTTTCTAGGTTCATTAATAAGTATTTAATATTTTTAAAAATTATAAAGTCGAGATTGAACTATGTTATGTCTGGATGGCCTATTTCTGACCACTAAATTTGCCTATTTTTGTTTTCCAATCAAATGATGAAATTTTAAGTTGAAATTTTTGTATGTTATTATGGACATCTTGAAGTGTATCCCTCATTTTTGTTTAGAGAACTTTAGTTTATTTGCTATTTTTGAAAAATTTATGGAATTTGGCTGATTCTTATCCAAGTAGATTTTGGATATTTATTTTGTATAATTGTTTTAGCCTACCTATAAATGTCTTTTTGGCTCAAATTCTTTATAGATGAATCTAGATATGTTGAAGTGCCTCTGTGATTTATTATAGCTGTTCTCATGTTGTTTGATTAATTAACTAGAATTTTATTTGTGACTGGAATTCTGGACAGTGTTGTATGAGCTAAATTACGATTATGATTAATATGCTAATGATTTTGTGCATTGTACACTATGTAATTTAGTTGCTAATGTTAGCTAGTTATATATGATTATGCTTGTGCATATGACATGGAGCATGAAACACAAGTTATCAAAGTATTTTAGAATGAATAAAAGATCATTTTCAACATTGAGTCAATGAAAGTAAACCTGGTTAGGAATAATACTGTGTGAAAGTCGGAGAAAGTATATCCGATAATCATGTATAAGAATTAGCTCAGTTCTGATAAGCAGTCTATTATCCTGGAGTGGGCAAGGCCACTTATGTCAAGGGCACATGAAGTTGAGAAAGACATTAACATTGTGTATTTCGGGATACCCAACTGAGAATTTCATAATTCTCACCCATATATTTGTGTATTTTCATGTCGTCTCTAGATTGCTGATGAGAACAATGAAGTTATTATAACGGAAGTGCCTAATTTATAGTAGCTCAATGGCTGAAGAGCACTATCACTTTTCTTTCTATTATATATATGTTTGTAAATGTTTAAGAAGAAAAATGTATATTAAAGCTCATATAAGAGCTTTTTTATGTATTCGAACATGTATTCTTTGACTACTTTATTTTCCTTTCATATATTTAAGTAGAACTAGGAAATATTTATTGCACAACTTGCTCGAATATGCTGTAAAGACTTAAGTAAGATTTGCTAGTTTATAAGTAACAACTCCCAAGTTTGATGTCATGGTTTAAGGATGCTATTATACTTGGGAGAGTGTTACACTCCATTCCCTCTATTTTTAAAACATACACTATTATCCCCTATAAATTTAAGATAAGCTACGCTTTAATCCACTTTCAAATTTTTTATTAATTCTTTATTTTCTCATGCTTATTATTTTTTGTTGACTAAAATATCCTTTATTAACTTATACATATAAATTTCTAATAAAATATAAGTGATTTATAATAATATAAATATTGAGTTATATATATTAATTTTAAATTATTATTTATATTAAGAAAACAAATAAGTAGAAGTAAAAATTAATTAATAGTAAAAATAAAACACCAAAAAAGATTTATATTTTTATTTTTTAAAAAATTATTGTTACTATCTATAATTTATTCTCATAATATAGTAAAATTTTAAAAATTGAATTAAATACACGTATATAAAAATATATCAATATTTTTTATTATTATGTACACACACACACACACACACACACACACACATATATATATATGTAGCTATTAAAAAGGGTATTTTGGTCAAAAATAAAATAATAAGTATAAAAAATGAAAAAATAATAAAAAAAAATTAAAAAACATAGTATTTATCTTTCTGTTTTGGGAAGATGTGGTACCCAAGGTATACGTGTTAATAGATTTTTTTTTCCATATAGCCTTAGGATTTCCCAAGATCCACCCATATTACCGGGTCCTGAATTTCAGTACGTCTAGATCCTACTCGTCGTAGTAGGGCTATGCAATAGAGCCACTTTCCTGAGATTAAAAGTCCCGATAATGGTTCGTAAAGGGAAAATAAGTTAAAGAATAATTTTTAATGAATTTTATGAAACCTTTAAGTATTTCATTGTTAACCCACAAATTTATAAAATCTCAAAGATTCTTGGATTTCAAATAAACTCAAATTTAGATTTTGATTGGTTAAGAATTTGATTTTTTTTTTATATTTTGTTTGAATCCAAATGGGGGGTATTTTCTTGTTTACATTTATGTTTTAAAGTTAATGGAGAGTAAAATAAATGAGAACATTAACTTAGAAATGTAAATAAGTGAGTATTGGGACAATCCAGATGTGTAAAGACCTTTTTACCTGCAGTGTTGGTGAACTGTCACTGCTATAGTGGTCCTGCCATAGTATGGGGAGTTGGCCGTTTGGGCTGTCTGTAGACCGCTATAGCGATCCAGAACCGTTATAGCAGTCATAAGGGTTTCTAAGAGGGGGTGCGGGTGCGCTTGATTGCTATAGCAGTGTCAGTGGCGCAGAAACAATATCATACAACGTTGTTTCACTTAAGTGATCCCCTACCCCCTTTATATACACCAAACTTGGTATTTTTTACCTTAAAATCAAAACCCCTCTTCTCCAAACCCTTCCCACTTTCTTCCATTCAATCCAACCTCCAATCCTTCTTCTTCTCAAGGATCAAAGGTAAGATTTTATGGGTTTTGTCATCCACTTCCTCTCCATTCCATGTTCTTAGGTTTTGGTTGTTATTGCTCTTCATTGTTGTCAAGTGGGGGTGCTCTTCACTGTTATTAAAGTTAAATTAAAGCTCTCTAAAGATTGTTAGAGTTTAATCTAGAGTTTTATGTTGCCCTATAGCAGTTGTTGGTGTTATTCCAAGCTCTCAAGATCAAGTTGGCGGTGCCCACATACTCCTAGCTCCAAACAATGAGTGGGTTCAAACTCATGACCTTATATTTAGACATTATAAGTATGTTTATGCACTGTGATTGCTAAATATGAAAGTAGATATGAGAATATGATTTTACACATTTTGTTGAAATAGCAAGAACTATGATTTTGTAATGATAGCATGAAAAATGTATTTTAAGAAAACCATGAGACCATGATTGCTATATTATATGCTATGGAAAATGTTTTACATGTTGAGAAAGGATTGATTAAGAAAATATGTATTATAACCAGTTGCTAATTTATCATCATGTTCTTATAAGTTTACAATATCACTATGATTTTTTTTAGAATTTGAGATTTCAAGCTATGTTTAGAATATTCAACTAAGATATTTATATATGTTGGAGAAATGTTGAACAAAGTATGCTTTCGTTCATGAATAGAAGTGTTAGTATGATCTCAAAGTTATTATGAATATAAACCCCAATGTTTGAACTATGATTCTAGAGTTATCATATATGTGGAAAAATAGGTTAGTTTAAGATATGAATTTAGAACTTCAGTTTTATGGTACCAAGAGATATGAAATTCAGTATGATTCATAGCAATTGTCAAATACATATTATGTGGGCTTAAAATCGGAATGACTACAAGTGGTGATCCTTTGGGCTCGATTTTCAAAGCCACAATTATGCTAAAGTCAGATTATTAGAGTTATGTGAATCCAGAACTCTCAAAGTACTAAGAATTTATGGGCTCTTGTTTGCTAGGGAATGAGCACCTACTTTTCAATTATGGTTTCTCTCAAACTAGTTTAGTTGGTAAAGATAATAGACAGACTGTGAGTTAACGATAATTATTCCATTAACCTTGGTATACCAAGGTCTGCTAGGTGCAATTTTGTTCTATTCCAAATTAGTCTGCCAGGGACTGTTAAGACTATAAACAGAAGCTCTTATTCACCAAGGACTAAGCAACATTTTACAGTTTATGATTTTATAGTTATTATTATTATTATTATTATTATTATTATGTTTAGCATATTGTTTCTCAATGCTCTATCGCACCCTCAATTAAAATGATGTCATGATTGATTGAGAATTTATAAATGCTTATTTATGAATAGATGAAATGAAAAGTGTTTTGTTATATTGCTATGTATGTAGATATCAAATTGTTTATGTTTGCTGCATGTATACTATATTATATATATTTCTTAGTTGTTCCATGTGGGTGATAGGTGAAACTCACTGACTGAGTCCTTTAACTCACCTCTCTCCCTTCTACTCATAGTTGTAGGTACATGTTCACTTTTAACCCAGTTTGGTAGACACAGCTCATCCCAGTGGTGAGCCTTATTTTGGAGCAAGGCTAGTATAGGTTCATGTTAGTATTAGAGTGCTCTAGTAAATGTGCAAGCAGAATCCAAACCATGCATTATTTTCAAATTTTGTATTAAATTTTAAAATTTGAAATAGTTATGTATGTCTTTTCAGTTTACAAGTATGGACTTAAAATTGTAAAGCTTGATTTGAGTTTATATAACAAGCCAGAGAGGTATTTGTGATTCAGTTTTCAAGTGTTAAGCAGATTTTCAGACTTAAGATTTATACTATATGCTGAAACAGTTTATGATTTCGTGATCAACAAAGTTGGGTGAAAATGATTTGAGAGTTTGAACATTAAATACTTTCGATTTTATGAATTTAAATATTATGCTTTAATTAGAGAAAATGATAATAATTTAGAAGAAAAATCACTTTTTAAGTATGATATTATACTATGTTATGTATTTAGAGAGACACGTCACCCAATAGGCTTACGTGGGGATGAGATTCCTCACGTGTTGGTAATGTTCCCAAGTCGGGTATTGATAAAAAGGGAGTCTACAATTTATAAAGAGAATGGAGGGGAGTGTATATTTTAAAAATAGAGGGGAGAGGAATGCAATTAAGTCTTCTCTTAAGGGCGCTATAGTTTACTCATTTTCTTTATGTCATGCACTTACACCATGGAATAACTCTAAGAGAGATCCAAATATTTTGTATTACTCAAATATACTTTGTATTGATGGAGAAATTTAAATAATCACTTGTATTGAGAATAATAGTTAATAAATTAAACTTGCAAATATACAAAATAAACAGCATAGGGAAGAGAGAATCAAACTCAACTGTACCCTCATTCAGTCATCTTATTTGGCCTACATCCAGTCCCTAAGAAAAAGGTTGAGATTTTTCACTATCCATCATCTTCAGGGTATTTGGAAATATTTACACCACTTGAGTACTCGATCTTACACTTTTGGAATCCCTTACACAGTTGTATTTGAGTGACTCAAGAAAAATTAGGACGTCTCACCCTTTCTTTTTGAGGAACACCTCACCCTCTTACACTTTTTGAAGTAAAAGCAAGAAAAATATAATAAGCTCTCTCAGAGTAAATGATACAAGTTGAAGATCTACGAATTTTTTCTATAGGTGATGACTTTTTGACCACCAAACTTTATCAAGAATTTGGAATGAAAACAAATTATTGAATGTAGTTTATATTTAGTTTACTTTTGCCCAAAAATCTGTCATTTGATGATGTTTTATAAACCCATAATCGTGTAGGTTGTTAGGGGTTAAATACCAAAAGTTGCTTATTCAAAATGCATCCGTTTGTAGATTTTTTGCGTTGTAAGTGCTTACATCACCATATAATCGCTTACATTAAGCAAAATTTGAATCTAGGTTGAATTTATGAACATGTAACGGCTTACATTCCCTTGTAAGCACTTGATTCCTAGAATTCGCTAAAGACCTTTTCAAACACATTGTAAGTGATTATTTGACCTTAATTAAGAACACTTATAAACATGCTTTAAACAACTTCTAAATTAAACTCATGTTTACTTAAATTCAATTCAAACATTTCATAGAAAAACAATTAACTCATTCTTTCCTTTAAAATCAAAACTTATTAATCAAGTTTGAAGGAAACCTTGTTTAAAATTGATTTGAAACCAAATTACAAATGTAACTAAGATAGTGGTCAATGAAGCTTTACCAAAAGAAAACTTTTAACAAAAAGAACTTAAGTCCTAAGAATGTAACCATTTTGAGCTTGGATTTGGTCTTCTTCAAGTGTTCTCATCATTTGGCTTCAATCATGAGTAATCTTTCTTGGACTATGTCTTCTTCAAGTGATCACATTCTTTGACTTCAACTATGACTTATCTTTCTTGTTCAAAGCTCATTTCTTGTTATTCAAAATATAATGATAAGTTTTATTAATTATTTAAATATAATTTTAAAAAATATATATTATTTAAAATTTTAATTTATATTAAATTTTATTTATTATTTATGTCAATACTTTACAACCATTTATTACTTCAAGAAATTATAAAAATGGAAAAATACTCTCTTTCTTTCATATAATTTAATATTTTTCTATTATTTTTATCATAATTATTTAATTTAATTTGATAATAAATATCAAATTAGTTTTTTCTTAACCCTTACTTTTATATATCACATATTATTTGTTATTTATTTATATATTTTACTACTAAATAATTTATAATTAATTTATTTTATATTAAATACTACTTGTTATTTATTTAAGTATTTATTTATTATAAAATATTCTATTCATTCAACTATTATTTATTATTACTTAATTAAATATGAAAAATAAACACTATACATTGAAAGCTAATCACCTTATCCTACCTCTCTAGGCATGATTAAGGCATCCATTATTTTAATATATAAGAAAGATTTGATAAATTAGTTTATATAATATGATGCTTGCATAAAAAAAGTAATAAAGCTACTATATATTGTATTTTCTTATCTTATTATATCTTATATGGTGTGTCAAACATATCATCAAAATAAGTCTATTAATCTTGCTATGAAGGTTACTATCTATTTTCTTTATCTCTTTATAAAATCCTTACTTTAGAGGATTTACATTCTATAAAAAATATTGATGAAGAAACTGATTTTTCTCGTTTTGCAATTTAAATTTTTAAACACAAAGTCTCAATTATTGGCAGGAAATACAATGCCATTACATAAAGAATTGATCCTTTACCAATTTCAATTTTTCTAATCAGAAAAATGTAAATATAAATTAATTTTTTTTATTCATCAATTTCTATCTTTCTTTCTTTCTGAAATTTTTTCATTCGATGCTCATATATATATCAGTCTGTGTTTAAACTTTTTAACAATTAAGATTTGTTTATAAGGTTATCAATAGAACATTATTCTTCCATGTATTGAATATAAATCTATAATGCTGAGCCGATGCCGGTACCTAACGCATCAAAATGTGTTAGATTTAATATTACAATATGAGTATTATTTAACAAAAACATCCTCACAAATTAATAACTCTTTTTTCCCATAAGATAAATTAATAAGGGTCCATTTGAATACTACAAGACTTTTTTTAACTTTCTGAAAGTTAAAAGTTATATTTTTACCTTTTATTCTATTTGGCTAAAATAATTTATTTATTTTCTAAAAGTTATTCTTAGTCTTTTTTGAGAAATTAAAATATCTAACTTATTAAAAAATATTTTTTAAAATCCTAAAAATAAATATTTTTATTATTATATATTTGAATATAAAATAATTTATTTATACGTTACTTTTCAAAAATTACTTCTACATAATAATTTAAATAAGCTATTTATGCACACGGCTATAACTCTTATATCATAAATATTTTTGTCCGTTTATTTCATATTTTGCCCATCACGTTCTATGGTTAGTATATTGGCTTATTTGAAGTTTTTTTTAAAAAAAAAAATTATTTATTTAAAACAAACATTACCAGTTTCCCACATTGGATTTCAATCATTGACGCAAAGGAGCAAGTATCGTGGGGTACTTGTACAACTGCAAACAACATTGTCAATTTCAATCCTTAATTTGTTTTTCTTTATAGTTCAGAAGCCGTGTTGTTGTTGGCTTAGTCACATTGGTATTATATATTTTGGATATTTCAAAGAGGACAAGGGGGATTAGGAATCCACTAGAAGGTGGAAAAGAGGGACAGCGAAAAAATAAAGTTGGAGACGATGAATAAAAAAACCGAATTTAATTTTTCTTTAATTTATTGTCTTAGTTTCTCTGGCATTGTCAAAGTGTTTGGCTTAAGGGCTAAGGAATCACTCCGTGGGGCATTCGTGTGGTGTGGTCATCACCCATCAAGCCCCGTCTCTTTATTTTTTTTATTTTGTTTTATTTTAATTTATTATTGTACGCATTCACACTGATTTTTTTTTCTTTCATATTTTTATTATTGTTGTTGTTATGAATAAAGAGAGCCCTTTGAGTTGCCACGTTTTGGTTTTCGACTTGGTGTGCACGTGTACAGCTTACTTGACACTGAAATGCACAAGCAGATAATTTGATTTGATTACCTAACGAATGTTTGTTTGTATATTTGTAGAATTAATTCTAAATAGAATTAATTTCGATGTAAAATAATTTATATTTGGTAGTTTAATCTAAGAAATAATTTTGATAAAAATTACATGAATAAAAATCTAGAAGCAACGAGTTTTTACTTTTACTATAATTAATTTTGAAGCTGAAATCAATTCTAAAATTGCACTTAACCGGAAAACTAAACAAATTAAAAGGTGGACAAAATTGATTTTGCATCTGCCAGAAAAATCAATTTTGATGGTTTTCCAAACATGCTGATATGCTTAAATTTCGGAATGCTGTTTATAAATTAGCACTTTTTTAAAGTGCACCTTACATTTTGGATAATGAAGTATATTATCATATCTATTGATGAGAAAATTAAGGGTTAAGAAGTTTATAACACACAAGAACTTATATGTAAAATGATACATATGTATAATAATGAAAATGTTAAGAAGCGGGAAGTTTTAACCAAAATTCAGTTTAAGAATGATGTGACATGTTATTTTCTTGGTAAACATGTTACTTCTAGTTGAACAGATTGTTCATATGATTCAAAACATCTCCAATTATCCTTCTATTAAGCCATTTCATGTACACTCATCACCAATAACCACCTCAGTGTTAATATTTTCCTCCTCATTCATCTTTTTTTTTTCCTCCTTTAATTGAAAAATGTGTGACATTGCTTACACCGGGAACTATTTACTGTTGAGGCAACTACAAATACTCTTTTGTCTTTTTCACATTACTTAATGCTTATATCCTCTATGCTCTTCTCTGGTGGACACCAGCGTCCAAAACCAAAAACAAAAATAATAATAAGAGGTCTGATAATTCTTGACTTGGCCAATCAAGATATATCTTTGACTATTTTTCTAATAGAGTTATTAACCTTACCATCCTTGACCAAATGGCGTCAAAATGTCATTTTGAATGGAAAAAAAATGTAAATTGTTTAAATTTGATTCGTTTTTCGAATTTTTTTAGGTAACAGACCAGGCGTGAATTTGAGGCTTGCATAAAGCCGGCCTTTGAAGATCTTGGGTTGTGTTCAACCTATTTAATGTCTTAGCTTATGGGCCTATTAAAAGTATTAAATTGTAAATTTTGTGAACAAGCTTTAGGCTAGCTCAAACTTTTGAATATGTTAAGTCTAGGCTTAGAAACAGCTCATAGTAGATCATAGGCCCCGGTCCAAAAAAACATATTGGTAAATCAGAGGCCAGGCGTGCACAAGTTGAGGGGTTGCAGCATAGGTCTAACTCTTTATTGGTGAAACTTGATCCCTTTCTACTCACATTCAAAGGTCGGGTGAGTTCTTAAATGGGGATGATAAGTTTGTGACCATTTAGTCACTGAGTTTCATCCGTTGAAAATATTGATCTGATGGTTAGGATGAAATTTTTGACAAAGTATTTAATATTACAGAAGTTACCCAAGAGAAATTAAAAAATAGAGGAGAATTGTACATTGGCCCAAGTTGATTTTAAACTTTGCTTGTTGAATTATTAACAAGAGATAAATGAGATTAAAAACAAATGCAACATATTGGTGATGATTGATTTCACTTCTTCCCCCAAGGCCCCAACATTCATCGAAGCCGACCAACAAATGACCCTTGTTGCATGAACATCGGTGAATCCATGGATGCAAAGTCACACATCAATTGGGTATAATGATTTCATATTAGCCAAGCTCTGCACAAAGATCCTTTGTTCCATCAAGTCGATGACAAAGCCAAGTGGAGTTAGGCACTGTGCATGGTGGACCAAGGGTTACTGGCACGCCTCCCATGGTGGTCGTCCTAGATCGTGTCTCTGCCTGGCTGGTACTAAAGGAGCTTTGGTTGTCATAGCTGTCAATGATATTGAACATCCTTGAAAACCTTGCTGTAACTCCATTACAGCACCTAAGGGCAAGATTGTGTTTGAAAAAACCTTGCAACCAATCTAACTACATTTGAAAGAAGAATCCCATGTGGAGAATGGAGACATATCAATGTTTAGATGTTTGAGGGTAAACAAGCCAACATGCAACGTTGACGAATGGTTAAGATTTGGGTTCGACCAACTCCTAAAATTATAAATGCACCTCACACTTTCCGCAACCACATAAAAACTCGCCTCAAAGGTAGTAATTTTTCAGGTGAACATTGGTTATTAAATGCGAAAAAGCAGTGACCAATCCGAACTCTCAAGGTATAGAGTTCGAGTACATGAGTTTTGCTTCTGGCTATAAGTACTTCTCTATATATACTATTAGGAATTGAACTCTTAACTATATGCTTAAGAAACTAAACTATCTACTAACCTTGTTAAGTCTCGTGGTTCTATTCAAAGATAATTTAGATATGTATTAGATATTTGATTCTTAAACCGAAATCTATTCTCTTTTTTTGTGGTTTTATATTAGTGGTGCTTTTGCACTTTTTTCACCAAGCAAAATAGTAATTATTAGACAAACTAAGAGTGCGTTTGGTTTCAGTTTTCCAATTTTCAGTTTTTAGATTTTGTAAAGGAAAAACTGAAAAAACTGAAAACTGAAAATAAAAACTGGAAATAGGCAAAACAAACGCACCCTAAGTTTGTGTAAACTGTTCAAATAAACTTTACAAAAAAAAAAATTCGGCTTTTTAAAATTTGATTCGAATCTACTTCTGCTTTTTAAATATTGTCTTAACGAATTTTGGGATACACTTACGGAAATTTGCAAAAAAAATTACGGAAATGTTAGCTTCCATAATATTTTTAATTTGTTTTGAGTATTATGTAGGTTTTTATAATTTTACTCGAAATTCAAATAATTTTTTATAATTTAATAATTTCCAATAAACTTTTATAGAAATAATAGTTTTTGAATTAAGTCATTTGGCTAACCTACCGACATGACAATATCAAAGAAAATAGAATGTGTGAATTTTTCATACAATATGATCAACATATTTTATTACTCGCTAAATCTTTATCGTTTCACACAAAATTTAAATAGATTCTCATAGTAATAATAATTTTGCAATTAGATTCTTGAATCATTACACAAATCAGTAAATACAATAGTAATAATAGGTTGGTTTAAAACCTCATTGCAAAATCATCAAAAGACTCAGTAACCAATTTATAAACTATAATTATTTTTTTGAAAATTTATATATAATTAAAAGGAATTGCATAATGATTAAATTCTTTAAAACTTTTTATTAATTAAACTCTGAGATTAATTTTAATTAACTATTAAAGTAATAATAATTAAGTCAAATATTTTTATTATTGTCATAGTACACAATCCGATATATGTATAGAAATTTTTTACAATAGCAATTTATTAATATTAAACTTTCATTTGTTTTCCCTGTTTTTTTGCAATTATTTTAGTAAGACAGTCGTTCAGACTGAAAAGGGATGCATGTTATTGTAACGATATACAGTTGGACATTTGCCGCAGAGCACAGCCATCAGGACATTGGCTTTCAAAGGAGGCATATATAATATAACAATTCCCACATTAGAGAGCTACCCTAAAAAGAAGACCTTATATAGATTTGGGCTCTTCCACTCTAATAGTTGATATTTGGGATGTGATTTTTCTAAAGGCTTATCCTCATTACATGGTGACAAACTTTATTATGTTAGTGTAAGATTATAAGATCAAACCTTATGTCTCTAATGTGATAAAAAAAAAAAGGAATTATTTTACTAGGGAGCAGTTTTTGTTGGTTCGATTGACCTTTTTTTTTCTTTTAATCCTTACATTTTAAATTGAACATCAATTTCTTCTTAACAAAATTTTCAATATCAAATTGTTTTAATATTTTTAATTTCAACATCAATTTAGTCATTTTATTAAACCTTCATTTTGATATAATGACTAAAATAATATCAAAATGAAAGTGGTAAGACTAAATAGATGTCAAAAAGAAAAATGTTAGGACTAAATTTATTTTGTTATGATCAAATTGATGTCAAAAGTTTTTTGTAGGATCAAGTTAATGTCAAATTAAAAATGTTAGTGCCACAAATATTATTTATTTATTTATTATTATTATTATTATTGGGTCTCAGATTGACTTCTCTTTTCTGGTCGGAATGCTAGTGTCCACTTCGAAAGAAAATATATGGGAAATATTCTCTAGGGCCCATGGGCCATGATATTTGTTCAGGAGCTTATGTCTGAACCCTGAAGAGATCACATATATTCTCCACTCCGATGGCCCATAACTAAAGGGTCTATTCATTCAGCATTGTCAAATCCAATCCGTTATCTTCAACCCATAAACAGAAACCACATAACCAAAATGTTGGACATTTTTCTAACCTTGTGACGCATGGAATTAGATACTATGCTGGACTCGTGAAGAATGGGATACCATGTTGGACCCATGAGCCAAATGTGTGGAAAGCTGTCACTGTAATGTTCCTCCCCGACATCCAATGTTCTTTCCCGACATGAAAATTTTTAAATCAAGAAAAGAAGATTTGCTTTATATAATTTATTATTTGACAAATTAACTATTATATATAATATATTAGAAGAATAAGAGACTTTTTTTTTTCACTTACTCTAAGGCTATATTTGGTTAACGAGAGAAAATGAGGGTAAAAATTATTAGTGAGTTTTATATGTAAAATATAATATGAAACTCATTTAAATAATTTTCACCCCACTTTTATCTCTTAACCAAACACATCTTAAGGGTGTGTTATCCCTCATGATATGTTTGATTAGAAGGTAAAAATGTGATAAAATTTTTCAGAGATAAGTTACATATGTAATTTTTTTTTTTGTGTAAGTTACATATAAAAATTTACGAATAAAGTTCACCCATGAAAATTCCAATCCCAAAGCTATAGATGCAACTGGATGTTGAAGGGTACGTTTGTTAGCTGCTAGTCTGAGTGGGATGAGTTATATATATATAATTGGAATTATAATTTCATGATTCAATTTTATGGAATTAATTAAGAAAAAACTAAAATAGACTATTTTTAATTTCTAACATATATCTTATGAATTGTCAATTCAAAACTTATTAAATATCTCTCTTCTCATTAAATTTATATAATTTTTTTTCTCTTTCTCATTCATATTCTAACAATCATAATACAATTCTTTAGTTGACCCAAGCATAAAATTTAAGATTCTAATTCCAATTCCAACATAAAAAAAGTCTGATCATATTCTTGAAAGATTAATATCTCAAATAAAATGCTCAAGAAAACACATTTTAAATAAATACCTTTAAGTTCCTCCCTTTCCAAATAAAAACACTCCCCTCCCATGATCATTTATCATGCAAACCACCTAAAATTAGATGTGTAAAATTGTACAAGTTAGAGAGGATAAAATTGATATATAGATCAAATAAAACTATTTCTTACAAAAATATTATTTTTCATATAATAAATATTTCATCTCAAACATTGCTTATTATTTGCAATAACCCAAATTAAAGATTTAGGGTGCATTTGGTGTGTGAAATTAGACTTGGAGGTCAGAAATTTAAATTCAGTTCTAGTTTTAACATAATTGGAATTAGCTCAAAATTTTAGATTTTATGTTTGACTCTTACAAATAGTTAGGATCCACAATTATAATTCTAAATTCAATTTCATTTATATTGATTGGATACGTGATCTATAACTTAAAAATATTTTCACTAAATTATATATGTGGTAGGTGGGCAACTGGCAATGGATGGTAGGACACTGGCGACTGATGCCGAAATTAACCAATCCACACTCGCCATGGTGGGAAATCGGCCATTGTGAGAGGCGACCGATGACGGGCAGTGAGAAGTGGTTGTAGTTGGAAAATAATAAAAATTATGATATGTGGAATTAGCAATTTTTAAGGTATGAGTTAAGAATTAGAAAATACTTGAGCTAGTTATTTTTCAATTACATGAAATTATTATATGGAATTATGATTATAATTTTAAAAGGGCTACCAAATATAAAATTTGAAATTATTAGGATGTTCAATTCCAATCCCAAGCTCCAATTCCATACTCAATTTCACATTCAAATAGACACTTATAACAGTAGTCCCTAATTCAATGTAAGCCTCTCATTAACACATTCTTTATCCACTCTTTTGGGTAAAAGGAGAAGCAATATTGAGGGAAGAGAGAATAAGGATTGAACCAAGTGTGATTATTATTATTATCATTATTACTACTTTTTTTTGGGTCAGGGTGTTTTGGGGGGCGGGGGGGCATATACTGGGGGGAGAGACAAAGGAGCTCAATTCCTAGGAGTCAAACTCGGCTCCTTGGTCCTAATGCTCCTTTTGCAAAGGCGAACTTAACCACCTTATTATTGCTTGGCGTGATTATTTTTGAGACCTAAATCAAATCGCAAAATCTATGTTGATGTGGTTATTTTTTAGGCACAATTTTTGCAATTTGAGTTAGGTCTCGGCCACAACCCCCTTTTTTAATTCCTTTTTATTTTTTCTCCCAAGGGGTAAGGACGAACCTATCTTTGTGAACTAGGAATCAAATGTGATTCCTTTTTCTCATATACACTTTTACCATGATTATTTTTTTGCACATCATTTTCTCCTACACCTATGTTTCCACTCTATTAGATAAGGGGAAAAGGAAAAAAATAGTAGTATGATACAAACAACACCACTATTCTTAAAGAAAATATTTTTGAAAAAAAAACACAAAAACATCTCTCTCTCTCTCTCTCTCTCTCTCTCTCTCTCTCTCTCTCCCTTGCAACAACACAAAACCCATTCTCTTTTCTCTTCTCAGTCGTGTACAAGAGACCACCACTACCATCGCTGCCGCCGCCGCCCACATAAGAACATTAACAACAAATATATATATCTCTTTCACTTTTTTGAAACAATCTTCTTTGTAAGGTATGTGAGTTCCTCATTTGTACTTCTCTTTTGATAGGTCTATATGATATTTCTCCTAACACTTGGACGATCTGATTGTAATGATGGGTGGATACTTTGAGCTAAATATGATTATTGAATTGAGAATAAATAATTTAGTAAACTTGTAAACTGGTGCTAAAACTCATAAAATAATGCTAAAAACAAGTTTACAAGTTTTTTGTTGTTGGTTTATAAGTTTTTTGCTATTGGTTTATAAGTTTTAAACACAGGTTTACAAGTTTTAAATACAGGTTTACAAGTCATGTAAATCAAGTGCAAAAACTTATTAAACTAAGCATTGCTTAAAACTTATAAAACAAGTGTCAAAAACTTGTAAACCAATGGCAAAAAGCTTATAAACCCATGCTTAAGACTTACAAACTAACTGCAATAAGCTTGTAAACTAAGTTTTCAACATAAAGTGGTGTTGCAAAGTTTTGAACTGGTTATAAATAATCGAAATCCGATTCTAAATATTGTGAAATTGATGCTAAAAGAATTGATACCTAGTGCAAAATACTTGTCAATCAGTGGTAAAAACTTCTAAGCTTTTTGAAGAAACATGTAAACCAGTGCTAAAACTCATAAAATAATGTTAAATACTTAGAAGAATGTTAGGTAAATTAACTAGTTTTTATCATTGTTATTTTATTATTCTTTTTTCTTGAGACTAATAGTTGTCTGTTCTTTTACAATTTGTTAGCAGCAATTTAATTATAGTTTTTCAGCATGAGTTTATAAGTTTTTTAATTGGTTTTAAGTTTTTAGCTCTAGTTTACAAGTTTTTTGTACTTGATTTATAAGTTTTAAGAATAATTTTTCAAGTTTTCTACTTTTGGTTTATAAGTTCTTTCACACTTGATTTACAAGTTTTTAGCAAGGTTTTATACGTTTTTTGCACTTAGTTAACAAGTTTTCAGTATGGACTTATAAGTTTTTTACATTTGACTTACAAGCTTTCAACACAAGTTTACATATTTTGTCCACTGGTTTACTAGTTTGCATGGATTTATAAATTGTATTTTGGTTTAGCACAAATTTAACAGTAGACTACTTTGATTTTTGTTATTTGAAATTGGTTATTGCATTAAATTATAGATATTATTCAACGTAAATGATACATGAACTCATTTGTACCCCTTTCTTTTTGTACTACATACGTAACCATATAATGTCTTCAAAAGCAAAGAATATAAAACACATGGAAAAAAAGACAAAACCCCAAGAAGGAAAGAAGAGACATACATGAATGTGATCAGATCAATGTGGACAAAGGCATTGGTAGTGCACAGATTGTTAGTGATAATGGTGAATCAATAAATAAAAGTATAGCATAAAGTTATAAATAATGATGATGAACTTATAAATAATGATGATAGAAAGACTGAACTTTTCATTGGTTGTAATAAACTTGAAATGTATAAACAAATTAATTTAGTTTTTGATGAATGACTTCCTTCCCGTGAGCATGCAAATATCATGTAATTGAGTTTTCCATCCAACCTCTTCCTTGAATTTTTTATTTTAAACCCAAAATCCTTGTTGCTTAAGAAATTTTTATAGAATGATTTCATTTCTTCTTTTGAATTAAATATCATCCTAATAGCGGGTACCACCATCTTAGAATTACCTTCATGGTCATCCATATCAAGTTCAACATGAAAATCTATGCCAACATTCATTGAATTCTCTATACCTTACCTATGGAATACAATAAAACATGCAACAAAAATAAACACAGAAATATGGAAAAATATAATTGTGATAGAAAACCTACAACAAAAAGAAGCCCTCCAAAAATTATATTATATAGTTGTGATACAAAACCAACTCAACAAGGAAGCATCCACTACATATACAATATTTAGCATTTGATTTACAAGTTTTTAGAACCGATTTCAAAGAATTAACAATCAGATGTAAAAAACGTATAAACCCAGCCCATGCTAAAAACTTGTAAACTAAAAGTAGAAAACTTGAAAACTCATATTTGAAACTTATAAATCAAGTACAAAATATTTGTAACTTAGAGCTGAAAACTTAAAAACCAATTAAAAAAACTTGTAAACCTATCATGAAAAGCTCCAAACTACTGCTAATAAGTTGTAAAAGAACAAACAATCATTTTTCTTAAGAAAATTTAATAATAAAAGAACAATAGTAAAAAAACTACTTAATTTACTTAATATTCTTCTAAGTTTTTAGCATTCCTTTACAAGTTTTAGCACCAGTTTACAAATTTATTAAACCAATTTAAAAGTTTTTAGGATCAATGTACAAGTTTTTACCACCAGTTTACAAATATTTTACGTTAGGTATCAACTTTTTACCACTAATTTCACAATACTTAGAATCATATTGGAAATATTTACAACTGGTTGAGAACTTTATCACACCACTTATGCAAAAAATGTGGTTTACAAGTTTATTGCACTTTCTTTGTAAGTTTTAAGTACCAATTTACAAGTTTTTATCATCGGTTTACTAGTTTTTTGCACTTGGTTAACAGGTTTTAACCAATGCTTAGTTTGACAAATTGTTGACACTTGGTTTGTAGGGCTTATAAACTTGTACTTAAAACTTATAAACAAAGTGAAAAATACTTGTAAACGAAGGATAAAAAACTTGTAAAACAATGGTAAAAAACTTGTAAATAGGTTTTTAGCATTAATTTATGAGTTTGAATGCCACTTTACAAGTTTATTAAAACTTTTATTTCTACTTCAATAATTAGATTTAGCTCAAAGCGTCCACCCACTATTACAATCAAATAATTCAAGTGTTGGGAGAAATATCACAACAGGCTCATAAAAAAAGGAGTGCAAATAAGGAGCACACATGCTATATAAAGAAGATTTTTGCAGAAATGTGAAAGAGATGAACATATGTTGTTAGTATTCTTCCGTGAGTAAGAGAGCTACGCTCCTCAAGGGTTGTTGTTCTTGTTTTGAGATGAGTAAATAGCCGGCATGTGACGGCGATGGCGGTGTCAATGGTGGTCTCTTGCACGTGAAAGAGAAGAGAAGAGAAGAGAAGAGAGAATGAGTTTGTGTTGTTGTGCGGGAGAGAAAGAGAGAAAAATGTGTGTGTTTTGCTTTTTTATGATATATTTTCCTTTAGAATAGTGGTGGTATTCATATCATACTACCATTTTGTCTTTTTTCCCTTCTCCAATACGGTGGAACCATAGAGATAGGGGGAAATGATTTGCTAATAACATAATTGCTTTTACCACTTAAGCCAGCTTGCATGCGGCCATCTTCGTGTTTGTCCACACACTCTTTTCCTATTCTAGTTTCTTTCTGGCTATATAGGCTCGTGATCCAAGTTTTGAGAGAACTAACAAGTGTTGAGCAAGAAGACTATTCATTTTAACAACAGTTTGAGTAACACGTCATAAAACCATTATTATACTCATCATATTGGAGAAGATCACAAGAGCAAGCGAGCAAGTGGTAGCGTGGGGGTGCTGCATGTGACTATATTACAATTATAAATTTTGAATTGAGCTTATTAGATCGATTATGGCCAGGAGTGCAATATGCACACATGAACTTGGGAAAATGCTGACTTTATTTATTCTTATTCCCTCGGGAAAAATAATCCAAAGTCTTATATTTGATCTCTTTAAAAACTTCCCTGCCAATAGTATGCTAAGTGCCAAAAGCCAAATGCATTAAACAAATATGTAGAAAAGAAAGGCACGTACATACAAAGAGTAGTAGGAGGAGTGGTTCGATAATATGTGGCTACAGCCGGGTAATGCGCCTTGATTGATGTAAAATCCACACACACCAATGATTGAATGATGTTTAATTGGTTGTGGTCTGGCAAATGTGAATTACTCCTCATCCTTTTATGCTGATATTTCGTTTACTAGCTATATCATACATTCTTTTTTTAATTTCAAACTTTTACGATTTGCAATTAT
Source organism: Dalbergia cultrata (assembly GCA_031216105.1). NCBI lineage: Eukaryota > Viridiplantae > Streptophyta > Magnoliopsida > Fabales > Fabaceae > Dalbergia > Dalbergia cultrata. Next base: position 23,627,191 of record CM062350.1, read on the forward strand.
GATATAATAATTTGAAGTGCCTAGTAAGGTTACATTTATTCATTAATAATTGGTGATGTTCCACTATATATGTGTATGTGTGAGTGTGTTAGATGCTAGTTGTCCCTTTTGAACTACTACCTTTGATTACTATTTCTTATGCCAGATAATATATATGCAAATCATATACTCCGTTATCTTTTGAACATCATAAAAAATGTGCTTACCAAATTTGAGTAACATATATTTTTTTTTCAAAGGTGAAAAATAGTATATTGGTTAATCAATATTGCAACAAACTATTGAAACCACATATAACAGCAGCTTTATAATAGGATCGATGTATATGGAGATGAATTTCCACTACAAATTCGCACATGGGGCAGATCATAATGCTTGCTGACCAAGTTGCTTATTATTGGGAACATGTCTAGCACATGAAAAGTTGGAATTTTTGTGGAACACGTGAACTTCCAAACTTGCCTGAAAAACCTTTTGATTTTGGCATGATTTTGAGTTAAAAAGCTACTTTAATTTGTATTCAATATGTGATATGTACTGTGTAAGGCAGTGGATTTGTTTTGTCATGTGTGCTGAATCTACTCAATTATATTCTCATAATCTTCTTTTGTAAAAAGTTATTAGCTAGATTAAGGAGAATATTCGTTTCAATTCACAATTAAGACATTCTTCTAAATTTACATCAAATGTTTATAGAAATATTTATAACCGAAAAAAGTCTAACAAGTGAAAAAAAAAATTGGGAAATAAACCGAACCCAAATTATAACAAAACATGAGGAAAGACCAACTAGCTTACCCAAGTTCCGTTTTCACCTTTTATTTGCACATTCCTTGGTGAAGATTTGTCAATGATCACCGTTGCTTGTATTCCAAGTGCCTATTTCATATATAACGAGATGTGAAGCCAATCCTAAAGATTCTCCAAGTATGAAGCATGTGATACTTTGAAGGCAATGAAATCATGGAGCCGTGCATGGGTTGTATCAATTGTATGTATGTGCATTATATTGACCGTTGAATATTTTATTTTCTATCTTTAGCCGTCCTTGATATATAGTACTTTTTGGTCTCACAATCACTCCAATGAGTCAAAGAACAATTTGGATAATAACTCTCGCTACTCGTAAAAATCAAATAAGAAGAGGATGACCTGATAAAAGTGCTTATATAAAATTAATTCGGAAAAGTAGCTAGCTTATGAATATAAGTTATTCTGTATTTGAATGCATAATAATAAAAATAGTTGTTTTAAATGTTTTAAAAAAGTAATTTTAACTTCTTAAAAAATAATTAAAAATGATCATAAAGGAAGTTATAAGTTATATAGTCAAACAGGAAAAACAAAAAGTTGAATTGTTACTTTTACCTTCTAAAAGGTTGTAAGAAATCATAATAAGTGTCATATAAACGTATCAATGAGTGATAGCTTTTACAAAGCCTCTCCATTCTACTCCCTTACATTACCATTCTGTGCAAATTGATATTCATGTCTTAGGGGGAGGGGGCAATAATATATTACTACTTAAGGTGTGTTTAGTTAGAAGATAAAAATAAAGAATTAGTTTTCTTGGATGAGTTTTACATGTAAAATTATATACATAAAACTCATTCATATAAATTAAACTTACTCCTCATTTTTACACTTTAACGAAGCATCCCTTTAGTTTTAACTAGATAAATTATTGGTAGTTAGTTAGTAGTGTTTAGGCTAATTATTTAGGATAACAACATTGATCTCACATCATAACTCTAATTGTATGTATTGGTAGTCTTTCTTGTTTTGAATTACCTTTTACATAATCCATATGGTTTGTGATAAAGTTGAGTAATGCTAGCTAGACGGTCAAAATATATTATGAGAATCTTTAACAAAAATTATAACGATTGTTTGATGAAATTAAATTATATGACTCATTTATTCACCTCAAAGTCAGTCATTATGACTCATCATTCAAGCACGCAAATTCTGATAAAATTTTTGTAGTGTTTTTCTGAAGTTTTTGCCTTCTCTCCTAAAATTTTGACCATCTGAAGTGATCATGTCCTCCTTATTCAAAACTACTAGAAAAAAAAAAAACAATAAAGTTTAAGTCCCAATTTCTTTTTTTTATTTCAATAAATTTTCGGTGAAAAAAATTCATCATAATGGGCGTGCCAAATTTTTTGCTACACAGTGCAAATACTACCGACAAATATTTTTGCCAATAACCCAAAAAAAAAAGAAGAAGTTCCCTACTTCATTTTCTGTCAGTGAATTCGTTGGTTATATCGTCGGAACAAGTCCACTAGTAACTCACATTTTTTTTTTTTTGGCAGTGCAAAGTTTTAAATCATGCATATTTTATTAGATCAAAACATAGATAGTTAAAAGAATAGTTTAATTTCTATGCAGTGACAATGTAAAAATATATTACACACTATTATGTAATTAAATCATCCCATTTGCATGAGTTTTCAAGTATTGAGTATGAGACTTAACCACTTATATGATTATATAACAATCCAAAAAAGTTTTACACATGTGTAGAAATTAAAAGAATAATAATCCTTATAACTACCAAAATAATAATATTAATGGTGTGGGTAGGTTTTGCTAAATATTATGTTTTTACTAAATTAATATATTATTTTCAAATGCATAATCTTTCTTTGATCGGTTACTGATTTAATGATGAAAATTGTAACAATATAATTAAACAAGAATCTTTACTGTTATTAATACTTCAATCTTTTTATATGCATTTGCAAATTTAGATTTCAGAAAAAATAAAATTATAAAATGTTGCACAAAAAAATTAATTTTTTTATATTTCATATATAATTATAATTGAATGCATGCAAGAAGACCGGTAAGCATAATCTTGTTGACTTTAAAAGACAATTGGCATAGAAGAATGCAATTAGATCAGAGAATCAGCTCTATTGTAGTGTTAAATTACGATTGAGAGAACATAAAATAATTTTTGTGATTTTTTTTTTGGTAATGAATAATTTTTGTGATTGACAACAGAGAAATATTTACCTAAATTTTAAATCTTTACGTTGTTCCTCAGTTTCAATGCTCTCTTGGTCTTGAGAGAGGATGATGGCTCTGTTACTGCGCTCATGTTTATATTGCAGAATTTTTCTTCATACCAAGTAATATCTGATCTTAGATTAAAAAGATGTAAACATGTAAGATATAAAAGTTAAGAGATGTCATTATGAGAAAAAAAAAGGTAATGATTTTTTGTATATAAATTAGTTTGAATTTTTGTTAATAAACTAAAAAGTTAATTTTTTTTTATTTTTTTCTAAATTCTTTTAAAAATAAGCTAAATATGTTAAAAATACATATAAATTTTTTTTCCCTTTCCACAAAGAAATTTTTAATCAAAATAATGACACTTAAATGAGCTCTACGTTCTATAACTTTTATCTATTTTTTCAATATCCGGTTACATTTAACAGATGTAAAACAAAGAGGTTGTTGAAGCTCCCAATTCAATTATTCATTTTATTAGGTGATGCAGATGCCATTATTCTACAGCCTCCCAACATTGCACGTGATGATTAGGTTTCATGTTCCATACAAAGGAAGAAAAAAATAACAAAGCTGAATGAAAGGAAAAAAATAAAAAATAAAAAAAAATAAAGAGAAAGGAAAGATTAAAATTTCATATGCTTCTTTGTCATCACATACAGCACAAACTCCAAACTGTTACCTGCTACGGGTAATTTGTCTTATTGACGAGTGATAAAGAAAAATATTTTAATCAATCAAGAAAAGCTATACAAAATGATAACTATGTACATATCTATAAAGTCATTGGCTTAGTTGTCAGACACGATCTAAAATGAGTGGTACGTGTTATTCAACTACGTTTTCACTTTAATCAAATGATTTTCTTCAATTTTCTTATTGCTATGATATAATTTAATTGGCGTCATCAACCATGGTTTTTCTTCGTTCTTACATGGTAGGCGTGGATGTCAATGATTGGAGTGGCACCCTTTGATTACACACACATGCTTCGTGTTATTGCCACTTCATAAACATTCTTCCGTCTCAATCTACAAAACCTATGCTGAATTTTTTCAAGATATGACTTTGTTAACCGAAAGCAAACTAATTTAGAGACACATTTGCTGATTTAACAAGCCCCCCCCGTATGTGTTGTTGATAAGGAAGGTGTTTCTGTAAATCCAATTGATACTTGCTCACTCTATATTTACATCTATGTTACGTGTTGATATATTGTAATTAAAAATCTATATATTATATCAAATGATTTAGACGTAATGCTTATCTCTTCATCACAATTGAGTTTAGTTATATCTCCAATATATATAGATGTGATATCCTATTGTCCAATTTTGTGACAAGTATTCCTATTGACAGAAATTCGTTGATAAAGATGGATTAATCTGTTATTTCAGTTGACGAATTAAATCTTCGTGATTGGGCTATTACAAGAGAAACTATAGTTGCTATTCAGTCTTAGTTGTTTAATCATCCTGATGTAAAAAAGAATGCTGGCAGGAATATTTTCTTGGTATAGATTAAATGGTTTGGATATGGTTTTGTTTCTTGGTATAGATTAAATGGTTTGGATATGGTTTTGTGAATGAGTAGTGTTATTTGTACTTACACTTTGTGAGATATCGTGTCAACACACTTTTATTTACCATTATATGAGATGTGAGTTTCAAATTAAGTGGGGTTCACACTTCATCCAAAGATAAATAAGAGCGTGTCAGTATAATATTTCACTAATAATGAGTACAAATAATATTCCTAAAATATATAAATATTTCTGGAATATATAAGGACTCCAACATATGCTTTAATTAGGGTATCGCGTATTCTATTTGTCATACCTTTTAGGCAAAATAAAAACATATATTTTTTTATAGAACAAAATAAAAAGATATAAAAGCATACAATTTGTTACGACATAGTATGTATGCATGATGTGGACGCTAGTTAACTGTAATCGTTTCACACAAACCATAAATTAGCACTTGATTGTGACATCTCTCCATTTTTCAAAGCCACAAGCAATGCTTGTTGGGCACGAGGCATGCCAGGTTTATTATAAAAACATTAATTTAGTCTTCTATGCCAATGCACACATATGAAATTAAGTAGACATAGGTTATAAAAATTAAGGGAAATAAACAAAATATATTGTTCTCAATATTTACAAAATAGTTAATTCGCTTGCAGTGTTTGTACTGTTGTACTCACTACTTGATTTTTCTAAGAGTCGGTCTTAACTGTAACAGAGATTCAAAATTTTTTGTTTGACTTGATTTTGCTAGAAAACAATAATAAGTAGAGGGAGATAAAAGAGGAAAGTGTGGATGCAAGATATGGTCCTGCCACGTATCATAAACATCTTAACAACTTCAATTAGATTATGATACACATGTTTACATGTAAAACTTTACAAAGCAAATGAAAGTAAAAACAAAACAAGAAGAAAAGAGAAAATCAAAGAATAGTAATCAAATTCAAGCAAAACAAGCATGAAATGTGACTTGTTTTGTTTCCTTAAGGAAATGGGGGGTCCAAAACCAGAAAAAACAAAAAACAAAAACCAAAAGAAAAAAGAAAATACCCAAGAATAATTACTAGTTGCAGGTAGAAGGAGCAAACCCAAGAGTGTTATGAGACAAGTCAAACTCCCAAAGATGGTTTTGTTGCATGATATTTCCTATGACAATGGTACCAGGCCCAGTTGTTTCAACAATTCCTATGCACTTCACTTGAGGTGCCGCATCAATGATGTAGCTCTTCACTGGTGGCTCAAACCTTGCTCCCCCATGAAAATGGAACACCAACCTTGGCACCACACTCTCATCAAAACCTTCACCATCAAAGCAGAATTCCAACACTCCAAAATCTGCAGACACCATCTTGACATTGGTTAGGGACTTGTTCAAGGCCTCAAGCACTGGACCATAGGCTTGATCAACTAGTTGTGTCAAGGTTGTCCCTGAGTCAATTATGGTGCCTCCTTGTGCATTGAAATCCCAAACCTGAGGTGGGATTTTCAGCATTTGGCCTCCGACTGAGATTCCAACCACATTCACACCATACAATGGTGCAACCAAAAGGAGTTCTGTCCTCCTGATTTCACTCAACAGTTTGACATTTTGGCTGCTACCAAACGTTAGATAACTTGAGACATTTTTGTGGCTCAAATGGTCAACAAGACAATAGGAGAACTTGCCACCATATTGTAGAGCTGCTTTGTCGACAAATGAGTCCTTAGCATAGCCTAGACCCAATATACCACCCGTGTCTTCATTGAAGGTTACTCCATTAAGCATGGATCTTGTGCATCCGATTGTTAGATTCTGAAGTTTTCCCTTCTTTCCATTTGTGAGGTCTAGTGTGATTGTGTCAGTGCCAAAGAATCCCTTTGCAGATGAACCATCAACATAGCTGTCAATGATTAAGATCAGAAGAAAAAGTCAATAATTGAACATGGTGAACAAAGGGAAATTCATGTTCTTTAAAGTGGGTGGTTTAGCTCTGATTTGAAAAATTAATGTGAAGACTATGCAGAAGGGTTTTTTTTTTAATTATTATTATTATTACTACTATTATTTTTTCCTAGTTGAACTTGGTAAAAGGCTGGCCTATTTGAAGGCAGTGAGTAACCAAGGGCTTGTCTTCCGGCATCATGCCTTGGATGCACAAATGTAGGTCATGTGATGCTCACCTACTAACATTAATTCTCATTTATAACCATGGTTGGATGCTAGAAAGAATGGTTGCTGGGTCACCAGCAGGTGCAATGACAGCTTTTGTGCTTATGTCTGTGTGTGAGGTGTACCTTTTTGTTAATTAGCCCCACATGGCATTTTTTTAATAATATACGAAGCATATAGTAGATCTTTGATTATGATGGCCATAAGCAGGCTTATTATAAATACACTCACTCCTTTCAGAACTTTAAATGCTTTGCAGGACTAGAAAATGTTCTGTTTTTCCAGTTACACCTTAAAGGGCCTGTAAACCTTTAACTTGTGATGTCAATAGGATAATTCTAAGCAAAACATTGAGAAATTTGTTCATATTTATAGCCACTAATATCAATTGAATCTTAATCAACTATAACTAACTCATTAAATGTGGCTCAATTTATATACCCTGAGTCATTATGTTGGCGGATCTTGTACATAAATGTGTTAGGACACCTTGTGACATGGGAAAAAAAATACACACATCCGGTACAAAACTCAATCCCCACCCCTCTTTCAAATCAAAGAGAGACGTTGCAAATATTTTTGGCTAGCTTTTAAAATGGAGCTTGACTAGCTATTATTGCTTTCAGAAAGGACATGCTCCCTCCCCCAGCCGTCTTAATTGGCCATCACCCTCGCCCACAAAATAGAGATACTAAAAATTTTGAGGTCCAAAATCTCTCTCTCTCTGTGGGTTTTCTCACCCAATTCATTACCAACACTTGTTGCCAGAGGGAAGAAAAAAGAAAAAAATAGAAAGGACTTTAATTAGCTAGCTTCAATGCTCCTCTGCAAACTCTTTCTTTTCTCTCTTATCCAAAGTTCTGCTAATGCTCCCTTCTTTCACAACAACCCCATTGATCAATTTTCAACCAAATTAAAAAAAAAAAAAAAAACTTAAATCAAGAATCAAACCAAAATTTGTCCACCCCCAAAAAATTAAATTAAAAAAAAAAAACACACAGAGATAAACAAAACAAAAGAAATTTAAAAGACAAAGAATCAAGAGGAACAAACAATTTAACCAGTACCTGATATCATATAGGCATGGATCAGAAGGCCTAGGACAATAAGTGAGTGAGAAGAGGTCGCTGAGATCAACCTTGCACTTGTGTGATGAACATGTAACTGCTTGAAAAGAACGGGACCTGTGAGGACGGAACACGCCATTATCATCACTAGCCTTGGACCTGCTTGTTCTTGTTCTCGTCCTTCTCCTTCTCCTTGTTCTCCTAGGCTTGTTCCTTGACTTCCTCTTATGCCTCTTACTATGCCCGCCACCAACACCACCAGTGCGGTTCTTTTGCAAACAATTGAACCATGTCAGCTCGTTCCCTGAGTCAGCAACAAGCCAGAACCTCTGCCGTGGGGTCCCAACCTCGACCTGAACAAAGTACTCTCCGAGGCCATAGTCCCTCCCTGCATGCATTGGCATTTGGAAAGTTTCATAGCCCTTCCTTCTGTTATTGTGGTGTTTGTAGTGACTCGTGAGACCCCATCTTTGGTTCATCCTCTGGCGCCTAATGGTGTCCCTTCTGATGAACCCCTTGATTGCCTCAAGCTGATCCAAGGCGCCATTGTCACCAAGGAAGCGTGGATGGTGCCTGTGCACAAGCTCAAGCCTCATTTTCTGGCCTGGTGGTGATTCATTCTTGTCCTCATTTTCACCCTCCTTCTCCTCATTGATGAAGCCATTAGCATTTATGGGAATCAACAACAGGAGGAGGGAGATGATGAGGATTGTTGAACTACTACTCCATTGCATCCTCCTCCTCCTCATCTGCAAAATATATAGATAAAAGAATATAGATATATGTGTGTGTGTGTGTGTACAAAATGTGTTATGTATGTGTACAATATATGGTTTTGATTAAAATGGGGTTTCTTTTTTTTTTTTGTGAGGAGGGAGAACTGCAAGGGGAAAAGAAGAGGAACAAGGGAGATAGAGAGGAAAGAGAGAATAAGGTGCTAGAAACAAGAAGGTGCTTGAGCTGGTTTTGTTGCAAATGGGTCCATTTCTTTCTTACTAGGAAAAACAATAAAGAAGAGGGAAGGGAAAGGAGCCAACAAAGATATGAGGATTTTGAGAGGTACAGAAAAGGGTAGGGCCTTTGTTTTCGCCTTTCAAGTAAGTTTAAGCCCTCGCTTCTTCCTATATATATATATATATAATGAAAAAAAGTTATATTGTTTTTTTCTTTTTTGGCAATTAATTAACTTTGTCTCTGTGTTTGTTGGGATGTGCCTCCCCCCCTTCCTCTCTCACTCACTCTGGGCCTCATCCTCCACGTCTTAATTGTTTTTTAAAGATTTGCTTTCCCACACTATTTTAGTATTTTGTTTTACATTACCCTTTTTTTGGTCTTAATTATCGGTACTTAATATATACTAACTGCTGCATAGTGTATGTTGGTTACGATACAAAGCAATGCTTTCGCGCACTGTTTAAGTATTTCTTTACGAGAAATTATTTCTTAGATGTTCTAAAAGAGCGGGGAAAATTATTCTGTGTTATTTGTTATTTCTTATATTAACTATTGTATTAAAAATATAAAACTCTCATATTGATCCACCTTAAATTTTATATTGAATGAATTAATTCATCTGAAAAATATTTGACATATTACATGATTTTTGAGGGGATTAATTAATTTGTTCCCCTTTTTTTTTAGAGAAGACAATTTGTGTGATGTTTTAATTAGGCAAAGTCTTCTTTAGATAATTCTCTTTTCTAGGGAAAACAGTTTGTCCGATGCAAGATTCAAGAGTGACGGGTTTGGTTTAAGATGTTAAAAAAGGAAAAGTTAAAAACAACATTGACCCATAAAATTAATATATTAAGTAATGAATAATTTAAACAAATATTTCTTTTAACTCTTGGGGTATCTATTTCTTTGTTTACATGTCATTTTTTACTCTTGTTAGAATAGAAAACCACTTAGATACTCTTAGATAGCAAGAGAAAATATTTGTTCTGTTTTATTTATTAATTGACGCATTAACTATTATAATTAATAAATGGAATAAAGTAAATGTATTTTCTTACTCTCATAGCATGTGAAATTTTTTCCATTAGGACATTTTTTTTTTCATGTGATTATTAGTGCTTAATGCATATTAGTTACTGAATTTATAGTATTATTATATTAATAACGTAGATATGATGTAAAACTTTAATAACGGATATATTAATACATATGAGTTGCTGAATTTATTAGTACTTAATATTCTAGATATCGTATATCAACAACGTAAATATGACGTAAAACTTTTATGGGGTAACATCTTGTTTTTAATTCTTTTTCCGTGTTTGTCTTTGCCTAAAATTGTTACACAGTACTCACTTCACTATTTCGGATGCTTGCTTTGTAGCCCACCACACTTGATATTATTTTATGTGGGGATTCTGCTTTTTCGTACTGGCTTTTTAGTTTGTTTGTTTTGTTGTGAGAAGTGTTATTTGTACTATTTTATATGAAAAATTATGTTTATTTATATTTTATTTATTATTGAATGGGTGTGAACATCATTTAAATAGAATTTACACTCTATTTGAAGATGAATAGGATGTGAGTTTAGACAATATCACACACACTACGAATACAAATAACATTATTCTTCTCTTGTAATGATAAATATCTTTCTCTGTCGTGATTTTACTTTACCTGCTGTGTTACTGGATTGGATACAGTTAGAATTGATTTTATTTATTTTTTCACTCACTGATCCGTGTCAATAATTTTATAATAAAAAGTTGGTTTAACACATTTCGTTCTTATAAAAAAGAATTATTTTAATTTTAATCCCTAAAAATATTTAAGAATATGCATTTAGTATTTATTATGAATATGGAAACTTTGGAATGTGGTCCATCTCAGAGATGGCAATGGAAACTATTTGTGGAGATATCCCTGGAAATCCCTGGATTCGGATCTCCATCCTCAGGGAATTTTTTCCCGTCAAGGCAGGGATGAAAACAAAAATCCCCTTGTGATTAGTTTGGGAGATGGAGACTTTTCCGCATGCACCCTTGCTCCCGTAGATTGTCATCCCTAATTCTTGTAAATATTTTAAAGATTAAATATTCAAATTCATCCTTCAGATTTGTATCGTTGGATAAGTTAGTCCATCCAGTTTTAAAAATTTCAAATTAACTCCTTAGGTTTAAAAAAAAGGAACAAATTAATCATCTGTACAGTTTTCGTACAGTATATAAAGGAACTAATTTGTCCCCTTTTTAATTATATAGAAAGACCAATTTATCCCTTTTTGAAACCTGAGAGACTAATTTGGGATTTTCAAAACCTGAGGGATTAACTTGTCTTCCGATACAAACATAAGGGATGAGTTTAGGTATTTAGTCTATTTTAAAAACATTATGTCAATTCTTATAAATAACACCTTTTAACAACTAGGTTAACACAATTGAGACAAAAACATTTTAAAATTAAAAAACCCCAAAAAACAAATTATATGGATTAAAAGTAATAACAACATATATTATTTTACTATATTTATAAATATTACAAATATATTTAAGCCTAAAAGGTAATAATAACGAAATGAATCAAAGTATCAAAACTCAAAACTTGAATATCATTTTATTTATCTTAAAATTTGTTCACGCACTTTTTTAATGGAAGAAAAATTAAAATTCATAAAGAAGTCAGCAACACTTGGACTAACTAATAATCGGTAGCTCTACTTCTAACCCGAAAATTGTCGATGTCTATGTGCGTGTGTGTATATATCCTTTCCATAGGAAACCAACACAAAAAGTTACAATTTGCAGAATATAATGCATCATGTCTCATTTCAATATAAAGATTTGAATATATCTGTATATATAAGACTAATAAGATAAAAATATCCACAAGAAGAAATCAAAATACTCATAATGAGAACAACAAAAATACATACAGAGGACGGGAAAACATGCACAAAAGGATAATGAAAACAAAACATAATATACCAAACCCTAATAAACGGAAAGAAAAATAAACAAAATATTTTTTTTTTTACTACTGTTGTGAAATGGTGGGCTCAAAAGACACAAACAGAGTGACGTAAAATAAATATGTGGAAGCATAAAATAAATGACACCAGAAATTTATGTGGTTCAGCTTAAAGCTTACGTCCACAGGCAAAGACAACAACAAAATATTTCACTATAGAAATATGATAGAGATACAAATGGTGAACACACTCTACTCAAACCCAAATCTCCAAATATACCCTAAAATACCTTACAGTATTTTTCTCACAAGTGTATATGCTCAACACACAAAAGAGAAGTAACAAAAATACTAGAACAAACTTCTCTAACACCAAAAGAGCCAATGGACTTGGAATACCTTGAAGCTCTAATGCATGCTCTATTTATAGAGTCCAAATGCACCACTTTCAAAGCTTCAATGCATAACATTGCCTAACTTTCATCTACCTTCACCTACCTTCATCTAACATTGCCAAACTTCACCTAACTTTGAGGGTTGTTAGCCACTAAGTTTGAAGGTTATTAGCCACCAACTTGGAAGGTTGTTCAAAGTTTACCAATAGCTTGAAAAATCAAGCCATCAAAACCAATTTTTCAACAAATCTCCACCTTGGCTTGAATTTTATCAAGCTTCAAATTTTCAAAATCGTCTTCTCCAATATGCCAATAGGCATACTCAAATATGCAAACTACCTCTTGATGGGATAGGCATTGGGTTCCACAAATTAGAATCAACACCCTTAGTCCTATAAATGGTAGTACTAAATCTAATACTAGTTTGCTTCCCACAAGCACGTTGTTTACAACAGTCAGGAATAACGAATTTTTGATCACTAAGCAAGCCATGCTTGCTCACCATAGCTATTCCTGCCTCACACAAGCAAATAGTATCTAAATCAGATGAAGATGATCCTGATGTAGCACTAATAACCGTGCTACCTTGAAGTAGATAAAGATCATTAACCAATCTACCTCTAATCACTACAAGAGCACCTTTGGAGACTTTCAAAACTCCACCTTCAGCAGAATACTTATACCCTTGAGAATCAAGAGTACTCAAAGAAATAAGATTTTACCCTTAAGTCAGGAATATGCCGAACATTAGACAAAGTTCTCACAGTTCCATCATGTGACTTGATTCGGATTGTACCAATGCCGACAACCTTACAGGATGTATTATTTCCCATAAGAACAATATCACTATTAATTGACCAGTAAGTTGTAAACCAATTTCGGTTCCGACACATGTGGTAAGAGCAGCCTGAATCAAGCATCCAAGTATCACCAACTGAACCTGTTGATATTGCAAGAACATTTCCGGCATCTTCAGCAACACCTACTGCAACACTTAAATCTTTCTTATCATTGAGCTTTGGACAATCTGCTTTCCAATGCCCTTCTTTCTTACAATATCTACACCTGCCTTTGTTTCTGCTACTACTTGAACTAATATTCTTCCAATTACCTCTAGCTACCAAGCCAGATGCGGTACCATTAAGATCACCACTATCATGCTCCATCCTTTCACAACACAAAAGTGAGGACTTGACTTCATCAATATCAAGATGCTCACGTCCATAGATGAGTGTTTCACGAAAATGCCTGTAGGAATGAGATAAAGAACAAAGCAACATCATTGCTTGTTGCTCAATAGAGAATGTCTCATCCATATTTTTCAACTCCATCACAAGTGATGTGAACTCAGCTATGTGAGTTCTCATAGATGTCCCTTCTGCCATACGAAGCATATACAGACGTTGCAAAACACCGAGACGATTAGCCACCGTCTTAGTCATATACAATGACTCCAACTTGGTCCACAGTGATTCTGCTGTTTTCTCCGAAAGGACCTCTTGCAGCACATCGTCTGTAATGCATAACTGAATAATGGAAAGAGCCTTTTGATCGGCATCTTCCCATTCAGATTCCTTCATTGCCTCGGGCTTCTTTTCTTTGTTAGAAAGTGCTACTTTCAAGCCTTGCTGTACAAGAACAGCCATCATCCGCACCTTCCACATCCCAAAGATGATGCTACCATCGAATTGTTGAATATCAAATTTCATGGATGACATCTTCGAACAAATTTGCCCAGAACTCTATAAGAGCTCTGATACCAGTTTGTTGTGAAATGGTGGGCCCAAAAGACACAAACAGAGTGGCGTAAAATAAATATGCGGAAGCGTAAAATAAATGACACCAGAAATTTACGTGGTTCAGCTTAAAACTTACGTCCACAGGCAAAGATAACAACAAAATATTTCACTATAGAAATATGATAGAGATACAAATGGTGAACTGTCACGACCCACCTAGAGAACGTGACCGGCACGTGAGGATTTGGGTCCCCACGGAAGCCTCTGGTAACGTGACTGACTAATATGCATAAATAACCCAAATTTATTTAAAATATGTCAAGTTCAACTAAAACTTGATAATATGGAATTATTTCTAAAACATAAATTCTGAACATAAATCTGCATAAAATCCATATTCTAGGCCAAAGCCAGACATAATAAAACAATTAACATAAATTCTGAAAATAATATCATGCATGTCCGGGGATCCTGCATACACAATTTATTGGAGCACTACTAGGCTGACATAATTGACAATAAGCTCCACTTCAAAGCGAAGCTCACCAAGGAAGTCAGAGCACTATCAAGGAGGATTACGTGGTACAACTAAACTCAGAATCAGATCTGTAGGGAAAGGAAAAGAGAGGGTGAGTTCATCAAAACTCGTGAGCGAGCCTCCACTCACAACCCACATGGGACAATAACAAAATACATAACATATACATGCAATTGATGTGAAATATATTACATATATAATTACATATAAATTAATTGAATCTATAGCAACAATTAGTAGAGAAACATGACTTATTCTCAGACATAATTATCCTGAAATTTGAATAGCTAAATCTGAGTCAATGGCTAATCTGATGGGCACCTAACTAGGTCCCATAAATGGACACCTCACTAGGTTCCTTATTGTGGGTGAGCTAGTCCTTTAGTGGACCACTTGGTACCAAGGTTAACGATCAATCCTACAGCCGTTAACTCGCTGATCTGTTTCTCACTATTTATTGGCTAAAAAAATAATAGTAATAATTTCATACAAAACTGAGATTTAAAATATTTTCTAACTAATAAATAAATCTAAATAATTCATACAGCAAGCATGGTCCCATGAGTTTTCCAAAATAATTAGTTCTCATGATAATATTTCTAAAATTGACATAATTCATAACAACATGTTCTCTTGACATAAATTATTCTAAAATTTCATAAATAATTCATATAATTTGAAAATATATTAATAATGACCAAAAGTATGGTCATGAGCTTAAACCCACTCACCTTTGATAGTCGGGAGTGTGCTTCTACTAACAACTTGATTTTGGAAAATTGGAATGGTACAAGTAACCAAACTCGTCGATTAAAGGGAGGGAGCGTCACAACGTCTTAAGAGATGATTAGTTAGGTCCACTGAAGTTCGGCCACGAGGATTATGAGCTTGACAAGAGATGAATTCGGCCAAAAAGGGGTTTGGCTTAGAGGAGATTTGGCTTAGAGAAATTTTGGTTTAGAGGAGGTGGAAGCAAAACTTAGCAAAATGAAACTAAACATTTCTTACACACACACACACTCCTACACACATATATTTATACACAAATATAATAATCATAAATAATATTAGTGCTATATGTCTATACTTACTAATAATAATAAATAATATTAATGCCTACTACACTTAGTAATTGTAATGTTAAATAATATTTGTGCTATTTACACTTTAATAATAATAATATTAATGCTAGCTACACTTAGTAATATTAATTATAATTAATGTTAGTGCCATATATCTAGATTTAATAATAATAATAACTAATATTAATGCTAGCTACACTTAATAATTATAATGTTAAATAATATTAATGTTAGGTGCACTAAATAATAATAATGTTAATGCTAGCTATACTTAGCAATATTAATTATAATTAATATAAATGCTAGGTACACTTAATAATAATAATACTAATGGTAGCTACACTTAGTAATAATAATTATAATTAATATTAGTGTCATATATCTAGACTTAATAATAATAATTAATATTAATGCTAACTATACTTAGTAATTTTAATTCATATTCTAACTATAATGCATTAACACTACTAACTATAATGCATATTTAAATTATAATGCATGCAACACAACTAACTAAAATGAATATACTGACTATAATGCATATGTATGCTCATAGTTTACTATTAACTATTATTATTATTATTATTTCTTTATTTGGGATATCACATACTACTCCCCTTAAAAGAGATTTGGTCCCCAAATCTAAACAATGTAGCTTGAGGTGGGAAGAGATGGGGATATTTGGTTTTCATAGCTTCTTCAGCTTCCCAAGTTGCTGCTTCGCCTGAATGGTTCCTCCAGATAACTTTTACTGAGGCTATCTCCTTTGAGCGAAGCTTCTTAATTTGTCTATCCACGATGGCAACTGGTTCCTCTTCATATGATAAGCTCTCATCAATTTGGACCGTTTGTGGAGTGATCACATGAGATTGGTCAGGCATATATTTCCTGAGCATACTAACATGAAATACTGGGTGTATGGCTGATAAACTGGGAGGCAGTGCCAACCTATAAGCTACCGCTCCAACTCTTTCTAAGATTTCAAATGGACCAATAAAACGAGGGCTTAACTTTCCTTGCTTACCGAACCTCACTACTCCTTTCATAGGGGATACTTTCAGAAACACATTGTCTCCAATCGCAAATTCCAAGTTACGTCGACGGTTATCAGCATACGACTTCTGCCTGGATTGTGCTGCTAAGAGACGTTCTCTAATCAACTGAACCTTCTCTAAGGTCTCCTGAACTAGGTCCGGGCCTAAGGACTTAACTTCCCCAAGCTCAAACCACCCGATGGGAGACCTGCAACGCCTCCCATATAAGGCTTCGAATGGTGCCATCTGGATACTCGACTGATAACTATTATTGTATGAGAACTCGATCAAGGGTAGGTGATCACACCAGCTTCCTTTGAAATCTAGTATGCAGACTCTGAGCATATCTTCTAAGATTTGTATCGTCCTTTCTGACTGACCATCTGTTTGAGGGTGAAAAGCTGTGGTCAAATCCACACGTGTGCCAAGGGCCTCATGAAACGCCCTCCAGAATCGTGAAGTAAACTGGGATCCTCTATCGGATATGATAGATACTGGGACACCGTGGAGTCTAACTATCTCGTTGATGTACAATTGAGCATACTGTGCCGCACTAAAGGTAGTCTTTACTGGTAAAAAGTGTGCTGATTTGGTCATCCTGTCTACTATTACCCATATGGAGTCGAACCCTTTGGTGGTTCGAGGTAATCCAATTACGAAGTCCATGGTTATCCTCTCCCACTTCCATTCTGGAATGCCTATCTGCTGAAGTAACCCTGCTGGCCTCTGGTGCTCAGCCTTGACTTGTTGACACACCAGACACCTAGCTATAAAGTCACCGATATCTCTCTTCATACCATTCCACCAGAATAACTGTTTTAGATCCTGATACATCTTAGTTGATCCTGGGTGCACTGAGTATGCTGCACTATGAGCTTCTTCCATTACTTTTCTCCTCAACTCACCCACTGCTGGCACACATAAACGATTTCCAAGGTGCAATACACCCTCAGTATCAACTGAGAACTCTGTATTCTCACCTTTACGAACATCCTCACCCAACTTAGCTAACTTCAGATCCTCACCTTGTTGTGCCTTGATCTGTCCCACCAAGGTTGACTGAGCCTTGATGTGAGCTAGAAAAGCCCCTGATTCACTAAGGCCAAATCAACTCCTTGACTTCTATCTTGTGGATATCTTTTACTAACGCTTGTCTTACTAGCGTTATGTGGGCCAAATTGCCTGCTGACTTCCTGCTTAAAGCATCCGCCACTACATTCGCCTTCCCTGGGTGGTACGAGATTGTACAGTCATAATCTTTTAATAACTCAAGCCATCTACGCTGTCTCAGGTTCAGATCCTTCTATTGAAAGATATATTTCAAGCTCTTGTGGTCTGTGAAAATCTCACAAGTTTCTCCATACAGGTAATGTCTCCAAATCTTCAAGGCAAAAATCACTGCCGCTATCTCCAAATCATGGGTAGGATAATTTTGCTCATGCTTCTTAAGTTGCCGCGAGGCGTATGCTATAACTTGGCCATGCTGCATCAAGACACAGCCAAGTCCAATTCTAGAAGCGTCACAGAATACTGAAAAACCTCCCGAACTCAAGGTAGTACAAGAATCGTGCCGTGGTCAAGCATGTTTTCAGCCTTTGAAAACTTTCTTCACACTCTTCTGTCCACTGAAACTTGACATTCTTCTGTGTCAGCTTGGTCATGGGTGCTGCAATCCTCGAGAAATCCTGAACGAATCGTCTGTAATATCCTGCCAAACCCAAGAAACTACGAACTTCTGAAACTGTTGTAGGTCTAGGCCATTGCTGCACTGCTTCCACCTTCTTTGGATCTACTAGAATGCCATCCTTCGACACTACGTGTCCAAGGAATGCCACCTGTTCTAGCCAGAACTCACACTTGGAAAACTTGGCATACAACTGGTTTTCCCTCAAGGTCTGTAAAACCATTCTCAGGTGTTGCTCGTGTTCCTCCTTACTTTTGGAATACACTAAGATGTCATCAATGAAGACAATCACAAAGTGATCCAGAAACGGTTTAAACACCCTATTCATTAAATCCATAAAGGCTGCTGGGGCATTGGTTAACCCAAAGGACATCACTAAAAACTCGTAATATCCATAGCGAGTCCTGAAAGCCGTCTTAGGTATATCTCCATCCTTAATCTTCAGCTGATGGTAACCAGATCGAAGATCGATCTTGGAAAAACATGTTGCCCCTTGAAGCTGGTCAAAAAGATCATCTATGCGGGGTAAAGGGTATCGATTCTTAATCGTCACCTTGTTTAGCTGCCTATAATCTATACACATCGTCATCGAACCATCTTTCTTCTTAACGAATAACACTGGAGCACCCCATGGAGAGGTACTTGGCCGTATAAACCCTTTGTCCAACAACTCCTGTAGCTGCTCCTTCAATTCTTTTAACTCTGCTAGAGCCATGCGATATGGGGGTATAGAAATGGGTCTAACTTCTGGTTCAAGCTCTATCCCAAACTCTATTTCTCTCTCTGGTGGCATACCAGGTAAATCATCTGGAAACACGTCCGGAAACTCATTAGCCACCGGAATTGTATCCAAACTTGGTGTCTCTCTGCCTCTACATCCCCGATCAAGCTAAAATCCCGTAACTACCTCTATCCATCAACCGTAGCGCATTCATAGCTGATATTAAGCTCGTCGGCATTAAGCATCTTGTGCCAAGAAACTCTCTTGGCTCATCACCTGGGACCTCGAATCTCACTACTCTTCTATAACAATCTATCAAGGCATGACATGGGAATAACCAATCTACGCCTAGAATAACGTCAAAGTCAGACATGTCTAACACTTTCAAATCTGCTAGCGCTTCCATGTCACCAACTTTGACTTTGCATGATCTATACACTGTTTAAATAAGGATGGGTTTCCCCGAAGGCACCCCAACTAAAAACGGCTCATCAAGATCCTCAGGGGATCTTCCAAACCGTACAGCAAAGAACGGGGACACATAAGAGTGGGTAGACCCTGAATCAAATAATGTCACAAAGATCAAAGGAACATACTGTCGTCATACCTGTTACCACTTCATTTGAAGCCTGCGCATCCTGACGGGTTATAGCGAATAGACGGGGTTGTCCTCCGCTACCTTGGCTTCTACCGCCTACTCCTCTTCCACCTGGTCCTCGGCCAACAGGGCCCCTACCCCCTGCTCCACGACCTGCCGATGCGATGACGCCGCCCTGGACTATTGACTGCAAAGATTGAATTGATGTGGAGGGGTTAGTTGACCCCTGACTAGGAGCTCTTTGAAACATCGAGCATTCTGCGAGCTTATAACCCGGCTGACCACATCTATAATATACTGTAGAGCCAAATAAACATTGACCCTGATGTCTCTTTTCGCAAGTCGGGCATACTGGATATGACTGCCATGAACCCTGTCCATCAGGCTTGTGCCCCTCTACTAAAAGAGTGTGCTACAAGCTGGCGTCTTTGGGATGGGCTCTGAGAAGGTGGCCCTACCCGACTGACTCCGTTGTTGTCCCTGCTGATAGTGACCCTTACTCGAACCTACTCCACTCGAGAAAGTGGCATGAACCCTGGCCTTCTTATTGGCTTCTGACATAGCCCGTCGTTCTGCTAAATCATTCTCGAGACGAATCGCAATGTCTACCACCTGAGCATAGTCCTTGGTCCCGACATAAGGCTGCAAGCTGAGGAATAGATCTCTTGGCTGACCCTGAATGAAACGTCTCACCCTAGTCAGACTGTCGGTATTATGCTAGAGGCTGTGCGCGATAAGTGAAACGTTCATCATACTCAGAATCATATACTGAGTTAAACGGAGTTTCAAAAACTCCTCAATCATCTGTGCTTGGCGGCTCTCTGATATGAATCTTCGCATGAAGGATTCCTTGAATTGTTCCCAAGAGGGAGAGCTAGCAGTTCCATACCCTTGCTCTGAACTCTTGATACCATAATTCGCTTGGCCTCCGAAATGAAAGCTACCAACTCCACCGCTCTTTCCAAGAGCAATGGATGACCCCGACTATCTTCTCGACCTGCCTAAGGAATTCCTGGGGATCCTCAGTCGTCAGACGCCCATTGAAAGTAGGTGGGTCCATCCTCTTGAATCGCTCTAAAGCTGAGTCATCTGTATCTCTAACTGGAGGTGGCTACATAGTCGCCTCTAGCTGCCTGGCCATCACATCTGTTAAGTTTGCTACCATCTGTTCAAAAGCTCTAAGACGAGCATTGTCACCAGATGCATTGCTCCTACGACGACGGTGAAGACGTGAAGAGTGTATAGGTGGCATTGTCACACTGTGAAAGGGAGGGCATATAACAAGACTATGAGTGCCAAGAAAGATAAGCTCTTATAAAACCTAAACAAGACTGACCATTTCCTAAAGGCCTCAAATAGCACCACATCATTGCAAATGGGCGCGCTTCCATTTACTTAGATGTCATGATATTTGTGGTCACTTGCTCCAATAATATGTAGGGAAACCTATTGCTCTGATACCACTTTGTCACGACCCACCTAGAGAACGTGACCGGCACGTGAGGATTTGGGTCCCCTAAGCCTCTGTAACGTGACTGACTAATATGCATAAATAACCCAAATTTATTTAAAATATGTCAAGTTCAACTAAAACTTGATAATATGGAATTATTTCTAAAATATAAATTCTGAACATAAATCTGCATAAAATCCATATTCTAGGTCAAAGCCAGACATAATAAAACAATTAACATAAATTCTGAAAATAATATCATGCATGTCCGGGGATCCTGCCTACACAATTTATTGGAGCACTACTAGGTTGACATAATTGACAATAAGCTCCACTTCAAAGCGAAGCTCACCAAGGAAGCTGTAGCACTACTGCGGAGGATTCTGTGGTACAACTAAACCTGTAACTGTATCTGTAAGGAAAGGAAAAGAGAGGGGTGAGTTCATCAAAACTCAGTGAGCGAGCCTCCACTCACAACCCACATGGGACAATAACAAAATACATAACATATACATGCAATTGATGTGAAATATATTACATATATAATTACATATAAATTAACTGAATCTATAACAACAATTAGTAGAGAAACATGAATTATTCTCAGACATAATTATCTGAAATTTGAATAGCTAAATGAGCCAATGGCTAATCTGATGGGCACCTAACTAGGTCCCATAAATGGACACCTCACTAGGTTCCTTATTGTGGGTGAGCTAGTCCTTTAGTGGAACACTTGGTACCAAGGTTAACGATCAATCCTGCAGCCGTTAACTCGCTGATCTGTTTCTCACTATTTATTGGCTAAAAAATAATAGTAATAATTTCATACAAAACTGAGATTT
This sequence comes from Dalbergia cultrata, assembly GCA_031216105.1. Taxonomy (NCBI): domain Eukaryota; kingdom Viridiplantae; phylum Streptophyta; class Magnoliopsida; order Fabales; family Fabaceae; genus Dalbergia; species Dalbergia cultrata. The sequence goes on from CM062350.1 coordinate 23,648,975, forward strand.
AAAATATTTTCTAACTAATAAATAAATCTAAATAATTCATACAGCAAGCATGGTCCCATGAGTTTTCCAAAATAATTAGTTCTCATGATAATATTTCTAAAATTGACATAATTCATAACAACATGTTCTCTTGACATAAATTATTCTAAAATTTCATAAATAATTCATATAATTTGAAAATATATTAATAATGACCAAAAGTATGGTCATGAGCTTAAACCCACTCACCTTTGATAGTCGGGAGTGTGCTTCTACTAACAACTTGATTTTGGAAAATTGGAATGGTACAAGTAACCAAACTCGTCGATTAAAGGGAGGGAGCATCACAACGTCTTAAGAGATGATTAGTTAGGTCCACTGAAGTTCGGCCACGAGGATTATGAGCTTGACAAGAGATGAATTCGGCCAAAAAGGGGTTTGGCTTAGAGGAGATTTGGCTTAGAGGAGATTTGGTTTAGAGGAGGTTTGGCTTAGAGAAATTTTGGTTTAGAGGAGGTGGAAGCAAAACTTAGCAAAATGAAACTAAACATTTCTTACACACACACACACTCCTACACACATATATTTATACACAAATATAATAATCATAAATAATATTAGTGCTATATGTCTATACTTACTAATAATAATAAATAATATTAATGCCTACTACACTTAGTAATTGTAATGTTAAATAATATTTGTGCTATTTACACTTTAATAATAATAATACTAATGCTAGCTACACTTAGTAATATTAATTATAATTAATGTTAGTGCCATATATCTAGATTTAATAATAATAATAACTAATATTAATGCTAACTACACTTAATAATTATAATGTTAAATAATATTAATGTTAGGTGCACTAAATAATAATAATGTTAATGCTAGCTACACTTAGCAATATTAATTATAATTAATATAAATGCTAGGTACACTTAATAATAATAATACTAATGGTAGCTACACTTAGTAATAATAATTATAATTAATATTAGTGTCATATATCTAGACTTAATAATAATAATTAATATTAATGCTAACTACACTTAGTAATTTTAATTCATATTCTAACTATAATGCATTAACACTACTAACTATAATGCATATTTAAATTATAATGCATGCAACACAACTAACTAAAATGAATATACTAACTATAATGCATATGTATGCTCATAGTTTACTATTAACTATAATAATAATAATAATAATTATTATTATTATTATTATTATTTCTTTATTTGGGATATCACATGAACACACTCTACTCAAACCCAAATCCCCAAATACACCCTAAAATACCTTACAGTATTTTTCTCAAAAGTGTATATGCTCAACATACAAAAGAGAAGTAACAAAAATACTAGAACAAACTTCTTTAACACCAAAAGAGCAAATGGACTTGGAATACCTTGAAGCTCTAATGCATGCTCTATTTATAGAGTCCAAATGCACCATTTTTAAAGCTTCAATGCATAACATTGCCTAACTTTCATCTACCTTCACCTAGCTTCATCTAACATTGCCAAACTTCACCTAACTTTGAGGGTTGTTAGCCACTAAGTTTGAAGGTTGTTAGCCACCAACTTGAAAGGTTGTTCAAAGTTTACCAATAGTTTGAAAAATCAAGCCATCAAAACCAATTTTTCAACAACTACCTTAATTAAATCATTGTAAATTTGGTGAAAGCATGTTTATATATATATATATATATATTTCATTAAGTGAAAAAAAGATCATCCATTGAAAAATGAAATGATGAAAAGATCTTAATTAGAATATATATTTCTCGTCGTCTAAAATCATATTTAAATCATGTCTTGTTAAGTATTACTCCCTGAGATCATTAAATCAAGATATAGAGGTGAAAAGTATATCAACTCTCATTCTCTCTCTTCTTTTATTGAACATCCAAAGTGTAGACAGCAGAGCATCATAGTTTGACTTACCAAAGAGTGCCAGTTTGCTGATTGTGAATGGTGACATACGCGCTAATCGAAACGGTTTATGTTGACCATTTTGATTAAGGGAGGAACATATATAAATAAAAACTTTAATTTTCTCTTAAATAAAGAATTTGGATTACCTTTTTGATCTTAATTTATGAGTAGATAAGGCATATTGAAATTCTCAATATGCAGATTTTCAGGTAATTTAGAATATGTCTACCTGGGAAGTCCACGCCTTGTAGGTTAATATTATATTTATATACGCATTAATATTAAATTAAATTAAATTTATACATATTTGTGCAGAGAACGTGGGAGCACTAATATGTTGCGACAAGCTTGTAATGCTAAAATCAATAAGTTTGCATTAAAAAAAATCAATAAAAAGATTGAAAAGAAAGTAACGATCTTTTTTTGGTTACAGGGAAAACAAAAAGTAACAACCTCCAAAATATTTTCTCATGCTTAGCATATTTTTCAGATGAGTTCATCATCAATAATCTTGCACCTTCTTTATTTCGTTAAGCATTTTGTTGCGCAATATTTTCTATTGTAGGATTTCATTACCTTTGTCTTTCTTTTATCCCCTGATATATATAGTTAGGATTATATATAGTTATATACCTTAATAAAAATATTCATGCAAATTACAGAAAAATAATAAATATACTAAGACGAAAGAAATTAAGGAGAAGATTATGAAAAAATATGAGAGCTTATTTTTTTTTTATATTAGTTTCATTGAAACACACTTATAAATCATATATTTAAGTAATTTATTAAGAACCTAAGTTTAAAACAATATTTTATTCAAAAATTTAATATCAAAATGAAGAAAAATACTCTGTCCACAAAAGTACTGTTAACAATTTATAAAAAATAAAATTATAAAAAATATCATATATATTATACACTAATCAAGTCATCAATCCTCTTTAGATTTTATTTATTTATCCATCATTTTGAGATATAAGAATAGTTATGAATAAATGTTACCTGTACCAAATAACAAATATATGAGCAAGAACATAACATATGATGTTAGCTTATCCTATTATTTTTAGAGAAAACTTACCTGGGTTGAGAGTAAATCACTTTTTTTATTCTGTTTCATTCAATTATTGTCATGTACGTGGTGGTAATAACTGAATGAAACAAAGTAAAAAAAAAAAATTGCTCTTGATATAGGTAAGTTTTTGTCTCATTTTTAATTTATCATGTCAAAGACACTCTAGTAAAATGAGGTGGAAAATATAGATTTTGTAATAACATTTCATTCAACATACACAACGAGGTCGAACTAAAGTTGAGCCGGATTTTATATATATGTGTATAAGAATATATTAAATAAATTATATTTTAAGATATTAAAATGTAACATTAAGAAATTGATAAATATTATTATATGCTAAACTTACTAGTTTCCTTTTCTATCATATACTAAACAAAATTAAAATTCCACGTGTAATAATAAATTAAAATGAAGAACTGAGAATTCACACATTTTATACTAATTCCATATATTGAATGAGTTATATGAGAGTTGCTAATTAAGTTTTTGTTGTAACCAAAAAAAAAAATGTACTGTAGTATTAAAAATTGAGTTTAGTTTCTATGCATGCATGACAGAAGAAGCATAGCCTATTTGGTTTTATTTCACGGTTGATTTGACGTGTTCAAATTCAGTTTTTGATTTTAAGGTTTTTAGAAGTTGATTGGACTAACCTCTTTCGGTCACAGGGTCGGTCCGGATCTCACACCATAGTGTCTTACACTATTACTTCATAACTGAGAATTCATATTCATAATCATTAATTATTGACTTATGCGCTACACCAAGAGAAAACCTTAAGTTTCTTCATGTACCATTATATTTATGATGAATATAAGGGAGGTGAATTAAATTAGCTTTTTCCTAAAAAGTCAGGCTTGTTTATAGAGGCTGCTTGAATATGTTTTTACGAATTTTGGTTTTAGTGGTGATTTTAGAAATGTTTGAATTGAAATATAAAAAAAATTAGGGACTCAAAACTAAAATTTACTTATTTTTTAGGAATAAATAACAAAGTTTAATTTCTATGTATTAATATTTTTACACTATCATCAATCATATCTTATCACATTGACAAATGTTATTTAGTTTTTCACCACTACTTGAAAAATCATACAAATATGATGATTTAATTAGATAATAATATAAAAAAAATTATATTATATATGTATAGAAATTAAACTTTAAATAACATTAAAAACCATATTAAACCACCAAAAGGCTTACAATTTTATAGAAGTCTTAACCACGAGACCTAGTATAGTTACCAATTATTGATATTTGGAAAACAAAATAAAAATTTATAAAAGCCTTCAAATTGGCTATGAATAAATTTATTTATTCTTTTTGTCATACTAGCTAGCTAGCTAGCTTGTAGAAAACAGTTTACCAGCCATAGTTGCCGACTCTTGCACCTTTTTATACTGCAACTAGATGATATTATTCAATAACAGACCCAACAGAATTGCGAACTTTGATCTAGGTAGCATTCTACATCAAATTTTGAACCGCGTTATGTGCAGAAACATATATATGCAAAGTCAAAAGAACCAAGATCTCTACCCCACTAATTTAGGGATACACATTCAATGGATCCTAGATAGGTTCTAGCACTACAAGAACAAAGTTTGTTTCAAAGAAAATTCTTACGCGAGATATAAAATTCATCATGGGCATCGATACAGCTATGATGCTAGAAGATGAGTGGTAGCTTACAGGAAAAGATAGAGGATTTTAATTTATGTATTAAATTATGTATAATACATACTTGATCAAATATCAAAATCAATTTTCAAATTCACTTCCTTTTTGTTTGAAATAAAATACCTTAGATATCATTTACTATTAATAGGTGACAGACAAATTACACCGAGAGAATATCATTGATCGGTTGTCTCAAGCGATTCGATTTTTGTTCTCCTTGAATAAAGTTTTGGTTTTCAGTTTTGTCAATGAAAAATTAGTACTGAAAACTTCATCTCATAATAGGATGATCCGTTTCAAACCAAATTAGTTGAAATTTAACAAACTTCATATACTAATAATTTTATATCATAAAAGAATTACACCAAGAAAAATCAAGAAAAAAAGTAAAAATAAAATGGCAAATTATATTGATCTTTTTTAGAATTTGATGAAATTCACCTTAATTTTTTTTCCTCTATTTATAAAATTTGTTCAGGATGTCTTTAAGCCTGTGAAATTATTACATTGACCTTCCATGAGTCTATAAAATTATTACAATATCCTTCCTCTATTACACATTGCACATTACAAGTTAATATTATTTGGACAAATAGAAACAAGTTTGGTTGAATTTCACCAAATATTAAAGAAAATCAATGTAATTTGTCCAACATAAAATAAAACAAATAATATTACCCTCATTTTAGGATGTGGGTACGAGTTCGATTTTTAGAAAGATAGTTATTATAGTGTTATATTCTAAAGTCTAAACCCTTTCCGTTAACTTCTTTCCCTATGAAACGAAACACACTGTTACTTGTAACTCATTCCTACTAAATATAATTTTCCGCACCCTTACTCCGTGGGGCGAACGTTCCTCCTTATAGAGACTTCTTAACTACTTCAAATTACTCGATGTATATAGCAGGACTTTCTACCTCGCACATCTTTTCAATTTGATTTTTGCAAGTTAGTCTAGTATGATATTAATCAGAGGAGAGACACATGATCTGGAAACCAATAGTGAAGGTGTTGTCTCTATATATGCCTATGTCACTATCAAAAAATATCTCACAAAGTTCATACCAATTAAAAAAAAAAAAGAGAAAGTAAATTTAAGTAGTGATATGGAGCAATGATTTTAACATACTTTGTATAAATATTTTAAACTCAACAATCCAGACCACTTCTTCAAGTTGAACCAACAAAATTATATTTTGTAGTTATTTTTTTTTCAATCAAATTATATATACGAGTTTAATTTTAATGTATAAATAAGATAATTGTTTATATGATATTATCCAATTATATATTGTTATATTAGTAAAGTAAGTTGATTTACTTATTACTTTAAAAGTCATGTAGAATTTAATTGAATGCACAATTAGTGTATTATTTACATTAAATATGTATTTATATGTAGTAGTTTATACTTTATGTTGTTGTAGTGATATATATGTAGTTGAAAGTTAAACTAAACAACGAAGGAGTGGGACCTATCTTGAGCTGTCGTCGGCATAAAAAAACATATGCAAAGGGCATTTTTCTGTGAAATTGTCCAATTTGGTTTCATCCAACTGCCATGATATGAAATTATGCCTGCACAAAAGGTGAAAGGAGTAGTTTGTGGAAGACAACGGTGTTATTATCAGAATGTTATTGTCTAATTGACTCAAAACAACGCGGTTAATTAATTAAATTTCTTGGAAAATGATAGTGCAAATACCACGTAGCTTGCTCTATATATTAAATTTGTAGTAACCGATTGACTTTGGCACCATCGGTGTCCGGGGTAAATCGGATGAAAATCTTCTGTCCCTAAATGGGTCTTATTTCTTATTCCAAAATTATTTATTAATATGTAAAAAATATATATTGTATATTTGATAACTTATAAAATTTGAAATATGTTTTGATTTTTTTTTTATATAACAATAAATGATTAAGGAATAAGAAATAAGACACCCTTAGGCATAAAAGATTTGCATCCACTGCAAATGATGCGGTGCCCCATGACTGTGAACTAATCAACTCTAAATTAAGGTAACCATTACATGAATCCAACAACGATGTGATCTTATACCTCGCTTCTCACTGTAGCTTGCACGTTTTTAGCTGCCAATTAACTGGACAGAATCTATATAAGTAATGTTACATAGAGAAAAGTATTGACAAATTTTTTAATAAACATTATTGTAATTGTTAAATGAGATAAAATGACAAATGGTATGACCCGCTTATTTGTTCAAATACTAATAACTATATCGCATCATTTTTTTCAATAAAAAAAAATTATATCACATCATTCCAAAATTAAAATTTCAACAAAATTTTTAGTTGCATAGTATTTATTTATTTATTTCTTTTGAATCTATATATATTCCCTAAAATTATTCTATTCTATGTGTTGATATTTGTGGGGTTAGTTGGGTGCTTTTCATCATGCGCATATTGAGACATATTGATAGTGAATGTAATGCATAACAATAATATACCATAATCACAAGTGTGAGATTAAACGAATATTACTGCATCTATATGTCTTCAATCAATAAAATCTAAAGAAAACGAATATAAAGCTATTTGATTTTTCCTTTTTTGTGTGTGGCGCTTCATGCATTCCCTCTCGTTGTTTTATAATATGAAAATTTATAGTTTCTATTATTTTATGTTATGATAGTTTTTTCCATTATTTTCTACTATGATCATTATGATAGTTTTTAAACTTACATATATTTTTAGTCTCTAAAAAGTAAGTGAGTTATTGTATTTTATTGTCCCATAAATGTTTTTTTCAATCCAAATACTTTAAAAAATGTTTGGTTTTGGGTTCCTATGCTTAGTACTAAGCTGGTTAATAGAAAATTATGTTATGAGTTATTTAATTTGAAAAGCTGAGTTCATGGTTGGATCGAATGAGTTATTGGACGTGAATTTTCACACGTATGTAAAATTATAATGTATCATATTAGAGTACTAACCATCATATAGGATTAAATAGCATGGTAGCTTTATGTTATCCAAATCAGCATCTACAAGGACAAATTAAGTTGTAGGGATAAAATAAAATAGTTTTGGAAATATTTGAACCAAAAGTAAATTAATTTTTTTGGGACTAAAACCAAAATTAACTTACTTTTAAGGTGGTAAAAATATATTTAACCCTAATTTTTATTATTTTAACACAAATTGTGATTTTGACTATTTTTACAATTATAATCAACAAGCGAAGGTTACATATTTTAAAAGATATCTGTGTATGCAAATATATATATATATTTGAAATATAAAAAAGTATTAGATGTCAATGACTTACGTGTATGTTTGACTTTTTCGCAACACCTTTCTAGTATTAAATCTCAATGATTAAACTTAATCTAATTTTTTTATTATTATTATTATTAAATTGTTCATTGACATGATCAAAATTAACCTAATTTATTAATTAAGAAAGGAGAATGTTTTATATTTTATAGATTTGATTGCAATATCTGGGGGGGTATATGCGTATAAAAAATTAAATGAAGTGGCACACAGCAACATTGCGAGTTGGCCCCGGGAAAATAGTGAGAGCACATGGGTGCGTGCAGGCATGAACATGGTCCCATGACATGATCTCAGATGTGATTGATCAATACTCAATAACCCTATTTGTGGCAAGTGCAACCGTTCAAAGCAATAAATTCAACTTGTTCCTACTCCAAAGCAACTACGTTCAACTTTGCACCCATGTTGCTATAGGGAGGATTCCTCATTTGATCAACTTTCACTCTAAGGATGATCATGGTTTGAGTTTGATTTTTATGTTTCTTTTATTAAGAGGAGTGATACACATCCACTGTCACATTTACACCATACACTTATATCAAGTTAAAAATTGTAAATCAGTGTTTAAAAAGTTATAAACAAGTATATAAAAAGTTATAAACTAATATGCAAAAAGTTGTAAACAAGTATATTAAAACTTTTTGCATATTGATTTACAATTTTTTGTATATTAATTTACAATTTTTTACATATTAATTTATAACTTTTAACTTGGTGTAAACATGGAGGTGGATGTTTATCATTTCTTTTTTATTAATTGGTGATCTATAAATAAATCCATAACCGTTTAATGAGCGCAGAAACATGCACTGACTTTGGACTAGACAAGCTTTACACTTAATTTAAATTTTTTTCTTGAGGGACAAAAAAAACAACAATATTGCGCCCATGTATATCCTTAAGGATCAATGGAGAATGGCGTGCAAGTCAAGGATATCTAGCAAAGCAACAATCCAATTTTTGCAGAAACATTCTTGATCTTGAATAACTTTAATAAAGAAGAGGAATATTAATGATGATACGACCCAGAATTTCAGATATGGCCAGAACACATATTTTTTGTTGCTTGTCTCAGCTATACAGCCATATGAACTAGGCAACATAACTTGATAAAGAAAACTCTATTAATAGACAATAATTTTCTCTCGTTAGGCATCCTTTTTTTTTTTCTTTTTTTTCGCTTCGTTATAAAGAAAGGTATCCAGATTTTTCTTTTTTATTTTCCTTAGCATGTGTGTTATTTGGCTTTTGACAATTATTGTGAAATGGGTGGAATAACTAATAAGATGGGTTGAGTGAATGAAATGAAGAATGAACGACTGTTTATTATAATTGTTTGTAAATTTTATTAATTAGTTCAAATAAAACAAAGATTTATGAGGATTCGTTGTTGATATAATTAAATTTGTGGTTTACATTTGTTCATTAATTATGGTTAAAACTCACACATTCGTTTTTTTTTCCCCTTAAGTATGGGAGTGAGGATATATTGTTTCAATAATATCGAGTATATGGGGTTTGGATCCTCCAAAGTGAATATCTCAATTTAAAGAGTAAAGTGAAGAGTTTTAAACTTAGATTAATAGAATAAAAAGACATTTTCGAAATTTATTAGTCCAAAAATAAAGTCCAACCACTTTACCCTCTAAAATGAAATATTTACTTTAGAGGATCCAAATCCAACCGTAACTAAGGAATAATATATAGCATGTCTGAGACCTAAAGTGGGTAAATAGAAGCCAACCCAAAATATTCTTTAAAAAATTTCTATTGTTTTAGATTAATATACAATGCCCGCTCCTAAAAAATTGAGAAAAAACTATACTTTACTTCATTTTTAAACTTTTTATTATTTTCTATTCTTCCATACTTATTGTTTTATTTTTAACCAAAATATCATTTATTAACAGTTATGTATGTTAATATTTTTTACAAATTAAAATATGTGACTTATAATAGTATAAAGTTTTGATATATTTAAATATACAAATATTAAGTTTCATTTTTAAAATTTTACCATATTAAGAGAATCCATTATTAATAGTAACAACTATTTATGTTAATTATTTTTTAAGAAATAAAATATACAGTTTATTTGGCGGTTGACTTTAGAAAATTAATATATATAAAAATAAAAATTATTTTTCAATTTTGTATATGAAGATGAATCATGTAGAAGATAACAGAGGAATTTTATGATACTATAAAAATATACATTAATATTCTAACACCTACAATTATAGTTAAGAAAATACATTATTTTATTTTTGAAAATAATTATTAAAGATTATTACTATTAATATATTTTAATACAATAATAATGTATATCAAAATTTAATATTTTTATAAGCAATATATACTTTATTTTATAAAAAAAATATGTATAACTAGTAATAAATTATACTTTAGTTGAAATATAACATAATAAACATGAGAAAATAAAAAATTACTAAAAATTTTCAAAATGTGTTAATATATAGCTTCTCTTATTTTTATGGGTAGGGGAATATATCCTTTAAAAATAGAGGAAATGAGAGTATGAGTGCATAATAATACCATCTTTCAAGCGAAAGTTGTATTTTAGTCTTTTTATTTAATTATTTTTATTCTCCTTTAAAAGAAGCAACACGATTAGCCATTGCGTGGTAGGAGAATTCTCTCGTGACTTATGAAAGATTATCACAAATGGGAGATTCAAACCCATATACATACAGGCATATAAAGTGCATGATCCTAACCATAATCATATTAAGGAATTTTTAATATGGTTATTAAAAGTTTGAGACCATGAATGATCATAACTTTATATCCAGTGATCATGTATAAAACTCAAATCAATGAATGAGATGGTTTACTTGCTACCTCTGACTGTTTTAGTTAAAAAATGTAATAAATTCATAATTTCATTTCAAACCTCCTATATTTATAAATTCATAATTTCAAATCCTTTACTATTGATTTGAAGAGTAAAATGACAAGTTTTACCCTTAAATCAATAGAGTAAAAAGACTCATATTTATAATTTTATTGATCAAAAGATAAAATTTTCTCATTTTATTCTTTAAAGTGAGGATGGATCCAAATCCTAAATCCTTTTAGGATGTAAACACAACGATCGTGTTGATTTAAATTCAGTGTTACCACTGGGAGCCGAAAACTTTATGCGTCATAATACCGACCTTGGTAATTGGCTTGGATGTGTATGTCCCCCTCTCGAGTTGCCGATAGCTATGACACTTATAGAATCAAACAAGCCCCTAACTATGACACTTATAGAATCAAACAAGCCCCTGTAACATGACAGGGAAAGGAGGCAATGAACACTTTCAATCCATATGTCACATTGCAGAATTGGACATCTACAGATGACCCAATAACAATCATTGAATAGGTTTTGATAGCATCTTAGAATTGAGTTGGCCTAACTCAATCCAAAAAGTTAACTCATGAGAAAAATATTGTCCAATTTCTTATAAAGACTATCTAGACTGTATGTTGCACGGTTACGATACGAGTAAAATACGAAGATACGTTATAAATTAAACTAAAAACATGTAAAATATAACTAAATATATCTAAAAGTATCATATCAGTATTTGATACGATATGTATCCGATAAGATATGTCCAATATTTTGAAGTATATGTCCATTATAGCTAGGCCATATCCTTAAGCAATATGGGATTCTAACAAGGCGAAGATAAGAAAGTATCGATAAAGGATGTTGATGATGAAGAGGATGTGTACGTAGTGTGAAGATCGATGTAGCCTCCTAAATGGATTGGAAGGATTATCTTAAGAGAAAGACATTAATATTATGGCCCGTTTGGCACGTCTGATTGGATAATGGCTACTAGTATAAGAACTGACAGGATAAGAAGTATAAATGTAATTTTCAAATATTGTATTTATATAAATATTTAATAATTAAAATTTAGTTTATAAAATATTATTATTTATTTCAATATTCTATAATTATTTATTATTTTAATATATTATATAAATATAAAATATACTCTGTTATATATTTCAATACTTTCTATTTTTAATCATAATTATTTAGATCTAATTTAAAAGCAAATATTAACTCTATATTTTTATTATTAATCCTCAATATTACAAATTATTTACTTATATATTTTACTAGTTAATAAATTATAATTTTTATATTATATTATTTACTATTTATTTTAAATATTTATTTTTATTAACTATTTATAATTTTATTTTATTTATTATTTATTAACTATAGTTAATTTTATTTTATACAGCTAAATTGCTATCATATATTATTTTTTAATAGTATTTATTTATTATGACATAATTTTATTAAAAATTATTTATTTACAAATTTTAATTATTATTATTTATAAGAAATATTTATTTTAATAAAATATTAAAAATTAAAAGCGACCTTATACATTAAAAGCTAATTAGGCTTAATCCAACCTCCCCATGCTATATTAGTTTATACAGCATTTTGATGTATAATGAGATTATAATGGATAAGCCTATACAATATTTCATTTGCATCAAACAAATGATTAAAGTATATATAAGCTTATATTATCATGTTTAATACAGCATGCCAAAGATACCCATATAGTATTGGGTAATACTATGATGCTACATTGCATAACAATCCAAAGCCACCCTGGTAGGAGATCAACTGACACAATAGCTCTCACAAACCAGTCATTCGACCACCAAATTAGACCCTAACAACATTCATCAAATCAATCAAGAAACTAACCTGAATTCTAGCACAACCAATAGCAAGAAAGCGCCTTTTATCAGCTTCACCTGGTGACTAGGACAGCCACACTGCAGTCCTCATAATTCAATGACTCCCAAAACTGTTCAGCAAACAATTGTGCATATACTAGACTCCCATTTGCCTTGACAATCCAAATATAAACAATCAAAACCTTTATCTGCAAGACTTGTTTCAGCCGCCACTTCCTGTTGCCAATGCATTGCATCAAAGACCAACAAACAGACAATCACAGAAGCTTACCTTCCTCACAAGATACATTCTGATTCCTCCACCACATATTTGCATCTCAATTCTCAGCATGTTTGCACCTCTGCATACTATGTTTGAACATATCAAACTATAACAGACCATAGCTTGTGTTTGGGCCCTGATCACTATGTTAGTGATTGGGCCCAAACTAGCATTAAGTATAAGCCCACTTATGATAAGGTTTACACTAGAAAGGGGTGGTTGGGTAAATCTACATAATTGTTAGGTTAAGTAGCTATTATATAAGGATTATTAGTAGACGGATTAGGCATTCAGACAATTTGTTAAGGAGAATCAGTACGAGAGTTGATGGCCTCTCGAGGTGCTACCACCACTCATTGTTAGGAACCCTAATCCCAATTTGCGAGTTACTTCTTTATTATTCTTTTCCTGTTCAGCAATGAACACTTATTTCCCTCCATCTCTCTTGATTATTACTGGTGCCATTACACAAACATAACAAAGGGGAGGAGATACAGTTTGTAGCATAGCATAAACAAAAAACCAGCCTATACTACTCATTGGTTTAAAAGGAAAAGGTAACAGATTGCTCCTAAAAACAATCCTAGAACTACCCCAAAACTGAGAAAACAAGGAAACTGAGAATCAACACCTCTATTGATTGCTACTAGATCAAGACTGATAACATATCTTACATAAAATCTTTAACCCATTCACAGCTGAACACTAGGGACATAACCATCTCCTTTAATCTGTCCTTTCATTTCCTATAAAGAATGCACATATTCCAGATTTTTGAAACTGACCATATATTAGCAAAGAAAGCAATAATCCATAATTTCCTCCTTTTGCCCCTCAACCTTGTTCCAATCCATGACTCGAAAGAACAGTGACATCTACAGATCCCTAGATACAATATTCCTTTTTTGATAGTTAAAAGTTTAAGCTTCCCTCATGAAGGTGTAGGAAACATATGACACAAACAATCAAAACCAAAGGCAATCGCAACACATAGGTCTCTCTTAGGACTGAGATTGACTGTGTGTGTTTATTGATAGGAACCCATGGTAATGCACTAAGAATCCCTAAAGATGATAAAAGTATGAATCCTAGGAGAGTGTAGTCTCCAATCTATTTAAATAGTTACAAATGAATTGACTAGACACCCTAACTAACATCCACTTCTCTTTATTTATACTCACTAATCCCCTAACTACCAAACTTCCCTAACTAGTGGATCTCACAGTCTCACCCACCTTAAAACCAGAAACCTCTTTCCCATTGGCCTGAGTTTCCACTTCTTTGCTGTCTCCAAATTCTCCAGTAGAAAATCAGCAGAAAATGAGTACTCTTGCCACCGCCCCTTATCCATGACTTGAAATAACCATGCACTCGGTAGTTTATAATACATGATATTTTAGAGATTCCATTATTTGGATTTCAAAATTGAAAATTCAAATGTGAACTACTCCTTGCTTTAAAACAGGAGGGGATATGGTTTGGTTCAATATGATAATCGGACAAACTGAACCAAACTGGAAATCCCATTTGAAAAACTGTTCTCTACTGGATGAAGAATGCCCGAACTGATTCACAATTGATTGAACCGGTTTTGAGCTAGTGAACTGGTTTAGTAATACAGAACCAGCTCAAAACTGTTTCAAAAATGGTTATCCAGTTCAAAACCAATTTGAAACCAGTGAACCGGTTTCCAAAGCAGGTTTAAACCAGTGAGCCAGTTAAAAATTGCTTTTGAGCTAGTTTAAACCTGTTTTCATTAGATTTAAAATTGGATTTTGGACCAACAATCCTGAACACAATGTTAAAACAAAATTGATATTTATAAACAATGTTGACATGTTAAAACTTTGAAATGTTGCATAATTATCAACATGTGTTCGGGGAGGACAGGTTAAAGCTTCTCATATCCTTCTTGTCTCACACAAGAGAAGCCTTACTTTATACAAACAGGAGTTAGATAAGCATGTAGCTTATGGCTTTGTCCTATATAAATAGAAAAAAAAATAAACGAGGATCAGTCGTCATCCTTTCACATTACACTTTTCAGCAAGTTTCTTATTGATTTCAAGAAATACTTTCACATTACACTTTTCAGCAAAATTTTATGTACCTTATTTTGATTTTGTTGATATGTTGTGTAGTTATACACTTTCTGAACCACAGGAAACACAAAGGGAACTAAGTGTTACTAATCTTTGGAAGCAATTTCTCCTTCCAATTTAGCACAGTACTCACTAACAAGAGCTCACACCATAACCAAACTAGCCATATTAATTCCTTCGTGAGCTCAAAGCTCCCACAATTACACTCAATTGTCTATACAAAACAGCAAAATCAGAACCATTAAACTGAGAAAATAAATAAATCATGAAATAGATCAGTTTGATGAACAGGATTTGTTGAAGAACCATTAAATCGAGCGAAATAACAAACTTGAGCCAAACCTGATTTGTTGTCTGAAGATTGAAGTCATTGAGGCAGGAACTTAGAGCCAAAGAACAAAAGTAGAAATTGAAGCCACTGAGGACTGAAGACTGTGATCAAAGTTGAAGAACACAAGTTGAAGTCAAATCTGAAAGCAGAGCCAAAGAAGATAAATTTGCTATGGAATCAGCAACGGTGAGCACATATTAGATTGGAGAAAAGTTGCTAATGCGCTGCAAAACAATGCATTTGGAGAAAAAAGAAAAGGGTGGATTAGGAAATCAAGCATGATAGTAAATCCAGATAATAATGGAAAAACAAGTGACAACTAGCACAGGATACAAGGGAGATTGATGCAAGGCATATGGATTATAGATGCAACTGGTATCTACAAACGCACAAAATTGAATGAAAATCTTGTATATTAATGAAGAAGCTGCAATTCCAGTGGGGCAATTCGGCTTCAAAAGCATGTATACAAGTGTAGAAAAGATGAAAACAAGAAAGAAAGCCTGGGCACTTACCTGGGAGCATGCTTTGGCCGGGATTGAGATCACTGTTTGGAGGATGGGAAAGAGAAGATTGAAAAGTCAAAGTGCCTCTTTTTAATTTGCTTATTCATTAAATAAAATATTTGAATCTGATAAATATCTTCACCTTTAAAATTTTGAAAGGTTCAGATAAACTTAATTTACCCTCGAGTCTAAAGTAAGTAGACTGGCTTTAGTGGATCTAGATCCCAAAAACCCTGTCTCATATGGAAACTAACTGAGAGTTCTAAGCAAATTGAAAAGCAAAAGAAAATGAAAAAAACAGTCTCATGATGAATTGTTCTACATGCAATAAATGTTGAAAAACCAAAGCACAAAAGTAATGGAAACAAGAAATAACCATATATCTTGCTACTAGACTCAATTAGATATTAGATATTCCATTATTCATAATTTCAAATGTGGACTAGTACTTGCTTGAGCATTATATCAAATATGAATGGGATCATTATGCAAAAGATATTTCTTTACTTTCAATTATTCCTACACAGTGAATTCCTAGCCATGAGTTCGTATATATCAAAAAATTCCAAATGCATAAAATGCAAAGCAACTCTTTTAGCAGAAAAGAGGAGGCTAAGGCAGTCAAGCATGAAAACAAATTCAGATAACAATTTAAAAACAAAGTCACAACTAGTGCAGGATACAAGTCATATTGATGGATCATGCTATAACAGCTTCTTTAGATGAAGCATTGAAGCTCATCCAAAGAATATTGTTGATGAGAAATCACATGTGACAGATTGAACCACACAACAAAAATCTATTGATGAAAGTCATGAAACAGCATTGCAGAGGATCAAGTTATAACACCGAAGACCAGGCCGGCTAGCCCTAATAGCAAACTTTACCAAATGAAAATTTTCTGGCCGAAAATTATGTAATGTTTATACTACCACAGTGATTCAAATATGAATATCCTTTTCTAGATGTTTTAACCAAGAAACTTCTGCACAAGCTGTTTATGAAAATCTGACAATCCATAACTAGTCATTTTCTAAGATTGCTTCAGGCAGATTTTAAACCGGCTTTCAAATTTCAAGATCAAATTACTTTGAGGTCACAGCAAGTGATGACAAGATGAGGAGAAAAAAAAATAGAAAGCAAAATTCTATTCAGAATTGAAACAATAAATTAGTAAGAGCTTGATAACAGCAATCAGCTATGCGAAAAAAGAAAGATGAAAATGAGAGGGATTCCAATGCCTGGCAGCATGAATTGTAGAAATCAGAGTGTGGTGCCAAGCAGTCCGACTTGAGTTCAGGGATCATTAACAAAAACAGAGTATATTAACTCAGGAGGTTTTTATAAACACTCAGGGAAGAGCTTGGCATGCAGTTAACAGATAATTAATTGAGACCATAAGCTGCAATTGTTGTGGACCATATATCAGTTATGCTTATTAGTAAGTGCTTCACATGTTCAATTTATGCAAATTACAAGGCGCATTTCTATGAGCACCACCCAAGAAGAAGCTGTGCAGCAGTAAAAACAGATAAGAACCTATCCCTTGAATATAGCTTTGAAAACCTCAGATTAATAAAACAAAGAACCATGGAACCTGCACTGTCAGCTAAACAAGTTACAAAACAAATATGACACTTCATTTTCTTGCAGTGTTGAGTGCTTTCTCTTCTTCAGTGACAAGCAACTTTCCCTCAACAAAATCGCAGTATGCTATCGGAACTCCAAGCTGCTTCTCCATTTTCTTCACAACAAACACTTCTGGCTCTTCACATATGGTCAGCACATTACCCTCCCTACCAAGCCGACCAGTCCGGCCAGCTCGGTGAGCATAGTGAATCGAATCCGTAGGCAAGTCCAGATTAACCACAAGATCACATTCCGCCACATCCAAGCCCCTCGCCGACAACTCATTCGTCACCAAGACTCTCACCTCACCATTCTTGAACTTCTTAAGAGTTGTTGACCTGGCAAGCTTGCCAAGGTCCCCATGTAGCTCTGCAGCCCTCACCCCACGGGCCTCTAGCTTGAAGACAACATCCTTCAGCTGCTTAGTGTTGTTCATGAAAACTATTACAACCTTGGCATCCAGGGCATGAATACACCTTCTCAAGCTATCCACCTTGTGCTGCAACCTTGCTAAACAGTAATAGTGCTTCAATGCAGGAGGCAGACTTTCCACTGATGCCTGAGATGGCACAGGTTGGTTAGGACTAGAGCTGGATGAAGGCCTCGACAAACTGACAGTGACCGGTTCAGAGGGCGAAATGGTGTCAATTGGGACAACTTTCTTTGCTTGGACAAGAAGGGGATCACTACCCCAGCTCCTGGCTGCCCTCACAACAGAAAACGGCACAGTTGCAGAGACCATGATTAACTGGCGCTCAGCCCTCCCAACATTCGGATTCGGGTCTGCTGCACCTGATCTCCTCCCTACATGCTCCAATATCCGGTGCATGTCCTCCCGGAAATTGAAGGACAGGAGTTCATCAACCTCATCCAGCACCAAGTAACGGCAGCCATGGGTGCGAAGCTTCCCGGCTGAGCTGAGCTCTGCTATCCTACCAGGCGTGCCAACAACAATGGCAGGCTTGTTCTTCTTGAGAGCTTCTTCCTGCCTGGTCCGGTTCGCGCCCCCAACAAGCTGCTGAACAGCTTTTCTGTTCTCCACTCCTAGTATCCTCTCAAACTCCCTCACTATCTGCATCCCTAGCTCCCTTGAGGGAGCAACAACCACTGCTTCTATTCCCATTTTCCTCCCAGCATCACCACCACCACCGTCGCCGCCGTCACCATCAGCAATCTTATTATTCCTCAATGGGCCAATAGAAGATAATATAGGAAGCAGATAAGCCAACGTCTTCCCGGAACCCGTGTAGGACTGAATTATGACATCATGGTTCTTCAGAATGGTTGGAACTGCAGCAGACTGAACTTCAGTTGGAACATTGAACCCTTCATTTGCTAGCCTCTCAATCAACACATGTGGCAATCCAAGTTCAGAAAATGACTTTGCAGCAAATGGGGCAGCCTCAATTTGCTGCTTCTTCTTCTTCTTGTCATTGATTGCAAAAGGTTGCTGCTTCCCTTTGCTCTTGAGGGACTCAGAGGAGGAGGAGGAGGAGGAGCCAAATGGCTTGATCTTGCTTGAATTGGTTTTTTTGATTGGTTCAGTTTCAGTTTGGAAACCAACACTTGAAAGGGTGAGGGAGCCATGATGGGGTTGTTCCACTTGGCTCATACAATGGACACTTGTTGTGTGCAACAAAGCAGTCCTAGAAGCGGATAAAGCCCTTCTAATGGGTAATGACTCTCCAACAAGAAGAAGAAACCTAGCTGGCATCAAAGCTGGCATCTTTCTAACCAAATAACAAAAAATGAACAAAAAGACAAGACAATATTGAGGGCTGCTAAAACCCTTTCGGGAAAAACCACGAAAAAGAAAAAACCGAACTTTGAGAGAACACCCTTTTGCACGGGGGAAAAGTTGAGACCTTTTTACGGTTGTGTGTGTGTGTGTGTGAGAGGAGATGAGTTTGAGAATGGCCTTTTCTGGACTCGGTTCAGCGGCCACGGAGGGAGGGAAGTGAGCAGCGCTAAGTGTGTATCATCAGTGTTCTAATCTGTTCTGTTTGCCGTGGGAGTGCGATGTGCTTATACGGGGAAAGATACCATCGGGCATTATCTTATAATTTTTTTTCTTTTTATTTATTTTTTCATGGAAGGGAAAGTTTGGTTTAAAAAAGAGAAGATAGTATTCAGTACATAAGGATACCGATTTTCTTTGTATAATCAACAATTACGATTTGATAAATTTTAAAAAATTTGAGTTAGTGAGAAACGTAACTCATTTTTAATCACAAATATAACTCAATTTAAAAGTTACAAATACTTTGAGGTAGCATTTGAATGAAGTATTCTTAAATTTCAGAAAATTCAAAATGTAAGCAATTTTAATTGCTTCAATTGAATTTTCCATATTTTTAACTTTTTTTAATTTAGATAACGTAATTATATGATTTTCATTTATAAAATACTTTGTTAACGTAATGAAATTATATTACATTCTCTATAGGTAAGAGTAGATGATGGTGGTGAGTATAGAGAGAGTTTAGTAATGGCGAAGCACTCCACATCCGCAGTTATATATGCCTCAAGAGAAATAGCCACTACTTCCTGACAGTAAATGCCCTTGATTCATCAAAAAGAAAAAGAGATTACATGACTGGATAGTCGATGGTGAGCTAGTAGCGGTTGATCAATGGTTGTAATCTTGGCAGAGTAAGAGTTATAAGACAAAGATGAAAGGAAATTTCAGAATTCTCTCAATGAAGATAAAAATTAAAATCTACTATTTTTAGATGTTGAAATATCTCATGAAATATCTCACAAAAATACTTTGAATTTTAAAATTCCCTTGTGTTAATCTCCAAGTAAAGGATTTCATTCTAAGTCATTTGAAATCCTCTTAAAAAAAATACATCAATGAATAACGAGTGATTAACATAACCTCCACAAAATAAATAAATGAGTTAATGTTCATTTTAATCCCTAACTTTATATTTGTGAGTCATTTTAGTTCTGGACTTTTAAAATGAGTTAAATTAGTCTTGAACATTACAAAATGTGAGCTATAGTCCCTCAACCCACTTTTATTTAACATTCCATCAATTAAATAATGATGTGTAACGTTAAATGATACTTTGACATATCTTATATTATTTGAAGTATAATTAAGTTTAAAATAACTCATTTAAGTGTTTAAAATTACACAAAATGAGTAATTTAAATCTTATTTTTGAGTCATAAGATTACTTATTTTCTGTAATTTTAGACACCAAAATGAGTTATTTCAAACTTCATTATACTTTATATGACACATCGTATGTCAAGATATCACTTAACGTTATACATCTTCATTTAATTGATCAAATGTTAAACAAAAATGGGCTGAGGAATTAACTTGACTTATATTTTGCAATATTATCGACTAATTTGACTCATGTTGAAAGTTATGAACTAAAATGACTTATGAGTGTAAGTTCAAGGAATAAAATGAACATTAACTCATAAATAAACCAAAAAAGTAAGTGTTATATGTTAAATGGAACTTAACAAAGCCACTATGATTGATCTAGTGGTGAGGGGTTTGGATAGTGTATATGAGATCCTAGGTTCAAACCTCATTGTGATCAATGTAATTTTCGAGGTATAAAAAAAAAAGAAGATAGAACTTAACAAAAATATATCCAAATGCAAGTGTTATACATAAAATAGAATCATCTTTCATCTCAAACTCTTTATCATACAAAAAAAGGGAACAACCATCAATCATATGATGCTTTCATTGCCTTTGATAACTTCTCCATATTTGATCTGCTATAGTTCGAACTTGTGTTATTTGATTTGCTTGAGTGGCATCAATATTATTAATGCCTTGCCGGTCAAAACTTAAGCCTTGTTCATCTATAGTCAGGTCTTCTGCATAGTACTAACCAATAAAAAGTCTATCTATTCTATGTTGCGGTCCAATAAAATTATGTATAGTACAACAAGTATTTGGAATTAGCCTTGGTCTTCTAACAAGATAATTTGGCATTAACATTAAAATTGAAAACCTTACTTTCAATTTTCATGCTCGTCCTTCTTCATGAAAATCACGCAAATGATATATTGCCTTATAGTATGGATCGACCAAGATAACAAGACATATTAGGAGAGTTAACAAGATAAAATTGATTTGTAAAGTAATTGAAACACTTGTTGAATTAGTCATAAGTGTTATATGTGTGTGTGTGTGTGTGTGTGTGTGTGTATTGCTATAGGAAGAAAGCATATCTCCATGAGGCTTTGGAAAATTATTTTTAGGAGTTAACGCATCTAGAAACACCCTTGAATCATTTGTTGTTCCGTCCTTGCCAGAATTAAAAAAAATGTGAATATCATGTCAAAATCACATACTAGAAATGCATTTTGTGTTATCAAAATCTTTTTCCCTACAAAAGGCATTTTGTTTCAATGCAAGAGCCCAACTGATACATTTGTGTCATCAATGGCACCAATGAAATTCTACATTTGAAAAATGAATAATAACTTAGTACAAAATAATTATAATTTATTAAGTCATAGAGATACATTAAAAAATTTACTTGAAAATAATGAAAAAACTTTTGGATGCCCATGATGTATGGATGAATCATCATTTGATTTCTTGGTTGAATAATTCTACTACCCAGCTTGCAAGCTCCTTTTAAAACTATTTTAGAAACTACTTGCTAACAATATGCAAGTAATGTTGAAAGCGCTCAACAACAATTCAAAGTCACATATCATAACACAATATTATAAAAAACATTGCAACTTTTTTCTACACTTTTATTTTTACCATTGGTCAACTTTCCTACATCCTTTAAAGTGTTGAAAAAAAAATCATAAATACATGTTTCTCTGTTCTAAAATTTTCATAGAATTTAGTTTCATAACCAGCCAAGAACTCAAATGTATAAATCTTCCCGGTCAATATAGAAGTCCTACATGGTATCTTACTAATAAAACTCTCATATTTCTCGATTTGTGAAACTATAATTAAATCTCCCAATTCATTATCTAAGTCACTTGAATCCATGCTACTGTCACTACTTGAACCATATGTGGATTCATATTCACAGCACCCCTGACATTCCAAGAAATAACTTTCCAATCCAAACTATCCATAAACACAACCTATAATAATGACTGATGCACAACACCCACTAGTCAAGGCCCTTGTGTCAACGTTAGACCCCATGATGACCTATCTCACCTTTCTCCCTCATAGTACAAGAAGCCTCTACTTCCTTTACACCCTTCAATTGGAGTTCCACATTATCCACAATCGTGCGAAACTTTGGAGAAGCTCTCACCTGTTGGCATTTTTTCACCATGACAAGAGGAGTAACAGTGCCGACCTTCGAATCTATTGACATAGGCATGGGCAAAGACTTAGAATTTGTATTTATAGTTATTGGCTTGGTAGCTTGGAAAAACGATGGGGTCTGATGTTGGAACTGGCTCCTTAATGATAATGGGCCCTAATTTGCAAGATGGGGTAGGTTGTGATGAATGTGGATTGGGCTTGGAGGAAGGCCCACCTTTATAAAAAGTCTGCATACTGCTAGCTGACTTTCCTGTAACAAATTTTTTTTCCTTTATTGATCTTGGGAACATCCATCGATATTTCTTTTCTTTTGCTTCCTTGCTTTCTGTTTCTTTTCGGGCCCCATCACTCCCCAATCATGACCTTGCTTTTTAGTAGGAACATCCATTATAATGTACTTATGATTCTAGTTAGGATTCTTCTCCTTGGAATCTACATCCATATTAATTACTTTCACATTTTGAACTTCCTCCCCATGTGATCATGAATGCATCAACAGTATTGTAATACCTTAGATATACTGTTACCTAGAAAAGTGTAGAGCACCACACGTGTCCTTAGATAAATCCGGGTCCTGAATTTTTACTAATTCTGAGATCTTACACGTCATTGGAGGGCTATATGATAGAGCCATATTTTTGGGATCAAAAGTCCTGATAATGGTTCCTAAAAGGAAAATAAGTTAAGGAATGATTTTTAATGAATTTTATGAAAGCTTTAAATAGTTTGTTTTTAGCCCCCCAGTTTTAAAAATCGTGAGAATTTCCGGATTTGAACTAAAACCCAAAGTTTAGATTTTGATTCCTTGGGATTTTGATTTTTTAGATAGTTTATTTGATTCCAAATAGGGGATAATTCTTTATTTACATTTATGTTTAAAAGTTAAATCATTTATTAACTTTAATAAGGAAATGTAAATAAATGAATTCTAGGGAGTGAGAGACCATTTTAGAGAGTGAGAGACCATCCTGTAGAGGGAGAAACCATAGCGCTACAGCGGTCCGCATAGCATTAAGTCGGTGCAAGAAGTGAATTATATGCTCTCTGGTGAGCGCTGCAGCACTAAACAGAACAATATGTTGGTGCGAAATGCGCTCTTTGGTGAGCGCTGTAGTGCTCGACAGATGACTTAAAAACTCCATTTCGGGGTCTGGAACCTTCAATTGCCCAAAAACACCACTCACCCCCTAGGAAACACAAAGCTTTCATATCTAATCTCTCTCTCTCTCTCTCCCATTTATATCAATCTAACATCAATCTTTCACTTCCAAGGTTCAAAGGTAAGAGATTTTACTAGATTTCCTTCCTATCTCATTTATTCTTCTCTTGTTCTTAGAGTTAATCTTGGGTTCCTTCTTGTCCTATGGTCATAGTGCTCCTCCATATTGATGGGAGTTAGAATAGGGTTCTTCTGAGATTGATTTAGAGTTTTATTGCTTTACTAGCAGATAGTAGTACTGTTCCTGCCTCCCAAGGTCCTATTGGTGTCCCTCCTGTTCATTCTACCACTACAGGTGAGTGAGTTTTTATCTGTGATCTCTATGTTCTGCATTATAGTTATTTTCATGAAAATATGCTTTAGAGTATGATATTTAAGGATTGTTGTATAAGATTTGAAGTTTATGTTGATTTATGAAATTATGGTTTTCTGAATAGCATGAATTATAGATTTTGTTATGAAAACCATGGGACCATTGTTGTTGAAATGAGAATATGAACACTTGATTTATGATTTTTGAATATTGAAAACTACTATCTTGACCTGATGATTTCTAATATACTAGATACTGTTATTTGAGAAAGCTTGAAACCCTAGGATAGGAGACTTTGTATAATGTTGTAAAAAGATTGTTTTGGAAGTAAGAACTACTGAGAGAAACAGAGTTGTAAGTTAACGGCAGCTATACCGTTAACCTTGGTATATCAAGGCCCGCCAGGGGCAAGCTTACTAGTAGCTAGATCTGTCCGCTAGGGATGCGGCTCGCCAGGGACCGTTAAGATCTTAGTTATGGGCTCATGTTCGCCAGGGACTAAGCACCACCTCACAGTTCATGATAGTCTATTCTCTTTTGTAGTATCTTGAGGGTTATTATAGTTTTGCTTTGTGTAGCTGGTAAATTTATGGTTTTTTACCTATTATGTAAAATGAATATAAATGTTTTGCAACTGTGCATTATATATCCTATCTATTATCCCATGAAGGGGGTTTCAGGTTAGAATTCACTCACTGAGTTTTTGTATAGAAACTCACCCCACTCCTTTCTTCCTATTTACAGATACAACAACTACTGCGGGTCCCTCCCAGCCACTTCCTTCCCAGCCGTAATAGAGATTTCAGTGGTGAGCTTTATTCTCATTTGATTTAAGCATTTTTTTTATTCTGTAGAGTGCTCCAGTATTAATGCAGGCAGGAGTCCTGATTTATATAGAGCTCATTTTGCATATTTAATCGTACTATGATTTGTATTTAATGAAAATGGTTGGTTCTGGACAAACTGAACAAAAATAGTTTGATATGTATATTTATATTTTGTGTATGGGTAATGGATGATTTCAGACTTTTGATGTTGATGGTGATATTTTAGTTATCAAGATCTTGATTTCAGAAAACAGGGAATTTATGTATTGAAATTGAAATATTGTTTTACTTGGATTTTCCTATTTAAATATGCATATAGAGTAATGCACAGGTCACGAGGCTTACGTGGAGATGAGATTCCTCACATGCTGATCACGTACCTAAATCGGGTCGTGACAAGTATCTCCTACACCACCTTAACCACGGTAATATTGCCGTCTGCCTCTTTATTATGATTGTCAACAGTCCTCCTTTTACAATCTTTGCCAACATGTCCATAGCAGTGACAATGATTGTAAATAAGATGAAGGGTCGCATATGTGACATCACGGCAAAAGTCATCTATCATCACCTTCTTTGCCACTGGTAAAGAAAGGTCAATTTGCACACAAGCCTAGGCGAATCATCCCCTCTCAACTAATTGAGTGACAACATCTACTTTCACAACTTTTCCCACAGTTGAGGTAATCCTACAAATCACCTTTTCATCGTAATATAGGCTAGTAAATTTTATCCATACCATGGTGGTGCCAAAAGATTTCTCACATGCCCGGAATAGGGGTGTCCATTCCTTCACTGCTAGGTAATTTGCTGCAATCATCCAAGGCCCACCAACAATCACCTTCTCTCTATCTTCCTGTGTGTCAAACTTCACTAAGAAATATCCAAAACCAGTATCCATGACATCATAATCCCCTTGCAATTTCCATATAAGCTTCAATTGGCTTGTTAAAATCAAATAGGGTGATTTTTCCCTAAGATTTTGATCACCAAAGTGTTATAGTATGGTGCAGAAAGTGAGTTCATACCTTCCATTGAGAAATGAACGAAGGGTGGAGCCATATCTCCTTGATTTTCCTCAACCATAACAAGGTGACCACCATCTAGGCTATCATCAAGGACTAAAGGTTTGGGCATGGAAAAGCCAAATACTTTATCATGGATGGATACTTTCCAAGGACCACTTTTATTTCCCTCATTCCCTTCCCCCTCCACCCTATCACCTGACGCAAACCCCCCAACACTCTCCTCTAAACCTCGTTTTCACCATAATCGTCACCGCATTTCCCCTTTCTCATCCCATTTCCAACTATGCTTAGTTACAAAAAATGGAACTCACAATTATAGTTGGTGGGTTCAATTTTCAGTCCCATATTCTTGTAAATAATTTCATATTCACATATGTTAATGATTTTCACCATTGAACCCATAAAGAAATCATTGACTTTTTTTTGTCCTTTTATAAAATTGCGTTAATTTCAATTTTTTTAATAGAAAAGTGACCCTTTTCAAATAAAATAATTAGTTTTTCATAGAAGTAATTAATATTAATTTATAGCTAAAAGCTAAAATTAAATTATTTTAAGATGTGTTTATCTTTTGATTAGAAACTGATATGAATAATTTATATAAAAATTGATTGTTTTTAATTAAAAAAATTTTAAAAGAGACTCATTAATATGCACTTAGGTAGTGTTTGGTAAGGGGAATGGGGAATGAGGACAGAAATACAGAGACAATGGAGACGTAGACAAAAAATATTGTCTCTGTATCATGTTTGGTTATAGACACGGGGACAAATGTTGACTTTTTGTTGATCACTGCCGGCCAGCAGTTGACCGGCGGTGGCTGGTAGTTGACCGATGGCCTGACCACCACTGGAAATTTGTGTTCCCGTATCCTGTTTCCATTGTCCCCACTTTTTGGAGGGACAGAAATACAGGATGGAAAATTTTTCCATCTCTGTACCTCGTCCCCCTTAGCAAACAGCATATAGGACATACTGTCCTTGCATTTGTGTCCTTGTCTCCTTTACCAAACACTACTTTATAGTGTAAACCCGTTTTATACTATCAATCAATTAAAACTTGACACATCAATTAATTGGTAAGAAAAATTTGGAGGAAATGATGCAATGACTAAAATTATAGTGATGCATCAAGTTTTAATTGATTGATGATGTAAAATGGATTTATATAATCTGTTCGTGTCAAATAATTCTTTCAAAAAATTACTTCTCATTTTTTTTTCGAAAAATCAGGAACGAATGCAGGCTAAAAAAATGAATAAATAAAAAGGAAATAGCGAAAGAAAATAAGAAGTTGGGATAATCAAAATTTTTGTTGGGTCAAGAAAAAGAGCAAATTGAAGAGTTGAATCAGAAAATCCAAGGCCCAAAAAGCAAGCAATAGCAACACTAGGGTTTTCAATCTCCATTGGAAAAGAACGCTTTAGAAAAAACCCTATTTCGTTGCAGAGCAGCTGCTCCTTCCGTCCACACTGCCCCTTCCGAGCTCCGGCGAGTCTCAAGTCTTCAGAGGGCACATCACCGCCGCCACCATGGCCACTGCTACCGCCCCCACGACCGCCGCAGCGCCGCGACAGCTGTCGCAGAAGGAGCAGGACATCCAGATGATGCTCGCCGCCGAGGTTCACCTCGGAACCAAAAATTGCGACTTCCAGATGGATCGCTACGTCTTCAAACGCCGCAATGACGGTAATGTCGCTTCCTGCTGTCTGATCTTCGGCTTTTTCTTTTCGAATTTTACCATTTTTTGTATTTGTTATGACTCATTTTATTATTATTATTATTTTTAATTCTGTGTTGTCATGTTTTAAAAAAGTGCATTTTGGGGTACTGTTGGTGAATTGGAAGGAATTTTAATGTGTTATGCTTCGCTGCCAAAGCATTTTTTTCTTGTGGTATATTTCATATTAGCGCAAAATTAAAGAAAAAAATGGATGGATATTTGTATTTTAGATAATCAAGCAAATTTGCCGCCATCATTGTGCTAATGGTAATAGCCATTCGTGGTTTAGGGCTTGAAAACTGATGCAAAGACCAAAGATCTGTAATGTATTATAATGGTTCAGATAATTACTGTTCTTTATATTGGTATTTGATTTGATTTTGCATATATTTTTGTTTGTGTGTACGATTTTTTTTACTTTTATTTGTATTTGTTTTATAAGTTGGAATGAAAATAAGAGGGGAAGGCATAGCCCTGATATGTGTTATAAGCTAGTGGTGTTTTGATTTCTCTTGGTATGAGAGTTGTTGCGATTCGGAGGGTCAGTTTAGTTGTTAGTCAGAATTTTGATGTGTTTGTGTTATCTTTGTCTATGTTCACAACAACTCATGATCTAAATTGTACCAAAGAGCTTCTGACAAAACAGCCATTTCTCTTCCGAAATTTGTTGATACCAAGCACGCATGTATTCTTTCTGATACTTGAGTCTGCTGATTTTACAAAGATTTCTTGCCGTTGAAATGGATCATTTTAGAGTTTTGTTGATTTTAGTATTTCTTATGACCAGGTATTTATATAATTAACCTTGGCAAGACATGGGAGAAGCTCCAGCTCGCAGCTAGGATAATTGTTGCCATTGAGAATCCTCAGGATATCATTGTTCAGTCTGCCAGGCCTTATGGTCAGAGAGCTGTACTTAAGTTTGCTCAATACACTGGCGCTAATGCTATTGCAGGAAGGCACACTCCTGGAACATTCACTAATCAGATGCAAACATCCTATAATGAGCCTCGCCTTCTCATTCTAACTGATCCAAGAACTGATCATCAGGTTATTACCTCTTTCAAAATTAGAAATTGGAACTACTGGAGAGTACTGCTGTTTTATTGAGGGTGAATAGTATTTCTAACTGTTAACTGCCATTGCCAAAGATGTTTTTATTCGGTTGTGGGTTTGAATAGATCTCACTTTGTTATTTATTCCCTCTCCTGCCTGACTTTTTCTTGTGCTATTTAATTGCGTGCAGCCAATCAAGGAAGGTGCTCTTGGAAATATACCAGTTATTGCCTTTTGTGACACTGATTCACCAATGCGGTATGTTGACGTTGGAATTCCTGCCAATAATAAGGGGAAGCACAGTATTGGTTGCCTCTTTTGGCTTTTAGCAAGGATGGTTCTGCAGATGCGGGGCACTATTCGTCCAGGGCATAAGTGGGACATAATGGTAAAACATTTGCTGACTTCATGAATTGAATGGTTGTTGTTTTATAGCTATTGTAGATTCATTGCGTTGCTAAATGTCTGTACTGCAAATGCCTTATTTCATTCTTGATTCAGTCATAAAAAGTTCTCTTTCAGTGCAATTCCCTGTGTGGGTGTCTTGAATTTTGCTTTTCCTTGGAAGAAATTAGTATCATTTTGCGGTGTCCTTCAAGTTCTTCAATAAGTGAATTTTTTTTCTTTTGGGGAATTGTATAGGTGGATTTATTCTTCTACAGAGAACCTGAGGAGACCAAGCAACAAGAGGAGGAAGAAGCTCCAGCTGCCCCAGAATATGCCATTGCAGACTTCAATGCTGCTGCTATTTCTAGTTTCCCTGCTGATGGTGAATGGCCTGCTGCAGTTGAACAGCCCTGGCCTGAGGCAGTTCCACAACCTATCCCAGCAGCTCCTGCTAACTGGGCCCCAGAAGCTGGTAAGAATTATTGAATTAACTTTGGATGTGTGATAATGCTAGTCATATGTGTGATTCTTCTTGTAATGTTGGACTAAGTTCAGCTTTATCATTCAGACCGTTTATTGGTCTTACAAATGTTGGCATTTTTTCCCCTTTCCTTTTTATAAATTGCCTGCAAAATTGTCCCCGGTATCCATTTTGACAATGTTCTAGCAGTCATTTCCCTTTGTTCTTGCGATGCAACAGTTGTCTCTCCCATCCTGGCCAACAAAGATAGGAGAATCTCATGTTGTGATAAGATTATGAGGCAGTTTAAATAGATCTTGGCTTCTTGTTCAAATATATGTAGTCACAATGTATTTGACCAAAATTCCTCTTGCAGGTGATTGGGGTGAGTCTGTTTCAGCTCCACAAGTTTCTGCGCCTGCACCTGGAAATGTCACCGCAACAGGCTGGGAATAGCTTTGAACAAGAGATTTTTTATTCTGCAATGTTCAATCCGTAGTTTTTCTCTCTTCCCTGGGAATTCCTCTTCTCAGATTATTTCTTAGGAAAGAAACATCTTTTACTTATAGTCTGATATTGAGTCTTCAATCAAATTTTGTTTGTTGACATATTGATGGAAACTATATCAGATTCAGTATTTTAATTTGTTTTGAAATTGGTCGTTTGGGTGTTTACTAGAATTGTGCATTCGACATGCCAATGAGTTATAATATTGCTCTCGGATGAATGAATAATAGCTAAGTAGGAATTGAATATTCAATTTTAATTGTTTATGCGTCATAAGGTAAAAAATCAGTCGCTTATAAGAATATCGAGGATTTAAACTTTTATAAGGAAATATTCTTGTGGTAAATTATACATATTCGATAATCTGTACCATCGATCATTTATCAATGTTTGATGGATTGTGTACTTCAGTCTGGTTTTGGTTAAGCTTATGAAATGGGCTTAAACGATATAGAATTTCTTTTAGAAGTGTTTTATCCACTTTAAAATCAACATATTGGCTTGTTCTTTCCTAAAGGGTAATGTCATGACCAAGCTTCAGCACGTGACCTTTACTTCTTGCTTAAGAGGGTTTGAGCAAACTCTAGGCAGTTGGGTAAAAGAGTGAACAAAATAATTTGTAATACAATGCGATATCTGAAGAGGGTAAGGGTCTGGTTTAGGTTTTGATAGAAGTGGTTTTAAAATAATTGATATTGAAAAAGTTGATTTTAAAAGAATTGATTTATGTTTAGGAAAGATATTAGAAAAGTGAGTTTAGAAGAATTAATGTGAGATGGAAAAGTAAAAGTTAAGGGTTTGTTTGATTTAAGTTTCTAGTTTTCATTTTCAGTTTTCTAGTTTTCTAGATTTTGTTAAGGAAATAATGAAAATTGAAAATAAAAATTGAAAATTGGAATTTGTAATTTTCAGTATATCCTTTACAAAATCTGAAAAATTGAAAAATTGAAAATGAAAACTGAAAATTTGAAACTCATACCAAACAGGCCCTAATGTTTTTCACTTCCACGAGAATCAATTTTATTTGAAGTAAAACACCTCCATCAAAAGTAAAATATCAAATAAAATCATTTCAATTTTTTCAAACACACTAATTCTGGTATCCAAACAGGCTATAAGATGGCATTTGGTATGCAAAAATATTTTCTGCTTTTTATTTTCTGAAAAAGGTTTCGATATTTATATTTTTAAAATTTAGAAAATGCACTTAGTTTATAAAAGTATATTATGTTTTTAATTGTGAAAATAATGAAAATATGTTTGGTTTGTTTATTTTTAAATGTAATTTTTAGAATCAAATTTAAGATAACAAAGTTACATTTGATACTAAATAGTAAAAAATACATAGTTGATTTGTATTGGTTCATCTACTAAAAGAATTTATAAAATATCTCAAAGTATTAAGACTAAGAATAAAATAAATTGCTCACTCGAGTTATTTTAATTATAATTATAATTATCAATTATCATGATGTATCTGTACGTAGATAAAGATTTAAATGCTATGGTGAGTATTATTTTATTACTTATTTAACAAGTTGCTGGAATTTTTTATTGCAAAAGTTACATGTGTATATATATATATATATATATATATATATATAAAATGTTTTTTGAGTAAATTATTGTTTGTGTATATAATTCACTTATTAAGCGTGTGGAATTGATTGAAAAATGAATATTGTAATTTGTTAGAGATTGAATGATAAAGAAATATGTGATGCCTCATGTTCACATGTCCTTGGCTAAGTCTAACATAGTCCTTGGGCACCCTAGAAACAATAGGATGGTAGAAAATCATCTTTTTGTCGAAGTCTATATTTTTCAGTGTAGACATGTTCGTTGTAGCAGCGAGCTTTTCTCACTGTAGCAAGCAAGAGACTAGGTAGGTTCGTTGCAGTAGGACCCCAATGCTGACAGATGTCCAAAACGAAACAACTTCAGTAAAATGCCCTTAACCCTACACATACACCTGTATACTTGGCTTCCCTCTCCAAAACCAAACTAACATTTTGAAAACTCTCTTTCACTCCCACCACTCTTAATCCCACTCCAATCTTCCTCCCCTGAGCTTCAAGGAATGTGTTTGTTGTTGGTTTATGTTAGATTTCTCCATATTCTTCCTTCCCTTGGTTATGGGTATTGTTGTTCTTCATTATTATGTCATATTTATTATGCATAACCAGATATCAGAGAAATTCGAGACCTAATTAGGTCCTCCAGAGAAACCAGAGAAGTATATTGTTATGCCATATTTAATATACATAACCGGAGAAATTCATAGGCTTTTGTTATTATACTATATATATATATATATAGATATATAGTCATTCAAGTTTACTGATTTTTGAGGATTTACTACACCTTCGGTTAAAATGATTTCATGATATATCTTGAATTTATAAATGTTTTCTTTTAATGATGACTTGGAATTAAGAGTGTTTTCCTATATAGCTATGTCTGTAAATATCAAATGGTTTTATGATTGTTGCATGTATATATTATGTATAGATCATGTTGGTTGTGCCATGTGGGTAATAGGTGAGGATCCACTCACTGAGTCCATTGACTCACCCATCTCCTTTCTTCCTCACAGTTGCAGGTATGGATATAGTTCAGTTACTTTGTAGTATGGCATAGCCTAGGATTTGATAGAGTAGAATGCTCTAGTAAACGTGTAGACAGGATCCGAGCCATGTATTTATTTTGAGATTTTGTATTAAGTTTCAAAGTTATGAACATCTATATATATATATACACACATACAAATTTCAAGAATCGATTTAAAGTTATAGACTATGATTAGAGTTTATGTGACAAGCTAGAAATGTATTTATAATTCAGTTCTCAAGTGATAAGTTGATTTACATATTTAAGTTGAAGATCATGAGATGAAACAATTTATGTTTTAATGATTAGAAGATTTGATTAAAATTTTTTCAGAGTTATACATGTCAACTGCTTCACTTTTTATGAATTCAAGTATTATGTTTTAAATAGTGAAACATATATGGATTTAGAAAAAAAAAACATTTTAAGTATGAAATGATAATAAAATATGCATTTAAAGATACACGTCACCTAGAAGGCTTACGTAGGGATGAGATTCCTCATGTGCCGATCATGTTCCCAAATCGGGTTATGCAAAGTGGTATCAAAACCATAGGTTTCCCTTGCATGGTATTGGAGCAAGTGTCCACAAGTAGCATGCTGTATATGTAAATGGAACTGCAGCCATTTGCATTGACACAATGTTATTTGAGGCCTCTAGGAAAGTTAGTTATGTCTAGGTTCAGTAAAAGTCTCTGTCATTTCTTGGAATTCTTGATCTAGTCCCCTATCCTTTTCCCTTCCTCTTGAGTTAGCTATGCCACTTGATAATCGTCGTTGTCGCAGCAGCACCAGGTCAGCCAGTACTAGTTGCCCTTGGCGCCTCGAGCGGGCCATTCTAAACTTGCCAGAGTTTCGAGCTATAGTGCACCAAAAAGTGAGTACAAGCAAGAACGATGAACTTAAATAAAGGTTAGCAGTGGGTACTGTAGGCCAGGGCCATCCTTCTCAGCTCCTTTCACAACGTGTCCCACTATCGCTCAACCAAAGGGCTAAGGCAGTAGCCAGCTAGAGTGGGAAGGTTTAGTACAAACCACTCAGTCACACCCAGTTTGTTAGATGTGTGGAGAAACCCATGGAGGCCAATGCTTATAGGGCATGCTCGCATGCTATGAATGCAGTCAGAAAGGGTGCAAGAAGAATGATTGCCCATTATCTCAGAGAGTAGAGAAACTTGACACCCCATTGAAGGAAAATTTGCATGAGAATGACCCAAAGTAGCAAGTAGAATCACCATGAGAGTACGAATCATGCACATAGTTATATTGTATGATTGATGATTTGTTTATGATGTGTTAAATTACTTAAGGTAATCTTTGATGCCATGAACACCTTGCATGTCATGTTTCTAAAAATGTATTGTTGTATGATTCATGTTTAGAATGGTGTTTTCACATTATATGAGTAGAGTATGCATGCCCAATATGTAAATAGCATGGTATAAATTGCTAGGTTAGTGTTGAACATTTATTGGATCATTGTGCATGATGATTGCATCAGATTGCTTTGATTGACTTCATAGTGATAATCTATAACTCGAATGATGAAGTGATAGGACTGCATGACTGCATGTGTAACTATAAACAAGTTAAATGAACACTTTTAGAGAAAGGATTAACTCGAATGTAATAAGTTTTTTCATGCTAAAATGGGTTATTTTGATTGTAATTGAGTGAAACAAGCATGTGGATAATTAGCTTTGAACCTCATAGACTAAGAATTGGACTAGAGAATACTTGCGCATTGTATGGCATTTAGAGACTTAGTGCATGGATTTCATATGTTTTACAAGAATCTACAATGTTGTTGGCATGTCCATGATTGTATACCTATGACTTCATGTATGAGAATGTATGGTTGCTATGTGTATTCTAGAATGATGAGTAGGATAACTTCCCTTGATACATTTATGATCATAAAAACCCATGCATTCTAGTTTCGAAGAGGTGCATGGATAGTATGCATGTGTTGTTAAGTGTATAGTTTCATGCATGTTGTGTTTATATCATGAATGTAGATATTTTGTATGATAAACTTGAGCAACTCCTGCATGAAATGTGCATATTCTTTCCACCCTTTTGCTCCCTTCTTCCTTTAATCCTATGTCACAACTCGACTTGGGAACGTGACCGACATATGAGAAATCTTATCCCGACATAAGCCTTGCGACTTCTAAGTCTCTCTATATGCTTAATTTAATCATAAATTCCATTTATAAAATATCCTTTCATCTTTAATGAAGCTTAAGCTCTTTTGAAATCATGCTCCTCATCGATCACATATCATAATCAATTTTTAAATCTGTCTCTATGATACAAAATATATGAGTTGCTCTTTATGCAAAATATCCATAAAGCTATCATCATCTAAATACAAAATAATATTGATAAATCAATGCAAGTATCTGTATGGTCCGGGACCCTGCCCGCGACGTACACTGGAGTACTCTATCACTTTACAAAACACAAAAAGACACTCCACTTCGAAGTGAAGCTCACCAACTGGAAACCTTTACTGCTAGGGAGGAGGTGACTAAGAGGAACCCGCAGCAGCTAATGTATCTATAATGGAAAAAGGGAGAGGGGTGAGTTTCATCTAAAACTTAGTTAGTAAGCCCTCACCCATAACTCTTTTATGGGACAACAATAAGGATATATGTACATATAAAATCATCAAAAACTGATTAATACAATAATTGTGGAATCATATTTATGCATATAATCATAAGGGAAATAAAACTAGAGATCTCTAGTATAGCATAAAAAATAGAAATCTATTAAAGAGACAGGGATCTCTGGTTATGACTAGCATAACAAAATATAAATTCTCTGATTATGCATGTCAACCATGACATAACAATTCTTCTAATCTCTAGGACCCCTCTAGGATCCAAATTGGACACCTAACTAAGTTTCATTCTCTGCTTTGTGAAATTGTCCTCCCGGACAACTTGGTACCAAGGTTAACGATCGGGATTCAGCCGTTAACTCACTATCTATTTTTCTATAGTTACCGTCTGGTCTCTAATTTATAAAATATGTTAATTTCTCTTAATCTCTACTTTAGGTGGCATAAAACTCCATAATATATAATTACATTAATCTTAGGATCACTAGGGAAAATTCATAAAGTCTCTAAATCAAGTCATAATCATATTCTAGTTCTTCAATAAAATCATTTTAGCAATAATTGTCCCATGAGTTTATACTAAAATAAATATTTCATGCTCATATTAAAAACCATCCTTTTCAATGATTTTAATAATTAATCATAATCTCAGATCTCTTAAATTATTCTCTAAAATCATGTAATCATGTTATGATTTAATAAAATTTACTCTAATGACCAAAATAAAGGTCATAGGATTAGAACCCACTCACCTGGAGGGGAGAAAGAGATGACGTCAATACCAATTGAGCTTCGGGGAGCCGGGAGGTCACCAATATTGACTATAACAATCATAAAACTCAAGATCAAACGCTATCAACCTCTAAATAACTCTAATATAGCTCTAACAATATTGAGGGAGCACCCCTACTTGACAAAAATGAGAGGAATAGCAAGACCCAACCCAAGATCATGAAAGAATGGAGAGAATGGAGACAAAATCTTACAAAATATACTTACCTTGATGATTTAGGGGAGCTAGATTGAAATAGGGTTAAAGAAAAAGAGAGAAAATGGTGAAGGAAGGGTTCTAGTTTGAAGTAAAATGGGGAAGGAAGGAATATGGAAGGGTTTATATCAAATTTGGGATATTAGCAAGTGAACAACGCCATTTCACTATATTCAGGCTTCAAAGGGATCACTATAGTAGTCAGGAGCCTTCATGCATCCAAGATCGTCCAAGACTATGCACTTATGATGGGTATAGTGGTCCTAGACCGCTATAGCAGTCTACTCGCTTCCCTATTCTGGGACTGAGACACTTATGGCCGCTATACTGAGACACTTATGATTGCTATAGCGGTCCTATAGCGGTCTAGGACCGCTATAGCAGTGACAGTTCTCAGTTTTTGCAGAATTTCTTTGTCATTCTAGCATATGGGTTTCTCCATACTCACTTATTTACATTTATTAATTCTAAATTAAATGAGGACATTAACTTTAAAACATAAATGTAAATAAGGAAAAACCCCCCATTTGGATTCAAATAAAATATTAAAAAAAAATCAAAACCCTAACCAATCAAAATACAATTTTTGAGTTTTAGTTCAAATTCCGAAATTCTCACAATTTTCTAAACTTGGGAGATAAAAATGAAACATCTAGAAGTTTCCTAAAATTCATTAAAAATCACTCTTCAATTCATTTTCCTTTGAAAAGAAATTACTGGGACTTTTGGTTTCAAGAATATGGCTCTAGCATATAGTCCTTCAAGAAGGTATAGAGTCCAGAGTTAGCAAAATCTAGGATCCAACAAGAAGGGTGGGTCGTGGGGGACCCTAGGACTATATGAAACTTATCTACTGACACGTGTATACCGGGTATTACATCTTACCTCCTCCAAGCTTCAAGGTAAGGACTGTTCATGTTTATATTTGGTTTCCTCTCTTTTCTTCCATGTTTTTGAGTTAGGGTATTTATGTTTTTCATTGTTGTCAAATTTGGGTATTCTCCCAATATTCATAGAGTTGTTTTAGTATGGTTATAGTTTGTTCATGGGGTTTTTTTTTATTATTATTTTTGTGGCAGGCGTTGGTGTTATTCCCGCTCCCTAGAGCTCCATTGGTGCTGACTCCACAAGTTCCACCCCTCAAAGTGAGTGGGTTTGAGCTCATCACCTTATTTTCAATCATTATGATTATGTTTTTAGTATTTTGATTACTAGATATGAATCTACAAGCAGAACTAGATCATGAATATGATTTTACAAAATATGTCAAGTTTGGAAGAATAGCGAATCTTTGAATAAATCACAAAAATATGTTTTAGAATAAAAAATGTTTTAGAAAACCATGAGACCATGTTGATGAAAACATTTAATTTGCTCATTGTGAACACCCTATTTTGTCCAAACAGTTGACAAGAAAATTCCGAAATTTGCATAGTTTTACTTCTTTCAAAACCCTTTCATATAATTAAAAAGGGTTATTTTGTAGTCCCTTGGTTTATTTCTTTAAAAAAAAAATCAAAAAACAAAAAAAAAATGTTTTTTATGTTATTTTGTTCAAAGTTGTCTAGATCCAGTTCTAAGTGTCTTCGTTACTTTCATTCCATTTGAAAAAAAAAAAAATTCAAAATAACAAAAAAAAAAACAAAAAAACGTGTGTTGGTTTGTTCTTTCGGGCCATATTTCCTAGAATTTTTTTAGTTTACTTGCATTTTGGGTTCAGACCATTTTTAGTGATTCTCGTCTAAAAATGATAAGACAAAAAATGCGAAAAACCCATTCAGCCCAGTTTTCTTAGCCCACCAGTTTACTCCTTTCTTTGTTTCTATCCACAAAATTCCAAAAAATGAAGATCCAGCCCATTTGTCAACTGCATGAATAGTATTGCTTAATTGAGAATCTTGTTCACGTTCAGCCCAACTCTAAAGCATTCAGTAAGTGTTGATTCACTTTGTTTCACATATCAGTCCAACAACATGAGAAAAAGGAGGTTAAGCCAAATTATTCATTTTTTTCCATCTGCACTTGTTTGATAAACAATATGAATATAAAAATAAAAGGACAAAGCAAACAGGATGGGCATGTCTGCTATTTGAACCCCACGCTCATGTCTACACAAAAAAAAAAAAGAGAAAAAGGAAAACGGGAACCAAGACAACGAAACCATCAATTCCTGCAACGAAGATGGGTTCTCTACAAGAAAAATGGTTCAGCAACTACAGGGGCGTGGGGGACAAGTCAGTGCAGAGCTCCTCAACAGCATGGGAACGAATATTAATTAAAGAAAGGAGCTCAATATATATGGGGGAGTTCTGGAAAAGCATATAAAAAGGCTTACACTAATTATCCTTGTTCTTCATCACCACACAGCGACAATCCTCCATCACCAACAGTCCTCCACGACCACCGTTATCATCTCCCACCCCTCATCATCACAACTACAAAATATCATTACCACTGCCAGCTAAACTGCTGCCATAGCCCAAGCCCTGACCGCAGCTCATCATCAACACAGCCACTACAACCATCACTCACTCATCATCAACACTATGCTGCAACCCCTTAGGACCATCACATAACCGTTCGCCATCATCCTTCTAAAGTCATCCAAGACTTGATCACAACTTGTCATCAACACAGCTACCATCAACACCTGATCCCATTTTATGAAGACAGCACCCTCAACCCTGATCCCGTCCTCTTACAAAAGCAAAATTCACAGCCTTCCCTCATAACCAAAATAAAAAATACCATTCAAAAGCATAACCAAACATAGGCTCAGATTCTTCATCTTAACAAAAATAAAGAATTAAGGAAAGGAAAGAAAGCGGCCAGCATTGACAACCACCGTGACCTCCACCACCGCCTTCGCTGAAGCTTCCCCTGCCTGACGCCGTCGCGAGTTCTACTCACAGAAGCCACCGCAGCATCTCCGCCCAGATCGCGTGAGCCACCCACACTGCCTGGGAGCACTATTGCGAATCCCCTCGCGCGTGAACAACCCCATCCCGTGGCTCCTTTCACGAACCGTAACCGCCACGAAGAGACGCTGTCACACCCCTTGGTGCGACCTCGACAAAGACTCCCCAAAGACTCCTCCTGTGTGGCGGCCCCACCGCCTCGCATCCCGAACCTCGCTGAAGCCTCCCTCGCCTCATCGCCCAAAGAACCTCCTCACCATCTGGTAGTCTTCTTCATCGAACTCAGCCTATCCAGCGAAACCAATCGCGATCTCGCCTAGATATTCACGGTCCAGCTGCTCGCACAACCGCCGCGCTCTTCAAGATTTCTGCAAACTCTCGCCCAAAGATCATATCGTCACCCCTCCCGCTGTGAGTAGACCTTCACAAAGAATCGGCCATGCATCGAACTGCACACCGTGCGGCCCTTCCTTGTGCGCAGCTTTGGTTGGTTTTTCTTGCCTGCTTTCAATTTGAGAGTGAGGCAGTGAGTTAGGGATTTGGGGCTCCGTTTTTTTATTTTTCAAAAGTGGCTGATGCATTTTTTTTTTTTTGGGGCGGGTCAATGTAGTGGGGTATGGAATAGCTTGGGTTAGGTGTGTCTGCGAGGATGTGTTGTGTTTTTTTTTTTTTAAAGTTATTTTTTGTTTTTGATGAAATGGGCCTCCTTTTTTGGTTTCCCAAAAAAAATTTAAAACAACTATAAGTTTTTAATCCGTGCAACATTCAGTAATTGTGACTGAGGAGTCGATGCTCCCTTCACGATTTTGAATCATAAGAATCCACTGAGCAGTTAAATGTTGCCTTGAATCTCGTGCAAAAAAAGCGGATTTCCTTTTAATCATTTTCAATAAAAAATCATTTTCAAAATCAAAATCAACCAAAATCAATTTCCAATTAAGAATCTTTCTCAAAAAAAATTAAAATCAATCAACACAGTTTTTGAGTTTTATCTTAATTAAAACCCATCAACACACAAGCATTTTTTACAGAACGACGTGGTTTTGAGTTCCTCATTGCACCAGAGGGTACGTCGGCGTAGCTTACAACTATCAAACCAAAATTAATTTTTTCATTAAATTGTTTTCTTTTAATTTAATTTCTTCCTATTTTATTTTACTTTATATTTTACATAATCGCTAACTTTTGGGAAAAAATAAATATTTTAAAGTCATAATTAATTTGCATAATAAGCTCTAGGGTAACCGTATTTATACGGATGTATTAGGGGTGCAGTGGGATTAAGTTTCCACCATTCCTTAATCATAATCAGACTCCCGGACCTTAAATCTCATTTTAAAGACCAGTTTGCAAAAATCAAAGGTTTTCCAATTTTTCCAGAATTAAAATTGGTGGCGACTCCAAACATTTTCAAAAAAAACTAAACGATCGTCGTCCGAGTCTCGGCGCGCCCCCCTCCGGGTACATTGTGACACTCATGAAGGGATTTATTGGAAAAGAATGAGATTTAATAAGTTTACCAAAATCATTAGACAATATCACGGATTGATGAAGCTACCATGTTTTCAAGATTCTGGATTTCTTGATTATGGTTTTCATAACTTAAGTTACGTTTTTGTCATGACCCGACTTGGGAACATGACCAACACATGAGGAATCCCATCCCCACACAAGTCTTCTGGGTGACATGGCTCTCTAAATGCTTAATTTATTAATAATATAAGAATTAAAATGTGATCTCTTTGAAATCTCTAGCATTTTTCTCTAATTAAACCATAATGCTTAATTTCATAAACTGAAAGTATTCAATAATTTTATTATCTAAAAAACTGAATTATTATACATCTCTAGTTCATTACGTAAATCTTTATCTATAATTTATATTTCTGTTTCATATTTGGACTATGAGAACATATACATAAATATTTAATTCTCTGAAATTAACTACATTATCCAAAAATAAATGCATAGTTGGATCTTGCCTGCACATCTATTGGAGCACTCTACTCTAACATAATCCAACTCTAAGCCTTATTGCAAATTAAGACTCACCAATGAAAATAACTATGTCTACTGAAGCTGTGACAATGGTATCTGTACCTGCAACTATGAGAGGAAAGGGAGAGGGGTGAGTCAACAGACTCAGTGAGTGAGCTCTCACCCATCACCCACATAGGGCAACCAAGGAATATACGTAATGCAATATACATGTAACAAATAAAACCATTTGATATTTATATGCATAACTATATAAAAAAATATATCTCTACTTTTATAAATTCATAGAAATGCATATCTACATTCTTACTTTAACAAGAAATCATTTTGCACACATTTACACAATATCTCTTAAATCAAATATTCTCATAAAACATATTTATCTGTAAACATAAATGCTATAAAGCTGGTAATCTCTAGTAAAGCATAAAGAATAATAATCTCCTAAAGAAACAAGGATATCTAGCTATGCCTCATATAACAAAAATATAAATTCTCTAGTTATGTATATCAACCATGACATAACAATTTCTCTAATCTCTGGGATCCAAATTGGACATCTAACTAGGTTTTATTCTTTGCTCTATGAGATTGTCCTCTCAGGATAACTTGGTACCAAGGTTAACGATCGGGGTTCAGCCGTTAACTCACTGTCTGTTTCTCTATAGCTACCATCTAGTCTCTAATTCATAAAATATTTCATTTTCTCTACAACTTTGCTCTGGGCTTTTGTCTAGGTATAAAACTCCATAATACATAATTACTTTACTCTTAGAATTACTGGGGGAAATTCACCAAATCTAGTCATAATCATACTCTAACTCTTTTAATAAAATCATTTTAAATATGAAAGGTGGGCGCTCAGTCCCTGGCGAACATGAGCCCCTAAATTCTGAGTACTCTGAGAATTCTAGACTCATATAGCTCTAACAATTTGACTTGAGCATAATTGTGGTTGAGAAAATCGAGCCAAGGGTTCACTACTTATAGGCATTCCGATTTCAAGCCCACAGAATATGTATCTAGCGGTTGCTATGAATCATACTGAATTCCATACTTTTGAGTGTCATAAAAACTAAATTTCTAAAATCTCATTTCTCAAGCTAATATCTTTTTATAAACTTTGGTAACTCTAATATTATACTTCTAAACCAAAAGGGTTCATAATCATAAAAAATCTCTAACATTATAATAATATCTCAGTTCATGAAACTAAATCATACTTAGTTTGACATTCTTGCCAAAATACTTTAACTGATACTCTAAAATTATATTTTGAAATCTCAAGTCTTGAAATATAAAGATATCATAAACTCTTAAAACATGTTTAATAAAATAACAACTTATTAAATTATATATTCTTGCAATAAATCTCTTAGAGTTGCCCATAAAACATTTCCATAATATATAATCTATCAATCACGGTCCCATGGTTTTTTAAAACATATTCTTTTATACGATCATCATAAATCATAATTTTTCTAGCTAGATATAATCATGTAAAATAATGCTCCATACTTTTTCTCATATCAAATTTCCATATTTCACAATCATGATGCAAGAAATATAATTATAATGTGGAAACTAAGGCTATGAGATCAAACCCACTTACCTGGAGGGGGAGAACAAAAGGGAACAATTCCGGTAAAGTTCTAGGGAGGAAGGAGGGCACCAACATCAACTATAACAATAATAAAATTCAATATCAAATTTTATCAACCTCTAAATAACTCTAATCTACCTCTAACAACATTGGGGGGAGCACCTTCACTTGACAATAATGAGAGACAATAAATACCCATACTAAGAACATGGAAAAATGGGAAGAACAGAGACAAAATCTATCAACATAAACATACCTTAATGATTTGAGAGAGCTAGATTTTAGTGAGATTGGAAGAAAAGAGAGAAAATGAGGGTTTAGGGGGAGGAGCTTCGGTTTCAATTTTGTTTTTGGGAGGAAGACAGACCCCAAAATGCGTTTAAAAGGGCCAAAAATGAAACGCGTCATTTTTCGAATCCTGTTATAGCTCAAAGGGATTGCTATATGACCGCTAAGCGATCAGGGTGTGTGCGCGCTACGGAACCAGGACTGCTATAGCGGTCATCACATCGCCCAAACTCTCGAATTCACATATTGTGACCGATTGCTATAGCAGTGACAGTTTTTTCTAGCTTCTGTAATTTTGTCATTCTAGCATATGGGTTACTCCATACTCATTTATATTTATTAATTTTAAGTTAATTGAGAGTAAAATTTTACTCTCCATTAACTTTAAAACATAAATGTAAATAAGGAAATACCCCCCATTTAGATTCAAATAAAATATCAAAAACATCAAAACCCTAACAAATCAAAATCTAATTTTTGAGTTCTAGTTCAAATTCAGGAATTCTTATGATTTTCTAAACTTGGGGGCTAAAAACGAAGCGTCTAGAGGTATCCTAAAATTCATTAAAAATCACTCTTTAACTTGTTTTTCTCTAGGGAACAATTACCGGGACTTTTGATCCCAAGAATCAGGCTCTATCATATAGTCCTCCAAGGAGGTGTAGGCTCCATACTCAGTAAAATCCCGGACTCGATAACATGGGTAGGTCCTGGGGGACCTTGTGGCTATATAGAATTTGTCTATTGACACATGTACACTAGGTATTACAATTTTATTGGAAAAATTCAAAGTTTAGTATGATTATCTCCTTTGACAGATATGTTATTTTGATTTACGAGTTTCCATGTTTATGTTAGCTTGAGATATGACTTCAGAATTTTAGTTTTGTATTATTGTGAGTATTGAACTCAATATGATTCGTAACATTGACCAGACACATTCTGTGGATTTCTGAAATCACTAGGTCTATAAGCTAGTGATCCCTTAGACATGATTTTAGAACCCCGGTTATGCTTGATAGTCAGCTTATTACAATTATATGAATTTAGACGTTTTAGTGTTTTTAGATCTATTCCATTTA
The DNA here is from genome assembly GCA_031216105.1 of Dalbergia cultrata. NCBI lineage: Eukaryota > Viridiplantae > Streptophyta > Magnoliopsida > Fabales > Fabaceae > Dalbergia > Dalbergia cultrata. Next base: position 23,693,473 of record CM062350.1, read on the forward strand.
TGTGCCAAATAATTTTAGATGACAACTATAGAGAAATAGACAGTGAGTTAATAGCGGTAAGATTATTAGTCTTGGTACCAAGTTATTTGCTAGAGGAGAATCTCACCCCATTAGAGCATTCAGATAATGGAACCAATTTAGGTGTCCGTCCAATGGGATCTTATTAAGTACCATTTCAGAATTTAGAGATCAGAATAATAATAATAATATGTTGTTATTATTATTATTGTTATTATTGTTATTATTATTATGTACAAATTTATCATGTTCAAAGATTCTTGTTTCTCTAATAATTATCGCACCATGAATTTTGAAATGCTTTCCTATGTAATTATGCATGTAAGTATTAAAATAAATTTTTTTTGCTTAATGCATGTATATTATGTGTATCATGTTGGCTCTCCCACATGGCTGATTGGTAAAAATCCACTCATTGAGTTCGATGACTCACCCTTATCTTTTCCTTCTTACAATTGCATATCCAGTTATCACTTAGTCACTGATTCAGTAGTCTGTAACTGTTCTAGTGGTGAGTTTTACTTTGTATTGAGGGTTATTCTAGGATCGTGTCAGATTAGACTACTCCAGTAGATATGCATGCAAGATTCAAACCATGTGTTTTATTTAAAGATTTTATATTTATTTTCAGAATTTATGATCATCCTTATATATTTTCAAAATTTAAGTAGGGATTTCATATGTAGACTACAGTTAAATTATGTAACTAGCCGATTATGTATGCATGATATAGTTTTCAAGTATTGAACCAATTTATGTTTCATGATTATGCTTATGCAGTGAATCACTTGATGTTAACATGCTTTGCCGAGGCAAGAGTTAAGTTGATAAAATTGATTTTATGATTATGAACGTTGAGGTGTTTCAGTTTTATGAATTTAATTATTATAACTCCAAAGAAAAGTTTATGATGATTTATATTTAATTATGTTTTGGGAATGAAGATCACGATAATCCATGTATTTAGTAAGTCACATTACCTAGGAGGTTAACGGAGGGACCCAGCCTATCACGATCACGTTTTCAAATCAAGTTATGACAGATATCTTCAATAATCACAATAATTATTGAATAAAATAAAATAAAAATTTTGCTAAAATTAAAGGTTACATAGCATTTTCCTAAAATAAAAAAAAAGTTTAACTTTCTTTTGTAAATATTAAAAAGGGGAAAACCAACAAATTTAAGTCAGGATTCAGGCAGAAAGTCCAAATGACCTCCAAAGGCCAAAAAGCAAACAACATACTCAAGGGCAAAGAAGTCATTTCAGTAAAACTAGGGTTTTCATCTCCATTGAAAGAGAACCCTTTAAAAAACCCTAGTTCTCCCCCAGTCTGCTCTCTCTTCTGACACTGCCCCTACCGAGTGCGCAGCTTCTCAAGTCTTCAGAGGGCATACCACCCCCGCCGCCGCCAACAACATGGCCAACGCCGCCCCCGCCACAACCACTGCGCCGCCGCGACAGCTGTCGCAAAAGGAGCAGGACATACAAATGATGCTTGCCGCCGAGGTCCACCTCGGAACCAAAAACTGCGACTTCCAGATGGAGCGCTACGTCTTCAAGCGCCGCAATGACGGTCAGTTTTCTTTTTTTGAATGTTACCATTTTTGTTAATGAATGATTCTTCTTTTTGTGTGTGTTTTTTTTTTCTTTTCTGAATTCTGTGTAGTCATGTTCGTGATGTGGAAAAAAATCTGCATTTTTTTGGATAACTTTTGGAATGTGAATGAGAATGTGGTTAAATTCCTTTTGATGAATTGGAAGGCATATTAATGCTGTAATATTTTGCTTTGCTGTCTCTAGCATGTTTCTGTGATGTATTCATAATATTCATACTTGTACCTTTTTTTTTTTTTTGAAAAAAATGGTGGATATTAGATAATCACGCAAATTTGCTCATGGTAATGGCCATTGGTGTTTTATGAGTTGTTAGGTCTTGAAAACTGATGAAAAAGCCTAAGATCTGTGGCTTTTAATGATTTTTATTACTTTTCAATTTTTTTAGAACTCTTTCTTTTTTTGTGTTTCTGTGTTTGACTAAATGTTCTGTTTTATACTTTGTAGTAGTTGGAATGGAAGAATGAAGGGATGTAGGCTAGGCATAGCTCTGATGTAGTTGTCATTCGGGTGTTTATATGTGTCTGCATTCAGACGGTCAATTTAATTACTAATCAGAATTCAGAAATTTTATAAACGTATTTTGTGTTTGAATTCACTCATTTTGTGTTTTAATTGAAGCTAAACGTGCCTGTAGTCTTTCTGATTCTTGCTTTCGTTGACTGCTATCACATAGATTTCCTGCTACTGAAATAGAACATTTAGAGTTTTGTTGAATCTAATATTTCTGGTTGCCAGGTATTTATATAATTAACCTTGGCAAAACATGGGAGAAGCTCCAACTCGCTGCCAGGATTATCGTTGCCATTGAGAATCCTCAGGATATCATTGTTCAGTCCGCCAGGCCTTATGGTCAGAGAGCTGTACTCAAGTTTGCTCAATACACTGGCGCTAATGCAATTGCAGGAAGGCACACTCCTGGAACATTCACTAATCAGATGCAAACATCCTATAATGAGCCTCGCCTTCTCATTCTTACTGATCCGAGAACAGATCATCAGGTTATTACCTCTTTCAAAATTAGAAGTTGGAACTACTGGAGAGTACTGGTGTTGTATTGAGGGCGAATAGTGTTTCTAACTGTTAACTGCCATTGCCAAAGATGTTTTTAGTTGGTTATGGGTTCGAATTGATCTCACTGTTATTTATTTCCTCTCTTGCCAGACTTTTTCTTATGCTATTTAATTGCGTGCAGCCCATCAAGGAAGGTGCTCTTGGAAATATACCAGTTATTGCCTTTTGTGACACTGATTCTCCAATGCGGTATGTTGACGTTGGTATTCCTGCTAATAATAAGGGGAAGCACAGTATCGGTTGCCTCTTTTGGCTTTTAGCAAGGATGGTTCTGCAGATGCGGGGCACTATTCGTCCAGGGCATAAGTGGGACATAATGGTAAAACATTTGCTGACTTCATGAATTGAATGGTTGTTGTTTTATAGCTATTGTAGATTCATTGCGTTGCTACATGTCTGCATTGCAAACACCTTATTTCATTTGCGATTCAGTCGGAACAAGTTCTCTTTTGATGCAATTCCCTGTGCGAGTGTCTTGAATTTTGCTTTTCCTTGGAAGAAGTTAGTCTTATTTTGAGGTGTCCTTCAAGTTATTCAATAAGTGGATCTTTTTTTTGGTATTGTATAGGTGGATTTATTCTTCTATAGAGAACCTGAGGAGGCCAAGCAACAAGAGGAGGAAGAAGCTCCAGCTGCCCCAGAATATGCCATTGCAGACTTCAATGCTGCTGCTATTTCTAGTTTCCCTGCTGATGGTGAATGGCCTGCTGCAGTTGAACAACCCTGGCCTGAGGCAGTTCCACAACCTATCCCAGCAGCTCCTGCTAACTGGGCCCCAGAAGCTGGTAAGAATTATTGAATTAACTTTGGATGTGTGGTAATGCTAGTCATATGTGTGATTCTTCTTGTACTGTTGGACTAAGTTCAGCTTTATCATTCAGACCGTTTCTTGGTCTTACAAATGTTGGCATTTTTTCCCCTTTCTTTTTATAAATTGCCTGCAAAATTGTCACCGGTATCCAATTTTGACAATGTTCTAGCAGTCATTTCCCTTTGTTCTTGGGATGCAACAGTTATCTCTCTCATCCTGGCCAACAAAGATGGGAGAATCTCTCAAGTTGTGATAAGATTATGAGGCAATTTAAATAGAGGGCTTCTTGTTCAAATATATGTTGTCACAATGTGTTTGACCGAAATTCCTCTTGCAGGTGATTGGGGTGAGTCTGTTTCAGCTCCACAAGTTTCTGTGCCTGCACCTGGAAATGTCGCCGCAACAGGCTGGGAATAGCTTTGAACAAGAGATTTTTTATTCTGCGATTTCCAATCCGTAGTTTTTCTCCCTTCCCTGGGAATTTCCTTTCCCAGATTATTTGTTAGGAAAGAAACATCTTTTACTTATAGTCTGATATTGAGTCTTAAGTTAAATTTTGTTTGTTGACATATTGATGGAAACTATATCAGATTCACTATTTTAAATTGTTTTGCAATTGGTCTTTTGGCAGTTTACTAGAATTGTGCATTCGACATGCCAATGAGTTAATCTTATAATATTGCTCTCGGATGAATGAATAATAGCTAAGTATGAATTGAATGTTCAGTTTTAATTGTTTATACGTCATAAAATAAAAAATCAGTCGTTTATATGAATATTGAGGATTTAAAATTTTATAATATTCGATAATCTGTACCATCGATCATTTTATCAATGTTTGATGGATTGTGTACTTCCGTCTGGCTAAGCTTATGAAAAGGGCTTACACGATTGAGATTTTTTTTAAGAAGTGTTTTATGCACTTTATAATATTATTGTCGAGCTCACTAAGTTGCAAAACTCTACTAGAAGAAAAGGTTTTGACTGGCGAGCTTTTGAGTCTCACCTGTCGAGATCACTGAACTCTAGAGAGCAAATATTGAGTTGAAGGCTAGCCTGGAGAGCGAACTAGCTTGCCTGCGGAGCATGTTGACAACATTAGGCTTGTTCTGCACTTTTCATGATTTTGGTGGTTCTGGGGTTTTTCTAGCAACACGAGTGGTTTTTGAGGGATCCTAAGGTGGTACTAAACTTAACTAGAGACACTTGGGTTAGAGTTATTACAATTTATTTGTTTCTATTTGTGAGTCAAGACATGATAGAATAATAAATGAAATGCATTAGAGAGAAAATACAAGTGGCGTCTATCATAGAAAAGATAATAGAATATCACCTCAGGTGGTTTGAACATGTTTGAAGGAGACTTGTAGATGCCACAGTAAAGAGGGTAAACCAAATGGAGAATAACGTCGTTAAAAGAGGCAGAGGAAGACCGAGGACAACTCTTGCGGAGATAGTGAAATTTTTTTTTTAATGTTAATAGTTTTAATGTGAACAACAACTCTTGGGGAGATAGTAAATTTTTTTTAATGTTAATAGTTTTAATGTGAATATGATTTATGATAGAGATTTGTGATGTCATATAATCCATATAACTGACCCCACTTAGGTTTGGTTTGGTATTATTAATTTGCTATGGCTCTCAAAAAACCATAGCAGCTTTATTTAGTCAAAGTATGCAAAAGTTGCTCTTAATAAAGTCAAGATAGTAATGTTTGGTAAATATGCTCAAATATTCAAAACGATAATAATGGATATCAGTATTAATACATTTATTGTCATTAATTATAATATAATCATATTACTCTTTCTAATTTTAGAGAGCATAAGCTAGCTCCGAAAAACATCCCATGAGTTTCTTTCAAAAGCCCCCTTGACTTTTAAAAGTTGGGAGCAAAAGTATCTTAACTTTTTAGTTTACCAAACATAAAAAGTTGACTTATGCTTTTCATAAATCAGAACATTCTTCTGAAAACTTTACCAAACCCACCCTTATAATTGATTGGGTATTGCTATGGTTTTCAAAAAACTCATGAGCTCTTTGGTCTCTCAAAAAGCCAAAGTAGCATTGTTAATAAAAGAATACAAAGGTTGTTCTCAATAAGCAAAAATGAAGATAATAGTGTTTGATAAATATGCTCAAAATATTTAAATTAACAATAATAGATATAGATATTATAGAATGTGATTTCTATATTTATTATCATTAATTAGACTAAGGTCATATTAGTTTTTTTATTTTAGAAAGTCAAAGTCAGCTTTGAAAAGCACCTCATGAGATACTTTCAAAAGCACCCCATGAGATACTCTTAAAAGCACCCCTAGTTTTTAAAAGCTAAGAGTAAAAGTACCTCAATTTTTTGGTTTACCAAACACAAAAAGTTAGCTTATGTTTTTCATAAGTCAAAACACTCCTATGAAAAACTTTATCAAATCCATCTTTAGTGGGACAAGACTTAGTTAGTGTTGTCATTTTGAGATTTGTATGCTCTAAAGCGAGATCCTCAATTTAGATAGTAAAGTAAGGAGTTTCAACTTTAGATCAATATAATGAAAAAGGATCTCACTTCTAATTTTATTGACTTATAAGTAAAATTCCCTAACTTTACTTTATAAAGTGAGATCCTTACTTTAGAGGACCCTTATCCATTATTTTGGACTGGTAGTATGTACTACATAATAATAATTACGTAATAAGAAATAATGCTCTTCGGTTCCTAAAGTATCAGTCTTCTCAGGGAAAGCAGAGTTCAATTTTTAAGTTATTGATTTTCTTTAGTTGAATTAATTTCCCAAAATTGTATCTTTAGTTTACTTCAAGTACACACATTATTTTTCATGCCAATAATTTACGCAAGTATCGTTTTCTATTTAAAATCGTTTAGAACGAGAAACCTAAATACTAATAGGGTTTTTAAGAGTAATTTTTTATTAAGCAGTTTTTATCATAAGAACTCTAATATTGACTATGTATAAAGTTGTATTTATGTTAACAATGTCACAATCTCTAAGAAATATGTTTATATATGTGAACTAATAAATAGAGTTCTTGCCCATTATAGCTTCTTAAAATAGTATAACAAGTATGAGATAGGCTCAAGTGGTCCAATTAGGATGATTACCTTAGTTGATAGTAAATAATATAAGTAGGAGTTTTAGGTGACATAATGGATAACTAGTTTGTGAAATGAATTGTGATTTCCCTCGGTGACATTCTATTTTTCCTCTCTGATATTTTCTCATCTCTCTCTAATTCTCCAATCTAATTTCTTATTTGATTCAAATAGCATGTCAGCATGTGATTAATTATGTGCCGAACAGTGTGTGCCTTTTAAACTAAACACTTAATTGCCTATGGAATTGTACAACTTCATTAGCTTTTGTGAGAACTCTTGCCCACGCGGGCACTACATATAATGAATGCACTGCCAAAATTGTGGTCCATGTGTATGATATGCAAAAACACTTGTTGCCTTTTGTTTAGGGAAACAAGTCCAGTCACATTTGGGAGGCCACCAACTTCCAGGCACATGTGAGTATATTTAATCAATCATAGTGGCAAATTAAATGAATTACCCTAGCTTAAGGGAAGAAATCTTGAATTGTTTTTCCTCCAAAAGCATGTGCACAAGTTGAATTGCACTATTCTATAACTCATGTAGTCAATGATAGTGGGTTTGATATAGAAGTAGGCTATATAAGACAAGTTATGGTAGCACACACATTTAGATACACATCTGGCTTAGGTGGCAGCATCTAAATGTGTGAATTCCCTTTAATATTGTAGGACCAACTGCAATTAATGGGAAAATTATATATAGATATCAAGAGATGCAAGTGAAGTGCATGTCTCCAGTTGGTATACTAATTACACCCCAAGTTGTACACTAATTGTCTTGAGAAAGCATATATTGATCTTATAAGACAATCACAAAACTGCAAAACAAACAATAAAATACTCTATTTGGTGTATGTTATGGTGGTGTAAAATTGAACCAGCAAATGGCTGCTCTATCAAAACAAGCAACACCAAGCTTTTGTGTTGTATCATACACTCCAATTTTACCTGGAAACATTGCCAAAAATAGTAATTCCCTTTTTCAAAAATGGCTTCTGGGATCTTGGTAAACAAATTGGCCAAGCTATTTCCAAGCTATATCACATAGCAAGTTGAAATGGGGGCAAGCACCAGGAAATGCTCAATGACAGGTGTATCATCTAGCTGTTTGTCATGTGAAAATCTCTCATCAATTGCTTTCTCAATTGAAAAATGATTTTTTTTTTTTAAAATTCTTTTGTATCAAATCATACCCACGTCATGAAATGCTCCTAAGGCTATAGCTATGTTAAATCATCAGACTGTGGGAATTTTAAAATATTAATAAACACATACTTGCCAAAGAAATTTACTCTTATGTTGTGTTTGATTAAGGAGTAAAAATAAGAGGGGTATGTCTTCATGGATAAGTTTTATATATAAAAATATAGAGCTCATCCATAAAAACTTATCGCACCCCCTCCGCTCAACCAAACACACATTTAAACATACTTTTAACTCTAATTATGACATATATTATTATTATTATTATTATCATCATCAGTGTTGTTATTTTGTTGTTGTTATTATTCTTATTGTTATTCTTATTAAGAATAAGAATAACAACAAGAATAATTAAAAAAATATTATAATTCTTCAATAGAAAAATTAAAGCTTCAAAAGATTCGATAAAAATAAAATATTTGAAAGATGCAAATGCACCATTTTGAAAAAAAAGGTTTATAGTAGCTTTACAAATACCCTATGAGCAAGTAACTTTTGGACAAAGAAATAGGCATAGAAATTTGTATAGACTCAAAATTATAAGATAGGATGAGAAAAGAAAAAATGAATAGTTAGAAAGATTTAGGTATGTTCTGCCAACAATATGGAATTGAACCCTCCAAAGCACTAATAGTCAACATAAAAGGAAAATAAGGAAACAAATAAGATAATAAAAGCTACTCATCTTAAGAAATATTATAAGAAACAAAATTATAAACCCTCACAAAATTATCAAAGCAGACCAATGTATGCAAAACCTAAATATAAAAAGAAAACTAAAAAAGAAAGTGCTAGAAATGTAGGAAGCCGGGATACTATGCTAAAAACTGTAGAATATAACAAAAGATAAATGAATTCACTAATGAAGATTTGAATCAAACATTATTTATGATATTAATTAATTCTAAACCCCGAACCAGAATCAAAATAAGAAGAAATAGAGAAGAAGACCTCAGAAAAATTAATGGAAATAACACAAATAAAATTAAAAAAGATAAGAAATAAATTCAAATAATATAAACCATTTGTCACAAAAATTATAAAGTTAAATATGACAAGTAAATAACACAATTAAAATATAAATTAGAGTAAATAAAGTTACTTATTGATTATTGGTTGAGGCATTCTAAGCATTGAGTTTAAGATTATTTTGATACCACGAGTCAATTACTCGGTGCATATAGTTTTCACGGCTAATATTTCCTAAAATACAACAGTCACTTCTCACAAACTCTGTATATGAACTATTAGAGTCACAAGAATAACTTTATGGGATTGCTAATGTGAAAAAAAATATAATAGATCAATGTTGTTTTTTATCAAATGCACTCTGACTCTTTTTCCCTCATCCCCTCTAGATACGTGACTTGTACTATTTATACTGATGGGAAAATAAATATAATGTGATATCTAGCATCCCAAAAGCAATGTTCAAAATATAATGATTCATTGCATGTACTCCCAACGTTCACAGCCCAATGTTTAAAAACGTCCCCTTGTATCTTGATGGAAAGATAGCTAAGTATTTAAGTAATAAATTAATTCAATAAAATTTTTGAAACCATTCCTAAAAACCTGGAACAATATCACGAGGTTGGAAGGAAACAATTTAACATAAACAATGCAACAATTGCTTTTAATTCTAATATAATAGTCACATATAAATAGTTTAGAAACACATAAATATTCTTTGAAATAATATAATTATTAACAAAATACAACAAAAGAAGAAGTGCCATCGAATGAAATCTATCAATTGGATAAAAACTCATTTGAAGAATCATAATTAGAAGAAGAAAATTACTATTTAGGACCAGGTCTATATAATTGTGAAAATTGCATAGAAAAAACACTAAATGTCCTAACTCGAGAACAAACTTTAACATTAATATCAATCATAGATAAACTAGAAGACTCACCACGAAGAAATGAGTTGCTGCAACAATTAAATGAATTAATTACCAAAGAAGAACAAAGTTAACAAGCATTTAAACCAATAGAAATGAAAGAAAAAATTTAACAGTAATATGCAGAACAAAACCTAAGTCTCTCTGGCAACTTTGGCTATGATACTAGAGTTGAGGATCCTTACAGAGAGATAAATATTACCATAAGTTAAACTGCTAGTATGGTAAGTTTTTCCTTAAGTTTATTGAGCTTATAGTAAATTGAAGAAAGTCTAGAATATAGGTGATTTAGAATTATAATATTTTGAAAACTAAAATGATCTTCTTGTTCTAATTCAACAATATTTTTTAAAACTTTTGTTTGAAGTTGTGAACACCATATTTTTATTTTCAATTTATTGTTATTATTATTATTGTTATTTTTTGTTTTGTATACATTTGAATTTAAATTTAATTTCAGCTGACAAAAAAAAAAAAAATCAAACCAAAATCTTAACTGACTCAACAAAATAAATAAATTAAAATACTAACTAGCTTAACCCTAACTAACCCCAAAATCTCTCTGCTTTGTTCTCTATATAATAATTAACAAAAAAAAAAAAAGAGATTCATTCACCATTCACCTGCATTATCATTTTGCCTCCATTATTACTACTACCATCTTCTCCTCATCAAAAACCAAATAACAGCCCTTTCATCTCCAAGCTAGCAAACATTCGTTCATCATTCCCTTGATTTACCTCCATCACCATCATCAAATTTCCATATTTGATTCTATTTCTCACATAATAGCCACTAATTCATCATTCTTTGAATCCATCACCACTATCATAGCCCATCACCATTATTATCATCATAACCTTCTCACCAAACCACAATCCTTTCATCATCAATCATAATACATCATCATCAATAAACCTCATTGCTATTATCATTTTCATCTTGAATTTTATTTTCTATCATCATTCTCATCTCAGATCTTATTTTTTATCATAGCCACAATCATTATTAGCTTTGCATAGCCTTCAGAACCACTGCAATCATCTCCACAAAGCCACCGCTATCACAGTAATCATCCTTAGTGCCACCACCATGCCACTTTTTCCTCATGGTTTTGTTTCTTCCTTATTCCCACATTACAATGATCAAGTAGGTGTGATCTTCTTTTTGTTTTACTTTTCTTTTTATTTTAGTTTTATTTTATTCTCTTTATTTTTTTTAAAAAAATAATTTGCCAATTAAAATTCTTTTCATAAATAAAATCAATCCACACATTTTTATTTTTGTTTCTTAATTAAAATCTGTTAACACTCACTAATTTTCTACAAGAATGATGTGACTTTGAGTTCCTCATTGCACCAGAGAATACGTCGGCGTAGCCAACAACTATCAAGCCAAAATTAATTTTTCTTCAAATTTTGTTCTCTTCTTTTATTTTTATTTTTTTTCCTTTCTCATTTACTCATTTATTTATTTGTATATAATTGTTACATGTTTTGGGGATAAATAAATATTATTAAGTTATAAATTAATTTGCATAATAAACTCTAAGATAACTGTATTTATGCGGATGTATTAGAGGTGCAGTGAGATTAAGTTTTCACCCTTCCCTAATCATAATGAGACTCCCGGACTCAAATCTTTTTAAAAGATCAGTTTTGATCAAATCAAAGGTTTTCCAGTTTTGACCAAAATTAAAATTAGTGGCGACTCCATTTTTAAATTTATTTCTTTTTAGGAATAAATTTTTGATGTCATTTTTGTTATGACGTCCTCCGGGGACGTTGTGACAATATGACGACTCCACCGGGAATCTTTAGAGAGTCAAGCCTATCAGAGTAAATTATGCAAATAATTATAACTCTTAAAATATTTATTTCCCCCTTCCATACAATTTTTTTGATTTCTTATCTTCTTGTAAATAAATTTTTTTTTTGTTGCGAATAACTAATTTGTAATTACTTGTCATTCAAACTCTAGGGTAGAAGACTTTTTTTTGGGTACATATTGTTTGGGCTTTTATTTTGTAGTAATAGATTTGCTCCTCACACATAGTACACTATCACTATGTCACACATATTTTTGGCTTTATACCCCAGCTGGTGCAACCTTAGGATTAAGTGGGGTCCCAACATTGTTATTGAGGGGCTTCATGCCCACTTGGCATGTGGCGGGACACCACCCAGATTGTTACTAGTATCATGAATTGATCATATTGAGAGGGTTCATCCCACCTTGTAATATTTTTATGAGCTAGGTCTCTATCCTATGGGTAGGGGCAATCTGGGAATTATGCCCTTTAGAAGTCTAGACCCATCCCAAAGCATTAATAGAATGAGCCTAGTGGCTGAACATTCGTTTTCTAGGATTAACCATTTTAGGGCACAAAGGAGCATCATTTTTCTTTTCTTTATCTTATATTATTCATTCATTGCATGTAAAAAAAAAAATTTAACATGCATTCATGCATAATTATCATCCATTCATGCATACATCACATTGACTTCATCCATGTGCAAAAACATTATTTGACATTTATTTTCATGCATAGCATGTATTCATGCATAGCATGTATTCATGCATAGTACACATTCATAAAAGATCTTTTTTTGTAAAAATGCCATTCATAGTTCATCCTTTTACTAATTCATGCATTGATTGCATCCATATGTAAAAAAAAAAAAAAAAAACACATGCATTCAGAAAATATAGCTTGCATTCATACATCACCCATTTATGCATACATCACATTGGCATCATCCATATAAAAAAAAGTCATTTGACATTCATTTTCATGCATTTATAAAAAAAAAAAAGCATGCATTCATTTAAAAAATAAATCTTTTTTGTCAACATGTCATGCATAGTTTTACCTTCATACTAATTCATTCATTTATCGCATTCATATGACAAAAAAAAAAATGCATTTTCATGCATTCAGAAAATATAGTATGCATTCATTCATACGCTTTCTCTCACGCATAGCCCACATTCATAGAAAAAATTCATGCATACATTCTTGCATTTATTTCCTTAGAGGAATAATTCCAGTCCATAAAAATATCATACATTCATACATAGATCTTCATTCTCATCCATAGTTCATATTAAAAAAAGGAAAAAATCATTCATCCCATGCATTCATGACATAACATGTATCCATAATTTAAAAGAAAAAAAATCCAATTTTCATGCATCTTTTTTTTAAAATATTTAGCATAAACTCATAACATGACATTTTCTATTTTTCACTTTTTTATTTTTTGTTTTCATCATTTCTCATGGTTAATTTATTTTTCTTTTCACTATTCAATTCAAAGGTTTGCTGTCTCCAAGCATTGCTCTTTCTTAGAAAACTTTTTCTGATCTTGGCAAAAGGAAGAAAACAAAGGGGTCATGGCTGCTGAAAGAAAAAAATCTGAGCCAAGAGATTGATGATCTGAAGACCATGATGCTTGAACAAGGGTTCATGTTTAAAGAAGCTCTTGAAATTATAAAGAAATCCAAGGAATGTGCTGGGAATAACAATGATAATGAAAACAATAGCGATACAATCCCGCATAATGAAGAGGGGAGCAGATGATCTAGAGATGGATTGATTGAAGCTTAGGGAAGAATTAGAAAAATACATGCATAAGCAATTTCGAATGTTGCGAAGGCCTAATCCCTATGGCCTTATGAGCATCAATGACCTATGCCTGACTCCAAATGTCACCATTCCCAAGAATTTCAAGATGCCTGAATTAATCAAATTCGATGGTAGCACTAATCTTGTCATGCACCTCCGAATGTACTGCTCGAAAATGGGAATATGGTCTAAAGATGAGAATTTCCTAATTAGCTTCTTTCCTAAAAGTTTGGACGGGACTGCATGAGAGTGGTACATGCAGATGGATCAAACACAAATTAGATGTTGGGAAGACTTGGCTCAAGCTTTCGCCAATCAGTACAAGTTCAATTTGAATGTCGCACCTATCTGGGATCAACTAAAAGGGTTGAGAAAGAAAGAGAATGAGGCGTTCAAAGACTATGCCCAAAGGTGGAGAACTATGGCTACTAAAGTTGTTCCACCAATGTTAGAGCAAGAGATGTGCTCTTATTTCATTCACACACTAGATGGTCCATTCTTCAAGAATATGTTGGGGACCCATGTCAAGAAATTTGTGGACTTAGTGGAAGTTGGAGAAAGAATTGAAGCAAATATCTAAGAGGGGAATGTGGAGTTAACAGGAGATGAGTTAAGTAAGCCACAATTCAAGCAAGGGTTGTTGTGTAAGAGGAAAGAAGACACAGTGAACTTCATATAACCAAAACAGTTGTCCCAATCGTACAAGCCTATTTTCCACCCAAATCACTATCCATCCTACCAACACCTATATTATCCATCTTCCTCACCTTTTCCATCTCCCACACACTACCCACCTCAGCCATATGCACTCTTCAAAGCCATGCCTCACCAGGCCATGCCTCCAAATCACCAAGCAATCCCTTTCAACACTGCCAACCCTAGGCCATCAACAAGCAAACGGCCTTTGCCTGACTTCAATATGAGCAACCCTAAATTGTTTAAAAGCTTGTGCGAAGCTAACCTTCTCACTCTCTTCCCTGTGAAGGTTGCAGTACCACCATATCCCAGCTGGTACAATTCAAATCATATGTGTGAACATTATTCCAATACCCGTGGGCACTCGATCGACTATTGTAATGGTTTCAAAGATGTTGTATGGCGTCTACTTGTTGCAAAGGTTATTGAAATGCCAGGAGCAAGGAAAGAAGATGATCACATTGGAAGTGGTGGTGCTTGAATATGTTGTTGAACATGGTTGCAACTTTACTAGTCTTGTTTTTTTAGTTTGCCTATGTCTTGAAATTTGATTATGATTATCTGTAGTTCTTTTTCAGTCATTATATCATTTGTTTCCTTTCTTATCACTGTTGTTCCTTCGCTTCATTCTCTTTTTCTTTCAAACCGAGAAGACCCATTAATTGATTCTTGTGTTACAATTAGCTTAAATGATCATGATCATGATGAAGATCCTAAACTATGCAAGTGATTTGGTCAGATGTCGAATCTTTTTTTTTTTATAAAAAATGACAAATCAAAATGTCATCATCAACTAAGGGAATCATTCAGCACAACCTTGAATGTTTTAGTCGAATGACTTAGTCTTTAAGTGTCATACCAAGTAGACAACCCAGACAAATATTTGCGCAAAACACTTAGTCAAGGTGCACATTGTGAGAAATTAAGAAAAGGCTCGCTGGATTGGAAATTAAGAAAAAAAAATAGTCCAGGAAAAAGTTAGAGCAAAAAAAAAAAAGGGCAGAAAAGAAGAAAGAGCTCGCTGGATTGAAGTTTTAAAAAAAAAATGATGATCTAGGCAAAAGTTAGAGCAAGAAGTATCTACTAGGTTGAAAACCCAAAAAGGCAACCTAAAAAATACATCAGTTGGGAAAGTCTACAATCAAGGACTTTTAAAAAAAGGCTCCAACTGGGGCAATTTGATTTGGCAATGAATGATTGATGAAGAAGCATTCGACAGAAGACAAGGAAATAGCTTTCACATATAACCTTGTTGGTCATATAGCAAAGGGTTGCAATCTTGGTTATGATTTTAAGCTCAACGTAAACAGGTTATCAATGAAATGGGTTTATTGATTAGATCTACACTTTTTCCAATCTTTCACACCTCACTCTTACCCATCTCATCCCTTTTCATAAAAAAGGTGCGTTCTTTAAAGGAAGGCATTTTACTTTCCACATCCCTTTCTGGAATCACACATAATCATACAAAGTCAAGAGATATTGAAAAGTTAAAAAAAAAAGAGAAAAAAAGAAGCCCGCTAGATTGAAAACCTGAAAAGACGGTTTAGGCAAAAGTTAGGGCAAACAAAAAGAAAAAGTCTACTAGATCGAAAACCTGAAAGACGGTCTAGGCAAAAGTTAGGGCAAACAAAAAGAAAAAGCTTGCTAGATTGAAGACCAGAAACACTGATCTAGGAAAAAGTTAGAACAAAATCAACTCGGACTCCAACAAAAGACAGGGGCAAGAGTTGAAAATAAAATTCATGAGTAGTCTGAAAATGAAAGATAAAGTCAATCGCAATGGCTCTTTGAATAAAATGACTCATTTGGAATCAAACTAAGGGTTTTACGAGAAATGCAATGTTTGGATATGGCAAACTGGGGCAAATTTTTTTCTTTTCTCCTTTTATTTCCCTTTGTATAGTCTTCCTACCATATTAGGTCATTTATCTTCCCATCATCAAATCATCAAAGCATGTCATCATCATTCATTAGAAAAAAAATGGGGCAATTTGTTTTCTCTCCCTCTCACTCTCTTTGTCGTTTTCTCTTTGTGAAATTTTTGCATCATCAAACCATCTAAGTTTCATCATCATCATATCATTCATCATGTTAGATTATCTAGGTTTCATCATTCATCATATGCAAAGTTTTCAATCATCAAAACATCTAGAACATTCATTATACTCATACCATCAGTATTTTCATACCCTAAACTAGGGCAATTTTTGTTTCTCTCCCTGGATTTATCTATGATATTAGGGCATTCAAATTTTCAATCACTAGATCACCCAGGACATTTATCATTTTCATAGCCCAAACTGGGGCAAAAGAAAATCTCTGTGTGGAGTTGTTTAATCATTTTAGGACATCTATCATTTACATTATTAAATCACATAGACATAGTTATCATAGTTATTCCATGATTCATCATATCATTATTGCATCATTTAACCATCCCTAGGCATTTAATTTACTACATCATGAACCATTGCACTTTTTGTAAGTATCACTTACTATAAGGAGACATTACATACCTCATCATGCATGGATAATTCATTTTCATCAATCATGACATTTTCTACAATTTCTACAAGTCATTTTCTTTTCTCAAGACCGCATGATATTTATTTTCACATACTTTAATCACAATAGCTATTTAATTTTGCATATTTTTCAATCTCAATAATTTACTTTCCTGTGTCGAACTCAATCATTTACTTTTTTATCTCAATCCCAGTCATTTACTTTTCAGTCCCGATTTCGATGATTCAATTTTCTGTCACAATCCTATTTATTTACTTTCCAACCTCGATCCCAATCATGTACTTTTATCACTTATCACATTATTTACTTTTTTGCAGTTATCATATCATTTACTTTTCTATAGATATCATATCATTTACTTTCAGCACTGTCAATTTAATTTCACATATTTTTAGTATTGTCCATTTAATTTCATATACTTTCAGCATTGTCAATTTACTTTCACATACTTTCAGCATTATCAAACTTTTACTTTCACATACTTTCAGTACTATCAAGATTTTACTTTCACATACTTTTAGCACTGTCAATTTAATTTCACATACGTTCAACATTGTCATTTACTTTCACATACTTTCAGCACTGTCAATTTAGTTTCACATACTTTTATAACTATCAAACATTTAATTTCACATACTTTCAGCACTGTCAATTTACTTTCACATACTTTCAGCACTGTCAAGTCTTTACTTTCACATACTTTCAGCACTATCAATCATTTACTTTCATATACTTTCAGCACTGTCAATTTACTTTCACATACTTTCAGTACTGTCAAGTCTTTACTTTCACATACTTTCAGCACTGTCAATTTAATTTCACATACTTTTAGCATCGTCAAGCATTTAATTTCACGTACTTTCAGCACTGTCAATTTACTTTCACATACTTTCAGCACTGCTAAGTCAATTTACTTTCACATACTTTCAGTATTGTCAAGCATTTAATTTCACATATTTTCAGCACTGCTAAGTTTTTACTTTCACATACTTTCAGCACTGTCAATTTAACTTCACATACTTTTAGCACTGTCAAGTATTTAATTTCACATACTTTCAGCACTGTCAATTTACTTTCATATACTTTCAGCACTATAAATCATTTACTTTCATATACTTTCAGCACTGCCAAGTCAATTTACTTTCACATATTTTCAGCACTGTCAAGCATTTAATTTCACATATTTTCAGCACTGTCAAGTCTTTACTTTCATATACTTTCAGCACTGTCAATTTACTTTCATATACTTTTAGCAGTGTCAATTTTATTTTCACATACTTTTCAGCACTATCAATTTTTGCTTTCACATACTTTCAGCACTGTCCAGTCTTTACTTTCACATATTTTCAGCATTGTCAATCATTTACTTTCACATACTTTCAGCACTGTCAAATATTTAATTTCACATACTTTCAGCACAGTCAATCATTTACTTTAACATACTTTCAGCACTGTTAGTTTTTTTACTTTCACATATTTTCAATATTGTCAATTTACTTTCACATATTTTTAGCATTGTCACACATTTGATTTTCACTTACTTTTATGCATTCACTTTTCACACACCTTCACTTTCCACATGCATTTAACTTTGGGTAGAAACAAAAATATGTATTCATATTTTTACTAGTTTCTTACAACGAAAATATCAAAAACTATTGTTTTTATATTATCTGAGTAAGAAACAAGTAAAGAGTGGCAACTGTAAATACCATATTTTTGTTTTCAATTTATTGTTATTATTATTATTGTTATTTTTTGTTTTGTGTGCATTTGAATTTAAATTTAATTTCAGCTGACAAAAAAAAAAAATCAAATCAATATCTTAACTGACTCAACAAAATAAATAAATTAAAATCCTAACTGACTTAACCCTAACTAACCCCAAAATCTCACTACTTTGCTCTCTATATAATAATTAACCACAAAAAAAAGAGATTCATTCACCATTTACCTCCATTATCATTTTGCCTCCATTATCACTAATACCATATTCTCCTCATCAGAAACCAAATCACATCCCTTTAATCTCCAAGCTAGCAAACATTCATTCACCATTCCCTTGATTTACCTCCATCACCATCATCAAATTTCCATCTTTGATTCTACTTCTCACATAACAGCCACTAATTCATCATTCTTTGAATCCATCACCATTATCATAGCCTATCACCATTATTATCATCACAATGTTCTCACCAAACCACAATCCTTTCATCATCAATCATAAGTCGTCATCATCAATAAACCTTATTGCTATCATTATCCTTATCTTGGATCTTATTTTCTATCATCATTCTCATCTCAGATCTTATTTTTTATCATAGCCACAATCATTATTAGCTTTGTATAGCCTTCAAAACCACTGCAATCATCTCCACAAAGCCACCGCTATCACCATAATCATCCTTAGTGCCACCACTGTGCCACTTTTTCCTCATAGTTTTGTTTCTTCCTTATTCCCACATTACAATGATCAAGTAGGTGTGATCTTCTTTTTGTTTTATTTTTCTTTTTCTTTTAGTTTTATTTTATTCTCTTTATTTCTTTTTTTTAAAAATAATTTGTCAATTAAAATTCTTTTCATAAATAAAATCAATCCACACATTTTTATTTTTTTTCCTTTCTCATTTACTCATTTATTTATTTGTATATAATTGTTACATGTTTTGGGGATAAATAAATATTATTAAGTTATAAATTAATTTACATAATAAGCTCTAAGATAAACTGTATTTATGTGGATGTATTAGGGATGCAGTGAGATTAAGTTTTCACTCTTCCCTAATTATAATTAGACTCCCGGACTCAAATCTTTTTAAATGATCGGTTTTGATCAAATCAAAGGCTTTCTAGTTTTGGCCAAAATTAAAATTGGTGGCGACTCCATTTTTAAATTTATTTCTTTTTAGGAATAATTTTTGTTATGACGTCCTCCGGGGACGTTGTGACAGAAGTCCATCAAGTTTTCTTATTACAAGCCTAATCAAATATAAAGGAACCATAAAACTTACATATATTGCTAAGAGCTTGAAGCTTTTGATAATTTTTATTGAATGCCGGAGATTTTGTACAATTGAAGGGATTGGTAGAGATACAACGTTTTTCTTAGAGAGTGAAGACTAATATTTTGTAAATGCCTCTCCACTTTATCTCGGTTATATAGTGTGCCTATAACTATTACAATTATTGCTGATATACAAGATAAGCTTCAAAAATTCTACTTTTTCTAAAGCTGAATATGTTGTCTGTTGCTTTTCCTGTTGAAGGATTATGCTGACACTAGCTTTTTTTTAGTTCTGAGATACTGCTAATGCTGCTTTTATTAATGTTTTTTCTGCTTTTACTGTTCTATTATGGTATTGACACTTACTTTTAGTCTTGAGGCTTTGTCTTCTTTTGCTTTTCTTTCTAAGCATGCTTACAAAGTCATATTGGTCTTCAGTGTCATCAAAATAATGACCCAGGTTGGAATTGACGTTTTAATCATCTTCTACCTTGGATGATATGGCTCTTAGTTGTTAATGGATTTTTTCTTTCAAGGTGGCTCTTACTAAGGTTGAAAATAATTATTTTTTCTAGGTTAAAAATGGAGTTTCTTTCTTGTAATTTTCTTTATTGAATGCACTTGTAGAGGTACATCAATGGCCTTGTTGCTATCATAATTTCCTCACCATTTGACCTTAGTAATTCTTATTAGATATTGGAGGCTTGAATCTTCTATTAGTTTTGCTAAATCATAGTCCCATGATATGATCCAACATACTCCCATGGTTGCTATGAATGATATGAATTTACATTTTGGAAGGAATGGGATCTTACCTTTAAAACATTCACAACTCATGGAGGCTTTTCTTGGAGAAATGACAGTTTGGATCAAAGCCTAGAAACCATTTAATAACTACTTAGGAAATTGTAAGGATATTCCCTTACGGAACCAAAAGAACCATGAGTGTGGGCTTGGACTTAAGGACAGAATGTGATGCTATGCATCCATGTAATCATAATAATTATAATATTGAGGCTTAGATTTTTCTGCTGAAAGTCTTGATTTCATAGAGACTTTTATTCCAATATTTTATTGATAAAACCTTTAAAATCTTGATTTTTGAATGACTGGTTTGTTTGGTGAGTAGATCTGGTACGTGTCTTAATTCCATAGACTCAGTGTTTACCATAATAAACTCATAAAAGGTTCGAGTTTTTTGTAGGTGAATTGGTACATAGTGAAAGGGTTTGGGAAAGATATGCATGTCCATGGTTTTTCTGTCAAGTTTGAACCATTCTTTTTTTATTTATTGGGATTAAAGGTAATTATTCTGATTTTCAATGAAAGGATGTTCTTCTTTTATAATAGGCTTGGTCTTGAACAAATCTGAGGGCTTTAATGGTGTAAATCTATTCTGAGTAGATATTGATGGGTGCTTTTATTTATTATTGGTGATTCAATGCTGTTAACTACATGTAACATTGTTAGAGGCTTTAATGATGGTGATGATGCTTTTATGATTGTTCATTATGATCTAAAGGTAGACCATAATCATCGCTTGTACTTGATTTCTTACTCATTTTAGGATGTGCCTTTTAAAAATTCTCACGTAAGAGAGTTTGGTAGTATATTTTATCCCCTTTTATGTGTATAATTTCAAAATCAAAACATGACAAGAGAGCTTGTCATCTTGGAAAAATGTGTTTCCAAGCAAGATTTTTAACATTATTTTGTAAGCATTGGGAGCTGTCTTATAATCTATTTTTACGGAAAATCTTCTATTAAATAAATCATCCTGAAATTTTGTAATACATAGTAAATTATAGCTAAACTTTCTTTTCTAATTGTTGAATATTTCTGCTGAGCTGGATACAAAATACCAGAATGATATTTGACGACCTATTCTTTTATGGAATTTGGTAAAACATGTTTAACGACAGCAACATAACCTAGATCAGAGGCATTAGTCTCAACTATTATAGATGCAGAAGGGTCTAGTATCCTTAAACATGGAAGGATTTTAACTATACTTTTGGCTTTCATAACTATATGACTCATCTCTTCATCCCAAGCTAGAGGATTTTTTTCTAAGACATTTATACAAGGGAGTGCACATAATTCTTATAATAGGGATGAAATCTGCAACATAATTCAAATATCCTAAAAATCTTTGTAATTGTTTTCTATCTTTTATTTCATTTGGAAATTATTTTGTGAATTCTATCAGTCCTTTAATTGGAATCATTGTTATCTAATAAATTTCATAACCTAAGAATCTTTCTCTGGCTTAGAATATTTTCATTTTCTTGGCTAATACAACAAATCCATTTTTTTTTATCACTGCTATGAATTTTTCTAAATGTTTTATATGTTGATTAATTCCTTTTGAGAATAATAAAATATCCTCTAAATATGCAATAGAAAATTCCATATGCGGATTTCAAGATATTATTCATAATTTCTTGAAATTCACTCGGGGAATTTTTAAGTCCTTGTGGCATAACATTCTATTCATAATATCCAAAAGGAATTACAACTATAGTTTTATATCTATCTTCCTCTTTTATAGATATATGATAACATCATAATTTCATATCAAATTTTGAAAATATTGTACTGTGATTCAATCTTTTAATTAAATCATTCTTATTAGGTAAAGGGTACCTAATCGATTTTAAAACTTTATTTAATGGCTTGTAGTTAATTAAAAGTCTAGGTGCTTTTCTTTCAAATTTGGATGCTTTCATTACATAGAATCCTGAACAGCTTCAAGGTAATTTTGAAGGTCTTATTAATCTTTTATCTAAATATTCATGTATTTTTTTCTACAATATCTTAAATATTCTTGGTTTATTTGTATTGGTTTTGCTTTTGTCGATATGTCTTTTTCATTAAATCCTTTTTCATGACGCAAAGATCACTCATGAAAAATGATTTAATGAAAAAAAGCAAAGATTGCCTTTTCTATGGATAGTGCTTTTGACTAATTATGACATTAACCATAGGATCTTAACAAACAATGTTACATCTCAAAATTAAAAGAAAAAGGCTATTGGTATTTATTATTGAGGATAGGATTACAGTGACTTGGATCAATGGTCATTTGACTCTTTTATTGATTTTCTCATCCATTATTGATAAAAATAACACATGTTCAAGAAGGCTTTGAATATCAAGTTGCCCATTATCTATTAGTTTAGGGTATCAGATTACACCTAACCTAAAGTTTGAGAGATATAAGCTACACCTATTTGTCAATAACAATAAGAAAAAATTTGACACAAGAGATAAAGTGAATTTAGAAAACATTAGGGTGTTGATTTATATTGTTTTAAAGTTTTGACATGCATAAGGCTTATAGTTTATAGGGTAAAATACAATTTTTCCTTTTATAATGACAAAAAATGTTTATTCCACAATGCTTCAAATAAGGGGAAATAATTTTTATCAATTGTCCAAACAACATAAAATAAATGTACAAGGAAAAAAGAGTTTTAAAAAACAAGTACACTAAAGGTTTTAAAGTGGTAGGCTTTCATTGGGAATATGTAATCTTTTAAGTTTCAAGATATAAGGTCTAATATCAAATTTGTAGATTCACTCTTATTGGAAACCTTAACCAATGTCTTAAGGACATTGATTAAATAAAAAATAAATAAATATTAGTAATTGTTTATACAAGTGTTTGAAGAAAACAGACTTTTCAAAACTAAGATTCATGCCAAAACACATGCAAATTGTTCAAATTTTGTACAACTGAAGGGATTGGTAGAGACACAAGGTTTTTCTTGGAGAGTGAAGGCCAATATTTTCTAAATGCCTCTCCACTCTTACAGTCTTGCTTATAGTGTGCCTAAAACTATTACAATTATTGCTGATATACAAGATAAGCTTGAAAAATTCTACTTTTTCTAAAGCTAATTATGTTGTCTATTGCTTTTACTATTGAAGGATTCTGCTAACACTAGCTTTTATTAGTTCTAGGATACTGCTAATGCTGGTTTTATTAATGTTTTTTTATACTTTTACTGTTTTGTTATGCTACCGACACTTACTTTTACTATTGAGGCTTTGTCTTCTTTTGCTTTTCTTTTTGAGCATGCTTAAAAAGTCATATTGGTCTTCAGTGTCATTAAAATAATGACCCAGACTAGAATTGACGTTTTAATTATCTTCTGCCTTGGATTATATGGCTTTTAGTTGTTATTGGATTTCTTCTTTCAAGGTGGCTCCTACTATGGTTGAAAATAGTCATTTTTTCTGGGTTAAAAATTGAGTTTCTTTCTTGTACTTTTCTTTATTGAATGCACTTGTAGAGGTACTACTTTCTAGGAGACTAGTTTTCTTGTTTTGTGAATAAGCCATCCATACATCAATGGCCTTTTTGCTATCATAATTTCTTCACCATCTGACCTTAGTGATTCTTATTAGATATTGGAGGCTTGAATATTCTATTAGTTCTGCTAAATTGTAGTCCTATGATATGATCTGACATACTCCCATGGTTGCTATGAATGATATAAATTTATATTCTGGTAGGAATGGAATCATACCTTTAAAACATTCAAAACTCATGGAGGCTTCTCTTGGAGAAATGACAGTTTGGATCAAAGCCTAGAAACCACTTAATAAACCACTTAGGAAATTGTAAAGATATTCCCTTATGGAACCAAAAGAACCATAAGTGTGGGCTTGGACTTAAGCACAGAATGTGATGCTATGCATCCATGTAATCATAATAGTTATAATATTGAGGCTTAGATTTTTCTGCTAAAAGTCTCGATTTCATAGAGACTTTTATTCCAATCTTTTATTGATAGAACTTTTAAAATCTTGATTTTTGAATGACTGGTTTGTTTGGTGAGTGAATCTAGTATGTGTGTTAATTCTATAGACATAGTGTTTACCATAATAATTAAACTCATAAAAGGTTTGAGTTTTTTTCAGGTGAACTGGGACATAATGAATGGGTTTAGGAAAGATATGTATGTTCATGGTTTTTCCGTCAAGTTTGAACCATTCTTTTTCTATTGGGATTATAGGAAATTATTCTGATTTTCAATGAAAGGATATTCTTCTTTTATAATAGGCTTGGTTTTGAACAAATCTGAGGGTTTTAATGGTGTAAATCTATTCTGAGTAGATATTGATGGGGTGCTTTTATTTATTATTGGTGATTCAATGCTCTTAACTACATGTAACATTGTTAGAGGCTTTGATGATGATATGATGATGCTTTTAATGATTGCGCATTATGATCTAAAGGTAGACCATAATCATCGCTTGTACTTGATTTCTTACTCATTCTAGGTTGTGCCCTGCAAATATTCTATTGTGAGACAGTTTGGTAGTATATTTTGTCCCCTTTAATGTGTATAATCTCAAAATCAAAACATGATAAGAGAGCTTGTCATCTTGCAAAAATATATTTCCAAGCAAGATTTTTAATATTATTTTGTAAGACATTGGGAGCTACCTTATAATCAATTTTTACTAAAAATCTTCTATTAAATAAATCATCTTGAAATTTTGTAATATATAGTATTGTGGCTAAAATTTCTTTTTTAACTATTGAATATTTCTGCTGAGCTAGAGGTAAAATACCATAATGATATTTGACGATATATTCTTTTATGGAATTTGGTAAAACTTGTTTAACGACACCACTATAACCTATATCAGAGGCAGTAGTCTCAACTATTATAGATGCAGAAGAGTCTAGTATCCCTAAACATGGAAGGCTTTTAACTATTCTTTTTATTTTCATAACTATATGACTCATCTCTTCATCCCAAGCTAAAGGATTTTTTCTAAGACATTTATACAAGGGAGCGCAAATAGTTCTTATAATAGGGATGAAATCTGCAACATAATTCAAATATCCTAAAAAAATTTGTAATTGTTTTGTATCTTTTATTTCATTTGGAAATTTTTTTTGTGAATTCTATCAATCCTTTAATCAGAATAATTGTTCCCTAATAAATTTCATACCCTATGAATGTTTCTTTGGCTTAGAATATTTTCATTTTCTTGGTTGATACAACAAATCCATTTTCTTTTATCATTGCTAAGAATTTTTCTAAATGTTTTATATGCTGATTAATTCCTTTTGAGAATAATAAAATATCCTCTAAATATGCAATGGAAAATTCCATATGCGGATAGAAGATATTATTCATAATTTCTTGAAATTCACTCGGGTATTTTTAAGTCCCTATAGCATAACATTCCATTCATAATATCCAAAAGGAATCACAATGACATTTTTACATCTATCTTCTTCTTTTATAGATATCTGATAGTATCTTGATTTCATATCAAATTTTAAAAATATTGTATCGCGATTCAATCTTTTAATTAAATCATTCTTATTAGGTAAAGGGTACCTAATCGATTTTAAAACTTTATTTGATGGCCTGTAGTTAATTAAAAGCCTAGGTGCTTTTCTTTCAAATTTGGATGCTTTCATTACATAGAATCCTAAACAGCTTCAAGGTGATTTTGAAGGTCTTGTTAAGCTTTTACCTAAATATTCTTGTATTTCTTTTCTACAATATCTTAAATATTCTTGGTTCATTTGTATTGGTTTTGCTTTTGTCGATATGTCTTTTTTATTAAATCCTTTTTCATGAGTCAAAGATCGCTCATGAGGAAGGATTTAACGAAAAGGGCAAAGATTGCCTTTTCTATGGATCAGTGCTTTTGATTCATTATGACATTAACCATATGATCTTAATAAACAATGTTGCATTTCAAAATTAAAAGAAAAAGGCTATTGGTATTTATTATTGAGGATAGGATTACGGTGGCTTGGGTCAATGGTCATTCGACTCTTCTACTGATTTTCTCATCCATTATTGATAAAAATAACATATGTTCAAGAAAGTTTTGAATATCAAGTTGCACATTATCTATTGGTTTAGGGTATCAAATTTCACCTTACTTAAAGTTTGAGGGATATAATCTATACCTATTTGTCAATAATAATAAGAAAAAATTGGACGCAAGAGATAAAGTGCAATTTAGAAAACATTTGGGTTCCGATTTACTTTGTTTTAAAGTTTTGACATGCATAAGGCTTATAGTTTATAGGGTAAAATATAATTTTTCCTTTTAAAATGACAAAAAATGTTTATTTCACAATGCTTCAAATAAGGGGAAATAATCTCCATCAATTGTCCAAAAAACATAAAATAAACATATGAGGAAAAATTAAAAAAGAGTTTTCTAACCAGTACGCTAAGGTAGTGTTTGATTTGGGAGACAGAGACATAAATACATAGACAGTCTGTCCTGTATGCTGTTTGGTAAGGGGGACAGGGTATGAGACAAAAATTTCCAATGGTGGTCCGGCCATCAGTCACCTGCAAAAAGTAGGGACAGTGGGGACAGGGCACAAATTTCCAGTGATGGTCCGGCCACCGGTCACCGCCAGACTAATGTCGGCCGTTGCCGGTCAACGGTGGTCAACGCTCAGTCAACATCGGTCAACAGTGGTCAACGCCGGTCAATAAAAAGTCAATGTCTGTTCCCGTCTTTATAACCAAACATGAAACAAAGACAACATTTTTTATGTCTCCGTCTCTACTGTCTCTGTATTTATGTCCCTGTCTCTCCTGTCCCCCTTACCAAACGCTACCTAAAGGTTTTAAAGTGGTGGGCTTTCATTGGGAATAAGTAATCTTATAAGTTTCAGTATATAGGGTCGAGTATCAAATTTGTAGATTTATTCTTATTGAAAACCTTAACTAGTGTCTTAAGGGCATTATTGATTAGATAAACAAAAAAAATAAATATTAGTAATTGCTTATACAAGTGTTTGAGGAAAACAAACTTTTGAAAACTGAGATTCACGCCAAAACACATGCAAATCGTTCGCATTTTGACCAATTATATTTTCCCCAATCACTTACCGTATTCATTTTTTGCCCTTTTTTAAATCCGCCAGTGTCCTGATCGTCAAGGTATTGAATATATGTTTTGATTTATTTTAAATATTGAGAGTATATTAGTGAATTGAAATTAAATTTTTATTTTAAAGAAGGTTCACATTACATTTCATTATTTAAAATGAAAAAATCACGGTGTCATTGTTTAGTGAAGCTTTAATTTGAAAATTATTTGGTGTCTGTTTGGTGTGCACGTGATTATTACTTCCCATGCGACTGCGTATGGAGTCTTCAAAAATATTTTATATCTATTTGTCTGACGTGTACAGTTTTATACATATAAATATAGTCACATAATAATCTTGCCAAACAAAAGATATAACTGTAACTCATTATTGAATTTTTAAAAAATTATTTTTTAATTATATATATATATATATATATTTCAATTAAAAAATATTCTCTCTTATGAAAATCCAAACAAATAGACCTTAATGAGATAAACCAATAAAAATACTTCGGAATAGCACAAATGAACATTTTTTATTATAAAATAAATCTAGAATAATTGGAGCAATTATTTCAATAGAAAATAAAAATTGTGCAGAAAAAAAAATTGAGTGTCTAGAACTTTTATTATTCGTTATAATCAGAAAATATAATACATACCTGATCAAACATAATAAATTAATTTTAAAATAATTTATATAATGTTAAACAATTATTATAAATTTATTTAAGAAATTATAACAGAAAAATTAAATTGAATAAAATTAAAATAAGCCTGTCATAATAGCACTAAAATATTGAATATGCATACTTTACGTCCAAATGAAAAGGGTACTTTAAAATAAAAGAAATGATGAGAAATAAGCACATCATCAGCATCAGCATCATCAGCATCATCGTTATTATTATTATTAAACTTGAGCTGTAATTTTCTATCAAATTAAAGATCATATTAAAATGTCAACAATTTTGTACGTCGCCCCCATTGTCCCTTGTGAAGCACGAGTTATTATTATAGTACTGAGTAAGCCTATATTATATTAGCTGCCCTAGCCCTCGTGTTTCTCCTTGTTTTTGTTCTTTCTCCAAAGCTACATATATCTACCATGGTTTCACCAACACACACTCACATCATATCACCAGGCTCTGCATTGGATCTACCAGCCTCACTATAACGGTAACTGCATTCCTCTCTCTTCAACATGTTCCATTTTTCTCATGTTAAATGTCCTTAACTCATTATTTTTGTGTAATAATAGTTGCATGTGACCAACATGCTGATGAGTCATTAAAGAATACGGTTTTAATTGGAATTGTGAGGTCCTTGAAGCTGATTTGATCTGGGTTTTGATTGGTTTATTCATTGAAGGGAGGGTGAGGTTTTTTGGTTTGTGAAGTTATTCCAAAGTTTAGGAAGCAATAATGGCACGCAAGAAGATCAGAGAGTATGACTCCAAGAGGTTGTTGAGGGAGCACTTCAAGAGACTCTCTGGCCAGGACTTGCCCATCAAGTCTGCACAAGTAATTCTCACCATACAGCTCTTGTGTTAGCTTGTCTGTGAATTTTGTACCTTCCAATTTTGTTGGGTTTAATTTAAACCTATAGGCATATTGAAGTTAGTTACACTTTGAAGTGTTGTCAGCTTCTGTTGGATAGGACCCCATTTTTTTTATTTGATGCCAATGTAATATCTAAATCACAAATTGTTGCTCTAGATCATAATAACTAGCTAGTAATCTGGTGCATTTGCATGCCTTAAGGGACCTATCACCTCATTGCACCACAGTTGTCAGATAACAAAATTCAAATTTTGCATCTGGGTTTATTTTATTTTACCAACAAACTTCAAATACCGGGCTTGTCTCTTGGATGAGTAACTATTAACATGTCATATATGATTAATTCATGATTTGCAAATTATGCACATAAGGAATAAGGTTATGCCTGCAAATGTTTGATCTGAGTTTTGGTTAATTAGAATGTGTTAATCCAGTCAGTGTAGTCTCGCTTCAATATGACAATTTATTAGTACATTCAGCTGTGTTGATCTGTAATGTATATAGATGAAAGTTCACTTTTCCATATTGATAAGCTGCTCCATTTACATGTCAGTCAGTGTAGCACAATGTTTATAATTTTTTTTTTTCTTTGTGTTTTTAATTCTTAGATTACTGAGTCCACCGATTTCAAAGAGCTAGCTGAGAAGGAACCCTGGCTTTCATCTTCAAAGCTGGTTGTGAAACCTGACATGCTGTTTGGAAAGCGTGGCAAAAGTGGTTTGGTTGCCTTAAACTTGGATTTGGCACAAGTTGCTTCCTTTGTTAAAGAGCGTCTTGGCAAAGAGGTGCTTTTATCCCGTTACTCCCTCCAAACATTGAGCAAACTATTTTCCCCCTTTTTTAGTAATCATTCTTTTTGTTTTAGTACTTTCTTTATACCCTTTGAATGTTTGGTCATACCTGTATGTAAAATTTAGATTGAGATGAGTGGATGCAAAGGACCTATAACAACTTTCATTGTTGAACCTTTCATCCCACACATTGAAGAGTTCTACCTTAACATCGTCTCAGAGAGACTAGGGAACAGCATAAGCTTTTCAGAGTGTGGAGGAATTGAAATTGAAGAGAACTGGGATAAGGTACTAACTTGAGGAATTTCTAACCATATTACTCACTATAAGTTTTTCTCATATCTCCCGTTACAATCCCATAATCTACAAAGTGGTTTGTTCATATTTCAGGTTAAGACTGTATTTGTTCCAACAGGAGTGTCTTTTACATCAGAGACTGTTGCCCCACTTGTTGCAACTCTTCCCTTGGAGGTATATAATATATTCACTTTACTTAATAGTTTCTTGCTTTATGAATAGGTCAATTTTTTTTTTTTCCGGTTAACATGTATTTCAACTTTCCATATTGATTCTTGATGCCTCTACTTTTTGGTTGGTGGACACTTTTGTTTTTTCTTTTAATTGCTTATAAGTACTTTGTTCATGCTTACAGATCAAGGGAGAAATTGAGGAATTTCTCAAGGTTATTTTCAATCTATTTCAAGGTATATTACAAGATATATATGTACATACCATTAGACGGATTTGTGAACTTGGAAGACATTTTCATTGAGATTTAGATTTAAATTTTAACCTTCATTTTTCTATGGTGTTAGACCTGGATTTCACTTTCTTAGAGATGAACCCTTTCACTTTGGTCAATGGAAAGCCTTATCCTTTGGATATGAGGGGCGAGCTAGATGACACTGCTGCTTTCAAGAACTTCAAGAAGTGGGTTACTTCCCTCTAAAAGAATATCATCTGTTATCTGAAAATTGAATGCCATATCTCTAATTCATCATGTAGAGCTGAATAATATTTGCACGTTTTTATTATCTACAGATGGGGAAACATTGAATTTCCAATGCCGTTTGGAAGGGTTATGAGTACAACGGAGGCTTTCATTCATGGACTAGATGAAAAGGTGAACTCACACATACTTTTAATCTGTATCTACAAGCTAATTCAATTCAGTTATAGCTTGATCCATATGCTGCAGATCATATAATTGCTGATTCTTTCTAAGTACTATTAACACCTGTCTGAATCTCAGGGTCAATTAAATTCCTTGGACTAATCAATCATCAATAATGCTGTTGCGTCTAGTTATTACGGTGCTGTAAACTTTTTACTCTGAAAAACTAATGTTGTTGGCTTGCTTATTTTCTGCTTCTAGACAAGTGCATCTTTGAAATTCACTGTGTTAAATCCAAAGGGCCGAATTTGGACAATGGTAGCTGGGGGAGGTGCTAGTGTCATCTATGCTGATACGGTTTGTTTCTCTAGTGCCATTCTAACTTCAAAACTAAAATTTCTGCACACTTCTCTAGTACCATTAAGCAACCAAATTCTTATATACTAATTTATCAAAACAGGTAGGAGATCTTGGTTATGCACCTGAACTTGGGAATTATGCAGAATATAGTGGTGCACCCAAGGAAGATGAGGTCTTGCAGTATGCCAGAGTTGTAATTGATGTAATTAATTCTTATCTCAACATTGATTTTGGTATACTTATCAATTTACATCACATAACCAGGCATTACTTGTTGGGATGTCTAAAGATAGCTTATCAAATGCATGCAAAACACTGAACTGAAACTATAGTGATTATGTGTCTCTATGATAATCTCTTTGCAGTGTGCAACTTCAAATCCTGATGGCCAAAAGAGAGCCCTTGTGATAGGAGGAGGAATAGCTAACTTTACAGATGTTGGTGCTACATTCAGCGGCATAATTCGAGCTCTAAAGGAGAAGGTAACCCTATGATCATGAAGCTTTGCACAATTCTATCACAATAATTTGCTTGTAGCAAAACTTAATTAATTGTTGAGAGCTATTGCAAAACAGGAGCAAAAGCTAAAAGAAGCAAAAATGCACATCTATGTGAGGAGAGGAGGTCCTAACTACCAGAAGGGTCTTGCGAAAATGCGAGCACTTGGAGAGGAGATTGGCATCCCCATTGAGGTTGGTTATATGAGTGATGCCTTTATTATCTCTATAAAAAAATCCATCAGAAAAATTGTTTTGAGGAACTTTCTCTGATCTGTTTTGGTCTCTTTTTACAGGTTTATGGACCTGAAGCAACAATGACTGGTATATGCACACAGGCAATCCAGTGCATCACTGCTGCTGCTTAAATTATACGTTTTTAGGCCAATGCCCTTTTTTTCATGTATTCTCATGCCATGTTTGTAATGACTGTTGATTCATAATTCCCTTTCCACCGCTCATAATTGAAAATTTTGGCCAGTTAGAGCACAGGTTGTCATAAATCTAGTCATCTAGAACAGTGGTCCAAAGAGTGTTTTCATTCATGTAGAATTCTGAGACAAAATAAGGTGATCAACTGATCATGTTATTCATAATGTTTTAAGTCAAGCTGCAATTTCATGATTCTCAGATCTGCGTTCATTCAGTAAATTGGTCTCCTTTCCCCTTTTCCTGAAGACTTTTAAATTTCTGTTAAAAAGGGTCTCTTAAGAAACTTGTTTATATATGATATATATGGCAACTGCAAATTCAGTTGCTTTCGGGAAAATTCTTTGCCTGTTTGGTACACAGCCAAATGATGCAATGTCATAGTTGTGCAGAATGAATATGTTATAATCTCTTTTAAATTTATGTAAACACATTAAGAGTCAGGATCACTTCCAAGGGACATTTCATCATGCATCCAAAATGAAAAATACAAATTAATTATAAATGCAACATGAAAGTATGTAACAATTAGCATAGAGTCCATAATTGCAGTAAATGGAAATTTACCAGCAAGGCCATGCAAGC
Source organism: Dalbergia cultrata (assembly GCA_031216105.1). Lineage (NCBI taxonomy): Eukaryota > Viridiplantae > Streptophyta > Magnoliopsida > Fabales > Fabaceae > Dalbergia > Dalbergia cultrata. The sequence continues at coordinate 23,726,298 of CM062350.1, forward strand.
AAAACCATACATCACAATTCACAACCAAGACAACATAGTTTATATTCAAACAGAGGAAACATGCTTTAATATTGAAGATCCAGAATTGCTAGATGTGGTAAGGAAAAAATTTTGGACCATTTCTTTCGTTAACATGAAAAATGAAAGAAATAAAGCTGGCAGTGAATTGATCTCCAAGGCCACATTAATCTAATTTCCTGTCTAATTTTGGACCTGATCAAATAATATTATAATTATTTACACAGTGACTCTGAAAATAACTGGAATCTGAGTTCAGAACATAAGAGATCAAATTGATATCTAAAATTTTTAAAGGACTATTTCGATATTCTGTATATCCTTAAAGGACTACTTTTGTTGTTTACTAGACTATACACTATAAATGTCTCTTTCTCCTCCAAAATCCAAACTTTATATATATACCCGAAAAGAAACGAAAATAAATCTTTTCAAGAAGACCTAGAGAAACAAAAAAATCTCCAGTTTTGGATGTTACACTGATCTCCCATGGCAGGATTTCTTCACTTGTGCCGAAATTTGTAAGGAGGGGGGTGTGTGAGCACCCAAAAAAACAATCCACAACGTATTATTATAAATTGCTTCAGCATATTTTCTGTTAGTGCCTTAAGGGAAAAAAAAAAAATCTACAATGTAATATTCTAAATTGTTTCTGCATGCTTTTCTGGGGAGTCTTCAGTTTTTATTATAACATTATAGATCAACCACAAAAGAATATAGGACAGAAAGCAATTCGTGTGCTCTATGTTCATTACTCATTATTATCAGAGAGAAATACTTGCGCACTCGAAATTATGATTTTTAGGGCGTAAGAAGAAATGTTAGAAAGATACAGCATCCACCAAACGGCAAAACGAAACCACAGCGACATTAATCATGGAGTAGGAAAATGATCGAGAAAAAAAAAAATTTGGACCATTTCTCGATTTGTGCGTGTCATCCTTGCGCAGGGGCCATGCTAATCTTCTCTGTATCGTTCCAATTTTAACGGATGTCCCCGAAGGGACGCTGGGTGCTGGGACTCTGCATCATATAAATTGCATTTATTCTGTGCTTTTACGCCATGTGGGACTTGTGCACGTAGTGCTTTTTCATGTTCCGAACAACCAGGGCGTAAGTTCTATCTGTGTGTTTTCGGAATAATAATATTTTTAAGATTAGAACAATGAATTAAAAAAAATATAGTTGAATTATTTATACTCATTGTTTATGAGACACCATATCGACTGACACTACATCTATTATTTGATAGTGAATGGAGTAAGAGTCGACATGGTGTCCCATACATAATAAGTATAAATAATATTTTTTCAAAAAAAATATTGTTAGAGATCAAAGTAAATCAAGTCAGGCTGCGTGTTATTGCTAAACTCAATTTGTTAGTAACTTAAATTCATGAGCATGAATTGAGCTCATGTTAAGAGTCCAAACTCATTTACTAAATGAGTCATGTTTGAATCTTCTTGTATTCTCGATTTAATAAATCTAAAATATTATTATTATTAAATGTTCAAACTTAATAATTTTAGAAGACTTAATTTATACTTAACTCAAGCTAGCTCATGAAGCTTTTTTTTCGAGATTTTAGTGAGTTAAACACGCATTAAAAATCAAATTCACTTCTTATCAAACTCTAGCTCAAGTCAAGCATAGTATCATCAATCTAAGCTTGAGCTATGTTCAGCTAACTTGATTCAATTTCAACCCCCTAGCGAAGATAGTGTTAATGTTCACAAATTTGATAGTGGTCAAACTGTCATTGAAATTAAATATGTAAATTTTAATATTATACAATTAGAAACACAATGTTTCCTGCTAGGGTGCTTACAACAAAATTAAATCATGCCATGTTCATCAAAACATTAGGCCTTGAAAACCTTGGATGCACGATATTGTGACATATCAGGAACAAAGTCAGGTTACAGGTTGTAAAAGAGCATATTAACAGAAAAATGCTAGGTTGGCCTAAATTTCTGTTAAAGAAAAGATAATGGCGCTGCATCCTTCTGCTAGCAATCGTGGAAGATGTTCGCTTCAGAGCTTCTTCAGTGCTGCTTTCAAGTGTGGTTGAAGAGTTATTGTGTTGGTAGCCATCTGAACGTCATAGCAAAGAGTATCATCAACCATCTGAAAACATCTTCTTATCTCTGTAACCTGTATAAAGAGCACAAAACACTTTAATTACGAAAATCATAGAAAGAAAAGCAAACATAGGATAACTCTTAAAACCACAAAATTCAGTTCTCATTTTAAATTTTTTAGTTTTCTAGATTTTGTAAAAGACATACCGAAAACTGTGAAAACAACAAAATCCAATTTTCAGTATTTATTTCCAATTTTTAATGTTTCTTTCACAAAGTTCTGAAAATTGAAAAACTGAAAACTGAACCCAAACAACCCAAACAAACCCTAAGCAATCCATTTTCAATGCCCAACTTTCTCCAATCAGCATAGGAAAGCTGGTAGCAAGTGCTTGTTTGATTTAGAGTGCGTTTGTTTTATTTTTCATAGACACTATTCATCTCAGCTTCTACTCAAAAACTAAAAAAAATCCGTTTTCAGCTTTTGAGTAGAAGCCGATAAGGGTAGCTTTTATGAAAAGTAATTTTTTTAACTTTTTCTGTCAAAGAAAGCTGAAACAAACACACCTTAACTGATTTATCTAATTTGTGTTCCCATTGGGGTATGAGTTAAGGCAGAGCCAGTATTTCTTATTGTAGACTAGACATACTATTGAGAGAAGCCTCAGATCAATGAAAAGAAAATGCGTGGTTAAATGCATGGGTATTTTCTTGTAACTGCCTGGATGCGTGACAGAAGAAGAGAGGAGTGAGGAAAGTATGAGAACAATGCCTTTATAGACACTAACACTAGGATCTAGGATCAGCATTTGGGAAAGACCAATTTGAATTACCTTAGAAGCATTCCCCACCATTTCACTCTGAAGTTGTATCACTTTCTCTTCGGTGCTATAGGTCCCTTTCTGGATACAGCATGTTAGAATCATGTCAGAAACAGAAAAAAGCAGCAGAAGGGAAAGAAAAACAAGAAAAGATATCTTTCGTCTAGGAGCTAGGAACAAATAAATAATAAAGTTTTTTTACACCAAAACAATATAAGAATATATAGTTGAAAACTATAAATCCATGCAATTCGTGACATGAGCAAGATATAGATATCCATTACCTACTGTACCAATTGAAATTGCAAATTTGCAAACGATATACTCTCATGAACAATTGTCAACAATGGGTTGCATGTTCAATGTAGGGATTTGTGACTTAAAATGTAGCAAGGCCCTTGTTTTAAGCAATAGGAGCTTATTTGTGGCAAAGTGATAAGAACAAGGATGCACTTGCTATAGTTTGACAAGCTAGGAATAGAATAAATTCAAGGATATAGAAATGGTCAACTGGGCAAAATCTTTATAAACCTCAAATCAGGGCATGAATTCTGTTTGTTATTATTCAACTTGTGTTGTTTCCAAACGAACATTTGTGGGGCTTGCTAATTAAGAGTTCATATTCAAATATATATATATATATTCCTTTTTGTTTGGTGTTATAAAGTTGAAGGGGAGACAGGGAGAGTAAGTTGTCTCGTGCCAAAGTCAAAGCATCCCACAAACCTAAAAAAAAACTGGAATTCAATGCCAAACTAGATACCAGCAGGTGGCTCAATAAAAACCATAGGATAGCTTCTGATACTATCTTAGAATTCAGTTGGCCTAACTTAACCCTAAAAGTTAGCTCATAGAAAGAGGGTTGCCTAAACTCTTATAAAGGCATAGGTCATATCCTTAAGTAATATGAAACTCTAATAGAATCAACAATCTTTGATTTTACCGACCCCTGTTGGCCAAATTCACCATTTCTATCATACAGAACATGGATACAAAAGTGAGAACCGATGCAGACAAATTTCCAGCACAAAAGCGAATGCAAAAATATTCAACAAAGGTCAAACAATTGTAAGGCAATGAACAAGTACCTAGGATATAACAGCTTATCTATTAATCGAGAATGAAATAAGCCGATAGAACAATAATAGCACCTGAACTTCAACAAGACCAGTGCTTTGAGCAATGACAACTTCAATGGTGCCATCAGGTCTAGGACGCCAGTATCCACTCTCAGCATGCATTGGCTCTCCAGAGCTCAGCTTCCATGTCTTCTGACTATACCCTATCACAGGCTACACCCATTTCACACAAAACACACCAAACAAATAAACCAAATCAATGCACCAAAACAAGAAACAGAAATTAAAAAAAAAAAATAGAAACTTCATGAGAAATATTGAAGTTCACGCCTCAACACATATTAACCAATGGTTAAAAACCAAAACCCAGTAATAAAAAACAGAACTTTGAGAGACCCAGGTGGTGTTTATACAGAAAGGGAAAGAGAGAGTGAATAACCTTGTTGGGAGAATGAGAGAAGTGAAGCTCTTCACCATAGGAGAAGGAATTGATGGTGGGGTACCCTCCTTCTCCTTGGCCTCTCCATGTCCCCAAAAGATAGGAGAGCGGTGCCACCGCCGGATGCACCACCGGCGGCGATGCCTCCTGCGCCGGCACCGGTGCCAAAGAGTCCTTGTTTGCTTCCATTTTTATTTTTTGGTTTTCTTATTCTCTCGGAAAATAAATTGTTGTGAGCTCAGCACAAACTTCACTTTGGATATGTTGTGTTTCTCCTTCTTGTTATTGTGTGAACCTTCTGAGTTTACAAAGATGAAAATGGTTCTTGTGTTAACTATTGCCAAGAGGCACTTGGCTGCTATCTATGGTGCATTGGTGCTGGACTTTGGATTTCACTTTGGCCGTTTCTCTCAATCTATTTTATTTATTTATATGAGTTGTTTTATTTCCTAATCTTATATTTATAAGTTATTTTATTTTATTTCATAACTTTTAAATTAAATTAAATTAATTATTAATATTGTAAAATATAAATTAAATTAGTTAATTATTTTATTTTTATTTAATATTTTATTAATTAAATGATAATATGTAATATTAAATAGTTTATTTACATATTGTGTGTTATACAAATTATAGTAAAGTTTAAAATAATTTATTTTAATATTTAAAATTATATAAAATGAGTCATTTTATGACATAAAAAAGATATTTAAATGACTCATTTTATATAATTATAGTTATCAAAATATATTATTTTAAGCTTAATTATACTTTAGGTGATATAAGGTATATCAAAATATCATTTAACTTTATATATTATCATTTAATTGATAGAATGTTAAATAAATATTGGTGAACTAACCTGACTTATATTTTGTAATGTTAGATAACATTTGGTTTGAAGTACAAAGGTAGAAATATAAAGACATCGAAGAAACAAACCCACCCGTGGATAAAAAAATTTAGGTTTTGATTAGATTTTGTTCTTTGGAGTACTGTTACGTGATTATGGCTGCTGGTTGTTTATTTCTGTATTGCATTTTTTCTTGTTTTGGTATTATTGTTAATGATCAGTGAAAAAAAAAAAAAAAGGCCAACCTGGCAACCCGCCAAAATTTTTAACCCGCCCCGCCCCGTTTACCACCTAATTGGAGTGACACTGCGAGTGCAAGACTTGCGAGGAGGAAGGGCTGCGCAGCGCAAAGTCACCGTCGCAGTGGATCTCCATCACCGCCGTTTCTCGGTTTCCGGTGTCGTCACATGGTAACCTTTCATCCTTTCCCCTCCCCCCTTTCTGAAGTAACCCTATTGCATCCATTTAGACATCAGGTTTCGCTCAAAAATCCCCTTTTTTTTTTTCTTTTTGTAATTTCTAAAATTTTCGCTATTGTTCCTTTCCTTTTCTTTTGTGATGTATAAGATAAGATGCCTTTGGATGGAAGGGAGAGAACACATACTTTATATTGTTAAAAAGAACCCTAAGAACTGTGCAGAATGGGCGAAAGAGGGTTTGGGCAACACGAATTGCATGACCAACAGGAGGGGACGATGGCGCTGGAGGACCGGACGGACGGCGGCTGAGGCCAGCTGACGTAGTTGCAGCGGCGGATATGACACATTTGCGGTGACGACGGCGGCCTGGAGGCAACGCAGATGGCTGGGACTGATTTTTGCCATTTTAATGAATTTAAGGGTCATTAAGCAATTTTTTTATAAAAAAAATATAAGAAAAAACTATATTTTCTTGGGGTGAAGTTTATAATTATTGAAACTTACTCATTCATTAATCTGAACCACTGGATCAATCTTCAATGGTTGTGATTCAGGGACCTCCATGGTCACTAAATCACAATCCTCATGATAGAAGCCAGCCAAAGTTCTATGATTTTATAAAGTATTGTATGATAATTTATTATTTTTTTCTTTTTTAATTTTAAAAAATTGAATTACATCAATTTTTGTTTTCAAAATAAAAAATTTAGCTGCAAAAATTTTGATTGGTTTTAACCAAGATGTCATGTTGAGAGGGTTCTTTTTCCTCCAAAACCCTTCTCCCAATATCTTCAAGGTTTAGGGTTGTTTTCTATTTTTTTTTTTTGGGGGGGGGGGGGGGGGGGATGCAAAGCTTTTGAGTTTTTACTTCATGCTTAACTAAATCTTGAAGAGTGTGTGTGTGCAGCTGAGAGTGGAGAAGGAAAATGAATAAAGGTGGGCCAGCAGCTGGAGGAGGGTTGGGGGGGAGTGGTGGTGGTGGTGGAAGTGGGCCTACTGCAGCGGCAGCTGCAGCTGCTGCTCAGAAGCAGAAGACCTTGCTGCAAAGGGTGGAAGGTGACATTGCCAACATTGTGGACAATTTCAGCCACCTTGTCAATGTTGCCAGGGTATGTTTAAATTCCATGCTGCATTTTGATATAGCTTGTGATTGTCAATGTATAAATATATCACTAGTGTCACACTGTCACTTTTGGACTCTATTGCTTTAGCAAGTGATAACCTAGGTACATTGTGTAACTGGCATTTTGATTGCATTTTTTCATATGGAACAATATGAACTCTGACATCATGTGATTAGTAACAATTCAGTTAGTTTACTGAGCTAGGGTTTAGTTTCAGGTTAACAAGGGGTGTAGGTTGTCTAATGCAGTTCCTAAACAAATTCTATCTCTGTCCCTCTCAGCCACTCAGGTTTAGGTTTCTGTTTTAGGGCTGTGTTTTATGTGTTCGACATTGTTTCTCCTAGATTCATATGTAGATTGGAACTATTACAAATTTTATGGGGCTGGAGTTTGGCTCTTTGGCTCTTTTATCTGTGCCTTAGAGATGAATGCAGCACCCTATACTGAAAACCAATCAAACTTTTCACCCATGATCGCTTCCAAGTTTATTCAGTGGATCTAGCAGATCTCTTTGGTAAGGTTGATACATTTGATTTTTTTTTTTTGGGGGAAATTTTAGCTGTTCTTTTCCTTTTGCTTTTTTAGGAGTATGAAATTTGCAGAATAGATTTGCTGAAATTAAATACGTAACTACCGAGTGGTAAATCAGGCAGCCTCCTTGATATGATTAAATGACAAGAGGGGTGTTTAACTGCTCGTAAATCAAATTCTTTTGCTCTTCAGATTTGCTGAGATTTTCTCTGAAGCTGGTCTAGTAGGCTCAAGTACATCTTTTTAATATAACTTTCTCTAAAAATGAGATTCAGGAAAATATTTATCACCAAATTAATATAAAATTTATTTTTTTTCATTTGAGAGGAATTTTTAATTAAAATTTGTACTTGAATTGTCTAAATCATTTTATTAGAAACTAGTTCTAATTTTTATGTAATTGAATTTGCTTCTGATAGATATGTGCTATTCCAAAAAAAAGTACTGTTCATAATAAATTGCTTATCTAAAAGTCAAGAATGAGTGCCACAGGACCAGGGCTAACATTATTTGTCTTAGAAGATTGTATGTCGAACAAAAGATATTAACTACATAGTTCAAAATAGGTCTTCAAATTTGGATAGATTTTGGGTAATTATTGCTTCTCTACAATTGCAATAATGAGAGGAGTGATTGATGAGCTGCAGGGAGATTGAGGATGCTCTGGATTGATTTGGAATTAAATATTGATCCCATCAGATGATTTTAAATGATAGGGATAGCTGGTTTGCAGTTATGAAGGAGCAGATTAAGGTCTGATTGCAAAAAATACTTTGGAGACTAGTTGGCTTTTAATGAGGTGATCTGTTATGGTGTTGTATACAGGGTAAAGGAGAGAATCTTTCTGTTTTGTTTTGATCTTGTGGATGCTGTTGCAGTTTCTAATTTTCCATGATCCTTGGTGTATTTAGTTTCACTTTACACTGATCCCCCACTATGGTGCTTGGTGGGTTGAGTTATGATCTTGTGTTTGTCTGAAAAAAAATGTTGAAAACTAAATACAGATTAAGGAAGTTGGATTTGATTGTGAATGGTGATGGAAGATTTGCCTTTTGTGGTTAAAAGGAGGATTTTTTTTAACATTGTTTTGGAGGAATATAAAGAGAAATCCAAAAGATTGGTATTATGGCATTGTGTTGAACCCAAACTAGCTGAATATAGGTGGCTGAAGCCATTGCAATTATGCAGATGAATGGAAGTTACAGTTGTTGTTATTGAGAATATCAGGTGAAGGTAGTTGCTGCAGGTGATACATTACTGGGAGTCTGGTTTTCCCCAGTGTTAGTCGTTGTACGGTCTAAGTCACATTTTTATACCATATCGTAAATGATAATCCCGGTATCTTGTGTAGTTGAATCTTGCAGATTGCTACTTTAATTGTACATTCATGTGGAAGCAAATATGAACTCTGTCACCATATGGTGAATGATCTCTAATTATAAAATTCTGTTGTGTCAATTATTGTAACTTGTGTTTCTACCCGAATCTAAAGATGGTCATTTGAGCACATGGTGCATTTTCAGTCTCATTTAGAAGCCATATTTTCCTGTCAGGTTGGCTTGTCTTATCATCATACATTGTCAATGCCGTGCCTGCACTACGCGCATGCAACTTTGTAATCACTTGCATAGCAAATTATATATTGCTCTTAAAAGGAATATAACTCTGTACTTTCAATTATGTCATGCAACATATAGCACTTGCATTGTTTGAGTAAAGAAAAGAGTGAGAGAGAACACAAGAATGCATGACATGTTTTATTGTATAGAACCAATTATAGTGAAAAGTTGCATTAAACGTTTTTGGTCACTATTATCTTGTTAGAGGCATAAGCAATTAGAGGCTAAGGTTTAGACAAGATGCAAGGATCATGACTACGTGACGGAAGACACAACTGCAAAAGAAATCATTTTAAAAGGAATCATTTTAAAATTATGTGGACGATGCAATTTCCAATTTGCATTGAAGATATGATATTATTTTATCCTTTTAAGGTCTAATAGCCTAATAGCCTTCTCAGGATATGAGGGGGCTTGGGACCAAGGTTTGGAGATGAAAATGAACATGAAGATGATATATTAAGAGATGTCTTGTTTGTTCTTGAACAAGAGTTGTAGTTTGAAATTTATGCCATTTCCTTGCATGTTAAAGTTTATGTGCATATTGTTACTTGTTCACTTCAACAACCTTGCATTCTTGCAGGTAAATGATCCACCTGTTAGAAATTCACAAGAAGCTTTTATGATGGAGATGCGAGCTGCAAGGATGGTAAGACTGCAGTTTTGTTTATTCTTATGCTTTTGTGCAAAGACATCATATCATGTCAGTTGTGTTTTGAGTTTTAGACATCAATGTTATGTAGGTAACAATGGAGATAATTACACGTTATAAGTATCTTACCACATTTGGAGTGATGGATGGATTTGTGTCTGAGAACACTTTGAAATTTTCACATTTTGCAATCAGTTCTTTAACATGGCATATTTTAATCCATGCTGACAGATATTATTAATTTATAATTTGTGTGTTTTCATTTTCTATTCATACTAAAGTTATTTCATTAAAAGTTCAAAATAGTATTGTCTCTGTTGTTTTGTTCTGTCTTGTTTAGCATGGTCAATTTGAAGTCAAGTGTTGGCTTTTAATGGTTATTGAGATCTTTTCTTTATCTTACTTTCACTTTTTTTTTTTTTAATGTTTTCTATATTGATCAATAACACAGGTCCAGGCAGCTGATTCTCTGCTTAAGTTGGTGTCGGAGCTGAAGCAAACTGCAATATTTTCTGGATTTGCTTCTCTCAATGACCATGTAGAACAAAGAAGGGTTGAATTTAACCAACTGGGAGAAAAAACTGACCGCTTATTGTCTAGAATTGGAGAGGAAGCTGCTGCGAGCCTTAAAGAACTTGAAACTCATTATTCTTCTTCTGCACAGAAGAATATTCAAAACCTTGTACCATAGTTGAGAATCTATTAGTGCTGCTCGCAGCTGTCACTTGATGAAGGATATTTTATGGTGTAAAATAGATTAATTCTGTTTTATGAATTTGGATGACTTTAATTTAGGACTAGGAAGTGGAAATTGTTATTCCATTACCGAGTACATAGGAAAGCATTATATACCCTTGTTCATTTTCAATGCATGCAATGTATGGTAATACTTTGTTGCATATGGGATGATGAATTATTTTGTAAAATGTGAGCAATCTGAGATGCACATGAAGGCTGTGTGGTCAGTTATAATATATCTTTCACGCATGTGGTACATGATAAAATATGGTTCTTGCAGATTAGTGATTGACATGGAAGATTATAAATGATTATTCAGGGTACTTAAAAGGTTTGACGTAATCTTCATTAGATTACAAGAGAATGAAAGTTATGTGATATCCAAGTAACAGTTGATTCAGTGATATTCGAACTCGTACTTTAATGGAAAGCAAAAATTAATTAATAAAATTTAGCTTCCTGATTTGAACTATTTCAGAGTGTTTCCCATTTGAACCTCATGCAAACAAGTTTATATTGAATGCTACATAAATCTGCCCTAATCTCCGTGACACAGATTTTATCATTGTCTAATAGAAACTAGAAAGAAAAATTCTCTTCACAATTTAGCTCACTGATTTTTGTTTTAATCTATCTACTAATAAAAATGAATTTAACTTGTTTCTAGTCATTTCCATTTTTGGCATATGTATCCTCTATAAGAGACAATTTTGATTAAGGCACGTTTTGATGCAAGGGTATCTTTGGGTGAGGGATAAAATAGGGAGAAAGATTTCTATAGATGAGTTATATATGTAAAAATATACATAAATTTTATCCATGAAAATTTTTCTCTATTTTTACCATAAACCAAACATAATACAAAAGTCAAATCCTCTCCTATAGCCACTTTCATTACACCCCACCAATGTTGGTTTAAAGACCATATAATTTATAAATATTCAACAATACAGCCGCATTAATTATCTATTTTCTTTCCCAGATATATATTATAAAAGGCCATTGTAATAACTTCAATCCAAAATACCATGAGAAAGCAAGAATGAAAAAGAAAAGAAAAGAAAAGAGAGAGATAAATGAATTTTGTTACGTGGGAGCTAAGCAATGGTGGTGGCAAACATAACCTGATTTTGATGTCAATTTTAAGGACACTATTGGAGTGGGCAGAGAGGAAAGGGAGGCAGTTAAACCACCATTTTCCATTTCACAGAGAGAATATAACGCCTATCCATTCGGCTTCCTAGTTGTGACCATTTCCTCTCTCTCTTTTCTCTCTCTATCATTCTTTTCTGTGAAAGCATTGTCCTTCTTAATACGATCACATTGGATCATCAACATAGTTTTGATTTGCCATTTTTTGCTAAGTATAACTATGGTTTCTTCCTAAATGTGGTTATGTTGCTATCTTTCTACCCATTTTTTGTTCCACAATTTCCTCTCAAGATATCCTAGTGTTTATGATGATGGGTGGTGGCCCAATTAAGAACCAGCTCATTCTCAATTCACACACGTCATTTCCTATCTAGTTCGACTTAACAACCTTCCGCTTCTCTCCCATACATACATAACTCTCTTTTTTCAAAGGTGAAAAAGTTGTTATATTCATTGATCATGCAGGAGAAACGTTATGGTTAGTTCTTGATAACTCTCAGATAGACCTGAGGAGTTATCAGCATTGATGCCATTTTCTTAATTTCAGGTTATTGTCCTGAATTTCCTGAAATCTATTCTCCAAAGGGTACTCTTTTCTATATTTTATCTTGTCACATCAATGTTCAATAGATATGCCATAATGGTTTTTGTTCATGTTTCATATATATATATATATATATATATATGATGGTTTGGTTTCTAACAAGTTTAAATATACTTATGTGTATGCATTCTGACTTTGACCATGTCTCATTTGTCTGCATCATCTTCCATTACGTGGATACCATGAACTTGGTTTTTGTTTTTGTGGTCACAACGTTTATGTTATGGGGTCGTGCATGTTCAACAACCAGGATTTGTTTTCTTCATTGATCTGTGCATATATGCTCACAAGAAGAAATTAAATCACATTGAAGATTGCGCACACATGGTCTAACATTAGAGGCAGTAAAAAAAAAAAAAAAAAAAGAGTGCAAAAGTGAGTGCATATATGGTTTAACATTAGAGGCAGCAAAAAGAAAAATAAGTGAGTGCATTTAGTTTCTTATAATATGGGAGGACATACAAATGCAAATATAATTTTTTTGAGGGACTAAGTTCCTATTTTTCATTCCTTGTTAAAATCATCAATCCATTTTCTTATGTATGGTGCAATTACATATCCCCTTAGCTAGCTAACTTTTATTCATGTGCTTTTGGCAGAAATTCCTCTTGAGGGGTGTTATTGTGTTGCCCATTGATGGCGGCAAAGAGTGTCAATATGACTGACTTACCTGAGGTAGGAGCTTACTTAGTCACAGTTGTTTATTTCTATACATCCATAATTCCCAGCCAAAAGCAATCATAATTCAGAAATACATGCATGGTTTGTGAAGCAAAATCTGGCATGAATCCCGTGGCAATGAACTGTGGGAAAATTATCTGTGATGGTTGTGTGAGAATTGCCAATATGATTTATGATAGAACACTATGACATTGTCTGATCTATGTAGCCGACCCTACTTAGTGAGACGAGATTTAATTGTCATTGTTGATTGTGTAAAAATTGACCAAAACTTCTGTTTCATCCATAAATGCAGATGAGTAACAGTTTAGGAGAACTTCTTCAGACAGATCATAGTGATCAAAGTAGTGAAAATTCAGGAAACAATTCTCCAACTCATTCCATAAAAGTGAATCAAGCAGCAAAAGATGCCACCACAACTGTCAATTCAACAAGTGGCGACCAGGTTTCTAAAACCAATGCAAAGTTAACAAGTAACTCTAGACCTCAGATGTTAGCACCAACAAGCAGAAACATCTCTGAATTCAATACTCAGCGCCATAGTCCAAACACAAGGATGAACACAAATTTGGACCCTGCAGCTAGCTCACCAGGGCTACCAACAGGAGCAACAAAGGGAATGCCCCCAAATACAAAAACCAGCAGCAACCAAGGCCCAGGGAGCGGCGCTAGCTCTCGCAGCGACAGTTTAGAGAGCACAAGTGCACCCCTTAGACCACACACTGGCGGTGATGTGAGGTGGGAAGCAATTAACATGGCTTCAAAAGGAGGCCCTCTAAATCTCAGCAATTTCAGGCTTCTAAAGCGCATTGGTTATGGAGACATCGGAAGTGTGTATCTTGTGGAACTTAAGGGAACTAAGGCACACTTTGCCATGAAAGTAATGGACAAGGCTGCACTAATTAGCAGGAATAAGCTTCTGAGGGCACAAACTGAAAGAGAGATTCTTGGACATCTTGATCACCCCTTCTTGCCAACATTGTACTCTTACTTTGAAACAGATAAGTTTTACTGTTTGGTCATGGAGTTCTGTAGTGGAGGCGATCTTCACTCTCTTCGACAGAAGCAACCTAACAAGTGTTTCACTGAAGAGGCTGCAAGGTTAGTGACCTGCAATTGATTTCTTTTATCTTTTCCATCTTCTGTATTTTCAGTTAAATGGTGTACTTAATAATGCACTAGGATTCCACCGGATCGGTGAACATATAAGTTGTTTGGCACCTTAGCTAGACAAGGTCTATATTGTTGAGAGGTGCTATTTGTTTTGAAACATTTTGTATGAAAGACAAAATTATGTGTCTAAAAGTGTTTGGATATTAAATTAATAAGAAATGGAAATCATGCAGGCCTAAGGGTATATTTGGTTTGGGGTAAAAATAGGCTATAAATTTTTATAAATTAACTCTATGTGTAAAATTATATATGAATCTCATCTATCGAAAATTTACTCTTATTTTTCATTCCCTAACCAAATATAGCCTAAGTGGTAAATGAAAAATGCTTTTTAGTACGAAAATCAATTTCATACTGTTTTTAGTAGAAAAGTTATATATTACTAAATTCGATCACTTCTTATTTTCTTTCTTCTCCCTTTACTTATACCTTCTTTTGATTGTTCACTAAGATTATTTGTACAATTTTTCACGAATTGACTTCATGTCTGCACTGATTTGTAAAATGAACATGGCAAACCATTCATATCCATTTCATACAAGAGATTTTTGTACTAAGGAGAGTATTAGTCTTTATTATTATATTATGTTCAATTTGAATCTTGGCAATAGTGGATTTCATTGATGGTTTTCTACCGTGGTTCCATAATAAAACCAGTATAAGGGTAAATGGAAAGAAATGATAAGATGAAGTTGCTTCATTGTTCCTCTAATGTGAAACAAGAAGTCCAAGATTTTCGCTAAAGCTGGTTCACTTCTATTGTTTGTGACATTCTCCTCTCTTTAGGTCAGCTTATAAAACTACAATCATAGCATATTTTTATCACCTGGTTCCGGTGGAATCTGTGTGCAGCATTTCCTCCACTGCTCTTCCATGTTTCTAGATAATTTTCACAAGAAACTCAAAAACAACAGCAGCTTGATACAATTTGATCAAATATGTTTGTCCTTATATTTTCATGACTAATTGAACTTGATGACCAGTGTTTAACATTCCATATGGAAACATATTTAACAATGAGTGACATGGATATCTCTCCCAAAAGCTAACTATTGGATAGAGACAGAAAAATGGTTTTCTATCTAAACAGTATTTATGCTTTCCTCTTTTTTTTTTTTTTCTCTTCTTAATTGTATGACTTCTGTTAACCATTTGATTCCACCTTTCTTATTTCAGCTTTTGGATCAATTTAAGAATTATATATTCAAATTTGTCTCTTGTGATAGGTTCTATGCTTCAGAGGTTTTGTTAGCTCTGGAGTACCTGCACATGCTTGGCATTGTATATAGAGACTTAAAGCCTGAGAATCTTCTAGTCAGAGATGAGGGGCACATCATGCTCTCAGATTTCGACTTATCGCTTCGCTGCTCAGTCAACCCCACACTTGTCAAGTCCTCATCTGCCCATGCAAACAATGGGGGCAGTACCAGTGACTCAGGGAACATGTTGAGTGATGAACAAGCACCAACACAAAGTAGTGTGTCATCAACATTTTTCCCACGCATTTTGCCTTCAAGGAAGAACAGGAAGGCAAAGTCAGATTTCGGCCTCTTGGTTGGTGGAAACCGCCTTCCTGAACTCATGGCAGAACCAACCAATGTGCGCTCAATGTCATTTGTAGGGACACACGAATACCTTGCTCCTGAGATCATCAGAGGAGAAGGGCATGGTAGTGCAGTAGATTGGTGGACTTTTGGGATATTCTTGTATGAGCTTTTGCATGGAACAACACCTTTTAAAGGACAAGGATATAAGGCCACACTCTTCAATGTTGTTGGGCAGCCACTGAAGTTCCCTGAAACATCTCAAGTCAGTGCTGTGGCACGTGACCTTATAAGAGGATTGTTGGTGAAGGAACCTCAGAAGAGAATTGCATACAAAAGGGGTGCCACAGAAATAAAGCAGCACCCTTTTTTTGAGGGAGTGAATTGGGCTCTAGTTAGAAGTGCCACACCTCCCAATGTACCAGAACCTATAGACTTCTCCAAGTATGCTAGCAAAGACACAACACCACCACCAGCACCACCAGCTGAGAAGAAGACAGCAGATATTGCTAGTGATAAAAACAACAACAGCAGCAACAGTGCTGCTGATCCTTCTTATATAGATTTTGAATATTTTTAGCCGTAAAAATCCTATTTTATTTGCATACAAGTTTACCTCTTTGATTAAAAATTCTGTACAAAGTTTCACCTCCTCTTCACCAAAACGAAAAAGTGAAGACGTCTCTGAGAAGTAAACAACTGTACACAAGACATGTAAATTCATTTTTTTAAAAGAAAAAGAAAATCCCTTTTTGCCTTCTGGGTTTCTTTTGTTTTCAGTATCTTTAATATTGTTGTGCGTGGGGCATAATTAGTAATTTTGCATGGAAGATTCTGGCAGTATGTGTTTTGACAGTAACAAGATTGTATTTAGGCATGAACAATTATCAGGTGAAGATTGTGGTACACGACAACAAATTCTTGAGCTAATGGAACCCTCCTTCCCTATTCTCTTTTTTCAAAGAGTTATGATATTTGTATTCATGTTACATGAGACACTATGCTGAGTTGCATCCCATTTACCATTGGTGAGATGAACCCTATTTGAATGTGGTCACCCCATCTAATGGTAGATGAAATGTGAGATGACACGATGTCTTATGCAACATGTATACACATAACTTTTTTTTTTTTTTATAATAGTGTCCAAACATTGGTCATTGTGTTTTAAGGTATATACTCAATAGAATTTGCCCCAAGTAAAAGAAAATCGAAAGAACTGCGGAACACACTGTTAGTCCTTTTCCAATGTACCCGAGTCCTGTTTACTTCCACAAACAAAAGTTAAGACATTAGAAAAGTTGGAGGTAGGTCAGGTTACAAGGCAGTGGTTAATTGCAGAAGGTGGAAGATTATTGTGAGTTGTGAGAGGAGCAAATTAAAGCTATTAAATCTTGCCTGAAATTGGTTACAGCTAAAACAAATTTTAATAGCTGAACTTATATTATAATTTTGACCACATGGCTAAGATAACCACTTGATAAGATGTAAAGTAAGTGTTTGATTATGCTTTTATAAAATTAATTCTTAATATTCTTGATTTTAGTAAAATTAATTTTGATTTAAATTTATGGTCAAATAAAGTAATTTATGTTCGATACTTTGACCTGAAAAGTGATCTAACAAAATTATTGTTGAAACAGTGTCAAATGGAAGAACAAGAATTTTTGCTATGGATCAAACCTTGGTTGTGAGACGGGCTTAGTTTTAATTGGGTGGCCAAAAACCAAACCAAACATAATGAAACAAATGTAATTGTGTTTTAATTGAGTGGCCAAACCAAACCAAACTAATTGAGTGGCCAAACCAAACCAAATACTATAATTTGTGTGTTTCTCTCTTAACATTTGTGTGTTTCCATCCTTACGAAGTATACAAGTTTATGCATCATCCATGCTCCAAATCTTAAGGGCTGCTGTGTGAGAAAGTGTGTTTAAGACACAAAATGCAGACGTTTATCAAGATATAAAATCATTTATTTATCCCTACCCAACAATTAAAATTTTTGGAAGAGATGGCTTAAGAAACCATTGTTTCACTTGATACATACATGTAGACTCACTGAATTATTTGATTTCCCAAATAAACTGAACTATTAAGTCACTGATCTTTCCATGCACCAGTTAAGACAAGACTATGATTATTCGATAGTTAAAACCCAAGGTATAGACAAAAGAAAATGGAAGAAGGCATTGGCCATAAATAAGGTGAAACATTTGGGATGAAAGTTTATTGCATGTCACATAGCCCACATCAATCTTGACCTTTATAGCTTTGCCTGTGTAGATAATCTAGTTTTCAGCTCCTGAGCTACTGCATCAATGAAATCTTCAGTGTTCAAATACTGGGACCTCGAAGCCCTACAAAAAAAAATAATAATAATATAAATCTGTCATACATAATAATCAGACAGAATATCTAGCATTGTGAAAGAACTATCTTAGTGCCAGAAATTACTTAGGCCCATGGACAAGAAGTGCAAGATCCTTTGTCATCTTTCCCATTTCCACTGTTTCAATACAAGCTGCTTCCAGTTTCACTGTGAAGTCTAACAATCTAGCATTTCCATCCAACTTTGCCCTGCAAAAA
Source organism: Dalbergia cultrata (assembly GCA_031216105.1). Classification (NCBI taxonomy): domain Eukaryota; kingdom Viridiplantae; phylum Streptophyta; class Magnoliopsida; order Fabales; family Fabaceae; genus Dalbergia; species Dalbergia cultrata. Next base: position 23,744,418 of record CM062350.1, read on the forward strand.
GTAATCTACTTAGCCTTCCATCATTATTGTGAACTGTAATGGGAAAAAATATGTCCATGAATTTTGAATGTTTATTTACCTATGCGCAAGACCACGAGACCAAGCAAAAATCGATGCTATGCTGTTTGTGCTGGTTTCGCCACCCTTCTGATGAACCCGATAATGGCGAGTAACAGTGCCATGGGCTGCCTCTGCTTCAATGGTTTTCCCATCTGGGCAAACCTGTTACAAAATTTAGCTTGAACATCCATGCTATAAAGGAAGAAGGAAAAAATAAAAATAATTTCATCCCTCAAAAGTTTGGGGTGTAACAAATTCGTTCTGCCAAAATTCAGTAAGTTATAATACCTATAATTTGATCCCTAAGTTTAAAAGAATTGTCTTCTAATGGGACTAATTTGTTCTAACGTGATTAAATTTTGGGGGCCAAGTTGTATGTTTTCTATTTCAAGAACGAATTTTACACCTTGAATTGTTTAGGGACACAATTGTAGTCTTACTCTTCTACAAATATAACCAAAGGGAAAATGTCAGGGAGAAAGAAATAAACAATATACAACAAAAGAAAAGAGAAACTCTGAAAGGGATTAGAAAAGCAAATACCAGTACTGATGTCATCAACCCAAGAGAACCGAATCCTGTTTCAACGAAAAAATAAAAATTGTTCATATCATATTAAGCATAAGGGATGCTGGTGAAGAATTTTCAAAAACCCTTACTTGTCCACTTTCTTAATAAAAGCAACAACGCTTTCATGAATTAAAAACTATGTTAAGGTCACAAGAGCATATTGATAATCCACCTTGAGCTAAGAAATCACTCTGCACATCCCCATCGTAGTTCTTGCAGGCCCATACATACCCTCCATCACTTTTAAGAGCATAGGCAACCATATCATCTATGAGACGGTGTTCATACCTAAGAAACCATCCATATGAATTAGCAATATATTTAAGTAGAGGCAACAGTTTTGATTAGCATGAGAACCAATTCATCTAACCATATCCCAGCAGCTTTGAACTTGGGACTCCATTGAGTGTCATAAACTTCCTGAAAAATGTCTTTGAATCTTCACAAAAGCAGAGAGTAAGAAAGGTGCTTGAGAGTTTGATTAGCTACAGTTACAATAGATCTCAATTACACTTATAGAGAAATAAAAATACAAAGGTAGATGAACACAAATATGTTGCTATACCTTCCATCATATTTCTTTAGAATGGTATTTTTAGTGCTAAGATAGAGAGGCCATCTTTTCTGGTAAGCAATGTTCATCGATGCCTCAGCAAAAGCTCGAATGGACTGTTTCGAAATCAAATACATCATATTAATATTATAGCCATGCAGCTATAAATTCTTTATGGGAAGAATGATTAAAAAAGAAGCGTCATCCAAATCCAAACCTCATCAGTATTATACATTGACAAAGCAATGCCTCCAGCACCAGTAAAGTTATAGACCTCTAGATCTTTAGTTTCTTCATGTCCATTGGGTACTGTAAAATGCACAACTCGGCTTCATAAGATACTTTAATTTTATAGAGCACTAGTGCTTTGATCTATTGTGAATTTACACTAATCAAGTTTTGTAAGCTTTCATCGGGCAGTTTTGCAACTTCATCAAGATTGTACATGTAGACTATTTGAGTCACGAGAAGTTGACTGTATAGTGAATTTACCAAACACCAGTTTCAGCTTTCCTGGGCCTTTGATGACTGTATCAGTTGCCCTATATTGGTCTCCAAAAGCATGCCGTCCAATGCATATTGGCTTTGTCCAGCCTAAACAATAGCCAGATAGTAATTAACACTCGATATCACAAAATAAAATTCAATTATCACAGAAGTTTTGGATTTATGAACCTGAAACAAGACGCGGAACGTTTTTACAGATGATTGGCTCTCTAAAAACTGTACCTGTAGGACATAGAGATTGAAAGCCCCCCGGATGTCAGCTAAGAAATTCAGAACACAGCCAGTTATGAAAACCAATAGAAAGTTCAATTACCATTTAAAATGTTACGGATCGTCCCATTTGGGCTTTTCCACATTTGTCTTAAGTTGAACTCCTTGACACGAGCTTCATCTATGGAAAAGAGAACCTTTGCAAGTTATAGTGCATGCTCAACATGGGAGACAAGCATAAAAGTTAATATAACTATGGAAGGATTAGCATGATGCCAAATTAGAACAATAATGAATACCTGGAGTTATGGTTGCACATTTGATTGCTACATTATACCTGCCAAAAAAAAGAGAGGCCTCAGCTGGTAAGAGAAGTTTAACACATAAACCGAAACAAGGAAAGCTTCTCTATTCTCCATGGGATTTGAAAAAAAGATAACATCCAAAAAATAAATTACGTCAGTTGATTTAAGTTTGTGATATTTAAAACAAAATCATTCACATTCAGAACCCATAATCGTCTTTCCAGTCTATATAAACCCATCTAGCTATTGTTGTGCATTCTTTTGTTCATTTCAAACCTTACTTGCTTTTTATGAAGTTCAGTCTTATACAATGTTGTATTTACCGTCTTGAACATATATTGGTAGGATTTTCCTTTTAAAAGTACTGAAATAGTCAATCTTAACAACAATTGAAGAACAGGCAGAAAGAGTGACACTGACAGCAACAACAGAATGACACATAATCTTAGAAGTGAAGATATGCAAAGAAGCCTTCAAGGCAAAATCAGAGCACATACTTGAGTGTAGCTTCAGCACTTTCAATGGTAACTTTATCATTAGTGGCATCTCGACGAGGAAGGCCAAGGTCAAAATACTTGATATCCAGCTCCAAATAAGGGAAAATAAGCTACGAAAATAAAAAAAACACAGAAGATATCAAATGCCCATAATGTCTAGGGTAAAAAAATGCATACCTGTCTGAGGTGACACAAGACATAACTACCTTATCTTTTATCATTTTCCAAATTACTCGAGTCATTTCATCTCCTACATGTGCAGAAAGAAATATTATTCAGATAAAGAAAGTGAAGTCAGTAGAAAATGGAAGTCAATGATGTTTTCTAATACCTAGTAGTAATGAGTGTCTTAAGTCTAAGAAATCCATAATTCAACTCAAGTACAGTAAACATCAAATGATTAAGACGATAAACTTATTAACATCAATATGCACTATTAAAATGTGTTACTTAAAGGCAAGTTTATTACAAAACACCACTTCCCACATAGAAGCAAACCAATAATTCAGTTTGCTCTCCTCATAATTTTCAAATCAGCGTGTTGCATAAAACATCATTGCAACATATGCAAACTACATCAGCAGTTTCATGTTCAGTATACTAGAATAATGCTTGGTGCACATCAGCTCATACAACAATACAACAACAAAACAAAACCTTTTCAAGTAAGTGGGATCATCTACTTAAATCAACAACATTATTGCATCCTATCTCAAACCATATCTATTGACAAGCCAGCCATTAAAATCTCCCTCTCCTTCAGAATTATTTTGTTTATTTGCATTTCTTGGTCTCCCTCTCCCTGTAATTATTGGGCTACACTGCTACACTCCATATGGTCTATTCTTTTTACTAGGCCTTCTATAGGTTTTCTCCTCTCATGACAAAAACTATCTAGGGTGAGATCCTACTATATTTTCCAAAATAAATACTACCTCAACTCCCTCTGATACATTCATTCTTAATCCGATATTGTCTAGTATCTCTACAGACCCATATCAACATTCACATCTCCGCACCACTGAATTTATTCTCATGTTGGTTTTTCAGTACCTAACATTTAGTTCCATACGACAAAACAAAGTTATGCGACAAAATTTTCTTTTAAACTTTGTGTACCCAAAAAGGAAAACTTGAGTGACACTTTTTTCTATTACAAATAACACTCAAAGCAGTAATCAAAAGGTAAATGAAAAAACTGTGCAGACTTGAAGGTGGGTGCAAGTGAGTGGGTAAAAATTATTCAGAAAACCATTTGTTCTGTGTACTTGAAAATTGGGGTGATTTTACAGGCATGTATTCTCCAACCATAATGTGGCCAGCTCTTTTGCGGATTCCCAAGTTGTCATTAATCTCATGATATTTCAAGTATCTAAAACTATGCCTTACATATTTTACTTATTGAAATTACAAATTACTTGTCACAGCTATTAGGATCATGTTAACTAGCCAGATAAAGAAAATTCACAATTCGCACGGTCGCACCCTTTGGCTTTGGGAATGACCTATTTCATAACGCTTTGACAAAATAAACGTGATTAATGATTGGACACTATACTATAGCGTCGTATGATCCATGTAGTTGAATCAGAGAAGACTAGTTGTTGATGTACATGCACCCTATTCGAGGATGAGATCCAATATGAGCATAATTCTCAACCACACACACACACACACAAACAGAGAATAATAACTATAATTACAATAAATGAATACAATATAACATCAAGCAAAGGAAAGGACGAGACCCCATTTTAACACAGTTTCCGTATAATGCTCAAAGCAGAATCAAGCTCTCAAAAAAGGATGACTGTGACCTAGAACCCATTTGAAGCAGGTTCCCTATCACGCTTAAAGCACACACTATGATAGAAATCATGAAAGAGTTATGTTATCTATACTCACCGTACACGAAACACCATGCCAACTCACATCCAATCCTATAGGGGATAAGATGTGAGTCAATACGGTGTCATATGCATACTGAGTACAGATAACATTTTTCCCTCAAGGAAAGGGGATGCAGTTGTGATAATACCGTCCATTTCGACGATGGGGTTGTCAACCCGGATCTTCTGAAACCCCATTTGTTGCGTTTGGTTGGGAACACTGAGAGAGGAACAAGAACCACACACTGAGAGAGAGAGAGAAATGGGTTGAGGTCGTAAAAAGAAAAAAAGAATTGTAGAAGTAGAATCAGCGAATGTTGGGTTTATGGATTCCCAATGAAGACAGAGAGGGACAGTGAGGTTGGCTTAGTTATCAACGACCGGACTTCACCAACGATCTCGGCAGACAATAAATGATGTTCTGTTCGTTGTTCCAACCCTTTGTTCGTCTTCCACCTTGTCCTCCTGTGGTTCAAATTCCATCACCAAAAACCAACACTACTAAATTTGAGTATAAGTCCCTCAAGATTTTTTTCTTGGATTATTTACTTCGTAAAATTAAATCCCTTATCCCTTGAGATTAAAAATAATAGATGCATTACCCTCTTCTTAGCTTTCCTTAGTGAAGTCACACGTGCCACGTATTATAATGATTATATACTATTAAAATATTTGATACAAGTAAAATAATATCATTTTGGAATATATTATACTGATTTGAGTGTTTAGAAGTACACAAAAGATTATTGTTTGACTTGTAATGAAGATTTAAATAACTCATTTTGAATAATTTTAATCACCAAAATAAGTCAACTTAAACTTTATTTTATGTGTCACTCAACATTGTGTTAACATGGTTACTTGTGAAATTTCGTCAGTGTTTTAAGGATTAAATATATATAGGGACTAAATTGTCTTATTATTAAAATTTTAAGAGACCACAAGTTTAGTTCCAATTCTTAGGAGAATAAATTGTCTTATGAAATTTTTTTGGGGATTAGCTAGGATATTTACTATAAATTTTATTTTTGTTTATCTTTTCAATTTTTGGTTTTTTCTAAGAACATGATTAAGGATATAAAAAAAAAATATTATTTATACTCATAATGTGTGAGATATTGTATTACTCACATCTCATCCACTATTAAATGTGGTGGGGACATATAAAAGTTATCTTAGCAAGAAATAAATTGAGAAATGATATTTTGACACATGATTTCAACGCGTTTGGTATGGATGGGGAGAAGCCTATTGTGCACTATCACTTTGAGACTGTATGCTTGGGTGGATATATTAATGAAAATTTTTAAAAAAATCATAAAAGAATGAATAAAAATAAAGGTGAATTAACTAAGATGCAGGAAGAGTTGCATATTAAGATGAATATTTGCCAGCCGATCCCAATGCCATTCTTCTTGTTTTATGCAATTTTGTAACATAATTAACCAAATGGACAAGTTGAAAATTATTAGTCAGTATCTCAACAACATGGGGCTGTTCTTCAATATTAATTTGATGGTTATTGCTACATTTTAATCCACCTAAACCAAATAACCCCAATTCATCTACTTGTTAATATTCACAAAAAGAAAAAGCTCAATAAATCTCCATATAAGTGTAAAGCACCTAAAATTGATACATCATTATTTTCCTATTAAATAATAATTACATTAATTAGTGTTAGAAATTTTCACTTTGATTTGGATTAAATTAGATGAGAGATTGGCAAAAGTTTCCCATGCTTTATCAATTTGGTTATGTAACATGGCTAACGATGGCAATATTTAGGAATCAATTACTTTGTTTTTGTTGACCTTAACGCTTAATATTGAAAGCAATGGCAATGGCAATGTAACATGGGTGATAGTGGCAATATCCTAGTTTGCGGCTTCATGTTGGTGAAATAATCTTGGATCCAAGCAAGTGACATAGACATTAAAATATATATTGAAAGCAGCAGGAAGGCATAATCACGGACTATGGGAGACTATAGAAATCAAAGAGAAAGGGGCTTTGTAGGCTTCTTTCATGCTATTTTTGGAATAACTTTGACCATTTATTTGTGTAGTTTTGTTTATGCCGAGGTACATTTGGTACCCTTCCTTTTATGTTGTACATTATGTTGTTGGTTCTATTTTGATTTGTTTGGTTATAGCCTTACAGGGGATGTATAACTCTATTGTACTCTGTACATTGCATAGACCTCTAGTAGTAGTTTCTTTTTCCATGATGGGTTTGGAGGCTTATTCATGAAGTGTTGATGACTTTGGTTTTGAGGATTATTTAAATGGTAATTACACGATTCGCCTTTATGTTATTGCTTTTGTTGCTGCTGATTTCTTGTTTTTTTTTTTTGTTTAATTTATTATCAAATATTTTGTGCACGCTCTTGAGAATTAAGAGACTCTGTGGCTATTGGACATGCTTTGTGGGATGACAGTTACAATTCGCCTTTGTCTATAGAAGGGCTATTCTGCCCTAGTTTTATGTAATTGAAGCATTTTGTTATTAACATTATAATGATGCTATTAATGTTGGTCAAATAGGTTTCTAATAGAATTTTATGCATTTGAATTGGGCATTTGTTGTTTACACATCCTATCTCTGACTCATTTCAGTTGCTCAGTCAGAAATGATTTCTTATAAGTGATTAAAAAAAAAAGGGAGTCCAGTAAACTGATAGAATCAATAAAGAGAAAGAAATTATTTTAATTAAGTGATAATAGTAAAGATGTTGCCATGATTTTATTTTGCATGAAAATAAATTCATCTCCTACCTTTAAATTGTTGTAAACAAGTGAGAATAATGTATACATGTTGAATACTAACCTTATTTTTTCCCTTTTTTCTCGTTCTTTAATTTCATGCTCTCTTCTCCCACTTTCACTCACTCGTATCACCTACTCACTTTGTAGAACACGTTATAACATGTACTCACAAAATAAATTCATCTTCTACTTACTTTTAATTGTTGTTAACAGGTGAAAATAATATGTACACTTTGAATGTTAATCTTTTTTTTCCCCTTCTTCCTCTTTTCTCTCACTTTCACTCTCTGACACTCACTTTTTAAAACACATTATAGCATGTGTGCGCGCACACCTCTTCTTTCTCTTTCTTTCATGCTATATTTTCTTTCTTTTCTCACTTTCACTGTCTGACACTCACCCATTCACTTTTGAAAACACATTATAACTCTCACTCACTTTTTAAAACAACGTTACAACACACAAAAGGGATGAGCTAGATGATTTGGGCAAGAGAGGGTAATGCTTAATAGTTAATTTCATATAAAAATATATATGATATAATTTTTATTGTTATTAAGAATTTAAATAAAAATCCTTCATATGTACAAGAAATAAATGTTTTATAATCAAAATTAGAAAGAAACACACGCACACACACACGCGCACACACACACACACACACACACACACACACATATATATATATATATATATTATCAATATTATTTATAATATTTCAACATCTAGTTAAATAAAAGAAATATAAGAATCAACCAAATAAAATATTTTAAAGGGGAAAAATTTGAAAAACTGAAAAATATATAAACAAATTAAAAAGTTTGGGGGTCATTCGCTTCCTTAGTCTCTATGAGGTTCAATCTCTACACACACATGCCTTATTTATCTTTCTTTCATGCTTTCTTATCTCACTTTCACTCTTTGACACCCATCAACTCACTTTTTAAAACATGTTACAGCATAGACATGCTTTCCTCTCTTCTCTCAGTTTTACTCTGTGACATTCACCCAGTCACTCTTTAAAACACGTTACAAAACACACACACACATCCACACACCCTCTTTCTCTTTCTTTCATGCTCCCTTCACCTTTTCCCTTACTCTCACTTTGTGACACTCACCCACTCATTTTTCAATACATGTTACAATGTGCGCGAGCGTATACATAAACTTTACACACATTCTTTTACTTTCACATACGCACATCTCCTTATATAGTCTTCAAAACACACACTCACTCTCTCTCTCTCTCTCTCTCTCTCTCACTCATATGCACATGTCCTTATATAGCCTTCAAAAGGCAACTTATCATTTATTACTTAGTGGTAAATTGGCGGTGGTTAAATGCACCGTCCACCCACCTTATATTCATTTTTTATTTTTTATCTTTAACTTCTTCTATAGTTACTTATTTTATTTTGGTTGTGTAAAATTATTGTCACAACTCGGATCGCAGGAGGACGACGATAAACAAAGATTAAGAATGGAGTTGCTGTCAAATTTTATTTAAATCTAGAAAAAAAAAGTAGAAAACCCATTATTTTTACAAAGAAATGGTTTACGGAACCAGAACCAAGTTTGGGAGTTGATTATATATAGGGAAGAGTAAAAAATTTATTTTTCAGCACACATGGTACATCCGTATCGCTACGGTTACCTTAATTGATTGTTCTAGTTATTAATAGCTTTTAGAAATATTTATTGATTTATTTTTTTAAAAAAATTTACAAAAAAAAGAAAACAAACGCCTTTCTTAAAAGAAATTTTCAAAACATCAAGCTATCACAACTCAGATGTCCAAAATATTTAGCTAACAAGCATGACTAAGTTAACATATTTGTTTGAAATAAAATATTCAACAATCTGAGAGCTAGCTCAAATAATAAATAAAATCTCTTATAAATAATAAATATTTACAGATGGGACAAAAGTTATGAAAATTTAATTTTGACTTGACAGAGATGCATGCTCTTATTTATTTCCTAGTGCAATGGGGAACTCAAAGTCACGTAATTTTGTAGAAAATATTTTTGTGTTGGTTGATTTTATTTCTGAAAACGGGTTTCAGAATATCAAACTGTCACAACTAAAATATTCTTAGAACATATAATTAACAAGCTATCACAACTCAGTTAATCCTATTTTCAAAATGCAATCTATTGATTAATATTTTTTTTTGTTAAAAATAAAAGAAAAAAATCAAGAGTTCATTTTAAACTTGAATTAAATAAAACTCTTTTTTTAGCTCATTTTAGACCTATAAAAACCCTTTTATGTGTTTTTCTTTTTTTTTCTTTAAGGACATCAACCGAAGAAAAAGGAAACATAGAGTAGCAAGTCATTCATTTTTTTTAACAAAAGAAAACAAACACCTAATCTACAAAAACAAACAACTTAATTTAAAAACTTAAAATCTCTAATCAAACCAAACACTAAGTTATAATTAAAAACTTAAAATCTCTAATCAAACCAAACACCAAGTTACCCAAAAGAATAAAAACCAATATACAATAAAAGAATAATAAAATACAAAAAAGGAACTGTCAGCGCCCAATTTTTGACTAAGTTAAAAAAATGTATTTAACTTTATTTTATCTTTTTAGTTAATATTTGTTGTTAATATTATCTTTTCAGCCCATTTTCTCATTTTAACAAAAAAAAGTAAAAAATATAGGCCCATCTCATTTTTGTGAATTGGAAACCAAATTTTTATTTTTTTAGTCTGTTTTAGTTCACTCTCTTTTTGAGTATCAAAAAAGAAAAAAAAAAAAGAGACAAACATGCACTGAAACCAGACAAAGAGCACATGTGAAGCGTGAATGCGCAACAGAGGTTTCAAAGAAGAGGGCGCCGAATAGGAGAAAGTCAGAACGAGGGAGCGTAGTGATGAAAAAGAATCAAGGCAATCCCAACAAATCCTCTCAATCAGATCTCAACTATCCTTGACCAAATCTGGCAAGATGAATTCATGGCTGTATAAAACGGGAATGCAATTCACATATGAAAGGGGGAGAAACCATTTGTTTTTAATGACACGGGCGGCACATACTCATCCTTTTCACTGTCATTAGCCAAATCTCACCATCATCATTTCCTACATCAGCCATAACCATCACCCCCACACCCACCATCATTATCTTCCACCATCACTTCACCATTCCAGTTCAATAAGAACCGTCACCCCTCCAAACAAAAACATCAACCAGAACCGTAGATCATCATCATTATGATCAAAAACCATAAAAAGAAAAGAGAAGCAGAATAATCAAGGAACTACCCCATAACCACTACAACTAACCTCGCCTGAAGCCCAGTCGCATGAAACCAGAACCTCTGTACTGTCTCGCCGGGAGGCCGCCGCAGCGAAACCAGCACCTCGCGCCTCCCCTTTGCGTGACCGCCATGAAGCCTGGCATGGCTGTGACCATTCTCTCCACGTCAAGCCGTCCTGCCCACAGCATCTCCATTCCGCTGTAAAGCAAATCCTCCCGCGAATGCCGTAACTCTATTAGTGTCGCAAGTAACGAACATCGCTATCGTCGACGTCCCGCAACGTCTAGATGCCAACCTCTGCCCAGCCTTTCCCTGTCGCTGAGCCACCACAAGAAACTGCTGCACAAATCATTCTCGGCCAGCGACCTCCCCGACGTGGTGTCACCCCTTGCGCAGACCTAGAATTTATTCGCAGCGTACTGCCGTCGCCATGCGCCTGTCGATCCCAGCATTATGATGAAGTCTGCCGTCTTCCCAAGCACAGCTAACGTGAACACGCCTCATTGCAGCTTTGTTGTGAACTAGAGTTCCTTCGTTGTGCAGTTTCAGTGTCTTCCCTGCTTACTTCTTGGTAAGCTACAGATTAGTAGAGGAATTGGGGATCAGGGATTTTAGTTAACATAGGAGTCATTGGGTTGGTTTAGTAGTCTTACTGTTTGGTCTATTATTGTTGTGCTACCTGTTCTTTGGATTAAAGTTGAACGTGGATTTGGGTCTTTGACTTCATTTTGTACATTTTTCCAGGTTTTAGAAAATGTTTTTGTCTTTTGGGTTGAGTTCTATTTTAGAATCCGTTTGGAATAAATTTTTGGGCTGTGGGTTATGTTATGCTTTTTGGGGTAGAAGTATTTTAGGCTGTTACTTTTTAAAATATATAATTTGGACTCTAGCTTTATTTGGATTTTTCTTTTTCCTATTAGTAGATTCAGCCAACATTTTCGTGTTAGGGTCCTTGATTTTCAGTTTTATTTATTTCATTTTGTATGTGTTCTCATGTTGAAATTAGTGTTTGTCATAAAAATAAAAAAACTGAAAAAAAGAATCTTTTGAAATTTTTAATCCATGCAATGATCAATAATAATGATTGAGTAGCAGGTGTTATCGTCATTATTATTCGAATCATAAGAAATCATTGAGAGGCCTAGTGCTAACTTGAATTCTATGCAACAATGGATTTTATATTCCTCTTTTTACAAAATATGTTCTTCATAAATAAAATTCACTAACACACACTTATTTTCTAGAGAACTACGTGGCTTTGAGTTCCTCATTGTACCATAGGATACGTAAGAGCAGGAATTCCCTGTCAAGCCAAACTTTAAATTTTCATAATTTTGTCCCTATTTTTTATTGTTTCATTTTCTCTATTTGAAAATATCTTAACTTGATATTAATAATTTTGTCTCTGATCTTTGTTTTTCATTTTCTCTATTTTAACTTGATGTTAATAATTTTATCTTCGATTTTGTTATTTTAGTTCCTCCATTTGTAAATATTTTAATTATTCTTTTGTTGTTTTATTTCCTTTATTTGTAAATATTTTAATTTATTTTTTAGTTATTTGTATATATTATATTTGCTTATCTTTAGGGTAAATTTTATATGCTCTAAGTTATTCTAATTTGCACAATTAACTTTTGGGTAACCGTTTTAAGACGGATGTATCAGGGATGCTGTGGGGTTTAGTCCCCATCTTTCCCTGTGCATAAACAAACTCCCGGACCTAATTCTGTTTTGGCAAACCAATTTAAAATTTTTTTTGAGAAGAGAGGTTTTTCCAATGGTTTTCCTTAATAAACCTTGGTGGCGACTCCATGAAAAATATTTTTCAATATTTTTCACCACCTGTCACGATCATGGTTGCGACAAGAACTATTTCTTTTTTTGCCTAGAAAAAAATCTGATTAAGTCAAAGCCCACCAAGGGAATCAAACAAAGTGGCCCAAGAACAATGCAACCTAAACCAACTAAACAAAAAGATAAACTAAAAAAAATAAAACAATTTTCAATGACAAAAAAATGTTATAGTTGGTGAGAGATTAATTGGTTTGCAGATGACATAGGGTATAGTGGTTTTGCAAACAAAATACATGTAATACCCGATGTACACATGTCAGTAGACAAGTTCTGTATGGCTTTAAGGTCCTCCGGGATCCATGTTGTCGGGTTCAGGATTTTGCTAAATCTGGTGCCTACACTTTTTTGGAGGGCTATATAATGGAGCCACTTTCTTGGGATTAAAAGTACCGGTAATTGCTCTCCAAAGAAAAATAAGTTGAAAAATGATTTTTAACGAATTTTAGGAAACTTTTAGACGTTTCATTTTTAGCCTACAAGTTTAGAAAATCGTAAAAATTTCAGAATTTGAACTCAAACTCAAAAATCAGATTTAGATTGGTTGAAGTTTTAATTTTTTAGATATTTTATTTGAATCCAAATGGGAGGTATTTCCTTATTTACATTTATGTTTTAAAACTAATGAAGAGTAAAATAAATGAGGACATTAAAGTGAGTGTAGAGGTAACCCACGCACCTGATGATAGTAAAATGCACCAGTTGGATTTTGCTGCCACTGCTATAGCGGTCCAAGACCGCTATAGCGGTCACAGGAATGAAATTTCACGATTTGGGAGTTCTAAGGACTGCTATAGCGGTCATAAGTGTACAGCGAAAGGTAGTCCCGTATGTTTTATTGTTCTATAGCTTGCTATAGCAGTCATAAGTGATTAGTATGCAGAGACGGGCAATAGCTAAGAAATGTCATTGTTTCATCAAGTGAACCTCTCCACCCCAATATAAACCCCTAAACTCGGGATTTATTCCTTATTTTCGAACCCTATCCCAAAATGTCACGATCTGATTTGGATCGTGACCGGCACATGAGGATTCCCGTCCCCACGTAAGTCTCGTGATAGCTGCGCCGTTCTATATGCATACTTTATTCACAAAATCTACTTTAAATCATAACTTGGATTTCATCTTGAACTCATAATAAATATAAATAAATCCTTCTGCTCATAAATAAAGTATGAAACTGTAGCTATGATATAAATTAAACTGAGTTACTCATTTACAAAATATACCATGAATGCTAAATCATTTTAATACAAAAGAATCATGGTGAGCAAAATAAAATAAATGCTTGGTCCGGGACCCTGCCCGCACCGTCATTGGAGCACTCTATGAAAAATAAATAAACTTCACATCAATGTGAAGCTCACCCAAAAGCCGAAGGGTACTAAAGCTACTGAATGGGGGGAGGAAGAGGAGGATCCTGAGCTACACTTGAATCTGTGAGAAAAGGAAGAAAAGAGGGGTGAGTTTTATAACAAAACTGAGTGAGTGGATCCTCACTCATAACCATGCATGGGACAAGAAGAAAAAATATATAAATGGTAATGCAATTCTCATAATTCAGTTTCTACAAATAAATTGTACAATAGTTATTAAATCCTAAATTTGAAATAAACGTGGAAATCTTATTTGTTTTCTCAAGAATAACTAAAAGAACGGAAAATCCATAAACTGCAAGTGGGTGCTCAGTTCCTCGCGAACCGCGTCCCTCATGGACTGATCTGACGTGTGGATAAAATGCCCCTCGTAGGCCTTGATACCAAGGTTAACGAATTTACTGTCGTTAACTTACAGTTATGTTCCTCTTAGTAATTCCTTAGTCTAATTTCAGTTGAAGTCATAAATGGGGTTCTATCAATTCTAAGTTCAACATACTTTAATTCCCATAATAAACATAAGGCTTGGCATTTCATTACATCAATCGTAAATAATCTAAATTTTTAAATAAATGAAGAGGCATAAATTAAATCATATAAAACATTTATAAGGCGAATATGGTCCCATGCATATTCTAAAATCATAATATTCATGTGTAAGTTCAAATGAATCGTTAATAAGTAAAACATAGCTATATGCATGAATTATACTATGCAAAAATCCATTTTAATTCTCTAAATACTCCATAATATTTGAAAATAATTATATAATGACAAAAAATAAGGCCATGAGCTCAAACCCACCCACCTGGAGGGGAGGGAGAGTTGACGTCAACACCAACTGAGCTTCGGGGAGCAGGGAGGGCACTAACGTCGACTATAACAATCATAAAAACTCATCAATACTCTATGGATATTTCTAGATTACTCTAACAAACTCTAACAATATTGGGGGAACACCCCCACTTGACAACAATGAGAGAGATAAAATACCCAACCAAAGATCATGAAAGAATGGAGAGAATGAAGACATAAATTGACAATATATGCATACCTTGATAATTTATAGGAGCAAAACTTGAATGAGATTGAAGAAAAGAAAGGAAAATATGGTGGGGAGGGTTTTTGGTTCATCAAAATGAGAGAGGAAGGGGGCTGACGGCCTTTTAAAAGCAAAAAATGAAGACGTTTTTCTATCGTTTGGGGTCTTGGGGGACCGCTATAGCGGTCATAGAAATGGGTTGAAATGGACCAAACCTTTTTACACACGTGACACAAAACTAAAATGAGCCTAACACTCATGGTCTAAAATAAATTTAGGGAATACACATATAAAGAGTCAAGAATGAGCTATGGTTAAAAATAAAAAGCGTCCAATATTATTGTTTTTTTTAATTTTTTAATTTTATTTTATTTTTAAAAAAAGACAACTATTTTTTTTTTCAAAAGAGATATAAAAATTGTGGGTTAAAAGAGACCGTGGGCATTCTTTACAAACTATAAAAATATGTCAATTTTTTTTAATTGTTTTTGAGTTTTATGGGCCGACTAAAATTTAGTATTCATAATTGTACATCTTACTTTTATCATTTAATTTAATATTCTTTTGATATTTTATTAAATTTTATTCCCAACATACTTTGAACTTGTCTTTACTAATTTATGGTCATATTTTAAACAATTAATGTTTTTTTTATTAGAAATTGATGAAAAATTATTAAGTAAAATAAATAAAATATGTAAGTCAAAGAGTTAAAATTGCTGCTACACAAATGTTTTAATGAAAAAGGGGTGTTACAAACACCATGAAGATTAAAACCCAATACTCCTGTCAAGTTATCTCTGAAACACATCATATTAGGCTTGTATACTTTTATTGAGAACAAATTAATTCAATTAAGTCTAAAAAAGTATTAATATGAAATTGTTACCAACTCCTTTATTACGTATGTACTTGGCTATCAGAAGGAATCAACAAAAAACTGTCTTTGATCTCACTTGTTTTTTTTTGTAATGGCAGTTTGGTGCAGGGACTTAGTTATTCATTATAAGGATTTGATTACAAATTTTTAAATTATAGAGATTTAATTAAAAATTTACTAAAATTATAGGGATCTATAAATTAATTAACATAATAGTTTACTTTGATATATTATCAAATGTAATGTTTATATGCTTATATTATTAATTTATTATATGTGTAGTTAAAATAATTAAATAAAAATTAAGAATTTTATATTATCATTAGGATTAAAATTTAAATAATTCAATAATTTAAAATGAAACAATAACATGCCAGATCGATCGGGATATATGAGAAAACTAAGAGAGATTTATTTAAAAATAAGAGAGATTTATTTAAAAATATTTATAATTTTAGATTCTCAATCAAGAGATCAATAAAAAATAACACAAAACCACGAAGGGAAGCATTTACGTGATGTTGGTCATTAAACCTTATTTTTTTCAAATATTTTAATTAGTCCAAATATTTATAAAATTATTTGGCTTTAGCCATGTGTTGTTATTTGTTAATCTATTTCTATTAATTTTTTTTTTTTTTTTTGATCTTTGACGGGGCTACAGCCCAAAGACGACAAACAACACTAGCTACCCACAAAGCG
Source organism: Dalbergia cultrata (assembly GCA_031216105.1). Lineage (NCBI taxonomy): Eukaryota > Viridiplantae > Streptophyta > Magnoliopsida > Fabales > Fabaceae > Dalbergia > Dalbergia cultrata. Next base: position 23,760,904 of record CM062350.1, read on the forward strand.
GGTAAAACAAGTACCTACAGAGTCAGCTAAAAAAGCCACAGAAAGGAAAGCGGGAATGTTCCAGAAGGAAGAAACTACCCAGTTATCAATAGAGTGCCCAAAATTAGCTAAACAATCCGCGCAACCATTGGCCTCTCTGTATGTATGAGTTACTCGAACTTCACTGACTTGGTTCATGAGAAACCGAATATGCTTCACGAGAGGAGCACAGGGATGACTAACATGCACTCCACCTAGGATAAAATGAACAGCAATCTTCGAATCCATCTCCACAACAATCTTATTAACATTTAAATCTAATCCCATCTTAATACCAAGAGCAGCTCCCCAAAGCTCAGCTACCATAATAGAGCAATTTCCCAACCCCGCACTGAAAGCTCGAATAAAACCACCATCCGGGGCCCGCAAAATACCTCCGCAAGCGGCAGATCCCGAACCTTGATAAACGGAGCCGTCCACATTAATTTTGACCCAGCCAACAGGCGGAGGATTCCAGGCTACTTGGATCACCTGCCAGTTACGGATCTTTGAATGGGCATCTGAAACAAATCCCAAAGCCAAAGAGTAGCTACGAGCAAGAATTACAACTCTGGCAACCACTTCACGCCTCAAGGGGGACTTACCTTCAAAGATAAATTCGTTTCTAGTCCTCCATAAAGTATGGCAGGTACTTATGAACATCAGGGGCCAATCAACCCCAGCGAAAAACCGAGACCCAGCATTGATATTTTCTGCAATCCAAGGAGACAGGGGGGCAGAAAAGAAAGAGGAAGCAGCGGGTCTATCTAAGATGCTCTTCCATACTCCTTTCGCAACGAAACAGTCACGAATGGCATGGAGCACCGTCTCCTCCATAGATCCACACACCGGACAGAGAGGAGAGGAAGACATTTTCCTTTTCCAGCGAGCATAGTTTGTGAGGAGGGCATTGTTAATTACCAACCAAAGAAAAGATTTCAACCGCTGAGGGATCTTAAGATGCCATAAGCAGGAAAAAATGGCAGCGCAATCAATCTGGCTGCTCTCATGGATAACTTCATAAGCCGATTTTATGGAGAATAGACCAGAACAATCAGGATGCCAAGCAACTGTGTCCACTCCCAAATCAGGATGGGGGCGAGTCATGGGGTGGAAAAGCTCTATGAAATCAGTAGGCAATCTGAGAAACAGGCGGTTCCAATCCCAATCGCCACTGGCGTCAATGAAATCACTTACCCGGGCGTCCAACTCAGCCAAAGATAACTCCGAAAGGGAAAAATCATGGAGTTTATGGATGCCTGGGAGCCAATGATCTGTCCAGAATCTAGTATTCACACCGTTTCCCAAACGTTTAATGGAATTATTCAGAATCTTAGGCCACAATTTAGCTATGCCACGCCAGGCATTAGAGGCTGAGGTACGGTTGCAGACCTTGGGAATATCATCCCCCCCACATTTATACTTTGCTCGCAAAATTTGCACCCATAAAGCTTCCCGGCGACTGATCAAACTCCAGCCAAGTTTCATCAAGAAGGCTTCATTCATATCTCTAGCTTTCCTGAATCCCAAACCACCGAGTTTTTTGGGTTGACAGATTTTGTCCCAACCAATAAGGTGAACCTTCTTTTTGTTATCGTTCCCACCCCAAATAAAATTGCAGCAGATATTGTCAATTTTGGAACACACACCAATAGGGATCTTTACGGTTTGCATGATATAGGAAGGAATGGTGGCTAGTGCCGATTGAGCAAGGGTAATACGCCCAGCCAGAGATAAGCTAGAAGCTTTCCAACCATTCAATTTCTTATTCATCCTATCCAAAATAAATTGAAAATCATTTTTTCTGCAGCGATTATGAAAGAGAGGCACCCCAAGGTATTTACCGAGGTTAGTGGTAAGATGAAAGCCAGAAGCATCGCTAATCTCCTTCTTCAGCTGGTAACGCACATTTTTGGAGAAGAAAATACAGGATTTGGTCACGTTCACTTTCTGGCCTGAGCTACTACAAAAAAGGTCCAAAATACCTTTAACCACTTTCAATTGGGCCATAGAAGCTTTTGCAAAAAGAACCAAGTCATCAGCGAAGCAAAGATGAGAGAGTGGAGGACCATCATTAGACAAGGAGATAGGCTCCCAAACATTCTGCTCAACCATTAGGGAAATGAGTTGGGAGAGTCTTTCAATGCAAAGGACAAAAAGATAAGGGGAGAGCGGGTCCCCTTGCCGAATTCCTCTAGAGGGGTTGAAGGAATCACTTAAAGTGCCATTCCAAACCATTTGCATTGAGGAAGTTGAGATACAGAACCAGATTAAATTGACAAGGCCTTGAGGAATGCCTATGTCCATCAAGGTATCACGAATGAACTTCCAGTTGAGCCTATCGTAGGCTTTTTCAAAATCCACTTTGATGGCCATGTATCCTCCCTTACCTTTCTTGTTCTGCATGCTATGTATTGCTTCTTGAGCAATAAGAATATTATCGGCACTAAGCCTGCCTGGGACAAAACTACATTGAGTATGCGAAATTAGCTTATTCATGATGTCTTTTAGACGAAGAGAAATAATTTTTGTGATCACTTTATAGCTGACATTGCATAAACCAATTGGCCGAAATTGAGAAAAATTTTCTGGGCAATCAACCTTGGGGATAAGGGAAATGAAGGTTTTATTCACCGCCGATATGATAGCCGGGTTAGAAAAAACATCCATAACCCACTTTGTTGTAGATTCGCAAACTTGTGCCCAGTTATTCTGATAGAACATTGCAGGTAGGCCATCCGGGCCAGGAGCCTTCCATCCCCCCATAGAGAAGAGGGCAGATTTGATCTCTTCAGGAGTAACTTTCCTATTAACAGCATCCTTTTCCTCAGCAGTCAGCGGCGGGAAAGCCCCGGAAAGAATAAAACGATCATATCTCAAATTCTCCTGGTAGAGTTTTGAGAAAAAATTGACACCCATACTTTTGAGTGTATCCAGGTCATCCACCCAAATTCCTTGCTCGTTTCTTAACGAGATAATACGGTTACGACGTCTTCTCCCCGAAGCCTGACCATGAAAGAAGCGAGTATTTTTGTCCCCAAGATTAAGCCAGTTGCATCTAGACATTTGTCTCCAGTAAGTCTCTTCTTGAATAAGAATCTGTTCATAATCCTGCCACAACTCCTTATGCAGCTGCTCAAGGAAAGGGTTAGGAGCAAAAGAAAGCTTCTTTGAAATTCCTTCTAACCTGAGAAGAATGCGAGTCTTTTTGGCGTGAATATTTCCAAACACTTCTCTATTCCACAATTTCACTTTAACCGTGAAATTATCAATATTGGTTAATAAGTCTCCATTCATGGTCCAAGAATTCTTAAGAAAGCTAGGAAAATCTGGATGAAGCTGCCAGGGAGCCAGGAAGCGGAAAATTGGCATCACCTTGAAGTTATTAACGTTTTCCTCTAAAGATAAAAAGATTGGAGAATGGTCGGATTTTAAACGAGGGAGATGTTTAACAACGGCTCCCTCGAAACGACTGATCCAATCAAAATTTGCCAGAAATCTATCTAACCTCCTCTTGATATTCTTTCGTTGCCAAGTGAAAGGTTGGCCAATGAAACCGAGATCACGAAGACCATTATTTAACATGCATCCAGTGAACCTATTTGTATCACAAGCTAAGTGAGAAGAACCGCCTGTATCGGCCAGGGAAAGAGTGGAATTAAAATCCCCTCCAATGCACCAGGGCCCCGTAATGGTATCACCCAAAGAGTCAAGACTATCCCATAACTCTCTACGATCTCTAGAGTGGGGACTACCATATATAGCTGTAAATAACCAAGGGTGGTTATTTCCCTGCTGAATTCTGGTATGCACATACTGGCGATGAGATTCCAAAATCTCCACTTTCCAACATGAGGTTCTCCACATCACCCAAATGCCACCTGAGAAACCGATGCCATCCTGGATATGAAAACCGTCAAAACCGAAATTCGATATCAATCTTCTAGCTTTCGTCCCCGAAACATGAGTCTCAATAAGGACCAAAAAATGAACTCTGTAGCGAAAAACAAGATCCTTAATCAAATTCACAAAACCCCTGCCTGAAGTGCCACGGCAATTCCAAATGATAATACTCATTAACAACTAGTAGAGGAGGGGTGGGGTGTGCAATTGCCCCTAACATTTTCCGTTACACTTGGTTGAAAGTCTGTAGGAAGAGAGACATTAATCCCTGATTCTTTTGCCCCAGAATCGATCGCCATAGTTGCTGCTCCTGGGTCAGGTGGGTTCTGCGCTCCCCCCATCTGGTGGGTTCTATCTCGGAGTTTCTCAACGAACTCCAATTCTTCCTTGGAGGGACCATAAACCTGAACACTCCCTGGACAAGTGATATCAAAACCTTGTTGAGAGGAGTCACGGTCACTAAGCCCTGATTGTTGCATCCAGTGCATATGATCCGCAAAATTATCAGAAGCCACCGCTTTACCTTTGTTTTTGCTACGCATATGAGGAACAATTGTTTCTATACACGGATTACTCGCGAGCTTGGGGCCGTTCTTGGTGACATTAGGATTTACGTTAATTGGATCAAAACCCTATTTCTATTAATTGTTGAGGTGGCTAATAGAAAACTGTGTTATCTAATTTTACATAGCAGTCAGTAATGTCACATCATACTCCTACATACATGTCAAAACCTACTATTGTTAATTGGATCAGTAAGATGAGTTATTTAGTTAGATGGAATAGTATTAGCTAAGAGTTTTGACACAGAAATATGAAATGCCAAGGCTAATTACTCGCTTACCATGTAAGATTGGATACGTGGCAGTTAGAAGGCATGATAGAAAATAGAGGCAGAGAAAAAAAATGGAATAATCTGAATAAATTGTATAAATGAGTTGTGTTGTGTGATATATAATGAGGTAATCCTATTTATAAGGGAAAGATAAAATCTAAATATAATGATCAAATCAATCTAAATAAATCTAAGATATTAGATGAAATATTATAAGATATAATGAAGATATTCTTAAATATTTTCTTATTTTTAATGCTCTCTCTTGAGTTAAAGTTTACTAAGGTTTACATTTTATTGAGGTTAAGTGTGAGAGATGAAATTTCACATTGGTTAAAAATAAATTAAGTGAGTAATATATAAATATGATAGGAATCATGATTCATTATTTTAAAATTTTTAATCAAAATATGACATTCGAACTTTATCACTTTGATTATATCTGTCCATGTTACGCTCTCCGACTAACAAATTTGTCACAATGAAATAGAATGGGGAGGCAAGAGTTGCAAGGGGCTTAGGTGGACCTAGGAAAACGCTAGAGGGTGTGGCTGCTGGAGGGCCTAGACAAAACTAGGAAATGGTTGGCTGGTAGGTCGGAACTAGGAAACACGCTAGAGGACCTAGATGAAACTGGGAAACACACTAGAGTGCACGGGGGCACTAAACTCTAGGGTGGATGCCATTTTAGAAGGCATGATGGAAAACAGGGACAAAGTATACTGAGGTAAGCTTATTTATAAGGTAAAATTAAGATAAAAATATGATGACAAAATCAATCTAATGTTAATATAAATTTATCTAAAATATGATATGAAATATTTTAAGATATAATAGTGATATTTTTAAATATTTTCTTATATTTAATAGTGACTTTTTGTGGGTAAGCATTTAACAGGGTGCACTAATCAAAGACATCAAGATCAAATAATTTTAAAAATATTAAAACTAAAATAAAAGAAAATGCAAATTAAAACAAGAATTTGCCTATTTTTTCAAAATCCAAAATGTATTTAAGTCTTAATTTCAATTCTACATTTACATTTTACACAACTAGAGAATTGATAGACACTTACGTGTAAGTCAATTTACATTTTTTATTTTTCTAAAATACTTAACAATGATATAATAAATTAAAAAATTAAATTAAAATATGAGAAGTTAAAGGAACTATCATAAATCTTAGTTATTCTTAAAGTGTTTAAAGTTGTGCACAAAAGATAGTTATAATGGAGATTATGTATATATAGATATATGTATAGATGTATAGATTAACAATAACTAAAAATAAAGAAAACGGAATTTTTAACCAATGTATTAAATGCACGATTAAGGAAATTAAAAAGTGTAAGTTTTTCAACCCCACTGATAATTTTTAGGAATACATTTTCCAATGGGGAAAAAAAAAAGTTCCTTCATGATTCATTAACCTGTACTAGCCACTCGTTTGCAACTTAGTGAACTTACAAACACCAGTAACAAATAAAAGAAAATTTCTTAGTGACTCTTCCTCCGCATAGATCTTGCACCATTAACAAAGTCTTGGTAGGTGTAAGAAGTGTTGGGGCTCACATAAATAAAAGATGGAGATAATCTATGGAGGAAGAAATTTTTTCCTCCTGGAGGAAGGAAGAATCTCTCCAAATAAAAACAGTAACCTGGTTTTGCTTCCGTCTCGGACACCGTTCTGCACCTGCGGCACCTCAATAGAACATGCTTCATGGTTGTTGAAAGTGGTGCAGAACAATCAAGATAGATAAACCAATACAATGATAACGTCGCAGCACCCGACCTTCTGTCCCATTCTTCCCTCTCTCTTCACCCAACCACTCAAAAAAAGGAACCCATTCTTCCACCACCACCACCAACAACAACAACACTTCCCAAAGTCCAAAGCCTTCAGAATCTCTTCTTTTAGTGGTGCTGGTTCATTCCATGACATCGCTCAAATTGCTCATAACAAGGTACCCCAATTTCGATATTTATAGTTTATATGTTCCAACAAATTCTGGGTTGCTCTCAAGTTTTGATTTTTTTTGGCTCTAATTTTGATGTTTTGTATGCTGAGTTTGTATTTTGTTTCGTTGATTAAGGTTCTTATTGCAGCTGGTACTTCTGTGTTGATTGGGCAGCTTTTTAAGCCTTTTACTTCTGTGTTACTTTATGGCAAAAAATTTGATATCAAGGCGGTTATTCAGGCTGGGGGGTTCCCATCGTCACACTCTTCTGTATGGTTCTTTGCAACCCTTTAATCTGCTTATTCCTATTCTCACCTGTGAGAACTTGAATTGTTGGTTTTTCTGGGTTTTGTTTTTCACTGTGTTTCTCATAAATCTGTTTGCATCTTTTTATGGATAGGCAACAGTGGCTTGTGCTACATTCCTTGGCCTTGAGAGGTAGTTGTGTTATCTTGGTGTTTGGTTCATTGCAATTCTCTCTCTAAGTCTATCATCTTGAAACTTCAATAGTGTTTTTTTTTTCTTTTGTCTTTCTAATTTAATTAATCCTTCTTGTGTTGTTTGTAATTGTATAATTTTTAAAATGCAGGGGCTTCTCTGATCCCATTTTTGGTCTTACTGTTGTCTATGCTGGTCTCATTATGTATGATGCTCAGGTATGATACTCTTCTATCAGTTCAAATGTAATGCTTTCATCTAGCCTTTTGTTATGTCCTTATAAGTTTTAACCAAGTTAGATTTAGACTGCACATAGGATAAACCCACAATTTGTGAGTTCTATTTGACAAATACCATGTTGGTCCATAGACTGTTTCAAAATTCTTCATGGAGGTGTCTTAGGCATGACCAAAATTAAGGCCTATCAAGATTAAAGATAATGAGTATTATTGCTATGTGATTGTCTCTAATGAATGATCAAACTATTTGTGGTAATTCTTACTATTGTGGTAAACAGGGACAAACTATATTCTTACTTCCACTTATATATTTTTGTAACGACCTAGGATGGTGTTGTTTATCAACAACACGCGCATTTGAAAATATGGGGAGGAGAAAACAAGGAATTTAATGAGCATGCCTAAGTCAATGGGTGAATTAGAGAAAAACTTTGACCAATGAAGATTACAAAGGAGTAGTCGCTCAACGCTGAAACTCTAATTATAAAGCAACCTGCATTCTCTTTGAAAGATATTATAAGATAAGCTGACTTAAGTACTGAATTACTTGGATACATATAAAGGTCCACACTGTGGGATGATAATATCACATAATCTCCAAGAAAAATCCTTGTTTTGTCACACACATACTGCAGGTTTGTCAGGTTCATTTACATGTCATCGTCAAAACACAAAGCTCAATATAAGCCACTTATGATCCAAATGTAATTATAAACTTTGATCATGAACTTTTTAGGTTTCTTTTAAGAGCAGCCTACAAGCACCGAAAATCTTTGAATTTGCCTTTGGGATTGAAACTTGTTTTTGAAATTTGGACTGAGTTGTTAAAACAATGGACCTATTAAATGTAGAGTGGTTACTCAAGATTGAAATGTAGAATTTTATCAAAACAACATTTTTTGTAAGTAGCAGTTTGATATACTAGGCTTTGAATCTGGTTCATGAGGATTAATCAGACTGGAGTCAGGAAGAAATTATTCTTTTGAATAGTTGTATAAGAAAGGTTGTTATTTGGATTTTGCAACTAAACAAAGACTATGGTAACCATATATGAATTCAGGGGATTGCTATTGAAGGGAACTAGCTGCAGCTTTGAAGGCTGAGACTTGAATCATGCTTAGATAAAAAGAAAATAAGGTCACCTTGCTTTTAAGGACTGTCTCCACTGTCCAAACAAAGGAATTCCTATGTTTGCATTGATAGGAAAATGATTATATATTTTGTTTAGTTGGACATTGCTTGTCCCCCTTTTTGATGGTGTATAAACAGTCTTGGTAATTCAGTTTGAGTGCTTAGATTTAGATTGGTACTTCAGTTTGATGGTGTATAAACAGTCTTGGTAATTCAGTTTGAGTCCCACTTTTATGAGGTAATTATTTGGTTAACCTGTATATATAGGCTTCTCTGCTTCAATGAATATAGGTTCTATAAGGAGACTAAGGAAAGGATGTAATATGGGTTTGCTATTGAGAGAAAAACTATGATAAGAAATTTGTTGTCAGCCTGTCTCTGAATAAAGAGGGCTGCTAAGATGTAGCCTGCAAGCACTGTCTTATGCTTTTAAGAAAGATGATTCCTTTCCATGTTATAGCTGTTCTCTAATTATGCTCATGTGGCAACCATTCATTGCAATCAAGTTGTGATTTTTCAATTATAATCTGATTAATCACGTATAATGGACTATCATGTAATCAAGCCTCAACTATCCTGATGATGGTCATTGATCATATTCTAGTCATGTCCTGTATACTTAATTGCATGAGGATATATTGCAAGTGTACACATGAAAAACAGCAGTGCAATCTAGTATGAGAGACATGGTGGAATGTTGATACCAGTTGGTACATAGTTGGGAAAACCTCATCCCGAAAGCTAGCTATTGTAATTGGAGAACCTAAGGCCGAGGCCATGTAAAGCCCACACTAGAATCCCATACTTCTGATGTCGGACACATGTCCTATATTTTGCTAGTGGATCCTAACAGACCGTCTTAATTATCCTCCCTTAGGGTGTATGTTTGTGAGTTTGGATTTCAGAGACAAAGGGAAAGGGAGGGCTTCTAGTGTAAAATTATAAAATCTTATACTATAAGTCCTGTCCTTCTCTCCAAAATCCAAACTCACAGACGTACTCTTAGATGAAACGTTGGCTGTTGTTGGCTGCTTAGGCCCAGCAGAAAGAATGTTAACACCCCAAAGTAGTCTATTAGTTTGTTAGTAGTATTAGGAGTAAGTTACTTAGGCTTAAATTAGAGGATGGACTTTGTAAACATGTTGGGGAATAATCAAATTAGTGAATCCTTAAGAGTTTGGGAACAAGACTTGAATATAGTTCTGTTAGAGACCAATAGAATTGGGCCAAGCACAATGGGCCTTAATTGTAATTACTGTTTGTGTGCTTTGTGTGTGAACTATGAGTGTCTTTGTGAGAGGATTGTAACAGAATACTAGTGGGGTAAGGGTTGTAACAGCATATGCATATGCTGATGTGAATAATATATAAGGGAAAAGATTAGGGAAAAGGAGGTAGGCAATTTCTGTTAGGATTTTGGATTGGGAGCTGTGAGCTGCTATAGTGCTCAAGGCCTCTCTCTCTAGTTTGCTCTATTCTATCTTCTTCTTTATTTAGTTCAATATACAGCTTTTACCTGTGTCTTGTGTGTTCTGTGTGTGTGTGCTTCTATTAATTGGTATCAGTCCTCAATCTCAGGCAGTGGGTGTGCTCATTTCGTGGAAGCTGTGCCATGGAAGACCAAGTTGCTGAGCTAGGAAGGAGAATCGAGAGGGCAATGCAGTTGCTTGAGAGGAAGGACGACCATCGACAGAGGTCACATGGTCAATCACCGCCACCACATCGGCGGTCGTTCCGGGTTGGCTCGGATGATCGCTGGTTTAGGGGTTCTAGAAGGGATCAAGGTAGACAACACTTACCTTCATCCCCTCGCCGTGAGCACCGTGAGTCGTGGTCCCAAGACCGGGATGATCGGAGCTCCCCTCAATCCCTTGATGGTCGTCGCCACTGGGAATGACAACCATGGCCGAATCGATCTCGATACCACTACAGGGACAGTCCCCTTCCTTTGCATCGCGAGTCGTGCCACTTTCCCCATTCAAGAGATGGTTCTTTGCATCATTGGGATGTAAGCCCGTGGGGAAGTCGACCACCCGATTTGCCTAAGGACAGGAAAAAGCACTGTGACAATCATCAACATAGCCAGCAATATGAGTGGCACAATGAACGACTTTAGAGGAGCAAATGAGCACAAAGTCGGGATTGAAGTGGGAATCAGAGGAGGATGGAAGTCAAGGCGAGCAGGGGAAGAGAAAAAGGACGATCATGCGAGTATTATACTCGCAATGGAAAGGAGAAAATGCGACCTCAGATTCAAGGGGAGAAGGAGACAGCCGCGCCAGAGGCGATGCCGGAGAAGGAAGGTGGCGAGCTTACTCATGCCAGTGGCTGCATGAAATTTGATTGTGCACCATCGAACTCAAGGCCTTGTGCGATGGGCGGCGAACCATCGCCAGAGGAGGTCGAAGCTGAAATGCAGAAAGAGTCGTACGACATCGAGGTTGGCGTCAAACCAGAGAAGCAAAAGGGAGGAGAGCCCACGGTTGCAAAAGAGCTCCGATCGTCAAGGATGACCGGTGAACCACCTCCGGTGGCTAACCAAACGAACCCATGGAAGATGGAAGCAGCATCACCATTCCTTTTCCTTAGAAGCTTCGTGAATGTGGCAGAAATGGAAGGGAAGGCAGCATCTGCATCAGCCCAATTTTCGGATCAATTTTTTTATCTCATGGGTCAAGGGCCTAAATGGAGTAAGCCCAAAATTAATTCCAGAAATATAGATTTGAACTTTCTGAAAATAGGCCAGTGTTGTTGCATATTGAGCCAGGCCCAAAAATGTGAGCCTCTTTATTATGAAGTGGGTCTATCTTCTTTGGATAAAAAAACAGAGATGGCAGTGGATGTGTGTGTGGGGTTTGGGGTCGAAGAACCACTGTTGACGGAGAAGCAAAAAGAGCAAAGGGACGAGGAGTCTTCACTGCCGTCGACGAAGGAGTCAAGAGCTTTGCCAGGAACAAGGTTGCTCTGCATGTTGATCTAGACACCACCGCCAGAACAATCGGACTCTGAAGCTAGTGCGACCTTAACCAACGAGGAGTCATCAGAGAAGATAGCAGCTGAACAAGTTGTTTTCAACATCCGCACTGCCGAAGAAATAAGAGAGGAAGTTGGGCCGATGGTTGAGAAGGAGGAGCAGATGGTTCACCGGCCGACAAAGCTGCCACCGGATCCAAGGACCACAGCGACAGTCATGGAAGAAGGGCTGGCAGAGAGGGAGACCCCAAAATATTTTTCCAACAGAGGCAGTGTGAGTTTACAGCAGAAGAGACCAAGGGAAAAAGGGAAGTCCCACCCAATTAGTTCATTTATGACCTAATGGGCTTGACCCATGCAAGTAACGTTAGTGTTTTTGAACTAAATGTTGCTAGTGAGCAGTGCCAAGGATGTTTAGAGAAAGTTTTGAACTCCAAAACAGTAAACCAGTTTTTGAAACAAATGGGCCAAGCCCGAAGTAGTTTCTGTAAAAAAGGGGTTTTAATGGGTAATGAGGAAGAATCAGTGAGTGGCTTTGAACTCTTCAGCCTGGTTTATACTCACCCTTTGGATTCTCTGTGGCTTTGGTTTTTGAAAGCAACTAGAAGATTCAGATTTCAGGAAAAGTTTTTAGAAACTAGCAGCATCATTGCTGAACAGAAGTTTGACTGGAACGAGCAAATTATGCTAGCCTTGGAGTGGTCTGACCTCAAAGCAGAAAATCAGGGAATCATTAGTGGTGACATCAACAGGAGGAAATATGTGCTTGTTGGCAATGAACAAGATGGAGATAGACTGCAGGATTACAACATCTTAGTTGGCTCTGAGGACAGACGTATGAAGAGGTCTTTAGAAGAAGAGATGACTAAGACCATTGTGTGGAAATATCCAGATCAGATTAACACTATTTTTGCTGCTCCATTAGCAAATAATTCCATGCTTCTGCATCTGGGTGTTGCAAAGAGAGATGCTGTCCAAGGGACTATTTCACAGCAGGTGGAATATGTCTACAATTCCTTTGCAAAAAGAGTCCCACTTACTGATGCGATTAAGAATGAAATTGCAGCCACCAATGCTTCTGATGCTTCATGGGACCCGGGAGGACATCACTTAACAGCAAGTGTGCATTCCTCCATCTACTTCACAAATTGGGACCCAGGAGGAAGACACTACCGTGCAAGCATATTTCACTCCTTCTGTTGCAAGATTTGGGACCCAGGAGGGAACCTTTACTGTCCAAAGCATCACCTTGAGGGCAAGGTGATTCTTTAAAGGGGGGAGTATTGTTAGAGACCAATAGAATTGGGCCAAGCACAATGGGCCTTAATTGTAATTACTGTTTGTGTGCTTTGTGTGAACTATGAGTGTGCTGTGAGAGGATTGTAACAGAATACTAGTGGGGTAAGGGTTGTAACAGCATATGCATATGCTGATGTGAATAATATATAAGGGAAAAGATTAGGGAAAAGGAGGTAGGCAATTTCTGTTAGGATTTTGGATTGGGAGCTGTGAGCTGCTATAGTGCTCAAGGCCTCTCTCTCTAGTTTGCTCTATTCTATCTTCTTCTTTATTTAGTTCAATATACAGCTTTTATCTGTGTCTTGTGTGTTCTGTGTGTGTGTGCTTCTATTAAGTTCTAGCATAGAACATTTCTACAAGCTAATTGCTGTTACTAGTGAAGATAGTAAACCTGTTCACGTATAACATTAATGTCCAGATTCTTTTCCTTTTGCCATTATGTCCAGCACTTGGTTGTTTTTGTTATCAGTGACCTTTTTAAATACAACTAAGAGTGTGGCTTCTTTGATTTTCAGGGTGTAAGAAGAGAAGTAGGAATTCATGCTAGGACAGTAAACAAAATAATTCTCCAGATGCATGTCAACTCTTTACATTCCAAAGATAAAGATGGTTTGATCAACTCCAAACCAGGATTTTCAACACCTCTAAATGTAGAAGGTCTTGAGAAGTCCCTTTTGTCCCAAGAAGCCAATTCTTTGGACCAAAAACACGCTAATAATAATGCACGCCTATTAATTAAATCAGGAAACAAAACAAGGCAAACTGATGGGGAGCTACTATCCTCAGGCTTCTCAACAGATGCAGAAGAAATCTCAAAGTTGGTTGCTGATGGTCAATTGCCGTTAAAAGAATCCATTGGCCATACTGAGGTTGAAGTCATAGCTGGTGCTTTGCTAGGCATTTTAGTTGGTTTGGCAGTGCATAATTTCATGTGAAACATTGATTTTTGGCTGAATAGTTTCATATTATATGTTCACATAAAATTGATTAAATTGAAAGGTGAGAATCACCTGGAGGGGATTCAAGTTAGTGAGAGGTTTTGGTTTCTCATAAATAGCAATAGTATTTACTTGGTTCAATTATACAGAACAATAATTCAGATTGGAGTAATTCATCAAATTAGATTTGTTCCAGTCGTTTGGAATTCTCTTGTGAAGTCCTTAAAGTACAAGAACGTTAGAAACTAATTTGACTGGTGTCAAGAGATTTATTTGATCAAGTTTTATCAATTTCATACATATCTGGAGAAAACATTTAAAACTTCATGGTTGAATTTGACCTTGACTGTCAACTTTAAAGATTAATTTGATATTTAACTTGTTAGACATGTATTAGCGACTTGCCTCAAGTGACTTTTTCTATTATTTATTGATACATAGGAAAAAAATAAAAACCTTGTACAAAAAATAGGCTTAGTTTTTTTCAACTAAACCATTTACAATGCTATTACTCAACCACGTATTGGACTTATAGGATGTGCATAATTATGATTGTGGCTCACCCATTTCTATGTGATTGTGATTACTCTTTCGCGTTAGCATCCCCGCTTGGCTTTTGTGTGTGTTGCATGTTTTGAACCTATAGTGAGAAAGTAAAATAAAATGTGGAAATTGAAATGACTTGATTAAAAATGACAAAATGATAAAAGCAAAAGATAAAAGAATAACATATGCACACATGATTATGCAATCCATAAAAAGTACAGAGTAAAAAGAGAAATCCACAACCAAATTGATAAGGAAGAAATGTATGTGTTGCATGTTTTGTAGCAGTTTTGTTTTTTAAGAAATTAAGAAATGAAATGCGGTGCTTAAGAGTTGATGATTGATTGAGCAAGAATAAGCATTTAGAAGGGTAAAATTAGAAATTAAAATTGGACACCAAAAATAACTATCTGAAGGTGTACCCCTTTATAATATTTCATAGATATTGTATAGATAAAAGAAAATCATACATAATTTAAAATATGTAGTAGGAATTTATGTAACAGCCAACAACTAAAGAATATACAAAACAAAATTACTACAACACAGATCACTCCAAACAGATTCTTTCTAAGATTTAAAATTTAAATGAGGTTACAAATACGTGGCAGAAGGTCAGAGCACAAGTACCACATGGCACAAGTTTGCCCACGTGTAAGTTCTTGGACATGCTATTATCCCACGTGGCAAATCTTGGCCTGGTTGCATTGCCCCTACTATTGTAACCGTTTCACTTCCCCTCTCTATATATATTGGTTAAGATGTAGTGTTATGACACCATAGCAAAGGACTGTAATCACATGCTGGGAGGAGCAAAAGCGAGAACAAAGGAAGGATATCAATTCAAATAGGTAAAAAAAGGATGTCAGGGGCACAAGGAGCACAGCCAAAAGAAGCAAAAACAGCAACCATATATGAGTCAGTAGAAGGAGGAGAGAATAGAACAAGAACTAACCTGTGTTCAAGGGAGGATCAAGGCAGCATTCAGGTGGATAAGATGCAGGAGAAGGTCAATGATCCTGCTGGCAAAGGTGGTCCTGTCTTTGGTGCTGGCAAAGATGACAACAAGCAAGATCTTGGAGTTACAGGCACTGGCTAACCCAAATACTATGCCAAAAACAATCTAGTCTTTTTCTTTCTTTTTTTTCTTTTCATGTTTTTTCATGGTGTGCTTGTTCAAAATCTAGGCAGTGTGTTTCTCTTTTTAGTCTCTTGTCTGTGTTGGTGTAGGATTTTGTGAATGAATTTGTAGAATGAATCTTCCTAGTCATGTATGTATATCAGTTTATGAGATGTTAAGCAATAAAAAAAAGATAAGAGTAAATTATACTCCCTAACAATATGACACATAGGATTTAATTGTTATGTATTAATAGTGTAAAAAAATAATCATCCAATCATGTATTGCCACATAAGTCATGATAGCTGATTTTTACACTCATTACTTAAAAGTTTTGCAAACGAAATATTTTAATAGTACGATATAAAATATTTTGATTGTACGATATAAAATATTTTTACATTGTCATTGTATCAAAATTTAACTCTTACACACGACTAGTGACTGGTGGCATCAATAGTGAAGGCAGGAGTAAATCTTTCCAACAAGTAAACTGTCATATAAAATGGAAGTTTGATTATGCAAACATGATCAGCATGGATCCTATGGCAGAATTGAACCAATTTGAGATAATACATTTGTTTTACACTTCGACAAATCACATAAAAATCCTGCAAAAATCCGAGGATATAGTATAGCCAGTTTTGCAAGATCCTCTGCATAAAAATCCAGTGCAAAAATCCAAGTATATAGCATAGTCAGTTTTGCCGATCCACTGTGAAGTTGTTATTTCGTAAGTTAAAACCAAAAAAGTGCTTTAAAAGAGGTAATATTAAAAAAATGTTTAACAATTACCCTTTATATTTACAAAAGAGTTAAATTTCCATGTAGATTAAGAATCTAATTAAATCATTCTATTTGTATAGAAAAAATCTTGTAAAGAAATTAAACTCTTTTTAAAAAATACTCAACTTACAAGTTTTCTTATTGTAGTTATCTTGATTTGTGGGTTGAATAGGCTGAAAGAAGAGATAAAGAAGAGATAAAGAAATATATATATATATATATATATGTAAAGAGAATGTTGAGAGATAACTTATTTTTGGTGTCCAACTTTTATTTCCAACTTTTACCCTCATGTATAATTTGTTTAACACTTTTTAAGGTTGAAGATGCAATTTTTCCTCTCATCTCATAAATAGTTTTTCTTCCTTCTCTTAAACACTTTGCCATGCTATCATACCAGAACTTAGCTTCAATTTTTCAAATGTTTCCTTGATAGCAGTTATGTATAAACTTTCTAATGGGAGTTGAAACCCATCCACATCCTCTTCCTCCACAGATTCTTGAACCCTGCACAGGTACATTTATTGTCCGCGTTATATTTTTTGTCTTCACGTATGAGAATGCCTATCCTTGCCAATTTCAAATCTCATTTCCTCTCTATCATTGGAACAAATTAACATGATTTAACTTTCTATTATTATATGCTTTGATTGAAACCATTTGATCCCAAAACAGCGAGAAAATCTTATGCCCCTTTTTTTTGTCCCTCAACAAAATTCTAACACATGTATAGTGATGATATCATCTATGATCTTTTATCTAACCAATATTTTTCAGCTACCTACGATTTGGATACATAGCAAAGTTTGATTGGAGGGATAGGAAATGGGACATGGAGTAGGGATAGAAGAATTGGATCCCTCAAAACATATTTCAAACAGTAATAGTTGGAATTTATTACAAAATCTCATTAATTTTCTTTCATACTCATTTGTTTCATTTACTGATACTATCCTTGCAAAAGATAAAATAAAATTGTTCCTTCCAAATGCATTTATTCACTTCCTGTGTTTTTTTTTGGTGTCATAACTTGCAAAATCTTTCGTACCCTCAGTATTTTTTCTATGAGTTTAATTTTAACGTACTGATAGTGTAAAAATATTTTACACCATCATTTAATTAAAATATTTTGTTTGGATGGCTTTTCATGTAATGAGTATAAAAATAAACTATCATTACTTATGTGGCAATATATTATTGGATGACTGTGTAAAATTTTTGTACACTATCAGTTGATGACAATTAAATCCTTTTTTTATTTTCTTCTGTCCAAGATGTATTTCAATTCTTTATCTATATCTATACTATATATAAGGGAATTCCTCCTTTTAACTATCTTTTGGTTTCCAAATTTCAACTTTCCCAAAATGCCCATAATATAGAAGTTAAGGAAAATTAAAACAATTGAAAAAAGTTATAAAACTTTTAAATAAAGTAATAAATTTAAAAAAGATATAATAAATAAATAAAAAAATACATTTTAATAAAAAAAATGTGAATTGATAGGCACACAAATGCCTATCAATTTACTAGTATATCTAAAGAGGAAACGTATCACATTAAAATAGTGATTTATTATGAGAGTGGGAAGGGTGAATTTTGATTGTTGGATCTTACATGAATAGTCAGGATTATAACATAAAGTCATGTGATTTTTTTAAATAAGTATGTGAGTGTTAATTACTATTAATTAACTTTTAATCTTGATTCTCCCTATAGGATCCAGATTTGCTCATTTTAATACGATCCAGATTTGCTCATTTTACTCTCGTAATAAACCACCTTTTTCATGGGGTACACCTCATATATGTGTGTATTGGGTTCAAATCACAACAGTGTAACTCTAACAAAGTTACACCAAATCTTGATCATTGATTTTATAAAACATCCATGACTTAGAATCACTCACTTAAACTCTCATGTAGTTGCCTCCACTTCTCCCTCTAACTGTTGTCCCTTTTCTGAAGTTCCCCAAATTATCATTACTCTGTTTTTCAATCTCTTTCTCTGCCTCACTACACTTCTTCTCTTTTGCACCCCAATCCTTCTCCACCCTTTCTTTTTCTCTCATTTCCTTTCTTTCTTTCCCATTTGTTGTTCATTATTAGCACGAGTGAAGTCAGCCTTGCTTCAAATGCTTTTGTGCACATAAGTACAACTGAGGTTTGCTACATGCACATAAGAGTGATTGAGTTCATGATCAAGTAGGTGGTGTATTTGTGAAAAAATAATCACTTAATCCTTATTCTTCTTCTTCAATGGAATGGCACATGAACCACAGTCAAAAACTTCAGACAGGTCATCTTTGTCTCTGTCGCATGCCAATACATCTCTTTCGAATAATGTTTCTTTTGGTAGCAACACACATGCCCTTGAATTTGTTTTGCCAATTCAAGCCACAACATATGTTGATTCACCTTATCATATTGATTCAGGTGTAGCGCATACCTTAGATTCCAATTTTCCTTGTATATGTTAGATTGATATTATTTACTACCTAATTGTTTAAAAGTTTTTTTTAATTAAATTTATTTTACATTTAAAAAAAACCACGTGATTTCTAACTTTTTCTGACATGAATTTTTGTTTCTTAGAGTCTACTAATGTGATAGAAACTTTTGCTGCAATTAGAGTTTTATCAACTAAAGCACTCCGCTAGCTGCATCAATCGTATTCCTCTTCATAGGCAACAAGCCTTCATAAAAGTGCTGGATAAGAAGCTGCTTAGGGATTTTTAGTGATGAGGATAGTTGGCACACAACCTTTTAAACCATTCCCAATACTCATAAAAGGTCTCCCCTTGAAGTTGTCATATCCCACAAATGTCCTTCCATATGTTAGCTACTCTAAATGCTAGAAAGTACTTCTCCAAGAAGAGTCACCTCAATCCAACCCAATTATTTGCCGCTTCCTTTAGGAGATAAAAGAACCAATCTTCAGTGGCTCCTTAAAGAGAAAACAGTAATGCTCGCAACTTTACTTAGTCTTCATCTACTCCAAGTGGCCTCATATTTGCATAAACAACATGAAACTCCTTGAGTTGTTTGTGTGGATCTTCACCAGCACGGCCATGGAACTTTCTAACTAGATATATGAGCCTGCATTTGAGCTCAAATCCACCACCAACTCAGGATGAGTAATCCCCAAGGGCTATTGATTCATATAAGGAGTAGCAAACTCCTTAAGAGTCCTCTCTTGATCAGCTAGAAAATCTGAGTCTCCTAAAACACTAATAGGGGGATCATAAAGTTCATGTTAGATGTAAATAGTTTTTTAATCAAAATTAGAATCCAAAGTAAATTTTTTTGAAAGTTTTACAAGAAAGAATAATTGCCTCCTAGTCTATCTCAATTGCCTAAGGGTCTTCTTAATTTAAGTATCAAAATTGGCTAACTAAGGATCAGGCTAGGATCGAGTTATGCATGGGAACCAACATAAAAGGGAATTGAAAGAAAACAAAAATTAGCTAATATTTTTGGATTCTTCTTAAGGTAAAAGAGCAAAAGAAAACAAAGAGACAATTATTCATAATTGCACACTATAAACCCAATTAACTTGCACACTTCCTGAAAATGGGACTAAGAACTTGGTATAAAGTCGTTATCCAAACCAAATTTAAAGAGAAAAATGAATTCCCAAACCAAGCTACACTAGAACACTAAAATAGTGGTGTGCAACTCGGGTCATCTCACAAGAAAGTAGTGATAATTAATTGGAGCTTTTTAGGGGATGGGTTTGTTGCATACAAGAATTAAAAGAGCAATTGAATAAAGAAGACATTGATAACAGGGTTAGCCTAGGGGATTCTCAAGCTAGAGAATGCTTATTATTAACACATGCAAAAAGATAAACACTTGGTGTAAACCTATGCTGCCGATTATTCAATCACATAATTAACAAGTAATTCTCCTATTAATTAATTAACTACAAGGGAAAGAACTAGCACATACTCTTAGCTAATAGGAATCACAATACCTAATTGCATGAGCCAACTTAAACACCAATTACCATAACTTAATCCAAAATCAAGGACCAACTCCATCTTCATTGTCAATTACATACTTTTCAATCATAACAATTAGATTGTATTCAACCAACTAGTTTAGTCATGCATGCTTCACAAATCATAAACTACATGCACAACTAAAGCACTTCACTCAATATACATATCAATTCAATAGGCATGATAAAGTAAGGAGAAAACAAGAGGGGAAAGAGAACCACACCAAACATTTCATTAAAAATCCAAATGTTTCAAAACATAAACCATAGCTATTGAATCCCTTGAGCTAGCAAGAATACTACTCCTCCATGAAGGAGGTTATAGGAAAAAAGCAGTAAAAGCTAAAAGAACTTAGAAAAAAAATAGTAAAGGACATCAACTAAAATAATGTAAACTGAGTGTTGTTCAAAAAGCAAGAAGGAAGAGAGAAGAGAGAGCTTCCTTTATCTAAACCTAGTTTTTTTTTCATCAAATGGCCAAGAATGCCTGAAAGTTTGAGCATATAGGTATTACATAATCCTTAGAATTGCTAAAAATGGGCCCAAGTGGATAAAAATGCAATATTTAAATTTCTATCTCCAGCAGTAAAGTTCGCTTTAGTGACCAAAGCTCATTGTAGCTAGTGGTCAAGTTATAGTGGTTGCTTCTCAGTGCAGGCTCGCTATAGTGACCAAAACTTGCTGCAGCGAAGCTATGTTGGCTCTTGAGGATGTTGCAAGTGTTGGGTTTTTGCTCTTTCACTAAAGCCCAATAGGGCCTAGTGTGTAAGAAGAGCCCAAGAAACCTAGAGCCCGTTACATCTAAGGGTTAGGTTTTCTAGGAACCCATATATATACTACACTTAACCCTCTCCATAGTGAGAGAGTAGTCACAGAGGTAGAGGCAAGGTCATCTCCTGATAGAGAGAAAGTGCCCACACACTATCTCCTTCCCCTTGAGACATAGTCTGGAAGGTCTGCCGTCAACCGACTACAAGCAAAGCAATCGTGCGGTAACACAAGGATTCTCAGGCGAGGGAGATCATCAAAGATCGACACTCCGAGAGGTAACATTCCTTGTGTGTTTATGAAACAATGATGATTCGATAAACATACCAATATACTAGGTCCTTAAATCGCTTCCGCATAAATCCAATAAATCCTACAATTGGTATCAGAGCCTGACTGTACATTGGTATGTGAATCTAGTTTCATTATTCATGTAATTAGTTTGCTTCGTGAAATATGGCACCTAGGATTCTATATTTGTTGATCATATGTGTTGTATGTTTATCTTTATAATTCTTTTCATAAAAATCAATGCTTTATTTGGTTTTCAACTTTAATCCATGGTAGAGATTTGAATGTATTTTCTTGGGTTGTAACAAGGAGGCTAATCCCATATGATTAGGTTTCCTCCTTGATTTTTTTTTATTATTTTCAATTCTTGTATATATTTTTTTTATGTTATACAAAAGTTGTAATAAAAAGAAGATCAAGAAGATACAAAAAGAAGGACGCGTTAAATCCTTTGTTTGGACATGTTCGTGGACCTCTGGATCTTGGAATTGGACATATCATATATAGTTGGAAAGAGGACGGAAAGACGAACACATTGGTGGGCGGAACGCGGCCAGAGGAGCCTCCACGCGCTCTCACGCGCCGCCAGAGTTTCGACGATGGTTTCCACGCCGGTGAAGATGGAGAGAGTGAGGGCGCGTGGGACATCCAAAATAGGTGATTCCAGTGGCGTTGGCTTCGTCTCTTCATGGCGGTTCTAACCCTAAAATTTCGTGCTGATCCGAGTTCGGGTGACGGCGCGATGGGACGAAACAGTTAGGGTTCCTTGAAGTTGTCTTAGGTTTTCTTGCCAAAAATTTGGTATTTTGGGCTTATGGACCCATGGTTACCATAAAAGGGCTTGAGATAAATACCTATGGACTAAAAGGAAGGACAAGAAGGACTGGAACATGTTTTGTTATTTTATTTTATTTTATTTTTCTCTAGGAAACCATGGATTAAAGTCTATTTTATTTAAATTGCTTTATTTTATGAATGGATGAATTATATGATTGATAACATGCTTATTGTGATAACATGTCATATAGAATAGGTGGTGCCATTGCTGCATAACTTGAAAATTACATGAGCATAATAGCTATTTTGTCATTCATGACTAGTATGATAGTTATTATAGGATTATTTTGATTCAAAATTATTCTCGAAAATTAATTAAAATTATTATGATTTTTTGTTAAAAATCTAGATTAATGATTGAATTAATTAATTTTGAATAATTAAAATCAAGACAAATAATCCAAATTATTTCCTAAGAGAACTGTTTACATTAAGTAGTAATTTATGGGTCTTCTAAAATGGTCATGTGTTAACACACGCTGCATACCACAATCATGTATCATGATTGTGTGGAGCACACGCTGCCTATCATGACCGGATTTTAGGACCTAAATGATTTTAAAATTCCGATAAGCTAAACTTGCACGTTCATCGGCTTGCGGGTGCTTACATAGTTTTTGAAATCAAACAAAGAATACTCGAATTTAAACAATTCTATGAAATTGGAAAATTCTAAATTTTAAAATATTGAATGGGTGAAGGTTTTTTATTAAGTAATTAATTTAAAACCTACGGGCTCCAATTGTGGGTTTATTAGTGAAAAGGTTATCGCTGAAGCCCTATCGGATAAGGATAATCGGATTTCACTAGATTAAACCTTAATATTTTCAAAATTTTAGTAAAGTTTTGTACGGCCCATCGTCGACAACACTTAGACACTAAAGAGAATTTTGAAAGTAAATAATGGTTAAATACATTCAACTTTGGTAAAGTTGTTAACCCTCCCATCGAGGCTCTGGCAATGGAACTGAAGGCCCAAAATAACAATATTAGTTTTACAAGTATCTTGCCCATCGTAAGCCTTGTAAAGATAACTAATAGATTGTTAAACTGTAAACGAGTAGTAGTTATCAGAATCTACTAGCGCAGTGTCTGTTTATAGTTATTCAAGTTTGTAATTAGTGTGTTTTTCCTTGTTTTTCAGAAAAATGTCTTCATTCAATCCTTTAGCTACTATCTTGAGTCAAAAACCTATGGATGGTACAAACTACAAACAATGGAAAACTAATTTGGATATTGTTCTTCAATATGAAAAGCTCAACTTTGTTCTGACTACCCCTATGCCAGCGCAGCCTGCTGAAGATGGGCCTGAGGCAACAAAGACACATCTTCAGCAGGAGAATGAAAGATGGGAGAAGGCAAATGTGGCAGTTCGCTGCTATATTTTAGCCAGTCTTGCCAGTCACCTTCAGGAGCAAGTAAGCATGATTGAGAGTGGATCAAAGATGCTCCAGACTCTTGATGGCATGTTTGCTACGTCTAGCAGTTCTGCTAGACAGAATGCGCTGAATGCAGTCACCAAGACAGTAATGTCTGGAGGAAGTGTGCGGGATCATTGTCTGACAATGATAGCAAACTTCAAGAAGGCTGAAGACCATGGGGTCAGATTTGAACAAGAAGTAAAAGTTGACCTTCTCTTGCAGTCACTGCCTGAATACTTCAATCAGTTCAAGATGAATTATAATATGAATAAGATGAATCTTGACCTTACTCACCTGATGCATGAGCTTGAGAGTCTTTGAGCAGTCTCTAGTCAAGCGAGTATGCATTTTTCTTGGTGAGAGTTACAGTGAAACCTAAGGGGAAACCTAAGGGAAGGAACAAGAACCAGAAAAAGAAGAAATCAGGTGTTCCAGTTGCCAAACCAGTTGCAATGAAGCAGCCAAAAGGCAAGTGCTTCAAGTGCGGACAAAAAGGGCATTGGAAGAAAAATTGCCCACGTATGAATAAACCAGGTATGGGTAATTTACATGTGATTGAGGCTTGTTTAGTGGAGAATTACAATGATAAATGGATCATTGATTCAGGAGCCACTAACCATGTTTGTTACTCTTTGCAGTGGTTCAAACATAGTTTGCCTTTAAGTGAAGGACAAAGAGTTTTGAAGCTTGGAAATGGGGAGCTTGTGTCTGCACTAGCAGTGGGACAAGTTGTTTTATCTTTTGATAATTGTAGAACTTTGGTTTTAGAAGACTGTTTATTTATTTCGGATTTTAAGAGGAATTTAATTTCTGTTAGTTGTTTGGTTAAACATGGTTTGACAGTTCAATTTAATTCCTCAGTTTCAATAAGAAGTTCATCTTCTTTCATTTGTTCCGGAGTAATGTTTAATGGTCTTTATTTCCTTAGTCCTGTGCCCTGTGAAGTTAATCATGTTGAATTAGGAGATGTTGAGCATGATCATTCATCAAAGAAAAGAAAAGTTTCCAATGAAACTTATCTTTGGCATTTAAGATTGGGTCATATTAACTCTAACAGGATACAAGGTTTGGTCAATAGTGGGATTCTAAAATCCCTGAACTTTGAACCGATACCAGTTTGTGAATCTTGTTTAGAGGATAAAATGACTAAGAGATCTTTCAAGGCCAAGGGAAATCGTGCCACACTTCAGCTGGAATTGGTACATACTGATGTATGTGGACCAATAAATGTCCAGGCCAGAGGCGGGTATGAGTATTTTATCACATTTACTGATGATTACTCTAGATTTGGACATGTGTACCTGATGCGTCACAAGTCTGAAGCTTTTGGAAAATTCCAAGAGTTCAAGGCTGAGGCAAAAAAGCATCTTGGTGTTCAAATTAAGACTCTTGATCGGCCAGGAGGTGAATACCTATCTGGAGAGTTCAGTCTTACCTGACCAAAGAGGGATAGTTTCACAATTATCTTCTCCAGGACACCCAAAGAGAATGGAGTTACTGAAAGGAGAAATAGAACCCTTTTAGAAATGGCAAGATCTATGCTCAGTTATTCATCTCTTTCTGATTCATTCTGGGGATATGCCTTAGAAACTGCTATGTACCTATTGAACTTAGCTCTGTCCAAGACGGTTTCAAAGACACCAATAGAATTATGGAGAGGGTGTAAGCCCTCCTTGAATCATATTCGGATTTGGGGTGCTCCGGCACATGTCTTACAACATAAGCCAAATAAGATGGACTCGCGTACAGAAGTATGCATGTTTATAGGCTATCCTAAAGGAACCAGAGGTTGGTTGTTTTATAGTCCAAAAGAAAAGAAGGTCATAGTGAGTACACACGCGACTTTCTTAGAGGAGGACTATATGGCAAATTATAAGCCAAGGAGTAAGGTTATTCTTGATGAGCTAGTCTCAGATCAAGTTACACCTCAACCTCAGGCGGTTCTAGCTTTTGTTCCTGTGGTTGTTCAAAGAGGGGAAAATATACCTGTTGTTGAACACACACAGGAATCAGAAATAGAACCAAAAGTTCAGCATGATGATCAACAAGTGGAACCTGTAGAGATGCAGTTACCGCTTGTGGAAGAACAACAAAATCATGAATTGGTTAATCCACTTGATGATGGTCCTCATATAGAAATTGTTAACCCACCAAACTTGGATCCCCCTGTAGATGCACAACAACAAGTGCGGCAAAGTCGTAGTGGGAGATTGATTCGTAAACCCGCAAGATTTCTCTTGTTGGGTGAATCACCTCAGGATGTCATCATTGAAGAAGATGATGATCCCACGAGTTATGACGAGGCACTAGGAGATGTTGATGCTCAGGAATGGCTTGAGGCTATGAATCGTGAAATGGATTCTTTGTATTCCAACTCAGTTTGGTCTCTTGTAAATGCACCAAAAGGGGTAAGATCCATTGGGTGTAAATGGATCTACAAGAGAAAGAGAGGATCGGACGGGAAGGTTGAAACCTTCAAAGCTAGATTGGTGGCGAAAGGGTACACCCAAATAGAAGGTGTGGATTATGAAGAAACCTTTTCACGGTTGCCATGCTCAAGTCCATCCGATTCTCTTAGTCATTGCAGCAAATCTTGATTATGATATTTGGAAAATGGATGTCAAAACTGCTTTTCTAAATGGAAATTTGGAAGAGGATATCTATATGCAGCAACCAAAAGGGTTCATAGCCAAAGGGCAAGAAAACATGGTATGCAAGTTGCAAAGGTCCATTTATGGACTTAAGCAAGCGTGCAGAGATCATGGAACATCGTGTTTGATCAAGCCATTAAGTCTTATGGTTTTGAGAAAAGTCCTGATGAGCCGTGTGTGTATAAAAGGATCCAAGGTAACGCAAAGATCTTTCTCGGTACTTTATGTGGATGATATACTCCTTATCGGAAATGAACCAGAGGTATTGTTAGGCATAAAGACTTGGCTAAGCAAGCATTTTGATATGAAGGACCTCGGGGAAGCCAATTATATTCTTGGTATTAAGCTCTTGCGAGACCGGAAGAATAAGGTATTGGCATTATCTCAAAGCTAATTACATCGACAAAATACTTGCCAGTTCGGATGGAGAATTCCAAGAAGGGAATTTTACCCTTCAGGCATGGAATTCATCTCTCTAAGGAGCATTCTCCTAAAACTCCTGAGCAAAGAGAACGCATGAGTAGGATACCTTACGCTCAAAGCAAAGAGGGTAGCCTTATGTATGCTATCTTTGTGCACCAGACCAGATATCTGCTATGCAGTGGGAGTAGTAAGTCGATACCAATCTAATCCTAGAGAGGAACACTGGATAGCGGTTAAACATATACTCAAGTACCTTAGGAGAACGAGAGATTATATGTTGGTCTATTCCAGTGGGAGTCTTGAAACCATTGGTTACATTGCACTGCATTTCCAAGGAGACATTGACTCAAGAAAATCCACTTCTGGGTATGTGTTCACTCTTAATGGAGGGGCCATTTGTTGGAGGAGTGTCAAACAATCATGTGTGGCTGACTCTACCACAGAGGCTGAGTATGTAGCTGCTTCTGAGGCTGCAAAGGAAGCCGCATGGTTAAAGAAGTTCCTAACGGATCTTGGTGATACCAGTGTTAGTCGTCCCATCACACTTTATCATGACAACAAGTGGGGCGAGTAATACCAAGGAACCAAGGTGTCACAAAAGACAAAAGCACATAGAGAGGAAGTACCACTTGATCCGAGATATAATTGAAAGAGGAGATACAGTGGTAGTCAAGATAGCATCGGACGAGAACCTTGCTGACCCTTTTACTAAGAGTTTGCCTGAACATGTTTTCGAGAGGCATATAACATCTATGGGTCTTAGGAGGATTCCAGATTTGCTATAGCTTTAGGAAGTTGTTATTTCACTTTGTTGTTTTGTGCTTTTTGAGCAAGACATTATGACATTGTAATTTTTTTTTTTTCTAAATGTTATAAATGAGGTATTATTCATTTATTCTGCACACTATTTACAAACACTAAGGTCCGGATCAATTGTGAAGTATATGATCATATGGATACGTTCATGGAGGACATGATCATAGGTTCTCATAATTGATGAACAAGTTCACAATCATAAATAAAGTTGGGCACTTCATTTAGGCTGCAATATTTTATGAAATGGTTTTGTCCAAATCATTGTAAAATATTGGTGTGAATTAACATTCACATTGAAAGGATCAAGGAGAGATTTGATTAAGGGTGTTTTTTCTGTCATAAGGTATCAAATCTCCAGATAACTATAGTTATAATATTGCTCTTAATTCTGAGTTTATTATAAATAGGTAATCAAATAGTTTTCATTCTTTGATTTACCAACGGGTGAGGTGCGATCTATTGACGACCAATAACTCGGTATTTTGGGAGTGAGATTGTTTGATTATCGGTATTTATGAGATAAACAATATGAAATTTGTAGGAAATGTCCCCTTGATATGTTTGGTACTTGGATATTGAAGACACCGCGTGCATGTAATCCATTAGAGAAACTATTATAGTCAAGGGAATAAATAATTGATTGGGTAACAGAAAACTAGTCAATCAATTATAGACATTCTACAAAGGAGTGATGCATATACATGTTATATATGTTATTAATCTTGGAGTTCAAGTTCGGGCTTTTAGTGGAGTAGCACCGAATTAGATAATCATTTGTTGATTATCATGAGCCTTGATTAATAATAGCTGGTAGATCCCCAGGCTAGCTCAAGATAAAGGATGGGGAAATTTCAGTTGATGATGACTAGTGAGTTACATGGTCTTGGGCTTTAAGCTCAAGTTTGTACTCAAGAGCAAGTGGGAGATTGTTGGGTTTTTGCTCTTTCACTAAAGCCCAATAGGGCCTAGTGTGTAAGAAGAGCCCAAGAAACCTAGAGCCCGTTACATCTAAGGGTTAGGTTTTCTAGGAACCCATATATATACTACACTTAACCCTCTCCATAGTGAGAGAGTAGTCACAGAGGTAGAGGCAAGGTCATCTCCTGATAGAGAGAAAGTGCCCACACACTATCTCCTTCCCCTTGAGACATAGTCTGGAAGGTCTGCCGTCAATCGACTACAAGCAAAGCAATCGTGTGGTAACACAAGGATTCTCAGGCGAGGGAGATCATCAAAGATCGACACTCCGAGAGGTAACATTCCTTGTGTGTTTATGAAACAATGATGATTCGATAAGTATACCAATATACTAGGTCCTTAAATCGCTTCCGCATAAATCCAATAAATCCTACAGCAAGTCCCAGGCTCACTGTAGCGATGCTATTTCAATTATGAGCTCTTCTCTTCAACTCCTAGACTTCCTCTTGACTCTTCTTCTTGAAAGCATGCCTCAGCCCAAGCTTCAAGTTTACATTGCACTCAAAGATGAGAACTCATAAGTGGCAATATTAGTACTTGAACAACTCATGAAATTAATGAAAATAGAGTACTATTCAAGCAATGTGCATAAGGGGACTCACTTACAACTTCATAGTTAAATAATGAGAATTATGCGCAAGTTGCATGTACAACTTCCTAGTCTAAAAGGAGAATTATTTACAAAATATGTGTTTATCAGCCCCTAACAACAAATGTCTACATGTATTTATAGTGTCTCTTACCTTGATCTCCAAGGCATAAAACCTTGATCCCCAAGGCATAAACATCATCAAATGTCACTGTAACTTGACTTATTTCTTATTTTGAGCTCATTTAAATATGTTTGGCTAATTAAAAAATGATAGAAATATATTTTTATGTTTTTCAATATGTTTGAGTACTTTTTTTTAAGTAAAAGCAGAACTACTACAAAAGCAAAAAATGATCTTTTGTGAGAAGTTAGAATTTTCATCTCCTGAAAAAGATTTTTTTTATAACATAAACAAATATTTGACAATAAATAAAGATCTTTTAATATTACTCCAAATATAAATTGACGTTACATCCAAATGTAAATCAACTTTTACTTTTTTAAAAGATCTATTTTAAAAAGATATTTTATGATAAGCACATCCAAACGAGCTCTTTCTTATATTCATTTATACTTGATAACTATATGAATATTTATTATACTATTATATTATATATCTTCACATTATATACAATATTAGTATTTCCTTTTGGATAAATTTTTATGAAGCTATCACAATAATCAACTCAAACAATTAATAAGAATAAGCTAAACTACTATGTAAAATATTTTGTGACGAAGATGATGTTACATAAGTCACTAGAATTGAGCTAGTAATGGTAGGTTTGGACAATTTGCTATAAGATTATAAGTTAAAACCTCATTTCAATGTACCTAAGCATAGAGAATGTAATTCTTGAGTAGCATTATCCATTGACGTACAAGTTTGTACTCAATATTTCCCATAGAAGAGAAAACCGCGACTGGGTTAACCGGAACTGGTAGTTTGGTGGGTATAGTTAAGCACCTGAAATCGGATGAACTTAGAATCGGAAACCGGTGGACTGGTCTAGTTTTCTCATGTTCCTAGTTCAGGTATTTGGCTTGAAAAAAAAAAGAAGAAAAGAATAAATGGTTACCTCTACTCCATGCCGCCTCCTTGCTTTCTTATCATATCTGATCCGCCGCTCATCATATCCTCTTTTCTTCGGCCAGCGAAGCTGCTGCTACTACATCACTCCTGCTTTGTGCTTCTGCTTTGCTTTTGCTTCTGTTTATGTCTTTATGAAAAACCTGTCGCCTCATGCTTACTCTTGCTTTTGCTTCTACCTTCACCCTGCTTCTGTTGTAGAGAAGAAGAAGGAAATGCGGCTGTGCTTCTTTTCCTTTCTTTATTTTTTTTTTGTTTTATTGGTGGGATCGACCATGAAATGGAAAGCAAGAAAAATCGAAATGGGAAAACGATGCTTCTTTTTTAGGAAAAATTATTTTATTATGGAGAGTTAGTGAAGTAATATCATTAATATGAAATTTGAGAGAAAATTACACCCAATGTGGACTACTAAATCTCACATAATGCGAGATTTTGAACAAAATTACACGACTGAGAGACAGTTCCCTATGCAGCATGTGAGGGAGCATGTCAGAAATCTCTGAAATGATGCAAGAATATCTGAAATCTCACATAGTATGAGATTCCTGCCCTCGCCATGTGTCATGCTCCCACTGGATGGCCAAGCCACGCGGTGCTTCCCAAAAAGCTCGCATGGTGCGAGATTTTCAACGCTGTCCCATCGTGTCTGCAGTCTTGACCGCGCGACTCCCTCCTATTGCATCCCCCACAGCCTGGCCCTTGTGCATAACAAAAGACACCATTAATGAATACTCCACTCGTTAGTTTGTATTATATTCTTTTTTTTTCTTCCATCTTGCTGTCAAAATTAGCTGCACTATAATATATTTTTCTAAGCAAGACAATGATGACCTTCAGTCCATCACCTAGGACTGCTTGATTTGAGCCTATAGTATATGTGAACCGTTTTAAAGTCAAAATTAGTTCCACTAAATCGACATGTTGAATTTTGTAAATATTGAATTCAATGAATATGTCTAATGTCTCTTATGTCATACTAGGTAATAATTAAATATATTTTTAATATGTTTTTAAATAACTCTTATAAATACTATTAATTTTAGTTTTGATTTCTTTAAATAAATTTATCTTACTTCAAATTTTCAAAGTATTTCATTTTCATCCCTGATGTGTTAACTTAATTAGTTATTACATAGTAATTAGGGATAAAAGAATATTATTAAAATATTTACAAGTACTAAATTTTAAATTTTTAATATTTATAAGTACTAAATCAATATTCTTGAACATTTATAGGGATCAAAATAAAAAATATTATAAAGACTAAAGTCGAAACCCATTACATTTTGAATGACACACATAACCCACTTTTTTATTTTCACTTAATTGGTGTATAAGGTTGTTCTAGGACGTGTTTGTGAGTTTGATTTTGGAATAAAAATAAGGAAAGAAAAAATTTTGTAGTGTAAAATTTTATAAATATGTTTTTGACACCTTAAAAGTTCTAAAACTTGACATTTAAACAATTTATATTACAATTTTAAATTTGACATCTTAAAACCTCTATGACATTTAAATAATTCGAATAAAGAAAAAAAAATAAAAAATAATAATCAAAATAAATAAAAAGAATTCCCTCAAGTTACTGTTCACAATAACCTTTACAAGCATTTATGCAAATATTTTTTTCATTGAACTATAAAAATAAATTAAAAAAGAAAATTAAAAAAGAACACATTGTAGTTATAACAGTGAAGATTTGAAACATCAATTACTAAAATAATATGAAGACAAACTAACAAGCTATTACAAATATCAAAAGAAAACATTACTAAAAATAACATGAAGACAAACTAATAAGCTATTACAAACATCACTATGAGCTAGGTCTAGGAGCATGTGGACATTTGTTGTGACTATGGCCCTCACCTCTACAAAGTCCGCATCGTCAAGGTCCCCGCATTTCACATGAGTCCATTTCATTCAAGAAAAGGGTCGATCTGGGGCGACCTTTTGCTGTGCTCTTCAATAAAGGGTTAGGACAAACTCTTGCACCTCAATATCGGCACCATGTACTTTCATTTCCTATGAACCCAAACTCCTTCTGATACACTTTCAAAATTCCATCGATCGTATAGACACTGTCAACATAAGTATGCCAAGTAACGTTCAAGAAATTGCAACAGGCCATCACATGACAACACTGATAACAATCTGTCTGGAAGTCGCCACAATCACAAAGCCTTTGCCTCAAATTGACTCTATATGCTTCTCTGCTAGATGGACCTTGAACTTGGAAAATCTGATATTGTCCATCAACTTGAGTGATAAGGAGGTTTCGAGAAGCCTGCTCATTTATTTGAAGTCGAGGAGTCACAGTATTAGAGAAAATTTGTCTTGCACTTTTACGCCCAAATGCATTCGCACCTTTTCTTGTAAACAACTTAGCCAACTGAAAGTAGGTTGCTCTGACCAAAGCTGTAATGAGAAGATTGCGTGCCCCTTTTCATATAGAGTTCACGCACTCAACTAAGTTTGTGGTCATGTAACCCCATTGATATCCACCATCATATGCTAAAACCCATTTTTCTCATGGGATTTCATTGAGCCAGGCTATATATCTATCTCTGTGTTCTCGTACCTGATCATAATTAATATTGAATTGATGCTCAGTTCTTGAGTACCCTGCAAAACATGACATGTTTAATATATTATTTTCTCATATTTGCATTCACAGATCTATTAATTCACAATTAAGACTAAAATGTAACTTACTCATGTTGACGACCAATTTGTGCAGATAAGGTGCCTTGAATCTCCTTGAGAAATTGGCACCACTATGCCTTATGCAATACCTATGGAATGCTCTCGGATGATCCCATCACCATTTCATCTTCTTATTGCTGTAGTTATTGACTCGTGGCGATAAAAAATAATGTCAATCCCATCTTGGGTCACTACTTTTTTGCATAAATTATGGAGGAAAAAATGCTAGGCATCTGCATTCTCACCCTCAACAATAGCAAAAGCAATTGGAAATACATTTTGATTGCCGTCCTGGGCAACTGCCACCAATAAAGCCCTTTTGTATTTTCCATACAAATGTGTTCCATCAACCTGCACAAGTTTTTTGCAGTGTTTGAATGCTTTGATATAGGGCCCAAAACTCCAAAACACCTGGCGAAATATTTGAAATATTCGGGAC
Source organism: Dalbergia cultrata (assembly GCA_031216105.1). Classification (NCBI taxonomy): domain Eukaryota; kingdom Viridiplantae; phylum Streptophyta; class Magnoliopsida; order Fabales; family Fabaceae; genus Dalbergia; species Dalbergia cultrata. Next base: position 23,794,105 of record CM062350.1, read on the forward strand.
TAGCTCATCACCACATACAAACTCTATAGTATCTATCTGAACCACTGTTCCTCGAATAGCATCACACATAGCTACACATCATTGTGGCAAAGTTTCATATGAGGCTTCCCATTGACCGAAAATTTTTTCAATTGCCTTTTGTTTTACTATCCACATTTTTTGGTATGTCATCGTGTATCCATATCGGGATTTAATCTCTGCAATCATAAATTTAATCTTAAAAGAGGGGTCAGATTCTACCACGGGCTTTATAAGTTTTGCAATTGTGTTAGAATCTAATTTTGTGTGATCTTCGGTAATTCTTTAACCAATGCAAGTGTGTAGGCCATTGTACTTTCTGATTTTCCAAAAGTACTTATTCTTCCTGAAGTGGCCCTAACAAGCCATTGACAACCTGCCCCATAGCGTGTGCATTTAGCATAAAATATCATTGGTTCTGACTTGTACACTTTATAATCCACACCTTGTAATATGTTGTACTTTTTAATTGCCAGTATAATAGCCTCTCTGTCGTTAAATTGCATTCTAACACACAATTCACCATCTGCAATAGGAACATCTACAAAACACAATATTAAATAAAGAAATTGAAAATAAAATATCTATGTATGGAACAAAGATAAAATTAATTAAATTTGTACAGTTAATTATGAGTAAGACAAATAATTTGTCTACATATTAATATTATAAAAATTAATATTCTCTCAATAAAAATTAAGCAAAAATAAAATATATAAAACTAAAATTAACTAAATACAAATATGCAAAAATAAGTTATAAAAAACTAAAATTCAACTAAATTAGCAATAATATTGTGTTATCATATGCAAATTTTATATTGAAGATAAATATTAACATAAAATGAATATAGAAACTAGCATATTATGGAAACTCCGGTTTATGCATAGCTTCAAGATCTAAAGCACGCATGAAAGATGGCTACCCAAATAGATGCGAACTACAAATTCTGTTTGGTAGGTGCTCATCATCTGCTTCATCATCAAAACCAATATCATCAACATCATCATCATCACTGCTTCCATATTCCCCGTTGTTTTCTACACATTCTACCCTGCCTTCTGGATAAGTGTTTGGCGAAGGCTTTTCATCCTCATTGTCAACTTCATGGTAAGTAGGATCACCTTCTTTAAAATCAACATACAACTTGATAGCAGAAATTTGTCCTTGATGTTGATGGTATGTTTGAAACGTTTGTTGCATGTGATCATTATCACTTATTGGAACTACTTAAAAATGTGTGAACTTGCCAAAAATTGAGACTGGATACCTATAAGTTATTTTTTCCACTGTCTTAGGTGTCTCATCATTTATGCACCGAAAAAGTCCACTTTCTAACTCTAAAAATAACATAGTATATGGAATGAAGAAATATGCTAGATTCTCACAAATAAATGAAATATATTGCATTGGTATCCATTTTTAGCTTTTTTCCCTGCAGACCAAAAAAATTAAAAAAATTTTAAAAAAAACTTAGGCAAAGAAAATATAAAAAACTAGTGCAGGACAAAAAAATAAAAAAGACCAAAATATTTTTGAATAGGAAGAAGAAGACCAACAAAATAACTTAGACAAAGAAAATAAAAAAAGAAAAACTAGTGCAGGAGAAAAAAATAAAAAAAACTAAAAAAGGTTCGAACAGGAAGCAAAAGAACAAAAAAAAACTTAGACAAAGAAAATAAAAAATAAAAACTAATGTAGGAAAAAAAAAGACTAAAAAAATTTTCAAACAGCAAGAAGAAAATAAAAAAAAAAACTTAGACAAAGAAAAAAAATAAAAACTATGTAGGACAAAAAAAATAAAAAAAGACTAACAAATATTAGAACAGGAAGAATGCCAAAATATAGAGAAAAAAACTTAGGCAAAGAAATGATATTTTGTTGCACAAAAAAAGCTAGTGTAGACCAAATTTTTTTTTTCCTTGGTAGTACTCTATTCTGTTGAACAAAGAAACGATTACTTAGACCCAAAAAAAAAAGAGAGAGAGAAAGAAGAGAGGAAGAAATTACTTAGCCAAAAAAAATTACTATAATATTTTTCTACTGATTATAGAAAAAGATGATAAAGAATGTAAATATAAACTCATAATAAAATAAAATGAAATGAACAAATGACTTCTCTCATATTTTCCTCTCCTCACCACTCACTGCTTTCTGTGTTTTGAACAAAAATGATCGAAGTATACAAACAACGAATGCTCTGATTGAAATGTTTTAGTTGAACTAACACAAATTTATATATACAAATTTATAAACATTTTAATATTTTTTAAAATTCTCCCAGCATGCGAGATTATTTTTCAAAATTTTTTTTTACAAAATCTGGCATTGTGCGAGTTTACTATTTTCAAAAATAAAAAATTATTTTTTCCTGTTTCTCGCATAGTGCGAGATTTGTTTCTCCACCCAATAGTAATTTCACTTTCAAATCCATATCAACATGAAATGGTAGTCAACAGACCATGTACAAAAAACTAACCCTCTTTTTTAGGGAAAGCAATGAAAGTGGTGCTTCTTTTCCTTTCTTTTCTTTTCTTTGTTTACTTTTTTCATTTTATTGGTGGAATCAAGCATCAAATGGGAAAGCAATAAAAATTGAAATGGGAATGCGGTGCTTCTTGTTTTGGGAAAACTATTTTGTTATGTACATTCAGTGGAGTAATATCATTAATATGGAATTTGAAAAAAAAATTACACTTAATGTGGAGAATTAAATGTAGCATTATGCGAGATTAAGAGCAAAATTACACAACTCGAGAAAATGCCCTCTGCAGCAAATGAGCGAGGAATCTCTGAAATCTTGCACCATGTGAGATTCCTGCCGCACAGTATCGAAGTCAAGTGTCGTGCTCCGATTGCCACCCAAAAAACTCGCATGATCCGAGCTTTTCGTGCTGTCCCGTCTCTGCATAGGGCCCTCCCACTTGTCTCCCTCACAGTGAGTTTTGTTGTTGTTGTTTGTTTGCTTGTTTCTTTCTAAACACAACAATGTATTGGATTGTAAAGAGTCCATTATGTAAATAAGGTCATACACTTCACTTAAATAGTAGCCATTCACATTTTGCTATCCAACTAGTTTCATATATTTTATTTTTGCTTATCTTTATTTAGTTAATTTTAGTTTTGTATATTTTATTTTTGCTTAGTTTTATTTAGTTAATTTTTGTTTTGTATATTTTATTTCTGCTTAGTTTTATTTAGTTAATTTTTGTTTTGTATATTTTATTTTTTCTTATCTTTATTTAGTTAATTTTTTTGGTATATTTTATTTTTTCTTCGGTTTATTTAGTTAATTTTAGTTTTGTATATTTTATTTTTGCTTATCTTTATTTGGTTAATTTTAGTTTTGCATATTTTATTTTTGCTTAGTTTTATTTATTTATTTTTTGTATATTTCATATCTGCTTAGTTTCATATTTTAGTTTTGTTTCTTTGCTTCAATTCCAAATAGATAAGACAACTTAGTTGAGTATATTAATGTCATTATTGTGTTATAATTTTTTTAAGTTAAAAAAGTATTTTTAGTTTAAAGGATTTTATTAGCCCCATGTTGTTATTATATGGACAGAAATTGAAAAATTATTATTTGTTATAGGAGAGAGAACCATTGATATCTCATCATTTATTCATGGAATCACCTGTGATGCATATACATGAGCATCTACAGCAAGCTGGTTTTCACCACGTTGCGCGGATTTGCCAAATGGGGATAAATAAATATCTTATAAGCGCATTAGTTGAAAAATGAAGATAAGAAACACACACATTTCACTTTCCTTGCAGGAAGTGTTCAATTACACTCAAGGATGTCGCGATTGTGCTTGGGCTTCGTATTGAAGGTTTACTGGTTATTGGAAGCACTAATGGCAGACTCAGAAGTAATTAGAAATATGTGTAAGCAGCTACTTGGTGGTCGGCCAGGACCACTTCATGTATTTCCTGGTAAAATAAAATTTGATTGATTTACAATTCATATAAATTCACAGATTATATCTAAAAATTGTGTTTAGTTGTGATTATAAATTTGCTTGAGTAATGGAAAAACTTCAAAAGCTTTTGTTGGAATGACTTTTATAAGTTTAAAATTTACAAGTTAATTCAATAATATATTGTTGTTAAATGAACTAGGTTATAGAAAGAAAAAAATAACCAATGAACATAATAAACATTGGGGGTAAGTCCTCATTCACGTCTCTCACATTTTATTAAAGTTAGTTTGTTTAATCATTTTTAGAAAATAATCACAACCTAACTAAATTATTTATGTAACTTTAATTTTTCAAATATTTTTCTTGGTATGGTGAATCTCTATTGAAGAATGAGGATCCATGGGGATTGGGGATAGGGAGAAATTTCCCCTATCATGAAAAATGAGAATGAGAATAGGAAAAAAAAAATGTCCCCTCATTTCCTCCTAACCTATATGGCCTCCTTTCTATTAATGTGAATCAACGAGGGGATTATTGTTATCGTAAACATACTGGGAAGTGACCGTTGTGATGCGAGATTCTCAAGAGGGGAGTGTAGGGGTCTGGGCTAGTATGTATTAGGCTTAGTTGTCTCAATGAGTATTGTCGATTGATAAAAAAAAAAAATTAAAAGTTAATTAAATATGTAAATAACCATTCTTTTTGGTAGAAAAGCCCACCAAACATTACTCTTATATGTATTAAACTAAAATAGTAAATATTGATTAATTTGTAAAAAAAAATCGATTAGTTATTAATGAGTTTTTCCCTAATTTTTTTTTTTATAATTATACAAAAGACTTGACCCCAAGTCATCATATAGATTACCAGCGAGATTTGGAAGTGGCAGACCTCAACCATCATTATAAGTTAGATCCACCTTTCTTGTCAAACTTCCAAATCAACTTATCTACCTTGTTCTCATTAGGCCTCGTTGCATTTAGCACTTGGTGTAATTCATCTAACATTACCTCTTTTCTTGGCAATAAGGATCTCTTCCATTGAAGACTCCAAATTCATTCCTATCCATCCCAAAAGCCATATGCACTCACATTTGATTCCTTTTGATCAATTATTTGAAACAATATGAGAAAAGCATTCTTAAGGACACCTAGTTCTAACTAGTAGTCCTTCCAATGTTTTGGTCACCTACATTCACTCACCTACTTCTCCCACCCCTAATCCACCTAAATGTTTTAGTCTCTGAACTATGTCCCAGCTTACTAATGCCATTCCTTTTCTACCTGCTTTTTTTCCCCGTAACAAAAAAATCCCTTTGCAAGGAGAATTTTGCCTTCCATGTACTCAACTTTTCTTGAATTTTATTTATAACAGGATCCCATGTTGCAACTCTTATTGGAATTAGCCCCAAGGGGTGTGTCTAAGTGCTTGATGGGTAACTTAACCACACAACACTCAAGATACCTACTAATTCTCTTCACCCTATTACTCTCACAATTTAAGGGGATAACTACTAATTTTTCATAATTGATGGGCAACCCTAACATCACCTCAAAACAATCCAACAGCCTCCTATAATTTCTTATCATTTCCTCATTTTGTGGACAAAATAGAATTGTATCATCCACAAATTGCAAATGGGATAGAATCCCTGATTAAATGATAAAAGTGAACATGATATCAATCTGCACCCCAGCATGACTTTAACCTAAATGTGCATGCCAACAAACCTAGTGTATAGGAAGATATTGATCAATGGACAACACCAATGAGGTAGTTGGCTCATACATAGCATGGGAGTAGGTTTACTCTCTGATTGTTTATTGGTAAATGTTTTTTTCATTTTGCATTCATGTGAATGTTGAAAATTTTATCCATTAGACTACTTTTAGATTTTAGATATACTTGGCAGTTGCCCAAGTATTGTTTTATGGTTTACTATGTTATTTTGTGGCAATTAAAGTGTTAGACTACTTTTAGATTTTAGATGTGCTTATTTTTTATAAATATCATTATGTAAAAGTGATAACTAATAGTGAGACCATAAATATAATATTGAAAAAAGACTAAAATAAAAAAACTGAAACAAAAATAATCAATAAAAACAGTAAAAGAGTTATAAGATAAAACTGATAAACAATCATAGCGAATAATTATATAATGAGTCATTTACCTTATTTTAGTATATTAAGACTGAATTTCTAGTTTATAATAAATATTATAAATTAATGAATATATTGATTTAAATATAATAGATCATATTAATATATATAATCATTTTATCAATTGGTGCAAAAATTATTTTTATCAATTTTTATAATATAGTATCAATTTTTAATTAAAATAAAAATATATTATAATTATAATAAATTATTATAAATAGATGTGAGACAAGTGACTTTTAATAAAAAGCACTCAAACTAGTTTTATAAATGTCAAAATCATATTTACTGATGCACAGTGGATGATATTGGCACAACAACAAATTATTTTAAAATTGATTAGGAATATTTAAAAAGTAACAAGGTAGCTGGTACCTTGCAACACGGTAGGACACCAATTTCAAATAGAAGCTCTTTAATTAATATTTTAATGCTTTTTCCAGTCCGTAGGTGGACACCACATTTAATATTTTTAATGTTTTTTAAAATTCTCTGTCCATGCGAGATTTCGAATGTCAGAATTTTTTTTATTTTTTCTTTGAAAATCTCGCATAGTGGGAGATTTGTGTTACAGTGCAAGATTTTATAAACTCCACACCATCGTAATTTTCCTTTCAATTCCATATTATTGTACAATCAACGTTCAAAACCCATATTAAAATAACTGATCCTCTTTTTTCTTAGGGAAAGCAATGAAAGCGGTGCTTCTTTTTCTTTCCTTTCTTTTCTTTGTTTTTTTTTTTTTTGTTTATTTTATTGGTGGGACCGAGCATGCAATGGGAAAAGCAATGAAATTTGTGTCAATGTTGGCACCTATTGTTAATTATATTTTTTTATTTTTATTTTATTTTATTTTATATTTGAGTCTTTAAAATTAAGATCTCTATTATCTGAAATAGGTGCCAGATTTACATTTAAAAAATAAATATAATTATCTAATTAAATATTTAAATATAAATATTTTATTTTATTTCAATTGAATTTTGATTGAACTAATTGGATATCTAAATTTTTAAACCAATGACCCAATCAGTTGGAATTGTTTTATATTTCCACAACCACCCCATATCAAATGACAAAGAAACGCGACTGACACAGATGTGATTGAAACTCTTGTCAAATTGACTTGACTTGGCGCCGTGAATACCGGGCTAATTTTCTTCTATGATTTGGGTATCAATAAAAGTAGCCATTGCATTTCATAGGGCATGAAGAAGAGAGAAAAAATTGCAGCTCAAAACTATAGCAGGCATTGAGAGTTGTTGATCTTCAAATTCCTCTTTTGATATGGAGTGGCCTTGCAAGAAGCCGTGGCTGCAATTGGTGGGAACAATAACAGTGTTGGTTCAAGAGTTTGGGAGAAGCAGTGGTTGCTTCCCAGAAGAGAAGGTGTCACTGCTGCATTTCAAGGCTGCTTATTCCGATGAGACTCTGCTTCCTTCGTGGGTGGATCACCCAAACAGCAATTGCTGTGATTGGGAGCGTGTCACTTGTCATAATTCCTCTTCGGGTCATGTCATCCATCTCTCTCTGCAGAATTCGCAAAGAATTCTCGATACAGACGGAGACTGTCTACACCCAGCAAGCTTAAACTGGTCATTGTTCCTGTCCTTCAAGGAATTGAGAAGCCTTGATTTGTCCCATAACTGTTTTGATGGCTTCATTTGGAAGGGAGGTACACCCTAAATCTAATCTCGTGTATTTGTTTGTTATTATTATTAGAGGCATCTTATCTACACTCATGATGTACGAGATATCATATCGACTCACATCTCATCCATCATTTAATGGAGCGTAAACTCCACTTAAATGAGATCCATACCACATCTAATAGTATATAATATATGAGTTAATACGGTGCCCCACATATCATGAGTACAAATAACATTATTATTATTATTATTATTATTATATAATAGGAATGCTCAACCACCCAATGACACGAGGGGAGCAAAGAGTTCACCATAAGGTAGCAAAAATGACAAGCACAGTTCCACACATGACAAAAGGATAATAATATATCTCTATTTCTGCTTTTGATTTTTTTTCTTTATAATTACTGATATAATTAATTTGACAAGATATAATTGTTAATGTCGCAACCGGGATCGCGACGGGACGGCGAAAAAAAAAATGAAAAAAAAAATGTGTGATTTTTCAGGTTAAAATGGAGTCGCCACCAAATTTTTATTTAATTGGGAAAATTATGGAAAAACCCATTTAATTTGAAATGATCTTTGAAACCAGATCTAAGCTCGGGAGTCGGTTATGCTTAGGGAAGGATAGGAACTTAATCCTATAGCACCCCTAACACACCCGTCCTTTAGACGGTACCTTAATTAATTGTGCAAATTATTAATAACCTTTAAAAATATTTATTTACATTTTTATTTCAAGAAAATTTTAAAAGAAAATATTTTTTTTTTAGAATAAGAAAATTCTGGAGTACCAAACTGTCACAGCTCAGGTATCCGTAATATTGAGTTAACAAGCCGTCTCGGCTAAATTAACATTTTATTCAAAATAAAATATTTAACAAATAACTGATTAATTTAATATTTAAAGAAATAAAAAAAAGATATTAAAGAAAATATTTACAAATAATACAAATTATAAAAATCTAATTTTTGTTTGAAAATTTAAAACATCAAGTCATTACAATGATGTTTAACTGAGTTAATAAGCCGTCACAGCTAAATTAACATCCTTATTTAAAATAATTTGATTATTAGCTAAAATTAAAAATAATACATGATACTAATAGACACTAAATATTTATAAACAAATAAAAATAACAATAACCATTTACAAATTAAAAATGGAATAACATAAAATAACCTAATAAAATCTAATTTTGACTTGACAGGAATAACCTGCTCCTACGTATCCTCTGGTGCGATGAGGAATTCAAAGTCACGTAGTTCTTTTAATGAGTATTGAGTGTACTTTATTTTTTTTGAAAATAAAGAATTCCAGAATATCAAACTGTCACAGCTAAAATATTCTGAAATATAGAATTAATAAGCCGTCGCGGCTAAATTAACTCTAATATTAAAAACTGGATCATTGATCACTTGCATTTTCATCTTAAAAGTCGGAATAAATTTTCATGACAAAAATAAAACGTTTATTGTTTATTAAAAGAAAAGAATTGACTTAACTAAAACTCAAAATCAAAACAATTATGCATTAATTTAATTTTAACTTTTAAAAATGAATTTTAGAATATCAAAGCTAAAATATTCTGAAAAATGGAATTAACAAACCGTCACGATTAAATTAATTCCATTCTCAAAGTAGAAATATTGATTTAGCCACAAAATTAATTCTTTTGATCAAAACCAAAGACTTCATCATCTAGCTTCCTTTTTTTTTTTATTGAAAATAATCCAAACACTTACACTCTCCCCATTTATTTTCTAGACTGAATAACTCAAACATTTCATTATTATTATCTATATATATATATATATTTTTTTGAACTAAACCCAAACATGTATTTATTTTTTTTTCGGACAGAATTGTCCAAACATACCCTTGAACTAACCAAAAAATGCATTGTAGTTTAACAATATGAGCCCAAATGCTTTCTAGAAAACCCACTAAGCCCCAAATGCAAATTCACTCAAATAAAATAAATAAAAAAAATAAAGAAAAGGAAAATGCAACCAAGAGAAGCAAACAGAAGGTTGTGGGTTAAATTTCTTTTTCTTATTTGGCTGGCATCAACACACATACGGAGAAAGAGAGAATAAGAGAGGGAGAAGGAAAACTAAAGGGAAATCGAGAAAGAGAGAGTGAGGGAGCATGAGGGAACGAGAGTGGGGAGCGTGGGGAAGCAAAGGATCTTGGCTAACATTGAGGGAGAGAGAGAGGTCGAGAGAGGGAGAGCGGGTCGAGAGATGGTGAGGCAGAGAGAGGGATCGGGGAAGAGAGGGGTTGAGAGAGGGAGAGCTGGAGGTCGCGACTGACACAGTGGGAGAGGGAGAAGGGGAGCTGTGGCCATGGAGGAATGGGGGGCCGACACCGGCGCACAGCCATGGAGAGAAAAGGAAAGCCGAGGGAGGGGAGTAGCTCGCGGCCAGCTGGATCGCAGCAATGATGTGATGCCGTTCACGATGGGAGAACGAAGGGAGACTATGCCACGATGGGGAGGAGGAAATCACGCTGCAGTGGGTGACCTTGGTGACCGGGTTCGAGTGTTGCAGATCCATGGCGGAGGTAGGTTGTACACAGTTGGGAGAGGAGAAGAGGAGCTGTGGCCATGGAGGAATGGGGGGCCGACACCGTCGCACAGCCATGGAGAGCAGGAACCGATCTATGCTAAGGGGAAGGTCGCGTGAGGTGTGAGATAGCTCCAAAGAAGGGTACTTTACTGTATGACTCAGCAGCATGCTTGAACCACCTTGACAAAAGAGCAACCAAGCAAGTTTGCAAACCCTCTATCCCACCAATACAGAAGAGAACAACCAAAACCATAATGAACCATGGTGACATTAGTCTGTAAAGCATAAACGGGAAACATGAAGCAAGTACAACAAAAAAAGAACTGCAGCCTTCACATTCATGTTTACAATTCTGCTAACACCCTCATCTTTAATGTCTGGGACCTCATCTGAAGCATTCTTCAATAGCTTGTCCTGTTCAATAGCTGCTTCTCGGGTCCTCCATGCTGACCAATATGATGCACACAATATGGTAAAAACTGCCATCAACCAAAGAAATGCTTCTGCTATGTCAACAGCTGGCCGAAGTGGTGAGTATAGTATCTTGTAAAGTCCTTTTTGGTTATTTATGATGAGGATAGCTGAAGCATTAGCAGTTTGTGCAGTATTTGCCTTCTTTGTGAAAGTGCAGTTGGGGCACTCCCATTTGTCAACGTCGGACATGGTGGCGGGCGTCAAGGGAAGGTGGTCAGGTGCCAGGAGTGGCAAAGTGCGGTAGAGGAGGGACTCGTGGAGAGGGGGCTTTTGTTTGCAGAGCGTGCAGAGCCCATCGGAGTCGCAGGGAAATGCCTTTTGCGCCATCTGGCTGGGTCTGAATGGCGAAATAGAACGACGGGTCCCAAGGCAGTTTTGGTGAGAACGTATTGGTGAGTGAGATCAGAAGGAAGAAATGTAGTGACTATGACTATGACTCTATGAGTGAGATGAGAGTTGTGGTTTTTCTTCTTGGTTGGTGTTGGATATATTTTGGACTTTGGTATGTCATGGTTATGGTATGGACTCTGATGAGAACTTGATTTTGATCATTTTTGATTATATTGGTACAGGGGTGGGTATTGTGTTTGTTCATATGATGGCACTCCAAGGAGAAATGAACCAATGATTTTCAAAACCTTACCTGTACCTCTCTTGCTTCTCTGCTTGATTTTGCTTTTCTTTTTTTATTGTTGCAAAGAGCTCCAAAAAAAAAAATTATATGACTAGCATCCAGAATCGATGCCTCCCTTCGTACTCTCCACCCCTTTTTTATTACCCAGAATCCTTCCCCTTTTCATCACAAACGGATTTATCCCTCTAGCTCTTTTTGACCAAAATCATTGCCTCTCCTTCTTTACAGGTTGGCATACCGAAAGAAGATTTATCATTTTGCAAGGAGTTGGTAGGAACACCATCATAGTGTTGCCACTCCCATTCTTTGACCCTCTTTTTCCTTTTTCATTTTGCTTTCTAGTTCACGTGAAGGAGAACCAAAATCCCGTGATGCTCTGTACCTTTTTTTATTTTTTTCATTTTTTTTCTTTTTAAGAATTGAAATGATTTACAATAAAGAATTATAGACAAAACTTGAAACGGTTTACAATTTCACTTAACAAAATTAAACTAACAACATGATTCTATGAATGAGTTAAACTCTAAAAATATGCTGATTTTTGGATTTTTATTTTATGGGCCGCATAAAATCGGGTGTTCACAGTTAAGTTTCTACTTTTTATTATGAGTTTAGCATTGATATATTGATACTGTAAAATTTCAATATCCAATTATATATTGTCACACTAGTAAAAATGATTAAGTATCACACCCATTACTTGAAAAGGCCTATTAATAGGATGATGTCAATGGATAACAATGTAAATTTTTTTTTTTAATATATAGAAATTAAACTCTTTTATCATTATTATTAGTCGCTTTTAATTATTTTCATATATTTGCAGTTTGCAGGAAGGAGTTTTTACATTTGTCTCGTACTCCATTCTTTCGTTTCTTTTGTCCGTCGAAAATAATAAATCTTATTTTTATATCTCTAGTAAGTTGTTATATTGATATTGACCAATAAACAAATAAATTACTTGCACTTTTCTAATTTGTTAAAAACATTAGGATTATGAAATCTTATACTATTATCACGATGAAAAATGTTTACGAAGGCTAATCTATGAAAACCCTTTACGATTGGCCGTTTACCTCTCTCTTTTTCGCACGTTTCCTTTGTATTTTAACTTTTTTCTTTATTCTTTAACGTTGTTTACATTCATATGCTATTTATAAATGCTACCAAAAAATTATGCTATTTATAAAATATATAATTTATGCTATTTTGACCATATTTTGATTTCATTATTTCTTTTTTTTTAATTTTTCATCTAACATTTTGATAATGTCTTAATTTTGTCCTATATGCTAACACTATCAATTTTATCGACGAATAATATCAATCCTTCTTTGAAATATCCATTCTTATCTTATATATTGATGCATTACTATACAAGTAAAAACTCTATTTTTTCTAATCATTCTTATTGAAATAAACTATATCTTATTTGTAGACAAATTCTTACTATAGATATTTGCCTAAAAGATAGGGAAGTAAATTGAGCTTTTACATGTGTCTCATGACATCTGACAATCTCCATTGAAAATTTGACACTGTTATCGAATATGATAACATTGAAACATTATAAAAACATTAAGAACAAATTGAAACAAAAGAAACTTTTAAGATGAAATTAAAATATTGCTTAAAAAATTAGGAACAAACGAGAAGCTTTTGCCATTGACCATATTATTAACTTTCCTCGATCTTTTTTTAAGTCTACGCTTCTTTTTTACTTTTGGAATAAAAAAAAGAAAAATACACATTAGCTCTTGGTGCGAAGAACAATATAAGGAAATAATTACTTACAAATTTTCAATAAAAAAGTTACTTACAATTTTATTTCAAATTTTATTTACGGTTGCATATGGCTGGAAAGATGGTCGTGCAATGAGAGAAAACACACAAACAATCAACACAATATTTTTAAGGATTATTTTGTTACAATTCAAAAGTTTCCCAAGGTATAACATACTTTTATGGATGGGTCAACATCACAAGAACTGCAAAGCGAAAATAATCATATGTAACCCAAGAATATAACATGAAGAAAAGTGAGTAGAGAGGAAATCATGAAGTGCATGCATGACAAAAAGGCTACGTGTTGGCCAGCAAAAATAAAAGAAATACAAAAATAAATCTAAGACAAAACACACAAACTTTAGCGTGGTTTAACTTCACTACCTACATCCGCGACTTCACAAATCTTTCACTATGTGTAACTTTTAAACAGCTAAATTTGCAAATCATTATTACAAATCATTCATCATATTGATAGCTCCTAAAAACTACTTATACAATAGACCACTGCTACTCTTGGATATATAAGTCAAAACACTTGCAAGACTTCTAATTCCACTCGATGTGAGACTTCAGGTTAAATCCCAACACTACGCAATCTGCTTTACTTCTAAAATAATTCTCAAATAGAAATAAACATTAACACTTGAAATAACCAAAACTAAATGGGAGGTAGTAACGTGGCCAGTTTTGAATCTCTTGTATATAATACCTCAGGTCCACATGTGTAAAATAACAAATTATGTGGATAAGTTTTTAAATTAAATTGAATCAATTTTTTAAAATAGATAATAGTTGTTTATGTTTCCATTGTGTATGTATAGATTATAAAAGCAAGCAAACATTGAAGAAGTTGGAGACATTGGATCTTAGTTACAATGACTTCAACGAAAGCATAACAGAACTCTTAAGTGGTCTCGTATCTCTGAAGAATTTAATTCTTTCTTATAATTACATTAGTGGGCTATTTCCTAGCAAAGGTATGCATGTAAGTAATTACATATTTCATGCTTGGATTTTTTTTTCTTGGATACTTTCTAATTTGTAATATTTGCAGAAATATTGCTTCTACAAAACCTAGAGTTGTTGGACATGAGTTTCAATCATCTTAACATCCCCCTGATAACTCAAGGTACATACTACATAAATGTTAGCGATGCTGCCCTTGTAACCTGAACTAGTGTAAAATTTATATTCTCTTAAGTTGTTCCTGTTTCAATTTTTAATCCAATTAGTATTTTGGTATATGAATGGCAATGATTATAATCTAATAAATAATATCCAAGTCCTTCACTATTAGTTTGCTCTTAGTGGCTTAAAAAGCAAATTTAGTTAACCCATATTTCAAAAATCAAACTGAATAATATCACATTTATACGACCCTAGGTGAAAGGTATCTTCTTCACTGTTTTTATAGATAAAGATCTCAATATCTTTTTATGAAACTATGATAGTAAAACTATTACGGGAACTACAACATTATTTTGTCTCTTTTTGATTAATTGTACATTATCCCTTATTGATAAATTGTACATGATTTTGTTTTCATAAATATCCCTTATGAAGAGAGGACAAAGTGAAGGAGAGGATTGTTTGTGAGAGTGATGAGAGTAACACATGACTATTGAATATTACAAAAATAATTAAGATTAAAACATAAAATCATGAAATGTTTTCAACTGATCATGTTACTATTAATATACTAATTTTACTCTTGATTATCCACACTGATTATACAACCCAAATTTACTCATCTCACTTTCATAATAAATCACCTCTCTCACTTTATATGTTATCATCCCTTATATATGCAAATCTCAAAGTTATTTACTATTATTTGAATGTTGGGGGAACACAAATGAAGAGAGTAGGGAAGGCCATGAGAAACAAATAAGTGAAGTTTTGACAACCTTTGGATTTTATTAAAATCAAGTAAAATACTTATAGTATGAAAACTTGTTTGATGAATATGTGTGAATGGCTTGTTTTAGCATTTTTTCATCAACTTAAATGTGGAACAATAAATATGGATGGTGATTAGCAACTCAATTCTAATAATATTTTGACATTTGTAACTTGTACATCATTTGACGAAAAACATTTGTAACAAATAGCACTGCTCTATAATCAATAGTAATAATTAGGAGTAAATTTGAAAAGTTACAGAAGGAATAGATGAGTCCCTATAGTGGTATAAAGATTTTTTCTTTTTGAAATAGTTGGAAAGCTAAAACTCTCAATATGAAAGGAGCCACTAAAGTGTATTACGTCATGAAAACATTCAAAAGACTCAGAGTTTGATCACGAAACAAATTAAAATTGTTAACATTACGGGCTTTATGTTCTGGACAAAAATCCAAGTAGTAGCTGAACTACATATTATAGGCATAATATTGCATTTAATGTAATCTAGTGATGTGCAACTCACTTGATTTGCAATCCAATTTTAGGTGGCTTATTGGTATCAAAATTATCAAAGTCTTGAGTTAACTATTAAACATTTACGAGTTTATGAGTTTAGGTACCCAAATCAAGTTAACTCACTTGAAAACTCGTAACTAAGTATACTCAAGTAAACTCTTATAAACTCAGACAAACTTGGGTAAACTCAAGAGTTTACACTTTGTAGTTAGACTGTGGTTTATCGAATAGTAAAACATGAAATTTCACAATAAACACTCATAATTAGATATTCCAAAATTGAAGTTATGATATAATGACATAAGTTTTTTCAATTTGATTTTTCACACCCTAAAGTCTTGATTTGTTATATTTATCAAGATTTTAATTCATATTTTTTTTTTACTTGTATTTGCTTCACTATAATGTTACAATTGAATTTTTTTTCATATATTTTTATTTTATTATATATTTATATTTTTAAAACAAGTAAACTCGTATGGGTTTACGAGTTAACTTTATCATTCGAATTTATCTTGGCTTCACGAGTTTGCCTAAACTCGTGAGTTTAATGACCTTGATTGGTATATTGCCTTCAGCAAATAGCTTACCATGCTCATTTAGAGCATGTATGATTCTCCATTTCTATAAAAACCTAATCATGCTAGTTATTTCTGTGCTAAGCCATAAGTGCCAATTTGAGAACACAAAGAATAACCAATACTTGGTTTTGTTCAATCCTCTCTTTGTAATATTTCGAGTGTTAAGTGTATACATTTATGAGAAAATAATGTGAGTATTTGGGTGCATTTAGGGTTTGGATTTGATCTGGAGTGCAATCACTTGTTGTATTTGAGTATACACTGGTGAGCAGATCTTGTAAAGTATTTCGAGTGTATTTGGGAGTTGGGTTTGAGTGGAATCTTATCATTCTTGTATCCTATTATTTGGAATTTGGAATTTGAGTGGTGTGTGATAATTTTTGTACTATGTGTCATATTTTTATAGTAAAATATTCATTTTTCACCTTTAATGGTACTAGCTACATTAGTTCAACTCCCTCTATCAATAATCAAAGTACACACTTTTCCACCAACCAGACATCTAGTATGAAACCCGTTCAGGGGCAAACACGTCTTTTCGATGCATCCGTTAGGGGTATATTGGTAAAATCACCGTAGTTCATTTATTAAAAACGCTCGAGGAGCACTCTCCTTGACACATGTCACTGGATGATGGAGCGACGTAACGTTTGATGTGATGAGAAGTCGGGATCTATCACTTCCCTAAATCCCGTAACGGGATGAGGGCATCTCCCTTAGAAGACGGTAAGCATTCGTTGATCTCGCCTATGAAACCGAAAACCTTTTGAAAGTAACAACGATCCAAGGTATCCCAGAATTCGCATTTCGAGTTCAAATTCACTTGAGAACCAATAAAGGCACTCTCAACTCAGACCCCAATTCTGCAAAATTGGGCACCGAGTTGGGGGCTCTGTTATGAACCACTTACAAACCCAAGATATCTTTGGGCCAGCCCATAGATAGGATCATAAATAAAAGTCAAACAACATTCTAAGGGCCCAAGGATGCAATACGGACGGATTCATGTCCTCCAATTTTCGAGCTCACTATGGCATTGGGAAGTATCCAACCTCGATTAGCCATACACCATGTAACCCACATTCTCTTGGCATGATCCATGCATAAGCCCACTAACCACATTCCTGAAACATGGGGAAGTGGTAATAGGCATATTGGATGTCCTATTTAAAAAGGAATTCAACAGTACACTAGGTATGCATTCAAACCCACTACACTAACTACTATCTCAAACCGATATTGGTACCCTTGGTGGAGTGCTTTTAGGTACCCACCTCTTATCCCAACTTACTCTGAGACCGGTGAGAGGAAGGAAAAAGCAAACTTGTGATCTCTTTATCCCCAATTAACTTCCTACCTTATTACTTCTGTACACTATGAGTATGGTTTCAATATAATTTTGATCTTCTATATTTGCATCAAATTTTGACTATGTTCTCTGCAATATATATTTTAGGATTTGATCCTTGAAAGAGTAAAACTAAAATAATATAAATTATAGGACCAAATGATGAATAATATAGAGACCAATACTTTATGAAGAATAGCATCTGCAAAAATTAAAATTTACAAAAATATGAATATTATAAAAACCAATACTTAATTTCAAGTAACAAAAATCAAATTTTTTTATATTATAAGGACCTATACCTAAAGAAGAAATATAAAGACTAGAATCAAAATAAGTGGTAATGATAAGTAAAAGGAGGTTGCCGCCTACCTCCTCAAATTAGAAATTTATTTTAATGCTAAGTTGCATAAAAAATATAGTAAAGGGCACAATATAGGTCGTGTCTCAAGGAGGCTTCAACACTTAGTTGGGAAAATTGGGGGTTTCGAAGAATGAGAATTAAAACAATTAAATTTGATAAATAATAGCAACAGTAAAGAAAACACTAGTGCAAGGTATTCCTAGGATTGAAAATTAACAATCATTGACCAAATATTAAATCCATTGGTGACTATTAGTAATAAATTATTGGCAATTCTACTAGTGATCGATCAATCTCTATAATTTAATCAATGCAAATAACTAATAAAATAAGATCTCAATTTAATTAGAAATCAAATTAATTTAATAAACCAATTGCTATAGCCTAACTGCTAATCGGAAAGTTAATTTTAATGTTCTCCCTCAAACATAAACCAATATATCTATCAATTTATGCTGAAAGGGTTTCCTTAAACGACGATCGCCAATTTAGTTATCTCAATAAAGATTATAGCAATCACCACAATAATTATAGGAATAGAAATGGCAAAATATTAAGAAAACCAATGCATTCAATATCAAAAGATGTCTCAAATATCATCCCAATCCATCCGGAAACCCTTACACTAGTAAAGAAATCTACTCTTCCATTTCTAGAGGATTACAACAATGAAGATAAGAGAGAACTTGAAAATAATAGCAATAATCCTTGTCACAATCTCCAAGGCAAAGCACCTTCACCAATAAAACCCTTAAAGAAAGAAGAGAGAAGAAGAAAGAGATGTAGAGAGAGAATAATAGCAACTAAAGTGGCAAACTAGAAGTGAGTCAAAAACTATGATAAAAGTTTGTAACATTCCTATATATACTACTTTCTAAAAATGGGGCAAAATGGGCCCAGAACCAAATAAAATGAGTTGTTCTGCATCATCGCATAAGTGCTGCAACGCTCTTAGCACTGTGGCACTCAACAGTGGGCTGTGTTGATAAATGTCATGTTTTCCAGTGCTGTTAATCTGCCCTTAGCACTAGAGATAGAGATTATAGCCCTTTGAATAAGCTTTCCAATGCCACCAAAATCACCTCAATCGGACATCTGTAGCTCAAGATATTGCGAAAATACTAACCGAAGGTCAAGTTGGAAAGCATCAGATCATCAGCAATATTTAATCTTGCAACTTGATTTTCACCAAGATCCTCTTAGAACTGGGTTTTGATCTAAACATGAAAGTTTTAGAGGACTTTTTAAGCTTTCCAAAACATCTTTATTTGTCTCAATCCAATCTCTGTAGAGAGAGATACGAATTTTCCCTTACAATCCTTTCTTCAAATGTGCTCAAATGAGCTCAAGAACTCTTCTATTTTGCTCCCAAATTCTTCCCAATAGTTTCCAACTTTTTTCTTGAAATTTTGCACATTATTAAAGCTCCTGTGCATAAACCCATACTCAAAGAAACAAATCAAATGCAATAGGGTGTAATTATAAATTATTCCAAAATAAATGCAAAAGTCAATAATTCTATTAAAATTATACGATGAGGAGTAAATCAAAACCCTTATTAATTGCATTAATAACACAATAAAACTCATAAAAAGTTAATGTTTGATAGCAAGATAAGTGGCATAAATGCCCCTTATCACTAAGAACCAAAAAATTGTTTAAACCTGCCAATACAATTTTATTTTTATTCATTTTTAGTTTTAATAAATTAACGTAAAAAATATCATACTACTCATAATTTAGTAATTTATTTTAAATATTTTTTATTGCTATATACTTTTTTTTTAAAGATAAAAAATACAATTGAGCTATATGGTGCAAATTAAGTTCAAAACCTCATTATAATTATAATTAATGTAATTTCAGAAGTAAAAAAAATATTAGTATAAAGTAAACTAAAATTGACTGGACTTCGTTTTATATGCCCACACATCAACTATAATTTACTGCAAATTAGAAACCAAAATGGATCTTGCAATTCAATTAACAGCTTTATGTTCGAGTTTACACAAACTAAAAACTTTGTGCTTGAGTTTAAATAACAAATTGGGTCTACGACTTAATTAAATTGAATCTTTGAAAATATAGATGATACTAATATTTCATGTTTTCTATTGTGTATGGATAGTGAATAGAAGCAAGTCAATATTAAAGAGGTTGGAGACTTTAGACCTTGGTGGCAATTCCTTCAATGAAAGCATAATGGAACTCTTGATTGACTTCACATCCCTCAAGAAATTAATTCTTTACAAGAATCATATCAGTGGGTTCTTTCCTAGCAAAGGTATGAATTAAAGTAATTACATGTCTCAAGCTTGAAAATTCTATTCTACACGTTCTAATTTTCCCCCTTTGTTAGAATTGTCACTTCTAAGCAACTTGAAGCTTGTGGACTTGAGTTACAATGGCCTTAGCGGCCCCTTGAAAGGTATCAACTTGTGCTTGTGCAACCGTGTGCTGTTCAAACTCTTCATTAAAGGCTCTATGACTAGATAGTACTATTTTGCACTCATGAGTTGTTAGCATATCCTGATTTTCATTATGGTTATTGAATTTAATTTCTATCCAATGATCTTATAAAACAATACTATACTATTAATAATTAAAGGATTTTATTAAAATGATAAATCATAATGACTATTGTGATAATAGATAATTATTTTTAAAATTTATCACTTTGATGAATTAATTAATTATTAAACAATATATAGAAATGAAATTCATATTATCAATTTTTAAATATTTAAATGAACCTTCCTTGATTGAATCAATTCCTATAACCTTCTGTAATTTGTATTCCATTTTATCTTTCTACATTCCCCTGTTATTGCTTTTGACTTTTATTTACTTAACTGTTTCAAGTGATTTTGAACTTGAGAATATTTTTATTTATTCTCGAATATTAATCATAAATTTTTCAATAGTAAGGCATAGCAATAATATTTTAAAATACTCTTACAAGGTAATATAATTATGTAAAACCATATATAAATAGTATTTTCAAATCATTCCTTGAATAATTACACTACTGATTATTTCAAATAGTATAAAATAAGTACATCCCATATTATTTTTTTAAAAAAATTTACCTCAAACGTTAAAATTAAGAAAACTTTGTTTCAAAAATGAATGTTTTGCAATTTTATGTATTATTTTAAACTCGTGCTGTTTTCACAATACTGTGATATGGTGATATTTTGTGTTAATTTGAACACACTTTAACTAACGTATGTCTGTGATGATAAGATAAAAGATAAATACTTTCCAATCAAGATTATACATATACATACATACATATATATAATCCTTATATCCTAATATCAATTAATTCCTATAACTCTATTTTTTTTTAATAGATCGGAGTGTAATTATTTCAAAATATATGAATTGTTTTTTTAAGAAATTAAAATGAAGCTATACTTATATTTTTTAAAAAGTCAAATACATTAATCAACATCTACTAGTTTAAAAAATTATTGCTTTCAACTTTATGCCAATTTTATATTAATATAAATTATTAAAATATCATTACCAAAAAATAGTGATTAAACTATATAGGAATTCAATTCGATAATTAAAAGATTTAAATCTTTCAAAAATATTAAATTCTCATATATTGTTATAGAGCCCTTAAACTACTTTATTTATCCCTCATTGGATCTTTCCCAAGTCAAGACGGTCTCTTATTTATGTGTTTTTTTTTTTTTAATATATGTTTTGTCTAAATTTTGAATCTAAAATGCTGATAGATTAGATAGCTTTAATTCACAAGTATGTTCTAAGTATGTTAACGATAGATTTTAAATCCAGGTTTATGTAAAATGAAGCAACTTGAAAAACTATATTTGATATATAATCATTTTGGAGGAGTTTTGGATCCATGTCTTAATAATTTGACATCACTTCGAGTTCTTGCTCTCTCTGATAACTCCTTAAGTGGGAGCGTTCCAGAACCTTTGATTGCTAGCCTCACATCATTGGAGCATCTTTCCCTTAATCGCAACAAATTTGAGGGCTTATTCTCATTAAACATCTTGTTTAACCATTCTCAGCTAAAGGGTTTACAACTTGGATATATGGATTCTAAAACGTTTCAAGTAGAGACTGAAAATCCCCCTTGGAATGCATCATTTCAGTTGGAACACCTACAAATTTCCTCTTCCAAGGTTAACTTACCTACAAAATCAATTCCCACTTTCCTTTCATCTCAAAGCAGCTTGAAATATATTGATCTATCTGGCAACAATCTGGTTGGTATGTTTCCCAGTTGGTTGATTGTGAACAACTCAAAACTGGAAGAAGTGTACCTAAATGATAACTTTCTCACTGGACCTTTTAAACTACCCTTTGATCTAAATCATCGCATGGATCAAGTACAACACTTGGACATATCAAACAACGAGATCCAAGGTGAGCTCCCTGAGACCATAGGATTCATCTTCCCACATTTAGTATTGTTGCGTCTCTCTAGCAATAAGTTCGATGGTCATATTCCTGCTTCAATTGGAGAGATGTCAGACTTGGTAAGATTGGTGTTGGCAAACAATAACTTTTCTGGCAAAGTACCTGAGCACATTCTGGACAGATGCGTTAGGCTTTGGGATTTGTTGCTGGATAATAACCAGCTAAATGGAACACTTCCAAGTTTCGTTGGAAGTCCCTCTCTTGAGACCCTGACTGCATCAAGGAACAACTTTGAAGGTCCAATAACAAAAGAGATTTGCCAGCTTAACCTTGACATTATAGACCTGTCTCACAATAAACTCTCTAGTGCAGTACCCTCTTGCTTCAATATGACTAATGTGAGAGTCATTAACTTGCAGGGAAATAGCCTTACTGGAACAATACCTGAAGCATTATTCAGTAGCTCAAGTATTGTGGCCTTCATTGATTTGAGTGACAACAACTTTTCAGGAACTATTCCAGAGAACATGTATGGGCTTGGGATTTTGTCATTTCTTTTATTGGCTGGTAATAGGCTGCAAGGCCAGCTTTCTACTCAGATATGTCAGTTAAGAAATCTTCAGATCTTAGATCTCTCGCGCAATAACTTCACTGGCTCTATACCCTCCTGCCTCGATAAAATTCCATTTCTATCAGGAGAATCTATCAGCTATAGTAATGAAGAAGTGCAATTCATAATAAAAGGTTTGCCCCGTTCTTATACGGGTGATGTGCTTGATATTATGGCAGCATTAGATTTGTCATCTAATCAGTTGACAGGAGAGATTCCACACCAGTTAGGGTATTTAGCTCGCCTTCGTGCACTCAACTTATCCCACAACCATCTGAATGGATCGATTCCAGGGAGCTTCCACATGCTACAAAGCATAGAGAGCTTGGATCTTTCAAATAACAACTTGAGTGGACAAATCCCTCTTCAGTTACAGGACTTGAACTATTTAGCTGTCTTCAATGTGTCCTACAACAATCTGTCAGGTACAGCACCTAACAAGGGACAATTTGGTACTTTCGATTCAAGCAGCTATGAAGGAAATCCATATCTCTATTTGAATAACAGTAATAGAGGCATTGCAATACCACCACCGTCTCCAACTCCATTGGATGAGGGAAAGAAAGATGTTTCTGCAATTGATTTCACTTCCTTCTATTGGAGTTTTGCTGCATCCTATGTCACGGTGGTCATAGTGTTGGTGACAATCCTTTGGATCAATCCCTATTGGCGGAGAGTATGGTTCTATTATGTCCAGAGGTGTCTCCTTCAATGTTTTGGCCAATTTCTTGAAGATGCATTCTAAAAAGAATCCATGCTTTTCTTAATATCATCTGGGGAGTACAAACTTTGTTTCGGACTTTCATTTTAGTAACTGATTAAGTCACTTGAGTTCTACAAATTATCATAATGACATTCAGTAGTTATTCGTCATTTGCAATATGTTTAATTTCCTCTTAGAACTAGCCAACTTTATGCCAAAGACATGCACGCGTGTATGTTAATGCATTTGGGATTAGAATGCTGAAGCAATTCAAAATCATTATAAAATCCAGAGGGATATGAACTGACCATACTGTCGTGCTCCATGAATATGTTCTGTAGATTGTTGAAATCAAATGCAGGAGAATTTTTAAACGGGATTAAGGGCATTTATTTAAAGTAATCGATGCTTAACATATTTATCATTGCTAATTTTCTTGTACCCAAGTTGTTACATCTTTATTACTTCAAAAATATCTGTCAACACATGAAGGAACCTGGTACCTGTTTGTCTAAATAAGATTCAAGATGATGAGATTCTTCTTTTTTGCTTACGTATAACCAATGTTTTCCACGTTGAAAACTGATAGTGGATCAATACCAATTTGTTCCCTCTATCAAGAACCAACCTAATGCCAATGTAAATGTGTAGTGTGTGTGTGTGTGTGTGTGTGTCATGTTTGGGAATGCATTGTGGGTGGCTCTCACAGCCCCTAATGACTTTATGAAGAAAACAAATCAGATAGAGAAATGATGCAAGTAATTTGATAGCAGAATAGGGGGACTAAAGAAAGCACTAGTAGTATTTTATCAAACACTAAAGAATTCATGGTAGGACACTTAACAAACTAACTCTCCAGATGCATGTCAACTCTTTACCTTCCGAAGATGAAGATGATTTGATCAACTCCAAACCAGGATTTTCAACACCTCTAAATGTAGAAGGTCTTGAGAAGTCCCTTTTGTCCCAAGAAGGAAACAATTCTTTGGACCAAAAACAGGCTAATAATAATGCACGCCTATTAATTAAATCAGGAAACAAAACAAGGCAAACTGATGGGGAGCTACTATCCTCAGGCTTCTCACCAGATGCAGAAGAAATCTCAAAGTTGGTTGCTGATGGTCAATTGCCGTTAAAAGAATCCATTGGCCATACTGAGGTTGAAGTCATAGCTGCTGCTTTACTAGGCATTTTAGTTGGTTTGGCAGTGCATAATTTCATGTGAAACATTGATATTTGGCTGAATAATTTCATATTATATGTTCACTTAAAATTGATTAAATTGAAAAATGAGAATCACCTGCAGAGGATTCAAGTTAGCGAGAGGTTTTGGTTTCTCATAAATAGCAATAGTATTTACATGGTTTAATTATAACGAACAATAATTCAAATTGGAGTAATTCATCAAATTAGATTCTATCCTATCGTTTGGAATTCTCTTATGAAATCCTTGAAGTACCAAGAACGTAAGAGACTAATTTGACCGGTATCAAGAGACTAATTTGATTGACTTTTTTTTTTTTTTTATCAATTTCAGACATATTTAGAGAAAATATTTAAAATTTCACAGTTGAATTTGACCTTGGCCGTCAACTTTAAAGATTAATTTGATAGCTAACTCATTAGACATGTATAAAACAAAATCATATGTAATTTAAAATATGCAGTACAAATTTAGGTAACAACCAACAACTAGAGAAAAAAAAAATTACTACAACACAAATCACTCCGAACAGACTCTTTCTAAGATTTTAAAATTTAGAATGAGGTTACAAAGACGTGGCAGAAGGTTAGAGCACAAGTGCCACGTGGCACAAGTTTGCACACGTGTAAGTTCTTGGACATGCTATTATCCAAAGTGGCAAATCTTGGCCTGGTTGCATAGCCCCCACTATTGTAACCGTTTCACTTCCCCTCTCTATATATATTGGTAAGATGTAGTGTTATGGCACCATAGCAAAGCACTATAATCACAAGCTGGGAGGAGCAAAATTGAAAACAAAGGAAGGATACCAATAAATTCAAATAGGTGAAAAAAGGATGTCAGGGGCACAAGGATCACAGCCAAAAGAAGCACAAACAGCAACCATATATGAGTCAGTAGAAGGAGGAGAGAATAGAACAAGAACTGACCTGTGTTGAAGGGAGGATCATGGCAGCACTCAGGTGGATAAGATGCAGGAGAAGGTCAATGATCCTGCTGGCAAAGGTGGTCCTGTCTTCGGTGCTGGCAAAGATGACAGCAAGCAAGATCTTGGAGTTACAGGCACTGGCTAACCCAAATACTATGCGAAAAACAATCTAGTCTTTTTCTTCTTCTTTTTTTTTCATGTTTTCATGGTGTGCTTGCTCAAAATCTAGGCAGTATGTTTCTCTTTTTTTGTCTTTGTTTTCGTGTAGGATTTTGTGAATGAATCTGTAGAATGAATCTTCCTAGTCATGTATGTATAGCAGTATATGAGATGTTAAGCAATAAAAAAGAGGAGAGTAAATTATACTTCCGAACAATATTACACATAATATCATTTCACATAACTAATGACAGGTGACACCACCAGTGAAGGCAGGAGTAAATCTTTCCAACTGTCATATAAAACTGAAAGTTTGATTATGCAAACATGATCAGCATGGATCTTTTGGCAGAATTGAACCAGTTTGTGATAATACATTTGTTTTACACTTCGACAAATCACATAAAAATCCAATGCAAAAATCCGAGTATATAGTATAGTCAGTTTTGCAAGATCCACTGCATAAAAATCCAGTGCTAGCATAGTCAGTTTTGCAAGATCCATAGTGAAGGTGTTATTTCGTAAGTTAAAACCAAAAATGTGCTTTAAAAGGGGTAATGTTAAAAAATGTTTAACAATTACCCCTTATATTTACAAAAGAGTTAAATTTTTGTGGAGCTTAAAATTCTAATTAAATTATTCTATTTGTATAGAAAAAATCCTGCAAAGAAATTAAACTCTCTACAATAAAAATACTCAACTTACAAGTTTTCTTATTATAGTTATCTTGATTTGTTGGTCACATAGGCTGAAAGAAGAGATAAAAAAGAAATATATATATTATTTGCTGAAAGAAGAGATAAAAAAGAAATATATATATTATTTGGCTTCACGTATGAAAATGCCTATCCTTGCCAATTTCAAATCTCATTTCCTCCATATTGTTGGAGCATATTAACATAATTTAACTTTCTATTACTATATCATTTGATCCCAAAACAAGAAGAAATCTTTTGTCCCTTTCTTTGTCCTCTCAATAAATTCTGACACATTTATAGTGATGATATCACCCATAATCTTTTATCCAACTAGTATTTTCCAACTATCCATGATTTGGATACATAGCAAAACGTGGATTGATAGCCACGCAAGTGTCTATCAATTTACTAGTAATAAATAAATAAAAAATACATCTTAACTTTTTTTAAAAAATGTGAATTCGTAAGTGTCTATCATTTCACTAGTTATATATACAGGGAGTTCCTCTCTTTAACTACCTTTTGGTGTTCAAATTTCAAATTTCCCAAAATGACCATAATATAGAAGTTAAGGGAAGTTAAAACAATTGAAGGAAGTTATAAAAAGCTTAAAAAAAAGTAATAAATTAAATAAAATAAAAAATAATACATTTTAATTTTTTCAAAAATGTGAATTGGGTATGCATACCAATGCCTATCAATTGACTAGTATATATTAAGAGAAAGCGTATTATATAAAAAGAGTGTTTATTATAAGAGTGAGAGGGGTGAATCTTGATTGTTGGATCTTATACTAATAGTCAGGATTAAAACATGAAGTCATGTGACTTTTTTAAATAAGTATGTAAGCATTAATTACTCTTAATTAACTTTTAATTTTGATTATCTATATAGGTTATACGATCCAGATTTGCTCATTTCACTCTCATAATAAACTACCCTTTTCATGGCGCATGCCTCATACACACACACATATATATGGGTTGGCTTCAAATCACATCAATGTAACTCTAGCAAAGTTACACCAAATCTTTATCATTGATTTTTATAAAACATCCATGGCTTAGAATCACTCATTTAAACTCTCATGTAGTTACCTCCACTCCTCCCTCTAATTGTCATCACTCATTTAAAACATCCATGGCTTAGAATCACTCATTTAGTCTGTTTTTCAATCTCTCTCTACCTCATTAATCTGTTTTTCAATCACTCTCTTTGCCTTACTACACTTCTTCTTTTTGGCACCACATTCTTCTCCACCCTTCCTCTTTCTCTTGTTTCCTTTATTTCTTTCCCATTTGCTGTTCATTGTTGGCACGAGCGAAGTCAGCCTTGCTTAAAATGCTTTTGTGCACATAAGTGTAATTGAGGTTTGCTGCCTGCACTTAAGAGTGATTGAGTTCACGATCAAGTAGGTGGTGTATTTGTGGGAAAAAGATCTCTTAATCCATCTTCTTCATCGTCATTGGAATTCAAGCCACAACACATATTGATTCACCTTATCATATTGATTCAAGTGTAGTGCATTGATGGGTTGTATTTATGCATTCATTCTCCATCCTAACTCTGGACATTTTGCATCTTAATTGTACTTAATTGATGAGTAATTGGTAGATTCACATTCAGTCCTCATTGAGTATCATTAAATCAAATCATGGTTCTTTGCACCATTTTGATAAATAAATATATTTTGAAGCTTTATGTGCTTTTAATTCTCTTTTGTGAGTGTTATTTGCTGGCAGGGACCTCCCATGTTGGTGTATGAAGACCATAGAATTGCTGAAGTTTGTAGCAGTGTTAAATTTGGGAGAATTTGGGGAGCTGAATAGCAAAGTTCTGGAGCTTATTTACAGCAAGTACTATGATGACAAATTCATATCTCTCTCTACAGAGATTGGATTGAAACAAATAAAGATGTTTTTGGAAAGTTTAATAAGTCCTTTATAACTTTCATGTTCAGCTCAAAACCTGGTTCTAACTGTCTCTTAGTGAAAATAGAGTTACAAGATTAAAGGTTTCTGATGCTGTCTAATTTGACCCTCAATTAGTATTTTGCCAATATCTGGAGCTATAGATGTTCGATGAAGGTGATTCTTGTGGCTTTAGAAATCTTATTCAAAGAGCTACAAATTTTATTTCTGGGTTGAAGATCTAATTCGAACATTTTGGGCATCAAAATAGGCTTGAAATGTTCAGTTGACTGCCTCAACGGCATATGACTACCTTGGTAGTGGACAGAGACGGTGCGAGTTCTAGATTTTCTTAATTGACTGCGCTAGCTGTCAACGATCACCCAGGGAGTAATACGCGTGCAGGCAGCATCAAAATGACGCTATTTTATGAAACTGGGCCTAAACTTTGTGTTATTTTGGCTACATTATAAATAGGAATAAGTCAATAATTGTAAGGACTTTTTTTTGGCTGATTGTTATTCTTTTTACCATCAAACACTTTTTCTCTCTACTTTTTCTCTTCTCTCTTTACTCTCTCTCTAGGTTTTGGGAGCTTCTAATCCTTATTTTGGTTTCTATTTGGGATTGCAATTTGCACTCTTCCTTAACAACGATTGTGATCCTCCCTTTACGGAGGAGTAATCCTTTTATCATGTGCAAGGATAACTGAGGATTAATATTGTTTTTGATATTCCCAATTTTAATTGCAATTCATGGTTGATTTTTCTCTTTCTCTTACCTTTTCTTTTTAATATTGGTTGTGATGATTATCATAATTGTATTTTTGAGGATTCCTGGATTGTGTGTTCATTCATATGCATAATTTGAGTTCTATTGGGGGATTTAATTAATTAATTAAATTACATCCAATTAGTAAGGGATTAGAATTAACTCTGTTTGGGGATTAGATTATTGGAATTGATAATTAAACTGGCATAGGTTCATAGAACCATGATTATGGATTACTAGTGCATATGTTAGTCAAACACTTAGTGAGAGTGCAATTGTATGACCATTAAGTAGAATTGCATCATTGTTGTGTGATAGCATGACTAATGAAAGTAACCGCTACCATGAATTTATCTTTTGAATCGATGATTGAACAACTCTTAATCTGAAGGAATCCTTGTGCAGGTAATTCTTCTCGTTATATTTTCTCAATTTAATTTTACTTTCAGTAATTCCAAACCCCCCCCCCCCAATTCTTTTGAATAAATTAGAACTCTTCCTTTTGAGATGACTTGGATTGCACCCTAATTACAATTTTGGTGTAATTTAGTTACTTTAATACGTTTTAATTTCTTGCGGATAGTGATAGCTCGCATCACACATACCCTGGATTCCAATTTTCCTTGTATATGTTAGATTGATATTGTTTATTGGCTAATTGTTTAAAATTTGTTTAATTAAATTTATTTTACATTTAAGAAAAACCACTTGATTTCTAACTTTGTCTGACATGAATTTTTGTTTCTTAGATTTTATTGATGTGATAGAAACTTTACTGCAATTAGAGTTTTATCAACTAAAGCACTCCGCTAGCTACATCAATCATACTCCTCTTCATAGCCATCGAGCCTTCATAAATTACTGGATAAGAAGCTACTCAGGGATTTGGTAGTGAGGACAGCTGGCATACAACCTTGTAAACTGCTCCTAATACTCATAAAGGGTCTCCCCTTGAAGTTGCCTTATCTCACAAATGTCCTTCCTTATGTTAGCTACTTTAGAAACTGGAAAATACTTCTCCAAGAAGAGTCACCTCAATCCAACCTAACTATTTGTCGCTCCACTGGGGAGAGATAAAATAACCAATCTTCGGTGGCTCCCTCAAGAGAAAACGAGAATGCTCACAACTTAACTTAGTCTTCATCTACTCCTAGTGGGCTCATATTTGCACAAACAACATGAAACTCCTTAAGGCGTTTGTGTGGATCTTTACCAGCATGGCTATGGAACTTTGGAAGTAGATATATGAGCCTGGATTTGAGCTCAAAACCCATTGCCAACTCAGGATGAATAATCCCCAGGGGCTATTGATTCATATAAGGAGTAGCAAGGCCCTTAAGAGTCCTCTCTTGATCAGCTAGAAAATATAAGTCTCTTAAAACACTATCAGGGGGATCATAAAGTTCAGGTGAGATGTAAATAGTTTTTGGATCAAAATTAGAATCCAAAGGAAATTTTTTTGAAGGTTTTACGTGAAAGAATGATTGCCTCATAGTCTGTCTCAATTGCCTAAGGGTCCTCTCAATTTAAGGATCAAAACGAGCTAACTAAGGATCAGGCTAGGATCGAGTTATGCATGGGAACTAACATAAAAGGAAATTGAAAGAAAACAAAAACTAACTAATATTTTTGGATTTTTCTTAAGGTAAAAGAAGCAAAAGAAAACAAAGAGACAAATATTCATAATTGGACATTATAAACCCAATTAACTTGTGCATTTCTAGGCAATGAGGCCAAAAACTTGGTAGAAAGTCATTATCAAAACCAAATTTAAAAAGAAAAATAAATTCCCAAACCAAGCTACACTACAACACTAATATAGTGGTGTGCAACCCAGATCCTCACACAAGAAAATAGTGATAATTCATTGGAGCTTTTTTGGGGATGGGTTTGTTGCATACAAGAATTAAAATAGCAATTGAGTAAAGAAGACATTGATAAAAAGGCTAGCTTAGGGGATTCTCAAGCAAGAGAATGCTTATTATTAACACATGCAAAAAGACAAACACTTGGTGTAAAGCTATGTTGCCAATTATGCAATCACACAATTAAAAAGTAATTATCCTAGTAATTAATCAATTACAAGGGAAAGGACTAGCACATACTCTTAGCTAATAGCAATCACAATACCTAATTCCATGAGCTAGCTTAAGTACCAATTACCATAGGTTAATCCTAAATCAGGGACCAACTCTATCCTCTTAGTCAATTAAATACTTTTCAATCATAACAATTAGATTGTATTCAACCAACTAGTTTAATCATACATCCTTTACAAATCATGAACCACATGCACAACTAAAGCACTTCACTCAACATGCGTTTCAATTCAATAGACATAATAAGGGAAGGAGAAAATAAGAAGGGAAAGGAAACCGCACCAAGCATTTCATTAAAAATCCAAACGTTTCAAAACATAAACCATAGTTATTGAATCTTGAGCTAGCAAGAATACTACTCCTCCATGAAGGAGGTTACAAGGAAAAAGAGTAGTAAAAGCTAAAAGAACTTCAAAAAAAAAAAAAAAGAAAAAGCAAGGGACATCAATTAAAATAATATAAAGTGAGTGGTGTTCAAAAAGCAAGAAGGAAAAGAGAAGAGACAACTTCCTTTAACTAAACCTATTATTTTCCCCCTCAAATGGCCAAGAATGCCTCAAAATTTCAGAAAGGTATTACATAATCCTTAGAATTGCTACAAATGGGCCCAAGTGGATAAAATTGCAATATTTAAACTTGTCTCAAGATGCAGAGTTCTCTTTAGTGACCAAAGCTCATTGCTACTAGTGGTTTTCAAGTTAAAGTGCCTGCTTCTCTGTGCAAGCTCGCTATAGTGACCTAAACTTGTTGCAGCGGAGCTATGTTGGCTCATGAGGATGTTGCAACTCCCGGGCTTGCTATAGCAATGCCATTTCAATGGCAAGCTCATCTCTTTAACTCCTAGACTTCCTCTCGACTCTTCTTCTTGAAAGCTCATCTCTTCTTCTTGAAAGCCTTGGCCTAAGCTCCAAGCCTACATTGCACTCAAAGATGGTCCCTTATAGTCCACAAATCTCTTTGCAAAAGTATTAGAACTCATAAGTGACAATATTAATACTTGAACAACTCATGAAATTAATGAAATTAGAGCACTATTCAAGCAATGTGCATAAGGGGACCCACTTACAACTTCCTAGTTAAAAAACGAGAATTATGCGCAAGTTGCATGTAAAGCTTTCTAGATAAACGGAGAATTATTTACAAAATATGTGTTTATCAGCCCCTAACAACAAATGTCTACATGTATTTATAGTGTCTCTTACCTTGATTTCCAAGGCATAAGACCTTGATCCTCAAGGCATAAACATCATCAAATGTCACTGTGTGCCTAACTTGACTTCTTTTTTATTTTGAGCTCATTTAGATATGTTTGGGTAATTTTCATGAAAAAGATATTTGATGATAAATAAATACCTTTTAATATTATATCCAAATATAAATTGACATTACATCCAAATATAAATCAACTATTACTTTTTAAAAAAATCTTAATTAAAAATATCGATTTAAAAAAGATTTTTTTTTTTTCTGATAAGTACATCCGAACGAGCTCTTTCTTATGTTCATATATACCTGATAACTATATGAATATTTATTATACTGCTATATTATATATCTTCACGTTAATTTTATATATATATATATATATATTATTAAAATGTTTATTCCTATACATAATTATTTTACCTTATATACAGTTTTAGTTTTTTTCTTGGATAAATTTTTATGAAGCTATCATAATAATCAACTTAAATAATTAACAAGAATAAGATAAATTACTCTATAAAATATTTTGTGAAGAAGAGGATGTTACATAAGTCACCAGAATTGAGCTAGTAATGATGGGTTTGGACAATTTACTATAAGATTATAAGTTAAAACCTCATTTCGATGTACCTAAACAATAAACGTAGAAAATGTAATTCTTGAGTAGAATTATCCACCGACGTACCAGTTTGTGCTCAATATTTCCACAACCACTCCAAATCAGACGAAAAGGAAAACCGATTGATAAAGTGACTGAAACTCTTGTCAAATTGACTTGACTCAGCGCCGTGAGTACCGGGCTAATTTTCTTCTATGATTAGTGTATCAATAAATGTAGCCATTGCATTTCATAGGACATGAAGAAGGGAAAAAAAATTGCAGCTCAAAACCATACCAGGCATTGAGAGTTGTTGATCTTCAAATTCCTCTTTTGACATGGAGTGGCCATGCAAGAAGCCGTGGCTGCTATTGGTGGGAACAATGATAGTGTTGGTTCAAGAGTTTGGCAGAAGCAGTGGTTGCTTCCCAGAAGAGAAGGTGTCACTGCTGGATTTCAAGGCTGCTTATTCCAACGAGACTCTGCTTCCTTCGTGGGTGGATCACCCAAACAGCAATTGCTGTGATTGGGAGCGTGTCACTTGTCATAATTCCTCTTCGGGCCATGTCATTCATCTCTCTCTGCAGAATTCGCAAAGAATTCTGGTTGCAGAAGAATTCTATCTACACTCAGCAACCTTAAACTGGACATTGTTCCAGTCCTTCAAGGAATTGAGAAGCCTTAATTTGTCCGATAACTGTTTTGATGGCTTCATTTGGAAGGGAGGTACGCTCTAAAATCTAATCTCGTGTATTTGTTTGTTGTTGTTATTATTATTATTATTATTTACATATAATAAGAATGCTCAACCACCCAATGACACGAGGGGAGCAGAGAGATCAACATAAGATAGCAAAAATGACAAGCACACAGTTCCACACATGCAAAAGGATAATAATATATCTCTATTTATGCTTTTGATTATTTTTGTTCTTTATAATTACTGATATAATTAATTTGACAAAGTATAATTGTTAAGTTTCTACTTTTTATTATGAGTTTAATGTTAATCTACTGTCAATGTAAAATTTTAATATCCAGTTATATAGTGTCACATTAGCAAAGATGGTTAAATATCACATCCACTACTTGAAAAGACATGTTAATAGGATGATGTTAATGGATAACAATGTAAATTTTTTTAAAAAAATTTTCAATATATAAAAATTAAACTCTTTTATTATTATTTTTGGTCACTTTTAATTATTTTCATATACTTGCAGTTTGCAGTTTGCAGTAAGGAATTTTTACATTTGCCCATGAATCCATCCTTTCATTTTTTATATCTCTATTAATAATGACAAATAAACAAATAAATTGCTTGCACTTTTCTAATTTGTTAAAAACATTAGGATTATGAAATCTTATAATATTACTACGATGAAAAATATTTACGAAGGCTAATATGTGAAAACACTTTACGATTGGCTGTTTACATGCATCTTTTTCCCACGTTTTCTTTCTATTTTAATTTTTTTCTCATTCTTTAACGCCGTTTACATTCATATGCTGTTATAAATGTTACCAAAAAAGTATGCTATTTATAAAATATATAATGAATGCTTTTTTTACCATATTTTGATTTCATTCTTTTTTTTAAAATTTTGTATCTAACATTTTGATAATGTCTTAATTTTGTTCTATACACTAACACTATCAATTTTATTGATGAATAATAGCAATCCATCTTTAAATATCCATTCTTATCTTATATATTGATGCATTACTTTACATGTAGAAACTCGGTTTTTTCTAATCATTCTTATTGAAATAAACAATATCTTATTTGTAGACAAATTTTTACCATAAATATTTACTTAAAGATAGGGAAGTAAATTGATCTTTTACATGCAACAAATGACATCCGGCAACCTCCATTAAAAAATTTGGCATTGTTGTTGAATATGATAATATTGAAACATTATAAAAACATTAAGGACAAATTGAAACAAAAAGAAACTTTTAAGATGAAATCAAAATATTGCTTAAAAAATTAGGAACAAATGAGGAGCTTTTGCCATTGATGTTATTATTAACTTTCCTCAATCTATTTTTGACTCTGCGCTTCTCTTTTACTTTTTTGGGGGAAAAAAAACACATATTAGCTCTTGGTGTGAAGAAATGACTATGCAATATAAGGAAACAATTACTTACAAATTTTCAATAAAAAAGTTACTTACATTGTTTCAAATTTTATTTATGGTTGCATACGGTTGGAAAGATATGGTTGTGCAGTGAGAGAATACACACATACAATCAACACAATATTTTCAAGGATTATTTTGTCACAATTCAAAAGTTCCCCAAGGTATAGTATACTTTTATGGATGGGTCAACATCACAAGAACTGCAAAGCAAAAATAATCATATGTAATCGAAGAATATAACATGAAGAAAAGTGAAAGGAGAGAAAATCAAGAAGTGCATGACAAAAAGGCTACTTGTTGGGTAGCAAAAATCAAAGAAAATACAAAAATAAATCTAAGACAAAACACACGAACTTTAACGTGGTTTAGCCTTCAATGCCTACGTTCATGACTTCACAAGTCTTTCACTATTGTAACTTTTAAATGGCTAAAATTGCAAATTATTTTTACAAATCTTCATCATATTGATAACTCCTAAAAACTATGCATATAATGGAAAAATTCCACTCTTGGATATATTGGCCAAAACACTTGCAAGACTTCTAATTTTACTCGATGTGAGACTTTAGGTTAAATGCCACCAGTATGCAATGCGCCCTACTTGCCTATTCTAAAATAATTCTCAAATAGATATAAAACATTAACACTTGAAATAACCAAAACTAAATGAAAGGTAATAACGTGGGCAGTTTTGAATCTTTTGTACGGAATATCTCAGGTCTACGTGTCTCTAAACAAATCTAGTATAGCCTTAGAGTTCCCTAAGACCCCTTGTGTAGCCGATAAGGCCTCGAAACCACCAAAGTCATGAAAAGTGTAGAACTGTGCTACCACTGTCAAGTATGATCACTAGGCAAGCATTTCTCCCCGTAGGCGAGGCCTTAACTCTAGAATTGCTCTCTAGAATTTGCTAAGCTTGCTTAGCAAGGCTAAAAAGCTAACCAGACAAGGTCCATTATGTGCAATCTTCCCAAGTGAGGCCTATAAGCTCGCTTGCCAAGGTTGGGAGCTCATTAGGCGAGGTCTTCGACACTGGAATAGCATCAAAATGACACTATTTTGATTTTTGACACCCTAACCCCTTTAGAACCCTCACAACTCAAGTTTTTACCCCCCAGCACAATAGAAACCCTTGTATCCTAACACTCTTTCCTCTTTTTCTCTCTCAACCCATCTCAAATCTACCTCATCCAAGCTCCAAGGTATGGATTCGTCCATGTTTTATGTTGGATTCCTTTTCTTCCTCCTCTATGTTATAGGTGTTGTTATTTCTCATTATTGTCAAGTAGAGGGGGGGTACTTTCCTAATTTTTTAGAGTTGTAGTAGAGTTGTCTAGAGGGTAGTATAGGTTAATCTTTGGTCTTGTTGATTCGATGGCAGACATTGGTGCCTCTCAACTCCATGGAGCTTCTTGGTTGTTGACACCACTAGTTCTCCCCCTCCAGGTTAGTAGGTTTGAACTCGTGATCTTATTTTCATCATTATGAATATATTGTATGAATTATGATTGCTAAACATGAGTGAAAATTTGTATAGAATTTGAATTTACAAGTTTTGCGAAGCTAGCAAACATTATGATTTTTTACTATAGCATGAAAAAAAATGTTTTACAAAGCCATGAGACCATGATTGATGTGTTGTGTGCTATGAAAATGTTTTATGTACTCATGAAAAGATTTATTGGAAAATATGATTTAGCAAGCTTACCAAAATCGCTTGACATGCACTATGAGTTGATGAAATTACTCTGTTTTCAAGATTTTAGAATTTGTGACTAAGCTTTTGGAACATACGATTATGCTTTATTAAAACATTGAGTTGAGTGTGGTTTGTCTCTATTAACACACATGATATTATGATTTTACGAGTTCCAAATTTATAGAGTTATGTTAGCAGACTATGGGGTTATACTTGATACATCCCTTCTTGGAAAGTATTTATGTTTATGAAATTTCAATGATTATGTTGTGAAACCATAAGCTTGAAATATATTGTTTCAATGCTAGTTTATGTTGATAGACAGAATACTAGAGTTAATGAGCTTTAGAAACTTTGGCTTTCTCAATTAAAATTTTATGACGGTTTTAGAATAAGGAATTAGTAAGAGAAATAGAATTGCGAGTTAATTGCAGTAGAGGGGTCGTTAACCTTGGTATACCATATTGTCCATGAGGGGCAGTATCTTGATTATACAGATTTTAATGTGTCCCTAAAGGATCCATTTAATGTTCACATAGTCGTCCACGAGGGAAATGGTTTGCGAAGGACTGATATCATCTAACCAAATGACATGACATATTCTATTTCTTTACTAATTGCTACAGTTAATAATAAAACAGTTTTAGGAAAAGATGTGTAAATTCTCTATCAATAGATTATGTATATATCTATATGTATATGAAATATTTTTGCTTGTTACATGTGTATATATATATATATATATATATCTTGCTGGTTGTCCTATGTGGGTGGTGGTTGAGAATCCTCTCACTCATTTCAATGACTTACCCTCCCCTTTCCTCCTTATAGTTACAAGTCCAATTGTTGCCTAGTAACCGATTCAATAGCCCATAGCTATCCAGTGGTGAGCTCTACATTGCAATAAGGCTTAGTTAGGCTTATGTTAGAGTTAGGGTACTCTAGTAGATGTGTAGACAGAATCCAAACCATGCATCCTATTTTAAGATTGTTTATTTATTTTCAGAATTTAAGTATGAATTTGAAAAGTAAAGTGTGATTAAAATTTATGTAATGTGCTAGGCATGTATTCACAATTTTGTTTTCAAGCATTAAACTAGTTTTTTCATTTCGATTAAGATCATGAAATGAGATGGTTTAAGATTTCACTAACGGCATATTTGATTAAGATTTTTTCAGAACTATGTACATCAAAATATCTCAGTTTTATGAGCTTGAGTATTATGTTTTGAACAGAGAATTTGATGATGGATTAGATTTAATTATGCTAAGAATGAAAATCATGTTATCTCATGCATTTAATAAGTCAAATTACCCAGGAGACTTATGTGGGGACCCAGTCCCACATGTGCCAATCATGTCCCCAAATTGGGTTGTGATATTGTGAAAGATATAGAACATTCACCTTTTAATTGGAAATGTAGAAAATATGAGGTCATAACCTTTTGAAATATTTTATAGCAATCTCCCTCATATTTCAAATGATTCGAAAAATTGATAGTAAAACAAAGTGAAAAGAATATGGGTTATATGAATGCAAACATTTCGAATTTGGTGTCTTTTAAACTATGAACTGGCTTTAGATAGACATAACCTTAAATTACAATGTACTGATGAAGTTTCAACTTCCAAGAACCAAACACTTTTTTTTTATTTAACCTAGAGGCCTATTTTGTCACAATATTTACCATCGTCATCCTTTCCTTGTTGTTTAGGTTAGTTTGCACTTTTCAGCCATGTGCATGCCTGATAGTTATTTAGTAATCTAGAGACTTAGCCATAATATCCTAGGAGTAGCCCTACTTTACACACATATAGGTGATTTTATCAATTGTATAATTTACTTTATACACCACCCATAAGGGCTATGAAATTTCAACATAAAAGCATTTAGCTTACCTACATAAATGCAATTTAGCAAGGCTCATATGCTTCTTACACCATAGAAAGGGACCCATAACGTTCTAGCAAGAACTAGAGACATGCTAATTTTAAATTAGCCTGAGTCTTGTTCCTCTAATTAATATGGGATTTAGAAAGTTCCTTTCAAGAGGCTTAGCAAAAGGAACTGAAAGATTCTGTCCTATTTTCACTTACCTAATGGATATAACTCCATCTTTCAAATGTTGTTTTATCACCTCATATCTCAACCAAATGTCGGCTTTGAAGATCTTTCATGTTGGAGGTGGTTGTTGTTTTCTCTTTTCAGCTTGTGTTTGTAGTAGTCATTGAATAACTTTTAGGGAAATAAAGAAAATAACTGTAGTTTGGAAAAAATAAAGGTTTGTTTGGTTTTACAAAAAACAAATTTCATTTTGTGTTGAGTTTGATTTTTAGTTTTCATGATTCCATAGAGAAACCAATGAAAACCTCAAAATCCAATTTTTTTTAAGTATTTGTTTCAAGTTTTCACTATTTTCTTCAAACAAATCTTGAAAACAAAAAAATAACTAAAAATAGAGAATTAAATTGTTTTTGGATCCCAGGCAACCCCCAAGGTATTCAAATGTATGTAGAGTTTCCCCTTCTGCAATAGCAACATTTTTCATCATTGATACTAATGGCCACATTGGCAATTGTACTTTTGAGGTCTATTTTGAAGAGACCCTAGCTTTGATTTAGGATTATTTTTGTAGTGATTTTTCTTGGGTGTAGATTATTGTTGGCATCTGAAGTCTGCGCAATGGAAGGGAAGAAGGCCGCACATGCATTTGCAAAGTTATTTTACTCATCAAAAGATATCTCCCCATAATAGTAGGTAGACAGCTAAGCGTTAGATAATTCCTCCTATGTTATGATTTTCAAGGACATGATAAGAGTATAAATCGATTTATTCCTTACCCCCAATAGTAAGGAAGAGAGATATTATTTGTGATTTATAACGTTATTTATGAGGATAAGATTTCCTGTATAAGGACATAAGATCATATGCACTTTATTCGTACACATAACCTTCTTTGCAAAGTTGGCGTGCGTCCAATTTTCCTTTTCATGATTATATATTGAACTACTTTAGTATCTGAAGCTCATGCCTTTATAGTTGCATCCAAATGATGAGGCCATAATTTGATATTACAAATTTTTGTTGTAGCACCATCCCTGTTTGAGAATATTCTCTTAGTTATTTTCATTGATATATACACCTTTGAAATGGGGGAACCACATATGGATAACCGCTACAAGAAAGGCGCGAGAAACTGATGCATTTACTGACAGGTTTTTCGATGGGTATGATTTTTACTGACGGGATTATCGACAGTTATAGGGGCATCGGTGGTGAGGCTGTCAATGAATATTATCGACGGTAATAAAATCTATCGGTTATTTCTTATGCTTTTACTGATGGGTAAGATGATAATTAGCCGTCGGTACAATTAAATAAAAGGCATCACCTCGGTTGTCAGAGAGATATTTATACCAAAGGGTTTATTTATTTTTACCGATGGGTATTTAATTTAATAAATTCTAATTTTTTAATATTTTATCGATGGGTATATCGATGGTTTTTTTATTCCTAGGAAAATTATATTGAAATAAATATTACATATTATTGACGGGATTACCCGTCAATAATAAATAAATTTTTTAAAATTTTCTTTTTAACTATGATGTGATTGGTAATATGTTATTTATTAATTAATTATTTATTTATATAATAACCTAATTATTAATTAAATTGATATTAAATAAGAAAATAACAAAATGAATAAATTAAACTAATTAAATAAAATATCAAATTGTGACAATAAAATATATACAAATTATAATAAGTGTAAACAATATATAGAATGGAAAAAAAAATGAAGCTAGATAAAAACTAGCTAAACTCCTGGGTGTCAACATCGTCGGCGGCATCACCATCATCATCATCTGGACAATCATCATCGTTTGCCTCGTTCGACAGTGAGTGGCCCTCAATAATGGAGGGGAGTGGGATATGGGGGAATGGGGTCTGGGGGAGAGTCTTACCTGAGCTGGAGGATCCTGAAGCCTGCATGTCCAGAAAGAAGCTCATCACATCAGCAGTGATTTGCTGCTGCATCTTTTGGAGCTAAGCCTTCTCTTTCTTTGCTTTCTCCTGCTATTGGCACTCAAAAGAGAGCTTAAGCTCTCGAATCTTTCTTAACTCCTACTCCACAGCTGCTTGGCCTGCCTGTTGCTCCTGGAGTTGCTGAAGGAGCTGTGCCTGCTACTGTTGGATCAACTATGCCTGCTGCTGCAGCTCCTGGTTGAGGGCATGCACATGCTCCCTCCGGGCATCATTCCTAGTAGCTAACCCAGTGGCGGAGGATGAGGATATACTCTCATGGTAGTACCCTATCCCATATATGCGGCCTTTATAAGGGCCACCAACCACCTGAGCCTAGACATCCTCCTCATTTGGAGGAGGAGGAATGTCAACATCGGGCCCAGCCTTAGCCACTTAGGTCTAGTACTAGGTCTGTGCTTACTCCCAGAGGTCAATAAACTCGGACTGCAAGAGAAAATGATAAAACACATTATAAGTAATAATTATGAAATAAATGAAAATAAGAATAAAAATTAGGTAAAGTTATGTATAAATTCAAACATTCATAGATCGCCTCGAAGCGAGGGTCCACCCAGACCTCTCCAGACTCACCTTCTACTCACCTTTTTAGGTGTGGGTCTTTCGAAATAGGTTGCCCTGTGTCAAAGGGCAACTCAACTCCATTGCATGCACAAATAACCACAATAAAGTCATAAACATATAGTATTTGCCATAATTCAAATATAGTAAATGTTATTATAAAATGTAGAAA
The DNA here is from genome assembly GCA_031216105.1 of Dalbergia cultrata. NCBI lineage: Eukaryota > Viridiplantae > Streptophyta > Magnoliopsida > Fabales > Fabaceae > Dalbergia > Dalbergia cultrata. The sequence continues at coordinate 23,835,964 of CM062350.1, forward strand.
GGTTAAAGGATTACCAAACGCTTGCGGGTCCCTTCCTGGGTGCTCAACCCACTCGTGTGCAACGACCTGCCTTTCTATGAGGTTCGATTTGTCTTTCCCTTATCCGACCTATCTTTAAAGGTCGGGTCACTGGCCCAATGGCACTGCAACTCACTAAGTGTGGCATTATTCATCCATGAGCTACTCATGTGTCCTTTACGAACATCATGAAACATATCCCACAGTCGTTTAACGGACCTAATCCTTTAAACCCTCTTCATTGCGAGCTCATGCTCGGGCTGAATGTAGAAGGATATTTGCATATACATATTCACAACACATAAGTTATTATATATAAGCATATATTTTAATAAAAGTGAATAAATCATAGAATTATCTTCCAATCGGTCCACCACGACTCCTTGACATCAGCAGGGATGTCATTCCATGTGGGCCACGGATGGTTATATCAACTCTGTATAACCTCCATAATCCTATGGTGAGTCGGCGCAAAGGGCTAAAAGCTATTACATAGATAAAATAAATAAATAAAAATCAAAATAATTTAAATATCATAAGTAATGTAAAACTATAATGTAATAAAAAACATATTTCAACTTACCTATCTCTATCGTCCAATCTGATCTGATGAAGAGGTTTGCCACAAACCCTAAGTGGCCTACCATCTGGGCCGATGGGCCTTCCATCTGCGTCCTGTGCCTGTGACCTAGTGGAGGAAGGAGGAGTCTGATCAGATACAGGGCTAGGAGTCTGGGCAGTGGTAAGCTAAGGGTAATGGTAAGCCTAAGGGCAGTGGTCACTGATGCGAGTGGGCTGTAGGTATGAATACAGAGGAGGTGAGGGCTCGGCATGCCTAGGAGTGGGCATCATCTTAAAGCCTGGGGTGCTGATGGTAGGGACTGAGGTGGAGGTAGTGGAGGGGAAGTAGGAGAGGTGGTGGAAGGGGTAGTGGCGGAGGTGGTGAGAAGGCCAGTGGCTGAGGTGGGGGTGGGTAAACCAACCTTCCGAGGTCGGCCTTTGCCTCTACCATCCATACTGAAACAATTCAAAAGTAGTCCATATAAAAACATTAATTAAATCAGGAAATTTCAAATAATTTCATAATAATATTGCATATAATATTCAATACCTTAGTTAATCTGAAAGTGTAGGGCTGTTTTCATCATCACTCTGTTGTTAATCACTAGGTGAATCATCAACACTACTAGCACTTATTTTATTTTCATGATTTCTGATTAGGTGGTTACTTATGCATTCAATTATGTCAACTTCCCTAGTAGTCAATGAAAGAGGGATTTCAAGATTGTCTACATCGATTACTGCTCTTGAAGGGGGTGGATCATCCACTTGATAAGCATTTTCAACAGTATCTTCCTCAATTTCAATCTTATCTCTTAGTTTTATCTTGTTCACAATCCTCCACTGTGACCTAGTTTTCTCAGGATAAGACATATAATATACTTGTATAGCATTTTGGGCTATAATAAATGGATCATAACTTCTACATCTTCTAGTGTGATTGATTTCAATGATTTTGTAATTGTTGTGTTGTTGTGTCCCAGTAAGTTGGGTAGGATCATACCATTCACATTTTCAGTTGGGTTTAATCCTAAACCCTACAATTTTGTAAATATGGTAAGCTATTACTTTTAAATACAAATTCAATTGCTATTTCAACTTTTAGTATAGTTCCCTTAATCTTATTCCCTCACCAAATATTTAGAACAAATTTTGACAATATCTCCCTTTAAATTAGGAGCTTCCGTCAATAGATATTTCTTTTAATTGATCTTTAAAAAACATGCAATTGGTCTTTAAGTTTTATTTAAATTATTTTTTTAAACAAATTCAATTGCATATTAAGTTTTTCTTAATATAGTTACTTTTATTTAATCTATTATTCCTAACAAAAATTTTCACAAAATTTTGACACAATCTCCCCTCAATTTAGGAGCTTCCGTCGTCAAATATTTCTTTTTATTATAAAGATCAACAACAAAATAGATATAGTGAAATAGTTACATGCTAATAATTACATACGATTCACATAATCCTAAAAACCGTTCTATTGTGCATCCCTTTATAACTCCACAACATGCATCCTGCAATCTCCACAAACACAAAGAATCCCACAACAAACCAATCAAACAAGTTAAGGAAGGACCTTTATGTCTTTCCCTCCAGTCATGCAATCCCCATTTCCTACAACTCTATACTAGAAAACATAATTCCCTATATATCCTACATATATATTAAATGATATAAATAACAAGGATTGAGTTACTAACCTTTATAGCAGTAAAAAAAAATACAAAATGTAGTAAAGCTCTCGACGTTCAACCAAATCCAATCTTGAAAATCCAATATGATAAATTTAAATCAATACAATTATATACATGAAAAAACATAAACAAGAAGAATGACAAACCGATCCCACAACAGTCAATAATCACTGTCACCATCAAGAATAACTCCTATGTTAATAAATTAACAACAATAATTACTCCACAATGCAACAAAACACAATACTATGGGCACCCATAAATGCAAGTAAGCCAAATAAAAAAACTAAATTGATTAAAATGCTCACCAAAGCCCCAAGATTGTAATGGTGGCCTTCATTTCTCGAATGGAGCTCCAGAGGTAGCAAATGGAGGCAAAAATGGCGGCAGTGGTGAACTTTTAGAGAGAGAGACTTTGCACCTAGTAAGGAGGAAGAAGGGTCAAGGTGGGGATAAGTTCGCAGATTACTGACGGGTTTAATGACAGAAAATCCACAATAGAATCATTTGCGCAGCAATTTGTGAATTTTCAAAAACCCGTCGATAATAAATAAAAAAATAACAATTAAAAAATACATATCCATAAGTTATATTGTTAGTAAAGAAATTAAATAAATATAATTCTAATTATAATTAATGTCGATCGGTAAACCCGTCGATCACTATGATAAATTATAAAAAAATAATAGACTGATAAATATACCTATCGATAAATTAATCAATAAATATAATTATAATATAATAAACACCCGTCGATTTGTATAATAAAATATAAAAACTTAAAATCTAATATTAAATTAACCCTTCGGTTACATCATCGGTAACTTCATACATTAAACAAATTACTGAATTAACCCATCGGTTTACCCATCGGATATTATGCTTCCCAAGTGACGGGTATTGGCACCATCATTTACTGACGATCTTACCGACGGGTATACTTAACAATTATAATTTTTTTCCAAACTACGTCAACCCGTTGGAAATACCATCGGTAATTATCGACAGTTTCGCACCCGTTGGTAGTTTACATCGGTATTCCATATTTTTCTGGTAGTGAATTAAACCCATAGGCTCATGTGGACACAAGTTTCTTTTTTTTGTGTCTTCTAGGATTGCTACAAAGATTTTAAGGTCCATTAATTCTTTATGGAAACTACCCCTAGAACTCATCCTTTCTTTTATTTAATGTAGAGCAATCAAAGATTCCACTGATAGGAATTTTTATTCCTTAGGGAGTGGCATGCTCATGTTTTAAACATCTTTATCATTTTGTTGATGCTCTCCAATAATTTCTTGTTGAGGGATATAGTAAGACATCAAGATGAGTCCGATATAGTAAGACATCAAGATGAGTCCCATAATGGCGAGCATCACCTCTACTTTTTTTAACCTTTGAATTTATAGTGCTTCACTGTTAAACTTATTTAGGTAGTCTTAGAGGACTCATCTAAGCCTTAGAAGAAATTTATCAAGATTACCAAGGTATGTTGTTGCCTATTGCTACTTTAAAAGTAGGATAGAAATTTTGAGAAAAGGTTAGTAAATTGGCTAATAGATCGAGTGGCGAAAAAGAAAACCACTTTAGTGCTACATATCATATCGTATTAGGGAATGCCCAACCCATGATGGGAATGATGCTTAGTACAAAAATCATAGAGGAATGGAAAGTAACCAAGTAGTCATGCAAATCCATCATAAGGGTCCATCCTTAATAGGTTTTTGAATCCCTCAAGAATGGAATGCTTCTAATATAGTTAGAGAAAGAATTTGAGAATAAGTACACCATCCTTATTGTTAGGGCGGGGGGAGCCTAACAGGGGGAGATACAATCAACAAGTTAAGTGAGTGCACCACAATACCGGGCCAGACGCCACATCTTGACCCAAAACCTTAAGGCAATGAGTCATGGCTCCTCCCACATTATATACTACTCACTTAGTCCATTCTTAACCAAAGTGGGACTTCACCTCTCACACTTAACCTCAACAATCTCCCCCTCAAGTGTGAGACCCACCACATTGCTTCCCCATTAGCCAACCACTCTTTCCAGCACCTGTCACCCACAGTCCATGCCTTTTTGGGAACCGAGTCTAACCTTGGCTCTGATACCAATTGATGGTACCAAAGGACTTGAGAAAGGGGGGTTTGAATCAAGTCCTTAGTATTTTAAAAGCTTTTCCTGCACACTAAACACCCAAATAAAAAAAGCTCATAGTAATATACGAGATTTAATAGAAAGTCTATTGAATATGTATGAGATATTTTAATTGAACTAATTATTTAGTTTATAACCAAACTATATCAAAGATTAAGAGAAAAGCATATATGTGTGTGTGTGTGTGTGTGTCTAAAACGGAGATAGAGAGTAGAGCTTGCACCAATGGTTTTTATACTAGTTCGATTCCAATGTGGAATCTATATCCAGTTCCCACCACCTGTCGGATTTTCCACTAAACAATTAGAGACAAATTACACCAATGGCCTTTACTATCTAGTGATTCACTCTCACATTCAAGACCAATATGCCAAACAATTTCTCCAAGCTCCCCAAAAGTAGTCTTTTACAAAGAGCCTCTTCAAGCTCACCAACAAACACAAAACCTTTTCCTCACCAACAAAGATTTGCTCTCTTAATGGACTTTTCAAGACACTCGTTATTATTCTTTGAGTTACTCACTATGCTTTCTAGCCTTTTTCACTCACAAGAACTACAAAAACAATTCTCGCAGAATTTCTATCACAAATTGAATTTGAGAAAACTGAAGAGCTCTAACAATGAAGCTTAAAAAACTGATAGGCTAATGTGTCTTGCTGCTGTGTATTTTCATTTTTCTGCCACACTACTGGTTCCAACTCAGTTCTTAAATAAAATAGCATTGATAGCCTTGTGGCATGAATCCTGGTGGTGATTTTCTTGGAATTCTTGATTTTCTCCTTGAATCCTTGCTTTGCCTTTGTGATGAATATTGAAAGTCAAGTATTGTGGAGGCATAGGAAATTAATGCCGTTGGAAATCCTTCCCTTTTTTAAATTAGCAAACCTTCCAGCCATCTCCAATTACTGTGCTGAATCAATGATTACAAAATTGATTCTTCCAAAAATAAATTATCATGAGAAATCATTTCAATGTAGCAATATCTTTCAAATATTTCCCTTTCAATTTCCATCATCCATAGGAGCGCAAACTATTAACAATCTTTCCCTTTTCTGCTTAAATACTATAATCAGCTTGGAATGCATTTGATTTCTTTCCTTTTTTATGCTCCTAATAATTCAAAAGTATTCTACATAAGAATTCTTTTGGCAAGGATCAAGTGCATATATTGAAGTCATAAACATACATTATGTTTGTTATCATCACATATTATGAGAATATCCCAATTTGGGCCAACACTTATGAATGTTACGATTATGGAATAAGGAACTATTCCTTTTCTCAAGGCTAATAGTCCAACGTCTGGAGCTCTGAAGTCATTATCCATCATTGATGGAAGCACCACATGCCTAGTTGTTTCCCATCCTATCTTAGTGTTCAATGCGCCCCTTAACTCTATGAACTTTTTCATCTTATAGTCATTGGTGTTGTAGCATTTTCACCATTTAGATATATCAGCCTCGGCTCATAGGTGGAGTTGTCATAGCTATGCAAAATAGGAGAGCTCGGTGTTGTATATTTCTTATAGGATGTGATTGCAATATGTTATCATGACTTGACTTTTGTTAAAGCAAATGGACAATGTCCAAAATCATTTTGGTACAGCACATAGTCTGGCAGCACATGGCACATGGTTTTGAAAACTATTGGCTAAATTTTCAACAAATAGCAAATCAGGTAGGCACCGCTTTTGAATACTTATATCAGAATTTGACAATTGTGGCACATGAAGCTCTATAAATAGAGCATGAACATTGCACTTTAGACATCATAAACACAAACAAACTCCTCCCCTCTCTTAGTTGTAGAGCAGAATTATTTATTCTATATAAGTTTTTCTGTTTTGTAAGTTGAGAGTATACACTAGTATGAAAAATACTATAAGGTATTATGGGTGTATTTGGGATTTTGGTTGAGTGAAGTGTGCCCATCTTTTGTATCTCCATCATATTTCCATAGTGAAATATTTGGTTGTCGTCTTTGCTTGTGGATGTAGGCTTTAAGCCGAACCACGTAAATTCCTGGTGTCATATTTATATTACACTTCCGATATTTATTCCATTAGCATGAATAGTGACATGGGTCCTACTCTAGTGAATAGTGACATTGATCTTACTATTCACAAGAATAGTAACTCAATCCGACTGTTGAGCATTATTCACATGAATAGTGAATAGTGTCAGGCGGGTCCCATCATAACTTACTATTCACCCTAGTTTATTGTTCTACTATTTTTGCTGTTTGGGTCCGCCATATCACAACAAAATGGTATCAGAGCTCTTATAGAGTTCTGGGCTAATTTGTTCAAAAATGTCTGCTGCAAAATTTGATATTCAGCAGTTTGATAGGCGCATTAATTTTGGCATGTGGAAGGTTCGTATGATGGCTATTCTTGTACAGCAAGATGTAAAAATAGCACTTTCTGACAAGGAAAATAAGCCCGAGACAATGAAGGAATCTGAATGGGAAGATGCCGATTAGAAGGCTCTTTCTATTATTCAGTTATGCATTACAGACGATGTGCTACAGGAGGCCCTTTCGGAGAAAACAGCAAAATTGTTGTGGACCAAGTTAGAGTCATTGTATATGACTAAGACGGTGGCCAACCGTCTCAAAGTGTTTCAACGTCTGTACATGCTTCGTATGGCAGACGGGACATCAATCCTGTCTTACATAGCTGAGTTCACGTCACTCGTCACAGATTTGAAAAATATGGACGAGACATTTTCAAGTGAGCAATAAGTAATGATGTTGCTTTGTTCCTTACGTCCTTCATACAAGCACTTTCATGAAACACTCATATATGGTCGCGAAAGCCTCAAAATAGATGAGGTTAAATCTGCACTTCTAAGTCGCGACAAAATGGAGCATGATACTGGTAGTCATGATAATACTGCATCTGGCTTGGTTGCCAGAGGGAGGTCAAAGGAGTTTGGATATAGTAGCAACAGAGGAAAGTCTAGATCTAAGTCTAAACATCGTAAAGGCAGGTGCCGATATTGCAAGAAGGAAGGGCACTAGAGAGCAGAATGTCCGAAGCTCAAAGACAAGAAGGACAAAGATTCAAGTGATGCAGCAATTGTTGGTAAATGTACTGATAATGTTCTCAAGGTATCAACCAGTTCAATTGGTGATACTTGGATGCTTGATTCTGGATGCTCTTATCACATATGTCGGAACCGGGATTGGTTTACAACTTCCTGGTCAATAGATGGTGGTGTTGTTCTTATGGGGAATGATATGCCCTGTAAGATCATTGGCATTGGAACAGTCCAAATCAAGACGCATGATAGAGTTGTGTTAACATTGACTGATGTTTTGTACATTCCAGACTTGAAGAAAAATCTCATATCCTTGGGTGTCTTCGATTCTCAAGGTTATAAGTATTTTGGTAAAGGTGGAGTTTTAAAAATCTCCAAAGGTGCTCTTATTATGATTAAAGGCAAGCTGGTCAACGGCCTTTATCTACTTCAAGGAAGTACAATTGTTGGTGCTGCCTCAGTATCATCCTCATCTGATTCTGATTTAGATACTACTCGTTTGTGGCATATGCGTCTTAGGCATATGAGTGAAATAGGAATGTCAATTTTGAGCAAGCGCGGCTTGCTAGGTGATCACAAAGTTGGGAAGCTTGATTTTTGTGAACACTGTGTCTATGGAAAGCAGACTAGAGTCAAATTCAGCATTGCTATCCACAGGACGAAGGGCACAGTGGATTATATCCATTCTGACTTGTGGGGCCCTGCGCCTGTTCCGTCAAAAGGTGGTGATAGATACCTGTTAACATTCATTGATGATTTCTCGAGGAAGGCATGGGTTTATTTTCTGAAACACAAAAATGATATGTTCCATACTTTCAAGAAATAGAAAGCGCTTATTGAGAACTAGACCAGCAAGAAAATCAAGCGCCTCCGAATAGATAATGGTTTGGTGTTCTATGAAAGTCAATTCAATGAGTTTTGTGAAAATGAAGGCATAGTTAGACATCGTACTGTGCGCAAGACTCCGCAACAAAATGGAGTGGCTGAACATATGAACAGAACTCTTTTGGAGAGGGCTCGTTGCATGCTTTCTAATGCTGGTTTGTCTAAAGAATTTTGGGCTGAAGCTGTCAATATGGCTTGCTATTTGGTAAATCGGTCCTCGTCAACTACGATCGATTTGAAGACTCCTATTGAGGTATGGTCTGGTACTCCTGCTAATTATTCAAATCTTAGAGTTTTCGGTTGTCCTGCATATGCTCATATTGATTATGGAAAGCTTGAGCAAAGGGCATTAAAATGCATATTTCTCGGATATGCAACTGGGGTGAAAGGTTATAGATTGTGGTGCACTGAACCTCAGTCTTCCAAATTCATAATCAGCAGAGATGTAAAGTTCAATGAATCATCCATGCTTCATCCGAAAAAGGAGTTTGGCGCTATAGAAAAAGACCAAGATGCTAGTAAGCAGGTGGAGTTTGAAGTTAAACCACCAAAGCAGATAGAAGAAGATGCCTCTAATCGGCCCATTCAAGAAGAAGAACAAGATATTGATGATGCCGTAGATATACGACAACAGTTACAGCACTATAGCCTTGCAAGAGACAGAGAAAAGAGGCAAATAAAACCACCACAAAGGTATGGTCATGCAAACATAGTCTCTTTTGCATTATCAGTGGCAGAGGATATGGAATCAGAAGATATTACCATATACCATGAGGCTATCTCGAGTGAAAAGTCTGCACGGTGGATTACTGCAATGAGTGAAGAGATGGAGTCTCTTCATAAGAACCAGACTTGGGAGTTGGTGAAACCACCTAAAGGACATAAAGTCGTTGGCTGCAAATGGATTTTCAAGAAGAAGGAAGTATCCCCTGGAGTTGAACCTGCTCGGTACAAAGCACGTTTAGTTGCAAAAGGTTTTAGCCAAAGGGAAGGAATAGACTTCAATGAAGTATTCTCTCCTGTTCTGAGACATAGTTCCATTCGGGTATTGCTCGCTATGGTTGCACTATTTGACTTAGAGCTTGAACAGATCGATGTCAAAACAGCTTTTCTTTATGGTGAGCTTGAAGAACAAATCTACATGCAGTAATCAGAAGGTTTCACTGTTCAAGGCAAGGAGAATCATGTATGTCTCCTAAAGAAGTCATTATATGGCTTAAAGCAATCTCCTCGCCAGTGGTATAAGAAATTTGACACTTTTATATTAAGTCACGGTTACTCAAGGAGTGACTATGACTGTTGTGTTTACCACATAAAGCTCTCAGATGGTTCATTTGTCTATATGTTGCTCTACGTTGATGACATGCTCATTGCCGCTAAGAGCATGTCTGAGATCAAGAAGCTGAAAAAGCAACTCAGTGGTGAATTTGAAATGAAAGACTTGGGTGCAGCTAAAAAGATTTTGGGCATGGAAATTCACAGAGATCGGCGTGCTGGCAAATTATATTTGTCACAAAGGAAGTATATTGAAAAAGTACTTCAGCGCTTTGGAATGCAAGATGCAAAACCTGTGAGAACTCCGTTGGTAGCCCATTTTAGATTATCAGCAGCATATTCACCACAGTCTGCTGAAGATGAGGAACATATGTCACATGTTCCTTACGCTAGTGCCGTTGGAAGCATCATGTATGCTATGGTATGCACTCGACCAGATATTTCACATGCCGTTAGTGTTGTTAGTAGATATATGGGGCATCTTGGCAAGATGCATTGGCAAGCAGTGAAATGGATACTTCTATATCTTCGAGGTACTACGGATGTTGGCTTAGTATATGACAAGAGTTCTAACACTACTAGTAGTGTTATTGGTTATGTTGACTCAGATTATGCTGGAGATGTTGACAAAAGGAGATCTCTGATAGGGTATGTCTTCACGCTCTCAGGTAGTGCAATTAGTTGGAAAGCAACTTTACAGTATACCATTGCATTATCCACTACAGAAGCCGAATACATGGCAGCAGCAGAAGCAGTGAAGGAAGCCATTTGGCTCAGAAGTTTGGTAAGCAATTTGGGTTTAAAACAAGATGTCATAACTATTTATTGTGATAGCCAAAGTGTCATACATTTGACCAAGAATCAAATGTATCATGAGAGAACCAAACACATTGATGTCAGATATCATTTTATTCGAGAGATAATTTCTCAAGGTGTCATTGTTGTGAAGAAGATTGGTACCTCAAACAATCCAGCAGATATGTTGACAAAGTTAATCACGATAGCTAAGTTCAGGCATTGCTTGGACTTAGTTGGCATTCACAATATGTGAGTCTGCCCTTATGCGCACATTGTAAAAGACGACTTCAGAAACTTGAAGATGGATGAAAAATTAAGTTAAGGTGGAGATTTGTTATCATGACTTGACTTTTGTTAAAGCAAATGGACAAAGTCCAAAATCATTTTGGTACAGCACATAGTCTAGCAGCACATGGCACATGGTTTTGAAAACTATGGGCTAAATTAGGTAGGCACCACTTTTGAATACTTGTATCAGAATTTGACAATTGTGGCACATGACGCTCTATAAATACAGCACGAACATTGCATTTCAGACATCATAAACACAAACAAACTCCTCCCCTCTCTTAGTTGTAAAGCAGAACTATTTGTTCTATATAAGTTCTTCTCTTTTGTAAGTTGAGAGTATACACTAGTGTGAAAAATACTATAAGGTATTCTGGGTGTATTTGGGATTTGGGTTGAGTGAAGTGTGCCCACCTTTTGTATCTCCATCATATTTCCATAGTGAAATATTTGGTTGTCGCCTTTGCCCGTGGATTTAGGCTTTAAGCCGAACCACGTAAATTCCTAGTATCATATTTATATTACACTTCCGCATATTTATTCTGTTAGCACGAATAGTGACATGGGTCCCACTCCAATGAATAGTAACATTGATATTACTATTCATAAGAATAGTAAATCAATCCAACTCTGAGCATTATTCACATGAATAGTGAATAGTGTCAGGTGGGTCCCACCACAACTTACTATTCACCCTAGTTTATTGTTCTACTATTTTTGCTGTTTGGGTCCACCATATCACAACACAATATGTTTGGAGAGGGATATATCCATTGAATCTCTTGAACTATTGCCCTTTGTCTTGCCCTGCCTAGTCCTATCATCATTTCTTAACCACTACACTAGAGGAATATGACTCGGCTTTCGCATACCAATTTTGGACTTAATGTGAAAATTAAAATGAAACCTTAATGTGCTTGGGGGAAAACTAAACAACCAGCCTAGTGCGCCCCCCCCCCTTTTTTATTAATCGAATCATTTTTTTTTTTTCAAATAAACCAATTCCATGAGTAAAATGCCTGAAGCTGTAATCTTGAATGCAAAATGGCAACGTGTTTTTGACAAATTAACGGCATGAGATAACTTTGATAACGAGGTGATAATGCACTAACTTGATAAAATTGACTAATGAAAAGATTGAAAGAAAAACGTAAGGAATTGCTACACAGATTTCAAGATTATAAACATAAAGAATTGAGTAAGTAATTAAACTTAATAAGAACATTTTAAGAACGATACGAACACAGAGCAGTTTTAGTCTTCAAAAGATAGTTTGAAGTCATAGATAAGACTTGAAACATTTCTCTTGGATTACTTATAAAGAGAACATTACAATTACTCCTACTCCTTCTCCCACCTTGATTGATCAAAGACCCTCCTAGTCACCAAGAAAAATGAAATGATAGAACAAGAAAGTAAGAACATAAGTTCACTTGTGAAGGGGGAGAAGAGAGTGAGTGTTGTGTGTCAAATAATGAAAATGTGAAAGGAGAGGTGCAGCCCAAGAAAGTCTTTAATGAGTCCCCATAGTTTTGGTTGTGAAAGGAGGAGATTAGGAATATTAATGACTAGGCCATGAGGAGTCCCTAGACTCATTTTGTTTTTTGTTTTTTTTCTTTGAATGGTAAAAGAAAGGAAATTGGTTGGAATTTGTGTCTTGATTGATAAAATAGTTGTGGGATTTATGGGCTAATATTAACATATGCAGTGCTATTATAAGGAAAATAATCACCGATTATAAGGGTCAGTACCGTGGCCAAGTTTTAGGTTCATACATCTATTTATTTTTTCAAAAAACAAATTGTACTAATGCGACTATGAAATAGTGGGCTTATACTCTGCATGCCAAAAAAATCTTTGCAACGAAATATTGAAAGAAGACAATAATTGATGGCTATGGTGATGAGAACCATGGGTTGTTATTGTTATTATTACTATAATATAATTTAGGTCCAATTGGCTTCTCCATTTTATTTTAAAAGAAAGGGCTTTACTCAAAGAATAATAAAAAAAAATGTAATGGATCTAGTTTCTATTTTTGAGTTATCCCTTGAAGGTGTAGAGACTCATTCACAAGACTTTCAGATCAACGCCCAATAAAGTGTACAGAAAGAATTGGGTCTCACGCCTTTGATACATTTGGACTTATATGGGACATTCCATTGTCCTATAAGACACACTCTACTTGTAAGGCTTATTCTTAATTCATAGGGCATATCTTTTACACACACCCTAAAATTCAAAAATTATTTTTCTAAGTTAGTAAAAATTAAAATATTCTTATTTTAGTATTTAGAAATTCATTTTGAAAGCGAAAACAAAATTTTCGAATGTTACGAGAACTACTTTAGGTTGCACATGGTGGCATGTTGGAAAACACTTAGTACATTATGAGGTTAGCACTTGGTAAAAAAAGCTTAAAGGAATAGAAATTAACTAGGTGGTTCTACGAATCCTTAATAAGTGTCCATCCAATCCCTAGTCTGATTTTTGCTCATGAATCTCTTGATCATTTCATTGAGGTCTTCAAACAATTTCTAGGTGAAGAATTGTCAGCACCCAATTTTTGACTAAGTTAAAAAAAAAAAAAAAATGTATTTAACTTTATTTTATCTTTCGAGTTAATATTATCTTTTCAGCTCATTTTCTCATTTTAACAAAAAAAAAAAGTAAAAAATATAGGCCATCCCATTTTTGTGAATTGGAAACCAAATTTTTGTTTTTTTTTTTCTGTTTTAGTTCACTGTGTTTTTTAGTATCAAAAAAAGAAAAAAAAAAAAAAAAAAGAAAGAAATATGCGCAGAAACCAGACAAAGAGCACATGTGAAGCGTGAATATGCAACTGAGGTTTCAAAGAAGAGAGCGCCAAATAGGAGAAAGTCAGAACTAGGAAGCGTAGTGATGAAAAAGAATCAAGGCAATCCCAGCAAATCCTCTCAATCAAATCTCAACTATCCTTGACTAAATCTGGCAAGATGAATTCATGGCTGTATAAAACGGGATTGCAATTCACATATGAAGGGGGGAAGAAACCATTTGTTTTTTTATCATAGTCATCCTTTTCACTGTCATTAGCCAAATCTCACCATCTTCACCATCATCATTTCCTACATCAGCCATAACCATCGCCCCCACAACCACCATCATTATCTTCCACCATCACCTCACCATTCTAGTTCAATAAGAACCGTCACCCCTCCAAACAAAAACATCAACCAGAACCACAGATCATCATCACCATCATCAAAAACCATAAAAAGAAAAGAGAAGGAGAATAATCAAGGAACCACCCCATAACCACTACAACTAACCTCGCCTGAAGCCCAGTCGCGTGAAACCAGAACCTCCGTACTGTCTCGCTGGGAGGCCGCCGCCGCGAAACCAGCACCTCGCACCTCCCCTTTGCGCGACCGCCATGAAGCCTGGCATGCCTGTGACCGTTCTCTCCACGTCAAGCCGCCCTGCCCACAGCATCTCCATTCCGCTGTAAAGCCGTTGCGCATCCTCTCGCAAACGCCGTAACTCCGTTAGTCTCGCAAGCAACGAACGTCGCTATCGTCGACGTCCCGTAACGTCGAGAAGCCAACCTCTGCCCAGCCTTTCCCAGTCGCTGAGCCACCGCAAGAAACTGCCGCGCAAATCATTCTCGGCCAGCAACCTCCCCGACGTGGTGTCACCCCTTGCGCAACCCAGGACTGTTACTGCAAGCAGAAGCTGCCGCTGCCATGCGCCTGTCGACCCAGCATTGTGGTGAAGTCTGCCGCCTTCCCAAACACAGCTAACGTGAACACTCCTCATTGCAGCTTCGTTGTGAACCAGAGTTGCTTTGCTGTGCAGTTTCAGTGTCTTCCCTGCTCACTTCTTGGTAAGCTACAGATTAGTAGAGGAATTGGGGATCAGGATTTTAGTTAACATAGGAGTCATTTGGTTGGTTTAGTAGTCTCACTATTTGGGCTATTATTGTTGTGCTACCTATTCTTTGGATTAAAGCTGAACGTGGATTTGGGTCTTTGACTTCATTTTGCACATTCTTCCAGGTTTTAGAAAATGTTTTTATCTTTTGGGTTGAGTTTTATTTTAGAATCCGTTTGGAATAAATATTTGGGCTGTGGGTTATGTTATGCTTTTTGGGGTAGAAGTATTTTAGGCTGTTACTTTTTAAAATATATAATTTGGACTCTAGCTTTATTTGGATTTTTTTTGTTTTTTTTCGTGTTAGTAGATTCAGCCAACGTTTTCGTGTTAGGGTCCTTGATTTTTAGTTTTATTTATTTCATTTTGTATGTGTTCTCATGTTAAAATTAGTGTTTGTCAAAAAAAAATTAAAAAAATAAAATAAAATATGAAAAAAGAATCTTTTGAAATTTTTAATCCATGCAATGATAAATAATAATGATTGAGTAGCAGATGTTACCGTCATTATTATTCAAATCATAAGAAGTCATTGAGGGGCCTAGTGTTAACTTGAATTCTATGCAACACTGGATTTTATATTCCTCTTTTTTTAAAAATATGTTCTTCATAAATAAAAGTCACTAACACACTTATTTTCTAGAGAACTACATGTCTTTGAGTTCCTCATTGTACCAGAGGATAAGTAGGAGTAGGAATTCCCTGTCAAGCCAAACTTTAAATTTTCATAATTTTGTCCCTATTTTTTATCGTTTCATTTTCTCTATTTGTAGATCTTTTAACTTGATATTAATAATTTTGTCTCTGATCTTTGTTGTTTCATTTTCTCTATTTTAACTTGATGTTAATAATTTTATCTTCGGTTTTGTTATTTTATTTCCTCCATTTGTAAATATTTTAATTATTCTTTTGTTATTTTATTTCCTTTATTTGTAAATATTTTCATTTATTTTTCATTTATTTGTATATATTATATTTGTTTATCTTTAGGGTAAATTTTATATGCTTTAAGTTATTCTAATTTACACAATTAACTTTTGGGTAACTGTTTTAGGACAGATGTATCAGGGATGTTGTGGGGTTTAGTCCCCATCCTTCCTTGTGCATAAACAGACTCCCGGACCTAACTCTGTTTTGGCAGACCAGTTTAAAATTTTATTTTTAAAAATAATAGGTTTTTCCAATGGTTTTCCTTAAGAAACCTTGATGGCAACTCCATCAAAAATATTTTCATATATTTTCACCGCCCCGTCGCGATTACGATTGCGACAGGAATTTAGTAAAGGATCAAGTTTTGATTCCAAGGATAATGGTGTCCATCACCTCCACTTTGTCCAACTTAAGAGTTTGTAATGTTTTATTTCGAAACCTATTTAGGTAATCTTGAAATGAATCATTTAATCCTTTGCAAAAATTGATGAAGCTTGCTGAGGTCTATTGTCATCTATCACTACCTTAATGTAGGCTAGAAATTTTGAGAAAAGAGTACTGATCAATTAGTGGAGTGTGCGTGGCAAAAAGGAGAACCACTTTCTGGCTTCAGATTTTGGAGTATTAGGGAATGCTTAGCACATGATGGGATCGATGTTGATATAAAGAGCATATACAAATGAAAAGTATCCAAGTAGTCCTACAGATCCCGAAACCCTTAAGGAGTGTCCGTACTTAAAAAGTGTATATTTAGACAGTTTTGGTCCTCGCCATGTAATAGTTGTGGCTAACAAAGTTACAGATATTTGCTAGGCACTTTGGCACTCACTCCACTCAATACACCAAGAGATAGAATTAAGTTGAAAGTGCAAACCTTGAGGACTCTTGTCCTTATATATCATTGCATAAGCTTAGCTGTTCCCAAGTAGAAATGTCAAATCCATTTGTGATTACGCAATTAAAATAGGGAGGAAAAGCTTATTTCCAAAATTTGTGAGATAATGATAGACGAAGGAATCAAAGATGATCGTGTCTTTATCAATGCATGATCCTTGAGTTTCTAACAATAACAAAAGAATTAGAATCCTCTAAGTGAGAGCAATAAATTTGTGAAGATAATATAAGCAAGTTATCTTTAAAGAGACTAAAGACACCAGATTTCAGATATAATAAAATAGAATTTTTTTTGTCCCACATCACTGAATTATGGGAGAAGAATAAAAAAGAGGATCAACCATTTTTGAAGAGATTGGAGACATTAGATATTAGCTACAATGAACTCAATAAGACTATAAGACTTGGTCAAAAAAGTAACTTTTTTTTGTTTAGTGAACAAAAATGCTGAGGTGCTTTTGCACCATGCTTTAAAAATCTAGGGATCATTTTGACAGCACCTCATAAGTACTTTTCAAAGCTGGTTTGTACATTTTAAAACTTAAAAGATTAAAATGATTTTACTCTGTTTTATGACAATAAAAGTAGAAACTATAGTCTTTAATATTTATATTTGATACAGTCATTTTGAATTTTAAGAGCAAATTTATATAATATATTTACCAAATAATCCTATTATCGATTATCTTTATTGAAAGCAACTCCCACATCATTTTACCAAATAATATTACTATTATTTTTTAAGAGAAACTGTTTGGGGGCCTAAAAAGCTTAGCAACTCTTAAAAAATCATAATAATATCAAACCAATCCTAAATCTTAGTAACTAGAAACTCATTCATAGCATAATAGAATTGTTTCCTTTATATCCATCATGAATTTAATTGTTATTGGAAATAATATCAGTGAACTCTTTCCTATCAATGGTATGTATAAATGCAAGTATTTTATTTTGAAAATAAAATTTACAAATTGGGTGATACAGTGCAAACTATTATATATATACTAAACTAAAATCTATTGGATTCGATTTGTATGATCACACATTAATATAGGTTACTGAAATTTTAGAAATCGAAAGAGTCTTGCTTTTCAATTAATAGCCTTATCCTTGAGTTTACCCCTTTTTTTTCCATTTTTCTTTTCTAGAAAACTTGGAGTGTAAGTCTAAATAACAAATTATGTGGATGAGTTTTAAATTAGATTGAATTGAATCAAATAGATAATAGTACTTTATGTTTTCCATTGTGTATGTATAGATTATAGAAGCAAGCAAACATTGAAGAAGTTCGAGACATTGGATCTTAGTTACAATCTTTTCAACGAAAGCACAATGGAACTCTTAAGTGGTCTCACATCTCTGAAGAATTTAATTCTTTCTTCTAATAATATTAGTGGCTATTTCCCAGCAAAGGTATGCATGTAAGTCATTACATATTTCATGCTTGGATTTTTTTTTTTTTTTTTGTACTTTCTAATTTGTAATATTTGCAGAAATATTGCTTCTACAAAACCTAGAGTTGTTGGACATGAGTTTCAATGATCTTAACATCCCCCAGATAACTCAAGGTACATACTACATAAATGTTAGTGATGTAACCTAAACTAGTGTAAAATTTGTATTCTCGTAAGTTGTTCACATTTTAATTTTTAATCTATTTAGTATTTTGGTATATGAATGGCAATGATTAAAATTTAATAGATAATATGCAACCCCTCACCATTAGTCTGCTCTTAGTAGCTTAAAAAGCAAATTTAGTTAACCTTTATTTGAAAAATAAAATTGAATAATATCATATTTATTCACCACCCTACGTGAAAGGTACCTTCTTCACTCTTTTATAGATAAAAATCTTAATATCTTTTTATGAAACTATGATAGTAAAACTATTACTGGAATTACAACATTATTTTGTCTCTTTTTAATTAATTGTACATTATCTCTTATTGATAAATTGTATATGATTTATTTATTATTATTTTTTGTTATAAATATCCCTTATAGAGAGAGGACAGAGTGAAGGAGGGTTGTTTGTGAGAGTGATGAGAGTAACACATGACTATTGAATCTTATGAAAATGATCAAGATTAAAATATAAATTAAAATTATAAATGTTTTGAAGTGATCATGTTACTATTAATATACTAATTTTACTCTTGATTATCCATATTATATGACCCAAATTTACTCCTCTCATTCTAAGAATAAATCACCGCTTTCACTTTATGTGTTATCATCCCTTATATATGCAAATCTCATGGTTATTTACTATTATTTGAATGTTGGGGGGATCACAAATGAAGAGAGCAAGGAAGGCCACAAGAAAGAAATAAGTGAAGTTTTGATAGCCTTTAGATTTTATTAAAATCAAGTAAAATACTTATAGTATGAAAACTTGTGTGACGAATATGTGTGAATGACTTGTTTTAGCTTTTTTTTTCTTCCATCAACTTAAATGTGGAACAACAAATATGGATAGTGATTAGCAGCTTAATTCTAATAATATTTTGACATTTGTGACTTGTACATCATTTGATGAAAAACATTTGCAACGAATTGCAATGCTCTATAATCAATTATGATAATTACGAGTAAATATTTGTAAAGTTACATAAGGAATTTATGAGTCTCTATACATGCAGAAAGATTTTTTTTTTTAAATAGATGGAAGGCTCAAATTCTCATTGAGACGAACCACCAAACTGTAGTACATCATGGAAGCATTTAAAAGACTAAAAGAGTTTAGTCACAAAACAAACTAAAGTTGTTAATACAAGGGGCTTGATGTTTCGGATAAAAATCCAAGTAGTAGCTGAGCTACATATTATAGGCATGATACTACATTTAATGCAATCTAGTGATGTGCAACTTGCTTGATTGGCAATCCAATTTCAGGTGACTTGTTGGTATCAAGGTTATCAAAGTCTTGGGCTAACTCTTATGCACTAATGAGTTTACAAGTTTAGGTTCTCAAATTAAGTTAACTCACTTGAAAACTCATACCTAAGTATACTCGGGGAAAACTCAGCTAAACTCGAGTAAACTCGTGAGTTCACACTTTTAAATAGACTTTAGTTTATCAAACAACAAAACATGGAATTTCACAATAAAAACTCATAATTAGACATTCCAAAATTGATGTTATGATGTAATGACATAAGTTATTTTGATTTTTCAATCTTGAAGTCTTGATCTGTTATATTTATCAAGATTTTAATTTTTTTTTACTTATATATGCTTCATTATGATGTTGAAATTGAATTTTTTTTAAATATATTTTTGTCTTATTATAAATTTATTTTTTAAAAAAAGTAAACTCATACTGTTTTATGATTCAAGTTTATTTGGCTTCATGAGTTTAGGTAAACTTGCGAATTTGATAACCTTGGTTGGTATGCTATCTTTGACAAATTGCTTACCATGCTCATTTAAAGCATGTATGATTCTCCATCTCTATAAAAATCTAATCATGCTAGTTATTTTTGCACTACGCCAAGAGTGCCAATTTGAGAGCACAAAGAAGAACTAATACTTGGTTTTGTTTAATCTTCTCTTTGTAATATTTCAAGTGTTGTATACATCGGTGAGAAAATAATGTGAGTATTATGGGTGTGTTTGGGGTTTTGATTTGAAGTGGAGTGCAATCACTTGTTGTATTTGAGTATATACTAGTGAGCAATTACTACAAAGTATTTTGGGCGTATTTAGGAGTTAGATTTGAGTGCAATCTTATCACTCTTGTATCCTATTATTCGGGATTTGGAATTTGAGTGGTGTGTGATAACTTTTGTACTCTGTCATATTTCTATAGTGAAATATTTGTTTGCCACCATTAATGGTACTAGCTACATTAGTTTAACTCCCTCCATCAATAATCAAAGTACACACTTTTCCACTAACTAAAAATCATTTTCTCTTTGCTCTAGCCCATAACGGTGTAATCAGGTCGGGTTGGTTTGAGTTTAGGAAAAAAAATTAATCCAAATTGATCAATTTGAATTGGTTTGGGTTGATAGATTTTTCCCAAATTTGAACCAAATAGAACCGAATAAAATTGAGTTGGTTTGATTTGGGGTAATCGAGTTACCTTATTATTATTATTATTTTACATTTAATTAAATTAAAATAGAAAAAATACAATTTTTTTAAAACCAATCACAAACTTTAAATCTCTTAAAGTTTTATTAATTCTTAACACATATATAGCTTAATAATATCAATAGATATAACTAAAGTATGATTTATTTACTAAATATTTTTTATATAATGTATGACTGAGTCAAGTTAGGTTGAGTTATATGGTCGTCAGCTTGAAATTTATGAAATCCAATACCCAACCAGTTATTATTAGGTTTAATTGATTTTCACCTTGATGTGATTTGATGACCCAAACCATTTTAATTGGTTCAATTCAAGTTGCTTGGGTTGATCCACTTACTCCCTACTAGGTCATCCTCCTTCACCCTCAAATTTAGTGCACACCCAACAATAAGAGATTCACATGGCAAAACATACTGGGCATGACCATCAGAACAGTCCTCAAAAGATGGCATACTATCATGATCAGAATCATAACCATTATTAGATTCATAAACAATGTCACCTTCCCTAATGAACATCATTTGCTTGTTTGGGTAATCAGAGGCGCAATGCCCCAAACCATGACAAACGTTTAATATCTTTATATCTAAAAGTATTAGAATAAGAAGAAATAGGAGTAATCTAAAACCATCTCCTTGGAATTGGAGCCCTTATTCTTCCTTTCCTCATCATCTTGAGACCATCTTGAATCCCATTTTGAGTAGGAATTCAAAAATTTCTTTGTTTCCTTTCATTGTTATTGTTGTTTTTCCATGTTCATTGCCATGCCCACTAAATCTTCCATTTCTATATAACGGTGTATTTCACTAGATCAGCTTCTCCCTATCCCTATTAAGACCAGTAAGAAACCTTGGCATAGTCACATCTAGATATTCCTCTACATTGGCTTTAATCATAAGCATTTATATCTCTTTATGGTAGTCTTCAATTGATTATGAGCCTTGAGTTAGCTTGTGTGACTTTTGGTGTACATCCTTGTAGTAATAAGAAAACACAAGTCTCTTCCATATGATACACTTCATCTCATTCAAGGTTGCTAGGATTGAGATCTTACCTGGGATCAGACGGGGGATGCAAGATTGTGAAATGTGGGATCGTAACACGGATCGTAAGATCCTACCAAAACTAATATATACATATATATTTCATATAACATGACAAAAATAAGTAAAAATAATCACAACTGACATACTTAACTTCAATTTAAAATGCAAATAGTCCAAGAACCATAAGTCATACATTCATAATCCATAAATCATATAAACTAAAAACATTAAAGAAAGCAACCAAACTAATACAATCTCATCTAAAGCAAATCATTAATGTTATGGTCATCATATTCATCATCTGCTATCTGGTCCCCACCATCTTCATTGCCATCTCCCCGAAGAAGCACATCAAAGTCATCCTCGTCTAGAAGAGGAATCTCTAAATCATCCAAAGAGCCACCAACACCACTACCACCTTCTCCAACACCCAAGTTAATATCATCTGGGATATCCAAATCCTCTAAGTTTTCCAATACATCCTCATTTTCCACAATCCATTCCTCATCAGAGTCCAAATCATCAAGGTTATAGTCAATAGGATTTCTTGATTGCTTCCTCTTAGACAATCTTGAATTGGCCATCACAAAAACAACATCATTAATAGTGTTTTACTTCAAACGATTTCTTCTCTTTGTGTGAACCTAGACAAATATAACAGGAATCAACCCATAGAAATTGGCAACTGGCTCTAATATTCTAAAAGTAAAATATAATACAAATCATAGTTATGGGTTAAAACTTAAAATATTTACCATTTCAAAGGTACTCCAATTTCGCTCACATCCGAATGAACTACATGTCAAGCTCAAGACACGAATAGCAAACTTTTGAAGCTCGGGATGCTCATCCCCATGGTGTTTTGGTATTTAGGGTAGCCTTGGCTACTTCCCTACCAAAAAATTTAGCTCGACTCTTGAAATCTTCAAGTTGAGCATCAATCTTGGTAATTTCAGCTGGATCCCCCACAATTCTCTCCAACAATCATATAGTCCTCTCTTAACTTCATAATCACTCTTAAATGTAGGACTATAATGCAACTGTGGGTTAAGGTAGTAGCCTGCAGCATGCAATGGTATATGGAGCTGGCTATCCCATCGTGCATCAATGATTTCCCATAAAGACATATAGCTATAGAATAAATAAAATAGAATTAACCACTAAAGTATTTAAACTAAATTATATTATATAGGAATGACAAATAAAAAAGTTTACCTTTTTTCAACACCTTGAAAAGCCTTTTGTATTTTCTCCTTAGCACGATCCATTTCCTCATAAATGTATCCCATTGCTGGCTTCTCATCTGAATCCACTAAACGCAGCACATGAATAAGAGGATAAGCACCCCTCAGGCAATGGACAATGTCTCTCCAAAATAATCTATCTAAAATAACAGCTTCAATAAACTTCCCATCCCTTGTCTTGGAACATTTACTTGATTTCCATTCATCCGAAGTAAACATTCTTAACAATGCACTCTTCTTCTCATTAAGGCTACCCAAAGTGAGGTAGGATGTGGCAAAACGAGTCATGCCCGGTCTCACCAAATCTTTTCCTTTGGTATGGTATTGCAATAGGGAAATGAGAGAAGTCCTTGAATAAATGTAAATGGTAATTTTTCTTCCCTTGGCAATTGTCTCTTTATGAAGCTCCAATTTTTTCTCAAAATCCTCCAATATCAAATCAATGCAATGAGCTACACAAGGGGTCCAATAGAGCTTCTTCCTCTTTTCCATCAACATTTGTCCTACAGCTTTGTAGTTTGCTGCATTATCTGTCACAACTTGCACCACATGCTCTTCACCCACCTCCTCAACAACATCATCAATCATCTTAAATATTTTATCAGATGTTCTGCAAATATGTGAAGCATCAATAGACTTCAAGAAAATAGTCCCCTTAGGACTATTCACTAGAAAATTTAATATAGTTCTCCTCCTTTTATATGTCTAACCATCTGTCATAATTGTGCAACTTGTTTTCTTCCAATAAGCTCTATGTTCCTCTAACATCTTCATGGTTGAGTCTACCTTTTTATTCAAATATTTGACTCTTAGCTTAGTGTAAGAAGGTGGTTTGAATCCTAATCCATGCCGAGCAACCTTTTCAAACATCCTCCCATATATCTTCACTCCTTGCCACATTAAAGGCTGTGGCATTGTTGTAGAAAAATGAAGCAATTTCTTCACATGCTTCCTCTCTTAAGTTCTTCTTAAATAGAGTGTTAATTGTGGCTTGACTGCTAACTCCTCTTTTCTTGAATAGGCTTGCAAGAGTCTCTACTTCTTTTCCCTTGCTTTTCTCACCAACTATAGAATCATCACTTTGTCCATCATTATTTTCTAGTAATGCTTCCTCATTACTCCTTGTTTTCATGATCAAATTTTTTTGTAAACCAACCATAATATCTCACATTTGTTTTCTTACCTCATCACTAATAGAATTACATGCTCCCACATCTTTTTGAGTTCCAGCCAAGTGATGTTTAAATCTATAAACCCCCCTGTAATCTCCTTAAGACAGTAATTACATTTAATTTTTCTAGTATTTCCATCAACAGAAATTCCATGTTTTCAGCCTATATCACTTCTACTTCTAGGTGCATTCTTACGAATTTTTTTCTCTTTAACTGGAGCATTCCCAGAAACACTCCCACTTTCAGATACAGGAATAGAACCAGAACCTCCACTGCCCCCTAAATTAGCATTATCTAATGACATCTTCCCCACCAAAACAATATCTAATTCAATCCAACACAAAAATACTCCCAATCAAAAACTTCAAAATTTTTTAGAGTATGCTAAAACTAGGAACATCGAAACAACATGCATTCTGGAAAAAAAAAAAGAAAAAACAAGGAAAAGAAAAGTGGAGGCTCACTAGAGAAAAGCCAAGGCGGGGAGAGCTTGAAGCAAAAGTTGAGAAGCAGAAAGCACCAAAGCAGTAAGCAACAGAGAGAAGAGAGAAGAGAGAAAAGAGGCAGAGTTGCAGGCAAAGATCGAAGATGGAGGCTGAAGTGGTGAGGGGCACGATGCGAGGCGACGGTGAGGGGTGGCGAGTTACAGAGAGATCGAAGAGTGAGGGGGAGTGAGAGCAGGAAGAAGATGCGGGAGTGAGGGTGTGTCACATACTCGTTACTCTCTTAGGGTAAGGGAGTGAGAGCCGGGTCGGGTTTGGGCCGCTTTGGGCCACTTTGGGCCAGCTCATTCGTGGAATCGCTTGGCACGCTGAGATCGACCGATTCCAGCGATCTCACGATCTTCCACGATTGGGATCGGAGATGGCTTGCGAAATCGTGGAATTGTGCGATATCACGATCTATCTCGCAATCCTAGCAACCTTGATCTCATTCCAAGTATCTATATGAAAGTCTCCATTCCTCCACTTGGACTTTACTAGCACATCTCACCAAATTTATGCATGATTAGAGAACTCCACTACAGCCAATCAGATTTTCTTTGCCTCCAAATAATTGTGGTGTGCAAAATAATCTCTATCTTCCTTTCCTACTCTAAATAAGCTTTAGCATTGTTCTTCTCTTTGAGTGGCAGTATCTGCATCTTGGTAGCATTCAAGATGTTGTCCACACCTTTTATTCATGGCTTTAACATTGCCAATTGAATCATTATCGTCAAAATTCCCTTCAGAGTGCTCACGGTAGGAATCATTATGATGATGTTGATTACTTAGAGTAACTCATAGCTACGTTGGACTACTCTGTGACACCACCTTTTGTTACACTTCGATATCATCAAATCGCTTTATAACTTGTTAAATTGGCTTATAAAGGCATTGCATAAGAGCTTCATGTCTAGGACTATATTATCCCCATCATCACTTCTAGATGTGTTGTTAGTGTAAGGCCCAACCTTTTTTAAAATTCACCTTTTTTAGCTTTGTATGCTTCTGCCTACATCCATGAGTTTTAATTACACCAAACTAACCCTTTAAAAAGTGATTTTGTAAAGATCAATGGTTTATCTAGTGTTATAATGCATAGAGCAATAGCATTTGATAATGGATAAGGCTAATTTCAATAGAAAATTTTCAAGTATTGTTGTGTTTTTTATCCTTAATGATCATATATAAAAGTAAAGGCATTCAAAAAGTTAAGTTTCTTGAGAAACATGTTATTTTGTCTTCAGAAAGAAAGAGTTGATCCATAAAAAAGTTCATTTTTCATTAGAAGAATAACTTGTCTAATAAAAAAGACAACCTTCTTCAAAAAGAAGACATAAGTTTAGAAAGAACTTCTTATCTTCAAAATGATTTGCACCAAAAGAAAGCAAACAATTCGAACATTGTCTCAAAAATCATGCATTAGAAGAAACATTTTGTCAGAAAGCTTTGCCCATCATACTAGAAGCTCAGATCATGCTCATGAACGGAAACTTCCTTAAAAAATTCACTTTGAATATAAGATAAACCTCTTAAAGGTGCACAAATATATAAAATGTACAACTAGTGGTGTGAAGCGGATTTCCTGCTGTCCTTTGGTATAAAAAGAAGAGAAGTTTCTCTCTTATCCTTTCAAGTGTAAGACTAATGAAATATTTTGTTGTCACAATCCAATTCGGACCATGACTGGTGCATAGGGAACATGTTCCATAACTAGCCTTAAGCCCAAATTTCCCAAAAAGAGACAGAGTTTCCTCTGTTTTTTGTACATTTCCTAACACAAACCTACAAAAATACATTCTTATAATATCCAATACCAGTGCACAGCCAAAGTACTATATTTATATGTATATTTATAAGTCTCAAAATAAGATTTTTATCATCAACTTTTCCATTTTAAAATCAAGGTGTAAGTTACCATAAAACTTACCAATCCATAATGATTAGATTCAGAAAATAAAAACATACTATATTATCCTATCAAAGTACATATATAGGATAACATAACATAATACCTAGCTGTCACATTGAAATATCTATCAAAACAAGTTTAAAACATAACCTATCACTGATCCCGCCTGTGACAAAAAGGAGCACATCTATCTCAACGTGGCCCACAGATCAAGTGAGCTTACCAAAATAATGGGTCCGAAGGCTACTAGACTGGAGGGAGATTTGAACTCGAACTAGCACCTAAATCTAAAAAAGAGAAATAGTAACAAAATGAGTTTTACAACTCAGTGAGTAGATAAAGCATCCATAGCCCACATGAGACAATATCATAATTAAACCAATAATATTAGAAAGCTATTAAATAATATGGGTAAAACATATTCATAAATCAAAATAAATAACTATGGCAAAGTGGTCTCGGATAGGAAATTCCATAAGGTCACACACTCGGGCGGCCATTCCTTTGTATGATCCTGCCTTCCATTAGGAACCACGAACACGTGTACTTATACTCATCCATCACGTACTATTCTTATATGGTCATATAACACTCTCTTAGTTAAGGTACACCTGGCTAACGCCACTTGTGGTCAGCTGCAGTTCCTATCTCAAACATTCCTAAAACAACTTATAAATTAACCAATCATATTCATGCTTGAGTAAATTTTCTAATTATGTTTAATCAAATACCAAATATAGGCATTGCTATAAGCATATTTCATTTCCAATCATTTTCCAATCCGTCAATACAATTGGGATTCAATCCATAAACTAGTTTCCAAATCTAAAATTCATATATACATAATAGGTTGATCATTCTTCTTGAAGTATTATGTAAACCATTTTATTTGTTGCATGTAGTCCTTAAAACATGTTTATTTTCAATGAACAACAATAAATATATTTTCTTAGATACTTAAATCGCGTAAACTTCATAGACAAGGATCAATAGGGATTCAATAATAGATTAAGAAATTAAGTATAGATACTAAATCTACTTATAACAATGGTTCCCAAGGAATCAGAGAGCACCCCTCAAGCAAGCCAAAATTCCCGATTGGCATCTGATTGCTCTACAATTCTAGGAACAAGGCAATATTAATATTTGTGGGCTAATAATGTCACAAATTAACATAAATTATCCCCTAAATAACTAAACCCTTAATTCCTCGGGTTCAAAGAGACATTAACATTAACCCTAAATTAACTAGAAGTTTTAATAATATAAATAGATTAGTTTAGAAGTTTATTTACCACTTGGAGAGTACCAATGATAAAGAAAATCACTCCCACTACTTCTCAAAGCTTTAAGCTCTCTAATGGAGGTTAGAGAGAGAAAATGAGGGTAGAGGAGAGAGAGAACAGTGAAAGATGATGGTTATAATGAGTAAAAGTATAAGGAAAGACAAAGAAGAAATGGTGAAAGGTGAGAAAAAGAATGTTATAGGGAGGAGAAAAGATGTGAGGAAAAGAAGGAAATGAAGATGAGAAATGAGAATGGGAAGTAACAGGAAGGGAAGGGGAAAAGCGAAGAAAAAGAGTGGGGGAGGCTCTATGATGGTCTAATCATTTAAAGTGCATGGGTGGACCTCATTTCAAATTTTTTTTTCCAGCTATCCTATTCTTACCCCTTAATAAATTCATTCCCCGAATTCCATTCAAACTTAGGAATAAAGATTATACCTTGAGAATTGAAAAGATGTGGATATGTTTCCTCTGCTTCCTATGTTGCTTCTTTTCAAGCATAGTTCCTCCAAACCACCTTTCTCTTTGGAGCAAAGTTTTTTTCCTTGTCGGTCCATTATGGCCATTGGTTCCTCCTCATAGGATAAGTTCTCATCTATCTGAATTGTTTGAGGAGCAAGCATATGAGATGGATCCGGTATGTACTTGCATAACATTGATATGTGAAACATAGGGGGTATCATGGATAATCTAGGTGCAAGGGCTACATGATAAGCTACAGCACTAACTCTATTTAGGATCTCAAAAGGACCATGAGCTTTCTTTCTTTCCTAAACCTCATCACTCTTTTGATAGGTGGCACACTAAAGCATACCTGGTCACCTACTGAGAACTCCAGCTCCCACTTTCTATGATCAGCATAGGCTTTCTATCTACTCTGGGCGGCTAAAAGCTGCTCTCGGATTAAGTAGAGTTTCTTAATTATTTCTTGCACTAAATTTGGTCTCAAAAGCTTGGTATCACCGATCTCGAACTATCCAATAGGGGATTTACAATGTCGTCCATAGAAAGCTTCAAAGGTTGCTATTTAAATGCTGGCTTGGTAGCTATTGGTGTAGGCAAACTCAACTAGGGGAAGGTAATTATCCCAGTTGCCACCAAAATCCAATACACAGGACCTTAACATGTCTTCCAATGTTTGGATTGTTCTCTCAGATTGACCATCAGTTTGAGGATGAAAGGTTGTACTAAGGTCAAGTCTAGTCCCTAACGCCTTTTGGAAAGCTCCCCAAAAATGGGATATGTAAACTAAGGTCCACAATCTGAGATGATAGACACTTGGACTCCATGATGCCTGATTATCTTTTCTATATACAGTTGAGCATACTGAGAAGTACTATAGGTCGTCTTCAACAGAAGGAAATGAGCAAACTTAGTCATCTCATCTACAATCACCTATATAGAATCAAATCCTCTAAAATTGCGAGGCAAACCATTCATGAAATCCATTATGATCCTATCCCATTTTTATTCAGGTATCTCAATCTGTTGTAATAGCCCAACGGGTTTCTAGTGTTCAGCCTTAATCTATTGGCAAACCAAACAATGAGACATGAAGTTTTCTATGTCCTTTTTCATTCCTTCCTACCAAAATGACTACTTCAGACCTTGATACATCTTGATAGAACCAAGGTGGACTATTTACTTTGAGCCATGAGCCTCATCTAAAATGGTTCTTCTCAATCCCTCTACATTAGGTACACATAGGCAATTATCACACTATAATACTCCTTCTTGATCGATAATAAATTCATAATTAACCCCACTAGAAGCATTATTAAACAACTTAACTAGCCTTGGGTCTTGGCCTTAATCTGCTCTTCAAGAGAAAATTAGGCCCTTACATAGGTTAAGAACACTCCACTCTTCCCAAGCTTAAACTGTATCCCTTCAGACTCTAACTTATGCATTTCCTCTACTAAGGGCCTTTTCCCCAAGTCGTATGAGTTTGAACTACCCAAGGATTTCCTGCCCAAAGTATCCGCTATCACATTGGCTTTACCAGATTGGTACATCCATAATCTTTTAACAGTTCCATCCATCACCTTTGTCTCAGGTTCAGATCTTTCTATTAAAAAATATACTTCAAGCTCTTGTAATCCATGTAAACTTCACATGTCTCACCATGGAGGTAGTGTCTCTAAATCTTTAATGCAAAGAAAACTGCTACCATCTTCAAGTCATAAGTCGAATTATTAAGCTCATGTCTCTTGAGTTGCCTTGAGGCTTAGCCAATGACTCACCCATGTTGCATGAGAACACACCCCAATCCTACTTGAGTACCATGACAATAAACTAAATAACTTCTAGACCCTGAGGGTAAGATAAGGACTGGAGCAAAAGTTAGACAGTTCTTGAGCATTTAGAGACTTTCCTCACAGGCTTCTAACTACTCAAATTTCACATTTTTGTGTCAACTTGGTCAAAGAGGTAGAGTCCTTGACAAAACGCCTGTAGTAACCTTTCAAACCCAAAAAACTATGAATTTATGTCACTGATGTAGGCCTTGGCCATTTTTGGATAGTTTCAACTTTCTTTGGATCCACCTTAATGCCCTCTTTAGATACAACATGCCCTAAAAAAGCCACTTGGTCTAACTAGAACTCACATTTGGAAGACTTTGCATAGAGCTTATGGTCCCTTAAAGTTTGCAAAACTATTCTTAGATGGTACTCATGCTCCTCAGCACTCTTGAAGTACACCAAAATGTCATCTGCAAAGACGATCACAAAATAATCCAAGAAAGGTTTGAACACTCGGTTCATTAGGTCCATGAAAGCAGCTGGGGAATTAATTAGGCCAAATGAAATCATTAAAAATTCGTAATGTCCAATGTCCATAGCGTGTTCTGAAGGTAGTCCTCGGTAAATCTTCCCCCTTAATCTTTAGCTGATGATTCCCAGAATGAAGATCAATCTTAGAGAAACATGAAGCCTCTTGGAGATGATCACACATATCATCAATCCTGAGCAAAGGGTACTTGTTTTGAACAGTCACCTTATTGAGCTACCGATAGTCCACACATAAGTGCATAGATCCATCCTTTTTCTTAATAAAGAGCACCGGAGCACCCCACGGTGATGAGCTAGGTCAAATGAAACCCTACTCGACATATCTTGCAACTAATTTTTCAATTCTCATAATTCGACAGGAGCCATCTAGTAAGGGGGAATTGACATAGATCGAACACTTGGTGCTATTTCTATATTGAACTCAATCTCCCTTTCTGGAAGCATCCCAAGTAGTTCTTTAGGGGAGACATCAGGGAACTCTCTAACAACTGGAACTTGTTCTAAACTTGGTACCTTGATTTCAATATCCCTTACCATAGCAAAGTAGCCTTGGTTTCCCTTATTTATCAAATGCAAATCATCTAATGAGGATATTATGCTTCCAGGGATTAGGCAATTGTCACATTCACAGATAAAAGCAGGGCCACTTGGAACCTCAAACTTTATAGTTTTAGCATAGCAATCCATATTGGCATGACACAAAGCTAACCAATCAACACCTAGGATGACATCAAAATCTACTATATCTAAGAGCATCAAATTGGCTATAGTGTCTAACTTATTATCACTGGCCACACAAGACTGAACTTCAATTGCACCATTAAGGAGATTGCCATCGGAATACCCAAAAGGATGATCCAACAATATAGGTTGCTCATTAAATCAGTATGATGCATGTGAGTGTGTTGAACCCAGATCGAACAAGACAAGAACACATAGATGACAAACCATGAGAGTACCTATCACTACTGTATTTGATGCCTGAACGTCCTGGCATGTCATAGCAAATACCCAAGGATAACTTCTCCCAAAACGACTGATACTCTACCACCAGATACCCTGCTATCAACTCATCGACCCATACCCAGCCTTGTAGGCACAGAAGAGCTGACTAGGGATTGTGCTGAAAATGATGGTGCTAAACCTGCTGGTTGTGTAGTACCCTAGCCAAAACCTATCCTACAGTGGGGACAATCATTTTTAAGATAACATGTCTGTCCATAATTAAAACATGCTCCTAACACTCTGAAACAGGGCCCACATGGTAATTGCCACAAATGGTGCAGTAGGTCTAGTGTGGCTTGTCTGTCCATAATTTCCAATACCTTGTTGTGCTACACCCCATACAAAAGATCTCGATCTTGACGCACTCATCGGGGTGGAGCCAAAAGATGCAGTCCCACTAGATCGTGCTATTTGATAGCCATAATGAATGTGCCCTCTTCCAGAACTAGAGACTCCTGGAAAAGACCCCTTCATTTTCTATTTTTTCCTTGTGTCCCTAGCTACCTTTCTTTCCTCTACACCAGATTCAATGCCATGTGTAGCATCCATAACCTCAACGTAAGACATCCTCCCAATATGTGGGAAAAGAAAATTCAACAGTGGTTGATTCAAGAATTGAACAACCTCCTTACTTTCTTAGCCTCAGTGGACACCAAATCTAAGGCATATATGGAAAAATGGGTGAAATGAGATTGACACTCAGCTATTGACATGCCTGATGCCTGTGTCAGCCTTTCAAATTCAGCTTCCAATTCCTCTCTTTTACTCTCAGGAAAAAACCTCTCATCATGAAAGCTTCACTAAACTCATCCTAGGTCATAGATGGCAATCCAGCTGCCCTCCTATTTGCAAGCAATCTTTCAAACTACTATTCAACCACACCATTCAGATTACCCGAGTACTTGGGCACCTAAGGACTCAAATGGCCTTATTAATATGGTCCAGGAGCTACTAGGGATCATCAGCCAATGAATTCCCTAAGAATATGGGTGGATTCAACTTAAGGAATAATGCAATAGACACCTCGGTTTCATCTTCAGGCCAATGGGGTCTTCTATGGAGTTCCTCTATGTCATGTGGTTGAGCTACTCTTCTTCTTCCTTCATGATTCAGCATTTCCACCAGGTTATTGATGGCTTGATGGACCTATCACATCTCGGTGGCCATATTCATATGTTCCTTTTCAGGTTTGGGATCAGGTCTGGCCGTCCTTCTATGGCCTTCACCCCAACCATTACCTCTACAGCCTCCACTCTAACCTTGACCTCTCCTTCTAGGTAGAGAAAAGGGGGCCCTTATCAGATTCTGCATCAAAAGCGTCATAATCTCCTAGCCTCACATTGCACTGACACTTTCTAGGAGGCATGACACCTGATAGATTGAACAAAGAATCAAGACAAAGAGTGAAAATCTAAAACATGTATGACATAAGACCTAAACAACTTAAAACAAGACAATAAAAGGAATTCCTAAAAGGTCTCTAGTACATTCGCGCATTGTGGAAATGGGTCCGCTACCATTTACACAATCGTGACTCTATTAAAAACACTTGTTCCAATTAGTTACAGAAAAAACCTAAAGCTCTTATACCAACTTTGTCACAACCCAATCCGGACCATGACAGGTGCATAAAGAGCATGTTCCCTAGCTAGCCTTAAGATCTAAATTCCCAAAAAAATGGATAGAATTTTCTCTATTTTTTAGACATTTTCTAAGCACAATACTTGCAGAAATATATTCTTACAATATCCAATACCAGTGCACAACCAGAGTACTATAATTATATGTATATTTATAAGTCTCAAAATAAGATTTTTCTCATCAACTTCACCATTTTAAGTTCAAGGCATAAGTTATCATAAAATTATCAATCTACAATGATTAGATTCAAAAAATAAAAAGATATAGTATTATCCAATTAAAGTACATATATAAGATAACATAACATAATACCTAGCTGTGACATTGAAATATCTTTCAAAATAAGTTTAAAACATAACCCATCCCTGATCCTGCCTGTGATAAAAAAGAGCACATGTATCATTAAGAATAAGGGACACTTCCCTCAATGTAGCCCATGGATCAAGTGGGCTTGCCAAAATAAGGCATCTGAAAGTTACTAGACTGGAGGGAGATTTGAACTCGGACCATCAACACCTGAATCTGAAAAAGAATGATAATAATAGAGTGAGTTTTACAACTCAGTGAGTAGATAAAGCATCCATAGCCCACATGAGACAATATCAAAATCAAACCATTAATATTAGAAAACTATATAAATAATATGGGAAAATCATATTCATAAATCAAATTAAATAACAATGGGAAAGTGGCCTCAAACAAGAAATTCCATTAGGATCACACACTCAGGCAGCCATTCCCTCGTGTGAAGCCACCTTCCATTAGGAACCCCAAACACATGGACCTACATTCATCCATCATGTACCATTCTCATATGGTCATATAACACTCTTACCAGTCAAGGTGCACCTGGATAACACCACTTGTCATTAGTTGCAGTTCCTATCTCATGCATTTTCAAAACAATTTATAAATTAACTAATCATTTTCATATTTTAGCAACTTTTCCAATTATGTTCAATCAAATACCAAATATAGGCATTGCTATAAGAACATTTCATTTCTAATCACTTTCCAGTCCATCAGTACAATTGGGATTCAACCCATAAATCAGTTTCCAAATTCTAAAATTCATATATCCATCATAGTTTAACCATTGTTCTTGAAATATTATGTGAAATGTAACATCCTAATTTTTAACCCAATACTCCTAGAACGTATTTAGGTTAATCATTAGTTTATTACTCTTTAGTTTTATTCTTTCTTTAAATTATTTAGCGGAAAATACAGGTAAATTTTTTTTTAAAAAAAATAAAGTAAGAGCCGCGCATATCTTAAACGAGCGTTAATTATAAAACATAACACATACAAAAGAAAGCACAAGATAAGAACATCAAATAACTTTATAACATTTAGACAATCATGTACACACCAATGATAATATTATATTAATACAATAAACTACCTACCTATGAAAGGTGAGATGAGTTCGATACAACATAAAAACAAATACAACTGAAAGGAAAATACAAAGGAAAGCATAAAGGAATAACACCCCTACCCTAGTGCATCTAAAATGGATAACCTTTAGAAAAAAAGAAGGCTATCCTAATCTATGCGTGGTGTGTGCACTATCACTTCCTAAGAACCTCTA
Organism: Dalbergia cultrata; assembly: GCA_031216105.1. Taxonomy (NCBI): domain Eukaryota; kingdom Viridiplantae; phylum Streptophyta; class Magnoliopsida; order Fabales; family Fabaceae; genus Dalbergia; species Dalbergia cultrata. The sequence goes on from CM062350.1 coordinate 23,870,702, forward strand.
CGGCTGTGATCCCGAAAATGGTGGGACATAACCAACCTACTGACGTAACTCGGCAGGAGTGGGCATGCACTGTGGCTGGACGTGTGCTTTGCGACGAGGGCGCATGGCCGGCCTCCGGGCCAACCTCGGCTGAGTCACGGTCTCCTCGCTTCCCTCTCTCATGAAAGGGGGAGTGGGGGCAGAGCTCTCACTGTACAAGTGGGTTGGTGGGTCCTTTGAGGGGTTAGTCTCCAAAGACTATGAACGGGGCACGTAGTAGGGGAAGTCACGTACGGCCGAGGCAGTCATATGTGTGTGGAGGATCCTCTCGTTGCGCATTCAAGTGCGCTCAAAAACTATGTCGTCGCTATAGGGGGATGTCGAGGAGAACCGGGAGCTAGGTACTAGGTGTGCAAAGGGGCATCATATGAACATGAAAACTCTGACAACGTAATGCCCCTCAAAATGGTATGAAGGTCATAGTGAACCTCCTATGTGGGGGTGTCGATTAACAATATGAAGGTCACCATCCGAATATGAAGACGTGACGGGAAAGAAAGAAAGAAAGAAAGGGAATGAGAATCTTACTAAAGAATCTCAGTAGTGAACCTCCTATCTAGGTGATATCGTCAACATCCTCAGAAACCTTGGGTTTATTGTAAAAAGGTGAGCAAGTACATAGTTCATTATTAGGTTTTCAAACATAATTATCTACGGTTCGTTCATTTTAGAATGAATCTTAATGTCATGTATGCAACATAGCATAGCATGGATGCATGATAATACATTATGCTAATAATCAATAGAACATAACATCAAGAAACATCGTCATATAAGTGGCATGTAATTTCTCATGTAAAACTTTTCTCTTTTCTCAACTATGTGACATTAAAACATCATACTTTGCATCATGGGGCCACCCTAAAACACTTTTAGGTTATGAGCACATACCTTAACTAGTCGTCACTAGCTCTTACTTATCTTATGATAAGTGTAAACATAATAATCCCGACTTCTAGAGTACAGGCTAGGGGGTATAAGGATCACCTATCATAACCTTTAATTCGGGGAGTCCATAGGAATATTTTCTTCTTTGAAACACTCTACTGGTATCTAGTGCATAGTGAATTGTCCGCTTTGGCAAGCTCGATGTCAATTCCCTTACGGATTTACCTCCTCCCTACCAGAGCGGGAGAAATGCGTCTTAGAACTGTCACATTTAAAATCTCATTTTTGTTTCCTGGGGGTGCTAGGCTAAACCGGTGTCACCAAGAACACATCTCATATATTTCAAAAACTTTCTAAGTCCTCAAATTTGATGGAAATTAGGTAGCATAACAGCTATATACCGAATTTCCTCAAATTTGCTTTATCCTACATAAACTTATAAAGCATGTACTTTCTTGTTTAATTCCATATACCAAAGCAATTCACTAAATTCATATAAACATATTCATCATAGGACATGCATCAACACATTATAACTTAATTCAATAAAATCACCACGTCATTAATCTGTAGCATCTTACACCTTTAATCCTTTCGGGTCTCAAACTTAGAATCTGATTAATCTAATATCCGTGCTTAATCTTTTATGCACCTAGGGGATCATTACCAATAGTTCTTACTAATTATTATGATTATAAACAACACTGAATCAACATAGTGCAGAATCTATATTTTACAATTACGGGTGTCTAGGAGTCACAACATTGACCCTTTCTAAGTTCCGTCTTCATCTAAAGAATCAATTCCTAAACCAATTATGGGGGATTCCTACACATATACACTAATTATAAACCACTTTTACTATGTTTAAACATGCTGAAGCAGAATCTATAATTTTTGTTTCTAAGGGTTCTAGAAATCTCATTTCTAATCCTTTTTAGTTACTTTTTGTTCCTAACACTCACCAAATAATTTTTTCTTCACTCAAATGTAATTTTTACACATTCTAACTTATATAAATAGCATCAAACAGTGACCATAAACCCAGGGCAGTGGCCGGAACTTAAGCACAAACAATTGCATAAAATCACATTTTTAAGTGCACATAAGTTACTAGTTTTTCTCTTGGAATTAATTTAGGACCTCAAACTCTTTTTAGAAACTAATTTATTTCATTAAAATCATAAGAATATAAGCAAGGGCAGTGGCTATTTTAATTTACTCATAGTTGAGATTTAAAACATGAAAACATGTTTATAATATTCTTTAAGCTCACTCACTTATGCTTAAGAAAATCCTAAGACATAGGCTATTGGCACTTATGATTTAGATGAAACCTATACTAGGTCCATCTCCATCACATGGCTGAAATTATTATACATAAAACACTTCCATTTTCCAACTTTACTTGAGATAACAACGGGCAAGTCTTTGAGCTTTAGGTTCTTTAAGTGATGATATAAACTTAAATATGCTATGCACTTTATTTTATTCTTCATTATAAAGTGAGAGCATAAAGTAAATATGATATGCAAGCTCATTGTTATCTCTAGAGTTAAGTGATGACTTGAAACATAAACATGAGAATGCAGGTTTATTCTTTATTCTTGGAAGTTTAGTGTTGACATAAAAATAAATATGAGTGCAAGTTCATTTTAATCTAACTAGAGCTCATATAAGACTTTTAGGAGATCAATAACAATCTCAACCCAACACTTATCTTGCAAGACAAAGTGAGCTTTAGAGTTATTTGTACCAAGGTTTCAAAGAAACCTCATGGTTTGAACATCATCATCAAACTCAAGGAAAATAAACAAAGAGATCAAAATAAATAGTGACATTCCTTGAAATGACAATATAAAGAGACTACACCATATTCTTTATTTTATACCCAACAGCTCTTATCTAGAGTAAACTCTAGAACGTGTCGGCCAACTTTAAGGTTGACAAGGGTAAGGTTTGGGCTTTTTGAAATTAAGTGACATATTTCTTAAGTAAATATTATGTGAGTTACTTAGCATTTTCATCAACTTTGTAAAAGGAAAGAAAATGAGAACCAAAAACAAAAGGAAAAGAAAAGGAAAAACCGAAGCCAAAAGGAAAAGAAAAGGAAAGGAAAACCAAAGTGCTTCAAGATTAAAAACAAGTTTCAAATTTTAGAGGTTTCTCAAATGAAAATCTCAAGACCATTATCTTGAAACCTCATCATCAAGCTAAAGATTTTCTATTAAAATCAAGTCTCATGACCAAAATAAAAAGAGTGAAAAAAGAGTTTGAACCAAGAGAAAACTAGCACTTTTTCATATCAAATAAAAGAAAAGCTTTTGAAACAAAACCCCTACCAAGTATGAAGATGAAAACTTGGTTCTTTGAAGTGAGGATGAGAAGAAAATCTTCTTCCAAAGCAAGGAAGAGGTTTCGACCAAGCTAGGAGAAAAGGAAAGGAAAGGTGTTTTATGTGAGCTTGTGTTTGAGAAATGATGCTTTGGTGTTTGGATTGTGGTTTATGGTGGTTGTGTGGTGGTTTGAGGTTGTAATATGGTGGCTCAAGGGGGAGGATGAAGAAGATGAAGATGGAGAGAACTTGAGAGAACTTTTGAACTCTTGGAGGAAAAGAAAGAAAACTCAAGACAACTCTTGAAGCTAGTTTGCAAGAATGAACAAAATGGACCAAGTTCTTCTAGTACATGTATTTATAGAAAATTGAAACATAAAGAAATGAATGGAGGAGGAAGACGCCGTGAGTTTCTAGGCCTTGGAGGGAAGAAAATATCTCATTTGGTGGTCATTCCAAGGTATGGTTTAAGGCATGGTGGAATGTGGCTCAAAGCATGGTGAGGTATGGCTCAAGGCATGGCTATTTGTGCGTAAAAATAATTCATCATGTGATGAAAATGGGAGGGGAAATGGCACCATTTTGGACAGTCATGGGGGATAGAAATATCTCATCTAATTATGTTTTAAGGGTGTGTTTAGGTGTATTTTTTATTAAGCTTAAGATTAGGAGATGTCAAGTAGGTGTTTAGGTAAGTAAGCATGTAATTAGGGGTGTCAAGACATGATTAGGGAGTATTCTTGCTTCATTAGCTAAATTAAAACTCATTTCATGATATGATTATGCACAAACACAATTCCTTAACTTAAGGAATTGGAGAAAGAAAACACTATTTAAGATTCAATGACAAAGAATCTTTATTTTTAGAAAAGATTAAGGTGTAACTAAGTAATCTTAGGTTCTGATCGACTTTAATAAATTATTTTGACTTTAGAATAATTATCAAAGTTAATTAATCTTCAATTAGAGCCTAATATTGCTTAGGTTTCCTTAATTACATCATTAAGCTTAAAAACACTATTCTAGCGGCAAAATCGTAATTCTGCACAAAAATTGCCCGGGACCATCGGGACTTAAACAAATACCACCATACACATAAAAACATATTTTTAAACCTTTTGGAAAGTTTCTAGGCTCAAACGGCACTTATACCCGCGTAAAAACACTATAGGGGCATTTTGGTCATTTTGACCCAAAACATTAGAAAATGAGATTTTTCTGCTCTATTAACATTCATTCACATATAATCCTCTTCTAACATTAAGTTAACCCTTCGAGGACTGTCGGGTCAGTTATCCTCAAATTCCAAGTGGAAAATGACCTCAGGGGCATTTTGGTCATTTTTGCTCAGATAGAAAAATCAGGGTGTTACATGAAACATTTTATTTGTCTGATGCGGTCTTTAAAACATGTTTATTTTCAATTAATATCAATAAATAAATTTTCTTAGATACTTAAATTGCATAAATTTTGTAAGTAGGGAATAGCAAAGGTTCAATAACATTGATAAATAATATATAGATCAAGAAATTAATTATAGATACTAAATCTACTCACAATAATGGTTCCCAAGGAGAGCACTCCTTAAGCTAGCCAAAATTCCCATTTGGCGTCTGATTGCTCTACAATTCTAGGAACAAGATAACATTAATACTTGTGAGCTAACAATATTACCAACTAACGTAAATTAGTCCCCAAAGCACTAAACCCCCAATTCCTAAGGTTCAAAGAGACACTACCATTAACCCTAAATTAACTAGAAGATTAATAATATAAAAATATTAGTTTAGAGAACTTTATTTAGCACTTGGAGAATAGAAATGGTAAAGAAAATCACTTTCACTACTTCTAAAAGCTTCAAGCTCTCTAAGGGAGGTTAGAAAGATAGAAAGTAGAGGTAGAGGAGAGAGAGAATAGTGAAAGATGATGAAAAGGAAGAGAAGATGATGGAGTTGGTGGTTATAATGAGTAAAAGTAGAAAGAAAGAAGAAGAAAAATGGTGAAAGGTGAGAAAGAAAGTGTTATGGGGAGGAGAAGAGATGAGAGGAAAAGAAGTAAATGAAGAAGAGAAGTGAGAATAGGAAGTCACGAGAAGGGAAGCAAAGACGATAAGAAAAAGAGTGGGGAAAGATCCATGATGGTCTAACCTCTTAAAGTGTATGGGTGGACCTCATTTCAATTTTTTTTTCAATTATCACATTTGTCTCTTGAGTCTTCACTCTATTTCACAATGGCAATCTCCTTGAGATGACTATGTAAATGGCTTCATAGCGAGAAGCAGAAGATATGAGAAGGAAAAAAAAAACACTGCAAAAATACTTTCTTTGTTCTTCTTTATTCTTTCTATAACAACAAACTTTCTACCTCAAAACTTCAAAGAAAAAATCTTCTATATATTGTATTGGTCTATCTTCTTTCTAGAAACATTAGAGATGTCAATCAACAAAGTGCTTCTTAGAGAAGCCAAAACACCTTTAGTGTGATTCATGTTGAGTGTACCCAAACACAGACCATTCAATCTTTTGGTTGTAACTTAACCCAGTAGTGGTATGTGAGGTAGCATGGAGAACCTATTTAAAAGAATATTCATCATTAGCTTGGAGAAGCTAGTAAAAGAATGCATATTGTAAGGTAGTTTGGAGATGCTATGTAAAAGAAAACTCACTTGTAAGTATGGAGAGGCTTGGATAATACTATTTAGTTAGCGAACATCTTTACCATTGTGTTAAGGACTAGATGTAGGCTGGATTTGGCCAAACTAGGATAAATCCTTGTATTTATCTCTCTATCCTTTTATCTTATAAGTTTATATTCTTCTTTCTGTTCCTACTATTTTGTTGGTTTACATTCATGTTCTTTTGATTGTATTTGTTATTCGTGCACCACAAAGTCACTTTTTACATAAAGTTATTTTTTATCTAACCTATGCTTCTGCATTCCATGTTTCTAAAACTTCGGTGATCTTGTTTATTATTATTTTCTTCTTACATTAGAAAACGTTTTAAGAGATGACCATTCAACCCCTTTCTCGTGATTTAACTACTTTTAGTAAGCTATTTTGAACAACCTGCAAAATGATGATAGAGACAACCTCACAAAACCCTTGCTCATGGTTTCGCTTAAAATGTGAACATTCATATTTGCACTTAGTATGCTTTTACCCTATTATGTACTCATCACTCTTGCCTTTTACCACTCCAGACCCGTTATAATTATTACATTTCAAAAACCAAAACAACCCAAAAAAAGTAAATCCACATGGTTAGCTTTAGTCATCGTTGCATTAGCCATATGGGTAGATAAGCCTATAGTCACGGAGATAAGCAAGTCATCCATTCTCTGCTTCTTCTTTATCACAATAAGAAGGCAAACCTTGGTAGAAATCTTCTTTTTCCATTTGATATGTACCATAATTCGACCTTCTTTCACTACTAAGTTTGAATGCTTAGTGGTTGAGAAGACCAAATTTTGCATGGGCTTTTCAACTCTTTCTTTCTCAACTCCCATGCAATTCACTTCTCTTACATGCAAAAGAACACCAACGTCGTCACTGTCACGACCACCACCACTGCCACATCCGCAATCAACAACTGTAGCTATTTAATCATCTTGCAGCAAGAACAATAACTCTTAAGAAGTATGTAGCTCCTTTACCCACTATCCATACCCATATTTTGTCATTTTCCTCTTTTCACCTATGATTTCACCGTAGAAACCATAGGCGTGCATTAAGATGGTATACAAATAACAAAACTCCTTCGGGCTCCTTCCCATATTTGGATTGCCTATGCGTGAACCATCAAAAGACTGGACTACATTGGAATATATATATATACATATATATATATTGACCATTTTAGGGTTTAGGATTTGATCCTTGAAAGATCAAAATGAAAACTATAATATAAATTATAGGACCAAATGATGAATAATATAGAGACCAATACTTTACGAAAAATAGCATCTATAAAAATGGAAACTTATAAAAAGATGAATATTATAAAAACCAATATTTAATTTCAAGTACCAAAACCAAATTTTTGATATTATAAGGAACAATACCTAAAAAAGAAATATAAAGACTAGAATCAAAATAAGTGGTAATGATAAGAACCAAAATACTGTTTAAACCAGCTAATACAATTTTATTTATATTTATTTTTAGTTTTAATAAAATATGAAAAAAAATATTGTACTACTCATAATTTAGTAATTTATTTTAAATATTTTGATTGTTATATATTTTTGTTTTAAGGATATAAAATACAATTGAGCTATATGGTGCAAATTAAGTTCAAAAATCTCATTACAATTAATGTAATTTCAGAAGTTAAAAAAAATAGTATAGAGCAAACTAAAATTGACTGGACTTCATTTTATATGCCCACACATCAACTATAATTTGCTGCAAATTAGAAACCATAATAGATCTTGCAATTAAATTAATAGCTTTATGTTCGAGTTTACACAAACTTAAAACTTTGTGCTTGAGTTTAAATAACAAATTGGGTCTACGACTTAATTAAATTGAATCTTTGAAAATATAGATGATATTAATATTTCATGTTTTCTATTGTGTATGGATAGTTAATAGAAGCAAGTCAATATTAAAGAGGTTGGAGACTTTAGATCTTAGTGGCAATTCCTTCAATGAAAGCATAATGGAACTCTTGACTGGCTTCACATCCCTCAAGAACTTAATTCTTTCCAGCAATAATATCAGTGGGTTCTTTCCTAGCAAAGGTATGAATTAAAGTAATTACATATCTCAAACTTGGAAATTTTATTTTATACATTCTAATTTTCCCCGTCTATCAGAATTGTCACTTCTAAGTAACTTGGAGCTTGTGGACTTGAGTTACAATGGCCTTGGGGGCCCTTGAAAGGTATCAGCTTGTGCTTGTGTGTCCGTGTGTTGTTCAAACTCTTCATTAAAGGCTCTACTACTAGATAATACTATATTTTATATTATTTGTAATCATAGCATGTGAGATATTGTATCCATTCACACTTTATTCATCATTGAATAAGGTCCACGCTCCATTCAATGGTAAATAAAGTGTGGGTTAGCATGATATCTCATATAAATTGAATACAAATAACACAACTTATTTTGCACTTGTGAGTTGTTAGTATAACTTGATTTTCATTATAGTTATTGAATTTAATTTCTATGCAATATTATAAAACAATTCTATACTATTAATTAAAGAATTTTATTAAAATGATAAATCATAATGACTAATTGTGATAATAGATAATTATTTTAAACATTTTATCACTTTAATGAATTAATTAATTATTAAACTGTATATAGAAATGAAATTCATATAATTTTTTTACATTAATTTTTAAATATTTAACTGAACCGTCGTTAATTGAATAAATTCCTATAACCTTCAGTCATTTGTGTTCTATTTTATCTTTCTACATTCCCCCATTACTGCTTTTAATTTTTATTTACTTAACTAATTTAAATGATTTCAAAATTAAACATATTTTTATTTATACTTTTTATATTTTCATTTATTCTCAAATATCAATCACAATTTTTTAATAGTAAGGCACAACAATAACATTTTAAATTCTTCGTAAAAATATCAATAAATAGTTTTTTCAAATAATTTCTTAAATAATTACACTACTGATTATTTCAAGTAGCATAAAATAAGTACACTCCATATTATGTTAAAAAAAATTGTACCTGAAACGTTAAAATTAAGACAACTTTTTTTCAAAAATGAATGTTTTGCAATTTTATGTATTATTTTAAACTCGTGCTGTTTTCATAATATTGTCATATGGTGATATTTTGTGTTTATCTGAACAAACTTTAACTAACGTATGTCTGTGATGATGTGATAAAAGATAAATACTTTCCTATCAAGATTTTATATATATATATATATATATATATATATATATCTATCTGTGTGTGTGGGTGAAGATAATTCTTACATTATAATATGAAGTAATTCGTATAACTCTATTTTTTTTTTCTGAATAGATCGAAGTGTTATTATTTCAAAATATATTAATTCTTTTTTTTTTGTAAGAAATTAAGATGAAGCTATAATTATATTTTAAAAAAATAAATAAATTAATCAACACTTACTGGTTTAACAAATTATTACTTAGAACTTTATGCCAATTTTATATTAATATAAATGATCAAAAATATATTTTGTTAAATATTTTTAATCATATTATTAAAATACATCATTACCAAAAAAATATTGATTAATATAGGAATTCAATTCCATAATTAAAAGATTTAAAATCTTTCAAGAATATGTGTTTTTATATGTTTTGTCTAGGTTTTGACTCTGAAATATTAATAGATTAGATTAGATAGCCTTAATTCACAAGTTTATTCTAAGTATGTTAACGAAAAATTTTAAATCTAGGTTTATGTAAACTTAAGCAACTTGAAGAACTATATTTGGTATATAATAATTTTGGAGGAGCTTTGAATCCATGCCTTCACAATTTGACATCACTTCGAGTTCTTGATCTCTCCGGTAACTCCTTAAGTGGGAGCATTCCAGAACCTTTGATTGCTAGCCTTACATCATTGGAGTATCTTTCCCTTGATAACAACAAATTTGAGGGCTTATTCTCATTAAACATCTTGGCTAACCATTCTCAGCTAAAGGGTTTACAACTTGGATATATGTATTCTAAATCGTTTCGAGTAGACACTGAAAATCCCCCTTGGAATTCATCATTTCAGTTGGAACACCTACTAATTCCCTCTTGTAAGGTTAACTTACCTACAAAATCAATTCCCACTTTCCTTTCATCTCAAAGCAGCTTGAAATATATTGATCTCTCTGGCAACAATCTGGTTGGTATGTTTCCCAATTGGTTGATTGTGAACAACTCAAAACTGGAAGGAGTGTACTTAAGTGGTAACTCTCTCACTGGGCCTTTCAAACTACCCTTTGATCTAAATCATCGCATGGATCAAGTACAACATTTGGACATATCAAACAACAAGATCCAAGGTGAGCTCCCTGAGACCATAGGATTCATCTTCCCACATTTAATATCGTTGCTTCTCTCCAGCAATAAGTTTGATGGTCACATTCCTGCTTCAATTGGAGAGATGTCAGACTTGGCAATATTGGATTTGGCAAACAACAAATTTTCTGGCAAAGTACCTGAGCACATTCTGGACAGATGCATTGGGCTTGTGCATTTGTTACTGGATAATAACCAGCTAAATGGAACACTTCCGAGTTTCGTTGGAAGTCCCTCTCTTTCCACCCTAAGTGCACCAAGGAACAATTTTGAAGGTCCAATAACAGAAGATATTTGCCAGCTTATTAACCTTGGCATTATAGACCTGTCTCACAATAGACTCTCGAGTGCACTACCCTCTTGCTTCAACATGACTGCTGTGACTGACATTAACTTGCAGGGAAATAGCCTTACTGGAAGAATACCTGAAGCATTATTCAGTAGCTCAAGTATTGTGGGGTTCATTGATTTGAGTGACAACAACTTTTCAGGAACTATTCCAGAGAACATCTATGGGCTTGAGTCGTCTTTGGCATATCTTTTATTGGCTGGTAATAGGCTACAAGGCCAGCTTTCTACTCAGATATGTCAGTTAAGATCTCCTAAGATCTTAGACCTCTCGCGCAATAACTTTATTGGCTCTATACCCTCCTGCCTTAATAAAATATCATTTGTATCAGGACCATCGATATCTGTGGACTATAGTCATGAAGAAGTGCAATTCATAATAAAAGGCTTGTCCCGTTCTTATAAAAGTCAGATGCTTGATATTATGGCAGCATTAGATTTGTCATCCTATCAATTGACAGGAGAGATTCCACACCAGTTAGGGGATTTAGCTTACCTCCATGCACTCAACTTATCCCACAACCATCTGAATGGATCGATCCCAGGGAGCTTCCACATGCTGCAAAGCATAGAGAGCTTGGATCTTTCAAATAACAACTTGAGTGGACAAATCCCTCTTCAGTTACAGGACTTGTACTTTTTAGCTGTCTTCAATGTGTCCTACAACAATCTTCAGGTACAGCACCTAACAAGGGACAATTCGGTACTTTTGATTCAAGCAGCTATGAAGGAAATCCATATCTCTGTTTCAATAACAGTAATAGAGGCATTGCAATACCGCTACCATTTCCAACTCCATTGGATGAGGGGAAGAGAGATGTTTCTGCAATTGATTTCACTTCCTCCTATTGGAGTTTTGCTGCATCCTATGTCACGGTGGTCATGGTGTTGGTGACAATCCTTTGGATCAATCCCTATTGGCGGAGAGTATGGTTCTATTATGTCCAGAGGTGTCTCCTTCAATGTTTTGGCCAATTTCTTGAAGATGCATTCTAAAAAGAGTCCATGCTTTTCTTAATATCATCTGGGGAGTACAAACTTTGTTTCGGACTTTCATTTTAGTGATTGATTAAGTCACTTGAGTTCTACAAATTATCATAATGACATTGAGTAGTTATTTGTCATTTGCAATATGTTTAATTTCCTCTTAGAACTTGCCAACTTTATGCCAAAGACATGCACGCGTGTATGTTAATGCACTTGGGATTATTGTAATTAAAATGCAGCTACGTATCTTCTAGGGGGATGAACTGATCATACTATCGTGCTCCATGAATATGTTTTGTAGATTGTTGAAATCAAATGCAGGGGATTTTTTAACAGGGTTTAAGGGCATTTATTTAAAGTAATCGATGATTGACATATTTATCATTGCTAATTTTCTTGTACCCTTGTTGTTACATCTTTATTACTTCAAAAATATCTGTCAACACATGAAGGAACAGGGTACCTTTTTGTCTAAATAAGGTTCAAGATGATGAGATTCTTCATTTTTGCTTACTTATAACCAATGTTTTCCACGTTGAAAACTGATAGTGGATCAATACCAATTTGTTCCTTCTATTAAGAACCAACCCAATGCCAATGTAAACGTGTGTGTGTGTGTGTATATATATATATATATATATATATATATATATATATAGAATGCACTGTGGGTGGCTCTCACAGCCCCTAATGACTTTATGAAGAAAACAAATCAGATAGAGAAATGATGCAAGTAATTTGATAGCCAAAAATGCTATTCTAACTCTTTGGCACACCTACTCCATCACTGTTAAATGTTATGGTAGCCCCAACTCTCTTCATTCATTCATCACATCCAAAGGTGATAGAGTGGATGTCTCAATTTTGGGTGTTAGAATAGTAATGCACATTTGATACCAAATGAGGGGGACTAAAGAATGCACTAGTAGTATTTTATCAAACACTAGTTGTGCAACTTCTTTTCTTGTGTTAACCGACAGTTTAATCAACAAAAAGAGAAAAAAGAAGAAACAAGCGCAAATAATCAAAACGTTTGATAAAAACAATCATTTGATATGGAACAATCATTTGTTGCATTACCTAGTTATTGTCACACTCACACTGCAGGTTTGTCAGGTTCGTTTACAAGTCATTGTCAAAATGCAAAGCTCAATATAAGCCACTTATAATCCAAATATAATTATAAACTTTGATCATGAACATTTTAGGTTTCTAGTATCCATGCAATGGTAGCTGTAAGAGCAGCCTACAAGCATTGAAAATCTTTGTATTTGCCTTTGGGATTGAAACTTGTTTTTGAAATTTGGATTGAGTTATTAAAACAATGGACCTATTAAATGTAGAGTGGTTACTTAAGATCTAAATGTAGAATTTTATCAAGACAAAATTTGGTGGAAGTAGCAGTTTGATATACTAGGCTTTGAATCTGGTTCATAAGGATTAATCAGACTCGAGTCAGAAAGAAATTATTCTTTTGAATAGTTGTATAAGGAAGGTTGTTATTTGGATTTTGCAACTGAACAAAGACAATGGTAACCATATATGAATTTAGGGGATTGCTATTGAAGGGAACTAGCTGCAGCTTTGAAGGCTGAGACTTGAATCATGCTTAGATAAAAAGAAAATTAGGTCACCTTGCTTTTAAACACTGTCTCCACTGTCCAAACAACGGAATTCCTATGTTTGTGTTGATAGGAAAATGATTAAATATTTTGTTTAGTTGGACATTGCTTGTCCCCCCTTTTTGATGGTGTATAAACAATCTTGGTAATTCGGTTTGAGTGCTTAGATTTAGATTGGTACTTGCTTTTATGAGGTAATTATTTGGTTAACCTGTATATAGGCTTCTCTGCTTCAATGAATATAGGTTCTAAAAGGAGACTAAGCAAAGGATGTAATATGGCCTATGGGTTTGCTATTGAGAGAGAATCTATGAACAGAAATTTGTTGTCAGCCTGTCTCCAAATTAAATAAAGAGGGTTGCTAAGATGCAGCCTGCAAGTATATCCTTTTGTCACTGTCTTATGCTTTTAAGAAAGGTGATTCCTTTCCATGTTATAGCTGTTCTCTAATTGTGCTCATTTAGCAACCATTCATAGCAATCAAGTTGTGATTTTTCAATTATAATCTGATTAATCACCTATAATGGACTATCCTGTAATCAAGCCTCAACTATCCTTATGATGGGCATTGATCATATTCTAGCCATGTCCTATATACTTAATTGCATGAGGATATATTGCAAGTGCGCACATGAAAAACAGCTGTGCAATCTAGTATGAGAGACATGGTGGAACGTTGATACCAGTTGGTATGTAGTTGGGAAAACTTCACCCCAAAAGCTAGCTATTGTAATTGGAGAGGTAGAGGCCTGTAAAGCCCACATCAGAATCCCATACTTCTGATGTGGGACACATGTCCTATATTTTGCTAGTAAATTTTCCTTTTGCCATTATGTCCAGCACTTGGTTGTTTTTGTTATCAGTGTGACTTTCTTAAATACAACTAAGAGTGTGGCTTCTTTGATTTTCAGGGTGTAAGAAGAGAAGTAGGAATTCATGCTAGGACACTTAACAAACTAATTCTTCAGATGCATGTCAACTCTTTTCACTCCAAAGATAAAGATGGTTTGATAAACTCCAAACCGGATTTTCACCACGTCTAAATGTAGAAGGTCTTGAGGGAAGTCCCTTTTGTCCCAAGAAGCCAATTCTTTGGACCAAAAACAGGCTAATAATAATGCACGCCTATTAATTAAATCAGGAAACAAAACAAGGCAAACTGATGGGGAGCTACTATCCTCAGGCTTCTCACCAGATGCAGAAAAAATCTCAAAGTTGGTTGCTGACGGTCAATTGCCATGAAAAGAATCCGTTGGCCATATTGAGGTTGAAGTCATAGCTGGTGCTTTACTAGGCATTTTAGTTGGTTTGGCAGTGCATAATTTCATGTGAAACATTGATTTTTGGCTGAACAGTTTCATATTATATGTTCACATCAAATTGATTAAATTGAAAAAATGGGAATCACCTGAAGAGGATTTAAGTTAGTGAGAGGTTTCGGTTTCTCATAAATAGTAATAGTATTTACTTGGTTCAATTATACAGAACAATAATTCGAATAGGAGTAATTCATCAAATTAGATTCCTTCCTAAGATTTATCAAGAGATTAATTCAATTGATTTTTATCAATTTCATGTATATTTGGAGAAAACATTTGAAATTTCATGGTTGAATTTGACCTTGACTGTCAACTTTAAAGATTAATTTGATAGTTAACTCATTAGACATATACTAGTGAATTAATGGGCACTTATATGCCAATCAATCCACATTTTTTTTAATTTTTATAATTTTTTTTAATTTTTTTAGCTTATTTCATTTATTTTTGCAACTCTCTTCAATTTCCTACGCATTAAAAGTAATTTAGAAAATAAGAATTTTAGACATGAAAGGGACTATTTTTTTTGTATATAGTGTAGACAAAAGAAACTGATATGTAATTTAAAATGTGCAGTACGAATTTATGTAACAACCAACTAGAGAAAAAAACAAAACAAAATTACCACAACACAGATCACTCCAAACAGACTCTATAAGATTTTAAAATTTAAAATGAGGTTAGAAATACGTGGCAGAAGGTTAGAGCACAAGTACCACGTAGCACAAGTTTGCACACGTGTAAGTTCTTGGACATACTATTATTCCGCGTGGCAAATCTTGGCCTGGTTGCATTGCCCCCACTATAACCGTTTCACTTGCCCTCCCTATATAAATTTGGTAAGATGTAGTGTTATGACACCATAGCAAGGGACTATAATCACATGCTGGAAGGAGCAAAAGTGAAAACAACGGAAGGTTATCAATTCAAATAGGTAAAAATAGGATGTCAGGGGCACAAGGAGCACAACCAAAAGAAGCAAAAACAGCAACCATATATGAGTCAATAGAAGGAGGAGAGAATAGAACAAGAACTGACCTGTGTTCAAGGGAGGATCAAGGCAGCATTCAGGTGGATAAGATGCAGGAGAAGGTCAATGATCCTGCTGGCAAAGGTGGTCCTGTCTTTGGTGCTGGCAAAGATGACAACAAGCAAGATCTTGGAGTTACAGGCACTGGCTAACACAAATACTATGCCAAAAACAAACTAGTCTTTTTTTCATGGTGTGCTTGCTCAGAATCTAGGCAGTGTGTTTCTCTTTTTTGTCTTTGTTTTGGTGTAGGATTTTGTGAATGAATCTGTAGAATGAATCTTTCTAGTCATGTTTGGATATCAGTATATGAGATGTTAAGCAATAAAAAATGATAAGAGTAAATTAAATTATACTTCCTAACAATATTACACATAATATCATTTCACACTAGCTGATAGGTGGCACCACTAGTGAAGGCAGGAGGAAATCTTTCCAAGTAAACTGTCATATAAAACTGAACTTTGATTATGCAAACATGATCAGCATGGATCTTTTGGCAGAATTGAACCAATTTGAGATAATACATTTGTTTTACACTCGACAAATCACATCAAAAATCCAATGCAAAAATCCAAGTATATAGCATAGTCAGTTTTACAAGATCCACTATGAAGTTGTTATTTCTAAAGTTAAAACCAAAAATGTGCTTTAAAAGAGGTAATGTTAAAAGTGTTTAACAATTACCCCATAAATTTCTGTGGAGGTTAAAAATCCAATTAAATCATTTAGGGCAAGGAATTAAACTCTTTATTAAAAAAAAATACTAAACTTACAAGTTTTCTTATTGTAGTTATCTTGATTTGTGGGTTACACACACACACATATATATATATGTATATATGATACACTCAATATAAGTTATCCAATCTAAACATTTAATTTGGATGACTTTTCAGGTAGTGGGTATAAAAGTCAACTATCATGGCTTATGTGGTAATACATGATTAAATAACTATATAAAAAAGTTTTACACTATCAGTGCATGACAATTAAATCATATATATATATAGGGAACATACCATATGAGAAGCGTGGTTTATTGTGAAAGTGAGAGGGGTGAATCTTGACTGTTGAATCTTACATGAATAGTCAAGATTAAAACATAAAATCATGTGACATTTTTAAATAATTATATGAGCATTAATTACCATTAATTAGCTTTTCCTGACCATCCATATATGGTTATACAGTTTAGATTTGCTCCTCTTTTTTTTTTTTTAAATAAGATATTAAGAATAAAGGTGGGGATGAAAGTTGAACTTATGACACCCCTTAGCTCATAGAGATGTGCATAGTCTACTGCTAGACTGCGGGCTCACTTATTAGATTTGCTCCTCTCACTCTCATAATAAACCACCCTTTTATGTGATAAGCCCACTATATAAGGGGCTTATCACATAAAAGGGATGGTCTATTGTTATGAGAGTGAGAGGAGCAAATTTGAGTCATATAACCATAGATGAATGTTCAAGATTGAAAGTTGATTAATGCTAAATAATTCTCACATGCTCATCTAAAAGAGTCATATGACTTTATTTTTTAATCTTGATTATTCATTTAAGATCCAATGGTCAAGATTCACTCCTTTCACTCTCACAATGAACCATTTTTCTCATGACATGCTCCCTATATATATATATAGCAGCATTATTTATACTCATGAGGTGTAGGATACCATGTTAATTCACACCCCATCCACCATCAGATGGGATGTGGTTCCCATTCGAGTAGAGTCCACACCCCATTCAATCACTAAAAAAAAACAAGCAAATTATGGCCGTTATTTTGGTAAATTGCCGCGGTTATAACCGCCATTTTTTGCAGGAAATGGCAGTTCAAGGAACCGCCGTAATTACCAACGCCATTCGGTAAATTACGGCTGTTATTGAAAAACCGCCACAATTGCCTCTATATAACCGCCATAATTTACGTGAATTGTGGCGGTTGAATTATGGCGGTTTCAAACCGCCACAATTAGTGGAATGTTTTTTAAAAAAATTACGGCGGGTTGAAACCGCTGCAATTTGTGGTAACATTTTAAAAATATATATATCATGGCAGTTTAAAACCACCACAATTTGCAGTGAAATATTTTTAAAAAGTTTTAAAACTATTTATTACAACAATTTTAAACCACCATAATTGCAACACCAATTTTTTTTAAAAAAAGTTACAATAATCATGAAAAAATAAAAGAAAGAACAAATAAAAGAATGATAAGTTATAATAAAAATATTTAGCATCACATTTTCTTTACTTATGAGAGTAGCTTCAAACATCCAATTACTAGAATACTCAAATCAACTAAGACTCCTCATTTAGAATCATAAAATAACACTATAAAATATTTTAGTTCATTAATAAGTAAACATTAATTATAATGTTTAAAATTATGCCTATAAATAAACATTTTAAAAGTATTCCTGAGAATACATATTAGGGACTATTACAGTGATTCATAACCATGCCATTATAGAAAACACTTCTTTCTTAATTAAGTTGATATAGTACAAAGTCCACCTGAAGCATATATAGGTGCAACAAATGGAGATGATGACAAGCTTCTCCTTACAGCCTAATACATTATCCAAGACACATGAGTAGACAAGTAGTGCATTGCAGTAAAATGCTCCAGAAAGACAAAACCAATAGAAATAATTCAATACAACCTTCACTCGGAAACTGAAGGCATTGCATACATTTATCGAGAGCAAAAATTGTTACATAGAATCATGTTAATATGATGCAAAATTCACCTGGATCTAGAAATCAAGTAAATATCCAAAAAAAAAAATGAAGTACTAGCAGAGTCATACTACTTATGAAGAACACCCAGTAGATTTGCTGCACAAATCCTTGTCTTTACATACTCCTCAGTAGCATGGAAGTGCCTACAAAACAAAAAGTTTGCATATAATGAAATTTTCAAGCACGATAATAGTAGATAATGTGTAAGTCGACACGCACTATATATATATATAAAACAGGAAAAACAATGACAACAACATAGATGGAAGCACGATTAAATTTTTATAATAATATATTGAAACATTTAAGCAAGACTTAAACAATTCATTCTTTTTTCTACATGCTTTAAATTATAATCTAGAGACAGAAACATATCATACAATTGATCTAGTAAAATTTGATCTCCTAGAAAAGGATGAGCTTCAAATTCTTCAACAATTTCTAACACTCTTTTTTTTTATCTTTTATAAATCTCCTTTTTGCAATTCTAAGTACATAAAAAGGAATCATAAAAGCAAGAAGAAAAGTTTGCAGAAGAGTTGAAGCATTTACATATATTGAAAAAGTTCTCTAATATAATATATATTGAAACGAGACAGACAATACAAAAACACACAAAAATTTTGAAAGAGAAAATTTTACAATGATGAATAAGCATTTAGAATTTCTCAGCTAAACTCTCGATGTCTTCAAACTTCAATCTTCTGTATATTTATAAGGTGATTTTGAACTTTGGAGAATTATTGATGGATGAGGTGTCTTCCATGATTGGTTTTGAATGGTAGTGTTACTTAATAATTTCTTACATAATCTTTAATAAAGTAAGTATTATTGAGACTTCTTTATTAAAGTTGTCTGCCAGATATTGTTAAAGTTTATCTACAAGGTCTTCTCTTTGTCGGTATCAGCCTGTTGTTTGCACATCAAAAGTATTTATGTTGATCCCTCATGTCGTCTTGTATTAGTTGGTGGAGTAGAGCATCCATCCAAAAGTGAACTCGACAGATTTGTTGGAATCTTGAACAGGACAAGTATCTTTCTTTTAGTAGAAAAGTTACTCATTTTTTGACAGATCAATTCCAAAGCAATCATCTTCATTCAAAGGAGTGAAACTTCCTGAAGAGATACTCTGTCTTCTTCTTGTTTAATTGTTGACCACTTTTAGTCATGGCTTCATTAAGTCTTCTAAGGAAATCTTGATGAGATCTAGCTGCAACTAATTTAGCCATTATTTGAGATTTTTCTATTAGGAAACTAAGAGTCCTTTCATATATTTTGTATTCCTATGGAACCAGTAATAGAGCCTTTCTCTGGAAACATATTTGATGTCATATTTTTCCCACCATTTTGCTCTTATTGATCGGGATAACCACGTGAGTTTAAACTTATCTCCTTCTTTGAGGGCATAAATGTAGTCCCAAGAAATTATCCAACTTACTACAAGGCTAACTAAAGATGAGAGATTTCTTGATCCTACTGGGAAAGTAGTGTGGTCCTTGAATTCTTGAATAGTGGGTACTAATAATTTTGGAAATATTTTTGGATCTAGTCCAAAGAATTGAAACCAATTAATGAACCATTTTTGGAATTTCAGAGGCATTTGTCTTTCAAACCATAAGAACCAGGAATGGGAAAAAGGTCTCAAATACAATATATTGTATCGGGCTTCTATATAATCAAAGTAAGTAAAACTACTAGGTTTAAAAGCTTTATTTGAAAATTCCTTTGGTTGATAAAGAGGGGCTTTCCAATCTAAGGGAGACAAGATCTTTTTAATTAGGATTTTTGAATGAGAGATTTCATCTTTTTCATAGTAGTGAACGTAACAAGTTCTATTGACTCAGTATCTACTAGAATATATTCATAGAAAATTGTTGTTTCAGATGATGAGTAACCTAATATTAAAAGTCACGAGGAAATATCTTTTGAGCAATTTGGCGAAGGGATTCAGATATTCATGTGTCTTCTATAAGATAGACAATTATAACATCAGTGTTTTCTATATATTTATACAAGTTGTATTGATGGTGGGCTATGGTGGTTGGTGCATTTGGCATTCTTGAAACAGGCTTAGGTTTTGAGCTAGAAGGTGCTATATTTATAGCTTGTTGGTAAGTTAATGGTCTAAACCTATTTCAATTGGGAAGAAGTGGAGATGGTCTTATAGTGTTTAGAAGGGTATGAGGACTAATACCAGGCCTTATTAATTGTAATATCCCAAAAATAGATGCCTTTAGGAAAGACATGTCTAAACTCAAGAATGGTTGAATAAAGTTTAAAAGATATTTATATGTTTAAAAAAAAAAAAATTATATATAAATAAATAAATAAATAAGAAGAATGAATAAATATAAATGTTTATTTTAAATTTATATGAAATAGTAAATCATGTAAGATCTAAATTATAAAAGAAAATACCAATCCTAAAAGAAGAAAATAACATTTAAAATTTATCATAATGTTGTATATCAATCTTTTTTCTATGCCAATGTTCATTTTTTTTTTAAGTTGATATTTAATCTTTTTATGATATTCATTTTGTGTTATGATGTTTGATTTTAAATTTTGAAAATATTATCATATCAAATCTATTAGATTCAATATTATTTATAATTATCATTGATATTAATATTTGTATTAGTATTGTAGATATTATCAGAATTAAAAAAGATATAGTATACTAAATTTTCCTTTTTATCACATATGCTTTTATAAATTAATTTTTATATCCTTTCTAAGATTATGATTTATTTAGGTATCCATAATTTATATTTATAGTGTAAATATCAATTAGAATTTTAGAATATATGTGCACACATATATATATATATATGGAATATTTCACATATATAACTTTTACAATAATGATATTCATTTAAAGATATTAGATATTATTTATACTTAACATGTATTATAAATATGATTTGTTATAGAGAATTATTAGATATTTTTAAGAAATTATTAATTATTAGAATTAAGTGCAAAATTTGTTCATCATCTAAATTATTAATAATAATAATAATAATAATAATATTGTTGTTGTTGTTATTTCACAAGATAAATAAGTACATAATGTGAATACCACATGATATACGTTACTTATTTTAGAAAGTCTCATTAGCTTCTTACTTCAATATACATACAGATATATCTGTGATACAAAAGATAATTAAGAGATATGTTAGGGTAGTTTAAATTTGAATTATCCAAATAGTTATAAAAGATATGATTAGATTTAGTCTAGATATTATCCTTATCTCATTGTTACTTATATCACATAGTTAGTTAGAATATATCTATAGAAGACCTTTAACATAATTTTATCCTTATGCTATCAAGTATGACCCCTGTTCAGTATTTTGCAAATATCTTGAGTTGTAGATGTTTTTTTCCAGCATTATATAAATTGTTTATGAAATTCTAGAATGAATTATGTTAGACATATGCTTTCACAGATTATATCAATTTTTAGAAAAATTATTATTTTTCAAAGTTATCATGAAAGCCTTATTTTAGAAAACTCATGGGACCATATTTGATACCTTGCATGTTATAGAATATATTTTTTCTCAGTTTATGAAATTATGAGATCTTAGTTTAATGTTTACAGCAGAAATAATGATTACCATGTTTTGTAGACTATGGATTTCCTATAAAGATTTTAGAACATCAGACATGATTCATTGAACGTGTTGAATAAGGTATGATTCATAACAATTGTCATATACATACTCTGTTGGCTTTTGAAATCACTAGGTCTACAAGCTGGTGATCCTTGGGCATGATTTTAAAACCTCAGTTATGCTAAAGTCAGATTGTTAGAATATAACAATTGTCAGATACATACTTTGTTGGCTTTTGGAATCATTATGTCTACAAGCTGGTGATCCCTTGGGCATGATTTTAGAACCTCAGTTATGCTAAAGTCAGATTGTTAGAATTATATGAATTCAGGGCTTTCAGATTTATCCAGTTTAATTGCAAGTTATTAATTTTTTTCAATAAATAGTGAGAAATAGATTAGTGAGTTAACGGTTGCAGGATTGATCGTTAACCTTGGTACCAAGTGGTCTGCTAGAGGATTAGCTCACCCACAATAAGAAACCTAGTGAGGTGTCCATTATGGGACCTAGTTATGTACCCATCAGATTAGCCATTGGCTCAGATATTTATGTACAGATTAAGTCATGTCTTTCTACTAATTATTGTCATGATTTCAGATAAATTGTTTTTCAATTAAGTTATATGTATCTAAATATATAAAGTGTTTTATAACAACTGCATGTATATATTATGTATTTTCTTGTTGTCCTATGTGGATTGTGAGTGGAGACTCGCTCACTGAGTTTTGATGAACTCACCCCTCCTTTTCCTCCCCCTTACAGTTACAGTTGCACATCCAGTTATCATTCAGACCCAGTCTCAGTAGCTTTGCAGCTCTTCTATTGGTGAGCTTCACTTTGTAGTGAAGTTTAAATTACGATCATGTTATAATAGAGTGCTCCAGTAGTGTGCAGACAGGGTCCTCGGACATCATTTGGCGAGCATGATTATTTTAAAGTTATGTTATTTTAGCTTAATTATATTTTATGTAATTTCTTCAAGGAACACAATTTAAGAAAATTTATTTCAGTTATACATTTTGGAACATTTAGATTAATTAAATATTTTATTTATTTTATAAGTAAAGTTTTCAAGAAATTTTGAGGAATTCATTTAGTTTTTTATTTTATAATTTATTATGAGCATTAATTTAGTAATTTAATATGCATGATTTCATGAAATTAATTCCAAAAGGCTTCCATAAGGGAAAATATCCCTTATGTGCCGGTCACGGTTTTTGGGTCGTGACATTAATCCAGTTAGAGGGTATTGAACCACTAATTCTTGATTTAGAGATCTATATTGAACAAGCTTTTTAGATCCACTTGATAATCCAGTACGAGTAGGGGTTACCCTATATTTGTCTTTTGTTATCTTTCTACTCATGGTATTTACCTTGTAAAAATTCTCTTGTAAGAAAGTCTGGAAGTGCATTATGCTTTCCATCAATGTGTTGAATCTCAAAATCAAAGCAAGAAAATAAAGATTGCCATATAGCAAAAATATGTTTTGAAACTAAATTTTTAACATCTTTTCCTAAAATAGGTTTTGTTGCCTTGCAATCAGTTCTTAGTACAAATCTTTTTGAAAATAAATCATCTTGAAATTTCATAATGCATAAAACTATTGAAAGTACTTTTTTGTTAATACCACTATATTTTTCTTGTGGTCCGGTCCATATTCCTGAGTAAAACCTTACTATCTATTCTTTGTTTGATCCATTCTTAATTTGTTTTAGAACACCACCATATCCTAGATCTAAAGCATTAGTTTCTACTATAATGAAAGTAGTAAGATTTGGAAGTACTAAACATGGGAGCCTTTCAACTATTCCTTTTAGTTTCTTAACACGAGTTTTCATTTCTTTAGACTATTGTGGAGGATTCTTTCTAAGCCTTTTGTATAAAGGTTTACAAATTATCCTAAGATTAGGGATAAAATCAAAAACATAATTTGTACATCCTAAGAATCTTTGTAATTGGTTCTTATCCTTAATTTCATCTGGGAATTCATCTACAAATTCTATAGATCTACTTATTGGGGCTATCGTTCCTTGATACACTTCAAAAACCAAAAACCTAGTCTTGATTTGAAACAGTTTCATTTTTCTTGCCAACACTACTAATCCATTTTCCTTTATGATTTTATAAAATTTATTGAGATGATCAAAGTGTTGATTTATTGATTTAGAGAAGATAAGCACATCATCTAGATATACCAAAGTAAAATCAAAGGATTGATTAATGATTTCATTCATTATATTTTGAAATTCACATGGAGTAATTTTTAATCCTTATGACATTACGTTCCATTCATAATGCCCGAAAGGTACCACAAAAGCCGTTTTATATTTATCTGAATCTTTTACTTGTATTTGGTAATATCCTGATTTCATATCAAATTTTGAAAATGTTACAGCTTTATTTAATCTTCCTATTAAATCCTTTTTATTTAGTAATTTATATCTAATCCATTTTAATACCTTATTTAATGGTTTATAATTTATAACCAATCTTGGAGTTCCTCTTTCTTTTTCTAAAGCATTCATGACATAAAAACCTGCGCAACTCCATGTAGACTTGCTAGGTCTAATTAATCCTTTATCTAAATATTCTTGTATTTCCTTTTTATAATATTTTAGATATTCTTGATTCAGTTGGATAGGTCTTGCTTTTATCGAAATATTTTGTTTATTAAATCCTTCTTCATATGGTAGAGAAATTATGTGTCTCTTCCTATCCTAAAAAGCATTTGGAAGTTTAGCACATATTTCCTTTTCAAAATTTTCTTGTAATTCTTATTTTATTTTTTATGTTCTCATTATTAAGTTGTTCTTCTATTCTTCTATACCTAATTTCTTTATTTAACATATTTATTTGCTTTTGCTTAATTGATATTATGTTTCTTGAATGGGTGAGTTTATCTTCAATTGAATTAAGTTTTTTTTTTTATTCGTGAAAGGTCTAAAAAGTCAAACCTAACCTTCCTCCCCTCTGTTTTTGATATAAGTCCTATTTCAATACATGAAAATGGGTATAATAATATTAAGAATAGGTTCCTAATATTAAAGATTCGTGCACATCTTTTACTAATATGAAAGAAGTTGTATAACACGTGTTGTCTTTGCAAATTTTTGCTTTTGGTAATTTATATTTTTTCATCTAATTTACTATTATTGACCCCTGTATATACTTCATATGTTTTTTCATAAAATTTTGTTGGTATTAATCCTTCTTGAATACAATTAGAATTATCTCCTAAATCTATTAATTCTTTAATTTCATATACTTGATCATGAACTATTAAGTTTACCTTACAATACCATTTATGGGTTAATTTTTTTTTGTAATCATCATACTAATATAATTTTTTGAAGGCTTTCCTTGTTTTATATTTTCTAATAATGGTATATTTCTTGCATTAGATGTAGTATCTTCATTATTTCCTTGTGATTGTAATATTGATTCTCCTTTTAATTTTAGGTATTTTAATTCTAGATCAAAATCTTTTTGTTCTAAATATTTTATTTCTTGTTTTAACATTTTTATTTCATTATGCAATTCTTTATTAGATATTTGATCACTAGGATGTTTGAATCGTTCAATGATTTCTTTTAATTCTACTCTTGGAACATAATTTTTTATTCTATCTTATTCATCTAGTAAATTTTTTAGTTGTTGTAAGAATTCAGTTTTTAATTCTAATTCCTCCATTTATCTACAATACTTATTAAGGTATTCGTTTGATGTCTTGTTAAAACATTTATTGATTTTTTATAGTTTGAACAAGTACACAGTTCAGGTTCTAGACAGACTTCATTATTTTCTTCTTAAATTAATTCATTTTCAGAGGAGTAATCTTCATAGATTCCAAGACTGGATTAAGATAAGTATGATTCATTTTTTGACTCACATTGATAATTTAGTAATATGTTAATCAATCCTTCTTTCAAATCTTCTGGAACGTTCAAATTATTGACCTTGTCTTTAACCTTACAATTCTTTGCATAATGCCCTATTCTTCCGTATTTATAACATTGTCCTTTAAACTGACCTTTTGTTTTATTTGTTTTCTTCTTTATAGGTTTTGACTTTGAAAGACTTTCAGGTGTAGGTGTAGACCTTTTCTATCTTCTAAAGGGCTTTTTATTAATGGCTTTATTCTTTTGAGTTTTACTTGGAGCTTTTATACCAAAGATTCCAAATTGATCGCAACAAATTCCCAACTCAGTGCGACTAATTTGGGTTTCATGTCTTAACTTATTTTGAAGTTTGAAATCATTACAAACTTGTATTCCTGTTTTTACTATTTGGGAATGTAATTGTCCATAGGTTAAATGATCATAAGGAATGTCACTATTATTTTGTTGAGCTATATTATTTTTTTACCTTTTCTCCTAATAATCTAGGAAGTCCGGCAATAAAATGTTCTTTCTAGTATGTTGCAGCACCATCTGGTCTCATACATACTTTGGATAAGAACATGTCTTTATACCATTGGTAATCAGACATTGTTGTGCAATGTAAATTCATTAATTGTTCAGCGGCTCTATTATATATTTTTAATGGGTCACCTATAAAGTGTTTCATTATTGCATAAATTAATGTTGTTGTTACATCTTCCACTGGTGCTTTTGCACCAGGCCCAGTTTTGTAGTGTTTGAAACATGTTACTTTCTGCTTCTATTAAAAGGCTATCCTACTAATCTTCTAATTATCCTGTGAATCATGTTATGATCATCATAGCTATTCTTTTATTTGAATTTGCTTTTATGGAGAAAGTTGTGATAGCCATAGTTATTTGTTGCATGACATGTAGGATGAGTTGTTCACTCATTCCATTCAACAATAACCTCTCTATTATATTAACTTTTAGTCATTTGATTTTTCTCTTCATGTTGAACATCAACTAGAGAAGGTCTAGGATAATATGTTCTAGTCTTTGTATATTTTATTTTATTAATAGTTATGTTTTGATCATTTTCCTATTCTAAGGTATTTATTGATAAGAGGGCTTTATCCCTTTCTTTTGATTTATCAGTTATTGCTAAATCTTCTAATCTTTTCATAATATCATTAACTACTACTACTTTGTTGTAAAATTTAATTGCTCATGAACTTTATGAAAATCTTTATTTTCTTTATTTATTTTAAAAGGAGTGGCATCCACTTCTAAATTACTTACTTTAGCTTTTATTTATTGTAGAGGTGGAAGAATAGAAAAGTACTTGTTCCTTCAGCAATCTTCTATTCCCGGCTTGCCTTATTATTCATTGGTATGTGTTTATTTTTTATAAAGGGGTTTTGTATATTTTGATTTTTACAGGACCATTCTTCAAAGTATAAAAAGAAAGGTAGATTAATTTTGTATTCCTCTAGACATTAATAAAATTCTTGTAAATATTTATATGTCTATTGCTTTGTAGAAGTTTTGAAATATCAATTTCTTTTTTCTTGATTATTCTTTGTTAAGAAGTCTTTTCTTACCCATTCTTTATTTATGTCAAAGGGTTCTTCTTTTCGGGATACCATATTTATGACTTGAGATCTAGTTGGTGAATATTTTGGAGACTCGCTATTTTAGGACTCTTGATAAATTGGTGGTGGAATGTTTCGTTGATAAATTGGTTGTGGAATATTTGGTGCAAAATCAACTCCTCTCAGGTCTAGATTAGAAAGTATATTATCTATAGAGTTACGGGATTGGTCAAACATATAATGATTTCTTGAAGTTTCTCTCATTGAGTTAGTCTTTCTCATTCTAATATTTATATTTCCTTCAATGTCTTGTCTTATAGTCTCTATTTTTGTATTTTCTATCCTTTTATGAGGCATTATTGCCTTTAGATTCCAATCAGTCGGCATTATTGCCATTACCTCTGAATACTTTAATCTTTTTGAGGTATGGGTTGTTGATTTTGAAAGATTTGTTTCTACGATTAAGATTTCAGTTTTTGGAGATGATTTTAATGCCTTAAAATTATAATCTACTTTCAAAATTTTGAAATAGATTCTATATATTACATCTAGATAGGTAACACCTACATTAGTTATATTTCCTAGAGTTTTGATATTTAATTCTAAAGCAGTTTTGGTAGGTGGATTCCAAAGATCCATGGAATAGTTTGGATAGCAGTTGACAAAAGTAGGACCATCATGAAAATTAGATTCTAATAAAACTAGAACTAGATCGCCGAACTCTCTAAGTCTTATATCTCGCAATATTGCAATTACACGAGTGTTGATTCCTAATCTTATGAAGGGTTGTATTGCAACTTGTATAATCCTATATAAATATAATGGTATCCATTATGAATGTGTTTATTGATCAAGTTTTCATCTAAAAGTTTTATGATGGTATGACTGGGTTTTTTCAATACAATATATATATTGTTTTGAACTGAGATTTATTATACTAGTTTTATAAATTTCTTTATTCTTTAACTTAGGTATGGATTGATTTTGAAGCTTATTTTCTATAGCCGCTATTATTAGTTCATTGCTTTGATATCCATCTTGATCTATATATAGTAGGAGCAGAGGTAAAGGTAGACGGAGGGTTATCTTCTATTACTATTATTTTTCCTTTAGCTACGTTACTCATTGTCCTTAGAAGACTAGCCATTTAATTTATTTAGACTTAAGGGGTTTTTCTAAAAACTTTAATGGAATTTCCTTCCTAGGATTTCTTGCAATTTTGCGAAAGCACCTACCAGAAAAACCACTCTTAGGCTTATTAATGGACTACTAGAGACTTACCAACACAGAATAATCTCAGGATTTTTCACTTAAATTTTTAAAAAACTTCTTAATTCTGAAATAATTAATGATTAATGTTCTAAGTACAAATGAATACCAGGGTGTACTGTATCAAGATTAGCCACAATTCCTTGCCTAAACCCTACCTCTAATATCTTGTCCCCTTTCACTTCTTCTCCCACCTCACTCTTTCTTCTCTCGATCATGCTCTCTCCCATCTCACTCTCTTTTCTTGAGCGTATTCTCTCCCCCCGACTCTATTTTCTCTCCTCACTCATTCTGTTTCCTTTCCCTAAAATCTGCTCTCAGTACAATTCCTTCCATTGACACCATTTCATCATCGTAGGAGTCATCTCTGTTCCTCCATTTCAGGTACAAATACATTAAAAACTTTTTTTCTGTGTAGAAACTTGATCTCATCCTTCAAATGTTCTTTTTTTTTTTGTTTCAAATACTCATGTGATCTTTGTGATAGCTTTGATTCTTGATTGGCTTTGGAATATGGGTTTTATTTATTGGAGGGTTTGTTAGTGAAGGTGTTAGAATTATGATGTCTTGTAACTTTTAGGTTGTAGTTAAAGTGTTTGTTGTTATGTTTCTAGGAGAATTAGGCTTGTAATGTCACTATTTTCTTTGGGTGTCTATAGTTTAAATATGTTCTAGTACTACTTTGTATGGTTAACATTGAACCTACCCTTTTTCTCTTGAAGAAAAATATAGCTCTTGTTATACCACTAAATAAGTCCCGCTTAAACCTTACACCAAATTTTTTGGGTATATAAATCACTTTTACATCTACTGTCATATTTTAATTAGTAAAATATGGCCCAAGAAATAGAGCTAAGGACTTCAGACTATAAGTATATTTGAATAGTAACAATTGAAAAGTTGAAACAACTTGCACAACTTACGATTTTCACACATATTACCATCCAAATCACCAACAATCCCCTTCAAACATTAAACTAACTCTTTGAGGATAGCCAGGACTAGCCTTCCTTGATTTTCATACAAAAATAATCTCAGGGATATTTTGGTCATTTTGCACAGAAAGGAAAAATTGGCTGTGACACACATTTTCTTAATAATCGAAGTGGCTGAGGATGACCCAATGATGTTTTATTTGTTTTTACCCAATTGAGAAATAGTATTTTTTTTAGGTCTTTTTCTTCATGTCGTCTTCAAAAAAGACTAAGGAAAAGATCGTGTAGCTAAAGGATTAGATGATGCATCAAGCTGACTTTTGGATACTTGCCTTTAGTCGCTCTTAGTTATGTTTAGTTTATGTGCTTTTCATTTAAGACTACATTTATGTATATGCATACAATGAGTTTCTGAAAGGTTTGGCCCTTATGATTTACTATATTTATGACTATTTATTATTTAAATAAATTATAAAAATGTAAAATATTATCTTTCTCTATATATTTTAAGTAAACAACTTTTTTATCCTAATATTTGTAATTTGACATCAATTTAATTCCAACAATTTTTCAACATCAATTTGATTGTAAAAATTTTTTTTATATCAATTTAATTAGTCTTAACATTTTTAGTTTTGACATCAAACTAGTCTTAACATTTTTTATTTTGACATCAATTTAGTGGTTCCATAAAACTTTACATCCAACAAAATAACTAAATTGATATCAAAACTAAAAAAGTTAGGACTAAATTGATGCAAAAAAATTTTTTAGGATCATATTGACATTAAATTGAAACTATCAGGGCCAAAAAAGTTATTATATTTCAATATTTTCTTGTACTTTTTATCATAATTTTTTAAATTTAAATTTACAAATTAATATGATTGTCTATTTTCTTACTCTAAAATTGGTTCTTTTAATATATATATATATATATATAACTAATTTTATATTAAATATTGTTTATTATTTATTCATATATTTCAACAGTTAGTAATTTATAATTTTTTATATTATTAAGTATTTATATTTATATTAAATGTTATTTATTTAAAATATTTTTATTATTTATTATTATTTCATAAAAAATTAAAAGAAATCTTATATGCTAAAAGCTAATGAGACGTTATCTTATCTCCTAGACTTGATTGAGTTATCTATCATTGTGATGTATAAACGAGGTTTAGTTGATAAGTTCATACAATATATTGCTCACATAAATCAATTGATAAACTCATCATATATTGTATTAACTTATTCTATCTTTTACATTGTGACAAATGGGTTGGTACAGAGAATAAGCAAAAGCGATAATAAAACCAAGCGTATATGTTTGAGTAATGCTGGATATAATATGAAATTTATATTCATTAATGTAAAATAGAAAAGTTGCGAGTGTTTTGGGGAAAAAAAATGAACATAATATAAGTACACGGGCGTTTGCAATCAAATGTAAAAATTTCATAGATATAAATATTCAATAATCTTACTATGCGTTCGGACTAATTTTCATATTTTGATCCCAACACTATGAATTCTTACGACATTGATGATTTGGCTGACCTTATGATGAGGAGAACTTTTTTAAACTAAACCATTTTATTCCGCCATAAGAAATTTATTTATCAAAATGAAATTTTAAACAATACTCTCTAGGTAATTATTTCTTGTCTATCCTCACTTTTTTTTTTCTTTAAAAGTTTCTAAAATTGAATTATTTTATTAAAAATTAATTTCCAGCACAAAACATGTTCAAATCGAAACTCTTGTCAAATTGACTTGACCCAGCGCCGTGAATACCGGGCTAATTTTCTTCCATGATTTTTGGGTATCATAAATGTAGCCATTGCATTTCACAGGGCATGAAGAAGGGTAAAAAAAATTGCAGCTCGAAACTATACCAGGCATTGAGAGTTGTTGATCTTCAAATTCCACTTTTGATATGGAGTGGCCTTGCAAGAAGCCGTGGCTGCTATTGGTGGGAACAATAATAGTGTTGGTTCAAGAGTTTGGCAGAAGCAGTGGTTGCTTCCCAGAAGAGAAGGTGTCACTGCTGGATTTCAAGGCTGCTTATTCCAACGAGACTCTGCTTCCTTCGTGGGTGGATCACCCAAACAGCAATTGCTGTGATTGGGAGCGTGTCACTTGTCATAATTCCTCTTCGGGTCATGTCATCCATCTCTCTCTGCAGAATTTGAAAAGAATTCGCGTTGCAAGCGGAGGAGGCTATGCTGCCTAGACTCAGCAACCTTAATTTGGAAGGGAGGTACACTCTAATCTAATCTCATGTATCTGTTTGTTGTTGTTGTTATTATTATTATTATTATAAGAATGCTCAACCACCCAATGACACGAGGGGAGCAAAGAGTTCAACATAAGATACCAAAAATGACAAGCACACAGTTCCACACATTACAAAAGGATAATAATATATCTCTATTTCTGCTTTTTATTATTTTTTATAATTTGTTCTATATAATTACTGATATAATTAATTTGACAAAATATAAATGTTAAGTTTCAACTTTTTGTTATGAGTTTAGCGTTAATGTTCTGACAACATAAAACTTTAATATCCAATTATAAATTGTCACATTAGCAAATATAGTTAAGTATCACACCCACAACTTTAAAAAGTATGTTAATATGATGATATCAATAGATAGCAATGTAAATCTCTTTTTCTTTATTTTCAGTATATAGAAATTAAACTCTTTTATTATTATTATTATTATTATTATTATTAGTCACTTTTAATTGTTTTCATATATATTTGCTGTTTGCAGTAAGGAGTCTGTACACTTGCCCAAGAATCCATCCATTCATTTTTTTTTTTTTGTTGAAAATAATAAATCTTATTTTTATATCTCTATTAAGTTGTTATATTAATATTGACCAATAAACAAATAAATTACTTGCACTTTTCTAATTTGTTAAAAATTGGGATTTTGAAATCTTATGCTTCCGATGAAAAATATTTACGAAGGTTAATCTGTGAAAACCCTTTAGGTTGGCTATTTACCTCTATTTTTTCCCACATTTTCTTTGTATTTTAATTTTTTTTCCTCATTCTTTAACGTTGGTTACATTCATCTGCTATTTCTAAACGTTACCAAAAAAATTATGCTATTTATAAAATATATAATTTATGCTATTTTGACCATATTTTGATTTCGTTCTATTTTTTTTGTTAATTTTGCATCTAACATTTTGATAATGTCTTAATTTTGTCCTATACACTAAGCTATCAATTTTATCAACAAATAATACCAATCAGTCTTTGAAATATCCATGCTTATCTTATATATTGATGTATTACTATACATGTAAAATCTCTCTTTTTTCTAGTCATTTTTATTGAAATAAACTAAATCTTATTTGTAGGCAAATTCTTACTATAAACATTTACACTTAAAAGATAGGGAAGTAAATTGAGCTTTTACATGCATCACATGACATCCAGCAATCTCCATTAAAAAAAAAAAAGAAATTGACATTGTTATCGAATATAATAACATTGAAACATATAAAAGGATTATAAAACTATTAAGGATAAATTGAAACAAAAGAAACTTTTAAGATGAAATCAAAATATTGCTTAAAAAATTAGGAACAAACTAGGAGCTTTTGCCATTGACATTATTATTAACTTTCCTTGATCATTATTTGACTCTATGCTTCTTTTTTACTTTTGGTGGAAAAAAAATAAAATACATATTAGCTCTTGGTGTGAAGAAATGACTATACAATATAAGGAAATAATTACTTACAATATTTGGTTGTCGTCTTTGCTTGTGGATGTAGGCTTTAAGCCGAACCACGTAAATTCCTGGTGTCATATTTATATTACACTTCCGATATTTATTCCATTAGCATGAATAGTGACATGGGTCCTACTCTAGTGAATAGTGACATCGATCTTACTATTCACAAGAATAGTAACTCAATCAGACTGTTGAGCATTATTCACATGAATAGTGAATAGTGTCAGGCGGGTCCCATCATAACTTACTATTCACCCTAGTTTATTGTTATACTATTTTTGCTATTTGGGCCTGCCATATCACAACAAAATGGTATCAAAGCTCTTATAGAGTTTTGGGCTAATTTGTTCAAAAATGTCTACTGCAAAATTTGATATTCAGCAGTTTGATAGGCGCACTAATTTTGGCATGTGGAAGGTTCGTATGATGGCTATTCTTGTACAGCAAGATGTAAAAATAGCACTTTCGGACAAGGAAAATAAGCTCGAGACAATAAAGGAATCTAAATGGGAATATGCCAATTAGAAGGCTCTTTCTATTATTCAGTTATGCATTACAGATGATGTGCTACAGGAGGCCCTTTCGGAGAAAACAGCAAAATTGCTGTGGACCAAGTTAGAGTCATTGTATATGACTAAGACGGTGGCCAACCGTCTCAAAGTGTTGCAACGTCTGTACATGCTCCGTATGGCAGACGGGACATCAATCCTGTCTTACATAGCTGAGTTCACGTCACTCGTCACAGATTTGAAAAATATGGACGAGACATTTTCAAGTGAGCAACAAGTAATGATGTTGCTTTGTTCCTTACGTCCTTTATACAAGCACTTTCATGAAACACTCATATATGGTCGTGAAAGCCTCAAAATAGATGAGGTTAAATCTGCACTTCTAAGTCGCGACAAAATGGAGCACGATACTGGTAGTCATGATAATACTGCATCTGGCTTGGTTGCCAGAGGGAGGTCAAAGGAGTTTGGATCTAGTAGCAATAGAGGAAAGTCTAGATCTAAGTCTAAACATCGTAAAGGCAGGTGCCGATATTGCAAGAAGGAAGGGCACTAGAGAGCAGAATGTCCGAAGCTCAAAGACAAGAAGGACAAAGATTCAAGTGATGCAGCAAATGTTGCTAAAGGTACTAATAATGTTCTCGAGGTATCAACCAGTTCAATTGGTGATACCTGGATACTTGATTCTGGATGCTCTTATCACATATGTCGGAACCGGGATTGGTTTACAACTTCCTGGTCAATAGATGGTGGTGTTGTCGTTATGGGGAATGATATGCCCTGTAAGATCATTAGCATTGGAACAGTCCAAATCAAGACGCATGATGGAGTTGTGAGAACATTGACTGATGTTTGGTACATTCCAGACTTGAAGAAAAATCTCATATCCTTGGGTGTCTTCGATTCTCAAGGTTATAAGTATTCTGGTAAAGGTGGAGTTTTAAAAATCTCCAAAGGTGCTCTTATTATGATTAAAGGCAAGCTGGTCAACGGCCTTTATCTACTTCAAGGAAGTACAATTGTTGGTGCTGCCTCAGTATCATCCTCATCTAATTCTGATTTAGATACTACTCGTTTGTGGCATATGCGTCTTAGGCATATGAGTGAAACAGGAATGTCAATTTTGAGCAAGCGCGGCTTGCTAGGTGATCACAAAGTTGGGAAGCTTGATTTTTGTGAACACTGTGTCTATGGAAAGCAGACTAGAGTCAAATTCAGCACTGCTATCCACAGGACGAAGGGCACAGTGGATTATCCATTCTGACTTGTGGGGCCCTGCGCCTGTTCCGTCAAAAGGTGGTGCTAGATACCTGTTAACATTCATTGATGATTTCTCGAGGAAGGCATGGGTTTATTTTCTGAAACACAAAAATGATGTGTTCCATACTTTCAAGAAATAGAAAGCGCTTATTGAGAACTAGACCAGCAAGAAAATCAAGCGCCTCCGAATAGATAATGGTTTGGAGTTCTATGAAAGTCAATTCAATGAGTTTTGTGAAAATGAAGGCATAGTTAGACATCGTACTGTGCGCAAGACTCCGCAATAAAATGGAGTGGCTGAACATATGAACAAAACTCTTTTGGAGAGGGCTCGTTGCATGCTTTCTAATGCTGGTTTGTCTAAAGAATTTTGGGCTGAAGCTATCAATATGGCTTGCTATTTGGTAAATCGGTCCTCGTCAACTACGATCGATTTGAAGACTCCTATTGAGGTATGGTCTGGTACTCCTACTAATTATTCAAATCTTAGAGTTTTCGGTTATCCTGCATATGCTCATATTGATGATGGAAAGCTTGAGCAAAGGGCATTAAAATGCATATTTCTCGGATATGCAACTGGGGTGAAAGGTTATAGATTGTGGTGCACTGAACCTCAGTCTTCCAAATTCATAATCAGCAGAGATGTAAAGTTCAATGAATCATCCATGCTTCATCCGAAAAAGGAGTTTGGCGCTATAGAAAAAGACCAAGATGCTAGTAAGCAGGTGGAGTTTGAAGTTAAACCACCAAAGCAGATAGAAGAAGATGCCTCTAATTGGGCCATTCAAGAAGAAGAACAAGATATTGATGATGCTGTAGATGTACGACAACAATTACAGCACTATAGCCTTACAAGAGACATAGAAAAGAGGCAAATAAAACCACCACAAAGGTATGGTCATGCAAACATAGTCTCTTTTGCATTATCAGTGGCAGAGGATATGGAATCAGAAGATCTTACCACATACCATGAGGCTATCTCGAGTGAAAAGTCTGCACGGTGGATTACTACAATGAGTGAAGAGATGGAGTCTCTTCATAAGAACCAGACTTAGGAGTTGGTGAAACCACCTAAAGGACATAAAGTCGTTGGCTGCAAATGGATTTTCAAGAAGAAGGAAGTATCCCCTGGAGTTGAACCTGCTCGGTACAAAGCACGTTTAGTTGCAAAAGGTTTTAGCCAAAGGGAAGGAATAGACTTCAATGAAGTATTCTCTCCTGTTCTGAGACATAGTTCCATTCGGGTATTGCTCGCTATGGTTGCACTATTTGACTTAGAGCTTGAACAGATCGATGTCAAAACAGCTTTTCTTTATGGTGAGCTTGAAGAACAAATCTACATGCAGTAATCAGAAGGTTTCACTGTTCAAGGCAAGGAGAATCATGTATGTCTCCTAAAGAAGTCATCATATGGCTTAAAGCAATCTCCTCGCCAGTGGTATAAGAAATTTGACACTTTTATATTAAGTCACGGTTACTCAAGGAGTGACTATGACTGTTGTGTTTACCACATAAAGCTCTCAGATGGTTCATTTGTCTATATGTTGCTCTACGTTGATGACATGCTCATTGCCACTAAGAGCATGTCTGAGATCAAGAAGCTGAAAAAATAACTCAGTGGTGAATTTGAAATGAAAGACTTGGGTGCAGCTAAAAAGATTTTGGGCATGAAAATTCACAGAGATCGGCGTGCTGGCAAATTATATTTGTCACAAAGGAAGTATATTGAAAAAGTACTTCAGCGCTTTGGAATGCAAGATGCAAAACCTGTGAGAACTCCGTTGGCAGCCCATTTTAGATTATCAGCAGCATATTCACCACAGTCTGCTGAAGATGAGGAACATATGTCACATGTTCCTTACGCTAGTGTCGTTGGAAGCATCATGTATGCTATGGTATGCACTCGACCAGATATTTCACATGCCGTTAGTGTTGTTAGTAGATATATGGGGCATCCTGGCAAGATGCATTGGTAAGCAGTGAAATGGATACTTCTATATCTTCGAGGTACTATGGATGTTGGCTTAGTATATGACAAGAGTTCTAACACTACTGGTAGTGTTATTGGTTATGTTGACTCAGATTATGCTGGAGATGTTGACAAAAGGAGATCTCTGACAGGATATGTCTTCACGCTCTCAGGTAGTGCAATTAGTTGGAAAGCAACTTTACAGTATACCATTGCATTATCCACTACGTGGTTAATACATGGCAAAGCAGCGATGAAGGAAGCCATTTGGCTCAGAAGTTTGGTAAGCAATTTGGGTTTGAAACAAGATGTCACAACTGTTTATTGTGATAGCCAAAGTGTCATACATTTGACCAAGAATCAAATGTATCATGAGAGAACCAAACACATTGATGTCAGATATCATTTTATTCGAGAGATAATTTCTCAAGGTGTCATTGTTGTGAAGAAGATTGGTACCTCAAACAATCCAGCAGATATGTTGACAAAGTTAATCACGATAGCTAAGTTCAAGCATTGCTTAGACTTAGTTGGCATTCACAATATGTGAGTCTGCCCTTATGGGCACATTGTAAAAGACGACTTCAGAAACTTGAAGATGGATGAAAAATTAAGTTAAGGTGGAGATTTGTTATGACTTTTGTTAAAGCAAATGGACAAAGTCCAAAATCATTTTGGTACAGCACATAGTCTAGCAGCACATGGCACATGGTTTTGAAAACTATTGGCTAAATTTTCAACAAATAGCAAATTAGGTAGGCACCGCTTTTGAATACTTGTATCAGAATTTGACAATTGTGGCACATGACGCTCTATAAATACAGCACGAACATTGCATTTCAGACATCATAAACACAAACAAACTCCTCCCCTCTCTTAGTTGTAAAGCAGAACTATTTGTTCTATATAAGTTCTTCTCTTTTGTAAGTTGAGAGTATACACTAGTGTGAAAAATACTATAAGGTATTCTGGGTGTATTTGGGATTTGGGTTGAGTGAAGTGTGCCCACCTTTTGTATCTCCATCATATTTCCATAGTGAAATATTTGATTGTCGTCTTTGCCCGTGGATTCAGGCTTTAAGCCGAACCACGTAAATTCCTAGTATCATATTTATATTACACTTCCGCATATTTATTCTGTTAGTGTGAATAGTGACATGGGTCCCACTCCAATGAATAGTGACATCGATATTACTATTCATAAGAATAGTAACTCAATCCAACTCTGAGCATTATTCACATGAGTAGTGAATAGTGTAAGGCGATTCCCACCACAACTTACTATTCACCCTAGTTTATTGTTCTACTATTTTTGCTGTCTGGTCCGCCATATCACAACATAATATGTTTGGAGAGGGATATATCCATTGAATCTCTTGAACTATTGCCCTTTGTCTTGCCCTGCCTAGTCCTATCATCATTTCTTAACCACTACACTAGAGGAATATGACTCGGCTTTCGCATACCAATTTTGGACTTAATGTGAAAATTAAAATGAAACCTTAATGTGCTTGGGGGAAAACTAAACAACCAGCCTAGTGCACCCCCCCCCCCATTTTTTATTAATCGAATCATTTTTTTTTCAAATAAACCAATTCAATTAGTAAAATGCCTGAAGCTGTAATCTTGAATGCAAAATGGCAACGTGTTTTTGACAAATTAACGGCATGAGATAACTTTGATAACGAGGTGATAATGCACTAACTTGATAAAATTGACTAATGAAAAGATTAAAAGAAAAACGTAAGGAATTGCTACACAGATTTCAAGATTATAAACATAAAGAATTGAGTAAGTAATTAAACTTAATAAGAACATTTTAAGAACGATACGAACACAGAGCAGTTTTAGTCTTCAAAAGATAGTTTGAAGTCATAGATAAGACTTGAAACATTTCTCTTGGATTACTTATAAAGAGAACATTACAATTACTCCTACTCCCACCTTGATTGATCAAAGACCCTCCTAGTCACCAAGAAAAATGAAATGATAGAACAAGAAAGTAAGAACATAAGTTCACTTGTGAAGGGGGAGAAGAGAGTGAGTGTTGTGTGTCAAATAATGAAAATGTGAAAGGAGAGGTGCAGCCCAAGAAAGTCTTTAATGAGTCCCCATAGTTTTGGTTGTGAAAGGAGGAGATTAGGAATATTAATGACTAGGCCATGAGGAGTCCCTAGACTCATTTTGTTTTTTGTTTTTTTCTTTGAATGGTAAAAGAAAGGAAATTGGTTGGAATTTGTGTCTTGATTATAGTTGTGGGATTTATGGGCTAATATTAACATATGCAGTGCTATTATAAGGAAAATAATCACCGATTATAAGGGTCAGTACCGTGGCTAAGTTTTAGGTTCATACATCTATTTATTTTTTCAAAAAACAAATTGTACTAATGCGACTATGAAATAGTGGGCTTATACTCTGCATGCCAAAAAAATCTTTGCAACGAAATATTGAAAGAAGACAATAATTGATGGCTATGGTGATGAGAACCATGGGTTATTATTGTTATTATTACTATAATAGAATTTAGGTCCAATTGGCTTCTCCATTTTTTTTTAAAAGAAAGGGCTTTACTCAAAGAATAATAAAAAAAAATGTAATGGATCTAGTTTCTATTTTTGAGTTATCCCTTGAAGGTGTAGAGACTCGTTCACAAGACTTTCAGATCAACGCCCAATAAAGTGTACAGAAAGAATTGGGTCTCACGCCTTTAATACATTTGGACTTATATGGGACATTCCATTGTCCTATAAGACACACTCTACTTGTAAGGCTTATTCTTAATTCATAGGGCATATCTTTTACACACACCCTAAAATTCAAAAATTATTTTTCTAAGTTAGTAAAAATTAAAATATTCTTATTTTAGTATTTAGAAATTCATTTTGAAAGCGAAAACAAAATCTTCGAATGTTACGAGAACTACTTTAGGTTGCACATGGTGGCATGTTGGAAAACACTTAGTACATTATGAGGTTAGCACTTGGTAAAAAAAGCTTAAAGGAATAGAAATTAACTAGGTGGTTCTACGAATCCTTAATAAGTGTCCATCCAATCCCTAGACTGATTTTTGCTCATGAATCTCTTGATCATTTCATTGAGGTCTTCAAACAATTTCTAGGTGAGGAATTGTCGGCACCCAATTTTTGACTAAGTTAAAAAAAATGTATTTAACTTTATTTTATCTTTTGAGTTAATATTATCTTTTCAGCCCATTTTCTCATTTTAACAAAAAAAAAAAAGTAAAAAATACAGGTCATCCCATTTTTGTGAATTGGAAACCAAATTTTTGTTTTTTTGTTCTGTTTTAGTTCCCTGTGTTTTTCGAGTATCAAAAAAAGAAAAAAAAAAACAGAAATATGCACAGAAACCAAACAAAGAGCACATGTGAAGCGTGAATGTGCAACTGAGGTTTCAAAGAAGAGAGCGCCAAATAGGAGAAAGTTAGAACTAGGGAGCGTGATGAAAAAGAATCAAGGCAATCCCAACAAATCCTCTCAATCAAATCTCAACTGTCCTTGACCAAATCTGGCAAGATGAATTCATGGCTGTATAAAACGGGATTGCAATTCACATATGAAGGGGGGGAAGAAACCATTTGTTTTTTATCACAGCGGCGGCACATGCTCATCCTTTTCACTGTCATTAGCCAAATCTCACCATCATCATTTCCTACATCAGCCATAACCATCGCCCCCACAACCACCATCATTATCTTCCACCATCACCTCACCATTCCAGTTCAATAAGAACCGTCACCCCTCCAAACAAAAACATCAACCAGAACCATAGATCATCATCACCATCCTCAAAAACCATAAAAAGAAAAGAGAAGGAGAATAATCAAGGAACCACCCCATAACCACTACAACTAACCTCGCCTGAAGCCCAGTCGCGTGAAACCAGAACCTCCGTACTGTCTAGCTGGGAGGCCGCCGCAGCAAAACCAGCACCTCGCACCTCCCCTTTGCGCGACCGCCATGAAGCCTGGCATGCCTGTGACCGTTCTCTCCACGTCAAGCCGCCCTGCCCACAGCATCTCC
Organism: Dalbergia cultrata; assembly: GCA_031216105.1. NCBI lineage: Eukaryota > Viridiplantae > Streptophyta > Magnoliopsida > Fabales > Fabaceae > Dalbergia > Dalbergia cultrata. The sequence continues at coordinate 23,911,876 of CM062350.1, forward strand.
ATTCCGCTGTAAAGCCGTTGCGCATCCTCTCGCAAACGCCGTAACTCTGTTAGTCTCGCAAGCAACGAACGTCGCTATCGTCGACGTCCCGTAACGTCAAGAAGCCAACCTCTGCCCAGCCTTTCCCTGTCGCTGAGCCACCGCAAGAAACTGCCGGGCAAATCATTCTCGGCCAGCAACCTCCCCGACGTGGTGTCACCCCTTGCGCAACCCAGGACTGTTTACTGCAAGCAGAAGCTGCCGCCGCCACGCGCCTGTCGACCCAGCATTGTGGTGAAGTCTGCCGCCTTCCCAAACACAGCTAACGTGAACACGCCTCATTGCAGCTTCGTTGTGAACCAGAGTTGCTTTGCTGTGCAGTTTCAGTGTCTTCCCTGCTCACTTCTTGGTAAGCTACAGATTAGTAGAGGAATTGGGGATCAGGATTTTAGTTAACATAGGAGTCATTTGGTTGGTTTGGTAGTCTTACTATTTGGGCTATTATTGTTGTGCTACCTGTTCTTTGCATTAAAGCTGAACGTGGATTTGGGTCTTTGACTTCATTTTGCACATTCTTCTAGGTTTTAGAAAATGTTTTTATCTTTTGGGTTGAGTTTTATTTTAGAATCCGTTTGGAATAAATATTTGGGCTGTGGGTTATGTTATGCTTTTTGGGGTAGAAGTATTTTAGGCTGTCACTTTTTAAAATATATAATTTGGACTCTAGCTTTATTTGGATTTTTTTTGTTTTTTTTCGTGTTAGTAGATTCAGCCAACGTTTTCGTGTTAGGGTCCTTGATTTTTAGTTTTATTTATTTCATTTTGTATGTGTTCTCATGTTGAAATTAGCGTTTGTCAAAAAAAAATTAAAAAAATAAAATAAAATATGAAAAAAGAATCTTTTGAAATTTTTAATCCATGCAATGATAAAAAATAATGATTGAGTAGCATATGTTACCGTCATTATTATTCAAATCATAAGAAGTCATTGAGGGGCCTAGTGTTAACTTGAATTCTATGCAACACTGGATTTTATATTCCTCTTTTTAAAAAAATATGTTCTTCATAAATAAAAGTCACTAACACACTTATTTTCTAGAGAACTACGTATCTTTGAATTCCTCATTGTACCAGAGGATACGTAGGAGCAGGAATTCCCTGTCAAGCCAAACTTTAAATTTTCATAATTTTGTCCCTATTTTTTATCGTTTCATTTTCTCTATTTGTAGATATTTTAACTTGATATTAATAATTTTGTCTCTGATCTTTGTTGTTTCATTTTCTCTATTTTAACTTAATGTTAATAATTTTATCTTCGGTTTTGTTATTTTATTTCCTCCATTTGTAAATATTTTAATTATTCTTTTGTTATTTTATTTCCTTTATTTGTAAATATTTTCATTTATTTTTCATTTATTTGTATATATTATATTTGTTTATCTTTAGGGTAAATTTTATATGCTTTAAGTTATTCTAATTTACACAATTAATTTTGGGTAACTGTTTTAGGACGGATGTATCAGGGGTGCTGTGGGGTTTAGTCCCCATCCTTCCCTGTGCATAAACAGAATCCCAGACCTAACTCTGTTTTGGCATACCAGTTTTAAATTTTTTTTTTAAGAAAATAGGTTTTTCCAATGGTTTTCCTTAAGAAACCTTGATGGCAACTCCATGAAAAATATTTTCATATATTTTTCACCGCCCCGTCGCGATTACGATTGCGACAGGAATTTAGTAAAGGATCAAGTTTTGATTCCAAGGATAATGGTGTCCATCACCTCCACTTTGTCCAACTTAAGAGTTTGTAATGTTTTATTTCGAAACCTATTTAGGTAATCTTGAAATGAATCATTTAATCCTTTGCAAAAATTGATGAAGCTTGCTGAGGTCTATTGTCATCTATCACTACCTTAATGTAGGCTAGAAATTTTGAGAAAAGAGTACTGATCAATTAATGGAGTGTGCGTGGCAAAAAGGAGAACCACTTTCGGGCTTCATATTTTGGAGTATTAGGGAATGCTTAGCACATGATGGGATCGATGTTGATATAAAGAGCATATACAAATGAAAACTATCCAAGTAGTCCTACAGATCCCGAAACCCTTAAGGAGTGTCCATACTTAAAAAGTGTATATTTAGACAGTTTTGGTCCTCGCCATGTAATAGTTGTGGCTAACAAAGTTACAGATATTTGCTAGGCACTTTGGCACTCACTCCACTCAATACACCAAGAGATAGAATTAAGTTGAAAGTGCAAACCTTGAGGCCCCTTGTCCTTATATATCATTGCATAAGCTTAGCTGTTCCCAAGTAGAAATGTCAAATCCATTTGTGATTACGCAATTAAAATAGGGAGGAAAAGCTTATTTCCAAAATTTGTGAGATAATGATAGACGAAGGAATCAAAGATGATCGTGTCTTTATCAATGCATGATCCTTGAGTTTCTAACAATAACAAAAGAATTAGAATCCTCTAAGTGAGAGCAATAAATTTGTGAAGATAATATAAGCAAGTTATCTTTAAAGAGACTAAAGACACCAGATTTCAGATATAATAAAATAAATTTTTTTTGTCCCACATCACTGAATTATGGGAGATAATGGGAGAAGAATAAAAAAGAGGATCAACCATTTTTGAAGAGATTGGAGACATTAGATATTAGCTACAATGAACTCAATAAGACTATAAGACTTGGTCAAAAAAGTAACTTTCTTTTGTTTAGTGAACAAAAATGCTGAGGTGCTTTTGCACCATGCTTTAAAAATCTAGGGATCATTTTGACAGCACCTCATGAGTACTTTTCAAAGCTGGTTTGTACATTTTAAAACTTAAAAGATTAATATGATCTTACTCTGTTTTATGACAATAAAAGTAGAAACTATAGTCTTTAATATTTATATTTGATGTAGTCATTTTGAATTTTAAGAGCAAATTTATATAATATATTTACCAAATAATCCTATTATCGATTATCTTTATTGAAAGCAACTCCCACATCATTTTACCAAATAATATTACTATTATTTTTTAAGAGAAACTGTTTGGGGGCCTAAAAAGCTTAGCAACTCCTAAAAAATCATAATAATATCAAACCAATCCTAAATCTTAGTAACTAGAAACTCATTCATAGCATAATAGAATTGTTTCCTTTATATCCATCATGAATTTAATTGTTATTGGAAATAATATCAGTGAACTCTTTCCTATCAATGGTATGTATAAATGCAAGTATTTTATTTTGAAAATAAAATTTACAAATTGAGTGATACAGTGCAAACTATTATATATATACTAAACTAAAATCTATTGGATTCGATTTGTATGATCACACATTAATATAGGTTACTGAAATTTTAGAAATCGAAAGAGTCTTGCTTTTCAATTAATAGCCTTATCCTTGAGTTTACCCCTTTTTTTCCATTTTTCTTTTCTAGAAAACTTGGAGTGTAAGTCTAAATAACAAATTATGTGGATGAGTTTTAAATTAGATTGAATTGAATCAATCTTTTAAAATAGATAATAGTACTTTATGTTTTCCATTGTGTATGTATAGATTATAGAAGCAAGCAAACATTGAAGAAGTTCAAGACATTGGATCTAAGTTACAATCTTTTCAACGAAAGCACAATGGAACTCTTAAGTGGTCTCACATCTCTGAAGAATTTAATTCTTTCTTCTAATAATATTAGTGGGCTATTTCCCAGCAAAGGTATGCATGTAAGTCATTACATATTTCATGTTTGGATTTTTTTTTTTTTTGTACTTTCTAATTTGTAATATTTGCAGAAATATTGCTTCTACAAAACCTAGAGTTGTTGGACATGAGTTTCAATGATCTTAACATCCCCCAAATAACTCAAGATACATACTACATAAATGTTAGTGATGTAACCTAAACTAGTGTAAAATTTATATTCTCGTAAGTTGTTCACATTTTAATTTTTAATCTATTTAGTATTTTGGTCTAAGAAGCACGGATACTCCAAAAACCTTGCCGCACCCGTGTCGGACACTTTTACGACACCAACACTTTGGCGATACTCGGACACCCATGTCCAAGAGGTGTCTTGTCGTGCCACTTCACCCTTTGATCTCGAAAGCCCCCGATACAATTTTGACTCAAGCAAACATAGCAACAAACACTATTTTCATTATACAAATATTTATTCATTATTTTTTATGGATACAAACTTGTGTAAATTTTTTTATTCTCGCAATTTTTTTGTCAAATCTTAGTTATAGAGTATGTTTTAGCCATAAGAATACTTATATTTGGATTTTCTCATCATAGCCTATTATTTTTATGTTTTATTATATCATGTATCATAGCCGTGTCGTATCCTATATTTTGTAAAATCACCGTGTCCCTGTGTCCGTGTAATACCCAGTGTACACGTGTCAGTAGACGAGTTTTGCATGACCTCAAGGTCCCCTGGGACCCACTGCTGTTGCCGGGTCTGGGTTTTTGCTAAGTCTGGAGCCCTACACCTCCTTGGAGGGCTATATGTTAGAGCCACAATCTTGGGATCAAAAGTCCCGGTAAGTGTTCCCCAGAGAGAAACAAGTTGAAGAGTGATTTTTAAGGATTTTTTTGAAAGCCTCTAGATATTTCATTTTTAGCCCCCAAGTTTAGAAAATCGCCGGAATTCCAGAATATGAACTAGAACTAAGAAATGAGATTTTGATTGGTTGGAATTTTTAATTTTTAGATATTTTATTTGAATCCATATGGGGGGGTATTTTCTTATTTACATTTATGTTTTAAAGTTAATAGGAAGTTAATTTAACTTAGAACAAAGAAATGGAAATAACTGGATGAGAATAGAGGTAACCAGATATCATGACAAAGAAAAGTTACTCAGAATTTGAGTTTATCATCACCGCTTATAGCGGTCACAAAGAATGGCTGCAACTCGTTTTGGCCTCTGGAGACCGGTTAGCGGTCTGGACCGCTATAGCGGTCATAAGTGCACAAAGTGATTCGGGCGGGGAATGGCATAGACTGCTATAGCGGTCATTGACCGCTATAGCGGTGTCGATTTTCAGCTTGAGGCAAAACGCTGGCTGCTTTACTTGCTGAGACCTCCACCTTATACTTAAACCCTCCCCCACTCATTTTCTTCCCCAATTTTGCCCGAACCAGAAACCCTCCCCCATCCTTTTTCTCTCTTTTTCTCAATCTCATTCAAGTGTTGCTTCCCCAAATCATCAAGGTATGTGTTTGTTAATAGATTTTGATCTCTTTGTCTCCTTCCTTTTATATTCTATGGTTTAGGTTGTTGTTTTCTCTTATTGTTGTCAAATGGGGGATACTCTCCCAATGTTGTTAGAGCTAGATTAGAGTTATTTAGAGATTGTTGGAGTTTAATCTAGAGTTTTTATAATTATAATAGTTGACGTTGGTGCCCTCCCAGCTCCCCGGAGCTCAGTTGGAATTGACGCCACTTTTTCCTCCCCCTCCAGGTGAGTGGGTTTGAACTCATTGTCTTAGTTTCCCCCATTATGATTATTTTCCTTGCATTATGATTATTAAATATGAAAGTAGAAATGAGATTATGATTTTAACCGTTATGTTGAAATAGCGAAACTATAGTGTTATGATAATGCCATGAAAAATGTAATTTTAGAAAACCATGGGACCATGAATTGGATTGTATGTGTATGGAAATGTTTTATATGCAACTCTAAGAGTTTTATCACAGGAATATATGATTTATAAATTATTAATTCATCAGATATGTTATGTGATTTTAGAGCCACATGATTTAGTTTCATGACTTGAGATTTATAAATATGGTTTTAGAGTATTCAGTTGAAATATATATTAAAAGAAAAAGTGAACAAGAGTATGATCTAGCTTGGAGTAAATTTTGTTATTTGATTTGAGAGTATTATGGTTAAAAACTCCAGCATTTGGATTATGATTTTAGTATTATCATGTATATAGAGAAATATGTTAGTAAAGATATGAATTTAGAAATTTAGTTTTATGGTACCAAGAGGTACAGAATTCAGTATGATTTTTAGCAACTACCAGATACATATTCTATGGGCTTGAAATCGGAATGCCTACAAGTGGTGAACCCTTGGGCTCGATTTTCATAGCCACAGTTATGCTAAAGTCAGATTGTTAGAGTTATATGAGTTCAGAACTCTTAGAGTACTAAGAACTTAGGGGCTCAGCTTCGCCAGGGACAGAGTACCCACTTTTCAGCTATAGTTTTCTTTTGTCAAACTAGTTTAGCCGGTAGAGATAAGGAAACAGACAGTTAGTTAACAGCTGTGAAGAGATCGTTAACCTTGGTACCAAGTTGTCCATTAGAGGACAGTTTTGCCCCCAGCAGTTACAGAAAATGGGACCTAGTTAGGTGCCCACAGCTTGTCCGAGAGGGACTATTACAGATTCAGCAGGAGCTCTGATTCGCCAGGGACAGAGTCTCACTTCATAGTTTAAAATTTTATAGCTTTTATTGTTGTGATATAATTATTATATTCAGCATACTGCTTCCGACAGCTCACGCACTTCGCTTAAAATGATTTCATGCTTGATTTTTGAGTTAGAAATGTTTATTTATAAATACATGGAATGAAAAGTGTTTTCCTAGAGCTAGCTATGTATTTAAATATGAAATGAATCATTAATGCTGCATGTATATTATATTATGTATATTCTTGGTTGTCCCATGTGGGTGATGAGTGAGAGCTCACTCACTGAGTCCGTTGACTCACCCCTCTCCCTTCCTCTAATAGTTACAGGTACAGACGTCATTCACTACTGATCCAAAGAGTCGCAGTTATCCCCTGGTGAGCTTTGCATTGTTGTAAGGCTTAGTTTAGGATTCTGTTAGTTTAGAGTGCTCCAGTAGTTTTGCAGGCAGGATCCAAGCCGCGCATGTATTTTGAGATGTTATAGATAACTTAAGAGATTATGTATTTTCCCTATATGTTTTAGAGCTCTAGAATGTATTTTAAAATATGGGCTATGATTAGAGATTTATGTGAAAGTTAATGAAAGTGAGTTTATGATTTAGTCTGCAAATCTTAGATTTTAAAGCATGACAACAAAAAGAAAAAATGTATTAGATTTATATATATGAATATTTCAGTTTTTAGGGATTTGACTATTATATTTTAATTAGAGAAAATGATATAGATTTGCAAGAAAAATTTGGTTTTAAGTATGATATTATACTATTTTATGCATTTAGAAAGATACGTCACCCAGAAGGCTGACGTGGGGATGGGATTCCCCACGTGCCGGTCACGCTCCCAAGTCGGGTCGTGACAGTCCGTGTCGTGTCGTATCCGTATCGCGTGTCGTATCGGTGCTTCCTTGATTTTGGTATATGAATGGCAATGATTAAAATTTAATAGATAATATGCAACCCCTCACCATTAGTCTGCTCTTAGTAGCTTAAAAAGCAAATTTAGTTAACCTTTATTTGAAAAATAAAATTGAATAATATCATATTTATACACCACCCTACGTGAAAGGTACCTTCTTCACTCTTTTATAGATAAAAATCTTAATATCTTTTTATAAAACTTTGATAGTAAAACTATTACTGGAATTACAGCATTATTTTGTCTCTTTTTAATTAATTGTACATTATCTCTTATTGATAAATTGTATATGATTTATTTATTATTTTTTTTATAAATATCCCTTATAGAGAGAGGACAGAGTGAAGGAGGGTTGTTTGTGAGAGTGATGAGAGTAACACATGACTATTGAATCTTATGAAAATGATCAAGATTAAAATATAAATTAAAATCATAAATGTTTTGAAGTGATCATGTTACTATTAATATACTAATTTTACTCTTGATTATCCATATTATATGACCCAAATTTACTCCTCTCATTCTAAGAATAAATCACCGCTTTCACTTTATGTGTTATCATCCCTTATATATGCAAATCTCATGGTTATTTACTATTATTTGAATGTTGGAGGGATCACAAATGAAGAGAGCAAGGAAGGCCACAAGAAAGAAATAAGTGAAGTTTGGATAGCCTTTAGATTTTATTAAAATCAAGTAAAATACTTATAGTATGAAAACTTGTGTGACGAATATGTGTGAATGACTTGTTTTAGCTTTTTTTTTCTTCCATCAACTTAAATGTGGAACAACAAATATGGATAGTGATTAGCAGCTTAATTCTAATAATATTTTGACATTTGTGACTTGTACATCATTTGATGAAAAACATTTGCAACGAATTGCAATGCTCTATAATCAATTATGATAATTAGGAGTAAATATTTGTAAAGTTACATAAGGAATTTATGAGTCTCTATACATGCAGAAAGATTTTTTTTTTTAAATAGATGGAAGGCTCAAATTCTCATTGAGACGAACCACCAAACTGTAGTACATCATGGAAGCATTTAAAAGACTAAAAGAGTTTAGTCACAAAACAAACTAAAGTTGTTAATACAAGGGGCTTGATGTTTCGGACAAAAATCCAAGTAGTAGCTGAGCTACATATTATAGGCATGATACTACATTTAATGCAATCTAGTGATGTGCAACTTGCTTGATTGGCAATCCAATTTCAGGTGACTTGTTGGTATCAAGGTTATCAAAGTCTTGGGCTAACTCTTATGCACTAATGAGTTTACAAGTTTAGGTTCTCAAATTAAGTTAACTCACTTGAAAACTCATACCTAAGTATACTCGGGGAAAACTCAGCTAAACTCGAGTAAACTCGTGAGTTCACACTTTTAAATAGACTTTAGTTTATCAAACAACAAAACATGGAATTTCACAATAAAAACTCATAATTAGACATTCCAAAATTGATGTTATGATGTAATGACATAAGTTATTTTGATTTTTCAATCTTGAAGTCTTAATCTGTTATATTTATCAAGATTTTAATTTTTTTTTACTTATATATGCTTCATTATGATGTTGAAATTGAATTTTTTTTAAATATATTTTTGTCTTATTTTAAATTTATTTTTTTAAAAAAGTAAACTCATACTGTTTTATGATTCAAGTTTATTTGGCTTCATGAGTTTAGGTAAACTTGCAAATTTGATAACCTTGGTTGGTATGCTATCTTTGACAAATAGCTTACCATGCTCATTTAAAGCATGTATGATTCTCCATCTCTATAAAAATCTAATCATGCTAGTTATTTTTGCACTACGCCAAGAGTGCCAATTTGAGAGCACAAAGAAGAACTAATACTTGGTTTTGTTTAATCTTTTCTTTGTAATATTTCGAGAGTTGTATACATCGGTGAGAAAATAATGTGAGTATTCTGGGTGTGTTTGGGGTTTTGATTTGAGGTGGAGTGCAATCACTTGTTGTATTTGAGTATATACTAGTGAGCAATTACTACAAAGTATTTTGGGCGTATTTAGGAGTTAGATTTGAGTGCAATCTTATCACTCTTGTATCCTATTATTCGGATTTGGAATTTGAGTGGTGTGTGATAACTTTTGTACTCTGTCATATTTCTATAGTGAAATATTTGTTTGCCACCATTAATGGTACTAGCTACATTAGTTTAACTCCCTCCATCAATAATCAAAGTACACACTTTTCCACTAACTAAAAATCATTTTCTCTTTACTCTAGCCCATAACGGTGTAATCAGGTCGGGTTGGTTTGAGTTTAGGAAAAAACATTAATCCAAATTGATCAATTTGAATTGGTTTGGGTTGATAGATTTTTCCCAAATCTGAACCGAATAGAACCGAATAAAATTGAGTTGGTTTGATTTGGGGTAATCGAGTTACCTTATTATTATTATTTTAGGTTTAATTAAATTAAAATAGAAAAAAATACAATTTTTTTAAAACCAATCACAAACTTTAAATCTCTTAAAGTTTTATTAATTCTTAACACATATATAGCTTAATAATATCAATAGATATAACTAAAGTATGATTTATTTACTAAATATTTTTTATATAATGTATGACTGAGTCAAGTTAGGTTGAGTTATATGGTCGTCAGCTTGAAATTTATGAAATCCAATACCCAACCAATTATTATTAGGTTTAATTGATTTTCACCTTGATGTGATTTGATGACCCAAACCATTTTAATTGGTTCAATTCAAGTTGCTTGGGTTGATCCACTTACTCCCTACTAGGTCATCCTCCTTCACCCTTAAATTTAGTGCACACCCAACAACAAGAGATTCACATGGCAAAACATACTGGGCATGACCATCAGAACAGTCCTCAAAAGATGGCATACTATCATGATCAGAATCATAACCATTATTAGATTCATAAACAATGTCACCTTCCCTAATGAACATCATTTGCTTGTTTGGGTAATCAGAGGCACAATGCCCCAAACCATGACAAACGTTTAATATCTTTATATCTAAAAGTATTAGAATAAGAAGAAATAGGAGTAATCTAAAACTATCTCCTTGGAATTGGAGCCCTTATTCTTCCTTTCCTCATCATCTTGAGACCATCTTGAATCCCATTTTGAGTAGGAATTCAAAAATTTCTTTGTTTCCTTTCATTGTTATTGTTGTTTTTCCATGTTCATTGCCATGCCCACTAAATCTTCCATTTCTATATAACGGTGTATTTCACTAGATCAGCTTCTCCCTATCCCTATTAAGACCAGCAAGAAACCTTGGCATAGTCACATCTAGATATTCCTCTACATTGGCTTTAATCATAAGCATTTCTATCTCTTTATGGTAGTCTTCAATTGATTATGAGCCTTGAGTTACCTTGTGTGACTTTTGGTGTACATCCTTGTAGTAATAAGAAAACACAAGTCTCTTCCACATGATACACTTCATCTCATTCAAGGTTGCTAGGATTGAGATCTTACCTGGGATCGGACGGGGGATGCAAGATCGTGAAATGTGGGATCGTAACACGGATCGTAAGATCCTACCAAAACTAATATATACATATATATTTCATATAACATGACATAAATAAGTAAAAATAATCACAACTGACATACTTAACTTCAATTTAAAATGCAAATAGTCCAAGAACCATAAGTCATACATTCATAATCCATAAATCGTATAAGCTAAAAACATTAAAGAAAGCAACCAAACTAATACAATCTCATCTAAAGCAAATCATTAATGTTATGGTCCTCATATTCATCATCTGCTATCTGGTCCCCACCATCTTCATTGCCATCTCCCCGAAGAAGCTCATCAAAGTCATCCTCATCTAGAAGAGGAATCTCTAAATCATCCAAAGAGCCACCAACACCACTACCACCTTCTCCAACACCCAAGTTAATATCATCTGGGATATCCAAATCCTCTAAGTTTTCCAATACATCCTCATTTTCCACAATCTATTCCTCATCAGAGTCCAAATCATCAATGTTATAGTCAATAGGATTTCTTGATTGCTTCCTCTTAGACAATCTTGAATTGGTCATCACAAAAACAACATCATTCATAGTGTTTTACTTCAAACGATTTCTTCTCTTTGTGTGAACCTAGACAAATATAATAGGAATCAACCCATAGCAATTGGCAACTGGCTCTAATATTCTAAAAGTAAAATATAATACAAATCATAGTTATGGGTTAAAACTTAAAATATTTACCATTTCACAGGTACTCCAATTCCGCTCACATCCGAATGAACTACATGTCAAGCTCAAGAAACGAATAGCAAACTTTTGAAGCTCGAGATGCTCATCCCCATGGTGTTTTGGTATTTAGGGCAGCCTTGGCTACTTCCCTACCAAAAAATTTAGCTCGACTCTTGAAATCTTCAAGTTGAGCATCAATCTTGGTAAATTCAGCTGGATCCCCCACAATTCTCTCCAACAATCATATAGTCCTCTCTTAACTTCATAATCACTCTTAAATGTAGGACTATAATGCAACTGTGGGTTAAGGTAGTAGCCTGCAGCATGCAATGGTATATGGAGCTGGCTATCCCATCGTGCATCAATGATTTCCCATAAAGGCATATAGCTATAGAATAAATAAAATAGAATTAACCACTAAAGTATTTAAACTAAATTATATTATGTAGGAATGACAAATAAAAAAGTTTACCTTTTTTCAACACCTTGAAAAGCCTTTTGTATTTTCTCCTTAGCACGATCCATTTCCTCATAAATGTATCCCATTTCTGGCTTCTCATCTGAATCCACTAAACGCAGCACATGAATAAGAGGATAAGCACCCCTCAGGCAATGGACAATGTCTCTCCAAAATAATCTATCTAAAATAACAGCTTCAATAAACTTCCCATCCCTTGTCTTGGAACATTTACTTGATTTCCATTCATCCGAAGTAAACATTCTTAACAATGCACTCTTCTTCTCATTAAGGCTACCCAAAGTGAGGTAGGATGTGGCAAAACGAGTCATGCCTGGTCTCACCAAATCTTTTCCTTTGGTATGGTATTGCAATAGGGAAATGAGAGAAGTCCTTGAATAAATGTAAGTGGTAATTTTTCTTTCCTTGGCAATTGTCTCTTTATGAAGCTCCAATTTTTTCTCAAAATCCTCCAACATCAAATCAATGCAATGAGCTACACAAGGGGTCCAATAGAGCTTCTTCCTCTTTTCCATCAACATTTGTCCTGCAGCTTTGTAGTTTGCTGCATTATCTGTCACAACTTGCACCACATGCTCCTCACCCACCTCCTCAACAACATCATCAATCATCTTAAATATTTTATCAGATGTTCTGCAAATATGTGAAGCATCAATAGACTTCAAGAAAATAGTCCCCTTAGGACTATTCACTAGAAAATTTAATATAGTTCTCCTCCTTTTATCTGTCTAACCATCTGTCATAATTGTGCAACCTGTTTTCTTCCAATAAGCTCTATGTTCCTTTAACATCTCCATGGTTGAGTCTACCTTTTTATTCAAATATTTGACTCTTAGCTCAGTGTAAGAAGGTGGTTTGAATCCTAATCCATGCCGAGCAACCTTTTCAAACATCCTCCCATATATCTTCACTCCTTGCCACATTAAAGGCTGTGGCATTGTTGTAGAAAAATGAAGCAATTTCTTCACATGCTTCCTTTCTTAAGTTCTTCTTAAATATAGTGTTAATTGTGGCTTGACTACTAACTCCTCTTTTCTTGAATAGGCTTGCAAGAGTCTCTACTTCTTTTCCCTTCCTTTTCTCACCAACTGTAGAATCATCACTTTGTCCATCATTATTTTCTAGTAATGCTTCCTCATTACTCCTTGTTTTCATGATCAAATTTTTTTTGTAAACCAACCACAATATCTCACATTTGTTTTCTTACCTCATCACTAATAGAATTACATGCTCCCACATCTTTTTGAGTTCCAACCAAGTGATGTTTAAATCTATAAACCCCCCTGTAATCTCCTTAAGATAGTAATTACATGTAATTTTTCTAGTATTTCCATCAACAGAAATTCCATGTTTCCAGCCTATATCACTTCTACTTCTAGGTGCATTCTTACGAATTTTTTTCTCTTTAACTGGAGCATTCCCAGAAACACTCCCACTTTCAGATACAAGAATAGAACCAGAACCTCCACTGCCCCCTAAATTAGCATTATCTGATGACATCTTCCCCACCAAAACAATACCTAATTCAATCCAACACAAAAATACTCCCAATAAAAAAAGTTAAAATTTTTTAGAGTATGCTAAAACTAGGAACATTGAAACAGCATGCATTCTGGAAAAAAAAAAGAAAAAAAAAGGAAAAGAAAAATGGAGGCTCACTAGAGAAAAGCCAAGGCGGGGAGAGCTTGAAGCAAAAGTTGAGAAGCAGAAAGCACCAAAGCAGTAAGCAACAGAGAGAAGAGAGAACAGAGGCAGAGTTGCAGGCAAAGATCGAAGATGGAGGTTGAAGTGGTGAGGGGCACGATGCGAGGCGACGGTGAGGGGTGGCGAGTTACAGAGAGATCGAAGAGTGAGGGGGAGTGAGAGCAGGAAGAAGATGCGGGAGTGAGGGTGTGTCACATACTCGTTACTCTCTTAGGGTAAGGGAGTGAGAGCCGGGTCGGGTTTGGGCCGCTTTGGGCCACTTTGGGCCAGCTCATTCGTGGAATCACCCGGCGCGCTGAGATCGACCGATTCCAGCGATCTCACGATCTTCCACGATTGGGATCGGAGATGGCTTGCGAAATTGTGGAATTGTGCGATCTCACGATCTATCTCGCGATCCTAGGAACCTTGATCTCATTCCAAGTATCTATATGAAAGTCTCCATTCCTCCACTTGGACTTTACTAGCACATCTCACTAAATTTATGCATGATTAGAGAACTCCACTACAGCCAATCAGATTTTCTTTGCCTCCAAATAATTGTGGTGTGCAAAATAATCTCTATCTTCCTTTCCTACTCTAAATAAGCTTTAGCATTGTTCTTCTCTTTGAGTGGCAGTATCTGCATCTTGGTAGCATTCAAGATGTTGTCCACACCCTTTATTCATGGCTTTAACATTGCCAATTGAATCATTATCGTCAAAATTCCCTTTAGAGTGCTCACGGTAGGAATCATTATGATGATGTTGATTACTTAGCGTAACTCATAGCTACGTTGGACTACTCTGTGACACCACCTTTTGTTACACTTCGATATCATCAAATCGCTTTGTAACTTGTTAAATTGGCTTATAAAGGCATTGCATAAGACCTTCATGTCTAGGACTATATTATCCCCATCATCACTTCTAGATGTGTTGTTAGTGTAAGGCCCAACCTTTTTTAAAATTCACCTTTTTTAGCTTTGTATGCTTCTTCCTGCATCCATGAGTTTTAATTACACCAAACTAACCCTTTAAAAAGTGATTTTGTAAAGATCAATGGTTTATCTAGTGTTATAATGCATAGAGCAATAGCATTTGATATTGGATAAGGCTAATTTTAATAGAAAATTTTCAAGTATTGTTGTGTTTTTTATCCTTAATGATCATATATAAAAGTAAAGGCATTCAGAAAGTTAAGTTTCTTGAGAAACATGTTATTTTGTCTTCAGAAAGAAAGAGTTGATCCATAAAAAAGTTCATTTTTCATTAGAAGAATAACTTGTCTAATAAAAAAGACAACCTTCTTCAAAAAGAAGACATAAGTTTAGAAAGAACTTCTTATCTTCAAAATGATTTGCACCAAAAGAAAGCAAACAATTCGAACATTGTCTCAAAAATCATGCATTAGAAGAAACATTTTGTCAGAAAGCTTTGCCCATCATACTAGAAGCTCAGATCATGCTCATGAACGGAAACTTCCTTAAAAAATTCACTTTGAATGTAAGATAAACCTCTTAAAGGTGCACAAATATATAAAATGTACAACTAGTGGTGTGAAGCGGATTTCCTGCTGTCCTTTGGTATAAAAAGAAGAGAAGTTTCTCTCTCATCCTTTCAAGTGTAAGACTAATGAAATATTTTGTTGTCACAATCCAATTCGGACCATGACTGGTGCATAGGGAATATGTTCCATAACTAGCCTTAAGCCCAAATTTCCCAAAAAGAGACAGAGTTTCCTTTGTTTTTTGTACATTTCCTAACACAAACCTACAAAAATACATTCTTACAATATCCAATACCAGTGCACAGCCAAAGTACTATATTTATATGTATATTTATAAGTCTCAAAATAAGATTTTTATCATCAACTTTTCCATTTTAAAATCAAGGTGTAAGTTACCATAAAACTTACCAATCCATAATGATTAGATTTAGAAAATAAAAACATACGATATTATCCTATCAAAGTACATATATAGGATAACATAACATAATACCTCGCTGTCACATTGAAATATCTATCAAAACAAGTTTAAAACATAACCTATCGCTGATCCCGCCTGTGACAAAAAGGAGCACATCTATCTCAATGTGGCCCACAGATCAAGTGGGCTTACCAAAATACTGGGTCCGAAGGCTACTAGACTGGAGGGAGATTTGAACTCGAACTAGCACCTAAATCTAAAAAAGAGAAATAGTAACAAAATGAGTTTTACAACTCAGTGAGTAGATAAAGCATCCATAGCCCACATGAGACAATATCATAATCAAACCAATAATATTAGAAAGCTATTAAATAATATGGGTAAAACATATTCATAAATCAAAATAAATAACTATGGCAAAGTGGTCTCGGATAGGAAATTCCATAAGGTCACACACTCGGGCGGCCATTCCTTTGTATGATCCTGCCTTCCATTAGGAACCACAAACACATGTACTTATTCTCATCCATCACGTACTATTCTTATATGGTCATATAACACTCTCTTAGTTAAGGTACACCTGGCTAACGCCACTTGTGGTCAGCTGCAGTTCCTATCTCAAACATTCCTAAAACAACTTATAAATTAACCAATCATATTCATGCTTGAGTAAATTTTCTAATTGTGTTTAATCAAATACCAAATATAGGCATTGCTATAAGCATATTTCATTTCCAATCATTTTCCAATCCGTCAATACAATTGGGATTCAATCCATAAACCAGTTTCCAAATCTAAAATTCATATATACATCATAGGTTGATCATTCTTCTTGAAGTATTATGTAAACCACTTTATTTGTTGCATGTAGTCCTTAAAACATGTTTATTTTCAATGAACAACAATAAATATATTTTCTTAGATACTTAAATCGCGTAAACTTCATAGACAAGGATCAATAGGGATTCAATAATAGATTAAGAAATTAAGTATAGATACTAAATCTACTTATAACAATGGTTCCCAAGGAATCAGAGAGCACCCCTCAAGCAAGCCAAAATTCTCGATTGGCATCTGATTGCTCTACAATTCTAGGAACAAGGCAATATTAATATTTGTGGGCTAATAATGTCACAAATTAACATAAATTATCCCCTAAATAACTAAACCCTTAATTCCTCGGGTTCAAAGAGACATTAACATTAACCCTAAATTAACTAGAAGTTTTAATAATATAAATAGATTAGTTTAGAAGTTTATTTACCACTTGGAGAGTACCAATGATAAAGAAAATCACTCCCACTACTTCTCAAAGCTTTAAGCTCTCTAATGGAGGTTAGAGAGAGAAAGTGAGGGTAGAGGAGAGAGAGAACAGTGAAAGATGATGGTTATAATGAGTAAAAGTATAAGGAAAGACAAAGAAGAAATGGTGAAAGGTGAGAAAAAGAATGTTATAGGGAGGAGAAAAGATGTGAGGAAAAGAAGGAAATGAAGATGAGAAATGAGAATGGGAAGTGACAGGAAGGGAAGGGGAAAAGCAAAGAAAAAGAGTGGGGGAGGCTCTATGATGGTCTAATCATTTAAAGTGCATGGGTGGACCTCATTTCAAAATTTTTTTTCCAGCTATCCTATTCTTACCCCTTAATAAATTCAGTCCCCGAATTCCATTCAAACTTAGGAATAAAGATTATACCTTGAGAATTGAAAAGATGTGGATACATGGCTTTCATTGTTTCCTCTGCTTCCTATGTTGCTTCTTTTCTAGCATAGTTCCTCCAAACCACCTTTCTCTTTGGAGCAAAGTTTTTTTCCTTGTCGATCCACTATGGCCATTGGTTCCTCCTCATAGGATAAGTTCTCATCTATCTGAATTGTTTGAGGAGCAAGCATATGAGATGGATCCGGTATGTACTTGCATAACATTGATACGTGAAACATAGGGGGAATCATGGATAATCTAGGTGCAAGGGCTATATGATAAGCTACAGCACTAACTCTATTTAGGATCTCAAAAGGACCATGAGCTTTCCTTCTTTCCTAAACCTCATCACTCTTTTCATAGGTGGCACACGAAAGCATACCTGGTCACCTACTGAGAACTCCAGCTCCCACTTTCTCTGATCAGCATAGGCTTTCTATCTACTCTGGGCGGCTAAAAGCTGCTCTTGGATTAAGTAGAGTTTCTTAATTATATCTTGCACTAAATTTGGTCCCAAAAGCTTGGTATCATCGATCTCGAACTATCCAATAGGGGATTTACAATGTCGTCCATAGAAAGCTTCAAAGGTTGCCATTTAAATGCTGGCTTGGTAGCTATTGGTGTAGGCAAACTCAACTGGGGGAAGGTAATTATCCCAGTTGCCACCAAAATCCAATACACAGGACCTTAACATGTCTTCCAATGTTTGGATTTTTCTCTCAGATTGACCATCAGTTTGAGGATAAAAGGTTGTACTAAGGTCAAGTCTAGTCCCTAATGCCTTTTGGAAGGCTCCCCAAAAATGGGATATGTAAACTAAGGTCCACAATCTGAGATGATAGACACTTGGACTCCATGATGCCTGATTATCTCTTCTATATACAGTTGAGCATACTGAGAAGTACTATAGGTCGTCTTCAACAGAAGGAAATGAGCAAACTTAGTCATCTCATCTACAATCACCTATATAGAATCAAATCCTCTAAAATTGCGAGGCAAACCATTCATGAAATCCATTATGATCCTATCCCATTTTTATTCAGGTATCTCAATCTGTTGTAATAGCCCAACGGGTTTCTAGTGTTCAGCCTTAATCTATTGGCAAACCAAACAATGAGACATGAAGTTTTCTATGTCCTTTTTCATTCCTTCCTACCAAAATGACTACTTCAGACCTTGATACATCTTGATAGAACCAAGGTGGACTATTTACTTTGAGCCATGAGCCTCATCTAAAATGGTTCTTCTCAATCCCTCTACAGTAGGTACACATAGACAATTATCACACTATAATACTCCTTCTTGATCGATAATAAATTCATAATTAACCCCACTAGAAGCATCATTAAACAACTTAACTAGCCTTGGGTCTTGGCCTTAATCTGCTCTTCAAGAGAAAATTGGGCCCTTACATAGGTTAAGAACACTCCACTCCTCCCAAGCTTAAACTGTATCCCTTCAGACTCTAACTTATGCATTTCCTCTACTAAGGGCCTTTTCCCCAAAGCTATATGAGCTGAACTACCCAAGGATTTCCTGCCCAAAGTATCCGCTATCACATTGGCTTTACCAGATTGGTACAGCCATAATCTTTTAACAGATCCATCCATCATCTTTGTCTCAGGTTCAGATCTTTCTATTAAAAAATATACTTCAAGCTCTTGTAATCCATGTAAACTTCACATGTCTCACCATAGAGGTAGTGTCTCCAAATCTTTAATGCAAAGAAAACTGCTACCATCTTCAAGTCATGAGTCGAATTATTAAGCTCATGTCTCTTGAGCTGCCTTGAGGCTTAGGCAATGACTCACCCATGTTGCATGAGAACACACCCCAATCCTACTTGAGTACCATGACAATAAACTAAATAACTTCTAGACCCTGAGGGTAAGATAAGGACTGGAGCAAAAGTTAGACAGTTCTTGAGCATTTAGAGACTTTCCTCACAGGCTTCTGACTACTCAAATTTCACATTTTTGTGTCAACTTGGTCAAAGAGGTAGAGTCCTTGACAAAACGCCTGTAGTAACCTTTCAAACCCAAAAAACTATGAATTTATGTCACTGATGTAGGCCTTGGCCATTTTTGGATAGTTTCAACTTTCTTTGGATCCACCTTAATGCCCTCTTTAGATACAACATGCCCTAAAAAAGCCACTTGGTCTAACTAGAACTCACATTTGGAAGACTTTGCATAGAGCTTATGGTCCCTTAAAGTTTGCAAAACTATTCTTAGATGGTACTCATGCTCCTCAGCACTCTTGAAGTACACCAAAATGTCATCTGTAAAGACGATCACAAAATAATCCAAGAAAGGTTTGAGCACTCGGTTCATTAGGTCCATGAAAGCAGCTGGGGAATTAATTAGGCCAAATGAAATCATTAAAAATTCGTAATGTCCATAGCGTGTTCTGAAGGTAGTCCTCGGTAAATCTTCCCCCTTAATCTTTAGCTGATGATTCCCAGAATGAAGATCAATCTTAGAGAAACATGAAGCCTCTTGGAGATGATCACACATATCATCAATCCTGAGCAAAGGGTACTTGTTTTGAACAGTAACCTTATTGAGCTACCGATAGTCCACACATAAGTGCATAGATCCATCCTTTTTCTTATTAAAGAGCACCGGAGCACCCCCGGTGATGAGCTAGGTCAAATGAAACCCTACCCGATATATCTTGCAACTAATTTTTCAATTCTCATAATTCGACAGGAGCCATCTAGTAAGGGGGAATTGACATAGATCGAACACTTGGTGCTATTTCTATATTGAACTCAATCTCCCTTTCTGGAAGCATCCCAAGTAGTTCTTTAGGGGAGACATCAGGGAACTATCTAACAACTGGAACTTGTTCTAAACTTGGTACCTTGATTTCAATATCCCTTACCACAGCAAAGTAGCCTTGGTTTCCCTTATTTATCAAATGCAAATCATCTAATGAGGATATTATGCTTCCAGGGATTAGGCAATTGTCACATTCACAGATAAAAGCAGGGCCACTTGGAACCTCAAACTTTATAGTTTTAGCATAGCAATCCATATTGGCATGACACAAAGCTAACCAATCAACACCTAAGATGACATCAAAATCTACTATATCTAAGAGCATCAAATTGGCTATAGTGTCTAACTTATTATCACTGGCCACACAAGACTAAACTTCAATTGCACCATCAAGGAGATTCCCGTCGTAATACCCAAAAGGATGATCCAACAATATAGGTTGCTCATTAAATCAGTATGATGCATGTGAGTGTGTTGAACCCGGATCAAACAAGACAAGAACACATAGATGACAAACCATGAGAGTACCTATCACTACTGTATTTGATGCCTGAACGTCCTGGCATGTCATAGCAAATACCCAAGGATAACTTCTCCCAGAACGACTGATACTCTACCACCAGATACCCTGCTATCAACTCATCAACCCATACCCAGCCTTGTAGGCACAGAAGAGCTGACTAGGGATTGTGCTGAGAATGATGGTGCTAAACCTGCTGGTTGTGCAGTACCCTAGCCAAAACCTATCCTAGAGTGGGGACAATAATTTTTAAGATAACCTGTCTGTCCATAATTAAAACATGCTCCTAACACTCTGAAACAGGGCCCACATGGTAATTGCCACAAATGGTGCAGTAGGTCTAGTGTGGCTTGTCTGTCCATAATTTCCAATACCTTATTGTGCTACACCCTATACAAAAGATCTCGATCTTGACGCACTCATCGGGGTGGAGCCAAAAGATGCAGTCCCACTAGATCGTGCTATTTGATAGCCATAATGAATGTGCCCTCTTCCAGAACTAGAGACTCCTGGAAAAGACCCCTTCATTTTCTATTTTTTCCTTGTGTCCCTAACTACCTTTCTTTCCTCTACACCAGATTCAATGCCATGTGTAGCATCCATAACCTCAACGTAAGACATCCTCCCAATATGTGGGAAAAGAAAAGTTAACAGTGGTTGATTCAAGAATTGAACAACCTCCTTACTTTCTTAGCCTCAATGGACACCAAATCTAGGGCATATATGGAAAAATGGGTGAAATGAGATTGATACTCAGCTATTGACATGCCTGATGCCTGTGTCAACCTTTCAAATTCAGCTTCCAATTCCTCTCTTTTACTCTTAGGAAAAAACCTCTCATCATGAAAGCTTCACTAAACTCATCCTAGGTCATAGATGGCAATCCAGTTGCCCTCCTATTTGCAAGCAATCTTTCAAACTACTATTCAACCACACCATTCAGATTACCCGAGTACTTGGGCACCTAAGGAGTCAAATGGCCTTATTAATATGGTCCAGGAGCTACTAGGGATCATCAACCAATGAATTCCCTAAGAATATGGGTGGATTCAACTTAAGGAATAATGCAATAGACACCTCGGTTTCATCTTCAGGCCAATGGGGTCTTCTATGGAGTTCCTCTATGTCATGTGGTTAAGCTACTCCTCTTCTTCCTTCATGATTCAGCATTTCCACTAGGTTATTGATGGCTTGATGGACCTATCACATCTCGGTGGCCATATTCATATGTTTCTTTTCAGGTTTGGGATCAGCTCTGGTCATCCTTCTATGGCCTCCACCCCAACAATTACCTCTACAGCCTCCACTCTAACCTTGACCTCTCCTTCTAGGTAGAGAAAAGGGGGCCCCTATCAGATTCTGCATCAAAAGCGTCATAATCTCCTAGCCTCACATTGCACTGACACTTTCTAGGAGGCATGGCACCTGATAGATTGAACAAAGAATCAAGACAAAGAGTGAAAATCTAAAACATGTATGACATAAGACCTAAACAACTTAAAACAAGACAATAAAAGGAATTCCTAAAAGGTCTCTAGTACATTCGCGCATTGTGGAAATGGGTCCGCTACCATTTACACAATCGTGACTCTATTAAAAACACTTGCTCCAATTAGTTGCAGAAAAAGCCTAAAGCTCTTGTACCAACTTTGTCACAACCCAATCCGGACCATGACAGGTGCATAGAGAGCATGTTCCCTAGCTAGCCTTAAGATCTAAATTCCCAAAAAAATGGATAGAATTTTCTCTATTTTTTAGATATTTTCTAAGCACAACACTTGCAGAAATATATTCTTACAATATCCAATTCCAGTGCACAACCAGAGTACTATAATTATATGTATATTTATAAGTCTCAAAATAAGATTTTTCTCATCAACTTCACCATTTTAAGTTCAAGGCATAAGTTATCATAAAAATTATCAATCTACAATGATTAGATTAAAAAAATAAAAAGATATAGTATTATCCTATTAAAGTACATATATAAGATAACATAACATAATACCTAGCTGTGACATTGAAATATCTTTCAAAATAAGTTTAAAACATAACCCATCCCTGATCCTGCCTGTGATAAAAAAGAGCACATGTATCATTAAGAATAAGGGACACTTCCTCAATGTAGCCCATGGATCAAGTGGGCTTGCCAAAATAAGGCATCTGAAAGTTACTAGACTGGAGGGAGATTTGAACTCGGACCATCAACACCTGAATCTGAAAAAGAATGATAATAATAGAGTGAGTTTTATAACTCAGTGAGTAGATAAAGCATCCATAGACAATATCAAAATCAAACCATTAATATTAGAAAGCTATATAAATAATATGGGAAAATCATATTTATAAATCAAATTAAATAACAATGGGAAAGTGGCCTCAAACAAGAAATTCCATTAGGATCACACACTCAGGCAGCCATTCCCTCGCGTGAAGCCACCTTCCATTAGGAACCCCAAACACATGGACCTACACTCATCCATCATGTACCATTCTCATATGGTCATATAACACTCTTACCAATCAAGGTGCACCTGGATAACACCACTTGTCGTTAGTTGCAGTTCCTATCTCATGCATTTTCAAAACAATTTATAAATTAACTAATCATTTTCATATTTTAGCAACTTTTCCAATTATGTTCAATCAAATACCAAATATAGGCATAGCTATAAGAACATTTCATTTCTAATCATTTTCCAGTCCATCAGTACAATTGGGATTCAACCCATAAATTAGTTTCCAAATTCTAAAATTCATATATCCATCATAGTTTAACCATTGTTCTTGAAATATTATGTGAAATGTAACATCCTAATTTTTAACCCAATACTCCTAGAACGTATTTAGGTTAATCATTAGTTTATTACTCTTTAGTTTTATTCTTTCTTTAAATTACTTAGCGGAAAATACAGGTAAATTTTTTTTAAAAAAAATAAAGTAAGAGCCGCGCATATCTTAAACGAGCGTTAATTATAAAACATAACACATACAAAAGAAAGCACAAGATAAGAACATCAAATAACTTTATAACATTTAGACAATCATGTACACACCAATGATAATATTATATTAATACAATAAACTGCCTACCTATGAAAGGTGAGATGAGTTCGATACAACATAAAAACAAATACAACTGAAAGGAAAATACAACGGAAAGCATAAAGGAATAACACCCCTACCCTAGTGCATCTAAAATGGATAACCTTTAGAAAAAAAGAAGGCTATCCTAATCTATGCGTGGTGTGTGCACTATCGCTTCCTAAGAACCTCTACGGCTGTGATCCCGAAAATGGTGGGACATAACCAACCTATTGACGTAACTCGGCAGGAGTGGGCATGCTCTGTGGCTGGACGTGTGCTCTGTGACGAGGGCGCATGGCTGGCCTCCGGGCCAACCTCGGCTAAGTCACGGTTTCCTCGCTTCCCTCTCTCATGAAAGGGGGAGTGGGGGCAGAGCTCTCACTGTACAAGTGGGTTGGTGGGTCCTTCGAGGGGTTAGTCTCCAAAGACTATGAACGGGGCACGTAGTAGGGGAAGTCACGTATGGCCGATGCAGTCATATGTGTGTGGAGGATCCTCTCGTTGCGCATTCAAGTGCGCTCAAAAACCATGTCGTCACCATAGGGGGATGTCGAGGAGAACCGGGAACTGGGTACTAGGTGTGCAAAGGGACATCCTACGAACATGAAAACTCTGACAATGTAATGCCCCTCAAAATGGTATGAAGGTCATAGTGAACCTCTCATGTGGGGGTGTCGATTAACAATATGAAGGTCACCATCCGAATATGAAGACGTGACGGGAAAGAAAGAGAGAAAGAAAGGGGGTGAGAATCTTACTAAAGAATCTCAGTAGTGAACCTCCTATCTAGGTGATATCGTCAACATCCTCAGAAACCTTGGGTTTATTGTAAAAAGGTGAGCAAGTACATAGTTCATTATTAGGTTTTCAAACATAATTATCTAAGGTTCGTTCATTTTAGAATGAATCTTAATGTCATGTATGCAATATAGCATAGCATGGATGCATGATAATACATTATGCAAATAATCAATTGAACATAACATCAAGAAACATCTTCATATAAGTGGCATAAAGTGGCATGTAATTTCTCATGTAAAACTTTTCTCTTTTCTCAACTATGTGACATTAAAACATCATACTTTGCATCATGGGGCCACCCTAAAACAATTTTAGGTTATGAGCTCATACCTTAACTAGTCGTCACTAGCTCTTACTTATTTTATGATAAGTGTAAACATAATAATCCCGACTTCTAGAGTACAAGCTAGGGGGCATAAGGATCACCTATCATAACCTTTAATTCGGGGAGTCCATAGGAATATTTTCTTCTTTGCAACACTCTACTGGTATCTAGTGCATAGTGAATTGTCCGCTTTGGCAAGCTCGATGTCAATTCCCTTACGGATTTACCTCCTCCCTACCGGAGCGGGAGAAATGCGTCTTAGAACTGTCACATTTAAAATCTCATTTTTGTTTCCTGGGGGTGCTAGGCTAAACCGGTGTCACCAAGGACACATCTCATATATTTCAAAAACTTTCTAAGTCCTCAAATTTGATGGAAATTAGGCAGCATAACAGCTATATACCGAATTTCCTCAAATTTTCTTTATGCCACATAAACTTATAAAGCATGTACTTTCTTATTTAATTCCATATACCAAAGCAATTCACTAAATTCATATAAACATATTCATCATAGGACATGCATCAACACATTATAACTTAATTCAATAAAATCACCACGTCATTAATCTGTAGCATCTTACACCTTTAATCCTTTCGGGTCTCAAAGTTAGAATCTGATTAATCTAATATCCGTGCTTAATCTTTTATGCACCTAGGGGATCATTACCAATAGTTCTTACTAATTATTATGATTATAAACAGCACTGAATCAACATAGTGCAGAATCTATATTTTACAATTACGGGTGTCTAGGAGTCACAACATTGACCCTTTCTAAGTTCCGTCTTCATCTAAAGTACTAAAATCAATTCCTAAACCAATTATGGGGGATTCCTACACATATACACTAATTATAAACCACTTTTACTATGTTTAAACATGCTGAAGCAGAATCTATAATTTTTGTTTCTAAGGGTTCTAGAAATCTCATTTCTAATCCTTTTTAGTTACTTTTTGTTCCTAACACTCACCAAATAATTTTTTCTTCACTCAAGCATAATTTTTACACATTCTAACTTATATAAATAGCATCAAACAGTGACCATAAACCCAGGGCAGTGGCCGGAACTTAAGCACAAACAATTGCATAAAATCACATTTTTAAGTGCACATAAGTTACTAGTTTTTCTCTTGGAATTAATTTAGGACCTCAAACTCTTTTTAGAAACTAATTTATTTCATTAAAATCATAAGAATATAAGCAAGGGCAGTGGCTATTTTAATTTACTCATAGTTGAGATTTAAAACATGAAAACATGTTTATAATATTCTTTAAGCTCACTTATGCTTAAGAAAATCCTAAGACATAGGCTATTGGCACTTATGATTTAGATGAAACCTATACTAGGTCCATCTCCATCACATGGCTGAAATTATTATACATAAAACACTTCCATTTTCCAACTTTACTTGAGATAACAACGGGCAAGTCTTTGAGCTTTAGGTTCTTTAAGTGATGACATAAACTTAAATATGCTATGCACTTTATTTTATTCTTCATTATAAAGTGAGAGCATAAAGCAAATATGATATGCAAGCTCATTGTTATCTCTAGAGTTAAGTGATGACTTGAAACATAAACATGAGAATGCAGGTTTATTCTTTATTCTTGGAAGTTTAGTGTTGACATAAAAATAAATATGAGTGAAAGTTCATTTTAATCTAACTAGAGCTCATATAAGACTTTTAGGAGATCAATAACAATCTCAACCCAACACTTATCTAGCAAGACAAAGTGAGCTTTAGAGTTATTTGTACCAAGGTTTCAAAAAAACCTCATGGTTTGAACATCATCATCAAACTCAAGGAAAATAAACAAAGAGATCAAAATAAATAGTGACATTCCTTGAAATGACAATATAAAGAGACTACACCATATTCTTTATTTTATACCCAACAGCTCTTATCTAGAGTAAACTCTAGAACGTGTCGGCCAACTTTAAGGTTGACAAGGGTAAGCTTTGGGCTTTTTGAAATTAAGTGACATATTTCTTAAGTAAATATTATGTGAGTTACTTAGCATTTTCATCAACTTTGTAAAAGGAAAGAAAATGAGAACCAAAAACAAAAGGAAAAGAAAAGGAAAAATCGAAGCTAAAAGGAAAAGAAAAGGAAAGGAAAACCAAAGTGCTTCAAGATTAAAAACAAGTTTCAAATTTTATAGGTTTCTCAAATGAAAATCTCAAGACCATTATCTTGAAACCTCATCATCAAGCTAAAGATTTTCTATTAAAATCAAGTCTCATGACCAAAATAAAAAGAGTGAAAAAAGAGTTTGAACCAAGAGAAAACTAGCACTTTTTCATATCAAATAAAATAAAAGCTTTTGAAACAAAACCCCTACCAAGTAAGAAGATGAAAACTTGGTTCTTTGAAGTGAGGATGAGAAGAAAATCTTCTTCCAAAGCAAGGAAGAGGTTTCGGCCAAGCTAGGAGAAAAGGAAAGGAAAGGTGTTTTATGTGAGCTTGTGTTTGAGAAATGATGCTTTGGTGTTTGGATGGTGGTTTATGGTGGTTGTGTGGTGGTTTGAGGTTGTAATATGGTGGCTCAAGGGGGAGGATGAAGAAGATGAAGATGGAGAGAACTTGAGAGAACTTTGAACTCTTGGAGGAAAAGAAAGAAAACTCAAGACAACTCTTGAAGCTAGTTTGCAAGAATGAACAAAATGGACCAAGTTCTTCTAGTAAATGTATTTATAGAAAATTGAAACATAAAGAAATGAATGGAGGAGGAAGACGCCGTGAGTTTCTAGGCCTTGGAGGGAAGAAAATATCTCATTTGGTGGTCATTCCAAGGTATGGTTTAAGGCATGGTGGAGTGTGGCTCAAAGCATGGTGAGGTATGGCTCAAGGCATGGCTATTTGTGCGTAAAAATAATTCATCATGCGATGAAAATGGGAGGGGAAATGGTACCATTTTGGACAGTCATGGGGGATAGAAATATCTCATCTAATTATGTTTTAAGGGTGTGTTTAGGTGTAATTTTTATTAGGCTTAAGATTAGCAGATGTCAAGTAGGTGTTTAGGTAAGTAAGCATGTAATTAGGGGTGTCAAGACATGATTAGGGGGTATTCTTGCTTCATTAGCTAAATTAAAACTCATTTCATGATATGATTATGCATAAACACAATTCCTTAACTTAAGGAATTGGAGAAAGAAAATACTATTCAAGATTCAATGATAAAGAATCTTTATTTTTAGAAAAGATTAAGGTGTAACTAAGTAATATTAGGTTTTGATTGACTTTAATAAATTATTTTGACTCTAGAATAATTATCAAAATTAATTAATCTTCAATTAGAGCCTAATATTGCTTAGGTTTCCTTAATTACATCATTAAGCTTAAAAACACTAGTCTAGCGGCAAAATCGTAATTTTGCACAAAAATTGCCGGGACCATCGGGACTTAAACAAATATCACCATACACATAAAAACATAATTTTAAACCTTTTGGAAAGTTTCTAGGCTCAAACGGCACTTATACCCGCGTAAAAACACTATAGGGGCATTTTGGTCATTTTGACCCGAAACATTAGAAAATGAGATTTTTCTGCTCTATTAACATTCATTCACATATAATCCTCTTCTAACATTAAGTTAACCCTTCGAGGACTGTCGGGTCAGCTATCCTCAAATTCCAAGTGGAAAATGACCTCAGGGGTATTTTGGTCATTTTTGCTTAGATAGAAAAATCAGGGTGTTACATGAAACATTTTATTTGTCTGATGCGGTCTTTAAAACATGTTTATTTTCAATTAATATCAATAAATAAATTTTCTTAGATACTTAAATTGCATAAATTTTGTAAGTAGGGAATAGCAAGGGTTCAACAACATTGATAAATAATATATAGATCAAGAAATTAATTATAGATACTAAATCTACTCACAACAATGGTTCCCAAGGAAAGCACTCCTTAAGCTAGCCAAAATTCCCATTTGGCGTCTGATTGCTCTACAATTCTAGGAACAAGATAACATTAATACTTGTGAGCTAACAATATTACCAACTAACGTAAATTAGTCCCTAAAACACTAAACCCCCAATTCCTAAGGTTCAAAGAGACACTACCATTAACCCTAAATTAACTAGAAGATTTAATAATATAAAAATATTAGTTTAGAGAACTTTATTTAGCACTTGGAGAATAGAAATGGTAAAGAAAATCACTTTCACTACTTCTAAAAGCTTCAAGCTTTCTAAGGGAGGTTAGAAAGATAGAAAGTAGAGGTAGAGGAGAGAGAAAATAGTGAAAGATGATGAAAAGGAGGAGAAGATGATGGAGTTGGTGGTTGTAATGAGTAAAAGTAGAAAGAAAGAAGAAGAAAAATGGTGAAAGGTGAGAAAGAAAGTGTTATGGGCAGGAGAAGAGATGAGAGGAAAAGAAGTAAATGAAGAAGAGAAGTGAGAATAGGAAGTCACGAGAAGGGAAGCGAAGACGATAAGAAAAAGAGTGGGGAAAGATCCATGATGGTCTAACCTCTTAAAGTGTATGGGTGGACCTCATTTCAATTTTTTTTTCAATTATCACATTTGTCTCTTGAGTCTTCATTCTATTTCACAATGGCAATCTCCTTGAGATGACTATGTAAATGGCTTCATAGTGAGAAGCAGAATAGATGAGAAGGAAAAAAAAAACACTGCAAAAATACTTTCTTTGTTCTTCTTTATTCTTTCTATAACAACAAACTTTCTACCTCAAAACTTCAAAGAAAAAATCTTCTATATATTGTATTGGTCTATCTTCTTTCTAGAAACATTAGAGATGTCACTCAACAAAGTGCTTCTTAGAGAAGCCAAAACACCTTTAGTGTGATTCATGTTGAGTGTACCCAAACACAGACTATTCAATCTTTTGGTTGTAACTTAACCCAGTAGTGGTATGTGAGGTAGCATGGAGAACCTATTTAAAAGAATATTCATCATTAGCTTGGAGAAGCTAGTAAAAGAATGCATATTGTAAGGTAGTTTGGAGATGCTATGTAAAAGAAAACTCACTTGTAAGTATGGAGAGGCTTGGATAATACTATTTAGTTAGCGAACATCTTAACCATTGTGTTAAGGACTAGATGTAGGCTGGATTTGGCCAAACTAGGATAAATCCTTGTATTTATCTCTCTATCCTTTTATCTTATAAGTTTATATTCTTCTTTCTATTCCTACTATTTTGTTGGTTTACATTCATGTTCTTTTGATTGTATTTGTTATTCGTGCACCACAAAGTCACTTTTTACATAAAGTTATTTTTTATCTAACCTATGCTTCTGCATTCCATGTTTCTAAAACTTCGGTGATCTTGTTTATTATTATTTTCTTCTTACATTAGAAAACATTTTAAGAGATGACCATTCAACCCCTTTCTCGTGATTTAACTACTTTTAGTAAGCTATTTTGAACAACCTGCAAAATGATGATAGAGACAACCTCACAAAACCCTTGCTCATGGTTTCACTTAAAATGTGAACATTCATATTTGCACTTAGTATGCTTTTACCCTATTATGTACTCATCACTCTTGCCTTTTACCACTCCAGACCCGTTATAATTATTACATTTCAAAAACCAAAACAACCCAAAAAAAGTAAATCCACATGGTTAGCTTTAGTCATCGTTGCATTAGCCATATGGGTAGACAAGCCTATAGTCACGGAGATAAGCAAGCCATCCATTCTTTGCTTCTTCTTTATCACAATAAGAAGGAAAACCTTGGTAGAAATCTTCTTTTTCCATTTGATATGCACCATAATTTGACCTTCTTTCACTACTAAGTTTGAATGCTTAGTGGTTGAGAAGACCAAATTTTGCATGGGCTTTTCAACTCTTTCTTTCTCAACTCCTATGCAATTCACTTCTCTTACATGCAAAAGAACACCAACGTCGTCACTGTCACGACCACCACCACTGCCACATCCGCAATCAACAACTGTAGCTATTTAATCATCTTGCAGCAAGAACAATAACTCTTAAGAAGTATGTAGCTCCTTTACCCACTATCCATACCCATATTTTGTCATTTTCCTCTTTTCACCTACGATTTCACCGTAGAAACCATAGGCGTGCATTAAGATGGTATACAAATAACAGAACTCCTTCGGGCTCCTTCCCATATTTGGATTGCTTATGCGTGAACCATCAAAAGGCTGGACTACATTGGAATATATATATACATATATATATTGACCATTTTAGGGTTTAGGATTTGATCCTTGAAAGATCAAAATGAAAACTATAATATAAATTATAGGACCAAATGATGAATAATATAGAGACCAATACTTTACGAAAAATAGCATCTATAAAAATGGAAACTTATAAAAAGATGAATATTATAAAAACCAATATTTAATTTCAAGTACCAAAACCAAATTTTTGATATTATAAGGACCAATACCTAAAAAAGAAATATAAAGACTAGAATCAAAATAAGTGGTAATGATAAGAACCCAAAAACTGTTTAAACCTGCCAATACAATTTTATTTATATTTATTTTTAGTTTTAATAAAATACGTAAAAAATATTATACTACTCATAATTTAGTAATTTATTTTAAATATTTTGATTGTTATATATTTTTTGTTTTAAGGATATAAAATACAATTGAGCTATATGGTGCAAATTAAGTTCAAAAATCTCATTACAATTAATGTAATTTCAGAAGTTAAAAAAAATAGTATAGAGTAAACTAAAATTGACTGGACTTCATTTTATATGCCCACACATCAACTATAATTTGCTGCAAATTAGAAACCATAATAGATCTTGCAATTAAATTAATAGCTTTATGTTCGAGTTTACACAAACTTAAAACTTTGTGCTAGAGTTTAAATAACAAATTGGGTCTACGACTTAATTAAATTGAATCTTTGAAAACATAGATGATATTAATATTTCGTGTTTTCTATTGTTTATGGATAGTTAATGGAAGCAAGTCAATATTAAAGAGGTTGGAGACTTTAGATCTTAGTGGCAATTCCTTCGATGAAAGCATAATGGAACTCTGGATTGGCTTCACATCCCTCAAGCACTTAATTCTTTCCAATAATAATATCAGTGGGTTCTTTCCTAGCAAAGGTATGAATTAAAGTAATTACATATCTCAAACTTAGAAATTTTATTTTATACATTCTAATTTTTGCCGTCTATCAGAATTGTCACTTCCAAGTACCTTGGAGCTTGTGGACTTGAGTTACAATGGCCTTAGCGGCCCCTTGAAAGGTATCAGCTTGTGCTTGTGTGTCCGTGTGTTGTTCAAACTCTTCATTAAAGGCTCTACTACTAGATAGTACTATATTTTATATTATTTGTACTCATAGCATGTGAGATATTGTATCCATTCATACTTTATTCACCATTGAATAAGGTCCACGCTCCATTCAATGGTAAATAAAGTGTGGGTTAGCATGATATCTCATATAAATTGAGTACAAGTAACACAACTTATTTTGCACTTGTGAGTTGTTAGTATAACTTGATTTTCATTATAGTTATTGAATTTAATTTCTATGCAATATTATAAAACAATTCTATACTATTAATTAAAGAATTTTATTAAAATGATAAATCATAATGACTAATTGTGATAATAGATAATTATTTTAAACATTTTATCACTTTAATGAATTAATTAATTATTAAACTGTATATAGAAATGAAATTCATATAATTTTTTTACATTAATTTTTAAATATTTAACTGAACCGTCGTTAATTGAATAAATTCCTATAACCTTCAGTCATTTGTGTTCTATTTTATCTTTCTACATTCCCCCATTACTGCTTTTAATTTTTATTTACTTAACTAATTTAAATGATTTCAAAATTAAACATATTTTTATTTATACTTTTTATATTTTCATTTATTCTCAAATATCAATCACAATTTTTTAATAGTAAGGCACAACAATAACATTTTAAATTCTTCGTAAAAATATCAATAAATAGTATTTTCAAATCATTTCTTAAATAATTACACTACTGA
Organism: Dalbergia cultrata; assembly: GCA_031216105.1. Lineage (NCBI taxonomy): Eukaryota > Viridiplantae > Streptophyta > Magnoliopsida > Fabales > Fabaceae > Dalbergia > Dalbergia cultrata. Next base: position 23,944,701 of record CM062350.1, read on the forward strand.
TTATTTCAAGTAGCATAAAATAAGTACACTCCATATTATGTTAAAAAAATTGTACCTGAAACGTTAAAATTAAGACAACTTTGTTTCAAAAGTGAATGTTTTGCAATTTTATGTATTATTTTAAACTCGTGTTGTTTTCATAATATTGTGATATGGTGATTTTGTGTTAATCTGAACAAACTTCAACTAACGTATGTCTGTGATGATGTGATAAAAGATAAAACTTTGCTATCAAGATTTTATATATATATATATATATATATATCTGTGTGTGTGGGTGAAGATAATTCTTACATTATAATATGAAGTAATTCGTATAACTCTATTTTTTTTTTCTGAATAGATCGAAGTGTTATTATTTCAAAATGTATTAATTCTTTTTTTTTGTAAGAAATTAAGATGAAGCTATAATTATATTTAAAAAAAACAAATAAATTAATCAACACTTACTGGTTTAACAAATTATTACTTAGAACTTTATGCCAATTTTATATTAATATAAATTATCAAAAATATATTTTATTAAATATTTTTAATCATATTATTAAAATACATCATTACCAAAAAAATATTGATTAAAACATATAGGAATTCAATTCCATAATTAAAAGATTTAAAATCTTTCAAGAATATGTGTTTTTTATATGTTTTGTCTAGGTTTTGACTCTGAAATATTAATAGATTAGATTAGATAGCCTTAATTCACAAGTTTATTCTAAATATGTTAACGACAAATTTTAAATCTAGGTTTATGTAAACTTAAGCAACTTGAAGAACTATATTTGGTATATAATAATTTTGGAGGAGCTTTGAATCCATGCCTTCACAATTTGACATCACTTCGAGTTCTTGATCTCTCTGGTAACTCCTTAAGTGGGAGCATTCCAGAACCTTTGATTGCTAGCCTTACATCATTGGAGTATCTTTCCCTTGATAACAACAAATTTGAGGGCTTATTCTCATTAAACATCTTGGCTAACCATTCTCAGCTAAAGGGTTTACAACTTGGATATATGTATTCTAAATCGTTTCGAGTAGACACTGAAAATGCCCCTTGGAATGCATCATTTCAGTTGGAACACCTACTAATTCCCTCTTGTAAGGTTAACTTACCTGCAAAATCAATTCCCACTTTCCTTTCATCTCAAAGCAGCTTGAAATATATTGATCTCTCTGGCAACAATCTGGTTGGTATGTTTCCCAATTGGTTGATTGTGAACAACTCAAAACTGGAAGGAGTGTACTTAAGTGGTAACTCTCTCACTGGGCCTTTCAAACTACCCTTTGATCTAAATCATCGCATGGATCAGGTACAACATTTGGACATATCAAACAACAAGATCCAAGGTGAGCTCCCTGAGACCATAGGATTCATCTTCCCACATTTAATATCGTTGCTTCTCTCCAGCAATAAGTTTGATGGTCACATTCCTGCTTCAATTGGAGAGATGTCAGACTTGGCAATATTGGATTTGGCAAACAACAAATTTTCTGGCAAAGTACCTGAGCACATTCTGGACAGATGCATTGGGCTTGTGCATTTGTTACTGGATAATAACCAGCTAAATGGAACACTTCCGAGTTTCGTTGGAAGTCCCTCTCTTTCCACCCTAAGTGCACCAAGGAACAATTTTGAAGGTCCAATAACAGAAGATATTTGCCAGCTTATTAACCTTGGCATTATAGACCTGTCTCACAATAGACTCTCTAGTGCACTACCCTCTTGCTTCAACATGACTGCTGTGACTGACATTAATTTGCAGGGAAATAGCCTTACTGGAAGAATACCTGAAGCATTATTCAGTAGCTCAAGTAGTGTGGCCTTCATTGATTTGAGGAACTATTCCAGAGATCATCTCTGGGCTTGAGTCTTTGTCATTTCTTCTATTGGCTGGTAATAGGCTGCAAGGCCAGCTTTCTACTCAGATATGTCAGTTAAGAAATCTTCAGATCTTAGACCTCTCGCGCAATAACTTCACTGGCTCTATACCCTCCTGCCTTAATAAAATTTCATTTCTATCAGGAGGATGGATATCTACGCGCTATGGTCATGAAGAAGTGCAATTCATAATAAAAGGTTTGCCCCATTCTTATAAAGGTGATGCGCTTGATTTTATGGCAGCATTAGATTTGTCATCTAATCAGTTGACAGGAGAGATTCCACACCAATTGGGGTATTTAGCTAGCCTCTATGCACTCAACTTATCCCACAACCATCTGAATGGATCGATTCCAGGGAGCTTCAGCATGCTACAAAGCATAGAGAGCTTGGATCTTTCAAATAACAACTTGAGTGGACAAATCCCTCTTCAGTTACAGGACTTGAACTTTTTAGCTGTCTTCAATGTGTCATACAACAATCTGTCAGGTACAGCACCTAACAAGGGACAATTCGGTACTTTTGATTCAAGCAGCTATGAAGGAAATCCATACCTATATTTGAATAACAGTAATAGAGGGATTGCAATGCCGCCAACATCTCCAACTCCATTGGATGAGGGAAAGAAGGATGTTTCTGCAATTGATTTCAGTTCCTTCTATTGGAGTTTTGCTGCATCCTATGTCACGGTGGTCATAGTGTTGGTGACAATCCTTTGGATCAATCCCAATTGGCGGAGTGTATGGTTTTATTATGTCCAGAGGTGTCTCCTTCAATGTTTTGGCCGATTTCTTGAAGATGCATTCTAAAGAGAATCCATGCTTTTCATAATATCATCTGGGGAGTACAAAGTTTGTTTTGGACTTTCATTTTAGTAATTATTCAAGTCACTTGAGTTCTACAAATTATCATAATGACATTCAGTGGTTATTTGTCATTTGCAATATGTTTAATTTCCTCTTAGAAATAGCCAACTTTATGCCAAAGACATGCATGCGTGTATGTTAATGCATTTGGGATTAGAATGCTGAAGCAATTCAAAATCATTATAAAATCTAGAGGGATATGAACTGACCATACTGTCGTGCTCCATGAATATGTTCTGTAGATTGTTGAAATCAAATGCAGGAGAATTTTTAACCGGGATTAAGGGCATTTATTTAAAGTAATCGATGCTTAACATATTTATCATTGCTAATTTTCTTGTACCCTAGTTGTTACATCTTTATTACTTCAAAAATATCTGCCAACACATGAAGGAACATGGTACCTGTTTGTCTAAATAAGGTTCAAGACGATGAGATTCTTCTTTTTTGCTTACGTATAACCAATGTTTTCCACGTTGAAAACTGATAGTGGATCAATACCAATTTATTCCTTCTATCAAGAACCAACCTAATGCCAATGTAAATGTGTGTGTGTGTATCATGTTTGGGAATGCATTGTGGGTGGCTCTCACAGCCCCTAATGACTTTATGAAGAAAACAAATCAGATAGAAAAGTGATGCAAGTAATTTGATAGCAGATGAGGGGGACTAAAGAAAGCACTAGTAGTATTTAATCAAACACTAAAGAATTCATGCTAGGACACTTAAGAAACTAACTCTCTAGATGCATGTCAACTCTTTACATTTCAAAGATAAAGATGGTTTGATCAACTCCAAACCAGGATTTTCAACACCTCTAAATGTAGAAGGTCCTGAGAATTCCCTTTTGTCCCAAGAAGGAGACAATTCTTTGGACCAAAAACAGGCTAATAATAATGCACGCCTATTAATTAAATCAGGAAACAAAACAAGGCAAACTGATGGGGAGCTACTATCCTCAGGCTTCTCACCAGATGCAGAAGAAATCTCAAAGTTGGTTGCTGATGGTCAATTGCCATTAAAAGAGTCCATTGGCCATATTGAGGTTGAAGTCATAGCTGCTGCTTTACTTGGCATTTTAGTTGGCTTGGCAGTGCATAATTTCATGTGAAACATTGATTTTTGGCTGAATAGTTTCATATTATATGTTCACTTAAAATTGATTAAATTGAAAAATGGGAATCACCTGCAGAGGATTCAAGTTAGCGAGAGGTTTTGGTTTCTCATAAATAGCAATAGTATTTACTTGGTTCAATTATACAGAACAATAATTCGAATTGGAGTAATTCATCAAATTAGATTCTATCCTATCGTTTGGAATTCTTTTATGAAGTCCTTGAAGTACCAAGAACGTTAGAGACTGATTTGACCGGTATCAAGAGGTTAATTTGATCGACTTTTTTTTTTTATCAATTTCAGACATATTTGGAGAAAACATTTAAAACTTCACAGTTGAATTTGACCTTGACTGTCAACTTCAAAGATTAATTTGATAGTTAACTCATTAGTATGTATAAAAGAAAATCATATATAATTTAAAATATGAAGTATGAATTTATGTAACAACCAACAACTAGAGAAACAAAAAACAAAAAACAAAATTACTACAGCACAGATCAATTTCACACGACTAATGACAGGTGACACCACTAGTGAAGGCAGGAGTAAATCTTTCGAAGTAAACTGTCATATAAAACTGAAAGTTTGATTATGCAAACAGGATAATACATTTGTTTTACACTTCGACAAATCACATAAAAATCCAATGCAAAAATCCGAGTATATAGTATAGTCAGTTTTGCAAGATCCACTGCATAAAAATCCAGTGCAAAAATCCAAGTATATAGCATAGTCAGTTTTGCAAGATCCACAGTGAAGGTGTTATTTCGCAAGTTAAAACCAAAAATGTGCTCTAAAAAGGGTAATGCTAAAAAATGTTTACAATTACCCCTTATATTGACAAAAGAGTTAAATTTTTGTGGAGCTTAAAAGTCTAATTTGTAGTTATCTTGATTTGTTGGTCAAATAGGCTGAAAGAAGAGATAAAAAAGAAATACATATATTATTTGGCTTCACGTATGAGAATACCTATCTTTGCCAATTTCAAATCTCATTTCCTCCTTATCGTTGAAACAAATTAACATAATTTAACTTTCTACTATTATATGTGTTCATTAAAACCATTTGATCCCAAAATAGGAAGAAATCTTTCGTCTCTTTCTCTGTCCCCTCAATAAAATTCTGACACATATATAGTAATGATATCACCCACAATCTTTTATCCAACCAATAGTTTTCAACTATGCATGTCTATCAATTCACTAGTAATAAATAAATAAAAAATATATTTTAACTTTTTTAAAAAATATGAATTGGTAGACACGCAAGTGCCTATAATTTCACTAGTTATATATACAGGGAATTCCTCCCTTTAACTACTTTTGGGTATTCAAATTTCAAATATCCTAAAATGACCATAATATAGAAGTTAAGGAAAGTTAAAACAATTGAAGGAAGTTATAAAAAGTAAAAAAAAAAGTAATAAATTTTAAAAAATTAAAAAAAATTACATTTTAATGTTTTCAAAAATGTAAATTGGTATGCATACTAATGCCTATCAATTCACTAATATATGTATAAAGAGAGAGCATATTATATGAAAAGAGTGTTTATTATAAGAGTGAAATGAGTGAATCTTGCTTGTTGGATCTTATATGAATAGTCAAGATTAAAACATAAAGTCATGAGACTTTTTTAAATAAGTATGTGAGCATTAAGTACTTTTAATTAACTTTTAATTTTGATTATCCATATAGATTATATGATCCAGATTTGCTCATTTCACTATCATAATAAACCACATTTTTCATAGGGTATATATATATATATATGGGTTCAAATCACATCAGTGTAACTCTAACACAGTTACACCAAATCTTGATCATTGATTTTTATAAAACATCCATGGCTTAGAATCACTTACTTAAACTCTTATGTAGTTGCCTCTACTCCTCCCTCTAATTGTCGTCCCTCTTCTGCAGTTCCCCAAATTATCATTACTCTGTTTTTCAATCTCTCTCTACCTCATTAATCTGTTTTTCAATCACTCTCTCTACCTCACTACACTTCTTCTCTTTGGCACCACATTCTTCTCCACCCTTCCCCTTTCTCTTGTTTCCTTTATTTCTTTCCCATTTGTTGTTCACTGTTGGCACAAGCAAAGTTAGCCTTGCTTCAAATGCTTTTGTGCACATAAGTGTAATTGAGTTTTGCTGCCTGCACTTAAGAGTGATTGAGTTCACGATCAAGTAGGTGGTGTATTTGTGGAAAAAAAATCACTTAATCCATCTTCTTCATCATCATTGGAATGGCACATGAACCACAATCAGAAACTTCAAATAGGCCATCTTTGTCTTTACCGCATGCCAATACATCACTTTCGAAGAATGTTTCTTTTGCTAGCAGCACACATGCCCCAAAATTTGTTTTGCTAATTCAAGCCACAACACATATTGATTCACCTTATCATATTGATTCAGGTGTAGTGCATTGATGGGTTGCATTTATGCATCCATTCTCCATCCTAACTCTGAACATTTTGCATCTTAATTGTACTTAATTGATGGGTAATTGCTAGATTCACATTTAGTCCTCATTGAGTATCATAGAATAAAATCATGGTTCTTTGCACCATTTTGATAAACAAATATATTTTAGAGCTTCATGTGCTTTTAATCCTCTTTTGTGAGTGTTATTTGCTGATAGGACCTCCCATGTTGGTGTATGAAGACCATAGAAATGCTAAAGTTTGTAGCAGTGTTAAATTTGGGAGAATTTGGGGAACTGAATAGCAGAGTTTTGAAGCTTATTTATAGCAAGTACTATAATGAAAAATTCATATATCTCTCTACAGAGATTGGATTGAAACAAATAAAGATGTTTTTGGAAAGTTTAAGAAATCCTTTATAACTTTCATGTTTAGCTCAAAACCCAGTTCTAACTGCCTCTTGGTGAAAATTGAGTTGCAAGATTAAAGGTTTTTGATATTGTCTAATTTGACCCTCACTGAGTATTTTGCCAATATCTAGAGCTACAGATGTCCAATTGAGGTGATTCTTGTGGCGTTAGAAAGCTTATTCAAAGTCTATTTCTAGGTTGAAGTTCTTATTCGAACGTTTTGGGCATAAAAATAGGCTTGTAAGTGTTCGATTGACTGCCCTAGCAGTGTATGACAGCCCTGGCAGTGGACAGAGATGGTGCGAGTTCCATATTTTCTTAATTGACTGCCTAGCGTAAGAACAACGCTATTTTATGAGATTGGGCCTAAACTTTGTGTTATTTTTGCTATATTATAAATAGGAATAAGTTAACAATTGTAAGGACTTTTTTTGGCTAATTGTTATTCTTTTTACCATCAAACACTTTTTCTCTCTACTCTTTCTCTTCTCTTTTTACTCTCTCTAGGTTGTGGGAGCTTCCAATCCTTGTTTTGGCTTCTTTTTGGGATTGCAATTTGCACTCTTCCTTGACAACGATTGTGATCCCCCCTTATGGAGGAGTAACCCTTTTACCGTGTGCAGGGATAACTGAGGATTAAGATTGTTAGATTCCCAATTTTAATTGCAATTCATGCTTGGTTTTTCTCTCCCTCTTATATTTTCTCTTTAATATTGGTTGTGATGATTATTATAATTGTATTTTTGAGGATTGCCAGATTGTCTGTTCATTCGTATGCATAATTTGGGTTCTATTGGGGTATTTAGTTAATTAATTAAATTACATCCAATTAGTAAGGGATTAGAATTAACTCCGTTTGGGGATTAGGTTGCTGCAATTGATAATTAAACTGGCATAAGTTCATAGAACCATGATTATGGATTACTAGTGCATGTGTTAGTCAAACATTTAGTGGGAGTACGATTGTATGACCATTAAGTAGAATTGCATTATTGTTGTGTGATAGCATGACTAATGAAAGTAACCACCATGATGAATTTATCTCTTGAATCGATGATTGAACAACTCTTAATCTGAAAGAATTCTTGTGCAAGTAATTCTTCTCAGTATAGTTTCTCAATTTAATTTTGTTTTCAGTAATTCCAAAAAAACCCCCAAATCTTTTGAATCAATTAGAACCCTTCCTTATGAGACGACCTGGATTACACCATAACTACATTTTTGGTATAATTTAGTTGCTTTAATGCTTTTTAATTTGTTGCGGGTAGCAACAGCTCGCATGATGCATACCATGGATTCCAATTTTCCTTGTATTCGTTAGATTGATATTGTTGATTTCCTAATTGTTTAAAAGTTGTTTAATTAAATTTATTTTACATTTAAGAAAAACCACTTGATTTCTAACTTTGTCTGACATGAATTTTTGTTTCTCAAATTCTACTGATGTGATAGAAACTTTTGCTACAATTAGAGTTTTATCAACTAAAGCACTCCGCTAGCTGCATCAATCATACTCCTCTTCATAGGCATCGAGCCTTCATAAAATTACTTGATAAGAAGCTGCCCCGGGATTTGGTGGTGAGGACAGCTGGCATACAACCTTTTAAACTGCTCCTAATACTCATAAAGGGTCGCCCCTTGAAGTTGCCTTATCTCACAGATGTCCTTCCTTATGTTAGCTACTCTAGATGCTGGAAAATACTTCTCCAAGAAGAGTTTCCTCAATCAAACCTAACTATTTTCCACTCTACTAGGGAGAGATAAAATAACCAATCTTCGTTGGCTCCCTCAAGAGAAAATGAGAATGCTCACAACTTCACTTAGTCTTCATCTACTCTAAGTGGGCTCATATTTACACAAACAATATGAAACTCCTTGAGGCGTTTGTGTGGATCTTCACCAGTATGGCTATGGAACTTTGGAAGTAGATATATGAGCCTGGATTTGAGCTCAAAACCCATCACCAACTTAGGATGAATAATCCCCAGGGGCTATTGATTCATATCAGGAGCAGCAAGCCCCTTAAGAGTCCTCTCTTGATTAGCTAGAAAATCTAAGTCTCCTAAAACACTATCAGGGGGATCATAAAGTTTAGGTGAGATGTAAATAGTTTCTGGATCATAATTAGAATCCAAAGGAAATTTTTTTGAAGGTTTTACACAAAAGAATAATTGCCTCCTAGTCTGTCTCAATTGCCTAAGGGTCCTCTCAATTTAAGGATCAAAACGGGCTAACTTAGGATCAGGTTAGGATCGAGTTATGCATGGGAACCAACATAAAAGGGAATTGAAAGAAAACAAAAACTAACTAATATTTTTCGATTTTTCTTAAGGTGAAAGAAGCAAAAGAAAACAAAGAGACAAATATTCATAATTAGACACTATAAACCCAATTAACTTGTGCACTTCTAGGCAACGTGGCCAAAAACTTGGTAGAAAGTCATTATCAAAACCAAATTTAAAGGGAAGTGTAAATTCACAAACTAACCTACACTAAAACACTAACATAATGATGTGCAACCCAAGTCTTCACACAAGAAAGTAGTGATAATTAATTGGAGCTTTTTAGGGGGTGGGTTTGTTGCATACAAGAATAAAAAACCAATTGAGTAAAGAAGACATTGATAAGAAGGCTAGCTTAGGGGATTCTCAAGCTAGAGAATGCTTATTATTAACACATGCAAAAAAGACAAACACTTGGTGTGAAGCTATGTTGCCAATTATGCAATCACACAATTAACAAGTAATTCTCCTAGTAATTAATCAATTACAAGGGAAAGGACTAGCACCTACTCTTAGCTAATAGCAATCACAATACCTAATTCCATGAGCTAGCTTAAGTACCAATTACCATAGCTTGATCCTAAATCAAGGACCAACTCTATCCTCTTAGTCAATTAAATACTTTTCAATCATAACAATTAGATTGTATTCAACCAACGACTTTAATCATACATACTTTACAAATCATGAACCACATGCACAAAGAAAGCACTTCACTCAACATACATATCAATTCAATAGACATAATAAGGGAAGGAGAAAATAAAGGGGGAGACGGAACCACACCAAGCATTTCATTAAAAATCTAAATGTTTCAAAACATAAACCATAGCTATTGACTCCCTTGAGCTAGCAAGAATACTACTCTTCCATAAAGGAGGTTGCAAGGAAAAAGAGCAGTAAAAGCTAAAAGAACTTAAAAAAAGAAGAAGCAAAGGACATCAATTAAAATAATATAAAGTGAGTGGTGTTCAAAAAGTAAGAAGGAAGAGAGAAAAGAGAGCTTCGTTTATCTAAACCTATTATTTTCCCTCAAATGGCCAAGAATGCCTCGAAATTTCAGAAAGGTATTACATAATCCTTAGAATTGCTACAAATGGGCCCAAGTGGATAAAATTGCAATATTTAAACTTTTGTCTCAAGACGCATAGTTCTCTTCAATAACCAAAGCTCATTTCAACTAGTGGTTTTCAAGTTACAGTGGCTGCTTCTCTACGCAGGCTCACTATAGTGACCGAAACTTGCTGCAGCGGAGCTATGTTGGCTCATGAGGATGTTGCAAGTCCTGGGCTTGCTATAGCAATGCTATTTCAATGGTGAGCTCCTCTCTTTAACTCCTAGACTTCCTCTTGACTCTTCCTCTTGAAAGCATGCCTTGGCCTAAGCTCCAAGCCTACATTGCACTCAAAGATGGTCCCTTGTAGTCAACAAATCTCTTTGCAAAAGTATTAGAACTCATAAGTGACAATATTAATACTTGAACAACTCATGAAATTAATGAAATTAGAGCACTATTCAAGCAATGTGCATAAACTTCCTAGTTAAAAAACGAGAATTATGTGCAAGTTGCATGTAAAGGTTCCTAGATAAGGGGAGAATTATTTACAAAAATGTGTGTTTATCAGCCCCTAACAACAAATGTCTACATGTATTTATAGTGTCTCTTACCTTGATTTCCAAGGCAAAAGACCTTGATCCCCAAGGGATAAACATCATCAAATGTCACTGTGTGCCTACCTTGACTTCTTTTTTTATTTTGAGCTCGTTTAGATATGTTTGGGTAATTTTCATGAAAAAGAATTTTCAAATCCTAAAAAAGGATATTTTTTATAACATGAAAAAGATGTTTGATAATAAATAAAGATCTTTTAATATTACGTCCAAATATAAATTGACGTTGCATCCAAACGTAAATCAACTTTTACTTTTTTAAAAGAGCATATATATATATATATATATATATATATCATATTATTAAAATGTTTATTCCTATACATAACTATTTTACCTTATATACAGTATTAGTTTTTTTCTTGGATAAATTTTTATGAAGCTATCATAATAATCAACTCAAACAACTAACAAGAATAGGATAATTACTCTATAAAATATTTTGTGAAGAAGAGGATGTTACATAAGTCACTAGAATTGAGCTAGTAGTGATGGGTTTGGACAATTTACTATAAGATTATATGTTAAAACCACATTTCGATGTACCTAAACAATAAACATAGAAAATGTAATTCTTGAGTAGAATTATCCACCGACGTACAAGTTCGTGCTCAATATTTCCACAACGACTCCAAATCAGACGAAAAAGAAAAACGACTGATAAAGTGATTGAAACTCTTGTCAAATTGACTTGACTCAGCGCCGTGAGTACCGGGATAATTTTCTTCTAGGATTTGGGTATCAATAAATGTAGCCATTGCATGTCATAGGGCATGAAGAAGGGAAAAAAAAATTCCTGCTCAAAACTATAGCAGGCAGTGAGAGTTGTTGATCTTCAAATTCCTCTTTTGATATGGAGTGGCCATGCAAGAAGCCGTGGGTGCTATTTGTGGGAACAATAATAGTGTTGGTTCAAGAGTTTGGGAGAAGCAGTGGTTGCTTCCCAGAAGAGAAGGTGTCACTGCTGGATTTCAAGGCTGCTTATTCCAATGAGACTCTGCTTCCTTCGTGGGTGGATCACCCAAACAGCAATTGCTGTGATTGGGAGCGTGTCACTTGTCATAATTCCTCTTCGGGCCATGTCATCCATCTCTCTCTGCAGAATTTGAAAAGAATTCTCGTTACAGGCGGACGCTGTCTAGACTCAGCAACCTTAAACTGGTCATTGTTCCTGTCCTTCAAGGAATTGAGAAGCCTTAATTTGTCCGATAACTGTTTTGATGGCTTCATTTGGAAGGGAGGTAGACTCTAATCTAATCTCATGTATTTGTTTGTTATTATTATTATTAGAGATATCTTGTTTGCACTCAGATACCATATCGACTCACAGCTCATCCATTATTGGATGGAGTATAAACACTACTTAAATGGGATCCACATCACATTTAATAGTGGATAATATATGAGTTGGCACGGTGTCTCACACAATTTTATTATTATTACTATTATTATTATATGATAAGAATGCTCAACCACCCATTGAAAAGGGGGAGCAAAGAGTTCATCACAAGGTAGCAAAAATGACAAGCACACAGTTCCACACATGACAAAAGGATAATAATATATCTCTATTTCTGCTTTTGATTATTTTTTTTCCCTTTATAATTACTGATATAATTAATTTGACAAGATATAATTGTTAAGTTTCTACTTGTTATTATGAGTTTAGTATTAATATACTAACAATGTAAAATTTTAATATCCAATTATGTATTGTTACACTAGTAAAGATGGTTAAGTATCACATCCACTACTTGAAAAGACATGTTAATAGGATGATGTCAATAAATAACAATATAAATCTCTTTTTTCTTTTTCAATATATAGAAATTAAACTCTTTCATTATTATTATTAGTCACTTTTAATTATTTTCATATATTTGCAGTTTGCAGTAAGGAGTTTTTACATTTGTCCAAGAATCCATTCTTTCATTTTTTTTTCTGTCGAAAATAATAAATCTTATTTTTATATCTCTAGTGAGTTGTTATATTGATATTGACAAATAAACAAATAAATTACTTGCACTTTTCTAATTTGTTAAAAACATTAGGATTATGAAATCTTATGCTATTATCATGATGAAAAATGTTTACGAAGGCTAATCTATAAAAACCCTTTGCGATTGGCTATTTACCTCTCTCTACGTTTTCTTTGTATTTTAATTTTTGTCCTCATTGTTTAACGTTGTTTACAATCATATGCTATTTATAAATATATAATTTATGCTATTTTGATCATATTTTGATTTTGTTATTTCTTTTTTTTAAAAAATTTTGCATCTAACATTTTGATAATGTCTTAATTTTGTCCTATATGCCAACACTATCAATTTTATTGACGAATAATATCAGTTCATCTTTAAAATATCCATTCTTATCTTATACATTGATGCATTACTATACATGTAAAAACTCTATTTAATTTTTTCTAATCATTCTTATTGAAATAAAATATATCTTATTTGTAGACAAATCCTTACTATAGTCATTTGCTTAAAAGAGAGGGAAGTAAATTGAGCTTTTGCATGCGTCTCATGACACCTGACAATCTCCATTGAAAAATTGACATTATTATCGAATATGATAACATTGAAACATTATAAAAACATTAAGAACAAATTGAAACAAGATGAAATTAAAATATTGCTTAAAAAACTAGGAACAAATTTGCCATTGACGTTATTATTAACTTTCCTCGATCTTTTTTTGACTCTATGCTTCTCTTTTACTTTTGGAATTAAAAAAAAATACATATTAGCTCCTGGTGCGAAGAACAATATGAGGAAATAATTACTTACAAATTTTCAATATAAAAGTTACTTACAATTTTGTTTCAAATTTTATCTACGGTTGTATACAGCTGGAAAGATAGTTGTGCAATGAGAGAAAACACACAAACAATCAACACAATATTTTTAAGGATTATTTTGTCACAATTCAAAAGTTCCCTAAGGTATAGCATACTTTTATGGATGGGTCAACATCACAAGAACTGCAAAGCAAAAATAATCATATGTAACCCAAGAATATAACATGAAGAAAAGTGAGCACAGAGGAAATCAAGAGGTGCATGACAAAAAAGCAGCGTGTTGGCCAGCAAAAATAAAAGAAATACAAAAATAAATCTAAGACAAAACACACAAACTTTAGCGTGGTTTAACCTCATTACCTACATTTGCGACTTCACAAATCTTTCATTATGTATAACTTTTAAATGGCTAAAGTTGCAAATCATTATTACAAATCATTCATCATATTGATAGCTCCTAAAAACTGTCTATACAACAAATCATTGCTACTCTTTGATGTATAAGCCAAAACATTCACAAGATTTCTAATTTCACTCGATGTGAGATTTCAGGTTAAATTTCAACACTACGCAACCTGCCTTACTTGCCTATTCTAAAATAATTCTCAAATAGAAATAAACATTAACACTTGAAATAACCAAAACTAAATGGGAGGTAATAACATGGCAAGTTTTGAATCTCTTGTATGTAATACCTCAGGTCCACATGTGTAAAACAACAAATTATGTAGATGAGTTTAAATTAAATTGAATCAATCTTTTAAAATAGATAATAGTAGTTTATGTTTTCCATTGTGTATGTATAGATTATAGAAGCAAGCAAACATTGAAGAAGTTGGAGACATTGGATCTTAGTTACAATCACTTCAACGAAAGCATAATGGAACTCTTAAGTGGTCTCATATCTCTGAAGAATTTAATTCTTTCTCATAATTATATTAGTGGGCTATTTCCTAGCAAAGGTATGCATGTAAGTAATTACATATTTCATGCTTGGATTTTTTTTTCCTTGGGTACTTTCTAATTTGTAATATTTGCAAAAATATTGCTTCTACAAAACCTAGAGTTGTTGGACATGAGTTTCAATAATCTTAACATCCCCCTGATAACTCAAGGTACATACTACATAAATGTTAGTGATGCTGCTCTTGTAACCTAAACTAGTGTAAAATTTATATTCTCTTAAGTTGTTCCTGCTTCAATTTTTAATCTATTTAGTATTTTGGTATATGAATGGCAATGATTATAATCTAATAGATAATATCCAAGTCCTTCACTGTTAGTCCGCTCGTAGTAGCTTAAAAAGCAAATTTAGTTAACCCTTATTTCAAAAATGAAATTGAATAATATCACATTTATACGACCCTAGATGAAAGGTATCTTCTTCACTCTTTTTATAGATAAAGATATTAATATCTTTTTATGAAATTGTGATAGGAAAACTATTACAGGAAATACAACATTATTTTGTCTCTTTTTGATTAATTGTACATTATCTCTTATTGATAAATTGTACATGATTTTTTTTCTTCATAAATATCCCTTATAAAGAGAGGACAAAGTGAAGGAGAGGATTGTTTGTGAGAGTGATGAGAGTAACACTTGACAATTAAATTTTACAAAAATAATTAAGATTAAAATATAAAATCATGTAATGTTTTTAAGTGATCATGCTACTATTAATACACTAATTTTACTCTTGATTATATACACATAATTATATGACCCAAATTTACTCATCTCACTCTCATAATAAATCACCTCTCTCACTTTATATGTTATCATCCCTTATATATGCAAATCTCAAAGTTGTTTACTATTATTTGAATGTTGGGGGAACACAAACGAAGAAAGTAGGGAAGGCCATGAGAAACAAATAAGTGAAGTTTTGACAACCTTTAGCTTTTACTAAAATCAAGTAAAATACTTATAATACGAAAACGTGTTTGATGAATATGTGTGAATGGCTTGTTTTAGCTTTTTTTTTTTTTTTGTCAATCAACTTAAATGTGGAACAATAAATACGGATGGTGCTTAGCAACTCAATGCTACTAATATTTTTACATTTGTAACTTGTACATCATTTGGCGAAAAACATTTGTAACAAATAGCAATACTCTATAATCAATAGTGATAATTAGGAGTAAATTTGTAAAGTTACACAAGGAGTAGATGAGTCCCTATACTTGCATAATTTTTTTTAAAAAAAATAGATGGAAGGCCCAAACTCTCAATATGAGAGGAGCCACTAAACTGTATTACATCATGAAAACATACAAAAGACTCAAAGAGTTTGGTCACAAAACAAACTAAAGCTGTTAGCATAGCGAGCTTGATGTTCTGGACAAAAATCCAAGTAGTACTTGAGCTACATATTATAAGCATGATATTGCATTTAATGCAATCTAGTGATGTGTAACCCGCTTGATTTGTAATCCAATTTCAGGTAGCTTATTGGTATCAAAATTATCAAAGTCTTGAGTTAACTCTTAAACACTTACGAGTTTAGGTTCCCAAATCAAGTTAACTTACTTGAAAACTCGTAATTGAGTATACTCGGGTAAACTCTTATAAACTCAGACAAACTTAGGTAAACTCGCGAATTTACACTATTTTAGTTAGACTTTGGTTTATCGAACAGTAAAACATGAAATTTCACAATAAGCACTCATAATTAGACATTCCAAAATTGAAGTTATGATGTAATGACATAAGTTATTTTGATTTTTCAGACCTAAAGTCTTCATCTATTATATTTATCAAGATTTTAATTTGTATTTTTTTAATTGGATTTGCTTCATTATAATGTTACAATTGAATTTTTTTCATATATTTTTGTTTTATTATAAATTTATATTTTTAAAACAAGTAAACTCGTATGGGTTTATGAGTCAACTTTATGATTCAAATTTATCTCGGCTTCATGGGTTTAGGTAAACTCGTGAGTTTAATGACCCTGGTTGGTGTACTGCCTTCGGCAAATAGCTTACCATGCTCATTTAAAGCATGCATGATTCTCCATCTCTATAAAAACCTAATCACGCTAGTTATTTATGTGCTAACCCAAGAATGCCAATTTGAGAACACAAAGAATAACCAATACTTTGTTTTGTTTAATCCTCTCTTTGTAATATTTTGAGTGTTCAGTGTATATATTTATGAGAAAATAATGTGAGTATTTGGGTGCATTTAGGGTTTGTATTAGATCTGGAGTGCAGTCACTTGTTGTATTTGAGTATACACTAGTGAGCAAATCTTGTAAAGTATTTTAAGTGTATTTGGGTTTGAGTGGAATCTTATTATTCTTGTATCCTATTATTTTGGATTTGGAATTTGAGTGGTGTATGATAATTTTTGTAAAAGATGTTTGCTTTAGGCCACAAGGGTGTAATTGAGTCTATTGGTTCGAGTTCAGGGGAAAAATGAATCCAAATTAATCAATTGTGATTGGTTCAATTTGGTTTGGGTTCATAGATTTTTCCCAAATCTGAACCGAATATAGAACCAATTAAAATTGAGTTTGTTTGATTCGGTTCGGGTGATCAAGTTACCTGATTATTATTATTTTATGTTTAATTAGATTAACATAAAAAATCACAATTTTTTTAAAAACCAATCACAAAGTTTAAATCTCTAAAGTTATATTAATTCTTAATACATATATAGCTTAATAATATCAACAGACATAACTAAAGTATGATTTATTTACTAGATATATTATCTATAGAAGAAATAAAAAATATGCATATTATATATAATATATGATTGAGTCAAGTCGGGTTATATGGTCATCGGGTTGAAATTTATGAAATCTAATACCTGAACCAATTATTATCGTGTTTAATTGGTTTTCACCCTGATGTGATCTGATGACCTAAACCAATTTAATTGGTTTCAGTTCAAATTGGTCAGGTTCATTAAATTGGGTTGATCCACTTACACCCTACCAGGCCATTCTCCTTCACCCACAAATTTTAATGCACGACCAATAACAAGAGATTCACTAGCACAACATACTCCACATGACCATTTGAACAATCCTCAAAAGATGGCATATCATCATGATCAGAATCATCACCACCATCAGATTCATAAACAATGTCACCATCCCTAATGAACATCGTTTGCCTATTTGGGCAATGAAAGGCATAATGACCCAAACCATGACACTAGAAATATTTGATATCTCTATGCCTAGAAGTATTATAGAAGAAGAAGACTAGGAGTAATATGAAACTATCTCCTTGGAATTGGAGCCCTTATTCTTCTTTTCCTCATTATCTCGAGACTATCTTGAACCCTATTTTGAGTGGGAATTCGAAAATGTCTTTGTTGCCGTCACTATTGTTGCTGCTTTTCCACATTCATTGCCATGCTCACTAAATCTTCCATTTCCATATAATGGTGTAATTTTACTAGATCAGCTTCTCCTTATCCCTATTAAGACTACCAAGAAACCTTGCCATAGTCAAATCTGGGTCCTTCCTGTATTAGCACTAATCATAAGCACTTCCATCTCTTTATGGTAGTCTTTAACCGATTATGAGCCTTGAGTTAGCTTATGCAACTTTTGGTGCACATGCTTATAGTAATAAGAAGACACAAGTCTCTTCTACGTGACACACTTTATCTTATTCCAAGTCTCTATATGAAGGTCTCCATTCCTTCACATGGATTTTACTAGCTCATCCCACCAAATTGATGCATAATTAGAGAACTCCGCTGCACCTAATTGAACTTTCTTTGCCTCAAAATGTTTACAATGTGCAAAATCATCTCTATCTTCCTTTCCTACTCTAAATAAGATTTAGCATCGTTCCTTCCCTTGAATAGAAGTATGTGCATCCTGATAGCATTCAAGTTGTTGTCTATACCCTTTATTCATGGGTTTAACATTCTCAATTGAATCATTGTCATCAAACTTCCCTTCAGAGTGCTCATGGTAGGAATCATTGTGAGACCCTTGGACTATTCTATGACACCCCCATTCGCCACACTTCCATATCATCTAATCACTTTGCAACTTCTTAAATTGGCTTATAAAGGCATTGCACGAGGGCTTCATGTCTAGTACTATATTATTCTCATCATCACTCCTAGATGTGTTGTTGGTGTAAGCTCCAACATTTTTTGGAAGTCACTTTTTTTGGCTTTGTAAGCTTCTGTATGTACCCATGAGTTTTAATGACACTAAACTAACCCTTCAAAAAGTGATTTTGTAAGGATCAATGGTTTATCTAGTGTTGTGATACGTAGATCAGTAGCATTTGATAATGGATAAGGCTAATTTAAAAAGAAAATTTTCAAGTTTGTTGTGTTTCTAATCCTTAAAGATCATATCTAAAAGAAACACATTTAGAAAGTTGAGAAACATGTCATTTTGTCTTTAGAAAGAAGGAGTTGATCCATAAGAAGGTTCATTTTTCATTAGAAGGGTCACTTGTCTGATCAGAAAGACAACCTTCTTCAAAAAGACGACATAGGTTTAGAAAAAACTTATTCTCTTCAAAAAGATTTATAGTAGAAGAAAGCAAACAATCTGAACATTGTCTATCTCAAAAATCATGCATTAGAAGAAACATTTCGTCAAAAAGCTTCATCCATCATACTAGAAACTCAAATCATGCTTATGAACAAAAACCTCCTTAACAAATTGACTTTGAATGTAAGATAAACCTCTTGAAGGTATGCTAAAATACACAATGTACAACTAGTGAGTGGTGTGAAGCACATTTCCTACTATCCTTAGGAATGAAGAGAAGAAAATTTTCTTTCTCATCCTACCAAGTGTAAAACTAATGAAATATTTTGTCTCTTGGATCTTCACTATATTTTACAATAGCAATCTCCTTGAGATGACTATATATATGGCTAGATAGTAATGGTAAGAAAAAAAAAACTCTACAAAAATACGTTCTGTATTCTTCTTTACTCTTTCTATAACAACAAAGTTTCTACTTCAAAAGTTAAAAGAAAAAATCTTCTATATATCATATTTGTCTATCTTCTTTCTAGAATCAGTAAGAAGTCACTCAACAAAGTGCTTCATAGAGAACCCGAAACACCTTGAATGTGATTCTTATAGAGTGTACCGAAACACAAACCATTCAATCTTTTGCTTATAACTTAACCTAGTAGTTGTCTGTAGGTAGCTTGGAGAACCTATTTCAAAGAATATTATTATTAGCTTAGAGAAGCCAGTAAAAGAATGCATATTATAAGGTAATCGACTTGTAAGTATGGAGAGGCTTGGACAATATTATTCAGTTAGTGAAAATCTTAACCATTGTGTTAGGATTGGATGTAGGCTGGATTTGGCCGAACAAGGACAAATCCTCGTATTCATCTCTAAAATTTGAGAGGCCTTATTTTATTTATTTTGCATTAGAAAACGTTTTAAGAGATGACCATTCAACCCTTTTCTTGTGATTTATCCACTTTTAGTTAGCTATTTTGAACAACTTGCAAAATGATAATAGAGACAACCATAAAAACCTTGCTTATGGTTTCACTTAAAATCTGTACACATAATTTCACTAAGTATGTTTTTACCCTTTCATGTGTTCATCACTCTTGTCTTTTACCACTCCAGACCCCTTATAGTTGTTACATTTCAGAAACCAAAACAACTCAAACAAAGTAAATCCACATACTTAGCTTTAGTTGTTGTTGCATTTGCCATATAGGTAAACAAGCCTATAGTTATGGAGATAAGCAAGCTATCCATTCTCTGACTTTTCTTTATCACAATAAGAGGGCTAACCTTAGTAGAAATCTTATTTTCCATTCATGCCATAATTCTGCCTCCTTTCACTATCAATTTTGAATCCACTATCATGTTTTTCCCTTTAAAATCCTGCTTTGCATGAAAACTTGATATGGGTGCATTGAAAACTTACTTCTTTCACTGATATTTCTGTTTTCTTTCCACCTTAATCCAATTCGAATTTTGAATTGGATCAACACAAATATCCTCCTAATTTTTCGTGATTCTCACATTACATTTCTGCATAGGTGCTTGCACAAGATCCTAATACCAATGTCCACCTATTTGATAATCTCATCATCATAATTCATTAAGCTTGGACTTGGAAGTCCTACCTACACCATAGTTCGAACAAAGCAAAGCTCCATTAAAGGCATGCTTGTGAGTTTGGATCCTCTCCTTCCTCCTCCAAATAGAACTAGACCAACTGGTTTGGACTGGAGAACCGATCACTAGTCTGATTTGGTTCATCAGTTGGACCGTTCTACATGTGAACTAGTTAAGCATGTCAAACTCGAATCAAACCAGGATCCAAATGGCGGGTTTACGTTGAACTAACTGATTGGACTAATCTTTGAACTGCCTTTGATCGGCTGCCAGCTTCCTTTGACCACGCTGCTACCTGTGACTGCCAAGCAGTAAGGGATTCTTTTTTCCAAAAACTCCGTATACAAGGCTCGAACTTGTGTCTGCAAAGTGCAAAGTGTGAGGAGTGCCATTTTCCACTAAGCCAAGCTTTGTCTTTGGTATAACATATGCAAAAAATTATATATATCATATATTTTGCTTAATAATTTTTTTTATAAATTGATTTAATTATAAATGGTTCAATGAGTTGAACCAGTGAACCAGTATCCCGATTGGATCAATCTCCTGGTCAAATCTGATAACTATGTCCTAAAGTCCATGGATCACTTCTTCATAGCCAAGTAGTGGTCGTTAATCATGCATGGCCATTCGATCGGCAATGACCTTCTCCCTATCCTTTGGTTGATCAAACTTAGTAGCCATTGCCTATGTCCATTCTTTCAAACCTTACAAATAATTTATACATGCCTTTAACTTTTTTTCCCTCTTTGCAAAAAAAAAAAAAGAAAAAGAAAAAGAAAAAGAAAACAAAGCCAAGAAATAAACCAAAACCATCACCCCCAAAGAATCTTTCCGTGGTAATTAACTTATATCGGCTACATAGGAATCTTCAAAGAAAACCATTGACCTTCTTGAGTTTCCATTTCCAAAATTTAGCCTAATATGATCTTGCAACATTTCCTCAAAAGACTTCTAAAAGTTTCTCTTACGCCGTCCCAACACCTTTTTCTTAAGAAAAACGGTCCAAACCTCCATAGCCCCTCTTCAAGCCTTGTTGATCCCCACTCACTACACCCTTAAGAGGAAGTGTTTGCACCTTCATAATCAACAACCCCACTCCCTTATAATTTGTCTTTAAAAGTCATTTAATTTTCAAATATAAATTTTAGGATTGCTATGAATACAATTGGTTTCAATATCATTTTGATCTTCTATATAATTGCATCAAATTTTGACTTTGGTCTCTATAATATATATTGGTATAAATCCCTATAGTTTTCAACCATTTTAGGATTTGATTCTTGAAAGACTAAAACTAAAATAATATAAATTATAGGACCGAATGATGAATAATATAGAGACCAATACTTTACGAAAAATAACATTTGCAAAAATTTAAACTTATAAAACTATGAATATTATAAAAACCAATACATAATTTGAAATAACAAAAAAAATAATTTTTTTGATATTAGAAGGACCAATACCTAAAAAAGAAATATAAAGACTAGAATCAAAATAAGTGGTAATGGTAAGAACCAAAAAGCTATTTAAACCGGCCAATACAATTTTATTTATATTTATTTTTGTTTTTAATAAAATATCTAAAAAATATTGTACTACTCATAATTTAGTAATTTATTTTAAATATTTTTTATTGCTATATATTTTTGTTTTAAAGATAAAAAATACAATTGAGCTATATGGTGCAAATTAAGCTTAAAACCTCATTACAATTACAATTAATGTAATTTCAAAAGTGAATAAAAAAGTACAAAGTAAACTAATATTGACTGGACTTACATTTTATATGACCACACATCAACTATAATTTACTGCAAATTAGAAACCAAAATGGATCTTGCAATTCAATTAACAGTTTTATGTTCGAGTTTACACAAACTGAAAACTTTGTGCTTGAGTTTAAGTAACAAATAGGGTCTACGACTTAATTAAATTGAATCTTTGAAAATATAGAGATGATATTGATATTTCATGTTTTCTATTGTGTATGGATAGTTAGTAGAAGCAAGTCAATATTGAAGAGGTTGGAGATTTTAGATCTTAGTGGCAATTCCTTCAATGAAAGCATAATGGAACTCCTGATTGGCTTCACATCCCTCAAGAACTTAATTCTTTCCTATAATAATATCAGTGGGTTCTTTCCCAGCAAAGGTATGAATTAAAGTAATTACATATCTCAAACTTCGATATTTTATTTTATACATTCTAATTTTCCTCGTCTGTCAGAATTGTCGCTTCTAAGCAACTTGAAGCTTATGGACTTGAGTTACAATGGCCTTAGCGGCCCCTTGAAAGGTATCGGCTTGTGCTTGTGCTTGTGCATCCATGTGTTGTCCAAACTCTTCATTAAAGGCTCTACAACTAGATAGTACTATTTTGCACTCCTCAGTTGTTAGTATACCTTGATTTTCATTATAGTTATTGAATTTAATTTCTATGCAATGATGTTATAAAACAATTCTATACTATTAATTAAAAGATTTTATTAAAATGATAAATCATAATGACTAATTGTGATAATAGATAATTATTTTTAAAATTTATCACTTTGATGAATTAATTAATTATTAAACAGTATATAGAAATGAAATTCATATTATCAATTTTTAAATATTTAAATGAACTGTCCTTAATTGAATCAATTCCTATAACCTTCTGTCATTTGTATTCCATTTTATCTTTCCACATTCCCCTGTTATTGCTTTTAATTTTGTTTACTTTTTAAGTGATTTTGATATTAAGAATAATTTTATTTATACTTTTATATTTTTATTTATTCTCAAATATTAATCATAAATTTTGTAATAGTAAGGCATAGTAATAACATTTTAAAATACTCTTACAAGGTAATATAATTCTGTAATACCATATATAAATAGTATTTTCAAAATCATTTCTTAAATAATTACACTACTGATTATTTCAAGTAGGATAAAATAAGTACACCCCATATTATTTTTTTAAAAAAATATTTACCTCAAACGTTAAAATTAAGAAAACTTTGTTTCGAAAATGAATGTTTTACAATTTTATGTATTATTTTAAACTCGTTCTGTTTTCATAATATTGCGATATGGCGATATATTTCGTGTTAATTTGAACAAACTTTAACTAACGTATGTCTGTGATGATATGATAAAAGATAAATACTTTCCAATCAAGATTATATATATATATATATATATATATATATATATATATATATATATATATATATATATATATATATATATGAAGATAATCCTTATATTCTAATATCAATTAATTCCTATAACTCTATTATTATTTTTTTCTGAATAGATCGGAGTGTAATTATTTCAAAATATATGAATTATTTTTTTAAGAAATTAAAATGAAGCTATACTTATATTTTTTAAAAAGTCAAATACATTAATCCACATCTACTAGTTTAAAAAATTATTGCTTAGAACTCTATTCCAATTTTATATTAATATAAATTATTAAAATATCATCACCAAAAAAATAGTGATTAAACTATATAGGAATTCAATTCGATAATTGAAAGATTTAAATCTTTCAACAATATTAAATTCTCATATATTGTTATAGAATGCTTAAACTACTTTATTTTATCCCTCATCGGATCTTTCCCAAGTCAAGGCGGTCTCTTATTTATGTGTTTTTTTTATATATGTTTTGTCTAGGTTTTGAATCTAAAATGCTGATAGATTAGATAGTCTTAATTCACAAAGTGTGTTCTAAGTATGTTAATGATGAATTTTAATTATAGGTTTATGTAAAATGAAACAACTTGAAGAAGTATATTTGGGATATAATTTTTTTGGAGGAGGTTTGGATCTATGTCTTAACAATTTGACATCACTTCGAGTTCTCGATCTCTTTTTAAACTCCTTAAGTGGGAGCATTCCAGAACCTTTGATTGCTAGCCTTACATCATTGGAGTATCTTTCCCTTGATAACAACAAATTTGAGGGCTTATTCTCATTAAACATCTTGGCTAACCATTCTCAGCTAAAGGGTTTACAACTTGGATATATGTATTCTAAATCGTTTCGAGTAGACACTGAAAATCCCCCTTGGAATGCATCATTTCAGTTGGAACACCTACTAATTCCCTCTTGTAAGGTTAACTTACCTACAAAATCAATTCCCACTTTCCTTTCATCTCAAAGCAGCTTGAAATATATTGATCTCTCTGGCAACAATCTGGTTGGTATGTTTCCCAATTGGTTGATTGTGAACAACTCAAAACTGGAAGGAGTGTACTTAAGTGGTAACTCTCTCACTGGGCCTTTCAAACTACCCTTTGATCTAAATCATCGCATGGATCAAGTACAACATTTGGACATATCAAACAACAAGATCCAAGGTGAGCTCCCTGAGACCATAGGATTCATCTTCCCACATTTAATATCGTTGCTTCTCTCCAGCAATAAGTTTGATGGTCATATTCCTGCTTCAATTGGAGAGATGTCAGACTTGGCAATATTGGATTTGGCAAACAACAAATTTTCTGGCAAAGTACCTGAGCACATTCTGGACAGATGCATTGGGCTTGTGCATTTGTTACTGGATAATAACCAGCTAAATGGAACACTTCCGAGTTTCGTTGGAAGTCCCTCTCTTTCCACCCTAAGTGCACCAAGGAACAATTTTGAAGGTCCAATAACAGAAGATATTTGCCAGCTTATTAACCTTGGCATTATAGACCTGTCTCACAATAGACTCTCTAGTGCACTACCCTCTTGCTTCAACATGACTGCTGTGACTGACATTAACTTGCAGGGAAATAGCCTTACTGGAAGAATACCTGAAGCATTATTCAGTAGCTCAAGTATTGTGGGGTTCATTGATTTGAGTGACAACAACTTTTCAGGAACTATTCCAGAGAACATCTATGGGCTTGAGTCGTCTTTGGCATATCTTTTATTGGCTGGTAATAGGCTACAAGGCCAGCTTTCTACTCAGATATGTCAGTTAAGATCTCTTAAGATTTTAGACCTCTCGCGCAATAACTTCACTGGCTCTATACCCTCCTGCCTTAATAAAATCTCATTTGTATCAGGACCATATATATCTGTGGGCTATAGTCATGAAGAAGTGCAATTCATAATAAAAGGCTTGTCCCGTTCTTATAAAACTCTGATGTTTGAAATTATGGCAGCATTAGATTTGTCATCCAATCAGTTGACAGGAGTGATTCCACACCAGTTAGGGGATTTAGCTCGCCTCCATGCACTCAACTTATCCCACAACCATCTGAATGGATCGATTCCAGGGAGCTTCCACATGCTACAAAGCATAGAGAGCTTGGATCTTTCAAATAACAACTTGAGTGGACAAATCCCTCTTCAGTTACAGGACTTGAACTTTTTAGCTGTCTTCAATGTGTCTTACAACAATCTGTCAGGTACAGCACCTAACAAGGGACAATTTGGTACTTTTGATTCAAGCAGCTATGAAGGAAATCCATATCTCTATTTGAATAATAGTAATAGAGGCATTGCAATACCACCACCGTCTCCAACTCCATTGGATGAGGGAAAGAAAGATGCTTCTGCAATTGATTTCACTTCCTTCTATTGCAGTTTTGCTGCATCCTATGTCACGGTGGTCATAGTGTTGGTGATAATCCTTTGGATCAATCCCTATTGGCGGAGAGTATGGTTTTATTATGTCCAGAGGTGTCTCCTTCAATGTTGTGGCCGATTTCTTGAAGATGCATTCTAAAGAGAATCCATGCTTTTCATAATATCATCAGGAGAGTACAATATTTGTTTTGGACTTTCATTTCAGTAATTAATTAAGTCACTTGAGTTCTACAAATTATTATCATAATGACATTCAGTAGTTATTTGTCATTTGCAATATGTTTAATTTCCTCTTAGAACTCTCCAACTTTATGCCAAGGACATGCACGCGTGTATGTTAATGCATTTGGGATTAGAATGCTGAAGCAATTCAAAATCATTATAAAATGCAGCTACGTATCTTCCAGAGGGATGAACTGATGATCATACTATCGTGCTCCATGAATATGTTTTGTAGATTGTTGAAATCAAATGCATGAGATTTCTTAATATGGTTTAAGGGCATTTATTTAAAGTAATCGATGCTTGACATATTTATCATTGCTAATTTTCTTGTACCCTAGTTGTTGCATCTTTATTACTTCAAAAATATCCGTCAACACATGAAGGAACAGGGTACCTATTTGTCTAAATAAGGTTCAAGATTATGAGATTCTTCTTTTTTGCTTACGTATGACCAATGTTTTCCGCGTTGAAAACTGATAGTGGATCAATACCAATTTGTTCCATTTATTAAGAACCAACCTAATGCCAATGTAAATGTGTGTGTGTGTGTGTGTGTGTATATATATCACGTTTGGGAATGCATTGTGGGTGGCTCTCACAGCCCCTACGAACTTTATGAAGAAAACAAATCAGATAGAGAAATGATTGTGCAACTTCTTTTGATAGCAGAATAGGGGGACTAAAGAATGCACCGGTAGTATTTTATCAAACACTAATTGATGTGCAACTTCTTTTCTTGTGTTGACCGACAGTTTAATCAACCAACCAAAAGAAAAGAAGAGACAAGCGCAAACAAATCCTTGGTTGCATTACCTGATGAAAACCAAGAACTCAATCCAGCAACAAAACGCGATATGGAACAAACCTCTTTATATGAAGAAACTAGCCACTCACTTGACCCGGACATAACTGGCGCACAAATGGTATCGCCATCAAAACAGGTCAAACCCATTAACCTGAAAAAAATAGGTGGGTCGGACCTAAAAATTTTGATCTGTTTAATAAAAACATGTTTATAGCCCGGCCATGGGTTAAACAGGCCAGTCCGCTTGGGTAAACAAGCAGCCTATTTACCCGCTTTTTTATTATTTTTTTTACAACTTGCAATTTAGTGAAGTTGTCAGGTTATAACTACTAGCCCATTTGGAGGCCCAAATCCACAGAAGCACAAACCAGTCAAAAACTTTGTATTTGGATTTTGACTTTATATATGTAACTTGTTTTTAACTTTGATTTGCATTTAAATTGTGAAATTTGTTATTGTGTGAACTTAGTTATTTGGATTAAATTTGTTTGTCCATAGATTGTGAAATTCATTGTGTGAAATTTATTTGGATTTGTCCACACGGAAAGCATGCAATATCTATGGCATTATAATACAATTGCCTAAATTGAGTGTTTTACCTAATTAGAAAATTAGAAAATTCCTTTGATTTATTTCATTGGGTTGTTTGTATATGCATAAGGAATAAGTAAAGTATATCCAAATTGTAAAAACAAAAAAGTTTAATTACTCTGTAGTTCCTTATAGCTTCACTCAATTTTTAATTAGGTCTCTAAAGGATAATTAAATCTTCAAAATGTGCCATTGTCTTTCAACTAACACCTCAATTTCAAGAGAGGTGCAATTTTTGTTTCTTGGTGGAGTACAAATTTTTTGTTGTATATTTTACATTACTTTTGATATTGGATCTGTTTGTCCCTCTGCAATTATGTTTTTTGGTTTATTATATTTGTTTTAGTAAATGTCCAATCTCATTTCAATTATTACCTTTGCAATTTTGTTTTCTGGTTTATTACATTTGTTTTAGTAAATGTCCGTTCTCATATCAATTATTACCTTTTCAATTTTGAGGTTATATTATGCCAGTTTCCTGCCATATAACACAATTTTTTCCTTGTGTGTCTATTGTCTTTCCTTTACTATTAAACTAAATTGGTTAAGGTTCATATATTATTAAATTTCAGTCAACTTCATTACTTCCTTACAACTTAGTCCTTCTTTGTTGTCATAATTTATGTCGTTTATTTATGGTGAACATTGTGTAGGTTTTCTCAAGAACTTGATGTATGATAAAGACTATGTTTTTTGCAAGGTTCAGAAAATCGGACCAAACCGCCCGGTCAGACCGGTTGAACCGGGAACCGGCCTGCTGTCCGATCTGAGTTGAACCCCAAAATTGACCACCTGAGAACTAGTTGAAAACTGGCCGGGAATTGCCAAACTGGCCAAACTGGTCCATTTTTTTTTTTATATAAAAAAGATGAAAAATGCATCATTTTGGGATTTTTTTAAAAAATCTAAAATCTCTTTTTTTTTCCCTAATTCTTTTCCTTTTCTAGTATAGGAATTAGTAACTAGAGAGATTTAATCCATATGGATAATGTTTATTTTGATTAAGGGATGAATTATGTTATATTCTATGGATTTTGTTGGTATCTAATTTAATTTTTAGTTGTTTTTTGACATACATTTCATTTTATATTTTTATATATTTATATAAATACAGGTTTTATTATATACCAGTTATATTCTGGTTGGACCCCCGATTGAACCGATTGAACCTCTGAATCCTTACCCTAATCAATTCAATGTTTGAATCCTTACCATCTTTTTCTTGAATAACCCCTTATGAAATTTATCTGTTTTATGGTTAATGAAAGAAAAGGTAGGGTAATGATATTACAAACTTAGAGAATGGTAGAATAATGATTTTTGAAACTCAAAAAACTCATAAGTAAATTACATAAATAGATGAGAGTTACAATGAATTTCACTAAGTGTTACGGATGTCAATGTATTTGTCTCAAAATTAATCAATTCTTCTATTTTTGTTAAACTCATATGAGATTAAGTAAACTTTTACAAAATCAATAAACTCTAGATTTTACTAGGAAGTTTACAGGTTTAAATTTATACTTACTTTTGAATTCATTTTTCATGTAATTGATCTTTGGAGATTTGACAAATTCTCAAATAATAATCATATTATATATAATATTGAAATAGTACTTCTTTGGATTTCAAAGGTTTAATTATTCTTCAGGTTCCTATAGTTTTGCTTAATTTTCAATTAGGTTCCTGTAGTTTAAAAGTTTTAATAAGTAATCTCTATAGTATGAGAATTTTCAATCAAGTCCTTGCCGTTATAGATGAGAGGGTGAAGAGGGAGATGGAAATGGAATATTTTATTTTTAATAACGACAGGGACTTGATTAAAAAATCTCATACACTATAGTGATCTACTTAGAACTTTTAAACTATAAAGACCTAATTAAAAATTGAGTAAAACTATAGGGATCTGTAGAGTGATTAAATCATAAAAATATAATATAAACCAAAACAAGGAAATAACGAGCAATTAACTAAAGCACTAGCACAAGGATTTCCTAGGCCTAAAATCCATCTATCCTTGATACACACATTTCATCAAACACATGGTAGATGACTAACTTATGCCTAAAATCATGCAATCACACAACGATGGCACCATAATTCACTTAGCAATCAATCAATCACCAAGCATTTGGCTAGCGTACAACACCTAAGTAATTGAGATATCAACCCCTAAATGCATTCACTAACTTGAGCACTAATTATATTAGTCTAACCTCAATCAAGAATTAATCCCAATTTTCTAAGCTAACCAAGCATTCATTAATCAATCAATCAAATCATGTTTAGGCAATGATCTTAATTATACATCAAACCCACAATCATGAACTAGCATACAAAATCAAGATTCATTCCAACCATATACTCATGCATCCATGTATTATAATCAATCAATTAATCAATATAAAAACATGAGGAATGGGAGGAATGTAAGAGAAGGAAAATCAAGAAACCAAACCATGTATTCATTGAATATGCTAGCCTCAAGGAAAACCCTTGGGACTTGAAAATCCTTAATGCTAGTTATAAACTCACTCCTCTATAGAGAAACTACAATAAAAATAGAAAATAAAACCTAACCTAAGAGAAGAAGATAGTGGGTGAGGAAGAAGATGAGTGACGAAGAGGAAAAAGGAAGGTGAACGAAGAAGAAGGAGATGGGGAAAGAAGGAGAGTCTAAAACTACTCTAACCTAAGGTAATAATTTGAGCTAAAAAGTAGTGACTTTTCTATTCAAAGGGTTTGGGGATCATTTAAAGAACCAAAAACCCAACAAGAGGTGAAAGTACCATAATGTTTGGTAGCAGTTGTGTTACAAGGCAGCAGGACATGGAAACAAAGCATTGACTGATTTCATGCCATGTTCCATATAGTTTTGGGCCAAAATTAAAGAATACCCAGAAAGGTTAAAAAAATGATCTTGCAAACCCAACAAGAGGCACACCCAATTTTTATGTTCTCATCCACCTACAAGTCCAACCTCCCATTATAAAACCTTAACCATGTCTAACTTCACCTTGGTGTCTCCACCACACTTTCACAGGTGCCCTTCATGTCCATTTGCACAGGAAAATCTTGCAGGAGCATGACGAGGAGGAACAGGAGCAAGTGTTTCTCTTCATCTGCAACTACACCAGCTCCATTACCACCTGACCCAAATAAGGTTTTAATTATTTCTTCTTCTTCTTTTTTTCTTTTTTTTTGTGATCTTTATTTTTTATTTTTATTTTTTTGAGATTTTGTAATGAATTTGGTTATTAGTAGTATTAAAAGGTTGTGAAATTTTTTTGTAGGAAGTGAAGAAAGTGGGGGAAGAGGGTGATGGTGGTTTAGTTGCACAGGGTGGGAGCCCCGATCTGCAAGCCCTTTTCAGAAGGTTCTGGAAAGTGGCAGCTCCATATTGGTTTTCATATGACAAGGTCCAAGCTAGATTGCAGCTTTCTGGTGTTTTTGCTCTCACTTTGGCTACAACTGGAATCAGTGTTGGATTCAATTTCCTTGGGAGGGACTTCTACAATGCACTTGCTAGTAAGTTCATGTGTATAAATGAACATTGATGCTTTGGGTTGTAATGCCATTTATCATCTATTTTAGGCACATAGAGTTTGCTTGATATCAAATTTCCCATTGTTTTGGTGTTATTATTAATTATTTACTCTAGTATGAAGTGGCAAAAAGAAACTAAACCTGTGTAAGTTTGTTAATGCAAGACAAGGATCAAGAGTAATTCACCAAGCAACTGCTTTACTACTTGTGTGGCTTTGCCGGAGGAATCCCGGTGAGCACATTGCTGCACTTTCTTAGGTATAGCTCCGCCAGACTTTGCTTTAGTAAGTAGCCTCTTAGTCAGAAAGATAAAATGTTGAAGTAAGACTGAGTCATATATGAATTGCCTAGATGTGACTTCAATAGTCACACTCACGCCCTTTCATGTTTTTGGGCCTCATTTTTATTCGGAAGTAATGTTGTTCTTAATTGTGTCATAGCCTTTCTTCTAATTTGATAGAGTAAATGAATTCATAGGATTAATACTTCAGTGCATGAAGATTTGATCCCAAGAAATAGGGAAAAAAATCATACAAAGGAACTGCATGACCTATACATCATTTGACATTTGTAATATTTTGATGTGGAATAATAAATAAGGATGGTGATTAGCAACTCAATTCTAATAATATTTTGACATTTGTAACTTGTACATCATTTGACGAAAAACATTTGTAACAAATATCAATGCCCTATAATCAATAGCGATAATTAGGAATAAATTTGTAAAGTTACACAAGGAATGGATGAGTCCCTACACCTGCATAAAGAATTTTTTTGGTTTAAATAGATGGAAGGCTAAAACTCTCAATATGAGAGGAGCCATTAAACTGTAGACTCAAAGAGATTGGTCACAAAACAGACTAAAGCTGTTAATATAAAGGGCTTGATGTTCTAGACAAAAATCCAAGTAGTAGCTAAGCTACATATTATAGGCATGATATTGCATTTAATGCAATCTAGTGATGTGCAACCTGCTTGATTTGCAATCCAATTTCAGGCGGCTTATTGGTATCAAAATTATCAAGGTCTTGAGCTAACTCTTAAATGCTTATAAGTTTACGAGTTTAGGTTCCCAAATCAGGTTAACTCACTTGAAAACTTGTAATTGAGTATACTCGGGCAAACTCTTATAAACTCAGACAAACTTGGGTAAACACGCGAGTTTACAGTTTTAGTTAGACTTTGGTTTATCAAACAATAAAACATGGAATTTCATGATAAACACTTATAATTAGACATTCCAAAATTGAAGTTATAATGTAATGACATACGTTATTTTGATTTTTCACACCCTAAAGTCTTGATCTGTTATATTTATCAAGATTTTAATTTGTATTTTTTTTACTTGTATTTGCTTCATTATGATGTTACAATTGAATTTTTTTCCATATATTTTTGTTTTATTATAAATTTATATTTTTAAAACAAGTAAACTTGCACAGATTTACGAGTCAACTTTATGATTCAAATTTATCTTGGCTTCATCGTGAGTTTAATAAACTTGGTTGGAATATTGCCTTTGACAAATAGCTTACCATGCTCATTTAAAGCATGTATGGTTCACAATCTCTATAAAAACCTAATCATGCTAGTTATTTTTGCGCTAAGCCAAGAGTGCCAATTTGAGAACACAAAGAAGAACCAATACTTGGTTTTGTTTAATCTTCTCTTTGTAATATTTCGAGTGTTAAGTGTATACATTTGTGAGAAAATAATGTGAGTATTTTGGGTGCATCTAGGGTTTGGATTTGAGGTGGAGTGCAATCACATGTTGTATACACTAGTGAGCAAATATTATAAAGTATTTTGGGTGCATTTGGGAGTTGGATTTGAGTGGAATCTTATCATTCTTGTATCCTATTATTTGGGATTTGGAATTTGAGTGGTGTGTGATAACTTTTGTACTCTATGTCATATTTCTATAGTGAAATATTTATTTGTCACCTTTAATGGTACTAGCTATATTAGTTCAACTCCCTCTATCAATAATCAAAGTACACACTTTCCACCAACTAGACATCTAGTGTAAAAGATGTTTTCTCTTTGCTTTAGGCCGTAAGGGTATAATCGAGTCGGGTTAGTTCAAGTTTAGGGGAAAAATGAATCCAAATTAATCAATTTTGATTGATTAAATTTGGTTTGGGTTCATAGATTTTTCCCAAATCTGAACCAAATATAGAACCAATTAAAATTGAGTTGGTTTGATTCGGTTCGGATATTCGAGTTACCCAATTATTATTATTTTATGTTTAATTAGATTAAAATGAAAAAAATACAATATTTTTAAAAACCAATCACAAACTTTAAATCTCTAAAGTTATATTAATTCTTAATACATATATAGCTTAATAATATCAACAAACATAACTAAAGTATGATTTATTTGCTAAATATATTATATATAGAAGAAATAAAAAATATACATTATATATAATATATGATCAGGTTAGGCTAGGTCGGATTATAGGGTCATCGGGTTGAAATTTATGAAATCCAATACCTGAATCACTTATTATCATGTTTAATTGGTTTTCACCCTAATGCAATCTGATGACCCAAACCAATTAATTGGTTCGGTTCAAGTTGGTCAGGTTCATTGGGTTAGTTTGATCCACTTACACCATACCAGGCGATCCTCCTTTACCCACAAATTTAATGCACAGCCAGCTATAAGAGATTCACCTAGCACAACATACTCCACATGACCATCAAAACAATCCTCAAAAGATGGCATACTATCATGATCAGAATCATCACCATCATTAGATTCATAAACAATGTCACTGTCCTTAATGAACATCATTTGATTGTTTAGGCAATTAGAGGCACAATGACATAAACCATGACACTAGAAACATTTAATATCTCTATGTCTAGAAGTATTAGAAGAAGAAGAATTAGGAGTAATCTGAAACTATCTCCTTGGAATTGGAGCCCTTATTCTTCTTTTCCTCATAATCCCGAGACCATTTTGAACTCTATTTTGAGTGGGAATTGAAAAATGTCTTTGTTTCCCTTCACTATTGTTGTTGCTTTTCCACATTCACTGCCATGCTCACTAAATCTTACATTTCCATATAATTGTGTAATTTTACTATATCAGCTTCTCCTTATCCCTATTAAGACCACCAAGAAACCTTGCCATAGTCATATCTAGATCTTCCTCTATGTTGGCTTTAATCATAAGCATTTTGCATATCTTTATGGTAGTCTTCAACCAATTATGAGCCTTGAGTTAGCTTGTGCAACTTTTGGTGCACATCCTTGTAGTAATAAGAAGACACAAGCTTAAGTCTCTTCCACATGACACACTTCATCTTATTCCAAGTCTCTATATGAAGGTCTCCATTCCTTCGCTTGGACTATACTAGCTCATCCCACCAAAATGATGCATAAGTAGAGAACTCTACTGCACTCAATTGAACTCTTTTGCCTCAAAATGTTTATGACGTGCAAAATCATCTCTACCTTCCTTTCCTACTCTAAATAAGCTTTAGCATAATTCCTCCCCTTGAATGGCAATATCTGCATCTTGATAGCATTCAAGTTGTTGTCCATACCCTTTATTCACGGCTTTAAGATTGTCAATTGAATCATTGTCGTCAAACGCCCTTTCAGAGTGCTCACGGTAGGAATCATTGTGAGATGTCAATTCCTTAGAGTAACTCATATGCTACCCTTGGACTATTCTGTGACACCACCTTTCACCACACTCCCATATCATCCAATCGCTTTGCAACTTCTTAAATTGGCTTATAAGGGCATTGCACAAGAGCTTCATGTCTAGTACTATATTATCCTCATCATCACTCCTAGATATGTTGTTAGTTTAAGTTCTAACATCTTTTAGAAGTCACCTTTTTTGGCTTTGTAAGCTTTTGCATGTACCCATGAGTTTTAATGACACCAAACTGACCCTTTAAAAAGTGATTTTGTAAGGATTAATGGTTTATCTAGTGTTGTGATGCATAGATCAATAGCATTTGATAATGGATAAGGCTAATTTAAAAAGAAAATTTTCAAGTTTGTTGTGTTTCTAATCCTTAATGATCATATCTAAAAGAAACACATTTCGAACGTTAAGTTTCTTAAGAAACATGTCATTTTGTCTTCAGAAAGAAGATGTTAATCCAAAAGAAGGTTCATTTTTCATTAGAAGGATCACTTGTCTTATCAGAAAGACAACCTTCTTCAAAAAGAAGACACGGGTTTAGAAAAAACTTCTTCTCTTCAAAATGATTTACACTAGTAGAAAGCAAACAATTCGAACATTGTCTATCTCAAAAACCATGCATTAGAAGAAACATTTCGTTAGAAAGATTCACCCATCATACTAGAAGCTCAAATCATGCTTATGAATGGAAACTTCCTTAAGAAATTGACTTTGAATGTAAGACAAACCTCTTAAAGGTACGCGAAAATATACAATGTACAACTAGTGGTGTGAAGTGCATTTCCTACTATCCTTAGGTATGAAGAGAAGAAAAGTTTCTCTCTTATCCTGCCAAGTGTAAGACTAACAAAATATTTTGTCTCTTGGGTCTTTACTTTATTTTACAACGGCAATCTCCTTGAGATGACTATATATATGGCTAGATAGTGATGGGAAGAAAAAAAAAACTCTACAAAAATACTTTCTCTATTCTTCTTTACTCTTTCTATAACAACAAAGTTTCTACCTTAGAACTTCAAAGAAAAAATCTTCTATATATTGTATTTGTCTATCTTCTTTCTAGAATCATTAGAGAAGTCACTCAACAAAGTGCTTCATAGAGAACCCAAAACACCTTGAGTATGATTCTTATATAGTGTACTGAAACACAAACCATTCAATCTTTTGGTTGTAACTTAACCCAGTTGTGGTAAGTGAGGTAGCTTGGAGAACCTATTTAAAAGAATATTCATCATTAACTTATAGAAGCTAGTAAAAGAATGCATATTATAAGGTAGCTTGGAGAAGCTATTTAAAAGAAAACTGACTTGTAAGTAAGGAGAAGCTTGGACAATACTTTTCAATTGGTTAAAATCTTAACCGTTGTGTTGGGGCGGGGCTGGATGTAGGCCGGATTTGGCCAAACAAGCACAAATCCTCGTATTTATCTCTCTATCCTTTCATCTTTTAAGTTTATATTCTTCTTTATGTTCATACTATTTTATTGGTTTATGTTTCATGTTCTTCTGATTGTATTTGTTATTTGTGCACTAGAAAGTCACTTTCTCCATAAATTAAAGTTATATTTTATCTAATATATGTTTCTGCATTCCATGTTTCTAAAACTTGAGAGACCCTATTTTATTTTATTTTGTGTTAGAAAATGTTTTAAGAGATGACCATTCAACCCCTTTCTTGTGATTTATTCACTTTTAGTTAGCTATGTTGAACAACCTGCAAGATGGTAATAGAGACAACCATAAAGACCTTGCCATGGTTCACACTTAAAATGTGTACACTCATATTTGCACTAAGTATGTAACAACTATAACAAGTCTGGAGTGGTAAAAGACAAGTGTGATGCACAAATAAGAGGGTGAAAACATACTTAGTGATATATGCTGTTAATCTGTGGTAATTTTGCTAATTTTAATAGTTTACACATTCTAAGTTTATTGCCTTGCTAGAATTAAAGATATAGATTTGACTCACAACTAACGGGTCAAAGTGAGTATTTTTTTTTCTTCAAATCATACTAGTGTTTGGCTGGATAAAGAATTAAATAAAATATATTTACTAAATGTAAGAACTTATTGAAAAAATATACAGAACATTTACGAGATCTTTATCTATTATACAATCTAATAAAGGAAATAGCCCTTGAGTTAATTACTGTTGGTGTCCAATTTTTCTTTCCTATTTTTGTCCTTATGATTATTTATTAAGTAGCAATCAATGGGGCTAAAAACATAACTTCATCAATTTAACTACTATGTGTGTGGTTTTTATTTAAGAAGAGTGCAGGTTTTTCTTTCTATTTTTTGAACGGAGTTTAACCCATTGCCTTAATTCCACATTAAAAATAATACTATTCCTTTTATCATTTGGAAACTTTCATTCCATGCCCCCTTTTTCATTTGAAAATTGTTCGAATAAGGAACAGATGGCAATCAGCTTCAAATATAGTTTTGGAAGGAAGTCATTCAAACATAACTTCATTCACTTCTCAAAGGCAACTGAAAATTTTTCACTTTTTCAATTTATTATTTATCTTTGTGGATACTGCTAATTATGATTTGATTTGTCAGTGTAAAAATATTTCGACAGATCATATAAAGCACTTGCTGCTCTATCGCTAGATTCCTTATCTATTATTTGTGTATGGATTGATAAGCATATAGAATCTTCATCAATAAAGGTAAAGGTCCTAAAGAAGAAAATTATGAAGCAAAAATAGAGTATTTTGTTTATTCCTTTATATAAAGTTATTTTGTACTATGGTGAATTATTCGATTGTAGCATCTTCGATGAATTTTCAGGATTGTATGTTATAGGTGTTTGTCTGCATACTTCATCATAGAATTAGACTTTCCATGAAGGTATCCATAGTTATATGTCAATGGGCAATGCAACCAATGCACTGTTATGGTTATTTTGATAATATACTCTTTAACGTTGTCTTGCCATAATGCACCTATAAGCTTGTTATGCATTACACTGTAAAAAATATTATGTTAAATAAATGGGTGTTACTACATTGTAAAACTTTTGAAAATCATCTCACCTATATCTAATGTGCTACTTCTGCTCGGTATGCATATGCTAGCTAATATAATTCATTTTTGTTAGGGGATGTGTGTGTTAAGGCTGCTCATATTTCTTGATGATGAGTTGTTTATGCTTCTTTTTTATTTCGCAATTAATAATGCACATGGTAAGGGTCCAAGGTGAATCTTGGCTTGATTTGTTTTCAGATCCTCTTTATATATTTGACAAAAAAACTATAATGTAGATTTATAACTTTATTTATTATACATTAATATAAAAAAATTGAAAACGTTGCTTGACGGACACAGTAGTGCCCGACAAGTAGTGCACCACTAGTGAAGGTAGGAGTAAATCTTTCCAAGTAAACTGTCATATAAAACTGAAGTTTGATTATGGAAACAAGATCAGCATGGATCTTTTGGCAGAATTGAACTAATTTGAGATAATACATTTGTTTTACACTTTGACAAATCACATAAAAATCCAATGCAAAACTCCAAGTATATAGCATAGTCAGCTTTGCAAGATCCATGTGAAGTTGTTATTTCGTATATTAATACCACAAATGTGCTTTAAAAGAGGTAATGTTAAAAAATGTTTAATAATTACCCCTTATTGTTACAAAAGAGTTAAATTTTTGTGGAGCTTAAACATCTAATTAAATAATTCTATTTGCATACAAAAAATAGTGCAAAAAATTTAAACTGTTTATTAAAAAAAAATATTCAACTTACAAGTTATCATGTTTTGTGGGTTAAATAGGCTGAAAGAATATATAAGGAACACTCCCTATAGGAGAAAAGTGATTTATAGTGAAAGTGAGATGGATGAATCTTGATTGTTGGATTTTACATGAATGGTCAAGATTAAAATATAAAGTCATGTAACTTTTTTAATTAATCATGTCAGCATTAATTACTATTAATCGGCTTCCAATCTTGACTATCCATGTATAGTTATACAGCCTAGATTGGCTCCTTTTTTTTTTTTTAAGGCTAAGATGTTAGGGGATAAGGGTGGAGATGGGAGTCGAACTCGTCACCTCCCTTAGCTCATTGAGATGTGCAGAGTCTATCGCTAGGTTGCGAGCTCACTTGCCAATTTTGCTCTTTTCACTCTCATAATAAATCATCCCTCTTATGTGATACACCCCCATATAATAGAGGGTGTATCACATAAGAGGAATGATTTATTATGAGAGTGAAAGGAGCAATCTAGGCCATATAACCATACATGAATGTTCAAGATTGAAAGTTGATTAATGGTAATTAATGCTCATATACTTATTTAAAAAAGTCATATCACTTTATGTTTTAATCTTGACTATTCATATAAGATCCAATGGTCAAGATTCACTCCTTTCACTCTCACAATAAACCACTTTTCACATATGATATGCTCCCTATATATATATATATATATATATAGCAGTGTTATTTATACTCATGAGTTGTGAGACACCGTGCCAACTCACACCTCATCCACCATTGGATGGGATGTAGAGCCCATTCAAATAGACTCCACACCTCATTCAATGGTAGATGGTATGCGAGTCAGTACGATGTCCCACACTTCATGAGTATGATTATCATTTCTTATATATATATAACAGGATCAAAAAACAATGGCAGCAATATAGATGGAAGCATGATAAAATTTTTACAATAATATATTAAAAATTTAAGCACGACTTAAACAGTTCATTCTTTTTTCTACAAGCTTTATTTTGTAATCTAGAGATAGAAACATATCATACAATTGATCTAGTAAAATTTGATCTCATGGAAGAGGATGAGCTTCAAATTCTTCAATAGTTTCTAATGTTTTTTCAATCTTTTATCAATCTCCTTTTTGCAATTCTAAGTACATAAAAAGGAACCACAAAAGCAAGACAAGTTTGCAGAAGAGTTGAAGCACATATAGATATTGAAAAAGTTCTCCAATATATATTGAAACGAGACATATGATACAAATGTACACAAAAATTTTGAAAAAGAGAATTTCACAATGATGAATAAGCACTTAGAATTTCTCAGCTAAGCTCTCAATGTCTTGCAACTTCAATCTTCTATCTATTTATAAGGCGATTTTGAACTTTGGAGAATTATTAAGGGATGAGCTATCTTCCACGATTGGTGTTGAATAGTATTGTTACTTTAATAATTTCTTATAGAATCTTTAATAAAGCAAGTATTATTGAGACTTATTTATAAAAGCTATTTGCTAGATATTATTAAAGTTTCTTTACAGGGTCTTCTCTCTCTGTCGACATCAACCTATTGTTGACATACCAAAAGTATTTATGTTGATCCTTGATGCCGTCTTGTATTAGTTAGTGGAGTAGCGCATATATCCGAAAGTGAACTAGATAGATTTGTTGAAATTTTTAACAGGATGAACAACTTTCTTTTGGTAGAAAGTTACTCATTTTTTAATGTCAATTTTGAAGCAATCATCTTCATTCAAAGAAGTGAAACTTCGTGAAGAGCCTGCTTCGTCTTCTTCTTGTTTAATTGTTGACCACTTGTATTCATGGAATTCTTGATGAGATCCAGCTGTAGCTAATTCAGCCATTATTTGTGATTTTTTTTGTTAGGAATCGAGAGTCCTTTTCTTCCTTTTAAACAGTCTTCATATATTTTGGATTTTTGCAGAACTAGTCATGGAGTCTTTCTCTAGAAACATATTTCATGTCATATTTTTCCCACCATTTTGATCTTACTGATTGGGATAAGCACCTAAGGTTAAACCTTATCTCCTTCTTTGAAGGCCTAAGTGAAGTCCTAAGAAATTATCCAATTCACTACTAAAGCTAACTAAAAATAGGAGATTTCTTTATCTTACTAGGAAAGTAGTGTGGCCATAATACTTCTAGAAATATTTCTAGATAGGATCCAAAGAATTGAAACTAGTTAATGAACAATTTTGGGAATTTTAGAGGCATTCGCCTTT
Organism: Dalbergia cultrata; assembly: GCA_031216105.1. Lineage (NCBI taxonomy): Eukaryota > Viridiplantae > Streptophyta > Magnoliopsida > Fabales > Fabaceae > Dalbergia > Dalbergia cultrata. The sequence goes on from CM062350.1 coordinate 23,985,659, forward strand.
CAAACCATAAGAACCAGGAATATGAAAAAGGTCTTAAATATAGTAATTTGTATCAGGCTTCTATATAATCAAAGTTAGTAAAACTACTGGGTTTAAAAGCTTTATTTGAAAATTCCTTTGGTTGATGAAGAGGGGCTTTCCAATCTGAGGGGGCCAAGATCTTTTTAATTGGGATTTTTTAATGAGAGATTTTGTCCTTTTCATAGTAGTAAACAAGTTCTATTGACTCAATATCTACTAGAATATATTCATAGAAAATTCTTATTTTTAGAGGATGAGTAGGCTAATATTTAAAGTCATTAGAAAATATATTTTGAGCAGTTTAGCGAAAGGATTTAGATAGACATTCATCTTCTATAAGATAGACAGTTATAATATTAGGGTTTTCTACATATTTATATAGGTTGTATTGATGGGTTCTAGTGGTTGGTGCACTTGGCATTATTGAAATAGGCTTCAGTTTTGAGCTAGAAGGTACTGTGTTTATAGCTTGTTGGTAAGTTAATGGTCTAAACCTATTTGGACTGGGAAGAAATGGAGAAGGTCTTATAGTGTTTAGAGGGGTATAAGGACTAATACTAAGCCTTATTGATCCCATTGGAGGGTAGTGAACCACTAATTCTTGATCTGGAAATCTGTATTGAACAAGTTTTTTAGATCCACTTAATAATCCAGTATGAGCAGGGCTTACCATAGATTGATCTTTTGTCATCTTTCTACTTATGGTGTTTATCCTGTAAAAACACTCTTGTAAGAAAGTCTAGAAATGCATTGTGCTTTCCATCAATGTATTGAATCTCAAAATCAAAGCAAGTAAAGATTGCCATCTAGCAAAAATATGTTTTGAAACTAAATTTTTATAATATTTTTCTAAAACAAGTTTTGATATCTTGCAGTCAATTCTTAGTAAAACTCTTTTTCAAAATAAATTATCTTGAAATTTCATAATGCATAAAACTATTAAACTTCCTTTTTAATAGCACTATATTTTTCTTGTAGTCCGGTTCATATTCATGAGTAAAACCTTACTATTTGTTCTTTGTCTGATCCATTCTTGATTTGTTTTAGAACACTACTATATCCTAGATTTGAAGCATCAGTTTCTACTATTATGAAAGCATCAAGATCTGGAAGTCCTAAACATAGGAGCCTTTTGACTATTCTTTTTAGTTTCTTAACACTAGTTGTCATTTCGTGAGACCATTGTGGAGGATTCATTCTAGGCCCTTCATATAAAGGTTTACAAATTATCCTAAGATTAGGGATAAAATTAGAAACATAATTCATACATCCTAAGAATCTTCGTAATTGATTCTTATCCTTAATTTCATCTAGGAATTTATCCGCAAATTCTATAGATCTACTTATTGGGGTTATCATCCTTGATATACTTCAAATCCTAAAAACCTAGTGTTGATTTGAAACAGTTTCATTTTTCTTGCCGAAACTACTAATCCATTTTCTTTTATGATTTTATAAAATTTATTGAGATGATCAAAGTGTTGATTTATTGATTTAGAGAAGACAAGCACATCATCTAGATATACCAAAGTAAAATCAGAGTATTGAGTAAAAATTTCAGTCATTATATTTTGAAATTCACTTGGAGAATTTTTCAATCCTTATGACATTAAGTTTCATTCATTATGCCCGAAGGGTACCACAAAAGCTATTTTATATCTATCTGATTCTTTTACTTGTATCTGGTACTATCCTGGTTTCATGTCAAATTTTGCAAATATTACAGCCTTATTTATTCTTCCTATTAAATCAGTTTTATTTGGTAATGGATATCTAATCCATTTCAATACCTTATTTAATGATTTATAATTTATAACTAATCTTGGAGCACCTCTTTCTTTTTCTGAAGCATTCAAGACAACGAAACCTGCGCAACTCCATGGAGACTTGCTAGGTCTAATTAATCCTTTATATAAATATTCTTGTATTTCCTTTTTACAATAATTTAGATATTCTTGATTCATTTGGATAGGTCTTGCCTTTGTCGGAATATTTTGTTCATTAAGTTCTTCTTTATATGGTAGAAAAATTATGTGTCTTTTTCTATCCTAAAAAGCATTAGGAAGTTCAGCACATATTTCCTTTTCAAATTTTTCTTGTAATTCTTTTATTTTATTTTTTATGTTCTCATAATTAAGTTGTTCTTATATTCTTTTATACATAATTTCTTCATTTAACATATTTATTTTCTTTTGTTTAATTGATATTAAGTTTATTGAATGGGTGAGTTTATCTTGAACCGAATTTAAGTTTTTGATTTGTGGAGGGTCTAAAAGGTCAAACCTAACCTTCCTCCCTCGTTTTTGAAATAAATCTTATTTTGCTACATGAAAAAGGGTATTGGAATACTAAAAATGGAATTTCCAATATTAAAGATTTGTGCATATCTTTTAGTAATATGAAAGAAGTTGTATAGCACATGTTGTCTTTGCAAAATTTTGCTTTTGGTAATTTATATTTTATATCTAGTCTACTATTTATTGACCCCTGTATATGCTTCATATTTTTTTCATAAAATTTTGTTGGTATTAATCCTTCTTGAATTCAACAGAATTAACTCTTGAATCTATTAATGCTTTAATTTCATATACTTGATCACGAACTATTAAGTTTATCTTACAATGCCATTTATGGGTTAATTTTTTTGTAATCATATTAATATAATTTTCCAAAGGCTCTCCTTCTTCTGAATTTTCTAATGATGGTATATTTCTTGCATTAGATGTAGTATTTTCTGTGTTTCCTTGTGATCATAATATCGATTCTCCTTTTAATTCTAGGTATTTTAATTCTAGATCAACATCTTTTGTTTTAAATATTTTATTTCTTGTTTTAACATTTTTATTTCATTTTACAATTCTTTAGTAGATATTTTATCACTAGGATGTTTGAATCGTTCTATGATTTCTTTAAATTATACTTTTGGAACATCATTTTTTATTCTATCTTGTTCATCGAGTAAATTTTTTAGTTACTGTAAGAATTCAGTTTTTAGTTCTGATTGCTCCATTTTATGTACAATACCTATTAAGGTATTCATTTGATGTCTTGTTAATACATTTATTGGTTTTCTACACTTTGAACAAGTACACAGTTCAAGTCCTAGATAGACTTTAGTATTTTCTTCTTGAATTGATTCATTTTCAGAGGAATAATCTTCGTAGATTCTAGACTAGATTCAGATAAGTATTCATATTCATTTTTTGATTCATATTGATCATTTATTAATATGTTAATCATGTTGGGAAAATACACCATTTCCCCTTCTTGAGAATCACCCTAAATAGAGAAATAAAATAGGAACACAATCACAACACAATAATTTAACGTGGAAAACTCCAAAACCGGAGAAAAACCACTACTGCCAAAAGACAACCAGAGAATAACACTATATGAAAATTATTACAACACATAGACTTCACTCTCAAACACCCCATTGGCCCCCAGTACACCCACACTCTCCAAAGCAAATATTTAAACTACATCTCACAACACTCTAAAACAAGAGTACAGAGAAAAGAAAGTCAGACACATGCTTTGAGTGTTTCCGATTGGTGCAAATTGAAATGAAAAATATAGGCTCATATATATAGCCTTGACAACCTCCTCTCATCCCAATTCTAAGCAATGTGGGACTTCTTTCCCAACCCAATTTCAATCAAATACTCAACAAATCAGTCCTTCTTTTAAATGTTTGGAATGTTCAAATTTTGACTTTGTCTTTAACCTTACAATTCTTTGCATAATGTCCTATTGTTCCGCATTTATAACATTTTCCTTTGAACTGACCTTTTGTTTTATTTGTTTTCTTCTTTATAGGTTTTGACTTTGAAAGGCTTTCAAGTATAGGTCTAGATCTTTTGTATCTTCTAAAAGGCCTTTGATTAATGGCTTTATTCTTTCGAGTTTTATTTGGAGCCTTTATTCCAGAGATTCCAAATTGATCGTAAAAAGTTCCCAACTCATTGCGACTGATTTGGGTTTCATGTCTTAACTTATTTTGAAGTTTGAAATCATTACAGACTTGTATTCTTGTTTCTACTATTTGGTAATGTAGTTGTCCAAAGTTTAAATGATCATAAGGAATGTCACTGTTACTTTGTTGAGATATATTATTTTTTACCTTTTCTCCTAATAATCTAGGAAGTCCGGCAATACAACGTTCTTTTTAGTATGCTGTAGCACCATCTAGTCTGATGCATACTTTGGATAAGAACATATATTTATACCATCGATAATCAGACATTGTTGGGCAATGTGAGTTCATTAATTGTTTGGCGGCTCTATTACATATTTTTACTAGGTCACCTATAAAGTGTTTCATTATTGCATGAATTAATGTTCTTGTTGCATCTTCCATTGGTGCTTCAACACTAGACTTAGTTTTTGTAGCATTTAAAAGATGTTATCTTTCTGCTTCTGTTTAAAGATTATCCTAACCTTTTAATTGTCCTGTGAATCCTGTTATGATCATCATAGCTATTCTTTTATTTGAATTTCATTTTACGGAGGAAGCTTTCACAACCATAGTCATTTGTTGCATGACATCTAGGGTGAGTTGTTCATTCATTCCATCTATATTCCATTTAACAATAGCATCTCCAGTATATTGAATTTCAACCATTTGAATTTTCTCTTCATTTTGAACATCAACTAGAGAAGTTCTAGGGTAATATTTTCTAGTCTTTGCATATTTTCTTTTATTAATAGTTCTGTTTTAATCATTTTCCTGTTCTAAGATATTTATTGATAAGGGGCCTTTATCCTTTTCTTTTAATTTATCAGTTATTGCTAAATCTTCTAATCTTTTCATAATATCATTAACTACTACTTTGTTTGAAAATTTTAATTTTGCTGATTTTAATTCTTTTTTCTAGAACAGTTAATAATTTATATACTAGTCTTTGAGGATCTAATAGAAAATCTTTATAAGTTTTCATAAAGGTTGAGGGTGTTGACGATGTTGATGTTTCTTTTGTTTCTATTCTATCTAATTGTTGGGCCATAGTATGTAATGTTTGATTTGTAAAATTTAATTGCACATGAAGTTTATGAAAATCTTTATTTTCTTTATTTATTTTAAAAGGGGTGACATTCACTTCTAAATTACTTACTTTAATTTTTATTTGTTATAGGAGTGGATGAACAGAAGAAGTACTCTTCCTTTCAGTAATCTTCCATTCCCTGCTTGGCTTATTATTCATTTGTATGTGTTTGTTTTTTATAAGGGGTTTTTTATATTTTGGTTTTTTCAAGACCATTCTTCAAACCATAAAAAGAAAGGTAGATTAATTTTGCATTCCTGTAGACATTTATTAAATTCTTGTAAATATTCAGATGCCTGTTGATTTGTAAAAGTTTTGAAATACCAATTCTTTTTTTTTATTATTATTCTTTGCTAAGAAGTCTTTTCTTATCCATTCTTTATTTATCTCAAAAGGCTGTTCTTTTCAATATGCCACATTTATGACTTGGGATCTAGTTGGTGAATATTTTAAAGACTCGCTATTTTGAGACTCTTGATAAATTGGTGGTGGAATGTTTGGTGCAAAATCAACTCCTCTTAGGTCTAGATTAGAAAGTCTATTATCTATAGAATTTCGGGATTGGTCAAACATATAATGATTTCTTGAAGTTTCTCTCACTGAGTTGGTTTTTCTTATTCTAATATTTATATTTCCTTCAATGTCTTGTCTTATAGTCTCTATTTTTGTATTTTCTATTTTTTTATAAGGTATTATTGACTTTAGATTCCAATCAGTAGGCATTCTTGCCATTACCTCTGAATGTTTTAATCTTTTTGGGGTATAGGTTGTTGATTTTGAAAGATTTGTTTCTACAATTACGGTTTCAATTTTTGGAGATGATTTTGATGCCTTAAAATTATAATCTACTTTCAAAATTTTATAATAGATTCTATATATTACATCTAGATGGGTAACACCTACATCAGCTGTATTTCATAAAGTTTTGATATTTAATTCTAAAAAAGTTTTGGTGGGTGGATTCCAAAGATCCATAGAATAGTTTGGATAGCAGTTGAAAAGAACAGGAACATCATGAACATTAGATTCTAATATAGCCAGAACTTGATTGTCGAACTCTCTAAGTCTTATATCTCGCAATATTGCAATTACAGGAGTGTTGATTCCTAATCTTATGAAAGGTTTTATTGTAACTTGTATTAATCCTATATGAATATAATGGTATCCATTATGAATGTGTTTATTAATCAAGCTTTAATCTCAAAGTTTTATGATGGTATCGGTATCTTCAATAGACTGGGATTTTCAATAGAATATATATCTTACTTTGAACCAAGGTTTGTTATACTAGTTCTATAAATTTCTCTATGCTTTACCTTAGGTATGGACCAATTTTGAAGCTTGTTTTCTATAGCCGTTATTATTAGTTCTTTCCTTTGATATCCATATTGATCTATAGTAGAAGTAGAGATAGAGGTAGACAGAGGTTCATTTGCTATTACTATTGTTTTTCCTTTAGCTAAGTTACTCATTGTCCTTAGAAGACTATCCATTTAATTAGTTCAAACTTAAGGGGTTTTTTAAAAACTTTAATGGAATTTCCTTCCTAGGATTTGTCCTAATTCTGTGAGAACACCACTCTTAGGCTTATCAATGGACTACTAGAGGCTTACCAACATAAAATAATCTCAAGATTTTCCACTTAAATTTTTATAAAATTTTCTATGAAATAATTAATGATTAATATTCTAAGTACAGGTGAGTACCAGGGTGTCCTATATCAGGATTAACCATAATTCCTTACTAAACCCTAGCTCTGATACTAGAGTCGGGATAGGATATATATATATATATACCCAACGTCTATCCCCTTTTTCCCTTATATCTCACTCTTTTTCCTTCCTTGCTCGCTCTTCTCTCGATCATGCTCTCTCTTATCTCATTCTCTTCTCTTGATCATACTCTCCCCCCCTCACTCTCTCTTCTCTCCTCGCTCATTCTGTTTCCTTTCACTACGATCTGCTCTCAACAAAATTCCTTCCATTAACTACTATTTCATCGTCGCAGGAGTCGTCTTTGTTCCTCCATTTCAGGTACAAATACATCAAAAACATATTTTTTGTGTGTAGAAACTTGATCTCAACCTTCAAATGTTCTTTTTTTTTTATCAAATACTTATGTGATCTTTGTGATACCTTGATTCTTGATTGGCTTTGGAATCTGGGTTTTATTTATTGGAGGGTTTCTTAGTGAAGGTGTTAGAATTATTATGTCTTGTAACTTTTAGGTTGTAGTTAAGGTGTTTGTTGTTATGTTTCTAGGAGAGTTAGGCTTGTAATGTCATTATTGTCTTTAGGTGTCTATAGTTTAAGTGCTCTGGTACTGCTTTGTATGGTGAATATTGAACAAAACTTTTTTCTCGTGAAGGAAAAATAGAGCTCTTGTTATACCACTAAATAAGTTTTGCTCAAACCTGACACCGAAATTTTTTGGGTGTATGAATCACTTTTACATCTACGGTCATATTTTAATTAGTAAAATATGGCCCAAGAAATAGAGCTAAGGACTTTGGACTATAAGTATATTTGAATAGTAACAACTGAAAAGTTGAAACAACTTGCACAACTTGTGATTTCACACTGATTACCATCCAAATCACATACAATCTCCTTCAAATATTAAACTAACTCTTTGAGGATAGCCAATTCCAGATGTCCTCGATTTTCATGCAAAAATAATCTCAGGGATATTTTGATCATTTTGCACAAAAGGAAAAAAGTTGGAATGTTACACGCATTTTCTTAATAACTGAAATGGCTGAGGATGACTCGATGATGTTTTATTTGTTTTTAGCCAATTCAAAAATATAGTATTTTTTGGCTCTTTTTTTCATGTTGTCTTCAAAAAAAGCTTTATCTATTTTCCTTGTATCTTATTTTAGAAGCAAAAATTTTATTAGATCAAAACATAACAACCAAAGATTAACTTTAACACAACTTGAGCATCAGACGTTAACAATTATGGTGTTACATAACAAGTTATTTACCGGCATAAAGACAATGTTGTGCATGCAATGTTAGTATGTAGCATATTTCATGAAGGGAAATAGCCCTTATGTGTCAATCATGACTAGTTATGTCGTGATACCCATGAGCTAGCTTTCACCCACTTGCTCCACATGGTTTTTTGGGACCTATTATTTTTACAGGTGTTGGCTTTATTTCTCTGTGGGGTTTTTTGTGCTATCCACATGGATTCCAACCCACATAGAGGTCAGGCCATAATAGCTGTGGGCCAGCCCATTTAACTCATAAGATATGGTAGTATGAGCCTGATAAATTTTTAAGATTATATGAAATAATATCATCGTCTACACATAAATAATTCTAATTCCAAATAAATATTTGAAAAAATATTTTTTATTAAATTTATTGTTAAAATTTGAGTTTATATTAAATTTAAAATTTTTAAATATTCTAATTTATTATTTCTTTTAACATTTTATGATTATTTATTATTTAAATAAATTATAAAAATGTAAAATACTGTCTTTCTCTATATATGTTCAGTAAACAACATTTTAATCTTAAAATTTTTAATTTGACATCAATTTAATTCCAATAAGTTTTTTACATCAATATGATCCTAACAAAATATTTTATATCAATTTAATTAGTCCTAACATTTTTAGTTTTAACATCAAACTAGTCTTAATTTTTTATTTTGATGTTAATTTAATGATTCCATCAAAGTTTACACCCAACAACATAACTAAATTGATTTCAAAACTAAAAAAACCTAGGACTAAATTAATGTAAAATTTTTTGTTAGGACCATATTGACATTAAATTGAAACTATTAGGGCCAAAAAAGTTATTTACTCTATATTTCAATATTTTCTTGTACTTTTTATCATAATTTTTTAAATTTATATTTATAAATAAAATATTAAATTAATATACTTATTTATTTTCTTACTCTAAAATTGGTTACTTTTAATAGTTTTATATTAAATATTGTTTATTATTATTCATATATTTCAACAGTTAGTAATTTATAATTGACATTATTGAGTATTTGTTTTTATATTAAATTTTATTTATTTAAAATATTTTTATTATTTATTATCATTTCACAAGAAATTAAAATAAATCTTATATGCTAAAAGCTAATGAAACTCGATCTTATCTCCTATACTTGACTTGGTTATCTATCATTGTGATGTATAAGAGAGGTTTAGTTGATGAGTTTATATAATATATTGCTCGCATAAATCAATTGATAAGATCATCATATATTATATTAACTTATCCTATTATATCTTTTATAGTGTGTCAAATGGGTTGCTACAGAGAGTAAGCAAAAGCAATAATAAAATCAAGCTTATATATTTGAGTAATGCTGGATAATATGAAATTTATGTTCATTAATGTAAAATAGAAAAGTTGCGAGTGTTTTGAAAAATAAATAAATAAATGAACATGATACAACTACACCGGCGTTTGCAATCAAATGTAAAAATTTCATATAGATATAAATATTCAATAATCTTACCATGCGTTCGGGTAATTTTCATATTTTGATGCCAACATTATGAATTCTTACGACATTGATGATTTGGCTAACCTTATGATGAGGAGAACCTTTTTTAACTAAACCATTTTATTCTGCCATAAGAAATGTATTTATTAAACTGAAATTTTAAACAATACTCTCTAGGTAATTATTTCTTTTATAATCTCAATTGTTTCTTTAAATGTTTCTAAAATTGAATTATTTTATTAAAAATTAATTTCCAGAACAAAACATGTTAAAATATCAACTTCATTAAAAATTAAATTTCATCTTATACAGATAAAGTAATTCTTGTGTGAGTCACTACGATTGAGATATGGTGAAATTCACCTCTATTCCCCTTTATTTGTAAAATTATTACACTATCTCCTTCAATATTGCACAATAAACAGTATATCTCTAGTGTTGCCTATACAAATATAGAGAAGACAGATTAAATTTGATCCAATCTAAGAAAAAATAAGTGTAATTTATTCTATTAATAATTTATGATGACTATGTGATAGTGTCGCAACCGGGATCGCGACGAGACGGCGAAAAATGAAAGATTTTGTTTAAAATGGAGTGGAGTCGCCACCAAATTTTTATTTAATTGGGAAAAATTATGGAAAACCCCATTTAATTTAAAGAAAATGATCTTTGAAACCAGATTTGAGCTCGGGAGTCGGTTATGCTTAGGGAAGGGTAGGAACTTAATCCTACAGCACCCCTAACACACCCGTCCTTTAGACGGTACCTTAATTAATTGTGCAAATTATTAATAACCTTTTTTAAAATATTTATTTATGTTTTTATTAAAAAAAATAAAGAAAATAGAACATCAAGTTGTCACAACTCAGATGTTCTAAGATGTCAGTTAACAAGCTGTCTCAGCTAAATTAACCTCTTTGTTTGAAACAAATCATATACAATTCAATGGTTAACTCAAATTAATATAATAAAGAAAAAGGATAATAATAATAATAATAATAATAATAATAATAATAATAATAATAATAATAATGATAATAAAAATATAATAAAACATTTACAATAATAATAATAACGGGCAAAAAATATTTACATGCTAAACAAAGTAAAATGACATCATAAAAATTTATTTTTAGCTTAAAAATTTGAAACACCAAGCTGTCACAGCTCAGGTATCCAATATACTAAGTTAACAAGCCGTTTCGGCTAAATTAACTTCTTTATTTGAAATAAAATATATATAACAAATAATTGGTTATTTAAAATTTAAAAAAATAAAAAGATATTAAAGAAAATATTTACAAGTAATATAAATTATAAAAATCTAACTTTTGTTCGATAATTTAAAACATCAAGCTGTCACAGCTCAGATGTCCAAAATATTCAGTTAACAAACCGTCTCGGTTAAATTAACTTCTTTATTTAAAATAATTTGATTATTAACTGAAATTAAAAATAATACATAACAATAAAAGATAATAAATATTTATAAATAAACAAAAATAATAATAAATATTTACAAATAAAAAATGAAATAACATAAAATAACCTAATAAAATCTAATTTTGACTTGACAGGAATCACCTGCTCCTACGTATCCTCTGGTGCGATGAGGAATTCAAAGTCACGTAGTTCTTTATTTATGAATTGATTTTATTTTTGAAAATAGAGAATTACAGAATATCAAACTGTCACAGTTAAAATATTCTAGAATGTAGGATTAACAAACCGTCACAGCTAAATTAATCACATTCTCAAAAATCTAATTTACTAAAAGATTTAGTCAAGAATAAATTAAATAAAACAATCGAAAATTCATTTTTAACCTAAATTAAATAAAAAAAAAACTTACTTTTTCCCCTTGAAAAATCATTTTTAAAGTTTCAATTAAGTAAAATTTTTTTATTCATTTATTGGTTCTTGACCCAAATTATCTAAACCCAAACCTAAAAACAACTAAACCCAAACAAATAAACCTATAATCTGATCTAATAACATATTTTTCACCATAAATTAAATAAATAAATAAATAAAACAAAACCCCATTTACTAAATTCACCTAAAACTAATATTATTATCCTAATACTAACCTACCCCACACACACCCACACACACACACTAACACACGCGCACAGAACTTTCTCCCTCACCATTATTTTTTTTATTATTTTTTTTCTTTTTGGCTCAAACGACCAAAAATCTAAACGCGGTCCATACTAAAAAAAATGATATAAAACTGGAATGCAGATTTCATTTTTTTTTTATTTTTTTTAGTTACATTTTTTATTGTTCAAAGCATTAAAAATAAATTTATCAAATCCTAACTGAATACTATGAACCAGGAAATCCAAGCTAAAATCCCATAACCCCTAACAAAATAGACCCAAAATAAGACTTTGACAAGAAACTAAAATAAAACCCAATATCCTAATTTGGACTCTAGGACCCAGAAATAAAAAAATAACACGCACCAAAAAATGGAATAAGACACAAAGACCCAATTAAAACTTTAACCTCAATAAAAGAAAACAAATACCACTCTAAACCTAATCAGCATCCTAGTCTCAATGTAGTGCAAATGATAAAGGCAACAGCAAAAGGTGTGCCACAAATAATAGAAGGGAACTAGCCTTATGCAAGCGCCGGTCGTACTATGCGTAGAAATCGCTGGAGGTACAAAGAATGAGCGTGATCCACGCCGAAGGGTGGCGGTGGGCGTGGCGCGCGGAAGTTGCTGGAGGGGTAGCTAGCAGATGCAACTGTTTAAAGGCTGTGCGTCCCTGGGTTCCACGACTGGTTGCTTTGTTCACGCGACCTGGTTCACGGAGTGGGGCTGGCAGTGATGAACCTCGCCGTGACTAGGAGCAGCAGAGAACAGCAAGCGAGGCAGTGATCTGGGCTTAGTCTGGCTTGCGTCTCTCACGATGACTGAGGGAGGTGGTGGCACGCAATGGTTTTTCCAAAGACCCTTGTAGCAAAGAAGCTATGTTGGATATACCAACAACAACCGTGAGCTATGATGTCTTCTTCTTCCTCCTTATTTTTTTTTTTTTGATGATGCTGTATTCTTATGTTGAATGAAGTTTGAGTGATTTGCTATGATTTTTTTTTTTTTTTGGTTCAGCTTGTGATTTTGTTTTTTATCTTCAGTGTAATTGAAGTGATAGTTAAGAAAGGGATGGTTTTAATGGTTGGTGCTGGGGAAGAAGATTTATGATGGTGTTTGATGGTGATGATCATGGAAGCTTGGCAGCAATGGATGCTTTTGATGATGGAGAAAGAATGAGGGTCCAACGAATGGTCAGAGTTAATGGGTAGCTTAAGGATGATAATAAGAGCGGTGATATTGGAATTCAAGATCAGCCTCCATGATAATGGCTGTGTGGTCAATTTTATGTGACAGGTTCATGTGCTAATGGCAAGGCAAGCTTCCTCTTTTCAGATTCTCCCCCCATCATTACTAGTTCACTTTTGCAAGTTAACCATATGGATTCTAGCATATCCGTGATCTGCAAAGAAAGAAATTTCACCTTCTTGCTAGGAATTATGTCATCTCTTGACTGACTTTCTCTTCTTTTTTATTTTGCTTTTGTGTTGTTGTGTTGTGTCACGAGCAGCTTAATTCAACACTTGAGCCCACAACATGTATTCCTCTCTTTTTTTTTTGTTTAGTAAAGATGACAATTTATTTAATTAATAATTTTTTTATTTTATATTATTATTATTTTTTAAACTTGCAATGGACTAAGAATAATAAACAAATAAATGAGCTAAAACTAATTGGATCCTTTGAACAAAACACAAATGAGATGCTTGAACGAAAACTGGGCTAGACTCAAAAGTTTTTTTAAGAAATAAAATAATAAAAAGGACTTTTTTATTTTAAATTTTTCTCAAAAGAAACGAATAATGAGACTGTCAAGTAAATATGAAAAATTTGGAATTTTACTTAAAGGGCTGAACAAAATTGGGTGTTCACATATAGACTAAAGTATTGGCCGTGCATGGCACGGGCATAGTGCTAGTCAAATTGAAAAGAAAAACGACCGACAAAGATATGATTGAAACTCTCGTCAAATTGACTTCACTCCTCGGCGAGATTACCGGGCTAATTTTCTTCCATGATTTGGGTATCAATATATGTAGCCATTGCATTTCATAGGGCATGAAGAAGGGGAAAAAAAAAAATTTGCTGCTCAAAACTATAGCAGGCATTGAGAGTTGTTGATCTTCAAATTCCTCTTTCGATATGGAGTGGCCTTGCAAGAAGCTGTGGCTGCTATTGGTGGGAACAATAATAGTGTTGGTTCAAGAGTTTGGCAGAAGCAGTGGTTGCTTCCCAGAAGAGAAGCTGTCACTGCTGCATTTCAAGGCCGCTTACTCCAACGAGACTCTGCTTCCTTCGTGGGTGGATCACCCAAACAGCAATTGCTGTGATTGGGAGCGTGTCACTTGTCATAATTCCTCTTTGGGCCATGTCATCCATCTCTCTCTGCAGAATTCGAAAAGAATTCGCGTTGAAAGCATTGACTGGCTAGACTCGGCAACCTGGTGTCTAGACTCAGCAAGCTTAAACTGGTCATTGTTCCAGTCCTTCAAGGAATTGAGAAGCCTTAATTTGTCCGATAACTGTTTTGATGGCTTCATTTTGAAGGGAGGTGCACTCTAATCTAATCTCATGTATTTCTTTGTTGTGGTTCATGTTATTATTATTATTTAGATATAATAAGAATGCTCAACCACCCAATGGCACGAGTGGAGCAGAGAGTTCAACATAAGGTACCAAAAATGACAAACACCCAGTTCCACACATCACTATAATATACCTCTATTTCTGCTTTTGATTATTTCTTTTCCTTTATAATTACTGCTATAATTAATTTGACAAAATATAATTGTTAAGTTACTACTTATTATTATGAGTTTAGTGTTGACGTACAAAAATGTAAAACTTTAATATCCAATTATGTACTGTCACATTAATAAAGATAGTCAATTGTCACATTGACTACTTGATGAAAGGGCATATTGATAGGATGATGTCAATAGATAGCAAGATAAATCTCTTTTTTAGCTTTTAGTGTATAGAAATTAAACTCTTTTATTATTATTATTAGTCACTTTTAATTAATTTCATATATTTGCAGTTTGCAGTAAGGAGTATGTACGTTTGTCCAGGAATTCATCCTTTCATTATTATTTTTTTGTCGAAAATAATAAATCTTTTTTTTTTTATCTCTATTAAGTTGTTGTATTAATATAGACCAATAAACAAATAAATTACTTGAACTTCTCTAATTTGTTAAAAACATTAGGATTATGGAATCTTATGCTATTATTATGATGAAAAATGTTTACGAAGGCTAATTTGTGAAAACCCTTTATGATTAGATGTTTACCGCTATTTTTTCCCACGTTTTCTTTGTATTTTAATTTTTTTTTTCATTCTTTAACATGGTTTACATTCATATGCCATTTATAAATGTTACCAAAAAATTACGCTATTTATAAAATATATAATTTATGCTATTTTGACCATATTTTGATTTCATTCTTTTTTTTTTAATTTTGCATCTAACATTTTGATAATATCATAAATTTGTCCTATACACTAAAACTATCAATTTTATCAAAGAATAATACCAATCTGTCTTTGAAATATCCATTCTTATCTTATACATTAATGTATCACTATACATGTAAAAACTCTACTTTTTCTATTCATTCTTACTGAAATAAACTATCTTATTTGTAGACAAATTCTTACTATAAACATTTACACTTAAAAGATAGGGAATTAAATTGAGCTTTTACATGCGTCACATGTCATCTGGCAATCTCCATTAAAAAAATTGACATTGTTATCTAATATGATAACATTGAAATAGTATAAAATTATTGTAAAAGTATTAAGGAAAAATTGAAATAAAAGAAACTTTTAAGATGAAATCAAAATATTGCTCAAAATATTAGGAACAAATGAGAAGCTTTTGCCATTGACGTTATAATTAACTTTCCTTGATCTTTATTGGACTCTATGCTTCTCTTTTACTTTTGGCTAAACCAGAACAAATCCTTGTATTTATATCTTTATCCCTTCACCTTTTAAGTTTATATTCTTCTTTTTGTTCACACTATTTTGTTGGTTTATGTTCATGTTCTTCTTATTGTATTTGCTATTTGTGCCCCAGAAAGTCACTTTCTCTACAAAGATTTTTGATCTAATCTATGCTTTCTCATTCCATATTTCTAAAACTTGAGAGATCTTATTTAATTTTCTTTTTTAACTTTAGAAAACGTTTTAAAAGATGACTGTTCAACCCCTTTCTCATCATTTATCCACTTTTAGTTAGCTATTTTGAACAAACAATTTCATAAAGCCCCTGCTCATGGTTTCGCTTAAAATGTGTACACTCATATTTGCACTCAGCATGACTTTTACCCTCTTACATACTCATCACTCTTGCCTTTTATCACTCCAGATCCTTTATAGTTGTTACATTTCGGAAACCAAAACAACTCAAACAAACTAAATCCACATGGTTAGCTTCAGTTGTGGCTGCATTAGGCAAGCCTACAGCAAGTGAGCCATCCATTCTTTGCCTCTTCTTTGTCACAATAAGAGGGCTAGCCTTGGTAGAAATATTTTTTTTCCGTTTGCCATGCGCCATAATTCTGCCTCATGTCACTACTAAGTTTGAATCTACTGTCATGTTTTTTCACTTTAAATCTTGCTTTGCATGAAAGCCTGATATGGGTGCACTAAAAACTTGCTTGTTTCGCTGCTCTTTCTGTTTCCTTTCCACCTTAATCCAATTCGAATTTTGAATTGGATCAACACAAATATCCTCCTAATTCTTTGTGATTCTTGCATCATCTTTCTGCATAGGTGCTTGCACAAGTTCCTAAAGACCTTCGTGTAGTTTGCCATTGGTTGAACCAAAGAACTCGTTCCATTCCATCATTCTTTTCTTTCCTTCAAGTAACAGCATCCATAAGAGACTGATAAGAAAATTCATGAAAGACTTGTTCGTAGTGTCCACAAGAACCACAAACTAAGTGCAAGCTCTCATAAATTAGTGGGTGCCAATGTTGATTAATCCATATCTTTATAGACACAGGCTTACAAAGATCGTTCTCCGCGCAAACCCAAGCATACTTGCCATGTTGTTCAACCTTCTGAGTTGTCATGTCTATCTTAATTGGCTTCCAATGGGGGATTTGTTATTCCAATACCCAACAATGGATGTCTAATTGAGAAATTCATTCCATCACTATTGGATGGGTGAAAAAAATTAGGGCCACTATCATAACCAACAGTAAAGAATTGGGTGTCCCCTAATATAGGTGTTGGAATAACATTTTTGTAGCAATGGCCACCCTTTTTGATAATCTTATCATCATAATACATTAAACTGAGACTTGGAAGTCAAACCCACACCATGGTCCGACCAAAACAAACCTCCATTAAAGTCTAGGGACCACTTCTTCACAGCCAAGTAGTGGTCGTTAATCATCCATGGCCCCTCGATCGGCAATGACCTTCTCCCTATTCTTTGGTCGATCAAACTTACTAGTCATTGTGCATGTCCATTATTTCAAACCCTACAAATAATTTATTGATCCTTTTAACTTTTCCCTCTTTGGAAAAAAAAAAAAAGAAAGCCTAGAAATAAGCCAAAACTGTCACCACCAAAGAATCTTTCTGTGGTAATTAGCTTATATTGGCCACAAGGGAATCTTCAAGGAAAACCATTGACCTTCTTGAGTTTCCGTTTCCAAAATTTAGCCTAATATGATCTGACAACATCTCCTTTGAAAACTTCTAAAAGTTTCTTCCACGTCATCCCAACACCTTATTCTTAAAGGAAATAGTCCAAACCTCCACACCCTCTCTTCAAGCCTTGTTGATCCCCACCCACCACACCCTTATTCCACCTTTAGAGAAAGTGTTTGCATCTTCACAATCAACAACCCCACTCCCTTATAATTGCCTTTGAAAACCATTTAATTTTCAAATATAAATTTTAGGATTGCTGTGAATACAATCAGTTTCAATATCGCTTTGATCTTTATAATTGCATCAAATTTTGATTTTGGTCTCTCTCTCTCTCTCTCTCTCTCTCTCTATATATATATATATATATATATATATATATATATAATCAAAATAACTGATAATGGTAAGAACTAAAAAGCTGTTTAAACCTCCCAATACAATTTTATTTATATTTATTTTTATTTTTAATAAAATACTTTAAAAATATCGTACTACTCATAATTTAGTAATTTATTTTAAATATTATTTATTGTTATATATTTATGTTCTAAACATAAAAATACAATTGAGCTATATGGTGCAAATTAAATTTGAAACCACATTACAATTAATATAATTTCAGAAATAAAAAATAATAGTATAAAGTAAAATAAAATTCATTGGACTCTTCATTTTTATGCTCACACATCAACTATAATTTACTGCAAATTAGAAACCGAAATAGACCTTGCAATTCAATTGCTTTATGCTTGAGTTTACACCAACTATAAACTTTGTGCTTGAGTTTAAACAACAAATTGGGTCTACAATTTAATTAAATTGAATCTTTGAAAATATAGATGATATTAATATTTCATGTTTTCTATTGTGTATGGATAGTTAATAGAAGCAAGTCAATATTAAAGAGGTTGGAGACTTTAGATCTTAGTCGCAATTCCTTCAATGAAAGCATAATGGAACTCTTGATTGGCTTCACATCCCTCAAGAACTTAATTCTTTCCGATAATAATATCGGCGGGTTCTTTCCTAGCAAATGTATGAATTAAAGTAGTAATTACATATCTCAAACTTGGAAATCTTATTTTATACATTCTAATTTTTTTCGTCTGTTAGGATTGTCACTTCTCAGTAACTTGGAGCTTGTGGACTTGAGTTACAATGGCCTTAGGGGCCCCTTGAAAGGTATCAGCTTGTGCTTGTGCATCCGTGTGTTGTTCAAACTCTTCATTAAAGGCTCCACAGCTAGATAATACTATTTTGCACTCGTATGTTGTTAGTATAACTTGATTTTCATTATAGTTATTGAATTTAATTTTTATGCACTAATATTATAAAACAATTCTCTACTATTAGTTAAAGAATTTTATTAAACTGATAAATCATAATGACTAATTGTGATAATAGATAATTATTTTTTATAATTTATCACTTTAATGAATTAATTAATTATTAAATAGTATATAGAAACGAAATTTATATAATTTTTTATATCAATTTTTAAATATTTAACTGAACCGTCGTCAATTGAATCAATTCCTATAACCTTCATTCATTTGTATTCTATTTTATCTTTCTACATTCCCCCATTACTGCTTTTAATTTTAATTTACTTAACTATTTTAAATGATTTCAAAATTAAACATATTTTTATTTATACTTTTTGTATTTTCATTTATTCTCAAATATTAATCATAATTTTTTAATAGTAAGGCATAACAACAACATTTTAAAATACTCTTCCATGGTAATATAATTCTTCGTAAAAATATCAATAAATAGTATTTTCAAATCATTTCTTAAATAATTACACTACGGATTATTTCAAGTAGCATAAAATAAGTACACTCCATATTATGTTTGAAAAAAAAGTCCCTGAAACGTTAAAATTAAGACAACTTTGTTTCAAAAATGAATGTTTTAAAATTTTATGTATTATTTTAAACTCATGCCGTTTTCATAATATTGTGATATAATGATATTTTGTGTTAATCTGAACAAACTTTAACTAACGTATGTCTGTGATGATATGATAAAACATAAATACTTTCATACCAGAAGTATAACTATATATATATATATATATATATATATATATATATATATATATATATATATGAAGGTAATTCTTATATTCTAATATCAAGTAATTCGTGTAACTCTATTATTATTTTTTTTAAAAGATCGGGGTTTAATTATTTCAAAATATATGAATTCTCTTTTTGTAAGAAATTAAAATGAAGCTATACTTATATTTTTTAAAAAAATCAAATACATCAATCAACATATACTAGTTTAAAAAATTATTACTTACAACTTTATGCCAATTTTATATTAATATAAATTATGAAAATTATATTTTATTCAATATTTTTAATCATATCATTAAAATATATCATTACAAAAAAAATATTAATTAAAATTTATAGGAATTCAGTTCGATAATTAAAAGATATAAAATCTTTCAAGAAAATTAAATTATCATATATTGTCATAAAATTCTTAAACTACGTTATTTATCCCTCATCGTTTTCTTTTCATATGTTTTGTCTCGGTTTTGAATCTAAAATGTTGATAGATTAGATAGCCTTAATTCACAAGTGTGTTCTCAGTAAGTTAACGATAGATCTTAAATCCAGGTTTATGTAAAATGAAGCAATTACTTGAAGAACTATATTTGATATATAATAATTTTGGAGGAGCTTTGGATCCAATACTTAATTTAAAGTAACAAAAAACAAATTTTTTATATTATAAGGACCAATACTTAAAAAAGAAATATAAAGACTTGAATCAAAATAACTGGTAATGGTAAGAACTAAAAAGCTGTTTAAACCTCCCAATACAATTTTATTTATATGTATTTTTAGTTTTAATAAAAAAACGTTAAAAATATCGTACTACTCATAATTTAGTAATTTATTTTAAATATTATTTATTGTTACATATTTCTGTTCTAAACATAAAAAATACAATTGAGCTATATGGTGCAAATTAAATTTAAAACCTCATTACAATTAATATAATTTCAGAAATAAAAAAAATGTAGTATAAAGTAAAATAAAATTCATTGGACTCTTCATTTTATATGCTCACACATCAACCATAATTTACTGCAAATTAGAAACCGAAATAGACCTTGCAATTCAATTGCTTTATGCTTGAGTTTAAACCAACTATAAACTTTGTGCTCGAGTTTAAACAACAAATTGGGTCTACAATTTAATTAAATTGAATCTTTGAAAATATAGATGATATTAATATTTCATGTTTTCTGTTGTGTATGGATAGTTAATAGAAGCAAGTTAATATTAAAGAGGTTGGAGACTTTAGATCTTAGTTTCAATTCCTTCAATGAAAGCATAATGGAACTCTTGATTGGCTTCACATCCCTCAAGAACTTAATTCTTTCCGATAAAGATATCGGCGGGTTCTTTCCTAGCAAAGGTATGAATTAAAGTAGTAATTACATATCTCAAACTTGGAAATTTTATTTTAGACATTCTAATTTTCCTTATCTGTCAGAATTGTCACTTCTAAGCAACTTAGAGCTTGTGGACTTGAGTTACAATTGCCTTAGGGGTCCCTTGAAAGGTATCAATTTGTGCTTGCGCATCCGTTTGTTGTTCAAACTCCTTATTAAAACTTCAGTGACTAGATAGTACTATTTTGCACTCGTGAGTGGTTTATTATAACTTGATTTCTATTATTGAATTTAATTTCTATGTAATAATATTATAAAACAATTCTATACTATTAATTAAAGAATTTTATGAAAATGATAAATCATAATGATTAATTGTGATAATAGATAATTATTTTTTATAAGGTATTACTTTAATGAATTAATTACTTATTAAACAGTATATAGAAATGAAATTCATATAATTTTTTTATATCAAGTTTTAAATATTTAACTGAACCGTTGTTAATTGAATCAATTCCTATAACCTTCTGTCATTTGTATTCTATTTTATCTTTCTACATTCCCCTATTACTGCTTTTAATTTTAATTTACTTAACTATTTTAAGTGATTTTAAAATTAAAATATTTTTATTTATACTTTTTATATTTTGATTTATTCTCTAATATTAATCATAATTTTTTTAATAGTAAGGCATAGCAATAGCATTTTAAAATACTCTTACATGGTAATATAATTCTTCGTGAAACTATAAATAAATAGTGTTTTCAAATCATTTCTTAAATAATTATACTACCGATTATTTCAAATAGCATAAAATAAGTACACTCCATATTATGTTAAAAAAACAATTGTACCTCAAACGTTAAAATTAAGACAACTTTGTTTCAAAAATGAATGTTTTGCAAGTTTATGTATTGTTTTAAACTCGTGTTGTTTTCATAATATTGTGCTGTGGTGATATTGTGTTAATCTGAACAAACTTTAACTAACGTATGTCTGTGATGAAGTGATGAAAGAAAAGATAAATACTTTCCTATCATATATATATATATATTCTTATATTCTAATATCAAGTAATTCGTATTATTCGTATTATTTTTTTTTTCTGAATAGATCAAAGTGTTATTATTTCAAAATATATGAATTCTTTTCTTTTGTAAGAAATTAAGATGAATCTATACTTATTAAAAAAAAATACATTGATCAACACTCACTAGTTTAACAAATTATTACTTAGAACTTTATGCCAATTTTGTATTAATATAAATTATCAAAATTATATTTTATTCAATATTTTTAATCATATTATTAAAATGCATCATTACGGAAAAAATATTGATTAAAATATATAGGAATTCAATTCGATAATTAAAAGATTTAAAATCATGTTTTGTCTAGGTTTTGACTCTAAAATGTTGATAGATTATGTAGCCTTAATTCACAAGTGTGTTCTAAGTATGTTAATGATGAATTTCAAATCTAGGTTTATGTAAAATGAAGCAACTTGAAGAACTACATTTGAGATCTAATAAATTTGGAGGAGCTTTGGATCCATGCCTTAACAATTTGACATCACTTCGAGTTCTTGATCTCTACGATAACTCCTTAAGTGGGAGCATTCCAGAACCTTCGATTGCTAGCCTTACATCATTGGAGTATCTTTCCCTTGATGGCAACAAATTTGAGGGCTTATTCTCATTAAACATCTTGGCTAACCATTCTCAGCTAAAGGTTTTACAACTTGGATATATGGATTCTAACACGTTTCAAGTAGAGACTGAAAATCCCCCTTGGAATGCATCATTTCAGTTGGAACACCTACAAATTTCCTCTTGTAAGGTTAACTTACCTACAAAATCAATTCCCACTTTCCTTTCATCTCAAAGCAGCTTGAAATATATTGATCTATCTGGCAACAATCTGGTTGGTATGTTTCCCAGTTGGTTGATTGTGAACAACTCAAAACTAGAAGTGTGCTTAAATGATAACTCTCTCACTGGACCTTTAAAACTACCCTTTGATCTAAATCATCGCATGGATCAAGTACAATACTTGGACATATCAAACAACGAGATCCAAGGTGAGCTCCCTGAGACCATAGGATTCATCTTCCCACATTTAGAATCGTTGCTTCTCTCTAGCAATAAGTTTGATGGTCATATTCCTGCTTCAATTGGAGAGATGTCAGACTTGGAAACATTGGATTTGGCAAACAATAACTTTTCTGGCAAAGTACCTGAGCACATTCTGGACAGATGCATTCGGCTTGGGTATTTGGAGGCCCAGATCCACAAAGGCACAAACTAGCCGAAACTTTGTATCTGGATTTCAACTTTATATTTTTAACTTGTTTTTAACTTTGATTTGCATTTAAATTTGAAATTTGTTATTGCATGTGTGAACTTAGTTATTTGGATTAAATTTGTTTGTCCATATAAATTTAGATTGTGAAATTCATTGTGTGAAATTTATTTGAATTTGTCCACATAGAAAGCATGCAATATCTATGGCATTATAATATAATTGCCTAAATTGAGTGTTTTGCCTAATTAGAAAATTAGAAAATTCATTTGGTTTATTTCATTGGGTTGTTTGTATATGCATAAGGAATAAGTAAAGTATACCAAATTGTAAAATAAAAAAAAAAGTTTAATTACTCTGTAGTTCCTTTTAACTTCACTCAATTTTTACTTAGATCTCTAAATGATAATTAAATCTTCAAAATATGCAATTATCTTTCAACTAACACCTCAATTCAAGAGAGGTGCAATTTTTGTTTCTTAGTGGAGTAAAAAAAATTTATTGTATATTTTACACTACTTTTGATATTGGATTTGTTTGTCTCTCTGGAATTATGTTTTTTGATTTATCATATTGGTTTTAGTAAATGTTTGATCTCATTTTAATTATTACCTTTGCAATTTTGAGGTTACATTATGCTAGTTTCCTACCATATCACACAATGTTTTCCTTGTGTGTCTACTGTCTTCCCTTTACTATTAAATTAAATTGGTTAAGGTTTATATTATTAAATTTCAGTCAACTTCATTACTTCCTTACAACTTAGTCCTTCTTTGTAGTGATAATTTATGTCGTTTGTTTATGGTGAACATTGTGTAGGGTTTCCTCAAGAACTTGATGTATAATAAAGACTATGTTGTTTGAAGGTATTGTCTTTTCTATTATCAACCCTTTTGAAATTTAGATTTTAAAGGTATCATTTTTTTCTTAAGTAACCCTTTATGGAATTTATCTATTTTATGGTTAATGAAAGAAAAGGCAGGGTAATGATATTACAAACTTACAAAATGGTAGAATAATGATTTTTGAAACTCAAAAAACTCCTAAGTAAATTACATAAATAGATGAGAGTTACAATGAATTTCACCAAGTGTTACGGATGTCAATGTATTTGTCTCAAAATTAATCAAATCAACTATTTTTGTTAAACTCATGTGAGATTAAGTAAACTTTTACAAAATCAATAAACTCTAGATTATACTAGGAAGTTTACGGGTTTAAATTTATACTTACTTTTGAATTCATTTTTCATGTAATTGATCTTTGGAGATTTGACAAATTCTCAAATAATAATCATATTATATATAATATTGAAATAGTACTTCTTTGGATTTTAAAGGTTTAATTATTCTTCAGGTCCCTATAGTTTTACTCAATTTTCAATTAGGTTCATGTAATTTAAAAGATTTTAATAAGTAAGTCCCTATAGTATAAGAAATTTCAATCAGGTCCCTGCCATTATAAATGAGAGAGTGAATAGGGAGATGGAAATAGAATATTCATGGAATATTTCATTTTTGATAACGGTAGGGACTTGATTAAAAAAAGTGACCTACTTAGAAACTTTTAAACTATAAGGACCTAATTAAAAATTGAGTAAAACTATAGGGACTTGAAGAGTAATTAAATCATAAAAATATAATACAGACTAAAACAAGGAAATAACTAGCAATTAACTAAAGCACTAGCATAAGGATTTCCTAGGCCTAATTAAAATCCATCTATCCTTGATACACACATTTCATCAAACACATGGTAGGTGACTAACTTATGCCTAAAATCATGCAATCACAACCATGGCACCATAATTCACTTAGCAATCAATCAATTACCAAGCATTTGACTAGCGTACAACACCAAAGTAATTGAGATATCAACCCCTAAATGCATTCACTAACTTAAGCACCAATTATATTAGGCTAACGTCAATCAAGAATTAATCATAATTTTCTAAGCTAACTAAGCATTCATTAATCAATCAATCAACTCATTGAAGGAATTTCATATATATCAGATGATATAAACAACAAATGAAATCCCTATATCCCAAAGATCAATTTAATCCTGAATATGGCATGTTCAACAACAATGAGAAGATTTGATTAAAGTTACCTGGAAGGGCTGAGGAAGAAGACAACAGAGTCATAATCATCTCCTAACCTAAATACAAAATGCAATCAAAACAAGGGATAGAGAGAAATCCAATAGCAAGAGTTAAGAAATTTACTCCTCCTATTCCATATTAGGTTTTTTATGTGCATTGTGTCAATGGGGCAACCAAGCACCCTATATATTAACAAGGAGGAGGGCCTCTCATTGTGTCACTAAAGTGTTAGGCTAAGTCACCCATCATAACAAAGCTCATACACAGAGACCTATAAGTATACCCACAATAAACAGTACTTAACAATAATTAGCCCAATAGCAACAATAATCACAAATTATTAGGCTTAAATAATAAACTCTAATTGTTTGACATCAAATTAATTTGGGTCTAAATTAAATTCAACATTGATTTATGTCAGTCCACAAAATTATTCCAACAATCTCCCACTTGGACAACATAAATCAAAACATTATAAAACAATACCCAAATTAAACTACAATATGTGGGAGTAACATACATGATGTCAAAACTAAATAAGCACTTAAAACCAAATGGTCCAGAATGGAATAACAAGCATCTCAACAATGCAGAAAATCATACTCGAAGGAGTACTGATATCATACATGCAAGATACTCAATTCCCAGCGATCCAACAAAATGTGGTATACAAGTAAATGGGATGCACAACAAACTTGCCATAATAATATGTGATCCTAGTGCAATTCCCAATCAAATGGCCCAGCATCCGTCCAAGATGCTAAATGAGATCTAACAAATCTCTTCATAATAACAAAATGAGACTGGGTCCAAAATGTCTCCATAATGTGTTATATTAACATTAGAGTGTGTGTAACAGCACCAACAACAAATAATAACAACACAACAGCAACAATAATATCATCAACAGTAGCAACAACAACAACAAAATATGACTGTATAAGCATTTAGCCAAGATGCTCTCTGAGATTGAATAAAATATCTCAAGATGACAATAAATTGAAAATGTGTCCAAAATATTTCAATAATTTGCCATTCTACCAACTATATCGATAATTTGCTGCGCAGGCTTAAATGGTAATAACATATGAGGTCACAACAAATATACAAAACTAGCTCCCACACTACAAGAAAATAGCGAGTTACCGACGGATTTTACCGACGGATTTGTTCCGTCGGTAATACCGACGGATTTATCGACGGAAATCATGGAATTGGGAAAATTTGGGTTTCAATATTACCGACGAGTCAGAATTCCGCGAATATTCGCGCCACTAGTCCTGGATGAGGCGCTAAGATATTGTCGATTTAAAATCCGTCGGTAATAATTTTGAAATATTTTTTATTTTAAAAAATTAATTTTACCGGCGGATTTTTCCGTCGATAATAATTACAATTTATTTTTTTAAAAAATCAATTTTGCCGACGGATTTTTCCGTCGGTAACATTACCGACGGATTTTTTCGACGGAAAAATCCGCTTCAGAATAATAATGAAAATTTTCAAGAAAGGAAGGCGCTACAGGCGTTTAATTACCGACGGATTTTTTTCCGTCGGAAATTTGAAAATCCGTCGGTAACTGTAAAGATAGCATTTTTATTTTAGCTCTCTCTCTGTTACTCTCTCTCTGTTACTCTCACACCCTCATCCCTCTTGCTGCTCTCTCTCTCTGTGTACCCGTCGCTCTCTGGCCACCCACCCGCCGCCCGCCCGCCGCCGTCATCCATCAAGCCTCCGCATTAGATCCGCCTCGTCATCTCTGTAGCCGTCTTGTTCTCCGCCAGCATCTCTCAGTAGCCGCCAGCCGTTTCTCTCGCTTCCTTCCTTCCTCCGTTACCCGGACCTTTCTGTCTGGTAAGCATTTTGTCTATGGTTTCTTTAGTTATATGCTTCTATCTCTGTTTGGTAGCACAACCAAAAGGATCACCAGCGTAAAAATGAAAAAGGAACAATGAACCGTGTTTGCTGACTTGAACAGGTAACTATATGGATTGCCATTCGAAATTAGTTGCTGACTTGGAAAGCTTTTGATTTTCCAATTTCCAACTTTCAAAGTTATCATGTAATTATTTTACTATGCTAATCAAATTTGGATTTTCATTTTCTAATTTGTGCGTAAGAAGGCATTCCGTTGTTAGGCAAGAGCTTGCCAAGTTGAAGAAGGCCGTGTTATTTCATACCTGTAATGTTCTTTAATTCTTATGATAGATTATTTCATTTAGTAGTACACCTTGATCAATATGTGATATAATATATGTTGAGTCTCACCTGTTCAAGTTTATTAAGTGAGTAGGTCATAAACATGCGAAATTTTTTTGTGAGTATTCATATCAATGATAACATGAGAAATTTTTTAAAGCAGTCAAAACATCTTTAAACAGATTTTTTTGAGCCCAGAAGCACCGCTTAACCTAAGACCGCCGATGCTCTCGTCTGGGCTTTCCGCTGATATGCATTAATAGCCATTCTGATACCCGAGTCAAAAGTTATGTCCGTTTCAAGTTTTCCCCCACAACAAAACTTGTTTATGGCCAATACACATGAAGTTTGGTTATTTATTTGAAGTTTGTAATTATTTATCAATGCTTATTTATCAATGCATTTATATCAATGCTTATTTATTTCCCCCACAACCCTCAGTTTAGGTGTTATAGAAGTACTTGCTCACTTTATTGTATGAACCTCCTTTTGTTGAATTTCAGAGTGCATCTTTGCTGTTTTTGAGAGGTCAGATCAGTTATTTGGAGAGGGGGGTCTGATGAAATTTCCATGACGTTTGTCTGTTATATAGCCTATTCATATCCGCGGGAGACAAAATATTTTCGACACATCATATCTTCTTAATTGTATTAAGCGGCATTAATTCTTTCACTAAACGATACTATCTCTATAAAGAATATGTATAGAAGTTGTGGCTCATTATGACCTAAAAAATGGTTTCTTATTCATAACCATTTTGATTTAAACTCTGTTTCGAATGCTTTAAACTTTGCGAAGTCTGCATAGGCATATCTAGATGCAGTAAGTCTGAAGCCCATATGTATAGCTTGTTTACAAGTATTAGATGTGAATAACAGTCTTTGAATAACCCCTCTGTCAACAAGCTCATGCACCTATGAGCAGATGGTATCAAAGTCATTTTGGCTTCATATTATTTTTTCAACTCATGCCAAGTCATTAACTAAAATCATTCTGATTATTTAAGAAATTCCAGAAGGATGGAGTTTGGATGCAACAGTGATTGATGCTGTAATGGAACGTGGCCATACAACCATGCAACAAGATGATGAGCTGAAGCTGGAGGAAACTTGTGTTATGGTGACCAGAGATGAACTTCAATTAGTACCATGATGTGCATGTTCAGCCTACGGGCGGTAATCTAGAGACTAACAAGGTAAACACACGCACACACACTCACACACACATACACACTGATCCTTTTTTTCCTGTTTGTTTGTGCATGTTCAGCTCTAAGTGGAGCCATTTTCAGTGTTTGAAGAAAAAGAGGAAGCAACCATTTTCTTTATCCAAGAAGTCTACAAGGAAGCAAGAGTATGAGGAGCTTGCAATGTTGCATGGAAACAATGAAAAAGGAAAGGATGATAGTGTGGAGAATTTATGTCCAACTTTAGTGGAGGATCAAATTCAAAGCAAATTGCTACTTCCTGATATATCTGAACCTGAGTGGGAGCTTCTCTAAATAAATACCATGATGCCAATTACTTTTTAGTCCTTTTTATGAATGGATATCGAGATACCCCTATTGCAAATAAGATTAAATTTCTTACAATATCGGGCTTATGTTACTAAGGGTGCTTCCTTATTTCCTAGCACCAAAATTCCAGCCCTCCTTCCTCCCTTTTATTCTTCAGGGGAAAAAAGGCCTTAATTGGGTCATTCAAATGAGAACCTCCAAATAGAGCAGTTTAATTTAGCTTAGTCTATTATATAGAATACTGAATGCGGCTAATTTACGTTGTCATCATTGACAATGATCTTTCTGATTTGACTAAGTTTAGATTGAGTTTAAGACTTCGTCCACCTGTGCTTGTTGTCATCATTGGATTTTTCCGTCGGTAATATATAAATTAAAAATTTTAAAAAAATCGTGAAAATTACCGACGGTTTTATCCGTCGGCAAAGTGAAAAATAAATAAAATTATAAACTAAATTTTGAAAATTACCGACGGATTTTTCCGTCGGTAATTTTCTAATTTTTACCGATGGAAAAAATCCGTCGGTAATCCAAATTACCGACGGAAAAATCCATCGGTAATTTAATAAAAATCCGTCGGTAATCCTTTCGTCCTGACGAATTTGGTGACGAATTTCATCATCTATATTACCGACGGATTTTTCAGATAAAATTCCGTCGGTAATGCCGTCGATAAAATTTATTGACGGATTTTTCCACCGGTAATAATTACCGACTCCGTTATTACCGGTTAACAAAATCCATCGATAAATCCGTCGATAACTGAAATTTCCGTCGGTAACACTAAAAAATCCGTCGGTAATAACGTTTTTTCTTGT
Organism: Dalbergia cultrata; assembly: GCA_031216105.1. Lineage (NCBI taxonomy): Eukaryota > Viridiplantae > Streptophyta > Magnoliopsida > Fabales > Fabaceae > Dalbergia > Dalbergia cultrata. Next base: position 24,015,353 of record CM062350.1, read on the forward strand.
AGTGCCACTAACCAAAACACCACAGAGACCTCAATATACCCATACGGGTTATGTAACCGATAATAAACTTTAATAGCTAGCCTTTGGTTAGGGGATCATCAACATGTTATGCAGTAACTCGAGAATAGTTTATGACAACTTGGTAAATTAATCTCAGGACAACAACATAATGATAATAATAGTGCACACCTCTCCTACTAATCCAATACATACCAAAGCATCATAAACTTTCCCATTAGAGGTCACAAAAATTTCAAAATACTCTAATGGTACAATAAATATTAGTGGGATCAGTGATAACTCTATAGTAGAGTACTCAATGTAAGGGTTTGAACTCATCATTATTCTCTCTAGTAACAAAATTACAAAATAGAGAGACACAAGAGTGCAGAGTCATTTCTGTTTATAACATAATTTCACAAAATTGTTTAACATACTTTGTCTAAACAATTTGAGGAGATCATCAATGTCCAATTGACATTGTACAAAAAATATCTCCTCTCTGTCATCGCAAATTAATAATCAAACGCTCATTTGAGCACAAAAGTGAGCTGTCAACGGAAGCTTTTAGACCTACAAACCAACAATAAGGACATAACAAAATATAAAGTCTCTAACTCCCACTATAACAAAAATTTTAACATTAATGGGAGTAACATCATGAGATAATAGAGACTCAACAATGTCTTTTATATAGGTCTTACAAAATACAACGATGACAGAATAACAAGAGAAAGAGAAAACCATACAACAAAATATTATAACGAGCATAAAATTAATTTGGTTTTCTCGCGTTCAATTAATTTGGCGGTTAACTGAACTAAAGTCCTTGTATCATTGCAATCCCGCCGAAGGGTCCTGGATCACAATATACAAGACTTTCCAACGTAATAGAGAAAAATAATAACAATAATATAAAATTCTTAAACAATTTAATTCAAATTATTTTCTCTATCATCCAATGATTATGTCAAATAATGTCATACCGAAGGGTGTGTCCATTATCTGCATAACCCAACAACATTTGCAATCCAACATAAAAAATTATATCAGATAATGTCACACCGAAGGGTATGTCCACTATCTACATAATTCAACAATATTTGCAAAAGATTTATAAAATATTGGATTGCTACAAAATTACCCAACAAATAAGTAATTACTCCTAATATTATTCAAGAGCTAATACTCATATACAACAAAATCATGCCGTTAGAGCTAGTACCGAGAGGATACTAAAAACTCCAAAACCATGATTATCAACTCATTAAAAAAAAATTATATCAATAAAGACAAATTGAAGGATAAGTTCATTATCAATATAACTCTTAATGCCACAACAATTACAATATTATTCAAAAGCAATAATCTTAACTTAGCCATCATAGGCAAAAAACTATACAGCCAAAATGGGAGTAAAACAAAAATTCTAAATATATCTAAGAAATATTCACAATATCCAGAAAAATACACAATAAACAAAAAGTATAAGATTGTGAGCTAAAATCCCATCAAAATAAAATAACATTAGCTATAAAAAGAAACATAAAGAGATTTTCAAACTCATAATTATTTTCTTATTTCGTAATAGTGCATAACATCACCTAAAATAACTTTCTCTTTATGCTAAGTGAGATCTTAGCCAAAATCAAAATAACATTGTGGCTATAACAAATTTTACGTAAGCAGCGGAAACAATCAAAATTTAATATTTTCAAAATCACAATGCGTCATAATGTTTTCACACATAATAATTTTGGATTTTCAAATTAAATTTAATACTAATTTATGCAAGTCCACACAATCCACACAAAATTAAATATTCTCCTACTTGGACTGCATAAATTAGATGACGATATTTTACAAAAGAATTATTCAATATAATATGGGAGAACAAGTTATAATCATATTCCTAAACTTTATACAAGAGAAAACTTAAGATAATATTAAACCAAATCAAACAATTGTAGTTTCCCATAAAACTACAATGCATAATTATATTTTTCCATGTGGAACATGATATAAAATATTTGATAAGATAATTCATAATTTTCAAAATTATATAATACATAATTTTCACAAATAACACTTTATCACAATCGGTCCCGCGAAAATAACCTTATAATTATGAAGGATGTCCAACAATAGTTTCAAAAGTTTGTAGGTAGGGATTCTTAGAATAATATTGTACAAAATCTAACAATAATTATTTCATAATTAATATGCACAATATTTTAAATCTGAGAGTATGCAAAATATAAAATATTCATAAAAGTGCTAAAATATTTTAAATGACAATAACGAAATCAAAACAATATTTTATCATAATCCGTCCCGCGAAGGCGAGCTCACAACTATGAAAAATACCCAATAACAGTACAAAATGGTCTAAAATAGCATATCTCAAAAATATATATCATAAAATTTTATGATAGCAATATAACATTATATCAATAATCAATAATATGCACATAATAGAGCACATAATTGTTTAATTAACCAAATAATACTAATATATGAGATTATGCTATACATAGTGTACCTAATAGTGTCATAAATATGCACAAAAAATTTTAGACCATAATTTGGAAAGTATCAAATATTTTTAAGCAATTTATACAATGAAAAATTAACAATAATTATTTCTGATACCCAGAAAAAAAAATAAAAATTACCAATAATTTTAAAATATCAAAAAACCTCAAAATGAAAAAAAAAGTGGGTGAAAATGGGCCTCGGATGGGCCCACACGCGCTTCCACTCTCCTGGGCTCGCGAGTGGGTTACCTACAGACACTATTCATCATCCCCAACCTCCAGCCAGGTTCTGGGTCGGATTTTTGCGATCCATGAACATACAACGGGTCGAGGGTCATATCTCACTCAGTTCTCAACCAATTTGAGTGATTTTGGTGTCTATGGATTCGTATTTCAATTATCTACAAAACCAATATAATTTTGTTTCGAATCATAGCCTATATAATTTCAGAAAATTCCACGAAAAACTAAGTGGGTTGCTTTTCGCGACCCATGAATATATAACGGGTCGAGGGGTATATCTTACTCAATTCTCAACCAAATTGAGTGATTATGGTGTCTATAGATTCGTCTCTTAATGCCCTACAAAACCCATATAATTTTGTTGAGAAACCATAATCTCTAACAGCATAGAAAATTCCGCGAAAAACAGAGTGGGTAGTCTTGGTTTTTTCATGATTTCTCTCTTAATACTCAAAGAAAATTCATGATTTTGGTGTCAATCAACTCGAAATTTTATGTTCTATAATCGCCCTAAGGAATTTGAAACAAATTCACACACATATGGGTTGGAGTTTTCCAAATTCGAATCAGGTTCAAAAGTTAGGGTTCATAGTTTTAAAATCAAAATTCTCTCTATATACTAATCTGTTTCTTATGATCTTTATGTCAATTTTCTCAAAACATTATCAGTAACAAAAGCCCTTAATTAATTTCAAATTTAATTGGTCAAATTACAAAATCCCGAATTGAAATCATAGGGTTCATATTAAACATAAATTTGATTCCTTCAAACACCCAATCTTACAATAATTCACAGCCATAATCAGATATTAAATTGGCTCTGATACCATTTGAAGGAATTTCATATATATCAGATGACATAAACAACAAATGAAATCTCTATATCCCAAAGATCAATTTAATCCTGAATATGGCATGTTCAACAACAATGAGAAGATTTGATTAGAGTTACCTGGAAGGGATGAGGAAGAAGACAACAGAGTCATAATCATCTCCTAACCTGAATACAAAATGCAAGCAAAACAAGGGTAGAGAGAAATCCAATAGCAAGAGTTAATAAATTTACTCATCCTATTCTATATTAGGTTTTTTATATGCATTGTGTCAATGGGGCAACCAAGCACCCTATATATTAACTAGGAGGAGGGCCTCTCATTGTGTCACTAAAGTGTTGGGCTAAGTCACCCATCATAACAAAGCTCATACACAAAGACCTATAAGTATACCCACAATAAACAGTGCTTAACAATAATTAACCCAATAGCAACAATAATCACAAATTATTAGGCTTAAACAATAAACTCTAATTGTTTGACATCAAATTAATTTGGGTCTAAATTAAATTCAACATTGATTTATGTCAGTCCACAAAATTATTCCAACACTCATGTCTTGGCGATGATCTTAATTATACATCAAACCCATAGTCATGAATTAGCATACAAAATCAAGATTCATTCCAACTATATACTCATGTATCCATGTATTATAATCAATCAATTAATCAATATAAAACACATGAGGAATGGGAGGAATGTAAGAGAAGGAAAATCAAGAAACCAAACCATGTATTCATTGAATATGCAAGTTTTAAGATAAACCCTTGGGACTTGGAAATCCTTAATACTAGTTACAAACTCACCACTCTATAGAGAAACTACAATAAAAATAGAAAATAAAACCTAACCTAAGAGAAGAAGAGAGTAGGTGAGGAAGAAGATGAGTGAAGAAAAGGAAAAAGGAAAGTGAAGGAAGAAGGAGGAGATGCGGAGAGAAGGAGAGTCTAAAACTACTCTAACCTAAGGTAATTTGAGCTAAAGGGTCTTGTCTTTTCTATTCTAAGGGTTTGGGGATCATTTAAAGACCCAAAAACTCATTAAAACACATATAGTAGTGTCACAGTTCTTTAGGGACTCACTGTAGCGACTCTAGCTGGCTATAACGAGATTGTTTAAACCAAAAGTTGCAAACAGCAGGACCAGTGACCCTTTCTCGCTGCAGCGATTTTTCTCAATTTTTACTCCCTGAAACGCCGAATTAGATCTTGGTGTCCTCATGAAAGTTGAAGATCTTTTTCTTCTTTTCAAAATAAATACCTTATTTGCTTCATTTGGACTTCAGATAATGGAGATATGCCCTAATTATTGAAGCATGCCCAATATAGAAATTCAACATCTCAGTTCTGACTTCCAAGCTTATTTTTACCAGCTAGACTTTCTGATCCGGCTTTTGAGCTTTTCATGAAAGTTGTGGATAATCCTCTTAACTTTCCTACAAGTCAAAGAACAAAAATTTTAGAGGTCTACAACTCCAATTAAGCGCAAAATACAAAACAATACTAGAAGTATAATTATGCAGAAATTTCTCATTAATGCTCAAATTAATGTCTAAACTCAAACATGATGCAAATGCATATAGTTAAGCATAAAAGAGAGAAATGACACTAATAATATAGTACATAATATCTATAAAAATGCATAGTTGTCAATACTTTAGATGTAAAATTCTGTTACATGTAAATCAAAATTAATCTGAAACTAAATTGTGGTAAATTACATAAAAAAAAAAAAAAAAGAGACAGACTACTAAAAGTCACTTGCTATGTTAACAAGTTAATATAAGCCGGGGGCTACCACAGCCACTTGCTATGTTGAATTTGTATTCACTTGCGTGGCAGCATGTGGATCGCAGCCTCCGTACGGATAATTCAGCGGTAATCTTTGCGGCTCCCAATTTTCCTCTTCACAATTACACGCAACAAAACTCCCATGCTTCAAACTCAAACTCACCAATCAATCTCACACTATGCTGTCAATCAATGCATAATTACAAACTGATGACAGTCGTAGCAATAACAATTAGAGTGTGACACACAAACACGCCAGTTAACCAGAAATAAAAATCCTTCATTTTCAGAAGCCATAGCCGCAGAACAAAGAAGTGAAAGTACCATAATGTTTGGTAGCAGTTGTGTTACAAGGCAGCAGGACATGGAAACAAAGCATTGACTGATTTCATGCCATGTTCCATATAGTTTTGGGCCAAAATTAAGAATACCCAGAAAGATTAAAAAATGATCTTGCAAACCCAACAACAAGCACGCCCAATTTTCATGTTCTCATCCACCTACAAGTCCAACCTCCCATTACATAAGCTTAACCATGTCCAACTTCACCTTGGTGTCTCCACCACACTTTCACAGGTGCCCTTCATGTCCACTTGCACGGGAAAATCTTGCAGGAGCATGAGGAGGAGGAACAGGAGCAAGTGTTTCTCTTCATCTGCAACTACACCAGCTCCATTGCCACCTGACCCAGATAAGGTTTTAATTATTTCTTCTTTTTTTTTCTTTTTTTTTGTGATCTTTATTTTTTATTTTTATCTTTTTGAGATTTTGTAATGAATTTGGTTGATTAGTAGTATTAAAAGGTTGTGAAATTTTTTTGTAGGAAGTGAAGAAAGTGGGGGAAGAGGGCGATGGCGGTTTAGTTGCACAGGGTGGGAGCCCTGATCTGCAAGCCCTTTTCAGAAGGTTCTGGAAAGTGGCAGCTCCATATTGGTTTTCAGATGACAAGGTCCAAGCTAGATTGCAGCTTGCTGGTGTTTTTGCTCTCACTTTGGCTACAACTGGAATCAGTGTTGGATTCAATTTCCTGGGGAGGGACTTCTACAATGCACTCGCCAGTAAGTTCATGTGTATAAATGAACATTGATGCTTTGGGTTGTAACCCCATTTATCCATCTATTTTAGCCACATAGAGTTTGCTTGATATCAGATTTTCTATTGTTTTGGTGTTATCATTAATTATTTACTCTAGTATGAAGTGGCAAAAAGAAACTGAACCTGTGTAAGTTTGTTAATGCAAGACAAGGATCAAGAGCAATTCACCAAGCAACTGCTTTACTACTTGTGTGGCTTTGCTGTGGGAATCCCGGTGAGCACATTGCTGCACTTTCTTAGGTATAGCTCTGCTAGACTTTGCTTTAGTTGCTTGAATGATGAGTCTTGTTACCTGAAGCAGGCTCTTAGTTAGAAGGATAAAATGTTGAAGCAGGACTCAGTCATATATGAATTGCCTAGATGCGACTTCAATAGTCACACTCATGCCCTTTCATGTTTTTGGGCCTCATTTTTTTTCGGAAGTAATGCCATTCTTAATTGTGTCATAGCCTTTCTTCTAATTTGATAGAGTAAATGAGTTCATAGGATTAATACTTCAGTACATGAAGATTTGATCCCAAGAAAGAGGGGAAAAAAAAAATCATACAAGGGAACTGCATGACCATTGCTCGATAGCAATGTCGATAAGTTTTTCTAGTTAACTGCTTCGTTGTTTTTGAAGCAACCATCAACTGGTTATATGTGGGTCTGTCAAATAAGTGCACTAGTTGCATGTCTGCCTCATTTTCCTGAAGCTTTTGTATCATGTTTGGGAACAAGCTCTGTGGATGTTTTTCTATTATTATTTGGTTTCTTATACCTTATTTTAATGTTTTGCTCATCTTTCTAATCTTATTCATCAATGTGTTGCAGTTTTTTGTCTTGAGAGATTATGCCAGAGAAACACTTTCTTTGAGATGGAGGTCTTGGATGACTAGCTATTACATGGATCGCTATCTTAAGAATCAGACTTTCTATAAAATTCAGTCACAGTCAATCATTGATAATCCAGACCAGCGAATTGTTGATGATCTAAGTTCTTTCACCGGGACAGCTCTGTCTTTCTCATTGATATTCTTCAATGCTGCTGTGGACTTAATCTCCTTCAGTAATATCTTATATGGAATCTATCCTCCCCTCTTTGTTGTTCTTCTCGTATACTCCATTGGTGGGACAGCTATCAGTGTTTTCCTTGGAAAGGTGATGAGTCATTCCATTTTACACTCGATGGTTTAAATTGTGAGGCAAAACCACCACTGCTCCCCCACCCTAGGACCTTTATGATAGGTCAATTTTAATTAACTAGAAATTGTTGAAATGACAGGAATTGGTGACTTTAAACTTCTTGCAAGAGAAAAAAGAAGCAGACTTTCGTTATGGACTTGTAAGGGTTCGGGAAAATGCTGAGTCGATTGCTTTCTACAGTGGTGAAGAAAGTGAAATGCAACTTCTTCTCCAGCGATTCAAAAGTGCCTTTGAAAATTTGACCGTGAGATGCTTCTTTAATTTACTTATTTCCATTTAATATATTCTTGTACAAGATGTTATTGGCATTTATATTCAGTCCAACTGATTTTACTTCTTTAGTTTTTATTGCATATATTTCTCCCTCTTAAACTGCTAGATTTTGCATAATCTACGTCAAGTAAGCTGCATTCATTCCAAAGGGTTTGCTGTTCTGCCTGTTTACTGTTTCTTGATTGAAAAAACTGGATCAATGTGAATGAACTTGACTTTGGTATAGGTATTGACCTAATATTATGTTCGAAAGCTAAGCATTAATGCTGTATGGAAGTTAAATATCTTTAGATATGGGAATAGTGGAAGAAAACTGTTAGCTGCTGTTATAAAATTATGGTTCAAGGGCAAGGGGTTCAATGCAGAAACTCTAGTCACTGAAATCTCGGATGAAATGATGAATATTATGAGCAGTTTTAAAGGATTATCTAGTGGCCATGTTGTTTAAGACTTAAATGATGCTCAACTAATAGGATAGATGCTCTTTAAGGAACTGTGAAACTGCCAAATCAGGTGTTCCAGTTGCGGACTTTTACATATAAAAACTTCAGAAAGGTGGGTGGTTTAAACTTCAAAATCTGGCTGCACAATATTCTGGAAATTGTAAGGAGACTCAATGCAACCTTGCTTTTCATATAAATAGTTAATCACTGATTCTTCCACCTCAAAACTCTTCTGATCTGATCAGTAGAGCTATAAGTAAACTGGATAATCTTAAACTGGATAATCCTAGAAAGATGGACACACACTGAAGGGCCTTGACATGTAAACTAAGAGTAACATCACATTTTAATGCATGATGACTCAATTAGACCTTCTCCTGCCTTATCAGGATGTTGGCTTGCATGTGCACTGGCCAGTTTTTGTGATTGGGAAACTCAATTAAAGGTCAAATATAACCTTATTGCAGCATATCTTTTTCTTTATTATGTTATGCGATGCTGTTTCATCCTTGAACTTACAATAACCTGATGATAATTGCTTACTTTACAGCGATTGTTGATTTCTTCAAGAAATTTGGAGTTCTTCACCAACGGCTACCGTTATCTCATTCAAATTCTTCCAGCTGCTGTTGTTGCTCCTATGTATTTTTCTGGAAAAATTGAGTTTGGTGTAATCAATCAATCAGTCTCTGCTTTTAATCATATCCTTGGTGACTTTTCCCTCATTGTGTACCAGTTTCAAGCTATAAGTGCTTTTTCTGCTGTTATTAATCGGCTAGGTATAGCATTTTTTACTTTTCTCGTCTTTCCTGTTACATTTTAATATTTTTGGATCTCATGAAAGATATAGCATATATAAACTGACTTTTACTCTGCAGAAAAGAAAGAGTTGTTGTAAGATAGTTTGTGGTTTTATTTACATATAGACAAATAAAAGGCCCCGGAAAATAAAAAGATATTTCAATAAGTCAGAGATCATTTGTAAGACAACATGACTGTCCTCTAAATATACTGCAGATGCTACATATGCCCTTTTATATGATATGGCAAATATGTATTATCATGACAAATTCCTGGGAAACAATGCTGCTTCATAGAACTGGAATGTTACAAAGTTTTGTCTTTAATTGATAACTCCAACATTTTTGTAAATAGTTATACCTTTTCTTTTCCCGTCTTTTGTCTTTTTGAGTGCTGCATCTGGTAATGCAACAAAGTATACTATCCTGTCTGTATTATTTGTCTGTTCAATCTACTGTCATATGTATGCTTCTGAGACTGTCTTCAATCCATCTATATACGTATTCTTAAGCTTGTTTTGTTGCTTTGAATTTAATAAAATGCTACTGGCTAATACTTTCTCTTTTGAATATGCAGGTGAGTTTGATGATATTTTGGACAGAAGCAGCTCAAAATCTCTCTCTGATACTTTAGAAGATGTGCATATCACGTACAAAGATTTTAGGAGTTCGTCTTTATTGGAATCTAATGGATCCATGCCACCAGAAAAATATGGAACATTACTAGAGATAAAAAATTTGACTCTGAAGACTCCAAGTGAATCTGTACTTATTAGAGACTTGTCAGTGACGATCAAGGAAAAGGATAATTTACTGGTAAGCAATCTAGTGGCCCCTCAGGACCTTCCCTCCCTGTGCTACATGTCATGGACCAACGCTCCCAAAAGCCACACTTTCCCTCACATAAGAGCCTTTTGGGCTTGAAGTGTAGATAATGAACATGCTCACTTATTTTGTGCTCAAATTTAACTACTCTATTTAGAAGCGAAGGTGGTAAGGATTGAACTCTAGATAACCTGACAATAAAGACTTTGATTCCATATTTTGGTTAGTATAAAATATTACGTAAAATTAAATTTAGATTTATATTCCTTAAGTTCAAGTTCATAAAACTGTAGAGTTGTACCAATGCATTTCTAAATAAAACTGATATAACAGGTCATGGGACCAAGTGGAAGTGGTAAGACTTCTTTGTTAAGAGCGCTGGCAGGTCTTTGGAGAACTGGAACTGGAATGATCGTATACTATTTGAATGGTGGAGAAGATCTTGAGCAAACCATTTACTCAGATGTGAGTACTCTTTCAGTAAATGCTGCTCATGACACAGATGAAGAACACGGAAAATCCATGAGCAGACAATCTAGAATATTTTTTCTTCCTCAAAGGCCATATATGGTTTTGGGTACTCTTCGTCAGCAATTGCTTTATCCAATATGGACTGATGATGCTGTTGCTATGTCAGATGATACTAAACCAGGAAGTATGTGATTTATAGTTTCTTTTTCCCATACACCTAAATGTATCTTAAATAATTCTTATGCTAACTGCGTACTTGTTTATTTTAAAAATTCTTTTTTTCTTTTTGTTTCTATCTTCATCTCATTCTCTCTACTGCAACAGTCAAGACTCAATACATTTATAGCACATCTCATTCTCTCTACTGCAACAGTCAAGACTCAATACATTTATAGCACTGACATCTGAGATGTTGAAATGCTGGTGTCTTTTTTATGTAGAAAAGATAGAAATGCTTTTCTAGATATTTTTTGGGAGGCTTTATAATGATAGGAGGAAAAATATATCTGACCCAAAAGAAAGTTTGAATTAAAAAGATAATTTAGGAAATATAAAAGTATAGGATTGTTTATTCATGAAGTATAATTTGCTATGTTATTTTGAAAATGCAGCTGTAAAGACTTCAAGACAAGAAAGCTATTAATATATATTTGGTAGAGTTAGGGTAAACTCTTGTGTACACAATAAGATAACATAATGGTGAACCAAGGCTAACCAATGCCTTTTCAGTCTTCTTAGAAACATCTCATGAATCTGAACGTTAACTAAGTTCAATAAAAGCAAGCCATAGCTAACTAGAATCTTGCAAAGATGATCCCCTTTAGTTCCTTCCACATTAAGCTGTTAGTCTAAAAGTAGATCTTGGTTCTACGAGGATTAACCTAGGTCCAAAACATGAATGTAAATAAATATATGTTTGTTTTAGGTTAGGTTCTTTAAACACGTAGGAGACAAAGAAAACAACCTAACCAAGATTGAACAATATAAAATAATATGAACAAGACAAGAACAATAACTAGAATTCCTCTTTATTGATTTTTCTCCTTGTCAATTACAATAGATGTTTTTCTCTCTGCTTTCTAAAGAATAGTTTCTCTCTCTAAAATTGAGTTCCTTTACTTGCATATCATCACTCGCTATTTATAGGCAAGGCTAGGGGATAAATTGGTCCTTTTCCAGTTTCACAATTAGGGCTGACACAGTGCATACTTATTGGATCTCAATCACTGGCTAATGAGCTTCTGAAATTTAGGCTGTTACATTTGGTTGAGAGTGATCTCCTTGGACATCTCCACTTGGTTTGAAGGTCCATTATTCTAAGATGATTCCAAAAAAATGTTCTTCTGTATTCCTTTCCACTTTAAATAGGATCTAGACTTCATAATCAAGTGAAAAATTCTTGAATCTGAGCATTGACTTTAACGTTGCAACAAGTTCTTATTGAGAATTTATTAATTTGTATTTCTGTAGAGTACTGTTTTTCCAAATGTTAATGAAGAGCTTAACAATCATATAACTCTGTCGACTATATACTATCATATTATATGATTAAACAGAAAATCCTACCTGATTTATATCACTGTTATATTATTATTATATTGGCTGGAATTGCAACTTTACTGATTGAGTGTATTTTGACATTGGTCTGTAGGTATGCTTCCTTTCTTGTCTCAGTTCCCAATTTCAGATGACACGGAAGATAAGCGTATGAAGCCAACGACAGATGAGCTGATACAGGTCTTAGAGGATGTCCGCCTTGGCTATTTATTGGCTCGTTTCAGTTTGGACTCAATGCAAGAATGGTCCAGTGTTCTTTCTTTGGGAGAGCAGCAACGCCTTGCATACGCCCGTCTTTTGCTTTCAAGGCCTCAGTTGGTTTTATTGGATGAATCAACAAGTGCACTTGATGAAGCCAATGAGGTATTATTGAATTCCAAGTTCATATGACATACATGTGAATTTGATATATCATATCATTTGGGAAGTCATGTTACTTGCTAAATTGACCATTCGTACCTATTTGTGCATTTTCACATGCATCTAATAATATATACATACTTATCTAAGAAAATGTCCCCATCCCACCCTAGAGAACATCCTCATTTCTCAAGCATCAGTAAAATGCTGAAGTCTCTAAAGCATGGATGCCTCTACAATTGATTGTTTCTATAATTGACTAGCATCTAATTTAGACACTGGGCCCATACAGTCTTCTTCTCTTGTAACCAAGTTTGGAAAAGGACAAGAAATTTTAAATTGAGTGGAAAAGGCCACTGGGAGAAATGACTTCTTGTAAAAGATGTCTGTAGCTTAGGCCAAATGGCTTTCACTTTCAGTTCAGGTTCATGGGAAGTAATGCTTGAACTAAGCCCATGAAACACTGCTATTTATTCTTATAATAATTTATGCCAAGAACCATTTTTCCTCAAAGCTTAAACTGTTGGTTAGAGGGACATGAATAGATTTATGTCTAGGGCACTCCCTCAAGCAATAGTTTTAATGCATAAGTAGATCTTTGCCATGTTAGATATAGGCATATGAATGCTGTATGTTGTTTCATTCTTTTTCATACACAAAAAAATTACTTTTCATTGAAGTTACTCAATCATCTATCTTCTACTCAAAAGCTATAGTTGAGATGAGTAGCTTGTATGAAAAGTGATTTTTTTTTTTTTGAGTTAAAAAAATACTTTCGTCAAAATAAGTGGAAATAAATGCACCTCATATCTGACAAATAACAATTTACCGTCCTAACATAACTGACTACATTTGTTTTTAGATTAACTTATTTTGTGTTTAGAAAAGCATATAATCAATGTGCTGTATATAGAACTTTTTAACTGAAAACTGAAAATTCGTTTAAATAACCTAAATGAAACCAAACATGCTAGTACTTGCCCCATCCTGTGAAGGGATCCAAAAGAATGTTAAGATTTTATTCGATGTCATGATGTATATTCCTTTATGTGTTACTGAAGTTCATACTGTTGTGCTTTTGGCTTACAGGCTTATTTGTACCAGAAGATTGGAGCAGCAGGCATAACATACGTCAGCATTGGCCATCGGTCTACCTTGTGTGATTACCACAACAGAATTTTACGCATATCCACGGCGGATTCTGACAATGAACAGATAAATTGGAACATTGAACCCACCAAACGTGAATCCTCTCCAAAGTTTACAAATCTATGATTTTAGGGGGCGCTTCAGAATTGGTTGCAATGGTTTGCTGCTTATTATCTCAGGATAATGTGTCAAATTTTATTTAAAAATGATTTTGTTGTACCTGGATGTCAATATGTAGAATTTTCCCTGCAACTGGCTGCTATAACATTCATGTTCTTATGTACACATTGATAGAAGCATACAAGAAGGATGTCAGGAGACTTGCACTTTTCTTTTCACAAATTTTTTCAAGTGATTTATCTGTCTGTTTTTTTGTGCTTGTTTCTAACACTTCAGATTTTTCTTTTCGTGAGTAAAATTGGTCAAAAATTACTGAACTGGGATGGAAAAGGAAAGTGTTGGAACTGGATTAGAAAGTACAAGAAATAATGCTTTATTGCTATAGAATTTGATAGGAAGCTGGTCTTTGCTAAGGAAAATAGAAGTTATCTTCTAAAATAATATTAATATGAAGCTAAAGTCCATGGATAATTAGCTTAAAAACATGTATGCAAGTATGACAATAGCAAGAAAAGAAAGAGGAAGAGAAGTCCTGTTGGAGCCGTTCAACCTCTCTAGCCCTTTCCAGAATCTATCTACTTTTTCTCACTCCCTTTGCTTTTAAAATTAGCGACACTAAGCATTTATTATTCACACAAATATGTAACTATTACATAGCTCATTATATTTTATAATTAAAATTCACTCTTATTAATAAAATGACATAATTAAAAAAGAAAAAGAAAGTCAAGCAAGCAAGTCGGTGTTGGTGGGTCATCTACTTAATTTTCAAATGTCATACTTCATCCCAAATCAAAATATCTCAAAACTTTTAAAATTTTAATTTTCAAGTTTCTTTTAATCTTCAATATCTCAAAACTTTCAAAATTTCAATTTTCAAGTTTCTTCTAATCTTCAAGCAAGTTTCTTTCTTTTTTTTTTCCCAAACAATCAAAATTCACCAAAACATTTCAATTTCTATTTTCATTGCCATTTCAAGCCCAATTTGGAGGATCGGCATTGTATAACACCCTAATATTCAACCCAAATACTACTAGCATGTATTGAGGCTAAATATTAGTCGTCACTTCTTGATTTAACTTTAATTACCTTTGAAACTATGTAATGAAAATACGAGCCAAATTTTTCTTTTTCGAAAACTCGTTAAAATATGAGCCGCGCGTAGCATATATAGACGGTATCATAAAGTACGGAAATATAAACATTACAAGGCTCCACAATTAACATAACATCACATAATATATAAATCCACCCACCAAAGAGGTGAGTTGAGTTCAAGTACAAGAATTAAAAGATGCGAATACAAAGGAACTGAGAGTAAATAGAAAAGGAAATGCATGGACATAGACCTACATAGTGCATCTAATGTAGATGGCCTTTAAACAAAAGAAGGTCATCATAAACTAAAGTGGCGTGTGTGCACTAATCTCCCTAAGAGCCTCTACAGCTGCTGGCCTGGGAACGGGGGAACGTATCCAATACATGGTTGTAGCACATCGGGGACAGGTACACCGGATGGTCGCACATGGCCTCCACGTCTAAGGCACATAGCCTGCCTCCGCGCCAACCGTGGCTGCGTCACCGTGTCCTCACTCCCTACTGGTATAAGTGGGGACGTGGGGGCAGAACCCTCCAAATAGATGTGCGTGGGCTCGTCCTCCTCAGGGTCAGTCTTTGACAACCTCGAGCATGGAACATAATCGGGGAAGTCTCTAACAGGTGATTCGGATGGGTGTGCACGAAACCTCCGCTCGTCATGTAGACGGGCTCTCTCGAACACCACGTCAGCACCATAGGGGGATGTAGGGGAAAAACGATAACTCTGTACAGGATGCGCAAAGGGCGCCGATTTAACACTAACACACGGATGTAATAACGTCCCTCGAAGTGGTATGATCCGTGATCGGGGTCAAAATGAAACTCCCATGTCGGCATGTCAACGAAGAAGACGAATGTCGCCATCTGAATTTGAAGACGTGATGGAAAGGAAAGGTAAGGGAAGTGAGAATCTTTACTAAAGAAACTCAGTAGGGTTTTCCTTCTATCTAGGCGACATCATCTACGTCTCCAGGAACTTCGGGTTCTTATAAAATAGTGGGCATGTAATAGTTCAATTATGAATTTCTAAAACATTGATTACCGAGGCCCATTATTTTTAACACATAGCTTGTATTTACATGGATGCATCATACTTCATTATGCTATGCAAGATCTAGCTAACTTATTAGCAACATGGTAATTGTAGACATGATACCTGGCACATAAATCATAAAACATAAAGCATAAAACATAGAACTTGGTATATGGTACATAGATCATAGAGCATAAAGCATAAAAAATAGAACTTGGTACATGGTATCTTATCTTGGTTACTTAGGTGACATTAAGACATTTACTTAGCACATGGGGCCACCCTAATTGTTCTCTCCTTTGAGAAACCTCTAGGTTATGAGCTCATACCTCACTAGTCGTCACTAGCACATGGTCTTATCCCTTTTGATAAGATTAAGGTCTCGACTTAAAGTACTATGGGGCTAGAATCACGTCCTCCCCATCTATAGTTTGATGGTTCTGTAGGATCATTTTCTCATAGTTTATGTCACCTTAAGTCTTAGCATGTTATAACAAGATGCTACATATTTTAAACATGTCACATATCTCATATAATTCTAACATAGGCATCTTTAAGGTTCTAAGAGAACAATAACATGCAATTGATAATTCTATTATCATATAGCATCATATAAGTCATAAGACAACACATAATTTCATCAATCTTAGAGGGCACGCAAACCATTCCCTTAAAAGTAAAAACCCCTAATCGGGTAACCTCAAACTTCCAAATCATTTTCTCACACCTCTAAGGGATTGATTAACCTCATTACCACAATTTATTAAGTCCTAGAACCTAATTAATTATGGCTGGACAGCATAGGTAGTAAGCACATTTTGATGAATTACGGTGTTCTAGAAGTTATATTTTAGGTCCTTTCTCATTACCGACTTTTCCTATGATGCAATAATTAATACCTAAATAAATTATGAGTCATTATCACTCATCTAAACATGATATAATATGATTCTAAAAACTCTATCAAGGCTGGAACAGAATATACATTTTCGGTTCCTAAGGAGTTCTAGAAATCACATTTTCAAACTATTAGAGTTACTAAGCATGCCTAAAATGCCTAGAACAATTATCATACAATTGGTAAGGTATTTAAACACATATAGACCACCCAAAATAGAATTTAAGGTGCTGGAATAAATAAGGCAGAATCGAATTCATAATCATCATATAATGCATAGAACTTCATTTATAAAACACATAAATTGTTAGTTTCTCTTGGAACCTTTTTAGAGCTTTTAAAACTCACTTAGAAACAATTTATTTCATCAAAACCTTCATAAAATACATGAGAGCAGTGACCATTTCAAATAAATCTCAAGGGGAATTTAAATCATAAAATCCCGTCTAAAACATTTGTCATAGTCACCTATGCTTAAGAAAAATCCTAAGACATAGATTATAGGTCCTTGTGACTAAATGAAACTTATTCTAGGTTCATTATCATCACATGTCTGAGATGTACATTCCAAGGAATGCTTCCATATTTATCTTTTTCTTAGGATGAAGAGGGCAAGTCTTTGAGCTCTAGGGGTTTTAGGTGATAACATAACATAAACGTGATATGCACTCCATTTTATATTTCTTTAGAAAGTAAAGTGAGGGCTCAAAATAAATATGAGATGCAAGTTTATTTCTTTATCTTAAAGTTAAGTGATGACTTGAAATATAACATGAGATGCAAAGCTTGAAACTTAAACGTGCTTATGCAAGTTCATTTCTTTATCTGAGGAATTTAGTGATAACATAGGAAAGTAAATATGCATAGCATAAAATAAATGTGGATGCAAGTTCACTTTTACATCTTATTTATAGCTCCTTCAAGACTTTTAAAAGAACAAAGCTTAAACCCAACACTCATCCAACATGAAAATGTAAGCTTTACTAAGCTTTAAAAGTAGAGGCATAAAAGAGCTATGTCATATTCTTTATTAATGTCCAATAAGCCCTATCTAGAGCGAACTCTAGAACATGCCGACCAACTTTAAGGTTGACAAGGGTAGGCTATGGACTTTTGGAAAACCTTATTACTTTCTTTAAGTAAAACCTTGGGTAAGCTAAGAGGAATAACATTTTTCTTTAATCAAAAGGAAATGGCCGAACCTTAATGAGGAATAATGGACCATTTTCCACTCTAGGGACCAAGGATCTTGATGATGTAATGACACCAACATCACTAGTCCTCATCATTGAGTGTATAACCTCATCCCAAACCAACATCAAGACAAAGTTCTCAAAAAAAAAAAAAAAAGGAAAAACCGGAACCATATTTGGTTCAAGAACAAAGGTCAAGCTTTAGAGGTTGTTCAAGTGTTAAACACCATCATAAAACCCTCATCATCAAGCTCTTATTTTTCCAAGTTCCCAAGGGCTCCATGGCCGAAATCAAAAAAGGAAAAGAAAGGTTCCAAAAAGGTCAAGAGAAACATAAAGCTCATTCTTAACTCAACTTGTAAAAGATAAAACTTTTCCTTAGGAAAAACTCAAGCTTTAGAGGTTTTCTTGAGAGATGAACACAAAGTCACCTATAGAGAACACTCATCATCAAGCTATCATATTCAAGGCCTTGAGGCCGAAAACAAAAGGAAAGGAAAATGAAGAAACCAAAAAGAAAAACTCTATCAAGGTTCATCCAATCATTATTTTCCAATAAGATTCAAACATAAGGATTAAAGAAAACATTTTTAGAAAAGCTCCCTACCAAGGATAAGTGTTCTTTGAAGATGGAAAAAGGTTTGATCTTAGAGCACCAAGAAGAAGAAATCTTCCTTGAACTTGGGTATGTGTTTCAGCCGTAAGGGAAATGGAGGGGGGAGATGTTGTTGGCTTGTGTTTGAGCTTGGTTGAGTGTTTGGATGAGGAGTAGATGAAGGTTGAAGGTGGAGGAGGTGGCGGTTTCCTTCTTAGAATGAGGGGAGAAAGAAACTTTGAGAGAATAACACTTACTCTTTGAACTTTAAACTTGGCAAATGATCCAAAGTGAAGCAAAGTTCACCAAAGCAATGTATATATAGAGCTTGAATCATGAAGAGGAGAATGGGGGAAGGGCTAGCCGAATGGGTTCTTGGGCAAGAAGAAAAGAAAATATCTCCTTGTATTGTCATGTCATGGTAAGGTGTGAAGTATGGGAGGTATAGTTCATTTAAGACTTTGAATGAAAGCTTGAATGACATAAAGTAATTCTTTTTGAATGAAATATTTCTTCTAGAATGGGGGGAAGGGTTGGCGGTCATAAAGAAGCAAAGGGGAGAGAGTTTTCATTCCGTGTAATCATGTATTAGTGAGGTGTTTAGGAGTAAGCAAGGTTAGGTCACTAATCAAGGTTTTATGATTAAGTGTTAAGGTAAACTAATTAGGTAATTAAGGCTATGAACAACTTAGATTAGGAGCAATCTTGTTTGATTGATGAAGTCAAATTCCTTTGACTAGAAATTAAGGAATGGCACATTTCCTTGAATTGGGGAATGTGAATAGTGAAATCACTATTCTAGGATGTTTTCTTTAAAGAAAGGAAACTAGAAATGGGTTTTAAGTTTCCTTAAGCAATTTTAGGTCCTAATTAATCTCAAATAATTATTTTAGCTCTAGATTAATTATGAAAATTAATCAATATTTAATTAGAGCATAATATTGCTTAGGTTTTGTTTTAAAAACGTTATTAAGCCCTAATGCACTTAAGCATGGGCAAAATCGTAATTTTTCTCAAAAATTGCCTGGGACCACTAGGTCTTAAACAAACATAAATCATGCCTTAAAAATATTGTTTTAGACCTCTGGGACAAGCTCAGGTCAAAACAAAACTGAAAATTACCTTAAATTACTGTAAGGGTATTTTGGTTATTTACACGTAGAAACCTTAGAAATGAGATTCTTTTGCTCTATTAAACATTCATATGCATAGAATCCCCTTCATACATAAATAAAGATCTCATAAGGATGGCCGAGGCTGGCCATCCTCGTGTTCTAGGTAAAAATGACCTCAGGGAAATTTCGGTCATTTACACGTTTAGAGAAAATCGGGGCGTTACACATTGGGGTCAATCGATTTTGGTGTTGTGTAGGCCTTTTCAACTTTGCCCAACACTTTTAGTTAGAACAAAAAAGGCTTATGGCTTGATTTTTTGAAAGAAAGCTAGATGATGTGACTAATTGTTTTTGCATCACATAGAAGAGGTTTGGCTACGGTGGTGGAAACATCATATCTCTTTCTCATTCTCAAGTTGTGGTGCAATGCCCTAATGTTTGTGCTTTTAGAAGGAAACTTTTGATCATTTGTGATATTTGTTGGGTACTCATTTGTACTTCATTTTGGATAAAATTTCAACCAGTTGTTCCTAGTATTGTACCTATTTTGGGTATTATTTTCACTATTTTGGTAGTGAGTAGGGCATTTATTTTTTATTACTTTTTGGCATCACTCTTTGGCCTTTCTCTTTGATATTTTTCATAGTGATATTTTTTTAGAGTAGGTTATGTGGTTTTTTGTCCCTCACATGAGGGTTTTCCACATTAAAAATTTGTGTGCTCCTCTTACTTTGCCTATTTATTTTTCACACTATGGAGATATTATTTGTTTGCCATATTTTTTTGCTTGCTTTATATTATGCTTCTTGCAGATTCATTCAAGCCAGAAAGATTTTATTTCACTGCATCTTTGTTACATTTCCCAATAGCTAGTGTTAGAGCTTGGTTATTCTAACTTAGGAATTTTGCTTGATTGAACGATGGACCCTAATTACGATAGAATAATTTGCCTTAATGACACTAAATAGCATGAATGGAAAAATAAGATGAAGGATCTATTCTTTGTGAGAAAGCTACATTTCCCGATATTTGCTACTTAGAACCTGGAGAATAAATCTGATGAAAAATGGGCTTTTGAGCATGAGATGATTTGTTGCTATATCCAACAATGGGTAAATGACTATTTTTTCAATCATATTGCCAATGATTCACATGGTAGGGCTTTATGGGACAAGCTTGAAACTTTATATGCTTCTAGATCTGGGAACAACAAATTATTTTTGCCATGGTAGGCGATGAATTTGGGGCATAAAGAAGATATTTCTATTTTTTATCACTTCAGTGAATTTCAAGGTTTGTTTGACCAGTTATCTGGCATGGGTGTTAAATTGGAAGATGAGATTTTGGGACTTTGGTTGCTTAATACTTTACCTGATTCTTGGGAAAATCTCCATGTTAGTTTAACTAGTTTTGCTCCTGGTGGTGTTTTGACCATGGATTTTGCCAAAACTGCTATTTTTAATGAAGAAGTCAGAAGACAAACTCAATAGGCATCCTCTTCATAGTCAAAGGTTTTGGTTACTGAAAAAGGCAAAAAAGTGAAGACAGAGATCAAGGAAAGGGTTACAGAAGCAAGTCAAGGTTCAAGAAGAAAAATTATGAGTGTGATTATTGCTGTAAAAAAAAGTCGTGTTCAAAAGTATTGTTTTAATATGAAGAATTACAACAAAACAAGAAAAAGGAAAATGATGATTGTGTTATGCCAACATTGTTGTAGATGCTCTTGTGATTGTTTGTGATGAGAATTTACTCAATGTTGCTTGTAATGATTATAGCTGGGTTGCTAACATTGGTAATAGTTATCACCTAACATCACAGAAAGGGTTCCTTTCATCTTACACTCCAAGTATTTTGGTATGTTGAAGATGGGTAATCAAGATAAATCAAAGGTGGTTGGTACTGGTATAATTTGTTTGGAAACTAGCATTGGCACAAAATTAATTTTGAACAATGTTAGGCACGCACTCGACATCTGTTTGAATCTAATTTCTTTTAGAGTTCTTGATGATGAAGGTTTTGTTTGTGCCTTTCGTGATGGTCAATCGAAGCTCACTAAAGGTTCTTTGGTTATGGCATGTGGTAAGAAGGTTTCTCATTTTTACTAGATGAAAGATTCGATTTTTATTGAGATTGTAAATAATGTTGATTGTGATAGCTCGTCAAATTTATGGCATAACAGACTTTGCTACATTAGTGAGAAGGGACTGAAGTCTTTGGTCAAGAAGAATTTACCTGCAAGTTTGGCATATACTAAACAAGAAAAAATGTGCTCACTAATTGGCTGGGAAATAGAACTAAGTCTCCTTCAAGAGTAATCTTCCTTCTAGAAAATTAGAGTTGCTTGAATTGGTGCATTCAGATCTTTGTGGTCTAATGAAGACTAAGACTTTTGGTGGTGGACTTTATTTTGTCATATTTATCAATGATCATTCCATAAAACTTTGGGTATATGTTTTGAAGTCTAAAGACTAGGTATTTGGTGCCTTTAAATAGTTTCAGGCTTCCGTTGAGAGATAGATAGGGAAGAAACTAAAATGTATTCATATCGATAATGGTGGCGAGTCTTGTGGACCTTTTGGTGACTACTACAAAGAACAGGGCATTCAACACAAAAAGATACCCCTGAACACTCCTCAGCACAATGGCTTGGCAGAAAGGATGAACAGGACACTAAAGGAGAAAGTCATATGTTTGCTTTCTAAAGCAAAGTTTTGTGAATCTTTTTGGGGTGAGGCTTTATATAATATTGCACATGTTATTAATTTATCCCTTGCTATTGCCTAGTTATTGTTCTTGATAGAGTATGGTATTAGAAGGATGTTTCTTATGACCACTTGCATGTCTTTGGATGCGAAGCATTTGTACATGTGTCAAAAAATGAAAAGTCCAAATTAGATGTCAAGACGAGGCAATGCTGTAATCTCCAGAGCCGTTCAGAAAATATGATCTTTAATGTTTTGATTGACAACAAAGTCAATTTAAAGAAAATACTTTAAAGAATGACTAATGGCTACCTTGAGTTTCTTGACAAAGCTTATTAGGTGACTTCGAGATGCATTATCATAATTAAGTTGAGATGATTTTGTTATGCATGTGCAAACATGTTTTTTCTCTCATCAGAAGAGAAAAGTTTCAGATGAAGCAAAATTCATCAAGCAAAACACGTTCATGTGCATCAAAGAAGCAAGCTCACTATAACAAAATCAAGGAATCAAGGATATGGTTATTAGAAAGTAATAGTGAACTTCAAAAAGAAAGGATTCAATGATGATAACATTCAAAAGATGGAATCAATGTGTTACTCAAATCGTCAATCATCATAATCGTGGACTATTCATCATTATAAAGTCGAAGATTGAATATCAGAAGTCAAATAAATCAACAAGAAGTTAGCAACGCTATTAAGAAAGTTCGCATCTTAAAAAGAGAAGGAAAAAAATTAGATTTGAAATTTAAATTCAAAAATCAAATAGCCTTTATTACCCGGAACATCATCTCTTCAGTACCCTCGATCAACAAAGAAAAGACTTGTTAAGAGGTTTAGAAACCACAATCAGAAAGTAGAAGAATAGTTTCTGAAAGACTTCAAAAACTTTAATCCACTAACGGCTTCTAAAAAGAACTCCTGACAACCAAACGGGCTACTTCTCTAGATTATATTCCCAATACTCAATTTCGATAGAAGATCAGGGGCAATGGTAATAAAGGAGAATTATCTATAAATAGAGATGAACAAGCTTCAAAAGATAAGAGACGATAGATAGTGCAAAAACGCTGTAAAAATCTTTCCAAATCTCTCTGCAAGAATTATCTGCTAGATTCCTTGTATATTAAATCCTCTTTCTACATACTAGATTGTTCATATGTTCTTCCGAAGAAGAATTAGCATAAAGAAGTCACTCAAGCTGGTTTAGATTCATTGCTTCACATTTAGAAAAAGAGAAGTTTTGGTGTAGTATTATTCAAAGTAAACATCATTGAGAATCTTGTGTATCATTGATCCAGTAGTGATCGGAAGTTGAAAGCTTGAAGAGGCTACTACAAAACTACTTATTGTTGTTGAGCTAGTAAGTGTAATTTATTAACGTTGGTAAGAGCTTGGGAAGACTATGGTAAATACTATCCTGTATTGCTATTTCCTCTGGTTGAGGAAGCTTAGTGAAACTCAGTGGTTACTGAGAACTGGATGTAGGCAAGCATTGACCGAACTAGTATAAATCTCTTGATTCAGTATCTTCTCATCCTTAATCTCTTTTATTTTATAGTCTTGGATTCCAAAAAAACACTTTATCATTATTTCTTGCTTTTTATCTGCTTACTAAAGTTACTTTATGAATAATCTAATCTATCTTTCACTGTACTTCAAGCTCTAAGCTTGATAAAGTTTTCTTGAAAAAGTTTTCAGATTGAAGATTAAAAAGAAACATGATTCAACCCCCTTTTTTCATGCATTTTCTTACTATAAAATGCATCTTCATTGGTTATGACCAAGATGAATTTGCCTATAGATTTAATGATCCTATGTCACGACCTAATTTAGGCACGTGACTGCCCAATTTAGGCACGTGACTGGCACGTGAGAAATTCTACTTCCACGTAAGCCTCATGACCTAAATTGCTCTATATGCATAGTAAATCATAAAATTATTCAACATATATTTTCATTTTCTACATACAAATCACCTGTTTATCAAATCATACTAGTCTATGTTGAAATTTCATAATTCAAACTCTGTTGTCTGTCATAATACAAACATCTTTGAATAAAACTATTTTGATTCAAGACATTCATAAATATTGAATTGTTCAATACAACTTCAAATAATGTCATAATATGCAAAATTTATAACACATGCTCTATTGTCCGGGATCCTGCCTGCAATGTACTGGAGCACTCTAACCAACCTTATATACTTCACCTACAGACTCACCGACTGGAATCTATGACTGCTGGGAAGTTCACAACAGCTGCTCTATCTGTAAAAACTAGGAGAAAGAAAAGAGGGGTGAGTTTTGTAACCAAAACTCAGTGAGTGAATCCCCACCGGTAGCCCCCTTCATGGGACATTAAGAACAATGCATAACATCAAAATAAAACTGTGATACTTATAAAACATTTCATATTTACATATATATAATCAAATTCATCACTTCCCATAATTAAGATCAACAATAAACATAGATACATATGCTCAATTCATACAAACTCATGATGTACTGATTTCTGGAGAAAGTATTGACATCCATCAATCACAGTGTAATCCTATAAATACATCTATAGGGTTGGAGACTGGCTCTGCCAACCTTGGTGTTGGACTGCCCGCACCCTTGCTTATGAGCCGAGAATCTTCATGGTTGGAGATCGCTCACTAACCTTGGTGTAGGACTGGCTCCGTACACCTCTGTTTTATGAGCTGTGAATCTATCTGATTCTAACAGTCTGACCTTAGTGTACCGGTGGCTATGAAATCATGCCCAAATGATCATTCACATGGACATTGTGATTACAAGCCTCCATGGGTATGTAGCCGTCAACTGTTCTGAATATGATAAAAGATTCAAGCTCTAAAATCATTTAATTAATCATCTGAGATATAATTCAAACAATCCAATTTTTCATAACTAGAAAACTGCACATCATGATTTCAACAACAAAGTTTATAATCTAACTCCATTTCCTCTTCTAACTTTCGTATCTAATATAAAACTACTTCACACATATATAAATCAGTTCTAAAATCCAAGGAGGTAATCATAAGGTCTCTAACCATACATATATCATCAATTCTATATAAAATCAGTATAGCAACTATGGTCCCAGTTTTCATCAAAACATGTTTTCATGCTCTAAAATCAACAGTTCTGAAACATATACTCCAACAGTGATCTCAATCCTTGTGCAGTAATCTTTAAAATCAAGCAGTAAATCGTGTTTTTAATGAAAATAACTCTAATGCAGAACATAGAGACTACAAGTGTGAACCCACTCACCTGGAGGGGTAAACAATGAAGAATCTACACTAACAGAGCTCCTTGGAGCAGGAACAACAGTAGTATCTGACATAGGAGCCATAATACTCTAGATTAACTTCTCGAAAGCACTAAATAACTCAGATTTAACCCTAACACCAAGGAGGAACTTCACCTCTTGGATAACATAAGGGGAATGGCAAAACCAACCTCCAAAATAAAGAGGAAATGGAAGAAAATGAGAGAGAATATCAAGATCTCTTACCTTAAAGCTCTAGAAGTGAGAGATTGATGTTAGATTGATGAAAATTGGGGAGAGAGAGATTGGGAACGAGATTTTCGCATTTCCTAGGGGGTGAGGGGTGTTTTTGGGTGAAATGAAGGTTCTGGACCCCGAACAGGGGTTTTTATGTCATTTGTTGAGCGCTCTGCAGCCCTCTTAGCGCTGTAACGCTCACCAGAGAGCATAAAAATTCACTCCCACTCGCTCACTGACTACGCAATGGTCACTTCACCAGAATGGATTTTCACTCTCTAGAATAATTTCTCACTCCTTAGAATAGTCTCTATTGTCTTCCCCTCTCTAAAACTCACTTATTACATTTCGTAATTAAAGTTAAATCATTTATTTCCTTTTAACTTTTATTTCCTATTAACTTTTAAACATAAATGTCAATAAGGGAATACCCCCTATTTGGATTCAAATAAAATGTCTAAAAAAATCAAAATTTAGCCCAATCAAAATCTAAATTTTGGGTTTTAGTTCAAATCTAGAAATTTTCACGGTTTTATAAACTCATCGGCTAAAAACAAAACGTTTAAAGGTTTCGAAAAATTCCTTAAAAATCACTCTTTAACTCAGTTTTCTCTAGGAAATAATTACCGGGACTTTTGGTCCCAAGAATGTGACTCTATCATATGGCTCTCCAATGAGGAGTAGGGTCCAGACTTAGAAAAATTTCAGAACCCGGAGTGACAGATAATAGTAACTGACACCCTTTTAGCCCGAAAAATATTCTAACTCTTTTATTTAAAATTTGGGTAATTACATCATATTAAAAAGAAAGCTTATCAGAAGTCGTGATTTTGTTTTTGTGAATGATCAAACCTTTGAAGATATTGGTAAGGTAAAGATATCAGAAACTTCTTATGGTTTAGCTGATCTTGATTCAGCTCTTGAGACACAGATGCCCGATATAGCAAATTTTGACAATCATGATGATGCCCATAATCATATTCCAAATGTTCTAGATGAGAATATTGATAATGAAGACATAGTCAACCCTTTACTGGATACTCATCTAATAAATTTATATTCCTCTCTGCTGGGGGAGAACATGAGTGCTATAAACAGGCTATGGAGAGTGAACTTGGAAAGATTTACACATACAATAATGATTCAGACATGACAAGGTCTTTGCCAAGAGAAAAATTTGAAGACTGTCGCGTTATAGCCAATTTGGCTTCTGTCCCCACTTAAGCCAATGGGGGAGTTTGTTGTGTGGGCCTTATCAAGTGTGCTGAACACTTTTAATTAAAAAAAATGGGGCCTATAGCTTGTTTTTTGAAAGAAAGTCATGTGCATCATATTAAAGAGGTTCAGCTACAGTGTCTGAAATCTCATCTTTCTTTTCCTCGTTTTCAAGTTGTTACACCGCACCATTGTTTGTGCTTTTGGAAAGGAACTTTTGCTCACTTGTGGGATTTGATGGGTACATATTTGTGCTCCATTTAGGATGAAATTTCAGCCAATTGTTCCAAGCACTGTGTGCACTTTTATGGTATACTTAGAACTTTATTCTCTCTGTTTTGGCATAACAGTTTGTACCTTTTTAGGTATTATTTCCACTATTTTGATAGTGAGTAAGGCATTTACTTTTAATTTTTTTTAGGGCAGAACTCTTTAACTATACTTATGATATTTTTCAAAGTGGTATTTTTCTAGATTAGATCCCATCATTTATTATCCCTTGCATTGGGGGTTTTCTATCTTAAAAATTCTTATGTACTTTCCATGCCTTTGCCTATCTATTTTTCACACTTTGCAGATATTATTTGTTTGCCGTATATTTTTAGCTCGCCATATATTATGCTTTTCGCAAGTTCTTTCAAGCCAGAAAGGTTTTACTCCACTACATGTTTGTTACATTTTCCCAATAGTTAGTGGGTCATATGATATGTCTCCTCAAACGCCCATAAATTCGAATCCCATAAATTCGACTTCAAGTTCACAACATTTACAATTTTCTAACTACAATATGCTAGATGCTATCAACATTACTAATGAGCAATTTGAGAATCGTGTACAAGACAATATCAATAACGATGGAAAGAAGATAAGCTATTAATAAGTAAGTACAAGGCTTAATGTGTCAATGGATCCCTTGATTGGTACTAACTAAAGAGATGATACATTTTAGAACCGAATGCACACATATTGCATGCAAAACAACAATGGCTTAATCAAAAGAGCAGTTGGTGCAATGAAGAAGTGATGACATATGATCAACACAATGGCTAAACAATTAGGTGGTTGCGATGATCAAGCATCTCAAAAAATAGAAAGTGGATCAAATAGTGATGATATCATGGAGTTGGCTCATGAACTCAATTTTACAAGGTATGAAAATAAATGCACGTTTTACAGACATTAGAATGAGCTTCAAAAGGAACACAAATGGAGACCTCAATCAACTCAAAATGGAGGTTCCAAGAGAACAAAGATGTGCTATTGTGGAGCATACTCATCCTCATCAAATCCAAAAACACCAATGGGTGAGGATATTGGTGTGGAGTCTCTAGTCCATCCTAAAGACACTAAATCATCCAAATGGAAAAGTAACAGAAAATCGAAAGTACAGGTTACGATGAAGATATTGACACACTTAAATCTGTTACAGCTAGGAGGCTATCTATCTTGGAGGGTATTAAAAAAGTCAAGGAAATAGAGTTAGTGGATTAGGAAAAGGATATGGCATTTAAGGAAAAGATAATGATGGTGAAGGGAAAAGATCTAGAAGATAAGGAAAAAGAGAGGATAGTGAAGGCAAAAAGAGCTAGAGGAAAAGGAACAAGAGAGGATGATAAAGGTAAAGGAGCTAGAGGTAAAGGAAAGGGAAATAGATATACAAATACTTCATGCACACACCGCTATTATGAAGGAAAGAAACGATTTCATGCTGAGCTTATAGAAAAAATTATGCCAAAGTATTTTTAAGTTAAGTGTCAATTATATTGGTGGAGCATATCTAGGAATGTAACAATGTCTATTAAGTGTAATGGTTTTAAGTATGTAACATTTAATTTATGCATTTTCTGTTATGTAATATACCTATTATGAAAAACTAGTCATTGCAATACTAGCCATTATAAAAGTAACCACTGCAAAGTAGCTGTTACAAAAATAGTCCTTGTAAAACTAATCATTGTGGGAAACAACTTAAAATATGGAGCACCACTCATCCATATTTGCTCATAACATCTTTCCTCTATCTGTTCAAAGTCTTAAATCTCATCCACACTCAATAACTCCTCTCAAACATCTTTTCACCGACAACTAGTGCTAAAATTTCATTCTTACAAATGGCCAGAAATTCTAGCCAACCCAATTACATATCTTTTGATGAATTGTTTGATGATATTTTGTTTGGTGATTTAGATTAACCAGATAACATGCCTCCAGATGAATGGATTGATAATTTTATACTTGATGAGTCAGATGAGTACCAACTTCAACAACTAATTCTAGAAAAGTATGGGCAAAACACTTCCTCCAAATCTCATTGTAGCACAATAGATAGAGACCGTAATGCAAGACATAAATGTCTTTTCAATGACTATTTGTTACCTAATCCAATGTATCTTCACGAGACATTTTTGTTAGATTTGGAACCCTTGAAAAAGTGTTATTGCTTGATGTTTTGAGTGACAACAAAATCAATTTTGTTAAAATATTTTGAAGAATGGACTAATCTTTTACTTAAGTTTCTTGAGTACTCAACATGACCATTCTCATTAGCATACAAGTTTCATTAACAAGTTTTATTTTCAAGTTATCATATTTCAACATGTTTAATCTCATTCAAAAAGATTCAGAACTTAAACGAAGTGAAAAATAATCTTTGAAATGAACGTTGGTATATTTTTCACGCGAAAAAAGGATTTCCAAAGTAAGAAGCCAAGTTCAAATCTTCAGAAAGTGACCTTCATCTTTAGAATATGACACGTAATGAAGAAATCTATCTTCTTCTAAAGTAATTCATGGTTACTATCTTTAATCATGGTGATGAGATCACCAACAAGCCCTGATTTAAAGAAATGAAGCTAAAAGATAAAACCAGAAACTTTATGAGCACATTAGAAAGTACATTTACTTAAGAACTATGCACTTTACAGAATAAGAGGGATTTGAAATTAAAGTCAAATCCAAAAGGAGATTGTCAGTGACATCTCACCATTTCACTAGGCCAACCATTCCAGTTTCTAGAAGAAATAGTTCAAAAATCTCGTTCAGAAAGTAAAAAAGGTAGTTTCTGAATATGCTCTCAGAAACCTCATTTGACAACGGCCTCTACAACTACAAAAATAGCTCTGACACAGTCGAGATAGTCTTTTAAACTGTATTTCCAAGATACAAAAAGAATATCAACATGTATCACAAGAAAAACAAATCAAGGGGCAATGGCCGAAATTGAAGTTCAAGTATAAAAGACGGTCAAGCACTTACAACTCATGACTTTTTGGTTGAAACATTTTCCAAATCTATCAAGAATGCAGGAATCCTCCTTCATGTGAAAAAGAAATTACTTCTTGTAATTAGTTTCTGGTTCTACAAATGATCTTCTTTATAATTTCTTATTAGGTAACATCTTTTTGGGAAAAATTGTTAGAAAGAAGTCATTCAAGTTTTTAGATCATACACTGTTTTATTCTTAGAAAACTTGAGTGTTTATTTGTTGTGGTGAACTAATCTTTAACAAATATTTTTACCATGATCTAGTAGTGATCATTGTTAGGTTAGCTTGGAGAGACTAGTTAAAGACTACTTGGGAGTGACAATAGAGTGAGTTATTGATCACGTGAGATAACTTGAGAATACTATAGAAATACTATCTTACTTTCTCAGGGTTGATGAAGGGTTTATTTAGTGGAACTCAACAGGCTATTGAGAACTAGATATAGGTAGGTTGGCTAAACTAGTATGAAAACTCTTTGTACATTATCTCTAAACTTCCTTTATCTCTTTTACATTCTATTTTGTGATCCAAAATAACGCGTTTACGAAAATCTGTTTTAATTGGTTTACATATTTACACCTATGTTCAGAAAGTTACTTTTTGATCTTTACTAACAAATATTTCCACTGCACTTCAAGTATGGATTTGATAGTCTTTGTTTAAAGTTTTTAGAAACAACGAAAAAGAAAGTGAAAGCATAATTCAACTACCCCTTCTCGTGCACTTTTTAGCCTACAATTTTGGCAAAGGTTTCAAAAGGGAAGGCATATCTTTCTTCGTATAGTGGAAACCCTCTCAAATGTTGATCCATATTTCTAGCAGCATGTCAATGTAACAAACAAGAAAGGCTTCTCTGCAATGCAAAAATGCTCGGCTGATATGTATACATTGGCATACTGAGTATCAGCTGATGTCATTGATGATTATGTGCAAATAGGCAAAAGCAATACAATTGAATGCTTAGACAAGTTTGCCGAAGATGTAATATTGGTATTTGAGATTTGATATTTGTGAAAACTGAACTCAAATGATGTACAATGGCTACTACAGATGGCAAAGGACTATGGCTTCCTAGGCATGATGGCTAGCATCAATTGCATGCATTAGCAATAGAAAAATTGCCCTAAAGCAAGGAAAGGGATATACATGAGTGGTTACCATGGGATTGCAACATTAGTATTTGAGTGTGTGGCTTCACCAGAACTTTGGATATGACATGCATTTTTTGGAGTTGCCAGTTAAAACAATAACATTAGTGTGTTAGACCATTCACCAGTGTATGATGAAGTTCAACATGGTTGAGCTCTTGAGATAAATTATATTATGATTGATAACAATTACAGCACGAGATACTTTTTAACAGATGATATCTATCTTGAATAGGCAACATTTGTGAAAACAATATCTTGAATACAAAGAGATAAGCAAAAGTTGTTTACAAAATATCAAGAAGGGCAATGAAAGGATGTAGAGCATGCATTCAAAGTGCTACAAGCTCGGTTTGCAATTATACATGGCCATGAACAATTCTAGGAGAAAGCAAAGCTTGCAAAAATAATGAGAGCATGCATGATATTGCATAATATTATCATCGAAGATGACAAAGACACATGCTAGAAATTTTGCTTAACTCTTTTCTTACAATGATAGACGTTGACTATGACATATCACAACCAGAGCTGCATGATGAATGTTTTATCCTATATAAGAGGTATATCAAAACAATATCTAACTTCATTGTAAACAAAAACATCGACAACTACAAATAGATTGGTGGAACATATCTGGAAATTCTACAATACTTGTCAAGCATAGTTTCTAGTTATATAATATTTCAATTACGCAATGTTGTTAGCCATATTTTAATTATGTATTGTTGTTGTTAATAGTGTAATATTTTAAAAATATATCATAGACTTGTTTGTTTCAAAAATATGTTTTGATTCTTTTATATAATTTAAATATTTTTAAAATGTATGAAATGTTGTCTATAGTTTAATTTATTAAAATTTATTTTTAAAAAAAATTAAAAAAATTAATTTTATATTTTTATCCAAATTGAAAACAAAATTATGTCAATACAAGATATTAGAATAAAATATTTCTTAAATATGTTGATTTATTTTTTAATTTAAAAAAATCATGTAGGGCCATGATACAAATCAAAATTAGTTCTTTCCATTAAAGAAGAGTTGGACATTCTTTAGACACTTTTACTTTTTATGACACATTGCATATGTGGTGTTGATGTTGCAATGAGTGGAGCCACAAGTGGGATCCAAAGAGGTAAATTATATTGTAAATGGTAACAATTATACTATGAGATACTATTCAACATATGGCATCTATCCTGAATAGACAATATTTGTGAAAACAATATCCTAACCACAAGGAGATAAGTGAAAGTTGTTTGCAAAATATGATGAAGGGCAACAAAAATATGTGAAGCATGCATCTGGAGTGCTACAAGCTCAGTTTGCAATTATACGTGAGCCTGCATGATTGTAGAAGAAAGCAAAGCTTACAAAAATAATGAGAGCATTCATTATATTGTATAATATTATCATTGAAGATGAGAGAGACACATGCTGAAAATTTTGGTATACTCCTTTCTTACAACATGTTGACCACGAAATCACAACTAGAACTATCACAACTTGATCTAGGAACATAACCGGTATGTAGGTTTCTAGATCTCCACGTAAGTCTTCTGGGTAACATGATTTACTGAATGCATGAATTTTTGTTATTTTCATACTTGAAACATAATTTCATCTAAAACGTTATTAATTCTTCACTTTAAAGCATGAAACTCGAATTCATAAACTAAAGTGCTTCAACACAAATAGCTCTGAAAATCGGTCTAATACTTGAAACCAAAATATGAATACATAACCATTTTGGTACATAAACTTAATCACAATTTGCAATCCGAATTCATACTTAACTCTAAAATCACATAAGGGTGTACATACATATTCTAGAAATAAATACATAAATATGAAATTAGGATGCATAGTTCAGATTCCGCCTACATAACTACTGGAGCACTCTAATCTAACATATTCTAGACTAAGCCTTACTACAAAGTAAAGCTTACCACTAGAACAGCTGTGTATATTTGAATGGTGACTGAACAAAAACTAAACCTGCAACTATGAGGAGGAAGGGAGAAGGGTGAGTCAACAGACTCAGTGAGTGAATTCTCACCATCACCCATAGGAGACAACAACAACAACCATACATACCATATACCTGCAACTAGCAAAAACATTTCCACTATTATGTACGTAGCTATACTAAGAAAGACATTTACAATTTAATAATTAGCAAATCATATAATCTTCAAAAGTGATATAAATTACTCTAAGGGAATTTGGGAGAAAAATAATTCTAAGTTATAGAAGGTGATACTTAGTCCCTCACGAACATGAGCATCTCTCTGATAGCAAACAGTCCCTTATGGACAAGCTATAGGCACAACTAGGTCCCATCTCTGTACTCTGGGAAAAGGGTGATTGCCCCTTGTGGACAACATGGTATACCAAGGTTAACAAAAATACTACCATTAACGTACAGTTCTATTTTTCTCTAATCCATATTTCAAAACTAACTTGGAATTAAACTCAATGAATCTAAAAACTCTTAAAAATCCGGATTCATATAACTCTAATAATATGATTTTAGCATAAATGTGGCTATGAAATCATTCCAAGGGATCACCAGCTTGTAGGCATCTTGATTTCAAAAGCCCACAGAATATATATTTGGCAGGTGCTATAAATCATACTGAATTCTATACTTTTTAATATCATAAAAACTGAAATTCTAAAATCATATCTCAAGCTAACTTGCTTTCATACATTTGGGAATTCCAAAAAAGAAAAAATCGTATTTCATAATCACATGACTTATTAAGCATGGTAGTTCCAGAATCATGATAACTTCTCTATTCATGAAAGCTACGTTGTACTCTGCTGAACATTGTCTCAATATAACTTAGTTGGATACTTTAAAAGCACAATTTGAAATCTCAAGTCTTGAAAACATAGCAATATCATAAATCCATTAACACATGTTTAATTACTTTAGTGAATTGGCTAAATCATATATTTTCCAATGAATCTCTTCCAAAAATATATAAAATATTTTCATGGTACACAACAATCCAAATCATGGCCTCATGATTTCCTTAAAATACACTTTTCATGCTATAATCAAAATTATAATTCTTGTTAGCTTGGCATAAATTGTAAAATCATATTTATATCGTGTTTTCATTTCTAAATTCATGCTTAGCCATCATAATACTTGAACATATTCATAATAACTAAAAATAAGGTCATGGGTTTAAACTCATTCATTGTTTGGAGCTGAGAGTATGTAGTTACTACCAATTTGATCTTAAAAGCTTGGAAAGACATCAACAACTGTCATAGAGCAATATAGACACATTAATAATCTATGACAACTCTAGAATAACTCTCTAAATCAACTCTATGAATATTGAGGAAGTACTCCGATTTAACAATAATATAATAAGAAATTACAACACCCATAGCAGGGAGGAGTAAGAAAGGAGAGGAATCAAACATATTATGGCGCAGATGACCACAATTGCGCACCCAATTACTAATCTTTATGGCGCTACCCACGAGCAGCAGAAGCCAGTAACTTCTTCATCAGCCAAAACAAAAAGCGCCCCAAGAGCCCCAAACACAGCAAAACAACCAAGCCCGCCCAGTAGAATGCATAATACAGGGTAATGTTATAAATTGTTCTGTCAACTTGATCCGTGACCATCCTAATAGCAAGCACATAGGCTCCAGCGGTGCAGTAAACTGAGACACACATGGCTATCATGAGCAACCACAGAACAAACCTGTTGCTGAGTGAAAACCCACTAATAAGCAAAAGGATCACTGTGTTTGATGCTGAGAAAGATATGGTGCACAAAAGTAAGAAAAGCTCGTAACTTAGCCTCTGGTTGGTGTCACCAAAGGCCATAACTGAGGTTCCAGCTTTGCAAGTTTTGCCGGCAGCACAACCCTGTTGGCTGTTCGTGTCAGACTGCCAAACACCACCTGGTGGGTTTGTGGCAATTTGGAAAGTCATGGTT
The DNA here is from genome assembly GCA_031216105.1 of Dalbergia cultrata. Taxonomy (NCBI): domain Eukaryota; kingdom Viridiplantae; phylum Streptophyta; class Magnoliopsida; order Fabales; family Fabaceae; genus Dalbergia; species Dalbergia cultrata. Next base: position 24,050,794 of record CM062350.1, read on the forward strand.
GAGATGAATGTGGCTACAAGCATCAGAGAACCTCGCTTCTTTTCCATCCACTCCCTCTGATAGTTTTGGTACCTTGTGAATTCGCTCTCGCTTGATTCAGTACCATTCTGAGGATGATGAGTCATTGTTGCAGTTCGTGGTGAGAGTGAGAGTGACCTTCGCTCGATTTCCATTTTCTTTGTGGTTGCTTCTATGTTAGGATGCGGGAGTATAATCAAATCAAATGGGGATTAATATCAAGGGCGATGTATTTTGTTTGAGCCCTTCCATTAAATTGAACTTTCCTGGGTCAACGTGATTACATTGTCAAAAACCAAATACTTTAAACTAGTTAACATACTCATATCAAATATACATCGTATTAGATATTTGACCAATATTTTTAAATTCTCTTTGTTATGTCTACATATTTTTTATTTGATTTAAATATTCATTCACCATTGCAGAAAATTCCACACAATGAACTGAAGAACCAGCAGTATTGTCATCGACTGTGATTAAAATCAAGCATTGGGTTTGGGTCAGATTGGTTAGTTTTAAATATTTGCCATAAAGGTCACAATCATGACCAAGTCGTCGAATTAAAAAATGAGTAAAATCCAACGACCGATGAAACTGGTTCATACACCAACTGGTTACATGAATAACTGATTATATCGAATGACGTGGTGGATAAATATAGAATTTACAACAGATTAGAAATTATTTCTTGAGGACAACATACTTTTCAAGATTCAAATTACAATTTTCAAATGAGATACGGTACCTCTCACGAAATTATTATTTCAGAACAAATGCAAGTTAATCAACAAAGTGTGGCAAAGTTAGTAAGGTGGCTGGGTCCTTTAAACATATATTATGGGCTCGACTCTTGCCGTGTGTATAGAAAGGGGTATTGTTGGGAGAGACAATATCCATGCATGATCTCACTCGCCCAAAGGGATTAGTCTTATTTCTGGCGAGATCTGTTGAGCAATAATAATAAAAAGAAAGAACATATGCAAGTTGGGTTCTTCGCAACTTGTATCTTATAAATAAATAAATTTTAAATTGTTCCAAACTTTGTGATGCACAAGTGTTGCATTTCTTTCTGGTATTTTGAGCGGAGACCGTTTCTTATTCAACTAGTTCACTCAATACATACAAACAATGGGAAACGCAGCTCAGTTTAGTCCAGTTCAGATCACATAAATCGCCCAGTCGTACGTAAGTAACACTTTATATATATATATATACAAGTTTGACTCAAAAAAAGAAAGAAAGAAAGAAAGAAAGAAAAGTCTTGATTTAATCACCATATTCTGAGCGGTGTTACATATGCGAAAAAATATTTACAAAATTTTTAATAGAGAACATATCATTTGGCAAATGTCTCGGACTAAAAATATGAAAGGCAAAAATGTGTTTAGAGCAAGAATGGAGACAAAAATACTAGAGTTGTCTTATTTTGAGCCAATTTTTATAATTCTAATTAGGAGAAATGCTGAAGATATGTCTCAGAGACACAAATTATATATATATATATATTAATAACATCTCTTTAAACATTTCATATTCCATCTTTTCCCTTTTCCCTTTTCAAATTTTTGTTAAATTAAAATTAATCTTTTCATTAATCACTATGTTCTATAGACCACTACCAAATATAATTCCTTTCCATCTTCAGTATCATCTCCGTCTCTATTGTCCCACTGTCTTCTATCTTGGGATAGATACCAAACGCATCATAGTGATTATTGGATGAAATAAAGTGATATGACTGACTTATTCATCTGAAAACTAACAATTATGATATATAATTTTGGATACAAAATTCTAGCGAATTTTTTGGTTGTCTAGCATCTCCAATATAAAATTGTTTTATAAAATTAGTACACATTTTTTTTTTTGGGGGGGGGGGGTTTGTTTGGGTGAAAAATCATCTTTTTACATCTCAAAAGAATTCCTTTTCATATATTTAATAATTATTTAAAAATAATATAAATCTCACAATTTTCATCTATTTTTGCAACAGTTAAAAAAGGGTAGCTTATAAAATAATACAGTTTTCAACTTTTTTAACTATATATAAAATTTTAATTTCCTAATCACTTTTCTGTGATATGAAACAAACACACCCTTAAACTCTTAATCATAATTGACTTTATCAAAATATTTAAGGGTATATTTTTTAAATTTAATTTGTATACAGTGTCAGTATAAAAAAATTATACAAACATCCAATCATATACTATCCATATTTATCAAACTCAACTCTGTCAGGAGCCAAGTCACAAATTCATTGGTTCAACCATTTAGCCATTGGGTGAACTGGGCCTATGGCAAATTATTGTTACAGTCCATATAAATTGGGCAGACCTCGAATTAAAGTGCCCCGTCGAAGTTCGACTTTGGTAGAGACATGATGAGCGCAATTCATGACATGACCCAATTAGAGAAGGGTCAACAAGGCTCGAACTTGGAGACAAGCCCGACATGGATTCTAACCTTGTACAATAAGAAAAAAAGAAATTCAGACAAAAAAGGAAAACTGTACGAGGGAGTCGTGCGATCATGCACAAACCTATGATCACCTAAACTGGAACGTGCCCAAAGGTATGTGTTCCACCATTGAGTCATCCTTGTGATCGTGGGAAAGTGCCAATGACAGAAAAACTCAATTGCCATTATAAATAGAGTTCTAACTCTAAATATGTGATGTTTTAGGTCTATGTGTTCTTGGTTAAGAACACAGTATTAAGGTATCCTGAAAATCTCTGATTTACTAAAAATCACTATGTTGATGAAGTCTGCCTTTATATGCACACAGTTTTGCTATAGCGAGTTATGCTCATTGCAGCAAGTAAGAGAGTAAGGAAAGTTTGTTATAGTGAACCCCTAATGCCAATTTAAGCACAACATCACCAGTCTCTCTCTCACTTCCAAATTCGAAATCTAGCAGCCTTCAAACTCTCTACCACCCTTTTTCTCCCATTGTCCTCCAAGCTCTAAGGTAAGGAATTTATAGTGTTTTGCATAGTTCCTCCCTTATTCTTCATATTTATGATTATGGGTATTAATCTACACAAGTTTGGACATGTTTGGGATTTGTCCTAGTATATCACTACAAGAAAAACGCGGGTTACCAATGAAAAATGAGAAATCTGACCCAAATTTTTTTTTTTTGGGTTTCGGTCATTTGCGACGAATTTTCTGTCGATAATCCACTGGTGAACTTCACCCGAAATTATGCAAAATATGGTGCACAAGTTGCCAATGAAAAATCCATTGATAACAATTTTTTTAAAAAAATTTCGAAATTAATTTTTACTGATCGATTTTTCATCTGCTATAATTATGTGAAAAATTTGATTCAGAATTTAATTTCACCGATGGAAAATTCTTTGGTAAATAATTCAAAATATAAATTTGTAAAAATTGTATTTACCAATGCAAAATCTGTCGATAATTATTTTTTAATACTTTTTTTAAAATTATTTTTATCGACGGATTTTTTGTCAGTAAATATTTTTTTATTTTTTTTCAAAATTATTTTTATGAGCATATTTTTCGTCGGTAGTGAAAAATTTAATTCAAAATTTAATATTACAAGCGAAAAATCCGTTGATAATTAGTTTTTTTAAAAAAAAATTTGAAATTATTTTTACCTATGGAAAAATCCATTGGTAATGTCTTTAGATAAGCCATAATTGAACCGCCGCAATTCACGTGAATTATGGCGGTTATACAGGGCAATTACGGCGATTTTTTTATAATCGCCGTAATTTATCGAATGGTGTTGGTAATTACGGCGGTTCCTTGAACTGCCATTTGCTGCAAAAAACGGCGGTTATAATCGCCGTAATTTACCAAAATAACCACTGTAATTTACCTCTTTTTGTAGTGGTTGTTACACTTTATAATCTCCCCCATGAAATGTGCATGAAAAATCCTTATATGTTTCCAACTTGTATAATCCTAAAGCCAAGATTGATGTTTACCTCCAATAATTGATTGATAAGCTTAAAGAGTTGTAGTATTTGGGTGTACAAACTTATGATATTTCCACTAAATAAAATTTCTTGCTGAGGGCAGTATTGATGTAGACTATCAATGATTTTTTGGCCTATGGAATGTTGTCAGGTTGGATGACGCAGGGAAAGTTGGCATGTCCAATATGTATAGAGGATACAAAGGCGTTCACATTGAAACATAGTCGAAATACTCATGGTTTGACTATCATCGAAGGTTTTTCAACCTTGATCTTGAATTTAAGGTAAGCAGGATGCGTTTAAAAAGAAGATGATTGAACGTGATGAGCCTTCTGTGAGCCTATGTAGTAACCAGGTTTGGTACAAAGTTAGAGACTTTCCAAAGATACCTGAATTGGTTAAATCTATATGATTGCCAGGATGTGGGGTAGATCATAATTGGACCAAACAAAGTATATCTTGGGAGCTGCCTTATTGAGGGGATAATCTAGTTTGTCATTATATTGATGTAATGCATGTAGAAAAAAATGTGTGTGATAATAAAAATACTGTGATGGACACTGATAAGACTAAGGACAATGTGAAAGCAAGGAAAGATTTGGCAGAGTATTGTAAGAGACCTGAGTTGAGTTTACAAAAGTTGTTAGATGGCCATGTGTGTAAGTTGAAGGTAGTTACACACTAATTTCTGTGTAGAAACAAGTTGTGTGTAGGTGGATACAAGAGTTGAGGATGCCTGACAGTTATGCCTCAAACTTGGGTAGATGCGCCAATGAGAAACAGGGACAATTTTTTGGCATCAAGGGTCATGATTGTCAGGTACTTATAGAGTGTTTACTTCCTATTGTATTTAGAGAATTACCTCTCCCTGTTTGGAAGCCATTGACTGAGTTGAGTCAATATTTTAGAGACCTATGCTCATCCACTTTAAGGGTTGAAGATCTCCTAATTATGGAGAGAAATATCCCTATAATTCTGTGCAAATTAGAGAGAATATATCCTCACATTTTCTTTGATTCTATGGAATACTTTCCCATACATTTGGTATACAAAGCACGGGCGTGTGGACGGTTCAATACAGATGAATGTATCCATTTGAAAGAAATATTGGGAAGTTTTGAGAGAACTGTGAAAAATAAAGCTCAAGTAGAACGTTCCATATTTAAAGCATATATCTCAAAGGAGACATCTTTCTTTTGTTTCTATTACTTTAAGTCCCATATTCAATATAGATGAACAAGGGTTGGTCGGAATGATGATCGGGGTTAAAGTTTAGATCAACATATGTTATCTATATTCAATTAGCTAGGACGTGTTGCTGGAAAATCCAAACCACATTGGCTATAAGAGAGAGAGAAATTAAACATGTTGCGCATTTGTATATCTTAATCAACTGTGATGAAGTGCAACCATTTAAAATGTAAGTGATATGAATGTATCATTTTCAATTGTTGATACACTTTCATGAATCAAGTCTTTTTTTACTTGCAATGTTTTGTTTACAAGTATTTTGAAAAAGTTGATGAGTGACACACCCTTGAACAATTTCCAGCATGGTTAAGATCCTTTGTATGTGACCTAATTATCTAGTAAACATTTTATCCAAAATTCACACACATGTTCTACTTGTCATCTTTTGTATTGATGTTTGAAGTTCAATTATTCATGCAGGTGTTTGAACAAAACAATAATGTAACATGTCCTTACTTACAAAGTTTGGCTTGGGGTCCTGCTAACAAAGCAAACAGTTGGCCAATGTATTATGTGAACGGATATAAGTTTCATACACTTGAATGAGGCCAAGGGAGAGCAACAGTCAATAGTGAGGTATGTGTTAGAAGGGATGCAGGTAGTGGGGAGCATGATTAGTATGAAGTAATCAAACAAATACTGGAGAATGAATATATGGATGATGGACCTCAAAAATTGGTAGTGTTGTTCAGTTGTGATTGGTACAACCTAAGATGGCATGACGGAAGACATATGCACAATCAATATAAAATTACTAAGGTGAATCATACTAAGAGATATAGTGCATATGATCCTTTCATTATTGCCTAGAATGCAAGACAGGTATATTATACACCATACCTTGGAAAGTGCAGAAAAGGCTGGAATATGGTCATGAAAACTCAACCTAAGGGTCAAGTTGAGGTCAAAGAACTACCTGACGATGCTTATCAAGTAAATGACCCAATTCCCTCTCAGGTAGTCGTTGATACAGGAACATTGCCAAGTTTACGTTATGATTCAGGCGAGGTTCAGATAATTCACTCTTGTAGTGATCAAGTAGTGAGTGAAAGTAGTGAAAATGATGGTAGTGATGAGGCGGATGAGGAAGATGAGTTTGAGGATAATGTTAAGACTAAGAATGATAAAGATAATCCTCAACTTTCATATTAAATGTGATGTGTCTAGTCTCATATATATTACATTCTTTTTATTTTAAACTATTATATTATGAATTGATTTTTCAAACATTGTCATTTCTTTTTCAGATATGGCACCTAAAGGAAAAAACAAAGAAAAGGGGAAAGGTGTCCTAAATAATCAAAGAATCACCCTTCCCACTTAGGCATCCACCACAGCCACTCACATATTCACTTCTAGCCCTTCCATGCCACCACCCCATGCCCATGGGCAGTTTACCATGATACCCACTCCTAGAGATGTGACCAGAGTAGTGCCTCCACCTCCACCACCATCAACAGATCTTATCCCCACATGACTCATAATAGGGTGTCGATAGTGGGGCAGTTGGTGGCTCCTCAGCAGAGCAATTAGAACATGGATCCACAATGGATAACCGGATAAAGCTTATACATGTTGGTGACAAGTAAAAAAATTAATTTTTCAATTCCTCATGAATTGTTTTGTAATAATTTGAATAATTTCTTGACATACAATAACATTGTTTTGTACTTTTTACTATGCAGTTGGGAGCCAAACACATCGAGCATGCATGAGGTGACATACACCATCTAGAAATTATATGAATAATCGATTGAGTCCTTCGGCAAGCTGTCGAAGGTTAAGAAGGAGCGTTGGTTTTTGAGTGAAAGGTAAAACAAAATAAATATTACAAAATATGTGATTTACTTCAGAAAGTACTTTCAATTACCTTTTTTTTTTTATGTTCATGTGTAGAGCCACTTCATCATCCATCCCAAAGATGAAGAGTTCATGTCTAATTGCTTTAGATCTAAGGCAGCTCACAAGCTACAAGACATGTACATTGAAATTTGAAAGTGGCGGGACAAGAACCCCAAGCGGATGACTTAGGCCAGCCTGGACTATTTGTGGCAACACTAGAGAAATGAGAAGTGCAAAGTGAAGTCTTAGAAGGCTAAGAAGAGTAGAGTGTCACAAAAGGGTGGCTCCTTTCATTTTGGTGGTTCTGCTAGTATTGAGTCTACATGTTGTCGGATGGTTTAGTCATTATTTTAAGCATTTTTTAATTCCTCTTGTTAAATTTATATTTTATCATATTAATGTTTTATGTGTTTCACTCGAAATCTAGGCCAACGAACTAAAGAGGCTGCCCACACAAAGTGAGTTGTTCAAAAAGACTCACACATGCAAGCTAGAGAAGACGTGGGTCGATCCTCTCTCAGAGAATGTTTGGATATAAATGTTCTATGCACTTATTGTCTATTTATATATTTAATTTATTATTTCATGTATTTGACTGTCAGTTTAATTAATTTAATTTTTATAGCATACCTATGAGCAGCGCTATCAAGAGGTCATGACCAAGCGAGAGCAGAGGATTGCAACTGGTAAGGACTACCCACCAATTGATGAGGAGAAGTTGTGGCAAGAAGTAGTCAGTGATCCTTACAAGAATCGCATCTACGACATGGGGTCATTTTATGGGAGTAGTTTATCCTCTGTCCCTGTCACTGGAGCATTTATAGGTATTGGGTCCATCGCTGATGATTATAAGGTCCGCGACATCGCAGAAGTTCATCATATGCAAGAGAAGGAGGTGGAGACTCAACGAGAGTTGCAAGAGGTGGAAAAGAACATGCAAGATAAGGAAAAGGCCATGGAGACGGGATTACGAAAGTATATGAAAAAGGAGTTGATGTCTTTGTGGAGGAAAATGCAAGCAAGCTCTTCTACACCGCCAGACACTGGTGGTGGTGGTGGTTATGACGAGGCTGATGCTGACGATGATGCTGCCGACTTCTCATTATTTGAGTTACTGTTTTTTCTTTATTTGTCATATGTTGACTTTTTTCATCTTTATGCTTGTAGACTTTGTTGCATTTGTATTTATTTAACATTTTGAATTTAAATTTCTTCTGTTTATTATTTGTTGAGTATTTTTTTATAATTTGTCATTTTAGATATATTTATATATTTATAATTAGCGTTAAATAAAAATAAGTGATTAAATAATCAAGTATCATACAAATTGCAGAATATTAAAATTTAAAAAAAATCAAGAAATTTAGGGGTTGTTTGGAACAATTTTTTTGTTTTTTTTTTTTAAAACTATTTTAAAACACAAGTTTGGAAACAATTTTTAAGAAGTAAAACACAAAAACACACTTTGTTTAGTAACTCTTTTAAAAAACCCAACAAACTGCAGGACCACAAACTGCAGGACCACTAGAGGGCCAGACGACTAGAGGGCCAAACGACCAAAGGGCGACTCGCGGCAGTGGGAGGGGTTGCTAACGGCAGCAGGAGGGGCTGCTCACTGTGCTGGGAGGGGCTGCTAGCAGTTTGTGGATGTCCTCCTGCTTGCAATTGCAGATCCGGTTGTCCTTCTGCTCATGGGGTCGTGGCGCTAGTCACAAGGTCATAGGCACTGGTCGTGGGCCTTGGTCACGGGGTCGCGGGGCTTGCCGATGTTGGTCACGGGGTCGCGAGCATTGGTCGTGGGCTCGTCGGAGTTGGGAGAAGGATGGAGAAGTTGAAAAAGGATTGAGGGGTTGGGAGGAGTTAGGAGAAGGTGGGAGGAAAAGTGAAATCAATAAAATTGTTTTTGAAAACATTCAAAATTAGTTTTTGGTTTTTTGTTTTTAAAACCCAACATGTGTTTTTCTGTTTTTAAAACAAAGATGAAACAAATCAGTTGTCAAGCAAGTTTTTTAGTTCTTTTATTTTTTAAAACCAAAAACAGTTTTTAAAATGGTTGCCAAACAACCCCTTAAGTATTATCGAAGGATTTTTTGTTGGTAAAATAAAAAAGAAAAAATAAAATTTAAAATATTACAGACGAATTTTCTATTAGTAAAATAAAAAAAATAAAAGTTAAACTGTTAAATATTACAGACGGATTTTCAATCGGTAATAAAAAATAGGATAAAATTTAAAAGTTTTAAATTCATAATTACATAGGGATTTTACCAGTAAAAAAGTGAAAAATTATCAACGAATGTTCTGTCAGTAGTTTAAAAATAAAAAAAACATAAACTAAATGAAAAAATTACCTAAGAAAATCTATCAATAACCGAAAAATCCGTCGATAAAAATTAGGGTTTACAAAGTCTGTCAGTAACAGCAGTTTTTCTTATAGTGTATAAAAGTGATTGTTTATGGTTTTTTTTATTGTTTTCATGACAGATGTGGGTGTTATTTCCACTCTGCAGAGTTCGGTTGATGCTAACACGTCTTTCCTAACCCCTCTAGGTAAATTGGTTTAAACTCATAACTTTATCATCATTATTATTATGTCATTATGATAGCTTCTATGTATCCTACATACTATCGAAGAATTTAGAAATTTAATTACGCGATGAACACGCTTTACAAGTTATGTCAAGCTAGAAAATGTGTAATTTTTCAGCCTTCTATGAAAAATGCATGACTTTTAGAAAATATATGGGACCACTGTTGACTATTATATGACATTTCCACTATCATAGTCATTTCGTTGATTTCAACAAATTACTACATGAAAGTATTTACTTCAGAAGATTTGAATATGAATTGTAGAGATGTTGGAAATAATTAATTTGAGATGTTAGCTTTTGAACTTTTAGCATATGACTGTGAGTGAAGTTTGGATAGAAATTAGAGAGAGATAGAGCTGAGTTAATGACAATGAATTTCTTAACCTTGATATACCATGATGCTCACAAAGGGCAATTACCATTTACTCAGATTTGTCCACAAGGGAAGCAGTTCATGAGAAATCATTACAGTCTGAATTAGATGCTCTTATCCACAAAGGACGTGGTTTGCGAGGGACTATTACAATTTGGTTTAGATGCCCTTGGTTGCAAGTAATTGGTCATTACCTTTATGCCTTATTTAGCATTCTGTCTCTTCTTTAATTTCGCTATAAATTTTATTATATTTTCTTATGGTATATACGAAATTGTTGATATTATTATTTTATTTATGTATTGTGACTGCAATATTATTTACGCACCTTCCTTTGTTGTCCCATATATGAATGTGGGTGAGAATCCAATAACTGAGTTTTAGGTAAAACTCATCCCTCTCTCTTCCTCCTTACAGATGCAATTATTGTTCCAAGAGTCCTCTGAGATACATCTTCGGTAGCTATTAGTATTATTCTTTTGTTAGCTTCACTTTAATGAAGTGTAGTCTAGTTTATATTTAGCTAGTACTCCAGTGTATTTACAGGCAAAAGTACATGCATTTATATTAGTCTATGTTTCTTTTTGAGAAATTATGCAATTATGTCTATTAGATTTTTAACTTGATTTTGGAGCAACTATTTTATTTGAATATTGTTTATGGATTAGTTTATGAAACATGGGAAAAGTTTATTCAATTTTATCTAAACTGTGTTTAGTCAGAAAATTATGAAGCTTTTATGCATAAGCATAACATGTCATACAAGGGCTTCGATGGGGTCAGTTTCTCATTTGTCAGTCACGTTTCCAAATCAAATCGTGACAAAACAAGGTACTCAATATGTCCAATTCACTTACAGACCTCTATAGCACTATCCTAATTTAAGCATGATAGTCCTTGCAAGTACCTCACCAACCTCACCATCAAATTTCAGTGGAGGGAACGACTATTTGATGTGATCTAGTCCCCTGGTAACCTCTCCAACTCCCCACTTCTCTGCATTAGCATTGTTGCCGAGGACAATAGCTGTTCACTAGTTTTTGTTTCATCATTCCAGGAGAACCATGGCGAGGATGAAGCAAACCGCCAGGGTGATTCCTAGTAACCTTCGCCGGGCAGAGGATATGGTCTGCCAATGCTCCAATGGACAGGAGAACGGCCTTAGAGTCGGGATCATGAGATAAGAGCAATAAGACCAAGCAGCTTAGGAAGCCTAAACTGATACGACCTCAGACAATAGCTGATATGTTGCTATATTGTGACTTTCTTAGTAGTTACGGACATAGGAAGGAGGACTGTTACGACCTCTAAGATGCAATTGAAAAGTTGATTAGGGTCGGTGAGTTTGCCAGAGTATGTGGCCTCTCAACGATGCCCCAAGAAGAGAAGAGGCTTTCTGACCAGAGGTCTCATCAGAGGAACTCCCAAACTCGGAAGGTAGATGAGGTTGTCGCAAGAACAATCACTATTATAGTCAGAGGCTCTGTGGTGTGTGAAAAGCTTGGCTCAAAGATTCTAACCGCAACTTTTGTCTTGACAAGTTGGTCAGCTTTTCGGTAGAGAAGATAAAATCGAACAGTTTTGTGACATTGCATGTAACCCCAGATTCAAAACTCAAAACTCGTATCAAGAACTATCGTTGTTGGCTTCTTATTAGTAGACAATTGCCCCTTAACATACAACACGATTCTCAAAAGGCCCACACTGAAGAAGTTGGGGGTAGTTGTACCCACAAGGCAACTAGTTACGAAGTTTCCTACCGAGGACGAACATGTGATCTCAGTGAAAGGTAACCAGGTGATGGCGGTGCGATGTTATAATGACGAAGATGAAATCACTTCACAAAGTATGATGATGGCGGACTTAGATGTTTAAGGTTGGAAGCCACATCATAGGCCCAAACCTAAGGGAGAACTAGAAGAAATTCATATGGGTGCTACATAAGATGAAGTGATGTGGGTGGACAGGAACTTGTCGATCTCAATAAAAGAATTGATATAGTTTTTGCCATAAAAAAAAACCAATCTGACATATTCGCGTGGACGAAAGCCAATATGCTGAGTATTAAGCCCCAGGCTATGTGCCACCAATTGTCTATTTTCCCAAGAGCTCCACCGGTGATCCAGAAGCGGAGGAAAATGTATCGACGAAAAAGAACAAGCCGTTAGGGAGTATGTTACCGACTTGCTAAACGCCGGATTCATAAGGCAAGCCATTTGCTGGCTCTCCAATGATGTGATGGTACCCAGAGCCAATCACAAGCTAAGAATGTGTATGGATTACACAGATATAAGCAAGGCCTATCCAAAAGGATCCATACCTGTTACTGTGCATTGACGGATTGATGGACTTGGCTTCAAGGTTTCGATTTCTGATCTTCATAGCTTCTTGTTATGGGAACAACCAAATTTCGATGATCCTAGGAGATGAGGAAAAGACCGGGTTCATATAGATGAAGCCAATGTTGCCAAATGCAATTCTAGATGAAGTTCTCAATAATGGCTGTTGGAGATTTGTAGCAGCTGTTCTATACTTGAGTTGAGAGAATGAGAGATGACATATTGATGAGTAAAGGGGTTTCATTTTAAGACATCCTAAACCCTTACGGAATGTCTAATACATAATTGAAAAGTCCAAAAACTTAATGAAATTCTTTATCCGAATGTCGCTATTCACCTATTTTTTTGGTTACACTATTCACCTATTGTCGACGTATATATTTGATGCTCATTAAATAAAAGGTGCAATATTTGATGTTCTAAATTCAGTTCACACGTAAAGGATCGACAAAACTTACCAATTATTCAGTTTAAACAAAGAAAAAGTGCTAGAATAATGTGTTATAATCATTAACCTTAAGGTGAATTAGTTGATATCATATTATTTCATAATTAAAATCTCAAATTAATCCCTTAGATTTGCATTGAAGAACAAGTTAATCCTTCAAATTCTGAAAATATCAAATTAGTCCCTCACGTTTTTAAAAAGGGATAAATTGATCTTTCCATACAATTCCGTATAGTTAAAAAGAGAACAAATTGGTTCCTCCATACATTGTGTGGAACTATACGGATGATCAATTTGCCCACTTTTTATAACTTGAGGAACCAATTTGAAATTTTCAAGACCTAAGGGACTACCTTGTTCTCCAATGCAAACCTGAGTAACCTATTTGGGTATTTAGTCTTATTTTATTTAACAATAATAGTAAATTCTATTACAGATACTTTTTTCTTTTTTTTTTTCTGAATGTGTAGTATTAAGATGTGTTTAGTTATAAAAATAAAAGGAAATTTATCATGAATAACCTGTGTTAAATTACAGGATCATCCATAAAAAATTCCATCATTCGTGCTCCAGACAGACACCCACCCGATTGAGCGCGTGAAAATGCAATATGGAGGCTTTTTTGAATGAAAACACCCATACATAAAAAGATTATGCAACTGGACTTTCCATTTGATGCCGTGTTCAATATAGAGAGGTTATTTCTTCATATTCTTAAAAATATCACATTCTTTCGTTCGCTTTGCATAACAAGTGAGGCATCATCATTCATCATTATGCAACTAAAAAGCTCTTTCCCCTCTTGATTTCTCTAGTCTTAAAAGCTACTTTTTCTTTCTGTAGGAGAGGAAAGAGAATTACCCTCTTTCATTTTGGTGGTTTTTTATTTGTTTGTTGGGTGAGGGCAGGGTCGGGGGATGGTCCGGTCCAGAAACTTCAAATGGTCAAATTCAAATACCAAATGAGAAAGATCAAAGCATGTGCACCAAACTAAATTCAACTTCATTGTTCATAAATACAGATTACATTATGGCCACACAGAAAATAAGACACTCGGTTGAAAGTAATCTTACACACCTTCAGCCTGTATACTTAGAATAAAATTCCTAAAAAGCAGTGGAAAGGTTGGCATGATAGAAGTGTGTAGTTTTGGCCAATGTTCTGACCATAAGTGAATCCAATCAATTGTGGCTGTAACTGCCACCATAAGCACAACCTTACCAGGAAACATAAGAGCTGTTTCTCAAAATTTATTTTCACACAGGAGATGAGTCTCAGTCCCCAGCTAAAAAAGCTATCCAACTCGATAACTGTACAGAAACCGAGGACAGCCAGGATGTCCTTGGAGAGAATTATATTTATACCAAGATTATTGATAAGTAGCAAACACACAAGACTGACTGACAACTGCCATCCATGTGTACATTGTTGTCATTGGTGTGTATCTCATTTAAGGAGCCATTGGGTACTATGAAGCCATTTCCGTTTCGTGTGCTTTTCAGTATTGGGTAGTTTCCATTCACTCCACTGTGTATTCCATTAGGTAACTTGGTGTGGCCATTGCTTGGTTGCATAACGTTCGTCCTGTTCACAAGCTGCCCCTATTAATCCTGTTTTGACAATGAAGCATCTACGTTTAGAGTACAAGAATGCAACTAATGCTATAAGAAAACTAATTATATAAAGGAAATAACAGTATTTTTTTCATTAAAGGAAATAAGTATTTACTGATTATTTTTCGTATTATTTTTCTCCAACATTAGCTTGTTCACTATTTTGCTGACCACCCCCATATCATATTAATATTGATACGGTTTATTTTGCATATTATAAGCATGCCAAAACAGTCAGCCCTCATGAAGAACAAATCATAGAAAGAACCTAAGGAATACTTTCAAGCAGTTGCATCATCATCACTGGTTAAATGAAACGATGATTCCAACATGCATCATTGACTAAAAGACATGCAAAAATGTGAAAGAATTAACACATTGCTGAAAATTACGCAAATTTAGTCACTATGTAGAGCACAAGAAAGATGATACTTATATAATTGCACCAGTTATCATATTGTAATACTCTACATGATTATTATTTATACAAGTCCAATCAAACAGGACAAAAATGCATTAAAAAAAACCATATAGGTGTCTAGAAAAGTAATAAAAATAAGCACAAACAATTATATAGTCATTTGAATTATCTGTGATAAGCAACAATAACTGAGAAAGGGAAATGGATTTTAATTCTTAAACCATGTCTGTAGAGAGCACATTCATTATTTAAGTAGACCCGGAAAAGACTTTGAAAAGAGAATGAGAGAAGATTATAATGTTTTTCTTAAGACTGGACAGAGGTGTGGCCCATACCTCGATGGCCTCCGCTTGAAATGCCGCTCGTCGTCACTGGACTCATAATCCATGACAGCATTGTTCTTCCTACCTTCGTAGTAGCCGTTTGACACTGCCTTATGGTGCGTCAAAGATGTTGCGGCAGTGCCAGTGGTGCCGGCTGCAGCAGCTTCGGTAGTGGCAGCAGAGACCTTCCTCCTCTTGGTGACTTCCTCCTCAGCAGGGAAGCTTATCCGGGAGAAGACGCTTGCCTTCTGCTTGCAGTCCACAGCTGTGGCCGCACCTGATGGTGTGGTTGAGGAGGTTTTGGTCACCTGTTCTGATAACATTCGGGATGAGGATTCTGACCGATGATGGCGATGGCGATCATGGTCATGGTCGTGACCTCTTTCTCGATCGCGATGGTCCCGATGGTCACGGTCATGATCATAGTTGCATTCACGTTCACGATCGGAGCGGTCAGATTTTCTCTTGGAAGGAAGCGGAGGAGGCTCCACCTCGCGCGGAGATCGATTTGGCGAGATGCGCTCTGAACGGTGATGATGGGGATGATGATAGTCGCTACTTGAAGGCGGTGGAAGTGACTTCTGCACAGAAATAAAAAAGGCCTATTGTTAGAACCATGTATCTTTCATTCAGCATTCCTCTTTTGACACCACAGCCATATTTAACTAGTCTTCATCGCAACAACACACCAACATTACAAATAATAACGATTTTACTTTAAGCAACATAGCCACACCTATTGTATTTAAATTCAATTAAGAAAGACGGCTTAAGTGCGAATTTAAGGACAACTCAAAAGGTGCAATTTCTTTATTCTTTAATTTTCCTAAAGCCACTGCAAGTGTCTAAATTTTAAACATTTATATATATATATATTTGTCCAACATGCAGAGCCTTCATATTTTAAGCCTTATTTGTGCATTCTAGTTCTTCCAAAATCACAATTTTTAGAACTGTTGCTCCACATTTGCTCATTTCCAGTAATTTACTCCTGATTAATCCTTTAAACTTCCAGAAAAATTAGAATTATTTAATTCTAACAAATTACATTAACTCCACTTAGAAATCATGGAATCACCCAAGCAAAACAACATAACTAATTCAATGCACTCAACACCCCAACTTTATTTTGTCAAAGAAACAAGCATTGCTACAGTACTTGGTCAGTGCATTTTTTCTGTTTTTATTTTGTATGAGAGGAGGTGGCCCACAACAACTCATGTTAATCAGCCTATTCCAACTTCCAAATCCCATATGACCCCGAAAATAAGGTTCCAAACCCTAGGTTCCTCCAACAATAATTAATATACTTATAAATGATAAATTTTTTTTTTAAGGTAAAAAAAAAATCAAGATTCTTCAACCAATTATTAAAATAAACTAGATGTTTACGTATCAAAAGGTGGATTTATGACGTGACAAGAATCGTGCTCTTATTTACAAAATATTTCAGGGGGCCAGTTGGGTGGGCAGTAAAGTTCCCAAATTTTTGTTGCTACTACAGTGAAAATAATCATTGCCAGAAAATACTATGCTACAAGATCCTTTAGCTGCCCTGTGAATGAGAACTCAGTCAAATTGCCCAAAGAATAACACATCCTAACACTCCAACTAAAAATATCAAGCTTTCATAGTACTATGGTGTCATTTAATCCATGTACCCACCCCATGTAAAGAGACAAGGCTTAGTTGTTGTTGTAACAGCACTAAATACTTAAAATAGTAATATATTGCTGGCACAGATAAGCATATATTGTTTTATGTGCAAAGCTGTCACTACTCCCACAATTTTCAGCCAAAGACTAATTCAGGAGGGACGACATTCCAAATAAATAGTATTTATTTATATCCAAAAATCAGAAATAATAAATAAATATGAGCCAACACACTCTACCCTCATCAGTAACAATAATTACCAACAGAAAAATAAGCCATGATCTTGCATGAATCAACAAAAACTTCAGTTCACCCAATTTCAGCCCCATTATATGATTTAAATCTGATTTATCGTTCAAAGAATATCCAAAAACCATAGTCTGAAAATGATCACGAAAGAGGCTGATCCTGGGAGCGAGAAAATTTAACAACAGAACAGCACTGCGCCAATACCACGAAGTGCAGCAAACAGGGCTCTATCTATGACATGGTTATCACCATTTTCTTTTAATCCACTTTAAACCAATTGGTAGCTGTTGATCACAGATTTATGGTGAGCCATAGGGCACTGCTACCTCAACCATTTCATGATCAACCAGAGATTCACTTGATAAAACAAGCCAAATTCACTACCATGGACTACTACAACTTAAGAAAGAAAAACAGTAAATGTGATTATCTATCTACTGCAATCAGTGTTCTTTGGCGAGCTTCATGTTTCTGGCCAAACTTTTGGTAGAAAAACCCAAATAAGTAAATGGTGCATTTAAGTCCACAGAAAAAGAAGGGAGAATTAACACAATGAAAAACACATACAGTTTTTGATTTCATAGAAGAAACATCCCCAACACTGCTCACTTCCCTACCAAACTCTCGATCTTTGGTGAACATCCTGTTTCATGAAGGAAACAAACTCATTAACAACCAATAAGAAACAATACAGAAATAAGTCAAAAGGAAGCCCATAAAATCACAACCCCCATGAACCGTGATAACATTGGTCATCCGTTCATAACATAATTTATCTGATATTAAAAATTTGGCAACTAAATTCCTAAGACAATGAATATGAAAAATATATCTCGTGTAAAGCAAAGCTTCGCAAATATTTTACTAAATAAACATATTGCGCTTGCCCTTTATTAAAAAGGAAAAATAAGGGCAATAATTTCACTCTACAAATTATAAATAAAGCCCAATTGTTCCACTTCCACTCTCAGCATACAAAAATATGCTAAAACATAAACATAACACACTGGTGAACTACTAAAGATATGCAGGAGGGTGAACCTTCACACAAAAATTAACAAAGATTCAGTGAACAGATGATAATGTCTAAAGAACTGTCATCTTACAGCAATAACAAATATTTGATTTATTAAGATAAAAGGGAATCGAATTTCTTAACCATCCATACCAGAAAAACACAAAATAGCCAACAGGAGTAATTCCACTTTTACCTTTCACTCCGTCTCTCATTTTCACGCTTCCTCCTCAGATCAGCTTTCTGAGCTTCAAACTCCTCTCTACTCATAACTCGAGGTGGAACATTCATCCCCATACTAAACTCAGCAAGATCCCTACACACATTCAAAATTGTGTAAGAATTTGGCTTTCTAAAGAGCAATGTATCCAAGTATACTCTACAACCTTCAACCCCCTCCCTTAGCACCAACTAGATACCCTAGGCATGTTTGTGACTCTGACTGTGTGTGTGTGTGTGCGCGTGAGAGAGAGAGAGAGAGTGTAATGAGGAGGGGACAAAGATAGTGCCAAATTTTGATAAATGAATAAAGCTACTACGTACCTATGAGGTGGAAAACCAGGCATCATGTAACCCTGCATACCAAAGGGATCTTGAGGCAGACCACCTGCATATGGCATGTCCAAGGGGCCTAGACCATAACCCATCATTTGCATCGGACCAGCATATGGTGCCACGTATCCTTCCATACAAGGTTGCATGCCATTCCAGTACGAATTATATCCAGGAGCTGGCCCCATTGGCATCATGTAGTTCTCAGCCCCCAGGTCATGTGGGGCCCTCCACTGCAAATCTGCAAGAAATAAAAATAATTTGCCATTGTCATAAATAATATACATAGATGTAAAATCCTCAGTGTTATCCTTGTCCACTGAATGTTCCAGTAGCATGCAAAGCAAAATCTAGAAGAAAAGAACATTATAGATGTGTTTCAAAGTTCAAACACATATATCTAAGCTGGATGCAGGACAGCAGATTTACCATTTGCAGGCAGACGAACTTTCTTCTTTTTCTTTTTCTTTCCTGCAAAGTTAAGAAATACAAATGAGATTGTCCTCAAATAAAATAGATTGTTGCTGGTCTAAGCATAGGTGCTATATTATTTTGCCCAAGAGGCACACACAAAACCACCGTGAAGACCACCCCTTCCCTCCCAATAAAGAAAAACTGCAAAAAGAGAGAGAGAGAGAGAGAGAGAGAGAGAGGGGATGACTCAAGCAATCTACATTACCTGCCTCAGTAGGAACCATCTTTTGCTGGACTTCTTCCTCAACCACCTGAGCACTCCCTTGTGAGGCTGCTTCCTTTACACTCATCGACTCATGTGTAGCTTCAGATACATCAGCAACTCTAGTAACCTTTACTTGCTCTGACATTGGCAGTGGAGCAGAAACAGCCTTTTTATCAACTGTTTCCTGTACATTTGTTGTTCCTTCAATAACAACAGGTGAAACCTTTGGCTCTCCCTTAGATGCAGCAGATGAGGTCGGAGATGGAAGCTTCGGCTGTGGACAGCGAGCAGACTCCATATCTGAAAAATTAAAATCACAGAAATAAACAATGCACATTTGACAAATTGATAGCCAGTGACAGTCCAAGTAAGAGTTACATCATAATAGTTTTCAATAACCTTGAACTTGAAAAATGCTCCCAACATTTTCAGCACTGCTATTGCCTGACTCCAATATACGATTAATAGTATCCCTTAGGGTCTTATTTGGTAAGAGATCATCTGCGAGAATATTTGTTGCACCACATATGCACATGGACTTGGATAAAATATAGTCCCTGATACCTGGAAAGAATTTTCAGAATGATATTACATAAATTCATCTGAGATATTTATACAATACTTCAGGGCAAGAAATGGGTAACACGAGGTTAAACCATATAGTGTTCTTTATTTGCTTAATGAGGACCTATTAACTATAAAAATATAAGTATAATACTTGAACTCTAAAATATGACCGGTAGAGGAGCATGAAATACATACATTTATCACAGAAGCTTTTAAAACAACACTTGCTTGTCAGTACAGCATCTTTCATCACATCATTGCACAAGGGACAGTGGAGCTCAGGTGGTAGATCCCCAACTGAACGTGTTGATGGCAAACCTTCGATTTCTTTCTCAAAAGCAGCCCTGTTTGCAAGGAAAAGGTGAGAGACAATTGTATGCCTACATATGACAAAGGGCAAGCAGAATGAATATATACTCACTCATTGGGCTTCAAGACAGCTACTGAACCATTTGGTAGAGCATAGGAACCTTGTGGGTTTACCATCAGCATGGATCTAGGAATACCGGTTGGTTGTTTAACTCTTTTGATGTCAAAATTTGGATCACCATTTGTGGGGCAATGCTGAATGAAATGTCCTACATAAAAGTTAAAAAAGACAAGTAAGCTAAACATACCGGTAATTTGTAAGCAGAAGTAGATTAACAAGAAAAGTCTAGAAAAACATACCAGGCACCTTGCACCTGTGACACACATAGCCTTGAGGAGGCGTTTTCCGCTCCAGGCCTGCAGGAGATGAGCAAGTAAATAAGCTTTAGAACATCAACATACTAATATTTGTATTTAAACCAGGAAGCCACTCAAAAATGTGTAGAATAGGCAAAGAGATTCACCAAAACCACGACCAGCCCCCATCCGTCCACCCATACCCCTTCCAAAACCTCTACCAGCACCAAAGTCTGAACCTTGACTGCATGCCAAACAAATAAACTAATTAGATAAGGCAGAGCCAAGAATGACACTGTTTTTCACCAAAACAAAGAACAGTTGGTATGTGTAATGAAATCTTCTGCAGAAATCTAAAGCAGAAATGGGAAGAAAATGAAAAGCAACTATTCCAGTACAGGTCTTAATTCCAGAAATAAGGAATCCCTTCCTCCTGAAGGAATGAGAATGCCCATATTATTGCAGGCCAGAAAGGAGGATTGAATGATTATAGTTGTCACTCCATTTTATGCTTATTTGATAAACTAAACAGCATACCTACAGAAAAGAAGAGGATATTATACTCACCGCTGCCAATCCAAGGCAGGAGTATCAATCAATGCCTTTATCTTACTTTCTTCATCAGCTTTGTTAGTTGGAGGAGCCTCTGGAATTATGTTGCTTGACTGAACAGGCAGTACATCAGGGATTGAATACAAGTCATTTCCAAATTCATCCCAATCTGAATCTTCTGGCTGTCAAGTGGTATGCAAAATGGTAAATATCCTGGGAAACAAAATTGAATTATAAAATAACATGAAAGAAGAAAGGGATTTACAATTTTCATGGCAGAGGTATCTTCAGCTGGTAAACTGCTGTTTTCAGGTTCAGTTTCTATCACCTTATTTTCAACCTTTTTTTGCCTGTAAAATGCCAAAGATAGTAGCAACTCAAGAAAACAGAACTTATCTTACAAATGAACAATGTAGTTTCTGAGGAAGATTGTGGCACTATATTATGGAGTATACAGAGAACAGAATGACAAGTTGATGACTGCTCATTTTAAATAACTAACATGCAATGCATGATCAATAGTCAGAAAACCAACAACAGTGATGAGATTAAAGGTTTGAGACAATACTCTAGTTCAGTAACAATTGGTAAACGTGGCCGTCCCGGAACCCGACGAATTAACACTGAGGTATTTTTAGGAATCAACATTGCTTCGTCAAGATATTCTGAAATTTCAAAGAGACAGAGCAACTATAAAACACTGTGAATATGCCATTCATCAAGCCAGAATATATATTAACTACCATACTATAAATCTCGCAAGATTGGGCTCCTGTCTCCTACAACTAGATGACAACCTAATACATCTCAAATTCTCAATATCCTAGCCAACATTCTATGCCTTTGAATTGTAAGTATTTTCTTATTCTTATCTTTTCCATTTCTTTTAATGAAGGGGATGGAGGCCTCGAGGGTAAAGTTAGAATCAAACTATTACAAAATGTTTACTTTAAATTAAAATACTTTAAAACCATGAACTCCTGAAATATTAGACTGGTAGAAGTGTTTCCTGTGAGAGAAACAAGATAAACACTCTTTGAGCTTAACCAGGTATCCCCTTCTCAAAGCCAGAGAGTATCCAAAATTCCACACTTAAATTCATATTTGAAAATTAATTTTGATACTCTGATAGCATAAGTCATCCAATCCAATCATATATTGATAAACATGTTTGACTATCACATTCAATAAATCAAGTCATGCATAGGAGAGGATTTAATTAGATGTCACTGTGAGAAATTTCACATTATGAATATATCAAAATTAATTTAATTCTTTTATATTTAAGCTCCAAACTGAAATCCTAAGACTCAAAAGCTCATGTTATCGCCCCCAAGCAACTATTTGAATATAATACATAGTTTTAATCAAAAAGGTCAGAACCAACCTTCATTGGTCTGAGCATTGGTGACCACGAGGTCAAAATCAGTACCCCTCCCCAAATGCTTGGATTCAAATATTTTTTCTTTCAATGTACCAACAGAGATGAAAGGACCGTCCATGGGAATTGAATCATAATCTCTTGCACTCTTAAATTTATAATACACCGCCATGGTATATTTATCTTTTCAATTCAAAAAATATTAAAAAGCCAAATAACAAAAGAAAAAAAATAATACGATAATCTAAAAGGGCCTCTGAAATTCCAAAACTAAAAATTGGCCCTTTGGTATTAAAAAAGAAAAAGAAAAATCCAAAGAACAAATCAAACAGTACAATATATCCAAAGCTCTAATATTGTTCCCCCTTTTCTCTTCTCCATTTTCGCTTTTCTTTTCCTCCACTTGGGAATTATTAGGGTTAAGATCGAACAAATCGAACCGCCACGAGGCTCAGAATCCTCTTCGTCTTCAACTTCGTCGCAAAATCCGTCCGCATTCAGAATCTCGAGAATTCCAGATTCCGTTCCAAAAGACTCAATTGAGGATCCTCATCACAAAATCAGAGCCATTCGAACAAGATCGAAATCCAGCGGAAACCCCCCTCTCAAAAATAGAAACCCGCGAGACGCCAACAGCAACAGCTAGGGTTTCGAGCGTTGCAATCGAATCGAGAAAGTGCAAACAAAAGCAGCAGCAGCAGCAACAACAACAACACGATTTTTGTTGTCGATTCTGGGAAATCGATTCAAGCCGACGAACCAAGGAGATGTGACTTGCAGATTCAGATTCGGAGCGAAGGCCTCTTCGATCGGAACCTTCAAAAGGAGAATCGCGAGCAACTCTCTTCGTCGTTGCACCGAGAAAATTGAAGGCGAAATCGGAAATCGGTGTTGGAGAATTCGGAGAAATAAATCGATGGTTAGAGAGATTGGAACCACAGCATCGTGGGAAAGGGAAAGTGTGTGAGAATAATGATTAATTAGGTTTAGGGTTGGAAATGTGCTTTTTTTAGGGGGGGCGCGAAACAAAAACAAGCGTAGAGAAAAGAAGAAGGAAATGAGCATGGGATTTTTGAGGATTTCCCAGACAAGAAACGGATAGATGGATCACGTGGCTTTTATAAGTTACAATATTGCTTTGTTGCTTGCTCTGCACGAGTGGACGTGAATTTTACTCGCTGTCTTCTGCGCCTTTCTTTGGCAAAGGAAAAATTAATAGAAAAAATATATATTAAAAAATTATTTTTTTATTTATTTGTCTGGAAAAATGGGAGGATAGATAAAGATAGTGATGGCAAAAGACAATTTTACCCTTATGAAAATTTTAAAAGGTTATTGCAATCTATTAAATCAAACCAATACTAAATAATTATATTAATTAATATTAAATAGAAAATTTAGCTATTTTTAATTTAATAAGTTTAAAATAACATCAATCTGTAAAATGCCAATTTCAAGAATTTAATTTTTTTTTATAAAAATAAAGTTACATTTTTTTCGTTCCTAAACAAAACTAAATTGACGAGCTAAACAAACCAGCACAAGCCAATTGAACTTTAGCTCAAAACTAACAAGGGGATAAAAATTAAAAACTAAAACATGAGTAGCACTCCGACCAAAAACGAAAAGCAAGAGTAGCATTTGACCAAAAAAATTTTAAAAAGTAGCTATAGAATAATTGGACCAGAAGGTATAGTTTGAAACGTTTAAACGCAAAACACATCAGGGTTTGGTTGTTCGGCGTAGAGAGAGTGGGCGGCTGGTGGCTATCTGTGTTAGTGGTCTATTTTTAACTGTGTCGATTGATTTTGATTTGTGTTGGTCTATATGACAAAGGTGTTGTAATGATGGAGGGGTATTATTGAGAATGGCGAAAAATTGGAACTTCTTCTCCACTGATTTTCGGCCCAGGTGTGGGGGAAAATTTTTTTGGGGTCCCCATATCAATTTTTCACTGTTTAATCTTTACATCCCCATCTTCCTTCTTAACCAAACAAGGAAAGTCACCTCCTTCCTTCCCATTTTCTTCTTTTCCCTTCTCTTCCTTTCAATTTCCTTCAACCATGCACTGTTAGGCTTTCTTTGGCAAAGGAATAAAATTGAGAAGAAAGAAAGGGAATTAAAAGAAATGGAGAAAAAAGAAGTTGAGTGGATTTTTATTTTCTATAAATATGTTGGGATGATAGCATAATGGAAAGGAAAGAAATAGAATAACGTTGTAACAAAATAATATATTTGGAAGTTAATTGGAGACTTGATGTTGACATGACATAGCTTTTTCGTCTCTGATATCGTCTTCTTTATAGTTTTGGCGGGGGTGAGGTATCTGCATGCACTTTACTAAAGGTATCATCAGTCTGGGCTCAAGGTTATCAGAGTATGTATGAACAGCGCATACCTTTTCATGTTGAAGTACCCTTTAAATAGAAAGTCAAACCACCTGTTACCACTATCCTACCATTTGCAATTAGTGGGCAAGGGGGTTGAACCATGTCATAGAGATCGTGGGAACCCCCAACTTAGTGTAAGCTGAGGTCAAAACCCGAGGAGCATGCCTGTCATGCCAGATAAGCAATGAAGGGCTCTAACCTTGGGCCTACTCCGGTTAGTATTGGGCCTTGACCTTGGCCTGTATTATTGGGTCATTACAGTGCCCCCAACTGGATATCTAATTATACTTAATTAGATATCAAGTTTATAGTTGTGACCCTAGGTTTTGGAATGAGCTCAAATTCCTAAAATTATGTCCTTTCTCGCATTCCTTTCTAAAGATGCATTTCTCATTGCCAAGTATGCTAGTATTCGAGTGGTTAAATCTCTGATTTCGACTGGGATTACTACATCGATGTCATGAACTAGTTTGAAGGGTCTTTTCTATGTTAAAGAGTGAGGAGTAGTCTTGTGTGCCCAAAGGACACTTCCGAGCTCATCAGCCCATGCCCCTTTTTCCTTGTCAGGGCCCTTTTTTAGTCCTTAGAGAATGACCTTGTTTGCTGCCTCAGCTTGACCATTAGCTTGTAGGTGCTCCACCAAGGTTAAGTGTTGAGAAATCTTCAGCTTTTCTAGCAATTTCATGAATTTTTGGTCTGTGAATTGTGTTTCGTTGTTTGTGACTATGGACTTCGAAATTCCAAACTAAGCAATGAAATTCTTCCAAACAAATGTATTGCATTGAGCAGCCATTATAGTGGAAAGGGACTCCACCTTGATCTACTTTGTGAAGTAATCCACTACCACTATAAGGTATTTGACTTTTCTCGAAGCAAGGAGAATGGTCCAAGGAGATCGATGCCCTATTTGTCAAAGGGCCATGAGGCCATGATAACTGTCATATCTTCAATGGATGCTACAGGAAACTAGGAGTGTTTGTAGCACTTTTTGCAAGTCTTGATGAACTCGGCAACTTCTTTTGTCAACAGAGGCTAGTAATATCCTACTCGCAGAACCTTTAATGTAAGAGCTTGTCCTCCAGGGTGGTTATTCGCTGTCCCCTCATGGATTTCTTAGAGGATGTAGTCTGTTTGTTGCTTATCTAGGCATTTCAACAGTGGCTAGGAAAGGCCTTTCTTATACAGCTGGCCATTGATAATGGTGTAGTATGAGGCTTAATGAGCAATCTTTGTCACTTCCCTGGGCTTATTGGGCAAGGTTCCAAGTTTGAAATACTCAAGGATATGTGCTGCTTAGCTCGAAGATTGAGAATTGGTTCTAACGTTTTATACTTGTGTAATGTGGGTTGCTTAAGAGTTTCTAAAATGAGGCTCTTATTGTTTCCTCTCAACTTAGTGCTAGTTAATTAGGATAAAACATTAGCTCAGATATTTTCTTCATGCGGTATGTGCTTTACTCCGACTTTAACGAAGTCAAAGAATAGACACTTAACTTTCTCCAAATAGCGGCACAACATCGGATCTCGCATGTGGAATGTGCCCTCGATTTGAGAAGTGACAATTTGTAAGTCACTACACACCACCAACTTTCTTACTCCCATATCTTTTGCTAAGTTCAATCCCACTATAATAGCTTCATATTCATCCTAGTTGTTGGATGTCGTGAAGTTGAAGTTGGCCGACATCTCTACTCAAACTTCATCATTTCTTTCTAAAATCACCATAGTTTACTTCCTCAAAGGTTAGAGGAACTGTTCACATATAGAGTCCATGCCTCTGAACTTAGAATTTCATCATCCACAAATTCTTTGACAAAGTATGCCAACACTTATTCCTTGATGGCCATTCTTGGTTCATATAGTATATCAAACTCGGAGAACTCTATTGACCAAGCAATCATATGACCTTCGAGGTCAGGCTTCTATAGGACTTGTCGAATAGGTCGGTTAGTTTGAATCTGGATGGGAAGAGCTTCGAAGTATTGTCTAAGCCTTCGAGCTACCAAGATTAAACAAAATGCAACATTTTCTAGCTTTTGATATTTTATCTCGAATCCTTGTGAGGCTTTGCTAGTAAAATAAACCAGCATCGCTTTTTAGCTTCTTCTCTAATTAATGCTGCTCCTATGGCTTGTCATTGTCTTTGGTTCGATCTGTATCCAATATAGTATTCATAATGTTATCAAACACATTTTTCTCAATATGCATGACATATAAACAATGACGTACCAAATTATGCTTCCAATACGGCAACTCCGAAAAAAAAACTTTGTTTGGTCCAATTATGGTATACCCCGTACCCTGGCATTCGCACTACCTTTCCAACTTCTATTATTTTTGGGAAATCCTTAACTTGATCCCACGTTTCGTAGCCACTTAGTCTAACTGAAGGCTTATCATGTTCAACACAATTACTTTTAAAGTCGCATCTACTTCACCTGTATAGATGATCAGAATTTAAGAACCTTCTATGACAATCAAACCAAGAGTTCTTTCCTTTATATTTCTGTAGGAACTATTGGATTTATGCGGAAGCGATTTAAGGACCTAGTACATTGGTATGCTTATCGAATCATCATTGTTTCATAAACACACAAGGAATGTTACCTCTCGGAGTGTCGATCTTTGATGATCTCCCTCGCCTGAGAATCCTTGTGTTACCGCACGATTGATTTGCTTGTAGTCGGTTGACGGCAGACCTTCCAGACTATGTCTCAAGGGGAAGGAGATAGTGTGTGGGCACTTTCTCTCTATCAGGAGATGACCTTGCCTCTACCTCTGTGACTGCTCTCTCTCTATGGAGAGGGTTAAGTGTAGTATATATATGGGTTCTTAGAAAACCTAACCCTTAGATGTAACGGGCTCTAGGTTTCTTGGGCTCTTCTTACACACTAGGCCCTATTGGGCTTTAGTGAAAGAGAAAAAACCCAACAATCTCCCACTTGCTCTTGAGTACAAACTTGAGCTTAAAGCCCAAGACCATGTAACTCACTAGTCATCATCAACTGAAATTTCCCCATCCCTTATCTTGAGCTAGCCTGGGGATCTACCAACTATTATTAATCAAGGCTCATGATAATCAACAAATGATTATCTAATTCGGTGCTACTCCACTAAAAGCCCGAACTTGAACTCCAAGATTAATAACATATATAACATGTATATGCATCACCCCTTTGTAGAATGTCTATAATTGATTGGCTAGTTTTCTGTTACCCAATCAATTATTTATTCCCTTGACTATGATAGTTTCTCTAATGGATTAGATGCACCGCCGGTGTCTTCAATATCCAAGTACCGAAACATATCAAGGGGACATTTCCTACAAATTTCATATTGTTTATCTCATAAATACCGATAATCAAACAATCTCACTCCCAAAATACCGAGTTATTGGTCGTCAATAGATCGTACCTCACCTGCTGGTAAATCAAAGAATGAAAACTATTTGATTACCTATTTATAATAAACTCAATTAAGAGCAATATTATAATCAGAGTTATCTGGAGATTTGATACCTTATGACAGAAAAAATACCCTTAATCAAATCTCTCCTTGATCCTTTCAATGTGAATGTTAATTCACACCAATATTTTACAATGATTTGGACAAAACCATTTCATAAAATATTGCAGCCTAAATGAAGTGCCCAACTTTATTTAACAGCTGTGAACTTGTTCATCAATTATGAGAACCTATGATCATGTCCTCCATGAACGTATCCATATGATCATATACTTCACAATTGATCCGGACCTTAGTGTTTGTAAATAGTGTGCGGAATAAATGAATAATACCTCATTTATAACATTCAGAAAAATTACAATGTCATAATGTCTTGCTCAAAAAGCACAAAACAACAAAGTGAAATAACAACTTCCTAAAGCTATAGCAAATCTGGAATCCTCCTAAGACCCATAGATGTTATATGCCTCTCGAACACATGTTCAGGCAAACTCTTAGTAAAAGGGTCAGCAAGGTTCTCGTCCGATGCTATCTTGACTACCATTGTATCTCCTCTTTCAATTATATCTCGGATCAAGTGGTACTTCCTCTCTATGTGCTTTTGTCTTTTGTGACACCTTGGTTCCTTGGATCGTACTCTTGCCCCACTTGTTGTCACAAAGAAGTGTGATGGGACGACTAACACCTGGTATCACCTGAAGATCCGTTAGGAACTTCTTTAACCATGCGGCTTCCTTTGCAGCCTCAGAAACAGCTACATACTCAGCCTCTGTGGTAGAATCAGCCACACATGATTGTTTGACACTCCTCCAACAAATGGCCCCGCCATTAAGAGTGAACACATACCCAGAAGTGGATTTTCTTGAGTCAATGTCTCCTTGGAAATCTGAGTCTGTGTAACCAATGGTTTCAAGACTCTCACTGGAATAGACCAACATATAATCTCTCGTTCTCCTAAGGTACTTGAGTATATGTTTAACCGCTATCCAGTGTTCCTCTCAGGATTAGATTGGTATCGACTTACTACTCCCACTGCATAGCAGATATCTGGTCTGGTGCACAGCATAGCATACATAAGGCTACCTACTGCTGAAGCGTAAGGTATCCTACTCATGCTTCTCTGCTCAGGAGTTTTAGGAGAATGCTCCTTAGAGAGATGAATTCCATGCCTGAAGGGTAAAATTCCCTTCTTGGAATTCTCCATGCTGAACCTGGCAAGTATTTTGTCGATGTAATTAGCCTGAGATAATGTCAATACCTTATTCTTCCGGTCTCGCAAGAGCTTAATACCAAGAATATAATTGGCTTCCCCGAGGTCCTTCATATCAAAATGCTTGCTTAGCCAAGTCTTTATGCCTAACAATACCTCTGTATCATTTCCGATAAGGAGTATATCATCCACATAAAGTACCAGAAAAGATACTGCGTTACCTTGGATCCTTTTATACACACACGGCTCATCGACTTTTCTCAAAACCATAAGACTTAATGGCTTGATCAAACCTGATGTTCCATGATCTGGACGCTTGCTTAAGTCCATAAATGGACCTTTGCAACTTGCATACCATGTTTTCTTGCCCTTTGGCTATGAGCCCTTTTGGTTGCTGCATATAGATATCCTCTTCCAAATTTCCATTTAGAAAAGCAGTTTTGACATCCATTTGCCAAATATCATAATCAAGATTTGCTGCAACAACTAAGAGAATCCGGATGGACTTGAGCATGGCAACCGGCGAAAAGGTTTCTTCATAATCCACACCTTTTATTTGGGTGTGCCCTTTCGCCACCAATCTAGCTTTGAAGGTTTCAACCTTCCCGTCGATCCTCTCTTTCTCTTGTAGATCCATTTACACCCAATGGGTCTTACCCCTTTTGGTGCATTTACAAGAGACCAAACTGAGTTGGAATACAAAGAATCCATTTCACGATTCATAGCCTCAAGCCATTCCCCGAGCATCAACATCTCCTAGTGCCTCGTCATAACTCGTGGGATCATCATCTTCTTCAATGATGACATCTTGAGGTGATTCACCCAACAAGAGAAATCTTGCGGGTTTACGAATCAATCTCCCACTACGACTTTGCCGCACTTGTTGTTGTGCATCTACAGGGGGATCCAAGTTTGGTGGGTTAACAATTTCTAGATGAGGACCCTCATTAAGTGGATTAACCAATTCATGATTTTATTGTTCTTCCATAAGCGGTAACTGCATCTCTACAGGTTCCACTTGTTGATCATCATGCTGAACTTCTGGTTCTATTACTGGTTCCTGTGTGTGTTCAACAATGTATATTTTCCCCTCTTTGAACAACCACAGAACAAAAGCTAGAACCTTTGAGGTTGAGGTGTAACTTGATCTGAGACTAGCTCATCAAGAACAACCTTACTCCTTGGCTTATAATTTGCCATATAGTCCTCCTCTAAGAAAGTCGTGTGTGTGCTCACTATGACCTTCTTTTCTTTCGGACTATAAAACAACCAACCTCTGGTTCCTTTAGGATAGCCTATAAACATGCATACTGCACGCGAGTCCATCTTATTTGGCTTCAAGTAAGACATGTGCCTGAGCACCCCAAATCAGAATATGATTCAAGGAGGGCTTACACCCTCTCCATAATTCTATTGGTGTCTTTGAAACCGCCTTGACTGAGCTAAGTTCAATAGGTACATAGCAGCTTCTAAGGCATATCCCTAATGAATCGTAAAGAGATGAATAATCGAGCATAGATCTTGCCATTTCTAAAAGGGTTCTATTTCTCCTTTCAAAGAACTCCATTCTCACAGGGTGTCCTCGGAGAAGATAATTGTGAAACTATCCCTCTTTGGTCGTAAGACCTGAACTCTCCAGATAGGTATTCACCTCCTCAGTCAGATCAAGAGTCTTAATTTGAACACCAAGATGCTTTTACGCCTCACCTTGAACTCTTGGAATTTTCCAAAAGCTTCAGACTTGTGATGCATCAGTTACACATGTCCAAATCTAGAGTAATCATCAAGAATGTGATAAAATACTCATACCCGCCTCGACTGACATTTATTGGTCCACATACATCAAGATGTACCAATTCCAGGTGAAGTGTGGCACGATTTCCCTTGGCCTTGAAAGATCTCTTAGTCATTTTACCCTCTAAACAAGATTCACAAACTGCATCGGTTCAAAGTTCAGGATTTTAGAATCCCACTATTGACCAAACCTTGTATCCTGTTAGAGTTAATATGACCCAATCTTAAATGCCAAAGATAAGTTTCATTGGAAACTTTTCTTTTCTTTGATGAATGAACATGCTCAACATCTCCTAATTCAACATGATTAACTTCACAGGGCATAGGACTAAGGAAATAAAGACCATTAAACATTACACCGGAACAAATGAAAGAAGATGAACTTCTTATTGAAACTGAGGAATTAAACTGAACTGTCAAACCATGTTTAACCAAACAACTAACAGAAATTAAATTCCTCTTAAAATCCGGAATAAATAAACAGTCTTCTAAAACCAAAGTTCTGCAATTATCAAAAGATAAAACAACTTGTCCCATTGCTAGTGCATACAAGCTCCCCATTTCCAAGCTTCAAAACTCTTTGTCCTTCACTTAAAGGCAAGCTATGTTTGAACCACTGCAAAGAGTAACAAACATGGTTAGTGGCTCCTGAATCAATGATCCATTTATCATTGTAATTCTCCATTAAACAAGCCTCAATCACATGTAAATTACCCATACCTGGTTTATTCATACGTGGGCAATTTTTCTTCCAATGCCCTTTTTGTCCGCACTTGAAGCACTTGCCTTTTGGCTACTTCATTGCAACTGGTTTGGCAACTGGAACACCTGATTTCTTCTTTTCTTGTTCTTGTTCCTTCCTTAGGTTTCCCTTAGGTTTCACAGTAACTCTCACCAAAGAAAAATACACCGCCTCGCTTGACTAGAGACTGCTCAAAGACTCTCAAGCTCATGCATCAGCTGAGTAAGGTCAAGATTCATCTTATTCATATTATAATTCATCTTGAACTGATTGAAGTATTCAGGCAGTGACTGCAAGAGAAGGTCAACTTTTACTTCTTGTTCAAATCTGACCCCATGGTCTTCAGCCTTCTTGAAGTTTGCTATCATTGTCAGACAATGATCCCGCACACTTCCTCCGCACATTACCGCCTTGGTGATCGCATTCAACATTCGCCTAGCGTAATCAAGCTAGACGTAGCAAACATGCCATCAAGAGTCTGGAGCATCTTTGCTCCACTCTCAATCATGCTTACTTGCTCCTGAAGGTGGTCGCGAGGCGGCTAAAATATAGCAAATAATCGCCACATTTGCCTTCTCCCATCTTTCCTTCTCCTGCTGAAGACCTGTCTTTGTTGCCTCAGGCGCATCTTCAGCAGGCTGCGCTGGCATAGGGGTAGTCAGAACAAAGTTGAGCTTTTCATATTGAAGAACAATATCCAAATTAGTTTTCCATTGTTTGTAGTTTGTACCATCCATAGGTTTTTGACTCAAGACAGTAGCTAAAGGATTGAATGAAGACATTTTTCTGAAAAACAAGGAAAAACACACTAATTACAAACTTGAATAACTATAAACAGATACTGCGCTAGTAGATTTTGATAACTACTACTTGTTTATAGTTTAACAATCTATTAGTTATCTTTACAAGGCTTACGATGGGCAAGATACTTGTAAAACTAATATTGTTATTTTGGGCCTTCAGTTCCATTGCCAGAGCCTCGATGGGAGGGTTAACAACTTTACCAAAGTTGAATGTATTTAACCATTATTTACTTTCAAAATTCTCTTTAGTGTCTAAGTGTTGCCGACGATGGGCCGTACAAAACTTTACTAAAATTTTGAAAATATTAAGGTTTAATCTAGTGAAATCCGATTATCCTTATCCGATAGGGCTTCAAATGATAACCTTTTCACTAATAAACCCACAATTGGAGCCCGTGAGGTTTTAAATTAATTACTTAATAAAATCCCTTCACCCATTCAATATTTTAAAATTTAGAATTTTCCAATTTCCAAGAATTGTTTAAATTCGAGTATTCTTTGTTTGATTTCAAAAACTATGTAAGCACCCGCAAGCCGATGAACGTGCAAGCTTAGCTTATCAGAATTTTAAAATCATTAAGGTCCTAAAATCCGGTCATGATAGGCAGCGTGTGCTCCACACAATCATGATACATGATTGTGGTATGCAAAAGTGTTAACACATGACCATTTTAGAAGACCCACAAATTACTCGCAATGTAAACAGTTCTCTTAGGAAATAATTTGGATTATTTGTCTTAATTTTAATTATTCAAAATTAATTAATTCAATCATTAATCTAGATTTTTAACAAAAAATCATAATAATTTTAATTAATTTTCAAGAATAATTTTGAATCAAAATAATCCTATAATAACTATCATACTAGTCGCAGAATGACAAAATAGCTATTATGCTCATGTAATTTTCAAGTTATGCAGCAATATGGCACCACCTATTCTATATGACATGTTATCACAATAAGCATGTTATCAATCATATAATTCATCCATTCATAAAATAAAGCAATTTAAATAAAATAGACTTTAATCCATGGTTTCCTAGAGAAAAATAAAATAAAACAAAATAACAAAAAATGTTGCAGTCCTTCTTGTCCTTCCTTTTAGTCCATAGGTATTTATCTCAAGCCCTTTAATGGTAACCATAGGTCCATAAGCCCAAAATACCAAATTTTGGCAAGAAAACCTAAGACAACTTCAAGGAACCCTAATCGCTTTGGCCCATCACCACAACACCCGAACTTGGATCAGCACGAAATTTTAGGGTTAGAACCGCCATGAAGAGACGAAGCCAACGCCACTGGAATCACCCAATTTGGATGTCCCACGCTCCCTCACTCTCTCCATCTTCACAGGCGCGTGGAAACCACTGTCAGAAACTTCTGGCGGTGCGTGACAGCGCGTGAAGGCTCCTCTAGCCGCGTTCCGCCCACCATTTTGTTCGTCTTTCCGTCCTCTTTCCAACGATATATGATACGTCCAATTCCGAGATCCAGAGGTCCACGAACATGTCCAAACAGTGACGAACGTCCTTCTTTTTGTATCTTCTTGATCTTCTTTTTATTACAACTTTTGTATAACATAAAAAAAATATACAAGAATTGAAAATAATAAAAAAAAATCAAGGAGGAAACCTAATCATATGGGATTAGCCTCCTTGTTAGAACCCAAGAAAATACATTCAAATCTCTACCATGGATTAAAGTTGAAAACCAAATAAAGCATTGATTTTTATGAAAAGAATTATAAAGATAAACATACAACACATATGATCAACAAATATAGAATCCTAGGTGCCATATTTCACGAAGCAAACTAATTACATGAATAATGAAACTAGATTCACATACCAATGTACAGTCAGGCTCTGATACCAATTGTAGGAACTATTGGATTTATGCGGAAGCGATTTAAGGACCTAGTACATTGGTATGCTTATCGAATCATCATTGTTTCATAAACACATAAGGAATGTTACCTCTCGGAGTGTCGATTTTTGATGATCTCCCTCGCCTGAGAATCCTTGTGTTACCGTACGATTGATTTGCTTGTAGTCGGTTGACGGCAGACCTTCCAGACTATGTCTCAAGGGGAAGGAGATAGTGTGTGGGCACTTTCTCTCTATCAGGAGATGACCTTGCCTCTACCTCTATGACTGCTCTCTCTCTATGGAGAGGGTTAAGTGTAGTATATATATGGGTTCTTAGAAAACCTAACCCTTAGATGTAACGGGCTCAAGGTTTCTTGGGCTCTTCTTACACACTAGGCCCTATTGGGCTTTAGTGAAAGAGCAAAAACCCAACAATTTCAAGGTGAACGCTTTAGCATCCTCCATGCAAATCTAGCATGCTAATTTGCCTTGGATCATCCATCCAGACAACATTCTATGAGCTAGAAAATCATTGATGATCCAGATTAATGTAGCTCTCATCATGAAATTCTGCTTTGTTGAAATGTCATAAGTAAGATGCACATCAATCTTAAGAACATGGGGTTGAAGATACACATCAATCTTAGTTTTTGGATTATTAAGGTCAGGGATTATACATGTTAAGAACATGTAAGGATTTTTCATGCACATTTCAGGAAGTAAATTATGGGGGATAATAACTATGGGTCAACATAATATGGTTTGCTAAATTGATTATTGTGAACACCCATTTTTTTCGACGAAAAAAAAAAACTAGTAGTATTTCAGCCCATTACCCATTTCCTTTCCTCTCTACCAACCTATTTTGGCCTTTCCCTTCAGTTATAAAAATAAAACGTGAAAGTGGTAAGCACCACATCATGGCCCCCATCCCCTCTCCATTTGCTGTCACTTCTCCATTCACTGCCAGCATCAAGACAAGAGGATGATGGGACTCTGCGCAAGTGATGGGCAACACAGACATGTGTGGGAGACAAGTTCGTATGGTTCTCTTACATTCCAGTAAAAGCATGGGACAATTCTAATAAAAAAGAAAAACAAACTGAATACAAAGAGAGGGGGGCTGACCGAAAGGGGGGCTTCATTTTTTTTTTGATGCTAACTTCACCAACCATAACTGAGAGAATCATATATTAGCGGCTATATGGCAGTCTCCCGAGGATCACGTTGCTTAGCTATAACCCATTCTATCATGGCCACATAATAACAACGAACCATCACTCCACTCCACCTTGATTGCGCGAAACAGCCCCTTCAACCATATTCAAGGTGATCCTCCACTTCACCCCCATTCCCTCTCCAGTCGCCATCCAACAGCTGCACCTCCGCCCTCTCCCACCATTTCTGCCTTACCCGCGAACAGCACTGCTGCCCTCTGCCCCCGCGTCGCATATTCCCTGCCAGTAGAAATGCGCAACCTGCCCATCGTGAACCGCCATGAGAACCAAACCCCACCGCCAGTCCACCTCCATTCCCTAACGCCCCTACCTCGCGCACCAGTCCCTGTTGTGATCGCGCACACAAAGCCAGCAGCCCGCCATGTCAACGTTGCTCCATAACTGCCGCGGACCAGCTCCACGGTGAGCAGCAGTCATACCCCTTCCTGCTTTCCGTTAGTTGCGCGGACCTTCCTCCCGCCCCTCTTTTTCTGATTCTCTCGCCTGCTTCACGTGTATGTGTGTGAGTGTGTGTGGCAGGTAAGTGATGAGTTTCTTTATTTATTCTATAGCCAGTGGCTGCCAGTAGATTCAGGACTTTTGCCATTTCACTTTAACATATAGTATTCATCGTGGGCATAGTATCCCAAGTTTGGTGTGGGTTTAGATTATTATATGTTATCATTTTATGTGAGTGGTTGGAAATTTTTAACATAAACGAGGAAAGGTACTGGGGTAATCATGATGTGTTTGGTTATATTCCTCTAAAGATTCCTATTACTTTAATCTTGTTTACGTTGTGTGAGTTTTTTTTTTTTTTTTAATGTGGTTTTGCGTAGTTGAGTCCCGTGCTAGTTTTTTTTTCTTTCTTTTTTCTTCTCTCTGTGGTCCCTTTAAGTTTTTTTATTGGTCCACCAATTTAGTTATTTATTCATAACTAGGTCAATCTTGCTTAATAGAAAATGTTGGTCTATTGATATTCAAAGTTTCGAAACTCTTTCGGGACCATTGGACTAAGTTCTCTTTCAGATTCATTCCTTTTAGAATTTTTATAATAAAATAATAAAATAATGAATCACAGATAGTAAAAAAAAATCAAAAAAATAAAATATATGTCTTTATCATTTTTTATTATTCACCAACAGAGAGACAAAAATTAAAAATAATAAAAATCCAAAAAATAACAAAAATCCAAAAAATGCCAAAATATAAAAATAATTTGTCCTTGTTCCTTTTATCCTTTCAAAAATAAAATAAAATAAAAATTTGAAAATAGATAAAAATACAAAAATATTTTTATCCGTGCGGCGGTCAATAATTCCGACTGAGAGGTGGATACCTCCTTCGTGCATTATTGAATCGTAAAGATTTACTGAGCAACCCAGTGCGGCCTTGAATCTTGTGCAT
This sequence comes from Dalbergia cultrata, assembly GCA_031216105.1. Classification (NCBI taxonomy): domain Eukaryota; kingdom Viridiplantae; phylum Streptophyta; class Magnoliopsida; order Fabales; family Fabaceae; genus Dalbergia; species Dalbergia cultrata. Next base: position 24,088,182 of record CM062350.1, read on the forward strand.
AAACGGATGTGCTCTTTTAATTTCTTTTTCCCTTTAATCAAAATCCTTTTTCAAAACTTAAATTCAATCAACAAATCATTATCCTTCGGAATCCTTTTTCATCATTTTCAAAATTAAAATTATTTCAAAAATCATTTTCTTTCCAAAATCCATCTAAAATCCTTTCATTCGAAAATCTTTCAAAATCAATTGAAATCATTTTTTTTTTCAAAATCTTTCTTTCAAATTAAAAAAAAAAACATTTTCAGAATTAAAATCAATCAACACATCTTTTATCTTCGCTTTTAATTAAAATCAACCAACAAGCAAATGTTTTTTACAGAACTACGTGACTTTGAGTTCCTCATTGCACCAGAGGATACGTAGGAGCAGGCTATCCCTGTCAAGCCAAAATTAATTCTTCTTAATTTATTTGTTAAGTTGTAAATATTTTGTGTAAATAATTTTTTAGCTTATGTTAAAATTGTAAATATATTTTTCAAAAACTAATTTCTCTTAATATATTTGATATATTTGTCAAAATTAATTCTTCTTAGATTATTTGTTTAAATTATAATATATTTGTGTAAATTAATTTTCTTAATTTATATGTTTCAATTGTAAATATATTTGTCTAAATTAATTCTTCTTAATTTATATGTTTAAATTGTAAATATTTTGCTAAAGTATTTTTTTTCTTAATTTATGTTTTTAGATTTTAATTTTTGTCTTCTTTGATTGAAATTCTAAAAGGGGTTATTAATTAATTTGCACAACTCACTAAGGTACCGTTTAAATACGGGTGTACTAGGGGTGCTGTAGGATTAAGTTCTTACCCTTCCCTAGACGTAACCGACTCCCGAACTCATATATGGTTTACGAATACTATTTTCTAAAATAAAATGGGTTTTTCCATGTTTTCCCAATTCAAATAAACTTGGTGGCGACTCCCAATTTCCAAAACTATTTTTCACCGTCCCGTCGCGATCCCTGCTATGCATGTATGGCGACTCCACTGGGGACTTCAGTAAGAGAGTCAGGCCTATTATAGTTAGTTGTGCAAATTAAATATAAACCCCATTTATTCTTGTTTTTCTTTCCTCACTTTATTTTGTGCAGTGTTTCTTTAATTCTCTTTTGTATAGTTTAATTTTCTTGATGTTTATATATAATATTTGTTTATTTGTTAAAACTCTAGGATAGACGACTATGGTTATTCTGTATATACCTGTAGTTTGAATTTTGTAAAATTTTCTTTATTTATTAAAATCTTAGGATAGATGACTATTTTGTATATATGTGTTGTTTGTATCTTGTTTTGCAGGAGTGTATGTAGTGATAGGATCGGAAGGTTTGTATGCTCCCGGCACACACTTCACGATCACTTAATTCACACACTGCGTTCTTGGACTCTATACCCGAGCCCGTGCAAGCTTAGGATTAGGGGGTTTCTTGACATTGCCATGAGGGGCTTCATGCTCACTTGGTAGTTGTTGGGACACCACTCAGATTGTTACTGGCCTTGTGAGTCAATCATATTGAGCGGGTTTATCCCTATTTATGGTTGGTTCAAAGGTCGGGTCCTTGTCCTGTGGATAAGGGCAATTTGGGGACCATGGTCATTAGAAGTCTAGATCCACCATGAATGTGTACACGTATAGTCAAACCTAGTAGCTACCACGTTAGGGTTTCTGGCCTTAGAACATCCCACCCATTAGGTTTTACCCGGCTAGGACAATGGGAGCATGCTTCTTTCATCCTTTTACATCGCACTCCTTTATGCTTTATTTTAGTTGTTTCTACACCAAACATTGTTACATTGCATTTAGGTTAGCTAGTTCCTTATCTCATAACTTAATGTTGATATTCATTCTCAGATGTTTAGGCATTTTGTTCATTATCACATGCATTCATTCCATTCGTATCTCATAACATAACTTGTTTTTTACATGAAATGTTTCTTTTCTTTAGTTGTGTTCACTTACATAGGTTTGTGCATCATCAAATTCTCAAGGAAGCATCAAAAATTTTTTCTTATCTCTTCCATCTTTTTAATTCTACTCAATTATTTCATTCTTGTGCACAGTGTGTGTGGTTTTTGATTCATCATCAATTCAAAGCAAATGGATGCAATACCGATGAACACTAGCAATCTACATGACTGGAAAAGAAATATCAAGGTTACAGTGACGAGCAATGAGCTAGAGAAAGTAAAAGAAATAGTTCAGCTGATGCCTCGTGAAGTCCGATCCTCTTTCAAGAATACCTACGGGTGCATATTGGATTTGTTCTCCATTCCGGTGGAAGCGTCAGCATTGAGTGCTCTCTCACAATTCTGGAACCCTTCTCTTTGTTGCTTTGAATTGCCCGATCTTGATGCTGCGCCAACCATAGAAGAATATGTGGTCATAATGAGACTACCGATCCAAGAAAAATCAGGTGTATATCTATACCAAGGGCATTATGTTAATAAGGAAAAAGTTGCCAAGATAATCAGAGTTGATTCAAACCAGATGATAATGGAAGTAAGGGGGTCTACTCGAGGAATCAGAAGAAGTTTGCTGGAGACTCATATGCAAACTTTGGCTCAACAAGAAGATTGGGATTTCTTCAAATGAACACTGGCACTGACTATCTATGGGTTGGTTTTGTTTCCATTCACGCCCGATGTCGTCGACCAAGCTGCCATGGATGTGTTTTTCAAGTTCGAAACGTGTGGCATGAATCCTATCCCGGCCATGCTAGCAGATACATTCCTTTCTTTAGGGGTTTGTATTCAAAAGAGGGGGGAAGGCTCCGCTGTTGTTTGCCAATGATATACGTGTGGTTCATGACTCATGTATATGCTAATAGCCGCATGGGCCTTCTTCCTAATCCGTTAGGGGACTTCCATCGCATACAGATAAAGTGTCAAGAAGCTCAGGCATGGAAAAAGGAATTCTCACAGATCCAATCAAACACTTTCAAATGGGTCTGTCCTTTGTATCGTGGAGACAGTGTTATTTACAGCTGTGGTGACTTCCATAATGTTCCGTTAATGGGTCCAAGGGGATGCATTTCCTATACACCTGCGTTAGTGCTTAGACAACTCCACTGGACTCAGACAAAGCCACAAGAAGAACAACTTAAAGTATTCAGTTTCCTATACCAGAAAGACAAGAGTACCTTTGAGCAAGAAAGGAAGATCAAAATGGCATGGGATGATGTCAAAATCTTGGGGAAAATGGAACTCAGCCAACAGCGTTTAACCTCTTCTCAAGAATACAAAGACTGGAGGGAGGCAAGAGTCGGGAAAGATAGCATCCCAAAGGATATTCCCGACAACCTAGCCCCCACGCAAACTCCAGAGTCGGCCCAATAGATGGAAATGATGAAGGCCCAAAGGAGAAAAAGGAAGCAGCAGACCTGAAGGTTGACATCCTTCAAGATCAATGCAAGAAAATGGCCAAAGAAATTGAGGCCCTAAAAGACGAATGTATCGGCGTGAGAAATTGCCAAGTCCAGAAAGGGCAAAGAGAAAATCTCAAGCATGCATCTGGCCAAAATCCAAGAGCTAGAAGGAGGACTCCACAAGCTTGTGAAGGAAAAGAATCAGCTGGAGAGAAAGGTTAGTAAGAAAAATCGCATGGTGGAAAGAGTAGAATTGGAAGTCAGCCAACGAGATAAAGACATCTGGAGCTTGAGAATGGAGGTCAAGAAAGAGAAAGATATGAGAGAAAAACTGGAGGGACAAGTGAAGCACCTATCAACCATGTTGACACAGACTGAGCAGAAGGCTACTCAAGGATGGGCATCAGCAAACCAATATCATGATTTGTTTGTTGATGCAACAGAATTCGGGAAGTCATGGAGAGAAAAGGCGTTAGAAGGGGAAGAAAAATGTGGAAAGCTCACCGGTGAATTGAGTCATTACATTCCCAACTTTATTTACCGTTTCGAGCAAGCCAAGAAGCAAATTAATAAGTTGCCACCATTTAGGTTGCCTCAAGAGGTGACGGAATTCATGGATTCATGCGAAAGGATCACTAAAGGCCTCAAGAGGAAGAAAATGAAAGCTTTGATGTAATTATCTGTCATGAATCAAGGATTGTTGAATTTCCTTGTTAAGAAAAGAGGATCAAAACTCATGAAATGTATCTTGAAACGATTTGTACTCAGAACTTCACCCAAGAATGAATGAAACTTTAATGTTTGTACCTTCACTTTGACTGTCAATTGTGACTTCTCAAGCTCGCCAGATGCTCTCTATAGAGGAATAGATATTCCCTTAGAAAGTAATCAATCACATTTTTACCTTGAGATAGTTCGTCCTTGTGTAAAAGTGTGAGAATGCTCAGACATATGAAAAGGAACCACATTGCTAGTGTTCATTAGATAGTACCTATAGAGGAGTGAATCCTCCCTTAGATTTGCTATCAACCGCGCCTCGACTTATAGGGTGATATATCCATAAGAATGGGTGTAGAGCATCCTTGCTTTTAAAAATAAAATAAAAGGGAACTTTTTGACCTCTTTCGTTTGTTTCTTATATATATAAAAAAAACATAAAACAAGATTTTAACTTCTCGGCTGTGACAGTTTGTGAAAGCGCAAGATTCGTAACCATTGGGCGCCCAAGGAAAGAGGATACCGATCTAACTCGTGTTCATAACACTAGAGCTCGAACCAAGATGGCCGGTGGAAACACAGAACCAGGAAGGACCATCCCGTCTGCAATTACTTCTGAATCGGGAAGAGCTATTCCAGCTGTAACCACCTCGGCTATAATTACTTCTGAACCCGGAAGAAACTTAAGCATGGAAGTTGATGCAGTGAGAGGAAGACTGAATGAGTTGTCAAGTAACCAGGGAAGAATAGAGGAGATGATGCGGGCTATGATGGAGTCACTCGACTTATTGAGAGCCCACCAAAACTCAGGAGGTGTACAACCAAGTGCTACAACGATAACCATACTTGTGGTATCGGATGCAACTCTAAATGTCACGCAAGGGGTGAATGATAATCCCCGCGAACAACCACCACTGACAATGCCTATTACTATTCCCATTGGAGAAGGATATCACGCGGTAGAGAATACACATGCTGAAGGGCATGGGCACGCTACCCACATTTGGGAGCAGCCTCCAAATGTCATCCCAAGGCAACTCTCTTCCTCGGGGAATAATCGTGCGTAAAAGCAGAGAAGGACAAGTCGAGAGAAGAATGGATGGAAAAAATTCAGGAACAAATTAAGGCAATCCAAAGGCCAAACAATTATGGCTACATGGAGATTGAGCAACTTTGCCCTCCTATTAGCACAGTTGTCCCTAAAGATTTTAAAATTCCTAATTTTTCGAAATATGATGGAACTGGCAACCCACTCTTCCATTTAAAGAGTTATTGTACCAAGATGTCAATCTGGTCCAAAGATGAAAAATTTCTCATTAGCTTTTTCCACTAGAGTTTGACCGGACCAGCTCTAGAATGGTACATCCAGTTAGATCATACAAAGATTTCCTGTTGGGGAGAGCTGGCTGACCAATTCATGAACCAGTATAAGTTTAACTTGGAAATAGCACCCAGCCGTGAACAGCTGAGTACAATGCAAAAGAAGAAAGATGAACCCTTTAAACAATATGCTCAGAGATGGAGAGCTTTGGCCGCTCAAGTGCAACCACCACTCATCTCATCCGAGATGTGTTCATACTTCCTAGCAACTCTAGGGTCTCCTTACATCGGGGCAATGGCGGAGCAAAGATACAGAGATTTTTCTGAGTTAATAACCGCTGGAGAAAGAATTGAGAGCTTGACTAAAGCTGGCAAGCTCCCGGTGAGCAGTGAAGACACCAAGAGAGGATTCCCACCCAGAAAGAGAGAGACGAAGATAAATTATGTGCAAGGTCAGCAACCGTTCACCCCAAGATATGCATCCACATATTCAGGACCCCAAATGTCATCCATCCCTCCTTACCCACACTACCAAACCACAAATCCCTCCCCATACCACCAGCCTCAAGTCAACAACATCCACATACGGCCATACCGACTCGCCCGTCCAACATATCCAACCATACATCCTCAGAACTTCCTAAACACAAAGACTCGACCCAATTCTCAAAACCAAAATCGCAATCGTTTCCCAAACCTACCACCTTTTCCAAAGTTAGCCATTTCCAATGCTGACCTTTATCAACGGTTGTTTGATGCTCATTTGATTTCACCATACCCTGTGCACCCATTACAACCTCCGTTTTCGACTTGGTACAATCTAAATCTGACTTGCAAATACCATATAGATGTTGCTGGACATTCGATTGAAGATTGTGAAGGTTTTAAGACGGCAGTGAGAAGACTAATTGCTTATGGAGACTGGATCTCCAGGAAGATCCAAAGCCCGATATTGTTAATAACCCGATCCCGAATCATGAAGGAGGAAGTCGTGTGAATGCCTTGGAAGTGGAGAAAGAATCGATCAAAAAGGTTTTGAGTCTCCGAACACCCATGGAGAAAGTGTTTGTTACTCTGAAGGAAGCTAATTATAACATCACAAAGACTCGCTTCTATGATGAAAGAAGAGGAGAAATATGATATGGAATCAAGATGTGCATACCATTGTGGAAGTCTTGGACATGATATTGAGAATTGTTGGGATTTCAAAGTGCGTGTACAAGAACTACTCACTTTAGGTGTGATACAGGCAAAAAAGAAGCAGAATTCTGTTGAAGAGGTAAATGTAATTGAGCGTTTTGTACTCAAAGTGCCTCCACTTAATCAAACTCCAAAACCTGAAAAAGTAGTGATCACTGTGAATAACCCAACACCTTTCAGTTATGAGGACACACGTGCTGTTCCTTGGAATTATGAGACTCAGGTCAAGACAAGTGGAGACATAGGGGAAAGCTCAAAGGCTCAAGAAAATGAAGAAGTGACTGGTGTCATGGAGGTGAAAGGAATAACAAGAAGCGGAAGGGTTTATGGGCCCGGAGAGCTGGGAAAGGGGGAGTTTCCTGATGAAAGGAATGTCGGAAAAGACCTAAATCTTGGAAAGAAGGAAAAAGAAGAAGAAGAAGATAAGGAATTTTTAAAGATCATGAAACAAAGTGAATACGATATTCTAGAGCAACTGAAGAAAACTCCTGCTAGAATATCTCTTTTGTCATTAATCTTATCATCCGAACCTCACCGAAAGGCAGTAGTAAAGGTTTTGAAGGAAACTTATGTTAAACCAGATACTTCGTTAGAGAACATGGTGAATATGGTGGATCCAGTGAAATGTGCTAACATGATCACGTTCTCAGACGAAGAAATTGTGTCACAATCTAACCCACGAGCACTGCATATAACCCTCAAATGTAATGGTTATATAGTACCCAGAGTTCTCATTGATGGAGGATCAGGATTGAACGTCCTACCAGTATCGACTCTAAGCTACTTGTCAATAAGTAAGGATGATATATTGCCACAGATCATGGTAGTGAAAGCTTTTGATGGAGCAAAGAAGAGCATCCTTGGAGAGATGGTGTTGTTACTGGAGATCGGCCCGAGCAAATTTTGAAGTGTTATTCTAGGTGATGGAAATTGAATCTGACTATAATATGCTGTTGGGAAGACCATGGGTTAATAATGTCGGTGCTGTCCCTTCAACCTTGCATCAAAAGGTCAAATACATTGAGAATGGTTCACCATCACAATCCATGGAGAAAAAGAGATCCCGGTATCCAAACCAAGAACATTGCCATATGTTGAAAATGTGGAGCTAGTGGAGAGCGCTCATGGCACAACTGGAGGCGAGGGTCAAGCAAGAGCATAACAAGCTCCCTGTAGAAAATCAAGTGGTGGCTCATATCATGGCTAAAAATGGGTATCTGCATGGTAAAGGACTGGGATTGCAGTTGCAGGGTATCAAAATGCCCATACTAATCTTAGAGAAGCCCAACCGATTTGGTTTAGGATATGAGGCATTATTGGAAGAGCAGATGAAAACCATGGGCCTTGAACAGAAGAAACAGAAAGGGAAAATGAAACAAATCCCTCATTTAAAGGAGACATTTCCCTGCCCGGTTGAAGTGATCATATCTGAAGAAATTTGCTCCCCTTGCCATTATTCTACTATCAACATGGTGGATGCAGAGAAGTCAGAAGAACTCAACAGTGCTCGTAATGAAATGCTGGTGAACTGGACATCTGAACCAATACTTGATGTCATTGCTGAAAAGTAATTAGTTGGGTTGTATTATTTATGTTTTTGTTTATGCTACTCTGAGACATCATTTGAAGGAATTTGCATGATTTTCAATAATCTTTCTATGTGTTTTCATTTTGCCTCGTTTCTGTTTCTATTCCCTTTGCTTTTTCTTTTTCTGTTATGTTCTTCCCTTACCACTCTCAGCTCGTTAATTTGTGTTTTTCACGTTGTTTTATAATCCACCATTTGGTTTAGCATTCCAATCCACCACAATTACTTTCCAGGAATTTGAATGTCATAGAAATTTTGCCACATGAAGAGGAATTTGCGAGCTTATCAATTGATTCTCTTACTGCACTTGATTACGATAACCATGAATTTCAGGATGATGAAGGAGCTATTGAACAATTTTCAAACCTCCTGGATTATTCAGAAAAAGGATTTGACTTAGACAATGAGGTGGTCGAGGTGATTAACATGGGCACCGTAGAAGACAAAAAGGAGCTGAAAATAGTGGACAATCCTGAACGCACAGAAATGGTTGCATTGTTTAAGGAATTCCTGGATGTATTTGCATGGTCCTATCATGATATGCCAGGATTAGACCCAGAGATTGCTTCACACAAGAGCCCTTTGTATCTAGAAGTTTGAGTTTAAAAAGCAAAAGTTGAGGAGAATGCGACCTGATATGTCATTGAAAATAAAAGAAGAAGTGACTAAACAGCTGGAGGCTGGATTCCTAGAGGTTTCAAGGCACACTGATTGGGTGGCTAATATTGTGCCCGTACCTAAAAAGGATGGAAAAGTCAGGATGTGTGTGGATTATCGGGATTTGAATAAAGCTAGTCCAAAAGACGATTTTCCTCTCCCTCACATTGATGTCCTTGTTGATAATACAGCCAGAAGTCACCGATTCTCCTTTATGGATGGATACTGGGTATAATCAGATTCCCATGGATATTCATGACAAAGGAAAAACTACTTTTATAACTCCGTGGGGAACATTTTGCTATACAGTCATGCCATTTGGATTGAAGAATGCTAGTACCACCTACCAACATGCTATGGTCACGTTGTTCCATGACATGATGCATAAGGAGATTGAAGTGTATGTAGATGATATGGTTGCCAAGTCTAAGGAAGGAGAAAGCCACGTGGCAGTTCTGCAAAAATTGTTCGAGAGGCTCAGAAAGTATAAGTTACGATTGAACCCTAATAAATGCATTTTTGGGGCTTCTACAGGGAAGTTACTCGGGTTCATTGTCAGTAGAGAAGGGATAAAAGTGGATCCTGACAAAGTAAAGGCGATACAAGAAATGTCTGCTCCCGAACTGAACGAGAAGTGAGAAGTTTTCTTGGAAGGCTCAACTACATTGCTAGATTTATTGCCAATTTGACTAGTATTTGTGAGCCTATATTCAAGTTGCTGCGAAAACATCAACCTGGGGAGTGGAATGATGAATGCCAAGAAGCCTCTGATAAAATAAAGGCTTATTTAATGAAGCCTCCAATTCTAACCCCACTGCACTGCATCAGCCCTTTAATATTGTACCTCACAGTGTTGCCTACGTCACTTGGGGCAATGTTGGGTCAATATGATGAGTCCGGAAAGAAAGAACAGGCAATTTATTATCTAAGCAAGAAATTTAATGACTGTGAATCCCGTTATCTGGCGATTGAAAAGACTTGTTGTGCATTAGTTTGGGCATCCAAGAGGTTGAGGCAGTACATGTTATACTATACTACCTGGTTAATCTCTCGAATGGATCCATTGAAATACATATTTGATAGTCCTCATGTTTCGTTGAGAATGTCAAAATGGCAAGTGATGTTGTCTGAATTTGATATCAAATATGTGACTCAGAAGTCTATAAAGGGAAGTGCAATTGCCGATCATCTAGCTGAAAATCCTCTTAAGGATATACAGCCTATCGTGCCTGAATTCCCCGATGGTGAAGTGTTAACAGTGGAAAAAGATGGGATGGAAAAGGAGAATGTATGGAAAATGTACTTTGATGGAGCTGTCAATATGAATGGATGTGGAATAGGAGTCAGAGTGGTATCACCAATGGGAAACAAGCAGTCTCCATCAAACTAGACTTTGAATGCACCAATAACATTGCAGAATATGAAGCATGTGCAAATGGTTTGCAAGTAGCAATTGACTTGGGAATCAAAGAATTAAAGGTGTTTGGAGATTCTGCACTCATAATCTACCAAATTAATGGGGAATGGCGTACAAAAGATCTGAAATTGATACCGTATCAGAAGTATTTGTCTCGACTAATTGAGCACTTTGATGGTGTATCATTTTCTCATATAACTTTCTCATTTGAGGGTTTATGGGCCCGGAGAGCTGGGAAAGGGGGAGTTTCCTGATGAAAGGAATGTCGGAAAAGACCTAAATCTTGGAAAGAAGGAAAAAGAAGAAGAAGATGATGAGGAATTTTTAAAGATCATGAAACAAAGTGAATACGATATTCTAGAGCAACTGAAGAAAACTCCCGCCAGAATATCTCTTTTGTCATTAATCTTATCATCCGAACCTCACCGAAAGGCAGTAGTAAAGGTTTTGAAGGAAGCTTATGTTAAACCAGATACTTCGTTAGAGAACATGGTGAATATGGTGGATCCAGTGAAACGTGCTAACATGATCACGTTCTCAGACGAAGAAATTGTGTCACAATCTAACCCACGAGCACTGCATATAACCCTCAAATGTAAAGGTTATATAGTACCCAGAGTTCTCATTGATGGAGGATCAGGATTGAACGTCCTACCAGTATCGACTCTAAGCTACTTGTCAATAAGTAAGGATGATATATTGCCACAGATCATGGTAGTGAAAGCTTTTGACGGAGCAAAGAAGAGCATCCTCGAAGAGATGGTGTTGTTACTGGAGATCGGCCCGAGCAAATTTGAAGTGTTATTCTAGGTGATGGAAATTGAATCTGACTATAATATGCTGTTGGGAAGACCATGGGTTAATAATGTCGGTGCTGTCCCTTCAACCTTGCATCAAAAGGTCAAATACATTGAGAATGGTTCAGTCATCACAATCCATGGAGAAAAAGAGATCCTGGTATCCAAACCAGTAACATTGCAATATGTTGAAAATGTGGAGCTAGTGGAGAGCGATTCATGGCACAACTGGAGGCAAGAGGGTCAAGCAAGAGCATAACAAGCTCCTCAGAGAAAATCAAGTGGTGGCTCATATCATGGCTAAAAATGGGTATCTGCATGGTAAAGGACTCGATTGCGCTTGCGTGGTATCAAAATGCCCATACCAATCTCAGAGAAGCCCAACCGATTTGGTTTAGGATATGAGGCATTATTGGAAGAGCAGATGAAAACCATGGGCCTTGAACAGAAGAAACAGAAAGGGAAAATGAAACAAATCCCTCATTTAAAGGAGACATTTCCCTGCCCGGTTGAAGTGATCATATCTGAAGAAATTCGCTCCCCTTGCCATTATTCTACTATCAACATGGTGGATGCAGAGAAGTCAGAAGAACTCAACAGTGCTCGTAATGAAATGCTGGTGAACTGGACAGCTGAACCAATACTTGATGTCATTGCTGAAAAGTAATTAGTTGGGTTGTATTATTTATGTTTTTGTTTATGCTACTCTGAGACATCATTTGAAGGAATTTGCATGATTTTCAATAATCTTTCTATGTGTTTTCATTTTGCCTCGTTTCTGTTTCTATTCCCTTTGCTTTTTCTTTTTCTGTTATGTTCTTCCCTTACCACTCTCAGCTCGTTAATTTGCGTTTTTCACGTTGTTTTATAATCCACCATTTGGTTTAGCATTCCAATCCACCACAATTACTTTCCAGGAATTTGAATGTCATAGAAATTTTGCCACATGAAGAGGAATTTGCGAGTTTATCAATTGATTCTCTTGCTGCACTTGATTACGATAACCATGAATTTGAGGATGATGAAGGAGCTATTGAACAATTTTCAAACCTCCTAGATTATTCAGAAAAAGGATTTGACTTAGACAATGAGGTGGTCGAGGTGATTAACATGGGCACCGTAGAATACAAAAAGGAGCTGAAAATAGTGGACAATCATGAACGCACAGAAATGGTTGCGTTGTTTAAGGAATTCCTGGATGTATTTGCATGGTCCTATCATGATATGCCAGGATTAGACTCAGAGATTGCTTCACACAAGATCCCTTTGTATCTAGAAGTTTGTTTAAAAGCAAAAGTTGAGGAGAATGCGACCTGATATGTCATTGAAAATAAAAGAAGAAGTGACTAAACAGCTGGAGGCTGGATTCCTAGAGGTTTCAAGGCACACTGATTGGGTGGCTAATATTATGCCCGTACCTAAAAAGGATGGAAAAGTCAGGATATGTGTAAATTATCGGGATTTGAATAAAGCTAGTCCAAAAGACGATTTTCCTCTCCCTCACATTGATGTCCTTGTTGATAATACAAATTTAAGTCACCGATTCTCCTTTATGGATGGATACTCTGGGTATAATCAGATTCCCATGGATATTCATGACAAAGGAAAAACTACTTTTATAACTCCGTGGGGAACATTTTGCTATACAGTCATGCCATTTGGATTGAAGAATGCTGGTGCCACCTACCAACGTGCTATGGTCACGTTGTTCCATGACATGATGCATAAGGAGATTGAAGTGTATGTAGATGATATGGTCGCGAAGTCTAAGGAAGGAGAAAGCCACGTGGCAATTCTGCAAAAATTGTTCGAGAGGCTCAGAAAGTATAAGTTACGATTGAACCCTAATAAATGCATTTTTGGGGCTTCTACAGGGAAGTTACTCGGGTTCATTGTCAGTAGAGAAGGGATAAAAGTGGATCCTGACAAAGTGTAGAGAAGGGATAAAAGTGGATCCTGACAAAGTAAAGGCGATACAAGAAATGTCTGCTCCCCGAACTGAACGAGAAGTGAGAAGTTTTCTTGGAAGGCTCAACTACATTGCTAGATTTATTGCCAATTTGACTAGTACTTGTGAGCCTATATTCAAGCTGCTGCGAAAACATCAACCTGGGGAGTGGAATGATGAATGCCAAGAAGCCTTTGATAAAATAAAGGCTTATTTAATGAAGCCTCCAATTCTAGCCCCACCTGTACCAGACCGTCCTTTAATATTGTACCTCACAGTGTTGCCTACGTCACTTGGGGCAATGTTGGGTCAATATGATGAGTCCTAAAGAAAGAATGTGCAATTTATTATCTAAGCAAGAAATTTAATGACTGTGAATCCCGTTATCTGGCGATTGAAAAGACTTGTTATGCATTAGTGTGGGCATCCAAGAGGTTGAGGCAGTACATGTTATACTATACTACCTGGTTAATCTCTCGAATGGATCCATTGAAATACATATTTGATAGTCCTCATGTTTCGTTGAGAATGTCAAAATGGCAAGTGATGCTGTCTGAATTTGATATCAAATATGTGACTCAGAAGTCTATCAAGGGAAGTGCAATTGCCGATCATCTAGCTGAAAATCCTCTTAAGGATATACAGCCTATCGTGCCTGAATTCCCCGATGGTGAAGTGTTAACAGTGGAAAAAGATGGGATGGAAAAGGAGAATGTATGGAAAATGTACTTTGATGGAGCTGTCAATATGAATGGATGTGGAATAGGAGCTGTGGTGGTATCACCAGCTGGGAAACAGTACCCAGTCTCCATCAAACTAGACTTTGAATGCACCAATAACATTGCAGAATATGAAGCATGTGCAAATGGTTTGCAAGTAGCAATTGACTTGGGAATCAAAGAATTAAAGGTGTTTGGAGATTCTGCACTCATAATCTACCAAATTAATGGGGAATGGCGTACAAAAGATCCGAAATTGATACCGTATCAGAAGTATTTGTCTCGACTAATTGAGCACTTTGATGGTGTATCATTTTCTCATTTAACTCGAGACAAAAAATCAATTTGCGGATGCTTTAGCCACTTTGGCTGTGATGACTAAGTTGGAGGTCCATGCGAATGTACAACCTATTCGTGTAGAGGTGCAAGATGAACCGATATACTGTGACAACGTAGAGATTGAGCCGGATGGCCAACCATGGTATCACGACATCAAACAATATGTTCAAAGAGGAGAATACCCAACTGGAGCAAATGAAGTGCAAAGAAAAACAATTCGACGATTGGCCATGGCCTTTTTCCTAAATGGTGAAGTCCTTTACAAGCGAAATCATGACACTACTCTCCTCAGATGTGTAGATGCTCATGAAGCTCGAATGATTATGACTGAGATCCACGAAGAAATCTGTGGAACCCACGCTAATGGGCATATGATGGCACGCAAGGTCCTAAGAAGTGGATATTATTGGACTACCATGGAGAATAATTGCATCAGTTATGTTCGAAAGTGTCACAAATGTCAAACATATGCAGACCGAGTCAATGCTCCTCCAGTTCCATTACACAACATGGTATCTCCTTGGCCTTTCTCAATGTGGGGCATGGATGTCATCGGCCCGATTAATCCCAAAGCATCCAACGGTCATCGTTTCATTTTGGTCGCAATTGACTATTTCACAAAGTGGGTGGAGGCTGCTTCATACGCCAACATCACACAGAAGGTGTTCATCAGATTCATCAAAAGAGATATTATCTGTAGGTATGGGATTCCAGAGAGGATTATCACGGATAATGCTCCTAACCTCAATGGTGCGTATACGTAAGTTCCTGGAGACTTTCAAAATCAAGCATCACAACTCAGCTCCTTATAGGCCTCAAATGAATGGCGCAGTTGAGGCTGCAAATAAGAACATCAAGAAAATCATTGCCAAGATGGTAGTGAATTACAAAGACTGGCATGAAATGCTGCCATATGCTTTACACGCATATCGAACCAACATACGGTCAAGCACAGGGGCAACTCCATTCTCATTGGTATATGGAACGGAAGCTGTATCTCCCATAGAAGTGGAAATCCCGTCCTTAAAGGTTCTAATGGAGGCTGAGTTGGGAGAATCTGAATGGGTGAGGGCTCGATATGAACAGCTCAACATGATAGAAGAGAAAAGACTGGCGGCTATTTGTCATGGTCAGTTGTACCAAGGTAGAATGGCTAAGGCTTTTAACAAGAAAGTCCGTCCTAGAGATTTTTATCCAGGGGATTTGGTTTTGAAGAAAATTCTCCCTAATCAAGAGGACGCACGGGGCAAGTGGGCTCCAAGTTATGAAGGTCCCTACATTGTCAAGCAAGCATTCTCAGGTGGGGCGTTGATTTTGCAAAACATGGATGGTCAAGAATTGCCTAAACCAATCAATACTGATGCAGTCAAAAGATTCTATGCTTGAAAAGATGTTGAAAAAGCCCGTTAGGTTGAAAACTCGAAAGAGCGACCTAAGCAAAAGTTAGGATAAAACGAAAGAAAAAAAAAGAAAAAAAAAAGAAAAAAGCTCGTTAGGTTGAAAACTCGAAAGAGCAACCTAGGCAAAAATTAGAGCAAAAAGATAAACATCATCTCAAGCAACCTATATTGAGGCAACTTTTAGTGTTGAATTTGTCCAGTGAATCAAATAGCCCAAGACTAAAACTGGGGCAATTTTTCAGAAAAAGGGTTTGAAGACATCTTCAGAGATCAGGGCTATGGTGTTCAACTGCTGCAAGAAGTGGATTGATTGAACCACAAAGAACTTACACTAGGGCAAAATTTCATGTCTTTCACAATCTTGTCTTTCGTTGTTATGTTGTTCCCACCTTTCAAACATTTTACCATCCGATACACCAAGCAATAAAAACGTTTATTCAGCTAATCCTTTTACTTCCTCTTTAAACGCATGTCTATTTATGATGTCTCGAGTAAACATAAATTTAAGTTTAAAGTTATACAGCTTAATAATTCTTACAGCAATACATCCATGGCTAGCATCACACCAAGAAAATTCAAAAGTTTCAGTTAAGCTTGGCAGAAAAGCAATCATCATCCTGAAAAAGGAAAAAGGGAAAGAAGCAAGTAAAGTTACAGAAGAAAAGAAAGTTTATGCCAGAAAGTCCAGCGCGTGAATTACGAGTTTGATCGGTTATAATCTCCCTTGAGGCTTGCTTGATTTGGTTACGGTTAGTTTTTCTGAAATAAACTGAAAATTGATGATTTGTGCATATATCCTGAAAAAATAATATGATGTGAAAATCGTTGTTTTCCATGATTGCCAATTTACATTTCTTGTTGGCCTCAGATTGCCATTTACATTTCTAGTCGGCCTCGGATTGCCACTTTAATTTTCCTGTCGGCTTCGAATCGCCCAAATTACTTTCATGTCGGCCTCAGATTGCCACCATTTTACTTTCATGTCGGCTTCAGATTGCCACTTTACTTTCAATCGGCCTCAGATTGCCAAATTTAATTTCTAGTCGGCCTCAAATTGCCATTTTACTTCCCGTGTCGGCCTCAGATTGCCACCTTTTACTTTCAGTCGGCCTCAGATTGCCGTTTTCATTCCCATCGGCCTCAGATTGCCGTTTTAAACTTTCAATCGGCCTCAGATTGCCGTTTTACCTTTTAATCGGCTTCAGATTGCCGTTTTAACCCTTCAGCTGGCCTCAGACTGCCATTTTACCTTTTAATCGGCCTCAGATTGCCGTTTTACCTTTTAATCGGCCTCAGATTGCCCTTTTAAGTTTTCAGTCGGCCTCAGATTGCCGTTTTAACTTTTCAGTCGACCTCAGAATGCTGTTTTAAGTTTTCAATCGGTTGTTGATCCGTAGCCAGTCGATCACAAGAATCTTCAATTTCTATTAATTCTGTCATCTCTTGTTTGAATTTCATGTTTCTTGTCACCCATATATTGGTTTCTGAATTGCATCATTGCATTGCATATGCCACTCATGAGCATTTGGTTTCTTTCTTTATTTGAAGTCAGCATTTTCTGCATTGCCGAACAAAATCAGTGTTCATATCTTTGCTCCTTCCTTGCAAAATAATATGTAAAACTTAAGTTTATCATCTTATTTTGTAAGAAATAAGCAAAGAGGGGCAACTGTGAACACCCATTTTTTTCGACCAAAAAAAAAAAACTAGTAGTATTTCAGCCCATTGCCCATTTCCTTTCCTCTCTACCAGCCTATTTTGGCCTTTCCCTTCAGTTATAAAAATAAAACGTGAAAGTGGTAAGCACCACATCATGGCCCCTATCCCCTCTCCATTTGCTGTCACTTCTCCATTCACTGCCAGCATCAAGACAAGAGGATGATGGGACTTTGCGCAAGTGATGGGCAACACAGACATGCGTGGGAGACAAGTTCGTATGGTTCTCTTACATTCCAGTAAAAGCATGGGACAATTCTAATAAAAAAGAAAAACAAACTGAATACAAAGAGAGGGAGGCTGACCGAAAGGGGGGCTTCATTTTTTTTTTGATGCTAACTTCACCAACCATAACTGAGAGAATCATATATTAGCGGCTATATGGCAGTCTCCCGAGGATCACGTTGCTTAGCTATAACCCATTCTATCATGGCCACATAATAACAACGAACCATCACTCCACTCCACCTTGATTGCGCGAAACAGCCCCTTCAACCACATTCAGGGTGATCCTCCACTTCACCCCCATTCCCTCTCCAGTCGCCATCCAACAGCTGCACCTCCGCCCTCTCCCACCATTTCTGCCTTACCCGCGAACAGCACTGCTGCCCTCTGCCCCCGCGTCGCATATTCCCTGCCAGTAGAAACGCGCAACCTGCCCATCGTGAACCGCCACGAGAACCAAGCCCCACCGCCAGTCCACCTCCATTCCCTAACGCCCCTACCTCGCGCACCAGTCCCTGTTGTGATCGCGCACACAAAGCCAGTAGCCCGCCATGTCAACGTTGCTCCATAACTGCCGTGGACTAGCTCCACGGTGAGCAGCAGTCATACCCCTTCCTGCTTTCCGTTAGTTGCGCGGACCTTCCTCCCGCCCCCTCTTTTTCTGATTCTCTCGCCCGCTTCACGTGTATGTGTGTGAGTGTATGTGGCAGGTAAGTGATGAGTTTCTTTATTTATTCTATAGCTAGTGGCTGCCAGTAGATTCAGGACTTTTGCCATTTCACTTTAACATATAGTATTCATCGTGGGCATAGTATCCCAAGTTTGGTATGGGTTTAGATTATTATATGTTATCATTTTATGTGAGTGGTTGGAAATTTTTAAACATAAACGAGGAAAGGTATTGGGGTAATCATGATGTGTTTGGTTATATTCCTCTAAAGATTCCTATTACTTTAATCTTGTTTACGTTGTGTGAGTTTTTTTTTTTTTTTTGTTTTATGTGGTTTTGCGTAGTTGAGTCCCGTGCTAGTTTTTTTTTTCTTTCTTTTTTCTTCTCTCTGTGGTCCCTTTAAGTTTTTTTATTGGTCCACCAATTTAGTTATTTATTCATAACTAGGTCAATCTTGCTTAATAGAAAATGTTGGTCTATTGATATTCAAAGTTTCGAAACTCTTTCGGGACCATTGGACTAAGTTCTCTTTCAGATTCATTCCTTTTAGAATTTTTATAATAAAATAATAAAATAATGAATCACAGATAGTAAAAAAAAATCAAAAAAATAAAATATATGTCTTTATCATTTTTTATTATTCACCAACAGAGACAAAAATTAAAAATAATAAAA
This sequence comes from Dalbergia cultrata, assembly GCA_031216105.1. Taxonomy (NCBI): domain Eukaryota; kingdom Viridiplantae; phylum Streptophyta; class Magnoliopsida; order Fabales; family Fabaceae; genus Dalbergia; species Dalbergia cultrata. Next base: position 24,106,939 of record CM062350.1, read on the forward strand.
ATCCAAAAAATAACAAAAATCCAAAAAATGCCAAAATATAAAAATAATTTGTCCTTGTTCCTTTTATCCTTTCAAAAATAAAATAAAATAAAAATTTGAAAATAGATAAAAATACAAAAATATTTTTATCAGTCGTGATCAATAATTCCGACTGAGAGGTGGATACCTCCTTCGTGCATTATTGAATCGTAAAGATTTACTGAGCAACCCAGTGCGGCCTTGAATCTTGTGCATAAACGGATGTGCTCTTTTAATTTCTTTTTCCCTTTAATCAAAATCCTTTTTCAAAACTTAAATTCAATCAACAAATCATTATCCTTCGGAATCCTTTTTCATCATTTTCAAAATTAAAATTATTTCAAAAATCATTTTCTTTCCAAAATCCATCTAAAATCCTTTCATTCGAAAATCTTTCAAAATCAATTGAAATCATTTTTTTTTTCAAAATCTTTCTTTCAAATTAAAAAAAAAAACATTTTCAGAATTAAAATCAATCAACACATCTTTTATCTTCGCTTTTAATTAAAATCAACCAAGAAGCAAATGTTTTTACGTAACTACGTGACTTTGAGTTCCTCATTGCACTAGAGGATACGTAGGAGCAGGCTATCCCTGTCAAGCCAAAATTAATTCTTCTTAATTTATTTGTTAAGTTGTAAATATTTTGTGTAAATAATTTTTTAGCTTATGTTAAAATTGTAAATATATTTTTCAAAAACTAATTTCTCTTAATATATTTGATATATTTGTCAAAATTAATTCTTCTTAGATTATTTGTTTAAATTATAATATATTTGTGTAAATTAATTTTCTTAATTTATATGTTTCAATTGTAAATATATTTGTCTAAATTAATTCTTCTTAATTTATATGTTTAAATTGTAAATATTTTGCTAAAGTATTTTTTTTCTTAATTTATGTTTTTAGATTTTAATTTTTGTCTTCTTTGATTGAAATTCTAAAAGCGGTTATTAATTAATTTGCACAACTCACTAAGGTACCGTTTAAATACGGGTGTAATAGGGGTGCTGTAGGATTAAGTTCTTACCCTTCCCTAGACGTAACCGACTCCCGAACTCATATCTGGTTTACGAAGACTATTTTCTAAAATAAAATAGGTTTTTCCATGTTTTCCCAATTCAAATAAACTTGGTGGCGACTCCCAATTTCCAAAACTATTTTTCGCCGTCCCGTCGCGATCCCGGTTGCGACAATTATTCAGAGGAAATCCATCTTAACAAAGTCCCAATCTAACATTTCGGGGGTCACAAGCAAAATCAGGATATTATTGATCAAACTTTTTCCACACCTCACCGTGCGATGGATGCATCATCACACCGTCATCCCTTTGATTTTCACTATGTCACCACATATGAGAAGTGTAACGCCCCGATTTTTCTGTTAGAGTGAAAATGACCAAAATGCCCCTGAGGTCATTTTCAGCCCGGAATTCGAGGAAAGCCGGGTCGGCAATACTCGAAGGGCAAACTCAATGTTGGAAGGGGATTAGATAACTTGTGTACCTTCCCGGGATCGAAAATCTCGTTTTTCGAGTTTTCAGGTCAAAATGACCAAAACGCCCCTGCGGTGTTTTACCCGTTTGCAAGTGCCGGATGAACCCAAAACTTCTCTAGATGGTTTTAAAAGGCGTTTTTATGTATTCTATGACCTCATTTTTAATTTTAGAAGTCCCGGGCAAAATTAGTGCAAAATTACGGTTTTGCCCCTAGTTTCGTATTTTTGCGCTTAATCGCGTGATTAAGCAAACCTAAGCAATATTAGGCTCTAATCAAAGGTTAATTAATTTTCTTAATTAATCTTGAGTCAAAATAATTTATTAAAATTGATTAGAACTAAAAAGTACTTAATTACAACCTAAAATCATATTTTTATTTCAAGACACCTAATCATAGAATCTTGAATAATATTTTCTCTTTCCAATTCCTTAAATCATGGAATTGTGTTACACATTGTTTATTCATAAATGAGTTTAAAATTCTTTAATGATGTATGAGTACTCCTAAACTTATCATAAACTCCCTAAATCACATTCTTAGTTACCTAAACTTAAACTTAATCATTCCTAACCTTGTACCTAAGCTAATACACATCTAAACCTACCATTAACACACAATTAAATGGTCAAAACTCACCCCCACTCTGCTGTCCAGCCTTGGCCGAAGCTGTCCCTCCCCATTATGCATCACATGTTCAATTTTTCAACACTCCAAGGTCATACCTCAAGTCACATACACTATACCTTGTCATAACTTTCAATCAAGCTTGAGTTTCCACATGAATAAATAATTAAAACAACCTATTTTTCCCATTTATTTGTGGCTGGAAAAGTTCCAGCCATGACAAGTTTCTATAAGCCTAATTTCATAAAAAATTGATAGGAAATTAACTCACATCAAGCCATACTTTGTAGCATAGCTTCCATACTTCAAACCATGCTTGAATGACCTTGTGTAAGAGATCTTTTCTCTTCCTTCCTCCCTCAAACCACACGGTCAGCACCCTCCCTTTGATGAGCTCCATGGTTTTGTTTTTCTATAAATAGGATGCTTGTGATAGCCTTGTTGCACCTTGAAGCATTTGCTAAGTTTAGAGTTTTAGAGTTGTCTTGCTAGTCTTTCTTTTTCTCTCAAAATTTCAAGAGTATTCTTCCTTTCTTCTCATCTTTATCTTCTTCATCTCTTCATCTCATCATCACCTCTCAACCATCAAACACCACCCCAAAGCCTTGAACCATCATCAAACACCACACCTCAAGCACAACTTCACCCAAAACACATTTCCTTCCTTTTCCTTCCTCTTGGCCGAATCATCACCACCATCCTAGGAGGTGTTGTTCATCTCATTTCCATCTTCAAGTCCAAGCTTTTAACTTCATCACAAGGTAGGGATTTGTTTTCAAACTTTGTTTTGCTCAAGAAAGTGTTTTTCTCTAGTTTCCTCTTGGATTCTTTTTGAACTTTCCTTTGTCTTTCCTTTCTTTTCATTTTTCGGCCATGAGGCCTTGATTTTGAGCATGATAGCTTGATGATGAGAGTTTCTAGATGATGACATTGTGTTCATCTCAAAGAAACCTCTAAAGCTTGAGTTTTCCTTTTCTTGTAACTTCATCTATATGATATCTAGCTCACATGGTTTTTCAACTTAAGAAAATTAATCTAAAGATTTCTAAAAGCCCAAGCCTACCCTTGTCAACCTTAAAGTTGACCGGCACGTTCTAGAGATTTTTCTCTAGATAGGGGTTTTGGGTATTTAATAAAGAACTTAATGTAGTTTCACTTTCTTTCTCTTTTATATGACTTTCGGTTTTTGTGTTGTGATCTTTGAGACATTATATTGGGATGTTATCTTGTTAAAGTCTTGAGTGAGCTCTAGTTAATCATAAAATAAACCTTGCATCATGTTTACTTTATGCTTTGCATATCATGTTTACTTCCTTGCTATCACTAAATACCAAGATAATGAATGAACTTGCATTATCATGTTTATATTTCAAGCTATGCATTATCATGTTTATATTTCAAGTTCTCACTTAATACCAAGATAATAATGAGTTGCATTCATATTTACTTTGTGCTATCAATTTACTTTCTAATGGAACCTAAAATAAGTGCATAAGCATGTTTATTTTTATGTCATCACCTAAATGACTCTAGAGCTCAAAGACTTGCCCATTGTTGTCTCAACAAAAGTCTAACAATATGTGTTTTTCTTGGGTTCATATTTCGGCCCTAAGGGGTCTTGAGGTCTCCAAGTATTTGAGACTATGTCTTATAATTTTTCCAAGCTTAAGTGAGTTTAAGGAATGCATAGAACCAAGTTTTGAGGATTTAGAACCTCTTGGGACAAAGATGAATTGGTCACTGCCCTTTTAAATACTCTTATGATTTTAGATGTTAAAATTGTTTATAAACGAGCTTTGAAAATTTAAAAAGAGTTCCAAGAGAAACTAGTATTTTATGTGCTTTAGAAATTATGTTTTATGCCTTTTATGGAGAAGTATATTTTCGGTTCTTCCTTGCTCCTTGCTGCCACTGTATGTGCTGTTTTGATGATGATAATGTGTCCATGTTTGAGTAAAAATAATGTTAAGACTCATATGTAAAAGATAGGATAAGTTAGGAACTAGAAAAGAATTAATTTGAGAATTCTAGATCCTTTAATTATGTAATTTTTTGGATTCTGTCCAGCAAGGTTTAGACTTGATAATCATGGTTTTAAATTAGTTTAAATATGTAGGAATGACTCATAATTGGTTTAGGACTTAATCTTGAAGCCTTAGGAGCAAACTAAACTTAGAAAGGGTCATTGTTGTGACTTCTAGGTATCCGTAAAATTAGGATTTCAAATTCTGCATCCTTGAGGTTTAGAGATGTTCTTGACCATAGTGTGAGGTGAGAAATACCTAGTTATAACCTCATAGGTTCCCAAGAGATTAGGTTTTGACGATCGATAACTTAGAATGTGAGTTAAGGACTTTAAGGGTCTAAACCGTAATTTCTAGAACCCCGTAATCACACAAACATAAAGCTGTCCAAATCTGCATAGTACTGTTTGGATAAGTCCGTGAGCATAAAAATTAGTAACACTTATTAGTTGTGAACCTATAGGTGTGTAAGAGGTTAAGAATAATACTAGAACAATTAGTTTACAAGTTTAAGACTCAAAAGAACCAAAGCATAACATACTATAGGTTTATAACATAATGAGCTTGGGAGTTCGTATGAATGATTGTCTAAGGTGTGATTATGTGATAATGTATATGCTATGGTTTTATGCATACACTATGAAGAAGTTTCTTGTGATGATATATATGCTATGAAAAAGATTTATGAAATGAATAATGATGTATCGGTGAATTAACACTTTATGAGAACTTAAATGTGACACAACACTGAGACGCCTTCTTGGGTGACACCGGTTTAGCCGAGCACCCCCAAGAAAACAAATCCGTGGGGGTATTGACATAGAGCTTGCCAAAGCGGACAATACTACGATGCAGTAGTTGCTAGTAGAGCGTTTCAAAGAGGAAATGACCCTAAGAGAGGTGATCCTTAATTGCCCCCTAGCCCGCACTATTAAGTCGGGATTATGTATATGTTACGCTTATCATAGGATAAGTAAGAACTAGTGACGACTAGTTAAGGTATGAGCACATAACCTAGAGATGTTTTAGGGCGGCCCCATGAGATGAAAGTTAAAGTTAACAATGTCACATATACTATACTTATGCCAATGTCATGATGTTTCTTAATTGTTCTATTGTTTGGTTTACCTTTATGATGCACTCATATCATTAGTATATTTTCTGCTCAAAGACACATTATAAAATATAACGGACCTTGGATAAATAACACTTTAGAAAACTAACTTAAAAGGAATTTATATGCATGCACACCTTTTAGAAATAAACCCAAGGTTCCTGAGGATATGATGATGTCACCTAGGTATGGATAACCCTACTGAGAATTCTTTTAGAAAGATTCTCATTCCCTCTCTCTTTTCTTCCATCATATCTTCAAATGGCGACATTTGTACTCTTCATCGACACCCCGGTATGGGAGCTGCACCATGACCCGGCACTCGGGTCATACCATTTTGAGGGTCGCTGCACGGTTAGAGTGTTCATGTTTATGGGACGACCCTTCGCACACCCAGTCCCGAGTTACCATTTTACCCCGACTGTTCCTTACCATCATAATGGGATTTTTGAGAGAGCGAGACCACGTGATGAGCAGATTCTCCGCATGGAGCCCGAGATGTCAGCTGTACGCGACTACCCGGAGTACGTACCTCACACCCAGTACTCGGAGACGGACCCATCCAAGGACCCGCCATCACACATGTACAGCTGGAGCTCCAGTCCCGCTCCCCCACCGATGAGGGCTAGGAGTGAGGAGACGGTGGTCCAGCCGAGGTTGGGTCGTCGGCCATCTATGCGCCCTCGCCGCGGTGGACATGCCCCGATGATGCGCTCGACCACTCCCGCCGAGATTCGCCATTGGATCGACTCGACCCCACAGTACTCAAACCAGTAGGAGTAGACATAGGAGGGGTAGTAGTTAGTGCACACACGCCACATAGTCGAGGACAAACCTTCTTTTGTATATGAGGTTGTCTACTCTAGGTGCACATGGGTATGGGTGTTGTTCTTCTTGTATTTACTTTTTATGATTTCCTTGTATTGCATTTCAGTTGTATTCCGCTTCCCGATGTATTGAATAGTCTTGCCCTTTGGGTAGGCACAGTATATGTGTGTGTATATATATATATATATATATATATATATATATATATCTATGTTTCAGTTGATGTCTCCATGATATGACGTGTTTCTTTATGCTTTGCTTATGTGTTTTGCTCCTCTAAAAGATTCGTGCGTGGCTCTCACTTTGATTTTAATTCCAAAAAGAAAAATTTTATCCATATTTCCGCTAAGTATTTTCTAAGCAAAAGATGAGACCAAGAGGTAATATTCTAAAGATTAACCTAAGTACATACTAGTAGTCTTGGGTTAAGATTTAGGGTGTTACAAGAAGTCGAGCTCATTAAAGCATACAATCTCATGAGTCTAGGGATTAAGGGCATATAATGCATTCTTTTCTGAGGGATATCCTTATACCTCCTACTTCCACATCTCTTAGGTTTAAACCTAGGCTCTTGGCATAACTTACACTCAGTTAATGAAATATCATCTTTATACTAAAGCATGCAACCTTTCAAGCAGCAATCAATCTTTACTTCCTTCAACCCAAGTTTAGAAACTAATTTTTAAGCTTGATAAAAATCTTCTAGAATTACATTGGGATTCGGACTCAACTCCCTTATCAGTGCAGCCCACTGATCAAAAGAACTTCAGCTTTGATTCCCTTCGGCCTTAATGTTTAACATTTGAACTGCTAATGACAATTCAGAGTGTACACAATCCTCCCATAAAGGTTGATTGGCATCTTAGTTTGGCTCCTCGACTGAAGGCTGTGAAAAAAAAAAGCAGCAAATTCAAGACTAGCAGCATCAAACACCATCTCGATGCCTAACCAGGTTATCCTCTAACAGCACACCACCCACTTCATGTTGAGTTACATGGATTCCACCCGAACTACTTCCAGTTTGCATAGCCAGTAGATTCCATGCATTAACTACCTCCTCATGCTTGGTCCAAACCTAATAGTCAGGTATGAATCCCCACTTGTACAAATGAACCCTTATTGTATCATCATCCAAATACTTTCTATATTTGCACCTATTACATGGACACCTAACTTTTGCTTCATTAATCAACTATTGAGTTTTACATGCCACACTCATAAATTCTTCAACACCACTATAAAATTCCTATTTGATCCCTCCTCTATTAGGATACAATCTATCATACATCCATGATCGATTTGAAGGTAACATTGATCTTGTGATTAACCCTAAACCCTAAAATTTTGTTAAGATTCCAAGTTGTTACTTTCAAATAAAAATTCAATTGCTATTTAAACTTTTAGCACAACTACTTTTAATCTTATTCCCTCAAAAAATATTCAGAACAAGTTTTGACAGCATCTCTCCTTAAATTAGGAGCTTCCATCATTAGATATTTCAGTCAATTCAACAATTATAGATATTATTTTAACAATCAACAACAAAATATATATAGTGAAACAATTACATGTTAATAATTACATACAATTCACATGATCCTAAAAATCATTCTATTGTGCATCTCCTTATGACTCCACAACATGCATCCTACAATCTTCACAAACACAAAGAATCCCGTAGTAAACAAATCAAACAAGTTGGGGAAGGACCTCTACGCCCTTCCCCTAGTCATACAATCCTCATTTCCTAAAACTCTATCCTAAAAAACATAAGTTTCTATATATCCTACATATATATTAAACCATTAAACGATATAAATAACAAGGATTTAGTTACTAACCTCTTTAGCAGTAAAAAAAAATGCAAAATGTAGGAAAGCTCTCAGCATCCAACCAACTCCAACCTGAAAATCCAATATGATAAATTTAAGTCAACACACTAATATATATATATATATATATATAGAAAAAATAAAATAACATAAAGAAAAATAATGGCAAACCGATCCTAAACCGATAATCATTGTCACCCTCAAATAAAACTCTACATTAATAAATTAACAATAATAATTACTCCCCAATGCAACAAAAACACAACACTATGGGTACCCATAAAAAAATGAAAAAAGTAAACCAAATCAAAAAACTAAACCTATTAAAATGCTCACCAAAGCCCCTAGATCATAATGGTGGTCTCTATTTCTTGAACGGAGCTCTAGTGGTAGCAAACGGGAGCAAAATCCATGGTGGTGGCGAAGGTTAGAGAGAAAGAGAGAGGGTTTAGATAAAGATAGACGTTCAAAGAGTGGGGAGGAAGAAGGGTTGCGGTGGTGCTATATCCATGGCATATTGATGGGTGCGCTTTTAGTGAAATGCATCGTTTCACTAAATGGTAATTATTGATGGGTGTACTGACGGAGTGTACGTTTGTGCGACAATGTGTGAAATTTCAAATACCTGTCGGCAACATATTAATAAATATAATTATAATTACAATAAATACCTGTTGGTCTATACAAACATCACCCGTGAGTAATATTTAATACAAATAATAAAAAAAATTGTTAAATAACCGTTGGTAATACCATTGGACATTATGCGTGCCATGTGGTGCGTATTGGTGCTGGCATTTACGAATGGCGTTACCAACAAGTTTGTCATGCACACCAATAACAATCATAATTTTTACCCAATATGCGATAACTCGTTTGTAGTTTCCATCGGTATCCTGCATTTTTCTGGTAGTGGATAAAGGAATTAAAACATAATATTAATAGTATTAAATAATTAACTTTGAAATATAATTAAAAAATAAAGTATAACATATATATTTTTACATGAATTTATAAATTGAAATATGTTGTGAACAAGACTTTACAAGTTATATTAAGTTAAGAAAAATTGCGGTCTATGATTATAGCATGAAAATGTATTTGGAAAACCATAGGACCGTTATTGATATTTGTTTGTTATTTAAATTTAATTTCACTCCCTAAGAACATGATTTTATTAAGAATGCAAGTAGAGTTTGATGTACTAATATTTTCGGTGATTAGCTGTTGAATTATTGAAATGATTATCATGAAATATTAGTAAACCACTTTTTAACATGAATGTGAGGGTATGAGAATAAGATAGAGTTAGAGAGAAACATAGATGTGAGTTAACGACAGTAAATTATACTATGTTACTCACAATGGGCAATAACCCTTTTAATTCAGTCTTAAAGTAATAGGACCTAGTTATGTGGCCATAGCTAATCCACGAGGGACGCGGTTTGCAAAGGCCTATTCTCGTATAAGATAAATGCCCATGTTTATGAGGGACAGAGTTTGTCCTTGAGGGATGCAGTTTTCAAAAGACCATTTTATATCAGTTAAATGCTCTTGTTTGTGAGAGACTAAGTATTGCCTTTTAATAACATGCTTAGGTTGCATTTGGATAGAGTATTATCAAATTTCAAGGAATTTAAAATGTAAGGAATTTTAATTGTCTCAATTGCATTCCCTACATTTTAAATTCTTTTGTTTAGATTGTAAGTTGAAAAGTGCACAAGAAAGGAGGTTGAATCATGTTTCACTTTTCTTGATCTCTTTTTAAAAACTAAAACGTTAGACAACATATTATCAAGTGTTAAGCTTGAAGTGCAGTGAAAATAGGTTAGATATTTCAGAAAGTAACTTCTTGAAGCATAACATTAGAAATAGATTAGATAAAAATGAACTTTTAGCATAAATTGAAAGATAATGCATAGCAGTGAAAATAAATGAGATAAAGGAGAAAAAGATATCACATAGATGATTTTATACTGGTTCGGCCAATCCTGCCTACATCCAGTACTCAACTTTCGTTGAGATTCACTAAAACCTTTCTCAACTTGAGAAAGAAAAACTATATAGTGTTTACAGTAGTATTCCTAAACTCTAACCTATGACCAGTAAACAACCCCTACTGTCACAAACCAAGTAGTTATTCACCAGCCTCTTCATGCTGAATAGAGTAGTCTTTGACTAGCCTCTCTAAGCTGAATCGTGACAAGTAAAACAACATTTACTGTCCCATTGCAAGTAGTCTTGTACTAGCCTCTCCAAGCTAACATCGAGTAGTCTTTGACCCGCCTCTCCAAGCTAAACCATGATCAACAAGAACACCTTACTGTCGTGTTGCAAGTAGTTTTACTTTAGCCTCTCTAAGCTATCTTACACCAATCACTACTGGATCTAGGATACAAAGGTTTTGTGTTTGGGTTATCACTCAAACTAACCTACACTCAGGTTCCATTAAAATATATAATGAATAACCTGAGATAACTTGAATGACTCCTTTTTAATATTTCTTTCTTGGAAGAACATATAAACTTTTTAGAAATGTAGAAAGAAGATTTTTACAATCAAGGAAATTGATTACTAAAGGTAATGAACCTTACAAAATGTGAGGAGAGATTTCCACAAAGTTTTTCACTCTTGTGTAATGCCAGTCCTTTTTTTTTCAGCATAATATATCTATTTATAGAGATCTTCTTTTATGATGGTTGCCATTAAACTGTTGTTCAAGTGGCACATATTGATCATCTGTTTGTGTCTTGAAAACGTAATCTAGATGAGTAGCTCGTCAGGTGTCAAAGCTTTTTGTAGAAGCCGTTGCAAAGTTGAGATTTTTGATGACCTTTTGAAAACTACCTTTTTACTTTCTGAACATGGTTTCTGAATTATTCCTTCTAAAAGCTGGAGTGGTTGACTAAGTAGGCAGAAGAGATGACATACCAGTTTGAAATTGGGTTTGACTTGAAATTTGAATTTCAAAATTCAAATTTCTCTCATTTTTCAATAAGGTTCAGCACTCCATAGTGAAGTGAGTTTTCTAATATGTGGTATCAATTCCTTGATAATTCTTTAGTCTTCTAGTCTTTAATCAAAGCTTTATTGATGTTGAACGTATTGCGATCATGATGATTAAAGGTTGTGTGACATGTTGTTTTTAGAGTTAGCTTAAGATCTTCATTTTGAGTGTACTTTTTAAAGACATGTGCCTTGATTTTCTATTCTAGATTTTATTTTCCTCAATCAGTATACATACTTTGCATGATATAATATTCGCTTCTATTGGTTGCAAGCTCTTAACATGAGATAAATCATGTTTGCACATGTAAAGTGAAATTATTCTCATTTCAAGTTTGTGTTATGCAATCTGGAATTACCTATATGCTATGTCAAGAAACTCAAGATAGACATTAGTTGTTCTTCAAAACATTTTCTTTGAATTGGTTTTGTTGTAATTCAAAACAAATTGCCTTAATGCTTTCTGAAGGGTTCAGGAGCTTACAATTTGATTATGAGAAACCAATTTAAAGAAAATATTTTGAAGAGATGTTGAAAGAAATAATGGAATATATTGTGCTAATAGCTATTCTTTCAAAACATCATAGGTTATGATTTTTTTAGAACTCCTTTTCTTAAGGCATGATATGGATATGGGTAAAGACATTTTATAGCCCTAAGTAACTTCAATCAAAGTTGTTTTGTTTGTTAAAGAAATTTCTGAAGTTACTCAGAGCACTTTCTGATATGTATCAGAGTGGTACTGAGCTAGATATCATCATTTGAGTCCTTTTCACACAAAGAACTTGATTTTGCATTATTTTAAAGAGACTTCCCTAAAAGAAGAATGTGCTTGAATAGAAAACAAGTAATACTTGTGATATTTCATCTTAATTAATTTCTTATTCAGCATTATCCAAAGCCTTTTTTTAAGGCAAATGCTCAAACATATACATATATATATATAATCAATGCATTAGAGCATGTTATGAAAAACAAAATGATACAAATGTAGTTTCTGAAGCTCAAAGAAACCTTAATATAATTTCATAAACATACGACTATGGGAGGTTTTTGAAGCTCAACAGGGATCAATCCCAAACGTATCAGAGCAAAGAAAAAGAACAAGCTTTTTATATTATGAGCCAAGAAAATTTTCACATAAGTATCAGCACATGAGATTTTATAAAACCAAACTTGAGACATATGTTCATGCTTTTCATGTAAGCTCGCACACTATATATTGCATATCAGAGCATTTGAACACATTATGCAGTCATATAAGTGCAGCACACTCGAGAGAGTTCTGAGGCTCACAAACTGATCTTAGTTGTATTAAAGCATATAGGAACAAGTTTATGAAGATTACCAAAAACAAAACACAGCTGTATTTTGATCAAGTTACACAGAGCTCTTGAAAACATCTTATTTATGTGTTAGATAAAAATGAAATATATTTTATAAGAAGAGATATTTTAAGCATGACATACATATCAAAGCACAGTAGATAGATCTGATTATCAAAGCGACAATAGATAGACTGTGTGCTTTAAGAATTACTTGCCAATGCTAATCACAGATACACATGTGAGTTAAATATCCTAGCATTCTAATGAATAAGCAAATCAGAGCAAACACTTAAGGGATACTACACAAACATCTACCAGCATAATATATTATTAGCTAAGCATACTAAGTAGGCATCGATATGTATCAGGGCTTAAAGCACATATGTGTTAGAGTTATCAGCAAGCATAACCATAATTTCTGAATAGATATAACAAATTTGATAATTCAGGATAAAAATAACAGTTCAAGATAGAAACAGAAAAGAGATAATTCAAAACAGAAAAATGCATGCTAAAAAAACAGAAAAAAACTCTGAGCTCCCTCTTAGCATAGGCTCCCCCCAGAATTCCATAGCATGACTCCCCTTAAGTTTCACAGCACTGGATTTTCTTCATTTCTTTCTCTTTTGCCCCATTTGTCATCAGTAAAAAGGAGGTGTGTTGGAAGCCAGGAATAACATCATCAGCCCCGGTGCCTTAGCTCCTCCTAAGAGGTCTAAAGAATATGAAGTTGGAGTTCTTCATGATGTCTTAGTTAGGCGCCATGCTCTATGAGTGTAGCCTCAGACCAGTCCTGTTTGGAGACAACCTCTCTCATATGTCACAAGATTATCGGATTAAACTGAGAGCTTGTTGGAGACTCGGTTGAAGATAGAGTAGATAAGTTTATAAATGCCGATGTTGAATGAGCAGCTCTTGGAGAAGGGTCAAGAATGTCAAGGGGTATAGTGTCCCCAGACTTTGACGATTCAACCTCAATTTCGGCATTTGTAATAGTAGAAAGTGGACAAGATGGCATGCCAGCAACAGGAGTAGTAAGAGCAAAAGCAAGCTCATAGATAGGAATAGTAAAAGTGTCAGGCATTTTAGCCAAGGTAGAAGCAGTAGCTTCTTCAACATGAGGAGTGCTAGCTTTTAAGATCTTTTTCTCTTCCTCTTCTACTGGAGTAATGCGAATGGAAGGAGGAAGTTGAGGGACCATCAAGATGAGAATAGATTCTTGTTCATGGACTTCCTCAGCTAGCTCCTCAATGATAGACTCCACTGATGGCTCTTCAATAGTGGGCTCTAGCCTGATCATCCCACTTAGCCTAGCCTTCTCACTTCTGAGCAAGCTTTCTTCTTCTCTAGATGAGGATGCTTTTTCTTATTCTTCTTCTTCCATATCTTTTTCCTCATCCTCGAAGTTAGTGAGAATAACTTGATACTCAATCTCTTTGTATTGTGTGACTTTTTGTATGAGCATGGAGATTCTAGATTCATGTATAGGCATATTTTTGGTTTGGAGCTAGATATCTCTTCTTCTGATGAATTTCACCAGTTTGGCTGCCATATGAGTTTCTTGTGGTGTAGACTCCTATTTTCTTTTTGTTCTTCTTTCGTTGGTTCGAAGAGGCAGATTGGATTCTTCCTCCTTCAAGTTCTCAGTCTCACTCTCTATGAGTATAATCTTCCTTTTACCTTTAGCTTTCTCCTGTTTAGACTCAACTGTAATACCCTACTTTTAAATAAAGGTTAGAAAATGTTTTTGAACTAGGACGGGTGCCAGTTACCATTATCTGTCATTCCAGGTCCTGAATTTCACTAAGTCTGGATCCTATACTTCCTTGCAGGGCTATATGGTAAAACCATATTCTTTGGATAAAAAATCTCGGTAATTCTTCCCAAAAGGAAAATAATTTAAAGAACAATTTTTTATGAATATTATAAAACCTTTAAATGTTTCATTTTTAACTCACAAATTTAGGAAATCTTGACGATTCGTAGATTTGAACTAAAACCCAAAATTTTGATTTTGATTTGTTGGGATTTTAATTTGTGATATTTTATTTGAATCCAATTGGGGGGATTTCCTTATTTACATTTATGTTTTAAAATTAATGGAGAGTAAAACAAATAGGGATATTAACTTATAAATAAGTGAGGAATAAGATAACCTAGTCCAATACATATTATAACCTGAATTGTAGTTCAAAGTTGAGAAAAAAACCATTCTGGTGAGTGTCGCAGTGCTGAGCACTACAGCGGTTAGAGGACAATAAGGCAATGCAAGGGATGATTTTATGTTTTCTGGTTAAGGCTACAGTGGTCAAAATTGCATTAAAAACCCTCATTTTGGGTTTCAAAAGACAAAACACGACCTTCGCCCCCCAAAACACGAAACCCTCACCCCTCTCCACCCTTTTCTCACCTCATTTTCTCAAATCTAGCTCCAATATTTCACTTCCAAAGCTTTAAGATAAGAGATTTTGATGTTTCTACTCATTTTCTTCCATTTCCCCTTTGTTATTGAGGTTGGTTTTGCTATCCCTCCATGTTATCCAAGAGGTGATGTTCTTCCTTAGTATTTGAGTTAGATTTGAGTTATCTAGTGATTTCTAGAAGTTAATCTAGAGTATTATAGCTCCTATGTCAGATATTGATGTTGTTCCTACTCCAAGGAGCTCTATCAGTATAGATCCTTCATTGTCCACCCCACCAGGTGAGTGAGTTCACACTTGTGATCTCTATATTATCCATTAGAGTTATTTCCATGAAACTATGACTTAGAAAATGACTTTAGAGACTGTTGTACAAGATTTGAGATTTATGCTAACTTGTGAAACTGTGATTTTTTTTTAAAATAGAATGAACTGTATTTTAGAAAACTCATGAGACCATTATTGATAAAATGATTCTATTTAGAGTTGCTTTTAATTATGGTTATTAGAGATTTATGATGGTTAAAATGTTTGTTTTATGTTGCATATGAATTATGTAAGTGATTACTGGTGAACTTTGCGATTCTAAGGAATGTTATTACAATTTTAGAATTTTCAAGCTTATGAAAAAATGTTGTTGAGAAATTATTTAAAAACTCAGACATAAAAGGATTTTAGAGTATGAATCTTGTAACACCCTAAATCTTAACCCAAGACTACTAGTATGTACTTAGGTTAATCTTTAGAATATTACCTCTTGGTCTCATCTTTTTCTTAGAAAATACTTAGCAGAAAATATGGGTAAAATTTTTCTTTTTGGAATTATAAACAAAGTGAGAGCCACGCACGAATCTTTAAGAGGAAGCATAGCGAAACATATAAGCAAAGCATAAGAAACACATCATATCATGGGAACATCAACTGAATCATAGATATATATATATAACGTGCCTACCCAAGAGCGGTGACTATTTGATACATCATGAAACAGAATACAACTGAAATGCAATACAAGGAAATCATAAAAGCAAATACAAGGGAAACTACACCCATACCCATGTGCACCTAAAGTAGACAACCTCATAAACAAAAGAAGGTTTGTCCTCAATTATGTGGCGTGTGTGCACTAGCTACTACCCCTCCTATGACTACTCCTGCTGGTCCGAGTACTGTGGGGTCGAGTCGATCCACTGACGAATCTCGGCGGGAGTGGTCGAGTGCATCATCGGGGCATGTCCACCGCGGCGAGGACGCATAGATGGCCGACGAGCCAACCTCGGCTGGACTACCGTCTCCTCACTCCCAGCCCTCATCGGTGGGGGAGCGGGACTAGAGCTCCAACTGTACATGTGGGATGGCGGGTCCTCGGATGGGTCCATCTCCGAGTACTGGGGACGCGGCACATACTCGGGCTACTCGCATCACCGATGTCTCGGGCTCCATGCGGAGGATCTGCTCATCGCGTGGTCTCGCTCGCTCGAAAATCCCGTTATGACGGTAAGGAGCAGTCGGGGTGAAGCGGTAGCTCGGGACGGGGTGCGCGAAGGGTCGTCCCATGAACATGAATACTCTGACAGTGCAGCGACCCTCAAAATGGTATGACCCGAGTGTCGGGTCATGGTGCAGCTCCCATACTGGGGTGTCGATGAAGAGTACAAAAGTCGCCATCTGAAGATATGACGGAAGAAAAGAGAGAGGGAATGAGAATCTTTCTAAAAGAATTCTCAGTAGGGTTACCCCTACCTAGGTGACATCGTCACATCCTCAGGAACCTTGGGTTTATTTCTAAAAAGGTATGCATGCATATAAATTCCTTTTAAGTTAGCTTTCTAAAGAGGTATTTTATCCAAGGTCCGTCATATTTTATAATGCGTCTTATAACTTAAGCAGAAATATACTAATGATATGAATACATCATAAAGGGAAACCAAACAATAGAATAACTAAGAAACATTATAACATTGGCATAAGTATAGTATATGTGACATTGTTAGCTTTAACTTTCATCTCATGGGGCCACCCTAAAACATCTCTAGGTTATGAGCTCATACCTTAACTAGTCGTCACTAGTTCTTACTTATCCTATGATAAGCGAAACATAAACATAATCCCGACTTTAAAGTACGGGCTAGGGGGCAAACTAAGGATCTCCTCTCTAGGATCATTTCCTCTTTGAAACGCTTTGCTAGCCACGCGGGCCTCGCAATTTGTCCGCTTTGGTAGGCTGCATCTACACATACCCTCACGGATTTGTCTCCTCCTGGGGGTGCCCGGCCGAACCGGTGTCACCCAGGAGAAGCGCGTCTCAGTGTTGTGTCACATTTAAGTTCTCATAAGTATTAAATCATAAATACCTCATCATTTATCATATTCATTTTTATCATGCATCCTCGTATAGCTTTTTCATAACATATATATCATCACATGAAACTTTCTCATAACATATACATCGTCACATAAAACTTCCACATAACATAAACATCATCACATAGTCATATCTAACAATTATCCCCATAAGCTCATAGACTTGATATGTTATAACCCATAGTGTTTTAAACTTCGATTCTTATGAGTCCTAAACTTGCAAATTAATTTTTCTAACATTGTCCTTAACTTCTTATACACCTATAGTTTCACAACTAATGAGTTATACAAATTTTTATGCTCAAGAACTAATCCAAACAGCACTAAGCAGAATTTGGACAGCTTTATGTTTATGTGATTACGGAGTTCTAGAAATTATGGTTTAGATCTTTATCTCACATTCTAAGTTATTGATCATCAACACCTAGTCTCTTGGGAACCTATAAGGTTATAACTAAGTATTTCTCACCTCACACTATGGTCAAGAACATCTCTAAACCTCAAGAGTGCAGAAATCAAAATCATAACTTTACGGGTACCTAGAAGTCACAATAATGACCCTTTCTAAGTTCGGTTTGCTCCTAAGGTTTCAAGATTAAGTCCTAAACCAATTATGAGTCATTTCTACACATATAAACTAATTTAAAACCATGATTATTGAATCTAAACCTTGCTGAACAGAATCCAGAAAAATAAATCTTTAAGGGATCTAGAACTCTCAAATTAATTCTTTTCTAGTTCCTAACTTATCCTATCTTTCACATATGAGTCTTAACATAATTATTACTCAAACATAAGCATATTAACATCATTAACACAGCTCATACAGTGGCCAAACATAGCAAGGCAGAACCGAAATAGAAACTCCATTTAAAGGCATTGAACATAGTTTCTAAAGCACATAAAATACTAGTTTCTCTTGGGACCTTGTTAAAACTTTCAAAACTCTTTTATGAACACTTTTATCATCTAAACTTATGAAAATACTTAAGAGGGCAGTGGCTATATTATTTTCATGTCAAGAGGTCCTAAATTCATAAAACTTAGTTCTACATATTCCTTATACTCATATAAGTTTAGAAAAATTATAAAACATAGTTTTCAATACTTGGAAACACTAAGGCCTCATAGGGCCGAAATATGAACCAAAGGAAATAAATGTTTTAGACCTTTGTTTGAGATATCAATGGGCAAGTCTTTGAGCTTAGAATCATTAAAGTGATGACATAAAAATAAACATGCTCATGCACTTATTTTAGTTATTGCTAGAAAGTAAAGTGAGAGCATAAAATAAATATGTGGTGCAATATATTATTATCTTTGATATTTAGGTGAGGACTTGAAATATAAATATGATAATGCAAAGCTTGAAATATAAACAGGATAGTGCAAGTTCCTTTATTATCTTGATAATTAGTGATATCAAGGAAAGTAAACATGAAATGCAAAGCATAAAATAAACATGATGCAAGGTTTATTTTATGGTTAGCTAGAGCTCATTCAAGACTTTAATAAGATAATAACCCAACACATATCACCTGACAAAGTGAGTTTTAGAGTTCTTGAACCAAGTTCTCAAAGGAACTATGAGGTTCTTGAACGTCATCATCAAGCTCAAGAAAATAAAACTTCATTAAACAAACAATGCTTCAAAGATCAAAAGGAAATGGAAACCGAAATGTTAGAGAAAAGGAAAGCAAAGAAACCGAAAGCATGTAATAAGAGGAAACAAAAGTGTTCTTGAGAAAAGATCATTTCAAGTTAGTAAATAAAGTTGAAACTCAAAGAAAATAAAAACTCAAGCTCTAGAGGTTCCTTTGAGATGAACACATAGTCATCTTCTAGGAGTCCTCATCATTGAGCCATCATGTAACCATGAAGGCCTCATGGCCGAAACACAAAAGGAAAAGGAGACAAAGAAAGTTTTAAAAAGAGAAACCAAGAGAAAGCTAGAGAAAAACAATTTTTGACAAAATAAAGTTTGAAACCAAGTCCCTACCTATTGATGAAGATAAAAGCTTGGTCTTGAAGATGAAGATGAGATGAGCAACACCTCCTAGGATGGTGGTGATGATTTCAGCCAAGGAAAAGAAAAGGAAAGGAGATGTGTTTTGAGTGAAGTTGTGTTTGAGGTTGAGTGTTCGAAAGCTTTGAGAATGGTTTAAGGTTATGAGGTGATGGATTGAGGTTATGAGGTGATTATGTGAGGGAAGAATGAAGAGGATGAAGATGAAGAGAAAGAGTTCTTAGAACTTTGAGAGAAGGGAACAAGCTTAGCAAGACAACTCTAAAACTCTAAACTTTGCAAATGCTTCAAGGTGCAACAAGGCTATCACAAGCACCCTATTTATAGAAAAACAAAACCATGGAGGATTGAATGGGGAGGGCTTGGCCGTAGCTTTTGAGGGGGCAAGGGAGAGAAAAATATCTCTTTGATTGTGTCATAGAAGCATGGTTTGAAGTATGGAGTGTATGATACAAAGTATGGGTTTAGGCATGGGTTTTTGAGTGAGATTTTATTTCAATTTTGCAATAAATCACCCTTCTAGAAACTTAACATGGCTGGAACATTTCCAGCCACAAATAAATGGAGGAAACAATTTATTTTGCTTGGCTATTTCATTGGAAAATCAAGTGTGATGGAAAATATGACAAGGTATGGTGTATGTGACTTGAGGTATGGCTTTGGAGTGTTAGAAAATTGAACATGTGATGCATATGGAGAGGAGGGGTTTGACTGACTTGGGACAGCAGAGTGGGAGGATGATTTGATCATGTAATTGGGTGTTAATGGTGGGTTTAAGTGTAGGTTAGCTTAGGTACAAGGTTAGGAGTGATTAATCTTAAGTTTAGGTAACTAAGCATGTGTATTAGGAATTTTATGACAAGGTTAGGAGTGCTCATACATCATTAAAGAATTTTAAACTCATTTATGAATAAACAATGTGTAACACAATTCCATGATTTAAGGAATTGGAAAGAGAAAATACTATTTAAGATTCTATGACTAGGTGTCTTAAAATTAAAATATGATTTTAGGTTGTAATTAAGTACTTTTTGGTTCTAATCAACTTTAATAAATTATTTTGACTCAAGATTAATTAAGAAAATTAATTAACCTTCGATTAGAGCCTAATATTGCTTAGGTTTGCTTAATCACGCGATTAAGCGTAAAAATGCGAAACTAGGGGCAAAACCGTAATTTTACACTAATTTTGCCTGGGACTTCTAAAATTAAAACTGAGGTCATAGAACACGTAAAAACGCCTTTTAAAACCATCTGGAGAAGTTTCGGGTTCATCCGGCACTTGCAAACGGGTAAAACACCCTTGAGCGTTTTGGTCATTTTGACCCAAAAACTCGAAAAACGAGATTTTCGATCCCGGGAAGGTACATAAGTTTTATAATCCCCTTCCAACATTGAGTTTGCCCTTCGAGTACTGCTGCACTGGCTTTCCTCGATTTGAAAAATGACCTCAGGGGCATTTTGGTCATTTTCACTCTAACAGAAAAATCGGGGCGTTACATTACTCCCTTCCTTAAAAGAATTTCGCCCTCGAAATTTGTACCTTAGAAAAGCTCTGGATATTTGAACTTCATCTCTGACTCTAGTTCCCACGTGTATTCTTCCGACTTGCCTTGTCCCCACGCCACTTTTACCAAAGGTACAGACTTGTTCCTTAACTGCTTGACTCCGTGATCCATTATTCTCGTAGGCGGTACATTGAAAGTGAGGTCCTCCCTCAACTGTACATGCTCTGGTTCTAGGACATGACTAGGGTCGGACTCATATTTACGTAACTAGGAGACGTGAAAGACATCATGAAGGTTTGACAGATTGGGTGGTAAGGCTATTTTGTAAGCTACGGATCCGATTCTCTGAAGAATTTCAAAAGGACCGAGAAATCGGGGACTGAACTTTTTAACTTTCATGGCTCTCCCTATTCCTGTAGTGGGGGTGATTCTCAGAAATACATGTTCTCCTTCTTGGAACTCCAAGGGCTTGCGCCTTTTGTCCGCGTAGCTTTCATCGACTACGGCGGTTAAGATTCTATCCTTGATCTTCTTGATTTGCTCCGTCGTTTCCCTCACTACCTCAGGTCTTAAGACACTTTACTCTCCGGGCTCGTACCAACACAAGGGTGATTGGCACTTCCTTCCGTATAACGCCTCGTACGGTGCCATACCGATGCTCGCGTGATAACTGTTGTTATACGCAAACTC
This sequence comes from Dalbergia cultrata, assembly GCA_031216105.1. Taxonomy (NCBI): domain Eukaryota; kingdom Viridiplantae; phylum Streptophyta; class Magnoliopsida; order Fabales; family Fabaceae; genus Dalbergia; species Dalbergia cultrata. The sequence goes on from CM062350.1 coordinate 24,128,220, forward strand.
GATCAAAGGCATGTACTTATCCCAACTTCCTTTTTGGTCTAAGACACAGGCCCTCAGCATATCTTCCAGGGTTTGGATTGTCCTTTCGGACTGACCATCCGTTTGTGGGTGGTAAGTAGTGCTTAGGCACAACTTGGAACCAAACGCCTTTTGAAAGGCTCCCCAAAAACGTGACGTAAACCGCGGATCTCGATCCGAGATTATCGTCGATGGTACTCCATACAACCTTACTATTTCTTGGATGTAAAGCTGGGCCAACTTATCCAACGAGTATGTGACTTGAATAGGTAGAAAGTGAGCCGACTTAGTTAGTCGATCCACGATTACCCATACGGCATCGTGGCCAGCTTGGGTCTTTGGCAATCTTGTCACGAAGTCCATTGATATACTCTCCCACTTCCACTCGGGGATTGACAGGGGTTGCAACATGCCAGAAGGTTTTTGGTGTTCGATCTTGACTTTTTGGCAGACCAAACACTTACTCACCCAGGCAACCACATCCTTCTTTAATCTAGGCCACCAAAACATCCTCTTCAAGTCCTGATACATCTTGGTAGTACCAGGATGGATGGCAAAATGGCTCTTGTGAGCCTCCTCCAGGATCTTCTCTCGGGGGTCGCCATCTTGTGGCACACAAATTCGCCCCTCGAACCTCCACAACCAGTCGGGGCCTCGTACAAAACCTTTCAACTTTCCGGCCTTAACTGCCTCGATTGTCTCCATAAAGTCCTCATTTTCTCTTTGGGCAAGCATAATCCTTTGCTTAAACCCACTAGTCACCGTGAGATGACTCATCACGATGCCATTCTCCGTCACAGACATCCCAAGGTTCATATCCCTAAACTTCTCTATTAACCCAACTTCATTAACCATCATACTTGATAGACGTAACGAGTTTCGGCTCAAGGCATCGGCTACTACATTAGCCTTGCCGGGGTGGTAACTTAAGCCAAAATCATAGTCCTTGAGGAATTCCATCCATCTCCTTTGCCTCATATTCAACTCCTTTTGATCAAAGAGATGCTTGAGACTCTTATGATCGGAGAAAACTTCAAACCTTACACCATACAAATGGTGTCTCCACATCTTCAGAGCGAACACGATGGCTGCTAGTTCTAGGTCATGGGTGGGGTAGGTTACCTCGTGAGGCTTGAGTTGTCTGGATGCATAGGCTACCACTTGCCTGTTTTGCATCAACACACAACCTAAACCCTTGCCAGAAGCATCGCAATATACCTCGAAGGGTACATTGGGGTCAGGTAAAACTAAAACTGGGGTTGAGGTGAGCTTTTCCTTGAGCTCTAGGAAACTCTTTTCACACTCGGGGCTCCACTCAAATGGGGCATTCTTCCTAGTGAGCTTAGTTAAGGGTAGGGCTAACTGGGAAAATCCTTTGATAAACCTACGGTAATATCCAGCTAAACCCAAAAAGCTTCTAATCTCAGTTACAGAGGTTGGTCTATCCCAACTCATCACAGCTTCTATCTTACTTGGGTCGATAGCTATGCCACCTTTTGACACAACATGTCCTAAGAACTTTACCTCCTCTAACCAAAATTCACACTTAGACAACTTAGCATATAACTTTTTCTCCTTTAATACCTCTAAAACTAACCTTAAATGACGCTCGTGCTCCTCGTGGGTTTTCGAATAGATGAGAATATCATCTATGAACACAACCACGAATTGATCTAAATAGGGTCTAAAGATCCTATTCATGTAATCCATAAAAACTGCGGGAGCATTCGTCAAACCAAACGACATCACATTGAACTCAAAGTGTCCATACCGAGTTCGAAAGACGGTTTTAGGAATATCTGAATCTCTCACTCTAATCTGATGGTAACCGGACCTTAAATCAATCTTAGAAAACACTACTGCTCCCTTCAATTGGTCCATAAGATCGTCAATCCTAGGCAATGGGTATTTATTCTTTATGGTTACTTGGTTCAACTGTCTATAGTCTTTACACATCCTCATACTTCCGTCTTTTTTCTTCACAAATAAGACCGGAGCGCCCCAAGGTGAAGCACTCGGCCTTATAAATTTTTTTTCTAACAGCTCTTCTAACTGGGTTTTCAACTCTGCCAGCTCCGAGGGTGACATCCTATACGGGGCTATAGAGATTGGTCCTGTCCCAGGAACCAACTCCATGGAGAATTCAACTTCTCTTTCGGGAGGGAACTCGGGTATTTCATCTGGAAATACCTCGGGATAGTCTCTTACCACAGGTATCTCACCTAAGTTTTGCTCAAAGTCTACATTGCAGGCGGCTAGGAGAACATATCCCTTAGCTTTCTCCCCACTACAGAAGACCTCTACGGAATTTAGGTACAGCATAATGGGTTGAGTGATGTTTTTGGGAGGAGAAGGGAAAACTATGGTTTGGGTTCCACAATCTAACAACACACGGTTGGCGTGAAGCCAATTCATGCCTAAGATAATGCCTATGTCTTTCAAGGGTAAACAAATTAAATCTATGATAAAAGACCTATTTTCTACAACAAGATGACAGTTTAAACAACAACGGCAGGTATTCACAGGGTGATTTGTAGGAGTAGAAACAATGAGATCAAAGGGAAGTTTAGAGACTCTTAGATTTAAGGACTCGACACTAGCAAGTGAAATGAAAGAATGAGTAGCACCCAGTCATATAGTACAGTTAGGGGTTTACCGTTTACTTCGCACATACCTTCAATGAGATCTTTGGACTTCTTGGCGTCTTCCGCATTAAGGGTAAAGACCCTTCCTCGGTATTGTGGGCGGGGGTTTTGGTTTGGTGTCCCTTGTCCGACGCAGTCCTTTGCATAGTGGCCGGGCTTGCCACACTTGAAGCACACGTTCTGGCCAGCTAAGCATGGGTGATTCCCGTGATTCTTTCCGCATTGTGGGCAGACATCCGCAGTCGTTGCTCCGGGGTAAGTAGCAGGGATTTGTGGTGCCTTGTTCTTGGCCCCACTTGGTCCTCCATTGTGGTTCCGGGGTCCACCCGGTCCACGGGGTTGATTGTTGAAATTCCTCGGGCCTTGATGTTGAAATGGCGGCCTTTGGTGTTGCTTGGATTGTTGGTGGGCAGGAGCTCTTGGTGGTTGTTGTTGTTGTTGTCGGAACTGGTTGGTCTGGTAGGGATTGTAGTGGTTCCTCGAAGGATATTGTGGTTTGAACTTCGGGGCTTGAGGTCCGAGCCCCTTAGCTCGCTCCGCCCTTGTGATTTGAATTTTTCTCTGTCCTTCTTCAAGGATCCGGCACTTGTTGACCAGAGTCGGGAAGTCTCTGATCTCCATATGGGCCCGCAGCGTGGTTCATCTCCGCCTTCAGACCGGCCTCATACTTAACGCATTTCCAAACCTCATCGGGGTTCCCTTGGAACACCCGAGAGAACTTGATCAGCTCCTTGAACTTTGCAGTGTATTGGGCTCTGATGGACCCTCCCTGGGTCAACTGCATGAACTCAATGTCCTTCGCGTTCCTTACGGACTCGGGGAAGTACTTCTCATAGAAGTAAGTCTTGAACAACTCCCAGTCAATGAGGGTTCCGGAGGCTTCTAGCAGATGCCTCGTGCCGTTCCACCAGAACTCGGCGTCGGACTTCAGCATGAAAGCAGCAAATGTGACCTTCTGCTTCTCCGAAAGCGTGTAACGAGTAGATCTTCTCCATATCTTTGATCCACTCATCAGCCCTTTCGGGGTCCATTACCCCTCGGAATACTGGCGGGTTCGCCTTGCGGAACTCGCCAAAGCGGGCTTGTTCCACCGTCTCGGCAGTAGGGGGAGGAGGGGGAACAGGAGCAGCATTTGCTTGTTGATCCATCCGGTCGAACATCCGTTCCATGGCTTGTGCCATGCGACGGACAGCGGCAGCAGTTGTATTATCTTGGTCAACATCGGGCGTAGTCCTAGGCCGTCGTCGCGGTGCCATTGGTCCCTAAACACATGAAACAATGAACATCAAGTTGATCAGGCTCAATATCCATGCAAAATGAACTAGTTACCATGGCACTTGCAAGGAACAGAAGTCATGCATCTCTAGTCCTACAGCTTATCTCCATCAAGCACTACACATGACATAACTATTGCATTATGCTTATAAAGCATAGTCAGTCCAATCCTTAGGCTCCATGAGAATCGAACTGCTCTGTATCGTTCCAATTTTATCGGATGTAATGTAACACCCTAAATCTTAACCCAAGACTACTAGTATGTACTTAGGTTAATCTTTAGAATATTATCTCTTGGTCTCATCTTTTTCTTAGAAAATACTTAGCAGAAAATATGGGTAAAATTTTTCTTTTTGGAATTATAAATAAAGTGAGAGCCACGCATGAATCTTTAAGAGGAAGCATAGCGAAACATATAAGCAAAGCATAAGAAACACATCATATCATGGGAACATCAACTGAATCATAGATATATATATATAACGTGCCTACCCAAGGGGGCAGGACTATTTGATACATCATGAAACAGAATACAACTGAAATGCAATACAAGGAAATCATAAAAGCAAATACAAGGGAAACTACACCCATACCCATGTGCACCTAAAGTAGACAACCTCATAAACAAAAGAAGGTTTGTCCTCAATTATGTGGCGTGTGTGCACTAGCTACTACCCCTCCTATGACTACTCCTGCTGGTCCGAGTATTGTGGGGACAGTCGTCAATCCATAAAGCAGCAGGGGATGTTACAAATGGTATCAGAGCCTGCACCTCTCCCAGTACGGTGTGGTTCGGGGACGAACCAGGCGGAAGCTGGTGGGCATGTAATGCCCGGGGACGAGGACGAGGAGTGATCGCCGGTGTAAAGAGGGCACGGACAAGGTGCGGCTCCTCGCAAGGTCCTCTAAGCGGAGGGATACATGAATGAACCGATTACACACCCGAATGAGAGGGATCCTAAGATTGTATAGGTATGGGACTATACAATTGAGGAGGGCTTATATGAATTGATTTGCACTACCTATACCAACAAGATGCATCTTCTTTTCGGTAGCCTAAACTGAAAGAACTCCACAGTTAAGTGTGCTTGACCTGGGGTAATTTTGGGATGGGTGACCTCCTGGGAAGTTTTCCTCGGAAGTGTGCGAGTGAGGACAAAGCATGCTGAAAAGACCCGTGTTGGTTTGTGGGGACAGTCGTCAATCCATAAAGCAGCAGGGGATGTTACAAATCTTCATATGACTCAAGACAGTTGACGGATACATATTATGTGGACTTGAAATGATAATGTCTACAAACGAGTGATCCCTTGGACATAATTTCATAGTCACAGTTATGCTATGGTCAAACTATTAGAGTTATAAGTATTTAGAGCTAATTTAAAAGTTTCAGATTTACTTGAGTTATGAATAGACTAATTTAGACAGTAGCTATAGAAAAACAAATAGCGAGTTAACGGCTGCATGATTATTAACCTTGGTACCAAGTTATCCCTAAAGGACAATCTCATACAGCAGAGTAGAGAATCGAACCTATTTAGGTGTCCGATATTCGATTCGTAGGAACCACAGTCTATAAATAACAAACATAATAAGATATTTCTGTTTCTCTATTATAATACCGTTGATTTGATTCATGGAAAATCATGATTTTGACTCTATATATGTATATACAAAATGTTCTAGAATTGTTATAGTGTTATTATGATTTTGTGCATTGTTCTTTGATATCCCATGAAGGGAGATTATAGGTGCGGATTCACTCACTGAGTTTTGTACAAAACTCACCCATTTCCTTTCTCTTATTTCACAAATAGAACAGCTGTTGTAGATTCTTTTGAGTCATCATCCCCCCACCAACACTAGAGTTTCTGTGGTGAGTTTCACTTCTGTTAAACATATATGTTTTTTTATTATGATTCATAGACTATAGACTTGAATTATGAAATCTCAGTATAGACTAGTATGATTTAATAAACAAGAGATTTGTATGTAGAAAATGAAAATGTGTTTTGAATAATTTTATAATTAGCTGTGCACGTAGAGAAATCCAAGTCATGAGGCTTACGTGAAAATAGAACTTCTCATGTGCGAGTCATATGCCTAAATCGGGTCATGACAAATTGGTATTAGATCCAGGTTTTCCTATTTGGTATTGGAGCAAGTGTCCACAAATAGCATGACATTTATGTGAATGGAATCGTGGCCATTCTCACTAACGTGATGTTATTTGAGGCCTATAGGAAGAGTCAGTCATGTCCAGGTTCAGTTAAAGTCTTTGTTATTCTTTGGAATCCTTTACTTGATCCTATGTTTTCCCTCCTCTTAAGTGAGCTATGCTGCTTGTGAATCGTTGTTGTTACTAGCTCTCATTGTAGTTGTACTGTATCACTTAATATCAATTATATCCGACACCTCGAGTAGGCTATTATGAACTTCCTAGAAATATTTAGTGAGCACAACTAAACTAAAGTATATCAATATGCCATGATTGATTAGTTTATATAGAGATCAGCTGTTGGCACCATTGGCTAGGGCCACCCTTTCCAATGCCCTCCTCGATGTGTCCTACTTCACCTAACTAAAAAGTCAAAGCATCAGCTAGCCATAGTAGAAAGGCTTAGTATAGATCAATTTGGTCATACCCAGTTGTTAGACAGGCAGAAAGCACCATGGAAGCTAATGCCTATAGGGCACACTTACATGCTACCAATGTAGTCATAAAGGGCATAGGAGGAATGAGTACCTGCTATCACGAAAAGTTACAAGTTATAGAGCAGAGAAACTTGTACCTCAAAGGGAAAAAGTCTGCATGAGAGAGTGACCTAAAGCTAGTAGGTATAATTTCGATGAGAGCATGAAACATGTATATAGGCATATTGTAGGATCGATGATTTGATGCTAATGTGTTAAATTATTTAAAGAAATATTTACTTCCATGAGCATCTTGCATATCGTGTTCTAAAAATGTATTATTGTATGACTTATGACAAAACCTATGCATTTGCATGGTATGAATATGGTATACATGCCTAGTGAGTTAATGACATAATACATATGGCTAGGCTAGTTCTTAGCATCCATGGTGAGTCATTGTGCATGTGGATTGCATTAAAATGACTTAGTCACCTTTTGTTTTACTTTCCTCTGATTATGTGCATGATTAAGCTAGGGAAGTATCATGGTTAGAAAATAATTGAATTGCAAGACATGAGCATAGAATGCATGTGAATTAGGTTAACAACATGATAAAAATTGCTAGGTTAGTTTTGGGTCATTGTGCATATTAGTTGTCTCTGATTTCCTTGACTGTTGCTTGTTGTTTTCCTTCTGATTATATGTGTGACATAAAAATGTTGAAGGCATAAATGTGTCTGTTGCCAGTTATTAGAGCTAGAGTATATTAGCTATTGGAAGTCTTATCAGTGCATGAACGATTGATTTTGTTTCAAAGATTTAGAATTTTAAAGGAAATAATGATAGGACTACATATTGTTTGATAAATAAGGTAAAAAGGATTCCTCATGCTTAGCATTTACAATAGCGAGTGCTAATGATTTAAAACAGGCATACAAATGGTTAGTGTTGGGTTTCGTGAATTAAGAATTGAACCAAATGGTATGCATGTACTAAATAATTACTACAGTTTTAGTTAATGGTATTCTTTAGGATCTCTTAGAGGATGTTATATTTTCTATTAACTTGAACAGACGAAAATACATAAATAATCTGTCATTGCTTGACCATATGCACATGTATGAGGACTCATGACGTATTGTAAGATGTTTCAAGTACAAGATAATAGGTTTTTCATGTCTAGTATATGCTGTGAATAATTTCCATTTAAATGAATTAAGCTCAAAAACCCCTGAATCAACTAACTAAGAATTGGATTAAAGTATGCCTGGGTGAATGTAACATTCAAAGCTTAGTTCCATCAATTCTTACAAGGACTGGCCATATTTTGGTTAACATGATGATTTGAATGAGTAAGAAATATATCCATGATTTGTGTACCTATGACTTTATATATGAAAATGTATAAGTTGCTATGTATTTTAAATGATAAATGGAAAATGTTTTACTTTTGAAAGTTTCGTGCCCATAGTAAATAGTTGGGGTTGAGATTAAATATTTTCACAAGTTGTGATTTGGTGGTACGATGTGTTTTCATCGATTGAGATGATGTTAATTAAGGTGATGCAATATGAATTAGAGTACTATATGTGTGTATAATGGTCTAATTGAGTTTGGTACTACGCATGCATGCTTAACAAGAGTTTAGACAGGAAAGTGTTGAATTATGAATGTGGATATTCTGTATAATGGAGCTGAGAAATGCATAAATGTTATCATGATAGAGTGTTTTAGAAATTTTAGAACAAGTGATGTTTTCTGTGATTGAATATGTGGTGCATATGATAGTTAAGAATTAGGCGTATGAATGTAATGCTTGTCTTTATATTTTCTACATGAATAGATAGAGTAGTTTCATTTCCATGCATGACACAAAATAGAGAGTGAGAAGGATCATGTATTGAGGACTAGGAATTCCCATAGTGTCATCTAATGTCAGACATAGGAGAAGAAAACTAAAGCAAGGATGAGAGTAACATTTAGCCCCCATTTTCGAGAGCTCACACACACACACGAAACAGCAGAGCATAGATATCCATCTATGTCTCACACTGGGAAAGAGCTACCCTTAGAGGCGGAACTGCTTGGGTATGGCAAGAGGGATCTTCACTTAAAATACCGAAATAGTTGCTTTTAGAATAGCCCTATCTTCTAGAATATCATGTCAGAGTATACTAAGCAATTAGATACATGCTTGAAACCCTACACAAGTTAAGTTCAAATTTCGGGACCAAATCCTTTTAATGGGGAGTATGTAATACCCTACTTTTAAATAAAAAGTTTAGAAAATATTTTTGAACTAGGACGGGTGCCAGTTACCCTTATATGTCATTCTGAGTCCTGAATTTCACTAACTCTGGACCCTATACTTCCTTGGAGGGCTATATATGGTAGAACCATATTCATGAGATCAAAAGTCTTGTAATTGTTCCCAAATGGAAAATAAGTTAAAGAACGATTTGTTTTTAGGCCACAAGTTTAGGAAATCTTCAAGATTCCCAGAGTTGAACTAAAACCCAAAATTTGGAGTTTGATTTGTTAGGATTTTAACTTTTGTGATATTTTATTTGAATCCAAATGGGGGGGGGTATTTCCTCATTTACATTTATGTTTTAAATTTAATGGATATTAACTTAAAATTAAGAAATGTAAATAAGTGAGTACTAAGATAACCCAGTCCAATACATACTAGAACTTGAATTATAGTTCGAAGTTGAGAGAAAAACCATTATAGTGAGCGTTACAGTGCTCATTGACTAGTACAACAATGCAGATGACGATTTTATGTTCTCTGGTTGAGCATTGCAGCGGTCAAAATTTCATTAAAAACCCCTTATTTGGGTTTCAGAACACAAAACATGACCCTTACCCCCTAAAACACAAAACTCTCACCCTTCTCCATCCATTTCTCACCTCATTTTCTCAAATATAGCTCAAATATTTCACTTCAAAAGCTTTAAGGTAATAGATTTTGATGTTTCCACTCATTTTCTTCCATTTCCCTTTTGTTATTAAGGTTGGTTTTGCTATCCCTCCATGTTATCCAATAGGTGATCTTCTTCCTTAGTATTGCAGTCAGATCTGAGTTATCTAGTGATTTCTAGAAGTTAATCTAGAGTACTATGGCTCCTATAGATATTGATGTTGGTCTTGCTCAAAGGAGCTCCATTAGTGTAGATCCTACACTGTTCACCCCACCAGGTGAGTGGGTTCACACTTGTGATCCATATATTGTCCATTAGAGTTATTTCCATGAAACTATAACTTAGAATATGATTTTAGAAACTGTTGCACAAGATTTGAGATTTATACTGACTCGTGAAACTATGATGTTTTAAAATAAAATGAACTGTATTTTAGAAAACTCATGGGACCATTATTGATAGAAAGATTCTATTTAGAGTTGGTTTTTATTGCGATTATTAGAAATTTATGATTTTTAAAATATTTGTTTTATGTTGAATATGAATTATGCAAGTGATTACTAGAGAACTTTGAGATTTTGAGGAATGTTATTATGATTTTAGAATTTTCAAGCTAATGAAAAAATGTTGTTGAGAAATGTTTTAGAAACTCAAACATAAAAGGATTTTAGAGTATGAATCTTCATATAACTCAAGACAGTTGACGGATACATATTCTGTGGACTTGAAATGATAATGTCTACAAACGAGTGATCACTTGGACATGATTTCATAGTCACAGTTATTTTAAGGTCAAATTGTTAGAGTTACAAGGATTCAGAGCTCTCAGAGTACTTAGAGAGTTAAAAGTTTTATATTTACTTGAGTTATGAATAGACTAGTTTAGATAGTAGCTACAGAGAAATAAATAGCGAGTTAACGGCTACATGATTATTAACCTTGGTATCAAGTTATCCATAAAGGATAATCTCATAGAACAGAGTAAAGAATGGAACCTATTTAGGTGTCCGATATTCGGTTCTTTGGAACCACAGAACAGAGAAAATATCAGACTATGAATAACATACATAATTAGATATTTTTGTTTCTTTATTAGAGTACTGTTGATCTAACTTATGGAAAATCATGATGTTGATTATATATATGTATATATGAAATGTTTTAAAATTATTATAGTGTTATTATGATTTTATGCACTGTTCTTTGACGTCCCATGAAGAAGGATTATAGGTGGGGATTTACTCACTGAGTTTTGCACAAAGCTCATCCTTCTCCTTTCTCCTATTTCACAAATAGAATAGTTGCTACAGATTCTTCTCAGTTGTCATCCTTCCACTAACACTAGAGTTTCTGTGGTGAGCTTCACTTGGGTGATGCTTATAGTTTTGTCTAGAGTGCTCCAATATAAATACAGTCAGGATCCCGAACAATAGAGCATGTTTATGTTTTTGCATATTAATACTGTTTTGGTTTGTATCGTATGGTTTAGCATTTATGAATATTTCAAATCAGAGCAATTTTATACATATATGTTTTGTATCATGGTTCACAAACTATAGACTTGAATTATGAAATTTTAGTATAAACTAGTATGATTTAATAAATAGGTGATTTTCATGTAGAAAATGAAAATGTGTTTTAAATAATTTTATAATTAGCTGTACATATAGAGAAATCTAGGTCATGAGGCTTATGTAGGAATAGAACTTCTCACGTGCCTAAATCGGGTCATGACATCAACCTTCCGGGAGGCTATTCTAGCTTGATCTCCCTTTGTCTAGGGACTTTATCATGGTGCTTCAGAAGTTTGGATGGTGGACCTTTTCTTTTAGGATCGAAAAAAGGAGGGTGTGAATATGGTTCCTTCTAGGAATTAATACTTTTCGGTGATAAGTGGAAAACACATATACTAGAGGACTCTTGCCAATAGCATACCATACAGAACACTGATAGTTCTCCATTTTTCTTTTGTGGTGGCGCTTATCATGTAGTCTAGTATGAATCTTGGCAAGTTCATTTTTCTCTTTACCATCAAACAATATAGGAGCATGCAATCCATGCTAACTAGTGCATTTGTGCTTCATATACGAGGTAGAATATAAAATTGTACCACTGTATATACTTTCCTAGCCCTAGCACTTAGCATGGAAGTAGTGATTTCATTTGGCTTGTGAAGAATGAAATCAGTTAGATACCTTGAAACGTCTCCTTCATTGATTCCTAGAGAGTGAGTCTAGTTAGGTGACTAGCTGCAGATGATTCCATCATTTGGTGCCTTGTTGATCTTGGAGAATCCTATAAGAGTAATCTTGATGGCACAATCTTTGATTATTTTCTTTATGGATGAGGTTGAGTTTCCTTCCAATTAGGAGTAGAAGGCAGTAACCAATCTTGGAAAAACTCATTCATTAATCTCCAGATATCCATCCCATTTTTGAAATGAAAAGACCTTATCAAGAATGAATATTTCTTCACGAAGATCTTTTCACAGAGTCTTCCCAAGTGCCATTTTTCTTGTTGTAAAGTTCTTTTCATAGTGATCCTACATTTGAAGATCATCATACATGTGGAAAGAAACTCCCCCATCAACTGATTAGTCATGTTTCCTGCCTTCAGCCATTAGAGAGTTGTGTATATGAGATAAAAGAAAAAATATTGAATCTTGAAAGAGGTTAAGAGGTGAGGAATATAGAGCATTTGTGTAAGATGGGGAGTAGTTTAGGTAGCAGAATAAAGGTCTGAGAAGATGCTAAGTAGTTTCAGAGAAGGTTTGAGATTGAGGGAATATGAAATGTTTGATGAAGTGTGTGGCAGAAGGTGGTAGTAATGTGTGACGTGTAGAAAGTGGAAGGTTATTTAATTGATGGGACATGATTAATTGAAGGTGAACCAATCATGGGAGCTAGAAACTTAAAAGAGTGGGAATTATCTCGCATTTTTCATCCTTTTTTAGAAAGAGTGATTTCTGACTCTTTAGATCACTTTTTGATTATTTTACTTTCTGAGCTCCGCTTTTCACTTTTTAACCCACCGGAGTCTCGCTATATTTTTGTCATAGACTCATCTTTGTATTCTAATCCTCATGAGACCGTCTATACTTCATTTTTTTTACCCTTCTGTTCTTCTTTCTGATCATCTCATCTATTTTCTGAGCTCACAAACAGACCTTCTGATCTTCAAGTAGTGGACTGGTCTTGCAGACTGATGTCTTTATGTGGTCTTCAAATCAGAGCAATGAAGAGGAGAATACCCAGAGATGTTGTGCATGAATGCTTATGTAGGTTTTAAAAACCTTTGAGTTTAAAAGCCTTTTCAAAACACATAAATGATATTTAGCTAATAGTTTTATGAATATATCTGACACTTGGCCTTCAGTATTCACAAATGTTAAGTTAACATCTCCTTTTTTTATCATTATCTTCAAAGAAAATGATGTTTGACATCAAAGTGCTTGGATCTAGAATGCTGAAGAAAATTTTTTATAACGATTAATAGCAATGTTATTATTTAGAGGATAGGGATTTTAACAAACCTCAGATGATAATCTTCTAACTGGTTCCTTATCCACAACATATGGGTGTAGTAGTTTGTAACAACTACATATTCAACTTCGACAATAGAGAATGTAACAATATTTTGCTTTTTGCACAACCAAGTGATTTAGCTTTTTTCAACGAAACGGCAGCATCCACTGATCCTTCTTCTCTTTATTCTATCTTCTTGCAAAGTCAACATTATAGTAACTTCTCTTGACCCTATTTTTTAGCAAGAAGATGCTTAGCCTTTTATACCAAGCTTGAGGGGCTTGTTTCAGATCATAGAGTGCTTAGACTTTCTTTAGGTGATCAAGACAACCTTCATAACCTCTACTCAACTTTGATCAAACAGAGCTTCTTCAAAGTAATCCAGCTTGATTATTTTGACAAGATTCTAAGGATAACCTAATTCTCACACCTTTGAAAATGTCTCCGAGAGTTTTGTTTCGAGAGACTGCCTTTTGAATAGGAAGTCCCTAGCATTCTGTGTGGCTTTGATATTCTTTAGCTTCTCTTTTATCTTTAGATTGTTCTTCTGAGTGTTTAGATACAACTCTTTCTTAATTGCTTTGGATTTTTGAGCAAGCTTTCTGAAGTATCTCTATTCTAGAGTCTACTTTATGATGATATGGCTTGCATTTGCTTGCTTTCAGAAGTTTCTTTGAGACTCATTTCTTCAAGACCTTTATTTCGTTCTTTGAGATCATCAACAAAGTCCTACATGAGCTCCTTAAACTTGATGTGAATTGTCTCTTCACTGCATAGCATTTTCTTATTTTATATTCTATAAACTTTAGAGATAGAAGAGTAACTTCCATCGATGAGCTTTACTAATCCAAAGTTTTTGGGCTGCATGTTTCTGAATCAACTTCTAGATCCGGATATGTGTCTATAGCAGCCACTATCCATGGACCTCTTGCAGTCGGGCTTCACATGCATTCTTAAATAGACTTCAGGTTCACTTTCTGAACAATAGCCTGTCATGAAGCATAGGTTTGCAACATCTAGCTCCTCTTGATCTTCTAATCCTTCTTTTTCTTCTTCTGATTCACTTCATGTGGTGAGCATGGATTTCTTCTTGGGCGTGAACTTCTTCTATGTACCATTGACTTTAGGACATTGTGGTTTGAAGTGTCTCTTCTTCCATAGTTGTAGCAGGTGAACTTTTCCAGCTTTACTTTTCCTTTTCTATCCTTTTTAAGGTTGATGTCCCTTCTTCTCTTTGACTTGCCTCTCTAGGCTTTTGACGTCTTCTTCACCAGCATGGACCATCTTTTTCTTCTGTATCATCATGAAATCCTTCTTCTTTATTAGAAGTTTCAGCAACTTTCATTACTTTTGACTTATTCAGCTGCTGGTGAGACGACTTCAAGACAATGGTTTTGCTTTCCTAGTAGATTCACCATACATTTTAGAGAGCACTACTTCATGAGTTTTTATAGACCCAATGAGTTTATTTAGACCAAGAATTTTAAGATCTTTTCCTCTGTAATGGTTGTGATCTGAGGCAGTTATTTTGCAGGGAGGCTTTTTAAGATTTTTCTAACCATTTCAGAGTTTGAGTATCTTTTGCCTAATCTTTTTGGCTAAATTTGGCTTTGTGTTGCTCTGTCCACTTACTCTTAGGGACTTTTCTTTAAGGTTGAAGGTGTATCACTGGTTCTAGGAATCTCTTTAATTGGAATATGGTCACCTTCTTGAGTTATTTCCTACGAGTCATAACTTATGTATTTAATGAGCAACTCCATGTGGCTTCTCGAGTAGATATACTCCCCACCATTTAGGAAGGGTAGTCTGTTGTTGGAGTGTCTTTCTATTATGTGGATATCTGTGCCCTTTGTCCCTTGAATCTTTGTCCTCTGCAATCATTGGACTACTTAACCCCTTAGAGGCCTTGCTTTAATACCACTTATAGGTTAAAAAGTGTGCACGAGAAAAGGAGGTTGAATCATGCTTTGCTTCTCTTGATCGTTTTTAAAAAACTGAAATATTAGACAACATACTATTAAGTGTTAAGCTTGAAGTGCAACGGAAACAGGTTATATATTTCATAAAGAAACTTCCTGAAGAATAAAGTTACAAATAGATTAGATAAAAATGAACTTTCAGCAAACATTGAAATATAATGCATAGTAGTGAAAATAAAATAGATAAGGGAGAAAAACATATGACACAGATGATTTTATACTGGTTCGGTCAATCTTGACTACATCCTGTACTCAACTTCCATTGAGATTCAGTAAAACATTTCTCAACCCAATAAAGAAAAACCGGCTAGTCTTTATAGTAGCATTCCCAAGCTCTAACCTATGACTAGGAGACAGCCCCTACAGTCACAAACCAAGTAGTTATTCACCAGCCTCTTTAAGTTGAACCGAGTTGTCTTTGACCAGCGTCTCCAAGCTAAAATTGTAATAAGTAGACAACCCCTACTGTCACAAACCAAGTAGTTCACCAACCTCTTCAAGCTGAACCGAGTAGCCTTTGACCAGCCTTTCCAAGCTGAACCGTGACAAGTAAAACAAATGTATTGTCTCATTACAAGTAGTCTTGTACTAGCCTCTCCAAGCTAACATCGAGTAGTCTTTGACCAGCGTCTCCAAGCTAAACAGTAATTAGCAAGAACACCTTACTGTCATGTTACAAGTAGTTTTACTTTAACCTTTCCAAGCTATCTCACACAGATCACTACTGGATCGAGGATACAAAGGTTTTGTGTTTGGGTTGCTATTCAAACTAACCTATACTCAAGTTTCCCTTAAATATATAACGAATAACCTAGGATAGCTTGAATGACTCATTTCTAACATTTCTTTCTTGGAAGAACATATAAACTATTTAGGAATGTAGAAAGAAGTTTTTTACAATCAAGGAAACTGATTACTAAAAGTAATGAACCTTGCAAGATGTGAGGAGAGATTTCCACAAAGTTTTCACTATTATGTAATGTCAGTCCTGTTTTTCTTTTCAGCATAGCATCTCTGTTTACAGAGGTCTTCCTTCATGACTTTTGCCCTTGATTTGTTGCCCAAATGACACATCCTGATCATCTATTTGTGTCTTAAATGTAATCTAGAAGAGTAACTTGTTTGGTGTTAGAGCTTTTTGCAGTAGCCATTGTGAAGTTGAGTGTCACGACCCAAAAATTGTGACCAGCACATAAGGGATATTGTCCCTTATGGAAGCCTTCTAGAATCAATTTCATGAAATCATGCATATTAAGTTACTAAATTAATGCTCATAATAAATTATAAAATAAATAAATAAATAAATTCCTCAAAATTTCTTGAAAACTTTACTAATAAAATAAATAAAATATTTAATTAATCTCAATCGTTCCAAAATCTATAAATGAAATAAATAATCTTAAATTGTATTCCTTGAAGAAATTACATACAATATAATTATGATAAAATAACATAACTTTAAAATAATCATACATGCTAAATGATGTCTGAGGACCCTGTCTGCACACTACTGGAGCACTTTATTATAATATGATCCTAATTTAAACTTCACTACAAAGTGAAGTTCACCAATAGAACAACTGCAAAGCTACTGAGACTGGGTCTGAATAATAACTGAATTTGCATCTGTAACTATAAAAGGGAGGAAAAGGAGGGGTGAGTTCATCAAAACTCAGTGAGCGAGCCTCCACTCACAACCCACATGGGACAACAACAAAATACATAATATATACATGCAGTTGCTATAAAACACTTTATATATTTAGATACATATAACTTAACTGAAAAACAATTTATCTAAAATCATCGCAATAACTAGTAGAGAAACCGTACTTATTATGTATACAAATATCTGAGCTAAATAGCTAAATCTGAACCAATGACTAATCTGATGGGCACCTAACTAGGTCCCATAAATGACACCTCACTAGGTTCCTTACTGTGGGTGAGCTAGTCCTCTAGCGAACCACTTGGTACCAAGGTTAACGATCAATCGTGCAGCCGTTAACTCGTTGTTCTATTTCTCACTAATACAAACAATAATAACTTGCAATTAAACTAGATAAATCTGAAAGCTCTGAATTCATATAATTCTAACAATCTGACTTTAGCATAACTGAGGTTCTAAAATCATGCTCAAGGGATCACCAGCTTATAGACATAATGATTCCAAAAGTCAACAGAGTATGTATTTGACAACTGTTATATTCTAACAATTTGACTTTAGCATAATTGAGCTTCTAAAATCATGCCCAAGGGATCACCAGCTTGTAGACATAGTGGTTTCAGAAGCCAATAGAGTATGTATCTAATAATTGTTATGAATTATACTTTATTCAACCCTTTTAATAAAGCATGTCTGATTTTCTAAAATCTTTATAGGAAATCCACAGTCTGAAAATATGATAATCAATACTTCTATTGTAAACATTAAACTAAGGTCTCATAATTTTATAAACTGAGAAAAAGATATTCTATAACATGCAAGGTATCAAATATGGTCCCCATGAGTTTTCTAAAATAAGGTATTCATGATAATTGTGAAAACAATAATTTTTCTTAAAATTTGCATAATTCGTGAAAGCATATATCTGGAATAAGTCATTCTAGAATTTCATAAACAATTTATATAATGCTGGAAAAATACTAATAATGACCAAAAGTATAGCCATGAGCTTAAAACCACTCATCGTTCATTGTCGGGAGCGCCTGACCACTACCTACATAATACTAGGGAATTGGAATGACACCTTTAACTGTCATAGAATTATAGACAAGAATAAGGAATGACTTGGAATTGAATGAGAAGAGAAAACTATACCATAATAATCTAAAGATTTGCTAAACTCATAACTATATAAAGATAGGGATGAGAGCACTTACCGAAAGAGATTAATCAAAGAGGGTTGAGAGAAATTACGTCTTTCTCTTTAGGGAAAAATTCCTTGGACAGCTAAGGTTCCTAAACTTCTTTTACGAGGACTATAATGTGCAAAATATATAGAAAGAGATGAAAGATATCACTAACAAATTTTATTTTCTTTATTTTATTTCTCTTTTTTGTTTTTCTCTTTTTATTTTTCATTTTAAACCTTTCATAACCATTTAACTTACAATACGATTAGAGTTTGGCCTCAAGGCTAGAAATAGTACTTGTCGATAATTGTGTTAGCTTTCTAATGCCACAAAATTCACATCAATTGGACATCTACAACTCAAGATATTTGCAAAATACTAAACATGTGTCATACTTGATAGCATAAGGATAAAATTATGTTAAAGGTCTTCTATAGATATATTCTAACTAACTATATGATATAGATAACAATGAGATAATGATAATATCTAGACTAAATCTAATCACACTTTTGTAACTACTTAGATAATTCAAATTCAAACTATCCTAACATATCTCTTAATTATCTTTTGGTATCACGAATATATCGGTATATATATTGAAATAAAAAGCTAATGAGATTTTCAAAAACAAATAACATATATCCTGATGTATTTACATTATGTTCTTGTTTATCTTTTAAAATAACAACAACAACAACAACAACAATACTAATAATATTAATAATAATTTACATGATGAACAAATTTTGTACTAAATTCTAATAATTAATAACTTCTTAAAAATATATAATAATTCTCTATAGAAATATATACCTAACAAATTATTTTCATAATGCATCTTAAATATAAATAATATCTAATATCTTCAAATAAATATAATTATAATTCATCGATAGATAGAAAATATTGTTAAACAAAATATATAATTTATAATGCAGATATAAATATAAATGTCAACAGTACTTATAAACATATTAGATCTAATAAATTTGATAAGATACTATTTTCAAAGTTTAAAAATCAAACATTACCGACTATTACAAATAATATTGAATCTATTTTGATAAAATAATATTTTCAAAATTAAAAAAAAATACCATAACATAAACTAAATATCATATTACATAAAAGATTAAATATTAAATTCAAATAAAAACTAGACATTGATATGGAAAAAGTTTGATACACAACATTATTATTTTCTCCTTTTGGGATTGATATTTTTCTTTTAAAATTTAGATATTACATGGTTTTCTATTTCACATAAATTTAAAATAAAGATTTATATTTATTCATTCTTTTGATTTATTTGTTTCATATATAACCTTCTTTTTTTAATTTCTTTTTTTAAAGTATTTAAATATCTTTGAAGTTTTATCCAACCCTTTCTAAGTTTAGGCATATCCTTCCTAAAGGCATCCAATTTCAGGATATTACATTGAGATTTCTGATGACTCTTCAGAAACTACCTTTTTACTTTCTAAACATAGTTTCTGAACTCTTCTTAATAGAAGCTGGAGTGATTAACTAAGTAGGCAAAAAGATGACACACCAGTTTGAAACTGGATTTGACTTGAAATTTAAATTTCAAAATTCAAATTTCCTTTATTTTCCAATAAGGTTCAGCGCTCCACAGTGAAGTTAGCTTTCTTATGTGTGATATCAGTTCCTTAATAATTATTTAGTCTTCCAGTCTTTAATCAAAGCTTTATTGATGTTGAAAGTATTGCGACCATGATGATTGAAGGTTATGTAATACATTGTTTTCAGAGTTAGCATGATATCTTCATTTTGACTGTACTTTCTAATATCCAGTGCTACTTTTTGAAAACTCGTGCCTTGCTTTCTTGTTCGTTATTTTATTTTTCCTTAATCTGTAAGGCATGTATTTGTGCTTTGCATGATATAATGTTCACTTCTATTAGGTTCAATCTCTTAACATGAGATAAATCATGTTTGCACATATAAAATAAAATTATTCTCATTTAAAGTTCGTGTTAGGCAATCCAGAATTACCTGTATACTATGTCAAGAAACTAAAGGTAGATAGTAGTAGTTCTTCAAAACATTTTCTTTGAATTGGTTTCGCTATCATTCAAAACACATTGCCTTGATATTTTCTACAGGGTTCTGAAGCTTACATGGATAGCGTGATTAGATAACTTTATTTACAAAATACTCTACTTGCGTGATGAAATTATACCCCCTTCTCCATGGATAAGAGTAAATGATGGGCATTGCATGATATGCAATGATGTATGAGTGGTGATGGATTATAAGCAGACGATTTGCAACGAGAGGAAAAGATGCTGGTAGCATTGGCCGGCGACGAGTGTAGGTGGTGTGCAATAGGTACCAATGCTGGGGACAGACAATTGACTACGTGTATTTTATGACTATGTATGATGAAATATTTCTATTTTATGAATTTGATTACTATGGCTTTAATAGAAAAGCTGATGATGATTAGATTAAATTATGTTTTGGGGTTGGAAACTATGTTTAGTTACACATGTAATGAGTCACGTTACCTAAGAGACTTCCATGGGACCTGTAACACCCTCCTAACTACCATGTATTACTCGAGCATTAACATTGTAATTAGAAGAGTATCACTTCCTTTCTATAATATCCACTAGTCAAATGAAATGAAATAAGATAAATCAAACTCTAGAGTTATAAAGAAAACTACTATAAAATGTACATATATTATTACTTTACATACCGCTTTCTTTAATACATACCATACTTGAAGTTAAGTCACTTAAACATAATACAACACAGGAACTACTATCAAAAGATCTACCAAGCTTGCTCAAATATCAAGGTCCAACAAAATACTAAACACACAGAAATGGACCTAATACATCTAACACCAATTAGTCTACAAGCTGGTAAGTTCCTGGCACTATACTACACTACATACAAGTCAAAAGCCCACGTAAGTCTCATGTCCTCCTACGCGAAACCATTGGCCATCGGTATGATGGCCTCTCCTCAGCCAGAGCCTTCTGCAGAGTCTCGAGCACAATACAGCATATACACAAATAGGGGTCAGAATATTATAAAAATCTAAGTAGGGTAACCTGTTACATACAGACAGAATATAAACAGTAAATGCATTTATAATAATAAAGAAAAACATCATGTTAGATCACATATATCAATATTAGCATACATGAGACAAAGAAAATTATATGCAAAATGGTAGTAATCATAAGTGTTTCTCTTATATCACATGGAATTCAACTTAGTGTAGTAGTTCTTTTTATTAACATAGGGAAGGCTTAGATTCACATCAGGTAACATATGTAGTGGATAACTCCTCAGAGGACCATAGGCTGCTAGGACATGAGCTCATTCCTATTCGTGATCATCAGACTTCATTTTTTCCATTTCTGAATCACACACAGTTCTATTTCCTAGTCGATAAGTCTACCGACTCATAAAATTTCTTGGGAAGTTCTTATTTTTGCCTTCCCTCTCTATCACACATAAGTCTTGTTTCTATTTTCCCCGTATGTTAAAACATGCACCATTAAATTTCACATATTCTCTTTTGTCATACAACCATGTCATGGACCTTTCTATTTCAAAGTCAGGTTTATATCGCAGATATAGGCATTCAGTATCATTGGAGTCTCATTCATACTTTATAAACAAGCCTTTCAAACAATTAACATACATTCATATGATATATACTTGGATTAAATAGATTTCTATCATTAACTTAATACATCTTCACCATTCCAGCTTCTTGACAGATTTACCATTATGGTGACAACATTTAATTCACATCTCCAATGGGCAATTCACTGGCCATAAAAATTCTCTATGACACCTCAATGTGTCTAAAAGTCCCTGTAAAAATTTCATACCAAACAGAATACTAGAACCATGTCAAATAAATTCTACAATTTTAGTGGTCAGAGGCCACTTTTTCACAGCTCAGAATAGGACTCACACAATTTTTAACTTTAGCAAATGAAAGAAACAACTCAAAATAAAAATCACAGTTATACTTAAAGATGTCTACAAAACTCTGTAAAAATTTCAAAGGATAAATACATCATTTGCTATGAATAAAAATTTATACAAATTCACAGCTTCAGTTCCAAGATTTCAGCCAGCATAGATATACTCTTGGTTCTTGATTTTTCTCAGGCAGTAAAACTCTTTATTATGCACCACGAAAATTATCAGAGTTTCCTTATGATGTTAGATTCAACATATAATTTTTTATAGCTAATAAAAATGACTAGTAATGAGCCAAAAAATTCGTGAACAAATTATGTTCTGTTGAAATCCGAAAATCCAGCAGCATGTGTCAAATTCTCTTTTGACAAAAATCATTTTTCACAACATCCAAATACTCCACCAAAATTAATACATCAATATCAACATAATATCAACCAATAAAACTCAGAATTTCGGAATTATTCAATCATAATATTCCAGAGAAAAATCAGAAAGAAAATAGGATGAAATAAGCCCTACTTGTGATGCTTGAGACTTCTAACTCCAAAAGTACTTCCAAGAATAGTTTTTCCTCACTTCAACCTTCCAAACAGCCCCTAAATCTTCCCTTAAACAGTGATGTATAATGGCTCAAGGTGCAAAAATAGTGATTGATTAAAATTCTAATCGGTTAGATTTGTAGGTGTTGATGTCTAGAACAAGTTTTGTGAAGGAAACTTTGTGTTTTAGTGACTTTGGGCTAGGGTTTTGGAGCTTGAAGCTTGTTAATGGAGGTTTGAGAGGAAACAAACATGGAGGCTGTATTTTTGGAGTGTTGGACGAAAATGATGGAGTGGTGGTGATAAGATATTGATCTTGTGAGTTTAGGGAAAAATGGATAATGATTTCAAGTACAAAATGGTTTTTCTTAAAGTTAAATATGGTAATTTTGTACAATTCCTATTGGTTAGCCATAAAGGTGCAATGGTGTGGCATATCTCAAGCCGCACACTTGTTACCCTAGGTGGCATGCTTGCACTTTAGTAGCTTTATATCTTGTGTAAAAACTACACATAGTAATTTAACCGAATGGGTAAAATAGTGTATCCGGGTAATCAACTATTGCCTGAAAATTAATTCTAGGTATAAAATATTTATTCCTACCTATTTCTAACCTTAATCCTATAATTTCCAAATTTCGGGCACCTTCAGGTCTTGAATCTAAGGTTTCAGCTGTTCCGGTGGGTCTACGGGGCCTGCAAAACACTATTCACATTTTTTTTTTTTAACATTCGTTACATTGTTCTCATCATTTTTGTGTACACCAAAATTTTGATATTCTTACTACTAAAGCCTCAATTATTTTCTGAAAAAAAAAATTAGGATGTTACAGGACCTAAGTCCCTCACATGCTAATCACGTGTACAAATTGAGTCTTCACATCACCCCTACATATTAACCATCATGTCCAAGTTAATTTCAAATAATTTAATATACTCATATTTTTATGTGTAGAGCCAAAACCATTCATCATGCTTTTAAGGTATAAAATTTAAGGAAAAAAATGACCCAAATGCTATAATATTCTTAATTGTTATTAAGGGGCTAATGGATTTATCATTTCTTGATAACTTATTAGATAGCGAGTGATAAGAATAATCTTAAAGCAAATGGTGTTTTAGATTGACTTTTTCTTTTTTAATCATAAACAACACCTAGATAAGAGAGAAAATGTGACAACAAAATGGACTAATAGAGGAAATAAGGTAAGGGAAAATGCTGGGGAAAGAAAAAAGGGAAAAATGAAAAAGAAAATAAACTAAGGGCAAAAGAGAACTTTCATAGTCAGCCACCATGGTGGTGACAAATAGATAATCCCCACATGTAGTGCTGCCTATATTTGGATTGGATAAGTTTTAGAATATATTAGTCTATTGATCACATAATTACCTTCAAACATAATATGGAAATTGTTGCATGGGGTACCTAAGTGGGTGGTTTATAGTTGATACATACTTCATGGGTAGCTCCAGTGCTTATCCCAATGCCCAGGTAGGGAACTTGCAAGGACTCTGATGCGTAAGTTAGAAAGGGCCCAATGAGGTTCTATTTTTAGTATTGGATTAGGATAGCATACCATTTTGGGAATCTTATTCCCTTATTTATATTCCTTTGATTTGTACTAGATTTGTATTTTTTTTTATCAATCAACTGTCATTCGTCTATAAGATATTGTCCTTTTGTACTATTATGGATGAAAGTTTAGTTACTCAGAATCTTTCTAGAAGGTTCCAGGTTAATCTCGGAAACCTAAGCTCACTCCGAGCTTGTTGGTTCGAGACGTCGTGATTTCTGTCGCAAGCTCTTATTGAGCCAGTATCATTTAGAGGTTGGATACCAAGTCGAGCTCTTGACTTGGTGGTTAGGAGATTCCCCATAACAGAAACCTATGTTAAGTGGCATATTTTCCTTCATTCCCTTATAATGTACTCTTATATGAAACTTATTATCAGTGAAAACATCCAATTTAACTATACATATTCAAAAACTAATCAATTAAAATATATTGCTATGATTATTATTAGGGAAAAAAACATTTTACCTCTTGAACTTTAGGTTATGAGCAGTTTACACCCAGATTTTTCAAAATGTACATCGCAATATCCTAAACTTTCCAAACAGTATAAAACACCCTTCTTTTAAATTGACACTCATTTCCACCATTAAGTAGTCATGTGCATGTTATATGCATAATTAAATAGAAAAACAATACCCTTCATTTTATTCAAATTTCCTAATCCTAAACCCTTATCCACTAAAAATTGGACAATACCCTTCAGATGCTTGAGTTCAATTGTAATAAAAAGGTATTTTTCTCTATTTATGAATGAAGGGGTTTAGAGTTGGAAAATTTAATTACAAGGAATGATATTTTTGTTTGTCCAATTGTGCACGTGACATGCACATGGCTACTTAATGGTAGAAACAGATGTTAACTTGATAAAAAGGAATGTTTTACATTGTTTGAAAAGTTTAAGGTGTCGCGATGCATGTTTTGAAAAGTCAAGGTATAAACTACACATGACCTAAAGTTCAAGGGGTACAATGAATTTTACTATTATTAAGATGGTGGTGGTTGTTGTTATTATCATCATCATCATCATCATCATCTTTTATACACATGATACATACATCTTATTAGTTCAAGATATTAATTGACAAACTCGCTAAGGTTAATGTTATCTTCTATTTTTGTTTCTATTTTTTCCCCAAGAAATTGGCATTAGTAGATGAATTCAAAAACATATTCGATGGATTAAATCTCACTTCTTAACCATGATATCCAAAATACATAGGTCTTGGTAATTATTCAATGTGTACTATGAATATATCTTTCTTCCATCATTCTTAGAAAGGTATGCCCCATCCTGTATTCACACGTTCAAACCCTAATTATTAACTTGCACTTAACGATTCCAACCCATCACTTAGTAATCCTTTTCAATGTTGGCCTACGGCTTTATCATTGTCGAGTAGCAATCATTCTAGATTCGTGCTATAGTCTTTCTTCAAAGGGTAGATTGAAGATTGATAAATCAATTTCTTTATTTTCTTTTTTTGTGAAGGCATGGTTGTTAGGGAAGGGGGAAAAATTTTAAGTGGAGGCACTTTATTGAATATGCGAGGAAGCAAAAAAGAAAAAGGAAATATGGGAAAACCCATTGTAAAATCAAAACAACCCCCTTCCCACGTGCAAAATCATAAAACTCTCAAGCTCTCTCTCCCTTCCTTCACCCTCACATAATTTCTTATTCTTCTTTCTTTCTTTCTAACCATCAAACCTCTTTATTGTTTCATTTTGTCATAAAATCTTGGCATCTACTACCAAGGGTTGAGGTGAGTTCCTTATCTCAAACATTCCTTTTATGTGTAAACCTAAAGATGCTCCTCTATGTTTATGAACTCTCCAAAATGGAGGATGGTCTTTTAAGTATAAATATAGCATGCTAAAAACTTTAATACTAATAGATTGTAGTAGGCAAATCAATGTTTATTTTTTTTATTCTTTAATCCTCAGGAAACTTGTGCTCCACAAATTATGGATTTTGCTCAATAGACTTTTTAATTGATAAATTGACAACAAATAAATTATTTAAACTTATCAAAATGCTTGTGTTGGTCAAATTCTGTTTACATAGAGCAACTTACTCCCTTCACAATTATCAAGGTCTCAGTATTATAATTGCTCATGAATGAGACTTAGACTCAATTTGGTATTACTGTGGCATTTTGTCACGATCTGACTTGGGAACTTGACCGGCGTGTGAGGGGCTGGATGCCCTATATAAGCCTATTGGGCAACGTGACTTACTGAATGCATAAACCTACATGATTTTAATACTTAAAACATAATTTCGTCTAACCATTATCAATTTCTCTATTAAAACATAATATTAGAATTCATGAAAGTGAAATGTTTTAACATTGATAATAATGAATTCATCGTAATTGAGTTTAACATGTGCTACTACAATTAGTCAAAACATAAATTGATTCATTTCATAACCAATGTCATAATTCATAAATCGGTTCAATACTCAAAATCCAAAACATAAGTACATAACCAGTTTGTCACATAATCTTAATCACAAGCTGCATTTCAAATCCATACATAAATTTTGAAAACACATAGAGATGTACGTTAATTCAGGAAATAAATACATAATATTGAAAAAAAATGCATAGTTCAGATCCTGCCTGCACAACTACTGGAGCATTCTGATATAATATAATCCTAAACTAAGCCTCACTGCAAGGTAAAATTCACCATTGGAATAGATGCAGACTACAAAATTGGTGACTGGCCAATAATTGGCTCTACAACTGTAAGGAGGAAGAAGGGTGAGTCAACAAACTCAATGAGTGGATTCTCATTTTCCACCCACATAGGACAACAAATAGAATGTGTACATAAGCATAATATACATGCAGCAAGCAGAAAATCATTTTGATATTTACATGCATAATTATATAGGAAAATATTTCTAAATCCACGGTGTGATAATTGCTAGAGAAACATGAATCTTTGAACATGATAAATATGTACATAATAATAACAATAATTCTAATCTCTGAACTCTGAAATGGCACCTAACAAGGTCCTATAAGGTGGACGCCTAGCCAGGTTTCACTCTCTAAATACCTTGAAGAGGAAAGATTATCCTCTGATGAATAACTTGGTATCAAGGCTAACGATCTCACAATCATTAACTCATTATCTGTTTCTTTATAGTTATCGTCTAAAACTAATTCCTAAATAATTAAATAAATCTAAAATCCCTAAAAGCTCTAAATTCATATAATTCTAACAAGATAACTGTCAATTATAACTGGGGTTCTATAATCATGCCAAGGGATCACCAACTTGCACAGATGGTGATTTTAGAAAAACATGGTGATTTTAGAAAATCCATAGAGTATGTGTCTGGTCAATGTTTTGAATCATACTTAATTTAGTACTTTCAAAAACACAAAATTGAAATTCTAAAATCATATTTCAAACTAACATAATTTCATAAACATGGAAACTTGTAATTCATAAAAACATGCCATTAGAGATAAATCATACTCAACTCAATATTTTTAATAAAACATAGCTACCTTTCTAGAAGCATAATCAGAGCATCCAAAATCTTGAAAATAGAGTAATTTCATCTGTCCATATTTCGTGCTTGGCAATTTTGGCAAGCTTGCCAAATCTCATATTTTCCAATAAGTTTTTTTTGGAGCATATAAACATTTTCATATCATACAATATATCAATCATGGTCTCATGGTTTTATCAAGCACATTTTTTATGATTTACTTGAAGGTTTATAATACTTGTAAGCTTGGCAAACCTTGTAAAATCATATTTATGACATAGTTCTACTTGTAGATTCATATTTAGAAATCATCACACGAAAACATATTCATAATTACTGAAAACATATTCATGAGTTCAAACCTTGGAAGCTACGAATGGTACCAACAACTACCATAGAATCACAAAGAACTCATGAACATACCATAATCACACTTGGACAACTCTAAAGACATTGGAGGAGTACCCAAACTTGTCAACAACCAAAAAAATAAACATTCTAACTCAAACATGGAGAAAAAAGAAGAGGAAAACCAAATGTAAACCACGAATACTCGTTACCTTAAAGTTTGCAAGAGGTAAGAATGGAAGATGATGAGAGTGAAGGACAGAAGAGAGATTGAAAAATGTTAGGGTTCGAAATACTGTAGTAAAATGAATAGGGGGTTTAAATAAAGATGGGGGTCACTTAAACGAAATTACATCATTTTGGAAGTGTCCTAATATCAGGGGAACCACTATAGCAATCTAGGTTCACAGAGGAGTCAAACCAGGACGTGTTCATACCTGACCGCCATAACAGTCTATGACTACTATAGTAGTTTCGAGTGACAGGGACTCCCATGTGTTGGACAACCTAATGCTATAATAGTCCATAATCGCCATAACAATATCCTGTGAAAACACCATCGCTATAGTGGTTTATGACTGCTATAGTGGTTATCCTCAGACAAAAAATAGTCCATTTGCACTGCCCACCACTATAGTGGTCCCTAGCCGCTATAGCAGTCACAAAAATGCATGTTCTGTATTTTTTGGGTTTTTTCATGCATCCAATGCCTTCTTGGAAATACAGGTCAACCCCGAGAGACCCTAAGACCGCACTAAACTTGTCTAAAAATATTTGGTCTTGAGGTTATACTTGCTAGTTATGGATACCATTTATCACATCTGGGCGGCTCTGCCCCTAAGGGCAGCCTTTTCCCATTAAGGCAACAAAAGGACACTTATCATGGCACTTACAATGGGCATTTCCACTTCTAAGGGTATCCATTTCCACAGTGCAAGTCATAGGTGGATAGCCATGCTCTACTGTCTTGTGCGCGTGTGAGCTCTCGAGGATGGGGTGTTAAGCATAAACTTTTTTCCTTGCCCTGATGATCTCTCTTTTGTATTTGGTGTAAACTAATGCCATAGGGACTTAGAGTCCTTGATTTCTAAACTCTGTTGCTCTCTATGCAAGCGTAATGCGTGGAAATCAATACTGACCCATTCATACACATAGATAATGTGAATAGCAAATATGGCTTTCATAGGCATCATTCTTAACAGTTTCAACAATCAAGGTCATGCTCATCAACCACATGCCTATACTCTTAGCGTTCCTAAGTGTAACACATCAAATACATCACATAGATATTCACAATCATGTTAAACATGCCCCTTTGACAAAAACCATTTCAAACAAACTCATTAAAAAATGTGATCTTGGACAAGAAAGTCACTTCATGAGATAAGTTAACATTCCATATGCATTTCTAACAAGAAGTTTGTTAAAACTCAGGGCATAAACTATCATATAGATTAATCAAACAAACATAACATGCTCTAGGATTTCTGAAACATTTTATCACGACAATATGCACTATTGATTTCTCTTGAACTAACTCTTCGTGCCTCTAAATTTCGTAATCCTTAATCAAATTCCTTCAGTGAATATACATTCCTTAAGACATCAAATCATGTTTACACATCCTACAAGTACATGAAATCATGGCAATAGGTTGTAGACCTAGGTAGAGTCATGTACTTGTAGGATGTGTATTGGGCGTTGTCGCGTCCTAACGTGTCATAGCAAAAAGACGAGCTTGTTTCCTATTGCTCTAGCCTCTGCCATTCTGACCTCTGCCCCCCAGAGCCTCTACCTCTAGCTTCTTTGCCTACTAAAGTTACAGAATTCGCACAATTACTTGTTTGGTATTATGGTACTGATATAGAGAGGTTTTCCGACTCTTAGCTGGAAACTCCTTCTATCAAAGGACAATATTTCTTGAAACGGCCTTGCTGGCCACAAATATAGCATACACTGACCCAAGTGTCTTTTTCTACACATTAGGCAATTTGGATAGGGGTGTTCTAAACTCTGAACTGATGCTTGGCCAGAATGCTTACCACTTCCTTTACTTTGACTCTGAGAAACTACAAGTCGTACTGGAGTGGGATCTGAAACAGTAATCCTACCTGATTGGGCCCGTTGTTGGTCCTACTGACTAGGTTCTCTACTAATACTAGCTCCTCCCGAAAACATACTATAAGTCCCAACCTTCTTACTGAACTTAGAGATGGATCTTCTCTCTGTTAAGCCTGTTTCTAATCCAATGGTTGTATCAACTATTCGGGCATAATCAATAGTAGCAACATGCAGTTGGAGGCTATGGAACATATCCTTAGGTAGTCTCTGAACAAACCGCCTAACTTTTTCTATCCCTGACTACAGGATGTCTGTAGCTGCTTGTGCTAAGTATATAAATCTCTCATCATATTCAGCTATAGTCATCCTGGGTCATTCGAAGCCTCAAAAACTCTTCTATCATCTAAGCCCGCCGGCTCTTTGACAAAAATCTACGTAGAAAAACCGCTCTAAATTCTTCCTAGGTAGGCGGCCTTGAATCACTATACCCCTATAAGAACTCATCGTACCAAATCCTTGCTTGGCTTCCTAATTGGAAGCCAACTAACTTTACTGCTCTCTCAGAAGAACAATGGATCACTCTAGTAATCTTTTCTATCTCTCGATGTAATGCTTGAGGATCTTCCATAGTCGGGCAGCCTGTAAAGTGGGTGGATCCATTCTACGGAAACGCTCTAAGGCTGAATCATCATAATCTCTAAATGAAGGCTGAACTGGGGGTGGCTATAATCTAGCCTCTGCCTGGTTGGCTATCACATTAGAAAGTGTGGCCAGAGCTTGTTCCAAAGCTCTAAGACGGCCACTAGAACTGGAAGAACTGTTACTACGGCGGCGACGTGAGGCAAAATGACGAGGGGGGCATATTGATTCCAACTGAAAGACATGAGCATATAAGGTAAGAAGTACTAATCATAAGATAAGACATAACTTTATCTCTGGACCTAGATACAACTGATCATCCTAAGGCCTCAAGCAATGCTTCGTTATTGCAAATAGGCGCACTTCTATTGACATAAACGATGCATCGCCTGTGGACACTTACTCCAGTGATGTGCAGGGAAACCTCGCTTTGATACTACTTTGTCACAACTCTCGCTAGACACGTGACTGAGACGTGAGAAGTTTTATCCCACGTGAGCCTCATGACATGAATTCCTATGCATACACAGTATATCACAAAATAATTTGAATCATATAAAATTTTCTACATATAAATCACCTGCCTTTAAAACATATAGCTAGTATTTTCCAAACTTTAGTTTCATATTCCATTCTCTAAAGTCTAACTTTATAATGCCAACAAGTGTAATAAAAGTCTATCATGTACAAAACCTCTATAGGTAGTAAAATCATATAATACCGTCCAATATAACATTCCATATGCAAAACATAAATCATACACTATAGTCAGAGATCCTGCCTGTATATACACTGAAGCACGCTACTCTAAACACAAGGGCTTCACCTATGTGAAGCTTACCAGCTGATACTCTAATGCTACTGCAAGGAAAAATACTGAGAAGAGTCTGCAGCAACTACTTTATTTGGAAAAAAAATGAAATAAAACAGCGGGGTGAGTTTTGTAACCAAAACTCAGTAAGTGAATCCCTACCTGTAACCCTCCTACATGGGACATCAAAGAGGAAATGCATGAAATTATAATAACAGTATTAGTTCTCAAGTCTTACATACTCAAATACACATATACATATATATAAATACTAGTCATCATTTTCCAAACTCAAAAGAATTTCCTCAATTCATTTTCATATCTAAAGCCATATCAGCTCTTATGTTGTAGCTACTAGAGAAACAGTAGTCTTTGCTCTGATATGTGGGTGCTCAGTTCCTCGTGAACAAGAGCCCTTAACTGAAATTATAATGGTTCCTCGTGAACCACATCCCTCATGGACTAAATTATTCTCGGAATAAGTTGCCCCTCATGGGCCTTGGTACCAAGGTTAACTATTAATACTAGCCATTAACTTACTAGCTGTTTCTCTATAGCTACTGTCTAAGCCAATTAAATAAATCCATATAAGTTTGAAAACCTTTAAAACCTTTTTAATTCTCTGTGAACTCTAAATCCATCTGATTCTAATAGTCTGACCTTAGCATAACTGTGGCTATGAAATCATGTCCAAGGGAGCATTAGTTTTAAGGCATTGTGATATCAAAAGCCATAGAATATGTAGCTGGCAGTTGTTATGAGTTTGCAACTCTAACAATCTGAATTTAGCATAACCATGGCCATGAAATCATGCCTAAGGGATTACCCTTTATGGACATCTATGATTTCATATATCCTCAGAAAATGTAGTTGTCAACTGTTCTAAATCTCATGAAGATCCAACCTCTAAAATCCTTTTTATGTTTGAGTTTCTAAACCAATTCTCAACAAAAATTCTTTCATAAGCTTGAAAATTCTAAAATCATAAAAACATTCCTCAAAAACTCAAAGCTTGCTACTAATCACTTGCATAATCCATATTCAACATAAAACAAACATTTTAACAATCATAAATCTCTAATAACTACAATTAAAACCAACTCTAAACCGAATCATATTACCAACAAAGGTCCCATGAGTTTTCTAAAACATCGTTCATGCTATTTAGAAAACCACAATTTCATAAATCAACATAAATCTCAAATCCTTATATAGTAATCTCTAAAATCAAGCAGTAAGTGTAACGCCCCGATTTTTCTGTTAAGAGTGAAAATGACCAAAATACCCCTGAGGTCATTTTTGGCCCGAAATTTGAGGAAAGCCGATCCGACAGTACTCGAAGGGCAAACTCAATGTTGAAAGGGGATTAGATGACCTGTGTACCTTTTCGGGATCGAAAATCTCGTTTTTCAAGTTTTCAGGTCAAAATGACTAAAACGCCTCTGCGGTGTTTTACCTGTTTGCAAGTGCCGGATGAACCCGAAACTTCTCCAGATGGTTTTAAAAGGTGTTTTTATATATTCTATGACCTCAATTTTAATTATAGAGGTCTCGGGTAAAATTAATGCAAAATTACGATTTTGCCCCTAGATTCGTGTTTTTACGCTTAATAGCGTGATTAAGCAAACCGAAGCAATATTAGGCTCTAATCGAAGATTAATTAATTTCCATAATTAATCTGGAGTCAAAATAATTTATTAAAGTTGATTAGAATCTAATAATGCTTGATTACACCTTGAAATCTTATTTTAATTTCAAGATTCCTAGTCATGGAATCTTAAATAGTGTTTCCTCTCTCCAATGCCTTAAATCATGGAATTGTATTATACATTGTTTATTCATAAATGAGTTTAAAATTCTTTAATGATGTATGAGCACTCCTAATCTTGTCATAAAACCCCTAAACCTCATTCTTAGTTACCTAAACTTAAGCTTAATTACTCCTAACCTTGTACCTAAGCTAACCTACACTTAAACTCACCATTAGCACCCAATTAGATGATCAAATCTCCTTCCCTCTCTGCTACCAGGTCTGGCCGAAGCCTCCCCCCCTCCATATGCATCACATGTTCAATTTTCTAACACTCCAAAGCCATACCTCAAGTCACATACACCATACCTTGTCATATTTTCCATCACACTTGATTTTCCAAATAAATAACCAATTGAAATAAATCATTTCCCACATTTATTTGTAGCTGAAAATGTTCCATCCATGTTGAGTTTCTAGAAGAACAATTTCTTGCAAAATTAAAATGAAAGCTCACTCAAAAACCCATGCTTAAAGCCTTACTTTGTGTCATGAACTCCATACCTCAAACCATGCTTGAATGACACCATGTAAGAGATATTTTTCTCTTCTTTTCTCCCTCTCATTGCTACGGCCAAGGCTTCCTCTTGGTGAGCCCATGGTTTTGTTTTCTATAAATAGGATGCTTGTGATAGCTTAGTTGCACCTTGAAGCATTTGCTAAGTTTAGAATTCTAAAGTTATCTTGCTAGTTCTTTTCTTTTCTCTCAAAGTTCCAAGAGTTCTTTCTCTTCATCTTCATCCTCTCTTCACATTATCACCTCACCACTTCAATCCACCATATCATAACCTTAGATCATCATTAAATCTCTTAAACACTAAATCTCAAACACAAGCTTCCTCAAAACACATCTCCTTTCCTTTTCTTTCTCTTTGGCCGAAGCCATCACACCACCTTAAGAGGAGTTGCTCTTCTCATTTTCCTTTTCAAGTTCAAGCTTTCATCTTCATCACTTGGTAGGGATTTGCCTTTCAAACTTGTTTTGCTCAAGAATGTGTTTTTCTCTAGTTTTCTCTTGGATTCTTTTGAACTTTCCTTT
The DNA here is from genome assembly GCA_031216105.1 of Dalbergia cultrata. Classification (NCBI taxonomy): domain Eukaryota; kingdom Viridiplantae; phylum Streptophyta; class Magnoliopsida; order Fabales; family Fabaceae; genus Dalbergia; species Dalbergia cultrata. Next base: position 24,162,391 of record CM062350.1, read on the forward strand.
GTTTTCCTTTTCTTTTGCATTTCGGCTATAACACCCTAAGTCTTAACCTAATACTACTAGTATGTATTTAGGTTAATCCGTAGAACATTACCTCTTGGTCTCATTCTTTACTTGAAAATACTTAGCGGAAATGTAGGTAAAATTTTTCTTTTAGGAATTAAAACCAAAGTGAGAGCCACGCATGATTCTTTGAACGGGAATTCATATAAGTCAGATGAGCAAATCATAATAACACACATAAATAACATGGATATATCAACTGATTATATATATAGATAATGTGTCTACCAAAAGGCAGGACTATTCGGTACATAGAAAACGAAATACAACTGAAAAGCAAATACAAGGAAATCATAAAGCAATACCCATACCCATGTGCACCTAGAGTAGACAACCTCATATACAAAAGAATGTTTGTCTTCAACTATGTGGCGTGTGTGCACTAGCTACTACCCATCCTATACACCTACTCCTGGTCCGAGTACTGAGGGGTGGAATCGATCCACTGGCGGATCTCGGCGGGAGTGGTCATGCGGATCATCGGAGCGTGTCCACCGCGGCGAGGGTGCATGGATGGCCTACGAGCCAACCTCGGCTGAACCACCGTCTCCTCACTCCCGGCTCTCATCGGTGGGGGAGCGGGGCTAGAGCTCCAACTGTACATATGCGAGGGCGGGTCCTCTGATGGATCCGTCTCCGAATACTGAGTTTGGGGCACGTACTCTGGGTAGTCATGTACGGCTGACGCCTCGGGCTGTATACGAAGGATCTGCTCATCGCGTGGTCTGGCTCACTCAAAAATTGTGTTATGATGGTAGGGAACAGTCAGGGTGAAGCGGTAGCTCAGTACTGGGTGTGCGAAGGGTCGTCCTATAAACATGAACACTCTAACTGTGCAGCGACCCTCAAAATGGTATGACCCGAGTGCTGGGTCATAGTGCAGCTCCCACGTCGGGGTGTCGATGAAGAGTACGAAAGTCGCCATCTGAAGATGTGACGGAAGAAAAGAGAGGGGGAATGAGAATCTTCTAAAAGAATTCTCAGTAGGGCAATCCCTAACTAAGTGACATCATCACATCCTCAGGAACCTTGGGTTTTATTTCTAAAAAGGTGCGCATGCAGGTAAACTTCTTTTAAGTTAGTTTTCTAAAGTATTAATTATCCAAGGTCCGTCATATTTTACGATGCGTCTTATGACTAAGCATGGAATACACTAATGACATGAATGCATCATAAGGATAAGCTAATCAACAAAGTCACAGAAACGTTATAATAGTGGCATAAGTTGACGGGTATAAATTTCATAATAACTTCCTTGGTTTTTCATAACATATGTGACATTTCAACTTTTAACTTTATCTCATGGGGCCACCCTAAAACATCTCTAGATTATGAGCTCATATCTTAACTAGTAGTCACTAGTTCTTACTTATCCTATGATAAGCGTAACATACATAATCCCGACTTAAAGTACGGGCTAGGGGGCAAATTAAGGATCACCTATTAGGGTCATTTCCTCTTTGAAACGCTCTACTAGAAACTAGTGCATAGTAGTATTGTCCGCTTTGGCAAGCTCTGTGTCAATACCCTCACGGATTTGTATTTCTTGGGGGTGCTCAGCTAAACCGGTGTCACCCAAGAAGGCGTCTCAGTGTTGTGTCACATTTAAGTTCTCATGATTTTCAAAAATATCTTTTTCTAAGTTTGTCAAATTTGATGGAAATTCGGCAGCATGACGGCTGTAAACCGAATTTCCTCAAATTTGCTTCTGCCATGAAAACATATAGGACATACAAACATTTCTAGCAACTCATCATATAAAACTTCTTCATAGCATAAACATCAAACTCTTCATAGATAAAGCTCATGTATCATTTATCATATTTACATAATTTAGCATCATAAACACTCAAGACTTCTTAATGTCTTATGCATTGACCCTTAAGGTCCTTAACTCACATTCTAAGTTATTAATCATCAAACCTAATCTCTTGGGTACCTATGAGGTTATAACTAAGTATTTCTCACCTCACACTATGATCAAGAACATCTCTAAACCTCAAGGATGCAGAATTTATAATCCTAACTTTATGGGTTCCTAGGAGTCACAACAATGACCCTTTCTAAGTCTAGTTTGCTCCTAAGGCATCAAGATCAAGTCCTAAACCAATTATGAGTCATTCCTACACATTTAAACTAATTTAAAACCATGATTATCAAATCTAAACCTTGCTGGACAGAATCCAGAAAATTCAATAATTAAAGGATCTAAAACTCTCAAATTAATTCTTTTCTAGTCTCCAACTTATCTTATCTTCCACATAAGAGTCTTAACATTATTTTTACTCAAACATAAGCATATTATCATAATTAAAACAGCACATACAGTGGCAATAAATAGCAAGGCAGAACCGAAATGTGCATCTCCATAAAAGGCATAGAACATAATTTTTCAAGCACATAGAATACTAGTTTCTCTTGGAACCTTTTTAGAACTTTCAAAACTCATTTATAAACACTTTTATCTTTCAAAATCATAAAAATACTTAAGAGGGCAGTGGCTAAATCATTTTCATCTCAAGAGGTCCTAAATTCATAAAGCTTAGTTCTACATATTTCTTATACTCATATAAGCTTAGGAAAATTATAAAACATCATTTTCAATACTTGGAAACCTTAAAACCTCTTAGGGCCGAAATCTCAACTGTGGAAAATAAATATTTTAGACTTTGTTTGAGACCACAATGGGCAAGTCCTTGAGCTCTAGGTTCATTAAAGTGATAGCATAAAGATAAACATGCTTATGCACTTGTTTTAGCTTTTGTTAGAAAGTAAAGTGAGAGCATAAAATAAATATGAGATGCATCATATTATTATCTTTGATATTTAGGTGAGAACTTGAAATGTAAACATGATAATGCATAGCTTGAAATATAAACATGATATGCAAGTTCCTTTATTATCTTGGTACTTAGTGATAGCAAGGAAAATAAACATGATGTGCAAGGCATAAAAGTAAACATGATGCAAGGTTCATTTTATGGTTAGCTAGAGCTCATTCAAGACTTTAACAGGATAACCACCCAACACATATCTCATTACAAAGAGAGCTTTAGAGTTCTTGAACCAAGTTCTCAAAGGAACCATGAGGTTCTTGAACATCATCATCAAGCTCAAGATAAATAAACTTTCAAAACCTCAAGGATCAAAATACCAAAACCGAAAACCTTACAAGAGAAAAAGAAAGTGAAAACTAAGTCAAGTTCTTTATTAAATACCCAAAACCCCTATCTAGAGAAAGATCTCTAGAACGTGCCAGCCAACTTTAAGGTTGACAAGGGTAGGCTTGGGCTTTTAAAAATCCTTAGATTAATTTTCTTAAGTTGAAAAACCATGTGAGCTAGACATCATATAGATGAAGTCATAAGAAAAGGAAAACTCAAGCTTTAGAGGTTTCTTTGAGATGAACACAAGGTCATCATCTAGAAACTCTCATCATCAAGCTATCATACTCATGATCAAGGCAATGAGGCCGAAATGAAAAAAGGAAGAAAAACAAAGGAAAGTTCAAAAGAATCCAAGAGGAAACTAGAGAAAAACACATTCTTGAGCAAAACAAGTTTGAAAAGCAAATCCCTACCAAGTGATGAAGATGGAAGCTTGAACTTGAAAAGGAAAATGAGAAGAGCAACTCCTCCTAAGGTGGTGTGATGGCTTCGGCCAAGGAGGAAGAAAAGGAAAGGAGATGTGTTTTGAGAAAGCTTGTGTTTGAGGTTTAGTGTTTAAGAGATTTGATGATGATCTAAGGTTAGGATATGGTGGATTGAAGTGGTGAGGTGATAATGTGAAGAGAGGATGAAGATGAAGAGAAAGAGCTCTTGGAACTTTGAGAGAAAAGAAAAGAACTAGCAAGATAACTCTAGAATTCTAAACTTAGCAAATGCTTCAAGGTGCAACTAGGCTATCACAAGCATCTTATTTATAGAGAAACAAAACCATGGGCTCACCAAGGGAAGCCTTTGGCCGTAGTATTGAGGGGGAAAAGAGAGAGAAAAATATCTCTTACACAAGGTCATTCAAGCATGGTTTGAAGTATGGAAGCTATGCTACAAAGTATGGCTTGATGTGAGTTAATTTCCTATCAATTTTTGATGAAATTAGGCTTCTAGAAACAATGCATGGCTGGAACTTTTCCAGCCACAAATAAATGGAGAAAATGGGCTATTTTAATTAGTTATTTACTTGGAAAATCAAGCTTGATTGAAAGTTATGACAAGGTATAGTGTATGTGACTTGAGGTATGGCCTTGGAGTGTTGAAAAATTGAACATGTGGTGCATATGGGGAAGAAGGGTACACGGCCAGGTCTGGTATAGCAAGGGGGAGGTGAGGTTTGATCATTTAATTGGGTGTTAATGGTAGGTTTAGATGTATATTAGCTTAGGTACAAGGTTAGGAGTAATTAAGCTTAAGTTTAGGTAACTAAGAATGAGGTTTAGGGGTTTTATGACAAGATTAGGAGTGCTCATACATCATTAAAGAATTAAAAACTCATTTATGAATAAACAATGTGTAACACAATTCCATGATTTAAGGAATTGGAAAGAGAAAATACTATTCAAAATTCCATGACTAGGAGTCTTGAAATTAAAATATGATTTTAAGTTGTAATTAAGCACTTTTAGTTTCTAATCAACTTTAATAAATTATTTTGACCTAAGATTAATTAAGAAAAATAATTAACCTTCGATTAGAGCCTAATATTGCTTAGGTTTGCTTAATCACGCGATTAAGCGTAAAAACACGAAACTAGGGGCAAAACCGTAATTTTGCACTAATTTCGCTCGGGACCTCCGGGACCAAAACTAAAGTCACAGTCTACATAAAAATGCCTTTTAAAATCATCTGGAGAAGTTTCGGGTTCATCCGGCACTTGTAAACGGGTAAAACACCACAGGGGCGTTTTGGTCATTTTGACCCGAAAACTCGAAAAACAAGATTTTTGATCCCGGGAAGGTACACAAGTCATCCAATCCCCTTCCAACATTGAGTTTGCCCTTCGAGTACTGCCAGACCGGCTTTCCTAGAATTCCGGGCCGCAAATGACCTCAGGGGCATTTTGGTCATTTTCACTATAGCAGAAAAAATTGGGGCATTACATCGGCCATGAGGCCTTGATGAGCACATGAAAGCTCAATGATGAGGACTCCTAGATGATGACTATGTGTTCATCTCAAAGGAAACTCTAGAGCTTGAAGTTTTACTTTCTTTGAGTTTCAACTTTATCTTCTAACTCAAAAATGATTTTTACTCAAGAACACCTTTACTTTTCTTGCTATTATGATTTCGGTTTCTTTATTCCATTGCTTCAATATTTTTGTTTTGGTTCTTTGATCTATGAGGCTTTGTTTTGTTTTGAAAGTTTATTTATTTTGAGCGTGATGATGAGGTTCAAGAACCTCATAGTTCCTTTGAGAACTTGGTTCAAGAACTCTAAAGCTCCCTTTGTAATGAGGTATGTGTTGGGTTGTTATCTTGTTAAAGTCTTGAATGAGCTCTAGCTAACCATAAAATGAACTTTGCATCATGTTTACTTTTATGCCTTGCACATCATGTTTATTTTCCTTGCTATCACTAAGTACCAAGATAATAAAGGAACTTGCATTATCATGTTTATATTTCAAGCTATGCATTATCATGTTTACATTTCAAGTTCTCACCTAAATATCAAAGATAATAATATGATGCATCTCATATTTATTTTATGCTCTCACTGTACTTTCTAATAAAAGCTAAAACAAGTGCATAAGCATGTTTATCTTTATGCCATCACTTTAATGAACCTAGAGCTCAAAGATTTGCCCATTGTTGTCTCAAACAAAGGTCTAAAATAATTATTTTCCATAGTTGAGATTTCGACCCTAAGAGGTTTTAAGTTTTCCAAGTGTTAAAAATATGTTTCATAAATTTTCTGAGCTTATATAAGTATAAGGAATATGTAGAACTAAGTTTTATGAATTTAAAACCTCTTGAGATGAAAATGATTTAGCTACTGCCCTCTCAAGTATTTTTATGATTTTAAAGGATAAAAGTGTTTATAAATGAGTTTTGAAAGTTCTAAAAAGGTTCCAAGAGAAACTAGTATTCTATGTGCTTAAAAAATTGTGTTCTATGCCTTTTATGGAGATGCACATTTCGATTCTGCCTTGCCATTTATTGCCACTGTATGTGCTGTTTTAATGATGATAATATGCTTATGTTTGAGTAAAAATAATGCTAAGACTCATATGTGAAAGATAGGATAGATTAGAGACTAGAAAAGAATTAATTTGAGAGTTTTAGATCCCTTAATTATTGAATTTTCTGGATTCTGTCCAGAAAGGATTAGATTTGATAATCATAGTTTTAAATTAGTTTAAATGTGTAGGAATGACTTATAATTGGTTTAAGACTTGATCTTGATGCCTTAAGAGCAAGCTAGACTTAGAAAGGGTCATTGTTGTGACTCCTGGGAACCCGTAAAGTTAGGATTATAAATTCTGCATCCTTGAGGTTTAGAGATGTTCTTGATTATAGTGTGAGGTGAGAAATACTTAGTTATAACCTCATAGGTACCCAAGAGATTAGGTTTGATGATTAATAACTTAGAACGTGAGTTAAGGACCTTAAGGGTCAATGCATAAGACATTAAAAAGTCTTGAGTTTTTATGTTGCTTAATTTATGTAAGTATGATACATGAGCTTTATCTATGATGAGTTTGATGTATATGCTATGAAGAAGTTTTTACATGATTAGAATGATTATGTGATGATGTATGTGCTATGAAGAAGTTTTATATCAATGCGTGATAACGTGATGATGTATATACTATGAACAAGTTTTATATGATGATATGCTATACCTCATAAGAAATGTTTGTGTATGTCCTATATGTTTTCATGGCATAAGCAAATTTGCGGAAATTCGGTCTACAGCAGTCATGCTGTCATGAGAACTTAAATGTGACACAACACTGAGACGCCTTCTTGGGTGACACCGGTTTAGCCGAGAACCCCCAAGAAAACAAATTCGTGAGGGTATTGACACAGAGCTTGCCAAACCGGACAATACTACTATGTACTAGTTGCTAGTAGAGCGTTTCAAAGAGGAAATGACCCTAAGAGGTGATCCTTAATTTGCCCCCTAGCCCGTACTTTAAGTCGGGATTATGTATGTTACACTTATCATAGGACAAGTAAGAGCTAGTGACGACTAGTTAAGGTATGAGCTCATAACCTAGAGATGTTTTAGGGTGGCCCCATGAGATAAAGTTAAAGTTGAAATGTCACATATGCTATGAAAAACCAAGTTATTATGAGATTTATACCTGTCAACTTATGCCACTATTATAACGTTTTTGTGATTTTGTTGATTAGTTTATCCTTATGATGCATTCATATCTTAGTATATTCCATGCTTAGTCATAAGACACATTGTAAAAAATGACGGACCTAGGATAACTAATGCTCTAGAAAACTAACTTAAAAGGAGTTTATATGCATACACACCTTTTTAGAAATAAAACCTAAGGTTCCTGAGGATGTGATGACGTCACTTAGTTAGAGATTGCCCTACTGAGAATTCTTTTAGAAGATTCTCATTCCCTCTCTCTTTTCTTCGGTCATATCTTCAGATGGCGACTTTCGTACTCTTCATCGACACCCCGACGTGGGAGCTGCACCATGACCCAGTACTCAGGTCATACCATTTTGAGGGTCGCTGCACAGTCAGAGTATTCATGTTTATGGGACGACCCTTCGCACACCCAGTACGGAGCTACCGCTTCACCCCAACTGCCCCCTACCATCATAACATGATTTTTGAGCGAGCTAGACCAAGCGATGAGCAGATCCTCCGCATGCAGCCCAAGGCTTCAGCCGTACATGACTACCCGGAGTACGTGCCCCGGACTCAGTATTCGGAGACGGATCCATCAGAGGACCCGCCCTCGCACATGTACAGTTGGAGCTCCAGCCCCACTCCCCCACTGATGAGAGCCGAGAGTGAGGAGATGGTGGTTCAGCCGAGGTTGGCTCGTAGGCCATCCATGCGCCCTCGCCGCGGTGGACACGCTCCGATGATCTGCACGACCACTCCCGCCGAGATCCGCCAGTGGATCGATTCTACCCCTCAGTACTCGGACCAGCAGGAGTAGGTGCATAGGATGGGTAGTAGCTAGTGCACACACGCCACATAGTCGAGGACAAACCTTCTTTTGTATATGAGGTTGTCTACTCTAGGTGCACACGAGTATGGGTGTTGCTTTCATGGTTTCCTTGTACTTGCTTTTATGATTTCCTTATATTTTCTTCCCTTGTATTTACTTTTCAGTTGTATTCCGTTCTTCTATGTACCGAATAGTCCTGCCTCTTGGTAGGCACATTATCTATATATATATTCAGTTGATGTATCCATGTTATTTATGTGTTTTATTATGATTTGCTCATATGACTTGTATGAATTCCCGTTCAAAAAATCATGCGTGGCTCTCACTTTGGTTTAATTCAAAAATGAAAAATTTTACCCATATTTCCGCTAAGTATTTTCAAAGTAAAATATCAAACCAAGAGGTAATATTTTAAGGATTAACCTAAATACATACTAGTAGTATTAGGTTAAGATTTAGGGTGTTACAGTAAGTTGTATTTTCATGAAAATAATATCTAATGCATAACATAGAGATCATAAGTGCGAACCTGCTCACCTGGAGGGGTGAACAGTGAAGGAATAACACCAACAGAACTCTAGGAAACAGGAATGACACTGATATCTACTATAACAATCATATTACGTTAGATTAATCTCTAAAACCTCTAACTAACTAAATGTTAACTCTAACCATGGTAGAAAAACACCATGGCATGAAAATCATGAGAACATCATACCAAGACCCTAAGAACATGAGATAGTGAAGGAATAAAGGAAAACTACTAGAATGACATACCTTTAAGCTTAGGAAATGGAAAATCCAAGTTAAACTTGATAAAATTGGAAGAAAATGGAGTTTTTGGAGTGAAACAGGGTTGGGAGGCTGGATTTTCGTGTTTGAGAGGGGGAGAAGTGTAGATGAATGTTTTGGACCCCAAAATGGGGTTTTTTAATAAATTGTTAAGAGCATTGCAGAGATCATCAGAATGGTTTTCCACTCTCTAGGATGGTTTCTCACTCCCCAGAATGGTCTCTCACTTTTCAGAACTCACTTATTTAGATTTCTAAATTTTAAGTTAATATCCTCATTTATTTTACTCTAAGGAACAATTACTAGGACTTTTGGTCCCATTAACATGATTCTATCATATGGTCCTCCAAGGGCATGTAGGGTCTAGACTTAGTGAAATTCAGGACCCGGAACAATAGATGAGAGTAGTTGATACATTTTTAGTTCGAAAAAGTTTCTCACCTTTTAATTTAAAATTTGGGATATTACGGTAAGGTCATATTTGTATTTTGAATTTCATTTATCCTAAGCTAGCCCTAAAAGCACCCTATGAAATGCTATCAAAAGTACCACTAGCATTTAAAAGTCAGGAGTAAAAGCATCCTAAATTTTTAGCTTGTCAAACGAGAATGTTTTTCATAAGTCAGAACACCCCTCCAAAAAATATTACTAAATCCACCCTTAATGTGACACTACTGTCAATTCTTCAATATTGCATAGGACTAATATACACAATAAATGTAATATGTTTACAAAGGATTACTTCACAAGGGCCTACTTTAATTACTACTCACGGGTGGGACCTCATGTATGCCTACTTACCTTATACCATGAAGCCATTACTAAAGAACATGAGTACAACTTTCATTTTCACAAGTAATTCACCATAACAAATATAATCCTAACAATTCACAAACATCAAACCATGCTTCTCCAAGATTTCATCAATAAGATAGACACCAACATAGTTCAACCATTACACCAAAATCTCGATATCCAATAATTATTCCTTAATACTCTGAAAGAAATTACATTTTCATAATAAAAAGCAAGACAAAACACCTATTTTGATCCCTCAAAAATTTCAAGTAGGATAAATTGGTCCCTGAAGAATAAATCTCTCAAATTGGTCCCTACAAAATTGAATAATCAGTCAAATTAGTCCTTCTAATAAGTTGGATAAGAAGGACTAACTTGTCTGATAATTCACTTTTATAGGGACTAATTTGAGAGTTTTTTTTTTTAGGGAATAATTTATCCTACTATTCAATTTTGTAGGGATCAATTTGATAATTTTTTTTAACAAGGACCAATTTGTTCAAGTTGAAATTTTAGAGAATCCAAAATGGATGTTTTGTCTAAAAATAAAAGTTTAATTATGATGCATTAACAGTGTAAAACTGGTTTATACCGTTTTCCAATCAAAATATTTCATTTAGATAACTTTTCAAGTAATAGGTATAAAATTCAATTAACATGGCTTATGTGGCAATACATGATTGGATAACCGTTTAAAAATGTTTCGAATTATCAGTGCATGTCAATTAAATCCTAAAAACAATACAAGCAAGGCGAAGGGTTTCATGCTCCCTCCAAAGTTATAACACCATCTAATTTCTCCATGTAAGACTACATATGCACCATCACTTTAAATTATTTTTTTTCCCTCTTTGGACGCTACACTCTGCCCACACCCCTCTCCCCCTCCCTATTGCCAGTGAAAATTTCAACCACCTTGACCACCACCACATATTAGATCTTCACCATCAACCACCTCATCTGGTTCGTCACTGTTGTTGCCAAGATTTCCTCCATCACCGATGCTAACATGTGTTTTGATGGTGGTTGCGTGGTGAAGGAAGAATGCTAGCCACAAGAAGATAGGAGAGTTGTATTAATTGTTTATGATAGTGATAGGAATAAGGTGGGAAATGCTATGTGAGTGGTGGTGATGAGGAGCTTGAAAATCATGGGGTTTGTGTCGCAAAAGAAGTAAGTGGTGGTGAATGGTAAAAACTAGGAAGTTGCGCTGATGATGATATTGATTTTGGTTCGTTTGATGGTGGTCAAGGTGAGGTTGGAGGGAGAGGACAATAACTCCCAATGATGTGCGATGGTGATGGACCATTTTTCACCATTGACGCTAGAGCCATGGAAGCAAGTGGCAAAGTGAAACAATGATGGAGGTGGGTGATGGATGGAAGAAAGAAGGGCGTGGATTTTAGTGTGCATTATCATTAAAGAGTATATAGATGTTGCATATACAATTTCAGCCAATTAGTTTTGGAATGAATGGATGATATTTAAGGAGTATGACACACACATAGTTGCAAGAAGTATTGTCGAATTCTCCTACAAACAAATGCTATCAAAACCCCAAGTACCCACTAACAAGTTCAAATACATATTCTCCTCCTTCTTTACTACTCTTTTTTTAATACTCCTTCTTCTTTACTAAATCAAAACTATTTTTATATATACAAGTGATGCGTATAATATTCTAGGTTTTTTTTAAGAAAATAAACCACTAAAAAAGGGGGAAAATACGAGAATGAATTGTTGGAACATTTACTACAAGGAATGAACCATTTGGTCTTGCTTAGGGCTTTTCATAGAATGCTCTTACGAAACCAAAATGCACGTGATTCCGTAGAAGACTATAATGAAATCGATGCAATTATTATACATGTGTAATCACTAGTATAGTTGGTCTAAGCACACCATTTTCTAGCATAGGTTAGTGGTTCAAATCTCTGCTCCATGTTTTTGAGTTTTGCTAATATAATACTGTATTTTTTTTTATTTGCAAATCTTCAATAATAATTAATTGTTATGGTAGCATAACTAATTGGTGTGTTGGTGTGCTAACTTAAGATTTTCATATATTTTTTTTCCAATTTTTCTATTTTTGTTAATTATTTAAAATTTTCAATAAATAATAACAAAAAAAGATATAGCATTGTTAATTTATTTTTGTAAAAATCCAATATTAGTAATAGAATATACCTATTTTTTAAAAAAAAAATTATTTGTCTTGATAATCTTTATATCAAGATAATTAATTATGTATAATCACATTGGCTAGTATTATATATATTACATAAATAAAGTAACAAGTTGTGTCCTTTTTTGTTATTATTTATTGAAAATTTAAAATAATCATTAAAAATATTAGAAAAACGTTGAAAGATCTTGAGTTAGCGAACTAACACATCAATCAATTGTACTATTAAATAAATAAGGTAACAATGTTAGGTCTTTTTTTGTTATTATTTATTGAAAATTTAAAATAATTGTGAAAAATAAAAAGAAAAAGAAAAAGTATTTGAAAGATATTGAGTTAGCAGATTAATGCACCAATCAACTATGCCGTAATAACATAATTAATTACTCTTGAAGATTTGCAAATAAAAAATACAATAATATATTATCAAAACATAAAAAAAATATAGAGGTAGAATTTGAACTCGTAACCTCTACTAGAAAATAGAGTGCATAAACCAACCAAACCAATTATTACATGTGTCCTATAGTTTCGTTAATTTCATTACAATTTTCTATGAAATCAGAGACATTGATTGCACCACCTGATTTTGTAGAAGACTCCTATAAAATTACGTGCATTTTGATTTCGTAAGAGCTTATACAAAAAGCTCTAAGTAAGGCCAAATAGTTCATTCTATGTAATTAATATTGCAACAATTTATTCTTGTATTTTTTTCCCTTTTTGGTGGTTTATTTTGATTAAAAAAACCCGTAATATTCTAATTCTAATTCTTCACATAAAAAAAAATCTAATTCTATATTTTTATTTTAATTTTAATTTTTTTGGTTTTTTGGGTTCGTAAAATTCAGCTATTCGAGTATTTGTTGTACAAGTGCCAACAGCATCAGCTTGACATGGAAATCATCAGCCCACACTGCTGCTTCCAACATCACGGTGCCCTCCCATTTTTGTTTTTGGTCATGACGATTCCCTTCCCTTATTTGAAATGATTTGTTGACCCCTTGGCCCAATTTCTGACCATTATATATTTTGGTCACACTCTCCTTGCATAAAATTGAATGTATTGGGCTTGGTTTGGTAAAGTGGGTTTAGGTATTGTAAGTTCACCAACTTCTCTTTTCAGTCACGGAAATTCATTATTTACAAATTTTTTAATCCCAGCCCTCGACAAGGAATCAAAAGTAATACGTTCTTTATAAAGAGGAAGATTTTTATGTATTTAATAAATGAATTTAATTTATATACATTGTTAGTATAAACAAATTTTACAAAAACATTAATGATGCATTGCTGCATTAGTAAAATTGTTTGATATAATTGCTTACTATATTTGAAAGTCTTATAAATATGAGTATATAATTGAATGACAGTATAAACTTTCAGTACTTGTCAAAATTAATCTTAATATATTAAAAGGTTTGAAATTTGAATATAATTACTATGCACTGACAGTGTAATTATCTTTACATTGTCATGTAATCAAAAACTGTAATGTGTATCCATTATGAGATTATGGGTGGTTCAAATTTTAAAAAACTATACAAAGTGATAAGTTGTCAACATTTTATTTGTTGACGATGTAAAGATATTTTTACACAAAGTGATTAATTCCTTGAAAATTTACTATTTTCTTTTTAATGAGAGCCTTTAGAATACTTGAAAATCTTACTTTTCTAATCAAAGTATTTTACGTTTTTTTTTTTTTTTTCAATTAGTGTCTTTAAGCACTTGTCAGCAAAACCTTGTCTCCAATCAAAATATCTTACTTTTTTTTTTTTTGCTTTCCACAGCAGCAAAAAGGAAAAAAAGGGTTTTGCCTCCTTTTACATGAAGCCCGCCGGTTCTGGATCCCATTATCAAGAACTCGGCTAATTTGGCTCCACCATAAAGACACCGGATGAGGTTTTAGGCTGACGAAAAAAGAAAAAGTTTTGTTATATCCTCCTAGTTGTGTGCTTAAAGATGTGACTAAATAATAAATGAAGTAAAAGATGACAAAATAAATGTCTTGTGATTTTAAAAAATTAATCATTGTTACTTTATGTACTACATATAGGACGATGTTTAGGAGGATATAGTAGAATGATAAATCATAAAAAAAAAAGACCGAGTTTTAAGTCTCCCAATGGAAAGCTCTTCGAAGACGCTATAAATGGGGTCCAATGCTCCTCAGACCAGGTGCTTTTGGTATTTGTGCAACCTGTATTGGTGCGGAAATGCAAAACTATGTTTCCCATGAAGGGAACCAAACATCTACCCGCCCACCATCGTTTGTTGTTTTCTGTTTTTTGCGGTTTTTCTTTTCATTCAGTCTGAATGGCCCACGTTCTCATCACGTACCAATTTGCTTAATGCAAATGCAATGGTGGATGAAGATCATGGACGGACGTTAGAGATTTGTTGCTGCCCTGCTTTATCCTTTTTGGTCATGATGCTGCCGCAATTTAGACTTGGGAGATGACATAGATAAGTAAAAAAAGTCTGCAGCCAATGTGGGATTGATGACGGTGATAGTATCTTGATTCTTAACTAGAGGCCTCGAATTTGAACAATAAGAATGGAAGAAATTTTCATCGGGAGACCCTTACTCCGGTTAAGTCAAATTAGTCAAATTTCTAATAATAAGATCTGAACACCGACCGTTCAACTGAGACCACACAAAAATAAAGTAAAAGGGTCTACAATATAGACATTCTAAATCCTTACAAAAAGTCTAATGCATAATTGAAAACTTCCAAAACTTCATGAAATTCTAGCTCCAATTTTTCTCTATTTCACTTGGTGTTAGTGTGGATATTTTATGTACTGAAAATATGATGTCCACAAGGAAGGGATCAGCTAGATTTGCCAACTATTTACTTTACAAACAGAAGGACCATGTTATTGGGGCTAAAGAAATAAACAAAAGATCATTAATACAATGTTGAATACACAAGAAAAGAGGGTTTTCTTCATATTAGGTAATAATTAAGTAACCTAGGATTAATAATTTCCATTGTGTAAATCCCACCAAATAATTTAAAAATAATTCACCCCTTATTTTTTCACTTTACAATCCTTACTTTGGAGAATTTAAATCCCATATTTTTCCTGCTTTGCATAACAAGTGAGACATCATCATTATTCTATTGCATACAATCTCTCTTCCTTTGCCCTACTGTTTTCTAATGGTCTTACAAGCTACTCTCTTGAAGAGGGGAGGGAAGAGATATAGGGGGTGGAGTTCCATGGTCTAAAAACTTTAACAGATCAAATTCAAATACCAAAAAAGAATGATCTTTGAAATCAAAGAAAGTGTCACCAAACTAAATTCAACTTCAATGTCCATGACATAAAAGAGTTTACATTGTGACCATGCAGAAAAGAAGACACTTGGTTGAAAGTAATTTTACACCTTCAACCTGTATTATACTTAGAGTGTGTTTGGTTAAAGAGTAAAAATGGGGGTAAAAATTCCCCAAATGGGTATCATGTGTAATTTTACACATGAAACTCATCTAGGAAAATTTTACCCCCACTTTTACTCCCCAACCAAACATACCCTAAGAAAATTCATTCCTAAAGAGCACTAGAAAGCCACCAAAGCCCAAATATTTGGCATGATAAAGTGAGTGTTAGCTTTGGCCAATGTTCTGACCAAAACCTCAAAATCATCAAATCAATGGTGGCCGCAACTGCCACACCATAAGCACAACTGACCTAGGAAAGCTATTGAAAGCTGTTAGACTCAAAATTTGTTTTCATGCTGAAGACAAATCCCCAGCTAAAAGATCTATCCAACTCACTAACTGTACACGGAAACCGAGGACAACCGGAATGTCCTTGGAGAGAATTGTACCATGATTATTGTCAAGTAGCAGACACAGATGACTAACAGCTTCCATCCACATATAAGCCATCGCCATTGGTGTATACACCATCAAAGGCGCCATTGGATGCTCTGGTGTCATATCCTGGGCCATTGGAATATATGTCATCAAAGTCGCCATCGGATGCTTCGTCTTCATACATGCCATTGCCATTGGTATATACAACATCAAAGGCACCATTGGAGGCTTCATCCGCGTGTACGCCATTGCCATTGGCATATACAACATTTAAGGCACCATTGGATGCTATGAAGCCGTTTCCATTTTGGTGTGCTTTCAGTATTGGTGAGTGTCCATTCACTCCATTGTATATTCCATTAGGTAACTTGGTGTGGCCATTGCTTTCTGGCATATTGGTCTTCTTATGTTCACATGCTGCTGCTATTAATCCTGTTTTAACAATGATGCATTTAATTTTAGTGTGTGAGAATGCAACTACTGCTCTCGGACATCTATTATATAATGGGGCATAACAGTACTTGCTGATTATTTTTATTATAATTCTCCAACAACTGTTCACTTCTTTTGCTGAGGAACCATAAAAAGAACCTAAGGAATACTTTCAAGCTGTTGCATCCTCATTTGGTTAACAAAAAGGATGATTCCAAGATGCACCATAGAATAAGAGATGAGGATGCAAGAATGTGAAACTGTTGTCAGATATTATTAAAAAAAAAATGGGGTAAGCAAAATTTAGGGTGTGTAGATTAACTTATTTTTTTTATTCTGAGTTCAATAAAGCTATTCCTAAACATGCATTAATTAGGTAGAGCACAGGAAAGATACTCGTTTAATGTCAAATAATTGCACCAGTTATATCATTGTAATAATCAACACGATTATCAGTTATACAAGTCCAATCAAACTAGACAAAAAACACATAAAAGATACATGTATATATGTCTATTAAACATAAATAATATAAACATAGCACATCAATTATATATTCATAGGAATTAGAAGCCATAAGCAACACTAAATGAGAAATGTAAAGGGATTTAATTCTTAACCATGTCTTTGATGCATATTCATTATTTGTTAGAAGAAGCCACGATATAAATCCTTCATTGGAAGTATTCCCTGGTTGAAAAAGATGCATAATGACTCTAGAGAAAATACCTGAGAAGGGTGGAGAAGGTTTCCCTGGTCTAGACTTGAACTCAGGGTGAAACTGAACGCCAATAAAAAAAGGATGGCTGGGCAGTTCAACTATCTGCACTCATAAAACAAATTATAATATTAAATATTGTGACGATCTTAACACATGCCACTGCGATTTCATGTAAATACACACCTCCATGCGCCTCCCGCTTTCATCTTTGCCAACAAAAGATAGACCAGCACTCTCTAGCCGTGATATCATCTCAGGATTAACCTGTACAGAATTACAAATATTGTTAGTGTCTATGGTTGCATCTTTCACTCATGAAGACAGTTTTTGCATACAAACACAACTTACCTCATATCTATGGCGATGTCGCTCATCAACAAATTTTACATTACCATACCTATGAAGAATTCCAAAATTTAGTATCATAGATATGTGAAAATCTATGTAAAATGGAGACGATTTTGAATTACTCTTTTATTATTCATGTAACCATGAATATTCTTTTTTGGAATAGGAATGAATATTTTCAGTTAAACAGAAGAACATTAATGTCTTATCGTCTGAGGAGGATATTGCTTGGGGATAAGTTAACTTGAGTTTGGTTCTTAATTCTTACAACTTTGCAGACTTGCAGTCAGCAACTTGGAAGTGAGTTCTCCTAGAACCAAGACGCATGGTTCCCCCCATATGAGTCTTTGATCCCTATCCATAAGATCCATATCAGTCTAATTAGATTCTCAAACAGAACAACATTATCAACTCATGCAGCCAATATAGTAGGACATACTTCTGGCATGAATATGACAGCAGGGTTCCTGGCTTCAGAATCAAATTCTGTGCTAGTAGCATCATGCAGACCCAGAACAGATTGTGCAAACTCAATGACAGCAATTTGCATCCCCAAGCAAATGCCGAGATATGGAACCTTATTTTCTCGAGCATACTTAGCAGCAAGAATTTTCCCTTTCACTCCTCTATCGCCAAAACCTCCAGGAACTAGAACCCCATGAGCACCCTGCAACACAAGTCCATTTAGCGAACCACTGGAAAATAATCTCATTTAAATGCATTCAAACAAAAGTCCAAAGTTCAAATGGTTGAACCTTCAGAAGACTCCAAGCATCTTTATATGCATCAGGATCCTGCAATAGTACATTAATCAGTGGTTTGGCATAAATTGAAAACATAAACTACTTACACATGCAATAAAGCTCAAGGACCAGTATTCACCTCTTTAGAAGTAGCATCTTCAAGATCCCCAGCTGGAACCCAGTCCACAACAAGTTTACGCTTGTGAGCAACAGAAGCATGTAAAAGCGCCTGCACAGAAAACCAAGAAAATAAGCTTGTTGTAAATTGGAGTTCAATTTAATAATATTTTAGACCAGAAAGTTCAATATGAATTATAAACAAATTCAGGTACCTTCGGAACAAATAATGCAAGTGACAGATTATCCAAAAGTAAATAGAAATGATTGTGTATTACAATTAGTTCAATCGTAGAGCAGGTTACCTTCAAAACAGAAAGATATGCATCTGAAAGGCCTGTGTATTTTCCCACCATCGCAATTCTGACCTGTTAAATGCATAATACTTGTAAGCTCAACACTTGCCAGACTAATATCCATTCATATGTTCAATTTTTTTTTATAGAACATAACAGATTTGAGAAGTTTGAGACCCACAATTTCATGACATTTGTCATAAGCTTTTGTCCTGGCAGTCCACTCCTTCAAATTAGGCGTTTTAGCAACACTGAAAAAATATAAAACCATTAGTATAATGCGAGAAACACTTGTTAACTTCTGTAGCAGAACAATAAAATCTCCAAGCATTGGATGCAGATTTTTTCTGGGGGAAGAGAAGGGGGTTTATAAACCAAAAGAAAAAAGAATGAGTTTGTCAAACAAACCCTAGAAGGTTTAATGCTTTCAGGATCGCCTCATGCGCCTTCTGGTCCTATACAGAAAATAAATTCAAATGGAAAAGTTCAGGTTCTTGCATGAATTAAATCACTTGACAGAAAAACATGGCAATTAAACATTGTCTTGGAAAACTACATTTATCAAACTACAAAATAAACAAATTAAACTTAAAAGTAAGATTCCTTCAGTCATATAAGAAAATGAAAGAAAAGAGTTTCCGAATAACTATAGAATTACTTACTTTCAGTAGCAAAGGTATGTGCCAAATATTTGGAACATCATGGAGAGTAAGTATGTTGGACAACTGCAGATACAAAACTTTGTTTTCAGAACATGCATAAAGGTTTTATGATAACCAAAATCAAAATTATCACATTTTAAGTAGTATTACCGGCACATGACAAAATTGAGAAAGTTTGGCCTTAACATTCTCATCAAGTTCCTGGCAGAAAGGAAAAGTGAAATTGAGACCCTTAATCATGATCACCTGAAACGAACAGGACAACAAGAAGGCAAAAAGGACAAGAGACACACCTTTGTACTCCGACAGGCAAGAAGATTCGGGGTCAAACCTAATCCTCTGAGTTGACGAACACTGTGCTGAGTTGGCTTTGTTTTCTGCAAATTAAAACTTATTTTCAATAAGTACAAATAATATTAAGTTGATTGTACCTCTTGAATATAATCATAGTCCAGAACAATAAACTAAAGTGCAATTTCATATTTGCTAACATTTTATTGCTCATTTATTTATAAAATGCCAGTATAAAATGTTGCCCTCATGACATATATTGTGCACCATACCTGCTCACCAACAACATTGAGAACAGGAACCAGGCTGACATGAACCAAACAGAAATTGCCAGGTCCTATGGAAAGGGAATAAAAGGATTAGAAAGAGTGCAGACAGGTTCACTGAAGCACACCAAACAACAAACTGGTTTGTATAAATTAGTGGGAAGCATGACAGTCATTACCTACACGGTACGAAAATTGGCCAAGTGCCTCAATAAAAGGCATAGACTCAATATCCCCTGCATTAAAGAAAAGTCATCCTAAATTAAGGTTTTTTTAATATAGAAGAGGTTCTAGAATTTTCATATTATTGATAATATCAAAATTATTCCTCTCACTATCTGCCAAATAGAAGCTACTCATTCATATTTCTTTTATAAAGACAAAATAGAAAACTTTGAGCGGATAAATGGAATTATAATAGCACTGAAAATCAAATTCTACCTAATTACTAATTTAATTTTTCTCTACAAGTATAAATCTACCTATAGTTCCACCCAATTCAATAACACAGACATCAGCTGGCCCTTCTTTTCCATCAACTGGTATCTTTGCGACACGCTCAATCCACTCTTGGATGGCATCTGTTATGTGTGGAACAACCTATCAACAAAGCAGATCCAGAATAAAAACCAAGACACCAGGAACAATTATAAATAGCTTCAAAGGGAAGAAAACAGAATGATTAAACGGACCTGGACAGTCTTCCCAAGATAATCTCCCCTTCTCTCCTTCTCAATAACAGACTATAAACATCCAAAATATAAAAATTTAAAAAAAACCAATGAGAAAACCACAGGCAAAGGCACACCTATTAAAAAATAAAGAAGAGAACATCCAAAGGCAGATTGCAGTTTGTTAACCTGATATATTTTTCCAGTAGTGATGTTGTTGTCACGAGTTAATTTGATGTCCAAGAAACGTTCATAGTTTCCAAGGTCAAGGTCAACCTTCAACACAAACAAGAAAAGAAAGAATAAAAATTGCAAACATAAACATCAAACCCAAAAAAAAAAACAAAAAGTTGCAGTTATCCTCTAGTTATTATAATTGAAACCAGTCAAATCATCTCAGAGAACAAACAAAAGACGTCTAGCTGTAATTTCAAGTAAAATAAGATAATGGAAAAAAGGTCGGGGTAACATTGGTGAAGAATCACAAGATGGATAATGGCATGTGACCAAGAAGCAACAAATAAAATCCCAACCTCAAATTATATTTCACAAAAAGAAACTACTAATTGGGATGCTCAAGAATAAAAAAGTGAAAAAAAAAAATAGTGTATTTACCTCACCACCATCATCTAAGACAAACACCTCCCCATGTTCAAAAGGAGACATGGTCCCTGCATCTGTGTTCAGGTAGGGATCTGCAAGTGATAATAGACAAGTTCCAACAAAATTCCTAATTAGAAAAATTTGGAATAAACAACATTATTTCACATAACATCCTTAAAAATATGTCAAAAATAAGAAACAAAGACAGGGTTATGATTGTTGTGGGATGGAAGAAAAATACTGAACATAAAAATTGGTAGTTGTCCCTTTTATTAACAAAAAATAAGAAAGCGGTGTGGAGGAAGAAACATAATAGCACATGCATCAGGAACCCTCCAAAATCAGAGAAGAAAAAACAAATCAAAGAAACACATCAGCTCAGAAAAATGAAAACCAGTCCCTTTCGATACCATTTACAAACACCCTTCCCACCCTTCCTTTTCTTTTGTCCTTTTTTTTTTTTGGGTTCAAAATGGACAAAACAAAATAAAAAAGGTTCCTTTGAAGTTGAACCTCAAAATATCAAAGGGGGAACACTGAAGTCTGCTGATAATACAGTTAGCCAAATCAGCTGAATGGAAATTTCATTAACAAAACTCAATTTATTAAGTATTAACATTGGGAATACACAAAAATATATATATATATGCATTCTCTTCCAGTACCAAGATGAGGAAAACCAAAATGAGACTTTACAATCCAAAGAAGAAGAATAAGAAGTGAAAAATTACCAATCTTGATGGAGGTAACTCTAAGACCACAAGCCTTGAGGATGACCCCAATACTGCTAGCAGTGACTCCTTTGCCAAGTCCACTAACAACACCACCTGTCACCAACACGTACTTCATTTTCACCACCACCCCTTAAGTCTTCTTTTTTTTTTTTTTTCCTTCTCCTAAGTTGGACAGTGAAATTGGCCCTCTACTGCTTGTCCCAGACAAAATGCACAAACCCCAGATATCAATCAGTACTATGACAAAAACAACAGCAATAACAACAACAACAACCTAGGACTGAAAAACAAAGAACACAAACACACACCCCTATATATATAGTGCTAGAAAAACCAGCACCAGTTAAGTAGTTACACTAAGACCCACTAACCCTTTTTGTGACCCTCTGATAAAACTATGAATGATGACAACAACAGTACAAAAACAACAATGTTATAGTGACGGTTTTGTGGCATGAAAAACAGAAAAAATGTTGGAATTGTTGTTGTTATGATGATACGGATAAGGTGTGACTAATACCTTAGCTAGCATACTACTTAGCTTAGACAGATATATTGGCAGTGACAGACATTACATAGATATCATAAGGAATGACACCCAAAAAAAAAACAAAATTAAAAAAAAAATTAAACAAGAAAAATAAAAAAGATGGTGAGATAAGAACAAAAATTAGAAAAGGTGGGAACTTTCAGCAACCCCACACGGGAGAGAATAATGAGGAACCTTGTTCACAATGACGGGCTTCACAAGGTCCTTCCTTTCACTCTGCTTTTTTTTTTTTCCTCCTTGGAACCAAAAGGAAAAGAAAAAGAAAAAAGAAAAACCCTTTATAGCTCTTTCCTCTAATCTCTGTGTGTGTAAGGGTTTTTGGGTTTTCTCTTTATAGACCCAAACAACAAAGTGAGCAAAATATCCTTTGCTGGCTATAGAATGGCTCTATCAACCCACCAATGGGATATCACTTTGAAGGATTGGGACTATATATATATAGACATAGATATGTGTGTGTACATATAAATATTAACATATATGTCTAAGAGAGAAAAGAAAAATTGAAAAGCATAAATCTTTTGAAGGAGATGAAGATGCCTTTTGGTTTTGCCTTATGGTTATGAATGAGAAAATTGAAAATGCAAGAGCACACTGTTCTCTTCTTCTCTCCCTCTTTCCTTCCCTTGTTGTTGCTGTTGTTGTTACAGGCGGCGGGTGAACAAGGAAGGGCCTTCACCATTCAACTTTAAAAAGAAGCAAAAATCCATGACCCAAAAAATAATAATAATAAAAAATCAAATTAAATTAATAAATGAAAAATAAAACTTCCCCGAGGGCCCTTTTATGGTGCCATGTTGGATGAGGTAAAAAAATATATGCGTGTATAAAAAAATGGACTAACCTTTTTCTATTTTGACGCAATCAACGATGAATTAATGATGTTTGAATAACGTTTATACTTTATAGGGTTATGTTAGTTGCACATGGCTCCCGCTGGGAACATGAGATAGAAACAAGTTTTGTACTTTTGTCACTTGCATTGGTGACGCAGTAAATCAATAAAAATCTTACGCCTCATTATATGTGAGATATGGGATTAAATTATCGAAAAAAAATATATATGGGATTAAATGTTTTTAACAGTAATAGTGAAAAAAAATTGACAACAAAATTTAATCTGAGAAACGAGATTTATTCAAATCAAGGGAGATTTTCAGCGAGTATTTAGCATTCAATACACATCATCATTATCATCATCATTATTATTAACTATTTTATTTTAATATCTACGGAGATCAAAGCCCAAAAATACTACTCATTTTATATAAGTTTCATGATATATTTGTATATATAACTTAAATATTTTTTTTTTCACATCAAAAGTTGTAAGATAATTTCCATAAAAAATTGTAAGATAATAAAATTTGAATGCGTGATATCATACAAATTACCCAAATCTTCGCCACAAACTCAAGTGACTTGTGCAATTTAAAACATTTTAAAAATTTACAACAATACTTGCTTGAAAGTATAAATAAATCAAACACTAAATATCTAAAATGATCTCTTAAAAATATATTAAGGGACACATTAATTAGTCAAAATTTAAAAGTCTCATATCAATCTCTTACATTTTAAAAAGGGGGACAAATCAATCCCTTCATATAAATTCGTAAAATATTTTTTCAATTGTGAAAACATATATGGAGGGATAAATTTATGCCCTTTTTTGAATTGTAAGGGACCAATAAAAGATCTTCAAAATCTTATGCCCTCGTATATTTCTGAGAGGCTAAAATTGGTATTTAGGCTAAATCTAATTTTGTTTATTGATAATGTAAACGAATTATTACTTTATTATCATTTAATTATTATATACTTTTATAATATTTAAAACATTTAAGTTTTATAATAATAATTTAAAAATTATATAATAACAGCATATAACTAAGTTAGTGTCTAAAAATTTTACATTCATAATATATTAAAATGAAACTTCAATATATAAATAGTTTTCTGGTTTTCTTTTATTGAAACATCAATTGTTGTTGTTAAGCACGACGATTGCCCCAACATCGGGCCACCTTTATTCATCCGCGTTGCAACGTCGCATGTTTGACTTGTGTAACTACTGGCATCGCAATATATGGCGCGTAAGTCGTGCTGGTGTGTTCATCTTGTGGAATTAAAATTTGACACATCCACATTTTTTGAGCTTACCAAATACTCCACGTTAATTTTGGTCTTCTTGTTTACATTAATTTGTGGATCCTAGACCTAAATCCAATCCAAGTACTTATGTGTAACTTACTTTTCTACACCCATCTACTAAGTCTTTTTTTTTTTTCAACAAAAAAAAGGTTGCAAATTGTGTGAAGTTATTTTTCTTCTTTACCGACGAGTGATATTACTTATGTAAAGAATGGAGATAAAAAAAAAATGTATTTGGTTTTTTTTTTCTTTATAAAATATGTGAATTTCCTTGAAATGAAGATTCCGAAATACAAACTCTGTAATACAATTTGACAAATCTCCTAGGCAAACCGTGGATCTTTCAAATTTTGCTAAGTGAGTCATGCATCCGCTACTTTATTACAATTCTTGAAATAAATTAAGTTTTAAAATAGTCCAAACTTAGCCTAAAACACAAATTCCATACAATACTAGTCTAGCATCTCCCTCCAATTTGATAGCTTAAACACCCTCATCCCCCAAATAAAAAAAGCACTTGCCAATTTAACCCCTTGAAAAGTTGCCCTAATTAAGGCATATTTAGTTTCAGTTTCCAGTTTTTGTTTTCAGCTTTTAATTTTTTCTTTATAAATTTTTCAAAACTGAAAAACTGAAATAAAATCTGGAAACTGAAACTAAATAGACCCTTAATTTCCGTCTAAAGAGGATCAACTCTGCCTGCATCTTTTTTGGCGCGGCGCCACCACCATATCACATTATAACTCCATAAACTTATTCTTCTTCAAATATCGCTGTGATAGTCTTGACTTTGAACATTGACGTTGGAGGGCATATCCATTGTTGTGGAGGATTTCAACTATGTATATGAATTTCATCAATCCTTTTGGCCCTTTCGAAACTTTGAAGTTTATCTATTGCATGCTGAGCTATTTGATTCAGCTCATTCCTTTGCTTTCCTTACCAAGCAAGGTTCCTCTACCTCCAAATTGCATCCCAAATCATGCTTAGCACCTCGAATTCATCCATTGACAAGCTCTGGAACAAACCCTGTAAAAACAATAGCCATGTCTTAGTAAGACTTACCTATGTCTGGATTCCACAAATGAAGAATTTGTTTCGTGAATGAGCACTTGATATGCCAAATTGTCTCTTATATGTTCCTGACATAGGTAACATCCTTGTTTGATAGTAATTCCTTTTCCACTTAGCCTTTTGCATTTGGAAAAAATATTTCCTGAAGCCCTCCATAGAAATACTTTAACTTTGGGTTGAATATCTAATTTCCATATATCTTGCATAGACATGGCAAACTTGAAGTCCATGTGTCTTTGTTCAATACATTTCTTAGACCATGCAACTTTGTAACCACTCTTACATAATATATTCCTTTAGAATAATGAATCCATGAAATTTTGTCTTCCATACTTCATGAAAGAGGGATTTTTTTAATCTCCTCTATAACATGAGCCGAAAACAAATTCTGAAGCATTTGCTTATTCCATCATGGTAGGGACTAGAGTGTTGTGTCTCTAGTTCTAACAAATTAACAAATTTATTTAAAACTGAATTGCAACAAAACATAGTATAATGGTACACAACTTAGGTCATCTCCCAACATTATCGGTAAACTAATAGACTATACACAACAAGGGGGTTTGTTATTGAGTATATCAAGCAAAAATAGAATATAAATTAAAACAAAGAAATAACTAACAATTAACTAAAGCACTAACACAAGGATTTCTCAGGCCTAAAATCCATCTATCTTTGACACATATTTCATCAAACACATGAGCAATGGAAGGAATATAAGAGAAAGAAAATCAAGAAATCAAACCATGTATTCATTGAATATGCAAGCCTCAAGACAAACCATTGGACTTGGAGAATCCTTAATACTAATTACCAACTCATTGCTTCATAGAGAAACTGCAATAAAAATATAAAGTAAAATCTAACCTAAGAGAGGAAGAGAGTGGGTGAGGAAGAAAATGGGTGAAGTAGAGGAAAGAGGAAGGTGGAGGATGAAGGAGGAGATGAGAATAAAAGGAGAAGAGGAGGAGAGCCTAAAACTACTTTCACCTAAGCTAATTTGCGCTAAAGGGTTGTGTCTTTCTACTCTAAGGGTTTGGGAATCATTTAAAGACCCAAAAACTCATTAAAATGCGCACAGCACTATGAAAGATCTTTAGGGACTTGCTGCAGCGATTTTGGATAGTTGCAGCGAGCCTGTCTGCACCAAAAATTTGGAATGACAACACTAAGGGTTGCTGCAATGAGTTTTCTTAGTTTTTGACCCATGAAACAATGAAATTAGCTCTTAGTTCTTCATTAAAGTTGTAGATCTTTTTCTTCTCTTCACAATGGACACGTTATTTGCCTCATTTGAGCTTCAAATGAGGGAGATATGCCTGATTATTGAAGCATATCCAATCTAGAAATTTAACACCTCAATTCTGATTTCCAGGCTTATTTTGACTAGCTAGACTTTTGATCCGGCTTTTGAGCCCTTCATGAAAGTTGTACATAATCCCCTTAGCTCTGCTACAAGCCAAAGAGCATAAGTTTTAGAGATCTATAACTCCAATTAAGCATAAAATACATAACAGTACTAGAAGTGCAATCATGCAAATATATATATATATATATATATATCTTATTAATACTCAAATCAATGTCTAAACTCAAACATGATGCAAATGCATATAATTAAGCATACAAGAGAGCTAGAGCACTAAGAATATGGTGTAGAATATGTATAGAAATGCATACGTATCACATCACAAAGGTTTATCCAGCATGAGTTGGTGAACCTTAGAAACTCCTATATATTTGGGAATAGAAGAAATTTTGAAATTCGTATTATTAGGAACCCATGGATCATCCCTAGAGTTGTCAAATGGATGAGGCCCATCCATTTAGGCCTAGCTATCTTGTTTTGGCTCATGAAATAAATGGGCCTAAACGGGTTGGCCTGTTTACTTGTGAAGCTAAAATCTCAAACCGAACCCATATAAGAGCAATTTGCGAGGCCAAATCAGCTCACCCTTTTTTTTTTAACAATTTGGGCTATTTTTCTTATTCTTTATACATCTACAAACAACCCAATAAACCAAAGGAATTTTCTAATTTTCTAATTAGACAAATCACATAATTTTCATAGATGTGTATTCTTTCCATATGGACAAACAAATTTAATCCAAATAATCAAGTTCACACAATAAGAAATTCCACAATCTTAATTGCAAACTGTTAAAAAAAAAGGGTAAATAAACCACCCATTTACTTGCATCGGTTGGCCCATTTAACCCGTGGGTTAAGCAGGCAGAATGTAAACAGATTTTTGCTAAATGGACCAAAATTTTTATACTTGACCACCTATCTTTTGTAGGTAAGTGGGTTGGCCCAACGGGTTTGGTCTATTTTGGCGGCCCTAATCATCCCAGATCTTAATGTTATGCCCATTTCCCACTCTCCATATAGTTCCTAATATCAAAAGTTTTCTTCATTCCATCAAACTCCTCCAAGTATAAGAAGGCTTTGCCACTACTATATGCATTTAGAAAAGTATCATTAGAAAAATATCTAGCCTTGAGGATCCTTGAAACTTATAATTTGGGATTATGAATGATTTTCCACCCTTATTTTGCTAGAGTTGTTAAATTAAAAGTATGAGATCCTTAAAACTCAATCCACCATTGTCCTTGGACTAATAATTTGGCCATCATATTCTCTAATTCTATGCATAAGCCTTGTTCAAATGCTTTGATTAATACTTCCTTCCCTCTCCTAGGTAAGAGTTTTTCCTTCCAACCTTGAATCCTTCCCTCACACTATATCCTCAGGTGTTTGGAAACTCCTAAAATTGAATTCACTCAAAAATTGGAATTCAATTATTTGATTTGGAATAAAACTTAACATAAGAATTGAAATCTTAAGAGAATTCAATTCCATCAAAATCCCTAAAAGTAAATCATATCCAAATGGGTATGATTTGATGTGGGAATTGCATTCCAACAAATGTAAGTATTAAAATAACCTTACTTGACTATAATATTTTGTTTATAAACCATTAATGAATAACAAAATAGTAAAAACAATTAAATCAATTCTTTTTAAACACATTCCAAAATAAGAAATTTAATTTAATTCTTTAATTTATAAACTTATTCTAAACATAAGAATTTAATTCAAATTCAGTTAAATTTCATCTCATTAAAACATTCCAAACAACTTGAATATAGATTGGAATGCATTATTCTTTGACCTAAAATCATTGAATGAAGATCTAAATATTTCTCAAAATAAGCCACAATAATGATATTACATCTTTGGCAAAATTGCTGTTTGATTTCCCTACTGGCATTAGGAGTAAACAAGTGGATGATTTGTCACAATTTATGCATTGGCCAGATAGTGATTCACATTCCACCATGGAAGATTTAATAGAAAAATGACAGTCATTATCAAAGAAAATATGAGTAACTTTATGGCAATGCTAGTGATTGGAATTCCAGACATTGTTGAATTAATTTCATCTTGATCTAGCAGGGATGATAAACCTTCGGCACATAGAACAACAAGATAAAGAAAGATAATAAGGTCCCTGGTCTTAAATCCTTTTGTGTTTGAAACTCTCCCTTGGAAAACCATTTACCAACATATATCTCATAAGATATTGATGAAATACATCTCATTTTTAGATCAATCCATCTATTTGAAATTCCAATTTTCCTCATGCCCAGCTTGATAACCACTAGACCATCCTTACCTAATCTCCTATTTTAATAAAATGAATTATGTCGTAGGCTATTAACATATTATCAGAGATATGTCTATTTCTAATAAAAGCACTTTGAAGCTTGGAGATAATATGGGGCAGTATTACCTTAAGTTTGTAGGATAACACCTTACTTGTTACCTTGTAATGACATTCACAAGGAAATTGGTCTAAATTCGGTCATATTGTGAGAAGAGAAGCTTTAGATTCCCCTTGTAAGTGCCTTAAAGATTGCCAAGGTTTCCTTCTCTCTACCATTGTTGTTGCACCATAAAAACCTACGAATCTCCACTTTAGATCTTCTGAAACATGTTGAATATTAACATCTATGAAATTCCATGAACTTGATTGGAATGATATATTAACATTATGGTGCCATAGCAGCCCTAACCCACCCCTTCTATATATACTATTGATACCAATGTTGATAACCTAGGGTTTGAAAATTTGTAATTTTATAATCTAGAGATGATTTATGTTATTTATTGACATTATTAGCTCACAAGTATTAAAATTGGTAATTTTGTAATCTAGAGATGATTTATGTTAATTAATGACATTATTAGCTCACAAGTATTGTTGTTGTCCTGATTCTACAACTTTTGGGCATTTGGATGTCCCCAAGTGTCTCCATATCACTCCTTGACTCTTAACCCATTATTTCAAAAGTCATGCACTAAGAATTTTGTTAGATAATAATGAAAAAAATTTACATTACTAGTGCATTTAAATTAAATTCTAAATTTAAATATATTGAATATTTATTTATTAAAAAATTATAATTAATAATGTTTGACTTGTATCTCTTGTGCAATGCATGAGATAAAATACCTAGTATTCACACCAAATAAAACCACAAAAAGAAGAAAAGAAAGAAAAGGTTATATATTCAATGTCTATATTGTATGTAACACAAAGTTACTGTAAACATAAAACTGATATTATATGTAAAATTTTAATTTAATAAATGTTATGACAGTGCACATTAAACAATGGAAAAATGCTAGACAAATAAAAAATTTCTAGAATTTTATATATCTCTAGAATGATATGTCATAATTGTTAGTCATTAAATGAATTAGTAGGTCATATAATTTTATTTTATTCAATAATCACCATAGTTTATGTCAAAGATTTTGTATATATTTTTCTTGATGTATTGCATTACTCTTAAACAATACATTGACTAATTAAAATTGTTCATACGTAAAAACTAATCTTATATATTATAAAAGTATATTTTAATTTTAATAAAATACAAGTATCAATGAAACAAATACAATTGAAAATTAAATTGACAATTCAAGACTTATAAATCGCATGGTCTTATATTAATTTAGAATTATTTGGCATTTTTTTTGTATATATCAAAATTAATGTAATAAATCATTTGCAAAAAAAATTAATATAATAAATATTTTTGTGGTTTCCTCATAGCATTCACCATGGGACATGGTGATTAATTCCCATGGTAATAAATAATTTAAAATGTATACAAGAATGAATTTTTTATACTTTAGAAATTAAATTGGTTATAACAAGATTTGAATATAGGTCCTCATGCAGATTACACAAACCTCTCATTACAATATCAGTCCTAGTAACTTATACAAGAATAATTAATTTATAGAATAAATTATTATAATATAATAATTAAATCAATAAAAATTATTTTTCACAAGAAAGGGTTATTAAGTGAATAAATATATCAAGCTTTATATTATTGTCAATTGATACTCTCTTTTCTTTTATATATGAAAACAGCACCGCTAAATTGTGAATAAACTTTTGAAACCAATTTAGGGGTTTTGTATCAGATTCTCCACCTTTTTCAATGCAGACAGAGGCAGAACCGCAGAAGAATCTTTTTCCTTTCATTGGTTGCATCCGCAAAAGCAAATTTCAAGACACACACACAAACAGTATATTAGAATCAAAGATAAAAAAGGTGTTGTTCTTCCACATTAGAGTCATTCATTCACACCAGACAAGGTAGGATGTTTATATCAATTGAAGAGATCGTGTACAAAGCAAAACCGAAACCACTCGACAAACGGCTAGCCTAGTATAACCTCCCAAAGAAAAACACATAGCATAGGCCACAAGGCCATGCGGCCATTGGCTATTGTGTTGTTCTGATGCAATTCTCAAAAATAAAAATATTATTTATACTTATTGTGCATGAAATAAAATATCGACTCATATTTAATTTGTCATGAGATAGTACATGGACCCATTTAAATATCATCTACTCTGCGTCAAATGATTTATGAGTTGTGATGAGTCAACACGATAACTAAATTACAATGAATACAAATAATATAACTCTTCTCAAAACCACTTCCATTGACCTTGACAATGAAATCCCAGCCCCCGTGTCTTTACAGGCCCTACTTCCCTTAGATTACGTTGAGCTTTTGCTTTATTTTACATTATCCCTTAACTTAGGTTACATCTTTGACCCTTTATCTCTCATAAAATTGAGGTAAACGTATCCTTATCTAATAGATACTATGTGCGTCAATATAGATTTTTTTTTCTTTTCCTTGTAGCAACGGTATGTTTATTTAAGAAAATTTTAGTCTCTTCTAGTGGGTTTAATGGAGTAAGTCCTTAAAGCATGGGAGAAGGGATACAAACAAGATGAAAAATTGAAATGAAAAACATTTGGAAAGGAGGGAATTTCGTTACTCACTTTTTAAATGTCTTTAATTTAACCTTTCTTATCTTAAAATTATTTTTTATATAATTTAAATTTTGGGTGTCTCACCAAAAGAAAAAATTTCGGTTTGAGTAAGATAAAATTGTTTCATTTTAAGGGTGTGTCTGGTTTGAAGTGTAATTAATGAAAAATTTTTAATGAATAAATTTTATGTATAAAATTATATGTTCATAATTTTTTTTCCTTCTCATTTTCACTTTCAACTGAAAACACTATAAGTGACCATTTTTTTTTTTGGTACATCTATCAGTGACCATTTTAACATCTGGATTCTTCACAATTTTATAGGTAAAATTTGTCTAAAACTAAAACTTAATTTCACTGGCACTGATTAATATTTTTGAGTTATATGTATGTGACAATTTACTAATGTGAAATTGACAATGGTATTATTTACTCAAATTTTACATTTACTGGGATTCTATCTTTTTCTCAAAAAAAACAAAACTATTATTGTAAGGACAATGAATTAATTTTTTTAATTTGTGGTTCAGTACTCGAATCCAAATAAAATATGTCTACTTAAACAATAATTCAACTGTTTAAGTTCGTTAAGATAGATTTGATATCACATGCTAGATAGGAGTAGTAGTTTTGTTAGGCATTAAATTTTCAGCCATGAAATTTTATCAAATCAAATGGTCCCATGAGAGCAGGCTGAAGGGTAAAAGTCATAAATGGAGTAAAAACAAAAATAAACTGTGAGATGGTCAATCCCAAGGACCATTTTCTTTATTGAGGCTGAGCACCTCCATATGGATTTGTTCTGCTACTTTTTATACGGAGAAATGATAATCATATTCATAAAGTATTTGATACTATATTGACTCACACACCATCTATTATTCAATGTGATATGGATTCTATATATATGAATGAGGTTCACATTATATTTAATAATATATTATATATGAGTTGACATGATATCCCATATTTTATGAGTACAAATAACACTCCTCTTTTTATAACACACCACATAAACAAAGACAATCCACATGCAGCTGCTCCATTTCTTGTGTTCTGGTTCCTGACTCGCATGTGAGTGTGCATTAGGACTGATACTCCACCATCTAGCTTGTTTTTATAATGTAACTAATCGGTGCATCGAAAAGCGAGTCCATCAATTTCTATTACTTTATCATTTTTTGACTTTAAAATTGTGGACATAACGGTAGATTCTGTTTCTTCTTTTCATTATACGAATCTTTATTGTTTTTATATAAAGAATTTAAATTTCTTCTTTTCATTTTATTTTTCTTTTATTTCTTATTTTTCTTTGTTTATCAATTTCTTATTTTTTTTTTATTGATTTCATGACTTAAAAATATAGATGGTAAAATTTATCTGTAATAAATCAATTTTAAATTATTTTTTGGACATTTACAGACAAATTTAACCTCTATAATTTTAAAGATGGTAAAATCCGTCTGTAATTGTTAAAATTTGAACGAGTTTTCTAACCATTTATAGACAGATTTATCCATCTATAAAAAATACATATTGCTGTATCCATCTATAAACCTGTCTATGAATTGCAGACGAACATTTGAATCCGTCTGTATTATTTATAGATGAGGAAAAAATAGACAAGCCTTACACATCTATAAATCCATCTGTAACGATAAAATCCGTCTATAACCTTAGAGAGATCCGATAGTTGAAAGTGTCCATGGAGCAGCAACAACAACAGAAGGCCAAGAAAGAAAAAGGCAAATTCAAGAGGATGCAGAAGAAGATTACAATTGATGTGATGAGATTCTTTAAGAATATGTATGCCTCAGGATCCCCTGGCAGGAAGCTCCCCAAGATGCTACTCATATCCATTACTTGTAAGCTCTAAAACCCTTCAGAAAGCATTAGAGCAATATGTTTTGAATGGCAATAGAACCAACGTAAAGAAAATAATTTGAAGAATGACTAATGTCTACGTTGAGTTTCTTGACAAAGCATAACAGGTATTTTCGAATTGCATAACACAGACTTTATCGAGAATAATTTCACTTTACATGTGCAAGCATGGTTTATCTCGTGTTAAGAGATTGAGCCTAATAGAAGTAAACATTATATTGTGTGAAGTACATTTATATACGTCACGGATTAAAGTAAATCAAAGTCAAGAACAAGAAACCAAGGCATGGGTCTTCACAAAGTATGCTTAGAATGAAGATATCATGCAAAATATGATAATAACATGTTACACATTCTTCAATAATCATGATCGCAATTCATTCATCATCCTAAAGCTCAGATTGAAGATTAGAAGGTCAAATTTGCATTAAGGAACTAATAGCATACGTCAGAAAGCTCACTTCCTTGTGGAGCATTGAACGCTACAGGAAAATAAGAGAAATTTGAATTTTGAAATTCAAATCTCGAGTCAAATCCAGTTTCAAAACTGATATGTCATCTCTTCTGCCTATTTGGTCAACCACCTTAGTTTCTAGAAGGAAAAGTTCAGAAACCATGATTAGAAAGTGAAAAAGTAGTTTATGAAGGAACATAAAAAACCTTAAACTATACAACAGCTTTTAAAACAGATATGACAAACTGTCAATCTACTCTTCTAAACCGCTTTTCCAAGACACAAACGGATGATTTACATGTGTCATTTAGAGAACTGATCAAAGGCAACAGTCATAAAGGAAAACCTCTATAAATGGAGATGATGTGCTCAAAAGTCGATGAGAGGATTGAATACAGAAGAGTGGAAACCTTGTGAAAATCCCTCCACAGATCCTGCAAGGTTCATAATATCATGTAATAAGTTTCCTTGAGGAATAAAAAATCTTCTTTCTAGTTCCTAAATAGTTTGTATACTCTTCCCTAGAAGAGATGTTAGAAAGGAGTCTCTTAAGTTTTCCCTGCTCTATTCAGTGTATATTTGTAAAGAAACTTGAGTGTAGGTTAGTTTGAGTGGCAACCCAAACATTTCCTTTATATCCTTGATCCAGTAGTGATAAGTGTGACATAACTTAGAGGGGCTAAGGTAAAACTACTTGCAACATGATGGTAGAGACGTTCTACTTATCACAATTCAGCTTAGAGAGGCTGGTGAAAAACTACTTGCAATGTGATGGTACAGGCATTCTACTTATAATAGTTCATCTTGGAGAGGTTGGTGAAGAATTACTTGCACGTGATGGTAGAGGCATTCTACTTATCATGGTTTAGCTTAGAGAGGTTAGGAAGAACTACTTGCAATGTGATGATAGAGGCGTTCTACTTATTATGGTTTAGTTGGGAGAGGCCGGGAAGAACTACTTGCAATGTGGTTGTAGGGGTTGTCTACTAGTCATAGTTCAACTTGGAGAGGCTGAGAAGAACTACTTGGTTCAGCTTGAAGAGGTAGGGAAGAATTACTCAGATTGTAACAGTATGGGTTGTCTACTGATCACAGGTTAGAGCTTGGGAATGCGACTGTAAAGACTATCCAGTTTTTCTTTCTTGGGTTGAGAAAGGGGTTAATGAATCTCAATGGAAGTTGAGTACTGGATATAGGTAGGATTGGCCGAATCAGTACAAAAGTCTTTGTGTCATATCTTCTTCTCCTTAATCTTTTTTTATTTTCATTTCTCTATTTTATTATTCCATATATGCTAAAAATTCTCTTTATCTGTTTGGTTAGTGACATCATACTTCATAAACCTACTTTCTAAAATACCTAACTTTGTTTCCACTGTATTTCAAGCAAAGTGCTTGATAATATATTGTTTAAAATCTTCGGCTAGACACAAAAAAAAGGCAAAAGTAGAGCAAAACACGATTCAACCCCCTTTCTCTTGCACTGTTCTACCTATATTACCGAGGGCGACTTGTCTAATGGTGGCAATGACTCTGACAAGTTGAACAACTACGGCGCTGATAGGGAATGGTTTTGCTAGTTTTTCGCCATCTTTTTTTTTTCAATTTCATTTTGGATATTTTCATGTTTATTGCACTTGGTATTAATTTTGTTTTGATACTTTGTTTTATTTTATTATCATTTTGTTTTTTCCTTATTTAATATCATTTTAATTGATAATTACATTATTATATAAATAAAAATAAATGAATAAGTATCAAACAACAGGATAGTTTATATAAAGATAAAACTACCAAATTCGTCCCCCTAAAGTTTCGCGTCAACCAAATTGGTTCCTGTAAAAAAAAAAAATCTCAAATTATTTCTTAAAAAATTAAATTGTGATATCCCAAATAAAGAAATTATAATTATTATGAATTATTATTATTATTATTATTATTATTTATTATTATTATCAAGTGCACCTAACACTAATATTATATAACATTATAATTACTACGTGTGGTTAGCATTAATATTAGTTATTACTATTATTAAGTCTAGATATATGCCACTAATATTAATAATAATTAATATTACTAAGTGTAGCTAGCATTAGCATTATTATTATTAAGTGTACCTAGCATTATTATTATTTAACATTATTATTACTAAGTGTAGCTAGCATTAGCATTATTATTATAAAGTCTACCTAGCATTATTATTATTTAACATTATTATTACTAAGTGTAGCTAGCATTAGTATTATTATTATTAAGTGTACCTAGCATTATTATTATTTAACATTATAATTACTAAGTGTAGCTAGCATTATAATTATTATTACTAAGTGTAGTTAGCATTATTATTATTTAACATTATAATTATTAAGTGTAGTTAGCATTAATAATATTTATTAATATTATTAAGTGTAGACAAATAGCACTAATATTATTCATGATTATTATATTTGTGTATAAATATATGAGTGTAGGAGTGTGTATGTGTAAGAAATGTTTAGTTTCATTTTGCTAAGTTTTGCTTCCACCTCCTCTAAGTCAAACCTCCTCTAAACCAAACCTCTTCTTGGCCGAACTCATCTCTTGTCAAGCTCATGATCTTCATGGCCGAGTTTCAGTGAGCCTAGCTAATCCTCTCTTGGGACGTTGTGACGCTCCTTTCTTTTAATCTGTGAGATTAGTTCTTTGTACCATTCCAATACTTCAGAGTAAAGTTATTAGTAGAAGCACACTCACAACTACCAACGGTGAGTGGGATTAAGCTCATAATCATACTTTTGGTCATTATTAATATTTTTCCATATTATATAAATTATTTATGAAATTTTAGAATGATTTATGTCAAGAGAATATATTGTTATAATCATGCCTGTTTAGAAATATTATTACTTTTACAGTTATCATGAAAATTAATCATTTTAGCAAAACTCATAGGACCATAATTGATACTTTGCGTATTATAGAATATTTTTTCCTAGTTTATGAAATTGTGAGACCTCAGTTTAATGTTTACAATAGAAATATTGATTATCATGTTTTCAGACTATGTATTTCCTATGAAGATTTTAGAATATTAGATATGATTTATTGAAAGTATTGAATAAAGTATAATTCATAATAATTGTCAGATACATATTCTATTGATTAATGAAATCACTATGTCTACAAGCTGGTGATCCCTTGGGCATGATTTTAGAATCTCAGTTATGCTACAGTCAAATTGTTAGAATTATATGAATTCAAAGCTTTTGTATTTATTTGGTTTATGAACAAATTATTTTATATTAATTAATGAGAAATGGTCGGTGAGTTAACTACTTGCAGGATTGATCGTTAACCTTGGTACCAAGTGGTCCGCTAGAGAACTAGCTCACCCACAATAAGGAACCTAGTGAGGTGTCTATTTATGGGACCTAGTTAGGTGCCCATCAGATTAGCCATTAGTTCAGATTTAGCTATTCAGCTCAGATAATTATGTACAGAATAATTCATGTTTCTCTACTAGTTATTGCCATAGATTCAGTTAATTTATATGTAATTATATATGTAATATATTTCACATCAGTTGCATATATATGTTATGTATTTTGTTATTGTCCCGTGTGGGTTGTGAGTGGAGGCTCGCTCACTGAGTTTTGATGAACTCACCCCTCTCTTTTCCTTTCCCTACAGATACAGCTACAGTTTCAGTTGTACCACAGGATCCTCCGTAGTAGTGCTACAGCCTCCTTGGTGAGCTTCGCTTTGGAGTGGAGCTTATTGTCAATTATGTCAGTCTAGTAGTGCTCCAATAAATTACGTAGGCAGGATCCCCGGACATGCATGATATATTTTAAATTTACATTAATTGTTTTGTTATGTTTGGCTTTGGCCTAGAATATGGATTTTATGCAGATTTATGTTCAGAATTTATGAGAACAATTTCATATTATTGAAGTTTTAGTTGAACTTGAGATATTTTGAATAAATTTGGATTGTTTATGCATATTAGTTAGTTACGTTACCAGAGGCTTCCGTGGGGACCCAAATCCTCACGTGCCGGTCACATTCCGTAGGTGGGTCGTGACATAAATAGTTGGACAAATTAGTCCCTATAAAAGAAATCTCTCAAATTAGTCTTGCAAAAGTGAATTATCAGACAATTTAGTCCTCCATGCCTAACTTATCAAAGAGACTAATTTGGCTTGTTGTTCAATTTTATAGGGACCAATTTGAGATATTTATTTTTCAAAGACTAATTTGCCTGACTATTCAATTTTGTAGAGACTAGTTTGAAGTTTTTTTTTAACAGGGAATAATTTGGTTGACATGAACTTTTAGAGGGAAAAATTTGGTAGTTTCGTCTTATGTAAATGAATCACACACAGTAACATAATCGGATCTAAAAATTAAAATAAAAAGATTACTGACAGGCAAATCCGTCGGAAATAAATGATTTTTTTAAAAAATTAAAACAAAATATCACAAACCCATTGATAACTATTTAATAATTATTTATTTAATTTTCAAAACCTGTCAATACAATTAAAATCACCTGTCAATAATATTATTTTCTTGACAACTTCAGTAATGTCTTTAATTTGATTGTACCAACTAGGACTGGGTATACGGACCGGTCCGGTCTGTTTAGCTCGGTCTATGACGGACCAATTTTAAACGGGTCGAACCGGACCAGTTTGCCTAAGCCCCCAAGTTCGCGGACCGATCCGCATTTTTGGCCCAATGCAGACCAGTCTGCGGACCATCTTTTTTTTTTTTCCTTTCATATTTTTTTTTACTTTTTTTAGTACCCTGTATTATATATTTATATTTATATTGTATATTTTACCTAAAAATATATATATACACATTTTTCTTTACAAATTCCAATACTGTAAATATTAAAATTCAAGTGTTAATTTTTTT
This sequence comes from Dalbergia cultrata, assembly GCA_031216105.1. NCBI lineage: Eukaryota > Viridiplantae > Streptophyta > Magnoliopsida > Fabales > Fabaceae > Dalbergia > Dalbergia cultrata. Next base: position 24,201,480 of record CM062350.1, read on the forward strand.
TTAGATAATAACGTACAAATTACAAATCAATCAAATAATGCATAACTCATCCAATCATAAAAAATATTGAAACTACTAAATAATATAAATTAACAACTCCTAACTATCAAACACCAAACATAAACAAATCAAATACCAAATACAAATACCAAAAATTGTAATATAAACCAACTCATAAAAAAAAAGTCTTAACACATCAAATTTTAATTATTACAAAGTCCATCTATCACCATCAAGCACATAAATAAAGTCCGTCCATAAATTGTTGTGAGCTTAAAGTGTCTTGGGCTTAATAGAGAAATTGTTTGTGGGCTGGAGCTTAGTACTGGACTAGAGGTTAGAGTATTTAATTTTTATGTGGGTTAGTGAAATTTGGTCTGCGATCCATGAGGCCGAACTAGTTTAGTCTGCGGGCTTAGCGGAGCGAATCAGAAAAGTCCGTGGTTGGCGGGTTAAAAATTTTCTGGTCCAATTTCATGCGAATTGCGAGTTAAACAAGTTGGTCAGTAGATTGCGATCTATATACCCAGCTCTAGTACCAACTGATTTTTTGATTTACATATGTCGATATGCCTGTCGGGACTTACCAACAGGTTATGTTACTCGTCAGTAATATTCTGCCAACAAATTAAAAACCAATGGCTCTTACCCATCTGTAAGTCTATTGGTAATAATCAAATCAATCAATAAATTCACTGGTATCTCTAGCATTTCTCGTACTTAAGTTTTTAAAATTAAATACCATATTAAGATATTATGACTCTTTGAATCTCTGATATGAAACACTTAGGGCCTATTTGGTTTGCTGTTTTCAGTCTTCAATTTCCAGTTTTTAGTTTTTGAATTTCAGTTTTTAATTTTTTCAGTTTTTCCTTTACAAAAAATAAAATCTAAAAACTGAAAACAGCAAACCAAGCAGGCCCTTAACATGCACTCTGATCCTTTACGTTGACATTGATAGAATGACGGGTTTCAAACCTTCTAATTTTTAATTTTTTTTTTTCTGGTAGAAAAGAGAGATGTGTTTTTGTTAGCACTAGAATTCTTACATTACAGGTAACCTACATGAAAAAACAGATTCCGAGAGCCGCACCTCATGTTTTAGAGAATGCCCCATCTATGATTGCTTTTTTTTAACAATTATGACATCTTAGCCTACTTTGCCTACCAACAATACATGCTTCTCAAACATTAATACATTACTGTACGTGGCTTGCAATGTATATTCCGACACACGTAATGTAGGTGGACCTCGCAAACTAATTAGTGACTTGGTTTGGCAAGTTATATTGAGGGAAACGGTTCATTGCTGATCGGTGCTCGACGAACAAGAAATATTTAGATACTTTGAGTAGGAAGAGAAATTATTTGCTCTATTCTTTTATTAATAGTATATCAGCTATGGCATTAAAAATACAGATAAAATTATCTATAAAATTAATATATTAATTAATAAATAGAATAAAATAAATAATTTTTATTGCTATTAAAACATCTAAGAATTTTTCATTGATAGAGACATATTTTTTTCGATGACTTGAGAAAGGTTCGACGCCCAATAATAGTGGAGCAACACAATACACAAAGAGCACACAAAAATAACAAGTGGACACATACAATATAATGTTTTGACACCTATCATGGCAGGAGAAAGAAGAAAAATGATATGTGTACAATATTTTGTACAACATATTTATAACATAGGTGAAAGAAACATGGTAGTGGGCAAGAAGATCCAAATAGATGATGTCTATCTTCCTATGACGATCAACTTGACAATATAATCCTCTAATTTAAAATTACAATCACAATTGTATAAGTTATTTTTTTACATAACATTCGACGACTATTTAAAACATGTAAGCAAAAATTTGAATCAAGAGGATTTTCATTAATCCCAATTAGGAAGATTTATCATTTCTTTTTTCAGACGGGGAAGACTTATCATCTATTAGCAAACATATTAACCAATTTTTTTTTTTAAATATCGATATGCAAATGAAATATTATGATAATAACATAGAAATAGTTTTAATGGACCTTTTCCATCTCAAATTAGTGAGTAAAAAAGTTTTGAACTTATTGAGTTTTTTTTCTCTTATACAACAATAAGTTCAAAACTTTTTTACTTTCTAATTTGTGAGATGGAAAAGGTCCATTAAACATATATATATATATATATGTGTGTGTGTGTGTGTGTGTGTGTGTAAGTTTAATTTTTATGAACTAATGTTGTAAAAAAGGTTTCACGCATCACCAATCATGTATTGCCACATTAAAAAGGATAATTAAGTTCTCACATCCACTATTTAAAAAGTTATATAATAAGATGATTTAATTAAATGACAATATAAAATTTGTGCAATCTCAATTTGTAGAAATTAAATTCTCTCGATATATAATAGTTTTACATTGTTATCTAATCATATATTTTATTTATAAGACTTTTAAGATAGTGAATACCTGAGTCAAATATTTTTACATGATAATATATTAGTGTAACATTTTCTTAACATTGATTATATATATAAATTTTACATATATATATATATATGAAAAGTGGAAAAAAATTTCAGGCGTCGCTGCCCCCCTCAGCCCCAGCCCCCAAGCATGCTCCGCCTCCGGCAGTGGGCCCATTTCAATTTTTTCATTTTCCCGGACACATTAAAGATGTTGTACAATTTAATTCTCGAGAAAGAAAACAAAGTGACTTAAAATTAAATGTTTCACTCTATGAAGGACCACAGGCTCACAGGAAATGTTGCAAACAGAACCCACTCTGGTCTCCTGCATGGCCGTCAAGGGCTGAGAACGGGACTGAAGGATAGCCCCAGACGGACCACCTACTGCTTTAAACAAACTTGCATTAATTTCACACGAGATCAAATTGGGTATAAAGCAGCAACACCTGTCCTGGTTCATAGGCACGTATGAATCTGTATTTTCCATTTTAAAGTATTGTTATGGTAGCGAAGAAGACACAAGCTATGGAGTCATTTAAAATGCGAGAGATTACCTCTCTCTATGTATATATATGGATTAAGATAAAGTTATACCGGTATAACTTTAAGCAAAGTTACATCAGTTATAACTTTTAATGAAATTATTTTTTCTGTCAATTCCATCGGTGAATTACAGTTACCTATCATAAAGATCATTTTTGTCAAATTTCATAAAAATTAAACATCAATAGCAATACAAACATGTGAAAACATATAAATTCTTATTGTCGAGTTAATCTTTAATTAGATACAAATTATATTACTGCATTATATGCGTATTTTGATTAAACTGGTGCTTAAATCAGTATGGAATTACATAAATATTTTTTTCTTTATGGATAGACTTCAAATTTGATCAATTTGAAGGAACAAGTGGAACAAATTGGTCATGACTCATGACCAACACTTACAGTGACTTGTATGTTTCGGACTTACATACATGGCAATATATAGTCTCTTAATGGTGGTGGGTCTTGTCACTTACCATACGGGTCGTTTAATGCCACAACTCTCGGCTACTCATATTTCACATGTTTGTGTATCTATCGATCAACTAGATGGTTACCCATCATATGATATTTGATGCCAAACAGGGTGTTTCAGCTTGCCTCTGGGACATGTTCCATCGGCCACGTTAGGTGATTTGATGTAACTTATTTAGCTCTCATGGTTTGGTTAGTTTGCCAAGTGCCCTGCACAGCATGCACCTTAAACCATGCAACTCGGTCGATTATTACTACTACAACATCAGGCCTAGAATCGTTGGGTTGGTTTCTCAATTCTCAATGTATGACGCCACGACCAGAACACCCCATGTGAACATTTATGCTAATTTTGTCATTTTCACTTGGTGAATATACCTTGCACCTCATCAGCATGCAATCACTTGTTGGTTAGCTCGCTTCAATAAAGAGAGTTAATTAGTGATTGATCCTGGAATTTTAGTCTCTTAGACGTAGTGAAGGCAAGAGCTTATTATTGTTATGGGTACCACAAAATGAAAAAAAGGCAAGGGATAACCTCTAATTCACTGTCTTACCACTCTAACTAATAATTTATTACCATGTAAAATATGATATATATATAATATTTATTTTAAATATTTTTAAATATGTATCTTTCATATGTTAATAAATGATTGACTAGGCAAATAATATGATGATATGATTTGGGGACATATGATTTCCGTCTAGTCTAATGATAATGTAATATAGGGAGTGGCTATTGCGGATGGAAATCTTGTTTTGCAGAAGAAGATACATATTACATATTTGGTAATTTATAAATTTTTAACTCTATTTTAATTATTATATTTTTATGTAACAATAAATAATTTGAAGAACATAAAATATGACATACGCCATACTATTGCCGCTCTCGTTTATCTATTGTCACTCCCACTAACACTTCTCTTTATTGAATTTTATCAAAATATCCTTCTTATATGTTAACTAAAAGAATTACTACTTAATGGTAATTATTTATTAGCATAATGATAACAAAAGTTATTATTGTTAATTTATAAATTAAAAATAATCTGATCAACTAAAAATATTTAATATTGCTCTAGGCACAAAATTTTATAAATATTTAGCATTAACACCTTTAGCAATAATTTATATTCATATAATATATATATTGAATTATTTTTTAAAGCTTTCTTAAGGCAATAGTTAACTAAATAATATAACAACGAATTTTTTTTTTAAATAAGTGATTGCCCAAAAATCATGATATCATATGTTTATCTAATACTTTTAAAATGATAAAAATATTGAATGATAAAATACCAATATATGTGCTGTATACTTTGATTTAGTAATTTATTTTCATATTTTCATATTTACTTTTTTTCTAAATTATTCATTATTATATTACTTAGGTAACTATTGTATTAAGAAATTTTTTAAAAAAAATAATTCAATATATGAATATAAATTATTACTATTATTTTTTGATACTTCTGAAACAAAAGGCAAAAGCGAAGAGAAGCCAGTGCCGAACAAAGGAAACACCCAGGGCGTCCCCCATGAGCACAGAGGTCATTGCCACAGCAGGGGTATGCCAGTCCCAGACTTGGGCCTGAGCAGATCCCTTGCAACTCTTTGGCTAGCCAATCCACTGCATAATTCCTCTGAAAAGATATTCGATCAAATTTATATAGTATCCACGACCCAAAACAATAATTTTTTATTTATAAAGTATCAAGATTTTGATCCTTGTCTGGTCACGTAATCATTTCATTTGAAATGCCAAAAGAAACATTATAGAACTGCATAAAAAATCATTAACAAAGTTAATTTTATTCAAGAAAGTAGTACAGTTTTTACTCTTTTCATGACTGAATAGAAACCTTTACGCAAATGAATATATATTAGAGAAAAGTATCAAGTGGAAGTTTTTAAATGAAAGTTTTCTCGAGATTTAGAAATGTGGGTTTTAAATGAAAGCGGTTTTAAGATAGCAAATGATCAAACTTTGAGTGAGCTACACGGAAACAAGAAGATTGGGTGAAACCACGTAATCCGCTGTTTAAAGTTTTATTATAAAGCCACTGACGACTTATGTCATGCTTTTATAGTTGAAATTGAGAGAGAAAAAGGGAACCTGTTGTATATCTACTCAGGGTCAAACCACGTAATAAACAGTTTAAAGTTTAAAAGGTGTTGATTGTATGTGCACGCCTGTGAAGTGAAAAATGGAGCAAACCAAATCCAGGGGTACACTCGAGGATGACTAACAGCCTGACTATGCAAATCAAGTGAATGATCTAATCCCTTTCAAATAGTTGTAGATACGCTGATACGGAAATATTAGCTGCCTGCGTTCTGATTCGGGTGAGGTTGACATAATTAAAACTTTTAGTAATTAATTAATGAGAGCAAACACCGAAAGGGATGGTAGCACAAAGTATAAAGAAGATCAATTTAAGGATGATTTTGAGATTGAAAGTGACAAAGATAGCCCTCAAGTTTTAAACTAAAAGCGATGTGTTTGATCTCATACTTAATACATTATTTGTATTTTAATTTGTTATATTTTATATTTAATTTTTGGGCATTTCAGTTTTTTCCCTAGATATGGCACCTAAAGAGAAAGGCAAAGGCAACTAGGCAAGAGGAGGTGTGCCTTATCTAATCAGACTGTTAGATTTGGACTCCTTTCCTATGTGGAGAAAAGCCCAAAACTGAGCAAGCCCACTTCATTTGCACTCAATTAAGTGAGAGAGGTTTGCTAGGGTAGAGTGCGAATGATCATTTATGACAAAATGCAGTCACATTGAGAGAGAAAAAGACAAAAACTCAACCACCCCATTTTTCATTTTTCTTTGGTATGAATAGTCACCATTAATTGGTGTTTATGAAGTCATTCACTGTTGGATCGGGCTGAAACCTTGATAGTAGGCTTTGGATGTCTGGTTTTTCATTCTGAATGGTTAGATCATTGAGAGAGTCCGGAGTGTAAGGTACTGATCTCGAACAACAACTCTATTTTTGGGGGTATTTATCATCTTTTTTGTTCTCAATTTTAAGCATTAGTGCTTAGTTGATTTAGACTATTGTTAGCATGATTTGTACACTTATTTGAGATTCTCTTGTATCTTATTTGATCATAATGGAACTATTTCTTTTATCTGGACAATCCTTGATCTTTATCTCTCACATTGAGAGAATTTTTCCACATTAAAAATCTTGGTACATTTTTCCTATTGTTTTGGTTTATTGTGTGCAGATTACTGCAATTATTTTGCTAGTATTGTTGCTTTTCGTGTTTTTACAAGTAGGGAATTATGTGTTTATTTATCAACATTTGGTATTAGAGCTCGTTCTTGGGCATTATTGATTGTAGCTTGCTTGAATGATGGAGGCAAATACAAATAAAATGGTGTGCTTGAATGTATTAAATATCATATATGGAAAGGCAAGATGAACGATTTGTTGTTTGTTAAAAATCTGCATATGCTTATGTTTGCTACACAAAAACCAGATTCATAAATTGAAGAAGAATAAGAGTTTGAGCATCAAGAAGTTTGTGGTTTTATTCAGCAATGGGTAGAAGATTATGCTTATAATTATATTGCTATTGAGACTCATGTTAGAACTATGTGGGAAAAGATTGAATTCTTGTATGCTTCCAAGTCTGGGAACAATAAGTTGTATTTATTGAATATGTTGATGAATCTAAGATACAAGGAAGGGTCTTCCACATTTGATCACTTGAATGAGTTTCAAGGAGTTTTAGATTAGTTGCCAGGCATGGGAATCAAGTTTGAAGATGAGGTTTAAGGACTTTGGTTGCTAAATACTCTACTAGACTCTTGGGAGACATTTCGCATCTCACTCACTAATTCTGCTTTTAATGGTAATGAAGAAGTGAGAAGGAAGACTCAAGATTCTTCATCTCACTCAGAGATGTTGGTTATAGAAAATAGGGGGAGGAATCAGAACAAAGACACAAAGGGTAGAGATAAAAGCAGAAGCAAGTCCAGATCAAGGAACAAAAATATTGAATGTCATTACTGTCATAAAACAGGGCATATCCAAAAGTATTGCTTTCTTTGGAAAAAGCATAACAAAGGTAAGCAAGAAAAGAAAGAACACAATAATGATGATATGTCTACTGCTACGTTAGACGATCTTCTCATTGTAGGTTATGAGAATATGATTTATATACATCTTATGAGTCTGATTGGGTAATTGATAGTGGCACCTCAATACATGTCACACCAAGGAAGGAGTTCTTCACATCTTACATTTCAAGTGACTATAGAGTGCTAAAGATGGGCAATGATGGCTTAGCCAAGGTGATTGGTATGGGAGATGTTTGTTTAGAAACTAATGTTGGAATGAAGTTTCTGTTAAAAGACGTTAAACATGCTTTAGATGTCCGCTTGAATTTAATTTTGGTTAGAAAGCTTGATGGTGAAGATTATGTTAGCACCTTTGGCAATAGTCAATGGAAGCTTACTAAAGGCAACTTGGTAATGGCTCGAGGAAAGAAGGCCTCAAGTTTGTATATGATGAAATCCATAATTTCATAAGGCAGTGTGAATGTAGTTGAGAGCAAAGAAGCTTTTGAATTATGGCATAAAAGGCATAGTCATTTCAGTGAAGAAAGACTCAATTGTTTGGCTAAAAAAGATGTGCTTTTGGTTTGAAAAACCCATAGTTGGAGAAATGTTTTCATTGTATGGTGGGAATACAAAGAAGATTATCCTTAAAGAAGCATCATTCTTCAAGGAAATTAGATTTCTTGGAGTTGGTGCACTATGATATTTGTGGACCATTAAAGGAAAAGTCATCTGGTGGTGCTCTTTACTTTGTGACATTCATTGATGACCACTCAAGGAAGCTTTAGACTTATGCTTTGAAGGCTAAGAACCAAGTCTTGGAGAAGTTCAAACAATTCCAAGTATTGGTTGAGAGGCAAATAGGTAAGAATTTTAAATGCATTCATACTGATAATGGTGGTGAATATTGTGGACCATTTGATGACTATTGTAAATAGCAAGGCATTAGGTATAAAAAGACACCTTCTAAAACACCTCAGCTGTGGTTTGGAGGAGAGGATGAATATGATGTTAATTGAAAGAGTTAGGGATATGCTTACCGAAGCAAAGCTGCCTAGGCATTTCTTGGTAGAAGCATGTAATTAATCTGAGCCCTACAATTGTTTTAGATAATCATGTTCCAAATAATGTGTGGTTTGGCAAAAATGTCTCTTATGATCCCTTAAGAGTCTTTGGGTGCAAAGCATTTATTCATGTTCCAAAGGATAAGAGATCTAAGTTAGATGTGAAGACAAAGCAATGCATCTTTATTAGGGATGGTTAGGATTAGCTTGGCTATAGGCTCTATGAACCAATTGATAAAAAACTTGTGAGAAGTCGTGATGTGATTTTTGTAGAAGACCAAACCATTGAAAATATTGAGAAAGTAGAGAAGACTGAATCCCAACATAGTAGAGACTTGATTAATGTAGATCCAGTCTAGCCACCACATGCATAAGAACTAGTAGAGAATCAGACCTAGGATCATATGCAAGAAGATGACCATAGGGTTTGTGATGACCAGTAGATGGGATATCATTTAATGCTCTAACTGATGATGTTGTTTATGATCATCATGAAATACCTATAGATCCACTTATTGCACTTAAAAGGTCTACTAGAAAGAAACAACATTTAACAAAGTATTCTTTTGATGAGTATATGACTATGACTGATGGGGAGAGCCTGAATATTATGAGGATACTATGGATAGTGACCAGAAGTAAAAATGGGTTGATGCTATGCAAGATGAAATGCAGGCCTTGTATGATAATCAAACATTTGAGCTTGCGAAATTGCTTAACGGTAAGAGTGCTTTGCAAAACAGGTGGATATATAGGCTGAAACATGAATGAAATTCTTCTTCCCTAAGGTATAAAGCTAGATTGATGGTTGACAGAAAGGGAATTGATTACGATGAGATTTTTTCTCTGGTTGTCAAGATGTCCTCTATCAGGACCGTTTTGAGTTTGGTTGCAGGTCTTGATTTAGAGATAGAGCAGATGGATATAAAAACTGCTTTCCTCCATGGTGATATTGAGGAGAAAATCTACATGGAGCAGCCTGAAGGTTTTAAAGCAAAAGGAAAAGAAGATTATGTGTGCAAACTCAAGAAGAGCTTATACGACTTGAAGCAAGCTCCAAGGCAATGGTATAAGAAGTTTGAGTCTATAATAGAAGAGCAAGGCTATCAGAAGACTACTTCAGATCATTGCGTTTTTGTTAAACAATTTGCTAGTAATGATTTTATTATCCTTTTGTTATATGTTAATGACATGCTTATCAATGGTCAAAATGCTTCTAGAATTGATAGGTTGAAGAAGCAACTTGAGATGTCATTTGCAATGAAGGATCTTGGACCAACAAAGCAGATTCTTGGTATAAAAATCATCCAGGATAGAAAGGAGAAGAAACTTTGGTTGTCATAAGAAAAATACATTGAAGCTGTGCTACAAAGGTTTCAAATGGATAAAGCTAAGGTTGTTGGCACTTCTTTTGCTACACACTTCAAATTAAGTTGCAAGCAAAGTCCATCAAATAAGGAAGAGAAGAAAGACATGGAGAGATTTCCATATGCTTCAACCGTGGGTAGTTTGATGTATGCTATGATATACACTAGACCAAACTTAGCTCATGTTGTTAGTAGTATTAGCCATTTTCTTTCAAACCCAGGAAGAGAGCATTGGAATGCAGTGAAGTGGATCCTAAAATATCTCCATGGTACTTCTAGCTTGAAATTATGTTTTGGAAATGAGAAGCCTTTTCTAGTTGGTTACATTGATTCGAACATAGCAGGAGATGTTGACTCTAAAAGGTCTACTTCAGGTTATTTGATTATATTTGGAGGTGGAGCTGTAACTTGGCAATCTAAGTTACAAAAGTGTGTCACTTTATCCACTACAGAGGCTGAGTTCATTGCCATTACTAAAGCATGCAAGGAGATGCTTTGGATGAAGAAGTTCTTACAAGAACTTGGTTTTACTCAAGAGAAATATGTGTTATTTTGTGATAGTTAAAGTGCTATACATCTTAGTAAAAACTCAACTTTTCATTCAAGGTCCAAACATATTGATGTGAGATATCATTGGATACGTGATACTTTGAATGCTAACTTGTTGGAACTTGAAAAGGTTCACATTAATGAGAATGTTTCAGATATGATGACAAAATCTTTATCAAGATGGAAGTTTGAAGCTTGTTGTTTGATCGCCGATTTGGGGGTTACCTCCATAGAGTCGTGAGGGGGAGATTTGTTGGGTTTGGGCTCTATTCTTGTGTGGAGAAAAGCCCAAAACTGAGCAAGCCCACTTCATTTTCAATCAACTAAGTGAGACCTAGGGTAGAATGTGAGTGATCATTTGTGGCAAAATGCAGCCACATTGAGAGAGAAGAAAAGAGAAACTCAACCACCCCATTTTTCATTTTTCTCAGGTATGAACAGTCACTGTTAATTGACATGTACGAAGCCGTCCTCCGTTGGATCAGGTTGAAACTTTGATAGTAGGTTCTTGACATGTGACTCTTCGTTCTGAATGGTTAGATCATCGAGAGGAGGTTTGGAGTACAAGATATTGATCTCACATGGTGGTTATATTCTTGTCTGGAGAACCATTTTTCTAATATAACTTGTCCTTGTAAATCAAGTCATTCACCATTGGATTGGGCTAAAACTTTGATAGTAGATTTGGGATGTCTAGTTTTTCAATTTGAACAATTAGATCATTAAGACGAGGTCCGGAGTGTGAGAATCTGAGGTACTAATCTCGAACAACAGCTCTATTTTTAGGGGTATTCTTCGTTCTCAATTTTGAGCATTGGTGCTTAGTTGATTTAGGCTGTTGTTGGCATGATTTGTGCACTTATTTGAGACTCTCTTGTACCTGATTTGATCATAGTGGAACTATTTTTTTTTATTTGGATGACCCGTGATTTTTATCTCTCACATTGAGAGAATTTTTCTACGTTAAAAATCTTGGTGCATTATTCTTATTGTTTTCGTTTATTGTGCATAGATTGCTGCCATTATTATCCCAGTATTGTTGCCCTTCTTGCTCTTGCAAGTAGGAAATTGTGTGTTTATTTCCTAACACAAACATCCACCCCTTCTGGTTAGACCTCCACTTGCTACTCACACTTCCACCTGCACTCCAGCCTCCTTTATGCCACCTCATGTGCCCATTAATTAGGAGTTTACCACGATACCTACTCCCAGGCATGAGACCAGCGAGTGCAACTTGATGCCTCCACCACCGACAGTAACACAACCGGTGAGTCCTATCCTTACCCATTGATAACTTCCTATAGGAGTTATGTTTTTATTTAGTTTTTGTTTTAATTTATCTTAGCTTTGTTTCATTTAGTTAACTTTTAACTAATTTAATGATGTTCTCTAATGTTTTAGATGCCCATTGATACTTTGTTTGGGTTATGATGAGGTAAGTTGAAGCCAAGGATAAGCCAATTAAGATTTTAGTGCAGAAACAAGATCAACTAGCAAATTCTAGGCCTTTTACATCTTGATACAAGAAGATTCAGTTCTTGAGCTTGACACGAAAGTTGTATCCCTTTGGATCAATTTTCCAACTCATCACATTCAATCACCTCATTTGGACCTATGTAGCTCGAGGCACGAACAAAATAGTGACAAGAGGTTGTGATATCAAAGATAGAACGCTAGAGCTTGCCGGAGAGCACTATTTTACCCAAACTAGCACATGCAGCGAGATCTCGATGCCAAAAACATGATTTTGGGCCCCCAGTTAACTATTTTCATCCCACAACTATAAACAGGCATCCAATGATGAACCCTGAACACTTTTTGTTGAATTAATGACTTGATTTTCAACAATTCAACAATTATGACTACAACTACCTTCTAGATTTTGGTTAAAATTTTCAAACATGGTTGGCCAACAACCTTCAACCTTCAAACGTGGTAGGTGGCCAACAACCTTCAACTATGGTGTGCTAACAACCTCAAACAAGGTGGCTATCAAGCTCTATAAATAGAGTCTGGTTCTTCAAGCTCAAAACACACCAACACACCAACAAGAATCCATTCCTCTCCTCCTCCTTTCTAAGCATTTAGAGATTCATTTGTTTACTTTGTTTTCTCTCTATATTGTGAGTTGAGAGTTGAGAGCATACACCAGTGAGACAAATACTGTAAGGTATTCTGGGTGTATTTGGGATTTGGGTTGAGTGGAGTGAAACATTTTGTATCTTCATCATATTTCTATATTGAAATATTTGATTGTCGTCTTTGTCCGTGGACGTAGGCTTTAAGCCGACCCACGTAAATTCCTGGTGTCATTTACCATTACACTTCCGCATATTTATTTTGCGCTACTTTGTTTGTGTCTTTGGGCCCACCATATCACAACAAACTGGTATCAGAGCTCTTATAGAGTTCTGGGCTAATTTGTTCAAAATGTCTACTGCAAAATTTGATATTCAGCAGTTTGATGGGCGCATTAATTTTGGCATGTGGAAGGTCCGTATGATGGCTGTTCTTGTACAGCAAGGTGTAAAAGTAGCACTTTCTGACAAGGAAAATAAGCCCGAGACAATGAAGGAATCTGAATGGGAAGATGCCGATCAGAAGGCTCTTTCTATTATTTAGTTATGCATTACAGACGATGTACTGCAAGAGGTCCTTTCAGAGAAAACAACAAAATCGTTGTGGACCAAATTAGAGTCATTATATATGACTAAGATGGTGGCTAACCGTCTCGGTGTTTTACAACGTCTGTACATGCTCCGTATGGCAGAAGGGACATCAATCCGTTCTCACATAGCTGAGTTCACATCACTCGTCACAGATCTGAAAAATATGGACGAGACATTTTCAAGTGAGCAACAAGCAATGATGTTGCTTTGTTCCTTACCTCCTTCCTACAGGCACTTTCGTGAAACGCTCATATATGGTCGTGAAAGCCTCAAAATTGATGAGGTGAAATCTGCACTTTTAAGTCGTGACAAAATGGAGCATGATTCTAGCAGTCGTGATGATATTGCATCTGGCTTATTTGCTAGAGGAAGGTCAAAGGAAATTGGATCGAGTAGTAGCAGAGGAAAGTCTAGATCTAAGTCTAGACATCGTAAAGGCAGGTGCCGATACTGCGAGAAAGAAGGGCACTAGAAAGCAGAATGTCCGAAGCTCAAAGACAAGAAGGACAAAGATTCAAGTGATGCAGCAAGTGTTGCTGAAGGTACTGATAATGTTCTCGCGGTATCAACCAGTTCAATTGGTGATACTTGGATGCTTGATTCTGGATGCTCTTATCACATGTGTCGGAATCGGGATTGGTTTACAACTTTCTAGTCAATAGATGGTGGTGTTGTCCTTATGGGGAATGATATGCCCTGTAAGGTCATTGGCATTGGAACAATCCAAATCAAGATGCATGATGGAGTTGTGAGAACGCTGACTGATGTTCGATACATTCCAGACTTGAAAAAAAATCTTATATCCTTGGGTATCTTCGATTCTCAAGGTTATAAGTATTCTGGTGAAGGTGGAGTTTTAAAAATCTCCAAAGGTGCTCTTATTGTGATTAAAGGCAAGCTGGTCAATGGCCTTTATCTACTTCAAGGAAGTACAGTTGTTGGTGCTGCCTTGATATCATCCTCATCTGATTTTGATTCAGATACTACTCATTTGTGGCATATGCGTCTAGGGCATATGAGTGAAACTGGAATGTCAATCTTGAGCAAACGTGGCTTGCTAGGTGATCACAAAGTTGGGAAGCTTGACTTTTGCGAACACTGTGTCTATGGAAAGCATACCAGAGTCAAGTTTAGCACTGCTATACACAGGACTAAGGGCACGAGTGGAATTACATTCACTCTGACTTGTGGGGCCCTGCGCCTATTCCGTCAAAAGGTGGTGCTAGATACCTATTGACATTCATTGATGATTTCTCAAGGAAGGTATGGGTTTATTTTCTGAAACATAAAAATGATGTGTTCCATACTTTCAAGAAATGGACAGCACTTATTGAGAACCAGACCGGCAAGAAAATCAAGCGTCTCCGAACAGATAATGGTTTGGAGTTACGTGAGAGTCGATTCAATGAGTTACGTGAAGATGAAGGCATAATGCGGCATCAGTCTTGCACGAAAGACTCCGCAACAAAATGGAGTAGCTGAACGTATGAACAGAACTCTTTTGGAGAGAGCTCGCTGTATGCTCTCTAATGCTGGTTTATCAAAAGAATTTTGGGCTGAAGCTGTCAATATGGCTTGCTATTTGGTGAATCGGTCTCCATCAACTGCGATCGATTTGAAGACTCCTATTGAGGTATGGTCTGGTGCTCCTGCTGATTATTCAAATTTGAGAATTTTCGGTTGTCCTGCATATGCTCATATTGATGATGGAAAGCTTGAGCGAAGGGCATTAAAATGCATATTTCTCGGATATCAAACTGGGGTCAAAGGTTATAGATTATGGTGCACTGAACCTAAGACATCCAAATTCATAATCAGCAGAGATGTAAAGTTCAATGAATCATCCATGCTTCATCCCAAAAAGGAGGTTGGCGATGCAGTAAAAGACCAAGATGCTAGCAAGCAGGTGGAGTTTGAAGTTGAACCACCAAAGCAGATAGAAGAAGATGTCTCTGATCAGCCCATTCAAGAAGAAGAACAAGATAGTGATGATGTCGCAGATGCACGACAACAGTTGCAGCACTATAGCCTTACAAGAGACAGAGAAAAAAGACAAATAAAACAACCACAGAGGTATGGTCATGTAGACATAGCCTCTTTTGTATTATCAGTGGCAGAGGATATGGAATCAGAAGATCCTACCACATATCATGAGGCTATCTCGAGTAAAGAGTCTGTACAATGGATTGCTGCAATGAGTGAAGAGATGAAGTCTCTCCATAAGTTGGGAGTTGGTGAAACCACCTAAAAGACATAAAGTCGTTGGCTGCAAATGGATCTTCAAGAAAAAGGAAGGATCCCCTGGAGTTGAACCAACTCGTTACAAAGCACGTTTAGTTGCAAAAGGTTTTAGCCAAAGGGAAGGAATAGACTTCAATGAAGTATTCTCTCCTGTTGTGAAACATAGCTCTATTCGGGTATTGCTCGCTATGGTTGCACTATTTGACTTAGAGCTTGAACAGCTCGATGTCAAAACAGCTTTTCTTCATGGTGAGCTTGAAGAACAAATCTACATGCAGCAACCGGAAGGTTTCACTATTCAAGGCAAGGAGGATCATGTATGTCTCCTAAAGAAGTCATTATATGGCTTAAAGCAATCTCCTCACCAGTGGTATAAGAAATTTGACACTTTTATGTTAAGTCATGGTTACTCAAGGAGTGACTATGACTGTTGTGTTTACCACATAAAGCTCTTAGATGGTTCTTTTGTCTATTTGTTGCTTTACGTTGATGACATGCTCATTGCTGTATGTCTGAGATCAAGAAGCTGAAGAAGCAACTGAGTGGTGAATTTGAAATGAAAGATCTAGGAGCAGCTAAGAAGATTTTGGGCATGGAAATGCATAGGGATCGATGTGCTGGCAAATTATATTTGTCACAGAAGAAGTATGTTGAAAAAGTACTTCAGCGCTTTGGAATGCAAGATGCAAAGCCTGTGAGTACTCCGTTGGCAGCCCATTTCAGATTATCAGCCGCACATTCACCACAGTCCGTTGAAGAGGAGGAACAGATGTCACATGTTCCTTATGCTAGTTGGAAGCATCATGTATGCTATGATATGCACTCAACCAGATATTTCACATGCCGTTAGTGTTGTTAGTAGATATATGGGGCATCCTGGCAAGATGCATTGGCAGGCAGTGAAATGGATACTTCGATATCTTCGAGGTACTGCAGATGTTGGCTTGGTATATGACAAAAGTTCTAACACTGGTGGTAGTGTTATTGGTTACATTGACTCAGATTATGCTGGAGATGTTGACAAAAGGAGATCTCTGACGGGATATGTCTTCACGCTCTCAGGTAGTGCAATTAGTTGGAAAGCAACTCTACAATCTACTATTGCACTATCTACCACGTAGTGAATACATGGCGGCGAAGCAGTGAAGGAAGTCATTTGGCTCAAGAGTTTGGTAGGCAATTTGGGCTTGGAACAAGATGTCACAACTGTTTATTGTTATAGCCAAAGTGCCATATATTTGACCAAAAATCAAATGTATCATGAGAGAACCAAACACATTGATGTCAGATATCACTTTATTTGGGAAATAATTTCTCAAGGTGCTATTGTTGTGAAGAAGATTAGTACCTCAGACAATCCAGCTGATATGTTGACAAAGTCAATCACTGTTGCTAAGTTCAAGCATTGCTTAGACTTAGTTGACATTCACAATATGTGAGTTTTGCCCTTATGGGCATTTTGGAAAAGGCGACTTCAGAAACTTGATGAAAATCAAGTCAAGGTGGAGATTGTTGAATTAATGACTTGATTTTTAACAATTCAACAATTATGACTACAACTACCTTCTAGATTTTGGTTAAAATTTTCAAACATGGTTGGCCAACAACCTTCAACCTTCAAACATGGTAGGTGGCCAACAACCTTCAACTATGGTGTGCCAACAACCTCAAACAAGGTGGCTATCAAGCTCTATAAATAGAGTTTGGTTCTTCAAGCTCAAAACACACCAACACACCAACAAGAATCCATTCCTCTCCTCCTCCTTTCTAAGCATTTAGAGATTCATTTGTTTACTTTGTTTTCTCTCTATATTGTGAGTTGAGAGTTGAGAGCATACACCAGTGAGACAAATACTGTAAGGTATTCTGGGTGTATTTGGGATTTGGGTTGAGTGGAGTGAAACATTTTGTATCTTCATCATATTTCTATATCGAAATATTTGATTGTCATCTTTGCCCGTGGACGTAGGCTTTAAGCCGAACCACGTAAATTCCTGGTGTCATTTACCATTACACTTCCGCATATTTATTTTGCGCTACTTTGTTTGTGTCTTTGGGCCCACCATATCACAACACTTTTTGCTCAGTTGGGAAGCAGTTAGAGTGGTCAAAGAGTGCCCACACAATGATTAAGGATTTAGGAGTCAACGCAAAGGAGGAGAGATCTCACATTAATTCCCATTCCTCAGTTCAAGCTTATGGTTCTTTATGGCAGCGTGTTCTTTTCTTCTTTTATTCCTTTTTCTTTGTCATTTATTTTATTTTAGCTAGAATTAAGTCCATGTTGTTATTAGGGTGTTGGTGGATTCTAGTGTTTAACAATACTATTTATGGATTGGAATTAGTTTTATTTTTAATTCTAACGGCTAAGTGCTTATGCTTATTCTTAATGCTTTTAATTGCCATATCACCAATTAATTAAATTGAGGCATATATATATATGAGCAAAAACTAGAGATAGACAAATGCGGTTCATGTGGTCATTGTTTGAAATCCATATAGCTTAAGTCTTTTTCTAAATTAGTTTGCGCTAAGAGATTAGACAATCAATTTAAGCTAAAGAGAATTTCTTGACCTTGGGATAGCCTAGTAATTAATTTAAAAAATCTGGTCATTAATTAGTTAGAACAAAAATAAATTAATTGATATCTATAATAGTTGCATTAGTAGTCTGGTAAAATCAATTGCCATAACATATAATTCAGTTTATTTTTTTTTCTTTTCTTTATTTATTTTGGCAATTATCTTTAATTCTTTAATTAAAATCCATTAATTTGATTTTGTCCAAGTAGTTATTGGGGGCGTTTGTTTGTGACTATTTTGGCTAATAATAACATTTTTTTTCCCCAAAAATCACTTTTGTATATTTGGATAATTTTTAAAAAATAATAAAAAATTAAAAACATTAGTTTTTAACATTTTTTTATAGAAACTAAAATTAATAGGTTCTGAAAAAAAAATTAACTTTGAACTTTTTTAGTTATATATAAAATTTAGATTTCATCATAACTTTTTTGTAAAATCTGAAACAATCACACCCATTGTCTTAAAGTTTCTGATACTTGGCCTGTATCTTTTGAGTGCAATACTCTACTCACGAGTTTATTACTATATGATCCAGTATACTTGTTGCAATCGCATCAAGTTTTTGGCCCCATTGGTAGGGATAATATTGATATTATTACTAATTGACATTAAACTAGATTGGACTCTTATTTATTTAAATTCTATTTAATCAATTTTATTTTTGTGTTTTTTATTTACTTGATTTTTTACTAGTTTTGTTACCTTAATTATTAATTCTATTACAATTTTATGTTTTAGTTAGTTATGTTACGTTTTCTTGTTTTTGATTTATTTGTTGTTCTTTTATTTCAATTTTGTTAGTTTCAGATTTTTTTATATTTTTGATTATTTATTTATTTACATACTTAATTCCTGATTTCTGTTTCTTTTTTTCTAGTTTATTTTCATTTTTTTGCTTTTTTCATTTTATTCTTTTATTTTATTTTTGTTTTTATTATTTTTCTTTATTTTTTGTATAGTTAATTTTGTTAGTTTTATTTTCTTCTGTTTTCTATTTATTTTTATTTTTATTAATTTTATTTCGTCTTCACTTTTTATTTTTTTATTTTTATAGTTTAACAACATATGAGAGAATAGTAATTGATCTATGAAAAAGTATTTAATTCCTACTCTTGAAGGATGTTCATCTTAGGATTGTGAGGCTGCTAGTGCAGGCTAATATCTTTGAGTTGAAGACTTCTTTGATCATATTTGTTCAACAGAATTACAAGCAATTAGAAGTGGTTAATCCTAATTCATCGGTGCAAGTTCTAAGGTGTGATTTCTATTAGTTTGCGGAACCATCACTCGAAGAACAAGTTAACTTTGTTGGTGGCCCTCAGAGAAACAAGCCATATTACAACACCTATAATCTTGGATGAAGTAATCATCCAAATTTCTCTAGGGACAACAATAATGCACTTAAGCAACAATTCTACCAACCAAGGCAATGTAATGAAAAGTACACTAGCAAGAGAAACTACTCCTCCATTGATGGAGTTTACAAGGCAAACTAATGAGAAGTACATAAAATTTAATCCAAGAACCAAAACTTAAAGAAGAAAAGAGGTAGAGCGAAGAAAGGGTTTGGAGGGAGAGTCTAGATAAAGAGAATGCTCAAAGCAGTTGCCTAGGGATTTGAGCTTAGCAAGAAAGTTGCAAAGAATATTTTGAATTTTTCAAAACATATTTATTTATTTCAATATGATCTCTATAAAGAGAGGTATGGATTTTTCATTACAATGCTTTCTGAAAATCTCTCCAAATAACTTCCCAAACTTTTCTATTTAGCTCCTAGAATACTTCTCTTGTAAATAAGCTCCGAAAGAAGCTTAACATATAAAAAAGGTAAAAAACAACCTAAAAATAATAAAACAAAATCTAATGTAATAACCGAAATTAAGAACAATAAAATCAATAAAAAAAGGAAACTAACTAAGAAGAAAAAAAATTAAGTCAATTGAAATCTAATCAATTATTAAAAAAAAACAAAATCCAAAATATTCATAAAAATAACATCACCTCCTTGGCAACGAAGTCAAAATTTGATAGGATTGTTGTTACCCCTAACAAATTGAGAAGTTATTTTATGCCAAGTTGCACAAAACAAAAAATGTACTAAGGTACACAACTCAAGTCATCTATCAAAGAAGTGTTACTAGCTAATCTGAAACCAAATAAGGGTTTAATTGCAAGGTTAAGTATGCAATATAATAGAGAATTAATTCAATAAAATAAAAATTACCAGCACAAGGAGTTTTGCCGGCCAATGATTAGTTTCTACTTTACTCATAAAGATTAATTGAAGGAGGTAGTTATTTTTTTATTAATCATACAATTACACAACTAATAATGCAATTCAACTTAGCAACCATGAATGTAACTAACTAAAAACTTGGTTAACATATGACACTAGAAAATTGCAATCATAATCTCTAAATGCCAATGCCAACTTAAATGTCAATCTCAATAACCTAATGCTCTATCAAGAATTAATTCTAGATCCCTTTATCAATTGAGCATATATTACTCAATTAATCAATTTATGTTCAATTAGTTGCCGAAACTATATGCACCATTCACAATTAGGAACATACACAAAATTAGGGTTGCTTTCAAAAATATAAATGTATAAATCAATATGAAAATATTCAAGGAAGATAGAAAGAAGAGATATTAGAAAGCCAAACCATAAATTGTATAAAAAATTCAGAGTCTCAGCATAATCCTTGAACCCTTGAAAATCTTTGCATGAGCTAGAGAAATTACTTCATTGATGGAGGTTACAAGGCAAAGCGATGAAAAGAGAAGAAAATTTAATTCAAGAACCAAAAATTAAAGAAAAAAAGTAGAAAAATATAGGGTTTGGATAGAAAAGGAGAAAGGTTCTAGAGAGACAATGCTCAAAGTAGCTACCTAGGGTTTTAAGCTGGAAATGAAAGTTGTAGATAATTTTTTAGCTTTTCAAAACATCATTAATTATTTGTCTCAATTTGATCTTTGCGAAGAGAGATACGAGTTTTCCACTATAATGATATCTTAAAATCTCCTCAAATAAGCTCCAAAACTTTTGTATTAGCTCTCAAAATGCTCTCTTGTAAAGAAGCTCCAAGCTTCATGCACCTCCAGTTGTGATATCTACAAGTCATAAATACCAGACAAAGGATCCAAACTATCAAGAATCAACCGAAATTCATTTTGACACAAAAATGGTGCATTTATGAAAGCTTTACATATTAAACACAATTTAGGACTAAACAAGGATTCATGCAATTTTCTAGGAACTTATTCTCAAATGAGGGCTAAAACACCAAGTGATGGAGGAACATATGCACAATTTCATGCTTATCAAGGACACATTCACCCTATTCAAACATCTTACCTTGAAAAAGGTAAAAGGGACCCTAAGGTCTAACCTTCTGAAAAAGTGGGCATACATAAAGAAGAACTCGGTAGAGGCCTCTTCCTACTCTATAACGACACACCCTATCAACATGGGTGCAAGAGATGCACTCAATCTTCTCTTCCTCTTCGTACAAGAAAACCTTACAAGTACATAAACTGGGCTATCCCTAAACCCTAAACTCTATCCCTTTATCATCATAAAAAATTGAGGCCACTTCATTGACCTCAATACTAACCTAAGTTTGCAAGCCATATGTCTCCTCCTCCGCCCATATCTCTATCAGTTGAAATTATCACGAGAATAGGGGTTGAATCGTGCTTTACACTTCTTTCTATTTTTAAAATATTAAATAAAGTCTATCAAGTTTTTCACTTGAAGGCAGCAGAAATCTTTATTAGTAAGGTTCAAATAGTTACTTTCTGAACTAAGTGAGAAACTCAGAAAATGTATATACTTGTTCTCAACAAATATATAAAATACTGAAAGATAACAAGTTGAGGAGAGATAGAGAGATATTACTTAGAGATTTTTATATTGGTTAGGCCAACATTGCCTATATTCAGTTCTCAACAACCTGTTGAGTTTCACTTACAGCCTTTCTTAACCAAAAGAAAGTGAGCTAGTTTTTGGATAACCTTCTCAAGCTATATCCAGTGAGAAGTAGTTCCAATTTACTCTCAATCCCAGTAGATTTTTTTACTAGCCTTTTCAAGCTAACCTTACAATGATCACTACTGGATCAAGGTACAAAGTTGTTGGTTTGGTTGGTACACTTCAGCTAAAAACACAGTCAAGTTTTGAGGGAATAAAATAGTATATGAACTGAAAACTTGAATGACTTCTTTCTAAAATTCTTCCTAAGTAGAAGAAGTTATCTAATGAAATCCAAAAAAATGATTTTTATAGAAACTGATTAGATGTAATGAACTTTTAAGAAAAAATAGTGAACTCTTCCAGTGTTCTTGCATGAAAGTCTTAGGTCCAAAAAAGTCTTCTTCACATATGAAGGAGTCCTCCTTTTATACTTGGATTTCAAATGTAGTCATTTCCTCTTGATTTTATTTCTTTTTGACACATGTTGATCTTCTTTTTATGTCCTTAGAACTATACTCTAGAAGAGTAGCTAATTAAGCTGTGTCAGCATGGTCTATTATAGGTTCAATATTGTAGTCAAATGTGGTTTCTGGATGACCTTTAGAAACAGCTTTTATTTCCTGAACATTAGTTTTGAACATCTTCTTCTAGAAGGTAAGGATATTGACCAAGTACTAAAGCAACATGTCACTGTCAATACTTTTATGAGAGTTGATGACCTTAATTTGAAATTTGATATTTTTCCTACTTTTATATAAAGTTAGCACAGTTTCTGAATACGCATGCTTTCTGATGTACTTCCTCAATTTCTAATCTTTTTGTTGATATTCTTTGCTTTAGTCTGAGCTTGATATGGATTCCAATCATTATTGAAGACTATGATCATGACTTGCTTCAAGAAAATTGAATTCTTCATTGATGTAGCACTTTTTGAATGCATAACCCACTTTTTGAAGATCTGAGCTTGGTTTTTGATGCTTGAATTTTTTTCTCGTGTATCTAACATACTTAAGTTCGCTTTCAGAACTATTTTTCACATCATTAAAATTCTGGATATTTTTTAATGAGATTTTAATTATGTTAAAACATAACTTTGTGAAAAATATCTCGTTGATTGAACTTATATGTTATGAGAATGGTTTTGTTAAATGCTACAGAAACTCAAGTGCAACACTAGTCCATTCTTCAAAATATTTTAAAAAAATTTGCTTTGTTATCACTTAAAACACAAGCTATAAAACTTTCTGAAGGGTTTTGAAGCTAACAACTTCCTCTTCCTTGGAAATTTAGCCATTGATAAATACCTATATAGAGCAAAGGAAATGGAGGCTCTAGAAAAGGGAAGGAGCTCTCAAAAACCCATAAAAGAGAAGAAAATATCAAGGGAGAACAATATCACCTACCCTAAGGTTTTAATCATAAAAAGTCCAGAATAAAGGAGTGGCAATAGAGAAACATAGTCCACCAATTGAAATTGAAGAAAAATAGGAGTAAGAGTTGAGATTTGACTAACATCCTACTTGTGAATTGGAGAATATGAAAAAGCAAAAAGCCTTGAAGTCGTGAACGAAATGAGCTTCTCATTTTGATTCAAACACTTTTAGTTTCCTCATTTTTATTGAACTGCAAAAAACATTTCCTACCAGTTGAGATCACATTTGAAGCTCCCACTTCTTCTAACAGTTAGGGGTTAGTTACTTTAGTCCAACAGCCTATGCTTGAGCTATGATGGCAAATTAAAGATGATATGATTGCCTTTCATTCAAAATGTGTTAGGTTTCATTGCATGATTCTCCATAACCATCACTGTAGTAGCTAAAAGGACACACTAAAACCATACGTAGAGAATAGGATCAATCAAGCTTGACACGTAGTCCTCAGTACATAAGCCTTGGCATAAAGACCTTGACATCCATAACTCGGCCTATGACCAAACTCCAGGGCTGTGTACTAGACTTGAAGTATGGGCTAGATGATTTGGCCAGTCCTTAGGAAGTTTGGATAGAGGGTCCCATAGGTTGACTACATGGCACACAATCTCAAATCTCGCATCAATTAGGCATGCTTCTAATTATGGCATAAATCTGGGGCATATCGCACCTACTATTTGCAAAGTTTGAGGTGTCATGAAGCACATTTTGAAAAGGCAGGTTGCAAACAGCACATGACCTAAAGTTTAGAAAGGTAAAATACATTTTACCTAACTTGGGAACGTGACCGGCATGTGAGGAATCTCATTCCATCCCCACGTAAGCCTTCTGGGTGATATGTCTCACTAAATACATAATCTATCAATAAATATAATTGTTAAAATATAATCTCTTTGAAATATAAATATTTTCTCTAATTAAAACATAATGCTCAATTTCATAAACTGAAAATATTTTATAATTTAATCTTTGAAAACTCTTATTCAAATCTGTTGATCTATAATTCATAACTACCTCATCACAAAGAATTAGTCTTAAACCTAAAAATCATTGATATTTGAAAACTAAATTACACATTCATCTCTAGTTCATCCCAGAAGTCTCTAATTACAATTTGTATTTCATTTACATGCTTAATATTTGAAAATACTAGATTATATCAAACTCCATGCGTGGAAAGGATCCTGTCTACACATCTACTGAAGCACTTTACTCTAACATAGTCCTACTCTATGCCTTACTGCAAAGTAAGACTCACTATTGGAATAATAGCATCTGTGGAACTGGAATTCGAATAATCTCTAAACCTGCAACTATGAGAGAAGAGAGAGAGGTGAGTCAACGGACTCAATGAGTGAGCTCTCATCCATCACCCACATGGGACAACCAAGGAATATACATAATGCAATATATATGCAGCAAACAAAACCATTTGATATTTATAGGCATAACTATATAACAAATATGTCTCTGCTTTTATAAATTCATAGAAACACATATCTAAATTCTTACTTTAACAAGGAATCATTTTCCACACCTTTATACAATAGCTTTTAAATCAAATATTCTCATAAAACATATTTATCTATAAATGTAAATGTTATAAAGCTGGTAATCTCTAGTAAAACATAAAGAGCAGTAATCTCTTAGAGAAACAGGGATCTCTGGTTATGCATCGCTTAACAAAACATAAATTCTTTGGTTATGCATGTCAACCATGACATAACAATTTATCTAATCTCTGGGATCCAAATTGGACACCTAACTAGGCTCCATTCTCTATTCTCTGAGATTGTCCTCTCAGGATGACTTGGTACCAAAGTTAACGGTCGAGATTCAGTCGTTAACTCGCTGTCTATTTCTTTATAGCTACCATCTAGTCTCTAATTCATAAAATATTTCATTTTCTCTAAAACTCTCCTTTGGGCTTTTCTCTAGGCATAAAACTCCATAATGCATAATTACTTTACTTTTAGAATTATTGGAAAATTTATAAAATCTCTAAATCAAGTTATAATCGTACTCTAGCTCTTTTAATTAAATCATTTTAAATATGAAGGGCGGGTAATTCGTCCCTTACGAAGGCAAACTCCTAAATCTTAGTACTCTGAGAGTTTTGGACTCATATAACTCTAACAATCTGGCTTTACCATAACTATGGTTGTGAAAATTGAGCCCAAGGATTCACCACTTGTAGGCATCCCGATTTCAAATCCACAGAATATGTATCTGGCAGTTGCTAAGAATTATACTGAATTATGTATCTCTTGGTACCATAAAACTAAAGTTCTAAATCCATTTCTTAACTAACATATTTTAATATACTTAATATATAACTAACATCATAATTCAAAACATTGGGGGTTCTAAATAATGTAGCTCCTCTAATATTATACTTCTAAACCAAAAAGGTTCATAATGATAAAAATCTCTGATGTTACAATAATATCTCAGTTTATGAAACTAAATCATACCCTGCTTGACATTCTTGCCAAAATATCTTGACTAATACTCTAAAATTATATTTTGAAATCTCAAGTCTTGAAATATAATGATATCATAAACTCTTAAAATATGTTTGAAAAAATAGTAACTTATTAAATCATATATTCTTACAATAAATCTCTTGGTGTTGCACATAAAACATTTCCATAACATACAATCCATCAATCATGGTCCCATGGTTTTCTAAATTTCATTTTCATTCTATATATTTGAAATCATAGCTTTACAAGATCATATATATTCATATTTCCATCTCTAATACCATATTTAGTAATCTTCATGAATAAAACATACTTGTAATGACTAAAGATAAGGCCATGAGTTTAAACCTACTCCCCTAGAGGGGGAGGAAGAGATGGCGTCAACACCAACTAAGCTCCAGGGAGCCGAGAAGGCACCAACGTCAATTATAACAATCATAAAACTCTATATTAATCTCTAATAACATCTAGATAACTCTAAAACAATCCTAACAATATTGGGGAGCACCCCTACTTGAAAACAATGGCTAAAAACAATAACCCATAACATGGGGGAGGAATAACATGACATAAACCAACAATCTTACCTTTGATCTCTAAATCTTACCTTTGATCTCTTGGGAGGAAGGGGAATGGGGTGGATTTGAGTGAGAAAAGGAGTAGAAGATGGTTTGGGAGTGATAGGATTCGAACTTAGGGGGTGAAAACCGAGCTTGGGGTAGAAATAACGATAAGGGGATCATTTGAGTGAAACCTCATCATTTTGCACTATTTCTGCCAAACTGACACCACTATAGCAGTCTATGACAGTTTAGCTGCTCCCTTGATCGTGCGGTAATCACGTATGACCACTATAGCAGTCTCCAGAATCCCCAAATGGTGAAATTGAAATGCTATGACCACTATAGCAGTCTTCAGGGTTCCAAACAGTGAAATTGAAATGTTGTGACCGCTATAACAGTCTTGGACTACTATAGCGGTGACAACAAAGTCCAACAGCACTATTTTATTGTCATCAGCACTTGGGTTACCTCCATACTCACTTATTTACAGTTATTAATTTTAAGTTAATGACCTCATTAACTTTAAAACATAAATGTAAATAAGGAAATACCCCAATTTGGATTCAAATAAAATATCTAAAAAATCAAAATTCCAACCAATCAAAATCTCATTTTTGAGTTCTAGTTCAAATTCTAGAATTCTTACGATTTTCTAAACTTGGGGGCTAAAAATGAAATATCTAGATGTTTCCTAAAATTCATTAAAAATCACTCTTCAATTCATTTCCCTTTGGAGAGCAATTACCAGAACTTTTGATCCCAAGAATGTAACTCTATCATATAGTCTTCCAAGGAGGTATAAGGCTCTATACTTAGCGAAATCCCAAACTCAGCAACATGGGCGGGTCCTTGGGGACCTTACAGAACTTGTCTGCTGACACGTGTACATTGGGTATTACACAATCAAATCTCTCCATTTGCATGACTTTTTAAATAGTGGGAGTAGAATTTAACTATATTTGCTTATGTGACATTACACAATTGGATGGCTATGTAAAACTCTTTTATATCATTAGTGCATCAAAATTAAATCCTAAAATGGTATGGTTATTTAATTTACAATTTAAATGTATTTTTTAAAAGTTAAAAGTTTACATTTAAGCCAACATATATACACCATTGGTAGAAGTGAAAAAACAAACCAAGAGTAAATGCCTAATGTGATCCTTCAAGAAAATTGCATAGGATATTATAGTCCTTTAAAAAGAGATAGAAGCATATCCCATTGTCCTTTAAGATATAAATTAGAGGACAAGTTTGTCCCTTTAGGAAGTTGATTCACAAAAGCTTAACGAAATTGCATGTGACCTGTTAATACAGTGATATTGGACGTTATTTGACATGTGTGCAAAATGACATGGTTTTATTGTAGCCCTGACTGAAAGAGATCGAAAGGGGATTGTGTCTCAATTTGGTTTAGATAAAACTCCAAGCAAAAAAATATTCGTTTTTACCACTTTGATTAAAAGACATCGTTTTGGTGAGGGAAAGATGTTCCAAAATGTTGTTGTTTAGATTGTAACCAATAATATTATGAATATGTTATCATTTTACTATGTCACTATGACTCTATTAAGGGAGAGTTAATGGAGGGACTAAGGTGTTTACCTTTTACAATCTTGATGGATCATAGAACGATTTTTTTTCCCTTGAGGAATTAAATTGTCCAACACAAATTTTGGAAAAATGAAATTGGGTGTTCACCCTAAAATCAAATAGTTTCTAGTATTTTTAAGTTTTGTTCTCTAACTTTAGGACGAGATGCATTTTATTGGATCAAAGCCCAAACACATCATCTATTTGACGATATTGTAGAGTTTTCTTGCTAATATGATTCATCAAGTAAAATTCGTGATATCTTGTGCTGAAGGTAGCGTAGCAATATATATATTTTTTTTTTGGGGCGCCGCCCCGCCGCGGGGTTGCTCAAATCGTGATTGAAGTGCAAATATTTCTGAATTCGATGCAAACAAGGACTTTTGGAATAACTTAAAGGAAACAAAATTATTTACAATAACAAAATATATGCATATCTATAATCCTTAATTTAATTTGCAAAATATTCTCAACCTTATTTTCATTAATCTAAATTAGATCAGTTTTACTGTGCCAAATCTTTCATTTCAACCATTCCTTTGCCAATGGACGAATTAATATCAAATCAACAACAGTAACTTTAGCCCGACACAAAATCTCCAAATGGATAAAACAAATAGTTTAATCATGTGATCAAGTTTTCTTTCTTTCTTTCTTTCTCTTTTGTCTTTCTTTGATTTCGATCGAGTAGTCGTTAGGCTTTTCGACATGTCAATGGACGTTTGGAATTCAATGAAATGGATATATATGGATAGACTAAATAATTATGAACACTCCAACCCTTTGACATTGCCAACATTTCACTTTCTTCACCTATTATATTGGCATCATGTTTTTCTTTTTGGTGGGCATTTCTCGATCTTTTCTGGCCATGCATCTTGTTTGTGTAGCAAATTAAAGGATGTGATATATAGCAGTCTAGTTTGACTATTGGGTTTGTTTGTTTCTTCTTTTATTTATTTTTTATTTTTTTGAGTTTTGGATAATACTTACTTTGACTATTAGAAATTGTGAAAGTGCATATATATTTGAGACAACACGGATTGTTAAAATATTGGAATATTTTACTACGTCATGTCAGAAATTTTGATCTTCCTATGTGCCGACCTCTTTCTTTTTTACTCTTTATTCTTTTCCCTTTCCCTCTATCAATTACTTGATGGAGCTTTATTAAAAACTTAAGGCATCCATTGTATGCGCATTAAAGAATAATTTTAAACAATAGGTACACATTTCTATCACATACGTATGATTATAAGTTAGATATTTTTTTTCTGCTGCTGCATGAATTATTAGAATTTTAGAAAGAAAATTGCGTCCCTTGTGGTTTAGTTATTGGTAGTTAGTGCGGGTGAATAAATTAGTTATATTAACTAATTTATAGTTAGCAGCCAGTTATGTATTGACATGCTTTATGAAAATGAACATAAATATTATATATAAGGCCATATGGCACCTTTGATAATATAAAATCTAATAGTATAAATATAAAATCTGTCAAAATTTTAATACTGCACGGTATTTAATACGACATTGTACATGTCTAAGACATTATATTATATCATAAAATAATAATTTACACTCATATCTCTTGAGATTTGATGTAATTACATTCAATATCCTTTTAGTTTACAAAACTATTACTTACCTCTCCTGAAGTTTATTAAAATTATATATTGACTGCCGCTATAGTTATTTGTTTATTAATTTAAGTGACAAGAAGATAACAGCGAAATATGCATGATTATTAATGACAATATTTGACATAAATATTCACTAAAATATCTCTTTCTTTTAATTATAAGTTATAATTATATGTTTCATTTTTATGTGATAAAAAAGTATTTTATTCAATGAAAATATTAAATGTTGCTAAAATATTATAATTTCATCATTAACAATTACGTATATGTCTCACGTTCTCTTTTTTAGTCACTTAAATTACTAAACTTATATTTATATAGAAGGTCAATATATTGCAATTTTAGTCATCTCAAGGGAGGTCAGTGATAGTTTTACAAAATAAATAGGTGCTAAGTGTAATTATGTACACTAAACCTCAAAGGAGCTTAGTGTAATTTTCCCTATAATATAATATAATAAAATATTTTTACCTCACCATCATAAATAATTTTAATTAAAATTAAACATTTGATAAAAATGAAATAATGATTTATTAATCATTTAATTGTAAATTCGTAAATAAATATTTTTTTATAAAGTGTGTGAATTTATTCATACACAAGATCTGGGATTATAAGACCTCTAACACAATTGGATACATCTACTAGTCACAATTTTGATCCTTCAAATTTGGCTGAGTGTCTTAAAACATGTGCTAAGTAACACCCTGATTAAATCACATAATATGCTTAAATCGTATTACGACTTTTACTAGTAGCTACCCTCTATTTTCATAATTAACATATTTATTGAGAGATAATCTAACGAGAACACATTTTTTTTCTCTCAAAAACTTAAAATAAAATGCAAGCCTTGAGCATAAGCTATAATAAAATAAATTACACATATTCGAATGATCAATAATAATGAAGCAAAAATAGAATTCATCACACTTAATCATACATTCACAGAACGAAACCTAGGCATAAACATCACATCATATATATAAACTAACTAGTGTTTTGACCCGTGCGATACATGGGATGATAAGTGTATTGGACTAGAAAATATGGGCCTATACCTCAGCCCAAGTTACAATACCTCGGACACGGATCCCAGACCTCGGCCTAATCAAGAAGATTCTCCTTAAAGGGCCCTACAGTTTGGTCACGTGGCACAAGTATTTCTCAAGGATTATATCTCAGAATTACCCGCACATAATATCTCTATATCTTATCATATCTATATCATATTTGATTATTATCTTTAGTATTGACTAGATCATAGGAATATCTCCTACATTTGAGGAAGATCATAACTGATTCACTACGGGTAACCTCACCATATATAAGGGGGCTATCGCCCCCCGGGTATGACACAATCTCTATCATACATATACCTCTCCACTCCTTACACTTTTACTGACTTAAGCATCAGAGTGTCTTTGCAGGTACCTCACCCCCCATTTCCACAGACGTCGGAGCTACTTGCATCCTTACTGCTATTTCTAGGTAAGAACATCGGCGCCCACCATGGGGCTGGTAAACAAACCTACCTCACAACCCCAAAAAACCTTCATCCATGGCTGACGCTTCCAACCAAAACACCCCCTCAATAATCAACCTCCTCCCAATATCAACCAGTTACAGGAAGAAAATCACTGCCTGGCTGAGCAGCTCCGCAAGCTTCAAGAAGAGAACCAATCCTTAAAGTTTGAAAATTCAAAATACTTTAGACAAGGAGCGACCAATCCAGGGAATACCGAACTTGTCAATCATGCTTTTGGCAATAACATACACCTATACTCCCATTATCCCACCTACCAAGTTGAATTTGATAATGAGCCTGAAACCATAGACTACGGACCATTCTTAAAAATACTCATGGCCACTAATCTACCTGCCAATTTTAGACTCCCAACATCACTTTACCCTTATGATGGAATAGGAGATCCCTAATCATTCATTACAATGTTCAGATCCATGATGCTCATCAATGGAGCCACTAATAGAATCCTCTGCCAAACTTTTCCATCCTTCCTAGAAAATTCGGCACTTTTGTGGTTCTTAACCCTACCCCCAAACTCCATTCATAGGTTTGAAGACCTCGCCAAAGCCTTCACTAATAGATTTGTGTCCTCCAAAATCTACACCAAAACATCGGATTCCCTAGAACACGTCAGACAAGGATCCAATGAGTCCTTAAGAGCCTAATTGACCCGATTCTAGGAAGAGGCATTACAAATTCCTGACCTCAACCCAGCAGTCAAATTACACCAAATCAGAATAGGTATGCGATTTGGGCCATTCAAAGAAAGCTTAGCAATCACCAGACCGAGGACCATACATGAACTCTGCGAAAAGGCCCCTGGATACATCAACGCCAAGGAACTCTGGGCAGCGAAAAAGAATAATCAAAAGTAGGACAAAGACAACTTAGGTCAGAAGCATAAGGAGGGCAAGCTTAAGCATAGGAAAAACTCTGGATATTCGAAACCAAGATTCGCTACTTACACTCCACTCTATGCAAGAGCAAGTACAATCCTAACCGAAATATGCAGTGCTTAACTCTTAAAGCCAGTCCAAGGTGATCCTCGGCCAAGTCCAAAAGGCATAGACCAAAATAAAATCTGTGAGTATCATAACTCCAAAGGACTCATAACTGATGAATGCAAAAGTTTGAAGAACAAGATTGAACGTCTCATTCGAGAAGGTTACCTGAAACAATTTGTCAATGAAAAGAAAGAAGAAAAGAAAAGAGGCCAAGGCCGAGAAAGAAGCAAATGCCGCAACCCTTCGACATCTTCAGACAGTGAGTCTCCACCGAGACATAAAAAACCTGAGATGAAAAGGCAATCTTCCTCTCATGAAGAAACTAAAATTCATGGTGTCATCGACCACATTGCCAAAGGATTCGCAGGAGGAGACGAGACAAGCTTAGCAAGAAAAAGATCACTCCGGTCGATCATGTCACTTGAGAGAACATCATATCCCTCAAAGCCAAAGACCAAAAACCCGATATCATCCTTTTCAGACTCTAACTTCAAAGAAATTGATGAAAATTTACATCATCCTGTTGTAATTTCCATCCTTGCTGGAAATTTCTTAGTTTAGGAAAGTCCTAGTAGATCAAGGGAGTTCAGTTGAAATACTCTTCTATTCCACCTTTAAACGGATGCAACTATCCGAAAACTCCTTCCTCCCTTACAGTGGAGAACTGGTCGAATTCAAAGGGAATAGAATAAAGTACTCAGCTATATATGGCTTAGGACCACATTCGGTGCAGAGCTGTTAACAAAAATGATCGACCTCCAATACCTGGTGATTGACACCAATAGTCCTTACCACATAATTCTAGGGTGACCTTTATTCAATGCCCTAGGTGCTGTAGTCTCAACACCTCATCTGGCCATGAAATTCCCAGTATCTAAATCTAAAGTTGGGGTGGTCCATGTCGACCAAAAGGAAGCCAACACGTGCTACAATGAATGTCTAAAGATAAAGTCCACAGACAAATAAAAGACTGAACAAGTTCACAACGTATTTCACACGAACCAAATCCCTTTGATCTCTAAGCTGGATCCTAGAGAGGAAATCCAAAACCATCCACAACCAGCTAACGAGTTACAGCCCGTCCAAATAGGCGACAAAGCTAAACAAGTAACCTTCGTTGGAGCTGACCTCCCTCCAAGCCTATCTACAGATCTCTCTGCCTTGCTATTAAAGAATGCCGATCTCTTTGCCTGGACTCCATCTGATATGCCAGGGATCAACCCAGATGTAATTAGTCACAAGTTAATAGTCGACCCAAAAGCTTGACCAATAGCACTGAAGAAAAGGAACTTGGGAACCAAGTGCCAAAAAGCAGCCTTGGAAGAAACTAAGAAACTCCTCAAAGTTTGCTTCATCAAAGAAATTAGGTACACTACATGTCTAGTGAATGTAGTAATGGTAAAGAAAAGCTCAGGTAAGTGGCGCATGTGTGTACTTCATACATCTTAACAAAGCCAGCCCCAATGACTCCTACTCGCTCGCTAGCATCGACAAGCTCGTCGATAATGCCTTTGGCTATCAATATCTCAGATCTATGGATGCATAGTCTGGTTACAATCAAATCAGAATGCATCCAAAAGGCGAGGATAAAACTGCATTCCTCACAGAGCACGCCAACTTTTGTTACAAAGTCATGCCCTTTAGCTTGAAGAATGCAGAAGCATGTACTAGGGACTCATGAACAAGGTTTTTGAAGAACAGATCGGCAGAAATATTGAAGTATATGTTGACGATATGGTGGAAAAAACACCTTCAACCGGAGATCACATTAAAGATCTCAAAGAAATATTCAGACAGATCCGCAAATACAACATGAGGTTAAATCCTGAAAAATGTGCATTCGAAGTCCACGAAGGAAAATTCCTCAGATTCATACTCACCAACCGAGGAATAAAAGCCAACCTCGACAAATGCCGAGCAATAGTAGAAATGAGAAGACCAAGCTTGGTCAAAGAAGTACAACAACTTACTGGTCGTCTAGCAGCCCTGTCACGATTCCTCTCAAGATCAGCTGAGAAAACAGCCCCATTCTTCAAAATTCTAAGAAAACAAGCATCATTTATTTGGTCCGAAGATTGTGAAAAGGCCTTCAGTAAACTAAAGGTACTTCTCTCAACACCTCATGTACTCACTACGCCTCACCTTAGAGAAATCATTTTTCTTTAACTGTCTGTGACCGAACACACGGTGAGCTCGGCTCTTGTCATAGAAAGAGACAAAATACAGCAACCTGTCTATTTCGTTAGTAAAACAATCCAGGGTCCCAAGCAGAGGTACTAGAAGATTGAAAAGCTAGCATTTGTAGTAGTGGTATCGGCCAGAAAGTTGAGACCATACTTTCAGAGCCACCACATTATCATCCAAACAAAATAACCCATCAAGCAAATACTAATTAAACCTGAATTAGCTAGAAGAATGATTTCATGGTCCATTGAACTCTCTGAACACAGCTTGGAATACCAACCCAGAGGACCAATCAAAGCATAGGCCCTTGCCAACTTCGTGGCCGAAATCTAACAAGCTTCCCAGCAAGAACTTGGTCCGTGGATACTACATGTTAATGGAGCTGCCAATGGCAAAGGAAGCGGAGCCATAATTACTCTTGAAAACGGAGAAGGAATCTTAATTGAACAATCTCTCTAGTTCCAGTTCCAGGCTAGTAACCATCAAGCAGAATATGAAGCGCTAATAGCAGGCCTTAAACTTGCCCAAGAAGTCAGAGTCCAAAGACTCAAGGTGAAAGCTGATTCACAGCTAGTCGTTGGCCAAGTTAACGGTACTTTCATTGCCAGAGATCCTCTCTTAGAAAAGTATCTTGCATTGGTGAAAAACTTGATGCAACACTTTGACTTATGCGAAGTAACTCACATACCAAGAGAACACAATACCAAGGTTGATATTCTCTCTAAACTTGCTAGCACCAGCAAACCACATAATAACAAGTCTATAATCCAGGTAAAGCTTCAAAACTCGAGCTGCCTTCAATTCGAAAGTTTTAACATAGAGATTGGAAGCCAAGATTAGTGAACACCATTCCTCAAATATCTAACATCAGGAGAAATCCCAAGCTCGGTAACCGATGATAAAAAGTTCAGAAGATAGGCAAGCTACTACACATTATGTGGAGGTCTACTTTTCAAGCGAGGATATTCACTCCCCCTCCTAAAATGTCTCGGCCTCCAAGAAGTTAATGATGTAATGGCCGCAGTACATGAAGTAGTCTACGAAAACCACATCGGAGGTTGAGCCCTAGCCGCCAAAATACTCCGAGCAGGATACTTCTAGATCACAATGAAAACTGATTGCACAAATTTTGTACGCAAATGTGGCAAATGCCAGAAATTCTCATAAGTCTCCCAAAAACACCTAAAGCCACTACATTTCTTGGAAGCTAGCTGGCCTTTCCATAGATGGGGAATCGATCTACTCAACCCATTCCCCCTAACACCAGGGCAACTTAAATACTTAGTGGTGGCTATTGACTACTTCACCAAGTGGATCGAAGCAGAACCTTTTGCAGCAATTATTGAAGAGAAAGTCAGAAAATTCATCTGGAAGAGAATCATATGCAAGTTTGGACTTCCCAAGGAGTTGATCATCGCCGACAATGGTACACAGTTCACAGACCGAAGATTGAAGGAACTTTGTGAGAATTTTCAGATCAAGCATATTTTCGCTTATGTAGAACACCTAAAAACCAATGGCTTAGCCGAGGCCGCCAATAAAGTCATCCTCATGGCTCTGAAGAAAAAACTCGACAAAGCCAAAGGTCTCTGAGCCGAAGACTTACCCGAAGTCCTCTGGAGGTATCACACTACTGCCCAATCTTCAACATAAGAAACACCATACAGGCTCGTCTTTAGCAGCGAAGCCATGCTCCTAGTAGAAGTTGCTCAACCCAATATCCGACGACTGGCAATCACGGAAGAAGTAAATGAAGAAAATAGAAGAGTTGAGCTTGATCTCATTGATGAAGATAGGGAATTGGCCCACATCAGAGAACAACCAACCAAACAATGAGTAGCCCGACTCTACAATAAGAAGCTTGATCCAAGGACCTTTCAGGTTGGAGACTTAGTCCCGCGAAAAGTGGAACTACAAAGGAAGCCCCTAG
The DNA here is from genome assembly GCA_031216105.1 of Dalbergia cultrata. Taxonomy (NCBI): domain Eukaryota; kingdom Viridiplantae; phylum Streptophyta; class Magnoliopsida; order Fabales; family Fabaceae; genus Dalbergia; species Dalbergia cultrata. The sequence continues at coordinate 24,237,871 of CM062350.1, forward strand.
GCGGAAATGTGGGAAAAAATACGAAGATGAAAGGTTGAAAGATTTCATGAGCCTTAGAGAAAATTGTGTGTGTGTGTGTGTGTTTGAAAAAATAAAAATTAAGTGACAGTTTAATGGAGAGGTGGCTGCTGGTTTTAGGGCGGGGCTTGGTGGATAGAAATTTTCTAAAATATTGTTTAGGGCTACGGGTGTTTTATGCAATATATAAAAAATAATTATTATTATAAATTAGCTTTTGAAATTTAAATATATTAATTTTTTAATGTTTTTTTCATAAGTTCAAATTAAAGGTGAGATACTTTCCAATGATTTAGAGCAGGATTCTTACATAACGCATTTTGTTTTCTTATTTTTAGTTTGGTGACATTGCCAATATCTTCTTTGCCTCTTTGACATTATAATCTTAATTAAGGATGAGTTAAGCATTTTTAATCATTAAAAGGTCATAATGATTAATCAAAGATTCCTAATTAACCCATGATTAAATAGTTATGGTAGTTAAATCTTAATTAAGCCTAATTATCCTTAATTAAATTTTATTAGACTTAATTAGTGCTAATTAAGAGCTCATTAGCCCTCCTAAGCCTAATTACATAGACATAGAATCTAAACATCAGATAATATCATCAAAACTAGTCTCAATCAAACTAATTGATGATGATTAGGACAATCAGCATCTATCTTGTGTTTAATTACCCTAAGGGTATTAAGGCAATTACTAAAAGGTTAAAAAGCAGGGCATTACGTGCTACATTATTACAAATTCTAGGCATAAACTAAGTCTTAAAATGTAAATTGAGCTCTTATTACCCAAATTACATGTATCAAGGTCCCATTATAGGAGACGTCCATTAAGCTAGAATCAAATTCTTCATAAACCAATCTACCATATCCTTCTAATATAACAACCTAAACCCCAATATCACAAGCCAATCGAATCCCTTTATTTGAGAGTTGCCCTAATCTTTGATTAGTGGGATCAATCTGATCATCCATCCTCTAGCATATCACCACCACAACTCCATTGTGTCCAGCTGAAATTATTGCTCTTATTCCATATGCTCAACCTTCTTCGAACACCATTGAATCAGTGTTCACCTTGTGCATTAACAATGGAGGCCGTGAGTAACTATGAGGAAGAGAAAACTTAAGTATGTGAATCACATCGTTCTTTTTTACCCTTTTAAAGCTTCTTAATTCGTTCTTTGCTTCTTGAGCTATTTGATTTGGATTATTCACTTGCTTTCCTTACCAAATAAGATTTCTTTGTCACCAGATTGCTTCCCATAATATGGTTATCACCTCATTTTCACCCATGAAAAAGTTTCAGAGTAAATCCTACATATACGACAACCAAGACTTGGTGTTATTCATTATACGAGGAGGGAACTGGATTCCACGTACCTGTAAACTCGGTGCCAAGTGATTACCCTGGCTTCTAACATAGGTAGCAGTCATATAGTTAATAGACATTCCTTTTTCATTCAATCTATAACACATTGGCAAGATATTTCTTATAGCCTTTTATAACAATATTTTAATTTTTGGTCAAATGTGTGATTTCAATGGTGGTGTCCATATGCTTTGGAACTATTTTCAACCTTGCATACTAGAAAGTCCCTATATTTTGCCTATATTGCTCATATTTCAATGATCATATAATTTCATAGCCACTTTTCATTGAATAACTCCGTTTAGAATCATGCAACCAAGATACCTTATCTCATATCTTAATCTCCTCTATATTCTATCTTGAAAATAAATCTTGTATAATATCCTCATTCCATCTCAAAAAGATTATCCAATATGAGCGGGTGCACCTTAGTAACAATTGTATATTTAGGTTCGGTAGAATATATACTTTTCAATTACAATTGTTGGAAATCCATTGATCCTCCTATATTGACGTTATGTACATTTTCAGCTCTACAAATAACCCCTAATTTTATAACTTTTCTTCTCTCCATCAAGCTCCTCCAAGGTTTATAATAGATTTTCACCAATATGTGCATTTAAAAAGGTATTGTTAAGAAAGTATCTTGCTTTAAGGACCCTTGATACTAATAAATTTGGATAATTTATGTCTCTCTACTCCTTCTTTGTCAAAATTATTAGTTTGAAAGTATTAAGGTTCTTGAATCCCAAATTGACCACATCTTCAAACTAACATAGTTTTCCTCAGGTAACCCAAAGTATTTTCCTAGAATCTATTTAATCCCCTACCAAAATTTAGCCATCAAATTCTACAGTTCTTTAAAAAAAGATAAATAGATTTTGAAATAACCCATGGAATATGTTGGGATTACTTGACCACAACTTTTTTTCCACACCTTTTCTCTTTTTTCAGAAAGAAGTTTCTTCTGCTAAATTTTGATCCTTTTTCCAAACCCTATCTTTTGTTGATTGGAAAACATTATTCTTAACCTACCAACCATCAAAGGATGTCCTAAATACTTTTTAGAATAGGCTACATTGATGATGTAGTATCTTTGACAAACTTATTGTTTTCTTTCCCTACTAATATTAAGGCTAAACAATATAAATGATTTACTATGGTTGACACACTAACCAAAAGCTCTTCTATACAAGTTAAGGATATCTAATATTAATTCACAATCCTCCATCACAACTTTAGTAAATAAGATATTATCATCAACAAGAAAAGATAAGTAACCTTGGTGGCAACTCTAGTAATTTGAATGCCCAAAATTATTGCATTATTTTCATCTTGTTCCAAAAAGGATGATAGACCTTTGGTACACAGAACAAACAAGTAGCGTGAAAGCAGCTCGCTCATGGGCCTAGGAACCCACAAGCATTTGCAACCTTACACCTCTTATAAATGTAACATAGTCCCGATATGGTATTTCTTTGTGAAACCAAATTAAAAAGAGAGAAGTTTGAAAGGGTTAATTGGCAACTCGAGTTCCGTTTTGGATTCAAAATTAGTAGCAGATTCAAAAGAGGTGATTTATGACTCTATATTTCGATGCAATCAAGTTCATACAACTTTATAAATGTACATATTCAACATGCATTAGAAGAACAAAATGGATTTTCACTAGATTCTTTGGAGAGCCCAATATGCCATAAGTAATGGGAGGAGGTTTTTGATGAAATTTTAGTGTAATAAGGGAAAAAGGGTGGATAACCTCGCAATCAAGGCAAATTGTTGATTTTATGAAGGGTATTAATTATTATGGTCTACAAAACATATATTTCTCGTGGCATCCATTCACATGGTGAAAAAATAGAGAGGCGATTCAAAATATTCAATGCAAACTAGATCATTTTCTTGCAAATTCATGCTGAATACTTGGAATGAAACTCAGGTTCAGCTTCTAATATCTTGTCACTCATATCATTTTCCAATATTATTAGATACAAAGCAAGTAGTGGTACGATCAAGAACAAGGAAAAAAAAATTCAGGGTTCAAAAAGATATGGGAAAGAAAGGCAGAATACAAGGATGTCATCTCAAGATAATGAAATTTTTTAGAACCAATTAATTGATTGGAAAATGTTGCGTATTCCCTTTTTTTTATCTCCGAAGAGAATAAAGTGTTGAATGGAACCAAATTTGAGAATGTCTCAACCATCAAATAAGAATGATCTCATAGGAAATTGGAAGATTGACAAAAATATCTTGGAAAACACTCTTGCAGCATTAAAGTACTATAAGAAACACTTGTATGAGTTGTGGAATGGCTCAAGGATAGGGATATGAATACTTCCTTCTATCATGATAGATCAACAACTGGGAAGAGAGAAGAATTATATTTCTAAGCTTAAGAAAGAAAATTAGGGTTAGGCTTTGGGTCATGAGGAGATCTAAATGCATATATAAAAAAAAGAGAGATCAAAAACTATTTTTTTTTAGAGAGACTATAATAAAAATTATCTATATTTGTATGGGCTAAAAATATATTTAAGCCTGAAAAAATTAGATCAAAGGTAAAATAAAAATTCCATAAGGTCCAAAACCAAAATTAGTTATATTTTTTAAGGACCAAAAACAAATTTGAGTCTTTTATATAATAAAATTTTAGATAATATTTTTAGTAATTGCATTGTTTTTCGCTAAACATCACAAGAATATTATTTGAAGTGTTCCGTCTTTTTCTTTTTATTGAAGTTCTCATAACTGTTGTGTAGCAAATTCATATACATTTAGGATTTGTTTGATTTAAAAAATTACTCTGTTTTTATTTATCATTTTTAAAATTAATTGAAAAATACTACACTCTTTGTTTTATTTTCAGGATTTTAAAAACTATTTTAAAATTTGTTTTATTTTTTCGTTTTTTGTAAAAAACTAAACATATAAAACAAAATACAAATGATGTTACAATTCTGTAATTAATTATAAAAACAAAATAAAAATTAAAAAGGAAAAATACACTTTTTGGCCCCTTAATTTTTTTTTTTATTTTGGTTTCCTAACTAATTTTCTATTCTTTTGATTCTTTTAACTTATTTTTATTTTTCATTTTTGTCTCCTAACCAAAAAGAATAGACAATTAGTTAAGGGACCAAAATGAAAAACAAAAATAAATTACACGACCAAAAGTAACATAAAATTAGTTAGGGGATCAAAATCAAAAATAAAAATAAATTAAGGGATCAAAAAGTGTATTTTACCAAACAAAAACGTTTTATGAAACTACAACATACTCTTAATTTTTGCTGGAGAACATCATAGCGAAAATTTTTATTTAATTTTTCCCCCTTCTGTATTCGGGTCAATGAATCTTGATTCACATGTGTATAGAATAAGATAAGATACTCTATAAAAAAAAATAAAAAAAAAGATAAGATACTAGTCATACGACTCTTTTTCTTTTTTTTTTCTTTTTTTTGGGTTGAGAATAAGATAATTTTTTGTTTTTGGTATTGGAATAAGATAAAATATAGCCATGAGTACAACCGAAAAAGAAAAAAAGAAGAATATGATATATTCAAGAGTGTCATGAATTACTTTTTGCATAGTTATCAGACCCAACCCGGATATCGACTCGGTCAAGACACTGGGTCACTGGGTCACTGGTTCAACCGGTTAAACCGGATTTAATTAAATTAATATATATAAAAAATTATTGTGCTAAATAGATGATATATATAATTTTTGTCATATATATAACAAGGGATGGTGGTGGCCTGGTGGTTGCAGCGCTCGCCCACACACTGGTGTGTGTGTGTGTGTGTGTGTTCGAACCTTGCCTCAAGCATTTTTGAAAAAAATGCTTTGATGTGTGGTCAACGCGGGTGCATGTCTGGTCAACGCAGGTTGATGGGCCGGTTCACCGGTTCGCTCGCGGGTTGATCCGGGTTTGACTGGGTTTGACCGGTTTAAATGCAGAACCGGTCCAATCAGAGAATCGGACCGGTCCAGTGACCGGTTCACCGGTTTCCGGTCCGAACCGGCCCGTTCGGTCCGGTTCTGATAACACTGACTCTTTGACTTGTTTAGGGCCAGAATTTTAGTTTGGGCTCAACCTGGAGCTATTCTGCTTGACCCAACTTGGTTTGAACCAATTTAGAATTTAATTTTTGACAAATCACATTGAACTTTACTAAGATTTGATAAAATTTATATTGACTTCTTTTTGTTTATCTGGATAATATTGCCATCTTCAAAATGTATTGTTTAATGTGAAAGGATTCACAAATTCAAGAAGTTCCATGGCAAATTAAGAGGAGTTAGGTAAATTTCACTAAATCTCATATAAGATTAACATAATTTATCCTTCAATTTTTATACTTTAAAAATAGTATAAAATAATTTTACATTATCCAACTAATTAAAATTCAAAAGATACCAAATTATTTTTATACTATCAAATAATGGCAGATAATATCTACCCAAAAAATAATAATGGCAGATTATTGCCTATTATTTTACCCACTATAATTTTGCATATTCTCGTATCCTTAAACTTATGCTTTGAAAATACAATAGCATCTGTATATATTATACTAATCGTGTATGCTCTTCGAGTGTATTGAATTTATTCGGTGCTTCATGCCTTTACACCAAGGAGCAGGTAAAACATGTACGTACCATTATTCCGTTGCATACGTAACCATTACCTATTGTCCTATTCTAATAGCCATAGTGATATCATACTATGATCAGCATTGGGTGGGGCCACCCCACTACTGACGTTTATTAGGGTGGAGAATCAACGTTCAATTTATTTTTTTTTTAAATGTTAGGCTTCAATTACAAGATGTAAAATAAAAAAATTAATTTATAATGAATCGGTTCAACTTGATTAAACTTAATTAAGATTTAATAAGTTTCAAATACGTATAGTTTTGAGAAAATATTATAACTTAAATATGTTTTTAATCCTTACAAATATTGATGGTTTTTGTTTTGGTTCCTCTATGTTTTCCCTTTGTTTTTTTTTTTGTCGTCTTCACTCTTCTAAATTTTGATCTTTGTGAATATGTTTGAAAAAGCATTTAGTCACTACAAATGTTGAAAATATTATTCTGTCCTTACAAATATGCTTTTGGTCCTCGTAACTTAACTTCAAGTCCAAATGAAAATGACCAAAAACAAAATAATGAAAAAAAGAGGGACCAAAACAAAAGTTTTTATGGAACCAAAATCATCAAATGATTCATATCTAAGAGGACTCAAATCATATTTAAGTAAAAAAAATTTATTAATATGACGGTGAATATCCAAATAAAAGAAAAGAGTTGCATAACATGGCATAGGGCATTTAGCATATCTTGGAGAGATGCCTAGCTCTTCTTCATGTGGTAAGAACGAGCAACTTCCTAATATCACAGAAAATGCTGATTCCACTACCACATACCCATCTTATTGGAGCAAATTGCCCTTTGAAATTGATGGGAAAGGGAATTTGTAAAATTTTGGACATTTCTTTCTATTGCTTGAGAAGACTCGAATTTCACATCCATCGTTCGCAGTCTTTTCATCTTTGAGCTATTATTCAAGGCTTAGATTCCTACAAGTTAGGCTAGTATTCTTTGACTATGTATGTGAACTAGCTACATAAAGAAAGTGACAAACTCTTGGCACGCAAGAAAAGATAAGAGAAGATAAAACTTACATTCATTCATTATAATTGAAAGTTCAGTGCCGTTGTTACCCGCATGACACTTGTTCATCCAAAATTACTTTTCTTAAAGATCAAATATGAATCAATTCTTCAATACCTTGTAATTAAACAGATGGAATGTGCTAAGACACGACTCAAAAACAAAAAAGGTTAAATATTCTACTGTAACTTTGGCTGATGTCTTTGCTCTAACGTTTTCTTCTACCTTTTCAGACATGAAGACAAGTGTGGATTCTGTTCGTTTATCATTAATGGAAATAAAAATAAAACAAAGTTATCATAGTCGTATAATGCGTTACTTTTTTTTTTTTTACATAACCAGGATATCTGTCATTGAGGACAGTGATTAATCCCTTCATTAACTTACAAGCACCTCAAAGGGCGAGACAGCCGGTCTAGAAATTCAAGACTACTCTATACCCAAATATCAGGGGTCGAACCCCTAACATTTGGTTAAAAGTAAATGAGTATATTGCGTTGCTTTTATGATTACTTAGTGTTTCATAATTGATAATTATTTGGCTCTCTTACTTGTTTAGAAACAAATGCTGATTTCCATGAAAAACAATTATGAATTGACACGACGAGTACTGCTAGACAATCATAAAAAATTATGCAAGAAAATCGGTCCGATATAGTTGATATAGACTTGACAAATTTTTAGTGGCCAGACGAAAATAAAAGCCAATTAGAAAATTTAAAGTTTTTAAATAATATTTTACCACACATTTCGGATAATAATATTATTTTGAAGATTTTCTGGTTATACGCATTTTCCTTGATATGAGTGGATGGAGGCATGTGATGGGTGTATGTTTACATTTTTTTTCGTCCGTGTATTTTTAATGCATTATATTCTTACTTTTTGTAGTCAACTTTGTAATAATTTTCTTTTTAAAACTACATTATTACATTGTTCATTTTTATAAAGTTAGGAATATTAAGTCGAAAAACTCTAATGTGTTGTACGGTTGTAAAACATAGCTATCTCATTAGATACCTTGCTTTCTGATGTTGCCTATTTATCGGTAAGCTACATGTGGATAATTTTATCAGCCATTAATTATTATGATCTGTGACATTTCCTGAAGTTTGAAAGATTACATGGGACAACTTCTCCTGCCCCTTCAATACTTTTTCACGAAAATGAAAGAAGACTAGGCACCTTACATCCTCTATCTTCATTATGAGCTTCTTTATGCAATATCATTTTCTTAATGCCAACTGAACACGTATGGTCTAGATTGCTCATTGAAGAATAAAAGGGTGACAAATAACCAACATCGTCTAATACAAAGACTTTAGCTACAAGCTTATTTTTGCTTAATTTTATATAATTTTGCTCAGTACTTAGTGCTTCTTTATGATTTCTCTCTTTTGGTTGATGATGTTACAGTTTAGAGAGTAATGACGAGTTATATACTTTTATGCACGTATGGATCAAAATACGTGTATGACAATAGAAAGCAAGCATATCCTAATATGGCTCTTAGCATATCCCCTTCTCTCATTGAAAGGTTGAGGTTTGCCACCAAGATTGGATACATAGAAAAGGAGTGACATAAAATATGCCAACTTTTTCTTTCATATAGAGAATAACTAAGAAAGTGCAATATCCTGTAAGAAACTTTTTTCTCACTAAACATATATATTCGCCTGTTTTCAGAGATATTAGATTGTGTTTTGAATTTGATCAATGTATATGCACACTCTTAAACTAATTCATTTCCCCGGCGAAATTATAGCTTAGGCAAGATCAACCACGGCAAGTGAAGGAATTCCATATATCATATGACATAAATAACAGATAAAATTCCTACATTCCAAGAACCAATTTATCATAAATTAAATATGACATGTATAATAATAATTACAGAATTGGATTAGAGTTATCTGGAATGATAGAGGATGAAGATTAATCTTTATTTCTTAGCCATACCTAATAGATAAAATCACAAAAAGCTAGAAAGCATTCCAATAAAAGGATTTTGGGAGATTTACTTTTCCTATTTCATATTGGGTATTCTATGTAATGGTATTAATGGGATAACGAAATACGCTATATATGTAGCTAGGAGAAAGACCTCTCATTATGTTAGTAAAGTGCTAAACTAAGTCACCCATCACAGTGAATCTTATACACAAGTACCCATAGACACACCCACAATAAATAGTGCTTAACAAAAATTAACCCAATAGCAACAATGATCATAAATAATTGGGCTTAATCAATAAACACTAATTATTTGACATCCAATTAATTTGGATCTAAATTAAATTCAACATTGATTTATATTAATCCACAAAAGTATTCCCACAATCTCCCATTTGGACAACATATATAAAAAATAATATAAAATAATACCCAAATTAATTTACAATATGTGAGAGTAGTAAGATATCAAAACCAAATAGGCACTTCCAACCAAATGATCTAGAATAAGATAACAAACATCTCAACAATCTAAGCAAATCAAACTTGGAGGAGTACTGACATTATACATGCAAGATACTCATCTCCCAGTGACCCAACAAATGTGGTACATGGGTATATGGGAATATACAATAGAATTATACATTAATATTTGATCAAAATGTATTTCCTAATCAAATGGCCCTACATCAGCTCGCAATGCCAAATGAGACCCAACAAATCTCAACATAAAAACAAAATGAGATTGGGTCCAATGCCTTCATAATGTGCCATGTTAACATAAGAGTGTGGACAAAACCAATAACAACAACAACAACAATAAAATCTGACAACATAAGCATCCAGCTAAGATGATTTTTGAGATTTAACAAAATATCTTTCTCCTTGGATGTGAGTTTCTTTTGAATGTCTTTGAGCTTGGGACAATTAGTCTTGAAATGTCCTTTCTCCACAGTGGCAGCAATTCACATTCTCAACTTTTCCCTTTTCCCTTTTTATACTTTTTGACTAGCATAGAGATCTCATCTCCATCTTCTTTGAAATCTTCATCGAATTCTTCTTCTCCTTCAAATACTTTTATCGCTTTCATAGCTTTCATAGAATTTTATTTCTTATGGAAAGTTTTGAGAGCCATAGATTTATTTCTTAATAGTTTCACCATGAGCTTTAACTAGAAGCACCTTATGAGTTTTCAATGGATCTATAAGGGTCCAAGATAAGAGTTTTGAGATCCATAGCTTCCATAATTGTTCTAACTTTAGGAAGGCATCTTGAGGGAAGGCTTTTAAGAATCTTTCTGATCATCTAAGTATTTGTATACTTTTTGCCCAAGCCTTTGAGTTTACAGATGATGTGCATGAATCGTGTAGTCATTTTGTCAATAGATTTATGTTTTGTCATTTTGATCATTTCATATTAATGAACTAGCATGCTAATTTTGGTTTTATTGACTTGATTTGTTCTTTCATGAAGCATTTGCAATTTGTCCCAGATCTCTTTAGCAGTGTCATAGGCTATAATTTTATCATATTCAGCCTTACTTAAAAATACAAGTATGACAATATTTTGCTTTAGAGTTCATTTGAACGCTAGCCTTTTATTGATCTAACCATCTATTCATTGGAATTTGTCTCAAGTTGAGGGTCTAACTTTGTCATCTTCATCAAGAATGTTTTCTTGAATCTCTTTAGTTTGAATATAGTCACCATTTAGAATGATGTCTCGTAAGTCAAAATTTGTGTATTTAATAAAGAGTTTCATTCTATCTCTCCAATAGGCATAGTCTCCACCATCAAAGAAGAAAGGCCTATTGATGGGATGTCCTTCTGCAATATTCATAGAGTTTCGGGCCATAATGTCCAAGGATCTTTTCCTTAGCAACTGTTATGAAGCTCAACCCCTTAGAGACTTGAGCTCTGATGCCAAATATAGGTGAGGTAAAGAGCGCATGAGAAGGGGTTGAATCATGCAAGTCAAAATCTTTTCATTTTATAAAACTTCTAAAATTTTCCTATGAAGTCCAAGACTTAAAAGCAGCTAAAATTTAGATTAGATAACTTCATAGAGTAACTTCTGAAGTGTGTAGAAAATAAATATGTTCAAAAAAAGATAGATTATAATTATAAATTCTCATAGATAAAAACAACATGCAAAGCGGATTATAAGAAATAAGGTATGAAGAAAATCACACAGTAAACTTATACCGGTTTGGCTAGGCTTGCTTACATCTTGTACCCAACAAAACTTGTTGAGAGTTCTACTAAATCATTTTTCTTGTACAACAAGTCAACAAGATAGTCTTTCTCTAGTTTTCTCAAGCTATCAATAGTGAGCAGTCAATTCGCTCGACCATCACTCACAAGTATTCTTTAACTAGCCTCTCGAAGCTATTAACAACAATTGATCATTCACGGATTAAGGTATAAAAGTGTTTAAAGGTTTGGTATATCACTCAAAACTCACTCACAAGTTTCCTAAGATGTGTATCAGAGATAAGAAACACTTGAGAGATTTCTTTCTATATTCTCACAGGAGAGTGTTAGCTAATGATTCCTAGAAAGAAGGTTTTGAACTTCAGAAACAGGACCAAAATGAAGAACAAAATGTAGACTTCTCTTTTTCAATTTGCAAAACAGTCCCCTTTAGCTCGAAAGAATAGTAATTTTATACTTGAAATTTGAAAGTGATCATTTGTCCTTGATTTGATCACCATCACACATGTGTTGATAATTTGTTGCATGTCTAGTGATTAGTCTTCTAGAAGTTGTAGGCTGAGCTATGACACTATGATAGTGACAATTGTCATAGTACAATAGCAATTTTTCCTTTGTTCTTGTGTATTATATATGCTTCAGACAGAGCATCCATCATCATATATGCTTTCAAACTTCTCAGCTCGCAAAATCTTTACCAAGGATGTATCTTTTTCAAGTGAAAAGCTAATTTAGCACAAGCAATAACTTTCTGAAGACAATATCTTTTCTTGCACACCATATCTTCAATTTCTGATGGTTTTCTTCACTTTTTGATCTTTTCTAGTTTTTACTGAGTTTCTTTCTTATGTATCTCAGACACAGTAACTTACTTTCTAAGGTATTTTTCATACTTTGAAGTGGTAAACTATTTGAATAAGTTTTATATCATGTTAAATCATGATAGTATGAATGATATTTCAAGAAGTTAGTTACATAATATCATGAGAAAGTTCCTATTTAAGACTTGAGAAATAAGTAACAAATTTGTGTTAGTTTTTGTTCTACCAATGATCACCCTATATTTTTTTTAAAGAGTTTAAGCAACTTTATGATTGTGTAGCATTGATCTTATAACACGGTTTTTTTGGTTTCTCAAGGTACCCATCATCGAACATAATGACTAATCCTTTTGCATATGGTAAGCCCATTTAAGACGGGTAGGCGATGACCATGTTAAATTTGTTCTATTTCCAATGGTGAAAATCGCACCCTCATCACTTGTTTAAGAAAAGGAAGAGAGTCATTGCCATCACACCTTAGCCCCCCTGGTTTCTTATAGCTATGCTTGATAATTTTTAATTAGAGCTTGCTATTATAATGCAACCTGAAATATTTCAAAAAGGAAACTAAAAACAAGCATTAAGGTGAAAAGAACTTTCAAAGTTGTGATTACACGGGCATAAGCTTATACTATCGACCTTCACTATAGTAATTTATAAGAGGGAAAACTCTAGAAACCCCTTTCAACTTTGGCTCATGTACATTTTTTTACTTTGAAAATATGCAAACTGGTCTTTAAACTTTTTTATATGTATATATTGCTACAATTTGATAATGAATTTCTATTTTTTGATATAAAATTGCATTGTGTGGACTCTACAATCTCATTAGGGAACCTCACACATTAAAAAATGATAGTATAAAAGTGCATTTAGATTGAAAATTAAAGGATTTTTTTAAGACTTTTCACATAAAAAAATAAATACCTATTAGCATATTACACTAATGTGCACATATAAAAAAATTTAAAGATCATTTTCCATACTTCTAAAGCAACATGACTAAAGTGCACATGACGTGAAGTTGAAGGGAGGTTTATATAGACTTTTCCCTTTATAAGAATATCATGAAGGTTATAAATATATATGTGTGAACCCACTAACTGGTTTACATCCTTTTGTGCCTTGTTTACGTCAGTTAAGATATATATTATAAATTGCATGCACATGTACATACATGCATGTCTATATATATATATATATATATTTGTGTCTCCACAGGGTATCCATCGTCGGCAACAGTGACTAATCCCCTTCGCAGATGGCTTGCACCTCAAAGGGTGGGACTGCTGGCCAAGGGAGGCTTTTCCATGCCCAAAGCCAGGAGTCGAACCCCTGACCTTTGGTTAAGGGTGAACAAGTCTTTGCCACTTGACCACACCCCCTTGGTTTATATATATATATATATTTGCCGTGCACATGAATATATGTCCTACAAGTTCCTTCTAATTATTGGCACACCCTAAATTGTGTATTAAGTAGGCTAACAAATTATGATATAATTGAGATAAATCATTTAGAGCAAGGGTATACCCCTTAGCTAAGACACTTGTGGATAGCATGCTATCAAACAGTACAGCTTGGAAACTTAAAAGGATACATATATATACAATTGATACTCAAAAGCAATAACTAAATATTAATGAGTGGAATTTCAATGAGTATCTAACACGGATGCTTCAAATACACATACTAGAAAACCAATTCCTCACCTCACTTATATATGATAACACATTTTCATATGTTATAACATACTACCCCTACTTGGAAAATTTCATGATATCATGGTTCTCACAGCCAAGGTAGTGAAATGGAAACTTCTGAGATGGAGTGGCCACAGCAGCAGCCTGGTGATGAGTTGGAAGGCTGCATTTGCTTTGTGAATGATGATGATGATGATGCTGATGCTGATCCATGGTGCCATGGTGAGATGCTAGGAGCTTGTCCAAGAATGACCAGTCACCATTGAACCTCTCCCCTGGCTGTTGTTGCATGAGGTTGAGGCCACTGGGATTAGTAGTGGTTGTTGTGAGCCTCAGCAGGTTTTGAGAGCACTCAAGGATGTCCATGGCATTCATAGATGAGGCCAAGGAAGTAGTGTGTGCCACAGCAGCTGATTCTGGACTGAACAACTGTGGTAGGTGCAATGAGCAATCAAAGGTGGTGTAATCATATAGTCCTTGCATGTGATGATGTTTTGGCTCCAGAACCTGGCAAGGACCACTTGGTCTCATGTGGGTTAAGTGATGATGCTCTTCTTCTTCAATTTCTTGTTGGTAACCCCTATTTTGGTTTTTCTTTTTGAAAACCCTGCAGACAACCCATCCGTCTTCCTGTAATAAGCATTAGAACATTGTCATTGTATAATGCAACTTAGATCCCAAGCACTCATTTTTCTAAAAGCTAATATGCTTCAAACATTCAAAGTTTCATTAGAAATATATTTACCTATTTCATATCAATCGCCTAATTAATAAAACATCAAGAATAGTGGTGATTTGATTTTTTTTTTTTCCAAACAAAAAGGTAATACCACATTAGAAAATTTATTAATGTCAATTTCTTCCCAAAAGTTAAAAATAGATTTTTTTTTATTTTTAGCATTTAAGCAAAAACTAAGCAGATTAACTTCTAAGATTTGAAAAAAAAAAAAAAAAACCTAAAATTAAAGCAATCGGTGTGAGCATGATTGACACTTGAAAGTGCATGTTGTATACATATATGTGTGTGGTTTTCTCACCTGAACTTCTGCATCATCTTCATCAAGGCGGTACTCATGCATGATCCAGTCAGTCTTCTGGCCATGAGGGGCGCGGCCAGTGTAGAACACTAGGGTTTTCCTCATGCCAATCCTCTTGGAATTGCTGTGGTATATGGCCTTGTCCCTTCCAGTTGCTTTCCAAAAACCAGCTGTAGTTGCCCTATTTGTTCTGGTTCCTGTTGGGTATTTCTTGTCTTTGTGGCTGAAGAAATACCACTCATTCTGAGGCCCTGATCCTATCCTACATTTATCTGCAAAGGTCCACAGTCCACACACAAGACAAACCATTCAACACATAAAGAAACATTGACTAACTAGTGCTTCTAACAAAACCCTCAAGCATTATGTACAAGCAAATAATTACCATCATATTATTCAAGATATAAATAACTTCCAAAGTTAACAAGCCTGTTATGTTTCATTCCATGCTAACAAAACCCTAGATAGAAGGGAACAAAGACAAGGATGCCTTCAGCTCTATATTTAAGCATACTATCTATGCTATATACCCAAAAGCCCTATACCTGTATATATGTACATGATACGCCAACTATTTCTATGATGATACTGAGAATAAGCATTTATTTGAGCTATGAATGCCCTTTATATGTACCTTTGAGGTCCCAAGGCTCAAGTTTGTTGAGATCTATTTCTCTGATGACATCAAGGTCAATGGCTTCATATGAAACTTTCTTCCTCAGGTAATAGTAGAGAAGCTCCTCATCAGTAGGGTGGAACCGGAAGCCCGGAGGAACTGTTAGCTGTCCACTGCCTGCCATCATTCTGCAGTATACTGTCTGCTGCTTTTGTTGCTTTCTGCTACCTGAAAAAGAAAAGAAGAATCCACTTGTGTTAACTCTTGAATTTGGCTTATAGCTAGCAAGGTAGATGAAACAGCTTTGTTATGGACTAATTAATTGTTATGGAGTAATTAATCGTTAGCAGGTTTTAATTAAACTACCAGTTCATGTTGTAGAAATTCAAAGATGGTGGCTGAAAATTGATAATCTCGAGATCATATGTTCTCCATGCATCTTCACTGTCAAAAGGCTAATCTAGCTATGACTGAAAATGATAATAATAATAGGAACCTAAAAGAATTGATATAATATTATTTAAACTCACAAAACTTTTAATTAATTGTAATTTGTATATACCAAAGTTCCGCGTGGATCAAAATTAGGATATAATGAGTCACATACACCACTGAAATTATTCAGTATAGATGATTTAATTATAACTATTTCCATGCACAATATAGGAGACATTTCCTGACACGAGGAATTGGAATCTCAGATCTAACCCTAGCTAGGAAGATCCTTGAAGAAAAGCTAGGCAGGTATAACTTTTTCTGACCATATATATCCCTGGCTGCTGAACAGTCCAGTTTCAGAATCTAGACTTTTTATTACATGATCTTGAGCTTGAACTGCTTAAAGATGTTTGACTTAGAACCAACTTAATTATAAGAAATTAAATTAACAAGAAAGAACTTATGTCCATGCTTTCCTCTATCACGATGTGCATATGTCAGAACACAACCCCCTTAGAAACAGCAGAAAGACTGGAATATGCATGTATGCCTCAGATCCATGGATTTGTTTAAACAAACACCAACAATTCATTCATTTCAGTTTGAATTCCTACATGCATGGAAGGGATCAAGTACATCCCGAAGAAGGGTATAGAGAAAAATAAGAGAGAGAGGAAAAAAAAAAGGATGTCTTCATCTTGATATATATGGCTTTGTATGTAACTTTGCCAATACATGCATAATTTTTCATTTAATACAACCCTATTAACTTATAAAGTTATAATTAAGCTGATTATGATGGAATGGAATGGAATATTAGGAAAAACCAAGAGTCAAACAAACAAAACCCTCGTTGCTTCTAAAATTTTCAGTTTGAAGTTTGAACCAAATATATGTATATATATGTAGTGTCCTTTTCAAACCTAATTCAAACTAGGAAAGTTCAGTTTATGATTTATGCAAGAGTTTCAGGTTGATAACTAAGCACCAAAATACTCAAAAGGGGTTGTGAAATGATGTAAAATAAGACACAAACGAAAGAAGCCAGGAGAGAAAGAACGAAAAAAAAAAAAATCCAACAGAAGCCTTTTGTGATAAGTTTGACACAAAAAAGAAGTGATTGCAAAACAAACAACACACAAAGCATACAAACCTTTTGTGATAAGCAAAATGAAGCCCTCTTCCGGACAAAGGAAAGCAGACAAAGAACTACACAGGAAAAAGGGGACAACGAGGAAGGCTTAGATTGCACTGTTTCTTAGCTTCAAGGGCACGGACGTGGTTTTTAAGAGAGAGAGAGAGAGAGAGAGAGAGAGAGAGAGAGAGATGTGTGGATCAGTGCAAAATACTACAGCTTCTCTAACAAGGACTGACAACCAAGAATGGGCACAGAAATATATAAAAATTGTATTTTATTTTATATATATCTTGCTGAAACCAAATTGTAGAAGAAGAAGAAGGTTAATAAAATGTAAATTATTGAAGGCTCTGAGCTGCTGAATGGCTGTGTTATGATGATGATGATGATGATATCAGAAAGGTACACTAATATAGACCTTGCTCTTGAACTCCTTTGTTATGATATGAACTTTCAAGTGGGTAGTTAAATTATTTTTTGCTATATACATATCCATGATATAGACACATAAGCATATTGTTTGTGTAATAAGATATAAAATAGGCTTTGGTAAATGTCCGTTGAATGGGAGACCTTGCTCCCAAGTTTCGCCTCATTGCAATGAAGAAAATCTGCTTAACTGTCAATTACTAATCCACACAGAAACAGTAACTTCTTTTGATTTTGTTCTCATTTCACTTGTTTAAATAAATGTTTTTTTTTTAAGAATTTAGTTTTATGCTCATTTAATTACAATATGAAAATCTATCTGTCTTCAATTACTCCCTCTCTCGCGGACAGATAGTCAAAGTCAAGAAAAGAATGAAGGCATTTTCAGCTCATTCCAATATTCCCAATACGTGCACCTTTAATGTTATTATAATACAAAAATTATTGAAACTATAGTCGTTTTGCTATAACAAAAAGTTAATATTTTAAGTATTATCATGATTCACAAGTCAAAAATTATATCCTGAGTTTGAACCTGTACAAGTGAGCGTGTGCTTCTTGTGTTGAGAGAGCTGGCAATAATATCAAAAATTATTTTAATTTACTTAATTAGGATAATTAATCACTTTTCTGATTACATTAGGGGGTTTGTAAAGCTACAGTCAACTAATCAAAGGATGAAGATCTAGCGGCAGGCCTTGAATCACGTTCATAAAAGTGAAGAATTTGCATCAAATTCAGTGTAAGTGTCAAACCTAGGGGTTCTAATTCTATCACTATGCATGTATAGTCATTATTCACCACCTAAGAGCATACGCAATATTAGTTAATTGATTAATTAATTACCAATTTATATCTTTTGAGTTATTGGGATGCAGCGACAGCTGCCTATGGACGATGTTATCATGATTCCGGATCCTAGGTGATAATAAAAATCGATCAAGTAATTAAGCTAAGCAAGCTAATTAAACTAAAGTGACCATTTAAGCCCCAATACTATTACAAATTTTCTAGTTTGTACAAGTTTTTCCTGTCATTGCCATTTTAACATCTAATTTATCATTTTGCTTATTTTCTGACCCTATTTGTTCTTTCTCACGTTCCATGGGAAAAGAAGGCACTCTTTGGTGGTTACTTAATTGAGACCACATTTGTTTGCTAGCACATAATACATGGATAGCATCAACATGTCCTTGACCATACCCTTGTCTTGAAGTTTTTTTGATCCAAAGATGTACATTTTTTGTCATACATGCTGACCGAATCTCAGGACTAGATATATAATTTTAACCATCAAAACACACAGCTTTATAGTAAGCATCTGAAATGATGCAGAAATATGTGGTGAAAGCCAACAAAATTGTCTGTATCTCATACACCTCTATAATTGTAGTTTTGTGACAAACATAAGTAAGCACCTTTGTTCTGTTATATATTATACAACAGCTTATCCTAAACTCAAAATATCTTAAAGTGGTGGGGTCATGTGAAATTTTCACATCAATAATCTAATTTTATACCAATATATACCATAAAAATTGCTAGTATATATTAGTAACTGTTCAAGTATATATAAATTATTAAAGTCCCCCCCCCCTCCTTTAAATTCTTGTATATTATTTGGATAATGTTTTCAAGTAGATAATAAGACCAAAATGCGTGGATCACAAGGTTGGGGTGAGTTTGTTTTGCCCATTACATTATTTTGCACAAAACTAACAATTATAAAGATAAAAAAAAAAATCCTGACCAAAAAAATAAATTAACCAAAAAAAGTGGAGGGTATAAGAGAGAAATCAAATTTCCTTAAAGTCCGTGGCTTATACACGTGCTGATTCAACACAGAATACACAATTCAAGGTCTCGGTCACATAAATCCTCATAACAAAATAGTGGCAAAAACGGGATCTGAATGGCTTTTGTTTCAGTGACTCTTAACACACGCACACATACACGCACAAAATTCACCAAAGGGATTCCCACGCAACCTCATCACCCCCCTCTATTCCCACATGAGAAAAGAGTCACACCCCTCTCTGTGTTACTTAGCTGGTCAACCACGCTGATGAATGTATTGAATGAACCTATTCAAAAGACCACATTATATGGCTTTGGCTTTGGCTTCTCATTATAGCTGTGACCTCCTCAATTAAACACATACACTAACTCTTAGCTACTAATCTGCTAAACCATTTATAACCACTCCCCCTTCTTGTTAATTGTTTATTATATATGCTAAATACACATGCATCTTGCTTGCTAGTGCTGGTGCCGTTACCTTTACGAACACTGCATAACATTAATATTTTTGGCTTATAAAGGATATGGGAATCCTATGCCTGATCCGCTGTGTATGGTCTGATCAATGAAGCTGAACCGTACACATTGCATGTTCTTGATTCCAGGGACAACACATATATAACTAGCTCTTGCTATGAGATGAACCACCTGGTTTGAATTTGAATATATTTGATGCATGGTGAATGGGAATCAATTAACACCTTTACAATCATTATTAGGGTTGATATCATAGTGACGCAATGGCAAAAGAGTCCCCTGCAACTTTTTGGCTAAAGTAAGAGATCCCCATTTGCTTATATATAGCTGCTTTTCTACGCGAATTTAATTTTGATAAACATTACATCCATAGCTAAACAACAGCTAGGCCTTGTGCTACTATATGAGTTCGGCTAAAAGGACAATATAGTACACGAGACTGGTCTATTATAGGGTTTAAAGAAAAGATGTACGCAATCTTATCGTTCACTTTAAGGAGAGTCTGGTCTAAGAATTTGAACCCTTAAGCTTCAGGTCATAAGCAACAATTTTATAATTGTATTGAGGCTCACCCACAATTTTGATAAATAGATATTCAATTAAATTATTTTATTTCTATGATTTTTTAAATAGTAAATATTAAAGTCGAGTATATTTATTAATATAGCAATACTTAATTAAATGATAGATACAGTAGTGTTGCATACAAAAAATGACATGTAATAAAAAATTTATTACATCAATATATTAAAATTAAATCTTTAATGCATTTGGATACAAGCTGATCTTTATTGCTCCATAGTGGAGTGGAGCTGTGCCTGCTAAGGGCTAATTGCAGTGCAACTTTGCCATAAGTTCAATAATAACAAAATTATTATTATATTAATAACATAGCTAGCTCCAACTACAAAATCGATATGGTGGATAAGTTGGAACGGGTTGAACGCGAGAACCTCATGACCCAGTTTTTGCGCAATCTATACCAAATAAAAATCCCAAAAAAGGTATAGAGCGCCGCTTCTTGACTTCGCTTTTTGAGACATTGAAATTGAAAAACGTAATCTCAATCTCATTCACATTACACTTGATCTCCTAAAGCCTATACATACCCCAAATTTTCACACTCATCATATGACAAAAGAAGCAGGTTTGACTGTGAGATCAAGCAGTCTGATAAGAGACTTTGTTTCTGGATTTTGAACTGTAAATCCTTGTTTTTATGAATGGTCAAAACTTACTATATATTTTGAATATGGATCAAACCTTAATTCTTTCCGGGTAGGATCTTAGTTTAGTCGTGTGCATAAACTAGTTTTGGATTTAAATTGAGTGTTTTACACAATAATGAACCACACTGTGAAAACATCGTTAAAACTCTTTACTATAGGCCTTTGTCTTTACTATGATACATAGAACAATACATAATTGAGTGATACCGTACGTTAAACATTTTCTATTAATAAGCATATCATGACTCTCCATGGGATTCTCCTTCGTTTAACTTAAATTCATAGTGGAGGCACAGGTTCAATTAAAACCTTAACGCTTCACACTTATTCTAAATATATGGATCTGCACTAATTACGCTTCAGCGGTGATACCAAATCAAGATTAGTAACCGAAATCATTTTTGGTTCTTGCTTTCATTTTGTTTCCTGTTTTTTCAAGAATTTTTTAAGAAAACAATGAAAACAGGAAATGAAACTAAAAAATCCTGGCTATATTTGTGAGTTTGGAAGGAAAAAGAAAGAAAAAGTATTTTAAGGAAACAAAGGGAAAGGGAATAGAGGGTTTTAAAGGGTTTCAATAAATTTTATTCACAAGCTATATATATATATGTATGTATGTATGTATATCTATGTATGTATGTATGTATATAAACCATATCATAACACAACACAAACTAAGATAATATCTCACAACCATAATGTTGTAGCGACGTCCCTTAAGCCTAAAGGACATCCTAGCTAGGATACTAACTCTAACAATAAAGGTTAAGCACACAGAAATCCAAGAGCTAAACATAACTATAGCACAGCTAAACTAGTCACAGGTGTACATACGCCAAGAGACTAAGCTATGAACATGCATAAAGGATAGGATAACCCTTATAGCTACTGTGTGCAAAAGAAGGCTATCTCCACACTTCCGGTACAACACTCTGATCCGGTTCATGTAACCTCTTACGTTCACATTTCAAGGAAAACCATGAACATCATCACCATCCTCATTTGGAGACGACACAAATGAAAGAAAAGGGAATGATAATCTTGTAAAATAATCTCAGTATGGCTTCTCAACTCTAACACAAGTGTCATCGTTGATGTCCTCAACCACTTTGATTTTTATTATGAAAGAGGTGTATATACATAAAGTTTAATTTTAAACTTCTTAAAACTACTTATCTGAAGTTGGTGTCTTTTATCATAGATTTTGATATCATGAGTGCAATATATATTTCATTTATGCATGGCAATGCCTAAAGTGTATAAGTAACACGTGCCATTAACATAGACATATATAGACATATATATTCACAACATAAATCAATAGCATTAAAATCTAAAATGCAACATAAGGCTAAGTGTATAAGCATGAGATAAGTTAAAGATTTAGAATCACATAGCACATACAACATATGATTAGACCTAGTGATAGGCCAATCCCATGAGACATAACATTGTTTTACTTTCTTAGGTGATTTAACATTCATAATCATGTAATCAAGTAACAAGTAAAGAAATGCAAGGCATAACAAGCATGATAAGCCACATAGTATGTAATAATATGCATGGGAATCCAAGAGAATTCATAATACTTTACTTTCTCGTATTTGTACTCTTAAATTCTTATCTTAAAAGTTGCCCTCTTACATACATAACCACCTAAACCAACCAACCCACATCCTCAATAATTTTGCAAATAACCACCAAAATTCTACTTCACTGACCGCTTTGGATGAGCTTAACCTAACTAGTTATTGTAAGCTCTAGAACCCTCCATAAAGCATTAGAGCTATATGTTTTGAATGATAACAAAACTAATTTAAAGAAAATACTTTGAAGAATGACTAATGTCTACCTTGAGTTTCTTGACAAAGCATAATAGGTATTTCCAAATTTCATAACATGAACTTAAACGAGAATAATTTCACTTTACATGTGCAAACATGATTTATCTCATGTTAAGAGATTGAGCTTACTAAAAGTGAACATTGTATCATGAAAAGTACATTTACATATATCAAGGATTAAAGTAAATCAAATCAAGAACAAGAAACCAAGACACGGGTCTTCAGAAAGTAGCATGAGACATCAAAAAGTACATCAAGAAAGAAGATATCATGCAAAATCTAAAAAATGTGTTACACAGTCTTCAATCATCATGATCGCAATTCATTCATTATCATAAAGCTCAAATTAAAGAATAGAAGACTAAAGAATTGTCAAGGAATTGGTATCGCACATTAGAAAGTTCCCTTAACTGAAAAGGAGGGAAAATTTGAATTTTGAAATTCAAATGTAAAGTCAAACCCAGTTTCAGTCTAGCAAGTCATCTCTTTAGTCCCTTCGGTCAACCACTTCAGCTTCTAGAAGAAATAGTTCAGAAATTAAGTAGAAAAGTAGTTTCTGAAGAACATCAGAAACCTCAACCTTTCAACGGCTTCTGTAAAAAGCTCTGACAGCAAATGAGCTACTCCTCCAAATTATGTTTCCAAGACACAATCAGATGATCAACACGTGCCACTTGGACAACTGATCAAGGGTAATGGTCACAAAGGGAGACCATCTATAAATAGAGATGCTAAGCCTTCAAGAAATAGACTTGACGATCACAAGAGCTAAAACACTGCAAAATCTTTCCCTCATTTATTTTATGAAGTTTATTACTTTTTGTAAACAGTTCCTTTGTTCATAAAAATATTCTCTCTAAGTTCTTAGATTGTTTATATGTTATTCTTAGGAAGAATCATTAGAAATAAGTCACTCAAGTTATCTCAAGATTATTCATTGTATATTTATAAAAAAAACTTAAGTGTAGGTTAGTTTGAGTAATAATCCAAACACAAAACCTTTGTATCCTCAATGCTATAGTGATCGGTGTGAAATAGCTTGAAGAATGTTATGGTAAAACTACTTGCAATGTGACAGTAAAGACATTCTTACTACTCACGGTTTAGCTTAGAAAGGTTGGTCAAAGACTACTCGGTTCAGCTTGAAGATGCTGGTAAAGAACTACTTGGTTTGTGACAGTAAGGTGTCACGACCCGATCTAGGCACGTGACCGGCACGTGGGGAGTCCCATCCCCACGTAAGCCTCGAGACCTGTGTAATGCTCTACATGCATATTTAAATAGGAAAATTCATGTAAAACAAGATTACATTTCAACATATAAATTCCCTGTTTTATGAAATCAAGATCTTGATAACTAAAATATCATCATCCACATCAAAAGTCTAAAATCATACATTATCCATACCCAAAATACAATATACATATCAAACTACTTTTGTTTAGTTTGTCCAAAAACAACCAGTTCCATTAAATACAAACCATAATATGATCAAATTTGCAAAATAAGCTCTATATGAATCAGGACTCCTACTTGCAATAACACTGGAGCACTCTACAAAATCAAAAATGCTTCACTCAAGTGAAGCTTACCAATTGATCCTCTATTGTTGCTGGGAAGTAGAAGGCTGGGAAGAATTCACAGCAGCTGTTGTATCTGTAAATAGGAGGAAAGGAGAGGGGTAAGTTTTTATACAAAAACTCAATGAGTGAATCCCTACCTGCAACCCCCTTCATGGGACACCAAAAAACCATGCAATATATCACAGTGACAAGAATAGTATAAAGCTTTCAAACATTTCATATGATTATATATATATAATCAAATCATTCTTGTTCTTTACAAACAACAACAGTACCTAACTAGAGAAACAAAAATCTCTACTCTTTGGTTCTTCAAGAACCAAAATGCTCTGCACTATGATCCA
The DNA here is from genome assembly GCA_031216105.1 of Dalbergia cultrata. NCBI lineage: Eukaryota > Viridiplantae > Streptophyta > Magnoliopsida > Fabales > Fabaceae > Dalbergia > Dalbergia cultrata. Next base: position 24,262,573 of record CM062350.1, read on the forward strand.
TTAGGGATCTAATACGGACACCTAAATAGGTTTCATTCTCTGCTTTATGAGATTGCCCCTTGGGACAACTTGGTACCAAGGTTAACGATCATTCAGCCGTTAACCCGCTCTCTGTTTCTCTACAACTACTGTTTAGTATCAACAGCAAATCAAGTACTCTCTCTATATTCCACAAGGGCTTCTACCCTAGGGTTTAGAGTTTTCTCATATAACAGTATCTAGTATACCAGAAATCATCAGATCAATGTAATGACATTAAATATTCAAAATCATAATCATTTATTCATATTCTCATTTCAACAACAATGGTCCCATGGTTTTCACAAAAATCTATAGTTCATGACATTTGAAAACCATATTCTTTTAAGCTTGAATAATCAACAAAAACCTCTACTCTCTTTGTAGAATTCTCTAAAATCATCATATAAAGCATATTTTTATGCAAATAATTCTAATGCACAACATAGAGATCACAAGTTTGAACCCACTCACCTGGAGTGGTAGAATGAACAGGAGGGACACCAATAGGACCTTGGGAAGCAGGAACAGTATCACTATCTGTCAATAAAGCAATAAATCCTAGATCAATCTCAGAATAACTCTATTCTAACCCCATCAATGGTGGAAGAACACTATAACCTCATAACAAAGAGGAACCCAAGTTTTAACCCCAAGAACAAGAGAAGAACAAAGGAAATAGGAAGCAAAACTAGTAGAATTTCTTACCTTTAAGCCTTGGAAGTGAAAGATTGATGTTTGATTGATGAAAAATGGAAGAGAGAGAGGTTAGAGATGAGAGTTTTGTGTTTCCTAGGGGGGTGGGGTGTGTTTTGGTTGAGTGAAGTTTCTGTACCCTGAAATGAGGTTTTTAAGTGATTTGTCGAGTGCTACAGCGCTCACCAAAGAGAGCATTTCACGCCGATATATTGTTCTGTTGAGCACTGCAGCGCTCACCAGAGAGCGCAAAAATTTACTTCTTGCACCGACTTAATGCTCTACTGACCATTGCAGTGCCCACCAGAATGGTTTCTCCCTCTACAGGATGGTCTCTCACTCTCGAGAATGGTCTTTCACTCCCTAGAACTTACTTATTTATATTTTTTTTATTAAAGTTAAATAGATTTAACTTTTAAACATAAATATAAATAAGGAATTACCCCCCATTTGGATTCAAATAAAATATCTAAAAAATCAAAATCCTAAGCAATCAAAATGTAAATTTTGGGTTTTAGTTCAAATCCGAGAATTCTTATGACTTTTAAAACTTGGGGGCTAGAAACAAAATATTTAAAGCTTTCGTAAAATTTGTTAAAAATCATCCCTCAACTTATTTTACTCTTAGGAACCATTGTTGGGACTTTTGATCCTAAAAATATGGCTCTATCATATAGCCCTCCAATGGCGTGTAGGGTCTTAGACTTAATAAAATTCAGGACTCGGATTTATCTAAGGACACGTGTGCTGCTCTACACTTTTCTAGATAACAATATATCTAGAGTATTACATAAGGGTTGTCTACTTGTCACAGGTTAAAGCTTGGAAAGCTTATTGTAAAGACTATTTAGTTTTTTTTTTCTAGGATTGAGAAAGGTCAGTGAAACTCAGTGGCTCCTAAGACCTGGATATAGCCAGGTGTTGGCCGAACCAATATAAAACCCTTGTGCAATTTTTTATTATCCTTTATCATTTTACTTTCATTGTTCAACGTCACAAAATATATATCTATTAAAGTTTACCATTTCAATTTATCTACTATTAACGTTCTCATTTAGAAAATCATTTTCTGAATCTTTTAACCTTGTTTCCGTTGCACTTCAAGCTTCACACTTGATAGTCCTTGTTTTAAGTTTTAGTTTCCAAAAGGTTTACAAAAGAAAAGCATGATTCATCTCCCCTTCTTGTGCGCTTTTATATCTACAGTTATTGCTAGATTTGATATGGAGTAATAGCGGGGGAAAACATCACTTTTTTTTTTTACCTTAACTTAACATTCTTATCATGAGCATGCAACATAAATTAAGACCTCATAAAATGATACAAGGCATGGACTATACTTGCAAGAAATCTCATGAATTATGATATGGCACTAAGCATGCATATGATAATCTCATATAATAGTATGAGAAAACACGAGCATTTATCACGATTTATCATTAATCTCATATGCTCATATACTTTACATATATTTTCTTTAAGTCAAAAAATTTGGTGGAAGTCTGACAGCATAACTACTGTGAATGGAGTTTTCCCAAATATGCTTCCTGTCAACTCATAATAATCATGCATCTCCACATATATCATCAACATTCACATCATGCTAAGTAGTCAGCACACTATTTATAGAAGCATGCATCATTTCATATTCATATCATTCATATATCAACATCTCATTGAATATAAGCATGCTTCTTACTAATTAATGGAGATACAAACTGGATTCAGCTAATGCACATGCAATTAATTAGGCCATGAGCAAGGATAAGGGAGCAGAGAGGATTTTGCCTTTTGTGTCTTTGATCAAGTAGTATCTTCTCCTTAGTAAGGACTATATTCATGTTTCTACCTCTTTTTGGTTTTTCTCTTGATTTTGGGAATGACTTATGAATCTTGATGATATGAACTTTTTAATGGTAGAACTATGTTCTCCATGTTGAAACCTTTAGAAGTTTCTAAATGGATATTATTGATATTCAAAAGAAAAGCTCTCTTTCTCAACAAATTTTTTTTAATAGGCTTGATGATGAGTTCATGTGATCATGGTTGTTTATAGCTTGAGCATGATGCTTTAAAGCTAACCATGCCCATGAGGGCTAGAGACTACTTTTACACTTTTGTAAGAGAATATGCTTGCATATGAGCACTTGGAGGTTGAGTTTAATTTCATCTTTAGTCCTTTTTGGGCTATGTGGCTTGAAATCAAGTTTTAATCGATGTATTTTCTTTATTTGATGTGATTTATGATAATTTGAATGTATATTGTAATTTTTGTTTGATTGATTTTGGTTTTATGGACATAAAAGTGTTATTTATGGTTCTTGAATACTTACAGAGATTATGTTAGTTATTATTGAAGTAAAACATATTTTTGAAAATGGACAAGGTATGATGAGGATAAGGTCATGATTTGTTGGTCTTGTGGTGATTAGAAACATTTTCTTGTGACGATGTCATAGATATGTAAGTGCTTTTATGTGTAATTACAAGCTTTATGAGTAAGAAAAGAAATTCTCATGTCTCATGTACTTGGATATAAGAGCATGACTAGCACGCTATATTAGAGGATAAGATTTGTCTTGATGATGTAAATTACGTGTTGTTATGATTATAATGTGAGAAAGTGATTTTATAATCATTAGAGATCATATAGGGATTAAAATGCAAATGAGAAAAATTATTTTAATTTTTATGAAAATCTTTGTTATGTGCAGTATGTTAGTGTGTAAATGATGTTTCATGAAGTATTATGACATTTGTCGATAATTAATTTACTTAGAAGAAAGTCTTGAAACAAAACTAGTAAAGATAAGGGTAAAACCATAATTTTATATTCTTACCGTAAAATGTTTTCATCACTACTTAATTATGTTTTTCTTACTATTTTGACTCCATTTTGAGTGCAGAAAATTATATGTTTGGTTACAAAAATTATTTTTGAGTCTTTTGGTGTCCATGAGTATGTTTAAGACTTTACGTGTTGGTAGTCATGTAAATATAATAAAAAGTCACGTTCGTTTTGGTTTTACATGTTCTTTTAGTTGATTGGAATAAATGAGATTTTATGTCATATAGAGTGTGATCATGTATTTGAAAAGTTTTCCTAAAATTATAAAAGGCCTCATGAGTGTTGGAAAACCCAAAAGAGTTAAAAAGTAGAAATTACACTTATAGCCACTGATAAAAACTAACATATTACCTAAGGATTTTGCTACGGGTTTTTGTTAAAACTTCATAGGTAAGCAGGTTTCATGAGGATTTTGTTGGAAAAAAATCCACAGGTAATATGGTCGTGGATAATTGGTTACTGCGGATTTTGAATTCCGCAAGTAATTAGCTACGAATTATTTCACAAAAAATATGGAAAATCCGCAACTAATTTTTGTGGCCAGTTGTGTGGTTGGAAGGAATTTTGCTACATATTTTATTGTGGATTTTGTTCGTGATAAATATTCGCAAGAAAATTTGTGTACAGTTTGTGCAAGAAAATCCTCAAATTAAATTGTCACAGCAAAATTTACAAGTAATTTTTACAACAAAATTTTTAGGTAACTAAATCCATAGCAAAATTTGTAGGTAATCCCAATTTGATTTTGCAAGTAATTGTGTAAGTAATATTCCTATCCAAATCCATATCTAATTGGCCTAACAAAATCCTCATGTAATTTAATTTGCAACAAAATCCACGAGTTGTCATGGTCTTCGTAAATCTAAATTCGCAAGTAATTGTGCAGGTAATTTTCACAATAAAGTTGATTTTGTTAATTATATTTGCATGTATATATGTTTCACAGCAAGTAATGCACCTTTCAAAATTTGATTTTACAAGTAATTTTACATGTAAGTTTTGCAGGAAAATTGGCAAATAATAAATTTTACAACAAATTTTGCAAGAAATATGAACCAAAATTTAATTAAATTCATAGCAAATTGCGTAATTGAGCATTTCTAATATAACTTTCATAGGAAATTAAATTTGCAACCAAATTGAACAAATTTAATAATTATTCATTAAATTTATTTCTCACCCATACTTGCCAATATATATATATATACATATATATATATATATATATATATATATATATATATATATATATATATATATATACATAAAATTTGTTTTTAATAACTTGCTTTCAAATAAACAAAATTTCTAATTCAACAATGAAACATAAATTTTCTCATAATATAATAACTTCAATGTAATGCATTATTCAAATTAAATAAAAATTTATAAGTCATCTGTCATCATATATGATTAATTACTAAGATTGACAAATATAAAACAAAGTAATAGTTCTAATGAATTACAGCTATGCATTAGAGTCTTCAGATGATGTACTATCCTCATTCTCTTCATCACTTGAATCCTCTTTATCACTTGAATTGATTTGATTATGGGATATAGGCTTTGAATGAGAAGAACTTGCTTCATAGCCTAATTTCCTTATCAATATATTTGATGTATTTCTTATTTCATATAACTCCTTCCTCATGTCTTCTTTCTCCTGCCTCTCTTGTTCCAATTGAGCTTGTAAGGAAGCATTGAATGAATGAATGAACTTCTTATCTTTTCCTCAATGTCTTCTGATATGGTCGTTGTTAGTGAAGTTCCTGGAGTAATAGTTTTCATTGACCTGCCCAGAGAACCAAGCTCAGATACTCTCCCTTTTTTTCTTTTCCCCCATAGAGTCTACCCAAATTTGCAAATTAGATAGCACAGATTGCGACTATGCAATAACTTCTCCAGAATTAGTCTCAGTTTGTGATGATAATTCATTTTTTTTCAAAGTTTTCCTATTATAAACAAAAATCATTCAAGCTTAGGGTCAAATACATAAACAACAAATAGTAGCAGCTTACTCTATTATAGCAAATGTGTAAACTAAAAGAAAAAGCCTATCATTTTGTTGATTTGAGCACATAGTACACTCACTTTTGAAGATATCAGTGTCTGGAAAATCAAGAATTCATACTAGTAAAATTACAAACAAAAGGTAAAATATAAACAGAGGGACAGAAAACTTTTTCATGAGATACGAGAACTTTCTCTAATTTCTGTTGTGAATGTGTAAAAATGAATAGAATCAGGTCCCAAAGATAGCCAAATGACCAGCGGACAACATATAAATATCATGATGTTTTGGAAACTATCAATAGCAATGTGCATCATGTAAAAATGTGACTATCGACTTAAGAATATTGGAAAACATAACTCAGAATACAAAATAGATAAACATTCAAGTAGCAACCAAGAAATTTCAGACTAGTGAGGAAACTAAACAATCTAAAAAAACCTTTTACAAACTAGACTAATCCATTGAGAATTTTTGTAGGGATCAATGAAAGGACCTTAATTCTAACATGCCACAAATAACAAGAAGAAAACTACTATAGCATAGATACACCTTCACAATTATTCTCATCTCTAAATGTATAAATAGCAAAAATAGAATCAACATTAACTCATATAAGCATCTTGAGCTTTTGGATAAACCCAATCTTTATTCTTCTTTGTCTTGTGCATCCATAAATAAAACTCAAAGAATGATGGATCTTTTCCTCTATTTTTCGGCCTTCTACAACTCAAAAAGAAAAAGTTTACATGTCATTAATAATAAAGGTGGAATAATAAAATTAAAACAAAGGAAAATTAAATAAACTCTATTAATACCAATCTCCTGTAAAGAACTCGATGGGGTATACACCTTCCAGTATGTAGTGATGCACCTGCATTGGAGTTATAGTTCTTCTTATTTTGTTCAGATTTTGCTTTGAAATTTTCAGACTTCTAACATTGAACCTAATTTGCCCAAGCAGAGTCTCTAGTCCATGAAGGTTTTATACCATCTTTTTGGGCTTTTTGTAGAAGTTGTGGCAGCTTACTCGACCCTCTCTTCTCAAAATTACTTTTAATTTCCACATTAAATTTAGGATCCCACTTAAATTTTCCCTACAACAATCAAAGTTATTTGTTTTATAATAATAGCAAAATAATGTTAACTACTAAATTAAGATATTGAAATAGTATCAACATAGTTACCTCAAATAGTTTAAACCATATCTCTCTAGTACCTTTGGGAAATGCTTTCTACCTTTGTTTTCCTTCCTCAAACTTACTTTTGATACATGACGCAATGCTCGCAATGACTTCCTTGTGAGGCCAAAACCTACATAAAATCAAATCATAAGTTAGTGCAACACTATGTTTAGGCATGATAATTTTCGTAATTATGCTTATAAAAAGCATCACTTACCCATCCCCATCAGGCTCTATCAAAATCTTGTTCTCACCATTATCAATGCCAACTCCACTACAAGAAGTACTGGGTGATTGGTTGTTACTTGATTGTAAGGATAGCAAATGAGAATTTGGCTCAAATTATTGGAAAGGATGATAAGTATTTGATTCATTTTGCTAAGATTGATGATTTGGTGGGGATTACTGAGATTGAGGTTGAGGATTTAGTGGGGATTGTTAGGGATGTGGTTGAGTATTTGATTGAACTTAAGATAAAAAGGTAGCACTTGGAATTATTGGAGCGAGACCACTTTGTGGCGCTTATAGCTTGAATGGTGTGGGTAAAGTGTGTGTTTCCAATGGAGATTGATGGACTATGGGGTTGGTATAGTATTTAGGTGATGAATGAAGGTGCTAGTATGGTGAGATTATGTGTTTATTTCAGGCTTGGTTCTCCTTCAAAAATGGTGAAGAAATGAAGAGAAGAAGAGATTGTTTGAAGAAAGAAGTGAGAGTATTGTTTTTGAATAAAACTTGGGGACTAAGTTTATCCATAAAAGAAAAGATGCAAATGAAAGAGTGGAAGGTTAGAAAGTGAGGTGTCTTAGATATTTGCAACAAAAATAAAGAATAAAATGAGTGAGGAAATTGAGGAGGGGGCTACCGCCCCCATGGCTAGGGCAAGGGGTCAATCCTTGCAACTTTGTGAGTGGAGGAATTAGAGTTAGGGATAGTATAGGGTTTCTGGAATGGTTAGGATTCAAAATAATCACGTAAATGCACTTAATTTTGATCCAAGGGCTACAATTTAATCTTGAATGTATCAATATGTTAATCCATGCTAACAAGGCATTTAGGCCTAACCAAACAAGAGTAGTGGAGATAATGCACTCTTAAGTGCTATTTCATCTTTTTGTGTCACCTCACTCGTTTTACTTTCTGATAACTCTAATGTGTAATTAAGTATATTTAGCAATTTTAATCACACAATTCACTTAATCTTTTGAATATAATATTGACTATATTTTCTTAATAACTTTGATTAAGCTTAATTACTACCGGTTAGGGGTAAAATGATAATTCCATACAAATTTTTACCATAACTTCATAAATCACATATAATCATCATATATCCCTATAAGAGCACATATCTAATCCCTAGGTGAAGACTAGATCTGATCTCACTTCATTTCTAAGAAAATTAACTTAGGAGTATTTTGGTAATTTTGTCAAAAAGAATATAGGAATTTCAATTTTTGCATTCAGAAGCATACTAAACTCTTATAATTCGCTTCAAATATTAAGCCAACCCTCTGAAAATGTACATGTTATGTCATTCTCGAAATTTGCACAGAAATTATCTCAAGGGCATTTTGGTTATTTTGTATAAATAGGGAAAATCAAGGAGTTAGAGGGCACCATAAATGCTGTAGTGATGAGATGCAAGGAGGGAAAAAGCTTTCTGGAAAATATGAAATTAGGATGAAGGAATGATATCAATGTATAAAGAATTGGTCAGTTTGAAATTTTTTAGTTTAACGCGGAGGAGATTCATGGCAGGTATATGAATCATATGGAAATTTATTGTGAGATTCAAACGAATATAATAAAAACTTGAAATTCGAATTGAATGATAAAAATAGAATTTTAATCTTTTAATAGGAATAATAAAGTAAATTAAATTGTAATCCCTTTGAAGCCCTTAATTTGGGGAACTACAAAATAGGGGTTTGGGAGAATTTTGGGTGGTTAATAAAAACCCTCAAAATGTCTTCCCTTCTAAAAATCAACACTTGTGAATGTGATAAAACTCTGAAAACCATTATCTTCCCTTCATTTCCCTCATAAATTAAACTCATGAACACCTCCTATGAGTATGCTTGATTCCATAGAAGAGTTTTTAGTTTTTTATTTTCTATTTTGAACTTGTTTCCTAGTATTTCTCTTATACGCTATCAAATTTAAGGATAATGATACTATTTAGCTATTTGAGGCTAATAATTAGCCACATATCCCACTAACTCAAGTTATTAAAATCTATTAAACTATTAATTAAATCACAATCATTGATTGCAAAAAGATACTTGCATCCTAAGGTATTAAAAGAAATAATTTGTTTCTTGTTTTTCTTTGCTTTTAGTTTTCATTACTTACTTCATAAAATTGTAAAAATAGGAAACAAATTCAAAATAAAAACAAAATCATATTTCCTTAAACTAAGCATGGCCTAACGGCACGTTTGTTTCGAGATATATTTAATTATTCCAGGAAACAAGTCGGCAGGAAAGATGCATTCTTGCGTTTGTTACAAGTTTTACAAAATTTTTCCCAGATATTAATTATTCCATGCAAAAATATTTTCCTATAATTTAGTGAAATCTCACTCCAAAGTTGAAGAGTGAGAAAAAAAATTCTCATGACTTGGGAATCACAATTATTAAGTACAATTACTAAATCATCCCTCAATTATTTGACATTTTCTCCTTTTATGATTGTGTTAAGGGTATTTTAAAAATTATAACATATATTCTCAGAAATATTTGTCATAAAAGGAACAAGTTTTAAATTTATTCCCAAGAATATTAATAAATAATCCCAGAAATGTTTAATACTAAACAAATAATTTTTTAAATATACTTGGGAAGGAATATTATTCTCAGGAATGCAATTTCTTAAAACCTAATTTTAAATCTTGAAACAAATGCCCCTAAATTTTCTAATTTTCAATGTTTTTCATAAGTCTTAAAAGACATGAAACAAATCATAACAAAAATTTATTTTTTGAAACCAAATATACCTTAAACTTGTTGAGGAACACACGTGTGTAGAATACAATGCCCACATTAGAAGAATGAGAGAACACAATGGTTTATAATACTTAAATGATCATGTCTTTCATTTTTTTGTCTCTCATGGAGACAAGATCTAATTAAGCTCCGATATCATGTGTTGGACTTAGTGGAATAGTGTTGGTATGGCAAGGTTGTGACATACATGAATGGAGCCAAACATGATTCAAAAGGTATATTTTTCTTTTTTTCTTTTTTTGGGGTCATGAAAAGCTAGATGATTTTAGACAAAAGACAATCTACGAGAGACATAGATGCTATATTGTTGTAAGAAAAAGATTATTCTGACACCTAAAAGTTGGTATCTAAGTGAGACACCACTTCATCATCATTGAATATGATAGTGGTCTCGACTATCTCCACCTATCCATTATATCTATTTTTAAGTGTTGGAATAACATTGCTCTTATTATAAAAGCCCACACAGCAAAGTGATTGGGTCACTGTCATTATCATAAAAACCACATCCGGTTACTATTTGGCAAGTTTGAGTGACTGGTCAATGGTCATGGTAACAAGCCCAAGAAGGAAAGCCCACACAATAAAGTGCTTGGATCATGTGGGCGCTCTTCAGTATGCTAAACACGTCAAGCACGAGTACTATGTCAGGTCAGGAACCCCCAAAAAAAAAAAAAAGAAGATGCATGCCAGATAAAAAATATTTATTTTTTGACCCAAAAAACAATCGAAAGAAAAAAGAATAATAAGCTGGCTAGGCATTACCGCAGTGGAAAAACCTAGCCTCTTCAAATGTGCATATATGTGTCCTTGCGGTTTTTGGGCCCCGAAGATTATGTGTCCATGATACTTAGTGTGTTCCGTTGTGTTCAGTGATCTGGATGCCCAGTATTAAGTTTTTGGTTCCAAAGATTGTGCGCCAATGATGCTTGGTGGTTTACTCTTTTCGTTAGATGCGTTGTTCTTCATACACAACTAATTCTAAATTTGGTTTCAAGTGCTTCAAAACAAAAATATTAATGATCTATCGGCCCCATCTTTTCTTTCATGTATATTATAGTGTCATACAAATTGAAAATTGCCCATATCCTGTTGCTAGCTATCTAGTACAGCACAGTTTTAAAATCAGAACAGGTGATAAAAACTTAATAAATTCAATTGATGGATTACAGATTAAACCGATTGAACCAAATTTAATAAAATAAATATTTAATGAAATAAATATATATAAGAAATATTAAGTATGTAATATATATAAATATTGAGTGATCATGACACAACAATCTAGCTAGCTTGGTGGTTGGGAGTGCTTCCTTGCCTTCGATATACTATGATGGAATTTATTGATTAATTTATTAATTATGCGATCAAGGTCAATTCAACTACGTTTGAACAATTGCTTGTTTACCTATGGGATGGCAGATTTACACTGGTTTTGACCACTTTAACCACCATTGATTGAGTCGAAGACATAACCAATCTACACCAAGAGCTGGACTAATCAAGAGGACGGCTCACTGGTTTCTGATTTGAACTGATCGGTCCGGTCCGGATTTTAAAACTATATTGTATAGTATTCGTCAGATATAATCTTAGGCTGTGCCTATGTTGATCAAGTTCTGCTATACCAGTACCTCCTGCAATTTGGCTATAGTCTTCAATTTTTAATCACTCAAAATTTTTTTTACCAAATTAAAAGGGGTAATAGTAGGGCGACCAATCCAAAAGGTAGGAATGTTACAACCAAGTGCAATTTAGAAATGGAGCTCTCTTTCTGGGCAGCATTATGCATACAGGTACATGTGTCTCCAAGAATATGGCAAAAGGATAATAATAGTTTGAAATAGTTTCAGAAACCTACTTAAACTTCTTGGCCTACAAAACATACTTCGCTTTTAGCTATGAACTGGAAAGATCAAATTCAAGAAACCTGCCCACAAGGCCTCCAACCCTTCACATTTGTGCTTAGAGGAGATGGGACCCTAGCAGACCAAGATTCCAGATCAGGCAAGGGTCCTGTAAGTGCCATAAAATTTTCACCGCTTTCCTTTGGCATTCTCTTCCAACTCAACTGAGAAATTCAAACACAAACTGTAAGCATCTTCAAAGATGGCATGAAAAAACAATCACATAGGAACATAGGGTGTCAAACAGGCACAGTGCGACAGGTACACATAAATAAACAAGACAAACTTTTGTATGGCAATTCTAATTATTGCAGCTGTGGGTCTGAAAAGGACTTGGTATCTTTTACTTTCAGCTTATCAATAATTCAACATATGAATAATGCATGTTGAGTTTAGTTTAATGTTAGTATAAAACCATTCATGTGCCCTTTCCCAACAGGCAATAACTTTAGTGTTTTGGAAGAGATGGTTCAAAACATGGTATCATAGTTTCTATGACCAAGAGGTCTGAAATTCATTCTTTATTATCCCTCATTCTTCTAAATTGTTTACGCTCCAAATCTAAAAGAGGCTCTTGCGTGACGAAACATGTTAGAATATAAAATTATTCATATACCCTAACCTAACAGCTTAAATTTTAATTAGGGATAGTTTATGACACTCGAGGTACTATTATAGTGTAATGCATGAAATCAATGGAGCGATCATGATAAACACAATGCTATCAATAACAGAACCCTACTTGCCCAGGAAATGCTGTAGATAACGCTTTCAATGTTGGATTTAGTATCCATGTCTCATCACTTGATAAAATTTCTGGATCAGTAATTCCTTCCATGGCACTTGATTCCCCATCAATGCCACCACAGTTCACCATAAAACGACCATTTGGCATTAATCTCTTGTGTAACTCCAACCAAGTACTGACCTGCAAAATACATTAGGAACTGTGAAACCTAATGCTATCACACTATAACTAGGTGTGAGTTCATTATCTTTCCCCAAGAATCTCAAGGAAACGAGCAGTTAAGCATATCACTGCATAAATTTGCTCATTCACAATTAATAAATTAAATTATCAATGTTAATCCTTTTTATTTTGGAACATTTTAAGCTTAGGGATTTATGTCTTCTTATGATCCCTTAATCCTCAGTTTTACAAAAAGTTTCATCCCCAGTTTATACACGTAGAAGAAGAATGTTGAAACAGTTAGAAAAAAGGACTGATAGGTGTGTGTATACCTTGATTTCAAATAAGAGGAGTGCACCAAAAACTCATTGGAGTAATATTTTGCTAAATTAGAAATATAAGTTACATTGAAAATCCAAGGAAAATATATGTTCATCACCAAGACATGGAAAGGTTATATTATTCGTTTCATAGGAAGATTACAAATTTTTTAGATACCAGAATTTTTCATTTTCAAGTTTTACCTTCTCACTGGAGACACAGCAACTTCTAAGATTTCTATATCTTCCAATTCAATTGCCACTCATTTTAACCACTTCCTTTTTATTCAAAGCAAAATTGGCTTCTGCAATTGTGGTAGTAGAAGCATATTGTTCTTAAATTGCATCCATCTTCACTTTTACCATTTCAATTTTTCAATAATATTAAATATGTATTCTGATAATTAGCTTTAGGCTTGCTCCATACATTATTCCCAGATACTCCAAGCCATACATTGTCCAGACAATTGCGTTAACCCTGGATTTAGAACCTCGTTATATGAGCTTTTCTGATGATCATATCATGTGAAAATGGAGATGGACAGAGAGACCCTGCACATCACAAAACTTGCGGCAGTGTGTTCATAGAAGTAAGGTCGTGTGAGAGTTTGTGTCCTTACCTGCACATGATATGGTCATGTGAAAAACTCACCTGAGAGTACCCAAATTATCTCATATAATTGAATGACCTGAACTATACATAGGTATCTCTTACAGAAATTTGGCTTATGAGTAAGATAAAGACTAAAGTAAAAGCATAGAAAGAGGCTAATTCAAATTTATAAGTTTCTATTTGTATATGCTTGAATTTGACACATTATACTGACAAGGTACACAAGCTGTCATCTGGCCAGAAAGAAATTCACAAAATCCTATAACATGAAAATCTGTATGTTGAATAATTGACCACATACCTCTTGCAGCTGAGGCAAAACTTTTCCATCAGAGAACAAGTCAACTACAATGCCTGGCAGTTTTTCAAATGTAAGTTGGCCAACAGTTGTAGAATAGTATCTATTATAGATAAATGAGGAGAAAAAGTAATCTTCATGGTGTGTTTCCATTGCATGAAATAAGGATCCATCTACATGATCAATTCAAACCATGCATCCCCGTATAATGATTATAGAATCAATTAAATCAACTAAAAGTTGTTAAGGCTTACATCACATTACTTTTACTAATTATTAATGTTAATAAGAACCAACTAAAGATTAGGTCAAAACAACTAGACATAAACCTCAACAACTTCTACAGAAATAAAGGAAGAAACTATCAACCTACATATGCAAAAACAATCCTCGAACAACCCCATGTTAGGATTGGCTGGTTAGGAAGTCACTAGGATTGGACTAGCAATGAGAGGCTTTGGTAATTTGCATGAAGTTATACCTTAAAACCTCAATACCACCAAAGTACCAAAGAAAAAAGATTGGTTGGTTAGGAGAGAGGTTATTATTAGTAAAAATTGACATGTTTACTCTTAAGAAATACAAGTAGCAGATTTGGTTAGCACCAATTTTCAAGTTGAGTTCCAGAAAATTAATTTGAAAAGTAGTGTTTTTGTTTAGTTTGCATTTTGTTGTAAAAAGAAGTGATCTACTTTGCCCAAAATCAATTTTAACCAAAGCTAAAAATATTAGCTTTTCCTTTTCACTCATTACATTACTTTTTCTAAACTCAATTTTCTAACAACATTCCCAAACATGAATCAATACTTTTAAAATCAGTTCTTTTAAAATTAATTCTTTCAACATCAATTATTTCCAAAGCAATTCTACGAAAATCTAAACCAAACAAAACCTAAATATTTAGGCTAGACTTACAGTGTATCTGCCATGCTGTGATGAAAGGCAACTAAACAGCAACAATAACTAGGTAGAGATATCTATACTATTAATAAATGGGATTGGAGTGAGTAACTACCTTTTGGTGTCTCCTCACTCTATTGAAATTTGTTTTCAAGTCCACCAACCATTATCTCATTTACCCCCCACTTCTCCATTTTTATTTTTTTTTTCATGTAACCAGCCTCTTTTTCAATGCAATAAAAAGAATAAAAAAATTGATATCTAAAAAAAAGCAAAAAAAGTAGCTTGACTTGTATGAAACGGCCAGTCAAGTCGCTTGTAATAATAAAACCAATGCCAAAATAAATAAAGTAGGTAATAAGCAATATGAATGACTGACCAGCATATCTCCCATGCAGATTTTCTGTTGGAATGAAGACATCACCAATATGAACATTTAAAATTCCACCACCTTCTGTTATCTTCTCAAGATCAGATAGGCCAAAATAATCTCTCGCTTTATCAATCAACTACAATATTTTATTGTTCCAGGAAAAGGAAAAAAAAAATAGGTGAGTTCAAATGTGTCAGGGATCAAGCCAATGTTCAAAATATGATATCAGGATCAGAAGAGATGAAATTTACATGAAACTAAGAATCAGTCATACCATTTTGAACAGAAAAGAAAATCAGCACCTAGCATCTACTGAGATCTAGGAAGTAAATGCAATACATTACCATCAAGTTTTTCACAGAAAAAATTATCAACTTATGGAACTTGTTTATTGAGATTATCCTGGAAAACAGCAATCTTAAATTTACTCCCGCTGTTTCTATATCAAATTTCTATGAGAAGACGCTTGTTTTCAAGCCTCATATCAGCATATTACACTAAAGTGTGTGGCATCAATAATTATCTTGTTTATGATGAAAATATATGGACTAAAACATGTTATTGGTCTTTTGTTCCGAAAGATTCATCTAAGACAAGTGATGGAAAGTGAATATCCATGAAGAGGACAACATCACATGGAAACGGTGTGTTAGGACCCCTAATAATATGGTTTTACAAAAAGGGAATTGGTGACACGGGAAAAAACATGTGACATAAAGGAGAGGGAAGGGCTGTAACTAACTTTGCCTAGCTGGCATAGTTAGTGGGGGTGGGGTGTGAGGAGTGTGATTACTCATTAAAGGAAGGAGGGGGGAAATATATGGGCAGAGGGAGAATGCTGAGGGGATTCAGACTTGTTGGAGAGGATTAGAACTAGGAGAGTGTCAAGTCTCTCAAATACTTGGCTACTACACTGTCTACACACTATCCTTTAGTTTTTCTGCTACAATAACACAAATTACAGCAAGGGGGGAAGCAATACTACTTTGGTATTATTCTCCTTCTCGAGTGATTATTTAGTTTCAGCATTTAAATTTGTTCTTCTTGATACCGCCATACAAGCTGGTATCGAGGCTCTCAATCTTGGGAGCTACTGCATGGTGACCACGCGTTTGCAATGGAGGCTAGATTAGGCGAAATGGAGCGAGGTTACCGAGATGCAGGAGGAGAGTGAGAGAGCTTGGGCGAAAAGGCCAGTAGTCGACTCGCCGGATAAAGCTGGTGATGAAGATGAAGCGAGAAGAAGGTGAAGCAAAATCTCCGAACAATAAAAAGCAAAGTGCGAGAAAATACCTTCAAGGCCGTGCCGACAACCGGTTTGGGAGGATGATGAAGATCGGTGGTGGAGACGAAGGAGGAGATCCTCCATAGAAGATTGGCCTCTAATGTTCGTGCTCTTTGAGCCGGCAGAAGTGGATGGAGATGCCGAACCAGAGGGACTGGAAATCACTCACCATTTTTTGGATTTGGAATTGATCGAGATTAAGGAACCGGTAGCTGAGGATGAAGAGGATGATATGCGCAAACCGGAAGAGAAGTTGAAGCTAGAGATCGGGAGCAAAGCAGAATCGTTGAAGGAGATCAGCTGATGGTTTTCAAGGAGATGATAATTGGAAAGAGCGAAGAGTTTATTGAATCAATGGCCGAAGCTTGGGAGGCGACACTAGACTCGAAAGAAGGGTCTTGGTTGGAGAGACGCGTCGATGGACTCCGAGGGAGAGCTCACACTCGCCGGAAGGCTCTGGCCTCATAAACAATTTGCCAAACTCGCGCTGCCAGAACCGCCGGAACCACCAGATTCACCGGAGCTCCCACCGCCAGAGCCACCAGATCGGCCGGCCGCCACGCGAATGCAGAAGACGCAGCGCAGTGGCCAGAGCTCTCGGGTTCTCGCGCATGAGAAGTCGACTCTCACCGCCGAACCATCGAGCCACCCAAATCACGAGCCGTGGGGACCGTGGCACGAGAGGAGCCACCGCAGATGGCCTCAAGACGAACCACCACAGGCAGCGATGTGGGAGAGAAGAAGAAGGGGGAGGAGCATGTGACGGTGGAGGGGTTTCGAGTTACGAAACTTCCGGTCAACCCACGACCTCCGCCGGAGCCACTGGACTGCGAGGACACTAGAACAGTCGCGGCGGAGAACTGGGCGAAGAAGAAAGCGACAGAGGAGACTTCCCCGAGCTACTGTATTCGGAAAGCTCGACCTCCGCCTCAACCACCAGAACCACCAGATCGCGGGGTTGTAGCGGCGACGACGGTGTCTGGAAGTCGCCAGGCGAACCAAAGATGAGACACAGCAGAAGGAGATGACGGCACCAACTCCCTCCGTCAGAAGCTTCGTGATAGTGCGAAAGAAAGGAGAGGAGAGGTTGGCATCGGGTTGGACAGCTGAGGTATGGGGTCCTTTTTTTGGTATAATGGGCCAAGCCCAACAAGATAAAAAGAGGTTGATCTTAATTGGGAAGGCAGAAAATACTTGGTTAAAATTTTATTTAAGTTTAATGGGCAACCTAAGGGGCCAGGCCCAAATCGGTGGAGATAATAATTGGGGTTATGGTGAAAGAGTCTGTGACATAAAGTTATTAGGGAGAGCCCAAATTGAGGATTGGGGTGCTAGAGAAGGAAACTTGCTCGTGACATCAATATGCAAGGCCCAAAAGGATGGAGATGCACAAGTTGTGTGCATATTCAGAATTGGGCTCCAACAATTGAAGCCATTCTCAGCCCAACCATTAGGAGTTAGTGTCATGTACGGGTCCAGCAGCATGAAAGAATTCCTCCACTTGACTTCCTCAAATCCTGACGGTGAGAAAATTGCAGATGCTCAACAAGAAAATGCTGGGATGGTTCGAGGTGCTATTGCTGGGACAGCAGAACAGCAAGGGGGTGTCAGTAAAATGACAATGTCATGCTTACAACTAGAAACATGGCTGGAAGCTTGCCAAGTACACTTATTGACTTTTCAAAAAAACATGAAGACAGAGTCAAGGTCGAGCAATAGTGTCGGTTGGATGTCACCTTCAGTTGAAAGGTCTTTCAGCGATGCTACTGACGAAACAGGAAAAATCAGGTTACTGGGAAGGTGTCAAGAAACTAAAAATGCAATTATTGAACATAATGGTGAGAGGGACAAGCAAGATGTGCAGGGGGTAAAGTTTTATGCCCCAACAGTTATTTCGTTTACTGTTATTGAAGTAGAATTAGAATTCCTTAAGCATGATCTTGAACATTTCAACTTCAGTTGCAAGTACTCTTTGGGCCCCTTGCTGTTTGGGCTTTTGAAAGAAACTGAAGGAATCAAGTCTCAGGGAAAGGGTTCAAAAACTAGTTGTGCTATTGCTGAACAGAATGGTGACAGGAGGATGGAAAAGGCACTAAGTTTGCGGGGAGCTTCATACAAGATCAAGAGAAATCTAATGCTTCTTAGCGCAGTTGTTGTAGACTCCAAATTCCACAAGGAGGTTCCTGACTACATTGACACGCTCACCCAGGCAGGAGTCCTGATTTGGGCTGTGATTGAGGATAAAATGGAGACTACAATCAAGGGTGGTTCTGGTTATAGTCAGCCTACACAAAGACTTCAACAAATGATATATTTGGAGACTCCTAATTTTCAAGCACAACAGATTGGGGGAGATGAGGCTAGTATGCTTGGTGAAAAGGAAAATTATTTGCTGATAATTTCTGAAAACCAAGGAAGCCTAGGGATTAGACTGGGGTTAGATCCTTAGGACCCGGGGGGACAACTCAACAATGCAAACTCACTTTCCTTATTTTTCAAGATATGGGATCCAGGGGGAAGTCTTCCTTCACCACTATGGTTTTTCCTTTCTACACATCACCTTGAGGACAAGGTGATTCTTTTAGGGGGGGAGTGTTGTTAGGACCCCTAATAATATGGTTTTACAAAAAGGGAATTGGTGACACGGGAAAAAACATGTGACATAAAGGAGAGGGAAGGGCTGTAACTAACTTTGCCTAGCTGGCATAGTTAGTGGGGGTGGGGTGTGAGGAGTGTGATTCTGTTAGAGGGAAGGAGGGGGGAAATATATGGGGAGAGGGAGAATGCTGAGGGGATTCAGACTTGTTGGAGAGGATTAGAACTAGGAGAGTGTCAAGTCTCTCAAATACTTGGCTACTACACTGTCTACACACTATCCTTTAGTTTTTCTGCTACAATAACACAAATTACAGCAAGGGGGGAAGCAATACTACTTTGGTATTATTCCTTCTCTGAGTGATTATTTCAGTTTCAGCATTTAAATTTGTTCTTACTCATACCAGTTCTTACACGGTGCAACAAGATTAGCTTTAAATTTGGTTACTTCTATCTCAATGAGTCCTATATTGCAAAGCCAATTCAACAAAAGAATAGGATTGATTCCTTTATTGCTGTAACACACACATGATGTCAGTGCAGCATCCAATTTAAGAAACAAGTCCATGTACAATCAATTGACAGTATCAGCCTCTGAAACTGAAAGAGGCTCAGATGCTTGGTAGGTCTAGTTATCATGATTGGTGGTTATTAACTATTAATCTTCTCATCTCATCCTTAATTACTACATTTATGTACCTTATCTGTCCACATCTCCAGGAAATTCATTTGGGGTCACTTATGGTCAGCTACTGACAGTGAACGATTTGCATTTATAAGTTGGCTGACAAGGATGATGACTTCTACATCCAAAGTACTGTGCATGGTTTCAATTTGCTGCTAAAGAACAGATTAAGAGTCGAGATGCCATGTTGCCTATTTTGTTTTTACTGGAAAGTAATTATTGACTCTGGAGTTGCAATTTTGACTATCAGGTTTCTAAGGAAATTGCTGTTTCATCAGATTCACCAATGTTATTGTCTCTAGATTATTGAAGTAGAAGAAGTAAAGATTCATTGAGGGAAACCAATACCACAAATGGCCAAGGGATAAAGCAGAGAAACTCCATATAAATTTATCAAAAATTTCATTGCAGAAAAGAAGCATATATTACAATTTCGTCAATCTCCCAGGCATCAAGCTGCAGTGAAGGCCATAAATCAAGCATCAGATGAGCAGCAGTTCCACCACCCTGAAGGATATTAAAGCAGCATGATATTACTCAGAAAAACATTGATATTTTGGGAATTCCATGGTATAAATTCAACAAGAAATTATGTGCCGACTTTAAATTAAATGAATTACCAAACCCAAGACAGCAATGGGACCTTTAGGAGCAATAGCTGGCAAGCTGGCAAACTCATCCTGTTTAATGCAACAAGTTCATAAACCCCTGAGATGAACAATTGATCTATTATGTACACATCAATACAAATATACACACTGTTATGTTAAATACCAATAACAAAGCTCAGGAATGGTAAAACTCATTTATATAGCTCTACCTGACTATCTCCACACACAAGAATATTACAACCAGAGATAAAAAAAAGAGTGTACTTATATCTACAAATTTCTAGCATTATATCATAGGATTAGCAGGTAGCAAAATTACACTGTTCTTTTCACTACTTTCATGAGCAACCCCAAAAAGATGCTTCTTCATATTAAGTTATAGTTTGACTTGCCATATTTTTCATTGAAAGAGCTGTATTTTGAGAATTTAAAATATAATGAAGAATGATTTTTAAATTTGCTGATACTTCGTAGGATGGAACTGTGGATAGTGGCACACTAGCACCTAATACCAAACAGAAGTTTCTCATTAGCTCTTATTCACAATGGCTATATCATCTATGTCTATTTGTTTTACTCAATATATCAGCTAGACTGAATGCCATTCTTCACAACCATGGAACAACACTTCAGCATTTAATGGTGATCTGATGGTGCAGGACCTAGCATGAGATATGCTTGAATTTGATACTAGATAGGTATCATTGTACTAGATTGGAGGTCACACTAGCTCTTTGTTATCAATACAGTACTGATAAAAAGAAGGGTTTCATGAAACTTGAATCCTCAATTGAATATAATATACAATACCCTAATTTATGAATGACAGCTTCCACTAAAAACTATGACAAATTAGGTCCAGGAACTAGTCTATCCCCATCTCATTGGCCCATAGCAGTGCGGGTGGGTTGGAATAGGTAAGGTTTAACTTTAGAGTATGTTTGATTGGGGAGTAAAAGAAGGTGGTAAAATTTCCATGAATCAATTTCATATAAAATTTTATATACAAAACCCATCCATGAAAATCTCACCCCTATTTTTTACCTCCTAACCAAACACACCCAGGTTTTTCTAAAGAAAACCCAAAAAGGCAAGTTTTCAAATTTTGTACTAGATCTCTTGCATTGAAAATACAAAAAATCATCTTTCCAAGATAAAAGTTTTCTTTTTTGCTTTCTTAACGACACTGATTAGATAAACCTAACTTTATTGCATCAAATTCATAACAACTGCAAAAGTATACACAAAAAGTAAAAATGTCAAAGCAACATACCCAGTAGGAACCAGTCCATTTTTGCTCCTTGTAAAGAATGCTGTGAACATTATCTGCAGCAAAAAGAAACACAATTCCAGGCATCTCAGTGTCCCTTGGCACTATTCTGAAAGAGACTGCACGGCCGCAGCAAGCAACACAAGTTCCTTGCCTTCTACAAACACACACAACAAAGAAAAGAAGAAGAAGAAGAAATTGCAAACATATTGAAAATAAAAGACCCCATTTGAACACTTTTCACACCTAGTTCATCCACAGAATAAAGTTCGAATTTTAAATTAACAATTCACACTAAGAGACACCCCATTTGTATGTTTTCACACCCAGTTCATCCATGGAGTAAAAGTTTGAATTTTTATAAACCATTCTCATACATATAGAGAAAGAAAACCACATACACAGAGAGAGAAAGAGAGAGAGGGGTACGAGTTGAATCAAGGAGTAGCATTCTAGACTTTGGGGTGTCCACTATCATTATGTCATTGTAATCACTTTTCATTGCTGTCAGCACCTGAAAGCTTTCTTCTTCTCCATCATCATTATCTTGTTGTTGCTGGGCAGTAACTGAAGTTGGAGCAGAAGATGAGAATTCTGAACTAGCCTTGAGTTGTTGTTGGGTGTTGGGGAGAGTGAAGAGTATTGTTGGTTTTGTAGTTGGAATTGGAGCAGTGAAGAGAGGGAAGGAGGAGTTGATGGCATTGGATAAATGGGGAGGAGGCGCCAATTTGGCTAACGGCAATGGGCACCCCCTCATTGTTCCTGTTGAGTGATGCTTGGAAAGGGATAAACACACCAGATGCTAAGTTCTGGTAATCCAGTTATATAGATTCCAAAGCATTTCATCCCATTTGTTGTAACAACAACAACAATAATAATAAAAATATCCCTTTTTCTTCTTCATTTTATTTTTATTTTAAAATTTTAGTCTTTTAACTCTGATGGCCATTATTAATGGTAAAAGTTGGGCTAGTATGTGTAAAGTATTAAGTTTAAATCTCGTTACAACTACAACTAATGTAATTTCATATTTGCCAAAAAATCTTTATTGTCAATATAAATAAGGTAAGAGTCCAAAATATCATTTTATCTTTATTTTATGGGTTTAATTTGTGTATAAAGATAATATAGAAGAGTGGATTTAATTTTGTCTTTATACATCGAAAGTATAAAAGTTTTCCGCACAATCTATCATTTATTATCATATTAGTCATAATAGTTAATTTTTTCACTCACTATCTAAAAAAGTGATTCAAATAAAATAGATGATTGCTTTGGTATCCCGAGAAACGAGAAGGTAATTTTACCCTTCCAACGTGGCCTAATAAAATTTTAGTATAGAGTCTCTTTTTCAAATCACATTGAAAGATTTAATTTATGGTGTTTACTTTAGTACTTTCATGAAATAGTTGGTATTAATATGTCATAATATGAGAAATTTGTACTAGTCTTTTCATCCATATTGGTGTCCAACCATCATTTAGTTAACATTTTAAAACATTGGGACTTATAACTTTTTTCATGAGTTTAATTTCTATATATTGACAATATAAAATTTTTTTATAATGCCATCAAATCAAACTATCTCATGTATATAATTTTTTAAACAATAGATACGAGACTTAACTAATTGGCAGATGTTGCAATATATTATTTGATGACAGTGTACATAGATATTAAATTCTTTTTTATTTTACACTTAATCTCAAAATTCATTGAACAAATTTACAAACTTAAGAAAATTCTCAGTTCATTCTTGAAAAAAATCCCTAATTTCTTCTACATGGTAATTTTCATCTATGCTCATCTGTAAAACCCACCTCAATCACTCACCTCCAACACCAACTAAAGTTGCAAGCTGCCACCACCACAGTAGGGAGGAAATACAAGATTCCTTGTCAAGCTTCCCTGTAGAGGTGGGTATGCGAACCGATCTAGTTCGTTTAGCTCAGTCCACAACGGACCACAGTTAAATGGGTCAGATCGAATTGGTCCATTTTATAAATGGATTAAGTTTTTGGGTGGTCCACGTCCGCCCCACATAAGCCAATGGACCAGAGGACCACTCCATATAACCCTTTTTCTCTGTTCACATTTTTGCCTCTGCATAAGCCCATGAACCAACCCGTAGACCAGCCATGGACCATACGGATCAACCGTGGACCAGCCCACATAACCCTTTTTTTTTCTTTCATATTTTTTTAACTTTTTTATACCCTATATTATATATTTATATTTATAAAGTATATTTTACTTCACAAAATATATATTCACACTTTTCTTTACAATATCTAATTTCCAAGTTAAATTTTGAACAAATAACAATACTAATTACTAAATATTTCAAATATTAAAATTAAACATTCAATTTCAAAAGTCCAAAATATTAATTTTTTTAAAATAAAAACATACAAAGTTACAAATGTAACACCCTAATAAGTTCGAACCATGATTAAGCCATGTTTCATTCTTATTAGTTATTACCTTTTTACTTTGCGATCCTTTTACTCATTTTAAATTAATGTTGTAGAAAATAGTGGGAAAATTTTTCTTTTTGAAACCACATATTCGAAAATAAAGCCTGCAGCATGAAATAGAAATAATGTTAATTAAGCGAAACTATTTGTCGATGAAACCATTCATCGATATGAATACTAATAATAACAACGGCATTTGCATTAATCATGGCACAATACATAGATAGGTCTAGAGGGCCTGTATTCTCACTTAGTACAAAGATACATATCAATTGAACAATAAAAAGAACTACAACTAATACATGTCACTTTCTTAATACAATCCGAATACGAGTACAGAAAAACTAGCAAACATAACTAGCTAAGAGAAAATAACATCGGCGACTGACAACAGTGACTCGGGGCTCGGATAATTGTGATGGAGTGCGAAAAGGGCTCCTAACAACCGACGCCAAGATAGGGAGGGCACGAGCCCTCTGAGCAGGTGCTCCACCGACTACGGGGTGACTAGAGGCATCACTGTGTAGATCGTAGTCAGAAATGGAGATCACGTCAGGAACAGGTCTTGACTCATCATACGGCATCTCCCAATTTTGCCAACCATCGACCTCGAAGTCATCGTGCCAGTCTACAAAGTCCTCCCCCATCAGGTCCTCCTCCATCACATCCTTTTCGACCTCCATGGGGTCTTCCTCCGGATCCTCCTCCGGGTCTTCCTCATTATCAGCGTCGTACTAAATAGGCTCGGGAAGAATCACCTGAAGAGGTTCTACATTCAAAGGCTCCTCCAGGATCTCGATTTCGGAATCGGACGATAGCTTCACCACTGGTATGTGGCGGGGTGGAGCCTCAAGGTTTTGCACGTCGGAGTCAGAAGAGTCAGAGATGATGCGAGGCCTACTAAGTGAGTTCCGGTAGCTCCGTGTTCTACTACTAGGGCCACCATGGTGGTATGAACTCCTCGGGAACGTGCCCCTGTTACCCGAGGTCCAATTAGAATCAGAATCAGAGGAGTGGCGGGCGCGTACCATTGTCAGTCGAAGGCGGATCTAGAGATGACACGGTCGAAGGTGTGAGAAATAAAGAATTTCTCAATAGGGGATTTTTATCTTATATTAGTGTCATCATGTACATCCCTAGTCACTTCGGGTTTATTAATGAAAACATGGACATTTATAGTTTGTATTATGCTTTAATTTCGAAATTATTCATACTCCGAAATGAGGTGTCTTTTAAGATCTTTCATTAACAGGGATAATAAATAATGCAGACAGATAACATAATCATGGCAATTATTACAATGTTAAATATGAGACTCTTGACAAATGAATGCATTCTTAACTTGCTTCAGTCCTTCACTCACTGAGTGCACCAACACCAATGTCTTAAACCATCTCCATGGGTAATGAACTCATATCGTGGCCGTCACCACAAACTTGGTCCCGTGAGAAATCTCAACGGACGGGGTGAGGGGTTAAGCAGTGAGCTTCTCCCATTTATCATATCGTATGAATCATGAATGTGCATGTATCATTATGTAACAAGTCATGTCATGTTGGAGCATTTATCTCATCCATTTGCATCAATACATGCCACCACATATGATATCACAAAATTTCATCTCATCACATTTACAGCATCCAAGCATATAGCAAATCAATTCCCATTCATGAGCATCTACTGCATTTTAGTACATACAAGGTCATAGATCAAGGTCATACATTATGTGTAACTCAATGTTATTAAGTTTTATGTAATCATGAATTATGTGTTAAGCCTTTCCTAGTCTCTTATGAGTAAGAAAATTGTTATTTCTGTATAAGCTTAGGTGTATATATATTTATTATGTTTATTTCAATTTAATAAGTATTAAATATTATCTTTTAAACTTCTAGAAATTAGTGATTTTTTGGGATTGCCTTATTAGTACTATATTTGTATCTAAGAGTCTTGCAGCTTGTTTCTAATTCTAGCATATTTGCTTCAAAAATTCATATCTTTTACTATACTCATTATTTAAAGGAACTGAGCACATTCCCGAATTCCTAACTCAATAAGCTTTCTCTGAATATATAGTTTGCAGAAATATTCCAAGTGAAATGTCTTTTATACCCTTACAAAGTTAGGTTATTCCAACAGCATCCCGAAATCGAAACGCGAATTGCGTCCTGATTCTGTAAGTACATGGGTCGTTTCAGCTTATGAATTTTATATGTATGTGTTCCTTAATCTCTTAGCTTTCCAAAAAAACTGAGTTTACACGTTTTTCATTTTTGTAGAAAGAGAAAAGTTTATTTTAGTGACCAGTGGTTGGACAGAACTTCCAGTATAGAGACTGAACTTTGAAAAATTATAACTTTCTCTAGGAAACGTGTTTTGGCGTGATTTCTGTTGGATAGTTTTCCTTAAAGGGTTAAATTTCAGATATAATTTTTCCAGAGGCTCATAAATTAAGGGCAGCAACTGTGACACACTTTAGAAATACGGGTTCAGTCAGAAACAGTTTTATCAGTATCATTTTATGTGAAGCTTACTTCTCTTTCATTCAAAACATGCATTCCCTCTCATTTCAGCATGACCAGCACGAAAACACCTCATTGACAAGACAATGAACATTCTAATACATCCCCTAGAGCATGTACTACAGGGAGGAAAAATAGCACAAACAGTAAAGAGGATATATGCACCAGTTTCAGGATTTTAAAACAGCATGTATCAAGACTTGAAACCCCTAGATTCTAAAGATAAGAATCACCTACCAAGAAGATGTATAGGATTCAATGAGTCCTTCCAACCCCTATGGAATTCTCGAACAAACAGAAAAAAATTAAAAGAGTAGAAGAGAAATCTTGGCTTGATCTTGACACAAGTTCTGAATGCTTGCTGGAAGTGAAGGCTATGTGTGTGTTTGGATGTGTTTGCAAGGGTTTAAGGTTGTCAAATGTGGTAATCTGTTTAGGCAGAATGAGGGCCTTAGAGTTGAGGATATGAGAGCATAAGGAAGAGTTTAGAGAAGGAAAACAAGAGAGTAAGACACTTGGAGACTAGGAGTGATACTAGTGTCAACAAAGAACAAAATGAAACCAATGCACCATTTATAAGCAACCTGGCCGTGAGATGTTAAGGGCTGTTTGGTGAGTTTTTAATCTCATAATTAGTTCATTTAGTTAGCTGATTGGTTGGAGTAAAGGAGACTTAGAACTTAGTTAGGCTTTCAAGTTGGTTTCTTTGCCAAAAACTCCCACACCTAAGGCTAGCTTTCAATCTAGTGACAAGTGGTCACTCACCTATCCATCAACCTTCACCAACACTCCAAGAAAACATCAAGTCAGCCCACATTTCTCCTGAATGGGTCTTTGGAGTCTCATGTGGCAAAGAGAAGGAAAGGAGGGAAACCTCATGTTTTGATTTAACGTAGAACTAGATGTTATCTTGTAGTTAATTTAGTTTTAGTGTAAGTTATTTTGAAGAAACTTTGTGTGGGTAATTTCTATTATATGGTGGCTAAAAGGTGAGGTTATAAAAGGTTCCTTTGTGGTTAAAAGAGTTATTCTGTAAAGCAACTCATTACCTGCTGGGTATTTAGCTGTGCTCACCACTTTTAGTAATAAGCACTTTTTACTAGAAATAGTTTAATTCATCTCTTATAGATATTTTATTCTTTGTGTAGAATCTTTCATAGATTAATTATACTAACCGTCTCCTAGGTGACTAATTACTCTTCATCAGAGGTTAATCATATCCACTTTAGCTATTTTTGGTACAACTCATTCTTAAGATAGTTATCTTTTACGGTAAATTATTTGTTAGGATTAATTATCATTATTTTGAGAATTCTATGTTAATTTTTTTATTCTAAGCATGATTAGACCATTAAACCTCTATTATCTTAATTTAAATTACTTGATCACATTTTTATTGATTTCATATCATTATTTGGCTTCATTGTTGATCTAAGCATGCTTTAGTTGACTTTTACATGATTTTGTTGATTTTGATCAACTTTAACTTTTTATGGTTGACTTTGACTTTATGGTTGACCTTTGACCATGAGTTTTGACTTTTTGACTTTGACCTTTGACCTTGATTCTAGTTGACTCTAGTCAACACTTAATCTTTTTATGTTGACTTACTCTTGATCGAGTAAAAGTTCAACTGTTTTAAGCGAAGTTGCTCACGCGGGTCATTACCGAGCGATTCTTCACTTAGGATAAAAATGAGGATGTTACAACAAATCAATCAAATATGCATAATTCCTCCAATCATAAAAAATAGTAAAACTACAAAAGAATATAAATCAACAACTGTCAAACACCAAACATAAGCAAATCAAATATCAAATATAAATACAAAAATAGTAGAATAAACTAACTCACGAAAGTCTATCTATCAAGAACATAAATAAATATCGCAAATGGAAGCATTCCCTTACTTTAAGCAGGCTAGTGGGTTGGTCTGCGAATCCCGCCGGCTAGGCCCATTTAACCTGCGGGTTAAGCGGTGCGAATCAAAAAAGTCTGCAGATTGATGGACTAAAAATTTTCTAATCTATTTTCGTGTAAATTGCCAGTTAAACGGGTTGGTTCGCGGATCGCAGCTCAGATATCAAACTCTATTTCTCGAACTAGTTGGGCTCGCTACTGGGGCTAACCCAATCCGTACACCCTTCACGTACAAAGTTAATCTTTTCCCTATTTTTCTATGTTTCAACTTGCACTTCCTAAACCACTAAAGAAACTTTGGAGTCTGTTCTTAGGTTGTAATTCCATGTGCTTACTAATAAAGAAGACAATATGGAGTCTGTTATGTGTCACAACTTTCACTTCCTACAAAACTTTCATTTTTTTCTATTTGTCTTATGCTTGCCATAGGGTTAAGGCTGAGATTAATGAAGAAAAAGGAGTATAGGACGGAGAGAAAGGGGTTGAGACTCTGATACAGTTAGAAATTAGGGATTTAGTTTAACATCAAATTGGAAATTGTATTCAGCTGGTATATTTGTTACATGGCCATTGGAAATAAACTATTAATAAAATAAATTTAAGTTCCAATTTAAAAATGCTGACAAAATACTGATTAGACACTACTATAGATCAAAAGACAAATAAAAACTTGATATATGATGAAATGTTTCGATATTATCCATTTAAGAAGTACGAAAGTAATCACTTTGATTTATAATAAAACACTCAATTTAATTTAAATTGTAAATTTAGTCCTTCAATTAAATTAATTTATTTTACACATACTATACCAATCTGCCTTCTTTTTTTTTAATTACTTATGGGTTCTTCCTAATAATAATCCTCTTTACGTCCCCAAATTTTTCCAAAAACCAATCAACCCTATATTGGAATTTAAGGACCTTATCCACACTCGAGAACCCTAGAAGAAATTCATCCATAACGTGCAGAATCAGCAAATGGACACATTCCATTAAGGAACTAGAATCTGTCATCAGAGATTGTCATGAGCTATTGGTGTTGTTGTTGCAAAGGATTTCTTATCCAACATAGGTTGTTTTTGTGCTCATCACTATGAAATCAAGACAAAGAATAACCCAAAAATTTAGAACCTTGTTTTGTTACATTGCTTATCCAAGTGTGTGTTTGTGTCAGTCAGAGAAATTATGGGAAAATATGTAAAGGAAAAGGTTGTCACCAAGGCGCTGCCATGGCCACGAATTTGAGATGTTTTTGATTCATGAGGCGGGTTTTGAGGTGGCCTGAAATGGAGAATGAGGGATTATTGTGGATTCCAGCATCACAGTGACACCTTTGTGGGGCCGATCTCTTGATGGATGTATTTTTTAAGGGGGACAAAGGGGTTGCTGAAGACTACTAATAGATGCATTTTTCCAATTTGCAATTATTGTTCTTGATTATTTTGGGTAAGGTTCCCAACTCCAATTTTAGTGTTCTTGCTTTTTGGAAAAATTTGGGAAAAGGAGAAGTATGGTTATCTTGATGTAAGGAAGAAAAAAATTGGTTTAATATGTAAAAAAAATTAATTTAATTGTGGGACCTAATTTTAATTTTAGTTAAATTGTGTGTTTTTTAGTAAATTGGACATTTTTAATATGACTTGTAAAAGAGACTCCACATGACAAAATTACATTGGGCCATAATGGAAGAGTAACCACAAAGGCCTTCACGGTTGCCACATTTCATTAAATCCATGACCTCATACATACTATTTAAATATGTTATCACTAACTCAATTATAGTGACTTGGAGAGAATCTTTTACTCACAATAGTATTAAGGAATTAGTCTAATAGAAATTTGTGGGAGACAATGTTTTTGTAATTTTCAAGATAGAGCATTTTTAATTACTCTCTCTTACTAAGCGTGCCTTTTGATGTTTGAACTTGCATTTCATCTTCACCAATTGTCCAATAACTTGTTAGTCCAATAAAAAAAATGTGTGACAACATCCTAGCTAAAAAAAAAAAAAGTAAAACAAACCTAACTCCTTTGAAGTTAGGAAATGAAATTTTACTCTATTAATTTCTAAAATCTATACTCTATATCCATTATGTTAGAATATTCTAGTGTAATATTCCTCTAAACAATGATAAATCATTTGAAGAGGCTAAAAAAACTAAAAAAGAGTTGTGACTATTATAGAAATATGAGCATTATGAATTGAAGAAAATAAGAGTTGTGATTATTATAGAAATATGAACATTATGAATTGAAGCAAATATATAAAGTCATAGTCTTTGCAAGCTCCAAAACAATCCTTTAAAAAATGATTTTGTAAGGACTAATAACAATTAATCTAGTGTTGTGATGCATAGACTAATACCATTAACAAGGGATATGGATTAGTAAAAGAAGAAAGTTTTCACTTATGATGTACTTCTGATGCCTAATGATCATATCCAAAAGAAAGCGCATTCAAAAAGTTAAGTTTCTTGAGAAATATGCTTAAAATTTCTTTAGAAAGAATGAGTTTATCCATTAGAAAGTATATAAGGGAAAGCCAAGATAAAATGAGATCATGTGCTATGAATACAATGAACCTAGCCATTTTAGCTTAGAATGCCCAAAGCTGAAGAAGAACTTCAAGAAGAAAGACATGTTGGCTACCTAGGAAGATCTCGATGAAAAACCAAAAAGGAACATAATCCTAAGGAGAAGAAGAAAACATTGCTAACCTATGCTTCATAACAAATATTGCTTCTGATGAATAAGCTGAGGTAACAGTTTTTGAATTCTCCTCTAATGAACTTCAGAAAGCTTGTAACAAGCTGCTGGATCACTCCTGAACTCTATCTCATTACTTGGTTATGGAAAAGAGCTTTTTGAAGCTTTCATAAGATTTTGAAAACCCCAAGAAAAGGGATGAGAAGCTAAGGCATGAGAAGGATAAGTTTATCATAAAAGGGAAAAAGAAAATTTTTGCAAAGCAAATACTTGCCTTAAGATTATGTTTGGATTGGTAAAGTTGGATGGAGTGGAGCAAAGTAGAGTGAGATTTTAATTTACTCCATTTTTTAGATTTGTCAAACTTTGATAGAATGAAGTGAAGATGAATGAACTCAATTCCATCCAATTCCATTGCCTCTTTTCAAATTTCTTCCTTCCAAATTAGGAGGAATGAGATCAAACACTAGATACATAAACAATAAAGTGAAATAATTATTTCACTTCAATCTGCCCCACTTTGCTCCATCCTATTCTACTATGTGTTAATTAGGAATTAATTTTCAAGAATTGATTTGGAGACAACCCAGTAATTGTAAATAATTAGCTTTCCTAAAATAGGTTAGATAAATCAGGCAATAGAATATTTGTCATAATGAGTTGTAATTACCTGTAATTAATCTTACTATTATTTATAGAAGAAATACAATAGAAAAAGTTATGCAGTCAATTTTCCTGACACAGTATCAGAGCCAAGGTTGGACTCGGTTCCCGAAAAGGCACCTGATCATGGTGATGTGTGTCTTTGGGAAGAGTGGTTGGCTGATAGGGGAGCAATGTGGTGGGTCTCACACTTGAGGGGGAGATTGTTAAGGTTAAGTGTGAGAGGTGAAGTCCCACATTGGTTAAGAGTGGACTAAGTGAGTAGTATATAATGTGAGAAGGAGCCATGACTCATTGCCTTAAGGTTTTGGGTCAAGATGTGGCGTCCGGCCCGGTGTTGTGGTGCTCTCACTTAGCCCGTTGGTCATATCTCTCCATGTTGGGCTCCCCCGCCCTAACAGTGGTATCAGCCTCATGACGATCCAACTTTTGCAATCTTGGTTTCTGTTTCTTCGTTCTTGGTCTGCCCTGGTCGTGCTCTTGGTCTCCGCCGTGGTTTCGCTTCTCCGCCAGGACCTCTTCTCCGATTTTGATTTCCAGTTGCTACCGCTGCTACTCATCCGCACGCTCCTTCTCGCTATCGTGACAACTCAGTGAGAAAGAACATTTATGTGTCCGTTCATCAAGCAAAATTATCTTTGCTTGGGAATTCTAGTTCTCGATGCATGTCAAAAGGAAGGGATTATGGAGTCATTTGGATGAGCTCTCCAAGGCGCCAACAGAAAAACTTGCCTTGGAGGCGTGGGAAGTGCAAGATGCTCAGATTATTTCTTGGGATTCCGGCCTCTATTGATCCCCAGATGATCAACAATTTGCTTTTTACAACCGCCAAAGAAATGTGGGCATATTTGAAGCGTATTTACAATTAGGATAATACGGCTATGCGTTTTCAGTTGGAGCTTGAGATAGCCAATTACAAACAAGGTACTTTGTCTATTCAAGAGTATTATTCTGGTTTTTTGAATTTATGGATAGAACACTCACGATTTATATGTCTTTGTTCCCAAACCTTCACTCCATTGTCCGAGACGTCTACGACACCGATGGCTTGTGATCAATTCCTCATGAAACCGAGACCGAGTTGAGGTCGGAGGTGCTTTGCTAAATAGGAATCCTGTTCCTTCTTTGGATACATGTGTTGGTGAACTTCAGTGAAGAACAACGCTGCTTACACAAGGAACCATGTCTCATGATCTTGCCTTTCTCGAACTCGTGACGGTTGCATATGTCGCCTTGAGTAAAAGTAGAGGTCGTGATATGCGACAGATTCAATGCTTCTCGTGCAAATAATTTGGTCATGTTGCTCGTAGTTGTAGTAAGAAGTTTTGCAATTACTGCAAGCAGCAGGGTCATATCATCTCCGACTGTCCCACGCATCCCCCCAGACCCACACAGCGTCCGGTGCAGGCATTCCATGCCACTACCACCAGCGACTTTCCTTCCACCAATGGTGCATCTGATGGTGGTGCTTTGCAGCCTGAAAAGATTCAACAACTAGTACTTTCAGCTCTTTCAGCCTTGGGCATTCATGGTACGTCTTCTCATGTTTCTCGTCCATGGTTTCTTGATTCCGGTGCATCCAATCATATGACAGGTTCCTCTGAATTCTTGCACAATATACATCCTTACCATGGTACTCAGAAAATTCAAATTGCTGATGGTAATACTCTTTCTATCATTAATGTTGGTGACATCAACTCTGATTTTCGGAATGTGCTTGTATCACCTGGCCTTGCTTCCAACTTATTGTCTGTTGGTCAATTAGTGGACGACAATTGTAATGTTAATTTTTCTCATTTCAAGTTGTATTGTGCAGAGTGTGTCGGGAAAGGTGATTGCGAAGGGGCCTAAAGTGGGAAGATTGTTTCCGCTCCAATTTATTTCCAGTCATTTATCTTTTGCTTGCAATAATGTTTTGAATCTCTATGAGGATTGGCATAGAAAATTGGGCCATCCAAATTCTGTTGTTTTGTCTCACTTGTTTAAAACTGGTTTGTTGGGCAATAAAAATGTTGTTTCATCTGCACCATTCTGCTCGCTTGCAAATTGGCTAAAAGTAAAACACTTCCTTTTAGTCAGCCATCGTGCTTCCACTTGTTTTGAAATAATTCATAGTGATGTTTGGGGTATGTCTCCTGTAGCTTCTCATGCTCACTATAAATATTTTGTCACATTTATCAATGATTACAGTCGTTTTACTTGGATACTTTCTTCGATGTAAATCTGATGTGTTTTCCATGTTTCGGAAATTTCTGACATATGTTGAACATCAATTCCAAGCCAATATTAAAATTTTTCGTTCTAATTCTGGTGGTGAGTACATGTCTCATGAGTTTCAAGAGTATCTCCAGCAAAAAGGTATCTTGTCTCAACGTTCCTATCCCAATACACCTCAACAAAATGGCATTGCAGAACGTAAGAATCATCACTTGCTTGATGTGACACGCACGTTACTTCTCCAAGCTTTTGTTCCATCTAGATTTTGGGTGGAGGCTCTATCCACAGCTGTCTTCTTGATCAATCGCATTCCTTCCACAGCTCTTGATCTTGCTTCTCCTTTCTTTCGTCTTTTTAAAACTCAGCTTGATTATAGTACCTTACATACCTTTGGGTGTGTATGTTTTGTTCACCTACCTTCGATTGAAAGGCATAAGCTTGGAGCCCAATCTGTTGAATGTGCATTTATGGGGTATAGTCACTCTCATAAGGGTTTCGTGTGTTATGATATTTCTAACAATCGCTTTCGTGTTTCCAGGAATGTGACATTCTTTGATAATCAATTTGTGTTTCCTCGTCTTTCTTCTACTTCGCATGATCTTACCATTCTTCCCAAATTTTCTACTCTGACCCCCTCTGTAGAACGTTTCAAACCAGGCATTACATATGTCAGACGACGCAGCCAACATATTCCCACTTCCCCTTCCGATGCTGATCCACCACCTGCTCTGTATCAAAGGGAACCACGATGATCTAGTCGAAAGTGTCTCGTCCCACGATAGATATTCACCAGACAGGTCTGCTTCATCCCATACTTCTCTGACTGCCTCTCTCTCTAGCACATCTATTCCTACTTGTTACTCGCAGGCAGTTAAAGACGTGCGCTGGGTAAAAGCAATGAACGATGAACTTCAGGCCCTTCAAGAGAATTTCACATGGGATATTGTCCCTTGCCCTCCTGATATCAAACCTATAGGCTGCAAATGGGTGTATTCTATGAAACTGAATTCTGATGGTTCCTTAAACCGTTACAAGGCTTGATTAGTTGCCTTAGGGAACAAGCAAGAATATGGAATTGATTATGATGAGACATTTGCACCCGTCGCTAAAATGACAACATTGTCGACGTGCTTTCTATAGCTGCTTCTAATGGCTGGTCTCTTCATCAAATGGATGTGAAGAATGCATTTCTTCATGGTGACCTGACTGAAGATATTTATGACTCCTCCTCCAGGTCTATTCTCTTCATCTAAGGGTGTGTGTAACCTCAAACGCTCATTATATGGTTTGAAACAGGCTCCCAGAGCATGGTATGAGAAATACCGCTCCACTCTACTTGGGTTCTCCTTGACTCAGAGTCAATATGACTCCTCTTTGTTCATTCACCACACACCTACGGGCATTGTTCTTCTCCTTCTTTATGTTGATGATATGGTCACATCGGGTTCATCCAAAGATCCATCCAAAGAATTAAACAAAGAATTGCACACCTCATTTCATGTGAAGGATCTTGGTGATTTGCATTACTTTCTCGGCCTTGAGGTTCATTCTACCTCCAAAGGTATCTTTCTCCATCAACATAAGTATGTCACAGACCTTATTTCTGTGGCTGGCCTCCAATCAGCTCATCCGGTGGATACTCCTCTTGAAGTTAATGTTAAATACCACCGTGATGGTGACCTCTTGCCCGATCCTTTATTGTATCGTCAACTCGTGGGTAGTCTTAATTACTTGACCATTACACGACCTGACATATCGTTTGTTGTTCAACAAGTAAGTCAGTTCATGCACTCTCCTCGACATCTTCACTTGGCAGCGGTTCGTCGTATAATTCGCTACTTAAAAGGTACCTCTCAACGGGGTCTCTTCTTTCCCACTGGGACAACCCCTCAATTGATTGCATACAGTGATGCTAATTGGGTTGGGTGTCCTGACACTCGGCGATCTGTCACCGGTTGGTGCATGTATCTTGGCTCTTCATTGATCTCATGGAAGAGTAAGAAACAAGCAAGAGTCTCTAAGTCCTCTACTGAATCTGAGTATCGTGCTATGTCTACTGCATGTTCAGAAATCATTTGGCTTCGTGGTCTCTTGGCTGAACTTGGATTTCCTCAAACAGAGCCGACGTCTCTCTATGCTGACAATACAAGTTCCATTCAGATTGTGGCAAATCCCATCTTCCATGAGCGCATCAAGCATATTGAAGTAGATTGCCATTCTATCCGTGAGGCTTATGATAACCACATTATATCACTCCCTCACATCAATACTCAATTTCAGGTTGCAGATATTCTTACCAAGGCTGTTCCTCGCCCACATCGCTTTCTTGGCAAATTGATGCTTATTTACCAGCCGCATCAATTTGAGGGGGGATGTTAATTAGGAATTAATTTTCAGGAATTGATTTGGAGACAACCCAGTAATTGTAAATAATTAGCTTTCCTAAAATAGGTTAGATAAATCAGGCAATAGAATATTTGTCATAATGAGTTGTAATTACCTGTAATTAATCTTACTATTATTTATAGAAGGAATACAATAGAAAAAGTTATGCAGTCAATTTTCCTAACACTATGCTCCGCTCT
Organism: Dalbergia cultrata; assembly: GCA_031216105.1. Lineage (NCBI taxonomy): Eukaryota > Viridiplantae > Streptophyta > Magnoliopsida > Fabales > Fabaceae > Dalbergia > Dalbergia cultrata. Next base: position 24,299,197 of record CM062350.1, read on the forward strand.
GCTATACTCCATCAATCCAAATATAATCTTGAGAAAACATCTGAGATATTTCTGAACTTGAAAGAACTATAAAACTTTTCAAATATAATCTTGAGGAGATGGTTAATAACAATGTGTAGGTACCAGAGCTAAGGCTGGAAGATAAGAGAGACTATGAAAGAATATGAGAGAGATGAAAGAAAGGTTGAAAAGAAGTGTTTCTCTGAAAATGATCTTGACTTGTATTCAATAGATGATGACTATTGTTTATATACATGGCTTTCAATCATGATCTTGTTACAGATCCGACTAACTGAATATAACAGATTCAGTTGAGCAAAAGTTACACGTGCTCAATTACTAACATGTGCTTAATTACTGACTAACTACCATTATCCTCTACATACCCCCTCAAACTCATGGATTGAGCATTTGCAATTTGAGTTTGGAACAAAAGGTAGTAAAAGTTGAAGAAGAAACTGCCTTTGTGAGAATGTCTGCTACTTGAGCATGTCCAGGGATGTGGCTTATGTGAACTCGTCCTTTTGCAACATGATCATGAATGAAATGAAGGTCTAGCTCAAAGTGTTTTGACTTTGAGTGAAGGATAGGATTGGCAGCTAGCAAAACAGCACTCAAGTTATCACAATACACTTATGGTATGCTAGAGATAGGAATCTGTAATTCTCCAAGAAGGGTACGAATCCAGAATAGTTCGGCAACTATAGAGGTAAGATTCCTGTATTCTACTTCAATACTTGATTGAGAGACAGCATGTTGCTTCCTTGAAGACCAAGACACCAAGTTTGGACCAAGGAAGACACAATAGCCACTGGTTGATTTTCAATCATCTGGATTAGATCCCCAATCTGAGTCACTAAATCCAGTGAAGGACAAATCTGTAGATTGCTAAATAGACAAACCATGCTGATTGGTGCCACTGAGATACCTAAGAATTCTCTTCACTGCTTTCCACTGAGGTTCCCTTGGACATTGCCATAAACTGACACACTTTATTGACAGCAAAATACAACTCTGGTCTAGTAACAGTGATATATTGTAAACTATCGACTACAGATCGATAAAGGCTGGGATTGTCAAATTCAGTACCTTCATGTGCTAACGATTTTAGTGAGGAAGGTAGTGGAGTGGGGCAGGGTTTGCAAGATTTCATACCAACATTTTTTAGCAAATCTTTGACATACTTTGACTAAGATAAAATTAAACATGAGCCAAATTTGGTTACTTTAATCCTTAAGAAGTAGTGAAGGCTGCCCATATCCTTAAGAGCAAACTTGGTGTTTAGCTGCTGGATTAAAGAGGAGATGTAGGCAGAAGAACTACCTGTGATGATGATATCATCAACATAGCACAAGATGTAAATGGTTACAGTGTCAGTAATCCTAGTAAACAAAGAGACATCAGACTTTGTAGAGCTGAACCCAAGTTCCTTGAGAGCTGTTGAGAGCTTTTAAAACCATGCTTGAAGGGCTTATTCAAGCCATATAGCGATTTTGTCAGCTTACAAACCATGTTAGAGTTACCAATTTCAAATCCTTGAGGTTGTTTCATAAACACCTTTTCATCAAGATTGCCATTCAGGAAAGCATTGTTAACATCCAATTATCTTATGCACCAAGACTTGGATAATGCTAAGGAAAGGATAATTCTGATTGATATTGGCTTAACTGCAGGACTAAATGCCTCTGTAAAATCAAAGCCAAGCCTTTGGTTGAAACCTTGAGCTATCAAATGAGCTTTGTACTTCTGGAGTGAGCCATTAGCATTGTACTTGACTCTGAAAACCCACTTGGAGCCAATGGCAGATCTGCCCAGGGGTAGTTTAACCAGATCCCATGTGTTGTTTTTCATCACAGCCGTATACTCATCTACCATAGCTTGTTTCTAGTAGGGTATGGAAAAAGCTTGCTTGACAGAAGTTGGCTCCAATGTAGCTTGAAACACCTTTGGTTTGAATATTCTAGCCTTAGCTCTGTTTTGCATACTATGTGCATTAACAGGAACTGGTCTAGTTGTTGTATCAGAGGTACTTTTTGCTACAGTCAGTTGAGGTAGGTCTACCTGAATGATAGATATGGGAATTGGGTCAGGAAATGGTGTTGGAGAATTAATTAAGGGCTATGTGGGTTGGTCAGAGGTACGGCTGGTTTTGTTTTGGTGTTGTAATAAGGGAATGTAGAGAATTAAGGATGGAATGGATGATTCTGATGCTGTAGGTGAGGTTGTGTATAAGGTTAGATTTGTTTTAATGGGAAATTTGGATTCATCTTTGATGACATGCCTGTTGATTAGGACTTTGCTAGATAGTGTAAGACACCTATAACCTTTGTGTTGGGTTCCATAGCCAAGAAAAACACAAGTTGTAGACTTGAAATCAAGTTTATGCTGATTGTAGGGTCCAGTGAAAGGAAAACAAAGGCAACCAAAGACCTTCAGAGACTCATATGAGGGTTTCTTGGCAAATAGCTTTTCTGTGGGGGATATGTGGTGAAGTACCTCGGTAGGTAGGGCATTAATGAGCTGAATTACTGTGCTGAAGCTTCCCCCTAAAAGGTTATAGGTAAAGAGGCTGCAGCTAAAAGTGTTAACCCCATCTCAACTATATGTCTATTTTTTCTTTCTGCTACTCCATTCTGTTGATGGGTATGTGGACATGAAAATCTGTGAAAAATGCCTTGACCCTACAAATGTTTTGATAAGCTAATATATTATTTAGCATTGTCACTTTGGAAGTTAATAATTCTATTACCAAGTTGTAATTCAGCATTATGTTGGAAATGTAAAAAGGCAGAATGTAACTGTGATCTAGACTATAACAGATATACCCATGTATATTTGGTGAATGCATCTACGAAATAGACAAAATATCTTGCTCCAGGCATAGAAGGGACAGATGCAGGGCCCCAAATATCACTATACACCAATTTAAGAGGTTTAATGTATACTGAAGTAGAAGATGAAAAGGGAAGTTGATGAAACTTTCCCATATGCAAGACTCACATACAATGTTATTATTGACAGAAAAGGAAATGTTATATTCTTTTAGAATCCTAGATACTATAGAGGAGGAGGGGTGCCCAAGCCTTGAATGCCATAGTGCAAAGGTATCATCAAGTTTTGCTAAGCACAGAAATGCAGCAGCTTTAATTCAGCAAACATGTCCTTTGCAGTAGCTGTGAAATTGGTGAATGTGTATAGACCATTTCTAGGGGTACCTTCGAGAAGGATCTCCTTGGTTGCCTGACATTATACAAGACAAGAGTTAGCATGAAACTCAAAATAAGCATTGCTATCCCTTGTAAATTTAAGAACACTAAGCAAATTCTTGGTTATATTAGGGACATGTAGAAAATCATTGAGTTTGAATATATGAGGACTGAAAGAATGTTTAAAGAGGGAATTTCCAACATGCTGAATTAACAAACCTGTACCATTTCCAACAACTACCCTTTCAGAGCCCTTGTATTCTGATCTTTCTGTTAGATTGGTCTGGTCTGGTGTCATGTGATGGCTTGCTCCAGAGTTTGCATAGCAAAGAGTGTCATGGACAGTAGCTGGAGTTGCTAGAACATTGCTTTGTGCTAAATTAGCTCGAGGCCTTGGAGCTTGTGACTGAAAATTACCATCTGATCCTTGGTTGTTGTTATAATTGGGATCATATCGATACCAATAGCTCATAGCAATATGACCAATCTTGCCACAAACTTGACAAGTTGGTCGATTTGCTGAAGAAAATCTTCCATTTCCTCTTCCAAATCTTCCATTTCCTCTGCCTCTAAATTGCTGTGATATGGAGTTTGGAACAAAACGTCCTCCTGAGTCACTAGAACCTTTGCCGTAGGGTCTATTTTGAAAGGAATTATAATGAGCAACATTTGCTTTTACCATACTATCAACTATTCTATATTTTTCTAGCAACTCTTCTTGTGTCATTAGCAAAGCTTCAAGTTCTCCAATAGAAAATGGATCAAATCTCACATTGATGGTGGTAATAAACGGAGCATACTCTTCTTGTAAGCCCCCCAATATGGCTTCTATATGATCAAATTCATTTATAGCAGCACCCACAGAAATTAAAGAATCAATTAACTTCTTGATTTCTAGCAAGTAATCACTTACAGAACCTGCCATTTTAGTGTTGCCAAGCTTATTCTTGAGCTATCTTATCTTTGCCTTTGTATGTGAAGCAAAATAAGTCTCCAATCGATCCCAAACCTGACATGCAAAATCACAACCTACGAGTCTTGTTGTGAAGGGTTTTGATGCTGAAGCTAGCAACCATGACTTCAGCAGTGAATCTTGCTTTTTCCAGTGTTGATCACATTACCAACACAACCTTCATCTGTGTTGTACTTCTTCGGAATTTCTTCCCCCTGTAATGTGCTTGAGCAGATCATAGTCCTCAATTGTGGCTTCAACTTCTTGTTTCCACGGCAGAAAACTTTCTTCATCAAGTTTCAAAGCAACAGGAACTGAAAAATTCTGAATCATTGCTTGAGATAGAGTTGCTCGTGTGGTTTGAGAAGAAGTAGGTAACGCCATTACAGCACTTGAAGCTCTGATACCATGCAGGTACCAGAGCCACGGCTGGAAGAGAAGAGAGGCTATGAAAGAATATGAGAGAGATGAAAGAAAGGTTGAAGAGAAGTGTTTCTCTGAAAATGATCTTGACTTGTATTCAATAGATGATGACTGTTGTTTATATACATGGCTTTCAATCATGAGTTTGTTACAGATCCAACTAACTGAATATAACAGATTCAGTTGAGCAAAAGCTACACATGCTCAATTACTAACGTGTGCTTAATTACTGACTAACTACCATTATCCTCTGCACACTGAGAATCTCTATTTAATGTTTGGAGGATAAATACCATATTTCAAAAAATTAGGACTAAAATATGATAAAGAGAATGATAGTGATCTATCAAGTAGCTCCAAGAGCATTGTGTAGAAAAAGTGGGCGGTGGCTGTGCCTTTTACAGCCACCGAAAGTTGAAAAAAAAAACAAAAGAGCTTACTGTGCACATGCACAGTAATGTGATACACAGTTGTACCACCGAAATATGCACAGTAACATGCACAGTAACTCTCCAAAATCATCTATAAATTGAGCCTTGAAGCACGATTTATTTTTGCATTCGAGGAAGCATTTCCTATTGTAAAGGAAGAAGCAGTGTAGGCTTCTTGTAGTGAGAGAAAAATAGAGAGTGTGTGTAAGAAAATTCCAAGAGTGTAGTGTGAGTATACACTGGGGGGTTTTGGATATATTCTCTAGATCTCTGTAATACTACTAATTGTAGTAGAAGAGAGTCTCATTGGGGATACACTATATTGTAATTACCCTTTAAATATAGTGGAGTATTTTTCGGAGTTTGGCCTGTGGTTTTTCCTCAAAATTGCAGGAGGGTTTTCCATGTTAAAATATTGGTGTGCAGTTATCTTGATCTATTTTGTTGGTGTGAATAGTAACGAGACTATTCATAAATAGTGAAGCGGTCCCACATAGTACTATTCATTGAATAGTGACATGGCCCCACCGCAAATTACTATTTACCGTATCATTTTCCGCCTCTTCGATTTAAAGGCTCGCCACATCCGAAAAGTGTTTATTACACTTGGGGTGTCCGACTACGATGATATCATAACAAGTGGTATCAGAGCTTTGGATCGGTGGGATTTATTCTTAGTATGCTCTGTGGTTGCAAATAGTCTGATCTTCCACATCGGTAAAAGAGTTTCTCCCTAATACTTGAGGATCACCTTTGGTTGCCGCTATTGGAAGACAAGGTGATACCGTGAGAGTGCTGAAGAGATTCTGCCTAAGGAAAGACTTGGTATTTAAGCTGTCCATTGTGACCCACCTCTCTTCCCCTGAAACCTCTTGGTACGCGCATGTTTCTGAGTTGCACTATTCCAAAGATACTGCAACAGTATAAGGTTCTAACTAAGATCCAAGATATCGGAGCCAAAATTTGAAGTGGAGAAATTTGACTGGTCCAATGACTTTAGGTTATGGAAACTGAAAGTCCAGGCATTGCTAGGTAAGCAAGGTCTTGCAGAGACATTGGAGGACCCGGGTTCATTACCTGATGACAAGAAGAAGGAAATGATGATCAAAGCACTGAGTACAATACAGTTGAGTCTTGCGGACAATGTTCTGTGAGAAATCATGGATGAAAAAACCGCTGATTCACTATGGAAGGCTTTGGAAGAAAAATATTCTGTAAAGAGCTTGTCCAATAAGCTTTATCAGAGAAAGAGACTATGCACGTTCAAATATTCAGGAGGAAAATCAATGCAAGAACATATAGATGACTTCAATCGGATGATCTCTGATGTTGGAGCAGCTGGAATTAAAGTTGAAGATGTTGATCAAGCTATGATCTTGTTGACTTCACTACCTCCGTCTTATGATAATTTCAGATACCATACTTTATGGTAGATCCGATATCTCAAAAAAATGTCAAAGAATCACCGGCGATGATAAAGGAACATCGGTTAGTAGCCGGATCCAATGTCGAAAGTCCTGCAGATGGATTGTTCGTGACGAGAGGGCGTAGTCAAGAAAGAGGATCGGGAAGCAAAAGCAAGAGAAGATCAAAGTCCAGAAAGCATAAATCTGTGAAGTGCTTTCATTGTCACCAGACGGGACATATCAGAAGAAATTGCCCAGAGAGAAAGGAGAAATCAGGAGATTCTGCCAACGTAACAATTGAAAGTTCTGAAGATAGTGATGCCGATGTTGGTTCGGCCTTGGCGATAAGATTCACAGGTGACACCGGAAATGAGTGGATCCTAGATTCTGGCGCATCCTTTCACATGACACCTAATCGAAACTTCTTCTCATCCTATAAAAAACGGGAGGGAAAAGTTAGATTGGGAGATAATAGAATTATTCCAATTGCTGGTGAAGGAGATGTGCAAGTGAATTTGGATTATGGTACTAAAAGGACGTTTCATGCATGGCATGTACCAGAATTGGGTAGAAATCTGATCTCATTAAGTGCTCTTGACAATCGGGGGTATAAGTTCACTGGAGAGGGTGGCTTCTTGAAGGTATTCAAAGGCTCAATGGTGGTATTGAAAGGAAAGTCATAGATGGGATCTATCTATTGCTAGGAAGCACAATGATGGAACCGGGCTGTTCTATCCTCTGAAAGAAAGGATGATGCTACACGATTGTGGCACATGCGGCTTGGTCATATGAGCGAGAAAGAAATGACCATACTTGCTGGCAAAGGCTTGTTGAAAGGCTCCAAGAATTGTAAACTTAGTTTCGTGGAAAACCTGTATTTAGAAAGCGTAAACTGGTGAAGTTCAATTCTGGCAAACACAATAGCAAGGGAATATTGGAGTATGTCCACTCGGATGTTTAGGGTCCAGCCCCTGTTAACTCCTTAGGTGGAGCTCACTATTTTCTTACTCTGATAGATGATTATTCCAGAAAAGTCTGGATTTATTTCCTGAAGAATAAAGAAGAAGTGTTCGACAAATTCAAGCAATGGAAGGCCATGGTAGAAGCAACCAAGCACAACAAGAGACTAAGAACTGACAATGGCGGAGAATTTTGCAGCAAAGAATTTGAGGAGTTTTGCAGAAATGCTGGTATAGTGAGGCACCATACTTGCATCAGAACACCACAAGAAATGGAGTTGCGAACGGATGAATGAACACTTCTAGAGCGTGCAAGATGCATGCGAATCAACACAACACTTCCCAAATCATTTTGGGTCGAGGCGCTCAATACAATTGTGATATCCGTAAACAGATCTCCATCAAGCTGCTATTAATCTTAAGATTCCACAAGAGGTATGGTCCACGACTCTGCAAACTATTCGATTTAAAGATATTTGGTTGTCTGCATATGCCCATGTGAATAATGGTAAACTTGAGGCAAGGGCAAGAAGGTGTATATTTCTAGGATATGCACAAGGTGAAAGGCTACAAACCTGTGGTGTATAGAGAAGGCAAGTTCACCCAAAATCATTGTCGCAGAGATGTCACTTTTGGACGAAGTCGCAATGCTAAATCAAGAAGGAGTCTAACTTAGATGATGCAGAGATGCATCATGGTGCTAAGAAGGTGTGGAGCTAGAGATTGACCGCGGGAAGGTGAAGCAAGAAAATGATATAATGAATCAGCCAAGTACTTCAGGGATTGCTCAACCTGAAGTAGAACAACAAGATGAACCTGACTATGAGGAAACTAGTGAACCAACCAGAGAAGCAGAGCCATACAGTATTGCCATCGGGCGGAGAAAGACGAGAAATCCGTAAACCAAAAAGATATCCGATTCAGCCGCCAGCACTTGACACTTTAGATGCAGATCCTATAGCCTTTGCTTTGGCTATGGCGAATGGTGCAGTTGGAGATGAACCATGTACCTATCGTGATGCAATAGAAAGTAAGGAGTCGAAGGAGTGGCTGATAGCAATGAATGAGGAGATTGAGTCTCTTCAGAAAAATCAGACGTGAGCCGGGTACAACTTCCAAAGGGGAAAGAGTAGTTGGTCAGAATGGGTTTACAAAGGAAAGAAGGAATCCTCGCATTGAGCCCCCAAGGTTCAAGTAGATCTGGTAGCAAAGAGTTATACCTTTAGGAGGGTGTTGACTTCCATGAAGTATTCTCTCCTGTGGTGAAGCAAAGCTCTATACGGATCCTATTAGCTATTGTAAGTCACGCTTGACTTGGAGCTAGAAAGCCTTGATGTGAAGACTGCGTTCTTACATGGTGAGCTAGAGGAGCAGATTTACATGAGTCAACCAGGAGGGGTTTGTACTTTCGATAAGGAGAACCATGTCGCACTGCTGAAAAGTCGTTATATGGCTTGAAAGCAGTCCCGAGGCAAAGGGTACAAAAGGTTTGATGCATTTATGATTAGTAATCGATATAGTAGAAACCAATATGATAACTCCAGATATACTCTAAGGAGCTTCCGGATGGTTCAAAGATTTATTTGTTGTTGTGGAGCAGATGACATGCTAATTACTCGTAATAAAGGTCGAATTAGCATGTTGAAAACTCAGTTGGGAAAAGAGTTTGAGATGAAGGACTTAGGTGCGGCAAGGAAGATTCTTGGAATGGAGATTCATAGGGAGCGGCAGAATAACAGGTTGTGTTTAACACAACAAAATTATATTATGAAAATGCTACAACGCTTCAATATGGATCAGTCCAAACCAGTTGGCACTCCGTTGGCTGCACATTTTAAATTATCTTTGAAGGAATGTCCGAGAACTGAGGAGGAGGTGGAGTACATGTCTCAGATACCTTACTCTCTAGTGCGTTAGGCCTCATGTATGCCATGGTGTGCACTAGACCAAACATTTCACATGCAGTGAGTGTGGTAAGTAGATTTATGAGCAAACCTGGAAAGACACACTGGGAAGCTATGAAATGGATCATGCGGTACCTAAAAGGTTCCACTGATGTCTGGTTAGTATTTGAAGGTCAGAAGAACCGTGGAGTTGTAGGTTATGTAGATTCTGATTATGCAAGTGACTTGGATAAAAGAAGGTCATTGGATGTGCTATATCTTTACAGTCTTTGGATGTACTATTAGCTGAAGGCGACATTGCAATCAATGGCATTATCAACTCATCAAGCCGAGTATATGGCATTGGTCGAATGTTAAAGAGAGTATTTGGGTGCACGGTCTTTTGGATAGTTTTGGATTGAATCAACATGTACCAATTGTACATTGTGATAGTCAAAGCGCAATTCATCTGGCTAAAAATCTAGTCTATCATGAAAGGACAAAGCACATTGACGTCAGACTTCATTTTGTCAGAGAATGTATCAATAATGGTACTGTTGCAATTCAGAAGATAGCCACGTGAGAACCCAAATGATATGATGACAAAACCATTGCCAATTGACAAATTTAAGCATTGCTTAGACTTAGTTAATATTTGCAGAGGTTGAAAGTCAAGGTAAATGCAGCCAAGGTGGAGAATTGTAGAAGTGGGCGGTATTGTGGCATTTTGCAGCCACCGAAAGTTGAAAAAAAATAAAAGAGATTACTGTGCACATGCACAAGAATGTGACACACAGTACTCAATCAAATATGCACAAAGAATATGCACAGAATCTCCAAAATCATCTATAAATAGAGCCTTGAAGGCATTTTATTTTTTATGCTAATCGAGAAGCATTTTCGGGCCAAAGGAAAGAAAGCAGTAGGCTTCTTTGTAGTGAGAGAAAAATAGAGAGTGTGTAAGAAAATTTCAAGAGTGTAGTGTGAATATACACTGGGGTTTTGGATATATTCTCTAGATCTCTGTAATACTACTAATTGTAGTAGAAGAGAGTCTCATTGGGGATACACTATATTGTAATTACTCTTTAAATATAGTGGAGTATTTTTCGGAGTTTGGCCTGTGGTTTTTCCCTCAAAATTACAGGAGGGTTTTCCATGTTAAAATATTGGTGTGCAGTTATCTTAATCTATTTTGTTGGTGTGAATAGTAACGAGTACTATTCATAAATAGTGAAGCGGTCCCACTACATAGTACTATTCACGTGAATAGTGACGTGGGCCCCACTGCAAATTACTATTCACCGTACTCCATTTTTTCGTCTCTTCGATTTGGGCGCGCTTCCGCTCACATCCGAAAAGTGTTTATTACACTTGGGGTGTCCCCGACTCTGATGATATCATAACACATTGTCCCCTCCTATATCGGATATTTTAAAAAGGTTCGCACATCCGCAAAATATGGACTAAAATATGATAAAGAGATGAATCTGATTGATACAATCTTATTAAAGCAATGACTCGATTTAATGATAATATGCTCGACATGAGTTTGAGTTCAATTTACCAGTGCATCACGAGCGGCTCAAGTTTGATGAGCTAGCTCGAGTTAACTATAAATTGATCAGTCATTTAAATTTAATAAGTTGTGATCTTTTGTCATAAGTACATAATAATAATAATGATAATAATAATAGTAATAGTAACAGTAGTAATTTATATTCACCTCTTTTAAGATTTAGTACGGCCACACTTGACACATTTTTATTTTATAAAATTATACCAATCTCCCATGTAAATACTAATTAATTAATTTAAGTGATTAAAAAGATAACATATGATACAGATATGATTATTAATGATAAAATTATAATGTTTTGATAATATTATATATATATATATATAAATTAAAGTACATCTTTTTTTATTATATGTTATGATTATAAATTTCATTTTCATATGATAAAAAGTATTTTATTTAGTTAAGATGTTAAACATTGCCAAAATAATATAATATCATCATTAATAATAATGTATACGCCTTTAATTATCTTTTTTGTCACATAAATTAACAAATCATTATCTACATGAGAGGTCAGTATAATTTTAATTAATCTCAAGAGAGATTACTTATAATTTTACAGAATAAAAGGACATCGAGTGTAATTATATTAAATTTCATGGGAGGTTGGTATAATTTCCTCTCATTTTCTCTAATAATAATAAATGATACATGACTCGTCATTTGATAAATTAATTTAAAAACTTAACTCAAACTCGGCTAATAAACTTAATTCATTGAGTTATATATTAATGAATTACATTAAACATAATTCACAAGGTTATTTGACTAACTTTGATCAGAAATCTAATAGCCTTTTTATTCGACGATTGTTATAATTTTGAGGCTCTTTGGTCCTATTATTTATCCCATCCTTGCACCTTCACTTTAATTTCTTGTTGAGGAACATAACTCCAATGCTATCGTCGAACGTCTTGCTTTTGGTGCATAGAGCAATCGAAGAACAACGTTGAAAGGGAAACAAGGGGATTGAAGATACGAGCTTAAACTTACCGATTTGAAATCAGGGCTTTCACATGGAAAGAGAATTTTGTTAAGACAACAAAAAAAAAAAGCGGAAGTTTTAACAAAGCGAAATTTTGTAGAAAAAAGAAAAAATTTAGTATATGAGAGTTACGTGGTTATTATTAGAGAAATGATACACAATTGTCTTTATATCTACACCAAATACTTATACCACGCTACAAGACAAAAAAGGAGTATAAAATACAAAGGTTAAAATACGAAAAGAAAAGATAAAGCAAAAAGTAACGTACAAACTTCTTTCTCATCCACTATTATTCAAAAGCTTTCATTCTCTCTCTTCTGTCATGTTTCTCTCTTTCTCTCATTCTTCATGGTTTACAGGAACAAGAAGGAGAATCAAGATTTGTTAGCAACACACAAAATTTAGTCTTATGCATGAAGATTTAACTCATTCCATTTTATTTTTTATGTGTTTATGGTTTTTGTCCAAAGACATAGATGGTTATTTCTTTTTTCAATTTTTTCAAAAACAAAATAAACTAAAAATGGCTTTGCTAGAAGTTGAGATTTGCTGTTATTGTTGAAAACTGAAGTTAGAAACTTATAAATGCATGTTATGAAATATTGTAAATCAATACCCAAAAAGTTATAAACCAATGTGTAAAAAGTTGTAAACTAGTATGTAAAAGTTGTAAACTAATTGAGGACACGCACTAAATAGGTTTAGGATTAAATGTGAAACCATATGCCAAAACGTTGTGAACTAATATACAAAAAGTTGTAAACCTATACGTAAAAAGTTGTAAATCAATTTCTAATTAAACAAGATGCACAAGAGGAAATATAGCTCAGCCATGAGGAGGAGGAGGAGAAATATAGCTAGGCCATGAGGAAATATAGATCGGCCAATAGGAGGAAAAGTATATCTCGGCCAGTTAGAGGAAGAGGAGCTCGGCTCCAATATGTAAAAAGTTGCAAACTTATATGCAAAAAATTATAAAATTGTACGCAAAAAGTTATAAACCAATTTAAGATTGAACAAGATGCATGAGAGGAAATATCGCTCGGACAGGAGGAGAAGGATGAGGAGAAATATAGCTAGGTCCAAGAGGAAATATAGCTTGACCAGTAGGAGGAGGAGAAATATTACTCTGCCCGGAGGAAGAGGAGCTCGGCTAAATTAGAGATGCCTATTAGTCTCCACCACATGTTTATCGAGATCTTCCTCCTCATGGATGAGCTATATTTCTCCTTCTCCTCCTCCTCCTCATGACTTTTTCCTCCTCCTCCTGACCAAGCTATATTTCCTCTCATGCATCTTGTTCAATTGTAAATTGGTTTACAACTTTTCATACATTTTTTAAACTTTTTGTATACGAGCCAAGCTCCTCTTCCTACTAGCCGAGATATATTTCTCCTCCTATTGGTCGATCTATATTTCCTCATGGTCGAGCGATATTTCTCTTCCTCCTCTTCATGGCCAAGCTATATTTCCTCTTGTGCATCTTATTCAATTGGAAATTGGTTTACAACTTTTTGCATGCAAGTTTACAACTTTTTGCATACTGGCTTAAAACTTTTCTGTATATGGTTTCACATTTAATCCTGAACCTGTTTAGTATGTGTCCTCAATTAGTTTACAACTTTTGTGTATTGGTTTATAACTTTTTGTACATAGGTTTACAACTTTTTGCATACTGATTTATAATTTTTCTGCATATAGTTTCACATTTAATCCCGAACCTGTTTAATATGTGTCCTCAATTAGTTTACAACTTTTGCACACTGGTTTATAACTTTTTGCACACAGTTTTACAAATTTTTGCATACTAATTTACAACTTTTCTGCATATATTTTCACATTTAATCCTGAATCTATTTAGTATGTGTTCTCAATTGGTTTACAACTTTAACATACTGGTTTACAATTCTTTACATATGGGTTTACAACTTTTTGGGTATTGGTTTACAACATTTGGTAACACGTATTTACAATTTTCTAACTTCAGTTTCCAACAATAACAGCAAATCTCAACTTCTAGCAGAGCCATTTTTAGTACGTTTTGTTACTGAAAGAAAAAAAAAAAAGATCATCTATATCTTAAGACATAAACCACAAACACATGAAAAATCAAAATGGAGTAAGTTAAACCTTCATACGTAAGAATTAATTTTGTGTGCTGGTAACAAATCTTGATTCTTCTTCTTCTTCTTCCTGTAAACCATGAAGAACAAGAGAGAGAAACATGATAGAAGAGAGAAAATGAAAGCTTTTGAGGAATGATGGATGAGAGAGAAGATGTTTGTACGTTACTTTTTACTTTATCTTTTCTTTTTCCATTTTATCCTCCATATTTTATACTTCTTTTTTCTCTCATAGCATGGTGTAAGTATTTGGTGTAGGTGTAAAAAGAATTGTGTATTATTCCTCTTATTATTAATAGTATTTTTTAATGGAGGAGTTGCAAGCAGGTTGATTTGTACCTTTTTAAAATCTTGAGAGTAAAATGAATATAGGGTATAGTATAAGAACACCAAAGTGTTTTTCCCCCAAATTTTCAAGACAATGTTATTCATGTAATGAACTCGTATATGAAGGTTATTTTATTACTGAACGAATGATATATTTAAGATATACTAAGGTAGTATTTGGTAAATATTTCAAGTAAAAAAATATAAAAATATTGAGGATAGAAACGTATTTAGAGAGCAAAACAGAGATTAAAACTCCAAAATTATCTCTGTCCATAGACAATTTTTGAGCAAATTTTGTCTTTTCAAAAAGGAGGGATATCAAAGATATATTTTTGGGACACAAATTTAAAATATTTTTCTCCCAAAAGCATCAATCTAAACATTTTATATTCTATTTTTATCCTTTTTACTTTTTTTTTATTTTAATCAAATTATAATAATTTTTTTATTTTTCATCAATCATTATATTTTGTATATCACTATCAATCACAATTCCTTCTCTATCTCCACTATCGTCTCTATCTCTACCGTCTCATTATCTTCATTCTTTCTGCCATCATCCAATTAAAATCTTTCATTAATATGACTTTTCACGTAATGAGTGGTTAAAGAGTTACCTATTATTATTAATTGATGTGATAGTATATGATTAAATGAATACATGAAAATCTTTTACATTATCACTTTACCAAAATTAAATCCTGTTTTTAAACAAAGCATTGGATTGGGTGAGGCCCACAATCTTACCCTGCTGGCATACTGTATTCTCTCTGATGTTTATTTTTAATTTTATTTTTCCTTCGGTGTTGACTCAAGGATCTGAGTACGGCTTCCTCTTTCCATTCGTTCTTTTTACGGCATCTCCCTCTTCTTATCTGCATCCTACTGGGTGGAAGGGTTTAAGCACACAGAGAATATGCGCTCTCGTTGTTCGAAACAAGAAACACGTAATTGAAGCACAAGTCCCACATCGTCTAAAACCATATCAAAAGGGTTCTATATATTACATAGGTTGATGTTGTAGTTCATCCCTTCGAGGACATCCGATAAAATTGGAATGATACAAAGAAGATTAGCGTGGCCCCATCCCTGTGCAAGGATGACACGCACAAATCGAGATATGGTCCAAATTTTTTTTCTCTATCATTTTCCTACTGCATGATTATTGTCGCTGTGGTTTCGTTTTGCCGTTCGGTGGATGCTGTATCTTTCTAACATTGCTTCTTACGCCCTAAAAATCATGATTTCGAGTGCGCAAGTATTTCTCGCTGATAATAATGAGTGATGAACGATGAGCACACGAATTGCTTTCTGTCCTATATTCTTTTGTGGTTGATCTAGAATGTCAATTGTTATAATGAAAACTGAAGAATCCCCAGAAAAAACATGCAGAAACAATTTAGAATATTACACTGTAGGATTTTTTTTTTTGTTGGTACTGACGGAAAATATGCTGAAACAATTTATAATATTACGTTGTGGATTGCTTTTTTGGGTGCTCACACACCCTCCTTACAAATTTCTGCACAAGTGAAGAAATCCTGCCATGGGAGATCAATGTAACATCCAAAACTAGAGATTTATTTTGTTTCTCTAGGTCTTCTTGAAAAGATTTATTTTTCGTTTTTTTTAGGGTATACTTGCAAGTTTAGATTTTGATTTAAAGTCTAGTATTTTAAAGATATACAGAATACTGAATTAGTCCTCTAAAAATACTATATATCAATTATAATATTGTTTGGTGAGGTCCCAAATTAGACGGGAAACTAGATTAACGTGGCCTTAGAGATCAATTCACTGTCAGGCTTTATTTCTTTCATGTTAAGGATTATGTTTTGCAATATTTTATATACTGCTCGCTGTTTGCCTATAAATGGCATAGCATTGTACCCTGTATCATTAAGTGAAGTTCAAGAATGAATATGTATTAGATTGAGAAGCTTCACTTCCTCCCTATTGTGTGTTGTGCTGCGTGAATGTATGAGAGATAAGTAGAGAGTTGGTAGTACTCCTCTTGTTTGTTTTGTCATGTTTATGAGTTAGTGCGGTGAGAAAGAAAGTAGATTCCTAGGCAAGATTGTGCGGGTTTGGGATATGAAATTGGTATCACAGTTTTCAACACCTTGAAGTATAAAATGTACACTAATTTAGTTCTCTAATGTAACTTTAGACATCAATTTGGCATTTAAATTGATTTTGTTAATATTATGAAGGATTAAATTGATGCAAAAGACTTCAGAGGACCAATTTGATGTCCCATATTCGTTTCGAGGTCCAATTTATCATTTACTTCTTTCTTTTATCTGTATTACTAAGTCAAGTGGAATACAACATACAAGAGCACAAAAGAATTGCTCCCTTTTACTAGGTCTAATCTTCTTTTTCTTCCAATGGACAACTTCACTACTACCAACATGATCCTCTGAAACAATTACTCATCAAAATATTGGTAAAAGTCAGTAAGCTGAAGTGTTGAACTAAACCCAAACTTTCTTTCTTTTCATTCCTTTTGAGTAACATTATACAACAATGTCAAAATTCACTGTGGCCTTCCTTTCATTGAAAGGAGGCCATACATAAATTAAAAAATTGGACCCCTCCCAAAAACAAATGAAAAAAATGGGATACATAAAATAAAATAATTACAATTCCTCACCTCATCACTCAATTTACTCTCTTCACCACACCAAACTCAAATTAAATCAATGCAAATTAGAAACTATAACTATGTATCAGCCCCAAACTTTGACTAGATCACTGAGAATCGCTTTCAATGTGTTGCAACAGGAATTGGAAATCAGACCTTTCCCTGAGGATTGGTGGTGGATTCACATCCATATCTGATAGGCGGATGTCACTCATTGACCGGAACATCTCCTCCATCAAGAATGGTATGCTGTATTTTGTACACGGTGCAATGGCTTGTCAACAAATGTTTTTTCTATAGGCTGGTAAGTGAATTTTTATATTTGGAGTGTGAAAAAAGGAAATATAAAAATGGATCTAGGAGCATATTAATAATTGATTACCTGGAGTCCACCTCAAGAAGGAATGAGTTATTGGGCATGCTTGTTGAGTCTTCTGTCATCAGTACTCTCATTCTGCTTATGACCTGTAAGGAATAATAGTCAATAGAGGAATGAAAAAGGAAAAAAAGAAAAAGAAAGGAATACTTTGTATAGGTTTATCTGATGCAGAATGATGTCATGATAGTTATGTCAGTTGTATTAATTCATGATGTATGTTGAATGTGGGAATCATGGGTTCTCACTGTGTATTCAGGTTCAGTTGTTTTCATGTTACTTGAATTCAGGTTCAGTTGTTTTCATGTTACTATGTCATATTTTCAAATATAAGTTCTTCAGTTTTTAGTTTTGGTTAGTTTTCCTGGTGTAGTTAGGTTCCTATGCTATGTGCTACCTCAAGGTTTATACTTGTCTATGGTTTTCTATCTTGTTATTGGTGTTGATTATCTATAACTTCTGTTAAATTATTTCTCCTTGGTTGTCTTCTATGATGCCTTCTGAAGCAAACGGAATGTTTGCAAGTGTTTTCGGTGCTTAAAATGAATTTGAAAGCTTGGAAAAGGATTTCACAAATAAGCAGTAGAGCAAAATATGCTAAGAGGTACAAGGACTTACTTCAGGAGATAATCCTTGTGCTCCATACTTGTCATCCCAGAACATAGTTCCAATACGATATATTTGTGGGATACTTAACACCTGTTGTAGGGGAAAATTTGAAACAACAAATGATAGGTTATATTGATAAGAAATTAAGAATTAGAATCAATCTTTATTTCCCTGGAAGTTTAGACAAGTGTTCTTGATAAAATTTAAAGTAAAAGATCATTCTTGTTAGAAAGCCATAAGTTATAGTGAAGGTAATTCTTATCCAAATAGTTTCATGGAAGAAACTATGTCAGAACTCATTAAGCATTGTGGCGTTTTAGATAGATGAGTTAGTCAAGGTACCGGGCAGAGTTCATATGTGATCTCTTCCAAAGATTTTTGAGCCTTTTGATGCAAAACCTGCATAAATGAAGCATTTTTGAAAATTAAATATCAAGGAAATGGAAAATAAAGAGCGCATTCTGTTTAATCTTAATCTGAGGATGTATACCAGAAAGCCCACAGCTTGGCGAATGTGTTTGAGTTCATCCCAAGATGACCCAGCAAACTGCAGTGTTAAAAATTATAAAAAATGAGTCTCTTGCACTTTTCCATTTTTAGTCTAGGCATAAATTATGGCAAATCTCTAAACTGTTAAGAATAAATAATATCTTATTACATCTTAGATTGATTTAGGTTGATATTAGATTGATTTTATCATTATATTTAGATTTTGTTTTTGGCCTATAAACAGGATTACTCATTGTATATCAGATATATCACAACATATCAAATATACTTTCATATTAGTGAGAATATCTAATCTTCATCTTTTCTTTCTTCTTTGCCTAAAACCCAATTTCAACATATACTTTACCTGATCTGTTGCTTTCACACACCATAGTTCCAACTCATGCAAACCTCCCTTCAAATATTCTCCATTGCTAAAGGAGCAGCACTCACGACGAAGCAACAAACTGCCAGACCATAGTGTTCATAACTTTAGGAGAACATTTATTAAATTGAATAACTGTTTACTACTCTAAGATGTTTAGTGCAAATTGCAATTGAATGGAAATTCTTCTCACCTATTAAAGAGTTGGACATTCATGTATGAGAAAACTTGACTGAAAATCTTTCTTGTTATCATGGAAGGGACCTGATATCACAAGATGTAGAATATTGGGAAATCTCTTCTGTGATAAGTACAAGCCAGCAAAGAAATATCGAATATCTTATACTTACATAGTTATCAGACAGTATACCCAAGATTTGATCTAACTTGTTGACAATGCTTTTCCAGTGCATATGCAATGCCTGTTGTTTTGCAAGTATATTTGAATGGATGTTCCTGGATGACCCTCTTATTGATCTGGTCCTAATGGCTCTTGGTGCCTGTCAATGGTGATAAAAGATTTATCAAATCAACCAGTATCCAATTTTCTGTAGTGATTTGGAAGTTTTTCTTAAAATGATGCTTTACCTGAATACACAAATTTAAGAATGGACTGATCTCTTTCTTTAAACTATCACGGATCATTCCATATATCTTCTCAACATAAGCAGTTAAATGTTGCTTAAACAGAATTGCTGGGTATTTGGCTTCCACTTTAGATTGCTCGTTGGGCTTTTCTATCATTCCGCTGTAACCACTTGAAATCCCCATGCCGAATGAAGATGAACGTAAACCCTGATTTTGTATATCAAGCACCATTATACTTTTAACATTGGTTTAGCACACCAAAAAAATTTACAGTTTTGAAAGCTTACTTGTGCCATTTTTCCAAATAGAGTGGCTGGGGAGTTTCGATTGCGTGACACTGCCTTAGTCGTGTTGCTGACCTTGAGTGTGCATTGTAGATAAAACAGAAGTGTTGAAGTTGTTGAAAGCCAATATGCTAGATCATTGATTCCTTCTTGACTCTGCCAGGACATAAAGTGATGATAAGTTGATTTCAAACATCAATATTTTATATCTTGAATTCCTTAATCTTTGTTTGTGTATTAAAGTCTTTGGAGGACACTACCTCTATACATGATCGGATGTTGTGAATAATTTTATCAAATATATTTGTCTTCTCTGCTTCAAAGGATCTCCAATGAAGAAGTGCTTTATAAACAATACAAGCAACTGCTGGTCTGTTATTCTCAAATTGCTTATCTTCTGTTACACATTTGAGCAGTGCATCATAACTTTCCTGTTTATGAGAGATACGGAAGTAGTAAGGTACCATTTATTTCAAAGTGCAATTGCATGGTCTATCTAAATCTCTGAGTCTTTGAAACTTTCTTTTACCTACTTGCTTTTAGATTTCAGAAATATACCTGTTGCCTGTCTGTGAGTGATCTCTGTTTTGTAAGGAAGGAGACAGCTACTCTTGGTTCCTGAAAATATTATTTGAAATTTCATTCTCTTATCACTTAGTTACTTTGAAATTCATAAACAACAAATGAGGTAAGTTGGAAATACTTTTCTTGCTTGGTATTCTTCCTCAGTTTGATATCCATTATCATAACTCTGCACCGTCATAAAAGACAATGTCATATAATGAAACGATTCTGCTAGAAAACTTAAAAGTATTGTACCTTGATTTGTGGAGTCATGTTATCTGCTATAACTCTCTGTTGAGTTTGTTGATCAGCAGCACCTTCCTGGTCTGTTGCTATTATTTCTGGATGAATTTTCTGCTCTATGGAAGCTGCAGCTGCTGCCTGGCCCCGTAGAAATTCTTTCTCTGATTCTAGATTTGCTATCTCATCCTTGAGGCTAGAGAAAGCATGAAAGTTTCAGTAATTTTTTTGGGCTGGTATATTTTAGTTCCAGTTTTATATTTCAATACTGTTTCCCAATATATTTTTTCAATTCCAATAGTGTAAACATGATACAAATTAAAAACACCTAAAATGGAAGGAGGGCCTTTCATTGGTCTTATCACCATCTTGCCAAGATAATTGTGTCCAACAAAAGATCTAATCCATGGATAAGGGACCCTCATATATGCATATAAAATTTTCAATTCTTTGCATTCAAGTTCATCCATACTTGGCTAATATTCTCTGGCTGCAATATATCACCCAATAAAAGGAATAATAATTAGTAGCTCAAATAATATATAGATCTTACAATTTGATCTCTTCAGAAAGTTCTTCATTTTTTGTTTCTACCAAAGCCTGCTGGCATAGAACCTGATTCTCGGATTCAAGGTTAGACAAGCTCACTTCTAATCTGGAGTAAATAAGAATAGACAGTCAATGCCAGTTCATGATGGTAGAGATATTGTCAGGATTAAGAACTTCACAACCTTTCAATAGTCTCCTGAAGTTGTGTTGCTTTGAGTTGTGCTTCTTCTGCCTCTTTAATCCTTGCTTGATTCTCGTTTCCAATTGCAGAGCACTTTTCTTCAAACTCTTTCATCTTCTTCTTCAACTCTTCTACTTCAGTCTGTGTTTTCAGAAATTTAAATTTAATTGCTTGTCATCATATTAATTGTTAAGTGCAAACCTATTTTTATATACTGCTGTGTTGTGGCAACTGTGGCAGTGCATCACATTGATATCTGGACTTTTTACATTATGTATCTCATGCTGTGTTTTTATAAATTAAATCACCTCAAGCAATATGGCATGTTTCCCACAAAGCTGTATTAGCAGTGTTTGCTACCTTGTTACAAAAGGGTGTAAATATATGTTTCCTTACATGAGAGAGTTTCTATTTCAGCAAATAGGCATGAATTCAACTCCATCAAACACCATTTTATAGTTTTTTGATATAATTCCTTCTATTTTTATTTAATAATTTTAATTTCAGTGGTAAAAGACATAGTATTCTTATTAAAAAAAATATGAATATTCTTATAAAAAAAATATTGTTAAATTCAACTCCTTTGCTTTCCTTCTATATCATTCAAAGATATTGCATAATGTGTTGAATGAGATTTTCGAACTTTCTAAGTACATCTAGATTCTTTTATCAGAATACCATTTTTTCAGATACTACTATCATTGTAACATAACAATGATGTAATGAACTGTTATCTAAAGTCATCATATGGTTTTACCATTTTACCGCTGAAAGAAAAATGTCCCAAATTTCTCCGAGACAGAAGTTTAAATTACCTCCAGCTCCTCATTTTTATTTGTCAGTAACTCTAACTTGGTGTTGTCCACAACAGGAACCTCTTTAATTACTGGCGGGGCTTGTTCAATTGCCAATTTTGCTGCTTCTCTCTCTTGTATAATGGCAGCATGGGCTTCATCAAGCTGACCCTGCATTTCTTGTAAAGCATTTTGTAGTTTTGCAATCTCTTGTCCTTTAGCTTCTTCAAGGTCAATCTGCAACTTATATTTTCCTAATTAGATTGGTTGGATAAAAGGCTCTGTGAATGAATCAGTTTTTCTTTTCACTGCTATTTTGATTATTATGCACTATGCAGTTAATGTCTGATTAAAAACAGTTATCCAAAATGAGCAACTTATTCTGAATGAAAATGAACCCCTTGATTTTACTGGTATTCACCATATCACTAGAAGCCATTTAGTGTTCATGGAGAATTAGTTGAAAGAGTCCTTACCCTCATGTGTTTTTCAATGTCTAATCTCCATGTAAGCTCCTCAACACGCTTCTCCAACTTGTCCTTTGCTTCCTTAAGTGCCCCAGTTTCCCTTGCAGCCTGGACATCAACTTAAAGCTTTTACCATGCCTCTATTTTTGAAATATCCTTTTTCTTTATAGATATTATAAAAGAATTGGCAGAAAATTCCAGAAAATAATGAAACATAAGAAGAAACAGAACTCACCATCCGAAGCTTCCTGAGCTCTCTCCTAGCTACTCTGGTTCTCCAGAGACATTGAAGTATAATAGTTGCTTTCTTTTGTTGTTTGTAATCAGAAAGAGCTTGGACTCTTCTCCATTGTGTCTGTGAGAGGAAATGAAATGGAATAATCAACATTAATATGGAAGACAGATACAAAATAAGTTCATCTTACGCAGGCTTGTATTTTAATGTACCAAAAAATATATTATGCAGGCTCATATGTAAAGTTTCTTCTATTTTCTAATGATGAACATATAGATTCACTTTTTAATGATAATTTTTGGATTCAAATTTATTTCACTATGAATGTCATGGATTCATGATCTATTTTGGTGTTGGATACTCCTTCTACAGCCGTCTTTACCTGAATTTTGATTGAAGCCTTCGTTTGCCTTCTGTACCTATATTCATTTCGTGCTGCTAATGCTCTCAACCCTGATTGAATAACTACAGCAGATTCTTGTAATGATGTATAGTTCATTCTTGCCCTGTGTGCACGCACATGTTTCTGTATCCTGATAGAAGCTGCTTCCCTCCTCATATATTCATAGAGTATACGTGCAAGTTTTGCTGAAATATTGAAGGGAAAAGAAAAGTAATTCATTCCAGTTATTTCTGGGACAACACCATCACAAGGATGCACTTAAGCAAAAGGAAAGACCTGCATTGAAAACAAAAGTTGGTTTTGTGAAGAAAACTGACCTCTCCAAATTTTCTGGACATGAATTGTAGCATATCTCAGGGTGATAAACTCTTTTCTAGTTAAATGTGTACGGATTTGTCTCTGAATGTGTTTGGCTGCTTTAGCTAAGACTTCAGCTCTTCGTGCATCTAATTCAGCCATCTGACCAGCTCTGAGAAATACCTTTGTTTTCCCCATCTGATTGTGAGTAACATTTGGGATGAGCGTGAAAGGCATTAGTGCTTATAAGGTACTGGAAGTTTCATGGATAATTTTGCCTTTTGTTTCCATATAACATGTTTTTCCATATATACACTTACTTGATAGCCTTTTAAGCCCATCTTCTCACAGATGGCAATAGATGCCTTTTTCTCATCAGATCTGGACAGAAGAAAAATTATCATATGGGGTTATATGTGAAGCTCAGTACATGTATAGTAGGACTTGACAATGAGTGATATAAATCTATACTATTAATTTTCAAGTAAGTCTTGATTCTCATGACAGCCAAAGTTAAAAAATATGTAGTTGTCATTTTCTTGTAGATGAGAATAGTCTATACCCATCAAGGACATCAGGGGCTAGCATTCCAAATCGATCAAGGAACTCTTCAAATGTTCTTTTTGTTGGATATCCAGCACAACTAATCCTTATTGCCTCAAGTACTCCCTGCATTGGTATCAGTTAAGCAAATATTGTTTGTGGGAGAAATTTATTGAATTTGCTTAACAGTCATGCATTTCAGAGATGAGGAAATATTTAACTTACCCCACATCTTAACTGGTTTAAGACGTTGAAGTTCTCAAAGATTCCAGGCTGCAAAACTGTATTTGGCTTCACACATCTTATGTAATGTGGTTCTGTTATGTTCAATGTCTCCATGAGAGATTGTAGTTGTTGCTGGATATCAAGATTAGATTCAGAAGCAATTCACTCATGGGTTGAGAGTCTCCAGAAATTGATGTAACCAATCCATGTTGAAATTGAAATTACCTTAAACTGTGAACCAATGGAAGAGAATTTTGATTGCTTTGATGTCTCCTCAGGTAAAGGAGGGAAAAGATTTGCAACAAATGAGCACTTGGAGGCATATAAAAGAGCTTGATGCTCTGCTACAACATAATCTTTATTTTTATCAAGAAAATAATCAGCTTGGTATGTGACCTGTACATCAAAAGGTTTTGTGAAAATAAATTAACGGTTATACATTTTGTTGACTGGATGGCCAAGAAACAATTTTAAAATTTACTCAGCTTACATCTCCAGCATAATGGTTGATTGTAAAGTCTGTTCGAGCTAGTTTTGGCTTGCTGAAGCGCTTGTGTCCTTTATATGTCTGGTACATCTTTTGTGCAAAAGTCTCATGAGTTGACTTGGGGAACATGCTGTAGAAAATATGAATGCAATTTAAATTTTCACTTGTTTTTTGGTTTTTGCTTTCTATTTAGCAGGGAAGTAAATGCTGTAGAAGCAAGTTCTACAGACATGCTTGCCTATATTGAGTAATTATTTTTAAGACATTTTATAGGAAAATATGTTTATCAGTCTTGTTATTTGAAAGTATTCACACTTTTTTTGAGAGAAATGGCATACCAGGCTTCATCAAGAAGAGCAATTATTCCTCCAGGTTTCTGCATGCCGGGCATATAATTAGTTTGAAAATTCCATCTGCTAGAAAAGGTCTTACACAAGCAATGCAGTACATAAGTCTCCTGTTACCTTCTCAATAAGATCAAGAACATCCTGG
This sequence comes from Dalbergia cultrata, assembly GCA_031216105.1. Taxonomy (NCBI): domain Eukaryota; kingdom Viridiplantae; phylum Streptophyta; class Magnoliopsida; order Fabales; family Fabaceae; genus Dalbergia; species Dalbergia cultrata. Next base: position 24,324,335 of record CM062350.1, read on the forward strand.
TTATCCACAAATTCAACATAGCTCCAATTGATTTCCTCTTTTGTGTACTCTTCTTGCTCCATCTTGAATACATGCTGTTGAAACAGATGCAATTCTTTATTATGTATTCGCAGCACCAGAGATGCTCAAACTGTATTTAGAAGTTATAGCCTTGCCTGGTTGAAATGTTGTTGCAGCTTCTCATTTGTTAGGTTGATGCATAGTTGCTCGAAACTAGTAAATGGAGAACAGAATAAGATTATAATATAGAGATGCAGAAATTTTCTTTCTTGTACAAAAATTATTGTATTTACCTGTTGATTTTGAAGCTTTCAAATCCATAAATGTCAAGGACTCCTATTATGCTTACTGCATTGGAATCTTGACCAATTGAACTGTTAATCTTGTCCACAATCCTGCCAGATTTTGAGAGTGCATTTAATCAATTCCTTGTCTCAAAGATGAAAGTTTGTTCTTAGAATAGGCAATTGAGAGGATTTATTATGCATTATGACTGCTGTTGTGCGGGACTAGAATGTTTCCTAGACATTAAAGTTCTTGTATTTTTAATGTCCTAGATTTAGTATTGGCCCCCTGAACGACAGTAGATATTGGTAAGTTTGTTTTTACCAATCAAAAAGTCTGGAGTACACAGTCTTCGCCAAAGCATCTCTACTCAAAGCAGCTGCATCTGGGTCAAGTGGTTTTGTAATGTTACCATCAGGAGTAACAATGACACGCTTGCAAAGTGAGTCTTCTAATGCTTTCTCATCACACCTGAATGTAAGCATGTCAAGAGACACTAAGGGTGAAGCATAGGAATTAGATAGATTTGACAGATGGATCAAAGCTTTTTACATGAATAACTCTGCAGCTGTTCGGAGGTGGAAGAGTGATTTGTCATCTTTTAGTTTGGAAGAATCAACTTCTTTCCCCTTGACAAAGTCAATGTTTCCAAGGTGGAGGATTGCAGCGACCACACGAAAGATAGCATCCTGTGGAGGGAAATTTTCCTTAATCAAACGTACGGAGGAAAAGAAATCACACTTTGTTAAAATGTGATGCACTGATGCATTGGCCCTATACCTGCTCTTCCTGGTTGATGCCTACAATATCCATTGCATTTCTGGTCTCCAAGTATTCTTTTGCATCATCTACATTTGATACTTCATAACAGTTTGATTGATTAAGATAGTGGAATTGCCTTGGATCCCCTAACTTGTACTTCTTGACATCCTATTAAGAAAAATTTAACTGTTAAAGTTTTGTGAGGTAATAACTTATTACTCAATTTCTTTCAGGATAATTATAGAGCTGTCACCTCAGGTGGTGCTGCACAAAGCATGTAAAAGCAGTGATAGTTTCTCTCTGGGTCAGAGGCCTGGCAAACTCGTGATCTTTCGAGGAGATATGTACGGATTGCAGCTCCAGAAATCTTCCCATTCTTATCAAATTGGATTTCAACAAATTTACCGAAACGACTGCCACAAAGTCCAATAATTTTGAAAGATTACCCAAGAATGGAAATTATGATTGAAAATCTGACCTGGAAAACTTGTCCATACAATTTACCTTGAATTGTTATTTTTGACAGTTTTGGCATTTCCAAATGCTTCCAACACTGGATTGGACTAAAGAAGTGAAAATGTCACTACACATGCCTTGTTTGAGTTAACCAAGGTCCAAGAAACATTTGGCAAGTTGTTTAAACTTACCTCCAAAACCTGTTGCTCTACAGTTCTTCCTTCTGTACCAGATCTTCCCCCCATGAATGCTAGATATCTCATCAACATTTTGGTTGTTTCTGTTTTACCAGCTCCACTCTCTCCACTTACCAGAATGGACTGGCTTCCATTCTCATTTATCATTGCCCTGGTATATTGAAATGAGTCAACTCTTGCCAATTGTTAACTTATTTTACTTGTTTCAAATCTGTTTCTACATTGGTCTATACCTGTAACAGGTGTCTGCAACAGCGAAAAGGTGAGGGCTCAGCTCTCCAAATGCTGCACCTTTGTACTGTTCCATCATGTGGATGTCATACAGGTGCGGCAGTCGTCGAAAAGGATTCACTGCAATCAATATATTCCCTGTATATGTCTGTGCATTTCATTTAAGCCGTCAGATATTGCTCTTTTCCCTTATGTTATTTGTCTATCAAAATACATTGAGAAGTTGATGAAGTGGTTGTGACTCACATAGATCTCATTGAGAGAAAAACGAATGTCAAGGTTATGCAGGACTCCTGGCTCATGTAGGTATGCCAGCTTGGTCATGTCATCAACTCCTGCAGGCGGTGCCTCTGTATCTTTTGGATATATACTTGAAATTTCTGCCACCACCTGAAATTGAGGGTCATGCTAATATTTAATTTATACTCTTCTTTGTTCTTGTACTTCTAGCATCAAAATAATAAGTATCATAATACATGCTGCAAAGGAGATTGTTGACCTTGGGCTTGACTATCAAGTAACTTTTTGTTTATGATGAGCACTTAATCCAGCAAAAACTGGAGGTGTCTTATTCAGAAAACTAATTGCTTCTTTATAATTTGGAAATCTTATTTGGACAGGTATGTTTGACGGAAACATAATGTGTAATTTGAATCTGTATTTGTATTTATATTAATCACAAAATGAAAGAAATAAAAGTTGCTAGGCATTAGAGAGACCCAGCTGCTCTCTCAAGTCCCAATTCCAGTTCTGAGTTACCCCCCTTGATAGCCCTCCCCCTACCCTTATTGCATTTCCCCCAACCTTCCCATAACAGAATACTCACTCCCTCACTCCACTAACCTTGCCTATGTGGCAGAGTTAGTTAGAAAACCCTTCCCTCACTCCCTTGATCATATGCTCCCCATTCCCCCCACGTGTCTTCCCATTCTTCCTAACATCTACATGAGCATAAGGGATACATGGGTCACATTTCATAGTGGGAAGTATTCTAAGGGGTCCTAACTGACTAATATATAAATATTTCAAATTCTAGATTGGTAGTGAAGCTGAAATTTGTGGCTGGAGCTTGAGGCCTATAATTTCACATTGATGCTATTACTTCTGCCTATCTTGTGTCTGTTCTCTTGCTAAAAGAAAATAATGCACCAGGCCACCAGCACATCTCAGGTTTAATCTGTCTTATTCCTTCAAATTTTGACTCTGGTTATGTTTTTGCTTTATTCTTGCATAAGTATATGATTATAATTTTAACTGTGCATGATATAATTATAATTTTAACTTTGCATAATACTTTGGCTAAAGAAAATTCTATGAAAGAATAAGAAAATAAAATACAGCTGATAGATCGTTCTATAATTCTTTCTATAGAGTTATCCCATTTCCACTATTTGGATCCATAGTAACCATGCTATTCTAGTTAAGATCAAAAGAAAGTTCTACAGCTATCTATGACATGCCTGAGATGTTAACATATATGGTGTGGAATTATTCTATTGAAGTTTTCTTGTGTTTCACTAAAACTTGACAGTGCTTTGCAGTTTTAAAGTTTTAGGATCAGGCAACAGAAGCTTACAGTTCTCCCATTAGAAGTAAAGACGGTGGCATTTTTGCCATTGATTTCTGTGACCTCACCATCAATCCATGCAGCTTCAGGATCCTCAACCCAAACCTGTGATCCAACGATGATGTTCACAGGTGTTCCCTGAACCATTGCAAACAAGCAAAAAGAAAAACTGTCAAATGACCTCACAACAACAAAAAAAAAAAAGTATGGAGATCAACAACAGAAAAAGGAAAAAAAGGACATTTTCCAGAAGCTCACCATAATGCTAAATTCTTCTTTTCATGAAAATCAGAACAGTACCGTTCGGTGCGAACCAAGATGAATCAATGCTTATGAGATACAGTTATTAGAAGGAATAGGGTGATGTATCTTTAAGGAATGATGGTGTGTCTGTGTCTGTGTCTGTGTTCTGTGTGTATTGCAGAGGTTCAGAAAGCAGAAAGGAATGTCTAAAAGGAAAACAAAAGCTGAGGAAATGCCAGGGTGGTAACTCTAAAGCTAAAGGGATAGCATGCATTCTCCTTACTTCTCCTTACCACCCTTCTTCTTCAGTCCCATGTATATTTTTTCCCAACTTCCACGACAGATGCTGACTTGGCACCAAAAGAAGCCCCAGAAAAAAAAATGCACAGAAAAGCAAAAGAAGAAAAAAAAATGTTGAAAATATTCAATTCATGTATCTGCGGCCTGCAACATGATCACTGAAGTGGGTCCGTGTTGCTTAAGCCATACGAAGAATGAGCCACCGCCCAGCTGATAATATTCAACTTATTTTTTCGGTACATGAAAATCATTTTGATTTTTTATCAATTTGGCTTGCCATAGTCTGTCAGGTGTATTATTTGGTATGGTGGTGACGAGTAGCATGAACAGCTGTTGCTACTTGTCATATTTCATTGTAGTGATTATAACACAGAGTTAGCTTTCACTCATGCTAAATATTCATGCATAACTGATTGAGTTTAATTTTAATGTACTCATTCCAATCCCGAAGTTATCTTCCGCTACTGCTGAAGATTCATGCATAGTTGGTTGGGTTTAATTTTGATGTACTAACTAATAGTATAAAATGTTTACATTGTCTTTCAATTAAGTTCTTTTACTTATTTGATCTTTTAATTATATTCGATAATGTGACAATATATGAATTAATAATATTATTGGTGCATTAAAATATTAAATCCTATTGGACCATATATTGTTATCTAACATTAATATTCAACATTGATCAGAAAGGAAAAGAGGTTTGGTAAATTCTTAAAGAAAACAAGCTAGGATTTTTACTTTTCACATCCAAAGATGGCAAGTTGCAATTTTAGAGAGTGAAGGTATATTAGCAGGATGTGCAAAAGGAAAGCATTGGTCTGAATTAGTATATCAAAATTTTATTATTCCAAGCATAGGTTCCTCGAAGGCCATCATGTCAAAAGTCAATGGGTTGAGGGAAGGCTCTCATCTTAAAGATGTGTATAAAAGAAAGGAAAAGCAGATTATGAAAGTTAAGCCACACAAGCCCTTCCACCTGGAATGGTGAAGGCCAATAGGGACCCATAGTTTCCGACTTTATGTAAATTTCCACCATCCAACAAAACTTTTGAACACTCTGGTCCTTTCAGCACAGGGAGTTTCACTTACAATAACATATGTAAGCTACCATCTTTGAATCTTTGTACATCTAGAATCATGGAAGGGCGGTTGGAGATGTCAGGAAGTGTAAGACTGCAAGTTGTTTCCCTTGTGGGCAGGACGGCAGGAGAAATTATTAGGTTTTTGTGAAGTATCAACTAGAATGGTATTTTGTCTATTTATATAATGATATTCTAACTTTAGATGATGAGAGAATCCATAAGAATAATGTTTCGTGTATAAATAATTGTACAGTAAATGCACACCACGCACCTTATCATCATTGGATATAATGTTTGATCCCCACTCATTTATCAAATCAAATGGTAATAAGATGTGTGGTGTGTATCTATTATGCAATTTAATTGTACACCTAATATTACTCAATTCACAATTAACTTATACTTTCATTTAAAATATTACTCTATAAATGAACAAAATATAATTTTAATTAATGCTCTATTATCAACTAATAATTTTAGGACGGCCAAAGCAGGTTCCACAATTTTTGCCTATGGTACGGCCATTCACATAAGAAAAAGGGCCCTGAGATGTCGTGGTGGGACCTTGAAGCATAGGAAAAAGCCTAACACAGCGTGGCTTTCCAACCAAGCTGTGTTCATCATTCTTTTTCTTTTGTCATTTGTTTAAAGAAATTTGCTGATGTGGGCATCATTAATCATCATTACCATCGCGTATTAAGTGTTGCTCTTTGCTTGTATTGGCCGGATTTCAATTTAATTGCTTGGCCTATATGGCCCCCTCAGAGAAATTTAGATCTTGCTGCACCAAATTCTATTATAGGGAGATGCATCTCCTGTCGGTCACTGGTCCAAAGTAGTTTTATTGAAAACGCCACTTTTGGGAGTGCTTTTGACTTAATTTTTCGCAAAATGGGAACAATCAACTTTCTTAATTGAACAAAAGCAAAGAGAAACACTGTTAGTAAAATTTTAAGATGGGTTTGTATATTAAAAATAAATAAATTTAAGCTGGGGGCAGTAATGGTAGGTGTTATACATTGTGACAAATATCTAACAAAGCCCAAGATATTAGTCATACCAAATTTAAGTTGTGTTGCATGCATTATAATTTAAATATGCATTATAGTTAGTAGTGTTAATGCATTATAGTTAGAATATGAATTAAAATTACTAAGTATAGTTAGCATTAATATTAATTATTATTATTAAGTCTAGATATATGACATTAATATTAATTATAATTATTATTATTAAGTGTAGCTACCATTAGTATTATTATTATTAAGTGAAACTAACATAAATATTATTTAATATTATAATTACTAAGTGTAGTTAGCATTAATATTAATTATTATTATTATTAAGTCTAGATATATGCCACTAATATTAATTATAATTAATATTACTAAGTGTATCTAGCATTAGCATTATTATTATTAAGTGTACCTAGCATTTATATTAATTATAATTAATATTGCTAAGTGTAGCTAGCATTAACATTATTATTATTTAGTGCACCTAACATTAATATTATTTAACATTATAATTATTAAGTGTAGCTAGCATTAATATTAGTTATTATTATTATTAAATCTAGATATATGGCACTAACATTAATTATAATTAATATTACTAAGTGTAGCTAGCATTAGTATTATTATTATTAAAGTGTAAATAGCACAAATATTATTTAATATTATAATTACTAAGTGTAGTAGGCATTAATATTATTTATTATTATTAGTAAGTATAGACATATAGCACTAATATTATTTATGATTATTATATTTGTGTATAAATATATGTGTGTAGGAGTGTGTGTGTGTGTAAGAAATGTTTAGTTTCATTTTGCTAAGTTTTGCTTCCACCTCCTCTAAACCAAAATTTCTCTAAACCAAATCTCCTCTAAGCCAAAACTCCTCTAAGCCAAACCCCTTTTTGGTCGAATTCATCTCTTGTCAAGCTCATAATCCTCTGGCCGAACTTCAGTGGACCTAACTAATCATCTCTTAAGACGTTGTGACACTCCCTCCCTTTAATCGACGAGTTTGGTTACTTGTACCATTCCAATTTTCCAAAATCAAGTTGTTAGTAGAAGCACACTCCCGACTATCAAAGGTGAGTGGGTTTAAGCTCATGACCATACTTTTGGTCATTATTAATATATTTTCAAATTATATGAATTATTTATGAAATTTTAGAATAATTTATGTCAAGAGAACATGTTGTTATGAATTATGTCAATTTTAGAAATATTATCATGAGAACTAATTATTTTGGAAAACTCATGGGACCATGCTTGCTGTATGAATTATTTAGATTTATTTATTAGTTAGAAAATATTTTAAATCTCAGTTTTGTATGAAATTATTACTATTATTTTTTTAGCCAATAAATAGTGAGAAACAGATCAACGAGTTAACGGCTGCAGGATTGATTGTTAACCTTGGTACCAAGTGGTCCACTAGAGGACTAGCTCACCCACAATAAGGAACCTAGTGAGGTGTCCATTTATGGGACCTAGTTAGGTGCCCATCATATTAGCCATTGGCTCAGATTTAGCTATTCAGCTCAGATAATTATGTACAGAATAATTCATGTTTCTCTACTAATTGTTGCTATAGATTCAGTTAATTTACATGTAATTATATATGTAATATATTTCACATCAATTGTATGTATATGTTATGTATTTTGTTATTGTCCCATGTGGGTTGTGAGTGGAGGCTCGCTCACTGAGTTTTGATGAACTCACCCCTCTCTTTTCCTTTCCCTACAGATACAGTTACAGGTTCAGTTGTACCACAGAATCCTCCGCAGTAGTGCTACAGCTTCCTTGGTGAGCTTCGCTTTGAAGTGGAGCTTATTGTCAATTATGTCAGCCTAGTAGTGCTCCAATAAATTGTGTAGGCAGGATCCCCGGACATGCATGATATTATTTTCAGAATTTATGTTAATTGTTTTATTATGTCTGGCTTTGGCCTAGAATATGGATTTTATGCAGATTTATGTTTAGAATTTATGTTTTAGAAATAATTCCATATTATCAAGTTTTAGTTGAACTTGACATATTTTAAATAAATTTGGGTTATTTATGCATATTAGTCAGTCACGTTACCACAGACTTCCGTGGGGACCCAAATCCTCACATGCCGATCACGTTCTCTAGGTGGGTCGTGACAAAGTGGTATCAGAGCCATAGGTTTCCCTACATATTATTGGAGCAAGTGACCACAAATATCATGACATCTAAGTAAATGGAAGCGCGCCCATTTGCAATGATGTGGTGCTATTTGAGGCCTTTAGAAAATGGTCAGTCTTGTTTAGGTTTTATAAGAGCTTGTCTTTCTTGGCACTCATAGTCTTGTTATATGCCCTCCCTTTCACAATGTGACAATGCCACCTATACACTCTTCACGTCTTCACCATCGTCGTAGGAGCAATGCATCTGGTGACAATGCTCGTCTTAGAGCTTTTGAACAGATGGTAGCAAACTTAACAGATGTGATGGCCAGGCAGCTAGAGGCGACTATGCAGCCACCTCCAGTTAGAGATACAGATGACTCATCTTTAGAGCGATTCAAGAGGATGGACCCACCTACTTTCAATGGGCGTCTGACGACTGAGGATCCCCAGGAATTCCTTAGGCAGGTCGAGAAGATAGTCGGTGTCATCCATTGCTCTTTGGAAAGAGCGATGGAGTTGGCTGGCTTTCAGCTCGGAGGCCAAGCAGAATTATGGTATCAAGAGTTCCGACAAGGGTATGGAACTGCTAGCTCTCCTTCTTGGGAACAATTCAAGGAATCCTTCATGCGAAGATTCATATCAGAGAGCCGCCAAGCACAGATGATTGAGGAGTTTTTGAAACTCTGTTTAACTCGTGTATGACATTCAGAGTATGATGAACGCTTTCACTTATCCGCACAGCAAATTTCTAGCATAATACCGACAGATACAGCTAGGGTGAGACGTTTCATTCAGGGTCTGCCAAGAGATCTATTCCTCAGCTTGCAGCCTCATGTCGGGACCAAGGACTATGCTCAGGTGGTAGACATTGCGATTGGTCTCGAGAATGGTTTAGCGTAATCCACGGGCTATGTCAGAAGCCAATAAGAAGGCCAGGGTTCATGCCACTTTCTCGAGTGGAGTAGGTTCGAGCAAGGGTCACTATCAGCAGGGACAACAACGGAGTCAGTCGGGTAGGGCCACTTTCTCAGAGCCCATCCCAAAGACGCCAGCTTGTAGCACACTCTTTTTAGTAGAGGGGGCACAAAGACAAAGGGGATGGTTCATGGCGCCATATCCAATATGCCCGACTTAAGTAAAAGAGACATCGTGGTCAATGTTTATTTGGCTCTACAAGATGTTATAGATGTGGTCACCGGTCATAAGCTCGCAGAATGCTCGATGTTTCAAAGAGCTCCTAGTCAGGGGTCAACTAAACCCTCCACATCGATTCAATCTCTGCAGTCAACAGTCCAGGGCGTCATCGCATCGGCAGGTCGTGGAGCAGGGGGTAGGGGCCCTGTTGGCCGAGGACCAGTGGAAGAGGAGTAGGCGGTAGAAGCCAAGGTAGTGGAGGACAACCCGTCTATTCGCTTATAACCCGTCAGATGCGCAGCTTCAAATGAAGTGGTAACAGGTATGACGACAATATGTTCCTTTGATGCTGTGACATTATTTGATTCAGGGTCTACCCACTCTTATGTGTCCCCGTTCTTTGCTGTACGGTTTGGAAGATCCCCTGAGGATCTTGATGAGCCGCTTTTAGTTGGGGTGCCTTCGGGAAACCCATCCTTATTCAAACAAAGGTATAGATCATGCAAAGTCAAAGTTGGTGACATGGAAGCGCTAGCAGATTTGAAAGTGTTAGACATGTCTGACTTTGACGTTATTCTAGGCGTAGATTGGTTATCCCCATATCATGCCTTGATAGATTGTTATAGAAGAGTAGTGAGATTCGAGGTCCCAGGTGATGAGCCAAGAGAGTTTCTTGGCACAAGATGCTTAATGCCGACGAGCTTAATATCAGTTATGAATGCGCTGCGGTTGATGGATAGAAGTAGTTACGGATTTTAGCCGCAATGTGATGTAGAGGCAGAGACACCAAGTTTGGATACAATTAGGTGGCTAATGAGTTTCCTGACGTGTTCCAGATGATTTACCTGGTATGCCACCAGAGAGAGAAATAGAGTTTGGGATAGAGCTTGAACCAGAAGTTAGACCCATCTCTATACCCCCATATCGCATGGCTCTAGCGGAGTTAAAAAGAATTGAAGGAGCAGCTACAGGAGTTGTTGGACAAAGGGTTTATACGGCCAAGTACCTCTCCATGGGGTGCTCCAGTGTTATTCGTTAAGAAGAAAGATGGTTCGATGAGGATGTGTATAGATTATAGGCAGCTAAACAAGGTGACGATTAAGAATCGATACCTTTTACCCCGCATAGATGATCTTTTTGACCAGCTTCAAGGGGCAACATGTTTTTCCAAGATCGATCTTCGATCTGGTTACCATCAGCTGAAGATTAAGGATGGAGATATACCTAAGACGGCTTTCAGGACTCGCTATGGACATTACGAGTTCTTAGTGATGTCCTTTGAGTTAACCAATGCCCCAGCAGCCTTCATGGATTTAATGAATAGGGTGTTTAAACCGTTTCTGGATCACTTTGTGATTGTCTTCATTGATGACATCTTAGTGTATTCCAAAAGTAAGGAGGAACACGAGCAACACCTGAGAATGGTTTTACAGACCTTGAGGGAAAACCAGTTGTATGCCAAGTTTTCCAAGTGTGAGTTCTGGCTAGAACAGGTGGCATTCCTTGGACACGGAGTGTCGAAGGATGGCATTCTAGTAGATCCAAAGAAGGTGGAAGCAAGGCAAAGAATGGCCTAGACCTACAACAGCTTTGAAGTTCGTAGTTTCTTGGGTTTGGCAGATATTACGATTTATCTGCTCAGGATTTCTCGAGGATTGCAGCACCCATGACCAAGCTGACACAGAAGAATGTCAAGTTTCAGTGGACAGAAGAGTGTGAAGAAAGTTTTCAAAGGCTGAAAACATGCTTGACCACGGCACCAGTTCTTGTACTACCTTCAGGTTCAGGAGGTTTTTCAGTATTCTGTGACGCTTCTAGAATTGGACTTGGCTGTGTCTTGATGCAAAGATGGCCAAGTTATAGCATACGCCAAGGCAACTTAAGAAGCATGAGCAAAATTATCCTACCCATGATTTGGAGATGGCGGCAGTGATTTTTGCCTTGAAGATTTGGAGACATTACCTGTATGGAGAAACTTGTGAGATTTTCACAGACCACAAGAGCTTGAAGTATATCTTTCAACAGAAGGATTTGAACCTGAGACAGCGTAGATGGCTTGAGTTATTAAAAGATTATGACTGTACGATCTCGTACCACCCAGGGAAGGCGAATGTAGTGGCGGATGCTTTAAGCAGGAAGTCAGCAGGCAGTTTGGCCCACATAACGCTAGTAAGACAAGCGTTAGTAAAAGATATCCACAAGATAGAAGCTGAAGGAGTTCAGTTTGGCCTTAGTGAATCAGGGGCTTTTCTAGCTCACATCAAGGCTCAGTCAACCTTGGTGGGACAGATCAAGGCACAACAAGGTGAGGATCTGAAGTTAGCTAAGTTGGGTGAGGATGTTCGTAAAGGTGAGAATACAGAGTTCTCAGTTGATACTGAGGGTGTATTGCACCTTGGAAATCGTTTATGCGTGCCAGCAGTGGGTGAGTTGAGGAGAAAAGTAATGGAAGAAGCTCATAGTGCAGCATACTCAGTGCACCCAGGATCAACTAAGATGTATCAGGATCTAAAACAGTTATTCTTGTGGGATGGTATGAAGAGAGATATCGGTGACTTTGTAGCTAGGTGTCTGGTGTGTCAGCAAGTCAAGGCTGAGCACCAGAGGCCAGCAGGGTTACTTCAGCAGATAGACATTCCATAATGGAAGTGTAAGAGGATAATCATGGACTTCGTAATTGGATTACCTCGAACCACCAAAGGGTTCAACTCGATATGGGTAATAGTTGACAGGATGACCAAATCAAAGACACTTTTTACCAGTAAAGACTACCTTTAGTGCGGCACAGTATGCTCAATTGTACATCAACGAGATAGTTAGACTCCACGGTGTCCCAGTATCTATCATATCCGATAGAGGATCCCAGTTTACTTCACGATTCTGGAGGGCATTTCATGAGGCCCTTGGCACACGTGTGGATTTGACCACAGCTTTTCACCCTCAAACAGATGGTCAGTCAGAAAGGACGATACAAATCTTAGAAGATATGCTCAGAGCCTACATACTAGATTTCAAAGGAAGCTGGTGTGATCACCTACCCTTGATCGAGTTGTCATACAATAATAGTTATCAGTCGAGTATCCAGATGGCACCATTCGAAGCCTTATATGGGAGGCGTTGCAGGTCTCCCATCGGGTGGTTTGAGCTTGGGGAAGTTAAGTCCTTAGGCCCGGACCTAGTTCAGGAGACCTTAGAGAAGGTTCAGTTGATTAGAGAACGTCTCTTAGCAGCACAATCCAGGCAAAAGTCGTATGCTGATAACCGTCGACATAACTTGGAATTTGCGATTGGAGAAAAAGTGTTTCTGAAAGTATCCCCTATGAAAGGAGTAGTGAGGTTCGGTAAGCAAGGAAAGTTAAGCCCTCGTTTTATTGGTCCATTTGAAATCTTAGAAAGAGTTGGAGCGGTAGCTTATAGGTTGGCACTGCCTCCCAGTTTATCAGCCATACACCCAGTATTTCATGTTAGTATGCTCAGGAAATATATGTCTGACCAATCTCATGTGATCACTCCACAAACGGTTCAAATTGATGAGAGCTTGTCATATGAAGAGGAACCAGTTGCCATCGTGGATAGACAAATTAAGAAGCTTCGCTCAAAGGAGATAGCCTCAATAAAAGTTATCTGGAGGAACCATCAGGCGAAGCAGCAACTTGGGAAGCTGAAGAAGCTATGAAAACCAAATATCCCCCATCTCTTCCCACCTCAAGGTACATTGTTTAGATTTGGGGCCAAATCTCTTTTAAGGGGAGTAGTATGTGATATCCAAAATAAAGAAATAATAATAATAATAATAATAATTATTATTATTATAGTTAATAGTAAACTATGAGCATACATATGCATTATAGTTAGTATATTCATTTTAGTTAGTTGTGTTGCATGCATTATAATTTAAATATGCATTATAGTTAGTAGTGTTAATGCATTATAGTTAGAATATGAATTAAAATTACTAAGTATAGTTAGCATTAATATTAATTATTATTATTAAGTCTAGATATATGACACTAATATTAATTATAATTATTATTACTAAGTGTAGCTACCATTAGTATTATTATTATTAAGTGAACCTAACATAAATATTATTTAATATTATAATTACTAAGTGTAGTTAGCATTAATATTAATTATTATTATTATTAAGTCTAGATATATGCCACTAATATTAATTATAATTAATATTACTAAGTGTATCTAGCATTAGCATTATTATTATTAAGTGTACCTAGCATTTATATTAATTATAATTAATATTGCTAAGTGTAGCTAGCATTAACATTATTATTATTTAGTGCACCTAACATTAATATTATTTAACATTATAATTATTAAGTGTAGCTAGCATTAATATTAGTTATTATTATTATTAAATCTAGATATATGGCACTAACATTAATTATAATTAATATTACTAAGTGTAGCTAGCATTAGTATTATTATTATTAAAGTGTAAATAGCACAAATATTATTTAATATTATAATTACTAAGTGTAGTAGGCATTAATATTATTTATTATTATTAGTAAGTATAGACATATAGCACTAATATTATTTATGATTATTATATTTGTGTATAAATATATGTGTGTAGGAGTGTGTGTGTGTGTAAGAAATGTTTAGTTTCATTTTGCTAAGTTTTGCTTCCACCTCCTCTAAACCAAAATTTCTCTAAACCAAATCTCCTCTAAGCCAAAACTCCTCTAAGCCAAACCCCTTTTTGGCCGAATTCATCTCTTGTCAAGCTCATAATCCTCGTGGCCGAACTTCAGTGGACCTAACTAATCATCTCTTAAGACGTTGTGACACTCCCTCCCTTTAATCGACGAGTTTGGTTACTTGTACCATTCCAATTTTCCAAAATCAAGTTGTTAGTAGAAGCACACTCCCGACTATCAAAGGTGAGTGGGTTTAAGCTCATGACCATACTTTTGGTCATTATTAATATATTTTCAAATTATATGAATTATTTATGAAATTTTAGAATAATTTATGTCAAGAGAACATGTTGTTATGAATTATGTCAATTTTAGAAATATTATCATGAGAACTAATTATTTTGGAAAACTCATGGGACCATGCTTGCTGTATGAATTATTTAGATTTATTTATTAGTTAGAAAATATTTTAAATCTCAGTTTTGTATGAAATTATTACTATTATTTTTAGCCAATAAATAGTGAGAAAGATCAATGAGTTAACTATCGCAGGATTGATCGTTAACCTTGGTACCAAGTGGTCCACTAGAGGACTAGCTCACCCACAATAAGGAACCTAGTGAGGTGTCCATTTATGGGACCTAGTTAGGTGCCCATCGATTAGCCATTGGCTCATTTAGCTATTCAAATTTCAGATAATTATGTACAGAATAATTCATGTTTCTCTACTAATTGTTGCTATAGATTTAGTTAATTTATATGTAATTATATATGTAATATATTTCACATCAATTGTATGTATATGTTATGTATTTTGTTATTGTCCCATGTGGGTTGTGAGTGGAGGCTCGCTCACTGAGTTTTGATGAACTCACCCCTCTCTTTTCCTTTCCCTACAGATACAAGATTCTGTTCTTGTACCACAGAATCCTCCGCAGTAGTGCTACAGCTTCCTTGGTGAGCTTCGCTTTGAAGTGGAGCTTATTGTCAATTATGTCAGCCTAGTAGTGCTCCAATAAATTGTGTAGGCAGGATCCCTGGACATGCATGATATTATTTTCAGAATTTATGTTAATTGTTTTATTATGTCTGGCTTTGGCCTAGAATATGAATTTTATGCAGATTTATGTTTAGAATTTATGTTTTAGAAATAATTCCATATTATCAAGTTTTAGTTGAACTTGACATATTTTAAATAAATTTGGGTTATTTATGCATATTAGTCAGTCACGTTACCACAAGCTTCCGTGGGGACCCAAATCCTCACGTGCCAGTCACGTTCTCTAGGTGGGTCGTGACACATAATGTAAAGCCTTGAAAGGCTGTATATTATCATAATCATATTCCATTAAATATGAGATTTTTTAGGCTCTAATTGTATCTAATTGAATGACTATATAATTTTTTTCTATATTGACTATGTATCAAAATTAAATCTAAATTAATTTGGATAAATCACTACAAATTAAAATTAAATGAAATCAATTATTGTTGGTTCCACTTTTAGATTTAGGGTTTTTTTAAAACTTAAAATCTAAATAATTAATTCATTTTTCTTTTGGTGCAGAAAAGTTTAGGTGAGGGGGAAAGCTCTCCCTAATCCAGGGTCAAGGCATGTTTCCGAGCACATCGAATATTTATAGAGGCATTTATACACCACTTACTAACAGTGTTTTCCTTAAGAATCGAATATAAAATCATGATGATACATGAGTGAAAGGTCGACAATATGGGCTAACCCTAAACCTTGCACAATCCACTATTTTTTTCCTCAATTTCTTTCCAGGTTTTCACTTAATTTTTTCCTTTTTGGTAATTAAATGACTCTTTATTTTTATTTTCCACATTTGTTTATAGCATTTACCTATCCAAATTATTGTGAAATATCTATTGATTAAGCTTTTTTTCGATAAAAATCTATCAACTAAGCTTTGCACTCTTATTCCTTAAGAAAATATAAATTTTTATTTGTTACTTTATTTTTTTGTAATAAATTTTTATAATTGGCTCAATTTTTATTTTCCTCAAAACTCGAAACAAACCAACCCCTACTATGAAAAGTTATATAATGATGGTTTTGTCCAAACATCTAAATTCTTTTGCATTCTATCAATGAACTATTATCCAAAGGTCTAAATTCTTTTGCACTCCATCAATGAACTAAGCGGATTTATCCAATACTCCTATAAAATTCAAAAGTCCTGGTATCTTTTAGTTATTTATGGCTAAGAATAAGTTACATGTTCTATTAACTCATGTTTTTTAAGTCTATCAAACAAAAGATCAAATCACAATAATTGATTATTACAAGGGTACTGATACCCCATTGGTACCAAAGCTAAAACCATAAATTAATTATATTATCATATAATCTTAGTTAAGTTACACTCACTTTTCTTTAGGTTTCTCAAAATTTAACTCACCTCCCCTACAATACTCACCTGCCCTTTAATCATAGTTTTCAAAATCGGATCGGTGATCGATTCGGTCAAGGTACCGAGCCACTAGATCAATGGTTCAACCGGTGGGTTACTGGTCGAATCGGTTGAACCAACTTTTATTAAATCAATATATAAAAATAAAAATTTAAAACAAACTAAGTATAATATATAATTTTTTTTACTTGCGCATTCTTTAACAACAAGGAAGTTGGAGTAGTGGTTGTGTAACACTCCTTCCTTCCCAGCAACAAGGGATCAAATCCTGTCTTTGGAAATTTTGACAAATATTTCTTTGAATGTAATATATATAATTACTTGCACATTATTTAACAAAGGCGAAGTTGGAGTAGTGGCTGTACAACACTCCTTTCTTCCCAGGTGCACGGGATCGAATCCTGCCTTTGGAATTTTTTATGAATATTTCCTTAAGGCGCGGTCAACTCTCATTGGTGCAGTCAACGCCGGTTGGCTCGCTGGTTCAGTGGACCGATTCGATCAAATCCGGCCGGGGTTTGAATGCAGAATCGATCAAATCACTAAACCAATGACCAGTGACCAGTTCACCAGTTTCTGGTCCGAACCGGCCGGTCCGATCCGATTTTTAAAACTATGCCTTTAATTGTCTAACCTATGATAACCTCTTCTAGTTTACCAATTTTTAGAGTTAGTCACTAAAAATACCCTTATCCTCACCTTCACCTTCTCTAACTCCCTCTACTCTTTGCTCCTTTCCAACCCTCTTCCACATCTGCAAACAAGAACTATGGGTGTGAGTAAAAAATTTCTTTAGGCTGAATTCTAACTGCTCCAACCCAATTCGATCCCCTCTTCACCAAATCCCACTATTTTGAAAACCCCATTTTTAATCCTTCACGTTTAATACTCACTTCTTTCCAATAAAAAAAAGAAAAAAACTCTTCTTCAATCCTTTCCATTCGCTAACAAAATTCTTACCAATTATCACTCCTCTACTTTTCTCTTTCTCTATAGAACCCCTCAACCCTGCCACATACCCAATTGAGCTCCCCTCAACCTCTAACCTCTTACACCCCAATCCTCATATGAATTTTTCAAAATGTTCAGAACGCTGGAGGAACCAAACCCAAACCCAATAATCATGGGCATCCAAAAAGACACAGTAAAATTCAATGTTGGAGGCGGAATTTGAAACGACATCAATAACCATCGCCAATGGAATGAGAACAGTGGGTGAGGAAGGGGGCTGGGAGAGAGCATAGAGAAGAGGAGTGTGTGAGTGAAAGAGGGTAAGAATGAGCATGAAGGCATTTGTGGCAACTAATTCTAAAAATGGATTGACTAAGAGAGGTTAGTGCAAGCTGTACAACTAGAAGAAAGATGAGTTGAATTTTGACAAAACTCAGAGGAAGTTAGTGTAATTTATTCTATAATCTTTTTAGAGTTCAACATATATATTACATGTCGTTGTAATTAATTTTTTTTGTTTTATTGAAAAAGTTTAGATTAGGGGAAGACTCACGTTTATGTATGATCAGGGAAGACCACCAACCTCAGCTAGGATTTACAACGAGATTACATATTACCTACCAACGAGTTACTTTGGAATCGAACCCAGGTCATGGCTTGTAGGAGTGGAAGGCCTGACCAGGTGAACCACCCTAGGCAGAGTAATTAATTAACATATAATAATATACAAAGCTTATCTGAGACATAGTTAATTGTGTCTTCTTCAGCCACCCACGTCCTATTATTATCCTCTTTATGTTCTTCATTACAAAGTATACATAATAACGAAGGGAGATTTTCTTTATCCTTTATATTCTATTCTAATCAACTCCTAGGCATGTTATTGCAACTCATATAAATCACACGATGTCAGTGCATTTTCGTTGCATAAAATTATTGATTACTTACGATCAATTCTCCACCCATATTTGAAACATTTCATGATTGGCGTGAGACTATGGAGCTTGATAAATCAGGATGGTAGTGCCGATGGTAGAAATACAAAAACCCAAGAATATATTGTTTAGAATATGGGCATCGAAGGAATTAATTCCACTGTCTCGGCAAGTGTAAATTATAAATTAACTTTGTTACAGAAGCACTGGTAACTGCTAAGAAGACCATGGAACTACAGAATATAAATGCCATGGATCTATTGTTAGACTTATACTGTTTTTGTGTATTTTACGTTGAGATCCAGTTCATTCGAGCGAAAATAATAATAATAATAATAATAATAATAAATAAATATATTGAGCTAAGCCGTAAGTCCCATCAGTTTGCACCTAAAAAGCAGGCTGTATATTTAAGTGTAAAAAACTAGCTAAATTTTTTTTTTTTTGTGTTGAAGAGAGAGAGGGGGGGTCGCTGGCTAAGGGTAAAATATATTTTTTTATAAATTAAGAAAAATATGTTTTAAACTTATTGTTCATGGAAGTGTAATGGCCCAAATATATCACTTTCACAATTTGGCTCAAAATCCTTCATAAATACTACTATTTTCATTCTTAAATAGTTGTCTATTTTTAAATGTGAATACATATCAAGGAAACGTTTAGAAAAATCTCATTGGCAAACAAATTTAGGGTTTTTTTTACAAAACTACTCTTACTATTTATCTTTCCCTTCCTTAATTATTTCTTAAATCTTTTGCCACTTACTCTCCTAACGTCACTATTTATCTGGGGTGTAGTTTGAAAAAAAAAAAAGTAATACAGTCTAATATTCTAAATAGACAATTATCTACCAAAAAAGAAAAGAAGTTAAATTTTACCCTCTCCAGTCCTAAATAAGTACCTAGTTTAAACTAGACACGTGGGTTAAGAAAACAATCAAAGACATCTCGATTTTTGGCAAATTTAATTGATTGAACAAAATTATTTTTATATTATCTCTTTTCCCTTATTCTCTCTTCCACTTATACTTTTTTTTTTTTCACTTATTCTCTTTATTTATTAGGGTTATTAATAGGAAAAAAATTAGTAATGTCTAAATTTTCTAAATGGGCACTTATTTGGGACCGGGAGAGTAAAAGTGAACAATTGTTTGATAATGAAAATAGTAGTTTACTAAGAACCGTGGATTCTTATGGACGAAAAAAAACAAAAGAAAAAAGAAAGAAAGAAAGAGAGAGAGAGAGAGAGCGAATGATCGCTTGTTGGGTTTATAGGCATAAAAGTTGTTATGGATTGGAATGAAAAACATGAACAAGTTGAATATTTTAAAGGTTGCTCAAAACGTTTAAAAAAATTTTAAAAAATTCCACTAATACGACTTTGCGCTCCACTCTACATAAACAACACTCACGGTCCCTCTTTTTTGTTCTGTTTTCTCTTCATCTTATAGGGGTTTTCCATGGAAGAGGCTCAATCCCTCCATGGTAATTGTTCGACAATTCCTTCTCAAGTGTTTTTTTTTTTAAATTTCTTTCAATCTTTTCTATTGCAAAATAGTCCGATTGATTTTCTGTCTACCAAGTTTTCTTGTGATGATAGTGGTATTAGAATTGGGAGAAAGAATATGTGATTAGCATTTGTAGATCTCACGGTTGTTGATACGTCAAACTGAATTAGAATATTGTGCATGTGATGAATGATAATTGACAATCTCTATTGATAATTGTTAGTTGGAATTTGTTTATCTTCTTTTGTGGTGTCTAGATGCAAATGACCTCTATTTTTTAAGCTTTTATTCACATTCTAAGGTGGCTGATACGTTGATCAATATCACATAGGAGGCTATTAGTATGTTGATGTATATCATGGTGTCCGCTTGGATAGCCTCATGCTTGATAATTTAGATGTCCATATATTTAGCACTTGGCTCCCTAGATTGTGTGATTCAAATGCTTTTAATTAGTCGCTTTAACAATGTCCTAGGCACAATTTTTTTTTTTTTGGTCCGACTCTTTTTTGAAGGGGGAGTAATGTTTAGTTCTTCTCTTTTCAAAAATATTATTTTAACACCTAATATATAGGTGTTTGTGTGTGTGGATTATGATCAAATTACACCAGTATAACTTTAAGCAAAGTTACACCATTTATAACTTTCAATAAAATTATTTTTTTTATCAATTCAACCATTGAATTACAACTACTTATTATAAAGATAATTTATGTCAAATTTATAAAAACTGAACATCAATAGCAATGCAATCATCTAGCTCTTATTTTTATTCATTTTAAGTGTATATATTATGTTGATTTTGATGTATATAAAAATTATACCAAATAATTTTAGGTTAATTTAAAATTTTGTAGACTTAATCTATACGATGTTAGCTTATTCCAATGGTGGGTTTTGTAAAAATTATATCAATAAAAAATTATGTAGTGGTGTAACATTTTCTTAAAGTTACACCGATATAACTTTATCCTAACCCCATATATATATATATATATATTGGGACATTCATTTTATCGCTATTAGACTATCAACAAAAAGCTCAAAAGCAATGCAACCCACGACATCTTTTTTGTTTTCCCTGGACAGATTATTACATTGTTTCCGTTTTCGGGTCAATGATAGCCCATTATATTTATTTTTGGGCCGGAAGCCCATTATATGGTTTTTAATTTTTTGCTCATGCTCCCATTACATGTTAGAACTCCCTCTTATTCCCATTCCATTTCGTGTCTAAGAAATGAGTATATTAACTCTCATCCCCTCTTATGCAGTACTCTGACTCGCATTTTGCAATTTTATGAACTAAAAAAATTAACTTCTAAATTATAGAAAGTAAAATGATTCACCCATCTAATCTTAGGGATTGAGTTGAACATTTGCTCAATTTCGACCTGTATGATTAATTATTTTGTTGGGCGAAGGCCCACAGAGTAAAATTATTAATTAACTGGAAAATTTTTGTTTGGTATGAGTCTTTCAGTAATATTATATTCATAGGGCTGATCCTGACATCAATGATAAATCAATAAGCTTAGGGCTTGGCCATTTAGCAGCCAATGCCATCAAACATGAATGGTTATTGACTGGCACCAGAGTGCGGGATACGCCTAAGTCAAAGGGAAGTGGTGTCTGACTTGCATTGCAACCCACCAACTACAAAGGTCAAGCAACACAGATATCAAAAAGATCGAAGACAGCTAAGGCTGAATTTTGATTTCAGGTTTTTGCTCGAATCCCAAAGCCACGTTGTAGAAAGTTAGGCAAAAGGGTACAATTATTTTCATACATTTATGGTATGTTTAGAGGAAAAAGGAGAAGGAAAAAAAAAAAAGAGAAATAGATAAGTGGAAGCATTATTTTCCGAACCCACCTAATCGATCTCTTTAACAAGGCACGTACACGTACCATCAGGTTAGCTTATTTTTTATTATATAATATGTTAATAATTATATATATTATATATTTGATATATTTTTACATATAAATAAATTCAAAAATTTTCCCAGGTATCAAATCATGTGCCAGCGGGATAATGGCATGCCAATTACCACCACACCAATTGCTCTTTATTTATTAAGTATATATATATATATATATATATATATATATATATATATATATATATAAATAATATTTTTTATATTTATTTAATTAAATCTGATTCAACATGACCCATCGAATGAAATAGTAATTCATTAATCTGGTATATTGATCGAGTCGATTCCCAATCCAATTATGAAAACTATGAGTGAAATTGTGTTTTGTTTATATTTGTTTGGATGGGGAAAATAATATTTCATCGCTTTGAACAATAAATCACATATATTATATCGATAGAATTTAAAAAATGCACAAATTGATTATCGTGATTGGACCATAATTGACGCATAGAGAACATGCACCCTCTTGCAAACCCACAAAAAATATCGAGAAAAGGAACAGAAGCTCCCCTAAAAGTTGAACGTAACTTTCCCCCAGAAATCATTCTCACATTACAATTAAAACATCATTTGAAATATTTTAGTCTCACCTCCGAAAAGCATAATCTAAAGCAATTATATTTAGAATAATGTTAGGTGTATAATTAAATTGTACACTAAATATATATTACACATTTTATCATCATTTGATGTGATATGTGATTCTCACATATCCTACTCATTCATCAAATCTAATAATAATAAAATATATAATATATATTTATTATATAATTAAATGGTACACCTAATATCACCCTTGTATTTAACCCCCAAGATAAGTTCCAAAACAGAACGAGTTTCCAGTACGTGACATGCGAGAGCTGCATTTCTAAACACGGTTCTACGATGCAAAAGTGGGCTCCCCACAAAAGAATCAAGAGTCCATTGAGCCGAAGGAGGTGTAAAGCTAGGGTCAACGCCTATAAAATAGGAAAGGAAAACAGGTGAGTTTAACAATTCAATGGTTGTTAAATCATCCATAGGCCACATGAAAAAATAACATGAGAAAATCATAATATTAAGAAACTATTTGAAAAAAAAAACATGAAAATAAATCCATAGCCAACATAAATAAATAAGTGAGAGGTGGCTGTAGATAGAGTAATCCATCATGAAACCATTCGCAAGGGGTCATGTAATCTAAGGCCATGCAATACTTTCGGTCAAGGTGCACCTTAATTGACGCCTACTGTGATATCCAAGAATTTCTTAATAAAATATTTTTTATACTGAACACGGTCAAATCATACCAGTAATTTTCCAAACCATCAATATAGTTGGGACTCGGGCCATAAACCAAATTCAAGCTCTAAAGCTCCAATTAATCCCTTTGAAGCATTGTCTTGAAATCATTTTCTTATCCCACGTCGTCCTTTAAACAAAATAATTTTCAGTATACAGTAAAAACTAAATTTTTTTTTTGTGTGAAAAAATTTAGAGTGAAAGGATGACATCTCAATTCAAAGTAAGAAAAGCTTCCAAGGTTTTAAGAGTACTTACAAAGAATTTACATTTACCCCATCCTAAGGAGATAAATGACAATTCAAATCTATAATTTATGAGATATAAGACTCTGTCATGTTCTACTAAATCAACCCCTTAAAATTAGACAACAAGGCATTTAATCAAGTCTATGGAGGCAGAATAAAGTTTGATTACCTTTCAGCTTATAAGATTTATTTTTCTTATTGAATTAAATAATATAATGAATAAAATAATTATTAAATAAATAATAAATAAATTGAATAATTAATAATTAATATAAAATAAATTATAATGTATAAATTATATACTAGTAAAATATATAAATATATAATAAATAATATGTGACATATAAAATAAATACAGTATTTTTATATTTTTATAATTTATTAAAATAATAAATAGAATTTAATATAATTAATTAAATTATATATTTTCAAAATTAAATAGCATTTACAAATAAATCTAATTAAATATCATTTAAATAATAATATATATTTTTAAAATTATATTTAAATAATTAATTAAATTTATAATTTTATTTTATTCAACATTTATTTATAGTTAGAGTTATTTGTAAATAAATGATAATACTATATATTATAAAATTATATTTTAATAATTAATAAAAATTATTAATTTAGTTTTGCTTAATATGTATAGTTAGAATTATGTATAAACAAATGATAATATTATATAATATAAAATATAGTATTTTATACAATGTCATGCCAAATATATATATATATATAGTTAGTTAGTTAGTATTAAAAGTTTACCATATCTTATACTATCAGACCATTAGATCTTCCCTTATCAAGCATACAAAACGCCCCTAAATATCAAGAAAAAAAAATTATTTTCTTAGACATATATTGTATGGTATAAATGTGTCATTATCAAATTTAATCAACCATATTAATTTCTATGCAACTATAGTTTAGTGGTTGCCATAGTGGAGAATTATTTTCTATTACTATCACTTTGGTAAAATTCTGTTAATTGATAGTATAAATTTATTTTACATTCTTAGTGAACAAAAACTAAATTCTTATAATAAATCTTAAATAAGATCCAAATTGTTCATAGTTTTATAATTTTTAGGGATTTGTCTTTGATCCTCCTTAAATCTCTTGAAGAAATCAATTCTCACTAAATTTATTTTTTGAAACAAAGACTAGGATGATCCAGCGGAGACGAAAAAAATCATCGTCTCTTCAATATTTTTTCTAACCTTAGTGAGAGAAAATTTTAAAGTGATATAATACATGATTAGTGTGGTAAACTTTTTGGGATTTATAATTGTGCATTAGAGATTTAATAAATAAACTTCTATTCAAGTATATGTTTTCGAATACCTAATGTCTTTTAAGTTAAAAATTCTCATTCTTAAACTAAAATTTCCCAAATTTTATGCATCAATTTGTATCAAACCAATGATCTGTATTCGAATACGCATTTTGAGTTGAAAAATCTATACTCCTAGGCTGAAAAACTAGGAACTTTTATACTTGAATTTTCATCCAATCAATGATAAGATAAAAAAAAATCAGAGAGAAAATAATCAAAAAATGAAAAAGGAATATCTTATAGTCCTTATGACTTTATTGTATAATTAGAAAACTCTCTAAAGTTTATATGAAAACATCTTAAAATTGATTATCATTCTTTATGATATTATTAATAGTATATGAAACAAAATCGAGTATGTAATACGCCAAAACTTTTGTTGGAGATAGATGTAAGCCTCTCCTGTTTCCACAACAGCTAAGAATTTGTCGTGAAAGACATCAATTACAATGCAAAGCCAATTTTTCCTGTTCCAGGGCCATAAGGGCAATGACAGATTAGACGCCTTCGTATTAGTGGTCTGCAATTACTAAAGATCATGTCACGGGCAAATAGATATCTAGTTATATACGGTTGTGCATTGCATGGCTAGTATTTTGTTGATTGATAGTTTTGTCATTTTGAAAAAGGTTGTTTTCACTTGGGTTCATTGCATTTCTAGTAGACATGAGAGTCAATATATATTTTGTTTTTCTTTTTAATTTCATGCTTCTAGGGGATGCAAAGTTTTATTAGGCTCTTGTCAACTTTTAAGTCGAATTTTGGCAATAATCTAATCTAATCTAATATACAGGTGAATGTTATTTAATTACTTTTGAAATAAATTTTTTGAAAAACTAAAAAGTCATTATTATACTAGAAGCAAAAGAACTTAAAATTTGTCAATGAAAAATTGGGTCATTTTTTTTAATATGGTGGGAAAGGTAAAATTTGTCATGATATGGGTTAGTTTGGTTAATTACATGGGTATGGTGTATGAAATCCAACCAATAGTAGGATTTCACGAAATCTCGCCAATGACAATATTTTGTTAGTAAAATATTACTTTTTAATTCAAAATTTGCTGACAGTAAGATTTGAAAAACGAAAAATATTATTTTTTAAACCAAATTTCATCAATGGCAAAATTTAAAAAATGAAAAATATTATTTTTTAAATCAAATCTCGCTAATGGCAAGATTTGCACACCATATTTATGTAAATTTTTATACAATCTCATACATGAGGAATTATTAAATTGACACACCATATCAAAAATAAAAAACTGAAAAAACTAGTCGGCGAAATTTCTAGACAGTATTTAGCTCTTTTTCCTTTGTCTAATTAATAACTTAATGATTATTAATTTATTATGCATGATATATTAATTGAATATGATGATGATTTTTCATTATATTTCTATTTTTCTTTTTGTGAGGGATATTAGAATTGGATACACTCCAAATGTATTAAATACTTTATGAACGTTAGCAGAATTATGCCAAATTTATGTGGAGAATATAAGATAAAATAAAGCACATGAATAATATTTTATATTGAGACTCATTTATCATTATTTACACCAATAAAATATATCGAGAAAATGACATACCAAATTTTAACACAAAAAACCTATTGAAATAATGAGGAAAATTCATAGTACAAACTCCGAAAATATTACAATATATTTATAAAATAATTATAATATAGTATATCTTAATAAGATTATTTTCTAATACAATTTGTAGTATTATAGAAAACCTAGCAAATATACAAATAAAAAATATCATGATATATATTAACTCACTGCACTCTTAGAATTTGATCACACTATTTTTCTCGTTACTATAAAAATCCGATTTAAAGATGAAATTTAGAGACAAAGAAATAGAATTAGCCAGGGAAAATGTAGATTAGTGACCAAGTAGTGCATTGAAGATTTTATGACAAAATTTGAGACATAACTTTTCCGTCTCTAAGCTATTTCGTCTCTAAATCCATCTCTAATAATGGGTCAAATAATAACTTTTGAAATTAGGCTATACAGAAAACACAACCCCTGCAGCAATGATAGGCTATACAAAAAAAACAGAGCCACCACAAAGAAAACCAGCAAAAATAAATCATCACGAACCACAAATAACTCAAATAAATAAATAGCTCCATAATAAGTTGATAACAAATCAAAATTCTTAGGTATAGATTAAATCCTTTCAAAACAGAAAAAAAAAAAAAAAGGAAAACACATCTCAGTCACCTTCAACCCATGCTGCACCACTTGCAAGCCAACCACCACTGCAACAACACCATTGTAGAACAGAACCTCCACACTGTCGCTACATTGGTCACTTGTTTATGTCCCACTCATCACTATTTTTTTATTTATTTTTTTAATTTGAATTTTAAAACCACAGCAATTATTATTATTATTGTTATTTACATTTATTTTTTATTATTTATGATGATTAGTCATAAGCATGTGTAATAATTTATTTATTGGAAAACATCAAAACGTGCTCTTATCTTCTCGACTAATCTGAAGAGCATGAATGGATTTCCTATGAAAATAAGATAATTAGTGATATTCATTAATTTAGTTGGTAGGATAGAAGATGAAATAAAAGGAAAATTTTGATTGGCCATTATGGGTGGCTGAAATTTTGGAGGGAAATTAAGCTTACCAAATAAAGACATTTTATCAGTTCCATTAAGTCATGAACCCTATTTTAGAATAAGATATATATATATATATATATATATATATATATATATATATATATATATATATATCGTAACGTGAACATTTCTGATAAATGAAAAATGATTAACTACAAATGGGTCCAATAACATTAGATATTAATTATAATATTTTTATTTGATGGAATATGTGCCAGGTCTATATGATGGAATATAATATGTGCCAAGTTTAAAATGGTATGCTAAATACAATAACCATTGGAGATAGAGTTAAAGCCAACATTTCTAATTACATAGGAAAAAGAATGAGTGTAAGAGAATCGTTCTTGCGAGGACTGTAAATCAACGAGTTTATTTAGAAAAGTTACTACTTGGGCAATAAATAGAAAATAATAGAATTGAGAATAAAAATAAATAAATAATGCATAAAATAAAATATTCTCATAAAACAGATTAAGTAAAAAAAATTTTAAAAAAAGTGGTAGGGGTTGATTTCATTGAAAATCCCTAATCATATATTACCTAAATATTAAATCAATTTCGTAACAATCTCATTACCGATTGAATTACTACAAATAATAGTCATGGCACAATTCCTTGATACTATTAAGACCCTCTTAACACAAGTTGAACAAATTAATTTCTTATGTTATTCTAAACCTATTCTAAGGAAGAACAGGAACTCAAAAAATCAAACAATTAAGAACTTCTAATCCTAATTACTCTAATTTGTGTTGATTTTAGTTTTGTTTATTTCATAAAGTAAAATTCCTTTCAACAATATAAAATCATACATTAGTTAATGGCTAATCAGACCAAAAACATCAGGAACACTTGAAATCAAATAATGAATTAAAAATATAATTGATAAAATAAAAAAGGAATGCAAAACTATTTCCTTAAAGACGACGTCTCCCTACGACGATCCAAAGAAACAAAGCAAACATAGAAAAAGAAAATAATCTCAACAATAGAGCACCCACATCACTAACCAAATCATTCTTTTTTAGGCTTCTCTCTCTTGAAATAATAAATTAAATTCAAATAACAAAACACCTCTCACATATTTTTAAATCTACACTTAACTATTCAGCTACTTTATATAATTTGGTAATACTACTTTTATTTTTGTCAAGCAGCTAAACTAAAAGAAATACCAAAACAATATTATCTATAATTAAAGGCAACAATACAAAAAGAAAACCTACATAAAAAAGACAATATTTAATGTGATTTGGCCTTAACTACTTATATTCACGACTCCTATAAGAAGTAAATTTTTAACTATCTGTAATTTTTGAATAACTTAAATTGCAAATCATCTTTACAAACATTGCATCATATGGACAACTCCTAAAGGTTGCCCATATGGACCATTGTCAATTTTGGAGGATGACTAAACTCAATAACCAAAAGGCTATATTTATAGGTCAACACCCTTTTAAGGCTTCCACTTCTTCTTGATATGGGACTTTTGGGTTAAATTCCAACAAATTCTCCTCCTAATCCAAAGTTATGCCAAAAGTTAGCTACAACAAGTATCACTAGAAACATTGTTTCTTGCAAAAACTTATATTTCACAAGTATTCAATCGTGTAAATGATAGTCATACATGATCCTTTCACCTATTTGTCCGGCCATTGCACACGAAACACGCCACCTAACCTCCATATTACCAATAAGACTTTCGACACAAGCTATTTTTATCACTTGCCCCGCCGCTACTCATGAACATGCCTCTTGACCTCCCATTGTCATGAAGACTTTTGACACAAAAGACCCTACATATGGATCAAAAACTACCATAATACTTAACGAAGCCCAACTAACCCAAACCATTGGCTCTGATGCCACACTCCCAAAAAAATGCGAGTTACAAGCGGATTTTTTCCACCAATATTATTGATGGATTTACCAGTTGAAAGAAAGGAATAACAAAAAAAAAAAGTGAAAAACTATTATCGACAAATTTTTTCGCCAATAATATTTGCGCTATCTAGCTCCAAATTCAACGGGCCCCATTACTCAATAATTTTTTTGCCTATAATTTATCGATAATTTTTATAAAAAAAATAACCCATTACAGCTTCTTCTTTTTTTTTTTGGCCAATTTTCAATTTTTCAAAAGTCATTCTTGATTGTTGAAGTTACTAACTGATTTTCTGGCAAAAAAATCCTCTAGTAACAGGCTAATATTTTGATAATTTTAATACTACTAGCAATGGGCTAAACAATATTTTTTTAAAAAAACTATAATATTACTAATGGATTTTTTGTCAATAATAATATGAGTGAAATGCCACGCTTTTAGGTTAAGTTACTGGTGAAGTTTTTGTTGCTATGGTTAAAAATTCACCGGTAAGTATTTAAATATCTAACTAACCATCCTTCTCACCCATTTCTTCTCCCTTTTGTCTTTCTCTCTCCTTTGGATTTCTCCGTCATCTATCTCAATTTTTCGACAATTGCTTTGCCATGATGCCGTCTTTTTTTGTAAGGAGACGATCATTGTCTTTGTCTTAAAATCCTCTAATATTTTAATAGGTTTTGTTTCTTAATTCCATTCAGTTTTTGTTACCCTTTTCTTTTTGTTCAAATTTGTTTTTGCCGTTGCTCGCCTCCAACGCTACTCACCATTTTCACTGGTAGAGATGTTGCTATAGGTAAGTCTTTTTTTAAGTACTAATTAGTTTTTTTAATTATTGATTTTATGCATTATTTTTAAGTACTAATTATTTCTTGTTAGCTGCCACCATCGCCCATTGCTACCGCCATCGAAGTCACAAATGAAAATTCAATTTTTTTAAAAGAGGTGCTTTCTAGCAATTTTTTCATCGGAAATATATAATTCAAAAAATTCTAAATTAATATTATGGGAGGAAAACTCTGCCAATAATTCTATTTTTTTTTAAAACACATTACTGAGGTAAAAATCTATTGGTAACACCTAAAAAATCTACCCATAATGGTTTCCCACTAATGAATTTTTCTAACCTGTTTTAGCCAGATTTTTTCTGTCCATAATATTTTTTGACAACATTATTACCATGCATCAAAATTGTCACAACCCACCTACGGAGTGTGACCGGCACGTGAGGATTTGGGTCCCCACGGAAGCCTCTGGTAACGTAACTGACTAATATACATAAATAATCCAAATTTATTCAAAATATCTTAAGTTCAACTAAAACTTCAATAATATGAAATTGTTCTCAAAACATAAATTCTGAACATAA
Source organism: Dalbergia cultrata (assembly GCA_031216105.1). Classification (NCBI taxonomy): domain Eukaryota; kingdom Viridiplantae; phylum Streptophyta; class Magnoliopsida; order Fabales; family Fabaceae; genus Dalbergia; species Dalbergia cultrata. Next base: position 24,354,978 of record CM062350.1, read on the forward strand.
ATCTGCATAAAATCCATATTCTAAGCCAAAGCCAAACATAACAAAACAATTAACAGAAATTCTGGAAATAATATCATGCATGTCCGGGGATCCTGCCTACACAATTTATTGGAACACTACTAGACTGACATAATTGACAATAAGCTCCACTCCAAAGCGAAGCTCACCAAGGAAGCTGTAGCACTACTACGGAGGATCCTGTGGTACAACTGAAACTGTAGCTGTATCTGTAGGGAAAGGAAAAGAGAGGGGTGAGTTCATCAAAACTCAGTGAGCGAGCCTCCACTCACAACCCACACGGGACAATAACAAAATACATAACATATACATGCAACTGATGTGAAATATATTACATATATAATTACATATAAATTAACTGAATCTATGGCAATAACTAGTAGAGAAACATGAATTATTCTGTACATAATTATCTGAGCTGAATAGCTAAATCTGAGCCAATGGCTAATCTGATGGGCACCTAACTAGGTCCCATAAATGGACACCTCACTAGGTTCCTTATTGTGGGTGAGTTAGTCCTCTAGCGGACCACTTGGTACCAAGGTTAACGATCAATCCTGCACTAACTCATTGATCTGTATCTCACTAATTAATATAAAATAATTTGTTCATAAACCAAATAAATATAAAAGCTCTGAATTCATATAATTCTAACAATTTGACTGTAGCATAACTGAGATTCTAAAATCATGCCCAAGGGATCACCAACTTGTAGACATAGTGATTTCAGTAATCAATAGAATATGTATCTGACAATTGTTATGAATTATACTTTATTCAATACTTTCGATAAATCATATCTAATATTCTAAAATCTTCATAGGAAATACATAGTCTGAAAACATGATAATCAATATTTCTACTGTAAACATTAAACTAAGGTCTCACAATTTCATAAACTAGGAAAAAGATATTCTATAACACGCAAGGTATCAATTATGGTCCCATGAGTTTTGCTAAAATGATTAATTTTCATGATAACTGTAAAAGTAATAATATTTCTAAAACAGACATAATTATAACAATATATTCTCTTGACATAAATCATTTTAAAATTTCATAAATAATTTATATAAAATGAAAAAATATTAATAATGACCAAAAGTATGATTATGAGCTTAATCCCACTCACCGTTGGTAGTCGTGAGTGTGCTTCTACTAATAATTTTACTCCGAAGTATTGGAATGGTGCAAATAACCAATCTCACAAATTAAAAGAAAGGAGCGTCACAACGTCCCAAGAGAGGATTAGCTAGGCTCACTGAAGCTCGGCCATGAAGATCATGAGCTTGACAAGAGATGAGTTCGGCCAAGAAGAGGTTTGGTTTAGAAGAGGTTTGACTTAGAGGAGGTGAAAGCAAAACTTAGCAAAATGAAACTAAACATTTCTTACACATACACACTCCTACACTCATATATTTATACACAAATATAATAATCATGAATAATATTAGTGCTATTTGTCTACACTTAATAATAATAATAAATATTATTAATGCTAACTACACTTAGTAATAATAATTATAATGCTAGCTACACTTAGTAATTATAATGTTAAATAATAATAATACTAGGTACACTTAATAATAATAATGCTAATGCTAGCTACACTTAGTAATATTAATTATTATTAATATTAGTGGCATATATCTAGACTTAATAATAATAATAACTAATATTAATGCTAAATACACTACTTATTATAATTCATATTCTAACTATAATGCATTAGCACTACTAATTAGAATATCTACTCTAACTACAATGCATACTACATGCATACTACACGGTCACCTATTCTAACTATAATGCATACTACACAACTAACTAAAATGAATATTCTATCTATAATGCATATGTATGCACACGGTTTGCTATTAACTATAATAATAATAATAATACCAATAAAATAATTTATATACTACTAAATTCTATACTTGGGATATCACAAAAATCCTCCGATAATGAATTTTTCCATCAGAAACAAGAAAAATCTGTTAGTAAAATCCACCAATAATAGGTGTTTTTTTCTAATAGTGCAACTTGTTAGGCAGTAAAAGTAAAAGAAATACAAAAACAATACTTTCTATAATGAAAGGAAATAATGCAAGAAAAACTACATAAAAAAGACAAATTTTAACAAATATCCATGACTCTTATAAGGAATTCCAAAATATTTAATTATTTGCAACTTTTGAACTGCTTAATGTGCAAACCATCCTTACAAACATTGTATCACATGGACAGCTTCTAAAGACTACCTATATGGATCACTCTTATTTTTGGAGGAGGACTAAACTCAACAATCAAAGGCCTTATTTATTGTCCAATACTCTTGCAAAGCTTCTGTACTTTTTCTTATGTGAGATTTTGGGTTAAATCTCGATGATTTTCTTTAAAAAAATGTTAAAAATGTAAATCTATTATATATTATTAAATAGATTACTATAAGTGATACATATTAACTCCTCATCATAATCAAAACAAAATTATTACATTTAAATTGGATGCACTCAATTATATTTATATTTCTTTAAGCACCATATAACATATCCTAATTACAAATAAAAAAATTATTCCCTTCAAATTTGGTTATATATTCTCTCTTTCCCTGTCTCCCTTTTTTGGATAAAATGCTAGCTCAAATCAGGTGAGTAGACGAAAAAAGGCACATTAGCATAATATTAGAAGAAATACAAACAAATACAAAATAGAAAAGAAACATACTAAATACCACAACCAAGTATATACAAAAGAGACCCTATCACTAGTCCTTTTGGCTTTGTCATCTCCATTTCTCTCTTTCCAAATATAAACTCTGTAGGTAAAGATCATACTTCAAGTTTCTAAAATGATCTTAAAAATGTCTAAGTAAGGATTATCACAAATTCCTAATATGTGATTTATGATAAAAATAAATAAAATATTAAAAATATTAATTTGTTCTGATATTAAAATTAAGAATATCATAACAAATCATAAAATTACGGAATGAATGCTAATGCAATATAAATTAAAAAACAAATTTACATCTCCCTATTGATCTAGTAGTAATAATAAAGGAACTTTCAATAATCAATATGAGATAATATTCATTTTAATCCTTGACTTTATACGTATGACTTGTGAGTCGTTTTAATCCTTACCTTTTTAAAAAAATGAGTCATGTTAGTCCCTCAACTCACTTTTATTTTATATTCCATTAATTAAATAATGATATATAACGTCAAGTGATATTTTGACATACATTATATCATTTGAAGTATAATGAAATTTAAATTAACTCATTTTAATGTCTAAAATTACATAAAATGAGTCAATTTCAATTTAAATCTACTTTAGATGATGCATGGCATGTCAAGTTATTATTTAATGTTACACTTCATTATTTAATTTATAAAACATTAATTTAAAGTGAGATGAAAGACTAATTTGACTTGTGATTTGTAATATCAAAGACTAGTTTGACTCATTTTAAAAGTTAAGGACTAAAATGACTTATATATATAAAGTGATAGATTAAAATAACATTAACTCAATCAATATACTATAGATATCAGTATAATCAAATCTAACGATTTTCATATGGGAACATGCATAACTTTTTTGTATAAATTTCTCATTCAAAGTCAATATATATCAAACTAAAATAATTTGATACGTCAAGGAAGCATAGAAACATTGATTCACATGATTGCCATGAAAGTCACCGCGTGATAATAAAGATGACCAAATGTCAATTTGTCGGATAAATCTGTTGCACCCGTTGCATTTTATAACCCGATTTTTCATAAGTGGGACGGGAAGGTTCACTTATCGTATCATTCAATTTACTTTTAATTCTTTTATTGACAAATTAAATGGATTGACTTTGCAAATTAATTTACCCACGGGCCAAGAGGAGGTGGCTTTCTTTCCTTAAGCAAGTAATGAGTGTTTGATTTTTTGCTTTGGATATAGATCACAACTTTAAAATCTATGACCAGCGTTAACCCCTTTAAATAAGCTTATAGTATGCGATTTGATTAATCACTGTTTGTGGCAATGAATAGCTTGAGAAACCAAGAAAAAAACTTTGCAAGTTAACTCACTTAATGTGTCATTCTCTTTTTATCTATTTTAAATCTAATTAGTTAAAGAGTTTAACTTTGATACATTGATAATCTAAAAGAGCTTTATACTGTCATTTAATTAACTCTATCCAATTACATGATTGTTTAAGTAGTGGGATGGAAATTAATCAAATTTACCTGCATGACAATATATTACTACATAATTGTATAAAACTCTTTTATATTGTCATTATATATGTCAAAATTAATTTCTTAGTTAAATGAGCTACTAAGTCAGTTCCTAGGCTTAGGGTTTGTGGTAGTGTCAAATCCTTCTTGCTTGTCGAGTGTCAAGCAATTTTGAGTTGGTGAAGTTTCTTTTAGGATATGTTTGTGAATTATGATTTTGGAGAGAAGGGGAGAAGAAGAAATGGCTTATAATATGATATTTTAAAATCTTACATTATATAAGTCATTTATTTCTTCCCTCCATCTAAAATCCATACTCACAAACGTGTGTAGTGTTTTTGAGAGATTATTAGCGGTGAGACCAATTTTTTGTTTAGGGTCCTTTTATCCTACTCTTGATCGTGGTATGTCTTGTTGGATAAAATCTTGTCTCAGCTCCTCTCTTTTTGAGAGTATGGAGCTTACCTTAATTATCCAAAGAAAAAAGTCAATTAACAAGTTAACTCATTTAATCGCCATGTATTTACAATTTCAACCTTTCCTTGTTTCAAGGGTGAAAAAAAAAAGAGAAATTAGGAAAAGAGAAAATAGCTAGATTTAAGTTTTCCATTACTTTGGTCTAAGAAGAAAGTAGAAGAGAGAAAATTTTGTGAGAAATCTACCAAAATATTTTCTCTTCATGACAGGCAAAAACACAAAATTAAGTCAAAATTACTATTATAACCCAAATTTTCTGAACTAGCTTGTTTTTTATGCTCCACACCCCACTCTCCAATTTATCATAAAATGAGACAAATTAATAATTTAAACTATGTTTTGAAATAAGTCAATCCATCTTTTTCCATTTTTAAGCTAACCCATGACATTGTAAGATGAGTTAACCCATTTGCTATCTCTACTTACAAATAAAAATGGTCAATGAGATTACTCTGGACTTCAGCTTTTCACACGATTATTTCTGGTTTTCCAGAGTATTTATAGGGGTAGCGATAACTAATCTATTTTAGGTGAAACCTCTTCTAAGGAGATAAATCTCTAATCATAAGATCATTTTCATACACATTATCAAAAATTAAATCTTGGACAAATATTTAAAGAGTCCAGCTATCTATCAATTATACTAGGTCTTATAATTATTTTCCACACTACTATATATTTCTTCAATTTCATAATAATAGTCACTCTCAAAAAATATACCCAAATACATTAAATTTTTTAATATACTAAAATTACACATTTTTTTAAGAGTGTTATTATAGAATGGAGAGATCACAATAGCTAGAAGATTAAACTACTAAAACAGCGGTGGTAGCTAGACGTGCACAAACCGTTCGAATTTGATGAAAACAAACAAGGCAGCACCGTTTACTTATTATCCTCATTCAGTGTATATTTGACCAAAGAAAAAGGCTTTGACATATATGCCTAAGTTGGCTGTCACCCATAATGCAGCTTTGGAAGGTGGAATTCGGCCACCAAATTCAGGCACGTCTGATTAGCCCTTTTTTTTTTTTTTTTGTCTTTCCGTGAATAACTAAATCATAATCAAACTGAATTTATTTATTATATTTTAAGGATTAAAATTTTTTGCAGAGTTTCTTCATATATTTGTAATTGTAAATCTTTAATTTTTTTTCTCTCTCTCTCTAATACCACCTGTGATTGGCTGCGTTCAAACACAATTACGTAGGCTTAGTTAATGGTAAATATATAGGCAATTAGGCATCATATGAAAGAGATCATAGCCTCCAAAGTTGGTGTGAAGACAAATGGAATTAATCGCCGAAATCATAGATTGAAAGAGTGGCAGAAATAATGGATCAGCCTATTTGGATCGGAATTTCGGTGCGGTAATGAAAATACTTAAAAACTAGAGATAATGCATGTGCATTACATGGATTTGATGATTTTTTTTTTTGAATATCTACGTTTAATAAAATTTAAACAATTGTGATAGAAATTAAAAATTAAATACAATAAAAATTTATTGAATTTTATTTTGTTTGATTTTTTTTATAACAATGTGCCCATTGAAATGTACGTTTATTAGGATAGAAAAATACTTATTTTGATAAATAATTAGTACTTTTAAATACTATTTTACTTGTTTATTTTTTCTTTTACAAAAAGTAGAAGAAAAAAATAAATATACTTTTACTTGTTTTGAAGAGTCAATAGATAGTTTCTTTTTAATTTTAAACAAAAAAGAGTAGAAAGAATAAAAAAAATGTGGCGGAATCATTTATGTTTTTAAAAAATTCTTGATACCTTTTTAAAAATGTGACGAAGTGTATCTTTACCTCCCCTTAAACCCTATTTAGTCCTAAGCCAAAAACAAAAAACAGCATTTTAACTTTTATTGATAATGATAAATATTGAAAACTATAATAGGTAACTAAAATATTTAACCCTAATAAAACTTTTTAAGTTAGTTTTTTTAATTGATTACATATTTAACTAAGTTATTTTTTAATTTGAAAGCAATGAATATAAAATAATTAATTTTGTCAAAAGATTTATTATGTCAAAAAAAAAATTCTTTTTAGGCAAACATATTTATTGAAAATTTTTCATGTCCTCAATTATACTTTTATTAAGAAAAATTACTATTTATGTCGCATAAAATAGATGGGGTTTTGATTTGGATATGTTTGATGACTTTGATTCGGTTGGATTGGAGAACTGATTTAGAGGTTAAGTGGTTTCTTTTATTTAAAAAATGAAATTAACTTAGCTTTTTTTAAAAAAAAGCATATTAATTCTGAAAATTAAAATTATAAAAATTATGTCATCATGAGCTAAGATATTAACGTAATTATTTAAATTTTTGGTTAATTTGATTAATTTCAAAGATAAAAAATTAATATTTATGTGCAATTAAATTTAAACAAATTAGAGTAAACTTTTAACATAATAGCTGTACATTAAGGTGAACTTTTATTGGAAAATATAGTGATAATGTAACAATTACAAGTATATGAAAGTATTTAATGCACTATAAAAAAAGGTATTTAATGCAAAATGTTGCTTTTTTTTGGTACAGAAAATGAGGTTAATTATTCTCTCTCTCTCTATATATATATATATATATATATATACAGTAAAAGAAATAGAAAGATTGAAGTAACAAAGCCTGACATAGTTGATAAGGTGGTTGGATCCTTTAAGTATGTATAAGGAGAGGCAAAACCCACTTCGATAATCTCTATATCTCGGAAGGATTAGTTTTTGGCTGACAGTCGGAGAATACTCTTGAACAATAAAAAAGAAAAAAAACTGAGGAGAGTAAGCTATAAAATGGGATCAGTTATATAAATAAATCAATATCATTATATCATTATAAATACATTATTAAAATTTGAGTTATTTATAATATTTTGCCTACAATATTTCGTAGTCTTTCTCTATATCAAGAACCAAAGTGTTCCCTTCATCAAATTAAAAATAATAATAAAATCTTCCTCTATATATCTTAACCTAATAGTCGATTGACCACACTCTCCACGCCCACGGGCTGTATTCCTGTTACGGTACTTCTACTGTTCTACATGCATTTTCCTCGAAATGACCAAAGTCTTCTAGTACCACCTTTTTCTTTGCCCTATTGCACCAGGAATTAATTGCCCCTGATTGTAATGTCACACATGTTCACACTTTTAACATCCACACAGTAAACATGTGAAATTTCATCAATCAAGCATAGCTCCATGCCCATCCCATACCTTATCCCACTTTTCCATCCATCTTTAAATATAACCCTTATTTTGTTGTGTTTTGGCCTCTTTTGTATGCGAAATTAAAGTTATAGAGCCAATTATTAGACAACTGCCAATTATTTTGAAAGGGAATCTTATCAATTATAATCCATGTTGTTATTCTATACTCATCATTCAGATAATTAAAAGGTTTTTTTTCCCCGTCCTCTTTTTCTTTTCTAAAGTCAGGGTGATTCAACTAATGGATTTATATTGATGGTGTGGGCTCCTTCAAGATATGGAATTAACTGGATGCATGCAACTCTCATTTTTCCCATCATAATATGATAAGATTTGTCTACAGTTTGCATCTCAACTATTCAAAATAAAAAAGACACTTTTTTTTATGATTACCAAAATATAAAAGACACGTTAAAAAATAATAAATAAATATTAATAATAATAGAAAAGTGAATTGATTGACAAGATTATCCATTTTTAATATAGTTATATTTTTTAAAAAGCTAAAGTAAATAAGATATAATTAATTATAATAAGAATATAATTAATTAATAAAAATTAATATTTTCTTAAATTAATAAATAGACAGATTAAGTGAAATAAAAATTAGAAAAAAATGGACAATTAATATTAAAATAAAAAGGAAAGGGAGTAATAAAAATCTGAAATGAGGGGTCTATGAAACTCGTGCCCCTACAAGTAAAACGCGCACTGAAAAACATTAATGGATGTATATGGACCGAGCTATATCTAGCACTGAAAATTATCTCTACCCCACAATCCAGATCTAAATTTGAAATAGAAAAATATTATTTATATTTATGATGTGTAAGGTATCGTACTGACTCGCATCTCATCTATTATTGAATGTTGTATGGATCCTATTCAAGTAGGATCTATACTTCATCAAATGGTAAATGAGATGTAAATCAATATGATATCCAATACATCATTAATGTAAATAACATAGCCCTTAGCTGCTCTGTATATTCTGGACCAGGGGCTATGTGATGTCACTATGGCATGCTACTATAGTAACAACCAAATGGGCACCATACTGTACAAAGTTACGAGTGATGATGAAGTGGGCAGTGAGCTAGTGAGACCAGAGAAACTGGAGGAGTCACATAAAAAGGGATCTCTGTCTGTATCCAATAGCTTGATGACAACTTACACTGAATGCCTCTGTCGGCTATGTAGGGTAATTGAATATTAGAGGATAATATATGCAGGAGCTCAAATAAGTGGCGGATAATTTAGGGCCAAAAGTAACTAGTAAAATAAAATTTTAAATTAATTATATGTACTTTTTATCTCACATTTTTTAAACAAATGTATAATTTATTAATAATTGATTATACGTAAAAATCATAAGCTTATATCTTTTATTAAATAGCTAATTAGCGTATGAATTCCATTGGTACATCTTGAAAAACATATGAAGTTTAAATATTCTACTGACCTTCGCTAATAATAAAATTTGGGCTATGTCTTATTGGAGGTAAAAATGAGCTTTATATATATATATTTTCATGCATGAAGCTCATCTTAGGAATTTTAACATCTCATTTTTTCTCCAAAATCAAACATACCCTTATAAGTTAAAAATTTTGATGTGAAAATTAGGTTTAAATTTTCATATTAAAATATCAATAAAATTGTCTAAAATAATGTTCTTTTGATTATTAATCATACATGATCATCAAATTAGTCTTATAGAACCAATGAACACATAAATTACCTAAGCTGTTCTATAGCTTCACTAGAGGGCTTGAGTTCAAGTTTTGGATATGTAGTTACATTAAAATTTTAAGAGAGAGTTTTGTTGCCTTAGTGATCCTATTCAACTCAAGTAACATTACCTTTAATGGAAGGATACATATGGTTTTGTCAAAAAGAAAAAAAAAAGAAGAAAAAGTAAAAGGTCTTGTATGTTTAAGTATGTACTCAAGAGATTGATTACTTAATTATGTAACTTAAAGACATGGTTTTATTTTTTAAATCCTAAATTATATTTATTATATATATAAATATTTATTATGAGAATGAGAAGAATAAATTTGTACCTATAACTATTCATAAATGATAAATATTAAAAGTTTGTTTATAGTAATTAATTAATGCTCAAATTTTCATTTAAAAAATTACATGATTTAACATTTTAATTTTTACTATTCATATAAAATACAACAATCAAAATTAATTTATTCTACTCTTACAATAAACCGGTAGCTCTCATATACACATATATATATAGATTGAATTGATTGAATTCAATCTCTATAAGGAGTTATTAAATAAAATAAGTGTACAAAATATACTCTTAGAGTAAATAAATCTTTATCCATTTATTTACTCTAAGAATATATTTTGTACACTTACTTTATTTAATAACTCTTTATAGAGATTGAATTCAATCAATTCAACTATTAAATTATATGATATTATACTGATGATCATGTATGTCAAATTTTAGAAAAATTGAACAACACATATATGTATTCTAACAAATGATATTTACTTGTATCTCTTAAAAATATTTTATTTGTCAAAATAAAGTAGCATAATAAAGTATCAAATTATTTTTAAATCCTATGAAATTTTATATACCTAATTTATTTGACAAGAATTTTAATTCCAATGATTAAATTATTGATGGAACTCATACCAATAAAAAAAATTGTTGAATAGTATAAATATACCAACACTTTTTCCAGGCCCCACCACTTAGTACAACCACCGATAATTCATGTATGGAAGTGGGGGCTGAACTTACTGCCACCACTCAAATTGACATTAAACCACTCTTCATGGGATCAAGTTAGTCTGCATCTGAAAATGACAACCACTGGCTTTCGATTAAAATTCCATGCATCTAGTTGGAATTTAATTTTGGTTTAACAGTTTTTAATATTACAAAGAACGTAACGACAGTGTTTTTAGTGTTTACTATTAAGAAGAAGTAATGTTTGTCATTTTAACTGAATGTCTGTTGGTACAATGATGATTATTTAAAATTTCGATCATTAATTAAACAAATTTAAATAAGGTAAATAATTAAATATATGCACATTAAAAAGATTTCTTTAATGATAACACATGGAATGACAGTATGAATCGATGATGAGTAACGCAAATAGTTGGAATCTGGCATGTATGTAACAAAAAAGAAGTTGGAATCTTGCACGTGAACGATTTTTACGAACCATTATATGGACTGATTTGGCTCTTTTTATTTATTAATTATTTTTTTTTGATTTTTTATAGTATCCTCTCACTTAAGTAAGAGACTAATCTCTAGGAATATAAATCTGTCTTCCACTTGGACCAACACCTTATGGATAGACTCTTTTTAGTTATACAATCACACATGTATTTATCTTGCGTATAAAAGAAAATTATACCCAAAAAAAGAGAATATTTTGCTGAAATGTGTTGTTCAGAGTAATTTTATGATAAAATTTCACTAGAACTATCGAAATGACTACTTGAAACACCAAATTCATTTCATAAATCATAAAATAATTTAAAAAGATTTATCATGCTAATAATATTCTGGCGATTGTAATCTAATTTGAATTGTTTTCAATAGGTTATAAATGCCAGTAAATAAATTTATTTTAGCCTTTATAGTCGTGAAGCCTTTAAATCCAATCTATATGGGTTTCATACCACGGTTAGGTTTTGTTAGTTTCAAATATACACACCTTCTAATAAAATTATTGATGTGTTAAAATTAAAAAGATACATGCATTTATAATTATTTAATTATGTGTGTTGTTGGTTTTATTTGCTCTCAATAACCCTAATATTCGATGTACTTAACATACAGACCCATAATGCCTATAATGGTGCATCCCCTGGGATGGAAATCTTCTATTTCAAAACCATGTCTCATTCCCTATTCCACTAATCATGTATTGTAATGTGGAGGATAATCTTATATATTTGGCAATATTTTAAAATTTTAAATCTCCTTCAATTTTTATCTCCTATGTAACAATGCATGATTGGTGGGATAGAGAAGGGGACATGATTTGGAAACAAAAGATTTTCACTTGGCAACCCATGATGGAATTTTGAGAAACTGTAATGACATAAAGTTGCGCCATTCTAACAACTATTCCCTCTAGTTCTCAATATAAGTCATTTTTTTTATTTTTATCTAAAATATAAGTAGTTTTCACATTTCAATTACTCATAAGTATTTTATACCTATTTTATCCTCTATTCAATTGGAGAAAAAAATGAGTAAAAGTGAGTTTATTGGAGTATTTGCTTGGAAAGAGAATGAGTAGAGGTTGAATGATAAAATGATATTTGTGTCTTTTACTTTTATTTGTTAGGAGATTAATAAAATCTAATCATTAGTTTAATTCTTGTGCAAAACCCAAAAACTACTTATATGGAGTACCAGGAAGAATATAATTTTTGGCCTAGTAATCATTGATGATTTTTCACGTTTTGGTTATGTCTATCTGGTTAATGACAAATTTTTGTCTTTGGAAAATTTAAAATTAATATTGAGGTAGAAAATCGATATGGTAAAACCATTAAGATTGGAAGGCTAGACAGGAGTGGTGAAGTCTATGGTAGGGATGGTGAGATTGGATAGTTAAAGGAGCCCTTTGCTAAAAAATATCTAGAGGATTGTAGGATTGTTTTCCAATATACCATGCCTAGGACTCTTGAGTAAAATGGTGTGAATATTTCTAGAGCTATTTCTAGAATTTTAATGAAACTATTTCTAGAGCTCTTGGAGATAAGTGGATTAAGGCCATGAATAATAAAATTATTTCTATGAGTCAGAATGGTGTGTGTGTGAGCTTGTAGAGATTCCTAATAGTGTTAAACATAGATTGTAAATATATTTTTAGGACTAACAAGGACTTCAACTGAAATGTGGAGTGCCACAAAGCAAGATTGGTGGCTAAAAGTTTTACTCATAGAAAAGGTATTGATTACAATGAGACATTTTCTCTTGTCTCCTCTAAGGATTCCCTTATGATCATTATGGCCTTGGTGCATCATTTTGATCTAAGGTTGCATCAAATGGATGTGAAGACAATTTTTTTTTTTTTTTAATTGAGGATCTTAATGAGGAAGTATACTTGCAGCAGCCATAGGGATTCATAAAAATAGAGCACTTGCTATGTTAGTTGAAGAAATCGATTTATGGTTTGAAATAGGCTTCATGATAGCGGTATCTCAAATTTGGTGAGATTGTAATTTCAAACAAAGTGGACTCATGGATATATCTCAAGGTCTATAGAAGTTGATTTATTATTCTTGTTCTCCATGTAGACGATATCTTGCTTGCCAATAGCAGTTATGACTTACATGTTGAGAGCAAGAATATGTTATTAATATGTTTTGACACAAAGGACCTTGGGGAAGCATCCCTTGTTTTAGGGATTGAGATTTGTTGGGATAGGCCACATCGAGTCTTGGATTTGTCCCAAAATTCTCATATTGATTGAGTTTTGAATAGATTTGATACGAGAGAATATAAGCCTTTTGATACCCATATTGTCAAAGTTGATAAGTTGAGCAAGGATTAATGTTCCAAGAATCATCTTGAGAGAAAGGCTATGAAGGATGTTCCTTATAATGGGTAGCCTCATGTATGCTCAGGTGTGCACTAGGCCTAACTTATCTTTTCCTGTTTGTGCACTGGGAATATTCTTGTCCAGTGCAAGACATGCTCACTAGGTGATGCCAAACAAGCAATGATGTATTTGTATAAGACATAGGATTACATGCTGGTACACAAAAGGGTTGAGGGCTTGGCTATTGGCTAGACTGATGTAGATTTTGTTGGTTGTCTAGATGATGAGAGATCTACTTTTGGATACCATCTTCATGCTAGCTAAAGGAGTTGTTTCATGGAAAAGTGCTAAGCACACTTTGACTACTTCCTTTACCATATAGTCTGAGTTTGTTGCATGTTATGGTGCAGCATCACATATAGTGTGGATGAGAAATTTCATCTTTGTTCTTGATATTGTGGACTCTTGCCAAACCCCTAATGATTTTATGTGATAATAGTGTTGTCTTTTTCACTATGAATAATAGGATGACTTCCAGCTTTAAACATATTAGGACTAAGTTCTTTGTGATCAGGAAAGAGAAATTCTTATGTGATCATGGCTCGCCACATAAGATTATGGTATTTTCAATCAAATAATACCATGTGACCATGGGACCCACACTTTAAATTAAATTTTTTATTATTAACTCTTAATAAAGTAATTATGATCAATAATATTTTAATTTATTTGTTTTTTATAAAAACATTATATAGGATCTGCCATACCTCAATAAGACATACTATTTTTCCACACTTTTAGAAAATGCTTTAAATCTTAGCTTTTTTTTAATGCAAAGCTTCTTCATGGAGACTGCAGAGGTGAAAGTGGTGGAGGATATGACAAGGATGTGCCAGTGGGAAAAACTAAGGCAAAGAAGGAGGAGTCGACATGTTCGAAGGAGAGGGATAAGGAGCAAGATTTTACATTTAAAATCTTATTTTTAAGACCTATGCTAGGGGCAACATTCAGAATCATGTAAATGGAACTTATATTGGCTCAGAAGACTAGCAAATGAATCAAACAAGAATTGTATGGAACTAATTTCTATTCAAACAAGATTTGGATTGAACTTATTTCGATTCAAAATAAAGATTGCATATAACTAATTTCTACCTTTTGTTTTCTTGGGATAATAGACAACTTAGTGGCAACTGCCCAAATACAACACAAACATGATCGATATTGTTTGTTCTAATTTAATGGAAATGGATTGTGTGTCTACATGTGGTTGCCTAAAAGAAATGAATAACAAATGCACCGAATAAAAAGCCTTTAACTCTTTACTATCATTGAGCAACTGTGAATTGCATCTTGGACTATGTTATGCAATTATAATAAGCATGAAGAGAAACACAAGAAAGAGCCATCAATTGCCCTTTCTTCTTCTTTTAAATAGCATTGTAGAGGTTAGTGGCAAGAGTTGAAGGATTTTTTGAAGGAGTGGAGAAACAATGCGTTTCACCAAGGTGTGGTGGATTCTATATAATGTTTTTTATGTATAAATAAATAAATTAAAATGTTATTAACCATGGTTACATTGTTAAGAGTTAAAGATCTCAAACTTAATTTAAAGCGTGGGTTCCTTAGTTATATGACATTATTTAGTTGGAATGACCATAATCTTATGTGGTGATTCATTATCACACAAGAATTTTTTGGTCGGGGAGATGGTTGAGAATGAAAAGATTCCGGTAGAGTACATTTGCATCAAGTAGATGCTGGATGGCCTCCTAACTAAGGAACTTAAGCCCATCGTGTTTATCAAACATGTTGAAAGTATGAGTCTTTTGAGGTCCTTTGATATATTTGATTAGTGAGAGTTGTTTTTATTTTTGCTTTATGTTCATATAATTACATTGGATTTATGTAATTTGGATTATGAACTCTTGCATATTGTGAAATTATATTGTTTCACTTGGTACAATTGATTTGTTCGCTTACATATCTCAAGATGTGAATATGTTTTCTATAAGAAAATGTTGGTTTTTCTTGTATTTTATGGATTTACAATATTTACAATGTTTTCAAGACTTGGAATTTTATACTATGCTTGTAGAATATGCAGTTAAGATATGTTAAAAAAATGTTTAACATAGTATAATTTAGCTTCATGAATAAATGTATTATTATGATTTTAGAGTTATCATGATTATGAACCACATTGTTTTGAAATATGATATTAGAGTTATCAAGTTTTGGAAAGCATGTTAGCTTGAGATATGACTTTAGAATTTCAATCTTTATGATATTAAAAGGTTTGAAATTCAGTATAATTCATAACAACTGTTAGATGCATATTTTGTGGGCTTTTGAAATCATCATGCATACAGCCTGGTGACCCTTTAGACATGATTTCATAGTAACAGTTATACTAAAGTCAAATTGTTTGAGTTATATGAATCTAGAGCTTTCAGATTTTTCAGAGTTTTAAGAGATTTCTAGAGTTATTTAGTTTATAGGCAAACTAGTTTTCGGCGGTAACTACAAAGAAATAGATAGTGAGTTAATGATTGTGAGAGAACATTAGCCTTAATACTAAATTATTCTCCAAAGGACAATATCGCCCCCAGAGTATTCAGAGAATGGAACTTTGATAGGTGTCTAATACAAGGCCTTATGAGGACCTATAGAGATCAGAATAATTTCATATATTCTTATTGTTGTATATATATCTAGAGATTACTATTTCTCTAGTAATTACCACATCACAAGTTTAAAATGATTTCATGATAGACCAATGGGTGGATGACCATTGATGAGGGCGACCGATGGGTAACAGGCAGCAACTAGTGTTGAGGGGTGGTGACCAGTGGCAGGCAAGTGGCATGGGCATTGATGTAGAAGAATAAACTATGGTTAATTTGTGATTGACTAGTGAAAATAATGAATTTATATCCTCTATAGTAAGAATCCCTCTAAAGTGAGAAAATGATGGTATTCCCACTTTGGATCAATAAAATGCATAGTGTGTGGGACACTTCAATTAATCTAATTGTGAGATTCTCCTTACTTTCTCATTTTAGATGATCAATTTCCAAAAATAATACTATTATAATGAGGGGGAAGTAGAAATGGTTACCTCATCATGGATATGACCTCAGAAGCAATTTGACTTGGTCTTTCCTGGGTGTCTTGGTCATGGTTGGAGCGGAAATATGGGTGTACATGCAAGGACTCCACCTAGAGAATAAGTATGTATTCCAGCAGAGTAACGATATAGTGAAAAGAACGTGAAAGTACGTGGAGTCCTTGGAGATATTTATAAGAGGAACCATGGAGCGATTACTCATGATCAAGGCATCCTCATGTTCCTGTTCCCATGTTTATCGTGGTGGAGGAAGTAGGAGACAAGGAAAAGTGAATCCGGCAATCGCTTCCATGTGTTTTCGGATTGTGCACTTGGGCTTGCAAGTGGTTCCATTCCTGGATTCGGCTATCCTGGGCCTCCTGAGATGAGCCTTTCAAGATCGACCAAATATTGGGCTACCATTGTTCATAAGAACTATCATGTGTTACTAGGCCTCTTGGGAGTTTGTAAGTTAATCATATAGTCATAGAATAAAAATGAATTTACTGTATAACATTATACTATCATATGTAACACTAAACACGTGACAAAAATAGACTTTATAGTATAAGCTAACATAATTGGGTCTTACATATTTGTATCAAATGAAGCCTAAGAGACAAAAGAAGGAGCAGAGACCCTATACTTGACATATAGCATATGTGCATTTACAAATTGATCTTCATATTATGGCTTATAGGGGTATGCATTTTGTATCATTTATGATATTCCTATTTTCAGTGCTCTAAATCCCTAGGATTTGTTTCAATAAATTTAACAATCTAGTCTTAGGATTATTTTTTACTCTTGTTTATGGATCCTTGTATTTGAATTCTTGCTCCCCTTACATTGAGTGGTTGAGCTTATGCAAAATGGCGCAACATTTATGTTTTAGGGACAAAACTGATGTCAAAAATATTTTGGGGACTAAATTGATATTTTGTATATCTTTCATGGAATAAATTCATGTCAAAAATCTTTCGAGGACTAACAAGGGCGGAGCTGCCCATTTTATCAAGAAAGGCCAACATTTAATAGTTAATTTCATATAAAAAAATATATCTAAGTAATTTTTAATCTTATATATGAATTAAATAAAAATTATCATATATAAAAGAAATATATATTGTGCAATCAAAATTCAAGAGAAATCTACATATTTACATAACACATTGTCTATTATAATATTTAAATATTAAGTTAAAGAAAGAAATTGATAAAGGTTAACCAAATATGTTAAGAAAAATTACAAATTATAAAAGAAACCAAAAATTTTAGGAGGCGCCATTGTCCCCTCCCTAACACTACCCTCCGTCTCTGGGGATTAAATTGACGTCACATGTATCTTTGAGGTACCAAATTCGTAGCATAGTCTACTTTTAAAATATATCACATAAATATTCATAAAAATAAGCAAATTTCAGTTTTGATCCTTAGAAAAATTTTGTTTGGTTTCGGTATAAACATTTTAAAAACTTTTGTGTTAAATGTTGAATTGACTAATATAAGCTCGAATTATTTTATCTTTAAAAAATACCAACAATCATACGAGACAGAGATTGAAACAATTTTAGAAATCAATGATAATTTTTGTAGGCATGATCTATAACATATATGAACTTTCAATTTAAATAGTGGATTTTGTAAAGAAATTTTTCAATGATAAGTTTTTGAAAATATGGGATATGTGATAAGTCCAAGATGGATAACAATGAATATATCCTTCCTCATTTTAAGAGGAGGGGTTAACTATATTATATAATTTTATATTAATGGAAAATTTTGTAGACATGATTTATAACATGGACTTTCAATCCAATGATGATTTTACTTTATTAAATTAGTCACTAAAGGTTATCAAATATCAATATCAACAAATATATCCTTCCTCTTATTTTAAGTATGCAATAATATTTAGGGGAGCTTTTGCCTTGAAGGTATTAATCATTGTCAACGGTAGATATACTAGGTAACGGAAAATAAAAATGAGTAATACTTTTAAAAATGAAAGTAAAAGGTAAAAAATATAATGATATAGATCCATGAACTTTGTATTCCTTCATAATTACTTAAAAGAAAAGGAATTCTCATAATTTTAAATGACTTAAAATTAGTAAAATATATTCTAAGGTTTGACTGAGTGGAGCATGACAAGGTCTCGTATATGATTGGTGATAGGTTTGAATCCCCACTTATCATCTTTATGGAAGGTAAATATAAGCTACTTTGTAGATGCTCTCTGAACCTGAGACTTTCTATACATTGGACTGAGGTTCTATCCTTTCATTCAAAATTGAAATGCACCAATAAAACCATATTAACAAAATATTATTCCCGAATTTAATTTAATACATTACAATAATGAAACTATTCATTGTTTTTTTATTGGGGGTAAAACAATTTATATTTATGATTCTAAATTATTTTAAAAGTAAGCTTTTAAAATAATAATTATAATAGAAAATTTTCTTTAAATATGTTTAATAATACTACTACATCTTTGAACAATTACCAAAAAAAAAAAAAAAAGGCCTGATCAAAACTGCATCGAAATTCAATCCTCAATTAATCTCCCATTCATGGTCTCATTTGCTTTCATTATTCAATTTTTCAAATAATTAAACAATCATATATTAAAAAAAATAAACTTTGATATATTACTAAATATTTTCTTTCACAATTGTCCAAATACATATTTGTGTATTAGTAAAAGGGAATCTATCTATATATTAATTATTATTATGACGATTACAATGCAAACAAAACACAAATTCATCTCTTTCCTACTCCAACCTGAATGCATCTTATTCTTATCCCCTTCCATAGCTAGCAGCAACACAGGAGAGAAGAAAACAAACAACAACAGGTACTGAGTGAGAAGGGAAAGTGGGGAGTTTGATCCCGTGAACCCCAAGGGCAAAGCAGTAATTCCACACAAGCACCATGTCACCTGTCCAATTGTCCATAGTAGCGGGAACTGTATTAGTTTCTCTCTCTCCACACTGTGTGTAGTGGTGGAACATATGAAAGTCTGGTCCAAGGTCACTGGATAACACACCACCATGCATTTCCACAAACTTTCCCTTTTTCTCTCTCCCTTTTTTTTATTCCCATAATGCCCCTCTCTCCCTCTCTCTCGTTTCCTCTTTCCATTCCAAGCGTCGGTAATTTATTTTGTTGTGTTATGAGGAGCAAAACTACAAATAAGGAACCCAAGAGAGAAAGAGAAAAAGGTTAAAAAAAAAAATATATACATATATATTGGAATAAACAAGGGGTCCCTCACTTACACTCATTCAACCTTGTCTAAGGTGTCAAGCACAATTTGTTTTGTTTGTATTGTGTGTGTGCGCGCAAACAACACAACAACAAAGAGGGGGTGGTGGTGCTTTGTTTTTGGTTGGTAGGGTGCGCAGGATAAGCAGCTTGAGGGGTTGGAGTGAAGGGAGAAAGAACTATTATAGTTTTTAAGGCCATTTAATTGAGTCCCCCTAGTACTTGTATAAGTTATATTCTCCTGTTTGTGTGTTATAAAAATATTTGATTTTTTATTGTTTTTTGGGTGACCCTTTTGGTTTTGAAGCCTCAGTGTCAGTGTGTGATAAATACCCACTTGCAGAATCTTGATAAAGTTGCATGCTTTTGGATTGGGAGGCTGTAATGGCGGCCAAGTTAGGATGTGGGAAGAGGTTCGTGGGGAAAGATGTGATTGTGCTGTGCATGTTTTTGGTTTTGGTGCCTTTAGCTTGTGCTGCCAGAGCCACCATGAGCACAACTAGCACTACTAGTAGTGGAAGTGGTAGTTCAAGTCAGAACCTTGATATTCAAAAGCATTTGAAGAGCTTGAACAGGCCTCCTGTTAAGTCCATCAATGTAAGAAAGATGAGAGAAAACTCTCTTTCTCTCTCTCTCTCTGAGCTTTTTCTTCTTTATCTTCTCTCTCTTTTTTTTTTTTTTTCTTGTCTTTCCTCTTAACAACTTTTCATTTTGATTGCATAATAACTGCTTTCTTTCTCATCGATATTTGCAACAATGACCCTTTTTTCGGGGTGCAAAAGGGAACTTTAATTTAGGATGCTCTTGTCTCACTAGGGAGCTTCCTTTTTGGTCTATGTCACTAGGAGAATCTGTAATTGTTCTTGTTCTTCTTCTTGATAGTGTAAAAGAATCTTTTTGGTGGAGACTTTTTTGGGTTTTGCTGAGAATTGTAATTGGTTTTACTTTGCGTTGAGACTTTGGACTGCAATCCATAAACATCAGTGGTTTGTTTTTTTCGCAGATTTCTAACTTGTTATTTGGTTTTGAAAGCAGAGTCCTGATGGAGATATAATTGACTGTGTCCATGTCTCGCACCAGCCAGCTTTTGATCATCCTGACCTCAAAAATCACAAAATTCAGGTGGATAATTGCTTTCTCATCATCCAATCCTTTCTTTTCTTTCAATTTTTTTTCCTTTTTTTTTTTTTTGCCTATTCAAAATTCTCAAATGTGATTAGCTCCCCCCATTCTATTTTGTCACTTTATGGGACTCATTTGGTTCTTGCTTGAATTTTCAAATATGTGGTGCTGCAGATGAGACCAAATTTCCATCCAGAAGGGCGCCCTTTTGGAGAGAGCAAAGTGGCTTCAAATTCCAAGCCTATAACTCAGCTGTGGAACAAAAATGGGAGGTGCCCTGAAGGAACAATTCCCATCAGGAGGACCAGAAAGGATGACATATTGAGGGCAAGCTCAATCCAGCAATTTGGAAAGAAGAAGCAAAAGAGCATCCCTCAACCAAAGGTTGCAAAACCTCTACCTGACCTACTCACTCAGAGTGGCCACCAGGTACTACCACTACCATGACATTACTCTCATAAAGCAACATCAGCATGTTCAATTTACTAAGGAAAACACCCTCATTTCTTTTTTTCTTCCATGGCCAGTAAAAGGAAAAAAAAAAAAAAGAAACACTTGTGTATTTCTATATCAGGCCTCTTTTTTTTTTATGCCAAAGAGAAAAAAAAATGTTGGTAAAGGACCAGCTTATAAAACCAGTTTGTTTATTTTTCTCTTTATTTTTATGTATTTTTATTTGAGAAATGCTAAATCATCCTAGTTGACGTGAATAAAAATCTTTCTAGTTTGCAATTTCACTCATGTATTGCATAACCCTCAGATGTTGTGTAAATTACAACTCCTGCCATTGTGAGTGAAATTTTGAATTAGGAGGATTTTTAGGGTGATTGTTAGAAGGATATATCAATGCTCTTTTTATTTATTTCTTTGGTGCTTTTGGAGCTTTTAGCATGCCATAGTTTATGTGGAGGGGGATAAATATTATGGAGCCAAGGCAACCATCAACGTTTGGGACCCCAAAATTCAACAGCCTAATGAATTTAGCCTGTCTCAAATGTGGCTTCTGGGTGGTTCTTTTGGTCAAGATCTCAACAGCATTGAAGCAGGTTGGCAGGTATTATTTAAATCTCCTTCCATTGTCATCTTCTGCCTGTATACTTCAAATTCAGTACATCTTAAAGATATTGTTCATCATTTTCCATCTATTTAATTGGCTGCTTCTGTCTTTTCTTCTCTGGCAATCAGGTCAGCCCAGATCTGTATGGAGACAATAACACTAGACTCTTCACTTATTGGACAGTGAGTTCCCAATTGAAGCCACCCCATTTTGTTCATTCCTATAATAACTCTCTAATTTCTTATTTATTTCATGAACTCATTTTCACTACAATGACAGAGTGATGCGTATCAAGCAACTGGTTGCTACAATCTCCTTTGCTCTGGCTTCATTCAAATTAATAGTGATATAGCCCTTGGAGCTAGCATTTACCCACTTTCTAACTATGGTTCTTCCCAATACGATATCAGCATCCTGGTCTGGAAGGTACATTTCGTTTATTTTGTTTTATATTTTTAATAAAGAAATATTTAGGTGTATTCGGTATTAGTCCTTCTGCCAAGGCCAGAACATGGCCTCTGAGCACTTACAAGCAACTTACAAGATCACCTTTGAGTAGAGTCCTCACATTGGTAGTGGGAATCGAACTCGAGTCCTTGTATAATATTATTCTTATGGATAATATTCTCTTTTCTTGATCGACATTCTGGCAACAAAATATGCCCCGCACTTAACAAACTCTACCATTATACTAATTTAAATTGTTTTGTGCAGGCACATTATCTAATTGTAAATCAAGAGAATCTCTGACACAACTTTCATTATATCTGAATGCTTGGTTAATTTTGCTTGTACTTGGATTTTTTTTTCCCCATGAATTTAATATGTCACAGTGGCATCTGATGTTTGTCCATTTGATTAAAACTAATGTTGTAGGACCCAAAAGAAGGCAACTGGTGGATGCAATTTGGGAATAACCATGTTCTTGGATACTGGCCAGCTCCTCTATTTTCTTACCTCTCTGACAGTGCCTCAATGATTGAGTGGGGAGGGGAGGTTGTGAACTCTGAGTCTGATGGGCAACACACCTCAACACAAATGGGAAGTGGCCACTTCCCTGATGAAGGTTTTGGCAAGGCTAGCTACTTCAAGAACATTCAGATTGTTGATGGTAACAACAAGCTTAGAAATCCAAAGGACCTAGGCACATACACTGAGCAAGATAGCTGCTACAATGTCAAAACTGGCAATGCTGATGATTGGGGCAACTACTTTTACTATGGTGGTCCTGGTAGGAACCCCAACTGCCCTTGATCATTCATGTTGAACCTAAGGGAGCAAAAGAAAAATGAAAGAAAAAAAAAAAGGAAAAAAACTACATGTTCATTTTATCTAGTATAGCTTGTATCTTGTGCTAGTTCTCCTTAGATTAATGGTTCATAATGGAAGCTATTGTGTCCTTTTAAGGTCTCCAAAAAATTGTTGGAGAAAAAGGGTAGTGGCTTTTAGTTTTTCAAGGATCAAGTTTCTTCATTGGTTTTCATGTTTATATATATATATATATCTATTTGTTGTTTTGGTGTGCTCCTCTCTTGGGAGCTTTGGAAAGCTGAGGTGTGAATGTGAAACAGAATATCCTAGCATGGGACAGGTGACTCTTGTATTTATTTTTTATTTACTATGGTGCTTGATTTGTGAAAAGATGTCTTAATAATAACATTTATTTAAGTTGTGCTCTGGCTTGTGAATTTTTAGTGTGGGTGGCTTTTTAATTGTGGGAATTAATGGTGGGAATAAGAATCGGATCCTTGCACTTGTTGCTAGTCAAGGACAACCTAATTGAGTCACTTCACGTCTTTGTACCAAAATTTATGGCATTAAAGTATAGGCATTATCCTTGACCATATATGTTGGTGCTTAAAACAAAACCAAAGATGAGTACAAGCGTTATCTTTATTGTGATGCCAATACATGCTGGACCCAAGTGAGATTCAATGGTATGGTGTTGGCAATGCTAGCATTTTCTTTCATAAAAGCCTCGAATATGGTTGGTTACACCATCACCTCTCCTTTATCGCTTGGTATTATTTATTCACATATTTGTTTCTTTGTGGCTTTATTAACATCTGAAAAGCAGCACTAACAAACGTATAAAGGAGGTGAAAAGATTTGTAACTTTACGTGCTATCAAATACAATCAAGGTGTATTTGTTTAAGATTTTGACAAAAAAGGTGATTCTATAACTTAGGTGCGTTTGTATTAGATTTTTTTTGAAAAACAATAATTTTTAATACATTTTTCATGTTTCAATAAATTTTTAAAAATAATCAGAATTAAAAAAAAATCAATTTTTAGTGTTTTCTATTATATATAAGATTTCAGTCATAGAATCATTTTTTTTAAAATCTGAAATAAATATACCCTTTTATATATAATAAAAAAAGTTGAAAATTAATTTTTTTAAAAATTATGATTATTTTTAAAAATTTATTGAAACATGAAAAAAAGTGTTAGAAAAGTGATTTCCCCCCAAAAAAAAATCTAATACAAACGCACCTGCAATCATAAAATGTCTCTTCATTTATCTTTAGTTTCATATTTTACAAACCCAAAATAATAATAACAAATTATGTTTATTTTATACAGAAGTGATATCAAGAACTTTATGAGCATTCATCTAGGCAGAAATTAGTTTTACATAACATATTTCCGCACATTTTTCTTTATATATATATAATGCATGTAGCCTTTAAAAATATATTGAGGAACGAATTATCTCTCAAAATTTGAAACCTACATTGATTTTTCACAATTAAAAAAATGGAGAAATTGAAGCCTTTGTATATAGGTCTGTTTCTAAAAATTCTTCCTCTCTATGAAGAGGTAGTCAATGTATTCCTTTAAAAATACCATTATATTAAGCATACTTGTATTGCTATTATTTTTTTATCTTACACTGAACTAATTAAAAGAGAATATATTTTTGTCAATGGCTATTGAAGCACATCGCTAGTGACATTGATTGCTTTCCTTTGGCGATGGTGTTTTTCAAGTGGTCATAAGACATGAAGCACAACCTTGTCTAGTGTTAAAACATTCATAAATTTCCTCTAATCCACCAAAAATAAAAAACATAAAAATCATAAATGTCAAGGATCAAAGCTGGTAAAACTAAAGATATAGCAACAACTTTATTCTTAGAAGTTAGAACTTAAAGAGTTCCAAGAACAAGAAGATAAGCATAAAATGGTAGAAAAATATTGTTTTGATTCATACTTTATGAAATGCTGGGTCGATATACTTATATTCATCATTGGATGAAGTGTTAAACCTAAATTAAGTGGGGCTCACACCCAATCAAATAGAAGATGAAAGAGTGTGTCAGCATGTTATTTAACAAAGTAAGTCAAAATAATATTATTCCGAACATTAAAGCCTGCAAATTTCATTTGTTCTATTAATGTTTTTGTTTTGTTTAGTAGATCTCTATTCTAGAGTAACATTCTCTTATTTCTTGAGTACTAAGTAAGATCAATTCTATTTTTATTCAATTATATACTCCTATATTATTAAAAGTATTTAACTATTGTGATGCCTTTATTAAAAGTTACATATAATAATATTTGATTGCTGAAATATATTTTATATGGATAATGTATAAAACATAATGTGATAGTTTAAAAATATATAATATTCTTACAATGATATTAATATACTCATTATTATGTCTACTCTTCTCAGTTTAGAAAAGCTTAGGCTTTCAAGCGCAGTCATTATGTCTGTGGATATAATAAAGTTTGGGTTGGTATGGTTTTCGAAACCATGCTTTCAAAACAAACGGTCAACCCTATATGTTTGGTTAAGATCAGTAAAATGACATAATTAACATTATAACAACTTGAATCGAAATGCGTCATCCGTTCCTTCTACTAATTTTGTCAAAGTCCTTTTGAGTTTAAATACTCCCGTTTATTCTGTTACTGGTTTATTCACGTATTTGTTTCTTTTAGAAGGGTATAAAAGATATACTTTGCTTCAATTAGGTTTGAAAGCTTTTTTAAAAAGATTGGATCTTTTCTTCTCTGTAAAATCATGATAGATTTGTGATTTGAATGAGGAAGCTATAAAAGTCATCCTGCACAAGGGTTCGTTAGTCTTTATGTAAATTCCTAGCTAAAAGTTCTACTAAAATATTAGTTGTTTATTTATTTTTCTTTCCATTTCAAGTGACATTTATGTCATTCCAAAACGGTATACGGTTAATTTTTCTGAGGAGAAAACCAATATATGGCGGCTGAGAAGAGGCTTTGGAGTTAGAATGAAAAAAAATGGGCAATTAAACAGCTTTAAATAGGTTGTTATGAGTTAACATTGAGGAGTCCATTTCTCATAATGACTCCAATAACCACTTTCATGGTGATTTAGGAAAAAAGGCGCATAGCAAAAGCGCTTTTGCCAAGTGATGGATTTTCAAGTCAAAGCATGTATTGATATCACATGCACTTTATTATTGTGTGTTAGAGAGCTGTCCATTCATTTCATGAATGCTGAATGATTAATTGTTGTCCTATGCAACAAGTTTTTCAAACGTTTCCAACTTAGGAACTTCAATTATGTTCAAAGGCGAAAGGTATGGGTGTTCAGATCTACCCTACCAAACACGTATTATTTCTGTAGGATTCAGCCACATATAGTCATACAATTAGGCGTACGCCTTTGGCAACAAGCCAATAATAGTGATTGGTATGCCTAATCAAACAAGGTTTAGTTTCTGAATTGGGTTGGGTATTGGGTTAAGGGAAAACTTCCATTGTATCCCTTTCAATTATAGGCTACTTGCACTCTAGTTTCTGAATTAGAAAAATATGCCAGGTGATCTTGCTGAACGCATAATTTACTTTATTATTATTTCTTTTAATATTTCTATCAATTCTTGATAAAAATAGTACATTTTTTTAACTTCAGTGAACCTAAGATATTCACCGTTAGATATAGTGATTGATTTCCTTGAAGTGAAGAGCTTACAAACGTGAGTTTTACATTTGGCCACAAGACCATTTCCATATACACTACTAGGAATCAAACTCATAACTAGATATTTAAGGAACTCAGTTAGCTATCAACTATAATAAATCAATATAATTAAATAAGTTCAAGGCATATGATCCAAAATTTCCAAGAGTAAAATGCATTTATTTTCCACCACTAATGAATAGAAATTTATTTAAAACATTAAACTAAGGCGTATATTCAAGAAATTTTGGAAAATTACATTATATGTTTTTTAAGTACATAATTTAGTTAAAATACGGATTGTGTTATTGGTACACCACATTGGTGCAAACTTGTTATTCCACCATAGGTGAAAATAAGAAAATGGCAAGATCTGGGTATGGATAGTGGGTATATGATACAATACTATCAATTAAAATTTTTTTTTCTCTTTCCCCTGCGCAATACTCACGGATTATGCTATTGGTACACCACGTTGGTGCAAACCTGCGATTCCACCATCGGTGAAAATAAGTAAATGGCAATATATGAGTATGGATCGTGGGTATATGATACAACAATACTGTCAATTAAAAAAAAAATTTCTCTGTTTCCCTACGCAACAATCACGTCACTATTCTCTTTTATCTTTCCTTCTCTTTTTGGAAAAAGTAACTCATCTCTCTTTCTCTATGCAGACACATTCTCATGGTCCATTAATAACACTCGACTAAACTGTATGTTGTAAATACTTGTGTTTTCAAGCTCCATCTCTCTCTTTCTCGTCTTTTTTTTCCCCTGTGACGATGTTATTACCCTTGGCTAAAAAAAAAATTGCATCAGTTTGTTGGAAATCAAAGTAAAGGAGAACTCGTGAACTGGGACTCTATGGATACTAATTTCTTGGAATTTTAGATCATAAGAGTTTCAAATTGAAAGAAAATATATTCTTAGATTTTGAAGCATGAGGATTACTACATGTGACAGCTTCCTTTTGTTATTACTTCTTCTTCTTGAACCATGAGATAATTTTAGTTACTATAAATACAAGTCCTCCAATAATCTGGTATTTTCTATCTAGGAAAAGAAAACAATGCTTCCAATAATCCTGCGAGTTAAATTTCTTATTTTAGATATACTGTACAATCTAAGAATTACTGTTGTTGTGGTTTACGAGTTTTTAGTCTGAATTTACAAGTTTTTGCATTTAATTTATAAGTTTGCAGCACATATTTTTAAGTTTTTTGCATTTATTTTACAAGTCTTAAGCACAAGTTTAAGTTCTTCACTATTAGTTTACAATTTTTTTACACTTGATTTACTTGTTTTCAGCATGAGTTTACAAGTTTTTTATACTTATTTACATGTTTAAGCATGGGTTTACATATATTAAGCACATATTTGTAATTTATTTACACTTGATTTATAAGTTTTAAGCATGGGTTTACATGTTTTAAGCACATGTTTATAAGTTTTTTTGCAATTGGTTTACAAATTTTCAGTACAAGTTTACATGTTTTTGGCAATTGCTTTACAATATTTGTTTTCAAAGGTTTAGAACTTTCTTACCACAGATTTACAATTTTTTTTTGTTCACCTGCATTAACTTTTCTATATATCAATAAATATTTACAGACCATATATACCAGTGTAAGTGCTATGTGCACTTTATATACAAAGTGTAGATTTCGAAATACTATGCATAACAATGGATAATCATTCTTTTATGCTCACAAAGTCCATAATCGCTATTCTCAAAAGCCACCAAATCCAAAATCGAGAACAACAAAACAAAATCATGCTCAATGAATTTTTTTTTTAAGTCTCTTTAAACACTTAAATGAGTGAAGAACTATTATATGAGATGTTAGATAATCCATGCATCCAAATCTAGTTTTAAAAGTTGAGAAATTGGATGTGACACCAAAATTTGACACCAAAATTTCAATATAATCCCCTAACAAACTTGAAAAGTACCCTTCCCATAACCAATTTTACAACCACATACCAATCAATACTTTGACAATAAAGCAAGAATATCCAACTAAGTGTACAAAATTAAATTTGTAAACCTATACTTGTAAACTTGTGTTTAAAACTTGTAAACTAAGTGCACAAAACTAGTAAATCAAAAACTAAGTGCAAAAAACTTGTAAACCTAGTACAAAAAAATTGTAAAGCTATGTGTGCTTAAAATTTGTAAACTCGTGTTCACAACTTGTAAATCAGGTGCAAAAAAATTATAAACCAAGGGCAAAAGAATTTAAACCGTGCTTGAGACTTGTAAAATAAATGCAAAAAAATTGAGAAACATGTGCTGACAATTTGCAAATCAAGTGCAAAAAACTAAAAAACTTGTGTTAAGAACTTGTAAAGCACAACAATGGTAATGCTTAAGTTGTACAATCTATCTAAAGTAACAAATTTACCTCGCAATATTATTGGAAATATTGTTTTCTTTTCTTGGGGATAGACAATGCCAGATTATTTAGAGGACTTGTATTTATAGCAACTAAAATTATTGTCTCTAGGTTCCAAAAGAAAAAGTAATAACAAAAGGAAACTATCACGTGTAGTAATCCTTATGATTCAAAATCTAAGAACATATGTTCTTTCAATTTGAAGCTCTCATGATATGAAATTCCAAGAAATTAGTCTCCATAGAGTCCTAGATCACGAGTTTTCCATAGTCTCCATCAAACTAATGCAATTTTTTCCTAGCTAGGGGTAGCATCCCAGGACCAAAAAAAAAAAAGGAAGGGAGAAAGAGAGAGAGATGGAGCTTGAAAACATAAGCAGTTACAATACGACATTGTTCAGTCAAGTGTTATAAATGGAGCTTGAGATTGTTTCTGCATGGAAAAAAGAAATATAAGTTACTTAACGCAAAAAGAGAGGGAAAGAGAAGAAAGAACAGTGACGTGATTGTTGCGCATGGGAGATATCATAGAAACTTTTTGTAATTGCTAGCATTGTATCACATACCCATTGTCCATACTCATATCTTGTTATTTTTCTCTTTTCACCTACAGTGAAACTAGGGGTGGGATCATGCCATACTAGCTTTTTTCCATTCACAAGCTAGGTTTGTATTGCAAATCTTAGGCTTGAGCTTGGATTTTGGCCTAAGATAGGCTTTTTGAGTCTAAGCTTGGCCTGTTCAAAAGTTTGGCTTAGTCCAGTCTGAAGCCTATTTATATAGCATGTCAAACTAAAAAAGTAAATAAACTACTAATGTCACAATACGTAGCCTATATTCGATTAAAAAAAAAAGCCTGTGACAATGACCATATTGACAAATCAAATAAACACCACCAAAAACAAAGACAATGTAATTTTGACAAAAACAAAACACCAAATATACATGCTATAATAATTTGGAATGCCTAAGTTGATAAGTTCAAAAAAAAAAAAAAAAGCAACCATAAAAATCAGTAGCCTAGCAATGAACTAGAAGGGAGAAAATGACTAGATGGTACATCAAAGAAAGAAGATGGTGGCTGCATACATAGTTAGAAGATGACCCATTCTTTTCTTGTACAAAATTTGCTGTGTTTGAAATGGACAGAGAATAGACAGCCTGGCTCGACAATAGTCTAGACACTCTAGCTTGGCAGTAGCAGTGTATAGAGACTCCCGCATGGAGGAATATTTAGTAGTGAACAATTGTGGGTTGTAGCTTGCAATTGTAAAGAGATGAAGAGTTGAGAGAGAGATTTGGGGAATAAATGTTACTCCTATGTGTGTGTAAACGGCAGTGGAATTGAAAAGGATAGTAGGGTTTTTAATTTAATTTTAAATAGAATAATATCAAACTATAAAAGTAAAGATTATGCATATGTTAGCAAAGACATTGTAGTAGAAGGGTGGTTAGAGTGCAAGTTGTGTGAGGTAATGGTTTGCGTTTACGTACATATATTTATATAACTATATACATATATTTTAACAGGTCAGCTTGATAGGCATTGTAGGTTAACCAATGAACCTTAATCTGGCTTATTAAGCTAAATAGACTTATAAGCAAGCCTGAGCTTGTTATTACTTTTAAACAAGTCATGCCTGAATATGTCCAATGCAAGCCAGGTTATAGGCTCATGATAGGCTATCTGACCTATTTTCACTCCTAGTTGGAATTGTAAGTGTGCAACAAGGTGATGTACCAATAACATAATCCTTAAAATATATATTAGCTATAGTTGAGAGGATAAAGTGAAATGAAGGTATAGTAGTAACAAAAGGATTTGAAAGTTCTGTACTTCTTAAATTAGGATTGTCACTCAAAATGTTTTTTCTCCCTCTCCTGGTCTCTCTTCCCTGTCAATGGGTATACAACAAGGAATTCCATGTGATCACAATTAAGCATGATCTGAATAAAACTTGGAGGAGTTTGTTATGTGGTTGAACTATGTTATTCCTGTTGACAGTAGAATAGTAGATGGTAGTTATTCAAGCATTTTTATGAAAAAAAAATAATTATTTACGGATATACAAAACCGTTCATATTATTGATGAATATACGCTCGTTTTGTATTAAAAGCAATACGTTAAATAGTTTCACGTATTGTGAAGTATAATATGTGAAACCTTATTACATATTGTGTGAATTCACCATTGATGCTTTGTTTGCATCTTCAACGGGTGGCAGTTGAACAGAGTTAATATGTGGCACATAGCTTAAATTTCCAAGATCCATTGATGGATCATCAGAGAGTGTCAGTGAACCACACATAATATGTGAGGTTATCACATGTATTGGTCTCAATAATACATGGCACTTCCAGACGTATTGTGAAATGGACTATTTCAACGTAATACGTGAGACAGTGTCACATATTACCTCCCATGGGCCTATAAAAGTAATCAGGAACCACTAGTCTCACATATTATGTGGGTGAGATAATGAGATAGAGACATTTCAGTAAAAGTGTAGAGCAAGAGGAAAAAAAGCAAAGGAATTTTTAGTGGCAGTGATTAAAGTTTAATATAGTTGAAAATAATAATATTTATCATAGAGATCAATGAGGACACATCTAAGTAAATTTGGAGACACAGGTAAGTAAATAAATTAATTTTAGTTCTTAACACTATTATTGTTAAATGATTTAATTTTGTGTATTATAAAGCAATTGGTTAGAAAATTTAGGCTTAGACTTGTTTGTAATTTTAATCTGGCTTGGTTTCTTTAGAGATAGAATTTTTATGTGTTGATAAAAGTATTTATTTGAGTTTAATTTAATTAATGCACACTAGTTTATGAAATCATAATTTAATAATGTAATAGAAACACATTTAGAATTTACTTTAGTTGGGATTATTAAATTGTTAGTTCTAAGAAAAAAGAAAATAGTTTGCCCATAATAATATGTATACTTTATAAATACTAGTATAATTTGTATTAAAAATTAAATATCAATATTTAGGGTAATAAAAAATCTTAAAATTAAATAACTAAGGGTAAATTACACTCACCCCCTTGAGGTTTGTTGAAATGCAACAAACACCCCCTCTATTTATACACTTGATATTTATCTCCCCTGAACCAAGTAAAAACTAAACATTGAGAAAGTCAAATTACATTTATACCCTTCTGTAATTTACCCTCCCAAATTACTCCCTCAACCCTCACCACACACTCACCCATGGCCTCCCACCCACCCCAATCGCTTCCCACTCAAAGCTTCGTCTCCTCATCATCTCATCTCTGCTCCTCGCAGGGTGTGGAGCGGCGATTTGGCTAAAGGAGAACAGCGATGGGATCGGGGTACTGGCACAAAGGGATGGCGGCGTGCCTAGGAGCTGGGCACTTCTTGTCGCGATGAGGAGAAGAACAAGGAGGATCTCACGGTGGTGGGTGGCTTGCGGCGATCTTGAAGGGCAAAGGGGGAAAGCTGGCTGACACCACAGTAGCCAGGTTTGACGTTGCGGCCGCGATCTGGGTGGAAGAGAGGCTCGCGCAGCAGCTCGATTTGGGTGGTTCACGGCGGAGTTCGCGATGCCGCAGTCAGACAGTTGCAGGCTTCGTGATTTGCAAAAAAGAAAGAGCTCGCGAAGCACCGTGGAGCTTCTCATTGCCCGCATCACAACGTTGGGTGGCCTGCGGCGGAAACAACCGCGAGCTTTCTTCCTATTCTTTCTCCCACTTTTATTTCTGGTTATGTTTCATTTTTTTTCTTTTACTGAGGGGTTTGATTGGTGTTAAAGGATGTTTTGATTATGATTTATATTTCATTTGTTGGGAAGTTTGGAATTGTTCTGGTTGCTTTTGTATTCTGTCCACAAGCCTCCCACTCCCAAAGAAACGGTGGCCGTTGCGAAGCTACAGGAGTAAAGGAACCTCCATCGCAACCAGTGGCTAAAAGGTTTCTTCCCCTTTTGCGGTTGTGGTTACTTTCGTGACCAAAAATGGTGTTCGGGGAGGATGATTCGGGAGGATGAATGGAGAGGGTGGGCGGCGCGGTGGTGGCAGTACGAGGCAGGATTGTCGCTGCCGCCACTGCCTTCAAGTATTGTGTGGGTGTGTAGTGAGGGTGGTTGAGTGTGTGGTGAAGGTATCAGAGAGTGAAGGAGTAATTTGGGAGGGTAAATTACAAAAGGATATAAAAGTAATTTGACTTTCTCAATGTGTGGTTTTTACTTAGTTTAGGGGAAGTAAATGTCAGGTGTACAAATAGAGGGGGTATTTGTTGCATTTCAACAAACCTCAGGGGGGATAAGTGTAATTTACCCAATAACTAATGTTGTAAAGAGTTTAATAATTAAGATAATTTTCGTGTCTCCAATTTTTTTAAGTTTATGATTTTATTCCATTTAGGTTAGACTTTAGCTTTAATTTCTACAATAAAAGCTAAGGTTAGAAAATTTTGTTAGGGATGAAATTTAATAAAAAAAACTAATATTTTTGTGTTAATTTAACATTAACATTGAAGTTCTCTACCACCCTTGATCACAGGCTCTCTCAAGATCGAGCTTCTGGTCCTTTCTTCCAAATTTACTTGTCTAACATTTTCATTTTGTGTTAGACTTGGCCTTCAAATTATTCCAGGAGGCTGAGCTAGTGACATCCCATCAAAAGTTTGAAGGGGATTACTGCAACTCTCCCACAGCTACAAATGCCTCCATAATGTGAAGGTTGGGAAACTAATTATGACAATCAAACATCATTATCAAATCATCATCGGTATCAACGCTGCAACTTCCATAGCGTACCTATCCTTAACTGATCAATATAGGTAGTCGATACATCATTTGAGTTATTTGCTTGTTTCCTTCCTGTAATTTTTGAAATATTTTGCTATGAACCTCAGAAAGACTCATAGATGAATGCACATTAATAAGTATTGGATTTTGACCACAAAACTTGACCCTATCTTTTGAATTTTGGATAATTTCACAATTATAATGAACAAGTAAATGTATCTACCAAACATTTTTTTTTCGAAAATGAGAAAAGAAAACTCACTTAGGTTGTGTATTATGAGTTGAGAGAGCTTTAGGATGGTTGGTTTTATAGGCTCGCAAGCATAATACGTGATATTGTTCAACGTATTATCTTGAACATAATACGTCTGACTGTCAACCGTATTATGCTCAAGATAATGCATTGAACAGTGTCACGTATTATGTTTACGTGAGTCACTATCATGTATTCTGTTCACGCAACTATGAGCAAATACGTGACACTGTATCACATATTACTTTTAATACAAAATGAGTATATATTTGTCAATAATGTGAATAGTGGCATGTATCCATAAATAATTGTTTTTTTTTTGTCTTTTTTTGGGTAAAAAAGCCAGTTATTTACTTATTATAGCTTCCCCTATACACTAGATACTTGTATGCAAGTCTTGGTGTTGTACATAGATCGATTAGCTTGATCATTTGTATGTTCTTCTCAGATCAATACTGAGAGTATTTTCTCAGCATTCTTTCTCCTTCTTGCTTCTGCATTAGTTCAGTACTTATTCAGTCTGATACCAATTTTACACTCCCACTCGCTCATAAAAAATCATAGAATTATAAAATATATTATGTCGTTTGTTTCAAATTTTATGTTTAACCACATTATAATTGCGCATCCCCTTCCCTCTTTCTAAAAATTACTTCCAATATGGTGTAATTTTCTCCATATAGTTACATGAATATAGGATTTTAGAATTATTGACATAAATATGAGGTTTCTAAATATAACCCACTATTATTACTGGAGGGTTACGTTCCTTTCTAAGTGTATATAGCATGTGTAAATTTGAGCCCAAATACTTATTCACTTAAGTATAATAATAATATTTATTCATTCTTTTATTTAGGAAGATGAGTTCAGCCTTAAAACTAGAACTTTATCTTACTAAAATAATCTGGAACATTCA
Source organism: Dalbergia cultrata (assembly GCA_031216105.1). Classification (NCBI taxonomy): domain Eukaryota; kingdom Viridiplantae; phylum Streptophyta; class Magnoliopsida; order Fabales; family Fabaceae; genus Dalbergia; species Dalbergia cultrata. The sequence continues at coordinate 24,390,368 of CM062350.1, forward strand.
ACGTTTTTATTCGTCTAATTAAGATCATTATAGATAGCATTCAAAAGTTACTAGACTAGGATTAATCTGAATCGAATCACGGTCACTCAGTACTTATGTGTATTAATTTTTTTTTTTCTATTGACAAAATTCGAATTCGAGGATTTGTTCATGACAAACAAGTTTTGAATAGCATGAATAAGAGCTAATAACATTAACCTTTTTAAGTATTTTATAATATTCAACTCATATATTTCTGACTACCACCGTTTGCGGCCAATATGACTATCTAGTACACATGGCTTAGCAGTGCTGACGTAAAATATGTTTATATTTGCGCTTATAAACTTTATTTTTAATGATTTTAATAAAGTGATTTATAATTATTACTTTTATCTTAATAGAAATGATTTTGATAATATTTGGCGAGCTAAATGCAAAAACAATGTAAAATTGCTTTCCGCTAGAATCAATTCTAAAGCTACAATCCCCTAAGATAAAAAACTAAACTTAAAATAAACTAAATTTGCAAACTAACTAAATTGATTTTATACTTGCAAATCCCAATTCAAGCTTCTTATGCAGCCGTTTGTTGGGTTTTTTCTAGGTGAAAATCAATTTTTTCAAATAAAAAATATTTTTTCATATATTTAGATAATTTTTAAAAAATAATCAGAATTTAAAAATTTCAGTTTTCAACACTTTTAATAGAAGTTAAAAAGAATAACTTCTAAAAAAAATTAATTTTTAACTTTTCAGCTATATAAAAAAGGTGTTTGGATGAGATTTTTTGGGTAAAACACTTTTTTTTTAAATATTATTTTTATATATTGAGATAATTTTTAAAAGTTCTTCAAGCATAAAAATTAAATTTTAATTTTTTATAGAAATTAAAAAGAGTAACTTTTAAAAAAATAATTTTCTACTTTTTTTTTAGTTATATATATGAATTTAAGTTTTATAATTACTTTTTAGAAAAATCTGAATAAAGCACCCTAAATGCAAAACCAAACGCGCTACAAATGGTTGATATTGTAAATACGATTTGACTAGCTTAGACGAAAACCGAGTCCAATCTTGCATAACCACGTCCGCGGCCAAATAACACTTTTAAGCCATATACAGATTCTTAATAATTAGTACTCGATTCACTTCATAATATATTATGCAGTAAAATTAAGATAATTATTGAATTTTAATACATTAATTTTTTAAAAAAATATATTTTATTATTTCTAATAAATTATTTTTTATTTAATAATTTTATTTATATCTATTTGTTCTCATTTATTATAAATATAGAGGTAAAATAAATACAAAATAATTAATATTTTTAAAATATAAAAAGGACTTATATTTTAGAATAGATAAAAAATTTGAAAATGACTTATAATACGAAGCAAAGAAGCGTGATCAAATCGTGTCCATATGCTTATTCCCAGTCATGTTGACCTTAGTGTAAAAATAGTGGTGGGAAGAAAAGTACGTGTCGATCAGTTTCGAATTTTCGTATGTTTTGAGGAAATTTCTTTTTAATCTGAGTGTAATAAATTCTGGGAAATTTTCTCAATGTAATGTTACCTTTTTTACAATTTAATTATTTAAAGTGTGTTTCTATTTTCTTTTCGTAGTTGAATTTAAGCCCACAAAATGCGTGGGACATTAGTAAAATATATTTAGTTTCAGAAAATGATTTTTAATTTTTAATTTTTAATTTCAATTTTTCTTTATTTTTCAGTATTTTATGCAGAAAATAGTGAACCTTAGGAAAATTAAATTTTATAATTTTTCATAAAACTTTGAAAATACAAAATTAATTAAAAATAAAAATAAAAAATGAAAATTATGTTTTAAAACCAAATGCATTGTTAGATCTCATTAGAAATCTCCCCTTGTTTGATTGATTTCGTTTGAATATTATTACAGGTATCTACTTAACTATTATACAATAATAAATAGATAAATATTTTTTGTACTTATCAAATATACGTGAGATATCATATTAATATGTTATCATATTTTCTTAGATGGATTATGGATCCCATTTAATTTGGATTTCACATCTCATCCAAAGATGAATAAGAGTTTATCAGTATGGTATCTCATAAATAATAAGTACAATTAACTTTACTCTAACAAATATAAAAACACATAATATTACCCTTCACATATATAGCAAAATAACAAACATTTGTGAAATTTTAAGGTGCCGCAAGTGGCTCTATAACCAAGGTGATGTGAATTAGAAACGACATTCAGACAACACATTGAAACATCGACCAAATAAAGAAATCCACACAGGTGGATTCCTGTTTATTCAACAAATATGTTATATTCCCACACATATATATATGTAACAGAAAAATGTTTAGCATGCTCTGCAGCACCACCAGTTCCAAGATCCAACTTTCAACCAACCCTGCAAAAGAAGCAACAACCAAAAGACAAACATAAATAAATAAATAAATAAAATTGAAAAGAAGCATCAATTTGGAAGTTGGTTAAGAAAAGAAAAGGTCATAATAAAATATGATCAGAGCAAAATATATATATATATATATATATAATTTAGTTTTAATACACTCATGGTATACTCCAATTAAATTATTTTATTTGTATGATTTTTCAATTAGTGAGTACGAAAGTAAAACATTATAATTTATAAAGTAATAGATAATTAGATGACAATATAAATATATACTGTCATTGCATCAAAATTATATAAATGTGAATTACTTGGTGCAGTCAGCATTTGGGGAGACACTGATGGGAAGGGATATTCCACAGTTTCCTGGAAGAGACTGAGCCAATTGTTGATTTATTTTGAGGCTCTTGGCAGTGGACTTGACGCAGTTACAAGCAGCCTTCTTATCATCTGAGCTTATTGCAGCAGAAGCAAGAGCTTTGGCTCCAGCGCAGCATGCTGGTGGTGGTTGACCACTCCCATTCACCAAGTAACTCAAACAAGGCTTCAGGTCCTTAACCACAACACTGCATGAAATTGCAGCCTCTGAAGCTGAGGCAAGCAGGATGAGAAGCACAATAGCAGCCAATGCACCTGAAGATTTCATTGTTACTGGAAAGGAATTGGTGCTGCTTTGAATTTGCACTAGTGTTCTTTTTTAACCCTTTTTATAGGAGCATGAAAGGAAGCTAAAATGTTCAAGTAAAAGATAGTATTTGATTAATTGAGTGAGTGAGTGCAAGAAAGAAGACTTTGATTCCATTGTATGAGAATTTGCCAAATTCATGGTTAGGTGGAAGTAGTGAAGAAGGGGTTATTCATTTTCAGCAAGTAAATTAACTCGCACAAGTTCATTGGAGCACAGTTATGTTTTCTTTTTTCTCACATTTTTCCATTCTTCTAAGAATTTGAACTTGCATCACTAATTGTGTGCTGGAAGTAGACCTTGTGAAGGGTTTACACTCACACTTTGCTATTAGAAGTGACAGCTGCTCTACTCAGGAGCAAAACCATGTGCAAGTTGGCGCCTATCAATGATATGGCCCAGAATTCATTTTTAATTAGGTAGCTAAACTTGGCCCCTCAAATGGATATCTCAACCATACACTATATAAGCATATTATATTAATTATGAGATCTTCCTATAGCTAGCTATTGCTTTTCATAGGCGTGTATTGCTTGGCTGTTCATCACTTCCTTAACTACTCGAATTATTTAGCTTTGATTGAAACCTATATCAAACTTTTTTTAGGCTTATCCTCATAAGTGTTCATCTTTTATTTTCATATATTTTATGGCCCATCGTCAAGCGAAGTTTGATGTTCAAGTAGTCTCAAGCATTAGCATAAGTAGGAATATGACGGACTTATAATAAATACGGAGATAAATATAAGAAATTCATTATGATGCACAATCCACATAAATAAATATAAATATAAGAGATTAATTTTGATGTGTGTAAATAAATTTTACCCTATTATTTAATCACACTTTTTTATTTGTAAAGTTTAAGGTTGCAAGTGACTTTGTCAAATATTTTTTACTTATGTGACAATAAAAAAATTAAATTTCTATATAAATTTTTTTTTACACTCATAATATCAAATGGTTTTTTCGTTTTTTTTATAATCTTTATTTCCTCCTTTTTTCAATATGTTGTTTTTTTTAATTATTGTCGATTATTCTAAATTTTTCTCTTTATAGGTATTTTACAATATGTCTTCAGTTATTGAGATATTGTTAAAAAAAAAAAGCTTTATTTTTGTGTGTACAAATATTTTAAAAATATTCTTTTGATTCTTATACATATCATCACTTAATAATATTATATTATTGATGACAAGGATAAAAAACAAAACTTTAAAAGAAGGATCAAAATCTAAGAAAATTTTTTAAGCAGACTAAAACCAAAATGACATATAGAAAGTTAAAAGATATTTAAACCATAATTATTAATTAATAAGAAGTATTTTTTTATGTGCATAAACGATGTTTTATTTGTATCTTTCGGGGTGCGCAAGTGGAAGGAATAACAAACTCAATTAGATTTAATACATCATTTTCTAAAAATATAAAAACTATTATAATGATCAAAATTAAAATATAAAATAATGTGTCCTTTTAAATGAGCAAGTAAGCGTTATACAAAATTTAAGGATAAATAAAGTGGAATGCAAATAAAAGACATCATGCAATGCTTCCAATATAAAGAATTACATAATAGGAAGCGACTATTGTTACTCTATTTTATCTGTTGTCCATATAGTCATTTCATTTTGTCTAATGTCACTATAATTCCGTGCTTTTATTTAGACATTCCAAAATTATACTTAATTAAGAGTTGTGTTAAATTGTCATTATCATATTTTAAACTATATTTTATAATTATATTAATTAATATTAAATATAAAAATTAATTTTTTAATTTATAAATTTCAAAAGAAAATCAACTATTTGAGGCAAGCAAGGTACGAAAGAGGGGTGTTTTTAACTTTAATTCGGGACATTTTGAGAATTTTTTTTTCAAATTTTTGAAACCGTATTTCTTATGTATTTTGGATATTAACAGTTTTTCTCTTCACACTTTTACATAGAAAAATATTTTAAAGATTTGTCTATTTTTCCGCACACACTCACAAATTTAACATTAATGTAACTGAAATCTCCAATTAGTTTTACTTGGTTTTCTAATTGTCGCACTATTGTCTAAGAAACTAGGTTGATACCGCTCCCTAAGCCGTTCGATCGGTTCATTAGGACTAATTTAGCTAATCGCATCCATTGGTATCGAATAGCTTCCTTATTGAAGAATCCTTTAGTAGTGATGAAAGAGTGATTTCACTGTGCCTTAATGCTTATAAAAACCCATGTTTGGAGTTAGATAAAGCAGGTTCTAGCTTAAAGCAGAGCTTTCAACACTCTCTCATATACTCTGGTTGGTCAGTTTTGTCGGTTGGCTGGTTGGAAATCATAATCTTGTTTGGAACATAAACTAAAATTAAAATAATATTGCTTTTAGTTAGCAATGATGGATTATCATGTATGAATTATCACAAATCAGATACTAAGTTTTAATTATAAAGCTCTGATTGATTGGATGCCAATTGTTAGAGCATGTCGTTTAGTCCAATTTTGTTGTCCATGTAGTTATTGGGCTTTAATGATGTAGAAGGATTTAAAACGGCCCATTTGTGTAGGCCTTGCTCTAATAGGTAACTTGACCCACATTTTGTTGGTTTAAGGAGAGAGAGAGACCATTCTCCTAGCCCTATATATTGGTACCTATTGTCCCATTGAAACAGTACGCGTATTCGTATTAGGAATAAGAAAAGTTTCTCTCCCTTGGTTTCTCTTTTCTCTTTATCCTCCTTTCAAATTTGAGAATGAAATGATAAACAACTATGGATCATTCATCTTCCTCAATCCTTCCAATTAACCTTTAAGATATAAATTCGTATCTAAGGGATTGAGATTATAATAATTGGTATCGAAGCAAGATTTGTCTCTAATCATGGCTATAACATGAGTTTCAAGGCAAGATATTGGATGGTTGTTGTCACGACCCAATAATCATGATCGGAACATAAGGGATAATGTCCTTTATGAAACGTATATGCAATCTTGAGTAATGAAATTTAATTTTAATATTCATAATAAATCATAAAAATAAATAAATAACCGAATAAACAAATATCTCAAATTGCTTGAAAACTTTATTCATAAAATCCTTTTTTTGATGAATTTATTCATAAAAGTCCTTATTTATTTCAAAATGTTCTATAAATCATAATTCAAAACGTTCTTAAATTTTAGATGAAACCTCCATTTTAGTCCCTGTGAAATGTCAAGTCGGACAAATTTATCATGCAAAAAAAAATCTCAAATTAGTCATTGCAAAATTGAATCATCGAACAAATTGGTGCATAAGAAAAAAAAAACTCTCTAATTGGTCTCTAAAAAGTTAATTAGTTGAATAAATTGGTCCTTATAAAATTGAATAATTGAACAAGTTAGTCCATTTGTTAAGTTGGGCTAGAGGGACTAACTTGTCTGACAATTCATTTTTGCAAGAATTAATTTGAGTCTTTTTTTTTTATGGACCAATTTTTCGGAATATTCAATTTTGTAGGGAATTGAAATTTTTGATGAACTAAAATGAGGCTTTTGTCTAAATTTTATTTCGAAAGAAATTACATAAAATATCATAATAATAAAATAACATATATACTAAATGATATCCAAATACCCTATCTACACTCTACTAGAACAACTTCGAACTATCATAAGTCTTAAGCTTCGTAGCAAAGCAAAGCTCACAAAGAGCATTGTTAGCAATCAATAAAGAAAAATTGAGATATTGCTATGTCGATAGTTGGATTTGAATGGGGAAGGTGCCAGGGTAAGTCATTGAATTCAATGAGCAGAACCATCACCCACAATTTGCATAGGAGAAAAAAGAAAATATACATAATAATAGTATCGATGGGTCAATTACTCCAATTGCATCAAGAGGTTTTAGATACTTAAATATCTATATTGATGATTTCTCTAAACATGACTAGATTGAATCGTTGGATTAGAAAGATGAACCTTTGGCTACCTCCAAGATATCCAAAGTTTTTGTATTAAGATGTAACACACATATTAATTGTTTAAGGTCTGATAGAGGCAGTGCATTCTATGGTAGATATAATGAATTTGACATAAATAATGGTCCTTTTGCTAGGTTTATGGAAGAATATGGTATTGAGGAACAATACACCATATCAAATACTCTACAACAAAATGGAGTTGTTGAAAGGTGAAATTGGACCCTTATGGAAATGATAAGGTATGCTTAATCATTCTACTTTTCCAGACTTCTTGTGGGGACAAGCCTTTTTGAATCAAGTGCCAAGAAAATTATATTTTGAAGATTACATATGAGCTAATTATGAGAAAAGGCATACTTTATAACATTTTTATGTTTGGGGCTGTAGAGCAGAAGTTAAGCTTTGTAATTCAAAAACAAAGAAACTTGATCTTAGAACCATCGGTGTTTTCTTTGTTGGAAATTGTATTAGCTTAGCAGGCTTCTTATTTTATTGTCCTACACATATGAACATGATTATAGAATCTAATTGTGCTGTTTATTTTGAAGATGAATTAATACATATTGTAACTTGAGTCATGTGTTGTTAACTTCAAACAAGAACAAGTTGTCCTACACATAATGATACCACTAATTCCATTAAGGATGCTTATGCTGTTCCTTATCTTGGGGATGATATACAAGATCCAAATATTGTTATGTCTCCATTATGGAGATCTAAGTGAGTTCTTGTATTTACTGAATCGTTTAGATTTAGAGATGCTGTTGTATGAACATGAGTTCATATCTATTGATGTAATACCCTAATTTTAAATAAAAAAGTTATAAAATTTTTTCGAACCAGGAATGGTGTCAGTTACAATTATCTATCGTTCTGGGTCTTGAATTTCACTAAGTCTTATCCTACACCTCTTTGGAAACCTATATGATAGAACCACATTCTAGGGATAAAAAATCCTGATATTTTTTCCCAAAAGAAAAATAAATTAAAGAGTGATTTTTAATGAATTTTATGAAACATTTAAACGTTTCGTTTTTAGCCCACATATTTAGAAAATCTTGAAGATTTCAGGATTTGAACTAAAACCCAAAATTTGGATTTTGATTTGTTGGGATTTTGATTTTTATGATATTTTATTTGAATCCAAATGAGGGGTGTTTCCTTATTTATATTTATGTTTTAAAATTAATGAAGAGTAAAATAAATAAGTACATTAACTGTAAATAAGTGAGTATTGATGTAACCCAGATGCCAAAATGATAGAAAAATGCAGAAGCTAGGTAAATTGTCACCGCTATAGCGGTCTAAGACCACTATAGCGGTCACAGTCCAGGAGCCACTATAACAGTCCCCCTGGAATGTGAACAGTGTGAAATGGCATTATTCCACTTACTGGAACTCCCCAACTTCTATAAAACCCTTATCTTCATATTTTCTTCGCAAAACCCCGATTTCCTCCACTCTCAAACCCTCCTCCCACCTCTTTTCTCAATCCCATTCAAATCTCACTCCTCCAATCAACAAGGTATGTGTTTGTTAATAGATTTTGGTCTCTTTTCTTCCATTTTTTGTCATGTTCTTGATTTGAGTTGTAGTTTTTCTCCATTGTTGTCAAGTAGGGGGTGCTCCCCCAATATTGTTAGAGTTAGTTTAGGGTAATTTAGAGCTACCCATGGATCTTTGATGGGTTTTGTGATTGTAATGGTAGACATTGGGATCATCCCTCCTCTCCGGAGTCCCTATGGTGTTGGTGCTTCACGTTCCACCCTTTCAAGTAAGTGAGTTTGATCTCATAACCTTAGTTTCATCATTATGGATACATTCTTACATTATGATTGTGAAATATGAAATTTGAGATGAGAAAAAGTATAGAATATGATTTTACATGATTATGTTGAGCTAGAAAAATTATGATTGTTGATGATGGCATGAAAGAAAATGTGTTTTAGAAAACCAGGAGACCACGATTGTTGTGCTGTGTGCTAAGGAATATGTTTTACATGGTTAAGAAAGGTTTTGTTAAGAAAATATGTATTGTAGCAAGATGGCTATTTTACCGAATATATCTTTATGGGTTTCTTGATATCACTATATATTCAAGTTTTAAGATTTCAATTTATGTTTTAGAATATCTAGTTGATATATTTATACATGTTAGAGAAATGTGAAACAAGAGTATGATCCAGCTTTATGAATAAATATGTTATATGATTTCTAAGTTTATAATTGTGAACCCCTAGTGTTTTATGCTATGATTTTAGATTTATCAAGTATATGAAAAGATATATTAGCTTAAGATATGGATTTAGAACTTCGGTTTTGTGGTACCAAGAGATATAGAATTCAGTATGATTTATAGCAACTACCAGATACATATTTTGTGAGATTGAAATCAGAATAACTGCAAGCAGTGATCCCTTGGACTCAATTTTCACAGCCACAGTTATGCTAAATTCAGATTGTTAGAGTTATGTGAATCAAGAACTCTCAGAGTACTAAGAATTTAAGGGCTCTTGTTTACCAATGATTGAGCACCCACCCTTTAGTTTTGATTTTTGACAAACTAGTTTAGCCAGTAGAGACAAGGAAACAAATAATTAGTTACCAGCCGTAAAGAGATCGTTAACCTTGGTACCAAGTTGTCTATTAAAGGATAGTTTCACCCCTATCATATACAGAAAATGGGACCCAAATAGATGTCCATAACTTGTCCAAAAGGGACTATTATGATTTCAATAGATGCTCTTGTTCGCCAAGGATTGAGTACAATCTTTCAGTTTATGATTTTATAGCTTTTATTAATATATATGTATTAATTATGTTCAGCATACTATTTACCGATACTTTGCTGCACCCTCAGTTAAAATGATTTCATGTTTGATTATGAGTTAGAAATGGTTGTTGTGAATTTATAGAATGAAAAGTGTTTTTTTAGCTAGCTATGTAAGTAAATATTAAATGGTTTATGATTGTTGCATGTATATTGTATTATATATTTCCATGGTTGTCCCATGTGGGTGATGGGTGAGAATCCACTCACTGAGTTCATTGACTCACCCATCTCCCTTCCTCTTATAGTTGCAGGTACAAATCCTGTTTCTTCATTAGTCTAGTAGCCGCAGTGACCCCTTAGTGAGCTTTACATTGCTGTAAGGCTTAGTTTAGGTTCATGTTAGTATTAGAATGCTCCAGTAAATGTGCAAGCAGGATCCGAGCCACACATTTATTTTGAAATATTGTATTTATTTTCATAAATTATGCATTTCCTCGTATGTTTCCAAAGTTTAAATATGGATTTCAATTACTGATTTTGATTTATATATTGTAATAGATCAGCTACGTAGTTATGATTTCATTTTCCAAAGGTTAAATGGGTTTTTAGATTTAAGATTTATATCCCGTGATGAACCAGTGGGGATGCATGATCAACAGATTTGATTAAGATGATTTTAGAGTTTGAACATTAAATACTTCCAATTTTATGAATTTGAATATTATGCTTTAATTAGAGAAAATGATAATAATTTAGAAGAAAACTTTTCAAGTATGATATTATATTATTTTATGCATGTAGAGAGACATGTCACTCAGTAAGCTTATGTGAGGATGAGATTCTTCACGTCTCGGTTATGTTCCCAAATTAGGTTGTGACAATTGAGGATTTTGATCTCATTACTTTCCAAGAGGTAATATTTAGTCCTCGTAGTTCCCAATGGTAGGGTTTATGTTTTTGACTTATCTTATTTTGTAGGCGATATTTGCTCCTTCTTTTACTCCCGCCTTAAGTCTTGGAGAATTGGAGTTTGTTAATTTGGAAGGGTGGTACTGTTATAATGGGGATACTGTGGTGGATGACACTGTTGTTGTCAATGGGCAGTCTTTGCATCACAAGGAAAATTTGAGTGTTTTTTGGTATTTTTTGTGATGGTATGTTCATGCAGCATTAATTCATGATATTATACTTGTTAAATGGTTTAGAGGCCTGTCTCCCATTTAGGTGGTGGTGGTGGTATGCCTGGTGGGGTATTTAAATGGTGCAGAGGCCTGTCTCATATTAGGGCTAAAGCTGTCACTCTAGCCAAGAGGAGTCTTGAGGAGGACTTTGATGAGCCTTGAGGAGGACTTTGATGAGCCTGCTGGATCATCCGAAAATAAAAAGTGGAAGGCTACAGAAGTAGAATCCGCTTAACTATTAGTCTTTTTACGGGCCTTTTCTATATTTTGACGTGTTATTGCTATGAGTGGATTGAAAGGATTTTGGAGTAACCGTGTATTTGTCTTGGTCAGAAATTTATCAGTATTTAGTATTGTTAAAATATTAGTTGTTTCTGTTTCGAATTATGTAGTGTGGGTCATGGAAATTTGTATGTGGTGCTGATTTTGGGCTTGCAATGCTTCTCAGAGCAGCCCATTGGTGGATAATTGCTTTTTTGGTAAACCACAAGTAAATATTATTGAATGAACTTATCTATCATCCCATTTATATTTAGCTGTGTTTATTCTGTATGATGCCCATTCCGTTTCATATTTATGATATGAACATAAAAAAATTTCCGTGAGTTGGGTTTTCTCATTTGCCAAACAAGGGTTATAAACTTCTGTGTTTTTGAAAAGTGTGCAAAATGTTAAGTTTGTGTAACTAGGTCTTTTATTAACTGGGGATTGACTTTACACTTGATAATTAATTTGTAATGAATAGGATAGTCTCGAGGTTTACGTCTCATTAATTTTAGTTGCATAATATGAGCATGCATTTATTCGGAAATAGTTAACAAAAAATGTTATGATTTCATGAGTTTCTAACTTTTAATTGGAAGACAATGAACATCTCAAGACCAGGGATAAAGTGAAGTTCTTGCATGATAATGTGTTCTAAATTATATATGAATTAGTACTCAGACTTGGGCTTGTGCTCACCTTCCCACTTTCGTTTACCTTTCCAGTTTAACAGGGCTTTTTGCATCTCCACTTGCAACTTCAATGCTAAGATTGCAAGGGCTTATAGACTTAATTATATGCGAGCGAAGAAATATTCTCGTATGCATACACACACTGCAAATAATTTTTAAAGTCGGAACCAAATATGAGAATGTTACATTCCCAAACTCAAATTTTCGAGAATGTTCAAAGATTCATGAACCACACCTTCTAGAGTTGTGCATCAATTTTTGTTGGCTAGGTAGTTTTGTTTGCTTGGGGAAGAGGGAGGGACCCTAATCTTTGTGGCAATGTGTTGTCTATGCCATTGTTTGGAGGATTTGATTTGAACGCAACTTTTGCATCTTTAACAACATACATTTGGAAAAGTAGGTTTGTGGGATAGAATTAAGCATCAGTCTGTAATTGGTGAAAGTGCGTGATATTTTCAAAGGGGTTTTCTTCTCAAACATGTTGAAAGTGAAAAATATTGCTCTTTTGATATCTTCTTTAATTGTTTCGGTGTTGGGGATCGCTTGTCTTTCATGTTCTTTGTAACATTCTTCAATTATTAAAGTCGGTGCAGAACTATTTTGAACTTTGAGATTTGGAAAATTGCTTAATAACAACTGAAGACTGACTATAGTTACCTTAGATGATAAACACCAGCTTAACCAGTACGCTGTCATAATATTTCACTTCTGTTCTGCAATTTTCATTTTTTTTTCCTTCGTTATGTTGAGTATTGTTTGAGTGATTGTAAGACAGAACAAGGGGAAAAAAGATTGGAAGGAAATATATTAATGTGAGAAGAAACAGCTTCTCTATATTGTAAAAACTTCATTTACTATTTTAACCCCACTAATTTACTTAGTTTAAAAATTTATAAGCAGTACATTGAAATTTTACATCTACAACTCTTCACCTTTAATTTATCTCTATTCTATTATTAATCATCCAAGCAGGGGAAAGAAAAATCTATTGTCCATTTGTCTGCCCTTTCCTTTCCAATTCCTTCCACCCCCTTTCCTTTAAGACATACAAGACCGACTAGTTGCACATAATAGAAATTTCATAGCGTTAGATGCATACAATTGAAACACGCAACGTATATAAAATGTACAAAATAGAAGATGGAAACGGACGTCAACTTAACAAAAAGTTCGTTTGCACTGTTTGATAGGCTCAAAGTGTCGCTATACAAGTTTTGAAATGTAAACTGCACATCATGTACATTTCAATAGGTAAAATGCATTTAACCCTATTTTTGTTAACAATTAATGAAAAAAATTAATAGAAAAGTCTATTTGCATATTTAAGAAAGTTTAGGAGGTCAAACTACACATTTTTAAAATTTAAGATATAAAGTGTACATAACTTATAATTCAGAGGATAAAGTTGAGTTTTCCCTTATTTAAATCAAACGGTACCAGGTTAGATAGCTTAACTGTCAAGGTTATAACTCGGATTAATCTTACGATCATTCAACGTCAGGTGCATGATTAAAGCAACCAAGCATACTAAACTAATTCATGTAAAATGATAATTGACATACTCTATTAGTTTGTTTGACTATCATCTTAATTTTTCACTCTATATGTAAATTTGCGCCAAAAGTAATACACAGTATGTAGCTTTTACTTGTCATCGATTAATCAGTCAAAGAAGAAAGAATATTGAGTAACAAAAGTTAAAAGAACAATCACATTCATTGTTGATACTGATCCAGCTTTATCAATTCATTGTTAATACAAAGCTAACTTTCTCACCTTGCTACAGTTCTCCCAAGATATATATATATATATATATATATATATATATATATATATGTTAAAACTTACAGGATCAATCAAATCAAGAATTGGTCAAATCCATGTAAAATAGAGTACTCTTTGACAACTACAATCACTAAAAAAAAAAGAGATTTTCAAGAGGCCTGCACAGCAGTTGGACCCTCTATACCAAATGAAAAGTAACACTGCAACAGAATAAGGATTGTTTGAATAGCTGCATTTTTCTGAGTTTTGCAACTAAGGAAAAAGATAAAACTAGATTGGTTGAACTGCGTTGCACATACCAGGGTTCCTAACACACCAAAGTGGCTGAATTGGCTCAGCCCCTATACCTCTGCTTACCATTCTGTATCTCCATTCATTCAGTCTATCTGTGGCCTCTGCATACCTCTTCATACCATTTTCATTGCGGTTGCCAGACCACAATGTCTCTGCCATTGCAGAAGTTCTTGGCCAAAGTCTTGCATCCAAAACTGTAGCGTCAGCTTGTTCAGACCATAATGCCACTTCTCCACCCAAAACCAACTTTGCTTCTTCTTCACTCAGCCCATATGTTATATCGTAGTTGTATATTGTTTGCCATGTCTTAAAAGGTCCACACCAAGAGCCACCATCACTTTTGTCACCCGCAGTTTGATTATCATAGATACTGTTGTTCCCAACAAATTCGCCATGCCCACAATCCAGATAATAGAAGTCTGCTGAAGACACAATGGCCCGGTATCCAGAAGAAACTATCCTTTTGGTGTTGTCATGACCATTGTTCCATGTCTGCAAAATTACATGCTCCTTGGGGAGAATTGTGGATGGCACCTGGACTACATCATCTAGAAAAACGTCTTCCCAGTAGATGGCAGTGCGGTTGAGGGATAAAATGAAAGGGAGGGTGTTGTTGACAAAAATTTCAAGAACTTGGCTGAGAGTTCCGCCATTTGATAGATATTTCTGAATCGTGGGATCGGTTTTCCAGCAACCTGGCACAACCTCATCAGCACCAGCATGGTAAAATGGTTCTGGGAACAACGCGGTTACGTCGCGGATGACATTCTTTAGGACTTTGTAGGTCTTGGGATTCAAGGGGTTCAAATGCCCTGTCCCTGGTTCTGCTGCAAGCCTATCAGCTTCAGCCGGCCACCAGAACATGTTAGCACAAGTCACAATTTCAGGGTAGGCTAGAGCCCAAGATCCTGTATGCCCTGCCAATCAGTGATCAACATAAACTTCAGAACCACTATCTTGTAAAGCTGAACTATGTGAAAGAGTAAAGGAAAGGAATGTTTTTCAATCATAATATAGTTTTTTTTTTTTTCCGGTCAAATCAGAATATAGTTAAACTGTGCAAAACAGTGTTTTGTGCTTGGACATCATGGATGAAGCCTAAATTAATTTGTTAATTGGCCTTGTGATTACAATAATTAGTTTGTTGTTTCTTTGGGTGCGAAGCTCTATCTCTTCAAAGAATTTAACATCCTAATTCATGGTAGGCTGCAGCCCAAGATCCTCATGCTTTGCCAATATATAATTTATTTTAATCACCAATTCACCATAACTACTAGAACCATCAACATCAACATGGATTGTTTGATTATGTGAAAGCTTGAAGTATTTTTAACTTTGGAATGGAAGGAAAAGAAAACAAAAGACACTAGCTTCCAACAAACAAAGTTGCTACCTTATCAGCAGTGAAACTAAGGATCACACCAGCAGGAGGCCTCTCCCATGTAACCAAATTATCATCATGGCGAGATCCCATTTAGCTATGTAAAATCAGCACATTGGTTTCATCATTGAAGCACAAGATTCAAAGTAAGATTACCAATCAATTTTGCATCAGATATAAAGGACAATAGCTTCATACTGATGAATCTCTCAGAGTAGCAATGCTTATCAAATGAAGAAGTTCCTCAATTTTAGAATTGTATATTTTAAGTTCCAAAGAGGTCAATGACCTGGTCTGATTCGGTAAATGGCAAGCTAAAGTTAGGTAATTTAGCGGCCTAAACTGGAAATTCAGTTCCTGAATGAAGCAATATCTAGGGGCTTGGTACCACTTGAAAAATCGAGATAATTTCAGCATAATATTTTGGTATCACAAACTCGGGTTTCATTACAATATTCATGTACAATAAAACAGAGTTCTAACCTTGCATACTGTGCCAAACCAAAACCACAATTAATTAAATGGTGGTGTTAGTCTGACAAACACATTCGATCAACAGGAAAAATAAAAAAACTACAGAACTCAAAGTCAATGAGCATATCATCAAGAATTCTTCTATGTCAATTAATTAAGCATATCATCAAGAATTCTTCTATGTCAATGAATCAATTTCCAGCCGTCGGTGCAAATTTCTTATTATCAGATGCAAGTTCTCGTGGTCGCAAAAGAATTAAACAATCACCAACATCTCAACAACCACACATAATAATAAGACTGATATCCGGAATGGTCTCGCAGAAATATTAAGAGAACAAGTCCAAACTCGGGAAGAACAATGACAACAACCGCAACCCAACAATAACAAGAAAGAGAATCTTAGACTCAAAATTTATGCCTGAAAAGTGAAATTGATCACTTACCAGGAGAGTCAATCTCAGGAACAACACGAACCCCGTGATCAAATCCAAACTCCACGATCCTTCGAACATCCTCAGGGGAGTACACCATGTCACTCCCATAAGCACCCTTATCAGCCAACCCAGGCTCCGAAGGCACCACAAGAGGGAAAGATTGAGAATCAGTAATATGCCAGTGAAACACGTTAACCTTGTTCATGCTCATGGCCTTAATTGTCCTCATGATATCCCTCACGGGATAGTAGTTCCTCGCGGTGTCAAGCATGACACCGCGATGACTATAGAGTGGGGTGTCCCACACGTGTACCCCGACAGGCACGCGAGTGGGCCCGCCCCACACTAGCTGTGAGAAGGTCTCCAGACCTCTCATGGCACCCCATGGAGTGTTGGAGGATATCGTCGCGGCCCCATCTTGGGGAATTGAGAGGGTGTAGGACTCGTCCACGGCATGGTGGAGTGGGGTGTTGGGGTCTGTGATGGTGATGGCGAGGGTGTAAAGTGGAGGGAGGTCTGTGGAGAGGTTGGTTGCTATGGGGACGAGTGGACGGTGGTGCTCCGTTTTGATGAGGCGGAGGTAGCGGTTGATGGCGGCGGAGAGGTGCTTGTTGCTGTGGTTGGTGGTGGTGGTGATGGTGAATGAAGGGTGGAGGAGGGTGGACTTGTGTGGTGGGGTCCATGTGAGGTTTCTTGGTTTGGGCCACACGTTGACGGTGGTGGTAACAGTTGTGGATGTGGTACTAGGTAGTGCATTATTTATGCTAGTTAGGCATAGAAATAAAAGTATTAGTAGCGGCGATGGTGTGGATTGTAGCAGCATCATGGTGGTGTTGATATTAAGTGCCACGCACTGTGTGAAACAATGGGTTGAGTATTTGGGTTATGTTTGTGGTGACTTGGTTTGGTTTGGTTGGTGATGGATTGGGGGTAGCATTTATATGGGGGGTTGCATGTCCTTGACATGGGTGCTAGGGGTGAAGACTTCTATGAGAACATGTTCTTGAGGACAGAAATTCTTGGATGTTTATATTCTAAAAAAAATTATTATTTAGAGTTTAATTTATGGTGACTACTCTCATACTTATGGGTCAATACCTTCCCTGCAATTGCATTTAACAACATTTACAAAATGTAATTAGATGAATCAAAATATATTATTAAACTCAGCTTCTGCCCTCTTCCTTTATTGCCACTCACTCCTTCTTCCTAGCCGCCAGACAACCTCCATCATTGCTCCTCCCAGCACCTTCTGAATCGCCGATTGGAGCCCCACTGCGATCTGTGACCTTCGTTGCGAGCTAGGGCCTTTGCCATCATCGCCAACCACTCCATCGTTAGAAATCGTCGCAGCAGCAGCGTCGTAAAACTCGATCACACCACGTTGCCTCAGCCCGCGCCACCTCCTTGGTCTTCCTCCGCCACCATGAGCGTGCGAAGCCACCTGCACTGCCCATCGTCGTCCCCTCCCTCTTCCCTCATCCGACGGCCTCTTTCACTAGCGCCTCCCATCCTTGACTATCCAGAACTTGCAACAAAGCTCAACCATAGTCCAACACATCATAACAAACCTTACTGATGTGGAACCCCGTGGATATAAACACCCAGAAACCCCAACACACAATTGATAAAATACTACAAGGGAATCACTCTACTTTGTAATCCTCTATTTAGTTTCCTGATGCAACAAGATAAAGGAATCACTCAACCTCACCTGCACACACAAAGTTTTTTAAAGAAATAGAGAAATTTCATTCAACATCAAATTGATCTAAAGTGGCTACCAAGTTTGGAGGTATTTATACCTCTTATTTAGGTTAAACTTATTTCCTAACCCTACCAAACTAGGTCCAAATTACCACACTATAAATTGGGCTTAACAAACATAAAACATGAAACAAGTCTTGAAACATTTAAAAATAAATAAAAACTAATAAACTAAATAAATAAGACTTGGCCCAACATGATCAAAACATATGCTTGATGCAAATTAAGCTAATAATTCAAATCTTGAAATATACATTTTGCCCTCTTAAGCTCGTATTACTTACAAAATCCACAATAATGAAGCAACCCTCTCTCAATCGTTTATGGCAACAACAAAAACTAATACCCCATATTGAATCTCAACAACCCACAAAACCCAGCTTTAAAGTTTCAAATTTTCACAAGCACTGATGACGAACAAAAACAGCGAACCACCCCCCCAAAAGCGAGGAGCGAGGATTTGACGATCTCAAGCTTCGCCGGTAAAGAACTATGCTGGAAAATGGAACAAGAAGATGAGTGGCTCCATTGCGGCGAGCCGATGATGGTGAAACTCGAGCAAGAACCAGGAAAAAAACTGAAGAGAGAAATAAGGAGGGGGTGGTGATGATGGTGGTGGAGGACAGAGGAGATGACGCGATGGCGGAGGTCACCGTCATTGGAAGGGTGTGGCGGCGATGGGGGAGCATCGTGAAGGCGGGAAAAGATGTGCAAGAATTTTAGACACATGTTGTGCCTATATGCTGACACAGAAGCAACTGTGTGGGAGGTATTGACTGGCACATGTAGGTGAGAATCCACCTTAATTTATATATACGAACAATTTTATATGACATTCAATTAGGTGCTATAACATAACAGTAGTCTCGATATGAGATAATGCGTGTGCAAATGAAACACTTTTACTTAATTGAGAGCACTTATTTCACTCTAACTATACACAGAAATTAAATATATTACATTAAATAGTTGGATAAATTAGTCCCTGAAAAATAAATCTCATAAAGTGGCCTTTTTAAAAACTTTAAATCGGACAAATTGGTCCTACAAAATTTAATAATCGGCCAAATTAATTCATCTAATAAGTTAGGTAAGGAAAATTAACTTATTTAATAATTTACTTTTACATGGACTAATTTGAGAGGATTTGTTTGTAGGGACTAATTTTTCCAACTATTCAATTTTATATGGATCAATTTGAGTGTTTTTTTTTTTCCTTTTTACAAGGACTAAGTTAGTCAACGCGAAATTTTAGATAGACAAATTTTTGTAGTTTTGTCTTAATTCTATAGTATTTATTATCTATATATTACATTAATTATAGCAAATTATTATCATTATTTTTAATGTTATAATTGAGATATTCTCGTAAAAAAAAATTATAATTGAGATATTACTCCTTTGTGTACAATCATTTTAGAAAAGATTTTTTTTACTGAAACAGTACTTTTCTATTTTTTATCTGTCTAGGTAAGATTTTTTTTTAGTTAAAAATGATCCTCAGAAAAAGAAAAAAAAAGAATTTCTTTTCAAAAAATTTAATTTTAATTATAGAGAAATTTTTTATGACAATATAAAAAAATGTTTGAGCCTTTGAGGATTTAAAAAAATCTGTTTAATATTATATACAAATATAAATTATTCTTTACGGAAGTATAAATCAATTTTATATAAAAACGTAAAATAATTTTTATTTTTCTAAAATAAATTTTTACCAAAAACTTCAAAAATATATTTAAATATAATTTTCTCAACTTAAAATTCATCCAAATGAGTTAATAATAAATTTAGTAATATTCTAAGGTCATATTCGGTTGGAAGATAAAAATGATGATACATGTTTGGTTAAAAGATAAAATGATATTTAAAATTACTTAGATGAGTCTTATATATTATTTTATACTCCTTTCCTTTAAAAAAATTGTCAAATTTCAAAATTTATATTTAAAAATATCTATCAATTTTACATTTTAATGAATCATTAACTTTTTCTTTCAATTCTATCCCTAATTAATTTCACATTTTTAAAGCATTCCATTTAATATTAGTGTGTTATATCAATTAATATGAAGAAATATATTGACTTATTTACTATATTTTACTCAATTACTAATATTATTTATTATTTTTTTAAATATCTGTATTTTTCCAAAATTAATAGATATTTTTTAAAAAAAGAGAGAGTACATGGAGTGATATTTATTGTCACTTTTATTACTCAATCAAACACTTCTCGAGTTTTTCTATTTGTTTCACCTCAAGAACTATTGAGAATTTCTAGAAAACGGAATAGATGAGTCTTAATGAAGAGTCAGCATCTCTGGACAGCTAGTCTTTTTTTTCCAGTTATTATTATTTATTATTTTTCCTTTCTGTTCGAACTGCTAGTTCTTGTTTGTTGTTGTTTGTTTGCGTGTTGGTTGGACTACGTGGAATCGGCCGGCCGATGCTTCCTCTGTTTTTTTTTTTGGTTATAGAAGAAAGGCAAGACAAAAGAAAAGCAATGAAAGTAACCATGGAAACATTCATTCCCTAAAACATCCTCATTCAAGTGAGGTAGATTGCTGGGAGAACGAGTTTGTCAAAATCTAATATGATCATTAGTAATATTACCCAATTTAGTCATTTCATCAGTGCATGAATTGTTCTCGCGAACACCATGAGACAAATGTACAACGACAAATGCTTCCTCTAGATCAATTAGGGTAAGACCTTTTTTTTCAACTTTATTCTCTCTATTTTTTAATAAGAATTTATTTATAAAATTTATCTATTTTTAAATTTATTCAATTATTTTCTTAATATGTGTGCATAGATAAAGATGCTTCTTTAAAAATCAATGGAGTAACCATCAGAGTAAGACCACTAGTACTTATTGCAACAAAATTTGATTAAATTTGGTTGGACTACCTTATTAAAAATAGACTAAGAAGGAAAAAATAAAAGTAAAAATTGTTCAAGAGCGATACACTTTTAATTCGCTAAGGTAGTGTTTGTTTCTATCCCAGGACAAAAATACAAGGACAATCTTTTTTTGTATCATATTTGGTGGTGGAGATGAAGTACAGGGACGGAAAAATTTTCTGTCCCAGAGAAAACAAATTTCATATATTTCTGTCCCTCTAAAAAGTGGGGATAGTAGTCCAGCCACCAGGCCGGCGGCCGTCGGTTAACACCAGAAGTCAACGCCGGCCAACTGCCGGTCAATGGTAGTTAATGTCGGCCGGCCGCCAGTCAACGGTAGTCAATGCTAGCCGATCGTCGGTTAATTGTGGTCAACGGTCAATATTTTTTCTGTCTCCACTCTACAACCAAACATAATATAAGGACAATATTTTTTCTGTCTCGATCTCCACTATCCCTATATTTCTGTCTCTATCCCACTTAAGACACAAACCAAATGCCACCTAAGGGCCTTGCTTTTGAGGTTGGGGATGCTGTTGCCGATTTAGAAGCTCATTTGGATCACCTTTTTTTTTGTTTTTCCTGTCAAATAGCCTAATACTCCAATTGTGATCAGATTCAACCATTTGGTCTCCATTAAACCAATTCTTTTGTTAATCACATGATTCGTTCTATTATCTTGAAAGTCCCTGTCACATATTCAATATAGGTATTGAAAATATCAATGCACATAGCACTATGTTCCTCACCAGAAACTTACACTATTTTCTATTGAATTAATCTACCCTTAGGCCAGTTTTAATGTTACCTTGGATCCGATAAACAACCACCACCTCCAAGATTGTCAGAGAAAAAAAATCAAGCAAAAATGTTGGAGCATAATGGTAAATTTTAAATATTAAATTTACCAAATTTTATAACATAATGACAATTAATAAATAAATTAATAAGTTCTTAGTAATGTTTAACCAACACCCAAAAATAAGTATTCATGAGTTCTCATAAGTTATTAGGATTGGTTTAGTGGTGAAGGGTTTTAGTAGAAAGTATGAGGTCCTAAATTTAAACTTCATTATAAATAATGTAATTTTCGAAATATAAAAAAAAAAAAAAGACTTCTCATGCTTATCACACTAAACAATAGCTGAAGTAAATAAGTGAAATGAAAATGGAGTAAAACCCTAAATAAATTTGAAGAACCAATGGACAAGTGAAATATGACATTAACGACATGAGTCATGATTTTTTCACAGGAACATTAAACTCGGTCCCAAAACAAAATACAGAATTAGATATTTTAAAAAGCCCAAAATAACTTTTAAGAATAGCAAGTAGAGTAAGAATGGCATGAGGCTGTCATTGTAGGATTTGGATGCTCTAAAATGAGAATCTTACTTAAAGGATAAAGTAAACAATTTCACCATTAGATTAATTGAATGAAAAGAGCTTCATTTATAATTTTATTGACACTAAGATAAAATCTTCTTACTTTACTCTATAAAATAAGGATCTCACTTTAGAATGTGCTTATCCTAAGGTTGCAAGGAGCAAGGTGCTTTCTTATCTACATTTAGATGCACCAAAATCATGTTGGTTGTATGTTACATTTTTACAATTTTGTAGTATACGAAGAAATGATGTTATAATATTAGAGTTGATCACAATGTAAAGTTAATTGCTAACCATTTATGGTTCTTTTTCATTCATATTATTGATGCTTCTTGATCGATAATGCACACAAACATTCTATGACACTTATGTTATCATTTATTTTTTGTGACTTATTTTATCATTAACTATAGCACTCCACTTATTAGAATAAACTTGTTATCATTTTATTTTATATCAATTATCATGTATATCTATTCAAAAGCAACTATTTTTTCTGTGCAGCAGCATATAGTGAGTATAGTTTTTTTATATGAAAAAGATTCTATATAGTATATACAATATGCAATATGAATTGTGTATCTTTTAACCATCTCATGCATTGCATGAGTAATAAACTAGTACTAGTTTAATCTCTAAAATATTTTTGACACCAATTCAGCCCTGAAAAATATGTGTCACATTAGTTTATTCCTTGAAAAAAATTTTATATCAATTTAATCATTAAAATATACGTGTGACATCACTTTTGTCCTTAGAAGATAAATGTCACATCTATTTAATCCCCCTTTTTTTTTAAATTCATAAACTTATTTTATGTCACATGTATCTTTAAGAGACCAAAGTAATGTCATATATATCTTTCAAGAACCAAACTGATATAAAAAATCTTCCAAAAACTGAAATGATGTCAAGTGTATCTTTTTTTAGAATTAAATTAATATCAAAAGTCTTTTAGATACTAAACTAATATCATATGTATCTTTGAGCGACTAAATTGCTAGTTTAAGCTAATGAAATGAAGAGAATGGACTCAAAGATTGCGTAAAAGGTAAGGAAAGAAAAGATTTAGAGTGCTTTATCTTATAAAAAACGGACATAAAGGGTCAAATCACTCATAAGGTTTGAGTAAATTGTATTCCACTCCATTCTTGTACATAAATTACATTACACCCCAGTAAGTTTTAAAAAACTATTAAAAAATTGTTATTTTAATTTAACTTTTTTCATATTATATGATAAAAAATAAAATTTAAAAATATTTAAATATTTTAAAGAAATAAGATATTATATTTTCATTTTTATTTTTATATTTGAATAAATAAATAAATAACTATTGATGTCATGACCCGACCTGGGCATATGATTGGCATATGAGAAGTTTCATCCTTACGTAAGCCTTGTGACCTGTTAGTTATCTCTATATGCATGCTATGCTCATAAAAATTGTTTAAATTATTATATTTTCTGCAGAACAACCACATGTTTTCTAAAATCAAGATAATTATATCTAAAAACTTGTAACACATCTTTTGAGCTCCAAATCCTGAAATCATTTATATATATAAATCAACTTGCACTTATCCAAATGTCCAAGTTATTGTATACAAATCAGATGTAATTATAATATACCAAATGTAACTTAAAACATGCTCTAGGTCTAGGATCTTAGTTGCATCTACATTGGAGTACTCTAAACTCATGACAATAATGATCACCACTGGAATCTAATGCTGCTTGAAGAAAGATGGTTGGGAAATACCCTCAACGATTACAATATCTATAAAATATAAGAAGAACAGAGAGGTGAGTTTTGTAACCAAAACTAAGTGAGTGAGTCCTTATCTAAAACCGACACCAAAGAAATCATGTATAAAAATCATAATAACATTAATAATACAAAAAAGACCTCACATAATCAAGTATACATGTTTCTAAAAGTCCTTCACAATCATCATCTTACAACCCAAAGACAACTTTCTCAATTTACTTTCATACCTAAAATCATACAAGCTCATAGTGTAGTAGCTATTCGAGAAACAATAATTTCTACTTTGATTTGTGGGTGCTCAGTTCCTTGTGAACAAGAGCCCTAACTAAAATTATAATGGTTTGCCTCCATGGCTGATCAAGGAATTGCCTTCATGACTGTTACATATACCATGACTTACATTTCATAATATTGCCTCGATGACCGTGTAATACCCCAAATATAGAATTTATTAGTATCTAAATTATCATTATCATTACTTATTTTTACTATTATTATTATTATATAAAACATACACGGGTTTAGAGTTGTTAACATTATTGTTGGTATTATTATATTATATATGATTGGAATCATGTTATTAATAATAATATTATTATTATATTAATACTATTATTATATTATATAGAAGCAACCCATGCTGCACGAGGCTCATGGGATTGCATTATGAATATTATTATTAATATTATATATAGATATATATAGGTGCAATCACGTGTTGCATCATTGTTACATATTATAATCTATAAAAATATTATTATATATATGTGTGCAATCATGCATTGCACGGTTATCACATATATATATATATATATAAAAATTATTAGAGTGTGTTGCACGCTTTATATTTTAATATGATTATTGTTATATATATATATATAAATGTTAGAATTCATCACTTGCAGCGTGAAAGCTTAGGAACTCAATCTAATCAGGTTGTGTGGAGTGTATCACCGTGTGTGTACCTTGTCTCACTTGTGTTCTTATTTTATACTATTAGTATATTTAAGACACACCATAATACTCCTAAATATTTTTCTAATAATGTTAGCCGCGGAAGGAATTTTCCTAGAAAGAGAAACATGATCTCTCTCAAATTAATCTCTTTCGGTAAGTGATCTTCACAGAATTTAGCCAATTCCTCCCTTTTTATCTAATTTGTAAATTTGGATACTGTCAGACATAGTTTTCTCTCAACATTTTTCCTCCTTACCATTTCAAACTCAGTTTGGGTAATAAAGTCAATTTGTTTATGTTTTTTTCTATATTGTTTGGCAGCTATTGGTGCCATTCCAGTTTCTCAAAGTCAAGTTATTAGTGGAAGCACACTGCCAACTACCAACGGTGAGTGAGTTTAAGCTCATAACCATACTTTTGGTCATTATTAGTATATTTCCATATTATATAAATTATTTATGAAATTTTAGAATGTTTTATATCAAGAGAATATGCTATTATGAATTATGTCAATTTTAGAAATATTATTGCTTTTACAATTATCATGAAAATTAGTCATTTTAGAAAACTCATGGGACCATACTTGTTGTATGTATGATTTAGATTTATTTATCAGTTAGAAAGTATTACAAATTTCAATTTTGTATGAAATTATTACTATTAGTGTTTAGCCAATAAATAGTGAGAAACAGATCAGTGAGTTACGGCTGCATGATTGATCGTTAACCTTGGTACCAAGTGGTCCGCTAGAGGACTAGCTCACCCACAGTAAGGAACCTAGTGAGGTGTCCATTTATGGGAACTAGTTAAGTGCCCATCAGATTAGCCATTGGCTCAAATTAGCTATTCAGCTAATATATTTATTCCTGTTTCTCTACTAGTTATTGCCATGAATTCAGTTAATATATTATTGTAGTACAGTCATATGTAATTATATATATAATATATTCCATATCAGCTGCATGTATAAGTTATGTATTTTGTTGATGTCCCATGTGGGTTGTGAGTGAAGGCTCACTCACTGAGTTTTGATGAACTCACCCCTCTCTTTTCCTTCTCCTACAGATATAGCTACAGGTTCAGTTGTACCACATGATCCTCTGCAGTAGTGCTACAATTTCCTTGGTGAGCTTCGCTTTGGAGTGGAGCTTATTGTCAATTATGTCAGTTTAGTAGTGCTCCAATAAGTGTGTAGGCAGGATCCCGGACATGCATTATATTGTTTTGTTTATTTTCAGAATTTCTATTATTTGTTTAAGTACGTTTGGCTATGGCTCAGATTACGAATTTTATGTTCAGAATTTATGTTTTGAGAACCTTTTCAGATTGATGAAATCTAGTTAAAATTGAAATATTTTGAATATATATATTCAATTTATTTATGCATATTAATTAGTCATGTGATAAGAGGCTTCCGTGGGGATCCAATTCCTCACGTGCCGGTCACGCTCTGTAGAAGGGTCGTGACAAAGTGGTATCAGAGCAATAGGTTTCCCTACATATTATTGGAGCAAGTGTCCACAAATAACATGACATTTATGTAAATGGAAGCGCGCCCATTTGCATTGATGTGGTGTTATTTAAGGCCTTTAGGAAATGGTCAGTCTTGTTTAGGTTCTATAAGAGCTTGTCTTTCTTGGCACTCATAGTCTTGTTATATGCCCTCCCTTTCACAGTGTGACAATGCCACCTATACACTCTTCACATCTTCACCGTCGCTGTAGGAGCAATGCATCCAGTGACAATGCTCGTCTTAGAGCTTTTGAACAGATGGTAGCAAACTTGACAGATGTGATGGCCAGGCAGCTAGAATCGACTACGCAGCCACCTCCAGTTAGAGATACAGATGACTCAGCCTTAGAGCGTTTCAAAAGGATGGACTCACCTACTTTCAACGGGCGTCTAACGACTGAGGATCCCCAAGAATTCCTTAGGCAGGTGGAGAAGATAGTTGGTGTCATCCATTGTTCTTCGGAAAAAGCGGTGGAGTTAGCTGGCTTCCAACTAGGAGGCCAAGCAGAGTTATGGTATCAGGAATTCCGATAGAGGTATGGAATTGCTAACTCTCCCTCTTGGGAACAATTCAAGGAAGCCTTCATGCGAAGATTCATATCAGAGAGCCGCCAAGCGCAGATGATTGAGGAGTTTTTGAAGCTCCGTTTAACTCCAGGCGTGACAGTTACAGAGTACGATGAGCGTTTCACTTATCTAGCACAGGCAGCCTCTAGTATGATACCGACAGAGACAACTAGGGTGAGACGTTTCGTTCAGGGTCTACCAAGAGATCTATTCCTCAGCTTGCAGCCTCACGTTGGGACCATGGATTATGCTCAGGTAGTAGACATAGCAATTGGTCTCGAGAATGGTCTAGCAGAACGAAAGGCGATGTCAGAGGCCAACAAAAAAGCCAAAGTTCATGCCTCTTTCTCGAGTGGAGCAGGTTTGAGCAAGGGTCACCATCAGCAAGGACAACAGCGGGGTCAGTCGGGTAGGGCCACCTTCTCAGAGCCCATCCCGGCACGCCCAATTGCATCACAGACTCTGAGTAAAGGAAGTAGTCAGTACAGTGGACAAGGTTCATGATAGTCATATCCAGTATGCCCGATTTGCGAGAAGAGACATCAGGGTCAATGTTTATTTGGCTCTTCAGTATGTTATGGATGTGGCCAACCAGGCTATAAGCGTGGAGAATGCCCGATGTTTCAAAGAGCTCCTAGCCAAGGGTCAACTAACCCCTCCACATCAATTCAGTCTCTTCAGTCGACAGTCCAGGTCGGTGTCATCGGATCAGCAAGCCGTAGGGCCGGGAGTAAGGGCCCCGTCGACAGAGGTGCAGGTGGAAGAGGAGCAGGTGGTAGAAGCCAAGGTAGTGGAGGACAACCCCGTTTATTTGCGATAACCAGTCAGGATGCGCAGGCTTCAAATAAAGTAGTAACAGGTATGACAACAGTATGTTCCTTCAATGCTATGACGTTATTTGACTCGGGGTCTACCCACTCTTATGTATCCCCATTCTTTGTTGTACGGTTTGGAAGATCCCCTGAGGATCTTGACGAGCCGTTTTTAGTTGGGGTACCTTCGGGAAAGCCCATCCTTAGTCAGAAAGTATATAGACCATGTGCAGTCAAAGTTGGTGACATGGAAGTGCTAGCAGATTTGAAAGTGTTGGACATGTCTGACTTTGATATTATTCTAGGCATAGATTGGTTATCCCCATGTGATGCCTTGATAGATTGTTATAGAAAGGTAGTGAGATTCGAGGTTCCAGGTGATGA
The DNA here is from genome assembly GCA_031216105.1 of Dalbergia cultrata. Lineage (NCBI taxonomy): Eukaryota > Viridiplantae > Streptophyta > Magnoliopsida > Fabales > Fabaceae > Dalbergia > Dalbergia cultrata. The sequence continues at coordinate 24,418,747 of CM062350.1, forward strand.
ACCAAGAGAGTTTATTGGCACAAGATGCTCGACACCAACGAGCTTAATATCAGCTATGAATACGCTACGGTTGATAGATAGAGGTGGTTATGGGTTTTTAGTTGCAGTCAGGGATGTAAAGGCAGAGATACCAAGTTTGGACACGGTTCCGGTGGCTAACGAGTTTCCGGATGTGTTTCCAGATGATTTGCCGGGTATGCCACCAGAAAGAGAAATAAAGTTTGGGATAGAACTTGAACCAGAAGTTAGGCCCATCTCTATACCCCCGTATCGCATGGCTCTAGCAGAATTAAAAGAATTGAAAGAGCAATTACAGGAGTTGTTGGACAAGGGATTCATATGGCCAAGTACCTCTCCATGGGGTGCTCCAGTGTTGTTTGTTAAGAAGAAAGACAGTTCGATGAGAATGTGTATAGACTATAGGCAGCTAAATAAGGTGACGATTAAGAACCGATACGCTTTACCCTGCATAGATGATCTTTTTGACCAGCTTCAAGGGGCAACATATTTTTCCAAGATCGACCTTCGATCTGGTTACTATCAGCTAAAGATTAAGGATGAAGATATACCTAAGACGGCTTTCAAGACTCGCTATGGACATTATGAGTTCTTAGTGATGTCCTTTGGGTTGACCAATGCCCTAGCAGCCTTCATGGATTTAATGAATAGGGTGTTTAAACCATTTCTGGATCACTTTGTGATTGTCTTCATCGATGACATCTTAGTGTATTCCAGAAGTAAGGAGGAACATGAACAACACCTGAGAATAGTTTTACAAACCTTGAGGGAGAATCGATTGTATGCCAAGTTCTCCAAGTGTGAATTTTGACTAGATCAAGTGCCATTCCTTGGACACGTAGTGTCAAAGGATGGCATCATGGTAGGCCAAAAGGACGTGGAAGCAGTGCAACAATGGCCTAGACCTACAACAGTTTCAGAAGTTCGTAGTTTCTTAGGCTTGGCAGGATGTTACAGACGATTCGTTCAAGAATTCTCGAGGATTGCAGCACCTATGACCAAGCTGACCCAGAAGAATGTGAAGTTTCAATGGACAGAAGAGTGTGAAGAAAGTTTCCAGAAACTCAAAACATGCTTGACCACGGCACCAGTTCTTGTACTACCTTCAGGTTCAGGTGGCTTTTCAGTATTCTGTGACGCTTCTAGGATTGGACTTGGCTGTGTCCTGATGCAGCATGGCCGGGTTATAGCATACGCCTTGCGACAACTTAAGAAGCATGAGCAGAATTACCCTACGCATGATTTGGAGATGGCGGCAGTGATTTTTGCCTTGAAAATTTGGAGGCACTACCTGTACGGCGAGACTTATGAGATTTTTACAGACCATAAGAGCTTGAAGTACATTTTTCAATAGAAAGATCTGAACCTGAGACAATGTAGATAGCTTGAGCTGTTAAAGGATTATGACTTACCACCCAGGGAAAGCGAATGTAGTGGCAGATGCTTTAAGCAGGAAGTCGGCAGGCAGTTTGGCTCACATAGCACTATTAAGACAGCCGTTAGTGGAAGATATCCACAAGTTAGAAGCTGAAGGAGTTCAGTTCGGCCTTAGTGAATCAGGGGCTTTTCTAGCTCACATCAAGGCTTAGTCAACCTTGGTGGGACAACTCAAAGCACGACAAGGTGAAGATATGAAACTAGCTAAGTTGGTTGAGGATGTTCGTAAAGGTGAGAATACAGAGTTCTCAGTTGATACTGAGGGTGTATTGCACCTTGGGAACCGATTATGTGTACCTGCAATAGATGAGTTGAGGAGAAAAGTAATGAAAGAAGCCCATGGTGCAGCATACTCAGTGCACCCAGGATCAGTTAAAATGTATCAGGATCTAAAACAGTTGTTCTGGTGGGATGGTATGAAGAAAGATATCGGTGACTTTATAGCTAGGTGCTTAGTGTGCCAGCAAGTCAAGGCTGAGCACTAAAGGCCAGTAGGTTTACTTCAGCAGATAGAAATTCCATAATGGAAGTGGGAGAGGATAACCATGGACTTCGTAGTCAGTTTTCCTCGAACCACCAAAGGGTTTGACTCCATATGGGTAATAGTAGATAGAATGACCAAGTCAGCACACTTTTTACTAGTAAAAACTACCTTTAGTGCAGCACAATATGCTCAGTTATATATCGAAGAGATAGTCAGACTCCATGGTGTCCCAGTATCTATCATATCCGACAGAGGGTCCCAGTTCACTTCACGATTTTGGAGGGCATTTCAAGAGGCCCTTGGGACACGTGTGGATTTAACCACAGCTTTTCATCCCCAAACAGATTGTCAGTCAGAAAGGACAATACAAACCTTAGAAGATATGCTCAGAGCCTGCATACTAAATTTCGAAGGAAGCTGGTGTGATCACCTACCCTTGATAGAGTTTTCATACAACAATAGTTACCAGGCTAGTATCTAGATGGCACCATTTGAAGCCTTGTATGGGAGGCGGTGCAGGTCTTCCATTGGGTGGTTTGAACTTGGCGAAGCTAAGTCTTTAGGCCTGGACCTAGTTCAGGAAACCTTAGAGAAGGTCCAATTGATTAGAGAACGTCTCCTAGCAGCACAATCCAGGCAGAAGTCATATGCAGATAATCGTCGACGTGACTTGGAGTTTGCGATTGGGGATCACGTGTTTTTGAGAATATCCCCCATGAAAGGTGTAGTGAGGTTTGGTAAGCGAGGAAAGTTAAGCCCTCGTTTTATCGGTCCGTTTGAGATTTTAGAGAGAGTTGGAACAGTGGCCTATAGGTTGGCACTACCTCCCAGTTTATCGGTCATACACCCAGTGTTTCATGTTAGTATGCTCAGGAAATATATACATGACCCATCTCACGTGTTCACTCCACAGATGGTTCAAATTGATGAGAGCTTGTCATATGAAGAGAAACCAATTGCCATAGTAGATAGGCAGATCAAGAAGCTTCGCTCAAAGGAAATAGCCTCAGTAAAAGTTATCTGGAGGAACCATTCAGGCGAGGAAGCGACTTGGGAAGCTGAAGAAGCTATGAAAACCAAATACCCCCATCTTTTTCCATCTCAGGGTACGTTGTTTAGATTTGGGGACCAAATCTCTTTTAAGGGGGGGTAGTATGTAATACCCCAAATATAGAATTTATTAGTATCTAAATTATCATTATCATTACTTATTTTTACTATTATTATTATTATATAAAACATACATGGGTTCAGAGTTGTTAACATTATTGTTGATATTATTATATTATATATGATTGGAATCATGTTATTATTAATAATATTATTATTATATTAATACTATTATTATATTATATAGAAGCAACCTATGCTACATGGGGCTCATGGGATTGCATTATGAATATTATTATTAATATTATATATAGATATATATAGGTGCAATCACGTGTTGCACCATTGTTACATATTATAATCTATAAAAATATTATTATATATATGTGTGCAATCATGCATTGCACGGTTATCACATATTAGAATATATATATATATATTATTAGAGTGTATAAATTATTAGAGTGTGTTTCACGCTTTATATTTTAATATGATTATTGTTATATATATATAAATGTTAGAATTCATCACTTGCAGCGTGAAAGCTAAGGAACTCAATCTAATCAGGTTGTGTGGAGTGTATCACCGTGTGTGTACCTTGTCTCACTTGTGTTCTTATTTTATACTATTAGTATATTTAAGACACATCATAATACTCCGAAATATTTTTCTAATAACGTTAGCCGCCGAAGGAATTTTCCTAGAAAGAGAAACATGATCTCTCTCAAATTAATCTCTTCCGGTAAGTGATCTTCACAGAATTTAGCCAATTCCTCCCTTTTTATCTAATTTGTAAATTTGGATACTGTTAGGCATAGTTTTCTCTCAACATTTTTCCTCCTTACCATTTCAAACTTAGTTTGGGTAATAAAGTCAATTTGTTTATATTTTTTTCTATATTGTTTGGCAACTATTGGTGCCATTCCAGTTTCTCAAACTCAAGTTATTAGTGGAAGCACAATCCCGACTACCAATGGTGAGTGGGTTTAAGCTCATGACCATACTTTTGGTCATTATTAGTATATTTCCATATTATATAAATTATTTATGAAATTTTAGAATGTTTTATATCAAGAGAATATGCTATTATGAATTATGTCAATTTTAGAAATATTATTGCTTTTACAATTATCATGAAAATTAGTCATTTTAGAAAACTCACGGGACCATACTTGTTGTATGTATGATTTAGATTTATTTATCAGTTAGAAAGTATTACAAATTTCAATTTTGTATGAAATTATTACTATTAGTGTTTAGCCAATAAATAGTGAGAAACAGATCAGTGAGTTAACGGCTGCATGATTGATCGTTAACCTTGGTACCAAGTGGTTCGCTAGAGGACTAGCTCACCCACAGTAAGGAACCTAGTGAGGTGTCCATTTATGGGAACTAGTTAAGTGCCCATCAGATTAGCCATTGGCTCATATTAGCTATTCAGCTCAGATATTTATTCCTGTTTCTCTACTAGTTATTGCCATGAATTCAGTTAATATATTATTGTAGTACAGTCATATGTAATTATATATATAATATATTCCATATCAGCTGCATGTATAAGTTATGTATTTTGTTGATGTCCCATGTGGGTTGTGAGTGAAGGCTCACTCACTGAGTTTTGATGAACTCACCCCTCTCTTTTCCTTCTCCTACAGATATAGCTACAGGTTCAGTTGTACCACAGGATCCTCTGCAGTAGTGCTACAATTTCCTTGGTGAGCTTCGCTTTGGAGTTGAGCTTATTGTCAATTATGTCAGTTTAGTAGTGCTCCAATAATTGTGTAGGCAGGATCCCGGACATGCATTATATTGTTTTGTTTATTTTCAGAATTTCTGTTATTTGTTTAAGTACGTTTGGCTATGGCTCAGATTACGAATTTTATGTTCAGAATTTATGTTTTGAGAACCTTTTCAGATTGATGAAATCTAGTTAAAATTGAAACATTTTGAATATATATATTCAATTTATTTATGCATATTAATTAGTCATGTGATAAGAGGCTTCCGTGGGGATCCAATTCCTCAAGTGCTGGTCACGTTCTGTAGAAGGGTCGTGACAGACCGCTTGGTACACCGCCTCCTCTGCAGTCAGATGTACCAAAGTTACTATTCTCTAAACATGAATCATATGTATTTTAATTGAGATGGGATGGAATTAACAATAAACTTTTTGTACTTTGAGAGCGTCTGAATCTTTGAAATTCTGACATTCTAACCTTAGCATAACTGTAGATATGAAATTATATCTAAGGGATCACTAACTTGAAGGTATTGTGATTTCAAAAGCTATAGAATATGTAGCTGGCAGTTATTATGAGTATACAACTCTAACAATCAGACTTTAGCATAACTATGGCTATGATATCATGCCTAAGGGATTACCCTTTGCAGACATTGTGATTTCATACCTCCATAGAGCATGTAGCCCTCAACTATTTTAAATCCCATGAAGATTCAAGCTCTAAAACATTTTAATTAACCATCTAAAACATAATTCAATCTATCAAGCTTTTCATAACTAAAACCCTCAATATCATATTTCCAATAGCAAAGTTTGCACTCATAATTCTATACTCTTCTCTAAGCCTCATATTTGGTATAAAACTATATTATATACATAAACCATATCTAGAATCAATTTAACATTCATAAAAGCTTTTCATAATCACAATTGTCATCAAATACACTTGAAATCAGTTCAACAAACATGGTCCCATAAGTTTGATCAAAAACATATTTCATGCTCTAAGATCAATTAGTTCAAACATATAATCCAACAGTAAACTTTAAATTCTTGTACAGTATTTCACTAAAATCAAACAGTAGAACATACTTTCATGAAAATATCTCTAATGCAAAATATAGAGATCACAGATGCAAACCCACTCACGTGAAGAGGTGAACAGTGAAGGAATAGTATCAACAGAACCCTAGGAAGCAAGAATAGCACCAGTATTTGATATGGAAGTAATAGAGTTCTAGATTAACTTCTTGAATCTCAAAATAGCTTAAGTCTTATCCTACTAACAATAGGAGTACATCACCTCTTACTATCATTGAAAGAACACAAAACTTCCCCAAAGACATGAAATATTATAAGGAAAAGAAGATAAAGTTATTAAACTTGACATACCTTAAGTTTAGAAGAAAGAAAATGGAGTTTATAGAAATGGGGCTTGGGAATGGGAGAATCGCGTTTCTCTATAGACGAAGGGATGGAGGGTGTGTGGAATGGTCTGGAACCCGAAATGAGGGGTTTTTAGAAGACTATTGACCACTGGGGCAATGAATAACTACTGAGGCGGTCCCCTACCTTGATGCAGCACCGCCTTACTCTCTACTGATTGCCTGGGCGGTCTCATTTATTTACACTTCTTAATTTTAAGTTAATGTCCATTAACTTTAAAATATAAATGTAAATAAGGAAATATCCCCATTTGGATTCAAATAAAATATTAGAAAAATCAAAATCCCAACAAATCAAAATCCAAATTTTAGCTTTTAGTTTAAATCCGGGAATTCTCATAGTTTTATAAACTTTTACGTTAAAAATGGCGTGTTTAAAGGTTTCATAAAATTCATTAAAAATCACTCTTTAACTTATTTTTCTCTAAAGAACAATTACTGAGACTTTAGGTCCCAAGAATATGGTTCTTTCATATGGCCCTCTAAGGCCATATAGGGTTTAGACTTAGTGAAACTCAGGACCCGGAATAACAGGTAAGGGTAACTAGCACCTTTCTGAGTTTGAAAAAATTCCTAACCTTTTAATTTAAAATTTGTGGTATTATAATTGAACATTAAATTAAGTAATAAATTAAATTAATATAAATTATAATTTTAAATATTAAAATTAATAAATATTTATAATAACTATAGCTACAAATAATAAATATTTAAATAATAAATTTTATTTTAAAATTTACAAATAAATAATTATTAAATATTATTATTTTATTACAACTTTACTTTTTTTTTTGGTTAAATATTTACTTAAGATTAGAATTATTTATAATAGTCACAACAAGAGAATAATTGCATATTATATAATGTAACATTTTATATAATGTTATACTGAACACTATAAAGTATTAAAATCTTATTATGCTTAATACTATCAAGTCTTGTAATATCGAATCTTATCCTATCATACGTATCTAACAGACTCTTAGAGGGCTTTTGTTATGGTGTGACATACCTAGATTATTAGTAGTGAGGCTTTAAATTACTTGGCACATGCAACATTGTTTTGTTTTGTTATATATCATTATATTGGCAATCCAAATTACTAAGGCAATCCCCACGGGAGTGTCTATATGAATCACTACTAAGATAGTAATTCTAAATCCTATTATTATTATTATTAAAAATTGTTAAATCATCATTTTAATCATTCTATTTTATCATTTTTTAATGATTATCATTATAATTAATATTAGTTTCAAAATTAAAAATATATTATATATTTTGTAAGCTTTAAAAAATTTCTTCTCCAAAATTTTATCTCTTCATTTTTTATTTCTAAAATATTTTTTTCTTCAATTTTTTCAAAAAGTCTCTTTAAATTTTTCATAAAAATACTTTTCTCAATTTTCGTTTCTCTTATTTTGAAATTTAATTTCTTCTCTCTCTCTCTCTCTCTCTCTCACACACACACACACACACACACACACACACACACATTACGTGAAAGGTAATTTTATTCATAGAAAGTTTAATGATACTAATAAATTTAAGAAGATATTCTAATTCTAAATTGAATAAGAGACAAATACATTTCACATTTTGAACTATCCAACTATTTATAATTCTATTCTTTGCTAGAATACTATTGATATCAAAACATCTTTTATAACAGAGACTAACACAAAAAATGATACATGTTGAAGAATGTATTATGTCTCCTTTCAAGATAGGAATGTCTTTGTATTTATAAGACCATCAACACTATAAAAATGGAACAAATAAAACCAGAACACCCACAATTTGTCAATAGTCTCTCTCTAGTGATTTATTTTGTTAAAAAAAATTATTGACACCCGTATCTCAATTTAGAAATTAGAAATAGTAAGTAAAGACGTTTCAATGTTTTGATATGATTAAATCAATTTAATATTAAACCCACTATACCGTGTAGCAACAAAATAGGCCGAAGAAGAATTTTTTGATAAAAATCTTCCAACGTCTCACCTTTTTCCAAGTACAACTTCCAAACATCAGTTAACAGGGGCGGAGCCAAGCCTTTCCATGAGAGGGTCAGCACTAAAACATAATGTTCATAAAAGAGATAATAATATTTTTATAAATTTTATTTAACTTAAAGATTTTAAAAGAAACTTATAATAAAGTTGGTCTTCGACAAAAATAATGCTAATAAATTGATTTCTGAAGAGGAAAAAAAAAAAATATTTTGAGGTCCTAACAAGTAAATAGATATATAGAACAACTTAACTCATTCTCAATATTTTGATGAATTTATTTGTTCTAGTTGTATTTTTTTATACATATTCTATTTGTGTTTTTATTAGTAATCAATTTAAATTATTGTAAATTATTAAAGATTAATTTATCTTATAAATCATTTGAAAATACTAAGGACAAACTACTTGTCCTATACTTTTAATTGCAAGGGATCATGAAATGATTTTTTTTATTTGCTTGAATTGAAGGATCAATTTATTTGACGCTCTTTTTATTAAGAACGAATGAGGGGTTTATTCTTTTAAAAAAAAATTACACATTTCAATCAAAACTCCAAAAAACACATACGCACAAGAAGACTGCAGGTTGTGCATAGGTGAAGCCTGCAGGTTGCATTCTTTGAAACAAGAGTTAATAGTTTAAGGTGTAGAAAAAGAGTTGCCGACCCCTGCACAATGCGAAGAGATTCATTTGAAAAATTAGGACACTTATTCAATACTGGCTGGCTCTCTCCATTTGCCATTTATAGAGTGTGCTGAGACTCCCTATCGTCATCTCTTTTTTTTTTTTTTTTCCTTCTCAACTAAACATCTTGGTCTAATAAATTCTAAATTCTTCGATCAATGTATAATTTATGACAAGTAAGGGAAACACCTCAAAGACCTAAGCTATGAAAAGTTTTAGGGTACACAACAAAAACTACTTATGGGGTTTGTTCAAATAACATTTCACTTTATTATTCTGAAAATTTGATACTCCATCCCATTCTTTACAAATAAAATAAATGGAGAACAAATTAATAAAATAGAAAATAAAAACTATGAGAATAAATTTATAAAGGAAAAAATGCATTTCACCCCCTAAAATTTAATTCATGTGCAATTTAAACCCTCAAATTTCAAAGTGTATAACCCGCCCCCTTGGAATTACTAGGCCATGGAAAATGGCCCTTCTGTTAGCATGTCATCCAATTCTCACCGTTAAATGTCATCCGCCTCTCACATAATCACTTTTATGGACAAAAATACCCTTACTGATTTAATTTTCCAACCAATGCCAAGATCGGTCAACAGGTAGCAAAGGTTGACATGCACATGTCAATGCTCTGCTGGGGCTGTAGAGATGAAAATGAGCTCGGCCAAGAGGGAGTAGAGATTGGCCGAGAGGAAATAGAGCTCGTCCTGGATGAGGTAGAGGTTGACTGGCATGTGTCAATGGTTGGCCAGGGCAATAGAGATGAAAAGGAGCTCAGTTGAGAGGAGGAGGAGATTGGCCGAGAGGAAATAGAGCTCGTCCTGGATGAGGCAGAGGTTGACTGGCATGTGTCAATGGTTGGCCGAGATGGTAGAGGTGAAAAGAAGCTCGGCCAAGAGGAGATGTAAATCGGGCAAGAGAAAATAAAGCTCGTCTTGGAGGAAGCAAAGGTTGACAGAGATGAAAAAGGAGCTCATCTGGGGGATGGTGGAGTTCTTTTGAGAGAAAATAGATCTCGGCTAGGAAAATTAAATTTCAATCAAGGTAATTTTTTTCCATAAAAGTGATCGTGTGAGGAGCACATGACACTTAACAGTAAGAATTAGATGACACACTAACAGAAGGGTTATTTTGCACAGTTTGGTAACTCCAGGGGGTCGGGTTACATACTTTGAAATTTTAGGGTCTAAATTGTACACGAACTAAACTTTAGGGTGGTAAAGTACATTTTACCCTTTTATAAATGTAACTTTAAATCTACATATCTCTTAGATTGAACTAATTATTAAAATTCAATTACTAAAATGAATAGATAAAAATAAAAAGTATCATTCAATATTTATAACATATTATTTAAAAGAGAAATAGTACATGAAAAATACAAAATTATGTAATAAATATATTAAACTTATTATAGTAAAAGAACAAATTTGATGACAAAAAAGTTAAATTATATAACATTATTTTGTTTAGATTGGATTGAACTAGTTTTAAAAATTGGATTTTGCTTCTTTAAAGTAAAGATGTTGGTAAAGTACACAAGTGAGTAACCATTTTGCTTCTCTAAAGTGAGGATATTGGTAATGTACACACGTGAATGGTTACTCACTCTTGGATAAATAACTTGCATTATGTATGCATTATGTGTGGATCCTATAAAATAATCTAAGGGTGATTAATCCCTCACTTATATATTTTACTAACCTCCTCATTTTAGAGGAGTCAAACACCTTAAAAATTAGATCCAAAATTTGATTTGATCTGCATTGAATTGGTTTTGCAATTTTAATTGCATAGGATTTGAATTTTAAGAATCAATTTAATCTAAGAGACATGTTGAGTTGAAGTTGCATTTATATAATTTATCCTCTCCCTAGTTTTTATTTCTATTTTATTAATTTGTTCTAGATTTGTTTCTTTCTTTTTTTTTTTTTGTAAAGAATTAGATGGAGTATCATTTGAGAAAGCCTCAAGGGTACTCTTTATTATTTACCCAAACTTTTAAAGTTTTCCAAACCAAGTATTACATGCTAACCAGTTGACCTAGCAAAAAGCATTAAAAAATTTTAAAAAGTAAAATAGCAATTTTAATGAATTTAATGAATTGAATGTTTAAAAATAAATTTTAAAAATACTTAATAAAATTTTTACTTAAAAATTTATCCCATGTATCCCCTTGTGCATATTGAGGAATTCAAAGTCAAATATTTATTGTACAAACTAAATTTGAGTTGGGCTAATTTTATTTTAAAAAGATTTAAAAATAAAATCAAATGTGAATAATTATGAAAATAAATGTTTTTAAGAAATAAAATACAATTTTAAAATTTAAATCCATTTTTACATGAGATTTGAGATAGCATAACTTATATGACAATCTATTACAAATCTTGCGAAACTTCTAAATGGTAAACCACATGCATCAACATCACAAGTTGTTATATGGACTAAAAAAATTATGAAAATAATATACTTTTATTTTTTATCTAAAAAATTGCAATGAACATATTGCATAATAATAATAAAGTTAGACAATATAGGAAAAAAGTAAACTAGACAGAACAAGGTAACAATTGGATTGGATAAAGTTTAAAAAGATAAGTTTTGGGAGAAAAATCACTAATAACACAAACATTCGTTTTTGCAATTTTGATACTTTTCTTTTTCATACCATTTTTTGTTAATTTTTTAACCAACTAAAAAGGAGAAAAATCCAAATTTAACATACTTATTCTGAATACGAAAAAGAATGATTTCTATTTTTTGATAGACTGCCGGGCTGAGGCCCAATATGAAAAAGAATGATGCAACCCAAAAAATACCATCCAAGAACCCAAAAGAAATTGTAAAAAATTTAAACAAAAGAAAAAGAGCAAGATAAAGTAAACAAAAAAACTTTTCTATTTGGTTTTAGACACAGTTTTAATTTTTAATTTTTAGTTTATTTCCTATATTTAGATCTTATTTGGTGTCAAATATGATAGTATAATATTATAGTATTGTTTTTACTGATCAATTATAAATTAATTATAACTTGCTCTTCAATGTCAACGTCCGGCCCTCATCGACGGTCAATTAGCCCCTAACCCCCACCACCTGGTAGCGCCCAATATATTGTACACGCAAGATTTAGACGCTACAAGACACACACAGATATATATATATATATATATATATATATATATATATATATATATATAAACTAATTAACACCTGTGAAATGTTCTAGAAGTGCAACACGCATATACTATGCACACACATATACTATTATCATTTTGGCAAGGAAAAATTCTCTCAGCTCACGGTGCCAAGTAGGGTAATCCATGCAGGGTTTTTCAATTGACGGATAATTTTGTCACCTCCCAAAGACGTTGAAAGAATTAAATGGGGAAAATGATATTTTTTTTCTTCTGATTATTTGTTACGTTGATGCTTATTTATACACATTTGACACTGGTGGATGAAATTATTTTGGGATTAATTGAGACCAATTGGTAAATCAAGAGAGATCTTGATTGACAATGATCTAGAAAATCCAATTTAGAAAATTGGATTGATTTATTCACAAAATTTGATTTGATTATAGTTGATGCAATGATTATTTTTTCCATTTTTTGTTTTTCTTTATCTAATTTTTTATTTTTTTCAAATTTTTTACTCAATTAAAATTTAGGTGCTGACAATTTTTCAAGGAGTTATATTAAAGTCAAATTATTTTAATAATGTGACAATTTATAATTAAATAATAATATAGCTTTTTTTTTACATCAACAATTTATTAAATGTAAGTCCTTTCATTTATTAGTTGTCATTGATATCTAATTTCCTCACGTCCTACTTTATGAGAATATTACTCACGAATGAGTTTTTGTAATTTTAAAAATGCATTTTTTTTTATGACATTGATTAATTAGAAGAAAAAAAAACCATTTTTGGTGACATTCTAAGTTTTATGTTGTACCTAACTAATAAGGTTGTAAGTTTCAGTCCTTGTATTTAAGTTACTTATCTTTTTTGGTATCCCTAAAATTTTATTGATTGTACGGATGTTTGAAACTATAACATTAAGTCCAAATCCCCCAGGACCAATCAAGTAGTTATTTAAGCTACTAATCTATGATCGAATGATAAGATAATTTGCACATTTTCAAAACTGAAACAAAGATTTCAACAAACGCATCCAATTACAACATTATACTATCCAGCTATGGGGTAACGACTCAGATGAAGAAGTAACTTCATCTGCAAATTTAGCTCAACAAATTTTCGCAAATAGATAACTGCAAGAAACCTCAAGAAAAATTAATGTTTGCTTTACGGTTCAATGTCACAATCCTTCAGTTTGTATTTACCTTATAGGATAGGATTTAATCAGTAAAATGACTTTTGCTTTCTATAAATTCATCGGTATTTCTCTAAACAAATCCCACATTGAGTGATAGTAAAAAGTTGCTTAGTTACAATATCATGGAGGCCACAGCTCGCATAGCCTTAGTTTCAGCTCCTGTGTACAGTCATCTGCGCTCAATTCTTGAATTCTCCAAACGATTGGTTCAGCTCCACCAAGGCCTTCATGTGACATGCTTCATTCCCACAATTGGTTCTCCTTGCAACAAAACCAAAGCCCTTCTCAGAACACTTCCACCAGCTATAGACCACATTCTCCTTTCACCAACAAATTTAGAGGATCCACCACAAGATACTCACCCTGCAATCCTAGTTCGGATAATAATGCATCATTCTCTGCCTTTAATTTTCGATGCATTGAAAGAAATCAGTTCTAGCTCAAGGCTTGTTGCTATAATTTCTGATGGTTTAATAAGCCAAGTGTTACCATTAGCCAAGGAGCTAAACATATTGTCCTATACTTATTTCCCATCCACAGCCATGTTACTATCACTATGCTTGTATTCTTCTATGTTAGATGAGACAATTTCTTCCGAGTACAAAGACTTATCAGAGCCTATAAAGATTCCAGGTTGCATTCCAATTCATAGCACTGATTTGCCAGACCCACTTCAAGATCGGTCTAGTGAAGCATACAAGGAGTTTCTTGAAGGTAACAAAAGGTTCTATTTAGCTGATGGCATATTGGTTAATACTTTCTCTGATATGGAAGCAGGGACCATAAAAGCCTTAGAACAAGAAGGAGGCACAGGAATCCCTTTTGTTTATGCAATTGGACCCTTTGTACAAGATGGTTCATGTGATGAGGGAAAAGGCATGGAGTACCTAAGATGGTTGGACAAGCAACAGAACAATTCGGTTTTGTATGTGTCATTTGGGAGTGGTGGGACAATTTCTCATGATGAAATTATTGAGCTTGCATGTGGATTGGAATTAAGTGGTCAAAAGTTCCTATGGGTATTAAGACCACCAAGTAAATTTGGCATTATTTCTGACTTTGGAGATGCAAGTGAGGACCCTTTACAATATTTACCTAGTGGGTTTTTGGAGAGAACAAAAGGTCAAGGTTTGGTAGTTCCGTATTGGGCACCCCAGATTAAAATCCTTGGTCATAGTGCAATGGGTGGCTTCCTCTGCCATTGTGGGTGGAATTCCACACTTGAAAGTGTCCTCCACGGCATTCCAATAATAGCATGGCCACTCTTTGCTGAGCAAAAAATGAATGCAGCTTTGTTGACTAATGGTTTGAAAGTGGCACTTAGGCTTAAACTAAATGAGAAGGGTATAGTGCAAAGGGGAGAGATAGCTGAGGTCATAAAGAATCTAATGATAGGTGAAGAAGGCAAGGGAATTCGCCAAAGAATGAAAGAATTGAAAGGAGCTGCAGCAGATGCCATCAAAGAAGAAGGAAGTTCCACAAGGACCCTAAACCAGTTGGCACTAAAATGGAAAAATTTGGGGGTCGCTTAATGAACTAAAACTTCTACACAGATTGTTAAATTTTGTCTTTTAAATGCAGAAGTTTCGAAGCTTCATGCATTTGTAATCTCAACTCCTAAGATATTTTCTACACGTATAAACAATAAAAATTTCAAATTTTCACGAATTCCATACATCTACATATATTATGATGCAGGGACATGGGCATGAGTATTTGGTATAATATGGATTTGGTATGAGGATGTCAATGACAGATTAAAAAAATTAGCAATGGGGACAAGAACATTTGATAGACATAAGAGAAAATGGAAGAATTGTATTTTATTATTTTGTCTATATGTTTGGTTAAGGGATAAAAGAGAAAAAAAAATATCATGCAAGAGTTTCATATATAATTTTACATATAGAATTTATCCATAAAAATTAATATCTTATTTTTGTTTTCCAACCAAACACATCCTTAAAGTCAGTGTGGGGTTAAATTTAACACATAATATATGCAAAAGTACACATAAATTTAACTGGGGTTGTATGAGAAAGTAACGCCAATTGATATTTTCAATTCATGCACGCTACCTAACTTTGCCACATATGTCAGTTATTATTGTGGGTGGGCTTGTATTTGTCCTGAATCCTATTGTTTTAAAAATATATATAATATTTGTCCAAATGTATACTCACAAATTCTTCATCATATGCTTTCAGGTAAGTCATTGAAGTGTTACTCACATACTCTTCGACCACTGTTTTCTCTTTTACCATTTTGTGCTTGACCTCTTTTAACTAAATTATACAATGGCTAATATTTGTACAATCATTTTAAGGTTAAATATATGGAGCTAAGATAAATTTTTCTAGGTGAGATCGGCCAAGGTTGAGTACCCTTTTTCTAGAGGTGTCAAAACGGGCCGGCCCGCCAAAAAAATATGGGCTGACATATTCAACCCAGCCTATTTTAGGGCGGGGTGACGGGCCAGCCCGCCAAAAAATAAAAAAAAAAATTCTAAAAGAATATTTTTTAATGTTATCCTGAAATTTTTTTAAATTTTTTTTTAAATAATATTTTTTTATTTATTTATACCCAATTTTCAAAGTTCATAATAATTATACCGCAACTTTGATTAAAAAATATTATTGTTAATAGTATCATTTGTGGGTTATGACATTGTTTTATTTTTAAGTTTTAACTTTGAGTGAATATTTTCAACTGTATAATGTTACTATATTGATGAATGTATATATTTCTTACTTTTTATCTTTTCTGGGTTATACATTTCATATTTTTTTACCAATAAATTATATTCTTTTAAAAAAAAAGAGATATTTACTGTACGCCAGACTACCTAACCCGCCAAAATTCACGGATTAAGCGAGGCGGGTTAAATGGGTTGGAATTTTTTTACGAATTCAAAACTTCAATTCAACCCACTAAAATTGATAGATTTGGCAAATCTACCCGTTCGGCTCATATCATTTTGACACCTCTGTCTTTTTCCCTAGACAAGTATGGTCTGGGCGCATTTTCTCTATATTGGCAGCCTAATCCTCGTTAGATATTGCAAGTGGAGTACCGTTCTCTTACCCTTGAGGACCAGGCAATGAACGACTACCTAGAAGAGAAGATGGATTCAAATTGTCCCTTGTCTTGTGGAACGCTCTTGGAGTGGGAGTCGAGTAAGAAGAAGGTGTTTAAGCGCATATGTGGCTTTATGCTTTGCTCTACTTTTGCTAAATATGTCTTGTATTGATTTTTCCTTTCTAGATATTACTGCGAGCTTATTGCCTACCTTGCCAAGAAGAGAACTTAGGGCCAAGCTCAAAGCCAATCCCCTAGGGCTGGATCTAGTTCGTACACGACTTTCAATGTGGATCAGCTCTAGCCTTGGAAGCAAGCACAAGTGGAGTCTATGAAGGAGGTATGTTAGTCCTTCTTGGCCCCTTCATTGGCGATGCTAGAACATTGATTTCCCTTTGTTGGAGTTCATTGAAGAACAATTTGGCCATCTTGAGGATTTAGCAATGGCGAGGAGGGCCAGGGTTTCTAGACTTTATCGTTATTTCAAGATCCAGGGGACTTCCGTCCGCCTTCTTGGCTTTCCTTTTGGAGAAAGAGATAGAGGGTCCTATTTTGAAGGTAGAGCAATTGCGGGTTGAGGTGGCTGAGCTTCAAGGAGAAGCAGGAATTTCATGCCAAGTTAGGGAGGGAGAAGTAGGCCCTAAAGCACAAGACTTGATCGATGCCCAGTGGAAGCTTCAAGAGAAGGTTGATAGTTTGATTGCCCAAGCCAAGCTAGATGGGAAGTTGGTCGAGCTCTAGAAGAAGGATACCAAGGACAAGATTAGTCGCTTGCGGGTGGACGTGGAGGCCTTGATTGGTGAGGCCTTCGATCAACACATGGCCCAGTTTGATTAGACTCTTGCATAGTCATGTTCCTTTATGGGGACTTGGACTTGTCTAATACCATATTTAACAATCATAATGCATAAACATAGTTATAATGATGAAACTAAAGTTATGAGTTTGAACCTATTCACCGTTTGGGACCAGGAGTATGTGGGCACCACCAACTTGACCTTGAATACTTGGAATGACACCAAGAACTGTCATAGAGTAATATAGACTCTAGATTAAATTCTAAAAATCTCTAGAGAGCTTTAATCTAACTCTAACAACATTGAGGGAGCACCCCCACTTAACAAACAATGAGAGAAAAACAACAACTTATAACATGAGGGAGGGAGAAAATTGAAGAAACTAACATGACCCAACAACAATCACTTACCTTGGGTCTTGCAGGAAGGGGATTTGATGTTGGATTGAATGGAAGAGAGTAAAGAAGGGTTTGGAAGGGGAGGGCTTTAGTTTTTGGGTGTTTTTCATGAGTGGGGAGGGTTTTTAAAGGAAAAGAGGGGTCATTTAGCAAAATTGCATCGTTTTGGTACTGTGTTGTTATGGGGGACACCGCTATAGTGGTGGGCAAAACACCCAAATACCCCGAATCTTCTCCCATGACCACTACAACGGTCCTAGACCGTTATAGCAGTGATAGTAACACCAGTTTCAACATTTAAGAGTCTTCTAAGGATCTAGGGCCTCCTCGGCAACATGGGTGGGTCCCAAGGGACCTTGGAGCCTACGGAACTTGCCCACTGACACGTGTATATGGGGTATCACATGTTTGTTAGAGTTACATAGCTTTGGCATTGCATCATGAGAGTTGGTTGATTACATGTCGGGGACAACTCGAGGCATGAGTTTAAGGACGGCTTGGTCTTTGTTTGTGCATTGGGAACAAATCAAGACATGAGTTCCAGGACGGCCCAGTCTTCATTGGTGCACCAAGGACAACTCGAGACATGAGTTTAACGATGTGTCGATTTGCATGTTTTGATATTTGGGGACAGCTCAGGACATGAGTCCGAGGATGGCTTGATCTTTATTTGTGTGCCGAGGAATACTTGATTGTATCAAACTTTGGCAAATATAAAATTGTGAGTACATAGGAGATATTATTGAAATATGAAATTAAGGTTATATCATTGTTACTCTAAGTGCCATCGAAGTGTTCAACTCACTCACGATCATGACTCGTTAAAACCTTTGTTGGTAAAATCTCATGGGAGAAATCCCAATTAAAGGAAAAAGAGTGCACCCATCGTGGATGATTTAAGGCATTATCTTAGAACAAAGGTATCTTATGAGGGATGCGGCATTCCCTGTCCTCAATAGTCCTTGATCAAATAGCTCAGCAATCTTATAGATGCCTCCGCTGACTTCTCCTGCAACGAATTAATACGCTTGGATGACGAGTTAAGATAGGGATGTTTGTCATACTTTTTGGGAACGAATTTGAAATTTCAAAAAATAAAAAAGGTATTTGGGATGGAGAGTATATGATTTAGATAGCTAAGAATTCAATTGTCAACCCTGATTAATGAAACTTTGTAATTAGAAATTAGAAATATGCATAAGATGGTAATAGAAAAGGACAAGGCATGGGCTCAATAGAGAGGAAATCAATTGTAAAACATATAGAAAGCAAGACACCCTTTGAATCCATAGCTTTCCAATAAAACATTCTTTCTTTTTAAATTTAAATATCTTTTTAATTCATGTAAATATAATAAATTTTAATACTAAGTCGCATAATTTTTCATTTCAATCCAATTTTTCAAAATATTAAATTTCCATCCCCTTGCGATTGTCCAATTATTGAGTGGTGATATTTATAAAACTTAAAAAAGTCTTGAACTAAATCCAAACTTTTCAGTATATTTAAATATATAAACTCATTTTAAAATATTTATAAAGACCAAAATTAAAAAAAAATACTTTGAAATAAAAGATTAATATTCACTCTATTTTTAAGGGGAACAAAACCATTCAAATATATATTTTTTTTCCCTTGCACTAAGAGATCCAGTGTATATTCCCATCCAACCTTGTCTTCCAACTACTGTCTGTTAGGTGTGCATGATTTCAACATTTTCTGCTGCTCGGGACAACAGCATTAGCGTCTGAATCCACAATTTCATAGTGTAAGGGATCTCTGATTTTATAATTGTCATAAGGACAGCTAAAATTAGGATCCATCAATATGAAAAATGATGAGAAAAGGGATAACACAGTATTGAGCCACTAGAACGAGCACCACAATCAAAGACCGGCTGTTATCTATTACATATGAAGTCTTTCCAAGACAAATGCCAAAAGGTAAAGAAACAGTAAAGTAAAAGGAGAAAAAAGTCTATAAATCCGTTTCGGAAATAGAACAGAATGAAACAAACAAACACCCGTCACCACCGAGAGGTGAATAAATCATCACACCTACAAGATCCGAAAATGACATCTGCAACCATTCAACAGAAAGGAAGCTTAGCAATGAATGTACAACATATCAGCACTATAAGCAACTTAGCTAATTTAGACTAGTGGTAAAAGAATATTTTCAATATTGTCTATTATTAGCATTGGCAATTACTACCACCAGACCTCTTTGAGAAAATTTCCAAGTTATTTTTCATAAGGATCTCTAACTATTAAAACTAGGAAGGCGCCAAATTACACCACCATAGCCAAGAACTAATGTTTAGAATTACAAGAGAGGAAATTCTAGATTCCTCTCAAACTCCCCTATGACTCTCACTAGCAAATGACCAAATACCCCTAACAAATCTCCACTTCCCTTTCTTCATGGTCAACTAAATCTCCTGGGTAACTCCTGACAGAAGGGGTCCTAACACCACTCCCCCCAAGAGATCTTCCTTGTCATCAAGGTCAGGGTACAAAAAACACACCAGAAATCCACCAGGATCCCATTGCTTCGAAAATGAGGCTAAAACTATCCTTTTTTCCTTGGGCCTAAATTAATAAAATACAGAAAATCATTCTCTGTATCAAGAGCCCAAAGTGTGCGTCCTGTATTTACAAAATAAAGGCCATAACCCAACATGACGCTAACTCTTATTCTCTCCAACTGCTGCACCAAATTGGGCTTGGCCCAGTAACTCTAAAATAGACATAGCTGATCCCAGGCTCCAATTTGTTTCCCTTGCAGCTGCTGGGCGCTTGGGGCAGAAAAGGAGTCATCTGTAGAAAATTCCACTTCTACCTCTGCCCCCTTCTCCTTTCCCTCACACACAGCTACCTCCAAAAGTACAAAGTGCAGCCACTATCTCAGCCTCTGGGTTTGGCAGCTTCAATGTCGATGGCTAAGTAGTTCCTCCATTGCTGACCCCTTCTCTCCACCCCAAAACTGCCATTGTTGTTGCTGCTGTCATTCGTCCCTCTCCTTCCTCCTGCCACCACTATTGGGAGTGTGTCGCACTACCATCGCCACCACCACATCAATGTGGCATCTACGTCCTAGCCAGCGATTTCCCTTTCTCCTTCCTCAATTCTGTCGATGCGACTTACTGCATCACCATCACCATTGTTTGGCTCAGTCGCTGAGGACACTGTTGACCGCCACTCTTGGATTGATGGTAGCACTTTTCTCCCCTCCAGTTTCTCCTTGACCTTTGGTATCTTCGCTGCCAGCATGGGCTTCTTCTCCACTGTGATCCTCCTCCTCACCATTGAAAAGAGGAAACTCAAGATTCCTGTACTGTTCCTCACCTTGCGTTCAGCAGCATAAATTCACCCACACCTCCTTGCAATGATTTCCACTGCCACACCCCAACCTGACGAGGTGTCCTTCAATCTAACGCAGAATATCTCAGAAATAGAAGGACAAACGAAGCACATTGCTCCCTATTCTCCTCCCTTTTGTTCTCCATTCTACAAGCTCGTTCTCATCCCTCTAGAGGTTAAGCCTCAATCAGCTCGAATCGTTTTTCCTTGCCCTTCAACCATCTTCGTTTGTGATCCCAATCTTCTCACACCACCCCCCAAAGATGGTCCCCAATCCATTCCTTCCGCCTTCCCTTGCCCAGCATAGACAATGGTTCAATTGCCTCTATCTTTCTTATTGTAACAATGGAAAGCCCTTCCTTGGATTGGTTAGAGCTCTGATACCAATGTTAGAATTGGTATCAAACAGGGTAGGAAAAGTAGAAATACTAGAAGTAAGAATATGGAACCAAAGATGTGTTGTCAATGGAGTTTTTCAGCAATATGCTCATGAAACCCAAAGGTGTGTATAGAATATGTAGAGGAAGGTTCAGATCTCATCTAACAGACCCTCTCAATTCTAAGTCAACTAATAGACATTCCCACTAGCCTTGTGTCTCTCCTTTTATATCCTAACTGTTTTTCCTGCACTTCCCTACTCTTCCCTAACTGAGTTAGTTACAACTTAAAACTGAGCCTAAAACATGGCCCACCCCCATTTTTCTTATTTTTCCTTACGTAAACCTCCTGTACAAATGGTTTCCTATCAACATGATATGTCTTCGAGAAGAACAATGTGAAATGATAACCTAACAAAAGTTCTAACACATCAAAGTTCCCCAATCCCTCTCAACACCCTACAGTTATTTATTAAATTGGCTACTACTAAGTATGTGTTTAGTTAAGGAGTACAAGTGGGAATAAAATTTTCACAAATGAGTTTCATATGTAATTTTACACATAGAGTTCATCCATAAAAAATTTACCCCCACTTCTACCTCCAAACCAAATCTACCCTAAAAGAAAACTCGAGAATATACCAATATTTTCATGACGTTCTGAGATCTCTCTGTAAAAGAAATGGTCCATAAAGGTATTAGACTTGGGAAAAGCAGGAAAAAAGTGAAAGGTAAACTGGTAGGAAGCTAAAAGAACACTAAATAGAATAACAGGGACAGAACGCATACCCCATTAGACCTCGGCCTTCCCAAGTTCTGGGTGTTATAGTTATGTTGATCACTGCACCTTGCCTCATGATAACAACAGGTACTGTGCGATCAAGGTTTGACTGAGCCTCAGAAGAAAGCCTTTGTAGCAAATTATCACCTGCTTCCACTGTGCCAAATTTCAAAATTTGGTCTCCAAGTTGTAAACCATCCTCTGCTGCTGGTGATGAATCTGCAATCTCGTCAACCATTGCAAAGGGTCTACTAACTAACACATCGACATCCATTGAGTCAGGGGAATGTCTCAGAAGAACATTTTGTGATGATGCTGATGCAACAATGTCTACAGTTGATGAGGTTTGAGTATCTAATCCATCGCCATCACCTTCGTACATAGGGAAATATTCAACATAAAATATCATTAATTATTCTGTATGGATAGTAATCTGTGATCAAATAGACAGAAGAAAGATGACTCCTGAAGTTCAAACTTCAGAAACAAATTATAATACTAACAATAAATAAATAAATAAATAGAAGTCCAAACACTAAAATTAGACATTTTAACTATGAAATACAATGATATACAATCTTTTTCTCTTACATTGTAAGGCTGCATGGAAGCTTTGCAATAAGATTTTTGGCATCTATGAGGAAGAATGGTTTTGTCCAGCATCTTTGGAAAAAATTTGTCACTACATTTAGAGGAGTTAATTCAAGGAACGATTTTAAGATCCCTTGGAAGATGGCCAGCTGAGTAAGAATGTGTGCTTATTGTAGGAGGATTATGCTAGAATTTTTCATCAAAGATGTCTTCCATTGCATCTCATGTTTGATAGATTGATTATCTGCTGTTGGTGGTGGGGAAGGGTGATGGTCTAATTATATGGATCCATTTTGTTGGTTTATTTGCTTTATTGGATTTCTAGTCCACCTTCCATGTACTTTTCTTCTATCTCTCAACCCATTATTTTTCGCAAAAGGAAGAATTACAAAATGCAATCTGAAACCATTTTTAGATATATCATAAATGAACAACACAACAAACGAAAGATCAAATATGGAGGAAAAGTTGCATGTTGATCAGATTCGACACAAAAACAGACTTCAAACAAAATCTCTTCAATATAGCTTGGACAATTTCTTTGACTATTACCCATAAGCTATTGTTGAGCAAGTAGAAAATAAAAACAGGAAGGGCAAGGATCCAACAAGTTTTGGTCCCAGCCTTTACTCTAGTTGTGCATTCAGAGAATGAGCTAGTAGGTGAGTATTAGATATAAAAACCCATTCATGTGCCTCAACCTAACAACTTAAACTTTTGAGAGAGATGTTTTTGTGACATAGTATCAGAGTCTCTATGACTAGGTAGTCTAGAGTTAGATCCATGCTACTCCCATTCTTCTAAATAAAAATAATTAAATTTCAACATAAGATAAAGGTGGACCTGTGCACTATCCACTTTTCAAGCCCAAAAGAGACATTCGTGTGAGGGAGCGTCTTAGATATAAAACCATTCATGTGCCCCAATCCAAAAGCTTAAATTTTCTGGAGAGATGGTTTCATAACACTGAGGAAGGGACGGCACATCCATACAGAAGGAATAAACCATACATACTGGAGACAAGAGCTTAGAACTAGAAGCGCCATGCTATTATTCAATGCTAGAAACAGAAAAAGTCATAACCAATGTTACTTTTTGACAAATGATATAACACCACATTGATTCTTTGCAGATACCTGAACTCTTGAACGGTGATGATCTACTTCCAAGTCTTGCCGCATGCAAAATTTGTATGTTTTGATTTATCTTCTCAGTTATCTCTTTGTGGTCATTACGCAGCTCTGCAAAGAGAGAACGAAAAATCACAAGTCAGAAATCGCAGCAACACACTGACATAACATAGATGCTACCTTAGCAACGCTACTGTTTTTAGATACACAGTAACCACTCAATTGAATTGTCTATCTTTATCTGGTATTCCATTTTCTTAAATTTACATGAATCACCATTCACCAACTATACTAGTAAATGTAATTCAAATAAAAACAAGCATAATTGCATATGTAGTAATACGGGGAGCTATTGGTATATGTTATAGCACAAACAAAAGGTTATGACCCTTAAACCCAATATTTATCATAAAAATCCCACCAATGTTCAAAGGGAGAAATAATTTATGCTAATCAAAATAATAATAATAATAATAAATCGTAAACATTCATACTTGCATAACCTACCAGCAAGGCGACGTCGTTCAGCTCGAATAACAGGAATATCAATATCAGTACGAGGAAAGCCCTAGAAAATGAGGCACCGTCTCGTCAACGCTAATTATCTATGCGAAAAGATTCTTAAGAGAAAAAAAAATTGAGCAAAAACTGAACGAGCTATGAACAACATTGATCGAGGAAGCAAAATGAGGGAAACAGAAAGGGAAGGAAATAAAGCAAAAGGGGGAAACCTCGGAATCAACGAGGTTGCCGGAGAGTCCAGGAGCTCCCGGCTGAGTGAGGCGGGAGATGATTGCGTTCATCTCGGCCTCGAGAGCAGTCCGCTTGTCCATCAGAGACGTGGTCTCTGCCTTCACGTTGGTCGCCACCATCGTCAGAACCGCCAATCAACCACGGCAATGCAAGTCTTGGTGTTGAGTCAGTGACGTGGTCCCTCGCCTTTATCCGAAAACGAAAGAGACGAGGGATCAATTTATAATTTGGAAAGTTTGGCAAAGGTTATACAACAGCCCAGATTTATCATTAATTAACAGAATGTACGAGTGCCACATTTCTATTTGGCTTCTCTTTACATTTTTTTATATTTTCTATTTTCATAGTTTTGTGAAAAATAAATAGTGAAGTTAATAAAAATGATAAAATATTTATTCATGTTTTTCGTTCCTTCTTTTTATTATTTCCTTTATAAAAATCTTCAAAACAAAAAATGAAAATATAAACTATACGATGAAGTATAAAATTGTATATAAAATTCATTTATTAAAATTTATACTTTATTTTTACCACTCAATCAGGTTGTGTTTGGTTGAAGGTAAAAATGAGATAACAATGTTGATAGATGAACTTAATATATGCAATTCAAACCATGTCTTTAGTGAAAAATTCAATAGAGAAGACAATTGTAGAGTCCAGTCGATGGGCTCCACCCCTATGAAATGAGAGAAAAAGAGGGAGAAGAGAGAATTTTTCAATGCGTAAACAATGAAAATGATTGTGCACGTGTAGAGATTTTGATGCCATAAGATGTGCAAAGAAAATTTTCTCCTGAGCCATAATACAGTTGAGGAGGCAATGAAGTAGTGGAAATTACAAGTTACATAGTGAAGAAAATACACAGAGTGTATTATTTTTTGAGAGTGAGAGGGAAAAATGGAGAGTGTGAGTAAATCCTAAAGAGTGTAGGGTGTGGGTAAATATACTAAAAATATTTTTTTGATATCATTTTTACTACTCCTTGGTATTGCAAAATTGTAGCATTTGAATAGGAGGATTCTCACTAAAAAACACTATATTTACCTCTTGGGTTGGAGAGTGTGGAAAGAATATTTTGTAATTATCCTTAATATAGTGAAATTTTTTTCAGAGTCTGTCTCATGGTTTTTCTCTGATATTTGGAGGTTTCTACTTTAAAATTCAGTGTCCACTTTCTTTTAGCTTTGTACAAATTTATTATCACTGCATTGCGCTAATTAGTAGGTTTAATTCTATTATAGATTTATTTTTGTATTCGTTATCGCACATTGACATCATTTAATTATACTATGAATCAGTCTTTAAGCCCAACAAGTGGTATTAGAGCTCCAAGTTGAGCTCATGATTGTGCTGTGTAAATTAAATAGAGGAGAATATGGGTACTATGTCCAAGCTAACAGTAGAAAACTACTCCATCTGAAAGCTAAAAATGGAGGATATATACTTTTCTATAAGGATTTGTATAATCTTGTAGAGAAAGGAGATATAAAGCCAAAAGACGTGATAGTAGAAGATTGGAAAATGATGCACCGAAAGGCCATTGGGTTAATTAGGTAGTAAGTGGATATTAGTGTATTCCATCATGCATGTGGCCATGGAGTCGAATGCCGATACTCTGTGAAAGAATTTACAAGATCTCTATGAAAGAAAGACTACATAAAATAAAGTTTTCGCAATTAGAAACTAGTGACTCTCAAGTACAAGGATGGAAGGTTTGCTGCTAAGTACTTGAGTGTCACGACCCGCCTAGGGAATGTGACCGGCACGTGAGGTATTGAGTCCTCACGGAAGCTTCTAGTAACGTAACTATCTAATATGCATAAATAAATCAAAATATATTTATAATATTTCCAATTTAACCAAACTCCATAAATCTGATAATATCTCCAAACATAAATCCTGAATTTAAAACTGCATAAAATCTATAATCTGGGCCAAAATCAAACATAATTAATAAAACAGCTGATATCTATAAAATAAATAAATTCATATTATGCATGTTCAGGATCCTGTCTACATAACTACTGGAGCACTACTAAACTAACATAACTTATAATAAGCCCTACTCCGAAGCAAAGCTCACCAAAAGAAATTGCAGCACTACTGGGAAAGATCTTCTGGTGCAACTGAACCTGTAACTGAATCTGTGGGGGAGGAAAAGAGAGGGATGGGTTCATCAAAACTCAGTGAGTGAACCTCCACTCACAACCCACATGGGACAACAACAAGAATCCATAATATATATACATGCAACTGTGTAAAGCGTGTTATATATAATTACATATAATAATAATGAAAACAATAATTTAACTAAGTCCATGGCAACAACTAGTAGAGAAACAGAAATTATTCTGTACATAAATATAATCTGAGCTTGATAGCTAAATCTGAGCCAATGGCTAATTTGATAGGCACCTAACTAGATCCTATAATGGACACCTCACTAAGTTCCTTACTGTGGATGAGCTAGTCCTCTAACGGACCACTTGGTACCAAGGTTAACGATCAATCATACAACTGTTAACTCGCTATTCTGTTTCTCACTAATTATTGGCTAAAGATAATATTAACAAAATTCACTGTTCATACAATACTGAGGTTCATGAAATTTTTTGACTGATAAAACAAATCTAAATCATACATACAGCAAGTATGGTCTCATGAGCTTTATAAAATGATAATCTTTCATGATAAATACAAAATAATAATCTTCTAAAATTTCTATAAATCATAAAAGCATAATTTCTAGGCATGAATCATTCTACAGTTCCATAAATATTTTATATAATTCATAAAAGCATAATTTCTAAGCATAATTTCTAGGCATAAATCATTCTACAGTTCCATAAATAATTTATATAATTCATAAAAGCATAATTTCTGGGCATAAATCATTCTAAAATTCCATAAATAATTTAAATAATATTGGAAAAATACTAATAATGACCAAAAGTATGGCCATGAGTTTAAACCCACTCACCGTTGGTAGCTGGGAGTGTGCTTTCACTGACAACTTGACCTTGTAGAGCAGGAATGACACCGGTAACTGCCAAACAATACAATGAAGACATAAACGATTTAATTTATTTGCCCAAACTGAGTTTGGGATGATAAGGAGGAAGAATGATGAGAGAAAATCATGCCTAATAGTGCTCAAACTCACAGATTAGATAAAAAAGAGAAGGAATTAGTTATATTGTATGAAGATCACTTACTGGAAGAGATTGATCGAAGAAAATTAAGAGAAACCACGTTTTTCTCTCTAGGGAAAATTCCTTGATGGCTAGGGTTCTTAGAAAATTATTTGGGAGTATTAGGATGTGCCAAATATATACTAGGAGGTAAATGTGTGATTGATAACAAGATGCAGTTGGCGTCCCGTGCACGCCGCACAACGCCTTCTCGTACGCGTTC